>CM077315.1:23250000-33250000 GCA_039655065.1 Glossophaga mutica
CTCCTTTGGGGGTCTGGCTGGGGACCTGTCCCAGGCCCGTCTCCCAGCGCCTGGCGGTTGTGGGAGCATCCCGCCCTGCTTCCTTCTTCGCACGGCTCTCTTCCCGCAGAGTCTGTGTCTTCTCTTCTCATCAGGACTCCAGGCATGGGGTTGAGGGAACTCCTGAATCCAGCGTGACCTCATTTTAGTGTGACTAACTATATCTGCAAAGAGGCTATTTCCAAATAGGGTCACATTCGGGGGTTCCAGGTGGACATGCCTATGGTGCAAACACTGTTCAACCTGGTACAGGCAGGTGTTACACATACGTCTCGTTTACAGAAAAGGAAACTGAGGCATGGAGATTCAGGGACTGCGTCAGCATCCTTTGGGAACTGATTAGACGGCACATTCTCAGGCTCCGCCCCAGACCCTCGGAGCAGAAACTGTGGGCGTGGCACCCAGCTGTCTTGTTTTAACAAGGCCTCCAAAGGAATCCGATGCCCTGGAAGTTGGAGAAGCTCTGATGAAAAGCGCAATGGGAGAAAAACATCTCCTAAGACCTTCTTTTAATAAATTATCAAATGTTTCTCAAGTGCACTCAGTTTACAAAGCCCAGTACTAATCTCTAACTCCAGAAGGTGGTGTCAGGAGAGTTCTGTGTATCTGTCTAAAGGGGTCTTTTGCTCCTAGTTCACCAGGGCCAAAAGTATTTGAAAGCCCAGTGTTCCGGTATCCGCCTACATGAAGATAGGGAGCATCGTGTCAAAGGCAAATTGAGAAAAGTAGTTTCACCTTTGTAAGTCACTCCTGTCTTCTCAGCTGTATGTTCCAGAAGGCAAACCACTGGGCACCCAGCTCCTTTCTTTGTCAGCTGCCTTCTCATCCCAAGGGCCCTCCCTGCCAGGAATGGAGCATGCTGTTAGTGCCTGTAATAAAGTCAAGTCACTCCAGGCTCCTCTGTTAATTGATCTTCATTTCCTATTATTTCACCTCAAAGCAAACACATCACTCACCAGAGTGACATGGAGTTTGTCTGTCCTCTCTCTGCAAGCATTTGCTCTTTTTAACAAGCTTTTATTATTCTCTATTTCAGAAGGCCTTTCCCCGTCTGTTTACTGTAGTAAACTGTTTCTTTTTTTTTTTAAGTAGAGATTATATAAATTAATGCCATCAGCAGGAGGGCAATAATTACCCTACAGCATAGGTGGTAGATGGACTAGTCGCTGCTAACTCACCTCTACGATGCACTTTTGCAAGCTAATGGTCTCAAACTTGGGGCAGGAGCCTGTTCAGTTTATTTGAGGATGTTTGGTGTGAACTCAGGAGAAACAGCAGAAAATTGGAGATACTGATATTCTTTTTGGGGGTGGCAGAGGCCCCTGAACTCAAGAGGAAGCCCCGGTTTTCATGGTTCATTTTCCAGTGGGAGAGGACCTGGTATACAGATTTGGTGATTAGCATCCGAAGTCCCTCAGTCTTCATCAGATAATGCACAAAACAAGCCAGGCCTTCCTCTTCCCGGACAAGTTTGTACTGTCGCTGTTTTGGGTTTGTTTGTTTTGATGGTTGTTTTCACTGCTTACCCCGACACTTAAGAGAAGTAAACAATAAAAGGAATAGAAGCTTATGGTAAAATTTTCAAACCTTTCCATAGGATTTAACAGTAAAAGTTTCCTTCCTCACCTCATTCCCAACCATCTCTCCAAAAGACATCACCTTTAAAGATATGTTACGACTCTTTCAGAACATCACAAGTGTTTGCCATCAGATATAGATGTGCATAACCTTTTAAAAAATGCATGCCACTGAGACAATTGAATACATTTTGTTCATGACCTTGCTATTTTTATTTAATAATGTCTTGGAGATTATTTGATACCAGCACATGGAACTGGACCTCCTAATGTGCCTTGACTGGGCAATATTCCGTCATTTGGATGTCCTGTAATTTATTTATTCATTTCTCTATTGGCAGGCATTTAGGTGGAGTTCATACTTTGCTTCTATATATGATTTGGTAATGAACATGGCTGCCTATGTAGTTTGTCTACTTGAGCAAAGATATCAAAAGGGTGATTTTCCTGTAGCAGAAGTGCTGGAACCAAGGGTATGTGCATCTCCAAAATAATTGGTTTCATAGGAATTGCCAAATTATCCTCTAAAATGGTTGCCACAGTTTTCTCTCCATCATTGTCACATGACAATGCCTGTGTCACCCCAGAAATCACCTCCAGCAGCATCAGAAGAGAGGACTCGAATGCCATCGGCAGGCCCAGCCAGTCAGCAAACTCCTTTTTTAAAAAACTCCTTTTTTAAAAAAGGAGTTCTCCTTTTTTAAAAATTTATGGTGCTATCGCATCATCGAGTTCTCACGAAGCAACCACTTCGTAACACTGGGTAGCCCAATCCCCAAGCTTGGCAATTTTTTTCCCTTTTCAATACATCACATTGATTTTCTGTATGACTTTATCTGCTTAATACAAAGTGGGATTGAACAGTTATTTGTCTGGATTTGACCATTCCTTATCAAACATTTATGATTTAGCTTTCACCACGGCATCTTCTTGTAAGGTGTTTCTTATTTTTATCTTTTTCCGTAAAGGTAGGATTGTGTTGACAGCCCAGTAATAAATCTCTCTTGAAAGAGTCGTGTTGCCAAGGGGCGGGCAGAGGGTGGGGGCTCTGTGCATGGGCTCTGCGAGGAAAAGCTTCAAGAAGGGGCCATGTGAGTCATTTCTGGACCAAAGTCATCTTTTAATAATAGTAATGGACGCCCTGACTTTGGGGTTTGTAATATATTAGGATCGGGCGCTTCACAGGGAAGCACAGAAGGGTGCTGCTCTGTTGATGAATTGTCCAGTAAATAAGTGAGGTTGCACCGCCAAGACCAATTCTCAGAACCACCTCCTGTCTGTACACAGAACAATGTCACTGTCAAGGTCAGGGCAAGGTCACCAGCCTTCCCTGAATGTCTTGGTCTGAATTCAATCTAAATACAAGAGATTAGAAAATAAGAGAGTGTGCTGGGATTTCCTTGTTTTTCTCTTTCATTGTTCTCTTTCTTTCTTGTTGAGGCATTTTCCGGCTTCATGTAGAAAAACGAGAATTAAAATATTTCTCTCAGTTCTAGAAAACTTCATTGAGCACCCACTATGTGCATCCTACCCTGGGAACCAGTTCCAAGTACACAGGCATGGCCGGAGCAATGCAGTCAAGTGGAGGGAGCAGCCAGAACATGGCGAGCTTGCATTGCAACTCTTTGGAGCTGGGTGACCCAAAGCAAGCCTTTTATTATTGTATTTCATCTGTGTTTTGGGCTTAAACCAACACACATCTGTCACATCACCATTTCTGTGGCTGAAGAATCATCCAGGTATGGTTCAGCATCTCTCTCAGGCTGCAATCAGAGGTCTGGACTGGGGACAATTTGCTCCCAATCTCACAATCATTGTTCTTGTCAGGATTTGTTACCTTAGCTGTTGTTGGACTGAGGGCCTGGGTTCCTTGTTGGGTGTTGTTTGTGGGTTGCAGCCATGTGGGCCTCTCTAAAGGGCAACTCACAGTATGGCAGCTGGCTTCCATCTGAGCCAGTCAGCAAGAGAGGCCGAGCCAGACAAGGGCCTTAATATCGGAAGTGAAAATCCATCATTGAACTTCTTATTGAGATATAATTCTATACTATCATCTTTTTGCTTTAAATTCAGTGGTTTTTAGATTACTTGTAAAGCTATACAACCATCACCACTGTCTAATTACAGAACATTTTCCTAACCCCCCAAAGAAACCCCATAGCCATTAACAAGTACTGCCCACTCTCCACCTGCAGCCTCTGGCAACCATAGCTCTCCTTTCTGTTCCCATTGATTTGCCTTTTCTGGACAATGCACATAAATGGACTCCTATGTTGTGTAGCCTTTTTTGATTGGTTTCTTTCACTTAGCGTAATGTTTTCAAGGTTCATCTGTGTTGTAGCTCATGCCATTATAGTATTCTTTTTATGATTGAATAGTATTCCATTGAATAGATATATTATATTTTGTTTATTTGTTCATCAGCTGATGGACAATTGGTATGTTTCTACCTTTTGACTGTAATAAATTATGTAGCTATGAGCACTTATGAACAGGTTTTTGTATGAGTATATGTTTTCATTCTCTTGAGTGTGTATACTTAAGAGCGGAGTTGCTGGGTCATGTGGAGACTCCATGTTTAACATTTTTGAGGAGGTGCTAGACTGCTTTCCAAAGTGCCGGTGCCATTTAACAATCCCACCAACAGCGTCTGAGAACTTTGATTTCTCCACACTCTTGCCAGCACTTACTGCTGTCTTTTTTATTACAGTTCCTGGTGAGGGTAAAGAGGTGCGTGTGTTTTCTCCATCCTCTCTTGACTCACCCAGGACTGTTGGACAATTCTGTGTTAGGGTTTCAAGTAATCAAGTTGAGGCAGGTCACAGATTTTTGTTTACTTGTTTTGTTTCACTCTGTTTTCAACCCCAAGGCATAATGTTGCACAGCGGCAGATCCAAGTTAACTTCTCAGCACTTCTTTATTATTGAGATGTAGGTCTCAGGTTTGCTAAGGAATGTTGATTTTTTTGGTGCGTTTCGCAGCGGGCATTCTGAGCTTATATGTTTTCATATTGCAGAAACATTGATGGTGGCTTCTGTTGGGAAAGGCTCTGTGACCCGGAAGCTCTTCTAAAGAATCATACTGTTTTCCCACACTCAGAACTTCTACTAATGCCTGCGTGACTTGACTGCCTCTCTCTGTTCCACAGCCATTCATTGAGCCCCATGCGGGCTTCACTGTGCTCCATGCCCTGGCCACAGTGCTGACAATTCCTCAGCACCCCAGAAAACCTCTCTTCTAAAGGACCGCTACTATTCCTAAGGCAATGCCCTCTGTGACCCCCATGTGTGCTTTTAGAAACAGTTATAAGTGCACTGCCTTGCTTGATCTGCCTATGATACCTTCCTGATATTTGCTTATATTAGGTTATTTACCTCACTCCTCATTTCTGCCCCCATCCCTAGTGCAAGTTCTGTGAAAGCAGGGTTGTCCCCCTTGTTCTGTTTCTGGCTAGGACCTCAGCCCCTTGAACAAGTCCTGGGACATGGTAGGTAGTTTCCAAATATAGGTGAAGGGGGCAGGGGGAGAGAAGGACCACCATCTTATGAATTTCACTTTATAGCTTAGGAAAGTGAGTCTCACACTGAGTAAGCAACACATGTGTGTTCATTTGTTTAGCAAATATCACTGAGCACCTAGATATTTGCTCAGTGTGGGGTCTTATTAGCACTTTGTGGTCGCACTGCCTAGGTTTGAATCCTCACCCTCCATATACACACTGAGTATCCTTGGGCGAGTTACTAACTGATTGGCACCTCAATTTTTACTTCTTTAGGATAAATATCATGGTGACTTTTCATAGGATTGCTGTGAGGATTAAATGAGTTAAGACAGGTAAAAATCTTACAGAATGAGCAATATGTAAATATATATTATTACCATAATAGCAACAGGACACTTTTTATTTTTTATTTTTTTTTATTTATTTTTTTTTTTTAGCATTTTTTTTAAGATTTTTTTTCCTTTTAGATTTTATTTATTTATCTTTAGAGGGGAAGGGAAGGAGAGAGGGAGAGAAACATCAATGTGCGGTTGCCTCTTGTATGTCCCCTGACGGGAACTGGCCTGGCAACCCAGGCATGTGCCCTGACTGGGAATCGAACCGCGATCTTTCGGTTCGCAGGCCCGCGCTCAATCCACTGAGCTACACCAGCCAGGGCCAGGACACTTTTTATTATTAGTGTTTTGGTTTTGCTATTTCCTACTATGTGTCAGACATTGTTCTGGATACTAAAGTAAATTACCCAAAATCTCATCCCTCAGGGGGTTTGCATTTAAGTGGTAGAGGAAAACTAATAAGAAACAAGTAAGATTGTTTCAAGTAAAAATAAGGGGATGGAAATTGATAGTGATTGTGGATGTGGTCAGAGATGGCTTTTGAGGAGGTGACACGAACCAGATCCTGAATGATGACAGCCATGCACAGATCTTAGTAAAAAGAATTCCAACCAGAGACATGGCAAGTGCAAAGGTCCTGGGGTGGCCTGATCTGTTCAAGGGAGAGAAAGCACCACTGTGGTTGGATCCAGGTGGAGTGATAGGCAATGAAGTTGGAGAGGAAGGCAAATACCAGATTATGATGCTACTATAAGGAGTCTGGATTTTATTCTAATGGTGATGGAAGCCATTGAAAGTTTATAAGCCAGAAGGTGACGTGGTTTGATTCATGCTTTTAAAAAGGCATGGTTTCAGTCTGTGGGAGGCAACAGTGGAAGCTGAAGCACCAGTTGTAAGGTTGCTTGGAAGAGATCAAGAATGGTCACTTATTCCAGGTGATAATAATAGAGATGGAGAAAAGATGTCAGATTCAGGATATATAATCCTACTGATCATATTTCAATGTAATTGTTGGTCGTCCTGTCTCTCTGTCTGGACAACAAACCCTAGCTCTTCATGTCCACATCCTGATACCCACGCGGGCTGGCCACCCAGTAGGCACCCACTGCGTGTTGGCTGCATGAATGTTGTAGATAGACCACCCATGTAGGAAGTGGCAGGGTAGACATAAAGCAACCAGGGTCCCTGGCCATGGATGCTGTGAGCTTCTGTTCTTGTCAGCCTGGCTCATTCACAGCCTGTTCCCTAGAATAATGCCTTTAGTCCTATTCCCTTTCACTAGCAGGGATTACAAGCTTGTAAATAATGTTTTCCTTTTACAATGTGAACAGAAAGAAGAGCCAGCAGTGTCAAAACTCTGTGAGCAAATCTTTTCTTTTTCCCCTTTTGCAAATGAACACGGTTTATCAATATTGGTGCATCTGGGAGGAGCAAGCATTGTCAGGCAGCCAGCAGAAGGGAGACTCGGTGTGGCGATCCATTATGTTTGCCCTGAACTAGGCTTGTTGCGGCTCTGTTATTAAAGTTGGATTTTTCTTAATTATTAACAGTTAAAAATAGGAAAATGGATTTCAAGGGAAAAAAGTCGCAGGCAACAAGAGTGCAATTCTAAATGTGTGTGTGTGTGTAAAACAGAATGTGCTGAACGTGAATAGGCACTTACAATGTGACTAGAATTGGCTCTGTCATGTGTCAGCCTAATAGCCTAAACCCTGGTTCGATACAATGAACTTGGGAAGGTTTGCTTAATGAAAGAACTGACGTTTTCTGTGCAGTGGCTGCATTCATCAGCCCGCATCCTGTTCATTACACTACAAAGGGCTGCCAATGGGAATTGGTAGGGTCATCTATTAGGTAAACGTGATGGGGACAAAAGATAGCAGAGGCGAGGGCCTTGTGGAATTTTCAGAGGTGGTCTGGGTCATTGCAGGAGGGAACCCTGGTTAGGAACGGCATGTTTCCGAGTTGACAGAGGGGCTTCTGGAGTCTGGGCGAGTTCTGGCTGTGCCCCACCTGATACGCACATCCTAGGAGTCCCAGAGAAGTTTTCGCTTATCCTGACACCTCCTTACCCATCGTGGAGTCCACATGGGGCTCTCAGAGCCTGAGTTTCTTTCTCTGTCAAGGCGCATGCGCGGTACGACCATGCTTCCCCACCACACGACTTGACTTGCCTTGGCCAATGGAATCAGTGCAGTGATGGGTGTCTCCTTGAGGTGGAGCCTTTCAGAGCCTGCTAGGTGCTGCGCCATACTCTCTACCATGCTGACGGGCAATATTCCGGCTGCCAAGCTGCCCTGTCACTGGAAATCCTGGAGGAAAGACAAGACAAGAGCCCCACTGTCCCGAGATGGACATAGAGAAAGAAACCGTGCTTCTGTGTAGTGGCTTTAAGGCACTGAGATTGGGGGGGGGGGTGCTTGTTAGAGTCACCCCCAGGCCCATCCTGAGGGCTTATACCCATCATTAGGCAGAGAGGGGTCCTGGTTTGACAGTCAGGGCAACCAAGTCTCAGAACAACGGGTCACTTCATAACATGCTGTCTATTTTGCAAGGTTGGACTATTGTAATTTGCCTTTTAAAAAAATCATTTTTGAGACCGATATATGCCAGTGAATTTCAATTAGCCTCTAGAGCCATTTGATGGGGTGCCCATTTGAGAACTTAAGCAGATTCCTTCAGCAGTGAGTGGGGCCTGGAGTCATTGGAAATTGCAGACCAAACAAGATCTGCTGATTGGCAGGGTCATCTTGGGAAGGACCATTGTGGAGTAAAGAGCAAGCCCATTAATTCAGGGGGGATTTACATCAGTTCTATCTTCCTTTTACCTAATGGGACTGTTTGGTTGTGTTCTTTCCTGGAGAGATTAGTGATTGAAAGGAGGAGATTTAGAAAGGAGAGATAAAAGTTTGCATTTAATTCTTGTGACATTCAGCCTCCTGATAGGGCTTCCTGAGAAGGCGCCATAGTAAATTCAGACTTAAGCCAGAGGATAGTGTCTCTGAAGACAGGACTGATGTTCAGGTGGTGACATTTCCATAACAAAAAGGCTTTAAAGGGTTGCAGGGAAGGTTGTCTTTATATTATCTCTAACCCTAAAACCCAACCCTAGCTGAAGTAAAAGTCCTTTACATAATTATCATGGGAGTTTTGACTGTGGAATCTTTGCGTATTTGTTGTTTTGAATTCACTCATGTCTGGAATGATAGTTTTCTCTCTACCTCTTCTCCAGCACTACTCACCATCTTCCTTCCATAAGTAGGAATTGTGCTGTTGAGGCTTTCTTTGTCTTTCAGTAATGTCCTCACACGGTCACTGAAGGTGTTAAATGAGCCTTTGCATTAAGGCAGTCAGGCCAGTGCCCAGCAAACAGTCTATAAACACTACCTAGGCGAGTGGAGAGAAGCCATCAGTCCTGGTTGCCCAGCAGGTCAAGGTCTGAATCATGCCTCTGCTGTGCACTCAGTGTGCGGCCTTGATCCTGTTATGCAACCTTTCCAAGCCTCAGTTTCCCTTTCCATACAATGGGGACAAAAGTCACATCTTAACACCTTCTTCTGCAAGTGACTGTAAGAAGTAGGTGAGCTAATGCCAGCCCCTGCCACTGAGGAAAACTTCAATAAATGTCATTTTCTGTTTGGAATTGTGTATCTACCAATGGGGGCAGTGGTGGGGGCATGGTCTTTGCCCTGAAATCCCCCGGTAGCCAATGGAGAGTGGATCAGTCAGCACCCTCTTAGCTGCCAGCTCTAGAAAGTTCTGTCTGGGCAGATCTGAAGCAAGGAAGCAATGCGTGATCTCCCAGCAGGAGCCCTGGTTGGGGAAGCTTCTGGAGGGGCAGGCCTGGAGCTCAGGCTCCAGGCTGGATGGCCGCCTCCTCAGCCGGTCTGCTGGGGGCTGCTTGTGATGGACTCCAAAGTGGAGAAGGATGTGGGCGACAGAGCCAGACAGAACCTGACATTAATCTTAGATGTCAAATCTTAAAATCTCTGTGGCTGGGCAGGGTAAGGCAGTTCACCTCGCTATGCCTCCGTTTCCTCATCTATAAAACGATTGTAGTATTAGTGCTGACCTTAGGGCCTGGCAAGGCGGCATAGTTAAGGAGGCTTACATTCCGTGCACAGCACCACACCCAGCCCAGAGAGCCCTCAGCAAGTATTCCTCAGGCGTCATAGATGTAGGCCATTTATTCAGTGTCGCTCATCTGGAGGCTGTAGGAGCAGGCGCTCAAACTGTAGGTGGTACATTCCCCTCCCCACCCCCCCCCAGCAGATTTCCATTGCCACAGCTCTACAGCCTCTGTTGTGGGAAGTAGTGCAAAAGGGCCCGCTCTCATATTTAGTTAAAAATGGGTTCACGAAGACAATAGCTTTAAGTGCCTACACAAACGCTTAATACCAACGTAAGCTGTCATGAAAATACTTCAGTTCATTCCACTCTACTTCAGAAACCTCTTGCACGTACATTTTTGCAGTCTGTTCAGTGGGAGGGAGAAACACTGCTTTATGTTTGCTAGCAGCTTCCCTGAGAAGCCATGGATGAACTTATCTACGAATCTTTGACGTTTAAATTTTAGTAGTCTGCTCCTAATAGTAGACTGTCTTTTTAGAAGCAGGGCTATATGGCTCTTTGCACCCATTTTGAACTTCCATAGGTTGGCATTGTGATTTAATGGATTATCTCAATATGAATGCACTTTTCTAGGTTCTATTTTTTGTGGAAATTTAAAGTCGTAATGATGAAAATAGCAGGATGCTAATCAGAACGCCCGTTACTAGTGTTCTAATGAACTTACTGAGCAATCTCCCTTAGCTTCCGGTATCTTTCTCTCACTTCAGATTGAGGCTCGATTGGCAATCCTATCAAGCCTCAGTAACTGGGCTCCTCCCTGCTCCTCCAAGCGGGTTCCTCCTGGGTGTTTAGGACGTGCACTTGGATTCTATCACACTGCACTCTGCTTTGCCCTCAGCCAAAGCTCCTCCCAAACACACTAGCCATCAAAACCACCACTTAATCCTCATCTCTCTAGACATATCTTTCCCCCTTTATTAGTCTTGACACCCCTTGGCTATTCTGTAAAAACTTCTAGGGCAAGGATCATGAGATAAAATGTCATTAGGCAAACAAGAACAATATCAAGGTTCCATCCATTCATTTGTTCATCCATCCATCATCATTGAACTACCATTTACTCTCTTCTTACTGTGAGCTAAGCACTGGGGGCTCAAGAATGAGTTAGGACCCTGCACTATAGTTAATGCAAGGTATGTGAACAAGCCCTTTGAACATGCAATGTAAGAGCAAGTGGCAGAGAGACGCAGGAGAAAGGAAGGGTGGTTATCTGTGCCAAGTGTGGGTGAAGGCATAGGGGCCTGAGAAGGAGACGGTTTGGTGGAGGAAGCTTTACCACTGAGGAGGCTGGGCATTGGCTGGGCCTTGCAGTCTGAATGAATGCTTGTAGGTGGACCACTCTGGGGAATGCGCAGTGAGTGAATAAAGGAAGGAAGTGTGTTCTGAGCAGAGGGAACAGGGGGTGAGGCGGAGCCGACGCAGGCATCTTCAGAACATGCCTGAGTCTCCCTGCTGAGACAGACCCGTGATGATCACTTGATAAACTCCCCGATGGGTCATAGAGATAACAGAGTTCGGGCTTGTGCAGGAAATAGGAACCTCTCTATGTGTTTTATATAGGAAGGGATTTAATAAGGGCGCTTGGGTGCTTACAGAATTGTTGGGAGAGCTAAGGAGTGGCTGCAAAGCTGGTCTTCTCCAGAAATGGCTTCCTGAGCAGTAACGAAGAGACCTTGCAGGGAGCTTCCACCACCGAAGCCACAGCGGGAGCCAAGCCAGAGCCACCTCCACAGCCAAGAGGCCTTCTCCACCACTGGGACAGTAAGACAGGAAACTCATTCGCAGATGCCCTCGCTTGCTGGGAAGAAAAGCCCCAAAGAAGCTGGAATATGGCTCCCCCCTCACTTCTGCTATACCTGGCTCACATGACAACACCTAGGCAACCCTGATTTGTGCTGAGAATGTAGCTGTAAGGGAGTCTTGGAAGTGTAGTTTTTGGCTTTCTGACTTCTCCAACTAGAATAGTGGAATCCAGGAGACAAAATAGTGTTGTTTTCCAGGGGACATTTTATGATGCCTGAGGCATTTTTGCTTCTCACAGTAGGGAACAGAGATGCTAATGGAGCCCAGTGGGCCAATGCCAGGGATGCTGCTCAGTGTCCTTCAACACATGGGGCAGCCCCTGTCACAGAGAACAATCCAGCCCTAAATGGCAAAGAGCCAAGGTTGAGAGCTCTGACCTAACAAGAGGGTGAAAAGGGCCACAGGAGTCCATCTAAAATATCCAACAAAAGTATGTTTTTTGTTTCCATTTCAAAAGTATTAGAATTTTTGCTTGTCTGAGCTGAAAACAAGATATTATTTACTGCAGAGTTGGTTTCAATTCCTTCTATAAGGTTCTGCTTGAAATGTGCATTCAGGTACTTCGAGCACCTTAGATGGTACCCCTTTTTATTATTTCCCTGGCTCAGAAGACTTCTTTATTCAAGACAATCTCTAATAAGCCCTGGCTGGTGTGGCTCAGTGGATTGAGTGTTGGCCTGTGAACCAAAGGGGTCGCTGGTTTGATTCCCAGTCAGGGCACATGCCTGGGTTGCAGGCCAGGTCCCCAGTAGGCGGCACGTGAGAGGCAACCACACATTGATGTTTCTCTCCCTCTCTTTCTCTCTCCCCCTCTCTCTTAGAGTAAATAAATAAAATCTATTTTTAAAAAAGATAATCTCTAGTAAGATTTCACTAAGGAGAAGGAAAAACAAAGTTTCTCTCCCTGTTACATTTCTTTCTTATGTGTACATCCCTTTTTCATCACCAAAGTTGTATTATTGGAACAGATCCTCTGGAAATGGTTGCCTTTTCTCATCCTTTCCCACCAATAACATAGAGCTGTTATTTGGCTTGTTTTTCTTTTCTCCCCAGAGGAAGGAAAGGGGAATTAGTGGTGGCCAAGAATTTAAAATTCCTGCTCCTGGTCGCCTCCAGAGACTGCTGTCCGGGCTGCTCTGCCCTGGGGGCCGCGATGCAGCTCCCTGGCCCCCCGGCTCTTCCACCGGTGGGCCCAGGTCTAACTGCAGCCAGGCCCCTTGGGGCTCAGGAAGGTTGGGCAAGCTCATGACGGTGGCCAGCTGCTCGTTTCCCCCGGCTTATACTCTTCAGTATTTTTTTGTGCATCTGCCTCTTTTGACTTTTTCAACCTCCCCCGTGATGCTAGTTTATCCTTAAAACATGCAGGACGGTCATGATGGTCATCCTCATGGCGCATGCTTCGTCTGTGCCTTGCCTTATGGGAACCGTTAGGTTTGAAGTCTGAGAAACTCATAGGACAGTCAGAGGCCAGGGACTGGTACTTGTGCCACCCTCTCAATGTGGAGGATAGCATGATGTTAGCTGCTATGCTTCAGGGTCCAAAAGACCACGACTGGATTCCAAAGGGATGCTGTGCTCTGTTCAATAGCGTATGCCCTCCTGCAAGTTCATAGCTGTCTGAGATCTCGGAGCACAACTGTATTTGCAAAGAGGGTCTCTGCAGATGTAACTCAGGTCAGGATCAAAATGAGACGAAGCTGGATTAGGGTGGCCCCTGAATGCGCTGAATGTTTCCATGAGAGGAAAAATAGACACACGTGAGAAGGTGAGGTGAAGACGGAGGCAGGGATGGAGAGGTGTGACTACGAGCCAAGGAGTGGCGAGGGTGGCCGGCCACCAGCAGAAGCTGGGAGAGAGGGACGGGATGGTTTCGTCTGCAGGGCTCCCAGGAGGCACCAACCCTGCGGACACCTTGTCTCAGACCTCTTGTCTCCTGGACTCAGAGAGAATGACTTTCCATTGGTTTAGGCCACCCGGTTTGTGACCCTAGGGAACCAACACAGAGTCTCAAGGCCTTCTCTTTTTTAATGCAACTCTGTAAAGCGGGCATCAGTATTATTCTCACAGGTCGGCCTCTTCTAAACTGGGATAATCTGGTCAGTCTCTGGTGCTCTTGAACCGCTGGTTTCCTCATCCGTAAATGGAGTTGTCCCGTCTCATTTAGAGGTGCTTTTAAGACTTAAACTAGACAACATGTGTAAAGCACTTGGCATGAAGCCTGATTCACCGCGACCCATGAATAACTGCCCTTATTATTGTTGCTCTTATTTAGAATGCAAATTTATTTAAGAATGCACAGTCAATATTCAATTACCCTCACTAATAAAAGGGAATAAAGGTATGGACTGCAAAATGGAAAATGCATGGAAAGATGGCTTTCAATTTTAAAAAGCGGTGAGACAAACCCACGTAGGCACTAGGCCTGTGGCCGCCTAGCTTCGTTCCTTCTCTGCCCACCATGGTGATGCCTCAGTGGGGGCAGTGAAAGAAATATGACCCCTGACAGTCTACAAGGAGAATAATTCGATTTTGGATAGTTAAGAGTTGAGCATCCATTTGAGCTGCGGGATCCTGATTTAACACCATTGTGTCCTCCGTTTTCAAAACCCCCCTTTAGTAAAAGGGTAGAACACCAGCAGGGCAGCAAACATGTTTGAATGATTTTATTCAAATGTCTGATTTAATTGAATCCTTAACCAGAAGACAAGCCACAAAGAATTTTTCAGGGAGCTTCGGAATTTCTTTTCCTGCCCTCCTCCCTTCATGTCCAAGGTGATAACCACCGACCAGAACCTTCCCAAACACATGCAAATGCAAGTCGGGGCGTTTATCATAAAAATACAACTAGGAAGGCTAGCATGCCTGTTAACCTCGCCTTCTGTAGCAAAGGGTGCTGATCCGAACCTTTACGTATCGAGGAGAACGCAAACTAGTGTAGTCACAGTTTGGTGATTTTGACTAAAGACTGGAATGCGTGTGTGCAGGCTTTATGTCCAGACTTCTGTGATTAGTCAGGTGTGTGCTGGCGTTCTGATGGGTGTCCGGGTTATTAGAACCACAGTACGCAGTGTAGCATGGTGAGAGAAACCACTGTGTCCCAAACTACACCTAAATCGTCTGCGATTGCTTCATCCTACCTCACATAACCAGATTTTATCACTTGCAAGCAGAACAGCTGAAAAGATACTTAAACTAAAATGATGAGATGAAATTTTAAAAACAAGGAGGCCTAAAAAGATTCCCAGAAGCCCGTCACTGGCCCAGAGCCCCCCATTTCAGGGTCTAGCATTTGTACCGATTACGGCCTGACAGCTCTTGAGTTTCCAATGATAACAGCCATCTGACTTGATCGGAGTTCAATGGATTTTCACTAAAATAGAATCATCGCCTTGGTGATGGATAGAAAAAGTAAAGCAATACATCCTGATAAATGCTCTGCCTGCCTCCTCCCTCTCCCCAGCAGTGACCTTGTGCAATCCGTAAGAGAGCCAGGCACAGCCCCGGTCGCCGCCGCAGCGCGTCAGGACTTGGACATTTAAGTGGCTTTGAAACCCATCAATGGGGTGAAGGGGGAATGGCCTGAGAAAGCAATGGATCATGCTTAGAGGGCTCCGAGGGAAACAGGGCACGCTGAAGGTCAACGTGCAGACCTGCCTCGAAGGAACGGCTCAAACCCTCATTCATATTCACGGGAGGCTCTGGCCCTGTGAGGTGAGATCAGTCAACGAGTACAATAAAACAGGAATTTTCAGAGCATATCATTTCTTCTCAGAAGCAAAAGGCACCAGAGAATGGTGCCAAATAAGCGCTAACCTAGAGCAAGAGGGTGCCTCGCACCCAGTCTCTCCTTCTGAATAGCAAGGAGCAGGCTGTATGCGGAATCTCTTAGCCTCTTTAACAAGAGGTCTGTTCTCCGAGTTTCCCAACCCAGTTAGCTCAGCCAACTGTGAGTATTTTGAGCACCATCGGTCATCTGTAAAGACACCAGCGCCATAACACTCGAAGAAGCCCAACTAAAACAGGGTGTCCAGGAAGTGCCTGGACCAGCCGCATCCCCGAGCGCCATGTACTTGGTTGGGAAAAGAAGCTTCTGGGCAGTGGAAGGGGGAAGAAGTTAGACATTGGCAGTCACCCATTAGTGTTGGTTACAACTTGCTAAAAGAAAATATTAAAATAAAAATTAGATCATAAATTTGGAGCCACCGTTACCAAGCCTAAAGTGCAAATTGCCAAACAAGTCAAGAGACTCATTAGCATTTTATGTAAATCAGTTATTACTGTTCTCCACTTCCTTAATTATCCATGTTATTTCAATACAACCCTTTCTTTGATGTCCCAATTCTATATTTAAATAGTGCAAGATTTCTATCGTATCCTCCCGCAGAGGTTTGTGCCATGCAAAAAACATGCCAAGAGCAGCTATTTTAGAGACTACAGGGAAATGTTTAATTGGTTCATCCCATTTGAGTTATGAGGGCGTATTACTGAGCACATAAAATCAGAAACATGGAAAGTACTAGCTTGGAGAAGTTTACTGAAACCTGCAAGAGACCGGTTGAAATTTTTGCCCCCAAGACTTTCTGGATTCTCGGTGGGAGCTGATTCAAAGGGAAATTTTGCAAACTTCATTGAATTTTGCTAAACGATTGATTTATAATTGAAATATTTGGAAGTAAAGCCCAACAGCCCTCTTTCCTTGGGCACGGAGAGCCATTCTTTAGGACGGATGAAGGGAACACAGAGAGAGGAGGAGAGACCCGGGGCAGGTGTGAGGGCGGGGGGAGCCTTTCCTCTTCCTCACCCATTTCGAAGGGCAAGTTTGCTGACGTCTTATTCTCAAGTTGTGTAACATTGAAGAAAATCTCACAAATTGCAGATACGAGTGTCCTTTCCCCAATAAATGAACTTTTTCAAGGACACCGCAGCCGAGGGGCACTTCCTAGTCACTCTTTTTATCTTTGAGGCTGTAAGTGGGTACCCTCTTCATTGTCACCTGCCTTTACATTTCTGCCTCCTGCCTGGTAACGTGCTTTGTTTTTAAATACTTTAATTTAAAAAAGTGAATAAAGGGAGAACCTTTCAATGTGATTTATAACGGAAAATAGACGGAAATGAATGGAGACTTCCTCTTCTTCTCAAGTATTTTTGAATAGTCACTGTGCATGACTTTTTTCTTTTTCTGGAAGAAAGAGCACATCTGGGGGAGAGCCAGTGTGGTAGTGTAGGGTTTGGTGACAGAGAGACCCAGAGTCAAGACCAAGCTGTGTGGCCTTATGCAAGTCATCTGCCATGGTCTCCCTCATGGCTAACAGTGCTTACCTTGAAGAGCTGTCATGAAGATTAACATACGTATGTATATATGTGTGTGTGTGTGTGTAGCATTTAATATTTAGTAGGCGCTCAATAATTAGCAAATTTGAGCTTCTACTCTTGGCCAGGCCCTGTGCCGAATGTTTACATAGGGGATCACACTGAATCCTCCGAACACTCATTAAAATGAGCGTGACTGTTACTACGTAACAGGTGAGGAAAGGAGGGTCTCTGAGACTGAGGTCAGTGATTTGCCCAAGGTCTCACAGAATCAATTGTAGGGGCTGTGGTTTTAATCCGAAAGTTCTGTAAGGTAGAGCAATCATTTTGACAAGAACCATACAATGTAGTAAGCTTAATGTTATGGGAAGAAACGGCATTTTTATATCCTTTTTCTAGCTACTTAAATAAATAATATTTTCAGAAAACTCATCTCTGCAGACTAAGGTACTTTAAATATTTAAGCTGACTTATTGGTCACGAGTACTCTCGGGGGCTTGGCACGGCCCAGGCACTGTTCTAAGCACTCACAACTAGTAAGTTGTGCAACCACTTATAAGTATTAATTTTGAGAGCAAGCTCAGGGCAGGTACGTGGGAGGGCTCCCAGATGCTGGGAGTCGGGAATTCACTCCAGTGCTTGTGATCTCCCAAGTGCCTGGGCACTAGCCCATTTATTTTTTTAAGTGAATTGCATTTTTAGAACATGATTTTTCTTGTCATACATATGCATACTCATTATAGAAAATTTGGAAAATATAAGAAATTGTAAGGAAAAAAATGTAAAAAGCCTTGTTAACATCAATCCAAAATTTTGGTGGAGAGAGAAACACGCATGATCTCGTACAAGGAATATTTTCCAGCTGCGTCTTCACTTCGCTTGATGTAACAGTCTGAGGGTAACTCAGAAGTTCCTGGTCTAAGATCACAACAGGGGCAATGACTGGACGGAGAACCCGCCAGGGATTCCGATTCCTGAGTTCCGTGTCTTCTTTATGTAACTTGCTGCCTAGTCCACACAGATGTAAAGCTCACATCAAACAGGTCGTCAAGCGGGAGCTTTCCTGTGCAGTCTAAAACAAGATGTGAAAGATCGACATGCCGCCGTCTCCAAAAGATGCCGGTCTCAGTCCCTTGGCCGCCTGTCACTGCCCCCTGTTTAAATCTTGTCATTGTGGCCTTGGAGGATTATCAGCCTTCGGTATATACTATATATTTGACTCTGGGACTTCCTGTTGCAGAAATCCAACCGCTTATCTGAAAAGCTTCTGTTCCCCCAGTGACTAGTGGGTTTCATCACCAGGAAAGCACATTGTTCCAATTCTGAAAGTCCACAGTCTAAAATCATCATCATGTTTTTTCATCAGAATGAAATATCGGGTGCTCTGCTCAGTGCAAGGTTTTATTAATGATGTGCTGTCAGGGCCTGGATGTTCTGCATATTTGCATATTAAACAGCTGAGTGAAGAAACATTCCTTTTATTGCTGCAGGGAATAAATCAGTTTAAAGCAAGTTCTCATCATTTATACTCCTTTCAGCTAAGTCTTCTTTTATTGAAATAAATTGTTGAAGTGCTTTGCTCATTCTTTGAATACTGATGAAATTTACCTTGATAGGACCTCAGGAAAAATAATATTTTCTTAAAGGTGCAGTATTGTTCCATTTTTGAGTATTACTTTAATACATTATTGATAAGATAATTTAGAAATATCAAGTGAAAGGAGAAGAAAAACAGGTTTGAATAAAGATGGTGTTTCCACTGGATGATTTTGCCAAATGCATCTTTATTGGTAATAAAAGAAAAAGCCAATAAGGAAAAAAAATCCTATTTTTTAAATGAAAGATCAACTATTTTTGCATTCAGATCCCAGTGGGCAGCATATTTCACCCACGCAAAAGGACACAGTGCTTATGAGACCCCAGAGCTCACTGTCCCCGGGGTGGGTACACTAAAGGTCCCAAGAAATCTGGCTATTATCAGATATCAATTACACCTAGCCTCCAGGTAGGTGGGCCCGGAGTTCCTGCCTATTCATTGGGTACTGTCTATGCCAGAGGTTGCACAGCTCTGTTCAAGCCAAATATGTCCTGACATATTTTTTAAAAATTATGAGCTCACATGATGTTTTTGAATACTCAATGACTTGTCAACATTTTAAAACTGGGAAATTTCACATTAAAAAAAATCCAGATATCCAGCCTTTCTCAAAAAGACAAGTGATCCTAATCCTGTTCCATCATCTGTTGCTGAGTAACAGTAAGTAGTCCACTAGTTGGAGGAGGGCTTCTTGGATTGCCTCAGTCTCCACCACTCCCTATTGTCTTACACCTGGCCTTACCCCTTTATGGTGCCTGCCTGGGGCCTGCAGGCATTTATTTTTTCTATCCCTGGCCTGTACCTTTTTTCTCGGTGGTGGACTCAGTTATACAAAATGCTTGGGCAATGCCTGACACATCCTACGCTTGGATCCAATAAGTATTAGCTGGTATTAATATAGAGGAAACCATGTGAACCAAGGTTTGGCAGTAAAATTAATGTTTTATTTCCTTCATGATGGTCTTCTGAGTATGGAACCAAGCAGCATTTCTTCAGCTTATAATTTTCTATTTTCCAAATTAATTTTACATCTAAAAAGTAGCCCTCTCAGCATCTTCAAATCTTTTTCTCAAATATTCCCTTTTCAGGGTGCCTTCCCTGATCATGGCATTTGCAATGGCAAATTTCATCCTGACCTTTGCTCTCCCTGAATCTGCCCTGCTTTACTTTCATTTTTGCAGCATATATTGCCACCTGAGGGATACTTTCTCTTTTGCACCCATTCATTGAGTAGCCATCTCGTTCCCCT
The DNA here is from genome assembly GCA_039655065.1 of Glossophaga mutica. Classification (NCBI taxonomy): domain Eukaryota; kingdom Metazoa; phylum Chordata; class Mammalia; order Chiroptera; family Phyllostomidae; genus Glossophaga; species Glossophaga mutica. The sequence continues at coordinate 23,269,541 of CM077315.1, forward strand.
GCCTCACTGCAAGGTAAAGGTCGTGAAGCCTCAGGGTTTCATGTGTGTTGGCACCTACTGTGTTGTGAGTACCAATACCCAGGCCTGCCACCTAGTAGGTACAGCACATGCTTAAAAAATGTTCACTGAGTAAATGAATAGATAATTGGTGAGATGGATGGGTTTGCTTATCATACACTGACCTCAATCTTTATAGAAATTCAATTCAACAAGTAATTGTTTGAGCACCCATGTGCGGGGGGCCGCATACACACTGGTCGAGACGTGGAAGGAAAAGAAGCTACAGCCATGGCAATGGTCTACCCCCAAAATGCGATAATTGTATGAAGAACTACAATGTGCATCCTTGACTGAGGGATAGAAAGGGGGGGGCAATAGGAACCCACCTTTCTCCAGACCCTTCTTCAGGCCAGGCACAAGGTCAAGTGCTCAGAGCAGCCCCATGGCTCTAGAGTCAGTGCACTTCCCCTTTTACCACAGAGATAACAGGCTCAGAGAGGGTGAGCCACCCGCCCCCCCAGGGTAGCAACGCAGGTGTGTTGGCAATAGGCCCGGCATGCAAGTCAGTCCAGCCTGGCTCTAGACCCTTTCCCCGCAGTCGGAACATGGGAGAGCAGGGATGGAGGCATCGGCGTGGCCAGCATAGGAATGGAGTTGGGGGAGGTCATGTCCCCACTGGCCTGCTTGGCGGAGGGAGATGGAGATTGCTCGAAGGTCCCTGAGATCCCAGAACCCATTTCTCATCTTGGAAATGCCGAGGTTGGCAGAAAGGACAGGCAGTGCTTCAACAAACATACATTGAAGAGTGAATATAATATCGGCATAGGCTTTATTTTTATTTTCATCTTGAAAGAAATAGTGAAAAGTTCCTATTCCTGTTTCTCTGCCAGGGGTAGTATTGTTTCCATATAAATCATTTGTGACAGAAGCTCCTTGTTTTTAAGTGGAAAATGCACATTTAATAACAGGAGAGTAATGTCCCAACATCCTCTCATTGACGGCTGCCAAGAGAATGCCAGCACTGGTTGTTGCCTCAAGAATGAGATGCTCAGGTACTTCGGGGGCCATGAGACCATTTCCATGGCCACTGCTGAGACAGAGCTCTGAGCAATGGCTGCCCCAGGCCTGCTGGACCAAGAGCAGCTGAGTGCTTGGGTGCCTTGTAAACCTGGAGCCAGAGTAGACCTGGGTTAGGATCCCAGCCCCACCACTAAATGGCTGCATGCCTTTGAACTCATTACTTTGCCTCTATAAGCCTCAGTTTTCTCATCTGTAAAATGGGCATAATGTTATCCTCTACCCTCACAGACTTAGAGTGACATTTAAATAAGAGGCATCTAGCACTGGGATATCTAATATATAAGGCAGCCATTGGCCACGTGGGGCTGTCTAATTTAAATTAATTAAAATATAAATAAAAATTAATTCATATATTTCAAGTGCTCAGCAGCCACAAGTGGCTCATGGCTACCACGTTGGAGAAGATGGGGAATACTTCCATCCCTGAAGAAAGCTCTGTTGGATGGTGTTAGTCCAGAGCTCTTAGCTCAGTGCCTAGCGCACAGTACACTGCATTGGTTCTTAATTTTCTTTTTCATGTACAAGGAAATAAAAGGAGGCATCCTACAATCCATAGATGAATCAGAGCCCCTGTGATCATGGCTTTAATAAAGTAGGATTAGTACCGCCCAGGAGTCCCTCCTGTACATAAAAGGAAGGAAGAACAGTTTGCATATACAGGACTCTGCCCATTAAGACAGAGTCTCTGGGGACAGACCAGGGTTTGAGGGCTCCTGATCCTGATCTCAGGGGACTCCCATATTACAGGTGTTAATCTGATTAGCCCAAGCTCCTCGTTAATTACCTGAGGTAGCTAGGACCTTTTCCAATGCTCAGCACAAATGTTTTCCTGTTGACTTTGCCGCTTACTAGTTATTTGGCCCTGGAAAGTTACTAAGTCAGTGCTTCTTTTCTTAAAAGTTGGTTGGCCTGAGAATCCCCAGGAGGGCTTGTTAAAACACAGTCCCTGGGTCCCACCCTGAGAGCGTCCAGTCCAATGCCTCAGGGTCCTTCCAGCCCTCCGACCGTATTTGGAACTCCCTTTTTTTAAGCTCAGTTTTTTTTTTTTCTTTTGTAAAGAGGTGCTCTTCAAGCCCATAATGGTTGTGAGAATTGAGAAAATGTATGTAAAGCCCACAGCCAATGGCCTTATAGCAGCACAGCAAAAGGGATCTCTTGTTACTATTATAATGCTTTTTTCTAATTACTTTTTTTTTACACCCACCAATCAGGATTTGCTAGAATCCCTTGATATTTGAAAACTGCGCCCATGCCCTGTGCCGCTCTCGTGTCCTGAAATAACTGTCTTTAAACCACTAAAGACACTTTCACCTTGAAGTCACTCTGGACCGGTGGGCGCGGCTGTACCTTCCTGTGTGCAGTCAGTGTCGCTCCCTAATCAAGGTCCCTCTCAGGGTGGTTCGAGACCGAAATCACCCGGACCATTCACGACCCCACGGCCTGGGAGGATGGATGACACCTTCATACACTTGCCCGCTGCTGAGAGTGTGCTTGGTACCTTTGTGTACTGAGTAGACATTTCGGAAACACATACTTTTGTGATCGAACATTAGCAACAAAAGGGAGATAAATCTTGTCTGAGTGGAGGATGCTATAAGGATGTCACTCCTGTTTTAGAGCTAGAAATTTCAACAGCTGAATTTCTAGGCTGCCCCAACAGATTCAGCTTTGGTGGGATGAAAAGGCTAAATCATCCAAAACCTGGGATTCCAGTCCAGATGCCATATTCCTTTGTCTCATCCCCGAAACAGTTCCATGTTCTGTTTCAACTTCCAAAATGGCAGATAAGGAGAAGCCCTGAGCGTTCCTTACTCTGGTCTCCATTACCTTTTGCTGAGCCACGATCTTCAAGGACTTGAGTGAGTTTTGATATTAAACATCGAATGGAAGTGGTTTTTTTATCATGACATCTCATTCGGATCTTCTGAGTGTCTTAATTAGGCCTCTGCTGTCACAAGAACAGAGTCCTACTCATATCACCTCTTCTGAAGTAAAGGTTTATTGTAAGAGATGTTGACAAGGTGGGAATGAGGCAGCGTCAGGTCCCTGTCCCCTGTGATTTCCTCCTCCACAGTCCCCGTGTTCCCTTCTTCTGACCACCTTCTGCCACTGCTAGACTCACCTCTCCTCCTTCCTCACAGTTTTCGCTCACCCACTCCTCTTTCTGCTCATGACAGCAGCTAAACCCCACCTTGTGGCTCCCTTCCATCCACTGTCCCTGCTTCAGCTCGCTTATAGTCCGTTCCCCAATTCCCCAGTGTAAGAATGCACTGATATGAGTCATCTTTTCCACTGGCAAATTGCAAACCAAACGTTTGTATTGACTGCCCCCGCTCAGGTATAATCCACCTCATGGTCCATTCAGCTGTGCTCAGAGTAGGGCAGGGAGCAGTGTCGGGTGGTATAAAACATGCCCACCTGGGTAGGAGGGCTCATGGACCAAGGCAGTTTTCCTTAGAAGGGCAAACAAGTAAGCAGGCATGACTGGTCCCTTCCAGTGTCCCTAGGTTTCACCATTTAAGGGCAATTGAATTGGAATGGCAGCTGAGCTTGTTGAGTCAGATCAAGTCTAGGATTCCTCCCCACCCAACCCCACCCAACCCCACCCCACCCCACCCTTTTGCAGTTGCCTGAGCTTTATTGTGGGGCCTTAATTTGGTGCAAGCATGCCTGCTCGTGCAGGCTGCTCCCCACAGCTGCAAGGTCCTGAGGGGTGGAGGAGCCACGTGGAGCCCCTCAGAACCTCCCTTTCTCTCCTCCCTCCCTGCTGAAGATTGAGAAGGGCCCTGCCCAAGTAGCTGACTTTGGGCTGGGGGGCAGCGGTTATCTCTCTCCAAGTTCATCTCAGTTGGAACTGTAATTATAACGGGCCACATTACAGTGAACCGCAGAAATGGCACAGTCATCACTAAATGAGCTTCTCTTTGTTCCCATCTATGTTTCAATGAGTCAGTCTCTTCTTCAAAAAAGAGGGAGCCCGGAAATGAACTGATAATTCACTCCCCTTACAGTGGGAACGTGGAAAAACTCCGTAGCTTGTGCTAGAAATCTGGGAATGTGAGCATTATAGTTTTGCAGGCAGGTCTGTGCAGAGGACTTCACAGGTTTCATCTGGGACCGTCTCCACTTTGATTTTCATTCTGGGACGTCCTCTACCTACAGTCCTTACAGGGTACGTTTTACTCTTTGATGTCCGTTGTAACCTGGTCCAGCCCCTGAGATGTTGCCGTTGGTCCTATAGAGTCTCCACTTCTTGCTGCAGCCAGATGACTAGTCAGAGTTTCCACTCTGACGTTGTGACCCTGGGAGGGATGGGAGAGACCTGTGAGGTCATCTTCTCTGTCCTCAGCCAGGGCAGGGTTGTTCCCTAGTGGTGCAATCAAGTATTTGGTCCAGTCTCGCTTCATATGACTCGAGTGATGAGGCCCTGGGCCCTCCCTTGAGGCTATTCTGAGGCCTAATAACTGTCCCTGTGAGAATTTCTTTTTGTATGTGTCTAATATTCAGAGTCTGACACAATAAGGTTATAAAGAGCCAAGTCTGTTTAAGGTAGCTCTTCACCTAGAAATGATCTCGTAAGAGTCACTTTGGTTAGGAACCTTCATCCAGCAAGGGAGTTAAGTGCAAGTTCCGATGAGACCTAGGGACTATTTATCCTGACATGTAAGAATGGCCCCCAGAATGAGATTTCATGCTGGAAAGCAGCTCCATCTACCAGCAGCGCATCGCATGGTGACGGGCCCCTGCGTGTTATAATGTGTCACACAGCACTGTATGTTTGCTTACGTGGTGTTTCACACGAAAGAGGAGCTCCTGTTAAATGTTTAGCACTGCATTCACAGTGTCCCTCTTTGAAACTGCTCTGAAAATTGCCCCTCATCCCATTCGCCAAGAAACGAGAGTGTGGCCTGTGCCTTTCTCGGTTCGGGGTCTCTCTGTGGTCTTGGTCTCACTTGGTGGTGGGAGGTTAGTCATTGCTGGAAAAAGATCCCCACGTGGGACTGAGAGAGGGAAAGAGGGGAATCAGAGAAAGGAAGAAAGACACGGACCACAGAGAAAGAGTAGGGAGAATATGAGAAATTGGGAATTAGAAAAAGAAGTAGAAATAAAAAGAAAGGAAGAAAATATGGGGGCAGGATGGGAAAAGGAAATGAGATAAAGGAGAGGAAAAGAAAATGCAAGTCGATTTGGGATTGATGGACTGAGAAGAGACACTCATGCCTGCCTCGGAGAAGGTTCCCTCAAAGTCTCACCACCTGGATCCTTTCTTTGCTGTGGGAATCTGATTCTCCAAGCCTGGTTCCCAGCATCGCAGGACCGGGGAATTTGTTAAAATGCAGCCCAACATCCTCAATCAGAAAAACTGGGGAGGGGACCCAGCAGTCTGGCTTTTCACAAGCCCTTCAGTGGAGCCTGACACAAGTCCAGTTTGAGAACTGCAGCTGTATGGCCTTCTTCTAGGAACCAGACTGTTTCAGGAATAACCTGGCCCCTGGAGGGCGTTGATATTGCCCTGTCAGAGACAGAGGACTCTGCCCCTATTCCATTCTGTGCCTTCCGTAGCTCTCTGTCTGGCAGAGGCCGATGTTGACCCACAGAACTATTACCTCTGGCTGGGGGACAGGCTTCGTTTTGGAAATATATCCTGGAAGGCAAAGTCGATTCCCCTTGACCACATACTGTGCCACGTGAAATGTACCAGGCCACGTGTAACATCCAAGCAGCTCAGGCCCAAGCTGGGCAGGTCCGACGGAACATCAGGGCATACATCTCAGTTCCCGTTATATTTCCCACATTGACACATCATGGCCAACAAGAGAGTAGGGATCGTTAAAGAGATTATTTTTGTCTTTATTTTATCATTTAAAGCGCATTTTTCCAATGAGAGTTCTGATGATATAAAAGGTTGTTCATTGAATAACCACCCAAATTAGCACTGTTTCATTTCATTCACAGCGTTCTCTTGTCTTCGTTCATGATAGAACAGTAAATTCAAGTCACTTTAAGTAGATATTGGAAATATGAACCTAATATGTTCTTGATGCTCCTATGGCATAATTATAATTTAAACTCAAAGTGCTCATGTCAAATCACATTTTTTGGGTTAAAGGGTTATATTTATCAAAAGAGGAGCATTGGAAACACAAAAGTCCTCCTCCTTCATTTTCAAATAGGCTCTAGTTGTTTAAGGATTTGTTCTATTGCATGCTGATAAATATTTATCATGGTTAAGTGAACAATCATTTGGAGACAGATACCGCTTTATGATGCAGCTTCTCAGGGTGTCCTAATTGTGACTCTGCCTTGCCATTTTGTGTTTTATCGGAATATGCAGGCATATACTTTATGAGGTTGGGTAATGAAGAGAGAGAGACCCCAATAAACATATTTGCTAAGAGTAATGGTTATCTATAGCTCAGCCACCCTCCGTTAGCAGAGCCTCCATTACACAATACAAGGCAAGCAGTTCATAGCTCAATTAGACCTAACTTGCTTCATTTTTAGGCATTATGTTATTCTAAATTAACACTATATTTCAAATTCTCCAGGTCTGACTATTAACCGGATTTTGGAACCTTCAGGGCTTATTATTTAGTAATCCCTGAAGCTCCCAAGTAGGCATTTTTAAATTCATGCATTAGAACAGATTAAAAATTAGCTAGAAAGGCATGTTAAATAACCCACTCCCTTTCTGTTGCTAATTGTGCTAGCAGAAGTAAAAAAGAAAATGCAAGTGAGGTCAGATCTGGGATGGCACAAGTAAATTTGCTACCTGGCTTGCTGCTGATTGTTGCTGAAATAGGGGTTATTTAAATTAGAAAATAATTTTTGAAATCTTCATAGCATGCCACAGAGCCACAATCCACATACACCTACCAGGAATTCTTTTCTCTTTATGCTTTAAAGTTTTCTGCAATAAGAATGCATTTCCAATGTAAGCTGGGGAGGGTGGGGAGGACCAGGAGGCCTCACTCCAGATAAAAGTGATAAGACATGGGAATGTTTTGACACTGGTGATTCATTAACCTATGGAAAACATTTCCATGTTTCTTGTTGCAAATCGTTCATCCTTAGTTGTTAATCAGAAACAGAAACTTACCCGAAAACCTTAATTCACAAAGATCATTGGTGATGAGTCCCTGTAGCAGTGGCTCTTTTACTTTAATATTTTTTTAGAAAAGATTCTGACAAAGCTGACTTTTCTGGGTCTCCATGCACTAATTTCATTTCTTTCTATTTTTCCTTCTTCTATTGTGTATGAAATCACTATATTTAGAGAATAGAAGATTCTGCCTTCATTATATAAATTTGAAACTCTGTCTCTTCTGTCATCTCAGGTGAGGCAAACTACCCTTCCTGGTGGCGTCCCTCCAAATACCCCTCTGTCTGGTCCGCTGGCCCCCCTCCAGGGCCAGTTTTCTCCCAGGGGATATTTGGCAACATCTGGAGGCGTGTTTTGGTTGCCAGGATTCGGGCAAGCGGTGAGAGAGGAGGCGTGCTACAGGCATGTCCTACAGAGTCGAGACCAGGGATGCTGCTCAGCATCCTGCAATGCACAGCCAGCCCCCTTCTCCCAAACAAGGATTATCCAGCCCCCAAATGGCAGTAATGCCCCTGTTGAGAAACCCTCTTTTAGCCACACCTAATTATTAGAAGGTCACCAACCTATACTTTGCAGACTTGATGCTGTCGCTTGCCTAAAATGCCCTTTGCTAATTTTTGCTCGTGCTTCCAGACACCCAAAGTACCATGTCTCTTTAAGAAACATTTGCTGAGTCCCACAGTGTCCTGTGGCAAAGTCTGCCCTCCCTTCTCCCCCGGACAAAAACTCTCCTTGAGCAAACTTTACTCTGCTTCTCTGAGCCAGTTCTCAGTTAGGCCTTGACCTTGGCCCCATCCTTCCCAGGTCTGCGTAGCCCAATCTCAGCAAGAATCCTGCTAAATCAGTTTAAAGAGACTCCCTCCACCCTTGGTATCTGTTCACCCAGACCTGCCTTCAGCAAGAATCTTGTTTCATCATCGGTTTTAGCAAGAACCTGTCTATCCTTGATGTCTCCTCTTAGTAATTTTGCATCCAATGATGACTCCCCACCCCACCTCACCCCCAATTCTTGGCTATAAGTCCCCAGTGGTCTGTATTATATTTAGAGTTAGGTGGGATCTCTCTCCCCTTTTGCTATGGTCTTGGCCCCTATGAAGACGGTCCTAAATAAAGTCTTCCTTACTCTTCTAACAAATGTCAGGATGATGCTTTCTACAAAACACCCCACCCGCTGCACTGCCAACTCTTCACGGGTCAGGACCAGGTGTTGTCTAGGGCCAGGTATATAGTCACAGGGTAGTTACCTAAGAAGTGCTTGTTGAATGGCAATCTGAAAGCATTTGGTGGAAATAGGACATGTATCAAGGTAGTCATGGTCCCAAAGTCAAAAGGACCCACCTGGCCGGGTTCTTTGTCTTTTCCCCTCTACCTGGGCATTTTCTAGCCATAGCCTGCATGCAAGTATGAACAAACTTCTAGCATTAAGTGCCTGAATTATTTAAGCCCTGCCAGTGATTCGGTATAAACCGTACAGTAGAAGGTATTTCATACGCCTCCACTTCAGGAGCACCAATCAGCCTCCCCGGGATGGCTTGATGTTGTCTCCCAGCATTGCGTCAATACTCGGGTATTTTCCAATATTGCATGTGGCAGAAGCCTTTGTGTTCAGGCTCCTGCAGGCATCACCCGTTTGTGAAGCCAGGCCCCAATCTATATGCCCAACGCCACTCCTAGACCCCCTTTGATGATCCTCACTGAGCAGACACACTCGATATATCTTCACTAATGGGTTCTGACTTCATAAAATGTATTAATGACTTCTTTTTGAAAGTAAGAGCGCTTTGAATACAAGTCTTTATTGCTTTAGAAGTTCATAAAAGCAAAAGTACAGTATTTCCCCTGGTGTTTGAACTGGAGGGGAAGAGACGTACACCCAGGCCCCCATGCATCTATCGCTTGTGATTCCAGAGTTCAGATTGCCTGGTAGAACCAGGCCTCTCCTGATTCTCAGTCCAGTCGGTCTGATGTTTGCGAACTCCTGCCTTGCAAAAGGCCTGCAAACATTTCATCTGCAAATAGCTTTATCACATGACAAAGACGACAGAAAGGACAACTTGTAATTGGCCTAACTGGGTGCTGCAACAAGTAGCATCTTACTTAATCCCTGCAGCAAACCTTTAGGGGAGGTATTATTACCAGCTCCCAGTTCGTAGATAAGGAAACTGAAGGGCTAGGAAGAGCCCTGGCCTAACTCCCAAGACTGTACACGTCCATTTCTCCACCTGGCTGTCAATCATAACAGCAAGTGGAAGAGAAGCAACAACTTTTTCCTTTAAAGAATTATGGAATATTTGAAAGCTTTTCTTAAAAGACATGAGGAAACCATGGTGTCCTTGGCTTCGATCCTCACCAAAAGTGCCCAGAGCCTTTATGGACCTTTCTTTTCCTTAATTCTTCAGTTCACAAGGAAGCACAATCGCATGTTGATTCCCAGTATGACTTGCACCTGGCTGACTTCTGGCCTTAAAGAATGCCTGCCTTTGGGTTCTAGGACATCTAACAAACTCTTACAGGCAACACCTGTAGATTTATAGCTGTTCCTCTTCAACCTCAAGGACCTTATGTCCTTCACCCCCATGTTTATGAAACTTTCAGCTGAGGACACAAGTGAGTCCAGGGACGAAGGTCACTAGGGGAGCCCCAGAAACATGTGACTTCTGACCCTTATGAGCCAAGAAGAACATCTTAATTTCATGTTTCTTAAATTAGGGTGTGAGTATCCCCTATTTTCCCTGGCGGAGTGGTATGCCAGAGGTTACTAGAAGTAACAGGAAATCAAAGCACATTTTTTTAAAAAGTCCACTTTTTTGGTGACAAACCGTATTGTTTAGAGCAAAACAAACCCAAATATTATCGAGTAAATGCCTCTTTTGCATGATTTTTTAAAGATAGAATGTGAGTCTTTAAACACACGCCTACCCCTGGGGATATTCTCTGCTGTGAGAGACACGTCTGTAGCAGAGTTCGAAAGCCCAGCCATATGTTCATCGTATTATTCATTTTTATTTGCTATCCAGAGCTCGCCAGGAACCTTTTAGATCTCTCTCCTCAGAAGGTTTGGCACCGTGTCGTAAATGTGTGTTGCTTTGCTGCAGAGAATATGCACTTGAAAAGCAATTATTTGCCCCCCTCTTTGGTCCTCAGCTCAGAGGCTGACTGCCTTCCTGGTGTGTGGCTGGGCACTGTCGACCACCCCACCCCCAGGTTTTTACCACGGCTCTCCTGCCATACACACCCCCCCCTACACCGCAGGGGTGTCCCTCTACACGCCAGCTAATGTGCCTCCATTTCCTAAGCACTTCCCAGCTTCATTGCAGAGATGGGCTATCTCCTCTGGCAGCCACTGTATATCCCTGTGTTAGCCCCACTTTTCCAAGTTCCTTTTTTTCCCAAATTATCCCCAACTGGTATGATACATATGTGTTGTAATGGGTACTCATCTCTGTTTAACATGTACATAGAACCAAATATAGTAGTTCCCACCTTATCCGTGAGGTTCCGAACAGATGTCTAAAATTGCAGATAGTACTGAACGCTCTACATATTACATTTTTTCTCTATACATATGAGTACATACAGACCATTCACTCAAAGGAAGTACTTTATGGCTTCTCTTTGGCATATCTGACCTGCTGACGTCACTGCTCTTGTGCTTTGGGGCCATTATTAAGTAAAAATAAGGGCTGCTTGAACACAAGCACCATGATACTGAGACAGCAGATCCAATAACTGAGATAGCTACTGAGTGACTGATGGGCAGGGGGTGTGTACAGCGTGGACATGCTGGACAAAGGGGTGATTCCTATCCCAAGGTGGCATGGGACGGGGTGAGATTTCATCACCTACTCAGAACGGTGCACAATTTAAAACTTAGGAATTGTTTATTTCTGGAATTTTCCACTTCACGTTTTTAGACAGCCGTTGACTGCAGGTAACTGAAACAGCAGAAAGCAAATAAAGTGGGTGTGCTGTAGTCACAGAGGAGTATTTTGGGGTGGCAGACACTGTCCTGGGACACTGCAGACCGTGGGGTCCCCTAGGGGCATTTGGCAGTGTCCGGAGACATTTTTTGTTTGTCACAACATGTTAGGGGTGGGGAGGACCCTGCTGCTGGCATCTAGGAGCGAGCAGCCAAGGATGCTGCTGAAGGTCCCAGGAAGCACAGCGCAGCCTCCACACCAAAGACTGCACTAGCCCCCAATGCAAGGAGTGCTGAGGGTGAGAAATGCTGGTCTAAGAGAAGGTATAGTTTTATTCTTCTCTTCACTATTGTAAGTTATAAGTCAAGCTGCAAATACCCTTCCTCTTTTTAGTCTAAAGTTATACAAAGTTAAATCACGTGATACTAGAACCAGTCAGTGGAGCTCATTGATGGGAGAAATTTACTCTTCCCAGCTGGCAGGGAGGCAACCCTACATAAAAACATCAGGATTTAAAGGTAATTTAGAAATGGAAAGGTCATGGGTTGGGGTTGGGGTCACAGGGGTCACCTGGAGAATACGGAGAGCGTGATCCTGTGTACAGGCTGCGGCCACACTTTTGAGGGCTTCCGCCACCAAGGCTCTGCAAAAACAGCCACAGCTTCAGGGGGCCTTTCCCCCCTCCTCAAACAATACCCTTCGTTTTGTCAAGGGAGCGGCAGCCTTCGCCAGGAATATTAGACAACACGTCAGTCTCACATTCTGGGGCTTTGCCCCCATATCCATTTGAAATTCAGTGCAAACCCATAAATCCCACTTTGCTCCTGGTAGCAGCCTGCATGGTGTGTATACTGAGCATTAGAAAAACAGTAAATCCAGCCCATTTATTCACATTAACCAGCGGAGGCACCCTGCATGCCCATGTAAGTCCTGGAAATCACTGACACGGCCTCCTAGACCATGAAAAGATGGAAGCATATGGCAGAATTCGTATGTGAACAGATTGCTTTTTCTCATAAGAACGCTTTATTAGAATATCAACCATTATAGCTTACTGAATGTACTCTTCCTGCTCTTGATTTAAGCCTCGAGTCACCCCGCCACACTTTTTTTTCACCACAGTCTGCTAGGCATCTCACACCTACTCCTTGCTGTTTCTAAATGGCCTACTTAAACCTTGAGGTGGGTCCTTCAGTTTCCCATAAATTAATAAAACATCTATGAATATTTCCCAGCCAATTTTAGAAGCCCCAGTCTGTTCCAATACCAGGACCGTAAAAACAGGGGTTAGATAAAGCAAGCGTCTTCTTTCAGATGCTCTTCCAATATGAAGCAAACTATTATTAATCTAGACTGCCTGCTACTTTCATTTACCATGTTTGCTGCTCATGGGATTACAGGCACAAAGGTTTCATAAATTTCAAATGAAATATGAACATTTGTTGTCAAAATACTGTTAAGCTGTGAAAGCCCTACTGGTACAAGCTCCATTTTTAAAAATATTATTATTATTATTATAGTATTTATAGCCACAGACCTTCACATCTTCTGGGTTCTGGGGAGCAAAGCTTTTTCTCCCCACTTTTTCCACATCCCATTTTAGTTCTCTCTATGTCCCTCCCTCCTCTTACAAGCAGGAAACAGGAAATCAGGCAGTCCATGAGTGACGTCCGCATGCTCTGAGTTTAGGGGGCACGCTGCTGCCCTTGTGTGCCATCAGAGTGGCTGTCTTTCATACTGGAGGCAGGTCATGGGGTTGAGCTGACTGCATCAAACAGTACCACGCAGGGCCCACCTGTGAGGCCACAGCCTGCCAAGGAGGGTTCAGGGGGCTGGATGGGAGACAGCAGAGCCACGCTGGCAAGGCAGTCTTTGTGGAGAGCAGCCAAGGTCACAGCTGGAAAGAAAACAGCGCATCCTAAATTGGAGGGGCAATGCACAGAAAGATCCAGGAAATGGGGGCCAAGTTGTTAGCCAAGAGAACCAAGAGCCAAACAGAATGAATCCACGGCAAAAATAAAGTAAAATAATGGAATGAAACAAAGCCGTCTATTGAGCGTTGACCAGGTGCCAAACATTGCGATGACCCAGGACATGCACCGAATAGTCTGTGGAAGGGCAGGCGTGAGTTTTCACAGGGGTCGCACTGAGTCCAGCGGTTCTCCAAGTGGGTTCTCTGGACCAGCTGCATCAGTATCACTTGGGGAGTTGTTAGGGAGGCAAATTCCTTTTGTTTAAATTTTAGGATTAGTTCAATTTTATTACAAAATATGACAGTATAAAACACTTTATTATTCTAGTAGGAAAATGTTGCAGGACATGAAATATAAAGGTATGATTCCCAACAAGGCTGATTTTCTTTTCTTTCTTTTTGATTTTATTTATTTATTTTTAGAGAGAGGGGAGGGGAGGGAGAAAGAGAGGGAGAGAAACATCACTGTGTAGTTGCCTCTCACATGGCCCCCACTAGGGACCTGGCCCGCAACCCAGTCATGTGCCCTGACTGGGAATTGAACTGGCGACCCTTTGGTTTGCAGCCTGTGCTCAGTCCACTGAGCTACATCAGCCAGGGCTGCTGCTGCTGCTGCTGCTGCTGATTCTGCTGCTGCTTCTGCTGCTGCTGCTGCTGCTGCTGCTGCTGCTGCTGCTGCTGCTGCTGCTGCTGATTCTGCTGCTGCTTCTGCTGCTGCTGCTGCTGCTGCTGCTGCTTCTTCTTCTCCTCCTCCTCCTCCTTCTTCTTCTCCTTCTTTTTCTTCTTCTTCTTCTTCTTCTTCTTCTTCTTCTTTTTTTTTTGCAGGGAAATATTGCTCTTTATAAAGAAAATTTAGAGATACGAATTCTTGAGCCTCATGCCAGACCTACTGAACCGGAATCTCTGAGGTCCGGCGTACAGTCTGTTTTCAGAAGCCCTCCAGGTGTTTCTGACGCTTGGTCAAGTTTGAGAAGCAGCAGGACAGGCAGGAAACAAGGTGGGGATCAGAATTACGGCACCGCTGCCTGTGGGCTGCACACCTTCGGGCAAGTCTTCTAAACCCTCCCATCTGGCAGCTTCCCCTCAGAGGGGTAATAATGCTTGTCTTTCAGACCTCACAGGGTTCTTCTAGACTGACGCTGGCCGCAGTACAGCTGCTAAAACCCATGTCACCCTTACCGCGTGCCAGGCAGCGTGCTGTGCGCTCATTTCAGATGCTCTCCGTTTGGATCCTGACACTAACCCACGAAGCAGGAATTATCATTACCCCTGACTTAGCATTGGGAAAACATTCTGCCCAAGGACATGCTACTGGTAGGCAGGAATCACTCCAGGTCTTTCCTTTCAAAGCTTATGCTAATCACTGAGTTGCTACATTATTTTACTAGATCAAGAGAGATGGTGTGTTTGAAAGGGCTTTATGAATTATAAATGCTCTATAAAATAATAAAGTGGTATTATCATTGTCATCATCATATACATGCACACTCGTACATATATTTAAAAGTAACCCTCCCATCGGCATCTTTCCCCGAGCCTTCCCTACTACGGAATTCTGTGGCATGGGACAGTCCACTTTATCAAACAGATTCACAATCTGAACTGGGTCACGCATCTCAGACTGGGTCTGCATTCAGGCATCAGTGACGGTGACGACATGGCTCGGTTCTTGGGTGCTTTCGCTCAGGTTTACTAGTGACAAGAGGAGAGAAGGAGACTCAGATTACTAATGGGGGCTTTCGATGGCCTCTGAGGTGGGGGGCCCTTGTCAGCAGAAGAGAGTGTCGAAGGTTTACCGAGGTGTTCTAAATTAAAACTCATTCCATCCATTCCCCACATTTCAAGCCCTAGTGCTTCTCCAGGCTTTGAAGCTCGCCTTACCATTCTGACTATTGTGTTTACAAGCCCAACACACTGCAGCAGTGCGTTCTCAGGAGCTCCGAGAGCAAGGCTGCACCCTGCCCCTGAATTTAGGTAAAGACTCGAAGAATATTAGAAGTTATAAGTCTAATAGTTTCCTTTTCTTTTTAGGTACTTTCACTGAGAAACTTCCCAAGAATATAAGTAATTTGTGTATATGTAATAAATTTAATTTCAAATATAATGAATCTTACGTTTTCTTAATGTTGTGATGCTTTTCTAAATGTAGTGATATTTCACCTTACAATCATAAATCTGCGGTGATTACCATTTACACATTTAAAATTGAACCTGTAAGGCTAATTTATAATTTTAAAATGAGGACAACAGATATTTTTTCTAAAAGGTCAAAGAGTAAATATGTCTGGCTTTGCAGTTCGTATAGTCTCTGTCACAGCCATTTAACTCTGCCTTTGTATGAAGGTAGCCATAGACAATAGCACCTGGCCGTGTTCCAATAAAACTTTATTTATAAAAACAAATAGGCCACAGCTGACCCATGGGCCATAGTTTGTCAACTCCTGCTCCCAAAGGCCAAAGTCAAACATTACAAATGCCTAGGATATGACCTCTGCGAAAATATGCCAATACAATAGCTATATTTCTCCCATTTTTGATTATTTCAATATTTTTATGTGCAGTTCTAACATGAAAACAACATTTTTATATTTAATTCAAATGTAGGTTGGCAGCCTGCTCAGGTAAGAAGCCTGCTGGTTTCAAGGAGCGAGGACATCGTGGGCTCGGGCACCAAGCCGAGCCAGCACTCCGGCGTCTCCCATCGGGCACCCAGGGCCATTCCTCCTGCACCACCCTGTTAGACTTCCATGCTGTATTTCTTGTGGTATTTCCGGGCCTGCAGGTGACCTGGCTGCAGCCACCTCACAGTCACATTGGCCACGGCCTCTGGAGCCAGGACTTGGAGAAGTGGTCATTGCTAGCATGGTACTCGGCACAAAGCAGGTGCTTAATGAATATTTATTGCATGATTTCCAGCTAACGGAGATAAGCTAACCAGCATGACAGTCAGAGCATTGAAGTTCATAGAAAATGGACCCGATGGACTATGGCGAAAAGAGTCTCAAAAGGCAGCAGGCAGGGAATTGGTATTTATTAAGAGTCTGAGAGATGCTACAGTAGAACGTACAGTGTCATGGGAAGACCACAGCCTGGAGCCAGGCTGCTGAGTTTAAAGCCAGACTCTACCTTGTTTGGCTGTGTGGCCTTGGAAAAGTTACTCAGGCTCTCTGTGCCTAATTTGTTTTTGTTGTTGTTGTTGTCGTCGTCGTTGTTGTTGTTGTTGTTGTTTTTCATTTTTAAGCCAGGGATAATGATAGTATCTCACAGGGTGATTCTCACAGAATGAAATGTTATATAAAGCACTTTTAACAGGGCCTAGCAGGTCATGAGTGCCACCTAGGTGTTTGTTGTGATTATTTGGTTACCTGGCTTCTTTGTAATCTTCCCAAATCAGGCCCCATTGGATAAGAGAAGAAGCTGAAGGTCTGCTGGCCATGTAGAAAGTGGCAGCACTGGGATACGAACCCCGGGCAGCTTCCTTCCACCTCCTCCCCCACCTCCCTTCACCCACCCCTTTCCACCACTCTCCACCCCACCCCCAATCTCGCCACCTACCTCCCTCATCCTTTCCTTCTGTTGCATGTGAGGAACTTGAGAACTAAGAGGAGGAGAGCTTGAAG
Source organism: Glossophaga mutica (assembly GCA_039655065.1). Taxonomy (NCBI): domain Eukaryota; kingdom Metazoa; phylum Chordata; class Mammalia; order Chiroptera; family Phyllostomidae; genus Glossophaga; species Glossophaga mutica. The sequence continues at coordinate 23,286,236 of CM077315.1, forward strand.
AAAGCACGCAAAGGTAATGTGTATGAACCATGGTGTAAGCCAGGGAGTGAGATTGAGGGCCCTTCAGAACTGGGGTGAGTGTCGAAGGCGCTCTGAGATGGTGTGTGATGTGAGTCAGCATCGGGGCTGCAGCCTGAACCGCCCTGAGTGATGGCTGCGCTCCGTGTGTGGAGTGGGAGCGGGGAGGTCCTGACCACCCAAAGCCAGTGGGCGGAGGAGCAGGTGAAATGGTTTAATCTCCATGCGGGAAGCTAGAGGTAAAGAACATCGATTGAGAATGGTATGGACACGCTGAAGAAAAATCAGATTTTGTTTTCCCATTTCTTTCCTTTAAAAATTTTCTTAAACGTATTGGCATGTCATTGGTCAATAAAATCACATAGGTTTCAAGTGTCTACTGCGCAACACACCATCTGCACATCGCATTGTGTGTTTCCCACCCAAGGCCCAGGCTCCCTCTGTCACCGCGCATCCCCACTTTACTCTCGCCTGGCAGGGGCGGGGATTTCTGTGGATGCGAGTTCAGAGCGTATTTAGAGATGCGAGCTGTGCCCTGGGGGCATCATTGGAGCAGTCCTCCCCACCCCCCTTTTTTCAGTCCCACTGGCTCACTGGGGAAGAAAGGGACCAAACCAGGGTTGAGACTGGATGCCTTTCCAGCACTCACTTTTTCCCGCCACCCCCACCCTGGAGTCCTAGGCCTCGGCATCCAACACCCGCCCCCCAAAGCCTGATTTTTAAGTCAGTATTGGGGAACTTCCTGCTCTTTCCTGAGGGAATGGATCTCAAAGGCCAGTCTCTGGAATCATGGGATCCTGCAGTGGTTCGTGGGGTCAGGGAAGGCTCCCCTGAGGACGGGGTATTAGGCTGAGGGATGGAGGGACCTTGACTTCAGCCAGGGGGAAGTTCAAGGACTGGGAAAGAAGAGGGAGGACATAAATTCTGACACCCCCCTTCCCTGCTCCTTCCAGACCAGAGCCTGTTCCTTCTTTCTCTGCGTGCCACGACTACCCCCAGTTCCTGGGTGGTCCATCCACCTCGTTTGCCTCCTGTACTAATTTTTGCTTCTCATCCCCATCCCGTGAAAATTGCTAAAAGACAGAAGAAGGATCTTCATAAGAGAGATTAGAAAATCCCAGAAATTCCAAATGCTTGAATTTTGAGAATGGGAGGAAAAATCCCAAAATACATTTCCAATTGCACCACTGACTTTGACCTCCTAAAGGGGGAGAATTGGCCTTATTTTTCCTTTTAATGCTCCGAATTTCTGGCATGGCTGTGGGCAAAGAGGCAGGTTTAACAGAATATTCTTTAGACATATGACTGCAATCAATTTACTCTGCTCAATCTCAGTGGCAAAAAGTTTGTGAGCTTGATTTTTTTAAATTGTGCTAAAATATGCACACCACAGAGCTCACCGTCTTTAACTGTACAATCACCGGCGTTTTGTGCGCTCACGCTGCTGTGCAGCCATCGCCAAGTCTCCACCGTCCCCTACCTGCTGTTCAACGCAACACGTCAGGTGGGGAGAGGCAGCTCCGGGCTTTCCTGCCTGTCCGCAGCTGAGTTACTCACCCGCACACAGTGATCTGACCGCTCCGAGTTTCAGTGTCTGTCTATAAAATGGGAACCCAGATAGGCTGTATGATTTGAACTTAGCAAGAAACAAATAGGGGACTCTTTAGTGCGCAGGTGGCCAAAACAAGGCCCTTGGACTGAATCCAGCCCTCCGCCTTCTTTTATCCAGCCCGGCACCTAGTTTTGACCGAACAGCAGCGCCCAACTCCTTGCCCCTAGTTAAGGAGCAGTTACATTTATACAATCCTAAAATTACATTCGGCCCTTTGAAAGCCACTGTGAGGCTGATGTGGCCCCCGGTGAAAACGAGTTTGACACCCTGCTCTAGAGTTTGTTCATCTCCAGCACAAGGCCCACCTTCCTGTGTCATTTGTCTGCATCCTCAGGATATTCGGTTTTAATTCCATATGTATAATGTACAAAACGTGCAGTGCCAAGAAGACAGAGTTTCTGTAAGTACGATGTGACTGCCCACTGTTCCTCAGTAACTCATTGGGCTTTGACGGGTCGATGTGAGGAGCAGTGCCCTCACTGGGTATCTATTGCTGCTCCCTCCCTACAGTTTACGAAACTCTAGTCCATAAAAGCTGTTTGAAATTTCCATTACGAGCTTTGCACAAGTGGTTAAAATTAGTCATGCATTCTTGGTCTAAACTGCAGGAAGGGTATCTTTACTGTGAAAATGATTATGACATGTTAAAACTGTGTAACAGTAAGCAGACAGTTTTCCGAGCTGCTGGGTGAGTTCTAGAAATGCTCTATTTGTTTTCTCCCTATTGACTTCTTTCTTTCAGGCAAGACTGCCAGTGCCTTGACTTGGGTAACAGCTGAGGCCCAGCAGACCCAAAGCACTGACATTAGGTGGCTTCGTTTTTAAATGGGGCCAACTCTTTTATTTTATTTTTTAAATGGCTTCTTCTTCCTCTAAAACACAAAGTGCATTTTTCTCTTTTTAAGAGGGAGCCTTAAAAAAAATAGCAGCATCCCTGGTTCCCTCACCCTATCCCTCATTTGCCACTTCTAGAACTACGACAGTGCCTCTGAGCTTAGGGCCGCAGCAAAGGCTTTTTGCATGCTGCAAATCAGCTACCTAGTTTATTTAGTTACTGATTCCTGTTTAGTGCAGCAGTGTTTTCAGCGTTAAGAGAAAAGGCTGTGATTTTCTTAGATATTAAAAAGCCAGCCACTTATATTTTCCAAAGCCATTTGCATTCAGTCTGACAGCCGCTAAAAATGTATGTGGATTTTTCATCTGAGAGGTTTTCTCTATGCATATTGTTTACATTTATCAAACGTTGTCCTGCCCAGTACTCTATATTCATTGTAGCTTCCGGAAAGAGCTGACAACATGGCCTATATGAAAAACAAAACAAAACAAAGCACAAGAGGGAAAGGGTCTTCTTTTGAGAGCATATGCAGACAGGGAAGGAGTGTGTGGCTGGAGGAATGGGCAGCGTCCCCTTGCCTTTTCTCTGCTATCAGTTTGTCAGTTGTCAGTCATGCTGTCCCTCCCCTTCCACGCCAGCTACACTAATGTGAGAACCCAACCGTGGCTCTGCTCTCAGCCTGCACTTGTGCAGCCCCCAAAATCTGGGAAGACTTTGTGAAATAAATAATTAAAGTCACAGTATAAAGGACTGTAAAAAACTGATATTGTTTGTGATCACCCCAAAAGTTTCATTTTTTTCTGCTTTCTTGCTCTTGGTTCTTTGCATTCACTGACTTTGTGTAATGCCATATGTATCACCAGGTTACATTGTTTTTGTGGTCACTTACAGTAAAAACAATAACAAGAATGTAAAAAAAAAAAAAAAAGAAAGAAAGAAAGAAAACCCTATTCCTGCAATTCTGTCATTTTACCACCAGGTGGTGGTAGTGTATCTTGATTAAGGAATCTGACTTAGTAGGTACAAGCATTCATTTATTTATCCACTAAATAACATTTATTTAGTGTGAAGCATGGTTTAGATGCTGTGGATACAGTAATCACTAAGATAGGTCTGTATTCTCAAGAAGCTTATGTTTAGTGACATATACTTTGTGTGCAGTCAGGCATGGCAGGTTTTTTGGGATGAAATTTGCTCATATTTGACCAGAAATACAATTGCACCTTGTTTATAATAATGCATTTTTATTTAACACTTTTCCATCTTTTCCATCCCCATGTTTAATAATGTTGGCAAAAAGGAAAATACTTTAAATACATATGTGTGCCTTTCTTTATTAATTGTTCCTTATTTGACCCTGTATTATTTTTCAGACCATCAGGGTCAGCTGTTTGAATGCAGCTAGTTGCCTTTGACTTTCATACACACCGGTGCACACGTCCTTAGACATGTGTGGTATTGCTTTCCAGAGTCAGGCCACAGTGTCCGGGGCCGTTTTCTGCCTCTGCTGTTAGACTAGGTGTCTTCTCCAACAGCCTGCTCTTTGGAGGCACCTGAGCTCATGGGGATCCCACCTCGCATTTCTTTCTCTCTTGCAGTCAAGGGGCCCATCTCTTTGCAACTTTCTCTGGGTCCTAACTCTTCTTTTCAATCTTTTTACTTCTCTTTCTCAGTCTTTTCATTTGTCATCGAGCTAGAAGCTACAGTAGAGGCTCAGGAGAACTCAGCATCTCCAGAGCGTCTCTCTGGCTTGAAACTTGGTCCCATGTGCCCTAGAAATAGATGTTTTTCCCATTATGAAAGATCAGGCATCCGTCCAGGAGAGGGAAGCCCCTTCTGGCCATCGTTGCTGAAGCCTGAAATCTCCCGTCTGATTCCTTTTCACATGTGGTGCTGATGTGATCATCATCTCAGAAGGTTCTCCTGGCCCCAGCCCCTACCCTTGCAACTGACTTGGATTCAAACTGCCTTTGGAAGTGAATCAGTTACCCAGTAGACCCAAAGAGAACGTACTCCATGTAAACCATTGAATATTTTGCACAGAAGATAAACATTTCTTGTCAAGAACAAATTGTTTGCATAATTGACATCCTGGGTTCTTGTTGCAGTGTTGATTCTGATTACTCAGACCGTCTTCATGGGGACGGGGGAGGGGGAGGCTTAGTTTTCTCTTCTCCCAGCTCCAACCCCCACCCCTTTCAGAATAGCACTCAATTGAAAGCTGAAACAGGAGAGCTTAAAAAGCTACTGTAGTCAGACTAAACCTGCAGGCAGAATCTCTATCCCCCCCCAACATTTATGTAAAATCCCCAGCTATATGAAAACAGGTGTGCAAATGTATGATGAAACATCAGCAAAGTGTGTATGTCCATGGTCCTCACCTGCGACATCGCGTCATTTACACGTGTGTACTAGAGGCGCTGGACACCTCCAGGGGCCGCTTGCTGCCGCTTCCTCCGCTCTGGAAAGTGGGTTTCGGAAGAGTCTGTGGGTCAGAGCTGTGCTCTGGATGTCAGGAGCTGAGTGGGGAATGTGGGCTAGGGCTGCTCCAAGTCAGTGACGGTCAAGTTCAAGTTTGAGGACCTCCTCCCCATGTTCTCTATTGGTGCTATTTTATTTTATTTTTTTAATTTAAAAATGTTTATTGTTGTTCAGTTATAGTTGTCCCCATTTTTTCCTCTGTTACTCTCCCCTGCCCTGTCCCCCCGCCCACATGCAATCCTCCCCCCACCCTGTTGTCCTTGTCTGTTGATTGCAAAGTATGTCCTAATACAAGGCCACTCCGAGTTAATCACCTGAAATAATTTGGGAATTTATTGTTCAGTGTGTGTACTTACATTAAAAAAAAAAGATTAAGAGTCGCTTCCTACTGATTGTGTACCAAGTGAGATAATGCTTTTATATGTTTGAGCTTATATAGTGTTCCCAGCAAGTCTTATCAGGTCCTCTTACCCCTATTGTGTTAACTGACTGATCAAGGAAATTAAGCAGGTTGCCTGAGGTTATAGAGCTAGGGTGTGGTTAACCAGGGTTTACACCCACAGGGCCTCAGTGCCGGAGACAGTGCTCAGAATACAAGTGTAGAAGCTTCACAACGTGGAGGACCAGATATCTCCGGACTGCTATCACCATCTCAAAAAATGCAAGAGAATACTGAATATACATGTTGTTTACTCTCAGCCGCTACTGGGTGGGACTCCTCTCACTGGGAAGCACCCAGTTCAGAGTTCAGTGGCCAGAGGACATCCTGAGGAACAGCGCTGTCCTCTGAAATGGGTCATTGTGGGCCTGAGAGGACGCACTGCCAGGTGCTGCCGTCAGGGGCTGCACAATGCCGAGGTGGGCTGTGGGAGCGAAGAAGAGACTGACTTCTTTCTCGGAATAGAGACGATACCCTAACACTCACTGAAGTGAAGACTTGGAACAAATCCGCCCCCACCTCATACGCCACTCAGGCTCCTCTGTAAAATGAGGTGCACATTAGGGTGAGTGTGTATCCTAATGCCATAAACAAGCAAGCAAAAAACAAATGTTAAGAAGGAATGATACCTTACGGCATACAAAACATGCTGACATATATTGTTTGATTCTTACCACAACCATGTAAATTAGGCAAGTATTGTTTTTACAGTTAGCTTCATTCATAGATGAGGAAACTGAGGCTCAGAGAATTACATTATCTGTCCCCGCATCCCATAACTGGTACGCAAGACCCAATCATGGTCTTTTGACTTCAAATCCTATAACTAGCCTTGCCAGACAAAGTATAGGACATGCAGTTACATTTGAGTTTCAGACGAATAACCAATACTTTCTTAGTATAAGTGTAGCCCATGAGATATTTGAGACATACTTATTATTTAAAAAACCTTATGGTATACACTTATACTAAGAAATTATACAGCTAGTAGGCAGGGTGAGGAAGTGGAGGGATTGGGCAAAAAGGAAAAAGGACTCTTGGACATGGACTGCAGTGTGGTGATTACTTGGGGGAGGGGGGTACGAGGGGACTAAATGGTAACAGAAAAATATAGAATGAAGATTAAATTTTAAGAAGAAAAAAGAGAAATTATTGGTTGTTTGTCTGAAATGAGAATTTAACCGTGCATTCTGTGTTTTTATTTGTTAGATCTGGCCTCCCTATGGCATCCTTTTGTGTCTTAACCTCTTTACCACCCGGTCTTGATATTATTCTATATTTCAGTAACTACCTTGGGAAATAATACTTTTTAAAGTTACTCTCTATTAAATACTTGCCACCTGCTGAAAGCTTTGGGTGCTTTACTGCATAAACTTACAACCACCTTAAAAGTTGGGTGGGATTGTTATCCCTTCCCAGATGAAACAGCTGGGGCTCAGAGAGGTTAAGCAACTGGCTCAACACCTTACAGTTCATGAAGGTGAAAACTGGGATTAGAACCATGATCTCTGGCTCCAAGGGCATTTATTATTATCTACATAGCAAAATAATTTTTTTGAATTAAAGAGAAAAATGGTGCTTACAATCAATCACAGAGGCTTAAAGCTCCTTGGGGTAGAACCCAGGTGTTGGCCATTAAAAAAAAATCTTTCACAGGATCCAGCAAAATGCTTTCCACATAATAGACCCTCAGCGCAGACCTGTTTGCTGACTGATGTGTTTCCAGCACAATTCAAAAAAAAAAAAAAAAAAAAAAAAAAAAAGAAGAAGAAAAGGAGGAAGTTGAAAACTCAGTGTCGTTTACGCGTCTATTTCACCCTGGATGTGTTTTACATTTTGTCAGGACCATAAACTGTGTTTCAAAACATGAAGATAAATTGGCCCTCTGACCTCTTATGAGATGACATAATTCATCTGAAACATTTATCGCCCTGCTCAGTCAGTTCCCAGTTCCCAACCACGCTTCCCATTCTTTTAACTCCATCACAAACAGAAAGGGTAGACGAGGTGAGGGCCAACACTGGCTCCGCCGGTTATGGTGCAGGGATCAGGGTGCTGAGAAGCCCTCAGCTCTCCTGTTAACACCACACTTTTATCTTCCAATCACAGCCTGCGGGAGACAAAATCACAACTCGTCTGGAAAACGAGATTAACTCATTTACGCTAAGCAGTGATCACAGAGAGAAGCGCTGTGGTGCCTGGCTGAAGGATCGCCTGTGGATTCTGGGCCATTCTGGTCCAGGGGGCCTGGGGAGCAGGCTCAGCCTGTTGGAATAATGGGCCCTTCAGGGTCCACCTCGGTGAGAGGCGGGTGTTACACAGGAATTCTGTTCATCTTTGACTCGGCCCTCTCGTCTGATAAAGGCCCTGCACAGCCTCTCCTACTTCAGCACATCTTCCGAACCACGGGCCTGGTGAGCGCGCTGGCCCCTCACACATTGGTCCTCTTCACGGGCAACGAGAGCAAGCTGATGTGAGATTCGGCATCTGCTGGTTCACACAGAATTTGCTCTGTGCCGGGCCTCTTGTTCCAAAGTGACAGTTTGCTTTCTTCCCAATCAGGGCCACGAGTACATGTTTATTTTGTGCTATTTCATGTGTTTCTTTCCCTCGCAATGACTTTCCTGTGGGGGTGTTTCTCCCATTGACTTGCTAGTCTTTCCCACCGGGAGCCCTGAGAACAGGTTTTTACCCAGTGGCCTGTGCATTTGGGGTGGTTGGGGACTCATTTCCAGAACGGCACTGAGAGTCAACAAATTGCATTCACAGTTACCTGCTGGGAGGCTTGCTTGTGGGAGCAGCCCATTCAAGCAGTGGGACGGCCGCTTCTGGCCTCTGCACGGCCGCCCCGTGCGCACTTGCCCCATCAGGCCTTGTCCACACAGCGTGCGTCACTGTGTGGGCCACACCTGGCAGATGACACAGCTCACTCATTGTCTTCCTGCAGTTAAAGCTCGGGGACCGTCAGGTGTCTGTGTTTCTCGTGTCTCTGTACAGTTTTCCTTCCTGCTTGCTCACTTACTGGCATCTGGACCACAAGTAACTTACCTGTATGCCAAGACCAGATTTTAAGGCCTCGTGACAACTCCCCAGGAATTTTAGAATGTGGATGGTCCAAGTCATAGTGGGAGAATATTTCAAATGAGTTTTGTTAAAGCCAGCTGAATGAGGCAAAGATTCCCAGTGTCTGGCTTTTTTTCTGGCTAGTCTGGCCTTTGTATCATAGAGAAGAGACTATATCATGAAACCTCCATTGTTCATATAAATGGTTTGTAATATTCAAAGGGATGTGGATGTAGATACATTTTAAAATATATCACTGTCCCTTCTAAAGAAATTTGCCATTTCTGGGGCTTGTTTAGTGATGGCCTGACTGAATAATTGCTTCAACAACTAGGAGCAGGTTGCACATATGATACTATTATAAATGCTTTGGAGGGAAATTTTAAGACTAGATGGCTACAGCCATTCAGAGCTGTGTTGAATATTTAACAATTTTTTTTAGTGGATCCATCAACTAAGAAGACTATCAATTTTGGAGCATACAGCTGTTCAGAAATAATAGTTTGAAAGACCAGCCCCAAAGATCTTGGTGATTAAAGTGTGAACAGATGACGGGATGATAAACCTTAACACTTAAAAACGTGTTTTTATAGTCCCATCCCCATATAGCATTGTCTGATAAATGTATTTGCAACAGACAGACCAAATGAAAGAACCCTCCATAAGGGGACCCAGCACAGTCTGAATGTAAATATTCGTTCTGACTCCCCGTTAGTGATTGACCATGAGTATTGATCAGCGTTAAAAACTGAGCACACAGCACCTCCTCAAAGCCTCTGCATACACTCCCTCTTATCCACACATGAGTATCGATCACAATTATTCCATGAACATATCTTACAAATTCCCTCCGTGCACACGCCATTTAAATTAATCCAAATTCAGAACAAAGCTCACGAGGAAAGGGGAAGAGCATTTCTGTCAGCTGCTGCCTCCTGTCTATTAAATCATCTGTGATCTGTGTTAGCTGGCTGACGGAGCTCAAACACCCTCCCCGTCGTGGGGTGCCTGGATCTCAGGTTCCGGTCTTGTGGATGATGGACTCCCTGCTACGCTATGATGTCTTACACGAGAATGTGGGCAGAGCGCGCTCCCAGTGTGCGTTTGACTTCAAAATATTACATAAATTAAAAGAGGCTTAAAAGACACTGCACCCCAATGCAGTGAGTGAAGCTTGTTCTGATTTGGATTTAAATGAACCTTCTATCAAAGGCATCTTTCTGAGACAATCAGGGAAATCTGAATACGGAGTCAGTAATCAAGGAACTAAGAAAGCGTCGTTACTTTGTTAAGTATACAACATTTTAAATGAAATTCACTTTATGTTAGGAATGCATCCTGAAAATTATACAAGTGAGATGACAGGATGTCTGGGATTTGCTCTGAAGTAATCTAGAAAAAATACTTGGAGTCCAGAGTATACAAACCTGGGTTGGAAAATTTGATAATTCTTGGTCACCTGTCCGTTTAACTAGTTTCTCCATTTGGGGATATGTTTGAAAACTTTTGTAATAGAATACTATCTACAGATCTCAAGAGGCAGACTGCCAGGAATGACGGCAATAGTAAGAATCAGGTTCCAGAGCTTCCAGACACCTAGTGTGAGCCGGGATGGGCAGAGCATCCTGGTAACCGGACCTGCAAAGTTGGGTCCTGTTGAGGCTATTATAATTTGGTAATTGTCGTGGGTTGAATTATGTTCTCCCAAAATTCCTGCGTTCAAGCCCCAAACCCCAGTGCCTCAGAATGCGACTATGTTTGGAAACAGGGCCTTTAAAGAGATGATTATGTTAAAACGAGGCCATTGGGATGGGCCTAATCCAGTCTCACTGATGTTATTATAAGAAGGGGGAATTTGGACACAGGAAGAGACCAGAATCAAAAGATAATGTGAGCACACAGTGAGAAGGCAGCCATCTGCAAACCCGGAAGAGAGGTACCATTCGGGTTCCTAGCTTCCAGAGCTGTGAAAATCAATTTGTGTTATTTAAGCGGTCCATGTATTTTGTATGGTAGCCCTAGCAGACTAAGCCACGCACTCCAGAAGGGTCCTGATTTGAGTGAGAGATGCTGTGATGGAACAGGAAGACCTAAGACTTGGAACTTAGGGGACAGGGAACCTGGCCGTGGTCCTAACTCTACCACTGAGCAGGAAGGATCTGTGTGTGCACACGCGTGTGTGTGCACATTTTATTTACATGAGAGTGTGTTTGGTGGTATGGGAAGGGACATGGGAAAAAGAAAACAAAAGAATGACTTTAGGGGACAGGATGAACCCCAAATGCTTTCTTAAGCTCATGTCCAAGAATGTGGCTGTCTCACACCGCATGCTCAAAGATGTCAGGTTCTCTCTCCACCATTCAACTGCATGTCCTGACAGCCCTCCCTGCCTGAGGCCCTGTTCTGGGGGTGACATGGAGGAGGACAGGGAGCCAGTGACTCACAGGTGCAGCAGTGGAGTGCTCTGGGCAGAGGAAACTGTCGTTCAGACCCCTGGAGACGACCGGGAGCTTGGTATGTTTTAGGCACTGAAGAGGCCCAGTGGGATTAGAGCAGAATAAGCAGAAATATGTCAAGGGGGATGTTCAGGTGGAGGCTGAGACTGAGAGGTGGGCAGGGTCAAATCACAAAGAGCCTTGTAAACCGTGGTGAGGGCTCAGACTTTATTCTAGTTGCCATAAGGAACCAGTGGATGCTTTTAAGCTACAGAGAGATTGATATGATACCATACATGGTATGACATGTTTGATATAAGGTAGGGCATATACGCAATATGATATAGCATGGTTTTATGACATGATACCATGCATGATATCCTGTGATGTGGTATGCCATGACATGACTCACTTGCTGGGTCCATTTATGCTCCCGATCAACCTTCAACCCTTCTTGCAGGCAATTCTTTCTTCCGCCAGCTTCTCTTTACCTGTTGATTCTCTGACTTTCATTTCCAGAAGGGATACAAGCTGCCTCTTTCCCAGGGTCAGGGCATGACGAATGCCTCCATGGTTCCCGGTGTGCAACGGGGCAGATAACACTTCCCGGTGTTGTGGGGATGGCAGGAAGTACGTTTGCTCTGCAGAGCACAGGAGGGTATGTGGTTAAGTGGTCGTATCCCATTGTGAAAACAATACCCTTACCAGAGTTGCCCAGGCATTGGCTGTAAACTCCTTGAGGGCAGAGGTGTTTTGTATGAATCTAGTTTTTCTCCCCAGGCCTAGTGCTTGACCCAGACTATGCTAATAGTAAATGTTTTTTAAATTTAATTTAAATCAGTTCAATAGACACTGTTAAGTGGAGAAACCCTATGGCTATAGGGTTACAGGATTTAATAGTCTACTAGGGGAGATAGCATAATAATTGTAATAATCATGGGACCTCAGACATATTATTGAAATAAAATATAATTCTACCTGAGATTATACTATTTATTTGTTGACAATAAGCTCCTTGTCTATCTTGTTCAATGCTATATACCTAGTACCTTTTGAACAGTGCTTGACTCTTGGTAGGTGATGGGCAATTGTGTATTTTGCACATGAACTGACGGAGTAGAGGGCTCAGAGGTACTGCTGAGAGGGGTATGATTTGCTCTCTCTGACGCTGGACAAGGAAGGTTTTGCTGGGAGATAAGGTAGTTGAGTTGGGTTTTGATGAGAGAATAGGAGTTTCCCCAGACACTGAGGAGGGGGAGCGGGAGGGGAGAGGAGTATTCCAGGCAGAAGCCCTGAGGGGCAAGACCATTGAACTTTGGAGCCTCCAATGCGAAATTCCTTTGGGTTGGGTTCTGGTGGGTCTGCGGGGGGATGATGATGGAGACATACTTGAAGGATCCCTATAGTTCTCCTTTTTCCTCACCATGGCTTCAAACTTATCTTTTACTCCCTGTCCTTCCCACTTTTCTGATGGTGGGGGGAAGGCGTGTGGTGGTTTAGACCTGCTCACAACACAGTGGACTCAACACCAAGTGCTTATTGTAAATGGATCCACTTTGACTGCTGTTACTTTCATGGTGTCTTAAATGATGAATGTTAATAAAGAACCATTTTGCTTGGGAAAGCACAATGGTATTAGCTTGCCAGACTGCCAACGCTATTTGCTTTATGGAAGGGGATTTGAAATAAGGGGTTTTGGTGGTTGTATTTTTGCCTCAACAGTTATTTATAGAGAAAGTATGGGCCATTGCACGTCTATAGTATCTCTTCTTTATGGATGCCCAAGTTATTATTTTTTATTGGTTCGGGTACTTATTCTGCACATTGGTAAACAATTATGTAGTTATGCAGCTGTTGTGCCACGCAGGCCATATGCATTTCCATGTTCAGAGAAAATTCCGTAAGGGTATTCTACTGGATGCCATCATAAAAGAATTATTGTGGTGCCAAAAGAAAGAAAGGAAGATAGATAGGCTCTGGAGTTATCATTGGGTTTTTACGGTGTTTGAAATTACATGAATTTAATGCTTTTTTTTTTTTTTTGTGGCTAACTTTAGATTTGGAGTCAAACTTTCCACCTGTGTCCCATACCTGAATGAAAAGCATAATGCTTAATTACTTAGCACAATAGTAATTAATCAGTTAGTACATATATCAATACATTCTGTGGCTCTCTCCATACTTTTTCTTTTTTAGAATTTGTAGTTTCTTACCACATTTGGACAATATGTATCAGAGCCCTAAAATGTTCATAGCCATTGACCAACAATCCAACATTTTGGAATTTTTTCCTAAGGACATGGAAACTTCCTGTGATGGGGAAACATACAGCTTAGGAGACTCCCACCTTCCCTAAGAAATGTTTTTAAAAACAAAGTATTTGTTTAGATGACAAATAGTGAATGAATCCTTACTCTATGCCAGGGATTGCTGTGTTGGTTAGCACAGGGGAGAAATGAATGGAGGGATTCATGCAGCAGAGGAGAAAAAGGTGAAGAGAGGGAAGTGGGGTGGGTGGTACTGGTCTGTGATCTGGGGAGCATAGCATCCGGGGCTCTTTTGAAATAACTTGAACTAACAGTTCTCTCATTTTCTCCCCAAAATCTGTGAGGCACCAGGCACTCTAGGAAGCAGCGGTGTCAAGGGGGTGAGCGGGCGAGCAGAATGCCTGAACTGGGTTGTGAGCGCCCATCGCACACACCGACTTTCAGACCCAGGCCCCGTGCCATCCTGTCTGTTTGGTTGAGGGTAACCGCTTTCCTCTCAAAGCCCGCTTTCTAGTCTACGCCAGCATCACAGGAGCAGTCGGGGCACGCGCTGCATGCAGCACAGTGCCCGGCACCTCGCCGTCCACGGTTCGAGTTAGCACGGTGAGAGGTTGTTGCAGGGAGCCTACTCCTGGCAATCTCATTAACTGTCCCTGCTCCTTCACTCTCGTGGACCACAGTTTGCGAAATCTTCTATCAGGTGGTGTCAGATCGAGGAAAGAACAAAAATCAAAAGATACCACACTTTCCCTAACAGTACATGGTCTCATTGGGGAAGATAGTCACATGGGCACTGAGAGAGTCTACAGGTGTTAGCACAGCCGCTCGAGGGGGAGTGCCAAGACAAGTGCTGATAAATGGGACACAAGTGTGTGTTGTTCATTAAGAAAAGGGAGGAGGGTTTTAAATAAGATTAAAAAATTAAAAAAAAAAAAAAAAAGCCCTGGCTGGTGTGGCTCAGTAGATTGAGCACCAGCATGCTAACCGAAGGGTCGCTGGTTCGATTCCCAGTCAGGGCACATGCCTGGGTTGCAGGTCAGGTCCCCAGTTGGGGGCACGTGAGAGGCAGCCACACATCAGTGTTTCTTCCCCTCTCTTTCTCCCTCCTTTCTCCTCTACCTAAAAAAAAGAATAAAATCTAAAAAAAAAAATTAAAATAAAATTTAAAAAAAGGAAAGAGACCCCTGGACACATTGAAAGAACATTTGAAATAAGCATATTTATTCAAATAAGTTTATTTGTCCTATTGTATGCTGGCTCATAATCTTTCCATATATACCTACCTCCTCTGAAATGTATTAGTAACATTTATAATTTACCAAGTGGAAAATATCACTTAGCTTTAAGCAGCAGCAAGTCAAAAATGAATTTGCAGGCAGGGTTTTATCTGTTTCTCTTAATATAATGTGCATCAATCAAAAACAGAACAAATAAAAAAAAAAAAGAAAAACCTAGCATTTATTTGCAGGATTTTTCTTGAAAATATTATTTGTTTCACTTTGCTGTTTTATTCATTTTAAGCACGTTTTCACCAAAGTGTTCTACTCTAAGCTAGTCTCAATTCAATTTAAAGTGAAAGGTTTTTTTGAGTTTAGATAATTTACATATAAAAGCGTTACTGTACATTTTCTAAAATGACTGTGTTCAGAAAACAACGATTTCAATTTAATCGTATTGTTATTCTGCAACTTGAAATGCCTCCCTCTTGCTTCTCGGTCTCACTAACAATATTCCTTCTTGTCCTAATTTAAAATTGTTAGTGTTTGAAAATGGATGTGTCTCTTTTAGACCCCACCAGTAAGACTCTAGGCCCACTGTGATTTGTCTGATGGACTTGAAGATTATGTGTATGTGTGAGACAGAGAGAACCTTAATAATCCGAGCATGACAGGTATATAGCTCTTTGTAAGTTATTTTCTTTCTTTTCCCAAGGAATTTTGTTTGCCAGTAGCCATATCTGTTTTAAAAGAAATGAAAACAAACAAAATACAATTTTGTGCTTTAAAATTTGCAATGTTTCTGTCCCCCCACCCCTACCATTTCCTTCCTTTTCTAAAATGATACTATTGTTCTGGAAAAGTCCTTAGGAATGAGCCACTGTACCTGAGGATCTTATGTCATAAATGTATCTTTGAGAAATGGAGCCAGATGTTCAGGGTTTCAGACCACCATATTTGTCCTAGGAACCCTGCCCTTGTTTTAAATTCTTGACCCTTGAATTGAATGAGAGGCTCTGACTACATAAAAGAAAACACTTGAGTTTTATAATTCTGCAAGCTTGGGTTACGCTATAAATTTCCACTGGTCCCTGCTTGTTTGCGTCTGCCAGGGTTTAGGGCTATTCACCAAGTTGATTATACAAGCAGAGTCCAAGTGGCTGCCTCCAAAATCACATCAGATCATTTCTTAGGGAGAGAATAAACAGCTGTTTAAACAGGAGCCACAAAACTGCATTAAAATTAATTTCATCCTAACCAAAAGATCAGTGCACCTCCCATTCTCGGGATGAAACCCAGAGCTGTCTCCAGCAGCGAAGAAGCCATCAGGACCGCTGATTAGAACATGCGGGAGGGCTCGCTCTCAGCTCTGGATTTACCGTTGCCAGCTCCTGTCCCTTATTAGTCTGCGCGACTGAGGTCATTTACCGGGGTCACTTGCAGACAGCCTCGCATCTCCTTAAACTGTGGTTCCTGATTTGGGCACCACACGGTTTGTGTCTCAACGTTGGCAAGTGCCGTAAATATAGCCCATTGTGCTTTCCAGTGTCCTTCGCTTGTATGCACCATGTCTGTCTGGGAAAAAAAGTATTTTTCCATAATGAAAAGAATGAACTCTTTCTAACCTCCTTCAGGTTTTAACTGCATCGTAACACTGTTTACATTGACTTGTCAATTCCCGTATGTCACAAAACCTGTGTAGTGATAATGATTATCTTTGTTATTCCTGTGTGAAAATGTTTAAGGGCCTAGGCTCTGTAGCCATCGAAGTGACACGGTGTTCTCCAAGGCAGGGAAAGACAGAGCATTTCCTTTTCTTTGGAAGTCTTAGTGTTCCTTTCAGGGCAGTCTGAACCATTCCTCTTAGAAATGCGCTCCATAGAGGAAGAACATGTGCTTTGGAATCACTGAGGCCTTGTTTCAAAACCTAATCCCACCATTTACTTAGACAAAGAGTTTAACCTCCCGGAGCCTCTCCTGAGATAGGAAACATTCTCACAGGGTGCCCTGGGCCTGCTGAGGGAGGATGCACAGTCGTTTCCCTGGTCCACGGTCGCGCTTTCTGCTGTGTCAGTTACCCACGGTCAGCTGCAGTCTGGACGCAGGAGATGCAGAGCTGCAGGGGTAAACAATTCACAGGTTCTCCGCTGTGCACCGCCCTGAGCTGTGCGATGCAACCTCACGCCACCCCACTCCGTCTTGCCCGGGACACCAACCACCCCTCTGTGGGGCGCGTCTGTGCTGCGTGACTCCCTGCCAATTACTCAGTCGGTAACAGTCTCAGTCATCAGGTCAGCCATCATGGTATGGCAGTTGGTTTACTTAATGGCCCCAAAGCCAGTCACATAACTTTTATTACTATGCATTGTTAGAGTGGTTCTATTTCATTCTTAGTTGCCGTTAATCTCTTACTGTGCCTAATCTATGAAGTTTATCATAGTGCATGTGTACTACGGGAAGGAGCGTGGTACAGGGTGGGGCAACAGTAGGGTTACAGTTATTTGTATGGAAAATAATACAATGATTGATAAATATTAATACAATAATAAACTCACAGCTGTACCCCTACTGTTGCCCCACTCTGTGTGTATGTGTGTGTATATACGCGTATATGTACATATGTATATATATATATGATTTGGTGCTGTCTGCATTTACTTGGGGTCTTGGAACATCCCCCATGGATAAGGGGACACATAGCAAGTGGTCCATAGATGTCCCCTTCTCCTTTCCCACAAGTAAAGGAGCCCCACTTTCTGTCCAAATGGATGAGCATACAGAACAAATATGAACATACGTTTAGAAACTGGAATATTTGACATCACTACCA
This sequence comes from Glossophaga mutica, assembly GCA_039655065.1. Classification (NCBI taxonomy): domain Eukaryota; kingdom Metazoa; phylum Chordata; class Mammalia; order Chiroptera; family Phyllostomidae; genus Glossophaga; species Glossophaga mutica. The sequence goes on from CM077315.1 coordinate 23,303,433, forward strand.
TCCCAGTAAACCCAGTTGTACATATGTGACAGTCTTGTCATACTTTTTTTTTTTTTGCCCATTAAGGAGCTATTAAATAAATTAGGTCCCAGCCACTTTTCTCCTAGAAGGTAGCATTTTGAATATTTAAAAAAAATCAAGATGCTAAAATGTGACCAACATCCTATCTTCCTTCACAAGCCATGATTACGACCATGACCATGCGTGCTCTGGTCCCATGGAAGTTACAATTTTAGAATGATTCATTCATCCATTTATTCATTCAACATATACTGAACAGCAACTACGGGCCAAGCCCTGTGGAAGAAATGGAGGTAACCGCCTGGCCTGGGCATGCTCCCTGTCCCATGGAGGTGACTGAGCCGTGGGGGCAGACCGACCACGGCCTCTTGGAGTGATTGTGGCCACGGACTCCCTGACTGACCTGGGGTTTAATCCCAGCTCTGCTACTCACAAGTTACATGACATGACTTTGGACAATTTTGCTCAATCCTCTTGGACTCGGTTTTCTCCTCTCTAAAGTGGAGATGTTTGGGAATTAAATGCTCAAGACACTATGTGAAACGGACTGTATGTGATACTCAGCAACCGCCACAGTTGCTGGCCTGTAGGAAACACTGATAAAGAGGGGTAGCTTCGTGGTTGCCATTGCATTTTATTTCACAGGCTCAGCGGGAGCACCGAGCGAGGCCCTTTTTCGTCTCCCCAAAGCTACACTTTCTGTCTGACAGCTAGGAGGGTCCATCAGCTGGTTAGTGTAATGGAAAGACTAGCAAGAGCTGAAGGGGCACGTACTGGAGCAAAACGTAAAGGAACTATATTTTTTCTAAAAAATCAAATGGGTGGAAAATGATGTGAGGAAGCTAGGAATTGTGTGTCCCTGATTTAAACTAGATTGCATTTGTAAGGACTAGGGACAGCAAAGAAAAGAAAGAGCAAAAGCCAGCTGATCGGCTGCTGACCTGCCACTTCTGCTGGTTAATTAACAGAGGTGGAGAACTGTGCTTGTTAAGCTTTCTTGGTAACTAGAGAACATTTATTTTCTTCTTGATGTTTTTCTTCACTCTCCAGCAGTGATCTCAACTCGAAACATCTTAGAGTCACCCGGGAAGTTTCTTGAAACATCCCAGCCCCACAAAGCAGAGCATCTTGCATTCGGTTTCTTTCCTGTTTCCCGTTTCATTCCCATGTTTGTCAGTGGCCTTTGCTAAAAAGTTCTCCCCCATGCGGACTGAGGTGGGAGAGGTGACGCTGGCTGCGTGAGGCCCGGGTTGCTCCAGGCTGCAGGTGCGCATGAACTGCAACCACCAAGTGCCTCTGCTGCCTGGGTCTCACCTGCACCTTTCCCTCCTTCCGGCTCCATCTTACTCCCCCGTGCTCCTCCCCACCTTCTTCCATCCGCCTTCGGGGTCCCCTTGTGTTCAGAATCCCCTCGCGGGGATTCTGGGAGCTTCTCTGGAATGACCACAGCCTCTCTGCTACCCCGGCCGCTGGCGCTCCATGTGGCGTCACCCCTGACCCCTGCTCATTGCTTCTCCATCTCGGCCAAGTACTAATGGAACTTGCTCTTCATTCCTTTTATCAGTCAGACTAAGCTGGTTCACATAGCAGGTAACTCCAAAGTTTCAGTGACTTAACATTCAATCCCTAATAGACTAAGGATTTATTATATATTAAGAGAAAGACAAACTATGGATGACATGTATTTATGTATGGAATGAAAAATAAAAAAATTAAATTTAAAGAAAAGCTCACAGATACAGAGAACAAATCGGTGGTTGCCAGAGGGTGAGGGCAGGGGTGGGAGAAATGGGCTTTTTAAAAAGGATTTCTTTATAGCTTTGGTTAAGGTCTGTTGTGGGTGACTCAGGGACCTAGACTTCAGCTGTCCGAGAGCTTCACCATCCACCTCCCTGGGGCCTCTCACTGCCATCACTAGCCCCTCATTTAGGCCGGCAGAGGAGAAGGGCGAGGGAGCATAGAGCCCTGCGGGGCGTCGTGTGGGCCAGGCCTGGAAGCAGCATGCCCACCCCCATTCCACTGGCAAGACCCGAGGATGTCCAAGAAGAGGGGAGGGGTTCAGCGAAGGCCTAACCAGTCCGCGCCACGCCCAGCTGCCCTGGAGCTCACCTCTGCATTTATGACCTGCAGTGAAGTCTTTAGCCAGTGCCTGTCACCAGCTGCGTGCTCTTCTTGGGGCTGTGGTTGCCAGCCATGGACAAAATCCCAGTTGATAATATAAAATAGTGGGACTCAATTATCTCTGCGATAACTTGCAGCTTAAATTTTCCACTATGTTCTATGAAAATGAGAGCTTCCATTGACATAAATTTTAGCAACAACTCATAAGAATAATCATTCCTTTTCTCCATTCATTTATGCCCCTTCTTTTTGCAGAAGTTAAGGCAGATGGATTTTAGGACATGGCACACACTATGAGCATCATCGTTACAATAAATTACGAGAGTTCTCGGCATGACCTTACATTATTCAGTAGGGTGAGTCCAAGCCCCTTGGCTTGGGGGGCTTGGGGCAGCAGACCTGCTCCTGTGCGTTCCCCGGGTGAGATGGCAGGACTCGCTGGAGCTGGGGAAGCATCTCCGTGCACTTTCATCCTGGCTTCCATTGAAATCATTTCATCCTCCTTGGGGTTGAAAAGCACGCTCTGTACGTTCTGAATAAATACCACAACCATTTCCTGTACCCTCAAGGGGACATTTTCTGGGGAGCAGTGAAAATGATTTGGTGAGGTTGTGTGTGTGTGTGTGTGTGTGTGTGTGTGTGTGTGTGTGTGTTTTCCAGGTGTAGCTCATTCACATTTCTTTCCCTCCCTTGAGTGTAGTGTTTGTTGTTGTTTGTTGTTGTTGTTGTTGTTGTTGTTTCCCTTTGCATCTCAGGAGGCTGAGCACCTAGTAGAGAGCCCTGGCACATAGTAGGTGCTTTACAGGTGCTTAGTGCATCAATGTGCTCTATTGGTTTTCTAGGGCTACTGTAGCAAAGTACTACACACTGGGCAGCTTAAACAACAGAAATTTATTCTCTCACAGTTCAGGAGGCTAGAAGTCCTAGATCAAGGTGTCAGCAGGGCTCTGCTTAGTCCGAAGTCTCTAGGAGAGGGTCTGTTCCATGCTTTCTCTTGGCTTCTGGTATTGCTGGCAGTCCTCGGTGGTCCTTGTCTCTTAGACGCGTCACTTCAGTCTCTGCCTCCATCATCAAATAACCTTCTTCTGCGTCTCTCTGTCTCTTCTATCCTGTAAGGACACCAGTTATTGAATTGGGGCCCACTCTACTCCAGGACGACCTCACCTTAACATGATCATCCCAAAGGCCCCATTTCCATAAGGTCCCATTTACAGGCACCAGGAATTAGGACTCAAGCTATCTTTTGGGGTGACACAGTTCAACCCACAACATGCACCATCCTCTCCTGGAAAGGCCCCATGCCTCATGAACCCTGTAGTCCCAGACTCACGGTACCTAAATCCGTGTGTTTGGTGGACAAAGGCCTGAAGGAATGAGCAAACACATGAGTAAATAAACGAGGTGGCTGGGTGTTGAGGAAGGCCTCTCTCTCCAAGGAGATGGCGGATTTGTACAAAGATCAAGGTGTGACCCTGTCATACCTGGGCTCGGATCTCCGCTTGACGTTTTTTGGTGAGTATTCTTAGATTAGCTACTTAACATCACCTGCCCTGAATATTTTGCACCTAAAAGATGGAACCAATAATATCAATGAAACAATGAAATAAGGCTTGCAAAGTACTTAAGACAACGTCTGGAGCCCAGTGGTTTGCACAGTCAGAAATGACTTGCTTTTATTTCCCTCCCTTTCTTCCGTCAACATTACCCACCCAATTTCATCCCAGACTCCAGGTCTGCTTCTACGTGTCTGTGTGTATTGAGACACTGTGTGAGCCCTCTGAACTCACTGTCCTGGAGCTTCTGTTAGGAACAGCCAGTTTGGGCTCCGTCATGTCCCCTACCCAGCCACTATGAAATCCATGGCTGCTGGGACTCCTCGGACTTCAGATTATCCAGAAACGTCCTGCAGTCTGTCGTTTTCCGTTTTTGCCGCTAACACGGTACCATCTTCCCTCCCCTCCCTGTCCACCCCACTCTTTGTTAGTTGGTTCATTCTGTTAAGAGTAGTACAGTAACAGACAGCTTCATTCAGGGCATCTGTTAGCCTGTTTTGATTTTCGTTCTGAATTTTATTCTGTATAAGGGATGAGGTGAGGGAGGAGCAGCCATCAGGTTTTATGACTCTTCTGTCCTGAGCACTCCCAGGGTCAGATTGCTCCCTGCAGGAATTCCTGAGCAAGCTCCTGGGCAGGCCAGTCTCCAGGCACAGGGAGACGGGCGGCATGCCAGTCTTGGTTTCCCCGCAATCGCTCGAGCAGCCTTTGTGGGAAAGTGGAGGTTGCCTTATGTAAGCAGGGCTATCTCATGGCTGCATAATCAGTCAACCTCGTTTTGGGATTAGACACTTAGTTACATCAAGGAAGTGTGGTGAGGAAGTATAGGAAGGTGCTATTTGCTTTTGCATTATCAGCAACAAGCAGTTGGAGTGCCCAATAAGAGTACAATAAAACTGGGTGGGGGGTAAGCAGGAAAATCAGGGAAGGTAGCATAAGAGTGAGGAAAAACACCCCAGAAGTCTGGATCAAGGCTAGTTCATAAAATGCGTGTCAGAGGGGCCTGTAAAAACTAAGGAAAGGTGGACTCCGAGCTTCCTAACCAGGTGTGCAATAAGGGAAATAGCACAGTGCCCAGTTACTTCGAGATCGGAGCCCTGAGAGACAAGTCTACCTTGAGTTCTCATACGGAAAGAACATCTGTCAATAGAGGGAACGAGTTCTTGTACAGGAGGTCACATTTTCTGTCTGCCCCTTGCTGCCGTCTCAGCCTTTGCTTGTCTTCGACTGATATCCAGTCAGTGGCTGTTTAGCTGGATTAAAGTTCCCTTTTGTACGATCTTAATTCAATACACAGTTCTGCTTTTTAGTTCTTTAGAAGGGATGGTAGCTACGTGGATGGAGAATGGCAGCCAGCTAAGCAAGCTGTCTGTGTACAAAAACCTAGGATAGGCTCTGTGTGCTCCAGGACGCTGTGTCTCATTTCCCTTTGGTGCGGGAGTGGCACGAGGCAGTGAGGAGGCGGCTCAGAAGAGTTCTGGGGAAATATCAGACCCTCAGCTTCTTCATCTGTAAAAGGGGGTGAGGGAGGGGGCGGCCCCTGGGATCATCTCTGTGGGCACTCGGACCCACCGGTCTGGGCCGTCCGGGTATGGCGGTGGGCGTTGTGGCATTGGTCCTCCTAGCGGTCTTTCCTGTTCTTCCCTTCAGAACAGCCATCTTCACTTGGGAGCTTGTCTTCCCTGTGCTCAGTTGTGTCATGTGGCCAATTCAAGTGCCACATCCTCTCCGCTTAGGAAGAGTGTAGTGGGTCAAATGGTGCCCCCTCACCGCCACCCCCCCCCAAAATAAACATCCATCTATGTTCCCATTTCTGGAACCTGTGAATGTGGCTTTCTATGGGAAAGGGTCTTTGCAGGTGTAATTAAGTCAAAGATTTTGAAGTGAGGAAGTGTTCCTGGATTATTTGGGTAGGCACTAAATCCAGAGACAAGTGTTCTTGTAGAAGACAATCACCGGGAGATCTGAGACAGAGGGAAGAGGGGCAGATGTGACTGTGGAGGCGGCCCCACGCTCAGAACTCCTACAGCCACCGGAGGCTGGGAGAGGCCAGAGCCGACCCCCATCCAGAGCCTTGGAGGGGGCACCGCACCATCAACGCCTTCATGGTGGACCCCTGGCTTCCAGAACAGTGAGGAGGTAGATTCCTGTTGTTTAAACCACCCAGCTTATGGTAATTTGTTATGGCAGCCGCAGGAAACTCATAAAGAAGGTACAATTTGCTCAAAGTCACTCACTCAGCTGCCGATGGTTCAAGACCGGATCTGAACCCACAGTTTTGATTCTTGAGTCTGCTTACAATGCTTCTTCCCTGATAGTAAACCTGCTGTGGTCCCAAACCCTCAGGACTCCACTCAGGTTTAACAAGACCGAAGGTAAACAGAGGCAGAGCGGCACTGGGCACCAAGCGGTCCATGGCCATAGTCCCTCCTCCCGCTGTAACCCTGCGACGGTGCCCACTCGTATCCGCCAACCCCACGGCAGACGTCCTGTTACTCCAGACTTTTCCTTGTGGTGAAGAACACAGTCACATCGGCGTACGTGTCTTTTGGGTGCTTGAGACTTTTGTTTTACCCCTTACCATAAATTCTTAAGGAATTCTTAGTATTTGGGGGAAAGGATCTATTTGGTCCAGCAATATAAAGTTGTTTTGTTTTTAAGACTCTGGTTACATAGTGTCAGACTGCTTACTGAGAAGTATACCTGTCAGGCTGATTTTACTAAAACTTTAGCACCTCAGACTCATTCTTCTCTCCCCTCCCTCTCTCCTTCCCTCCCTCCCTCTTTCCCTCCCTTCCTTTTCTTCCTTCCAACATTTTCTTATAATCCATGTGCTGGGCTGTGCTAGGCACACCAACTCCCTAACTAAGCGATTTCTTAGGACTCGTTCACCTGACTCCAGGAGAAATCAATCCTTTAGGGTCAAATCAACTGCAGACCCGTCGACGCTGGTGGCACTGCAGCATCCAACTCACGATGTTTGGTGTTAAGAAAATGTAGAAATTATTCGTATCATTGATAGGGTGGTAGTTGCTTGTGGTGGTGGCTTTCTAAATGAATCCAGCTACACTGGGCTGGGGATGCCCAGGAGTACTTACCGTCTCTCTTCAGGTAGCTCATCCCTCAGTTAATATTTTATTGCCTCTATTTGTTAGAGTTAGGGCCTGCTTTTTGACATGTCAGCATGACATGTCTGAGTTTAGAGCTGAGTTTAGAACTTGGAGCAAAGAGAAGAGGCACATTGACATTAAGGTGCCAATTGCTCTGTTTTTTAAGTTTCAGCTCAATGATTCCCCAACCCTTTTATGAAATGCGTGACTTCAAAGGTGCACGCTAAGGCTGTGTCTCCTCGGGAAATCTGACTGGCGCGGACTCCTTTGAATATCCAGTGTTTCAACACAGGCTTGTTACAGAGAAAAGGAATATGAGCCTCTGTTCTTTCTTCTTTTCTCTTTGTTAATTCCTTTTTGGCTTTTCGCATTCTATTCCCATCTATTTCTTTCTCGGCTTTTCTTTTTGTTTCTTTGGACATTCTCTGTTGTGAAGGTCAGTACCTTGAAATTGAGAACAGACGGCGTAAAGCACTCCAGCATGGCCGTCGGGTAGTAGTGTGTGTGGTCAGGTGCCATCGTGACGGAGCGTTACTGTGTGGGGAGACTGCCAGAAGAGCGGGGAAAGGCCAGGCTACAGGGTGGGCGATGTTCCTCTGCTGGTGGTGGTTTTAAAACATCTGCCTGCAAACTCTGATATTCTGCCAATAAAAGGCAAAGTCTACTTTCACCCTCCTGTCCTTGAACCTGGGCCACCCTTATAGACTCGCCTGTAATTAAGGTTCAAGGAACATTGCAGAACCTGTGAAGTCAGGTGATAAAAGATGACATGGCTCCCATCTGGGTCTGTCTCCCTCATGGATGCTCTGCCTCGGCACCCAGCTGCCATGCTGTGGGGAAGCTCCGTCTAGCTCATGCGTGGAGACCACAGACAGAGGCTCCCACAGGGAGGAACCACCAGACGGGAAGTGAACAGTGGAACCTTCGGTTGATTCCAGCTTCCCAGTGTCGTGAGGCAGGGACAGACTGTGCCCTTGGTATTCTTTCCAGATGCCTGATTCATGAACGAACGAGTGTTTTTTTCTGTACCTCTAAGTGTTGGGGTGATTTGATATAGATATAATGAGTAGAATATGCTGTCGATATTCTTAGCTAATTTTTATCAGAAATTAAATCTATATACTTAATTAACCCCCTGAATATGGTTTGGGCATATCTCACTTCAAGGAAATTTGACCGAAATTCTTTAGTTAATTTAAATAAAATAGAAGTAAACCAGTGGAAATTAGTTAGGATACTCCTGACCTATTTTACTATGGATTTTGAATCCATAGCAGATAGAACTAATTGTTTCTGTAATTCTTAGGAAGGCCTCAGGAGTTATCTCCATTAGCTCTGATTTTCTTTTTTCTTGAGAATTAGCATGGTGTTTTAGCAAGAATAAAGAGTTGGCATTTATTCTATACCATTAGTAAAGTTGGGTGGATGGCTATTTGTTTTATTATTGTCTTTTCTTGCAAGACTCTTGCAGGACCTGGGTTTTTATTTGTCCAGTCCCCCACCCCCTGCTTTTTGTAGATTTTACATTTTAATAATGTGAAACAATATTTCCTAAACTTTGTTTTTATACTCCCTTTACATTTTTATATATACCAGGATTTTTATGTACAGCTATTTATAAGGAAACTTTTGTATTATTATAAATGTAAATGGTAGAACAGTAGTGTATGTCTTAACTACAAGGTATCCATAAAAATAAGTATAATAAAAACAAAACAGTGGTATTAAATTTTAGTTAGGTTGCCTGTGATTCTGAAATTCAACTGATAGCTGTTAAAAACAACAATGTGTCAAATGAGACCTGTTGTTTTTTATAATAAGTACAAGATTCTAAGAGAATTGATTAGGAAAAAATTTTTCTCCTCTGTGTATAGGCTCAGAAGTCTTGGACTTACTTTCAATATTTGCATGCCTATTTTGCCCATAATGTTCCCAATCAGAACTTCATAAATATTTGTTGTGTTAATGAACCTATTTGTCTTCTGCATTCTTAATCTTCAGGGCTGTTGGCTGACATTTCTAGTCAGTGAAGCTAACCTTGTATCTATTTGGAAACTACACCAGGCCCTTGATCTATTTGAGCTTGAGGGCTGAGCTGGTTTATACGTAACTAAGGCCATGATGATTAATTTTATGTATCAACTTGACTGAGCCATGAAGTGTGCAGATATTTGCTGGAACAGTATGCTGGGTATGTCTGTTGGGTGTTTTCTGGGTGAGATGAACAGTTGAATCTGTAAATGGAGTAAAGCAGATTGCCTTCCCTAATGTGGGTGGGCCTCGTTTGATCATTTGAAGGCTTGAATGGAGGAAAGGCTGACCCTCTCGCTAGTTAGGGGGAACTCCTGCTTGACTGCCTGAAGCTGGATGTTGGGCCTTTCCTGCCTCTGGACTCAAATGGAAACATCAGGTCTTCTTGAGTCTCAAGCCCACCAGCTTTCAGACAGGAAGATGCACCATTTGGCTCTCCTGGGTGTCTAGCTACCCTCAAGTATTAGGACTGCTCAGCCTCTATAATTACATGAGCCAATTTGTTATAATTAATAAATAAATGAATGCATATCTATGTCCTATTGATTCTGTTTCTCTGGAGAACCCTGACTAATAGAGAGGCTCCACGAGTCATCTGGTTTTACCGTTGGCCATACAGGTATTCAGAGCCCATGCTCGCAAGTCACCTTTTAGTGTCTGTGGGTATAGCCCTGCCCTGTACCCGAGGAGAGAGCAGACAGGTCCCCTGCTCTTGGCACCTTCATCTTCTCGTGGAGTCACCATGCCTTCCTCGGCCACCACGGCACCTGGCCTACATACTAGTCCTACTCCAGGATGGCGCCAATGGTCTCTGAGCTCATGGAATGATGCAGACTGAAGCCCAGAGTTCCCCCACCCGCTTTGTAGGTGCGGTGCCTTGGGAACCACAGAACGCTCCACACCCTGGGCTCCACATCCTGTGACAGAACCCATGCGAGTGCCTCTCCCACCATGGGCAGGGATCTGAACACATTCTCATTTACCCACAAGTGCTGTGCCCACTTGGTCTCTTCCTCTTACTTCTCCGTAGGCCAGCCTTCCCAATGCACCTGTCAGACAACTGGTAAACAAGCCTCACTCGATTCTGTCCTTTGTTGAGTCTGTGAAATCTCTGTCTTAGATGGAGTCACCTCGAAGCAGAGAGGAACACAGAGATTTGGCTGTAGTGCCTTATTGACGGAGTGTCATCAGGAAAAACCTGTAATAGGTGAGGACAGCAAGGTAGGGGAGGGGAAAGAAGTTAAGAGAAGATGTGATTTCAAGTGATTTCTAATTTGGCCCGATGCTCAGGGTCGTGGGGGGCTCTGCAGTGTAGACTGGAGCTGTCCCACACTGAGGCCAGAGGGCCAGGCTATTGGGCCCACACATTAGGTAGCCACAGGCCATCTCCCAGTGGGGGCTGTATCTTCTCAGCTGTCTTGGGAGAGGTGAACAAGGACATCAGCTGAGGAAGGTTCTCCAGAGAAGGTTACAAAAGCTGGAGATGGAACAGTGGCTTCCGCTGCTCTCCTAGTCGCCATTAGCATCTCAGATTTGCACACATAAAATGAGCGTGGACTTACATTGACGACCATCCACAGTACAGTGTCTTCCATGCATCTGTTGTGCATGTTACTATTGCCTGAGGCACAGAGGCCTATAAAACAGGCCCCAGAGCAGAAACCGATTTGCAGAGTGATGCAGGGAGGCTTGAAGAAATTAAATTTACCGGGCAGTATGAGGAGAGAAAAGAGCGTGTGAAAATGTGGGTCTCATAGGCAACGCCCACAGCTGCCCTGTACCTGCCCTCCGTTTGGCAGAGGTCTGCCCGGTGCGTTCGCACAGGACGTGCCTGCAAGTCCCCGGAGCCACTCTTCTCTTCCCCGGCCTCCCCAAGGCCACGAGATCCCAGTCGGTCCTTCGCCTTCGTCACTATTTGTTGTTTTTAATCCACATCCCCCCTCCTGGGAGAAAGGCGCTAATGTGGTTCCGTGAGCTCTCAGGTTGCAGGGACCTCATGGTGACAGCCGGCTGCGCCGTGCGGCCTTCAGTACCTCAAGGCGGGCTCCTCCGTGGCAGCTGCCAGCTGCCGGCCAGTGAGAGGTTCTGATGGTGTCTTTCTGAAGAACCATTCCAAGAGGTAAAAGTGACATATTTAAGCCCTCGTGGGTGTCTGACTTGTCGGAGTTCAGAAGGTTGTCACAGAAGGGAGGCTGCAGTCAATTTAAGATTTCAGGAGCTGGGGGACTTCAATGGGTAATTTTCCCCTTCCAAATACTACCTATTAAATGCGCTCTGACCACGGGGTGAAATCAAGTCGCTGCCATTATTGCTCTTCCATTACTATAATAACAATGTAAGTGCAACGCACAATCGGAAGATTCTCCCTACATATGACTCTGGGATGTACAAACGAAAAGCCGTCCGTGGTTGACCAGTGAAATGTCATGAAATAAAGGGAATTTTTGAATAGTCAGACTTCCACTGCTTTGGAACCATCGACATTTAAAGTATGACTACATCTTCCTTTTTCTCACTTTTATCAGGTAGGCTCGTGTTTGCTCAAAATCAGCCTCTCGTTTGTCTAGTCCCTTCGTACTGCTTCCCTTTTCTTTTTGTTTAATTCTACTTCATGGTTGTTGGAGCTTCCTCACTGCCACGGTCTCCTTTGCTTCCCCGCTGAACGGGGCAGTTGGTGAGCCCCTGAGACTCTGCCCACTTGACGGGTGCAGGCAGCAGCCACCGCAGGGCTCGGGCCAGGGCTGTCTGGCTCGGAGCCCACGGCCCACACTACACAGTCACTCTGTCCTCATCCTGACGATCAGGGGGTAGGGGTGGGCAGGACTCTCCCCCTAAACTTTGTCCCGCTCTTCACATTTTTGTTAGACTGGGCTGTTTCTTTGCCCGCCCCCCCATCACTGGGACCCCGTAAATCCCGTGTTCCATGTTGCCAGCTTAGTCCTGGCCCCAGGAAGGCATAGGATGATGTGACAAAAGTCAGCAGCTGGAAGCCATGGCTTCCTGATGACTGTACTTCCTCTGTCATTGGAGTACAGAGGTCAGCACTCCATGTCAGGGCTGCAAAGGCGTGGAGCCTGAGGCAGCTCAATAGTAACCTCTATGTCCTGGGTCACTTCCCAGCCTCACCATGACCTCCCCAAAGCCAAGGCTACACCGTTTCCCCTGGATGCTGAAGTACTTTGTTCCAAAAATGTTTGCTGAGTGAATGTGGGGGCTCAAGGAAGGATGTTTGCTTTGCTGGGTCAGAGCAAGCTGGTAGGGCTGGGGTTTGGTACCCAGACCTTCACCCCAACAATTACTGCGAAGAGAATCAGGACCATGTTTAGGCAACACTTACTGAGGAGCCTAATGGGTGCCATGTACATGGAGAAAGCAATCTGCCTACCCTCAGAAGTGCCAGGGTCCTCTCGTGTCTGGGGAAGTTTCACAGACGTGAGTCCGGCACAGTAGACCTGATGGACAGAGGACTGGGCTGGGATGGGTGCGGAGAGATCCTTTATCACACAAAGAAACGGGCATGTGGTTTTGAGTGATTGGGGTCAGACGGAACAGCAACACTGTGCGTTTCCTGTTGCACACACACCCCTCAGTAAAACGAGGTGACTCCTTCTCTCCAAGTTGTACCCCCAAAGGACACATGCATCAGGAGCCCAGCACTGCGGTGTGCCTTCTCCCGCCTCACCGACTCCACCCGGGGGCCCCGCAGCCCAGGCCTCGACTCCGCTGCCCCAAGCACAGCCAGCCTCTGCATCAGCCCCTGTGCCAGGCCGTGACACTGAGTTAGAAAGTGGTTCTGTTTTCTGAGAACTCCATTTCTTAGAAAGAAGCCTCCACGTGACCGGCCGAGGTTGAAAGGATCCAGGAAGGGCTGGGGTCTTCAGGCATGTTTAAAATGCTGATGCGACATAGACCGTTCACTGTGCCCACACGTTTCCATGTGAAATTACCCATCCTTGGGGCTCCTGGAAGGGAAGTCAAGCAGCTCCATCTGGCTCAGAGCAAATGCCGGCGTGATTTGTGTGGATGGCACTGTTAATAATGGTTGGCACTAGCCTTCTGCCTGGACCTTTGTACCCAGGCGGCTGCACAGGGAGTGCAAACGACTTCAGGAAACCAGCTTCCTGTGCTCTCTGATGATTAGAAGGCTGCGGTTGAGGAGTTTAGGAGCAGGGACTCCGGGTTCCAGGTGCAGAGGGGATTCCAAACTGTTTGGTAACTGAGACTGTGCCACTCCTCCAGGGCGTGCGGGTGCCGTTTAATTCCTCTTAGTGCTGGAAGGGGACTTGGTGGAATCGATTTGGCAAAAAGGTTAATGCGTTGTTATGGCTGCCAGTTGGCCTATTGAATCGCTAGTGATTGGGGCAGGGGAAGCATTTAATTTGAGGTACTGAACACAGGCCCACCAGACCCGGTGTCTTGCTTGCAGCAATTTCTCAGCATGTGCATACGTACGTGTATTTGCGGCTCCCGGGCACTCCTGTTTGTGTGCTTCTTACCCTCCCCCATTATACAAGGGCCTATTGTGACCATCCTCTGCCTCCTCACCTGCCCCCGTCCCCCCACTCCACTCCCAGAGAAAACGCAAGACAATACTTTAACTTTCTTCTATGTCATGTTGTTGGAGAACTATGCAAACGTAGGCCCTTCTCTTTCCCAGACCAGGGCTCTCCTAGGAGGGATGCCCCTGTGGTGGTCCACTAGGGCAGAGGCCAGCAAACTGCAGGCAACCACTTGTTTTTATAAATAAATAAAGTTTTACTGGAAGACAGCCACACCCATTTGCTTAGAAATTGCCTAGGGCCACATTCACACTACAATGGCAGAGATGGGTACTTGGAACAAAGACCAGCTAGCCCAGGAAGCCTAGACTATTTGCTATGGCCTTTTAACAGAAAACATTTACTGACTCCTTAGGGTTGCCAGATTCAGCTAGTAAAAATGCAGGATGCCCATTTAAATTTGAATTGTAGAAAAACAATGAATCGTTTTTCAGCAAAAGTGTGTTAACTAGGCCACATGATTTTTTTTTTTTTTTGGTTTGTTTCTGTTTTTTGGGTTTTAATCTGGCTACCCCCAGACCCCTGCAATGGGGTACAGGAAGGAAACACCACAGTTTCTGTTTGCTTTTATCTCAGCCCACCTCTATTCCCATTTCCTTGAATGTTTTGGAATAGTATACCGAGTGGTGTATAATCGCTTGCAGATAAATAAGTGAACAATTTTGGGGGAGTATGCTCGGAAGTGAAATTTACCGATAGTAGTGGAGGACCGAAGCAGCTGGGAGAGCAGAAATGCCCCCACTCCTGTGACCAGCGAGGTTTCCAGTGTGACCCCTGGTGAAGTGTGGCAGGAGGAAGGAATGCAGTTTCAAGCCCTGGGCCCTGGGACCAAGCACGCAAGTGGGCGGGGCCATTTGCTCCTGGGCAGGGTGTTTGTGAAAGCCCATCGGGTATCCGCACGTAGAGCATCAAGCAGAGCCTAGGAGGCGCCCTACAAATGTCTTCTTTCCTTCTGCTGAAATAAAAATACTTCTCTGGGGAATGGAAAGTGCAGGGGGTCCCCAGGACACTGTGAGTTAGCCTCCCTCAGAGGGGCCTGCCATCCCTGACGCTGCTCGGGCTGCACTAGTGACTCACACGGGGTTAAACCACTGGTGTGTGTCTGGAGACTCAGAGCGCTCTGCCCTGCGGTTTCAGTTCACATGGGGGCTGGTGACACAGTTCTGTTTTCGTGTGAGTTCCCATCCTTCATCTCCTCTGTATCTGGTGTTCTTGGGAAACTCTGGGGGGATTCATCCGAAACTGTCCACGAACTGCCGCCACTGTGGCCGTCAAGGTTCGCAGTGGCTCCCCAGCATGGCAGCCAGGCAGGCAACGGCCACTTTCACAGTGTCCCAAAGAGGAGAGAGAGGACCCTGGCTTCTGGGAGAACCGAGAGGGTCTCCTCCATGTCTCCCAAGAACATCCCCCTCCAACACTCACGGTCCACATCATACCCCAGAGTTCGTGAAAAGGAAGTTAACTGTTCCAGCCCCCAAAGGAAACACCCACCTTTCTCCTTGGAGATGATTGAGCATCTTTCTCTTGAAGTCTGAAAGGCTTCCTTGCTGAACAGCACAGCAAGTCAGTCCCTGATTCTTATCTGTTCCCAGGGCTAGGCGAAGGCTGGCAAAGGAGGACTACCCTCCCTGCCCAGGAACACAGGGCGTCTCATCTCTGTGGGTGGGAGCTGACAGTCACGTGTGGAGAAGGGGAACACTGGCCCTATTTGTCTCTCAGAGGCCAGAAGTCCCAACTTCCACCATCATAAACAGGAAACAGTGTTTTCCATCATTCATGTATTCATTCATTCATCTATTCACGAACAAAATTTTCCTGGGGATCTACTCTGAAGCTTGCCCTGAACTGCATGCACACAGGGGATGCCAGATGATTAAGACTGAGTAGCTATCCTCAAGAAGCATCGTTTACAGGCGGAGTGAGAAAAAGTTAGAGGCATTTTTAGGGCGGGATGATGAGTGTCAAATGCAGGAAAGTAACGCATGTGGTCAGAGCCACTGTAAGGAGCGTTCAGCAGGTGCTTGAACTGGACTTTGGGCCTTGGTAGGAGTTTTCCCAAAGAAAAAGGGGGTGGGGGAGGCCGTAATACTAGAAGGAACAGGACTTATAAAGCTCACTGGCTCAAGACTACAAGGTGTGCCCGAGAAGTTGCACATGCTTTTGGTTTGTAGTTATATGCTTGGATAGTTGCATGAACTTGTGTGCAGAGGAAGAAAGAAAGGAAAAGGTTAGGAATGGGTTGTGGGCTACCCTGCATTTCTGTTACCTGAAACCAATGAGGAAAATAGGAATTACAACGGGGATAAGAAGTAAAACTGGCTTCTTGGCCTGAAAACTCATACGACAATTTAACTAAAGTCATCAGTTAAGCAAAATAAAACAAGACTCCCATTTCTCTCCAAGCTTTAACAGCCCCCCCGTTTCCTGCCACATCGAGTCATAATTTCTCTACCTGATCCTCACAGCCTGCCCCGACCTGACCCCACCCCAGTGTCTGGCCGCCTCAGCCCCTGCTCCGCAGCGCATGCTGTTCATTTGGAGCCGGCCAGGGACGCCTGCTTGCCCCTTGCATTTTATTGATGCATAAATCGGTGTCCCAAAAAGGTTAAAGAACTTACCTACAGAGGCAGAGCCAGTTCAGAGTGGAGTTTGGACTTGGACCTGTTTCTGTCAAAGCCAGAGTCCTTTCAGCCAGCCTCTTTCCTGGAAGAACTCAAGCCTCATGGCACCTGATCAGTTCCTGCCGGTGGACTGATTGATTGCAGTCAGATCTTTTAGCAAGCTCTTGGCTGAGCCGGGCATCTCCCCCGACTCCGTCTCCACCCCCTCTCACAGCCTGGGTTTCCAGGGCTTCATGCCACGGGCACTTGGTTTTGAGAAAAATGAGTGTGTTTTTCATTCTGGTTGCCGGTCTCCCAGAGTGTCATGACCGCAGTTCCCTTTCCACTCTCGGCTGTGCTGGGCGCTAAAATACACCACCTGGAGGGACCTCATTTCAACGTGCAGTGTTTGGGGGTCGCCCCACAGACAGGGGTTTGCAGGAATAGTCTCCCTTTGCCTCTTTTTCTTGGATCTTGGAAATGTGACATTTTAAAGACCTTCTTGGCTGGAGGATTTTTTATTGTAAACATAAAATGTTCATTGAAACATTAAACGTTTTACAGCTGTTTTTCAGCACATAAATTTTCATAGACACCCACCCCCTCACTGCCACACCCTCCTCGTGTATTTCTCCTCCTCCTCCTCCTTCTTTTTTCCCCCTCAAATATTTTCAAGACCAGTGTTGAGGGTGAGTTAGGAGGGCCAGATTACAGATAAAATATAACAGGCAACTCGGGTCACCCAGTCTGGAAAAGCGCATTGTGTTTTAACACAACGAGAAATGTGCACGTGTCAGAACCGGGCCAAGGAAAGCAAACGCTCCCTGCGCCTTTCAGCCTTGAGGCCGAACCCTGTGCCAGGCCGGAGGCGGCTACGGGGCAGGTCCAAAATGCGTCTCCTCTCCCCACCGGAGTGAGAGAAGGGCTGGCTCTGAGAAAGCCAAAAGACTCAGGGAGGTCAGAGTGGCACCAGCTGCCTGTGGTTTGTCAAAGGGCATCCTTCTGATTCGATGATCCGGGGGGCTGGGGTGGGGGTGGCTACTCATTGAAGCAGGGTCCTGCAGAAAGTTGAGCTAGTTTGGTCCAGAATAGGGCAGGATGAGCCTGGTGCTGAGAGGCCAGGGGAGGAGTGTGAGGAAGGGTAGTGGTCAACAGCCTGCTTAATCAGCCTTGTCCCCGATGGGCACTCTGGATGCCTGGGGAAGGCACAGCCAGTTTCCTATGGGCGATGGGTAACAGGGGCTCCTAGCCCTGCCAAACTCCATGACAGGAGTACCACGCATGACCACCCTTGCTGTGGCTTCATGGTAGGTGGGGTGAGCTTCCTTCACCCTGGAATCTTGGCATTGGTCCTGCGGTTTTTCTTTTGCCAATGGGATGCATTAGCCAGTGTGACGTGAGCAGAGTCTTGAAGGGTGCTTGCATGATGGGGTTCGTCCCTGGCGCTTCTCTCACAGCCAGTGCCTCTGCAGCTTGCGTTGCAGAAGGAGATACAGGAAGCAAACCTGAACCCGACTCATAGCTTGAAGCCAAGGTCTGCCACGCCAGTCAAGAGCAGCCAAACCCTCACTAACCCAGAGATCAGTGAGTGAGAAACAGAAGATACCTGTTCCTGTGAATCATTGGACTTCTGAGGTCACTAGTTATGTAGCAGCAGTATTGTGGCAACAGCTGACAAATACACCCCCACCCCCCAGCCAGGCTTCATAGTCCACTTAGAAAAAGAATCTACCTTCTCTACCAGGGTCTGCGTGGCCTGCAGACCTAAACCACTGCCTGCCCTTCAGACCCGATTTCACAGCACCGCCCTCCAGGCACTCTGCTCCTCTTTCTCTTCCTTGGACACACAAAGCCCATACCTGTCTTAGGGCCTTCAGATACATTGCTCCTGACTCAGTTCAAATATCACTTTCTCAGAGGCCTGTGCTGACCACCCTATCTAAATGAAAACAATAGCAATAATCATCATTTCACTATGTATCAAGTGCTCATTATACGCCAGACTATGTTCTCAGAATCTTGTCTGAATTACCCAGATAGTAAATGGTGGAAGTGGAATCAAACCCTGCCCCTCCCTCCCCACTCTCTTTTCTTTGGAGCACTTACACTATCTGAATATGTGTGTGTTTGTCTCCTCATTTACCATCTCTCTGCTCTCCCCTAGAGTGTAAGCCCCACGAGCTTGTATGGTGTGAGGGAAGGTCCTGTTCAGGGGAGGTACGGCTGGGCAGAGTACGGGTAGCTCAGCCTGCTGGAGCTCTAACTCAGTCTCCAGTGCGCTCAAGGACCGAGGATAAATGGCAGCCCAGCTCTCGTCCTCAGTTTCCCCACCTGCCCTTGATCTCTTGGGTCCTCTGAGACGGAACATCCCATGGTTATCAAAGACCCTGAAGCTGAAGAGCAGCCCTGTTCCCCAGTGGCCCAGAAAGTTCCAAGTCCATCTGCAGCAGACAGCATTGAACTTGGCTGAGGCACGTGGGCTCTGAAAACCCCAAAGGATGACAGAAGAGCTCCCTGCCTGTCACTCACTTCATTTTTCCACAGACTGAGCTGTTCCTCTCCTGACCTGACTCACTCATTCTTGCCTCTGACATTTACCCAGTGTACCTGCATCCTTGGTTATGTGTTGAACAGCTCAGGTACAAAGGTCACCAGATCTTGGGCGGAGAGACCACTCAATACATATTTGATGAATGAGGGAATAAAAGAATCTGGTCTACGCCCTACAAACAGCTAATAAGAAATACCTATAAAATAGCCCCAAAGACTATATATGAAAATAATTACTGTGAAAATGCTTAACTCTTTTTGGGCAGTCATTCGATCACTGTTATCTCCAGTCTCTGCTGGGCATTCCTCCATCTTAAGCCCTGGGGATACAGAGTTAAATAAAATAGAAGTTTACCCCAGCCATGCTCCCAAGTTCACCTTCTGGCTTCCACCCACCAGTTTCATTAGGGCCATGCTCCATCTCCACAGCAGGCCTATGTTGCCATCAGAGACCCCAGCTCTCAATACAGTACAACCCTGATCAACATGCCCTGACCAGTGAGCGGACGGCAGCTGCATGAAATCACTGGGCGCAGATAGGAATCAACAAGGGAGATTAGGTAAGGTGCTTATTTGAGGTGCTGTCAGGGCTGTGGCAAAAGGGTTCCCTCAGGCTCCAGGCGTGCCCTCTGCAGTTATTTCTCATGCACACTCAGATTACCCGGCTCGGTGATATTACATCTGCATGCACCTTGCCCTCTGACACGGCAAACAGGGATACTGCCAGCATCCTTGTCAACCCGTATATCTTATGTAGGCAGGAGCATCTTTGGGGAGGTGAATTGATTTGCAAAGCATCCTGACACACAGTCTCCTATTTCTCCTTGCAATCAAATAATTCATCTTTCTACCCCTAGGGCCACACTGAAATTCGAACCTGGATGAAACCAGGGACTATTTGTAGCAGTGGGATCAGAGAAATTGGCCAAGTGTATTCTAAAATAATCAGCTGCTGATTGCACAGGCAGGGTGTGCTGTAGGCCCGGTGGGACGCTGAGTGGACCGAGGCTGCAGAGGGCTGGACTGACCCAGGGCTGCTGTGCTTTTGCGGGTCAGCCACCACCCGTGGGCCATGCGTCACGTACAGATCACCTTTAAATCCTCACAACCACGTGGATGCGGCACAGGCAGTGGCCCCGTTTTGCAGGTGGGGAAACAGCCCCAGAGAAGTTAAAGCCCCACCCTGCAGAGAGAAAAAGGAAAGAAATGCATTTTTAAGAGTTAAAGAACATTGGAATGTTTAAAAATTCTTCACAGACTATTGCATTAAAATCATTATTTTAATTTAAAAAAAAGACTAAAAATAACTCAAACTCAGGTTTTGGATGATGGTGGTAGAATATTAAATCATAATGAAATATGTGATGTTTGAGGGTTTTCCTTAACACTCGGAGTACATGCAATAGCTAAGAATGTATTCGTAGTTATGCATTTATTTTAGCAGGGGAAAAGTGAAGGCGGGGAAGACGCGTACGGACAGTAACGGAGCATGAATAAGGACAGAGAAAGTATTTTCTGGTCAGTTGAGAAATAGCTAAGTAGGAAAAATTACGGATCTTAAAATAGGTGTAATATATTACATATCTGTGAAAATGGGCCAAATAAATTGCCTCCGTTAAAGTCCTATTGGATGTTCAAATCTCGGGTTACCTGGAATGCAACTGTACTTCCTATATTTAACCAGGCTTTTTATAAACTGTTCCTCTTAACACCTCGAGCTGACAGCCACATCCTGAGTGGTTATTTAATACCCAGTTTGACTTTCTTCACTTTGAGGGTCCTCGAAATAGACAGAAGACCAGAAAGTAGCCTTTGAAAACTCTTGTGCTGTTTACAGGTCAGATGCTTTTCTGCAGAGTGTCTCTGAGCAGCCCTTTTTCTTTTTTTTTTTTTTCCCTTTAGTCATAGATAGATAATCATTGGCCAAATACAAGACAAATAAAGCAACATTTTAAAAGTCCTTTCTACATCTTAAAAACAAGGAAGAAGAAAAAACAAAAAGAAAAGAGAAAAATGAGCAGTTCCTCTACGAGCCTGTGTTTGTGTAGTCCAGCTGCTGCCTTAGCCAAACAGAGCAGGAGGAGCCGGGACCGGGTCTGCCAGTGGGCGATCTTCATTTCATCCCTGTGCAGACAGAGCTTCAGCCCACCTGAAAGGTAGAAATACCAAGCACAGAATTTCCTCGCTGCCCTGTCACTCCTAAGAGCTGTGATAAGTGGGTGTCACCAGGACTCCTAGCTGTGTGATCTGAAAAGAAAATTCCCCATAGGACAAGGAGGTGCCACTCGGCTTAGAAAAACTGAAGAACGGTGCTGTTCCAAACAACGGGCCCACACTGTCTGTCAACATAGATTCGAAGTAACGCAGACGGGAATAGTACCGCACATGTAAAAGACAATTAGATATGTTTATTTATGTTTTGATTAACTTACCAGAGAAACTAATTAGAATAAAAAATGAGATGAATATACCGGGGACATAGATAAATTATTTACGTCCACCAGCGTTAAATTTAACTGAGTTTCTGGGATTCTGAAACTAAGAATTTATCATTAACCAATAAAAAGAATTATGGATGTGTACTAACAAACCTTTATCCTGGAACATAATTCTAAGAACTTATTAGGTAGACTCCTGTTTATTTATTTTAAAAAAGACACAGGTAATGATACATTATTTTAGAAGAGAGTTTGCTAAAGATTAATACATTTCTTCTATCAGTCATGCATGTCTTATATGCCTGAGTAAAAATAGAGTGTAATATTAAACTATAAATTAAGGAAGCTGCTTATGCAAAAAGTTAAAAAATATATAGGTCCAGTTTATTACCAATATTATGACATTCTTGATTGAAAATGGAAGGAAAGAAGGAAGGAGGAAGGAAGGAGGAAGGAAGGAGAAAGGAAGGAGAAAGGAAGGAAGGGAAGAAGGAAGAAAGGAAGGAGAAATTCACATGCTTCAGAGTGAGACTAGAGGCAAAGTGGTCCCCCGAGTGAGAAGGAGTCACTGATTGGCCCTCATGGCTGCCCCTCTGTGTGCAGGTGGGCTGCTGCAGTGCCTCTGAAGAAAATAGGTGTTTTCATTATAAAAAGGAGGAGGAGGAGACAGAGAAAAGAGGGCACCGAATCCAATCAAAGTCAACACAGTCTGATTTTGATTAAATTAATAAACGAAGACCAAGTCTTGCCAATCAGTCGTCTCAGTTCGTAGATGAAAACCCTTCCATCTCTTTCACAGTATCTGCTGTTGAAGGAGGATGCACTTGGGCACGTGACTGGAAATGTACCTTCAAGGAGCTGAGTGACTTGAAATCTTAGTAAATGCTGTTTAGTAGTTTTCATATGAATGTTTCCGAGTATCAGATTAAAACAAGACTATTCTTCTAATATAATTTAGATAACAAGCTCAGCAGATTTTTAATCCTACTCCTAAACTGTGGTGGAAACCTATAAGATAAACATGTTTATATTTGTTTTCCCATGATAATAACCATCTTAGTTAACATATATGGAGCACTTACTATGTGCTAAGGGCTTTATATGCATTATCATGTTTAATCTTCACAAAAACTCTGTGAAATAAGTGGTGTCTAATAAACCCAATCACATGATTAATTAAGTAACCTGATACACCAGCCTAGCTCCCTGGTTGGGAATTCCAGGGGTTGAGACTCCTTATCCAAATATGTCCTGCTCCTAGCTTGGCTTTGTGCTACATCAGTGGGCATAAATCTGGCACTTTGGTTGTCTGGTTCTTACAGGATAATGGCAATGACGCCATGGATCTTCTAGGATTCTCATTTTGTCAGCCAGATGCAGAGAGAATGAGCAGGGAGAATATTGGGGTCAAAGGGACTATCCGCCTGTATTTTTCAAGATTCTTTACAACTCTTGTTTGTCACAGGAAATATTATTGTAGAATTTTAGACAGCACAAAATTGAAGGGACTCCTCCATGGTCACATGGTTCATAAGTGGCAGAGATAGAGGAAGTCTGTCCAATGCAATCCAACTTATCCATCTCAAGAAGAAGGACATGCCGAGGAGGATGATTATTAAATTATCACTAATGTGAACCCTTGTAATTACTCTCGGAATTTTCTTTAGGCTTATCCCATAGGGCATTGTTAAGCATTATTAGATTGTGATTATAAATGGCTTTGGTGAGACATTTCTCTTTCCTGGTGGTATCTTTTTCTCTAGAGGAATCTGGCCTCTGGAGGAATCGTCTTCTTTGACTCCATTTACTGGAGATGAAGCCCTGAGAGCATCACTTTGCTTCCCCACATTAGGGCTTCTTTCCTCTGTAAAGTCAGCTCATGAGAGTCCAGTGCATTTTCAGGGAAGACGGCATCAGACTGATTTCAGAGCCTACGGTCAGCGTGCAAGTTAGCAAGTGCCCATCTTCACATGTACTGAACAGGGGGTAAAGTGAATGACTAGCTCTCGGAGACTGCCTCGATGAGTGATTTCCCGAGGCTGGCCCCGAAGAGGAGAGCCAGAGTTCTCAGTGCCAGACCAGCTTCTTTCTCCCTCTTCTCAGATTCCATGTTCTTAAGGTTTTCTTCTCTCCAAACAAATAGACATTGTTGAACATTCATTTCTCATGTATCAACCAGTGTTGGAGTCTTTGAATTTCTTTTTCTGAAAGCAACTTCCCTTACATTCCCTTTCTCCCCCCCGACCCCCAGCTTTATTGAGGCATAAATGAAAAATAAAACTGCATATATTTAGGGTGTACAGCGTGATGCTTTGATACATGTGTACACTGCGAAATGATTACGACACTCAGTTTAATTGGCACATTTATCACCCCACATAGTTGCTTTTCCTTCCTATGTGAGAGAGAAAGCTTAAGGTTTCCTCCCTTCCCAAATTTCAAGGGTGCAACCCAGCATCTCTGACTGCAGCCACTGCGCTACACATGAAATCTTCGGAAGGGAATTACCTTGTGTCTGCAAGCTTGTACCCTTGGCCAGTACCTCCCCTTCCCCCACAACGCCCAGCCCCTGGCAATCACCATTCTACTCTCTGTTCTTCTGAGTTAAACTTTTCTTTCTTTTTTAGGTTCTACATATAAGTGATACCATACAGTATTTGTTTTTTCTCTCTGGCTTGTTCCACTTATGAATGTTTTAATTATGTCCAAAAGCATGGAAACCAAGCATTTTAATTAGTGCACACAGCCTAATAAATGCTCTGTTTTGGTTATGCTTTTTGAAATAAGAGATAAGAGATAAGGGCCTCTGGGTTTACCAACATGGAGGAGGAGGCCTGGAAGGCCCTTTCTTGTAGAGCTGAGCGAACAGGACTGGGGGCGGAGCTGACGCAGCCAGTGGGTATGACCTCACTCATGGTCTGTGCTGTGCCCTGCAGCGCCCCCTGTCCACTTGGGTCACCCTGCTGTGTCTGGGGAAGGCTACTGCTCCCCACTGACACTACCAAAAAATACACAAGCAAAAAGGAGGGCTCCCCTGAAGGACTTCATCCTGGGAGTCTGAGGAGAGCACCTTAGGCATTTGCAGAAGGTGACAAAGAATGCAGTGGGTGGCCCACAACTCCAGGTTTAGGTAAAGCAGGACTTGTCACTGTCCCCTTGGACCAGATCCTTCTCTACTGGGATGGTGGGGACCTGGGCCGTTCATCATTTTAGAGCTGTATGATAACACGGAAAGAGCTGAGGGATGCTCTCAGCCAGTACCCACCGGGATGGCCATACTGGTGTTGGAGTATCACATACTTCCACGCTGCTTGATGTATAAGCCTGCCCCAAGCCCCTCAGGTGCGCACATTCCACTGGGACTCCTGGCTGATTCAGCACCTGAGGGGGGAACCCCCCTTCCAGGACATTCAGATTAGTCAGTGCGGACTGCTAAGTATATCCAGTGTCATCCCTGGTAAAGGGTATGGAAATGATTGCCAAAATATACCTGTCTGCAGTGCTACCTCCTCTGTTTGATAGCCTCAAGACCTCAACTTACCTCCGAGGCCTTTCCGCCTCCATATTCTAAGTGTATTAATCATCATTACATCATGGGACTGTTCTCAGTTCTAAATGATGAGAAAAACACGTGCCAAGAATAACAGTGTTCTGCATGTTGTAGGTCTGTAAGAAATGGTAGCTTTGGAACTGTGTGACAGACTCCCCCGGGGAGGAGAAGGCCTCTCTCATGTGCCCTTGGGTAGGACAAGTCCCAGGATGCCACCCCTGCCCCGCCCCCGTCTTCCACCTTCTGAGCTGCATGAGTGCAGCTGCCTCTCAGTGGGCCCCACTCACTGCGTAAAGCGGCAAAGTAGACATCATGTTTGCGGATAATTCCATTCACTTTTAAGACTAGTTGACTTCATGGGGATGTGGAACAAATTAAATGCAATAAAATGAGCAGCTTTGGGAGTTGCAGTGAAGGCAGCTGAGGAAGGACAGAACTCCACAGGACTCAGACAACATTCAGGAAGCTCTGAAGTTTACTCAGTCTGGAATTCTAAAAAAAGAGATTAGTTAAGTAATAGTTTACCTTAGACCATTATGAGATGGACTTTAGCCAAAACAGGCTGTCAAACCTGAGAGAGAAGTTGGGAAGGGATTATTTTTAGTGTTCTGAGAGACTTTTAATATTCCTGTGAGAGTTTTGCACTATGTACCTGTTGGGTGCATTTTATAATTTATGACACCCCTCAGTTTCATTCTGTTTGTTAATTCATTCTCCTATTAAACTACACATAAGCAACTACTGCCCTCTGCTTTAAACCTTGGAGGTTTAAAGCAGAGGACCAGCCATCAAATATAAGCTGAGAAATGCAGCCCCCAATCAGTGCTTCTCAGTTCTTTGTAGTTTTCTACATTCCATAGTGCTAACTTGCGTAACCAGTAAGATATTGCGGAAAGTGTGGTGTGTGACTTCTGAGTCTAGGCCATAGAAGACATGGCGTTTCTGCCTTGCTGACTCTCACAGAAGCCAGTGGCCTTCTTGTGAGGCTGCTCAAGCAGCCCCGTGCAGAGGGACAGAGACCTCCCACCAATAGCCATGTGACTGAGCCACCCTAGAAGCTGACTCTCCATCCTTAGCCAAGCCTCCAGGTGACTGCCAGCCCACCTATAACCTTGACTTGAACTACGTGTGAGACCCTGAGCCAAAACCACCAAGTTAAGCTGCTTCTGCAATGTCTGGCCCACAGAATGTGTGCGATAGTAAATGCTTATAATTGTTTCACCCCAGTTACTTTGGGGATAACTTGTTATGCAGCAGTAAATGACTAATACAATTGAAAAACAAAATCTTTAGCTGCCCATTCAGAGTTCAAACTATGGACTATCTATTCAATACTACTTAGTTCCAACTGAACTAAGTGGGTTAAAAAAGTGGGTTAAATTTCATTTCCCCCCTGCCAAAATAAATGTAAAGTGAGATTTGCTTTGGAAAATATCACCTTATCAGGCACCATCCATTGCTTCTAGAACTCTTCCCTGATCAGTGTGTGGTATGATGTGTTAACCATGCAAAGGCCATCGGACCCCTAGTTGCATGAGCTTGTTGAGAACGCTAGCTTTTGTAGATACTTGGGATTGCACCATTGAGCAAATACTTGGGTTAACCACTTAAAAGTGTCCTATTGTAAATATTTAATTTTATTTCAGTGTACGTCTTTCTAAAATGCACCCCCTGCTTCCCGGCCTTCTTAAACCGAGTGCATTTGGCAGCCTTGATGACTGACTGGATTGCCATTGCGGTGAGGTCTGGGGCGTGGCTCTGGGGACAGAAGGTGGCCGCAGCACAGGCCATAAACACACCCCGTGGGTAAGGACAAGGGTGCCAGTCCCTGCGGTGGCCCTCTCCATGCCCTCTCCGACAGCAGCCTGCTGGCTGGTCTCGAACCCGTTTCACAAAGGAAACCCTACACAGCCTTCAGTCATCCCGGCCCCGTGGCCCAGCTGGCCCTTGGCAGCAAGGTCAGGGGGCTCCTTTCCCAACTCCTGTCCGTCCTCTTCCACCTCCACCGTGGTCCCCTGTCGTCATTCCATTCACATTCAAAACGTCTAAGGTCTAATTAATATTAAAATTTGTCTTTCAATCAACTCATACTTTCATTAACTGTGTGTTCAAAGGAAATTTTCTATCACCATCGTAAAGGGAAACTCAATATGATTTGCTGGAAAATAGATGAGGATAAAACTGCACACCTTGAAAATGGAGCACCATTACTAATTTCAAGGAGCTGTTATTACCAGAGTAGATTTTAAGCTCAATATTGGCTTCTCTTTGTGTAAACGGGAGGCTAGCAACTTGAAGAGAGGCAGTGAAGATAAACTAAAAGCAAACCAAGATTCTCTTGAATTGGCAACATTGAGTAGACTAAGAATGAGCCATGTCACTGAAGTTCCTTAATCCGGGGTCTCCGAGGCAGCCGTGATCGCCTATAACCTGGTAGCATAGTTACTGCCTCAGGACTGAAGTGAGCTTCCCCTGAGTGAGTTTCAGTTTGCGACGCCAGGACCTTGGGACTTGTCAACACCATCGCCACAGACCTGCACGGCAGACGGTCAGCCACAGGTGCTTTCTTGTTTGCGTGTCCTTCCCTGTTGTCAGCACGGAGGTTAAGGACTCTGGCTTTGATTGTACTCCCAGCACCTCTCCTGGCCGGTAAATGGAGATGGTACTATATACTCATCAGGTTCTTGTGGGGATCAAGGGTGATGATATGTGTATAACTCATTAACATTTACTGTAAAGAGGATGTCTCCGTTGCCATATTTGCATCACTATTTGAAGATCTATTTGCATCACTATTTGTGTTCAAGTTTTTGGAGAGAAGACAGTCTTCTTCCTAGGTTGCCATGTTCTTTAAAAAGGGTGGGGATGGGGGAGAAAAGCCCCTCCTGCAGGCAAAGCCTAGGGCCGCACCGCAGGTGTGCTGGGCCCCCAGCTCCTACTGTCTCTGGATGGACATTAGACCTGATCGGAGACGCCACAAGTTGTACACAGAAGACTCCTGGCCGATCCGAGGACTTCGTTCAATGAGGACATGCGTGATGCTGAGCGGTGAGTAAGGGAAGATCCGTGAAGGAGTGTGGGAACGGGTTAATCAAGCGGGAACCCGTGCCGTGTCAATACGCAGGTGTTTTGAGGTGGCCATGGCAGGGAAATAAGAAGGGACCACATTCGGCGAGAAATGAATCCCAAAGTGTGCACTGGCTGTCCCTAAAGAGACGGGCAGGGTAGGAAGTACTCTCCCTTGTTCCCAACGGACAGGGTCCCTTTCTCCATTCTCCTCTTTCTCTGTTTCCTCTTCCTTCCCTGCCATCGTGGTAAACTAAGGCAATGAGGGTTTTGGTTTAGGTTCTGGTTTCCAAGCGTCTTACATGCCTACTCATGTATCAGGCACTAACCTAGATCCTCACTGGATCCTTGCAACTAACCATCTATGGAATTCCCATTCTGTGGACAAGAAAATGGAAACTCAGACAAGTCGCGTCACATGCCCACAGCCATCCATTTGGAAGAGGCAAAGCTGAAATTTGAATCTGAGACTGCATGCGCTCCCTTTATTCATTTTGTATCTTCGTAACAATGTAGTAACAAACTCAGTGGTTTAAAACAACACGAGTTTCTTGTCTGTGACAGTTCTGGAGGTCACAAGTCTGAAATGAGTCTGATGAAGCGAGAATCAAGATGTTGGTAGGACCGGTTTGTTCTGGAGGCTTTAAGGGAGAACCCATTCCTTCCATCTTCCAGCCCCTCGGGGCTGTTGGTGTTTATCGGCTCACGGCCACATCCCTCCAGTCTCTGTCTCCATCCTCACATCCCCTTCTCCTGACCCTCCTAACTCCTTATGAAGGCCCTGGTGATAACATTGGGCCCACCTGGATCATTTGGGGTGCTCTCTGCATCTCAAGATCCTTAACTGAATCACCTCTACAAAGTCCCTGCTGCCATATAAGGTATTGATCCACACATTCTGGGGATTAAGGCATGGACACCTTTGGGGAGTCAGCCTAACACACCCCTCCCGGTCCCACCGTCAGGAGGGCATGCCCACAGTGGACTCAGGATTTGTGTATCCATCTCCTTTCTACGAACTTGCTCTGTCTTTGGCTGGGAGTCAAGGTCTGGGATTCAGGGTTAGACAGCTGGTCTCAAGCTCCCAGTTCCAGGGAATGAACTTGGCCTGGCATGGGGCATGGGGCTTTTTGAGTCTTGGTACCTTTCATGCTCAGAGAGCATGATGGGCTAATGTCAGTATGGGGTCATTTCTTGTTCCATTCTTGTGAGTTAATACATTTTCTTTTCTGTTCCCAAAAGGTTTTTGACTGTGTTTATTACATCACCACCTAAAAGGTTAATAGGCTATCTTTCCGGACTCGGTTTGTGGTGAGCCATTAGCAGAACAGGTCAGAGAGAACAGCCTTCAGGAAGTTTGATCTGCTTGTCTTTATTAATCTATTTGTATTTTCTTGGCCCATTTCCTCACAAATGTAAAAAGAACAATGAGTTTTCATGGAGAACTCTTTAGCAACTAAGTTTTTCACTTAGTTTTGTTTATTCATATAATGCCCTCTCAGCTCCCAGACCCACAAACATGCCTCCTGTTATGAGGGAGAAATCCGCCTTGGCTAAACCTGTGGTTAGTTTGTTGCTTTTTTCTTTCCACCCAGCTGCCCCAGTAGTTTGCCTGTAATTAAGCTGGGCTCGTAGTTCTTGACTTCAGGACTCTCACTGGTCTAGATGAGGTGGGTTTGTTTGGAACAGTGGACGCTTGGATTTCTTGTGACATCTGGCTTGCCCTGTGTAGTCTGACAAGAAATGCTCACCGCCTTCTTGGGCTGTGGACGTCTCCTTTGTGGCACCACAAGCTCATCCTCAAAATCCCACCATCCCCGTTAGATGTAGGTACTGACCCCAGTGGTATGAGACAAAGGTCACTGTCAACAAGTTAGGGAGGGAAGCCATGCAGGAAAGGCAGCCCACAGTAGGCTCACTTAAAAGGAGGCCACTTCTGCTTACCTCCGTGTGTGTGCACATGTGTGTGTGTGTGTGTGTGTTACACAGGAGATGAAAGACAATCCAGGAAAGGTTTAAGAAACCTTACAAGGAGGATGAATGAACAAATAGCTTTAAGAAAATGTCTCAGATTAAGGAAATATTACCCCTATTTAGCATCAAATCTGTGCTGGTCTTTTATCCCCACAATAACCTTGCAATGCGGGTCCAGTTGTTCCCATTTTATAGATCAGGACACTGAATCAGTAGACTGATTTGTCCAAGATCACAGAGTCAGGAACTTCTTCAGCTGAGAGCCAAAGGCAGCTCTGGCATCGCCCTTCCATCACCCCTGGCAACTCCAGGCCTGGGCCGTGGACCACCAGCATCAGCAAACCCTGGGAGTTTTGGGGAAGTGCAGAATCTCAGGCCTACCCCAGATATGCTGAGTCAGAATCTGCATTTTAACAAGATTTCCAGGTGACTCGTGCGCACATTACAGTTTATAACCCTCTGTTCGCCTGTACCCCTGCCTCCAGCTGAGCTGGGTGAACAGTATGGACCACTCCCTACGTGCTAAACCGAGTGAGGCTGCAAAGAAAGTAGGACTGGGCCCCAGTCATGAGAACCCAGGAGCGCAGGGCAGCAGACCACCAACCTGTGGGCGCGGCCGTGCAGTAATAACAGTAGTTGCTGGGTGTTCAGAGAGCACAGGCGGGGGGCGATTTACCAGGAAGACTCTCCGTCGGACCATGTTTCTGGCCCGAGTGGGAGGCAGTAAATCACTGTGGTTGAGGACAGCAGCTCTGGGTTCGCACTGTCTGGTTTCCAGTTCTGGTTCTGCTCCTGTTCAGCTGTGTGATGTGGGACAAGGTACTTAACCTCCTTGGGCCCCAGTTTCTGTATCAGTTTCTATATCTGTACAACAAGTGATTACTGCTACTCTGGAGGATCATAATAGTACCCACTTTTTGTGCAGACTCAATGAGATTATGCCTTTGAAGGACTCAGCACAATTCCTGACACTCGGTTTAATAAATGTTCGTTATTATTGAAGGCTGAATATACAACACAAAGCAACATAAAAGGCCAGGAAGGGTTTTCTAGGCAGTGGGACCAGATGAACAATAGCTCTTCAAATACAGAGGCAGAACTGAGTATGCCATCTGGGAGGCACAGGGAAGTATTTGCGTTCCATTCAAGCAGATACTTCCCAGCATGTACTCTGCCCAGCACTACTCCAGGCTCTGAGGATACGGAGCTAAATTACACAACACTTCGTACACCTGAAGGCCTCTGGCTGTTGGTCATCCGACATCAGTCGTGCGTTTATTAAAAAGCCGCATGTCTCCCTCTAAGTGCTGCTTGAGCTGCATCCTGTCCTCTGTGGCATGCTGTATATATTTTCATTTTTATTCACTCAGAGCGTGTTCCCTTTGTGTTGTTTTCTCTGACCCTCCCGTGTGTATCACAGCATTTACTCATTTCTGTTCACCCTGGCCAACACTGACGGAGTACCTGCTCTCCACCAGGCACTGGCCTAGGCGTAGTTTCAGGCCTCAAGGAGCTCGTAGTCCAAAGAGACCTCCACCCCCTAGTTGGGGGACACAGACAAGAATATACTGGTTTACACAGAGCACAAGAAGATTCTGTTTCAAATCTCTCAAGCCCAGGTTCTCTGACTGCCTAGATATTTTTCACTGTTTGCTGCCTTTGAAGCAAAGCCTGTCCTCGTCACTGCTGTGTTCGTGGCACCTAGCACAGTGCCGTGCACACAGTAGGCAGTTATTAAGCATTTGTTCGACAGAGTTGGTCTTTGCTACCCATGCATCTTGTCTTGATTCCTTCTGACTGTTTTCTGAACTCATCTGATTTTGAATTTCTCCAATACTCTGTTAAGATATATCCAAGTCATATTGTTCGCATAGTGGAGCAGTCTCTTCTTTTTAATTGTCCTGCACAGTGTCTGGTAAATCCATAGAGAATTGTGCAGACCCCAGCACCCCAAGACTCTGGTCTGTTTCCTGTACCACGTCTGTGCCAAGGAAGCCCTTCTCTCCCTCTGCCTTCCATGCATTGTGGGCTGGGATATATGTTTGGGCCTCTGCCCAGATCGTGGTTGGAGTGGTACCAGCTGCACAGGATACGAGAAATGTTTGCTCGGAGGGATCCAGAAGTGGAGATCTGAGTAGGATCAGCTGGTGCTCCAGGATAAAAATCATTTCACCATCTTTGCAGAAAATTTACTGTGTTTCTCCTACACTCAGCAGTTTATGGGGTGCCATATTGTTCTCAGTCTTCTGGGCCTAGCCTGTTTCGCTATGCTGCCGGGTGTTGTTAAATAGCTCCCCTTCGTGCCAGAAAGTGGGGAGGGGGGCCACCTCCCAGTCCAGCCCACATTGCCTTCCAGTCAGCATATAAGAAGTTGGCAAGGACTGATTCCCTCAGAGCTTGACCCAAGGTGCCTGCTCCCGCAGCCCCGCTCGGCAGGCATTCTTCCCCTCCTGGTGGAGGGGCATTCATTGCTGCAGGGAGATGCCCCTTCTGGGAGTGGGTCTGTCGGATCACGACTGTTTCCATTCATATCACTAACCCACTTGACCAGAAACTGCATCCTCTTCTTTCTCACTCTTCTGTTGACATTCCTTCCTTCCGTCCTTCACCCATTTACTCAACCACATGTGCATGTAGAATGGTGGATAACAGGGTGTGTTCAAAAACTGTGCCGCCTGTTTTGATACCTAGCACCCTCACATTACCTGCGATAACCTTGGACAAGTTGCTGGAGTCTGTCTAAGCCTCAGTTTTCTCATCAGAAAAATGGGTACAAGACTAGTAGCTCACTCCTGAACTCGTGAGGATTCAGTGAGGTGATGCCAGCACAGTGGCTAGCATAGTGTCCGGGAAGGTAGACATTCTGCCTCTGTCTGACCTCTTGCCATTCATTGTTGCTCATCACAAAGGTTCATTAGGCTTGCTATGGGTATGGCAGTATCCTTAAAGAATTCACTTTCAAAAATGTGTGGTTAAGTATCTAAGCTGTGCCTTTAGGGCATGGCTATTTGCTTACTGGAATCTGTAAACGCTGAAGGTTCTAGAGGTGGATCACAGCGAAGGAGAGCTTTTGTGAAGTTCACTGTGACAGTCCCGCCAATGAGGGACCAAGGTGGAGAGACACCAGAGGCAAAAGTAACCCCTGCTGTAGGTGAAGCCGCCCCACTGTGCCATGCCTAACCTGGGGTGGTGGAGCCAAGGGGACTGGGAGGACTGCATACCGAGGCGAGATGCATCCTGGAGGTAGAAATTCACCTGCCTTGGGTGCTGGTGGGTTGTAAGCAGTGACGAGTGATTGGGGTCCCAGTGGTTTGAAAGTGTGGCAAAAGCAGGACCGAAGCCGAACCCCCTCCCTGCAGGGTCCCGCTGGAGAGATGTAGGTGTGCACAGCGGAGGTTCACGGAGCAGAGGTAGAAGGCGACCTGGGCAGTTCCAAGGGGGTGGGGCAGAGAGCCAGTGCTCCATGGGCAGAGAGCTGGGAGCCCAGGCTTGGAGGGCCATTTGGAGGGAGCATCTCAGAGGCACTTAGGAAACTCCTTGGAACAAGGGCTCGGGTTTCCTCAGCAGTACAACCCTAAGGACACCTTAGCAGGTATGGAAATTGCCTGGTAAGTTATGAGCACGCCGGTGCCCAAGCCCTTCCCACAGAGATGCTGATTCAGAAGGGGCCCGTGAGCTTGCATTTCTAACCAGCTTCTGGCTGATGCTGAGCCGCTGGCCTGTGGACCACACTGTGAGTCGCACCACACTAGAGCAAGCCCTGGCCAGCACGCCCCTTTGAATGCCCCCGCTGTGCCCACGCAAGCGTGTGGTGCTGGGTGTCACCTGTACCCCCTGAGCTGTGGAGACCCTGCCTGGTCCGCCTGCTCCCCAATGTGCCTGCTCCTCTTTCTAGCTGTTTGAGGTCCTGTTCTGCATGGAGCACTCTCGTGGCTGGTCACCGCCTGAGGGTTATTTTCTGGTGGTTGTTGTTCGGACCTCTTGCCTCTCTAGGAGTTGTCATTCAAAGCCCTTCCTTTGGGGGTGACGACTGTGGCTCCGGGATTGCCTATGAGCACACACACCCATCCCTGCCGATCTAGGGGCGCGTCCTGTCTAGGTCAGGCTCCCCAGGCCAGATGCAGGAGATTAGGCAGACTCCACACCTTGCCCTAGCCCAAGGCCAAGCTATGCTAAAAAGGCTAGTTCCAGGCTATTCTCAAAAGGTCGCCATCAGGTAAACTCAAATCACCCAGGACTGGCAGAAAGCCCTGCTCTTCTTCATTCCTCCCAGATATTTGCCAACCTGATTAAAATGTGGGAGTCCTCCTGAATGAGCTGCCAGTTAATTAAGTTTTGTTAGAGTGGTTTGTAAAATGAGAGTAAACAGACCCAGAGCAAGGGCGGCAAGCTCTCCTATGAGACAGTACAGGGATTCTAGTTCTCGTGTGTGGCATCTATTTATTTTAATTGTGGTAAAATATACATAAATATACTATTTATCATTTTAACCACTTGTATGTGTACAAATCAAATCAGTGACATCAACTTCATTCACAGTGTTGTCTAACCATTAGCTATACCTAAAGCTTTGTCATCATTCAAACATAAACTCTGCACCCATGAAAAAATAACTAACTCCCCCTTCCCCGCTCCCTGCAGCCTCAATAACATCTGTTCTACTGTCCGCTTCTCTGAGTTGCCTCTTCAGGGTATGGCATGGAAGTCAAATCACGCAGCGTTTGTCCTTCTGTGTTCACTGTATTTCACTAAGCGCAATGTTTTCGCAAGGTCGATTCGTGCCTTAGTACATATCAAAATGGCACTCCTTTTTTATAGTTGAACAATAGTTCATGATATGCGTACACCTCGTTTTGCTTATCTGTCCGTCTGTTGGTGGCTACTTGGATTGCTTCCACCTTGGCCATGGTGAATAATGCTACTATTAACATGAGTGCACAGATATCTCTGTCTCTGCTTTCAGTTCTTTTGGATACATGCCTAGGAGTGACATTGCTGTGTCCTATAGTGACTGTAGGCTCGACCTTACGACAAACTGGCCAAGTGTTTCCCACAGGGGTCACACCACTTTGCATCCCACCAGTGGTACATTCTCCACATCCTTGCCATTTTTGTGGTTCTCATTATAACTGTACTAGTAGACATGCAGTGCAATGACATCTCACTGTGATTTGGGTTTGCCTTTCTGTAATGACTAACGATGTCCACTGTCTTTCCATGTGCTTCTTGGACGTTTGTTTGTCTTCTTTGGAGAAGGTGATATCCCCTTGGACACTCAGATGCCTTCTCATTCTTGCTTTCCTTCGGCTCATGGCTGCATTCCAGCATCATGCATTTCAACTGTGCTAATTTCTTCTAGTGCTGTTTAGAAGTTGAGCTAAAAACAAAATAGTAATTGAAATAGACAGCTATTATTTACATTGGGGAGGTGGGTCTCAAATACCTTTGTGCTCTTTCATTAACCGTATTATGTTCTTTCTGCGTGTTTTACTAGGCAATCGTAATTCCTGGCTTTCTTTTTGTTGGTGTGTTTGTTTTCCTAAGCAGACGAACATGGCCAGTGTGGCTCTGAAACAACGGGGCCATGGCCGAGAAAAACAGTGGAAGGAGAAGGAAGTTGTGAGCAAACCGAAAAATGATAGATGAGTCAGAAGAAAAAACAATCCTTCAGAGCTTTCTAATCTCCAAATAGTTTTTCTTTCTACTTTTCTGAGGTTATGAAATAACTCAGACTGGAGTGTAGTTCACCACGCTAATTGCTGAGCATTTTAATTATCGGGCACTTTTTATGCTTTCGTGAAATGCTTATTTCACAGCCTGCTGGGAGGTCTTTTTGTAGAATGGAAAGTGAAGGTTAGAGCCAGCAATTAGGTGCTGGCCCAGACAGGGCTTTCCCATCAGCAAGGGAGGAGAACGTGGCCCTCCGCCGTGGCCCTCCAGCAGAAACTCGCTCTCGCGCAGGGCGGACGAGGCGGACTGTTTCCGTTCTGTATTGATCATCGGAATAAAAACAAGCACCAGAAGTTCCAGGTTGGGTCCAGAGATGCTTTCTTCCCTCTTTCTGCCTCTGCTGAGGTTGCTGTTGCTATTTCTCTTCAAGAGACCAAAAAGTTGGTGGAAAGATGGAAAGGGTTACATGGAAGCCCTTGTAAGGGCTTTAGGGAGATTGCCGAATGATGATTTCGTGAGTGCTTACTACATACTTGCTCTGTGACAGGCCATGCGACGCTGCATGGAGTCGGGGTCACCATCCATCCATGCATTCATTCATCCATCCTCACTCAGTCCTTACTTTTCTCCTTTGTTCTTCCCTCCTTCCTAACTACCAACCAGGACTGACCAAGTCCTCTAACAGACATGTCAAGCAGGTAGCAGTAGACAAAGTAGCAAACATAAACAAGTCTTTAGTGACCACAGCAAAGTCTTTGCTTGAATTGTGTTTTTGTATCAGTTGAGATTCCGTCAGAAAACAGAAAGTACACCATGATTTCTTTTTAAGATTTTTAAAGATTAAATTACTTATTTTTAGAGAGTGGGGAAGGAAGGGAAAAAGAGAGGAAGAGAAACATCCATGTTTGAGAGAAACAGTGATCGGTTGCCTCTCGCAGGCCCCCAACCTGGACCTGGCCTGCAACCCAGACATGTGCCCTGACCTGGAATCCAACCAGAGACCTTTCAGTTTGTGGGACCATGCCCAACCCACAGGCCGCACCAGTCAGGGCTACAGTGAATTTAACAGGGAGCATTTAGTATAAAGATTTATTAACTACAATAGGTATTATTGGCTACCAAGGGAACACAGGCTTGCCTCCCACTCCCCAGGACTGGGACCCAGCTGGCCCTGGTTAATTGAGTAACAGAGGAGTTTTCGCTGAGGCCACTTGCGGGGGGGCTTGTGGAGAAGCTGTCCTTCGTGGTGCCAGGGAAGGCTGTCTATGGGAGGTGACCTACCATAAAAGTTAATGGAAATCTGCCAGGGGGTTGGGGGGTTGCTGAGAAGTTGCCCTAAGTACGTGTGTGCTCATGGAGAAGGCAGCAGGAGGAAGGGATGGTGACTGGCAGGAGTAAGCTGCCCAGGGGAGGTGACTTCTGAAACAGAAACCCACTCCTCCAGCGCCCTCTCCTGGCGAAGCCTGGCATGGTGCCTTATGGTGAGGAAGAACCATTCCTTGGTCTCAGGCAGGGCTGCGAAAGCTGGGCTTGGTGCTGAGAGGTCGTCTATTGAAGGCTGGCGCAGATGCTAATCAGTGCTATGGAAAACCAAGTGGGCAGGATGAGGAGTGTTAGGTGTACCCTTGTATAGAGGATGTTCAGGGAAGGCCCTCTGGAAAGGTGGCAAAACATTCCAGATGGAAGGAACAGCAGGTGCAAAGGCCCTGGGGTCAAAGCTGGTTTGGGATGTGTGAGAAGCAGCAAGGAAGCTGACTGCAGCATAGCAAGCAAGGGTGAAGGCAGGAGAGGGAGCCTGAGCATCGGCCTTTGACTAGCACACGCGTGCTGAGAGAGGTGTCTTGAGGAGACTCGCACGTTAAAGTGTTCACTCAGGCCGCTGTATTGAGAGGAGACTGCAGCAGAGGTCCCAGGAGGCAGCTACTGCACCTACCAAGAGACAGATGATGGTGGCGCTGGCGAGAGAGGCGGCAGCGGCAGTGGTGAGAGGTGGTCAGAGGCTGGCCACGGGTTGGCAGCAGCTTTTCTTGTGGATTGGAGGCAGAGTGGAGAGAGAGGAAGGAATCCGGGTTGTTTGTAAGATATGGGCCTTGAGTGACCGAGTGAATGTCACTCCACCAAAACCTTCGTCTGAAGCATCTCACTGCCCAACGTGAATGTACGTTCAAAAGTAGTTAGCATTCGTTTGGGGTGATGAAAGAGTTTTGGAAGTAGATAGTGCTGATGGTTGCATAACATTACGAATAAAATTAATGCCACTGAATGGTGCACTTCAAGATGGTTAAAATGGCACATTTTAATATAATGTGATATAACATAATACACCACAACTTAAAAATCTACAAAAACGATTTCATGGAAATTACTTTCTTCTCAGTGCATCTTATCAAGGCAATAATGGTGCGCACGTGTTTCTGAATCGGGGCTGCCAGTCGGGTCACTTGGTCAGTGTGACGCTTGCTGGGGCCTCTGCTGTGAGGCTGCTGTCTTTCCTTTTGTTCAGTGATAAATACTTTGGAGGAGATTCTTACCCCCCCCCCAAAAAAAAATAGTGGTGACAATTATTATTACCAGCATGGCTAGTACTGCCTCGCCCCGGCTACTAACAGCTGGGACTCAGGTGTGTTTTAGCTAATTTCCCAGGGGAGAAACCGAGGCTCAATTAAATGAGGTGACTTGGGAAGGTACACAGCTAGTGAGTCGCTCGAACGTAAGCGCCGCGAGGGCAGGTGTGCCGACTGCTCTGCACACCGGCGCGTATTCCGCGCACCAGGCGCAGTGCCGGCGGCATGTACATTAGGCACTCAGTAGGTGTTGGTTACGTGGATAAGATGGAATCTGAGGATACATTTTGTGACTCCTCTACAAAAAGTTCTTGTTCTTTCCTCTCCATACAGCTTCTGCCTCTGGCCCCTGGTCTGTCATTAATTAACAGTGCCCATCCCTAACATTTCAGGAATGTCCAGCTGTTTCTTAGTGCGGAATGAAGTCTCCCATGGCCCCACCCATGGCAAAGTCGCTGGCCGCAGACAGACAGCAGACATTTGGCTCTCCAAGTGACATTCCTACCCCATTTAAAACAATGGGACAGTGGGGTGCTTTGTCCTTCATGCGAGCTGAAGTTTTATGATACCATGTTTATGGGAAAATGCTGTTACTATCCTTAGCCTCGTGGTGGTTTTCACTTATTCATAGCTCGGCATTTGTGGGTGGAATGAGAAGTTATAATAGAGTGCAGGTGCCTCTCATTGTTTTCTGCTACTCACGGGATAGTGTTTATTAAAAAGGAAATCACAGTGGTGTGTCTGGAGCTGAAGTCTGAACAAATAACCCAAAAGGAGGAGTCCCAGGAAGGTGGGCAGCAGGCGACAAACAAAGAAAGGCAAAAACAAGTCGGAGCTAATTGGGATCAGGCCGTACTTTGCATGTGAATTATGAACAGGGAGCTTGGCTGCAAAATACTTGTTGTATTCAACCTTTGTTGGCATACTTCGAGTACTTCAAGGGAAGATCCAGAATTTGAATTTAACACATTTTACCCAGGCCTTCAGTGGAATTTGAAAATAAGGTTCTGAAAGCATGCGCTGGAATGAGATCCTTTCAAAATCTTTCAAATTGCACGTGGATGTGTTGGTGTCGCTCACACGTTCCCCTGGGGCCTTTATTGCCCTTGAAAGGAACCACTCCAGGTCCTCTGAAAAAGAAGGGCTGGAGACTTTCATTCAAAACGAGTTCTCATTCTGATAGGCATTGGAATCCATGCTGCCCTGTCTACTCTTAAGTTCTATGCCCGGTCCCTTGAAGGACCGCTGTGTGTGGGGTGCGTGTGGCGGGGAGGGGGGTATGCACCTGCCACAGAAGAAGACATTTCCTGGCATGTGCAATTCCTGATACCCCCAGGGGGCTGCGTTTCCTACCACAGGTGTGGGCATCCAACACATCTATTCCCTCGTTCAGCAAATATTTCCTGCACAGGACAAAGATCAGTCAAACGTCATCCTTGCCCATCAGCACTGAGGGTCTTCAGAGGGAAACAGACCCGTGTACAAATAAACAGGATGCCCGGTCAGGTGCTGCGGTGGGCAGAGAAGCAGAGCACCGAGAGGTCAGTGCCTTCAGTGCTGATGGGCAGTTAGGGAAGACTTCACATGCTGAGCATGGCAGGAAGATAAATGGGTCTTCCTTCCAATCAGAGAATGGAGGGAAAGGGGTTTCTGGGCAGAGGCATGACCATGAACCAGCTCCAAGAACCTGAGCACACGTGGCACATTCAAGGGACAACATGTCATCCCTCACAGCTAATGTATCAGGCTCCTGCTGGGAGTGGGGCGCCAGGTGAAACTGGAAAGACAGATAAGCCAGGCAGCGGGTGAGTGACATCCTAGCCTTCACCTGAGACAGTGGGGAGCCATCTCTAGCCTCGCAGATGCAGAGTGACATGATTGCCAACTTTCTGCATCAAACATGGTCGTATTTTTGGAAGTATCTGGTTCTTGAAATACCTCAATTTCTCTTGTCTCCCCGGCTCCTTGCCTCTCTCCTGCCTGCTCAGCGAACTGAAAGATATCAGCGCTATATTCAGCCCTCTCCAGTAATATCGTGAAACAAAAATATCTCATGGGTTTGCAGCTTCTGAGTGTTTTGACTGTTCGCAGCAAAGCCTTTGAGCGTTGCAGGGTGCTGTCCCCCACGTGGAGTTCTCTGGCAGCTTTTTGATGAGTAAACCTGGGCCTGACTTTTGCCCCAGAGTGATGTTCTTTTGTGGCTTGTCTGCTCCAAGAATTGAAATACCCAGACTCGTTCCTCATCTCTTGTGGAAACAGAGAAGTCAACTGTGACACCCCCGGGGGGATGGGGGGTGGTCAAGGGCACACACAAGCTTGGAGACTGCTCCTGCCTTCTCCAATCTTGGAGGGCATGGCTTATCCTCCCCACCCCACCCCACCCTTCTCCAATGAGGATGGAAGATTTTTCCTTATGGATCTGACATGTGCTTTAACAACATGGCACCATCAGCACCTTGTACAGGCAGTAGGTGCCCGTTGAATGGGGTATTATAATAATCATCATTAGCGTCACCACCTTAGCGGTTGTAGTTTTCGTCCTCATTTCCACTTTTGTTTCCTTCAGCCAATGGAGCTTTGGCATTTGGTTCAGTATTTCCTACTGAACTGTGAGTGGACGTGTCCCTTTCCTTCATCCTGGTCATATTGGCATTGACCCTCTTCAAGAATCTGAATCCCAAGTCAAGGTCAGTGGGCAGCCATCATTACTCTAAACGTTGGGCCATGTGATGACACTCATTAGTTTCCTCTGGAGGACCTACCTGTGCCCCACAGATGGTCTTGGGCCCATAGGAGAACATTGTGGCTAATTCCGAAAATCTGAACCCAACTGCCAGTCAGACAAGACACTCGGAGGCCAAGGGGGAAGGGGAATGCGGAGCTTAGACTGGTGATTCCAAAGCAGTGATGCAGCACCCTCAGCATGCTTCCCCCGGGCCTCCCGTGGAGGCGGCCTGAGCACGGGAGAAATGCGGGTGAGCGACAGCAGGGCGGACCCGGTGCGCCCGCTCTCACCGCACCGCAGGCACAGTGGCCAGGACGCCGGCTTCCAGGCCCAGGCCTCCTGAAATTGAGTCCTGGCTCTGACACTTTCTGTCTGCGCAGCCTGTGGTCATTCAACATTCCTGTTCCTCCATGTTCTCATCTGTAAAATGGGGTTTCCAACAGTTGGGAGGAGAATTAAATTGGATAATGTACAAACAGTGCCTGACAAACAGTACTCGGGAAATCTGATCTTATGACCTGCTTAGCAACAGTAACGAGCACTGTGTGCTAAGAGCTGTAATCTTTACAGACTGAATAGATGTGGAGTCAGCATGGGATGTTTACTTCACCAAATCCCCCTTTTGCATGGTATGTGTGTTTTCCAGTTTCATACAAAAATAAGGAAAATTGGGAATGAAGACAAGGCTAGGAAGGCCTCAGTATTTTCTATGGATCACTGTTTCTGGTTTCGACCGCAGCGTCGGGTCCTCTGGGCCACAGTCCCTATCTCCTCCCCTCTCTCCCTTCCTGCCTAGTCAACAGTGGCATTGACTCCAGGCTTCCCTGGGTTGGCCTTGTCCAACAGGACTTTCCGAAGTGACAAAAATGTTGTGTGTATTTGTTGTTCAATATAGGCGCCACCTGTAGCTACTGAATGCGTGAAATGGGGCTAGTGTGACTGAGGGACTGAATTTTTAATTTTTTTTTAAAGATTTTTTTTTAAGTACTTTTTTTTTTTTTAAGATTTTTTTTTCCCTTTTAGATTTTATTTATTTATCTTTAGAGGGGAAGGGAAGGAGAGAGGGAGAGAAACATCAATGTGCAGTTGCCTCTTGTATGTCCCCTGCCGGGAACTGGCCTGGCAACCCAGGCATGTGCCCTGACTGGGAATCGAACCGCGATCCTTCGGTTCGCAGGCCCGCGCTCAATCCACTGAGCTACACCAGCCATGGCTGAATTTTTAATTTAATTTAAATAATTTAAATAGCTGCATGTGGCTAGTGGCTATCATATTGGACAGCACAGCTGAGGCACTGGAAATACTGACGTAAAAAGGCCTGTATTCCTGTCCGCACGGAGCTCCTGGTCATCCTGGGAGCCAGCCAGGGACACGGACACTCACTGCGTGGCATGAGGAGTATTCATCTGGAGACAAGCGTGAGGTGCTTAGAAGCACACAGAGGAGTATCTAATTTTTCGAGAGTAGTCTAGGACAACATCGATGAAGACTTTCTAGAACAGCATGCTGGCCTCTCCCTAAGGCCCTCTAGTGGGGAGAGAATCATCATTCTTGTAAGCACTATTAGGTACCAAATATTGGACCTTACAGCTCATTCCACAGATCCCTTGTATTTGACCTTCATCAATGCTATCACCCATTCCTCAGACGGGAAGTTGGACATTCAAATGTGTGACTGTCTCCACCAAGTCATACAGCTTAGGTCATAGTAAAATCTAGGTTGGCCTGAGTCCCAGCCCACACAAGGCAGCCTGTTTCTTGATTTATCCTCGATACTCTCCATCCCCTTTGTTGTTGTTGTTGTTGTTGTTGTTGGTTTGTTGTTTAATATTCCGGTGATTGGTAGCCGCTGGTACGCCTCCATATGTGCACACTCTGATCGAAGCCAGATATCACGTAACTGGTTTACCATTCAGCAAGGAATGCGGTGACAGCGAGACCACACACTAATAAATACACTGGTATTCGCACAATGTCAGACCGCAGTATGATCGATGTGCATGTTGTTGACGAGGGTGTCACATGCTCGTGATCCTGGTCTCAGTATGACTGTGAGGACGGGGCCAAGTCATTTCACAATTTGGGTGAGTGTTCCAAGCTTCTCAGAAGACGAACGCAATAGAAATTCAAGGTATGAAATCAAGGTTTGGTCTCAGAGTCATTTTGTTTAACATCCTCTACGCTGTGTTTTCTCAACATGTAAAATGAGAACATCACTCACCATCTGCTTCCCTCCAATTGAGTGTTCAAGGTGGGGGGGAGGTTAATGGGTTGGTTTCAAGAAGACTTCTTTTGAAAAGTTATGTGACCGAGCACATTGCTTTTCCCAGCCCTGAGCCAGTTCTGTCCTGTTCATTGAAAGGGAATCGTATCCACTGGCTCATAAACCCCTGGCATCGCTTCTTAGTTTCAGGTTAGCTCTTCCAAGAAACACCCACATTTACCCAGCAGTTAGCAATTCCTCACAAGGTGGCACTTGACAGGGATATGATGTCCCCCCTTGGCAGTCAACCTCTTTGATTCATTCCAAATCCTATTTAGATCTCTAGCTATTTTGGAGGTTTGACAGGCCTGGATTAAACCAATGAGCTCAATCTACTTGTGGGATATTAGACCTGGAAGGGATTCACAGAGATCACGGTATCACCTAAAATTATCTGTTCTACTTGTGTCCTCACTGGGAAACATGAAAGTGGTTCCAACCCATTGCATTTTTTTTTTAACTTTTTAAAAAAAATTTGATTGATTGATTGATTTTGTAGAAAGAGAGGAAGGAAGAGAGAGAGA
This sequence comes from Glossophaga mutica, assembly GCA_039655065.1. Taxonomy (NCBI): domain Eukaryota; kingdom Metazoa; phylum Chordata; class Mammalia; order Chiroptera; family Phyllostomidae; genus Glossophaga; species Glossophaga mutica. The sequence continues at coordinate 23,346,752 of CM077315.1, forward strand.
GAGAGAGAAACAGAGAAACATTGGTTTATTTTTCTACTCTTTTATGCATTCCCATTGGTTGATTCTTGTGTGTGCCCTGACCAGGGATTGAACCCACAACCTTGGTATGTTGGGATGACAGTCTAACCAACTGAGCTACACGGGCAGGGCCATATCATTTTCTTTTAATGAGCTATTAAGGCCCAGAAAAGGGTGTTGCTCTGCTGCTGAGGACAGTTGATTGCTCTCCACAAGGCTCTGTGCTCGGCACTTTGCACGAATCATTTAATCCTCATAAGTCTCTGAATAGTGTGTTTTACTATCTTCATTTTGAGGATGAGGAAACCAAAGCTCAGAGAATTTTAGCAGATAGCCCTAGTTCACACAACTAGCACACGATGGAACTGGGGGTCGCACGGTCAGTCTGACTCAGGAGACTGCTCTAACCAGGAAGAAGAGGTGTTCTTGTCCCATGCAGTGAGTTGGTGGCCGAGGTGGGGTCCAGGCTGAGGCTCCTGATTTGTACTGTCTCTGGCCCCATGCAAGGGGAGGGAAGGAGACGGGTCTTTGGAACGGGATGGGTATAAAAAAGTATTTGTCCACCTCTACCTTTCCTGCTATTGATTAAAACAGCGGCTCTGGATTGCAGCCACAAGGCAACAGTGAGAAGCCTTGTGGACCCAGCCTTTTCAGGCCCCATTGCGTGTCCTCAGGGTCAGTGTCTGTGCACACAGTCAGTGGCAGTGCCCAGTGGGAGGTCAGTTCATGCTTTCTTAGTCCACGTTCCTGGTACTTTAAGTCGGTCAGGCACCTGGGATCCGGAGGCCCTACAGCCTCGGACAAGGCTTCTCTCACTAGAGAGTCCTCCTCACTGGGTTTCTGGCTGGTGAGGTCTCTTGGGGCTCTCTTCTCCTCCCAGACAAGATACTCACAACATTCTTCTCTCATCACCTCTGGAGGCTGTGACAGTAGGTCGGGGGAAGACCCAGAGGGGACTTGTCTTCCTAAGCTGAAGAGGCTTAAGGCTATACCCATTCATTCATGAATTGATTGACTGATTAAGTTCTCATTCTTTGGATGTTACACAGACCAAAGTGCTAGAAGAAAATAGTAAATACATCAAAGACAAAAAGTTCCCTGACTTAAGGGAACTTGCTTGACTGAGGGGGAAGAAGACAACAAACAAGTAAGAGTAAATATGCAAGACGAATAGAGACTGTAGTGAGTATAATAAAGAAATTAAACTGAGCCTGTGGTGGCCAGTGGAGGGGAGAACGAAAGCCAGGAATAGCTTCTTTAAGGTGGTGACTGAGCCACTGGAAGGGATGAATGAGAGTGAATATTTCAGGCAAGGTAAACAGAAGTGCAAAGGTCCTGAGGCAGAAAGGAGCTTGGACTCTGTGGGGGCTGAGCAAAGACAGGGCCCATGAAGCTGAAGTACTGTAGCATGGGGCTGGGGGTAGTGGTGGCTACCAGCTAGGATTTATTCTGAAGAAGTACAGAAAGCTACTGAAGGGTTTTAGGCAGCGGAGTGAGAGACTCTGATGACATTTTTCAAAAGATCTGTTTGACTGCCTTAGGGACGTGGGTTCAGAGAGCAAGATCAGAAGTGCATAGATGACTCAGAGCATGACCTCAGGGCCAAGCTGGAGACCGGACAGGCAGAACAACTACCCACACTCCTCTGCCACTCCCTCCCCTTCTGGAGGATTCTTTTGCAGCTGCAACCTTCTGAAAACAGAACGCCCCTAGTTACCAGGTAGCATTTTAGAGCCAAACAAATGCTATCATTTCTGAAAGGTAAATCAAGACAGGGAAACGATGACACATTCACCACAACTGAAGTGTTTGTCAGGCATGTTGGGACCCTTGGCCTGTTCCAAAGCCTACGTGTCTGGGACTTCTTTAGTGTTTGCCCATAACTGGGCACTTGCCTCTAAACAGAGCTGTTTTGGAAAAATTTCATTTCACTTTTGAAAGGTTGGGAAGACAGGCAAGGGGAGCTGGGTTTCAGGTCTCAGAGATGTGCGCCCCCCCCCCCCCGCTTGCTGTCTAGCGGAGGTATCCCATCAGTCTCGCTCTACCCTCCCACCCTTGTAGCACCTGGGACAATCCTCACCAGGAAGGAGACCATATCCATTTCCAGAACTGTTTTTATTTTGCAGTCTGGTGTTCCCAAGGTAAATTGACATAACCCTCTGAGGAGCAATAAGTTAAACCCTGCTGTGTTTGCGTGTTTCCTACTTAGAACATGTTTATCTTTTAAATTTGATTCAAAAGCCATTATTTAGTCATTTACAAAGACATACATATTATCTTCTAAATAAAAATAATGATGACAATGACAGTTATGCTGGCGGTCATGCTGATGGTGATTATGATGATGGTAATGATAACAATGGTGGTGGTGCTGGTTGTGACAATGTTGGTGAAGGTGGTGGTGGTGGTGGGGGTGATAATGTGTGGGATGGCGGCGGTGATGATGATGGTGATGACGATAATGGTGGTGGTGATGATGGTGTCAGTGGGTAGCATGCGCTGAACACGCACTTTGCTCCATGCAATGTTCATGGCTCTTTAGATGCGCTAACTTTGAATCCTCACAATGACCTCGTGAACTGAGCACCACTGCTGTCCTCATGGTGTATGTAAACCGAAGCAGAGGATTAGAGCTCAAGCAGTGTTTCCAAAGCCTGCTGTCTTGACCATTACTAGACACTGGTGAACTGTTTTCATTTTTCTTTTGGAAAGGAATGGATGGAGCTCGTATATTGTGTGGTAGAGACAAGTCATCACCTTCCTTTATTTTACTTTGTCCCCTCTGATCTTCTTACTTCACCTTCCCTCTGTCCTTCCCTTTCACAACCTCTTTACGCCACCTTACTCCCTCTGGTTTTCTCTATTGTGCTTGTCTGCTTCTTGTTTTCTTTCTCTCACTGCTGCCTTTGCTTTCAAGGTCCATGAGCTTCCTGATGAATTCTTCTTGTTCCCTCTTCATTTTCCTTCTTTTCTTTGAGCACTGATTTTGCCATAGCCTCCAGCTGCCTGTGCTAGGGCTACCCTTTCCTGTGGGTTAGGAGAGAGGTAGAGCTCACCTCTCAAATCCTTCCAACATTTGTATTCCACACACTCCAGAGATTCTAAATACGCTCCGAGGTGGGAAGGAAAAGTCATCCAAACTGCTTGGTAATTGAATTCAAGAGTGATGGACCAAAAATTATTAATGCATTTCCTTCTCTTTATCAGCTAGAGGACTCCATCTTTACCCCACCTCTGAAATGCAAGCTCCATTACCTTTCAGGTTTATTTCTTTCCAGTCTTTCTTTTCCATACCCTGTTTTGTTGTTGCTGTACATTTTCCAAGTTATGATCATAATCATACTATATATGCAATTTTCAAGCATTTTTACATTATTATAGCATTACAAAGGCTTCATATAATGTATCTTAAGAATATAAGCTACAGTCAATTATAAGATGTGCTATTATTTTATGTTCCACTCAAAAAGGAAAAAGCATTGTCAACTAAATAATGATCCAAAGCTTTCTTCTCTCTCATAACTTATTTTACATCTATTTTAAAAGAATCTTTTGAGTTATTTAGATACAATTTATCATGGATCAGATGGTCATTTCCATGCCTTTTGCAACAGTAAATTTGAGCTATAGTACTGAATCATTGCATAATCTTTCTGAAGAAAATTGATATGTCAATTAAACCAAACATTGGTAACTCCAACAATGAACTCACTACCACTGACATGTCCAATATTCTAGCTATGACCAAGTTTGCAGGGGAAAAAGGGCATTTGGAAATAGATGACAGATGGTCCCTCGCATGCGATGGCTGGATGAGAGTTGGGGATGTGCGTGCCAGAGAACCGTTGTCTTAATCATCAGACATGTAGATTTCACCAGGCTTCTACTGATCTCCACCTACTGTGTGCATGGAACTGTGCAGTTTAGCAAATGATGCCATGGTGAGTGGGGACAGGCCTGGGCTGGTAGAGAGGACCCAGGGGTGACAGGCCTTGAGGAGGAGGTTCGTTCTTGCACACCACAGCAAATAGAGGGCGGGCATTTTATACCCACCATCCAGCTGTACTGTGTGTGAGCTCCTTCTGAAGAGAGATCACTCTTCACTACAGCAAGGACCTCTGACCGATAGCTGGAAGACATGGCAGTGGGCCTTTAAGAGGTTGGTGGGCATGACTTTGAGAACCTTGGGACTTGGGGGGCAGATAAGGGAGCTGATATTTATTGGGTGCTGATGATGTGCCAGTCATACCCATGCCTTCTACAAAGACATAAATGTTGTCTTCTAAATAAAAATGATGGTGATGATGATGGTGGTGGTGGTGGTGGATAACATGTATTGAGCACGCACTGCACCTTGCAATGTACATGGCTCTTTACACACAACGGCACCCTGTGTCCTCACAACCGCCCTACAAGGACAAGGCCGTGGCCATCCCCACATTACACGCAAATTGTGTAACCGCACCGCACTCACGATGGGTGGATGTTATTACCCACTCTCGTAGACGAGGAAAGTGAGGGTTAGAGTGAGAGCATGTGCTCAAGTGCGCAGGCAGAGACTGGAGGGCCAGTCAGGCCCTGGCTCCTTCTGTAACCCCGAGGAGACTGGTGCTCTCCCATCTCCTCACTGGGGCTCAAGGGCAAAGAATGAGAACTCTGTGGCTTTTCTCCTGCCCGCAGCCCTCAGGAAGCTGGCAAGCAAAGTTCTTGCCCGTTTGAAGACTGCGTAAGGTTACAGATGAGAATGCAGACCTCGAAGTCTGGCTGCCAGCCCTGTAACCTTGAGCAAATTATTTCTCCTTTCCGGGGCTCAGTCTCCTCATCTCCAAATTGGGAATAAAAAACAGCAACTGCCGCAAAGAGTTGGGGTAAGGATTAAACAAGATACTACATATGCACTGCTCAGAGGAAAGCCACTTGGTAGGATTTCACTTAATGTTATTGTTATTGATTGAAATAACAATAATTTCAGTCAATATTGGTTGCCATTGTTATCATTTTAGCTGCTCTTAGCCAAGGGATTTAGGAGGCAGAGAGCCTGATGAGCTGTTGGGAAGTGAGCAATCTGAAACCTCCATCGGAGTCCATCACTGTCTCCAAGGTCAACCCTGACCTTGAACATAATGACAAATGTCTGTCAGTCCCAAACACCACCAAAGATACTCACAGCTGTAGGTGCCATGTGCTCTCTTCAGGGTTCAGCCAATGCCTCTCAACAAAAATGAGGTCACACTCAGAGCCTGTGACCCCACAGGTAACCCCAATCACCCTTATGCAGCTGGTCAGAGGGGCCCAGGGTCAGCCTGGGCCAGAGCAGCTGGAGGAACGTAAAACCAGCTCGCAGGCAGTGCATGTGGCAGTGATTATAGCCAAGGAGAAGCTAAATTCTAGAGGCTTGTGCTGCCTCCAGGGAATATACTAATTGAGAAATAACATTCATAAAAAAATAATTCAATACTAGTATGTAAAACTTAAAACAATAACCAAGTGCGACTGGCTCTCTAGAATTAAGCAAAGTAAGATGAAGTGGCTTTTGCCAGCCAGCGTTGCCAGCAAAGGAAAGTAATTCTCATTTTCCCACCTTGGAGGGGCAGGTGCCACCTTCAGCTGCAGGCATTCTCACCCCTGAGCAGCAGCTTTCAGCATCTTGCTCTCAGTGGTTCTTGGGCGTCAGCTGCGAGGAAAGAGACTCGGTTAAGTCTGCTTTCAGGGGCACGAGGAAGTCTTGCTTTGGAGGATACGGCCCAGCGTCCAGTGACATACTGGTAAATGTTTAACAACCGGCTCTATGGAAAAAATTGTGTGCGCACACGTACACACATTATAAATTAATCATGGATGTGTAGCTCAACATTTACAGGTGATGACATGCATAATACCCTTGCTTGTAAACAATCACCACTGTCTAATTCTGGAACATTTTTTTATGTCGTCCCATACCCATCACACACTCATTTCCCGTTTCCCCTCCTCCAGTTCCTGACCACTGCTCATCTACTTTGTGTCTCTATGGATTTGCCTGTTTGGAATAGAATAGTCCAAATTATGTAGTAATTTATGTGTGGTTTATTTCACTGCATGATGTTTCGAAGTTTCATCCCTGTTTTAGCATTGGTCAGTACTTCATTCCTTTTCACGGCTGAGTAACATTCCATCGTATGGATATGCCACATTCCGTTTGTCTGCTCAACAGTTGATAGACATTGAGTTGTTTCCACGTTCTGGCCATTGAGAATTATGCTGCTGTAACCATTCACGTTTTTTGTTTGTTTGTTTGTTTGTTTGTTTGAACACCTATTTTCTATTCTCTTGGGTATATGCTTAAGAGTGGAATTTGTAGATCACATGGTAATTCTGTATTTAACTTTTGGAGGATCCACCAAATAATTTTCCACCATATCTGCATCATTTTACATTCCAATTCACAATATAAGGACTACAATTTCTCCACATCCTTGCTAACACTTGCATTTTCTGTCCCCCCCCCCCCCCACCGTGTCTTGTTTGTTTTTATTATAGCCATTCTGGTAGGTGTGAAGTGGTATCTCACTGTGGTTTTGAGTAGCATTTCCCTGAGCATTTTTTTATATGCTTATTGGCCATTTCCATATCTCCTTTGGAGAGATGGCTGTTCATTCCTTTGCCCATTTTTAAATTGCATGTTTTGCTTTTTGTTGTTCAGTTTATTATTTTGGATACTATAACCTCATGAAATATATAATTTGCAAGTACTGCCCCCATTCTGTGGGTTATTTTTTTATTCTCTTGATAGCATCCTTTGATCAACAATAATTTTAAATTTTTATAAAGTCTGATTTACTTTTTTAATTTCACTGCTGGTGCTTTTGGCATCCTGTCTAATAATGGAAGCATATCATGTGGTCATGTTCAGGAGTGATGAACCATGTCCCACCTCAGGCGGGGTCACTACAAATTTACGTTGCAGAGAGCGTGACTAAGGATATAGTGAAGAATCGGGGCCATTAATACAATTTTACCTCATCATGATTGCTTTAGATTGACTGATTTATCTTTCAAGGGTTTTGCCACCCATGCAAAAATCACAGTTCTGTTATCGAGGGTGGAAGAAGGGTGGTTTGGGGGCAGGCAATGAACAGAGCTTATAACTCAAGTGTATTGGTGTACCCCCCCGTCTAAGATCAGGGTTGGCCAAAGCCATGCGGGATGACTGCGGATGTGTTTGGTCCTCCTTCCAGAGGAGTAAAGGGTGAGCAGGGAAGGAGACACCCAGGATGGCCAGGTAAGTCACCTGGATGCCCAGCAGAGTACTGCAGTTGTCCACAGCTCTGTTCAGCGCTCACCTGGGACAGCTGAGGTTTAGTAGTAACACCCCAGACTTAGAAGAGTGGAGGGCTGTACAGAGAAAGGAGGAAAGACACAGATCCACACCTTTGTTGATAACCATGATTCCGCAACAGGGATCTCTTTATTCTGTTGGAAGCTGACGTGAGTCCAGTAAGCCCTGCGGGATGCAGGATGCCCTGCCCGCTTCCAGTGCAGACGCGCGGTTCCTTTCACCGCTCAGAGTCGCGGTGCCGCCACGCAGACTGCCGCGCTGCTCCGGGCTCAGCAGTGCACACTCAACATGGACTCCCCCCGTTTGCTGTCCAGTTTTGCCTTCCAGAATACCAGATATGACTTCATTTTTGAAATGAAATTTAGCAGGTCATTAGCCCGTAATGATTAAATGATTCGGGTTATTAGCATAAACCCAGCTGTGGTACACAACAGGTAACCTTTATTGTTTAAACAGTACGCAGCGTGTTCACATAACGCACAGCAAAATTGTATTTTTTCAGACTATTCGGCCACTATGGAAATGACTTATGACTTCATTCAGAATGGATTACATTGGACTGCATTGTTTTAGTGGGGTAAACATTGCCTAGAATACAGTCACCCCTCAGTACCTGTCTGAGACTGGTTCCGGGATCCCCCATGGCTACTAAAATCCATGGATGTGCGAGTCCCTCACATAAAATGCCATAGTATTCTCAGGTAACCTATATTTATGTATAGGCTTCATTCACTTGGATTCAACATAGTGTTCAGCATTTGACAAATTCAAGTTTTGCTTTTCGGAACTCCCTGGGATATTTTTTTTTTCTGACTATTTTTGGTCTGTGGTTGACTGAATTCATGAATGTGAGCCCTGTGGATATGGAGGACAGACTGTAAGTCCTGCAAGGACCCCAGGTCAGGGACAGTGAAAGAGTTTGATGTGGAAGAGGGGCCACAGCAGGCAGGGTGTAGGGATGGGGCTCCTGTCAGATGGTACCATTCTCAACAGCCCAGGCTTTTGTGTTACAATGACCTGGATTCCAATCCCCCTGTCCGTGTCCCTGAGGGCAAGACGCAAACTTTTGAGCATCAGTTTCCCCATTGAAAAAAAAAAAAAAAAGAGTAAATAATAGCTACCTTTTAGTGTTGTTGTGAGATTCAGTGGGGTAAGCGGTCGCCGTACCCAGCACAATGCCTGACCCAAAGAGAGCCTTCAGTAAACATAGTCACTGCTACTATTGTGTCATCATTGGTTTTCCTGATACTATTAGAACTAGTACGGTGACGCTCCGGGCAGGGAAGGTCAGAACCCTGTCTGGTGAGCCCAGGTAGGACCCGTATGGTGTAGAAAGCACAGGAACAGGGCACAGAACCCTCAGCTGTGGCTGCTCAAATCCGTCTGACCTGACCAAGGCTGGGTTGTTGACAAAGAAATAGCTTTCTTTATTTTATATTAGCCCTGTGCCTGGTATATTGCAGATGGCTGTGGTCGATCAATTCATGTCACCATCATCGTGTGAACATTCTGAGAGGTCTGCAGTAATGGGAGCTGGAGTTTCAGGCTGGTCTTCGAGCTGGCAGTGTCTCTCACCAACCCATGATGCACGTTGTTGGTTAACTGGGTCCCACTTTGAAGAATGGTGCTGGTGGTGGAGGTGATGGTGTTGATGAGATCGGTGGAAATAGTCCGAATTTACTGAGCGCTAAAAAGGTACCAGGCATTGTGCTAAGTGTTTTGCAGGCATTTCGTCTCTTACGGGTCACGGATACTGCTCTCTTTCTACATATAAGAAAACTGAGGCACTATTTTAAATAACATTTTCAAGTAGAAGTCTTGAGCTCTGCAGTCTGACCCCAGAAAGCTGGCTCCTTCTGCCTGTGTCTGCCCGGCTGCTCTGTGACTAAAGTAGAGGGTAATAAAGCCCTTGAACGCTGCGGGTGAGACACCGACTGAAACAGTTTCCATCAGCCTTGGTCTCAATGAGTGAGCGCTTACAAGATCCTCTACCTGGGCATTAGGACAATCACTGAGTCTTCCTGATTCTAAAAAAGAATTCAGAGTAAAATTCGTCACACAGATTTCTAGGAAAATGCTCTCTGAAAGCACCAAGCCTCACTACCAATTTAACACTGATTTCCAAAATTGGCCCTTGAATGTTTATTACTTGATACAACCTACATTGGGTGAGGCTCGGGCACTCAGTCTAGTGGGCAAGTCCCTTATGTTTCTAAACTTCCATTTTCTCGTCTGTAAAGTGAGGACTAGAATGGCATCTACCTGCCGTGTCTGAGGACGGAACAAGACATTTTATGTAAAGCGTCTAGTGGAGTGACTGGCATATAGTAAGTGCCCAATAAATGCTAGCTATCATCATCATCATCATCATCATAATCACCACAACCATTGTCACATGGATGCAAAAATATGAAGTTCAAATAAGGAAATAAAAGAAAGATAATTCATGAAAAAGACAATCGGATGATATCCAAGATAAGGCAGAGAACCCTCTGTGAATGTTTATACTGTAAGGATGCAGAACCCCCTGGGAATTTCTATCAATGCCTGCTCAAAGAGGATGTAGTCGATCCTTTAAGCTGGTGGTGAGAATGGCTCTCTGAATGTTTACTTAGCTATTACACTGAGAATTGTTCCTCACCTTCCTTCCAGAACCATCTTCCTATAATCAGGATTGCTTAACTGCTGTAACAAACAAGTCCCAGAGCTGGTTTTGATTTCTTATTCAAAAAACAATCTATGAAGACAGTCATCAGCTGGCTTCCCACACTGTAGTTCAGGCACCCAGGCTTTGACCTCTTGGGCTTGACCATCTCCTAGAGCCTCTGAGTGTTCTGCTGGATCCTCAAAATCCATACATCAGACAAAAGAAGGCTCATAGGAGGGCTTTGTGGGCTAAATCTAGAAGCAGTGAGATCACCTCCACCTACTTTGAATCAGCCAGAACTCAGTCGTAGGGTCATACCCACTGCAAGGGAGTCTGGGAAATGTAGTCAGGTGGTGCCTTCAGGAGGCAAGAGAAATGTTTTCTTTCTTTATTTTTTTTAATTTTGTTTTAATTGTTGTTCTTGTATAGTTTTCTGTCTTTTACTCCCATCCCAGCCCACCGCCCCAGCCCTCCCCACCTCCCTCCCACTTCCAGCCCCCGGCTAGTTTAAAGAGAAATGTTTTCAACAGCACATTGCCTTCTCTGCCTCACTCTCTAGTGTTCATTGCCTAGTATATTGCTTTTAAATAGCAGTCTTTAATGACACCAGATTTATTTTGCATTTTGAAAAATTAATTATTGTCCACATTCATTGCATGTATATCTGTTTATCTGTTTATGTATGTTAATATCATTGAAATATATTGGAAAGAGCCCCGTCTGAACTAGGAGCCGGAACTGTGATTCAGTTCCCAGCTCATCCATCCCACCTTCGGTGCCAGGTGAGCTCGGGCTGCTCAGTAAATATCTTTGTCTCAAGTTTCATTATCAATGGAATTGGTGAAGTTGTACCTGTCTCGCTTACCGTAGTGGTTGGGGATGATGTAATCTGTGAAATACCTTGTAAAGTATGCCTGCTAAAAGGAAGTGTCTCAAGACAGCCACCGCCTAACTGCAAAAGAAGACAAAATTAGAAGAATGTATTGTATAACCTTGCATCACTAAGGCATGCATTTGTGTTTTTTAAATGTCAAAGTGGAAAAAGTATATGGAAACCAGGTATCAAAAGGCAGCCCTGTGAGCCACAAGCTTGTATTCATTTCCCGAAATCCCTCAAGTGGATTGACCCCCAAGGTGCTCATTGGTAGAGGTGTTCTCCAGGCAGCGTGGAGAGCAGGCGAAAGTGCCAAACCGGGAAACTGAGGCACCACTGCACTTCAGTTCTGCTGCTGTTTCAACCAGGGGACTTTAGTCAAGGTAGTATTCTTAAGCTTCCGTGTGCTCATCTGAAAAATGGGAAGAAATGTTTAGCTTCATGAAACTATGATGCAGAACAAATAATTCCACAGAAAAATCACTGAAACTTCAAGGGATCTTAATCCTTGGAGTCCAAACTTTACACCTTTTGCTTCTGAGGAAATGGAAGCTCAGAGAGATGGGCTGCTCGCCCATGTTTCCCAGGGACAGGTGGGTGCGGCCGGAACTGGAACCCAGACGCCCAGAAGCCAAGGCCGGTGTTCTGTGAAACCCACTGCGCTCTCTCTATAATGCCAGCAAAGCCACTTTGCAGAGGTTCAGGCACCAAACACAAGGCCGCCATCGCTGTTTGTAGTCCAAACTGAGGTTCGGCTCTCCGCTGGTGACATCTGGGTCAAGAAGAGTGAAAGCCACATTCAGATTGACACTGCCTTTCAAAGAAAAAAAAATTCTTGCTTGTCTCTAGCTACAAGTCAAATGTCCAAAAAACTAATAGCAGAACAAGAGAGATTCAAGGATATAATTGACAAATGAAGAACACTGGTCAGATGAAGGAACAAAAGATACACTATCATCAATATACCTCTTTCTGTTACGTATTCGTGCCCCAGGAATTATTGTACAGCCCACACTTGCATCCTTAGGCAGAGAGCACCTTATCATTCACAAGCTTAGCCATATATAATATATGTTCCCCCCAAGGGAGGTTTTCTGGTTTGTTTTTTAAAGAGAGATTTACAGTGATATTTTCCCCCCATAGGTTTTTCTTGATACATATATATTTTTAATTTCTCACCGTCTCAGGGGTAAATAAATATATTAAAATAAGCTATAGGATGTAGCAGAGTATAACAATGATAAATGATGTTGTGTGTAATTTTTCTACTATTAACATAAAGTAATATAAACTGAAGGACACGAGTCTATTGAGAGACTTAGAAGCTAATGTTCCATATCAGATGTGGCCAATGTCAGGACTGAATACAGATTAGGCAGTGTCCTTTTCTCCCCAAGGGAATTCAAGTTTGAGACACCACTAGCTGCCAGTGGTTTTACGGCGTTTTGTTGGGGCCGGCGGTGTCTTTCTTGGTCTATTAATTCAGGAGCCATAAATGACAATGTGAGCAAAATGCCTTTCCGGCGGGATGCATTTCATTTATGCGTGCTCGGGCCGCCCAAGCCGCGCCGATCCGTTCTGTCACAATAAGTGTTTTTAAATTGTGTAGATTGCCTCCACTTCGTTGTGGACCCTAGCATTTGTGTCTTCTTCAAGGCTCTTATGTAAAGTTAGGAAATATTTGAAAACTCTGTGTTTCTAAAGAACAAGGGAAGCAAAGCAGAAAAGTTCACCTGGAGTTTTAGTCTCCTCTCTCGTGTTTGTTTTCAGCAGAGTTCATGGCCAGGATACACTCTACAAGGAGTAATGAAAGCCCCCAGGGTAGATGCTTACAAAAATCTTTTTTTTTTTAATTTCATAGTGTCCATCTGGGTTTATAAACACACATTTAAGCAAATGTGACTGCTGAGTTTTTAAGAACCCGTTAACATTTAAGGTTTTCTTTTAAAGGTGATTTTTCTCACCGGTGATACAGTCTGAGAGCTGGAGGTGTTGTATTTTCCATAATCTCTTTGTAACATCTCCTGTTAGTGCTCAGAAGTAAATCCTGTCCAAATCCTTCCTTATGGAGATGAGGAGAGCAAAGCTCAGAGAGGGAAAGGAACTTGTTCAAGGTCACCCAGCTCCCTGGTGGCCCAACCTAATTCTGAACCCCACTCTCTCTGGTACTTACTAGCTGTCCTTTCTGCTACACTATTTGTCCCCTTTTCTTTTTGTCTCCCTAAAACACCTTCTAAAAGAAATATAACCAAAGACACTGAAATTGGGAGCAGGCTGACAGTCATCAGAGAGGAGAGGGGAGGGAATTTCAGGGGGAAAGGGGAAGGGTTTACAGGAACAAGTATAAAGGACACATGGACAAAAACTATGGGGGGTGGAAATGGGAGGGAGGTGGGAAGGGCTGGGGTGGTGGGCTGGGGTGGGAGTAAAAGACAGAAAATTGTACAAGATCAACAATTAAAATAAAAATTAAAAAAAAAGAAACATGGCAAAAAAAATAAAGGGGAAAGTAGGTGAATCATTGAGAGGACAAGCGTAGTCAGACACCTTTGGTTATGTTGACAGAAGCTGCTGCAGTGACATCCAACATTAAAAAAAAAAGTAAGAAAGAAAATACGTATTTCTTGCTGTTCCAATTACGTATGTAACTTTAGAACAATTTCTGTGTGGATGAATACTTTTTTTTGAGATGAATTTTGGCTCTGGGGCGTAAATAGGGACCTTTCCCATGTCTGGAACTCCAGGATTGGGGTTCGGATGAACTTTTTTTTCTCTCGTGCCCCATTAAAATGGGCAGAAGGGAGATCGCACTTGGGTCTCACCACACACATTGTTATCCTTCGGGTTGGCTCTAAGATGATACATTTGTCACGGTTCATAAATTTTATCTTTGCACTAAAAACAGGGTTAGAATATCTTCAATGCAATTATAAAAATGTATTAAAACTGAGAAGGAGAGAAAATATGGTGGTAGATGCGATTTTAATGATTGTGTAAATGTTCACTGTTCCGTAGCAAAAAAAAAAAAAAAAAAAAGAAAGAAAGAAAGTCGGGCTTTTCAGCCACAGTATTTCGGAGGAATGCCGGGAAGGGCCAGGTTTCCATCAACGCCTGCCACCTATGTTGAGCACAAAGACAAATATGTTGCTCTGAGACTGGAAACGGGTGACCAGATGCAGTGATATGAAGTGTGCAGGTTACGATTCTGCAAGAAGCTCTAGATGCTGGGGTGTGAAAACCACCCCAAAGAGGGTAGATATTTCTCTAAGCTTATATTTGGAGACTGGGGAACAGACTAAGCATGTGAGATCAGAATTAGCTTGTGACATGCATTGCCTTGCAGAGACTGTCCTCACTGTTAGGGTTTGTCGTTGCTTCCTTTGATAGATACTTTGCAGCATCAGCCGACAGCAAATGGGGAAGCTAGCCACAGCAAAGATTCAACCACAGACATTTTTGAGGGGGCTCATGTGGGAGCTTGCTTAATTCTGGGTCACTTTTCAGAATGAGAGAATTATTCGAAAACCCAAACCCTTAGTTGGCTCACAGTGTGTCTGGTTTTTATCAGGCTCGTTGCAGCCTTAGCAAACTTCTCTAGAAGATAACATCCCCCCCACCCTGCAATCACTTGACTGACTTTTGGTCAACAAATAATCCAGTAGTTTAGAAGAGAGATTTTCAACCTGTGTGCCGCAAGAATTTCTAAAACATGTACTACCTGTCTATTTAGTCAGGGGCACTGACCTCTTTTCTCTTAGGTTGTCAAATAAAAAAATGACAATAGCCAACACAACACTTGATGTCTGGTGTGAATGAATCATTATACCTATTTTTTGTCAGATCAGAAAAGAATATATTTTGTATACAGAGTTTTAGTAATTAGCTTATGTGTGCCAGGAGATAAAAAGTTGAAAAATCGCTGGTTGTAGTGAGGTGCTCCCCAATAGAAAACACTAAGCACTGAGCTCTCTTAGGGAATTTTATAAAATACAAAAACCTCAAGGATAAACATTACCGCATGTGATAGTTTATTCCTTCCATGCTACAGTTTTCTGAGCAGCGACATATGTAATTCTCTCTTATTTTTTAAGAACACCTAGCATTTTAACTTCCTATGAAGATATTTATGGCCCTAGTATTTGAATGCAGTTAATAAATTGATGAGGAATCTGGTCCCTGTCAGGGGAGTTCTTGAACTCTCACCCCTACTAACAGGGTCTCCCCTTCACTTTGTTTGGAAGAAGGTACCAGCAGAGTTTTCAAGTTGGAGGCAAGTCTTGGAGACAAGCCTCTCGAGAGCACATGCGCACACCTTTACAGTCCTTTTCCGTAGTGTCTCTGCAGATCAATTACATTTCTCTTGCAGACAAAGGGACATTTCAGTTTTCGCTTAAAAGATTAAAGTTGTGTAGAATGCACAATCTAAACAGCGCTTTGCTATTTTGTAAGTTTTTGAAGTCAGATTTCCCTGATCTGAAATGCACATTGGTTTTGTGATTTGGGGTAAATCACTTAACCTCTGTCAACCTTTTATCAGCAAAATGTGATAAAAATAGTACCTGGCTTGCAGGTTAAATGAGAATTTAATGAGATAATGCATGTACATGGCCTATCACTGAGTTTGGCACAGAGTAATTGCTTCTGCTGCTGTGGCCTCTTCTTACTATTATTGCTGTTAGGTTGTTGTCATTGTGAAAATGATGAAGGGTATGTGTGTGAGTGATTTTCAGTCTTAGATCGGACATGCCTTTTAAATATACAGATATATTAAACATAAAGAGCAACATTTGGTGATTTGGGGTGGGTTTTTTTGACTGTTTACTGAATACATACAACACATTCTTATACTGACTTTGTATAATGCCTGTTTAATGCCTGTTTAATTTTCCAAGCAATGCTGGGGGACATGGAAAAGGACACGAGTATGAATGGAAATGAAGACTAAGTTGAGCAGGGTGAATGCTGGGAAAACTAGTCTATTTAAACAAATTGGAAGTTAGTGGTTTGTAGAAGGCTTTAGAAACCCACTATATTAATCTGGAATTTTCTGTGCCACTACAGTCTAAATTAGTTAAGAGTGGAGACCAGACATTTTCCCCTGGACCCAGTTCATAACTTTGTTCTTAGCACATACTTAATAAATCTTTGTGAATGCAGTGAGTGACTGAATCAATGAAGGAATGGTGGAAGAAATGAATGAGTGACAAAAAAGATGAGTTGAATTTCATCACCAGGCCTGCCATGGAATTCCTGGTGCTTGGCACTGGGGCTGACAGCAGCTGCTTTGTAAAACATGTATTAGAATCAATCACCATTTATTACCAATCACATAAAAGTTTATCTTAGAGGATCCAATAATTCTAATTTAGTCCACTCACAGGACATGTCAACACTTAGCAAAAACCCCACAGGTTCCCCCTAAAATAAAAACGTGTAGCTATGCAGAAGTAAGTTCTTTCCCCTCTCTGACCACCACCTTGCTCAGATCTGTTATTTTAGTGATTTGATGTGCATTTCTTTTCGCCAAAGAATCTATTGTCAAACTGATCTCTACTCTCAAGTATAGAATTGATTTGTCAGGCTCAGGCAGAATTCGGTTACATATGGAGATTTTGCAGTTGTTCAGAAAAGCATTGTGTGGCTTTAAAGGGTATTCTTGGAAGTAAAATCATAAGAGATCTGCAGGAAATGGGTGTGACAGAAATTTAAGCCGAATAAAACAAAAGTTGAAACTCAAAACAGTGACTATTACCCTATTTGCCTAAATCACCATCAGCAAATTGAGACAGGTGTATGTGGGTACGCAGAGGTGGTATTTGGAACAAAGGAGCACTTCCTTCTTTCCGGATCCTTGGCAGTAGGCTGGGGGTGGGGAGCAGGGGTAGACAGACCAGCATCATCCTGAGATGGAAACTGCTTTCTTACAAGAGATGTCTTTCTCCTCTACTCCCCAAGCAGGTGTGACCCTGCAACCGTGGCGGTTGATGGCAGATAGGTCTGACGGCATGTGCCCTGCTTCCACCACTCTTTAATAAGGTCTGGGGCTCCTCTCGAAGAGCCCAGGAACTCCAGTCCCTCCTCTGCACCTTCCCCCAACACCACTCGCCCTCGCTAATAAATTCCAAGGGCTGACATTGCCTGAGCCGGCTGGTCTTTGCCCTCAATTTCATTGAGATGGGCCATTGAAAACTCATTACAAGCTGTTTAGACTCTGACTTTGACTTTTGCTCAGCAGTGAGCAAAATTAACAGCTCTTGGAGGTAGCAAAAAAAGGCACTGAGCCAAATAAAAAAAAAAAAGAAGAAAGAATTGAAATGATGAGAAAAGACTTTTAATATTATCACCATTAGTCATGCAAACAAGCGCACATCGGAAGCACATATGTTCTGCACGTGGCTCTCATTTGGAGTCTGGTGTGGACTGTGGTTCCCTGAATGGAGAGAAATTCATACCCAAGCCTTACGCACAGCTCACGATTTTTTACATGTCAAGCAATGAGCCTTTGAGTGTAGCAGAATTGCTTCATAAATTTAACTATCACTTTTGAATTTCTGTTTTTTTCTAATTTAGTGCTTGATAGTTTTTTATGTGATAATTTTAAAATGCTGTTTATAGCAAAAGTTACCTTGATAGTACAGGTGTGCACAGAAAATTCACAGCCATAAATAAAAAGGGGAAAAATCCTGTTTATACCTCAGGTATTTTGTGATTCTAAGGATGCAACCGTGGCAGAGTTACAGGTTTTAGAAGCAACCCAATTAATATAAATTTCTTCCCAAGTAACAGCTTCTGAAAGATTTAAACCTCGCTCCCAACACATTTGGATGGTTTCCATCTGTGTCTGGGAAGCTCATGCAAAATGTCTCTCTCTCCTGATATTTGCAATACATCTTAAAAATAAAAATGTCATATAAATGAAGTTAAGAATATTACTATAAAATATCAAAATTTAAGAAGTAGACTGTAAAATTTGTAAGGTGGGCAAAGCACTCTTAAGGAAAGGGAAACCATTTGCGAGGGATCTAATTAGTTCACCAGCAGCACCCCTGGGCTGTGGGACAGGCCTCACAGACAGGGGCCACCTGGAGGATGTACAGGGAAATGGCGAGGTCCGCGCTGGATTCTAGGTTACCCATCGCTAAGACATAACCTCTCTTTTTGGTGAACGTGTCAAATATAAGATATAAGTCACTGTCATGCTTTGCCAACCTTCTTTAATTGTTTGTATGGCTGTATCTTTATGAGGTTATCCAGTTTTTCGTTCAATTCTTCCAAAGACGGCCAGGATCTGTGGCTACAGAAATGAGTAGGATGTTCTTCCGCCTTGTCAGGTTCCCTGTCTCGCATTCCAGCAGCGCTTCCCTCATCTTCTGAACATTGTGCAAGACACCCAGTGCCACCTCATACCCCAAAGAGGCAGAAGGGGAAGATCCGCTAAGCCATGAAGTCTTTCAGAGCCAAATGAGTAATTAGTTCAAAGCCATTTGAGGCTGTAGGTAGATGCTAGCTGTCAAAGCAATAGGCATACAATCCCATAAATCTAAATGGCGTGATATATTCACTAAGCATTTCTGTTTTCTCTTCCCTCAAATGCTCCATGTAATTCCCCGGCGTCGTAAGCCTTCCAGATTCTCAGCGTTTGTCTATAGCCAAAGCCTTGATCGCTTTGCCGTCGGGTTGTCTGGCACGGGAGCCCATCCTCCAGCCACTGGAGGTCTCTGATGAGGGAATTAAAGCACGTGCCTGTTCCGAGGAGTTTCAGTAAGGTGACATCCTGTTTCAGGAACTTCTGCGGCATAACGAAACACCCTCACATTTAGTGGCTTAAAGGGACATTTGTGTCATTCTTGAATAAGTGGTTTTAGCGGGGCTTAGCGGGAACAGCTTGTCTCTGCTCTGGTCTGCACCAGCTGAGGCCAGGGTCATCTGAATATTGTTCACTCGTGAGTCTGGGGGTAGAGCTTTGTTTTTTTTCATGATTTTATTTGTTTATTTTTAGAGAAAGAGAAGGGAGGGAGAAGGGGAGAGAGAGAGAGAAACATCGATGTAAGAGAGAAACATGGATCGGTTGCCTCTCGTATATGCCCCATCTGGGGATCCACCCGCAACCCAGGCATGTGGCCTGACCGGGAATCTAAGTGGTGACCTTTTGCTTTGCAGGGTGATGCCCAACCAACGGAGCCACACCGGCCAGGGCTGGGGGTTGATCTTGACTGCTGGCTGGAACCCCTACGTATGGTTTCCATGTATCTTGGTCTTCCTCACAATGTAGCAGCAGGGTACCAAGAGTGACGGTCCCGAGAGAAGGGCCAAGTGGACTCTGTGTTGCCTCTGGTGGCCCAGCCACAGAAGTCATGTAGCACTGGTTTTTCTGCATTCCAGTTTTCCGGGCAGTCACAAAGACCTGCCCGGTTTTACTGGGAGAGGAAGTAGACTCTCCCTCTTGATGGGGCACTGGGAGGGTTCTAGAAGGGAATGTGGACCTAGAAATATTGTCATGGCCACTTTTGAAAAGTACAGTCTGCCACAGATCATAAACAAAATTTAATATCCTGAAGTGGTGTATTAGAAAAAAGTGGTGTTGTTTGGGAGTCAGAAAAGCTGGTTTTCGAATCCACTTCTGCCCATTACTAGCGGTTTGAGTGGGCCTCAGCATGCTTATCTATAAACTGGGGGACACCGATGCTGACCCCGTGAGTCTGTGCTGAGGACTGTGCAAATGAAATCCGTTATATGTGCAAGTGTCCACCAAGTGCCTGGTGCATGCTGGATGCTCAATCAATCTTTGGTGAGTTTATCGAATTGGAATATGTACATTATTGCCATTATTTAGGTTTATTGTGTCCTAATCTATGCCACTGAGTACATCCTTGCTGTTTTTCATGAATTTTCTACTGAGTCGCAACATGCTGCCAGCCAAGGAAGGTCAGGGAGGAAGCAGATTAACAGCATCTTATACCACAATGTCAAAATACGTAAAAGTGTTTACAGAGCTTGGTGACACCCAGTGAATTTAAAACGAGAAGACTGGAGCAGAAGTACAACTATTCTTGTTCTTGTAAGCTTAAGCAAGGGCCTTGATGTTTTACAATTGTTTTAAGGTCCATTAATCCTTGAATCATGGGGCCATGGGAAAAAAAATGACAGCTTTAATATCCAGGACTTGGGTTTATTTTAAATGTTTTTGCTTCTAGACTGCTTCTAATTAATAACAGTGACTAAAACCTGATTCAAATGTGGTGAAAGCAGGGTGCCGTGGGATAAAGCAACTCAACTTCACATAGAAGCATTTATGCCTGCTGGAAAGAAATATATTCTCAGACTGAAGGGTCCCAGTTTGTAACAGTCACTGACTGAGTCTTAGGGGAGAAACTCAGGGTCTCTTTAAATGGGCCTGAGCCAACATACGGCTATGCTGTTTACTGTGTAGCCACTAGAGACATGTAGTCATTTACACTTAAATGGATTAAAATTATATAAAAAATTTTAAGGGTCCCATCCTCAGTTGTCCTAGCCACATTTCAGGTGCTCAGGAGCTACCATACTGGGCAGCAGAGACAGAGGACATTTTCATCTTCGTAAAAAATTTAATTGGACAGCACTGCCTCGGAGGTCAGTTCTGCATTTTTTCCTTCCCACATTTGCTCTGGAATTAAAGTCAACTGGCTTGCATGTTCCATCTTCCCCCGCAGAGCATGTACGTCTCCTTCCCCCAAATGCAGAACCTTCTAAGGCCTGCGCCCAACTGGCTGGAGCTCCCTGCAGCAACTTTCCTGCCTTTTTTTATTTTTTAGCACCCATGGAATTCAGCCTCAGAATCATGTCTTCCGGTAGCATCTCTTAATCTCCTTCTCTGACACCCACAAGTGCCTCTAGTCCTCCTTAAGATCAACGACTCACCCCTCCGCACTGTAGATGCCCTTGGGACCTAGGAGTTGCTATAAGGTTTCTTCACATCCATATATGCTGCCATGAGGCTATTCTAGATGGAGTACATAATAGGTCTTACATGTAGGTGCAAATAGTTTTCAGTTGTGGGAAACTGCTATTGTGATGTGTGAAACAGAAATTCATTTTAAAAGTATTACTAGCCCTGGCTGAGTGGCTCCATTGGGTGGAGTGTTGTCACTTACACTAAAAGTTTGCAGGTTTGATTTTCAATCAGGGCACATACCTGGGTTGCTGGTTTGATCCCCAGTTGGGGCACGTGAGGGAGGCAACCAATCAATGTTTCTCTCACGTTAATCTCTCTCTCTCTCTCTCCTTCTCTCTAC
The DNA here is from genome assembly GCA_039655065.1 of Glossophaga mutica. Taxonomy (NCBI): domain Eukaryota; kingdom Metazoa; phylum Chordata; class Mammalia; order Chiroptera; family Phyllostomidae; genus Glossophaga; species Glossophaga mutica. Next base: position 23,367,883 of record CM077315.1, read on the forward strand.
CCCCCTCCTTCTCTCTCTCTCTTTCCCTTCCTCTCTCTAAGCATACCCTTGGGTGAGCATTAAAAAAAGAAAGGATTACTTAATTCATAGTAGCACTTGATTATTATGTATTTACTCAGTTAATGGCTACTAAAAGTATGATGTCTGTAAATTTCTGATGTCATAAAAGGGGCTCTCATACTAGAAAAGTGTGCAACCACCAGGGGAAGGAGACCGAAGTCCACTCATGGAGGTGGAAAGTGGAGATTTCTTCATCAATGCCTTGCTGATTTAAACGTAAGCTCCAACAGAATACTGAGCCATCACCTCTGTTTTTTATTTTTATTTTTTTTTTGAGGGAGCCAAGGACTTATCCCATATAATCCTCACACCAGACCTAAGAGGTCAACATTAATATCACTACTTCAAAAATGAGCAAACGGAGGCTCAAAGGGTCTCATCTTCTCAGTGTCCTTGTGCACGGGCTTGACCACCAGCCTAAACTGCTCCTCCAGGTCCACGCATCTCCCTCAGTGGTAGCCACTCATTTGAACAGACACCATACCATCGTGTGGGGTGGCGGAGCCATCTGAGTCTGTTAGGCCATGAGCCAATGCCACCATTAGGGAGAAATGTCATGCACTTGATCTAAATGTACTTAGGAGAACTCTCAGGACCTGATGAATTATTACGTGGAGTTTTATGGCCCCACAGGTCATAGGCTTCATGCTAACAACTATGCTAACGGGCCATGAGCACTAAGGATGCAGGGTGCTCCGTGCGTGGAGGAGAAATTCCTTTCCCTTTGCCCCCATCCCCTTATCAGAGGCAGCCCTTTCAGACAAAGAAATGTACAAGTGCTTCTTCTGCGTGGTTTGCTTTAGCCATGTGCCTTGTTAAATGAAATGAATTCCTGAGCAGAATGTTTTAAGAAATCAGGTTTTTGGGGGGATGGGTCGTGGGGCAGGGGCACGGGGGAGGGCCAAAACCAAAGCAAAGCCACAAAGGAGATCTAAAAAGAAATCTACCATTGTGTTCTGGGAAGGAAAATTTACTTTTTGAATGAAAATGTTTTTATTGTATTGGATATGATTTGCTTCCCCAGCAGATACAAATGAGATAAGAATCTACTCTTAATTTTCAAGTTAATAACTGAAGCCCTCCCCTCCACCCCAGCTACTCGGGAATCCCCTGCTACTATCCCTTCCCACCTTCCATTTGCTTCAAAGAGGCAGAAGTCTGGCTATTTATTTATGTACTTATTTTTGGTGCCTCCTTTTCTTCTCCTCCTGCCATCAGCTTTTCAATAATCCTGGAGACTAAATCCAGTAAAAAAGGGCCAATTGCGCTCTTGAAAAAGAGCAAATGGGTCTGCTAGCAAGCTGCCGTGGCTTCATCTGGCCCTGCAGGTTTGATGACAGTCTCTTAAAACGAAGTTGGGAAAAGAAGGAGGAAGGGGAGAGCAACCTACACTGAAATACTCAAGAAATACCTGCCAGAACATAGCTTTATTTCCAGCCAATTTGCAGTTGCCACCTAGATCTCTTAAAGAGCAGCTAACCTAAGAAATGCCAGGTCCTGCCCAAGCGTATACCCTGCTACACATGTTAAGCTAATATGTCTGTGTGCATGTGATAGCCACAGTTGTGCTCTGCATTCGAAAATGGCAACACGTGACAAGCCATGACACAGGACGCAGTAGAGGAAACACCACGGGGAAGTATGGGGCTCTCTGGATCCCTTGGGGTCCTGGAGGCATAGGTACTAGCAGAAGGAATTAACAGTCAACGACTCATTAAAGTATCTTCCACTGCCACCATGACTTGCCTTGACAAATTCTGTAGCAGTGGTGAACGTTACCTTCAGCTGTTCCTTCCGAGCGACTCGTGCCTGCTAAAGAGAACATGTGCTTCTAATTGTTAAGCCTGCCTAATCCCAACTGAAGTGGGCCGTGATAGCAAGTGTGGCAGAGGGTGGGGGCGCGAACTAGATCGCTGTCCTCTGAAGAAAGAGCTGTATTAAGACCTTCTTCTCGGAGACAAATCATCTTACGCAGGAGGAAAAAAAAACACTCCGTAGAAAAAGACAAATGACGGCACAACATCCGAAAAGACAAGTGCTCCGTCATTTTGTCATAAAGCCAGAAGTGACACTAATGCAGCACAGACTCTGCGTTCAGACACTTAGAAGATATCGGGGCAGAGCACAGCTTCTGGTGCCGCAGGTCTGTTTGGTGAGCCTAGGACACATGGGGGGCTTCGCTGATTTCCAGGAATATGTCCTGGATTTCAGAGGTTGACAAGACAAAGCAAGGGACAGGCAAGCCGCGTCCTGGTGTGAAGATTTGGCTCCTCTTCTGAATTTCAGAGGAAAGCGTGTGAACAACTGCTTAGAAAGTCTGAAGGGACTTTGGTCATTCACAGTCTAGGGACATTAGTGTTCTCTGACATTCTGAGACATACCTGTGTGGACACGCATGTTCACGAATGGACACCTTCAGGTGTATGTTTTTAAAGAATTCTGAAACTGCCGATTATCTCAAGATCCTCTATTTTCTCTTGATTCATAAACTCCTTGCATTGGATTTTCCACTTTGGGGAATCATATTTACCCATACTTCTGGACTATAAGACGCACCACCCAAATTTGGGAGGAAAGGGGGGTGCGTCTTATAGTCTGAATGTAGCTTGCCTGGCTCACTGTGGGGTGGGGATGGCAGCGGAGAGGGGTCACAGGAGGCAGGAGCAGGGTTGCCATTGCATTTTCCTCCCAAATTGGGGGGGTGGGGCGGAGAAAGTGGGTCTTGTAGTCCGAAAAATACGGTATTCGTACATTCATGTCACTAGAATGCTACATAGAAACTGTCATTGTGTGCATTCACTACATCTGCTACTTTTCCGTCCCCTCCCTCCCTTCCTTTCTTTCCTTTTCATTTCCTTTTGCATTTTTTATTTTCTTTGAAATTAGTGCTAATTCTATTATTTCCACTGTGTTGTAAAAGAATAGTGAGACACACATGCTTTGCTTGTTTTCAGTTGTTGTTCCAATTTGCATACTCATCTCCCCCCACATAATTAATTGATACTTAATTCTTTCTAGAAAAAAAAATTATTCAGCTGCTCAAATTTACCTTTAGCATTGCTTCTGATTTTTGCTATTTTGCTGCCATAGACTCATCCACCTCACAAAGGCATATCTGGCCCTAAATACTTTCCATTATATTTTTTCCTTTCTTTCTCTTGCCTCCTAAACTGTACATTTATAGCCCTTTAAAGGACACTCAGGCTTTTACGTCTGAAAATCAGCCTGCATGCTTTCCCTAATACCTTTCAAGTGTTAGATTAATGACATTTTTACAAGGTGTTAACCAGAATGCAGTGTGATACTTGAGCTGAGTTTTGCTACCGTCCAGGATAATCTATCCTAATTTCTGGGAAAACACATTTTGTCCTGGTTAAAAGAGATGTAATTATGTCCGTGTTCCTCTGCTGTGCTTGCCTTTGCTCTACGCCCACGTGAGTAGGGATGACGGGTGGGTGTGGGGGCTGGCAGCCAGGGCACATGTGTCTATTGCAATCCCAAGGTCTTACCAACAGCAGCAGAGGCCTCCTTGGAGATCAATCATCTTCATCTGGTGTTTGTTTTCTACCACCTAGTACTTGTTGCTTTCCCTTTGTCGCTGTTAATTTTGTTTGTCATATGTCAGACCAGGATGAGTGAGGCACATTCAGACTCTGCTCATTTTATTTTATTTTTTTTCCTTCCTTCCTTAGTCACCACCTTTGCTAATTTCAGGTGGTCAGCACATTTGGCAAATTTGTAGCTGCTTGCTTGAGCAAGTCATTAATCTCTATTAGGAAAGGAAGAGCCCCAATTCTAACCTTCCTGAGGCTGGCCTGCCCCCACCCCCATCTGCGGGTTGTTTTATATCTCCCTTGGTTTAGGAACCTGTTGTTTCTTTTACGACTTGTCCTTTTCTCTTCTTGTGCTACTTACCTGCCTCTGATAATAGCACCCTGGCACCCGGGCCTAGGCGGTCCATGCCTGGCAGGGCACTGTCAAGGGGCGCTCAGCTCTGCCCTCCGCCCCCTGACAGCCAGGGGCCCAGGTACTGGGGAGCCATTCCAGTCCTTTCTGTTAGAGACTTTCAGCAAAAATGTGCCTCCACTTTGTGTGTGTCTAAGGCAATAGTTATTCACTTCTTGGAGGGTGATTTCCCTGGTCCTTCTTCCTCCTGTTTATCCTCCTGTTGAAATATCTCCTTTCCCCTAGAAATCTTGAAACGAATATGCATATTTCCATTTTACTGGGAAGGAGCTGTGTTAAAAAAAAAGATTTTATTTATTTATGTTTAATCCTTACATCCCCTGTGTTACACTGTCAAATAAAACTATCAGGATGTGGCCTCCCTTGAAAAAAAAAGTTAAAATAAGCTTGTATTTCAGAGTATTGGCTTTTCCACATGTACACAAAACAAAAGGGGTTGTAGCCGTGGGTGGACGAAAGTGTCAGCACTCCTTGCTAACAAACGTGCTTTTGAGATGTACACTCTAAAGATCCCGTCCAGTTCTTCCTGTGGGGTCACGCCACAGACCTGGAAGACACCAAAGAAAACATCTAGGCCAGCGGTTTCTGAACCAGGTCTCGGGGGGAAAACGCTCCACCTCCAAATAACACCTGATATGGCCCACCCACCCATGAAACATCCCAGCCAGCATCTCCGGGTTGAGGACGGGGAAGCATGGGCTTGTCCTGCCCGCTGGACCTCCCCTCTGCCTGTGCAGTAGCGTCCTGGAGACCCCTGAGGCCCTCTGGAGTATGATTTATGCACTGTTACCTGCGTCCCCTGCAGGCCCCCCTCATCTTGCCCCAGTGTCCCAGGAGGTGGATGACCTCAGTGGGCTCTCTTGCCCTCTCATCTTCCATCAGATTTGGCAAAGGTGGGCACCAACAGTAATTCAGAACACAGCAAGGGTGGGCCATTCAGCCCCCGAGCTGCTCCCTGCAGGGTGTGGGCTAGCAGCCTCCCTCTACAGAAGGTTCCCTCTGTTCAGCTGTCAAGGGCGGGGAGCTTTTCCCTGTTTCTTAGCCCAGGATACTGCATCAAGCCTCGCTGGTTCCTCAGACCCTACAACCACCTTTGCAAACAGTGCCTGGATGGAAAGCTCCTCAAATTACCCATTTAGAGAGTGCCATCTGTATCTTGCCAGCATCCTGACCAGTAGATCAGTCTGAAACCTCAGACCGTGACCAACTCGTAAACTTGCCCAACTCATAAACTTTCCTCCAAAACACGTATTTATGGGTTTTATGGGCGGAGGGAGATTCTGGAAGACGACCCCGCTGAGTTATGGCACCTTTTCCTTCCCTTGGGTCTCCAGTCTCTCTACTCTTCCTGTTCTTTTAAAGAAATCTGGAAAGGAGCGAAAGAGCTGGATGTGCAGCCGTCCATCGGAGGCCAAGGGCAGCTGCAGGCAGACCTCTCTGCCAGTGTTTAAACGGCCCTCGTCCTGCCACTCGGCCGCCTGTGAGTTCATGCTCACATCTGGCTCTGCCGGCGCCTGCACGTATCCCTGAGAATGATTTCGAAGATCCCTCCAGCGCCTGGAAGCTCTCTCCCCAACCCACTCACTGACCCTGCTCGCTCCCAGATGTTCCCGAATCCCCTGTGTGTCCTTCTTGGGATATTGCTCAATCACCCTAGAAATGCAGGGCTACAGACACCCAGCCAGGACATGGCAGAGATAACCACGTGTGCGTTCCGCCTTTTCCCTGTGGGATGCTCCTCGAAAGGAAGGCAGAATCCAGTATTTGTCGTTTTAATCAAATCCTGAAATTGACCCCTTTAGATAAAGCCTTGGATATAGAATAGATGTAAAATGTGGGTCCCTGGCTAGCCCCAGGAGGCTAGAGAAAGAGGGTACCGTCTTCTCCTCCCACATCTGAGTTCCCAAGAAATACAGCTCTCTAAACGCTTACTTCATTTCTCCTGATATATCGAGGACTCCAGATGTAAGCTCATTGATAGTCTTGGTGTGCGCTTCAGTATTTGTGCTTTTAATAGATATTGCAAGTGTGTTTAATGTGAAAATAGAAACGAAGGGCTCTTAAAAGAGCTTACTCAAAATCCTGCCAATTACTGAAGTCTACCAGACAAGCAGGAGCCACTCTATTTTTTTTTTTTCCCCTGATACAAGGTGCGGGGGGGGGGGGGGAATGTTTCCACAAGAGCCTGGCCCTTTGTCTTGAAAAAAATATGCATCTCTTGGGTACAGAGTTCTAATAGTAAATACAGATGCAGCTTGTCACATTAAAAGACAACCAAGTTCGGTGCAGTGTTCAGAGCACCGTAGGTGACTTGTACATGGACAGTGTCATCTGAAAGCGTGCAATCGCTGTGAAGAGACTGGTCCTGGCTCTGATTTTGCAGCTCTCTGTTTGGTTTCCTCCGAAGGAAACCTTTAAGTCAAAAGTCACACGTGCCAGCACACTCATCTGTGCAATCTATTTCAGCTTCCAAAATTTCTCATCACCTGGTTACAAACATCTGAAGCTAAGAAATAGCCAAGATTCCATTGCAAGTCCTAAAGTAAGTTATTTTCTCTAGAAGCAAACAAGTAAATGACTTGGGCCCAAGCCATTGCCCAGACTGGATCCCGAGCTGGTTTGGGGTCTTACCAACTGTTTCTGATCCTGGTCTGCAGTAACTCTGGAAATGCAAAGGTCAAATCGGCCATAACCCTCCGCAGCCCCTAGTGGAGCTAAGGAATTAAAAGTTGCTTAAACCTTTTTTCTGTTGCCAGTTTTTCTTAAACATTAGCTCTGTTCCATTTCCCCCCCGCTCTGATTCGCAAAGAATAGGGAAGCTTAGCCAACTGCAGTTCCAAAGTATTGCCTCTTAAGCCCAGGCCAAGTGTGTAGACTTGATAGAATTCTGATTAATGCATCTTATTACATTAATTTTCAGAGGAACCCAAAGGCATTTCTCCTCTTCCTAGCGCAGCCTGGCCTGCCAGAAGCATTTGTCCACTTAAAGAGCTAATGTCTTCAGCTACCAACAACCATAAAACTGAACATCTATCAGAAGAGTTGGCTTTTTTAGATGCGCAGAAGGCACAGTACAAAATAGATATAGAACTTGGCTGAACTTTGCTTCAAATTTGCCAATCAAAACTCACAAGCTCATGCCAAGTTGGCCACAGAACCTCCTACTTGGAGCCAACACTAATTATATCAACAAAGAAGTTCAAGTTTAGCCCCTGTTAAGTCCTGCACTTGTGGGCATCAGGGGTGAGTCTTTCACGGGTAGACAAACAGGTCCCACTTCGAGAAGCTCTGTCCTACCCCTGCTTCCTCCTGAAACTCCCAGGAAGCTCTCAGGTCCCAGCCCTTTCTGTTCCTCTGGGCTATGCCTCTCCCACTCTGACCTGGGTGAAAAAAAAAAAGTCAGTCAGATTGCCCCGGTGAAAGGTCAAGCCTTCTTATCATCTTAGTTTTCTTTAGAAATGAGAAGCCTTCTCTTCTCATCTGGGTTTTCTAGGGAGCCAGCTTTGAGAGGGTGTTTATCTTAGGGTCCGCACCTGTGGAATGAAGCTGGCGTGGACAGAGGGAGAAGCTGAGCTGAGATGCAGCTGGACAAGGGTCTCCGCAAGGAGAGGTCTGGACCCAGCAGACCTCACTGGGTTAATATGCCCAGGCCTATACACCCCTTCCTGACTAGTCACTGGGTGGATTGCCCGAGGAAGGAGGCGACCTTGCTCTAGGAAGGACATGACTCTGCAGTTCAGGCACTCCTGCAGAGGTTGGCATCTGAAGGCCATGGGCCTTCCTGGAAGGAAGAGCTGAGCCACACGGAAGTGACCACCCGCTTTCCAGCGTGGATCCAATCCCAGCTGCTGCCGCATGCTCTTCTCTACCCCAACCTCCCCGCACCATCTCCTCTGACAGCGCACACAACTCTCCTCTTGGGCTCAGGGTCAGTAGGAGCTGTTCCCTAGGCCTTGTTGATGTGGGCCTTGAAGCAGGGGAGACGGCCCTGGAACGAGGCTGACCTGGGTTTGAGTGTTGTCTCTACCATGTAACTAGCTTTGCAGCCAACTCAACTGTTCAATTTCTTCTCCAAAACAGAGTCAATCGTACTTAATTCCAAAGGTTGCATAAGCCTAAGTGCGAATATTGGCAGGAAGTCATGAGCACACAGACAAGGACTGTAAAGTAGAGGCTGAACGTATGAGCTAAGAGCAGAGTCGGGATGCCTAGGCCGCCATCTGTTTCCTTGGCTGGATGTTCCGGGCCCAGTCAGTCAATCTCTCTAATCCTCAGTGTGCTCAGCTCCAGAATGAAGGTTTGTGAAAATTATGTGAAAGTCGTAGTGGTGAAGGGCTTAACAGTGCACTTGGCCCATGGCCTTCCGTTGTGCGTTCTCTAATAAGCATCCACTTTCCCTCTGCATTCTCTCCCAGGGGGCTGGCCTCTGCGGGTTCGACTCACTCCTTTCGAACCCTCTCAGCTTTTTCTGATTCTCAGGAGAGGTGAGCCAAGCTCAGCAGGCATGTTGTTGTAATAAGTGATCCAGTTATCCACCATTTATTTATATCATTAATTGTCTTCAGTGACCCCAACATACTTGAGGGCCACAAGCCCCCAGCCCTGGAAATAATGGTGGAATCAGATAATACACAAAGGTATTGTTTGGGGGATACCTTGGTGTTGCTAAGTCACTTTTCCATTCTTAAAAGAATGTTCCAAACTGGCAACCTGAAAAATTCGACTCAGCCCCTTCTTATTAGTAAAGTTGACCGTTCATTGCCAACGAAACCCAGGAAGTTGTTGGAAAGGCCAGTGGGGCAGACTCAGGACTGGTGTATGCCCCACCCCAAGAAGTGCTGAGAACTCAATGAAAATGAAAATGCCTTGACTAGTCCCTTTCCCTTCTTTCCACCCTTATCCTCCTCCCCTCTTCCCTCTGGCCACCCTCAGTCCATTCGTTGTTTCCATGCCTCTGGTTCTATTATTTGTTTGTTTTGTTCGTTAGGTTCCTCTCATAGGTGAGATCATGAATGACTCACGGACTTGGACAACAGGGCGGGGATTGACTGGGGGTGGTGCCGGGTGGAGGAGGGCAAAGGGGGAAAAGTTGGGACGACCATAGTAGAACAACAATAAAATATATTTTTTAAAAAAGAAATGGACAAAGATTTAAAAAAGAAAAATCGTAAAAAAGAAAAAAAAAAGAAAAATACCAGGACTTTTCTCAAGAAAGTACTTCATATTCTACGATAGCATAAATCATTCAGCCTGTATGGGTTTCCTGGGGCTGCCATAACAAAATACCATGAACTTGGCGACTTAACAGAAAGTTACTCTCACAGGTCAGGAGGCCAGAAGTGTGATATGACGGCGCCCGCAGGGTTGGTTTCTTCGGGGATCTCTGGGTGAGACTCTGCCCTGTGCTTCTCTCCTAGCCTCAGGCGGTCGCCGGCACCTCGCAGCTTTCCTTGGCTTGTAGACACATCGCTTCAACCTTTCTGTTCTCACAGGACCCGTATCTCTGCGTACCTGCGTGTCCTTTTAGTCTTCAATGACACCCGTTATTGGATTTAGGACCCACCCTGATCCAGTATCTTCTCATCTTGATCCTTATCTTAACTACCTCTGCAAAGACCCAATCCCCACATAAAGTTACATTCTGAGGTCCTGGGTGAGCATCAGTTTGGGGGAACACTATTAAACCCACTACATTGCTTTGTACACAACTGGGTCATTTCTCTTAGCCCTTCTCCTATGCATCTTCTGTGTGTCAGGAATTGTGGTTTAATATCCACTCACCCATTTCCTGTGGTTAGCCTCATCTATGCCGGAAGAAGAATAACAAAAAGTGAGGAAACTGAGGCGCAGATATGTGTTGACTGACTTGCCCCAGGTTACACAGCTAATCGGGATGAAGGCGGGTTGAAAGCCAGCCAAACCAGCTGTGTCCGGCCTCTGGTTTATCCTCCCTGCACCCGCCCACCCATGGCTTCTCGTTCTGAAAACCCAAAGGCAAATAAAGTAAATGAATTGCAGGATTGTGAAATGCTGTGGTCCTCGCCTTTGCACATTGTATAATCTTAATAGCCACCAGGATGTTTGCAGTGCAGTTCCCAGGAGGGTTGTATATTTCCAACGGGGTCACAGGGTCAAGCTCAGGTGACTGGCAATATTTTTATACTCCATGTTTATAACGTTTATGACTTTAAAATCGTTTCTGGGAAGCACTGAGGTGTGTGGCCTCTCACGTACAAGGAACAAAGGCATGGGCAGAAACGTTGCCGGCAAGGATTTAAACACGCTTCTCTAGTTCTAAAGCCGAGCTGAGTCTTTGAGACAATGCAAAGCACAGGGCCAGGCACAAAATAGATGCTCAGTAAGCGCCATCGGAGACTCGGGCTCCTGACTCTAAGGAGGACCATTTCCACCTCCCGCTAGACTTTTAAGTATTAAAGTAAACCCTTTGGTGCCTTGAAATCTACTCGAAACAACTAAAATTTCCATCTCCAGCTAGAATTTTGAATATTTTGGAAATAAAATCTTCAGAGTCTAGACATTTACCAGAACTGAGAAGCACAGTTTTCCAAATGGGTGGCACGTTGTTTTGAATCCTTCCATCGCTTTTCCTGCTAGAGGAAATAATAAAACACATCGTAGGGCCAAAGCTTTTTATAGGACGCCCTCGCTGTGGAGCAGACACTTAGCATATTTAAGTTGTAATCCAAGGGAAAGGATGTTGGGAGAGATTCCTAAGGAAGCCTGTTTTTTCTTCAAGGATGTAATCAAACCGATTTAGTAATCCCTAAAGGGCAGCCATTTGCAAACCAGGAAGGAAGTGGGGAGTTGTTTGTAAATTTGTGAATAAATTCTGTTCAAGAAATATTGGATTCATATTCAACCTGAAAAACAGGGAAAGGCCTTTCATTGCCTGCTTAGAAGTTTGAATACACTTTCAGTAGCTCTTCGTTATCTCAAATTAAATCTTAAATTGAGCTTGTGGTTCTGTGAATTAATACTCCGGCCTTTCAGCCCTGCTGCTGAGGCCATTCAAATCTAATGGCGGAGGTGGTCACAGGGTCAGCCCTTGGTCGGCGCTGTACAGAAACGCCTTAATGATGCCGGCAGATGTGTGCGTTCTGCGGCTGGGTTGGCTGGGCAGTGGTGGGCTAAGGCAGGGGAGGGGCTTGAAAATCACATTATTTTGTCAGGGGCCAGTTTGAATGAGGAATCAGAAGCCCACCCCGTCCCACCATTCCACACTAAAATGGGAGGCAGTGCTTCCCATAGCAGAAAGATGTCGGGGAAGCCACCACTGCCTGCAGGTTCGCCATGGTGACCTACCTCTCAGGATGCCACGGAAGGAGGTGGGCCACTTGTCCGTGTAATCACATGTGTCATTCTACAGATGTTCCATCCCTGAGATACATGTTGGATAAAGGCATGACCTAGGGTGGAATAGACATCGTTCCGTAAAACAGCCCCAGCCGCCCGTGTCAGGGAGTTTACTCAAATGTTTGGACATGTCGCTGCAGAGCTGAGCATTGAGGGAAGACTGAGAGCATGTTGGTATGAAATATGCAGGAACACGTGCTTTTCAAGGAACTCCCTGACTTTGCTTTTTCTCCCTCTGCCTCAGACTTCTTTCCTCCTTACCTGGAGTCACGGAGCGCTCGCTGTGGGCCAAACACAGAGCTATGTTTTAAGTACATTACTCCCCTCCCCCTTTAGGACTAGCCAGGCAAGTTCAAGTGATTTTCCTACCATTTTCTAGTTGATGGGAAGGACGCCAGAGAGTTCGTGGTAAATGGCTTTGTCTGGGGATTTGACCCCAGGTTTCTCTGGTCACAAAACTGCCATCATTTCCAGGAGCCCAGCTGGCCTCTCTGTAGGGGCTACAGCAGGTTTATACGTAAAGCACAGAAGCATCAATGGAAAATGTAAATAAGTGAAAGAACCGAATGGCCGACCCTCTAAAACAGTGACCATGGACACTAGCTGAGCCCTGGCCCCAGGCCAGGCTCTGTGTGAAGAGCTTCACAGCAGTTACATCGGGGCAGCCTCCAAAGGGGAGGAAGCATGGCGGCCAAGCCCATTTCACAGATGGGCTAGTAAAGGTTGGTAGTATTAACTCACTGAGAAAGTGGGGCAGCTGGTGTCTGTGTGACTCCAGGGCCAGGCATATAATTTCAGAGATCCTCGTCTATTCTCTATATTTTTCCCAATACACTTCTGGTTCCATTTTCAAGCAGGGAGACTCCAGGGCTGGAAGGACCTGGAAAGGTGAGGTCTAAGAGGACAGATAGAAAACACATCCACGGCCCATGTCGTTATTCTAGGACAGGAGCCAGGTACACCCCTGCCTCCTTGTTAGAAGTGGGCTCTGGGCGGCTTTATCTCTCCAAGTGAGGGGGCTGGGCTGGCTGACATGATGGCGGACAGAGTGGCAGTGGAAACTGTCAGGTCATGAAGGGGAATTAGCTTCTGGGTGTCAGTAGGTGCAAATCGCTGCAGGCGCTGGAGACTGGGAGCCCTGGTGTCTCTATTAGCTCCTCAGGCCATGAGGCCTTAATGACACCCCTGCCAACCGTACAAGAGGCAGCCGGTGACAGTAGGAGAGCGGGCTGCCAGCTAATCTAATCTGAACACCCCACCGGGGGCCTGGGGCCTGGGGAGACCAAGGCCTGGCTCCTGCTCCCTGTCACAGTGACAAAGATGATGACAACAAAAGAGCAGCCTCCAGAGAGAAGAGTGTTGATCCAGGGGCCAGGTCGGAGCCGGGATGCAAAGCAGGAAATCTCCCCTGTGTGTGGGTGTGTGGAGTGGGCGGGAGGTGAGAGAAGACAGGGAAAGGGTTGGGACGCGCATTTCGGCGCTGCCTGCCATGAGCACGGTGCTGACGTCGCCACCGTCATCGGAACCGTTACCTGCAATCCACCGGCCACTGGTGATATGCCCCGCAGTGCACTGGGTTCCTTTCATTGCCTTAATATAAAATTATATACAGTAATTTAATTTATAGCCATGCATCTTATTTATTCAGGTCCTACTGGGTGCCAAATGCTATTAGACACTTATTACTGTGTATTAATGATAAACAGAATACAATCTATCACCAAACTCCATGCTAAGCTTTCCATTAATATACTGTATTATGTGCCAGTTATGTGCGAATTCTCTTGTATTAATTTCTGTTAGCATCATTGTCTCCCACCAACTATAAAGTGGGTTCTATTATTATTTCTATTTTACAAATGAAGAATCTGGGGCTTAGCGGGATTAGAAACCATGCGAGGGAGAGAGATGCGCATGCCTCTGTCCTTTAAGCAGTGTTTTCCGAATCCCATATGCGTACTTTCCTTTTACCCTCAAATGTAGATGTGGTTCTCCCCACTTCATAGGTGAGGATGTCAAGAGGCCTTAAGGATGTGCCAAAGCCACAGAGCTACGAGCTGCAAAGCTGGGACTGAAACCCTTGGCTCTCTTCCCCCTGCCGTGCATGACACCGTGCTCTTGGGCAGCTCCAGAGCTGGGAGATGAGGGTGCGGTCTGGTCTCAAAGGCTGGCACGGCAGCTACTTCAAGGCTTCAGGCAGACGTGCGAGTGGGCTTGGAGCTTGGTGGACCCGAGGCCCAGCTTGCCACTGGGGAGAATAGGTGGGGTGCGTTTGAAGGCAGACTAGAACAGAGGTTCTGAAACCTCAGCATGCTTCAGGATCGCTTGGGGGCTGTTTCTCAGATCTCATCTCAGTGATTCTGTCAAAGTTAGCCGATCCAGGATGGGCCCTTGGACTCTGGAGGGTTAACTGGTAGCACAGAGGAACTGATGCTGGTGATGCTCGGATTGCGGGTTGAGTACAGTTGGTCTAGATCAAGAGTCAGCAAACTGTGGCCCAAATCCAGCTGACTCTCCGATTTCAAGTAAATTGTTGTGGGAACACAGCCTTGTCTGATCGTCCGCCTTTCATCTAGGGCTGCTTGCAAGCTTCACTAGCAGAATTGAGTAGTTGTGACGGAGAGCAACCAGCCCACCCAAAATATCGACAACTTAGCTCTTAAGAGGAAAGTCTGCCAACCCATCCATGGTCTAGAGAATTCTCTAGAGGCCCAGCTGTATGGGGCACAAGTAGCAAAAATTAAAAATGACTATTCCCTTGGCCTGGGCCCGATTCTGGGGATTTTGGAATCATATCCCATTCGATCCCCTGACAGGTCTGTGAGCCACTGCCCTCCCCAGTCTAAGGAAACTGGTCTCAGAGAGGTTGAAAGTATCCCAAGGCCCTACAGCAAGTGAGGACTGGAGCCAAAATCTGAACTCCCAGTTCCAGAGCCCCTCCCTCCCATGAGCATCTGTTTTAGGATTGTTTTGTGAATGAGCAAAGCCAGCACCTGAGCCACCCCGCCTCCTGGAAATACCGTCTGATGTGCACAGTGGGCAGAGGTGAAATGATGGCGCTCAGGGCTTGCTCTAAATTCTTCAGCAGCATCTGCTCAACTGCAGTAATGACAACAAAAGAAGACGGCGGGGGCGGGGGGTGGTGAGAAGGAAAGAGAGGAAAGAAGGAAGGCAGGGAGGAGGGAGGGAGAGGTGCAAATATCGAAGTAGTTTTTGTATCTAGATGATAAGTACGTGGGATTATATTATTTTTCCCCTTCGGTGTATGTTTTAAAAATTTACAATAAACGTATCTCCATCTGTAATCTATCTATATACATGTATATATGATCTTAATGTCTACTTGCTCTAAGACGGTAGCACAGCGTGGCCGGGCTCTCTCCTTTTCTCGTCTCCCTGCCCCCACTCCTACCCTGTGCCACTATTTTGTTTTTTGTTTTTTTTAATTAAGAAAATGGTAGCACTTATCTATTTTCATGGCTTCCGGAAGAGACCTGAAAATTAGAGTAAACAAATTACCCATTACCAGGGAAGCCCTGTGTCTCCCCCCACCCCGTGCCCACCCCCAGCAGAGCCTCAGCATCTTCTTTCACCTCTAGGAGATATTCTCCAAGGTCACTAAATTAAGCCTTCAGACAATCGAAAAATTGAATCTCAGTACATCTATTTTCCTAACAAAATTTCCACAGTGCCGATTGGGGCTGACAGGTGCGGCCGTGCAGCTTTCTGGGCTGTTCAGGTCGATTTGGCGGAGCAGGACAGCATCAGCTTGTATTGGAGGGAACATCTGAGCCGCGCAGGGCCCCCTGGGAGTCAGAGAGTTCCTTCCCTCCTTGCCACTGTAAATGACTATTTCTGTCCTTCGCAGAGCTCCCTTTCCTCCTTCTCCGCCAGCCCCGTCCTCACCCTCTGCAGCCACCAGGTCAGGTGCCTCTTCTTCAATTATTTATCAAAAGGGCCACTGCAATCATTGCAAACACATTTAGTAGTATCTGGAAACTGTGTTCATTTTGAGGGTACTAATGATGCAGCCCTAATCACAGTCCTCCTCAGGAGGGAGGGGCAGGATGTGATCTTCAGGGGAGTGGAGTCCCTGAGGGAGGGAGGGGCCTTGCAGCTGCCGCAGTCTGGCCGGCTCAGGGGCTTGCAGAGGTGGGAGGCACCCAGGATCTGGAAGCCGAGGACCCCAGCTCTGGGGTTGCCAGCTCTGTGACTTGGGAGGTCACGACCCCTGCCCAGCCTGCATTTCCTTATCTGCAAGCTGTGTGTTGGCCAGCGCTTTGGACAGAGAACACACGTGCACTTCTGGGGTCCGAGACGCCACCTGCAGTAGTCCTGTGTAAGCCTCTAAGGTGGATCTTAAAACCTCCAGGGGAAGTTTGCAATCTATTCAAAATATCAGTGTTCATGAACATGTGAAAATGATATCTGATTGGCTTAGCCATGGATAAAACTGAATTTATCCTGCAGCCTGGAGTACCCACCTGTACCCCACCTGGGAGCCCAGGTGCCCATCCTCAGCTGCACGGTGCTGGCGTCCATGACCTCCACAGTAGGAGGTGGGCTGCACGCTCGCTGGTGTAAGAGCTCAGACAGCTCACCCTGACCTTTCTCGTCTGTGGAAGAATGATCATAATGCTATCTACATTTGTGGGAGCATTGAGATGATCAAATAAGATAATTCTCCTAAAGCACAAAGCATGATCCCTGGTACATAAGTGCTCAGTGATAACAAAAATACTGGTTACTACTATTGCACCCGGACACTTAGGAGGGGGAGTGCCCCCATCCCTTCCCTCTGGGTCAGCAAAGCCATCACCCCTTCTGGAGTGTGTGTGATTGGAGAGTGGGCAGCCCGAAGGAACCTGTTTGTAGCGGTGGAGTCACAGGAGCCAGCAGGTGAGTGGAGGAGGTAACTTCACAGAGGGAATCTCAAACCCTTCAAACACATTCCTTGGCGTTGCTCTCCAAAGACAGATTGCATCCATTTATAATCATTGTAGTGGTGGCTTTTGAGCTCACCAATTTTATTCATTTTTGCTCCTGAGAGCAAGAAACTTGCCTTGAAGAATCACGGCTTCGGCCACTAAGGACAGTAAGCACCCCCACCCCCTTGGTGCCCTTCAGTGGACAAGGGTGGGTTGTAAAAAACAAAGCCACCAGGGTCAGTGCTCAAGTGCTCGCTCTCTCTCTCTCTTTCTCTCTTTCTTTCCTCCTACCTCTTTCTCTCTTTCTCTCTCTCTCCACCACCAACCCTCGACTCACAGCCTTTCCTATACCCTGCTTACTCCTCCAATATAGCCATAATTTTCCCCTGTATTTAACTATCTCTTCCCGCTGCCTCCTCTCCCTCCTCTTCCTCATTCTTTTTTACTGTAAGGAAAGCAAATCAGGTTGCAGTGCCCACAAAGGTAGCAAGGACACTGTTATTACAGCCCCATTAGGCTCTTCACTCCTGGGTCTGATTTTCCATAAATTCTCTTTTGTTCCTTGCTGCACATGTGTATTACTGGTGTGTGTGTGTGTGTAGGGGTCCTGAATGTTTGTAAAGTGCGTAGAGTTTTCCCAGCAATTTGCTGAGCATTGCTATGTCAATACATCCTCTGTGAAGCTGGGTATGATTATACCCATTTTACGAGGAAGAAATTAAGGCTGAAGAGGACCTGGTGGGTTACCGAGAGTCACATAGCTTCTAAGTGGAAGAGGTGGCCTTCAAGCTGCTGACTCATCACTTTCATATTTTTCCTGTCATACCACACAGGCAGAACGTAAGCTCTGTGACACCAGGTTTTGTGTCTCATTCTGTGTTAGATCCATTTGGCTTTTGCCTCACCATGCATATATTAGGTAGTTGGAACATTTCAGCTGAATGAGTGAGTGAGTGAGTGAGTGAATGGATGACACCATCAATCAAATTGAAACACTGCAGCCAGAGTCCAGCTTTCACACACGCCTCGGGTAGGGGAGGCTGGAAGTTGGTATTGCGGGGCCTCGTAAGACCAACAATGCCAGAATAACAACAGGATGCAAACGCTCCCCTCTTCTCATAAATCTCGGACACCAGCGTCGTCTGTGCTGAGCAGGGCCCACGTGCTATGATAGCAAACACCGAGAGGCCCAAAAGGCCAACCTGGGACCGTGTCCCCACCGACCTGTGCTAAGTCTGCAGAATATTTAAATGGGTTAATTTATAAAGTGAGCTACAGGAAAGTTTCCAGGATTGCTGCACGCGTGTCTCATAAATCGGCACAAATTGAGTCCAGCTTTCTGTGCCCGTCAGCTCCTAGGTAAACCAGAATTTATTGAGAGGTGTAGAGGTTGCCATCCAAAGAAACACAGTAAATGAGAAAAGAGCATCCTCAGGAGGTCTGTGAGCAAGGTGTGAAAGCTGGCGGATACGACAAGGGTCCCAAATGCAGCATCCCATTGCCAAGGATTCGGAAGTACGGTCTGCTTTGTTGCAGATGGAGACTGCCTTCCTGGAATGCTTGCGTAATTCTTGAACATTCCACTGACTCCTTAACAGACTACAGAGTTTGTGTGTTGCAGAGAGAATTTATGGTATGAAGGAACACAGAAAAGCAGGAGGGCTAACCTGGGTATTCTGCGTACGTCAGATTATTGGACTGGTTTACCCAGAACCAAAAATTATGAAATATATAAATATGAAGCTTTAGTTTTTATGGCCATGACGACTACTGTGGTAATCATGTCTGCACGCTGCAGCAGTCTGAGCGACCACGGCAGCTGCTGATACTCACTGAGGGCCTACTGTGGACCTACCCTGCACTGAGGGTTGTGCCCAGGTTTGTCCCAGTCCTTGTGAGGGCTTGACCCTTGCAGGGGTTCTGCAGATTGTTATTAATGTGCCCATTTTACAGAGGTGGAATGTGACTCCGCAAAAATGAAGCCTGGGATTTTTAACTGCCGTATGGGTTTGAATCCAATTCAAGTTGTTTTTCCCATTGCAAAGCTGCTCTTCTCCTTTTTTTTTAGCTTCATCATCCAGCATCGCCTCTCATGACCATAACTGCCTTCTCATCACCCAGAAGGCCAGTGCCAGCGCTCTGGTAAGGTGTCCTTGCCGAGCCAAGTTGTTTAACGCTTCACTCTTGCTTTTATTCTGTCAGATACAACAGTTAAAGTGATCCGCAAAATGCCCTCGGAGCAAATAGAGACTCAGAACCAACAGTTTGATAAGTGGTCAGATCCTCCAAAGGGAGCCAGCGACAAATACGGCTTTACAAGGGAAACACCCTTTAAAATACAAAGTGTCTCGAGCATATTAGTGAAGCAGCTGTTTGCTGAGGAAAGAAAAGGCAGGGTTGTACTGGACACAGAATCAGCACATGTCAGGACGTTCCCTCGGTTTCTCACACACTGACCGTCTCGGGACCTGCTGGCGGCACCGGCTACCATGACTGCGTTTTAGAGAGGAAGAAACAGGAGTTCGGTGACTAGAGGGAGAAAGTACAATGTAAGAAATAAATGGGATGCCAAAGCATTGCTAGGAGACAACGGGAAAAATCTCTCGGACCTCATTTTAGTACGAAAGGAGGCAGAATTCGAATCTGAAATAATTCAATATACCTACCTGCTGTTTCTGACTTTTCACGAAGGGACGGATCTCAGCTGTACCCTCCGATGCATTGGAGACGGACAACAAGAAGACACAAAATCCTGTTACTGCCGAAGCTGACACTTCTTTCAGGCCTTGTTATTCTTGTTCCCTTCGATGTATTTCAACTCCAAAATACACTGTGACACAAAAATTGTGTATTCAGATTGTTCTATTGATTTGTTGGGAAAGTGACCTTGTGCGCACACATGAAAATGAGATCTACACCCCCGGCCTCCGCTTTGCGAGGATGTGCGAACAAGAGCAGAAACGTGTGTGTGTTTCACATCTAGATCGGATCTCCCTCTGCAGAGATGAAGGGCGCCCAGGGAGGGCTTCTTGTGAGGCTGTGCCGGTGCAGCCTAGGCGAGGAAACCTGGCAGGGGGCGAATGTGGGCGCTGAAGTAGTGTAACTTTGCAAAAACCGGGGGCCCTGGCTACAGATAGAGGGGGCTCCTTGTGGCTTGGACAGCGGCCCTTGTGGGACTGAACTTCTGATTTTCTAACTTGCACAAGGGTGCTGCCCCATGGGCCTGCCTGCACGGCAGCATCCTGGACTCTGGGAAGAAGGGACCCCGCCTTGTACTGTCAATCGCCTCTTCCCCAGGCCAGCCCACCAAGGCGTGGGTGTGGACCGGAAGGGGAAGACAGGGGTGTTACCAAGCGCTGCACCGCTCTAGGGCCTGACAAACGCAGTGCCTCATTTAGTCCTTGAAGCAACCCTTGAGGGGGGTGGCATTAGGCCATTCACCAGGTACAGGGTTCACACCGTGAGGTGCAGGACTCTGGAGCCGCTCACCTAGGATCAGAGAGCTGGTAGGTGGCAGAGATGAGGCTGGGATTGAAGATTTCTGGTCTAAATTCAGGTCCACTTCATTACTCTCTACAGCTAGAGTCCCTGTGGTCTGGATCCCTCAGCATAGGACTAAGATGAAATAGAATGTCCTCACTTAAGGAGACAGGCGGCAGATGGGCTTTTGCCATGAACATTTTTATTTTTTCAGATTCAGGGATGAGCAGAAAGAGATGAGAGATGGAAGGTGAAGTGCAGTACAAGAGAGAAAGGGGAGAGTGGAGGCTGTTCTCCAGAACATAGAGGCTGCCTCTTCATCCCACACAATAGAAACCGGAGCCCAGAATACAGTCATGAGAAGTTCCAGAATCTCAAATCGCTCTTTGCTACTTAAGGGGCAGGCGGGGGGTGAAGGGGTGGAAAAGACGAAAGAAGAAGAAAAAAAAAAACAGCAAGCACGTGGAAACTTAAAAAATGGTTAGCTGCATGTAAATGGCTTTTATTATAACTGCTGGGCTGAACCAGGAGACTTGAGCTGTGTAAAATGTCACTTGCTCTTATCACAGTTCATGGAGATTACCTTTCACCACGAGTTTCGTTTTCATTTCTTCCAACACTTGGAGAAGGGAACAAGGCAGTGACTCCTTTATTCCCTAATCCTCGCCAGCAACTCGCTTCTTCCTCTGTGTTTTGTGTCATCCTGTATGATATGGCATCAAGGCAATTCATAGCAGCGGTTGAACCAAAAGCAATTTAAGTCAAAAATGGACAAATATGGATGTCATTTATAAGGCTTGTTCAAAGGCCTTTGACATCGCTCAAAGCTTGAACACTGCTCAGGAGTGAGACACGTTTTCCCCCTTAGCAATGCAAGATTGGAGATTTAATACAGACCGTTTAGTGAGGCGTCTCTGTGGTTCTTGTCCAGAAACCATTTCTTGAGGGAAGGAAGTAATTTTGTGTTATATACCAAGACAGAAGGTGATTAAGTGATTAGAAACCAAGGTGGATTCTGAAGGTGAATTTATTATTTTGATTCAGCTGCAGTAATAACAGCATGTGCTATTTGGGCCTATCATGTATGTGAGCATGGTATTATGAGTGTTACGTTTATTTTGGTAAATTTTCATAATCACTTTGTATAGCTGTAGCTGTAAATACAAAGGCAAGTATGTGTTCCTGTCCC
Source organism: Glossophaga mutica (assembly GCA_039655065.1). Classification (NCBI taxonomy): domain Eukaryota; kingdom Metazoa; phylum Chordata; class Mammalia; order Chiroptera; family Phyllostomidae; genus Glossophaga; species Glossophaga mutica. The sequence continues at coordinate 23,388,880 of CM077315.1, forward strand.
ATTTTACAGGTGAGAAAACTGAGTCTCAGAGGCCCAAAATGGCATGAAAATCTTGAGTGGGAAAATTCACTCCATGTGACTCCAAATGCCATTTAACTACGCCATACTCTAATTTTGAGAACTACTGATAAAATAAGAAGCCAGCAGCTCTGTGTTTGGCCACGTACCTCCCTCTCTGGCTGGGGCTGTGGGGTGGGCTCCTGGCCTGGGAGCCTCCTTGTCCAGGTCCAGCAGGCTGTGCCGTGCAAGGCAGCTTTTCAGGTTCCGTGGGTGGTGGGGAAGCCAAGGAAAGCACCTCAGGGCGCTGAGGGTGTGCTTTGGTCATTCCCAGGAAGCAAAGCCAAGTATAATTGGAAAGGTAGGCCAGTTCGGCCATCACGTTGCAGAGGGACAAAAACTCCTTGACGCAAACACTCTGCAAACCCCAGAGGGCCAAGAGCACACCTCAGGAGAAGAGGAAACTTCGGCAGTTCGTACGTGAAATGGAGGAGCCTGCTCAAGACACAAGTGCATCTTAAACCAGCGAGGCTTTCCCCTCGCACGTGTGTGTACAACTAGAGTATTTTCTTTGGCTTTAAAAGAACTATAAAAGGGTGGGAAAAGATAACCCCCAAAGGCTACATACTATATGATTTTATTTACATAACATTCTTGAAAGAACTAAGCCATAGAAACAGATCGGTGACCCCCAGGGATTCAGGGGGGGCACGGCTGGAAGGAAAGCGGGGGGGGGGGTGGAGACAGAGGGCCGCAGGAGGGCCCTGGGGCGGCGGGCGGAACGGTCTTTCTCTGGGCTGTGGTCACGCCAGTTTCCTGGTTGTGATGTTGTACTGTAGTTTTGTGAGATATTGCCATTGGGGGAAACAGGGTAAAGGAAGTCTGGGGTCTCTTCTGTATTATTTTACACAACTGCGTGTGAATCTACCATCATCTCAAAATGAAACGTTTAATTACAAAAATTACAGAACATATGGGGAAAATTCACCAAGAAGAAAATTTAAATCACCCATGAGGCTTCCATGCAGAGAGAGTCATCGTTTCTGTTTTGGTCTGTCCCCCTGCCTGTCTGTCTGTCTGTCTCTCTCTCTCTCTCTACCTCCTACCCCTACCCCAGCCTCCTCCTCTCCCTCATACACATAAAATGGAGAGGTTCTAAAATGTAGTTACACCTTGTCAGTCTACTGGCTGGTGACATCTCACCTTTGCATCGTCAGAGGTCTAAAGACTGTTTAGACCTTCTGGTCTGGCACTGGTTGTGATGAAAAGACAGCCAGGAGCTCCCCCACCCAGGAGCTGTGCATAGAAATGGATGCATTTTATGTGCAGAGCTGCAACTCTACCCCCTCCTGCTAAAAGATGTTAAGATTTTTGCAATAAATATTACTTATGGCTGTTAATCGAGCTGCATCCCAGATTGTCGGTACATGTTTATTTTCTCATTTTAATTCCTCAGAGTTACAGCAGTTATGGGGGGAGGGAGGAAAATAAGGTTAGGTGGAGTGAGGGGGCAGTTTATTTAATACATAATCTACATTCCTGGTTGATGATCTTGCCAAATGGCATGTTTGGTTGGGGACATAAAATGGGGCAGAGGAAGAAGAGCTGGAGGGCCGTATCTCGAAAACCCCAGGTCCCCATCCTCCCAGCCCCCACCAGGGTGCCCCAGAGATCATTCTTGCACAAGTGCCTTTGCTTCTAGGCTGCTGGGAGTGACCTCCCCACCCCAGGCACTAGCTAAGCCTCAAGTCACATAAGAGCAAAAACATCTGGATTTTTTCCTATTATTACCAACTTACTGGCTGAGTGACTTGGACAGATTCCTCTGTTTTTCTTATCCTTCATCCCCTTCCCTTTCTGATCCTCAGTTTCATTCTCTGTCAGTAAATAAGTTACTGGCTGTTTGGAAATTCAAATGAGCTGACACATGTGAACGTGCCTCACAGATACACGGTTGTGCGCAAGCGTTAGTTGTCCTTGTTGCGGGATGGGAGGAACCTGTTGTCTGCATCGCCGTCTGGCCAACCCTCACTGTGCTCTCGTAGACTGGTTTTCTAAGAGGAGGTGATTGCCATTGCGAGGCCCAGCTGTACACAGTCCTAACTCTGTGACACTGAAGGGAGTCTTGAACCTCTCCGGGTCTTGCTTTTCTCATCTCCTGTTCGAACTTTAAAGAGAGAGTGTTGTGTGGGTTAGTTTGGAGAAGGCATAAGGCATTACACATAGTAAGGACTCAATATGCCTTTGGTTGACTAATTGAATAGTGCTCCAAATATTCGAAGCAAAAGCGCTCATGCCTGTGCAGTATGGTTTTAACAAAGAGGGATGACGGCATGGCATGGCGCCACCACCACGTGAAGCTTATTGCTTGGTTTTTCTACAGAGCCTGTGGTGTACTTTGCATTGCTCATCCTGGCATTAAGCAGGATCCCTGCACAATCCGTTGGTCACTCCTGAAGCTCACTACCTAACCCAGCGCTTCCTCATCTGTAACATTCCTATGAATCACCCAAGCCCCCAGAGACTTGTTAAATGCGGATTCTGGTTGAGTAGGTCTGGGTGGGCCCTGAGATCTCGTGTTTTTTACAAACTAATGAGCTCCCAGGTGATGCCAGTATTGCTGGCCCAAGGACCACACTTGGAGTAGCAAATATCTAGATGCAGTACCGTCTACTACGGGATGTTTTCGAGATTGAGAGACATTTTTGGCACTTGGGATCATTAAGAGCTCGGGGTCCCAAAATCCACTCTGGGATGCTATAGACAGTCCAATGCAGCAAAGAATCACCTGCATCCTGGCAACTTGCATATATCACTCATGTCAGTCAAAAACATGTTTACAATGATCTGAGCCCAGAATTCACGATGCTTTGCCCAGAAGCACAATGTGTACTGAATCTCCTAGAAATGCAAGGACCTTCCAAGTCAAGGGCAGATTGTACTGTGTTTGGCTCAAAAGTTGATCAAGATTTGTCTGCCATCTTGAAAAATCATGCAGCGCCTCTCAGGGTAATAGTTGAGTCACCATAACCTATGATTTGTCTACATTTGTGGTGTTGTACTTATGGTGATTTAAATAGTGGTGCACTGGGGCTTCCTCCTTCCAACTCATGTGAGCAGATTGTGCCAATTTCTTCCCAATCCTGCATTCCATGATGTCGTCCTGGTTGCTTGATATTGACTGTGGTGAGAGTATTTGCACCTTGGAAATTGGCAAATGTTACAAATCCAGGGGGGGGTGCGCATGTATGTGCTTCTTTCCAGAGAGCTGGTTTACCGATACAGAGCTATATCTGTGTAAAAATATATTCAACACTTATTTCAAAATTCCAAATACAAAGAGAACATATCAAAATTCTGGAGAATTTTGATTTATGTTTCTATAATCCAAACCTACAAGTAGCTGCAAACATTTGACTATTTCATTATGTGCTTCTGGTGTAATCTTGTTCAAGCAGTTAACTTTTAAAATGCACATTATTTTATCAATTATTTGTCTCTTCTTTATTTATAGTTAGTACATTATATTAATTTTTCATTAATTGTGTGTGTGGGTAAGTTATGCTATTTTGAATTTCATTTCAGGAGCTTAATAGGGAGTTATAAAATATTTCTTTGAAAATGAGGGTCTTGGGTTGCTGGGCTTGAGTGGCACTGATCTAATTAACTTCCAGGCAGGGCCTGCAGACATGTGGGAGGCCCAGCACTTCTGCTGGGGAGAAGGGATGTAAGAGTCACATTATAAAGTCGAGTTGTAATCAGCATCTCCCCTTCAAGGTGCTCAGGAGAAGAACGTTTTAATCTGGGATTGGAGTGAGCAGCACGGTCTCTCATAAAATAATCCCAGGGGAGTTTGTTCTGCACAGCTGCAGCAATGCAGGAGTTGATGATGGTGCTGAGGAAGAGGAGGGCAGGAGGAGAAAGACAAATCTGTAAATAGGTTGAACAGGACCTACGATTGTTGGAAAAAGTGTCTATAAAATACAAGGAGGGGTGAAGACAAGCTTAAAAGAATGTTTTTACTCTACAAGAAACAAAAGAAATAGGGAACAGAAACCTGACTTTTGCACTCACACACACATTCACACGTGCACACACGCATGCCCACCCCGGGATGGGCAGGTGGAAAGGCAGTTTTTAACAGGCTGCTTTAGCATGGCCTTCTGTTAGGGGCAAAAGCACTACAAACACTGGGCCTTTGCTTTTGGCAATCATTCCTCCTTTTAATTTTTTTGGCACCGTAGAGATATTTCCATAAATAGTGCATTTAATGGAGTGTGTTACTTTATTACTGTCAGCTACCATAACAGTAGAGGAAAATTCAATAAACACAAAAGCTAAGTTCCGAAAGTAGAAGGCTCCCAAGTCCACATCCTTCATGAACTTGTACATTTAAGCTGTTTAACCTTTTTATTTTCCCACCTGTGAACTTCTTAGCTTTTGGGGTGGTGAAGGCACCCAGTTCCGTGCCTGATTGAGAGTAGATGCCAAACCAAATTTAGGACACGTTTATTATTATAGTGGCTGTGTTGCAGACTTGCCAAGCCAAGCCTTCCATGTTACTGAGATGTGAATGCCTGGCTCAGGGGCTGAGACCTGCCTGAGCTTTGAGTATTAGCAGCCCTCGCACGCAACAGACCTGCCGATGGCACGCGCTTCTTTGCCCCAGAATAATTGGGAGCCATTTGCTCAGCTAGAGCAGGGAATCCAGCTTAAGGGAGGAAGTGAAAACACGAAGACATAAATAAGTGAGAAAGTTAGCAAATCAGAGTAATCGTGGAGCAAAATAATTCGTTCCCATTCCCTGGCTCAGCGTGGATGCAAATGCTATATCATTAAGTCAGTCCCCAGTACAAAGGCAGCCAGCATAACTGTTGCATCAAATATTTACCCAGAGCCAAGAGCAAAATTTTTATTATGTTTTTTTATAAGTTTGATTTACTAACCTCCAGTGCAATCCCTATTTTTAGAGGTTGGCTCATATTTTTAATTTGTTTTCTCTGAAGCACTGAATCCTTACTTGTGTTTCAGCGTCCACTTGGTTCCTAATGGCAGAGCAACATTGAAAAGCATAATTACATTTCCTAATTATGTGTAATTAGGCAAAACCCAGATGATGTATTCAACGTGCTCTCAGAATAGCCAGGGGTCAAGGACTGTTGGAATTCAGTAACATTTTTATAAATAAGCCGGTGCGTTATTTAACGCTGGGGTCCAAGGTGGTGCTGGGTGCCTTGCAGACCAGTGTCATGGTTGAAATATATAGCATTCTATTTAGCCAAGAAAAACCATCACTGACTCCCCACCTTTATACCCTACCCCTCTTTTTAAAACCAGGGTTTAGATTTGCTGTTCTTAGCCCAAGAGAGGCCCTCTAAACTCAGAACCATAAAGTTCTGCTTACTGGCAGCCTAAGTGATATTTATTTTTTTAAAGCTTAATCCTTTTGAAACATGGAGAAATAAATACATCCTCTTATCTTCCATATGCCTGGGCTGGGAAATAAATTCTTATTTTCCTGCGACGTGGTACCAGTGGGCTACAATGAATAATTTGGGCCGTCTCGCTGAAGATAATAGGGAAGCCTTCTCTATTACCAGTGATAATTATGAATCTCATAATAGAAAACATCCCGAGCCCGAACATCAATCAGGGAAGATAAACAATGGGAAATGATAGGTATACAAAAGGGAAAATGGCAGCCGCACATATGGAGGGCAATACCGCAGAATTCTGGCGGGGTTATAAATCATCGAGTCAAATCATTTCCATGCAATTAATATCCTCAAATTAAAACATTGGTTTTTAAAGAAAGACTTTGCAGACTTTTCAGCTGGGCAGCTGGCCACCTTACACGATCCGCCCAGCCACCCCAGCGCTGCCCTCCGTCCTGAGCCTTGCATAACCCCAGCCAGAGCTGGCTGGGGCCCCAGCTAACAATGTCACCCTGTGAGCTGGCCCGATGACCTCATTCCAGTTCACCAGGGACACTCACCCAACTCTGACCTGGTGGAGGCTGACCCTTAGAATCTGTAGCCTTAAGCAGGATGACAAAGACTTGCCTATTGAGGCAGGAAGGCTAACTTTCTTTACCGGCCTAAAAGACTGTGTCCACACGGACACAGCCCAGTGAAGCGTGTGGCAAAGCTACAGACAAATGGAAAACCTTCATTCTGAAGGGTCACCATCTCCTCCTATTCAGTAGCCCTGCTTTCATGCACTTTCTTCTTATCTTGCTGTCATTTTCATCAAGTCCCAAGGCACTTGGATGGACTTCTTTAAGGAAGAATAAAGGAATGCATTCCTGACAGCGAGGAAACACTGCCCGTGAGGCTGTCGTTGCGTCTCAACGTGAAGTTTAAGACTATTTGGCTAATTTATTTACTGCATTATGTGGGAAGACCAGCGAGATCTCGAGCCGTCCTCTCGTGGGTCTGCCTGCAGAAGTCCACAGCCTGCGGCCGTGCGGACAGGAATCAAACAGAATCTCCCCGTTCCGCCCCTTATTTAGGAGCGGGCCAGAGATTTGAGTCAGTTGTCAAATATGTCCTAAACGCCACAGAATTCGCTCATGGATTTTGTTTTATAGGCTTAATATAATATTTTATAAAACATATTTTTAAAGAAGTGCATAATTTTTCCCCAAAGCAAGGGTTTTCCCATGCCATATAATTTGCTAAGTGTGGCTTTGCTGCATTATAGCCCGTAATTTAAAATCAGCTTCCACAAGGCAAAAAATAACTCCAAGCCATGATTAAGTAGGTAATGGACAAGGTAACTAATACCCCCTGAAGGATGGCCTTCCAGACACTCATTTTAAGTGACAAAACGGTTGAAGGTTGAAATGTGTAGTCCTGTACTAATTTACCCGAGTTGCGGGGAATCAAGAAAAGACATTATAAAGTGGCATATCTGGGCAGCGAGGACACAGAGCTCAGAGTGGATATTCTTCATGTACATTTTAATGAGCCCGTGCCTCATTTTCCCCATTTAAAGTAAATGGGTTTATGCCTAATTGTACCAGCAGTTCTTCCCATAAAATCATTCTTTTGGAAGGGGCGTCCTAGCCCAGTCTTAACCAATTCCGAGCAGGCAGTCGGTGCAGTGCAGACGGGGGACGCACGGCGGAGCGGGGGACGCACAGGCTTTGGAATCGGGCAGAATGGAGTGTGAGCGCAAACGGCCAGCCGGCGCGGTGGCCTTGGGCAAGTGCTCTGCTGTTTTCTTTCTCAATTTTTGTTCTGAAACAAACTTTGGATTTACCACAGAGTCACAGAAATACTTAGAAAGTTTCCGTACACCCTTTGTTCATACAGCTTCCCCTAATATTAACATGATACATTTTCCACTCTAAGATATTAACATTGCTGCAATGCTACTAACTCAATTAAGCAACACTTTATTTGCATTTCACCAGCGTTTCCAGTAATGTTCATTTCCTGTCCCAGGATTTAACCCAGGGTCACACTCCGCATTTACTCGTATGTCTCCCAGTCTTCTCTGGTCTGTGGGTCTGAGACAGTTTCTTGGTCTTCCTTATTTTTATTATTATTCATACGACCTTTACACTTTTTGCACAGTCTGGTTAGTTATTTCACAGAAAATCCTCAGTTTGGGTGTACCTGATGTGTCCTCCTGATTAGATTGAGGTTATGGTCCTTAGGCAAAAATACACAAAGCCGTGTACATTTCTCAGTCCATATCAGAGGGTAGATAACATCAAAATATCTTTTTACCGGTACTGTTAACCTGATCTCTTGGTGAACGTGTTTTCTGCCAGATTTGTCCACTGACAGTCACTGTTTCCCCTTTGTAGTTAGTACATGTCTCTGGGGAGGTGCTCTGAGACTGTTTCTCCCGAATTCCTACCCACTGGTTTTAGTGCCCATCCGTGGGCCCTGGCTGCAGCAGTTCCTGCGGGGCTGTTCTAACGGGGAGCTCCTGTGTCTCTCCAGACTTCTGCATTTCTTAGTCAGAATGCTTCCATCGGGAAGGCTGTCTCATCTACTCCACTTAGCTTTTAAATCACTCATTCCCTTACACTAGTACGGACACATGAACATTCCTTTTGTATTCTGTAGGTCATAATGCAATGATACCGTTACATATTTTGCTGCTCAGATTGTTCCCGCTTTGGCCCTGGGCGCTCTTCTGTGTTGGCTCCTGTGCCCTTCCTTCGTGCCCCATCCCATTCCGAGCACTTCCTTACGTCTCGGCACTGCATGATGCTACGGTCTCACCTGGTGCTGCCCTGCCCCAGTCTTGGAAGTGACTACTTTTCCGAGAATCCCTGGTTCCTTTGATTGGAGAATGGTATTTAGAAACCATGGTTTGGGTGCTAGTTGTGCTCTTGTTACAGGGGCATACATGACATATTTCAACATATTTGTATTTAAGTAAATTGTATTATTTTATATATTTATGATATTGAGAGTATGTAATATAAATATGTATATATTTGCAATATTAGTTTGTATCTGATTTCAATCTAGTACCCCTGGGTTTAGTCTGTCTTTTCTTGGGGTGTTTTTTTTTTAATCATTCCAAGTCTCACTTTCTTCTATAAGATACAAATATTAACAACCATACTTTAAAGTTTGGGGATGATATAGTAGGTTGTGAAAATTGTAATTATTAAAAACGAAGCATTTCTTGCCTCCCCTGCATCCACACCCACCCTGTATGATGCTGTTCATTTTCCTATTAAGAGGTGGAGCCTTTTCCCCTTCACTTGAATAGGGTTGACCCATTGGCCAGTGCGACCTTAAGCCAAGATGATCCAGGCACAGGCACAGGCATGGCAAGTGTCTGGCTATTGGTGCGTGCCCCTTGCCACTTCGCACCCTGAGACCGCAACGTAAGCCTGCGGAGGATGGGAGGACACAGGAAGGGAGCCTAGTTGTCCTAGTGAGTAGCGTGCCCACCCCCAAGCACAGGAGGGAAGCCATTCCAGAGTCATCCAGCTACCAGCCAAGCCACCAGCTGGCCCTAGACACTCTGCCGAGCCCGGCAGAGGTTGTCAAGACTGTCTGCACCAGAGAAAGAGCCTGGCCGCTGCACAGAGTCATGAACTTGTGTAAGAAGCAGTGGTTGTTCACCCACTGAGCTCCGTGGGAGTTTTGTTAAGCAGCAAATGCAACGAATATAGAAAGCTTAGTTAATGTGTGAAAAACAAGGAGCACAGTATCTTTTCTGAAAAGTGGGCTATCAGTCAGTGCTGTTTTTAGTGATTGATGTTATTTTTGTGAAAGACTTCAGGTTCTGTTTGCCCTCTAACACCTCCTCAACCAATCTAACTAAACAAACTGTGTTGGCTAACTGTTGGAACCAGGCCTTTGACTAGATGAGCACCTTCAAGTAGAACCACTGTTGCCCTGGGCGGGTGGCTCAGTTGGTAGGAGCATTGTCTTGTGCACCAAAAAGTTGTGGGTTCGATTTACAGTCAGGGCACACGCCTAGGCTGCAGGTTCGATCCTCAGTCAGGCGTGTACAGGAGGCAGCTGACTGATGCGTCTCTCCCTCTCTCTTCTTCTCTCTCTAAAGTCAACAAACATGTCCTTGGGTGAGGATTAAAAAAAAAACCCACTGTTTAAGGGCAAGGCTCCGAGTACTTAGCTCACACCAAGGTAGAGACAGCGCTCAGTAGATATGGGACATTAGGTAGAGAGCACTGTGAACCCGGGGGAACGTCCTATTTATCTGGTGCGGTCCTCTAGCTGGTGTTGCCTCAGGGCCCGGGAGGCCTGACCTGGTGCACCGAGGGGAGAGGGGGAGAGGAAAGCAGGAGAGAATCTAAGCAGACCAAATTTAGCCTAATTAACAGATTTGCCTAGGGCCGACCCTGAAGCAGAAAGTGAAGCCTCCATCGGTCTGCTCTCCTCCAACCAATAAGGTAATGATGAGGTTGAACCACCAGTTCTCCAGCTCAGAGCAGAGACTCGAAATAGATGGGAATTAGACGAAGGGGCCTGCACATTTCCTTTCTCCTCTGAGATTCAGTATTTCCTTAACGACCCGATGCACCTGTTTAGCGGTTTTTTAATCCTCGCAAACAAAGTGAGTGCACTTCTGTGTCTGGGAGTTGTGACCGTATTTCCATTTGGGGGCGAGGTTGCTGAGAAGCATTTACTGAAATAACTCACAGAGGCACAGGAGCCTTGAGGAGCAGTAGGACAAATGTCTTCTCTGTGGCGATGGGCTTGGTCACTGGAGGAAGGACAGCACTCTCGGCACAGCTGCCCAGCGTCCACTTGGCATCCACAGAGGGTGTCCTCTGTGTAGTGACTCATTGTGACGTGTGAGTCGTTCGGGGCCAGTGCAGAGCTCTGTTACCACAGGCAGCGAGTGTCCATGGCAGACTGCCACCGAGTCACCTATTTGGAAGAACTGTGAAATCACACGGCATTTTTAAAAACTAGGGCCGCATTTTGATACAGGCCTTCCTTGGCCACCTTTAGGACAAAACCCAGCAAGCGTGTTTTTCTTTCCAGACTATATTTGTAATCTTGATTCAGTGAGCAAAGGAGAGAGTTTGCACGTTTGCATTTTTTCCTACCAGAGGCCCATAGAGAGCAGAGTGGGAGCTTGACTTTCATTCTGCAGAGGATTTCACCAGCAGTTTCTGTGTGTGTGTGCACGCACGCACGCGCACCAAACAGGAAATTACCAAAATTAAGCATACTAATAAGAAGGAGAAGATAAAATAATAATAGTTAGCCAAAGTGTCAATTTTTGGTTAGTCCCACTCAAGTTGCCCGTCCATTAATAGGTTTCTTTTTTTTCATGCCATTATTTATACGACATTATACTTGATGCTATATCCTGAGTTTTTCTCTTAACATTATAAGTATTTTGTCCTATTATAACACAATCTATTAATGTCAAACATCAGCTAGATAAAAAGCTATCAAATGATGGTTCTTATAGTTCATCCACTGGATATACTGCCATGGGTATAGACAATCTCCATTGTTCATAGTTATTCACTATTAAAAAACAGTGTTGCATTGAAACTCTGGAATATAAAACTGTTACTTCCCTCTCACCCATTACTTGGATTCCTTCTGGTCCCACCCTTACCTCCTATTGGCCAAGGCTACCACCACCTACATGCACTGTTGTGGAAGGCTTAGGTAACGATAAGCCTCTCCCACGATTTACCCGCATCTGTTGAATCGGTCAGTGCCTAGTAACCCGGGTATGGACTCGGGGCTCAATTTAAAAAAGGGTCTAGTCTTACTGGAACAAACATATATTGATATCTGAGGTCTTTGAGCCTCAGCTGTCTTTGATTGCTGATCAATTGTTAGTATCTATTTGTGGCATGATGTTGAGTAGGCCTCTGAAGCCATATTGGCTCAACATAGATTTTTGTGATCAATTATTACCATCAGTCGTGAATGAGGAATCAGAGGATGGCAGTCACATACGTGCCACGCCTCTCTTAGTGTCCTGGTCTTGTCTATGTGACGTTTTCTTTATAGCTCCTAGAGGAAGTTTGTTTTACGTATAAAATGTCAGGAATCTTTGGAAAGTAGAGGATTGGTGTAGACAGTAAAAGCTGGGTGACTGACTTTCTAGAAGCTTGCCAGGTAGTGTTTACTTTGGCAAGTTCATTAACAATGTTGAACCTCGCCCCCAAGCTCACTAACTCAGAAAATAGATTTGCTCACCAAGAGCAGGTCTTTCTTACAGGGGCAGACTCACAGTAATCAAACTCATGGAGGCTGATATATAAACCAAGCGCCAAAACAATCATTCTCAAAGAGGACTGTAATCATCACATAGTTTGAAATGTTCTTGTTAATTTGACCAGACTGAACCCGGTAAAATTATGTTACTTGATTGGCAAGTAACTGAAGCAAAGGTCTGTTGGTGGATGACTCAAATGCTTGGTTGCCTCAGAAGATAACAAGCTTGATACTTTGACAATAATGATGTCTTGCACACTTGTATTTGTTTGATGCCTCTCTCCTCTGCTAGGATGTGGCAGCCTTGTCTGTCTTGTTCATTAGTTTGTCCACTGACCTTGGACATGCCAGGCACATAGTTCTCAGTACCTATTTACTGAACCAGTGAGTCTCAAGATGCCAGGTAACCACAAATAGAGTGGATTTTATTTTACCAGTGAGGTGCCTCCCAATTCTTTGCCCAACTGATACACTTTAGGGGGTATAGAGGAAATGTTCAAAAGTTTTCTTGTAAGGTTTATTAATGTATTTTTACAAACAATGTTTCATTTTACAATATTAAAGCTTTTCTTCATCCCCAATTTTATGAAATAATTTCACTCAAATGATTCCTTTTCATGTTCAAAATGATCCCTAAAGCCTCTTTGGGAGCCGTCTAAACCCGTTTTCCAGGCCCGTGCGCTTTACCTCTTCCCCAGCTATGTAAAACGCAGCACGTTCTGATCCTGTGTAACGCGGGTCCTGCAATCAAGGGTGAGTCGGCCTGCGTGCCCTCGTGTTTCTCCATGATGGCTTTTCATTTTCCCATCTGACCCCCTTGGAATTAATTTCCTTGCTGAAATACCAGAGTGCAACCGTGTATGCTCCCCAGCATTAGGGCTGCCTAGGCAACGGGGAGAGGGGGAGATACCCTGCAGTAGCTGGCCTCCCGGATTTCATGCACTCGTGTGGTCCTCTCCTACTCTGAATGGTGCTGATGGGGGAAATAATGTAGTTTGAATCTTGAGGCTAGATGACAAAAGACATGGAAACTTCTGTCTTGCGGAGTCTGTCACTCGGGGGAAGCTGGATGCCATGTCATGAGGATGCTCAAGCAGCCTTGTGGAGAAGCCCTTGGGGTGAGGAGCTCAAGCCTGTAGCCAGCAGGCAGAGTCAGCTTGCCAGTCATGTGAGGGTGTTTCCTTGGAAGCAGATCCTCCAGCCCCAGTTAAGCCTTCAGATGAAACTAAATGCAAGCCAGACTGACAGAGCAGGCTGTTAGACAGGAATGAGCAGAGTAGGAATGGTGGGTCCGGCATAAAATTTCACCAGGGTAGAAAGTCCCAGGTGCCTAGCAACGGGCAAAACTGGAGAAAACAACTATTATATATAGGGTAGGACCTCAACCCAGGTGATCTTTCCTCCTCTAGCATGTCGCCCATCATGCAGTTTAGACCCCCTTAGAGGAGGAACAAGAGGGCTGGCGAATAGCTTCAGAGGACTCCCGTACAAGCCCTTGCACAAACACTCCCTTAAACATTGAGCCCTCAGGACACTGATGGTCTGATCAGCATCAAATACAAAACCTCTCTGGTCTGCTGACCACAGAGACAGTTTTGGTCAAACTGGAGGTAACATCTGGGCCTCAGTTGTGCTTCAGCTCCAAGCGCAGAAAACCAGCAAAACCAGCAAAACCAGATGATACGATGCCAGGGCTCACATAGGGACTAGATGCAATGACTAAGGACCCCCTCCCCTAGTGCCAACCAAACGGTAGAGACCACCGCTCTGAAAGGTCACCCCTGGAAAGCTGGTGAATATTCTGTTGAGATCCTCCCATGAAACCTCCCCTAAAATTCTTGCCTTTGGGAAACAGATAAAAACCCTGCAGGCAAGGGGCCCAGAGTGTGCTCTTTCTCTCTCTCAGGTGTGTAACTTCACTTTCTTTCTCCTGAGCTCCAAGGGCCCTTCCTTTGCCTCTGTGACTTGTTCCCTACTCCGCACAGCCCAGCTGGTTCACTTCTTCTGCTTCTGTGACTTTCTTTCTCTAAATAAGGTTTCTCTTACATTACAGTTCTTGGCTCTGAATTCTTAGCCAAACTCAAGAACTGAGGTCTAACTTTGCTGGTAACAAAACCATGCAGCTAAACTGCCCCTAAATTCCCGATTTAAAAAAAAAATTGTGTGAGATAGTTAATAAACACTGTTGTTTGAAGATGCTAAATTTGGGTGTAATTTGTTACTTACCAGTATTTAATATAGAGGCTATTTACACTGCCTATAGGACAAATCATCTACAAGCTTATTAACGATTAGGAGTCCCTAAGTAGTTTCACCAGTTTCGTGAGTTTAACAATCACACGTTTGTGGATAGAAGCTGTCATGTGCTAATAAATCTGTTTTTCCCCTGCATCTACTACATTCTCAAAACGTTGTTGGTGGCAGGCTTCTTTCTTCTCATGATTAAAAGACATCCTGGAGACCAGTCAGGTGTTGCAATTCACGTCTCAGCTCTGCCAAGCATTGACCTGCCTCAGGTGGCACCCAGATAATTAGTGATTTCTATCTCAGTTTCCTCATCTGTAAAATGAGACTGATTCATATAGTAACCATGGGGGTTTAAGATACGTAAGATGTTGAATTCAGTGCTATGCATAACCATGGCAAACACAGCACAAATACTAGGCGCTGTTTCCACCGTCATTTTCATTAGTCTAATCATCATCATTTATTTAGTTAATCATAAGGAAAATCCAGAAATCTAATTTCAGCCAACTTTCCATAACCCAATGTGCTGCCACCCCCTCCTGCCCACCATTATTTACGAATCCTTTCAACTCTGAGGCAGAATCTTTGTATGTTCTTCTCATCAGGGATTTTATGTAAAAACCTTCAATACTTCACCCTTCCCCAGGTGGCTAGGGGGTGAGGAAAAATACTCCTGAAGTAATTTTGCGTGCAGTCTGACGGTGGGATGGGGGTGGAGCTGGTTTCCTGTTTTGAAGCCCAGCTCGTAAGCGAGAACCCGGATCCAGGGGGCTCTCACTGAATGAGGCGATGCCACCAGGGGTCTCGGCTGATCCTTCAGCAGCAAACCCCTGAGTCTCCAGGTAAAACGGACACTGGTCGTCTCTCCGTTGTACTCAGGCGCTGATGCGATTTAAAACGCTTTCAGTATGATGGACGCGAACACATGTCTTTTTATTTCTGAAAGAATTTCCAAAATATTAGATTAAAAATTGAACAGAGGCAATGAAAAATAAAATTGTTCATTATCCCACCACCTAAAGATAGTCACTGTTGTCACTTTGCTATATTCCCTTCCAGGGTTTTCTCAGCGCATACGTAGTAGTGACTTTGCTGGGCACTTACTTTATTTTATATGGTGATACATTTTTTGCTCAATTAAAGTGATAGATTGTTGCCACTATACTTGTCAAATAGCTTATGAGGAGCTTGTATTATTTCAGAATAAAAATTAACTTTATTTTAGGGAAAATGAAAAAATGTTATATTGTGAGTAACTTTATTGTTTGCGTGCAGTTGATCAAAAAGCATTCCTTTGTTTAGCAAAATAAAACCCTTGAGTCTTTTAGCACTGAATGTTTGAAATTATCATGAAATGGTTTCTAATTTGGCAATGAATTTGGGAGATTAAGAAAACTCTCATTTAGATAACATTGGTAGCTTTCTAAAATATTTATATATAGTTAATATTACACTTCCTGTCTGTGCATCTCTAAAACGGTAACACCTCATGGAAAAGCAGTAAAAATGGCTGCATTGGGCTAAGATTAACCCCTAATGAAATCGTATTGGCTAATATTTGAACAGCTTTGTTTTGTTAATGAAACTTTAAATGTGCATTGTGGATTTCATTTTCTTAGTGAACTAACAGCTTCTCAAATGTGGACTCCTTTATTTCATTTAAAGAATCAGTACAACGTGTCTTAAATAAATCAGGACTATGATTGACAATCTACCTAGAAAGATTAGGCAATTGGGGCAATGGCCCCCCCCAACCCCAATTATTGCCTTTGTTCTTACAAGTGTGTTTAAATCTATTTCTGTTAATTTACAATTTGAAAGGTGGGTGAGGAGCAGAGTTTGAAAAATAGATTACTGTCTTCATTAATACAGGTTTGACCTACAAAGTCTTCACGTACTTAATGATTAAAAACCAAAGTACTAAATAATAAATTATAAGAATTTATAGGAGTCATCATCTTGAAATTAGCTTACTGAATGTTCTTATTATAATAAATCTGAGTGGGTGTCTAATTTAGTGTTGGCTGACTAAAATTATATGTTGCAGGAAGGAAAAAAAAAAACACTTTTGTTTGAAGACAAATACAGTGAGTTTAATCGTGGGTGACCTGAAAGGCACCTATCTCTCGCTGTGTTCACTTCACAGAAACTTTGGTAAAACTGGTTGAATGAAGATAGATTCCAGTTTGTAAATCCGGCGGACAATAAAATTTCCCCGAGCCGCATGCGGATGATGTTTATGTTAACACTTCCCGTGCAGAGCTGCAGCCCACAGAGACCGAGTTAGCAAAGCAGAGAAGACCACCTTTGCTCCCCTTGTTTCAAGTCTGTGTGGGCCTTATCATTTTCTAGGTAGAAAGGTGTTTTTGTTTGTTAGGGGAAAGCGGGGAAAAGATGGACATTACCCATCTCTCCCTCTTCTGTGCCTCCTTCCCTCATGCCGCGTGGGTCAGGGAGGATATTTCTGGCCGTCTGATAGTTACTCACTGGGCCTTCCCCCTGGGGCAATCAGATCTTGGGCTAAGATCAGGAGATAAGGGAATATTTAGGACTCACTCCCCATACTCAGGTAGCTCTGGGTTTTATGTCAGACAGACTTGGGAACAAAGAAATTAAAATCAGCTTTGTATGGAACACTAGGTGCATACATAAGGTACCCAACAGGGAGTGACTACCTTCATTTCCAGGGGAGCAAGGCGGGTAGTAAGGGTAAGTTTCTTCCAGAAAAGGAAAGACCAGTGGGAGTTTATTAAGAGGAGAGGGTGGCCAGGACACCTGAGATTGGCAGAGTGTTTGGTGCATGAAAGGTGTGCAGGGATGAAACAGAAAGTCTGTCTGGGTCACTAGAAATACTGTTTGGGGGGCACAAAGGGCCAGAACAGAGTGATCAAGGGTAATAAGGGCTTAGGCCGTGAACGTGTGCTAAAGGGCCTTGCAACAGCCCTGAACTCAGTTCACAGGAGAGACAGGGACACTGAAGGCTTTAAAATGGGCTCATAGTAACTTTACATTGAAGTAGAAATAGAATAATTGTCTTCCAGGTGCCATGAGAAGCTGGTATATAATACAGTGATTTTTTTTTTTTCGAATTTAGTATCTTATGAGATAAAATACAAGAAAAAAAGACAACACACATATTCAGTGCACAAACACACTTAAACAATTTACCCCAAATATACAAAGAGTTTTTGTAAATCTAAAAGAAAAATATGAACCTCCTAACAGAAAACATGAACAAAGTCAATGAATGGGAAATTCACTGAAGAAAATTGACAAACATGAAAAAAGCCTCCATCTCATTTTTAATTCATCGACGTGGAAATTAAACAACGAGACCTCATTTTGTGGCATGACACTGACAACACTTAAGACAGGCGGCTTCCGTGGTGGCGAGTGTGTGGAGTGTGAAAGGAGGGTGTAAGAAAGAAGACTTGTCCTCCGTCTGGTCCGGAATAGAATCCTTTTGCATGATGTACTTTGCAGCCTCCTTCCCGATAAATTGCTTAAGCAATTTTCTGATAAACTTTAATGGGATTAAGACTTGTTCTGAAACATCAGTTACCCATCTAGCCAGCTGACTGTCAGTCAGGAGTCGAGGGACCTCAAACCGAACGTTCTTCTTCTTTGTATCTAGCCCAGCGTTGGCTATCTTATCACTCTGCTTCCCTACAGAACGTCTCCACCAAGAATGAATCTTTGAATGGATCTGCTAGAAGCCTTTTCCCTTGTAGCAAAACTGCAATAAAACTTTGATTCATGCTCATAACTAGACTTTCTAAAAAGTTTTTCTTAACGGGGAAAAGGACACATACTATTAAAAGGAGCATAAATTATTTTTGGTCATTTTGGAGAGGAGGTTGGCAGTTTTAACACAAGCCAAGCATACCTTTTGATTAAGCAATTTCATTCTGAGCCAGAAAATACAAAAATACTTGAATAAATGTCCAAGGTCTTGCAGTTAGAAGGATCAATGGTCTTTTTAGCATTATATACATATATTCACATGTTATTATTATGTCACATATTATATATTCATACATACATTTATTTGCTTATTTATGTGTATATTTATTTAATCTGTGATTTCTGAATTCCTATCAGCAGGGTAATGTTTAATTGAGTTATGTTTTCCACAGCTTTAAATCTGCATAGCAAAGAAAGAAAGATATTAAAGAGATAGATCTAACTATACATATTTAGAATATATATGTATTTATGAACCATATATATATATATATATATATATATATATATATATATATATATATATATATATATATATATATAATGGCTGCCCGAGCTATACAACATTGAGAAAAAGCAAGTTGCAGAACAATACACCTATTATGAGACCTTGTTTTTTTCTTTTTTTAAAGAAAGTCATACATGTGCCTGAATGTTCTGTGTGTCTTTGCATAGTTTGTGATGTGATCTGAGAGTGTAATAATACACATTAACTTTACAGTGGGATCCCCTTCACAGGAAGCGTGGGAGATGAGAAGGTTTTGTGGAGGGTGGGACTTTTTTTTCCGCCTGGACCCCACAACCTTCTCATGCCAGTCTGAGGAACAGAGACTCACTCGGCCCACCTTGCAGAGAAGCAGGGTGCACTGACCTGCAGTCAGTTCAACTGATTTCAGTGTTTGTTTGCCACGCAGAACGCATGGGATGAGATCAGGGGAAAGGCGAGTGGGAAAGCCAGGAATAAATTTGATTTTTTTCACCCCTGCTGATTTCCACCCCTGCCCTTTTCTTCTAGTCACTGCCACACCCTGCACCCCCACCCCCGCCCCGCCCCCTGCCCCCAGGCCCCACGATTTCTATGTAATTAGAAGAGCGGTGCCTTCCAGAAAAGAGCAGAGGTCCCTTTGGGAATTCACCAGGAAGAAGTGGGTCTTGTGGAGAAAAGGAACCCTTTTTTTTAGTATTAAAATTAACTATAAATGGAATGTGTTAAAGCTCATTTTCATCATTAGCACCCATTCCAGAGGGCCAGTGACTGTTGGTAAAAGTTTAGATTTCTTCTGTTACTATAGATTTGGAATTTGGTTTGAGGGTTCAACATTTTATGTGCCAGTCCCTAAAATTCATGATTCTCTGCGATTCTGTTGGGTTAGGGGAAGAGACAGTAATATCATACCAAATAATGTGTTCTTGACCTCCTGTATTGGGTAATATAATAGCTGGGAAATACTGATAGTTCTTTTCAAAGGCAGAACATCAGTATGGGAACAAGTTAATGTGATATAATACTGAAAATTTCCTTTTTGCTTTTAAAAAAACAGTGTTCAATACTTGCTGAAAATTGTTGAAATAAACTATCTGGAAATTACTGAAAAGTAGAAAAACTTAAATACACCATGTTTCCACATCCCCATGTTTTCTGATCAAGGCTGTAACACCCAGTGCATGGCTGAAGTTTATTTTTGGTAGTAAGATTTTGCAAATGATTTGGTTTTTTGGTTTTGGCTATTGTGCTAGTATATTAGTTGGGATTCTCCAGAGAAATAAAACCAATATCATCCACTGTCTACATCTAAGATAGAGAGATTTATTATAAGGAATTGGCTCACACGATTATGGAGGCCAAGAAGTCTAGGTCCACGAGAGCTGGTGGTATAGTTCAAATCCAAGTCCAAAGGCCTGAGAAGCAGGACAGCCAATGTTGCCAGCTCTAGTTCACGCATGAGTCGAAGGGCAGGAGAAGACCAGTGTCCAGCTCACAAAGAGGCAGGGAGAGTGTATTCCTCCTTCAACAGATTGGATGAGGTCCACCCACATTGTGCAGGGCAGCGTGCTTTACTCAGTCTGTTGATTAAAATGTGTATCATAATGAGACACATTTGCAGACACACCCAGAAATAAAGTTTAACCAAATATCTGGGCACCCCACGGCCCAGTCAACATGACATAAGATTAACCATCACAGCGGTGATGTCGAGTAAGATTTATCTTAGAAATAATGGGCAGATGCACCAACTACATGTTCCCCTTGGTGGCTTTCTCTGTCACTGAGGCTCTTCAGACTCTCTCAGCCTAGTGTTCTTAACTATGGACCTTGAAGAAGGGCCCCTGGGGTGTCTTAGAATCCTCTGAAATAATATGCAACATTATACCTTATTTGCACTTTTCTGGGAAGAAGGTCCTTGTCTTTCATCAGATCCTCTAAGGGCCCATTGGCCTCTGCTGATTTAGTATCACCGCTTGAAGCCATCATTAGTCCTGGTGACCTTTCATCTTTCCGGCTGCCTTTTGTGGGGGGGTGCTAAAACTGTGCCTCCTGACTGTAAGCTTTTCTCAGGCAGAGGGGAAGCCTGTTAATTCGCTCAGTATTCCTGGAGCACAGTGCAGTGCCTTGCACCCAGCAGGTACTCAATGAAGATATATTCATCAACAAACCAGCCAGCAAGTAAATAAGCAAATGGTCACTGTGGTAGTTTTCTATTGCTCCATCAAGAAATTCTCAGATTTAGCAGTTGTAGGGCATTGAATGGGAGCCTGCCAAACGACATATCCATGTCCCATGAATGTTGTCACACAGTACATGGCCTATTGTATCTGGTTTCTTTCACTTAGTTGTAATGTTTCCAAGGTTCATCCGTGGTTGGAGCATTTGTTTGTTAGTACCTTGTTCCTTGTAAACTTGAATGATATTCCATTGTATGGATATGCAACTTGTTTATCTAGTCCCCTGTAGATGGATGTTTGTGTTATTTCCACTCTCTGACTAATGTGAATAGAGCTGCTCTGAACATTTGTGGGCAAGTTTCCACTCAGACAACTATTTTCAATTATTTTGGATAGATGAGGTCTGTCAGGAAAACGTCCAACCATTGTTGATATGATAAGAATGGTTTGCGTGACATCAATGTAACCTGGCAGCCAAGGAGAGTGGACTGGAATGTGCAGGTGTGGATGACGACTTCACTGTACTAGTCAGTGGGGTGGCAGATGCTGTTGAGTGAGCATGTGTACTGTGTGGCCGTCCCATTCAAAATGACTGAGTAGAGCAACACATCTGCATGAAATTTTGCATTAAGATTGAACATTCCTCTGCAGAAACTATTTGGATGATTCAGAAGGCCGCAGCTATGGGCAACTGGTGATTGGCAGCTTCATCATGACAACATGCCCGCTCATGCATCACGTCTCATGCAGAGGCTTTTGGTGAAACATCAAATCTCCCAGGTGGCTCAGCCCCACTACAGCCCAGATTTGGTGCCCTGTGACCTCTCACTTTTCCCAAAACTAAAATTGCCTTTGAAGGGGAAGAGAGTTTACCTTTAACAATAATAAAAAGGAAGGAAGGAAGGAAGGAAGGAAGGAAGGAAGGAAGGAAGGAAGGAAGGAAGGAAGGAAGGAAGGGAGGGAGGGAGGAAGGAGAGATTTTAGGCCATCAATGAGATTCAGGAAAATATGATGGGGCAGCTGGTAGCAATTGGGAGAACTGTGTGAGGTCCCAAGGTGCCTACTTTGAAGGGGACTGAGGTGTCATTGTCCTATGTACAACATTTCTTGTGTCTTGTGTCTTCTTCAAGAAATATCTCTGTTTTTCATATTACATGGCTGGGTACTTTGGATATCTAGGAGTAGAATGGCTGGGTCACATGGATATTCTGTTTAACTTATCAAGAAACCCTCTTATTAATTTTTAATATAGGATATTTGAAGATTATACAAAATGGAGCCTTGAAAGAATGATTTTTAAGATGGGAATTTTCACACTTCTTAGGGCCTCAAGATAAAAATAGCAGAAAGAATACTAATTTGATCTTGACTTGGAAAGAGCAGACTCAGTAACACTCTGCCATGTCTTTGCAATAATACATGCCTCTGGATCTCCCCACTTGGGTGGCAGGTGAGGTCACTCTCATGCCATCTCTATAGACCTTTGGACACCACTGTGTCTGAATGAGCATTGTGACCTGGATGTGGTTTATTTTATTTTATTTTTTTATTGAATTTATAGGGTGACATTGGATAATAAAGCTTTATAGGTTTCAGTGTATGGCTCTATAATACATCATCTGTATATTGCATTTTGTGTTCATGACCCCAAGTCAGAAAATTATAAGACACTGAAGAAGGAAACCGAGGAAGATTCAAATGCATGGAAGTACATACTGTGTTTACGGATAGGAAGAATTAACATCATTAAAATGTCTATACTGCCCAAAGCAATGTATAGATTCAATGCAATTCCTATCAAGATATCAATGATGTATTTCACAGGATTAGAAGAAATATTCCAAAAACTTATGTGGAACCACAAAAGACCATGAATAGCCACCACAACCTTGAGAAAGAAGAATAAAGTTGGAGGAATCATGCTACCTGTTATCAAACTATACTACAAGGCCATAGTAATCAAAACAGCATGGTACTGGCATAAAGATTTAACATATAGATCAATGGAAAGAACCAAGAGCTCAGAAATAAACCCACACTTTTATGGTCAATTAATATTTGACAAAGGAGGCAAGAACATATAATGGGCTTCCTTCCTATTTTGCTGTTTATCTTTTGCTACAGATAGGGTATTCAATAAATGATATTAGGAAAATTGGACAGATAAGTACAAAAAATGAAACCAGACCACCTTCTTACACTGCATACAAGGATAAACTCAAAGTGAATTAAAGATTTCAGTGTTAGACTTGAAACCATAAAACTCCTAGAAGAAAACATAGGCAGTAAAATCTCGAACATTTCTCGTAGCAATATTTGTTCTGACATATATCCTATGGCAAGGAAGAGAAAAGAAAAAAATAAACAAATGAGATTACATCAAACTAAAAAGTTTTTGCAAGCAAAGGAAACCAATAAAATGAAAAGACAACCCACTTAATGGGAGAACGTATTCACCTATGATATATCTGATAAGGGGTTACCATATTTTGTGTATACAGTGTGCACTTTTAGCCCAAATTTTTGAGGGAAAAATAAGGGTGCACAATATACATGGGTATAATGAGTACATACCATGGATATAATAATCCTGTGTATAACGCACACAAAAATGTGGGTGCACATTATACACAGCAAAATGTAGGAAATCCCTAAAATTTATAAAGAACTTATAAAACTCAACACCCCCAAAATTATCTAATTAAAAATGGGCAAATGACCTGAATAGATACTTCTCCAAAGAGCACATACAGATGGCCAATAGATATGTGACGATGTATCAGAGAAATGCAAACTAAAACCATAATGAGATATCCCCTCACACCTGTCAGAATGGCTACCATCAATAAATCAACAAACAAGTGTTAGCAAGGCTGTGGAGGCAAGGGAACCCTCGTGCACTGTTGGTGGGATGTGGTTTCTAACAAGGCTGAGCACGGCCTCCATAGCAATAGCATAGATTCGGGCTGTGGTTAGTGAGGTTCTGCAGTCACAGCTCTGAGATTCCCCCCATAGCCACGCTATGAGCACAGGGCCCGGCACATAGTAGATGATCACTGAAATCACTGAATCTTGGCTCAGTAAAAGCAGGTTCATGTTAGTGTTTCTTCAGGACTCCATTTTGGAAAATTAATGTTTTACTATGTTAAAATGAACACCCTACATTTTACAGTGGTAGGAAATGTGCGTATGCGCAGATGTAGGTATGTTTAAGAGCTGGAGTTAGGGTGCAATCAGGTGTTTTTTTTTACCTTGGTTTTGATTCAAACCCTGCCTCTCCTTCTTTTTGTATGAGCACTTTGACAATTCATAGATACTCTCTGAACCTCCGTTTCCTTCGCTGCAAAACAACAGTACCAACATACTGCTGTGCTTCCTGACACTGCTCCGAGGGTAAGTTGAGGCAGGAGTTGTGCCAGGCCAGAATAGGTATTCAACCAATCGTATCTATTTTTAAAAATAATAACGCTTTTCTTTTTAAGCTGAAGGTGAGAACATTTCAGGCAGAAAGGCAAATACAATTAAACCATTCAGAGTGTGTGTGAGTCTTGCATTACATAGATTTTTCCATCTAGCTCCTGGTTTACCTTTTGCTTAATACCTGTATTAATACCCAGGACTCCTTCTGCCAGTCTCCCTAGCAGTGACATAAATCAGAGCCTGCAATTTCACAAGTGCCTTCCTCTACCTCCAAGAGCCTGCTGGAGGGAGCCATGGTCAGATTTCTGACTGGTCCTTTCAGCCTCCCTCCCTTTGAGAGCCTGAGACATAATTAACCTGCAGTGACTGTGACTCCTTCTTTAAAGGAAAGCTGTAGCAAGGGAAAAAACATTGAAACTGATCAAGACGTTCCATGCTCTTTTTTTCTTGCACGTCAGCTGTGTGGGTGCCTCTTGTTCCTCTGTCCTTCAGGTTAGTAAAATCAAGACCAGTTGCTGAAGCTAGGAGCCATCAATAAAAGTTAATGTACCACAGGAAATTGGAAGGGGAACAAAATCACTTAAGTGTTCAGGGCCACCAAGCTACCCGTGCATTCCCTGAGAGCTGATCAGCTCCTGGCAGTGTTTTTGTTGCCCTGGCTTGCAACTTAGTATTATTTTGATCAAGGACAGTGGCAGTAAATGAGGAATACACTGTTCCCAACCATGGCCGATCCAGGGAAGTGGGGATAGTCTGTAATGTACCTGGAGGTAGGACGATATCCAAACCACTGACGCTTCAAGTTTTTCTTCAAATAGGAGGGTCAGTAGGTGGCCACGTGCATCCCCAGGGTTTTGGTGCAAACTCTTTCTTGGTCTAAAGATTCAAATAGGTCCCCTAGGCATGGGCTGCATAAATGTCACAGCCAAAAGATTTCAAATTTGTGTTTTTTTCATAAAGACTCTTACTGCCAACTGGATCTAGTCCTGGGTTCTGAGTTCAGAGAGGAAGAAGCCTTGAGTGAATGTCCACAAGTGAAGAAGGGTCTCATTCCGTTATGTGCTTGGCTCACTAATGGTTCATAATGAGGAGGGGGTCAGTGACAAGAACAATGGGGAGGATACAGCAAAGAAAATGTCTAGGAGTCCCCCCGGCATCCTGCTCGGAGGAGGTAAATCACGAATTTTAGGTACAAAGAAAAACCAAGTGGACATCTTTGCTGGCTTAAAAGAAGAAAAGAATGCCGTCCACGTACAGTTTCATACTGGTTGATACAATCTGTTGTAGAAATGAGTTGGAGGTTCAGGACCGTCCTTTGCATACACTGCTGTGACTCTTCATACTCTGCAGCCATCGCAGCATCCAATGTAAAGGTGGGGAAACTGAGATCCAGAGAAGTTAAACGAGTGACTGCAGGTCCTAGAGTGTTAGAATGTGAGTTGCAGAGCCAAGTTCCTCAAATAGCTCTTCTGGGCTCCTTTCTCAACTCACTGCCACAGTAAACTGAATTCCAGACCAGGCACATGCCCTGGGAGAGCTCCAAGCAAAAAGACTGGCCGCACCAAGAATTGTGAGGGTGTGAAAGAACTGGAACTCTACAGTGTTCTTTAGAAAGTTAAACACACACCAATCGGAGGACTCAACAACTCCACTCCTAGGAATCTACCTGAGAGAAATGGAAACAGGGTCACACAAAGGCTTGTATACGAATGTTCAGAGCAGCATTATTCATGGCAGGCAAACACTGGAAACAGTCCAAATGGCTGAGCAAACGTGGTACTGCCACACAATGGAATATTACTCAGCAGTAAAAAGGAACTAACTGCCGCGACTGTTAATAACATGGACAGACCTCAAAACCATCATGCTGAGTGAAAGAAGCCAGTCACAAAGACCATGTAGTGTCCAATAATATTTATATGAAGTTTCTAGAAACGATCACTCTATAGAGACAGAAGGCAGGGCTGGAATGAGTGGGATGATTGAAAATGGACATGAGGGAACATTCGGGGTGATAGAAATGTTCTTAGTGGATTATGGTGATGGTTGCACAACTGTATAAATTTACTAAAAATCATCAAACTATACACTTACAGTGGTTAAATTGTATGGTGTGAAGATTACACTTCAATAAAGTCATTAAGAAAATGAATTCCAGGACCATTAAGTCAGTTGGCTGAGCCAATAGCTACAAGGACAAAGGAACATTTTCACTAAACGTATTTGATAAGCAAACTCCGCTGCCATCTGCCCACCAGTTTAGCAGAATTTACTCGGAGACCGAAGAGAAGAGATTGGAGTGAACAGCCCTTGAGGCGAATGTTCGTAGGTGCTGATACGCTACACACGCCCAAACTCACGTGTCCTGTGCCCCTAAAAAGTGAGTGTGGGGGGTCTGCCAGGGGCGGGGGAGGGTGCAGCCACTCAGACGTGCGTGCAGACTGGTTCTCCTTCTTCTTCAGCATGTCTCTACATCCCTCCGAAAACAGCACTTCTTTTTCCCTCGTAAAACACACCTATGCACACATGTGTGCACTTTTGTCAAAAAGGTCAGGAAAACAAAACTAAGTTTTTAAAGGAGAAAGATTACAATGACGTATAATCCTATCACTTAGCGATCACTGTCAACATTTATATAATTATATATTTACATTAGGCTACATTAGCTGAGACTAATTATCTACGAACTAGTATAGAGGATTACAATTATATGTAGATTTTGGTCAACCTTCCGCTGTCTTACAAAGGCGCTGCAGACTCTGGGGGAGGGCTGGTGGTCCGAGGCGTCCTTGGTCCTGAGGATGCCAGTCCGCGTGGAGCTCTGCCTGGGCACCCACGCCCACTTTCCTGACTTCCACGCGGTGACACCACCAGACTCGCACAGGCTTTTCCCAAGTCGTGTCTTCATTTTACACTTGGCTGCACTATAGCCAATGACAGGTTTATACCCAAGAGGCATGCACACCTCGCCTTCCCACCTCATCCAGTAACAATTTAGATCAAGGATGCAAAATAGGATTCATTTCATAACGTGAGTCAGGTGGCTTTACCAGCCAACGGCAGCAGTGTTGTTGAAGAGGATTTGGAAGCAGCACACGATAGGTTGCGAATTTCTCTGCATGCTCATGGATGTGGGGAGTGGTGGCCTACTTTCAATGCGTCCTCCCCACTGATTTAGATGAATTAGTGCTGCATGGTTGTAGATTTTTATTTTCTAAACAAATATAGGAATGCTCCCAGATAGCCTCCTAGCAGAGCCAAAATCCAGCAGAAGAAAGGCTTAGCCATTTAGTTTTGGAGTGAGTTCATATAGTATGTTGATTTCCATCTTATAGGGTCTCTTTTCTGAATAATTGAGGGGCCACCGCACTTGGAGAACGTGTCGTTTGCCATTTACGTCACATCTCGGGAGTCTGTGTTCCGTGGGCCCCCAGGCTTTGAGAGCCGAGTGACGCAGACCACAATCTCCTGGGCTGATCTGCCTTCCCGTCCTCCACGGGGCTTCTTATGTCAGCTACAGGTCATTGATCAAAATACCTACCTGCCGCCCATCCGTAAGTAAGGCCAGGTCTAAATGCTGTGTCATCAAGCAGGGAGGGGAAACCCTTTACTTCTCTAAATCAGAGGCAGGTGAGAGGCTTCCCCGAGATTCTCTCCTATGTGCGCAGGTCTCTGGTTTCTGTTTTGTTCGGTGACAGTGATGGAGACGGCAATGACTGGATGCATAGACCCACGTGACGTCTGCCCGGTCTAAGAATTCTAAGCATTTTTTTAAAAAATAAATATTTATATTTTTAAATAATTTTAATTAAACTACCATTTAAAAGAACAACATTAACTTTTAGTAAAGTATGGTTTTAATACATTTCACTCACTTTAAAATACAAATACTTTTCTCAGTATTTCAGAGAATTGTGTCTCATGCAAAGCCCATATTCTATATGCATGTACAATATTTTTTCTCTTAAAATGTTTCCAACTACAAATATTTCTATACATGAAAACATATAGAACTGCGTACATATTCAGAATTACACGCTTTTTAAGTTTTAGAGTCACAGGCCCACTAGAGGACATGTCCTCTGGCCTTCCCACTGCACAGATGGACACACTGAGGGCCAGGCCTGGCCAGCTCACCATCAGGTTGATGGCCAGAACAGACGGTGTCTCCTGATTTGTGGTTCAGTGTTCATTTTCAGGTGGCAATTGTCTCTATATGCTTTTTTTACAAAAATATGATCTTTTACATATATAATTCCCCTTCCTCTTTTCTCCTAATCTCCCTCCTCACCCTAACGTGTTTAACCAGCGCTTATAAATCTGAAACTGCCCGCTCAGTTCTGCCTGAGTGAGACCGCCGAAGTCTCAGCGGCCAGCCTCCTACAGACTCCTGGTTATGGTTAAGTCTTCAGGGAAATCAATTTCTAGCTAAAACAATTAGAGTCATTACCCCCAACTGCACATGGAAGCAACTTAGCATTTGCTGAATATCAAATGAATGATCAAGTGGCATTTTGACAATGAATGTAATAATTTCCAACATTCTTGTGGCTTCTTTTCTTTAATGAGGTGGCCAGGAATTACAACCCCAACTGCTGTCATGAGACAGGAAGAGAGGGGATCTCTTCCCCTGTGCCTTTGTCCCCACACTTGCAACCTGTATGCACTGCTGAACTTCCTGAATAACCGTGTCAGGGAGGCAGGAGGAGGGAGCAGATGAACTTGAGCCTGGATGCCTGGATTAAAGCCTTGACGTGATGTTTGCAAAGCACTGGGGGACAGCTGAATGGTTGGCATGGGCTTTGATGGCTGTGTTCACCGCAGTTTCTGACGCTTCTACACTTAGGTTTTCCGAGGTGATCTGTTAGTGGCAGGTGACCAGTTTACCCTTGGATGACTCTGGAGCCGCGGTGACAGTCCCATTTAACCCAAATTGAGGCTTACCAGAAAACAAATCAGGAGGCAGGCTCCAGCCTCTCAACCTGTTTTCTTCCAGTCGTGTCCTGCAGAGAGGCTGGCTGTGGCCTTGCGGCCCTTTCCCAGAATGCCCCTCTTCAAAGGCCAACTGGTGAGAAGGGAGCAATCTGTGACCCATGGCACAAAACTCCACCCGCCCTTCTAGCCAGCCTTTGAAGTACATTCTAAGACGCTCTGTGGCATGTCCCAGCCAACGAAGAATTAAAAAGGAAGAAAAGCTGAGCTCTTCTGTTCGTAATTGCTGTCAGAAGTAACTCGGTGAGGCAGTAACAGTGCAGACTCCAGAGCCAGGCTGCCTGGGTTCAAATCCTGGCTCCAGTGTCACTGTAAGAGCTGGGCCAGATGGCTCAGTTTCTCTAAGTCTCAGTCTTCTCATAAGTAAGATGGGCGTAATGAAACAACGCAGAGAAAAGGTCTGTTGCCAAGTAAGCACTCAACGATTTCATCGTGAAAACTATTGCTAATACTGTAATTATGAAATTAGTCACCTTGTTTTAAAGAAGGCAGCTGAAGGAGAAGCCGGGCCTGGCCGTGAGACAGTGAGTTAGAGTAGGATGTAAAGAGCCCGCGGCATTCCGCAGACCTGGTGTCTGCGGCCTTGAACACGTGCAGCAACCTCTCTGAGACGCGATTCTTTTTCTTTTCCTGTTTCTTTTTGTAAGTGAATAGTAACCGCAGTGCTCTGGGGCACGTGGTAGGAATTCAGTCAGTTCCCATTTTCTTTCTCTCATTCTTTTTCCTCACATCTTATCCTTGCTTGGAGCCCGTGCTGGGGGCCACAGCACACGCTGCCCCCCGTCGCTCTCTGAGTGCCCTCTGCTTTGTCCTCCGAAGGCAGCATCTTGGTTGTCCCTACAGTGTTCACCTTACGCACAGATCCCCATCCAAGCGCTGGTCCTCTTCTGTTTTGGATCTGAGCGTCTTGGTTACGTGGGTATATTCGGTTTGTGAAGAACTTGAGATGAACACTTATTATATGTGTCTTTTCTGCCTGTGCTCGTACGTTGTGCTTCCATAAAAAAGATTTAGGAATCTATTGCAGGTGGAGGGATTCAAATATCATTAGTTGCTGACCTGTGGCTCCTAATTGGCATCAGGAAGGGACTGGCTCCTATTATCTAGGTTCTGGTCATCACCCTTCAAATTTACTGCCTCCTTACACTGATTTTTTTTTTTTTAATCACATCACAGCACAAATATTTACCGTCCAGCAGAAGTAGTTAGAATGGAAGTCGTTCAGCCAATTATACACTCAGCCTTTGGCAGAGATCCGTTCATTTACAGTACTTGGAGGGCTCCTCACCTCTGCCAGGCCCCGAGGTTAGGCCCTGGGACTATATCGGGAGAAGCAAGCACAGGTAAGGTCCCGGCCCCTCCGGAGACTCCATTCTGGTGCCACTGGCAAAGATACCACATACCACCCAGAGCGGTCAGCATGCCAAGTGCTCCAAAGGTAAAGAAAGAGACTCCTCGAGAGCAGAGGGCCATGCCTGTTGCTGTAGGGAAGGGGACCCTGCTGGAGAGAGAGAAGGGCTGGCCATGTGGGTGAACCAGGCCAGAAAGAACAACATTAGCGATAGCATCAGAGTCTTGCTCCCTGAATTGCAGTTCTGGTTCTGCCACCTACCAACTGGGTCACTGTCAGAAAGTCACTGAGGGTCTCTGAGCCTGAGCTGAAGCCTGCCCAGGGCCCACCACGGTGTCTGGCACACAGGGGCAACTCGACGTTATTAATGGCCAAAGGTGGCTGGATGCTGTCGCTCAAGGTGTGGATGGCAAGTGAGCAGAGGACATAGGCAGTGGGTGATGGAGAAACTGTGTCTGTATGTAGAATAATTTTTCTTTCTTTCTTTTCTATTTTTGGCTAAACGTAGTTACTCAGTAAGGTAATCACGGGATGGCAGGACATCTGCCTAAACATTCCAAGCACAAGCTTGTACATAGCAGTGAATTAGGTGGAGACCCAAGACTGGAAGGGATTTCCATTGACGCTCTCTATGGGCGGTGGTAAAATGATCCCTACACACCTCAGTTAGGCCAAGAGCTCTCCTTCAAGCGCACAGATGCGACCATAAAAAATAAGCACGTGTTTGAGCCACACATCTCCACCCTGGTGGCTTCCCATTCCATGAATGCCTTTGGGGAGTCAACTTCTTAAGGAATCTTTCCATGCTTCTGAGAATATGATTAATTTCTAGTAAGATGGTTTAAACACACGGGCTTTTCCTGCCCAGTGGATTCAATGGGTTCTGTAGAGGCTACGGGGCTGGCTCCTCACTTCTCGATTTTTATTCTGAGGTGGTGGAAGATGGCACGAGAGGAGGCGGCTCTGAGGACCTTTCGGAGGAAGAGCCAGTTCTAATTGTATTGCCCTGTGTTCACTGCTTCTCTAGGTCTCTGCCGCTCCTGGTAAATCAAGTAACAGATTTCCGTTAAAGACCTCAGTGCACTGGTCCCGGTGACAGCAGCTCGCTCCACGCTGTTCTCTACGTTTATTATTCTCTTAGTGTATGAGGGTTTTCTGGTGTCTGTTCCAAATTAGTATTTCTCTAATTTTCAAGTGTCTGCTCTGCCTGGCTGATGTTATTTTTTTGTTTGTTTTTTTTTGTTTGTTTTAAATAGCAACTCTTTTGGCAGGCTTTACATTAAGGGGAAAGGGGCGTGTGGGTTACTATTTAATCTTTTTATTTCCCTATGTCTCTCCTGGCTGTATAGAATTCACTTGGCCCTTCTGCCTGACTCCTCGTAGTCCTTATCTCTAGGTGGGTGTCCTCGCACTCACGTCAGTTTCACCAGCCACCTTTTATAGCAGCTTAGGAAGATGGAGGCAAAGCCATAAGCAAGACTTGAATTTTCTAAGCCACCTGGCAATTTCCTGCTTGATTACAACTCTGCACACCCTTTCAACTTGCTTGTCCGCCTAGGCTCTGCATGTCCTGGATAATCCTGCAACGGCTGACAGGCTACAGGTTTCTAGGGCATCTTATTTGTTTTTTTTTAAAAACAGGGATTCTCCTGCTTTCTTACTGCTTTGGAGAAACGTGTTCCCGTTCTTTCTCCTGCTACTCTTTAGCCTCTGAGTAACTGGGAGCAATCGCTCTCCCTTATCTAGTCCCACAGATTTGTATCATTTTGAGTTATGCCACTTTGGGCTTCCTGTCCTCTCTTATTTTTATAAACAGACTTTGTGATAAAATATACACTACAGATGGGTAGTGTACGGCCAACATACTCTTTTTTGTACCGTGAAAGTGTACAGCCAACATACTCTGTTTTGTACTGAGAAAGTATTCACATTTCAACTAGTTTACATAACTTCCTTGCTCATACTACCTTATAATCCTTTTATAAATTTTGAGTTACGTTGTAACAATGAACAACACTTAAGGGTCTGTTTTCTCTTCCCTCTTCCACCAGCTCTCTTTAAAAGCAGTTCTAAAACTTCGTATTTTAAGGTTACACATACTGGACCGTAGTCTAAGGAAAGGCTATTTGTGGTCATGCTTCTCCTGCACTTTGGGTTTTGTCTAGATTTTACTCTACTTTCCTTTGGTAAAAAGGATGAATTTCCCATTATTCTCATATGACAGAAACTCACCAATTCTCTGTGGTAACCAAGAAACAGATTCTGAATGTTTGACTTTAAAAAGAAGGAGTTTCAAGGGTAAAATCTGCTGTCTTGTGAATGTCAAAGAAGTTTTCTCACTCACTCCTTCCTTCTCTCTCTCCCACTCTCTTTAATTTCTTAATGCTTTTGACTTATTTTGCTTTGGATAATTTTCAAAGTACTGCTTCCCCCTAGAGATCTCTAAAAGGCAGAAGTTCTGGCTATTAAAGATTTGCCATTCTCAGAACAGCCCAGTTAGGGTACCCTCAGGTTATTTATAACTGGATTTTAGCTCAGAAAATTAACTAAAAGAAGATTAACCAAAAATCTAAAGGAAAATGCCTTAAACATCTCATCTATTATGCTGTGCTCAAACACTTATTTTCATCTTAACAGCTTGGTAAACCCAGTGGAATGCTCTTTCTAGTTTGGGGCATAAAATAAGATAACACTCTGAATTCCTACAGGAAATCTTGTAACTCTACTTAAAATTAAGGCGTAAAGTATGAAAATGTGAGTTTCCTCTGTATAGTCTTATCGCTCTGCCTGTTAACTTAAGTGGTTCCTGTTTCTGCTGCTTGGAGGAGCCCCAGGACATTTAAATGTCTCTTCTGGAAACAAATCCTTTTCCTTAAAAGCGCTCCCAGGTCAGAGCTGGGTCGTGAGCTGGGATCAGTAATGGAGAAGGTCTTAACATTTAGACGTTTCGTTCATCTTCTAATTTGCCCAACAGCAGGAGGAAGCCAGAGTAGTTAGGCCTACTTTATCCATCTAGGGCTTTGTTCATTACATTCTGTCTCGGGCTGATTAAAAGGCAAGGTCTTCACAGCAGCACAGAAGGGCCTTGATGTCTGCCTTGTCCGCCTCCTCTCCCTGTGACCTCTGCCTCCTCTCTGTGACCTCTGCCTGCTCCCTCGGACCTGTCTACATCTTCTCTCCTCTCCTCTCCTACTGCAGCCACTTCTCAAACATACCGTGGCCCTGGGGCTTTGCCTCCGCTGTTCCCTCTGCCTGGAATGTTCCTCTCCGAATTCAGGCCTGAGCTCAAATGCCACTTTCTCACTGGAGTCTTTCCTGGCTACAGGCTGTAAAACGGTGACCTGCCTTCAGACCCCTGCACCTGCCCTGCCTTCCTCTGCTCTATGGTACATCACGTAGCTACAGGTGTAGACTTATTGGAGCTTTTTGTCTGTTCCCCTACATTGCAGACTGTAAGCTCATAACTATTAGGGGTTTTGTCTGTTTTTTTCTTTTTTTTTTAATTAGGGCCTGGAAGAGTGTTCAGCAGGTGATTGATAATTAATATTTGTTGATTGACTGAATCTAGAAATATCCCTGGATATGTAATGTCCAACTCACTTTACCACAGTAACGTGGCTAGTTTGGTATGCAATTTACAGCTACACCAAACAGTCCAAAAAGTCAAGCGATTCACATAAGATCCTGCAGACAGTGGCCCGGATAAGGGGGAATTCACAACCAGCTCTGTGCAGTTCCGGATGCCCCATCTGCCTCTTAGCTGTGAGTAACTAGACCTGTTTTTACAGACTCCTGAGGATCCTTTCTCGTTTGTGTCCCTGAAGCCAGAGAGGGAGCTCCTGGAAACAAGGCCCTCTCAACACGTCTTAACGTACTTGGGACGGGCTCGAAAAGTCCCCGTGGGGGTTTTGAGTGTCATGGCCCAGCTCTTGAGCAGCTCTCATCTGGGGAGGTGGTGCCGCATGATGTTCAGGAAGGTGGATGGCGGAAGGGAGTCCTGAGCCACTCACTACTCATTTGCTGCACGACCTTGGGCAGAGTGCTTAGCCCGTTGGAGTTACCACGAGTAGAAGTGCCATGCTGAGTGGTGGCCGAGCAGGACACTGAAAAGCATGGGCCTTGTAGGAAGGCCTCTGGGTTCTGTCACTGAGTAACTGTCACAACTTTGGGGCAAATTAACCTGGGTAAGCTTCAGCTTACTCCGCTGGTAGATGGGGATGATAATAATCCTCAGGACTTCACAGGGTTTTGGGAAGCAGCACATGACGTAATACAAAGGGCTTGGTTCATTCTCTGAAGCACACCGGCATGTGACAAATGTTAGCTATTATGATGACCATTATTAACACCTACCTCATAGCGTTGCCATGAGATCATGTGTGTAAAGAATGTAGCACATTGCTTGGTACACGTGAGGCTTCAGTACATGTTATCGATGTTCTTTCTTAATTTCTTCTATATACCCCTTCCCTCCAACACTCAGCTGTCTGCTGTCTACCCAACCATGCCACTGAAGCTGCTTTCCTGAAATTTCCTGGTAACAAATTCTAACTTCTAGAGCCTTAAGTATTTGCTCAGGCAGGAAAGCTGAAGAGCTTGAGTGGAAGGACCACAGCCTTCAAGGTCGGACCTCAGCTCCCTCACCTGACAAAGGGGCCAACAGCGCTGTCCCAGCCGGCCACCCTGCTAATGCAGGAAATAAAAAGCTTGCATCTCCATTCGAGACACAGCAAACGCTTGATAAATGCTGGCCCCTCTCGTGATGACAGCCACAAGGGGGCCGATGCTGTACTTTCCAATGTTTTATTTCAAATTTCCAATTAGCTTATTGCTGCCTTGAGGGCGGGAGTGGGGGAGTATGACTCATAATTTTTCGGGCTCTCCTCAACATCCCCAACATTTAAAACTATCCTGAACATAGATTCGACTGTGGAAACCAAATCGGCAATTTATCCCGAGACTACTAAATCCAATTTCTGTCCAAGAGGCCACATTGTCATGCCTGGAAGAAGTTCCTAACAGTCTGGAATCTCTAGGACCTCCTGTATTATTATTTAGTGCAAGACTCTTAGTTTTCTAAATATTTGGAAATGTTGTGCAGGGGTTTCAGTTGACCAAGAATTTACATAAAAAGCTGGGCGTATTAATAGAGTGAAGACAGAGAGGTGATCCAAGTTGATGGCGCCATACGCCACTGGCCGAACGCTTACTTTTGTAAGAAAACGGGGGTCTCTTTCGTGGCTTATTTCATAATCTCACAGAGATGTTGAATCAAATTGGGCATCAAAAAAGATGCCAGTACCAAACAGAGATGTCTTTGCTGCATTTGCAGTTTTCTGTCTTATTAACATGAAAACACTTTACATGGTTGGAAACATCTAAAGGCTATTTTTAATTTTATTTTCCATTACTTCACCCGAACGCTTTAAGCCGCACCTGTGGAAATTAGACTGTCACCTGCTTTTAGCATCCTGTTCTCTTTCGTGTTTGTAATGAAGCCCGCTGGGAATTGGGCTTTTACAAAAACGAGTTACAAATCCTCATTCAGTATACAAAAGTCTGGAGCTACTTTCCTTCTCTGTTTAAATAGTCTACAAAACAAGAAATAATTAGTCAAGCGCTATCGGTAATTAAGCACATAAGATGAACATTAAACAAACTGCAATCTTGCAGCATTTTGAAGGTGGATAGGCAGGTTTGCGCATTTGGAATCCAGCCAAAATGCCCATCTTCATTCCCGGTGCTCCTTATTTATTATTGGCGAGGGAATTCGCTCGCCCGACTTGCTGATGCACTCTCGCCGGCGGTCCATCTGAGAGTTCGCGTAAGTGTGAGCTGCTCCTTTTTGACAGCACCACCATTGGGAGCGGGTGATTTCAAAGAACTTGATACATTGAGAGGGAAGAAATGATGTGTTTCCCCATCACGATAGTGCCTTTCAGAGTTGAGATCAGCTCACAGTTCGGAGAACTGCCCTGCCTTGTTGTACATGACATTGGCTCAGGGCGCGTCATAAATCCTGTTTCTGCTCAGACTACTCTTCCTCATGTGGTCTCTTCAGGCCCCGTGAACTTTCTGCATAGTTACCGCGGCACAGGCAAAATCTGAAAAGGCGTGCGGTCTAATTTAGTCAGGTTTGTCTCGAAGACGAGCACTTCTAGAAAACGGATTTGCAGGTTTGGCCTAAAATATTTTTCCAGAAAAATCAGAGGATCAAAGTCCCCAATTCATTTAGACTGGAAAATTAAATTTTCATTTAACACTTGAGAATGCCTGTTATTTGGTGCAAGAAGGAATAGTCCCATAACCTCGAGTCGATTGCTGTCCAGCTTTAAAACCAAGCCTAACTATGGCGTGACATGGAGTATTTTTGTGGTATTGCATTGCATTCTTCCTCATCCCGTGGTGTGGAATCTTGATAGGCAGTATTTTTATGCGCTGTGCTAGGTTTCTGTTACTTACTCAAGAAGTAATAGAATGATCAGTGATTTTCCTTCTAATCGTCTACCCCAAAATGTTTCTTCTGCCCAGGTGGTTTCTATACTGACTCTATGGACATAGGTGTTCATTTTTTTGTTTTTTAATTAGAAAAAAAACTGATGGTGAATAGCATTTTCCATTTTACCTGTGATTTCTTTTTTACTATTCAAGATAAATGTCATAAAGCCATCATTTCCCGATAAGTGCATAGTATGTTACAGTTTTCAAAGCCTTTAACAAGCCCATCTAGGACAGGACAGTATTAGAATCCCCATTTTAGAGCTCCTGGGTAGCAAGCCCAGAGAAGTTAAGTGACTTGCGCAGGAAGACACAGCCCTGTGGCCAGGCAGGACGAGGTTCTCCCTTCTGCCTTTTTCATCACACGTGTGTCCCAATAGAGAACTCCAGGCCCCCTAGAGGTGGAGAAGGGTCGTGACGACACCGTGTGTGTTAAATACCAAGTTTTTACGTGACCATATATGTGTGTGTGTATTTTAATGTCTGGGCATCCATACAGTTAGCAGAGCTCTGCCGCGGGCCTGCTTGGCAGGGTGCCCCAGACCTGAATGGGGCATGACGCTGTGAGGGTGAGGGGCTGCGCGACCCCCTGCCGCTGTGCCAGCACAAGGAGTTGCAACTGAGCCACCTTTCACTCTCGAGTCCCAGAGGCCCAGGACTGGTGGGCCTCCAGGAAAAGATCTGTAATTGCTGGATGACACTGCGTCATGCCCAGAGCACAAAAGGGCTCAGAAAATGGTGGTGAAGGGTCGTTGCTGTGGGAATTATTTTAGCCACCCTTCCAGGCTTCGTGAACTTGGGTGAGCTACGCATCCCATCTGAGCTCCATTTCTCACCAGTGAAGTGGAGATAAAACTCACTAAATGCAATCCAGCGATATCATGGATTGGATCCTGAAGCAGAAAAACGGTGAAATCCAACTGGGGTGCGTTGGCTTGCCTGATGGTGATGTGCCGGCACTGATTTCTTAGTTTTTGTGAGTGCACCACGGCCACCTGGACTGCGGACGTCAGGTGAAACAGGATGAAGGGCACGCAGGAACTCTGTGCTATCTTTGCAGCTTACCTGCAAAACTAAAATTATCCCAAAATAAAAAGATTATTTAAAGAAAACTCTTACTTCATGATAACTGTATTACTCAGCTCGTGCTGTCATAACAAAACACCACAGACTGTGTAGCTTAAATGATAGAGAAGTATTTCCTCTCTGTTCTGGAGGCTGGGAAGGCCCAGATCAATGTGCTGACTGATTCAGTCCCCGGTGAAAACTGTCTTCTGCACTTAGCGATGGCCACCTTCCTGCTGTGTCCTCGAGTGGCAGAGAATGAGGCCTCTGGTGTCTCTTCCTCTTCTTATGAGGACACCAGTCCCATCAGACAGTAGCCCTGCCCTTATGACCTCTGTTAACTTTTATATAAATTGGTATGATCATTTAGGAAGACATGTTAATGGTATCTAAATAGAACTAAACGTAACCATATCTGATCATCTATTACAGCGTATACCTGCTCAAAATGTGTACATATGTTCACCAAAATACAATACAATTCCAGGAATAGGGGTAGCAGCAGTATTATTCATGTTAACTCAAAACTGTAAACTACCCCAACGTCTATCAAAGGCAGAAGGGCTCCGTAAATTGTGTTATTTTCGCACAGCGGGACCCTGCATGCCCGTGAGAGGCAGGACCCACAGCCGGACCCAACAATATGAACTGGCCTTGAAGCACACTACTGAGAGGAAGAGGGCAGGTGTGGAAGAATGCCTTCCACAGGACCACAAGCTCAACAAAACGTGAACTCTCCAAGCACGAGAAGTCGTAGGTAGAGACTGGACGGGGCATGAAGGGGCTTCGCAGATGTTGCCAGTGTTCTGTTAAGAAACGGAACAGGCCCTGGCTGGTGCGGCTCAGCAGATAGAGCGCCGGCCTTAGAATCAAAGCGTTGCTTGTTCGATTCTCAGTCAGGGCACATGCCTGGGTTGCAGGCCAGGTCTCTGGCGTGGGGTGTGCAAGGGGCAACCACACATTGATGTTTCTCTCGCTCTCTTCCTCTCTCTAAAAAATAAAATAAAATCTTAAAAAAATTATTAAAAAAGAAAAGAAACAGAACAGAACTCAAGAGATGAGGGTGCTGGGTGTGTTCCATCAGTGAAAATTCATTTAGTGACACATACATGTTTTGTGGGGGCAGGGGGGATTTATTGTGTATTTTACTCCAATGAAAAAGTTCACAAAAACACACAAACTCTTATCTCGTAGCTGTTGAGAAAATTAAATAAGGTGAGGAGTGGAAATCCTGCTCAGTCCATTTCATTCTTTTTTTTTTTTTTTTTTTTTGCTCTTGTAGTCTCAGTTCATACCCTGGGAGACCTGCCACGCCCCCAGGCACTCCGCCAGTCATTGGGAAGCCGCTCCTCCACAGCACTGTGGCTTGTTCCTGACCCAGGTGGCACCCATAATTCAATGGCGAGTGTCAGGACAACGGCTGAAACGCTTCAAAATCCCCTTTAGTTTGCGATGCGCACTAAACAGTCGACCAGCTCTTCAAGGAGCTCACCCATGGGGGTAGGCAGGGATTACTGATCGTGCCCCACCGTTTTTACGGTTCTTGTCGTTTGTAAATGTGAACAGAGCACACACACGCAGACTCTTCCCTTCTTCCATCTGTATTTTCTTTACTAAATTATCCAGTCTTATAAATATTTGAGTAACATTTGGTCAGGATAAAAATCTTTCCTGTCAGTTCAGTACAAGAACACTTCTTGGCCCCTGAGACCATAACAGTCAGATAAATTAATATTGATTTGTTAGAAAATAGTTTTCACTCTGTCTAAACATCTTATTCTGGGCTCTTGAACCAAAATTATGAATTTAAAAGCAGCAAAATAGTTCTTCACAGTTTTCCCAGTGAAACTAATTATGGGCAGATTGTAAAAAATGTATTGGATGCAATTTCCAACATAGAGTCCTGCTAACCAAAATTCACAGAAACCAGAGGCTCGATGTCTGATTTATCTGAGCAAGCTGCA
Source organism: Glossophaga mutica (assembly GCA_039655065.1). NCBI lineage: Eukaryota > Metazoa > Chordata > Mammalia > Chiroptera > Phyllostomidae > Glossophaga > Glossophaga mutica. The sequence goes on from CM077315.1 coordinate 23,428,512, forward strand.
ATTTGGTAGACTGGAGAATTTATGTAAATAGTTTTTGCAATTTCCATAGGGATAACTAGACACATTAATATCTCACGTATGGCAGAAGATAAAGGGGGAACCTTTTTATTTTTTAACTGAGAATTTGTTTTACCTAATAGAAGGATCCCATTTTTCCCCTTCTCGCTTAGGTGTGTGTGTTAAAGAACAGCTCGCTCGTTTACTACATAGATATGCACTGTGTAGAGGTTGTCTGTGTTCAGAGTTCTCTTTTAATTACATTCATGTCTAGAAGCAGGGGTAGAAAAGTAAAATAGTAAAAGTAAGAAAATAAAACATCGCCCACATTAATGCCATGACCATTTTATACATTCGTGTTTTTTTCTTTTATAAAAATGCATCCTTTTTTGCTTTATAAAACTCTCAATTCACTTAATGCTTTAGAGTCCTACTTTATTTACTCAGTATTACCTGAGAAAGACATTCTAAATGTGATTTCTGAGTGGTGACTTGGCAAAGGAACATCCCTCCTCTTTTGAACATTTGAGTTGTTTCCAGTTTTAATTAATACAGCACTGAACATCTCTGTGCAAAATTACTTATGTGAACTGCAGATATCTTCCAGGACAGACACCTAGAACTGCATCTCCCACCTACACTGTTTTGAGAGCATTGACCCATATTGTCCAGTTGTCTTCCAGAAAATATGATAGTCATTGTAAATAAAAACATACATGTGAAGAAGAAATATATGTAATGAAAAGAAAAATATATGAAGAATATATGTATGTGAAAAACTGCAGAGACAGTTGTAATTAAAGACAAAGACTCTGAAACTCTGGTCCCCACCTCCGTCAGCTGTGTACATGCGGAAGCGCTTGTTCAAAGCCCTCCCTCTTTTTGGAAAGCATTCAGAGTGGCAATGAACCGCTATAAGGTCAAGGCTGCTTTTTACTTTTTTCTTTTTTCTTTTTAACTAGATCACCAAAGCATCTATATAATATAAAAGCAAATATGAAATCCTCACAGTGTATAGAGTCTGCTGGGTTGAGGAGGAGAAATTTCAGTTTTCATATTGTCGGTCTCAAGCCTTTTCTGAAATTGGAAGCGACCGTCTAGCCATGCGTGTCTGTGATATATTTACACACACACACACACACACACACACACACACACACACACACGTATCGGGAACAGAACCTGAGTCTATTGCTAGGTTTGGGGAGTGAAGTGTTTCCTACCATAGATTAAGCCGCACTAGACTGCATGTCAAAAAAGAGTCTCAATGTCAACTCAATCCATTGTCATAGCTGTAAAGTGCTATTCCATTATACAAGCAATTCCCTTGTGGATTTCTCCTTTCCACGCAGCGCAACTCTATTTTAATCTGTTGTGGCTTTCCCCCCACCTCTCTTCCAATTCCTCAAATTTTGGAATCATTAAATATATTTACTTCCGACATTTCTGCCAATTATGAAAGTAAAGTGGGGATGAAATGAAGGCAACAAAGTATATTTTTAAAAAAAACAAACGTTAAGAAATAGCTAGGAACAGCACAACAGCTTCCCGGGACGTTTTAATCGTTTTCTTTGGGAATTGAACAAGTGGCCGGAAAGCGCGGGCTGCGCCGCTCGGCGCACGCCTGTGTGCGGCAGGGTCAGGCGTGATGGCACGCAGGCGGGCGTTGCCTGATAGCTGTGTTCGAATTCCCCCAAGTCCTTTAAAGATGAGGGTTTTCCAGATGTGACAAAAGAAAAGAAAATTTCCAAATCAAAATTCCCATTTGCCTTTCAGGATGTTGAATTTTCTCCACATTTGTGCAATTAAGGGTTTTGCTGAGTGAGCTTAGGACTCTGTCTCTTTAAGTGTTTAACAGTAATTGGTTCATGTCCTGGTGTTCATTGAAAATCCTAGACATTTCATGTAAAATCTTCTTAATGAGGGGATGAATTTTTCATTCACATTAGAAGGCTCACTCTGACAAACAATTTCTAAATAAAACTTTGGCGACCTGACATCCCACATTGGACTTGACAGAGAGGACAGGTGCATTAGAATATAACTGTATGGCGATCCTTCAAGCTGTCAGCCATGAATATTTTATTTCTTAATGAATCATCTTTGTGAAATGAACTTTCTTGTTGTAGTGTCAGTGCCATTTACAACAAAAAGCTGGCTCCTTTTAAAAGGTGAGCTCTGTAAAGATGCTGATGCTGCATAAAATGCTTAACCCTACCTGAGGTGTCGGGCAATTTGGGGCTCTGCCTTTCCCTTCCCTTTCTGAGCCTGACTTGAAAACTCGCGTCAGCTAGCAGGGTGCGTGGAGGAGAAGGCTTCCCTTTGATTCGAGGCTTCCCTCCCCTGAACTGCTGTTCCAGGTAACCACCCAGTGGCAGCCACTTGGGCTGTGGAGTCTCTGTCATTCCGAGGCATCACCGCTAGTCTTTTAATTATTGTTTTGCAATCTAGTTTCTCACACTGTCAGGCCCACGAGGTGCCATTAGCTGGTGCTAACTGACAGCTCCAGGCAGGGAGCCTTTCCCTGCTCCCAGCTCCTTTCTCTTCTTGATCTCAAAGATCACTTTTGTTTTGAGGATGCAGGAAGCTTTCATTCTGACAGTAGACTTAAATATCTCCCCACTGAAGGAGCCAAAACTTATTTTTATGTTGCCCTGAAGAGCCTCCTGAGTTCTTTCTGTGGCTTGGTGCAGAAACATTTTGCTCATCTCTAGACCAACGTAGACAACAGACCTCATTCCCCCAAAATACCCGGGGATTAGTCTATACCCTTTGCCACTCACTGGACTATTGGTACAGTAGTAGGGTCATATTGATTTTCCCTTTTAAAAAATCCATGGTCTCAACTGTGTTCTCAAGACTGCCTAGTAATCCTGTTTACTTAGTCTGGTTTCTCCTATTCCTCACAGTGGCTATTTCAGGCTTCTCCATTTTCCCCATGCCCCATAATTTGCCACCTCCCCTGGTGGCCTTACCTCTGACAGCAAAAAAAAAAAAAAACAACAACAACCCTTCACTGGTCAGTCCTTCAACACTACCCCCAACTTTCTATCCTCAACTCCCTTCAGAAACTGGCTAACATTTACCCCTATCCCAGCCTCTGCCCCTTTCACAATGGTGGAATCGAATCTGGGGTCAATCTTGCCACCTGTGCTGTGGACCCTAGTCTAGATCCCACCCTTCAGAAATACGGCTTAATACAGTGGCAGGGACCCATCCTAGGAGTTGACAAATTGCAACCATTGTCTGTTTTTGTAAGTAACGTGATACTGAAGCACAGCCACGCCCATCCGTTCTGTGTTGCCCGTGGTTGCTTCATGCCCCAAGGCAGACTTGAGTATCTACTACAGACTGCACGGCCCACAGAGCCTGAAATATTTCCCATCTGGCCCTTTACAGGAAACATTCGCTGATCCCTGATTCCTACCATGGGTCAGAGCCGGGACCCTGCAAACAGGGTCCCCCATCCAAGGGTCTGCAGTGAAACGAAACCCAAGCAGCATCTGTGTGTCTCCGAGTAATAATTCTTGCTCTCGGCAGTTTACGCTTCACTCTCGCAGCTTCAAATATATTTTAGTGCGCTACAATAAGCATGAGACCTGGCCTGTGTCCACGTGGCTTCACGCAGGAGAAAACCCAGCCAAGTCTGAAAGCACTAAGCGGGCCCAGAGGAAATGGAATAAGCTAGAAATTTGTTGTTTCCTTTTCATTAGGTTTAAGTGAGAATTATGTTCTTTAGCAAACTCTCAGTGTGGGCAGGTGACAATTTTTGCAGGTATTTTTTTCCTCTCTTTTAACTTGTGCAAATGCAGGTCTATGTTTTGTTCCACATTTATTACAATAGCTGCCACCCGAGGCTTAAAGATAATGTTGTTCTCACCTTCAGAAAAAAAGGGTTTCATTTGTAGTCTCTGGAGAAAGTCCTCGGATGAACTTTCTGTTACCTCCCATTGCTTACCAGTCACCCAAATTATTTAGATTAAATTAGATATATACCATCTTATATCTCTTTTTCCAGAAAAATAGATCTTTGTGTTTTCCCCCCTCTTTCTCTCCCCTCAATAGTAGAAATCTTCTGAAATCTGAAACCGAATGACACAAACACATTATTACTCCTGCGGAGACACGCACGACACACACACTTTTTCCCTAAACAAGAACAGTGTCATAACAGTTTTGACGCAAATACAGTGCGGGGCAAAAGTAGGTTTGCCGTTGTTTGTATGGAAAGTGATACAATAATTACTAAGGAACACTAGAATAAACTCTGCTTCATATACGGCTACAAACCTACTTTTGCCCACCCTGGTATACGCATGCACACATACATGCATTTGGTAAGAGAGAAAATTGGCTATTTTAAGTATGATTGCTTAAAAAAGAGAGGCCTAAAAATAAACACAAACAAAAATAAATACCCTCTTCGCACACTTTTATTTGACCTCTTAGCTATCCATCAGTCTTAACCCTGGTTTTCTTACTGAGCATCCTTCCTGTCCTGCCTGGATCTTCAGCGGCTGCCCCAGCCCCAGTCAGGGTGGCTGGTCCACAAGTCGCTGCCTGAACTTGTCGGGCCCCCTGGCCTCCCTGAAATGGGGCTGCAGCTTCCACTTCCCTTTACAACCAGCCCTTGTGGTCGCTCTTTGGGTGAAGGGAGCAGGGGAAGACAGAGAGGAGAAACATGCTGCCTGGATTAGGTCTGCTCTCTCACCAGTACTTCCCGAATTCAGTCTCCCCCCAACCAGCATCCTGATCCTGCCATACCCGCGTATCACCTCTACCCCTGTTTATGGCTCATTTTCTCAGCCACTGTTTATTTCACCTCAGTGCAAACTTTCCTCTTGTTCAAGGTAACTGTGTCTAGATAATCATGGGCTTTATGTTTTGTTTTTGTTTTTGTTTTTGCCATTACTCAGTAAAATGCATTCAGAGCCATTATCATAAAGAGTTTAGATGCGCCCCTGTTCCACCTCCCACTGAACCCCCTTCTGCCAGGGAAAGGGACCCCTCTCGGGCTCACGTTGTCCGAGGCTTTGAGCAGGAGCACACAGTGGACTGCATTCTTCCAAATTTTTCATAAACCACAGGTTGCCGTTCCCAAATCCCTTCAAATGATTGCTGGTCTGTTTCAAAGTGAATAAAATTGATCCTGGGAGGATGAAAAGTCCAAGCGGAATTTAAATGTTTTTGCTCAGAAATGACAGTATTTAAATCCTCTTCTTTTATTTTTCCTTTTTTTTTTCTGCTTCCTCCCCCATATACCCTGTTTTCTGCCCCTGCTATATGAGGCCCATCTGCTTTTTGAATAGTAACATGCAATTTCAGATTTAGGATCTATTATCTGTAAGTCTCAGCGTAATGCTTTCAACTCCAGCCTTTCTCCTGAGTTCATGGCTTCCTCCTCCTCACCCCGGCTCTGCAAGGACTGTAAAAGATTGCACTTCATTAAGTTATTTGTATAATGAGTTCCAGTGGCCAGGGAATACAGAGTTAAAAAGGTGATCTCACTAAAAGTAATTAGCATAAGACCTGCTGGACCCTAAGAAGGGACTGGATCATAATCAATAGCAATATGATTACACCCATGCAGCAATTATAAATTATTTAAAACACTACCCCTAGGTTACTGACTAGTTGCCTTTAAATTAAATTCTCTGTCAATAATTGATGCAAAGAATTAATGTGAGAACACCTTCAGTTACTGAAACTTTTTTTAAGGTGGCATAAGATATCGAACTGTTACTCGTCATTAGCAGCTGGGCTGTCTGTTTGCTGTAATATCCTTCTTTTCTAAATCTGTCAAGAAAGACTTTCAGATCATGAAAGATGACAAATGATTCTGAACCTACTGCTGGATAATCTTCGAAGGACACAAATGCCCCTGTAGAAATTTTACAGGTGCAGGCAAAAGAGAGAATAACTAGCCCCTCAATGATAACTGATTTTATTTCTCAGTCAATTTTCACGACTTTATAAGCAGACTTGGTTTTCTCAGTTACATTTCAGTTCTCTGATATGGCCAGTATAGGTCAGAGAAGGTCTTACCTACCAGAAAACTCATGGTCTGTGGTATTTAAGCAGTCAACAATCTTTAAAAAAATAAAATTGCAGGCCTACAAGAACATGAAAAGTGTCCTTCGATGCAGCGGGTTATTTTCCTCTTTAGCGAATGCTTTCCACTTCTCTCTGAACACTCTCGCTGGTATATCACCATTTCTTCTTCCCCACTAATTCTCTACTACCAGTGAGAACAGTGGAATCTAGTCAATTATGTGGGACATTAAGGATTAGAAAATAAGTCGTCCGTTAACAACTTGGCTCCCGTGTGATTTCACCAGGCAAGAGGTGCTCAGGGGACGTACATGATGCAAGAGAGGACCCACGCTCTAAACTAAGGAATGGGCTTCATTTGTTTCTGTTTTCCAAGCCAGGCCCCATGCTTGTGTACAAGGCCTCATAAGGTGGCATCTCTGTCCTTAGGCACTTGCAGGCCAGTTAACAGCCATGTCCTTACTTCCCCCTTAGGGACTTACAGGGAACCCCCCAAAGTAACCAGAGCAAGGCCCCTCAAAGCAGACCTTAAGATTAGAGAGGCTTCCAGAATTGAGAGACCCGCATGCCCATTGTGATGTGTAAACAGCAGTCACCCAGGCACCTCCCACACTGAAGTGGAATGGAATGACTCACTCTAAGGCTGTAACTTAAAAAAAGAGAGGTCCCTCATGACCGTCCTATGCTTGAAATGAGGGGTGACATTCCTTTATGTCTCTCAAGCCCCAGCACTGTTCTAGGTTGAAAATTGTCAACCCCTTACCTTTCCGCTCTTGTATCTAGTATGAATGGGGTATCGGTGTAGATACCCCATTTTCAGTATATATTTTTATTTTTATATAGTCTAGGTTGACTTTTTCTTTTGCTTCTTAGGGAACTGTCTCCAAGCAAAAACACATACCAGAAATGGCGGGCTCCTATGTACGGGCGCTTCCTACCGCCATCCCCTCCCTGCTCCGCGCCTTCCCACGGGGCTGCCATTTCATATTTTCTTGCGGCCGTTGTCTTGTATACCCTTCTGTTTTCTTCGTGCCTGGGAGGCTCTTGAGTTCAGGACACCAGGCTACTCACAGAGGGCCTTTCAAGCACTGCTCTGAGTTGATTAGCATCCCTCTCGTTCCCCCAAATGCCTTTCCTGTGTTACCCTGGGCTGTGCCTTCCCCTGCATCCCTAATCTTCACCTGCACACTGTCTGCTCACACAGGTAAGAGGACACTGGACCTGAACGGTGTCTTCTGTTTCCCAGCAGCCTGGAACGGGTCAGCTCGACAGGGCTTTCGAGTTGATGCGCAGTATTTTCCTAGATGAGGCCGTCGCCGGCGGAGCACATGCCTGTGTGATGTTGTTGGGTGCCAAGCACACCCAGATGCCACAGAGTACATTCTTTTGTTGTGGCAACTTTTAATGTTTACTTTCACTTCCCAGTTAGATTTTATCTTTTAATTGTAGAAAATTACGCACCACACACGCACGTATACTCACAGTTAACCATTGTGTTGCTGGGTGTGCAGGATACTTTGGATTCAAGCCTATCAAGGTTCCTTTGTCAACTCCAACTGAGCAAAGGACACCTTCCCCTTTACCAACTGCACTATTGAACATCAAAGTTATTGATTTTCAATGGTACTTAAGCATGTAGATAATAAAGTCCTAGACTTTTGGGGGTGGGATCCAAATTATTATTTACGGTCAACATTTCTGCTAGTTGGAAATGGGTGGCGTTTGGAGACCAGCTTTTGCTGCTCTCCCTAAGTCATTGCCACAGCCAAAGTCAGCCTGATTCTAACTTCTAACTAAATTCAGTTGTTTCCTTTTTATTTCCATGAAAGAAACTGATTCAAGTGTCTCAGGAGCAGCGGTGGTTCTCACACCTGCCCAGCCTACTCATGTGTCTGTCTCTCAAGGCTGAGTGAGGCCGTGGGAAGAATAGAGAGGATAGAAGGGCGCCCTAGAGCTAAACAGGGTTGAAGAAGAAGACAGAAACCGTGCCTAGCAGATGTTTACAAGCACATGAACTTGACCTTCAGACCCTAGGATGGGCGTGCTTCGGTTTTCCACATTACCCTCTTTTGAGAAAACTGGTGACTAACCGAGCATTGAGCATAGCTCACTTCTCAGAATTTTCAATCCAAAATTAACTGATGACTGGACCGATTCTGATTACCATTGTTCCAGCGATCCACCCAGGCACCCAGTGACTCGATGTGCAGAAGGCAGAGATCCTACGCATCCTTGCTTGCGGCCCAGGGAGCCTTGCTTCCCATCATGCCACCACGCGCCTGCTTACGAGAACTCACCAGTGTTCTAAGTATTTGTCTTATCTCGGCAGCGTGATGAGGAAAATAAACTCAATGGTGTGCCTTAAATGTTTCCATTGTGACGGTAGGTATTAGATATGTGCTAAAGTGCAATATCCGCTTTTTCAAACCACATTTCAAAGTTGATAGCATCACCGGACTGAGAACACTTTGCAAAAAAAGCTGGGTCTACCCAATTAAGAGAAATAAAATCTGCCTGTTCATTAGCGGATTTGCCTTACTTCTCTGTGGGTTTCTTTCCTTTCATCGATTAAGCGTTATTTAGAAAAGGACCCAAGTCCTCAGCACATGTGACATCTTCCTTTCTGGTTCCTGGTAGTCTGCAAACACAGTGGTTTGCGGAAGAGAAGGTGTGTGTCGTCTTGTCAATTGAGGCAGAGCCTCATGACCTTGCCTGTTCCGTCACGTGGTGGTGACAACAGCAGCCTAGCTCTCACCACAAGGCTTTCATCGGGTGATTTCTTGTGCTCTTCCAGTCCGCCATTCTGTCCACCCTGAACTTGCTGCCAACTTTGCACAGCACACAGGAGACAGACAACCTGTTCACCTTAGATGTGAACAGGGATCAGTTGAAGAAGACGGCACTGAAACCCTGTCCAGTGTGACCGGGCAGGCCCGAACTGGAAAGAGCTGTCATTGCAGCTGTTTAACTCTCCGCTGCTATCGGGTGGCCTGTTGCCATTGAAAAGGCGAGTTGGTCAGGTAGACGGAAGAATGCAGGACCTAGGTGTACCTCGGTGCTGGGGAATTCAGAGAGTCTAACAAAAATAAGTTTCCTTAAGAACCGTGTGAACTGAGTCACAGTCTCTGGCTGTGTCAAGTTGAATGGCGTGCTCTAGTTCTGGGAAGCTCGTACCCACCATTCTGAAAAGCTCTATCTTGCTTTCACATCACCCTTGCATGCTCTTGAACTAAAATATAAACTCATGAATTTGGTCCTGACATTAACATCCCAGGCTATAGGTATTTGATTTGACACTTCCTTCAGGAAAAGAACAGTTATCAAACTTTGTACAGAAATTCTTTTTCACAGATGAGTAATCACCCACAGATATTTCTGAAAAGACACCAGAAAACACGCAGGCAATTGTTCTTTAAGAAAAATATAGAAGCATTGGGTTTTATGAGAAGGAAATAGAAATACTGGTGGGAAAAATGTGCTAAATTATGTTTTAAAAAGAATTATATATTTTCAGAATGTACTTATTTAAAAAAAAATTCACTAGGTTTTTTTTTGTAGGTGCACTCAGTCATCCTCAGAACTCTGAGCCTGGAAAATGGATTCTGGAGTGACTGGCTTCCCAAGGCCAGGCTGTGCTTACAAAGTTGTCTAAAATGGGCTGCGGGTGGTGCTGATGGGAGCCGGGGCCCTAACTGTGCGCTATACAGCTATTCCCACACTGGAGCTCCACCACAACCATGCCACAATGGCTGAGGTCGACAATTAACTTGCCCAAGGTCACATTGTTAATGAGAAGCAAAACCTCGACAGTGACCTGGGCCATCTGACTCCTTAGCCCATTCTCTTCCTCGGATAGTAATAAATAAACAATTTCACAAGTAATCTTAAAATAAAACTTCTAAGTACTTTTGAATATTGTATTACAAGCCTAAAAAGTAAGGTGTGTTTTACTAATCACAAACTTGACCTGTAAAGTAATGTGACTCTCTTGGCAAATGCCTGTGTGTGTATGTGTGTGTATGTGTGTGTATGTGTGTGTGAGGTTGGGGGTGGGGTGACAGAAGAGAAAGGGAGGCTGTTTATACATACACAGACACATATATCATTGAGGTATATAATTTCATACCAGAAAATTAACAAATTTTAAAGGTACACTGCTCTGGATTGTTGGCAAAGGTGCACATGTACACACCCATGGAATCACCACCACAATTAAAATATAGAACATTCCTATAACCCCCATCAATCCCATTATTCTCATTTCCAATATATCCTTCCACTCCCACAGGTAAATACTGTTCTTATTTCTGTCACCATAACTTAGTTTTACCTGCTTTAGAACTCCAATTAATGGGATCCGTACCCGTTTTTTCGTGTGTCTGGCTTCCTGTGCTCAACATCATGTTTTGAGATTCATTCGCATTGATGTGCGCATCAGCAGTTTTCTTGGTCAAGGCCGAGCACTGTCCCGTGGCGAAAACACACCACCGCTAGTTTATCCAGGCACCCGCCGATAAGCTTTGGGTTGTTTCTGTTTTTCGGCTCTCATGGATAAAGTTGCCATAACAATTCTAGCATAAGTCTTTTTGTGCACTTATTTTTATTTTTTATTTTTTGATAAACACCTATCTGTAGAATTGGTGGCTCTTTCGATATGCGTGTTTAACTTTTTAGATTCTGCCACCCGGTTGTCTAAAGTGGCTGCACCATTTTAAACTCCCCCAGGAGTGTGTGAGAATCCAGGCTGCTTCACATACTCACCAGTACGTGGTATTTTCAGTCTTTTTAATTATAGCTATTCCAGTGGGTGTAAAATGCTATCTCTTGGAGGTTTTATTTTGCATTTTCCTGATGACTAACGTGTCTTTTTATGATCTCATTAGCCATTCACATATTTTCTTTCTGTGTAGTCCTTGCTCACATATTTGGTCATTTTTTAAAAATGGGTTATTATTGAGTTGTAGGAGTTGTTTGTATATTTTAGATGCAAGGGTGGCTTTTTTAACATGTATTGTGAATTTTCTCCTAATCTGTGTCTTCTCAGTTATTGCTTAATGATGTCTTTGAAAGTGGAAAGTTCTAATCTTGATAATGTCTAGTTACCTCTTTTCTTTTATAGTGTTTTTGTGTTCTCAGAAATCTTTGCCAATCTTAAGTTTGCAAAGATATTTTTCCTATATTTTCTGCTAGAAGCTCCATAGTTTTAGTTTTTACATTTAGGTCTGTGTGCTATGTCAAATTAATTTTTCTACGTGGTGTGAGGTACGGATAAAGGTTTATTTTCCTCCGTACAGATCTTCAGTTGTTCCCTCACCATTTGTTGAAAAACTAATGTCCTTACTGAGTTTTCATTACTCCTTTGTTGAAAATCAATTGGCTATATATTTGTGGATCTATTTCTAGACTCTCTATTATACTCCATTGATCTTATTTTTTCTTATGTCTATACCTATTGATTACTGCGGCTTTACAGTAAATTTTGAAGTTAGGTAATGTAAGGATCTCAACTTTGTTCTGCATTTCAAGTTTATTTTGATTTTTCTAGATACTTTGCTGTTTCATAGAAATTTTAGGATCACCTTCCTGATTTCTTTGAAAAGGCCTACTGAGATTTTATTTGGTTTGGTGTTAAATCTATTGAATTTGAGGAGGACTGAAATCTTAATAAAACTAAGTATTATAATCTTTGAGCTGGTGTCTCTTTATTTAGGTCTTCTTTAATTTCTCTCAGTTATGCTATATAGTTTTCAGTACAGAGGCCTTGTAATTTTTTGGTTAAATTCATTGTTAAACATTTAGCTTTTATGCTATTGTAAATGGTGTTTTTAAATTTCTTTTTTCAATTGTTTGTCGTTGATATGTAGAAATAAAATCAATGCTAGTAAGTTGATCTTATATCCTGTGACTTTGAATTTCATTTATTAGTTTCTTGTTTTTAAAGATTCCATAAGATTTTTCTATTTCCAAATAAAGATAGTTTTAATTCTCCCACCCTGATTTATATGGCATTTGTTCCATTTTCTTATGTTAATACATTGGAAGAGCCACCAGGAATGTTGAATAGAAGTGTAGAGGCCAGACATCATTGGCTTATTTCTCCATTACACACACACACGCACGTATATATATACATATTTTTGATGTTATATATCATATATATTATATATCATATATATGATGTTAATTGTAGTTTTTTAGTACCTGTTCTTTATCGGATTGAGGAATTTGCATTTATTTCTAGTTTGCTGAGAGTTCTACTATATATAGGTGTTTATATTTTATATTTTTCTTATTATTACCTGTGTATTGAAGAGCGTTTAGTTCCTTGGTGCTGGATCCTGACTCCAGACCGTTGAGTTGCCTGGAAACATGTCCGGGCAAGCTGTTTATTTCCTCCGAGTCAGTTTCCTCATGTGTAACTGGAAAATATACACAAAGACCTCTCCTGGTGACTGACACAGAGTAAGCACTCCATAAATGTTAGCTATTCTCTTGTTGTTATGGCATTTATGAAAAAGTGGGGCTTATATTTTAACATCATGAAGAACACTTAATGCTGAACACTGAGAACGTTAACCCTATCCGCCACTGTCAGCTTTCAAGACGGGATAGAACCACTAGTTTATTAGTAGCATTTTACAGATACCCAGAATGAATCTACTGTTTCATGTCCCACTCTTCTAGCTTTAAATTTTAAGTAGATCTGTATGATCCCTGAAGAACTAGCTTTAAGATGAAAGTCGTTTATATTTGTTCCGTAGCTTGGAAAACTGGTGCATGGTCTGTTTTATTCCACTGGCTCCTAAGGTTCAGGTATTAACATAAATACAGCCCATTAACACTTGTTCCTCTCTGTCAGGACATAAATTAAGTCTGCAGGTGTTCCATGAAGCTGTACCCTTGGTACTAATTAAGCCTTGATAATTAGGTTTGTTAAATTCAGGACTTTAAGCTTCTATTTCCTCTTTGGGTTACCGACATGGAGATGTGCAACACAGAACCCCTCCCCCAACCTTTTTATTCCTGCAGAGCACTTTGCTGCTCTTTCTCCATTTTAATTCGTCCATTCACTTATTTCTTTATTATCGATTGATTGAGAGAGAGAGAAAGAGAGATTTGTTTTTCCACTTATTGATGCATTCATTGGTTGATTCTTGTGTGTGCCTGGACCTGGGATCAAACCCGCAACCTTGAAGTATCAGGATGACGCTTCGAGTAACTGAGCTACACAACCAGGGCCTATTTATTTAGTTTTTAAATGAAAGATCCACTAACAAACCCTTCACCATTTTGCCAGTGAAGGGTATAAACCTTGGCGGAGGTCTGTTCTCTTGTTAATGACGAGATTGAAGTCTGGTCTTCTCCTGTTTCGTGTCAGCAACACTGAAGTGGAAAGTCTGCAGCCGGGTTCCTCCGTGTACTGAACACGCCCACACCGCGCCTTCCGCCCCAAGGGCTGCCGCTCAAGGGTGCATGTTATTGCTGTTAAAAACTGTGCACATAATCAGCTCAGCCCCTGAGTAATTTGTATTTTTCCCCTTAAATAGGAGACATTTTGTTATTAGGAAAGTAATATTTTAAAATGAAGAGATGCTCTCTAGCTCTCAAAAGAATCACAGCCATTCCTATTCTCACTGGAGTTTTTGAACAGGCCTCCTTATTCGGAGGACTAGGAGGGTATTCTGTGGCTGTCAGGTTATTTGCAACCAGCACACAAACCACAAAATCATCTAATCAAAATAGATTTTCTCTCCAGTTCATCTTTCCTCTTTGGTTGCTTTATAAATCTGTTACTCATCAGATCCTATGTTTGGTGAATGCCATTTTTCATTTTGAATAAATGGAATCATAAAAACAACTCTATTAGTGCTGCTTTCAATAATATTCATGGTGCTCATACTAACTTAATAGCCTCTCTTCTTTTATTTGAAGGATATTAAATAAAATTACACTTTTAATCAGAAGCATTTTTCTTTAAAAAAGAACAGTTTATACTGCGGGAGATTGCTGTAATACAAATCCATTTTATGTTTTCTTTAGCATTCGTGCCCCCAGAAGACCAGTGATTAACCTCCCTAGAAGAGTTCCGGTTTCCGTGAACATTCCTATTTTGCAATTTCAAAGAACTCATTTCTCAGAGTGGGCCACCCCTCTCTTTTTGGATCCAACCCCTCTCTTAGAGTTTGTTTACATTTAGAAGCTCCAAATTTCTCCTTCAAGCATGGGCTTCGGAGTCCAAAGTGCAAGACTCATGTCCCTCCCCCTGACAACAGTGGAGAGGAAGGAGACACAGAAGTGAAGAGACGATGGTCTTGGAAGGAAAGGGTTCAGCTAATCCAAAGGCTTGCCTTTGTTTTGCTGAATGTAGGAGCGCAAATGATCAGAGCATACGATTTTGCAAGGACAAACTATTTCATGAAAGTTCTAGAATATAACACGTTATAGAATCTCTTTAGAGAGCCCTATTTAGATAGGAACAGGGAATGGTTGTTTGAATTATTCTTTTTTCTCCTTCTTCCCTCTTCTCCTTCTGTTCTCCATTTTCTCTTTGTTCTGCCCCCACCTCACCCTACCCCAAATCTAGCTGGTAGCTGGTGTTCTAAGCCGCAGTGTACAATCAAATGCTATCACCACTCAGTGCAATGAAGGGGTGACAGGAATTCCCACAAGCATCACCCACAAATTTGAGTGGCGTAAGCAAGCAGCGACCCTCACTGTGGGGAGGCAGGAGATGAGGGAGGGGGAAATCCTCTCGGTGTAGACCTATGTGTTTGCCACCAGTTTCACGGTGGGCTGGCAATTTGTACCTCCTACGGGAAACACCTGAGATATTTCTCTTCTTGAAAATCAGACGGTCTGGGAGCAGACCCAGCTGCGTTTGAAGCACTCTTACACGCTCTACCGTGTCAACAACTTAGCCTTGTTACTTTGCAATAAAACCCCACCAAGGCCCTTTGTATCTGTGTCGGAGCTGCTTCTGCAGCGCATAATTGATATTACAGGGAGGAAAAGTGCTCTGAGTAATATTATTCACCAAGTGAAGAGTCACCGCTGATTAATTACCTCAAGGACGAGGGAATGGTGACTTTTTCTCTTCACATTGGAAGCCCCTTGCATCCCACAGCTCCGTGTGGGGCAGGGAGGGAAGGCAAGGTCAAGAGGTGGGTGAAGAGCAGGGGCCGAGGCATCTCAGAGTGTCAGGCAGCCTGTTCGCCCTAGGCATGTCAGACCTTCCCCAGTGACTGCGGCAGGGGCTTGGGCCAGAGCTACACCCCAGCACAAAATCTGACACCAGCTTCCAAATGCTCTCTCTTGCTCTCTTGGGCTGTGACCCACATGCCATGGCTAAGCCATCAGGCCAGGCTCTCTCTGCAGGGACTGCAAGACCAAAGCAACTCAGTATTTCCTGCTCAGTGAAAAAGGCCAGCGCTTTGCTTAGTGGGAATCTACTTTCCCACCCACTGCCTTCTAAGAATGAAAGCAAATCTGTTGTGTTTTTTCCCCACTCCAGTCTCAGCCTTGATTTGCATGGTTGTTTTTTTCCCCTCCATCTAATTTTAGCTTCCCGACTGAAGAATGAGGGAAAAGTGAGTAAGGACTGGACAAATTTCTCCCAGTGCCTTGCAAAGCAGGAGTCCCTGCTGGGTCAGGGCTCACAGTCCCGCAGCTGCCCTTTGGGACCTACCAGGAGACTTCACTGCAGGCCCACAGGCACATAGCTTCTCCAGCTGCACCTCCTCTTCCCTAAATGAAAGAGCATGGGTAGGTCACCTGCAAGTTCCTTTCTAGTGTTGTCGGGTGAAGGGCATTTGTAACATAATTTGTCCAGTGTGATCATTGTTCATTCAACACTTCACTGTGTGCAGGAAGAGATTCTGGGGAGCCCGGATGAATAAGACGGCATGGGGGAGCCTAGAAAACCAGGCTTGGAATGCAGTGGACAGAGGATCTATAAAGCCCGCTGGTGTGGTACAAAACAAGTCAGGCACTAGTGCGAACCGAGGGCTAAGGGAGATCAGCCCTAACCGGAGATCTCTACCCCTCACGCAGGCACACAGAAAAGCAGCACTGTGGGAATTTCTAACCTGCTGCATTAGCTTTTGAGGAATGAGGGGAGGGGAAAAAAAAGATCGATGGTGACCAACAGTAGTATTATTTTAGGTATTGAAGGTTTTCGGTTTTTTATAGTAGACACTTTATTCCAGAAGCTTGACGTTTACAAAGTGTAAGCCTACGAGGAAGGGTTTATCGGTTTTACATCGATAAATAGCTTTATGTTTCCCTTCTCTGCTTCTCCTTCAACCCCAGCAGTGGGCGGCAACAGTGCTGTCGGTCTCATGGGTGTGACCGAGGGTTCAGAGATACTGCTATGAGGCATGTGGGCTTAACATGCCACCTGGACGGTGGTTAGTAGCCAATAATTGCTCCAAAAAATTCCTAAACCAATACCTTTCTTGCTATTACTATTGATGTATGCATGGATTTAACCAACATGCCAGCTCTGCGTTTTACGCTGTCCTTAATTCAGTGTAGCCTACGTGTGGAAGCTGGTGCAGTGACCGCAGACCCCTGGAGTTTAACCTGGGTCAATCCCTGCCTCACTCTTTATTAGTCACTTTTTGGAGCGCATTTACGTTAACAGCAAAATGAGCTTGATAGTAACCACAATGCTGAGAATCAGGATAATCAAAAATTGTAACTGTGTTAGCATCTCCCACGTCCTGCCTTGGGTTCCTGTGATGGTGCCCGGCACTGGGGAACGGTCCATTTAGTTCTCAGAACTCTGTGGTGCTAGCGTTCCTATTCTCAGTTTCTAAAGGAGGCCCTGAGGGTACAACATAGGCCACGTAGCTAATGAGTGGAGATTCTCTGAGCCTGGCAAATGGTTAAAACCCCATAAGCTATAACCATTACATCAACAGAACACTTTTATCCTATTGGGCAACATTTTCTCTTTCCTAACAGTAGGGAACAGGGAAAACCTTTCTGTAGAAAACCATCATTAGACTTGCAGCAGACACAAAGTCAAACGATTGCTATGACTTTTCTCTAAAGCACAAGTTGCAGATGTCATCTTAGATGATCTGGTAAATGGCCTTCTTGGGTAGGTCACAAAAAAAACCACACGTTTCCTTCATCAGGTTCCGCCTTCCTCCCAGGTGTCTGTGCTCTGATTAGAATGACCACGTAATTAATCATTCAAACTCAGACATGTTTGAGAAAGGAAGGGGGCAGGTAATTATACTGGGACAATGGGCATAAATCAGGACATCTTGTCACCCTAACTATGACCCTCTACTTACTGCTTTCTAAAATTCTGGTACCTTTGCATCTGGCCATTTTGTCAACCTTCGGACCTGTGTCACTGAATTCTTAATTTAGTGGGGAAAGGAAAAACTATCTTTTTCTCCTTTTAAAAGATTCTTTTTTTTCTTTCTGGTATCACCTCTCTTCTCTGCTTAATGTTCTCATCGGTTCTCTGTATTATATATATCTTCTCTCCCCCTACCTCCCAATACAGCACCTCATCCTAGAATGTTATTGCTATATAAAATATATTGTAATTCCTTTTTTTTTTTGCTTCTTTGTTTTAACTGGAAGTGTGACTCTCTTTGAGACTTTTGTTTTGGGGTTCAATTTAAGAATACCATGCAAGGGGGCCTTCGATGGCTCTAGCCTATGACTGATCCTACGTAAGGGCCTGCACCCCTGCACTCCAAGCCGCTGCTCCGGACCTGAGGCTGATGGCAGGCTCCAAGAGAAAGGCCAAATTGCATGCTAATTCCACACATTGTTTGCTTCCAACTTGAAAAAAATCTACAGAGGAAATTCTGCTCTAAAAAAGAAAGGAAAGTAAGAAAGGTACCATATTTTGCCATGTATAATGTGCACCCACATTTTTGGCCCAAACTTTCAGGGAAAAAAATCTTTCATTTAAATTTTTTAATCCATTTATTTATTTATATTTAGATTCTTGTTTGTATTATAAAGGGTATTATTTTGCATATGGACATTGTTACTGCTTTCTAGAGTTACACTTTTAACACATAAGCATATATAAAAGAATGAAAACCATTTACATTGATATAGAATTAGTACTACCCATGTACAATGTGGGTCCTTATTTTTCCCTCAAAAATTTGGGCAAAAAAGTGTACATTATCTACAGCAAAATTCAGTAAATCAAATGACTGCTGATGGCCCCCTGAAAGAATGTTTCCTTTCATAAAAGGATGGGCCATGAACTTAAAGATGTGAGCCATCTTTAAGACTAGCATCCTATTTATGAAATTGATTTTTAAAAGAATTTCTTAAGATGGATCAAGGACCTCTCTATTTTAAATATTAGTTGTGTAAGGGAGTAAAAAGCTTTCTTCAACCTTCTTAGGGTCCCTGACTGGGTCTGCAAATTAAACTGACAAAGGGATCAACAAGAGAAAAACACATAGATTTATTTCACATACATGCATTCTACGTGACATGGGAACCTTCATAAGGAATTTAAGACCTGGATAAAAGTTAGGCATGCGCATTTCCATGCAAGGTTTGATGAAGAGTGGGCAGTTGTGGAGGAATATGATCAGTTAATGAGTAGAGTAGGTGCAGTAAACTAGGGGACCCTTGGGCCCTTTCTCCGGAGTCTCTTTCTCTTCAGAGACAAAGATGTTCCTTTTCTCAGGGCACAAGGAGGGCCCCTCTAACATGAGAGTTTCATGAGAAGCGGGGTGGAGTTAGAGCAACCTTCCTATTTTGCCATTTCCTCAAACCCCTTCCACTTAAAATATCCAGTATGCCCTGGTGCTATATTTTGGGGCAGTTTGTTCTGAACCCCATCAGTTGCATCAAACACATTTCCACCAAAATTGACAAAACTTGGCCCAGATTATTAGTGTTGGACCACCCCCCATCTCCTCTATCCCAGTCTCCTCTTCTAATACCTTAATTAACTAAAATCTCGAAGGTAGGGAAAGGAGGAATAGCTTTGTGCTGGGAACTTAGTAGTGACTCAATAAATGTTTGTGGGATTGGTGGATGGATGAGTGAATGAATGAATCAATGAATGACATAGACTATAGTATCTCTGTCCCTGTATCCTTGGTTCCTGGCCCAGGGTATAACTCCTTACACCAAGGAGTTATTCCTTGGGGAAGCTTCAGCCATCTAGGGACAGCTAGAGTAATAGCAAGCAGCGAGGTGAATTGCATCCTGGTGACCTTTTAGCAGTTATTTTGTCTCCACTAGAGAGGAGTGGGAGGAAGAGCAGAATTTAGTGCCAGAGAAAAGCCTCTTGGCCTTGACTGAGATGTTGTGTTACTGGGCAAAGCTAGCCCAGCAGGAAGGGCTCTTTGATATGTAAATGTGGCCTGATAAGGATTTCCTCCACTTCTCCCCACCCAGAAGCTGGCATTCTCTCTCCAAGGAGAGTGTCCAGGCCCCTCC
This sequence comes from Glossophaga mutica, assembly GCA_039655065.1. Taxonomy (NCBI): domain Eukaryota; kingdom Metazoa; phylum Chordata; class Mammalia; order Chiroptera; family Phyllostomidae; genus Glossophaga; species Glossophaga mutica. The sequence continues at coordinate 23,448,000 of CM077315.1, forward strand.
CATCCGGGAGCCCTACTCTGGGGTGTCTTGCTTTTTGCATCCCTTCAGCTGTCCTCTGCAAAGCCAGGCCCCAGTTGCCCTGTGGTCCACTGCTTCTGAAGAGAAATAGATACATACCCATGTTTTAGTGGGTGAGGGAAGAACCTGGAGAAATAAAGAGCTCAGAACCCTCTGGTCAGCTTCAGGGCAGGCAGAGGTTTCCTGTGGCTCTAGGTTTGTGGAGCTATAGTGAGGAACTTACTCCATCATCTATGGGAGTGCACCCACTTTAGCCTCCCAAAGTCCTTCAGCTCTTCTGTGACAAGGTCTCCTGACCCTGTGTCAGGTGGAATAACAGGTCCGGCTTCTGGATTGCATGGAATTGCATGGTGCTCTCGTGTGTGTGTGTGTGTGTGTGTGTGTGTGTGTGTGTGTGTGAGAGAGAGAGAGAGAGAGAGAGAGAGAGAGAGAGAGAGAGAGAGAATAAGTACACAAATATGCTATTTGCAGGTGGTGAAAACTGCTATTTAGGAAATGAAACTGGGCAAGTTAATATTGGGGGATGGGTGTTGTTGCAGACGAGGTCTGGGGTCTCCTCTGAGCAGGCTCCACCGAACCAGGGTGAGGATGAAATGAAGCCCGTCCGAGGAAGGTGGGAGAAGCTGTGGCAGGATAGAGGCTGTGGGTTGGGACCCCCGTGAGCAGAGGAGAAAGGAGAGGAAGCTGGGAGCCGCTCACACACAGCCCCGCAGGCCTTGGGAAGGAATTTGGAGTTTATTCCTAGCGTCCAGTTGTTTGGATCAAGCCTCATACTAACACTGTGGCATTTGTCCCACCCACATTGCCGTGCAAGTAGGCCTTGTAATCTCCAGTTCCCCAAAGCTCAAAGTACCACTAAGGCCTAGTGAGTGCCAGCTCTGCTATTTGCAAACAAGCACGCTTTTGTGTCCCTTTTACCACGCGGTTATTCAGTACGGCCAACATGAGAGAAGGGCACTTGTGCATGTCAAGATACCCAGGGTGGGTGGGGGCTGAAAAGCCAGCTCTCCTTTGGTGAGAGTGGCCTTCAAGGCTCGTGTGCTCTCTGTTCAGCTGTTAAGATTATTATTAAACTTTATGGCCCATAAACCCCACAGAAACAAGGAAAGTCAACATCCATGCTATTACAAGGGTGTCAAAACAGGAGCCATATTTCATGGCCTGAAAAGTACCCACAGTTGTCCTCCTGCGAGTCCTGAGTTCCTTCTGGCTGGTTCATCCTCTCTACAACCATGTGAAACCTGGCTTTTGGTGCCAAGGCTTCGTGGAAACGATATTCCTCTTAGGTGAAAGTCCCCTTTCAGAAATCTGGTCACACGAGCTCCATTTTGCGAAAGGATGTGATCTTGACATTCATCAGCCTCTGTGCTTGCCCTCCAATATAGTTCTTACCAGGAGCACGTAGTTCATTCTGCAAACACAACCACATGAAACCCATTTTGAATGAGGCACATGGGTCGTTCCATGTGTCAGCTTAGCCTGCATCCGAAGAGCCAGGTGGATGGGAGTGTGATGAGGCTGGTGACTGTCTAGGAATAATGACGCCTACTGCTGGTCACACGGAGCCTCGCATGCGCATCTCCATGGCACTCGTTCGGCAAAATGAGATATCAAACTACTATTAATGTTATTTCTTTCTGAGGTTTCATCTTCCCTCCCAGGTCCTACAGGAATGAAATTCAACCTGTGTTTTATATTAGAATCAAATTTTGCAGTTACATTTGATTTAATTGCCTAAGAAATCCAGGTATCAGTCATTTATGTTATCTTTTTTCTTTATTGGTTTATTTATTGGTTTGTTTGTGTTTAAATAAGTACGGTAGTCTTTGGTTTTGTTTCAAATGTTCCTCTACCCTCCTTCCACGATGACATTTCTTCACCTCTCTGAGGTCAGGCTTACAAGGCCTGTCCATGTCCTATGAAAAATAGAGACATTTCTTGAAGAGGATACAAGATACAAGAAACATTGTACACAGGACAATGACACCTCAGTCTCAATCAAAGTAGGCACCTTGGGACCTCATACAGTTCTACCAATCACCATTAGCTGCCCCGTCGTATTTTCCTGAATCTCATCAATGGTCTGAAATCTCCCTTTCAAAGGTGATTTTAGTTTTGGGAAAAGCCAGAAGTTGCAGGGTGATTTGATGTTTTGCCAAAAGACTCTGCATGAGACGTGATGCATGAGTGGGCACATTGTCCTGATGAAGCTGCCAATCACCAGTTGCCCATAGTTGTGGCCTTCTGAATCATCCAAATAGTTTCCACGGAGGAATGTTCAAGCTTATCACAAAATTTGATGCAGATTTGTTGCTCTACTCACTCAGTCATTTTGAATGCGATGACCAGCAGCGTCTCACTCCACAGTGTCTACCGCCTCCACTGACTAGCACAGTGAAGTCGTCATTGTTCACACATGTGCATTCTGGTCCACTCTCCTTGGCTGCCAGATCACATCTATGTGACACAAGCTGTTCTCATTATATTAACAATGGCTGGACTTTTTCTGGACAGCACTTGTAGATGGGGAGATTTAAAAACCAGAGCATAGTGATTCATTTTGCCTAACAATATGATCACGGACATACTGGTGAGATGGACTCTTCCTCATCCAGGGTCTCTGAGTGATTAAAATAAACAAGGCTCTCTGCCAGGTTCTTCTGGGCTTGTAGTTTGAGTGAGAATTAAGCTTTTGCTGTGCCAGGTCTCTGAGATGTGAGAGCAGTCCCTTACTGTCCATATTGGAACAAAGCGCATTTACTGTTAGTACAGTGTATTGAGGTCTTTCACGTTCAGAGCAACATTGATGGTTTTCATTCAAAATACTTTACCAGTTGCAACTACCTTAATCCGCAATGGGAGCATGTTCCCATGTCACTGCATGGCTGACCTTTACAATAGATCATGAATTTGTAAAACATATTCGTGCCATTCTATCAGGCATGAGAAGTCATCTTTTCTGTTCCTTGATGGCCTTGCTTCATGTACTCCAGCCTTTTGTTCAGACACAAAAGTGCCAGAAACAATACTGGTTGAAAGATAGAGAAGTAGGAAGAGTTATAAAGAGAGAAATGGGCAACTCCTTTGGCAATTTAATAAAATAGGAGTCCCTGGAACGTTTCTCCCCAAGTGCAGTGTTGTAAGAAGCACTACAGCACCAATTGTTCTCAAGCTCAATGTGTGCAAGAACCACCTGGATGGAGCTTATTAGACATGCGGTTAACCAGTTCCCACCTCCAGGGATTCTGATTCAGCACAGAAGTAGAGAGAATAGGAAGTCTAAGTTATGAACGAGCAACCCAGATGGGTCTGTGGAACTTACATCGTAGAACACTGGACATAGTAGTCAACTGTGCTGGCTTCTAGTGTCAAAACCATCTGGATACTGAATCCAATATGGTCTTTATTAGCTATGTTATTGTGGGCAAGTTTCCCAATGTCTCCGAGCCTCAGTCTCCTCATCTGTAAGTAAAGATGACCCCATTACTAATCGTTGGCACAGAGTCAGCACAAAATTAATGTTAGCTCTTATTTGTCTAAACTGAACAGAGCCCCAAGTGGTTTTAAGCCTTTTCTATTATTAACAGTGGTGACAATGGTGATATTAATTGAGGACTCATGTGGGCCAGGCACTGTGCTACGGATTTTATGTGCATTTGTTTTGAGTCCTTGCAACAGCACTATCACAAGGGGATTACTGTTATTTTCTGCATTTTTCAGATAGGTGGCAATCTGAGACTCAGAGAACTTGCCGGGGGTCATATAGTTACCAGGGGGTGGTGGATTGAAGGGTTTTCTTCTGTATTTTCTCCTGAAACCACTTCATGGAACTCCCTCAACTGTACTGTTGGCGATCAGGAAATGCCTGTCTCTCCTGTCTTCCTCGGTGCCTTGTGGGAAACATAACCAGCAAGACTATCTCCTCAGCACTGTAATTTAGCATGGCAGTCCAGGGAGAAACACCTTGTGGGATTTTATTTTCTATCATCTTATTTATGCCCCCTTTAATTTTCATTGAAGTTCCCCTCCGTAAGGCCCTTCGGCTCTCATAAAGCTTTATGGTCTTGACTAGCGGTCGGGCCATGTAGAATTGATTCCCTAAAACCAACTTCTAGTCAAGTTATGTAATTTTCCAATACAGAGGCTGAGACAGTAAGAGGCACAGGCTCTCCCTTAAGAGGTCAGACATATTATCATTGGTTAGATGCCGTATTTTTAAACCACCATCAGCTTGGAAAACACTATCCATTAGCCAGAGATCACAGCAATGAGAAACCTCAAAAGGTCGAATGGTCCATTCTGAGCGCTCCACGAAGAACTTGGCATCCCAGAAGGACGATTAGCCTTCTAGCTCTGGGGCTGTCTGAGAGCACAACAGGTCTGATTTTGTTTTCTTTTTTTTTCTTTCGTGAATTAACCCATTAGATTGCAGTCCTAGTTTTCTCTTCCCACAACCAGCATCCCATGGATTTTGATTGTGGTCACAGAATTGCTGTAGCCAAGGAGTTGTCAGGGTGTCCGAGACCCTGAAGCTGCGGGGAGAGGACTTGTGACTACTCTCCTGACAGGGGTGCTTGTTGCTTCACGCAGGCAGAGACCCTGAGCACATCACCAGGCCATGGCCCTCACTTCCTGGCTCACAGCTACACCACATTTCCCAGGCTTTCCTGTGTTCTGTGTGGCTACGAGACTGAGTCCTAGCCAGTGGAATATTCATGGAAGGGATGTTGGCCTCTTCTAGGTCTGACACATTAACACCTGCCATGCACAAAACTACATGAGAGAGAAACAGGACATCAGTTGCCTCACGTTGCCAGCTTGGAAGGCACGTGTTAAAGACGGTGGAGCACAGGATGGAGAGAGCCAGGGCCCCTGAGTCACTGCATGGAGCAAAGCCACCCACTGATCAGGAATACTGATTTCGGATTTTATGTGAGCAATCAATCTCCCATGGTATCACAGCAACCAGTGTGACTGTAACTAACACACATGCTCATACTGCTGTTTTTGACAAGAAATTGTAGTCAAAAGTTCCCTGGTATTGCCGGCCCATCCGAGGAGCCTGAGAGACTGAGGCTTGCCAGTCGAACCTGAAAGTGGAGTATGAGCCCACCATTCTGCTGCGGGCACATTATCGCCTCATGGGGGGCCTCCCTGGCCATCCTGTCCAGGTGACCACCCACATTTTCTCTGGCATTTCATCCCTCTGTCCTAGCACTTACCAGTATCTTGGACTATCCATCCATTCATCTGTGCATCCTCTCGTTGCTTATTTATTGGTTCTGTTGCCCCCAGGGAACAGCAACCTCATCTGTCTTGTTCACTCTTATGCCTTCAGCACTTAGGGGGAAAAAAACCCACTAAAATAAATGAGATAGAAATTTGTGTTATTCCCTTGTAATAAATGTCCGGAGGCTACCCAGGGCTGTGTGATGGCTTTGTGTTTATCAGGGACACTTCTCATTGCTGCTCATCCTTAGCTCTCTTTTATGGGTCAAGAAGGCTGCCTGAGCACCGCCATTTCAGGGGACAGGAAAGAGGAGGGAGAAAAAAGACGGGTGTGCCCTCTCCCTTTAAAGGAGACTTTCCTGTAGGCCCACACAGTGTGTCCCCCTGTAACTTCGGTGCAGTAATGAAGGCTGGGAAGTGGAATCTTTCCATTCAAGAGCAGTGTCATCACAAGTGGTATCTGGCTTTCGCAGATGCTGTGTAGGGGAAGGAAGACACATCTGATTCTGAGCTTTCAGAGGCTGGCACTTTGCAGGCAGAGGGAGAAGGTGCAGCAGAATAAAGAGGTGCTGGTGAGCAGTTTGCTGACAAATCCTACTAACCAGACTGATGAGGGAGGTGAGATCTAGATAGGGCTGGATGTCCAGGGTCAGGTGTAGAACATCAAAAGATGAGAGGTTGGGGTGTAAGATTTCCAATGTGGAGAAGATCTGGGTGGCGAGAAGTTCTGGGTCACCGGCCTGAGACGGGGTGGCTGAAATATAAGGAATAAGATCTCGAGAACTGAGAAGGTCAGGGAGTGAAGGCTAGGAGATTGGGTGTGTCCACCAGATAATGCAAGGTCGTATAATAAAGAGAAGATTGAAATCTTATAAGACTTCTCACATAAGTAAATTCACAAATCAATAAAAGAATGCACTAGCTGTTCTGACATTTATTACAATAGACATGTTCAGTAGGGACTGAGCGGCAGCTTGGGATCCTGTTGCAATTAAAAACTGGCTCTCCAATTTTCTTCATGCCCCTCCCATTATACCTGAAACCAAACTGTGATTCACTTGGCTTGTACAGGTGAGAGGGTTTCCTTTACAGAACCATTCCAGACATTCGGCATAGAACCTAGTTACCTGGACTTTATTTTGGCCTATTGAGTTCATAAGAACAAATGTTGTATATCTGCAATTCAAAAGACCCCTTTTGCAAAAGCCTAGGAGATTTTTTTTCCATTTAAATGCCTTAATTGTCCCTCTACAGAGCAATCATAAATGTAAATCGACTTAATGTGGCTGATTGCCAATGAGGAGTTTGTCTTCCCATGATGCTAGACAGTGAGTCCTACTCAGAAAGTCCTGAGAAAATGCTACCCTGCAGTTCTATGCACCGATGTCATCAGGGCCCTGGGCATTTTACGTTTTAAAGAATAAATGGTTAGCCAGTGTTGCTGCTGGTTCCTGTTAGCAAAGTAACAGATGATGTATCTATCATTCACTGGCTCGGAAGACAAACCATTTGCCCACCCTTTGGGGGAGGTGCCGGCCTGCGTCTCCCCCGGATCAAAACAATTCTTTAAAAAAATCTCTTCACAAGCTCGCATACCATTGTCTGCCTTGATCAAACATGTGCTTATTGGAATAATTTCGAAAGGGAACTTGGTACGGTTCACAATTGTATACGACTCTCCAATCTTCCACTTCCGATTTTTAATCTCTGTCACCCCGGCTTATAACAAGATGAACACTTCAGGAAGAAGAATGGAAGAAGTCTGAATTTTAATTTGCTATTTCTTCACACACACAAAACACCCTGAGCTCAATCAATGCCCAGAAACGAAGGCCAATAGATAATGATAGCAGGGCCTCTTATTTCCCACCTATTGTTTCAGACTCTAATTAGGAAAAGGGAATTCGGGAGCCTGGTCCGCTCCCAGTGCGCCGACACCGTGTTATCATCGTGTTTACAGGGCTGGTCGGAGTGCCGGCCCAGTGGCCCCCCGCACGGACTGCCGGCCCGTCTGGATAAAACAATGCCCCTAGCAGAACCCGAACCCCGCTGGCGAGGAAGGCCTTATGCTGACGGCAGGGAGGAAGCGACATGTTAACAAACAAGTTTGCAGGCCAGGAAGTTTTAATCAGTTCTTTCTACCACAGGAGGCATGACGGATGGGGGCCCCGTCTCAGAGGGGCTTCCTTTAGATAAAACAATAATACCGTGCTCTCAAGAACCTCGTTCGACAGCAGAAAGCTGTGATTAATCCCCCAAAAGTCAAACATGGGAAGACTGGCAAGACGAGATTATTTGCTGAGTATAATTAGCCACAATTATCACTGGAAGGAATTTGAGGATGGGGTGTGGGATTCTACTCATAAGGGAAAAATACTCTGTAAAGGAGCATTATGAGTAGGGTAACCTTATAATTTACTATTTAGTCAATCTTGGAGATTTTATAAAGTGAAAGGAGACACTAAAAACAATTATTCCAGGACAGCAGGCATAAATTAGGATTGTCCCAAACCAGAAGGGGTGACTATTCACTCTGCCTATGAACAAGAAGACAAGTGCCATGATAATATTCACACCTTCGAAAAGAGCCGAAGTACTCATGTCTGGGATAGACCCTAAACTAAAGCTCTGGTAGATTCTGAGAAAGTTTGTCCAATTGTAACAATTCAGAGTCAAGAAAATAGTTTTCCCTTTTCCACTGTGTGGAGTTGCCAGTGTTTGATGCTTTCTATTGAAACTGGAAGAAAAATTTACCCCAACACAGCTTAACTAACTGAAAAATATACATGTGGCGAGGAGATAGGTAAAGCTTGATCTAGGGGCCTATTGATCAGGATCTGGTTTCCCTCTTTTCATCCCTTGGTTTTCTTTCCTCCACATTGTCACCATTCCTTAATTAAGAAAGGCCACATTGTGCAATGTTAATGATAGCCCTAAAATTGAGCAAGGAATACACATAGATCAAGAAATACTGAGAACATGGTAGGGTCTTATACCCACTTCCTATTTTTCTTTTCTAAAGGGCCCTTTCTCTGTGTGTGCCTACAAAACCTCCCTCTTCTCTGGCTTCCTCTTCTGTTAAGTCCCCTGATGGTCATTTTCTGGCAGAGAGAGAATCAGGCTTGGTCATTCTCTGTTGCAGGGCCCAGATCTTTGTGTCTGTTATGAACATGTTCAGAGACCCCTACACAGTCAGGCTGGCTTCTATGAAGACTTCTTCCTTCCTTCCAAGATGAGCTGCAGTATGCTGGCTGATGTTTTGGGTACTTCAGGCAGTGTTATTACAGTATTATTAGTTTTATTACTAATGATCATAGCAGCTAATGCTGATTGAGGTCCATGGTGTCAGATCCTCCCTGAACATAGTCCATATGTCATCGTATCCTCGGGCCCTAGGGGACCTTCCTCTCACTCTCCCCATCTTAGAGATTAAGAAATTAGCACTCAGACATGCCAAAATGCTTGGCGAAGCTCTGTGTCACGGAACCTAAATGGGCTTCTCTCCCCCATTTTTCTGGTCCCGCATCATCAGTGCTTCCAAACGCGGCTTTCTTGTCTTCCTAGAGCTGCTGCTCCAGGAATCCAGAGGGGAAGTTACTTTTGTGCCATGTGGCAAAAAGATTGTAGCTTTCTGATTGGACCCAGGACAGAAAACAGATTGTTAGTCTAAGGTGGAGACAGTCATGACGACACTTCCTGTGCAAGTTTAAGTTCAGTCCTAGCCGTAGCAGCCAAGGGGCTGTTCCTCTTCATCGTTTCCCACTGAAATCAAGAGGCCACCTGAGTCCTACACTAAGCTCAGTGGCAAAGAAGTAGTAACAGTGGTGTGCATCCCAGCAGGAACAGGGGCCACAAGGACCCGCGTGCGTTGAGTGATTTCTGCGTGTCTAGACTCTGTGCTGTCCCCTTGTGTGCATTAGTTTATTTCGTCCCCTTGTCGCTTCTGTGTGGCAGAGACGCCCTTATTAGCCCACTTTTACAGGTGAGTAAACAGAGGCTCGGGGAAGTGAGACAATTTACCTAGAGAATTTGGATGCAGGCAGTTGACTCCAGAGTCCTTGTGTTTATGTATGTGGCTCCACTGTGTATCATAAGATCATCACTGGGAGATCCTCTTTGAAAGCCATCGCTGTCTCCTAACAGCTATTACTCCTCTTACAGGGCTGTAGTTTCTTACACGGGGACCCTTAAGGGTACAGTACAAGCCACTGTGTTTGCAGTCTGGCCTATGCCGTTGATTCTGGTTATGTCAGTGCCCACTCCTGGTCTAATCAATGATTTAGAAACACAGACCTATGAATGCATAGGCTTACTTACTGTTTCCATCCTTCTCACACTTTTAGGAAGGAAGAACTGAGGAGTACCACATCAGTCAGGATAGACTAGGCATGCTGCAGTAACAAACAGCCCACAGTCTCCATGGCTTACGAAAACAAAGAGTGAGTCGTTGTGCACAGTACAGACTCACCAAGAGCTGGCTCCATTCTTCACCTTCTCCATTTGCAGGTCCAGCCTCTCTCTAGGACTTGTTCCATAGGGAAAAGGACAAGATGAGCTCTCAAAGCTTTTTCCTAAAACTGACACCTGTCATTTCAGCCCTGTTTCATTGACTCAAGGAAGGGACCTCATCCCTCCTAGGCAGGGACATGAAATCTCTCTGGAGTGAAGAGTAAATAAATGTCCACAATAATATTGTCTCCCATGGTTCCAAAAGTGACATTTCTTTTTTACGCCTCTTTCCTACCTTGCTGCTCCATATCTTAAGGGCATAGGTACCAACAGTTTTTTGAACCCACAGTTCTTACTTTTCCCCAAAGCCTGGATGATCCGTTGTCGGCACCTTCACCCCAGCCCTCAGAGTTACTGTTCCCATGCCCCCTGCCCTCATTAAGTGTTAACCCAGATTGAAATGCTCCAAATTTTACTCAGAGTGCAAAGAACACTGAGGTCAGAGGCTTGCCCTGACTTGACTCACATCTTCGAAATCTTTGTCTTTTAGAGAAAGTAAAGAGACGAAGATAGAGAAAGTGTGACCTACTTTTTATTATCAGCACCATTTCATCTGCAAAACACGACTTTACTTATTACACTGAGCATGAAAATAAAATGTTTTCTGAAAGACCTGGCTTTGGCTGTCGTGAGGAAGACCGGGGACTTGTTCAAAACTCCGATGAACCCTATGAGCAAATGATTCCAATTTTTTTAAACCATTATTGACTTCCAAATTGCTCTCACTGTCCACGAATAATATGTGGTACTTTCCTACAAATATCAGCAGCCAGGTAGGACAAAACCAGCTCCCACACTAGCTGTTTGCGTGATATTAAGCTTTGCCAGTCCAATATAGGTCACATTTCCAACCAGATTTTGTGCTTATCTCTACATTACACCTTGTAGCAAGGGGGAAAAAAGAGCTTCTTGACATCTTTTTGAAGAATGGCGCTCTTTAAAAAAACATAAGGGAACTTTTTTTTCAAACACTATAATGAGGGTATTCAAGTCTGCAGGCAAAACAGAGCTGTTTGAAAAGACATTAGCCTCGAAACCGCACTGTGCCAGAATAGATACAGCTACGTCAAAATGCTGCATTTGTTTTGCCATTACTTTTCAGTGACTAAAATCGTTCGCTGATGAAAGTTCTAGCTGACATAATTTCAGCACCTGCCGATGGAAACAAGATGAGTTCGCTGGCCATGAGAAATGCAATAAAATTGGGAAAGTATAATTCTGAAGCATTTAAACTCCCAAATAATAGTAGCAGTAGTTCTTATATCTTATCACTGAAAAAGAATGGTAGCATCTCTCAAAGAGTTTCCACAGTCGTCACCTTAATTAAGTCTCGTAACACCTTTGTCACTTAGACTGCGGAACTTACTCGAATCCTCCCTGTACTGATGGGGCTGGAGCTCAGAGAGGTCACATGGATCCTGGACGTCCGCAGGCCAGGACAGCAGCGAGAGGTTTGCGTTCCCTGGAGGCAGAGTTAGTGGCTCTAATTTCAGTGGGGCACCAGGGAGACATAGGGGACAACTGCAGGCTGGAAGACTTGATCCGGAGACTGTCCTCACCTGTGTCACCAACTGAAGTGTGGGGGGAGTTGGTTCCCAAACCGCCCTCAGATTTGACCATGTACTGGAAGGACTCATGATATAACTGCACGCTGTTACAGCACAGTTATGGTTTATCACAGGGAAAGGATGCAAGTTAAAATCAGCCAAAGGGAGAGACGCACGAGGCCCATGGAAAGCGGCAGACTCCAAGTGTCCACTGTCCTCTCCCATAAAGTCAGAACTCATCGCTTTCCTGGTATTGATGTGTGACACCGAGCACAGAGCTCGACACCCAGGGATGCTTGCCTGAGCGTCAGGTCTCAGAGCTTTTATTGGGGCTTCATCATGTAGTCACGATTGACTGACTGATCGACAGCTTGCTGCTTAGTTGATTTCAGCCTCCAGGTCAGCTGATCCCAGGTGACACACTGTCCTCATCCTGCCATATCGCTGGTGTTTCCGGAATGGCCAGCCCCTGTTCTAAGACAGTATGGTTGTGGTCAGTACCCCCCACCCCCAAATTACATCGTTAAGACTATATCCAATACGACCCAAGGCCTCCAGACTATAAAAGATACTCCTCTCCACCATGCACTCTGCATGTATCCCGTGATTTTTTGATTTGGGAAGGCTCTTGCAGGCAATGGATTTCAACCTTCTTATTTACAGACATGGAAGCCGAGGTCCACAGGTCTGGCCCAGGCCAGAAAGCCGATGAGGAGCAGCTGGAGCTGGACCTTGGGCGTCCAGGTGCCAGGCACCATCACTAAGCAAATGGCCTCTTTTCAATGAGGGCGTGTTAATTGTGCAAAAAGCAAGAACCTAAAACTAAGGTTTTATTTGGCTACAAATATTAAAGCCTGTGGAGAAAAAGTATTCCACATCCAGGAGTCAAAATTCTCCGTTTGCCTTCTTCTCCTTATGGCTGCACCCCACTAAAATAACATCGCCGTCATCATCATCATCACCACCACCATCGTCATTATCATCATCATCACCATCATTTCTAGCCCAGACCATTCCAGAAACAGAGTGGTCATTTTCCCTTCCATGAGTCTTTGATCCATCCTGCTGTTTTTTGCACCTACCTTTCTTAATACCTAGTTTATATAGCAACTATTTCAGAAAATAACTTTGGAAATTCTATATATATGTGTGTGTGTGTGTGTGTGTGTGTGTGTGTGTGTAAATTTCAACTCACAATGTATTAGCAGCTTTTATCTGAAAACCTCTTGAAAGAGGGCAATGTGCCCCTGTTCTGTGAATCAAGTAACATTGCTTTTTCTTATTGGAGAAAACCAGTCATGTGAACTTTATTCTTCCAGCGTAATTAGTTTTTACCTTCTTCAGAAATGTCAAAGAGAGGATTCGGGGTGTTCATAAGCGGTGGCCTGGGCTGACAGGGAGGAATTATGAGTCCACAGATAAGACTCCCGGCAGAGGAGGGGTAGGCCAGGCCGCCGGAGGGACCTGCCTGCAAGGTCTGTGAAGTGGGCTCCGCGACCCCATGCCTTGGGAAAGGCTTTTGACCTGAAGCTAAGAATTCACAATCATCTTAGCAAGGAGTTTTCGAATGTGCTTAGAAAAATTTTAAGATGAGCAGTGCTTTTTTTTCTTTCTTTTTATGTTTATTTTCTGAGCCATTGCTTTTGAAAGTTTGTTTAAAAACTAGGATTTGGTGTCATCATTTCTATCAAGAAAGATGTATTGATAAATCAGGATGATGACATAATGGATGGAATCCAAGCTTTGGTCAGAATATCTCACTGAAAATTTGTCTCTGCCACATGCTAACTGACTGCCTTAGAGTGAAATCCTGAAACTGTCTGCAACCTAGATTTCTCATCTGTGAAATCTTTCCGTGGTCACTAGGAAGATGACAAAGCAGATACTGGTAAAACATATGCCACAGTCTTTTTACGTGTTTAGAAAGTATTAATTTCTACCCTTATTATTATTCATCCAACCTTTATTTGTTGGTTTCTGCATGTATGCGTAGCCATCTGTGCCTTTATTGAGCTTACAATATGGTCATTCCGTAAGGTTTGTTATATGTCATCTGCTCAATTGTTCTTACAATAGTTTGTGTTTGTCTCTTTTAGACCATTTGTTGCAATGTATTTCTTTTCTCATTTTTTGATGTTTTATCATTTATGCTATTACAGTCACCCCATTTTTCCCCCTGTGGCCCCCTCCTCCCATCCTGACCCCCCCCTCCACAGTCCACCCTCAACCCCACTGTGGTCCTCTACCATGGGCCCTTCATGTGTCTTCTGTGACTGCTCCCTTCGCCGTCTCTCTGCGTGTCCCCACGCACCCTCCGCACTTGGTGTGCAGAACTGTGTATCAATACAGACATCTCTCTAGTTACAGTGCAGCGCACAATGGGCTCTCAATGTTTGCTTTTAAACGTGGCGAATAATCGTCTCTGTCTTAAAAACCATGCTCAGCTACGTGGCCAAGGCTGCTCATTGCTGCCACTGGGTGGCAGCATACTGGGGTGGAGAAAACAACCCCTCAACTGCCCAGAACTTTATGTTTAAAGACATAAAGTTCTAAAATGGCATCAAAGTGAGATCCATGCTCCTCTGTTACAGTTTGAAAAGAAAGCTCTCAGGAAAAATATGTCAGTAAAGTCTGGGGCCATAACTGCCTTCTGTGGTGTTAAGAAGTACCCTTACACTTCTGAAGGGGCCTGCTTTAAGTTCCTAGCATCTTAACTGGGAACTCATTTGTGCATGTTGTTTTCTGCCTGTTTCCACTGGGGAGCCATAACTGTAAAACAGAAGGGATAATATTACAGGGAGGAGATGCACATTTTTAATATATTCACGCTTCACCAAACTGTAAAGAACTCTGCTTCTCAATGAGAACCAGGCTTTCACACATGTCCTCTGCCAGGATTTCAGAAGGGGATCCGCCACCCTCAAGGGCTTTGGTAATATTTTATTTCTCTTTGAAGGTTAAGATGCTGCTCTCCTTCTGCAGAGCGACACTTAGGCCAACAGTCAAGCTGTGCTTGCAGAGAGGCAGCCTGGCCCCAGTCCTGGCCCTGGCCCAACAGGCTTTGGTGACTTCTTGATTTGCTTTTCATTTTATTACCCTCCTGCGTACCTCAAAAATGAACGTCAGATACGGAACCATCGCCAACCATGTGTGCGGCTGGACACAAAGAACCTGAACCAAGAGGCAATGGGGGAGGGTAGCAGTGAGGGGAGAGCTAACTATAGATTATGGATTCCGTGATCCATTAAAGGGGAAAGAGAGCTCAGGCAAGGAGAGACGTGTCCTTGATAGACATTTAGAGCCTGCTACAGAATCCTGAGAAAATAAAGCATGACCCATACAATTGAAATGTTGTCGTGCATAATTTCTTTTGGTTACTTACGTTGTCAGTTTTGGGACCATTTGTCCTCAAGGGACAAGAGCACAATGAGGTTAGAAGCATTTAGACACCTGTTGTCACTCATTTGCAGAAAGCAAACATGCTCTTCTCTGCAGAAGTCCTGTGACGGCTGGAGTAGTTCGTCAGTCCATTCATTCGGCAGGGCTGCTCCGCAGGCAGCGTGCACCCGTGTGGCCACTCCCGGTTGTTAACGGGTTAAAGCCGGGCAGTACTGGCTGATAATGTCAGTCAAGCCTCTCTGGATCCGGCAACTCCAGCCTTACAACCAGCGTGGTAGGGGCCTGGGCTCTGGTGTGAGAATGTTTACCAGTGCATCTGTTCTGACTGGCCAGTGCTCATGCCATATAGACAGTTGAATACTTTGAATAGCTTGGCTGCATTCACAGATGCTTCCAGAGACATGAAGGGCATGCTAGGTGGGAGGTTGCTGCATGATCAATACACCTGCGGCTCCTGCCTGCAGGGAGAGTACATTCTAGCCCAGATAAGAGAGGGCCAAAGCAGTAAGGGCCACAAGGTGTCCCGTGAAGTACAGAGGTTCTAGGTGCTAAGGAAAGCATTTAGCAGAGTAGTTCCGTGGTGGGAAAAACACAGGCAAAAACACCAAGCAAGCCAAAGACTTCGGAAGCCTAGAGAAGTAGAAGGGGTCTAAAAGAAGGGACGCTGGGTGTTCGTCACAGGCGTGCCCCCTGCTCAGCCCGGTGTCGAATCTTCATCTTCACTCCCACTGCTACCTTCCAGCTAGCTACGGGGAAGTTACTTGTGTTTCTAAAAGACTTGATGGGAGCAGCCTGTGTTTCTGGAGAGGAGCCTGGGTCTGGGCACCGAGAAAGCCGCGGGCCGGTTTTGACCTTGCTCCCAGCTAGCGAGGGAAGGTCCCCAGAGCACCTGCCCAAGTCCGAGCTTTCTCCTGTTTAAAACGAGCCTTGTTTTGAGGAGGGAGAAGGGAATTTATTACCCGGGAACAGGATTGTCAGTGCCTGGCTGAATGCTCCCATGATGGAGAGACCCCCGTACGTGTGACCCCAGTGGAAAGAGCAGGGCAGCAGCTTTCGACAGACCTGGCTCTCAGCCCACTTTTTACGGGGTGACCTTGGGCAAGTCTTGTAATTTCTCTGAGCTTTGGTTTCTTCGTGGGTAAAGTAGAAATAAGAAGAAGATAGACTTAGTGGGGTGTTTCAAGAACTATATGGGTTGCCAAGGCTCAGCAATGTGTTTGGTACAGGATAGACCCCCAATAAGCATTCTTACTTCTCCCACCATGTGTGTCTATTTATGTGTCTGCTTGTAAGCTCATGGAAGCAGAGATTCTGTCTTTTCCTCCTGGGGGCTCAGCGTGCAGCCCAGAGCCTGACCCACAGTGGCACTCGGTCGCTATTTGATAAATGCCACTGGTCATCTGATCTCTGAAATCACATAAACAGGAGCACTGTGACTCCATGTGTGTTGACGTACTATGTGTGATCATGCGTTCTCCTTTACACCCAGAACTGAAGAAAAGAAAGGTAACTAAGGCCTAATTCTCAGACTAAATCAGGCACTTATTTGTGGGCCTGCCTTTGATGCCTAAGCACGTGCCTTTTGTGTCTACTGCAGTTTCGTGTCGGAGCCCCAGAGCGGAGGGGTGCGCCTGTGTCCCCTGAATAAGTGTCTTTCTTCGGAGCAGAGATCAAGTAGGGATTTCTCTCACTGTGTTTATTTTTCTTTCTAACTCTCAAGCCCAGTGAATTATTCTTTTGCCCAGACATTTAGATATTCTTAGCCATCCCTTTTGCTTAAATTTGTGGAGATTTGTGCTTAAAACTGAACCAACAGCCTCAGTAGTGTGTGTGCATGGGGGGCGGTGGATATGAAGTCTTGCTAGAACGCATAAACAAAAAATCATAGTCACTGATTCTGGTCACCTAGACTTCAAAAGCTCTTTGTCTGGATGTATTTACATAATGTAGTCTCCATGTTTGGGTTTTATTAAACCCATGAGTTTAATAATAAAAGGTTTTGGACAGATGCTTTTTCTACCACTTCTCTTGTTCTGAATATATTTTTTGGTCCCTTTTGAAGTGAATACTGATTTTTTTGGTACAGATAGTTGATGCTTTGGGGGGCCTGTTAAAATAATGGTAAATATGTTTTCTAAATAGATGAAATTTAAGAAATTTTGAGAAGAGGGTTGTTTGGCTTAGTGGGAAAAAAGTCGCAGGGCTCAGAAAACAGGAGCACCGTTGGCTTCCTTTCCCCAGCACTTTTATGGGCCCGTGTTGCTGTGCTCCGTAATGCCGTGTGTAAAACACGGTTTAAGCGATCATGCAGCCTCAGTCTTGGAAAATAAAAAGATATGAACTTGAACCCAAGCTTCCCTGTCAAAAGAATTATAATGTGTTTTAGCCCTGGGCTTCATTCGAGTTGAATTTACAATATTTCCCCCTAACAATAACAACAACCCAGAGTGCCCCTTTAAGTTGAAATGTTTGTTAAACTTTATATATATGCATGCATATAAATGTGCTTCTCTGTGTATATAATGTACGTTCACATATACTTACATTAGAGTTTTAGGGAATTTCCTCTTTGCTTTCAAATCATTGCGCAGAATATCCAAGTAGACATTGTGTCAAAATAATCAAAATGTGTTTAACACTCTCTCGAAAAATCCATTTAAGAATAAGATCGTGGTTTGGGGCTGATTTTCAGACCATGAATTGAAGTGTAAATATTCAAATTATTTTCATAAACTATTCAGTTCTGTTGGGCTTTTATGTTAGCACACAGTGAATTTTTTGTATTTAAGTTTTCTAGCAGTTCTCTTTTTTAAGAGCCTCAAGTGTCCTATAAAAAGCAAATACTTGAATTTTCAGTTTCGAGGTACTACATATTTTTCCTTCTGCTTGCCTTATTTTTATAACAGTGATTTATAAAGACATTACTAAAGAAAAGGAAAGAAGAATTTTGAAGAGGAACTGCTGTATAACACTGCTTAAAAACCTATTTCCAATGCTAAGGAAAGAAGAAAATCTTGGCATCCTATCAGAGTGCGATGTGAATCTAAGAGAGACGGCCATACCTTGAGTCACTATCTTGCAAAAGTATTTCCTGAGCCACACTGTGGAGAAGGAGGGCAAGGGAACATTCCGGACTCCATTTCCACCTCTGGGGTCTGGGGGAGGGCTGAGGGGGAGGCTGAAAGGCCAGCCTGGCCTGCTCGTCCATGCTGCCAGCCCGTGGGAAGAGCTGTAAGGAAGAAGACAGCACTTTGAAAAGGAAGTGGGAGCACGAGGCTGCTAGGGGCCTGTCAAAGAAGACCCGAAGCGGGCCTTGGGCAATGCAGGAAGCCCCAGGAAGGCAGGGATCCGGGAAACGCCATTGTGCCAGAACCGCTGCTTGTCCCCAACCTCTAGTTCACCCTTTCTTCCTAGTAACAGAACTCTCCAAGGAACATATGATGACTCAGGATAAGAATTTCGTGCCCTAACTTCCCTTTAAGCTTTCTGTGACCATGTGGCCAAGTTCTAGCCATTGAGATGGCAGAGAAGCCCCATGTGGCCATTTGGGGTAACTCATTAGGGAAGAATTGGACCTTCTTTCCTCCATCAAGCTCCTCTCTCCCATCCTGCTGTCTGGGATGCAGCCAAGGCGGCTGGCAGGGGAACAAGGTGACAAAGGGATATGGGAGGACCCTGGGTCCCTAAAATCATAGGGATGATTATTACTGGATTTCTTTGGTACAGTTTCTGTCTGACTAAAGCTACCATATTTGGATTTACTATTCATTGCCATCAGTCTTACTGAATAGATTTGTCAAGGACAAATAGCAGAATGAAAAAATGACTGAGTGAAATGACAAGGAGTACTGGAAAAGTCCTAGGAAGCTTGCAATGTGCTCTGAGGCTTCTGTCGCACTCGTGTTTGTTGAGTGCTCGCCGTTCCTAGGTCAGTCACTCCTCTCGGCCCACAGAGGACAAAGACAAGCTGCACCACAGTTAACTGTGGTGGTGACTTTGCTTTGAATGGTTGCTGGTTCATACCCGGGCTCCATCACTAACTAGGACCCTTACGAACCTGAGCATGTCACCTGAAATGAAAATGATAAGAGCTGCCTCCTCTGGTTGGTGTGGGCATCCCATGAGAAAATGCCCACGAAATGTGTTGCACGGTGACTAGCATATGGTGGATAAGAATTTAATAGGTTTTAGCTTTTTTAAAAAAAGGTTTTATTGTTACCCTCAAGGAACTCACAGTCTCTGAAGGAAGACAGTTATGAGAACATACGTAGACTGTCCTCATGCTCAGGATAGTGGGGAACTGGCAGGGGTCTAGGGACGCAGTGTGACCTGGGGCCCAGTGCACTCTGGACGCAGAGAAGCCCCCATCCTGTCCTGGAGGGGACAGAGGTGGTCAGGGAAGCTCCCTTTTACTCAGAGACCAGAAGGATGCCTGGATACCTACTGTGAACAAGACATGCAAAGGGTGGAGGGATGAGGGAGGAGAATGACTAGGACCTAGAATGTGTCAGTTGAGCCAGAAATGAAATACCCAGCTATCTATGGCCAGACCGTTTTGCTGGGCTGGGCCAGTCAGGTCAGTGGTACTACTGGGCATCTGCTTTGGGAACAAAGGTGAGGATACAAAGGCAATTAGGATGTGATTTTTGACCCCGAGAAGCCTGTAGTCTAATAGAGGAGGCGTATATAAAAGTATAATTAAGCGTAACATAGCACAGAACATGTGGTCTTGGGATCATATACCAGCCTGGCTGGAATATAGAAGGGACAAGCATTTAATTCTATCCAGCTGGGCAAGACATTGAAGAACGGTTTATAGAAGGAAAGGCACCTGGGCAGAAGTTTGAAGGCAATTCCAGGCTGGCTTTACCAACCTGAGTTGTTAGTATGTCCAAGGGGCTTGAGACCAGCCCATTAAACTGAGAGAGGCAGCCCTTTGTCTGAGCTGCTCATGGAGTGCCATGCCAAACTCCTCATGCGAAACGGAGGTGTCTGGATGTGTCCACCAAGCAGAGGTTTTTCTTAAAGTGACCGAGCAGTGACCTAAGGCAGCCCCCTTGAGACAACCGCAGGTGCCCCACCAGCCGTTTTCCACTCTAGTGTTTTTCTTCCTATGGACACGGCCTATGTCTGGACGAGAACATGCTGTGTAAGAAGGTTCTTTTTCACTTCATCCCTCAAAATGTGCAAACCAACAACCACAGATAGATCCCAGATGCCGTTTGCCTGCTCTTGCAAACCTTGAAGTGGGCCCTGCCAGCAGGCACACCTGCCAAGGAAAATGCTGTCCTCGAAATGTTCCTGGCACCATTTCCAAGAGGTGCCGACCAAGTGCTGGAATCGCTGACCTCCCTGAAAGAGAAGCCTGCAGCCATGGCCCCCAGGGTGAATTCCCCTGATGGGAGGACCCCATGGAATTAAAACAGATTTAATCCACATCACAGAGCGCTGCCCCGCCACTCACAGCTGGGACAGTGGGGGTTTCTGGGAGGGACCTCCCCAGAAGGGAGATGAGTCGGGCCAGCCACAAGCCCCCTTGAAGACCAAACAGACAAGGTGAGGAGCAGGAGATGATTGGTGGTCAGCTAGTCCAGTCCCCAAGTCCAGAGGACAGATGTGAGTTATGTAACATCACCCAGCAAGAGAACATGCTGAAGGCTGAATCTTATCCCCACCCATCTGGTGGGACCATCCATGTCCAAAAAGCAGACCATGTCTACCCACACCTGGAAGGGCCAGCCGTGGGAACCAGTCTCCGACTCTCTGTAAGATGTGAATCTGGGTCAGGGGTCAGGGCTTGGGAGCCACAGGGACCAGTTGCTCCCTCTGAGTACTTTGTCTCATGGGATGTGCTTTCAACATTTTTTTAAGGTGCCATGTTGCCATCATGGTTATAAAGACCAGAGTTTTAGGATAGGGTTAGGTTAGGGTAGGTTAGAGGAAGCAGTGAGAACCCTCCTTTGGAACTCCACTGCTCAGACCCTGAGGCCCATGGCCAGAGTGATTAGAGTGTGACATCCGTCCTCACAGGACAACCTCCTTCCACCAACCACTGTGCAGGCCTGTGACGCGGGGTGACGTGGAAAGCCACTTCCATGCCAGAACTGGAAATTCTGACTCCATTTCTTTGGCAATGGGGCCCTGGCAGATTTTTTTCAGTAGGGCAGTGACTTGATAGCAAGTGTGTTTCTGAAAGATTTAAATGCAAGTGTGTGTGTGTGTGTGTGTGTGTGTGAGAGAGAGAGAGAGAGAGAGAGAGAGAGATCAAGGAAGAAGCTAGAGGCTGAGAAACAAAAGGTTACGATCGTGTTCTAGTTGAGGGATGACGAGGTTCTGAACCTGGTTGACACATTGGAGTGAGAGTGGAAGCGATGGGCTGAGGATGGATAGTAGTGACAGGTTGAGAGGACAGTTGATTGGATGTCTACGGTAAGGAAGAAGGAAGGAAGCGATGATGAGTCTTGGTCTGGGAACAAGGAGAATGGTGGTCCATGAATGGAAATAGGGAAGGCAAGATTAGTAGCTGGAATAGGGAAAGGTGTGAGTTTAATGGTTGACTTTTGATATTTGCAGTGCGTGACCTCCTTACCTGTCACCTTAGTCCCAATTCCTTGCACAGTGCTGCAGGTCGGCTGTACATAGTGCTCCATTCCGTGAAAGTTTTCCCAGGGCTTATCCTCAATGGCTTTGAACCTTTTGGGAGACCCCAAAACCAACCCCAGTTTTCCATCATCTCCCCTCCAGAGCCCATTCCACTGTGTGCTTACCTACTCACCGGATAAGTAACGAACATGTGAGTGAATGCTAGCAGTTGAAGCAACTCATTAAAACCATGCCAGGATCGAATGTTTATATTATCACTATGGTAAAATACACACATAAAATTTACGCCCTGGCTGGTGTAGCTCAGTGGATTGAGCACGGGCCTGCGAAGCAAAGGATCGCGGTTCGATTCCCAGTCAGGGCATATGCCTGGGTTGCAGGCCAGTTCCCAGCATGGGACACACAAGAGGCAACCGTACATTGATATTTCTCTCCCTCTCCCCCTCTCCTACCCTTCCCCTCTAAAGATAAATAAATAAAAATCTTTAAAAAACATTTACCATCTTTACCATTTTAGGTGCACAGGGCATTGGTACGAAACACATTCACATGGTTGTGCAACCATCACCACCATCAACTCTAGAACTCTTTTCTTTTCCTAAAACTGCAACTCCACTCCTGTTAAACAGTAACTCTCCATTCTTCCCTATCTCTAGCTCCACCATTCTACTTCCTAGCTTTATGGTTTTGACTACTTTAAGTACCTCATATAAGCAGAATCATACAGTACTTTTGTCTTTTCGCTAATGGTTTATTTCACTTAGCATACTGTCCTCACGCTTTCTCCAGGTCATAGCATGCGTCAGAAGTTCCTTCCTTTGTTCAAATTATTATTATTTTAATCCTCACCAGATGATATGTTTTCATCGTTTTTTTATAGAGAGAGGAAGATGGTGGGGGGAGAGAAACATTGATAGGTTGCCTCCCATACATGCGCTGACCAGGGATCAAACCCAAAACCTAGGTATGTGCTCAGACTGGGGATCAAACCTGCAGCCTTTTGGTGCATGGGACGATGCTCCAACCAACTGAACCACCCAGCCCGGGGAGAATTTCCTTCCTGTTTAAGGCAAAATAATATTCCGTTGTCTGTATATACCACATTTTGCTTATCCATTCATTTGTTGATGGATACTTCCTTTCTCGTTTAACTATTATAAAGAAGGCTACTGTGAACATGGGTGTACCAGTCTTGAATTTGAACTTGCTTTCTGAGTAAGGCTTTCACAACTGAAGAACTTCTCAAATTCCATGCCCGTGGGGTCCATGGGCTGCAAGGGTTTGGAACGTGTCTTGGTTGTACTTTTTCCTCTTGGTTTGGAAACCAGCTTAGCCTAGGCTCAGTTGATTTCTGACAACAGCTCAGCAATTATAGTTGCCAGCAAATGGCTCAAGTAGATCAACCATGAGTTAAGTAAGAAAAAGTAAGTGCTACCGTTTGAGGTATGTCCAGAGTATGGTTTTAATCCATCACTGTCAGGCTCATATAAAAGTCCAGGCTTCTGTAACTCTTTAACTTGAAGCATTATAGGGTGTCACATGTTAACTGGAAGCCAAGAGAAGCAAGGAGTTTTGTTCATGGTTAAATCTTGTAAAGATGCTTTTAAAAGCATATTAATCCATTAGTAATCCATTTGGGTTTTGGAATATGGTCATATATTGTTTGGTACAACATATACTAAACCGAGTCCTGGAAAATTAAATGGAAATATGGTTTTGAACTACAGGAGCTTTACAGCAGTCTCTCAGTAATGCCTTCTCATTAGTCATCCCTGTTCCTAGATTTTAAAACATTTTTGTTACATCAAATTTCCATTAAGAGGGGTCCATCTATGGGATTGTTTTGAAGGGTGGGTGGGGAGGGATTTTAATTTTAAAAGCATGTCAAATCACCCAAAAGTTACCAGAATAGTATGAGCAACTTTTTACCCTGATTCACAAATACACCTGTATTTTTAATTATGCTAATTAGATGCAGGTGTAATGATTGCATATTAACAAAGTGACCTTTTCCTTTGAGTGAGTATTTTCTACGTAAGTTTCGTGGAGGTGCTAAACACACACTTATGGAGCCTTTTAGTGTGCTCAGGTCTCTGTTAAGCATTGTCTCATATGATTTAATTGCGCTTATATGAATTAATCCTCCAAGTCTTCTGATGAGTGTTATTACCCCCGTTCTCCTGTGAGAAGCTGGGTGACTTTCTCAAGGCCGGGCAGCCAGCAGTGGTGCTCGGGTTCCCACTCAGACCCTGCTCCTTCAAACCCTGGATCCCTGAAATGCTGCCTTCTGACTTCGCATGTGAGGACCTCCCTGAGCCCCCAGAAAGATCGCTGTTTTGAGAGGAGTGAAAAACATTAAGGCAGGATTTCCACGCCCATGGAAGCAAGCTAGAGACACGGCAGGCTGGAGAAAGACAGAAGGAGATCAGCGTTTGCCAAATGCGGCCTCTTCAGGCTAGTGCAGGGACAGTCCTTCAGAGCTTGACCTCCCAGTTGGAACCGGTGCATGTCTCCATGTTTGCGGCGGCGATCTTTACCAAACGTAAACCATCAGCTGAAGCCATGAATGCAGAGAGCTTGAGGACCACCTGTGAGGCAGGAAGACCCTCAAAGGCACGGGCTTTTACTTCATTCATTCTTCTGGCCCAGCAGCTGTCTCAGTGGGCCTGATCCACTGATCATTCAGCTGTTGGAGCTACACGTCACCTTAGTATTGGGGATCACCATTAGCAGGATTCTTGTAAACACAGCACGTATTATGTCAATTCTGGGCATCGTAGCTAATTCATTTATTCATTCATTCCACAGGTATTTACTGAACACCTACTATGTACATAGCAATGCAGGCAAACAAAGGCTCTTTGTTCTAGTGCAGTTACGCAGTCAATAAATAGATGAGCGAGCCAGGTACAAGTTAGAGAGAAGTGATAGATATGTGGGCAACTATACTGGATAAAGGGACAGAAAGGCCTGGGAATGAGAGCAGGCTAATTTGGTTTGGGGATCAGGAAAGCTTTTAATGAATCTGAGGTCTGAATTGCCAGAGGCAGCCAAGGGGGTGCTGGAAATCGATGGGTCCAGGTAGGGGGAACAGCAAATGCCCAGGGCCACTTCGGCATAGTCTAAAAGCGGAGGAATAAGAGATGAAATGCCATGGCATGGGTTTAGACGGAATCTGAAGGAGTTGGAGAGGTAAGAAATTGGGAATGTCTAAGGATACTGGGCAGCCACTGCAGGGTTCCAGGCAGGACAGAGACCCCATGGGATCTCCTGCCCACCTGAGTGGACCCTAGGTCATGTCCGTGCTGCTCATTGCCAACGCCACTTGGAACAAAGACAATTGTGTGTTACCATCGGCATATATTTGTTGAGCATCTTTTGTCTGTTAGACACCCAATTGGGTGCTGTGCTTTAAAGATGAGTAAGAGGTAATACCTGGCTGGGGAGACTCCCACCTGGATAGGGTTTGCCATCCTCTGTCGTGTGTTTCCCTTACGTGATAATGCCTGACTCTGCAATTGCTGGGAACATTTTTTAGAATTTCCTTTCTGTGAATTACTTTTGATTCTTGATTCTTCGCATTCTTTATTCCTTCTTTGGAATCATCCGACTGGTGGCAAATGTTTATCCTTTGAGGGTAGACTTAATTTTTTGGGAAACGGCTGAAAGTTGTTTCAAGTGTAGTCTAATGAATAGAGGATTGATTTTTATTTTTTTAGTAAAACAAGGAAATAAGACTGAATCTTTGTATGTGACTTCTAAAATGGCCTAGGATGCCATTGTATCAAATTGCCAAATATCAAGTTATGAAAATGAAGTTCCTTGAAACATAAGTGCTTAGACTTTAGGAGAACCCAAATCTACTGGGGAAATCTCTATTTTCCAGTAACCCTGCCTCTTTCCATGGAAACCTTTAATTCTCCAAATTCCATTCCTCCTTCACATCACTTCCCTGTTCCTTGCTTAAGGGACATGAGTCTGATCTTTTCCAAGTAGAGGTATGGATGTTGATTTTGATGTTTCACGTACTTATGCTGAAGCTCCTTGAATCTTGTTGGAAAGACCCAAGGTTATCCGGTGCAGCTGCCTTCACCCACATAGGGCGTTCACGGTCAGACCATGGAGTCTACATCACTGGAAAATGTAAATCTATTTATATTTTAAGAAAATTATAGGCCAGAAGCTTTTTAAAATAAACATTACTTGCATCCCATTATACAAAAAATGCATTTGAGGTGATCGTCATTTTATTTGGGCCATGGTCTTCCAAGACTTGGGACAATAATATATTTTTTCTGTGTTGTGCAAATGTATGCAGATTTTTAAAGCATGCATGCATGTATTACACACTTTATAAATTTGAGTAATAGAAATGTTTGTGTGAATAAATAGATAGAATAAGGAGTGTACATTTTGTATAAAATAACCTCTTCGGTATTTGTTTACCCTGATTTTTTGATTTATGAGTCGTCATTGCTCACTATAGAAGAAGAAAATAAATATGCAAAACACTGGTAGGCTTTTAATGGGGTTACTTCCCATCTTAGCTCAGTGTTTCTCCACTGAAGCTGACCTTGAAATTGCTTTTTAAATACAAGTCAAAATATGCAAATTCCAGAGTATCAGGATGAGTATCCTATGTTAAGAGTTCTTTCAAATTCACATTTTTACATCATTTCCATCTTACATCCTGTGCTTTATCTGCTTCCTAATCCATTAGTATATGAGTGGTGGGCCCATGGGTTTTTGCAAATGCACTGATCCCCACTAAGATTAAAATACCCCTAAACATGCGCATCTGTGCTTTTCTTTTCTTTTTAAAATGTAACTTCCTTTCCTTTTTAATGACAAGGAAGCCCTTTCATGCCCCGAGGGTTTGACTGCTTTCCTTTTCAGCCTCCATGACACCAAGACACTGTGTGTCAACTGTGTGTGCCCTTCGTCCCGAGTCTCCGAGCCTGTCCGGGAAAGGAGCTGATCCCTGTCTGACAGATGCCGTCAGTCCAAGTCGAGTCAGCATGTATTTGTAGTCACTCCCCCTATCTGTGCCATCCATTCCATCGGGCCCCAAGGAAACCCCCTCTGCCCCCTGATTATGTTTCATACGGGTCATCTGGAACCTGCATGGTGCTGGTGTGTACATATCATGTCCCCCTCGTTACAAACAGGAAAACGCACAACCATGAATTTCACTGAAGTTTATGATCGGTCCCCGACTGCCTCCACTGGCACAGAATCCTCTCCTGGACGCATTCTTGCAGTTAGACAAACAAGCAGATACACTGAGCTGGTGCATGAATGAATAGGAAATATCCCAGTTCCAAAGGATAAATCTGTCGTGTGCTGGAGAAGGTACTAGGGCAACACATTTGGTTCTGAGGTCGCTTGAAGAATGGGGCCCATGCTATAATTATTGCCACTAGCAGTAAAAGGACACTAGGGATGTTGCACATGTTGATTATTTCTTCATTTTGTTTATCCAAGTTTCCTGGCCTCGGAAGCTCTGTGGCCATCGCCGGAGAAAGCCCTGGAGACAGAGCGTCAGCTGTGTCGTTACCTTGCTCCAAATGAAGTCCCTTCTTTTC
This sequence comes from Glossophaga mutica, assembly GCA_039655065.1. Classification (NCBI taxonomy): domain Eukaryota; kingdom Metazoa; phylum Chordata; class Mammalia; order Chiroptera; family Phyllostomidae; genus Glossophaga; species Glossophaga mutica. The sequence goes on from CM077315.1 coordinate 23,474,890, forward strand.
TTCTTCTTCTTCTTCTTCTTTTTTTTTTTTTTTTTTTGTCAATAGAGGAGGAAAACATTATTGGATTCAGGAGTTCATAGTAGTCCTGCATGCAGGTGGGGACGAGGGGGATAGATTTATGAAATGGACCGTTTCAAATGGCATTATCTTCCCACAGTGAGGTACACCTTTCATAAATCATGGGAGAGTGCTTGGAAAATAGAACATTTGTTATTTCTGCACTACATTGTATTTGCATCCCCCAGAATCCTGGGAAAGAAGAAGAAATTCTTAGATTTCCTTCCCTGGGTTTGAAAAGGCAATTAATCCCCTTACAGTGAAATTGTAAAAAGAAGAAGAAATGTAATAAAACAGAGGAGTACTTCATATAAGTCAAGGCTTATGCCTTTACTGATATTTTTTAAATCATGGTGATTTATTTTGGGGGGCCTGCTTATTTGGGCCTGTATTTGATTACAGCAGTAATTAAGGTCTTCGGTTTTATTTTTCACTGAAAACATCGTGCCCTATTCGATAGGCCAACGCAGATGAGTGTGGCTCAGCTGGGACAGCAAGTGGGAGAGAATATTGACGGAGCTTTTCTTTCCCAGTCTCGGCCTTTTCCCAACTGGGGGCTCCTGGGTAATTATTCTGTAGCATGCCTAAGTCCAGGTTACGTATGTTTGTGTTTCTAACATGAAAAGTCCCTTCTTTCTAGTAGCCCAGTGTAATTTGCAAGCTTCTTTGTGTGCCCTCGATATAAACGATCAAGTACTAGTCAGTTCTCTCTAAATAATTAGGCTTCTTAAAGAACTTGAGCTGTTTCCCTAAACAGCCAGGCCATCTTGCAGAATCACCCTTCATTGGAAAGGAGGTAGAAGTCATCATCCTGATTGAAAGTCAAGACTCTGCACCCCAGTCTACCAGGTGTCTAAGGTTCCTTTAACCCCCTGGACAACGGTCTGGGCACAACTGGAAATGTACGACAGCAGTTTGAAAAGTTTTGAAAATGAATTTATTTTATCTGCCCCTTCCTCCCCTCACCCCTCCAAAATAACATAAAAAAATGACCTCTGTAACGTTAGTGGGGTGGGGAGAAGAAAGCTAACATACATTATTTCAGACCACTAAGAAAAGAAGTTAACTTTAAAGGTAGCTCCTTCTCAAAAGTTTGGGATACATTTTTTTTAGCATGTGTGATATTCCAAGATAAAATTGAATTGAGTAAACACTTAAGAGGACCTTGAACTTGACTAACTGAACTCAATGGTCATCGCAAGACATGGGGTGGGGGTATAGCTCATTTCTGAGGTATTTTGAGAGATTGTTCAGGCAAATATGAGCTAGAAATTGAGAAATCGATCCATGTTCTTTTCTCTGGTTAAATATCTTGGGTGAGATCCCAGGTCCAGACCAGCCCTTCAGAAGGAGAGGTCGTTTGCCTGTCCACTTCCTGCCTGCTCACCCCCTCTTCTCACCCAAGGAAACAAGATATCTGTTTGCATACACATAACAGAACAGTCTTTGCTTTGTATCGGACAGATACAAACCCTTGGTTTGAAGCCTGCCTTCAGTTTTTCTTGCCTCTCCTTCCTGTTTTGTAGATAGGGACAATGATTGCAACCATTCAGAATTTCTGTAAATGTTTACCTAGATAATGAGTCAGACTTGCAGCACATAGTAGGTGCTTAAAACAAATAATAGATACTATTTATCGAGGTCTTTCTATATGACAGGTGTTTAGTTTCAGGCTATCCAACCTTTAATCTTCAAAACAACCCTGTGACGTAGGCATTTGTATGCCCATTTTCTAGATGAGAAGACTATGGCACAGGGGTAGAAAGTCACTCATCGAATGAAAATCGAAGCCTGGACCCACACTCTGGTCTCTCCGATGTCAGAGATTGTACTCTTACTCCACGTCTATCTCCCAGAGTCCTATTCCCGGGACTGTGGGTCCACCACCCGGGTCGGATAACCTGTCCAGGACTAGAGAGCTCAGAGAGGGAGAAACAAAGGAAGACTCGGGTGCATGAACTCCAAGTGTAGCTGAGTTACCAGAACTTCTAAGCCACATGCTTCTAGGGCTTCGTCAGAGCAGTCTGGCTCTTGTGATTTCCGACACATCACAGATGGATCAACCCTGGAAAACAAACAGATTGGAGGGAAATGGCTCCATTGCATTGCCTTTGCAGCCTTGGGCACAGCGGGAGAAATCCAGAATGAGTGTGGGACACCTGAAAAGTAGCTGAGCATGAACCAGCGATTAAGGGCAGCCCAGACTTTTGAGACTCCCAACCTTCCTGCAGCTTCCTCTGGATTCCTGCACCATGTGAAGGGAAGCTCTTTCCCACCACTCCGTGGAGGGCTCAGTGGCTCTCTGATGGCCTGCAGGAGTTAGCGTGGCTTCTGAGAGTGTGTCCTGCAGTCTCTGAGAGGAAGTACCAGCCTCAGGGAACCTGGGATCCGCATTAGCTAAGCCCCGCGTCGCCGAGACTCACAGTCATTTCAAAGGTGTGATTTGCTGTTGTCAAAGGGTCTGTTTCTAGGTGTTTGGCCAGATATTTAAGAAGCTCATCAAGAGAAGGCTTGAAGGGAAAACAAAAACCAGGGTAGATTGATTTCTGAGAATTCCTTTTGAGTTTCCCTCGGCTGTGGTACTGTCAGCCCATGATAAGATTGTTGTTGAGTTTGGATTGATTTTTGTCTTTCACAAGTCAGCACAAAACAACCCTTTCTCTGGGTAATCTTTTCTACCTGACCCCCGCTCTTTCCAGGTAGAGTTGACCTTCATAATTGAGATTCTCTTTTACTTCATCAGCTTCTACATCATTCAGCCTCTATCACATTGAATTAAAATCACATTTTGTCTGGTTCATCTACTAGACTGTGAACTCCTTGAGGACAGGAACGCTCTCTCTTACCTTCCAGGTGCTCAAGATACGTTTGTTACATCAGGTGAATGGGGTGCAATTATAAACTGGTGATGCGGGCAAGGAGCACAATAACAATAACGTGAAAGGTAGGACATCTACAAAGCTGGCAGTGGAGGAATACTGTTGTCTCTGTCTGATTTGGCCTGATATAGCCACATCGGGTCGTAGTCCTGAGTTTGGTGTGCGTCCCCATGACTGCTCTGCAGTCGATGACTTCTTCTCAGTTTGGAACTGGTGTGGAGTCACCAGTCCAGTCACTTGCGGGGTGTTCCAACCATGTAGGGATTGCAAGTCACAATATCCAGGGCAGGCCAACATAAGACATCCTTGGACTGCATTGCTGCTCATGAACCTGGCTCTTGACCTATTTAAATAAGTGACTACGGCCCTGGAAGGGAAGGTGGGAGGTGCCTTGACATTTCCATGGAGCCCTTGGTCCGATAATTCAGCTGGATCCAGAACACAGGAGAGAGATTCTAACAGAGAAAGCTTTCCCTAAGTGTCCAGAACAAGCGAAAAACAAACAGCAAAGGCACCACTTCCTCTGCCCTTTTCCATAGACTATCAACATACCCTCAGGTCAGTCTTAATTTTCAAAGGGAAGAATTTGAATTGAGAGTTCGAATCTGTCATTGGTTGATTTTTTAAAATATTTAATCTCAATGTGTGAAATGAGAGAGCAATTTGTTCTTATACTTGTGAAATTCACCCCTTCCTTAACGTTGATGCATTCAGAGTGTTCGTGTCAAAAAGGTCAAATTCACGCGTGAAAGTCTATAACCTACCCAAAGTTTGTTTTCTGTTTGACCGCCATTTTTTAAATCTCTTTTGGCGACTTTGTTACTCCTTGTAGGCACCCTGCCACCCGCCCCCTACACATCCCGGGCTTCGGGTTTTGTAGTCCCTCCTCCTTCCTGTCGGTTTGGTTCTGACTCCTGGTTTTATTTCCAAGGACTTTTTAAAGCTGGCATCTTGTTACGGCCCTCCTTTGTGCCCCGTCCCCACGTTGACTTCACAGACCTTTGGCTTGCTTCATTGATTACCTTCCAAAATCCAGAAAATTCTTGCTCTTCAGGCTTCATTTTATGTGTGTGCTATGTGCTAGCTAGACGGAGGCTGGCTTTAATTAATGTGAGCTGAGCTTGGGGTGTGGGGGAGGGGGCTTTACCTCCAGACAGTCAACATGGGGGCCAGCTCGGGCTCCTTCCTTCACTTCCCTTGTGACCTCGAAGATGTCGCTTCATTTCTCCATCTCCTGCTTTCCTCATCCGTCCCATCAGGCTAATTAACACCTGCCCCACCTAAGTCCCTGGCTTGTTGGGCAACTCAAAGAGCACCTGAACTGGACGACACTTTTAAACTAAGCTGTGCTCTGGAACAGATAGGGATCTAACTGGCTGCCTTCAATGGGTTGATTATTCAAGAAATCGTTCCAATTAATTTTCACCCCTCCCCCTCTGAAAACACGGATACATTCGCCCTATTTTCTCTTTCTGTATTTGAAGAAAGAGTCAGCAGTCCGTAGACTGACAGAAAACAGCCCAACCGGTGCCTTCACTTATTCACACAATGAAGAGATTTCAACGCTCAGCCCCGAACAGGCAGTTTCTCTCTCTTCATCTGGGGACATGGGAGAAATATAACGATTACATGTCTCCACTGTGCAGACAGGTTGCAGGCCTTTATTTATCAGGTTGTCGATGAAAGTCGGGAGGCCCCATGGGTGAAGTGGCCCACGGAACTTGACAGTGGGCCCCGCAGGAACTCCAGCTCAAAGGCAGCCTCTGGCGTGGGGCAGGGGGTGTCCCAGGGTGATGCCTCTCTCCAGGCTGGTAGGCTGGTTCTCGTCCCTGGAAGATTCAGGTGAAATAAAGCTTTAGGAATCAGTCCCACAGGCATAAATGAGGATTATGAAGCAGAATTTCTCCCCCTCAGTCCCTTTTGGCCTCCTTAGAGGAGTGAGTTAAAAAGGAAAGTTCTTTGACAAAATGACTTACTGCTCAGTAAACCTCTGTGTAAAAAAAGGGGGGGGGGCAGGAGAAATGCACATTCGTCCTTCCATTAAAAATAGATCAAAAAAGTACCCGAAAGAAACAACCCCACAACAATGAAATAAATTAGGATAATACAACTGGAGGCCTGCAAATGAGTTTGCTAAATGTTGTATTTTCGCAAGCCACTTAGAGTTCTAACTTCCTGTTTCGGCCCGGAGCGATAAAGGCGGGAACACTGTCATTAGCTTCAGAAGCCATGTTTTTAGCCCTTAGCTGCGTTTGTTGATTTTTCTCTCCCCCGCAGCTGTGTCCCTGCGTGGATCGCGGCCCAGGTGCATCTCGCTCGGGAGTGTTTGTTAACTGAAATGAAAGGCGTGAGGGGCGGCTGCCTTTTCCCACCTCGGGAGCATGGTGGCAAACCCAGTGAATGCTGAGTCCTGTGGGAGCCCCTGCTGAGCTGTCTGTTCCGGCTTTTCAGGATGGCTCCCCGATGAAGCTGGGGGTGCTTTTCACTCCACCCTGTGGTCGGATTACCCGTGACCATAATAAACCCAAGGATAATCCTTAGCGTGTTTCAATAAAGTAATTACTACCCCCGCCACCACCCCCTTAGCCGCTTAGCCCCTTAAAAAGAGCCAAAGAGAATGTGGCACCTAGATGCTATTTATAACAATTTTTACCGCTTGCCTCCTGGGCCTAAATTGGAAACCTAATTTTAGATCCATAAAAGCCAAAATATGTGTATAAAAAGCCCCAAAATAATCCAGGGCGGCTCATAAGCGTCCTCCGAACAGGTTCAGGCTGATTTATCTCACTGAGGATATTTAATTATGTCAGTGAAGAAACACCGGTAATTAAATCATTATTTCTTAGGTGTTAGGTCCAAGGACATTCTAGGGGAAGTCAAAGGCAGAGGGAGGAAGGAATGTAAGAAGTGCAGGGTGGGCCAAGGAGCCCGCAAGGCTTGTTTAGAGGAATGAGTGCCGGCTTTGCAATTAGACAGAGTGGAGTTGAAATCGAGGTGAGCATTTGTGTTATCCTGCATACGCTCCCCAGCCCCTCTGAGCCTTGATTCGCTCACGGTGGAGGTGATCCTGCCTACCTCCTAGGCTTGCTGTGCAACTTAGAAATGCAGCCCTGTGCTCCTGTGTGACAGGTAGTAGGTTCCTCCGCAAACCAGTGCGGTGCTAGCTATTATTTATTCACTGCGACTGTTCAGGAGACCTGTCACTGTGCCCCGCGTTAGGAGCTTCCTGACCGTCTTCAGGACGTTGCATAGAGAGGACTTACAACTAACGGATTTCAGAACTTGTGTATTTTCTGGGTGGCCAGACTGAAAAATGAGTTTCCTTATGAGAGAGTCAGAAGTAAGTCTCTAATGGCTTTTGAAAACCTCCCAAGCCCTGCAAAGCCCCAGCCCCCATGACAGCCCTGTCCCCTTGTTTTATGGACGCCCGCCACAGCTCTGCTTGGTTCCCTCTGCCCCCTGATCTCTGCTGACGCACCGCCTGCCATCTGAGCAGCATAAACCTTGGGTCCCCTCTCCGGGGGAGGGTCCAGCACCCACTTATCAGGGGAGCCACTTGGGGGCCTGTAGTAGGCAGACCTTTGGCCCCCGGGTGTTGCCCCATGGTTATGCTGTGCTGCACAACAAAAGGGCCTTTGCAGGGATATTTAAGGTAACTAATCAACTGCCTTTAAAATAGGGAGAATAGTCTGGATTTTCAGGGTAGGTCCAATGTAATCACAGGTGCCCTTCAGAGCAGGAGAGGAAGGCAGATGAGGAAATCAGGGAGATGTGGCATCAAGCCGGCAGAGAGGCGACAAGCATGAGAAGGATGTAGGTACCTTGCTGACTTTGAAGATGGGAGACCCATGTGGCAACAACTCTGGGAAGCTGAAAGGAAACAGGGACCTCAGCCCTACACCTGCACGGAAAGTGGGGCTTCCACCCACAGGAAAATGGGGTCTCAGTTCTGCAACCAAATGGCACTGAATCTGCAGGTAACCTGAGTGAGCCTCGAGCAGATTCTTCCCCGGGGCCTGCAGATAAGAGCCAGGAAGGCCGACACCTTGGCTGGGAGGCACTTTGGCCTGAGAGGCCCCAAGCAGAAGCCCCATCTGAGCCACTCTGTGCCCGGGCCTCAGACCCACGCAGCTGTGAGATAATCATGGGTGTGCTGTTTTAAGTTGGTGGGAACTTGTCACGGTCAGGACACAAAACTAATGCAGGGCCAGGGGCCTTCCGTGGGGTGGGTGTCACTCAACCAGCCCTCGGTCTGTTCAGCTTTGTTCCCAGTGCATCTCAGCCGTTTGCCTGTTTTCCCCTCCCAAGGGAATCTGCTCTCCCCACTCAGCCGAATTGCTTTTGTTTGATTATGAGTGTGTTCAGAGTCACACTCAGCCTAATTATTGCTTTTGACTAACCCCAACACATAATGTTGTATGTCATGGTGTACTACTTTTAATTTCACAGATGAACACATTTCTATTCTTTTAATCCCCTCTCCAAGTCTCGTGTTAACTCCATCTGGACAAAGCATTGAGGTGTAGGTATGACTTCTCCTGAACTGAATGCCACAGCTGCCCTCGATTCACTCCGCAGGGCAAAAATGACAAGGAAAGGTTTTCCTCTTGAGTGACGACAGCCTCATTGTGTTGAATCCATTGTGCTGGACCGAGAAATCTCATTCGGGGATTGCACATGTCACTCCACATCTTTATAACTTTCAGCACTCGGAATTACCTCCTTCACAGTAGCAGCAGCGCTTACTTAGTGTTTATCACAGGCCAGTGAAGGGATGTGCTCGGAGCTGTTCATGCATTCTTAAACTTAATGACAGTGTCCCCATTTGGCAGGTAAGAGGACTGAGGCTTGTAGAATTTCCAGGGCTAAGCGGCAACAAGTCCAGTCCAGCATTTAAATGCGGGCAGTGGCGCCAGGGGCCATGTTCTTAATGACCGAATGCTGCATGTTTTTGTTTGGGTTTGGTTTTTGGTTAAAAAGGAGAGACAGAATGATCCCATTTTTTCCATCTTGATAGATTATGGATTGCCTCTCTCATCTGCCCTTTTCCAATATTTCCTCCCAGTCTTTGAGTTGGAATTGTAGTCTTCAGCCCAAATGCATTGCATGGGGGTGGGAAGGGTTAGGGGGATTTAGTTAGTCAGTGGTTATTTCCTTCAGGAAAAGGAAAAGTAAAGCACACTACTTTTTAATGCTTATTACTGGAAAAGCACAGTGGCATGCCATTGTTCTGAGAGGAAGGGGCTTGTTTGTCTTATCAGCTCCTGGTGAAATAGGATATTGGGTGGAAGGCTAAGTTATAGCAGGTGCACTTGAATTTGAGAAGGAGAGACAAAGCAGAACCGTGGCTATTCAGAGTCTAATTTTTTTCCTGTCCAGGCAAAACACCACACACACGTATACATGCACACAGGTTTTGGGCATGAGAATGTGCGGATTTCTAAACCCACACACAACGGAACTTAAATTGACTTCCATTGTATGGGGTAGAAGTTTTGATCTGGGATTCTTTATCCTTGGGTCATGCTTCCTGCAAGCATTTCAGCAGTGGCTCCTTCCAGACACTGGCAGGGATGGAACTGGGAGTTTCACAAGAAATTGAAAATGGTCTGCTGGCATCATGTCCAGGACGTTGGGAGACCTGAAGAAGGTCGACACCTTTGGGGAAAAGCAGACGTTCATGGCTATGGTTCTGATTGGCTCCTCTCATTGTAGCACCAGGTGTTTGCCAGGGGTGTGGTAACGGAAGGCCAAGGATGTGGCCGGAGAGAGTTCTTCCCAGCCCTACGCCAGCTCTCCCCTTGATTTCACTCCAGGCAAGATGTAGGTGTGGCGACAGCATTTGCCAGTGGTCAGCGAGGGGAGGGGACAAGAAGAGATTCAGATTTTTATTTTTATTTCAGTGGTGAACCAGGGCAGATGTGCCCCAAACTGGCTTAGGCCCCCGTAAAGGGAAATGTATCGGTTCCTGGAACTGGGAGCCTCAGGGGTAGATCCGGCGTGGTTTGACCCAAGTGACCTAATGATGCTGCCGTAATTCGGGTTCTTGCCATCTTTCAGCTATGCTTTCCTCTGTGTAGACTTCCTTTTCAGGTAGGCTCAGCCCAGGAGGACAGAGATGGCCAACATTAGCCCACCTCCTTCTTGTGCAAGGGGCACTGGGGGGAAAGAGAGGTCTAGCAAGTACCACAGTCGACTCCCATTGGCCCTCCGTGGGTCACATGTTGATCCCTGAACCAACCACTGCGACCCTATCTGGACCTGGAATGAATGCCACCTTGCAGCAGGGGGTGGAGTGAGCTTGACTCCAGCCACAGAGATCATGAGGGATGGAGGGGAAAAGGTATGTTATTGCTAGCTCAAAGTAAAAAAAGATAAAAACAGCAGACCTCCATGACAGCAGCTATGTTGCCACAGCAATACTCATTCCAGGAGACCGTGGCCATCTCATTTGGTGTTGATCTCTATCTAGAATCATCCCCAGTGGAATCAGAGACTATTGTCCTTTGAACCTGGGAACTAGGTGATGGGAGCACCAGGAATGGGCTATGGAAGGAGCAGAGAGAGGGACATACACAGGGTTGTGACGGGGTCCAGCCAGGACTGCAGGTGGCAGAAAAGGACTGAGCAGGGCACGAGGCAGTTCCTGGCACCAGCATAGTGAGGGCAGGTAGCAGCCTTCTCTCCACGGAAGGGGGTGGGGACAGTTGAAGCCAGCAGGGAGATGGCCCCCCTCCATGCCATTTTTCAAACGCCACCAAACGGACCTTGAAAGCCAAATCTCGTTATGACATTCCCACCCCTCTCACCCCCAATCAAACCACACCCATGACTTTCTGCTGCCCTCAGGGTAAAGGTGGGCCCCTATACAACTCCTACAACACCCACCCCGATGATCTAGCCCCTACCTCCGTCGTCTCATTTCTCACTGCTCCCACCGTAACTCTCTGCCTCTTACCACACTGACTTCCCCTCGGTGCCTGCAACTTTCCTTGCTGCCTCCAGCCCCAGCCCTTACACGTGCTCTTCTCTCCCCTTCTTGGCTTTGCTCATTCTTTGTATTTTGACTGATGGAAATGGGAGGCTATCTCCAGCTCTCCGGAGATACTTCCTGGACTGCATTAAATCTTCCTATAAGTTCTCATGGTTCCACACATCTCCCCTGGATAGTGATGCACTGAGCTGTGGCTCTTTACTTTTTTTTTTTAATTTATAAATTCTTGTTTTCCCCACCAGACTGGAACCTCCTAGGCCACATACAGATTTTTGTTCACCAATATATCCCTAATGCCTAACAGATGGTTTAGCCATCAGTACATGTTTAGTGAATGAGTGAATGAGTCAGTAAGTGAGTAAGGGAATAAGGTACTTCTGAGGTGCTGTCTCGGGCTTCCAGAATAACTCTGGAATTGCAGAGGGACGCAGGAACCGAAGGGGAACCTGAGACCAGGTCATAGGGTGCAATGGCTCAGCAAAGGCACACAGTGTTCACGACAAATCGCTTATTTCCCTGATTTTGCTTTGTTTCCTTGGAACTTTGTTTCAGGGGTCGTTGGTGGTGGTGGTGGTGGTAGTGGTATTGGTGATTGTGGTGAAACTGACCATATACTAACTGGGTTGACTGTTTCATTCAACCATAAATAACCACTCTTGACACTCAAACTTCCTAAGTTAGGGTCTTTGGAAAATTTAGCCTCTTTTCTGATTAAACAGGATGATATAGTCCAAGTATTGTCCTGCGGACCTAGACTGGGTTGATGTCCGTCTGTGGTGTGTATAAGATGATGGATTTGTGAAACAAATCCATGCTGTAGGCACAACTGCAGGGCGGGGGGCATGTTTAACCTACTTTAGGAACACACTTTTTAAGGGCTTTGCACACTAATTGCATGCAAATAGATGCCACTAATTGCAAACACAAGATTCAGACCTTGTCAAAGTAGAAACCTATTCATCAACAGCTCCTTTAGGACCTCTGCTCCACGCGATGCAGTTTAAATTGCTGTTTCAGGGTACATTCTACCATCGTTCTTACCCCCAATTTCCCATTAGCTGTCTCCAGAGATTATTGCCCTGGGAGGACTCACCGAGGGCAAAGACTACCCCCTTCACTTCAGCTCGATGCCCCGCAGGTGTCTCCTTCAAAACAACGACGCTTATTGAGGTCCTTCTCTCCTGAGCGTGACGGTGGGCAACGGCAGTAGAGAGCTGCCCGCGTGAATGGACAAACTATTTTCTGGAACGCTTTGCTCTCCTCACTCTCCTTCACATTTGAGCCAGCCCATCTATTCTGGCTCGAATTCTGCCTTCCTGGAGTGCCCTGCTGGATGCCATCCAGCCACCCTCCACCCTGTCGCAGGATTTTGTCTCTTGCATTTCGTCTCTTGCATTTCTCTGACACTTTTCACTTACTGCCTTATATTGTATCTGTATTCATTCATTAATTCAGCAGTCATTTACTGATTGCTACGGAATAAAAGTCCCTGCACAAGATGCTGCAGGGGACAAAAAGATGGACAAGGTGTGGTGGTTGGTCTCATATGTTATTTCACTCATTCAGCAGCAACATATGTCAGGGCATGGATCATATCGTACTCATTTTCTATTCATCTCTTCTTTTTCTTTTTCATAATCCATAAAAAGGCATGGCGCAGTAGGTATTATTGCACATTTCTTTCAATGGCTGGATGGATGGTTGGATGGACAGGTAGCTGGCTGGCTGGCTGGATGGATGGATGGTCGAATGGTTGGATAAATGATGCATAGATAGGTGAATGGTAAAATTTTTATATTTGACTGAAAATCTCTAATGATATCCCATTGGATTACTAGAACTAACGTAGCTGCCCAAATGTCCAGTTTCCCTCGTGTATTTGTGGAGCATCAGTGGCATGCCAAGCCCATGCCAGGAACTGGAAATAGACACAAGTAAGAACACGTAAGATACAGACTCTGGCCTCAGAGACCCTTCGGAATAGGAGTGTGGGCACATAAACAAATTCCTGTAACATGGCAGTCGAGGATGGCTGTGGGAGCGACACTAAAAATGACACAAAGCGCCACGGGAAGCACAGGTGCTCCGTGAGTTCGTTGTCTCTCCTTCAGGGAACGCTGGAGAGAGGACATGGCGGTTGAAACGGGCTAGGATTTTTCCCGGGGGAAGAGGGAGACTGGACCATCAGGGCGAGGAGGAGACTCCGCACGTGTCAGACACCAGGGCTGTCCTGATGGAGCTGGAGGGCTGCTTCTCAAATGACGTCCGCGCAGCTTCACAAATGGGCCGCCAGACGTCCCTCACGATCCAAAGTAGCTGTTCCCCACATATGCGGTGGCAGTGAGGCCCGTCAGGAAGAGCGCTGCGGCGTGGGTTGGGGTGTGCTGCAACACCTGGGGCAAACGGGGCGAGTGACGGGTGTGAGCTCTAGGGTCCCGGAGAACTCGGCCGAAGAGGTGCGGTTTTGACTGGGCGCGTGCGTGCGGATTGCGGTCAGGACAGTGTAAAGTTCTCCCCGAGCAGAGACACCATGCCGAAGGGATCACTGGACATTGTTTACCGCCGTGTTTTTTCAAATACGTGTCTTTATTAAACTTGTTTTCACTTGTTTGAATAGACTTTGCTTTTTAGAGCAGTTTTGAGCTCCCAGCAAAACTGAGAGGGAAGCGCAGAGCTCCCGAGCCCCCTGCCTCTGCACACGCACAGCCTCTGCTCTGCCAGCATCCCCCAGCGGAGTGGCGCGCGTCCCCGCGGATGAGTCTACGCGATCCCCCAAAGTCCGCAGTTCCCATTGGGGTTCGTGCGTGGTGTTCGTGTCTGGACAAGTGTATATGACGCGAATCCCTCATGAGGGTCTCATACAGACAGTAGTTTCACAGCCCTGCAAACCCTCTATTTTCACTTTTTTCTTTTTTGAGCATGCATCAAAATTAGTCTTCTGTGTCTGTGTTTCGGAAGTGTGCCACAAACAGTAAGTTTGGTGTCTTCCAAACGGTGCCCCAGTTCCCGAGGGAGAAAGGCGCCGGCCAGCAGGGGGCCGGGCTGGGGGCTGCTGCCCTTTGGAAACTGTCAAGGGGCATATCTCAAACACTCACCTTCTGAGAATTGGAATCTCTCCTCGGGAAAGTTCGCCATCACTTCTGAATAATTGCTGTCCTTCCAAGTACACGGGTATCTTCGACAAGAACAAATTTGCTGGCGGCTGGAGGATTCTGTTCAGCCTTAAAGATCTCAGCACCGTAATGTTTGTTATCCTTGCACTTTATTTAATAGACCTGCCTGAGGTGACGTTTTATATCATGCTTTGTCTCTAAGTGATTTACTGCTGGGAAGATAACAAACAGTCCAGGTTTATACTCAGAAAGTCAAATACACCACGAGCGTTGCATGTGGAGGTATTTTCAATTAAAGAGGCAATATTTTCTGAGATGGGGGCTGTGACTTCCCCAACAAACCACACCACCATCCCCGTCTGTGAGGGAATCAAGAATTAGGCAGACATACCGACATGCATGAAGCCCAGATGAATTATCTGAGAAAAACTTAGTATCTAACGATGTCCTTATGAGCTCACAGGGAAGAACTGTATTTGTTTGAGTCAAGGGTTTCTTTTCTTTTCTTTTCTTTTTCTTTAGTTGTGAAAACAATCACACATGCAAGGGCTTCGGGCTTGACTTTGTCAACAGTTGGTGGCCCACGGTGGAGATAGAGACGTCACCTGTCTTTGGGGCCGAGGCGCCGGAGCAGGTGTTTCTGTGGGAACGGGGGTCTCAACCCACTGCACACCTTTAATCTTGGGTCTCCTTTCTGGTGAAACGTCCATGATTCATAACTCAGTCACGTTGCTGAGGAATGTCTCTTCACATAGATTCTATCTCTAAGAACTTAAGTCAAGGGATTTTCAAACAGTCGCTTGATTTATGTACGCAAAGCTCTCGCTCAGGAAAAGAACTTTTATTTGCAAGTACCACATGAACAGGGGCCTGAAAGAAATAATTAGGACTCTCCTCTCCTTTTTCAGTCTCGAAGATTTCCCCTTACAGGTGCGGGTGGCCTGCTCCTGCGTTTGTGAATCTGCAGAAGAGACAGGGGGGCCATCAGGGGGGTGGGGGCGTGATTAATCCCACATCTTCCCTTCCTTTTGTTTGTGCAACGGCTGGGTTCACCGTCACCACATCAGCACATTTTGTTGCAAATCTCAGTGCCCTCTCACTTTCGTTTTACTTAATGCGTTTCTCCATTTTTCCCAAGGCCACAAGAGCTGTTTGCTTGTGAGCGGCACACCTGCCTCAAATAACTAAAATTGCCTGGGTCTTGGATTCTGAGGCTTCATATTCTCCTGTATATTATTTCGTCCTATTGTTCCTTAACTCGCTCATCATTCACACAGTGAAGGAAATTCCATTCGGTCCTTTTAAGACGGCCAGACTAGCTGACTTAAACACTCAGCCCCGGTTACTTCAGGATATTTCGGTTCTTTATTGAAATGGTCCTTTTAATGTCGTCTTTAATTTAATCACATAGTGTCATCAAAATAACATTTACTCTATTACTGCAAATTCACTGCATTATTAACTAGTGTAACTAGACAAAAAAGATGGTACAAACCCCCATGGAAATATATACTTACTGTAAAAATGGATACAGTTCATAGATGTTCTATATTTAATTTGCAGTTTCAAAGCACTCTCTATGGAGAGGTTTTATGGTTCTGAAATAATTTAAAAACACACTTTACTACAATCCATAGCAGGTAGTTTTTTGCCAATTTGGGAAGTTATGGTGCCTTGTACTTTCCAAAGTAACCCAAACTGTGTTTTTAATTGTGACGTATCTCTCATTAAAGATGGGCTCTGTCCCCAACACCATAGGCAGGCACGACCAAGGACTCGCTGGCTTCCCTTTGGTCCCCTCCAGCAGCTTGACTGTACAGAGCATGGTCCTCACAGGTGCCACCGGGATCCCGTCAACTCGATGAAAAATACCAACTCATCAGCGCCACCTTTGGTAGTCTGAGCAGAAAACAGGTCATGTTTGGGGCAGGCGATGAAGGGTACCAGGGACATGTAATTTCCAAATTCTTCCTTTGATTCAAGAAAAACACATGGACTGGGAGGGCAAGAGCTCTGGGTTCGTGATGCTGACGAAGGTACTTGCAAAGCCTTAGTTTCCTCATCAGGGAAAAGTGAGACACTTACTACCAAATAATCTAATATTTCTTAAATGCTCGTCTACCCACTTTCTCTTGAGATCAATAATGCCATTTTCCAATTAGATTTGTTTATCGGAACTTGCCACTAGCTATTTCTTTGTAAAGTCTGTAGGTAAAATATCAATGGAGCATCTCTATTTCAAGATTTTCATTCTTCTCCCTACCAAGAAATTCTGTTCGTGGAAGGATATTGGATAGAGGCAGAAATAAGGATATTGAACTAAGTCTATTTATTTTCAAAAGGCATATATATTTTTTACCTGTTGCTACCCCTGCCTCCAGCCAAGCATTATGCAAGCTCCTGAGAAAGTAAATACAGATAAGTTCTAGGTCTTTGTTTTAGGGAGCTTAACTAGCTGGGGACACAAGCATTTGAAAAGAATGGTAAAATAACTCCGATGTTGTAATAAAAACCTTCACAGGGTTAACTGTTCATCTGTTTGTCCATCCATCCTCTCACCCATTTAACTGTGTATTCGTCTATCCATCCTACCATCCCAACTTTCATTTATCCATCTACCCACCCACTGCTAGAACAACAGAACCATCAATGCTGAATCTCAACGTGATATGAAGCACATGTTTTGGTTGAAGATCAAAAAGCTTATCAAAGTCCTCAGAATAAAGTGGAGGTCCAGATACCGATGAGAACCCACATAAATATAACGTCAAAAAGGCTGCAAGCCTTACTAAGGCTAGATGCACATGTCGATGGATCCGAGACAAGTCGGGGGAAGATATGCCCCAGCCGTGGTTCTCAACCCTCCTGGAATCATCTGGGGGACTGTCGGAAAATCCTCATGCATGGGTTCCTCCTCTGGGGAGTCTTACCTAACCAAGTTAGGGTGCGGCCTGGGCATTAGGATTTTTAAAAGCTGCCTAAGTGATTCTAATTTGCAACTAAAATTGGGAATAAAGGATGTGAGTAAGGTGTGGTCTTTTTGGGTGGCTAAAGGAAACACCAGCAGTGTCTGTGCCGTAGGTGTATCAGTTAGTGGGTATGGGTGTGTGGGTGGCACAGGTTAAGTCCACAGGACGCTGGTTGGGGCAGATGCCGTAGGGGTGAGGGGCAAAGGAGTATGCTGTTGGCCACACAGCAGAGACTAGACCGGGGCAGGAAGATCGATGCCAGCCACCCATGTTTTGCTTTGGAGAATCACTAATATTTGACTGGCAATGTTTGGCACCCAAACTGGCCACGATTTGGGTCACTGATAAAAATACCTCTGCCTCCATCTAGGAACGACGGAATATTACAGGACCGGGGCTTCCTGTCTTCCAGTGGAGTGCTTGCCTTGTGGTCCATTCAAAAACAAGCCAGTGTTTGTCGCTGAGTGACTGGCTGATGTGACTGACTCATTCTTCGGTTATCGGATTTGTTCTCTAAATTTGTTCTCTATACTTAAAATGAAAGGAGACTGTTACCCAATGGAAATCACTCGCTTGCTTTAGGTTAAAGGCATTGACAATTGCAACAACTATCTCATTTTGTCACATTCTTACGAGGAAAGGACATACATCCATGACTTAGATATTTATTGAGTCAGGTATTGTCAGGCACAGAACAGATCCAGTGGTGAGAACAAGAAAAATGGTCTCATCTGTCTAGGATCTTACTATCTGTGGGGACGGAGAATGAAATGAGGAAACTCAGCGCAGCACAACCCTCTCGATAATTCTGTGTCATCAGCCCCTGGGCGTGTGAATCGATGATGGACATACGTAGCAGTGAGTCCAAAGGGAGCATATTTAGCTCTGCAAGTCACTTCCAATTTAGTTGCTTCCTTTTAATTTTTATCTGTAAAACTGTCATAATCTTTTATGGAATCTCCGCCTAAGTTGTTGTGTCTATTACACACACACACACAGGTTTTTGAAGATTTTATTTTAAAGGTAGAGAACTTAAGAATTTACAGGATTTGCTTTGATACCCAAATCCCCTTACTTCCTGAAGATGGAAGAATCCATAGTGTATTCTCCAGAGAGTATCTTTGGTGGAAAGAAATTACTTATAATTGGACGTCTCAGAAAGTGATCAGCTCCACAGATGTGTGCTAGCCTGCATGCAGACCCCCAAGACTCCAGTGTCCTCAGATAAAGGTACACATTTTCTAGAGAAAGGGACTCAAGCCAAGCATTCAGTAGTTATGTTGCGATCATATTCTCCCTAAAATCCAGGTAGTCTTGCATGCAGAGTTGGCGATATCTGAAAATAGATTTACGGAGGTTAATGAGAAAAATGGGGTGAATTACCATAAGTGTTTTTTAAGTGATGCTACTATGATTAGACTAATGATGATACAAATAAAAGTGGCTAAGTCAGTGTGGTTCTCTGTAAAACTCAGTGTAAGGCAATTTTGTCTTTGATCATTAAAGAAAGCATAGTTCGTTCCATGACACAAAGAGCCTTCTCAGCATATATATGGTTATAGACTGTGTAAGTACATGGTTCAATGTGCAAATGGATGAATGGAAGGAAGGAAGGAAGGAAGGAAGGAAGGAAGGAAGGAAGGAAGGAAGGAAGGAAGGAAGGAAGGATGTTTGGATAGATGGACGGGTGGATAGAAGGATGATGGAAGGATGGGTGGATGGATGGATGGGATAGGATAGGTGTGGGTGGATGGGTGGTAAAGGAATGAATAAAAGGGCCTGTTCCCCTTAAGGGATTCTTTGCAAAAAAGGTCTTGATTCTCAATCTTTCACTTCCAAGAGAATCCCTAGTATGAGTTTGTTAAAACAAGAATATTCTGGAGTGTCCCTCCCAGAGGTTCTGATTCAGTATGTCAGGGGAGAAACGTGGGGATCTGTATTTTTACAACAAGTTTCCCATGTTTCATGGTATGAGTGTTCTTACCCTCCTGGATGCTAACTCACCTCTATTTCTACTATGTCTCCTATTTTATTGATTATCCAGAAATCATCGTGTAGCTCCGTATTGCCTGCATTCAGGAGGTCCTGCTTTCAAAGTTACATCAAAGGCAGTTTGGAAGGATTGGGAGGGGGGCTCTGTTGATAGAGACAGTTCTGCTGTCCCTCATTAGGAGTTCCTTTCAGGGTGCTCCTGAACAATCCTGGCTGTGCCTTCTACTTGTGACCCAGTGGGCCAAGTCATAGGGAAGACTTGGGAAGCATTGATCTTGGGGTTTGAACAAGAGAAGAGAGGTTTGTATTCTGATCTGGAAAGTCTCCCAGAGGTGAGCCCAGCCTTTCATAAGGATATCCACTCTGCCGGTGACTCTCCATGGAGTATGATTTGTAGGTGGCATCTCCTTTCTCCATTTCTGTGGCTGAATGTCACACCAGAGGGCAGAAATTTGAAGTCAGTAGGGTGCCCATTTTTTTGTTTTCTGGAAGACATCTGATTGTGAAGGAGGAAAGGCAAGGCCCAAGTGTGTTGGATAGGGACTGCTAGGTGGCTAGGAGTTTGACACCTCACCTTGGTGTTTCCTTGCAGGCCCAGGTCACTCCCAGCAATGACAGTCATTTCCTAAGAAAGTGAGATTGCTTCACATGTGTTTAAAGGCTTAAGTAACGCAATCTGTCAGACAATTCTGTGAAATGGTTTTCCAAGTGAACGCATCAGAAAGTGGCTAGAAAAACTGTCTGGCACAGAGAGAGGAGGGCATTCAGAAATAGGAGTGGCTTGAATCAGAATCTAACTTGAGCCCTGGCTGGCATAACTCAGTGGTTTGAGCGAGGGCCTGCAAACCAAAGGGTCACAGGTTCGATTCCCAGTCAGGGCACATGCCTGGTTGCGGGCCAGGTCCCCACTGTGGGGCGTGCAGGAGGCAACCACACATTGATGTTTCTCTCCAACTCTTTCCCCTTCCCCTTTCTCTAAAAATAAATAAATAAAAATCTTTAAAAAATGTTTAAAAAATTTAAAAAAATGAATCTAACTTGAGGTGTATCCTACCTCTGGTAATGTGCATGCATATTAGACAGGCCATCTAATTTTCACTTATTTATACACCTGTGTACACACCACCCAGATAAAGACAGACAACATTTCCAATCCCCAGAGGCTTAGCTGTACCCATTTCCAATCAGTAAGTCCCACCGTCGTCAGGAGCTAGGCCCTCATTTCCTTCGCCACAGCTCCCTGCTCTAGAATTCTGTGTAAATAGAGTCCTGCAGGAGGCCCTCATTGGTGTCTGGCTGCGTTTGCTCACCATTATGTCGTGGGAGCACCCAGAGCATCCGATCTTCTTTATTGCTGTGTAATAGGCCGCTGCCTCCAACATTTACTAAAAGTTGAAAGAATTGTAAACATTCATGTAGCCATCACCTACATTTGACAGTTAACATCTCTCTCCACTTGCATTTTTCACAGGCATCCTTCCCTCTCTCCATCCATTGATCTAACTTATTTTTGGTTTATTTCAAAATAAGTTGCACACATCACTCCCCTGACTCCTCAACACTTAAGCAGGTGTATCATTATTGCATTACTAGACTAGAGTTTGATGTTTGCTTATGTTGTTTTATTGTTGAGGGCACGCTTTTTAAAAAATTATCAGAGCAGTATGATAACACTACCAGGAGCCGACACTTACTGAGCGTGGACTTCACATCAGATGGTGAACTAAGCACTTGGCTCGTAGGTATGTACTGTTACTTCCGGGTTAAGGTGCAGAAACTGAGCCTTGCAGATGCTGTCAACTTGCCCAAGTCTGCAGAGAGAATGGATCAGCCCTGGACCGGGGCTGACTCCAAAGCCAGTTTGCCAGCATGCAGTTCACCTGAATGTGTTCTAAAAAAATCTGCTCTCAGTGCTCATCTCTGGCATGGATTAGCTATGTGACTTTGGGCAGGTGAGCTAACCTCTCTGAACCTGGAATTTACCCTGCAGTAAAGTGATGATGATAATAGCAAGGCCTCAGAGTTATTGTTGAAGATTGAATGAGATTTTTAAATATTTAAGAAAATACCCAACTCATTGAGAGCCACAATCTAAGACTTTCAAGTAGAAAATTCTGGAACCGTTAGTCTATAGAACAAACTGTGTTACTCAGCCCAGTTTTGTTGGTGGTATTGTTTGTTTTGGCTTTGTCCTTGCTGAATTGTGATTTGATTCCATTTAAGCAGCTCTCTCTGCAAACACAGACTCTGCTCTTCTCTGTCTCTTCGCTCAGTGATGTTATAATATCTAGAGGCTTATTGATTATTTGTTTGATTCTATTGTGGGCACAGGAGCAGTTCTTAGATTAAGACTATTAGATTTCCCCAAACAGTATTGCTGTGGTTTATACAATTGGACAAAACGGGTGATCTAATTTGGACTCAATTTGCTCTGAAGTGGAGCTGGAGGAGGGAGGTGCTATGATTTGGTTCTGAGCCTGAGAACAAGGAGAAAAAAGTTATCTCCAGGTGATATCTGTGCGCCTCATCAATTCCAGATACACTGTGTGAGCAGGTCTGAGAATTCAAAGCTTTTTTGCCTGGTTTCTTTTCTTGTCCATGAGCTAAAGAACCTAGTTTTACCTATCCAACTGAGATATTAAACCCACTGATATAATTTATTTTTCCACATGAAATATCTCAGAAAAAAGCACCACGTTGAGTTTTCTGGAGGCTCTGTGTTAAAAGACTATGGGTTAAGAGGAGATAACAGATATGCCCCCAAACAAATCATTTCCTGATAGCTGCTTTGAATGCAACCAAGTGGAAAATTTCGTTTCTTTCCTTTCCCACCCTGGCATCTTAAACCTTTTCGATCATACCACCTATAGAAGTTTCAGCTCTGCACTTTACCTTAGTATTATAGCATAGTTCCGTGATATTATTGATTCTTCATGAATATCATTTTTAATGGTGGCTATACATTCCATTTACTGGCTATTACTGTAGTGTATTTAACCATTCCTCTAATATTGAAAATGTAGATTACTTCCAGATTTTCCATATGATAAATAAGGTTAAAAAATAACATGGGCATTTTAGACTAATAAATACAATATATATTATTTGACTATTATCTAAGATTAGATTTCCAGAAGTAAACTTACTGAATTAAAAAAAAAAGTGCACTGTTTTAAGGGACTTAAGTACATTGCATAGCTATGTTAATGGCCTATCAGTATCATTGAAAATCCCAAATACTCCCTGTTCTACTTTGGGGAAATTACTTAACGTCTCTGTGTCTCATTTTCCAGATTTTTGGAATGGGAAAAACAGTGATGCCTACTTCATAGAGGTGTTGTGAAGATTGAATGAGTCTCTCTCCCTCTCTCTCTCTCTCTCTGTGTATATATATAATATATATACATATATAATATACACACACGCACACACTCATATATATATATATATATACTCATGAGTATATGAGTATATCTATATATACACTCATATGTATATAATATATATGGCATGTGCCATAAATATATACATATAGATAACATGTAGATGTGTCTGCCATGTAGTAAGGGTTTAGTAAATATTATGTTATTTTTAGTATTATCTACTAGTATTGCCTTAGTGAAGGAAGGAGCTATGGAATACACAAAAATCATCCAAAGGCTTTCTTTCACCCCTTGTTTCAGGGTCTCCCATTCTAGAGCCTTTCCCCATAGCCACTCACCGGGCCCTGAGATCCCTCTTATGTGTTTTAGCTTGGTTTCCCAAACTTAGCCACCTCTCTGAGAAGCCCATGAATACCGAATGGCATCTGGAAGGCAAGGGGCAAACTCATGGTCCAAAACGTGTTCCAAGTGGGTGAGTCCAGCCCTGAACAATTGGGAGGTGACTACTCCTGCCTACCTAGGCTTTAGAAGGCAACCAGCCCCAGGAAATGGCCAAGGCTGGAACCACACAGGTTTGACTGGTGAGGGTCAGGCAGGCATTAGGTTCGCTTTGATTGGATGAAGGGTCACGGAGAAGGTCAGGAGCTGACCCAAGAGCTGGCTACTGTAGTCAAAGGCACAGAGTCCTGACTCTAAGGGCTCTGTAAAGGCAGGACGGGCAGGGTCGGAGACGATGGGAGCGGCTTCGCGTACGTGGGCCCCATGGTAGCATCCTGGGCACAGCGGCGGCAGGAGCACCTTCCCCGGACCCCCCCGCCCATAGTCTTGTGCTCTCACTTCCCATGTAGTGCTCACCCAACATATTGAAAGTGTGCATACATGTGTGTGATGTCCTTTTCCTCTAAGTTCTCTAATGAATGAGTGAGCAAATGAATGAGTCGGTTGTTTCCAGAACATCCAGAAACCGCACCCCCTGGTCCTACCCATCTTGCCCCAGTGGGAGGACTCTAACTGCTGACCCTCGGCAGGAAATGTGCACTCTGAGCCCTGACCATTCTGTGTAGACAGAGAGAAAGTGCTGTTGCTAATTGCCCGAGAGGGTCCAGGTCCTGGTAGTGGCCAAACAGTTCCCTGGGGAGTTGTCACCAACACTGCAGCCATGGGGCAGCAGTCTTGGTTATGGACGCAGTTATGCTTTATTGTTGACCATCACAAGCAGAGAGACAGGAGGATGGCTGTGGCAAGTCTGCTTCACATGTAAACTCTGACCTCAGAGCAATGGGGGATAGGGGTACTTCTTCCAAGGACCTTGTTGATGGGGACAATAAGCACTAGCCCCAGCTGCCAAGAAGGCTGATAACAGGAGAGCAGAATGCGTCTTTTCTTCCATCTTCTTTTTCTAAGCCATGCTCATTGGTTTTAGGAATCATTAGCATGGTACAGATTAAAGCTACTGGAGGAGATAGCACAGATTGTTTCATTTTATTATGTTCAATTGGATTGGATCCGAGCCATTTGCAAAGTGCAGTATTACCATAAGAAGGGACTTGGAATGTTTGTCACATAATACCCCTTCATGGAGAAGGCAGTTTCTTAAAATTAGAGAAAAAAAAGACTTGAAATAGCAAGGCTTTCTTCTGCTTTCTAAGTGCAACAAAATAGAACTCTATCTATGTCCAGATGGAGCTGCTGAGTGGCCCAACTACCTGGTTCCAATGGCCCTTGCATTGATGTCCTTAACTCAGGGCATGAAGTCAAGAAAGTAAAGCTCAGGACCCCTGCCCTGCTCTTTCAACCAGAGCCGTCTGCTCTTAACAATCATACGTTGTTGCATTACACCTAAGGTGCTCTTCATGAAAAGGGGGTTCCCGCTGTTTTAACAACAATACAAATAGTGTTTTGGAGACATACCGAGTGAACGATGCAGGTCACGAAGGCCCAGATGACCCCATTTGTGTGCCGTGTCCAGGACAGGCACATCTGTAGGGACAGAGTGGAGGGGAGTGCTTTCCTGGGGCGGAGAGGGCTCGGAGAGACTGGGGCATGGCAGAGAGGGAGCAGGACTCCTTTTGGGAAATGAGAGCATTCTAACGTCGATGCAGTAAGCATTGTAAAGCTCTGTGACTGCACCAAGAACCACTGAGTTGTACATTTTAAATGGGTGAACTGTATGATATGTCAACAGTGTCTCGATAAATCTTTCAAGAACAGTATGAAAACTGTGATGTAATTCAACAAGTCTGAGGATGCTCAAGTGTCCCAAATGTCCCTATTTAAGTCTGGACGGGGGTAAAAACCCAGGTGTGGCCAGAGCAGCACACCCTGGAAGGGCCCGTCGCCCGTACCCCAAACCTGCTATGTTCATTAATGCCACCTATGGAGCCAGTAGAACTTTGAAAGCTACAACACTGTGTTAACTTTCCGTCATAAAATCAGACTTATCTCAGCACTGATATAATTTTATTTGATTCCCTGTCTCTGCCCAGTACAGTGTAAACCTCCTTGAGGGCAGAGTTTCTAGTTCACTGCGGGCTCCTTTTGAATAATATCAATTACAATGACCTCACACCCAGCAGGGTACTTGTTGTTGAGAATTTACCATGGATAAGACACGACTCTGGCTCTAGACAGCTCACAGTTCGTTGGGGGAAACTGGTACCATCTAGTAAAACCAGGGAGGATTTCACCAAAGAGCTTATGTTTAAACTAAGGCTTGAACGAAGCATAGAAGCTCACCAAATATGGCAGCACAAGAGTAAGACGTTCAAGGTAGAATAAACAGCATGAGGAAGAGATAAGAAAAAATATGATAGAATGCTGGAAACATGAGAAATTTGCTGAGAGTTAATTTGAGACCACAATTTAGAAAGACAGTCTACTGTACCCCATGTCCAGAATTGTCATGGAACAGTGTATACTACTCTGTCACCCCATGTTAGTCATAATTCTTGGTGGCAATGAAACATACAGCAAAAGGTAGTATATTGGTTCATGTACTATGGAATCTGGGAAACTTCAGGCATGGCTGGATCCAGGGGCTCAAATATATAATCAGATTATCTGTCTGTCCATCTTTTGGCTGTGGTAATCCTGTTTGGCTTACTTGCATGGCAGGTTTTCTCAACCTGGTGGGAGAACTGGTTACTAGAAGGAGTAGAGTCCCATTCTCATGAATATTAATAATTGCAGGAGACCATATTCTCTCTCCCAGAATATATGTATCCCAGGGAAGATTCTAGTCCAGTTTAGGTCACATGCTTTATCTCTGATCCAATCACTGTGGTCAAGAGATGGGCTACTTTGATTAGCTGACTAAGGTCATGTGTCTACTATTGGGGAAAGGAAATAAAACTCCAGTTGGCCCATGGGATCAAATGGAGTAAAGTGTGCGTTTCAGAAGAATAGGAGAAAAAGGAGGGACAAGTGCGCTGTATGGGCAAAAACTATAGTTAATCCCCTATAGCCCTTAGGGTTTTTTCCCCCAGTTCAGGCATTAAACTACATCTCTCATATCCTGTTCTTGTGATGCTGGATTTCAAACCTTAGCTGCAGATTTTACACACACGTGTTAAACTCCATTTAAAGCTAACAAGAGAGAAGTAATTTATTTCTTTTCCCCAGCCTCAGTTTCCTCTTCAACAAAATGGGGATAATAGTAGCAGACATTGTAGTCTGTTTATGACGATCCATTGTAAATATCAGGTACACACTCAGTTTCTTCCCAGGCCATGTGGGAGTTTGTCCACCTGCTGTCACACAGAACTTTCTCCCTCCACCTGTCATTTTAGCAAACTCGATCTGACTGACAGGAGGTATCCCCTTTCACCCAGCAGCTTCAGATGTCTCGGGAGAGCAGGCTGTTGTGCTTATACCAGCGAAGGTGAGGCTCAGGGCTGGTGGCGGAACTGCGTCATTTCCAGATGTAACAGGGCTCCCTGGACATCAGCTGCCGTGCTTGGAGGGGCGCTCAGACAAAGAGCCAAATTTATATTCATGTACTGTTGCTGTTTGTAACATTGAATACTTAAGACATCTGCTCAAAGTCTCACATTATAAATGAATGGAAGGGATCCAGGAGTGCTTTACTAGATGGGAGCTGTTAAGTGAGCGCCACATTTTTCAAGGCAGGATCTTAATCGGACATTATTTATATCTATAATATTTTACAAATTAAAAGCAGCAGAAATAGTCACCGGAAGCATATCAGCAAGCAGGGATAAAAAAATTAAAAAAAAAAAAAAAAGAAAGAAAGAAAGAAAAAGAACCTGAAGCCTTAGAAGAGAGAGGCTGATCATCTGATCCTCTCCGGGGAAGAAGGGGTGAAAAAGTAGCAACTGCACCGTCATTGGCCGGTGTCTGAAGGTCCCGGTGAAATTGAACAGCACGTGCCCGGCGGTAGCATGGGCGCCGCGCAGCCAGCCGCCCGCCTGTTTCTCTGGTGGCTGCACCGCCTGCATTTCTTTCGGTTGAAGCTCAGCCTGACTCTGGGTCACCCAGGGATCCTACTTCAATATTTCCTTTCATTTTAGTTCGTTATGCTCTGTGATTCAGTGGAAACATAAAAAGTGGTTCTTAATTTTAATTAATGGCAAACTTAGAACAGGCCCATTTAATAAATTTGTTCTCTGAATTTAACAAGTCTCCTCTCCTGTAAGGGCCTCCCGCCATTTTATTGGAGCCAGAGCCTCCCAGCTGAGTGGGAGGAATGACAAAAACTGCAGGTAAGTCAGGAGACGCATAATTGATTCCTACAGTCCCTTCCCCAGAACTCAGTGAAGAGTTAATTATTTGTCCTGCAGTTGGGACTCAGCTGTTGTTTCCACTGGGATTAAACAGCTGTCAGCATTGTTAATGACATCGAATTCATGCATTAAAATCCTCTCATTCCCTTCCCATGGAAAGTGGGGTTTCAGAAATCTCTGCCACATCCCCTTTTATGAGGGAATGAAAATCCAGGAAAAAAATAACGGCCCCAATTACAAAACCACAGACCAGAGCTTGTGTTGATGGAATCTCCTAACGAGTAATTAAGCCCGCTTTGCAAAGCCAGGCTGTTTGCACTTGGGTGCCTCCGTTCGCTGGGTGGACTGGGGCAGAAAGGGAGAAAGGGGAGAAACCTAGAATTCTTCTAGAACTAGCTCCACCTTTTTTTTTAACAGCGTAAAACAGAGTTACTAAATAATTAACCAACTGAAAGTGAACTTTTGTATGTTCTCAAAAGTATACCGGCCAGTTTGTTCAAACATCTGTAACCACATGTCCGATCAATAGGAAGTCCTTGCTCTCTCTTTTTTTCCCTTTTCTAGGAGAACTTTTTTTTCCGTATCAATCTCCCAAATTGCAGAACAAATTTTAGAGTTCTGTTATTGTTTTGATAGAGGTGGTTTTGTTTTCTGAAGCACTGCCTTAGCAAATGATGGTTTGAATCCAGAGTTTGATTGAGAAATCTGTCCCTGAGGAAGAAGTAAATGAAATAATTTCTCAGCATCTTTGGCAACACGGATTCCTTTGAAGACAGGGGAGCAGGGGCCAGAAGCCGGGACCACAGCACCAGGGATCTAAAACTGGGAGCCCCACTTCTGCTGGCAAACGGGGAAAGATTTTCCGTCTCCAACTAGGGAAAAGGGATGGGTGCGTAGGATTTTGCTTCTTCCTTCACCTTGTTTGTTTCGTGTCACTTGACGAGCCCTAGGATTATCTGAGTGTAACTGGGCTGTTCGTTCCCTTTCTTCCTGCTCCCCACCCCGGCGAGACAAAACTCATGCCACATTTATGTGGAGTGTTTCGAATTATTCTCTAACATGTTTCACCTTTCTAAAAACGTCTTCAAAAAGTGTTCTGCCCCCACTTCTCTGGCGGGAAGTGCAGGGTGATCTTACACATCAGACACTAGCAGGAAAACTCAGCCCGGGTAACATCGGAGTTCAGAAAGAAGGAAAAGACTGAGGGAAATCCAGGACAGAGGAATGCAGAATGAAGGAGGGGAAAGGGGGAAGCAGATTCATCCAAGGACCGATTCTTTTAGATTTTGTTAGAGCAAGACCATCTCTCAGGAGCCCACAGAAGCAGGGAAGCAAGGCAGCTAAATAAATAACCACCTTCCAGTGCAGATAATAAAATACGAGAGTTTTATGTGTCACATCAATAAATGTCTTAATTGAACAGCACGTGGCTTCTCCCCTAACACTCGCCTCAGACTTCACTCCCTTTCCAGAGATGGTCTAAGTGAAAGAGGAAATCACTCAGGATCAAGTTCGGCAGCGAAACAATGCTTTCATTGCCAGGCCCGGGCCCAGGTGTGACGTGATGAATCCATCTTAGTTAAGATGATCGACCAAAATAAACCACATCGTATTCTTTAATGTATCGTGTGATACACAAGGAATTATTTTCAGTTTGGTTTTGTTTTCGATTTAGCCAAAGCCTAGTGTTAACTGACCCACAGGCAACGTTACATGACAGAAGTCGCTGGGCCTAACCAGCCCAGGCTGTTTGCAGTTGCCCCTTGGCCGAATGCCAGGACCCATGCTCCGGCTCTGCCGCTGGGTCCCTCAGCTCTCCACCCCGCAGAAGGGGATGTTCAGGGTGCGGCCTCCCAAGGCCAGCAACCCAGACCACGAAGCAGAGGCAATTTATTACCCCAGCTTCCCGTCCACAGGAGGCCCGGGGAGGCCTTGAATTTCACAGCTGCAAGTCAAATTCCACTAGCACAGTCACGGAATTTAATGAGGCCTCTCTGGACACAAAGAGAGATGGACGTTTCTAGGCTTGCCGGCTGGGCTTCCTAAGCCCCTCCTCCTCTCCCCTGATGAGACCTTCATTGAAAGGCCTCTAATATTGTCATGGCTGGGTCTCGCCTTGGCTTTATCATTCTGCATGTCAACTTTAGACCTGCTTGGCCCCCCGGAATGTATTGCTGCCCATGGAAGACACCCTCCCCCCACCTCCAAAAACCCCAACACTGTTAAGTTTTACGATAGAGCTATCGTTTAGTGAGCATTTATAAGAATGAGCTCATCTAATTCAGGACTTCCCAAATGGGGCCGATTTTGCAGCTCCCCCCCACCCCCGCGCCACAGGGGACATCAGGCAATGCTGGAAACACTGTTCGGTTGTCCCAGCCCAGGAGGAAGGGCAGCAGCAGAGGCCAGGGATGCTGCGGAACATCCTTAGTGAAGGAGACAGCTCTTGGCAACACGAACGATGCAGGCCCAAGGGTGCACGGTGCCCAGGGCGAGAAACTCTGGCCTGGAGCACTCTCAGTCTTTTATTTCGTTATAGTCCCCCACCCCTAGAAGCCTGTTTGGATGATTTTCCTGAAATTTTAATGCCACAGATATATCGCATATCCGTTTCCATACTGTCTGCGTATCCTGTGCGTTACACAGTAAAAGGGTAAGCATTTTTCCCCCCACCTTCCCACCCTGAGGACCAACTGTCACCCCCTGCTGGTGTCTTCTGCCCCATTAGGAGCTCACAGTCTAGAAAAGGGCTTTAGCTAGAAGCAGCAGCGCCAATGGCGTCTTCCGAGCAAGGGAATGCTGATGGGATTCAATCTTTTATTTTTATTATTTTCATTTTTAATTAAATGTATTGGAGTGACATTGGTTAATACGCTGGTACAGGTTGTGTGAAGCCCCGGGGCTCCCGAGATGTATAAGGTCCCTCCCCGTTAGGACCCAGCTTCTCTTCCTGCTGTGTCAGTAGCCACAGCAGTCACCTGCTCCCTCACCTGGTGCCCCTGCCCATCTCGGTCACTTGACACTCTCCTTCCTTTTTAGCTGCCAGTGCTTGGGAACTTCTGTGAAACCTCTCTGGAGATGCCACTGCCTCTCAGAGGTGCATTCAGCCAGGTCCCCTGCGCTGCGGTCCAGCAACGTTAAGGGATGCTTTTCCCCCTGAGTATAAATTCCGAGATTGTGTCTTTCTTGCCTGTGCCTGGGTGGCCTGCAGTGTTCCTGGCAGGGAGCAGGCCCTCAGTCATTATTTCTCGGATGAATGAGTGAATGCATGGATGAAGAAATGAATGAAGGCTTTTCTCTTTGCAGACTTCCTTGCACACTTTAATCTAGCCAGTCTCCTATGAAACACACCTACTTCTTTCTAATCTCCATTTTTAGGTAGTTTTGAAATGAGAACAAATGAGACATTTTGGCTTTTGCAGTGCCAGGTCCTCACACACTCCCAGCACCAGGGCTGTGTTCAGAGTCTCGGGTCCGGAGCATGTGCTGTGCGTGGCCAGTGACTAAGAGAGCCACACAGTGCAGGATGGAGGCAGCCTGCAAGAAATTTCTGAAAAAGGGACCCAGGAGTCTGAGAATGAGCATCCTGATGCAGGGGAAGGAGAGAGCTCACTCTACTGCAGCCCCATCCGGGTCTCAGGAGTGGAGCCCGGGCAAGGATCCAGGTGTCCGGGATCCTCAGCTTGTTTGGGCATGGCCTCAGCCAGGCCAGGCCTTAGCATCCATGCCCCTGAGATGGCTCCTGGATGAGTGTGACTCTGCAATAGAATAGTCCAAAGAGACAATGCCAGGACGTGCTAGGGGCCCGGCTGTTGTTGCTTCTCTCTTCTGCACCCCAGGTCTCTGCTTCCAATACTTTCCACAAGACCGGTGTTAGCGCTGACATTTACAATGTCTCCCATCGTCCAGTTCAGATGCCAACGTGGAGGCAGAGAGCTGAGCTCTCCGGAGTAGGAGTTGGTGGGGGTGGGGCCCCATGCCCTCCAAAAGGGAAGTCCCTGGCTCAGATTCCACAGCTTTCTACTTTGTTTGTTGTGTTCTATTGAATGGCGCACAGAAGCTTGTTGGAGAAGTTCCTCTGGTCTGGGAAGTCGGGTTTTTCAGAGGCTCACACACGCACATCCACA
The DNA here is from genome assembly GCA_039655065.1 of Glossophaga mutica. NCBI lineage: Eukaryota > Metazoa > Chordata > Mammalia > Chiroptera > Phyllostomidae > Glossophaga > Glossophaga mutica. Next base: position 23,505,146 of record CM077315.1, read on the forward strand.
GCACAATGCTTTGGGCACCCTCAGGCAATTTCATCAGAGCTGACATAGCCTCCTCTTTCCTTTCCCCTACCCCGCCCCCATGAGTGGTATTTCTGGTACCCTATCCATCTTTGAGTCAAGAGGTTGTTTTGAAGCACTCCTTTTGGCAAGACTTCCTCTGAGTGGACTCAAGAGCTCTCCAAGGGGGAAGGAAGGCATTTGTCAGAAAGGTGCAGGTCCTGAATCTAAACCGCCTCCCACAGGGAACCGGGAGTCCTGCAGGGATCCTCCGAGACCCCGGAATTCTCCTGATAGTATTTATCTACCTGATGGGGTATAACCACAGAAGTGCTGGGGAAGGCCCTGCTCCTGCCCTGCCCCACCCCCCAAATCAACCAGACCCCGGAAGCCATAGGAATTTAGTACTTTTCCCTCCTGGAAATCTGCTGCAGACCCCCTAAGGCCCTCATTTGGGGGAATTCTTCATTCCTTTTTTTTTCTGAGGGGCTCATTTGCATACAAATGAGAGGTAGAAGGGAGGGAACAGAAGAGAGAAAATGGGGAAAGGTGAGCTGAGGGAAGTGCTCAGAGGAAGGGACTTCCAACAGAGGGCAAAGTTGATGAGTGCAGGGTGCGGGGCCTCGTCTTGGTGGGGGTGACAGCGAGGTTGTGACTGTCCTGCAGGACCTCTTCCTGGCCCCGTGGCATATGTACCCCCATCTTACCCTCCCCCCAAGGTCCTTCTGGGCTGAGTTCTTTCTGGAAAGCAGCAGGCACACAAGCACACATACAAGGAAATGTCAGGTACATTTTGTTCATTTTCTTTTTTTCCAGTAATTGTGGCACAATTCACATAACATGGAAGTGACCGTTTTAAAGCGAACAACATTTCGTACATTCACAAATTTATGCAACTGCTACTTCTGTCTGGCTCCAAAACACCTCATCCCCCCACAGTACAACCCTGCATCTTCTAAGCACTATTACTATTTTTCTCTCCTCCCAGCCCTTGGGGGCTGCCAGTCTGTTTCCTGTCTCTATGAGTTTGCTTCTTCTGTCCATTTCACTTCCAAGGAACCGTGCGATGTGCGGTCATTTGTGCCTCTCTTCCGTCAGGTACCTGCTCCCCGAGCCCCCCCACGCTGCAGCATCCTCCTTCTTTTTGGTGGCTGAGTGACATTCCCCTGCATTTTTACGGTGCCTTTTGTTTGTGCATCCTTCCGCAGATGCATGTGTAGATAGATGCTTTCCACTTCTTGGCAGTCGTGAACAGTGCTGCCGTAAACAAGTGTTTGCTCGAGTACCTGTTTTCAGTTCTTCTGGCTGCAGACCTCGGAGTGGCTTGTATCCCGTGCTGGACCACGTGGTCATTCTGTCTTTAACTTTTTGAGGAACCTTCAAACAGTTTCCCACAACAGCTGAACAATTTCAGTCTCACCAGCAGTGTCCAAGGGTTCCAGTTTCTCCGCATCCCTGCTGGCACATGTTAATTTCTTAGGAACATTTTGATCTCCTTTTTATTTTCTCTCTCCCTACTGTCTTCAAGCCGGTGGAACGAGATCCTATGTAAGGATGTGCATGCCCCTTCAGTGGCGTCTGGCTCCGTTTGCAGGCAGCCTTGGATCTGCCTGCTCAGAGCTCCAGGCTCCCTTTTTCTCACACAGGCACAGCGAGTCCTCCTCTACGGTACTGCTCGGGGCTCATTTTGTTTTGTGTTACATGCATTGTGGTTTGTCCCGCAGTGGTTACAAAAGGAATCCATATGACAGAGCATTTGAAAACAGCAGAAAACCCACAGAGGCAGGAAAAAAAAAGCCATCCACGGCTCCATGACCCAGGCCCATGGATTCATATGGCTTGGTGTTGAGCCCCATTCTACCTGGGAGGACCCTGTGCCAGTGGGCTTTCCTGAAATGTGCATGTGGTCCACATGACATCCCTGGGGGATCAGCCATCTGAAATGGCTCCTCCCACACGTCCCAGAGCTGTTCCCTTATTCCTTCTTTAGGATTTCTCTATGGGCACTAATGCTGAAACCTTTCACGATCTCTATGTGAATATCCAAAAATGCCAAGAGAGAAAAAACAAATGCCCCCCAGGTCTTCCAGCAGAACGGAGGGAGCAAGGACAAGGCAGGGAGGTGTCTGCGGCACCTACTGCATTTATTCAGGATGGTTTACACACCGAGCATCTTTTCAGTCCACATTAGCCCCGATGTGGAGAGAAGCACCTCTTCTATGATGAGGAGCGGAGCAGCGGGTGAAGTCATTTCCCTGGACTGCACTGAGGACGGTTCCATTTCAAAGTCCTAGCTCTGCCTGTTGTGCTAGGTGCCACCCAAAAGTTAAATGACTCCTTCAGACATGGGTGGATTTCAATGCCGAAGCCCTCTGTTCTGCTGGAGAGACCCTCCCAGGGAGCCCCAGACTGTGACAGGGGGAGGTCTCAGTGCCAACATCTCCCACTGATGGGCACTGGACCTATGGGGAGTGAACCCTGTCCTCTGCCGGACCTCGCCCCGTGTGAGCAACACCAGGCCGGGGGCTGAGCTCTGTGGGGTGTGGATTCCTTCTCCTTCATTGCTCCAAGGAGAAGGGGCGGGGGGCAGGGGGGCTCTATCGTGTATCTGCCTAAGAAATAGGAATGTGAATTTGCATTCCTTCCAACTTGTGTGTTTGCAAAATATAGACAGGCAAATTTGAATCACTTTGACTTTGAAAGCATGATTTTAAGCAATTATCTGGGGGAAAAAAATACCTCTCCTCACTAAATAGGTCTGTCAAAAAGAGTCACAGTACAGCGAGCCGTTGCTGGAATACACGTGTGTGCTGGTAAACTGGCCCCGACCAATTAAGTAGCAGAATGTCGACTGCATCCAGGCCCTTCCTGGGCCACAGACAGACTTGGGTAAGTTCATTTTCATCATGGTGTGTGTGTATCTTTAGACCTGAACTGACAGATTCCCACAGTGAATCGAGTAGGGAGTTATCAATTACATGGTTAGCTAGGCGCTGCTGTTGTATGCTCTGTGGCTTCCTGACAGAAGCCGGCAGAAAAGGAGGGAAGGACTAATATTTCTGCTGCAGAGGGACTGTTAATATTTTAGACTGGGCTCCTCGAATATGTATGTTTATTTAGTTCGGAGAAAATGTGCATTTGAATCCTGCAAACCCTAAAGAAGTTTGCATTAATAAATAGTGATTACCATAATATTCTCTTCTAAAATAGATTTTATTTATTAAATGAATACCCTTCTGAGCTCTCTGTATTCTTCCTGTGATGGATAAATTAATTTCATCAAATTTTGATTTCTTCACGGTGATGTTGTGAACAGTGCTTGAAATAATAAAATTACCCAGAGCAGATTGCTTATAAAACCATTTGCAATTGGAGAAGCAGTAATTGGGGCTATCTTTTTGCCTTTGGCTACAGGATAATATATTCCTTTGTTTTCCTTTGCAAAATATTTACTCTTGGTTCTCCTTTTGCCCAAGTCAGATCTGGAAGTGGATTTGTCTGTTACTTTTGTGGACTGGAGCTGAGAATGGCTCTCTAAAATATATCTCCCACTGAGACATCAAACTGCACTAATAGGGATTTCTTCACAGAATCACAGAATCAGAAAGAGCTGGAAGATACAGTATAGCCGCCTAAGCTGTTTACATGTAAATAAATGGGGAAACCTCGGCTAAAGAACGTGTATCTGCAGATGCGCTGGGGCACAGTCGGGCCTGGAACTGGGGCTTCCTCGTTCCCGAGCTTGGGTCCCGTTCGTGGGTGGGACCCCTTCTTCCTCTTCTTTTTCATTGTTGCCTTGCTAGTCTAATGTCTCTGCTGCCAAAGATTTGCATGTTTGTAATCGATTGTGCTGATTCTTCCCAAGTGAGGGTTAAGTGATGGGCTGTCTCCATTACCCGCCCTAAAGTAGATGGGCTGAGGGCAAAGCTTTGTAGAGTGGGCAGGAGTTGGAGGGTCACAGGCAATACCCCCTGGGGAGAGTCCAGGTGTCCCGAGAAGAAACACCCCGAGCAGTGCTCTTACAAAAAAGAGCCAGCTGCTTTAAAGCGACCTGAGACCAGAAGCTTATGCATGTGGCTTCAGGGTATTTTTAGAAAACACTTAACAAAACAAATTATAAAAATGTTAGATTTGAGTTTTCCCCCAATCAAGGTTTCAGTGTCAAAAGTAGCAATTATGACCGACACTATGCAAAGAGGCTGCCACTAAAGGGCTCTAATAATTTTATTAGAGTGAAATTGGCCCATGTGTTATAAGATGGTCATTGTACTAAATATTTGCCCAGAACAGACTCTTAACATGTAACCAATTAGGATGAAAATAAACGTACTGCTCTATGGCATCCTTCCTTGAGTATTACATAACCTTCTGTTAAAATGGATATTCTCTTGGAAGGATAACACATTAAGTGTTTATCGAGGAAGACAGCAAGCATTATACCTGTGACTTCTTCTCTGAGAGGGACAGACCATGACACTATGACGGGAGGAGGAAAGCAAGGGAGAGACGGGGCAAGTTAGAATCTTCGAATGCGACATGTGGCTGACTGTTCGCCAGCCTGTCTGCCTTTTCTCCCGGCTGCACCACTAGATCACATTTCCCAGACTCCCTTGCTCTCAGAGTTGGCCCCGTGGCTGTGTTCTAACCAATGGAATGAGCCCCAGGATGGGACTAGCCTGGGTCTGCATGGAGCCAACCTTCCTCTGGTCAGTAAGACTTAATAGGAATGAAAGATAAACTTGTGTTGTTTTTAAGCTTCAACGACTTTGAAGTTTATCTGTTAGAGCAGGTAGAGTTCTCCTAGCTAGTACGGAAAGGCAGGACTGGTGAAGCATTCTATCTTTTTGGAGAGCTGTCCCTCATCTGCTTTCCCCCAGGAGTCCAGTGTCGCCACACGGCACCGGTCCTCATGCCACGTTTGCTTTCGGCAGAGGCTGTTATAGGGCAGAGCCTGGACTTCTTAGGAGCTTTAGCAGGTAAATTGGAAGTCCCTACCCAAAAGCAGCACCTTTGAGGTCAGGACTTGGCACACTTTTTCTGTAAAGAGCCAAATATTTCATATTTTGTGCATTGTGGGATGTATAATCTCTATTTGTGATTATTGAACTCTGTCATTGCAATATGAAAACAGCCATAGACAGTATTTGAACAAACGGACATGTCTGTGTGCTAATAAAACTCTATTTACAAAAACAGGCAGCGGGGTAGAAAGGTCCCATTTGCTGACGTCTGCCCTGTGTGATAACCCATGTTGTCAGGGAGGCCCTGTGTCCACCTTTTTCAGAGTGAGGTTGACATACTTCTACTCAAGTAAGTCAACTGGCTTATCCCGCAACGTAGAAGCTGACTCCCAGGATCCTTCCGTCACGCAAATCTTTGTGTTTTCATAACAGTACTCAGAAGTGGTCGGATTTTCCTTGTCTGTTCTCCCGATTTTCACTGCAGTGTCTGTCGATGGGTAACTGGCTTTCTGGGTAACTGAAAGGAGAAACAGGGAAAAAGGTATCACGTGGAAAGTGGAGGGGCGAACTGGTATTTTTTAAAAGTTGGTTCGTCGAGATTCCAGGATTCAAGTCTGGTTTTATTTGTGACTTTAATAGGATGTGTACTGACGTTTGGGCACAGAGAAAGCACTCTGGACCCTGGCCCAGATCCAAGTTTCTCCGAGTCCCCGGACCCTCTACCGCTGCTCTCTCAGGAGCCAGGCCCGGCCACCGTTGTTCGGACTGGGTGGCGGCTCCAGAACTGCTGAATTGCAGATGACTGCTGCCCCAGCCGCAGAGGGTTCCATGACATGCACGTGCGACTCCTTCCAGGACTCAACTCCGGAGAGATCTCTGTTTCCTGTTGATCACAGGGTTTCCTGCGCACAAACACTCCATTCTGTCACTCTGTCACGGCGCATTATGTCAGGAAAGAGGAAGCTGTTCAGCCTGTAAATCTCTGTCACCGGCACACAGGGTGCTGTGTCGCGTTGTCTTGAATGTGGTTTGTCAACACCACAGGGCTAATAGCAGTGTCAGGGCCCCTGTGCCTCTAACTGCTCTGCATCTCTGGCTAGTGCGGATCTCCCCCTGTCCCTGGTGGGAGTAGCCCAGGCTCCGTTTAGAGCAGGCGTGTGATTTATCCGGATCCTCGGGACGCTGACTGCTCCAGCATGAGTGCAGAATTGGCAGCTGATGCCCGAGTTCCAACTGGCTGCCTTCTTGGGTTCAATCAGCCAAGATCCATCTGATACAAAGACCTTGACTGGCTGAGGAATGCGGACGCTGTGTCAAAAGGTCATGGCTCAGAGCCAAAAATGCGTCACGCTGACCTCCAGCTCTCCTTGAGGAGTGGATTTGAGGGACACCTCAGGGTCAGAAGGATAGCCAACGTAAGCTTGTCTAAGGTGGCAGGGGAACGTGGGGGAAATGTCAAGATTAACTGGGGCTCAGGGAGACATTTACCGAAAGAGGAGCGCACACCCCTGGCTTCGTCAGCATTTCCCCAGGCAAGATGAGTCAAACGTTTGTATTTTTACATATGCAACACACTTGCAATTTTCAACCTGAGATGATGGAAAAACTTATTGAAAATAGTTAATCAATTTTACAAAGGAGCCATAGGTAGAGGCGCTCCCAGACCTCCAGTTTTGAAAGTCACCTAGAGGATACCAGTCTGACTCAGAGCTTTATGAAGGCACATTCCTAATAGGCTCTCTGTGCTCCACGAAGAACAATTGGTTTGGACATGAACTGGTTTCTGTTTTTAGACTGCGGGCCCACAATACCTTAAATAGGTTGGGGCTGTGCTGATTTCACCGTTCTTTGCATTTTAGTGAATTTTCTTGGTATGGTTTCACATACGTGATCTGCAGAGCTTGAGGATGATGGAGAACAGAAGTGGCAAACCGCAGTCTGCTTGACACCATTCCCCAATTCTGGGTCCATGGCAGACATCGGTAATTCACCAATACTCTCCTTTCTTCCCAAGCAAGCGTGCATGTGACTCCCTAACCCCGGTTGGTTCAGCGCTCCGGGAAGTTGCTATCAAATGACCGGGCTGGTGCATGTGCTGAAGCTTGTTTACCAGCCCTTGATATCTGCAGAAGAGATTCCAAAGCACTGCTGTTTTGATGTTTTGTTTTTCCCCCAGCATGACATGAGAATCTTTATTTTTGACCAGTACGGGGAGTAATGTGATTTTTTATTAAAGATTAATTACCCAGGGATTTGGTGGACATCTCTTTGATAACATTCATTGTGCTGGGCAAGAGAGCTTCAGGATGGACAAGAGATGCCCTCTGACCTCAGGGTCTCGGGAAAACACAGTATTTTAAGGTCATGCTTCAGAAACGATGGTCAGGGAGCCCAGCGAAAGGATTCTTCTCCCAAACTGTGTGGGAAGGATCAGAGAAGGCATCCTGGCAACGTGACTCTGGGGCTTTCTTAGCAGACCATCCACATGGTGGTTCAAGTTCAGCTTTATAGCATTATATGCTGTCCCCAGCTGGACAGCACTGCAACTATTGGGCTTCAATACTTACAATTTCTATTTTCTTAAAGCACACAGAGGCTGAGAGTTGTTAGGTTCTTACATCACAAACTGAGATGAAAAAATTCAAAAGTGGCCTGTGCTTATTAATCTAGCCCTGGTTGTGTTGTTTTTAGGCATCATGAGCTCTGACATACCAGTGACTTTTCCCTTTCTTTTTTTTGGACAGTGATATTTTCCCACCTTGTAGTGAGAGTAGGTGGGAATGAATTCAAAAATTAAAATATTTTTCAAGCAAAGGCAAGATTTTTCAAGTTTATTCACACTGGAGCCCTTGCAACTTATTTTATCCCCTTTTCAAGCAAATCTTGAAAGGATGAAACAAATGGATTGTGAAACTGGAGGGTATCTCATTTTTTAATCCATTGTTCTGGTGAGACTTCTGAGCTTCCCTATAAAGCATATGGGTTGAGAAAAACCGGAAAAGGCCTCTTCAAGGACTTTTTCTTATGCTCCCTCATGTTTCAAGATGCTTTCAGTATGACGGCACATATGTCTTCATTTCCGTATAGGGGGGCCCTCCATGTTCAGAGGCAAAGTGAAGTGAATTCATTCTGTGCTAATGAGAGAGCTGCCGCGTGTTGGCCCAAACTCTCCATGTCCTGTACTTCTTGGGCTGCTGAACTCGGCAATTCTCTGAAAAGGTACTCTCCAAAGTTTTCCAGCAGGGCTTCCCCGAGGGTTGAAACGGTGAGTTCCCCACAGTGGGCTCTGCTACTTGGAGCATGGTCCTAATGAAGGCCGAGGCCCCATTCGGTCCCTTCTGTGTCAGTGTCAGTCCTGGCAGGAAAGAGGTGACATACCCACACTGGGTAATTTGAGGAGAGTTTAGTAAAGAAACTGTTTATGAAGGTGGGGTCAGGGCATAGAACAACCATAAGAGAGAGGGAATTTCCCCGGGACAGCGATGGCGGTGGCTATGCCCGCCCCAGGCCTGAGGAGTAAGGACAGGAGCAGGTGCTGGAGCCAGGGGAGGGCATTGGGATGGAGAGGACCAACCTGGCGGGAGCTATGTATAACCCTCCCAGGAGGAATTCAGCCTACCTGTGGTGATTCATCTGTCTCCCCAGGAGAGGCCCCAGGATAATGGCCATTCTGCCCTATTATTCAAGCCTACCTAGAAGGCAGATGGTTAGAGGAACTCATTGATGTAGCTCAGATTGGCCAACTTTCCCAGGCATGGGGCAGCGCACAGGAGGGTGGGGGAGGAATCCGGACAACAGAATGGAAGATTCCCTTATAGCTGTCAAGTTAGCTTCTTCCCAGAGAGACAGGCCACTGGCCATAGTCCCTGTCCTACCCCCAGCCTGTTGTTTCTCAGCTGTATTATGTGTCTGTCACCAGTGCCAGCATGTTGATATGTGGGTACCAATTTATTACTGCCCCTGGCTGGAAGAAACAAGCCCCGATGGGCAGTTAGGCAAAGCAGATGTGTGTGGTTCTTTCCAGCCTCTTATGAAGGGTTTTGTTTTTGATCAGGAACTAGCCTGGAAGATTACCTGAGTTCTCTGTAAAAGCAAGCAGGAAGTTATCAGCGTTGAGTTTGATGACTCACAAAATAAGTCATTTAATCTGTGGAACTTTGGGACTAACAGTGACTCTCTTCCTGGGAGGGGAAACCTTAATTTACAAAATAATCAGTATATTGAGAGTTCTGTCAATACTGGACCATCCCTGTATATTTCTTGAGTTTATAACTTATTGAGAATAGTGTTCTGTCTTGGGCATCACTAACAACTAACTATTGTTCCTCTTTGCATGGTTTTAAGAATTCTAATTCAATTGGAAGGCCTTCCTTTTGGTTTGATTCATTCAATATCATGAACTAAATACTTTAACTTGCCCATATGTCTGATGAACTCTCTTTTGTTTGCTCAGATGCTTGAGATAGAACGGGACTAATGTAATCAGACCACACTGCAAGATCTTAGCAGCACTATAAATATTTCAGCCAGCCAACTGACCCACACCCGCCCTTAGGCTGGCATCCCTGACTGCAGTGTAAATGACGTCCCTACCAGTCAAGTGTAGGCAGCAGTACATGTCGTGGTGGCGTTTAGCTCTGAGGGATTTGAATGGAGACACACAGAAAAAGATTCCAGCTGGAGGTAAACAATGAAACAGAGAAATCTTGTGGATTCAGGATTTAGCATCCAATTGGGACCTTATGCAAAGAAGACTGATGGGGAAAAAGGCAACAGGAAGCTGGCCAGTAGAGAGGGTAATGGGACAGATCTTCAGAGAGGAAGTAGGGATGCTGAGAGGGAGGAAGCCAGAAGAAGCAAAGTAGGACAGAGGGTGTGTGTGTGTGTGTGTGTGTGAGAGAGAGAGAGAGAGAGAGAGAGAGAGAGAGAGAGAGAGAGACTGAGATTGTTGAAATCAATTCACTGATCCCTCAGACCAAGGACCTCCATTTCCCTCAGATTTTTAGTTCCCAGCTCTGTTTTCCATGAGGCCTAACTGGGAAGGGCCTCATCCACAGCATAGGGAGTGCTAACCTAGCTCTGGGGGGAGGTGACTGTCCAGCTTCAATGGATTTTCAGAATTCTGAGCTACTAAAGGTCAACAGCTGTGTTATTACAAACACTGTGGAGTGCATTTTATCAATGCCAAAATGCACATCACACTGACAACAGCTCTTTGTTAGCACTGGGGAGCCCCCAGAGCCCTAGGGTAATTCCATCACCACCCAAGATGTGGGATAGTTTGGTATACAGTCCAGGGTACAATAAAAAAATAAAAGAAAGAAAGGAAGGAAGGTGGGAGGGAAGAAGAGATGGAGGCAAAGAGGGGAAAGAGTCAGAGAGAAAAAGGCAAGGGGAACAAAAAGAAGGAGGAAGGAAGGAAGGAAGGAAGGAAGGAAGGAAGGAAGGGGAAGAGGTTGGGAGGGAGGGAGGAAGGAAACATCTGTCAGACCCTCTCCACTCTTTTATGGAGCCTCTGTGGCTGTCTTTCTGGTTCTTTGTCTCCGTGTTCACTTGGTGTTTTTAAAAAGGAGACAAAACAGGTGATGAACATAGTCTGAGTGATTTTCCCTTAAGAGAGGGAGATGTCATGTTGAGAAAAGGGAGCAAATCTCAAGGGGAACTTGTCTAGAGACCAAAAACTAGGAAGGACAGCTTATTTGGACCTCGGTTATTTCAATAGATATATAAAGTGCCTTTGAAAAGAGCAGGGTGCTCTAGGGACAAGTCAAAACATGGCAGCCTTCAGCTTCCAAGGAGAAGTGGCGATGGAACTGCGATGGGAAGGACTTTGACTTTACCAAGTCGGTGACAGCAGATCCGGCCCTTGAAATCAGAGACAAAGAAGAAACCTGGAGACAGTCTCGCTGCTGTGCTTGGAATTCACCGTGAACTATTTCTCAGGTGGCTTTCCCTCCCTCCCACATCTTATGGTGCTAAGAGGCAACAGGGCCTGGAGTCAAGAGCATGGATTGTGGATTCCATGTCAACTCGAAGTTCCTCCATTTGCCAGCAGTGGGCCTTGGGGTCCTTTACCCTCGGAAGCTCAGTTCCCTCTTCTGTAAAGTACAAGCCACACAGTGAATACCTCAGAGTACTGATGTGAAGCTCCAACAAGAAGGTGAAGAGTTAGCCTCCTGAAGAGCTTAACGCAATTTCTTGACTACGTAAGCGTTCAGCCAACCTTGGCTATAAATGCCATCTTGGTCTTCATTGTCATCATCACCAACTGTAGGCTCATGGGAGCCTGAGGGCCCTGGGATCGCTTCTGTTAAGTGTGTTTTATTCCCACAATACCTGCCGCAAAGTAATCCTCAGTACATGTTTGTTAGTGGATGCAACGGAAAAAATGAAACTCAGGTGGTCGCAAATGCCCCTTTAAGGATCTCCACTGCCTGTTTTTCATGGATCTCCTCTCTCATTCATTCATTCTTCATTCATAAAACCTATATGCCTACAATGTGCTAGTTTTTGGAGATCAGCAATGCATGAACAGCAGTCCTGTTTTTGATGCATTTACAGTTAAGGATTCTAGGTCGTGATCTCCAGCAGTGCCAATGTTTCTTGTGTCTTTGTATGCCCCCCCCCCCCCCCCCCCCCCGCTCATCTGCCTGGACAGTGCTCCGTGCGGTGACAATGGCTGCCAAAGCTGCACAGGTGCTTCCATTTTTAGGAGTCTCGGAGCAAGGGTGAAGTCTTTTTTATTTTCATCTTGCTCACTCATTTATCCTCTCCTTGTTATTCCATTCCCCCTACCCCAAAGTCATAGGTCAGTCTTTTTTTCGGAAGCCATAAAGAGAGAGTTCTTACCATTCCTGACTGGCTCTCAGGAGTGGTCGGCTGTTTATATGTTCATATCCTTGGTTTGGCCACCATATGCCTACCTGAGTCTTGCTGTTCACTACTTTCAAATGCCGCATTAGCTCCTTTTCTGAACTCGTGACAGCACTTCAACTTCTCATGGACCTTTGAACAATGAAAGGCCTGCCTTCCTTTCTCTGGGAAGTCGATGTTCTTACATTAGAGCATTTGGAAATCCAGCCAATGAGGAGTGTGGGAATAAGGAGACAGCCACCCAGGCTGTCCAATCAGAGAGACCAACCCAAAGGGGCCGTGGAACACAGGAGATCAAAGCTAGAGTGCCATCTCCTGCTTCGCCATCCTTGCATCTGGATTCCCAACCAAAGGCCCCCATCTTCCAATAGCTTTCAGGGGCCACGACGTTCAGCCAGTGGGAACAAGATGTCCTATGGGAACATAGGACCCAACGCACGGGATTTTCTATCCCTGTCCACGTGGATCTAAAAATACGGACACTTGTGAAGTGTGGGAGGCCAGTTAAAACCAACTTGGCTCGGGTGAGCGCATTTCAATCAGGTGTGCCCATGCGTGTGAGTGTTGTGAGGTGCCGTGGGTTCGTTTCTTGTTGGCGAGAATGAGAGGTTTTATTAATGTCCGCTCACCATCCATTCCCATTAGTCCATCCTGATGACTGTTATCAAAGGTGGCCCAGGATAGCCTCTACCCTAAACCCACGAGACTGCGAGGAGCAGAAGGATCACCTCACCAAAATCAGCTGGAAGGTCAAGATGAAGCCAGCCGGCCAGGGTACCCCCGCCATGAGGGATGTGTCCTCTGAATACTCCTTGAGGTATAAAAATAGCCCCGGAGTCACTGAATGCAGAGTTGGCTTTCTCCCCAAACCTTATAAGTAGGCAATCAGGATTTAACAACCCGCAAATTCCAATTTTTTAGTTTATGAAAAAATATATATACATATATTTTTTACCTCAGTTAGAGACTCATCTTTAAAAAAAAAAAATCATTCAATGACTTCCTCCCTCTCTTCCCGATGAGGAAAACCGGACTATTTATGCTGCATTTTAGGCTTTTTTTTTTCATATATAATTTTTCATATAAATGCACATTTTCCCCTTCTTTCGGGGCGGAAATTTAACTTTTGTGGAAATGTGATGTGTGTTTAAACGACCAATTTCATAGGCAATATGTCTGATAATTGCGGAGAGATACTGAGTTAACTTGTAGCAATGAGTTTATGTGACAAAGGGAAATCAGTTTGTTTGCGGTAAGCACAGGATAAGGCGAGAAACTTTACTATTTGGGAGTGGGGGCAGGTTGGGGAAGGGAGGCCCTGAAATTGCTTTTTATAATTAAAAAGGGAATCTCGGATGTTTTATATCTTGAATATTTACAATGAAACCTTTAAGTGCTTGTCAAGAGGGTAATGTGTCATTAACTGGGGACTCTGCCTCGCCTCTCCTCTCGGACATGACAGTGCGCAGGATAAGAGAAGAGTAATTATAGTTCAGCAGGGCTGCCAGGTGTGATAAATGACTAATCAGCACGCAGGAGCCTCTGTCCTCAAAGGAGGACTATTACAGTGTTATCAGCTGCAGGCCTGGGTGTACGAGGCCCGGAACAGGGACAGGGACAGGACCTTGTGCCGGCGGCTTGGCATGCCGTGGCTGTCTCTTAGTTTTGTCACTGGCGTCTTTGTGTGGCTGCCACTGGGGGGAAGGAGACACACAGGGGCTCCGGCAATCTGCCTCATGCTAATATTTATATAACGCACTCGCCAGCCTCTGTGGCCCAAGGCTGGCGGTGGTTTTGCCTGGGGGTGGGTTGGGGGGTGGCTTTGATGGCATAAGACCCTGCAAGAAGTCCCATTCTCCGTGATGGAGCCAGCCGGCCTCTCCTATTCCTATAGTGTCTGTTAGGTGTGGGAGTTATTTGCAGTATATTTGACTGCTTCCCATGTGGGAACAATGCAAACTGTTCCCCGGGCAAGCTGACAGCTCAGCCCTCTCCCAGGATGTACCACGGGGGCCCACTGGACCCTTGACCGAGATGTTCCTTGACTCTGCTCAGGGACGGAGCACCTTTAGATTTGATTCATTTGTTCCTTGTGATCAGGAAACGGTACCTATCAACCTAGAATGGACAGTCTTACGGAGATTAATCAAAACCCCTTTCAGACAAACTGCATTACATCAATTCTTTTCTGATAAGCCCTGGTGTCTTTTTTGTTGTTGTTGTTTTTTAATCCCAGCATGTGGAAGGATGGCAGGGGAGTAGCCAGACCATTTTTAAAAATCATTGTAAAAAATGTTTTTTTACATAGGAAATAGGCATCTGAGTATGAGGAGTGGAAAAGGACACAATGTGCTTTAAAAAAAAGAAGAAGGAGATAGGACGACACTTTTGATACATAAGTTATTTTTATAATACTTGCATTTTTATCAGTTGACATATTTTAACAGGGAGCCCTGACTGAAGTCACAAAAATTATGACTCCGGCACCCGAGCTACTTATCTGACAAATGCAATGCGAAGGGTCTTGTTCTTATCAATGAGATCAGATTTCAAAAATGAACACGAAGACCAAGGCATCGCTCTATGCACAGATAACCTTGCAGGCGTGAACTCCCAAACCAGAATAAAAGAATTCACTATGAAATAATGGGCCAGGAAGCCCAATCACGTCACACGGTAATAGACAGTGGGGGGTGGAATCAAAAGAGGGAAAAAACTCATTTCATCTCAGTTAATGGCAGGGAAACGAAGGCAGCGCAGGACTTGGGAGCGGGGCTGGTGTGACAAAGACCAGGGTTCCGCCGTGTCATGCACCATTTGCCTTTGCGCTGGGGCTCTTTTCAGGAGCTGTGAAGCCATTATTATAATGTGAAAAGGTGGAAAGAAATACTCCCTTCTGGACACTGGAAGGGCAAATGAGGTGCAAGCTTTTTTTTTTTTTTCTGTTTCTTTCTTTCTTTTTCTCCCAGTCTCTCTCCTTTGCCTTTCTGCACAATGTACTCAGAAAGGGTTCGAGTCCCCCCGGTAAAAAGCCTGAAGAATGCCAAGGAGTTCGCTGTGCCCTTAGATAAACAGTTGTCTTGGCTCTTCTTACCTCCTTTTGTGACTTAGCTGGCTGGGAAGTGTGTTCTGACCTCAGCTCCTCTCTGCTCACATTATTTTCAAATCAGGGAATTCTGAGCTGCACCCAATCCTGGCTTGAAGTTTTCAGCAGGAAAGAGGGACAGAGGCACCTGGATGCATGGTGGCCAGCCTTGGTCCCCTCTGACTTCCTGGGGTAGGGAGCAGAATTGGAAGATGAAAGAAAGAAAGGCTTCCCTTGTTTTGGTCCTCAGCCATAACAAAGAGTGACTTCTTCACGGTGCCTGTTGGCAAACCAACTTCTTTGTAAATTAGGAGACTGGTTAAAATGAACTTTCTTCTAACTGTGAGACCAATAGGGTTGCTACTGTCTTTTAAAAAAAAGCAGGGCGGGGGGAAGAAAAGAAAAAGAAAACTCAGAACTGGCTTGTTCCTAGGTGGTTTATGGGGACAGCAAGATTACATATACAGCCAGCATTTGATTCTCAGGACTGCTAAAGTGTGAAGAACAGCAGTGACATTCTTGTCTTTAATAAATCACAATAAAAATGTTTATGAACCCTGCAATTTACTGTCTTTTAAATGCAAATTGAAAGGGGCACCACTGCAAGTGTAAAGGAGACCTGAGGTGGCCCGAAGGAACTGGAAAATGTTGCAATAGATTGTGTGATCTTAAATTGGACCATTTCCAAACGATTTCTCATGTTCACATCTGTGACAGTTGGGTCACTTTATTAACGAGATCGCTGTGGATTGCGGGGAGGCAGAGGCCCGCATGGCCTTCAACAGTGGCTTTGAGTGAACGACACCTGCACTTCACTGAAGGGAGAGGGACACCAGGAAACCAAATCCGATCCCAAAAGTTGTTTTGACAAAATGAAGGTAGAGCGAGGTCCCTTCAGCGGAAGTCAGCTCATACGTAGATTTTCTTAAAAACGAAACTCTCATGTCCTTTCAACAAAATGTCCATTTGGAAATTTTGAGGACTTGTGGATAGACGAAGTGACCTTGGCAAGGGCAGAATTCGGCCACCCTACAGCAATATGGTGAGCCCCTTTCAGCAGAGTGCTCCCCGAAAGGCAGGTCTTCCCTTGCCGTTTACTCACCGTGTGGAGGTTTTCTACCTTTGCAGGACGTGCCAGGCGGGAGAGGGAAGTAGACAGAACGTGCCAGAATCCTAGCTCAGCTCCAGGCTCTCATCTTCCGAGTCATGTCACGTTGGCCAAATTTTTTATTATACTCGAACCCCAGCTTCTCTACCTGTAAAATTGTTCTGAGTTTGCAAATGGGCGGTGTCTCCCCCATGGGTGCGGGTCCCAAATGATGAGCTCCATCTCCCCCTTCTGCCTCTCTCCCCACACCTTTCCATTCTCCCTGCTAATGTGGAAGGAGAAGAAGAGATGAAGAGACAACGGTCAGCTTACGTCAATGTTTGGCTGAGAATAAAGATCATGTTCACTCGGGGACATTCCAGTGTGTGTCGCCGCCCCTGAAATGTGGGTCAGGCAAACATGGACAGGTACAGTGAGAGAAAGGGAACAGCCCATGAAAACAGGCTGCTCTGCAGTTCTGCCGACTGTTCCCTTCCTGCTTCCCACCTGCCTCGTATGGAAAACGCCCAAAAGAGGCACTGTTTATAGAGCCATTGCTTGCAAAACATTTCCCCGCTCTCCAACATATGTGCCGTAAAATGCTGCAGAGCTGCGGGCTCACTCGCTGCTCCTGCAAAAAAAAAAAAAAAAAAAAAAACATTTTGCTTGTTTTCAAACACAAGCGTCTCACGCGGATCGGAGGGCGAGGCGTGGAGCTGTGTGCCTTGGCAGCCCCTCGCTCACATGCGCATCTCCGGCAAGTCCTGTCTGCCGAAAACGCCGCCACAGAGCGGGCTGTCGGATTCCGAAGCCGTTATACCATCTGTTTCTCCAATCTTCCGCTCTTCGGCGTAGACATATGTTCAAGGGGTTTGTGTGTGTGTGCTGGCGGTGCTTTTTTCCCGGGGAAGAGGAGGAGGATGCACACGCCTGCCCACCTCTCCGAGAGATCCCAAAGCAAACTCAAAGCAAATTTTGAATGACTCCAAACTCAGGGCTCCTAGCAAGAAATTTTACAGTACAGGGTCGTCTCCTACACACCGGCCCCACATCGACTTCGGAGACAATGGACCTTTTGTGTTTGCAGTTAGTTAATCAGGGAGCTGCTTGGCCTGGATTCGTTTTTGTTCTTATCCTGGTAATATTCAACAGATTTTTTTTAAAGGTTTACTATTATATCTGTATACCCATATGGGCCCCCGTCTCCCTATTCCCGATTGCTATTTTATTTTTATACTTCCACAGTCCTTTGTTATTTCTGGCTTTCACTTGAAGAACAGAGTCTGCATTCCGTGGTGCCTATAAAATTGACTCTTGTGTTACTTAGATCACACTGGGAAGCCTAATATATGGTGAATTTGTATTTGTATTTCTTTATTCCCTCTCTTTCCCTCCCCTCCACTTCCCTTCCCTTCCCTCCCCTCTCCTCCCCTCCCTTTCCGCCTTCCCTCCCCTCCCCTTCCCCCTTCCCTCCCCTTCCCTTCCTTTCCCTTCCCTTCCATCTTACCCCACCTAGACTCTTTCTTTCTACTCTTCCCCTAGAAGGAAATACTCAGGCTTGGGGGAGGAGAGCAGTTGTAAGGTCAACCAGGCATGGGATGGAGACCAGAATAGATTTTCCATGCTGATTTCACGCGGCCTTCCTGGGAATTTCTGAATGTCTTGCAGCCTAATGTTTAGCCTCCAGAATTCTTTAAGAAAAATTGCACAATGCTAGTAAAATGGGGCTGTTTTTCTCTTGTGCTAGTGCCCCCGCAATGTGTGGAAGTGCATGTTCATGTGCCCTGTCTCATCCAAAGTGCTGGCTACCTCTCTGCTTTTGCCATTGGACTCTGAGCTTCCAGAGTGAGGGATTGTGGGTGTTTGTGCTGTGTCCTTGGGGCCACAGTAGAGCTTGCTGCCTGCACAGAAGGTGCTCCACATGTGTTTGTGGAGTGAACATGGAGACACTGATCATTTTAAAGACTCTTCTAATGAGGGATGAAGACTCAGAGAAATCGAGGTGGTTAGCACAGTGGGTAATCCCTGGAGTCATTCTGCATTCAAATCCTAGCTCTACATAGGATCTGGGTGCTACTGGACCAGTTAATTTAGTTAAACTTCAGTTTCTCAGTACATGCAATGGGTATAACAATGAAATACCACCTTCCTCTAAAATTTGTGGTGAGAATTGGATGCTTTGATGTGGCAGGAAGAGGCCTAGCACAGGGTTTGGCATAAATGAAGGGCTTTTTAATTGTCATTAATACGAGTAGATGCTCTGCAGTTTCCCTCATGAAACTTGGGAGCAACTTTTGCTTCGACTGAAGAACCTTCTGAAAACATCAATCCGATCCTTGACCTTAGGGCTCCTCTCTGAAATTTTGCGTTAGCGCCTCTGAAATCTGCGCACATCTCAGAATCACCCCCTTAGGCAGGCGGTGGGGATGCTGAGCTTTGTCATGGCCTCTGCACAAACTGACATCCAGACTGCCAGCCACCAGACTTGGGAGTGGGTGTCAGCAGCTTCGAAGGGACTCCCAGAAGTAATGCTGGAGCATTCCACCTTCGTGGGATCAAACGGGTGCTGGGCTGGAGGGGCAGGTCTGGGCGGCCGCAGTCCGGAGGTGGGAAGCCAGAGGAGGTTCACGCAACAGAATTGCAGAGCCTGCTGGAGAGCCCGGCACCTGCAGTTTTCCCCTTTTGAATGAATTCTTCTAAGAAAGGCTGCTCCGCCATGTTTTCGATGGCACGTAAGATGACAGTGCATACAGAAAGATGGGCATCAGTGATTCAGAGTTCAAGTGCTATTTAGGGGAGTCCTAGCTGGGTGGCTCAGTTGATTGGAGCATCGTCCCTGTACCAAAATATCGTGGGTTTGATTCCTGATCAGGGCACATACCTAGGTTGCGGGTTCGATCCCAGGTCGGGAGGCAACAGAACTATGTTTCTCTCTCCCTCTCTCCTTTCCTCTCTCTCTAACATCAATAAGCAAATCCTTGGGTGAGGATTAAAAAAAAACAAAACATTATTTATGGAAGAGAGTGAGAGACCCTTACTTAATGTGAAGAAATTTTAACAATGCCTTACCATTTTTTCTCGATTATATTTTTATCACATGCACAAGTGTTATCCAGGACAAATATAGACACCTCACTAAGTCTAGAGAGTTGTGTAATAAGTATAAACTAAAAATTCTAAGTGATAAGAAAGCATGGCACCATATTTTAATTGACAGCATTGTTTTTTTTTTTTTTCTTAGTGGAAAATAAGTAAAGTCATTTATAATCTTAGATTCAGTAAATCGCCATATCTTATTTCCTGGCTGAACTATTTAAAGGGCCCCTTCACGCTTTGAGGGTAAAGATCAGAATCTCTCCTGTGGCTGACCAAGCTCTCCCCAGGTTGGCCTCTGCTCACTTCTCTGGCCCATTAGCACAAGCACCTTGCACCCTCTTGCTTGGTTTCCAAGCTGCGTCTGCACCAACGCACTGTCCTCACCGGCATGCCGTCGGCATCCTGCGCAGGGTGCTGCCGCTGCCTGGAGGAAGTAGTCTCCTTCCTCCTCGCTCTTTAGATGCCACCTGTGGTAGGCAGAATACTGGCCCAAAGCTGTCCGCCCGCCAATCCCCACAACCAGTCGATGTGCACGTGACGTGGCAAACCAGGCGTGAAGACTGCAGACGGAATTGAAGTTGCTAATCAGATGATTTCACTTAAAATAAGGAGCGTCTCCTAGATTATCCAGGTGGCTCGAATATCACCACAGATTTCCTTAAATAGAGAAAAGGGAGGCAGAGGTCATAACCAGAGATAGGCAGGATGAAGAACCCTTGGCCCGAGGGCCCCCTCTTTGAAGATAGGGCCCGAAGCCGTGAGCCAAGGCACACAGGCACCTCTAGGAGATGGAAAGGCAAGAAGTCCGACTCTCACCCAGAGCCACCAGCAGGAACCGGCCTGCTGACACCTTGATTCCAGCCCCATGAGTCTGTGTTCAGACTTTTGACCTCCAGAATGGTCAGACAATACATTCGAGTTGTTTGGGGCAATTTGTTACGGCTGCCCCAGGAGACTGACACACCCTCTGGAAGCCCCTTCCTCAGGGTGGTCCTCCAGCCTCCCAAGCACTCTGCACCCACCATGGCGGAGTCGGGGTTTGTCGCTGTGCACTCCTTGTCTGGTTAGGTAATTAACGCCCATCTCCCCGATCAGGCTCGAGAGCAGGCATCCTTCCTTGGTGGTTCGCTATGACATCCCCGCAGCCCGCGGCCCATCCCCGTCCAGGGCCCAGGAGGAGCTCAGTATTTGTGGAATGAACGAATGAATGAATACACGAAGGAGTCCATGAATACATTCATTAATTAATCCACAGGGGAAAGAAGGGCAAGCTGCTATCAGTTTTAATTGAACACCTATCCCACATTCGGTGCCAGTGAGGGAGCGGCAGCAGGTCCCCTTTGCTGCCCGAGGAGAGAAGGCGAGTGATTCCTAACGGGCTCTGGGCTCCAACACACTTCTGCCTGAGGAGAGAAGGCGAGTGATTCCTAACGGGCTCTGGGCTCCGGCTGGGCCCGCCTGGCAGCTCTGCCTCCTCTCCCTCCCAGGACACAGGCCGCACCCCCCGCCCCCCCCCCCCGAAATCCAGCACACAGTCAGCTGCTCCCCCTTCCCCACCCCCGCATCTCAGCAGGAGAATCAAGCTGCATATTTCTTTAAGGGACGCTGTTGAGTTTCTTCTGGTGGAGTGGAGGATTTGTAGCAAAACCCAGCATGTAACTTGAGTGTTCTGCGAAGCCAGATATCGGTGCCAAGCTAAATTTGTGTGTGCAGCTTCTGTTTAAGGCAATTATATAGTGTGTAATACCCAGTAGAGAAATTAAGTCGAAGTACATTTTGCCCATAGAGATTATCCTCTCGGTTGGATTTATTTTAAACAAGTTTTGCCCCTTAGACATTAAGGTGCATGCAATAAATCACTTATGTAATAAACTACACTGTATTATGTGGGGCGGGGGGCAGAATGAGCCCAGGGCAGGGGGAGAGACCTCAAATGGAACAGACCTCTGGCAGGAAGGGAGGGAGACTGGGGGAGGGGAATGTGGCGGGAGGGGCCTGAGGTGCAGCAGGAGGCTGGAGAGGGCCCAACTGCAGCTTCTCCGCAGCGACGCTCAGGACACTGCTGCAGGGAGTTGCTTATGTAACAGCTGCAGCGGTGTCGCTTCAGGAAAAGTTACACAGCCTGTCTTTCCAGAGCAGCCTCTTGGCCTGGCTTAATTACCAGCGAGACTGGAGGGGGACCAAAGATGTAAGATTTTATTAAAGATGAGAAAATGGGAGGTGATGAGTAGGGTCCTTGGGAACCACACCGCGTACCGGGGGGGACAGGGATGGGTTGTCACTGTAAATAACATTAATGATAATGAGTACAAGACATCCAGTAAAATTTCAATCTCAGAAGAACTGTGAGTGGTTTTTAGTGCCAGTCTATCTGAGACATACTGTACTCACAAATCATTTATTCTTGATCTGAAATTCAAATTTCACTGGGCGTCTTGTATTTGTTTTCGCTAAATCTGACAACCCTCACCATCGCAGAAATAACAATGATGATGATTGTTCTCGCAAATGCGTTATTTCAAGCGTTCACTTTGCATAACGCCTTTTGTTAAGCACTTCTTGTGTGTTCATTTAACTCAGAAGCAAACTCAGAGGGGGGCACTGTTCGTTCCCATTTCATGGAGGAGTAAACTGAGGTTTCTCGCCTTTGGATCACACCGCAGTTTCCCTCCATCTGTAAGGGAAGGACCAGGCTTCATCCTGAGGCCCATCTGGCTCCAAAAATGTGTGCTCGTCATCAGTAAGTTACACAACCTCTTCGAGATGCTGATTTGAAAAATAACTTCGTGATGAAACACGCCAAGGGAGACTGCCTGTCCTCCTTAATGGAGAAACGCATTAGAGCTCAAAAATCCATGCTGTTTAGGAAAGAAAAATGATATCGCTCAGAAAATCATTTAAAAACTTCCTGGCACGTACGCCTGGCTCACCACGGTGTGCATGCCGTGGGGCCTCTGAGCACAGGTCAGGAACAAGACACTGCAGACCCTGTTCTTTCCCATGGAGGAAGTTCCTTCCAGAACCCTCCTTGGTGGGGAGCAGAGAGAAGCCACTCCAACTACACGCTTGTCATTGTCTAACTTTGACAGCCCAGTAAAACCAAGCACGCAGTGAGAACCGGACGTGGGTAAGCTGCTTATAATTTGTGATTTAATGCAGCACACTGTAAAAATGGGCAGTGCAATGGAAAGGCAATCAAACTCTACTGTCACAAGGAACGGGGGAAGAGGGGCGCTACCTTTGCTGAGAGCCCACCACATACTGGGCACGAGACACCCATGGTTTCATTTCCTCCTCCCATTGTCAGCGGGGGGCGCTCTCATTTATCTAATGCTGCGTAACAAAGCACCTTGCAATTTACTGCCTGAGAACAACTGTTTTAGTAGATGTCATGATTCTCTGGGCCAGGCCCGTGGCTAGGGCTTGTCTGGAGGAATCTACTGTTCCACGTGGCCATTGATGGGGGTCACTTAGTATTGTCTTGGTGAAAGGGCCAGTCTGGAGGGTCCAAGCTCACTTCTCATGTGTCCAATGCCCTGTTGGGCTGGCAGGGAAGGGTGGGCTCAGCTGGGCTCCGGCACAGTGGTCTCTGGGTGACTGGAGTCCTGCAAGGCCACAGCCCCAGCAACACAGAGGAAGTTGCATGGCCTTTTCTGACGGAGCCTCAGAAGTCTTCGCATCCCCGTGAGCGCACAGAACCATGTCGAGCACTTGGACAACTCGACGTGTAGACCTGTCCGATGCATGAGTGCCCGGCCGTGCCAAACGGTGGACCAGTGCCTTGCACGCTGCCTCCTCCAAGGAGAATTCCTGGGATAACAGAGAATCCATTCATGTCTGCCAGGTAGATTTGAAACTTTTTCCGTGGGCCCAGCAGTGGGGGAACAGAGCTGAAAGGTATGTGGGGGCAGCAAAAGCTGTGGTCAGAGACAGGCCCTGTTAGCATTGGCCCCATCGGCCAGGGTCAGCTGGTTTTCATTATAGCCCTGGTGTGGCAGAGGACGCCAAGCGACTGCGGGCATGCGTCGGCGTTCCCCGCTCCGATCCCTGTGCTGGCGCGTTCCTCTCCTCTCTTAAACATCCTTTTGAAGCCCATATGCTCGGTCCGCCCCAACTGGTGTTTATACTAGTGCAAAGTGAGGGCGGCTCCGATTGGGGGAGTTTCACAGGAAGGTATTGAATGTGTTTTGAAAATACTTGAAAGTCCAGCTGTGTATGTTTTAGTTTTATATTTAGCCTTAAATTAGAGACTCCATATACCTCAGTAATAAAAAGGCACAGCAGGGACTTGCGTTTCCCTCAAGTTCGCTGGGGCCTTGCGCCTAGGTGAGGTTTTATTATTCGTAAAATTTTTTAGTTGGTTAATTCCACAGCTTAATTCTGGCCTTTATGTGTTTAGAGTTCTCCTCCTGTGTTTGAGAAAGGGGTTATTGTTGTTTTTTCCCCTTCAGTTGAATTTAATAAAAGAAGAGGGAGAAGGGCGGGGAAGAGGAGGAAGAAGCACACATTTGCAGCTTTTCGAACCAGCCCCTCTCTCCTGGGCGCAGTAACCCAGTTAACCCTCAGCACACCCTCTGAGGAGGGAAACTGAGTCTCAGCAAGGCTGAGAACCTTCCAGACTCTCCCTGATGCTCCCTGTGCTTTGAGCAGCAGCCTGCTCTTTGTCTGTGGACCTGAGGCTTCCTGACACCACCTTGTCCCACCTCTAGGTGCGTCTCGAAGGGCCTGTCTCAGGCCGCAGTCCAAGGCTGCCCACTGACTCACAGGGGGAGAAGGAATGCCTGATTCCCCAGTGTCGTTTGTCACCCACGCTAAGGATGAAGTCACAGGAACGGCGCAGCCTGTAGTCCAGGGTGGTGGCATGGTGTGTGTGTCCCAGTGCCGCTGTAGCCACGTGACACAAAAACATGTGCTTTAAAACACCAGGTATGTGTTGTCTCCAGTTCTGGAGGCTGCAAGTGCCAAATCAAGGTGTTGGCAGGCCCTGCTCTCTCCAGAAATTCTGGGGGAGAGTTCATCATTGCTTCTTCCCAGCTTCCAATGTTTCCTGTCAATCTGTCACCTTTTTTTTTTTTTTTTTTGGTCTTTTAAAAGCATCACTTCAAATACCTGTGAGTCACTGTATCAGTTTCCTATTACTGTTATAACAAATTATCACAAACTTAGTATCTCAAACAAGCCATATTTATTATCTTACAGTTCTGGGTAGCGAAAGTCCAACAAGAGTCTCACCGGACTAAGATCAGGCTGTCACCAAGGGTGTGTTCCTCCTGGAGGATCAGGGAAGATTCTCTTCTCTCACCTCGTCCACCTTCTAGAGGCCCGCCGCTTGGCCCAGGGCCCCTCTCCTCCACCTTCAAAGCCAGCGACGTCAGGCTAAGCTCTCACCCTGACGTCATTCTGGTTCTATCTGCAGAGTCCCTCTTCCACCTTTAAGGACCTTGGGGATTCCCTTGGGCCTACTGGATAATCTTCCTATTTTAAAGTCAGCTGATTAGCAACCATAATTCCATCTGCAATCTTAATTTCCCTTTGCCATACGGCCTTACCTATCCACAGGTTTGGGGATTAGGATGTAGCCATCTCTGGGGGGCTG
This sequence comes from Glossophaga mutica, assembly GCA_039655065.1. Classification (NCBI taxonomy): domain Eukaryota; kingdom Metazoa; phylum Chordata; class Mammalia; order Chiroptera; family Phyllostomidae; genus Glossophaga; species Glossophaga mutica. The sequence continues at coordinate 23,529,841 of CM077315.1, forward strand.
GCCAGGCACTGCGCTAAGTGGAGAGGATTCAACAGTAAACGGCGCAGGCACGACCTTTGAGATCACGGAGCTTATGTTCCGGTGAAGGGTACTGAAAAAGTCACCACTCCAGCAAAGCAATCGCAGGAAGTGTGAGTGGTGTGGGTGAAAATCAAAAGGTGCTGTGGTGCAGAATAATAATGGGAAGGAACAGAATGATCAGGAAAAGCTTCCTGAGGCGCCTAAAGTGTGAAAGAGGGCCCATCTGGGAGGACCGGGGAAAGCTGTTCCAGGCAGAAGGAACAGCAGACATGAAGGCCTTTGGATGAACCACTCCGGCTGTCTCCCATAAACCACTCCGGCTGTCTGCCACAGACGCCACTGGAGTCGGTGAGCCAGAATGGTTGTTAGGAGCCATTGTGGGGGACCAGGACGGAGGTGACAAAGGCTGCACGTGGCAGGCTGAATCACAGCACCCAAGGACATCCACATCCTTGTCCCCAGGATGCATGGAGGTTACCTTAGATGGAAAAGGGAGTTTGTAGATGTGATTCACGGAAGGACCTTGAGGTGGGGAGATGATCCGGGTGGGCCCTCAGGTGCAATCACAGAGGTCCTTACAGTAGAGGCAGAGAAAGATTAGACTATAGCATCAGGAAATTCGGGGCTGGAAATAAGAGGTTGCGGTGATTCGAGGTGGGGGCCGTGAGCCCAGGGATGCAGGTGGCCTCTTGGCACCGGCAAAGGCAAGGCAACAATTCTGCTCTAGAGCCTCCAGACGGAGCCAGCCCCATGAAGCTGATTCGGGCCCTCAGGCCTCCAGAACCCGCAGAGGACACATTTGTGTTACTTTAAGCCACTGAGTTTATGGTTACAGCAGCAATGGGAAACTAATACATCTTGCTTAGGATATGCTGTCGAGGGTGGAGAGGAGAAACCCAGTTTAGGAGATCTTTAGGATTCAGGGTTCGCAGGACTTGGCCCAGTAGGTTGTGAGCGGGGTGTGGTGTGGAGGGATGCAGAGGGCAACTCTGAGATCCCTTTTTCGGGTGACTGAATGGTGGATGGTGGTGTTACCTGAGATGAGGAAGAGAACCAGAGGGAGGAAAGAGAGTTAGTTTGGGGTGTGCTGAGATTGAGCCAAGAAGTCGGGCTCAGCAGGCCTTTAGGTGTGTGGGTCTGGAGCCCAGGGGTCTTGGGCTGAAGATCCAGCACCTAGCATAGCGCCTGGAACACTTTAGACTCTCACCAGATGGACAGACGAATTGATAAATGAATGAATAATCGACAATGACGTGGGAATTCTGTGAATGGTGGTAGCTAACACCATCAGATTGGAGAAGACTGTTCAGAGGCCTGATGTTGAGAGGTTCTGCTTAAAAATATATCCCATGAACCCTGCCATATTTAAAGAAAATGTCATTTTGGTCTCATTCTATCTCCATGCCCCTACAAGTTGTATCCTTTGGAGTCCTCCATCTTATGGGCCCCTCCCTGGCTGTCCATCAAAGGGGTGCCCCATTAAATGCGGGCAATTGCTGGGCCAGGCAATGGTGAGAGTGGTCAGTGTGATCACCAACATGTATTAACCTTAATAAAGAGGCTGAGTAAGCACTTTGCAACGATGACCTCCTAGACCTCACTGCCGGGCTAGTCACAAGGGATGCGGAGGAACCTGGGTGGCACCATGGTGAGAGGAGGGAGGAGACATAGGAAGTCACTCACCCGTATCCCAAAGCTGCTCAGCAGCAAAGCCAGGCTGCAACCTGAGAGCTGTTCTCGACACAAAGCTATTCAGTGTTTATCACTGTACTTCTGCCGGTAGAGAAAGTAAATCAGAGTAACAACTGCCCTTGTTAGTTGCTCAGAGCATTCCAGATTCTTTCCCAAGAACTCTGCGTGCAGGTGCACCTCTTGACAACTTTAGGAGGTAGTTACTTCCCTTGCATTGGCTATCTGTGGTCACATAACACATCACCACAAATGTAGAGCTTAAAACAGCACGTATTTATTATTGCACAGTTCTGCAGGTGACAGGTCCAGGCTCTGCTAGCGGTGCCTTCTGCTCAGGGTCTCACGAGGCTGAAACCGAAGTGTCAGCCAGGGCCGGGGCTTTTCAGAGGCTTAGTTATGACAGAAGGGATTTCCTGTGACTCTAGGGCTAAGGTCACCATTTTCTTGCTGGTTGGTGGCTGGGGACTGCTCTCAGCTCCTAGAGGCTGTGGTCAGGTCTTTGCCAGCTGCCCCCTCCATAAATGCTCTCCCAGTGTGGACACTTGCTCCTTCAAGGCCACAGGAGAATCTGAATCTCTGTCTTCAGGGAGGTGCCAGTCCCTTTCCAGGAATCACCTGATCAGACTAGACCCACCAGGGTGAACTCCCTTCTGAGTCACTCAAAGCCAACTGCTTTGGGATCTTAGTTACATCTGCAGAATCCCTCCTTGTTTGTTGGATAGCATGATCCCATCCCAGGAGCTAACTATCCCATCATATTCCCAGGGCCTTCCACACTGGAGGGATTTATCAGGGTGTGTATCTTACAAGGCAGGAATCTCAGAGGCTGTCTTGGAATCCTGCCTACCACAGTCTGTGAAAGTCCCATTTCACAGATGTTGAAACAGAGGCTTAGAAGCATGATGCAACTTGCCCAAGGCCACAGAAGGACAGGGCTGAGATTCAGGCAGGTCTGGGTCCCTCAGACTCAGGAGAGCATGCTTTGCAACACCAAGCCGTCCCCTGACCCTGCTCTCCTCTCCCTCCCTACTCACTCCCCTCCCCCCATTCCCCGGCCTTCATCTGAAGGTGCTGACCTGGCTCTTTGCTGCATCCAGAGAAGTATAGGTCGCAGCACCTGTCCCAGACTTTGTCCTCCAGCCTCTCAAGCTTCCACCTGCATCCCAAGACCAGAAGGGAACTGAACAAGTGCCAGAGCCTTTAAGCGGAGCCACATTTGTATAATGAGCAGCGCATGCACAGAAAGGCAAGCTAAAAATGTCCCCGACCTTCTAAAAACAGGACGAGTTGGCCAGGTATTGAGTCAGCTCCGTGACGTTAATGCAATTATCCTGATTTGGGATCACATTTATTCGCCATTAAACATGTTTTAACTTGATTGCAAACAAGGCTTGTATTATTTAAAGGAATCGACAGAGCTGGCCGAGGGAGGAGGTCGGTGTCAGCAGCCACCTTGCTCCTCCACACTTAAGAGATGATCATCTCAGCTGCTAAAAAGGGCTGCTCACGACGTGGACTATTTGGAGCTGTTTAATGAAAGCAGGAATGTGATGTGAATGCCAGTGCGGTGGCCTGTTGGAAGTGGTCTGCGCTCCAGAGCCTCGATGTTTGCCCCGCTTCCTGCAGACGAGCGAGGGCCACTGGAGTCTCTGTGGCTGGGGTGCAGCTCGCTGCTGCTAGGGACCCCTCACTCGGCAAATGCGTATTGATCTCTCACTGGGTGCTGGGGGCCGAGAGATGAGCAAAAGGGAAGCATGGGGTGGCCGGGGGCGGGGGGGAGGGCAAGAAACACAAAATAAAACAAAAGGAATGAAAATAAACAAAACAGGGAAGTCAGTCACATTCTCATGACGAGAAGCATAGTTCCGTAACCCAGGCGTGTGCGCTGAAAGAGAGAGACACAGGAGACTGTGCCTGGCAGGGAAGTTGCACCCTCGCCTGGGCAGGCTGGAGAAAGTGAGGCCTGAGCTGATTAGGTTCGGCATTAATCAGGCTAAGAGAAGAATCTGATGATTTGTCTATGAGCGTGTGACCTTGGGCAAGTCGCTGCGTCTCTCTGAGCTCCAGTGCCCCGTTTGGAGGAAAACGGAGTGGACAATGGCGGGTCCGCAGCACGCTGAATGTTAGGCAGGCTGCTGTCCCTGACAAAGCTGGCCCAGACTTCCAGTCTTGCTTTTGTCTTCACATTTCTCTTGTTCCCTCTCTACCTTACTCATGCCCAGATTTATTTATTTCTTAAAGATCAGTCCACAAGGCCAGTCTCTGTGTGTGAGTCTGGCTCCCCTAGGAGGCGTCAGGAAAGGTTTTGCTGAGCATCTGCTGTGCGCCAGGCAGGGCAGGTGCTCAGCGTGAGGGGCTGGGGACTCAGATATGAAGAACACGTCCGAGAGGAGAGGGACGGTTGAGGCAGGGAGCGGCGTGTGTGGAGGGAGGGCTGCCCAGGCATCGGAGGCCAGAGGCTGGAGGCCGGGGCCCTTAACTCAGAGAGCGACCTGGAAGGGCATGACCTTTACCCTGAGTCCCATGGAGCTATTTGTTAATTGGGGGAAGGGGAGGGCCTGGCCCTAAGCAGGGGTTCCAAGAGGAACCTGAGAGAGAAGAGGGGTGCTCTACCCTCTGGGGGTCCCCCAGAGAACAAAGGAAGTAAAAGCCCCTGCCTTATCAAGCTGGTACAAAGAAACAGGCAATTTATGATTGCTTCTTTATACATAAATGTATAATAAGTATGTCTTTATCTTTATGTATATAGGATATGTCTTTATATATAATACATACGATTATGTGTGTGTATATACACATACATACCTTTTTTCTTTAAACGATCTAAAAGCTGCAGACATCATAACATTTCACCCCAAAATTCATCAGCAGGCATTTGCTAGAATAAGGAGATTCTCCTTCACAAGAAAATGAACACTATTCCAATGATGTTATCAAATGGGCAGTCTATAATTCACATTCCCCCACTTGTCCCCAATCTGTCCTTTACAGCTTTTGTTGCAGTTTGATCCAGAACTCAACTGGAAATCACATTGCACCTGGTTTTCATGCCCCGTTAGACCCCTTAACCTAGACCTGTCTCTGCTCTCATTCAGTTCTCATGACCTTGGCATTTCTGAAGAGTTGGGGATTCCTCTAGCTACTGTTTGAGAATAGACTGTTGTGGCCACAGCTGACAGCAGGGACACCCTGTAGGGATTCTCGGCCAGCCAGCACCACCCTAAGGAACTTCTTGCAAAGATGGGCGCCTCTCTCTCCTAATTGTCCAATGCAGCGGCCACAAGCCACTGTTGAGCACCGGGCATGTGACTACTGTAACTGAGCACCAGCATTGAAAGTTCATTTAATTGTAACTAATCCAAGAGCCACTTGTGGCTGGTGGCCACTGTGCTGGGCAATGTAGCTCCAAGCTGAGAGGCGACTGGGATTAGTCAATGAACAAGGAAATGAATGGAGAGGAAATGGAAATCCAGGCAGAAAAAAATAGCATGTAAAAGGGGTTAAACAGTCCAGAAAACAGGGAATGTGCCTGTGTTTTCCCTTCCCCGGTGGACCCCACATCTGAAATGGAGCAGGTAGGCATTCAACTTAGGGGGTCTTTTTCCTCTGGGTCACCCCCACCCCCAATAGGCCTGTGGCAGACCGGGTCACTCTTTGTAAGCCTGGCTGAAGGCATAAGGCAAGTCCCACCACCCAGCAGTAACTTGGTGGCTCTCTGTAAGTGCCCTGTGACGTGTCCTTCTCCACCCTGATGCTCTTTTCCAGGCCTTGCTCTCGGGGGCCTCTGCTCCCGCTGGCTGGCATACCTACCCCATCCCCAGTCCCAGGAGATTCAGGGTGGGCTGCCTGGACCATGTAGTCCCCCTGCTCCAGGGAGGACAAAGGGCAGCAGCTCCAGCTGGGGTGAGGATCCCCTCTCTGCATCCTTCCACAGGAGCAAGACCGGAGAGCTTCTTGTTGAAAAGAAAAACACACACGCTGTCCTCACCGGGTCGGCTTCACAGCCAGGCTTTGCTGGGCCGTGTTGAGAGGAGCACTGATCTATCTCACTCCAGAGAATAGCTCCCACCCCTCTCTTGTCCTGCCTCCGCTCTGATAACTCTTTTATCTTCCCAGGAGTTTATTTTCCCCTGCTTTTTTTTCCTTTGTGCTTTCTTGAGTAAAACACAAGTCCTCTGTGCAGGAACTCAGAGCTCAAGCATCGTGACAAGGGCACCGAAGAGATGTGTGTTGATGACCAGAGATATGGTGTATTATTTTGGTTTCCAAGTGGACATGCCACTGTCAGCCCACTCACCAAGGGTTAAATCGTACAGCCCCTGGGCCCTGGTCTTCCCCGAGCTGGGTTTGCATTCACATGAATGCATTAATCCACCCAGGTTGACTCGGAGAACCAATCTGAAATCAGGTGGGAGCTCCCGGAAGCAAAGCAATTGCAGGTTCATTTGCTACTTTTATTATCTCATTGCTTCTTCTTCTTCTTTTTTTTTTAGCCAAATTGCCTACTCTGTAGGAAAGGTGGGGGTCCTCCTTATTCTCCTCTCCCTTCCCGGGCCGCCTCCCTCCCACTTGTTTGTAATCACGTATTTGTCATTGGGTTTCTGGGGCCAGAGATATGAGCACCAGAAATATCCCCCCCCCCGCCCCCGGAGAGGCTAAGAGATGCTCCGCAATCTGTAAGGATTTTCCCTCTCCTCCTTTTGTCAGCTGGCGTGCGATGTGCTTCTCCGGTAGTAATTTAGAGACTGTCAGTTTCTGAGAGCCGCCAGGGAGCTGAGCGATCGCCTGCACTTCCTCACTTCGGCTTGGGTCTGAGCTGGCAGAGAGCGAAGTCTCTTTCTGGGAAGGGATGGTCCTATTTAAGGAAGGCCCTGGGTTTTGTCAGGTTTGAAAAGTTTTCAACATCCTCCCGAGACGGTGTTCGTGGGAGAAGTTGTTATGACACATCGTGTTGGAGATCGCCGATCCCGGGCGGTGATTTATACAGACAGATACTTTCCTGGGGAGGGTTCCGCTGGCCAGCGGGCATTGGGACACGTTATTAATGTCTTCCTGTTTTCTATTGCCCCAGGATGGAAAAACACATTGCAGCCTTTAAATTTTCTCAGGATGTCTATGTTTTCCTGGATCATCCCTCCATTGTCCATGGTATGGAAAATGTAAATGTTTGCTGCACGTAAATGTTGTTGGGTCAGGGAATCCAGCCGTTGCTGCAAATCCTTCTAAGGTTTGTGGTCCCCCAGATGTTTACACCTGGAGAATCCCCGACTTGCTGAAAACAGCCCAATCCCCAACCACTGCTTTTGGGGCAACTACTGAATTCCTGCAACTTTGTGTCCGTTATTGACCACACTTTACAGCATTCCTTCAAAGGGAACATTACCATCCTGATTCTGGGGACGGGAAAACCAACGTGCGAAATGAAGTCACTCTCCCACCAGTGCAGAGCTAGCATGTGGATTCCAACCCTGTGTGTTTTATTCCAAGGCTCCTAATTATATATGTTTATTCCCTTCTGTTCCCAACTTTCGTTCGGCACACATGTATTCAGTTCTCTTTTACCAGTACTGATTTGGCACCAACTCTTTCGACCAGCATTTCGTAGTTAGTGAATACCTGTGGTTCCTCTATCCAGGAAGAAGCTGTAATGCTCTGTGATGAACAGGAGAAAGATGAATCCCCCAAAGTCACCTTCAAGTGAGCAAAGGCAGAAAGGACTCTGGTGACTGTGACATGAAAGGAGATGCCTTGTTCACGTGTGGCCAGCCTGTACCCTTGTTCCCCCAACCTTGATGGATCAGAGGCCATCAGACAGGTCTGTCTGTCTGTGTGCAGTGTGCCTTGGGGGTGGGGGTGGGGGTGGGGTTACAGTACACAGCGCGTTCCCTGCGTGTCTGCTGTGTTCTGGATCCTGGCCAGGCTCTGGAGACACAACAGGGAGTGAATCACGTGAAAGTGCCTGAATTCGTGGGCCTTCACAGCTGAGGGGCAAAAGCAAGGCTCTGGAGTCACACAGACTTTAGCTGCAAGCTTCCAGTTCCCTCACTTTTCCAGCTGGGTGGCCTTCAGCACATTATTCAGTTTCCTTGAACTTCCTTTCCCCCTCTTTGTAAAATAGTGAAAATTCGAGTGTTAACCTGAGTGTCTGTGGCATAGGAGGCACTTTCTTTATTTTCCTTGTGAGGACAGTCACGTTTCCTAGGAGCCAACCACAGCAGACAGAGCGGGACGGTTGCCTCCAGGGCAAGGCCCAGCTCATCTCGACGTCTGCGCTGCTGGTTGGCTTCCAGGCTCTCTTCAACAGCGAGAGTCAGAAACACTCCACCTCACTAGATTTTTCTCTCTGTATTCCCCATGTCCAAGCCGTCTTTTTAATCTTCTCATGAAGCCAACAGTTACATCCGAAAGGCCCTGAGTGTTTGAGAAAGAATGGTCCTAACACCCCCTACCCCAGCAAGGCATCATGGAATGTCATTGGGGATTTTTTCCTTCCCCTTTCCATGGAAACTTTCTCAACTATCCTCTGCCTGGGGAGAAGCAAAGGGGCTGACACACTGGGGAGCCCACTCCTCCTTACAGTTCTTTTCCCATTTCATGTTCACGCTCTTTCCCGAGAGCAAGAAGCCCTGTTTCTGACCTTACCCCCTTCCCAAGCCTCCAGGCCTACCTTGGCCCACCCAGGCCTTCTTAGAAGATGACCTCCCTTCTACCTCTAAAGAAGAATCAGATCATGTGACCTGAATTTCAGTAAAACCCCCAGTTCTCATCTTGGTATCTGTTCTCATTCCATCATTATTTTCATTTTTCCCAAACTGGCTCTTCTACTCCTGAGCTTTAGTGATGGTGGCTTTTCGTTAGGGTTTGTGCTCATCAGTTAATTCTTTTTTCTGATGTGTGACATTCCCGTGTACCTGCTCTCTGGTCTCCATCCATGTTCATGCCCAGGCTCCTCTGTCTGAGGGGGTCCTTGTTCTGCCCTCTGGCACAACGGGCCCATCACCCTTCCTTTAAGATCTGGAGCGCCCAAAGCACCCACCCTCAGTACTCTGAAGACGGAGACAGCAGAGTATACATTGCTTCTCAAGGGGCACTCTTTTCTCAAAAACTTGGAATGTGGATCCCCTGGGGGGTATTACTTCCAACATTTAATTAAAAAAGAATAATGCAGACACTAACATTAACCGCAGGCCGGGTAGATCATTTGCCTCTGTGTTAACTAGCTGGTCAGCTAACCACCTATCCCATGCCCAGTCCACACAAACCAGAGCTGGTGTAGAGCAGGAACCAGCAAACTGTGTCTATAAAGAGCCAGACAACAAATATTTCAGGCTTGGTGGGCCATGTGGTCTTTGTTGAAACTACTCAACTCTGCCCTTGTAGTGCAAAAACAGCTCTGTACAACATGTAAGTTAGCGAGCAAGGCCGTGTCCCAATAAAACTCTATTTATGGACACTGAAGTCTGAAGTTCACATGTCATGAAATTATATTCTTCTTTCAATTTTTGGGGGGTGGTGGGGGGAGGTGGGTATAGCCATTCTATAAAAGCCTTTGAGCCTTTTGCTATTGCAAGTTTTGATTTGAGTATTTTCACAGCCCTCATTTGTATAGCAAATCACAGGTAGACTTTATGTAAATAGGCCGGTGGGCTGGCCTGGCCTGGCCTGTGAACCATGGTTTGCTGAAGCCTGGGCTAGGGGCTTAATGTGCAAAGAAGCAGTAAAATATGCATATCTGCAGGCCGAAGTATCCAAAAACGGTTATTTATTTAGACTAAATACTTGTGTTTCCTGGTGGTCAAAGCAAGGAGGGAAACAGAGTCAGTCGACCGGCCATCCAAGCAAAAAATGTTGGTTACTAAGGGGAGGCGGAGGTGCCATGGCCTTCGAGAACCTTGTGGGTTAAACATTGTAAATAAATTTGATTTTATTGTCCATCAGTGAACTCCCCTACCCTCTGCCTTTATTTTGCCATTGCCAAGGCTAGTCTCAGAGTATTTGCTCTACTGTGTGAGATCAACAATCAACTGTTTTCTGGTCATTGTAATGGTGTAAATTATATCTGACGGTTGTTAATTAAATACCTAGTCATGCTCTAGAGCCAAAGCCAAATAGTGCTCCGTAAACATTATGATTTGTCAGTAATCAATGTGATTTGTATAATTTGTGAGTGATCAGATACTTTATCCAAAAGCAGATTATTGATGTGCATGCCTGTCTTGGGAGAAATTGCCACTCGGTCTGTGTCTACGCAGACCCAAGAGAAGAAGAGATTTGACAATGGTCTGATTAATTGAATCAGTGGTTTGGGGGAGTAGGCTGTCTCTATTGATCCAATTAAATAGATAATTGTCAGAACTGAGGTCATGTCTATAAGACACCACCATTTCAAAGCCAAAGAGATTGTTTCAAATATATAATGCTCACCCAATCAATGTGGGCTGCCGCTTCCACATGAAATCAAGCAGAAAGTGATTGATTCTGTGGATCTGTAAACTGGGGTCTTTCCTATTTTCAGCAAACAGTTACGTGCTAAATACAGTGCTTTGAATTTTTGTTCCCCAAAGTCCCAAGGGCAGCAATTCATTATGCAAATAAAGAGGGATGGAAATATCCAAATCAAAAGTTGGAATGACACAAGACTCAAAATAGTCCCTTATAGCGGAAGAAACAAAAACGAAGAAGAAGGCAAGCCAGTACCCTCCGTGTCTGTGAGCCCAGGAAACAGCTGCGTGCATGCGTTGGATAAACCAGGGGTCCGTGTCATCCTCGGGGTGACCGCGCTGCAGGTACCCTGAGGGGCAAGCTCTCGCCCGTGGTTGAGTGGAAAAGGAAAAGAGAAAAGGAAGAAGGCTTGACTTGAACTTCTGTATCAGATTAAAAACCTAATCTCTCCACTAACTAGCCGGTGATTGTAGGCAAGTTAGGCAACCTCTCCGACCCTCGGTACTCTTATCCATCTAATGAGGCTACATACACTTAATTCACTTCCATACCAAGCACACACTCATGGTTGGTTTGCCCCTCACTTCTCCACTGACCCCCACAGAGGAGCGGGGCTAGCTGCTGACATTCCTCCCCTGATCTGTGGCAGTAGTCTCGCCTCTCTACACTGTAGCAGTCAGTGTTCCCGGAACCACCGAGGAACTCCTGCCACCTGCCCACTGTGTCACAATGAGCCACACTTTCATTTCTTTGTGCCTCAGTTTCTTCATATGTGAAATGGGGATGATGATAATAATCCCTGTCATAGGGTAGTTAGGAGGATTGAATGCATCAGTAATACAGGAACAGGCTTAAAAGACAGGCCAGACACATAGAAAGCGATCTATAAATGCTAGCTATTATTATCATGGTTTTATTAGTAAATCATTGTTTGAGTTTGCGGGAAGAACGAAAAATGGGCAGGGGGACTTTTCAGGCAAATGACATCAGCAGACAAGAAGAGGGAAGGCACAGTCATGGAAAGCCATGTGATACAAGGCGGGGCAGGGGGTGTTGATGTCTCTGTCCCTGCATCTTCCCGTAGTTGGAGTGGATTCTTCCACACCCCCGCCCCTGCGGTTTTGGAATCTCTCTGAAAATGAGTAGCCACTTTTAGGTTTGATGTGTTTAATTCTACCATAAAAGTAGAAAGAGCAGGTATCCTGTTGTTGATAGTTTTTTTTTTTTTTTTTTTAAGTGAAGGAATATGTTAATGAGCCAGTTTGACAGGGGACAAAGTGGATTCCTGACATCCAGTGGTGGGTGACAAAGGCGGTCACTCCACGTTGTTCAGCGAGGATAGAAGGCTGAGGGAGCAGAGAAGCTTAGGAAACTTGTTCTCAGAGAGGGCAGGAGATAGGTTTTTTTGGTTTTGGGGGAGGGGTTTTTTTGGGGGGGTTTGGCCTGTTCAAAATTGCATCTCTAAAGCTATCCAGTGCATGGCACATAGGAGGCATTTATTGAATGAATGAATGGTGAATGAATGATGAATGATATGTCTATGAAGACAATAAAAGGACAGCCTACAGATCTGTATGCAGCAAAACATTTTCAGGCACTATGCCTTCCTTTGGTCATAATTCTTGGAATATTTGAGCATCACGCAGCACCTGGGTAAGGGATGCTGGATGCGAAGAGAAGAGACTCAGGGACCCTGCTCTGAAGTTCACACTCTTCACCATTTTTTGTGCTATGAATAACCTTGGGTACTGAAGGAACCTATAGACCCCTTTTCAGAATAATGTTTTTAAATGCATAAAATAAAATGCATAGTCTCACAAAGGAATCCAATTGTATTGAAATGCAGTCATTCAAATATGAAGACATATGATGTAGTACTAAACACTCTTCCTAATTAACCTGTGAAATAACACACATAATGGTGGGTCAGTTAACTGTCAATTATCCAAGTAGTGGGTGAAAATGATATTTTGAGTTATCAGCTACAACTCTCATTTTATATGAAAATGTCCATTATTTCTATTGTGACAAACCCACAGACGCTTCTAATATGATAGCAGTTTGTTGTCTGCATGAAGGAAATGGTACCTTTCAGTTAGGGGTTAGTGAAATCAAAGGTGTAATCTTTTGCCCAGCTTAGTACACCACCCCCTCCCAGAATTGTGCCCACAGACACTCGGACTGAGGACCCGGATCTAATTTGCACTTGTCCATAATAATAAAGTGGTGGGAAGTAAGCAGCTACAGGTGCCAGCATGAAGGGGCAGGGGGAGGCTTCCTGAAGCCAGGCTTACTTGGCTACGAGACCAGCACCTCTATGACAGGGTTCTCTGAGAGCGGCCTTGTGCGTGGGACGTTCTCACTGCAGGCACAGAGTAAGTGCTCCGTAAACAATAGCGATTGTTACTGACTGGCTTTGATAAAAGAGTGGGAGGGGGACAGTCAAAGACAGAGAGGGTTGGTGATGGCACAGCAAGTGTCCTCCAGGCAGAAGGAACCTCAGGTGCAAAGGCACTGAGGCCTGTAACAAGCCAGGGAGCTCCAAGGGAGAGAGGGGACAAAGAACTAGGCATGGAGTTTTCCACTGGCACCAGCTCCCAGAACGCTCGGATGGCATGCGCCTGGGACACGTGGCCGGCTATGGAGAGCTTGCTCCGATGCCTGTGAGGGGGTGCAGTTGGGGGCCGAGAGAACCTTCCAGCAATCTGCTCCACCGCCGCCCTGGTTGGTATCAGGCCTATTAGCTTATCTATAATTTCTTGGACGTGTCCCAGAAGCTAGTAAATAAAGCTGTCTACTTTAAAGTTTGTCCCAGTGCCCTTTTAGAGCCTTTCCTCCTAGGAGCTGAGCCCCATTATATTCCAAAAGCATATGTTCCCGACGATTGTTCATTCTCGTTCCAATAATATCTTTGCAGGACAAAGAGGACCGGGGAAGGGAACATACTTTCAGGATGTCAGTCCCAGTTTTAATTACAAGTGTTCGTGGCTGTGGCATTCATGTAATTGGGGGGCTGATTTATGCCAAATAATAAGCACTGAAGTGAGGGACTGAAGCCCAAGAGGGAGGGGAGGCCAAGCCGAGGCAGCAGCTCCACCCCCACAACCCCCTCAAGCCCGGAAGTGTGTCGGCACGTGTCAGCAGCTTAGCTCACAAGCATCCTGGGCCCAGTGGAAAAGACGACTGGAAGGGAGTCCCTGCTTTGCACTTTGTCACTTTGTGACTTTTCAGCAAGGTTTTTTCCCTTCTCTGAGCATCAATGTCCTCACCTAAAAAATGTGTCTGTTAATAATAATAGCAATGGTGTAGGCATTCTGGAAGATTAAATAAGATACTATAAACAAAGTTTAGCTGCATGCCCAGTATATGGCAAGCACACAATGCTGTTGCCTTATGGGAACAGTAATAATAACACCTACAGTAAGCACAGCGATCATAGCAATGACAGTCCTATTCAACTGTGCATTCTGTTTAGGAGAGGGAATGTGACCAGGGCCTTTTTCATGAGATCCATGGTGCATGCCTGTCCTAGTGGAAAGCTGGAAAGCAGTTGGATAGGAACTCAGCCATCCATCCATCTTCCAGTCTGTTGAGCAGTGCGATACAAGAATTGCTCTTTTCTTCTTGCCTCTATGTATTGCATTTCTCTGTTGGATTCCGAATACTTTATAGAGCCCCAATCAGCTTCTAGTATCCTCTCTGTATAAACTCTGGACGAGATGAGGCCCATGCATAATTTCCTTGAGTAATTTACTCAGCAGCACCTTGGAGTACTGGAGGCCAAAAGAGTTGGAGCGGGAGAAGTGGTGTTCTCCCCAGGCTGCTCAGCGTGCTTTCTGACCGGGAGATGAGACCTTCGTAGAAGGGCTCCTGCGAGGTCTGAAAGGCCAGTGACCATGCGACACAGGCAAAACGCATGCATTGAAAAGGAACACAGTTCCGACACCTGCTACAGCATGGCGAACCCCAAAAACAATGTGCTAAGTCAAAGAAGCCCAGCACGAAAGGTCCCATAATGTATGATTCTATGTATATGAAGTGCCCAGAGCAGGCAAAGCCATAGACGGAAAATCGATTAGTGGTTTCCAGGGGTCGGGGTGAGGAGGAATGGGGAGCATGTGCTAATGGATATAGTGTTTCTTTTAGGGTGATGGAAATGTTTTGAAATTGGGTAGTGAGCGGTGATAGCCACACACTTTGTGAATACACAAAACCTACTGAACCGTACACTTTAAAAGAGTGAATTTGGGGATATACGAATTCTATCCGAACTTTGTTTTTAAAAGGTATGTGTGGGCGGGGCTTCTAGCACTTGCCCTCCTAACCAGGGAAAAATGCCCCCACCTGGACACTGAAAGCACTCATCTAGACCCTGAGCTTGCTGCTCCTGGGGAGGAACTGAATAAGCACATGTGTGTGTTTGTACACCCTTGCTCTCGGCAGCTAATTGGTTGCTTGCCCTGCCACCCACCAACCCATGGAGAAGAGCATCAGTGTGACCAGACGTACAGAGAATCTGCCTGGTGAACACGAGGCAGCCACACACTGGGGCAGTGTCTAGTGAATGGGAAATTCCCACGGAGTGTTCTTGGGTGACATTATGACAGTCTTATTAAGCCATGTCCCAATTATACTTCAGCTAGTCCAGTAGTTAGTTCTACCACTCGTTTCACAGAAAACACAGGCAGAGAGTGACTGTTTCTCCAAGGTATGCACTTAGTCCAGAGAGGAGCTACTAAATGAAAGAGCTGATGGAAAACCTCATACTGTAGCCTTCAACTCATCACTTTTTCTTGGCCCTTCCCTCCTTCTCTCCCTCACCCCTTCCTTTCTTCTTTTTCCCCTTCCTTTCCTCCCTCTCTTCTCATCACACCAAAATTTTTTTGTATTTGTTAGTGAATTAACAGGTTCTCTTTTTTAAAAAATGTGCTGCTTCATTATGTGTTTATTTTATCATTACACATATGCCTCCACTGGAAGGCAACCTGAGTAAATCCGTATTCTACAAGGATTGACTGTCCTGGAAACAAATGTTAAATGTTGCAATTGGACAAAAACAGCCCAGCCAAGATATCTCAGGATGGCAGCAAGATAAATGGAATGCATTGATGGAGAAATCAGAGTGTACCCAGAGCCCCCAGGTTGGAATTTGGGGTACACGCCTAAGAGAATGGTCCACCCCCATCACACCTGGCCCCACTCAGTTGCAAGATGGAACAAAGATACACACTAGCCACTGCAAACAATGCACTCACAGTCTGCCTTTCCTCTGTACACACGGTAAACCCGAAAGGTCCTATGCAATCATTGTCCCCACATCTGTGAACTCTTAGGGGTTCTGATGTGCGACGTTTTGGTAATAACTCACCTGAAGTTGTACTATTTTACAAACTTGGGGAAGTGAAGGATATTGAAAATGGAACAGGACACTCCTTAAACCTATGTAAATAAAGCCTGTAAAAACTGTTTTCCTCTGTTGTTGGTTGTTTTCCCCAAAGTTAGGGCATTATATTTTTATATAAAGTTGACATTGCTAACTTTAGTGAGAAATTGCATGTTCTTTAAGCTTAGGCATTGATGAACTTACTTATGCTTTTCAACAAAACTTTGCATATTCAATATTTCCATTTAGAGCTCCCAGAAATCTCAATTATTAATTCCACCGTGGATCCACTGGTCTTTTAACTTTCTCTTTAGTATAAAGACTGTAGATTCATCAAACTTTGTTTTCTACCCCCAAATTTCAACAG
The DNA here is from genome assembly GCA_039655065.1 of Glossophaga mutica. Classification (NCBI taxonomy): domain Eukaryota; kingdom Metazoa; phylum Chordata; class Mammalia; order Chiroptera; family Phyllostomidae; genus Glossophaga; species Glossophaga mutica. Next base: position 23,545,746 of record CM077315.1, read on the forward strand.
AGATTAAATCAAATAAAGAAATCCAAAAGGCCCTGGTTGGTGTGGCTCAATGGATTGAGTACCGGCCTGTGAACCAAGGGGTCTCCGGTTCGATTCCCAGTCAGGGCGCATGCCTCGGTTGCAGGCCAGGTGCCCATTTAGGGGTGTGAGAGAAGCACCTGACTGATGTGTCTCTCACACATTGATGTTTCGTTTCCTCTTTTTCTCTCTCAAAATAAATAAATAAAATCTTTTTTAAAAAATCCAAAAGGAAATATAAATGCACAGTCATTTTAATGGTGTAGCTGGGCCTGGAACCTGTATGTTTTACAATTTCTCCATCATTCTAATTGTGGGTAAGCAACAGCTATGAACCAGGATGAGCACAGATTGACCCCATAATCCAACTAGACAATTGTTTGTGACATTGTGTGACCAAAAAATAGCATCTGCCCAAAAGATGCTATTTATAAAAGTAAGCTGTTACAAATAGAGCTTAGTGTTAACCAGAACTTTATGAATAAGTGATGAAGTCTAATTTTCCGTTATTATAGCCATTGTTTAAAAATGCATGTCTGCCAGGACATTGTAATGATTCTGTATTACTTAGGAAAACTTTTATGGTTCTCCTCTTTTTATTTTTTAATAATTACTTTATGACTCCTTCATTAAGGTTTCTCTCCTCCAGTGCACATGCGGACCTTCTGAAAAGCAAGCTCGCAAATGTAGTCATTGCATTTTTCTAAATTGCCCCCGAGACTACCCAGCACTTCAGACACTTTTCATGTCGCTTTTTCCCCAAAGCATTCACCAGGCTGCCCTTTGAAGTTCATGGGCAATCCCATTAGCTATGATGGTTTAAGGTCCCCACACAAACTCTGCCACAAAGGCGCTGACTCTGGGCTGAATGTGATCCGGCAGCAGAATAGACCAGCTCACAGAGGAGGGCTGCCTCTACCCAGCTGCTTTTAGGTTTGGCTGCTCCAAAGATAGTACATCCCATTCTGGTCCAACCTGTGTATGGCTTGGAAGGATCATGCCCTTGGGTCCTTAGACCCTGGACTAGTAGCTACTCGTGCCTGCACACTTTGCTCTCTAGACATTTGTGGCCGTCTTCAAACTTTGCCAATGAGATTTAAGTGCAGATTCTGATATTCTGAGTAATCCAGCAGGGAAGTATATAAATACTGGGTCTCCTTAAAATGCGAAGGGCAGGTCTCCTGTTAGGCACCTTTGTCCTCTCCTTGGGGTCGGGGGGAGGGACACGTAGGCTTGCTGGAGCTTCTCAGCTGGATTTGCCCTTGCCAGACGGCCCACGTGGTGGGTGCACGGTGGTGGGTGGTGGCTCTCTGCACTATTCGGTGCCAACCAGCGCACCGTGTGGCTGTCTCCATCCTGGCACTGCTGTCCTGTGGCAGTCTGTTGCCGCCTCCAGGCCCTTTCGCTTTGAGCCTTCTCAAGGTGGTCACCCAATTAAAGGCATTAGACATCTCCGAGTGGGCTGAAGAAAGGGACCTTGTGATTTCTGGGGACCCATGCCCCAGTGCTTCCCAGGGGGATAAGGCCATTCAGCCATCAAAGTCCAGAGAGAAGGAAAACCTACAAACACTTTATGGGTTTGAGTCCTGAACTACAATCTTATTTATCTGCACATACGTGAGATAGTAACCTCTTTTTTATTTGCTTTTTAAAATTGTGATAAAATATATAAAACAAAATTGACCGTCTTAACCATGTTTATGTGCACAGTCCAGTGGCATGAAGTCGTTCACGCTGTTGTGCTGCCGCCGCCACCGGCCATCTTTTCACCCCTCAAACTGCAGCCCCGAGTCCCCGTTCCCACCCACCCCCAGCTCCTGGCCACCGCCATTCTACTTCTGTCACTATGAATCTGACTTCTCTAGGGACTTCAGAGAAGTGAAATCATACAGTATTCGCCTTTTTGTCACTGGCTTATTTCACTGAGCATCACGTCCTCAAAATGCATTCCTAGTGTAAAGTTTTACCTTTTCAACCAGAGGCTTCAGCCTCAGGACTGCCTGTCCCACCACCCGGCAGGTGCGGCTACCCCATTGCACAGGGACCTGGGCACGGGGTGGCACTGACTGCGCAGGGGGCCTCTGCGTCAGTCTTGGAGAAGGCAGGCCTGGCAGGAAGAGCCAGCCGCCCCGTGGGACTGCGGCTGCGCCCTGTGGTCTGCGTGGGCTGATACGGGGTGTCGACCGGGTGGGATGTCTTGCATCACACACTCTTGACATTTTTTATGTTAATCTTTTTTCTCTCTCATCTATAATATTTCCCACACACCACGCTAAAGGGATATTTTAAGCATTAATTCTCCCAAAAGCATCATGCCAATGTAAAAATATTTCTCTGTCTCAGAAAAAGGCTCTCAATATAAATGAAAAGCACTGTTATTAGTAAGGACAATAATTTTTCTGACATCCATTTGGGCATCCTACACGTTTTGATACGAGTACATAAATAATGACATTGTATGCAAACTCTCAGAATGCAAAAGACATTTTCTCTGAGCCGTACCCTACCTGGGCCTTGCGCTCCTGCCCTTACGTTTCCTGAGCAGCAGTTTGGGGCCTCTGGTCAGACATGCCACTGTCTTGCATACGGTGTCCCCTGACTTCACCGAATGATCACAGACTGGCTTCCCCAATGCCCTGTGCTTCATTCCCAGGTGTTTATTCTCTTTTAGGATGATCATCCTCTGCTGGATTTTACCAGAGGCATTTACATTTCCAATAGCAAGAACATTGAATGATTTTGTGTCATTTCCTTAAAAAAAAAAAAAAAGAAATGTAATTATTTAAAAACAGAAAGGGTTCTCTATCAGAGCATACCTGCAGGTCTCCGAGTCCGTACCTCTGGAATGACATAAATGACACAGAGGAATTATTCATTGTGTCTCTAAACAGGCTAAGTGTAGTCTTTTAAATTATTATTTTAAAGAAAAAGGATAATGGAACCATAGCATTAAATATATTTTGTGAATGATCCACTAGTAGAATTACTGAAAGATAATAAAGGCAAGCAGATAATCAGAGGAAAATTACCTATAATTCATCAATGAGTAATTGTATTGCTGATTATTTCCTCTCACCAACATTCTCAACTCGAGGCCACAATACATTTTCAAAATGTACTGAAACAAAAAAGTTACCTATCTAGAACCCCTGACCACAGCTCTGAAGCTACAACCCAGTCCTTTCTCATCCCTTCTTTGGTTTCCAGTGGTGGGCAAATCCAGGAGTATTCTAGACCATCTAGAATGCGTAACCAGAACAAAAAGGTTGACTCCCATTGGAAGACGACCAAGGAGGCAAGCTGATGGGAGGGGCTGGGGACCAGTCCAACCCTTTGTGATTTATCCATAAGCGGAGTGATCTACACCAAGCTGCTCCTTAAATGTCTTATGATTGGGCATTAAAGAGCACCTGGGGGCAAGAGGTCACACCTCCTCAGATGTTCCAGGAGCCTAGAGGGCTCCCTACACACATGCCCACCAGTGTGCCTTGGCTTTTTGCTTGGGCAAGTAAATGCTGGTCAGGAATCGGTCTTCTCCCCGCTGACCCTCCAAGCGTGACTGCTTTTCACCTCTGAGACTGGTCTGCCTGCTGTCTTTCCACTCGCAGTTCTCCCTCGCCAGCTCCCCTTCGCTCCCCAAGAGATCCCTTGGGTTTGGAAATTGGAGCTCCCTTGGTGCGAGTCTCTCTCTCCTCAGGCGGTCTCTCAGACAACGCCTGCCCTGCAGATGCCATTACACTCTGGCAACTGGGCCGTTGGGCCCAGCCTTTACCCAGACTCCCACCAGATAGTGCCCATCCGATGGTCACTGTTTGACGGGGGGTGGGGGGGGAATTAAAAAATCATCCTTTTTCCTGCATTAATCAAACAATGCCCTTCATGTTCAATGTTGCAATTTAAGTCCCAGTCTTGTCCCGTAGAATTATTGCCAATTGATCTCCGTATAAACGTCTGGGTTTTCTGCATTATTAATAACATGCAAGGCTTTTGACAGGCCCTCCTTTGGTGCAGCTTGTTCTGAGAAGTGACTGTGGAAGTGCCGGGCAGGGCTTCCCTCTGTCAGAATTGCTGGAGCCTTTGGTTTAATGGAGAAAAAAGAGAAGATGATACACCTCAGTCTTTTCCTCTAAGAGAGGCTTGCCAACCCTATTAAATTGGCAGTGGCTACCTGGAGCTCTGTTTGGGGAAGAACTGTGAGTCTTCTGTGTATCTTGACTTGATTGAAAGATTGATTAGCAGTGCCTGCCGTGAGCGAAGATTAGGTAGACTAGCCAGGCATGCTGCATATCTGCCATGGGCTCTGAACTTATTCCATCTCGGAAGAGATAACCTTGAAGATGTCAGTGGTCAGGGAGTTTAGACACAAGAACAGGTTCAATGCAGGTGTTAAAGGAATTGTTCCACATGGGCAATGAGTGGTTTTGAAGTCACCTTTCCTGAATTCGTGATCTTGGCTCCATTCGGCCACCCAGAAGGAATACGAGCCTGGGATTGTGCATCTTGACTCCTGTGTTCGCTGTAGTTCTGGTTACTGTTGAGATCACAGGTCTTTGCTTTTGGACCTGGTTCAGGGTCTGAGGCTTTGCATCAGCTGTTTTCAGTTTATTACATCCCCCAAGGAACAGAAAGGAGCACAGGGCTGCCTGGAAAGCTAGTCTCTGCTCTGGATTTTCCAGCCCTTTCTCTTGTTCTGCTCTCAGATCTAAGGAAACACCCTCTCCCTACCCTTCCTTGCGTGGCAAGTGCCAGGGAATAGGTGAGACCAGGCTGGTTTTAATTCCCAAGTTTAGTATGGAGAGGAGGGATGAACCTTTCCAGGGCCAGGTGATTGGAGGGGAGGGGTTCTTGCTGAAGGTGGGGTAGGCTGGGTACTGGTCTGGGGGTTTCTTACGGAAAGGCTGATGAGCCTGCGGAATGGGTGTCGGTATAGGAGAGTGGACCCAGCAGTCATCATCTACCCAAGGTCACATTGCTAGTGAGCGGCAGAGACCAAGTTCAGATCTCTGGGTTTACAAGAGTAAACCCAGTGGAAATCACGCCCTGCTGCTTCCAACAGCGGGGTGGACCCTTCGCCAAGTCCTCCCGGCCTCCCTCAACTGGTAATTTCCAGTGAAAGGTTATTTAGTAGGTCCTGCTGGATGCTAGCAGAGGTTGCCTTGGTTTGCATTTCTGGTCAGGTTCAGTTGCTTTATTCCTTCCAAGGTCATCTAGGACGTTTCTATCCCCAGGGCCTGTAGATCTTTCCACCAGAGATTAGGATTCTGCCTGCCCTCTGGGTGGCTGGCCGTGCCAACAGAAATGCCAGCTGCTGTGAGAAGGACAGGCTCTCCATCCGAGAAAAGCACGGGGACTCGCATTTTTTTCCTAGCGTGGTTCCTCCCCTCCACAACTAGAAAAAGCTAATTAACGCGTTATGGCAACCAGGCCGCAGTATCTGCCAGCTCCCTTGTGCGGGATCCTCTTTAGCATTCTCTCAGCTTCCCTTCTCAACAATAAATCCAGATTAGCGATTGGGAGAGAGCAGTACCCAGTTCAAAAGGGTCTGTCCCCACAGTGAGCCTCTGGGCAGGGTGAGAGGCCACCTGCACTTGTTTTTTCTGTCTTTGTCACCTAGCACCCTGTTGTAGATATTTGCCTTCCTCACACATGTGTGGTTACTGTCATAAAGATGCAGCTGATTGTCTCCTTAAGATAAATACATGAAAGGACATTTCAAAGTGTAGATACTAGTTATAATGAACAAGGAGAGAAAATGCTCATGATATAACAGGTGGAAAATGAAGAGAAATCTTATCATCCTAATTATGGAAACTATTACTAAAATGTGTATCAGTGTGTCCTCGACAGGCACGGAAAAAAGAAAGACGGGAAGGAAATGTACTGAGATGTTTTTAGTCTCTAGAAGGCATAATTATGATTTTTGAAAATCTTTTACATGATCAGTTTTCTTAGGAATTGATAACGCCTAAGTCAGAAAAATAAATGTCTTGAAAAGAGGTAAAACAAGTGCAGAGGATAATTTATAAGCATGCATTTCGTGACGACATATTTCTACTAAGTTACTTCTAGTATGGTTCTTTTTCCGAATCGGATGCCTGCCATAAAGGGGATTTTTAGTGGCTTATAATTCATGTGATGTGATCTTTAGCCTCCACATTGGGTTCTTGAGTTTAGTGTGGAGAAACTGAACTAGAAAGTTTGAAGGAAATGAAAATTCTGGCTTTCAGGTTTAGCTGGTGACACTTAACATTACTGTTTTGAGCTCAGGACTCGGGCTGCGGTTTCTCTGAGGGGTTGCAGAACTCAGATCTGGTGTCGCAGGAATCGCTTTGTCTTTGTGGACAAGCCATTAACCACCCTGGGCCCTTGAATTCCCTCATCTCCTATCAGCAAAAGCTGAGTTTCCAATGAGGGAACTCACCTCATTGGAAAGAGACCAAGAGCAGACACATTGTCCCACAATAAAGGCAGACCAGTGATGGCTGGGCCTTGGGCCGGATTCCCCCACTCATGGCTGCGTCCACGGTCAAGGTGTCCAGTTTCCCTGTTGCCACGTGCTAGAACTGGTGTGGGTTTTGCTATCCTAACAGGCTTCTTAACTCAACATGTTACAAAGCCCCACTGTTCCCTGTACTGTCTTTCTGAAAAAAAGGCCTGGGAAAAGGGGGAGATGCTTGATTAGAACCAAGTGAGCTGGGAGTCCTAGCTCCAGTGACCCTGGCCTCCATTTCCTCCACTTGTTCTCTCTCCCTCTGGACCTTTGTCCATGCTCTTCTCTGGACCTGCAATGCCCTGTCCTTCATTTGTCATCTGACTCACATCTACCAGTCCTACCAGACTTGGCTCAGGAGTTACTTCTTCCAGGAAGCCACACTGGACTGGCTAACAGGCCATGCCCCACACCATCCTGGGTTGTGTTGTTGATATTGTTGTTGTTGTTGTTGTTGTTGTTTTCTGATTCCAGAACGTAACTTAGCCAGTCGTTGCTCAGCTAGTTTGCCTAGAGAGGGGGCCAGGCTGCATCCATGGCTGGAGCATGGGTTTGGGGGTCTAAAGGATGATGGTAGGGATCCAGGTACCTCAAGTTACCAGCAGATTATCAGGTATAGGTATATCTCACCTCTGTGGGGCCTCAGTCTTCGATCTGTAATAGGATAGTGGTGAGAATGCAGCGTGCTGACCCATGTAATGCACCCCATTCGTGGCGATGGGATGGAACCCACCAGCAGTGCCTGACACGATGTAAGCATGGGCCCCGTGGTCCTGCCCCACTTTAACAGAAACCAGCACAAGGGTAGAGCCCTTCCTGGTAGGTATATGTGATGTCTCTTAATTCTTGGCTTTCTTCCTTAGCAAGATCCGTCACCTCCCCACATCATCTCTTCCCCTTTGTTCTCCAGCCTCTGTCACCTCCTATCAGATGTTACCTCCTTGCAGTAAAGCACTCTGTGCTCTCCCCTATGGAAGGGTTATGCCCGCTATTCCCCTTACCATCCCCTGCCAGTGCCCTGGCCCAGCAAGACCCTAGGGGTTCTACCGTCTCATGAGGGAGTCGGACGATGGAGAAGGGTCATGCTCATTAAGCCCGCAGACGTCCTCGGGTGGTTAGAGGGGCCGAGAGAGCTGAGGCCTGCCTGGTGAAGGCGAACACCAACCATGGGAGGACGGGGACCAGGATCAGAAACAGGCCACCGAGAGCAATTCTGACTTAGACGGACAGACCCCGTCACCGCAGACAGCAAGAGGATGAAGTGATGCAGGACCAGACCTGAGCTTTGAATCCGGGGCTTGAGTTTTCACTTTGCTTTTTCAGTCCGAATAACTTTGCTCTAGTTTCCAGACAAAATTCAGGCATATATTCTAGAAGCAATAAATAGCTAACTCCTAAGCTCTGCTTCCTCTCCCCTTTCTCATTCACATTCTGAGAACCTGGGGGAGCCCAGAAATTTTTCCCCCTTCTCTTAAGGACCTCTGTGGCTTCTTTCACAGAAACAAATGGGAAATGTGCCAGGTTCTTTCTGCAAAATAGATGTGCAGTGTGAACTGTGTGCCTCCCCATCCTGGCTTTCTCATTCCAGAGTGTGAGGGAAGGATTAATTCACTGCCTACCTGCTATGTGCCAAGTGCCTTCATCTGCATCCTCTTAGTTAACCTGCATGGACATTTCCTTCACCTGTGTCCAGATGTACCTACAGGCAGAGGCTCAGATGTATTCACTGACTTACCCAAGGTCGCATAGTGTCTGAAGGGCCACATTGCACTGGAACCTACGTCTGTTGAGCACAGCACCCACCCTCTCCTAGAATCCCCAAAAGCGAGGCTTCACCTGTCTTTTGCATCATGTCTTGGGTGGAAATGCACTCACTCCCTGGCTGACCTTTCAGCTCAGAACACGGACATTCATTGGCTCTGCTGCCTAGCAGGGCCTCGAGCTGGCCCCCTTTCTCAATCAATGCATATCATTTTGCCAAGAGACAGAGTCTGCTGCTGGAGAGATTGATTCTCTGGTTATTTATCTTCCTCTGCCCAGTGTAAATTGGTCAGCCTGATCCTATTCGCATGATAAAAATCATAATGTCTCAAATTACTTACTCAATAAAATGTGGGTTTGTCTATTATTAGTGATCATTAGGGTTATAATGCAGCATGGAAATTTGGAGCAAATTAACTACATATGCAAGCTGTTGGGCTCATGTGCAGTTAATCATGCACACACAGTTCCAGAGGGCAGAGGGTTTTGCAAGAATCGTTTCAGGAAGAATTTGTGGGAGGGGAACTGAATCCCCAGGTTTTTTTCCCCTCTGCTTTTCCCCCTTAATCTGGATTTCTCAGATGCACGTTTATCTAATACAGTATAGAACCATGTAAGTAGAAAGAAGAAAGAAAGAGAAAAAGAAAGAAAGAAGGAAAGAAAGAAGAAAGAAAGAAAGAAAGAAAGAAAGAAAGAAAGAAAGAAAGAAAGAAAGAAAGAAAGAAAGAAAGAAAAAGAGAGGGGAGGAAGAAAGAAAGAGAAAGAAAATAATTGCTCAGTTGAAATAACTGTTAATACTTCCATTCATTTTTCCCTGTGCCTTTAGATGATGAATCAGAATTCCATAGTGAGCAAACACACACCTAGGGACCCCCCTAACTTTCTCATCTGTCTTGCCTGTCTATTAACACTTCCTCTTAGTCTTTTCTTCTGAGCCTTTCTGCTCAATGATGTAATGGGACAACCTCTACGGTTACAAAGACAGTTCCCATCATACCTGGGCAATGCCATTTCCTCTGTGGCAGATGCTTCCTGGACATGTGGGCAGGTGAGAGGAGCTGAGTTCGGCTACTTGTTTCTGAACATAAGAGAGAGGTCGCTTTGAATGGCAACATACATTTAAAAAGAAAAAAAGTTACATATAACTTGTTTCCTGTGAGGGTGCCAGGAAACTGATAATGAACTTTGTGAATTAAAGCTACCGGATGAATAGAGGTGGTAGCATGGTAGCGGAAATTAGAAATTTTTTTTCTAATGGTTTTTGGTTTACACAAAATTTTCTCCAGGGAGTTTGACTTATTCTTTGTGATTCTGAAAGCAAAACTAAGACCAAAGGTGAGGGCCAAAGTCAAACTGAACCCAACTCCAAATAGACGCGGGGACAAAAAGGGATGACACTGGTTCAGTAACTGATAAGTTGTGAGGTAGGTCTTACTCACTTCAGGCATAGCTGGATCCAGGTACTTAATGATATCATCAGAAAACGTTCTCCATTTCTCCACTTTGATTTCTTCTGTGTTAGCTTTCTTCTGAGAGATGATGCTCTCGCCCCATAGCAGCCTTTGGCTTACATCCTCCTGAGATGTACATAGCAAATTCGGGAAACAGATCACCCTCTGGCTGCCAGGACCAACAGTTTCTCCAAAAGGACAGAGCTGCTACTTGTTGCCTGTGCTTGGGCTAGTCTCGTCACAGGTGCCCCTAATTGTGTGGCCAGGGGTGATGAACTATCATAGTTTTGTTCCACTTACAGAGCCAGGAAGTACTGCGAGCCCACCCAAACCCACGGCCTGGGAGTGGCAGTGAGGGGAGAAGGAAGACTCTCCTTGAAATCTATCGCTGGAAGGACTGAAGTTCTGGCTGGCACTCTCTCAGCAGGCAGCCCAGAGCGGGACACTGCAGAGCCTGGACTTGGGAGTCTGGCACACTTGACCTCCAGTCCCAGTCCCGTCACTAACTCTGTGAACTTGATCAATGTACTTAACCTCATTCAGCCCTCAATCTTCCCATGTATAAATGGGCTAATATGATTCCCATTTCATGTGGTTGGTGTGATAATGAATGAGATAATGTGTATAAGGATTTACATAAGTAGTAACTGTTCAATAAAGGTGTCCTCTGCTCCTATCAGTCCGATTTTGCCTCAAATTCTAACACTTGGGACTGATACATTTATCCATAATCATACATTAGAATCAGGTACTTGGGTGACTCCATCCCTCATTTCAGAAAGCGTTTTCTGGGGTCACAGACTCCTGTATGCAGCCTATGAGACTCACTTAAAGCTCAGTAGACACTTGACCTAAATGAAGAGCCATCTGGAGTTCCATTTAATTGGCAAGGACCAACCCAGTTGCCGAGCTGTAGCCTGGAGTATGGCCGGCTTGCTCCAGAGACGCGCTTTATGGTTTGTGTGGGTGGGAAGATTCTCTCAGGAAATAGGCTAAGGGGCCCTCTGACCTCTTCAGAGAGATTATGGTGTCAGCTGCCCTCACTGGCAGGGAAAACTCTCCATTTCTAGTCTCCATTTCCCAATAGGTCAGGGAGGTAGAATTTAAAGCCACAAAATAAGTCATTGATAGATATAATCTATCGATGCAAAGGACCAGTTTAGAGGCTAAGGCACCTGAGTTCCATATCTTGGCTTAATCACTTCCCGGCCCCATCTCTTGGCACAAGCAGGGCTACCATCATGGAATTTACCGGCTCTAGACAGAGACCTGATAACTGGAAGCAAATGGACAAAGGTCAGAAATAGTTGTGTGAGAATAATGTCTTTATAATCTGAATTATTTTCTTACATCACCATGAACAGTAATGCTGTAAAGTTCATGGTGGCTTTGATAATGAATTTGACAAAGCCAGAAATAGACCAGATGAAGATCGATCAACTGGTTGGTTGATTAATTGATCAGCTGAGCAGTGTCAGCCTTGGCTACCGAGGTTTGTAAAAGCCCTGCAGATGCAAATGATGCCTTTGGTGTGGAAGCTCCTCCCTGCTTTCTGGAGCCTCCTCTTGGAGTGAGCCAGCGTGTTCATTTCCTGTGGACGCTGTAACAGATTACCACAAACTCAGAAGCTCAAAACAGCTCAGGTTTATTCTCTTAACAGTTCTGCAGGTCAGAAGTCTTAATCAGGGGTGTCCAACCTCTTGGCGTCTCTGGGCCACACTGGAAGAAGAGTTGGCTTGGGCCACACATTAAATACATTACAACACATAATCACAAAAAAACCTCACAATGTTTTAAGTAAATTTACGATTTTGTGTTGGGCCGCATTCATAGTCATCCTGGGCCTCCTGCAGCCCACAGGCTGTGGGTTGGACACCCCTGCTTAAAATCAAGGTGTCATCAGAACTGGTTCTTTCTAGAAGGTCTAGGGCAGAATCCATTCCTTGGCATGTTAGCTTCTGAAGAGCACTGCTTTCTCGGCTTGTGAGCCCTCTCTCTACCTTCAGAACACGTCGCCCTATCGCCTCACTCTTCTTTCTGCTTCCGCCATCATGCTGCCTGCCCTCTCTGGATCTGACCCTTCCCCCTCCCTCTTATAAGGATCCTTGTTATGACATGGGGGCCACCCAGACATTCCAGGATGATCTCTTCATCTCAAGATCCTTTACTGAATCATGCCCTGGCCAGCGTGGCTCAGTTGGTGGGAGTGTTGTCCCGCAAACTGAAAGGTCGTGGGTTCGATTCCTGGTCAGGGCACATAGCTCTTTCGTGAAACTCCATTAAAAGGGCAGTGATGGTGTGAAAGGCGTCTGCCACTAGAGCCCTGGAGACATGAGGTGTGGCCCTGGCCCCACCTCTAACTTTGTCACCTGAAACTATTTAACGTCCCTGCATTTCAGCTTCTTCAACCATAACATAAAAGTGTTTGCAGGTGATGTCCGAGTTGTCCCTTTAAGCCTAAAATTCTAGCATTTACTTATCAAATGTTCCTGCCACAAACTGAGTGGCTTAAAACAATAGAAACTGATTCTCTTACAGTTCTGGAGGTCACAAGTTCAAAATCAGGGTACCCGCAGGGCCGTGCTCCCTCTGAGGACTCTAGGGGGGAATCCTCCATGCCTCTTTCTAGGTTCTGCTGGTGGCCAGCAATCCTTGGCCGTCCTTCGCCTGTGGACACATCGCTGCCACCTCTTCCTGTACCGTACCGTCGCATAGCCTTGTCCTTTGTGTCTGTTTCTGTGTCTCTTCTGTTCTCATAAGGCTACCAGTCCAATTGGGTTTAGATCCTACTCTCATATTAACTAATGGTACATCTACAAACCCCCTATCTTCAAATCAGGTCATCTTCTGAGGTTCTAGGGAGGAAGAGAATTGGCGGGAGGGGACACTCTTCAATCCACTACAACCCAGACTCCCACAGATAAGAATTCCCTTCACAATTAAAAGAATTAGAAATGACAGACAGAACTTGACGACTTTCTCCTAGGCCTGGTGTGATTACTTTTTGATTTTTGGCCTGTTTTTGTGGGCACAGATGCAAAGTAGCATCACAGAGCAGCTCCTCCAGGTACTTGGTGATATTTAGTTGTAGTCAGAGGGTGGGGTCAGGCTGCCTGTGTGTGATGCCAGAACACAGTGTGGCCATGACAATAAGCAGATGAACAGCCCCGCGTGAATGGGGGAGCGTGGATCTGACAACTCCGTGACTCAGATGCCCCGACTCCGTGTAAGAACCAGAATGCACGTGAACCATCACCTGGCCCAGCATTTCCTGTCTATGGAGGGGTTGCAGGGAAAAGTCACTCGCAGAACATCTGGCTGGAGAGTGCTCCCGCAAACCCTAGTCCTGCAGTCAGGGTGGCAGACGCTGGCCTCCCCCTGGTGCCGAAGGTGTCAGGAACTCATGTCTGCAAGGGCGTCGGGCAAACTCACTGCATAAAGTGCCCCAGATCACAGACATGAAAAATCATTTTGTATTTCATGGAGCGTGAAGAAGCTTCCTTGGAAAAGCTAGTCTTCGGATTTCTATTTTTGAACCAGAGGGCAGGCCAGGAGGGAGCCGACCTGTCCGGGGCGTGGAGGTGGTGTTTTCAGCTGAGGGAAGTGATCCCGCACCGCTCCGTCCTCAGCAAGCCAGATGGAGCCGCGGGCCGCAGCCCCTGCAGCCCCGCACACATGCTGCGCACCTGGGCCGCCACTCTACCTGTTTACAAATTACCTCCGTTTTCTGCTTGGTTCAGCAGCAACTGTTTACCCTCCCCCGTGATGTAATTAGGCCTTCAGAGTTCACGTGCGCCTATTATGAGCTCTCCTGTGTTTTGTCTTGGTGCTTTGTTTCTGTAGCAGTAATCATATATATATATTAAAATTTGGTATCGATTGTTTGGCTAAATTATGCACAGTGGGCGATCCTAACCTGCCATTAACATAACGTATGCTAAACAATGTGTCGAGTTTTTTTCTTCTCTTTTTTCCTGATAATTATACACTAAAGCATCAATTGCTTATTCGAGTAAATTAAACTTTGAGATTTTTCTCATTTCTTCAAACTTTCAAATTGTCTTGACTGCCACAGACGCAGACCAAGCACTCTTCCTGCCGCTGGTGGAGGCAGCCTTGGCATGTTCTTTCTGAGAACGCCAAGGTTGACATAGTGCTCTCCAGCAGTTAGGCGTCGTGACGTTCTGGGCTGAGCTGTAACTGGGCACATTGACACCACTGCCCCCATTTAAGGGGCCTGGTCATGGTGTTGAGATGGGAGTCAAATACAGGTGTCTGCTGGAGTAGACACATTCACCCACTCCCTGGACACCTAGGAGGTGAAAGGTGCTATTCTACCCGCAGAAGAAAGAAAAGTCACCAAAACAAACAATGTTTCCGTTTGTAATCTAGTGTGGAGGGTCAGCAACCTGTGTCTGTAAAGGACTAGATAGTAAATATCGTAGGCCTTGCGGACCATGCAGTTTTCGTAACAACTGCTCAACTCCACCATTGTAGCCTGAAAGCAGCCGTGGACAATGCAGAAATGAATGGGCATGGCTGTGTGCCAATAAAACTTTATTTATAAAAAGAGGCAGTGGGCCAGATTTTGCCAGCCATTAATCTAGCAGGTTGAGGAAGAGAACATCTAAAAATAATTCCATTTTTGAAAGTCCACGGATAATTTTGGACTGTGGCAATTGATACAAGGGAAGTAAGCATAGTGATGTAAGCAGCACTTGCCAAATTTTTCTCACCAGGGCACGCACAGACAACCGGTTCAGCACGGCTAGGTTCAGTGGATGAGGCTTCTCGGGGCTGGTGCCTGGAAGATCCAACACCCCGAGGGGACTCGATATCGTAGCATGTCGGTAGCCCCTGTGCAGCACCCTTCAGACGTTCCATAGAGCGTGACCAGGGAAGCCAAGTTTAGATGCCATAGTTGCCAGGGCTTCTCTTGGGTTGCTTTTGAGTTGAAATACGAATACTGAACAGTAGCCAGACACGGGAAAGGACTATGAGAGCTCCATTGAGGGGTAACTCTGTGCAAAGACACCAGGGCGAGAAAAAGTACGTCAGCTTTGGATCGGAAGGGAGAACAGTGTAGTTGGAAACAGGATAGAGCACAGTGGAGCTTTGCGATGAAACAAGGTCAAACGGGTCACCTGAGTTTAGGAAATGAATTGGAGGCCAATGTTGTGGCTGCTATTGCTGCATGACAAAGCGTGCCCGGACTTGGTGGCTGACAGCCATGCACGTGTATATCTCACATGGCTTTGAGGCTCAGCAGACTTGGCTTGGCCTGGCCGCACTATTCTGAGGGTCTCGCTGGCCTCGGCGGGACTTCCTCCTGTGTTGGTGGGTTGGGTGTTTTGCTCATGCATCCTTGTGTACCCTGGGACTTCTGCCCTAGACTGGACTTGGGTGGGTATCTTAGTTAGGGTGATTCTTCTCCATGTGTCTGTCATCCTTCTGGGACCAGCAGGGCTAGACCAGGTGTGAGCTTCTCATGTCAATGGCAAGAAAGCAAGTCAAAATACAGAAGGCCTCTTGAAGTCTAGACTCGGATTTGGCAGGCCCATCCTTTCTACCACATTCCATTGGCCAAAACAAGTCACAAGGCTGAGCTCAAAGAGGGAGGGCATGCAACATCACACAGCAAAGGCCTTGGATCGGAGGAGGGAGGGGGTGAAAATGGGGATACTGGCAAGACTTTTTTTTTGTATTTAAATTGGATAGAAGCTGCTGGAGCCTTTTAAGAAAGGAGTGATGTGATTTGAGTTACAATGAAAAAAATCATTAATCTGGCAAAACACGTGGAATAGAATAGAGTGGGTGGGGGGAGGGGAGGAAGTGGAGAGATTAACGAAGGCTGAACCTGTTGAAGGTCCAGAAACATAGGATGCATTGCTTCACTTCTCACCCTGGGCTGTACCAGGGGAGCTGACAGTTATCACCTGCATTCATCAATATAAGGTCCATAAAAAGCAAAGCAGATGAAGAAAAATGAGAAATTACAGCTCAGATTAGCAGCCTCGATTGCTCCTCATGAACACAGGACATTCACCCAAATCACACATCATAGCCCTTCACCCCTTATCACTAATAGCACCATTATTCCCCAGAAGCTGTAGCCATTATATTTGTTATCATCACAACAATAAAATAAATAGATGTGCATTCCAGCCCTGCTCATTGAGTTATTTCATGCTGATCAGTTAATATACGTGTGTGGCTTGAAGTTTGAATCTCTTGTGAGGAAACTTATCATTAGAGGAATAATTGTCAGCTTACTGTGGAAAGGAAGATCTTCTTGGAAGTGGATTCGCCAAAGATTTCTGTATTACGTATGGGAAACAGTAATAAAACCTAAGTGTATACTGTCTTAAGTACATTAGAAGCTTGGTTTTCACTAACATAAAATCCAAAACAGGTGATCAGCAAGATGCTCTCCTCCAAGTGGTGACTCAGGGACCCAGGGACCTAGGCTCCTTCCATTCTGTGGCTTTACCATGACCAGTGAAGACCTTTGGAAGGTTGCCAGATTATTTCATCCAAAAGGAGAAAGGAAGGAAAAACGATGCTTGTCAGACTCGGTGGCCAGACCTTAAAGTGACATGCTATTTTTTCTCATATTTCATTGGGTATAACTAGTAGCATGATACTCAACTGCAAGGGAGGCTGGGAAATGTAGTTTGCTGTATGTCCTGGAAGGAGAGGAAATTGGATTAGTGAACAGCTGGACAGTCTTCTTGACAGATTCCTTTAATGCCATCCTCTCATTCCAGCAATTGAATGATTTGTATTGTTCCCTTTCTTTACAGAGAGATAACAGGAGTTACTATTTACAGTGCTTTTCATGAGCTAGGTGCCATATATATGTATATAAAATCTCAATTAAATCCCCCAGCATCTGTGTAAAGGGTACTACATTATTCCAGTTTTACAGGTGAGGGAATAGAGGTTTTGAGAGATTGAGCATCTTTTATCATCTGTTAAATGGAAAAAATATTAGTACCTGCCTCACAAATTATTCCTAAGGGGGCACATCGGTCAGGATAGGCTACCTTTGCTGAAGTAGCAAGTAACACTTGAAATCTCAAGATATAAAAACCACAAAGTTTTATTTCTTGCTCCTCTCATGCTCTATGTCCACTGTGAGTCATCCTTTTCACTCCAGGACTGAGGCTGATGGACGAGTTACTTTCTGCAATGTTGCTGGTTTCCATGGGAGAGGAAAAAGGGAACTGAGGAGGCACAGACTAGTCCTTAAAGCATCTGCGTGAAAGAAACCTTTGTCATCTCCATCGCTTCGTATTGGCTGAAGGGAGCGGAAGGGCCACCCCTTACATCAAGTTGGCAGGAAATGAACGCCTCCCATGCACATACCTAGAAAGAGAAAGCTGGCTCATTGGGACATATTCTAATGATAACCAGTCCATCGCAGTAATTCAGGGAAAGCACATAGCATCAGGCTGGGAATACAGGAAGTGCCTAAATACAGGGTGGGGCACAAGTAGGTTTACAGTTGTTCGTATGGAAAGTAATGTAATAATTAATAAATGATAATATAAGAATATATTCTGCATTTCATGTACTCAGAACTGTAAAGCTACTTTTGCCCACCCTATATTGTCATTTCCATGTGATTGCTTAGGAAATGGATGTTGGAAGAGAATTACTAAAATAACCGGACTTGATCTGAAATCTACACAGTGGATCCAACTGACTCAGGGGGACCCTGTAAGTATGTTTGATATTTTGTTGGGTGTGGGAGTGGTAGATGCCAGTGGTGATAGTTACAGACCAAAGCAACTAGATGGCCTCCATTATTATGGACCATGAAGAAAGAAGGAAGTCTCTTGACTGTGTTCTCTGCAATGTCAGGAAAAGACAGAAACCCAAAGCTTTTATGAAGAAGCTACTGGATTGCTTTGTTCTATTTTATCTACGGCAACTAGATTGGGAGGCCAGAGTGTGTTTTATTATTGCACACATACATAATTACAAAGTCTTTAGTTTTCTTCCTACATAAATTTATGTTGAGATTTAATTCCTACCAATTAGAATCCAAATGAAGCCGTTCTAATGTGATTTGTACATCACAGAGACGTGGCCCTACTCCTCAATGCACACACAAGGAAACACTATCACAGAGAATTTTAAGTGCCTCATGTTGTGTTAGGCTGTGAATGAATATCCAATTCAATTTGTTGAAAACTTTAGATTAATTAGGTTTATAATTTGCACAGTAAGGTAATGTAAATGTGTTGCAACTGCTTGACTTTTCGCTTAATCCTCTGAGTGGATATATAATCTTTTTAATATTAGAATTAAAGCAACTTGGAAGATATGAATATTAATCTAATTGTATTCCGATCACTTTAATTTCTTTAATGTTTTAAATAACAAAACAACTTTACAAATTGGTTTAGATTGGGGAACCCTTTTAGAGGATTTTGCATGTCATCAGTAAATTTAATTTAGAGGATGCAGGCTTAAGGGGCGGCACCACTTCAAGTTTACAGTTATGCAAATACCACCAAGAGTCCCAGAGCCCCCTGAGCTGCCTTGCAAGGTGTGCTGCAGGAATTAGCTGCTTCTACTTAGGAAGGGAGAGTTTGCCAGTGTGAGAATCCAAGGAAGCAAACAGCTTTATGGCACTCCAGCTGCACAAAGTGAATCAATGATAAGTTAGAGCTAAAAAGGATTTTTTTTTTCTCTCCTTTTCCTGCTCTTATTATCCTAAGGAGGAGAAAGAAATCAGAGCAGGACACGAACATGCCTGCAAATGTTATTACCTCGTTATAATTGATACCTGCTCTCTGAGCCAATAAAAGAAGCTGTACTCAGCGCAAGCTGTATAAAATCTTTAATGTTCTAGGCTGTCAATGTTAGCTGTGGTTAGGCTGACATAATTATGAGCTGCATATACCGATAGATAGCTCTTTGCCCGCAAAAGCATGCTGCAACGGGGGATCTTTCAGAGATAATAAAAGGATTTATCAAGTGTCTATATGATAGCTACTTAAATCGCTATTGTTTTAGTTAGGACTGCAAATCATATCCCTTGGCTATCTCAGTTTCTCATCTTTCTTACTTGATATTTCAGGCGTTTGTACAAAGTATTCAGTTGCTTCCTAAAGAAAGGGGAGCCCTGGCCGGGTGGTTCAGTTGGTTGGAGCCTCTTCCTGTGCACCGAAAGGTTGCAAGTTCCTCAGGGCATGTAGGGGAGGCCACGTATAGGTGGGGGAGGTCTCCCTCTCCCCGACCCCTCTAAAATCAATAGACGTATCCTTGGGTGGGGATTAAAAAAAGAGAAAGAGGCAAATCCTTTTGGGGTGATTTTCATTTCAAGGTGACAGTAAGGAGAAGCCTTTCAAAAGGGCAATCACTGGAATTTCAGATTTGATAAGAATACATTATTCTATGGAACTAATTACAGATTTTAAAGGGGTGATGGAAAATGAACAAAAGAATTTATGTTATAAAACGCAGTAGCAAGTTCCAGGACGAGAAGCAGTACCGAGTGAAATTCTCCACATTTCGAGAGGTTATGTGTGGGGTGTTTCCACTTCCCTACAGGGGGGTGACATGCCCTGAAAACAACATTCCCAGGGAGCTCGTACAGTTCATTGGAGATCTAAAATGGCACAAATGTCCAGTGTCGACTAGTGAATGTGGAGCCAAATAAGTAGTCTGAGATACATCCGGTGGGAAGAAAACAGGTCCCTTCCCGGATGTGCGCCATTTAATTGAATGAAGCAACAATGACAAAGATCACCACTGCGCTGACCCCTTTTCTGCTGTTGTGGTCCATACCATTTCTTTAGCTGTTCTTTCTGGTGGACAGTGTTGATGAGCCGAGTTAACATTGTGCTAGGTTACAGGCAAATGTACATTTTCTGCCACTTCTCCCATTGAGAGGGTGACAGGAATCCCTCCCCGCTCGGATCTAGGCTGCACTTAGCGGCTTGCTTGACCAGCAGCATGCAGCAGAAATAACGCTCTGGGACTTCCAAGGCTGTGTCATTAAAAGCCTTACAGCTTCCACCACTTGAGAAGCCTGACCACCCTGAGGCCACCATGTTGAATGAAGGAAGCCCAAGCTGACCATGTGGAGCAGCCTCATGGGGAATGAGAGGCTTGGCCAGCCCCCACCCATTGGGAGTCATTCCAGTGAAGGCCCCACATATTGGGGAGCAGAGATGAGTCATTCCCCGTACATCACCCCCAAATTGCTGTCCAAACTGCAGACTCATGGGCAAAATAAACCATTGCCATTGTTTTAGGACACTATCTGTGCTTTAGGTTGTGTTTACAGGAGAATAGATAACTACAGTAAATACACAGGGCTAAGTCATTATGAATAATGAATGTAATGTTTTGATGTGGCCTATGGAATTCATGTCTTTATTTTGTGGGTATCTGTAGCAACCCAAAGATTTCTCCTTTCCTAAAACTCAAAGTGAGTATAACTCCTTGGGCTTTTCCATGGTGAGGACTAGCTTTGTTCTTTATAGTCCTTATAGTCTCTTTATGGATTTCCCTTTAAGAGCTGAGATTAAAAGAGAGAAGTCTCCCAGATACAAATTTCTCATAAAAATATTTGAGCTCCATTTTGGTATTTCTTCCATTCTATGATCGGTTTCCTAAGCTTCTATTTAGCAAGTGTCTTCCATGAAATAGAAGGCTTTCATTGTAGAATTACTAATTTTAATAGCATAGCTTAGTACAACTCAGCTTTAAAAAAAAACACCATTCCCATTAAACTATCATCTTGTAAAACCACCTATCAGCACCTGTGTGGGGGCCCCTGACCTGGGCACCAGATGTGGGGGGGCTCTGCCCGCAGAGCCCCATCCCTCTGTCACGGATGAAAATAAAAACTACCAAGACATGACTACTTGGGGAGGAAAGGTGGTCAAACTCTCAGAGGAGAATGACCCAGAGCCCCTTCCTCACTAGGCTTTTATTGGGTTCCAATACACCGGAATACAGGAAGGGGGGTTGCCAGACTTTGGGAGACATACTCATTTCCTGCTGGGACACTTATCACTTAAGTGAGAGCACTCTTAGCAAAGCAGGTTTCACAGGACTTTAGGAATTCTTTCTTATGCACTATCACCAGGGTAACTGTCCTGGCCAGTACAGGGCTGCACCACTTGCCCCCACAGTTTCAGGCTTTAAGCCGATTAGGAAGCAGGAGACATCTCCCAGATGGAAATTAGGACTCGGGCTATGTCAGAATTGCTGGGGGGCGAGGGTCCATCACATCCTCTTTGCTGCAGCCCCCCAAGTCCTTCCATGAGGCCTCCCAAGTGGTTGTGTCTGGCTTAGGTTGCCCCTCCCATGAGGAGTCTTACCCGTCATTGACTGCCAACCAAGCATTGGGGCCAGAGATGGATGAGCAGCACTCCTGCCAGGGAGATAAGCTTTGTCTCCTTAGTAGGTCACGTCCTTGTGACAGAACAGACCCAGATGAAGTGGGTCCCTTGGGCTCTTACACAACCCACCATGGGGTGAGGGTTACAACTCCTGAAACCAGGCTGAACGGTCCGCAACACACCTGCACATCTTTTCACCAAAGTAACTTCTTCGATCTTTTTGTGCTGAATAATGGGACTCTCACTAGACCAAGAAAGTCAGCATTTTTCTCCCCCGTGGGAGGTTATCCCAGCACTTTCAAACTTGGGAATGGGGAACAGGATCTCTGAAGAAGAGTGAATTCTCTTGAAAATGGTCACATTCCACAAAGAATGTCTGTAACACCTTGGACTTATGCCCAGAATAGTGTCATGAGTGAAGTCTGCACTTGTTCCATGGTTTAAGGGTGGGAACATTTCATTTGGGGCAGAGGGTTCCATGGGGAAAAGGTGTTACAAGCTTTTTTAGTTAACTTTAGTCACGGGTTTCTAAACCTAGGCACTCCTGACATTTGGGGCTTGACCATTCCCGGTGGCAGGGGCTACCCTGTGAGTGGTAGGAGGCTGAGCAGCATCCCTGGCCTCCGCCCACCCGATGCCAGTAACACCCCCGCTCCCGTTGCGATAACCCAAAATGCCATCGCCAGGTCTCTCTGCCGTGACTGTCTCGCCTGTAGCACTTCCTGACCCCTACCTCTCTGATTCAACAAATCTTTCTTGCTAAGTTTATACGACCTAAAAAGTATGGGGGAATTACACTTGATTTTTTTCTTAAAGGAAAAACATCTCCTTCATCACAAATGCCATAGGAATAGTTCCAAGCTAATGAGCACCTTTCAGATGGGCTGAGTACCTGCAGCCTTCAAAAAGAAGCACTAAAATTCAGGACAGTATAGCAGTATGTTTATAGGGACTGGATGTCGATTATCTATCACTGTTGAAAATATCTTGTCAATATTATTGTTCAACATTACAAATATAAAGGAGAAATATGAAGGATTCTAGAAAACACCAGAAGTGATTTTTTTTGTAGCCATGGGGCTGAATTGAAGAGCTTAGCCCACTAATCTGTTATGACCGCTCGGGGAGTGCTGGAGTGGGTTCTCGAACATGCTGAGAGTACGTTCGAGGATAGTGCGCAGCCACATTAGAGTTTTTGATGGTGGAGGCAAGAACTGCCCGAATCTCTTTCAGAGCACATGGCTGGTCCTCTGATGACACACTCATGTGTGTGCCAGCTGGCTCACCCCAGCATGGGGGTGCGAATTGGAGTGGAAATCAACGGACTAGCATTTGGACGCAACTGCCCCAAATCATCAGAGAGAGAAGACCACTGCAATTCACCAGGCTTAGTATTTTTACCAAGTGTCTTTTGTTCAGCATTAGTTTAGTGTGATAGGTTCAGTGCTTGGCCCTTTCTCATCAGAGTTTTTCTATAAACACCATCATTACTGCTGTGGCTGAACTGAAGGGGATTTGGAGATTTGATCTGTAATAACTCCCTCATCTCCTTCAGGTAGTTGGTGGCTCTTTGGGGGCATGAGTAAAAAGCCCTCTGATTCATGAAAGACAAGTTGGGCTTTTCTCGCATTTCTGCTAAATGGGAACCGAAGGAACAAGCCTACTCAGGGGTCTCGGGCTAATCCATGGTTTTCGTCCCAAGGGAGCTCAGACTAGATGAGGCAAAAGACACCAGGGTCAAGAACTTGGAGTCTGGGTCAGAAGACCTGGCCTTGAACCCCAGCTCTGCCGCATCCAAACTCTATGTTCTGGCCAAGGTCCATTAAGTTCCTCACCTGCTTTATCGTCTGAATTCTTCAAATGCTCTTCATGTGGCATGGCTATCTCTCCATGTTATTAGAAATACAGATACATCATCATTATAAATAGCCGGATCATTCAAATTGCATTTTGCATCTGCCTCCTCTCTGGCTCTTACTCGTTTTCATGATGCTACTCACATAGTGATTGCAAATCTCACTCTGCAAAAAAAAGTGATTTTTGAAAACATTTCTCTTTGTGACTGATCTGTGAGTTTAACCAGGGTAGGAAATAGACCTTATTAATTTTTTATGGCTTCTTCTTCACTTGGTGCAGTTCCAGGACAGAACAGGGTAAGTACCTAGATGGAGAGAGCCAGGCAGACAGAGGTGCTGCTTCCCTACAAGCTGTGGGATGCTGGGCAACTTTGCATCTCTCAGCCTCTATTTTCTCTATGTAAAATGGGAGAAAAAATATTTCTAGTTTCTGGAGTTGCTATGAGGATAAAACAAGTTGCCTTTAGTATCATATTTGGCTCAGTACATGTAGACTCTTCTAAATTGGATAATTATTGTTAGATTGGCTGTTCATTAAAAATGAGAGATGGTGAGTGTAATAAGGGGAAGAAAATGGGAAAGATGGAAGGAACAAAGAAGAAAGGAAAGAAGGAAGGAAAGTAGGAAGGAAGGAAGGGAAGGAGAGAGGTAGGAAGGAAGGGAGTTTTTGAGCTTTGATATGCATGGAATTGATAGGAAATTCACATCTCTTCAGCGTGCATGAAAATAACTTTACCCTTACAAAATTTGGCGTGATCCCTGGAAGGAAGATTGTCCTTGGGCCTAAGATTTATGTAATCAATCAACTAGATTGTACTTTGGCTGAGCTTCCCTCCCATATCTGAGTTTACCCACCAGTATCTGCAAACATACTGGGAGACAACTGGATTTCAGGGCAGATGTACAGATCCCAAAGTATATGTATAGTGAGACAGCCTGCCTTTGCCACACCATTCCGATGAAGGTTTAGACAGGGTTGCCAGATTTTGCAAATGAAAATACCGGACACCAAGTAAAACCTGAATTTCAGGTACATAATGGATCATTTTATAGGTATGTCCCAAATATTGCATGGGATGTACTTATACTAAAATTGCATTTTATTCTAGACTTTTAAAATGGTATTCTTTTTTTAGTCTCTATTCCATGTACTATTTGCAACATACTTACACTAAAAATTATTTCATTCTGTACTAAAAAAACTTATTCATTGTATATCTGAAATTGAGATTTCACTGGGGATTCTGTATTTTTATTTGCTGGTTGTGGAAATCCTATTTCCAGAACAACTGGAGAAAGGTTCTGTACACTTTGGATATGTCAGAACCTGAGGACATTGAATACTGAAGGTGGACTTCAATCTGATTTAAAAGTAAAACAATGACTACTGAACAGATTTATACTGCCTTGTCAACAATACTCCGATTCCTGGAGATTGTTATCAGTCTTTAGCTTTATAGGAAATGTCTTCTTTTGAAAATGACATTTTAAATTAATGTGAAATTGCATTTTAATTTAATTCATGAGGAGTCATAAACAGGTGGGAGAATTATGTAACAATAATTGTGTTTGCAAGAAATTGATTTCATCCTAAAATTACATGAATATGCTATTACGGTTCATTGTCATCCTGAAATGCACTGTTTAACCATAAAATACAGCGTAAAAGACACCCTCATGTTGAAATCCTTAATCTAGTGTATAATTTGCTTAAGTAAGAACATTAACCATATTGTCAACTACCTGTTCGCAAATACCTTAACTACCAGCTCACCAGTATGGGTTTGAGCTTGACATCAGCAATAAAGAAAGTAGCAACTCAACAGTATTTGGAGAATTTTCTGTTGTATTGCAATTGTTTTATCAAGCAAAGCTATGAAGACCTTGGAAAATGAGTAAGCTTGAAGCATTTTAAAAAGTTGTTATCTTAATAATTTTACCACCTTTTTCAAAGATATTATATGTTGCTACTTAAAAATACTTTGGACTGGTTCACACACACACAAATAGCTTTATTAACAACATTAGTAATATATCATGTTCAGTTTCTTTTCTCCCAGAATTTTTGCATTGGGTACACTGAGAGTTCATTCATTTAAAGTTTGTCCTTGGCAATTCGTTATTGAACAGGTTCCATTTTACTTTATTTTTTATACAAAGCTGATAAATAACTGAGACCAAATGGGCTCAAATTGATTATATTCCTGGATACAAACCAGATGTGTGGCTAATCCATCATTGTTCCTGGGTCAACTACCCTCGTCCTCACCTCCTGATTTCTCTGCAAGTTCATTCCTTGAACTTGGTGAGATTCTAGCTGCAGTAATTTCCAAAAATAGTTTTGGAAAATGCAGAAAACTGCAGTGCTAATTCTGCTGGCTGCATTGTGAGTAGGCCGGGGTGAATTTCACCACACACTTCCCCTCTCTGCTCAGACTCTTGGTTCCTGCCTGTCATTGGGCGAGGGTCTTGAAAGCTGAAAGTAACAGTATGGGTCGTGGATGCCCCTGCTTTGGATGCCCCTGCAATTGGATGGAAGGCTCAACTTATGTCTGGTACAGGCTGGGTGATTTCAATTTGTGCTTAGAGGAATCTCATTATGTCTGACCACCACGGTCCAATAATAAATAGTAGGATTTTTCCTTTCTTTCTAAGGGTTTGGCAAACCAAAAAGAATGCAGTGAAAAATGTCTCACCTCTTCAAAAGTAACTGAGCATCTGAGGAGTGTTTCCTAGTCTCGTTTTATAAACTAAATTCCAGGCTCATCTTTGTTTAATTGGCAGTCTTGTGTCTGTGTTATTTCTGTTCATTCAGATTCTCAGTCTCTCTGTAGGTGCCTTCAGGGAGCTCAGTGTGGGCTGCGATTTGAAGTGTTGTGGCCAAACATTACCAAAATTAACTTTGGTTTATTAAGGTTTATTGTGTGATGAGGAGCATTCTAAGAACTTACATCCAATCAAAACATTGTGAAATAAGTATTATTATTTTACTGATCAGAAAACAAGCGCAGAGAGACTAAGGAGTGTGCTGAGGTCACACAGCGTGTACATGGCACAGCCCTCAGTCTGGTATTCAGGCCTATAAGCTCTTACACCTTGGGTATAAAGGAAGCACTTTTTCACCATGGTATTAAGAATCTTTCCTTATTGCTTTAGGTTCAGGCAGATATGATAACTAGGTTGTTTTGTGTGCCAAATGCAAAGCCTGCCTTCACTGCCAGAAATGTTAACAAGGTCTCTGGAATTCTGTCTGACTTCCAAGAAGTCGAGTCCCGTGATCAATTTGGAATGCGGGCACTAAGCATGGGAGGGGTGTATGTACCAAGCACTTGCCATCCCTGGGTTAAAGCATTCGGACCTTTGAAAAAAATGGAAAATTTACCTGTGGGGATATGCATTCAGCTGCTAGTGGCTGTGGATGCTTAGGCAAGTGTCAGCTTATTTAGAAAGCAGGACTCTGGAGAGGCTGGGACAGAGGACAGGTAAGGCTTGGGCTGGATGGACACTGACCCCTGTCAGCACTCGTTCCTGGGAGTGAGGCACCCACAGTGGGAGGAAAGCAACCGAGACACAAGTGGCACCTGCACTGAAATAAACTGTCCACATCCTAATTTTGCTCAAGGCTACCTCTCTTCAGATTGTTATCATGGTTTTGATCCTTTTAATAGCAATAGGGATCACAGCTAAGATGCCGCTCCAGCAGGTAACACGTTGGCTCTGTGGGAATGTTCCCCACCTCCTGTCGAGTTCAGAGCCCCGCCTTCCTGTGGTGGGTATTCTTTATCCCACTGCAGACAGGGGATGTATGGTAATGAGGGGTGGCTATCTTGTTGATAGCCTAGCCTATCCTATCCTATCCTATCCTATCCTATCCTATCCTATCCTATCCTATCCTATCCTATCCTATCCTATCCCTGGAATCAGGACCACCTCTACTTCTAGTGCCCACATCCTTTTCACAGCACCTCCCAGCCTTAGAACCATTTTCTCCAAAGAGAGGAGGATGGTTCCTGATGCTCTGATAGCCGGGGCCTCGGCCAGAAAGCACAAAGGTGAAATACCCCTCCTGCTTCATTTGACCAGAGCATGAAATGCCTGGTCAAATGCCCCTCAGAGCATAAGTGCCTGGCCGCCCCCGAACTGCAGGTGGGAGAGGGTGGGGAGCGTGAAAGTCAGAAAGGAGCATACGGGTGTCGTGGATGGTTTAAAACCATTACGGAACATACTGTTTTCTTGGGTCTTCATTTATTAATAAAATGCCCAATACCTTCTGGCGTGTGCTTTGAACTGCTTTTAATTATCTTCAGTTGGATGGAGAAAAGGTAATGGGGACCTCGTAATAGTCGTGGAGGGACTATTGGAATTTTATTTCCGGGGGGAAGGCAGCGACTGTTTGCCAGGGAACCAAGGCCTTTCAAAGTTGAGGACACTTCCCAGTGCCATGCGGTGTAAATCACAGCGCAAACTATGCGATTATCCCCTGCAGAGGAATCGAGTGTGGCTTTATGGGGTTCTTCTCCAAGCACTTAGGAATAATCTGATATAAAACAGCAGGGGTGGAGAGTAATGACAACTTCAAATTAGTTTAATGAATGTTTACATTGAAAAAAAAAAAAGGCTTTTCTGCAAACCTGAAAATACGAACTGACAGCTTCCTTTCCTATTTCCCCTGCCACAGGCACCTCCTGGTTTCCCAGCCGGAGGAGAAAGGGGACCTGCCTTAACTCCTTCAACCCCAGGCGCGCAGGCTCCTCCGTTGCTGCGCCCGGGCCGGAGCAGGCCCTTCGACAGTGCTCAATAGTGTTTCCATTGTAAACATCCAGATCAGAGTTGGGGGAACATCTGTTTTAAGTCAACGTAGACTCAATCCAGGAAAAAATAAATTTCTGGCTCTCCACCTGCTCAAAAGGTCAATTACCAACCCAAATCAGCCAGAGATGGCTGATGGGCTACAGATGCGGAGGATATTTTTAGCTGGATTTTGGCAGGTAAACTGCTTGTTGAATATGAAAGCAACAAAGGGGAAAGGGGGGGTGGGAGGTTGATAAACCATTATACTGTTTTAAGTGTGGTGCAGCGCCAAAGCCCCCAGCAAATCTGTAAGGCACTTCTGGGCTATTTCCTACTTCTGATGAAGAAGGATTCATTTTGGCAAAGGGAGCAGGGAAGGAAATATTCACATTGCTTGCATTATGTGGAGCGGACCTCAAGGTATTTTGGACAAGAAACAACATTTGCGTTTCAGATAGAGTTACCCAGCCCAAGCTGCCTCTGCTCTTTTTAACAGTGTTTTCAAAGAATGTTCTTATTTTTGGTTCCGAAATCTGGATATTTCCCAGTGCTCGTATCTTGGCCCCCTCACTTCCCAATCGGGCAGAATTCTGTCCCTAGGCTGCCAATCTGGATGTGGAACGTTAGTCCAAGTTATGCACGTTAACTCGGCCTCAGCTGTAGGAGGAACAATGACTATAGAACAACAGCAAGGAATAAAACCAAACAAAAGCCTGAAGGTTTTATGCCCTCTCAGGCACATCTGGAAAACCAAATGGAGAATTCCAAGAATTGATTTAGAAACAGGCGTGGTCCACTTTGGCCTTTAAGCCATCACTAGAAAAATCGACTCTTGCCCACTAGAATGGTGTTTTTCCCTCTCTCCTTGACTGGCATGCCAGCACCTCAAAAAACCTCTGTGAAAAATCTACAGGCCTTTAAGAGCCAGAAGAAAACTGAGTAAAAATAGCTCTTCGATAAAGCAAGCTTCCATTTCTGGGGGATCTAAGGAGCTGGAGAGTCTAAAGAGCCAGGTGCTCGTTGTTGCTTCACAGGCTAAAATCAATTTTTAAGGAGGAATTTCGAAGATCATGAGACAAGTGCGGAAGTAAACAAGTGGTCATTCTCAGTTAACCAGAATGCTACGAGAACCCAGAGTCTCCAGGCCGTAACTGCAGCCGGGCCCCTTAGAGGAGGGCTGGCCACATACATTTGTGTGTTTCAGAAGCCTTGGAAGTGCACACAGTTTCCTAGTTCCTAACAAGGCCCTACAAGAACATGTCTGATGTTTGTGTAAATGATCTTTGTGAATCCTCTAGCTGAAAAGAGTTTTATTTCATATGAGGCAAATCTGTGGGTCTAGATGCAATTTGTAAAAAGGTTTTTGCCAAGGGCGGGGACCATTCAATGACATATACCAAGTGCGCTAATGCAGGGTAAAAACAAACACATACACACACAATGAAACCCACCCTTGGTCATTTAGGAGGAGAACATGACTAAGAAAGAACATAGGATAGTTAATGGGCAGCCCCTGGAGGAGGTTGGTGGGTTCCACTGGGTCTCAGTTTTCTCATCTGTAAAATAGGAATAATACCTAGTCCTGAAGGTCGTTTTGAGGATTAAATGAGATGGCATCTGAAAAGCAGCTGCAGAAATGGCACCAAAATCATCATCACATATTTTGAGCGCCTTGCAACATACACGTGGAAACACCAGGAACATCTTTAAGAGCTTTTCCTGCTAATTCTAATACAACTTGATATGCACAGGAAATAGTTTTCCTGGAAAGACTGGGCCAGGCAATTATTTAGCTGTCAGTTGAGCACTGCCAACCTCTCCGTTTTCCTGTGAGGATTAAATGAGAAAAGGTGACAGCAGGAAGCCAGCACGGGGTGTGGAGGGTGCGATTCACGGGCCACTGTGACGTGAAGTGATCATTAAGAAATTCACGACACGGGGTGTAATGAGGGCTAACAACAAGTTTAATGCATGTATTCATTCCAGAGTGCTAAGAGAATCTGTAGTTTATCATGGAGACTGAAATCAGCCGGTTCTGGTGGCCCACGCAAATGACATCAGGGGTCCTTGTCGTTACAGGTGGAGGAGCTACACGTGTGCACGCGTGTGTGTGCGTGTGTGAATGGGCCACCGGCAGTTGGCAGGGTGTTTAGGCAAGCACTGGGATGTGTGCATCTCTCCCTGCCTGTGTCCCCAGTTGGCATCTTACTTTTTTTATTAGAGCTTTTGCATCTCTCATAAAACATGTAGGAGAACAATAAAAACTTGGTGGAGTTATAAAGGTTCCAGAATGTTCCTGAGTTCTCATGATCACTGTTCCTGAATATTGTTCTTAAATTCCATCGAAGTTTTCATCGGTTCATGTCTCTTCCCTGAGTACCACCTTCTAATATTCCCCTACTGTGCCAGACGTGAGGAAATCCAGACTCTGCATCATGGTCCGGGGAACCTTTGATAACTCCATCCAGCTTTCCCTTCAAATCCATCTCCTGCCATTTCTTTCCTGTCACTGGCCAAGATCCCTTTCACCTAGTAACCTTTGAGCTTGCTGTCTTCCCTTTCTAAAAGACTTGCTCCACCCACCCCACTCCTACACATGGCTGGTTCCTTGTCAGAGAGGCCTCCCAGCACCCCATCTTCCTTAGCTCCCTTGGATGCTCTCAATCATTGGACCCTATTTCCTCTGCCACATTTATCAACAGTAGTAATCGTAGTTACTTGTTTATTATCTCAGAAGCCTTCTGAAACATCATGGACTCTGTTAGGGCTGAGAAGGAATATACCTCGTGTCTTGGTCCCTATTTTAATGTCAGTATCAAGTGTGGAATCACTTGATGCTTCACTCAACATAGGATTTGTTGAATGAATGAGTGATTGAATTAATAAATGAATGAAAGACTTCCAGGAAGCCTCACTGGATTTATGTTCCCCTTCCTTAAGGCTAACCTCTTTGCAGCTGCCCTGTCAGCAGAGATGAGCAAAGGAGCCAGATTAGTAGACATTCAAGTGCCCACTTACTTCAACAGGGGAATATGCATTCCGTGGATTCTGTGCCACGGGTGCCTGCCACCCTCCAGAGACCACCTGCTCCCTACCAGAGGGACCTTATCCTTGAAGAATTTCTCTTTGCAAACAGTCCAGGTCAAGCAAGGCACCATGCAAACGTGGCTTGACAACATTTTCCAGTTTAAACTTTCCCAAGTCTCTGCTGTCTTGATTTAATTCAGGGCTACAGTTGTAGCTGTAAAGGTCGTTCAGTATCCAGGTCACAGGCAGATGGGGTTGGCTTGTTGGTGGAGATGACAGGTCAATATCCATGTAGAATCTCAGAATTTCCCTCTTTGTACCACAGTTGCGTGTTCCTGTTATGGAAGGCGATGGAAAAGAGGGTAGCTCATGCATCAGGGACTTGGGTAAGAAAGTGATTATGACGACGAGTCTCTACTACCTGCGCAGAGCTAGCTATTTATCTCTGCCCACAAGTGTCTAGGAGGTCTTATATTTGGAGAGTCTATGAGTCTGATCAAAGGCTTCATCGTAGGTAGGCATTTAGCGACCTATATGTTGAGTTTCTGTGGGAAATACCATTCTACCAATGCCCTTTTCTGTGGGTCCTGTAAAGCAGAACTCCTTGAAGTGGGGACTTACATTTTCTACCTTTGTCTCCTCTCCTCCACCTCCTCTCCTAAACTCATTGCAGTCAGGCTGTCATTTCTGTCCCTCTCTCCTCTGTATGTGATGCCATGGAACCCTCTCTCCCAGAAACACTTTCCCCCCTTTGTCTCTTGAGACATCACTTGGCTGGATTACGGCATCCAGTTGACCTTTATATGTTAGGAACCCCAAGAGCCATTTCTCCATCTCTGCCTACTTCCCTTCTCTTCTGTCCATCTCCTGGGTGATCCCATCGAGCCTCATGACCTCAAACACCATTCTTATGCTGATGCATTCCAAATGGATGCTCCATCCGGGACCTCTCCTGAATTCCAAATGTACATCCATCTGTCTATGCCATCTCTTCATTTACTCGCCCAATAAGCTTCCCAAGCCCTCCAACCAAACTCTTGTCTTAACCAAGCTCTTGATCTGCAGCTGGCACCCCCACCCAAACTCTCTCCCATCCCCATCTTTCCCATCTCAGTGGGAATCTCCCCAGCCGCTCAGGACAGCAACCTTGGAGACATGCCTCCTGCTTTTCTTCTTCTCCAACCCCCATACAGTTCCTTAGCCCCTCTGTTGACTCCAGCATCTGAGCATTTATTCCCACCTTCACTGCTACCATGTAGGTCCAGGCTATGGGTCAGTGGCACTGGCTGGATTACTACAGCAGCTGACATCTGGACACAATGTCTCTGTGTTGGGCCACCTAGAGTCTCTTCTCCCTCCAGCGGCCAGTTTTCTTATAACAGTGCTTCTGAAACTTTGGCAGATACTAGAATGAGCTAAGATAGTTGGTAAAAACAAACAAACAAATGACAACAACAAAAAACCAAGACAAAGAGCCAGTTTCCATCCACTGTCAAGACGTCTGTGCCTCTGTGTTCATTGCAGGTGATATACACCCAAATCAGAGAACTGCTGTTTTTGAAACACAAGCCAGATGAAATCTTCGTAAAATCAGAGTGAAAGCTCAAACTCTTTACGAGGTCCTGCATGACTTGCGTTCCTGCTACCCCTTGACCTCATCTGCTACCTTTACCCTATTACTCACTGTGTTTCAGCCACTATGACTCCTGCTCTTCCTTGAACACGCCCTAAAAACTCCACCATTGCACTTCTCTCCTCATGGGATGCTCTTCAAGACACACGCGAGGGCTCTAGGTCTCTGGTCAAACATCTCACTAGAGAGACCTTTTTTGAACATCACCATAAAAAATATCTCCTTTCATCTTCATGCTCTCTGTCCCCCTACCCTGTTTCTTTTTTCTTTGAAGACAGTATATTTTTGTTTATGTATGGTTACTCTTCCCAACTAAAAAGTAAACTCCCTCACAGCTGCATTCCCCTTAACCATCAAACACAGAGAAGTGCTTAGTGAACACTTGGTTGGTTGAGCGGAATGCAGGTGGTGCTGACTTAGTGCTGCAAGTCATCTGCCCATGAAAAGGCCTTTCTTCCCTTCCACCGCTTCCCAAGGAAGCCAGCCTCATCAGATAGCCTCTCCTGGGAGTACCTGCAAGCCAGGCAAAGGACTTTAAGTAAGCCAATAAATAATTAGCCTTGAGACTGGAACGTACACAAAAGCAGAATCCACAGATTTACTAATTGATCTTCCTGCCTCTGTATTGGCCGCAGTCAGTCTCTGGCACTATTAACTGCCAGTGCAAGTGCCCCAGGGATGGGGAGGGTGCCGTGGAAGATTCCTTAAGTCGGCGCAGACTCACCGTTCATGTTAATGGAATCTGATAAGGGTGACTGAGGAAAGAACATCAGGTGAACGTCACTGTCCTCCTTATAAAAATAGTAGCAAGAGTCATCATTGACATTTATGAACTGCCCAAGAATTCCAGGACTGTGCCGAATGCTTCTCATAGCTTAGCTCACTGACAGCCTATAACCATTTTGGGAGTGAGAATGGTTATGTTTTCCATAATACATGTGGGGAAACTGAGGCATGTTTTATGCACCTGTATTTGCGAGTCCGTCAGCGAACCAAATCTCATGATCCCGAGAGCAGCTGTCCGCTGCCTTACCCATGCTCTCCTCTTGCAGTCACTCTGCCTCACAGCGTCCTCAGAAAGCATCCATGCATAGGAGGCTCAAGAGAGAGGAGCATGGGGGATGATGTGGAAAGGCTTTCCTTGGAGCAGATGCCCACATATAACCAATTCTCACCCACATATTTCAGTAATTTTTTCCCTCTGTGGGACCTGCATCTGTATGCACGTGTGCCCACAACACAGTTACTTGTAGCTTTCACAACTTGTCTTGGTCGGTCTCAGAGTCATTTGATCTGTAAAGGGCAGAGCAGGTAAACTACCGGGAAAGAAAGGGCGCCTGGATCCCCCTGCGGTGTGTGACAGTCCACTCTGGGAAGGAGGGCTTGCCGCACGGAGCTTGGCGCAGGGCAGCGCCGCTAGGTCTCCTCGTGACCTGGAATGGGGAACATAAAGAAAGCTTCGGCGCGGAGCACCTGCCGGATCCTGAGTATGATGAATGCTATTTGGAGTTGCCAGTTCTTTTACGCACTCAGCGAAGGCCGCACACGCTTCGCATTAATCACCACCAAGCCAACTCGGGCTTCCAGCAAAAGAGCCAAATGATTGGGAACAAATTCAAAACAGCTTTATTTCATTGACAGACAGGACCTTTTTGTTAAACTCCAGTTTAAAAAGCTTTTACATCTCTGTCTTGTTCACACGTTACTGTAGTCATTCATATTTATGTAAACCGAGGAATTTAGAGCTGGCTTATTTATCACAACCTATTGGCAGGAAAAGGGTCCCAGGAAAAAGAATCTGTATTTGAAAAAAAATTTAAGGCTATTAAACAGTGTTAATGGGAATGATGCTGTTATCAACCATTATGGAGGTAAATGGGCTTCTGGACTGGAAAAAAAAAATGAAGAAAGCAAGCTTCTAAATGTCAGTGTGCAAATAGAAAGCAGCCGTTAATTCAGCGAGACAGTGTGTGGTCAACAGAGATAGCCCGTGTCTGGGCCGTTAGGGGCAGCACAGAAGCTGGGGAGAAGGAGCAGTTCTCTAAGGTGACCCCCAGTTTTGATAAGCAGTGCTAGCTAGTAGCCTTAGGTAAGAGCTCTATTAAAACAGACCTTGGCCCAAATTACCAGTTTAATTTATTCAAAAGCCTCTTATTTCAAACTCTTCCCACCCCGATGACCAAAAATTTACCCACATCTTTATATGATATTCTTCAAGGTAATTCTAGTGTTAGTATTCAAGCATCTAGAATTATCTGGAAACATCCATGGGAAGGATCTGGTTCCTGGCCCCAAATAAATGCAGTATGCTTCTAATACCTTTTTACCAATCTTCCTCAGGAATTATCTTTCCAAGACTGAGCAAGTTGGCTCCAAAGAGACAAGTTCTGCTCTGTCCCAATGTTGAAGTGGGGGGTCAGCTTCAGTGCCTAGTGTTTGGAAAATTTGTAAATGTTGAAACCCACAAGTGTTCCCGGAGAGCGCTGTGTTCCAATCCATCCTTAGAAGTGTGTGTTTAATTGTCAGAAACCAAATGGGAAGCGCCCTAAGTTAGGATAACTTCAGAGGGGCAAACTGCAATTACAATGGGTTCTCCAGCAAAATGGGTCTGTGCAATGAACGTGTCAGTCCTTATGCTTTTAATGTCTGATCTCCTGATGGTCTGCCAGAATTTTCTCATACCCCCAATAGAAAATCCCCATAGTCTGGAGGGTGGAGCTTCTGGGCTCCATCAGGGCTGAACACCGATGAGCAAAGCTCCTTGGCATTGGGGAGCAGCCAGACCAGATGGGTTTGGGCTCGTGCTGCAGGAAGGCTGTCGCTATGGGAGAAGGCGCAGGCACCAACGTTTATGAGAGGTAAAACAAAAGATGTTAATAACCCAGGGAACTGGCTTATACCATTAGTCAATAGTGTGACTGATAATTCAAATGAACCCTTTTTAAGAATCTTTTTTTTTTACAGTTTGATTTAAGCAGCACAAATCAAGTTTTTCTTATCTTACTAAACTGTGATTCTACATCAGTCAAGAGTGGGGGAAAATCTGAGGGTGTGGTCAACATCGACTCTATGGAACTTTTTCAAACAACATCCTCACTCAGCTCAGAAAATTCTGATAATGCGCCTCCAGAGCAGGTTACCTAACCTGCTGCTATCCCACCATGCTGCGCACCTTGAGACAAACAGGGCTCTTTGAGTGTGCTCTTGGGGGCTGCGACTCACGTGTGGATGCGACTGAGAACCACTGGCCCTTTGGAACTTCCGCTTATATCCACCCTCAAACGTGTGTACACTTCCAGGCTGCTCGTTTTTAGCCAAATGTGCGATTCCTCTGTTCTGACCCAGGCAGTCCAAGGCCTTTGTTATTCAGGGTGAGTGTGACTTACATCCTGTAAGTGCATTGGTTCTTACTTCCTACAAGCATGTTGACAACCTGACAGTGACCCTTTCTTCTTAATTTGGAGAAAATATATTTCAGTTTGGGAGGTGGTGCACGTAAAGGAAGCCAGAAAGTCATTTCAGCCCTTCGAGAAGGTGTCAAGAGGTTGCGTAGTTCCCCTCACCTCTCAGAACTCTGTTACCCAAGAGGGTTCGATATGTACCTAGTTTCATTTTGTTTTCTCTCTTGCTTGATACCTGGAAGTTTTGTTGCTTCGTCTCTCCTTGTCCGTTCAAAGTGAGCTGTTTCAGGTCCTTGAAGTCCGAAGAAAGGCTTCGCTGGCTGTCTGCCGCCCTCTGTCCGTGGCGGGCTCAGGCTTGCGTTCAGGAACTCTGCTGGTTTTCCTAAACCGCTCATGGTCCTGCTTGGCCTCCAGCCCCACATTCCCCTTCACTTCATAAACGTAGCTCTTTAAGTTGGTCCCTTGATTGCTTCAAGTAATTGGCCTGCTGGCCTAAAAACGCGTGGTTCTGTTTCAGAGGTGGAAGTTAAACCGGATTCTGCCCAGGGACAAGTATGTTGGTGGGAGGTCCGCTTCTCTGGAGACAGTGGTCAGCGGCACTGCAACCCAACCCATGTCTGGTGCTCCAGATGGCTGCATTGTGGGGTACAGTGGCCAAGCCTTGCTTGAACTACTTTACTGGTTCATTCATTCACCTATTCATTCATTCACTCTTTTCTTGACATAAGATTATTTGTTATATTCATTCCCAGTTCCGTTGGAGGTTCTTTGTCATATTTTCTGCAAAGCCACTTTGCCTCCTACAGAAGCAAGGCCTCAGTACGGAGAACATTCTGTGGGTTTGCACCTGGCTGGGACCGCACTGCAACACTGGCTCCGGAGTCCACGCAGGGGACAGAGTAAGAGCCCTTTCTGGAGACAGAAAAGCTGAGCTGTTCATCCAGATCTCATTAATCTGCAGTCATTTTTACATGCCTTTCTGCAGCCAAACTTTTTTTAGTTATTAAAGTGCTTTACAAATATTAGGCATTATTATTATTATTATTGAAGCTATAATTATTCACCATAAAAACTAGCAAAGCTTTTGTTCATCATCATCTGGGGGCAAAAACAGCTCTTTTCTCTTAAGCCTCCCAGCCGTTCTTTGAGTCTGCATGGATACCTGTAACGGGACTCTAGCATTTAGTACATGCTGAGGCTTTAACTTCTTGTTTTCAAATGCATGTCTCTAGAACCAGAGTAGCTGTTTTCTGGCCTGAATTTGGGCCTAAATGGAGCTCAATGAACAGGACGCTTTCAGGTAAAGCTACCCAGCACCCACCAAGGGTGAGTGGTGGTCCCTAACTGACCATAAGAAAAACAGAAGCAACACCCTCAGGCACCAGCAACTTTAACATTCATTGATCTTAAAGTTCTTAATGAAAAATAAAAACAGAAAACACTTGAGCAGGCTCCCCCACCCGAGTTATGTACAAAAGCAAATGCTGATGGGACCATTTCCATTCTAACTCAGAAAATGGGGTTCCATGGTTTTTAAGGTCTTTGAGTTTAGTTTTTAGAAGCAGAATCTTAAGGAAAAACCTAACTATTTTTGCCAAAAATCCAACATATATAACACATATATATGAGTGAAGGGCATTGTTTTAAGTGGGAAGCTTCAATTTCCCCAACTTCTGTTCACTTGGACTGTTTTCCATCCCTGGGAGACCCCCAAGACTCCAGAGAAACTCAATCTGAAAATCACTAAGTGTAGTAGTTCTTTCTGTATCTGAAGTTCACTTTAACAGCATTTCTCAAAATACAGTTTCTGATTCACTTGGGAGATCGCAGCCAAGCGAGTTGAAGGCCCAGAGCCTCCGGGCAGGGGGCAGCCCAGGACTCTGCATTCGTGTCAAGCATCCCAGGTGACCCTTCTCAGCCCTGAACTTTGAGAGCCACTGGACAGTAGAGTTACTTGTCCCAAATCTGTTTTCGTCCATTATAAAAACAACACATACACATTCAAGACACTAGCAACTAATAGGAAGGGAAAAATCTTTTACTGTTACTACCCTAACCTAAAACGTTTAGGTTTTGAATCATTTCCTTTTGGTCCTTTTCCTCCTGAACATAAGTTTTTTATTTCTAATATAGTTGGGGCCATCACTGTTGTTTTTGTGCCATTATTGTTGACATGTGTTAAGTAATCTCATCTTCATAACAACTCTGTGACAGGTATCATTATACCCAATTTTGAGTAAGGAAATTGAGGCAAAAAGGGGTTTATGTACACCTGGGCAACCTGCTTCCTTCCTTTACAACTATATCAGAATGTATGTTAAGTTATTTTTCATAATTGTATTTTTCTTGTTGCTTTGGACTGGAAGTGGCAGGCTTTAATTTAGTTAACTTCAGCTCTACTGCTGGATCGAGTGTGGGGTTGCTGATTTTTGACATTATGAATAAGATATTTGTTGATGTGGGTTCTTTTTTTCTTCCTGTAGGTAAAACTATTTTCTTGAAAATGTTTCTTAAACATTGACTCTTTGCTCAAAAGATTTGAGCCACTGATATATTGCTGAAAGAATCCAAAAAGAAGCCTACCAACATATATCGAGTATAATTTTCTCACAGGAACATTATAAAGCACATCCCAACTTCATATTAGGGAACAAACTGTCACATTTTAGTGAAATTTGTGGGTTATTTATAACCACATACAGTCTCCTGTTGGCTACCTTTACAGAAATCTAAGTAAAAGAATCACTTTTTCCTAGTAACTGGATGACTTGATTTCTCACAATTTAGTGGGCTTTCTTGGAAACTCAGAAATACAGCCCTTTCATCTTCATTCACAAAGGGTTTGTTCTCACCCTTTACCTGCATCAGAATTCCATGTAGCTATTGTGAACCTGTGGAAGACTTAAGAAAACATCTCTTTCAGAGAATCAAAATAAGGCCACTGGCCTATTCACTGTCCAGCCCACTCTCCGGACCAACCCCCGTGTCCTACACCTGCCTAAGCTGACTCTGGTGTGCTTTGGCCTCGGGGCCCACACCTGCCCACGCTGCTTCATGACTCTAAGTCCCAGCGATTTGGCCTGCACCCATGACGAGTTGGAGGCCATGCAAGGAGCACAAATTTAGAGTCAGACACTTTGGGTGGAATGCTTGGGCATACCACCTATCTGCTGTGTAACTGGTGAAGTCATTTAAAACATCTTGCTTTGATTTCCTTACTTGCCAGAATGGGCACAACAATACCTATTGTTACGAGGATGAAATCATTTAACATATGTCACTAACAACAGCCACCCAATGGCTACCATGGGTTAGAAGCTTATCATGTGCCAAGGTGGGTGTTAATCGCTTTACACATATCATCCCGTGTCATCCTCATCCTTACCTTAAGAAATGGGTGGTATTATTCATCCCATTTTGTTGATGAGGCTTAAAGAGGTGTTAGGGTGAACTGTGTGAAATTTCCATTTTGTGGGTAAAAATAGTCAACTGTCATCAATTTCATATGGTTCAACCTAACAATTTGCCCAAGTCTCGCAGAGAAAAGGCAGCAAACCCAGGACTGTAACCCGCTGCTGTGCAACATCTGAGCCCGTGTGTCTCAGTGTGAAACTGAACTCTACAGTACTTGGCGCTATCTTTTGGTTTTCTTTTTGTCCACCCGTGCTCGCCCTTAAAAATGTACCAACATCGTAAGATCAAGCAGGGCCCCGCATTGTGACAAACATCAGAATTCTGAATTTCAACATTTAACAGGGTATCCAGAGCAAACACAATGGGGAAAATTGCTGTGGCCATTCCCAACACTGTGTGGATTGCAGAAACACACACAGGCACGCAGACCTGATTTGAATGGTATTTCTGAGTGGAAGCTAAGTAGGAGCTGAAATGGCCTTTTAAAATACAGAACATAAGGATGCAATTCACAGCGATGGTCTAAACTGTAAACATGCAGCT
This sequence comes from Glossophaga mutica, assembly GCA_039655065.1. Lineage (NCBI taxonomy): Eukaryota > Metazoa > Chordata > Mammalia > Chiroptera > Phyllostomidae > Glossophaga > Glossophaga mutica. The sequence goes on from CM077315.1 coordinate 23,585,497, forward strand.
GTGGGGTTTGGGAGGCTCAGTGCTCACATACCGACAGCATACAAATTGTCAAGTACTTAAAGTTCCATTGTTGCCGAAAGGGCCTCGCCCAGTGTCCTTAAATGGTCCCGATTCTTGTTTTAAACCACAGAATTCATCTTTTGTAGCATATCATGAAATATCAATAAGAATAGCATATTAAGGAATAACAAATAACGATGCTCCCAAATTCTTTTGTTGCATTATTATTTGCTAATAGGGTTCTTCAATTTTTTTCAAAGATCAAAGTTTACACTCTCCTGAATGCCTGCAAGGAATCCCTGTAGAAGAAATGTTCACAAATGTTCTGGGCTCTTCTTGCAAACCTCTCTCACAAGTTCTTGTTACATTTATGCACCTGCCTACAAGCTCAACCAAGAAAATCCTCCTCCCCAGGGATTTTTAATTGGGAAGTTTCGGTCCCTTTTCTTCGGTGGAAGTTCTGGAATATGAACCTTGTCAGCTTCGGGTTTCTCTCCGTGAGGAGAGAGGAGAAAGCAGACGTTCAGACAAGGGCGTCCCTGACTCTGTTATTCCCCTAGTTCTTGCTGCCTCCTTGACTTCACAATTTGATTACTCAACTCTTCCTCGCATTCCACAGATGGACAAATTCCCCTTTGTTTGGGTTGGTCTTTTGTCATTTGCAAACCATCCATCATAGGAGGGTCTGCTCCTGGCCATTCATGGCTTTGGAATCCTTGTCTGACTCCCATGGCTCAGGAAGGAAGATGTATGTGGTGTGTGCTGGTGTGGTGTCTGCAAGTATGGGTGTGGTGATGTCAGGACCTCGGGAGTGGGAGTTGACCCCCATGAGTGCAGACCACCATTTCTCCTTCTAGGCTCCCTCCGCACATGGTCCAGAGCTCTGTTTTTAAGCTTGACTATGCAGTATCATGTATATCCATTAATAGACTCACTGTAGGAGACTCTGAGTGACTTGAAAGGGAGGATTTGCCTTCCCAAGAAGTAGAATCTCCAGCATTTAGCTCAGCTTCTGGCCTTGGGGAAACTTCATAAGTGTGTGTTGGATTGAACTGAATTTGTTTAAAGTATTTAAAGGACTGGATGGATGAAAAGGGGTTGAACAGTTTATAGCCCAGTCAAACCCAATTGTGATGATTCCTGGTCCACTTTGTAGTAGAATCAAACCAGAATAGTCTCTTTTATCCATTACAGAAGCCTTAATTTTTACTTCAATCACGATTTCTAAACCTCTGCCAGTAAACTGTGATTTCTTGAGTAAGTTACTTAACCTCTCCAGACCTTCACTCAACTCAAATAGTAAAAATAAGCCCTCCCCCTAAGGTTTATTTTCAGTATTAAATGATGTGGGCCATAGAAAGTGCTAAATTCCAATGCACTTTCTAGTACACACTGTAGGTGCTCAATAAATATGCTTTCATTCTTTTTTCTCTTCCAACCAGAGGTCAAAGAGGGTTGGCTTTAAAGTTACTTTTTCTCCAAAATTTGACTGATAACCCAATGGTGATGCTCAAATGTGCTACATTTGACTCACATTGGTGAAGGTAGGCTAACTGCTATAAAAAAACAACCCTAAAATTTGTGCATTCACATAATTCAAGACTATTTCTTGCTCATATAATTTCCCTTATGAATGTGTCTAGTGGTGATGCTCTCTTCCAAAAAGAGATTTAGGGACACGGGCTCCTTCTGTCTTCTCTCACTGCCATCTTTATTTTTAGCCTTCATAGTGTCAGCAAAAATAGGAGAAAATGGAGGAATGGCAGTGGATACTTGAACATGTCATCCCAGAAGTGACTCCTATCACTTCTGATCACCAGTGACCGACCACAACTAGTTATGTGGCCCAACTCAAATACAAGGTGGGTGAGAAATGTGTACCTGATTGGGAAGCAATGTCCTTGCAGTCCCCCTACTCTATGGAAAAGGAGCCTGATCCTTGACCATCCACTAGCCATCTCTGGCACAGGAGCAATTTTGACTGTTTTGTGAAAAGCAAAGTAGTGCCTTTCTGTCTCCACATGAGTGTTGCTGGTCACAAAGCCGTCAATCTTGCTGACACATTACTTTTTTTTTTTTTTTTTTTGCCATGGAATACTTTTTCAATTGTGGCAAGCATTTTGTGATTATGAGTCCATAAATACAGACAAGTGTCTAGGGTGTGGCTGTTTGAGCAATTATTTAGTCATTGTTCTCTAGCACACATTATTTAGACTCCATATCATGAGATTCTTCTGCCTACATAACCCAGCCTACTTCCACCTATCAGTCTAGGTAATTGTTTCATGCCAGTTCAATTGTCGCCTCTCTTTTTTCTTGAGTTGTCCAAGAAAATATGGCAGAAGTATCACCCATCCATCCATCTACCCATCCATTTATCCATCTGTCCATTTATCCATCCATCTATTTATTCACTCATCCATCCATCCATTCATCCACAACCCTTTTATCCCTGGTGCCTCATCCCTGTGACTCTTAGATTCAGGCTTTCTCCCTCTAGGTTGTTTGCCTTTTCCCCTACTGCATCCTTAAACCATATGGTTCTCATTATTCATACTTCCTCTTGTCACCTGGTGTTTCAGTTTCTTGCCTGGAGTCATCTGAAATTTTCCTTAAACACTCAGCCTTGACCTCTTGTTCACTTATTCTTTCACCATCCTTCACTCATCTTACTTCCTTATTTTGTGGCATTTCATACATTTCATGATAGTAATTGCGATTACAACACATTTCACAAGCATACATCCTTGGGATAAGAGTACCGGGGGCGGACACAAATGTGATTTAATATATGCCTCTTTGGGCATACCTTTGCCCCATTGCACGAATACAGAAAATTTGGCAAGCTGAAAATGAGCTAAAAGAGATTCTCAAGCTGTTCCCTCACCACAGCCACTAGGGGTGTTGGTTAAGTTAGTTTCGGATTTTTTAAAAAAATTATTTCACAGATAATTGTTGAGCATTTATTCCATGGTACACTAGGCACTATTCTAGGCACAGTGTGTGGCATGGATCACCCTCATGGATTCTGCTGATTGCAACTAATAGAAATCTTTTGAACTAACTTAAGAAAAGAAGTTGGGGAGGGGCAGGAGCAAAGGGTATGATGCTCCTAGGGTAGGATGATGCTCCTAGGGTAGGGTGATGCTCCTAGGGTAGGGTGATGCTCCTAGGGTAGGATGATGCTCCTAGGGTAGGGTGATGCTCCTAGGGTAGGATGATGCTCCTAGGGTAGAATGATGATCCTAGGGTAGGATGCACGAGAGTCCCAGCAAGTATGGCAGTAACACAGCCTAGTTCTCAGGAGGATATACCAGGAATAAGACAATATATTAGATCCACACAGGGCTCCCTTTCCCTCTCACTTTTGCTTTTCCCTGTATATCTGTTTTATTAATTCCTCTTTTGCCACTAACCAGCTTTTTCTACTCCACACATAGCAGAAGATTAGGAAATTTCACATGAGAATCATAACTACACCTAGAACCAGATTGTGCAACACTGAATCCCAATTCCAAATTCCTGAGAGAAAGAATCTGATAGGCTCATCCTTGACCTGTTTTCAACCTTTGGTCCAATCATCTGTATCCAGGAATAGGGTCTTGTAGAACGAGCATGGCTTATATTTTAAGAGAAAGGAGGGCTTTGTGAATTGGGCCAATATATAAAAAATGGCATCACCAACTCTCTTTAAGGTAATTTATTTTGCAAGTGACCTTTTCCAGTATAGTTATATAGTGATGAAAAAGATTTTTGCAACTCCCGTTACATACACACACAAACACAAACACTCTTACAGGTTTTTCTTTCTTCCTGGCTCACAGATTTAAGCACAAATATCATAGAATGTTGAGGATATGGTTCTCAGGGCTTATGTCCCCATCCCCTGTGTGGGGATAAGGAAGTTTAGGCCCAGTGGAGTGCTCGTTGGGAGTAGCCTACTTCTTCCAACTCTAAGTTGATTATCATCGTTACTTGCTTCTGACAGACATCTACATGGGAACAGACCCAGGCTTTGAGGTCAGACTTTTCCAACTCTCCTGTTTGTTATTAGTGAAGGCCTGGACAAGAACCTTAATCTCTCTGAGGTTTAATTTTCTCATTGGTCAAGGCTTTTCTCACCACGTTACATTTGAAAGGACTGATATCAATGGCTTGAAATTCCTGGCAATTCCTAAAGTGAGAAATAGCCCACAGACCAAGCTTCAGGATTTACACCATGCCAACCACAGACTAGGCAAAGGCTTTGACTGAGTGTTGGGGGCTCCTGCTCTCAAGATAGCTTCTCTCCTCCTCTGTCTACCTTTAGTCTATGGCAGAAACCTTGCTGTGCTTGAGTGACAAAGCAGATTGCTTCCTCCCACTTCTGTGGCTTAGGACCCCTTTCTCTATCCTAGTTTCACTCTGATTGGCAAGTTCACTCAGACTGAAACCTTAGCAAAACCTCAAGGTTTGGCTTAACTGCAAAGGGGTGGTTGATATCAGATTCATACCCCAGAACCAGAAGACCACTCGTGAGAAATTCCATGAGCACAGGAGTGTGGTTTATGTCAAAATCAGCTTGTTGGAATAAAGCCATTTAATACCAGGTGGAAATATAGCATCATCAACTAGTCCTCAGGCCTTGGAACCTCTTAACTCAGCACCAGCTAGCGGGTTACATGGTGGGGAGGTTATGATCAATCTGGTTCCCCGACAATCATCTTAAACAATACTAAGCACAATCAAAAGTAACAGTAAAGTATGTCATCTCAGAAAAAGGGAGGCAGGAACAGAAAAGCTAGGACTCAAGAGTCAGATGGAATTTTGTTTCAGACTGAGATCCACTTCTTACTACCTGGAGGCACAAGTTGGCTTCTAGAGTTTCTATCTCCTTATTTGTAAAATGCAGGTAATACCCACAGCAGGGGTTTGTTAGGATAATTAAGTCCAAAAAAGAAGAGGGCCATACGGTCACACTGGACAGGGCTGGGAGAAGCAGGTGTTCAGAAATGGCTCCTTTTCTGGCCATTTTATAGCTCTACAGAGAGTCGAAAGTGGCCCAAAGGAGCTGTGGCCTGCCATCTTCCTAATTTGTATCACTATGATTCATATAACTGTTGTCCTGAACCGTAGCAAACTGGAAACACCCCAATCTTTTGATTTTGATGCATAAATATAGGCATAGGCTAGTTCAGATCCACAGGTTGGTCTTGGAGAGTTCTGCCAGTGCAGGTGGACTATTCTGCAGCCAAGGTGACAGGTGCAGAATCGTTCTTATGATACAGACTGTTGGGAAGGCAGGTGTGGAAATAGGGGGCTGATACTTACTGAGCTTCTTCTTTGTGCTTTCATCTTTACACCTTCTCCTTGCAACTGAGGCTTAGAGAATTCAGCAATGTGCCTGGCACAGCACACAGAGTAGGTGGCAGATATGCATAAGAAGAAGTTCAAGAGGGGGCTCATTTGGCGGGACCAGGGGTATAAGAAGACACCTCTTAAATTCTGAAATCTGTGTCTGAGAGTACTGTGAGTGGCTCCCTAAACTCCTCCCAAAGACAGAGCCCTAGAATTCAGGACGTGTTGCTTTTGGCTGTTTTATCTTTGTTATGCATTTAGAGCAGCTGAGGAGTGAAGCACCTACTAGGTGCTCAGGAGTTGGGATCCCTGTGTGAGTTATCAGGGCCAGTCTTGAACACTGAGGTTCCCTGCTGGAGGGCACAGGATAAGGGTGCACTGCCTTGCTTTCCTTGACAATAGGCCTTGCCCTGTGATTCGCTTTGGCCAATGAAATAAGTGGGAGTGGAAGGTATGTGTGCCACTTCCAGTCGGTGCACTCACCCTGACTCCTTCCCATGCTTTAGCAATCAAGGGAGCAATGTCCTGACGGGGGCTCTGTCCTCGTAGGGCCCTGAGTGACTATGGTCAACACACCGTTGCTGTTGAATTTGTGATGGGGTGAGGAAGCAAACTCTTTGCTGTGTTTCGTCACTAAGATCTTGCAATTATTTGTTACTGCAGCAGAACCTAGCCCATGTTGCCTAATGCTAACCTTTTCTTTCTCATGAAACTTCATACCAGGACTGTTTTCTTCATCAGCTTCTGCATGCTTATGACTTCAACCTCCCTCCAGTGGTATTACAGGCTCTGCTGTAGGATAAAACAATTAGGTTGAAAGTAAAGCAAAAACAGTTGCATGGTACAAAAGGAATAGACTGCTAGAGCAAACGAGTTCCTAACACCTGGCCCTGAATTTGCTCAAAGTTATTACTATGGCACAAAGATTGCTGTGTGGAGTTCTTGTCTAACTCCCTGGCAACTTTTATGCATGTGTAGGGGAAGGTCTTTTGCCAGATGGTTAAAATGTTCATGCTCCTATTTTGTTTTAATGCAAACTGACATTTCTTCATCTTCCCGCAGTGGGTTTCTTTTATGAGGTCGTGCTTTGCATTTTCATCGAAAGAATTTCTGACTCCCCCTCAGGAGCCCACCCTGTAGTTTCTGTGGGGGCTGGCTTGGTTAACCGCTCGCTTCAGTCTGAAGGCGCCACCGGCAGAACCAGACCATCATGAACTTCTTGATTTACACTGTGGTGGGGAGTGTGCGAGGAGCCAGAGAGAAACAGGAAGGAGCTTTTGCAGGAGCCCCATGGAGAACCGGCCGCTGCTCTGGGGTGCCTGGGCATGTTGACGGCCATCTCGGAGGGAGCCAGGCACGTTTGCAAATGGTGTTCTCGTCCCTGTTCAAGAGCCGGGATGGATACTGGGTCCATGTGTTAGAAGATTTACACATGGAGGGATAAATCTAAACACAGACAATATGTAAAGATCAATAAATATTACCCAAATAAGTAAAAATAACAAAAATACCAAAAGTAAATAATACCAAAAATAAATAATTCATGAAGTAAATAGTGCCACCAGCTCAAATTAAGCAACTTGTAAGTATTATGTCTTTTAAGCCTCACAATAACCACATGAGTTCGGCTGTGCTGCCTTTTACACGAGGAAGAAATGAATCTATTAAGTGATATAAAATCAAACGTGTTTTCATTTGATCTTCAGCTGTTTATTTTGCTCATGTATGTATATGTAAATATGTCTGGATGTACACGCTCAAGAACAAAAGCATAGACATGCCCTCTCTTTCTGAGCTCTCTCGGGAGTTATGTTGTTCTCTGCCCTTTCAAAACCACATTCTGCAGGTCTCTCAGATTTTCCCAGTGACCGGCACCAACAGGCCACTGTCTGGGTCATTATGGTGACCACAGTGGCCACGGAAGTGATGTGAGGTCGAGGCAAGCTTTAGTCTTGGTATACAAGGATGCTTTTCGCTGGTCTGGGAGGCTCCCATTGGGCGGTCTGCATTGCTGAGCTTTGCAAAAGAGCTTCTCAGTTTCCCAGCTCACTGGGCAGATGTGGGCAAAGGCTCAGGTTGTATGTTTTTCTCCTTTGCTGCCTCACCACATAGAAATCTAACTCTCTAAAGCGGAAATTCCATTGGAAACATAACTTTCTCTCCATAAACTGATTCTACTCAAGGCTTCCACTCAAGGTAAAAATAATCCAAAAAGAATTTTTAAATTTTGATTACAAGGTAATATCATCTTCATAATAACTATTTACACTTAGAAAATGTATTGTAGTCTATATTGTATTACTTAATAATAACAGTTCCACAGTAGTGAGAAGGGATTCAGAAGCAGCAGCAAAAATATTGTCAGTAAGAAAGGAAGCAAACTAACATCCTGTATTGTGGCCACTCTCAATGGCCACATTGATTCTTTAAAATGATCATAGTGCCACTTTATGTAATTATTTATTTTTGTGAATGCAAAAATTCAGCGTCTCCTGGCCCCCATACACGGGGGCCAGGAGACGCTGAACAACCAGACCTTGGGAAGGACAGGAAGTGGCAGGATGTTCTGGATCTAAGGAGACATAGGGCCCTCATGAGTCTTTAGTCCAAGGCTCTATCACCACGTGTCTCTGCTCCCTTTGACCTCTCTCCTCCATTCTAGCTTCTTCCCCTTACTCATCACTTCTGCTTGCTCTTCAATTTGACTTATGCACCCCAGTCGTGGCTCCTTTGACTCCCCTTTATAGTATGGTATCATCTGGTACAACTGACTTCTTCAGATTCCTGAAAGGTAGAGGTCTGGTGAGATTTGCTCATCTTACCAGGCCACATCGCTGGTCTCCAGCCGGGCTGTAAACTAACCAGGCATAGTCCCAGTGGTGGCCCCCAAGCAGCTGAGGTGTGCAGTCCTGAGCATAGCCTGTGGATGGGACACTTTGAGGTAAAAAGGAAGCCGGGCATTGCATTACAGTGGATGTTTTTTTTCCAGCACAGCATTACAATAACTGTTCAATGGTGGGACTTCCACAGTTGGGGTTACCCCTATGAGCCTCAGTTTTAGGTCCACATCAGATAGGGGCAAGGTTTGCAAAGCACTCTGGGTCTGGGTCTGAGGCAGACAGCATCAGTGAGCTGCCTCATCCACTGTGAATGGTGCAAAGGCTAACCTCATGCCCATAGGCTGGTGTTATCCAGGCCGCTGCGCACAGGCAGCCAGAGCACACGGCAACCCAGAGCAGTGCAGTGCTTTCTCTGGGGGTTTCTTTCTGAAAGTAAAAGGGGTTTTCTAACTTGATCCTGTGGAGACCACTTTAGTTTCCATTTTTCTCAGATGATGACATCTATAGAGGGGCTCCTTTCACTGCGGGTACCTCACTTCTCAAATATGTGGTCCACGTTTAGAACCACATAATACTTATTAATTACCACAGTTAGTACTTACTGTGGGCAGCTCAGACCACCTCAGATGTACTCCGCATGTTCAAGGAGCAGTCACAGCCCACCAGGCGGCCATGTCAACAGAAACCCAGGATGCACACCTGCCTCCATCCTCCAAGCTGAACCTACATATCGATCGCTTCTTTTCCAAAGGATGCCACTTCCTGTGGGAACATATGCTTTAATTTTTTGTCCTGATGTTGACTATAATGAGGGAGTATATGATTTACCCCATGTACATTGAATGCAGCTATAATCAGGAATGGAACCGGTTCCATTTTACCCAAATAAGGGCACTCCGGTGTCCTTTCTTTCCTAGGATTCTTGCAATCCCCGTGCTCCCTATACCCCATACCAAGAACGTGGGTGCAGCTTCGATCAGGACGGCAGTGCGCGGTGGGTGCCGAGGCTGCCCTGCCATTCGCTGGCTAGGTGACAGGTCTCAACATTTTCTCAGTATTTACTCGTGTTTCATGCAGGGATATTAGTTACCTACCTCACAAGAGGTTTGTAATGATTAAAAACCATGTCTATAAAGTTTTTGCCAAATGATCGATCGTAAATTGTCATTATCACTCACGTTCCAGGCTCCAATATTTATAAAGAAAATCGGGAATTCCTTGGCGTTGGCGCACTGGCACAGCGCTTCCCCGCCCATTCTCAGGCGTGGGCAAACCGATGGCGGTTGCAGTCACCCCGACCTTGGGACCCATTGCAGCCTCTGCGTATTTTCCCCGGGAAGCAGGTTTCCGGAGGGAAGGTGTTTGTGCCATGGCCCCTGCCTCTGGGGGTTATTGTGTCTCCAGGGGCCCTTGTTGTCATGTTGGATGTGGGGGCGGCTCGATGAGTGCTTGAGTGCTTGAGAAAAGGGGCGAAAAACCCAAGTGAGAAAACCCAAGAGAAACCGAAAGACCTGAACGCCGGAGAAAAAATAGAGCCTCGGGACTGCGGCGGTTAAGGAACTGGGCTCGGCAGGAAGTGGGCAGAGCGCTGTTTTCAGTGTGCTCATGGGAACGGAGTTGGAAAGTGCTGTGGTGAGTGTGTGTGGAAAGAAAGGGCTTTAATCAAGCTATAAATATCTGTTTCTTTGAAGTTTTATGACCAACAATTAATGTTACTGGAAGGCACATAAAGAGTTGTGTCTTGACTTGGTGGGTCTGAGTGGGCAGGGCTGGCCAGGAGTCTCTCCTCCCAGCACACCATCTGAGGCCACCTGTGTGTGTGTGTGTGTGTGTGTGTGTGTGTGTGTGTGTGTGATCTGAGAGTAGAACAGGTGTCTAAAAGCATCCTCAGTACATACCTTCTTTCTTCTTTCTACCCAGTTCACGTCTTCTTTCTTTCATCCATTCGTCCATTCAGTTGATCGAGGGTCCACTCTGCGCAAGCCCTGGGGCGACAGCAGTGAACCAGTGAAACCCCTGTTCTCAGGAAGCTTTTCCTAGCTGGGGAAAGAGCGGTTAAACGAATCAAGACGTTTCGAGCACAGAGAAGGGCTGCACAGGCGACCTGTGAAGAGGACAGAGGGCGGAAGGATGAGAGGCTGTGAGACTAGAGAACAGAGGCCTGTGTAGAGAGATGAATTGGGCATGGGGGGAAGGAGCCAGCAAGTACATACCAAGGTCCTGAGGCAGGTGCATTCTCCGTGGGGCCCTGGACAACAGCCAAGGAGGCCAGTGGGACAGAGAGGGGAGCCCTGCTCTGAGGGCAAGGCGCGCGCTCTCGAGCGACCCAACTGGCCTTGGAGGCCTTTGGAAGAGCTATGGCGTCTTTTACCCAGAGTGAGACAGAGAGGCCCAACAGGATTTACTTGGCTCTGCCAAATGACCAGCCATCAATTCTGTAATGACAGCCTTCCTTCAAACTTGCCTCTTCTTATAAAACAAAACAATACAAAAGACAAAAGCAAAATTGAAAACTCCCCCAGAAAGTAGTAGACAGGGCTTTTTTTTTTTTTTTTTTTTTTTAAGTGCTAGGGCTTTTTGCTGTTGCTGTTCACCTCTTGCTCTATGCTGACCTCAGTGTTAGAAATTTTGTGATCTCATTTCTGCTTTGAAGCCCTTCCGTTGCTTTTATCAGCATAAATGAACTGGAAGGCTGGCAGGCAGTAGCAATGTAAACCTCACCCCCCAGGGTGCCCTTTGTCCCCCATCTTCATGAGTGTGAGCCTCAGGAATTTGGAATTTGTGACCCTTCGGACCAGGGCTTGGCTGGAGGTTTACCTGTGCACTCACCTAGAAGAAAGAGTGTACTGAGCAAAAATACTCCGGAACAATCTACCCTTTGCAAGAAAGCACTTTTAAAGTACCCCATTTGGCATTTTAGAAGCTCCTGCGTACTGAAGGATACTCTTTCCTTTCCCTTTAAGTGGCTCACCTAAGGACATTGCTAGATAAAAGTTGATTTTCTGAAAAGGGTTTCTGCACATACTTGACAGCACTTTTTAAAAAAGGCAATGCGTAATTCAGACCAGCTTTCCTTCCAGGCAATCTGAATTGGAGAAGTTCACTGTGTGTGAGAGGATTTCCCTCCTTCGTTTTCTCGGGTGCAGAGAGCTGTTTATGACTAATGGGACTCATTACATGTGTGTTTAGCCTACCTATTAGTAAGGCTTTAACATTATTAAAATCCAAAGAGATAACAGAGAAGGAAGCTTTGGGAGCCAGAAATCCATTGTACCAGCTTGCTTCAAAATAGCCCAGCAAAATGGCAGCCACCTCGCCTATCCTTCGCTTCACATGAATAAAGCCAGAGGCAACGGCACTTAATTGTCCCAGAATGACTGGTTCGCCCTCTGACTGGGGAGTGAACCTGTGCTCATCCACATCTCTGGACCGCACAGACCCCACAGGTCTCCCAGGAGTCGGCCTCTTTCTCCGGAACCGGGTCCATGAGTTTCAGCGGCAGGTAAGGGAGGAAAGCTGGTCACTGCTTTGTGTACTTGGCATTTAACCTGATCTAATTCAATCTGGCTGTGTCCTTTGTCCACAAAAAAAAAAAAAAAAAAAAAAAAAAAAAAAAATGGTTTTGGCAGGGAATGTCTTGGGATGGGAAGAGTGACAAGTTTATGTACCCTTTGGAGACACGATTTCCCCAGGACTGGGGACAAAGATGGAGGTTTTCAGAAGTCTCCCTGGGATTGTTATAAATGTTCAAAGCACATTTGTTTGTGTCCCCTTGGCCCCACAATAGCGGAAGCTGGGTTCCAATCCAATACAGCTCCCACCCTAGCAGATGGACACATGACTTGTGGCCCTGAGTATAATGTAAAGTATAATGCTGCCTTCTACTTTGTCCTTAATACTTTGAATTCATCAGCTATAAAGACAGATGTTAGGATATTGGTTAAGTAACTGCAATGCAGTCATTCAATAGACTACCCTACGTCAAGGGAAGGAATGACACTTCTAAAGAAAATAATTGGGGCAAAACCTTGTATGTTTACATCTGTGATAGAAAACAAAATGTTGTGGTGTGGTTGGGAGGAGTAGGAGGAGAGGCAGCTATTGGAGTGGAAAAACAAAGAACCCAAAACACTAAATACCAACGTATTTATAGTAGTTGTGTTTGAGAGATGAGGTTCTGGATTTGCGTTTCTTTGTATTTTCTCACCTTAAAAAAATGGCACTTCTGATTATGAGATCAAAAAGAAATATTCAGTGGCTTATTTTGACCCAATACGTTTGCTGTTTAATTTCAACGGCGCTTTGGTCTGCATAAAAAGTAGGCTTGCAACGCATACGAGGACTTTCTTTTTTAATGAAACGGAGCCATTTTATCACGCCAGCAGTTCTGCAAGCACACCGCTCCTCTGCCGAGGGGGCCTCCAAACCCAGTGCCACGGCAGCCCAGCGACACCCACAACAAACACGAGGACACTCCCCGTACCACAGACTTCCTGTCAGAGGCGAGGGAGGGAACGCAGCCCGGCAGCCTGTTTCTAAAGCAACTTGAATGAACATCGAGAGGATCGTCAGATATTAGTCCTGTTCCTCTTTCTCAGACCATTGATAGATTTCCCTCCTGCCTCCCCGACACCCTTCGACAGAGGGGGACAGGCCTGGCGTAGAAAGGGAAAAGGGAAACAGGTGACTCAGCCAAGAGCAGGCCTCACCGCAGCTTCCTGGCCACGCTTCTCGCTCTCCTTCCACGAGAGGAAGCGGGGAGGCCTAGGGCATTCTAGTGTAATGCAGGGGGCCTTCGGCCGGTGAATGAGTGGGTGAATGAGTGAATGAGTGAATGAGTGATTACAAATACCCCGAAGGTCACTCAGAAATACTGTCATGACATAGCCACGCAAATTGTCCGTGTGTATGTCGTCCTCACTCCTCAATTCCGTGAATACCGAAATCCATTTCCTCCTTTACAAGCAAGTTCGGGCGGGGGCCGGGGGCCGGGGGCGATGGGGAGGGGGCGGGCGACTGCTTTCAAACTCAGAGGCCCTCGACATTTCCCTGTGGCTTTTGCCAGCTCTCTGGTCCGTATTTCCTGAATTCTGAGGAGCAAACAACAAAAAGCAAACGAGAAACAGCACAGCGCATCCGAGTATCCCTTTAAAGAATTCATCTAAGATCTTAAAAAAGAAAAAAAAAAGTTAACATGTTTTAAAAGTTTGGGTATAAAATATGTACAAGAGCAAATGTGTAAACTCAGTGACCTCCTGAAGATACACCTCAAATAGGGAATAACAAAAATCTCTCTCATTTAAAGAAGCCTTAAAGAAGCAACGAGAGGAAAATAATAGTGTTTCTTTCATTAAAAGGAGCCCAATATTTATTGATCCAATAGGTTTACACTGTGCACACCCGAGAGTGCCATCAGTCCAAAGCAGATGGGCGTCTTGGGCAATTTTTTCTCACATTACTACCGAGGGGATTTGCCCGATCGCCTTGTCAGCTTCTAAATTCTTTGGGCACACAGGAGGGGTAACACGGTTCCGGCTTATTTCTAAGCCCCTTTGAGGCAATTTCTGGTCTCCAAATTGAGGCAAAATAATCCTCCCAATTCCTTGGACATTCTCTCCTCATCCTCCACCCCCTTCTGTCAGAAAGGGGACACATCTAAGAGGCTTCGTGATGCCTTAGAATCGACTTAAGGTGATCCTTGCTTAAAACGCTCCTGTTGCCTTTGTCTGCCTTTTGTTTTCCTCTCGACCCTGCCAGGCCGCTCCGCTCTCCCTCTGGCAGTTTGATTTCACGGGAGAGGAGAGGAGAGATGGAAAACGGACCCCTATGTTATAGCGATTTCTTCAAGGAGCTCACACTGCTTTCAGGCATGTCCTTATTACCTCATTAATTCTCCTAATGTTCCCTCAGCAGTATTGTTCTTCTTCTCAGGCTGGAGAAATTGAGGCACAGGCAAAATAAATGGCATGTGGAAGGTCAGAGAGCCTGGCAGTGGGAGATGTGGGGGCAGCTGGGGGGCTCTGGCATCTATCCCAGGCTATCAATCAGGCTGCCCTCTTTAAATAAGCAGGGAGCGGGAGAGGGAGAGAGACAAAGACAGGGACAGAGAAAGACAGACAGACAGACAGAACTCAAACTGCAGAGCTGATGAAACAAGTGGACCAGATTTAGTGATCACTCATCTGTGAGAAATCAGTCCTCTCGGTGGGTGAGTGCGCTGCTACCTGCCGGGTTTTACAAAGTGGCTCCCTTATTCGCTGCACATGTTCCGTGTACCGGAGGAGGTGCTGGGCTCAGGCCTGTGGCAGACCGAGACTTCACTCAATGGAGTTAATGTGCGGGAAGGTCTTATGACGAACTTCACAAGCAAGAATGCAGATCTAAGAAAGTCCTGCTCCCCCCACACCCCCTGCCTCACGCATCTACCCTACCCTCACCTACCCCTGGATGACAGCCCCATTCTGTTAAAGGGTTGTCTGGCACGCCCTCTTTTCCCGCCTTGTGTTTTTTGTTCACCGGAGAACTACAGTATCCTTTGAACACACAAGTTAGATAACATCGTTCCTGCCCAGAACCTCCCAAAGGCTTCGGGCATCACTCACAGCTGGTCTTGACCACGGCTGTGGGGTCCTTCCTGCTCTTCCCTCTCCCAAACATTCTGTCCTCACCTCCTGGACTCTCCCCTCACTCATTCTGTTCCAACTACACTGACCTCCTTGCTGTTCAAGTTCACCAAGCACACTCCGGCTGGAGGCCTCTCCTGTCCTCACCTCTGCTCAGAGCGCCCTTCAGCACCAACAGAACTCACTCACCCCTCCCTCTCTTTTGCCTTTTAAACATTTGACTTTAAGTTACATTCTGTCTTTATCACCCTCTCGGTACCCCATCTCCCTGACCTGCTTTTTCTCCACACACCAGCACCATTGACCCCACCTTGCAGTTCACCCATTCGTTTTGTTTTCTGTCCCTTCCCATGAGATTGCAAACTCCAGAAAGGCAGGTATCTCATCTGTTGCGTTCACTCCTGCATTGCCCTCACCCGGAAACCCGTAGGTGCTCAACGAATATTTGATCTCTTTCAGGGAGAACTTGACTCTCGCAGAATAACCTCAGTAACCTCAGGGATGGGTGTCCAGAAGATGCTATTGGACTCCTCCCATAACCTGGGAGGAGGGAGATCCACGATGGGGTGGGGACATCTATGGGGTTCTTTGTGGTTGTGGTGACACTGAGGAGGAGTCTGGGGAGGAGGCTGGGGCAGGGCCCACTGTCTTTGTGAGGTTTGCCCTCCCCGTCCCGCTTTTTTTGACAGAGGTATAAAAAGATCCCTTCACTTATAAGTCTAGGTTAATTTTTTTTTTTTTTGTCTTTCTTTTTTGACCTGCAACAGGTGTTAACCTACCTGGTTCCGTCAAGCCCCGGAGGTGCTTGTTACTGACAGGGATATATGTAGGGTGGAGGCTGCCCTGGGTCAGTGGATTCACAGAGAAGTCAGAATTTTCTTTTACAAAGAGCCCACTTTCCTCAATAATTGCATAATGACGTCTTTGATTCCCAGGCTCTCACCCCCAGCTGTTTCCTTAGGCATTTATTCAAGATCTGAGATGCCATTCACAATCCAGCAGGATGCATATTTGTGCCTGGCTCCAAAACTTTTTTTTTGTTTTGGCCCATATCACTGCAGCCCATGGCAGAAGATTCTAGCAATTAGCAGTAACTGAAAGTGATAATTTACTGCCACCGACACCGTGATCTAATAGTCACACATTACAAGGCAGAGTCCACATTTTTTTCCTCTGTGGCACTGCAGTGCTATCACACGCTCCGCAGGCTTTCTAATGTCTTTTGTTTGCATTAAGAAAAAACATAACCCTCTCCCACTGAGAACCAGGGAGAGCCCCTCAGGTTCCGAATGCTGTGGCGTTCAAAACTGCACCGGGAGGCCGTTGAGTCTGCGTGAGGTTCCTGTGCAATTGGATTCTATTTCCAAATGATCTATGGAAAGTACAAAGCACTTTCTCCCCTTTATTTGGGAAAGGTGATCATCGGTCCCTTTTAAGTGTCCCCGCATAAGCAGTGGGTACCGGGTACAAGAGGTAGGGTGGCTCGAAATGGGAGTGGAGGAGGTTTGAGTCTTTCACCTAGTGATCACAGTTCGAATCTATTGATTTTGACCATTGAGTCTTGCCTCAGATCTGAACCTCAAGCACAATTCCAAACCACCAGGCAAGAGAAATTACAGGCGAAATGATAAGTCAGGTCCTGCCAGGTGACTAAGGCCGCGTGGCAATGCTTCAAGTCTTTAAAACCATATCCCAGTGGCCCAAAAGCATTAATACATTTGGAATAGTGCCTGTCCAATGTCTAGAGAGGCGCCCGTAGAATTTGATTCCTAGGTACGTCAAGGTTTTGAACTGGAAGAAACTTGAGACAGTCTCTCGTCCAGCAAATTCCAAATTTGTCTGCTCATCAGAATTACCTGGGAGCTTAAAAAATTACGGATTTCTGAGCCCCACTCTGCAGAGAGATACATTCATCTGATGTGGGATTGGACCCAGGAAGCTCCAGGCAGGGGCAGAACCACATGTGCAAGCCTGTGATCTCGCAGAGGGGACTCTGCGTTTCGGCGGGTGGGATGGGGACCGGAGCACTGAATGCGAACTTCCAGGCCTGCAGCGCGCTGTGTGTTCTCCTGGACCAGGTCTCTGCTTCTCAGCCAGGAGGAGCCTCGTTCACTAATTGCACTCAGAGCTGGTCTCAAGGGTTACCATGGCAAAGAATGCGTCTACAAGTTGCCTGGAAAGAGAGAAACTGGGATCTGCCCACCGTCCCCACCCCTCTCCTGGCATTTTCGGTTGCGTTTCTATAAATTTTATCAAAAATGATCATCATAATGTCCCTAGATGTTGAGCAAACTACCCTATCATCTCTGGGGTTTCTTTTGTTGAGGAGTTTAAAAAAAGTTTCATAGTGGTTTTTTTCTTCTAAAATATCCTAACTTTAGCAGGAATTGCAAGTAATAAATGTTTACCAGAAGGTGATATAAATGTGCGAGTTGGAAAAATAATTGCAAGTAGTTTAGTTTATTTTCATTTTTGTCATAATGCACCAAATATATCTGTGTGGGCCAAAAGAACATCGCTTTGCAGCCCACCAACTTTCATTTTGAGAACTCTGATTAAAAGATACTTAGTTGAAGTATAAGTGACAAGGAACTAACCCTTCGGGGCATCGATTAGTCAGGATACAACCAGAAAAGTGAACCAGTAGGAGCTACACTTAAGAGATTTACAGCAAGGAATTGGCTTATGTGATTCTGCGAGCTGTCTAGGAAAGTCCCAAATCCATACTGTGGACACGCAGGAAATGTGGACTAGAACTTTCACTGTGGGATAAGCTGCTGGACAGGTACAATTTCTTCTTCTCTGGAAGGCTCGGCTCCCATTTTAGGATGTTTCAACTGACTGGATCAAGCTCACCCAGATTATCTGGGATGATCTCCTTTACCGGAAGTCACCTAACTATGGACTTTAATCACATCCACTAAACACGTGTCAGGGAACACCTCGATTAGCATTGAACTGAGCGACTGAGTGACTGGGAACTGGGAATACCAAGGTGGCACATAAAAGTTGAGCATCTCAGGGTCAATGTTTAAAAAAAAAATTATCAAGACCCCTCTGGCATCTTTTGACAAGGGTCTTAATTATTCTAGGTCTCCCCTGCCCCTTAAAAAAGGAGATTGTTTTAAAGAGCCTGAGAAATGAGGGCAGGCATTAGTGATCCGATTTGGAAGAGAAGGCCTGGGTTTGCGCCAATACAAGATGGGTTTGTATCTTTAAGTGGCCTTTATTACCATAGTAATAAACAGCAAACCGGCCCAAATCTTACAGGCTCGTGTTGGCTTTGACCAATGAAGTAGAACAGGGCCTCTGAATACCCCATTAGTTCCAGGCTGTGCTTTGATGGCTCTGCACAGGCAGCTCTTTTTCTACACAAGTCACCAGCCTCACCCGTGTCTCTTAACAAATGTTGTTGACAGGCCGAGTTGCAATTTTTCTGCATGTTCTGACAGTTTAATTCAGTACCTCTTGGCTAAGCACTCAGCCTAAGGGGGTGCTTCAGCACCTTGACATCATCAGGCTGCAATTAAAATAATTCAGCACTGGGGCTGGGCTTGCAGAAAGAGTCCTTCTTCCCTCTGGAACACACGGTGTATCTTCCGATTCCCACCCCCCGCCCCCCCCCCCCCCGCCTGGCGGAGCGGATTCCAGATCTCCCTTTCAGAGGGGAGGGCAGTGGAATTTATTAACAAGATGTGGATTCGCAAGAAGTGGCTCGATGCGCATGTTACACCCAACGGGGTTTTCTCCACGGTGGTTGAACATAATTTCTTCGGTGGACTTGGCACCTGTAGAAAGGTCACGGGGGAGGGGGGAGGCGAGAGTGAGGTGACACGCATGGAGGTACGGCAAAGACCATTTTTAGAAGCTGTCCTTCTAAAACGGCACATCGGAAATGTCCTTCATTCTAAATTCTGCGCAGGAAAAATAAATGAATAAAAGTACCTGGAAATCAGCCTCCTTTCAAATGGTCCTGTATGACGTGGAAGCCTTAGAGATGTTTTAGAAAGGCTGTTGCTCCAACGTGGTCACAAAGTGCGGGAGAGGGCTGCGGAATGAACCTAATGCTGTTCACCCCTCTGTCCCAGCCCAACAACGCTGCTGCTGTTGCTACGAAAACAAGATCGTTTCCAAGTTTTAGAGAGATCTGGTTTCTCAGGAAAGGTCCTTCAACAGATGGAAAGTTGGTAAATTCCTCCAAATTACTTTATGATGAGGGTCATTTGGGGAGAACTTTTTTTAATGGCCCCGGCCAGAGGGAATGTGGTCCATGTGAGCTAGGGTGGGACCCAGGAATCTGTTTTTTTAAAATGTTTCAGTTACAGTTGGCATTCAGTATTACACTAGTATCAGGTGTACAGCATAGTGATCAGACACTTATAGAACTTATGAGGTGATCTCCCTGATAAGCCCATGGGAATTTGCATTTTAATAGTGTCTCCGATGAGTCATCTCATTCAGCAAACGCAGGAAGTACAGCTCCGACATAAATGTCCACAGAGCTCTCAGTGCTTTCCAGAAAAAGCCAACGACGGGAACTTTCCAAAGGGAATTACCTGAGATGGTTTCTCACTCTCTCTCCTCTCCTGTATTACTTGCCTTTAAAACAAACGCTAATGTTTAGTTATGGCTTCTGCATCTGTTTTCTGGATACTTCCATCTAGAGATGGGGGATTTGTAAAAGGAACATGCTCCAGGGCTTTGCTTTTCAAGACCTAGAGCATCTTGGAGGGACTGGGAGACTTTCACACCTGGTGCACTCAGGAAGGAAGGAGACCCAAGGAGACAATTCTGGAAGACTGGCCTGGAGTCGACGCCCCTGACGCAGGGCAGCTCTGTCACGCCCCCACCCCCCAGGGACAGGGACAAAATTCAGTCCGAATCTTTTGTGTCACTTCTACAAAATAATTTGCCAATAGAAATAAAGTAAGAATGGGTGTCATATTTTAATTCAGTTATGCAGTGGCCTCTCGTGACTTCGGGCAAGAGGTGTTCTACTTGAGGGCTCAGCTACCGTATCTGTTAAGTGGGTACAGCAGGTAGGAGGTCCCGCACCTCCATTTTATAACAGCTGTGAATCTAGCTGGTACATGCTAGAGTCTCTGTTAGGAACTGTAGTGGATGTGAAGTGTGAGAGAATGCCTGATGTCTGTTGCATTTAGCAAACATTACGTTTTCCAAACTTTTTAAAAGTTGTGAAATCCCTTCTTTGAAGGAAATTGCACACTGAAACTCCATCTGTAATGAACAGGTAAAAAGAGTCCGATAGAATTTGAAAGTGATCTCATTAAAAAATCAACACGCGTACAATGCCTACCCAGGAAAGAGCTGGGTATATTGTAGCCACTCAATAAAGACTTCGAGCCTTTGGATACAATTCTGAGATCTCAGAAGTTCTGGAGCTAAAAGGATGCATGTTTAAATAAGTTTTCTCATCACACGTTTGAGGAGCCCGTCCAACTCACTCATAGCAAAGGCATTCTCTGGAAGTGATTCCCTTTTCTGATCTTTGAAGAGGGTGAAGGACAGGTGCCCCATGTCATGAGGCACCCACAGCTAGCTTTGGCTACCCTTCCTCTTCCTCTTCCTCCCTCTGCTCCTCTTCCTCTACCTTCCTCTACCCGAATTGACCAGCCAGCCTTTGACAGAGAACAAGCAGGAAGGCAGGACTGGCTTTTTTTTTCCATTTGCCTCTCGGTTTTGGCAAGTTCTCAGCATAACCCTCTCAGGCATTCCCTGACAAAGACAAACACATCCGCCTAAGTGGTTAAATCTCAGGACATGTTTGTTGATCCCTGCTGAGTCTCTAGGACCGTTTTAATCCCTCCTCTGCCTTTCCCCTATACATTACCCAAGGCCTTGACCTATTGACTGCAGAGTCTCCAAAGCAGCTAGACTCCCTGTTTGAAAGGTTTTCTGAAGAGGCGTCTATTAATTTATGTATTTAATTTCTGTATGAAGTGGTTGCTCTCTTCCCAGCACAGGTATTAAAGTACCTTTAGGGGAATCCGGCAGCTGAAATCCTCTGTAAGGAAAATGCTTAGAGTGTCACAGAGCAAAAACGTTGGTGGGAAAGGCTCAGCGTGCTCAGTGGAAAACCACTGGGTTTGCTCCCTGCTTAGATTTCGGGTCCTCTTCCCATTTCCCAAGGCCCCATCTGGGAAGCCGTAGCTGGAGCAAGTGCACCAGTTTTGTTATGGTTCACAGGGGAAAGGGCGATGGCAAGTTCCAATTTATTCTACACTTTCTGGTTTAGTATGTGATTCAACTCTGCTAATAGAGCTAGCTTTTCAGATCTTAACAAACCTAGTAACTTTTAAACTTACCTGTGAAGTCCAACCACAGATTAGCTATTCACAAAGAGGGTTATTTTAAATCAATTCTAGATACCGTATTTTTGGACCATAAGACACACCCAGGTTTTAGAGGAGGAAAATAGGGGGGAAAGTTTTTGAAGCAAAAAGGGTGGTAAAATATTTAATAACATAAATAACATAATATTTCACCAATGTAAATGTAAACGGAACTCAACTGCAGGATTTACAACCATTATTCCTCCCAAACTTGTTGCGGGGGGTATTTTATAGTCCAAAAAATACCATCTGTGTTTCAGACAATTGACCCCATCACAGGCCTTTGGTTTCTGAGTGACCAGGAATGGTGAGGCCAGCTGCAGACTGGAGCTCCCTGTCTGGGCACCGACGGGACATGCCGGGTGGCCCGGTCCCGCAGGCAGGAGTTTCTTCATTGAACATGATGTGTGAAGTTCCAATAGAGTGAACTCCAGTGAAGTCCGTGAGTGGGGGAATTTAGGCTTTAATAGCCCATTCTGAGGAAAGAGAGGGCAGCCTTACAGGGGCATCATTTTTGCTGAGAAAACTTGTTAAGGACTTTGCCCAGGACACTGGCAATTTTCCTGTGTCATCCCTGGGAGTCTCCGAAGCTGGAACAAAGGCAGCCCTGAGCCTGTGAAGTGGGAGTGGCTCCAGGCCGCCGCTTTGAAGCCCTGAAATATCATGTAACTTTTTTAATGGAGTAACATAGGGTTGCCCACTTTTTATTTGGTATGTAAGGACATTAATAACTTTTATGAAATCACAATTATTACCTGTTATATCCTCTATTTCATAAGATAAATAATATTCTCCAACATTATGAAAATTTACAAACATGTATCAACGTTGAAAAAAATCACAGTGACTCTGGTTGTTTTATCATACATTTATCCATCCATTATCTTTTAAAAAAACAGATGATATTTTAATGCCAGGAAATAGGAAGGGAATAATCTCATGTAGAAGACATGCATTTCCAAGAAAGGCCAATTGACAACCTGACATCAATTTATATACGTTGAAATGTCTCTAACCATATGTACACCTATGTAAAAGTCCCTGTGTATAGACACACGCATATATGAACATACACACATTCTATATGCTTGTAAATTATGGGGACTTAGGGTGTTCACGTACTCAGGTCCATGCCGTCCTCACTGTGCGGGCATTAGAACAGACCCCTCCAGAAGCCACAGCGAGTCCAGAGTGCCCAAGTAATGGCGATCTGCTACCATTTCTCAACGTAAGATGAAACTTCTTCTTCCTTATACTGAAAACAATTTAGGGTCAGTGTTGGAAAGGTAGAAAATATAGGTAGGCAAAAATGACAAAATCAGAATAGTCATAATCTTGTAACTCAGAAAAGGATGGTAACTCTATAGTAATAGCCATTTCCTTATTCATATTCACATCTATGCCTATTCTAAATCCATTTATACATTTAAATTTATATATTTAGACCTTTATATAAAGGTACAAAATGGTTACGCTTTTTCAAAAAAAATCACAGAAGCAGAATGCAACCCCCATTTTATTATATAATCTTTTTTTTTTTTTTTTTTTTTTTTTTTGCTAACAGAACATTGTGAATATCCTACACCAATAGCCTTATTCTACATCATCTCTATCGGCTCCATAGTTTCCCATAATATGGTTTCAGTTACAAGTTGAAACTAATGGTTCTCAAAGTGTGGTTCCTGGGCCAGCAGCATCAACATCACCTTGAACTTGTTAGAAATGCAAATTCTCAGGCCTCACCCAGACCTGCTGAATCTGGGGTTAGTACCACAGTTTGCATTTAAACAAGCCATCCAGAAGATCCTGGCGAATGCTGAAGTTTGAGAACTGCTTCTTTAGGCAAATGTCGCTGTGTACTTACTCCCCCCGAGCCATTGTGAGGGGAGAACATTCTAAGTGTTCACCTGGAACCTCACATACCTGTGCTCACTAAATGCAGGTGAAGGAATCTTTAAAGGAAAGTACGAGTCCTCTTCTCCTCTAACTTCCACTAATGTAGTCTAGATGAAGGAATTCACGGATGAACTTGAGGTATCGTGACGTCCTTGAAATGATGAGCAAAATTGGGAATTTGAGCACATTTTTCTGGGGGCAGCACAACTATCAGATTTTAAAAAGACCATGACCCAAAGACGACATTTTATTTGTTAATTTTGTTCCTATGGTTGCTGCTCTGTTTTTTTTTTTTTTTTTTTTTTTTTTTTTAATGGAAAAAAAAGAAAGGAAATCTACTTAGGATCTCTTGGGCACAGTGCCCAAGGAACAGGCGGCGTGGCGACCATTGCACGTCTTCATCTTCCAGGCAGCCCGCGGGCTCGCCTTCTTTCCTTTTCTGGGGCCCCAATTCACTCTGCCAGCTCAGCACCCCGGCCCCGGTGGGAGGTGGCATGCGCATTTTCAGGCCTCACTCCTTGACTTGAATCTTTTAGGTCCTTTCACCCCCAGACATTCTAAACCTATGACTTTCTAGAGTCTTTCACACCTTCTCACCCACAAATTCTGGATCAATGACTTTGTCCCAAGAAAATAATTAGATAGCTGTGAAAGTTGGTGCATAAAGTGATGACCATAAAATTACTTATAATCAAAAATTAAAATAGGCTAAGGGTCCAACAGTAAACATTAGTTACAGAGATTACATACTCAGTAAAGTCATGGCATAGAATGTTAAACAGTTGAGAAAACCAACCATTTTTGAAACACAGTAAAGGAATCCTGGAATAATATTAAGTGAAAAATGTAGCATATAGTTTAGAGTGTATTTAACCCAATTCAATGTCCACATAAAAACTACCTGGGAGCAATGAGATGTGTATGTTCACATTTTCAACTTCTTTTTTCTTTTCCATATTATCAAAATTTTCTACAGTTAACATTTATTGGTTTATAGTCAGGAAAAAACTATATGAAATAAAATAGATGCTATGTCATGGCGAGGAAGCCCACCAACCCACTCTCTGACTGTTACATGGATTCTGGCTTTATAATTCTGGTTTTGACTAGACCCTCTTCAGAGGGAGAGCATTTCCTATGCAAAAGCATCGGTCAGCAGGGGCCAGACCATGCCTTCTTGACAGACGGAGGACCATTTACTTACTTTCTGGGAGCAGAGCTGAACCCGAGCCCCCATTTCACGGTGTCAGCGAGGTCGGCTTGTTCCTGGCAGAAGTTCCAGCATCCTCCCCACAGATAAGGATCAGGCAAATGATGAGCGGACGTGACTGTAGGTACCTGGGTGATTTGCCTTAATGCATTCTCCCTCTTCTCAGCTCTGGAATGTTCTGTGATCCAGAGCCCCCTTTGAATTGGCCTGCATGCAAACGGAAGTCATTGCTCAGGCCAGGCCAGGAATGTCCCTCAAATAACTGCTTTCTATCATGTCACAGGAGGGTGACTGGAAACTCAAAAGGGAGCTTCCACCAGCCACATGCAGGGGACTACCAATTTATACTATGTCGCACCTCCTGTTATGTCCGTTTATAGCACAAACTTTGTTCATCTTTCCTTAGCAGTCTCCATGTGGTTGGGGAAACTTAGTTGTACCCAGGATACTCAACTACAGTTGGTTAGTTAGTTTGGAAAGGTCAGTCACCCATTCAAAAAATATATATGAAATATCTCTATGCACCAGGCAGGATACGGCTTTCTGGATATGACGTGGAAAGCCACCAGACCCTGCTCTTTTCCAGAGCCCAGGGTTGCAGCAGGAGACATGTTGCTGTCCTGGCACTGCGGCTGGAGTTTTCACACGTGCTCTGTTTTTAGTTGCAGAAGCAATGTCAAGACTTGCATATGGTTTTAAGAACTGTAAAGGAGAGCAGTTAGCCGCATGGTGACATCGCTCTCACTTTTCTTTGCTTCCCATGTGCTTCCCTAAATGAGCGCAGCCACAGCAAAGCTCTGGGGATCCCACAAGCACTGGGACTCCTTTGGAAGGGGGTTGGCATCTTCCAGTGGACGTGTCGCAGGAGAAAATGGAAAGGGTTTGAGAAACACCATGTTCCCAGAGCATGGTCCTTGGTGGTCTCCTCAGTGCCGAAGCTGTAACAATGAGCCTTGACATCCCCAAGTCTCCACATTTTCATCTGCAAAATGGGGTAATAACTCATCTTACAAGGTGGCTGTGAAAACTAACAGGATAATCAATTTAAGTTTCTTTTCTTAGTCCCTGGCAAATGCAAACGCTCAAAAAACATTAGTTGCCTTTGATTTTGTCTGTGTAAAGCTGATCAGGATGGATCCTTTCAGTATCTATTAGTAGAATCAAGCTTCTCCATGTATAAGAAGTCTCAGAAGCGTTGGAGGCCTAAGACAGACATTTAGTTTTTTTGACGTGTGAATAAATCTTTGTTCCTTGTTATGATCACGTGGATTTCACAAATAGCTTTTGAGCACCTACCATGCATCAGGCAGTATCCTGATGGGGTGTGTAAGGACATGAATTAGAGGCATTTCCTCTTCTCAACAAGCTCCCAGAGTAGTAGGACACCAGGGGATGGTGGGACAGAGGGACCCACCTGGGCACGGTGGAGGTCTCCCGCAACGAGCAGGAAGAAAAGCCAACAGGAGAGCAGCCTCCAGACTTGGAGATGGGGCCCAGGGATTAGGAGCTCAAATTTAGCAGCGGGGAGCAGAATAAGGCTGAAGAATCAAAGGGAATGAAGCCAAGGGTTTCTTTCTAGTTGCCCACCCTTTCCCTTTGCCAGTCACAGTGCAGGGAGGCCACCAGCACAGCTGAGGTGCATGTCAAAAGCGACGCTAACCACATAGGGCTCTGGACTTCGGCTCTCAGCACACCTGGCTGCTGCTGCAGGGGAGCAGCCAGCCCAAAGGGAAGAGAGCGTGTGAAAGCGAGTGCCTGCCGCGCACGGGAGATTGTCCAGGCCGGGCTGTGGACAGATGCACTTTGTATACTGTGCATACTTGGACGGCTTCACCACTTGCCTCGCCAGAAAAGCCAATGTTTTAAAATGTGCCATAGTCTGGTGTTAAATACTTTATCATCCGAGCAACATTGCCCTTCTTCATCTGCCCAATTAGCCTGGCATGAACTCGGCCGGATGCAAGCTCAGACCGTGTGCGGGTGCCTGCCCATGTGCGCATGCGCACGGGCCAGGTGCCTCTTCCAGGTACTCTGGGGCTCTTGACAGTTGCGACATACAGGGTGGAGCCAGGGGGGCACTTCGAATCTCAGATCTGTGCCTGGACTCTGTGCAAAACGGCACCAAGTGGAAATGCACTCTCTGGCCCCCTTTTCGTTCTCCCCTACAAGTGAGCGTGCGCTGGGCTGGGCAGCAACAGCGAGAGGCTCCGGTCTCCCGGCTCCTGTGGAGCCACTGCAACTTTAAAAAGATTTAACAAAGACCACCTCCACTAGCTAAGCTGAAATAAGAATGTCTCCTGAGTTTAATGGATCAAGTAGCGGTGATAGGTTTTATGGCTCTTTTTCACTTTAGGGCACAGGGAAGAGAGAGCCGGGCAGGTTGGTTTTAAATTCAAGGATTTATGTTGTTAATCCTCCAGGCTAATTATAATTTATGGGATCTTGGCAAATTAATATGCGGTTGCTATTCAAAAGTGGAGAGCAATGTGAAGCAGGCATAAACAAGCCTTGTTCATTTTTAATTTATTTCCACCAATGGAGAATATTAAATAAAATGAACACTAGGGTATTTCGCTCTGAGTTTGGTGTTCATTATTTATCTTTAAATTATGAAATTCGTGTAACAACTGCTTGTTTTTTCACCAAGAACCTCGAACTAGGGAGCGACAGCATCCGGATAAGGAGGAGGCAATGAGAGTAGTTTTCTCTCTACTGCATTTCAGACAGACCTGATGGCACATGCAGAGAGACGCATGCCGGTGGGCTCCAGGATCTGGTGTCGTGCGCGTCAGGATGGCTTAGTTGCAGAACTTGGGAGCGGTATGTGAGCTTAAAATCTCAGTTCCGCAGGAACCAAAGTGCTGGCCCTCCAATGCAAGGGCCCATTACCTCTCAAGGGCTTTGGGAAATCCCAATGTATCGCTGGCCTGACAGCAGCCAAATAGAGGGTGGCCCTCTGATAGGCCTTTTATCACAGCCATCTCATTGCGCCCAGGACCCTCATTTTATCAGCCTCCCCTAGGCTGTTTTCAGAGTTCCCTTTCCAAGAATTTAGCTTCTTACCCATGAACAACTGGCAGGAAATTTTCCCTGATTGACAACCATGAGGCAGGCAGGTTCATCTAACATGATAATCAGTTGCTCCACCAGAAAAGAGAACATTCCTCCCATCTCCCCCACCCCCGACTTCCCCCCTTCTTCCCCACTTCTCTAACCCCCTCCCTGCCCTCCTGCTGGGAGAGGCCGGCATGTGCTGCTTGGAGAGCTGCAGAGACCTTGAGCTCTGAGCCCAAGAAGCAAGTTGGAGTCCTCCCCCCAGCTGTGTAGCTCAGATAACAGCTGGAGCAGAGAACAGGCCGTCCTCGCTGCTAGAATATCTGACCCAGTTCTGACTGGCAAAGAGACTTAATCGTCGGTACCCCAAGTCAGTCTCGTGCCTGTGTGAAGGGTGAGCAGCAGTCCTTTCTCCCCAGCCCAGGCCCACGCTGCATTCCAACTCCGTCTCTGTCCGCGTCGACACCTCTTTTCACTGCTGCAGTGCTCCCATTTCGTTTTTCTTGTTGGCACCTTCAGCAGTTCTGAAGAAGCGGTGGGATGGTTTGCTTTGGAAGGGAAGGTAGTGTGGAAAGGCAAGGGTTTCTGGAGTCTGACAGCCCCCCAAATCCAATCCCAGCTCTACCTGTTATCAGGTGAGTGCAGTTGGGCAAGTTACCTAACCATTCTGAACTCTCTCATAATAAAGTGAGAGTACTGTTGTCATCGGGGTTCTTATGAGAAATGAGATATTGAGACGCACCTGGCACACTGCCTACCTTCTTCTATGTGGTCTTACATGATAGCTCTGCCCTTTTAAGCCCCGGCCCCATACGTAATAGATTCTTAGCAAATAATTGTAGAGTGGAATTGACCAGATGATATCATTTGTACCTCTGGCACTCAGAAAGCATCGTAGACTCTTTGACTCTGGGAGGGTATCCCAGGGATCCACGGCAGTTAATAAATTTGGGGGGACGTGTACATGTGCCCTAAAGCTAGAAGGGATGAGTGTGCCTGTGGGTCATCATGTGTCTTTGTGGCCTGAGCAAGGGCCTGTGATTTCCAAGCAGCCTCACACTGAGAGGTCAGACAGAAGTGATTCTACACCTGCACATTTTTTCTTGGTCATTATTTCTCTGTCATGCTTTATTTTTATTTGTGAAAACAGCAGAAAATCCAACGTCTGTGCTGACAGACTTCTGGCTTTGCAGGGGGTCTATAGCTTAATCATTTCTTTTTTTCTTTTGGTCAGCAAGAGGTCATTCCATTTTCTGTATTATTTAGCAGTGAGAACTTAAACCTAATTGAAATCATGCACTTAGTATTCTATATTATTTTTAGTCTGGTAATCAATGATTGTCTTGGTTTCACTTCTTTATGCACTCCTCTGAAGGATTAAGATGGGGAATATATGCCAGAAAGTTTGGGTTTGTTTTTAAAGAGCTGCACTTGGCAACAGACTGGAAAGCCCTAAAGAAAGACAGTAGGTAATTGTGGGGACAAATTGACCTGAGCAACGTCTAAGCAAGGAAGATAGAAAAAGATAAGCGGCCAAATGTTCAGGCTTATTATGTTAGAGTTCTGTCCAAAGAACAGTTGGTTTTGATTTATCGACCACCTCCTCCCGTGGGCCCAGATGTATGTCCACTGGGTCTGGTAGGGAATAGATTTCTGTAACAGCCTCGCTCCTGAATTCAAATTCTGCTTCTATGCCTCCTCTCCCACTCTGTAACTGGGTCAGGCTGCTCAGACTCATCTCCTTCTTTCTGAGGATGCATCTCATAGGACCCTGCTAGGCATCTCCCACAAATGTGGCTCTTCCTGGTTGGGTACCACAGTGCCTCCGCAGCAAGACCTGATGCCCACACTTGTCTGGTCCCAGGACTGGACACAGCCTGTGCTCAGTCAGAGAACCTTGGCAAGTTAGGGGGCTTCACCTTTCAATATGTAGGCCCTCCTTCCTCTTAAATACAGGGGTGGGGCAAAAGTAGGTTTATAGTTGTGAGTATGTGAAACACGGAGTTTATTCTTCTATTATTATTTGTTATTGTATTATTTTCCACATGAACAACTGTAAATTTATTTTTGCTTACTCCTGTATTTAGAACTGTGAAAGGCAAGACTTTTGGTGCCAGTCTACTGTGCCATCAAAAGGTTCTCCACTTGATTTATTGGCAGGCGATCGCGTAGATAAATAAATGAAGGGGGCTCACGTCAAGTCACCATTCTCTTATGCTGAGTATCATGAAGCTTCCGACACACCCCAGGAGCTAGAGAGATGGTGCTGTAGTTGAATGCTGTATCCTGACGAAATCTGTATGTTGAAACCCTGACCTGTAACATGATGGAATTAGGGGGTGGGGGCCTTTGGGAAGTAATTAAGTCATGAATGTGGAACCCTCATGAATGAGATTAACGCTCTTATGAAAGAGGCCCAAGAGAGTACCCTTGACCCTTCCACCATATGAGGATATGAGGAGAAGCCTGCCACCCAGAAAAAGGGCCCCAACTGACCATGCCGACACACCGATCGATCTCAGACTTTCAGCCTCCAAAGCTGTGCGAAGTACAATTCTGTTGTTTATAAGCCGTGTGGTCTATGGCATGTTACAGCACTCCAAACAGACCAAGATAGATGGAGAGCATATTTGGTCTAATTTCCTCTGCTGCTTCTCTGGGCCCAAGACCCTTTTCTAGGAATGTCCAAGCCCAGAACATCTATCCGTTTGGTGGCTTCCAGCTGCCAGGATGCCTGCTTTTCTCTGAATCCTTTCCCCAGCAAGTTCTTTAAGGAAAACTCTTCCACACACCCTTTTTCCAGCCAAACAGGGGCTAAGGCACCCCTTTGCCACCAACACACAAATATTTCTAATCATTCGTACCTGTGTTTCATTTCTCACTCTCCCCCTACCTAAAAGACTTAAGAAAGCACTCACTCAAATGTGTGCACATCATTTAAGTTTCATTTCCCCTCATGTATTCACAGTTGTAAAGTTTATTACCTAGGATGCAGAGTCAGAGTTTTAGAGCTGTAGGACATGAGAGAAAAAATGGTGTAGCCCGACTCCTCCTTTTACAGATGAGGAACCTGAGGTGATGAGGGCTCAGGCAGCCAGTCTAGATCCAATTTTGAATGGGTGACACAAGGGACGGCCAAAGTCAGGTCTCAACAGCCAGGCCTCTGTTGAACACAGCTCTGCACAGCTGAAAAGCTTCTCGCCGTTCTGGCACAAGAGAGCCTCCTCCCTATTCATTATCTCGTTCCTCCACGACCCACCAGGTGCTTGTGGAGGGCCCGCTCAGTGCTGGGTGCTTGAGGACAGCTGTGAATGACACAGTCAGGGTAAGGGGACTCACAGTCTCCGGCCAGAGAGGCTAAGCAAATAGATGAGCATGTGCACGTGTGATTACACATTGTGATAAGGGCTCCGAAGGAAACAAACGAGGCCTGAGTAGAGAGCAGGGGTGGGAGGTGTCTTAGTCAGCTACTCTAACAAAGGACCGCAGGCTGGGTGGCTTCTAAATAACAGAAAGGTATTTCTGCAGTTCTGGAGCTGTAGGTCTCAGATCGGGCCCCTGCATGGTCGGGTTCTGCTGAGAACCCTCTTTCTGTCGCAGACTGCTGACTTCTCACTGTGACCTCACATGGTGGAAGGGGCTAGGGAGCTCTCTCAGGTCCCTTTTATAAGGGCCTTTCATGAGGCTCTACCTCCATGACCTAAGCACCTTCTGAAGCTGAAGTCTCCCACCTCCTAACATACTCACTCAGGGAGTTAGGATTTCAACATATGAATTTTGGGGGAAATACATTTAATCTGCGGCAGGAAGGTGGGGTGGGTCGGGGCCTAATAGTGTGTTTTTGTAGGAGGGGGAAGAGAGACTGAGAAGGGGAGCAAGCCGGCGCAGTGCACTCATGGATGGCAGTGCAGTGCACAGGTGGTGCAGCATCCAGCTGGGGGAGGGGTCCTGGGGTCCGGGTGGAGCGCCGTCCTCTGCGTTACCCCCAGCAGGGTAAGCGGGCTGGGGCACACGTGTCTTGGGCTGAGAACCACTCTCAGGGCACTAACTTCCAAGCACTTCTGTCGACACCCTCATCCAACATTTGCAATATATGCAACATTCTTAATGTACTTGAAATTCACATTTAACTGGGCATCCTGCATTTTAGCAGGTGCTTCTAGGCCCATCCCTTGAGCACCATTTTGATGGGTCAGGCAGCATTTGTGGCCAGAGAAGGCCTCAGCGTCCAAGCTGCTTGTGGAAGGAAGGGCTGAGCAGGAGCGGTAGCAAGCTCCCCTCAGCAGGGTGACTGGGAAGGTGTTGGGAGCAGATGTCGATTCAGGCCAGGCCAAGGCCTGGAGCTGGGCTGCAGGGTTGGAGAAGGCAGAGGAAAGACTTCCAGGCAGGGCGAATGTCTCAGGTAAAGAGCTAGGTCCAGGTAATGATTATTTGCTCTCTGTCACTTTAAACCAGAGTCTGTCCGTGTTTAGAAGTGGTGTCTGGGTTCAAGTCACAGGAATGGCTGACAACCTGAATGTTGAGTCACAATTGACACTTGACAGGCACTTTCTATGTGTCTGTTAGTATGCTCACATCGCTCATGGTCCCATTTAATCTTCCCAACAGCCCTGGGGGGTAGTTGGTGATGTCTAGCTCATTCTCCAAGCTGAGGAAATGGAGTTTATGTAACCTGCTTGGTGAGGGGTAGAGCCAGAGTTTGAACCTGGGAAGCTCTGGATTCCATGTTCCTAATGATGCATTATCATCCAACATCTATTATGGGTAGAACCATGTCCTTCTGACGTATATGCTGATGTCCTTACCCCCTGTGTCTGTGAACATGACCTATTTGGAAATAAGGGTTTTATTGTTGTAATCAAATTAAGACAAAGTAATTAAGTGAGATGAATAAACTCTAGAGATCTTCTGTACAATATTGTACCTAGAGTCAACAATAGTATTTTAAGTACTACTGTACACTTAAAAAAATTTGTTAAGAGGGTAAATCTCAAGAGCCCTTATTTTAAAATAAAATTTTAAAAAACAAGATTATACTCAGTTAGGGTGGGACCTAAATCCAATGAGCGGTGTCTTTATCGGAGAGAAAGAAGGGAAGTGTGGCCACCCAGTGTGTGGCACTGTGACAGCAGCTCCGGCAACATATTACAGTATCCCTTCTCAACTTTCCAAAGAGCACGTGGAGTTCTTCCCTTACCCGAGTCAACCAGCTACTCCAGGCAGGGGCCCAGCAGCCAGATGGCTGTCTTAGGGGCCATGGGTGTCAGAGAAGACCCGCACCTCCCTTTAATGGGTGTAGACGTTGTTCAAGTTTCCCAGCCCATTGACAATGTCACAGAGGGAGGAGCAGGGGCTGCAGACAAAATTATATACATCTCAAGGGCAGCTAAACAATTAGCTCGCCCACAGGAACAGCGCAATATGCATGATATTTGCTTTCCCAGCAAAGCCAAGTGCAAGTTCCTGCCTGGTCTAATGACCTCGTGTTCCTCTAGTGCAGGAAAGGACCAGGCCCCTCAATGCTGCCAGCTCCCACCTTCTCCTGTCACAAGATTTAACTCTTCCTATCCCCCATGCTCCGCAATACCCCATATAACTATGTAATGTGGGTCTAAGAAGGGTGGTTCTGTTGGATTGGGCCTTGCCTTTACAGGATTCTCCCCAACAGTCCATGGAAACACAGTCCAGGGCAGTGCATGTAGCCCATCTTTCATGGGAAAAAAGAGTTAATACCTTGACTCATTCTAACAATATTTGAAACAGCCCATCAAGACTTAATTTCATGTAGGTGATCAGTAGGTAGAACAGAAACTCGGAGTATGAAAATGAACACAGAGCTCAGAGTGAGGGCAGGACAACAAAACCTATGTGCTCTTGTTACAAGCAAGCCAGAAATTGGTCTCTGAGCCTCCTAACAGCCTCCCACAAACTAGGAAAGACCATCAGTTATGCAGTTCACAGGATCTATAAACATGAAACGGGCCAGTCATTCAGGGCAAACCCAGCTCTTCTTGCAAAGACTCTGCGACCCAGAGTCTGGGCCCGGAGGGGGCTTCCTGGGCTGGTGATGGGCCGCATGGGGCCCCTCCCAGCACCTGGTCTGGTCCCATGTTTACCAGAGAGAACATGGGAAGGGTGAGTCCGAGCTGGAGGACTGCTTTGAATGGTACAGAATTTTTTAAAAATTTGTTTAATCCTCACACAAAGATTATAGATGAGAGAGAGACAGAGAGAGAGATCAATCAGTTACCTCTGTATAGACCCTGACCAGGGATCGAACACGCAACCTTTTGGTGTAGAGGACGACTCTCCAACCAACCGATACACACGGCCAGGGCTGAATGGTATAGAATTTTTAAGCCATGAGGAAAAGACGGCAAAGGATCCAAGGCGTCAAATCAGGAAGTACAATACGTGAAGAACATGCCGCAAGCTCTCCCCACCCAACTGTGGTGTGTTAGAATGCGGGGGCTATTTTCAAATACATTTTTCTATTTACTTGTAACAGAGTTCAATGAAGAGCATTTGCAAGTCTTCAAAAAGGAAAAAATAACTCATAATGCTGCTGGCTATAGGTAACAATAATTCCTATATGCATTTTCCCCCGTCTTTTTTCAGGGTGACGTTGCATGTGTGTCACACTGAGACCGCTACCATGTCCCCACTTGAAACGCTGATCTTTTTCTTCCCCAACGTTATACATCCCACCGTGTTGTTGTAAGTGCTCCTTAGCTGCGGTTCTTAGTGGTGGGTCGTCCGTGGAGGGATACGCCCTTGTTTACTTATCCACTCCTGCGTTGCTGGCCATGTAGGTGGTTTTAACTACTCTGGCTGTTGGAATGAGGGTTCTGATAAACATCTTTGTGCATAAAGCAGTTTCCATCCTTCCCATTATGTCTTTAGGATACTTTCCCAGAAATGGAATTACTGGGTCAGAGGTTGAACACAATTTTTAAAGGTTCCTGAGTCATATTGCCAAATTACTCTCCAAAAGGTTTGTTGCATTTTAAATGATCAAAAGCAGCATTGGAGATGCCAGCTTCTTCTAACCAGTACTGAGTGCTCATCAAAAAAAAACATTACTGATGCGATAAACAAACAAATGGCGTGTTATTATGGGTTTGGAGTCTTCTTATTCAGCACTTGAAAGAGGCAAATTTGGAGAATCCAAAGAAACACTGCAAAAATTAAATTTATGGGCTTCATTAACCTAGCATTCTGGATTGGATGATTTCTAAAGAGGTTTCAATATATTAATGGATGATAAGTGGACACTTAAGAGAAAGTGTACTTTGGAGAACTTTGCAATAATACCTACTGGAGATCTGTCCTCCCGCCAAGTCAGAGGGCCATCTGCACCACATGAGTCTGACACTCGGTAGAGGATTTATAAATAGGTATTGGAGCAAATAACCAACACTCATATGACATTTTGCAGTTTTTCAAAGTGTGTTTCGCATCAAGAATCTCATTTACCAACAAGGTAACCGAGACATGGATTCAGTGAACTCAGCAACTTGCCGATGACACACAAGGCTTCCCACCTTCCCTGCTTGATGTCAGTGAGGATCGCAGTGACTGGCTTCCCTCAAGGCTGAACTTCAGTCTCTTTGCAGGAGGGGCAGGACTGGATGCCACGGGGCAGTGTGCCATTCTTCCAGCTGCCAGCATCTTTCTGCATTTTAACAATGCTCGAAGTGTAAGGTACCCTTCATGCCAGGAGCCCCATTAGCAGCAAAATTGAACGTGGTGCCCAGAGCAAAATACCCTATATTAATTTCCCAGGACTACTGTAACAAATTACCATGAACTGGGCAGCTTAAAACAACAGATAGTCATTCGCTCAGTTCCTGACCTGTTCTTTGTCCCGTCCAGCATCTGGTGGCTATAGGTCTTTTCTCTACCTCTGTGGTCACATGGCCTCCTCCTGTTAGTCCCAAATCTCCTTCTG
Source organism: Glossophaga mutica (assembly GCA_039655065.1). Taxonomy (NCBI): domain Eukaryota; kingdom Metazoa; phylum Chordata; class Mammalia; order Chiroptera; family Phyllostomidae; genus Glossophaga; species Glossophaga mutica. The sequence goes on from CM077315.1 coordinate 23,620,761, forward strand.
CTTCTCTCTTATAAGGACACTTGTCATCGGATTTAGGGCCCACTCAAAGTCCAGGAACATTTCATTTCAAGTGCCTTAACTTAATCACACCAGCATAGACTCTTTTTCCAAATAAGGTCCCAATCACAGGTTCCACTGATTCGACATGGGTGTCTTCTGAAGGGCCATTTTTGTGTCTACCACAGGCCCTGAAGTCCATTTCTGATTATGTGAGTTTCACATCTGTGAAAACTCCTGCATGTTACCTCTCCCTTGGCGAGTACTCTGAGTGCTCAGGTAGTACCAGACACCATAGAATAAACTTGCATGTTGTTAGGGAAAATAACCAGCCTTAGAGAAAAAAGTATTTGCTTAGGGTTAGTGGACTGAATTCCAAGCTCTAATGCTGGTTTTGCCTTGACTTGGGCAGGTAACTTCTCTGAACTTCTTTCTGTATGACTGTGAAATGGGAACACAGACACTGGTCTGGTTGAATTTCCAGAGAGTAGGTGGGTATCCAGTGGAATAGCATGAGGCAGAGTTTTGTGAGTGGCAGAGTGCAGTGGGACTTTGATGATGGAATTCAGAGTCCTAAGGTGGAGGTGTGTCATGGGATGGGGGCTTGCACCGGGGGAAGCTGGCCTTTGGGAAGAGCGATTCAGGGAAAATAGTCTGTATGGGCGGTTTTTGGCAATTGCTTGGGAGTCTGAGCGAGATTTGATTGGGAATATGAGGTTAGTACTGGGAAAGGTCCATTACTCTTTAAAAGTGGCCACTCATCTCTAATAATAAATAAACCCAACATTGGGATATTAAAACAATTCGTTCTCGGCATTGGAAAAGAGGTCGTGTGTGCGTGTGTATATGTGTTTTTAATATCCCACCCAGCCCACCAAGCCCCCACCCCAGGAACTCCAAGATTGAACAAAATCCTACTTATGTACTACGGATTTAATATAGCATCAGGCTCCTCTAGGTACCATAAAATACCAAGTTAAAAGTATTAATTCCTTACAACCCTGATGGGTCCCAGCTGTGCACACGCATGTAGGGTGTGAGGGTGTGTGCTCAGCGGGTACAGGTGCTGACGGGGCTGTTCCACCTCAGAGCACATGTGCCCACAACACAGCTGTTTCTCAAATCCTCCGCCACTTGCTTAAAAACCTCTATGAAGTTGTACTGCCTCTGGGCACAATTAAAAGCTGTAGACTACATTTCATCGGGTAGTGTTAGAAATTTAGACTGAGCCAAAAAACGAAAAGGGAGAAGGTGGGAGGGAGGAAGAAATGAGTCCCTTGTTAAGGTGGCATTAACCTCCTTACCCTGGCTATTGAAACCATAAAGCTCCTAAATGCTACAGAAAATCCTGCTGTATTAAGAACAGAGAATGGGAAAGGTGTGGCAAAGCAGGACTCACTTTTTCCTTTTCCCCTTCCTTCCTTCCTTCCTTCCTTCCTTCCTTCCTTCCTTCCTCACTCCCTCCCTTCCTTCCTTCCTTCCTCCCTTCTTTTCTTCTCTTTATTTTTTCTGTCCTTCCTTCCTCCCCCTTTCCTTCCTTCCTTCTTTCTTCTTTCCTTTCTTCCTTCCTTTCCCCCTTCTTTCTTCCCTTATTCCTTCTTACTCTTCTTTGTTTCCTTTTTTCTTTTTATCTGTTTTCCTTTCTTCCTTTTTCCTTCTTCCTCTCTTCCCCTTTTTCTATTTTCTTCTTTCTCTTTTTTCTGCCTCTTTCTTTCCATTTCTTTTTTCTGTCTCCCTTTCTCCCTTCCTTCTTTCCTTCCTTCCTTCCTTCTTTCTTCTTTTTCCTTCCTGCCTCCCACCCTTCCTGCCCTCCTTCTTTTCTTCCTCTCTCCATCTCCCTATCTCTTTTAGCACTGTCTCAGTGGTCAACTTTATCTGTAGGAAAAAACACTAGCTAAGCTAACTTTAAGTTAAAATGTGAAGGACCAGGCTGAGTGGTTAAAGGCTCAAATTTATTTATCTTTTCAAGGACCCTAACACCTTGCCCTTTACCCCTGGGGAAGTCAGCTACCATTATTTTCACATACAGTGTGGAGGAATGGCAACTCAGTGAAGTAAGTCTTCATATACCCATTTCACAGAAGCGGCAGCTGAGACCTGCTGTAATGGCGCTCGCATCAGCCCCTTCTGCTCCTCAGTGTCGCAGGCAGAGACTGAACACCTCCTGTGGCCTCCTGTCCCCCTGGTCATCACCTCAAACTCTGGGACTCCATTGCCCTTTGTCTTCTGTCCTCTTACACTATGTTGAGATAGGTAGTTGCTCCTTCCTACTCTCTCTACTTGCCAAGAGGAAAAGACTTGATCTTATTTCTTATCTGTATCTGGACAGTGTTTTAAATCAGATTTTATGCTGCTTAAGAAAGAAGGGGAGGGGGAAAGTAACAGAGGGCCTGTTAGTGTGAGAGAGGGCTCTGCCCACTGGTCACCCTTCCCATTGGCCAGGCTGACACCCAGGGTACAAAGCGTGGGGGGAACTCCCTGGCCTCAGGAGGACAGAAGATCTGAGAATGAGGATCTCAGTTTAGATACTATTTTTGCATTCTCAAGCCACATGTGACCAGGCCCATAAAATATTATAAAGCTTAGACCACATGTGGCAAACACAAGGCCTGCGGGTTGAATCTGGGCCCCCACCCTGTTTTATCTGGTCCAGCACCTTGTTTCTACCCGGCGGCAGCAGCCCTGAGCTCTCACTTAACTGTTAAGGAGTAGTTACATTTATACAGCCCTAAAATTACATTCGGCCCTTTGAAGGTGACCGCAAGGCTGATGTGGCCCCTGGTGAAAATGAGTTTGACACCCCTGGCTTAGACTCTTACTCTATAAAACCAATGCAGCTAGGCCCCCCACCCTGTCCCCTCCTTGGGGATGGAATGAGGGCAGGCCAGGAAAGAAAGTAGCAGTGTTTGAGATTCTGGTTCCTGCTTCCCAGGCACTGTTCTAAGCTCAACCATATACTTGTTCCTGAATCCTCGTAAAGCTCTGTGACTTAGTACATTTTGGCCCTGGTGTAATGAGTAAGGAAACTGAGACTCAGAAGGGCTTATAATGTGTCCCCGGTCACACCTAATAAGAGGCAGAGCCAGCAATCAGAATGGTTTGACCCCAGTGCTCCTGGCTTTTTTCCTGCTGTACCCCTTGTCCATAGCTGATAAGAATCTACACCCTTTACCTGTCAGCTCTAGGAGCATAAAATAATGTGAGCGGGGTGAAATAATGCCATTTAAAAGCAGACACATTATAAAGAATTATGTCAACCTGATTCCCTGGATCCTGGGAAAATTCATATCCTTGTGTCATCCAATTAGTGAATCAAGTGAAACTGATTGATATACAGTAACAATAGTTAAGAAACAAGCAGCCTCGACTGAGGTTTGATTAAACCGATACCCTCGGTCTCCTGCTGTATCAAATCACGGGTGAATTGGTACTATTAGGATAAATTACTACAAGAGGCACGGCGAAGCCAAGCTAAATAAACTCTGCCTTCTCAAGCCCTGTGATTGTCTTATTAAATAATTTCTTTGCCTTTTAAGTGTGGACTCAGAGCACTCATGCTCTGAAAGCCCTCCTGATTAACTCTAGCCTTGGCCTCAAGTTGATTTTATAAACTTCGAATGGTGCCCCAGAAGGTGAAGCTTCCTGTTGTCAATTCTGCCTGTTGCTATAGATACGAAACTTCACAATCAGTAATTAGAGCGTGCCCCCTGCCCCAGAACTGGTCAAATGGTGCAGAGCGCTCGGCAAATGGTCTTAAAAGCATCCGGGCTGGCATGGAAATGCATCTCCAATGGTGATGGGATTTGTTTTATTCATGGACTTTTTTGGGGGGAAAATTACTAGTTTATTGGAAACCATAGCGAAATATAAGTAATTATCATGCTTTTTAAGCACACAACTGAGTTTTCTTACCGTGCTATGCGAAGGACAGGAAAGATGATGGCAGGGAGTGTGGTGCAGCCTGAAGAGGACTCTGTCTGGCCTGCTGCATGAGAGACAGAGTTCATTCCTGCTCAGATTTAGTGTCTTTCCTATTGTACCTGAAGTCTGTTCCAGAGCCCTCCCCCAGCCCCAGAAAGCTATGCCTTTATTTGCAAGGGAGACTTCTTGTGGTGAGAAAGAAAGGTGATGGGTTGGGCTTATGTAATTTCGCCGAATAACACAGATGTGGAACATTTGTGTCTTAAGGCATTTTGGTCAAGAGGAAGCTAAACTGGTTAGAAAGTGTGCAATTTTGCAAGTGTTAGAAAAATATAAGCCAATGAGTCTGTACTTTGTTCCCTAAAGGGAATGAGGATGGAAAATGAAAGTTTGCAAAGACACTTTGCTGGACTTAACATATTTTCATGGAAGGTGGCATCACTCTTCTCATTTTAAAGCTGGGGAAACCAAGCTCCTAGAGAATGAATGATTTTATAAGCCTTGCTTGTCTGACTCTAAAACCTATTTTCCCATCTCTTCCTCAAGAAGAGACTTCTCCCCACCGCATATAGGGATCCTGCTGGAGCCCGCTCCTCACTTCACCCATTTCCCAGGTTGAAAATAAACCCTGGAATTCAGAGTGATGCAAATTTGTTTTAAGATCATCTGCAAATTTCCTTACAAATGCAGTGAGGCCATGGTGCGCCAGGCCAAGAATTCTATTGACAGTTGCAAAGTACTGTTGACTGTAGTTTTGATTCCTTTAAAACCTTCCTAATTGCCTTGTTGATTTCACATACCCTGAGAACACTTCCCAAATGCTCACAGCATCCAAGAGCATGGGAAAATAAATGGTTTACAAGGATGGTTTGGGATGTGCAAGTAAAACTTGGATGAGAGTGTGGTATGTAAAGTCTGATATTGTAAACAGCTAGGTAATCCCATCATCTTTTATGTGACATTTTTATGGGATCCAGAACTCCCAGCCTCAGATTATGTATATTTCAGCTCCTGTATCCAAGTTCAAGGAGCCTGGGCTTTGACTGGAGTTGAATTTATCTGGCAAATGTAGCCTGACAAGACCTTTCCTGCATCTTCCCAAGGAGTGAAGTTCTGGGCGGTAATTCTAGACCATGTCTCTTGAACACAAGCCAAAGTCATGTCCACAAGCTGGGCAGTTCATGGACATAACACTAGTTTACACTCTGCAAGTCCTGACCAGGGATCTTGTTCATTCTTCTAAGGGCACAGGGGGAAACAAGTCAGCCAAATTTGTGTGATCATTCTTGTTGACAAAAGCACAAATAAGCATTTTAAACACATTATTGTTTTCAGTTCCTATCATAATCTTATGAGGTAGGTAGCATTTGCTGTTTTATAGGTTTGTTTTTCTCTTTTCAAATGTCTACTGGGTTTTGCTACAAAGAACCCAGGCACCAAGAAACTGAAGCACTGAAATGTTAAGGAATTTTCCTAGAGCAGCGAGTGCTTCTGGAAAGGGAGGGGTTTTGCCCCACCCCACCAGGGGACATTTGGTAATGGGAAGATGGTGCTACTGGCATCTAGAGGGCAGAGGCAGGGACGCGGCTCAGCACCCTACGACATGAAGGGCATCCCTCCACCATAAAGAACTGGCTGGCCCCAAATATCTATCGCAGCGAAGTCAAAATTCCCTGACCCAGCAAAACACAGCTTTGGGGCAGTGATGGGTGTTAAATGTGGATCCGGTAACCTTTGCAACATCACGGTGTTGCTTTGGGCAAACAATCATCATTTTGACTGAGTGTAAAACTTCTCCATATTAAAATTATGAAAATTTATCATTAAAGGTTTGGTTTCTCGTTTATTGTCTGGCTTCCCCACAAGACTGCTATCTCCACAAGGACAAGACTTATTCTGCTGTGCTTTTTTTTGTGTTTGTTTGTTTGTTTTGTTTTGTTTTTACTGTATCCTCATCACCCTTTTCAGTACATAGCATGTAGTCAGCATTTGGTGAATGTTTACTGAATGAATGGATAAATGGGTACAAAATGAACTATGATCCCCTGTGAAGTGACAAGTAGTATAAGATAAAAACGTGACCTGGAATTTCAAGAAGGGAATTTCTTCCAGCTAGGGGGTGGAGGTGAGTGGTGGATTCTGGAATGACTTGGTGGAGAAAGAAGATTTGAATTGAGGTTTGGAATCCAGTAGAGATTGAGCTTCAGGGTGGCAGGAGAACATTACAAGTGGACGGACAGAATGACCAAAGCGGATGTGGAAACACACAGGTCACAATAAGTCATATAGCTTTGGGAGACCGGCATGGATACCCAGTAGTGGAGCAGGACAGGCCGGGAAGCTGAGTCAGGAATCAGTGGGGGATCCATGAACTTGAACTTGATGTCATGGGAGGTGAAGCCAGGAGGAGCTTGAACCAGAAGTTGATGTACTCAAAGCTGTACTCCAAGGAAGTGACTGTGTGTGAGATGGGGAGAAGATTGGGGGTGGGGAAGCCACTTGTGCACTGCTGTTGTCTAGGGCAGACAGAAAACAGAGGCCTGGCTTATGTGGCAGACTAATATATACTATTTACCTTTGAATAGGTAATACATTTACCTGGCTCAAAGTCAAAAAGTAGAGGATAGAAAATGGTGTGTGCATATATATTTATGTGTGTGTGTGTATATATCTCAAATCCACTCACACACATATATATTTTTTCTTTATATATTTTTAAATCTCCCTCTACGATTTTCCTTGGCACCTAATTCCTCTCCTGAACCAATGTTATCATTTTCTTGTGTATTCTTCTAGACATTTTAATGCATTTACAAGACAATAAGTTCACATATTTTTTTTTCAGCTTCCCATTCACTACACTGTGCACACCTTGCTCTTTTCACTTGACAGTATATCTGAGAGATGGCTCCAAATCAGCATACAAATGATTTCTTCATTTTTTAACAACCACTGAGTGTTCTACTGTGTCAGGGCTTCATAATTCATTGAATCAATTCCCTACTGATGGACATCTGGGTTGTTCCAAGTCTTTTGCTGTTACAAATTGTGCTGTAATGTGTAACCTTGAACCGACATCTTTCCCCACGTGCGTGAGTGTATTTGCAGCAGAGAGTCCTAGAAGTAGCAGTGTTGTCATTGTCATAGCTATTGCCAAGGTTACCTCCATGGAAATTGTTCCAATTTACAGCCGGGTGGTACTTCTGGACTAAGTACTCTATAGCTGGGTAGAAGAGTGGGCTGAGAGAATATGGGGATGCCCCCAAATGTACTGTAAGGAGAAATATTTTGGTAGGAGCATGGAAATTGGACTGTAGCGTGAAGAAGAGTAAACTCAGGACAGGTCATTCAGTGCAGCTTGTAGTAATCTGCATGAAGGTATACAAGGGGCTGCTACACACTGGATTGTTAGACTGCTAGAGGGATAAGGAGATAAAGGACATGGGGGAGCTGGCCATGGATGAGTGACTGGATGTGAGGGCTGAGGCTGGAAGACACTAGAGATGCTTCTGATACCTCCAATGCCATCATCCAGTAATGACCAAGGGGAAGGAATTTTTTTTTTAGAAAGTAGACATTGGTTTTGGCTTTCTGAAGTTATTTCCACCCACCAGGAGCATTTAACAAGAGCTCAACACTCTTAGTGGCAACTTTGCTTTTTCCTAATTTCACTCAGAAATCTTTTCTATCATTCCCAATCCATGTGCATTTGTTAGGCATCTAATTTTGTTAGTTCAAAATTGCCTAAGTGCCCAAAAGAATTTTTAAAAAAGATTTTAGATGCTTAAAAATGTTTTTTAATGCTCCCAGCAACTCTGTAAAGTCATTATTATTTGCCTGTTATAGGGAAGAAAACCAAGGCTCAGAGAGGTTAAATAGCTCAGCCAAGGTCACACAGCTATTAAGCAATGGCACCAAGACTTGGGTCCAGGTTAACTTTAAATCTCTGGCTGTATAACTTAGTGACTTCAGTAGCAAATATAGTGGGACAGAATGGCCTGGGCATTTATTTCTAAAGGCTGATTTCACTTGACTATGGAATTCTAATCTTTTAACAGCATCCTATTTATTTCTAAAGTGTCAGGGAAGATTTGCCAAGTTTCAGGGAAAAGTGCATTTGTGAGTCAGTAGGATTCAATTTGAAGTTAGAGATAATGGAGACTATGGTGGAGGCTCGGTCTCCTCACATATTTTGTTCACAGTGGGACTAGAAAAAGCCACACAGTATGAAGGTGGTCATTCAGTTGCCTGAGCAGTAAAGCCTCACTCTGGCAGCGGCTCTGACAACCCCACACAAAGGCACCATTGTTACCCAGCGGGAAGGGGGCTGAGGCGACACCAAACCAGGCTGGAGTGTCACTTCTCTGGGTTAGAAATGTTGTTTTCCATTCACTGGTAAACAACAGCCCAAGTTCATTGTCCTGACAAAGAACTCTGTTTCTTCTTTTATGCTGAGAGTTTGCAAGTGAGGATCTGGAAAAGAACGCTTCTGAACGATGCTGGTTATAATAAAATGTTGCTGCGTGCATCGCTCACACCAGGGGCAGTCCCAGTGTTCAGCTTTCAGAAGTGTCCAGGCAAATCTAACAGAAAGAAAGGAGCAGATCCTGGGCTTGCAACGATCACCAATGCAGAATTAAGACTTCGTTTCAGGGCACTCACTCCTGTCAAACTATTGCTGAACCACAGGTGCATGCTCATTATGCCCATAGGCACGTGACCCCCAGTGCCTTAAAATGCCGTCATTGTGCAGTCTCTCTCATTTGGAACCAGGCTGGTATATCGAAATCAGAGGGAAAAAAACTGCACTTAAAGTAAGTAGAAAAAAATTTAATAATAAAGGGAGTGCATGATTGTGTCTTAAAAGCTACATACATTAGGTTTAGATGGGAGGCAATGACAGCAGCCCTTATTTTTTAAAGGCTGCTATATTTATGCTTAAATAATTGGGATGACTTCCACCTGAGAAATTTTTAGGGACATTTCAAAGCTTTCCATGAAAATAAACTCTTAAACGCAATTCATTTCACACTGATTGCAGCCCAGTGTTTCTGTACAGATTGCTTTCTGTGCCTCGCCCCATGCTTATTGTTTACTAAAATCTTAAGCATTAATAAGTTAACTCATCAATTAATCGGTGAATTAAATCGTTGCCCAGCTCTCTGAATGTGTCAGGCCCCGCGCTCGGCTCTGTGATTTGAAGACCGACAGCCACAGTTGGGCGTTCAAAGACAACTTCGTAGACAGCTGGGAAGAGACGGATGGCACACGCCACACTGGTGAAGCGCTGGCTGTCGGGCAGCCCAGAGTGAAGTCTAAGCTTCATCCCCTCTGGCTGGGTCATCTCTGGTGGGTCACTTAGCCTCCGTTTTCTCATATGCAGAGGAGAGATGTTTAAAATCAGCTACCGTTTAGGGAGCAGTTACTCTGCACTAGCACTTCCTGTGACTTAGTCAGTGTCTGTCTCAGAATCACCCCATATGGTTGCCATTGTTATCATATTTCTGTCCCCAGAAGAGCCACAGAAAGAGAATTTGCCCGAGCTCACGGTCATGGGTTTGTGGACCCAGGATTTCAAACCCAGAGAGTCCGATTCTGGAACCCATGTTCTCATCTTTTTCTCCAGTAATACATACAGCAGAGGAACTAAACGGGATGATTCCCCTAAAGAGCTTACAATAATGCCTGCTACTTAGCCCTCAACAAGTGTAATTTTCATGAGATAGTTAAATGATATATGACATTCTAGGTAACACTAATAATAAATGAATGCATTCATGTTGTAGGCAGAAAAGACAGCGAGTTATAAGACAGTGCAGGTCTTGAAGAGCGTGGGCCTGTTCCATGTGACAGGCAGGGTCAGTGAAGGCTTCCCAGAGAGGATGGCGTTGGGCTGATGAGACATGTGGGGTAAGCCAGGACTACAGAAGAAGCGCTTGTCATGATCTAGGGCTGTGCCATGCTCAGAATGCTCAGAGGACATTGACCCTGCCTTCAATGACTTTATACTCCAAAGGCTCATCATTTAGGAAGCAAAGAATATATTCACCCAATGCAGCAAGGAAGAACGAGGCATTAGACCATGGTGACATGCTCCAGGAGTGAGGCCCTTCCAAACTGGGCTTGTAGTCCCTGAAGGGCAGAGGCAGTCCTTCTCTCACCGGGCTGTGGTGAGGTCCACGTGCTCCCTGGCAGTTCGTACAGATTCCTGTACTCTCCGCACCAAGACGCGCTACTGCTGGTGTGTTGGCCAAGGAAGACCTGTTGCCCTTGAAACAGAAGAGGGGGAAATGGCTGAGTGCCAGCCAACAAGAACACTACATTCTTGGCATAAATGAAAACAACTGAGATGTGCAGGACATCATAAAAGGACATTTGCATAATCCTTTTTTTTTGGATGAGATTATATCACAATGAGAACCCACAAAGGCTAGCAGCCTTGCCTTTCTATTTGATTTCAGCCCGGAAACATGGGCTTTGGTGAGAGTTGGCAAGACTCCAAACCACCTCTCCCTCCTAGGTCTTCCTTCCCAGGCAGATGGGATCCCCCAGGGGGACAGTATCTCCTTCGCAGATAATGAGGAGGATGATTGAACAAGCGTGCTGCTGGTGGTGCCCTTACTCAAGGTCCCTTTGTGAGAGGGAGGCACCGAGCAGCAGCAGCAAAGGGAGACTCTGTACTCTTCTAAAAGTCATGGGTCTTTGAAAGAAAAACTTGTTTGAAAAAGATATTGGCTTGTAATTAAGGAAAAAAAGAAAACAAGTTCAAGAACAGGAGTCTTCCAACTCAGATGGAATAATTAAAATGTTGTTTGTTTGTGTTATTCCATGGAAATTAAATCTAGCAAATACTTTGATTCAGTTCATGAAATTTTAGGGACCATCCCTGAATGCCATAATTCCAGGTGAGCTAAGACTCGAGTACAAGGGGGGGACACCCAGAAGCCCATAAATCTATTCTTCAATTGTGGCGTATTAAATGATAACCTTGTCACATTTAAAGTCGTGCTGGAAGGATATATTGGGGTTTTGTTCTTTTCATGGTCTCGGCACCAATGAATTAATTCAGGGAGTCTTAACTTTTCAAAAACAGGGCACGGGTGGGTGATCAGCCACAGCATCTCCTTTGGCTCCCCGGCCCCGGCCCTCCTGAAAACGCCCGTCTGTGCACCTGTGTTCTTCCATCCAGGAAGCAGCTGTGTTTTAACTCACTGCCAACGGAACTTCAGGTGGGTGGCTTTTCGTATTGTATTCTGTGTAAGGCAGCGTGGTAGTAAGTGTGGACTTTGGGTTCAGGCAGGGTTGACCTCTAGTGCAGGATCCTGTTCAAGGTCTCTTCCCTCCTGGTGAACTGTTCCTGAGAGCTAAGCTGAATCGATAAAGCCACAGTGGGTGTTAAGTGACTGGTATTTTATTATTGAAATAATAGTATGTATTTGACACAGTATTGGCCATATTTCACATGGTACAGAGATAGGGTGGGGTCTTTTCCAGAACGTTCCAGTTTGTTTCTTGGGTGCATTAGGGGCGTCGTTCACATTCACTCTGTCTATAGTTTCTTGGTCTCTATCCCTCATACATCCTGTTTTCTAAAAAAAAAAAAAAAGTTCTTTAAGCCCTCACTAGGTTATTACTTGTATTGTCTTTTAAAAAACAACTTTGGAAGGAGTCTCTGGCATGCTTTAAAAAAAGTTAAGCACACTCAAGCCTCTTGAATTCTGAAACCAGTTTTGAATTTACTCGTTGTGCTGATGTCAATGCCTTTCCAAGAGCAAGTGTCCCGGCCCTTCAGACGGCCAAGAGAAACAGCTTCAGCGCCTCATCACATACACATGCTCCCAACTCTGATTTGAAACAGATGGACAGAGGGCTGGCTGAGCAGTGGGGCATCTCGGCTGGTCCCAGGGCTCGGCCCCCTGGGGGTTGCCTGGGTCTCCTCCATAGCCTGGATCCTGTCCGTCCTGCTGGGCACAAAGGCCCGCGAGATTTTCCTCATGGCGATGCCAGAAGCTTTCACAAAGAAGCCACGCACACGCCAGCGACCTTTCCAGGGGCTGTGCCTAGTTCTGTAGCCTTATAGAAAGCCCTTGCTAAGTTAGCCCGGTACGTGCCCGAGTTTATTTTTTTTAACAACTTTATTTATGTAATTGAGTGAAGTCATTCGTTTTATTGATCTAATGAAACGCATTTTATGGTTTCCACTGCCCTTCATCTTCTGACCTTGCCCTTCAGATCATGGCCCTTTTGCTTATGTAGATGTTAAATGGCCTTAGCATTTAACCATTTAACAACTTTTCACTCTTCCAAATTTGAGGTCCCCCTCAAAGTCAATAAGGAACCCTAATTTCTTCCTCTGGAATGGGTGCAAAGGTCACCATTGATAGGGAACCATGACGCTCGCTCAAATGGTGGGAGGCATGAGAAGACCTCAGAAAGAAGGGTTGCAGGCTCCAATGACCAGGAGCGGAACAGGTGGTTCTCATTTCAGGATACTTAAACTTTAGCTCCTTCCGTGTGCTTTTCTTTCCCCTTCGTTCTCCTTTCAATTTTAATGGAGTGCGAGGTGCAGTCTTTTTTGATGATGTGGAATGTGGGCTTATAAAAGCTAAGTGCTACTATATATTTCTACTGTCCTTGCCCAGTGCGGCCCCCGCTGGGGAGCTGTATATTGTGTCAGTAATTTGAAAAGTCGGCAAGTACTCTACCAGTTCGTGAAGTTTTTCTAATGGGAGCTGGTCAAATGCATTATTTAACTAGGCAGATAGAATTGAGGTGACACGTGGAAAGTAATGAAGCAGCATTGGTCAATTGTCTACAGATGTTTCCTTCCAACCCTGTGAAACAACAACAACAAAAAAAGCACAGAATCATAGGGGTGCTTTTTGGGCACTTGCCAGGCATTGGAGTGGTAGAAAACTGGATCAATTCAGGGAAGTTCATGAAGAAAATTTTAGGAGCAGATGCATAAGCTGGGGTCTCATGGCAATAGCTAAGCAAGCCTGGAGGAAGAGTCCCTCCCATCCCCGCCTTGTTTCCCACAGCCAGAGATTTGGTCGCCACTAGAAAGGAAGAAGATGTGTTCAGTAAAAGGCCTAGGCTGATCTAGGTGAGGCCACATAATTGCAATTCTCAGCAGTGACAATAATTAGAAATATCTTAGATTTTTTAAAAAATTATCTTGAAGGGGGGAAGTATGAATCCAACTTCTTACTGAGGGTGTAGACTTTGTCTAAACACACACAAATACACACACACTCATTTAGGTCCCTATTTCCTCACAAGGACCATATTCTTAGCAACATTTCATGAAGATACAATAACTAGGGCTCAGGAGTCAAGTAACTCAGCTAAACATCTCCTGGTGAGAGCTCTGTGTAAATCACGGAGGCCAGTGCGATGTCATCTGTTGCAAATATTTCTTTCTGTTTGTCATTTGTTTTCAAATTTATGTTTCCCCCTAAGAAGCAATTTTAATTTTGTGCATTTGACTATATAGCAAGTGTGGGAGAACACCATTTAGGTCTTGTGTTTTCAAAAGCAAGTCAAAGTCTGACTAGCACCCTTACCTGAGTAGGAAATGTTTGTACATGAACGTGTCCAAGTGAGAGTCAGGAAAGCCACGAGGTGTGCTTGTCATTGCGATGCCATGTCTTCCCCACTGTTCTGTGAAATTATCACTGAGATCCAAAGTCGCAGGAACGTAGAGCCAGCCATGGCAAGCTGACCTTCTGCCCCCTGATGGGTGGACAGAGCAGGGACTCTAGAGACGGGCCAGAGACCCATACTTCAGTCCTTTCCAGGGGTGTGACATGGGACAGACGACTCAATGTAGCTGAGCCTCAGCTTCCTGACTTACAATGAGAATAAGTATATCACTTACAGCAGGGGTGTCAAACTCATTTTCGCCTTGGGCCACATCAGCCTCACAGTTGCCTTCAAAGGGCCGATTGTAATTTTAGGGCTGTGTAAATGTAACTACTCCTTAGCAGTGAAGGGAGGGCTCGGCATTGCCTCGAGGTAGAAACAAGGTGGAGGGCCGGGTTCAGCCCTCGGGCCTTGCGTTTGCCACCTGTGACTGACAGCAAACAGTTCAACAGGCATACACGCAAGGCACGTGTATGTTATATGCCAGGAACTTCTCAACACTTCCAGAATACGCGTCATAATATTTGTGCTATGTAATATGAACTATAAGAAATGTTACATAAATCAATTAAGTTAATCCTTTCCTCCATCATAAAGATGATAGGTAGGGAAATAGAGCTCTGAGGTTGGGGGCGGACAATGGATGGAGACCACGGTGATGCGTCATGACCATACACAGCCAAGGGTTAGTTGCAATTCTTCATCTACCAACTAATTCCAATTTCATTACTATGAACATCCTCAAGCTTCAGGAAGGAAATTCCTTGAATTTTATGGATCTCTGTGGCAGGCACATGCAACATCTAATGTTTCCCTTCTAGTAACGAGGTGCTTTTACGCTGCGTCCCAGAGCATTAATACCTGTGGCATCTATTTCCTCGATAGGCCTCATAAAAATGGCCATGCTTCCTTTTAGAAGAAAATGAGGGTATCAAATCAAGCAGGAGCTAAGGAACTCGACAATCTTGGCAAGACTTTTCAAAAGAGAATTGGTATGTGTCAGCCTTAAATTAGCGCAAGTTTTATTTGAATTGTTTTATCATAGCCGATAACCGGGCAGAGATTTGGTAATTAAGCATGTACAGATATAATTCATTTAAAAATGCTTTAGAACATCAGAAAGTCTAGGTCACACTTCAGGTTGTTTCGTTTCTCTCACTCAGAATGACATGTTTGACCCCTGACTTTACCCCAAGGCAACACTGCAGAACTTTTAAAGCATTTATTTGTCTGTTAGCTGTTGGCTGAAATGGAAAAAAAAAGCATCAGTGTGTTGAGAAAGAAATGGTGTTTTCCTCCGAATTGCTCTCCCTCTCTTCCCTCCCCCCTCCTTGAGCATCCTTAATGACTTCCAGGTGTGTCTGTGGGGCAAGCTCCTGGCCCCCATCCTGGGGATGCTGGGTCTGTGCCTCCACAAACACAAGACAAAGTTGGGGGTGGTGGGGTGGGGGACACAACATAAGTACTACATCAGGGAAAAAAACTACTTTGAAGTTTTGAGGATGAAATCAGTAAAAATAATTCTAGATGAAGACAGACCCATTTACATTCCGAAAAAGGAAAATGTTTTACGCAAACGGTCACCCTGGACTGCGTGGGTTCTTGTTAATACCTTTCAACCTTGTGATTGAAAGCCGACGGCCTATGATCCACAGCAGAGACCACGGCCAGAAATAATTCTCTGAGAAACACTGCGTGTGCCTTCAAATGGTCCTTGATTGTTTTTCTTGGATGCTCCACTTTCAAAGGCCAGAAGTTGTTTCAGGGAGTCATTAAAGTTTGGGAAGATTTTATGTTCTAAGAGCAAGGTGTTGTCCTCATAGGAAAATGCGTAATTAGTCAGGGTCCTTTCTCTTGGAGAGGGTGACATTGCTCCACATCTCTGCCTGGGGGCCTTTTAATGGTTCACAGGGGGCCCTTTGGTGCCTTGCCTTCCCCCTGAGAGCCATTTCCATCTCACTGCGCATTCCTAGTGCAGTGAAGTATCACCTCCTCTGGGAAGGCTCTCCTGAACTTTCCTCACCGTCTTCCTGTTGGAAGAATTCCTGCCTCCTTACTCCTGTGAGCCCCATTCTGCATTAGACAGGTCGGAGAGCCCCGTCTGAGGACAGACCTGGCCGAGAATCCCGGATCTGCCCTTGTCAGTGTGAGCTGCGCAAGTGCATTTCCCTGAGACTCTCCTGTACGGTGGCCACAACAAACTACATGAGCGGTGCACCAAACGAGAGCTGCCGTCGCTGAGTTCTGTCGTGGTGACTTGCTTGCGTGTACCTGTTTAGACATCGGTCCCCCAGTGCTAATTAGACTGTGAGCCCCTACGTGGTGAACTGCCATCTCGTTCTTGTGTGAATCTTGTCCTAGTAAAGACCTAGGCACACAGCAGGTACTCAGCGAATACAGCAGAGTGAACGAATTTTCACAGACGTCTTGAAGGTATTCATTCTTGAGAGCCATGAGCAAAGCAGGCTGGATGGCAATGGTTATTCAACCAAGGATCATTCACAGGCAGAGCCTTCCCCGTCTATGCACCGAACTCCCTGTGGCATTGATGACCTTCCTCTCCTGAATTGTCATAGAAACTGCCCTGAACAAAGATAGATGGTCTCCCTTCGGCATTCACATCTGTCTCCTCAACCCCTTTCCCATGCCCTCTTCTCACTTCCTCAGGAGAGTAATAATAGTAACTCCTAATAATAGTTCAAAATAATAATAATAATAATAATAATACCTGCAATTTATATATCAATGTGCCTCCTACAAAAGCAAATAAACCATTTTGCACAATGCAGAGAGAAGAAGAGATCTTTGTGCTGCAGCTGAGCAGGTTAAGGCAGGAAAGATTCACAGTCAAATCTGATCAACTAGAGCAAAGCCTTGAAGTCCTGTTGGCACATGGGGATCCATTTCGGTGCTGTTCTCTTGGTTTTGCTTCAACTGCCAAGTGAATTACTGTAATACACTCTGCCTGCAATTAATCTGACATCCAGTGCCAGAGAGCTTCTTTATGTTTTTCAAGGCAAGCCAGGTTGAGTTTTGCGAAAAGATTTGTCCATCATTTCCCCTGATGGCTCAACACGGCTTCTTTAGCTTCCTTGGAATCTAGTTGTGATAATCATGTGGGCTCCTTCTTTTTGTTTTTAAAGGGTCACAGAAAAAAAAAAAACTGTGATGGTTTTGTTGAAATGTTTTTTACATTCTCTAAGTGATAAAATAGGTTTATTGTGTTTGCTCGTGAAAGTGGACTTTCACCAGAATGATTTGCGCTCATCACAGGAGGGGTAGAGTCAAAGAGGTAGAATGGCCCTTGAAAAATGTCCCTGGCCATTTGCCGGGATGACTTTTGAGACTGTCTAAAACTGATATGAATTCCGAGCACACCCGGGACCCTCCCCATACGCTATTTGCAAGAAGCAAGGTGGTAATTGCCCAAATGCAGACGTCCACATTTCTGATCAGTTTAGCACCAACATTGATTTCAGCTCTGGCAGCTGACCACCGTTCCAGCTGGGCTTTGCTGTGCTGTCAGCACCGTGGGGCCTGATAAAGCAGTTTTGGATTTTTCATATTCACAAGGCCCCATGGTCTCAACTCTGTTGGAAACATTAAGCTCCTTACCTGAGTGGTTTTTTGCTTTTGTTTTTTGTAAAGAACTTTACCTGCAGTCACAAGAAAATTGACAAAGAATGTTGGCCCTTCCCACTAACATGTTGTAACCCAGTGGCTTAACCTAAAAATGGTATTTTGGACACTTCCCCCAAACGCACGCTGGAACCAGGCTATGAAATGGAACGGGTGGCTGATTTCTTGGACCTGCCAGATTCTTAGAGAAGTAAGGTGCATGATGTGGTTGCTTGCGGCCCCTCCCTTCACTGCTTTCTAGGGGATCAGAGGCAACCACCCCTGACCCACAGTTTCCCTGGCCCTTAAATCACTTGCTCTTTGATGATGGTGAGTGTTTAAGCTGCTTTCTTTCACACCCTGCAGCACTGGCACCTGAGAAGCACAATCCTTTTGGAGTTCAGCAGATTCCCTCTCTCTGGGAAATCAGCAGAAAACAATGCAGACTCTTCTTGATTGCCCCTGAACTACACAAATCTCTCCCTACCGCGACTGCCCTAAGGGAGCTCCCAGGGTGTGGCAGGCAGCCAGCCAGGCTTTAATTAAGAAACACCACCCCAAATTCTTTAGATATAGATTTATGGGCCAGTGGGTTCAGAGAACATCTCAGTCACACGAAGGGGGACATTATCTTTTGTCTACTAAACATAAGCTTTCGAGATGAGCTGTGCAGAGACAACCACGTAAGCTGTTTTATTGTGCTGACGTTTATACTTCTAAAGGGACAGACTTTCTACATCAGTCTGAAAATGAACAAACTCCTGTTTAGCCACAGATTCTTCTTGTCACTCAAATGGTCTCCATATATCAGTTTTATGTAGTTCATCTGCATTTCTCCGTTAGGCAGGATGCTGATGGCTGGGATTTAGGATGGAGCTGCTTGGACCAACTCTGACTTTCCACAGTAGGAGATCAAAGTTAAAGGAGAGAATGGGCACAGGCTTGTACATGATTTTGTTTCAAGGGCCCATCAGCATAGACTTTCAGTGGTGATCACCACAGTTACCAACACTGTCATTTTAGTCAGGATGGGTTTTTACCATGGTTTTTTTTTTTTTAATTTGTGCTTTTTTATGTGTGATTAAGTGCCCCAGATTTAAATTAAAGAGTTCCTAGAAAAGCTTGGGCTAAAAAAAAGAAAAACAGGTGACAAAATTTCTTGTTCATATTTGACCTAAAGAAAACAGCATTTTTAATTTAATTAAAAGTATATACACACGTATATATATGGTAAAATATATATGTATATACATATATATGGTAAATGTATTTTTACATTTCGTATTACTTTGTATTAGTTTCAGGTGCACAGCATAGTGGGTAGATACTCATACTTTACAAAGTGTTCTCCTGATATTCCCAGTGCCCATCGGCCCTGTACGTACTTATGACCACATTAGTGACTGTGTTCCCTGTGCCACACTTCACACCCAGTGACTGATCTGTAACCTCCAATCTGCACTTCTCATCCCCTTCACTTTTTTTTTTACCTCGTCTCCCACCCCATTCCCCTCTGGCAACCATCAGTCTGTTCTTTGTGTCTATGAGTCTGTTTCAATTTTGTTTGTTCTTTTACATTGCCCTTTAGATTCCACATGTAAGTGAAATCATATAGCATTTGTCTTCCTCTGACTTATTTCACTGATCATAGTACCCTCTTGGTCCATCCATGCTGTTGCAAATGGTAAGATTTCATTTTTCTTTTGGCAAAGTAATATTCCATTGTGTGTATACCAGAGCTTTTTTAATCACTCCTCTACTGATGGGCACTTGGGTTGCTTCCATATCTTGGCTATTATAAATAATGCAGTTGCAGTATTGTTGAGGTTAACTCTTCATTGCTTCTTGACTGTTCTGACGAGCCTGCCTAGCGGGGAAGTGGTGACCCCATGACATTATCCCAAATGGTAAAGATAAGAGCAACGAGGGCAGGATTCAGTCTGGTTGACACTTACATATCTATCATCCTCTCCTTTTCTCCCTCTGCTTTTTCCTCAACTCCATCTCCTTCCTTCTCTTCTCCCTCCCCCTCAGGTATTCATTCACCCCACAAGTCTCTAGTGGGTGCTTGCTCTGCATCAGGCCACAGTCTAGAGCACACCTGGGGCATGTGGAGTTGACCAAGCCTCTCTTAGCCTAATGGAGCTCCCATTCTGGTGACAGGCAGGGGTAACAAATGCATACGATGATTTCTGGTGCTGACGGGGGCCTCAAAGCATGTAAAACAGGCTAACAGAAAGCTGGGGTGGAGATGGCATCCATGATGGGCCAGCAAGAACCGATTAAACCCACCCTCTGTGTTCAGCAACATCACACTGATAGCCTGAATCCAGCCACTGTGGGAATATTTATACCATGGAAACTGGGCAAGTGCTACAAACCAGGCCTCCCTCCTCCCCACCAGAGCTGATCAACACCCCTGGAAGGCCTGTGGGAGGAGGTGACATTGATCTCACTTTTTATGGGAAAGCATTTTCATTTTGAGTTTCTGCATGAACATCAAAGGTCATTTTTTTTCTCTTGCCTCTTTGATCAGTTAATCTCAAAACATTCCGTTAAGGGTACAAGTACCTGGATCAGTTATTTTCAGTAGTATTTTGGAGATGACACACCAAAAAAAATAAGGGAGAGAGAAAATCCACAGCTTTTTAAGGGATTGTTTTCCATAGGACTTGGTCTTCAACATTAAGTGCTCCATTCCAGGTGACTGTAGGGTTTATGGTTTCTCTCAACTCTCATTTTCTATACCTGCTGCCTCCTCATAGATGAAGTCTTTCTCTATACTTTTTCAAGGAACTTCCCAAATCTGTCAGTATCTATTATAAACTGTCATAGTGTAGCATATTAAATGTATTTAAATTATTTGTACTGTTAAAATGTTAATGTGCTGCTTGAATTTTAATTGTACCTGAGGATCAATCATTATAACAGCTTCAGGGAAAACTTTATGACTTACCTGAACAGTGGTGCATTAGCTACTGACTCATTTGAGTGACTTCTGTTGGAGTCTCATTCTTGGTACCAGTGATGATGTATTCACAGCCATTAGAAAAATTGTTTTGTTGATGATAAAAATAACGCTAATAATGATAATAAATAGAATGTTAGCTGATACATGCAGAGGGCCTACGACCTTCCATGCCATAGGCTTTGTGTGTGGCACCTTATTTGAACCTCATGGCAGTGCGCCAATGTAGATTCTGGTTGTCCTAATCATACACATGAGAAACTGGGGCACAGAGGGTCTTAAGTCACTGACCCAATAGCACACAGCTCCTGGCGGCCTTAGTCAGTATTGAAATCCCTTTCTGCAGATATGAAGCCCATGCTTTAGCTACCAGATACTAACTACCAATAGTCATCAAAAGAGGGTCAACTCTTTGTCCCAGACGCGTCAGGATTTGCAACCCGATTGAGCCATTTACCAGCCATGAGGTTTTGTATAATCAGTAAAATGTCTCTAGACTTTTTTTCTAGACAGTTTCCTCCACTGCCGCATGGGGGAAACCAGTAGCACCTGCCTGCAAAGGCTGTTTGGGAAACAAAGGAGGGATGCACAACCATCACTTTTCAGATGTTAGCTGCTGCTCTCTCCATGTACAGAGAGAACTAAGGATCAAATTCTGAGATTAAATACACACGAGAGAACTTAGCATCATGCTTGCCACTTGGCTCAGACAACGGGTGCTAGTTTATTTTCTGTTGTACCTATTTCAGCTTCTGGTTTGTAACATGATTGAACACAAAGCTACTGAATTTTCATATGCATTTTTTAAAGTATTGACTAGAAAGAGGATGTTTCTTAGCAGAATTGGACCCTTTTGAATTTACAATATTAAGTTCATTCACAATATCTCCCCTAGATTCTTACAAAAATATTATTGACTTATATACTAAAGAAAGTCTTTAAAAACATTCTTTGGATGTGTTTGCCTATACATGAGAGCTTTTCTAGATTTAGTTAAAAGTTGTTGCTTGCCATAGGTTGGAGCTTATTGAAAGGGTATTAATGCATTATTTACTAGAACTCATTAAATTTTCATGTCATTTCTTTATTTACTTATTGCATTTATTCTCTATCAATGTAATTTTTACATTAACAAATTAAAGGACAGCTTTATGATGCCAAAAAAGCATTTGTTCAAAAGCCAACCAATCAACCAACAAACCAACCAACAAGAACCAACCACCAACCAACCTGAATATCCATAACACTGTTAAGTAAGCTGGAGAGAGAAGGAAACTCTTCTAATAGAGTTGGCTGTTACTTAAAAATCTATTGCAAATATTTTAAATAGTGAAAACACTCCGTTTGAATAATAAACTAGATAAGGTTGTTCACCATACCCATTGACATTCATATTGTTTTGAACATTTCAGCAAATATAAGACAAAAAGGAAGACTTATTTGGTGGAAAAAACTAAAATGTTGTTTATTTTAAATGATATAATCATAATTCTATAGCAGCTAAAATATCATAGTAAAAATTACTACCAATAAGCTAATTTGAAGTGTTGGCTAGACATGAGATGGATATACACAAATCAACAGATTTTTCCTATACTAGCAGTAATTTAGATGGGAATAAAAAAAACTTTAGACAAAATATTCACAAAGCAGTCAAATATTTAAGAACAGTTTTTCATCCTCACCTGAAGATATATTTATTGATTTGAGAGGGAGAAAAAGAGAAACATTGATGTGAGAGAAACATTGATCAGTTGCCTTATATGCCCCCCAACCAGGGATCAAAGCCACAACCTAAGTGTATCCACTGACTGGTGAGTGACCCCACAACCTTTTTTGGTGTATGGGACTAGGCTCCAACCAACTGAGTCACTAATTTTTAAAATTGAAATTTTAATTGAGATAATTGTAGATTCACATGCAGTTGTAAGAAATAATCCAGAGAAATCCCCTGTATCCTGTACCTGGTTTCCCCCAATGATACCATTTTGTAAAACTATTCACACTATCACAACCAGGATGTTAACATTGGTAGAATCCACCAATCTCACTCAGATTTCCTATTTTACTTGTATTCAGTTATGCATGTGTGTGTCTATTTAACGTCATACAATGTCATCAAATGTGTAGATTACTTTATCTATGACTTCAACAAGATACTGAACACTGCATCACTACAAGGAGCCCTGGAACTGTCCAACCACACCCATTTTTCTTTTGTCTGTGACTTGTACCTCACCCTTGGCAGCCATTAATTTCTTCTAGTCCCAAAACATTGTCATTTCAAAAAATGTTATATAAATGGAATCGTATAGTATGTAATCTTTTGGGAATTGACTTTTTCACTCACTGTAATTCTCTGGAGGCTCATCCAGTTGTTGCATGTGTTAATAGTTTCTTCATTTTTATGGCTGGGTAGTATTTCATGGTGTATTATATGTGACCTGTAGTTTGTTTAATCATTCCCCACCCAAAAGAAATGTAGGATGGCTCCAGTCTTGGCCACTAAGAACAAAGCTATTATAAACATTCACGTACAGGTTTATGGTGAGCACAAGTTTTCATTTCTCTGGGATAAATGCCCATGTGTGAAATAGATATGAGATATGGTAATGACATGTTTAGTTTTATGAGAAACTGTTGAACTGTTTTTGTATTACTTAATATCCCAACCAGCAATGTATAAGTAATTCAGTCTTTCTATGTCCTCACCAGCAGTTGGTATTGTTGCTATTTTTTATTTTAGCCATTCTTGTAAGTATATAGTGATAGCTCATTGTGGTTTTTAATTTGCATTTTCCTGATGGCTAATGATGTTGAACATAGTTTCATGTGTTTATTTGCCATCTGTGTCTCTTCTTCAATGAAATGTCTATTCATGAATTTTCCCATTTTCTAATTGAATTGTTTATTTTATTACTGTTGAGTTTTGAGAGTTTCTTTTATATATTTCAGGCACTAGTTCTTTGTTGGACATGTGGTTTGCAAATATGTTCTTTCGGTCTGTAGTTTGTCTTTTCATCCTCTTCACGTTGGTTTCTCAAAGGAAGCATTTTAAATTTTGATGAGCTCCAATGCAGCACTTTTTCCTTGTATGGATCAAGTTTTGTTGTCAGATCTTTGCCCAGGCTTAGATCCTAAAGAATTTCTCCTGTTTCCCCCCTCCAGAGTTTTATAGTTCTATATTTTACATGCATATTGATGATACACTTCGTGTTAATTTTTGTATGAGGCATGAAGTAGGTCAAGGATCATATATTTTGCCTATGGATGTCCAATTGCTTTAACACCATTTGTTGAAAAAGCTATTCTATTCTTCCTACATTTAACTGCTTCTGCACCTTTATCAAGAATCAGTTGAGCATATTTGCATGGGTCTGTTTCTGAGTTCTGTTCCATTGATCTGTGTCTATATCTCTGCCCCTTGTACTCTGTCTTGATTGTGTTAACTGTGTAGTAAGCTTTGATATTAAGTAGACTGGTTTTTACCACTCAGTTCTCTTTTATAAATATTTTAGTTATTTTAAGGCCTGTGTTTTATAATAAGCTTATCTATGTCTACCAAAATCCTTGCTGCAATTTTGATAGAAATTACATTAAACCTAAAGATCAGTTGAGGGAGAAGTGACATTTACTATGCTCAGTCTTCCAATCCATGGATATGATATGTCATTTCATTTATTTAGTATATGGTAACTGAGTGCATACCTAAGTATATCATTTCCTTCAGAGCAACTGTGGTTTTATTTTCAACTTGTATATGTTTATTGTCAATGTATAGAAATGTGATTGCATTCTATGTGTTGATTTTGATCTTATGATCTTGCTGAAGTAAGTTATTAGTTCAAGGAGTTCTTTCTATTTATTTTTAATTTGTGTATTTTGAGATTCCTTGGGAATTGCTACACAGCCAATCATTTCATATACAAATAGAGAGCTTCATTTCTTTCTTTCTAATATGTATGTCTTTAAGTTCTTTTTCTTGCCTTATTGCAATGGCTAGAATTTTCTGTACTATGTTGAATAAGAATGGTGAGAAGATACATCTTTGCTTTGATCTTGATCTTAGAGGGGAAACTGTTTGTGATTTCATCATTACATGTGATGCTAACTATAGGGTTTTGTAAATATGCTTTATCAAGATGAGGTGATTCTCTATTTCTAATTTGCTGAGAGTTTTTTTTTAATCAGGAATGGGTATTGGATTTTTTAAATGTATTTCCTATGTCAACAGCTATAATCATATGAGTTTTTTCCTTAGCTTGTTGTTATGGTAGATTACGTTGATTGGCCTTTGGATGTTGAACTAGCCTTGCATACCATAAATTCCACTGGTAGTATATATGTCTTTTTATACATTATCAGATTCAGTTTACTAATTTTTTAATAGTCCACTTACTTTTATTCAGCAAACATCCATCTCAGTTGAGTGCCTCACATGGAGAAGATACTTAGTAGATATTTGTTGGTTGGGTTCCATTTTTGTGGTTAGAAGGGAGTGAGAATAGAATATAGTTTCCTGCCTATGTGTTGGTCCCTATTGAGTCCCCGTCAGCCACTGTGGAGCTCAGCTTGAGTTACATAAAAACCAGTGAGCACTTAGTTTCATGTCTCCTAATAATCTGCCTGCCTATATTTTAGTGTGTACTTCTCTCTCGGCTGGCGTTCAGCCACAGATTGCATTTAGGCCCACAGACAGTTGGTCAGGGCAGAAGGCCAGACTGCCAGTCCTGGCCTCACATTGCTCAATGTATACCACTCAGTTCCCCTGGCATGAATGCCCCTTCCACACTCAATAGCCATATTGCAAAATGAATGTTGTGGATCACATAGGGATTCAGATAAGAAGTTCAAATCCATCCATCCATCTATCCACCCATCCACATCATTGGAAAAGGGATCTTTGACTGCCAGGGACCAGAAAATCACATCTGAGGGCAAACAAGCCCAGTTATATTTGCGATGGGAACCTAAGAAGGGAATACTGTTCTGCTCAAGGACTTTCCTCTCTGATTAGGCTCCTCATTTTAAGGCAACTGAGAAGACTCACAGATGTGATTCACTGAGGATGATCCTATTTCACCAAGACTACTTCTGCTCAGGCTGCCTATCATCGAAGATTACAAATGGAAACTCCTTTCATTACTCATGGGAGAGATCCTTTCCCAAACCATAGATTCATGGAAGTGTCAAAGAGTATTTTATCCTTCAATGCCTTTATTTTTTCAAATGAGGAAATTTGCATTAACTGTGGCAGGTGGGCTTATCTCTGACTCGTTCATCAGGAACTTGGAGATAAAACCTATTAATAATTTATAATTATGTGTTATAGAACAGGGTAAGTGCGGATGCCTGTAGGTACCAGACAGATAGAATGAATGAATGCAGTTGTCCATGCGTGAAGTGAGAAATGGCACTAGGTCCTTATCCCCAGTGTGAGGAGGACAATAGGAAGTATCAAGAACTGTGCCCATGTCCTCTCTAGAGGGGCAGCCATTATTAAGCTCCAGCTGAATGTTGCCAAGTGAGAATTAGATCCAATTTTGCCAGAACTCTGAATTTTTCCAAAGAACCTAGGCATTTATATTTTTGTAAAATACAGAATCATCCACTTTTTAAATGTTGGCAATGCATTTATTTCACAAGCCAACTTGGACTGAACCAAATTAAATACATCTACAGGCCAGATTCAGCCTGCAGGACATTATTTTGCCATCTCTGGGTCAGAAGACCTTTTCACCATAACTTTTCAGCCTTTTACTTTTCTCTCTGATGTGAGGCTTGTTTGTTATAATTCTTCAGGAATTACTCACTCCTTTTTAAGCTTGCTCTTTTGCAAAAGTCAACCTGCTACTGGCACATTTATTAAATATGTAAATCTATCCCTTTCATGGTAAAGAGGAAAGGCTAATTTCCTCAGGAAACACACCCCTGCTTTCTATGAATTATATGGGTAACTGTAAAAATGATGCCACCTCCTAAAGACTCAAGTCCCCTCATTTTTTGAAATCTGGCACATTCTGTCCTACAGGTGTAGGCTTGTCATTGCCTGTGAGGTTTCTTCCAAGGGAGGACATCATCCTTGCAGCGAGCACCGAGAGGTCATTAAAAACACAGGTCAACCAGGTGTGGTGTAGACGCGCTCAAATCTGTAGGTTCTCAGTTCTCCCAGACACAAGGAGCACGGGCACCTTCGAGTTGCTAACCCTGGGCCAGACATTCCACGGCGTTGGCTCTCACTGGTGGGAGGTGGGGAGGGAGAGGACAGGAGCCCATATTGCTCCTTCCCCATGAGTAGTATCCAGGCTGGAGACAAATGGTTTTGTGTGTGGCCCTTCTGCACTGAGGGCTTGTTTTAGGCTCATAACAAGCAACAGGGATGTAATTACCTGGCGATTTAAAAGGCAGAAGCGCTGGGTGCTCACTGTCTGCTTATGGACTGTGTGACTTTCTAGTTGAAATAGTTCAGAAGGTGGAGACCGCGCCTGCAGGCTGGCGATGCGGACGGTAGGCGAGAGGGAAATCACCTGAGTCTTTGGTGCTGCAGACCCCAGAATGCCCTGCGGAGCTCCCTGACACAAAGCAACCTGATGGGTCTGTTTGATCCCACAGTTCTTTCAAGCGCAAAAACAAGCCTGGCCAACTCCCTTCATTTTGACTCTGTTGTGATTATCGTTTTGTTCTCTGTGACTTGGGAATTGCCTTTACTTATCTTTTTTCTTTTTGCCATGAAATAGCACATATGAATAGCTGAGGATATCTGAGTCTTAAAAAGGCAGCAAAGAGTTCCAGTTAATGGGTGAAAACAACCTAGATTTCGTCATTACCACGTTAATCATTATTTGGGGATGGATCATAAAAGGCCTTGATTCTACTGTGTACTGTTCACCTTGCTTTACTTTCTTTAGTACTTTTGAGAAGTTTGTCTTCTACCTTTTCCTACAGAATGAAAGATGGTAAGCAATTTTACTTCTCTCAGCACCATCTTGGAACTTCTGTCTGCTTTCCTCCACTGCGCAAGACCAGAGGCCCCAAGGAGCAGGATTTGCTGACCCATGTTGACAGATTGGATGATGGATGGGGCAGAGCAGGGCACAGGCCGACTGGACCAAAGGGGGAGTCCAGGCTGAACAAGCTCCTGCCTGAATCAAGAGCAGAAGGCAGGTCTGGGGCAAAGCCCTGTGGCAGAAACACAAGCTTTAAAAAAAGCAACCACCAGCCATGCCCAAAGAGAGCAAGAAAATGAAACCCCGTGCCTTATGGCATGCAGGGCACAAAGAGAGCTGTTCTGCAATGCAGCTAACATCTAGCACTTTCCACGGGTCAGGGATGGGCTGGCACTGGAGTGAGGACAGAGGCAGCCCCTGTGAGCTCACTCTAAGGGAGATAGGGTTGTGAGGAGTTTGTTTCCATTTTTTGAGTCAGGAGCACAGATAAAAGTGGGCCCAGGATTCATGGAAAGAGGAAACTGCTTCTAGCCTGAGAGTATGGGGGTGGGGAGCTTCCTGGAGGAGGTGACACTGTGAAAGAGAATACAAGCGAGTTGGAAGCTGGGAAGGAAGGCCCTCTGAGCAGAGTGCATGCATGCACAGCCTGGCTTCTGTGAAGCGCAGTACAGGAATACCCCAATCCACTGAGCCCACGCTGTCTGTCAGGAGCTTGCTACATTGTTCATTTCACCTCCTGAAAACCCCGAGAGACAGATTTTTCATCCCCATTTGAGAAGGAGGAAACAGACTCAGAGAGCCAGAGTGGCTTGCTGAGAGGTGCCAGTGCCGGAATTTGAACCCAGTCCCACCTGGCTTCCCTTCTCCAGCCTTGACACACACTTTCTCTGGAGGATCGAGAGTCACATTAGTCAGGCAGAGAAGCCCTTTCAGTGAGAGGGAAACCAAGCCGAGAGTCCTCTGTGTCTGGGGGTGTTTACTTTAGGGGTGTGCTCAGGTAGTAGCTTCTGTCATGCTATGTAGATCCCTAGGGACCAGCCCACAGTGACACGCTTCTGGAAATTCAGGCTGTGTATTAGCTTGAGTAACAATACTAACAATACCTGCGCACAGTCAGTTGCCCAGCTGAAAAGTGATAAAGAACCTCTAGCTTTTGCTGTAACTTTACCAATCCTAAATAGGGACTCATAGAAGGCCTTCATCTTATCATGCGCACTGCTTTATTCCTCCCAGTACCATTTAGAAGTTAGCATAATCTGACTTTAGTATCATCTGTTTTTGTTTTATTTTATTTTGTTTTGTTTTGTTTTGTTTAAAAGCGCCTGCTCTTTGAGGGTGAGCATTCAAATAAAAAACAGGTTGTAGCCGACGCTCAAGGGAGACACTCTTGGCCAAATTCCAGCCCCTAAGCTTTGAATGATTTTTCTAGGCCTGTTGATGGGCCAGGCTGGACTGTCCACACCATTGTCCTGTCATCCCTGATGCTAGCCATGACTATGCTCTACAAACACTGAATGTTCAGGGGAGAAGAGAGCAAAGCCTCCATCAGGAGCCGACTTGGCTCCCTTGGACCCCTGTTCCGATCAGCTGAGTTGATGGATCACAGATGATCTTCAAACAACAGGCCCCCATTGGTTCAATGTCAAAGCACTCCAGGGTTGAGCAGTAGACAACTTGGGTCTTGCACATCAACACCCCCTCGATCCCTTTAATGTAATCTAGTGCAACAAGTACTTACGAAGTGTCAGCTGGACCGTGGACAGGTCACTGGCCCTGTGGAAACTCTGCCTCATGGTCTCGATTTAAGGTTTTTTTTTCCCCCTGAAGATTGTCTGAACTTACTTCCTCTTGTTCTTTCCTCTGACCTCAGTTCTCCTCTCCTTCTCTTTCTGCTCCCACCCATCTCCAACGTGGGCCCCACATGACACCTTCTCAGCCAAGCCACCCCTGAAGGATGGGCACGGATGCACACTTAAGACAATCTTCCTTAAAAACTAAAACCCCTTTTTACCAAAAAGTTAATTCTACGGAGAGGATATAATCACTTAAAAAAAAAAAGAAAGACAATGAGGATAATAAATGGCAACTTTCTTTGTTTTTGATTTGGAAAAACTAACATGTTTCAGCCTTTCAACAACACAGCTCTTTTGCAGACGGATGTGTGCGGAGGTGTGTGTTAAAGCGACAACCTTTGCTTTGCTGGTCACCATTTTCCTAGACAATCTGGGCACAAGCGGTTGCGCTGATTTTCGTGCTTTCTGCCTTTTGCTGGGTTGAGGCTATCTGCTCTTTAAGGTCCTCACAGACCTCTGAGCATGAGCTATGGAATCCATATTACTCTTGTAGCTCTTATAAGCTCTATCCAAGACACAGGCTTTCAGTGCCAATTTTCCTGTTGAATATGTGCCATGGTTTTTGTAAAAAAAAAAAAAAAAAAAAACCATAGTAAAATAAAAAGAACATAGCTATTCCTCTGACATTTGGTAGTTTGACAAATATTTTCAGTGGAAACGGTGTCATGGTGTCAGGCTTGTTTGGAAAGACAACCTTCCTCTGTACCTCCAGCCAGACTTCAGGTGCTGGATTCATCCAGATTCTAGAGCAGGGTCAGCAAATTTTCACTTAAAAAGAGCCAGATAGTAACTATTTTAGAGTTTGTAGTCTAAGAGACTAAATAGAAGGTATCATTTAGACAGTCATATAGTCATTTAAAATACATCCATTTTAAAATGTACAAACAGTTTTTAGATAGTGGAGAGCAAAAAACAAACAACAACGTGCTGCTCGGTGCAGCTCAGTTGGTTGGAGTGTCGTCTCATAACCAAAAGGCTGTGGGTTTGATTCCTGGTCGGCGCACGAACCTAGTTTGAGGGTTTGATCCTCGATCTTCGATCCCCAGGCAGGGTACATATGGAAGACAATCTCCGTCTCTCTCTCTCTCTCTCTCTCTCATTAATGTTTCTTTCTCTCCCTTCCCTTTTCTGTAAATGCAATGAAAAAATGTCCTCAGGTAAGGATCAAAACAGTAAGAAGAACAGAGGCAGACAGCTGGCTGGATTTGGCTTGCTCACCAGAGACAGCAGACCCCTGCTCTACAGCAGTGCTTATTCCAACCACGGCCAGCACAGGAATCACTTTGAGACCCTCCCAGAAGTGCAGCTTTAGCTTTAGGATGTCTGGAACTGAATATGAATTCTGCATTCCTGACGAGTTCCAAGGGGATGCTCATGCTGATGCACCAAAGAAGATATTTTGAATAGAAAGTATTATAGTATAAATTCCTAGAAATCCAGAACTTTTTTTCTTGTCTTATCACCAATACCCAGTATGGGATCACATTCATAGAGGACTAATACCACATATGAGAGAAACAGAGGGAGGAAGAATTCAAGATTAAAAAGAAACCTAGGCACAAATATCTCTGGTGATTTTTTTAGCATCTAATGAAGGTGAAAGAAATTCTGAAAGTATCTAAGCTCTTATAACTCACATAGTCATGTCTTTATTAAAAATAAAAGAGTAAAATAATGAATTTACAGCTCCTAGAAAGTCAGGCAGGTCACCGCTTCTTTCCTAACAGGACACACAGTTTCTCCCCACCCATTCCTTCATCTGTTGCTACTAACAAGTGCTACTGTGTGTGTGTCTGTAAGTCTTAACAATTGGAATTTTTTTAAAGCACAAAGTATTTTAATTACACAGGTGTCTCCACATTTCGTACACCAAGTAGAAGACATTGGAAGGGAAATTATGAATTCTTCCAATGTGGAAGGGAAATTATGAATTCTTCCAATTATGGAAGGGAAATTAAGCATCCTAAGGTTAGTAGTCAGAGTTAACAACCAGACAAGGAACAGGTTAAAAAAAAGTGAA
Source organism: Glossophaga mutica (assembly GCA_039655065.1). Taxonomy (NCBI): domain Eukaryota; kingdom Metazoa; phylum Chordata; class Mammalia; order Chiroptera; family Phyllostomidae; genus Glossophaga; species Glossophaga mutica. The sequence goes on from CM077315.1 coordinate 23,651,730, forward strand.
TCACATGCAGATGTTATTTTTCAGAAACACTGCTTACAAAGGTAATTGCTCACAAATTTTAGAGTTTACAGCAGGTATCACAGGATTTCAAATTTAAGGGGATGTGTGTGTTCAAAGTCTTAAGAATATCCAAGGGATGTATGCATAATTACTTGAAATTGAAACTACTGTAGTTTAAACACTTGCTGAAAGGAAGACGTTTCATTTCATCATCTTTGTGGGCTGATAGGTGAAAAAAACCAACAACATCTAACAGCAAAAACTTTTAATGTTGAATATGTAGATTTGCACAATGTGAGTTAGCATCAGAAAAGTGCAGTTCTTTGATGGTTGTGGCTGGTGCTCTGAGGAATTGGCCCTCGTTCTGGAGGAAGAGCACGGGACCCTGCTAAGATGACCCTGGACATTTATTTAGACGTTTCCTTTGTATGTACATTAACTTAAGAGGGGGCATTAGGGAAAAGTGGAATTTTGTATAGAGACGCCTGGAGGAAAAACTCGGCAAAGTTTTACAAGACAAAAAGTGATTGAGCAACAAATTGCAACAAATTTCCAACCATTTTTGCTGGATGAGTCAAGACAGAACAAAACTTATCACACCAAGATGTGTCCTTTAGTTCATTTCAGCATGAAGGAAATTGACCTTTCTCTTAATTTAGGGACTAAATTGTCTCTACTCTGCACTCAGCTCCCAGCTCTAAAAGCCAGAGTCAAGTGGCCTTGGTCTAGTCTCATAAAGTCTGTTACAGTTTTTTCACCTATAAAATGGCCCCCTACTGCCCTCCATGCAGGCCTGCGTGAGGCAGAATTAAATTAAAGTCCACTGAAGTCAATCCCGTCTTTAAAGCTTCTGGCACACAGTAAGTGGTAGGTATGATTATGGTGTACAACGAAACTGGCTATCTGGAAGTGTTTTAAGATACAGGTTCATTATTATTTGGGTATTTTAAGGCCAACAGATCGGAGGACACCTGCCAGTGCAAAGATGGTTTGTGACACAGAGCCCGAGAAGGGGGCATCCTACACCCTGGGGGACACCAGGAGGAGCTCCAGGGACAGCCAGGAGGCAGATGGAGAGGTAAAACTGAGGACTGGAGGCTTTATTGTGGTTCCTTCAGGCACAGACTGGTGAGGCAAGGGAAACAGACTTAGGATTGGCTGTTCTGAATAATTTTAGTGGACTCTGGGCAGTAGGGGCTGCCCCTCATTGTCTAGCACCTGCCCCTGGGGTGAACTAGGTCAGGTGGTTAATGGCCAGGACCACAAGAGCCTGCTCAAGGAGGTGATGCGGAGTCCGGGCTCAGGACTGGCTGGGAGGCACAGGTGAGTTGTTTGCTGTTTCTAGGAACTGACTGACCCTGGGAGAGGCAGATGTCAAAGCATCAGAATACACAAAAATAAAAGGCATGGTTAATACAGGAGAGAACCAAGAATATATCTCTGGAAGTTTAAAAAGATACACTTTTGGATTTTATGGATGAAGAGAGCAAAAATTGGATGAGAAGAACTATAGAGAAAGGGATGGTCGGAAACATTTTAAAACACCTGGTACCAAAGAGGGCCATGTATTGAGAAAAAGTCAGAAAAGCCTGAAGAACAAATGCAATTTTCAGTCAGCATAAAGCACAATTTAGAAAGGAGGCTGAGAGTGAGGGAAACTGAGTCAACCCTCTTATTCTTACAATAGCTAGGAGGTCGTCTTGGTTCTGCTCTCAACTGTGGCTACAGAGGCACTGCCTTTACAGGGGGTCACTTGGCACTGCCTCGCCTCAGGTTGTCCCGTGGCTTTCCACCACACCTATAGACGAATGTCACTGTAGCTGGTACGGCCTTACTTCACCCGCTGCATCACCTCTAACTTCCTCCAGCAACCCAGCTCCCAGCCCCACTCTCCTTCCCATTCCTTGAACACACCAAGTTCGAGTATTCCCTCCTCAGGAGCTTCGCCCTCAGTCTCCTCCATCCCTGTGCGCTGTTCCTTCTGAGGTTTGCATGGCTGACTGCTTTTTATAATTCAGATCTCAGTTTAATTGTCACCCTTGAAGACGGATTTTTCAGGAACTTCCCAGTCTAAAGAAGCCATCTGTTCTAATTCTCTGCATTGTGCTTATTACTTCCTGTCCTTCTCTTGATTATTTATTTGCTTCTCGTCTGTATTTCCCCACTGTAATCTAAGTTCTGAGAAAGCAGGAACCTGAGTCACATTTACTTGTGAACCAGAGCCTAGAAGCATGTTCAGGACACATCAGGCACTCAGCATTTATTGAATGAATGAATGAATGAATGAATGAATGAATGAATGAATGAATGAACAAACTGTCTAAAAACACACTGTCCCTCATTTTCCTCCAGCCAGCCCAAGAACAATTTGCTCAAGAGGCTCTGAAAATTACAAAAGAAGCATTGCATAGATTCCGGCCCCAGTGGGCTTCTGGGCTTGGTGTTTCTTTAATTTCATGTAAATTTCTCTAAGTAAATATTCCTTAAAAGTGAATAAAATTTTATTTCGCTTTAACAAGAGAATATAAAAGTTAAAAAGGTCACCGTAGTAATAGACTAATCTCAATTACCAGGGCAGCCTCCGAAACCTTCACTCCCACCTAATCTCATTCAGTGCATACGCAGCTCACCGTGTGATTTCCAACACAGCTAAATGAAATTATAAAGCAGTGTTAAATTTATTAATCATTTAATTAGCTAAATGTTCCTGCAAGTACTCGAGAGATGAATGGCATGTCATTTTCTAATGCAATTTGCCTCTCAGGCAGCCAGGGTCAGAAAGGGAAGCTCCTGGCATCTCCAATGAGCTTTTCATATCGCACCTTCTATTAAGAGACCGCAGTGATACCAGTGACCGCATTTGAGACTTGTACACAAGGCTGGGGCCCTGGGGTGCTGGAATGAAAAAGGGCTCTCCAGCTCACCTGGGTCACACAGAAGAGGGGCAGGGTGCTGGCGGGCCCCTGGGAGACCGCCTCTCCCTGTGTCTCCTTGCACGGCAAATCTTTTCATATTTAACAAGTCACTGAGCAGAGCAGAGCAAAAGATAGCAGCCAGTATTAAACGCATGCTCAATCTAGTTTTATTTCTTTAAATTTACTCAGTCGAGAAGAATTTGTGGAGTGCGAATTCTCCTCATGCTAGGTGACTTTTTAATCCTTCTGCTTGAGTCAGGATTGATTTCTCCCTTCCAGCCTGCTAGCCGTTGCTTGTCATCGTGGGGTGTGTGCACACTGGCTCTTTGAAGAGGGTCTTTTCTGGGTGTTGGGCGGGGGGGGGGCGGGGGGCGTCCTGACTCCCAGCATCGGGATGCATACCGGGGGAGCTTTGGGATTTGGGGCCGACTGGAACCCGTAATTATTTCTGACTGCTAAATCCGTGACACGCGGCTGCTGCCAGGTGCTTTGTAAATCTCTTCCCATTTGCAGTGAGAGGCCTGGCAACAAGAACATTGTCTAAATTCAGTCGGCAAGGAGCTGCTGGCGTGGGTGGCGCCTGTGGCCGAGAACATCCAAATGAACACTAATCTATTTGTTCAAGATGGAAGCTGTCAGTTCTGAGAACCTCAGTGGCAGGAACATTTTGATGCGTGGATGTCCCTGGTTCACAGAGCTACCAGCAGAGGCAAGCTCCTCCGCGTGAAGGGAGGGAGACACTGTGGGGCACGATGGATAGATAGCCGAGGGCCGGCTCCTGGTCCCAGTCCCACCCGCTGGTACCTGCAGTCCCCTGGCCAAGTCATGTTACCTCTGGCCCCTTGATTTTATCATCCGGAAAAGAGGGGTCTTATGAATACTCAGTGTTAATATCAGTCATACCTAATCACAAAATTGTCCTAAGGAAGAGCTGAAATGATGTACTTGAAACCGTTACGTAAATTCTAAAGTGATGTAGAGGCATTGTGGAATAAGGTTGTTTTGTTTCATTTATTTTTCCTGGCAAGAGCAGTGGCTTTGGGTCACGTAGACCCTAAAGTTGGGTCATTGATTATTTCCTATATGATCCTAAGCAAGACAATTAACTTCTCTGAGCTTTGGGAATAATAATAATATAGTGCAGGTAAAAGGAAAAAGTTTGTGCGTATATATAGTGTATACACATAATATACATACATACACATACATAAATCATGTACATATACACCCACACATATTCATATCCATATCCATGTACATATACATATATATCCAGTTCCTGGCACCTCATCTAGTTCAGTAATGCTGGGTGCCGCCAGTATTGCTATTGCTACTATTAGTTCCATTACTATCAACATTGTATCAACATTCCAGATAAAGGGGGCCACTTACTCCCCAGAAACCACTTCTGTATATTTATTTAACACAGACCTCATTAAACGGCTTTGCCAAGTATAGATAAGGGCAATTCTGGACTCACTTCCAGGATACAAGGAAAAGAGAAAGAGCAACATGTTTGATATCAACATGACAGGGTGCTAAAGAAGCTCATTTCCAATCCTCCCTCTGCCCGTTCCTAGCTAGGTGACCTTGAACTAGTTATTCGCCTTGCTTACCCCCAGTTTCTTTATCTCTAAGGGGAAGTCATTACCGTGCCTGCCTCCCACTCAAGGTTGTTGTCAGGATGAGATGGGAAGCTCATAGCGTGAGACAGGGAGGGAGAAATGAACAAGTTTCTGGATAAGTTATATGCAGATTGTTCACTTCAACAAACGCTTCTTCTGCCACCTCCCTGGGTTATCTTGCAGTCACCCCCTTAGGTGGGGGACACTGGGCCTTCATTTTCCCTCCCAGGCCCTGGAAAGAGCAGTCAGAGCCTGGAGATGTGAACCGACCAGTACAAAGCGTCTCACTAAGTCACAGGAGCCGCGGTAGCCGGCGCCAGAACCAGCACCCCCATCTCCTGCAGCTGTCCTTCTCTGGGGGGCAGCTTTAAGTCACTGGCAGGCCCAGGAAGGAGTAAAGAGTGTGCCCGTGGGGCAGGACTTCCACTTACTTTCTTGTACTTTCTCCAGGCCTTGGGTCCTCCGCTATCACGAGTCCCTTCTAAGAGACCAAGAGTTAAGACAAAGGGCAACGTGCAAATGGGCTGCACTCGAGGCTCTGCGGGGGGAGCAGGCTGGAGGCCCTTCCCTGGCCTCTGCAGAGCAGGCGTCTGCAGAGCACTGCGGAGCAGAAGCAAACGCGTCACTCTCTTCCTCCTGTGTCTGTGATTCTTCTCGGGGGTCATCTCCCAGCCTCTGAGCAAAGAATGTTCTCCTCCAGAAAAAAAGTGCTCATGAACAGATTTGGTTATTACTTACCATTTAAAGAAAGCACATTTCGAAGTATTCTTGCAAGCATTTACCCAAACACACACAGGAAGAGGCCTCTTTCCCAAACCAGTGTTTGTTGACAAGTTACGAGTGTGCATGCATGAAACGGCTCCTGCGTGTATTCACCTGGAGCTGCTGTATGTTCTGTGAGAGACCAGGTGTGTGCCAAACCGGGGAGAGGAGAGGTGGGGAGAGAGAGGAAGGAGGGAGGAAAGTGAGAGAAAGAGTCAGTGCGGAGCAGGGCAAAGAAAGAGAAATAAACAGCAGAGTGGTTAGATAGCGAAGCACGGGCATCTGCCGTGCACTGACAGGGAGATTTGAGCCAGACCATTCGCCTCCCTGGGCTTCAGTTTCGTCGTTTATAAAATGAGAACAATCATCAAGGCACCTGGTTTACAAGAGATAAGCAGATAAGGAGTTCAGACAATGCTCGGCATAGAGCCACTAATCGTTAATAGTAATCATGGTACTGGGGAGAGAGAGAGAGAGAAGGAGAAGGGAGGTGGGGTGGGCAGAGCAAAATGAAAATGAAGGTAAGGGAGAGGATGCAGAGTAAAAAATAAAAGAAATGGCAAGAGAAGAGAGGCCGTAGAGAAAAGAGAGAGGCGCTGGTCAGGGTGCCTCTTTCGAGTTGGCTCTGCCTTCCCTAGGCTGGCCCGTGTTTTCCTCCACCCAGGTTGTTGTAGTGGTGGTTTACACGCACGCAGACGCTGAGTAGCGTGAACTAAACACAGGCTGTAGACTCGTACACGCGGTCGGCAGGCAGGGCTGCTTTCACACGTTCCGTTCGCCACATAAAAGCTTTTTCTTGCTGCAACTTTATGGCCCAGAAACCAAAGTGCAAAAGCTAGGATGCATTTTTGTTTGTTTGTTTGTTTTATAGCAAAATATAAATCAATACTTTTACGTCTCTTTCACGAGTATGGGAGCCACCTCGATGGAGAGGTGCTGGTGTCTGGGCACCCCCACTTTACCCCAGGTTTTATTTTCCCGTCCACCATGTTAAGTATTTCCGGCTAACCAGTTAAAACAGAAGACGGCCATGATTGCTTTTAGATTGCCACTTCCACATTGAGTGAATTTTATAATAAGAAGCCCCCACCCCCATAGGCTGCCCTTGTGCCCGCCTCTCTGACTTTGCGGTCCTCATTATTGTGGGTTTAAATGAAGGATGTTCATTCAGGCAGGGACGGGGCCGGGGGGGAGGCCACCAGGCATCAGAGCTGTTATCGGGCCCTTCTATCAGGCCAAGTGACAGGCGTCCGGAGCAAGAATGCAGAGCTCATGGTGGAGACCTCCGGCTGACACCAAAGGTGACTCCCCTCACTCTAACCTTGAAAGGGAAAGTTCCCACTTTATTAAAATGAATTTCGAAAGGGCCGCTCTGACAGCTGCATAATTAAATATTGGAGTGTCAGCGATAATTTATTCCACTCTCATGTGGTGGTCAGATCCTTTTCACTAGAGGGTCAGCAAGCATGGTGACAGAGGCAAGGAGACAAGGGATTCCGGGCCCTTTGTCATTTATGCAGCCCCAGCCCTGAAATCAGAGACTCCTAAAACACAGATACATGCACACAGGCAAACACACCCCAGGGAGGGGGCAGAGTGTGCATGAAGGTACCCCACTGTCACCCAGCACCACTCTTTAGTGTGCATCTGGTGTGCATTTATCATGAATAGTGAGTGTGAAATGATTAAGATCCACATGTGCGGACTTTCCATCTGTATTTGAGGGTCTCTGTGGGTGCCGTGGCTATTTCTGATGTATCAGCCACCCCACTCTCCATAGAAGATCTCTTCCTATGATGCAGTTAATGAGGAAGGTCATCACAGATATTGAAGCAGATAGCACACCCTGGACATGAACTTTTGTGCAAGTTGTTACAATGCCAGTGACTTCATGTCCTCAACGTAAGGGCTTTGGATGTGCACTGGCCCTCCCCAGTAAACGACCATTGAATGCATCATCATGAAGTTCACCTCCTGTGAGCATGTATGTGTATCGAGAGAAATTTGCCTGTTTTAAGCCAGCGCACTGCAAAGAACGTGAGCTTTGAAGCCCGACAAAGGATCTTTTCTTTGATTAATGCAGCTAAATTTCCCACTGCAGCCAGTGGTGTATTGCTTCATAAATGCGTATAAAAAATAACGAAAGAGCCAGTGTGAATTCAGCATAGACCTTCCTAGGATGTTTAGTCTTTGTTTATGTTGGTGTTTTGCTTTGTTTGTTTCAGCTGGGGAGCAGTTGTCTTATTTTTCCTCTTTGGTAGTCCAGAGGCAACGAGTTAATGCTTCTTGGAGCTCACTGTCCAGAAGGTTCTGCCCGATGAGTGTCCATGCAGAGAACCACCACACGAGCCCAGTCCATCATTTCTTATTTGACCCTGTCCTGTTTACCCCATCAGGGTAAAAACGCAGGCCAAGCTTGGCTAGTCAGTGTATTACTTTGTCAGGGGCAGGCCTGGCTAGTCCGAGTCAGCCCGAACAAATTACATCCCTCACTCTGCCGCCGAACCGGGAACAGGGTTATAACTCAGTCTAAGCACCGGCCTCTCTTCTATTACCTTCATAACCAAGGTCATACTAATCAACTCAATTACCAGTCTTCTCGGACATTTTCATAATGTTTTCTGCTAGTTGCTCTCCTGTGAAAATCTCTCGGTCTAAGCAAATTAATGCCATTTTTATAACTATCTACATTTCAGGTACAGTGATCTCTTCTGAAAGGCTGTGTCCCCAGCAGCATGAGCTAGCTTTACCTCCCAGCAGGATGTTCGTACAGTGTGGGTGTTGCCATAGTCCATTTTTGACTTTGTGTGTGTGAGAGTGTGTGTGTGTGTGTGCAAACAAATACCCTGTTTTAGAAAAACATGAAACTACAAAGAAATGTACTCACTTCTGGAAGCAAAAGCCTGTGTTTCTTTCCTGTTGCCTTCACCCCCCTCCCCACTCAGCAAGCTGGGTGTTTCAGGCTGGGCTTTTCCAGGCCTCAGTTTCCCAGACGTAGAGGAGAGATTTGCTCTATTTTGCCTACAGGGTGTGTTAGATAACCTTATCCAGTTGCGGACATGTTCCCTTTTGCCTCTTCTTCCCTCCCTATCCCCCTCCATCCCGCTTACATCCCTCCTTTGTTTTAGAATCACTGCGTACATTTGTGCAGAATTCTGTTTTTAGGTGCTTTTTCAAGTTCTCTAATTTGTTTGCCATCGCAGGTCTATGAGAGTTCAAAATCACACCGTTTGGGAAATAGCCCCTATTTTGAAACTTTCCTAATAGCACAACTGCTGGGTAGCTGGAGCCTTGAGGATGTCAGCTGGACTTGTTTTCTGAGTCATGCTGGTTAGCTGAAGTCCAAGTTTAGAAAGCAAACCACTGATTTTATCTAATGCACTGAGCTAACCAGGGCACTACTGCCTTTTGGTATCTCGGAACTGCCATCTCCCTTTCTGCTCAAATTATTAATTAAAATGAAGCTCTGTAATGCCGGGTCTACATCCTGTAGGATGTGTCTTGCTCATAGTAGGCTCTGGAAAAAAAAAAAAAAGACCAGCTGAATGAATAAATTATTTCTTCACGTATTAATTATTTAATGGCCTAGCTTTCTGAGTTGAGTATAGAGAGCAACATAAATTTCAACTTCATCTGATATGTGTGATTCCATAATTTTTTGTAAAAGGATGCAGTGAAGCAAATATGACAAAATGCTAACAATTCTACTTGTGAGCGGTGGGTATACGTGTGGCTCTATTATCCCTTGTGCTTTGTGCCTGCACTTTAAGTTTCTCCCAATGCATTTACCTAACGGCACGGAGGTTACCTAATGGCACGGAGGTTGGCCCATACCTTTGAGTCAGGCCAGAAGCTGGAAATGAAGCAGAAGGGAGGGAACGGACGGCTGTGTGTACCCGTCATGCGCGGGGCCTGACGAGCTGCTCTTAGGGTCTCATGAAATTCCGTCCAGGTTCTGAGCGCCCTTCTTCTCGCCATCTTAAAGACAGTAAAGCTGAAGCCCAGCGTGCCCGACTCACTTGCCCAAAGGTACGTACGTCGAATGAGGCAGAGATGAGATTCAGAATCAGGCCACAGAGAATTCAGAACCCCTGCTCTTTTCCCCGCCCTGCAAACATGTAAAAGCCTGAGGAGAATTTTGCATAACGTCCAATTAACCATTTAAAACATGATTCAATGACATTTAGTAGATTCTTGGTGTTGAATAACCACCGCCTTTCTGCAGTTTCAAAACTCTCTGATAATCCCAGAAAACACACTTCACACCCATTGAATAATCCCTCCTCATTTTCCCCTACCCACTAACCTGCCTTTCGTCTCTACACATTTACCTATTCTGGATATTTCATGTAAAAGTAACCATATGCTATGCGACCTTTGGGGTCTGGCTTCCTTCATGTAGCATGATGGTCTCAAGCTCATCTGAGTCATAGCGTATGTCCATACTTTGTTTTTTGATGGCTGAATAACATTTCGTTATATAGACATACCACCTTTTGTTTAGGCACTCACCCACTTGTAGACAGTTGGGTCAATTCCACCTTTTGGCTCTTATGAGTGACGCGGCCATGAACAGTTGCGTACATCTGTCTCTGCGGACACACGTTTTCACTGCTCTTGGGGTGAAAACTCACTAGGAGTGAGAGTGCTAAGTCCTATGGCAACTCGACGAAGTGTTTGAAGAACCACCAAACCTGTTTACACAGTGGCCGCTCCCATTTTTACATAAAATCGCTGCTCCGAATCCTTCTCAGTGTCTTCTGAGGTGTGGGCGTTTTCATTAAGTTCCTCCTGCAGAAAGAGTTGAGAAGTCTTCTCAGGTAACTCTGATCAGCCCCCAGGGACTTGGCTTGTACGTGTGCAGCTGAAATAGCCAGGAGGCATCCGTCCTGTTATTTCAGTCTCTCCCCCGCCTGCCTTCTCACCTGGTTCAAGCTCCTTCTCACCCAACGAGGGAGGATGGGCGGCCTAGAAAAGTGCAGGGAGGTGAGGGAGTGATAATTATGCCATGGACCAGAGTTCCCGGGCACTTTGGCCTCCCGATCGCTTTCATCTCGCCCTTCCAGGGAAGGAGTCTGGCCACCAACGTGAGGAAACTCGGAAGGAAACGGAGTCCCGCTGAAGTCATTCAGTGTGCCCAGGTCCCACCGCTCATTTGCATCCAAGCCCAGACCAGAATCTGCTCTCTCCACGCCCCATCAGTAACTGTGGCCTCTAATTCCTTCATGTATTGGAAAACTAAAAAAAAATATATATATATGTAAAACGTTTTTTATTATATGAATTCCTCAATTTTGAAAACTGTCTACAGTAAAAATCTTGATCCCAAAACTTCTTTAAAAAACCTTTTTACCCTTTTAGAGTGAACATTATGGAGAATGTATATATAGTAGATATACATTAATATGGGCAAGGCATGTGCTAGCTATTTTATAAATGTAATCCCATTTAATCCTTCGTCTTGCAATTCTACAATGTCAATAGATGTTGCCCTGTAGTAGAGATGAGGAAGCTAAGACTTGGAGACATCGGAAATGTGTCCAAAGTCTCCCATTTTGGAAGCGGTAGCTTCTGGCTCTGGATTTTCCTGACCCTAGACTGCAACTTCCTCTCACCGTGTCACGTGTCTGAGACCTGCTATGTTTCGGAGGGCATAGAAAGACTTAGATCATAAGACCAAGGCCATTTATGCACAAACTGCGCATGGCTACGTCTCACTTCTTCGTTTGAAAGTTAGAGGAATGTGTAGAAATGCAATACTTCCCTGGGGCTGTGGAGGGTTTTGCTGGGCTCCGTTCTTGGAATTCTTAGGGGCTGGACTGGCAGGCTTCCTTTTCTTCTCCTTGAGCACCTCCAGGCTGTCTTTTTGAAGTCAGGGAAAGCCCTTCAACCCTGCCATACCACACCCAGAATCAAGAATGGGGAAGAGCAACTTCGAGTTCGTCCTTCCTGCTTTACACAAATAGCTGAAGCCAGACAGAATTGCACAAGTCCTCACCAACAACTAGAAAGCACGTTGTCTGAGGCACGTTGTGATTAGAGTGTACCTGCTGAACAGGTGGTGGACGGGCTGGAAATGCCGGGATCATGAGTCAGAGTCCCAGTCTTTAAGCCCAATCTTCCCATGGACTCACTGTGTGACCCCGGAGACTTCTCCTCCCCTCCTTGGCCCCTGTCCTCAGTATAAACAGTGAGAGGTGTCTGTATGAGATGGTCGTCTGTCAGGGGAGTTCTTAGAGCAGGCCCAGTGGAGAACACACTCTGTGCTCTCGCGTAGGGTGTTGCAGTCGCAAGGGCATCCTCACAACCCCTCCTAAAAGGAGATTTTATGTGAGCACAAACCAGCTCAGAGAGGCTGGGGTCTCTTGTACTTTCCACCATCTTGGGAGAATTTTCTATAATGTCCTCCGGTAATCCAATCTACTTTCCATCTTCCCAGAGGAACAGGTCCCTGCCGAGTGCCCTATGTTCCTTTTTCATGTTTCTTTTCACAAACATCATTTCTCTTAATCCTCACCACAATCCTGGTGGTATTGTCATCACTTCCAATTTATAGTTGAGGAACTGGGGGATCAAAAGGTTAAGTGATTTCCCCCAGATCACCCAGCTAGCAAGTAGCAATTAGACATGCGTCTGACTCCTGACGCATTCACTGCTGCTGCCTCCTGTAGGGAACATCTTATAATCAAACTGATAGGACAGCTTAATTTTATCTGTGGATAAAAATGGTACCAGTCTTATAAGTCAATGTGTTAACTAGCAGCCGATTAAGAAAATAAAATCTATGAATTCCCCAGGAGCAAATGATTGCATAATTCTATTATAGAAGATGAAATTTTTATACTCAAAGAAGAAAAAAAGCCTTGGCTGGTGTGGCTCAGTGGATTGAGTGCCGGCCTGCGAACCAAAAGGTCACTGGTTCAATTCCCAGTCAGGGCACAGGCGGGGCTGCGGGCCAGGTCCTCACTTGGGGGTGTGCAAGAGGTAATCCATCAGTGTATCTCTCACACATCAATGTTTCTCTTCCTCTCTTTCTCCCTGTCTTCTTCTCTCTCTAAAGGTAAATAAATAAAATCTTAAAAAAAAATAGAACTCACTTTTCAGTCAAGAGTTACTTCTCCTTTTACTGTAAATGGACTCTAAGATTTTGCAAGCTCATTTCATGATTTTTTTTTGTCTTTCAGTAGCTTTCCAAATTTAGAAGTTAAATTTATAAGGCTGTAATTTGCAAGGTCATCAATTTTTTTTTTTTTTTTGAAGAAATGTAAGCAGATGAGGCCTTTCCAGGTTTGGAGATGATAGCTCATGATCCTTTGTTGACTTTGGCCAAGTCCCTGCGGATTCCTGAGGGTGGATGATTATTAGTGCTGTACCTACAAAATATAAATACATTGGCTTATCTAAATATTCCCCCCCACACACTCCCTGATTTAAGAAAAATGTACGATGTTGGGAAATGTTTCCAAGAATAGACCGAAGGATTAGCCAGCCTAAAGAAGTGAACTTTAAGTGGAAATGGAATACATACTACTCCACGATGAGTATCTGCTGACCTAGTGGTAGGTACATGAGAGTGAGCTCCATGGAATTCATACAGTAGCATCTTTGAGGTCACAGACCAGCTTGGAAGACAGGTATGCAGGCAGATAATTACAATGTGGGGTGTGTGCTCCCCAGGGAAAGTGAAGATGAGGTTCAAGGGCTGCACAGGGATTAATTCTCTAAGGAAGTATTTTGATAATGGCTTTCAATTATAGGACATATCTATAATATGATTATATGCTTTCATAATAGTGTACTATGCTCATTATTATTTATTCCCTCACACTGAACAGATATATTCAATAATTATTATCTGCATCCTTTTTGTCATTAGTTCTCTTTATTTCTAATGAAAACAGTGGTGGGTAGTTTATACGAATTTTTCATGACCCTTCACATCACTTTTCTATTCAGAATTTTTAAATTTTTTACTTCGTTTTGTTTGATTTTGCTTGTGGTTTCCCTACTCTTTTCATGGAAACAGCACCCCTCCCCAGGGGCTCTGGCCGTGGGTGCCGATTTCGCAGTGGGTTCACAAATGCTTTTCGAGAGCAACTCAGTGTTGGGTCAGGCCACGCAAGGGGGGTTGGTTCTTCACCGTGCATCGTGGTCTTTGAATTCCAGGTTACTTTTTACCCACCACTCCATGAATGTTTTTTCTCCTTCCACTTTGAAAGCACTCTGCTGTGGAAACCAGTAAGTTGGTTATCTCATTGTTGTCATTTTCTGATGTCTTGACAGCAGAGCCAATCTTCAGAATCCTTTAAAAAAAAATTACCAAAACAAATTTGATCACGAAAGCTTTTAAAATCTGAAATCCCAGGAAGCTAATTAGTGCGTCCTTTTTTAAGATGGCTTCCTGCATTTTTATACACACATAGGCTTGGGTTTCAAACGCAGTTGGCAGTTTGCCACAGTCAGGCAGGTCATCCCGGCTCTTAGGAACACAAGCTTCTGCAGAGCCCTGCGGGGGGAGGGCAGGGCCGTGACTCCCCCTGCCTTAGCGCGTGACTGTGATCTGTCACCAGCTAGCAGGTGGAGGCCAGGAGCTGCAGTCACGTGGGCTCCTGGTGGTTAGTTGGATACTCTGCGAACTTCTCTCATGACCCTAATGATGCCCTTATTTTGCTATTTCCCCATTTGACATTGAACCTGTGGGGAGCGGGAACTGTGTGTATCCCAGTGCCTTGCATGGTACTTGGCACATGGGAGGTGTGTAATAAATGCAGCTGCTGTAGTGCAGAAAGCAGGGACTTCAGAACTGGTCAAAAATACATGCATCTGGGAGCACCCAGCCCTTCTTAGCCTGTGTCTGTGTTCCCTGAAGGCCTGGATTTCTGCTTTGGGCTGCAAAACCCTGGCGGGCCGTAACCGCCCATCTTTGTACCCATAGCCTTCACTCAGCCCCTGGCTAGCAGTGGGCTCCTTGCTGAGTGACAGTACAGGTTGTGTCTAGGATGTCTACTGTAAGACAGAACTTGTGGAACATCTTTAGATGTATTTTTTCCTTGCCCAGGACCTGGGAAATTTCACTGCCAACAGCAAAGACAAACTGGGAGAGGTGGGATGTGTGTGTGTCAAGGCCATGGAAGTGCACAATTGTGACTTCACTGCCTTGGTGAATTCATCTCATTGTACTGGAAAGACATCCAGGATTCCCTTCAGAAAAGTCTTTCCCAGCATATAAAAACCATGTGAAGCATAGCTGACCTACCCGTGTGCTCCTGTGTCCAGGCCCATGTCTGTATGCGTGTGTCACTGAAAAATGGGCCCTGTCTGTCTGCATCATCTGCTCCCTTCCTGGATGTCCAGAGGGTCATGGGAGTGACACATTCCAGATGAAGGGGACTATCCACGAACCATCTGAGAAGCATAAAAACCCCTGGTATGTTTGGGACACAACAGTGCCTCGTTGGTTCAGACACTTGGTTAGGATGGTCCACGTAATCCTGTCTTACTCATCCTCATGCAGGACCCGAACACGTCAGCAGGCAGATTGGCATCAGAAGCTCAGTGCAGTTCCAAGCTACTGACTGGACTGGCTACTGCGAAGCTTCCCTTACTGTTTTCGAAGACCCAAAAAGAGACTGCAGCTTGCAGACCCATGGTCAAGGCCACTGAAAAAAAGTGTTTCCTATCAAATAAAGCTCTAATGGTTCCAACAGAAGAAATCCCACCCAGCGGAACCTTAGAATCAACTCGAAGGTCTAACAGCAGAGGAATGATTTCGTACATCATGGTAGATCCACTTAACGGAATGTTAGATGCCCACTAAAATAAAACAACGGCTGGAAAAAATGCTCACGATAAAAGTTTTAATGGCAAAAGTAGAGCCGAAAATGGGATATAGTGAAAGAAAGATGATGTGGGGAGAGGATGGTGGGGAATGCGATAAACCTGGGTACTTTTTCACCTTTTGAAAGCGTTAAATTATAAAGGCATAGTCTAATTTAAAATGCATCACCAGTAAAGTCATGTGGCAGCTCGTAAACTGGTTGCATATACCGCATTTTCAAAATATGCAATTGTAAGTAGCACTCACACATAGCCACACTGTTTATTTGAACTTGGTCTTGTGAAGTCCCAGTTCCCAGGACTTGGTAGCGCGCATGGCTCGGAGGGGCAGGCTCACAGCAGTGCTGATACAGGTATTGTGGCTCCCAGGTAACGCACGCAGTACTCAGGGTAATGCTAAATGTCAGGATGAAATGCTTTTGTCAATGCTGCGCATTTTGCTCTGTTGCCTTAACTGTCAGGAAGTTATTGAAAAATCGTCTTTCCCCCCAAATGCAATAATTAATGCCTCGGCCAAACGGCCATAACATATCCTTCAAGATTAAGAATGGGCTGATGGCCAGTGAATTTCTACTTTCAGACTGAGATAGAAAGAAACCTGGGTGTATTCCTTTAGAAAAGTAACAGAAATGACTAATGATTAAATTTAGAGGCTAATAACTAATACATTTGATCACAACAGCAAAATTCATACTAAATCATTAAGAAGAATAAAAGATGAAGATGAGTAACATCGTTTTCATTATTTATTGAGCCTTTTCTAGATTCCTTTTTGCATAAATACTTCTCATTTTACACAAGTTATCCCATTTAATTTTAGCAGTAATCCCAAAGAATTGGGATTCTTGCCTAGATCTCACGTCCGTGTTCATGCTTTTGCCCCCCCCCCCCGGGCACACTTCTACCCCCTTCTACTCGTCTCCCTGGTCTCCGCCTACAGCTGCACATCCGCCATGTCCCTCCCAGCTCCCGTGCTTACAGACGGGAGCTACCTCGGTGGCATCCAACTGGAACCCTGTAAAGACTGGTCAATTCTAACTTTATGGCTCTAATTTTTAATATGCCTTACTCTGGTTGCTTGAATACAAGTAAGACATTTAGAAATTGGTAAAATGTTTCTCAGCAATTAGATGTTAAAGTAAGTTTGAAATCTAACTTTGTGGGATAGAACAAAACCTAGTTCTTCTAAAGTCTGAAGACAGACATTTGCACTTATTACACAGTGACTAAGAATTCCATGTGTAGGCTTTAAAGTTATTTTGGATGGGCTCTGTCTGTGTTCCCATGTGGCTACCAGGTCAACCACAGAGCTGTGGTTCTGGTCATTCTGGTCCCGTTCAGCATGAATCATGTGACCACCTGGGTCTATTATTAGCTGGGTGGATACAACCGGGTAGATGGTTCACCCTGATATGACCTTCCCTGGGCTGTATGTAACCCAGCAGTAGCCCCGACCTAGTGAGGATAGACTAGGTCTGACTCTGATCAAAGATGAGGCAGACATGTGCCTACTCTGTGTCCTGGCACTGATATTTAACAGAAAGTTCCTTTCACACTTACTGGTGTGAGTCCACCCTCTCCATGGGAGACCCTGTTCTGTTTGGTCCCACTGTGCCCTTTGGTCTCACCCCTTCCTCCCACACATCCTGCTCCCTACTCCCCAGATTACTCATGATTCCACTGACAGGCCACATCCTTTCACACCTTTAACCTCTACCTGAGTTCCCTTCCTGCCTCTGCCCTTGCCTGTCAAATTCCTTGTGCCGTATGCTTCTGAGTTTCAGCTCAAATGCTACCTTCTGTATGAAGCCATCCTAGGCCCAGTAGTAGAATTATAGGTTCCTCCCTTGTATACCCATATTAGAGTGCCTATTTCTTAGTTTGGAAATGACCTTTATATGGATTGTTTACACATCTATATTGTGAGCTTATTGGTTCAGATAGGCTGGGCTGCAATACAAATAACTGTCCCCAGAGACTCATTATAACTCCTTTTAGCTGTGTTCCTTCTCAAAAAACAAAAAACAAACCAGCATAAATGGGTATTCCCGGCCAGTGGTAGCTATGTTGCACAAAGTAATTCAGAGACCCAGGCTTCAACAGCCTGTGTCTCCATTCTCCCAGTTGCTGTATGCATCCAGCTGCCTGATTTCTCTTACCAGCCTTAGCCCCATGAGATTGATAAGCACTAGCCACATGGCTATCTCTAAATGCAAGATAGGCTGGCAAATGCAGTCTAGCTCATTGTCCAGAAAGAGATGCAAGTGGATTTGGGGTAGGAAGCTGGCAGTCTGTGTTCTCCCTCTTAGAACCTCCAGTCTCTGGTATGAACTTCAGTTCTCTCTTTGGTCCCCAACAAATATATGTGGAATATGTGGAAGTCAAATTAGTTTGACTTCCATTTGCTTTAGAGCAGGGGTGTCAAACTCATTTTTGCTGGGGGCCACATCAGCCTCGCGGTTGCCTTCAAAGGGCTGAATATAATTTCAGGACTGTATACATGTAACTGCTCCTTAACAGTTAAGTGAGAGCTTGTCACTGCCGCTGGGTAGAAACAAGGTGCTGGGCCGGGCCGGATAAAACACGGTGGAGGGCCGGATTCAGCCCTCAGGCCTTGTTTTTGCCGCCTGTGCTTTAAACTTTGAATCCAGTGATGTGCCTTTTTTCTTTCTGGCATTGTTTGGGGGAGTCTTCATGTTATATATGGTTGGATATGAAAACACCAAGAGGCTGAAAAAGGCAGAGTGATGTGTTCAGCTGTATCTTCTCATAACACAGAGTCATGAAACCAGAGTGTTGTTTCACACGGTGGTAAAGAGTAATCTAATAATCCATCTTCACGTTCAAAACACACCATCATCATGCACCGACTCCGCCACTGGCGGACTCCAGGCCGACTCGGGCACCCCTTCCTGCTAAATGCATCCTTTCCCTCTCATCAGTTTCCACTCCTCCTGCCTCAAATGGAATACAATGAATAGATGTATAATAAAATCTTTTAATTGTCTTAGCATATGTTGCTTTTATTAGGCGGGCATAATTGCATTCATGGGATCACCTACAAAGCCCTTTCGAATATAAAATTGAAATGGCTTCACACTCCGTGCACAAGTCCTTCTGAGCCACTGGTTTCCCCTTCGCTGCCCCCTGTCCCCCTTCTGCTGTAAAGTTCACATTGAAGTGTGAGAGAGAGACGTGGCAACTGACACGTGCTGGATCTTATCCGCCTCGAGTGCAGCTGTGGCCCCGCTGAAGAGCGACTGTCATTTCTACACCATTTATTCCTCGCTTGGCCTCATTGCTTGCTTCCTTTCAGAGGAAATTTTCCCTGTTAAAGTACTGCACTTGTCATTTATTTCCCCCCTTTTCCGCTGTCTCTTCGTGGAAGGGTTTTGATATGCATTTATCCCAAAGGCAAGCCTTTTACACACTTCCGCTAACCTCTTAGGGTCAGGCTCCTCTAAACTGCCTCGGGCTCGTAAAAGCAACCCAACAGAGCTTTTATGGTGTCATTACAGCTCCTTTAAATCCCACTCCTTCCAGCTTCCGATAATTCTGTTGCTGCTAATCAGATCGCCAGCTCTTTTATTTGAAAGTGGGCAATGGAGTGCGAGAGAAGGGGAGAGAACCAGCTGAAGACAGACCCATTTCATTTGGACCAAGATTTATCCAAGTCTGCCTTGGTTGTGGTTCATCCTTGGCACTTACATTTGAGTCACACTGAGCAACCTCAGCCTTCATTTTTATTTTAGAGCAGGGATTGGCAAACTTCCCGTAAAAGGACAGATTGTGAATAGTACAGGTTTTGCAGGCCAAAGGATTTATGTCGCAGATAATCAGCTCTGGCAATGTAGAGAGCAGGCAGGGACACGACCCTTAGATGATATGTAAATGAATGGGTGTGGCTGGTTTCCAATAAAACTTTATTTATAAAAACAGGCAGTGGGCTGGGTCTGGCTCATGGGCTGCAGTTTGCCAACTCCTGTTTTAGATGTTAAAAACTCCATCTGTCCAATCTTTCAGGTGGCTTCTTCCAAGAATTCCTAGTCTACTTTGCAGTTCCTCTAGCCTTCCAAAGATATGTGTGGCTTACATCTAATGCTCTGCTTGGAGGGTGGAATATTATTACCGAGATGTTGGGCCTACCAACTCAGTTTCCAACTCTGTTTTTCTTTCTTTACTTCCTGTCTCTTAAATAATAAAAACAGAAAATTTTTGTTTAATGTATCTCTAAGAGCTTCACTTAAAAAATAATTTTGTTGTACCACACGGAACTGTTTAGAAACCCGAATATTATGTTTTCCATTTATTGTGTAGGACCTTCTTGGAAAAATAAGCATTTATCATATTCCTGAGAAGGCAGTGCTGTGGTGAGAAGAACCCTGCCCTAAATCTGCCACGGTCTCGCCAATATTCTGTGTGTCCTGTGGTCAAGGATGTCGGCGCCAATATTCTGTGTGACTGCTGAGCAAGTGTGTAGGGAGCACCAGAAAGTTATAATCTTGTTTCACCTCACAGGAAAACTGTGAGGAACAGCTTCAGAGTCTGGTCTTTCAAAAGCAGAAAATTAAGCTCGCAGATTGTAAAATAATCTGTCCCAAGTCCAGGCAAGGAATGATTATGGCTTGGACCAGGGCACTGAATGAATATATGAACACATCGTAACCTTTCCCCATAGTTATGTGCTCACGGATGCTGAGTGTGACAAATAGCATTAGCAAATCACCGCTTATTCCTAGGCACATACCTTGGCTGTCTTTCCCATCCTCCCTGGCCAACTGACTGAATCCTAATTTATACAATTCATGCAAAGTGATGCCCAGCAGCTCCAGTCTGGACCAATACAAAGCCTCCAAATATGTAATCTGCCATGTTTGCTTGCTTGCTTGTTTGTTTGTTTTTCCCCCCTTCAGTCTAGCTACAATGCAGATGCTACTGTGGGTGATCTTAGAATCTAAGATGAAAGAGCCTCGTTCTGTGCTCCATTGGATGACTGTGGGGGACAGACCCCCACTTCCACTGCATTTAAGCCATTTTAAATCTATTACCTGATCTTCTGTAGCCTGTGGGGGTTGGGTATGTCTGGGCTAAGTGAATCCAGTTAATGTTTAGATGAGGAGAGACTGGGAGATCCCAACTTTAGGTACACTGCCTTCTCAAGGTCTGTAATGGGGATGCATGCAAGCTACTTTCAAACACTTCAGCAAATGTTATGGCATTTAACCAAATTGGTGTCTGTGTCCTATTTTATTGTATTATGTTCAATATTTGTATTGTGTTGGAATTGGAACATGGAGGCAGACTGACTTGCCCAAGGTCACACAGCTAAAAAAGTGCAGATCCAAGACAAAAGTTTTCTTGGCTCCCAGACTAGGTTTATCTTTTTCCCATTTCCCCTTAGAAGATGGTTATTGTCTGGTGGTTTTCACTGAGTTGCTTATTGAGAGGTAAGCTACTCTTGTGCTGTTGTGCCCAGTTCGACAAGGAAGAATTTCTGCTCCATTAGAAGACTTTGGGGATCTTCAGGCTTGATCACATCTGTACAGAAAAACAGATGCTGGTGCCTAGCTTCCACCTCCACTCAGAAAGAGGGAGTGAGGGGCGGGGAGAGAGAGAGAGAGAGAGAGAGGGAGGGAGAGAGGGAGAGAGGGAGAAAGAGAAGAGAGGGAGAAGGAATGGGATCAGTAATTTATAGATTGGCTTTTTTTCCTTGGGTCCTCATAATACTTGTTTATTAGAGATAATTTGCTTAAGCATGCACAAGGTGGAAGGTCACACAAGGAAGGTTTTTATTAGTTGTGTACGGAATGGATCAATAGTAATTTGGATACTATAAATCTGCCCTGTTAACAGGTTTATTTCTTCATCAGATATTAATTCCAGAGGGTTTCGCCCATTATAGAATTGACATAAACTATGTTGTGCAGATGTTGCTGCCTCTGTAATCAGGTTCAGCTGCGAGTCTGTGCGAGTCTCCACGTGGGCCCTCGGAAGAGGGGTAGCTGATAGGCATCTCGTGAGCTGGAGCTCCTGGCCTCCTCGGAGAAGAAATCCAAGGAAAAATGGAAGCAATGCATTGCTAAATCTGCTTCCTTTCTTTACTCCCATCCAGTCTTCTATCTTTCTCTCTGTGTCTCTTCACTCACCCATCATCCATTTATTTATTTTAATTAGAAAAGTAATACAGATAACCAAGATAGAAATGTTGAAAAATGCAAAACAAACCCTCAATAAAACAGCACTAACGCCCGATCCCAGCACTAAGTAACACCCACTGATATATATGAGAATGTTTGCTTCTCTCCAGTCTTCTTCCCCATCTCGGGCACGTGCATTTTAATACAGTTGAGATCATATTGTGCATTTGATTTGTTTAACAAATTGGAGTTTTTGCTTTACAAGGTTGGTACATACTCACTGGATCAAGTCAAGCAACATGGAGATATCAGAAGAAAAAACTAATAATCTATACTCTACCCTGTCCCTTTGGCTAAGCGGTTATTGTGGACCTTTCTGTGCCCGTCCAAACAGGCAGAGCATCTGTGCATTTGTAGGGGTGGAGTGTGTGTGTGTGTGTGTGTGTGTGTGTGTGTGTGTTAATAGGATCATACTTTGCTCATTATTTAGAAACTAGTTTTGTTCAGTTAACAACCCATTCGGAACACACATACATAAAACAACTTTTTTAAAGGATTGCATGCCGTCCTGCTATGGAGTCGCCCAAATTCAATCAAGCCTTCTCCCGCGGTGGACATGTCAGTTCCGCTCAGTGTTGTTACTGTTGCTGTTAGCTGTTACAAATCCTGCAGCAACACATGTTCACATGCATATGATCTAATAATACCACTGGTTTCAATATTGTAGGATAGACTCCAAAAGTGGGATTTCTGGGTTAAAGATCAGGTGACGTAATTTGGTATCCTATGCTTTTCCCTAATATTACACAAAAGCATTTCCCTACATTCATGAAAACTGTTTTTAAGGGATTTTCTAAAAATGGGTTGTAAACTACTTCATCGGATAGTTTCTTACCAGTCCCCCTATCACTGAGCCTTCGGGGGCAGACCCTTGCTGTTACACTGCTGAGATGAGCACCTTCCTGCAGGAATCGTTGCCCTCCTCTTGACTTACTTACCTGCTGTCCTAGCCCTGGGATTACTGGGTCAAAGGTCATTGAAGCGGTCATTGGGTTTCTGCTGCACTCCCATCCGCATGGAGCGGCAGCACTTTACAAACCACAGGATAAACCCTCGGAATAATTCCATTTCCCACCGGGCCAGAGCATTGTTATTAATATAACTTTACAAACAATCATTCTTTTGAAAGCTTTGTCTAACCTGACCACAGCTCATTAGAGAACCTTCTAACAATCCAGGGGCAGCTTGTGGATTCTGCTGCAGAGAAGTTGTCCTGAGCTAAAGGGCAGGCATCTGGGGGGAACCACCCCCATCCCACCCAAAGGTGATCTATGCCCAGGCCCGCCAGCTGGAGACATTAGCTCTTTTCTTCTGAGAGATAAGGCAGGATCTCTTGCGTTCCTTCTCTGGCTCATTTTTATCTTCAGAACACATCTAGTGTTCCTTAACGGGGCGCCTCTGGCATTTGGGGCTGAGCGGTCTTTGGTGTCGGCGACAGTCCCGTGCGTAAAAGGGTGTTTGTCCCCCCCCCCACCCCCGGGCCTGCTCACCAGACACCACCAGCATGCGTGTCATGGTTATCGCCACACTTGCCTTCTCCTGTCTCCTAACTTCCCTGTTCACACTCCACCCCTTGAACTCAGCCATATGCTCAAATTTGTACTATTCCTAATCCTTTATACATTTTATTTCAGTATGTGCCATCTCTGTGTGGGGGGTTTTGCTCTAAGACCTCTGGGATAACGCAGTGATTCTCAAATGGGATTGGGAAGGACTGGAAAAAAAGGAAGGTACTGAGGGGAGCCTGTGGTAATGGGGTTTGGAGGATTACTCATGTTTCCTTTTAATAGGATAACATTGTGGTTAAAGGCTGGGATTCAGGAGCCAGAGGAGCTGGGTTCAAATTCCGCGCCTCCTCTTATAAACTGGTGGCCTCGGGCAAGTCATTAACCTCTTTATACCTTTATTTTATTCTTAATGTGGCAGAATTATGGTTCCTACTGCATAGTTTTGTTGTGAGGAGTAAATGAGTCACTACTCCTAAAAAACAGCTGGTGCCTGACACAGAACGAGCACTGTGTGTGCGTGTGCATGTGTGTGTGTGTGGCGGGGGGGTCGTGTTCCACAGTTGCAGCTTAGCAAAGTGACACTTGACAGAGAGCTTCTGTGCCAGCAAGGGCAAGCAGGCTGGGAAACTGCTGGGGTGGGGGCTCAGGAGGTGAGGTTCCCATGGCGGGCAGGTCAGCACAGCAGCAACCCTCCCTGGAGGCATGTACCTCAGGAGGGGGTGGCATGGCCCATCTCCCATGGCAGGGTGCTCTGCTCCGGCGGCCATTGCCAGCACCCCACAGTTGGCCAGGCAGCCAGCAGGGCCAAGGCTGGAGCCCCTCGCTCACATCCAGAGCAGGAGCTGGACCACGGGCGGCAGGTGAGCCTTGTGGCCACGCCTGGCCCTGCCCGCCGAGTCTGACTTGACTGTCTTTCTCTTCATGAAAACCCTGTGGGGGCCCAAGATCAAGGTCACCTAGTGAGGATTAGGAAATGCTTTCAAACTCCTAGTCTTTGTCCTCCTAGAAGAAAAACAATGGAAAAAACAGAGAAAAGATGGATTTTGTGGGACCTTGTGCTAACACGTTAGTTAGCACACGGGATATTGAAAACTGCCCTGTGAGCAGACGCTGAAACCCAAACACAGATGGATCCGGTGCTCTGTTTCCTGCATCAGAGGATGTGTATTTTATTTCATATGTGTTTCTGAGGGTGACATACATCTTATCATTGATGCGTGTATTTACTGTGCTATCACCAATACTGTGAGCAAGTCAGTGTGCCTTTTATGCCTGATAGCATAGTGAGTGGTCATAATAACAATTATTATCAAAAACATGCATAAAGTAACTATGTGCTATTTAATTAATTCATTTATTTGATGCTCATAACAGTCCCGAGAGGTAGGTGCTATTATCGTACCCACTGCCCAGATGAGAAATTGGAGAACAGCTTGCCCTGGATCTCTAGCTGGTGAGAGGCAGAGCCGGGACTTGGCGGTTTCCCAGGATAACACGGCTAACGCGCAGGGAGATCTGGGACTGGACCCGGGGTCTCCGGGATGCCCAAATCCGTGTTCTTCCCTCCACATCACACCGACTCCATCACTCAATCCTCCGCTCATTAGTCTGGTCTCTTCATCCAGAAATTTGAGACCTGCCATTCAGACAGTTACAGAACAAAACGTGCTTTGATGGGACTTATTTTTGTCATTTTCTCCACTCTCTTCATCTCTCAGACTGTGTCTTTGTGACACTTCTTTTGTCAGAGCTTTCACCGGAGGAGGCAAACATGGACATTGTCAAGGGGACTCAAGAAATGAGGAAAAGTGGCAATAATTGCCAGCACAGTCACTTAATATCTTCTTCTGAACAGACTGGTAAATTAAGCCCTCCCTCAAAACCTTCAGGGCTGACCTTTGAATTGAATAATTTAAATTCATTGACTCAAATGCAGTTAGTTTGGACAGCCCAGACAGAAGAGTCAACTTTTCTTTGGACAAAGAGCCTACTATTCATTTATTCAACAAATGCTTTTAAACACCCACCACCGTGCTAGGCGGTGGTGATGCGTGTAGGAGCCAAGCATGTCTACAGGGCAGAACATCTGGAATAAACAGTAGTATTATGTATGAGAATTATCCAGACAACCAGTTTCTATAGCCCATACGTTTCCTATTGTCCTGGCCCTATGTTGGCCAAATGACAAAAGCCAAGCTTTTGTCCACTTGAATTTCAGTGTCTTTCACTGACCACTCCCTTTCTGGTGCTCTGCACCCCCTGTTCAAGCTCTCTAACCCCCATCCTAGCAGTGCCAGGTCGTGCCTGCCTCCCCCAGGGCTCAGATGGCACCCCACCTTGATTAAACCTCCCAGCACCTTAGCGATCCATATCTGACCCTGAGAATGTTCTGTCTTCCCCAGAAAAGGAGAATCCAGAAAGACAAAGATAGGAGTCAGAAGAGGAGGCATGAATGGCAGTTTGGGTTGATAACTCCGACAGCTAATTTAATTCTGATTTTTCCATGTTCCTGGCTATGCTACTGTTGACCCCAGGGAAAGGTGATGAAGCGTTATCAATCAAGAAAGGATAAAAAAGATCACTACAGTTTTGGGTAACTGATTGGCTGAATGGGCTTTCCTTTAACTTCAAACTTTAAAGAGGTATGAGGTTAGTTCTGTCCCTAGTATTGATGATTGAACATTGATGCTGTTTATAAAAATCAGGATATAGAACAATAATGTGATTAACTCCCACCTTCTGGTCCTTTTGTGATTCTAGAGACCTAGAGTAAGAAAAACCATTATTAAATTTTATTGAATTATTAGACTGAGCATAGCTTAAAGGCGGGAACTTCCTCCTCTCTATGAATCTAGGGAAAAAGTTGGTTATTTTCTTAGATCCCAAGTCCCAAATATCGCCACCCTGTGGTTGGGCCACTAAACCAGAGAGGGCACTGCCCCCTCCAGTCCCAGAGTGGAGGCGTTCGTTCTCAACGGTGAACGAAATTCCAGCCCTGCACTGTGCTTTGGTGGTGGGCAGTCGGCTTTCCTACGCCTACTAATTCACAGTTGGAAGGAAAATGTTAATACTGTAAAGTGTATTTGACCATATTTTCTAACTGGGAGACATTTCCCCTTTAAAAATCCCTTTCATCTGCATTCCTTGTTAAAGGACACGTGATTCCCCATCAGCCAAGTCTCACTTGTCATCCAGGTGTCCTCAGGATGCATTGAGAGCTCCCTGCACAGATCTGGAGTCAAAGATCTGAGCATTTATCTTCCATGGTCAGGGCTGCCAAGACTCGGGGAAGGCCTTCAGTCCAACACCTGCCAGCAAACGTTCGGCAGAGACTGTTCTGGAACATGTCATGGATTTCCTTTTCCGTGGTCAGGGGAGCAGAGAGGGTGACAAGCAAAAGGAATCAGGAGAGGGGCGAGGATGAGGATACGGGAGCGCGTGTCCGCATCCTCGGGTGGACAGCGTCGGGCACTGCCCGGGCTGAGGAGGGACGCACCCACTTTCTGAGAAGTAACATGGAGAAGATGAACTTGGTGTTCAGACACCTGAGGCCTGAAAATAGGAAAAGCACGAGACGTGCATGTTCAAGAGGCGCCCTGTGTGTGCGTGTCTGGGTGCGTGTGATTACCACGTGTGTCGGCCTTGGTCAGGTGTATTCGGAAAGTCCCCCGCTTCCCTTTTCACACGGCCGGTGCAGTCGCAGACTGACGCCAGATGTGTTCCCCGCGGTGCCTGTGGCCGGGAGCCTTCTCCTGGTGTCTCGTACGTCGGGGGCTATGCTGCCTTCCTTGGGGCTGATAAAGGAGACCTGGAATGGATGATGAAAGTAAACTATTATTTCCTGAGGCTGCCGAAACAAAATGTACAAAGTGGCTGGCTTCAAAGAACCTTAATTTATTTTCTCACAGTTCTAGAGACCAGAAGCACAAAACCAAGAGGCCCATGAGGCCAGGACCTCTCTGATAGGTCTGGAGCAGAATCCCCCCTCACCGCTTCCTGCTTCTGGTGTTCTACTGGTACTATTTTGTGTCCCTGCGTTGCAGTGACGGCTCTCTAATTTCTGCCTCTCCTGTCACACAGCCTTCTCCCTCCGTGCCCTCTCCTCTCCTCTTTTTGTAAAGGCACCAGTCATACTGGGTTAAAGGCCCAGTTGACTCCGGCATGACCTCATCTTGACTACTCACACCACAGTGACCATTTCCAAATAGGGCCACTACATCCCAGTCAGGCGTTGGAGGTTAGGACGTATAATTTGGGGGCCGTAATCAGCTGACACCAAGTCATAATAGTAAGAATGTTACAGATATTAACAGCACAACTGCCATTCATGGAGCATCCGCCGTACTTCCTGCCCTGGGAGCTTTGTCTCTAATCCTCACCTCACCCTTTAACAATTACGGAAACTAGGACTCGGGGGACACTTGATCCACTTTCTTACCTTTCCCACTTTCCTCCTATTTCCCAGGCCAGTTTCTCTATGTACTGATTGTCTGTCTACCACACACTCATTGTGGCGAATGTTTATTCCAGAGCCCCAAAGTTGACATGCAATGTGCCAAGTGTCCCTAGTATTACAATGTGACAGAATTCCAAAAACCAGACCTCCTTGAGAAAATACAAGTCATGCAGCAGAAGACAGCAGTCAAACTGCTCCAAACAGCAGCTGAAACAGCTCTTTGAGGGTTGTGAGTCTTAGGCTGGTGGTCAGAAAACCACAGACACTGAGCTGAACTTCCTGGGTTCTAGCCCCAGCTCCACCACCAAGCAATGGATGCTATGGGACGAGTTATTTAAATGCCATGTGCCTCAGCTTCCTCCTCTGTAAATGGGTTACCATGAGTGCTTACCACGTAGAGTTTTCGTGAAAGCCCAATGAACTTATCTATTGTAGTTATTAGTGCCATGAATAATATTTTCCTGCCCCACAAACGTGGACTGAACAAGCATTTATCATCTACCTCTGAGGGCGAAATGCTCAGAACTACTCATTTCTCTTGTATTTTTGAAAACTGAAAAAAAAAGAATCATGAATAGATTCTTGTGAGCTGTGAGTCCTGCCTGTGCGTGGACACAGCGCAGCATAATTGAGAATGTTCTTTCTTATCTCTAATTGCCCACTATCTCTTCAAGCACGGGGGAGGCAAGCTGTGTTCTTCAAATGCAAATGCCTTCTCCCACTTCCTGTGTGGCTTTGCCTTGGTGACAGTGCTGGTTCAGAGTCACTTTTGTCCTCTTTCCCTTCCTGGAATGCAAAAACCCAAGTCTTGCGCTGGATGAAGCAGAGACGTGGGGGAAGGGACAAGAGGGGACAGTGGGGTCTCCCGTGATAAAAATAGGAACACCCACTCTTACCCTCGGTGCCCAACAGGAAGTGTTGCGGGAGGCAGGGGTCTGGGCTGGCCTCACATGGGAGACACAGCCTCCTGTCTCGAGCATCCCCATGGCAGAAGCGTGTTGATTGCCGTCGCAAGCGCTTGTTCTGTCTTTGGTAACTGTAAGTTCTCCTAGACACCATAGATTGCGCAGGCTTCCAACATTCCTTTCCCGCAGAATATTTGGATGGGTACTGAGCTACAAACACTTTGCTGAAAAATTACAAATGACTCACTCATTTCAGTGCCTCAGAGAATCCTCTTCCTTTTGTTTTGCCTAGTTTCCACACTTAAGAAAGTGAACCTTCGTTCAGTGTTCCTGTATTCAGCCCTTCGGAGCCATCTGTTGCGAGGCAGGACCTGTGGGGCTTAGGTGGCGTGTGCTGCGGTGAGTCCCACACCTCAGGCGCAAAGGCCTGGTGTTTAAATCCTGAAAGCACCTTGCCACCTGGATTTCCAGATTCTGCCCCAAATCTACATTGCTCCTGAGAGACACCAGTGGGGATCGGGGTTTGCTTTTCCTGGGCTGGGCTCGGCTGCTCACCTTTCACTCCTGTTGTTCCTTTGCTTCCCCAAATGTTGGCGGCGCCAAGGTAAGCCAGGGGCATTAGTATTCACACTTGTGTACGAACAGCCGAGTTCACACACACCGGAGGGAAAATATTATTTCTCATAAATGCTCAATAATTATAGTCTTTATTGCATCTCACTCTCTATTGTGACACATAGTGGAAAGCTTTCGGATTCTACATGGCAGAGTTGACAGAGATTTGCGGGTAAAAAGAGATATACATATTCTTTGTGTGTATATATATACATATATATAAGTATATATACACATATATAAATGTGTGTGTGTATGTGTGTATACATACACACACATACACACACACACATATATATATATTCAGAGGGAGAGATGATGCTCCGAATATAAACTCAGGGAAAGAGGTGGCGGTGAGACCGGGAGCACCTGGCTGTTTGTTGCCAGTGTCGTTTGTCATCTTCCAAAATAGCATTAACTTTCTGAAAAACTGAGCATATTGAAAAGGCAGCTATTAGGAAAGCATATTTTTTTCAAGAAAAAAATATTCATAGTAATTCTTTTCCCAATCTAAGAGGCTCGAAATTCCTTCCCCCCGAGATGGTAGAACTAGGAGAGGGAGGAAGGCCGTGATGGAGGGGGACTCTGGTCCCGCAGCGGGATTTGCTGGGCTGTACGGAAGTGTTCGGCATAAAAAGTTGTTATCTGTTCCCCTGGGCAGGGGCAGGCAGCGGTGTGTGACTACTTGGCATTTTGCAATTGGTAAGACCCGAGTGGTGGCTCTGGGATATCGAACTCTTCGAAAACGCCCGGTGGTGCTTTCCTGTGCGTGGCTTTAGGACCCGGGTCTGGAGTGGGACAAGGCAGGAGGGTAAAGATGTGCTCGTTGGGAGGCATTCGATTGCTCCGTTATTTTATCTTCCCATGGAAACGTTTTCATGACAAATTGTTTCTTTATGGGAGAAATTCACAAGAATCAATGTGAAACCATTAGGTTCCTGCCTGAGGTCTGGATATGAATTCCACAGACCGCAGGATTTATTGACGTGTCTCTGGATATTCAGGCCTATGGGGAGGGTCTTAGCAACACATTTCTGGATTAAACCTGCATGAAATTCAGTCAGACAAGTCCGCATTGTCAAGAGAGGGAAGTCATTTAGAAGAACTAGTCGGTGTTGCCTTGATGATGAAGTAGTTAATTTTAGGTCAAACGGGGACGGCAAACTATGGCCCCGCAGGTCAAAGCCTGCCAGCTGTCTGGTTTTGTAAATAAAGCTTTATCGGCACATTGTCTGTGGCTGCTCTTGCTACACATCAGCAGGTCTGAGTAATTGTAAGCTTACAGCCCTCCAAGCCTAAAATATTTCCTTTTATAAAAATAAAAAAAGTTTGAGGACCCTTGAAATAGAAGATTAAGTAGTTGGTGTTACTTACATTTTTTGACTAATTTGGGCTAAATCTCTCATTTGTCTACACGTTTAAACAAAATGACATATCAACGGTGATGTGTTTATAATACATCAAGGAAGGCAAACGAAGGGCAACTTCTGTGGCTGGCAGGGAAAGACCATAGAGATTGCAGGTGGACCTCAGGGCACCTGATACTGATACGTCTCTCTGACACCCTGCCTTTCGCTTTGCGCCTGTTTATTTTAAAAGTGACTGTAACTGCCTGTAGAGAAGCCTTCCTGGCCTTCGCAGCTGCTCCATAAAAGCCCATTGTTTGCCCCTAGCTAAACACAGGTCTTGGGGAAGCTCTTTGTTCGCTCAGTCTCTGAGGGTCTTTTGCGACATAGTTCAGAGACAGTGTCTATTAAGCCCTGCTTGGACTGGGGAGACAAGTTGTCCATCTACAGAACCACCAAATAGACCACGAGAAAGAGTAAATGCCTCTCCCCCTCCCCCTCCCCCTCGGTGAATGCGGGATTGCCCAAAATGTAATGGGGCTTGGAGCAGAGGGAGGTGATGCCACAAATTCCACTCAATAAATCATCTAATTGAAAAAACTTCTCTAGTCAAGGGGATGTGTATTTATGAGCCCGTTCTCAATGGGTAAGTACTTAGGGTGCAGTAAGCAGTTTAAACAAAATTAGTTGGAAAAACAGGGAGTTTAAGGGAGCGAGAGATCAGGTTTTCTGGCCTCGCCGCACATCAGGTGACTTAAGCTAAAAATGGCTTAAAATACCGCAATCACTTGAAACTCCTTACATAAACTGACCAGGAATCTGGGGCATTCGTGCTAGCGACAATTTTCTTCTCCTCAAGATAAGGGCGGATAATTAGTCATAGGGTATTTCCAGATGATGCAGTTAGCACCTCGTGTAGTATTAGGTGGGCAGGAGGCCTTGCTCTCGGACCGAGGTTGCTCCTGCCAGTTCTAATAAGGAATGCATGTATTTTTAAAGTCTGGGTGGCCACTGGTGAGTCATTTCCACACTATGCTGCCCTCTGGTTTGAAATGGGGCAAAAAGTGTGTCAAATGACTGGTTCTTCATCCATCCATCCATCCACCCATCCATGCCTCCCAAGGTTGCAGGCACTCTGCATGTCAGGGCCAACGCTAAGTGCTGTGGAGGTGCGTGTGAATGCAATCTTTTCCAAGGAGCTTATTGCCCATTGGATATTTTGGCCTCATCTATAAAGTGCAAGGAAGGATTTGACAACTGAAAGAGATGTGGATTCGTGAGGTCTCTATTAACCACGGGAAGGTTCAGCGTGGAAAGATTTCTCCTGAGGTAGCAAGCTGACTCAGAAGCAGCACCAGAACTGATCAACATGTCACCATATTGATCAGGGCAGCTCTTCTCTCGCTTTTGTTTCAGGTACTCCTTTCTCTGCCTCTTATTTTTCATTTGCGGTGTGGAGCCCACCCTCTTGACTTATTCTCACTATGAGAGAGACAGCATAGCGAGAAGAACATGGACTTCGGAGCCCATTCATCCCCTTTCGTATTTGAATCCCCACTCGGCCACTTACCGGCTGTGTGCTTGTGGGAAAGTTGCTGCACCTCTCTGAGCTCCAGTTTCCTCACGTGGCTGCAGGACTGAGAGGGAGAACCAGCCACTATGATCACTAGTGATTGGGGAGAAGGCAAGTGAAGGGAAGGTCGCCCTCTCCCCACAACACACATGCCTTTCTGCTACTTCACCTTGGCTCCCGAATAGTTGACCAAAGCTGGTCACAGAACAAAGCTGTGAACTGCCAAGGACGTGCCAGTTTCTGCTGTCTCTGAGCCCCTGCTTTACATTCTCACTATAGTGTGTTCTCGCTCTGGTGCCGTCTGCCAGAGCCTTCCAAGATGGTGTAAAAGGCACAGCCTCTGCAGTCGGAAAGAGCCCAGTTCACGTCAGAGTTCCACTATTTCTGCACCCTCCGGTCCTAACTGTGGGGCCCTGGTGATGGAGGACGATAAGGCAAGGGCCTCCGAGGGGGTTGGGAGAGGGCAACGTTGTGTAACGGGGGCTCCCATGGCCGCGCATGGCTGGGGCCAAGGATGCCGGGGCTCCCCCTGCTCTCCCTCCTCCTGTCTCACTGAGACTCCAGTTGAGAAGAGCCTGGATGAAAAAGCGAGTTTCAGCGGCAGGCCTTGTCTTTAGAGAAGACCTCTTCTGTTTTCTACTTCAGTGGGAACTCAGATGATGAGAGGTGTTTAGCCAACAAATTAGATTTACTAAGTAATAGCCTGTGTGGTCTCTCTGTAGATAAAGTAGGCCTTTCATTTGGCTTTTTAAAGTATTGCAAATAGGCCTTCTATCCCCCTTTCAGTATTACAGGTCGCTTAGCCAGCTAGGAGCCTCAGGGGGGACCCCACTGATATGTAAGAAAGGAAGAGAAGTCCCTACTTTGAGCAAAGACGGGATCCCTAGAAGATTACAAAGCCTAGCCTTCCCCAGGGGCTGGAATTTGGGGTGCCACTGAATCAGGCAGGCCTGAGCTCACTTTAACCCTTGCCTCATAACCCACCACAAAATCCCTGTGGGCACAGCTCTGGTCAGTTTGTTCCTAAACCAGTCCACATGTCCGTGACCAGACTCTGAAGATTTCATCAGGGCATGCCCTCTGCTTGCTAGAGGCGTCAGTGCTTCCGCATCACTGGTTTGCCAGGGTACGAGGAGACATCCAAATGCCAAATGCCACAGCCTTCTTTGAGATTCTGTCTCTAATCTTGGACTCACACTCTGGATAGCTCTCCAGCGCTACAAGAAACAGAGCTCCAGAAGGCACCCCTCAGCCCATTTCCCTTCACCCCAAAGTGTCTGCAGGCAACAGCTAACCCCATGCACCAGGAGCCTCACAGAAGGCAAGCTCAGGGACAAGAGAGAGCTCCTCAAGACTTTGGTTCCTTGCCTTCTGTGCTAGCATGGCCTTTGGAGCCACAAGACATGAGTTCAAATCCCTGCTCTGCCACTTACTGATTGTGTAGACTTGAGCAAATTCCTTCTTTTTTATGTGTCTCAGTCTTCTGTAAACTGGGGGACTAATAACAAATGTATTTCACAGGGTTGTGGTGAGGAGTGTGTGTGTGGTGGGGGGAGACAGAGCGGGGTCAAGCCTGGATCAGTGTCTAGCATATAATAAGCATAATATAAATGTAGCTCCAATGCAAGTCATAGATTGCTGAGAACAGCTGTGTCAAAACCACACTAACAATAACTTGGAGAGGAAATCATTTGACCAGTCCTTCTTTTTATGCAGCAACTGAGTTTGAGAGATATATATATATTTCCTTTGCTCTGCTGGGATATTCAATCATGCATTCATTCATCTCTTTAAAAACATTTGCTAGCTACCTACCGTGTGCCAGGCCCTCAGCTGGGTGCCGGGACCCCTGTTAGTGCAGTTTTAGTCTAACCGCACACAGCCAGCTGCACACTGGCACCCAGGATGGGCAGCGATGGGGAGGAGAGGTTTCTCTCATGAACTCACGGAGGAGTTGGCACCTGACCTTGGTAATGACGGAAGTTGCTTCCCGAACGGCTGCCCCGTGTGAGAACTCTGCTCAGACATGACATGCAGTGTCTCTGAGGCTTGACAGTCCTCCTCCTCCCAGTCCCAACCCTGGCCACCTCCTTGCAGCTCCCGAGTTCCGAGGTGAGGGGGCACGTGCTGGTGCCTCCCTCTTCTGTAGGCACCGCTCTGCTGAGTCAGGACCTACCACTTCTCCATCAGCTTTCAACATCTCTGTTGCTGTTTCTTGACCACTTGCTATTTCTTTTTTCTCTGTAGGATACTTTATTTCATAGAGTTTCTGGAGGGTGTGTGGACAGAAATGCCTGAACTGAACTTACCATGTCTAACCAGAAGCCCCCCAAAGTCTGTGCTTCCTCTTTGACCATGCCATGCCCTCAGCTAAAGGATGAGAAAGGGCCAGGTGGGCAGAGAGCAGTGTTGGCATTTGTGACTGATGCCATCGCTGTGGCCGCCACCACTGTTGTTTGCTGAGCGTTATCTGCTGGCTCTGTGCACCCACGTTATGTGCGTGGTCTGATTTAGTTACCGAAATTACCCTGTGAGTGCACCAGTACCTCCAGTTTGCACGCAAGGAGACTGGCCCAGGATGGTTAAGTGCATTTCTCAAAGTCACCCAGCTACAGCTGGAGGTTGGGGGTCCTGGGCAGCAGGCTCTGAGGCTGAGGTTGGCATGCAGGGTGATTAGGGACCCACACCTGTGGGACAGTGCGGTGGGCAGGATGGGGCTGTTGAGGACATAGCTTTGAAGGAGGAGCATCAGGCACTTCAGCCAGTCCCAAAGAGACTGAAGCCTGGGTCACCCTCTGAGATGTCCTAAATGGGGCAAAGAAGGCAGGCGGTCCTTGCTGCAGGCTGCCTCCTGCAGGCGGTGCCCTGTGGGTGAGGCAGCTCCCTCGGACTGACGGCAGTTCCTGAGGAAGGACTCAGCCTTCAGCAAACACTAGCCCAGCAGCTGGGGAAATGAGTGTCTTCTGGTCCAGAACAGGGGTCTGGGAAGCACCCCACAACCTCCACTGCAGTGCTGTGGGCTGACTTCGTGGCCCTACCTCTCACTGTCGTAGAGTCCATCCGTGAGACTAGAACACAGGGACAGAGGAAAGGGAGAGGAGAAAGCTAGAAAGGCAGGCCCTCTGGCCCAGAGCAGGGACTTGCACCTTGCCAAGGAGCCAGCAATGAGCGGGGGTAGTGGGTGAGATCAGAGAAGGGCTGTTTGCGGGGAACAGTCCGGGTACCTGGAATCCTAGAATAAAGTCAGTTAATGGGCTTAATTTGACAGCCTAGGTATATTACACTTGTGGCAGGGATTTCTGTTGAGAAGTCAAAGAAAATTTTCCTTTTTTGCTGTCCTACAGCATTGGTTCTATTTCTTATTTGAAAATGCTGTTCCTCCCATATGGGAAAGAGTTGGTGAACTCAGGTGGTAAAGATATCTTGGCTTAAAATATTCTTTTTGAAAGTGGGGACAATAATATCACTGAGTTCTAGGACAGACTCTTCTCATGCAATTTGATGGGCGGGACCTGTTTGTGCTTTCATTTGAGGAAGTAACAAAACCAGAAGCATCTTCGAGGTTTTGCACCTCTGAGAGTTACAGAAGTGCAATGCGAACAAACAGCAGCATCCTCTTTTCTGTGCCTCCATCTGTGGGCGGACAAACTAAAGCAAGGGATCCTCAGCTTACGAACATGTGCTGAACTCCATGTTTGGGATAGCCAAAGGTTATCTCCACTCACCAGGCTTGCAGTGTGGGGCAAATGAAGTAAATTCTGAGTCTGTATGTGCCCAGCTTCCATCAATACCTAAAAATAATAATTCAGTGTCCCGAGATTTCCAGTTCCATGAGGGGTTCTGTCCCCTCTTCTCCCTGGTACCCTCCCTACCTAGTCTCCTTCCCTCCTTCCATACCCTCCTTTTCTCCCCCACATCCTCACAGGGTCCCAGATCCTGTATCCCGCAATGGGAGACACTTGGGTTGAGGGAGACAGATGTATTTGTTACAATATATGGATTCCACTTGTTGTAGAAAGGACCTAGGCAACAAGTGTGGTGTTTTGGAGGATGCTGAACTGCTGGAGAGCACAGTTATTTCCCTGGTGAGCTGGGGAAGTGGTGAGGTCTGGAATCAGGTGGATCTGGGATTGGGTCCTGGCACTGCATTTCAAGAGCTCTGTGTAACCTTGAGCAAGTTCCAGCTCTTTGAACTTCAGTTTCCTCATCCCTACAATGGAGCTTTTATCTACCTTGCCAAACTGGTGCAATAGTAAGAGGATATTGCCAAGTTTCTAGAATGGTGTGTAGGACTCATTACTAAATACATGTTGGCAGTTATGGCTACGTAGACCCCGGGGAGCCACCTGAGTGGAATCAGCTTTTAAGTTAAGGGGACCAACGTGAACAATATCTAAAAGTCACGAGTCTGTGTCACTCTGGCCCCCCAGTATCCCATACTGGTTTGGGTTCATACTTTCCCACAGTGCCTAACATGTCTTGAGGTCCTGACTCGTTTATCACATCTTATGATCTTGCTCAGACAATCCCTACTGCTGGATTCCACCGGCTATCAACTAATCGAGTTCTGGAGCGGGATCACACCAGCTTTCATAGCTGACTGTGTGGATGTCTTCCCAGCTCTGCGTTCTGCTGCTCGAGTTGAGAGTGTTTACACCACAGGATTTGGCAGGTACTACAAATCAAGGCGCCCTCTCCCCAGTTGTTAATCACTTACCAATAGGCCACTGTCATGAACCCTTCATTCACAGATATGTCATCTAAGCAAAGCAAAGCAGCTCATGGAAGAATCCATTTTAATTACCTTTATTACACTCCTCACCCCCACAAAGAGGTGGCTGTGGTGGTAAGCTGAGACTTTGTCTTGCCTTAGCAAGGTAATTCCCTTATACCAGACAAAAGCTATAGGCTGGCAGCTCATCCCCCCCCCCCAATACTTTCTATTTACTGTAGTGAAAGCATGGACACCCTGGACAATGGACGGGGTACATCTCGCCGTGAAGATGGGAAGTGGTTGATACATGGACCCTAGAGACACTGTGGTCACGAATCTGAAGCTCTATCTTTCCAATTACCAGGAAGTTATGCTTCTCAGCCTCCAGGGAGGGCTGAAGTGGTGCTGAAATCTGGGGCAATTGTGGATCTGCCCTGACATGTATAACAGTTTAAATCAATCAATCCTTTACCAAAACCTAGGGAACAAGAACCAGCCTTAGAGAATAACACAGGTTAATAACAGTCAGGAGAATTAGCTCCTCCCCTTTTTTTCTTATTAAAAGGTTATGCTTTTAGTAAGATGTTACTCCTTCATGGGACATGCTCCATCCTTGGATCATAGATTCAGGGTAACCAATGGCCTCCCTCTCAGGACTGTTTTTTGGGTAGTCGAATCACTGGCCTCCATCTCAGTGTTAGCTTCACGCCCAATGGCCTAATGCCCCTTGTGGAGCATCTAACTAGAGACACTAATCCCACCACTGGATAAGCAAGTGACCAACATCATTGGGAAGGCCTGAATTCTGTGGTCGGAGATGCCATCCAGCAGAAGGGTTAAGGGTATGGACACCCCAGGTTCAAATTCCAGCACCCGTACTCACTAGCTGTGTGACCTTGAGCAATGCGTAACCTTTCTGAACCTCAGATCCCACGTCTGTCAGATTAGGAGTGTTATAGATGAGACAGCACTGAAAAAAACATTTAATGAAAGCCTGGGATGCTGTGCTGCTTACTGTTGTTCAAAGGTCTACTATGACGATCATGCAGAATCTTCACCTGTGGGTGTGCAATGCTCCCACTTCGCTCGCACGGGAAACACCTTCCCTTTTACGCCGGCGCCATGGCTAAGTGCGGGGGTCTGCAGCCCACGGGATGGGCTTCGGCTCCCGACTCTGCCACTTGCTTCTTGACCTCTGCCTCTTTGTGCTTCCGCGCCTGCCCATAACCGGGGATGGTGCGTGTCAACAGCCTCAGAGGACTCTGGCACAGGGTGGACCCTCGCCGGCAGCACGAAAGGCACATCAGTCCCTTAGCACGCAGTAGACAGGTGGCAAGTGATCAGAACTCAGCGAACAAGAGGTATTGGTTACCAAGTCATTTAACTTGCATGGGCCTCAGTTTCCCTATAAATAAAATAAGCATAACAACACTCGCATAGGGCTCCTGCAAGATTTCAGGCAGCATTCTGGGGCTTGGCACCGAGAAAGTAGCACAGAAGATGTCCAGGCCCCATATGGGAGTCCTACACCAAGGGGGCTGCCTTGCAAAGTACTTCAGTTGGGAATCCAGAGGGCACAGGTAGTGGAGGACAGATTTTCAACCCCCTTGACAACTTGAGGGCCAGCTACATAGCTAGCTTGTATCCTCACTGACGCCTTGCTTGGGAGCTACTAACATATTGTGTGCCTTCATTTTTACAAGCCAGGCAATTGTGAGAGGATGGATCCTACCAGGTGCGGCAGCCAGAAGGGCCAGAAAACCGAAACTGCAGTGTAAGGTGTTCCTCAGTGTACCCCACTGTCATGAGTTCAGCACTTCTCTGCACTGAGGGCAGGACAGTTCCACCTGCAGTTGCTTATTGTGAGCTGGCCCTGGGAGATGCGGCCAGATGGCTCCCAAATGCACAGCCATTGACCCAAGCCTGGCCAGCTGCCAAGTCCTCCCTACGTGAAGAGTCATTTGCAGAAGAGGAACATGGCAGGGGTGCGGCTCAGACCCCTTCTGAGGTATTGTCCAAAAATCACATGCCGGCACAAATGATATCCCCAGCCCAGGGGTCTGAGGACTGAGAAATGGGCTCAGAGAGGAGGACAAAGGTCCCTGAGGCCCCATGGACAGGGGCTTGGCCAGCAGAGAGATCAAATCACCCACAGAAGGAATATGTACGTAGCCTCCTGGGACTAGATTTCCACATTTATGCGTAATTTCAGGAGGTCACAGAGTGAACAGTGTATGGGGCAGAAAGCATGAGCCATGAACAAGAACATGGCCTTTGAACTGAGACAGACGTGGTTTGGATCTCAGCTCCAGCGTGTCCCAGGTACATGGCCGTGAGTCGCTTAACCTCCTTCAGCCTCCGTCTCCTCCTTCTGAGGCTGTTATGAGGATTAGAAGTAAATAACAGGTCCTTGGCACAAAAATAGGCCATCACCAGCATCGTTAGTGTTTTCTGTTATTGACAGCTATCGCAGTTGGGCCTGGACCGCCTGCCTAAGGGAGTCGTTATGGCTCACACTCTCCCTGGCCAAGATGCAAGAGCTCAGGATGGGTTTGGAAGGAGATAACAGAAGGGCTGGAAAATGACTGCTGTGATAAGACCGTACCTGGGCTGGGCCATCCAGCTAAAGTTGAGGCGCTGGGCCAGGTGACAGGCGAGTCTCTAGAGGGAAGGCCAAAAAGTAGGTGATATGCAGCCTTCAAGTTTGAAGTCAAAGAGGAGGGAGAATTTCAGACCAAGAGAAAAGTTTAAGCCTGGAGTTAGGAAACAAGTCACTCTCGGGCAGTGCAGTGTCCGGAGACACTGGATAAAACTCGGTGAGAAAGGTGACTACTGCTTGACTTTCTTGCCTAGAGGGCAGTAAGCCCCTCCTTTCCCATGTTTTTAAGTCTCTTGCATGAAGGAAAGGCAAGATATTTTGATCTACGTGCTTCCTTCTTTACCCTTTTAATAAATGGAGTTGTAGCTACCTTTGAACTAGCATCTACTGTGTACTCAGGAAATGGCCAAATGTTATCACTAATCCTGCCAAGATCCACGTGCGTGAGCTGGTGTTATGCCTGTTTCATGGATGAGGAAACTGAGGCTCAGTGGTTTGTCACGGAGCTGCCATGTGTCAAAGTGAGGATTCAAGTTCACGTATTTCTGGCATCAGCTCCCTGGCTTTTTCCACCATCCCCCAATGCCACCCAATCTGTAAAAGCACCCAGACCTTTCCTCTCCCTATTCCTTCTCCCCAGTTCCCTCCAGGACTGAGAGAGGATGCTCATTCTTGTTCAGTAGAGGTTAGAAGGTGTGTCTCCCATTCCACAAGAACACAGAGGGCTTTTTAAATGGAAACCTACAGGGAATGAGGGCTGGTTCTTCACTTGCTTTGAAGGAGAATTGGCCTGGATTTGTACGCAGTGCCAGAGCTGTCTCATTTTTCTAAGGCCCTAACTTTGCGGCATTCTTCAAGGGCTCCAGAGAGTCCCTCATGCCATCAAATTAAGTTTGGAAACTTCAATAAAAACGTCCTGAAGGAAACTGTCAATTAATGCATTTACACAGAAGCATGATACTTGGGAAAAACATCTTCAAATGCAAACGCTGTTTTCCAACCATTAAATAGTTTGTGCACTGCTTGGTTTCCATAGAGACCTGAGGTAATAGCCTCCTTCCCCTCACTGAAAAGTGAGTGTCTCTTGATTTCTTTCTTGCTTTTTTTTTTACCTTAGTCTTTTATACTTTTTTCTCCATCTCCATTTATGAAAACAAAAGATAACTAAATTGAAACCTGTCCATGAGATTTGTCTGAGGAAGACAGCTTGATTTATAAGCTCAAAGAACTTCATTTTTGCTCACTTCCTTATTATTTTATGACTTCTACAAATAGTGTTGCTACCTGCAGGGTATAGACAGAGAACTTTCAATTGACCAAATGATTTCCCTGTCCATCAAACACATAGTCAAAAGGGAAATGTTAGTGGTCTGCTGAAGAGCAAGTGAGTTTTCACAGGATGTGGAGCAGCAGTGGGCAAACAGAGGCCTGTGGACCAATTCTGGCCCACTGCCTGTTTTTGCAAATAAAGTTTTATTGGAACACAACCGTGTTCGTTTGTGTATGTGTTGGCTGTGGCCAACAACAATGGTGAGCTGGAGTAGTTGTGACAGACTGTATGGCCCACAGAGCCTAAAATATTTCCTCTTTAACCTTTTGCAGAAAAAGTTTACTGAGCCTTGGTAGACAGGACAGAATTGGGGTTTTGGAGGCATTTAATAGTTCGGTCACTTTAGGCAAGTGCTGATCTTTCAGCAACTGATTTCTGCACCTTTGAACTAGGAGTGACTGGAACCTTTGGTAGGGTTTTTGGGATGTAAAGCACCAAGCCCTGTTTGGCACATACAGGGGAATGATGAATATGAATTATTTTTACTCCAGATCCTTTTGCTAGAATTCAAAGATGCCTATTTATGATTCTAGAAATTCCTCAGAAACCCCGTAAAAAGTGTGTGAAACCCAAGCCAGATAGCTCAGGCGTTGTTCCGGGGCCTCCACTATCCCCGGAAGAAGGCGAGGGAAGCGCGGGACTCTGTTCAAGATGAGACTGCAAAGGAAAGAGGCCACAGCGGTCTAGGAAGAAATCTTTAATGTCTATTCCGCTTTAAAGAGTTTGAGAAGTTTTTTTTTTTCCTTTTAACAAACCTGTTCAAGTACATGCCTGCAGATTATAAAATTACCTGAAATTGCCTAGAATATCAGCATGCATAGCTTGTTAGTATTTACATATATTTACATAGGGAAACAAGAGAAAGATCTACAGTTATTTACAGTCTACGTAGGGAGAAAAAGGTGGCCTAATTGTATTTCCTAAAATACAGTAGATGAGTAGTCAGTACATGCATATTTAGATAATATTTGCATGATAGAATGCAATTAAAAAAAAAGACATACCTTTGTAACTTTCTACACTAAGGTGTTACATCATCAAGGTAATTTTTTTTGTTTGTTTTGTTTCTAGTCTATTTGCATCAAGTGCCTTAAAATGTTCACTAACACCGAGGCAGAATTATTTACCCTGGCAATTAAAGCAACAGCACACATGATCATTTCCTACTAACTAGCAACAAGCTGCTGGTGAATGAAATATCTATTGTTTCTCATTACCCATCGACCACTGTGACGAGATCTCTCTTTGTAAAGGCAGCGCCTAAGCTATCACCATTAATTATGGAAGTAATATAAATGAGACACTCTCCACACTATGTTCTACATGAAATATTAACAAGGCCAGCGTCTTTGAGCCTGAGAAACGATCTGTTCGAGTGAGCTCTCTATGGAAATGCACAAACCCGCAGCAGTTGTGCTCGACTGGGAGCAGCGGGGTTGGATGTGGGGGCCTGCCTCCAGGATCCGCATTGTTACAAAGTCTGTTCTCCTGCTTGTCTCTGGGCAACGGGGTTGAGAGTTAGTTTCGTACCATGATGCGGCCCCATCAGAACATCCTGTGGGTGGGGTTTATGCCTCCCCCATGCCTTTCCAGAACAATGTTGTCAGACATTTACATGACCCGGGTATAAACGAACTGTCTGCCTTAAAATTGGAACAAACACCTTGTATGGGGTTTGCCCTGTAACCTTACTTGCTCACAAAAGCAGTCAGCTCTTGGTGTTCTAGAAGGGCCACTGTGGCAGGCCAGTGGGGCAGAGTGACTGTGTGTAAAGGAAGGGGGAGTTTTTAGTTTCCTCTACACTATGAAGGTATTCTTTGCTCCATGACATTAGAACTGAACCCATTAATTCTGCCTGGCAATAGTTTCAAAGGTTTATATCAGTGTACATGGCAAATACAGATGCATACATATATATATATACACATTATACAGAACTAGCTATAACAGAGGTTAAAGACATTGAGTAAGCATGTAAAATGTTTCAAATGAAAACCAGCTAAGTATCTTCTTTTATCTCATATAAACACTCAGTAGTTCCTTCTGCACTGGCATCGAGGTGGCCTGCTTGGAGAACCTCAGCAACATGCCACCAGACTTGTCCCACGTCAAAGGACAATGCATATTTTGGTGGCAGATCTCTATGGTTCTTCTGCAGAGCTGTTTCAAACCAAACCACGGAAGAATGGATACCCCAGTGCGGTGTTCTGTTCCAGCGAGAAAAAGCCCATTTAAAAGGAAACTGTACTTTGAGCAGTGTGGGTATTCCAGGAGCACCGGCAGGCGATGCCCAGGAAATTCATTCATGGACATAGTCAACAGCATTCTCTTCATTGCAATGACCATCTCTTGGACCATTCAGTTCTAGAACGTCTTTGGCAGGCACAGATGCAGGTGGAATATGCGTGCATGACATCGCCCACTTGGATTGTCCTTGAAGCCATCCCTTTTTCCTCCCTCTGTTCCAAGGGGCACCTCCCTGCCCCCAACCAAAGCACGGTAGAGACCCATAATAACAGCGGTTTCAGAAAGGTGGAATCATTCTAAATTGTATGCTTCCACTCTTTTGGGACCAGTCATAAATCTTTCACAGAACCCTGGGATTCTGTATGGCAGGGATTCTAGAACAGGGAGGAGGTATGAAAAGGGCCCTGTTCGTTTCAAGGGAAAGTTAGA
Source organism: Glossophaga mutica (assembly GCA_039655065.1). Taxonomy (NCBI): domain Eukaryota; kingdom Metazoa; phylum Chordata; class Mammalia; order Chiroptera; family Phyllostomidae; genus Glossophaga; species Glossophaga mutica. Next base: position 23,694,788 of record CM077315.1, read on the forward strand.
ACAGTTCACTGAAGTGAAAACACAGGTCCTGAAAGCCTACCAAGGTCACTCTGCCCTTAAGTCCCGCTGAGGGCTAAGTGAAAGTCCTCCCCTGCCCGGCCCGGCCAACACGCACATGGCTCTGGACCCCTCTGGGTGGATGGCTGGCCCTGGCTACCTGTTCCTCCCCAAACTTAAGGCTAGCGAAGACAAATATATTCTCTTGCTTAAAAAAAATGTTCTCCAGCTTCCCATCCTGAACCTACTGGTGTCTGGCCTTTTTCCTGCAAATATTTCTCAGAGAAACAACAGCACCACTCCTGACTTGCCAGCCCCTTCCCTGCTGGTCTTCCGGTCCATCTCTGCAAACTCCCTAGCGGTCTTGCTAGAAATCCACGTCTCTCATCAGGAAGAATGGTGTGACCTTGGTAGTCTCACTGGGACATCACTGGGATGTGGGGCATAATATTTGGGATGACGGAACTGCGAAGGAGAAAGGCTTGGGGTTGACCTGTGGAGTCTCTCCAAATGGAGACCTGGGGACGTAGGGCTGACATCTGAAAGCGGCATCACATTTGCTTCCCTCAGATAGTTCACCCGGGAGACCCCCTGCGGTGGTGGGTCGTGGACTGTGCTGGGCCAGCTGCATTTCTGAGGATGGATGGGGCTATCCCCCTGCTTAGCCCTCCCCCAGCTATCACACCCTTTTCAGAGACTGTGTCCCCAGTGTTGGTGAGGGGTGACACCCCTTCACCAGCTGTCGGAGAGGAACTTCTGAGGTTTTGCACATTTGTGAGCATGTGCTTAGCGATGAAACTGTTTCCTGGTGGCAAGAGGTAAACCCCCCAACACTCTGTCCACACCCACTGTGTCAGCGGTCACATCCTCTCCTGCGAGGCTGAGAATCTAAGTGGGATCTGAGTCAGTCTCAGGAACATGCTCTCTGACATTTAAAGCCTCCACAGTTAACCACAAATGTCCACTGTCCTGGTCTTCTTCACTATTTCAGTTCAAGCAATTGCGTGTATGTCCTTCTGTAATAAATGCTGAGAACAGCCCGCGATCAAGCCCCCGAAGGCCACGGGGAAGTTGTTCGCTCACCCACAGGAAGTATCTGCATGTAACCCAGCCTGCGTTGTTTAAAGCCTTTGTAGGAATCGGTTGTTAGGGATTTGTAGGTTTACTGGTTCTGGTGTGGTTTCGGCTTTGAAAAAAGTCTGTCACCCAAGAGCAGGTTCCTCAGCTGGGCCAAGCTGGCATCTGGAGGTGGCGTTTTGAACCAGCTGCCCTTTTTGTTCAGGGTCATTTGCTGCTGGATCTTCTGAGGTTTGGCTGAATCCTTACTTTTGTTCATCCAAATGGATATAATTTCAACTTCGTTCACTGACTAAATCAACAATGGAAAAATCTCCTTTGAGCATTTCTCAGGTGAACGCAGGGCAAACCCCACGTTCCACTTTAGGCTGTGGTGTCAGGGTGTCATGCTGCGGCAAAGAAAGCAAAGAGGCCCTCCTCCCAAAGGAAGCTTCAGCCGAATGGGAGACTCGGGACAGGGACTGGGCGATGTGTAAATATCTGTGTCACATGTTTGGGCCGGGGGGTTCGCATGGCAGTTTGTGCGAATTCTGGAGCGGGTCCCCTGTACGATCGTCTGTGTGACTTCGGACAAGTTGCTTTTGGTCTCTGGTACTGAGTGGGCTTCTCCATAAATAACTGTCCCCAGCTGCTAAATGTGTATTGGGGTGAGAATGTCATGCTCAAAACGCCTTCTGTGCGGGTCCTGCCTGAACCAGTGTAAGCTCTCGGCTAATGCCAGCCGGTGAACAGTCCTTGTTTGCAAAAACTCACTGGAAAAGCATGACCATTTGGAAGACAGTCCTTCAAGCTGAGTTCTCTGTTCTCTCCTACCCTCTCACATCATTTTGGTGCAAGTTGGCTTGTTGGTCGATGAGCACTTACTCCAGAACCTCATGCAAATGTCACAGTGGACAAAGGGGGTGACTTGTTGGCCGTGGCTGTGCTGACAGGGGCGGCCCAGGAGCCTCACTCCTGTCCGAGCTGCATTACACTGTGAACGAATCAAACACGTGGCACATTTGTCAGCTTAGGAGATTGTTCTCAGGAAGTGCGGAACTCACCACCTCAGCTTTTACATGGAACAGCTGGCTTTTGTTTGTCTTCAAAGTCAGAGGTTCAAACTGTGATTGTTTTGGAGGAATACACAAACTGCGATGCGTATACGGAGACGAACTCCAAAACACAGTGTTGCACTTTTCCAGTGGCATGGTTATAACCTCTCTTTCATGAGATGGAGAAGACAGAGGGAGTATCGGGGCAACATGTGTTCCACTTACGACAGGTGTGCTCACTCCAAGGCTCTGGGGTAGATTATTCCATGGTATTCATGGAGCCACACCTGGGTGGCTGGTTTGGCATTGGGGAAGTGTTCGTTTTGTCTCACTGACCCCGGAGGAGAAACAGGGAAAGCATGGAGGGCTTGAAGAGGCGCCCACCCTCTCTTTCTGCTGCACCTTCTCACGCTGGATCACCTTGCTGCCCCGGGCATGGAGCACAGTAATCACCGCCCTCTTCCGAAGGGCCCTTCTCCCTGCCTCAGGGTTCCAAGCCCAGGCTAAGTTCCCTGACACTTCCCTTACACATCTTTACTTTCTGCAAAAGTGGACTCATTGAACATATTCCTTGCAATCTCCTGATATCTGTATAACAGTGATAAAGCAATCTCAGAACCTCTACTCTCAGAATCATTGAATATATATAGATATTCTGTGACAGTATCTATTTTTATACATCTTCTAGTTAGATCTACTTTAAGACAGGAATCTCTTCTTTCTTTTACATAAGCATGCATTTAAAATAGAGAAACTTGAAAACTAAATGTTAATCGTGTGATATGTATCCTTATTAAAATGTAAGTTATATTAGACTACTAACAATGCATTACAAATCTCAATAGGTGGGTGGCTTTTCCTTTACTATATATTGTCTATTAGAAACCTCTGTACCTTTCCCTTTAAAAAGAGTCAATATTCATTTTGATTCCATGCTGACAACTACAAATGGATGGCTAGCAGTTATCAAATGAATGTTGATGAAAAGCAGCTACTTAAACATTTTCAGCTCAACAAAGGGTTGGGGAAGGATGTATAATTTAGGTCTCAGGGCCTCAACTATAAATAAACAGCAACTGCTTTCTAAATCTACCTTCCTGTAGTTGGAGATCGTGCTGCAAACCTGACAAATGATTTCTGAAAGAGAATGATGAACCTTTATTACCAAGATACTCTTAACTTAATCCTAAACAAGAATCCTGGGTAATTTTACATACACTATAAAGATTGATGGCACAGTTCTCTGGCAGCTCACAAATGTTTGATTAGATCAGAAATGGCCTTCGGGCGTGATTAAAGATTCCACCGGGCTTCCCAGAAATTCTCGGCCCTGTGTCAGGCACACCCTAACTCGCTGCCAATTCCACAGGATGGGGACACTGCACCCCAGTGCTCTCGATGAGCAGCTGAAGCCCTGCGGTCTTCTGAGACGTTGTTCTTAAAGAATTGCTCAGGGGGGCCTGCAGCCCCAGCCAGTGTTTGGATGCCAAGGTGTTGCTGTTACCTCATCACAACGGATCGGCGAACAGCGGTGACAACTCGCTGGACACAGCTCCGGGTGTTTTGCGATGGAGTGGGTGACACTGTTTCCCTTATGCAGCTCTTTCATCTTTTCTGACGAATGTACTGATGCCCCCCTAGGTGGCATGAAAGTCACGTGACGGCGATGAAAGTGCTGCTTTAAATTTGTTTTTATCAGTTTGAAGGGGTTTTTATCTTGTATGAGCAAGACTGGCTTATTTACTAATGAGATTTCCCTAACGCGTCCCTGTCTCATTCTCATGATAGGCAGGCCGAAAAGCAGATGAGCCCAAAATTAGAACTTGTTATTAAACTGCCGTCACATGTGCTCATATAAAGATGTCACTCAGAGGCTGCTGTTGGTATAGCTGAAAAGGGAATTCCTCAAGAAGCCAAAGGAGGAGTGGGCTTGGGACTAAAAGATCTTGTCACTACTTAGCTGTCCAGCAAGAAAAGAAAGTAAATTGAGTACTGGTTGAACTGAGCGTGAATCAGAGAGGGGGACTTTGCCAGATATACACGGCTGATCTTCGAGAGGAGAAAGTGGTCTCTGCTTCTGGCTGCCCCTGCTGTCCCATGTCCTTCTACAAAGCCAGAGCCACTTGATGTGATTCATATTCTGGATCACCCCAAGCCTGGTGGCAAAAGAATCAGAGCCAGCTCTTGATGAAAGATTGGGGTTTTCTGAAATGTATGGTTTTCATCACGATAGACAACGGTAGGTCTATGTGGAATGAGGTCAATTGCAATTGTGTTCAGTTCCATGGAGGGAAAGTGCATGCCACCAGCTCCCTCATCAGTGTGGTTCTGCATCAACATAAGTGCAGAATTTCTTTGCGAAAATACCATTCCAACAATGCAAGAGCGAGATATGATATCATTTCAGAAGGTCACAGTGGCAAAATATTACATTGGGTTTGGAAGAATTCCGCTTTCTGCTTTCCCAAGTGGCCTACTTTAATCTTTCCTCAGGACCGGTGGAACTGTGAAAGGCCACTTTGTCGTGCTGTGTAAATGCCGGTATTAGAAAGATTCTCGAGTGGGAGTGGGGAGCCTGGGTGTGGAGGCGAGCGGGGTGGATGCTCCCTCCCCTTAGAGTGGATGGGAAATCTCCTGACCACTCGTTGGTGGTTTTGGCAGCTGCAAAGTAAAATGGAAATCTAGGATAGATATCCAGAAAATTATGCAAAATGCCATCTCCACCTGAACTCTGCTAAGGAACAAAGCCAAAATGATATTTGGCTTGAGTTAGAAGGGCAAGCATCTCAATTCTTCAATTTATCTTTAGAGGCACTTTGCTTCCCTTTTTTCCACACATGAGATGCAAGGGGTCAGGGAAGCCTCTTGAGATTCTTTAGAGAAATGTGCCAGGTGCTAAACAAAGGGTCATTAGGAGTAAGAATTTTGTGGAAGAAAACTTGGATGACATGAACTTCTTTCCATTAGACTTGAGCCACACAATCGATTTCGAAAGCAAGAGTTGAATCCGAGGAAATAACTGGCTATTTGGGGAGGGGGCACAGGGAGGGGGTTGGGGGAGTAACAAACCAATTACTATTTAAGTAAGTCCAAGTCATGTCCGGTGTTCGGATTCTGAACTAACGGGGCTTGTCCGGGACAGTCAAGCACCAGCTGTGGTCAGAACTCGTCTCCATCCCACGCCCACTCCACTCCACACCCTTCCCCACAGTTGTGTCCCTTGACTATATTTGACCATTTGGTTTTCACACTAATTCAAAAGCGACCACAGACCCTGACATTGAAGCTGCCCCCAAACAAACAAACAAAACCCAAGTCTGTTTTGGAGCACCCTCTGGAAAGTCTAACATCTTGAGACCCTGATCCTCAGAATGACCAGGACTCCCAAAGGCTCTAGAGTACAGTCATAGTGAATCCACCCAAACCATGTGCGGGGCATGATTTTCCACGAAGCACTCTGCTCGGGCACAATGTAAAACAAACCTTGTAGGGGCAGAAAAATGGCAAGCTTTGAGTGGGGACAGAAACTCACTCCCCTCTCAATCGAGTGTCCTTAACGTTTTTCTAATGGTGACCTTACCCCTGGTTACCTTTCTCCAACCCCCCCCCCATCAGCCTATAATTAGTTGATGCAACAGGGCCGTGATGCACATAAATAATCATAAGATGCCAGATAAACTGTATTGGTTTTAAATTAGAGCCGTGCCTACCGTGTCTCCCTACGAACACCAGCCTATTATTTTTAATTATGGCTTGCAAAGCGAAGTGATTTCTTGCCCTCTTCACAGCATCCCTGACAGTATTCTGTCAGCCTGAATGATATGGGGCCTCCTCGGCACACACATCCCTAGCCACAGCGCCAGCCGTTACTCAAAAGGTGAATTGAAAGTGATCAATTGCACTCATTGCAACTTGCATGTTGAAGTGGACTGGGAGGAGGTGCTCCCCACCGAGTAGCTGCCCCAATGCAGATATGGGGTGAACATGACCTTTACAAAAAGGTTTTCCTAGGATCTGGATGAATTAATAAATCTGTTGCGTATCTGCATGAGGCATGTATGTATGGTGGGGAATATGTTCATACGTGTATGTATATGTGCATGGTGAGGAACATGGGTATACGGATGTTAAACATTTCAGTGTAGCATTGCAAACCCTCCCCCTTAACACAGCACTTCAGCACCATAGGCAAAGCCTAAAGGAAAGAGGTGGCACCAGTCCTGCTTGCGTTTTCTACCTAATGGGCTATTACAGTAGCTGATTTAATTCAGACAGAAGGTTCTAGAAACATCTTGGTGTCCAAAAGCATTACACACGGAGAACTCGAGGTGTTGGATGAGTTCCTTCTTGCCCTCTTTGCTCTTTGCTGGGAAGAGACATCTGATGTGATTGCTTGATGTTTGCATTTATTTTTAAAGCCTTTTCCTATACGAGGTGTGAAGAGCCACACCAGCTTGAGGAGCAGGGTTTAGCTTCCGAGGTCAGATGAGATCAGGCGTTCTAGACACCGGCCGGGTTTAGGAGCTCGCTTTTCCAGGGTGTGTAGGCGACCCTCCATTTTACCGTCTACGTGCCGCGGTGGGTCCCCTTTGCCATGACGCTGAGAGATCCACTTGCAACTGGGCCAGGCGGGAAGAGGCTTGCTAATTCCCAGGCAGAAGAAAGTCATCTCATCACCTCTTTTCTTAAAAAAAAAAAAAATACAAACAAACAAGTTTTTTTCATCTTTTCCCTTTGATTTCCAGCAACAAGGAGCTGCCACCACCGTCTACTGTGCCGCTGCTCCCGAGCTGGAAGGCCTGGGAGGGATGTATTTCAACAACTGCTGCCGCTGCCTGCCCTCCGCAGAAGCCCAGAGTGAAGAGAGCGCCCGGGCCCTGTGGGCGCTCAGCGAGAGGCTGATCCAGGAAGCACTCGGTGGTGAAGGCCAGGCCCGCTAAGCAGGGGCCCAGGCACGCGCGCCCCGCCGTGTGCGTGCACGCGCGCCCCTGCCAGTGCGGGGCGCCTTCCAACTTACTCTCCCAGGTGCCTTTCCACGCCCCTCCCACACAGGACCGCCAGAGTAAAGGGAATAAGAGTAGTCACTGCAGATGGGAAAACATTAAGTACCAATGGGAAGCAGGGCATCGATTCCAGGGGTAATTCTGGGGCTGGCTTAGGCTTGGGTCCCTTTGCTCTCCTGGTGGTAGCCTGTTTGAAAGGGAATGCTCAGTTCGTATGTGGGGTCTTTGTCTCCTTGTAGAAGCCCAAGCCATTCCCTCTCATTGTCTAGAGTAGCCTGGTGCCCTCTGTCCCCCACCCCCTCCCCCCAACAGCCACCGCCACAGCTCCAGCCACCACGGCCACACTGCAGCCAGGAGCTTTCTCCTGTTTAGGGAAGAAAAGTGAGGGTTTCTCCTTCTTTGCTGCGTTGATCCAGGAGATCATTGTTTCGTTCTTTCCAACCAAGTCTCAGTGGGCTTGGCAACTCGGGGGGAGGGACCGCTGAACCTTGTCCCTGTCAGCAAAGATGGAGGTGACACTGTGACGCCGAGAAATCGGCGGAATAGAGAGAGGAAGGTGGACTCCTTTGCCAAACTGTACAAAAAATTCCTTAGAGATTACACAAACAAATTTTGCCAAGCACCCCCTCAGTACCTTGACGGACAGGGAAGGAAGGAAGCATTGTGTCCATGAGAATTTACAGGATCATTTTGGGGTGGGGTGAAAAGTCAGTCCCTTCATTCTTCATCCACAATTTCAAGAAGCATCCTGACGGTGGAGGGCCACAGCTCCTACGTGCGCCTGCCTTAGTTAGCGTCCTGCTCAAAATTCCTGTCACCCTTCCCTTCCTGTGCTTAATAAAAGAACATGCTCGAATAGTATCACCTGAAGTTTGTCATCTTTTTAAAAATGTTTCAGTTCCAGTTTGGGGGTATTTTTTGTTGTTGCTGTTTTTTTGTTTTGTTTTGTTTTTTTAGAAAAGAAATCTAGAGGAAAAATAAAGCGCTTCTTGTCGATGCCAGGAAAACACCATTCTTGCTTCTTCTCTGAGTTTGTTTTGTTTTTGTGCTTTGTGGCTGTCTGTGGGCCGTGTCGTCTCACGCAATTAGCATGCCAGCATCATATTTTCTGTTGAAGGAAAACAAAAGAAAAAGAAACATGAATATTGTTTAATTTCACCTAAAGAGGTTTTGTTATTACTTACAGTGGGTTACTCCAGCCCTCGGCAGTGTGTTCGCCCTGAAATCACCAAGTTCTTGGTAATAGGAGAACATCTCCACCCATTAGAATGCAGGTGGTTTGGAGGCTCTTCCTCACTCACCCGCTTTTCACTGGCGCCTTGTTTTCCAGTCCATTCTAGGGGTGTGAGGAGGTCTCACTTGACCAGAGGAGAGAACGCTTTTGCTAAAACACCAGGGAGGCTGGGGCAGGGAGTGCGAGTCGCCGTCTCTCCTCCCGACAGTGCTGCCTGCAGTCCGCACCACTTCATGGCCCTCTCGGCCTCTGGCTCTGTGGGGCGTCCAACCAAACCCTGTCACCTTCCAGTGGCCCATAGCCTGGCCACATCCTCCAGTCTGGCTATATTTTCCCTCACAAAAGCCCTATTGTCATAGCTCCTTTAATGTCAGGAACCAGATCATGTCGCTTTTCTGGCACGAACCCTCCAGTTCTTTTGAGGTGAACTCTTTGCAGAAATGACCATCATAATTCTCCCATTCTCCACACTGTGACTGCTCATCTCTCACAGTCACACTGGCCTTGGCCACATGACTTGGCTTGTCCAATTGGAAAAGTGCTTGTGTGTTGAGGATTGCCCTTTCTTGATGCTCTGTAGAACCTGGCAACCACCAGCTTGACTGCTGGATGACAAGAGACACCTGGTCGCTGCCTTAACTGACTGACATCAAGCTAACCGTTAGACATGCAAGTGAGGCCATCCCAGACTATTCAGCCCCGGTCCGACCAACCCAGATGAGGAGAAACTCCTCCATCAGCCTATAAAATGGTGAAAAATAAAAGTTTATTATGGGAAGCCACAAAGTTTCAGGGTTACTTGTTTCATAGCAAATGCTAATGGATACAACTTCTCATCTCACTGAGTAAAGTCCAAATTGTTTACCATGGCCCAGGACTTCTTTCATAATCTGGTCATCATCTGTCTGTCTGATCTCATATTCTAGCACTTTCTATTCATCTACTACATTTAGCCACTCCAGACTCTTTGCGTTGTTGAAATATACCAGTTCCCTTCCTAGGCAAGGACTTTATATCTGCTGTTCCCTCTGCTGGAATGCTTTTCTTCCAGAGGCTTGCCTGGCTTCCTCTCAGAGCATATTCTGGTCTCTGCTCAAGCGGTACCCCCTTTCTTAGAAAGTGACCGCTTTCATGGTGGTGCCCATGTGCCCTCACCCTTTATTTTTCTCCACAGCACTTCATACTGTTGGACACATATGTCTCTATCTACAATATTTGCTGCTTTCTCCCTCCACCTCCTGTAATCTAAGCACCACCAACCTGATTGTCTCTTGTGTTCAAAACTGTGGCCTCAGTGCCTTGAACTGCTCCTGTCACGTAGAAGGTGCTTAATAATAGCCACTGAAGGAAAGGATGATTCTTAGTGACCAGGCGTTACGTTCATGAGAATAATCCCCATCATCGTGGGGATGATTGTGAGCCACATGCTGTGCCAAGCAGGCTGCCATTTACATCTGGTTTCTAATGCGACCATGACCCTACCAGGCAGCCCCCTCCTCCTGTCTTATGGGTGAAGAAACGGAGGCCAAGATGTTATACCCATTGCCCCTGTCCATGGAGCTCATAAGCAGCAGAGCTGTGATTCACACTTGGGTTGGTTTGACCTCAAAGCCATGCCTCTTCCCTGCACCACTCTTGAATCTGTTGGACACGTCCTTCCCAAAGAAAGGAGCATCATCTTGAAGTCACAGGTGGAGCAGAGAAGTGACCTTATGGGTCTGACTCAAGCTAAGCTTTAGGCATTTGGTGAAGGTGAAAGTTAAGCCATGGCGGAGAAGATGGAGTATCATCAACCAGAGTGATGTCCAAGACACCAGAGACCCAGGGAAGAACCTGTGGGCTGCCCACCTCCGAGTGCTGTTCAAGTGTGTGCCGACTGATTCCCACGTGGGCCCTGCACCAGGCCGGTTTGTAAGGAACTTGACAAGGAGGGCTGAGAAATGCCCTAAATCAAGAAGCACCCGGAGTTAGACCTAGCCTTCAGACAAGCACTCATTCAACAAAATGCACTAACTAACTGCTGCATGGTGGAAGTTAAAAGTTCACGGTAACCTCTCCCACAGTTCCGGCTACGAAGGAACATACACCTCACATCTGTAGGAGTCTTCACAGTGCTCGAGGTCCCAATCAACTTTACCAAAAGTCCTCCAGGGTACCTGAAGATAAATTGAGGCCCCAGAAAAATACCCAGGCCTCCTCCTCTTGCCCACTATGCCCTGAGTCCACTCAGTCGGACATGCCAGTCTCTGTGAGCCATTTCTCTTGCCGGACTCATTAATCGTACTTCTAATTTCATGTGAATTCCTGGACAGGTGAGCAAGTAGGTGGCATATGGCCTCACTGCTTTTTTAGCTTATTCTATGTCCAAGGCCATTGCCTCCCAATCTGTCATGATATATATGTGTATGGATAGATACATATGTAATATCTATGCAATATATGCTTTAATTATATAGTAATAATCCTACTGTACCATTATCACTACTACTTATTGCACACACTATTTACTGAGCACCTACTACATGCCAATTGCCGATGAAGGCAAATCATATCCATCTAATCTTATACTTGGATGCTGAAACTGCAGTTTGCAAAGTAAGCTATCCACAGCCCCACAGCTGTGCGCTTAAGTAACAGAGTAAGTATTTGAATCCAGGGCATGGCTTTCGAACCCATTTGCCTTCCACTGCATTATACTGTTTAACGGGTGGCACCAGGAGAGTGTGCGCGTTGAACGTATGCACTGGGTGAATTATTCACAAAGAAGGGCTATTTGGCTTCCCCCCTAAGCCTGGGAGCAGCCGCCTCTCATCCTGGTGCCCAAAACCTAGTGTGAACTTTACAAACTGTTTCTGTATTTGCCAGTGTGGCTTCAGCTCCGCAGACTGTGCTGGTTGTAATGAGGTCTGCAGGTAATCCTGGCTTTCCCTTCTCATGGACTCAGGGTCCAAGTCCTCCACCTTTGCCCCAGCACCACGGAACCACCCAGCTAGGAAGAGTGAGCCAGCTTCTCTACAGCCTTTTCTTTTCAAGTTGCGCTCGTGCTCGCGCGCTCTCTCTCTCTCTCTCTTTCTCTCTCTCTCTCTCTCTGTCTCTCTCTCCCCCCCTCCACCCCCCTCCCCCTGCCCCTAAGTTCCTTTAAACCCAAGGGACAGCCAGTTTCCACTTTCATGGCTGATGAAGGGAGGCCTTCCTGCAACTTATCAATAGGAAATAAGAAATTGAAGCATCCCCGGCAATGACTGAAGCTGTGGCTTGTGGTTTTGCTCTTTAAAATGGGGTTATGGGTGGTTTTGTTTTGAACTTCAATGTCAGAGGCCTGATTGTTTTCGTGAAGGTCAGCACCAGGCCAGGAAGCCTTGCTTTGCAAAATGGCTGCCCGTCTTGGTCAGCAGCCGGTACCAATTGTGGAAGTTTACACTTAAAAAGGCATCTAAAAGAGCAGCACTTGCCTCGTGTGTGAACTCTTGGTGCCTTTCACCAGTCAGCCAGACTAGTTTGAATTTTGTAACACTAAGTAATAGAACAACCTATCACCCACATGATCGCTGGACAGACTGCTCTAAATTATGTTTATTGATGAGATGATGTACTATTGACAGAGGCAATTTTGTAGAAGAAAAAGAAAGACTCCACTCTTCTAACACCGATATTTTCACCTTTGTTTCTTACCTTTCAAGTCTCCACACTATTTATAGTTCTAGACCTTCTTGCTAGTGGGTCCCTCTTTGGAAACCCCTGCCATGGGACCCTGAGGTTCTCTCTAGTGTTTGCTGTCAGAACTAACAGCTCGGGATCTTTATGCATGCAGCTTTTTCCTTTTATTAATTTACCTCCTCAGTGTGCGTTTGCGGGGCTGAAACTCGGGGGTCTCACTGCACATTGCCATGTGTGGTCTGGAAGGGCCCTGGACAGCGGAACACACCGTTTCTGCTTTTTTGCAACCTTATCGCTGTTGGGTATTGCTATTTCATTTTTTAATGTATTTTAACTCCATATTGTCACAATCTGTGACTATTTATGTAAAATACCGCCAAGCAGCCAGTCTCTAAAGTCTAAGCGTTTTGTCTTTCGTTTTCCCACTGGACCAAGCTCACGGTGTTAATTCGAGTGGCACTTCCAGGTGAGTATGCATTTGACTAGGGTAGAACAAAGTCAGTTCAGCCAAGACACTGCATGTTTACCACATTATTCAGTTAGGGGATGTCCTGCCTTTTTTTTCTCGTCGACCACCAATTGTCACGGGACATGGACCCCATCTGAATGCCTTGCCAAGACCACAACCAACACCGAGCCTCTTTGGTTCACTCTGGCTTATGCCTTTAGGCCACTGGTTCCAGTGCTGTCTGCTCGTATGAAATGTGCCACACCACTCGGAAAGGTTGTCTCGAGTCTCCGCCGATCTGTACACAAGGCCATGCCCTCCGGCATCGTCGGTGTGAGAGAATAAGAGCTCTTTTAATTTTCGAAGTGGAGATATTCAAATAGAGGCCCTCCGTCACTCCTTCAGATTCAAGCAGTGGCCTGTCCGCCTCCGGCGGTCCCGACGGTGTGCGGGGCTCACGAGGAGCTTGTCCTTTCACTCTGGAATCATGACAATTTCTCTCGTGCGATGCTGGGCACCCCATATGAGGAAACTCACTGTCCCCGGGTGTCATCTCCCGAGCGCAAAGATGCTGAAGGGAAACGCTGGTTTTGTTCATTTACATCTCAGGGCTTTTGAGTTCAACGGCACTGCCCTCTTTTCACAGACAAGGAAGATACTAGAATCCGGGGCCACCACTTCCTTCGTGACGTCCCGTAATTCCACCTCTCTGAGTCCGTGGGTCTGCAAACCACTCCGAGTTTGTGGTTTCTCTTACCCCTCCAACTTTCTCTCTCCCTCATTCTATTTCCTATGGACAGACTCATTTGGACCCCCTAAGCTGAACTTAAGTGGATTCTATTAGTAATCTGCCCAAATATGGTCTTATTCCTTCTCTGTGTCCTTTAAATATGACTTGTGAGATTGGTTCAGGGAGAGGGAAAAAAAGTGTCTGATTATTGCCTTTACATGCCATCGATTCAGAGCTAACTGCTGAATAACTTTTGTGAAACAAAATTGGTCATGTTTTTATCAGAAAGTTAAAATGAATGCTCAGCATTTTCACTTGGGAGGAAAAAATCAGAAAAACAAATGTGGCCACAGCCCCACTCCTCAAAGACAACCACTGTAAATATTCTGGTATATTTTCTTTCCCTTTTCAAAATGCATTTTAACATTTGCTTACATCTTTTAAGTTTTAGTTTTCTATAATTGTGATTGTACTCCATACACAGTTTTACATATTTCAAACTAAATAAATCTTCAATAAATCTTTTAATGCCTTTATGAGGCTGCTATGTTAAGTGAACAGTGACACCATACTTACTTAATCGTTTCACTGTTATTGCAGAATTAAGGTCTCCCCCACTATATGTCATTGATATAGATAATGCTTCAGTAAATATACTTGCATAAGGTTTGGGGAGATGGTTGATTATTTTCTTACACGGCAAACGAGATGGAAAATTTTCACGTCTCCAGGTACCTACTGGCAGGAAACCTTTTCCGGGCTGCCCACCTGACTGGTTTTGATCTCCGACAAGAGTTGTCTTTGACGGAACTGTGCGTGTTCCCGCCCAGGTGGAAGTGCTGTGGGCCAGCTCCTTTCTCCTGAGGACCCTGTCTGTCTGGTGCGTGGTGGCACTAATCTCACTCCAGGCGGCCCGTTCAAGTCCCCTCGGAGGGAATGCTCTTTCCCTCTGGAACCAGGACAAGGGAGGGCAGGAGCTTTGTGTCAGCAAAATTAAAAAAAAAAAAAAAAAAAAAAAAGGGCTGAATGTGAAAGAATCAAGCTAAATTTGGGGTCAGCCGGTTTTTGCCAGGCTTTTGATAGTGTTAATTGTTCTGCTGCTGAAGAACCTACTGAGGAAGTTTGAAGACTTCCTTGGCCCTGTTGGTGAATGTTCAGAGTCCTCAGCCTGTTTTTCTGAGACAGGGCTCGCCCTTAGCTGTGGTCCTGGGGAATGTTACCTGGTGTGGCTGAGACAGGAGGAACTCTATGACCAAGCACTTGTCTTCACTCTTACGGGTGTTGCTTTCAAATCCACTTTAGGGAGAGAGGCCCAGCAGATCTTCTCAATGGTTTAGGGATTTCAGATTACCCTGTTTACCCTGTTTCCTGAACAAGATTCCAGAATCTTCTAGAAGCCTGCATAAATCTCCCTAAATATTCCCAAAGCCTTCACAGCTTCAACACTCTCAGAACATAGAAGTAACGGACATTGAAAAAAAAACCCTACACACATATACAAAATATATAGATATATGTACAGGGGTGGGCAAAAGTAGGTTAATAGTTGTGATTACAAGAAACAGAGTTTATTCTTACATTATCATATACAATATTACTTATTGTATTATTTATTTGTATTATAACTATAAAACCTACTTTTGCCCACTCCTGTATATAAAGATACCAATATATAGATATATGTATATGTATATCACATTCCATACATTTAATTGCAATGTAAAAAAAAGATATTATTTGCAATAATAGGTACTGTTTAAAATAAAATCACAATGAGCATTATTAATAAAACATACTGGACCCTGTGACCCAGCAATTCAAGTTCTCAGTGTTACTCTGATCCCAGCCTGGACAGTTGATAAGAGTGTGTGTGTGTGAAGGCATCAGGAGTTTTGGAATTCGAAAGCTTCACTGACATCCTGATGACTCTGAGGGGTCCCGTTATCAACACAAAATAAACTCACTGTGTTTAACCCCAAACCCTTTACGCAGAAGCCACTGTTTGTTTGTTTGTTTTTTTAAGATACCTGTTTGTTAGAAGCAACAGTGCTCTCTAGGATACAGACAATGTTTTTTTAGAGCAATAATTAATGATGATGATGATGATGATGATGATGAAGAAAAACTGAGATCGATTTCAATACCTAACAGTTGGGAGCAGGGCTCTCCAACTATCACGAACTGGTGTTGTGAAAGCAATTTAATTGATTGAAATGATTTTTTAAGATTTTATGTATTTAGTTTTTAGGAAGGGGAAGGGAGGGAGAAAGAGAGGAGAGAAAAATCAATGTGTGGTTGCCTCTTGTGTGCCCCCTACCAAGGACCTGGCCCACAACCAAGGCATGTGCCCTGACTGGGAATCAAACCTGCAACCCTTTTGTTCACAGGCTGGTGCTCAATCCACTGAGCCACACCAACCAGGGATGAAGCGATGTTTTTAAGTATTAAGTACAAAATGTAGGTTATAAAAGAGTTTGTAGGGTATGAGTCCATTGTTGTTAAACAAATATATAATTGTGTTTAAGAGAGAAAACTGACCGGTGTTGGTAATAGTCATCTCTGGGAAGAGGAAACTTGGGTGACATCTTTTCTTTGTGCCTACCTGTATTTCCCACATTGTCTACACCGAAAGTATGCCCTGGTACAAGTCACAAAGCAAGCTAATGATTGTGAAACACACCCACAGCCTCTCTAAGCACGATAGCACCGCCATGGGCTGACTCCAGTTCAGGAATTGATCCTCTAGAAGGTTCTCTTGGGCTCACATATTCACAAAAACGAAATGGCTTTTGCGTTTCACAGAAGTGGGGCAGGGTTTTAGGCCGTGTCGCACAAAGAGAAACGCACTCAAAAAACAAGAGCAGGTAGGTGATGTGGGGCCACTTTATTTTTTAAATAACTGTGGGCTGTCCGAATTACACCTTTCAGTGCTGTGTGTGAGTAAGCACTGCTTGGGCCAGGTGAGCGCTCAGCAAGAGGCTTTCCTCCGCTGGAGTCTGACGTCGGCCAAGGCGGAGTAGCGCCCTCAATTGCTCAGCTACTCCGGGCCTCAGTGCAGGCACGTGAGCCTCGAGCGCCGTCCCCAGCTTTTGCAGAACCTGGACTGTGGATGTACTCAGAGCCCCTTTCCACTTTTTGTTTTCTTGTTGCTTGCTGAAAGTTTGAACTAGATGATAAGCTGACATACAGATCTGTTTGTCTGTTTGATCTCTACTAAATGTAAAGCTTAAAAAAAATCAGAAAGGTCAAGTTATATATCCCATGCTACTCTCAATAAATACACCCATCTGAAAACCTTGAAAGAAGTGCGCAGACATAAAAATATCAGCAATGTTACTGTAACTATCGGCTGGAGAAAAATGCAGACAGCTTCTTTCTTGGGGTACGGGTGGTCACTTATTATTTTGGACTTCACATTTTTTTTTCCTGAGTTTTGTGACATTCTATTTGGGAGGAAAGGATTCAAAGCACCCCATCTAGAAACGAATATGAGTAACTAAGAAAAGTGTCCAAGTCATTTACCCAGCAGCTCTCAGTCTAAATGGGAACAGGATCGGTGTGATCCCCTGATACCAGCTCCCTGCGCTTCATCAATAAAATTGAGGGGAAACGGCCTCACCAGGTCTTGCTCTGACTTTTAATTCCAGGACAGGATGATGCCCTGAGGACTCTCGAGGCTTGGAGAGCAAAGCCTCCCTAGTTGGCCAGGGTGCATTTCCGCAACTGCAAGTTTTTCATAGACTGGTCCTGGTGACTCCAGAGACCTTGCCAGGCTCACGCCCTGTTCAGCGGTTGGCGGCTTCGGTCATTAACGCGTTTACAGAAACACAAAGACCGCTGTGAAAAGTAAGAAGGGGCGCTCTATCCGCCGTCGGTATGGCTGAAAATTCACACAGTTGGACTGCCGACTCATGAGGTCATTCCCCGGGGGAGACAAACGTGGAGGTGGTGGGGAGGGGTAGAGGTTGTTGGAGGTCCTTCTTGGGGCTTCCACCGGAGCGCACTTTTACAGAAGTTGGAACAGGAGGCTCATTTACATCGACTCCAGGGAGAGCGGTGCCCCCTAGAGTTGTGCAAATCGGACCTGGTTTCTCCTTCCGCCACACGGTGCTAGACCTGGGATGAGGCACGGCGGGTCACGCCGGGGCGGGACGTTGAGGGATCGAGAAGAACAAAAGTGTTCTGAGAGAAAGAACATCATGCAACAGGAAAAGCCCAGTCAGACACGTTCTAGTCCCCCTCACCCATCCAACTGCGTGACTCTGGGACACCGTTTGCCCTCCTAGAGTGTCTCTCCTCTAGCAGAGAATGTCGGCACCCAGCCACGCGGACTTGGAAGGCTAGAGGCTCCGTTCAGGACCCGGTCCGTGGCAGCTCAGTAACTAATTTAAATCTCTCCCCTCTAGACTAGAGTGACACTCCGGCCCCCTTGTAAAGGCAGTTGGATGGAGCCAGGACAACAGCGGTGCTGGTAACTCTGCTGTCAGGGGACGACTATGCAGGGGCCCAGTGCTCGCCCAGAAGACAGGCGTTTTGCAGGGTGTCTGTCTCCTTGCTGGTCTATGAAGAGCTGCCCTACGTCTGCAGGGAGAGCCCCCTTCCTGGTCGGTGGGCTTCGCTCTGCACTCTGAGGGGCCTGGCTGCCCTGGTGGTAAGCACAGGAACCATAACAGTGTCAGAAAATTATGAACAGCCCAAAGCCGGAGCCCACCGTTCTGAGCTGGGTGGTGAGGGGGGACTAATGGTGCGCAGCATCCAGGCCATTTGGTATCTCCATTCATCTGTGCATTGAGGACAAGGCGATGAGACCCGGAGAACTGGCTGGTTTCTTGAGCCCTGGGCTTGCTAGTCAAGCCATCCGGAGGAGTGGCCGGCGGGCCGGCCGGGGCTCGGGGCTCGTCTCTAGGCAGACATCTGACGAGGACGCCTGGGGCTGGAACGCCTTGTCTCCGCTTCTAAGTGCGAGATGCTGGGCTTTGTCCTGACCTCATGGTGAGACAGATCCTTAATTCACTTTCTCATAGAATGAGCTAATTTACATGGCTCTGAGCTCACGGCAGCCTGTGTGGGAATTTACCTCCATTTTTATAGGCTTTGTGCAGGCAGTGTGAGGTACACAGCCCTACCGTCTAATTAAAAGGGACTCATCAATTTGCAGGATAGTAGCTTGTGGGAGAAAATTATAATAAAAACACTACACCGATGCCTCCATTCTGAAGAGGTGAACATCAATCATGCAGTGAGAGTATTAGCATTTAATCATATCCTTGCTGGGTGAACCTGCAGAGAAGTCTTTGCTTTGAGAAACATGCCTGGTTCTTAGACCGTTAACTTTCTAGAACTGACATTCATGGAAACTTTTTGAGGAGTGGATACAGGAGGAGGTGATGACCAGGGAAGCTCTTTCTAATACCTTGACTTGGCCATGACTTCTGTCCTGTGGCCTGGCTAAGGTGGGCTGCTGTGGGTGCCACTGGCAGCGATAGAAGGAATGCATAGGTGTGACCAACAGATGCGACCGAGGAGAAAGGACTGTGGCTCAGAGTGTGGGCCATCCCCCTCCTGAGCACTGGCCCAGACGTCAGGTGCGGGAAGGCTAGCCCGGACCCTGGCCTCGCCGTGCTGGGTGGCCTTGAGCAAACTGGGCAATCCTCAGTTTTACTATATGTAAAAGCAGGCCATTGGTTTTGAAGGTGCTCCAGCCCTGGGGAACCGTGCCTACAATGGAATAGGCATGGGTTAAAACTTGCTTCTACAGCTGAGCAAACTGCAGCAAGAAATGATGGCTCTCTGCATCTGCAAAGTTGGCCTGGAAGTGCCCACTCCATGTGGTTGCTTTTAATGACTGAATACATCAAATCAAGATTGACAAAATCAAATCAAGCCTAGGAAAACAAAGGCTGGCTATGGCTACCAGTTTCCCTCCATGGACCATCCTTTCTGGAACTAACGTCCTAGGATTATACCCCAACTCTCCTGGACAAAATTGTACCTATTTAACAGCAAGATAAGTCCCTGAGGTTCCTGGTTACCTTTACATTTGGGGGTGAAGTCAAGTACACACATTCTGTTGACTCCGCCTGCCCTTAGTCACGGCCTTTTCTAATGCTATGGGGTAGGGCTGTGTTCTGTAACATTTCTTTGCCCCAAATTTACAATCATCACTTGTCTAAAACTGGCTGCAGTCTGTCAGGCTGGTCTGGTTCAAGTATCTATTTTAAAAATTACCCCAAAAAGCAAATTAAAATAAGAAACATTATGTTCTTCTGTGTAGTCACATTATTTGGCCTCTGGAAAAAATGGGGAAAAATAGCTTCCAGGCAGAATTGCAAAGAAAGCCAAGGCACTGTTCCCACCTGGGCGCCAATGGGAGAGCAGGCGTCTCGGCTGGAGAGGCCTCTGGGCTTGCTGTCTGCCAGGAGCCTCTTCTGGGACAGGATATTCAGGTCTCCAAAGCCCAGGGCTGTCGGCGGGCTATTTAATAACCTGGGTGAGGACGGCGGAGGGAGACGCCGCCATTTCGGTATTCTGACCTGGTTTCCAGGGTAAAACTGGGCGGGAGTTCTTGCTGCATTTTATTTTTCAAGCAAGTATCAGATATGCACCTGCCCCTGAAGTAAGTCCTGCAGGGGTGTAGCCTCGGTCCTGAAAGCTGACAGAAGTGAAACTTAAATGACCTATGAAACAGGGCAGAAGACACCGGTCTGAGCTCCAAGCACAGAGGGAAAACGCTTTGCCCATTCGATTCAAGTGCGATTCTTATCGATGAGTTATCCTCTGTCTAGTTATCAGGCATCAACCTGTCTATCTTTCTATCTATTGGCTCACTCCAACCCATCCACAAAAGGAGCACTCCTACTGCAAAAAGAAGAAAGCAGGGCCCTGGCTGGGTGGTTCAGTTGGTTGGAGTGTCTTCCCAAGGCACCAAAGGGTTGCAGGTTTGTTTCCCCTTAGGTCACCGACGTGGAGGTTGTGGGTTCCATCCCCAGTGGATGCTTCTCTGTCACATAGACGTTTCTCTCTCTCCCCCTCCCTCTTCCTCTCTCTCTAAAATCAATAAGCATATACTTGGGTGAGGATTAAAAAAGAAGAAGAAAGCAGGAAAGTATTATAAAGGTGTTAAGATAGACAATATACCCATAAAAAAAAAAACTGACAGAAAATACACTGCGATCTATTAAAATGGCTGTGTCAGCAAGATAGAACGCTGGGAAGATATAAGTATAGGCATATTTCCTTCCTACCCTCACACTTATTTTAAACACTGCCATACTTTACAAACTTTGTGCAAGAACATTTTCATGTTATTAACTCCGCTTTTGGTAATATCTGTATAATATTCCAGAATTTAGATGTACCCCCAATTGACTTGACAATTTCCCTACTGTATAAAGAAAGGAATTTAGAGGCCAGACACGGTCCAATACCCCAGTCTACATCATGGAGAAGCTAACTGAGATGGCTCTTAGAAACCCACTTAATCTGATATTAAAGAGAGGTTTGGGGCTTGAGCCCTCTCTGCCTGGCAGCCCTGGCACGAGAGCGTTATGAGAGGTGTAGTTAAAGGCCAGCCGGTTCAACAACCAAAATGTCCAGGTAAATATGTGTGTGGAATTGTTTGTTCTCTATGACATCCTATGATCACACAGCTGAGTTTTTCCTCCAAACTGACCCAGCTTTGGATAGGATTAGACATGGCAGAAGCCCCAGAAATAACACTTCCAGGTCAATAACTTTTGGGAAAGTGTTACCATAAAGACAGGCCATTCTTAATGAACAGCTACCCCGATAGCTTTTTCATGCAATGAAGAAGGGTCTTTGCCTAAATAATGAGGAAGTCAATTTCTAAGTTAGGCCACTTATTCACTCAACAAACAATGGCTAAGCACCTCCTAACGCTGATCCTCTTTAATAGCCTGAAATGTAGCATTATGTTAGCTCGAAAGCTCAGGCTAGGGACTGGAAGCAGATCCACGAACTGACCATCCAGGGCCCCTTGCTCAACTGTAGGGGACGACATTACATTGAACTCCATGTAGCAGCCCCAGGCAACCTGTTTACGAAGCTCCAAGGCAAATGTCTTCTCCTAAAGCTGTGCAACTGGGGCCACGTGGACCGTGAAAGACATGCAATGATGAATGCATTGATGGGGGGAGCAGAGGTCCTACGGGATCAGAGAGGAGAGGGCCCAGCTCTGCCTCACTGGGAGGGGAGGGATGTCAATGAAACTGCCTATCAAAGGTAACATTGGCATTTGAAAGGTGGCAGACAAGTAGATTCAGGAAATAGCATGCAGAGAAGAATAGGATAGCTGATTTTTGCCTTCACTCGGTATTTTAAGAAACTGATCAGAGAACTCTCCATCCTCCAAAGACCTTCATGGGAAAGCAGCCTCTTCATTTTCAAGGCATTTAGGGTCTTCTCACATTGTCCTTGGCTGGAGCAGCTTCTCCCTTCATGCTTACATGTCACACATAGTGTTTTCTGCAGGGGTGGAAATGCGTCACAATTGTGTGACGTTTGTTTGCAAGCCACCAGATACTGGTAGCTCAGCAGAGACTATGCAATTTCATTTTATTTTTGCCCTCAGTCAGATTTCAAACAAAGACCCCAGAGATATCTGGGAAATTAATTTATTAAAAAGCAATAGCTTGATAACACACGCGATGGCAGAAGAAATGAATATGTTCAACATTGTATAAAACAGTTGGCGATCACATAATAGAGTGTTCATTCTCAATTTAGTAGCTTGTCTCATTATGCTTGGCAAATAGTTGTAAAATAGTGTATTATGCACGAACCAACATGCATTAATTACTTTTAGTGCATATTTATTTTTCAAATGTAGTATGAGTCAGATTCATCTGTAAAGGCAAGTCATTTTGCGAAATTCCACTTCAGGACCCTTTCAAAGAAATAACCATGAATTGTAGTTCTGGGGTCTGAAAATAGGAACTAGGAACGTAAACATCTTTGTCCCAGCATAAAGCAGTCCTGCCTTAGATTGTCCAACAAAGGGGCCAGCTGATACTAAACCGCTCACCCCCCAGATGTAGCCCCCACTCAGTGCCTAAGCCAGTCCTCACTGAGATAAGTAAGAAGTGATTCTGCCACTTGAGTTTCTCATGACTTTGGCCATGTAACTTGCTTTTCAAAAGGATGTGAGTAGACAGACAAGCAGTGGACTGAAATGCTCTTGCATTGCTACATGGATGTGCCCTTTTACACTCCTGTCATTCACCACAAGGGGAGTACTCCCGGGGACCACCAGTTGAAGGAAAATGAGAGCCACGTAGAATAGACATGAACCCAATAATCCACAGCCTAGAGCCAGACCCAAGCTGGATAAGAGGACCCTCAGCCTATAGACAGATAACGTGAGCGATTATAATGACTGCTCCTTTCTGCCACTACATTTTGGAGGTGTTTTTGTTAGGCAGCAAAAGCTAACTGATACATGTGGCATATGCAAACTTTACTTTGCACTTCCCTGGGGGAATCCTTGAAGCAACTGGCAGTCAATTTACTTCTATTTCACTTGCTTTGTAGGAAGTTTGGCCCACAAGAATGTAAGTCCAACACACATGGTGTATAGAGAAAACAATTTTTTTTTTTTTCAAATGCGAGCCTCAGGTTAAAATCCACTGGGGCAGATGCTCTAACTGAGCCTTGAATTGAATTAAGCTGCTGCTTACTTGGGCAACTCTATGAATGTGCTCTAGGGTAAGTAATAGGGGGAGTCAACCTAGTTATCAATGACTGATAATTCTTCACTGAAGTGCTGGGAGGAAGGCTATCTCTAAATATAGCTGACCAGGCAGGGTCATCACAAATATTAAAAACAATGAAGAAAATACCTAGCGCCACAGATGCATAATAACTGGTGGTAGTTGCAATCATAGTCACGATCATTATTATGGCTTAACAATTCACTGA
Organism: Glossophaga mutica; assembly: GCA_039655065.1. Classification (NCBI taxonomy): domain Eukaryota; kingdom Metazoa; phylum Chordata; class Mammalia; order Chiroptera; family Phyllostomidae; genus Glossophaga; species Glossophaga mutica. The sequence continues at coordinate 23,717,904 of CM077315.1, forward strand.
CCATGGAGTTCAGCAGCAGAAGGAAGGACAGGAAGCCCCCTCTCCCATCACTCACTGCCAGTGCATCCTCCCCAGAATCCAGGTGTCCCTCTGCCGGTCTCCCCAGGTTCCTCCCTCAGTTGTACTAGCACAACTCTGCTGGAAGCCCACCAGAAGCCAGCCAGGGGCTGAAACCCAGACAGTTCCATACTAGCTGGACCTTGGCTGGTGGGGCCCTAGGCTGGGCTCCAACAGGTAGAAGAAGACCTTCTTTCTTCCAAATTGGATTGCCTCCTGGAATCTCTCCCTGCCGTGGCTGGCATGCCTGACTGGCCCTCTTGATACAGAGGAATGCTTGGACATCATTGAGTTCTGGTGAACCATCCCAGCAATGTTTGTGTTTTGGCACAAACTGTCCTCTACCTGGAGTTTCCTTTCCCTCCCTCTTCCTTCTCCAGGTCCACCAAAGTCCACGTCCCTCAAGACCTACATGCTGGGAAAGCCTTCCGGTTGACTCAATGGGAAAGTCAAACATTCTTGCCTCTTGGTTCCACTGAATCCTGCCCACGTTGCTCTAGTATTAAGCCACTGTGCTGGGTTTTGTTGTTGTTGTTGCTTTAGTCCTGTTGGTTGCCTTCATCCATGAGATACTGGAGAACATGGACCTCCTTGTACTCCCTTCTGGGTTTCCAGGCCCTGTGCAGCATTGAGACATAGAAGGTACTCGAGGGATGTTTTGAATAAACGAGTGAGCGATTTTGCTGAGGCCAGCCTCTGAGACCAGGAGAGAGGCCCTTGTCCCCAGCTTGCCATCAGTGCTTTCCTGGACCCCTCACCTCTTCTCCTGCCCCTGTGGCCTGGATCCCCGGGACTCCCCATTGGAGACACGGCAGCAGATCTTAGCTCCTTCTTGTTAGGAGTTTAAAACAAAATACACACCATCTCCAATGATTCCAAAGCCTCGAGGGACAACCTATGTAAGGTTTACAGTGACAGGGAGCAGTGAGGACATTTCTAATTAAATTCTTTAGTGCTTCCACTTGACCTCATTTTAACTGTGCCATAAATCTTTTTTAAAAATCCCTCCAATTCCAAAATTTTAAATAATGCTTATGATTTGGTTTAAAACAGGGACTCTCCTTATGAATCCAACAGTGGAACACACTTTGGTGGCCAGGGCATATTTTAAAATAGGGTCAGTGAAAGGCCACCGACCATTTCAATTAAAATGTTTTCAGGAATTCTAAATAATAAACGGATAATACCTGTAATTACAGATGAAATAATAATTAAAAAACCCTCATAGTCCTGTGTGTAATGTTAGGGCACACTGCTGGTGTCCATGCACCAAGACAAATACCTCGCTGAGACAGGGAGCCGTGGAAACAATTAAAGTATAAATCCCAGGAACCCATTAACACCCAGGCTCCATTAGCCGACTTTGTCTCTGGTCACATGAAAGTCCCGCAGAGTTTGCTGGTGGCTTGGGAGGGGATGGTGTTCGTCCCACTTAAAGGAAAATGTAATTCCACTCTGTAAATCTCTGCTGTAATTGGTTAATAAGCATTCACTTTGGCAAAATAACCGCTGGGGATGATTGGTTGGAGGAGTTTCTCCCCTTATTTCTCGCTGCCTGTGGTCCTAGCTTAGGGGCTGTTCTCGTCACATGTATCCTGAGCTTTCCAAGTGTGGGGCCCCGGAACCTCCGAGGAGGTGAGTTCTTACTCGGAGGCCACTCATGAGGCAGATTGTTGTTCTAGTTAAACCTTTTCATCTATCCTGGGGCTTCTCAGCCTCAGCGCTCTAGGCATTCAGGGCTTGTTAATTCTTCATTGTATGGAGCTGGCCTGCGCATTATGGGATGTGAACTACATCCCTGACCTGGACCCACTGGATGCCTGTAGCAACCCCCCGCCCTGCAGCGATAACCCCAAACGTTCCCAGATGCTGTCGAATGTCCCGTGGGGCCTTTGCGGGGGGACACTAGGAAACACCGGTCTGGTTCCCGTGTGTGTGGTCCTGGTGTCCCATGGTGGTGATTATGTACCTGCTGACTTGATTCTCTAGAACCACGAGCGGTCTCACCTTCCGCCCCTTTGGATTTCCCTCCTATTCATTCTCTGCTCCTGCCTACATGCTCGGTTCTTGGTTTCTAGGGTTTCACCCGCAGTCATCAGCAAAGGCTTTTGATTCTGACCCGCTTTGAAGCTCTTCCTTCCCAGAGCCACATGTGACTGGGTCAGCTGCAGGGCTCAGCCCTCGTCTCCGGCCCTCACTGCCGCCACGCGCAGCTTTGTGAATGCACCCCAGTTTCTCCCAGAACCCACGCTGCCCCTGGTTGGAAGACAGGTCACAATGGAAACTTTTTGCTTGTTCCCAGGCTCTTGGAAAGAGGTACCCCCTCTCCGAGTTTTAGTTTCCACTGTATCTAACAGGACCAGGGACAGCAGAGTTCGGTCTATCTTTTTGGTTGATTTTGAATGCTTCGTTTATTTTATTTTATTAAGAGTCTCTGGCAAGGTATTGTAAAAAAAAATGTGGTCGGGCCTATTCTGTGAACTCCAGCTAAAATGTAATACTTTCTTAGCGTTGTCGCCAAACTGCTATCATTATCGTACGTGGACCCTAGTGTCGTCAGGGGGTGCCAGGTGCAAGGCAGAATGGTTCTCTGGAACTGGGAAATGGGATTTCGGGTTAACACACTGGACACTCAATTTAATTTGAATTTCAGAGAAGCAACAACTATTTTTTGTATAAGTGGGCGCCATGCAATATGGAATATACTTATGCTAAACAATCAGTTGTCGTTTATCTGCAATACAAATTTAACTGGGTGTCTTATTTTTATTTGCTAAATCTGGGCACTGTAGGCAGGCAGGACCTCTTTTTTCCAGGCCTGTAGGATCTGAACTTGACCTCACACTTCACCCCACCACCACTCAGTTTCTCAGGCTCCTGGACCTGGCCTTGTTTTCTCTGAGCACGTGGCAGGTGGTCACCAGGGGAAGTGAGGGAGGAAACCCAACAGAGATGCAATCTCATTCTGTCACATCCTGTCACCCTGACCATGCCGGCCACAGGCCAGGCGATCTGGACACCTTTCTAGTTCTGGCTTCTCACAGCCTCCCCCTTTCTCACAACAACCCTGCTGTGGTTTGTCACTCTGGCGAATGCTGTGTCCATATCTATCGCCCCATTGAAAATGGAAGGGTTCTTCAGGCCTATTTGGTTTGCAGGTCCTGATTTTGTAACTCACTGTCCTGCCGGATTCTCCCTGCACTGCTTCCAAGATTCTGCCAGCTGGAATATCAGCAGGGACACTCAATGCTCCTGTGTCATGTGCAACCACTGAGAGAGGTCTGGTCACTCTAATGTCACCTGCCATCTTGGTTTGCTTGGGACTGAGTAGTTTCCTGCAACTCAGAATTGTCCACGCTAAAACTGAGGTCCTGAACAAACTGGGGTGACTTGGACACTTCACTGTTGAGGCTGTTGGTAGAGTTCTCTGGGGACATGGTGCTCAGGGAACAAACCTCTAAACTCCAAATTCCAGCCCACCACCTGATAGGGTTCTCCCTCACTCCAGGTGGGGTAGATGAAAGTGAATTCTAGCCTCTCAATAAACAGTCTGCTATTCATTCTTGAGTTATCCATTGCCTCCACCGCAAGGCCTTCCTGGACCATTCTGTCTACATAGCCCCAACCCCTAGACCCCGATCTTCTCTTTCATAACACGTGTCCCAATTGGTTATCACGTATTTGTTTTGGCTACTTGCTTGTTGTCCATCGCCCTTTGATAGCAGGTCAGCTCTGTAAGGGCCATCAATGTGTGTTTTGTTTACTGTTGAAATCTTCAGAACCTACAATAGTCCTGGCACATTGTAGGTGCTCCCAAAACATCTACTGACTGAACACATGGCCGATTCAGTGCCTTGCCAAGCAAGGGGCATGGTACTCAGGGGACGGGCTGCAGAAGCACAGGCCCTGCCCTTGATGGAGCGCAGGGCTGGTGGTTAAACACCTGACGGCAGCCCAGTGTACAAGGTTTACGGATGTGGGAGGCTCAGAGGTGGGGTGCAAAGAAGTGCTAGGAAGGCTCAGCAAAGGAGCTACCCAAAGCACTGTTTTAAACGGATCATAAAGGACTCCCTGCTCTCTGCTTGGCAAAGGGCGTTGCAGGAGGGAGCAAAGGCAGAGGGGCATGGGGTGGCAGTGGGGACACTATGATGGCTGTGAGTGAGAGGAGACTATTAAAAAGATTCTCTTGGGGAGACTGGATAGACGTTCAAGGCCAAAGACATCCAGATCCAGCAATCCTACTTGTAACGAAAAAAGTTGGGAGACATAGTCTTCGTGGTTACACGTGCTCTGTCTCGTTGTGAAAATCTGCCAGAGTCTTCTCATCACCCTGCCCTGCAACATCTCTTTCCCTCTCCCCTGCTGTCTGTATGTCCTGGGCCCCTGGGACCAACCTCCTCATCCTACACTGAAGGCCACCAAGACTCTACCTGTCCCTCGGGCTTCTCCAGCCAACATCATCTTCTCCTTCTTCTATCTAAGAAATTCGTTTCCTTCAGTTTGCTGGGAAGCAATGGGAACAGCTACTTAAACATTTTGTACTAATTTGTGAATGACTGCTTTGGGTTATCTAACTTTTATTTTCTAATATATTTAAAAAATTATTTCTAGAGAGAGGGAGAGGGAGGGAGAAAGAGAGGAAGAGCAACATCAATATGAGAGAGAAACATAAATTGGTTGCCTCTTGAATGCGTCCTGACCTGGGATCAAACCTGCAACCCAAGCATAGGCCCCAACTGGGAACTGAACCAGCAACCTTTTGTTTTATGGGATTATGCCCAACCAACTGAGCCACATCAGTCAGGGTGGGCTACCTAACTTTTAAAGAGTTGGGTGATTTTTAAGAAATATCATTTATCTGTCCTAATTTCCCATTGCTTCGAAGTATCTCGTCCCACAGATTTTACCAAATAGCCCTCTGGCCTTCTCCCTGGATTCCAAAACTGTAGTGATCTATTACGCAGACTCCATAAAAATAGGCCTGTAAAAAGTGTAAGTCCCCTTTACTATGTTTGATTTCGTTTGCCAGGCTGTTTTTTGTTGGCAGTGTACTTAAATATTTCAATATAGTCTTCAGTTGCTGTTAATGAGGAAACAGGGAAAACAGAAGCAGAAAACCCCCAATTAGGCTGGAAGTCCCATTCCTAACAAGACGTGAGTCATTTTTAAATGGATTTCAGTGGGTGCCTTGGTACATCAGTTGAGCCATTTGACATTTGAAAAATATCCAGTGGCAGATGGAATTAAGTCCAGGTAGTCAATATCTAAACTTTGTCTAAGAAAAACGCCAGAGTAGAGGTTACCCAAATTAGAAGTTCTTTGTTTATCCATACATCTCTCCATTCACCCATCCTGCATCCATCTATTCATTCTTCTAACCATCCATCCATCCATCCAGTCACCTATCCATCCATCCATCCATCCATCCATCCACCTATCCATCTATCCCCCTTTTAAAAATTTTGACTCTGGACTCTGTGCCAGGTACTGTTGTAGCTTCCCAAATGACTGCTGTTCTAATGGAACTCACATTCTGTAGAAAAGAGACACAACAAATAAAATCCATTGATAAACAAGAAAACATCAGCTAGCGATGAGTGCTGTGAAGAAAATAAATTGTGGTAATGAGACAGAGTGTGACAAAGAAGTGAGAAGTGGGAGGGGACTGCTTTAAAACAGGTGGTCGGGGAAGCCTCTCTGAGGTGGCGACATTTCAACTGAACTGTGAATAAGAATCAAAAAGTGAGACAAAAAAGAGAGTAGTTTAAGAAAGAAGAGACATCTTGAAAGTAACGGCATGAGGAAAGAAGATGAAGCTGAGTTCTGTGCCTTTTACGCAGGTACTGAACCCCTCATCCACAGGGAAGGCACCTCTAACTTCTCTGTGGATCCCACTGGCTTTGTGTGCGTAACAGGAAATCTGCTTTTCCCTCGGCTCACCGATTGACTCCAGTCTGATTCAGTAACTGACACGGTAACTGACTCTTCTTTGCTGAGCTTCGTGAAATTCGGCACTTGGTGAACTGGCATTAGGGAGGAGGGATGAAGGGCTTTTTTTTGCCGGAACAGCCCAAAACATTCTGTGCAAACGTTTCCCGAGGCACCACTTCCCCAGTGGAAGTAATGGGTGGCCATTTGCAAACTGCTTAGCCGTCCTAACCACCATCCACCAACCGTCATTAGCTGCAGCTGGAACAAAGGCACCTTCCTGGACAGCTTTGCTGGTTTAAAAGAAAAGTTTTATCTGGACATGCCTAACTACCTCCCAGTTGTGTTTTGCATCAAAAATATGTAATTTTTTTAAAAAAAGGAAGCAGGGGAGACTATTTTAGCATATCCAAATCAAACATGTATTTGTTAAAACAATTATATTTAGAAAACAGCCACTGCCTGGAAAATTCTGGAATGAGCTAAAACTTTAAAAAAAATTATTTTTCTTCTAAGCATGCTTATGACAGTTGGTTATTTTAAGAACATCTTTTCCCAATTGTTCTTGCTTTACCCAGTTTTGGAAGGATATTTGCTAATTTCAATGTCTCCTAACACACAACTTTTTTGTTTTAATTTGCCCCAGTGAACCTCAAAGAAAGTTCACCCCTGTGCCGGGATTAATTTTGTTATTGATTTATTTTATTTGGATAATAAAACAAGGGTACCATGTGTTAAGTACATTGGGCTTTCTTTAAAAAATTTTTAACTACAGCTGGTTAAGACAAAAGAGTTACACAGAAAGGGTTAAGAGAGCCACTTAGCATGGAATGATGCCACCTGATCATAAATGCTGCTTTTTGTAATAGAGCAATTTTTCTTCATTGCAGTCTTACTAATATGATACAGTGTCTGAAATAATAACTCTATCTTGGCCAGCCCAAATTCTCCCACCTCCCTCAGCTCTCTAATTTCTTACAGGGTTTCCCTGGTTTTGTAAGTATTTTTAATAGGGTAGATGTTCCAGATTCTTCTACACAGTCAAATCCTTTCATAATCAGAGACTTGTTTTTCCACAGGAATTTAATTCCCTCTGCAGAACTGTAACATGGATCGGACTGGTCTGGTTTACGTTTTCTGACATGTTTTCCCTCCCCTGAAGATTAACTTAACTATCGTTTGGCTCCTTCTCAATCCTTTTCATCTCATTTTCACTTTAAATAAAATATTCTGATTTCATTCCGTGGAGTACCTTACACTGTGTTCTGAAGATAGGGATTTTAGCTCTGGGAGCTGGCTTTCTCCTGCCAAGTGTTTCTCCCTTGAATTCTAGATGATGCTCAGATTGTCTGAAATTAAGACAACGAGTCCAAGATTTAAAAAAAAAAATTCAGCTTGGTGAGTTGGATATGTCTACCAAATAAACGGTCAAGTTAATAAAAATGTTACCTTAAAAATCAGTTGTATCAATCATTTATTATCAGGTACACAATGCACTGAGTTTGCTAAGAAAATTTTTGTAAATTGTTTTACTTCCCCTGAATGCTCTTAACTCCCTACTTTAGAAGATGAACTCTTTTTTATTCTTCAGGACTCAGCTAAAAAATATCTTTGGAGAAATAATCAGCATCCTTATTACTCCCTCTTCCTCCCTCCCTCCCTTCCCACCTCCCTCCTTCTTTCTTTCTTCCATTGCAGAGCTAATTACAACATGCAGCTGTTGTATTTTTGTTTGTTTGTTTGTTTGTTTGTTCTGTCTTTGCCACCATTTTATATTCTGTGAGTCCATACTATCAAGGTTATAATGTCCACTGAACCAATGCGGGCCTCAATGGGGGCAATTTTTCTCCTCAATGCTCTAATCTGGCCTTCTACATGAACTGAATTAGCATGATCTGGTGGTCATTTTGTTTCCAGTTGGCGATGAACTATTATTGCCATGGTAAAGGCGGAGTTTTGAACTGTCTGATCAGCAGGGCCCACAGACACTCCCTCGGGAAGAGCTCCACCAATCCCAGGGCTCCTGGGGCCCTCCTCCCTGTGGCCAGGCCCCGGCTCCTGGCACTTAGAACAAATAGTTCCTGGGACTGTGCAATCCTTGCTAAGCAGGCCATCCAAAGAAAAGAGGGCTTCAGGTCACATTACATGTCATGACTTGTGTGCCTACACATTTAAGGCGATCTGCGGAGAGCACAGAGGCATACTGGCCACCAGACAGCTGGACTGTCTCCAACTTTCTGAAAGAGGAAGAGTCATCTCACTTCTTTAGCCCCCAGCCTTTTAATGGCCAGAATGAGAGGATTAGATTAAATAAACTGTATATAGTTTCTCTATAACATTCCCTCATTTTGCAATCAGCTATAATATATTGATGGGCCGCATTTCTTTCCTAGGTGGGACTCAGTCTTATGCCGGTGTTCCTCAGAGCCCACTCCTGAGTGGTACGAGCCGTCACAGCACAGAACTCTGTGATGATGAGCACCAGGTCTGAGGATCCTGAACAATTCGAGTCTATTTATAGAGAATCTGGGAGCCCATCCAGCAGGCCTGCTGATTGCATCAGCCAAATAATAGACTGGATTCAGAAATCTGTTACATTCCGAGCTGGGGTTACCAGCTTACCTCTTACAGCTTGCTAGCTTGGCCTGGCTTTGAGAGGATGACCAACCATCCTGGTTTCCCTGGACTGAGTAGGTTTCCCAGGACTCGAGATTTTCAGTGCTAAAACTGGCACAGTACAAGGAAACTGGACCATTGGTGACCTTCGTTTTATCTATCCCTAATAACGCCATGCTTACAACTGCAACACCATCGTCACCATCGTCATCATCATTGTCATCATCATTAGTGACTTACTAAGTGCTTGCCATGCATTATGACTTTGCGAATGTCATCGGATCTTCACAATAATTCAAACGATAAGAGAATCATCTCACTTCACAAATGACAAGTCACAGCATGAGAATCCCAAACCCTGGTCACCCTGAACATCCACCCTGGGTCAAAATCAGCAATTTGAAAAACTCCTGGGTGTTTGACATCAAGGCATTATTGTTAACTGCTTTCTGGCTGTGATAATATTATTATGGTTGATATACATATTTTTAAAATTCCTTATCTTTTAGAGATGCATTTAGAAGTATGTATTGATGGGGAAAAATCAAATAAAACACATCTTAATAAGTGTCATCAAGCGCCAATCCCCACTGGCCTCTGTGAATACAAGTCCCCAGGTTCACGACTGTGTCAGGGCCAGTGCAGGGACAATGTTTTACAAGCTTAGTGACCTTGAGTGAGTCACTTTGCTTCCTTCTTTCTCTAAAGGAAGAAGCTGGGCTCAATGATTTCCACACGTTGTTCAGCAGTGTGATTCCCAGGCTGTGGGTCTGGCGGGAAAAATGTCTGTGCAAAGGTTCCTAAATAGGATATGGACTGTGTCCATTCTGTACTTTCCAATTTGCCTGGGTTTAGATATCATCTTCATCATGACTATGTATTTTTTTCTGTGAGAAAAGTATTGGTAGTCAAACTTCATGTTTGTTAGGCAATGGAACCCTTTCCTCAAATGAAACATTCCCCAGATGCCGAAGTTTATAAAACCTTTGGAGAGAGCTGCTCTGGTGTACAGGAAAGCCAAGAATCCCCAAAATAGCATTTTCTGGAAATTTACTGCTCGATGCCCTCCTGGCCAGCATAAATCTGACAATATGAAAAGGAACATTTAGTAAATGCAATCATTATGTTCCTATAAAGCAGGGTCAGAAAACTTTTTCTGGAAAGGGCCACATAGTCAATGTTTTAGGTTTTGTGGACCACAAGGTGTGCATCTCAATGGCTCAACCCTGCCTTCGCGGTACGAAAACAGCCACAGAGAATACACAGAAGGGTAGATGCGGCCAAGTTCCTGTAAACCGTTGTTTACAGGCACAAATGTGAATTTCATGCACTTTTCAGTTGTCACGAAATATTCTATCCACCCCACCCCCCCAACCATTTAAAAATGTAAAATCTATTCTTAGCTGGGGGCCGTGTAAGACAGGTGGCAAGCTTGGTCTGGTCATGTGACACTGCAAGGTGTCAATAGTTTGGTTTCCTTTCTTGCCTCTAAGAGTTACTTATCCGCACATTAGTGGGAAAGTTATGTAAGCTCTCTAAGCCTCAGTTTTCTTAGACATGAAAGGGGAGTAAAAATAAAACCTATGCGGACAAGGGGCTATATGGGAATTCTCTGTACTTTCCACTCAGTTTTGCATTGAATCTAAAATTGGTCTAAAAAATGAAGTCTGTTTTAAAGATAAGTAAAGCCTACTTCATGAGTTTATTGTGCAGATTCAATAAGATAAGACAATAAAAATGCAGAGCATGCGGTGGGCACTCTTAGCTATTACCCTGCTCTGATGGAAACCAGGAACAGCCCTTCTTGGTCCTTCTCCTGATTAACATTCAAAGAGCTGTGCCCATTGACTGGCAGAGTCCTAAAGCAACAGCCCCTAGAACGTGGATCCTGGGGCCTGTTGGGGCAGAATGAGCTGACCCAGAATCAGTGTGGGTGAGAGTCACGGATTTTTCCTTCTGCCTCTTACCTCCTGACTGCTCGTTACTGGCTCGACTCCTGAGCCTTTTCGGTGGACAAAAACATTGTTTGCCTTTCTTCTGCAACCTTTTCCAAAGATCTGGACAATGCTCACTTAGTATCTTTATGACTCTCACCTTCAAGCCCTGCCCTAGGTTCCCCACCTTGGCAATCCCCACCTTTATATAATCATTTTGTCACTTCCTGTGGCCTCCCTCCTCTAGCCACCTCCGCAGGTTTGCAGGGGGTAGGGGTCATATCCACATCTGATAGTATTTTTCTACTCCTTCTCCTGGGCTCCACTGACCTCCCTCTACTTGCTGCCTGTGTCTCTGTGTGTTTGACTCTGCAGCTTGGAATACTTGCTGTTCCTGGGCTGGAGCGGGTGGGGCGGTGCGGGGGGCAGTTCTGGTTTGACCATGCCCACTGGTCCTCTCTGTAAAATCTGGGATCTGAGCGATCACTTCTCTTGCTCTGAGGTTTATTTAGTCACTTTAGATCTCTATATATGGTCACTGTAGAAAGAATCCCGGGCGTTCCTTTCCTTCTGTCTTTTCTTCGCCAACCCCCCACCTTAATTAGCAGTGGAAGGGCTGGCTCCACGCCTTCTGAATTCAGGGCACGTACCCGTCCCCAATCTAGTTCCCTCCCGCCTCTCCGGATGTTGTTGGGGTATCTGTAAAGTGCCTCAGCAAGCCTTTTAAAAATAACTCTATGTTTTATTTTTCTTTTTGTTTTAAAAATAAAGTGCATGGTGTATATTTACATTATAAAAGTAATCCATATGCCTTATTGAAAGCACAGAAAAGTTGAACAAAGAGAAAAATAATCAACCGTATCCTTATTCAACATTGTGGAATAATTTTCTACTGAGGGATTTAGACATATTCCTGGGATTACAGTGTTGGATGCTGAGATGGCCATTTAACACAGTAGCACCAATAGTTTTCTCTGTTATTACTTGTTAGTGAGCATCACTCTTTGACTTCATATATTCCAACCAGGGGTCACATTACATTTTATTTAATTGTCTCCATTTTATTGAATATTTGTTTCCAATTTGTATCACTATAAGTAATACTCCAAAAACATCTTCGTGCATAGATGATTTTTATTGTAGCCTAAATAACTGATTCATAGTCGATTGCCACAGTTGGAACGACTGCAGGAACACCTGAGTGGCATTTACACACTTTTTAAGGAGGAAGCATTGTCAGGGCCTGCATTGAATGATACGGTGACTGTTGGCGTTGGCTTCTCCTGACGGGTCTAGAATCCTGGTCTCCAGACAGCTTCCCCCGACAGAACAATTCCACTCAGGTCATCACCTCTGCACCCAGCCGTGCTCTCGCCTTCCTTTCAACTCACTGGGCCGCAAACTGCCCCAGACCAACTACGTGGACCGACCTCTGTTTTGGAACGTAAATGCCAGCTCAACCATTGATCATTTTGCTGGAACTTTCTGAGTTCGTCAGTTTGTCTTAGATTTATAGCAAAACTTAACCCAAGAATGGAATCCCCAAATCATCTCATTCTCTAATGTGGTGCAGCCTTTAACCTGGTAAGGAAAGCTGAAAGATTGCTCTGTCCAAACCTTTCGGAGATCAGTCACATTGCACTGTCCTGCTTTTGGCCACTGGTCACTGGTTTTACGTGTTCAGAAAATGTCTTTTTTCTGAACATACCACCAGCTGAGTTGTTCCCTGGCTTTTTGTGCCCAATCAGGTACCTGCATACACACTCCCTCCAATCAGGTACCTGCATACATACCCTCTCCAATGCCAGAACTCCCCTCCCCTGCCATCTGACTGGCTTCTGGAAAGCACCGATTGACTTCAGCCCAAGAATGATTTTTGCCTTTTCTGTTAAACAGCTCAACTGGCTCTTTGACGCCAAGTGTTCCCTCTGTGAGGACAGAGAACCATCTTTGGTCTAAGATTCTGGGGCACGATGGATATCAGAAGCGACCAGGATGCCCTCTTTTCTTGTTTTGGGAGACAGCTACCTCCTGTGTCAAGTGACAGCACTGAAATGCACAACCTGCCTCCTTTCCAGAATGAATAAAAACCCAGTCCATCCAGAAAATCCATTTGGAGCTTATCTCCATGCTATTATATTTAGGCAGCATTTACCTCTCAGCAACATCAAATTTACTTCACTGCCGGAAGGGGCCTTCCAGCTCATCTTGAGAACTTGTTGGAGGTTTTTAGCTGGGGGTCATAGACAGCCACTTCTAAACTCTTGACTGATGGGCCATCCTTGGTCCGGGGAAAACATCATCTTCAACTGTCTGTACAGATTTAGGAGGGACGCCCAGAGCCAGGGAGGGAAGGCACTCCTGCTCGGCCATTAGCGATGGACTGAGCCCCTGTTTCCTCACCTATGATGGGAAGTGGGAGAGCCTCGCCGTCATGCTGTTTGGAGGAAGAGTGACACGTGTGCAAGCCCTCTGCATGGTGCCCTGGCAGGAGAGATGATCAATACCGAGAATCATCATCATTAGCTAAATAGATCTCCTAATGAACTGCAGGGACCACAAGAAGGATATGCGGTGGGCAGACCACCCTCCCCATCTGAACAGCATTTGTTTCTTGTATTTTGCAGGTGAAGAGAGTGAATGGCAGGTGACTTGATAGCTGACTGAAAGGCATATTGGGACATAAACAACAGTTTAAAGGTCTCTCTGTACCCTTCACTGCTTGACAAAAACATCCTGCCACCTTCTGCCCTCTGGACCAAGACACACCAGGAGGGTACCTGAGTTGATAGTGAAATGACTGACAAGACATGTCCCCGGTGTGAGGCCTTAGCCATGAACATGGGTCTCTGGACTAGGCCACTAGGTTTCCCTGTGGACTGACCACCAGACACCATTTCCCGAGTCTCCTCGCCATCACCCAGTGGGCACAGCCATAGGATGCGTGATTCTTGGCAAGCTGTCTGGAGGAAATTTTGCAAATGCACTTCAAGCCTTAAAAATGTCCCTGTTGGTGCTGATACAAGTCTGTAAATAGGGAAAAAACATCATATAACTATACACCAAACATTAAAAAAAGGATGCATGTAAAAACTGCAGCAATCCTAATACTGTCTGTGGTGCAGCTAAGAGCATCAGGCCTCTGTCAACTCCCCGGCTTTGCTAGTGCACTGCGGGTGTGTAAGGTGTACCACTGCAGGGAGCCAAGACCTTTCTATGCTATTTTTGCTATGTAGTGTCACTCTAAAATTGTTTCCAAATAAATAAATAAATAAAAGCCTCCATGTGTATGCCTCCTTCTTCCAGAAATTGCCCGAAGGAAAGAAAGACGCACACAAAGGCAGCCCTAATATGTGCACAGGAGGTTTTACAGTAAGTTCTCATGCAGCTATTCGAAGGGGCCCTTAGCATCAATCACCGGGTGGTGAGGTCAGTCGTCACAATGAGGGCTGCAGATCAGCCTGCCTGGGTGTGTGCGGTGGCGGGGAGCCCTTGCAACACTCTAGCTGCTGGACCTCAGGTGAGCTATGTAACTCTCTGCCCCCTGGGCTCCTCGTCTGTGTAATGAACGTAATATAACTAGGCCCACCTTGTTGCATTGTTCACGTTGAATCTATCCATAACGCACGTGCAGAATTGGATCGGGCACCTTTTATGTGCTCAATAAGTACAATCTGTTGTCATGTTGAAGGAGGACATTAATGAGAGAATGTTGCTATTAGTGAAAATTGGAGGCTATTAAACTACATCTATAATATGGATGCCATTTCTTACAGACTTACCACCATGTTACAAGTGTTCGTCTTTGGGTGGTGCATTTTTGTTTTCTCCTTGAAGCTCTTCTATGATTCCCCCAATAGTCAATAGCACTAATGTTTTGAAATTGTAAAATAAGACTGAAAGTTGACCGTTCATTGAAATGAATGGGTGGGTTGTGCTACCTCTCCACGGTTCAGCCTGTTTCAGCTCAGCCCGCACAGTTCCTTGGGCGCTGCCTGTAAGCCCCGGGCGTCTGTCTCTGAGATGCCTGCCCTTCCCTAAGCAAGGAGGAGTCCCTGGGAAGTCTCCAGGCGCATGGTTATTTGCTGTTGTGAATATCAGATCCCGCGATGAGGTCTGGGTCCCAAAGCGCCCGCAGCCTGCCCACAAAACATGAGCCATGCTCCAGGAAGCGGCTGGGGGCCTGTTCTGGGAGCCGGTCCCAGCGGGTCGGTCAGTCTCGGGTTGTGTGGAGACCAGGGCCTGCCCCAGGCTCTACATTCCCATTCCCACCCCCAGACAGGTGTCTCCAGGAGCCACAGGGCTGCACTCGATACTGCTCGAGTGAGCGAGAACTTTCTGGGGCCAGGTCCCGTTTTCTGAGCATTTACACTTTCTTCTTTGCTCCTGTAATGGACCCAGCCCGCCGTGCCCGGGCTTCCCTCCTCCGCCTGTTTGTTGTCGTGAAGTCTCCGATGGGCACTTGTGGGCGCTCAAACCGCCTATTCATTTTTGACCAGGGTTCTGGCTCCTTCCCTAACCCTGTCGATGACCTGTAGCAGGCTCGGGGTAAGGAACAAGGGGCCGCAGGGCTGGGGGGAGTGCGGAGGAATTTAGGGGTCAGGCCCAGCAGCACTGCAGTGGTCAGTCAGGCCAGGCTGGAACACAAGAGCTTGTGTGATCTACACAGACACCCCCTCTCCCTTCAGAAGGCTGCCCAACCCTGCCAGCAAGGAACGTGCTAGCAAAGCCCCTCGGCACCCCAAGGCCTCGGCTCGATCCAGCTGGTTCTCATCCAGCGTGGGGCCCAGATTCAGACTGCTAACTGCTGGTGCCGCCCGCCAGAGGGAGTGGAGAGCAGATGGCGACACAGCGTTCAAGCTGACCTCCCATTTCTGGGAGGACCTCAGAGTCCACCACATCCAGGCTGAAAGGAAAGAAATGCCCCCAGATGTCACGTTGGGAGGTTAAAAGCTCTCCCTTTTCTATGAACTCACAAGCTTTGCCCCACCCACTCACCCACGGCCCCCGGGATGAGTGCCCACTTCCAGCACTTCCTCACTTAAAGCTTACCAATGGCTTTGGGGGGCATTTGGAATCAAAGCCAAGTCATTACCAGGCCTCTGGCTCCAACCTCCTCTTGATGTACCCTCTCCCTTCCTTGGTCAGATCAAGTCTCTTGGGCCTCCTTTCTACTCCTCGAATGTGCCAGGCTTCCTCCCAGGGCAGGGCCTTTGCACTGGGTGTTCCTAGCCTGGAAATCTTGTCTCCCACACCCCCCTCCCCACCCACCACTTAACAGAATAAATTCCTTCTGTCATCCAGGTTTTATAAACTCAGCACTTGACTGAGGCCTCATGAAGTCGCCCCACTTACTTTCTTTGTAGTCCTGATCCCAGAGGGTAACGCTGTTGTGTATTTATTTCATTAGGGTCTACTTCCCCTTCACTGGAAGGCAGGCTCCATGACAGTGGAGTTTGTCTACGGTGCCCACACACGTCTCAGTGCTAAGAGCAGGGCAGGACATGTAGTAGGTGCTCAGTAAATCACTATTGGATGAATGAAATGATGGAAGAAGAGGCTTTTTGTTGCATGAGAAAACTGTTGACTAGAGAAGACAGTGACTGCATTGGTGTCTTGATGGGATGAGGGTCACAGGTAGCACAGGAGGAACATGTCTGGTGGATTGGTTCATAGCTCATGGGGTGCATTTCTGGTGGCGCCTCAGGCCCAGGTGAGAGGAGGTGAGACTGGAGTCAGGGAGGGCATGTGCCAAGGGGCGGAGGGACCAGCCGGGAGAAAGCATAACATGCTACTGGGGGCGTGCAGATTCTGGAAGCAACTTCAGGGCAGTTTTGTGCAGTGAAGGCCACGCCGCCTTGAAAAGCCTGCCTGTGCGGTCTGGCCACCTGCCCGCCTGGTTGAAGAGCATCTCCTCATTTTCTGCCTGTTTTCATCTTTACTGGGGAGGAGAACTGGGGGAGGGCATGTACTTTCTAAATGACTTATTTCTGTAGAATTATTCATTTCTAACTTTTCAAGAGAGATGACGATGTCCGAAAGATGCTAAGATAACAGCAGGGAGGGGCCGGGCATCCTGTCCCCTCGCGCAGTCTGCCTTCAAGAGGCCCCGCCCAAAAACACCAGGTCTGGCGGACAGCCTCCAGGCAGCCCCGCAGAGGCCCGGCGGCGGACGAGGGTGCGGCCCAGCCCTCCTGGCCAGGCCTCAAGCTGGTGGGCAGGGAAGCAAGAGTGAAGGTGCCATTACCCTGCGCGAAAGCAGCCTGTGGGTCATGGGCACTCGTGGGACAAATAGTACTGGCTGAGAATGGCCACTACAGAAGCGATCCAAGACACCCACGGGAGGATAGGTTTAATTCTTAGGGGATGGCGGAGCGTCAGGGAAGATGATATTAGGCTGGACTCTAAACAGTAAATACCATCTAGGACGAGGGGTGTGTGAGACAGCTGGTCCCGAGGCGGGGTTGGGGGCGGGCGTGGAATTCTAGCAAGTAAAAGCCCGGAGGTGTGATGCCCCCTGGGCGTTGCGGGGAAAGGCCCCGGTGCATTGTGGGAGCTGTGGCACAGTGCATTGTGCGAACTATCTGCAGAGACCCTGAGGCAAAAGGCAGGGGTACGTAGGCAGGCAGAAGCTTGTTTATTGCAATTAGATTTTTCCTGCCCCCCTTTTATTTGTTTTTTTCCTTTTAATAGTTGTCGTCGTCTAAAAGCCTGCACATACTTGACTCTTATTTTTTAAAATTATTTTGCTCCTAGAATAAAAATTGTAGAAGAGCCGGCAGTTTGCCATTTTCAAACCGTGCCCCTGACACTGCTTGGGACATAGTATGTGCTGGATAAAGACCTTGTAAGTAAATCGCTGCTGATGGTCTTCCCCAGGCCAGCCTCATCCAGGGAAGGTGGCATCTGTGCCCAGAAGCCTTACATGCCACGCAAACCAGTGTCCTTCACTTTTTAGTTATTTTTTAAAATTCACACTGGTATAGTCCTCAACTGACATCCAATCTGTAACTTCATGGATTTATGTTGCTTGGCGTAAAGGCAAGTTTAAAAAAAAAAGTGAGCTCTTTTGAAGAAAAAAACTATTAGTATAACAGAATGCAAGGCCCAGGTGGGAAAACAGTCTACCCAAGACTGACCTGACCAGACTGACATTCTAGAAAGATGACTCAGGCAACAGTCTGTCAGGAAAATGCAGAAGGGTGCAAAGGCTGTGCTAATGGTCCAGGAGAGAGGAAATGGGGATTGAGTAGGGCCTGGGGGTGGGGGGGCTGGGGCTGTGGCATGGAAGATGTTGGCTGGACCCTGAGCAGGTGAGGAGGCTGGGATGCGGCGGGTGGGAGGCACCATGGCTCACACCTATCTGTCTTATTTTAAGGCTCAGTTCAGGATCTCCCACAGAGCAGGTGCTCAGTGAATGTGTCCTGAGGGGGTGAATGAGTGGATAAATGAATTACCGTGAGTCTTTTCATTCGTATAATGCTCAGTGCTTCTCATACTCTCATAGAGGAGACAATTAGAAGGGATCAGGGACACTGCAGAGGTCTGATTGGCCCCACCTGTCCCAACTGGCCGCAGAGGAGCCCACTTTGGGCCAGTTCTCAGGGGCTTTGCGGAGGGACAGTCTCACAAGTTGAATAGGCTCCTGAGCAGAAGGGAAAGTGATGAGGGCGGGGCCTAGCCTGATTGACAGTTTCTGTGACATTCCAGTTAGTCACCCTTGGCCCAGGGGCTGAGAGGGCTGGACAAATGCAGCCTCTTTCCTGGCAATAAGAGGGTTAGTGAGGACTCTGCTGCTCCTTTAAGTTGTTTGTAAGGACAAGTCAGGAACCATTCTGGATTGGCTACAGGAAAGGGCCTGCCCAAATGTGAGACACAGCGTTTCTCCCTCCCAGGCGGGGGTGAGGACAGCAGAGTAGACACTTGTTTAGAGAGAAACCAGCTCCCTTTACCCCCACCCCCGCAGTCACACGCAGGACAGATTGGTGGAGCAAGGGGACTAATATTTGTGGAGTGCCTCCTATGAACCACATACTATTGCATGAGTTTTACGTATGTTATTTGATATCTTTGCCATGACGACCATGCAGCATGGGTGAGGGAGGGGTTTGTTTTGTTTTTTCCAGGAGACACATCTGAGATTTGGAGGCTTGCACTTCCTAGCTAAGGGCCTACAACCAATAATATCAGAACTGGAATTTGAAAGGGACTCTTCCACATTTTAAAACTCATGTTCTCTCTAATACTCACAGCCTGTGCTTTGTCCAAAATAGTCCTCTGGGCTCAGTGCCCAACGCAATAGAAAATGTAGACCAAGGACATGAGACTTGGATGGAAATATTCTGGGACATTTTTGTGGCTGAGTGCTCTGGACCTAGGGAAGAAAGCCTTAAGACAAAATCTGTTAGATCAAGGGCCTCGGGCAGATATCGCCTCTGTTCATTCAACCCGCAGGGAAGGGCGCTCCAGGCAGAGGTTCCCGGCAGGGAGACGCGAGAGTGGAAATCTGTTCGTTGCTGCTGGAGCAGAGCATACGATGGAGAGCGTGGTAGGTGGTGCAGCCAGAGGATGGGCAGCGTCACCGGACCCTGGCTTTCGTACTTTCCTCCGGGGCAGAATCTGCTCTGTGTCAGGCAGCTGTCGTAGGTGCCCAGGGAAAGGATTCAATGAGGACGCGGTCCCAAGCTCCGCGGTGGTCAATGAGATACCTCGGCCCAAGACTATCTGAATGGGTGCTATTCTCCCAAATATCGTAGAATTGGCATACTTTCTCTACTAGCTGGTGGGTAGACGGTATTGAAGAGGAGAAAAAAAATAATTGTGGCAGTTTCTTGAGAAATCAGACATGGTGTTTTGCTCTCTCATAATGCATGTTTCAAGCAGAATAATGAGTAGAAAAAAATCAGATTCACATTTATCCTGCTGCTCACGTCAAAGAAAAGGAGCGGGAATTTGATGGCGGCCACTTCATCCTTAGGATGTGCGGTGTTGTGATTTATATTAAAAAATATGTTCTTGGTCTTCATCCTCTTTTCTGGAACAGAGCTCCTAAAACCTTTGGATATTTGTGTCATCCTTGGAAGGGCAAGCCTAACTACGAGCTTTTCATGTGGCAGAGATGGCTCTGAGCCCGCAAGCAGGCAAACCAGATACATCTGCTATATCTGTGGATGGAGGAGACCGGAGGGAAAACTCATCTGGTCCATATCCTGAGAGGCAAAAGGCAGGAGGCTCAGAGGTGGGTGCAGAGTGGAGAGGCGAGGAGACTGGGCTGTATCTGTAATAATAGGACTGTTTTCTTCAGTTCTCCATCAGGAGGACTGTGAACTCGAGAATCTTAGGAAGCTCTTAATCCCTCGTGCCCATTTGACAGAAAAGAAATGGGAGCTTTAAGAAATGAAATCACATGGTAATAAATGGCAGAGCTATGACTTAAAACCAGGTGTTCTGCCTCCCAGTCCAGAGAGAGAATAAAGAAACTATCTGGGCTGGAAGCACTCAGGTTATTTGGCCAGCGTAGCTGCCTGTGCTTGAAAATCACCATCGCCTTACATACGTTGCTCACCATTGGCCAGTGTTATTTTATTAAATCCATATCATCACCATGTATTTTCATTGGTGTCCATTATATGGATGATGTTAAATATGGTGTTGCTTAAAAATTAAGGAAGAAAAAGCAGTACTGCTTGTCTCATTGACAATAACTGGGAGAAACAACTAGGCAAAACACTCCGCTGGAAGAAATTAAGCTACACAAGAGCCATTACAACAGGGATCCCGCCAAGTCTGTGCATCAGTTTCAAATAAGGACACCAGTACAGAGAAATAAGTCCTCAATGCTCTTCTGGCCACCTGGTGAAGCCAAAATCCCACTCGCCAGCTTTGCAGTCAGATTGCTCTGGGTTTGAGTTCTTCCGCTGCCGCGTACTAGCAGTATAAGCATGATTAAGTCACTTCACCCTTTCGAGCCTCTGCTACTCTACTGGATAAATGGGAATAGTACTCAGGACCTCTTAAGGGTGGGTGGGTTAAAGGAGATAAAAGCCCTGAACTGTGCTTGCAGGTAGAAGGTATCTGATATTTGCTAGTTTCCATTCCTCTTGCCTGTTCTTCTGGAAAGCAACTTTAATTTGTCTTCACTCCAGGGTCTGTCTGTACCCGTGATGGGTACAAAACGCTTGCTGAGACTGCTTATCACCCCAACACATCTTTGCGTTTGCCTTAAGGAACTGAAAACAGAGTCCCACACAGAACGGAAAATGGATCAGACACAGGGGCTGGTTAGCCAGGGAGAGACCACTGGCGGTGGCTGTGCACTCCTGCCCCTTGTATCTGCAGGTCCCTGACCCCAGGGGCTCAACCATGGCTCAGCCTCCAGTCTCCAGGTTCGAAGATGGGTCCCCAAGGCCATCGGTTTTATACATCTCTCCCCCATCGTGGCACATGAGGGTGCAGGTGGGAGTTCTGTGGAGCTTGACCCACAGATCCCATCCCGAATGAGTCAGCCCCCCTGATTGGTCTCTAGCTTCTTTTTTTTTTTTTTTTTTTAAATCTAAGAACTAGTTGTGATTAATGACATCCTGATGTTCCTCATGCAGAAATAAGGTCATGGTGAAGATTTAGCCGTTTTGAAACCCCGGTGAACTTCAGGGGCCAGAACAGAGCGCGAATCACTCCGGTTTTGGCTCATCTTCCTTCTCTGTGGCCTGTGACTTCAAGGCTGGGTGCTGTCCCTGCCTCTCAGACTTCCTCTCATGCAAATCAACCCGGTGGGGGCAGGGTGATGGCAAAGTGAGAAAAGGGAGCAGAGGGAAGTAATGAACCCGACCTCCCCAGACCTACTTTCTATTTCACAGGCAAGCCTCTTAAGAGACAGGTTCTACCTGAGCCCTATCCGTACCTCGCCCAAGGCCCTGCTGGCTGCTAGTCCTAAACCTGGGAGCATGGGCTTGGAGGCCAACCTGGTCCAACCATTTCTCAAGACAAACATGTAGTGGCTTCATTCAGAGAAAGATCACAGCTCTGAGGGGTTTACGGGTGTCCCCATAGTCCAGTCCTTTTGTCACCCTGTGCGTTTGCAGAAGTCAAAGTCTCAGAGCTCCCTCTCCTTCAGCGGGTGGGCCTGAGGAGGGTCAG
This sequence comes from Glossophaga mutica, assembly GCA_039655065.1. Classification (NCBI taxonomy): domain Eukaryota; kingdom Metazoa; phylum Chordata; class Mammalia; order Chiroptera; family Phyllostomidae; genus Glossophaga; species Glossophaga mutica. The sequence goes on from CM077315.1 coordinate 23,739,575, forward strand.
GGCCCACATGAGCAGCTGGGCATAGAGATGAGGCACTGGGGACAGCAAGGCCAGAGGATGTCCTTAAAAAGCAGGTCCCTTTCCCAGCCAGCCCCCGCAGACAGCACCCCAGAAAGAGGCACCCCAGTGTGTGAGTTCTACTGTGTGCTGCAAGCTTTTCTCTTTGCTCACTCAAGTGAGTGTGGGGACATGGGTGACACTTTCCTTGAGAGCCTCAAGGAACCACAGCAGGCCTTGAAGCTAGAGAAGTGGCCAAGGTCAGAGAGGAGGACAAACAGAACTTGGGCTGGCAGTGCTGGCTCTGTCCTGAGTTTGTGTCACCTTGATGCACTCAACCCCAGACTCGGGGCTTTAGTTTCCCCATCTGACAGCAAGAGGGCTGGAGCACCCCATCTGTCTGGTCCTCTATTTTATAGGCAAGCCACTAGGGAGAGGTTTTGTTCTGTCCCATCACTGCCTTAGGCAGGGCTAGCTTGATCCCAGTAAAATCTCAAATTTAGATGCTGGGGCTTTCCAGCCCAAACATTTCTTAGGAAATAAATGCATTGGTGACTGTAGAGAAGAGAAGGAAGAGAATGTTCCCACTGGCCCTGGCTTGCATGGACTGATAGACTGGGAAGGACACCTCTATTCCTGCTGCAAATTACTGAGTGCCTGATTTGGGAATACGAAGACACTGCCCAGGCTTGTAAGTGTGAACCATATCAGAGACCGAGGTGTCTACTTCCCCCATTCATGAAAGGTGGAGTGCTGACCTGAAAGGGCCCATAATCTCCCCAGGTTACTATCAACATTGCCAAGTCTCCTATTGTATGCAAATATATTTAAATCCCATAATACAAGCAGTGCAAGAGTACAAGTGCCCAGTGACCTCTACCAAGTCCCCTTAAACTTTTGGGATGGAATTTCTTAAGCTGCCAAATAAAGAGGTTAGTTGGCTTACCCATGCTCCAAAGTTCCCCCGACCTCTATAATTAGGTGCATGGGAGTAGACAGCCACAGGCACAGACTCTGGGTAACTAAAATGTTAAAATAATATCTTTAAGCCCTTGATTGCTTATTTTCTCTCTCCTATACAAGTCTGCTGGTATTGATAAAGATCTATTGTTGATTTGGATAAAGGCCTATCAGTACACGTCTCTGTGGCTAAGGTTCTAAAACAGACAGTGGAGCAAGGCACAGCACCTCTGTGGGTTGTGACCTGGGACATCGATCCAGCTTGCTTGCTTCATTAGCCAAGGGGACTAACTGCTTTCTTTCCAGTGTGTTACAAACGGGAAATAAGGAGGTTTGTGGGACACCCAGATTAGGGTGTCCAGCAGCAGGGGAGTGTGGTGGGGAGGGAGCTGCTCCCTAGAGCTGTGGGATAAGGAGGAAGGGCCTCTCCACCTTCCCTCTGCCTTCCTCACAGGCTCAAAGAGCGAAATGGGGGTCTACACAGGATATGGGACCCTGTTATCACCTCCAAAGTATCCGTATATGCAAGGGTTTATTCTGCAGAGAGTTTATTCTGCAGACAAAGGTGGCTTGTTCTCCCAGAGAACAAGCACCCGTGAGCCAGTGAGGAGGGGCTGCTGGGGGTAAGAGAAAACCTTTGCAGAGTGCGCATCAGGTAGGGGCCCCAGCCAGGGTGTCTCTGATGAAAAGGTTCAGCTTGATGTGGCGTCTCTGGTTCCTCTGAACATGCTCAGGGACAAACGTTAAGCTGCGCTGTCAACGTTTGAAGGTATTTCTCTACAGCAAACACCAGGAAGGGAAGAGAAAAACCCAAACCACTTCAAGTGGATTTCAATTTTGAAAGACGCCACATGAAAAGTGTAGAAACCTAAGCCCCCTTAGTCCAGGCCCAAGAGTAACAGACTCTAGAAGGGGCACGCCGCCTGACTTTTTAGACGCCCTCTCCTTGGAGGCCCCGTGCGTGTGTCTCCAGTGCCGAATGCCTCGGTGGAGGGGCTGGAGGACCTTTCATCTCTGCACACAGATTCGCTAAGAACTAGACCACAGCGTCACCCCACGCGGATGCCCAAAGTAGGACAGCTGTCGTTTGTGAACGAGGGGCCCCATCCAACTGAACTCCCTGGGGTTTGGGGTAGACCTGGGGAGGGTTTTGGTCTTCAGGGAGGACCTCAAAGCCCACCAGGAGCCAAAACGCTGAGTTAAAGACACTCATTCATTCACTCACTCACTCATTCATTCATTCATTTATCTGCATCCATTCATTCCCTCCCAACTATCTTTCTTTTAACTACAACCATCCACAATCCTCAAGAGAGGAGTCTAGATTATTTTTTCTAGAAGATATACTGTCCTGTGTCTTCTTTGCCTGCTGTCCTCTACTTGGACTCAGTTTCTTTCTCTGTGTTCAGAATTCTCATTTGCATCCCTGGTCCGTTAATCTCGGTGTTTCTTTGCCTACTCCTGACAGTTGACTTTTCTTGACTGCCCCTCTGCCAAAGCCTGATCAGAGGCCCAAAAGTTAGATGAGATTATTTTGTTTCTCTCCTTCCTCTGCATCTTATGTAATCCAAAATGTTTCAAAGTACTAAGGCATAAAATGCAAAAGGAAGAAGTATGTTGAAATCAAAATGCCATCTCTCTGGGCTTACTGATAGTGCAACGCTGCAAAATTTTACCAGCATTGGAATTCTTTTCTTGTTTTATTTTCTGATGTCATGGTTTTGCTGAGGCCCTGAGACATATTTAATGGGAACTGCAGGTAATCCAGCACTCCCTTTGCTCCCTGCTCCCAACCCCTCAAGAACTTCCTGGGGCCCTGACCCTGGCTGGGCATAATGCAACCCACAGACTTCTGCAGAGGTATGAGCATTTATTCAAGCTCTGGGCTCAGATAGTGCTGGGAAAGGAAATATCTAAGCCTCAGGACGGGTATGTAGACTGGGCATTATCTTTTTCATTGCAGCCATGTAAGCCCACTCTCCTTTTAGATTTGTAATAGATTCCCGTGGCTGCTGTAAAAAATTACCACAAACTTAGTGGCTTAATGCAACAGAGATTTATGATTGTATAGTTCTGGAGGTCAGAAGTACAAAATGGGTCTCCCTGGACTACAATCAAGGTATCAGCAGGGCTGTGTGTCTTCTTAGAACAGGCGAGAATCTGTGACCTTGCTGTTTGGAGCATCTGAGGCTGCCCGCATCCCTTGGCTTTTGGCCCCCTTCTCCCTCTTCAAAGCCAGCAGCAGTGGGTTGAATTCTCCTCACAAGCTTACTCTGACTTCTTCCTCTGCCTCCCTCTTGTACTTTAAGTGACTGTTAGGATTCCATTGGGCCCACCCAAATAATCCCTTTATTATGAGATCAGTAATTAGCAATCTTCATTCCATCTGAAATCTTAATTCCTCCTTGCTCTGTAACTAACATGCATATGCACAGGTGCCAGAGATTAGGACATGGACATCTTTCGGGCATGATTATTCTCTCTACCATCCCTGGATATCTATAGGATCCAGATGGGTTACATGTACTTCCTCTGTTATGAACTCAATGGTTGTGTCCCCTCGAAATTTATATGTTGAAATCTTAATCCCCAATGTAATGGTATTTGGAGGTGGGGCCTGTAGAAGGTCATGTAGGTGGAACTCCCCTGAATGGTATCAGTGCCCTTATGAAAGAGACCCCAGAATGCTCAGGAGCCTCTTCCACCGTGTGAAGACAGCTGTCTCTGAACCAGGAAGTGGGCTCTCACCAGACATTGTATCTACCAGGTTCTTGATTTTGAACTTCCCAGCCTTCTGAACTATGAGAAATAAATGTCTGTTGTAAAAGCCACCCAGTCTGTGATATTTTTGGTATAGCAGCCTAATTGGACTACGACATAATTTCTGCTTTTTTTATTATCAGGTAAATTTCTCCCACCGCCACCTTCAGCTCTCTTTCTTTGAGGAGAGACAATAAGCTTGGGACTACATCTGTCCACACCTGTGGGTCACAGACACTCAGGAGCACTCCAGCCGCTTGGCCACTATTTAACAATGCAGACATCTGGTCATCCAGCAGTGATTCATATTCAGCAAGTCTAGGAGAGGCCCAGAAATCTGTATTTTAACAAGCCTCCCAAGGGTTCAAATGCTAATGGTTCAAGAACCACACCTGGGAAGACCCTGGTCTCTTGGGAGCCACTGACAACATGGATTTCAGGATCGCCAATCCACCTCCAAGTAAGAAGTCTGCTTATTCAGGACAGAGACAGTGGCCCAGCTGCAGGCTGGCAGGCATTGTGATGATCCACAGTCCAGTCTCACATGTGTCAGGTGTGGAGCCCAGAGAAACGGAACTCAGGGGTTTGCGCTTGAGCTACAGAACTTCCGCTGTGCCACCAGCACTCCCACTCTCTGCCAGATCACTGTGGTCAGAGCCTATACCCTTCGAAGGCTCAGTGCGAAGGGTCAAGGCCACGGGCCATCTTCATATGGTGGGAACTTAGTTTTGAATGAAATCATTCTGGACAGTTCAACATGGTATAGGGGAAAGGAGCTTAAATTCAAGTCCAGGAGCTGAGCAGTGACTCTGGCTATGTTGCTTAAACCTTCTGGGCTGCAAAATAATCTCTACCACAGCCAGCAGCAGCTGCAGCTGAGATGTATGGATGTCAAGTTTCTGAGATATGGGATGGACGCAGTAGAGGCCTGCCTCTTCACAGATAAAAAAATAGTGCCCTGGCTGGTGTAGCTCAGTGGATTGAGCACGGGCCTGCGAAGCAAAGGATCGCGGTTCGATTCCCGGTCAGGGCACATGCCTGGGTTGCAGGCCAGTTCCCAGCAAGGGACACACGAGAGGCAACCACACATTGATATTTCTCTCCCTCTCCCCCTCTTCTACCCTTCCCCTCTAAAGATAAATAAATAAAAATCTTTAAGAAGATAAACATAAAAAAATAGTGATAGCTAACATTTGTTGAGAACCTACACGACTGTCTCTCCGTCGGACTCTTTTCGTTCACTATTCATTGGATCGTCACAGCTCTGAAGTGAGAGGGATGTGATAGTGCCAACTTCGTAAAGAAGAGTGGACAGACAGTCAGGTGCAGTGACTTGCCCGGATTCACGGATCGAATGAGGAGATCTGAGCTCAGAGACGGAGTCCAGGGCGTGCACTCACAAGCAGATTGTCCTGGACGATTCAGATTTTGAATTTCCTGTCACACTGTCAATCATGGCTTCTGTTCTGCTTTTTTATTTGGAAAATATGGTCATTGAACTGACAGAATGTACAGCATCATGACTTTTTGGAGAGAAGAGAGAGTAAGAGGGGAAGTATGGTGAAGAGCCTCTTCTGTACAAAAATTGAAACGGAGGTCACTGGCAACCTTGTATTGATGGACAAATAAGTTTGAAATGGGCCACAGACTCCATTTTGGAATTTTTGTGCCAGCAAATTCTTTCTGAACAGTGTATATTAAGGGACTTTTTATATAGCAGGTCCTTGACCTTTTAGACTGATCCAAATATATGTTTGAAGTGGGTCTCTTTGGGACTTGGGGGCCCCACCACAGATTTGTCATCCAAGAAAGGAAGGTTATGAAAGGAGCTAATGTTTACCCAGTGCTCTGTGGCTACCATTTTTCCGTCTTTCTGTCTCTTGAACATTTCCCTAGGGAGAAGTCTACATTACACCAGCAGGAGGGAGCTTGGGAAAGCATCAAAAAGCACAAATGTTTGTGTATCATAAAAGAATCTTTTTTTTTTTTATAATGTGGATGGAAATCAAAACAGTCTGTGTGGGTAAGTCCAAAAGGAGGACATGATTGAGACTGAGAAACTCCATCCTCACCCATCAGCACCAATCAGAGGCCAGTATTCTGTGGCTGAGTCCGGGGCGATGTCTGGTGCTTTACGGGATGAAGGCGATGATGGCAATGGTGGTCGTGATGGGGATGACAAAGATGAGGTGAGGGGTAAAGCTTCCCTGTTGCTTTCCTAGGGCTGCTATAATGAGTTACCGCAGACTTGGTGGCTTCAAAAAATAAGAGTTTGCTCTTCACAGTCCTGGAGGCCAGAAGGCCCAAATCAAGGTATCAAGGTGTTGGCAGGGCCTTGTTCCCTCTGAAGATTCTGGGGAGAATCTTTTCCCCCCTATTCTAGCTTCTCGTAGTTACTTGGCTTTCCTCAGCTTGTAGGTGCATCACTTTGATTTCTGCCCCTGGGTTCCCATGGCCATTTCTTCTTTATGTCCGTGTGTCTAAATCTCTCTCCTTACAAGGATACCAGTCATTGGATTTCATCCAGTGCAACCTCATTTTAACCTAACTCGTCACATCTGCAAAGATTCTATTTCCAAATAAGGTCGCATCCACAGGTACCAAGCAGTGGGATGTCAACATATCTTTGGGGCAGACACAATTCTACCCTCAATAGCTTCTAATAATACCTGACATTTATTGAGCTATTGCTTCATGCTGGGCACTGTACCCAGCACTTTACAATTATTAGAGAGACCCATCTGAAATGGATACTTCCATAGGTTCTAAGTGGTTGGACATCAACAATTTCAAAAGGTTAAACCTAACATTATCTAATTTAACTCTCTGTTAAAGAGAATTAAAGCTGCTCTTCCTGCTGTATATACTAATGGACAAGGGCACAGAAGCACCGATGTTTGTCAGGGAGGTGAAACAGTGGGTGGCTTTGGGAACTGTACAGACACTAGTCAGATACACCCCTTCCTCACTGTGTCACCAGGAGGGGCTCCCTAACTCCTCTGAGCCTCAATTTCTCCATTTATAAAATCAGACATTTTTTTTATAATAAGGCTTTGTGTACTTAAGTACAGTAATCATTCAAATGAATAATTTGCAGGCTAGAAGAAACATCTTGTAGAGTGTCTGGTCCTCAGTAGGTGCTAAGTGTGGTTCTGGGAGCAGTACGTTTGAAAGTCACCCAGGGGTGGGGTGTTTGTGAGGAATGCAGGTTCCTAGGCCCTGCCCAGAGCCACTGAACCTGAGTCCCCTGCTCCTTTTCCTCATTCTTCTTCTTTAACAAGCTGGGCATTTCGGTAACCCGTCTACAGCCTTGACAAAGCATTGACAATTTGGGGGAATGCCAGCTTGCTTTTCATTAAAAAAAGCCATCTAAATGATTCTGATTTGGAAAATATTATACATATAGGGCTTGCCAGGGCCACATCCCGGGGACGGTGGAGGTGCTCTTGAAATTTTGATCCGGCATGCCTCCTTGTCACGGGCTCCAGGACAGAGCGGTTCTGCTGGTGGCGGTGAGGCCGTAGGTTGGTAAGGAAACAGGAAGACCATCAGCCTGATAAGCTGCCCTACTAACCAGAAGTGATTTTCAGCTATCTTCGAGAAGGGAAAAAATTACATTTAGGAAAATACAGAAAAGGTTAAGCTGGTTGCATGTGTTGCTTGCCCGTGTTTATAGCAGAAGGCACTCCACAAATAGAACTTGGTTGATAAGCCTAATTTTGTGTCAAAGTCGGGAGAACAAGGGTCCAGGGAAGGCTCGCTCCAACATTTGTGGGGACGGGACCAAGAGTGCAGCTGGAGTCTCAGTTTCTACTAGTTAGAAGTCAAATTAACGCACTGTTAAAAAAAATAACTCGACCTCTCCCCTCTTGGCAAATACACCTGCACAGCCACGTAGAGGGCCAGGTTCAAACTGAAAAGTTTTGAAATCCTGGAGCTCTGCACCCAAACTTGGGAGCACAGGAAATGCCTGCTTTGCGCTGCCCACCCTCTCTTCCCACCTGTGACTCCTAACGTAACGGGCCTCCTGTGTGTATGGCATACGTGGCTGCTGTAAGAAAGCACCACAAGCCGCCTGGCTTAAAACAGTAGGAATTTATTCTCTAACAGTTTAGGAGGCCAGAAGCTAGAAATTAATGGGTCAGCAGGAGCGTGCTTTCTCTGAAGTCCAGGGGAGGACCCTTCCTTGACTCTTCCAACTTCAGGTGGTGGCCAGCCATCCTGGGGGTAGCTTGGCTTGTGGCCGCATCATCCAGCCTCTGCCTCTGTCCTCATATGGTCTTCTCCCCTGTGTCTCTCTTCTTACACGGAACCAGTCCATGGATTTAGGCCCACTGGACTCCAGGATGATCTCATTTTAACTTAACTGATTATACCTGCCACGATTCTGTTTCCAAACAAGGTCGCATTCTGGGGTTCCAGGTAGACAGGAATTTGGAGGACACTTTTCAACCCATGTTCCTACTGCATTCTGCATATCTAGCTCTGTCTGGACCATCCTCTCCTGACGGTCGCCCATCAGCCCAGGGGTGCCCACACTGTTTATGGGTGTGTGTGACCTGGGGAAGAGGCCACACAGGATCGGGAAGTAGGCCTGGGGGAGTTTTAGGTTCCGGGCTACCCAAAGTGTAGGCGAGAAGGGATGTCTGGGTGGGCTCATGTCAGGGTGCCATGGAGTTCTCACCACATGGAGGGGGGACGGCCAGAGGAGGGTGAGAGAGAGGGCTAGAGATGCAGCACCCAGCACAGGTGTCACGGGGATGATGACCTGGAAGCAGTGACAGCAGGTGTGGGCTAGCTCCATGGAGCAAGGCAGGGATGATTTATGGGTAATAGCAGACCGAGGTTAGGTGAATTCTCAAATAAAGGTTCCTGACATGCAGAAGCAGAACTAATGAACAGGAAGTCTGCTCTTACCAATGAGCTTGGCGGGTAGTTGCTGGAAGTAGCATTAAGGTTCCTGAGGCTGCCCCAAAAAACCTCTATGATTTGCAATGCAGCTAGGAAGAGCAGAGGACTATAATAGGAGTCATTAATGACACTGAACACACAATGATTGAAATAAAAAAGAGAGGAGTTGTTAATTCTCTTGAATTAAGCAGTGCTGGAAGGAATACACACTTTTTATGGGGAAGATAAGGAGCCTGATGACCCTTGAGGAGGGTTTGAAAGAGTGGGTGCTGTTATGCTGTCGATATAGCAGCACCCAGATGCTATTTTCCAGGCTGCTGCACCCAACCCTCCATGCTTTCTAGTGCCCAGACACCCCCTTCTCCTGAGAATTGCCCTTGGCCATCAGAAGTCTCCATCAAAATTGCCTGGAGGTTGTGACCTGCCGTTGGGGATAGCCTGCAGTTATCGACTGACTGGTTTGGGGAAACAACTTCAGAGCGCCCTGTGGGGTCAGGCTGAGACTGGACCTCCCCTGAACCCACACGTCTCTGCCCAGCCCCTCCCTGCTCTATGCTGGTACCCTCCTCACCTCCGTGCCCCGCTTCGAGAGCCACCATCTCACACTCTACGGTAGGGATCTGGACCCAAGACAGTGTGGGGGGTATTTTCAAGGACTCTGATGCTAATTCTTTACTGGGTATCAGTTTACTCTGAAACATTTGATTTCTCTTTCCTGGATCCATTGTCATGCCAGCGCAACCACGACTGCCCCTGACTGTGATGGGTGAAGTGTGTCTCCCAAATCAGCATGAGAGGCAAGAAGCAAAGAGAAAGAAGGGTAAGAGAGGAGGACAGTGGAGACAAGCCAGAAAAAGAAAAAGCAGAGAGGGGGGAGAAGAAGAGAAAGAAAGAGGATGACTGGGTATTCAGAGGTAACTAGAAAGAATAGTTGAGAGCTAGAAGATTGGACAGAAGAATAGGTGCACATTTAATAAACAGGTGAATGCCTGAAAGGAATGGGGATAGGCGGAGAGGGTTTAACAAGCAAAGTTGTTGGCTGAAAGTTGCAGCTAATCTTAAAGTGGAGAAGGATAGTGAGAAATTGAGGGAGGCAAAAGGGAGCCATTGAAGAGAGTTAAAAAAATACAGTCTATGATTTAATAAAATAGATTGGAGGTTACAAACAATGTAAGAGAGAGCCACAGGGCCCTTAATACTGAATCTGTAAGACGACCCTTGCTTTATGCAGTTAGCTTTCTTGAAAGTAGTTTTGTAAATCAGTTGTTTATCTATCCAATCCTATCTTAAGCACATTGTAAGGAGTTCATTCTTCAAAGAAAAACATTCTTTTTTTTGGGGGGGGGGAATCCATTTCAATTCTTTATAGCCAAGGGACACACCCTTCCCTAATGTGTTAGTTACAGAAACTTGCATTTATGTCCGTGGGCGGCAAGGAGACCCCGAGTAGGCTACTCTGCAGCCCCCGCCAGGGCACTTTGACACGGAACAAGTCAGCAGTGGTCCTGGTGTCTGGTGCCTCAGGTGAAACAGGTGGGGAAAGAGATGGCTGACCATCATCCCTTGGCATACTGGGATGGAGAAACTCCAGCAGTAAAGGGTGACAATTCCTGCTCTGAGGCAAAAGCACTGCCAGTGAAGAAACAGTCTGTGCCTAAACCTAGGACACCAGTGTGGTCATTTGTGTGACCCCGAATGGGGAAGAAACTCGGGGTGGTTTGTCATAACTGGCATGGCCCATGCCTGGGAGAAGTCACTCCAAAGTCCTCAGGAGAAGGGGTTATAAAACTCACAGGAGGCTTAAGGGATTAACTTCTCTTTTAAATTTGAGATCCTAGAAACAGCAGGACTGTGACAACCATCGATGTGACGTCAGTCACTTTGATAGTAGTGTCCCACTCCACCCCATTCCCCCAAAGCAAAATATTAATGGAATCGCCAAAGAGTGGGAGCCTCCTGGGCTGAGAGAAGTCCTGGAAGGCGGAGTCCTAGGAACCAAGGACTGTTTTTGTAATTGGCTTCCACAGGCTGCGGTAACAGAGTGTAATCACTCCCTTTAGCCTTTGGAATTAGCGAGGAGCTCATGTGCGAGCTCTCGAATTACCCAAGATCAGTTTCCCATACAATCTTTCCCACCAAAACTTTAAGTAGATTTCTCTTCTTTCTCTTTAGTTCCATAAATAGCACTGACAGGTGGTTTTCTTTGGGAGCTTATTGTATGCCTTGGAAGAGTGTTTCATCCTGATGAGATTGAGTTTGGGTGCAAAACCACGGAGTTGTTCTCGGCCTGGTGCTGGGCTGTCAGCTACGCTCACTCATGAATGGAAAGATTCCATCTCTCTCATTCGTTTCATCGAGGACACCATTTAAATCCATTTATATCCATGCAGTAGCAAAAGTGATAAGCTTTGGGTTGCTCACAAATATTCAAAACCACGGATGTTAAACTTGCACATGCCAAGGGTCTATTTTACCAGATCCTGAGCTCCTTAAGGGCAGGAAATAGGGCATGTTTCTGAGTCATCTCTGTATCTCTGGTAGCCAGCCCAGGGATAAGCATTGTGAATGAGTAAATGAAAGGATGGAGGGGTGGAAGATGGATGGAAGGACAAGTGGATAAATGGATGGATGGGTAGATGGGTGGATAGACGGATGGGTGGATGGATGGATGAATAGGGTTTGTGTAAGATGGCAACTAGTAATTCTTTTCAACTAGTGATGAGCAAAGGAAACTACCTTTCTAGGGAAGCATGTCGTATTGTATTAGTCGTAAGAAACTTCCTCAATTCACAGTAAGTATATTTCAGAGATACTGCAGCTTGAGCAAAAGTTTACAGCATCCTCTTTTCAAGCTCTTTGAAATCGGTAAAAATTCTCCTTACCCTGGAGTGGTGTAAGCATAATTCTCTATTAAAAAAAAAAACACACACACACAAAAGCTTGACGTATAGACCCAAAGCTTTACATAATCTCCTTTAGGTCATTGACGTTTTTTTTTCCCCCCAATTACTAAGAGAAAGGGAAACAAGCTTTTTTTTTTTTTTTTTTTTTTTTTTTAATAAAAGTGTTTTAAAATGTCCTTTGAAAAAACATTTTGCAAATATTTGAAGCGATGTCACGAAAATCTCAGGTAGCTTCTGAGAATTACAGTGTGCCGTAACCAGCTACTCAGCCATCGTTATTGAGTCAGGGTTAGAGCTGACAAAGGAACTAATATTCTGAAAATGAAAGTGTCTTAGAAGCAAACACAGGCCACACCAAACCTCCTGTCGCTCTGCTTTGGGCCTTCGGAAACCTCGTGTAACCACAGCTGAATTTTCATCAAGCTGTTTGACCCTGTCCTCAAGCAGAAGAGCCGGTCCCTTCTTGCATGTGCTGGGAGCTGGAGGCACGCTCCCGATTTGCCCACCTTCCATTTAAATGAAAAAAAAAAAGTAATTTTCCAAGGGGAAAAAAATGGGCATGAAGGTAGTGATGGTGGAAGGAGGGTCTTTGTAGGACCAATTTACTATCTTTCTCAACTACAAGTTAGTTTAAGATAGTTAATTTCTGATATTTATGGCAAACGATGGCTAGACGCTGCCGGCAGTAAGTGGTGATTTAACAGAGCCTCGTTGACCCTGCGGCCGAGTCCGAGCCCGGGGCAGGCGCTAAACCAGGAATGGCAAACCACTGCCACCTTCGCAGGACCCAGGCGACGCTCCCCTCCTCAGGCAACACGCCCCCGCCGTTCTTGCATCCTTGCAGCCAGAAACAGTGAGAAGCCTGTACTGCTTTCCAGTGTGTAAGGATCCAAAGAGAACTGCCAGGTTCACTGTGCAAAGTCACCATTAGAGGGTCCCACCGGGTAATTACAAAATACCTGAGTGGCAACCGCATGCTGAGCGGAAATTAAGGCATCCAGAGATTTGCCAGAAAACCTTCAATCTGGCTCATTACTGTTCTCTAGAAAATAAAAGGACACCAGGGAAAAAATCAGGGAGCATTTTTAGTTCTGCAGATGTGTGCAGAACTACCCACAGTTTGACAATAGGCATAATAATCACGATAATATCATAATCACAATAATATAAAAATCAGGTTGGGAAGTGGTTTTAAACTGTGCCAGGCTGTTGTCACAGCACAATGTCAAACTTTCCACTGTAACTTCCGTTTTCCAGGCACGAGCATTTTGCTTCGGGGGCGATCTTGGCACTACAAGGGCGCAACAAACTTCACACAGGTGCCTTCTCTCTTCTCTGCCCATCTCTCAGCTCTCACCTGGGCTCGTTAAAATGCAGAACTCCAGGTGCAGCCGGACTGAAAATCAGCTCTGTTCCCAGCCAACAGCCCGAGCCTGGATTTCCACCAAGGCGCACGGCTCTCTTTACAGACTGCAGAGGTACCGGGTAAAAATAGAAACGCAGGGCGTCACACGTATATGCAAATTTGCCAGCCACACTCGGTGCTGAAAATAGTTATTTACTATTTGGCTTGCATATTGGCCCAGAAAACCCTCTCTACCTATTTCATGCTCATTTAAATTCTTTAAGAGTTCCTGACCCATTTAAATTCCTTGAGGAATGCTTGGCTTCTCATGGGCATTCGTCTGCTCCTCTCCCCAGCTGCTTTTAAAGCAACACTGCCTGTCATTGCAGATTGGACTTTGGAGAAATATGCTGGTCCCCTGTTTTTGTAAGGTCCGTTCTGGGCACAGCTCAGCCACGTGTGGCCCCAGACCTTAGAATCATGGCTTCCTTCTTCAGCGCTCCTTAGGTGCAAGGGGGGAGGGCTTTTAAGCTACTCACTTGGAAAACTTGGATAGCAGTTTTTCTGGAAGTGTGATCTTTGGACATCCCCATCAGGGCCATGTGGGAGAGGGGGGCTTGTGAAAAATGCAAGCTCCTGGCTCCTCCCCAGACTCACTGGGAGTGGGATCCTGGATGGGCTCTGCATCCTTAATAAGCTTAGTAGGGGATCTCGATGGCTAAGGAGGGCTGAGGAGCCATTACTGAGAAACCAGCTGGAAATCATGGGAAGATACTGCGAAGCAGCTGAAGACCTGAAGTCCAGGCAAGCCAGGGGGCATCATGGCACTTGTCACCAAGTGAGGGCTCTGAAGTCCTGAATGAAGACGACAAGGGAGCAGAGGTGAGCTTCCAAAAGCCACCAATGCATGCTGACCTCTGCAGCGGCCCTCTTTCCGGGAGCCATTCGGATGCTCACAGAATTAAGACCCTGTCTCCAAATGGCAATGAGGCAAATTATAGCCACTAGAAAACTGGTGTTGTTAGGGGTGTCTTGTCTGTCCCCATGCTGAGGCATGACATAGCCTGGGAGAATTTAGGGTTTGAATGCTGGACAGTGTGCGTCTAAATCCTGGTGCCACCACCTACCACCTACATAACTCTACAGAAGGAATAGTAATAGTTCCTACCAAGGAGGTGACTGGGACCATCAAACAAGACCTATACTTGAAAGCACTGATGGCAATACCAGCCACAGAGTAAGCCCTGAATAAATATCCGCTGCTTTGTTAGTGCATTTATGTCCCTGTGGATTTGATGGTACTCCATGATCCCCCATAAAGTCTACCCAGGTGAACAAGTTTGCTTTGGAAAACACGGATGACCCAAAGTGTTGGGTGCCTCTGAGAGGTCTTTTCATTAACCTCTGCTAGAAAAGGAAGCCGAGTTTACCTGATTTTGCAAAGTGCCTCCCCATCTATTGCAATGTCTATCCAAGCAGACACTCTGGTTTCCCACATGGCCTTGTGGCCTTGCTCATGACCGCCCATAGATCCATTTCCGCATGCCTTTAACACGTGAAACAACTCGTACCTGTGTAAGTACCCACACACATTCTGTTATCACTTAGAACCACACGCTCCTGCGCAACCCCCATCACAACTTTCTACGTATGTGCACACACAGCTTTGTGCAGTACAAATGTGTGTGCATATACATACAACTGTACAAATGAACTCAATAACACCCCCCCCCCCACCACCACACACATATACAAGGGCCATTCCTAGGAATACGGTGCAGATTTGACGCTCTGGCAAAACACATAAAAACAAAACAAAAAAACCCTTCGGAATCCGATTTAAAGAAGCGGGCATTCCCTCTGTGTTATGTCAGCAGGCTGCTGATCAGGGTGGGGGTGGGGGGCGGGGAGCATGAGCGTGAGCGAACACTCCAGAAATGGCTTTGTTGCCCTCCACGTACTCTGCCTTCTTTTTTTTTTTCCTTCAGCAACAACAGAAATCTGTAAAATGACTGAGGGTGGTTAATTAAGCATTGCAGACCATATTCCACTGCCATTTCAATTGGATATGGTGTTCTCTTTCGCTTCCTGTTATGCAGGAATGCAGCGGGCTGTTAGACACCTGCCAGGCTCCCAGCCCAGCTGCTGCTCCCTACTGGGGCAGGGAGGAAGCTCTTGGCCCCTCAGCCTTGAGAGGGTCTCACTCTGAAAACCAGCCTCTTCCCAGAGAGGCGGTGGGGGGAGGGAGGGGGGCTGGCAGACACAGCTAAAGTGAGTCCACGCTGGAGGGTCCACAGCTGGCAGCGAAAACCTTAGCCTATTGTGAGGGTTGTGGCAGGAAGCCAACCATTTGCCCCCAGGCCCCTAAGCCCAAGTCCGGCCATGACCTGCCTGTAATTAAAGCTGGGGTATCTACACAGGCCAGAAGCACGGATGGTTCTTGGGTTAACCTAGTTCCTTTCACATCAGGAACAGTACTGGGTACAGAGCGTCTGTTCATTCGTTCATTTATTCACTGATTCATTCATTCGATAGTCACCTTATGAAAACTTCCTGTAGGTTAGCTTCTCTAGGCTAGGCAGTGACCAAGAAAAAGATGTGACACGATTTTCGTCTTAATGATACCAACACTCCAAATTACAGCTCTGATTTATTGAGAACCCATTGTATGCTAAATAATTGATCCATGAGTTCCTGTCCTTTACTCAAGGAAATCACTCCCAGTTTAATGGGGAGATTTTGCACCATTTGTAATTATTCAGTAAAGCTGAGATGGGGGAACCTGGGGGCAGAGAGAGCTTGAGGGAGATTCAAAGAAAGAGACTCAAGAACCCTGAAGCTACCACGTGTTGGGGAAGCCCAAGGGGCCACCTGGAGGGCCCAGATGGAGAGACAGTCAGCAGTGGTCTCAGGCCCAGCTCTTCTGTCCCAGCCTTGGAGTCCTCGAAGTTTCCCCCCAAACATCAATGAGCAAAGCCAAGCCATCTCTGCTGGATCCTGTGTGAATTTCGGACCCATGGAATTTGGAGAAATAGTAATAATGAATTGTTGTTTCGAGCCATTAAGTTTGGAAGAGGAGCAGTTTGTTATGCAGAAACAGAGAGTCAGAATAATGACTGAATAGTGGAGCCTTGCAGCTGAGGGACTTAGGTAAAGGTGAGGGAAGGACATTCAAAGTGGAAGAGAATAAGCAAAATTGGGGGGGGCAGTGGGTGGGAGAGAATACTCAGATCTCTAAGTGGTTTGTTCTTAACTGATGTATGGGGCAAGGAGAGGCTGTGGAAGAACTTGCATTCCAGGCTGAAGAAGTTTCACTCTGTTCTCAAAATCATGGGGAAACACTGGAGGGATTTTAAGCAGAGAATGACAGCGTGTGATCACTCTGGCAGCAGATTGCTAGGGATAGAAAGTGCCACGAAGAGGTGGTCTGAGACAATGGCGGTCTGTGAGAGTGACGGCAGTGGGGTGGAGGAGAGGGAAGAGACCCAAGAAAGCTCTACGAGGTTCACTTGGCAGGTCTCAGAGAATGGCTGGATGAGGCATTAGGGGAAAAGAGAGGAGAGTTGAGGATGACATCCAGGGGTCCATCTTGGGTGGCTGTTTTGCAACCCAATGTGAGAGAGAACATAGAAGAAGAAGGTGTGTGAATGTGCAAGGAGATGCTGAGAAGAATAGATTAAACTGAACGACATTTCTAGATCATTCCAGGACCTCTGTGTAATGCAAAGGTGCAGGTAGTGGGATGCACAGTGATGACTGTGACTATCATGTGGCCATCAGAAGAGGACCTGGCCTGTGGACTCGTGGCTTTCATAGCAGCTTTGCAAAGTAGCATAAGTGAGTCACCTGGTACCCATTTCAGGGATATGGAAACCGAGGCTTAGAGAAGTGAAGCCATTCTACCAAGGTGTCACAACCTACAAAAAACAGCCAGGGCCAGTCTCCAAGTGCTGAGTCCAAAGTTCGCCACCCCTCCCATGGCGCCCCCCCCCCCCCCCGGAGTGGCCAGACATGAGTTTCTAAGTCCTCTTAAAATCCTAAGCCTGAGACCCCCATAGGGAGGGAAGCTACTTCCAATCAGATAAAAGAGTTATCTCCCAGGCAGTTGAGAACAGAGGGCAGACCAGGCAGACAAGACCTGGCTCTTATCTGGTGAGAGATACAGGCAACCTTTACATATTAATTTTCTTTAAATCATGAGGGCTCCGTTGTCCAATTATCTTTCCCCAGGACTAGTTACATGGGTCATTGAGTCAGTGCCCGAGATGGAGAAATCTCTTTGTGCCAGAGCTCCTTTGGGTTAAAAAGGGTAATGCCAGTCTAAGAGGCAGAGCTGTCTTCATAGAGAGTGGTTAGCTATGGAGAGCTGAGTTTTAATCCAGACGCAGCTGCCTCCAGAGTTTGTGTGCTTGCTTAACTTCCATGTCTCTTGAGTGCAATCTCTCTAATCTAGAGTGAAACAAAAGGGACAGAATTTGGGCTGAAGGGTGGGCCAAAGGGAGCAGGTTGTCTTGTAGGTGTTATGCATCGAATAGGTATGCTTCTAGGCACTACGGGATATTTCTTCCACACAATAGCTTCTAAAGACGCTTTGCTCCTTCCTTTGGAATCTAGAATGCTGTCCAACTCTGGAGCTAATTCATTGTTTCTCAAATAATTGCCCTTTAATTAGCATTGGAATCACCAGGGCTGGTCTCCCATGGGAGAGAAGCCTCTGTTAAAACTATAGGTTTCCAGTATCCACCCCAATAGGATCTAAACCAGATGCAGTGGGCAGGACCTGGGAATCTGAATTGCATGTGTTTCCTCCAAGGTGCTTAGGAACAATGACAACTGAGGACCATAGGGAAGAAATGCTCATTGCCCATCAGCAATATGTAAGTTTACACAGGTCTGTTCAGAGACTACTTTCTCCACATCTTCCATAAGACCTGCCACAAACGGCAGTGCAGGTCACGGACAAATCTGCACCTGGGAAAGGGGCAGTCACCTGCTTACCTCTCTGAGATCTTTTGCCTGCCCTACCCTTCTTTGCTCTGGATGGAGAAGAACCAACTACTAAGAATGACAGTTCCCAACCCTTCCATGGCCAAATGGTGCCCTGACAGATTTGGCCAATGTGAGGTGCTGGCAGAAGATTGAGGGGTGAGAGGATTTCTACCTCTCCCCTTCAGGCATCATGTCACCTCGCTGGTTCCAGTTTCCTCTGTACACGCTGCTCTCTGCGCTCCAGCTCCTTTCTGCCCAGGGCTGCCTCCTCTGGCTTGTGGTCCCAAAGCAAGACCCTCCCTGGGTCGTCATGGCTTTCTGCACATGCTAATCTCTGGGCAGGCTAACCTCCTTTTTCCCTTTATCGCTCTCCTAACACCTTGGGAACTATTTCCTCCTATTACATTTCCTCCTTTGAACCTACCTGGGCGTGAGTTCTGTTTTCCCAACTGTATCCTGACTGATGCAGGAACTAACTCAGCAAAAGTCACATCCTATGAGTGACTGGCTGCTAGCCACCAGTGAGTGTGGGCCTCCAATGGGCCAGGCATGGTGCTAAAAGCTTTATGCACATCATTTGTTCCTTCACAAGTATTTACTAAGTACCTATTAGATGCTAGACACTGGGGTAGGTGTTAGGGATACCCACAGGAGCAAGAAGTTGCGGCCTCAGCCCTGACCTTGCACAGGGAATCGCTAATGTGATACCTGGTCAGGGAGGGTGCAACTTAGGGTCTAGGCCTATCAAGCAGGTGACATCATCTGCCTTTCAAACAGATGACCATACCAAGCCTCCGAAGGGAAAAGATGACATCATAAAGGTATGTGGACCCTTAGAACAATACTCATTCTTTTAAAAAGAAACCAGTGGCATAAGATTTTGCAGGAAGAGGCTACAGGTAGCATTGTGGATTGACTGTATCCCCCAAAATACATGTTGAAATCCTAACCTTCAGCACCTGTGAATGTGATCTTATTTGGGAATAAGGGCTTGAGATAAAATTAGTTAAGATGAGGTCATGCTGGATTAGGGCGGACCCTAAATTCAATGAGTAGTGTCCTTATAGAAGGAAAAGACCCAGAGATGAAGACACACAGGGAAGATGCCGTGTAACCACAGAGGCAGAGACTGATGACAAGGAATTGATGGCAACCACCGGAAGCTGGAAGAGGCGAGGACGAATTCTTCCCTGGGGCCTCCAGAGGGCCGTGGCCGTGCCAGGACCTTGATCCCCAACTTCTAGTCTCCAGAACTGCAAGGGAACACATCTCTGTTGTTTTAAGGCACCCAGTTTGTGGCCCCAGTTGTGGCAGCCCAGGGAAACTGATACAGACAGCAAGGAAGTGCTCAGAAGTCTGACCAACTCATACCACCTCCTGGGTATCCCAGGCCTGAGGCTAAGCCATTCCAGCAAGACCCCAATCACTAGGGGCACTCAAAACAGGAATCTATAGGAAGTATAGATTCAGGGGCCTTGTGCACAGAGACATCCTAGAAAGAAACTGCATTATCTTTTAGAAACCTAGAAAGAAGGAGAGGAGAACAAAATTAGATTGTGGGGGTTTAGAACAAGCCACCCCAAGATGTGCCTCAGTGGTATGTGGATTATTTTGAGCTAAGGGCAATTTTAGATTTTAGCTTCAGGCTCAAGAGAAACTTCTGCTCCTTCTTTTAACTTGAATTAAGTGAACCGGAACTGGGGGCCTTACCCATAATAAAAGATACCAGAGAGAACTTCTTTTGACCTATCATAGGACAAACTTCTATTTACTCAGTATCTGTTTTTATCATCCTGCAATGACCCTGGGAAGCCCCCAAAGTGCATTAACTCACCCCTAGCTCAGGACATCTTACACACCTAGATGTCCCCTCCTGTCCCTGAACCTCTTTTGCATGCGGGGTCCCTGACTCTGTCGAGTGTGTGGGGTTCCCACACATACGCATGTATTAATTAAACTTGGTAATTTTTTCTTGCTAATCTGCCTCACGTCTGTTTGACAATTAGAGCAGCAGAAAGAGCCCTGGGGGTGAAGTTTCTTTCTCCCTGACAAGATTACGGTTTTAAAAGTTGCCTGCTATGTGATAGCTATGTGATACACACTTTCCATACATTAACTACACTTTGCATGTAATATATAATATCCTATCTTTCCCTCGTTAAGAAAATTGAAGGTACCATATTTTACTGTGTATAATGCACACTTTTTGGCCCACATTTTTGAGGGAAAAATAAGGATGCGCATTGTACAT
Organism: Glossophaga mutica; assembly: GCA_039655065.1. Lineage (NCBI taxonomy): Eukaryota > Metazoa > Chordata > Mammalia > Chiroptera > Phyllostomidae > Glossophaga > Glossophaga mutica. The sequence goes on from CM077315.1 coordinate 23,759,691, forward strand.
GGGTATCGAGATTACATGCCACGGGTGTAATGGGTACAATAATCCCATGTGTAATGTGCACACAAATGTAGTTTTGCATTATACACGGCAAAATACAGTATATGTCACGACTGCTATCAAATGAGCCACGCCAGTGTCAGAGCCAGGAAGTATCTCTTGAGATCCGATTCCATGACCTCTGCTCTTTGCACCCTGGCCTGGCGCTCCTGGCTACCAGGCTGCAGATGACCACCCTTTCCTCCTGCCCTTGGACTAGTCTTGGTGTTCACCTAGTCCAAGCTACATATAGTATCTCTGAGAAGGAAAAGACAGCTCATCAGGGCGTCCCATTGTTGGATCGAAGATGCAAGAACCACACCAGATTATACTGTCTTCCTGGCTTCTCACTGCAGACAGAGAAGCACTGGAGGAGAGGCGGGCTTTGTCCCTATCTGAGACCAGGATCAGACAATTTCACTGCCATGCCCTCCGCAGCTGGTAGGTCATTGCCTGGATGGGGCCCAGTGGAGAGATTCTCCACACAGATTTTCTGTAATAAGGTAAGATATGGCGATGGTGCAAGAGGTAGTGGCCTCCAGGGTAATTGAGATGCCATCGCAATCTACCTGGGGATCTATAGAACCTTCTACGGGAATGTGCTTAGGTAATTCTGCAGGGACTTGAATTCTGGGGACAAAGCAACATTTCAGTTCCTTTGGAGATAATGTCAGGGTCAGTCTTTGATGGCAAGAGCTCCTAGTCATGTAATCATTGCGTGAACTGTTCCTGACATCCCTCCCCAGAAACTCTTGTATACTCGTCCATGTTCCTTAGGAAAAGAATAGAATCAGGGACTGTAACAGTCACTGTCTTTAGAGAGGAACTATCTCTAAAAGGCTGTTTCTTTTGATCAATGGAGCTTGCTCGTTATTCGTTTATGGTAGGGAAAAGCTTTTCACTAAATTCGACCAAGAGGAAACATTTGCTACCTGGGGCCAGCCACCTTCTGCCTGTGAAAAAGGTGGAGGTTTGGCCCAGGTGCTCCCAAGTACAGCCGCCGGCAGAATCTGAAGCTGTCTGGCTGGGACTCCATCGTCACCCTATTGCGTTCTCTAGGAAATATTTAGGTAGGTGCAATATTATCAAGAAGTGGTGTCCTATGAGGTCCTTGCCTCAATGCTTTTAGGTAAACATTCTTCATGGTTGACAGAGGAAATCAGGCTCACTCAGAGAGCTTAAGGAACTCGCTCCCTATCTTACTAAACAGGGACAGAAGGAGGAGTGGAATGTGGGTTTATCTGGGCCTAACGTCTACCTTTGTCCCTCGGGGCCAACTCTCTAGCCAGGACTGAGCAACCCTGACCTAGTAAGGAACTAAGACGCATCCAAACTATAGCAACACGGCCTCAATCCAGTTTCAAAATCAGCTGAAGCATCAGCTGGACCTTTTGTATCTTTTAATCTTCCCAATGGAACCCAGAGGTGGAGGCTGCTGGTGTCCCTACATCATAGATGAGCATCTGAAGTCACCTTTAAGGTCTTTAAGGATGCTAGCCAGCAACATTTGTGATGTGCTGCTGTGATCTCTGCTCTGTGGTTTTCTAAAGCCCAAGCATCTCCTCCCTCAGGCTGTCTGCCAGACTTCCCTTAAAACAGAGACGATTGGGGGCCACCCCTACCCCTTCACTTATTCAGCCCCTCCCTCCACCAGCCGAGAAAGCTCTCCAAGTGGGCTGATAGCTTTGCAACAGCAAAGGAAGTTCTAATGCTGATTCCAGCATTGTTTCACTTGATTCTTCTTTGCCTCATCTGTGAAATGGGACAATAGTAAAACCCACCTCTTAGCGCGACTGGGATTAAGTGAGTTATTGTGTGCAAAGTAAGCACCTAATAAATGCAGTTCATTTTGTGAATGTAATCAGGAGAACAAGTGGCCAAGGAGGAGCTAAAACTTAAAAGTCCTATGTATGTTTAAGGGATTAATCTATTAAAAAATCAGCTTCACAGAGATTTCAGCAGCTACTAGTCACAGCATATTGACTCCATGCTTCAGAGACTCATGATTTTTTTTAATTTCCCCCAGTTTTAAGTTTCTTGACTGCAGTAAGGACTTCATCTGGTTCTTCAGCTGCCCCAGGGTCAAGGGAAGCAGAAACTTTGGGACCCAGGAACCACCCTGCCCAGCAGGCACTGAGATTAACGAGAAATACGCCCTCTGCTTTCTCTCCAGCCCTACGTATTGTTTCCCCATCAAGTTCGAGGCCACTGAAATCGTTCTGTTTGTCCTTCTGCATTTTTCTGAGTTTGTAATTATCTGCTTTCCACGCCCTGCTTAATGCATGCTCCTCTGTGATGGTCCAAAATTTCCTTTCTGGAAAAAGCGAAAGGCCTTTTTAGCATAGAGTCACTCGGGTCTCCCTGTCTGTGGCCTTGGCCGTTGTCTGTACTTCTGCATGGACGCCCTGTTTCTGGCTGGGTCTGCTATCAACAGCCCCTTCTTTCTCCCAGCTGGTCACTTTCTGGGATATTTGTGGGGATGAGGTCTGGATCATGTTCATGTTCATGAGGTCCTGCTCCATAGTTTAGCTCAAGGCCCTCATAATATTATAGGGTAGCAAAAGAGACCCAAATAGGACAGCATAAAAAATGCATCTGAGGGTTTTGTCTTGGCAATTATTCTTAGAGTACTAAAGGCAGTATAAAGCTCCCTGCCCAAAGAAAATTAAAAAAACCATGGTGGAGTCTTTTGTGGAAGAACTGAAAACCCACTGGGTGCTGAGCCTGATGTTGGGAAAACAGGCATTGGCCATGCCTTGGAGGGGATCTCGATTTTCTAAGAACATCAGACTGTAAATGGGGAGGAGGAGCCCCAAGGTGATGCCCCGGGATAGCCGTGTAAACTATGGAAGCACTCCGAGTTTCAGCTTGCCATCTGTAAATGGGGACAATGATGCGACCCGCCTTACAGAGTTTGAGATTCAAATATGACGATGCATAAAAGTGCTTGGAAGAGCGCCCAGCTGATAGTGAGTAACCCCTAAATATCATTATCATCGTTCATGTTATCATCACAGTGAAGTGGGTTCAGTGCTATCACACAGGTACAAATTGAGTTCTGCAGGAGAATGATCTGTGGGCCTTTGGCTTTCTGTGTTTTTAGGGGTGTCGGGGAGAGCATGCACTCCCACGCTCTGACACCCTTTATGCACAGGTTTCTTTTCTAGAGTGGTGGGTCTATACCTAACCTACCCAATTAAATCCAAACAACCCCCCTGAATAGGGCTCATACATTTAAAAACCTTCACAGGTGATCGGAATGTGCAACTGAGGTCATGACCTGCTATATAATTTTCAGGGTCCAGTGAATAATGAAAACCTAGGGCCCTTTGTTCCCAATTATTAAGAATATTCAAGACCATGAGATCAGAGTATTAACCAGGAGCTGCATGCCCCTTCCTCTCTGAGGAAGCCAGCCCGGGCTCAGGCTGCGTGCGAACCACTGTGTTTGCAGAGCATTCCAGTCTCTCTCTGCCCGTGGAGACTTTTGTCCCTTGAGAAGACCAAGTGGCTTATCTGGTTGGTAAATTTCGGAGAGGGAGCAGCCATTTTGGGCCCACCCCTTCCCTTCTGTTCTGGGGACAAGCCTGTTTGCTCTGCCCCTCTCTGTTCTGAGCTTCCCAGAGGTGACCCGGCCTCGGAGGAGATCTAGCACTTCCTCCCGCGGTGGTTTTGTTTTGTCCTGGGATGTAGAATCTGCAGGCCCCTGGAAAACCTGAGGATTATAAGAATTAAATCTTTCTTTTGAAAGTGTCTCTCACTGGGGAGGGTCTGAGGAGGCTAATTCCTGGCCATGGTTCAAAGAGTTCTACAGACTAGCCCTCACTTCAGGGAGGGACAAGCGGGTGCTGACCCCAGGAAGCTGCTGGCATACAAAGACCCAGGGAGAGTTTTCTTAGTCATGGGGGAGAGCAATGCCAAGGCCATGGGCTTGCATGGAGCTGGACATGCCACAGGGGCTGAAAAGCCAGGGCAGGGGCTGAACTCTGGTGAAGACAGCGCAGTGCACACTTGGCAAGGCCTTGCTGGCTATGAGGGCTTCAGGCTGACCCCTCCAAGGGTTCGGTGCAGCGGAGCAGTTGAAACTGGACATCAGAGAGGCCCACAGGGCCAGAGGTCCAAAGCAAGTGGTGGGAGGCCACCGTGTGCCAGGCTCATCCCCTGAGTCCCCTGCCCACCAATGCTACCCTCCAGAGCTGTCGTCCTTCCCAGGGCACCCTGGGTCGGGTTGCATGGGGGTGCTGATGGGTGCCGTGGCACAGCTGCAACAGCGTCCCACCCAGCAAACGCACTCCAGGGTTCGCAGCCCCAGGGCTGTGCTTCTCACTCAAAGCGCTTCTCTGATTGCCATCCTGGAGAGCCTAACTTGAGAATTAAGAGCAAATATTTGACTTTTTCTCCCTTGTCTCCCTCCCCTCCCTGTCTTTTTACACAGTCCTGTTTAGACTGGATGCTGGTTAATGGGCGACCTTTGCCCTTTGGCTAAAAGCTGTGACCAGGAAATCCCACCTCCCATTAATGAGAGTTTTGTTCAGGGAGCGCCCTGCACACTAGCTTCTGCTCTGCAAATGCATTGTTCGCCTGGCTTAGGCAAAGAAAACGGAAAAGAAAAACAAACAAAGAAAAAGAAAAAAACCTTCCACTGTTGAATTAAAACAGTGAACTCCAGGCCCTAAGCAGGTTTCAGTCTCTATTAAGACAACAAAAGGTCCTAAATGCCAGGCCCAGGCACAAAGAGCAGAGGGAAGTGGGGGAGGGTTGGCGGAAGAGAGGGAAATAGAGCAATTAACTGGGTTTTTTGGTTTGGTTTTGTTTTTACAATTATCTCCTGGTGGGTGAGTCAACCTCTAGCTCCCAACAAGTTCTGCTGCCCTGAGCATTTCAGATTTCAAAGGAGGGGCCTGCTGAGGACCCAGCATCAGACCAGGTGTCCTGCACCCCATAGGTGCCTTGACCTTGACCTTTCTTATGCAATGCTTCTTGCTTCCCTGCTCTGAGTGGATGCCAGAGCACTCACATCACATGGCCAAAGTTGCTTGCTTCCTTATTTTCTCTTGCTGTTGATGCTGAGTATGACTTTTTAAAGGCTTTATTCTTTTGTTTTATGCTAAACCATTCTGGCTCCAGCCATATCTTTCACCCACAAAACTGTAAGCCCTGAGAAACGGGGTTCTCTGACCCATGGTCCGCCTGGCTCAGATAGGACTTCCGTGTGACCACCAGCTATTGCCCAGGGCAGGGAGCACGGCTGGCTGGCTCGTTATCCATCCTGTTCCTCCTTCCGGGGACCCACGACAGCGTGCTGCAGCATGGAATACACTCTGCATAAGTGTTTGGTAACGGCGGGCTTGAATATTAACAAATGCTGGTCGTTATTTGTATTATGTTGTGTCGGGCACTACGGCTAATGACTATTCCTGAGCCAGAGAGCTGTATGGACTAAACATTTTCAAGCAGCCAGCACTTATTCACTCTTGTTATCTCACGATTTCTGCAAGTTCCTAAAAACGATGGGGAACAAAATTGAAACCTTGATTTTTTTTTTCATTTTTTTTTGAAGGGAGAGAACGTGAGCGATGATTTAAAAATTTATGTTTGTTTTTCTAAGAGATTATTCAGAGGTCTATCGAATTATACTTCATTAAAAAGCTTACATTAAAAATAAACTAAAGGGTTTATTGTGAGCTTTGATAGAATCAAAATGCTTGTATTTGGGTGTGTTTTTGCTCAACACATGGAGGGGGGGGAAGGAAAGTAGGGGTGTGGGGGAGAGAGTAGAGACAGAAGAGGAAAGGCAGGGAGGTGCTCCGTCGCAAAGTAGGTCCCCTAAAAAACAAAAAGGCTGAGGCTTGACAAAGGAGAGACCCACCTTCCCTTCCCCGTAGGTATCTGATTGGCAGGGTCCTGTTTGCCATCTCCGTGGGGCACACTCACACTCCTGGGGACGAGGAGGGCACCTGGGTTTCAATGCCCACTGGCCCGCTGACCAGCCAGGTGTGCGGAGTGCCCTCTCCCCTCCTGGTCTTCATGCCCTTCCCTGGGGAACGGGGACACTGGCTTCTGCAGCAGGCTGTTTCAAGGATCACAGGTAACCCTCCATGGCATGCAATCGGAGCACTGTTGTTAGGAAATTGAAGGAGGTACATGATTTGCCCCGTTTGAAGGACGAACCATCGTAGGACAGCACTGGAGGAGGACCAGGAGGGCTTGCGCTATTCTCGCCTCCTGGGTTGGGCATTTTATATCTGTTTACACAGTCATTACGCACATATTCTGACCTTATACACTTACATATAAGAAGCCTATACATTTAATGTATATGCATTTCATCATATGTCTGTGTGTATCCACATATATAATACATTTTATTATATAGATTATATGATGCATACACACACATATATAACATATAATAAAGTGCATATACATTTTACGCACACAAATATTAGCTGTTGCTGAGCACTCAAAATGTTTCCGGTACACGGCTATGGGCTTTCCACACTCGACCTTCTTTAAGCCCCATAATAATCCTGTAGAGTGGAAACTACACCACCGTCCCTCTGTTGTGAATGTGGAAATGGACTCAGGAGTTAGGTTACTTCTGCAAGGTCTCACAGCCTCTTAGGAACAAAGCTGAGACCCAAGCCATGGTCTGCCCTGTGCCAAAGTGCAGCACTTCTAACCACTAGCCTTCCCTGCCTCTCACAGACCCGTGTGGCCTCAGAGGACACAGAAGGTGGCCGGACTTCATCCATGAGGCCCTCTCTCACCTGAGTCCCTCCCAGGCCAGCTGGGCATGCCTCCCTGCCCCTGAGGGCCACGGTGATGGTGCCCTGCCTCTGAGTCTAGTGGGAAGTGGTGGGGGGACCACCACTTGGAATGACTCAGAACTCCATTCTGGAGGTGTCCTGGCAGCTGGGACAGTGAGTCGGAGATCCAGAGATACTAGATTGTGTTGTGGTTGACTTTAAATCAAGCTGTTAGTGTTCTAATTCCCAGTGAGGAATGGCCCCTCAGATGGCGTCCCTCTACGAGAAAGGTTTTCATTAACCCACCGACCACAGGCGACTGCGAAAAGTGGTCACTGTGAGAACGACTCTTTTCTCTGTCACTGCATATTAAGACCTTGTGCCAGAATGAGATCAATTGATATGGTCACTGCCTTAATCAAACGGAGTGTCCTAATCTCAGGCTGCCTGGTCCCAGGAGGCACTACCGCCATCCCAACTTTGATGAGAATGCGCCTTCCTAACACCTCCCTCCGTAACATCACTCGCATGGGTTAGTTCCTGCAGAAAGTTTGGTAGCGAACGTGGCTGCTACATTTTCAGCTGTAAAGAGCAGACCTCCCCCTTCAGGCACTCTGCTAGACCTTTTATCCATACTCAGGAAAAAGAATTGATTGATTTTGAAGTTCAGTGTTGGCATCTGCTGTTATTCAAAACCAGGACCTTGGCTACAGCCGTACACTGAGCTTTCAGCGCTGCCACCCGTGTGCGGCAAATGAAGACAAGCTGTTGTCAAATGAGAAATGCAAAATAGTCAATCTGTTTGTCTGTTTAATGTAACTGGGAACATAAGCTGCTGGAAGTGGTACCATTCGGCACTGTCAGATGGGAGACACTCTCCAACAAACAAAAGCCTAATGACCCATTTTACTCGGCACTCCGGAGTTGCTCCTAATGGTACTTCCCATATGCACTCGAACATGCTTTTATCCGAAACTGCAAATGGTATGATTTTCCGTCCAACACAAGCGTGTAATCTGTGTGTGTGTGGGGGGGGGGAGAGAGCAAGGGGGTGGGAGGGGTCCCCACTCCCGGCACCATGGAGGGGGCTGCCGTTCTCAACAGCTTAAAGCAGGAAGCATATTGCAGAAGCATCTGACTCTCATCTTCCCTTTACACCTGTCATTGTACTGTATTAAAGGGAAAAAAATCAAGTCATTAACCATGATAGATATGTTTTTAATAAGTAAGTGTTGTGCCTCGCCAGGCGGATAAATAGCGGGGCTTAAGATAGCTTCAGAGCCTGGTGTGGGATTATGGTGGGAAGTTAAAGGCACTGCCTGCAATTTGGGAAGCGCAGGGCTCTCAACATTACCCCGGGCTGAAATCTTCCAGAAGATCCCTGCTGGGCTGGACTCTAACTTGCCTGTGACTCTGGGAGCCGTCCACACTTTTGTTTCTGAGGACTTCTAGTGCCTGGAGAAGTGTGCTGTCCCCAAAGGATGCTGGCCAAACCCACTGCCTACGAATGCCTTTAAAAACATGCCTCTCGTTGGCACAGTTAATAATAACCATGCCTATTGATTCACACCGACCGAACTGTGTTGGGAAGGATTCTGAGGCGCACCCCTAGAAAAGAGTATTGTAATTGAGTGTTAGACCCTCCTGTTATTTGTCGGCTGCCACAAGCCAGTGTTTCTTTACGAACAAAAACAAAAAACTAGTTAGGACAGTTTTTCATGCTCAGGATCCAACAAAGACCCCTGTATTTATACTAGAAAGTCAAATACACTTGAGCCAGGACAAAATGTGGGGGGAAAAAAACAGAGGTTTTAAGGGGGCTGGTGCACTCCACTCAAAAGACTCATTGCAAAAGAATATGTCTGGCCTCGAACAGCGTTTGGATACATTCAGTGGAAGTAAGGCGAAAGCATATGGTTTACATTTCCTCTATAAAGAAATATGGGTGGGAACCTTGTGGGACCCAAGATGCAATAACAAATACGGGTACTTGACAAGGCTTGGCAGGCGAAGACAGAATATTTCTGTGTTTACCTGACAATGTGACTGGAGTCCAGCCCACTGGGGAGCAATCCATTTGGTTGTGACCTGCCGCACCCTGGCAGAATGTCCTTGCAGAGACATTAATGTCAGCCTGGGAAGCATCGCTCCCTCCCCCCTGCAGGCGAGTGCTCCCTCCAATGAGAAATGCTGATACCGTCGCCCGGCTAATGATCCACAGTAACACCGCTTGGGCACTGGGCGATACTGTATCGTGTTACTGTGCAATATTACTTTATAATGCTATACAATAGCAGGCAGAAAGGAAGTGTTGACTTTTTCTGATTTTTAACCTTCCCCTTGCGAAGTTGTCTTTCAAAAAAAATTCTAATTCCGACTTCTCCTTTGGCATGGGACCATTTGGCTTGTCCTACTCTTAATTTTTGTTTAGCGTTTTTGTTTTTTTGTCTCACTCTCAGGACTAGCCTTTCCAAGTCTGTAAATTGGGGACAAAGGGAACAAAGGAGAAGTCAGCGAGAGCAGGAGAAGAAAGGCGTTGTCTGCATTAGGATTACAAGAAAGGGCAACCGGTTTGAAGCATCGAGCTCACTGGGGGGAAAAAAGTGAGACACCTCCTTCTCAATCTTATATAGTTTGTTTCAGACCAAAGTGTCATTTGTAAGCTGGGACTAAATGATTATTTTTAATGTGTTGATCGCACCTTTCTTTGGGGAAAAAGTTAATAAATGTGGGTCCCCCCCTTTCTTTCCATGACAGATCAAAAGTCATATGAGTGGAATTGCAATGCAGCTGCCTGGATTATCCTTGGCCTCTGAATAATAAATAGGGAGTTTCTAGAACCACCAGCTCATTAATGAGCCCTAATTCAGAATGGATGGCACAGTGTTCAGTAATTTAAGCAACGTGGACAATGAAGGTTCTCAACTCTGCTACAAAGAGCAGCCCACAGAATCATGTGGAATAAGTAATCACCGCTAATATCCATTTCAGCATGGATCAGAACATCCACAGAAAGGAGGTCGCAGTGGCGGGCTAGGAGCTGATCCCTGGAGCAACACGGGGGGAGAGGGAGTCAGCAGGGCAGGTGAACTGTTTCCATTATGTGGGCCCGCCCATGAATAACCCCCTGACAGCTCCTGCCAGCGCCTGGTGGCCGAGCTGCAGTGGCTCAGTCACTGAGCATGTCCACCACCGGCTCGAGCTTCAGCAAAGGATGGCCGAGAATGCAGGGGTGGCTCCAGGTCCAACCGGCATGCAACCTCGGTCTGCAGCTAGAACAGACAGGGAGCAAAATTAAGGATGCGTTTCCTCCCTGGGCCTCATGGGGAAGTGTCTATGCAGCCGACCAGTGCCCCTGCCCAGAAGGTGCCTGGTGTTCTCCCTGGTGGATAGCCAGGGTGTGCAAGGCCTAAGGCAAGGAGGTCATGAAAGCTGCAGGGTCATTGGGAGGGGCTGCCTTGCAAGTGGGGAGTTTAGACCCACCTGGCATACTATAGAGATAATAGACGGAGTAGATACAATTCTTTGGGGCTCACTTTTAATCTGAGCTGTAGCAGGCAGGGTTCTTGGTTGCAAGCAACAGAAAATCGGGTCTGGCAGATTTAGGCAGAGAGGGGAGTTTACCGGAAAGTTCTTCAGGAAAGCTGCAGAACGGTGTTCAGAAAACAGGGACGTGAGGTGGAAGGTGGCCCCATGTTCTCAGACCAGTTCTGCAGTCACAGCTTTCATGGCTTGTCACTGCACTGCCAGGGGACACAGGCTAGCTTCCCACGCCACCACAGACCCTGGATCCCGGTGCCGGCTCTGACACCTGGGCTGTGGGCACGTCACTTCTGTCACTTCTTGGCAAGATTCTGTAAGTTGGGGACAAAGGGAACAAAAGAGAAGTGACAACTGATTCCAAGTCTGGGGTGGTTGTGTCTGATTGGTTAAGACCAGGTCATGCGCCTGCCAGCACTCCGGGGACGCTGGGACCAGCAGCATTGACCTCGCTGGTGTCCATGTTGAGACAGAGTCTCTGCCTCCCAAGGAGTCATAAGGTGGTGGATTTCCCTTAGGCAAGATGGGCACTGAGTGCAGGACCGCGCCATCGTGTCAAACGCCCATTCTCCCTGCTCCGTCTCATCTCTGTGCGACCTGCGAAAGCCCCTTTCCCATCCCTAAATCTCTGCTTCTTCATGCAAAATGGAGACAAGAACCATGCCAGCCTCACAGGCTGTCACGCTGACAACACTGGGCACTTCATTAACTCATTCCAACATTTACGGAACGTCTGCAACGTGCACGGTTCGGGACGGCTTCCTAATGATGCATTTACCAAGGGCCAGCGCCTCACCTGTGGGGCAGCTTTGGCCCCTAGTGGGGATGGAGAGAAGTAAGTGGCTTTCAGGGAATGCGGAGATGGATTTAATAAAACGTGATGATGAATTAGATGAGTGGGACGTTCTACCAGGAAAGCCACTGGCTCCATTCTTGGCATGGAGCAAGTGCTGAAGGAATGTTCACTGCAAACGTGATCGTCAGCATGGTTATTGTCATCATAATTATTTCATTTTATCCCCAGCTGGCCAGGCCTCACGGATAACTCCAGTGGTCAGCGTAACGTGGGGATTAAAGCCTGGACCCAGCCAGTGTGGGCTCGCACCTTGACTCTGTATTTTGCTAGCTGTGGGACCTCGGGCGAACTACCTCACCTTTCTGTGCCCCAGCTTCCTCCACTTCAAAAGAGGGATGCTAAAAGTAGCTACATTTTAGGGATATGTTATGAGAATTAAATTGCCACTTTGAGGAAAAGCCCTTAGGAACATGCCTGGAACCTTAATAGGAGTTCCGTTTGTACCATCTTCCGTCCTTGTTATTGTTACTGTTTCCCCTTTCTACTCATCAGTCACACTCCATTCCTGCCATCCAAATCGCTAAATGGATCCTAGGAAACCTGACCCCCTTTATCCACTGGAGAATCAAGGAGAGAAGAGTGGGCAATCTTTCTCTCCCACACACCACGAACGGAAGGCATGTGGGGAATCTGGTGATTGTGGAGGGTTCTCTGGTTCAGGCTGGGCACACTCTGGCTCCAGACCCGCTGACCACGAGTCTCACCCATCATCGGCGTCCACACAGGGTGGCGGTGGGTGCTGCGGGGTCTCAGACGTGAGGGCCGCTGTCCCGAGGTTCAGGGGGAGACAGAGCGCAGGCTCCCCAGTGGGAGGACGCAGGCTGGACTTCTGCTTTCGAGCCTGGCTGGAAATAGTGCATCAGCACCTTCCCGCGTGGTCGTGGGCGGCTGGCCGTTCCTGAGCCTGCTGGAAACCAGAAGTGCAGACGCACACCCACCATCCCGGCCCCGCAAACCACAAGGGATGGCACCAAACAATGTCAGGGTCCGCTGCTACCCTTCACTCAAAAAATAGTCGTAATAATGCCGTCTAGCAAATGTTTAAACAGAAAGCAAATAAAACGTAACTGCAAAATGGACTAATGTGCAGGATAACCTGTTGAATTAAACTATACTTTGCCCCCTGCGTCCTCTGTCCCTATTTTTCTGAGTGAAGTCTTCATGTAGACCTCGGACATGGAGTCTGAGGTAATTAGCCCCAGATTGTGCTAGAAGGACCATCACTGCGGGGTCTGGCCTTCGTGAAGCAGGGACCACATCTCAGCTTTGTATCTCTGGTGCTTGCATGAGACGTGGCATTGGATGAATGTATACTAAAAAGAAAGCTCATGTGAAAAGAAAGCTGGATGGCTCAGTTGATTGGAGCCTCCCATACACTGAAGGTTGCAGGTTCAATTCCCAGTCAGGGCACATACTCAGGTTTCGGGTTTAATCCCTAGTCTGTGCACTTACAGGAGGCAAGCTCTCACATCTATGTTTCTCTCTCTCTCTGTATAAAATTCAATAAAAACATATCCTCAGATGAGGAATAAATAAATAAATACATAAATGAATACTCATGTGGACGTGTGACTTGGCACCATGGCCTACAGATTACTATTATTTTGGCGCACTAATTTACATGCATGAAAATGTAGTATGAAGGCATGTATCTACTGAGCTGCCTCAGTTGCCCCATGTAGCTAGAACAGGGGGATCTGAGCTTCTGCAAACTGGTTTAAGCAGAGCGTCTCCGGTCCACCTCCTTCTGAGAGTGCGTACTGTCCACAGCACAGGACCCACTGGCCTCGTTGGTCCCTAGGCAGGTGGCGCTGCTCATGGAGGTCCCAGAAGACAAGAAGCCATGGGATCAGCTTCCTGTGGGTCCCTGAATTGTCACTTTGGCCAATCTGCTTTGATGGGTGGAGAACACATTAGCAGACAGGCATGCCGGCAGCACGTCCAAAGCTTCCTGGGAAACGACTGTAACAGCGGTGGTCGTGGTAGTGACTGTGGGCATCTACCGGGCGCTCATGTGTGTCAGGGGCTGGGTTGTACAGAAGGAGCCCCCTCTCCTCCTTTTAGCCCTGAACGTCCTGCATCCCAGGAAACCCCTCAGTTTGGACCAGCTTTAGGAAGTGGTGTATTTCTTACCCATTATTTTCACAGAGGGCAACAGCCTCACTGGATCATTGTCATGTCCTGAGCTCACACGGCTAGGGAAAGATAGAACAAAGAATCAAATCCAGGCTGTTGGAGCACAGCGCTTGTGTTCTAACCACTGACCTACACTGCCTCACCATGTCATAGGCACTAACAGAGCTGTGCAGCTCTATAGAGAAGCTTTCCTAGAATCCTGACAAGCCCACACAGTTGTTCCTTCATGCCCTGCTTTTTGTCTCCCCAGTCCTTCCCTACAGTAACTATGGGATTGGACTTTGCAAAAGCAGAACTACCTCTCCCTCCTTTAAATCCATCGGCCATGAGACCACATGCCTGTGCCTCAGTTTCTCTTGTTTTAATGACAGTGGTGATAATATCTGACAGAGCACTGGGAAAGATCAGGCCATGTCACGTCTGGGGTGTCCCTGAAGACCCACGGCCCTCCTGACCCAATCGATGGGGCTGTCTAGATGATCAATACTGATCACTGCGGCTGAATTGACCCAACACAGGCCTGCATTGATCATTTGAGACACCTGAAATGGTCTGATCAGTGGCACCACAGTTCAGGGGCTTTGGTCACTAAGACCCTGGTTAAATGAGGATCTAGCCTTTTAAAAATATAAGGTGTTACTTTAAAAATCCCTTGGAATTCAGAAGCCCTTGGATGATGGGAGCTGGGTTTCCAGGACATGGGTGAAAGTCAAGTCTCACCTCCATCCACAAGGGCCAACAAGGCTGCAGGCAGGGCAGTTAACCTCTCCGAGCCTCAGTTTACCCTTCAGGGACATGAGGGTGAAAGGGTATTTGCCGCACGGAGTCACAGGGACTAGGCAATAAGAGAAGGTGGAAAACGCTTAGCGTAGAGTCTGGACATTGTAAAGTTTGACTGTTATTGGCGTGATTTGTTGTGAATAGGAGCTTCATCCCATGTAAAGCACCTTGTCTGTTGGCGTCTAGAGATATCAAAGCCCTGTTAAAAACCGCCTGAGTCTGTGTTGATAGATGTCTGTCTTAATTCTTGGAATAATGCTCGAGTTTCAAGAGAGACAACTAACAGCAACTTGCAGACAGTTGCAGAACCGGGAAGCGGCAGATGTCGATGTGAAGCCAGATTCTCCTGTCTCTGGATTCTGTGCCCCTCCCAGGATCCACTCTGTTTTCCTAAAGCCCAGCAGTGGGACTATAAGAGAAGAGAGAATACAGGAATCCCACCTTCAGGGGGTCTGGGGGCTACCTAGGTGATGAGCCATGTATGCAAATAACATAATACAAACAACACCACAAAATAAGTGTAATAGCGGTGTTCCAAAGAAGGTGAGGCGTTAGCACTAAGTTGGTACCTGCTTTCAGCTTTGGATGAGATGTGGATTTTAAGAGACCATGATAGGTGGGGAAACTGAGGCCAGGGGAACAAGAAACAGTGTGGAGGTAGAAGAAAGTCAGGGCTAATTCAGCAAATGGCCTCAACTGGCTGCAATTGAGTCAGGGCCAGCGGCTCACATGTGCCTTGTTATATAATCGCCTTTATTGGCTATTTGTAGAAGATTCACTTAAGGTTACCACTCTGTCGGCTTTGCATTTCTCGCTCCCTCCCTCCTTTGCCTCTCTCTACTTCTATCTCTGTCTTCTACCTCTGCCTCCAACTCCGCTTCCTCACACCCCACTTCTTTTCTGCTTCACAGTGAGCAACCTAAGTGAAGACTTGTGTTCTCATATCCCAGCTGGTTTTTATATGTAAACTGTTTTGCCCTAGATTTTGGTGCATTGCCTTGCATTATAGAGCGTGAATATTTTATCTGGACATATATTTCATTTTTAAAAGAGGCTCATAACACTTGTCCAAGGCTAAAATGCTTCCACTTGAGTACACTCTGCAGCAGGGAAACAATATCCCGGTCCCCATCCGCAGAGGGGACGGACGTCGAGTTGGTTTAGAAATGGGCTCCTCGCACTGGACTTCTCCCATTAATGAGCAGGCGGGCGTTAGCAGAACGCCCCCCTCCCAGCCAGGCCGTGGAGGTGGATGATTCCCCCTTTCAAACAAAACTCTACGCTGTGGGAAATTCATACGAGGCAATTCCAAGCTCCTGCAAAATGAGTATAAAAAATCTCAGTGGCTGCTTGAACTCCAAGGACTTAGGAAATTGACTAATAATGCAAATATCCAGAGGTTAATAGCCTGGTGACATTACTGTAACTTACATGGTGTCTTAAAGGGCATTATCCATCACATGGCCAACAGTGGTCAGTTAGCGGAACGGGTGGATAAATATCAAAAGAGGAATGAGCGCTCAGAATCGGGAATTAATAAAACCTGGGGATTTTCCCCCCTTTTTTTCCCTTCAGTGGAAGCAGGTATCATGGAATCTTAATTTTATTTGCACAAGGCTCAGCCACCATTTTTTCGTGTGAGGCCAATCCGTGACAGGGCACGTGAATGAGCGTGTGAAACGCCCCAAGGTCTCATTTTGCATTTGTGGGGAGGGAAAAAGTCAGTGAGGTCCAACCAAGGGCATAAAAGGGTCCCTGCGATGCCATTGGCTGTGATTGCCTTGGACAAAAGGAAGCCAGCTAGAAGCTGACTGGAAGCAGCTCCTAATAAATTTGGTGCAGAACCAGGCCAGCTCTCCAGGCCCAGGCCGACTGTCCTCACTAATTTGTCACCCTCACATTTGGAGTTTGGAAGGCATGACTGCTGTTGCAAAGAGGTGGTTCATCTCACCACTGAGTGAGCTGGCGCCAAGGCACCTCCCTGTCCCTGCTCAGAATGGAGATCCTTCCATTGTCATCTGCTCTCCTGGGTGAATTTCTCTCCCTCTGCTGCTGTTCCGGGCTGCTTTACCAGGGAAGGGTGGAGTGATGTTATCTTTGGGAAATTGTAGATTTTCAGCTCCTGATGCTAAAAGGAAAATTACTGCCCTGAGCAGTCCCTGGTCGAGTTCCAAAGGAGCCTTGTGGCATTATTTAAATTCTGAATTGCGATATGATTGAAGTCAGTACCAAGTTGCTCTTGGCAGAGCCGGGTGGCTGGCAGGTGCTGAGTGTAAGGGCCGCGCTGCTTCAGTTAACTGCTTTGGCTTGGCTGCTCCTGGGAGTGCCAGCCACGACCCAGGCTGCTGCTGCTGCTCTTAAGTTTTTTTCCTGCAAAATGCACAGAATCCAAACACCCACCTTCTCAGCAAGGGCCGCTCCCCAGGAGGTGTCTCGCAGGCTTCCTAATCCAGGTTTCTCCCTGGGTTCCTTCCCCTCACCAGGCTGGTGGTCTCATCAGCCCTCTCTGGGCTCTAAGCTGCACTGAGAGCATAAGGGGAAAGAAAAACGTCCCCGCTCAAAGAGCGCCCGGCCCCAACTCTGACTCCATTGTTTCTTGCCTATATATTTTTTCCTCCAAACTAGCTTTTGTTTGCACCTTGCGGCCCTAAGAATGGCACACAGGCCTCTTCCTCCTTCTTTTTGGAAATGGAAAGCATGCATCTAGCAGCCTCCTCAATAATCCTTTGGGGCTAATGTGAGTTTTTCCAGAATTCTTGGGAATGTCCAGGACTCAGTGGGCCACAGTTTTACCAAGCCTGATTTGGGTATTGTGTGTAGGTGTGTTATCTTTAAATTGATTTTATTTAAATAGTTTTATGGAACAGCTTTGTGTCCGAGCTCCTCAGCTTTCTACCAGGGGTGGGGCGGGGTGGGGCAGGGTGCCGAGGTGGGGGCGAGGGGCACTGCGCGAGGAGAGCTGGGCTGCTGAGCCCAGGTCAGGCAAGGAGACCCTCCCTCTACAGCTGGTTCTCATCCAGAAACTTCTGCCGTTTCACTCCAGAGACTCAATTTCACAGCTTGGAAGTTTTTTTTTTCCGCAAGCCCTTCAGCCCACTCCTGTGTGGCTTTGATGCCACCCCAGCATGTCCAGGTCCACTGAACTACGACGATGCCCTGAAAGTGGTCCGAGGTTCTAGGGGCAAGAAGGGGAGCGAAAACCCATCCCTACCACCTGAACAAGCCCAGGACCTCTGCCGTGTCCTCAGTCACGTCTTAGCACTCAGCTCCCCCATGGGGACTCACAGGAAGGCCAGGAGGGGAGAGGAGGCCTCAGGAGGGAAAATTGCTGATTGAAGGCCAACTTCCCACTGGGCTGATGACCTTGAGTAGCTTAGAAAATGTGTCTGAATCTCACTGTTTCAATTCCATTTCTTTTCACTTCCTCCCTCTCCTCCTTTCCCCCCTTCCGTTTCCTCCTCTTCCTCCTCCTCGCCATTCTCCTTCATTATTATTATGATCATTACAAAAGTAGTACTTGTTTCTGGTACAAAATAAAAGGGAAATAAATATGTCAAGTAAAACCCGGCATTCTGCCACCATCCACCCAACAGTCCCTGATGTACACTCAGTATTAAGACTTCTGTACACCCCTTTCTAGGCGTTTTGCATATGCAACCACAAAGCCACACATTTGCAAGACAAACCTAATTGCACCCATGGTGAAGAGTCATGGCGATCATTAATTAAGAAAATGGATGTGAAATAATAATGTTATTAACTGTCTACTCTGGTGTCTGATTTGATTTTATTTTGCTAACCTCTACATATGCTTTTCAAAGGGGCTGGCTGAGTATGGGTGTGCATCTCGGACACTTCTGTCCTCATTGGCTTCCCTGCCACAGTCCAACCCAATTCCAAAACGATCATTTGCTATTTTGTTGGAATTTCTGCAAGGCAAGGCAGAGACACAGAAATCCCGTCCTACTAGATCTTACAGTCTCCGGTCTGTTCGGGGTACAAAGGACAATTTCTAAAGGAAACATCTCAATTATCAAGGTCAGGAGAACGTGGCAATTATTCTGTAATTGCCTACCTTCATATCTAATCACAAGGCCCATCTTCATGCCTGCCTCCTTGGAAAGAAAACATACCTTCCCTTGTCTGCCACTGGATCCGTGATAAGGGTATTTGATGCGTCAGACTTTCTGGGCTGCACACAAGACAGGCACATTTGCAAGTTTACATATTCTGCAACTGGCCAAGAGTCTGTTTTATGTTTGGCTATTTGGAACCCCAAAGAGGCCTGACAATATCTGTCTATGACATCATCTGACTAATGTGGGGTGGGATGGGTTGGGGAGGGTGGAGAGAAGAGGAGTCGCATGCAGTGAAAAACAATCTTGGCCCTGGCCAGGTGGCTCAGCTACTTATGGTGTCGTCTTGATGCTCCAAGTTTGCCAGTTCAATCCCTAGTCAGGGCACATGCAGGAGTCAATCAGTGAATGTGGGAATGGGTGGAACAACTAATTGATGTTCATCTCTCTCTGTCCTCCCTCTCCTCTGTTCCTCTAAAATCAAAAACTAAAATAAAAACAACCTTGGTGTTTGAGAGAGGGAGATTGATTACATAGAGCTAAGTAGCCCTGGGCAAAGACAAACTTCTGAGCTTCAGTTTGTCCATCTGTCGTGGAGAATGGTAATATCCACTGCACAGGTTTGTTCTGACGGCTGACGACAGTAACGCTTGGGACGTGGTCAGCCTAGTGCCTGGCACATGGGTACAGGGGAATGGCCTGATAAATGAATGCTTAAAGAAACAGAGGATGGCAACATTTTTATTCCACTCTGCTGATCAATTTTTCCTGAACAACAGGGAGGGGAAGAAAAGGGTCTTGCAGAATAGAAAGCAGAGGTGGTAGTATTTTTCTCAGTTCCTCTGATGAGAAAGTGGAGTAGAAAGGAAGTAGGGATCGAGACTGAAAAATCGGGCCCTCTCCACAGAAATGGCCCCATCGGCACCCACCTCCCGGATGCCGAGATCTCTACACATCACCTCCCACTGAAAAAATTACTAAATAAACCTGTAAAAATTGATCCCAGATTTCAGTGGCTGTCCAGGGTCTTGGATGAGAACTTGGCCCTTCTACCAATACTCTCCGTTATTTTTATCTTGTTCCCATTCACTTGGAATCCTAGGAACCAGCCCTCCGTTTCTGTCTTGCTCAGTTGGGGCCACATTTCAGGTCATCTTGCTTTTCTGCTTTTCCTGTTCCTTTGCCTTGAGTATCTCCTAATGCCTTGGATTAGGAATCCCAATTTTAGCCTTGCTTCTGCAGAACACTAAACCCCAGGCTTGGGAGGCTTTTCTTATCTCATTTGACTCCCAAATGGGGAAGACCAGGCCCCTAAGATATCCGCGCAGTTTCCAGGCCAGCGGAGGCCATGGCCTGGGGCTGTGAGTCAGGCAAACTGGGATGAGCCTCTGAACTCCCTAGTCTCATCTGGGAGAGTCAGACAGACTCTGAGCCCGCCTGTTCGCAGGAACATGTAGCGTAATGTCGCCTACATTCTCAGGGCTACTGGGATGATTCAATGCTGTAAGAATTCACGGCCAGGAAGAACTTTGCAGTTGGACTGTAGCGGCCTTCCAATACTATTGTTTCCAGACTCCTTTGATTCTGACACAGGGGCTCTGGACATTTTAACATTGCTAAGACTGTGATGCATGTCAAAACTGATGTGAGCATTTCACATGGCGGGGCCCCTTCTTCCTGTGTACCCCTGGAAAGCTGTTATTAAATCCATGGCACGTCTTACGCTCAGCAGCATCTTCAAACTGAGAATCATGGAATCTTATGGCCAAATACTTCCAGGACCTTCAGCCTTCCTGGAGGAGCAAGAAGGACATTTTAGGGGAATATCTTTTTTCTTTTTCTTTTTCTGAGAGAGGTGAAGGGAGGGAGAGAGGGAAGCATCAAGGTGTGGTTGCCTCTCATGCGCCCCCTACTGGGGACCTGGCCTGCGACCCAGGCATGTTTCCTGACTGGGAATTGAACCCTTTGGTTTGCAGGCTGGCACTGAAGCCACACCAGCCGGGGCTGGGGGAACATTTTTAAGGTGACCTCCCGTTCCTGGAGGCCACCTTTCTTTGTGTGGGCGCCCAGGGCTCTTTGACATCTCAGTGAGTTGGCTAAACAGACTCAGCCTGAAAAATTTAGTGGGACAACAGGACCTGGGATGGACTGCACCTGGCCAGGCCTCCCATCCACAATGAGGCTCCACTGTCCGCCAAGGAGATGGTGAGCGAAGTAGGAGTGTGGGGGAGAGGGGAAAGTAGGCTTTGTGAAGAGAATGGCAAGTCCCCGAATTTGGCTCCTAAGCGGGGTCCTGTTTAGCAAATTAAGCAGGAGCTGATTCAGGCTTCTCACAGCAGGGCCAGCGGGAAACATGGTTTCCCTGGGTCCCTCACTGTAGGAACTGACTTTGAACGGCAAGGAAGAGGCAAAAGCCCGTTTGTTCACTTCTTCCTCTGTAGGACCGAGACCCGGGGCACCCACACAGATAGGACAAGCTGCTCTGTACTCCGCGCTGTGCTGGACCTCTGTGTCCATTAGATTACTAACTGCATTTACTCATTCATCCAACGAGTGTTTATGGAGCAGCTACTATGTGCCTGGCACTGCTTCAGCATCTGGGGATCTAGGAGTGAGCGGAATGAAGTTCCAGCCCTCAAGGAGTTTACATTCTAGTGGGAGGAACCGGCCAACGGCACACAACTAGCCGTGTGACCACAGGCCAGGAGGTGCTGAGTGTACGAAGAAAAAGGAAGCCGGTTAGGGGCATATGGAATTGGGCAGATGGATGGGAGAGAGCTGAAACTGCCACTCTTTCCATTATTAAACTATTTATACTCCACTGCTAATAATAGAAGTTTCCATCTGTTGATTATAAACATTTTAATCATTCAGAACAACTTAAAAGATTGGTACACTTACAGTGGAAGCATCATTGAGCCAGCAATAGTGCTGGACAGGTGTCAAGCACTTTACATGCATGCTCAAACTTCAGCCATCCATGTTAAAGTTGGGGAAACTGAGGTTGGGCTTGGTTAAGCAGCTTTCCCCAATTCATAACACTGAGCGGTGAATTTGCCTTTCACAACCTGTTCTGCCCGAGTTGGGCAACTGTGCTTTAATCAAGCTGCTGTAAAAACCTTAGGAGGGTGGTATTGATTCATATAGATGAAGAAACTGAGGGTCCAAGAGGTCATAAATTAGCAAGGGCCAAATTAAAATCCAGAGCCATTATACTTCAAAGCCTAAGTTACTTCCTTTCTACCACGTCCCTTCTCATTTATTAGGGGAACCTTCAATGACCAAGATAGAGGCTGTCGGGGAAACTTGCCAGTAGGACCTAGACATAATTGCTCACTGCTCCCCACCTCCTGCTCCTGGGAAGGCCCCTATAAATATACAGGGCCTCAGGTGGCCCTGGGAATAGCACCCACTGCTCTGAAAGTCTTGTGTGAGTTGTGGACCCTTGCAAGGTGGACTGGCTCATGATCATAACTGAGAACCCGTTGTCATTCTCACCAACAGCATGCATGAACACAAGATGCAAAACACGGGCTGTATTTCGGTGAAAACAGAGTCCAACTCAACCCCAGGGTGTGGGCGCGTGTCAGAACGTGACTCACTCTACCTTAAGCTTTTTCCATTCCCGATCTGATAACAGAGATGGCTTCGAAATAGCTGGTGACCTTACTTCGCAAATGACCGAAACTAAAGATTGCACTGACAAGCTCATCACCCTCTGTTTCTAGAGAACTCGGAGCCTGTGCAATGTTCTAGATGCATCTCTGCACAGAGTGACATTCACCCTTCAATGGAGTAGGCAGCTGCCCACACAGCACCGTCTGCAGGACACTGGTAAAGCCATCCTGCCCACCCAGACGGCCTCCTTCCTGATGCCCACGCTCCTGCTCAGTGCCGATGGCTGCACTATTCGTGATGCAGTTTGCATTTCTGAAAGCCTCAGTTTTCCCTTCTGCTAAATGGGACAAATGGCACCTTCTTTGAGTTGTTGCCATCAATCACTGCTACCTGAGTGTCAGGCCACTTTTCATCTTACAGTTTGCCAAGAATTGCGACTAGAGGAAACAGAAATGTTGTAAGAGGGTGGGTAGAAAATGAGGGGCTGGGGAACTTAGAGACTATTCAATGGGCATAATAGAGAAACCCAAAGATGGTAACAGAGGAGAAAGCACCCACAGGAAGATCCAAAACAAATAGTTATCACCCTCTTTACCTTCCCTCTCTGGGCTGGTTGGCGATACCAAGACGTTAGACTAAAAGGAGGGGGAGGGTTGATCGTCAACAATGTGGGAGTCACTTGAAATAACTCACCTCATGAATTCGCATGATCACCCTCCAGGGAAGGTATATTACCCGTATTTAGCAAAAGAGGAGAACGAGAAGGAGGGCTCCAGGAAATGAAAATGCATTAGATGAGAGCAAGAAAGGGACATGGCCAGCAGTTACCTAGCTCTCTACTGGGGCTCAGGGAACCTGGGCGTCTCCCTCCCTCCCTTCTTTCTTTTCTCCTTTCTTCCTACCATCTTTACTTTCGCCCTCTCCTCCACACATTCTTATTCTTTCCCAGCACAAGAGCTACAACAGTGAGTAAAACCAACATTATTCCTGACCTCCCGGAGGTATTAGCCCAGGGCCGGAGGCAGATGGTTGTTTTTCACCTTTCTTATCCATCATCGACCCACATTCCTTATACCTGGGTTGCTGACATAGCTCTGGGCTCCAGCTGACTCGTATCTCACTAGACACATGATATTGTCTACATTTGTCATATGACAGTTTTGAGCAGACTGCACTTTCTACTCACCTGCTTCCTTCAGAGAGAACTTAAAATCTGTGGGTAGCCGTCATTCACTCACTATTATCTTTCTGTAACACGGATACAGCCTGTTACATGATAGTGTCATGTAGTTCTCTTTCCAGGGCTTAAGGGGAGGATGCTGTATAATTCATCCATCCATCCATCCATCCATCCATCCACTCATTCATTTTTCAAATATGTTGTGAGCATTTATAATGTGCCAGAAATCACACTGTTGTAGGCCTTGAGGCTATGAAGGTGAGCAGGGCAGATGTAGTCCCTATCCTTTGGGGTCCTCAGGCTAGAGAAAAAAATGATTTTATCAAATGATGGCCCATGTGAGTACACCTGTTCCCAGGTTGAACCTACAGAAGGACACAGGTCAATTTGAGAGCACTACCATGTTGTATGGGAAACAGTAAAGAGCAAATTGGACATAGGGCATAATTATGCTAATCAGGGAGGACTTCCTGGAGGAGAGGGATTTGATCCTTCTTTCCTAGTACAAGAACAATTTCTAGAGTGTCTGCAATTCTCATCCTTTTAACTCCCCAGAGACGTAAGGACGCAAATAGGTAGCAGCCCCTGAACCACCCTACAAATAGACAGGATGACTCATCAGCTCAGACCTACACACAAATAAGAGAGACCCCAAAACTCCATCACAAGGGGGTCATCTAAATCACAGGATGACTTAGATGAGGCCTATTGCTGACAGCCCCTGGCACACCAGCACTGCTTCTTAGGAGGAATAACTTAAGCATTATATTTTCATTGGATACATCCATTTCATGACTCCTTTAAAAATGATCTGTGTGACACATTATATTGCTTAACAGTGTGAGTGTCAGGGATCGTACCATACAATACTCTGAGGCCAGGCGAGACACAGGGAAAAGGGCATTTTAGGACATCAGGACACGTAGCCTCCGCGGGAAGGCTCCTCTCTGTCTCTGGGTCCAAGGCTATGATTTGGGAGGGAAAAGCTGTAGAGGCAGACCCACAGCAAACCTGCTTGTCCCAGTCTCCACTGCCAGACTAGCAACTAGCATGCATCCTCAAATCAGAACCACCAAACCTTAATAAAATTCGCAAGGAAAAACATTTAAGGGGCTAAAATAAAATAAGAACTATAAAATAACCAGGGAAATCGGGAAAGTCACGTACGTGATGGAACTCAAGATTTGTGCGCCCGTAGACTCGTCCTTTCAGCAAGCCCATTTGCACCGAATGCCCCTGTACTGTGAAAACCCAGGCAGAGAGCCCGAGATGGTGCCCGGTGTCAGGGTCTATCTTGGGGAGGGTCCCCTCTTATTCTTCTGTGCCCAGGTTGAAACCCAGCCAATTACTGAGCCATGGGGAAAGAAACAATGGCTAATTAAGATGAACTTTAAGGGGGGAGAACTTAATTAATTTGATCTTTATCTGAAACTCTTTCTAATTGAAGTAAACTTTAGAAGTTCTATGGATCAATGCCTCAGACTATTTGTGAAAAGGTACATACAGTGCTTCTTTACAAAGTAGAAGGTTGAAAAACCAGATGCTAGCTAGTGGATTAAATTAACATTGACCTTCAGCCCCCTTCGCCATGCATGGCTGCCTGTGAAAATGCTCATATATATACCCATAAATAGATAACTATGGCTGTAACAGATAGGAGATTGTTGTCTGAGGCAATGATAACAGATTTCACAACAAACAAGTAGGACTTGTGTCATGCACTGTATTATTTCAAAATATTAATTTATTTATCCATTATGTTATGCATTCACATATTTATTTCTCTGATAAATAATTATTGAGCAACTATGACATGCTAGGCCTGTTTGGGAAGTGCTAGGTATAGAGTGAAGAAGGGTTGGGCTAATTCTCTGCTCTGCTGGACTTTATAGTCTAATGAGGGAGCAAAGTGTTGATGGAAGAAACACAGAAGTATGTCCATATTTCTGTGGCTCGGTGTACGGACCTTCCTCAGGAGGACTGGGGATTTAAACTGAAGCTCGAACACTGCGAAGATGTTTAAAATATGCAGCTGCCAAGAGATTTTAAGGTACAGCCAAGGGTGATACCCACAGCTTAGTGCAAAGACCTCAGTCCACCCAGGTATGGCCTGGGAGGCCACAGCAGGAAGTCTGATGTCCTCCAGTGTCACAGTTTAGGGGAAGCCAGGCACAAAATGAAGCATGAGGCAGAGGCAGGAGCAGGGTCCAGCAGGGCCTGGGAGACCGTAAATTTTATTCAGGTTCAGTGGAAGTCATTGAAGGGTTTTTGCTCAGCAGTGACCTTGATAGGATTTATACTTTTAAAAAGAGCACCGGAGAGCAGATTGTAGGGGAATAAGAATAAAGGAGAGAGCTATTCCTTTTCTACTAAACATGAACCAAACCAGACGCTGGGGCCCCTGAACGCGAAGGAACGCCACACTAGGGGTGGGGTTTCTGTCTGTATGTGTCAAGGTGTTCTAAGAAAGGCACTGTCACAGCTGGCCACTTTGAAGGTTCCCAGGGGACTAGGAGGAAAGTAAATGAGTGACTCTCTAGGTCAGATCAAGGAAGATAATTTATTTTTCTGGACCATGCTTGAGACCCAAGGAGAACAAGAGGCTTGTTGCAGAGAAAGGCAATAGAAAGGTGCCCAAGAATTCTTTGCAAAAGAGAAAAAGAAAGTGAACCAAAATATATTAGCCGTCTCCTGTGACCAGGCACAGTGCTGAATGCCAGTAATAACATGGTGAACAGAGAGAGCTTCCTGTTTTCTAGAGAAGCTAGGTAAAGAATCACACAAAATAAATGTAACATTGCACAGTGTTAAGGTCAAGACAGGGGGTACCAAGTTTATGGGTATCTTGGGGAGATTGATTTAGGCACATTCAAGGTCATAGCTGAGGGTGCACACCTGGGAGGGGAGAGGCCATGGAAGGTAGGAGAGGAAATGTGGTCTCAATGCCAGCCCACAGGGCCCCCTAAGCCCCATAAGAAGTTCTAGTTTTGACTTAAGTAGGGGTTTGAGGTACTGGTGACTTAATCCAATTCATATGGCAGAAAGGTCGTTCTGGACCAGGGCAATCTGAATGGGGAGCGGGGTCAACATTGAGTGGCTGCAGGGAACCGGGACCAGTCAGGAGGCTACTCGAGAAGCACTGGGGGAGTCCAAGAGAGCGTGGCTATGTTAGAGGGTTGGATTCAAGGGAAGCAATTGGAATTATGTATGTATTTAAACATATATAATATCTGTGTTCTTTTCTACACAAATATGTATCACTTGCTCAATTTTAAAAGAATAAGAAAAAATTAGTAAAAGGGAGGGGTAAGAATAAACTTGAGGTTGCAAGATCCACGGAGAAAAAGTGAGTGAAAATGAAAGGAGGGAGAAGAAGAAATGCCCAATGATGGAAATCCATGTGTCCCAGTGGGTGTCACGGGAGGAGGGGCAGCTGGGTGAGGGACCGTACTTTCCACTGGGTGGTTGGCACCGAGGAGCAGTGAAGGCTCCTGGGAGATCTCCCAAATCACTGTGCACCTTATTGGAGATTTCCTCCCATCACATTGGGGCACCTGTGAGCTGCACCAGCACCCATGCTGACGTCTGGGTTTCCCAGAGGGTCAGGAAGTAGCAAGGGGAAGTGCAGGCCCAGGAGGAGGAACCATCAGTTAAGTAGCGGGGTAAGCCTTGGGAGAAAGTGGCCATGAACTTCTAGCTGCTAAATTTCTCCCCTTTATTTTCCACAGTGGGTTCAGAAAGCAGTGGGTAAACATATTCACTGAATGATTACGCATGCCTATAGAATGATCAGAACTTCCAAAAATTTATGTCTCTCCACTTAGAACATGAGCTGTGTTAAAGAAGGGATAGTGTCTTTTTCGCCCCTTGTCTTCTATTCTTAAAACAGAGTATTCATCACTTAAACCATGCATTTGTGAATTATCCATCCACATGACTTTGACAAGTTACTTTAAACCGAGTGCTTCTGTTTCCTCATCTATAAAATCTGGACAATAGTAGTGCCCACTCACAGACTTATTGTGAGGATTAAATGAACTGATGCATTTTGAAGAGTTCCTGGCTATTGTGAGAATTCGGCAAATGACAGCTATTGATATTGCCATTATTTTTATGACCTTATGAGCAACATTATTATTCATGCTATCAAAGTAAGGAGTGGGAGCTCAGGAAGGCAAAGTAATTGGACGAGAAACACCCAGGTAATAAGTGGCAGAGTCCAGATGCAGAGTCTGATGCACATCTCTGTGTAGGTTACTCAGCCCCCTCTGGAGATGCTGGCAGATGCGCAGAGAGTGGTTTGATGCGCCCTGATCAAAGGTGATATAAAGGAAGATAGAAAGATGGGAAGACAGTTTCCTCAGGTTGATGTAACAAACTACCACACCCTTGGTGGTTTAATACAGCAGAAATGCATTCTCCCACAGGGCTGGAGGCCACAAGTCCAAAGTCAAGACGTTGGCAGGGCCATGCTCCCCATGAAGGCTCCGGGGTAGAACTGTTCCTTACCCCTTCCAGATTCTGGTGGCTAGGGCAATCTTTGCTTCCTTGGTGTGTAGATGCACCACTTAAATTTCTGCCTCCATCTCTCTATAGGCTTCTCCTCTGTGTCTTCTCCCCTTTTCTTAAAAGAACACTTGTCATTGGATATATTCCAATGCAAGGTAACCTCATCTCAAGATCCTTAATTTAATTACGTCTGCAAAGACCCTATATTCTGGGGGATGTATCTCTTTTGGGGGGTCTTTATTCAACTCTTTATGGAGATGCACTGTCTCAAGAGTAAATCAAACAAAGAAACTGGATCTTTGGGAAGACAGAAGCCTGGAGTCCACTCTGAATAACAACCACCAATGCCATTGACATCATCGCATGCTTCAGGCATGGCGAGCACAGTGCTCTGAAGTCATCGTCCTTCAGACACTATCTCTTTGAACCCTTACCCCAGCCATGTGACTCAGGTACTATCACAATCCTCTTGTTACAGAGGAGGTGAATGAGGCTGGAGAGAGGAGGTGACTGCCCAGGCCCACAGCCAGCAAGTGGGGACTGGGATTTCAGTGTAGACAGGCTGTCTGCAGACCCCTGTTGAGGGGTCTGATTCTTAGTTACTGGCTAAGAATATACCAAGCAAGATGTACCAAGTTCACTGCTAGAGGCTGATGTGTAAAGTGAAAGGATGACAGCGAGAAGGCACAAAGACTCAACTCTTCATTTTCTTTGTCTTGTCCATCAAAAGGAATGAGTTTAAACTGGAAAGGGCAGAACCAACATGGCTGGGAAAGGAACCAAAGCCCAAGACAGGGGAAGTAATAAAGAGAGCTCCAGTCTAGGCAAAACTGCCTTCAAGTCTTCAGGGAGGGTATCCCCTGGGGATCTTCATTCTCCGTGCTGTTGTTGAGTAAGGAGAGAGGACTGAGTCGAAGGTTAAATCTGTGAGAACTTGATTCTGACAGCCAGTCCTGACCCTTGGATCCATCCCTTAACCTGCCGTGCAACTTTTGACAGCCACTTTGTCAATTTCAACCTCAATTTTTAATCCACAAAATATAGCTTTGTCCATAACATCTGAAGACATAGATACTTGATTTTTTTTTTAACAGACTGAAGATATTCTTGGTGACATTATGTACCCTTTGTTTTCAGAATTTATGATGTCCTGTATAAACAGTATTTTCAACCTCCTAGGGTTGCTGTGAAGGTTTCCTGAATACCTGTAATATTACTTATTATGATGCCATCTTAAATAAAATTTCACCAAATTTTATTTAAGATGTTTTGCCCAATTCACTATTCAAAAAAAATTGATGAACAGTGTTTTTTTGCCTCCAACTTAAAATTTTTCCATACCAAATTGCAGCTTTTAAAAATCTGCACTATATCTAATTTAGCATAACATCTATATTTAATGAATTTCTGTTGAATATAGCAACATTTTATATGTTTCAACAGAAACGATCATGACATTAGATTTTCTATACCTTAAATTAGTTTTAGAGACACTGAACTAGGGCAGGGGTTGGCAAACTTCTTCTGTCAAGGGCCAGATAGTAAATATTTTAGGACTGTGGATCACATGGTCCCTGTTGTAAAAGCTCAACTGTGCAGTTTTATCAGTGGAACAGCCTCAGAGAATATGTAAATGAAGGGGGTGTGGCTGTGTTTCCATACCTCTTCCTTTCCAAAACCAGGTGAAGGCTGGGCTTGACCATAGTTTGATGACCTCTAAATGTGGGTGCTCAGAAATTTTGCAGATGTCATCAGTAATTTCTGAGGCACCCAGGGACACACAGTCATGTCTGCGAGCCTCTAGACAGGAAGTGAGAGGATTTTCAAAAGAACAAAAAGCAGATGAGGGATTCCAGAAGCGGGGAAGTTGGATTTGGTCCAGAGGGGCAGAACAATCTGCCTGAGGCAGTTCCCAGGGAGAGTGGCTGCTGTGGGGTTTGAACCCGCTGGTTCTGTGTGCTGGCTGGCCCTCTGACTGAGCAGGAGGTGATGTGCCGTGCGGCAAAGCTGCTGTGGGTGTTCCGTGGAGGATGA
This sequence comes from Glossophaga mutica, assembly GCA_039655065.1. NCBI lineage: Eukaryota > Metazoa > Chordata > Mammalia > Chiroptera > Phyllostomidae > Glossophaga > Glossophaga mutica. Next base: position 23,789,205 of record CM077315.1, read on the forward strand.
CTGGATTTTTACTTTTTAAAAGGTTTTTGAAAGCCTACTTTCTGGAGAATGGTTTGGGATGGGAGCCTCAGGGGAAGCGAGAGGCCTGAGGTGGAGAGGACAGTCTCGCCCCCAGGTTGGTTTCTCACAATGACATTTATTTTCTTATGACAGTTATTACTAGAGAATGTGTTTTATACTCCTAAAGCAGGTTTACTCACTTACATCTCTGTTTCCTCGGTGATAGGCTCTCTTGGAGGCAGATGGGCTGCGACAGCTGTGACCATGGACAGATAAAGCCTGAGTTATTATTTGACAGGAGATAAAGCCGAGAGGCATTAACTGGACAAGGTCACGTGGCTAGCTTTTGAAAACCTTGCTGGAGGTGAGTGAGCTCCACCCAGGGCGGCCCAGAAGTAACGACGGTGGAAAGTGTTTGCCCAGCTTACTGAAGAGTATTCTTTCTTTCTATCCAAATGAAACCCAGTTTTGTTCATCAGAATGAAGTGGCCTATTGAGCCTTGCAGAGTCTCAGGGACTGTGCTGTGAGGGGTCTTGACTGATTTATCTCTCCTATTTTCACAAGTCCATGAAAATACTCTTAGAATCCCATCTTAGAGAGGGGGAAACTAAAGCTGAGTCATAAGAACACAACACCTGCAGGAACCTTGACTCACACGTAAGCGGCCTGTTCAGAGCACTGCTGTCTCCAACACGGTGTGGTCGCAGTGAAGTCCTGCTGCGCACCAGGCACGCTTGGGTGCAAAGATACAAGAATCTGAGCAAACCCATGAAGCTCCCTGAGCTTCAGCTGCCTTCTCTGTGCAGTGAGGCTAGGAATGCTCTCCTCCGAGTTGTAAGGATTAGGGAGAATAGTCAAAGTTGCGAAGTGCCTGTATTCTTTCCATCCCTCCAATCATTCAGTCAACAAGCATGCATTATTAAGTAAGTGCCTCTGGAGGTGATTAGCACCTGGCATCCAGCAGGTGCCCAATACCTATTGTCTCCCTAAGGTCTTCATTTTTTCCCTCCCTGATTTTCAGAGAGAACTGCTGGGCCAAGGGCATCTCCATTAAGTACAGACTGAAATGGTTGTCAGTCAGAGACTCCATTAAAAAAGATCGTATTTCGGCTTAGGACCATCCTCCAGACCTGGAAATGCAATGTGAAGCACTTAGGGTGACTGTACTTTTCAGGACTACTCAGTTGTGTTGGAGAGTAAACCAGAAGCAAAAGGAGAATTTCACATTCTTGTGGCCTTTGGGGGGACAGTAGAAATCATGAGTGAGGATCCCTGTATGAGAACAAATTCTTTTTTTTTAATTTTTTTTTGATCCCTTGCCAATTTCTTAATGAAATAGAGGGCGAGAAGGAGCTAACTCTCTGCAGGGTCTAAATCCCTTGAGCTGAGCCGGCACTTGCACGGAGACAAAGCACAGGCAGGTTGCGGGTTGGGGGCGGTGGCGGTGGCGGTGGCGGGGGGATTGTCACTGCGATTTGGAAACCTTTCCTCTGACCGATATAACTCCATTAGGTTTTGGAAGGGAAGCCAGGCTGCACGGGGGGTCCTGGAAGTAATACTCTCCCACCAGTGTGTAATTAAAATGGAGCCCTTCGCAGACTCGTGTCTCTCTGTCACCGCAGCCACCCTCCACGCGATGGAATGCCAGGAAGCCGCTGCCTTGAGCTTTGGCTCGTTTTCTGCCAAGCCAGTTAACGATCATTTCTGTGTTGCCTAAACTATATTTTGCACTGAGGATGTACCTGGATGCAGAATCAGGCACATCCTTCGTGGTATCCGCCTATAGCCCTTTCTAGTAACCTCAGCTCTGAAACACGAAGGGGCTGTTTAGCAAGCCTCCTCTCTCCCAACCTGCCCCCCTTCCTGCTGTGATTATTTCTTAAACTCGTGTTTCACTTCCCACATTCTGGTTCTTATTCTTTCTGGAGATCGGGACCAGGCAGAAAACACCAGGGCACGTTAGGTTAAAGGAAGCCTTATTTCCCCCTCTCTGCTGGAAAAGCCAGTGGTATCAGAGTTGATGGTCTCCTAAACCCAGTTCCTCTTCAAATGGAGGTGGCAAGGGGTGACCAAGAAATGAGTTGCAATACTCAGCCTCTGGCCTGACCAAATTTTAGAGAAGTGAGAGTTTGCATCAGACCCTTTGCTTCCAGAAAACTATAGAAAATGCCATTCAGATGAATCTTCCCACCAGAGGTACCTGGTGGAATTCATAAAGAAAAATGTGAGAGACAAATTATTGCATTAAAATTTTTTCTTTCTCAAATTTCTGTGCAGGGTCTTAACAACTCCAAAACTGCACGGTAAGGCACAAAGTGGGAGAAATGCATTACCCCAAAGGTGAAGGGGGTGCTTCATGTTAGTGGTGGGGCCTCTCCCCAAACTTCCAACCTCCTCAATACTGCATCACTGTGCTGTGATAAGAACACAAGATGTTCGCTCATCTTCTATAAAATCAAAATTAAAGCCACCTTAGAAAATCGTACTATTTTAATAGACCCATATGTTTTCTATTTAAATGCAGCTTCAAAACAAATTCGAAATTCCCTTCTTCCAACTTGATCACCTTTCCTCTTTCCTTCCTACATGGAAATGTTGGTTGTGTGTTCAATAACCATGCTGTACAAAGAGCAAATACACAAATTAAATAAGCCCTAACTCACCATGGAAAAAGAGTAAAGATTATGGATTAGTCTCTGTTGATAGGCCAACAAATCAATCAGCAAAAGTTTAATCTTACTAATAATCAAAGCTATGTCAATTAAAATACACTTACATCATTATTTACTAATCAAGTTAGCAAATCTATTTTGTCATTGATTGACTGATGCAGGTAGAAGTGTGGGTTATAAAGGCACCCACTCCTCTGTTGTACTCAAAGAGGGCAAAGGTCATCTATAAATATGGTATGGCAATCCAATTTTATGGTTCAATCCTCTTTGCGACCAGATCATTCCAAGCATAATTTGGCACCAGCACGTGTTTAATTTTTGAGAATAACGTGTTGTACGAGGGGGTTTATGAAGGAAACCAAAGTTCCAGGGTCTCCCTCTTGTAGAGACAGCTCCCAAGATGCCAGGAAAGGCCCTAGCAATTTTGCATTTATAATTTTGTAAGTGATCCAGCATTTGTATGAGCTCTGGTTCTTACAAACAGGGCCCAGCTTTGAATAAAGTTAGGGGAAAAGTGGGAGCTATAAAGGGAATGTCCAGGCCATGGGCAAGGTTGGTACCTTGGTTCAACTGAGCTGGAAGGAAGCTAACGGCTGGGACTCTGGTCCACTGTGGGGTGGGGAGACGTGCCAGTGGACAGGACAGAAACCCCTGTGAAAGCAGCCTGTGATAAGGATGCTCTAGGGGTGATGAAGGGGAGAGATGCTCAGACGAAACAGCTCTCGCTCACTGAGCAGCTAGAAGGAGCCAGGGGCAGTGATGGCAAACTGGAGGCAGGAGCTTGGGCACCTGCCCCAGCTCCTCCCTGCAGGCTCCACCTCCTCAGGGAATCAACTAGGACCGTGGGGTTTGGAGGGAGGAGGGAACTTGCCCACGGCCACAGAGTGAGTACGCAGCTGGTGAAGAGTTAATCCCAGCCAGGTCTGCCTGGCTCCAAAGTTCCCTTCGCCTACACACACCACCTTTCTTATCTTACAAAGTGTCCTAAACCCTGCACAGGAAGGCCAACCCCGTGAGTGCGTGACGAGGAAGGAAGGGTAGGAAACCATGTGAAGTTGTAAAACAAGGACAAAAACTAAGCTCTGGGATCACGTGGGAAATTGCTCCAGATATTTGAAGAAATAAAGTTGAGTTTGAGGAATGAAGCACCTCTCATTTATTAATTGATCCACAATGAGATCAAGTCCCTTAACAAATAAAGAGCTAACAGGGGCCTAATCCCTGTCAGAAGATGAGTAATATGTCTAAATCTTTTGTCTGGCTTGGACAGCCAGACTCAGCGTGCATGTGGCTGCCACCCCCACAAGCCAGTGATAAGGGTGCTGAGACTTCCAGCCAGGAAAGGGTGGCATCTGATAAAGTGGCTTCAGTTAAAATTTAAATGCTAGCTGACTGCACTCAGGGCTTAATAGTAGTTCTAGATGAACTGATAGAAGTATGTGTATAATCTCCCCACCCTGTACAGCTCTGCTCTCCAACTACTAGCTCTGAAATTTGGTTTTCTCTCTTGAGGCTGCCGACTTGTTTCCTCACCTGTAACCTGGGACAAAAAGTGCGTGGGCCTTGAAGAAATGTTGTGAGAACTAACTGAGGGAATGTTTGTGGAAACGCCCACCTGGTGTCTGGCGCAAGGCAGGCATCCTTCCACACTTCGCTGCACTCTCGCTGTCTTCACGGATTAGTTTTTAAAACACTGGGCCACTCACTTTCCTGTTATCTCCCTGCAAAGTTTTGTGGTTCATGCAGGACTGGGCCACTTCCCTCGATGGGCCCTCAGGAACCAGACTATCATGAACTGGTCATTTCTGAGTAGTTCTAACTGATTGTCAGTGCTGTGTAAGTCTAACTAATGGTCTGTTACGATTATTGCTGTTAGTTCTTAGTTCTAAGCCCTCTTTTTCCCTGTATCCCTGGCAGAGTTGATAGTGTCTCTTTGAAGGGCATATGAGCTCTGTATTTGTCTATCATGATTATCAATGGATCAGCTAACACACAGTAGGTGATCCTAGAATATTGATTATTGAGTAGACCAGGGGAGTGGTTATGAGCTTGGATCCTAAAGTCAAAGCAGGGGTGTCCAAACATTCCGCGTCTCTGTGCCATACTGGAAGAAGAGTTGTCTTGGGCCACGCATTAAATACATTGCAACACATAATCACACACACAAAAAAAAAAAACCCTCAAAGTTTTCAGCAAATTTACAATGTTGCAGTGGGCCACATTCACAGCCATCTGGGCTGCATGTGGCCCATGGGCTGCAGCTGGGACACTCCTGGGAGTATTAGGTCTCCCACTCACTATCTGGGTTCCAGTGAAATCGTATTCCTGTTTTGTAAAAGAAAGGATGACAACAGCAACCACTTCAAAGGGTTGCTGCCAGATTAAATGAGATAATATGCGTAGAAGGTTTAGCATGGGGCCTGCTGCAGTGTAAGTATTCTGAAAACGCCCTTCCGTCCTAATACTAGGGAATTTCCCGTTTCCATGAAATATACATGAGGTCTCTCCTGTGCAAATGTGACGAGGAAACGTAGCCCCGTGGTCTCTCTCCCTTCCACATTTGTCTTCATTAATATCAAGGCATTAGTTGGCGAGGTCCCTGATCAGTAGTGCTTCAGGCTAGCGTTTGATGGGCCGAGCTGGAGGCACAATTTTTCACATCTTGAGTGAGCATCCTGCTCTTCTCGTCCCTTCTGAGCTTGCTCCATCTTTGCTTTTAGGATCCCCAAGGGCTTCCAGTTGGTGCCAGGGCTGAGTGTTTATATCCACTGGGCTTCCTGGGCCCAGGGATACTATGTACTTGGCACAACCGAATGCTCTTTATCCATTTACCTATGCACATCATCTCCTCTAATTCTTACAACCACTCTCTTAGGTATGACAGTGAAAAATAATCGCAATAATAATTAGGATGACTAATATTTACCAGGCATTCACTCCAGGCCGGAGAGCAACTCCATGAGGCCAGTGCTATTGTAAGGCCCATTTTACAGATGAGTAAACTGAGACACAACTTAATGAAATACCCAGCTCACATAATCAGCAGAGAGTGAAGTCAGGCTTCAAGGCACCTAAGCCTGGCCCTAAAGCCAATGCTATTCTACGCTTGACTTCATTGGCTGTAGAGGAAGTAACTTGGGCAAGGGCAGAGTATTCGAAATTGGGGTTCCTATGTAGGCCCTGCTGACCTCCAAGCCCATGGTGCTCTTTGCACTTTGCTGCCCAGCTCACCCCCTGCATCTGCAACCCCTGGTAGATGCCCCAACACGCAGCAGGTGCTCCTCCATGTTAGGTGGGCGAGTCAGGGATGAACCGAAGAGGATGAGGCATGGATGGAAGGTGAAGTCCTCTCTTCTCGCCCAGGAGGAGATGCTGGTCCAGGGCCCTGGGTGCATTGACTGGGCAGCTCCCTGGACCTGAACACTGATGTGTCACTTGGGGCTCAGCTGTGAGTCCCTTTTGAACTAGGTCCGTTCTTCTTTGCTGGTCTTGCCCCACATGATCTCAGACCTCAGGGGCTGATTACTCTGAACACACCAGATAGGTACTTGTGTCCAACGTAGTGCCCGTACTCTCTGCCCATCACAAGCATCAGGAGGCTAGGAGGACCTCCACTGGTGGCAAGTCTATAAAAAATCAGGCGGGCAACCCAGACAGAACATGGGACCAGGCCCAAACAACCTGGCAGCCCCGGCCCCCGGGTGCTGAGACGGGAAGGATGTGCCAGCAGAGTTGGCCAAGACCCCCAGAGGCATTTATGCCCGTCTGACTTCTGCAGGTTAGACGGGGAGAAAATGAAGAAAATTTTATCTTAACTCAATGTCCAGCTATGTTTTTCAGAAATGCCCGTTTTTATGCATAAAGACCAGAAGGAGGAAAGAAACGGTCTAATGCTGGGCCCCAACGTCTCCCTGGGAACTGCTGACATCACCATATCCAGAAACGCACCGGACAGCTCCGTCAGGGAGAGATCGCGCTGCCCCAGGCACACAGTCCTACTCCACAGGAAGCGAACACAGCTGGGACTGAACTAACCAGGCACTAACCTCTGACACCGCAGAGCACCCAAGAGAAATCAATGCGCATGTCCACTGAAAGATGCAGAGAAGAGTGTTCACAGCAGCTTCATTCACAGACCAAGCTGGAAAAATAACACAAACGCCCACCAGCGAGAGGAGAACAGGTACACGGATTGGGGTAGGGAGCCGAAAGGGACCACTGCAGAGCGAGAGCAAAGCGAGAGCTTCCGGTCCTGCAACCGCGTGGCCAAAGAATCCAGACGCAAGCAAAGGGATACCCACTGCAGCATCCCCTCTGCAGGCTGTTCAAGGACAGCGACAGTGACAGCAGTCAGAACAGCGGTCACCACTAGAGGGCACTGGCTGGGAAGGGGCAGGAGGGAGCTTCCGGGGCTGGAAATGTTCTGTACCTGGCTGGATCAAAGAGGTGGTTACATGGGCATAGACATGCAGCACCATTCATTGATCTCAGCACCGGTGACATCATTTGCAAAAACCAGGGCACGATGAAAACAAGGGGTCTCATTACAAAATGGGCAGCGGTGACAGAGCTGTAAACCAAGTGCAGGTCCGTGTCGTGGGCGGCCCTGTGCAACTGGACGGGTGCCATGCCCACGAAGCTGCCCTGGTCAAGCTGGGCACGAGGTCAGTGCACTTTATGCATGTTAGTTGTACTTCCATAAAAAGGCAACAGTGAACACAGGGAACTAGAGGGAAAGAAATCTTGATCTGGGGCGGGGGGCTGTTGAGGAAGGAGTGATTTTAAGAAAAGATATGGGTCCAAATCCCTCCTTTAGGTGAGCCCCCATGTGACTCAGCGGTGCTCACTTCCTGCGTGCCCCGGTCGGACAGCCTTTCGCAGGCTGCCCACACTCCCTGGTTTGTTCTCGGAAGAGCTCAACCAGACTGAAGTGTGCGCTTGAAATTTGTATTTGTATTCAACTCAGCTGGGCTTCAGAAGGACCAGGGATGACAGGAAGAAGCCTTTCCCAATGCTGCCCAGGCCAAGCAAACTGGGGCGGGGAGGGCAGGGAGGTGACATCTTAATCCAGCTGGACTTTCCAGAGAGGTCTGGGGTCAGCCACAGGAGGGAGGGAGCCCCAGGAGGGAGTGAGGGTCAGTAGTGAGTTTCCACAGGGAGCGAGTCCTGCAGCCAGCAAGTCCCTGGAGGGGCTGGGAGCAGCTCTGCTGCAGGGGCACCATGGGACTTGGGGCAGGAGTTGGGGCTCTGGAGCTTTAAACTGGGCTCAAATTTCATACCCCTCCCCCATCCACTGCCCTTTCCCCCAGGGTGACAAGCATGGTGTTTAAGTCTCTAAGCTTCAGTTTTCTCATTCCAAACAGGGAATCGCGGTAACAGAAAGCACGCACACCATTACTCGTCACGCAGTAGCATTACTTGACTGCACTGTTTACAGGACTTCATTTGGAGGTATTGGTATTATCACCTTCACTTCGCAAGAAAGGGATCTGAGACACAGAAAAACTGAGCAAATGGCCTAAGGTCACACAGCCCGTAAAGAGCTGAGCTGACCTTTCAACCCAGGTAGCTTGACTGCAGAATCTGTGTCCCTAACCACTCCACTATCCTCTTTTGGGACACTGGGAGGGAAACTTGGAGAAATCACTCCTAAGTCAAATTGCCTGGGATGTGGTTGGTACTCAAGGAACTCAATCCCGTCCTATTTTCTTCCATTTCCCATTGAAGCTCAGTGGTGCTGTGGCATGATTTAACCATTCCAACTCAGTGTTTAATTAAAAAAGGACACCCAGAAAGGTTAAGGCGTTGGCCCAAGGTCACACAGCATTTATACACTGAAGCCGAGAACATAACTGAGAATTTAACATCTTACTCCAGGGAGCTTCGTGACTTTCTACTGGGGCCCACATGCCACTTATTTCGCATTTTCTTTTCTTCTGTAATTTGGTGGGGACTTTTCTCTTCTGCGAGTTTCGAAAGGAGAACTGCTGCTGGAGCTACAGACTAATGAACACAGACATAATCCTGGTTTGGATTTATTTACATCTCCCATAAATCATATTTATTGAGTGCCTGGGGTGTACAAGGCATTGTGAGAGGTCCCACACATTAAAGCAAGGAAAAAATAAACATTACAGACACTTGGTGTATACTGCAGACTACTTAAATATCCAAAGGCATCAAATAAATCATCAGACTGTTTAGAAATAGGCTCTGGCACGCTCCCTGCAAACCTTCATACAAAACCCTGCAATTGTGCAATGTGGGCTGAGGGCTGGTCTCCGCACAGCACTGGAAATATTTGTTAACACGAGTGAGTGGGTCATAAGTCCCCGAAGCCAACCATGTTGGGGAGTTTGGAAACATCGTGGCCTCCTTCTCAATGTCCCTCATCACACTAACGTCTTCCTCAAACCGGCAATAAAAAGAATGAAACCATAAAACCTGGCGGCACGCCACGTGCAATGAAGCCGGCCCAACCCAGCAACAATCTCCACCATCTTTAAAGCTGTCACAACCAGGATTTTTAAAGGTGAAAGCCGGGAGCAGCCGGTGTTCATGCACACATGTGCACACATACACAGGTACACAAGCGTGCGGGCCACCCCTGCCTCCTGCTCAGCGTGGTGAGGAGGGTCCTGAAAGACCCTCTATGAGACCTGGCGGCGAACCATACAACCTTCCCATGCGTACACCAAGCCCTACTCCCTGCTGCAGGTATGGCCAACCCCTAGCATAAGTTCCCACCAGATGAAATCGCTGCTCTCCCTCGATTTAGAAATCAGTGGGCATGAAACCACTGCTCCCTTTGCACATCTTGTAGCTCATTAGCAGAACTGATTTCTTCTTCTGTGCAATAAAGATGGAATGAGCACCGACTTTGCACCAGGCACTGTGCTGGGCATCATGGAGAGGAAAATAAGTAGGAGGTGTCTCTGTCCTCAAGGAGTCCACCGACTAACAGGGGACACACACAAAGTCAGTCAGCACTTGCAATCCAGCCCTTGAGTCTCCGGTCAGGCCTGCTTGGTGCTTTGATGGCACAGGGGAGGGAGCCCCTGCCACAATGGCATTCCCACCAGAAGGAGCTGAGCAGGATTTTGGATGTAGAATTGGTCTTAATTCAATGAAGACAAACAGAGCAAAAACATTCCAGGTAGAAAAACAAGCATGTGGAAGCAGGAGCCAGCCAGACAGCGGATGACAGGATGTGTGTGGAAGAATTTTAGGTTGGCCCAGAGGCCTCCAGGTCTGAGTGCAGGCAGGCCAGGGAGGGCTTGAGACCACAGCTGTCTTGACTCAATAAGCTATGGAGAGTGAACTTTCTCCTGAAAATGAGCGGAGGCATCAAGGATTATCATATAGCGAAGCGACAACATCAGATTTGCCTTTTAGAAACATCCCTGTTCTATCATTTTCCTTTGCAAGCTGCCCATGCATCGAGAGCAAAATCAATGCTTGAGTAGCTATCTATTCAATAGTGTGCTCCAGACACATCTCTCGTGGGCTAAAGGCAAGTCGGCGGGATAGTTTTTGAGCGTAAACGAACAATCTTGTGGCAAACGTATAAAGTTACAGAAGCACAGTGTTTGTGCTTCAGAAATTGTTAAGGTTTAGGAGGGAAGAAGGGAAGAGTGAAGGAAAGAATAGAGGGAGAGAAAGGAGGGAGGGAGGCCGAGAGAAAGGAGGAAGCAAGGAGAGAAAGAGAAAGGGAGGGAAGGCACAGGTTTATAATCAGTACAGATGCAAATCTTAGCTCTGCCCCCGACCAACTGCATCAACCTGGGTCAGCTGCTCAACTCGCCAGAGCCTTCGTTTCCTAATTTAGAAAAAGGGAAAATCCTGACAATTTCTCCTAAAGTTGATCTGTGTCCACCTGTGACAGAGATGGCTAACTGTCCACCAAGGCTCAGGCTCTCCCCTCCACAAGACTGGGTTACCCTGGGAAGCGACACCCTTCCCAGCTTTCTCTTCCCGCCAGGCATGGCCACAAGCCTAACCGTTACCAGAGGGACCTGAGCGAAAATGTAAAATGTCACGTCTGGGCTAAGGTATTTCAACGTTGAGTCTGCCGTCCTCCTTCCCCTTCTGCTGGCTGGGAGCAGATGACATTGAGGCTACAGGGGACAATGGAACCACAAGACAAAAGGATCCTGAGTCCCCAAGTCATTGCATGGTAGAGAGCCACCTTAGCTGGGAACTCTGATTGGATTCTTACAGGAATGAGAAATCAGGTGCCAAGCCACTAAAATGATAAGGTTTGTTTATGACAGCACCTATCGTTATCCTAACTAATCTAGTATGTTAATATCGGGTGTGTGTAGTAAATAGCACGTGTTTAGTAAGTACCAGATGGAAGCAAAATACAGTGCACCCGCTGATGGCATGTTCTTTGTAAGGATAAGAAACGTAGCACAATTTGAAGATGTCTGTTTTTCACCAATGTCTTTGGAAGAACCTTTTCATCAAGCAGCCCTGTAACGAGATGAGCTCTTTGGAGGAAAACACGGCCAGTACCGGGTTTCTTCCCCCTCCCCTTTAAAGCATCCTGCCAAGTTCCAACTGCCATTATTTAGCAAGTTCTTCAATTTAAAAAGTTACCATCTACTCACCATCCTGGGAAGCTGTCAGTGGCTGAGAAATGGAACTCAGCCAACTGATTAGTTTTGATGGACTGCGTTGTGGAAATCCAGTCTCTGTCACTGAAGTGCCTGTTCATCCAATTAACCAAATGACTACGGGGAACTCTGGCCAAATGCAACACTTAGTGGACGGCTGCTCGAGAGGTCAGGGAGGGGAAGAAGGGGCTTTCATCAAATGCCTGCTCCTCCTTCCCTGACCTCGGGCCAAAAGGAGGGCTAAGCGGAGAGAACAGGGAAGCGCGCCCACCCTACTGGTTTCCTGCCTGGCCCCGACACGTAAGGGGATGTTTCAGTCTTCTTGTTGTTATTATTATCATCAGCAGTGTTGTTGTTTGTATTTAGTCATTTAACTCCTGCACCTAAGGCCCCTACTCTGTGCTCAGAACTGAAAATACAGCAGGGAACAAAGCAGTCAAGTGTAGGCCTTTCTGGATTTGCACGCTTGCAGCGGGGAGAGGGCCAGCAGCAGATTCTCAACCTTGGCAGTGTTGGCATGTGGGACCAGATCACTCTCTGTGGTAGGGCTGTCCTGGGCATTGTAGCGTGTTGAACAGCATCCCCAGCCTCAGCCTGCTGGATGCCAGTAGTCCCTCTGAGCCAGACAACTGAAAACATCTCAAGACCTTACCAACTGTCCCCTGGGGGTAAACACATCCCTGTGGTCCCCATCTCCCATGGGGACCATTGCTCAAAAGCTATGGAAGTAAATAGATAAGTACTGGTTGTGATACCGGCTGGGAAAGATAAAACAGCACAGTGAGATGGGGTGGTCTAGGACCGCTCTCCAGGGAGGCAACCTTTAAGCTGGGACTAAAGATGAGGAGGAACAGGCGGTGTGAAGAGCTGGAGAAGAGGCTCTGAGGCAGAGGAACAAGGGATAAAGGCCTGCAGCCTGGGAGAGGCGAGCAGGTACCAGGGGCAGCCAGTATGAGCGAATGAAGAGAGTGTAGCAGCAGGTATGGGGCACAGGACCGCGGTGGGGAGAACGTGGGTTCAGATCCTGCCTGTTGTTGCCAAGGTTAAAGGAGGCAGTTTGCTGTGGTCAGGTGCTGGAGCCAGACTGCCTCAGTTTCCCCATCGGTGTAATGGACACACGGGAAACCACCTGTCCTGTGGCTGTAGTGAGTTGTTGATGAACTCATGCATGTGAAGTGTGGAACCCTGTGCCCGGGACAGGGAGCACTTCCAGTGGCTGCTCAGTGGGTGCTGGAGCTGGTGGGGCCCGGCCCATGACAGCCCCTCGCACACATCTGTTCCCAGCTTGCATCACTTGGGGAGCTTGAAGCTGGCCGTGGTAGGAATATTTACGCCACGGAAACTGGCATATCTAGGAACCAGGGCTTCTCCCCACCCCGCGTTGACAGTTAGGCAACGGCCAGTAAACCCCTGGTTTTTGGCTATTGTTATTCAGTTGGTTATTGAAGGGTTTTGAATAGAGTATCTATCACAATTGGATTTACATTTCTAAAACGTAACTTTGATTACTCTATAGAGAATCAATTGAGAGGTGGGGGTAGGGGTGAAGCAGGGAGATAATAGATAGTAGTACTGTAGCCAAGCAACAGTCACTGAGACCAGGTGATAACTGGTGCACACGGAGATCGGGGCTGTATTGGAGACTGTGGGCGGGTCGGAGCGGGCAGAGTGGATCCAATGGAGAGCGCATTTCTGGACTTAGCAGCCAGATGGAACTCGATGTGATTTCTGTACTACCACTGGCAATAATAACAAAATTTGTGGCTGCCTTTTATTAAGCACCTACGTACTGGGCACAGATAACCTCCACATATTTTCCTAATCTCCTCCGAAATGCTATGAGAGAACTATAATTAGATTTAGCTACGTGTTGTGGCCGTGACACTGAGGCGCAGAGGAGTTCAGGAACTTGCCCAGAGCCACCCAGGGAGCAGGCGGCTCGTCCAGGGCCCCAGCCGACCCCCTCTGCCTGGGGGGCCTGTGCCCACCACCAGCCTGCCTCATGTCCTCTCCACTCAATCTCCTCTGCAAAAATGCCTCTGGCCGTGGAAGAAGGACCCTCTTGCTCTTGGGGTCAATGTCCAGGTATATTTTTCCAAGTATTTTGCAGCGATGGAAATCAGGAGACACTGTACCCATGGACGGGGCAGGGCTGATGTTTTGTGTCCTCACTTCCAAGCACGTCTCCCAAACTTCCCGAGACTCTTTCCTGGTCGGGTCTCATAAGGCTCCAAAAACGTCATCATTATCATCATCGTCATGACAAAGCTAAGATCTACTGACATTAATACATACAAATACATTAATGTATATTGTCGAATTGCTAAAAATGCGATAGGCATTGTGCACAATGCCTTAACCTAGTGGCCCACTAGAACTACACAAGGTGGTCACATTATTGACCGAAAATATCAGTGGAGAAACCAATGCACAGAAAAGACTAAAGAAGTTACTTAGATCACTTGGCCCATAAATGGCACAGGCAGATCTGATCTTATTTATCTTTAAAATATTTATTTATGTGTTTGTTTGTTTATTTATGTATTTATGTAATTATGTGAGAGGGAGAGAGAAACATTGATGGGAGACAGAACATAGATTGGTTGCCTCTTATAACCCCCAGACCAGGTACTGCACCCACAGCCTAGGCATGTACCCTGACCGGGAATCTAACTGGTGATCTCTTGCTTTGTGGGATGACTCTCCAACCAACTGAGCCACACTAGTTGGGGGGCAGAGGCGGACTTTAAATCCATGAAGAGTTCATGGGGTTCTTGGGCTCCAACATACTTGTTCTTACTATTGAATTGCTCATTATACCACTGGTTGCTTTAAAAAGACTCAGGTGTACATGGCCCTCAGGTATATTTTCGTCAGTGCTGGTAATATGAGGCCCTTACAAAAAAAGTCCTTTTGATACTCTGCCTTGTTCCCACCCCAAGGCAAGCCAGCCTCCTCACCTGGGTAAAAATTGAGTTGGAGGCAAAAAAGTCAAGGCCCGTCAGAGCAAGTGGATGTGGTACAGGAACAGAGAGGTACCGGGTCCCTCTGGGCGACACGCTGCCACCCATCGAGGAAATGCGCCTCATGCCGCAAAACTAAGTGTGTGGCAAATTCTGCCTGTGGGGTCTAATGAACGAGAAAAAATAAGCACCTATTTGTATGTTCTGGTTCGAGTTCTCATCAGGTTATTCACCATGAGTGGTTCATAGAACAGGACGGGCAACTTCAAGAGCTGCAGGCATCAGCGTCTTGGCTGAACGGTCTCTTTGGAGGGGACAGAATGAGCCTCTCTGGAACTGGGCAATTCTGTCATCTTGTTGAAACCCACAAGTATGCAGATAACCCTTAAAATGTTCCATGGAGTACTCAGAAAAGTACACACACCAACCAGTACACCACCTATAATCGTAAGTGGAAACATTCTTTTTTTTCATTTTGCTTGAAAACAGACAGCCTCTTCTGTATCATTATTTGTGTCAGTTGCATCGATACTTTCCTTCGCTTCGAGACGCATGTCGAGTCGCTGTTGTGAATGCAAATTTTGTGGTGAAGGCCATTTATACCAGTGGACTCCGACTTTTCAATCAATAATCTTGAAGATGTCATCTGGATTATGTCTCTCTTTGGGTTATTTATTAGAATTCCTTCTGCTGCAATAGGATGGCAGATTTGCCTGTCTTTGGCAACAGGTCAAAGATTCTAAATGCTTTATTGCCTTGGTCTTCCTATCCCCACTTCCCCTTATCACATTTTTTTTCTTCATAGGTTGGCATAGTGACATGTAAGACAGCTTCAGGGCGTGGTTCTGACAGTTAAAAACAAAACTGTACTTCCTCAGTGAAATCAATCTGATGCTTGCATCTGTATATCCCCTGAAAACTTTGAAATGTTCATGTTTGCTCACTAAACCCTGGCTCAGGGCCACTTGCTCCCCACAGAGTTACCCACATACAACGGGAGTGCTCCGGGAGTGCTCCTGGGAACTTGAAGATGCTCCTCGGAGCTAATCTCAGGAATTCCCCCACACTCCTATTGGAAGGAAGGATGCTGGTGTTTGCAGAACACCTCCTAAGCTCTCTGGCTCTTTGGAGAAGATGCAACATGCATTTACACCTCTCAACAGCCCAGGAGGTAGATACCCTTATACCTATTTTGCGGGTGAGAAAATGGAGGCCCCAGTGAGGTCATCTCCCTCCCCCAGGTGGCTGAGGGGGATTGGAACCAGGGCACTGGCATTCTACATGGCCGTGCTTACCATAGCTTCCTTTCAATATGACTCTCCCAGGGTCCTGGTTAAATATGTAACTCATCGTCTAGACAGGGACAATTTTGAGTGTTATAAAAAGTACTACTAATAATTATGGCCGTCATACATCATACATCATACCTCATATGCCAGGA
This sequence comes from Glossophaga mutica, assembly GCA_039655065.1. Taxonomy (NCBI): domain Eukaryota; kingdom Metazoa; phylum Chordata; class Mammalia; order Chiroptera; family Phyllostomidae; genus Glossophaga; species Glossophaga mutica. The sequence goes on from CM077315.1 coordinate 23,804,900, forward strand.
CAGTCCCAGACAACCAGGGACATGTGGTTACTGAGGTTAAAGGGGTAAGTTCCCACCCCCCATCCCAGACCCACTGAATCAAATCTCTAGAGGAGAGCTTGGGGGCTCACTGTATAAGTATCCCAGGTGACTCTCGTGGTTGTGAAGTGGTCCCCAAATCACGGTAGGGAGCTTATTAAAATACTGGTTTAGGGGACCAACCACCCTGTGTATTCACATTTAGTGTGTCTGGTCTGGGGCTCAGGGTTTGCACTTTTTAAAAAATATATTTTATTGATTATGCTATTACAGTTGTCCCATTTCTCCCCCATCATTCCCCTCCACCCTGCACACCCCCTCCCACCCACATTCCCCCCCTTTAGTTCATGTCCATGTGTCATAAGTTCTTTAGCTTCTATATTTCCCACACTATTCTTGCCCTCCCCCTGTTTATTTTCTACCTACCGTCTATGCTACTTATTCTCTGTACCTTTTCCCCCTCTCTCCTCCTACTCCCTTGTTGCTGACCCTCCATGTGATCTTCATTTCTGTGGTTCTGTTCCTGTTTTAGCTGTTGGCTTAGTTTGCTTTTGTTTTAGGTGTGGTAGTTAATAGCTGTGAGTTTGCTGTCTTTTTACTGTCATATTTTTTTCTTCTTTTTCTCAGATAAGTCCCTTTAACATTTCATATAATAAGGGCTTGGTGATGATGAACTCCTTGAACTTGACCTTATCTGAGAAGCACTTTATCTGCCCTTCCATTCTAAATGATAGCCTCACTGGATAGAGCAATCTTGGATGTAGGTCCTTGACTTTCATGACTTGGAATACTTCTTTCCAGTCCCTTCTTGCCTGGAAGGTCTGTTTTGAGAAATCAGCTGACAGTCTGATGGGAACTCCCTTGTAGGTGACTGTGCCCTTATCTCTTGCTACTTTTAGAATTCTCTCCATTTTAATCTTGGCTAATGTCATTACGATGTGCCTTGGTGTGTTCCTCCTTGGGTCCACCTTCTTTGGGACTCTCTGAGCTTCCTGGACTTCCTGGAAGTCTATTTCCTTTACCAGATTGGGGAAGTTCTCCTTTATTATTTGTTCAAATACGTTTTTCACTTGTTGCTCTTCCTCTTCCCCTTCTGGTACCCCTCTAATTCAGATGTTGGGACATTTAAAGATGTCCTTGAGGTTCCTATGCCTGTCCTCATTTTTTTGAATTCTTATCTCTTCATTCTTTTCCGTTTTGTTGTTTCTTTCTTCCTTCTGGTCCACTCCATTGATTTGAGTCCCAGTTTTCCTCCCATCACTATTGGTTCCCTGTGTGTTTTCCTTCATTTCAATTATTGTAGCCTTCATCTGTTCATCTAATTTGTGAGCAAAATCAACCAGTTCTGTGAACATCCTGATCACCAGGGCTTTGAACTGTGAATCTGATAGGTTGGCTATCTCTTTGTCACTTAGATGAATTGGCTCTGGAGCTTTGATCTATTCTCCTGTTTGAGCCATTTTGGGTGCTTTTTTTGGGGGGGGGTCTGATCACACCAGTTACGTATGAGGGGTGGAGCCTTAGGTGTTCACCAGGGCAGGGCAACCCAGTGGCTGGGTTGTGACACTGTATGTGGGGGTGGGGTCTGGGAGGGAACAATGGCGTTTGCTCTGCTCCCTCTCATATTTCAGTCCCTTCTGCTACTTTCCACAAGCAAATTGGGCCCTTCTGGTGCTGATTTCCATGTGGGTGGGCTTGTGTACATTCTAGGACCCTGTGGGTCTCTCCAACGAACTCTCCTGTGAGTCTGGGAGTCTCTCCAGGCACCTCAACCCCCACAAGTGTTTTCAATCGGTGTTTTTAGGTTTTATTTCCTGGCACTGGGGCCCTGGGTTGTGAGGTCTGTCTCGCTCCCCATTTTTATCTGGATTATCTGCACATCCATGTGGGACCGCCTGGCCAGCCACCGCCTTGCGCGGCCTCACTGGGTCTGCCTGTTGCAACCCTGCGCCTGGGGCCTGCTAGCCACTGCCTGCACGCCCGGGGCTCCTGCATGCCCAGGTCCGCCAACCTCTGCTTTTTCCTGCTGCGACTCCGCCCCTCTTTCTGGTCTGGATGAATGGTTGTCGGACTTCCATACAGTTCAATTTTCTATTAGTTCTGGGTGTTTCATTATTTCTAAATCTTTGTTATCCTTAACTTTGGTTGTGCAAGAAGGCACAGTGTGTCCACCTACGCCTCCATCTTGGCCGAAAGTCTTAAAATCAGGGTTTGCACTTTTTACAAAGGGTTTCTGATACTCTTGCTACATTTAGGAATCGTTACCAAGGATGTAGGGATTGAATTTAAAATGTAGCCTTCCTCTTTGTCACATTTAGGGAATCTTCCACCTACTTAAAATTTGTTTAGAATTTTTTAAAAATTTTCTTATGAAGATTATAATAAAAAAAAGAAATACTCCGTCACACCTCAGACTGCTGCGTGACCTTGGGGCAAGTCACTTTACTTTTCTGCACCCTCGTTTACTCCACTTTACAAAAGAAATATTAGCAGGAATAACCTAATTTGATTGTTTAATATTTAAGTTACTCAGAATCACACTGAGTGTGCACAAAGAGCTCCCTTAACCACTGTTATGATGTGTACTCGTGCTTGATGCTCCCCAGCCTGCTTCTCACTTTTTGCCGTCCGTGTCTTGCGACATTTATGTGCTGTATTATCTGACTGCCACCTAGCACGGATCCCAGCTCTTTGCCGCTGTGCCTGACATCTGGCTGCCCATTGTCCGTCTGCTCAAAACCAGCTTTGTGTAGCCCTTCTTTCTCACTTTGTCCTAAAATTCAACAGGGATAATCTGCTCAAATAATGACGGTCTGAGGACTACTAAGAGTTAGCATTCTGAAAACGGAAAAGACGTCATTAGAATATTTCTGCGACGCGCTTGCCCGTGGTCATCGCGTAGCCCAGCGTGCACCGCACAGGCACCGCACCTTCTTCAGTCCGGTGTGCGACGTTGGGTGTTTGGGTTCCCTTGGTGCTCAGTTACTAGAATGGCTTGTTCCAATCAGATAGGACAATTTCCTCTTAATAAAACAAAAGGAATGGTTCTGCACCGGGGATATTTCGTCCTGTTAAGAATGGAGTCTGAAACCCCAACGAGAAGCTTCTCCTCGGAGTGGCTGTGACTCAGGACTCTCTCGGTAGCTCTCTTTACCTCTCATATTTGTGCTAAGGAGACTCCGGGCCAAGAATTGCCTCAACTGGATACTCGCTAAACAGTATAAAAATGGAAGTATACTCTGCAACAGAAAAAAAAGGGCCACGCTTTGCTTAATGGCAAGGAAAAAGAAAAAGGCTTTCCCTTTCATGTTGAAATCCAAGCAATGCCTTCTGAGGCGTTAGTCTTCAACTTCAAGGAAGGAAAGAAGGGTTTTTAAGCTGAGGATGGACTTATGTTTTGTGAGGAGGGACTTACTTTGTGTGGCAAAACTAAATGTCACACAGACGGAAACGACACCAGCAGCAAATCCCTGTCCCCTTACTGCACGTATGTGCTATGACTGCGTATGACAGTCACGCTGTACGTTTACACTCGACAGAGCCTGAACACGACGTCGCACATTTCCAATTTTTAAAGACCCAAATCCCATATTTTTTTGGCATACTTTTATTTACTTCCTAGGGAGTGTTGACAAAGAATTCTCTTAGAATTTAACAAGATTCAACCTGCTGTTAAAATAATCCCATTAGCTGTTTTTTAAAGCTCACGAATAAAGACCAACAGTGTGACTCAGTGGATGAATCCAAACTCGGCCACGTGGCAGCTGTGTGACCCAGAGCAAGTTCATAAACTCCGCACCAGGTGCGATATCTGGCAGTTAGAGGGCTCTCAGCAAACGGTTCCTGTGTTTTCGGAAACTGGCCGGGTTAGAACATTGGCTGAACGACAATACCTGCAGCAACGTGGAACTTCCGAGTGGAAGATCTGCTCTTGCCGGAGGAATGTAACCTTCCATTTTGGTGGCAGCCACACATACAAACACCTGGGTGTGCAAACATACGTGTGAGGGGTGTGCAAAGCCCTGGGCCTTCTCCAGGCAGGACTTAGCCTTCCAGTGAGCTCCCTACTGGCTCCCACCCAGCCAGTCACTCACTGCAGCCCTGAACGGTGAGCCAGGGGTGTCCCTCCGAACATTTGCATAGCACGCCAGAGTTGACAAGAAGCATCAGCTCCAGACCCAAAGCAGAGCTGTCCCTTGGATCCATTTTAATGGGCATCGGCGACTCCTGTCCTCGCACGGCTGGAGTACATCTTCCCTGACACTGCTCCCAGCCCTCCCTATTATCGAGAAAAGTTCTTGTGCTTTGCACGCGCTGAGCGGGGAACAAAAGCGGCAGGGGAAGTGTCAGAGAGAGAGATCTTAGCCGGGTTTAAAAATGATATGCTGGCAGGCAGCTCCGCCAGGCTGGGGACAGTCTGGCCATTATAAAGGTCCAGAGAGGTTGCACTTGGCAGCTGAAATTCCAGCTCTGTGCCCCTGGCATCCTGTGTCCCTGCATTTCTGGGGCCAAGAGCTCAGGGATCTCCCCTTAACTCCTATCTTCCACTCCCAAGGGGGCCACCACCGTCCAGAGTCACTCTCAGGAGCCCTGTGTTCTTTGTCCCAGGCAAGAGCACAGGTCAAGTGCACTCACCTTTGTCTCTTGCAGAGGAGGAAAGGGAGATATATATGTAGAAAATTAAATTAGGAAATAAAGGAAATCCACATTTTATTTTTTTTTAATATTGTCCTTTCAAGGATGTCTCTATTTGCATAGTTTGATCCTTTTCCTCTACCCAGCACCAACATTAGTGTGACCTTTTCCTGCTAATTGGAAAATCTTACGGAAATAAACCCTGTCAGAAAATGAGAAGTGACTCCCCCTTTGGATGGCCAAACGACCTCAGAGGGGAAAGAAGTTCTGAATTTCTGCCCCTTTTGCACACGCTGCAAAATCTTTATTACTTCGGAGAGCCTTGGAGCTCAGTAATGCCCCTCCAGTGCAAAGCGGAGTAAATAAATTTCTTCTTATGACCACTTTGGAGAAACACACAACCAGATTTACTCAGCAGGGATAGATAGTGGACAGGATAATGAAGAGAGAATAAGAATATGATGGGGGTTTACAGCCTCTTCTGTCTCTTTAAAGGATTTTAATCCTTCAGAAACAGGATACGGGGTCCATTTCCTTAAAGATACAGTGTCCCTTCTGGGACGAGTAATGTTATAAAAAGCTAAGATGTAACATCTATCTCGCAATATTGATTGGCACTTTAGTGTGATAAAAGGGGTTGAACCTGAAGGGGAAAAGAGGGGAAAAGGTAAGCGGGAATTACTCTTTGAAGAATTCAAAGTGTCCCTATAATCTCAAGCCAAACTTCAGAGACAGAGAAACAAAAGCTTTCTGGGCCCAGTGACATCCGTCGGCAGCGCTGGATGATTAGGGTGGGTTTCAGGGACAACCGACTCACCTCTGCCAGGAAGTGACTGTTGTTTTAAAAGCACTTCTGGTGATTCTGATGGCACATTTGGATGGTTCTTAAATGGACCCCGAATGAGTCAGGCCAAATATTCTGATCCATTGCCAACTGGCCCAAAGGACAAGGCCCTACCTCTGGACAGGTGCTGAGTTGAATGCTGCAGGGACTGAGTTGGTTCACATCAATGGCCCAGATTTTGTGAAGTCAATGCTGACGAGTCTCCTGGGCATCTCCTTGGCACCCTGGGTTCGGTGCACCACCGCTCTGCGCCCTGGGCAGGACCGCTGCCTCCTCTCCCCACAAATGAGGACAGCTCTGTGGAGCACCCACTATCCCTGGTGTTCTCACTTAATCCTCACAACTTCAGTGGCAAGGCTATTAACCATTTACAGAACAGGAAGAGGAGGTTCAGGGAGGTCACGCCTCTTGCCCAGGGACACACAGCTTACAAGGAGAGAGCTGGGATTCATACACATGTCTTCCTAAATCTGAGGCCATGGTCTCCCCCACTCATTTTGCCCAGATGAGGGTCCTCAGCAGGACCCGAGGTTGCTTTCCTGCGATTCTGCTCCTGACACCCGAGCTCCCCTGAAGAAGCCCTGATGGCATTTTGGATTTGCACCGTTCTCCAAGGGTCGCTTGGCTCAACCGTTTGGGAACCTACTTCTCTCCACAGCCCAGATTCCCATTCCGTCTTTTATCCTTAACCAGGAAAATGGAATGGTCATCACTGATTTCAAAAAAGACAAGCTTACATTGATTTCTCTATAACTAAACTAACCACTGAGAGACTCCAGGCCCACTCAGTTCTGCTTAAGAACATAGGGCCATGCCCGCACAGATGTTTTACCCAGAATACAGCCTCTGTCTGCACAGGAACCCAGAGGCCCATGTCCTCCACCCATGCTGGGGACTGGGGGCATTTCGTGTTGGTGTTTGGCTTGCGCACGAAGCTCTCTCTTGCACTAGCCCATAAGTACCTTCTATACCTGTCCTGTCTGAAATCCTCCATGGCCTGCTATTAGGTTGAAAATCTAACCTCTTGCCTTCGCATTGTGATAGGCCATTCAAAATATGTCTGTTTGAGGCCCCTCAGCCCCCTCTCCTGTGATTCTAAACACACACAACCCATGTTCCACCCATACTGGACATTGTATCATCCTCCAAAACACAGCATCTGCATCTTTCAAAACTCTTTGCTTTTCTTCTCAGTTTGATTGGCTTTTCCCCTTGAAGTCACAATTTTAAAAAAGCCACCTCTGAGAAGCCTCCCCTGATTGCTCCAGCCTAAAGCACATTAAGCATTTCTCTGTTTGGGCTTTCCACTGCTCCTTTCTATTGTCTCTGTCCATAACACAGCCTTCATATCACCCTTGTAGGGACAATTTGTTGATATGCTGCCTCTCCATCCCTTGACTACAGATTTATGAAAGCAGGAACTTTGTCCTTTTCATCTTAGGTTAACTATATACCTGGCTCAGATGTGCCTGCTGGTGAAATAAATGAACATATGGGTGAATTAATCAGCACTGCTGAAGTCCCACTATGTGCCAAGTCAATACTAGGCCCTGGAGTTACTAAAGCATGTAGACAATCCAAAACTTCGTAATCTTTCCATCTCCAGGGAGCTCTGACCCAAGGAATGGGATTGGAATCGCTGCTGTGGACAAATAGAATTCTACAGCAGATGTAAGATACTGAGATACTGACTAGGTGTTCAACAAATCATTTTCTTTCTTTTTTAAAATCCATGGTTGGACTACATTTCCCGGCCTCCCTTGCAGTTAGCTATGGTCATCTGACTGAATCCCGAACAGTGAGCAGAAACGCTGCCCATCACTTTTAGGCCTGGCCCGTAAGAACCTCCTGTTGCTCCTCTCTGCTCTTTCCCCATCCAATTACAGGCTGGGGAGGGTTCCTAGGACCTGCCAGAGGGCAGAGCTACAAGACAGAAACAGCCTGGGCTGCTGAGACCCTACCTGTAGAAGGGACCTGTTCAACCAGGCACACTAGCTTGAGTGAACAAGAAGTACCGTTCTGCCCTAATAGAGTGACAACTCTGTGTGTGTGTGTGTGTGTGTGTGTGTGTGTGTGTGTGTTTACAATCTCTGAGGTCCACCGTGTACTCAAGAGGAATCCCGGAGAATCCGAGATGGCCTGGCCCACATTCCTCTTCCACCTACAGCTTCCAGATTCCAGTGTCCTACAGACACACTGGCCACTTCCATAGAGAGCCTGACGCTCACCTCCCTCTGTCAGCTGTCATAACAAGTGTCATGCTAACTTGAAACGCTACTTAACAAAGGGCTTGCTGTTGAATCCTTGCTTTGGAAACTTGACCGTGTTCCCTGTGGGTTCTCCTTTCTCTTTCTGCATTTGGCAAAGGCCCCCTGTCCCCTGCTGTGAGCGCTGCAGAGCTCCATGATGGGCTGCCTTTCCCCGTGCATCCCTGCAGCCTGAGCCACGCAGAGATGTGTTTCTGGCCATAATTAGCAAGGAGTGGAGGTGCTCCCCTGCTACATGGGAAAGGTCTCGGGTTTTGGAGTTGACAGAAAAACCCTCAGTACCTCTGAACGCGCTCCTCTCGCCAGAGTAACGTACATCAGGGCTCTTGTTCCAGACTCGTGGGAGAGACCCTTCTGCTGCTTTCTCTATAATGGCAGGGTCCTATGAACTAGGGAGTGACACACTGGTTTCAAAATCCACATGTCCATGCAAAAATGATCCTGGGGCCTCAGAGTTCCAAAGGGACAGAATCCTCTGAATTCCAGAACCCTGGAATTGTGGATTCAGGGCATCGTGGAAATGCAGAATCCTTATTAAAGCAGTTTCCAGGCTACCAGTTTCTGGGGCGGAACTCAGAGCAGTGTGCTGGCCTCTGCCACCGGTGTCCCCACCCTGCCCCCAGGGAACTGCGGCAGGATGTGACATGCCAGGCTGTCTAGTGACAGGAGTCAGGCAGAAGCCCCACACGCAGCCTGAGCACGCTCTTGTTGCCTCAGCATGTTGCTGGAAACTTGGGCAGCTCTGCCTGGGGACTGGCCTCCCTGGGGACGCTACCTGATCACCTTTTTACCTGGGGGATAAAGTGCAAAGACACCGAAAATTCCAGGCCACCAGATTTTCACACCCTGAGGTAAGCACAGCAGGATGCGGTCCAGGGACAGAAATGTCATCCATCGGGATGACATTACCCCCGCTTTGGCCCCTGTTCTTGCTTCTGTATCTGAGCCTCTGGGAAGTGTCCAACCTAAGCCTTGGGCAGCCAGAGACCCAGGCCAGTTCTTAGGGGAAGTGGCACCTGCTTCAGGGACCTGAGAATGCGACAGAATCACAAAATGTCCTGCCAAGGGGCTGTGTCTGACATACTCTTGACGCAGAATTAAATTGTCCCCTCAATTCCAAGAGGGAGTAGGGCCAATCTCTGGGCAAGAATAACGTCACGTAGACTCTCCTTACCTGCTTTTGTCATTCCAGCCCTTATCCGTGGTCATCACCTACTCCTCCTCTCCTAGAATTACAGCATGTCCTGGGGTATTTTGGTTCCATGTTGGTTCACAGCGGGCAGCAACAAGGTCTCATGGCTCAGAGGTGAGATTAGGGTGAGGAAACCCCAGAGATTCAAGGATGGTTCTCTTTAAATTTTTTTCTTTTCTTATCCTCACCTGAGGACATTTTTCCATCGTTAGTTAGAGAGAGAGGAAGGGACCAAGAGAAACATGGATGCAAGAAAGAAGCTTTGATCAGCTGCTCCCTGTATGCACCTGGACCAGGCACATGCCCGGACCAGGGACTGAACCCACAACCTAGGCATATGCTCCAACCAGGAATTGAACCTGCAACCCTTAGGCCACGGGATAACTTTCCCACCAACTGAGCCACACCGGCCAGGGTGCAAGAATGATTCTTAACTCTACCCGTTCTAGCTATGAGAACTTGGCCAGGCAGTTTGTGAACTTCTCCAAAGCCTGAGAATCATTGTCACAATTACATGAAATAATAATAGCTAATATTCATGTGCTAGGAACTGTGCTAAGTATCATGTAATTAATAGTAACCGCATTAGCTAAGTCTGATTTCTCTTGTTCAACAGATTCAAAAAATGAGTAATGAGTGCTCAAGGTCACTCAGCCAATAGAAAGTGGAGGCAAAGAGAAGGGATCTCTCAACCACGGCCATGGGGCAGGGCTTCCCCACCCCTGCACTGTTGCCATGTCGAGCTGGATAACCCCTCGTTGTGGGGACTGTCCTGTGCATTGCAGGGTGTGGAGCTACATGCCAGCAGCATGTACCCCTTATCCAGTTGTGACAACCAAAGAGGTTTCTAGGCATTGCCAAAGGTCATGGAGTGGCATTAAATAATTTGAAAACCACTGAAATAGATGGCAAATCAAATGGGATGGTATCAAGGTGCAGTGCCTAACACATGGAATATGAATAGATGTCATCATCCTTCAAAATGTGAAAACTTTGCCCTAGAACCAATATTCAGGAGGAGAGAGGAAGGGAGAGGGAGGGAGAGAGAGTCAAATTTAAGTCTTCTCTGGTCCCAGGATCATATAACAAAATCTAAATGGAAATTATAAAATACGCAAACTCAGAGAGAACGTTTAAGTATTTGAGGTTATGAGCCTGGCAGTGTTGTGAGCATAATGTTACCCACAACCTCGATGGCATGAACCTTACTACGTAAGTGACCCCCAAACCAGTGGAACTGGAAGTGAGAGACCTTGGCAGGAAAAGGGGTCCTCTGCATTGTCTGTACTGTGTGATCCTCCCAAGAACCTTGTGAGGTCCATGCCTCATGGTCTCTCCTTCCGGAGGGAGCAACTGAGGTTCGGAGGGGGCAAGGAAGTTGCCTGAGATTATACAACCCATCTACGGCCAAAGCAGGGCTGAAATTGAATATTTCATACGCTTCCACCGCAGAGTTTGAATTGCTACTGTGTCATCCATCTCTGATTGAAAGCTGCCTTCCTAGTTCCTTTTGAATCTCCTACATAAAAACCTTTCTATGCACTATGTAATAAAATACTTTAAAACTAAAAAAATAATAAGAAGACCTTTTAGACAACCGTCTCGTCTCCTGGAGCCCCAACTCGTACGTACAGTGTCACGTGGATGGGATGACCCTTTGTTCACACCGGGGCCCTCTGTCAGTGTCTCCTGGAGCCAAAAAGTTTTCTCAGGACCCGTGCACACCTGTCAGTGCGCCTGCAGGACCCCCAGAGATGTGCACACAGACGGATTTACAGGGATGTCAGGACAAGAATTGGACATGGATGCGAGAGAAGCTGGGGAGGAAGGAGGTGGCACACAGGTCCTGGAACATGTACGTGTCTGGCTATTCCATGTGCTGGGTGACGGTCACATACTCAACACTGCACCTGTTGGCCGAGGCAGGCCGTGGGGAGGAGCGGCTCAGGGCCACTTCCCATCGAGGGAATGCTGACCGAGTTTGGAAGGGTGACAGTGTGCACGGGGGCTAATGAGAGGGGAGGGAGGGAGGTGTAGCTGGAAAATGGACCCGGGTGAGCTCAAGTTAGATTGGGCGATAACAAGGAATTACAAGCATTCTGACCATCCACTTACTCCCTGTTACGGGGGCAAAGGCATTGGGATGGGGGAGGGGGTTGCAACGCTCCTTTGCACGTCCACTTGTCCGAGGGAGAACTTGGCCAAGGGAGGAAGTGGTTGGAAACAGCCCCAGTATTCCCGTCGGGCGCACTAATCCCGAGTCCTCCACCATGAGTGTGATTTCTGTGACGTCCCGCTGCCTGGACTAGTGGACAAGGGGAAGCTGTTTTAAAAGTAACCAGAATTTATTTTCTTCTAGTGAAAAAAAAAGAAAAATAAGAAAAGGGGAAAAATCCCTACAAAACAAACCACGTGTCTAAGAACTCCAGGAAGATAATGTCAGGCTCTTGGGGGTGGGGGGTGGGAAGAGAGAGCTCAGGAGCTGACAAAGCTCTGGAGAAGAAAAAAAAATCGTGTTTGAGAAATATTCAGAAGTTGTTTCATAACATTTTAAAACCAAAGTTGGCTCAAATATAAAAGATTTCTCCTTTTTTGATAAGATTGCTTCCCCCCTCCACCATTTCTACAACACTAAAGTAATCTTTGCTTTAGGACAGTTAATCCGAAGTCTATCTTCTTGAAGAATCCTTTGCTAAAACTCCTGCGAGGGTTGGCGGTGCTTGGAGCCGTCTCCCCAATATTTCGCAACCTTCCCTCCTGAAAAATGCATCCGAGCTCTTAAAATAGAATCAGATCTCTGGCTGAAGTGGGTGGGCTGGGGGTTGAATTCAGGGCACCAAGACGGTGAGCAGCCCTGGCTGAGGCCTTGCTCCGGTAGGGTCTGCATTTCCCCAGAGATGCAGGAGACGAGGGACAGCCGGAAGGGACGTGTCCAACCATCACTTTCCTTCCACCCCCCCAGTTCTCCTGAATCCTCAGAAGCCTCCACATTTAAGCCAGGCTTATCCCAGGGGAACAGGTAGAGCCAGGTGGAGGGGAGTGATAGCCCCCAGGTAGAGCCAGGTGCCGCCTTGGCGATGGAATTCGGACACCTCCAGGCAGTGAGAGAAGGAGCCTGGAATGTGTTGGAGGACAGCACTGGAGTCCGGGCTCTGCCACTCCGTTCCGTTCCCTTAAAGGGGCAGCCCCAGCCTTCTCCTCCACGAACATGGCCCTGTCTCCCTGAGAGGTTTTGATAATGAAAGGAGAAGAACACACAGTAGGGGCTCACCTATGGTTTGTCTTAATCTAAACTGGAGTTGTCTCCAGCACCCAAGAGGACGTGGTTGGAAACACTGCCGAGGAGAACCTCCCCCGTGGTAGTCAGTGCTGAGCCTTTGTGCTTTGCAGGGAGAGCGAGAGCGCGCTGTCCACCGCCCTGGTCTCCAGCCAAGTGCCCCTGGGGGTGCCAAGGGGAACGGGGATGGGGTCCTAAGCCCTGAGTATTTGGGAGTACTTGCTCTGTCAATATTCCCAAAGAGAGGTGAGGTTCTGAATCAGACTTAAACTTCAAATAACCCTGAGCAACTCGCTTCTTAATATTTTGTTTTCCATAGCTAATCCTAGGGAATCTTCCAGGCCCCTCTCCTTTCTTCCCTTTTAGTCAGGTCTCCACACATATGCACATTCATATACACACGCACTCACACATACACTCACACGCATGCATGCTTCCTCATACACTCACAAATGTGCACATTCACACACATGCAACTCACGCACCTGCACACAAGCTCACACACACACACGTCTCTCCAAAACCCAATTTTTGCAAGCTCTCAGTTTTAACTAAAGAGCAGGAAATTCCCAGGGGGCACCACCACCTTTTCGGATGTCTGGACCAGCTGGCCCAGTTGCATGGTTTTGTTGAAGTTAATGTGAGTAGCTTTTCTGGGTCTTTCACCAGCTCTTAGTACAGCCTTAGAACCTCGGAAGCCTAATATAAAGGACGCTGGAAGCTTCCTCCCTGCCTGCCTAGCCTACCTCCCCCATTTTCAACCTAGTGCCTCAGGTTTCTGCAGCCAGGGGCCGTTCTCCCCGTGGATCCGCACCTCTATGTGTCTGAGCACGCTTTTCCGTCTCTTCCTTGTCCATCTGGCAAACTGGATCTCATTCCTGCACCGTTCGCTCAGTGGTCATTCACTGAGTACCGCCCGTGTGCCAGGTTTGGAGCTGGGTGTGTGTGGTGAGGAGGGCAGGGGAGACCTGGTAAAAGATGTATCACTGCCCTTTATGGCTAGGCTTAAAACAGCGCTTCGTCTTGGAGGCCTACCAGGATGGCCTCTCTCCCTGCCCAGGAGAGCACAGTCATTCCCTCATAGATCCCTGCTTGCTCCACTACTACAAACCAGTTTATATTTTTTAGCCCTAACTGGTGCTTCCGCAGTGCTCCCTACATGCTAGAAGGCAGCTATAGCCAAATGCATAAAGCAAGCCCCTCCCTCTCTTTCCTTCCTTACCTCTAATCACGCCGATTCAAAGTGTGTGACCTGCTCTGTGTCTCTCAGAGCTGCCCTTCTCCCCCTCTCCACTGCCTTCACACCAGCCTAAGCTGCCACCATCTCTTGACCGGACTGTTCCAGTAGAGTCCTAATCACTTGCCCTGTTTCCTGTAATTTAATCTCCTCACAGCAGCCAGGGCAACTTTTTGAAGTCTTTAATGTCATTGATTAGTCCACCTGCTCTTAACTGCCTCCCCCACCCGCTTCTTTCATCAGACGCTCCTCGTTTCCGGTAGCTCCGACATTAGATGCCGAGACCGTGGCCTCCCTCAGAGCCCCGATACACACTGTGCGCCCTTTTACTGTCCGCCGCAGTTTTCAGTTCCTCGGACCCACTCTTCTTCCTCCCCCCACAGGACCTTCGCGGGTGCTGTTTCCTCCACCTGGAACAGTCCCCCCCCACCCCTGCCCGCCGCTGATAACTCCTGTTTCCTATCAGCTCTCAGTTTAATGATTACCTTCGAAGGAAAACCTTCAGAACTTAATCAGCTACTCTCATAAAAATCCCGACAGCACTTGGGTCCAAGGCCACATCACGATGTTACCCGGCCCTCCGTGCTCCGGTATTTGTGGGTTCCTCCCCCCACTAAAAATAATAAGAAATAGCTTTTATAATTGGTCCAGAGATAAAAGTGATCCAGATGGGGTTCATTATTTTGCATTCACTATTATTATACTCATTTTCTCTTTTGATTTGGAAAGAAGTCATAAATGAAACATTTCCGCGGGCCCCTCACTGTTTCGCGGGCGCCGTGCCTCGGGTTTCTGACAGATACGTTGGTCCTGCAGGGTCAGCCCTTCGCCGCGCTTGGGGTATGTGAATGCTGGCAGTTAGGAGAGCGATTTTCCTAACTGATGTCAGTCTCTGTCTCTGAACTCCATGCGGAAGGGGCCCATGTGTCATCCTCACTATGGAGTCTGCCTGCAGCAGCTAGCTGGGGTCCGGTGCTACTCAGGTGAGCACTCAGGAAGTAGTGGCTGGGTGAGTGTATGCTGCGCTGCTCTCCCCTACTAGATGCTGGGCTGTGAGTGGCAGGGAAAGCTCTGATTACCTCTCCCTCCAGTGCCTGACATGGGCGGGGGTTGTTGTACCAGCTTCATAGACAGAGGGATGGCTATTCCCTCCATGCACGGAGCTCGGCTGGCCTCAGCAGTGGTCAGCACCCCAGCTCCCCAACGGCCAGGCCGCTCTGAGCTGGGCTGCTCAGTAGGACGCTCGGTCTCAGTACAGAACACCCAGCATCGCTCTTGGACACCACACGGAGGAATGCAAATGGCCTATTTGTGGACAGTGTCACTTTACCACCAGCAACACCTCTTGGTTATGGGCAAGGAACTCGAGGTGGCCATTCTGGGGAGCAGCTGCCTCATCTTATGGCCTTGGCCACAGGAGAAGAGGCAGCAGGACAGTGCCCGGGGGGCCTTTTCCATCAGCAGCTAAGCCGTTGGGTGAGATGAGAGTTGGGCTTCTGAAGGAGGCAGATCCTGACTGCCTGCTTGCACCCCAGGGTGGGGAGTGGGCCGAGCAGCCCCCCTACCAGCAGCCTGCAAGGTGGCCACTGCCAGGAGCTGGTGTCCCCACGAGCTGATGTGCCAGGCTTATGTTAGAGCTTCAAGTGACAGGGAGCCCCACCCTTGATCCCTCTCCGCTCACTGATCCTAAGCTGTGATTATTTTTAATGTTAATGACGTTCATTTGGAGAAGGCATTCCAACACAGCTCCGTGATCACATCCAACCCCAAGGATGCTGGCCAGGACTGGACATCTCGAGAGGCAGGGCAGGGAGAGGCGTCTCGGCATCACACGAATATGGTGCTGAGTCCCGTCCAGCCTTGACTGCTGCTCATGAAATGTGGACAGGTCGCCTCACCCTTGTGTGAGAATTAAAGAAATGATGTTGATGGAGGGTTTATGGATGTCTAGCATGCAGAGAGGCAATAAATGTTGCTGTTAACTTTCAAGTGCCCTGGCTTCATCACGAGACAAGAATGCCTCTCAATTATAAGCTCAAGCTGGCTGCCTCATTCTCTCACATGCTTGCTCTGGAACCCGCTTCTGGAGAGTCCAAGATCTAGGCAGCCCACAAAGCAGCCACTGGTCTGGCTTTAGCTAGAAGGAAGATTCAGAGGCTGCTCTGAGGTGACTGGGATTTTCCTAGCAGGAGTAGCTAATGTCATGCACATTAGGACAGGCCACCTCCGGCTGCCTGGGAAGGCCACAGATTGGAGTGCTGGGAGGAACCGAAGGCTTTTACAAAGTGCACTTTTTCAGGGAGGCCTAAATAAGGCAGGAGGGAGGCTGAAACAGAGCTGGCGCTCATGGCTCCCGGTGTCCCTGAAGCTGGCTGTGAGAGGGAGCCAGGCCCATTCTGAGCCTGGCGTGAGGTGAGAACTATAACTTCCCTGCAGCTTCCTCGTCCTTCTCCCTCTATACATCAGCCTATACATGTGCCCCTGCACCCACCACTCCAGAAACGGAGGCTCAGAAGGCTTTTAATGCCATTACTTTCCTTTCTAAACCTGGTCATTTTGCTGCCCTGCCCCGAGAGGGCATGCTGATAAATCTTTGAATATGGGCTCAGGAAGTGATGGCGGTATTAGTTCCAGTTGCTTACAGAGAGAGGTGTTTGCTAATGGAAACCTAACAGGAAGTTCTAGGGTACATCAAGAGGTTTCTTTGATAGGATGTTGATGTTTTGGGGCCACTTCTTGCTAAAGAATCATCTAGAAGTGAGGATAGTACTTTCCTGTAAGTTTATCAGAACATCTACTCAACCCCCTGGAGCTAATGCTTGTTGAGACCCTATCAGGTTGTGCTGGAGGACAAAACCAGCCACAACTCTTGTCCCTGGGATGCATCCAGCCAAGGAGGAGAATTTAGAGAGTAATTAAATAATCACCCTGCTCAACCCCCAACTGCTCTTGGGATGAGTGCTACAGAGCAAGGCCACACCAATATCCCAGGTGCTCACTTCTCCCATTGCATCTTAAAAAGGGACACTGACATTCAGGAGAGATGGCAGAAGCAGGTGACAGTGATGATGGTGCACCAACCAACTGTTTCACACATGGGAAAGCTGGAAATGGAAGGACCTTAACCCAGAAAAAAAAGAAGGCCCTGGGATATTGGGTTGTCCTCTCGATGAAGGGTTGCTACTACTGGGAGAGGGAAAGGGGCAGTGTTATTTTGAATGGGGCCAGAAAGAAGAACACAGAATGATGGGTGGAAGGAGGTGAGGGTGGCTCTCATGTGCGCACAAGGAATTCCTGGCTCATAACTCCTGGAATGGCTGCCTCGGGATAGAGCGAGTTATCCTTGCAAGAGATATTTGGCTTTATTTCTGTCTCTGTGGGCCACCCTGCCCAAGGCTTGCATTTGACTCCAATAAGAAGGATATTTCATACATCCTGATTGCTTATTCCATTCATTTGAACTTCTTTCCTGACTCTTCCTCTACCATGTCTATTTCAACTTTCCTGGGCAATTTCGCCTGGCCTTTGCCCATGTGCAGCCTCCTAGATGTCCTTGGATAATGCTTTTCTGGGATTGGTTGGGACATGGTGGTGGCTAAAAGCATGGGCTTTGAAGCAAGACAAACATGAGATCAAATGTCGGTTCTACCCCTCATAAGTCATGTGGCCCTTTCCAAATGGCCTCTCTGAGTCCATTTCCTCAACTGCAAAATGGGAGTGGGGGGAATGATACATCATTCACAAAGAATGACTTTGTGAGGTATTAGGTGAGATTGTGTGTAGATAACCACAAGCTCCACAGAAATAATCTATGATTTGCATTTTTTGGAATGGCAATTAACCAACTTGACTGAATTCTTTTACTTTTGATTCAAGAGCTTGGGGACTAAACAGATCCAACCTTAGAAGAACAAAATACAAGTTTTGCCTTTTCTGCTTGGTTTACAAGTGTTGTGGACATTTCCATCAAACGTCAGAGAAGATACAAGATCTGGGTTAAGAAGGCATGGAACAAAGGCTCAGTCTGCCCTTGAGAGGGGGTTGTAGCCAACACAGCAGGGATGAATCTGGAACATTTATTAGCTCTTGAACCAATAGTGTAGTGGAGCTATTCATGCCAGGAGAACTGATTGTGCAAATCTCTTCCTGACTCCATGTTGAGTGTCATCACACTGTTAGCTTGACGTCAGCCACGGTGGGAAAATTTACACCATGGCAAGTGGCAAATGCACCAAATCAGGGCTCCTCCACCCCTGGAGAGCTGGTTAGTAAGAATTTCCCCCCACACTGCTGCCTTCAACAGTAGGAAAAGAAGGCCCAAATCACATGATTCATTTTCAGAATCTTTGTGTTTCTGAGAAAAAGGAATCAGTAGTGCTGGTGAACACTGAACCATAGTATAGATCTTTCTATGTTATTATGATGGGCAGAATGAACTTGTCTGGCAGAGGTGGCACCAAGGCTCTGTGTCCCTCTCTTTTATCTCCTCATTAAAGGAGCAGAGGATGCCTCCCTGGATCATCACTCCATCTTAAATTGCCAGCATCCAGACAGAGTCCATGGACTCCCTCATCTGAGTACTCAGGCAGGAGGTAGGACTTGCTGGGTGACTGGGAACAGGCAGCCCCTCTGAAGCCTGGAGCCTCTCAATAATTTACCATTTCCTTATAGGGACGGGAGGAGTCCAGGCATGGTGTTGAAGTTTGATTAGTAATAAGAACATAGCAGCTTAACCTCTAACATTTAGCACTCTCTCCCGGATCGAATTACTGATCTCTATCTGGTTGAGCCATGCTAGCCGGCTGCCTGGGAACATAACACCTCTCTAAAAGCTGTCAGTCTCTGTCACTGTCTTTGTACAATGGAACCCATAGCTATTTTTAAAGGACTGTGTCACCTTTCAAGAGAAATTGTGTCTGCACGGGAGACTTTTTCCCCTTGTTTTATATATGGATTTGGTAGTCTTTCATCTCTTTAGGTGAAGGTGGGTGCTTAACCCCCCACAAGCTGTCATCATTTTGATTTCTATTTTTGGAAAAATGTGGAAGAATTGGGGTGAACAAAATAATTGCCAAACATCCCTGTTTTCAGTAGAAAGGAAAGGCATCAAATGAAAGGGACATTTGTCCTGAAACAAGTGGATAGCAAGTTTTTACTGAAATAATCACTATTATGTTTAATCCTTTCCAAAATTCTACCAGATAGGAGTTGTTAGCCAATTTGCAGATGATTCTGATGAGGATGGGGACTCTGGAATCAAACTTCCTGTGTTTGCAGTGCTGGCTCAACTTGGGTGCTCTGTCCCAGCTGTGACCTATGCCTGGGTTTTCTCATCTTCAAAATGGTGATGTTAGTAGTGCCTACCCCATCATAAAGTCACTGTGAGAATTCAGTGAGTTAATCCAATTTATGAATTTAGATAAGTGCCTTAAACACAATAAGAGGCCCATAAATATGGCCTTTTGTTGAATGGTAGGATCTAGTGACTACTACTTTTCCATAGCAGTTCTTTACTAAAACTGGCACCCCCATTAATTCCGACACGTGTCTTCCCTACAATGTGAGTCGTCTCCATTTTTCAGAGGCGATAACAGCGCTTGCCTCAGTGGATTTGTTTGTTAGGAGGGTTCAGTTGAAATCATTCATTTCCAGTGTTTGACTGAGCACCCAGCCCATGGAAATTTCCCAGCACATGATAGTTATTTATTAGTCATCATTAGAAAGAGTCTTACCATGAGGAAACTGAGATTTTAGGAAGTTTTGGATAAACTATAGGCATAAATACATGCAGCGAAAACAAGTAGAATGCTCTGGATGATTTGTCAAAGGCTGGCAAGATGATCAAGTTAGATAAAATGAGTGAGATGATGAAAACCATTGATAAAATTCTAGGCTGCATGTCTTTAAGTTGTCGTCTTTAAAGAACGTGAAACCCCAAGCTGCAGATGATGCACAGGGGTGTGGTTCACACCACGGGAACACGTGATTCTCCATCACAGCCCTGCTCACAGCAGACGCCTTACTCTTACGAAAGAGATCGGTGGAAGAGTGGGCTTGCATTGGTGTGTTTTCAGTTAAAGCACATTTGTAACATACTGGTGTCTCAGTTCTCATGAGTCTCTTCTTTAACTGTCTATTATGAGGAACTATCCCACTACTAATCCTGTTAGCCTTGCAAAAGGGACTTTGTAGTTCATCTGAAAACTCATTCTAGCTTCACGAACTGCCCCCACATCATCCATTACTGCCCAGTTTGGATTCATAAGATGGAGGGGTGTGCAGGGACGAAGAGAGGTACAGTTGAGTTTCACTGAATATCTAGTAACTTTAAGAATTATTTAGGAACCCTGGCTGGTATGGCACAGTGGATTGAGTGCCTGCCTGCAAACCAAAGGGTGGCTGGTTTGATTCCCAGTCAGGGCACATGCCTGGGTTGCAGAACAGATCTCCAGCAGGGGGCATGTGAGAAGCAACCATGCATTGCTGTTTCTCTCCCTTTCTTTCTCCTTCCCTTTCCCTCTCTCTAAAAATAAAATAAAATCTTTAAAATAAAAGAATTATTTAGGAAGTTTCTAACTCAAGACATTGGAGAGGCAAAGATGAACAAAGTGGGTACAGGTATCCTGGTCTTTGTGGCTCAGCCCAGTGAAGGAGACATATTAAAATAATTACAATACAGTGAGATTTACAATACAGTAAAGGGCGGTCTGATAAAAGTATGTGGGAGTATAACTAAAGGGGTGGTTGATTCTGCCTAGGGTTACTGGGGCAGAGAGGAGATTTGAGACAGGTCACATGGGGTGATTAGGAGTTTACTATATGGAAAAGCATCTAAGCAATGGAACAGAAAGAACAAATACCTGGGGGGTAAGAGGTTGTGACCTATTGGGAGATGGCAAGTAATTCATTATAGTTCAATGTCATATGTCTAATCCTTGCTCTTGAACTTCCAGAGTCTAGTACAGTGTCAAAGATGGAGATGTGCTAAGTAAATATCTGTTAAAGAAAGGCTAATTGATGGACAGGCTTTTCACTATGCCTTGTGATCATGAGTCTTAGCTCCCCTGTTAGAACTGCTATAGACTTTGGGACTCTACTGCAATATATTTGTGGGGAGGGTGTCAAGGGTGATCTCAGCTGGGCTCACTCGTATGTCTGTGGGTTGGCTGGGATCAAAATGTCTTTATTTCTCCATCTTCAAAACGATGCTGTAGTAGCCAGAGGCCAATTACCTTACAGGAGAGAAGTTTCTTAAAAGCATGGAACTTTGGGTGAGCTGCATGCCCCTTCCAAGTTACCCAACATGTACTGTTTCCAACCGAGAATACTAAGCAATGCTTTTCAGGACACACCTGGAGTGGGTTTAAGGAGCTCATTAGTCTGTGCAGACTTGAGCTCTGGGAACTTAATGACTCTTTCAATAGCTGTGGCCTGATCTACTCTGCCAAGGCAACTTTTTCACCATGTGCATTTCCACAGATGAACGGTTCATTTTGGTATCTCTTCACCCGGATTTTTCTGTAAAACCATTTAAGGTCCTGTTCTGTTTGTTCTATGGAAAAAGAAATATTTGTTTACTGCTAGGATCACCCCCATTTTACCAGCTGTCATTCGCATGGTGACAAGTTTTTCCTAAGCCTGGGAATTGTGTCAGGATCTCCAAAACCCCAAGGAAGGAGAATAAGCAAAATAAATCCAACTTTTAAGCCTCTGTAAGAGAGTCAACCTTTAAAAAGTAGCTAACTACAGAGCTGAATCTTATGGTACCAAATATCTTTTGGAAACTTAGGTAGAGAATAGAAGTTAAGAGTATAGGCAGGGTAGGATCTATGAATAAAGGCAAGATTGCCTTTGTTCACATCACAAATTGAACTCTTATGTGCTTTTGTGACTTTGGGTCACTCTCAGAACCTTTCTAAGTCGTAGTTTCTTTAGCAGTGAAATTGAATTGTTAATAATAATAATCATGTACAGTTAGAGATTTTCACACATGCTGAGTTTTCCTGACCTTCTAGACACACAGTGAGATTATATCTCTCTGTCCCCTGAAGAAGTCGTAACCATGTGACTTGCTTTGATGGATGAAATGTGAGTAGAAGCAAAGGATGTGGCTTTTCTAGTGGAAGCTTTGAGAGTCAGGATGCACTTTTCCATGACTTCTTTTCATCTCCCATAATAACTGGAACCCTCCAGATGGGGTTCTCAGTCAAAGGATGGGGTCATGGAATGAGAACCACGTGGAACCAGAGACCCCCCTGACTTTCGATGTACATGCAGTATGAGCAAGAAATAAGCCAATGTTTATCTAAGTCGCTGAGATTTGGAAGTTGTTTGTTATTGCAGCATAGCCTGGCCCATACAGGCTCTAATAAAGACTAAATCATGTGTAGAAAGAACATATCAATATTACAGCACCTGGTATGTAGTAAATGCTCCATAAATATTAGTTGCCATTGCTGTTACTCCCCATGAAAATTCGAAGAGCTTTCTCCCTCTGTTTCACAAAGAATAACTTCCCCCATCATTCATCTGTTCTTCACTGCACTGCTTCTCCTGAAAGTGCAAATATCTGCCACGCACAGCCTGCCATCGTCCACACTGAGACACTCTGAATCAAGTAGCTCCTCTGTCAGTTCTGTGGGTGCTTCACTTTGCTGAGCACTCACTTCCCCAGGGAAGTTGGCTGCCCTGCCTCGGCCACTCAGATGACAGCCTTGGTATTGATCAGTGGTGTCCTGTCTCACAGAAGCAGCATGGTGAAGCCACTGTGGGTGGTGGGCAGTGGGGGGGGGATCTTCTTGCATGTGGAGGACTGTAGTTATCAGTGGGGCTGCGGGGAGCGAGAAAGCCAAGTAGACATAGTTACACGTTGCTTGTCACAATCACAACAGACTCGACGGGGTCCAGGGTTTGAAGCCTTAGGACGTCTTACTTTTACCAACAAAGTGCTATGTTGAAGGGAGTAAAGTTTTAGATGACTGAGTATGAGGAAATCAGAGAGGGAAGGGCTTTGATGGCGCAATGGCCGCCATGCTGGTGAGGAGGAGGGTTCGCACATACGAAGCACCAGCTGTGTAGCTTGTATACATTTTCTCACCTTATGGGAAACTGACTCTCCTATCAAAATAACTTTAGCCATCTTTTATCGAGTTGAGTGAGCTCCTTCCCCAAGCTGACTTACACATGTGAACTCATTCCCTCCTCACACTAACTCTGCTTGACATAGATCATCAGTTTTAGGTCTCTTTACGAATAAAGGAATTGGGGGCTCAGGGGAGTTAAGAGTATCACCAGTGATTAGCAGGCTCACAGGCCAGCCTAGGTTGCTCAGCCTCAGAAGCCATTCCCCATCTACTATGCCCAGTATTGACCTTCCCCAGATATCCTGATGATAATAATCATCTGGGAGCTTGCACAAGTTAAAAAAAAAAAAATTCTCAAGCTCCTCTCAAGAGATTCTGATTCAGGACATCTGTGGCAGGGCCTGAAATTTTTAGAAAATTCTCCTGGTGATTCGTATGCCCAGTTGAGTTTAGGTATCACAGCTCATGGGGCTGGCTTCATGAGCAAGCAACCTATGAGGTCATGTGGGGCCCCCTGTTCCCCAGGACCCTGGGTGCGGTTTCACACTCTGCTGTCCCTGTTCTAAAATTCTTAACAATTGTACCTCTGCACTTGTGTTTTGTAAGTGAAATTCTGTGGGAAAAAGGAGCGGGCACAGGAGCAGGGGCGATACTCGATGTCTGTATCCACCGATCCTTGTCGTCCTGTTTGCTAAGGTGATTTCGCTGCCCATGAGCACAGGATTCTAGTGCACTCACAGTGCATGCCAGTGCAGCAAGACACAAGGCCAATACTCTGACTGCTGGGTGAGGGTTCCATCAACCCTGAGAGGCCTCGCTTCCATTCACACCAGAACTTCCTTTGAATGCAGAAGAAAAGGTTGTAAGAAACATGAGTGACCAAGGAACCCTATCATATCCTGTCTTGCTTGTGTTACTTCCCTGTATGAGGCAAGCACTTAGGCTGAAAACAATGACAGAGAAGGAAAGGGAAAGGTTGGGAAACTCACAGTTCCTTTTAGTCCTTCCTCGCTAGCCAGAGGGAGAGCGTGTCGGTGGGATGTGTGTGCAGTAAAGAAGTGAAATAAAAAGAGTTGAGTGGGTTTTGTACAGTGTTTCCAGCATCCTGATAAGAATAAAGTGCAACAAACAAGCAAGCAGAATGCAACCAGAGACACTGAAATGAAGAACAAACTGACTGTAACCAGAGGGGAAGGGGAAAGGGGGGCAACAGAGGAAAGAAGGGGAAGGGTCATCAAGGAATGTATATGAAGGACTCATGGATAAAGCCAAAGGGGGTTTGAGGGCAGGAGGTGGGGGTGGGGGAGGGGGAGTGGAAATGGTGGTGGGGAAATGGAGATAACTGTACTTGAACAACAACAAAAAGAAATCTCAAAAACAAAAGAATAAAGTGCATATGCATATATGAGCTATGAGATACAGATTCTGTAATTTTGGTGATTTTACATATGAGTTAAACACTCTGCATTTAAAAATGGTATTGAATGATATCAAGGTGAACATTAAAACATACTAGTACTTTAAAATCTGAATTTTTTATTATTTAGAATAGCATTAGATAGTGAA
Organism: Glossophaga mutica; assembly: GCA_039655065.1. Taxonomy (NCBI): domain Eukaryota; kingdom Metazoa; phylum Chordata; class Mammalia; order Chiroptera; family Phyllostomidae; genus Glossophaga; species Glossophaga mutica. Next base: position 23,829,019 of record CM077315.1, read on the forward strand.
TGTAAAACACCATGGCAATTTGAGAAGGAGACCATGGAATGAAGGAAGAGTTTTTATATTTTAGAACCAGTGATGATATTTTTCCCTACTTCCTGCATAGAGAGACCTCATTTTTTATTTTGCATGGGGCACCACAAATTATGTAACTGGGCTTCCTGGTCAAAATATTCAGATGATTTCTTTATGTTTCCATTTCTTAAAAAAAAAAAAAATACAAGTCTGTTTGGACTAAGGTTAATACTTTGGAAATGTGGTCACAATCTCTACAGATAAGTCACGGGGGAAACAACCCCTAAACTAGTAGGCAGCAGCCTGTATCCCGCACGACCACACATGCAATTAAACAAACGAACGAACCAACAAACAGTTGTTCCATATAGGAGGTTTCGGGAACCTCATGCTCGGCTCTCACTTAGAAGCCCAGTCTTCAAGTTCAAGGTGTTCAGTGTGCCATGATGGGGAGAAGCAGAGAATCATAGGAAAGTTTCCACCGAAATTGTCGATGAAAGAGGCTGCCTGGCCCAGTGGAAAGAGCGCAGATTCTGTGACCAGCCAGCCCTTGGTCTGAGTGCCAGACCACCCACTCAGTGTCTTTCACTTCAAACAAGTCTTTTCCTGTCTGAGTCTCAGTTTTCTCACCTGTGTAAAGGGCATGCCAATACCTGCCTCATAGGATTGCTGTTAGGATTCAAAAGTTGTGAAAAATAACTCCACTCCCTACCTGACCTACAAATATGAGTATGAAGCCCTTTTCTCCCACCCCTATCTCTCTGCTAAAGGAAGTGGTTCTTTACTGTTGCCCCAGAAAAAGCAGAGAGGAATCAAGTTATTGGTTTTCACTTATGCAAATCTGACAGGCCACACACATAGAAGGAAGGGAGGGAGCTCGAGAGGTAGGGAAAATGTTTAGAGAGACAAGTGCCATTTGCTGAACCCGGCATAGCCCCGAGGTGCCGGCGTCCTTACAGGGAAGAGCTGCCACCTCTCTCTCTCACCATCACAGTTTCCACCGACTCTGTCACGCTCCGAACCAGGGCTGTCCCGCCTTCTAGGTGCAGACCCTTGCTGCAAGGGAAGCCCCTCTGCCTCTTCCTGGCAGTGTCCTGATGGCTCCATCCCTGAGGCTCATCTTTCTCCTCTGTTAAGTGGGGGTTCCTGGCCTGCCTTTGGGGGTTCTGGGGGGACTTGAGCAGGGAGAGCAGTGCTGTCCATAAGACATATCTGTGATGATGAAACTGTTTCGTCTGCGTCATCCACGCTGGGAGTCACATGGGTGGCTCCTAAATACTTGAAATGTGGCTAGTGTGACCACAAAACTGAGTTGTCAGTTTCTTTTCATCCTAGTTCATTTCAGTTCCCGTGGCAATAGCCACACAGCCTAGGGGCTTCCACACGGGCCAGCACCGGCCTAGGGAACACAGAAGCCAGTGCAGCCTGGGCACTCAGGCACCAGCCTGTCGTCATTCTTTCACTGTGTTCCTACGAGACTTCTGTCAAACCAAATTCTTCTTAGGGACCTTCAACTCTCACAGGCCTTGCCAGCACCTAAGTGATTTTAGAAGAGGACTGAGTTTGGCCAGACACTAGCCCCAGCCAGTCACGACGCTCTGTGTCATCACCTACACACCAGTTGTCTGATGAGTGACAAGTGCAGAAAGATGCTGGCCGAAGGCCTCCCTGTGGGCCTGCCCCCGGGCTGGAGGCTTCCCAGTCTGCACACTGTTCCCTGTGCTCCCACCCAGGCAGAGGAAGAGACCTTCAGCTCCAGAATGAAGCCGGGAGCACGCAAGTTGGGAATCTTTTCACGGGCCAGGCTGCTTCCCATCTTGTCTGGGAGCTGACTCACCTCACTGAAGCTCGTTTTATAACAACTCCTGAATTAGCTACATCCCCAGCTCTCAATGTTCTGAGTTTTATCTGTTTAACAGCATCCATAAAGGAAGGGAAGGGTGGACATTTGGAGGATGGTATCTAATTCTGAGTAATTAAGACACAGTCTTGAGACCTTTTCTAGAGCGCATGTCCCACGAGTCTAGGACAGTCTGTTTCACAGAGTGATCTGGCCGAGAGCAGTGGTTTGCAGCATGTGCCTGTGAAAGGAGTGATCTCGGTCGATTTTTACAAAGGAGACGTAGAGGTGCTTGTGGAGTGTCTACTGTGTAGCAGGCATGTTACTGAAAACATCGTACCCCTTCTCTGAGTAGGTGCTCCTGTCCTTTTCCAAAGAGCCGTAAAGTCCCCACCAACATGGCCCTTTGGTTTCCCATCCATTTTTCCTCATTTCCTCTGTCCATTCACAGTGGCTAACTTGTGTTCTTTGAACATGCCATTCAAGTTCCTACCTAAGGAGCTTTGCACATGCCGCCTGGCCGAGTAATATCCACATAACTGACTCCTCACGTCTTTAGTCTTTGCTTAAATGTCAGCTTCTCAGCCAAGCCTTCTTTGACCTTCTTCTCCCAATTTAAAACTGGAAACCCCACCTCCGACTTGCTACACCATTTCCTGCTTTACATTTCTTCATTTGACATCTCACTTTTTATGAGCCCTATTTTTTGTTTGTTTGTTTGTTTGGCTTGCTTATTATCTGTCTCCTTTACTAGAAAAGGGTTCCATGGAAGCTGACGGTCTACCTGTTTGTTCTCTGCCACATCATCAGCGCCCAGAGCAGTGTCAAGCTCACAGAAGGAGGAAATCAAGAAATGTTTGGTGAATGCATAAGAATGCTCCCTCATTTAATCCTCATTATCAACTGCACAGATTTATAAACAAGGCAACTAAAGCTATCTGCCTAAAGTTTCACAGCTAATAATAATAAGTAGGAAAAGCTAATGCATTAATTCCTCCAACAACTACTTTTTTGAGCATCTACTCAATCCTGGCTCTGGGTTTCAGGGACAAACGAGACAGACAAGCTCTCTCTGTGTGCTAAACTAATGTTCTAGTGACTTCAGTGAGTCTTAGGACTCAAAGTCTGTTTCATCCCGAGGCTGTATTTTCCTACTGTGGGACACTGCCTTCCTTATTTTTAAGCAAACGTCGTTGTGTCTGAGCATACTAGGTCCGCCATTCTTGAAGGTGGGATGATACTCTGATATCACAGATCCTGAAATAAGCTCCATATTTCCATGGAGCTTAGCTTATTATTGGTGTGCTTGCAAATATTTCTGTTTCTTTATTTTTCCTGCCATGGCTCCCTGGGTTGGGTGACACCCAAAGCTTGAGAGTTGGTGTAGATGGAAGTGACTTTGGAGAAACTGTAACCCAGCCTCTCACTGACATTTGAAAAAGTAGTCATTCAGAAAGCGGCCCCAAGTCCAAGGCCAGAGGGCAAACTGACTAATCTCAGCCCCCACTACAAATGCTTCCATCCTCCATGATGGATTCAAGGCTGGGCACGAAGGGTTGCCACAGCTAATCTCAAATTGTTAACACTTTGGACAGGAGCAGATTGCTGTGACCTGAGCCCCAGCTGGAGTGAAGCAATAACTTGAAAGGGAACTGAAATTCAGCAAATACCAGGCCTCCAAATCCTCAAAGATGGCCTCCTCCACAGGCAACCTCTCCCGACCTTCTGAGCTGTTTGCTTATTGGCACTCACTGGAAGAGGCATGGAGGTGACTCAGCCAGGAGCCCGGAATAAAATGCTGATAACAGGAGCTTGACTCACCCATGACACTAGTTACTGGGTCAACAAGAGGAGACTTAAAAATTTCTCTCCTCCAAAAGATTCCTTCTGCCCTGGAGGGTGGGAGGGATGGTTACCTGGCAAAGAGATTTTTGGTAAATTTCCGTGTGGGGAAAGGAGTGGCATTGAGACTTTCCCTCCAGGCTGGGAACAGTTGGAGAAGTGATGTTGAAAGGTGGTTGGTTTTGAGTCCCTCCTCTTTAGACTGTGATCAGAGATTATCTGCTGATAGTGACAGTGGGAAAGGGGGACAGGTGACAAGCTGGTATCAGAAACCAGCAGCATTTAAGACACCCCAACTCTGGAGCACATGGTGCGTGGGGGTGGGGGAGTCCACTGGCAATGATGCTTCTGGACACATAGATGTCCTGAGTGGATCTCATCTTTCCCATATGAAAGCTTGCTCAACGGTGGCCAGACCTTTCTTGTGCCCCTTGCAAGGGCACATATCTGTCCTCCCTAGAGAGAGGGGCATCTATAAGGAATAAAAGCAAAGCAGGGCCAAAGTGTTGTCTGTGGCACAGAAAGGCAGTACCACCTCTCCAAGATCTTAGGGGGGTGTCATCCTTCATTCCTTCCACTTTATCATCCCATATTCGATCTATCAGTGAGTGCTGATTTTTTTTTCCAAAGTATATACCAGATCCACTGCTTTTCCGTTCTTATCCTCACCATTTCTGCCTGAAGGACTGAAACACACTCTAGAACCCATCTCCCCAGTTCCACACACGCCCCACCCTTCCTCGCCACAACTCAGTTTCTACATGGTGGCTACAGTTCTCTTTCTATAGCATGTTCACTAAGTCACAACTCCCTGACATCACTTCAATGACTTCCCCTCTGTTTGGGGTATCCTCTGTTATGTAAAAATCTATCCTAAAATGTTGTGGTTCAAAACAACTACCATTGTATTGTAGCTCTCAATTTTGTGGGCAGGAATTCAGAAAGGGTTCAGCTGGGTGGTTTGCCTGCTTCACAGATTCAACTAAGGTTGCATGGGGGTACTCAGCAGGTAGTTGGCCTGGCCTGGAGGGTCTAGGATGGTTCTGCTTACAGGTGTTGGTGTTTTGATGGAGGTGGCTGGAGGGCTGGGCTCAGATGGGATTGTTGAATGAAGTATCTCCATGCCACCACTCTCGTACGGTGGTCTCAGTTTAAGCAGCTTCTTACATAGTGGCTCAGGACTCCCAGCGTGTTTCAAAACAAGAAGTAGAAGCTGCCCTTTCCTTGAGTCCAGAGGTTAGAAACCGGATCATCACTTCTGCCACGCTGTCTTGCTCAAAGTCAGAGAGCCTCCCAGAGTCTAGAGAAAGGGACACAGATGCCACCCTCCATGGGAAGAGAGTCCAGGAATGTGTGGCTATCTTTAATCTGCCGCACGATTACACTCAGAGAGACATTCACTTTCTTGGCTAACCAACAAGGCTCTCACGATCCAGCCCTGGGCTCTCTCATACCATTTTCCTTCTCCCACAAAACCCTCCAGCCACACTGGACTCCTTCCTGTTCCAAAAACACAGCAAGTTCTTGCTTCTCACTTCTGAAGCTTCGCACATGCTATTCCCTTTGTCTGAAATACCCTTCCACGAGCCCTTTCCATGCTGGCTTCTCTTTATAATTCAGATCTGAGCTCATGTGTCCTCCTTACACCTGTTGCCCTCACCAGCATATCCTCCCACTGAGCCCCTGAACTCAGAGCTCGACTGCTTAAAGCCTCTAGACTGGAATGTTCTAGCATGTTGACAGCTTCCCTTTAGAGATCGAAAGAAAGGACTAGTGTGTGCCTCTAGAGAGGTAGAACAGCACATCTTGTTTTTGGACAGAGGTGAGTTTAAACTCTGCTCATTGGTATGTTACTTATCAACCACCTGAGAACCTTCACTCTTCCCCTCTGTTAAACATGGATAAGCAACATTCACCTCAAAGTCTTGTCATAAGAAAAAAATGAGATTGCCCATGTGTAAGCATTGTGCGAAGTCCCTGGACATGTTAAAGTTTCGATAAGAATTTGTTCAATGGGAGAGAAAATCTTTTTCCAAGTACAAGGCTATTTGCAGGCTGTAATTTCCTTGTTACTAGACATTCTGGTTTGGCCTCCGAGGTCCGGATGGTTTTTTGTTTAATTTGAGAGCAGTAATCTCAGCCAGCCCAGGTCAGAGAATTCAAGGTGCATTATCCCTCGTGGGGAGGGTGAGGACGGGGGTAACTTGCTCAGAGTAAACAAGCTTTGAAGCTGTAGGAGCAAACACGTAACTGGCAAGAAAGATATGTTCTTAATAATAGATGTTTAAAAATGAATCCAAACAAGAGAAATATACCCACTGAATAGGGGTAAGTGTAATGTCTATCATGAACTATGATATATGTCTGCTCTGAGACCAGCTCGACAAAAGGCCAAATTTTCTTAAAAGCATGTTAAAATATTAATAGATATCTGAAACAGTTTTCTTGCAACTGCTGCCAGTCTTCAGCAAGATTACATCAGACTGGAAAGAACTAGGAGAGACGCTATAATGTCTTAGCAGTGGCGACTTACTGGGGCACCTTAGAATCCACTCGAATGGGGCAGGCTGCGGTCTGACAGGCAATCCCCCCACAGGCTCCTTCGTGTGAATCAGAACTATTGAGAAATTTCAGATCTGACCTCAAGGGCTGTGATTCACTCCCCCTAGCAGGTTCTGCCATCCTTTACGTGGCCTGCGAAGGCTTGCTTTGGTTTGGCTCCAGCCTGTCTCGTTGGCTTCTTCTCCCACCAGGGCCCCTCTCGGCTTCAGCCCCACAGATTTTCATTCCATTCATTCATACTTAACCTAGTTCCCTCCTACTGCAGGACCTCCAACCCACGCTTGCCTCTTTCTAGAACAATCTTTTCTCCCCCGCATCTGGATCTCTGCTGGAGAGTCACTTCCTCCAGAGCATCCCCAGGCACTTCCTGGAAGTTGTATGTAGGACTTCCATCACCTTCCTTTAGCAGTTTTCACATTAGCAGCTCTACGTGGTCACCTCTGGCCTCTGTTATAAACTGTCAGGGCAGGATTGCATCACTTTTCACTCAACATTGCATCAACGGCATCTGGTAGAGTAGGGGACCGTTAAAGAACTGAACAGATGAATAAATTCAGAAAAGCTGTCCAATACAGCGAGCAAATCAAGTTCATCCTGATGATTCTCAGGGTTCCAGTGACTCATTACAATGTCTGATTAACCTTATTGGTTTGATCTCCCGAGGAAATCTTCAGTCCCCTTCATTGCCTTGTCAGTGAAAACAAATCAAGGGAAGGGAAAAATACATGTAAAAGGTGCACTGGGACCTTTGATTTACAGGCAACTTGTTGGTGCTCATCTCTTTCATGCCCCCATCTGATCTTTGAGAGCTCTTAACCCACCAATTACCCTCATTGTCTTTCCTCCAAAACCTACTAGAATGAATGGTGCCCAAGCACAGAATCTCAATGTCCTCCTTTGCTCTTCCCTCTTCTTTCACTTTCTTCAGCTAACAGGTCAATGAGCTCTGTTGAATTTTCCATTCAATCTCTTCATTGCTTGCTCCTTCCTCTCCAGCCTTTGCCTCTCTGCTTTGGTTCACCTCTCTACATTTCACTCCTGAATTGCCGCAGTCGCCACAGCAGCCTAGTTACTTACTTCTTACAATAACCCCTGCTGGTTATCCTTTTTCCAGTGACACCTGGTAATATTTCTAAGTTACAAAGCATCCATTCAGCACCTGTTTATTGATGGTGCTATTACAGGAGAGCCGCTGTGAAGGCACTGGGGATATAAGGCCACTTGCGACCTCCCCGAAGAGACAGGTGTATAACCAATGACAGAATTCTAGGGGGAAGGGAAGCCTGCTACCACAAAGGAATAAACAAGCACAGTGGCATGGGAAGTTGGAGGAGGTCATTTATTCCCTCCCTCCCTCTCTCTCTTTCTTTTTTCCTTCCTTCCACTCTGGCTTTGTCCGTCTCATTCATTAATTTATTCATTCATTCAGAACACACTATCTGGTAACAGACAAAATAGACAAGATGTGTGAACACTGGGGAGATATGTAGATACTGCAGTGATTATATGGACATGACCATGATACGGAATCATCCTTTAAATAGCTGACTTTAGTGTGCATGAATGCACATACACGTGTACACAAACTCACCCATGTCCACGCTTTGCTCAGGGAGTTTAGTTCTTCCAGGGACAAGAACTCACATTAGCGTCTAACCCCAGTAGATACCATAGAGCTAGGACAGAGTAAGCTATTGGTGAGCATTTATAGAATGAATGAATGAATGAATGAATGAATACACATGAGTATTTTCAGAAGAATCAACCTCTGCCAGCAGAAAAGTTTTGATGCCTCAAGTTGAGTAGAAATTCCCTGTGCCCTACAGGCAGGGATCTCTGGAGTTCTGCCTATACAAGAAGGTTCTCAGCACTGATTTTCTCCAGCTAAGAAGAAAGAATTCCCCCTCCTCTCCTAAAGCTCATGTTCTCTATCATGTACATCCTGATGCCCAGGTAGTTGGTACCAAAGCCTTGTTGCTCTCCAGAAGAGAAAAAGACTGGGCTCAATAATTCCACATGCACTTGACGTACTTTCCCAGAGGGCATGGTGACGTTGATGATGGTGATGATGATGACTGATAGTAATAGCAGACACTTACTACACACCTACTATGCACCAGGCACTTTACCTAGGCAGCCAAGCAAAAAAGTAATTATTATACCACATCCCAAATGGGGATGCTGAAGCTCAGAGCAGAGACATAATAAAGACTACTGTATTTTACACCCAATCAATCACACATTTCTCTGCCCTGCTACAAGTAAACTTCTTTTTTTTTTTCCTGCATGGTTTTCAGCCTCCGGAACCCAAATCTACTGGGAAACACAAACTAATAGTGGAGGGATGAGGAACTCCATAAGCATTTATGGGAACATGGGTAGAACCAGAATATATCAAATATACTGGGCTGGAGATGTGGGTTAGAAGAAATATGTGGGTTAACAGGGCGTCCCTTAGGATGGAAAACAAGTCAACGCTACGGTTCAGTTTCTGTGTCCTGAGAAACCTGTCAGCAGACTTCTTCCAAGATACTGATATTTCCTGGGGGAACAGTGAAGCAACAATTACTCAGGTATTGGTGGAGAAGGGAAAAAAGCAAAACACAGAAAGAGAAATGTTACTTCTTCATACGTATTAGAATTTCAGTTTTAGTTAGATTTAGTCCAATTTGCTTTCTTTTCTGTATATTTGCTTGTATCTTTTGGTTTTATCCTAAGCTTTTTTTTTTATCTGTTACACAAAAAAATAGGGTAGGATCTATCTTGATCTGGATTTCTTGAATTCTCTCTGCCTTTGCCTTTGATAAATGGAGCTTCAACTACTGTGTTATTAAACACCAATCTGTCCCCTCTCATATGAGCCCCAACTGGGGACTGAACCTGCAACCTGGGCATGTGCCATGACTGGGAATTGAACCCAAACCTTCCAGTTTATGGGACCACACTCCAACCAACTGAGCCGCACCAGCCAGGGTACTGCTGTTATATTGTTAACATATATTTTTAACATATACTTTTTCCATCGGAAAAGTTATTACCCTATGACCTGGGAATTCCACTTCTAGATAAACCCTCTCAGAAATGTTCACATATGTTCATCAAAAGCCAATAACAAGAACATTCTTAGCAACACTGACACTTGAATGTCCCCAAAGTAGAAAACCCCGCCCACCCTGCAAAGCTGCAGTCACAAGATGGAGCAGCACATGGCAACACGAAAAAGCGAGCCCTGAGTGCAGCTGTGTGGATGGATTCCAGAAGCACAATGGTAAGGGCAAGGGGTCAATAGTAAGAAAGTACTTAATTTTTGATTCCATTATTATGAAATTCAAAACCCAGCAAAACCACGCTGTTCTGTTTCTTGATTTGGAGCAGGTGAGGTACACTCACCTAAAGAAAAGTCGTAGAATTGTTCATTTATGATTTGAGCACTTTTCATCCTATCAGCTGGAAGGTACCTCACTGAAGCCTCAGTGAATGGTAAAGACCAAGTTCGTCTGGGCTCAGAGATCCCATTGGGGCACAGGCTGAGTCCGTGATGCAGCTGCTCACAAACCCTCCAAGGCTGTGAGAAAGCCGAAAGAAAAATAAAACACAGTTCTGATGTCCTTACTCTGCTCCCAGATCTAGGGAACATACACACTTTGTCCTGAGGCAGTCAAGGGGTTTTCTACACATACATTCCTTTGGCGAACAAAACATTTTTTTCAACTTAATCAGTACGTTTCTGCATTACTGATGTCTCTCAAAAGTCCGTCCCATATTGGCTAAATGCAACTCAGGATTTTCCAGAAGTCCATTTGAAACTTTAAGCCTACTAATTAAAATAGCTATTTATTGACTACGAATCCTCTGTTTTCTTGTCTACAAAACAAAGTAATACCCCCTACCTCAAGGGTAGCTGTGAGCATCAACGGGGATGATAATTATAATAGTAATAATGTTAACAATAGTAGTGGCTTATATCGAATGTTCCTTAGGCACCAGGAATTGTGCTAACCATTACCTCATTTATTTTTTCCAACAGCCATGTGAGAGAGGTATTATTGTCTCTATTTTATAGAGGAAGAAGGAAAAACTAGGAAGAAATAGAATTTTTTGCCATGGCTGCCTGGTTAATTAGACTACCTCTCCTCTCATTAATTGCTATGATAGGCTCTTCTCATAGTCATATTTTATGATGCTTGCATCTTTAGTTATATCTCTGGGACAGAATAAATAATCAATGGTCTCTTGGTCTGGAGTAAATGCATACAAACACACACACTTAGCAAGATTTGCTTTAAAATATAAGTACACTAGCTCATAGGAAATCCTATATGAGATTATGTTATGTTTTCTCTTACTATTATTATAATATTGCAATGATCAGTAGCATCATTACTACAGACCAATGACAAGCTTTATGCACTATGACCAGCTCCACTATACAGACAGGGAGACTGAGGCTGGGGCCTCAAAGCTAACCTGTGGCAGAGCCATACACCAGTTCCAATCCAAAAACACACCTACCTACCTACCAGCCATTGGCCCTGCGGCCCTTATAATACTCTAATTCTCTCATCATTTCTGCAACAACTTCCTTTTGCCATAATTGGTTACCTAAAATGTCTGGGTGGCTAGGGATAGCTTTAAGCCTGGCAATCATGCTGGTCTTTCCTTCCAGGTGGAATTTGATGGGAAATGTTTGTGAACAGAGCTTCTCCCAAAAAGCCTCCTATACCTTGGACCTGAGTGAGCTGCACCTTGAAATCCTCTGGCCTCAAGGGCTTGCCCCTGCTCTGGCTCCAGTGACAGAACTGAGGCACACGTGCATGCTCACCTTTGCACTCAGTAGCCACAGCTGCAGCTAGAGATCAATGATAAGTAGAAATCAACTGTGTTCGCCTGCTCTCCCTACGAATCATGTGACTTCCTATTAACGGTATCTCTCGTCTTACCAAACTGATATTTCCTGTAAAGGGTTTAGACTAATTGTGGTTTTAACAAGGGTAGCATTATGCATTTCTGTGAGAGTGAACAACCATAGGTCAGACAGTCAGACGGTCAGTCTGGAAAACAGATCCATACTCCGAATCTTTAAGACTGATATGAAACCCAGATAAGTGTGTTTGTGATGTGGAAGTTACCCTGGGAAAATATAATGGGCAAGAAATGATCTCTGAACAGCAGTGACTGCTTGGCTAATAAGGATTCCTAAAAGGTGGAGCATGGCGTTTTCCTGGGTGTTTAAAATTGGAGAAGAGAAACCTATGAAGAATGGAGACCCTGGACTCTAATAGATGAGCCCCCGCCACCACCACCATTCTTGGTTGAAGTGGCATCAGACAGGTTTATGATCACTGTCACTGACTCGGGGTGGGTCTCACACTCCAACTCAGTAGTTACAGCACAGAAGATGTTGTTGCTAATGGCAATCTTCTCTTGGAGAGATTCCCCATTGGCTTTGCTTTTTCTCAACAATTTGGAAGCTCTGCAATCAGTTTGCTCTTGAGAAAGGCAGAGGCTGCCTCAGAGAACACATTTGCTCTGATTGGCTCGTTACTCCGGAGAGTGGATATGCTGTGATTGAACTCAGAGCTCTTGAACTCAACCTGAGCCTTGAAAAACAAAGTGAAGACAAGAGAAAGGTTTGAACTTCCTCCCTAACCCACATCTGGCTCAACAGCCCCCTTTTCCTGTTAAGACGTCAAATACGATATGACAGGGTACCATTTATCACTTAGACAGCCTCTGCTGCTTCCTTTCCTTTCCCCTGTCTCTTCCACTTACTTTAGGTCAAACTAAGACATTTCTTACAGGGGAGCTTTCAGCTTGGGTGACACTTCCCTGATTCTGAATCGTGTTCCAAAATGCCACAAGCAAAGTTGCCAGCCTAGAATATCAACATGTCACAGGGTTTTCATTTTTTTAGACACAACTCAATCATTTTTCTTCCAGCTCATCTAGGAGTAAATGAGTGTCTAATCATACCAGGGAAATTTGTAACAACCACGATACAACACTAAAGTCTGCTTCCCTCTCCCTCTTTGACTGATTTACCAGAGAATACATAAAAAGAAGTTTTTGCAGGATATTTGCAATAGAACCTATTGCAAGGATGGATATGTCCCATATCTAGGTTGTATTGAACAATTGAAATGTGGCTATTGAAACTGAGAAACTGAATTTTAAACTAATCAATTAATTAGTTTTAATTAATTTTAATTTAAGATTAAATTTAGATATACAAGTAACATACAGTGGAGACTGGTAGAAATGATCAGACCTTGAACTGTGTTATTGATGAAATGGTAAGATTTTTAAAAAACTTGTACTTACCCATTCAATTGTTTTCTCCAGCTCCAAACCCTGGGAGCGTGCCTCCATTTACATATGACCTTATTTTTTTTTTTTGGCCTGAACTTAATACTCAAAAAAGCTAAAGTTAAAGAAAATGAGAAATTCATAAATTGGTGCATTTCTGTTGAGGTTTGGAAGAAGACAAAAAACATGAGAGGAGGGACACTTTGCAAAGTAGTACTAGAAGGATGGGATTATGCACTCTGAGCCCAGGGTTTAAATTCCAGCATTCATTCATTCATTCATTCATTCAATATTTCCTAAATCTGTACTATATACCATGAATAATGTCTCAGTTTCTTCATTTATAAAAGGGAGAGAAATGATAGATAATATATGTAGTATACTGCATAAGCTTGTAGACCACTAGAGAACTTTGAACCATTGATATATTGGTGTTTTCTTTAGCCTTCTTGATGAGGAAGAAATGTTCAAACTGCAAGGCATACCTAAACTGTAATTGAAATTCTGGATTGGGGTGGGGCTGAAAGATAAAGAATCTGTCTTACCATTTTAGATGATTATTTTAGATGGTCAAAATCCATGCATGCAGATAGCTATTATAAAACCCTGAGATAATAAAAAGATCCATGGGAGGAAATTTGAGAGATCAAGAAGAAGGAGAAGAAAAAAAATTATATTTTTAAATGTTTTAGTTTCAAAAGAAAAAATGAAGAAAGGACAGATTTCAAAAGCAATGCTGATAAACTATCTATTGGCACAAGTTAAAAATGGATTATTACCCAGCTGATTTTGAAAAAGGAAAGTGAAAATCTAATATCTTAAATAAATGCCACAGCACAGGTTTGTTTTGATCTCAGGAAGGTATGCGATGCTGTTCCTCAGGAAATACCTAATGACAAGGTGCAGAAATGCGATGAGAATGGGAGAATAATCAGCAGTTTGTATTTGCTTAGCTTAAGGAGGTCCTCACCTGCGCTGGCTCGGTGGACCTCACTGGCAGTGACTGCGGGTGTGGCCCAGGACTGTGAGTTGTTGCTTCTCTCTGGGAGCATCATCCTTTGGAATGAAGACTTAGAGATGTGCGTATTAGCCCGCAGTTTGGACAGAACTGAGGAAAAAGTGTGCAAGCTAGAGAACACATCAGGAAGCAAAAAGATTTAGTGACCTAGTTTAGAATGATGGACGAAGATTATCAAGTAGGAGTCTGTACATGTCACGTCTTGCATTTACATTAAAACCTTTTTATTTCAAAATTTTAAGATACAGAGAGTCCTGCCTGAGAAGCTACTCATGTGAAAAAGCCCCATAGGCATGGGTTAGCCCTAAGAGTAAGATAGCAACAAGACAGAATGTTACCAAATCTTCTTCTATTTAGGCAAGGGACTTTCCTGTGCTGTGTAATTCAGACGAGGATGCCTGGAGCAGGAAGAGGGTCAGGAAATTATTCCATGTAAGCATTATTGGAAAATATAGGGGAAGTTCACCTTGGAGAAATGAAGATTTGGAAGTTATAGGAATCTGTCTTCTAATCCATAGACATCTTTCCCGTGGAAGGGTTCTGATGGCAGGCAACAATTGTACACAAAGATGTGATTAGATTCGAAACTGCTAATGCAGTGTTTCTCGGAGTGTGGTCTTGGTACCTGCAGAGTCAGCATCACCTGGAAACTTGTTAGAGATGCAAATTCTCCCACCCACCCTACACCCACTGAATCAGACACTCTGGTTTGTAACCAAGCTTTCTGGGTGATGATTCCAGCGCTCGCTAACATTTGAGAGTCACAGGGCTGAGGTCAGACCCCATTGGTCCTTGAATTCTCATTGGCAAAAACTTGAAATCCTCCCCCAAGGTTCCTGGAGGGTGATGTGGGGACACAATACGGGAGAGTCAACTGTCCCCTTCCACAAAGGAAATGTGTATTTTTAAAAAGTGCCTAGACTTTATTTTTTAAAGGGTTCAAGAGGTAGCACCAACATTCATAGGCTAAATAGATGTCTTGTGTTCAAGATAAAAATTATAAACTGACAGTGAAAGGTTTTTGACTAGGCTGTAAAGGGTGAGCCCCTCACAGGGCTGTGAGCCCTCCACCACTGGAGGGAAAGAAATGGCAGATATTTCGTAGTAGAAAGTCCTGCATGTGGAAGCTTGCGTCAGACAAAGATTTGTTCTAGTGTTATGTTTTCTGTCTTCAAGTGGTAACGTATATATCTCTCAGCACTGAAGTATCCACACAGGTGACCCCTTCCTATCCATCCACGTCACCCCCTCCCAGGAAGTGAAGATCAGGCCCAGGCTTCGGGGAATCTAAACCCCCATGGGGAGAATTTGGGAACTCTTGAACTCCCTAGCAGTTCAAGATCTAACTTTAAAATTGGGTATAGTAATAGAACTTCTTTATGGAACCAAGTCACTATTCTGATTCCCTTGTTTGTTTCTTGCTTAGCAGTTGAAGATGGGCCCCAAATCCTTGACTGGGCACCTGATGCAAGCTGCTAGATTTCCTTTCTTTTGGTTAGCTTCCTCAGAGGGGCAGCGTAAGACCACTGGCTAAGGAACTTAAGCCCAAGCCAGCCCCTGACTGTGTGATCTGGGCACTCAGTACTTATTGCTTTGGCTTCCTCACCTGTAAAATGGGGAGAACCAAGTCACTCAATGCAGGTACTGGGCAGCTTTGATTATCACAAAAGGGACAATGATGCTGAAGTATATTTAACCCCAGCCTCTGCCCTTTCCTTGTCTTCCCAGGAAAATTCTACGTTTCAGCTTCTTTGCTCTGAGTCAAATTGCAGAACTGAAGAAAGCAAAGCAAAGTAACATATGAAAGAGATGGGAGGGAATACAGAGGGCACTATAGATCAGAAGGCTGGGAAGAGGGCGAAGAGGTGGGCTAGAGTTTGCAGGGGAACAGAAGAGGAGGAATGAGGGGCCGCTGCACGATGAGAGCTTTGCGGAAGTCAGGTGGTTCTCGAGTTTGCTGTGTGGTATGTAAAATAATTCTCCCCTGGCTCCCTCTTCATATGGACTCGGTAAAGGCTTACATTACTGCTCAAAGAGCTTGAGGTCAGAGGGATATTCCTTTGTACTGGGCACTGGCCTTCTAACAAGGGCCCGGTGAATTTAATGATCATTTTATTCGCTAATGAGGTCAATCCAGCTTTTGTAGATTGACCTGCGTTGCAAGCATCCAAGGTCAACACATTCCCACTGTCCATCCTTCCAACTTCAAACGTATAACCATCATCCACTTATAAGACTATTTGAGCATATTTCCAACTGGGGGTTGCCAAGTTGTTCATTGACCAGTTGTTCCTCAATGATAGTAGACCTTATAAGCTAAATTCTAAGGCAAGTCCCGTCTTACACAATGGGGCAGAAGAAATATGTGAAGAACACACTGGAGTTATAAGTCAAACGGCATGTCCTGGCTGTGGATTGCTGGGAACACACTTGGAGACATGGGCAGCAAAGATCTGTGGGGAAGAGGAGGGAGAGCCATAGGCCAGAGAAGCATTTACATGCCCTTGTCTAAAAGTTTGCTGGGCACAGGTGGGGGTTTTCAACTTCCTCTTCCAAAGCCTCTACTCTAATAAACACATCGAGATGAAATAATGATCATGGCACCAGAGCAGAAGAAGGATAATAAGATGTTAATATACAGCCCAAGTACATTCAACTCCCTTTGAGAGAAAAGACTAACATGCCAATATGTATGATTCAATTTAACTTATAAAGGGAACAGAGCCACTCAATGGATTACACCAAGAATAGTGATTAAGGCTGCCAATTCTAATAGGAATGGTGTCTCTGCCCAAGTGAAGGTTTAAAATTCACTTCATTTTTATGCATAAAATTCTGTTATATTTTTCTCAATTTTAAACTTGATATGTGCTTTCTGTAAGAGAAAAAGAAAGTGTTGAAACGAAAGGAGTAATTTCAAACCTCTTTTAATATCCGCAAGTATGTATTTATTTGTCTTCAAAAATAACATTATACTTTACATACCAGATTTGTAACTTGGTTTTAACAATGACCAATTTATTTAATAGCTATTTCTTGAGCATCTCCTGGGTACCTGACACTTCATCATGCTCTGAGAGACTGAAACCATGAGCTTTCCCTCAGAGCTTCAATTGGCCGTCCCATATCCCCGCCCTTCTCACCCTTCCCAAAAGCAGGTCTAAGAGATAGTCACTTCAACACGCAGAGGGGGGGCTCTCTTTTAGGAGGAGAAGAAAGAAGCTTATCAAGTATATAAATTAATGTATGCATATATATAATTTATATTATATAAAACATACAGTCATGAAATGTGAAGTGTGATGATAGAAAGGAACAGGAACGGGGAACAGAATAACAAGGGAGTCCTTTTCAGCAAAGGCTTATGCATGGATGAGATGCAAAGGACAAGCCAGCAAACATCAAAGAGCCAAAAAAGGACAGTGCTCCAATAACAGAGATGATTGCAAATTATTAAAAATAAGGCCCCCATCTGGCTGGTATTCTTATATGCCTCACTGTACAGAAGAGCAGACTGAGGCTCAGGGAGCTTGAAGAACGTCTCAAACCACTCATTAACGTCTATAAGAGCTAATCCAGCTTTTGAGTTGGATCAGAGTTCAGCTGTTGACCCACTCACCATTTTGACTATGTCCCACAGCCCCAATGCAGATTTTCCCGGAATAAATACCTACTCAAAAAAGTCACACCTGTTGTTTTGGGTTTTGTTCTCATTACCTTGCATCGTGGTGAACAAATTCTCTCTGCCCTTTCCAGAAACCAGCAGCACATAGCAATGGCAGAACTTGCTCTTTTCTCTGGCCCCTGAATGATGATGCCCTCCAGGAAAGAACACTGCGTACTACAGAGCATTTGCATTCAACTGGCCACCCCACACCCCTGCCCTTTTAACCCTTCTCAAAAGCATGTCTAAGAGATAGTCACTTCGATGCACAGAGGGCCAAGAGAGGCTCTCTCTCTTTTTGGTATCTATTTACATCCTTGTTACCTAGATGGAAATCCATCCTTAAGATCCCAACATCCACCACTAAAGGAGAAAAACAAAAACCACCAGGTCAGGACATGAGTCCCATTGGGAAGTTATTAGTGTCATCTTGGTATTACTCTGAGTCTGGCCCAGCATTTTACATGAACAGTAGGTCAATGTGTGCTGGGTAAAGCAATGGCAATCAGCGCATCACTCTGAGGCTGTGTGTGTGAGAGTGTGTGCGCGATCTTCCTCGTTACAAGTAGTGTAGTAATGGGTACTTATTGATCACCTGCACATACCCAGACCTTTGAAGAGTGCAGTACATTTAACAACAATAAAAAGAACAAATTGAAGTTCTAATATCTAGAGCAAGGATATTTGCAATTCATACTGTACCACTTGATACTTGTAAGTAATTCCTGTAACTTAAACGAAACCACATGTTTAAGAATGGTAAAGAATTAGAGAAGAATGTGAGGATCCAATGAAGAAAATTAAATAATTTCTTATTAATTAAATTCCATGAGGGAAGAAGTTTTATTCAATAACTCTCAGCAGAGTGCACAGTGAAATGGAAATATATAAATAGCATTAATTTCTTCATGAATGGGAGAGAACTCCACTTTTAATGGTGCTAAGATTCTTGCCTCAAACCTTCTACATGTTTTGTTAAGGAATCCTCTCCTGTTTTCACTGCTTTCTCAATGCTTAAGTGGTGCAGAAGACCTATGAGGAACTGAAATAAATAAATGCATAATTATGCTCATTTATAATGCATTAAACTAGAAACATATATTTGCCTGAGTTATGTGTGCTGGCCTGGCCTGTAGATAAATAGCATGCATTTTACAACCTTTGCAGAAAGCCCACATGTCTTAGCTGTTTTGATTTCTACATTATAGTAAAAGTAAGTCATGTTGATGTTTAAAAAGCCAACTGTCTGCTCTTCGGTGAAGTCGTCATCATCGCCCTTGTTCCTCAGGCGGAAGATGCTCAGAGAGACACACTTTCCCATAATATTTACCTTTGGTAAGTAGGGGCTACTTCGTCTTTTTTCCCCTTGAATATGTATTAAATCTATTTTTAAAAAACAAATAAACAACTATGGGGCAATATGCTTATCACAGCAGAGCTCTCCCTCCATCTATAAGCCTCTCTTTGTTTGTTTTTCCTTATTTCTTTTGAAGAAATAGCCAATAAAATGGCATAAAAAATAAGTGATTTTAAAAAGGACCGAAATTTGCTGATCTCTGCAAAGATGCAAAAATACACTGGGCAATTTAGAATGTTGCAAAGAAAGAAAAGAAAGGAATTCAGTGTCCGTGTGAGGCATGGCATAGCATCTTTTATAAACATTCTCACAATGACCAGGGAGACCAGCCATAGGATCTGTCCACTTCACAGGTGAGAACGCCGAGGCCCAGAGAAGTTCAGCGACTGGCTTAGGAGCACCCAACGAAGTGGTCACAAAGCCAAAACTCAGCTAACCTGACTTGCAGTTCATGCTTCCTTGCAGGTCCCAGCCTTATCGCAGTCCTATGAGAAGACCCTTTCAACCTGAGTCCCAAGGTCGTAGAATATGGGTCTATTTCAGAAACACGGATGCACCTTAGACCACGGATCACTTGTAAGACTGTAACACACCTCTGGGTATAGTGGGACAAGCCAGCATTTGAATGGGTACAGCCAACAGCTTGACAGCGTCCTATTTTCAAAATGGCCAGTTCCGTTCCTCTGTCGCTTTACCCCTGGGAGGCTCTCTCACTGGGTAAAGATTGCTCATCTTTTGAATTTTTCTCTACCTTGGTTAAAGGGGGAAAATGCAAGGAAACCTCATGGCCTTTCACACAGTTGTTATCAAATCTCTAGATCACTCTTCCCATTTATTTTGGCAGAAAAATCTTCACACGGTGGGTTTGAGTGTGTGTGTGCCCAGATGTGTGCTGGTGACCGCACGTGTGAGCGTATCCCCGGCACCGGGGGTGAGATGCCTGGCGCTGAGGCACTAAGTGGCCTTGGCCAATTTGAACGGCTCGCCTTGAAAGCCGGGTTTATTTTGGCAATGCCGCTCTTCTCCCCAGTTCCCCTGACCTCCTGTCTTACTGTCTGTGGATTATTTTTTACTGAGGGAGATACTTAGGCATGGGCTGGAGGAGATAAGTGATATAGTCAAATCACTACTGCCAAAGCTTGAAATTCCTGACCACTTTAATAGCTCTGGCTGACCTCTAAATGAAACGCCACCTTTGGTTATTAACATGTCTCTCTCTACTTTTATGATTTTTCGGAACATAATTTGTCACAGTTTTTATCTGCACAGAGCAAGCTTTAAGCTTTTAAAAATGTGAGTTATCTTTTTACAACTGCTAACAATTACATATCACGGCACAGGCTGCTCTGAAAACCAATTATAAAAAAGCCGGCATGGACTCCGCAGCCAGTCCCGGAGTGTGCTGTCCACTTGGAATTACAGCTTTCTGAACTCTCGCCATGGAGCTGCCGGTGCTGGGGACTGGAAACCAGGAACTCAACTTGGAAATGGCTTACGAGATCCAGGAGATAAGATAGGGGCAGGGAAATTAATTGTCCGTGTTCCGTTCGATCCTCTGATAACTGGACCACAGGGCTGATGCAGGTCTGCACGTGCTGCGGTCGCTTCCGCTGGAGGCAGTTTTGCTCACACCTGGGCGTCCCATGTAGTCATTCAAAGGCCACGTCCTTGCCCTGAGATGTTTATGGGGGAAGCGGGTTATGGGCTACTATTTCAGCTTCGAATACTCGTGAGATTGCAGGCAGAAGTGCACTGTTGAGACTGTGCTGGCTTTCAGCACGCCGCCATGCTCAAGGGTCTATCCTTGCTTCTTGCTCTCACCTGCAGGCGAATGCAAGGAAGGCATCCTGTCCCATCACTGTAGCATTAGAACTGCATGTGGTTCAGCACGTGGGCTCCAGAGACAGAAAACGTCGGTCCAAACCCTGGCCGCAAAACCTAGTGCTCTGAGACCTTTAGCAGATTGCTCAACTTCTTTGTGCCTCAGTTTCCTCATCTGTAAAATGGGGTTAAGAGTCCTAAGCCTCTCAAGGATGGTGGCAGAACTGACTAGGCAATGTAAAGCACTTAGAAGAATGTCATTAAACTATTTTATTATGTTAGTTGTTTTGTTTATGTTTTTATCTCTAGATATCAGCACAGAGCTGAGGGGTAAGGTCCAAAGCACAGCCAGGGACATGAGGACTCCACAAGCATGCCTTCTTGTCATTTTTATTAAGGTGATAAGGTTTTATTTTGTGGCAGTTGAGATGATAATGGAGCGTTGGCAGGAAATGGTGTGAAAACTGGGGGCAGCCTTTTCAACACGAAGTTGAAAGAAACAGCCGTGTTTAGACCACGAAGAGAGCAGGAGTAAAACGGGGTTTGCCAGACTTGAGCACCTTCACGCTCCAGGCCCTGGTGCCCTCACGGATGCTCCCACATGGAAACCTAGGCAAGCCTTTGTGCCCAGTGATGCTCAGTAAGAGGGTACAGAAGGATGAGGTGGAAAAGCCATGACTTTCAGGTTTTCCATTCCTGGTGCTGAAGTATAACATCTGCTTCTCTAGGGGATTGATGGAAAAGCAAATGCGACCCCAGTCCTAGGAATGAGGCAAGACTTCGATAAAAGAGACAGTAGGAAGAGGGGGTGGGAGGAAAGGGGGAGGGAGAGAGAGAGGGAGAGGCCAGAGAGGGAGTGAGAGAGAAAGGAAGAAGGAAGAGGAGGAGAAGGAAGAGGAGGAGAGAGAGCAGAGTAAGCAAGAGAGAGTTGACAAGCGCAAGCTGAACTGACTCAGTTACACTTTTGCTTCCATATATAATCTCATTTAAGCCATAGTTAGACAAAATAGTACCTAAGAATTTTACTGGTGAGAGTTTTTACAAAGTAGGATTCAAATTTTTTAGGAAGAAAGTTGAGACTTAGAGAAAGTCTGAAACTCACCCAAGTCCCTTGTGCTAGACAGGTGACCCAGCTGGGACCTCAGCACTTGTCCAGCTGGCTGTCTCCAAAGCTCACCCTCCTTCAGATGCCTACACAGCCAGCCAGCTGCCCAATTAAGTGACGCCCCAAGGGAAACCACTGCTCCATGGCCCATGCTCATGGCTGGGGTTCTCTGCTTCTCTCATGGCTGAGTTTGTGGAGACACCCCAATAACAGAGGACTCACGCCAAGCCTTGGCAGCTTCTGCCTCCCTCTTAACCGAACAATTAAAAGACTCTCTTCCAGGAAGTGATTTTTTTCTCCTTTCCAGGACCACTGTCTGCCTCGGCCCCAGGGGTAAAACATTCCCTTTGCTCCCGTCTCCCTGGCAGGAAATCTATTCAGAAAGGATGTTGATTATCCTCTTCAGCACTTATTTCCTTTACATTATTTTGATTCCGTTATTTCTCATTATACTCCCAATATGTCTTGGCAGCCAGGGCTTGCAGATGGGAACAAACAAAGGCTTCTACAGTCCTTGGGCTGTACCTTCAGACTCGACTCCAAAATGATTGCTTTAGGGGCTAGCTATTCATTCCCTTGCAGGCCTGGGCCAGTAGGCCAGGGCTAATTTGCATGGTTGGCCAACACCCAGGGCTTTCTGGGTTTCCAGAAGGTAGGATTCACAAGCAGGGTTGCAGAGACAGGGACTCTAGCCCCCTCTGCTTCGTTTGCTGGAATTCGGACCATGTTCTGGACTCTTTGCAAGGAGAGGATAATGCAGGAAGACCCCGGGCTTCATCCTCTAAACATTTTGTTCCCCAAAGACCTTCTAACCAACGAGTCCTCTGTGCTAGACTGACTGTAGCCCTTTCTTAAGGGAATAGACCTAGCACCAGTCCCCGGGACCCAAACTGTCATGTTCATGCCAGCTCCCTCCTCTCACCCCAGGGGACTAGACCAAGGGAAACCCTAGACTGAAGGGCAGTTCATCCAGAGGCAACTGGGTAGCCTGGAACATGGATGCCTAGCCAATCGGATCCTCTCTCTTCCGGCCACTTGAATCAGGACATTAAAAGCCTAAACCAGCAAGTCCAGGATCTAAAGTAGAAAGGGGGGTTTATAGAAGGGTTTGGTGGATGCTGGGCCAGGTGAGCTTCTGAGGACACAAAAACCATGAGCAAATAGAAGAAGGTGACTGATAATAATGAAGATAATGACAATTGTGCTGATGCGAGCATTTTTTGAGTGTCACAGGTGCCAGGCACCCTCCCTCATATTCCCTTCACGAAAACAACACTCCAAAGTAGGTTTGAGATCCTCCCTCTTCCACAGATAAGGAAATACGTTTACCAAGGGTGTCCTATTCTAAAGTGCACGTTCTTTACCGTCATGCTGTCTATATGGTCATCTGTGACATTTTCCATAGAGAGAGAACAGTAAAGCAAGACCCCAGAGGGAAGGCACCTCTGAGACGGAGCTGGAGAAGGCCTGCTCAGGGCCGCCACAGACCCGTCCTGTCTGGACTCAGCTTGGGAGAAAAAACAGCCTCCTTCTACTCTCGTGGTAACTTGATTGGGCCTCTATTCCTGGCAGCCAGAAGTCAGACAGAAGATCTTCCTCCCAGATTCTGTTTTAAAGTCTTTTCTTCTGGGAGGCTCTCTCTGACTTTCTTCTTATCCCCCAGGGCACGTGGGCTCACCTCTCCTGGGGCCTCCCCCAGCAGCAGGCTCATGCATCTTTTACTGCCTCCTTCTCCTTGCATTTTGATTATTTGTTTACAGCTCTGTTTCCCCAACCAGACCAGACACATATTCTTGAAATCCCAGCACACAGTATAGAGCCAAGTATATAGTAGGTGCTTCTTAAATGCTTATTGTATTTATTCATTCATCCAACTAATACATATTGTGCCAGGAATCACTCTAAGCCAGGAGTATGCATCCTGCGGCCCGTGGGCCAAATGTGGCCCTCTGCCTGTTTCTAATAAAGTTTTATTGGAACACAGCTATGTTCATTCATTTAAACACTCTTTGTGGCTACTTTCAGCTGTAATAGCAGAGTCGAGCAGTTGTGAAAGAGACCAGATGCCCCAAATCTGCTCTGCATGGAGGGGCCCAGGCACTGCTCTGAGAACCTGGGCTCCGCAGAGAAGCGAGCTTATTCTGCAGGTCAGCCCCCTGAAATGCATGTCAGGCTGGGCGCACCAGCAGGCTGCCCTTCTGGGGACTCAGAAGCAGCAGAAGCCCTCCTGGTCCCTGGGCCCACCTCAGAGCCATGTGCATCATGCCTTGTGAATGGCTGCATGGTTAGAAATATATAAATATAAATATAAATATAAATATAAATATAAATATTTTTATGTATATATTTAAGTGAATTTAATTAGGGGTTTAAAACTCCAGAAGAAAAAGGGGATGCTCACAGCAAAAGGAATTTCACTTCCATGGTTGTGCGAAGAACTAGAAACCACAAGGTGGGGAGAAGGCCGATTCCATTTTTATACGTCCCTATGGCACAATGCATTCTGCTGGAAGAAGCCTCTTTTGACCCACTAACACTAGCCTACTAGGAAAGCGTTTCTAGTGTAGTGGTTAAAAATGAGGGTTCTAGAATGTTCTGGGTCAGATCCCAACTTGATGGATGTCATATAACTTCTCTGAAGCTCAGGTCTCTTATCTTTAAAATGGGTCAATAACAGTAATTCCTTCATAGGGGGCTTAGGGGATTTCAGTGAGAGAACGCTTAGAAAACAGTGGTTCCCCAACTTGACTGTGCTCTGGGGTCACCTGGGGAATCTTTAAAAAATCTTTTAAAAGCAAATTTATTCTCAGTATTCTGCCACCCCCAGATACTCTGATTTTAAAGGTGTAAGGTGTGGCCCAGTCATCAGGTTTTTAAAGCTGCCTGGTGATTCTAATGCGCAGCCAAGTTGGGGAACCACCGGCCTAAAGCACACACTCACACTGTGAGGCCCGTGATCATCAGCTGCTGTAGGCAGGCACGGCCCTACCTCCATTCCCCAGTGATGAAGGGCGGGGGGCATTCTGGGGCCAGCCAGCCTTGGGCAAATGTCTACTACTCTCTGGCCATGTGGCTACACAAGTCACCCTCTCTGAGGTTGGTTCACTTACCTCTAAGATGGAACTAAAATGCTTACCTCACACAGGTAAATTGCAAAGTGTAAGTGAGCACGTGAGCAAAAGACATTTACTAAATGTCCTGTTACTTAGTAGTAAACAAAGGATGTGATTCAAATTAATAATTGCTTTGGTTAGCATTGTTTTGGTATCAGTGACTTCCACAAACACCAAGCCTGTACCATGGTTTTCTTGCCTTTGGAAAGGGAAACCCAGGGTCCCATCTGTGTGTGGAGAGTTAGAGACAGATTAATGTTGCTTTGTTCTTTAAATAGTGCAGTGCACACGGCTTACTCTGTTTATCTGCCTGTCAAAATCAATGGTGTAAATAATGAAGCCGTGTGATATTTGAATATTTCTACTGCTCATGTTTTTCATTCTAATTAAAGCCAGAGTGTTTCTTTTTAGAAATGAGTATGAATAATAAAAACCCAGATGCCTATATATAATATAATTTTGTTTTTAAAAAAAGTAGAGGAAAGACTGTTCTTACAGCAGACTGGGTATAAACTGCTGGCTCAATTTTCACAAAAGACAGACCTATGTATGGAATTCCTGAGCCCCAGGGCCTGCAGTTCCCCTTCCCTTCCAGGCCCCAGGATTATCAAAGGGTGTGGTTTATGGTCTCTGATAAGAGATATTCCCATTCCTTACATCCAGGCGTGGAGTCCACCTTCCAGTCAGAGGGCTGTAGCAGGTGGAGAAAGGACTTCCTTCAGGACCCCAAGAGTTTAGCACAACCTCTGGTGCCCACAGTGTATCCCTGCCAGGTTGCATTAGGTGAACACTGTAATTCACCAAATAGAGGTGAAGAATAGGCCTGGTTCTAGAAAGGAAGTTGTATGAATTCCCTGTGGCTGCTGTAACAAATGACCGCAAACTGAGTGGCTTAACACAAATTTATTCTCAGTTCTAGAGGTCAGATGTCTGACATGGGTCTCACTGGGCTAAAATCAGGGGGTCAGCAGGACTGCGTTCCTTCTGAAGGTGCCGCAGCAGGATCTGTTCTCTCTCCTTTTCTAGCTTCCAGAGGCTGCCCTCCTGCCTTGGCTTGCAGACCCTTCCTCATCTTCCAAGCACGTCACACTAGCCTCTGGCTCTCATCACCTCTCTGTCTCTGACTCTCCTGTATTCCTCTTATGAGGGCCATGTGATTACATTGGGCTCACCCAGATAATTAAAACTAATCTCTCTCTCAAGGTTAAGTGATTAGTTACTTTAATTCTACCTGCAAACTTAATTTCTGTATAACATACTCTATCCCCATTCATATTCACATAAAGCCCAGGGATTAGGATGCAGACGTTTTGGGGAGAGAAAGGGCTTTATTCTACATATAGCAGAAGAGGAGCGGAAGGACAGAAGGAGATAATGTTCCCTTCCAGGGAATTGTACCCCCACTCTGCTGAGTTGTCTGTCTCCCGTACTGGACTGTGGGCCCCCAAAGGGCTGGGAGAGAGACTCCCATTTGTCAGTCCATTCTTTAGTGCTCAGCCTGGAGCAGGTATACAATAGATAGCTGATCACTGACTTCACCAAACCTTTACATCAAGAGGCTTTGCAATTGACACGCCGGTCTTTTAATTCTGACTCCATCTTTCGGCAAGTGTATGACCTTGTGCAAATTACTAATCTTGCAGGGACTTCAGATCCCATGTACATGAAATAGGGAATAAAGCTAATATCATGGGCTATGGTAGGGATGAACTGAAATAATCATGGAAAATGCTCATGAAAAGACAAGCATACAGTAAGTGCTCAAAGCATCACCATCATCATCATCATCATCATCACTTGCCATGGAAGGAGGGAGGTCAGTCACCCTCTCCTAATCAAAGACAGTTCAGCAGGGGTGACTGGAAAGGTATTCCCCAAAGTGTAGTTCCCAAGTAGAACCCAGGTCTCCGTAATTTGGGTGAGCATACCGAGAACCCTAACAACACGATGAACTCAGCTTAGCCTGAGGGAAAGAAACAACAAAAACAAAATACTTGGCACCAACTTTTGGGGATAATTTTCCATTTTCCAACCAATTTAGGAAACTCAGAGACTAGTCCGTGGACAGGGTGGCTCTTAAGGGTCCCTCTGAGGGGTAGGTAGGTAGGTAGGTGGAGCCAGTGTGAGGATTTCCAGAGCCCCTAGGCCAGGACAAGCTCCCTAGGAGAAGGCACCAAGAACAAATAAGAAGCTGTCGAGTGACACACCCAGCCATTCTACCTGGACATCAGGTAGAAGGAGTTGCCAAAGCAGAGCCGACATTCACGTCAGTTTGCCTGCGATGGAGCCTGCATTCTGACGTGGTTGTTAACAGTCCCCACTCTCATCTCTAAAGGTCCTATTTTGGACCATAAGTTTTATGTTGAAGCTAACCTGAGTCAGTACCTGCCCAAATGCAAACTGGACACTGGCAGAGACATCATAATCCTAATGAGAATCCCAATTACACATAACCATAAATAATCATCACAGTCCCTGAGGTAGGTCTAGAGAAGCACATCTCACTGGGGGCTATTCTGCCCCAGAGGAAAAGTTGACAAAGGTCTAGACATTTTTAGTTGTCAGAAGCTGGGGTGGGGGATTGCTATTGCATCTAGTGGGTCAAGGCTAGGGATGCTGTTAAGAATTCTGCAATGTGTCCTGGCTAGTATGGCTCAGCAGCTTGAGCACTGGCCTATGAAACAAAGCATTGCTGGGTCAATTCCTGGTCAAGGCACATGCCTGGGTTGTGGGCCAGGTCCCCAGTGGGGGACACGGGAGAGGCAACCACACACTGATGTCTCTCTCCCTCTCTTTCTCTCTCCCTTCCCATCTCTCTAAAAATAAGTAAATAAAATCTTTAAAAAAAAAAAAAAAGAATTCTACAATGTGAGGCCAGCCCCCAAACCAATGAATGGTCTGTCCCAAAATGTCAGTAGTGACACCCTTGATAGACCTGAGCTAGGGAGCATCTTTTGTGTTTAAGAGGGGGCAGAGGGAGTTCTGAGACCAACTATTGTGGTCTAGTTTGTGCTCATAGCACAACCGGGCTTCTAGGTTAGCACTTCACACAAGAACTAGAGTTTGCTCTCTCAGCTGATTTTCCCCATGCCTTATTTCATCGGCTCCTCAGTTTCCTGAACTTTAAAATGGGTAGTCTAACACCTCACAGGTTTCCTCTTGGGATGAAAGAGGTGACCTGCGGTGGAAGTATCTGTCGATGGGGATTGGGCTATGCCAGACCCCTCTGCAGAGTAAGTAGGTCAAACATTATCAACCCTGCAATGGGATTTGACAGAGATCCCACAGGCGGAAACAGGAGCCAGGAATCCTGGCGCCCAAGGAGCATCTTGTCCCTGGCTATCTTGTTTGTAAAAGCCCAACAGTAGACTTTCAACCCTTTTTTATTGGGAATGAATGTTGAGAAATGTGTTGGGGATACCCTGGGGAAGGAGGGGCTGCCACGTCCAAGCCCAACTGCGTCCAAAGTCTGGGCAGCTGACCCACCCGCTGCAGGAAGAGGCTCGATAAACACTTCCAGCCTCTTGCCACAAGGACTCTGAGCCTGTCGATAAGGAAGCTCAGCCCTCCTTCAAGGAAAGCGGTAGATTTCACTAGGAAGTTGGGAGGTTGGCTCCAAAGGGGCCTTGGACCTCAGCTTTTACGATCTCCCAAGGGCCTGCCTGGCTTGGAACACTGTGTGGCACTGGGTACTCTGCTCCTGGTCCCATGTCCCATTTTACTCAAGTGAATTCATCCAAGCAATGTGCATTTTTATTGCCTTTTCCACTCTCCCAACTACCTGTCATGTTTAACCCTGTTTCAACTAAATTCTGGCTTGGTATTTTATTGAACACTTACTATATGCCAGGCACTGCTTACTGTTCTCTCCTTGAACTCTCCCCAAAACCCTGTGAACAGTGTTCTGCACCTCTCCTTGTTCAGTTCCAACTGGAAAAGGAATTGCAGCTCGGAAAGTTGCCCAGAGCCACACAGCTGCTAAGTGGGAGAGGAGGCAATGAAATCCAGGTTCTACTAAGAAAGCCCTTCAAATATTTCACTTGGAGTAGGGAGAGCTCCGCACTTTGAATCGTCAGTCTTTCTGCAAAATGAGCCAGTTCAGCTTAAGACATTAAGTTACTGGGGGTTGGTGGGGGGTGGGGGTGAATGGATGAGCTTTTTAGGGGGGAAAATGATGCCAAGATACCACTCTGGCATGTACCCTCCCAGGAATAATAATAACGAAGATTAGCCCAGAGCTCTTTGGGGCTTGTAGATGCAGAATGTGAAGCAAAAGTTGCTGGGGCAACAACTGAGGTGCTGAAGTGAGGGCTGCCGTAGGAATGGTGTCCGGGCCAGGGGTAGTGACACTCACACCAATGTTTCCTGCCACTCATGAGTCACGTCCCAGGGCCAGGTGCAGTCCCAGGCCTCTTCTAAGCCCGCTGTCAGTGACTTCACTTAATCCCCACAGAAGCCTCACACATTTGGTGTTGTTATTATCTCCACTTTACAGGTGAGGAAACTGAGGCCAAGAGAGGTTCAATGGCATGCCCAAGTCGCACGGCCACCGCGTACCCTGGAGCATGGGCTGTGGAGTCCGAAAAACCTGGGTTTACATTCAGACTCTGACACTAGCTGGCTGAGACTGGCAGCAAAATTCTACCATTTTTCAGAGCTTTAGTTTACTTGTCTGTAAAATGGGGGTGTAGAGGACCTCCCTTCATAGGACTTTGTGGGAAAAGGTGAGATTATATGAGATGAGTATTTGCTGGATACAGTGTCTGAGGGACAGAAACAACTGTTTTTTTGTTTTTGTTTTTAAAGGTGTAAGCCTGAGTTTAAACCCAGGTCTCTGTGTGTGTGTGTGTGTTGAGTGCACGCGCACACGAGAGAGAGAGAGAGAGAGAGAGAGAGAGAGAGAGAGAGAGAGAGAGAGAGAGAGAGAGAGAGAGAGAGAGAGAGAGATGGAGAGGCCGGCTGGGAAATGGGAGAAAGGAAGACTCTTTCTTGAGCTCTGCCTCAGATGGTGTTCAGGCCGATTCATAACCCTTTCAAAGCTCTGCAGGTCTTTCCTGGTAAGTGTCTGACACGTGTCACCCAGTGGACCAAGGGAGATGTAGCGGCGGGCCCTGGTGCACAACTGGCCCGTGAGCTCTCAGCCTGCTGGGTGTGACTGGGAGAGAGGCCGCATGCTGGGTGGGGCCTGGCCAGGCTCCAGGGGCAGGCCTGGCACCCAGGCTGAGGCCAGAGCCAGGCCAAGGTCGGCCAGCCGGGCCAGAGGGGAAAGGTTCTAAGTGCTGGGGGTGGGGTCGGATAAAGGCCAAAGGGGCCTGGCCGCCTGGCAGGGCAGGTTCCCAGACCCAGAGGGATGGGAGCTCAGTGGTGGGGAGGCAGATGGCACTACCTGTCTCTTCCCTGGAGGCCCCACTGGAGAAACTGCCCAAGCCTGGGTGTCCCTAGGAGGTGCTGGGAGATGCTTTCACCTACATCCTCAGGACGGGTGCAGAGACCAGCAAGGGTCTGGGTCAGGCCTGTCCGATGCCTTCTGTTCCCTTGACCCCTCACGCTGATCCTGTTCCAGGATGGAAAGACTGTGGGCAGACCTGGGTAAAATCCAGGCTTTCACAGGCCCTAACCTTTGGAGTGGCCCATGGCCTCACCTGCACTTCTGTTCCTCATCTTTAAAAATGACTAATTGTAGTAAATGCCACCTGACCGTGTTGTCCAGATTTGGGCGTAATAGCCAGCACGTGGTAACAGGCTCATTCAGCACTGGGGGTTTACTAATACAGCGCTGTCCCCCGCTACAAGCAGGGACTCAGTGTCATTCAGCCCCCAACTGTCCGTAACTAGGAGAGGCCCTGGAGCAGGGTAAGGGCGCAGTGTCTGCTAAGCGAACGTGTGGGTGGGAATCATCAGCTCTCACCTGGGATACCAACCTAAGCAGACAGAGAAGAGAGGAAGCTCTGAGTTGGGGATGGCACCTGACTTCAAGGCTCTGCACCGGGACCGCCCCGCTGCCCAGGGAATGGGGCGGTCCTGGTCATCAGCCAGACTCTCTCACTCCGCAACCTCTTTATGGGCCCAGTGCCAGGGGCACCCTTTCTGGTCACGCTTGTCCCCAGCACTGCTGCCCTGATGGCTGTTTGAGCCTGGATTCCAGCTCCTTGGAGAGCTTTGCCTGGACCACAAGGCTCGATTGGGGGTCCACTGGCCTCTGGATTCCTAAAAGAGCTGTAACATACTGAGCTCATTTTCCTGATCTCCTACAATGGCTGTGAAATGTGGGGGGCTGGGGCACTGCAGAGAATAGGTCTTATAGAGAATAAGCACTTGACACGGATTTCTGAAGAAAGCAGTGAATGAAAGGGTGAGTTAGAGACCAAATGTCATCGTGGAAATCAGAGTTTTGAGACCCCGGTCGAGGTCAGGGAGGGAGTGTCAGGCGAATTTGCCTGGATGTCTTTCTTTTTTGGCTTATCTTCCTGGAGAGGAAGTGAGGTGAGTCCTCACTCATTCCACGGTGCTTCTCACCTGCAAAAGTCTGCGTTTGGGCCAAGTGGAGGGCAAGCATGGAGAACACTCACTCCCACTCATGCAGTGTGGACCACACACTCCGAAGCAATTCCACAAACACTTCAAATTGTTTGAAACGCTTTCCACCGGAATCTGTTTTCGTCATTTGCTAAACCCCACTGCTGAAGGTGTCTGATTCGTCAGGGCTCTTAAAATGCATGTTAGTGTCTGAGTTTTTATTTTAAAAACGTTTTCCCCTTTAAGAGCTGGCAGAAGGTTGCACCGAGAAGGGACCGACCTGTGCCCAGGGCCCCGGGCCATCACTGTGCTTGCAGCAAGGGGCGCTGGGAGCCAGTTAGTGACGCGCATTAAAATGACAAGTCCTCG
This sequence comes from Glossophaga mutica, assembly GCA_039655065.1. Taxonomy (NCBI): domain Eukaryota; kingdom Metazoa; phylum Chordata; class Mammalia; order Chiroptera; family Phyllostomidae; genus Glossophaga; species Glossophaga mutica. Next base: position 23,860,541 of record CM077315.1, read on the forward strand.
GATCCTTTTTTTTTTAACCAGTCGGAACACTATTTATTCTTAACTGTGAGGAAGACTGGGGACATCTCCCCAGTGGATGACAGCAAGGTGAAAACAGAGTTTTCAAAACCAAAAAGGGAAATCTCAGATTTACACTAAAGTGTCAGCTTGGCTTCCTGGCTTTCGGCACAGTCAAGGGGTGGCCATCGTGGAAGCTGCAAACCCCCAGACTCCTGTATGCACATTGATGTGCCCCGCCCCTCCTTCTCTCTCATCTCCCCGCCCCCTCCGCATTCATGCTTTCTTTCATTTCTTCCCTCACCCGACCTGGGCTTACGTAGTCGTGTCTACAGATTGCAGGCACTGTTGGTTCACACGTTACCGTATGGACACACAGGACACAGGCCTCATGTCACAGCACTGGAAGATGCTGAGTCCTGCATACCTTCTCTAGAGCCTCTTCTGAATGTGGGTGATGCTGTGGCCACAAAGGTCCCCACACGTCCAGACAGAGCAGCCTGCCTGCATCTTCGACAGAGCTGCGAACCCCTGTCATCTGAGGACCAAGGAATTTGTTCTGGGGCCCTGAGCGAAGGGGCCAAGGCTGAGGAATAACGGGCCCATTCTGAGATAAATCCCCTTTGACGTGTCCATCTGCGTTCTAGGGAACTCTAAGCAAGAGGCTCTGGGCACGTACGCAGGGACACTGCCACACTCTCTAATGTAGAAAGGCCAGTGACCCGCTGCATTGCAGAAGCTACATGTCAGAGGATCTAAGAAGTGAGGACCTTCTGGCCAGGAACTTGGAATGACAACAAACTGACTCTTATTCATTTAGGAATTCATCGATTACCTCCTGGGATGACAGTGACCCTGAACTTCTTTCCTTCTCCGTGTAAACATGGCACACGAAACTCACTCCTTCCTTCCCTTTGTCTCAGGGAGGAAAAGCTCATTCTCGGACCTACACCATTTATCCCTTTAATGCCAAACATGGTAAAGTTTGTTTTCCAAAATACCAAAATATCTGAGTCCCAAAGAAAGCCTTAAATCCACCCAGGGCCAATTTATGACCTTAATTGTAATAAACGTACCCTTCTTCTGGGTTAGCAGTAATCCTCACTAACATTTCTTGGGCTCTCGTTTTCTGTCATTTAGTCCTCATGACAATGGGAGGAGGTAGGAAGTACAGGCATCTTTGTGGAACTTGGGGATTCAGGTAGCAGAAGCTGCGCTCCTCATTTCCTGCCAGGCTTTACCATTTCAATATACACTGTCCACACTTTCAACCACCAGCATCATCTTCTGGCTGTGGGAGCCTACGCTGCCCAGCAGGATGGTAGGCCGGAAGCCCATGGTGCGGCCCTCAGCCAATGACTGACAGGAGGTGGTGCATCAACGCCCCAGCTCCCTTGCCCCTCTGGTGGGATGATTCTGCCGCAGGTGTCTTCCGCTGCCTCCCAGAGGTCCCTAGCAGGATTGCCTCCAGTCGTCCCCAATGGTAACTTGCTGGGTGATCCACCAGTCACGCCATCCTTCCCTCTCCCGTTGTTTCCTGGGATCGCCTCACCCATAAGTTACGTGCCTTCAAATCCTTGTCTTGGGGTCTATTTCTGATAGAAGCCATACCAAGATAGAGTGGTCTGGCAGCCTGCCTAAGGTACACAAGAATAAGGCTGACATAGATGTGACCCTGGTTTCCCAAGACTCCAAAGCCTGTGTTTGCAGCCACAAAATTGATGAAAGGTAATAGCCTTCCAGTCCCCCGGACCTCTTTATGCACAGATAGATGCCTGAGGAGGCAGAAGGCAGCCACGCCCTTCACTGGGCAGAGGACAGAGGACATCAGCTCTGGACAACCCAGAGCCAGCGGGGACTGGGCATAGGCTCTTCCAGCACTTTGTCCAGGGTTCTCAGCAAAGAGAGGGAGCTGACTTCTGGAACAGCTGGGAGACCGGGCCGTCAGCCCATCCCACCCAGCTAGGAGAGATGCACCTCACCTTCCCCGATTTGCTCAGACCATTTGCAGCATGCACTAATATGTGAGGTTGGCACCAGGGAGGGTGTCGTCTGGCAGTGCTATCCTTCATTTGGAACATTAAACCGAGGTCCTGCACAGTCTTGAACATTAACCATCCCCTGGCACCCATGAAGAAGAGCTACGGGTTTTATTAACCTCTGTGTCCTGGACGCATTGCACGAGGAGCTCCATCATTAACCCACCTCCAGACAGGGGGACAGGGGCCTCTTTTCTAGCTCTGCTCCAAGAGCGCAGGCCCTACGAAATGCCTTCAATAATTTAAGGAAACTACCAAAATGTGACCATAAAGGATATAACTTCACCTCAAGGATGGCGATCCATAAAGATTTTGTGATAGTAAAAACTGGGCTTTGTTCTGTTACAAGCCCTCTGAAAGTTTCTCTGTGAGTGCACGCGCGCACGCACACGTGCGCTGGGGGGAGGGCGAAGTCATGTAGTCATGTTCCTACAACTGGGATTTAGCTGAACTCACGGTTTAATTATTCCTAACATCATGGCCATAGCACGACCCATTAACAACAGCTCGGCCCGCGTTAGGAAGTCCCACTGGTAATCTCAGAAACGCATGGTATCACTCATTCTCTCTCTGTGTCAGAGAATTCTCCCCCACTCCAGCCATACGGTTTCATTACAAAAAGGGAACGAGCATAAGAACACCCCTTCCATCCTGGCACGATGCAAATTAAACACCTATCCCGTCTGGCTGCCCCATGAAGACCAGTGACTGGGGGGCTTCGTTTCCTGTAGCCTTGGTCATTCCTGCGCTGGCGGGTCTACGTTTAATTCCCACCCCTCACGCAGGCTTCCAGTTTGCTGCTGACGGACAAGTGGGTTACTTCAGGGGGAGGGTGAATGATCAAGTGGGCCAGGAGAGGAGTTTCTTCTCAGAGGGAGAAAAACCTTCTTATGCAGTTTTACACATTCAAAAGCTGGTGCCAAAAAAAAAGATTGGGTAATTAAGTTCACCTAATAGGTTTTTTTACCTGAAAAAAAAAAATAAAATGGGGGGGGGTAGAGGTTAAAAGCATGGGCTTTAGGAACAAAAGGGGTGAGACTGCATCCTGGCTCCTCCATTAACTTGCTGACTTTTAATAAGTCACTTATAATCATTGCATCTCAGTGTCTTTATCTGTAAACTGGAAATTATTAATGATATAACCCACCCTCCTCCCTCCCTTCCTTCTTTTCTTCTCTTTTTCACTTCCTCTCTCTCCCTACTTCCTCTTCCCCGTCCTTCCCCAGATCCTTTCTCTCTCCCTCCTTCCTCACATGACACAGCATAGCAAATGCCTACTATGTGCCAGAGGCTAAACTGGGTGCTAGTGGGACGGAGAGAACCAAGTCTCTGAACACAAAGGCTTCATTCCAACCTTCTTGGGGGGGAAATTAGATGAGGTGAAAAGCACTTTGCAAATTAAAAAGGGTTGCATAGACTTGTATACTTTTCTTATAATTGTACAATAGAAGGATGCATACTCTATGTTTTGTTAAAGTTAGGATTGCATAAAAGTATGCATATTTTATTTTTATTTTTATTAAATTATTTTTATTGTTATTTTATTACAGTTGTCCTAATTCTTTCACCCTTTGCCCACCTCTGCCCTATATTTTATGTCTTCCTTTAACATTGGAATTGCAGATAGACTTGAGTTTTCAATTCATACCTGCCTCCACTCACCGTAGGGTGGGGCCAGGGTGATCACCACCTAGGCTACCACGTAAACAGTGCCCCCTGGAGTTGTGCCCCTTGATGGCACCGGAGGAAAGACCAAACAATGGAGTCCGGTTTCCCCTCCCTGCTTTCGACCTGGGCGGCAACTCTTCTTTTGCTTTATAAATTAGACTTGAATTCCAGGGGCCCACTTCAGAGAGAAAAAAATAACCATTTGAAATCCACTGACCCCGGGGCTCAATAAATGCCCTTAACTAAATTGGTGAACCAGATGACCATGTAAAAAGTAAGAAGCAGGGGTTCCCCCCTCCCCAGAAACATGTACGAAAAACTCTCAGATATCTCTGTCCTTATTCAGCCCACGCAGAACATTTTCAGTTAAAAGCTGAGAGGCCCTGTATTCCGAGCCTGCCAGGTGTTCCTGAACCTCGTGCCATCCAGCGGAGCTGAGTTCAGCTTGCTCTGTAGTTTGCTCCAGTGTTTCCTGTGACAGGTACCTGTCTTCACACCACAGCTGCTGGGCCATCTCCATGGGCTCAAAGCCTGCCCACGAGGAGCGATTTGATTTACACAGTGCATAATGACCCCGAGCAACCCCAGCTAGCCTAGTTCCTTTGCAGCTCTTGGCGTTGCATGAAGAACGATATTCAACTGCTCAAAGAATTGACTGCAGCAAACTCTGTGGAGGAAGAGAAGGTATGAAACAGGGACAGGAGAATGGGCAGAAGAGGCCGTTCTCCACTCTCTAAAGGGAAGAGCAGCATCGTCCAGTGGAATTTTCTGCAATGATGAAGATGTTCTGTGTCTGAGCTATCCAATACCATAGCCACCAGCCACATACGGCTGCTGAGTACTTGAAATGTGGCTAGTGTGAGTGAGGAACGGCATTTTAAATTTTATTTCTTGGTAATTAATTTAAAGTTAAATAGCCACATGTGGTGAGTGGTCACCATATTAGACAGATCAGCTCTAAACACACCCCAAGCCTCTGTAAGTCAGCTCATTGCAAAAGGTATTTAGTTCCTATAGTGCAATTCGCACATATAGTCAACAAATAATTGATGTACCTTCAGTATGAGTCATTCCCTCTGCTAGGTACAGAAGTGGAATGAAATACAAAGTTAGATAAGTTCCTGATCTCAAGAAGCTGCTTGCATTTCATTAAGGGAGTGATCATGACAACCAATAATGTGTAGCTTCTGTGATATGAAATAAGAGCAGAGAGGAAAGAGCTCGGGGAAAGCAGGAAGGCTGCATGGAGGAGGTGGCATTTAAGCTGCTTGTATAATGATAGAGCAGTTCATTTCGTGGACAAAGGGAAGAAAATCTAACAGAGTAAAGAACATTGACAAAAGCTTGAAGCCATCTGAATATAGATTGGAATGATTTATAGGGGGCTGAGGTTTGGGTGCAAAGTGGGGGGTAGGTGGAGGCAGGGAGGCCAGAGGTGATCCTTCGCAGGGAGGATGAGACTGGACAATGATGGACCTTACATGATGCCCTAGGGAGTTTGAACCTGACCTCAATTTAGAATCTCTTGACTTGGCTTTTAGGGATCTTTACCTGCTGCTAAACAAAAAGCCCTCGTTAGCTTACTTTCCCCATTCTTCTTGTCCTTCAGGGCTCTGCCTGAACTCTGCCTCCTCCAGAAGCCTTCATTGATCTTACCTCTGTATACCACCCCCCCTTTTCCAGTTGTGGTTTCTACTCCATTGTCACTGTTAGGCAACTTTCCCCTATATTCTTGGCTTTGTTTGCTTTGTAGGTTTCCCCCCAGACCCCAAAGTCCTGGTGGTTGGTGCCTTTCCGTTATCATTAAACTTTGCCTCCCACCTGTTCAAGAGCAAAGTAGGGACTCAGTAAATAACCTCCATTGGTTAATTAATTTGGTTTGATGCATCACATCCCTATTAACTTGGATCTGGAGATTAGTCTAAATATCTGTAATTCTTATGTTATCTACACTTGAGCTGGCTCCCCAGTGCCCGTACCCTGTGCCTTTAATTTTTGATCACCAGCCTCAGAGTCATTCAAGAGGCCTCTGACAATGAGCTTGGGGGAATCTCTGGGAACTCTTGCTAGGGCAGAGGCAGGTGAGAACTCTGCAAGTGTCTGACTGGCTCTCTTTACACTTAAGTCAACCTGGAGACCCTCTGGTGCTGGGGGATGAAGTTTACTTATAAACTGAGTGGAGTCGTGCTGCCAGTTGTTACAAGATTCCTCTGTGTGATACTGACATCCGAACAAATGCTACCTTAATTTACTAAATTATTGCTCAGAACTTTCTAGACCCACTGTGAGTTGGGTTCCCCTGGACTTTTTTTCATGCGGACCTTTCTGCCTATTAATGCAATTTCTCTCCCAGGTCTTCCCTCAGGCCCTGCACCTCTAAGTCATTTTCTTCCACCCCCCTGCAGCCTAGGACACTGCGTTCTGTGTGCCCACACACCCACAATAAACCACGGGGTCACTAGAGGGTCGTAAGAGATGATGCCTGGATGGATGGCATGAAAAGTTTTATAAATGCTGCAGGTGGCTGTTGACACTGTGACTATTGTAATAATTCACTTCATGTTACACCTTGTTTTTCCCTCATGCAAATTTCACACCCAGCAGAAGCGGAGCAGAGTGGGTGTTTGCTGACGGAGTGACAAGTACCTCACAGACACAGATGAATGAGCCAGGCCTTAACATTCAGAGATCTGTGATCTGGGGCAGCGTTGAAATTGAGCTTGATAAAGATAATAAAGATGCAGCTTCAGGGATGCTAGTGCAAAGAATCTGAGTCCGCAAAGGTAAATACAGGTATTGTCAAGGAAGGGATCAGCTGACACATCTGGGAAACGGTCAAAGTGGCACCAGGTGTGAGCAGGTAGTAAGCAACCATGAACAGTTAGACAAGGGCCCTGGTGACTTCCCAGCCTCATATCTTTTCTCCACTGTGAGAGACAACTGGCTTTGGGAGGTGTGCCTTCAATTCCAGCCCTACTGCTTGAATGTTCCACAAAATATCTAAGTGCAAGTTTCTCAACCTGGGCACTACTGACATGTGGGCTGGGTAATTCTTTCCCAGCTGTCCTGGGTATTGTAGGGTGCTGGATAGCATTCTTGGCCTCTACCATCCTGGCCATTGCATTTCCTCCCACCCCCCAAGTTGTGATAATTAACCCCAGTTGAGAATCAATGCTCTAAGCTAAGCTTTGGTTTCTTTAGCTGCAAAATAGGGACAATAGTCCTTATAGGGCCAGGCAGTTGTTAGGATCAAATAAGCAAACAGGTATGAAAGTAATTAGCCCAGGGCTTGTGCAGGGCTTAATGGCCACATTAAAAAGCAGAGAAGAGACTACCCTCCCCCATCCACGCCCAGCAAGTTTTGCAAGGTTGGACAAGAGATAACAGGGGAGGAGGTGATCCATCAGTCCTTGTCCTGAAATCCCACACAAGTCAGCAACTCCTGGACCTCTCTTGGCCCTATAGGTATGTAAATATGGGAGTTATCAGGACCAGCATCTGTGAGAGTTAAAGCGGAAGTCCTTACAGCTTTCTGTAAAAACACAAATCACAAACTTGGATAAATAGCAAGTAGAAAAAAAGATATTCCTGTGTCATCACCAGCTCCCTGAAAAAGTTGTTCTCTCTGTCTCTCTCCACTCTCCCTCCCTCTTTCCCTTTCTCTCTCACACACGTGCACACACAAGCTCCCTTTAATAAGATGTAATATAACATATTTGCTAAAACCCTCCATTATGGAGTCAGACTTGGGTCCAAATCTCAGCCCTGCTACTTATGAGCTCTGCAACTTTGATCCAGGTACTTTTACCTCTGTGAGCCATATTTTCCTCTTTAATCCAGAGATAAGGATGCTACCTACTTCACAGGGTTATTCTGACACTTAAATGCAGAAACACAGATAATGTCCACTGTGGGACCAGATGCCTGGAATCCAGAAAATACTCAAATAGTGTTAGTACTTCTGTGCGGAAGGGTAATTGTTGGGAGCGAAGCATAGAAAGCTCAGAAAATGAAGGCCCAATCAAAGTGAAGTCAGTGGATGTATGGAATGGAAAGAGGGTGGTCCTCAGGGTCAGACATATCTAAGTTCAAATCCTGACCCCACCAAATCCCCTTCTCTGACTGAACTGAGAAGCTCACCCTTTCTGTACCTCTCAGGTCAAGGCCACAGGTTAGTACTGCTTTTGCCAACTCTGTGTTGCCAACGTTCATTTCACTCATTCTCTCATTCACTCACTCTGCAAACATTTGCATGACCCTGAACCAGGTATGAGGGATACAGAGGTAAATAAGACATGAGCCCTGCTCTCAAGGAGCTTGGTGTCTAGTGGGAAAGCCAAGCTCTCCATGAGAAGGTATAGCTACAAGAGAAGCCATAAGGAAGGATAGGGTTGAAAACCAAGACCAGAATGCAATTGTATTAATTAAGAAAGACTACGTTATGCTGCCATAACAATCTCTAAGTCTCAGCCACTTGAAACAACAAAGATGAGCAAGCACATAATATCCACTGTGGGACCAGAGATTCCTTTGGACAGTTGTACCTGTGTTGTTACCTTAGCATCTAAACTGTTCAAAACTCATGGCATCTGTATACCGACAGGGTGTCTGCATTCATTGAGAGAGCTCAAGGAATTCCACACCCCTTCTTGATTGCTTCCACCTGGAACTGACATGCTTAGACCCCATCACATTTCATTGGACAAAGTAAGTCACGTGTCTATGGCTAACCACAAGGGCCCATGCACCCAGATGAAGGGGAGAAGAAGAAATCTTGGTGAGCAGTTCTAAGATGGAAGGAAGGGAGAGAGAGAGAGAGAGAGAGAGAGAGAGAGAGAGAGAGAGAGAGAGAGAGAGAGAGAGAGAGAGAAACATTGATTGGTTGCCTCCCATATGTGCCAAGACAGGGGATGGAACCTGCAACCTATGTATTTATCATCTCTCCCAGTTGTGCATTCTTTCAGCACTTAGCACTGTGTCTGGCACAAGTTAGAAGCTCAACAAATTCTTGGAGAAGGAAGAAAGAAAGAAAGGAAGGAAGAGGGACAGGGAGGCAGGGAGGAAAATTATTCAGTTGTTCAGGATTTAGTTGTTAAGAAACTTCTCTGCTGTCCAGGAACAGAGCTGCACATTGGGGAAGAAGTCTCCTTAAATTAGAAACAGTTCAGTTTGTGGTCGAGTGGGGCCCAGCTCAACATAGTCAGCATTCAGACCCTGGATCACTTTTCCTTCTGCAGCTACAAAGCAGCTTGTGTCCTGAGCTGCTGTAGCCTCCAGGCCACTGATAACTCTGTTCTCCCCGCTCATGGGACCCACGCTCTCCTTTCTATGTGGCTCCTATGAGAAACAGCAAGGGCCGTGGAGTCATTAGGCCTGGATTTGATTCCTGGATGCTCCCCTATCTGGCTGCGTTGCCTTGGAGCCAGTGACTTGACATCCTTGAGACTCAGTTTCCTCATCTATAAACCAAGGACGTCTCTAAAGTCACAGACCTGTCAACAAATGTTAGCTTCCCCTTCACTCAGGGGCCACACCCTTGAATCCTTTCAAGCATCATGTTACAGCCCTTGGAATGTCACTCCCTGTAAACAACTGAGCTTCCCACCAGCATCCGCCCTGGGGGAGGCCTTCCCTGCCTCCTTTCAGCAAAGCACCATGTGTCAGGGTGCGTGGAGCACAGCACCTGTCTTCCTCCCAGCAGCACTGACAGAGGGGATGTACCCAGCTCAAGGCTGGTCGCAGCTGCTGCGTGTGCCCCTGAGCTGCCACACGCTGCCCAGGACAGGAGCAGGGCGATTACTCACTGCTAATAATTATAGACAGGGACACCACGGGGAGACGGCGGAGCTGAGCTCCCAGAGCCCTGCGTGGGGGGCTCTCAGAGTGGGCTCTGATTCCGCTGCGTTCTGGGGCTTCTGGGGGATTCGAGGGACTCGGGTTAAGTCAACCCCGTTCATTCATTTACTCATGAGTATTGGGAGTGACTCTGTGCCAGTCTCTGCATTAGTGTATCCAGGCGACAGAGATGATTAGTATGACAAACACACTTCGTTTCTGTAAACTCTTCAAAATATGGCTGCTTCTGTTTCTCTTCAGGGTGATACCAGGCATTCCGAAAAATAAAAAAGGAAGTGGTTTATGGTTAAATTGCTTTCCCACCCCAATCAGGAATTTCTTGTGACATTCTTAGAATTACCGATGTGTATAATTTGAAGCCGAAAGTTTTAAATATCATCCGGGCAGGAATGCTCCCTCCTCCATCCAATCTTACAGATGAAGAAATGGAACCAAGAGAGAAGGCATGCAGCCATTGTCCCTAGGAACCCGGTGCCATAAAGTCCCAGATCTGTCCCCAGAACTGAGTCTTGCACCAGGGTAAGAAAGGAGAGTAGCATTTGAAGGCACTGCAGGTCTAAAAACATCAGACAACCTGGACGTTCCCACCACTTCCTCTTTGTGTAAAGTTGGGGAAGCCACTTTACTGTTTTGTGGAACACAGCAGTGCCCCTCACCCCACGAAGTATGATAACGATTACTATGATGGCCATCATCATTATTCTTACTTCCACGCCAGCTTTATTTTCAAGTTAGAACAATGGAATCCAGGCAAATACATTCTTTTCAAAATGCTAAAATTTCCAAGGCTTGTTAAGAGCCAAATTCACAGATCAAAATAATGCTTTTTTTCTCTGCTCTTTTAGCAAAAGTTATTACAGAAGAGAGCACCATTCCCATTCTCTCAGGCTGAGGAGGTACCCATGGCCCCTTTCAGCAGACTGGAGCATTAATAGAACCTAATTCTTTAATGGACTCTGGGTGCATTTCTTCCTTGCATCTTGAGGTCTTTAAAAAGCCTGTGGTGAATTACACTGACATAAACCTTTTATAGAAACAATCAAATATCACTTGGTAAAATAATTAGCATCAGAATAGCACAAAGTCAGTCTGCCCCGCACTTGGTGCCAAATATCCAAAGGGCCGCTGCCAGCCTCGTCCCCACCCTGTTTCGGTGGTAGAGGAGGTGGCTCTTCTCCCTGTCCTACATAGTTACCGGAGGGAGGCAGAGGTCCCAAGGCATGCTCTCAGATGTGTTCTATTATTCTGGGTTGGGAGACAGATGATCCTTAAGGGGGCTTCCTCCAAGGTGTCAGGGGACAGAAGATGACTAAGGAGAGAAGGAGGAGGGAGCAGGACTTAGGGCGGCCCCAGCCCCTCTGGGCCTTCCCCTGTCGACTTCCCCTTCTGTAAGCGGTGCGGCCATCCATCCCCTCCCCACACAGCCCCTAGCTTCCTGCCTGCCTTTCCAAGTATCTTCTCCTGTTGACCAAACATCTAGAGCTCAGTTTTGTTTAGGACTTACGGATAAACTATCCCAGGAAAAGAGCGTCCCCTCTCAGGTGCAGATAAGACACAACACACGGAGGACCGCCACAAAGACGAACCCCGTGCAGACCACTTTCTACCGTAAAAGCGTCTGTCTTTTAGCCTGGGAATGGGAATTCGTGGACGCGATGAATGGCGGGGGTGCTCTGCTTAGACCTCACCCGGGGAGCCCCCCTGAGCAAGCCTTGTCTGCTTGTGGGCGTCTCCTCTCTGCTGTTGCCCAGTCCCCGTGAGAGGCAACAGATAACCAAGTTACTTGGCTAAACAAGAAAGCCGCGCTCCACATCGCCACTTCTCCACACTGACCTAAGGACGGAAACAATGGCTGGTTTTCTTTGCCAGCCTCATGCTGGACGATTCTCTCTCATTGTGTTGCCGGAACCTTCGCTCCAGCCCGACTGAGCTTGGGAGACCGTCTTCCTGTGTCTCCTTTAATTTAGCTGATAAATATGAAAGCGGGTTGAGTTTTTCCAATAAGTAGGCATTTCTCATTAGCCGGGGCAGTTGGCGGGCTGGGACCTTGCTGTCAGCTGGGAGCCGTCGGACAGAAGACAAGAGGCCCTGTTCTCCTGCACAAAAGCCCTGAATACCTGTGCCTGCTGTTGGCTGGGCGTGATTGTTCGCCCATTCTGTTGTGACAGACAGAAAGGGAATTTAGCAAACCACCCAATTTCCTAATTAGCGCACTGGGAGTTCTTCTGATGGTAATTTAGAACAAAAAGAGGGAGTCCTGTGGTGAGGGGGTGAGGGCAAGGGAAAGAAATAAAATAAAATGAGGGAGGTAGGGAAGAAGAGCCAGTGGCCTGCTCACTGCAGCCACGGAAAAACAGTTCGAGAAGTTTCTCACAGGCAACTGCCTTTTCTTTTTTTCCAGAGGCTGCTGCTCACATATGGCAACAGGATCCCCAGGCGCCTACCATATGTAAGGACACAAGGCTTTATGACTTATTGTCGGTAAGATTTATGGAGATGATATATGATCAACCATTTTTCATCTTCTCATCTCCGGAGCAAACAGGGAGAGGCGTAGGCCCCTGGCGTATGGCAGGGCAGAACTGCGGGGCCCCAGCCCAGCACCCCACGCCAGCTCAGGCCGGCTGGGCCAGTGCCGCTTCCCCCTTTAATAAAGGAACAGCCTGTGGTAAGGGCAGCAACAATTTATTTGATTAAAATGGGCTACTCTGGAGCTATTTTGTGGTATGTTAATGAGTGCTATATCATAGACATTTATTAAATTAGATTTCATAAATGTCAGCCGTGTTTGCACAGGAAATGCACCAATCTAAATGTGGACCGATGCGGAATTAATTTCCCCCCTCAGGAGAAGGAGCATTCCTGCTGGGGCGAAGGTGTGCCGGGGAGGTGAGGGCCAGGAGCCCGCTCAGATGTTTACTATTAGCGCTGGGCAGAGGCAGCACTTCTGGCTCCCGGCCGCCTGCCGAACAGGGAGGATTCGAGGAGGCTGAAAGGAAGGAAATAACAGAACTCAACACTTCCTTGAACAAGCCTTCAGCGTTCGGTGTCACAATATTTCACCTTTCCCTTACATTAGCATCAGCACAAATACGCGGAGTGCGGAGAAAACAGAACACAAGAGGAAATGGAAATTTGTGGCCAGAAGCATCCTGGTTTTGGGAGATCAGTGATTCCTTGGCATCAGCGATTCCTTGGCATCAGCTAAGATGTCCTCATCAGCCAGAGTGTGTGCAGACGGATTGCAAAGAAGGAGCTTATTGAGGAGCCCATGCAGACTTTGGAGGTAGACGTCCTGAGCACACAGCTCACTCTCGACTGGTATTCTCCACTTCCTACCTTCCGTAGCTGCTCTGCGAGAGCTGGATCTGACATGTTTCCTTTGAAGAAACGAACAGACAAAATCAGAACCGCCCCATTAAAATGGACTTCTGGAGCCAGGGTAGTTGTCAGGGCTGATGCCACAATTCAGGGAAGAACCAGATGTAGCCCACCTCGCTCTCAAGAAGAAATCGGCTTCGAATACCTACTCAGAAGGTGAAGAAGCATAGAACGACCGTCTGGGCTAGTGCCGCTCTTGCGTGCATAGCCACTCACTACCCACCAACCGATGAAGCAGTCCTAGTTTGAAAACTTTGTTTTCTTTCCTCATTCACAACCCAAAAAGTGTTTTAAACCTCTGCAAAAAATGCTTTCCACTCACCCTTTAGAAGGACAGCCCTGGGTGAACCAGTGAATTCAAAGAATTTTTTTAGACTGTAACATGATTTGTTTTTAACCCACCAGATAACTCTTCAAGAAAAAAAAAATCTTCTTCAAGAAAATAGTAATGCAAAAGTGACCATGGCCAGCTTCTACAGAGCTGTGGTAACCCAATCACACGCCTGTGGATCTGGGGGGCAGGGGAATACTTCGCATTCGTTCTGACAGAGGCACTTGGAAAAGAGAAAATCAATAAGATCGATCCTGCAGCTGTGCAGTTTATAGATGTATATCAGTGTTTTCAGATGATGAACAAAGTATGTGTCACTTTAGATGTGATCCTGTGGGCATGAGGCTGCCCGGGGACAGGGCACCCACTTTGGGCAGCAGTGGCCTCAGATGTAAAAGAGCAGTCTTGTTTCTGAGCACGGCGGCCGTGCACCTGAACACCCTCTCCATGCAAAGAAAGAAGACTGGAACGTGGGGCTTCCAGGCGTTTCCAGATAGGAGGACAAATCCCTGGAAGGGAATGATAGGCATTTTGGACCACGCTGGAGAAAAGGGAAGGAAAGTTCGTAAATGCAGCAAAGTGAGCTCTGAATGGCACCATGGCAAAGTAACACCACTGCGTCTGTGTGTTGAGGACAGAGAATTCTCCAGGAAAACTCAAGCCCGGGCTAATAATGCATTGTTTTGTTCTGCTTTGTTTTGTTTTCATGACCACTCATTCTGAAGTCTTGTTCAGCATGTTCTGTAGTTGCGAAGAATTAGCTGAAAAGAAGAAGTAACTTCGTCAATGAAGCCAAAGTGAAGTGGCCTTTCCTTTTGGCAGGGGCCGGATTTTTTCCTTCTCTTTCTATTAGTGCTCCAAAGCAGTCCGGTTCAAAGCACACGGGCACACATTTGACACGCACGACTCTTCTTAGGAGTCCTGGAGATTCTAGTCTTGGGTTAAAATGGCAGCACTGATTTGATTCCTGCCTCTACTACTTACTGGTCCTGAAACCTTGAACCAGTGACATGTACCCAAAGAGCCTCTGCCTACTCCTCTTTTGATTGAGCATGTAACTTTCTTCCTGAGCTTTTGATGAGATTAAGCAGCTGGGGCATACCTGGCACGCACCTGTGGCTCAGTCACTGTTAGTTTTATTCATATTTCCACCACTTTCAGCATACGGAGCTTCAGGATGAATATGATTTAAGAGTCATTCAATCATTTGTTCATTTACTCATTCAATAAGTGTTTGTTAAGGACCTGTTATGTGCCAGGGACTGCTGTGGGCACTAGGGATATACAGGAGACACAGGAGGTGACGTCCCTGCTCTCATGGAGAGACAGATACTAGTCAACCAAACAAACAAATGAGATAACTTCAGATATGGAGAACATAAGACAGCTGGAGTGATCAAGTACCTGGAGGGGGAGACCAACTAAATAGGGTGGCCTATTTAGGCCGCAGCAAAGGACACTGTGAAGAGCTGACATTTACACTGAAAAATAAGAAGCAGGCAGCCAGATAAAGAGCACGAGGAAGCGCATTCCAGGGTAGGGCTGACAAATAAAATTCAGGACACCCAGTTCAATTTCATTTTCAAAACAACAATACTTTTTAGTGGACATCCCAAATGTTGCCCAGGATGTCCTGTGTTTTGTTGGGTGAGTCTGGGGAGCCTAGTACAGGAGTCTGGAGCAGCAGAGATATAGATGCTGGGGTGGGAGCAGAAAGGTCAGCAGGTCCAAGGGGCATGAGACGCGCTTTCTGAGAGGAAGCCAGGGCCCCACCACGGGGGCTTTGGGGGCTGCGGTGAGAGTTTGGGCAGATCAAACATCAGGGTGGTGTGTTCAGTACATGGAATTATCGGGACCACGTGGCAGCAGAACGACCACCAGAGGCTGGCTAACTACAACCCCTGGGTCGTATCCAGCCTGCCACCTGTTTTTTATCAATACAGTTTTATTGAAACACAGCCACGCTCATTTGTTTATGTAATTTCTATGGCTGGTTTTCCTCTACAAGGGCAGAGAGAAGCAGTTGCAACAGAGATCATAAGTCCCACAAAACCTAAACATTTACTATCCGGCCTTTTACAGAAAAAATATACTGACTCCTGACCCAGGTCACATCCCAGAAATCAAAATGCAGCATCTCCTAGGAGCCAGCAATCTAACTGAATTGAGTTCTTATTTCCCAGTCCAATTTTGTGACACTTCATCTTTCTATCCTTTGGTTCCTGTTCAATCAGAAATTAAATTTATAGATAGGTGTTTTAAAACAGTCATGTCTTCAGGTACCCAAGTCCGATATGAAAATAGAAAGAAAACTGATTTGATTCATCCTGTGGTTGCTAACACAAATAAGATTCATTAGCTGGCTACAACACAATCATAAATGAAGACACTTCGTATTTCATAGACTTTCTCCCATTAAGACTATTACTTTCTCTGCTAAGAGGTGCAGACAAGACCAATACATGCTGTTAAGTATTTGTAATTCACACAGACTTCATGGTGGTCAAGGCTCTCGCAGAATAATCACCTGGTCACAAGGTCAGCTATGAAAGGAAAGAGGCAAGATTTGTAATGTTCCGTTCCTCTTCAGGGAGATAAAATAATAATAAAGCTCTACTGAGACATTGAAAAATAACGCTTTTAAAAGTTTATGCTAGAAAGCAGAAAGCAGACAGCATGGTGGAGAGTCAACAGATCATAGTTAGAATGCAGATTCTCCCACATGACAGTTTAAGCACAACTTTGTAACCTGATTCTGGGTTTCTTAGTAAAATAGGATAATCCCACCCGGGGTCAGATTGCGCTTTCTGTGGGCCTTGGGCACTTTTGTGTTCATGAGATCCCCCTCAATAAAAAATATATAGTAAAAAGCATATTTTGTTTTCATATATAAGTGAAATCATATGGTATTAGTCTTTCTCTCTCTGACTTATTTCACTTAGCATGATACCCCCTAGGTCCATCCACATTGTTGCAAATGGGAAGAGTTCAGTCTTTTTTATGGCTGAGTAGTATTCCATTGCATGTATGCAAAACATCTTTATCCCAATTGGCTATCAATAGACACCTAGGTTGCTTCCATGTCTTGGCTATTATAAATAATGTTGCAATGGATATAGGAATGCATATATCTTTCCAAATTAGTGTTTTGGATGTAGAATCTTAAAAAAAAAAAAGATCAAGCAAAACAGAAACAAATTTATTGATACAGAGAACAAACTGATGGTTGCCAAATGGGGAGAGGGTTGGGGGTGTGGGTGAAAAGGGGAAGGGATTAAGAAGTACAAAGTGGTCATCACAGGGATGCAAAGCACAGCATAGGGGTACAGTCAATAACGTTGTAATAACCAGGTGTGCACTAGACTCGCCTGGGGGTCACTTTGTAAGTTATGTGACTGTCTAACCACTATGCTGTACACCTGAAATGAATGTAATATTCAATGTCAACTGTAATTTAAAAAAATAAATAAAATCAATTGGAAAAAGTGAATTTTCTGACAGTGTTGGTCACAAAGGTGAATGTAAAGATGAATATAATCCAGGCTGGGTTATCTCATTTGTGCAAATTTAAAAGAAATTCCAATGTTTTTATGAGTTCCTGAAAGCATCCTGAGTCCTAGGTGCTTGATCTGCTTTACCTGTGGAGAAGTCGTGGCAGTCCCACCTGCTCCCCCGAGCGTGGCGAGGACCCCGGTGCAAATGTAGCCGCCACCGTTGCAAACACCACATGGCTGTCAGCGATCGCACGCTGATGCACGTACCTTTAAAAACCAGGACGCGCGTGCGATAGCCAATTCGTTGAATGACACCTTTAAAAATAAAGTACGTGTGTTCCTCTCCAAGTCCTAATAGCTGTACATTTTTATTTTAGAAAGTGAGGACATGCAAAGATGAACACACAAAGAGGAAAATAAAAATCACTCATAATCTGCCATTGCCCAGAACCCAACTGTTTGGCTCCGAACGCTTTCCTGTATACTGTTATGCTTGTTCTTTGTTTATACAAAGGGGATTCCTCTTCTAACAGAATTGAAATGCACTCTGCACATGTTTTTTTGCTCGCCTGCTTTCCCCCCATTTACCCAAAGATGACAGATATCAGTCATCATAGCAATTACTCTGTTACAATATCCGTTTACTGATATTATAATAGCCCACCTGACAAAGGCACCCATATTTATTTATATAATCTCATCTCATCAGACATTCCTGTCTGTTTTCTCAGTTTGCCATTACCAACAATGTTGTGATGAATAATCTTGTGGCTATGTCTCTGCACAGAAGTCTATGATGTCCTTTTTTATTTTTAAAATGAAATTCTTGTGGGCTTAACACTCTCTGGAGTGTGGCCTCCCTGAGTAAAAAAAGGCCTCACTACACAGTTGGGAGGAGGAGAGCCACAGACGTGGAGACTGCAGTTAAGGGCGGGCCCTGCCACCCCGCAGCGAGTCCAGTGTTTGGTGCAGGACGCTCCTTTCAGCCACGGGGTGGGAGCGGAAGGAAGAACGGAATGCGTCTCCATATTCTTTTCTCACTCAAACTTAAAACCTAGTGGTCCTGAAAGTCAGTGAATAACCAAAATCTTGTTAGTTACTGGGCGCCACTGAGAAAAAAAAAGTCAATTTATACATGGACAATCAACTCCAAATCATAATGATCTTCCTGATTTCACTGCAGCTGTGAAATCTGTGAGTCTGGTTCTCCCATAAGTTGGGCCATGCTGCGCAAGGTACTTGGACCGAAGTTTTTTTCTCCGTAAAACTGGAAGCACACTTCCTACAGCCCGCAAGACAGGGAGAACGGAGCTGGGCAGGAATGCCGTGGACCTTGCACCGTGTACAGAGGAGATGTAAACAGCCAGCCCCTGTCCCTGGTGCAGAATGCTGCCTCAGGATCATTGTTGGTTGTGCTTGTTCATTTGTTTCATTTGCGAAGAATCCTTTGTGAAGTTTTCCCCCATCAACCTGAATGCAAAGTAGATAGATGGTTTGTTGAAAAGTTTTTGACCAGGTGATTACTTGCATCTATCCTATACTTTGCAATCTTATCTCATAGAGTAAATTCATCTTTTTGTTTTGTCTCTGACTTGCAAAAGATGCAACCATTTGGGGGATGGTGATAGAAGGGCATTGGAAAAGAGGTTGCATAAGATTAAAGTTCCATTAGTAATAGCAACTATTTTGAGCATCCAATCAAGGAGTATTTACTCCAGGAGTATAAATGTTCTTGCATAGGAGTTACAGCGTGGGTCAGATTATTCCCATTAACTGAGAAGGAAATGGAGGCTGGGAAAAGCGAAATGACTTGCTTTCATGTTGCACGGCTGATAAATGGTGGAAGTAGGATTAAAATCCAAGTCAGTCCTTCCAACGTAAAGTACTTACTGAGTTCTTCCTGTGTAGTAAGTACTGTGCTCAGTTACATTCCTACCTTCTGTATACCTCTAGATACTACTAGATGCTTCTATGTTTTTTTTAAATGAGGTATAATTGATATAACATTATATTGTATATTAGTTTTAGGTGTACAGCATGATGATTAGATATTTGCATATATTGCAAAATGTTCACCATAATGGGTCCAGTCAACATCCATCAACACAAAAATCTCTTTCCTGCGATGAGAACTTTCAAGATCCACTCTCCTGGCTACTTCCAAACGCGCCACGCAGCATGGCTAACTGCAGTCACCGTGCTGCCTGTGACATCCTGTGACTCACTCATTTTATAACCGGCAGTTTGGACCTTTTAACTCCCTTCACCCATTTCACCCCTGCCTCCTGCAACCACCAAATTGTTCTCTGTATCCACGAGCTTGGGTTTTCTTTTCCATCTTTGCTTTTTGTTGTTGTTGTTTGCTTTTTAGAGTCCACAGTTAAGTGAAAACATACAATGTTTGTCTTTCTCCGTCTGATGTATTTCACTTATCATAATGCCCTCAAGGTCCATCCATGTTGTCACAAATGGCAAGATTTCATTCCTTTCATGGCTGAGTAATATTCCATTGTATACATATACTGTATTTTCTTTTCCCTTTCATCCATCGATACATACTTGAGTTGCTTCCATATCTTGGCTACTGTAAATAGTCCTGCAGTGAACATGAGGGTGCATACATAGTTTCAAGTTAGTTTTTGTTTTCTTTGGATAAATATCCAGGAGTGGAACTGCTGGGTCATACGGTGGTCCTAGTTTTGATTTTTCGAGGAACCTCCACACTGCTTTCCATAGTGGCTGCTCCAGTTTTCATCCCCTCTAATAGTACATGAGGACTCTTCCAGGTAGGCTACCTCTAGGTATTTCTAGATAAATGGTACCTTCTAGCTCTGTGCTGTCCAGTGTGGCAGCCACAAGCCACATGTGGCAATCGAGCACTTGAAGTGTAACCAGTACCACTGAGGAATTGAATTCTTATTCCATTTAATTTTATGATTAACTTAAATTTAAATCCTAAGACTTAACTAAGTTGTTGGCAAACCATTAAGTATGTTTAGATTAACTTGGAAAGGTGAATTTTCTTTTTAATTGTAAATATTATGAAATCTAAATAAAAATCAAGGATTTCTGATAAAATTTTAGCATCCAAGAGGGGAGGTGCTATAAGTATTTAAAATGCACAGTGGATCTTGAAGTCTGAATATGGAAAAATATATGGTTCACAATTTTTATGTTGGTTTCATGATAAAATGATAATATTTTGGATAAATTGAGTTAAATAACATATATTGTTATAATAAATTCTACCTGCTTGGTTTTACCTTGTTTAATATGACTAATAAGACTTCTGAAATTACATATGGATATTTGTTGTTTTACATGACCCCACCTCCCTCGCCTTATATTTTTGAAATATTACTAAAACTTTTTGCCAGGACCCAGCCCTGCCCTCACTCAGTCCCAGTGTGTCGAGCGAGACCCTGTCTCCAGTTCTAGAATAAAACATGTGACCCAGGATTGACCAATTAGAATTCCCAGTTTCCCTAGCCAATGTGGGCGGGTTTGAGGGTAAGTCCCCAAAGCTGGCCTAGCTAATCAGCTCTAGTTCCATCCTCATGGTCACAGAAATTGGTATACAGAAGGGACATGTGACCTAGGTTAATCTAGGCAAAGTGAATCCATACATTTGGATGGAAATTTCATGCAAATGATGCTTTTTCCTTCTAAGGTCTGGCAGCAGGAAGGATGCTACGAGCTTGGAGCTGCCAGAACCAATACTTAGAGACTCCAACGAAGTCCTAAAACACACACACACACACAGGTATTGGAAAGAGATGCAGGAAAACAGTCCCAATGACATAGCTTGTGCACCTGGATCAAACCACACCTGAATCCATTTGTATGAACTACTAAATTACCTTCTTTTCTGCTCACGCCAACCAACCTGTATTCCTATCATTGGTACCAAAAGTCTGGAGTATTGCTCTCACTCCTTCTAATTTGTTGTGAGGACCACAAAGGATAATGGGTAGAAAACCCCTAGGAAATAATGTGTTGTAACACATTTCACTATCAACCTGAATGAATCTTACAATCAATGATGCTAAATGCAAATCAAAACCTGTGTTTGCACGCAGCTTTGTCCAGGTCACTTAGCTCTGTCCACAGTTTGTCTCGCACAGCTGTTACTGGGCACACTCTGATTGTCCACCTGCTTTGTCCTAGGCTGCCCCAAACATCTGCTGACACTTCAGCTGGGTTTGAACAGCACCATTAGTCAGCCATGTCTACCTGGTTCTTTGAGCAAATGATTCTGCTGTTGCTTACTCATTTTTGTTCCTTCGTTTGCTTATTTATCTATCTCGAGTTGGTGATGTCAGCTCAGTGATTTGGAGCTGCGTTTGGAGAGCCGTCTGGACACAACCCTTTGGGCAGGCCGTCTCTTTCTCAGGTTACACAGTCGATAATGCTCCTTCCCCCCACCTTGAGGGTCCTGCCTGAAGGCCCTCTCAAATCGCTCTCTCTTTCTCCATTTCTTCCCTTCTACCTGCTGCTTTTCTGCCTCTTCATTTGGGATCTGCTTGCTTGGGAAGCCTTTCCTAACAACTCCTGGCTGGTGTCTTTGCTCCCCTCCTGACTCTCCATCCCAGCCCCGACTCCATTGGGTATAATTGCTCTGTTTATTTATCTAGCTAGCTTTCCATTAGACCATGACCTCCTCATGGGCAGGAACCAGACTGCTCATCTCTGTGCCTCAAGGACTTGCTCCACAGTGGCTGGAGCTTCCGGATGATTAACAGGCATAAAAAGAATAAATGAACAGAATGTGAGTAAAGGAAGAGCTGGCCCCATCTCTCACATCTTCCAACCTGCCTCATAGCTTGTCTGTTGTAAAGCAACTTCCATGAGGCTCAACGGATGCTTAAAAAATAGAGCTCTGAATGAAATAGATGAAGTGTCTCCGAACAGCCTTTGCCTCCTCCACCTGCGTCCAAAGGCTGGGGGTGGGGGTGGGGGGGCGGGATTCCTGGTCTCTCTGCCCAGCCTGGAGATGGTATAAATCATCTGATGAGCCAGTCTAGAGCTCTCACCCCCAGGGGATGGGTGGCACATGTGAATGGTTAGACCTATTTGCAGCCATTGCTAGCTGACAACCAGCTGAATACTCAGCTGTGTCAAGGACAAATTCTACATGGATCATGGTGTCCCACTGCTGCCTTGGAGTCCTCAAAGTGACATTTTCCCTTTAATTGTTAGCTTGGGAGAATGGGGTGGGGTGGCTGCCTCCTTCCCAGAGATCATGGAAGGGTGGGAGGGGGTCTGTCCTGGGGTCGCCAGAGGCCAGGATGAAACAGCTGTCATCAGAACCTCCCTGGTGATGGACAGGGAAATGGAGACTCTGTGGGATGCGTGAATGAGTCGCTCTGGAAATAGTTCATTTCAAGTCCATCACTCAGCAAGAACAAGGCTAAAATGTGCTATAAACAACGCAGTATCTTTAAATGCCTATGGGAACTAATGAAGTCGGAAGTGGGAGCATTTAGATGCTTTTTCTTGGCACATCCTCAGGACAGCTATCTTGGGGCCTTACTCAGGAACATCATCTCCCAGAATTCAGCAATCCTCTGAGCTTCACACTGGATTGGCCCATCTCTGGGAGAGTTCAGATTATTCTGTAATGAGTCAACACAAATCGACTCTGTTGTCTGGTACCTGCTGCCAAAGGAAGAACAGGCTGGTGCCGCAGACAGGAGAGAGGGGGTGACAGAGAGGACAGCGCCCGCAACGTCTCCTGTGCCTCCTCGTCCTCTCCCTGCCTCATCTGCTGGGCTCTTTCTGTCCCTTGGCAGGAGTCTGCCCCTCTGAGCAGCGCCACCCTTGCCTGATGCTACAAGATTAAGCAATTTGCTTTTAATTAGGACTGCAGTCATTTCCAAAGAAAGCAGCGGAGAAAGCAGGGAGCGGGCTGGCTCTTTAAAGCTGAAGTGGATGCACACGGTAAATTCAGACCCCACTGTGGGCAGCCAATTTGAGCTGCTTGTCCCTTGTGCTCTGAGCTCCTCACCCGGGGCTACAAGCATCTACTCTTACCTACCGGTTAACAGAGGTGTTTGAAGCGGGTGTAGAGAAGGGAACCCATGACCCTTCAGTTCCCTTCGTATCTGGTGTTGAAATTCTATCCAGACAGTTGATCGGGCCTGTGCTCTCTGGCATCCGCCTGGTGCTATGGTCTTTGCAACATTCAAACACTTTTCTCTCCAGCTCTGTGCCCCCCACCCCCAGGAAGGGAGTCACCACAATTTGCAGTTCTTGCTGGAGGAATCTGAACAGTTTGCTGGGGGTGGGGAAGAGAGGAGAAAGGGAGAGAACACAGGCTGTGTGGCATTGGTCCCGCCCGTATCTTCCTCCCTGGAGTTCTGGGCTGGAGACGGGTCTTCCTGTCTCACTCACATGCCGGGCCAGGCAACCACCACGGACCCTTCATTCTAGAAGCCAAACACATGGCAGCTCAACCCAGCTTCCCGCTTGGCTCCCTGCTCCCCGCACCCGCACATTTTATGACGATAATTGGAAAGGAAAGAAAGGTAGCGGCTTTGTTTACAATGCAATTAACATCTGAATAATTTACTACAAAATAAGCTGGAGCTATATTCAGCCACATAGAGCCTGCTCCCTTTTTAAAGCCAGCTTGAAATCCTCAGCAGAGAGACTGTGTCTGTTCCCTCACCCTGGGCCGGGCTGGTCTCCGTTAGACATTCAGCCCCTGGAGTCCACTCCCACACCCTTGCCGACAAACCCAGTGGAAACTTTCTCTCGAAGTCGCAGCTCCCTGGTTTGGACCTGCATTCGGCAGAACTGTTTCTGTCCAGGGCTCCGGTGCCCCCTCATTCCTGGCCTGTCTTGCCTTGTCCTCACCTAGAGCAACTCCGTTTCCAGATGGCCCCTCTGCCGGGCACGGAGCACTTTTTCAAGAAATGTCTGTCGAATGGGAGAATGAGAGGCCAGACCGGATGATGGTCGAAAGGGAGGTTGGCTCGTAGCTCCAGCTTCACTCAGCCCTGCCCACTGCCAGGCTTGGAAGATCCTAATGTTTGGATGAGTTGGCAGGAAGAAAGCAACTTTCAAAGTGGGCCCGACAGGGGAGAGGGTGCTGTCTGCACAAAGAGCACCCGCTTCCCCCTCCAGCTGGCTCTGGTCTGTGCTTCTGGTTCAACAAGCAAGCACAACCCTGCTTCATCATGCTAAGCATGGCCCGCAGCCTCTGTCTCGCTTCCCAACACATAGCTTAGCTTTGCCCACTTGCCTTGGCCTTGGCACTCTTTCCTCCCTCCCTTGTTTTCCATCCAACCCTCAGGTTGCTCTTTCTCTTGGTTATGACTTTGTAAGACAACAGACCTTCGGAGCCCTTCCACCGGAGACGGGGAAGATGCTGCTGGACCCACACCCACATTCCTTTCTGCTGCCCCTGACTTCCCCTTCCCCACCACCACTCCCCTGCCAGACCCGGGGGGCTCACAAGAGGCCGTGCCATCCGCAGTCCTTCGCTCCGCTGCCAGCCATTGTGGGGAGGTAACAACGCTTGGGCTTTTAAGTGCCCGAGGGAGTGAGTGGGAGCAGTAGGAAGTCCTTGGGGGGGAGGCATTGAGACAAGGAGTAGTTGTCCCCTCTTTTTACTGGCCCTAAACAAAGTCACTTAATTCTAAGTAGAAAAATGGTTCATCGGTTGTGTGTGTGTCTACACACACACACACACACACACACACACACACATTTGTATGTCTTGGGAACATTTAGGGGTAACACTAGCCCACACAGCACTTTGATTTAAATTAGAACAGGTACCCTGGACTCAGCGCAATGGAGACACCCCCTCCCCACCTGCCAGGGCACACAGCTTGGTGATTACGGTGCAAGTTGGATTTTCATACTCACTTGGCCCCTCAGCTGAGCAACTGTGTGCTGTGCACAACCTACTCCCCTGTGCAAAGCAGCCCAGGAACCTGGTCAGGAAAGCTGCGTGGTGTGGGCCGTGAGTCCCAGGTTCCAGCAGCCAGGCTGAGGGTTGCAGTTCAAGAGCAAGGGCTGTGGAACCGGCATCCTGGATTCACGTTCCCTCTGGGCCACGTGCTTGCCAAGAAACGTTACACAAGTTATTTAACGTCTCTGCACCTTGGTGTCTTCATTTGTGTCCTGAGCACAAAATAGGCCTCGAGTATAAATACATGCATTATACATCTTCTTATTAAATATTTACGGAGTCCTGGGTCCTCCACTCAGAGGTAACTCTGGGAAAAATCATTCCATCTCTCTGGGTCTCTGTTTGCTCCTGTTCAAAGGGTGTTTGCATGGATGGTGCCTCGTAAAAGTCCTCATCGGAGGCCTTCGCCAAAGTGTGTGAATGTGTGTCTGTCTTCTCTAACATGACTAACTTGTGTTTTCTGACTCGAGGCAGCACTTTCGCTGACCCTAACTACAATTTTATTTTATTTGCATTACTAGCAGTGGCAATTGACAAGACCAGGGCTGTGTGTGTGTGTGTGTGCTCGCAAAGAAACTGGAGTTCTGGGCAAAGGTTCCCAGAGAGAATCACAGGGCAGGGTTGGTGCTGAGCAGGGCATGGCTCCCTGACCAGGTGTGATGAGTTGAATTGCGCCCCCCTCCACAAGACTGATATATTGAAGTTCTTGCCCCTAGTATCTCAGAATGGGAACTTATTTTGAAACAGGGCCACTACAGATGTAGTTGGTGAAGATGTGGCCATACTGGCACAGGGTGGGCCCCTAGTCCAGTACAACTGTGTCCTCATTAAGAGGGGAAAGTTGGTCACACAGAATGAAACCCCATGTGCGTATGAAGGCAGAGATCAGGGTGATGCTTCTCCAAGCCAAGGAGCCCCAGAGGTTGCCAGCAAACTGCCCGAAACTAAGAAAGGGCCTGGAACAGATCCTCCTCTTCCAGCCTGCATGGAACCAACACACGAACACCTTGATCCCGGGCTGCTGGCTTCCAGAGCTGTGAGACAATACGATTGTCTCCGAAGCCACCCAGTCGGTGGCGCTTTGTTATGGCGGCCCTGGCAAAGTAACACTGCGGGTAAGAGAGTTCCTCTTCCATGTTCCTGAGGCCCACAGCACCACCTGGGCCCCACTTCTGGGCCTCGGCAAAGCTGCACATTCCTACAGGTCATGGGCCTCCTGCAACAGGTCAAGAGCAGTCAAAGCTGTGAGCCTTAAGCCCTCCATTGCCAACGGGTGACTGCGATTATTTACACTCTTTTTTTTTCCACAGAGGATTTGAAGTAGCTTAAGGGAAATGCCTAAAGTAAGATAGTACAACCAATAAAAATAGAACGACCAGAAAAGCTATAAATCTAATTAGAAGGTTAGTTGAAGGATGGGGCTGGTGCAGTTTCGCCTTCCTGGGTAATGAAAACTGCGTGACAGATTGTGTTTTCTTTCTGCTCCGGCCAGCAGGAAGCTCCGAATCACATTCGCAGCTCAACTGTTTCCTCTGCTGAGAGTGCAGCTCCGAGCTTCTTGGTGGCGGTGGTGTGCCAGTCCCACAGGGGAAGCAGCACTTTTCTAGCAAGTCTAACACAATAGGAATGAGAGGGAAATCTGAGCCCCTGAAGGGACCAAGAGAGATGTAACTTCAGACTGCGATAGGGAAGGACCTACTATGGGCAGCCCAGAGCAAATGCTTCAGCCTGGTACCGCTCTCCACTCACTGACCAGCGGTAACATACGCCGTGCCTTCTGCTGGATGCTGGAGTCACACATGAAATCTAATGCGTAGCCATGAGGTGCGCAGTGTCTTACAAACTGGAAATTTTTACACTTCTTTAATTTAGATTTTTTTCCTTCCTTCTTTTTTTAAAATTTTTTAAAAGTACTGTATTTGTTTGTTTGTTTATTTATTTATTTATTTTTAGAAAAAGAAAGGGAGAAAGAGAAGGAGAGAAACATCGATGTGTGGTTGCCTCCCACATGCCCCCCAACTGGGGACCTGGCCCACAACCCAGGCACGTGCCCTGACTGGGAATTGAACTGGCAACCCTTTGGTTTGCAGGCTAGTGCTCAATCCACCGAGCCACACCAGCCAGGACTCCTTCCTTCTTAATAAATCAGAAAACTCCAACACCACTGGTCCCCTGCACTCCCGCAGAGCAGTGAGGGACTGCAACTGCTCCTTCAGGTGGGACACATGTCCCTGGTTTGTCACAGCCCCTAACACCAGACCTCCAGCGGGTGATTGGCTTTGGTGCCCTGCCCTGTTAGCATCCTTAGACTGAGGCTGTGCAGTAGAGACAGCTGTGCCTGAGGTGGGATGGAGGCCTAGAGGCAAACAGGCTCCCGGAGCTGGGCAATGGACAACCTGCGCCCCAGCACACCAGACCCCGTGAGATCCAGAGACTTGTCCGAGATTTCAAGACTGGAAAATGTCAGTGTCAGAAAATTGCTGTAAAGGTTACATGAAATAATAAAATGCATGTGTGGTGACTAACACAATTAAAACTCGGCAAAGTTACACACACCTACACAAAGCACACACAGTGATATGCTTATAAATATTAACAATAAGCTCACTGGGAGAGGGACACCCTAATTCGTATTGTTTGTTCATTTCTGTGGTATAAATGTTCCTATTGCAGCCAATTTCAGGTTATCAAAGTGGAGTCCATGGGCTGGCAAAATACCTGAAAACTGAACAATTGGCTCTTAAGAACCAGTAATAAGTAAGTGGCAGTTCACTAACTACCCTGGCTTATACTGGCTTACCAGAGCCACTTGTTAAATGTATGTATTATGTTTTATACTATGTGGCATGTTTGGTTATGTTGTATATTATACTTACAAAAATGTCCTTTTAATACATACTATATATTTAATATGTAAATAGGTAATGGAATTGTAATGAATGAAATAGAGTTTTAACAGATAACATAATTATAAATGTTTTATTTCTTTTTAAAATGACGTACTAAAATATAAAATAAACGTTCCACTTGAAATGTATATAAATAAAAAAGTAGAACGCCGCAAAATTAGTTTCTTCCTTTCCTTTCTAGCAACTGTCGGTGCCTGTTTCCGGCCTGCCCTCCCATCCTCCTCCCCGAGCCCCGCTTTCCTGGGTTAGAATCCGACGGGAAACCCAGACCCAGGTACGGTATGCTTCAGTAGCACGATGGAATGGATTCCTGTGAAGCGGAGACGCGTTAATGGTCTGCAACTGCTGATGGGATCTCTCTTAGGCCCAGATCTGACTCCTTATCTGATGGGAGCGCCTGGTGCTGGGCTCCAGCAGAGCGTGCAGCGTCGAGCAGAGCTGACAGAGACAGCGCCTCTCCCAGACCCGCATGCCTCCGCACCTGAGGCCCGCCTGGCTCGGGCTCCACTTACACACACACACACACACACACACACACCCATGCACGTGCACACACACAGGTACTCCACACACGCACACACAGACACACACCTTTTTCTTTCCACTCTTCGTCTAAATGATAATGATGGGTTGAACACCTCAGTGTTTCCTAAATGCAAGAACAATGCCTCATACTTAGAAAAACAAGCACCTTCTGTGATCAAATACATGCAATTCATAGAGAAACCATGTTTAAAGCCACGAGTCCCTGAGCTTTTCCTAGGTACCTGAAACCTCATGCACATCCGCCCGGTCACTCCTCACAGCCATGCTATGACATAGGTGCTGTCCTTCCATCCCTGCTCTCCCAGGAGGAAACGCACTCGGGAAGCTGGAGTAATTTGCTGAGGGTCACACAGCTGGACAGCGGCAGTTTTTCTGACTGGTCTACCTCCAGGGGCATTTCTATTTTCTCCCCAAATTCACCCTATGCCAGGAGTATACAGATTTTAGAATTTTCATCAGAAGCCCAAATCACGTGGCAAATCCTGGCTCCTCACGCTCTCTGTTGACAGATGTCTGTCTGTCTTTTGCGCGTCTGTGGCTATTTTTCAGGGCAACGAGAAAGCTCCGCACTTCCCAAAGTGTTCTGCAGTGACTCCAGGAGCAGTTCCCCTGGCACGTGAGGAGACTCCAGTCTCGAATTCCAGGGTGGGGGACTGCTCTAGGGCATATGTATTCAACAAGAGGTGTGCTCGAAGCAAGAGGAAGCCTGTGATTTGGCGTATCTGATTGGGGGAACTGGGGTGTGTGAAGCTCATGATTCGTTTTATAAAAGAGAAAAGCCTACAAGAAAATGAGTTTATTTTTAACATAGTTCTAGTTAAACATTTCTAAAGCACCTACTGTGTGTCAGGCACGTGTGTTAACATTCTTTGAATAACACCGCCCACAGCCCATTGGGATCTGGTATGCTCATCACTCAAAGGACGGCTTCCATTGCTTTATTTTTCACTCCAGTGTATTTTTTACACCACCTTATTCTAGACTGGAGTGTAACTCACTTGTCTGGGTTTCCCCAAATTGAGTTCACTTTGGAAAAATATGTCAGTTGTGAGGGTATTTAAAAGGGAACCCCTTGTGCTAACCTCTGTCTTACCACATGCCACACATGATTTGTCAGTTTAACTGACCATCTGTCCCCAAGAAGACTGGAGCCCCCTTGGAAGCATGGGCTGTGTTGTCCGCTTGGTGTCCCCGGGTTTGTCCTGGCATGCAAGGCCTAGTGCCCAGTGAGAGTCTGCACGCACACTCCCTATGGAGCTGAAAAGGGGATAGTTACGCAGTGGGCTTTAACTACTTTAAGTAAAGCAGCCTTACCGCACAAGGATAGTGTCGTTGCTCAAGGTGACTCCTCTCCAAAGGACCAATACTCATTTGAAAACCAGAGATCTGACTATTTGTTCAGAAATCTGGCACTTCCGAGTAATATGGTGTGCTGTTTTCAGTTGTTTAAACATACATGAAATGATCATAGGGGTCCCTGAACTCTTAATAACTTCTGCATCTGGCCACCCAAAATGCATATGACAAGGACTAAGAACGAGAGAAAGCTCTGTCTGTGTGTGCACGCATGTGCACGTGTGCACACAAACATGTTTTTGTGTGTATACACATGTCAGTGGACATGTGCGTGTTTTACACACACTGGTAAGAAAGAGAGCATGCTGTAGGGGAAGAATGGGATTCGGGTGGCCTGTCAGCTTGCACTGCAGCCCTGGCTCTGCCCTTTGCTAGCAGAGGGACCCAGGGCACATGACATGTTACCTGAGAGCTAGGGACTTCTCCTCTCAAAGGGAAATGTTAAGACCTATGTCATAGGCACAAGGAGACCCCCGAGTGCAACACCACTGTGTGGCCTCTAGGATTACATGGAGATGCTGGACCTGACCACATGCCCTATTCGAGATGCTTCCCTGAAATCTCCGACTCCATTTACAGTCAGGCTGGTGGGACCTCATGTCACACTTTATGGAAGAGACAGGCAACAGCCACCCAAGGAGTCCTGCTCTGGCCCTCCAGCTAAGTCACCCAGTTTAACCTCAGAGGAGGTTGGCCCGGCCTCCCACTTTCTGAAAAACCCCTCATTACTTGCCAGAAACTTCTAAAGCTTAGGCCCCCTCAGCCACCAGGCTGCGAGAAATCGCAGGCTGGTACCCGGGGTTGCTCAATCACAGCACTTCCTTTCCCCCCTTAGAATAGAAACTTCTGCCTTGGCTGGGAGCGGGGCCCTGCAGGCCGAGAGGCAGGGGCCTCCCCCTTCCCGGAAGGGACAGCGCAGGGCAGCCAGGTGGTTCTGCCTGGCAGGGGCCGTGGCCTGGGCTCCCAGGAGGCCTGTTTGCGGAGACAGGAGTCGGCCCTGGGGCACCAGGAAGCCGGGCTTCTGCTGAGCATATTTCTGGAGCTGGAATGCCATCCCTTGGAGAGCCCGTCTCTCGGAGACGCCAGGGCTGAGTGGGCTTTAGAAAACTGCGGAGGCCTGTGGCGTTGGGGGGGCAGGAGGTTCCCACATGCCAGGCTGCAAGGCCCTTGGTGGGGGGTTCCCTCAGGCATTTCTAATTACAGGAGTTATTTCTGCCCCGCGGATTATGTGGTTCTTGCACTTGGCGTGAGGAATGGAGCCAGTCATGATTAACTCGGCGAGTGTTAGCCCAGGTCCAGGGGCACCCGTTGGGAAGCAGAGCAGTTAATACACGGGCGGATTAGGTGGTTCTTAGGCTTCGCCACAATTAGAAACTTAGGACGTTTGAAATACTAACTGGGGCATGTGGGTAAGAGGCAGCACTGGGTTTCCCTGCCAAGGAGATAGCAGCCCCGAGGCGGCTGCGGAGAATTATGTAAGGACCTGGCTATGGGCAGTGGCCTTTACCAAGTGCTTGCTGGCCGTCTGTGGGGCTTATGGGTGCCCCTTGCTTGATCTTCCCTAGAACCCTGCAGACGGGACTGCGTCTCCTATTTTCTAGAGGAAGAACTGGGGAAGAACTCGGGGCAAATGAGGTTCCTAAGTCTGCACAGCAAGGAAGTGCGGATGGGGATCTGAACCCAGGGGGGCCTTTTCTCTGCATCATCTGGCACCACGCCCTTGGCAATAATACCTGCCCACCTCTGGGAAGGCATTGCGGGGCTCACGGAAAGTAAAATGTGCTGAGAAAAAACAATACCAGCAGCTGCCATTAACTGAGCACTGGCTGTGTGCACGCCCTGCGCTCCAATCCGTATACACTTGCGTTTCCTCCTTGGCCCCACCGCAGACAGCGGGTGCATTGCCTTCCCCATCGCACAGCCAAGGGACTGAGGCATCCGGGGATGTGTAAAGAAGTTCAAAGAGCCAGGGTTAGGTTTGACCTCAGGCCTGTCTGCCTCTGAAACCCACACCGCGTCGAAGATGCCATTGTGCCTCCCCAAGTCTGTGAGGCAGAGGCGGGTAAAGTGCACGCCCAACTCTAGGGCTCCTCGTCTGCTGCCCTGCCTGGCCCTCACTCGTCCGTTCCTGAATTTATCATGATTAAGCGTTTGTTAAGCATCACTGTGCACTGGGCATTGTGCAAGAAGGATGCTACAGATCCACTTATTTAACTGCCGCCATGGTAAAATGGGGTAGGTGCTATTTATTACTCTTTTCACGGTCTGGATAAGAAAACAGTTTCACGAGTAGTAGTCTGCTTAATAAACAGCCTACTGTGCTCCAATTGATCCATAGATGCAAACGCATGGACTGTCATAGGGAAAAATGTCCTTGTCACACAGACTGCATGGACAGAGGGGACAGCGGAAGGCAATGCAAACAAGGAGAGTGCTGGAGGAACCGGCCTGGGACTCACCCAGCAGCCCTGGGATGAACGTGGCCCCGGGCGGGTCTTTGGGGAACCCGGAGACATGGCTGGTGGAAAGTGAATTATGGGACATAAAATTCAACAAAACCCGCGCCTTATGGACTTCATGTTTTGTTTGTTTTGTTCAGTTTCCCTTGCTTCGTTTTGTTTCTGGAGGGGTCTTCGGGGCCCTGGCACTTCACCGAGGCCCCTGTTTACAGTCTGGGAACAGACAGCACAGTCAAAACCGGATTCCTTCAGCTCAGTTCTATTTTCCACTTCCCTAATTACAACATTCCTTCCCTTTGGACATCGTTCAAGTTCTCCTTTCCCTCGAGCTGCACAGCTACCACCTGGATGTAGGAAGGAAGCAATAGACGGCATGATTCTAAGAATGATAAGGGGGGAAGCCAGCAAAGGGGGCCCTCCCTGCCCGGTGTGCAGCCTCCTTGGGCCCTGCACATGCTTCCTCGGCCCCTGGATCCCATTCACAGAACTGCAAGGTGGGCGGCTTGAGTGCAAGGGCTTTGAGGAGTACCTTCCAACTCCCAAAGCCAAGCACACAGTAGGCACACAGGAGATGCCCAGCCAAGACATGGCCATGTTCAGTGCAACACAAACTCAAGTCGTTTCTAATTACAGAAACGAAAGCATGGAAGCTTTAGACTGGGTTGCTGTTTTATGGTTAACATATTAATTTCAAGCAGATTTGATGCTATCCCTGTGACACTCTCACTTGGACTCATTTGCATCTTGGCCTGCTTTTGTGAGTGAGAAAGAAGGACCACGCAGCAAAAAGGAGAGACCTGTGCATGATCCCCATCCAGACTCCGTCCTAAACGCTGGTTATGGACAGATTCTTACAATAGCCTGTGCCACCACCTCTTCACAGTTTGGGAAACAGGTTGATGAAAATCCATGTCCCTACATGGGTGGGGGCACTTATATGTACCAGGGGTGTAGAATCTGTTCCTTTACAATGTCTGTGGCCAAGAGTGCGGCATAGATGATGACCTGGTAGTTTTTCATTCTCCTTCTTGAAAAAGAAATTGAGATGCGTACGTCATTGCATACCAGACCCTAAGACTTATCCAACACAAATTAGATAGTCAATTTGTTTCACTTCTGGCATTCGTATCTAATTTCTAAATGTTGTGAATCATTTCCCCTATGCTGGGAAGTTACAGGAAACGTATTTCCCTCTTTCTTTCAAACTATCTATTCATTCTTAAAAATGGGAAGTAAGAGGTTTAAAAATCACTGCTTTAAGGCAGGAGTCACAGACTCTCTGGAAAGGACCAGATAGGAAGTATCTTTGGTTTGGAGGCTCACACACAACTTGCTGTGACAGCTACTCAACTCAGCCGTTGTGGTGTGAAATGAATGGGCGTGGATGTGTTCGAACACAACTTTATTGATGGCTACTAGATTCTGAATGTCATACAATTTTCACAGGTAATGAAAAATCATCACTTTTTAAAAGTTCCTTTCAACCATTAACAGTGGAAAAGTATTCTAAGCTCTCAGACCATAGGCTAAAAGGCAGGAGACCAGAATTGTGCACTGAGCTACAGTTTGCTGATCCATGAAATTTAATAGAGCTAGTTCTACTGCTACCTCTAAGTGTCCATGGGGAGCCCATGGGCTCCATCTGGGCCTCTGGTGATGTTGAAAGTGGAGGCTTGGAATAGCCTGTGCTATTCAATGTGGTAGTCACTTGACACTGGTAGCTACTTAAATGCAAATGTAAATTAATTAAAATTAACAGTTTGTTTAATCCCTGAGTCAAATTAGACACATTTCAAGTGCTAA
This sequence comes from Glossophaga mutica, assembly GCA_039655065.1. Taxonomy (NCBI): domain Eukaryota; kingdom Metazoa; phylum Chordata; class Mammalia; order Chiroptera; family Phyllostomidae; genus Glossophaga; species Glossophaga mutica. Next base: position 23,894,301 of record CM077315.1, read on the forward strand.
ATAGCCATATGCGGCTAGCGGCTCCCATACTAAATGGCACAGATATGGAACATTTCTATCATTGCAGAATGTCCCACTAGACTAGAAATAACCTTTAAAACCCCTTCTTGGCTCAAGGGTTCCAGTGTCTATGATTTTCAGCCACGAAAATGTAGCATGAAAACCAAGATGTTGGGGGTTGTAGTAGCTTGAATTGTGTTCCCCAAATTCTTGCTTACTAAAAGACTCAGAATGCAACCTTACTTGAAGATAGGGTCTTTGCATGGGTAACTTGTTAAAGATCTCAAGATGAAATCATCCTGCATTTAGGGTGGGCCCTAAATCCACCGACTGATGTCTTTGTAAGAGAAAGGAGGAGGCGGTGTGAACATAGAGAAGCATGGAGGGGAAGGCAACCTGGAGGAGGAGGCAGACATTGCGGTGATACAGCCACAGGCCCAGGAACGCCACGGACCACCAGCATCCACCAGATCCAGGAGCGAGGCCGGGAGTAGACTTTCCCCAAGAGACGTTGAGGGAGCGAGCCCTGCCACACTCTCAGGGTAGCCCCTGGATCCGTGAAAGAATACACTGTTGGTGTATTAAGTCACCAAGCTTGTGGTGATCGGTCACAGCAGCCCAAGGAAACTGAGGGAGTTTCGGTTAGAAAGAGGACCAAGTTATTAGAAAGTTACAAAATCCTTGAGATAATTTGGGAAGTGACGAAAAGAATTCCAAGCAAGGATTTCAAAAGAACTCCATAAAGAGTTGGGTCCAGAGAATACTATTTTATGTAGAAATTCCACTTTCCAATAGCTGACGTGGTTGAAGAGAAGCTTTGGAATCACAGGCATGAGGGACAAATGTGAAGGAGGCAGAGAGGGAACGAGCCTGCTTCCCTGATGAGAAGACCTCACCTGCTGGGTGTGGGGGAGCTGGTCCTGCCCACAGACGGAAATAAGAATGAATCCACATCAGTTTGCATAAGGTGTTTGCTCCCAAGCCTGCAGCACATGTGTAGACTGGGAGGACGCCTCATAAAAGTCCTTATCTTTGGAGAATGCAGAGCAGTGATTAAGGGCAGAGCAGATGGGGGCTGCTTAGGCACCCGATGGGACAGAGGTGACAAGTGCAAGATCATTTTGCTGAGCTCACTTTTTGAGTAAAGACAATTGTGATGCAAGGCTATGAGGACGAAGGAGCAAAACTGATGGGTAGTCTCCTGCCTCTCTCCTTGGAGTCTAAGGAGGAAGTCAGTTTGCTCCCTGCAAGGAAAACCCTAAACTGAGACCTTTGCTCCAACCTCAGAGCTTGAACTTCCCAGTGGGCAGTGGCCCTGTGCCGTGGACTAAGCCTCTTATCCCATCATTGGAGGGAGAAGACATTTTTATGGAAGTCAGTTGCATCATTAATAGCAAAGCTGGAGAGCAGTGCTGTTCCTGTACCAGCCGCTCTCCTTCCAGGAGCGCACCCTAGGAGGCCGGCCTGGAAACACACAGAGCCTGATGGGCAGCCACAGGCACCGGACACAGCCCGGCCTTCTGCAGGCCTTGCGTTTGACTCTTCCTCTGTTGCAAGTTTTCTGTCTGGATGACGTATTTCACCCTGTTAAGCCTCTGCTTTTACATCAATAAAATGGTACTACTAATAACATCTACCTCATAGGGTTGTTATGAGGACGAAATTAAACCATGTAGGGAACATGGTACATGCATGGAAGACACCCAAGAAAAGGTTGCTATGGCGTTATTTTTTTTTAACCAAAGATGTACATCTAAGTGCTGTTTTTGATAGAAAGAAACTAGAAGCAAGCACAGTGGCTAAGGATTAATGAACTATGACATATATGTTCATATACAAACACGTGTGAGGCGGAATAAATGTTCTATAGACTGTAAACCATTATTTTTGAAGACTGTTTATCGATGGCTAATGATATGGGAAATATTCAAAATAGAATATTGAATGAGAAAAGGAAAATTACATTTTGTTTTATAGTAAAATTCTTCTGTATTATTCTTTAATAAAACTCCTATTTATTATTACACACACACATCCATATATAGTTCTATGGGGAAACAGTAAGATTTACAGAAATATGAAAATGCTGATTAAAGCTAGGCATATGGATAATTTTTACTTTTTTCCTTTATATTTTCATTTTACTCTCAAATTTTAAACAATGTACATATATTCCTTTGATGATAAAACTGAAAATATCAAGGAAAAGTACTGTGGGTTCTGCAATCAGACTGATACAATTTCAAAGGCTGGCTTTCTGTTTAGGAATTATAAAACCTTGGGTGAGTTCTTTAACTGAACCTCAGTTTCCTTGCATTCAAAACAGGGCAAGAGGAAGGAGAATTGAGTTCATCTCCAAGCACTGTACTGAGAATTACATAAGAGAGTTGAAGGGCAAAGTGCCTGACAAAAACAAAAGGAGGAGGCTGTGTGTTATTCACCCAAGGGCAGAAGATCCTCATGAGAAGAGCCCAGACAGTTCTGGGAGGACATCAACATGCTTAGTGGGTCACTGGAAATGCTGAGACAGAAGTCATTGCCCAGACACCAAAGGCAGAATGCTGTTTCTTGGAGGCAGGGCTCCGCAGAGAAGTCGTGGAGTATTGCTTTGGAGGACCTGGGCAGAAGACTGCCCAGCTCATGTAGTCTTTGCTTATCATAGCAACCTGTCTCAGAGTCCATTGGAAATCCCAGATTGATTTCATTGATGGCTCACACCTGCTACTTGCATTGCATGGTCCAGGGCAATTGACATTTGGGTTAATCTTAAAAAAAAAAAAAAAAAAAAAAAAAACCAACAACTAACTAACAGAAACATGATGACTGGTGTCTGTCTGTATGTGGGCAGGGCAGTTCAGTTTCTGGCAAAAACTAATAATGATAAAAACAACATGCCATAACCCATACGGATCTGTTTTTTCTGTATAAGTTCCTGTGGGAAACACTTTGTTTTTCTTTATTTTTTCCAGCTTCATTGAGATATGATTGACATATCGCATTGTGTAAGTTTAAGGTGAACAAAGCGTTGCTTTGACACACTTCTGTGTTGTGAAAGGGCTGCCACCACAGCATAGCCAACGCCTCCAGCCCCTCACATAGCACTTAACAAGACTGTGTTATATACCTGAAAGTTGTTAAGAGAGTAGGTCTTCCACGTTCTCACCACACACAAAAAGGCAATTATGTGTGCTGATTATGTTTGCTTTCCACTGACTTTTTACAGCTTTTTTTTTAAACAGATAAGGACACCAAAGCTTAGGGAAGGTAACATGTCCAATGACGGAGCCAGTGGGTGATGGAGCTGGAATTCAACACCCACAGGAAGTTGAGTGTGGAGCCTGAACTCTAACCCATGAGGCCCCTCCTGGCCCCTTTGCACTCCACTGCCGAGGGCCACCCACAGACCCCAAAACAGAACACCCTTCAGTGGAGTCAGAAAAGAACACAGGAACAGAGCGGTCTTCGTGGACTGACTGGCAGAGAAGGACCAGTTGTCATGAGGTTCTTCCTTCATTTCTGTGTATTCCAGGAGGTGGGTTTGAAATGTTCCAGTTTCTTTAGGCTCTTTTATTATTATAATCACTCCTAAATGTTTTGATTGTGAATGTTATTATGGATGTTATTTCAAATCAGCTTTTAGCCTTAGAAGACACTAATGTAAGCACACAAGACCATTCTCTTGAGCAAACTATCCTTAATAAAAACAATACATCAGGTAGACTCATTAAAGGGGTGGTTAATCCCTGACAGCAAGCCTTTCTTCAGACAAGGCCCCCTCACAAAATGCCAGGAACCTGGCTTAGAGGTCAAGGGGAAACCGAAAGAAAACAAAAGATGGAAGGAGGGAGAGATGTAATTTTATCTCAGTGCCATAAATAAAGGGGTTGCGTCCCTGTAGGATATTTACAAAGTGGTGCGGACCATGGGGAGAGGCGCTGGGGTGTGGTTTATGGGAACTAGATCAGGAGCCTGAAGTCCTGGGTTCCAGGATCAGCACTGCCAGTGACTGGTACGTGCCTTTGAACAGTTACTGACCTCCGTGTTTCATCACTAGTAACCTGATTTGCCCTTGTCTTGCTTAACTGGAGTGCCCGTGTCTCAGTTTGCCTAGGACAGCCCCCGGTTACACCTGTTGTCCTGGCATGATTATTAATAGCACCCCTTCGCCTCTGGAAGTGACCCTCTTTGGGTGATACATTACATATTTACCCTGTGCTCAACTTAGAGTGTTATGACGACCAAAGATGTAAGGGTTTGGGCATGTTCTGTAATAAAGCCCTATTATAGATTCCAGGTGCGGGGGAGGTGCTTCTTGTTTGCTCTGAGTGCCCCCTTTAAGAAACAAAATTGGTTTAGGAAGAGTTTACAATAACGTGGGGAAAATGCCCAACATTATAAACTGGGTCTATTGAAAAATCAGGTTTGCAGTGCAGCCCCTACACATACAGACAAGATGCGCAATGGAAACACACCCAATGGCAGTGGTGGCAGCCTTTGGTGGGACTGTGGGTGAGATTGTGCTGCATTTTTTTAAATTAGTAGGTTAACTTTTATTTTCAAAAAAGCTTCAAAACTACGGAAGAAAGAAATGACAGCTGGCGACCTGCTCTAGGAGGGGACGCAGGGAAAAACGGAGCAACCAGAAGTTCTTGTTGGACCTTTGCCGGGAGAAGCAGGCGGGGTAGCTGCTGGAGACAAGAGGAGCTTCCACAGCAAGGATTCCCCCCTCCCTGAATGACATTCAGGTTTCAACAGTGTCCAAGCCACCTCCAGCTGGACTGCAACCAGGACTGAGGGGTCTCATGAGCACAGGGACCAGATGGGCTGCTGGGACGTCTAGGATCTGCCATAACCTGGATGGGACTTCTGTTCTCAAACCCAGCACAGCTTCATGCATTATCCAATCAGAGAATTCTAGGGAGTCAAATAAGTTGATCTAAACATCATATCATAACACTTTCAGCTTTTCTATTCATTTTAAAAAGAGAAAAATAGTTAATTCAGGACCTTACAAGAATTCCATTTTTAATAAAGCAAGCAAATCATATCTGTCTAAAATGAAGTAATTGAAGCAGCCATTTCCTGAGCCTCTCCATGGTCACATAACCCTGAAACCCAAGCTCTGAGGTAGGGGCTCATTTCTCCACATTTTTGCAAGAGGTACAGTGAGGCTTTGGGAGGAGAGTTAACCTGCGGAGAGTCAGAGAGAAGGGGAAGATTTGGGATTTGCTCAAAACATACAGCTGGCAAGTGGCGGAGTGAGCAATTAAACCCACCACCTGCCTGCCCCTCAAACATCCCGCTGCTGCATGTCTTCCCTGAACGCCAGACTGAACCTCAAGCACATCCATGACCCACTTCCGGTGAGCAGCCAACCTCCCAAAGGCATGATCCCCTGGGGTGCATTGCCCCCAGACATCAGTGAGGTACCAGGACTCATCCTTCTTGTTTTCTTAGCAAGACTTCCATCCACTCAAAACAAATGCCCTGTCTTGGAAAGTAATTCCACTCAACTTTCTGAGTTCTATTTCTTCCTACCTGTTCTCATTCTAGAGGAGTTAAAATACCACCTCTTCACACGCCCGCAGCAAACGTTGAGTGAGCAATCACTATGCACAAGGCAGGATGCTATAGACAGGGCTAACCTAGCCCAGAACAGAGGCAGACCTGGACTCCCACCAACCCACAGAGTGAGCAATCCATCGTGACCTCCGAGAAGCTATTTTCTCCTACTGGGACTCAGTGTCTCCATCTGTAAAATAGAGGTGCTTGGACCAGACCAAATCTAAGCTCCCGTCTGGCCCTAACGAGCTGTCATTTACTCAGAAAGAATAGACCCTGATCCCCCACATAATGTTGTAGGAAAGGTCCAAGATTAGATTTTAACCCTTTTCCCTGATCCTCCCCCAACACAAAAGTTTAGCAGCGGCCATGCAAGCATAAGGGCTTTTGACTTCTTAGGAGATTTTGGCTTTCTATTCTAAGGCACGCAGATATCTCTTTTCAGAATAGGTTAAGATTCATGACCACACCTTAAACAATTGTTCTTCTCTTGAACAACTCTGAAAACCTTGGGGGAAACACATGTTCCTGTTTCCACCAATTTCCCTTATTATTGAGCAATCAATACTGAGAGTATAACTTTTTATTAACATCAGCTGTTCTTCTAAAATCAACATGTCATCTCAATGGGCGAAACCCAGAGCAGACTAGCAAAGTGTCATCCAAAAACAAATATGCCCACTTGCATTCTCCTTAATTTTAGCACAATTTAAAAAATTGTGAGTTTTAGGTCATTTGCAGTGTTACCTTATTAGGCAGAAATTGCCTTTTATTGGCTTTATTTTCTAACAGATGCTAACTTGCACGAAAGAGGCTACCATGAAATGTACCTGCATTGGAGAAATGTCCATCTATCATTGTAGACTCCCGTAAAGAATTCGAAGTGTTAGATAAATTGTTTCCATTAAGCTGAAAATACTCCTTCGGGTGTGAGCTTCTAATTCATGGGTTGCTGTAAACTGATTCGAATAATGAGACTTTTTTTTTTTTCTGGGCTGATAATAATCTGGTAGAGAACATGCTGAATCCCTAAAGAAGATATTATCTAATGATTTCTACAATTGTCCTGAAATCCAAACAAAGCTGTTGTATTAAAATGTGGTTTTTGTAAGGCTATGATTATGTCCGGCTGTTTTATTCCTATTTTACAAAGGAAGTGTGATATTTGACTGACATCTGGGGAGATGGATGGTAATCAGAGCTGTGGTCCACGGAGAAATTAAGAGAGAAACCAGGAGCTGATAAAAACTGAGATGGAAAAAAAGAAATGCAGCCACACTTAAACTTTTTACATTTCTCTATTTTGGAAAAGCAGCGAGCAGCACACCATAACGAGAAGGAAGCCAGCCGAGAAACTCTGTGTACCACCAGGGCAGACAATAGGCACCCATAGCTCTTTCCTTCATGGTCACATTCGGGGGGTGCCGTCTGGGGTTAATTTAGGTTAATCACATCACCCTGCACAAGGTAACCTCGCCTATCACAGCGACAGTCCCGAAGTCTCGTGGAATGTATCTCTTTATTGTAATTCTAGGAGGAAAAACACATCCCCAGAACTCAAAGGCATAAAGCAACTTTGCCTGTAAATAAAACGCTACCTGCCACCTTTAGTTTGCTGCCTCCACCCAGTTAAATTTCGTGTCTCTAATTACCGTCTAACATACACCAGGAACTGTGCTAGTCGCGGGGAATGAACGTGGCGTAATCCACGTCGCATTTATAAGTGCCTACTGTGTGCCATGGCATGTGAGGCTGAGATCACTCCGCCCTGTGGTAAGGGCGACAGGAGAGGCCCTGCAAAGGGACCCGGGAAGAGCCTCAAAGACCACTCCTCTTCCCCTTTATCAGCGTCCCTGTCAGCTAAATCATCAAAAGAGGAAGTCAAGACCTTGCCTTCTTCGAAGTATTTCAGGCAGGCTATGTCAAAACTCTTTCAATGTTATTTTGTGGTTCAGGCTACAATTCTGAAACAGAACTGCAGCTGGTTATTGAAAAATGTAAATAAGTCACATGTTCAGGCTTCAAATGTAACATCCTTATCTGAGTCAGCAAAATGTTGAGAAGATACACATTTAAAGTATCTTTTTTATTACAATAGTAAAATATGCTCATTGAAAAAATATCCACACCACATAGGAGAAAGTAAATAAATAAATAAATACATACATACATAGAAAAATATTCCCTTTCCCCAAGCCCCTTTTGCTTATAGACTTCTCTCAATGTTTAAGGTCGATGCTTTTGCTATGCCAATCTAAACGTGTATCCATTGAGTTTTAAGTGCTTGGAAGTCATACCACTGTGTGCATTTCAAGCTAAGTAGAGCGTATTAATATTTACTGAGTACTACACAGGTGCAGGCCTCTCAGTGCTTTGAATATGTAACTTCATATCTACCGTATACTACAGGGGTTGGTAAGCTTTGGCCTTCAGGCCAAACCCAGTCCCCCTCCTGTTTGTGTAAATAAAGTTTTATTGGAACATAGCCGTATCCATTTGTTTACATGTAGTCTAGGGCAGGTTTTGTGCTACCATAGTAGAGCTGAGTAGTTGCAATAGACACAGCACGGCCTGCAAAATCTAAATGTCTACTAACTGACTTTGTACTGGAAAAGTTTTCTCACCTCTGAAATAGTAGATAACTGTGTGTGGAGGGAAAGGACTAGATGGTTATGAAACAACTGTTAACACAGGTTAAATGATGAGGGCATCTAAAATTGTTTCTTATCATTGCTGTATTGTGTAGCTTTTCAATAATGAGGCATATATTACATTTGTGGCTTAGTGACACATTCAATTTAAAGGGAATTCTGTATGAACATGAATAAAATTGATGAACTATTACCACAAATGAAGAGAGTTTATAACTAGAATTGTCACTGTTTGCATGCAAACATAATACCTTAAGAGGAATTTCTTTTTTTAAGAAAATTGTAAACGCTTTATAAAAGGACATTTCTGCAATGTTTACTCTATCATTTTCTAAGAATATAGATGTTTCCAGAGATTTGAGAATGTGGCAGACACTGCTGGTGATCATCATATCTGCTGCTTGCCCTCCCTGGGTGGGTAGACTACATCTCTCAGCTTGCTTTGGACTGAGCCTAGTCACGAGACTAAGTTATGTACAAAGGGATGTGGGCAGAGTTGAAGCATGCTTCTAGAGCTGGTCCATGAAAACCTCTCTGCTAACACCTCCTCCATTGGCTGACATGGAGATAACCTCCTGGGTACACTTGGAAAGTACATAATAAAGACAGCAGAGCCACAAGAGGGAAAGAACCTGGGCCTCCTAATCAATTCTTAGAGGAAAGCCGCACAAGAGAGACACCTATTATGTGAACGAGAAATGAATTTTTCACCAAGCCTTTGAGCGGAGGGGGTTTATCTGTCATCTTTCCTAATGAGAGTTCACTGTATTTATAGAGCTGGCTGTTGACAGACAGCTTTGAGATGAAGGAATGATATAAAATCCCCTTCTCTAGATAACATCATTTAATAGCTTCCCCTGGAAATCAAAGTGCTAGACCCCTTTCAGGTATCTGTTGACTGGTGCTCAGTCACAACAAGTCAGTGGTTCCTAACAGTCTCACCCAAGCACTTGTCTGCCTCTATTCCTAGTTCTCTACTCCAGCAGCCACTGTGACCTTAGGGACTACCTCCAACTCTCTTCTGCCAGCGTCATAGTCACCATGCTTCCTGGTCAAGCCTTTTTCTCTCTGCCACATTGTATTGGGTTCCATGTAACTTAAGATGGCATCCGGTAACAATTTTTACATTTATCAACCAGGATACTTTCTCACCTACTGACTCCTATATGTCTTGATAGAAGATAAAGCACTATTCTGCCATCAGCAAGGAAGCAATGTAGATAAATTCCATGCCATTTATAATTCATCCCACCTCATTAAGTATTCATACACTACTTATTGGCACGTCACCTAACTATTCTATGTAAAAGAAAACAGAATAGCTAGAAAAGAAACTGGGAGAGACTGGTTTATTAGGAGGCTGAGAGAGAGGAAAATAATTGATTGTCTGTATCTTTACCCCAAGCTCCTTCTTGCAGGAAAATTTTCTGGCAAGGCACTCACAAGTGAATTCGGTAGCTATCATGAGGCTGAATAGAACAGCACCAGTAGGAACATCACTGCTATCCTTATTCACTATTTCCACCTACATTTATTGGAGACCTACTTTGGCAGTTCTGAGAATAAAACAGATGTCTCCCTCATAAAAGCTGGACTTCTTAAGAAAATGCAGAAAAAACACAATGAATCCATACTGGAAATGTTAAACAGCTAGTTTCTTATTAAAGGTTAATTTCTCTGATTACCAATTGTACTAATCACAATATTAAGTCATAATAATTCATCATAATTAGGATAGCCAAAGTATATGAAGATCATACAATGTGCCAACTACTGGTCTGAGAAAAGTGTTGTATGAATTGTCTTATTTAATCTTCGTAAGAACTCTGAGATTTAATTTCTACTGTCTATGCCCATTTTGTAGATAAAGACATTGAGGTTCTTATAGATTACATAATTGCTCAAAACAAGACAGCAAGTCATTGATGAAGAGGCTCGTGACTATTTGGACCAGGAGCCCAGGCCTGCGAGCCTTCAGTGCTGTTGTTCTCTAAGGCAGAATGGTGTCCCGACAGACAAGATATAGAGTCAGTGGGACGTCAAAGTGAAAGCCTGGGCAAACCGGAGGCCCCTGAAGAGCCAGAGCAAGGACCTAACAGAAGAAGGTTACCAGGCATAGAAGGCTAGCAGTCCGTACCGCATGGTTGGACAATATGGGCCTTGATTACTGGTCATGGATGGCACCCAAACCAACCCAATTTGGTAGCATAAAGAAAAAAAATGAAATTACAAGAGAAAAAGGAAGAACCCCTGTGTATTCATTCAGTATCCGTGATATCAGAGTTATTCCTTCATACTTAAAAAAGAATTATTCAGCATCCTTTCTAGTGCAAAATACCCTTGAATTCAAGTCTTGAGGATGAATTTAGGACTGACCCAGAACCTACAAACTGTTCTTTCAAACATCTACATTTCCATAAATTGATCCTCTGAGTTTGGCCACTTCAGCGTGGCAGCTCGTCTTTAGGTAGCCCCATTTATGAAGAACAGCTCTAGAAAACATGGTCCCATCTTTCCTCCATAACACTGGCGAAAAAGTTCCACCATCCTTTGTCTGTTTCCTGTGTCTACTATTTCTTTTAAAGGGCAGCTCACTAATATTTCTTAGGTGGTCATAGCAGTCAGAGGTAGCCTTGCAGTGAAACCACGGTGTACTCTGCACTAACTTCAGAGGAAATCCTACTATACATTAAGAACTCAAGGGAGCTTTCCTTTGGGTGAAAAAAGGCACTTAACTTTAAAAACTACGCTCTTTGCTTTATTATGTCTTTACCTGTTAGGTGTCCTTAATAGAAAATGGACTAAAACGTGGCCTCTGCCTTGAGGAAACTCCAATCCAGTAGATGAGTCCACACATACAGCAACTTTTACCTGATCTTAGATTAGAAGACTGGAAAATGTATGAATGGAGGACACGAGGCACCTGCAACTCCTCTCATCCTGAAGTCAAAATATCTCTAGAACACTTTCAAATTGACAAAAAATATTATTTTTTCCATGTTAATGAGGTGACTTTTATTCCCACCTACCATAACAAGATGCATCCAATATATTTACACTTAAAAACTGAAGTCAAGTCAAGGTGAAGATGGCACCTGTTAGACATACAAATACCACCTTTTTAACAATAAAAAGAAGTTAACATGGGCATTTCTTTGGTGCAGAGACAAGTGCTACAGGGAAAACAGGGAGGTAAATTCTCTCCGTGTCCCAGTCATCTGCAATTTACTTGCCTATCATCCCTTTGCCTATCATCCCTGCACAGCGCAAAGCTGTGTCCATACCACATAAAGTCTGTATGCTAACATATGGCCCTGGAAATCATCCTGCGTGGAAGACTCCACTGCAGGATTTATGGAGAACTCTCTAATTATTCAACTCTGTTCCACTCACTCTCATTATGGCCACTATTTAAAGCCTCTATGGAAAAGGCCATTTATCTCCAGGGACAAATTGTCAGAGCAGTGTTTTATTGATAGAAATACACCCGTTCTGTTTGACAGCAACTCAGCAAGAGATAAACATTTCTCCTTCGCAACAAGTCCTAGGAATTAGGGCCTAAGAGGCCTACATGTTCCAGAGGAATCCCCTTATGCTCAAGAAATGCTCACTGGAGGACCCCATTGGACTGATGTATAAACACGGACGATTGCAGACCTCTCAATTTTAAACTGAGCTCAGGGCTTAGGAGAAGGTGATTAGCTACTAAGTCAACTCAACCAGAGAAAGCTGTTCATTACAACCTTAGGCTACCTAACAGATAAAGAAGTCCCCTTTGCTGAGCAAGGACCTTCTACATCATGGCCATAGAATATCCCTACCCAGTTCACAGCTGGCAGTCAGCTCCCTGGAAACAAGGAAGTAACTCAAGTTCTACCTCTCAATGGGGTGGCCCATTCCTGGAATCTCCTGCTCTTTGTGGGACATTAGGCTAAAAATAAAGTCTTAATAGGAATGATTCTACTGATATGCAAATGAATGTTGGTTCTTTGCAACATAGAAGAATAAGTCTATTTTCTTTATTTCTTCTTACAAAGCCTTGCTTAGGAAACACAACACAATAACATGACACGCACATACGCACAAGAACTTGGAGCTTATGTGTTTGCTTGGCTATTCCAGGAAGGCTCATAAGAATCTGGGTCAAACGCAGCCTTGTGAGGACTTATCAAGGATTGATGAATGTGGTGGACGTTGCTGCTGGAGAGGAAACCTGCTTAGAATCATGAATGCTTGTCCCGATTAGGCTGAGGTAGAAAGGAGCCATTCTTTTCAAGAAAAGATGTCTCCCTAAATTAATTTCCAAATGAGCTCTGTGGGAATGTTATGGGCAACAAGTGTCACCTGCAATTTGCACCACGGTTTGACGCAGCGTCTCTCTCAGGTCCGTGGGCTGAGTAAAGGACAGCACCCGAAAGCCAGGCACCTCTTCATAATTGAGTAGCACTGGAATTTTTCTGAGTACGAGCCCATTCGGACAATGATACTACATGGAATGAAACGACTAATAATAATACTAAAAATGTCAAGTACAATATTGAAACATGTCAGTATTTTTTCATTCAATCATGTCAGCAGCAAATCCAATCTGAAATATGCTGACAATAGTGTAGCTATGAAAACCAATATACTTGATGAGCCAGCTGTCCAATAAATTATATATGTGTACATATACATTTGTATATACTTCCCACAAAACTGGGAGACATGGGCGAGAGAACCTCGGGATGGCACAGCACATTACAGAACCAGTTAGTTTATACTCAACATTCTGTCCTCCTCAAATGAGGGGCAAGCTTAACCTGCAGTGACGGGACAGGTACCCCAGAGTGATCAAGGCACCCCACAGAGGTCATGGTATCGTTCAACAAGGCCTGAAATGCCACTGCAACTGGAAATCAGGACAAGCATTATCCCACTGCATGGAAAATAAGGTAGCACCCAGATCCCATAGGAGCCTTATTCTGTTATTCCAAAATGTCAGCTGTGCTAGAATGTTACAGTTAAAAAAAAAAAAAAAACCCACAGTCATTCTTATGTTTCTTCTGATTGTTCATTAGAGAAAATTTTAAAACTATGAATGACCAAAAAGAAGAAAGTAAAAATTGCCCATTATCCCTTCATCTGGAGAACAGCATTAAGATTTTGATATACATAATTCTGTGTGTGTGTGTGTATACTATGCCTTTGGTGTGCGACTATCAGGTAAATGGTGGAGGGAAGGAACTCATGTCTCATGTCTCATTTCTCTCCCTACGACCTCTCAGTTAGCTATAAGATTGGACAGAACAACAGGAAACATGAGCGCCTTCTTTTCCTTTCTCCTCCAGCTGTGACAATGTGCATGTCTCCCTGGGCATCTGTGGACCGATCAAGTACAAATGAAGTCTCCGTCACTCTCTATGACCAGCAGAAGGCTGCTTTGCCAACGGCAGAAACCGCTTTGCCCTCGGAGGCACAGGGCTGCATTTCTCCACTTCCTGTATGAGTGTGCTTCTATGCGCTTTCGATCATTCAGCGGCATAGGCAAATATTTACAGCTTATAAACACTAGAAAAAATATCTTTCAAAATAGATGCCAATTGGACTTACCTACAATGACCAAAATACCAATCGTGTGGCAGCTCAAGAAGGTGGCGGGGGTGGAATTCTACTCTCTTCTTAATGCATTTTTATGTTATCCAAAAATTCAACAATAAGCATGAATTGCCTTTTTAATAAAAAAATAGTGATATTAATTATAAAAATGATTGCCATGTTTAGTTTATATTCTTAGATTGTTGTTATGTTATTTTTAGTGTTTCAGTTAGAAAATACCATGAAGATCCTTTGTGACCCTGTGCATTAGCCAAAGGTCAAAGGGGAGAGTTTACTTCTCTCCTTGCTTGGCCATGTTTTGAGTAGATTCACTGAGAAATGTTTTTATTCCCAGGGAGACATCTCACTCTCTGGAGATTTTTCAGAGAGATACAGGAAAAGAAATATCCTTGTCTTTTTTTTTTCTGTTTTTTTTTAACTTTAACATATATGTTAGTTCTTTTTCTTTCCCAGCTTTACAGGGAAGAAAACGGGTTATGGAACATGTTACACAGCAGTTAAACCTACTAAGTGCTTTCTATGCATGATCTCAGTTCTCCCCATTACCCAACGAGGTGGGTACTAGCCTTCTTGCAGACATTCAGGGTGGGAGGCTGAGGGTGGTCAGTTAAAGGCAGAGCCAGGCTCACATAGTTTTCTTTGACTTAAGAGTTCATTCTCTGAGACACAATGGCATACATATATGATTAGAGGAAAAAAGGCAAAAACAAAAAATTCAGGATGGCTGAACAAATATCATGTTCACGATAGTCTCCCAGTCCCTCCCACCTACTAGGTGCCAGGCATTGTGCCACTGCCTAGGGCCACCACAGTAATCAAAACATTAAAAACACTCTTCTCGTGGGGCTTACATTCCCAGGGACAGTTTTATTATGTATCGGGTACTATTTACGGATTGTCCGTGTGCATGGTCTAGTCTCCGTCAATAACACTCTTTTTCCATCTTAAGCTTCATAATATATGTTAATACCTGAAAGGAAAGTCACTTCCTATTAGTTTTTATTTAAAACAATTCTTGCTTATTCTCACTCTTTTTTAACCAATATGACAAAGCACATCTTCATGTGTTTATCTTTGTGCACTGGAGGAATCAAATCTTTAGAATACAGGAAGCATACTGCTGGGTCAAAGGGTATGTGCATTTAACACGTTTGAACTTTTTGCTGTGTTTGCCTCCGAAGTGGCTCACTGTACTTTTTATCCATTTTAATATGGATTTCTACTTTTCATTATTGCCTAATATAGGTCTTTCTATATAGTGGATATTAGCACTTTGATTATCAAGAGTATTATAAATATTTTCTCAGTTTATCATAAACATTTTAAACTCTGAATGTTTTTATAAGTTTTATAGCATATGGTTACCAATCTTATCAATCTATTCCTTTACTTTTTCTAGCATTAGGCATTATGCTTAGAAATATCTTCCACCAAGATTTTAAAAACCTCACATGTGTTTTCTACAAAAGTTTTGTAGGAAAATCAAGATAAAATGAATAACCAATGGTTCTAAAGTTATGTATTAAATAATCTAATTTTATCTTCTAATTTGAAATCCTACCTTCATAATATACTAAATTCTTATACATAATTTTCCCACATTCAGAACTATATATTCAGTTCCATTACTTTGTTTGATGTTTCTGCAACATTTTAAGGAATATATTCTTGTACTCAAAAGAGTAGGCTTGTCATCTTTTTCCTATCCTTATAAATTGTTTTTTATTTTAAAAAATACATTGGCTCTTCCACATACTAGTTCTTCTGTATGATCTTTGGATTCAACCTGTCATTACAAAAAAAAAATCATTTGGATCTTGATTGAAGCTCCCCGAAAGTAAAGTTTCATTTGGGGTACTGTTGATGTGTTTTGAATTGCCCCATCCAGGCCCTTGAAATATGCTATAAGCCTTATTTTTAAACTTTTAAAAAACTGCAAAACATTTTTTCCATATGTCTTGTTAACTTTATTTCAACGTATTTCAAAGTTTTCACTTTTATTATGACTGTCCCTTCCCCCACATTTCCCATCCCTTTATTGCTAATATTCAGACAATTGACTTTAAAACACATAAAACATTTCCCCCTTTCCTCTCCTTCTCTTTTCTTGCACTCCTCCAGTTTGCTGAGGCCCCAGCGCCCCTCGGCTCCTGTCACCTCGCACGCGTTGGAGGCACAGCGCAGAGGGTGTGGGACTGGTGCCAGAAACACTGGCTCCAGCAGATATTTATGAACTTTAGGAACATCTTGTTCTTTGTCTATAAAGAAGCCATAATACTAATGACTTTAGTAGCCTTTATAAGAATTTGAGTTAATGTACATCTTGTCTATTTTAAATGTCATTCTTAAAATGTAGATGGCTATAGAATATTTGTGATAGAGCACTCAGATGATACTTTCTTAAGGATGGTATAATTAGGTAGAGTATGTTTGTTGCTATAATAAGCAGCCCCTAAATTTCAGTGGCTTAATACAACAAAATTCATTTCTTGCTCATGTGACAGTTCAGTGTGAATGTGTCTGGTCTGCTGTGTCCCTTGGGCCACTCTCCTTCAAGGGACAGCTTAGAGGCCTAAGTTCCTTCCATCTTGTGTCTCCTTACTCCTCCAGGTCCCTGAAGCCACCTCACTTCAGCCAGCAGATGGGACAGAGAGGGCATGGAGGAATACAGAGTAGGCTTTCCATCTTAGGCCAGGTCAGAAAGGACCTTAATGACCTCTTTCTTTCTCTCATTGGCCTGGACATGGTCATATGGCAAATTTAACAGCAAAGGATGTTTGGAAATGTAGTCTATTATGTGCCTAGGAAGAAGAGAGCTCCTAGCTTGTTGAGTGTAGAGCCATCTCTGCTGTAGGTACTATTTGGGTAAAGAGGAGAAGGTACTTATGTCCACAATGTTACTATTTGGGGAAAGGAGAAAGAACACTTGTGTCCCTGTGGTTAGATTGAAAAAAGTCCAGGAAAATGAAGATGATCCCTAAGTAAGAAAGTTACTTTCTCCTTTGTCCAGCGTTCTGCCTTCTTTGACCCTATGGACTGGGAGATCTATGATTTCTCTTTAGCAAAACCAGTCCTAACATGTGTGTTGGGTTGTGTTCCTAGCTGCCTACTCAGAGGTTGGAAGACTAAAGGACGGAAGCCCAATTTGTTGCTCTAGTATATGAGCAGGGACCTGTCGCCCCTTCCATGAGACCTCAGGCCTCCCTGAGGGGCACTTGAAATGGAACCTCTGATTTTTGCACAACTGGCTAGCACCTGGTTCTCTCTGCTCACCCCATCTTCCCCCCATCAGTCCAGGCCTAGAAGCAGCTCACCCCTGCACGAATTCAGTGGCTCATTCAGTGTGGGGAAAATGAGAACAACAATAATAGCAACAATAGCTAATATTTCTTGATTCTCTGGACCTTTTTCATTTTCTCCACAATTTCATAAGGGAGGCAATTTTATTATTCCCATTTTCAGGGAAGGAAACTGAGATCCAACCTAACAGGGTGAATAGCTTCCTCGAAGTTACAAAGTGGGAGAAAAGATGTGAGCACAGCAGCGAATATCACTACTAAGCCCTTGAAATGAAAAAGATGCTATGAGTTTGGACATACTGCTCTGAGTTTAAAGTCTAAACTTCTTATCCCAGCTGACAGTTCCCTCCTGGTCCACCTCTGATGTCCTCCGCAGACTCACCTTCTGTCAGCAGTGCGTGGCACTCCCAAATGCAGCTGGCAAATCCCGGACAAGGGTGCCCAGGGCAAAGGCACACAGTGGAGAAAGGACAGTCTCTTCAACAGTAAACTGTATATCCCCACGGAGAAGAACGAAATCGGTTCCTATCTTACTCCATGTACAAACGTCAACTCAAAATGGATTGAAGACATTAGCATAACACCTGAAACCATAAAAAAACTAGAAGAGACACAGGGAAAAGCTTCTTGAAATTGGTCTGGGCAGTGATTGTTTTGGAATGTGATACCAAAAACACAGGCAACAAAAGCAGAAATAGGCAAATTGGATTGCATGGAACTAAAAAGTTTGGGCACAGCAAAGGAAACAATCAGCAGAGGGAAAAGTCAAACTATGGAATGAGGGAAAATATTTGCAACCCACGGATCTGATCCGTAGGTAAATACCTACAACATAAGAAACTCGAACAACTCTGTAGCAAAACAAACAAATAAATAAATAACAAATAATCCAGTTAAAAAATGGGCCCAGGACCCCAATAGATATTTGTCCTTCCCCTTCCCCCCAAAAGACGTGTAAATGGCTAACAACACTAATCATCAGGGAAGTGCACATGAAAACCAGCATGAGATGCTACCTTCCAACTCTAAGAATGTCTGTTATCAAAAATACAAACGTGTTGGTGAAGACGTGGAGAAAAGGAAACTTGAGAGCACTGTTGGTGAGGATGTAGATTGACGCAGCTATAGAAACGGTATGGAGGTTCCTCAAAAAGTTGAAAACAGAACTTCCATATGATCCAGAAATCCCACCTCTGGATAAATATCCCAAGGAATTAAAATGAAATCAGTATCTTGAAGAGATATCTGAACTCTTATATTCATTGCAACATAATTCACAATAGCCAGGGCATGGAAACAATCTAAATGTCCTGAATTCTTGTCAGCAGGTGAATGGATAATGAAAATATAATAAATATTATATCTAGGCAATGGAATATTATTTAGCCTTAAAACACAAGGAACTCCTGCCATTTGCAACGGCAGGGATGAACCCAGAGGACATTATGCTAAGTGAAGTCAGTCAGTCACAGAAGGACAAGCACTGCATGATCTCACTTATAGGTAGAATCTGGCATGGTCAAACTCACAGAGGCAGAGAGCAGATTGGTGGTTGTCAGGGGCTGGGGGTGGGGAAGTGGGGAGGTGCTGGTCAAAAGCACAATGTTTCAGTTATGGAAGATGAATAAGTTCTGGAGTTCTACTATACAGCACAGGGACTATAATTAACAATCTTGTATCGTGTACTTGAAACTCGCTAAGGAGGTAGATCTTAAGTGTACTCACCACACACACACACACACACACACACACACACACAGAAACTATCTGAGGCAATGCGTGTGTTAACCTGATCATGGTAATCGTTTCACAATGTATACATACACCAAATCATCACATCCGTACATGACATCAAGTTGTACGCTTTAAACGTGTATGATTTCTATTTGTTAATTATACCCCCATAAAGCTAAAAAATAAAGAGAAATCTTTTGAAAGTTTAAAATTAAGCTGAAAGAGTCCACATGCATGTTCATCCACAGGCCTGTGTACGCACACACTTAGGTGCCGACACCTATGCATGTACATACAAAATGTGCAGCATCAAGCACATTCTGTCCACTCTGGACATACTCGCCATTTGTTTCCTCTAGTAATGCGTGCTTTCTTGCCTTTGGACCTATACCAAATGCTTATTGAACACCTACTAAATGCCAGGCACAATTTTAGGTACTAGGGATATAGAAGTGAACAAGCAAACCAATAACTTACCTCTATTAAATTTCTGTTCTTATGGGAGGGATAAATAATAAGCAAATAAAATGGAAATCTGTATTTGGGGATATCTCTTAGTCTTGTAAAGACACATAAATCAGGATAAGAGGTTAGAGAATGGCAGTGGGGAGGCCTGGGCTCTTCTAATCGGGGTAATTAGAGAAGACACACTCTGAGGAATGACTATTTTAGTCAGTGGGCACTTCCAGTGCGGTAAGAATGGCAGCCCCATAAAGTAGGGTAAGAAAAGCACCCAAGTCATAAGGAACAGCAAATGCAAAGACCAGAGATGGAAGAGTGTGTCTTGTTCAAGGGATAGAAAGCAGGTCCCTGTAGTTGGAAAAAGAAAGAGCGAAGCGGACATGGCCAGAGATGGGCTCAGAGAAGAAGCTAGGCTGATTCGCACAGGGCCAGGGGCCTTGGAAGGAGTTGGGCTTTAATCCAGAGGCAGTGGAAGGCACTGGGTGGTTTTAAGTAAGGTACTGATATGATCCGATTTACATTTTAATAAGATCACTCTTGCTCTTCTTGTTAAATGCCAGCTTATCTTGACACCCTGAAAAGCTTCCTCCCTGCCCTGTTTTAAGACAGCAGAAGCAAGTATCATTAACATCCAATGACAATTTGACTTGAAAACTCCGTGTCTTATATGAATTATGGCAAATGCGTATTGCCAAGAACATCAACATTATCCAGATACCATACCAACGATACCCACTGGGCCCTGTGCGTTATGGAAATCAGAACTGGGCAGGTTGTAAGGTTCTGATTAGGACTGAATTTGGCATGTAATTGCTCAGGCAAGCCAGTCCCTTCTGGACTGACAGAGGGGTAGGAAACAAGCAACGTAATGGGCCCAACGTGACAGGTAGGCACATTTGACACCTGCACTGGTGTTGAATGTATAAATATATGAATTTCTCAAAACCTCATGCCTCTTTTTTTTTTTTTTGAAAATTTCTTAACACTTGCTTATTAGGATTTTTCTCTAAGCTACATTATCATTTTTGTCCGGACACGGTGGATCCCACTGAGAAGTTGGAAACGTGGCTCAGTCTCTAGTTTAGCTGCTTTTGCAGGCATGTTGTTCGGTCGTACACTGTCCCACCCTAAAACAAACACAAACTGACATCGCTTCTGCAAGAAGAGTGTTAGGAGACAAAACCCTAGAATGAGCTTAGGCTTGCAAAAAATGCTAAGGGCAATAAAAAGGGGTGTTTGAGCTATGTTTGGAGCAAGAAGGAAAGGGAAGGGATCGGGAGCAGATGATGCAACTGGACCAGATGACAGCAAGAAAGCAGAAGTCCTCCTCTCTTATTTTGTTTCCACCTTCTCCTCTGAGGAACAGGATATAAAGCTGGGAGGGATCAAACATGCACCGTTACCAACAAATTAGGCATTAATTTTGGAATAGGAACACAAGGTGCCACCTACACTGGGGTAACGGCTCACATGACTACTGGGACCAGGCAGGGAAATTACAGGAGTGAAGGCTGTGGACATGTGGCCCACGGTGCTAAGTGAGGGGACACATTTGTAAGGGAGCTGAGGACCATTCAAGATAAATCAGACCTCCAGTGATATTTCACTTTAATTGCCCAGATTTTTAAGTGCCAACAAGGAATTCAGAATTTTTTTCAAAACACCGTGCAGACCCACAGAACAACCACCTGCAGAATGGACTCAGCCCAAGGCTGACACTTTGGGAATTTTGTTCTGAGTAAATTTGGCTCTGCAGGGTACGTGGCACCTGGTATCACTGAATACTGCAACAATTAACAGGACAGAAGCTACGCGATGGGTCCTAGGAAAATGCTGTCCAACGTTTCTGAAGGGTCAAGATAGATTCCCAAAAGTAGGCTAGCCCCTGACCATGATTTCCAGAAAATTCAAAAACAGGTATTATGTAAGTAGTGCAAGAGAGCCATGCATGAAATGTAGTTGCCACAATGGCTAGAGTAAAATCAAGGACCTTTAGACTGGGAGCTTGAAGAAATTATGTAGAAACAGCTTAAAAGTACAAGACAAGATCTCAGCTAAGACATATGTGGCCTAGTTTACAGTAATTTTAGGTGAATTTGTAGCTGGATAACCACTCAGGTCCTAAAGATGCTGATTAAGAGATTGGTAGCCACCAGGGAGAAGGTTTTTAGCAATCGTTCCATAGGGGCCTAACATTTGAAGTATTTTCATTAACTATCTGGATGAAGAACTGATGGCAGAATAGATCTTAAAAACAAAAAGACATTTATTATTATTATTTTTCATCATCAGACTGATCTCTGTTTATGTTTCAGTTTCACTATCACTGGCTGTGTGGCTTTGGGCAACTTAATATCTCTGATCTTCAATTTCTCTTCCCGCAAAATGGGAACTATAAAGTGTTTTATCTTCAATAGGTGCTGTGAGAAATAAATGGATTGATACAGTAAAGGGCTTCATACTTTACCACCCATGGGGAAAATGCTCAA
This sequence comes from Glossophaga mutica, assembly GCA_039655065.1. Taxonomy (NCBI): domain Eukaryota; kingdom Metazoa; phylum Chordata; class Mammalia; order Chiroptera; family Phyllostomidae; genus Glossophaga; species Glossophaga mutica. Next base: position 23,916,096 of record CM077315.1, read on the forward strand.
TATGTTGGCAGCTTTAATGATTATTATTCTGATGGGTAAATGTGTGGATATTAATCTTTTTGTAGATCTTCTGGACTTGGCAATGTTGTACCTCTCTCCGATTCCTTCATTGTTGAATAAAGATGAATTAATGAATGAGTGAATGAATGAATGAATGAATGAGCCCGTTACCCAAAATGAGAATTTCAAGACTGGGAGATATAGTAAAAGGCTCGGAGGATTTTTCTTGCTTTTAGGACCCTGTAGGCAAGTTTAGCTCTCCTACTTCAAGCTTCTGTAATCTCCTAATGACACAGAAAAGTATGATTCCTGGAGCAATGGGGTTTAAGATTCACCCTCTTTTGGACTCACCATCTTCCACCTGCTTTGGCGCAGGTTGCTGAGGCACAGAGGGAGATGTGGTCTAAAATCTGTGTGAATAAAAAATGATGGGTAGGTTTATATGATGCCCGTTAGTACCATCCTGGACATGAAGCCATCTCCCTCTAATAATCCTCTTTAGGCTTTCTTATGAAAGAAACATGAAGAACATTCAGGCATCTTGGATAGGGATTATGGGATAAAGTAAAATAAAATAAAAGTAAAGTAAAATGAAATTAAATCCCAAATTAGAGCTGGCCTCTTGCACTAATCTGGTGACTCTAGAGGCAGAGATTGGTCTTCTTCAGGTTGGCACCTTTAACCTCCAGGTACGGTTCACACAGCTCGTTGTCAGCAAAGACTTTTTGAATGCATGTGCTGATTTGCAATTATTCTACAGGTAGATGATGTGAATCAGGCAGCAAAATCCTTAAGAGAAGATGGTATGTATTTTAATTCCTCAGAATCTCAGATGACCACTTAACATGGCACCTTTCAAATCATAGGGACTAATTATATCATTGGACAGGAACAGGGTATTTAAAATGCATTTCAAATCCACCAGCGTGGGAGAGGAAACTATTGGGGAGTTAGTTTCCAGAGGAGAATAAAACCTCAGCTCAAGGCCTGGCTAATTCTGTCCATCCTACTGGTATACCCATTCTCGCTGCCTGCAAGCTCTTTTCCAAAACACAATGGGAAAGATCTTTTCAACATTGTTATATCATCTTCTTACATCCCCTGTTTAAAATACTCCATTGTCTTTCCATGGGACTTAGGATGCTGGTCAAACTTATTCAAATGGCCTACAAAGATGTCAGACCCCCAGACTCACTGATCCCTTGTCAACTCCTACACTCTCCTTCAAATTTCAGCTCCATTTCACTAGCAGCTCTCTCTGACTCCATGATTAGGTGAGATACCCTCTCAGCACTTTGATCATCACATCATCCTTGTGTTTGTACACCCCTCTAGGTGGAAGCTCCAAGCTGGCAGGAACATAGCTGCTTTCCACTCTCTTACAAAAAAGAGGTAAGTATTTCATGTTTATTGCACACTTTATTGCACAAGATGTTTAAGAGGCATAGACTCGGTTATTATCCCCATTTTATGGATGAGAAAGCTGAAGCAAAGAAGAGAAGTCACTTGCCTGAAGCCATACAACTTGTAAGTGGGACCTGAACCCAGAGCTTGAGACCTTAACTTCTAACTAAGCCAGTGGATCTCAGAGTGTGGTTCCTGGACCAGCAGCCTCAGCCTTTCCTGGGTTCTGTTAGAAATGCAGATTCCTGGGCCCAGACCTACCAAATCAGAAACTCTGGAGGTGGGGCCTGGGGGTCTGTGTCCTCATCACCCTTCCAGGGACTCTGATGCACACTCAGATTTGCAAACCACTGCTCCGAGCCATATTTCCATCTTCTTAAGTCTCTACCTCCTAGGTACTTCATACACATTTAAATATGGAAGGAAGAAAGACGAAGAGGGAGGTAAGAAGGCAAGCAGGGAAATCTCCTCCAAAAGAACATTCTAAAGTAAGACGGTGATGCTGGGGGTTGCTATGGCTTGCCTATACTTTAATCTCCAAATTGCAAAAACATTAACATTATTGATTGATCAGACATCAATCCAACAGAAATTTAATTAAATTAGAATGTGTCACCGAGCAGACATGGCTGCGTCACACATAAATCTCAGGTAATAAGTTGACAAAGAGACAGTTTCCACTAATGTCCTGGTCTGGCTGAGCTTATCTTCCACCATTTTCCTTCCCGGGCTGCATGGCAGAAACAGGTAAAATGGGGTGAGCTCCTGATTTATGATACCTACGGAGTCCCCAGCAGCCCTGGCATCCAAGGAATGCCTTCTCCTGGGTGATTTACTGCTGCTCCGAGCTGGCCAGACAGCTGGGGGGGATGCCCCTGCCTGCATCCAGCCCTCGGCTAAAATGCTGACCCATGCTCAGATCTCCTGGGTGAGAGGATTAACACTGGGGGTGTCCTCACAGCAAATGTGTCCTCTGGAGGAAGCTGAGTCCTCAGAGAGGGGGGAGAGCTGCTCTGGTTGGCCTGTCTGCCCTTGCCCTGAGAATGTATTTTGGTGTCAGTGATCGGCTGCACCTGCTGTCCCAGAAACAAGTCTGGAGCCGGCCCAGGGTGCTCCAGCCTCAAGGCAAAACTATCCTTGCTTTGCACGCCCCAGCTCACCCTGGGCAGGCAAGGGGCGTTGGCACTGAGGTGTGGGCAGAGTACACCGGGAGGTGCAGACAGTGGTAATGTGGCCACCATGCCTGGAGAGGTCCAAATTCTTTGGGATAGGGGAAGGGGGTGGCTGAGGACAAGATAGTCCAGGGAACAGAAAAGAAACCAGAGAAGCAAGTGCTCTGGGGAGCATTACAAATCGCACAGGCTATTCTTATCCTGGGTCAGAAAGGCTACATGGAGGAGACCCTTCTAATGGAGATCTCTTGTACTTAATCCTCCTACTTTCTTTGATTGCCTTCAATCAATCACAGGCTCACACCTTTTTAATAGCCATCTTCCATAGGAAGAGTAACTCCATAGTGACAAACAGATGTTCTGGAGAGGCTACGGGCTTTCCTCGCTTATTCCTGAATGCCTTTCACGGTGTAACCCCAACACCCATGCTCTGCTTTGTGGCAGAAGTCAGAAAACTACCTTCCTAAAGGCCCAAAATGGCCCACCACCTGTTTTTGTAAATAAAGTTTTATTGAAACACAACCAATGCTCACTAGTTTACATATTGTCTATGGCTGCTTCTACACTACAAAGGCAATGGTGGGTGGTTGCAACGAAGACCATCTGAACCACAAAGCTGAAAATATTTATTATCTGTCCCTTTATAGAAAATATTTGCTGACCCTTATACCAATGAAATGGTGATTGGTTAAGAATAGAGCACACAGAGCAGAGGATATAACTCAGGATGCAGAAAGATCTGGGCTGGAAGACTGGTTCTCTCACCTATTCAGTAACTATGTGGTCTTAGGTGAGTAAAGTTACCTTTCTCAGATTCCATTTCCTTTCTGTATATGGGGATAATAAAGTTGTCTACTTTACTGAATGGTATGAAGATAAAAATGAGTTACAGCATAAAAAAATGGTTGGAGTCAGGTGCTTTTAAATATAGGGTTTTATTTAAACTCACATATCCCCTCCTAATTGGAATTCATATTATTCCCATTATACAATACAGGTTAGCTTAGATTTCAAAAAATGAGTGATACAAATATAGCATCTCTACCCTGCTCACAAATGTGGAGTCTGCTCCTTCCTTCCCCACCCCATCCTCTCAGGCAATAGCAGTAAATTAGTAAAGACAGACATCACATGACTGGCCAACTGGCAATTCTCTGGAACGTGCTTACACGTGGAACATGAAGGATGTCCCAATACATCATGTGAGCAACGGAGATAGGAACACTGGTTCTAAGGAAGTAGGAACTTCCCTGCAATGACCCTTTCCTTTGTTCTCTGAACCCCAACACTTGGCCTGGTTGGGATCTTGCCAACAGGGACTCCCATCCGCCCTTTCCTGGCAGAGCTGGCCAGTGGATATAGGGTAAGCTATGGCACTGAGCCCCTAGGAGTTCAGAGGGACCAGGGGCCAGGACTGCAGCTGGGGGCATGGCAGCAAGGGTATCCCACTCCACTGGGGCCAGAGAAAGTGTGAGGGAAGAAGAGGGGTGACATTAGCCCTCACTGAGACTCCCCGGAGGGCAGAGTCCATGCCTTCCCATGCAACACAAATACTATTACTGACAGCAACAACAGCCAACATTTGTTTATTCATTCTTGCCAGGGACTGTGTTCAGTAGATTTTATTTCTCACAACAACCCAATGGTATAGGTATTATTATTCTCCCCATTTTTCAACTGAGGTTAGACGACTTGTTTAATGTATTACAGAATGGGTAGCCAGGATTTTATTGTCCAATATGGTGCCTGGCCCATAGAAGGCACTCAATACAGAGTGTGGCAAAAGTAAGTTTATAAGCCGTTTGTATGAAAAATAATTAATACATAATAATACAACCACAAACCCACCCTGTATGTATTTTTTTAAATAAATGAATAGATGGGTGGGTGGGTAGATGGACGGATGGATAGAGGATAAATGAGTGACACAAATTTGTCTGGCTCCAGAACTTGTGCTCTTTGCCCCTGCACACCACTGTCTCTTATTTGTCTTTGAATCTTGAGAAACCAACACAGAGAGAGACACCCAAACTGTTTAGTTCACCAAGAAAGGACAAGAGATTGGAAACACCAAAGACCAGGGTTTTCCCCAGCCTGCCACCAGCTGTGTGAGATATGCCATCTGTAATATGGAGATAATGATATCTCTACCTCTTGGGGTTGCCACGAGGAATGGAGATGATAGATAGATTAGTGGGCAGATAAAAGAAACTGGGTGGGTAGAAGGATGGATGGATGGATGGATGGATGGATGGATGGATGGATGGACAAAGTATGCCACCGAATGCCTGGAAGATAGTAGGTGGTCATTAAATGGAAGCAGCTGTCATGATTGTATTTATTAACGTCATCCTTCTTGACCCCAGTCATCACCGTTCCTCTCCTGGATGTTTGTTGAACAGACTGCCGGATATGTGACATTTCATAGGTCCATATTTTGGTCTTTATTCCTGGCCTGCCTTCCTGCTGATCATTCTCATTCTGCTGAGGGAGATGGAGGTGACAAATGCAAGGCGGTGAGACAGAAGCAGCAGCTGTCTTTCTATGTTTCACAGCAGAGCTCCTCTGCCTATTGATCCACAGACCTTTTCTTTCTTCCCCCTTATTTCACAGACCCTAAAAGATGTAAAGAAATCACAGAGAGCTTGGCAGAATTCTCACCTCCAATGTTCAACATACCCTGAGTCACAGCAGAGGTTTAAGAATGCTGAGATAATATAAACGAGGACTTTTAGGCACTTTTACCCAGGTTGTCATGTGTAACCCTCACTCTAGACTTCTGGGGTCACCAGGGCATTCGTTATTTTTCCCACTAAACACATGCAAACCCTAAACATAAAGGCAGCTATGTATCCCTTCGTGCCCCTCTCGTCACCCATGCCCCTCACTTAGAGCATGCACCACACCGTCACATCTTGAGGGGATAAAAAAACCTATGGACTGTCATTTCTTCTTTCTAACTTCCTTCTCAGGAGGAAGAAAGAGGCCTCACTTCTCTTTGCAGTCCCGAGATATCTACATGCCAACAAGATGGATGAATACAGGAGCAGTCCCAGGATGTGGAAATCCAAGATGGGCTACAGGGACATTTAATGTGAAAATGACTGTGAATTTGGCTCCTCCAAGCACCCAGGGGTGGAGCTGGAGACATGAAGTCACAGCAGGCCTCTCAGGGCAGAAAGGACACAATCACATCCTCTCATTGGCTCCTGCACTGGTGCGAATGGCTAGTGGGCATTTCCCTTCACAAGGAGTTGGGGAAACAGTAAAAAGAACTCATAGCCTTTTTTCCCAACAATGTCAGACAAAATAACAAGCAGAGAGAAGGCATCCATGGGCCTCATAAACCCCAGACCATTCAGGGCATACAGACCGGAGCCACTCCCCTGAGCTTGGGCTTGGGGAAAGGGCACGGGGTGAGCGTGTCGTTATGACATTATTGATCAATTCTCCACCTGCAGTTAAAAACTATGCCTAGACAGACAATAAAAATAAGTACTTAACCATATCACAAGTTCTGTGGACTAAAATGGATTTTACACTTAAAGATACAGCCGATCCGGGTGAGAGTTTTAATGGCATTTTTGAGTTTTAAATTTAAAAAAATCAAATCTTTGAAAGAATTAAATGAGAAATCACCAGTGTTGCTCTTGGTGGGGTTCTGCTCATAACATCTACAGACCCAGGGGAGCTAGGGTTACAGTTTATGAAACTCTGGGCAGGAGGAAGCGACACAGAGAGTGTATTTAGCAGAGAGGAGTATTCCCATCCTATAAGGTTGGGAGAATGAGCAAGAAGAAGGGAACAGGACAGAGGAAGCCAGAAAGAGTATCTCCTTGAAGGAGACAGGAAGAAGAGAGGAGGAAGAAGGAGAAGAAAGAAGGAAGTAGGGGTGGGCTGGGCTGGAATTATCTGTGGTCCTTAAATTAGAGATCAGCGGCTAGCCCCTCATCCAAAGCATTGCAAGTAGTGAGGAAGAAGAGAATCCTACTGGAAACCTTAATGCATTTTGTCATTTACTTCTTTGAGGGAATTACCCCTGCCTAGTTCATACTATTGGTATTTATAAAAATACCTGTTTGCCTTGATAAGGGCAGGAATTATATCTAATCAATCTGTACGTTTCTACTCCTCACATATATACTAGGTGGTGAAAGATGGCTGAGAAAGTGGCTGGCTAGACACACTAACGAATGAGCAAAGGAAAGAACTACATTCACAGGCAAAGGGAGGGGACCAAGGCTTCTCAGGCACCTCCTGTGAAAAGCACCATTGCATTCTTAGTTGATCCCTGTAAGGGCCCAATGAGGCTGAGCAGAGACACAGAGAGAGGCGCTCAGATGTGAAAATAAATTGGCCCAAATTGCAAAGTTGCAGTTTGTCTGTCTGATTCCATATCCCCTTTTTTCCCCTCCAGATGCCATGCTCTCTCTTATTTATTGTTTTGCTGGTGAAGGGAGAAAACCCTGAGCACAGCGGTTACTCAGATGTGCCTTTTGGAGGCAAGAAGGGCCCACCCACTCTCAGGAAATCGGGGGTAAGATTCCTCCTCCCCACCTACAGAGCTTGTTGCCATATGGGGAGAGCTCTGAAGAGAAGGGGTGTGATGGGCCTTCATCTAAACCTAACATATGCCCTAGAGTTAGAAGTGTGTGGATTAATGCAAGGGACATCCAAGTACCTGCCACGCTTCCTAGACTCTATGCTGGTAACACAGCCGATAGTGGTACGGTGTCTACCTTCAAGATAAGCAGGGCACATAATGGCTTCACCAGGCATCATGACGAAAGCATTTCCAAAGTCTCCTCCCCAAGCCATATGCAGCTCAGCTGAGTCCCTTCTCTTCACCTTTGTGGCATCTTATGAAGAACTTGGACTCAAAATTAAAAGAATTAGAAGGAAGCTCACTTCTCAATGGCCTACATACTGTTGGGTGTGATATTAGGTATTTCTTATAACTATTAGCTTTTTAAAAATTCATACACTTACACGTGTCTGACTAGGAAGGAACTTTCTGGGGATAGGGAGATATTTGAAGTTGTCATAGGGTGTGGGCTTTGCGGGGCTATACCCATTTGTCAAAGTGGTATAGGTAAGATTTGTGCATTTCAATGTATATGGTTTTTACTTAAGAAACTGTAAAAATGAATAATGATTAAGTGGGGTGGGGAATGAAACAAGAATGGCAGAAAGTTAATTATTACTAAAGCTGAGTGGTGAGGATATGAGGGCTATAATTGTAGGCAGCATTCTAAGGTGACCCCTAATGACCCACGTCTTTGTATAAGCCCCTCCCACTGAGTGGGGTGGGACCTATAAACATGGTGGAATGTCAATTCTGTGATTATGTTACACTGTGTGGCAAAGGCAAAGAGGGTTTGCAGATGTAATTAAGGTCTCTAATCAGTTTGACTTTGAGTTAATTGAGAGGGAGATGATCCCAGAAGAGTGAGACCTAATCAGATGAGCCCTTAGAAGCTGATTTAGGTTTGCTCTGAGCTCAGACTCAAAGCAGCAGAGAGCCTCCCTTGTGCTGGCCTTGACCAAAAAAAAAGGGAAAAAAAATCCTCCGTGAGTTCTACATCTAGAAAGAAATGAATCCCACCAACAACCATGTGAACTTGGAAAGGATCGCCAACTTCAGACGAGACCCCCTTGAAGATAGTCCTGTGAGGCCCTGAACATGGGACCCCGGTAAGCCATGCCCAGACTCCTGACCCATGGAAACTGAAATAGTAAATAGGAGTTGTTTCCAGCTGCTAAGTTTGTGGTGACATAGCAATAGGCAACTAACACAACACTGAAATGTTCACTTCATGTATGTTTACAATTTTCCATAACAAAAAGCTAAAAGCAATAAAAGTGTGTGTGTGGACATTTGAGACAGTGCAGAGCCGTGTGTAAGAGCATGGACATGGACTTGTGTCCCGGCTCTGCTCCCTCCTCGCACTGCCTTAGCCACTTTAGTTGTCCTCTCTGGGCCTCGTTTTTTCCATCTTCAAAACTCCCAGGGTAGTTTGGGGGTAAAACAGGAGGGTGTGGGGATTTAAAGTGCAAGACAGTATCAGGCGAGAGGGGGACACCTCTGTGGTGACAAGGATGACAAGATGACAGTGAGTGAGTAGATTCGGAGACATACTACAGAGGGCTGCTGTCACCGATTTCCGTCTAACCTTAGGCAACAAAGTGTGTCATCTCTGTGCCTTGGTGTTTCCATGATTGGAATTTCCAAAAAATGTGATTCCCTTCATGTACTTGTATGTGCAGACCTGAGAAGAGCTGCCATAGACATTCACGTTACTGTCCATTGCCATCTTGAAGGCCTTTTCTGGGCTTGTTTCTCCAAAGGGTCAAGTGCAATTCACACCTGTCACAGGTGATCATTCCCACCTCAAGGGTATCAAGCATTTCTGACAAGGCCAACAGAAGTTCCCAGAGCACTGCAGGGCAAGAAGAGAACAAGGACACTAGCAAAGGCTGAAAGAACTCAGAGATGGAGCTGCTATAATTATTTTAATTTGAACTTGGCAATGGCCACGGCTGTCAACGACGCTCCTCTTCTTGGGAGAAAGGTGCCACAGTGTCATTTTAATGACCACAAAGGCCTCTGTTGTGCAATGTAGCTGAAAGATGCCACTTCCAGAGCCACGGGACCCAGGAGCATGGGCTCAGGGTGGGCACAGATGAAAGGCGAATGTGATTTACTGAACCTGGAACTCCCTGTGGTTGGCCTGTCACCAAGCAGGCCAGGACCAGCGTGATTGGGTTCGCACAGGGGGAATGTGTCCAGCTTCTGTGAGCCTGGCTCTCTTGGTTGAAAATGTCATTTGCCATCTATCCTCTTCCAGCATGAGAAAACTTCCTTGAAACCCTTGTGTTTACACAGGGTGGGGGGCCAAACATGCATGAGTTCCTCCCAGGTGCCAAGCACAACCTATTATGTGCACTCGACTCCCTAAGATTGCTATGACAGGACTTATTTTCTTATTCTACCTTGGTTGTCCCTTCACCTTGAATTCTTTATTTATTTGCATCGCATTTGTGGTGTGAATTTTTACATGCTGTCTGCAATTCGTTGTGGAGGAAAATAATTTATTCAAAAAAATGAACAAGTATTCAGAAGTAGTCATTATTAACCCCCTTTTATAGATAACAAGATGAAAGCTTATAGAATAACTTGCCTGAAGCTCCGGAATGGCCGAGTGATAAAGCTCAAATTTCAAAGATTGTGCATCAAAATATCCAAGCTTTCTTCACCTCATTCCTGCACTACAGATTCTAATAGCCAATAATAATCACAGCTCAAGCCAAATGAGGACTTAACTATGTGTTTTTTACATATTACTGCATTTGTACTTTACTGCAAGTCCATGAAGAAGGTGTTTTATTTCTCTATCTTACAGATGAGAGAATGAGCCAAAGCCTAGGAGGCTTGGGATCCTTCTCAGGGTCACACAGCCCAGACTGGAGGGGCCAGAACTTGACACTGGGCAGTTTGTTTCCAAAGCCTGCACCATACACAGCTACAGAGTTCTGTAAGAGAAACGCAAAACCAACATCATTGGCCACAGAGACAAGCATCAGGGTGAGTTTCAGAAGCGGCAACAGTAGGGCTCTCTCCAGAGTCCATTTAGCCTCTTCATTTACAGAATCTTGCAACGTACCATCCCACCGTAACTTTGTACCATTCTGAGTACTGTCCCAGGATACCCATGTGCCATCTCTGTATACCACATTCATGTAACGTCCATGTATACCTCCCAGCAGGCCTATATGACAGCCCGGTGTACCACCCCAGCATACATGTGTACCACCCCAGCATATATGTGTACCACCCCACACCATCCCAACTGTCCATCCTACTGTACCTGTGTACCATCAAGCATACTTGTGCACCACCCCTATGTACCAATGTTACATCTCAGTATGCCATCCACCTGCACCATCCCACTGTCCCTACATCATATCTCAGTGTAACAGTGTACAATCTCAGTGTTCCCTCCCAGTATACCTGTGCACCATCCTAGTGTACCGTCACAGCATACCTGTGTTCTATCCCAACCTGCCAATCTATCTTCCCTGTGAGGGCTCCATGAAACCAAGAACTGTAACTGTGTATGGTTATATATGTGCTGCATATGTATGCGTGGCAGGAACTAATGAATGGTTCATTTCAGTGCTTGAATCAGCATTAGTTTTAAGACTTGCCTTGGCTCTCCAGTTCCTTTCTGTGGTTCTTACTTGAATGGAATTTGCCAGGGAGGGGTCATCATTACAGATTTCAATAGCTGCACTCGCAAGGGATCAGCATCCTGCCCACAGCGGGAGTCCTTGGTCTCTCTCCACAGAGCCCAGCCAGCTTGCTGAAGGAGAGGGAGGCAAGCCAGTGGTGCAGACCACGGTGCGGGCTGTTTGAGCACTCAGTCTACCCTGTACCCCAGGCGGGATTTCCTATTTCCTTCACAGAAAAGAAAGGAAGGAGAAACACTACTGTATGCTAAGGCCTGTGCTGGCCTTTTATATCGATGATTTCATGTGGTTGTCTCCTGGCATTGCTGACCCAGTTTTAGAGATGAGAAAACAGATCGTCAGAGCAATTGTCAATTGGCTGAAATCACAGGGCTAGTTAGTGGTGGGGCTGGGATTTGAACCAGGTCTTCATGGTTCAGATGCCTGTAAACCTACACTCCTTCCCATAGGTTTCTGATGGGCAGAATGATTAGGAGAATGCTGCTTGGGAGAAAGGACATTGACACCCCAGCAGTGGGAGGCTGCCATGGAAGTCCACACTAACTCTCTCCCTTGGGGTGAACTCTGTAGTGTAAGATTAATAGAATCCTTGGCCTGTCCCCAAATACACCTTGACTGCATGCTTGGTCTGCCTGAGACAGCAGCTCTCAGAAACTCTATTTCAGATACGGTAAACTTGTGACTATCTACACGCTGGAGTGAGTATGTTGAAAACCCATGCCACACAGAAGGACTGCTCAAATTCCCCAATTAGTAACATGTTGTCGGTTTCAATTCTTTTCCAGGTGAATGTGGGCAGGCGCAATTCTCAGCTGTGGTGAAAGACTTTTTTTTTTTTTCACTCTTTTACAAAATACATTTTTAATTGGTTTGGATTAAAATTTAAAAAAAAAGCCAACTCCAAGCACAAACTGACATGACCCAGATTGGGACAAGTAGGGGAGAAAATAGCAAGGAAGGGGGAGAAGGTTCCTCCTGCAGGCCATAGGTCAAAAGTGTGGACATCATTATGCAGGAGAAAAAGGGGTCCAAAGTCAGGTGATGTGCTCTATCCAGGTGTTCTGTCAGTTTTCACCATGAGGAGAGCATAGGAGGATTGGGGGAGAGCAGCTTTTTATAAAGTGGCATCTCAGGAGCCAGGGATAGAGCTGGAATTGGACGGGGCTGGCTTGGAGGCATGAGCTCGGTGTACCACAAAGCAAAGGCTGTGTCTCAGCCAAGAGTGGACATGGAAAGCAGGTTTAACAGAGGCCACTAGGTGTTTACCAAATACACTTCCCTTTCTTTCTGGGAGAACAGCTAGACTACATTTTCCAGCATCCCTTGCAGTTAAATAGGGTCACATGACTTAGTCTGGCCAATAGAACATGGGTAAGGTAAATGATGCTATTTCCATCCTGGTCCATAAACATTTAGCACTTGATGCATTTCCTTCTCTTTCTCCATCTGCTAGCTAAATAGAGAGGAAAGTAGGGATCTAGAGAAATCATAGACTTACACCTCTGAGTCCGTGAAATACCACTTGAAGAAGATCCACCCAACCAGGAATGCCCTCATTGAATTTGTATCATAAAATGTTGAATGTTGTCTGCAAACCCCATATAAGAACTATATGGGTTTTTTTTTTTCACTTTTTACAGCTACTTACCTGCTTTAATAAATGTAAACAAGATAAGTAATGTCACATGCAAGGTATCATACTGAGAGCAAAAACTGACCCAGGGAGATTTCAGGTGTTTAACAAGATAAGGCAACATGAAGTGGTGAGGTTGTAGGGACAAACCACGTACGAGTTCTGAAGGCAGGCCCAGAGGACAGAGTGCCCCTTCAGAGTGCCTGCTCACAGCCACAGGCCCCACGCGCATGCTCTCTCCGTGAGGACCTAGTCCACTTCCCATTTCTCCCCCTCCTTTCTTTCCTCCCCTCTTCATAAGCATCAGGAATGTCCCTCCTTAACCCCAAGCACTTCCTACATGCCAGCTCTGACACCAAGCGTGTTCCATGGTTTATCTCACTCATTCCTCACAGCTGCCCTCTGAAGGAGGCACTGCTATCAATCCCGTTGTACAGAGGAGAAAAGCGGCCTTAGATCACTCTAAATGATTTGCCTAAATTCTTCAGAATACAAACTCTGCCACTCTGAGTCCAGAGTCTGACTCCTGCCACCGTGTCCTGTCCCTGTGTACCCATTGTGAATGCTGTCCCATCTCAGCATACACACCAGGTCCCTTTACATCTCCCTGCCCCTAACAATCCGTCCATTTATCCATCATCCATCCACCCATCCATCCACCCATCCACCCACCCATCCATCCGTTTATTTATAAGCATGCCCTGAGTTACTCCTTCCTCCCAGACCCTGTGCCTGCCCTGGCACCAGAATGGTGAGCATTGGAATGAACACTTGGAGAAGCACCCATCTGGGCAGGAGGGACAGTCAATGAAGGTGCCACCATGGGAAGAGGGTGCGATCTGCTCAGACTTTGGGGAAGTTGTCCTGACACAAGACAGAAGGTGGGCCTGGAACCAAGAGAAACTGAAGAAAAAGGGTAGACAGTGAAGGCAGAAACTGCTGGGTCATGGGATTGGGTCTGTGAAGGGCCATGGACAGAAAAGGAGATGCGAAAAGTGTTTAACTACAGAGGGCTGGACGAACAGACAAGATTCTTATTAAAGGGACTCACTCGACTGACTCCAGTTTTGAGGTGGACCCATCCTAGTTTCTAGGAGCTCGTCCTCTTAATAAGGGAAGGCCACAGCCATATGACAGTTTCATTTCCCTCAGGACATTCTTGGCATTTTCCTTCTTCTCTTTTTCCCCCTCTATCTGGGGGTTCATTTCCTTCTGCAGGGCAAGTGTGGAATGCAAAACATTGGCTCCTCTCCAACATTCCAGGAGGAGCCTTGCAGCAGTCTTCTGCCCCAAATCTCTGTGAGGATGAAGAGACTGGGAAATCAACGACCTGGGCTTTTACAAAACCCGAGCTGGCTGCTGGATGCCAAGTGATGCTATCAATTGATTAAAACACAGCCTGCCAGCTTCCTGCTTGCTCAGAGGGAGCACAGTCTGCTGGGGAAGTCTCCGGTCCATCTCCTGGCTCACTCCTTGCTCCTTCCCATGCATCATCAGATTGCATGTGCTCACTTCCATGCAGCAGCCAGTGCAGCAGTGAGCACACACACAGGGAAGTACTTCTCCAGGACAGGGTGGTGAAGGAGGAGGAGGACATTCCCAGGCTGCCAGCACCCTGCCAGGCCAAGCCACCTCTCACTGTGGACCAAGTAAGGGGTATAAGGGATAGGCTATAGACTTTCTTATAGCACATGCCAGGCCTCACGGGGCATGCATCATTCCTTCTTCCTGTCTTGGATCGATAAATGCACATCGGGACCTGTGTGTGTACAAACATTGTGGGTGACAACAGAGATACGAGGGGGCTGGGAAGGGGCAGGAAGAGAGAGAAGAATGGGGCAGAGACAAATCTGTGGTCCCTGCTCTCACAGAGGAGAGTACCTCTGGCAGAAAGCAACATTAAATTAATGTGAAGTTTTGAGAGGAAGAGGTGCACAGTGTTATGAAAGCATCTAATGGATAGGAGTGACCAGGTCATGAGGTTTTTCAGAGGAAGTGACAAGTGAGAACGAAAATAAGTATTTTCTCTATTCTAGCAAAGGTAACAGCAATGGGAAGGTTCTTCTAGAAGAGGGAGGTTATGGGTTCACTTAACTCAAAGAGGGATGGTGAGGCTGGGGCCCAGAGAAAGGGGCTGAGCCCAGCAGGAATTAGGACAGACGAGCAGGAAGGGCTTGGGGGCAAGGAGGCTCTCTGTCCTAGCAGAGTCATGTTGTCAGACAAGCAGAGCGACTTGACTGTCATCCCCTTTTGTGCCCTCTCTTGACTGGCCCCCAGGTGGCAAAGCAGGAATGTGGTCTGGTGACCCTAGGGATGGAGGCAGAGGGTGGCTGTTGTGATGAGAAGGCTCAGGAAAGAAACGGCAGCCTTCAGGAACCATCATCTTCCTGGGTAGTTTCCTATCTCATCAAACCATCTGGAGTCCTTCTATAAGGCTTGTTGTTAACCCTCATTGTCCCACTGGGGGACACTTGGGGCTGAGGGGAACACTGAGGATTAAGTGTCCTGCCCACTGTCACACAACAAGCAAACAACAGAACCAGAGTGAGACTCTAGGGCCCCCAAAAGCCAGGTGAATGCCTTCCTCATTAGGCAAGGGGTGAGGTGGGGGCAGGCAGGGAGTGTGTTTGTAATACCTCTGAACTTGTATCTCTGTTAACTACTTTCTCTGCCAAATGACCTCTCTCTTCTCCCTCGGCAAGAGCCAAAGCACTCAAGTGACCCAGGCCCACAGTGGCTGAGAAAGGAGAGAGCGGCTGAGGATGACCTCAGAGGTGACTCAGCCCTTTTGGCCATAAACACGTCCACTGGGCATTCCCTGGGGCCAAGGCGTCACCAAGGGTCAGCCAGGTTCACTGTCTTTTCTCTCCGTCCCTGCTCTGGTAGGAAGTGAAGGGGCCACCTTCAACTTCAAGACCAGGGTTCTGGACACAGACTCCCATGGAAAATTCCCCATGGCACAGTCCCCAAGGCAGCCTGGGCCAGGCTTCTGCCATGAAGGAAGGCAGTGATGACCTGCCCTGGTCGCTGCAGCTCTGGGCTAAGTTCTGATACAGGGTGAGGCTACTACCATTGGACACTTTGTGACAACATTCCATAATCAGAGTAAATACAGCAGCTGGTGGCTAGGGAAGAGGGGTGTGTGCGTGCGTGTGTGTGTGTGTGTGTGTGTGTGTTTAATCAATCAAAAACTATCTAGCTAGAGAAGGAACCTGTAGATTTGGCCTCACAGAGGCATGGTGCAACTGAAAAGAGTTCAGAATCAGGCAGACCTGCTTTGCAAGCTTGGCTCTGTTACTTATAAGCTCCATGATTCTGGGCAACCTACCCAACTTTCCTGAGCCTCAATTTATTACCTATAAAAGTGGATATAATACTTGTTTGCCTTAAGAGCTTTTATGAAAATTAAACCAAATTACACATGAAAGAATTTAGTATCAACCTAGTATATGGTAAACACTCAATAAAAGCCAGTGTCCTCCAGAACAGTGATCTTTTCTCCAAAGCCTATGAACTCCACCTCTGCCACAGATTAGCTGTGTGACCTCGGGCAGGTATCTTAACGTCTCTGCGCCTCAGTCCCCTCAGATGTGAACAAAAATAATAAGGATATCTGCCTCCTAGAGTTGAGGAGTAAAAGAGTTAATATAATTAGAGTGCTAAGAACAGTGATAGGTTGGCCTGTTCCATCTGTACCACCCATGTATTACTATTTTGTGAAAAGTTATTATTTTTTTAAATAGATGGGCTGCACAGTCCTTCAGAGCCAGGACCAACATTTATCTTCTGAGAATCCCTCTCAGAATCTAGCACATGAAAAAAGTGCTAGATATGAGTGCTCATACTGAATCTAGTTGAATGTATCCATGACACAAGCTAACGATCCAAAACAATAAAACTTTGTAAAAACCAGGCTTGTTTGTAATCTCTCATGAAATTTTTTAGATTAAATGATTCAAAAGCATCATTACACTGGCTGTGTGCCCCCTCTCAGCAGTGAGGTCAGGTCCCTCCTGAACCTCCCCTCTCTCCAAAGGTCTCATACGACTGAGAGCAGCACACAGACTTCGGTCCGGCCAAACAGCAGTGAGCTGAAAACGGTCCATGATGCCCAGAGGCCGGCAGAGAGCATACGAATGAATGAATTAGCAAATTAGCAGAAACGACTGCGACTGAAAAACTAATAAAATGCCCATCTGATAATGGGATAGATTCTTGACTGATGAAACGCTATGGATTCTTACAGACAGAAAATCCAGATCTCCGTAGAGAACGAGAAGGAATGTTGGAAGCCCCTATTGATTGTTCCAACACACATCACAGAGAAAAGGGAAGGTCAAAAGAGATAACAAACCCTGATTACAGAACATCTCACAGGACTCTCTGCTAACTGTCACTTCCCTGCTCACCCCTGACGTTCCCTGGCCACCTCGGGGGCCTCTAGTTCCATTTTGGGATCATCTCTTTTGACTTTTAGAGATAGCAGTGCAGTTATGAGAAAGGGAGGTATTGCTCGTCCCTTGTGATTCAAAATAATTAACTGCAGAATAAGAAAAATGAAGTTTACATAAGACAAATAAAATAAACTTTTCCAAAATTAACATTTCCACCTCATGTTTTGAAAAGTTTTGGAGGCGATAGTACATTCACTTTGATAATTTAAATAATGTTTTAAAACCTCAGGACCATCTGAGAATAGACAGATGGAGGCCATATGTTTATCAGAATGAAAATGTAAACATAAAATTCTTCCATCCAAAGACTGACTTCTTTTCTGGGGGCTCTCAGTCCCTACGTTGTAGGGAACGGGGGCTCTGGGACAGGCAACAGCATTCTCCACAGTGGTGAGAGGGTTCTGTGGACAAAGCTGCTTAGGTAATGCTGATTGGATAGCTATCCTTACAGCAGGACTTGCCAGTACCTTTAATATGCTAATTGCTGATGAGCATCCTAAATCTCCAAGATGGAGGTAGAACAGGAAATACTTCTTAAAATGAATTTGTCTATCAGCTGTCCTCTCCATTATTTAGGAGAATCATTAACTATCCTAAACAAATAAATTCTTATTGCTATGCACCCTGGGTGGGCTAGAGCTGCCTGAGTGAGAAACAAGCTTTATCACAAATCAGTGCTTGCAGCGGCTCCTGGGTCATCTGAGTCTTGGAGAGTCCCCCCACCCCCTCCTACAAAGTAGATTTCGAGTTCACCAGGTACAGTGTTTTAAGCAGTCCCTCCTAAATATGTTTCCCCAAGTTGGTGCAGATTAATACAGTGCTTTTCCTCTTCTTTTTGCAAAAAACATCTATTAAAATCTCCCACCACTGTTTCATATACTTCCATTAAGATCTTTTAACCAGGGACATTTGATCAAATGTGGTTGTATGTTTGGTGACAAAACACCCAGCTTTCGGTGCTAAGAACATGTTTAACGACGAGCCAGCACCAAAAAGTGCATCCTGGGTGACCCTACTTTCGTGAAGTTCAGGTCACACAAAACTGATCTGTGCTGATAGAAGTCAGAGCAGTGGTTACTTAGAAGAGGTATCAGCTGGAAAGGGACCTTCTTGGGTACTTGAAATAGTTTATATTTTGATCTGGGTGGTGGACACATGGGTATACCTGTAGGTAAAAATTAGTGAAGCTGTTATACATTTAAAAATTGTACATTCACTGCATTGTAAACCTCAATAAAAAAATTATTGATGAAGAACTGAAATGACTGAAAGGAGGCATTCTTTCTGTTTAGGGAAACCCTGAAGTTATTTTAAATGAAGAAAAATAACAAGCAGAAGCCCTTTTATCTATTTGAACCTACTCCAAATATATGATAATTCTCAATGCACCCTTCGGTGATGGGGCTTTGGGAGGGGAATCCTTTTTTATTACCCAAGAGGCAAAATGTTAATGTGAAAGAAATGCAAAAAAGAACAAAAGGTGTTAAAAAAAAAGAATTCCACTGTTCACATTGGCCTAATGTTTCTTAGATTCGGAAAACTTAATCAGCTGTGGCTGGTGTGGCTCAGGAGACTGAGCGCCGGCCTGCTAACCAAAGGGTCACCAGTTCGATTGTCAGGCTAGGGCACATGCCAGGGTTGTAGTCCGGGTCTCCACGTGTGAGAGGCAACTGCACATTGACGTTCCTCTTCTTCTCTTCTTCTCTTTCTCCCTCCCTTCCCTTCCATCTAAAAATAAGAAATAAAATCTTTAAAAAAAAAAAAAGAAAAAGAAAACCATTGGAGAGAACTCTGGGAGGCCCCAGAGCACCCCCACATCACTGGGGAATCCTTGATGGCTCCAAGAGCCCCACGCCCTTGTTCCTGATGGTAAATAGCTGTGCTTCTGTCTTTGCACGTGGAAGAAACTCTGCAGCCTGCATTTGAAATGAGATCTTGCTGTCTGGAGGACAAGGCCTTGTGCTCACCACACTCACTTGCTCACTCAGGTTGAGAAGATGCAAGGAAATTAGAGAGCCTGTCAATCCATTTGCTTGAGAGGAAAGTGGTTACAAATCAGCAGGAGACTCATTTGCATTGAGACTCGAAAAGTAGAAGTCTCAGGACTTTCAAAGTCTGTCCCTGGAGACCCAGAGTGGCACCCTGGCGTGCCTGGTACTGCTGCCATGGACCCTTCGTTCTCCCTATCCCCATTTGGAAGAGCAGGCAGAGAGAGAGCTTGGCTCTGACAAGGCTCTGACACTTCCCAGCCACGGGGGGATGGACCTCTTCTCAACCTTAGTGAAAATAAAACTGGCTGTGAGGACTTTGGGAGACCAGCCTGGAGAAAAACACCTTGCACAGGGTACCCAAAAATACTAGATCCTTCTACCTCCTCACTCCCTTCCCCTTTGGGTAGAGCTGAGAGAGAAGGCTCTGAGGTCAGATTGCTGGTGGTGGAAGCCTGATCTTGCCCCCTGTATCTGAGTGACCTTGGGTAAGTGGCAGAGCCTACAGAATTCTCCCTGTAAATGGGAGGCTGTATGTTCCATTGTACTAACTCCTAAGGTTACCCTGAGGGTGGCATTGACAATCCTTGGAACAGGCTGAACATGGTGCCTGCAACACAGGTTGTGCTCCTTATACTGTAGACTTCTAGTCTTATTTTATTATTATGTTATCATATTGTAGAGACTGAAAGAGACAGCCTTCAAGGGGAAAATTCATCTTGGCCATTTGTTAGTTAACTTGCACTTTGTTCCTGGCTGAGGTGTCTTTGAACTGATTCCAGAAGCCCCCACCTTTCACTTATCAGCCTCCCCTAAGCATTTGGGAGAATCAGTCTTCCCTAAAACATTGCAGGACAGCCTCCTGGTGTGATACCCTAGGAAACGTGAAGACAAGACAGACTCTCCTTCCAGACCTGTTGGTCTTCCAGGTAGAACACTGTACTGTGAACCAAAGGGAGCTACGAGCTACCTCAAATTGCCCAGCTTCATCCCACTGGTACCCAGAACTGAAGTAGTACTGGCAGCTCTTCAGAGTCTCCCATCCTTCTTTCTATCCATCCATCCACTATATACCCAACCATCCAACCATCCAACCATCCATCCATCCATCCATCCATATACCCAACCATCCAAGTACTTATTCATTCACACATTTTTCCATCCATCCCATGCACAGTGAACATGTGTTATGCATCAGTTCATATAATAAGAGCAAGGACTACAAAGGTGTGTGAGACAAGGTATCCCCTTAGAGAATTTACAGAGAGCGTGCATATGGGCGTTTTCACTGTGTGACGTAAGGTCAACAGTTGAATGAGGGGCTATCCTGTTGGAGAACAGAAGTACCTAATCCAATCTAGGTGATCAGAGGAGGATTCTTAAGGGAAGAAATTTTGTTCTTAGACTCAGAGAAAGAGGTGGAGAGAATGATCCAGAAAGGAGTCAGCAGGGCCAAAGGGAAGGCAGTGAGAAGCCGAGTGTGAAATACCTGTGCAGAGGGAAGATGGGGGTGGGAAAAAGGCACGGAGTCAGAGTAGGGAAGGGGCCCTGTGCTTGTGCTTTACTTCACAGGAAGAGGAGGATCAGGTGGAAGCAGTCTGTGGGGGTGTGGATGAGATCTTTTCCTAACAGTGACCCTGGGTTGGCTGGAGAGAGACAAGAGTGGTCAGGGGCTCTGTAGTGACCAGAATCAGCAAAGTAACGATAGGCCTGGAGAGGAGGACAGGCGTCCTAGAAATGTTTGGGAGGTAGGGTATGAAGCAGGCGGGAGAAGTCAACAAGGAGGAAAGCCGATTTCCTGAGGGCCAGCTGGGTGGAAGTGCTGGAGAAGGAGGAGGAGCTTGAAGGAAAAATGAAATCATTTTTGAACGTGGAGAGTCCATGCATCTACTCCTATGTGTGGCAAAGTAGACAGGCAGTTATATTTTAAGTCCAAAGCAGATATGAAAGTCAAGAAAGTAAATGAGGTTATATAGAGTGAAAAAATAAAAGGGCCAAGGATGAACCATTGGGGAGCCCTAATGTCTGCATGGCCGTGATTCTACAGGTTAGCCACCAGAACTGCTGCCCATCTTTCAAATATCTTAGACATCAGCGCAGCTGGAAATTTCCCTTAGTTTTGATAGAATCACCAGCCATTCAAATGAGGCAGTAATAAAGACATCGCCCCAGAGACCTGGATCCATCGAAACTTTCTGTACCCGAGGAAACCCAAGACCTGAGTGGGCTGGTTTAGCATCCCGCAGAGATGCTGTGGAGGGAATTCTCTCTCTGAAAGCACTAGCTGTGTTTTAAGATCCTCTGGTTTTAATTGGATAAATAAATTATAGCATCCTCACACAATACAACTCACTGCAGCCATTAAAAAGAATGAGACAGATCTCTATAGACTGACAAAGAAAGATATCTCAGATGATTAAAAGAACATAGAAATACATACACACATATACATATGTACATACCTATATTATAGATTTGGAGGAACATATGCCAAACTGTTGGAGGTTGGAAAAGATTACAAACTACTTTCAACTTCTCAGTTATGCGCATTAAGGTATACAGATACGTATGTCTTTGGTAATGAGAACGATACCCGATTCTGAGTATTTCGAACTGTCTGGACCTCGCTCCTGGGCTGTCCTGTCCCCCAGCAGTGGTCAGCACTCAGGGCTCTCTGACAAGGGGAGGAGAGAAGAGGAGCAGGCGTGGTGATTTAGTGAGGGTGTTTGATTGCACTATTGGTAGAAGAAGAGTCCAAATGGTGATTTGGACGTTGGAGAAATCGTGTTAGGAATCAGAGAAAGTGGTGATGAGAATCTATAAATGAAACATGCCATACGTAGTCCAAATTCAGATCGAAAGAGAATATGAAGGCGAGATGAGGAGGGCTAGGAATTTCATTAGACTTAGGATGGGCCAACCCGGGAACCCACCAGCTTGACAGTATGTGGGACTGATATGTGCTTAGTGTGCAGGCTTGACAGCTTAAAGCACCTGGGAGGACCAGACCTGAAGATACAGCCCATATCACAAATGAGGCAGACACCAAACCAATCAGGTGGCTGGGGGAGCCCAGGCTGGTGATTGGGACGAAGTAGCTGCCTCATGAAAAGAACCAGCACACAGACATGAGGCTGGAACCCCTGGTCAGCCAAACAAACAAGCAAACAAAACTCTTTCCCTGCAGGGTAATTGCATTCTTAGGGCGGATTCCTTCTAGCAGGGATAAAACCCAGGCCCAGCTTTACAGCTCTGGGTCCCAGTCAATTCTGAAACCGCCCTTCCATGGCCCGTTACCCCCAGCCCTCATGGAATCCATCAACATCATTCCACTTAGAACCTCAGTTCCCGAGCCCAGCTCCCCTCTGCCTCCCAGCTGCAAGGGGTCCTGGATCTGCATGGACTGCTGCTCTGCCCAGGACACCGAAACACTCGCACGTAGCGAAATAAAAAATGTTCTGCTCCGGACAAGTAAATTAGGCCAATTAATGAACAAGTTTTCTTCAGAGGATTAGCCTACCTAAACCCATTAAACCAAGCCCTGGAAAGTCTCATCCTATTAGGCTGTTGATACCTGCTAGTGTCAGACTTGGGCTAGAAACAGCTCAAGAGATAGGAGGTGCGCAGTTCAGAAAGAACTATTGCTAACAGTTCTTCCTGTTAAAGAAATGGAGGAAATGGGAATTTCAGTGAGGAGCACTGAGGCCTCATGGGGCTGTGGGTGCAGCCCCTCCACCCAGCCAGACCTTTATAAACAGCAACCTTCCTCTACCCTTTAAAAAAACTATTATTTTTTTTTTTCACGGTCTAGAACAGAGAATGAGGGCCTGAGAGGCCAGCCAGGTCACCCCCACACATTAATTAATTAATTAATTAATTAATTAGTTAATTAATAACATGTCAAACTTGAAATAGTTTCCCCCAAGCCATCTCAAACCACATTGCACAGGTCTTTGTGAATAGCACAGAGCTTACCTAAAAAGAAAAAAAATGACGCCCTCATGAGACGGCACAGGCATAGGCATGAGCTTTGAAAACCGGATGTTTAATACACTGTTGAAGCCGATAACGGCCTCCATGTACCTTTGGGACCAAACATGATGACTGCAGACAGGAGGCATCCCTTGTGTTTCTTAGACCTGCTCGGGGCTGGAATCCGAGTGAGGAGAGTGAGGCTTTCCTGTCGGGTGTGAAATGTGAAGGAGCACTAAAGATCAAAATTACAGTTAATACAAAAACATCAAAACAAATGCCCCATAACCTAGGATGAGCAATGATCAGAATTGGGAATTAAATAAGATCTGACCCCGTGTTTGCACAACTCACATCTTTCATGTTCTCCAGCCCTAGACCTGCATTCCTTGTAATTAGAACCCAAAAGGGTGCTTTTGATCCAGGAATTGCCTCATCTCAGGTATGCATACCCAACAGGAATGTGTTCATGTAAGAGAACGTCACAGCAGCACCACTCACACCAGCCCCAGAGCAGAAAGAACTGAAATGTCCGTCAACAGGGAAAAGGTAAGGTAAACTGTAGTCTGTCCATCCAATTGCCGTTCAGCAATGAGAATAAACTAACTATTGCTATACGAACAAGAAATGGTGGGTGTTTTCACAAAGTGTGCATACTATTGCACACTTTGCCTATTAGTCATACTTCCGTAAGATTACATTAAAAAAGTAAAAATTGGGAAGCTAAGGACAGCCTACATACATCTCTTGCATTAATGGGCATTTCTCATGGCAAAGCCCTCCTTAGGTTAAAGAGAATATCAGGGCTTCTGAGACAACAAGTTCCACGAGAAGACTTTCTGGTGGTCCCCTTATCAGTATCAAGGAGCTGAGCCCAAGTCTCTAATCCTACATAGATCAGTAGCAATAAAAACTGGAATGCATTTTCCCTGAGGCCCACCATCTCTGGTCCTATCAGGATTTCCCTGAAAATCGGACTTTTTCTAAAGGCCTAGGATTTATGGTCCTTGGGTCATTTCAATGGTGACAGCTAATGCCAGATGTCTCCACTATTTCCAAAGCCTCTGTCATGCGTAGCTTAGCCAGGCACTCAGAGCTGTTGAACATGGCTGTATTTGCTTTCTATTGCTGCCCTAACAAATGGCCACACATGTAGCAGACAAAAACAACACAATTTATTCCGTTACAGTTTTGGAGACCAGAAGTTCATTTGGGTCCTAGAGAATGAAAACTCGGGGGTCAGTAAGCTATGTTTCTTTCTGGGGGCTCTATGGGAGAGTCAGCTGTGCCCATTCAGGGTGTGGCAAGATTAAGTTTCAGGCATTTTAGTCCTGCGGTCCCTCTTTCCCTGTGGGCTGTTAGCAGTCATGGCTCTTAGCTCCCAGAGGACTTTCTCTAGTTCTTTGTTTTAATCCTTACCTGAGGATTCTTTTTTTTTTTTTTTTAAGATTTTATTTATTTATTTTTAGACAGAAGGGTAAGGAGGGAGAAAGAGAGGGAGACAAACATCAGTGTGTGGCTGCCTCTCACATGCCCCCTCCTGGGGACCTGGACTGCAGCCCAGGCACGTGCCCTGACTGGGAATCGAACTGAGGACCCTTTGGTTCGCAGGCCCGCACTCAGTTCACTGAGCCACACCAGCCAGGGCGCTTTCTCCAGCTTACACACCCCCGCTACTCCTCAGAACTGCCCAGGGGTATTAAGTCCTTCTCAAGCTTCCATTTTGGGGCCTCTCTCGGTCATCAGATCTCTCTCTCTGAGCCCATCTAGGAATGCGTATCCTTTTTAAAGGACTCAGGTGAGGAGATGAGACCCGCCCATATAATCCAAAATAATCCCTTTGTCACCAGGCCAAGCACAATTGCAACGTCCGTTTTGCCATCATCCTAGGTAATGCGTCTGCAGGTTCCAGAGATGAGAGCACAGACATCTTTGGAGAGACATTGTTCTTACCTTCACAACTGTTACAATGGACCTTTCCTCCTAAATAGCTTTTACACTATCTCAGACTTTTGAGGCTCAAAAAAATAACCAGGTTTATTTACCCCGAAGAAAGAAAATAAATAAGACACAAAAAATTTCTTGGGGGGGGGGGCACAAAAGCAGTCTTTACATTAATTCATTCATTCCACAAATATCTGAATTCATTCATTCAACAAATACCTGGCACCATGAATGTAGTGAAGAACAAACCAGAAGAACATTTGCCCTTATCTAGTTTTATTTTAGTGGGATAGAGATGATATACAAATAAATAATTAAAACATATAGTTTAATATGCAGCTTTGAAGATGGCTCCCAATGATTCCCACTGGATCCTTCCCTGTTGGAGTCTTAAACTAACCAGAGTCCTAGCCAACACCTTGGTTGCAGCCTTGTAAGATACCATGAGCTGGAGGATCCAGCTAAGCCATACGCAGGTTTCCGATCCACAAGTCGTGTACAATAAGGTGGTTCTTTTAAAGCCACTGAGTGTTGGGGTGTTTGTTAGGCAGCATTAGCTAACTATTGGTAATACACAGTTGTATTGTCTGACATGTTATGTCAGATGGGGATAGGTCTTAGCAGAAAAAAAAATAACAAGGAAGGAGAATAGGGAATTCCAGATGAGAGTTTGACCACATGTGGAAAAGAGTGATCTGGGAAGATTTTATATGATGTCATAACAAATAGTGAAATGCAAGAATGGCTTCTAGGTCGCTAATTTCTGGCGAGGGTGAGGTCTGGGCATTGATGAGTACAATGAGCAGGCTTAGAACTGTCACAAAGAGTGAGTTTCAAAGACGCAACCTGAATTCTCTCACTGAACTTGATTATTCGCCCTGCATGACACTCCCTGGGCTCTGTTATCACAGCTGCTACTAAAAGTGCCCAGAGTTTTATTAACAGAGCACTTTCTTACTGTGGTATTCTGTAGCATACCTTGTATCTTTGCCTTCATCTATGTAGACTGAGGTTTCTACGTGGACTTAGTTTTCAATGGAGGGGTTCATATAGAAGGGTCTTCTCTTCAAAATGCAGAGGACGGTGTCTAGAGATGCCTTAAAGGTGAGGATACTTACTAAGCAATGGGGCTATGACAACAAACACTCCAGTGGAGAGAGAAGCAGGTCTTGCCTGCGATACCCACTGTTGTGTTAATACATCAGCCGCTACGCGTGCAAATTCATCCCTATAGCAAAGTGTGTTTTCCGGAATCTGATTTTCCAATTATGATAAATTCCTCCGATTATTTCTTTTTCTTGAACGTTACAATTTAAGGTTCTATACAATAGCAGTAGGCCTGAGAATATTGGTAGATGTAATTCTTGGTCTTGGCTGAGGCAGAAACTTAAGTGAGTGTAACGATTTACACCATCAAATAAAAGCTTCTGAATAATAATAATAATAATAATAATAATAATAATAAAAACATCTTTCCCAGGTCTCCCAACTCTCTTAAGTCATTTAGTGCCTTCACTAAAACGCAATACCAGTGACTATATTGAAAAGATCTAAATGGGGGCATATAAATTCTCTTTCTCTTTTACAAAGGAAGTTTCGGAAACAGGCAAAGAAAAATGGAACGTTCTGTCTCAGAATCCCCATGTTTAAAAGAAACAATAGCGGGGCGGGGGTGGGGGCGGGGAAGGCTTTTTGTGTGGCTGTTTTCGCCGCTGTAGCGACCTGCTCTGAGATGCCTCTTTGGTCCCACCCCGGGCTGAGTTGGATGCTGCCTTGTATGCTCTTCAACCTCCCCCAGCCCCCATCTCCCATGTCTCCCCATCTCTGTTGGCTATCAGCGCCTCCAGCAGACTCGGAGCCATGTACAGGTATGTCAGGTGTGCACTGCACAAGGTCATTGGCTTAGAAAGCGACTTGGGTTGATACCCAATCCTTGTTACATGTGCTAAGCCATGCATTCTGTCCAGAAGAACAGGGTACCTTTACCCGATTCACCCAAGGCCCGGTATGGGCCTACACTGGCCCAGAGACAAGAAGTTTGGTGAGATCTGGACCAGAGGGTTCATTCTGTTCAGTGTTTGAACCTCAGCACCTGGCGTAATTCTTGGGATATAGTGAGTACTCAATAAATATGTGTTCATGAATTAGTGGATGGATTAATTCATTAACTGGAAGGGTTAGTGAAGCAGAAAAGAGGAAGCCTCTGCAATTTTACAGTAAATCAGAGAAAGCTGACACTGATGTGAATATGTAACCCCTGAGTCTTGTTATGTTTATCTGTTATGTTTGGTTCCTATGTACTCATTTCCTATTACCTAAGGCCCGTCATTCTGACAGCAATGAAGGATGTGCACAGATGACCAAAATCAAGGGAGAAGAGACGAAGAAGATGTGAATTTCAGTATCCTGCAGTCCCTGCTCTGGATGAAATCAACAACACTACTATCCTGTGGTCATTTTTGCAGAAATCAACCTCAGACTGGCCGACTGAAGCAGAGCGTCGGAGAGTGTGGTCAAGCAGAGAGGCAGTGTTGGCTGGCCTCTGAGCTCCAGGCCTTGGGCACATTTGCTAAGACTGCAAGTTGGAAGAGCTGAGATCAAGAGCCAGAGAACTTTATCAGTGAGGGACCAGATGGTAAATAGTTTAGGGTTTGTGGGCCTCGTGGCCTCTGTTGCAACTACTCGCCTCTGCCACGATAGCACAAAAACAGCCATAGACAGTATGTCAACAAGTGAACGGGGCTGTGTTCCAAAACCTTTGCATATGGACACTAAAACTTGAATTTCATATAACTTTCATGTGTCTTGAAATATTATCCTTTTAAGAAATTTGTTTTCAACAATGTAAGAGTGCAAAAGCCAACCTTAGCTGGCAGGCCATATAGCAATAGGCAGTGGGCTAGATTTGGCCCATGGGCCAAAGTTTGCAGAGCCCTGGCTAAGACAGTACTTACCCGGTGCCAGCCCCTGTTTCAAGTGCTTATTCATTTTCAACTCACACCAGCCATATGAGTTGATAGCTATTTGTATTTCAGTTCTGCACATGGCGACAGAAACAGAGATGCTAAGGAACTAATTCAAGTTCCCATGCCTACTTCTGGGAAATTGGGATTCAAACCCAGGCAGTTCAGTTGCAGGACCCTTGCAAATAAGGGCTAGGCACCCTAGCCCAGTGCAAAATTGGTTTTTATTCTTAGAGCCCTTAGAAGTTATGGCTGCTCCTGTCATTCACTCATTTGCATTCTTATGCATTTATTCAGGTATATAGAGACACCTCAGCACTGCCCCTGACTCTGTAGACACACTAGTGGGCTAGATAGATGTGTGGAGGTAAAGCATTATAGGGATATACTTGCAAGGACCTCTATCTAGATTTTTTTGAGTCTTTGTAGAAGAAGGGAAGTAGGAAGCAGTCCCCAGATGGGTAACATGTCAAGCATTTCAGGGGGATCATCACATTCAAAGTCTTAAAATTATTACAGAGTCTACTTGTAACTGACATGCAGTCTGCATTGTATTAGTCAGCTTTGCTGCAGTAACAAGCAGCCCCTGGATCTGTGTAGTATACAATAAACATTTATTACTAGCTCCCTAGTTTTTGGCTTGGCTTCATCTGCAATTCTCTAAGCCGTGGGTCAGGTCGGGTCCCTTCTTGGTCTCATTCCGGTTCCAGAATAAAGGAGTGGTCACTATCTGGGATGCTCTCATCTCTTGGCAAAGTGACAGGAGTGTGAGAGGAGAGAGCAGAAAGGCATGAACTCTCAAAGGTAACGCCACCTACTACAATAAGAGGCAGTGCAAAAACACATGGCATGGAGGCTATCATTGGCTGAACAGTGGCTCCCCGAAAACATGTGCCCATCTGTCAATCCCCAGGATCTGTGAATATTACATTCTATGGAGAAAGATGTGTTTAAGTTAACATTTCCTGAGAAGAGGAATTTATCCTGGATTATCTAGAATTTATCCTGGATCACCCTAAATGTAATCTCATATACCCCTATGAGAGAGAGAGAGAAGGCATTTAAAGGCAGGCACAGAGGAGAAGACAACATGAAGACAGAGAAGAGAGAGAGGCAGCCCCAAGCCTAGGAATGTCAATAGTGGCCAGAAGTCGAAAGAAACAAGCCACAGATTCTACTCTCGGGCCTCCGGAGGGAGTGTGGCCCTGCCAACCCCTGTATTTCAGACTTCTGGCTTTCTCAACTGCAAGAGAAGACATTACTGTTGTTTTAAGCCACCCAGTTTGTGGTAATTTATTATAATAGTCACGAGAAACTAATACAGGAGTTGAATCCTCTTACAGAGGGGAATGGGATGGCTGAAGAGCTGTGAACAATAATCCCATTTGCCACCAACACAAAACTTCTTCAGGAAACAGTATCATCTATTCGGTGGTATGTGCACTGTGGTATTAGACCAACCTCCATCTGCACGATAGGCTTCCAGGCTATGGTAACCTAGAGGTGAGTCTCAGCAAGAGCCCTCTCTGCAGAAGGGCAGACTTCATGTGTCCTACCCCAGGGTCGCTTGTCATGTGAGCTCCCCCTGCCCCCAGCAACTCCCTCTTGCTTGGCTCTAAGCCACTGTCTCTTCTCACGAGGTTGGAGATTATGAACCCGACTGGTCTCCTTGAGAAGCTGACAGTTCCAGGCAGAAAAAAGACCCAGGGGCTCGTCATTCAGGCTCCCCTGTGCTCAGAGCACGCTTTCTGGGAATCCATTTGGGGCTCATCTTCTGGTAGAGGTGTACTGTGTCAGCATCACTACGGCTTTTTACTATAAAAGCAGAACAAGCATCAGCAGGAATGCAGATTGGTTTCCTGCTGGAAGCTTTAGGGTTCACTGAGGCTTCTGCTTCCCATTCACTGGAGGGGAGAAGTGGCTAGAACTTCCCAGAGGGTATTTGGAAGAATTTCAAATGCTGACTCAGAATACCATGAACCCAGTTTCTCTGCTAGAAAAAGTCACCCCCCAGATTCCTGGTATTTCTGCCTCAGGATCATGGACTGGCTCTTGTTGCTAGAAAGAGGGTTCTGACACAGCACCAGTGTATGGGTCAGTCACAGCAGCCACGAAGGGCACCCTTAATGGCTGGCTTAAAACAACAGAAATGTATTCTGTCATCGTTCTGGGGGCCTGGAGTCCTAAGTTAAGGTGTCAGCAAGGCCCCGTTTCCACCAATGACCCTAAGAAAAGATTCTTCCTTGCCTCTTCCAGCTTCTTGTGTCTCCTGCAATCCTGGGTGTTCTTGGCTTCTATCTGCAACACTCCAATATCTGTATCCACCACCACATCCCTCTCTTCTGTGTGCGTGTCCTCTCCTCCATTTAGGGAGACACCAGTCATTGGTTTTAGGTCCCACCCTTGTCCAGTGTGACTTCATTTTAACTAATTACATCCATAAAGACCAATTTCCTAATACTGTCACATTCTGAGGTTCTGGATGGACATGCATTTTGGGGATGCTAGTCAACCCGCTACAAATGGAGACAGGTCTTTTCTGCTTTTCTACTGACAGCGAATCTGGTAGAAGACTTTATATTACCCCAAACTGCAGGTCACATTGCATTCCAACTCTAATTTAGATTTTCCTTATTGGTAAATTCTCACTACATAAACCTCAAGGAGACACCCCAAACCCCTAATTTCAGTGTTGATGCTGAAGTTATGCTGAATATCGAAATGACATCAAACAACTGCATTTATTTCCACCAGAAAAAAATGGATTATTTCACTTCGATTTACATGGCACTTTCCCCCTCTCCTATAAATGCTGACTTTGAAATCCCCTTCAGCACCAGACAGTGAGAAGCAGGCTGTGATTTTGATGGGAAAGAAAGCTTTCATTACATTTGGCACTGTATTTTTTTTCTCCTTGATTTGAATGCTATAATTGGATTGGTGAGGCATTTATTAGGAACTCTGTATTTTTCCCCCAACTGCTTGAAGGGAATCTCTTAATTTGCTTCTCTCTTTGGATTTTTGAGAAGTAGCTATTAGGTATTATTCCCAACAAAACACATTTCTTTCAAACATTTACTTAAGGGTATTATTTTCTTAATAATTCTGAGGATAATTCAGAATAATTTCCACCACCACTGCAATTTTTAACTTCTATGAAATGTATGTCACCCACTCTCTCTGCCGGTTCCTCTCCCAAGAGACCCGCAGCCGTAGGTGCCAGAATTGTTCAGGCAGGTCACGTGGTGGAAAGAGCGCTGGCCCATGAGGGGTGGGTGGCTCCATCAGCTGGACTGTTGGCTAGTCTGGGACAAGCCTGCTGGCCTCAGTTTCCCCATCATCAAAATAAAAGGGTTGGACTTAATGAGTAGCGTCAAAACTTTTGAAACTCTACCCATCTAAATCCTGACTTGAGGATAATAAAAAGGAACTAAAAAACCACACAAGCAAACACAAACTCATAGACACAGACAACAGTATGGTGATCACAAGAGGTATAGAGGCGTGGGGGAGGCAGAAGAGGGTGTAAGATGGGATAAATGGTGATGGGAGGAGACTTGACTGGGGGTGGCGAACACACAAGACAATATACGGATGATGAATTATAGAATTACACTCCTGAAATATATAATTTTATTAGCTGATATCACCTCAATAAATTCAATCAGAATAAACTGTGAAAAACTCATCTGCTCAGTTACTGGTTGCCTGAGAAGAGGGTTGGGGGCCCTTAATTGTAAAGAGACCCAAGGGAAGGCTGTTGGGTGTTAGAAATGTTCTGCATCTTCCCTGAGGTGGTCAACCCCCACCTCGGAGGGGTACTCACTCAGCACAATTCACCACGCCATCCACTTAAACTGAGCGCATCTTGTTATATGTGATTATGCCTCAATAATGTTGATTAAAAAATACCTGCTTTTATCAGAGGAATTGAGCGCAAATATGTGAAAACCAGTAAACTAATATTTGTTTAGTTCCAGCCCTATAAAAATGCCTGAGCATTGAAATTCTAGGCATAAAGTTTTTGGGAAGGGTGACTTTGTTTAATGACAGGACACCCATTCAGAAACCAATTATGCCTCGATTTGAAGACTTTCCAATATTTTGTTAAATTCATCCTCTGTTTCTCTTTGCTCAACAGCCACCTTGTTTATATCCTGTTAATTCACTCAGCAAATTTTTATTGAGTGCCTACAATGTGCCGGACAGTATACCAAGCAGCTAAAATTCCTCATTAAATCCCCACAACAAGGCTACAAGAATTTAGATGAGTTACAAATTTTATTAAAAGAGTCTACATTTTCCAAGAGCTTTTTAAAATTTGATAATAAAAATGTTTACTGTAAAATTAAAGTAAATCAAATTCCCAAAGACTGAGAAAGTAAGCCACCGGGATGCCCAGTTTAAAATCTCTTCTCTTTCATCTAGGACACGGTTCCACGCCAGACCCGAGTGGCTGCGGCTGCCTTGATCTGGTCATTCTGCAGTATCATTGTGGCTGGGTGCCCTGAGTCCACCTGGCAGAGTGTGAACTTTTCTTCATCTTTACCCTTAGAGAAACTGCTTTCTTTCCTCTTCTTGGACAAGGAACATCACACGACTGATTCTGTTCTGTTTCCTATTGCACTTTGTCCACCAGGAAGCTCACAGCCAAAATGTGTGGGCAAATCCAAGCAACTGTGTTTGGTCTGCACTTCTGCCCTCTGAGTTACTCCCTACCATCGACTTCCTGTCATAATATACGATTTACATCATTCTCTTATTTTTATTTTTTTTGGTTATCTCTTAAGCATTATTTTGCTTATGTATCCCATGAGCTACTTATGCAATTAAGCCAAGTATTCATAAGTAAATGAAATCACCGTACCTGCAATATCTATCCCTAACAGATATAGCATATCACACATACATGTTATGTATGTTACATACACACACAGTACATAGTGGGGGCCCAATCGGTACCTCCCCCGATTTTCCAGTCCTCAAAGTTTTCCAGAAAGGGTGAGTTCTTCCCGTTATATTATTTTAGACATTGTCTAGGAAAATGTCTCCTAGAGTCAGATATCCACATGTGACTTCTTACCTCCCATTTGCAACTTGGCTGTCTTGATGTAAGCTGAATTTAAATATGCCTAAGTCAAGACATTGGAAACCCTTTTCTGGTGGAGGCAGCACTGAACCAATGTGCCTATAATATGCCTTCCCCATCCCTTCCCCTCTTAACCGTTCCAGCTGGTGGCACCCACTGACACGCTCTGTCCTTCCCCACTTCCTGGGAAAGCACAGTGTGACAGGAGATGCTCAGGCTCTGCAGTGAGACAATGAGGGGCTGAGTTCCAGTTCAGCCTCTTTTAGCTGCGTCACTTGGACAAGTTACTGACTTCTTTGAAACTGTACTTCTTTACCTAAGGGAAAATGACAAGTGACTTTCCTTATGGGACTATTGTGAGGATTAAGTGAGGAACTCATATAACTCATGAAACATAATGACTGGCCCAGAACAGTTACCCAGTAGTTCAGTGAAGGGAAGAAGGGATAATGGATGGATGGATGGATGGATGGATGGACAGATGGATGAATATACATAGAATATGCCCCTAGGCAGGACCATGGCATATTTTAGGATGAGGAGCCTGTTCTCTGTAATTTTTTTTGCCAGAGTTTGGAGGCGAAAACACTGCCTCGTCTATCCCTCCTTCCCCTGGCCCCAGGCTGAGAGGATGCACACACGCACACACGCAGTGTGGAGTTACTACTCTGTCTCCCATGGGGGTGTTTGATTCTGTTTGGGGTTTCTGTGTGTGTCCCCGGCTTACACTCAGTTGCAAGTGCATACAGCATTGTGTGCATCTCAGAAAAACAGAACCCAAAAGGTAGCTGAGAATGGCATTGTCTCCATCTACATTTTCAAACACACCTCCTACCAAAATAAAAGGTAAGTTATTTAATTAACTCATCTTTAACCCAAAATTCCAAGTAGGAGGAAAACAGGTGGCAGATCTCAACAGTTAGCAAAATTTCACCTGATAGCATTGACCTTTTTGTTTTCTGAAGGAAAACCAACCTCCCCCCACAACTCTTAAGGTAATCTGGAAATTCAGATTATGGATTTTTTTCTGTCCCCATATTTCTCTTTTCTACAGTGTGAGGAAGCGGTAAGATGATGAGTGCCATTCTGCGGGGCAGGTGACAGTCTGGAGGGCTGGATCTGTTCTGTAGAGCTAGTTTGTCCTGTCCCTTAGTCACGGGAGAGGAGGGAAGTTTGTCAAAGGAGGAAGATTAAAATTTATAAAAAGCCCACAGAAAAAGGGACCCGTTGTTCCTAGGGGAAGAGTCTTCTGATCACCAGTTGGTCCGGAAGCTCCTGCTTCCTGTCCAAAACCATAGTGCTGGGACAAACAGCCCCTCCCAGAGACCTGAGATGGAGGAGACAGATTGAAGAGCTATACTGCTCGGGGGACTAGCCCCGGCTGCGGGGCCCAAACCATCTACTGGGGCCGGTTCACTGTCTGAGGTGGTCAGCAAGACTGTGCAATGAGAACGCTGGGGTCCGTGCCTTACGTGTCCATGGCCAAGCTCTCCATGGAGTGCTCAAAGGCCTACAGTTTGCCCTTGGGGCCTGGGAACCAGAGGACAAATGCACTTGTGAGAAAAGCAGCGAGAGCTATTCAACCAGCCAGGGGGAGAACTCAGGATCCTGCAGAAAAAACCTGCACGCCCAACACAAGCACCAACTGACACAAGGAAAAGAAGGAAAGAAAGAAGAGACAGGGAAAGGAGAAAAGGAGGAGAGAGAGGAAAAGGAGGAAAAGGGGAAATGAGAGAAGGAGGAGGAGAAGGAAGTAGAAGGAGCCACCGTTTTTTCCCTAGGCTACAGGGAAGGACTGGTCTCCTACTTAGCTGTGGAATTTGTTCCCCTAAATGAAAAACACAAAGAGAAAGAGGGAGCTTGGAGTTGGACTAATGACAGAAAAGGAAGTAAAACACTGAATGTTCACTCTGTAGCTAGGCACTGGCCTATGTCCTTTCTTCGAATTTCATTTTCAAGCATCCCCTGAAATGGATACCTGCCTTAGCCTCCTTTTAATGTTAATGAAGCCAAGTCTCAGAGGATCCAAGATCTTTGGGTTGCTGGGGCCATGGCCTTTCGTTACCTGGGGGAGAGATTTCACACTCAAACCAAGAGCAGCCCAACCTCACAGTCCACACACATGACTACATCTCACAGCGCCTTGGACAAGAAAAGCAGCAATTAAGACCCCCAGCCCAACTCCCATGAGGAATGAGGGTCTTCCACCAGGGACACTGGAATGATATGGGGAAGGCTGGAAGCTAGCAAGAACCAAAAACAGAAAAGGAAGGTGGCGAAGCATGGGACTATGAAAAGGGGCTACAGAAGTCCACGATGAAGATTCGGAGGAAGCTTCAAAGGCCAGTCACACCGTCCCTTCAAGGAGGCGCCAGCTAGGGCTTAGCCGAGACAACCCTCGTGCTGCCCGTACACAATGCAGAGAGGGTGGGCTTGAGGGCCTGAGGTTGCTCTTGGGGCTGGTCAGGTGAGGTACAGCAAAGCGGCCAGATTGCGACTGACGAGGGGAGGGGTGAGGTGGATGAGATCCAAGATGCTGCCCTGTTGTGCATGATAAGTCACTGAGATTTCATCCTTAGTGAATGGGAAGCACCCAAAGGACTGAGAAACACAAGAGTGCAAAGTCGGCCTTGGATTGAAGGGGGGACACTTCACACTTGGTACTCAATCCTCCCGCACTCCTAAAACTGCTCTAACAAAGTGTGTGCAACTCTCTCTCTCTCTCTCTCCCCCTCTTTCTCTCTCCCCATCCATCCATCCATGTTATTTATATGTACCATTAGTGTTTTATTTAAAAATAAATAGCATGCTTTACTACCTTCTCTGCATTTTGCCTTTCCACTTAACGGTATATTTTTGGAAATCTTTAAGTCAACTGACAAACATGCCATTGCATTAAGAACTGCTAAATACCTCATTTTATTTAGGATTCATAACCATTTTCTCTTTTCAAGGCTTGTATGTTTCCATTATGAATACATATGCAGTACCTAATTATCATGAGCTAAAAATATTAGAGCTGGGTTTTATCAAATCTCATTCTTTTTAAATGGGGCAAAGGGTTTCTGCATCTCTAAAGTAACTAAACTCAAATCCATAATCGCTGCTGCCTTCGCCTTCATATTTATGTCTTCATATTCCCCTTGAGGCTTTTAGTCCAGACACACAGGTGGGTCACATCGCTGAAGTCATTTGGCTGTCCTCGGCCTTGGTGACACCATCTCTGAGGCTCGGCTCGGCAGCAGGACAGCAAACCCTGGGTGTTCTAAGCAGAAGCAGCATAAAAATAGGACGCGACTCTGCAAAGGGGAAATGGAGCCCTGAACCACACGGGTCTCGAAGAAAGCCCTCGGGGCCTGTGGTTCCGAGGGACAGCGAGGGAGGAGGAGGCACTGAGGAAGGAAGTCCTCTCGAAACAGGGTGCCTTCCGCACATTCAGGGCTGGGAGGAGAGCCTTTGTCCTCCCCTCTCTGTCACCAGCTCTGCCAGAAGAGCCCGAATGTTTACACAGCTTGGCTGGCAAGCGAGTTGGCAGCGGAGGTCCTGGCTGGGTGGAACGAGGGGCCCTGCTGGGGCTCGGAGACCAGGTTCGATGAGGCCCTCTCCTGTCTTCCCACCCGTCTTCCCAGGCCTGGCTCGATGCAGCCGGGTCTAGGCCAGCACAGGGCAGGAAAGACCTGGGGATATTGGCCAAGGCCTCTGTTACCTTGGCCCAAGCCTGTGATTCACTCGCAGCGGGGTCCTGGGGCCTGGCGCGGTGGTTGCCCAGCCTTGATTTCTCTGGGGATGAGTGCTTTTTTAGGCCCTGCTTTTGAGATCGCTGCACTCTCTTCCTCAGAGGGTCGAGACTTACTTTGTTTCTTAGGTTCTGGCGAGTCTCTTTCTTTTCAGTGCCTTTTCTGTGTCTGCCGGTGAGAATTCACTTGGCTGGAAGATCCCCATCCAGCTTTCACCGAGCAGCACGATGGAGAGAGGGTATCAGATGACCCCGTGCAGGAGAGGGACAGCTGCAGGGAAGGGGGGTGCGCGTGGAGCTGGGGGTAGGAACCGGGGGCCCTGGCCCTCCATTGTGTTGGATATGACAGAGCACTTACAAAGGAGGTTTCCAGAATCAGCTTCATAAGACAGCGCTGCCACCTGCCAGCTAGGGGATCTTTGAAAAGCTATTGAACTTGAAGGCACCTCAGTTTCCTTTTCTGTGAAATGGGTACAAAGTAAGCTGTGCTTACTTCCTGTGTTGGTTGTGAGTTAAATACACGCAAAGTGATAGGGGTGCAATCAAGATTCACTATTACTGGAAGTAACTCTCCCTTCTCTCAGGGCCTCAGTGTCCACACTGGGCAATGAGGCCATTAGAAGATTTTAGGGGATCCCAGGACATTAATACGGTTTTCTGATTGATCCCTGGAGGTGGGGCACCTCCCACCAGCTTGTTGATTGCCACTGGCCACCCTTCCAAACACCGTTTCTTTCCTGCCCACGTCTCTGGGATATGGCCGCACATTGTCCACCTGCCTATTGGGCTCCAGAATGGAAGGTTCTGTTGTACTTTCACCAATTCTTTGTAAAGCTACCTGGGCTCTATTTACTGTCACGCCCACAAGGCTTCTGACCTTAAAAGGCAGCAGCTGGGGCCAGCTTCTTAAGCGTGCGACCTCTACAGCCTTACAGGACCCACACTTACAAGTTCTCTGTGCATTTCATGTTCTGCTGTTGCTGTCCTGAATGGTTAATATTTTGTTGAACAAGGGATCCCACTTTTTTTGGCACTGGACCCTGTATATTGTGAGGTGGTCACTCCTGCACTAGGCGGACTCCCCAAGTCACCACTGCCCACCCTGCTCCAAGTTCGTGCGTTTGCTCAGAGGTGGTGGGGCCTGTTACTGGGGCCAAGAGGGAATCTTCTGCATCTTAAGTTGCTACATGTAAAGAGATGCGTCTGGTAACACCCGTGATGGAAAAGAAA
The DNA here is from genome assembly GCA_039655065.1 of Glossophaga mutica. NCBI lineage: Eukaryota > Metazoa > Chordata > Mammalia > Chiroptera > Phyllostomidae > Glossophaga > Glossophaga mutica. The sequence continues at coordinate 23,953,931 of CM077315.1, forward strand.
CACAGCTAATTGTGAGAGGTCTCCAAGTCAGGCCCAGCCTCAGGGAGAGGACGGAGCCAACCCCACAGCAGCAGCAGCAGCTGGGAGCCCAGAGAGCAAGAAAGAGCTGACTCATGGAAATCTCCCAGTTCACCATGCAGGAGGGTGATTTTTCTCTGCCCGACTCCTATGTCGCTCCCACATGATGTATGAATTGCCTTATTTACCTTTTTCCTCCAAACCTTCTCCTTTATTATTTTTATTAATATCATGCCAACCTGAAAAGGTGTTTCCTTTGCAAAAAGAAAGAAGGAAAGAAAATACCCCCCAATACCTCACCTCATTCACATAGCACAGGAAACATTTTAAAAAATAGTAGAGTTTGTGTCTGTGTGTGTGTGTGTGAAAGAGACAGAATTAAAATGGGTTAGCAATACGATGGTCTAATATCTGAATGTAAATAGTAATAAACCCAGGTCTTTATTTCAGAAAGGCCAGACTACTCAGGAAAGTTTTACCATCTTTATTGATAAAAACATTGCTGCATTGACCACATGTTAATTTCAAAAGGGGGAAACACAGAACATATTTAGAACTCGGAGAGCTGTGCGAGGGCAGCAATAAAAAATAAGAATGCTCCTGGGCTCACAACGGCTCGGGCCTGGCGCTTCCTGCCCTGTAACTGTGGGTACCTGCCATTGCCATCTACTGAGTGCCAAGCACTTGGCATTTAGTGGGCCACTGAATCTGCAAAACTCTCTATAAGATCGGTATGTTCCAATTTATAGATGAAAAAGCTGAGGTTTAGACACTTTCCAAGTCACAGGGCTCATGCCAGAGCCAACACTGGAACCCAGATCCGTCTAGCTTCAGGCTCACATGAAATAGTTCTCAACATCCCCCTTGGCTTGTGTTTGTAAACATGACCCACTTTGATTAGCTGTGGCAAACATGACAGTCACAGATTTATGCTTGAGAAGGCAGGTGCTCAGGTATAAACTCAACGTCTCAGGGGAGAAACAGACTCAAGAAGTCATCTTTCCAGTTTGTCAGCCAATGCATGAATTTCTTCTCCAATACCTCCTATTAGAGATTCTTTTTTTTCTGTTGATTATTCCCCATGATAGAGAACTCACTACTTGTTGAGGCAACCTTTCCCATGATCCCACATCTCTGTGAACAAAAACATTTGTCCTTACCTTAAAAAACAGATCTTTCTCCTACAGTCTGGAATTCAATCTGAAGGCATCAAGAACAAGCAAAGTCTCATCCCCAGGATGGGCACCCCCAGCCTCTTGGGTTCCTCCCACCTCAATCACTTCTCCCTCAAGCTAGTTTCCATGCAGTTTCCAAACCATATCTGGTACAGTACTGATCTCTGGCTGATGAAAACAAAGCCTTTAAGCTCTGGACATTTGCACTTGACATTTGAGGTTTGGGGATCTGTTCTTGGGTCAGCAGGGCAAGGGGCTCTGCCTTCCATGGAGAAGACACGATCTAGAGCTCTTGAGGTGGGGAATAGCTTAGGGCTATCACAAGGGGTCCTAATGGGTATCAATGAGGGTGCCACCTGCATTCCCAGCTCACCATCCAAGCTGTCCCTCTCCTGAGAATGAACCTCTCTCCACCTGGCAGTGGGAAAACTTCAAGGATCCTGGGAGGACAAGGGTGGGCCATTTATAAAAACAACTGTTTAACAACTCCCAGATCATCTATATTTGAATGTGAGGAAAATAATGGTAAAAACATCATAAAGGAACAGATGTGCCTGAGTTGAGTTTCATGGCAGAAAAAAATGTGGGCTTGCTGGTATCAATTTCATTCTCACAGCTGATGAGAATGAACGGTTGTGTGTTCCTGGGATGGGCCGTGCAGAGCCCAGTGCACAGCTGTCCAGTGCTGAGGGCTCTCCAAGCATGCCATCTACCTTTACACCCACACACACCTTGGGGGGGGCGGGGAAGGGGGACGTGAACTTCCAGCAGCTAGAGGTGGGGCTGACTACTGCCCAAAGGGGTGCCCTTCACCTTTCCCGAACATGCCTAAAGGGGCCTGTAAGGACTAGCAGCAGCACTGCATGTGTGCACACGTGTGTGCCAGCTCACACACTCACACCAGACCACGCCAGGAGAGAGAATGGACCAGGCTCCTATAGCTTCTGCAGTAGCCCCCTGCTCCAGGTACTGTCTGTTACCCTCAGCAGCAGCTTACAGGTAGCATGCAGACAATGGAATATAGTGTTTTTGGCCATGGACACATGAGTTTGAATCCTACTTCTGCAACTGACTAGCTATGTGGCCAAAGGAATGTCACAAAACTTCACTGAGTATCAAGTTCTCCAATCAGATCATAATAAAAGATAGTCACCCTAGGGCACCATCATGAGGATATGAGGTAATGGACCAGCTCCCTCTATGCTATTCCTGGAATGTAGCAGAAGCTCAGGTAAACTCAGCTTTTCAGAAGTTACCTTGCAGGTAAGTGCAGATGCACAGGGGCACGCAGCAGAGTGGTTCTGGGCAGTGGTTCTGAAATCAAGCAGCTTCAGTAGGATTCCCAGTACCGCCTTTTACCAGCTGTGGGGTCCTGGGTAAGTTAATTAACCTCCCTGTACCTCACTTTCCTCATCTGTAAAATGGGGACAATCATAGCACTTGTTTTATGAGCTTGCTGATGGGATTAAGAAAATAAACTATGGAAAGTGTTTAGCTTAGAACCTGGTGTATAGGGCACACTCAATATATACTAGTCAATAAAATAAAATTTAAAAAAACAACACAGCCTCTTTCCTCCATGGGGAGTGGGGGGATGTATGTCATACACAATGTCCCGGATGTTAGACTCCCAGTCTTTTTCAACACTAGGTGTCTCCCGGGCAAGTAGAAGCACAATAAATCCTCATCAAACGAAAGAATAGAATCAATACAAAGAACACCTCCACCCTCCTCCCTTCAACACAAAAGTGGGGCATTTGATATTTGTTCTTAATATCTACTCTAACCTCCCTTCCCCTCTGTTTTAGTAAGTTTAATTTCTGAAATGTTTAACAGTTGTTTTCAGATAAATCACTGTCGAGTTTTCTGTCCCAATTCGCAGAACTTTTCACCGAGTGGCGAAATGAGCTCTTCTGGCTCGCTGGAGAAAAGCCTGTGTCCTCATTGTTGGCTCACAGGGGGTTGCTGGGAAGGGGCCGGAACACGCCCACTACCTACCACTCCCATTGTCAGACTTCCCATTACCTGTCAGTCAAATGCGAAGTGGAATTCTATTTACCACGGATTGCTGTTCTACTTCTTCTTCTTCTTCTTTTTTTGTGAAGGAGGGGTTTACAGGTATGGATCCATGAATACTAGCTTTGCTAAGATGAGCTTGTTTTGCCTAAAAATGTCAGGAAAGCGTTCTCAGCGTGGGCATCAATGTAACGCATGCACAGGACTTTGAAGGAGGGTATCCTGTCAGTTGAGAACTAAACCATATCATAAGCTTGCTGCCCAGGGCTTTGATTTTCCCCAGGACATCGCTACCTGGTACCAGCACTGCCATCTTCTTCCAAGAGAGTGATTAAAGATTTGGGCTCCGGTGGCAGAAAACTCTGGGTTTGAGACTTATCACTCCTCTGGGCAGTCCCGTCCCCATCCTTCTCTATCTTGCAGGCTGTCAGGAGTGGCCTGCATCAACCAGGGACTCCGCTGCCTTCGGGATGCTGGCTGGGTTGGCCTATGTGGGGCGCTGTGGGAGCTGGCACGGGAGGGAAGAGAGCATGTTTGGATGCTTATACCCCCGGCTCCCTCCTCAGTGGACCACATGTGTGCAGAAGCTATTTTCTTTGGTGGAAGCCCTCTCCTTCCCCAGGATTGTCTCTGGGCTCTGACTTGCTGGTCAGAACCCTTCATTAACTTGCCACCATGACTCCGCTTGAGTGAGCATGAAGGATGACTCATACTGGCTGTGTGACATTGTGTCAATGATTTCACCCCTGCAAGGGGTTCAGTTATCTCTGTCTGAACTTCTCATTGGTGAGCTCCCAAGGCTGTATGGGGAAGTGGTTAATAGCCCAAGCTTTGAGCTTAGACAAACATATCTTGTATAACTATCATGGGGAACCCTAAAAGCTACCAGTAGGACTTCTTACTCAATAGACGATGTGGAATAGTGGTTGGGAATATGGGTTATATAGCCAGCTGGTCTGGATTTGATCCTGGCATCAACTCTTACCAGCTGTCTGACTTTGGAACAGTTACTTGGTCTCTCTATGCCTCAGTTTACTCATCTATAAAATGGCGATAATAGTATCTTACATAATAAGGTTATTGTGATGATCAAATGAGTTAATACATAGAATACTGAAAACAGGGAACTGAAGACACATAATAGATGCTTTATAAGTCTTAGTTGGTATTGCTAACCCTATTGTATACATGAGAACTATAAACTCCTGGAGGCAAAACAAAACATGTGTTATACTTCTGGGCACCCCCAGCACCTAGTACGTAGTGGATGTTCAATAATAGTCCACTGTTGCTAATTTATTACTGCTACTATCACTAATACTAAAATCAGTTGTATTCTACTTTGCAAAATTCTTCATGCATATTCTCTTGGTTGATCCTCATAACCTCCCTGTGGCAGAGTCACCAAGACCATCCCCTTTGTACACATAAGGCTAGGGAAGATCAGAGAGGGTCAGTGACTTGCCTAAGACCACACAGCACAGACTGGCATATCTGGACCTGTTACCCAGAACTCATGAAACCTAGAAACAAGAATGTGACCTCCTCAAGGGCAACCAAGGACAGAGAAAACCTTGGAGATGGGGTACAAAATATCCCAAGCTCCGAAGACAGGAGGGACATGTTATTGTAATTCCCAGATGGGATGAGCTCTGCCCATGGCGGAGAGCATATGGGGTCTGCATCCTGCTTTGTCCAAGCTGGATGTGATGGGGTCTTCACTCCCAAAGTTTCCAAGGAGGCATTCCCAAGGGCCCTCAGTTCCCACCTTCAAACCACATGTGCCGGCTGGTTTCTCTGGCACCCCGGACAGTTGTCATCTCTGAAGCGGTGTGCTTTGGCTCCCTTGCCTCTCTCTCCCTCCCTATTGGCTACAATACAAAACCAAGCTCCTTATCACTTGTCATCACTAACTATCCCCGGGCCCTTGGGGACCAGGAGGACCTGTAACCCGGCAGCAGGCCAAGCCCCAAGCCAGGCGACGCAGCTCTCATATACCCAAGTTTCCTGCCTGTGGTTTGCGCTGCTGTAGCTGTGCTGGTTCTCGCTTCCTGTCCTAACCCACAGGCCAGTGTGACAGTGTGTCCTCCAGGATGCTCTGGGTCACAGGGCAGGCAGACAGTCATGTCCTATCACCTGCCACCAGGTGGGAAAAGAAACCAGAGCCCCGGGCCCTTGTGACCATTCACCCATCTTGACTTGGTCACATGTCCCCCATCCTGAGAGTGAGCCTCTTCCAAAGCACGATCGTCTCCTGCTGGATGGGGTCCCTGACTGCACAGGGTGAGCAGGGCAGGAGGTGACAGCGGGGGGCCTATGCAGAGACAAAACTGCTTCGAACAGGTAGCCCAGGTGTACTCATTCATCCTTTGAGCCAAAATGATTGTACATGTGTTGCAAAGTGGTGGGGTTTTTCCAGGTACTGTACACACACAGGTAAAACCTTCAGCAATTGCCTAACTGTTCTGACTTCCCCTCTTGCCAATCACTCGTGCTTTCCAATTCTCTTCATCTAGCAGCCAGAGTAATCTTATAATATAATTCGGATCAAGTCACACCCCTCATTCACCCCTTCAAAGAAGGGTTGAGAGACCCTCTGGCATCTGGCCACTGCTTCCTGGCCATGCCCGCTGACGCCACGCTGCGCTCCTGTCCGCCCCTGGGAGCTGGCTCAGGCCCACGGGGACTCTGGCAGACCCTCCCGCCCTCCCCCATGCTATTCTCTCCCTCTGTCTTTCAATCTCTTGCCCGCAGCGTTCTGAAATCTGGCTAAGTACATGAAAATAAATACCTTCTCTTATTTACTGTCTAATTAGTGCCCCCCCAAAACAGTGGCTAATTTGAAAGAAAAACATTGTTTCTGGTGCTAATCGAGTAGAAAAGAGCCCTGGCTTTGAACCCAATCAGGTCTGGTCTAAGTCCCAACTCTGTCACTTGGGTGGTCTTGGACCACGTTCACCTCTGTGCTGGAAGTTGTCATTGCTGTAAAGTAACAATACTTAGCATTTGGAGAGTGTTAATCATGTGCTGTGGATCCTGCTAAGCACTTCACCTGCTTATCTTATTTCATCTTTACAGACCCCAAGGAAGTAGGTGTTATCATAGTCCCCAAACGCTCGATGAACAAACTGGGGCTCAGAGAGTTTAAGTACTTTATCTGAGATCGTTCAGTTAGTAATGCTGGAGCCTGGCTTCAGAGAATTCTCTCCTAACCAATACATTATACTTCCCTATAGGATTCAACAAAATTGTGAATTAAAGGCAAGAGTATACAGGAAATGCTTAGACAGTGTTCGGGGGGATAATGAACACAGACTGTTAAAGTACACCCCTAGCACCCCAGAGACTGGGAATTCTAAACCCAAGCGCCATGGAGGATACTGTCCCTATTTACTTTTAGTTAATAAAATCACAAAATATCATTGGATCTTAATGGGAGCCCGAGGGGGTTAATTACATGGTAGGGAATAGTCTGTGAGCTCAACCACTGTTGGCTTAATAGATGGACCTTCAGAAAAAAGAACTATAGCACATTGATCTTTAAAAAGGAAAAGCAAAGATCTCCCAAATGCAGATGAGGAAAGGGAAAAGTCCTCGCTCAGCATTTAGACCCCCCATTAATCCTCGGGACACGCTTCCTACAGGATCTCCGGGTCCTTCCTGTTGTGGACTCCGGAATTCTAGGGCTCAAGGCCTCCAAACAGAATGTTTCCCAGTCACTCTGAACGAGTGCCTCCCACTTCTCAGTCTAAGGCTCTGGGGGAGAAAAGCCCCCCTCCCATCTTCTGCAAGCACTCGCCATCACCAACACAACCTGCACACCGGTCAGTTGTGTTTTCCCATAGAAAACACTCACACAGGTTCATGTCTCCGGGACTCAGTTACCCCATCTATAAAATGGGGATGATACCACCAACTTCAGTAGGACTGCTCATTTCAGTTACTGAATAAATAATTACAAAAGGTTTTCTATGCTTTCTATGTGAGAAAGACACTCTATTAAGCACTTGGATACATATGTCTTTTTCTTACAAACCTACGTGATAGATTAGTGGTATCATCTCCATTTTCCAGGAACCCATGCTGGACTCCAGGGAAAGAAAAATTAATAAAATATAGTTACTGCCTCCAAAGAGCTCAACTTCTAGTTCAACAGCCATGGAATCTTTACGCACAAGGAAGCTGGGTCTGCGTAAGGGAAGGGTGTCTCAGCTCAGAGTGCCGCAAGCACATAGGCAGAGATGCTGAGATGTGTAGGGGGCCAGACACAGTATCCTGGGGCTTGAGATTCAGGGAGGTTAAATATCAAGCTCAAGGACATGTAGCTAATTCAAAGGAGAGCCTTGGTTGAAATCCAGGTGGTTTCAACCTCAAAACCATGGACTCTCCATAGCTCAAAAGCTATTTGATCTCCTCAATTCCACTCTTGGCTTCTCTGGGGTACATTTCCCTTTTTGCATGAGTCTCCCTATGTAGGCAAGACAGTGCCTCAGTGACTTCATTACACAGGAGTGTGATAAGCTTGTAAACAGAGACCCATCCCCATATATAGAGCTTCTAAAGGACTTGTGCTGGTAGTTCCACCTTCAGTTGCATGCACAAATGGGAGGAGTCATTACCAAAATGAATTAATGAATAAATGAGTGAATGAACGAATGGGTTCATATAGCTCCATAGTCATATAATGACTATTCCTGTGCCTGGTATAGGATGGAAATGTCATGGCCACCTAGGCTTTGTCCCTGCTCTTTGGAAGTTTACGGTCAAGCCAGGGGGACAAAGGCATGCATGACGCTCCTATCTTAAGGTCAAGCAGAATGAATGCTGTGAACAAGATCTCCATAAAATGTTCTGGGAGTCTAGAGAAGCCAGTGATTAAATCAAAGACACCTCTTGTGTTGGGATCGGTCCAGTGATGGCTTGCTTGCTGGGACTTTGGGCAAAACCCATTTAATGTCACTGAATGTTGTAAGGCTGAAATTGTTTAAGACTCTAAATGCTTATTGCTCCTCGGAGAGCATTGCTTCATAAATACTATGCATTTGGAGAACTCAGAGTAGCACATCATTGTGGGAGAATCATGTTTAGATTTCTAAATTCTAAAGAGGAAACACAAAGTCTTTGTCTCAAAATCTTACCCAGCACAGGGAGAAAGAGAGATGGTGGAAAAAGAATTTTGAGAGTTCTCTGAATGATCACAGCATTGGAGTGATCATAAAAATGCCACTCCCAAGAGATTTCTCTCCTGTCATCCAATTGGTTTTCTTTTCTTCTTGTGCTTTTCCTAATCCAGTGATCAACACTGGTGGTCCATATCGTCATGAAATTGGAGCGCATGGCTTTCTATGTGGCAAAGCCAGAGTAGCACCAATTCCATTCAATTAACTGTTCTTCTCCCAGCCACTGTTGTTCTGGCAGGAAATCTGCCCCACGGCTGAGGGGAGAACATGCTTCTGTGGCCACTCCCCGGGGGCAACTAGGGTGAATTCTCCCACTGAGGCCAAGGAGACTAGAGGACATTTCTATGTCCTAGACCAAACTCCAGAATAGAAAATGAGGTTATGCTGAATCTCTAAAAGTCTTAAATAACTTTGACATACCTGGCTTACTTCTATTCTCACAGTGATCTTTAAGTACCCATTCATTATACACATATCTAACAGAGAACGCCCACAGTGGCTGGGCATCGCTGAGTGATAGCACGGGACTGGTTGAAGAGAAACACTAGCTGCCTGGAGAGCGCAGTGAAGCTTAATGAGGGGTAAACAAAAAATTACAGCACAAGCAAAGCCAATTCTTGAGACAGCGGTGACAGAGGTGGGGAGCAGTGAGCTCAACAAATGTTAGAAGGGAAACTTGTTCCCCTCATTGTACAGAAGGGAAAACTGAGGTACGGGGGGGTAAATTACTCATCTGATGTTACATATGTTCAAGTAATAAGCTTTTGAAGGATGTATATCCTCATCCCGCAAGACCTCTGGACTGACTCAGCCCCATGGAAATGATTTCATTAGGCCAATAACAGCCTAAATTAAATGGCTGGGTTTTTCAACTTTGAGGGACTTAAAAGCTTACTGTGGCTTATATAATTTTTTCTCCATCCTGGAAGAACATGGTTGTGATGATCCTGTGATCATCAGCATGCAGTGGCCCCAAGCCATGTCAGATAAATACACACATACCTGTCCCAGAGAGACCTGGATTCCCCAGATACACTCGAGCCTACTCAGGCCCTGAGGGATTTGGGGAGCTTTTGAAGGGATGCCCTGGCATCCAGCTGTGCCCGTCAGCATCCCCAGCTGCTTTTTCTCCGTGATAAACCTTCTGATCCCTGTCCAGGTCAGTTGCAATGGGTGAACGGGAAGCCTGGAGAGCGATCTGAACGACTTAGCTCTTCTGCAGGGGGAGTTAATTTGCTGCATTAGCTGGGGGCCATGCAATTTCTCTGTGCTCCATTTCCCACTCCACCCTGACCCATTTCTCAGAAGGATTAGGCCTTCTCCTGTGACTGGACTTCGAGGCCAGTTTTTCAGATGAGGATTTATTTGAGACAGGCAAACGAAACTTACCTTCCGTTAGCCTGTTGCAATCATTCCTGTTTGGTCAGCTACATGAGAACTCAGTTTGAGATCCCAAAGGTTAAAGTTGGCCATCCAACAATTATCCAGAACTTGGGAACTTCCAGAAACAACAGTAGAACAGGAATATTTTATTTGTCATCTGTTACCCTGTAACTGCACTTGGTTGTGTTGCAATTTTTAGCCTAACGATGGGTTTCAGTGTTGTTGCTGTTTTTTTTTTTTTTTCTTTTTTCTTTTAATGCCGATTTCCTCGACAGCTAAATGCCGACAGACACGTCTTTGGAGAAACATTATTTTCCATTAACCAAATATAGAAATCATTCAGTTATCATCTGGCAAAAAAATATGTCATTACTTTCTTTCCCCCAAATTCTTTATCCCATTGGATATGGGTTTTAGATAAGATTAAGTTCTTAGGAAACATCAACTTATGGGGCGGACAGATTCCGTGCTGTTCGGCTGTGTCGGGACAACATTTATATCTGCTTAGATAGAAGACAATGTGGCCAAACATGCCCACAGAGATAGCTGCATGAGGTTTGCTTTAAGTAGAGCAGCATTAGGTTACTTTAAGGTGACAATTTCTAAATGAGAGCAAAACTGTGTAATAAGATTTAAAAAATTGGACCCATTCTTAGTTCACCAGCTCCCCAGCCAGTGACAAAATATGCCATTAGTGGCCACAGCACAATTCTGAAAATATACCTTCCTTACGATTTAACGCTTTTTTTTTTCACTGTGAGCTAAAAATTACAAAGCCCCGGATTTCATCGCTCTTGCAATCTATTCTTTTCCTCTGACTTCCTGTTTTCATGAAATTTTAATCAGGCACTTAAAATAAATAGCTATGCAGAGCTTCTCTGCCTCCCGCAATACCCGGGATGGATGTTTTGGGTAAAGTGATAGTCCAGAGACCTTGAGAACAGTGAATCCCATTCTGACTTGGCAAGACAACAAAAATTAAAACATAGCTCTGTCTACACCGTGCGCTTGGAGGGACAGAGTGCTGAGGAGGATCAGACAAAGACTTAGTGTGTTGGATTCTTTTTTCATTCTTCCAAATATTGACAGCAATTTGATTAATTTAGAAAGGCAAGCAAGAGAAAGCATAACTAAATTGTTTCAGGAGAGATTAAAAAAATAAAGCATAGTAAACTTTTCAAACCCCTTTAAAGCTGAAAAATTCAATTTAGTCATTCAATTTAGGTTGCTACTTTTCATTGCTAGTGGGTTTTGATGATATATATTAGAGTGCCCTTCATTTAAACAAAAAAGATGCCTAGTTTTTTAAAGCAGTTAAGATTTTTGTTTTCTGTTTTTTAATATAATGATAATATCTACAAATGACATTATAGAAAAATTTAATACATTTGTCACAAACCTGTTATGTTCAGGAGTAAAAGTCTTTCCTAGTAGTAACTGCAGGTTTCATGATGAATACTATGTATTAAGATAAAGGCAAAAATGCCAGAGAAAGAATACTGTAAGTGACCTCTATACTCTGCAGGTCTAAAACCCCTGGAAGTCTGGAAAGAAGACTCCTGGACACATGTGAAGAAATCACCTTCCTTGCTTCAAGATGCCAAGCTTCCATGTGACAGTAGGTAAATAGTGTGAAAGGCCCTTAATTCATTAGTAAAAATAAAATAAAATGATGTGAGAGTTAACATCATTCAACCCCATGAACGACATCGTTCTCGTTGTCTCTCTCATGTCAGGTGTGAGCAGATTCTTACTAACTGCAGGTTCTGATGGACGGCCACCGCCAACTGGCCTCGGCACGCATCTTCTTGATTCTGAAGGTCCAGCTCGTGGTTTAAAGTACAGGGTGGGGCAAAAGTAGGTTTACAGTTGCGAGTGTGCAAAACACAGTTTATTCTTGTATTAGCATGTATTAATCATTGCATTTTTCTAGACGAACAACTGTAAACCTATTTTTGCCCCACTCTGTATTGAGAGATAGGTCCTGTAGATTAGCAGCGGGAAGGGAAAAAGGAGAAACCTGGCCTGTAGCATTTGCTCATTCTATGATGTAGAGACTCCCACCGTGACTAATCTCAAGCTACCATAGCATCCCTGAACGTGGAGTTGGGAAGGGATGTGCAATAGCACCAACCTGTACAGTACAATAGATGCAAATCAAAGCGAGAGCATAGGTAATAGTGTAGCACAGTAAGATAATGAGGAAGTGAGAATTTTTGAGTAGTTAGCACATTTTAAAATCGAATGTATTTGATTGTAAATGTACATGGCTTAATTTTTAATAATGGCTACGTCTAACAACCGACTCCCAAAATCTCTGCAAACGTAACAATAGGCCCTTGGGAGCCGGTACAAGCCAACTGCAGCACACCGGTGCTAGAGGAGAAGCTGGCTCCGCACAGTTGGAAACGGCCGTGGGTCATCTGTGGGTCAGTAAACTTGCGTGTTTCCCGGGGTAGACCATATTTTTGGATCTATACCAGAGAGACTCAGTTTGGTCTTGGTTCCCCCAACACTCCCCCCAAATTCAATTGCCCACAAAATATTAGAGCTGCCTGGTTTCCCTGATATAGGATTTCATTTGCTTCACTGTCTCCAAATATAACTCTAAGCTGGCCTTCCTACCTTGCTGAAGTGGAATCTAAATAACCCCAAGAAGAGGGAAATCAACTCCTCAAACAAAAGAAGTCATTCAGCTTTGTGGCCTCTCACAATGGATGATCTTAAAAATACTTCCCGTACTGCAGGCCGAGAGGATAAGATTCCACTAGGGAAAAGAAAGGAGACCGAATGTCCACCCAACTCCCTTTCTAATGCCGGTATTTAGTGACCTCATGGAACAGGAGATCGGGGGCGCTTGGACCCTGTAATGTCAGTATTTTTACCCTGATGAGGGTCCCAGCATTTCATCTCACTATCACCAAGGCCAATTCTCGGATGGATCATGTAAGGGCACTTGTAAGAGTTCTCACAGCAGCATGAAGAAGAGAATATTATCAGAGGATTTGGGGGAGCACGCTGAGAAAGGTCTCTTAATTAGATGGCACCAGCACATATTGGTTCAAGACCAAGAGAAAAAAGACAATAATTTCCAAAGAAGAAAAAGGAGAAGGAGGAGGAGGAGAAAGAGGAGAATTATTTGAGGATTCAGTTGTCTGTGGTCTCATATTTCAGTGATTTTTCTCTGCCCCCTTCAGTTCCTTGGCCATGTCCAAGTTCAAGGTGCCAGGACTTCTTTGCTCCTTCTTAGAGCAGTCCCAGCAGCAATGGTGTGACTTTCTGGAATCTCGTTCATGGAGAAGAAAGCCAAGCTCATGCGGTTGGATGCATCTAGCTTCTGTAAACCACCCACACCATCAACAGACACTGTCCCAGTGGCCGGGAAATCATCCTGCTCTTGGCAAAAAAGCTGCCAGTTGGGTAGGAACTGAGCAAAATCATCGTAGCCAAGCAAAACTGAGCAAAGCAGGGCTCTCTCTGCACTGAAAGTCAGATTCAGCATGAAAGATCTTGGCAGAACTACAGCTGGGCTCAGCCCTGGTTAATGTCACAACCATATCTCAAATAACCCATTCTCTTAATAAAACACAGTTTGACTTAACGCTTTGAGATATCAATTTGAAGGGAGAAAAGAGGCAAGAGAGAAGCCAGTGGGGAGCTTCCTATTATATTAGTGCTATTATTGAATACATATGCTTATGTGCATTTCTGACAGAATAAGCCAAAACTCTGAAAATGAAATGGGCCGTCTTTGACTTCTTTATTTACCACCACTAACTACTCAGGGATTCTCAGAAATGCAGAGTTGTCTCTGAGCTGGTTGCCTGCAGTAGTGTGCCTTCCCTTCAGTCCCATGGAAGTGCTGGAGTACCTGGTGCAGGATTTCCCTGCCTTTGCATATTAAAAGGTCTCCTCCAGCTTCAGGGAAGAGAGCTTGGTGCCAACAAAAGGAAATCAAGCTGTCAGGAGTTTCTATTTTTGTTCCTACCTATAGTCTCAGTAAACCAATCCAACTTCTTCCCCAACTGAGAAGAAAACCACCCTAGGACTCAACTGCTACATGGGTGGCTTGCTGAGGCAGATAATTGACTGGAACTTCTGGTTCCAGAATAAGAAATTCCAAACTCCATCCCGGGGCTCTTGTTAATCAGTTACACTTCCCCTGCACCCAAAGCAGGAAAGGGTTTCGCTTTAGATTCGAATGGATCCAAGTTTAACCCTAGTCTTCACCCTTCCCTAGCTGGGTGCCAACATAAAGATGAAAACGTAAAGACAAAAAAAAAATGTAAGGATGAAAATAATAATCTCTCAGTCACACTCTCCAAATAAGGGGGAAAAACCTGATTAATGCTTTAATCTTTTTCTTTGTGTCTTTTTTTTTTTTTTGAGGCATGCATAAGTACATGTGTCCATTTATTTTTGTGTAAATGCCTAGAAACATACTTTATAAAATTAATAATGTCCTTAAACATTTTATTCTACTTTTTCATTTTGGAAAACTACCTAGGTATCCTAAACCTTGGTTTAGAAGAAAGGAAGGAAGGAAGGAAGGAAGGAAGGAAGGAAGGAAGGAAGGAAGGAAGGAAGGAAAAGAAAGAAAGAAAGAAAGAGAAAGAGAGAAAGAGAGAAAGGAGGGAGGAACATCAATGGGAAAGTTGGATGAAGGGTACTCAAAACTTATGTACTATTTTAACAACTTTCTGTGAGTCTCTAATTATTTAAAAATAAAAATTTTAAAGGAGCATAAATAATAATAATGTCTCGGGGGGGGGGTTTGGAAGCATTAAATAAAGTCCATAAGTGCCTAGAATAGTGCCTGGCAAGTGGTTGACAATTATCAAAGGTTGGCTAAATGCATATATGGATGTATGAATACTAAGCACTCAGTAAATGTTATTTTAACTTAATTTCATACAAGAGATGATGCACATTATGCTCATCAAGTGTCAGAAAAGAATTTCTCTCTCAAAGAGCTAGAACAAAATGCTTGGGCCTTGAGATGGGACCCAAACAAGCAGGATAGCAATACTACATATTTATGGAGTGCCCAACCTTGAAGACATCCCGAAACTTTTTCTTTGAAAGTCCTGTTTATCTTCACATATTATCTAGCTTGAGAAGGACACAGGACACATTCCCACTTCTCATAGGGGAAACTGGTACTGTCCACATGGGTATGTTGGCCACTTGGGGACACAAATAGTTGGCTGGCTTTCCAAGATCTCAAGAGCAGTTCAAGCAGGCCAGTGGGTGGACACTCATCTCTACCCACCCAGAGCTTTCCCATTTGGCCGTCCCATCACATCAGGGCCCTAAAGGGCCTGTTTAAAATTCAGAGTTCCCTGAGGGCACCATAGGAAACAGATGTGAATATCGGTGAGTGCACTAAAGCCCTATTTTCTCAAAGAACATTTAAATGCCTTTGGAAAATGTATTTGGAGTACACTAAATGAAAAAATCAGGATAAAATATTTCTGGACATTTGGAATTTTATAAAATGCGTTTCCAGGCATTTATACAAGTATGAATGGACATGTGTGTTTTAAATATGCCTCAAAAAACAGATGCACACAAAAGACACAAAAATGTTAGTGAGGGTTTTTTTTTTCAATTGGTGAGAGTATGACTGATTATTTTCATGTTTACATTTCATATAAACTTTAATGTACTACTTTTACAGATTAAATAATAAGAATACTAAATAATAAAAGGAAATTAATGATTAACTGTGGTTTATTATCTCCTTTGAAAATTGGTTATGGTTCCCTCTTAGAATACTGGAACTGAAAACACAGCAGATCCAGAGGAGGAAGAAATGGCCACTGACCACCTTGAGCCCTTTGCCTGTAGCCGGAAAGGAGACAAGAGCCAGCCAAATGCTGCGTCCGTTCAGGAGAGGCCCTGGGTGTGGACGGGCCCAGGGAAAGGGAAACCAGGAGGCTTGCCCGAGACTTGCCCTACGAGTACTTTGGGTGAAGTGACAACTCCCTATCTGTTTCCCTAAAATTCCTGCCTCACTCATTGTTTAGAGGGGCCGCAGGGTGAAAGCATGCACTTAAACACTGCAGATGAAAAGATGAAAATGTCTCACCTACATGAGACATTTTCATTCTATTGCTATAGAGATATTACAGTCATACCTTGCCCTGAGCATTTGGGGTCCCAATTGCAAAAATGTCAATACAAGGAAGGCAGTGCAGTTGAGGAGAAGCAGCCCCAATCTGCTGCTTCGCTTTCCTCTAATGCAGTCCTGGGAGCCATTTCCTAAGCCAAGGAATCTTTAAGTTCTCTTAAGAATAAGAAAATAGACACCAGTCGGACCTAGGTGGTGGGGTGTCCTGTTCTATTTTCTAGGGGCTGTGTGCCCTGAAAGTCGGGGGCTTGGGTGGGCTGGAGCCCATGGGGATGCCCCCAAGGGAGATAGATGCCCCAGAACAGGGTGCCAGGTAAAGTACAGGAGGCCCAGTTCAATTTGAATATCAGATAAACGATGGAAAATTATTAGTATAAGGAGGTCCCAATATTTGTGGAACCTATTTATACTAAAAGTGCATTTGTTATTTATCTGAAATACAAGTGGCTGTCTTAGGATTTTGTCTGCTAAAGCTATTGAACCTACCCCAACAGCACGGAGAGAAGAATCTCGGCTTCCTACTCTCTTTCGCCAGCCCCAATCCTCCCATTGCCTGGATGGAGGGGTGGAAAGGGGCCTGACTCTGATTTGACAGGAGGGAGGAGGGTTGCGGACAAACACAAGCCCTGTGCCATGGTCTACAGGGTCACCTGCCACAGCACCACCCCGATCCACAGGGAGATGAGTCTCCTGAGTAAGTGAGAGAGTTGAACCTTGAGAAGCAGCTTGGGTCGGAGGTTCACTGAATAAAGGAAAGAAAAGCGAAACCAAGGTGCAGCGGGACAGAAGCCTGTGCATTTCAGGTGCAGCTTAAATTTCAGCTTGAATCACTAAAGCCGATAGATTTTCAGCTGCTCAGTAGCCAAATCCAGTGTATCTACTCGGGAGAAAAGCAGAAAATTACCTGCCTCTATAAACTCAGACAAGATCTGACTAGTGAGAAAGAGTTGAAATAAAGTACCCTAATCAGATAATTAGGAGAAATGGGCCATCCCTCCCTCATGCTCTTTCAGGCTTCTAGTACAAGTTGAATGGTTCTTATGTGAGAGCTGGGGACATCCTTTCTGCTGCTGAAATAGGCCTAAGTCTGGTGCGATCATAGAGAGCACATACAATGAACTTCGTGTGTGTGTGTGTGTGTGTGTGTGTGTGTGTGTGTGTGTGTGTGTGTTAGTGTCCAGGACTAGAAGATGGACAGAAATAACACAAAAGAATCACTCAAGGCCTCAGACGTCTTTGAAGAGGCACATGAATCTTGTCTCACTGTCCCCAAGTGGCCAGCATATCCATGTGGTCAGTACCAGCTCTGCACAGTTGAAATAAAGAAAACAAATATCCAAATATCCAATATCATTGCTGGGAGCTGCCCTCTGGGTCTATGCCGACATCTGAACTGCTTCACATAACCTCCTGGACTCTAAAAATAGATATTCTGTGGTACATATAATTTTTATAAGATGACTAATGCAGGAATGCCCTCTGGGATAACTTAGTGTCTTAGTTTCTTTCTTTTCTCTCTATATTTATCTTCTCTTCACTGGCCTCTTTGTATCAAAGTTAGACTGTAGCCATGGACCAAGAACTTTAGCCAAGAAATTATTTAGATATTCCTCAAAGGGCTATCATCTTTATTAACACAAGAGAAGCTTATACTTTTAAAAAGGGATAGAGCAATGGCCTTAGACTTGTCTTTTGTTTCTCTGTCTTTAAATATCCATACAAAGGACCAGTCAGAAGGCATTTCCAGCTGTCTCACTGCTTCTCTGTGTCATAGGCAACTGAATCAGAAGTGGGAGGTAAATTTATGGACTCCAAAAAAATTCCTTATATTAAAACTGCTCTAAACCCCCATCACAAGGGCAATGTGGCCATTCACAGCACTGAAATCTTAGTCTGAATTTTACTTGTCCTCTCCGAATTGGTGGGGGTGGGGGGGAGAGAGAGAGAGAGAGAGAGAGAGAGAGAGAGAGAGATGGACATCAGCTCAGATGCCCTCAGTGCTCATGTAGTACATAATCTGATCTTTCATCCGGAGGTGAGGAGCCCAGAAACAGAACGAGAAGATCTGCTGGGGGAAAAAGTAACAGTGATCCATTTCTCACTTCCTGTCACCTTTATTTCAACAGGCGTGCAGCTCCAGTGACCTCTGTATGACCTCCTGGTGATTAACTCAGCTCATGAGGATGTGGAGAGATGAATTTTCTTATCCAGCAGCATCCTCCCTTAGGAAATAGCAATCTCCCCCCTCCCTTGCCATCAGAACAATAACTGCTAAACTCGGTACACTGAACAAGGCTGCCAAGGTCCCCCTGCGCCCTCCCTGGGTGAGAGCACAGCAGGAAGAGAGCGAGGGCAAGGAGACAAGACGGGGGAGGCCAGGGCATGGGAAACCCCTGCCCTCAGCTTCCCGCACCCCTCTCAGCTCACCTGGAGGTCTCACTGCCACCAGCCTGGGGAGCTAATCTGATGAGAGCGCTTTGCCTTCAAGTTCCACTTTCCATTACAATCTACTTGGGTAGGTGACTGGCCAAAAGTTGACTATTTAGAAGTATAGCTTGGGGACAGACAATGAGACTAAAGGGAAAAAAACCCTCATAGATGCAGACAACAGTGTGACGATTGCTGGAGGGCAAAAGGGGTGCTAGAGGCAGAAGAATGTACAGGGGGAATAAACGGTGGTGGAAGAAGACTTGATTTGGTGTCATCAACACACAAAGAGATTTTATTCTCAACCTTTGAAGCTGCATGTCAGTTTGTTTTACTTCTCTCCATGAAAATAGAATTCAAATTTTTTTCTTTTAGTGTAAAACAAAGGTCAGGTGTTGTCCACACTTCTGATTCCCCTTTCTCCTGGATTCGATGAGAGCGCAGCACGTGGGTTTGCTCTGGTGAACAGGTAAGTCAGTCATGGCAGCTGGGCACCTGGATTTCAGAGAGTAGCGCCCCGCAGAAATGCCGGAAAGCTGCCCTGGCATGCAATGCCACAAAACTGACTAAACACCCATATCCCTGTGGGTTCTGAAACATTACATGCAATATCCTTTATCTCTAAGACCTGTGATTCACAGAATGCTACCAGTGGTATCCCTCTGAAAGACTAGCGTAATGACCAGCTGTCCCACCCTTTTCAGGGTGCTGTTTATAAGGAGCCGAGAAGAAAGCAAAGGGGGTTTGAAAAGTAACATCCCACAGTCGAGCCCAGGTTGTTCCACGGACAGAGGGCTAGCTTCTCAGTCTGCAGGCCTCACATTGAATCTTCTCATTCACTGTCGATGACGACAATGACAATGACAAAAATACCACTTACTTCACGAGCTTGCTGTGAGGATTAGATGGATTTCCACTCTTGCTTCAAAGAGAGTCTCTGCAACGCTAACAAAAACCCTCAAACCTCAGCGACTTCAACCGTCAGAAGTTTGTTTCTCTTTTGCACTACATTTCAAATGCAAACCTCCAGGGGCAAGTGCAACTGTTGCTTTTCACATAACACTTTTCCAGCATGTGGCTTCCTGGCTTGCCACAGCACTAGACAGGAGCTTAGACAATCATGTCTCAACTCATAAATACTTCCACATAGAAATGTCACTGGTCACTCCTGCTAATATTTTATCGGTCACATCGAGTTACATGATCATGCCTAACATCCAGAGGTGTGTGAAAATGTCTTTGGATCCAGGCAGAGAAAAAGAGCTGGAAACATTAGTGAGTATCAATAATGTTTCTCCCACATTTGCATGTAATGTGTTATTCATAAAGGATTGGAGACATCATCAAGCCCTGCTTTTTCAGTTCAGTTACAGCTCCGTGTGAGATCTCAATGGGGATCATTATGACCATAAGTGGAGGCAAGACTAGAATTATGTGTTTATGATCTGCTTATATGCCCCTTTCGCCCAGTTGATTCTATTTCCAGAGTCAAGATCACATCCGGTTCATCCTTGGTTCAACAGGCTAGGTAGGCAATAGTTGCCCAATAAAGGCTTACAGATAGAACAGAACAGAACAGCACAGAGACATAAAGAGAAGCACCTTTTAGGTTATGAGACATCATGATCCCAGCTCTGTACTCAACACTATGTAGGGCAGCTCTTCTCAACGCTGCCTTGAGTAGGCAATGCATTTTTATACAACTTTGGCCCAGGCAGTCCATGAAATTTTAGAGCGTGGGATTCACTGCCAATTTCTGCCACTCAAGAACAACAGTAACAAAAGCCACCTGTTTCATGGTGATGTTGGGAGGGAGACCTTGCAGACTTGCAGGCATCTGCACCGGGAGTGAGTGAGTGAGTGAGTGTGTGTGTGTGTGTGTGTGTGGATGGGTGTGTATGTACTCGTCGTCTCTGCACAGCTGTAAGATCCTGGGAAGACAGTGCCCTCAACTTGCCAAATCAGCACATCTTATTGAATGCTAAAGTGGGCCATTTGGTGAATCTGTTCTCAGTTCAGATCTGCTCTGAAACAGCACAGAGCCACCCTCAGACATGCTGCTTCAACTTCCACGTCACCTGGATTGGTGAGGCTGCACGAGCAGGTACAGCCAAATACACATTGACACCTGATAACATCAGTGTCATATCAGCCTCTAATACTCATTGAATATTTATTATGCTAAGCTTTCAGATAAGTGTTTTACAATCACACTCATGGTTACTTGTCAGGAGACTTCTAGAAGGAAGACACTACTGTAGTGTCCATTTTGTAGATGGGACATTGGCATTAAGAACAGTTAAGTAGCGTGTCCCAGGTCACAGGGCTGCAAGTCAGTGGAGCTGGTCTATAAGCCCAGCCAGTCTGACTCCAGGGACAGACTCATTGACCTCACTGACCACAGAAGGGTGTCACTCTGGCGTGGATTTTGTTCTATGGGTCTCTGAACCCCATCAGTTTATTTTTTCAACTAGAAACAGGTTGTTGTTTGTGGCACATGGACTTGAGAACAGATGGCCCCTAGAAATTCTTCAAATGCCAAGAGATGTGCCACCTTCAAATGTCAAAGCAGCAAAATTCAAACCCAGGGGCTCTGGGTGCCAAGGAGACAGCTGGCACCTCCTTCACCCTACCAGATGAGGTCAGAGATGGAATGTGAAACCTCTGAACCTGAGAACGACAGTCACCATTGATGGTGCACCTTCTGTATTTTAGGCCCTGAACTCCAAGCTTGATGGAGTTTCTCAGGGCATCCATCTGACTGAATACTCTCTCACCCATTTCACAGATGAGTACACTGAATCCCAGGGAGAGAAAACAACTTTGGCCTATAAATAGTAATCTGAAAGTCTGGATTTGAGTCCTTATCTGTCCTGCCACAAAGTTTGAACTCTAATCTATATCTTTACTCAGAGGCAAAAAAAAAAAAAAAAAAAAAAAAAAGTATTACTTTTCCTTTATTCATTTCAAAGAAATTTTCCAAAAAGATTGCAAAGAATGTTAACTCTAGCCAATATTAAAATTTATCATAGCTATAATAAATCAATGAAGTGAAACATCCTTGAAAAAAGATTTCTCTCTCTCCTTTTCTGTGCATGTGTAAATTTAAATCACAATGAAAGATCCCTCAAAACTAATGGAATAATGAAGGCTTCTTTGACAATTACTGTTAAAAATTTGTTATTTATGAAAAAAATCCAGTCAGCCTCTCATATCAAATACCAAAATAAATTCTCAGCTCAGTGGATTGAGCTCGGGCCTGCGAACCAAAGGATTGCGGTTCAATTCCCAGTCAGGGCACATCGAAGGGGCACATCGTGGGTTGCAGGCCAGTTCCCAGTAGGGAATGCTCGAGAGGCAACCATACATTGATATTTCCCTCCCATTCTCCTTCCCTTCCCTTCTAAAGATAAATAAATAAAAGTCTTTAAAAAAATAAATAAATTCTCGATAAATGAAATGGCAGATATCAGAATCATAAAAATGAAGAGAGTACAGATAAGAGTTAACTAATATAGATGGTGAAACTTTCTAAACAAATAAGTAAAGAAAGAAAATGTTAAGCTTGAATACAATATGTTGTACATATAAAAACACAAATATGATTAAAAGTCAAGAAATAAACATGGAAACATTTTGCCACAAATATATAAGTAGCTCTGAGAAGTGAAAAAGGAAAACAGCATCAATCACTTCAAGTGGAAAAAATATGGGGAGGAAAGGAAAAAAACAGACACTTCATAGACGGAGGCTATAAACAAAAATAAGAAAAAATATTCAAGGGTAAATGAAGATATAAATACAAGATATTACATATTATACATAAATATAATATAGTATGCATTATATGTAATATATTAAAACAATGGGATGTTTTGCTTCACTCCTGAAGACAGTTTTATAAAATACTCCAGTGGACAGTTACCGTGACACTGGCTATCTCCCATAGTGGCTGCAGTAGTACACACTGCTTCAGTCATTCTGCAAAGTAATTTTATCTTATGTGGTGAATTTTAAAATCATATCTTAATGAATAATTCCCCTTGTTACCATTTATACTAAAGAGAGGATCAGAGATTCCAGCAAAGATTCACGTATAAAGATGTTCAGTATGGTGTTATTTATCTTTAGTAGGAAAAGTGTGGACACAACTTAAATATCCTATAGCGGTCTGATGAATATCAAAAAGTGTGATATCGAGCAGACTTTGACTATCAACTTTTAGGCGGAGACAATCACACGTAGCCTAGCTCTGAGTGGGGAACTATAGAATGCACGTCTATATGATGCCACATGATCACAGTTATGCAAACACTCTAAACTACGGATGCATAGAAAATCGACTGCAGCCACATTCTCCAAAGTAAGAACAGTGACTTTTCTCTGATGGGTTAAGAGTGATTTTTAGTTTCTCATTTATCCTTTCTCCATAAGTATTAGATGGCATTATTTCTGTAATAAAACTTAAGCAAACATGACCACACCAGTCTCTCTCAGTGCCCACCGCTCTGCGCACACACCACTGGGCACCCCACCCTGCCCTCAAAACTGCTGCCACACAGGGATGGTTCTGACCAGGGACAGCGAGGCTGGGAGCGCTGAGAGAACAAGCCCACATTGGCACAGCGGGTGAACGCCCGGGCCCGAATTCGGAGGTAGCACTGCCAGGGCTCCTGCCTTCAGCTAAGCTACTAGGGTTTTACGTGAATAAGAAGGACAGGACGCTCAGGTGCTGGCAGTTGCCAGTGTCCTCAAGGCAGGAGATAGGTTTTGGAATAACGTGCTCCTGACGCCAAACACGGAGGTCTCTTGGTTTCAGTTTCCTCCGCATAATCGTGAGCACTCGCGCACGTTGAGCCCAGGGTCCAGGAAAGCCTATGCAGGAACGCAGCTGAACAGGGACAGCAAGTGGGCCCTTAGTTACGTCGAGGAAGTGGAAAGGTCAGGCCAGCGCCGCAATGCTCAAGCCGGTGGCCAGGAATACAAACAGGAAAGCAGGTTCCTGGGCCTTTGGGGGCCTCTCGCTAGTTGGGCCTGGTGTCCCCAAGGGCCCCCTAGTGTGTGATATTTTTGGACCAGGCCACGTGATGAGTAAGTGCCTGTTGGATTAGATAGAGTCAAGGCCAGCGTCCAGATCGGTGCGTCCCAAACAACTTGGGTCAATGCTCTAAAGATGAGGCCTACGGGTGCAGTGCCAAATCACACCACCCCCACCTACCCCAGAGGTCTCCAAGGCCCCTGGATAACAAAGGGAAGCAGTGAGCAAAAGAGGGAACTGCTCTTCCTCCCCCTGCCACCCGAACTCCCCACACTGTGCGCGCAGGGCCAGATCTGATGACAGTGGCAAAGTTGCTCTGCGCCTGGGCGATCTTGCAAGCTTGGACTTTCTGGGGCCTGCGCTGACTGATCCTCTGGGTTTCCTGGGTGGAAAGGGATTGACTTCCTTCCCCTTTGGGCCTCACACCTCAAACCCATGGCAATTCACTGCACTGCCCCTGGCCTTGGTTAATCCTCAGTGACCATGACAAGGAGACCATGATAGACCCTAAGGGAGGGATGTCAGGTGGCTGGTTTCCACATAATTGGGACTCCAAGTGGCTTGTACGTCATGAGCTGGCAGAACCTTTCCTCTAAGAGAAGCAATCCCATCCTGCGACCTGTCAGCACTGGTGTGTCGAGTGTGCGCTCGCACACTCACAGGCGCACACGGTTATGTTCTCTCACCATCTCTCTGTCACAACCACATATGCGATGAAGATCTGTAAAATGCTGAGATTCTTTTAAAAAGCAGAACTGCTTCATTATGAATTCTTCATTTCACTGGGCAAAGATTTTCAGGTGATAGCATCGTGGACAGTGACAACAGTAAGAAAAGCAGACTCTTCCCGGGCTTTAAAAGAACAAGAGACAAAGCTCCCAGCCACACCACCTCTGCCTGCCAATATTACACCTCAGGATCCTGTAGACAGGCAAGGGCGGAAACGGAATGTGCTTGGGAGGCACAGAGGACTGGAGTCCGGTTCTGGCACCGCAACGTGCAAGTGACGTCACCCTGCTCAAGTCACATTCTCTGTTCTCGCTTCCCTCAAATACAAAACGCGGGTGGCGCCACACTGAAGCCTTGCCGCTGGACCACAAGAGCTGTGTACACAGTGTGTTTATGTCTGACGCACAGTGGGTGCTCAACCCATGTTTGGATGTGTTCAGTACGGCAGCCCTTCCCACTTTTCCATAACTTCCCGTGGGCTGGAGGAGAAAACAGCCACTCTGCTCCTGTTTAAAAAATGCCCCACCGTCTGGGGATTCACAATATGGGACGCCTCACGTCTGGCCAAGTTTTGATGCCGTGTGTTTAGCTGAGCAATTTCTAGGCTCTCTCTTCTCGGACCAACACAAGGAGCCACACGATAAGACCCTCCATCTTAGAATCTTAGACTAAAGTACGGGGGAGATTTTGTAAAGATGGTTCTTAGAAGCCATATAACAGGCAGTAAGATGTGACCAGCTATGGGGAAACAATAAACTTGGATAGAGAATAGAAGAGCGTATACAAAAATAAGAGGAATAACTTTTTAGTGTTGTAGGCACCAGCTACTACGGCTATGTAAACTTAAATTAACTAAAATTAACAATTTGGTTCCACTGCCACACTAGTCTTATTTCAAGTATTTACTAATCGCACTGCAGCTGCGGCTACCACAGCGGACAGCACAGATGCACAACATTTCCATAATTCAAGAAAGTTCTATTAGACAGTGCTGATTTAGAGTGGTTTCAAATGTTATTTTCCTAAATGATATTTCATCATTTTTTTCTACAAAAAAACCCTGAAATATCAACAGGCAAAGAAAAAATACTAAAATACTGTTTTAGTTATTAACTATATTTAGTTAATATAGTAACCAATATTGTACATTAATAATATTCATATTTGAAAATGGATCGGTATTATATATCACATTACCTAGAAATGGCAAACCTGAAATTACAGAGAAAGGTGCTAACGTGATGATACCGAACAGGGTGAGACCGATCCTCTTGAGTGGTTTTCAAGTGGTTTTCCTGTCTGGCAATGGCTGAAATGAGCCCCCGAAGGCCTCAGGGATGTTCTGCGTGAGCTCAAGAGTGCACAGCACCTTGGGTCAGGGCCCTCTGAGCTGGACGACGGCCTTTATCACTTCCCAAGTGTCCTTCAACATACATTTTGGTTGTTCATTTGTTTTCCTTAACTCCTAGAATACTAAATAGATGGTCTTTGAGTCTTTCCCTCCATAGTTTTAAATTCCATCTTTAAAGTGTGGTAGGAAGAGATAAGGCCAGTGGGAGAAAGGACTACAGGACAGGCACGACAAGGCGCAGCAGAACATTCGAAGTCCTAAGGACCTCGAGGGCTGCTAGCAAATCAAACTGGAGGAGACAAGTATGAATTTGGCTAAAGGTAGGGAACATAGGACTGGACAGGCTGCACACTTTACAGGGCCTGCTGCAAAATGAGAATTCATGGCCCCTGCTCAAAAATTGCCAAGCATTTCAGGAAGGAGGCAGCAAAGCATTGAACCAAGTGTGGGAACTGTCTCAGCACAGAGCCCTGGGTGATGGCCCACAACACCTGCCCAAGAAGTGGACCTCAGTGTAAAACTTGAGTCTTTCACCGACCACTGGGGAGAAAAAGTGATTCCAGTAAAAAACAGTCGATTTCCAAAATCTATCAATGTACTACACACACACACACACACACGCGCGTGCGTATATATCCAAATCTACCAGCTATCTCTCTATATACACACACACACATATATGTATATCAACTAATATCATCAAAGGGTTAAGGAGACTGGATGAACCGTAAAACTTGATCTCCATTGGGCAAAGGCCAAAAAGGCTATGACCCCCTTATCATAATATAATTTGAGACATCTCAGTTTAATGTTATTGCTCAGTAATGCAGATGAAAATAAAAATCAACCAGAACATTTTTTTTTTTCTCAGAGTGGGATGTCATTGACTTAACCCTAAACTACACTTAGAGTATAAACTTTCCAGTCATATACCATGATTTTTACCAGCTTCTGTATGGAGTGGGGTGTCTTGGGCTGAGAGAAGAGCCAGAAAGTTTTGGCATGTTTGAAAAATGCAGGAAGTGATAAACATTGTTTTTAAGGTTCCCAGCAGGGGAGTCCACCTTTATGGAAGATTCTAAAAGTTAAAACTATTCCATTTCATCTAAGACCCTGACGTCTTAAGAGAGGTAGCTTGTTTTACATGAGGACACATGAACTAATTTTTGTAAGCGTGGGAAGAAGTTGGCCCTGAACTCTATCTTCCCTAGTTTATTGCTGGATTCTGTCAGAAATATCATGTGGTCAAGAGTAAGATGGGGAATTGGGAACTGGCTTTTGAGGTGACACTAATGTGGTCATATTTTTAGGAAATGGAGTAAATATTGTTGAATGTGGGAAGGGGGATAAGATCTTGTTAGGAACCCACATGGCTTTAAATCCTGCCTCTACCACTTGTTAGCTGTGGGACCACGGGCAAGTGCTCTTTGTACCTCAGCTTCCTTGTCTGCAGAGAAGGGGGGATGAGAGCCTCACATGCACACATGTGGACTAATGACCTTAACCTGACAACTGACCAACTACTGTTATAACTGGAAGTCACAGTGGGGAGGATGGACTTATATGATATATTCACGAACTGGAAACTAACAAGGAATTAATTGCATGCAGAGAATATCATTTTCTAAGCCCAGATATTGGGGCATATGATTTGACAGCGGTAAGTTTTCTCATGGGGGCGATGATGTAGAAACGTTTAATTCATGCGTATGCTGGGAAATGCAGGACGCGTGGCTGAGCAGGACATGCGTTCCAGTCTAAAGTTTGTCTCTTTTTCCTTTGAAAGGCAACTTTCTGAAATGAGGTATGTCTAGCACTATGGCTGAAAGAATGAGATAAATAGTGGAGAGAGGCCTGGTTGACTGAAGTGTCCTCCACTCCCAAACATGCACACAACTTGATCTTGAAAACATACTTAAAAATGCCTCTGTGGAAAACTCCTAAAAATGAAATGAATTTTAAAACAAGTGAAATGCCATATCCTACATGTTGCTGTACAGAGGCAAAAAAGCAGCTCCCTCCGGGATTGCAGAACCTGATCCCCTGTGAAAGAATATTTCAGAACCACCAGGTCTGCCTTGGGTCCCAAGCCATTCAGTCACCAATGTCCTAAAGGCCAGTGTTATGGGGCTGCTTCATATAGTGGGCTGGCCAAAAAGCTCGTCACAATTTTTCCATCCAATAAAAGATACATTTTTCATTTTCACCAATAACTTTATTGATTTGGATATTTTGAGTATGTCAGATCTCCCCCACTATTGGCTTCTAGTGGGTAGAGGTCAGGGGTTCTGCTAAACATCTTCCAATGCATGAGACAGCCCCACAGCAAAGAATTATTTGGCCAAAATGTCAATTACCAATAATCTTTGCAAACCACTGCTGCCACGTTTGATCAGTCACAGCACCTTCTCCATCCACTGCACAAATCTTTTTTTGCATTTCAGTTGTGTTTTTACCTTTCTTGAAATAATAAAGCACAATACACCAAAAATGTTGCATATCTTCTTCCATCTTCAATACTAAAATGGCTGCACAAAAATTCACCAATTTTGATGAGGTTTTTTAAATGCATGCTGATATGACAGCTGTCACAATACAATCTAATAACATTGTTTCAAATGAAGTTAAAGACAACCAAGCACTACTAGAGCCATTGTATGGAAAAGATATAAAGGACTTTTTGGCTAACTCAGTACAAGGCACCATACAGTATAAATCCTAGAAACCATGTAAAAGTCCAGCTAGTACTGGGTGTTTGTCTACAATTGATTCTTTTCCCTCTATCTCTTCTCTCCCAGTATAGACTCACTGCTTTGGTTTACAAATTATATTTGTGTTATATACACACATACAATAGCATACATCGTATAAGTAACTTGTTTCCTGAATACATTCCTAATACATGGGCTCAGGAAAGAAACATGTTTACAAAAAGCTGAGATCAGTTGCTTTAATAAACATATCATGGATTTGATATGGTGGTTGTTTTCTTTTTTAGACTTGATTTATCTGTCATTTTCTTTCCAAATTTGATTTATTGGTCAATTTCTTTTCAAGGTTTGATTTATTGGCCAATTTCTCTTCAAGATTTGATTAAAACACATTACATAAGTCTTTTCAGATCTATTTCTAAATATCATATATATTTCTAAGTATGGATGTTTAAAGTCTTTATTCATAAATGTTCTTGATTGATGCCTGTTTTTTCATTAATTTTCTTTTTTTATAACTCAAGGTAGTCATTTATTCTGCAATTGGAATCAGCATAAACAAACCATAAAGTCCAATTGTGTAATGAATTACTCGTACCTTGGATTCAAGAGACAAAAGAAGCTTAATATACAACAAGGTAAAAAGAGCTTGTGGGGGGTGGGGCAGGTTGGTTGGTTGATTTTTAATCTCTGGATTTATGATTATATTATAAAACACTTCCACAAGAAAGGCTTCTAGCCTCCAATATCTCCAGTGACCATCAATTAGTGTATAGCTACATGGATGGCCTTGGAGATGGAGAGTCTTGTATCATCCTGGAAAACATTTTGTTTTAATGGACTCACGGTGTTCCGTTCCTTCTCTCCTCTTTGGTGCTTCTCTACTGACTTCCAGGTGAACCAGTACCTTGACATCCTGCTCATCAGACTCATGGACTCATGCCAAGAGAGTACAGCAGGACCCTAGGACACTGGGTGCTTCAGGGAAGGTGGTCCACACCCCAAAAGTAGGCTGCAGCATGACAGAATTGGAAAGTCTAGAGCTGGCAGTCTGAAAGCCCAGAGCCTCATGCCTACCCTCTTGCCCATGCTCCTTAAACTTCTCTGGATTAAAAGGGATGTGTGCTAACTGGTTAGCAGTGTGTGCCTCTGGATAGTGAGATTTGGGCTGATTTGTTTTGTCATCTACATTAGCAAGTAATATTATTCAGAAAATAAATATCCTCCTTCCAACACGTGTGCATGGACAAAGTCCTTTAGCCTAGTTTTTTTTATCTGTAAAATAAGGGCAGTGTTACCTTCTTTGGAAGGTGGCTATGAGGATTAAGTGAACTAATGTATGCAAAGTTCCAAGTCTAGTGCTGGAAGATAGTAGCTGGTGTGACATATTGCAAAGGATGATGATGATAATTAACAACCAGGACAACTAAGAGGGCATCAGGTAACATTTACAGAGCATAGTGCAGGTACCTGAAGATGAATGAGCTCATTGAGCAGAAAGACTTTACAAGGACGACACTACAGAGAATCCCCCATTGACAGCTGGGGAAACTGAGACAAGGCCAGTTAGCACTGGCAGAGGTACACTTCACTCCAGGCTGGGGGACCACTCCTCAGTGCAGCCCTCTCCTCTGTATGAAAAGCCATGCTACACTGCATTGGAAAGCATGCTGTGGTTCCGAGTGACTCTACAACTTCAGGCCATCACGTCAAATTCAAGGTGAGGAACTTGTGTGCTTTTAGCAAAGACTGAACTTGATTCTTCGTCTGGCCCTTGGCATGGCCAGTGAGGCCCAGCTTCAATTTCACTGGCCACCTCCCCAGTGTGGAATCTTCCTTTCAGGTTGACACTCCTCGACAATGATCCCCTTTGGTTCCATTTTGTCTGTGTGAAGTCCAACACCGACATGGGTCATCTTGCAGCGTCTGAGAAAGTGCCAAGGAAGAGCCCTGGTAGGACAGGCAAGACAGCTGCCTCTTCTGGGCAGCCCTGATTTCCACTCACCCAGAAGGGGAAAGCCCACTCTGCCCTGTACACTGAATCTAGGGCTGAAATGCCATTACCATGGCAGCACCATATAAAGTAATGAGTCAAAAAATCAAGGAGAACCCAAAGCAGTTGGAAAGCAAGCAAGCTCATGGGTGGTTCCATGTCAGGAGCATAACCTGCAATTAGTTGAGTTCCTTCACACAAGCACTCTGTCCAGCATTGGTGGTAGCATAAACCAAGGTGGGAGACGTTCTCCCCATCACCAATGGTGCACCTCCATCTCTCCAACGCTGCCACACCAACTTACTGCATGCCCCCACAAACATGCTGCTCCCCCAAACCCTGAAACCCCATGAGAACAGAGTTCTGCTGCCCAGCACTCTATCTGCAGAGCCCAGAGCTATGCCTGGTGATTAATAACTATTCTGGCCTGATGGATCGGGGACCATTAATCAAAGTTAACTCTAATGTGATGAGCAAAGACATGGTGGTTAGAGAGAAAAGGGAAGGAAGAGAAGTGATAATGAAGACTTTCTGAGGAGATAGAAAAGGGGACGGACGGAAGCGGGCAAGAATTCCACCCTTGCATAAAGATTAGAGGAAAGGAGAGACCGGGGTAGGAAGAGAGAGATGGGTATCAACTCTCTGTTCACCGTGCGTTCCCGCTGGACTCCTGCTCCTCCTCGACACTGGGTTAGCTGATTAACCATCAATCTCCGAGTCCTGTAATCAGTAAACTCTTCAAGATCTCACTGAGACAGCTCACCACGCAGGGCCCACGTGGATACTCTCTGGGTCACAACAGCAGCTAACAGAGTATCACCAAGGCCGTAAGTAGACAGCTTAAGTGGGGGCCACACCTGGACACAAGGTCACCGTCCTCCCGTAATGAGATGAGGCCTCACACAAACCCCCACTCATACCTTCCCCTCACCGCCCTTGCCCATCTCAATGGCTGTGATTACAGGTGTAACTCTCCCAGCCGGGGTGTGGTAGGATTCTGTACCCTCTAAGCTGTGGCCAAAAGAGGTATTTCTTGCTATTTAGTTTATTGATACTTTAGGCACATAGAAGATTCTTTCTACCTTTAGGTTCCCAACCAAATTATTAGAAGGAGGAGAGGAACCCAGAGGACCCTGGGAGAGTGGCAGAGATGGCTCAGGAAATACCTCTCCAGATGGAGGGTCACCTCCAGGACCACAGCGTACGAGGCCACCGCAGGTTGTTTTCCCCATGGAAGGAACCACGGCACACCTGGAAGATCACTGTGGCCCCACAGACAGTGGGGCTAAGGGCACAAATGCCTGTTTTGCACAGCCCCCCTGTCCAGAACCCCCACCCTGAGGAGCCACAGAGTACTGCCAAGGACCTCAACCAGGTCCCCGCTCTTAAGACACCTCATAAATCACAGGGGTTGCCCAAAGAAGAGATGGCTTTTTGATTCCTAGGTCTGCAGTCAGGATTCGCTCCCACAGGAGGGCTCTCTGACTCCAGGCAGTCAATGGTCCTTGGGGAGGTTCCTCTTTCTTGTGATCAGAATGCCCGGCAGGGCAGCAAAGGACACTCAGTGCATTATTTCTGGTTGGAAACAGGTTCAACATGGCCAGTTTCTCATTCATAGTCCCTCACCCCCTTCTTGTACTGTTGTCACAGAGGAAGTGCACACCCTAAGGTCACTTAAGAAAGCAATAAGGGCATAATCAAGCATCGATCAGTCCTATCTCCTTTTCATGAAGTTCTCAATGTGGCCCTGATAATTCCAAGTGAGAAGAACGTGGACCTCGCTGTCTCTGGGATCTTTTGAAACAAAAGTCCCACCCCTCACTTCCTTGCTTGGAAATTCCTCCCTGTTTTGCAGCCCTGATCACCACAACCCTCTGTCATGGGCCACATGGTGTCCCAGAGCAGGGACTGGCGAGCTACGGTCCAAATCCCCACTGCCAATGCTGAACAGCCCAGCAGTTGAGAGTGGTTTTCACATTTTAGACAGTTTTTTTTTTTAAATAAAAGGAATAATATTTTATGAAGGTCAAATTTCAATGTCAGTAAATACAATTGATTTATGACACGCCCAGTCATTCAATAGCATCTACAGATGCTTTCTCACTCCACCAGCGGGGCTGGATCGCTGTGCCAAAGCAGCTGAAAATATTTGCTGTCTGGCCTTTGCAGAAAAATTCTGTGGACTCCTGGTCTTGAGGGCTGGACCTTGCCCTACCTAATGCTGCCTCCTGCTTCAACCCAGCTTTGCCATGGTCTTTTTTTTTCTTTAATACTTTGGGATTCTAAAGAAGATATAGCTTCAAAATGTCGGTTGGATAAAATGCAGACTCCTCAGCTTCGTAGAAAGACCTGACACCTACCCGCCCTAAAACTGACCGGTCCTGTCCAGTTGGCCATTCTGCTGCACCTGGCTATCGGAACAAAGGGAAACGCTGGCTGCTCCCAGGAGAAGTCCTGCCCCTTCGAGTTTCTGAGGCTTTGCACCTGTGTTCTCTCATCTGAAACACCTTCTCCTGTTTGGAGAATTCCTCATCCTCCTGTAAAACTATTTCAAGCCTCACCTCTTTGGTAACACTTTCTCAACTCCCCAATAATTTGACCTTCCCTTCTCCTCTCTGGCTTGTCCCTATTCCCCATTTCGGACAGGATTTCAGCCTTTATCATTTGGCTGCAAAAACCACGATGGCCCTGCCAGGCAGCGGGTCCTGTGCTGTCCCCATCTAGAGCTGCTGCCACTGGGTGGATTTCTGAGAGGGCATCTTTTTTCCCCGTGTGTACTCAGCTCTAGAATGGGTGCACAATTGGTGCTGGGTAAATGCTGCCCAATGAGAGGGCAGAACTGCGGTTCCAATGCCTCTCCAACCCCAATCTACCAGATTCCATTCTCCCACACCAATTCGGTGTGGGTGCAATATATGTAACAAGGGCCCTCCCACACTTCCATGAGGCCAGGTTAAAGGAACATGGAGGCTTTGGATGTGGGCAACTTGAGGTCCATCTATTCAATGTCACCTTTGATCCTCAATTTCCACATCTGCAAAATGGGTTATTTACACTACCAACTTGGCAGATTTGGGAGGATTAAGTGATGTGAGAAAACAATGGGCCTTGTACACAGTAGGCGCTCAAAAAATGCCAGCTGTCACTCTGAACCTCTGCCTTGGCAACAGATCTAGGTCTCTTTTGAGAGAGGCACTCATTTGTCAAGCCACAGCCTCTCCAGTGTCTGTGTCAACTTTCTCCAACTCTCCATCATGTAAGAAAAGCCTGCTCTGCCCAGCAGTGGGTTGAACAGCCTCCAAAAGACCCTGGTCCCTCTGAGCCCCTGCCCAGAGCCTGAGACAAAGGAGAGGCTGGGGTGAGCCCATCCTGATGCTCCTGGAACCTTCTGCCACCCCAGTTACAGAAGCCTCCTTTGGGAGAGGCTCTGGCAGACAGTTTGGAATCAGCTTGTGCTCAGAAAGCACCTTTGTCAAAGAGATGCCTCAGCATGCTGTCTCTGCTCCACAGTCTGCCGTTTTCCACGAGCCTGCGGACTGGCACGGCTGGAGTCAGCCTGGTCAGAAAGCTGCCAGGGGCCAGCGCCGCTCCCAGCAGCACCTGCGCCTCCAAAGAAGCCCAGGGGAAGGCGGAGAGTCCTCTGTGTTCTTTTCTCTGCCTCCTTGAAGGGCATCTAATAGGGAACACAGGAAAACACCATGGTTCTCTGACGAGTTCTCTCAGTGACCAGAGCTTCACTTCTTAACTCTCACCACTGCTAATAACAACAACCAAAACCACCCTAACAGCTAAAGCACCGTTCAGTCACCTAATGGTTAGGGAACTGTGCAAACTGCAGGACACAGTTCCCTTAATGTGACCCTCTCTACAACCACATGAGGTGGGGACCGGGACCTCCAATTTACAGATGAGGAAACTGAGGACCTGGAAAGGCAAAACGACCATGTAAAGTGTCCCATATCTGTGTGAACTGGTCTATAGAACCCACCTTCTTCGTCACTCTGCTCCTCACTCCTTAGAAGGTGGAAGAATGGGTGCCACACCAAAGGTGCTAAGACTCAGGAGAATCTATGGGTTGGTGGGGAAAGCTGAAAAGGGTCAGAATGAGATCAGGATTCTAGAAGTCTGATAACATTTCGGACAGAATACATGTCAAGAAGAAGGAGAGGAAGACAACAAGGGTGGATGAGGATACTTAAAAAAGATGAGGTCCCCTTCCTCTCTCCCAATGTTCCTCTCAATAGAAAGAGCAGTTCCTGAGCCCACTCCCACTTGTAAAGACCCAGAGTTATGAAGATGGGTCCTGGAACACCGACCGTGGGATCAGCTCCCCCAAGTAAGACTCTGGTAACCTGATGCTTTAAAACTGTAATGGACACATCTCGTGTGCTCCCTCGGTTTCTCAGGGCCTTGCCTATCTACGAGCCCACCACCTTGTATTTGCTTCCACCCCCATCTTTTACTTCCCTGTAACATTATCCAGGCTGTCCTGAGGTTGCACATTCCAGTAAAAGATCAGTGCACAGTGCACACCTCAAGCTCCCCTTTTTCAAGAACCTGAGCTAAGACAAGAACCAACAGTTTATAGGTTACAGTCTGAGGTCTCTGAAATGTACTCAATACCCTTTGATAGCTGGCCCTTTCTTACCCCGAGCAGTGGTATGCCGGTCAATGTTTAACAACCAGCTCTCCAGTGGGAGGAAAGCCCTGATTTACAGTGTTTGCCCATTTCTGTGGTATAAATACTCTCTCTGTGGCTGATTTTGAGGCATCAATGTGACATGAGTAACTGCACTGTTGGGAAGAGGTATGCATTACCACATCACTATACAGTACTTCTACCGAACAGGTACCACAGATATAACTAAGCTCAAGGGCATAAATAGTACAATGTAGTGAAATCATTAGGAAGTATGATTTTGTTTACTTCTTACCTTATTACAATTTCCTTGTCGTGATACAAGACATTTAGTTATAAATGTATATAATTGAATTTTAAATCATGGCTTTTCAACAACCAGCTCACAAAATTCCTGAAAACTTGACAACCAGCTTGTGCTTCAGCGAGTTGCCATGGCCAAGCTTATCATGTCGCATGGCCAGTGATGTCCAACGCATTTGACTTCCTCATGCCTCTGTCTTTCTGGGGTGTCTTTCTCTTCCTTTGGGTAGTCAGTAAATTCCCATACCATCTTTACCACTTACCTAAAGTGCCTGCTCAAAGTCTATCCGGAGTGTTTACAAGCTTTGCCACGATCTGATCCAGCATATTGATTTGAGATAGAGTCACGTGGGGCTCCTGCCTTCTATGGTCCCTAGCCATTACCCCCTGAGGAAAAACCCTTCAGAAGGAGATGTAAAGCTAATGAATCTCATTTGAGGGGAATTCAGCCTTCAAGAGATTGAAGCTTAGGAATTTGTTGGTGATTTATGACCAATTCAACAATAACATATAACAGAAATTACGGAGTGAGGATTAAGTACAAAGAATAGATACTTGAGCAGCCTTTGAAGATATCTTTCTGTTATTCTTAGTCTCAAGCACAACTGGCACCTTCACATATTAACTATGTGATCTCTATGCCACAATTTACTCATCTGAACAATGGGGATGATTCATCATAACCACCCTCTAGGGTTGTTGTAAGAACTTAATGTATGTGAAGTGATTAGAACAGTGCTTCACAGAAGGAGAGCACTGGAATAGCATCAGCTAGGTTGGTGATTTTCCACTATAGGTTCTCTGCCATGCTGTCTTTGTACACATGCAGGGTCTCTTCGGCCAACGCTCCATTTGAACAACTTCAGCTAGTGAGATTTTTTTAAATTCAATTCCATTGCTAGTGCCAGTTCTATCAGTGCTTGGGCTGCTGGGGAAGAGCTTGGAAAGACTTTTCTGCCAAAGTAATTTCCCAAAGTTTCCATTTTTGGAGGAGAAAATTAGACAATGGCCAAGGTCAGCAGTTTGAGGGTGGAGGAGGAGAAACCTGGATCTTCTCTTTGCCAACGATCTTGTCACAGCATTTTCCAGGTCCCCAGGTGCAGGGTGAGTGAGAACAACCCTGGCTGTGAGCAGGAGCACTAGATCTACTAGTAGAGCCAGTCCAAATGCAGAACTTAATGAACTAAGACTGTTCACGTTCCGGACATTGACTGTGCCTATAATTTGTACCTTGGCCCCTCTGCATACTGGTTTTTGGCCTTGGGCATGCTAGAGTTTCTATGACTCAGTTTCCTCATCTGCAAAAGGGAGATCCTAACAGTGGCCAACTTGTAGAGTGCCTTAAAGATTCAGAAGGATACCTTAATATGGTCATCCTTCAGTAATACTCGTTATTATTACAAAGACTGGGCCATGTGTAATTTCTCATGTATGCAACCAACACACATTAAATGCCTGGTCTTGAAATGCACGTGGGAAAGAGATAGGCAGGTGGTATGGGGCCATAAATCTGAGACTCAAAACCTAATTCAGTCAGTAAGAGAAGACTTCTGTGGGAAGTGACCTTGAAGCCAAGGCTGATGGGCGCATCAGGGAAGAGGGCAGTAAATGCTCCATGTTGTGATGTGAGCAGCTCAAGGAAAGCTTGGTGGTCTCTCTCAGCCACTCCCACATACCAGGATGTAAAACTGTCCTGAAACCAGATGACCACATGGAGCAAGCCAGCCAAAGACCATCCAGGCCAACATACATTACAACAGAATCAATTTCATCTGCGCAGGTCACTTTATTAGTATGAGTGTCATAAAAAGCTGGAAATGAAACTGTGAAAGGGCAATGTGTCCATTTATGCTTGAGCTAGACTTACTGAATGAGTACATTGGAAGCATTACACTAAAAAGAGAAAGAGGAAGGAAGGAAGGAAGGAAGGAAGGAAGGAAGGAAGGAAGGAAGGGAGGGAGGAGGAAGAAAAGGAAAAGAAAATAAGTTTGGTTCAAGTAACCCATCTCAAGGAAATGCCGTGGTTTAAAGTCAATGCAGCCTTCTCTCTGACTAACCTAATTACTAAGATTTGTCATTTCAAGTGACCATAGTTGAGTCTTTTACTTCTTTGGGTTAAAATTAGAAAGCATTACTGAAACTGGCTTTATATTATCATTTACTTTCTCACTTAAGAGGAAAGGGAAGGCTGGGGTCAAACTTTGGGGGATCAGCTCTGGTACGCAAAGAGAGTGAAGCACAGGGTAGCTGAGCCCCTTGAAGAAGCACAGAATGGGGGGTGTTCAGTAAAAGCTGGAATACAGTCCTAGGTCCTGAGACTACACTGCTGAGCCAAGCAGATATTCTCTGCCCCAAATCTCACCATCCAGCGGGGGTTCCATTCATGTGCCCAGCAGCTCTCCTTGGGCAAAACCAAACCAAACCATGACCTTCCCTGTGGTTCTAGGATTTGTAACCTGGTTCTCATATTTGTAATACAGTCTCCTGCCTGATTCTTAGGAGGTTTTTAAATTCTCAGAGACGATCACAGGGTAACCTTCATGCTTCCTTTCTCTGAAGTCGAGCAAATTATTTACAGAATTTGTTTATTCTTGGCTGCACACATGCACTTCTCTTCTGAACCAACAGAAACACCACAAAAACCCCTGCCTGGGGTGTGCCTTTGCAATCTCTCCTGGTTGCTGTGTGTTTGGGGGCTGTTTACTTTGATCTAATTGCCATTTCTGAAACCACACTGCAACTTGTCAAACACAAGCACTACATGCTGGAGGACACTGGCCGTGGTTTGAGTGGGCTTAGCTATTAACCAAGCTTGCACCACCGAGAAGAAAGCCCATGGAGGAAGCCCTTTGATTCCAGCTACCGATGGTTAGTGCATGTGCGTAACACGCTCATTAGAATGAACCACTGTTAACAGCAGACTGGGGTTCGGTTTACCACTTGAATCAGCCTGACCATCCTCATCGAAAGAACCCAAAGTCCCCAGTCATTCTTTCTCTTCAACAAGGTGTATCTCTATGTAGATTCTAAGCTCATGACAGCTGGCAAAAAATTGGACTGGGCCTTTCAGAGGGGAAACTGGCAAGTGGCAGATTTCAAAAGGCACAGCATCCACCCTGGGCTGCACACACTCCTCACCTATTTCCCTGCCTTCCATTCCGTAGTAAAAGCAGGAAATAAATACCAGGTGATTGAAAAGCTTAAGCCTTCCCATGTTTTACTGACTTGTCATTGCAGATAAATTGACTACAATTTACTTCCAAAGTAAATTACTAGGTGTTCATTAAAAAAAAAAAATAAAACTGTTACACATTACTGTCCCTAATTAAGATGTTAAACATGGTTCAATTTTTAAGTTGGAGGAGTCAACAGAAATGAAACATGCTGATAGCTCCATGTTTCACACTGTGTTTTTTTTTTCTTCCTCTCCATCACACCAGTTTACGGTTTGGAGCTCTGATTGGCAGATGTGGTAAAGCAGATCATGGGTCCTTGAAAGTTCTCCTGCCATATCATTGTTCTGGTTTATTTATTTTTGTTTAGTTTTGTTTGATGTGTTTCCCTGATGTCTATGTCACTGATGCTGTCCTTTAGAGAAATTCTGTAAGTCACATATTGCTTTGGAGACCCAGTTGATTAAATCAGAGAAATCAAAAGCATTTGAGATGAGAAAGCAGAGGAGAGAACCCTACGAAATTCTCCATCTGGGCATTTCAAATTAAGTTGAACCAACACAGTATTGAAAATTAAAAAAACAAAAACACAGGCTGTGCAGCTAAGAATAAAAAATAACCTGAACTATGTTGTGTGTTTCTTTCCAAACATGTGCGATTGTGGGCAATGGTGTAGAGAGAGGAAAAGAAAATGCTCTCCAAAGCCAAAGAAATTGGGAACCATCATCCACACAGTTCGGAATGGAAATCAATGGGCTGAGAACAGAGGAGGGGGTGTGTCTGGGTGCTTAACAAGAGCTGCCCCCAAAGCTAGGGCTTCCCGGGCTGTTTGCCTACATTAATTTAGAAAATATTTGTTGAGCACCTATGGTGTGCTGGGCACCAAGTTAGGTACAAAGGAGCCAAGAATGCATACGACAGTGTCTCTGGTCTTGACTTGAGCCATTTGTCCCCAAGTTCACAAACACTCCCTGGCCAGTTCTCAGCTCCCTCCTCTCCTGTCAGAGGTCTTCTGATAGGTTCCTTGTTCTACCTGGGAAACATCCTCCCTTTCCTTCTTTATGGTGCTAACTTCTCAAGACATAATCCTTCTCATCCTTAAATACTCAACATACATCTTACATCTTCTAATATCTAGACCAAGTGTGGTCACAGGTCTTGGTTCTCAGCCTTCATGGAACTTAGCACAATGGTAGTGTGTTTGTTTTAAAGCTCAGCTACCACAACAAATTGTAAAGCTGTAGATGGATAGGGACAGGCTTCTTTTGTCTCCATCTATATTCTCAGCATCCCACTGCCTCACATAATACTTTCTTAATAGGTAATGTGTCAGGTGAATGAATAAATGAATGGAAGGATGAATGAATGACTAAGGGAGTGGACTTTCTCCCAAAGTTCTAGGATGCAGGAGTCAGAGGTACAACTCTCAGCTCTTAAGAAAAATCTATTTCAAAAGCGTAAAGAACCATGATCTAACCAAAGTACACAACAGTTCTCTACACTACCTACACCATGGATGCCAGTTAATACTCCAGAATGCTTCTCAGCCTTGTTCATAAGCATAGCCCTAAGAAGGCAGGTTTTCCAACATTTGCAGACCTGGGAGAGTTTCAGGCTTTCTCTAACCTTCATTCTTTTAAGCCTCCCTGCTTTGGAGAAGGCCTCACACTCAGCAGAAAGCTGCCGTTTAGGTCCCTACCCCAGGACCTACTTCTTAGAAGAGAAAACGAGAGAGGAAGAGAAAACACTGTCCCACCCAGGGAGTGGCTCTGTAGAGGAGACCTCCAAACAAGCCCTCTGGATGCAGCCCCTCCCTGGTCCAGGAAACAGAGTAGGCCCCTCCCTCCTTCTTTAGACAACACCTTCCTCTCCTGCCCCCTTTCCCCCCAAAATCCCTTCAAGTGCCCTTTTGAAATTCACATGTATCTACCTGGCAGAAAGTTCTCCGTTTGTCCCTTGCCCTGTCCATCCATCCGTTCAGCAAATATTTATTAAGTACAGATTATGGGCAGGTGCTGTGCGAGGTGTTTACACTACACAGACACCTGGGGCTTACCCGCCGGTGGATCGGACATGCAGGGTTCAGGCACTGGACTTTCCGGATACCAGTCAAAGCTGCATCTCAAACTAGTAGTCGCTGACTTTCCACCAGGTGACTCCCGAACTCTAGAGCTCGGTGCTGTCCAACCAACGGTAGAGCAGCGGCCTGCATGTGGCTTCCGAGCACTTGGAATGTGGCTGTTGTGTTTCAGGAATTGAGTTTTTGCTTATATTTGATTCTCACTGATTTACTTTTAAATTTAAAAAGTAAAGCAGTGCAAAAAACCTTTTTTTTTCTATTAAGCACGCCTCTGACCTTTGTTTGGCCAGACCCTAATTCACATTAACTGTTGAACATTTAGCATCCAAATTAAGATACAGATCATATTTGAAACTTGGCGCACACACACACAAAACTTGTAAAATATCTCATGAATGCATTTTGATACTGATCATGTGTCATAATCACATTTTGATGTATTGGGTATAAAAATAACAAAATTCCTTTCACCTGTTTATTTCGACCTTTTTAAATGTGGCTGCTAGAAAATGAAAAAAATTTAAAGTGGCTCACATTACATTTCTATTAGACAGCAATGCTCTGGATATCTTAGTAAATAAATAGCTGGCAAAAACAAATACACACACATAGATGGGCTTGATTGCTTGAATGGTCTGGGGACGTTATATCTGATGCCACCTCTGACTGTGATTCGGAGGGTGCCCCGTCCAGCAATGTTGGAAAAAAGGAAGGAGAAAGCCTTTTTCCTCCCTATAAAGTTTTTCACTTTCAAGAGC
Source organism: Glossophaga mutica (assembly GCA_039655065.1). Lineage (NCBI taxonomy): Eukaryota > Metazoa > Chordata > Mammalia > Chiroptera > Phyllostomidae > Glossophaga > Glossophaga mutica. Next base: position 23,995,038 of record CM077315.1, read on the forward strand.
ATCACCAGAGAGGAGAGGGGAGGGAATTTCAGGGGAAAGGGGGAAGGGTTTAGAGCAACAAGTATAAAAGACACATGGACAAAAACTAGGGGGGGCGGAGTGGAAATGGGAGGGAGGTGGGGAGGGCTGGGGTGGTGGGCTGGGATGGGAGTAAAAGACAGAAAACTGTACAAGAACAACAATTAAAATTAAGAAAGAAGGAAAGAAAGAAAGAGAGGAAGGAAGAAAGAAAAAGAATCATTCAGACTCGTCAGAGCAGAGTTACTTGTGACCATCTGGGGATGTCAGGAAAAGCAGTCCCAAACTATTGGCTGGAGGATGAAGCTTCTGAATCTAGTTCGCAACTCCGTGTATTTCCAAGCTAGAAAGGCAGAACCTTCCAGGTGGATGCATGTCAAACGCAGCAAACCCTGCTTTCACCAGACTTCTCTCCCCATCTCAGCTGCCACCCCCTCGGGCCTCCTGGGACTCCCCACTAAGAGTCTTTCACTGTGTAATTAAATGAAAGTCCTGCGGGGCAGCCTCTGTCCTCTCCACCTCCGCAATATTTTGCTTTTTTGGAGAGAAGGGAGGAGTATTTCTTGGTCCTCGGGAGCATGCCTGCCTTGCTGGAATACTTCTTTCTTGTATGTTTCTAGAAAGTTCATTTTCTGGTTGCAGAGGAAGTGGAAGGAGGACTCTGGGGGAGGAAGAGCAAGGAATTAGTGCTGAGCTGAGTAAGGTCAGTTTTGACAGAGCCAGGTGAGGGGAAGAAGTTCTGAACTGGTCACACTGGCTCATTTAAAAACAAAATATCTGTGAGACTAGTAATATCCCACTGAAGTGAGATGTCACCTCGTCAGCGCTCTGGAGGGGAGAACTAGGAGAGGGGTTGGAGGGGCTCTGGCTGGTGGGGAGAGGTGGTGCAGGTCAGGGGCGTGGGGCCACCCTGCAAGTCCTCTCACCCTGCCCGCTGTCCAGCCCTGCAAGCTGATGGCCATGCTAGGGAAAGGGCTGCGGCTCTCCACTAGGGAAGAAACCTGGAACCAAGCATGGAAGGGGGAGAACTGGGAGGGGGGGGTGGCGGGCGGGGTTAGCTGATCCTGGTCTGGTACCCTGCTCCCCACTGCACCCCGGCCACCTCACCCTCTGACCATGCCACAGTGTGTCCCCTGCTTTCCCAATTTTCCAGAGGAGGGAACTGAGTTTGAAGAGTGCCACATAGGGCCCCGCCAGTTAGCGGTGCCCTGAGCTGGGGTCCGGATTGCCTGCGTCCTTAGTCCTGGTGAGGGCTGAAGGGCACTGGCTCGTCCCGCACAGTCCCAGCCCTAGGAACCTCAAAAGGCCCTGGAACCCGAGGTTTCATTTCCAAACTCTTTGGCTATTGGATTGTTTGGGGCTCTGATGAAGGTAGGGACCCTCTTCCAAGAAAAATGGACTTGAACAGAACTTTGAATACCTTTTTAAAGAATTTTATACAGCCCTGAAAGTGACAGTCCTTGGGCTGACTGGGGATGGATAAACTGCATATAAAGAGACCACCTGCCATTAAAATGTAACTATTGGCTAGAAGGGGGGCTCATTCAATCTGACTTTTGATTACTACCTTAGTATGAATTATATATATGTAAAATATAAATGAATATGTATAATGTCCAATCAGGGGCAGCTGAGACATGGGACTATATAAGCCATGAGCCAAATGAGTGGCTTTTGTTTTGTTTTGTTTTCACTTTCTCTTTCAAAAAATAAAAATGAAGAAGGAAAAGGAAATTGTCAATTGATACTCCAAACCTAATTTTGTTCATTTCTTTTTGGGGCTTCTTGTCCTGCTACATGTCCTGGGTGCCACTCTCCCTCTCGACAATTCTGGGGAACAGAGGGGAGAGCCCCTTTTGGATTGGTGAAGAAATCAAGTCTGCCCAGGGTCACACAACTAGGAAGTGACGAGGCAGGCTGGACAAGGGTCTAGCTGACTCCATCAGTGGTGCTCCTGGCCACCGTGCGCTCCTGCAAGCCACAGCGCCTGCCTTCCATGAACTCTGCCTGGGACCAGCCACCCACTCTAACCGGCTCGGTCAAATGATATGAAGGAGATGGCCATTCAGCTAGATCAGGGCAACTCATAGAGAGCACCATGTAAACTGACCATAAGATCCCACAGGGCTGGGGAAGGGTTTTCATGATGTCACCTTCCTCCCCATCATTACCTCCATGAATAGTTTGCTCTGCTGTATGCCTAATAAAGACATCTCATCTATAGGTCCACAGGCCTTCCCATGTCCGAGGAGGTGTGTGCAAAATGCCGTCTCACTCATGGAAAAGGACTCTTCCAGCTGCCAGCCAGTGTCTGTGTGAGCTTCCCACTCATTTTGAAAAGGCTGTAAAGGTGAATATTTTTTCCCTCTGCCTCGGAGAGCTGGAAGTTAAGCTTAATGTACAAACCTTTATTTTCCAAAGAGGCAGGTTGGCTTTCCTGTATCGACAGACTCCAGCACTTAGATTTATTACAGAATGGTAATCAGGCAAAAGAATAAATACACTGCATCTTTAATTCATTAATCACCACCGAAAGCGAAATGAACTACAGTGAAGAAGACAATATGTTTTCAAATGCTGGGGGTGGGGAAGAGGGAGTAGGTTTCTCAGTAAAATCCAGTTGCTAAAATCCATTTTGCATGCAGATTAGAGGAAGGACATTCCACCTGTGAGGCTGATGTTCGGATGGGAGCAGGAGGCCCTCTGCCTGGGAGGACTGGCAGGACCCTTGTCTGTGGATGATGGCCCTTGGTGATCCCTGGGGTCCCCGGCTGGGCTCCTTTTGTAACTCACATCAGGAGCCACTGGCTGGTTGAAAACCAAGCAATGGAGTCAAACAGACCTGGGTTCAAATTACTGCTCCATCTGGAAAGTGGGGAGGGCTGAGGGGGTGGGGGAGCCACCCTATGTCACTCATAGCCTTGAACCTGTCTACCTATGAAATGTGGGCACCAGAAGTGTTTTGTTGTCTAACCATCTCAGGTCACCAAATTCTCATGACAGCAGACCTGTATGAAGGCTGGAAATGTGTAAGCAAAAATTAAACAGCAGGTTTTCTGAGCAGCCGCATGCAGCGGGGCACTCTGGAGCACCATCTGGCCTGGGAGTCTTGGGATGCTAAGAGGTCGCCCTATTCCTGCTGCTGTTCCTGAGTCTTCACAACCTGGGAACCAGAAATTGGCCAACTTCCCATCTACACCACAGACCTGCAAAGTGAGAAGCAGTGAAGTCAGCATCTTGGATGCTCCAAGGGGGAGAACCAGGTCTGTGGAAGGATGTAATGGAAAACCAAATAACAGCTAATGATTACTGAGCATTTCTGGGGGCTTTACATGGATTATCTCACTTAATCTTTACACCGCCCTTTAGGAGTTTGGTCCTACTATTGTGCCCATTTCACTGACAAGAAACCAGGTCTGTGGAGGTCAAATTCCTCAGTCAAGTGCACAACACTGTAACTCGCAGAGACTCTGCTGGGAGGTTAAGAACTACTACTGTTTACTGAGCCCTTCCTGCTTGTAGCACTTTATCCACAGGACCTCATTTATTCTTAGCCACAGTCTAGAAAAACAAGTATGACTATTCCTACTTCATTTATGAAACCAGAAGAAACACAGAGACTTTAATCCAGGGTCTCTTAATCTCAGCACGATTCACATTTGGACCTGGACCATACTGTAGGATCTGTCCCATACACTCCAGGACACTTAGCAGCATCCCTACCCTCTACCCATTAGGTGCCAGGAGCACCCAGTCCCCAAGTCATGACAAGCAAAATTGCCTCCAGATGTTGCCAAATGTTCCCTGAGGAGCAATATCACCCTGGTTAAGATCCACTGCTTTAAACAAATGGGGAGATGAAGGAGGTGAGAACTTCAGAGCTGGGAATGGGACCCAATGTACCTGACTCCTCCACCAGACTGTTTCCCAAATGCTGCTTCGGTTACCTTCGGGCAATGGTCCTTCGATGTGGTCTATTCCAGTCCTACCTGGGAACTCATTGGAAATATAAATGAGCAGTGCCCACCCCCAGACAGCCTGAACTGGAAATTCTAGGGGTGGGGGCTAGAAATCAGAGGTTTAACAAGTCCTTCAGGTGAGCTGGTGCTCACTGAAGTCTGTGGGCAGTGTGTCTGAGCCTTGGCTGAGCACTACAATCTCCTGCACACCTTCGAGAACAGTGTGGATGCCAGGGTACCACCTCAGGATTCTGATTTAATTGATCAGGGCTGGGGCTCAGGCACTCGTATTTGTAAAGCCTTCCAGATGATTCTCATGAATAGCTGAGGTTGAGAACCACTGACCATGAGGGACCTGACCCCAGGTCTCAGGGAGGCACCAGTCAAAGACCAAGCGCTCAGATGAAAAACCACCGAGGTTGGTCCCTGACCCGTCAGCCCGAATGTTGGACAGAAGCAGCAAGAATCGCGCAGCGTTTCCCTTCGCTCTCGGCCTCAAACCACAGCCCCAGATGGCCCAGCTGCTCTCATTGTGCCTTTTTTGGATCCCTCCTCCATCAATTTACCTAAATTTCTAAGCACTCTGGAAGCTATTTAGTTGGACTCTGCACAAGATCAAGAGGTTAAGGAGACCACTGAAACTGGCAGGTTAATGCTTTGTATTAAGTCGGACATATCGGCAAAGTGAAGGAGTCATTGCTGCAGGTGGAAATGAAATTCAACTTTTAACATCACCTAAGCATCCTGCAAGGTCCTCCTTCATCTATTCCGTCCCTCCAGCCATTGCCTTCCACAGCTGTCCTGCTATTTGCCTGCCCCCTCCTAAGCCCTGCGCAAGCCAAGCTCACCTCTTTTTGCAAATTCCCAAGTCATCCCCTTACTAACTCATCCTGACCTCCATAGCCTGGAACAGCCTTTCACTTCTTCCTGCACGCCCATAACCTCTCTGTCCCCTAAGGTCAGATGCCTTCAGCTCACACCAAGCTCCCTACCGTCAGAGCAGCAACTCGAGCAGTGCATTCGATACACTTGATGCTGCTCTGTTCGCTTTCCATATTTTTGTCTGGGCATCTAAAGCGGAAGAGGTGTGCTGCTTAATGTTTAACAGCCTGGCCTCTCGTGGATGGGGTGGGGGAAAAGGGCTCTGATTTTGTAGCACTTGCATTCTGTGCTGCGCATATTCCTACCATGGCCTATGCTATGCTGCCAAGGTGAAGTCCTGAATATGGGCCTGGGAAGAGATACCCACAGCTGGCTTTTGCCAGCCTGCAGGAGTGGGCACAAGCACACTGCTGAGAGTCAAGCCAGCAACATCCACTGTGTGAATCCCTGGGCTAACTGCTGCCCAGGAGGCCCCTGGATTGCAGTCTAGCGTGGTGTAAAGGAAAGACACAGGCATGTGACAGGCAGCAGTCAACATTTGCCAACTAAACTATATGAGTCCCTTTAATCCTGAGGAAAAAAAATCCTCAAGGTTTTTGAGCAAAAAAAGACGGTTATGGCTGGTCAGTTTTGCTGCCACCTGAGTTATGGGAACAGCCTACTGGCATTGCACGTAGTAGGTGCTGCCCCAACTTGCTCCTTTAACCTGTTTAGGAACTCAGCGGGGCTGGTTCTGTCACCCCCATCTACAGAGGGACAGAAGGGAGGGGACTTTCTCAAAGTCACAGAGGTCCAACATTCACGTGGCATTGACATCTGCTCCACCCTGAGGAATCTCTGCTTCCAGTGAGAGATAGGGGTCTTCTGCTACCTCAAAGACCATCTGACCTGGCATTTCTGGAGACAACACTTCCCCAAAGTGTTCTGAAGTTGGCTGTAGAGGTCATGGGGTCCGAGGGGGCAAAGGGAGAAGAGAGAAGGGACGAGAACCTGGAAGGGCAGCCCCACTTTCAGCAGCTTCCTATTTTTCTTTTACACAGTGATCCCACTTTCATTTTACAGGTGGGTCCTCTGCTGAAACAAAACAAAATAAACTGAGTTTGAAAACCTCTGATTCGTGACAAATCCTTAAATGTACGGAGCTGGTAACTGAAGCCTGGGGAGCTTCTAGCAATCCTTCCACCAGCCCATATTTCTTTCTCACCTGTTACAGTGTTAGCGTACTACAGGCATAAAATAAATAACCTCAAGGAAATTTTCAGAAAATGCACCCAAGCTCAATTACCTACCCCTAAGTAGAAGAACTCCTGAGGCAAAATTTTAAGCATACCAGGAACCACAGCCCCTGGACCGAAGCCGTGGGTTGAAATTTCCCTATACTGTCCCCTCTCAGGTACATTTCGCATGAGGCTGCAGGATTTCCAGCCTCGGCATCGACAACTGGATGCCCAACACCCAGTCACATCCAGATCCCCCTTGGAAATGCTTTTCAACCAAACTGAACAAAATCTTTCACACAATTTCTTTGCAGGCAGCTCTGCCCCTGAGTCAGGACCTGCCCCCCAAATGCAACAAGTTCAAAGACCTGGAGCTGCAGAATCTACCCATCTCCTGCCCAGCCGGCATCCGACACACTCTCGCTTTTCTTTGCCTATGTGTTACTGAAACGGCATTGCTGTATTTTAAACTATAACTCACAAATTAAAAACTGAAAGAAGAAACACATTTTTCTGTCAGTGGCTTAAGGGGATTCCACCTCTAAGCTGCTGCTAAAGCTCCTTTAGTCTTTTTTACATTTGTAGCATTTTGGAGCAATTTGCTAGAGTCAAAGAAAGCAGTGAAATTTCCACAACTGACTTCAAAGGCCCCAAATCCTGTAGCAGTGGAGGGGAGCCTGGTAGCAACACCAGAGGGGACGTTTTTCAAAGAGGTGTGTGGAGGGACCTGAGAGCATCTCTGCCCTGCCTCTGCGATTGATGTGAATGGCAGCCACATGACCGAATCCCCCCGTAGTTCTTTGAAAAGTGCCCCTCCCTCGGTTTCCCCCGATACTTTGCCTGCGACACTGCAGATGATACAGTGAAGGGCTGAAATAGGGAAACCGCTGCTATGGCTCAAAGAACAACATGGGCCTTGATGCAATGAACACCTAGGAGTCTTTATCTGGTGGAGAGCGTGGAGCTAATTCAGACTGCTCAAGAGGCAGATGGACAGCTGGGGGTTTCTCAGTTGCCAAAATAAACTCCAGCCTAGGCAGAAGTGGCTTCAGGGGAGGCAAAACGAGAGCCATCAGGGCACCCGCCAACTTAGTTCATTCCTCTCTTGTCTTTTGTCTTCTGTTTCCATGCCCCCCGGGGCCTAGCCTTTCAACTTCCTGTCCATCTGCCCCTGTTCGCCCATCTTGGTCGCATCCTTCCTTCCCCACCTCTACCATAAACACACTGTTTGTTCCAGCTCTACCTAGCCCGCTGTATTGAACTAAAATCCCCACCATGAAATGAGTATAAAAGGGTGTTTGGTCTGTGAATATTCTGTACTGTAACTTGTTATTAAAATTAGCCCCCTAAGAGGTTGCCTGATTTAGAGACTCACAATAGTGTATAAGACTGCCCATTGCCCCACATTTCAGCAGGAAGGAGATATTTTTAGTATTGTTATTATTTGCTTATGAGTAACGACAAACAGTATTTCATAAGATTTTTGGTTATTTGTCCATCCTTCTGTCCATTTTCCTATCAGGTTGTTTAGCACCTTTCTTATGGAGTTTTAAGAGCCCTTCCTAATAAGGGAATTAGGTCTTTGACTATCTTGTGGTTTGTAATTTTTCCCACTATGTTGTTGTCTTTGGATCTTGTTTACGGCATGTTTGCTATGTGTAGTTTGCTTCTGTAGCCAAATTCATCAATCCATTTCTGCGCAGCATCTGGGTGGTGCATCAGGCTAAGGAAGATCTTCGCCACCCCACATTAAAAGAACAAACAAACAAACAAACAGACAGAAAAAACCTAGGTTCCTTTGGTTACTTTAAAGCTTTTGCTTTCACTTACGGTGTTCACAAATGACGAAAATGACTACCCTCTTGTTCACCTCACAAACCCCGGTCTCCTGGAGAGCGTCTGTCAAACAGGACCAGCATCCACTTTTTTAATTGTCTGTCTGCATCAGTCATACATCTTGGGAGCACCCACTGTGTCCTATTTGTTTCTGAATCCTCCGGAACCAAATCCATATCCTAGTATTTACAGGGTACACAACGAGCATTCATCAAATTAAAGCTTAAAGTAGCCCTGGCTGGTGTAGCTCAGTGGATTGAGCGCGGGCCTGCGAACCAGAGGATCGCGGTTCGATTCCCAGTCAGGGCACATGCCTGGGTTGCAGGCCAGTTCCCAGCAGGGGACGCATGAGAGGCAACCGTACATTGATATTTCTCTCCCTCTCCCTCTCTCCTACCCTTCCCCTCTAAAGATAAATAAATAAATAAATCTTAAAAAAAAAAAAAAAAAAAAAAAGCTTAAAGTAAAGTATAATAACTTTGACACTAGACCAGCCGGAGAAAAAGGGTCTATTTTCCAATAGCTCTCCAAAAGAGGACATTAAGAAATAGGTCTGGTGCAGACTATATTTAACAAGCTGTCCAGGAAAGGAAACTTCTCTCACGAATGTGTCAAGGAAATGTCGGGATACCGGTCCTTTGAAATGTTGGGAGAGGATTAAGAGAACAACCTCTAATTTTGACAGACTGCAAAGATGTCATCTTCATCCTTTAAGAAACTTTCCCTGGGTCCTTATTACCCATTTGTTTGTTTGTTTGTTTGTTTGTTTGTTCATGCACCTGATCGCTGATTCAGGAACACCCTGCCACTTTGCGGAGAGGATCCGAGGCACAGATGCCGTGTGCTGCTCACCGATACAGGGCTGTGTGCTGGACACAAAAATAAATGAGGCGTGAACTCCACGCTCACAGAGTTTAGAGCCCGGGAGGAGATGAGAAATTTAAAAGGTAATTGTCTTACAAGGTAGAGTGAAGAGCGCCTTCAGAGTGGGCCATTTCTGTGTGGTTCAATGTTATGCTTTAGTGGACGATCAATGTGTCTGACAGTGTGCGATCAAACATCTTGGTTCACTCCAGCCAGCACCATTTTCCTCGGTCCTGTTTCCACTGTAACCCCGACCACACGGTAAATAAGTGCCCGCTGGTAACGATGACAAATAATGCAAGTATCTCATCGGTATCTGCGAAAGTTTGTGCAAATAGTTTGAAAGACATCTATTCTTGTAACTCAATAACTAAATTCATTATTCTCTTTTTCATGCAGGATTAGAAGAAAAACACCATCACATGTTTAAAATTAGCCATTTTGCTAGCTCAAAATCCTCATTATCGTCCCTGGCTCAGGGGCTGGACCTGAGGTGAACTGTCACTTAGCTGATTGTGTAGACTCACAGAAGGCTTCTGATTCTACCTCAAATGACCTGTTTCCCAAAAGAAACAAAAAAATGAGACCCAGCGAGGTCATCAAGGGATGTGGCCTGCCCAGGTCACACGGCTGCTTAGTGGCCACGGCAGGGCTTTGATAGAGGCTTCTGGACGCCAACTCCAGTTCACTCCCTCTGCCTCCATCATCTGACTGCCTTCGCCGTCCTTCTAAAGAATAGAGTTGATTTTAATCGAGGGCCGGGAAGACCAGGTGAAGCGGGAAAAACACAAGGCAATTGTTTATCCCTTTCAGGTTTAAACGGAACCTGAAAAACGCTGAGTTGTAAGACATAACAATAAAACATGGGAAATTCACCAGTGGATTTTTCACTTTCTGGGTTTCCATAGATAACTGTGTGCCTGGATTCTCCTACTAGAAATTCTCAATCCTGATTGTGCATTAGAATTGCCGAGAAGTGTTCCAAAAAAATACTGATGTGTGCATCCAGTCAGCCCCTAGATGTTCTGGTTTAAGTGGTCTGGGGCAGGGCATCATTTTAAAAGCTCCCCAGGTGTATCTAGGGTTGACAACCCAGACTCTCGGTTCAGAGTCTTCTTCATGCTGTAATTCTACTCATGCTTATCTCCTAAAGGAGTGTACGTGAGTCTTGGGTACCAGGTTCCCTCCCCCATATTGTGAAGTGCCCTTCTCCCAAGCCCTGCCCAACCTCATTCTCAGAAAATTGGATTAATCAGGTAGCTGGCTGTGAGGGCCCACCCCTAGCCACTGCGGATTAGATGAGAGATAGACACCTGACCAATGTGAGACAATCAGCTATCTCCTCTGAAAACTGGAACTTAGAATCTCCAACCAACCTCTGCTAGGTTTGTTTAGGAGGAGAACAAGAGGTGAGAGTGGGAATCACATGGTTTCCAAAGCACAGAGGGCCTGCCCATCTTCTACGGGGAGAAGGAAACAGATGTGCACAGAGAAGGGAAGGAAGAGGGACAGAGGCCTGAACCGTTTTCCCCAACTGTCCCCACCCCGCACCCCAGCCTGTACTTCATTCCTTAATAATAATCTAACAGCACCCTGAAGGCAGGATTTTCACGTCCAATGTTCTAGGAAATTAGCATATCCCTTACAGGACCCCTGATTTCCTTGGAAAGCTCATCTACTCACAACTGGCCAGGTTGAATTTGACAGTGACCTTGGATTTCTGTTGGAGCAAAGGATCCCAAACCAGGGTCCTGAAACCATGTAGGAAGAGCATGAATGTAGTAACGGCACCCACGAGCCATTCTTATCATTGTGAGGACCTGTGAGATAACTCTCTGATAAGGTCTTTTAATGCTTTTGACCGAATAAACATCAGAGGAACTATACCATTTCTCTTGGTGACCAGAAGCCCTATAGCTACTAGAAAGGGTTCTGATTAATAAAACAAATACAGAATTACAAATGAATCTTTCAGAGCTTGGGTTTCAAGCAGAAATTGGTAAAGGGGTCTTTGGTACTAAAAGAAATAACTCAGACTTCATGTTTCCACGACCATTTTTCAAAACTGCCCTACGTAACGCTAGTTCCATGAGGTGGTCGATTAGAAGGCAGGTTCTGCGTCAAGTACATTTGGAAGGTGTTGTGCCTCCCTGTGGGTTCTCCCCCCCGCCCTCCGAGGGTCAGCATGCTTGCTAGCACTAAGGCCTCTGAGGGGAACGATAGCAAAATTCACATTTAATTTTGCCTAATCCACAATTGCCCTAAATTATTTGACCGCAGAACTCCCCAAGCACACCTTTAAAAAATAACATGACTTTTTTCAGGGGTGGTGGAGTTTCTCAAGGGAGAGCAGATAAGAGTTATAAACTCCTGTTCTAGGTTCTTCTCAATCTTCCAATTTTGACATTTATTTTAAGGCAGGGAGGAAGTCCAATGTCATAATCATAAAGTTAACAAACCAAGACTTGCAATGTGTCAAGGCAAAAGTTTTATTCTGTGTAATACTGATCCAGGCCAGGCAGGGTGGGTGTTCGTGCCGTGCCAAGCGCTTTACATACATTATCGTATTTAATCCTTTGCACGGGCCTTGGAGGAACTAGCCCTATTTTACAGATGCAGAAACTATGTATTCTTTTTCATGCAACCACAGATTTTGCTGACAACTTTTTATTAAATAGGACTTTCAATGGAGTGATTTAACGCTGATTTATCTTTACTATCCAGCAATTTCCTGAGAGTCGGTTGTGCACCTGGTGCTTTACACATTACAGAGTATTAAGGAAATGCACCATCTATTATTTTTTAAATGCTCTTGAAATGGCAATCTTTATCTTGTGTCTGGCAAGGCTGCTCCATTACCCACCAACATCAAGCCATGGAATCATTTGTTTTTAGGGCCGAAGGGGTCCTTGGAGTCAAGACCATGAGAACGATGAGCGCTGGTCCTCTGCATACCACTCAGCTTCTCATGTGTTTTTTCCTAGGCCTCACTCAACCCCACTAAGAAAAAGATGACCAAGGAGAGAGGGCAATTGAGCTCGTACTGATTGTGCTCAAGTTGGACACCGGGCTTTTCTAACTGGGAAGGAGGGAATAAACTGCCGGGGCGGGGTGTCCTGGGGTATGCCCAGCAATACTGACATGCTTATGGTATAGGGTCAAACGAAATCTTAATGGCTTTGTGCCTCAGTTTCTTGTCTGTATAAATGGCATTAAGGGATCTACCTCTGTACCTGCTGTAAAGATCAGAGGATGGCATAGGTCCTGGCCTCCAAAGAGACCCTCGATCTATGCTGGTTGTCGTCACCATCGCCTATCTCCGGATGACCTCTCAAGGGCAGGGGTGCGTGGAACCTCATGGTCTTCAACTCCACAAAACTTTCCTCTAACTCCCGGCTCCCTGGTGTGGCCCCAGAGTCACCAGAAGAAATGGTGAATATCAAGTCTTCATTAAATATTTAAAAATCTGATTCTCAATACTCTCTATAATGATGGAGGTGAGGGGAGTGGGTGAGGGGATCATCAGCTTGAAGTCTAGCTCATTTCTGACATGCCCGAGAAGTAGGATATGAAAATGAAATCTGGACACATGTTGAATGAGTAACCAGTACTGTTCATACCTGTGGCGAAAATGATTAAATGTTATGTTCAAAGCCTAAGAAACTGAATGCTCTAAGCCCCGCTCTTTGGATCTCTGTATACACTTGCGTGCACATGCGCAGGCCCTTTCTCTATGTCTTCCTCTTCATCTTTTGTGATCTTTGCAGGAACTGAGCTCTGACACCTGCTGACTCAGCCTCCCTGGTACCCTGGATGCTGGTGGCACATGCTGGTGGCATTCTGACTCCAGATTTGTGTCTCTGGTACCTTTGTAAAAATATTTTCCAATTTCAGAACATAAAATTCCACTTAAAAGAAGGAAAGAGAAAAAACCTAGCAAATATTAAGCAGAATATCTGCTTTGGAAAAAGACTGTATTTTGATGAATGTGATAATATGGCATTCATTTGCAATGGACACTTACGTTACCACAATGCATAAATGTCATTCCTTCATCAAACATTTTATTGTATGCCTATTATGTGCTATATTCACTGTGTTTGTGATGTATAGAATACATTAATTTGTTATTTTAATGAAATACTTGGGGGTGTGTTTGTTGATATTTGTCCCAAGAACCACCTGCTTTGCCTCAGTGGTCACAACACACCGAGCTCTCCCCATTAGTAAGGAATCCCAAGTCGAACTGCCCAGGACACAGGTGGATGCCAACATTTATATTGATACCTATCAATTTCATCTCCACTTTCACCCCATGTATCATTTTTCAAACATAAAGGTTTTATTGTGTAGTGCCTGGTTTCTAGATAGAATTCTATAGCCCTCTTCATTTCTCATATTAACGACTAATATTTAAGGTTGGAAACACAGACAAGGAACTCTATAATGAGAAAACTTCAGGACTCCCCAGTAAATAACTTGTGTCGCCAGTTTGACAAATGTGTGTCAGGGTTTGACACCTGCAGCCTTTCAAAGAGTTCAACTCCCAGGTTCAAACCCAACAGCCCTGAGAAATACGTGACTAATTTTGTTTGCTGTTAATCACAGATTATATCTTCTTTTAAAAATTAATTAAAAACAGGAGATGGAATAAATATTTCAGGCGACCAGCAGCAAAATGGGAAAATACCATGTGTTTGGAGTTTTAGTGCCCTCTGAGTACAGAAATTTATTTGCAGCAAGCAGAAAATAGACAGCAAGCATAAAAATACAGCAGAGTCCCCCTAGTAAAATTATTTATCAAGCTAACAAGGGAGGGACCCTTCTAGTAACAACAAGCCAGTGAGGAAAAGACATGGCTTTATATTTTACCTTTGGGTTAGCAAACCAGTAAAAATGCCAACTGACAAGCACTTCACATAAAGATTTCTTTCTAAATGAGCTTCCTTGTTAGGAGGAAAGAAAAAAAGCTCTTCCCAGCTAAGGAGCACTATAGCTTACAGACGGGGAATTCTAGCACATATATGCTGACTCTTTAGTGCAAAAATAATATAACTGAAAAGTAAGTTCATGTGAATTATGCATGGCGTTTAAAAAACAAATTAGAAGTTCATTAAAGACAATGTTCTTGCATTCTTCTCAGGGTACCCTCATGCTTGGGTGCTTACAGAAAGTCACAGTTTTGTACGATGCTTTTTCAAGGCTAGTATTAAGAGTCTCCGGAAAAAAAATACTTACCTACACATTCATATACACAGGTCTATATGTTCTGACTTTGCCCCTATTGTACAAGCCCCATTGCTATATTTTTTCAAATATTTATTTTATGAGCATAACCCTAAGCTGGTTTTTACAGTTTTGTTTAACAATACCAAACTTTGATTATAACTTACATGTCACTTTATTGCAGCTTGCAATAGCAAAATGGGAAAAAAAAAAAAAAGGAGGGAGGGAAGGAAGGAAGGAAGGAAGGAAGGAAGGAAGGAAGGAAAAACTATAAAGTGGAAATCACACAGTGGCCTGATCCCAATTAAATTTTAAAGAATAGTAAAAAGATGCATTCTCAGAATAACTGCATCCTTGAGAGCTCTGGAAATAACTCCTGACAAATTTACAATAAAATCACACACCCGGGCCTCATCTTTCCTGAAGTGAAAATTTGACCAGTGACCCGAGGCAAACACGGACAGGTGCCTCTTCTGTTGCGGAAGGTGATGATGCTGGAGAGGACGGGAAATCTGAAGGATGCCGTAAAATGCTGGGTAAAGGCAGACAGAAACTCCTTGCACTCTCCTGTACCACACGCCCCACACCCCTCTCCCACATGCCACCGATGCCTTAAAAATTTCCCCAAAACAGGGACAGGAAGTTTTTTTTTCTATTACCAATGTCAGTCAGATAAAATAAAACAGAGGGGTAAAAATAAAAACAAACCTTTCCTTATTTATTTATTTATTTATTTATTTATTTATTTATTTATTTGCTTTCTTCTCCGGGATGGTGACTTTCACCTCATCGCTGCAAAAGCCCTGCGCTCTGGCTGGACAAATAAACTTCCCGCTCTCAGGCTGGAAAAAAGTTGGATTTTGTACTTTACTTCCGGGGTCAAGGGCCAAACTCTCAAACTCAAATCTCACCAACTGAGCTGCGGGGCTGGGCCTATTATCTGCCTGCAAATCTGTAGGGAGGGTTAATAGCACCATCCTCTCACTCTATTTCTGCTATTTTGTGACAACTGATCTTTTTGACTAAAGTCTGGTCAGGATGCTACTAAATAAGCAAAGATCAGAACGAAGGTAACATTCTAAAAAATGAAGTTCCCGAAACTGCTAACAGAGCATATCAGAAGGTGATGCGTCTAGGAAAAGAGCAAGGTGCCAAGCAGCCTCCAAGGCACAGGGAATCCCCAGAGGCCGTGGGGAGGAAGGCAGTTGGGAGCCTCAGCCCTGGGCAGCACAGCGTCCTGGAGGCTAACAGAAACTCCGTCTTCCTCACAAACTGCATCCTTCCCTGGGCGGGGGAACCCAGGTGCCAACCTCCACACACACCTGTTACAGCTCCAGCTAGCCCAGGCACTTTGCACCTTCATTCTACCAGGCAGTGGCGAGAGAGTGCTTTGAGGCTTTAAGAGGAGAAAAATGGAAGGAAAAGGAAACAAAAAGCCTGAGAAACCCCAATGACAACAAAACAAAACAAAATAAAACAAACAGCCTTTGAACATCAGGCTAGAACTTCGAATATGTGATACGCTGGAGCAGAGAGTGAGAAATCAGTTCTTAGCTTGGATAGAAAAGGTGGACACGAGTGAGGAATTTCTGATCTGCCCTGTGCACCCTCGCTGCGGAGAGGAGAGAGGGGCAGGCTTCGGTTCCAGCAGACCTGCGAGGCTTTCTAAATGCAGTGCGTGATTCCACGCACGGGCACAACACCGTCATGCCGGCTGTGTGCACCTGAGGATACTTTGAAAGGGTTCTATTTGCTCCATTAAAAAGAGAGAAAGAGAGCAGGAAATAAGAAAGACAAGGAAAGTAAACAGAACCTTTTATTCTCCTATTCAAAATTTTCAGCCCAGTAAGAGACCTATGTCTGCTTTTCCCCGTTTCCTGTGCATCAGGAGTGAACCTCATTTTAAAATATAAACAAGCAGGAGGCACACCACAGCAGCAGCTTCAAGCCCTTTAATTAACTACCGCCGGTAACAAAAGATATCTATCTGGATTAACTTCGGGGGGGGGGGGGCGGGGCGGGGCAGGTGGGGGTCTACTCTGGCATCAGAACCCGTTAAATAATTACAAACCCTAACTCAAAAACTCTGCTGCTGGCAGGACCCAGCGAAGAAGAAAAGAAACTTCGTCTGTAGAACCCAGTTTAAAGGAGGCTGACCTCAAGGTCAATTTCAAATCAATTTAATTCTTACCTCCACTGCCTACCTTGAAGCAAATGAACTTACTGTGTTTTTCAATAGACCAGAATGACTAAAAGAAATTGTCAGTAGTCGCACATAAGTATAGAATGTTATTGGATGGTGTTACTGAGAGAAAGGCGAACAAAAACCCAACCAGCGGTCTCCCTTCCTCTCTCTTGTCATTCTCACCTCACCTGTGATTAAGCAGTAGGACGCACCCCTGGATGGTTAATCAGGTGTTCATATCTTCCCGTAGCTTACATGCAAGGTCACTGCTCTGTGGCTGTGTTGTCTCAGGCGACAATACCTGTAATTCCCACAGCTAGAGTGATCTTCCCACTCAACACCTAAAGCTGTTTCCCGCTTTCCCCCAACGGGCATTACTTCCCATCTGAAATTATATGTGTTAATAGCTTTATTATGTTTTCTGGAGATGCTGGAAAGAACAGCACACCGAAATTCCCCACTGGCTTAGCCTTGTCGTGGCGTTTTCCAAATATTGTAAACAAACAAACAAACAAAAAGGCAAAACCAACCCTTCTGCTTAGCTCATTTATTGCTGATAATTTCATTTAAGTGCCAGGAAAAGGGAAAAAAACGTAGACACTACACAACAACTCTACAGTAATTTTTGGATGGAGGGAATGAAAGGCGCAGCGAGCGGCAGGTGAAGAGTTTCAACACTGGCATCTGTGAATGGGAGCAGTAAATCTGAGATTTTGGCAGGTGACTGAACATGTGCTTTCAAAACAAAAGCTCTTTACAGATGCATCATTTGGTTTTAAGTAATGAGCGCTATACTTTGGCAAAAATTCCTTCCTCCTGTTTGTCTCCCTACACACACGACGTTCCTTTCTTCAAGTTGTCCCCTTCAATAGTATCCTAGAGTTGACTAAAAATAATATGAGTTCAAAAAGCATCATTAGGCCAGTCACTCTGTACCTGCTCTGCTATAATTAATTGATTAAATCAGCTCAGTAGTGGGTCAGAGCCCACAGAAAGAACAGCCTTGTATGAAAAGAGGGTGCGGTGGTGATTAGGGGGAGCACAATCTAAATAAACAAACAACAACAGCAAACAATTAGGTAAGTCCCAGTAATAAAACACTCTAAACAGAATGATTCCCTCTTATTTTCTCCGTGCCAACAAATACACTGATGTCATTTGCTTAAGACGTACTCGTGGAAGCTGTGATTGGTCCTCTCTCCGAAGCGGGATGATGCACTATAGCATTCTATTCTTTGCTGGCTCAGAGGAGGGGATTTCCTCTAAAGACTATTTAGAAACTCCAAGGGGCCTGTAGTGAAAACAGAGTCAAGCCTGGCCACTGTTTTCCCTTGAGCTTTTCAAGCAGAGGCACCAGAAATCAAAACTTACAGTCTGTGTTTTCACATGTCCTTTGCATGGAGAACACCCGATTCCCTATTTCTGCTAAAATATTTTGATGGGCTCTGCAAGAGAAGCAAGGTTGCATCCTTAATTCTGTGTTTGAATTAAATAGCTAGGCTAAGGCGTCCACATCGACGCCGGGCATCAGGAAACCACGCTTGCCTTTGATACCTGGGTGATCATGGGCAACGTAGGAAGGCAAGTTCTTCAAAACAGAAACAAGATTTCTAAGTACTTTTACTGTTGGGGGATGGGATTTTGTTTTTGTTTTTGTTTTTTTTGTTTTTATCCCAGTTCATAAAATAATAAAGCCTTCCTTACATTTGTTTGAATTCATATCGAGATAGATACAATCAGGATGAAACATGTTCACTCTGCTAGTTGTCAGATCAGAAAAAAAAATCAATGGGTACTCAGAACCCAAGAAGTGCTGTTTATACAAGTTCCATCAGCTTCTCCCGTAGGCGACAGGAAAGCTACACACACGCCTCTCCCCTAAGTCTGCATCCCACCTGCCCTGCCCGAAGCAGCTCTGTAAGGCTCGGTTGCATCCGATGCGTCTTAGCCAATGCCAGGAACATCTGAAATGGGCAGAGCATAGACATGAGCAGGCTGAGGTCCTGGGATCACCACCTTCAGAATTAGTGTTTCAGCACACACGATGGAAGAAGGGGTTTTAAAGGCCTACTTTCAAATTTGGGGGCAAACCACTGTGTTACCTCCTTTTGACAATTTGAGCTAAGAGACAAACTTCAAGATGAATCCCAAAACTGCCCTTGGCATTAGAACCAAGCAACATCATGACCTGCCCCCGTGGCAACGATGCTACCAGCACCCCTTACCCAAAGATGCTACCACGGAATAATTTCCATTGAACATCAGTGCGTGATCGTCTCTGTTGATCTTCATGTTAGCAGACCATTCTTCAGGAGGCAAAACCTTGATAAATCATGCATTTGGATAGATTTGCATATGTGACGTTGTAACATGGGCTAATGGAAAATATTAGTCAGAAATAAGGGATGCTACAAAATGGAAAATTTAATTTTTTTGTGATACTACTTTGGATAAATATTTTGTAATATGCTCAAGAACCATAATATAATCTAGACTGTATTTCTGAGATTAAATGAAAGGTAATCAAATAGCTTCTCCAATGGTTTGTGATTTAATTTTCATACCTTAGCCTAGAAAATCGCCAGAAATAAGCCACAAAGCTGTACAGAGTGGAAATTTCCCTGAGAGCAGAAAGCTAGTGGTTTCCCATTTTTGGCTTCCACTACTGAAATCCCTTAACCAAAGTGACTTTCTGAAAATTAAACTAAGTAACTCTCCCAAGAGTATCAAGTATTGAACTTTTCATATATCAGCTTATAATATCTAATATCACGGAGTAACTTTGAGGAATTGTCTTCCTCCTTCCCCAAATTCCCCATCTGGCCAAATGCCTTTCTCTTGCTTGCTCTCACCTGTCAATCATATTCACAGCTGAAATTTGATTTCTCTCCCACCAGTAACCTTATATGAAATATTACCAGGGAGGTCAGGACTAGTGTGAACCTTGCCTTAAATGTTCATTAATTCTTTGTTCAAAATAGATGTAATAAAACTGGCTGGTGGACATAGATCATCATATTTAATAGACGGCTTTCAAATTTCAACTATAAAGACAAGGCTAAAAGGAACAAACACAGAGGAACAGAATAAAGTACTGGTACTGCATGCACACACGTGGACACAAATCAATCCCAAAGGTATACATTGAGTTAAAAATCCGTATATGAAAACTGTTAAAGAAAACGTTAATTTTGTATAAGGCTAGGGAAAAAAATCATGTTAAATATTCACAGTCCAGTAACTCAAAGACACTCATAATGGTAGCATGGAGAAGTAAGTAATCGGATACGTTTTTTGCATAGTGGCAAAAAAAATGGGGTTTTGTTTTGTGACACTCTAAATTCACTGTATCCTGAAAGTGTCTCCTTTGCCAAGATTTGCAATTTAACAGTGTGATGTTTGTCTCCTTCTCAGTTTCTCTAGAAAACAAAAACTTTGTATTTCATGCAAAGGTCTCAGCAAGCAAAATTTTTAATAAAAAAAATCAAACTTCTTTCCCTTCGCCAATAAGAGGTAATCAGTGTACAGAATAGGATGATACTCAATCATTATTGGCGAGAGAATGTTGCTCTAGTTCTCTGAACAAAGAGGATTCATAATTAAATTCACACTGGAACACCTGGCATTGAAACCCCATTTAAAAAGCTTAATTTCTTTTTTTTTAGTAGATGAAAATCAGATTTCTGCCTCCTACCCATCTCCTTCCCTCTCTGCCTACAACCGAAGTAGAAAGTAGCTCCAAAGTCAGATTTGAATGCAGAAGGGGAGACACACCATGCTTTGAAATTACACTAACTCTTCCAAATGTGAGTATGGAGTGAATTACAAGAGGCTAAATTTGGA
The DNA here is from genome assembly GCA_039655065.1 of Glossophaga mutica. Taxonomy (NCBI): domain Eukaryota; kingdom Metazoa; phylum Chordata; class Mammalia; order Chiroptera; family Phyllostomidae; genus Glossophaga; species Glossophaga mutica. The sequence goes on from CM077315.1 coordinate 24,015,068, forward strand.
ATGCTCATGAGGCCCAGGTATGGGCACTGGCTGTTCAGATTCAACCTAATTTTCTGACTTTCACGTAGAGGGACTGGCTAGCTCTTTTTGAGTGTCAGTAGACAGAAGTTGGTTACGACTACAGATCTGAGATTCACTCCAACTGGGTGAATTACTCTGTACACCACACCTATGAAATGAAACAAAGACGGAAATCCATGCATGCTGGTCACACATATTGCATCACTTCCCTTCACCTCGTATCACCCTTTATGTTATTTGTGAAACCCAAATACTGCAACTACTGAAACAGAGGTTTTCACACCCAAGGACCGATCAGCATTCCTCTCTTGCTTGCTTTCCCCGTCATGGAAAACTCAGTAAAACAAGCACATGCAAATCAGAAATCAAGATGTACCTCTTTGACTTCAGGCAACAGGCTTTTTCACATCACTGATGTAGAGGATTCCCTTGGGTACCTGATTTAGTAAATATATTAAAATAAACAAAGGGTAATTAATAACCACGCAGAGGGTTTCAGGGACAGTATGTTAAAAGCAGCCTAACTATCTGTGTATGAAAAGGGCAGAATGAGACCCAAAGAAGAGTGATTCAGTTCTACTTGCTTTGGCTTCCCAGCCTTAGCCCTGCCAGAGGAGGGGTTCCTATGGAAGGGAATGGCTTGGAATGCAAGGTCACTTCCTCTGACTATGGCTCCCACCCCAGGGAGGCTGAGATAGTGATGCCCACTGGCCTGGCAGGCTGGATTAGCTTTGAAGCGGTCCTTCCTTCAGAGAACTAAGTGATTCTGGGCTCACAATGGGGGAGGATTGGAACGGTCTGGGCTCTGGTGGCTGTCTCTCAAGTGCTCACAGACTGCCCATCCCTCGGAGCACCACGCTGGTCCATCTCTCCCTGGCACTGCACTAGGACGTATCCTCTTCCATGGCCCCCTCCTCCTTCAGTGCTCTGGTCTATCCCACTGTACCGCTGACCTTAATTGCAAATGTTCGCTTAACAAATAGAACCACTTAGATACCACCCTTTTATTTATTAACTTCCTCTGTTTAAATTAGTAGCAGGGAATGCTTAGAACAGTAATATGAAAATGAGGTTGCTTTAAAAAAAAAAAGCCTTTTGCTTCACAGTGAATAACAAAGCACAGTAATTCAAAGTAGTTAGCTTTCTACGGTTCAAAAAACCCTTATTGCTATTAGCTGTACTAATGTAAGTGGCAAAATAATTATCATTTACTGTGCGGAGTCCAATATTTTCCAGACAGCAGTTTAATAACAAAGCAGACCTGTCATTTCTCCCTACAGTTAGTCACACTGTACAAGTTCAGACTGTCAAAATATATTTAAAATCTAATTTTAAAAATTCAACATGGTTACAGAAAATCTGCGTACAGTAATTGCGATAAACTAGGAAGTCGATCTAATTTTTTTTCAAACGCAATATTCAGTATTTTTCTTTAATCCTCCCTGCTTTTACTTGGATCACTCTACCGTTCGTGTAAATAGATGCGGTACACTCATGTACCTGCTAAAATCTGTAGGCTGCATGGCTGAGCATAGAACTGTTCTCTACTTAAATGTTCGTTTAGCGCACCTCTGTTTCGAACACCCTTTGTCTAAGGGCTTCGAGCCTGCATCAAAACGGGTAAACAACTTGTACTCTCGTATCTGCCAGAGCTGCCTCATTCACATTTCACATTAAAAATGCTTTTAAAATCTTACGGTACAAACTACTCTTCTGCATGTAACAGGATACATTAATCTTTTGCCAAATATATTATTTCTGTGCCAAAAAGAAAAGGAAATAAGAAATATACTGAAATTATAAAACCTGGGAGGGTTATCAGGAACAGCAGTTGTTCGCCATTTGAAGTTCAAATGGCTAATCTAAAACAAAAATAAAAACAAACTTCCCGGTGTAAGTTTACTTTTTTTAAAATCTTTAGAAACAACAGATTCTTTTAGAAATGCAAGTGAATGCTTAAAAGCTTAAGAGATTGTGGAGAGAATATTTTTGTAATTCCTTTGGGGCACTGCAAGCATATGTTAAGCTTCTGCAAGGAATATTTACATGAGATCATATACTTGTGAAGCATTTTTCAATTTTAGAACAATGTTACAAAGCAATCACTGAACGTAGACTTTGCAAAATGCCCCTTTGCCTTTCTGACCATCTCATTGATAGTCTCTGTTATTTTTGGAGAAAAAGAATCAGGCCTCATTAAATGTGATCTTTGGCATCTGGCCTGAAATCTCATAAAGGAGATGTCCTTTTTAGATCATTGGTGTCATTTTGCTCAAGATAACCTCTATTCTCTGGCTACCTGGAGAACCCATCCTGTTATCAAGGCATTTACTTTCAAAAAGGTGGGGAGAGAGATTTTGTTGGCACACCTGAATAGAGTCCAAAAAACATGTGGTTTCTCTGTTCTTGTCACCTTCACCCAGGCTAGTCATGGCGGAAGGATGGTGGGGGCAAGGGGGTCTCCCGTGAACTCGAGAGAGATTTTGGAGCTGGACCACTACGGTGCAGTCCAAGCCAGATGTCTGCCAGCACCGAGTATCTAACAGTCAGATCTATTTACCTAATGATTATATAATATTTTTAATGGTATAGGAACATGCAGTGATTTTCCAAGGAAGATTTTAAAAGGTCTCAGTACTGTACAGTGCAGGGACATAAAATGGACAGAACACCTTAAAATGTGTCTCCCTGCTGCCTGGTGTCAAGCTGAGTGGGGTGAAGTTTTTATGGGAAGATCATGCAAAGACTGGTCCAGGCTAGGTTCTGCTTGTGCCCACCAAATGACACTGCCGCACAGTTATTTTTATTTCATGGTGTGAGAACCAAAGGTTTATAGTTTAATGGTTCCCCCCTCTACAATGTTACTTTAAAGTGTTCTAGAGATAGGTAGGTAGATAGATAGATGATGAAAAACTATGTTGGAGTCACTGCCTGAATATGGAAAGTATCAAATATCATTTTTAAAAATTTATCGATCAGAGAGGGTTGGGGGAAACATCAGTTTATTCCACTTATTTATGCATTCAATGGTTGGGTTGATTCCTATATGTGCCCTGACAGGGGATTGAACCTGCAACCTTGATGTATCAGGGCAATGCTCTAACCAACTGAGCTACCTGGCCAGGCCCAAATATCATTTTTAACAGATTTAATCTTAGAATGATTACCACAGGTTCTGCCCCACCCCTTTCATCAACAAGGATGTTAGTATAATCTGACAGTATAAAGGTGTCTTAGATACTGAGATCATTAGCTTTTAGTTTCAGTATATTTATCTAAACATTAATGAATCCTTCCCTAAGAGAAAGAAAAAGAAACAGAAAAAGGAGAGATTTATTTAAGAAGCCACAGTGTTACTTGCCTAACTCCTCCACACTCAAAGATCTAAAAAACTGAACATTCCTATAAGCAAAAGCTGGGTTCCTCTCTGAAATTAGTCCTTTTAAAGATTGTCCTCTTCAGACAGTTTCTGAGGGCCCGGGGTCCCACTGCAACTGTGTTAAATTTCAGAAGGCAGGTAAGACCGTCCTGCTGGAGCTGCTGGCAAAACTCTGATAAAGTTTGCTGGACCTGCGTTGCTGCATAATGAGCATCGAACTACACCACAGCACATCCCAGCGATATAAAGATTTTAAAACGGGCTTTCTGGATTTCGTTCTTTCCTTTCTTTTTCTTCCTTTCTTTTTTTCCTCCCCCTCTTTACTCCTCTAACCAGATAGATCTGGAAAATGGGCGGGGAAATTAATAACAGAGTGAAACCCCAGTGATCCGGAGCCACGGGCTCAGCGGCAGAAGGTTCCTGGGGCCTCGGGCGGGCGGGTGGCGGGGAGGGGGCGGGGCCCCGGGGTGGAGGGCAGAGCCAGTCGGGGCTGAAGGCTGTTCCCTCCCTCTTGCGCCCGCCTAGGAGCGCAGCAGAGCCGCTAGTTTTGATGTCCCTGGGAGCTCCGCTGTAGCCGGGCAGTCCTCTTGCAAAACTAAAACCAAATTCCAATACAAATCCGGGTCCCATGCTGGGGCGCGGGCGCGGCGTGGCGCGGGGCCATGGGTGCGCGGGGTAAGCTGCTGTTGACGCCCCCAGGCTCTGGGCGGTTTGGGGGCATCTGCGAAGGGCGTCGCGCTGCTGGTTTAGGAGCTCACCGACCTCCTCAGTGCAGCTGCGGCTTTGGGGCTGCGGGCTGGGCAGGCAGGGACAACCCCATGACCTCAGGAGGTCGCCGGGACCCACCCCCACAGCCCTGCCTCCTGTCCTTCCCGTACTTGCATACTTGAGAGCCCTCCAGGGAACCCCCAGGGTGAGGAGCACACCTGGCCCTACTCTAAGGCAGCCACTAGGGCCCCCTGGGGGCAGTGATGACCAGGGCTAAGGGTCCCAACAGAGCAATACCAGTATACATTAGGAGGCTGGCGAGTGTGTCTGTGTTTTGGAGGGGAGGACACATGGAAACGGGGAGAGAGAAGGCATCCTCCCTGCCTGCATATCCTTCATTCCAGGCTTCAAGAGCCTTCCTTGGCACCAGAAGCTCCAGCCACTGTTAAAAATTCCAGGTCAGCATCCTTTCTTCTCCAAGGGCAGCTTCCAGGCCCTTCTCCCCATCCTGGCTTCTGCCTACTGAACCTGGAGCAGGAGTGACATAACAGGTCCAAGTCCTCAGCTTAGGTGACTGCCTTCCGAGTCTCTCTGATAGCCCTGGATGACAGGGCATGGGAAGAAGTGCCAAAAATTACAGACAGGACGCCAGGGTGGAACAGTGTTCAGGCAGTAAGTGGCTAAAGCCTGGGTACTAAGGATCAAGGTGGACTTCTGTTAGTAATACTCTCCCAGCCCCAACACAGCAGCGTCTACCTGCTCTCTGCTCCTCTGGGCCTCCTTTGGGATTGCCTATCGTGCTGGGATCCTCGGGCCTGCTTTCCTTCGGGAGAAGCCCCAAAGAGCCAGAAACCCACTTGTATGGGCCTCTGGAAGTGCCCAGTAGACCCAGGGCAAGTTTGTGTTGCAAATAGGATCTGCGCCACTGACCAGATTCCCCAGCCCAGGGTTCCCTTCACTAGCATCCTTGCTGGGGAGTCCCTCAGGACAGTGGTTTTCACTCCTCCCCTCCGGGCTCTATAGGGTTTCCTGGTCTCTTCTATTTTCCAACTGAAAGAACCGGCCACAAGGAAAAGCAGCTCTTTGGAATTTTAGCTTGGAAACACTCAAGATTGGTGATCAGATTATTTAAAATACAGAAACTCAACTAAAATCCCCAGCGTACAGCTCACATCCAGGCCTGGGCTGGGTGGGGTGAGGGGTGTAGGGACTGAACACAGAACTATTTCCTCTCCTCCTCCTCCTCTTCCCAAACCTCCACAGAAACCCCTCCCTCATCCTCCCTTCTGGAAATAAGGGCCCTTCCTAGTCCTAACTAGAGATCCAAGAATCTGTGAAGGGAGGGATGTGATTTTGCAATCCTAGTTATAGAAAAAAAAATTGTTATTTAACAAAAAGAATGAAAAAGAAAATGGGTTTTTTGAACAAGGCGTGAGGTGCTCGGTAGATGATTATGATTTGGGGAGGGAATGGTGCATTCCGATCCTAGCCTCCCGGTGGAAAACGTGTCTTGTGAGTTTCTCAGAATTGCCCAACTCTGCTGCAAATTCATAAAGAGATCTAAATTCTGTAGGCTGTTGATGCATTCTTTCTGTCTCAGCCTTGTTATATTGGGCACACTTATGGGAAACGCACAAAGGGCTTTCAAATGTAAACAATAAAAGCTGTCATGGGGCCATCAAACTTATTGTAGTGACCACATAAATATTGGCATAACATGGCTGACTGGTCCAAAACATCACCGCCCCGAAATCACAGATTGCCATGTTTATAAATGCCCCCAAAGTTAAGACACAGTAACAATTTCCCCAGATTTGGGTTTGATCTCTGAAATGGTTTGCAAAAAGAAAGCATGTGTGAGCGTATTCGAAAGGCATAGAGGGCTGAGTCTTGTTCGCACCTGGCATGTGAGTGCTCTGGATCTGACTTTAGCCAGTGAGCGAGTGAAATTTAGGCTGGCAGCGGGGGTTATTCCTGGGACTCTTGCCTTTGAGGTCCTCCTCTCCATTCTCTCTTGCTCCCCTCATTTCTCACCTCCTACAGATGGTGCAGGGGACAGGGAGCCTGGGGTTTTGCTCCGCCTGCGTGCACAGCAATTTGACTTGCTTTGTTTTTTGTTTTGTCCCTCTCTAAAGGGTAAAGATGTTCCCACATTGTTGCAGGACTGTACTCCTTTATGCCCCGACAATCATGAGACAGCCTGGGAGACTGAAAGCCTCTCGCCCTGGCCCCTACCCCCGCTAGAGAAAAATTGCTAGACAGAGCTGGGTTTGTTCCGGAGCCTGGGCGGAGCGAGGCTTGGAGAGAATTCCCCTTTTCTGGGGCGGTTGGGTGTCCAGATTTTGAAGATTTATATCGAAAGTGACAAAAGCAATGTTATCAGAAGGTGGGTTAAGGCCCCTGCTCTGTTTTGAAACCAATGCGTAAACAAACAAACGCTGATGCGGATGGCTGGGCCCTGGACCACCTCTCTGATGGCTACTGTATGCCTTGCTTTGGGCGCTCAGGACCTTGGACTTGGGACATCTTTTAAATTTAGGATGGGCCAAGAGTGGAAACAAACTTCAGGGCTTCTCTGATTTTTCCTCAAAACAACAAGGCATTCCCCTCCAAATTATTCATTCAAAGTCCTGAGGAATAATCAGGAGTGGTAAAAAAAAAATTTATAACGTCACTATAGATAAAGCTTCCCTGAAAAAAATGAAGATCTATCTTCAAAGAAAGGGGCAAAATGATTATTTAAAAATACACCTATAGAATGGAAAAAAATCGCCTTGCGAATCAGCGATCTCAAGCTGGAGAGTCTGGCTTGCTCTTCCTCTTACCGCCTGTCTATTTGGGGAGTAAGGCCCCAGAGCTTGGCTGTGTGTTTTACTGACATGGAAATCAGATGGCTGAAGGTTGTCACTCATGTATTTTAGTCTTCCGATCTATGTCAGTTAGTCTTTCACTACTGACAGGCAACATAGAGATACCTGTGTGGCAAGCAGACTTTCAAATTTATTGACTGGCCTGGAACACCGGAGGAGTACATTCTATAAAACCAAGAGTGTGTGAATATGGAAGTAAGTTGGCTTTGACAAAACCAAAGCGGCAACAGAAGCCTCCCCAGCACTGTACTTGAGAACCTCTGTGTGGGTCAAGCCACCTCAGTTATTTCGTTGAGGGAAATGCTAGGAATGGAGCTACTGTGATGGCTGTGCCCACGTTTGTGAGGGTGGCTGCCATGTGCCCTCTGCTCACTGCGCTGAGCAGTGAGGCTGGTGGTTTGGGAAGCGGAGATCCTGTTTAAGAACAGAAGGATCTAGAATTGAGGTTACTAAATAAAAACTACTGGGGGGAAGGTATAAGGGCGAAAACATCAAGAGCATTAGGATCTAGCGTTCAGTAATAAATACAGAGTATTCCCCCCTGCAGCGGCCTGTGTTGAAAGGGGCCCAGGTGGTTATGGTTGTGAGACAGATAAATAAATATGATGTTGAGACATCATTTCCTCACCAAGATCAGGAAGTGGAATCTCTGCCTATTTGATGTCAATCTATTCATGTGTCAGATCCATTGTAAAAAATTATTACATGGTTTTGAAAAGGGAGACATGCAAGAAATGGTGGGGAGGGGGTGGGAATCGAAGGAAGGTGATTTTGTGAATGTTTGAGAACGGAAAAGGGAGAGGGAAAGAAAGCACACAGGGAAGGTGTGTATTTAACTTAACTTTGTATTTTGCCACACGTTGTTTTCATTTATGGCTGTATCTGGTAAATGAACACATTTGACATCGCTCATAAATACAACACTACCTAGAGCCTACGAGAAAGCCAGGGTGCTGAGCTCCACTAAAGCTTCTGCCCACGGCATCTGCTTGGGGCGGGGGGAGTCAAATATTTTTTTTTTCTTCTTAGTAGAATTATCTGCCAGAGACACAATGAAGCGCGAAGAAGTACTATTTAGACTGTATATCTCTACAGACACTTTACAAGCACTAGCTGCTACCTTCTGGGATACTTCCTTTCCTGTCAACCTCCATGTATCTATCTTTTAAATTTCGGTGGCTTTTTAAAACCAACAGGACAGGATGAAAACAATCACACCTATTCAGTTTCGCACATCTTGAGCCAGAAGCACCAGTGCACTGTTACGGGCCTGTACAGACGACTCTCAGACAGGAGGCGTAGTTCATTGGTATGGAGGTTATGTATTGAACAGCCTTCTTTAATGCAAACATTTTTCTTTAAAAAGGAGACTAGACAGAAGTCAGGGGCAAGCTGTATTCTACCACTGGAGATAATGCTACTACTACTAACACTGTATTTTTAATGCACAGTTCTCACATAAATTTCATTTCATGAATACACTGGTAAGTACGTGTTGCTGGGGCTTCCAAAATGTGGCGTATCCCACTGATGGCTCCAACTTGCGAGTGGGCTCAGTTCTGTAATTGGAATGAAAGGAATTTTAACACTATTTAGACAAAGACTCAAATGCAGTGTAAAGGGAAAGCTAGAGTTCCTTATATGATTTTTTTTTTTAAATTTGGAGACTTACTTGTAATAGGGACACTTACACAGGATTTAGGATTTCTTTGTTAAAAAAAAGCATGTATTTGTGTTCACCGCTCGCTCCACTTCCCTCAAAGTTTTTAGTAACGATTATTTCTAAAAACGCCTTTCACTGGGTGCTAGCCTTCTCGTAAAGCCAGACACCAAAACCCCATTTTTGCTAGCACACCTCTATTTTGCCTGCTAATCTTTGGGACCAAAGCCTTCTTATTATATTGAACTGCCTTGTAGGATTCTGTAAAAAAGGCCTAATTGTTGCCCAATTATATTTTTCTCCCAAGTCGCATTCTTCGTGATATAATTGCAATCACTCCATCCTGAACGTCACTCTTATTTTAAAATTTGTATTTGCCTAAAAATCTGTCATCCGATGCTGAGCTTTTTGCATCAGTGACATCTTCATTTCTGCTTCTTCAGGGGGTGACTGCCTATCTCCAACTTGGGATCAGAGAGAAGAAAAAAATGTCTCTGAAGCAGAAAACAACTAACATCCAGCACACGGAAGTGGGTTTACTCTTAAGACTTTTGTTAAGCAAAATTAAATGTGGATTTGGGAGATTATCTATACTGGCACTGAAAGGAAGGTCAAAATGTGCAGGGTATGTGCTGTCTATGAGGAAAAAAAGGAAGGAAGACAAAATGATAAACTGGCCAGCACTCATCAGCGCCAAGCACAACCTGTTTTCTTCAAAATAAGGCCTTCGGTCAGAGTTGCAATATTATCTTTTAAAAAAAAAGGAACGGAAAATGAAATAAAACAAAAGTCATCGTGTTTGGCTCTATTTTCAAAACAGCCTTGGCTTTCTCTAACATTCTATTAGTGTTCTAGGGGAAGTTGACCAAGAGTTGCACGAATTTGTGTCATTTTAAAATAGGTCAGTGCTGTTCGTGAAGGTAGCTCAAGACTTTCTGAATGATACACAGTATATTTCAGGGGGTAGATACCAATAAATCAAAGCACAGCCTTTATTCCATTACTTTTGGGTGTGTATTTCATGAGCGAAGGTGATCTGAAATCACTACCAGCTTGTCTCAGTGGAGAAACCTCTACTAAGTGTTCACAGGGACATAGGATTTAATAACAGAGTTTAAACACAGATATGAACTTGGAGTTCTGTAAGTGAGGGGTGGGTTTTTCTTTTTCCTACTGAGGAAAAATGACCTTCGAAGTTAAAACACAAACAACTTTGATTTGTCCAAAGTGTTGATGTTAAATCTTGTCAGGCCTTGCTAACAAGAAAATCGTGGTGTGCATGGGAAGAAGGGAAAATAATCGATTTTAACCCCCAGGCAAGAATCGCTGATCTTTGCCATGAAATGCATAGGCACCCACGCCACCTCCTCCATGCCTAATTTTCCTGGCGTGTTTCCCGCTATATGGGCACCAGGCTGGATCAGACGCTCAGGTCAATACTGAGAAGGTCCTGCTTTATGGCTGGGAATTTTGTTTGTTTTCACCAGAGGGCAATGATAGCTAACTCATTTAAAAACTGAAAACTTTGGTGGTGGGGTGGGGGTGGATTTGAGAGGTCATCACTTACATTTATATTAAATATTGCTAATTATTAAAAGGGACTGGCCTCCCGCCTCACAAAATGGCCTGTGTTTCCCTCTGAATTATTGCCTCCCTACTCCTCCATTAATCCTTCCTCTGGAGAAAAGGATGCATTTTACACTTCTAATGCAGTGTTGGGCCCAGTTAAACTGTACACTAAGAAACTGAGTACAGAATCAAAAAAAAATGCAGTTTATTATTGTAGATTATTCTTTCTCTTGATATAACCAGAATTGAAAATGAAAGAAAAGCACATAGGAACATCACGCGTGGTTAGTTAGTAACTCAAAGTATAAAACAATTTTGCACAGCAAAATATGTAAAAGAAAAGTAACTGACAAGATTTTTTTATATTTATTGTGGTAAGATTTACTTTTCATTATTTTAAGACAGGATGTCAGTCCCTGAAAATAACATTTACTGATTATTGCCTTGAAAACTGTGGATTTTTTTAAGTTACAGAAAATCCAGTTCTGCACCACAATACAACTGTAAAAAAATCTGCATCATTTTAAAACTGTGCAGTAATGCCATTTTTATAACTGCATAAATTTTATTAGCGTTCTAAACAGTTTTGCAATTTTTTTTGTATTATATGCTTGCAGGTTATATCTTAGTGCAATTCAGTCCCAAATACTTTAATTTTGAAAAAAAACATACATTTTGAATGTAAAATACCCCTACAGATATAAACAGGGGTGTTTCCCCTTTTAATACTTTGGTTTTCAATACAGTCAGTGGTATAGCAAAGACTACACATACCCAACTTATATTTAAGTTGCAAGCACATGCTGTATAAGCTACTTTTTAAACAGTCCCCTTGCAAACTCTACCCCCCTTAACATCACAACAGTAAACAATTTAGTGCATCAATCTTTTAAAAAATCTACAGCTAAACAGACCTAACTCTTTCAAATTTATCTATAACATTCCTTTATCTGTAGCATACATTTTAACTGGGCTAACAGATTATAAAAACTAGAATTAAATTATATACTAGAAACCCATAGCATTCCACATTTGACAATGACCAAAAGCCAAAAAAAAAGGTTAAAATAAAAAAAATAAAATTAAACAAACGAACAAAACCAACGGGGCAGATTTCTTTTTCTTAAAAAATAAATTTTAGACTGCTTTCGGCAACAGCGCAATTTGAGTCCCCAAAGTGAGGTGTCATCTTATTAAAAAGAAAACATTAAGAATTCTTTAATGTGTGCCATGTCAAATTTTCACCCCATTCTGGCATCTTTGACAAGGAATGCCTTCAGTGCATTTACAATGGGAAGCTGAAGTTCTGAGTAACTCAAAGCAGTTTTGGAGCAGATGCAAACTTTCACGGGGAGAAGGCTCTAGGGTTGCACTTTTTTGTTCTGAACTCAAAGAAGTCATGAGGCAATAAAACAAAAGTATGAATGCCATGCCATACGTCTTCGAACGTCCATTTCCAAGCCAAAAGAAAAAAAAAGAAAAATAATTATACCGTACATGTCCAGCATGCAGGCTTTTTTTTTATTAATATAATGTCTCTTTTCCATAAAGTCTTTGAAACAGTTATAGTTCATTGTTGCTAAGAGAAAGTAGCAAGCATAATAATGCATGAGATGAGAATGAGTTTTTTAATGGCAGACTAAACTCTCAGATTTGGCATCATAAGGCCAAAACTCGCAAGTCATACCCAGAAGGTTGATGCAGGCTTGATTGTGGCAGGTTCATGAGGATTTTTCTCTATTTTAGCATAACAGTGCTAAAAAAAAAACCCGATGGAACTCAGCACGCTGCAAGTCTCTAACATTTCACATTTTTTTTTCCTTTGCAAGCTCACTCTCACATGAAGAACTCAGGAGGAGAAAAAAAACTTAGCTTTTTTTTTCTTTTATCTCAGAGGAGATGGGTGGGGAGGGAGTGAGGGTGGAGGTTTGGAGAAAAGAGCAACACAGCAAGCTCCAAAAAGTAAAAATTAAAAAAAAAAAGTCCAAACAAAATGAAAACACACACAGAAAATGGAACACCAGCTCATGAACTGAAGAAGAAAAAGAAAAAAAATATGTAAATGATGCAGGCTTCAAAGGTGAGCACGAAGAACTCTGCAGGGATCTTTGAACATTGTGCAAGTAGGGGGTGGTTAAAAAAACAAGCTACCAAGTTATGGAGAATTTCAGATTGGCAATCCATGAGCCAGACATCCATTCCCTCCCCAATTTAAAAAAATAGCCACCACCACCAACCAACTAGGAGCAGGGTTGTGTGTGTGTACGTGTGGGGGCAAGTGGGGGGTGGAACTCGGTAGGGGAATGGGCAAGGTGGTGGCGAGCAGGGCTCTGGAACTAGCAAGCCCACACCCGAGTCGGACCCCCACGGAGCACTTATCAAGGTGGCTAGCTGGGATCGCGTGTCAGACTCACATGAAAAACTCGGGAGAGGACGGGTTGTCGCTGCTGGAGCCGTTTTCTCGGAAGCCGCTGCTCACCAACTTCTCGTATTTCTCCTTGTACGCGTCCCTCTCGCGCACGAGCCTGGAGATCTCCTGCTTGAGGTGGTCGACCTGCTGCAGCAGCTGGTTCTTCTCGGACTCCAGGACGTGTCTCTGCTGCACCCTCTTGAAGCGGCAGGACTGGGCATAGCCGCGGTTTTTCAGGGTCCGCCTCTTCTGCTTCAGCCGGATCACCTCCTCCTTGCTGACCCCGCGCAGCTGCCGGTTCAGCTCGCGCACGGACATGGTCACCAGCTGCTCGTCGGAGAAGCGGTCGTCGAAGTGCAGGCCGCTGGCGGTGTGGTGCGGGTGCAGGGTGCCCCCCGCCCCCGCCGCGCCCCCGCCGCCGCCGCCGCCGCCACCTCCGCCGCCGCCCCCGGCGCTGGCCGGGCCCCCGCCGCCCGTGCCGCCCGCGCCACCGGCCGAGGCGGACGCGCTGCCCGCGGCGCCCGGAGCGCCGGCCGTCGGGTGGTGGTGGTGGCCGGCGGCGTGGTGGTGGTGGTGGTGGTGGTAGTGCGGGCCCGCGCCGCTCTGCGCAGCGGCCGCGGCGATCACGGCGGACACCACGGCGGCGGCGGGGCCCATCTCTTCGCCGCTGCTGCCCAGGGAAGCGCCGGCGCCGGCCCCGGCCGCCGAGGCCAGCTGCTGCGCCCCGCGCGCGTAGCCATCGAAGCCGCTCTGGAGCTGGTGGCTGTTGCTGATGAGCGCCTCGACTGCGTCCTCGGGGCTGAAGCCCAGCGCCTCGGGGTTCAGCTGCTGCGGGTAGCCGGTCATCCAGTAGTAGTCTTCCAGGTGCGCCTTCTGCTCGCTGCCCGAGCCCGGGCTGGGCGCCGAGAAGCTGGGGGAAGGCGGCACCGAGCTGCACGGCGTGCTCATGGGGGTGGAGGACAGCGAGCCCCCGGCGATGAGACGGCCGCACTGGCTGATGATGCGGTCGGTCTCCACCGGTTCCTTTTTCACTTCAAACTTCATCAGATCGAAGTCATTAACATATTCCATGGCCAGGGGACTGGTGGGCAGGTCGGAGTTGCTCATTGCCAGTTCTGATGCCATTCTCCTGCCGCCGCCGCCGCCGCTCCGCCAGATGGGCTGCAGGAGAGGGGCCAGCGGGCTGTGCTGGGTGGCCAGCGGGTGAGCCAGCTTGCCGGGCTGGGGCGCTTCTAGCTAGCGCGGCGGTGGCTGGCCCGAAACCTCCGAGCGCGCACACACCCCCCCGCCCTGCCCGTGCCCCCCGCGTCCGCCCTCCCTCCCCCCTGCTCACGCCAATGTGCTCGCTCGCCCCGGCCCCTCCTCGCCTGTTCGCCTTCGTGCGCGCCGAGCCAGCGGCTTCAGGCTCGGGAAGGTCCTCCGCGGGCTGCGGTGGCGACGGCGGCGTAGCCGGAGGAGCCCGGCCCGGTGCGCGGCGTCCCCAGCTCGCCGCTCCGCTGCGCGCTTTGCATAAGGAGGTCTCGCCTAGCCGGCCGGGCTGCAGGCGGGGCGCGCGCGGCGGCAGCTCTGGGCTGTCGGCTCGGCTGGCGGCTGTCCGGGCGGCGCGGGCCTTGGCACCGGGGAGTTAACACTTCATGCTTCTCGCCTCTTCTTCTGCCTGGCTCTTTTTATTTTTTTTTCTTTCCTCTCTTTCTCTCTCGCGCGCTCTCTCCGTGCAAAGTGCAAGACAGAGGTGCAGCCGGCTGGAGGAAAGGGAGGGGGGAGTTTAGTTCTTTCCTGCCTTTTTTTTTTTTTTTTAAAAAAGCAAAATTATGAAGTCCTGGGGAAAGGCGAGACAGAGAGCAAAAGGGGGGTGGCTGAGCCGAAGAGCAGCCCGAGCTACAGCTCGAAGATGAAAAAAGATTTTAAAGCCTCTGATCCAGCAAGAAGAGTTTAAAGCAATTGCTGAGTTTTATAGCACTTGTGACGTCAGGCCCAGATGGGAAATTGACTGCTACTCCGGGCCAATGGGAAGCAGCGACAGCGGCCGCGATTAGCATAATAGTATAGAAACAAGGAAACTTTTCCGAGCTGTCAATCAGGGCCCAATCAGCTGACTGTCAGCTGGGACGCACAGGCTTAACCCTTCCAACGCCGCTGTCTCCCGGGGAGAGAGCAAAACCAGGCGCAAAGTTTGGTGCAAGAGGGGAAAAAGTTTTCCAGAGGGGCTGCGGGAACCCGGGAGGATCGAGAGAACGGTTTGCTTTACTTCGGAGTTCGACAGAGGCCTGCCTTCCGGAGCCCCAGCTGGCCCGCCATTCACTCTGCCTGACTGCCCTCCCCTACCTGCCTCGGTGCCCAGGATTGTGAATTAGCCTGGCAGCCTTCCCTCCTCGCTCCACCTTCGGCACCCAGGTGTCTGCTTCGGGACCTTCCTTTCCCCAGCCTGGCTGTGCCCGGAGCTCAAACTTGGCCCCAACTCTTTGTCCCTCTCCCAGTGCCCGCGCACGGAGGTGCAGGCGTCCGGACTGCGCGCAGGACACTGCTTAGCTGCCCTGCGGCCGGGGTGGTGCGGGGTCGGTGGAGCAAGTCCGTTTTAATCACCCTCTTTTATAGGAGGTGAAATAAGTTGTTCAGGGGCCATTACGCCGAAGGACAGGCTACTCGCAGACGTCGTGTACCCTAGCGGGTAGCGAACGCCTACGAGCGTTAATTCGGGGAAAGCTTAGAGTCAGGTCAGCCCGCTCAGCCCTCCGGGTTCCGACTCTGGCTCCAGTTTGACCTTTGAGATTCATATTCATATTCATTTCTCTCTCTCTCCCTCTCTTCCCCCCCCCGTCCCCTGTCACTCACACACATTCTTACACACACATTCATACACAGGCTCAACCACCCCTATGAAATCTGACCCCTGTTTATTAGGGTCCGCGCGCCCTTTGCACTTTTACGTTTCACTAATTATCTTATACTCGATCGTGGCGAGGAACTAGGGGGAAAAAACAACACCCAGCCTTCGCAGCTCCCCGCGAAGGGTTAAATTTTAAACCGCGGTTTCTCGGACAAGCCCGGAAACCCAGAGTGGGGGTGGGGTGGGGAACTGCTTCTCCCCCTCCCCGCTGCAGATGCTAATAACTGTTCAATGTTCTAGATCGATTCTTTTAAAGCTTATGCAAAAAGAAAAAGGAAAGAGAAGAAAAAGAACTAACAACTCTGTTTCTAAGATTTTAAAGCGATAGGCAAGTCGGAGAGACCGAGATTTTTTGGGGGGAAAGCAAGAGCGCGCGAGCGGACCCAGCGTTTGGAAGACCAGCCTGCCTGCTTGCTTGGATGTTGGGACGGTTGATTCCTCCAATTAATGAAATGCATTTGGTGTTAATAATATACATACTTTTACTGTCTGGGTGGGGAAGACGTTAGGAGGGTGCATTAAAAAAAATTCTGAAAAGCCTGCAAAAGGATCGAAGAGTGAAAACTATTGTTGGACCAAGTTGGTTTTTACCTCAACAGCGCCACCTTTCGGCAAAGGTCAGTTGAAATTGATCCGTGTCCAGTTTTGTTGATGAAGTGAAAAGAAACTGGTTTCCCAAAATGGGTGGAGGAAACAGGCACAGAAAGTTAGTATGACTGCAGTGGGGAACCCGACCTTGTAGGAAAGGGGCTGAAGACAAAACGGGCAGATGCGAGAGTCATTTTCCCCCCACTGTTCCCCTTGATTGTCGATCAGGGGGCCAGGGGACATAGAAGCCTTCGGAGTGTCATTCTGGCTGAGAGACTTTTAGCAAGTGGATCCCCTGTAACAGGGCCACAAACCCTTTAAAAGTGTCAGGATGGATTTCCAGCGGGCTTTATGGCAATATCAATAGAATTAAAGTTACTTGTAATTCAGTGATAAATGAGATGCCTCTAGTAAGATTAAGTGCAGTGCTATAAAGTTGTTTATCTGAAAAGTAATTCTCAGAAAACCTGACTTCTGACACTTAGTCATATATTAAGCCCGCCTCTTGAACATTGCACTTCAGAACGCTCTCACCCACCCCACAGCATACTTTACTATTTATAATGAGAACTTAGGTGTCACTCACTGGCTTCAGACACCAGATTAGACTTGTATTAATTTCTCCAATGCTAGCAGCCTTCAGTTTCAGCAGACCCCCAGTGCCTAAAGAGATAACCCCCCAAAAGAGGTTTGTAGGCACATCATAATCCTAAAAAAACAATGCTGCTGGTATTTTCCAGAAAAGGACCTTTTCTTTTCATCATTACTGCAGTGAATCTGTTTGTAAGGGTAGTTTGGTTTTATGGAAATACTTCGTAGGGATGGAGTGAAGTATGTCTATTACCAGTTTGGAGAAGAAAGACTGATGGCTATGTCAATATTTAGGCAACCTAACAGAATTCCTTTGCTTTCCACCTCTTAACCAGTATTTCACTTACTGATAAAGTTAAAGGATTATAGTTTATTTATTCAGAGGAAAACCTTGAACTACATAAACATATTATGTCATTTAGCATTGTTCATAGCAGTAGTTTCTAGGCTCTTTAAAAATCATTAGCCACAATCGTCTGAAGTTTATAATTTTTCATTTAAAACATGAATTTAAATGTAGTTAGAAAGAATTGATTCCTTTTTTGTTTATGATAACTGTTTTTAATCCTTTTGTGTCACATTTTTGTTAAAAGCTGTAAGAGATGTTATTTGCCTCTCATGAAAGTATTTTTGGCCAGGAACACTGAAACTTCTGAATTCATAAACAACGTTTATAAACCAAGTTTGCTCCTGATGAAGACCATGCGATAGCGATTCAGGGCCATGCACCTAATTGTTGCAATTATATATCATTTCTAGAAATTAAATGCCCATGTTTGGGCAGTAAGTGTATTATTATCTGCACATTTTTCATGGTTTATTTTTGTACATTGCTGTCAAGCCATGGTATTTTTCTTCCTCTTATTGCAGTCTTTTGCAGTCTCCCCATTTTTCTTGGAAAAAAAAGAGAGGATCAAAATTATTTTTTAGATATGTAGTAGGAGTGCTCTCAGACTTATCACTTAATTCTCATTTTTGTCCTTTTTACTTTATTATTTAGTGATTCACAGGGGTGTCTAAACATTTACAGTTCTCTGTGAGTGGCGTTTCTTTCCCAACAATTGAGCTCTCTCATTTTAATTAGCACCATTCAGGTTTTTGATTCTGTACAATTACAGCCGGCCACATTTCCGTCGACTTCGTTGCTCACATTGTTTGTTTCACTTCTCCCCAAGCCCAGCTAATCCAAATATGACAGGAACCGTGTTTTCGTGCTGCTTAATATCCCCCTTGCTATATATATGCTAGTAATCTCCGTAGAACAATACGGAGTAATTTCGAAACCATGCATTTGTCATTATTGACCAATTCCAACCAGTGGCATTAAAGTTTCTGAAAGCCGTGAATATTTATAGAAGAATTTTGGGAGGGAGGAGGGCATGAGTCGAATCATGTAGATGATTGCGAAACAGTCACATCCAAAACACAGTTGTAGATTCATGTCAGTACATACACAACCATATGCAAAAAGAAGAAAAATCCTGTTCCTATCCAAATCCCAGTGGTTGAAAGCTAAGAAACAATGTATGTTTTTTCCTAATGGTGAGTTACCCCTACTCAGGTATGTCAGGCTGGAATCAGACATGGATAACCTAAAAAAAGAACAAAATGCATCAAGTGTGGTGGCTGCGCTCTTTGTTTCTCCAGAAGCTGCTTTGATGGTCCAGAGCTAGCCAGACTGCACTAAATTTCACTGTGAAACCGACTAAAGGGATTTGAGAAAAGTAACTGAACGATAAGGCATAGACTGGTTTTAGGTTGGACGTTAGATACATCCTTTTAACAGTCTTTAGTTAGCAAGGTAAGTAAATCACAAATCATTGTTAGCAGATTCATGGAAGAAAATTAATAGGATCAGACGAGATAATCTGATAAGGGCAAACTTGCTGAGGAAACAGTCTTGCCTCATATTGCAGAATGTGAAACAACAGTCTGATTACCAGGAGTCGTTATGAATAGGTGAATTATGTGCTAAATAATCAGCAGAGTAATTCAGCATTTATTAATTCTTTTCTCTTTAAGCGATTCACAGTTGTAAGTTAAAGCCGCTCTCTCTTTGAAGACACATCTTTTATAATTTTTATTGGAGGTAATTTATTATTTGCATTACCTGTATTTACTTCATCATTGAACATTTTGCATTCAAATTTATGTAATGCATTATGCTGGAGAATATATTTCTGCCTGATTAGCATAAATAGTCACTTACCTCATGAATTACTAACAAAGTTTATCTTAAAATATAGGTCTTTTTATTAAGTGGAACACAAACATATGTACAATAAATTCTGATTTCCCGGTGCCGTTAAAGAACAACTCACATTTGGTTTCGGCAAAACGAGGCTGCGAGGGCGGGTGTGAGCTGCAGAAGGAGGCACCATTCAGACAAGTGAGGTCGGTAGGTTCCTTTCAAGGGGCTGTGACTTAGAGCGGGTGCCTGCCTGGGGTGGGCTGGGGGCAGAGTGCTAGAAAACGGCCTGGGCTCTCCCTAGGCTGTTTAGATTGCTTACTGGCTGATCTCGACGTGGACTGCGTGTTCTGAAAACGCCTGCAATTCATCACCTACACCTTTGTGAAGAACCATGATAGAAAGTA
Source organism: Glossophaga mutica (assembly GCA_039655065.1). NCBI lineage: Eukaryota > Metazoa > Chordata > Mammalia > Chiroptera > Phyllostomidae > Glossophaga > Glossophaga mutica. Next base: position 24,034,346 of record CM077315.1, read on the forward strand.
CATCTCATGGACAGAGTGTGGGTTTGCTTGTTTTACGTTGATTTTGTTTGTTTGTTTGGATCTCCCCAGAGTTCCACCAGAGAACACAATACACATTGTTTGTTTTGCACAAGAGATGTGAAAAACCCAGATGTTTTCTCAAGTGAGAATTCCTGGGCAGGTCTCCCAAAATGTGCTCAGTTCCCTTCCCGTTCTTCACCTGAAAAAGACACCCAATCTTTCCAGCAGAAAGGAGGTAATTAATAGTTTTGTGCAAACACGAACATTTGCATGCAAGGACTTTTATTGGTTTTAGGGCAACAGACAGAAAGACAAAAGGACAAACCTCTTTGCCCACTCAGGCCATTCTGAATTAGCAGGTCTCCACGCTGCCTTTCTTCTGTTCCGGGGGTTCAATGCATAGCGCTCCCTTTAGGGACTGCTTCAATTAGGGACTGCCTAGGATTCACTCCTCCATTGTTGTCCCTTTTGATCCTATTCACAGCTTACACCCATGAGGGAATTTGTCTCGAAAGCATTCAACCCTTCACACATTCTGACTGGGATGAAATCAGAACTGATTTTAAAAAAAGGCACGAGTCAAAAAAGGGACCTGATATTGGGACAGTGTTTATTAGGCTGTGTCTTTTATGCCTGGTAACTCAGAGGACAGTTGTCACTCTCCTGCCCCTGGGGATGGGCTGACTCACAGGACCTGTTCCGGAGGCATTTAGCAGCCATTCAACCTGGGAAATGGAAGCTGGATTTTTAGAAAACACGGACTAAACTTAACTGCTTGTGTGATTACCAGGAGGAGGGTGTTGATGCAGATGATTGCTGGATTGGTGTGCTTCTGAATAAGGTTGGCCAGGGCCTGAGGGAAGGGACCCCTTGTGGCTCTGTTTTATATCTCAGTTCTTGGTTGCATAATGGGTTTTGCTGAGCTTTCTTACACGCTGTTCTCTCCATTGAACACACCCGACTGCCCAGGGACACTCTCCCAGCAATCATGCCTCACGATAGTGCTCCTGATTGGACAAAGAACAGAGAATTGGGCTAAACAACCCTCCTCACATTGAAACTTAAAGTCACATCTATAGACCTTTTGCTGGTGTTTTTATTTAGTTATTTTAAAGCAGTGATGCATGCAATCTGTTAAATACACACTTTCGAACAAGACAGAAGTAGGAAGATATCAAACAAAGGAACTACTATGTCTCATCTGCACCCCGATCTAATCCAGGGCTCAGGTGTTACCATCTGCCATAATTGAGGCCCATGCGTATACTTTTTACAGAATGGAACCATGATATACATATAGTTCTTTAACTCAGGTTTCCTACACATTTTTATCTACCTTAACCATAAAAAGTGGCTTGGAGCACCCCTCTCTTTGTTGGCAGAATTCATGTAATAGACTCTCAGACTGGGCTGGGTGGGGAGTTTAGAGATCTTGCCTTAACCTGCTCCTACCAATCAATGATCAGAATCTTTTTACGACTTTCTGGCACATGAGTGCCAGATGCATGCAGGATCGATTTTACTAGGCCCAGCAGACACAGTGCCTAGGACCCGTGAGACTGTTTGGAGCCCAGGAAAACATTTAAGTTTCTTCTAAAATCAGAGGGAAAGAAATGAATATAATGTAGTATGAATTATATCTGTCATTTTAGCAACATAGTTATATAATTAAATTTTTATGGAAGAAAGGGACCGCAGAAACCAAAAGTGACTAGCACCCATAAAAGTCCAATTGTGGTCCCCACAGCATGCACTTGATTGCCTCCAGTGACAGGCTGCTCACTACCTATCAATTTGACCTTACATCCTGTCCATCTCTCTTCCCACAGTTCTCGAGGTTGTCAGGAAATCTTTTTGTTTGTTTGTTTGTCTAGTATGAAGTCGTATCCCCTTCATCTGTACACAAGTCCTAATTTCATACACTCATGAGACCAGGTATGATAAGTCTGGATATCCCTCATGCTCACTGGGGAGTAGAAGGCAACCAAGGTGATGACACCTTCTCCCTGCCTTTGGTATTCCATTCTAAACATAGTCAGTGCCTTTAGCATTCCACTTATGCCTGAATTTTAAGTACTCCTGCCTCCAGGCAGCTGATACCCAGATGGGCCCACCTGGCTATTGTCCCCCTTGGAGGGTTCAGGTCCTAGAACTGAACCCAGATCGCCAGGTGTGAGGCCCTCATCACGGAGCAACTGCCAGCCTCTGCCTCCCAGAGCCACAGTCTGTCTGCTGCCCCTGCAGACCATAACTGCACCAGCCTCTCAGCAGACACATAACGCCAGTGACTCATCGTGTGCAGCCACAGATCTTTTCTTCTCGCATTTCCCCAACGTCTCTTCATGTGCCCATGTGTTTGAACCCAAGCACAGAAATGCACAGCATGCCCAGTAGGCTTCTCCTTAGGTTCAGCCTATTCCCTGCTTGTCTGAATCTCTGTGGATCTAGAATGTGCCATCGACTGGTTTTAATTTGCTTCCCAGCTTTGTGCCAACTATAAATGAAATTGATGTGTGTGCACGGTTTTTTTTTTAAGTATGCACAGTTTTTTTTAAAGTGTCTTAACTTCTCTGAAGCAGGTCCCTCACCTGCAAAATTGGATACAGTCGGGTTCCGAGATTGTGCCTGTGATGTGAAGCCACAGAGGAGCTCTGCAAATGGTTGATTGCTCTTTGAATTTCCGACCACCTCCCTGATTGGTTGGTAACAGCATTGGAAGGGACGAAGCCCCTGGCATCTCAGTAGAGACTCTTTCCTAACCCTAATCATTACATAAAATGACCTGCCTGATTATTCAAGTCTCCCAGTGGACATCTTAAATTAAAATGGGCTTGTAACATCTCTATACGCATTGAGGAATTCATAGCAAAGCATGATAAGATATCACTTCACACCTGTTATGACTATTATCAAAAAGACAAGAGATAAGTGTTGGTGAGAATGTGGCAGAAAGGGAAGCCTTATACACTGCTGGTGAGAATATAAGTTGGTGCAGCCATTATGGAAAACAGTATGAAGCTTTCTCAAAAAGTAAAAACAGAACTACCATATGGTCCAGAAATTCCACTTCTGATGTCCAGTCAAAGGAAATGAAACCAGCACCTGAAAGAGCTAGCTGCACTGCTGGGGTCACTGCAGCATTACACACCATGGCTGGGGCCTGAGTGGCCACCCACAGGGAGTGGATGAAGAAAATATGGTGTGATATACACTATGGGATATGATACAGCCTTAAAAAATAAGGAAACCCTGGCATTTGCGACCACCTGGATGAACCTGAAGGATATTACGCCAAGTGAGGTAAGCCGGATATAGAAAGACAAATACTATACGACCTCGCTTCTGTGGGGAACCTAAACAAGTCACAGTCATAGAAGCAGGGAGTGGAACGGTGGTTGTCAGGGGCTGGGGTGTGGAGGAAATGGGGAGATGCTGGTCAAAGGTACAGACTTTCAGTAACGCAGGGTGAGTAAGTTCTGGAGTCTTACTGTATAGCGCAGTGACTACAGAATACAATTACCACAGCATTGGATACTTGAACTTTGCTAAGAGGATAAATTTTGTGTTCTTGCCACACACACACACACACACACACACACACACACACAGGAAATAGTAACTATATGAGGTAATGGATATTTTAAATAGTTTGAGGTAATCAGTTCACAATGTATACATATAGCAAAACATTACATTGTGCACCTTAAATATATATAATTTCGATTTGTCAATTATACACCAATAATGCTGAAAAAAACTGAGTTGGCCTATTTGGTAATTGGGGTAATTTGAAACTAAATTACCCCATCTGAATGTCCTCCACATATCCTTCTAATTAATTCTAAAATAACCTTGCTTTCTTATGGTGTAGACAAAGCTTTCTGTCGAAAAGGGCCGATTAGTTAATTGTCTGATATGTCACCCGTCCTGATCTTCACCAAGCTTTGACCTGTCAAAAATATGTAGGAGTTGTCCAAAGTTGGGGCCTCGGAGACTAATAAAAAATAGATGTAACCTAGAAAAACTATGCTGACGAGCTCTGTTTGTTAAAAAGCATCTTTGAGATCTGTTCTTTCCTCCCTGGTTTTTGTTGTTGCTGTTGTGTACATTGCCAGCTTCCCTGTCATGTCCTGATGCCAGTTTTGAAGCCGGGAGGCTCCGAGCCCTGTTCTTGAGCAGCAAAGAGTTCAGAGATTCCAGCGTCCATCTTTGAGAGGCAACCGGCTCCCCCGGTCTCTCGAATGGCTTTTTCGGAACCTGCCTTCATGGCTCTCATCTCGCCCCCTGTCAGAGCTGCCTGGGAGTGAGAGCAGAAAGAAGCCTGGGAGGTATTTATGACCTGCCAGCTCTGGTCTAAGGCCTTGGTGCTGACTGGTTCAGCACACCCAGCCCCAGCTCATCAGGGCTCTGGAGGAATGACGGGGACTCTTCAGACAAGTGTCACTGACTGTGGACTCCAGGCCTCGTGAGGAGCTGCTGGTCAGGGATGAATGATATGGGTGCCGGTGGATTGGGGTCAGGCGAAGGAGGGCCTTCCTGAAGACAGGCTATTAATTCACCCTGTGACCTCAGCAAAGTGCTTCACTGTCTTCCTCCAACTGATTCTCCACCCCTCCAGGCTTCAAAGGGACTAAACTGCATGAAGGTGTTAAAAAAACACACACAACAACCCCAAACCTCTGGATTGGGTGGAAGGGAAGTTTTCAGCCCTCGAGGTTGAACAGAGGCAGGTAGACGAGGACCTGCCGCCCGCCCGCACAGACAAAGCTGATGTGCTGGCCCTGGCAGAGCGCTGCTGGTCCACGTGGTGAAGTCGGGACTCCTTCGGGGTCAGAACAGCAGGGCAGCACCCTCCCCCATCTCCAAGCCGCAGGGTGCTGTGGTTTCAGAGCCTTGGGGGGCAGAGCAGTGAGGGAGCAAAGCCTGGACTTCTGAGGGTCACCGGGCAGGCAAGGGTACATATTCAGGAGATGCTGGCTGTACTTTGGCACCAGGCCGGCAAGTGCGTGAATGCTTCTCCACCCCAGGAGTGAAATGTAGGCTAGTCAGTTGACCAAGCTGGGCCTCAGTCTCCTCCTCAGTCAAAGGTCAAGAGGTTTTCTGTGATCACAACAAACATGTGCACCGGTGTTTGGCGCGTGTCACCCTGGTGGGTGCCCGAACGGAAGAAATCTATTGGCGTGTGCCAAAGTCCGTGTTGATATTCTTCTCACACATTAATGGTCCTAGTGTATAGGAGGGGCTCAGGAACTGTTTTTCTTTTCTTCTGTGTTTTACGCTTCTGACTTGTAGGTACTTTGAACCTTAAGTAGACCTTTCCCTCTCCCCTGAGTGTTGCAGAATTTGCTCACCTGGAACTCCACTCCTCTTCGTCTTCCCTGCCTTCTGTCCTATCTCCTGACTACTTTCGACCCTTCTTCGGGCCTTGGATTTCCTCTCAGAAGGCTTCCCTGAGTGCTTGTGCCCACTGGCTCCAAAGCAGGCTAGGTGTCCAGTCTCTGCACTCACTGCCGTGAAGTCCTCATGGTACCACATCAGCCCCCCACTGACCCTGTGTGTAACCTGAGCTGACACCTCTCATCGCTCCATCTCCTTTGCTCACTGCAGTGCTTGGCATACAGCAGGCACTCAATAAATGTTCACTAAATGAAAGTGACTAAACACGCGCTTAGATTGCCACCTTGTTTTTGAAGTAATAACCCACACAGAATGTGCTGCCAGGTGTCCCAGAAAATGTGACTTCGACAGGGACAGGGCGTCTGGTTACCCTGTCGCAACAAGGCAATCTTACACTCGCCTCTCACTAGTCCAAAGGCCCGGCCCTCAGTTACCAGGATGCTTATCTTGTTCACTAATTAGCCTGTATCTTCCCCAGATGGAGCTGGGTGGAAAACCTGGTTCGGACGTTGGGGACCAGGAACCAAAGTGGAAATCAGTACCTCTTGCTGGGATGAAATTTTCGATGAACGAAGGGATGCAGTGAAATATCCTGGTCAGGAAGGTGCACTATTCCTTTTCCAGCACCAGCTGCCGCCGCCGAAGAGGCCCCTTTTCAGCCTTGAGTCACAGCTGCTTCAAGGCACATGGACACTATTTTGTAATCATCAAATAAGAATGCTGGCCCATCCCCGTGTTCACATGCCCAAATCTTGCTCATTCTTCAAGGTGCAGCTCACGCGCAAGGCTGCACAAGAAGTGCAGCACAGCGACTGGCATCTAATAAGCATTTGGTAAAGGTTCCTTGTTAATGCAATGCCACCGCCACCTCCGAAAAGCCTCACCGGCTCCCGCCTTTCAGTTGCGGATCCCCACGGTTATAGCTTGACCAGTCTTCTGGAACCCACTCTAGCTTTGGGGAGCAGCAAAATATAGTAGTTCAGGCAGAGAAGGACTTAGGGTGGGCTTCTGTTACTTACTCCCTGCGCTGTCTCCGAGGAGTTCTTTATAGGCCTTTTGACTCTTGGTTGTCAGCAAAGAGTGGAATACTGATGCGCCCTCTTTGAGTTGCAGGTGAAAACATTTTGGCCTAAACTGGCTTAGCAGAACGGGAAGGTATGTGCCCACATGACCAGAAGGTGCAGAGACAAAACTGGTTTCAGGGGTGACTGGGGGATTGGAGTCACATGATGTCATTGATGTGCCTTTTTTTTACCCATAGTCCCCGTACTTTACTGATTGGACTCCAACAGGGCTTCCTGTGCGAGGTGATGATTATAGCGGCTTCAGTTCTAAATCCCCCCAGGGAAGGTCCAATGAGAGTCAGTCTGAGTCCCCAAAGGGCATACCAAAGTGACAGTTCAAGTCAACAAATCGGTCTGGGTCATTTTGTTATCCACCCACCCCTGAACTGATCTCTGTGGCAAAGGATGAAATATGCTGATTGGCTCAGACTTACAGCCCACAGCAGAGTGGGCAGGGAACGGGGAACTTTTCCGAGCCTCTCTGAATGTGATGGAGGAGCCATCCCCCCATTTCAACACCACGGAGCCCCGCCCTTAAGGGATAACATTACTAACAGCCAACATGTACCTGCTACTCACCCAGGTTTTGTCCTCAGTGGTGACAATGGTCCTCTGAGATATGTGTTGCTGTTATTTGCATTTGACTGAGGAGGAAGCTAAGGTACAGAGATGTTATGGGGTTTTTCCAAGGTCACTCAGTAGGTGAGTGGTACAAGGTGTAAATCCAGGCATGGTTGCAAAGTCCCTGCTCCTAGTCATTTCCCTTTATTATCTATCATAAGGGGGAGATGGATAATAAAGTAATGGACAAACAGAGATATACAGTGTCAGCCCTGGCCCGTGTGGCTCAGTTGGTTGGAGCATCGTACAGTTAACTGAAAGGTCATGGGTTCAATCCCAGTCAAGGCACATGCCTAGGTTGCAGGTTCAGTCCCCAGTCAGGGCATGTGTGAGAGGCAACCAACTGATGTTTCTCTGACTCTCTCCCTCCCTGTGTCTCTGAAATCAATAAGCATGTCCTTAGGTGAGGATAAAAAAATGATGAAAAAATAAAAAGAGCCATATTAAAAAAAGATATACTATTTTAACTATAAAGTAATGTAATGTAGTTTAGTGTAGTATAACGTAATATAAGATAACATAAGATAATAGAACAGCATTGTATATCGTATCATACTGTATCGTATCACATAGCAGGCCTTGGTAAGGGGCAGCCTCTCTAAGTATCCATCTCAAGAACATCCATCCCCAGCGTGGAGCACCAGAGATGTTGAGTGAGTGTGGGCCAGCTGACCAAATGAATCATTTTACCTGTGCGGTATGAAGCCTTTGATCTACAAATCCTGTTTCTGCCATAGCAATGTCATCACTGTTACAGTCTTGAACTTGTCTCAGTCACACGAGAAGAACACATGATTCAAAGGACAAGACTGCAGACAGATCAGGTGAGCTGAACACTCTAGACCTACAGCTCCCCGGCTTCCAATGGTGGTGGGCGCCTACAGGTGTTGGGCTGAACCTGCTCACCTTAGACTGTGTACCTGACACTCTCGGTGGACACCCCCCAAGGAAGTCAGTTTTACAGGTGGGTGGAAAAGGAGTGAAGTGGGAGATGCAACTGATACAGAGCTTTCATAACTTCGTCTTTTCCTTTTCTTTTTTAAAAAAGGTCTATTTTTTGAAATTTCTGTGACTATCCCTAAATTGGCATGGGCCATACGCAAACATGCATGGGTCCATTTGCAGGTTGGTTTTGCAGGTTGAAGCGCAAGGGGTGTGCTGAGAAGTGAAGATTTCGTGTCTTGTTCAACCATGAGCACATCCCCTCTCCTGACCTTCTCACAAAGTAGACAAGCTTCCCACCTGGTAGCCTTGTGTTATTTATGTGAGGCATTTAATCAAAGCACAGAACAACTCCAATAATGCCCCTGAAATTATGTTCACATCTGCAATCAGAATTGCTAATATCTTGCCTCTCTCTACCATCCTGGTGTCATCTGATTTCAGTTCCCTTGTGGTGACTAAAAGTCTAGTCATTAATATAACACCCACCAACTTTATTGAAATTTACTATCAGAAAGCTGTGTTTCCAGAAACTCCCTGAGCCGAATGCAGCTGCTGTGCTGGTCCCTCTTGGCCACTGCACAAGTCCATGCGTTTCCATTGCAGTGGAATCACTTCCCAAATGTGGGCACCGGCATGAGATTGCTATCCCGATTTATGGGACAGGGACGTAAGGCTTGGCTTAAAGTTACCTGCTGGCAGAATTCAGCTTCTACAAGCTAGCACTCTATTGCCCACATTCGTACATTTTCAACAGCACCAGTGTGATTTAGTAGTGATGTAATAATAATGGTGATGATAACAATAACAACACCAACAACAACAAGAAAGCTACCAGTGCACAGGGAATACTGAAGAGAGACAAATAATGCAAACCCCACGAAGAAGCAGTAATTAAAATCTGGAATAGGGAAAGTTCTGTGAGACACATGTTCCAGTTCCTTGTACAATTAAATAACCTGGAAAAGACGGGGGTGGGGGAGGACTAGTGCAATGAAAACAGACCGTCTTTTAGGAGGTGGCTCAGAGCAGAGAGGCGGCCGCAGACCAGTGAGAGAGCTGGCTGGAGGGAAGAGCAGGGGCACGTGCTACCGGCAGTGCATTTCCTTTCCCACGCCTCTCCTGTCACCCTGGCTGGCGCTTACCTGCGAGATCCCCTTCGTAGGGAGGCCTTCTTTGACGGACTCTCCTAATCCAAGAGGGGTGATGTATTTCCACTCTGCTCAAAGGCCCCCTGGCCTGACTTTTGAGACTGAACTTTGCAATTATACATCTTTTTAATGAAAAAAGGGAGGTGATTGTAAATCCACATGCAGTTAAAAGGAATAATATGCAATGTTATTGACTGCACATGTAGATTTGTTTGACCACCGCCGACGCCGCCGAGATACAGAACATTTCTGTCACAGCAACCCCTCCTGCGGGCCTCTTTAATGGCCTTTTTCTGATCTGTTTTCCCCATCATTCCGGGGTACCATGAGTCAGGGGTCTTATGTTTAATCTGTGGGTCCTGGTTCATGCTAACTCCAACCCGCACATGGCTTTTAGGGGGTCCCACGTGACTGCTGTGGAATAGATTCAAATTCTATGACAGTAAGAGAGTAGGGAATTAGGAATACTATCTAGAAAGGCTTTGGGAAAGAGGGAGGGAAAACATCTGAAGTAGCAAAGTACTAAGGAGATACAGTGTATCGGACCTTTTCTTCCAGAGGATTGTGAAGATCTCAGGGGTAACTGCCCTCATATTGCCTTAAACAATCACCTGTCCAGGTGATAAGGAAGAGACACTTGCACCAGGGGAGGGAGGGATTTCTCTGTGAAATGAAGCATGAACACCAGACTTTCTTTTTCTGGTTCTAATTTACTTCCTTTGGCATCATCTCTCCATGAATATGGGGGCTTTGAGTTTGATGCCCTCGAAAATTATGGACTGGGGCCATGTCAGGCCTGGTGGGCAAGCAATCTGAGCAAGGAACCGGAGGCACCTGGCGAGAGTCTCAGACTTTGTCTCCTCTAGACTGGCTCATGGCAGACTTGGCACAGGGCAAGTGTTCTTTCACTGGGCTTAGCCCAACTCTTGCATTTCGTCCTACTAGTGGCAGAATTTTCAGAAAATATCTCGCAGTAGCAGGGATCCTTAAATGGTCCCCAGCTACCTAGTCATGTGCTTCCCTGATGCAAGAAGATGCCTGTGAGACTTCTGACTTCCTAGGTTTTATTGAATGAACAAATGTCAAAGCATGCCAAGCCCAGGACTTGAAAAGACAGTGACCAGTTGACCCACTAGTGTGATCATTAAGCGTCAGGTCTTCACGTAAGGAAAAAGCTTGTTGTGTGTCAGGCTTTGCACTAGTTGTGTAGATAAAGGGATAAAGAAATCCCGTCACTCATCCATACATCATTCCCTCTGCCTGCCTGCCCATGCATCCACCCAACCGCCCATCCACGCATCCATCCAATTTTAGGTCCAGAGTGGAAAACTTGTTTAGTGGCCCCAGGGGACATGCGAAAGGCCACTGAGCCAGCAGTAGTCTTTTGGATTGGTCTGCAATATCTTCTAGACACAAACACATCTTTGCCTCTCAGACGCAACAAGAATACTGACCCCTCAGAATATATGCGGAAGAGCCTATCAGTGGCAAAAAGAACCAATGTTATTTTCCTCCTGCTTTAAGTAGGAAATGAACTTGAGCATCTGAACAGAAAAGGAAACTAGTGTTGTGGATATGTGCCCCGCCCCCTCCCCCAGCACTTAATATATTTTATGTTTTGGTTTCCCAGAAGTGAAAACCTCATGGAATATTATTTTTTTTCTCACTGGTATTGATTCATATCTCCAGGGGAATCTACTGCACGTGGAACACACTGTGGTTATTTCATTTCACCAGGGGAAGAATAACAATCTCCTAACAACCTCGGCAAGCCCTCACCAGGTTCCCCCGTGATGGGACACACCTCACAGCCAGTAGTCCACATCAGGGGGCCCCTTCTCACTGCTCTCCCTATCGCAAAGGCCAACCGACTTGGATGGAATGGAATATTCTCTTGAAGGTTTAAAGGTGTGTGCTCTTGAACACAGTTTACGGACCCAGGTGCTCACCTGAAACAACAGAGGGCAGGTACCATCTGATGAAAGCTCCCATCATTCTGCACTGTGCTGGTCTTGTCCAGCTATTAGAAATAAAATATAACTGGCTGGTCAACCTAGTTTCTCCAAATACAGTGATGTATTCTCATGGCAAGTGCCCTCATTGCAAATTCTTGTCTATACAGATTTTGCACAAATCTTTACATTACGCATCTGGAAGTCGGACAGAGAAAAGGTGCAGTGAGCCAATGAAAGGGAAGGAGAAAAGATACAGGGAAAACAAAGCCAGGACTTAAAATCGTGCCCTCGCTGGTGTCTTACAGGAGCAGAGACGCTCTGGTGGGTGTGTGACAGGGGGGATGTAGCTGGATCAGGGTGCTGTGCTGTTTTCAAGTTCACTGGTACGAGGCTGTTACAGCCACATGTCTTTACATGACTTACGAGGTTAAGAGAATTGTTACGGACAGCATATTCAGAGATAGGACTTTTCTCATTGCTCTACGAGAGTCGACACTTACATCTTGTCTTAACAAACCCTGGTGGATGGGATGTTCGGGATCGTTCAGGGGAGTCATTTCGGCTCTCGAGGCTGTTTCTTCTCGCTAAAATGCGGGAGCCATGTCAAGGGACCACAGAACTGCCATCCTCCCAGTCTACACATCTATATGTGTATCCATGTTTTTCAGAGCTACTTTTGTTTCAAAGCACGTGGCTGTGTCCCCACCCAGTGCCTGGCACATGGTAGCCAGAAGTGACAAGTGCTTTCCATCTTATTTCATCTTGGGAGCCCCTGGGAGGTGTCAGTATATCTGCTGGAGTATCATCTCTGTTGCAGAAACAGTTAGTTTCACTCAAATTATCTACCAAGACATATGTTATCATTATAGCTAACACTCCTTTGAACAGTACTTTCGAATTTCCATGGAAAAGAGAAGACTTGTCCAAGTCACAATGGGGACGGGCAGGGCCAGGACCGGATTTCTCCTGACTTCTGGTCACGAGACTGCATCGCCTTTCTGCTTCATCCTCACTGAGATGCAGCTTACTTAGGTGCAGGCAGGTTGGGCTCCCCATGCTCCGGAAGGCCCCGCTACCCCGGAGCTCTGTGAAGTCCGGCACCTGCACTCAATCCATGGGGCTGCTGATGTTGTTACTGATCATCAGCTTATGGAGAGAATTCGTAGAAATGTGTGACTTGGCTTGTTTTTGTTTCTGAGAATCAGAGGTTAGTGCTTGTTCCTTGGAGGAAGTTCTGTGGCTCAGAAAAAAAAGAGAAAGAAAATCATATATACCAAAGTGACCTTTTCCCCCAACTGTTGTGCAGAGCACAATGCTAATTAGCCAGGTTCTAATTGGGCTGGAGACCGAGAGCAATGGGAGCGTCACTCTGTGAAGATGACACAGGCTGCAGGGTCCCCTGCTTATTCTCTCCGTCACTCCTGCATTAAATTTGTTCAGTTTGCTGGTCACAAGCTGGTCGTTCAGACGGAATTGGCTTGGCAGCTCCTTCCGGGCCTCTAAGCCAGCAGCCAGGAAGTTAGGAGGGGCCCTGGGATGGTGAGGGAGACCGCAGCCTAGGTTCCCCCTTGACGTGCCCACCCTGGCTTTGCCCAAGCAGGAAGAAAAAAAATCACAGACCCACTGTTGGTCAACCATGATGGGCCACCTGCCAAGGAGGTGGGGGCAGCAGGGCCTGGGAAAGGAGGACATGTGTGAGGCAGAAGCCCGGGCACTGGAGCCGCCCCAGGCGCCGAGTCACCGAGAGGGCTGTGGGGGAGTGTTGCGGGGTGAGGAGCCTGGGCTCAGACCAGCCTGTGGTGAACATCCTCCCACACCGAGGAGCCAAGATGACTGCACGGAGCGAGGGCGGGGGTGCAGAGTGTGGGGAGGAGGTGCAGGCTTGGGAAACAAAACCCGCCTCCTCTCTGTCTCCCCTGATGGGAAGCTGGGGCCAGCAGAGGGGGCTGGTGGAGGGCACGGAGCCACCAAAACCACTTGGCTTTTGGTTGATTGGACTTGAGGTCTAACCTAAGCCTTGAGACATCGCAACAGAGTAACTCCAGGTCCTTTAATTCTAGTGCAGACTTCAGAGATGATGTTTGAATACAAGCAAAGGAAACAATGATCCAAGTCTCTTGTGTTACTTTCCAAAGCCCCTGACGCACGGGTTTTGGGGTACCTGACAAAAGACCACTTGCATCTTAATAACCTGCCCACCTTAATAATCTTCATAATGTGCCCACCTCCGTGTCACCCAGTAAATACTTCTTTTACAGAGTTTATCATGGACTGTTATCTGTCATTTTCTCCATATACCTGTGAGTGCTTCGAGAGCAGGGATGGAATCTTATCCTCACATCTCCACATGACTATAGTAGAAAATGGTTTATCACATGAATAAAGGGATGGGTGAATGAAAAGTCAATAACTTTGGAAACTAGATATTGCTAAAAATATAAGAGAGGCAGTTTCCCTGTCTCAGGATCCCACGAGGAAATCGGACGCCTGCTCCAGACTCGCATACTCCTGTGAAGGCAAAAGCATGCTTGCTATTTGTCACTACAATTAAAACTGGATTAAAATGCACCCACCAAAAGAATAAATAAATAAGAGGAGGACTTGCTATCTAATGTTAATGAATTATGTGCTTGTGGGTCTTTTTTTGGTTTTCCTTTTTTTATCTACATTTCTCATCAGCACAAAAGAATGTTCTTTTTTTTTGTTTTGTGTTTGACTTTACCAGAAGTCACACTCGCATGTACACAAAGAGCTAAGATAAGTTTCTAAGTAAAGGAAGCAATACAGTTGTCCCCTTGTGCATTGGCTGCAACATTGGGGAAGCCATTTGCATTAATATGCACCACATCCTTTCGATGAAAAACCTGATGCATTTTCGGCACTTTGTTGGCCTGAGCCTGTGACCCCCCTCCCTGACCCAGCATCCATGGGGGCAAAGGTCTTCTGGCAATGAGGAATAAAAATGTCACCAAGAAGTAGGTGTTTTGATTTCTCTCAAGAAGCAAATCTCCTTCCCCAAAGCATTCCCCCACCGCTTTAGACTCCTATGAGAAGAAAGAGGTAGCGTTTGAGAAAACCATTAGGTGGTTATTAAAGGGGACAGCAGAAAGGAATTGTCATGAACCTCTGCAGCAACATCAATTGAAATGCTATGCAGCCAGCCTCTGTTGTCCTTCTTCCCTCCCTCGCATGACATCTGTCTCCAAAGTCTGTGGGTCCCATCTTGAGTCTACCCTTAGTCCTTGCTCACCCATTTTTGTGCATGCATCGCCTTTTTGAAACAGCTTTATTGGGATATAAATCAGATAGTGAAAAATTCAACCCCGTGCGCAATTCCACATCTTTAAAATACTGTCACTGTTCTCTAATTCTGGAAGGGACTAATTCATCCCTCCCCCCACAAACCGTACCCCTTAGCGGTCACTCTTCATTTCCTTTCCCCCAGTAACTGCCACTCCAGTCTGTGTCTGTGGATTTGCCAATTCTGGACATTGAGTATAAATAAATGGAGCCATGGAAAATGGGGTCCTTTGTGGCTGGCTTCTTTCCTTTAGCATAATGTTTCTAAAAGTTCATCAATGTTGTGGCATGAATCAGTACTTTGTTCCTTTTTGTGGCTGAGTAATAGTCCAATGTACAAATGTACCACATTTGGTTTATTCATTTGTCTGTTGATGAACATCTGTCTTACCTTCCCCTTTTGGCCATTATGAATGATGCTGTTATGAACAGCTGTGTACAAGTTGTTATACAGACAGGTATTTTCACTTGTCTTGGGTATACATACCTAGGAGCAGAATTGTTGGGGCACGTGATAACACGATGTTTAATTGTTTGAGGAACTGCCTGCTTTCCACCTCTTCAATTTTTTTCCCCAGGACTGCACAATGGCCTCTGAGTGTTTTCTTTGCCCCCAGAGTTTCTGCTCCTTCCTGCTTGGCCTCCTTACCCCAGTGGCAAGGAGCAAAGTCTCTCACCCAACAGGCACTTTTAGAACTTGCATAACGAACAACACGGACAAAGTACTTCAAGCATAAGCTGGGTCACGTTACTTGTTGCACATTGCGCGAAATAATTCATTGCACCTGGAATGAAAGCACAGCTCCTGAGTAAGGTCTAGAAGGTCTGGAAGGGTCTCTTCTGCCTCTACATCACCCTCCCTCTTAGTGTTTTCTGGTCTGGCCTTCCTTGGACCCTGGCTCTTTCCAGCACTGCGCCTTTGCATGCAGCCTCTATTTTGTTTCCTCTGCCTGAATCAGAACATGCCATTCTTCACAAAGCTGGCCAAATGAATGAGCACACCCATAGAATCCGATGCATTCAATGTGTTAACATGCTCAAGGCCACACAGCTGGTTGATGGCAGAGCGCTCCGCCCCCAGATTCTCATATCAACGAGTGTTTTGTTTGTTTCGAATCTCTCCTAGAGGATCCCCTAATGCATGAACCTGTACTGAAGACCCTCTCCTGCCTCTCTGCCAGGGTTTGTGGACCTCAGCGTTATCAACATTTGGGGTTGTGTACTTCTTTGGGGTGGAAGCTGTCTTGTGAACTGGAGGACACATTTATGCACCCCTGGTGTCCACTCACTGTGTGCCAACAGCAATCTTCCAACATGCTCAGTTGGGACAACCACAAATGTATCCAGACACTGGGTACAAGAGTCCTTGGGGGTGGGGGGAGGACATCGTCCAGCTGAGAACCACTGCTCTACAGCTGTTGTCTTTTCAGCGAATGTTGGTACTGAACGTAGCCAAGGGCATAGCCAGTCCCTACTCAGCAGAGAAAGACTTTTTTCCCTGTTTCTCCTTAATAAGGTGGGAAATAAGACCGATATGAATTTAGAGGATGTTTTGTCAATAAAGTTGGAATCCAAAAGAATTTGTGATAGATACGCTCTTAATGAGAATATTTGATTTACCAGATTCCTCACTCTTTCAGAATTTTGGTCAATATCAGCGTAATGGGATTCCCAACCATCCTGGGTCAGGCAGGTAATATAACCTTGCCCTTTAGGGAGCCATTTCTACAAAGTATTGTTCTGGGTTCCTTGGCTCGTTCTTTCTAAAAGATCGAAACTTTAGAGTAGTCATGGGAACAGGAAGGGGGAACGCATGGTCAGAGGAAGAGACCCTTGGAGAAGGGGTTCATTTTTGTAAGCACTTCATGTTAATTTGAACAGCTTGTATCTTCTCTAGGCTTAGTCATAGGCCTGAGTCTGAGAAGCAGAAACTAACACAATTGCTCTGAGACTTCCCAATTCGGAATGCTTCCCAGCTCCTGCAGGGCTCAGACTTGGCGGGGTGCGGCCTGAAGCCCCATTAGTAACCCCCCATGAAAATACAAGTCATCCTAGCTGGAGATGTCCAAACACAAGATTCATCTTTTTCCCCTGGGCAGAATTAATAAATTTGCATGATGTATATCAAGGGTTTAATTAAAACCCAATGCTAGATCATTTCCAGGAAGTTATAAAAACTCTTTGGAGGAGGTCTTGTAAGTTTATCAGGCATGCCTTCATCCATCAGACACCAGGTTCCATCTTCGCTCTGTTTTTCTTTGGTACCTGGGTTGTTTTGCAAGTATTAGAACTACTAATAATGATTCGATAACACTCAGACAACTATTAAGATGACAAACACTTGAGCCATTCAGGGCATGACCACCAAGTTCCCTCCAGCCAGAACCCACACTGGCATCTGCCTCCTTGCTCCTCCCTGTGGTGGGAAGGCTGCTGGGGGCCTAGTGCAGAGTCTGGGCTGGAGGAACAGAAGGGTCCCCAGAGCAATTTGAAGCTTAAGGGGAAAGTGCTGAGAGACAGAGTTTTGCTCCTTTGGCTCTAATTGCTAGTGAGACTTCCTGGGGTCTCGGAGCTGGATGTGTTCCGAGCAGGGCAGCCAGGCTCAGAAGATGCACCCCAGGTACTCTCACGCTGCGGGATGAAACCTTATTTAGTAGCTGTATTAATTGAATCCTCACTTCGTGTGGATGGATGGAATTCATATCAGAATACCCCCTGGCTGTTGGAGATGTCCCTCGCTGATTGCCTCTGCCTCCCAAAACAGGGACGCTTACCTTCGTTGCTGATTTTTCCCCATTCGCTCATTCATTCATGTACTTATTCTCTCACTAAGTTGTTCCACACGCGTCTATGTACTGTGCCCTGTATTTGTCCCCAAAATTGATCTTGACAGATCATCTACTACTATACACCAGGCACTGTTCCGAGTGATCTACAAGCACCATCTTTAATTTCCCAAAGTCCTTTGAAAGCAGATGGTTTTCTTGAGCTGGAGGCAGAAGCAAAAATCAGAAAGATTCAAAGCACAAGAAGGGCATGTTGCTGGCCTCAAGATGTAGAGGGCAGGTGACAAGAAATGCAGGTGTTCTCCAGGAGCTGAGAGTGCCACCCCCGCTGCTGACAGCCAGCAAGGAAATGGGGACCACAATCCCACAGCTACAAAGAAACTAACTCCGCCAACAATCTGAATGAGCTGGAAGGCAGAGTCTCCCCCAGGGTCTCCAGTCAGGAGCTCGGCCCAGGTGGCACCCAGATTTTTGCCCTGCGTAGGCCCCTTCTCAAAGAACGCAACTGAGTCCCCTCAGACTTCAAACCTACAGACGGTAGTATAATAGGTAGCTATTGTTTTAAGCTGCTAAGTTTGTGGTATCTGCTGGGCAGTGGTAGAAAACTATTGCAGCTCTCGTCATGACTGTTGCTTATAGACTCATTTCATTCTCATGATAAGCCTGTAAGCTGTATGTTACTCTCTTTTGGTTATAAGTCAAGAAACTGAAATTCAGAGAAAATACCTATTCACGCCCACGCAGCTTGTGAGGGGGCAGAGACAGAAGCAAACCCAGCCCTTCCGACTCCAACCTGCTGCTCTTCTACCTGTCCACACAGGCTCGGTCTAGGGACCTCAGAAACCTCTGCAGGGGTGCAGCTGCGCTCACTGTCTCCCTGTCACTCTCTGGCATTGTGGATGAGGGACACATGATGTTGGAAAAAAGAGGGGATGGTGGCTGTGTCATATAGCACCCCAGTGTGAGTAGAAGCAGCCCTGGACCCAAGAGCCAGGTGAGCCTGCAGGCGACACAGTCTGGGGGCCACAGGGAGGACCGAGGGTGTGGAAATGGAGGTGCTACCAAAGGAGAGAAAGTAGAAATGTGGACGATGTTAAGGTCAGGATGTTAGGAACCCCCAAAGGTCCAAAGTGACACCCACAAAGGTCCAAGGTGACAGCAGTCACTGTAATGAGTCATACCCCCGAGTCCTCCAGAGGCTCACCCACAATCCCTGCTGCCCCCTGAGAGCCATCATTCAGTGTGGTAGCAGACCTCTGCCTGACTTGCCCACCTGGCTCTTTGCTGCTCTGTCCCCGGGGTCAGAGGCCCCCACGCGTGAGAGCGCCTTTTCCTGACTCCCCCTGACCCTGCTGCCAGCTAGCGCCCCCTTTCTGGAGCAGATCCAGCTGCACTGCAAAGAAAGATTATGCTAAAGAAAAATGACCAGAATTCGGAAGTCTGACTTGTTTAGCATTTTTTTAAATCACATCTATCTCTTCTTTTTCTAATTATGATAGTATTTTTTGCTCATTACAGAAACTTTGGAGACTATAAAGAGGAGAAAGAATAAAGTGAAGAGGGCATAGAAACAGTGGTTGTTAACAGTGTTTTCCTGTAAGTTATTTTTTGTATTAAATATATAAAATACACACACAAATAAGCAAATGTATAACTAAAATATTTTTAATGGCGTTGGGAGCAGACTGAGTCCACTCTTTACGGCCAGCTGTTTACTTCATAGCATACCATCGATGCTCTTCCAGGTCACTGAGTACTCTTTGAGGCTGAGTCTTTATTGGCCACGTGCAATTTAATTATGTAATTATAAAATAATCTATTTGATTATTTTGCTGATTTGAAGACATTAAAATCTTTTCCAATTTTTCCAGTAATACACATACTCCTTTGATCTGTGTCCTTGTACAATTGCTGAATAGCTGATCATTTTCTAAGATAAGTATAAGAAACTGGGCTACTAGATTCTAATGGTTAGTGTTACTTGTGAACTTGAGCAGGCCTTGGGGTGTCCAGATTAAGCGTTACTGAGGGTGATTCTGGATGAGGTTTGCATTTGACTGGCGGGCTCAGTAGAGCAGACGCCCCTCTGGAATCAGTGGGCACCACCCGATCCATGGAGGGGCTGCACAGAACAAAAGGCGGGGAGGGAGGGCTTTTCTCCCCCCGTTTTTCCCGTCTCATTGTATGAACTAGGCCATCCTGTCTCATCGTCTGCCGCCCTCAGACTGGGACTCACAGGGTCGGCTCCCCGAGTCCTCAGGTGTGCGGACTCCGGCTGACTTCCACCACCGGCTTTCCTGGGCCTCCTGGTTACAGATGGCAGGTTGAGAAACCTCTCAGCCTCGACTAGCAGGTGAGCCAGGCCCCTGACTCATCCGTGGGCTAAAAGGTATACATATTTTAGGACTTTGCCATCCCAAAATACTTTCCAGAAAAGCCGTATCTATCCTTCCACACTCTTGTTAATGTAACATGGGACACAGCTGCAAAATATGTGTCACTTTGAACTGCAGTGTCTCCCCTTGCCCTGAATTTTTTCCTTTGACAATTCTTCCACATTCTTGTTCCAAACAACCCCACCCTCGTATCCACCGGCCTTGCTCAAATGTCTCCAAGTAGGAAAAAAAAAAGAGAGAGAGAGAGCGAGAGAGACTAATTAGATGACTCTTTCTCTACAGATCCACATTTGTTTATCTATAAAGCTATCTATATGCATGTTCCTGTAGTCACACAGTACATACATCAAATGAAGATCAAATGCCAACTAATGTTTACCTCAAAAGAAAAAATAAAGGGCAAGTTTTGAGAGCTCTAAATCTTTGCGCGTGCATGTATGTGTATTTATAACATTTCCCAATTAACTGTTGGTGTACAATATCCTGGTCCAGGGCCAAGAACAGCAGTATGATTTAGCTGAATCTCTCTGGTGAAGAGAGGAAAGAAAGAAAGAAAGGAAGCAAAACTGACTGAGAATATAACACATGCCTCTGTATAAGGCTCCGTCGTGCATATTCTTTCTTTCAAGCAGCACAAGGTATTCTTTTGTACATTTCTGTGCCTAGAGAAATCAGTGTCAATGCTCAGAAACTGGCCAAGGCCTGCAGCCAGCACGGCAGTGACAGAGAGAAGATCTGGACCCAAGTCTGTCTGCTCCAAGTCCCACGTTCCCTGGTCGCTGAGTCTTAAAGCAGACCGCTGCCTACAGCGGCCTCCCGGCCAGCAGGCTCTCCTGTCGGCTTTTCCTCCTTGCTGTCTGAGAACCCCCACTCCCTCTCTTCCGCTTCCTTCAGCTCTCCAAACGGAGACATCAGGGGTCTCCGAATGCAGACGTTTACCGAAAAGCCCCCGCAGCTTTGGAGTGATGGAATGACCTGGAGGAGCAGGGCACCGCCCAGCCGTGGGCTCCCACGTGTCCTTCCTCAGTGCTCAGGTTGTCCAGGGGCGATTGCATTGTGTCCCGCATCGAGAGTCCTCTCCAGGGAGGGACACCTGCCCGCAGAGCTTTCGTCTTCCTCACAGATGGGCCCACGCACGACCACGAGTGAGTCACAACTGAAAACAGGAGCCGTCTCCCCCGGCTGCCGGGCTCTGGGTCCTCAAACCACATTTATGTTTTTATGTATGTGTTGGGATGATTCAGCGGAAACTTCTGGTCAAACGGATCACCATAGCAACTTTCAATAGACATCCAGCATGCAAATTAGAGAGTGGAAAGCCACTTTCTCAATAGCCCCAAACCATCATCCTCTGAACCTCCATGGATTGAACCGTCGGTCGACACTTTGAAGGTGTAATGCAGAGTCTGCTTAAACGCACATTGGCACCTGGCCCGGTCTGCTGGTAGCTTCAGAGGCTCAAATGAGAAAAACAAGCTCCTCTGGGTGGTTTCCACATTCTGAATTCTTTGTCTCTCAGGGAGACGTCTACACTGGAGCTGGGAGACTGGGCTCGCATTTTCTCTGCAGCATTCAGAAGCCCCGGGATGCTGGCCAAATTATGAAAACGCTGAGCTTCAGGATTTTCATCTGTAAAATGGAAGTACAATGCTAGTTTTATAGAGATAGCCTATGTCTGAGATAGTGATGGGGAAATGCTTTGCGTACATTAGTCTCTCAATAGATGACAGTGTCTGCAAATATCTTCTTTGGACCTTCTGAAACTTGTTTTCTTTCTTCTGGCCTCAGTCTTTAATAGAATGCCAGTTATATGAGAAGCATTACGTTGGTATCTAGGATTATAAATGTCAACATGGTATCCGCTCTCAAGTAGCTGCAGGAGTTGCTCAGAAGAGGGTGAAATGAGGTGATGGGACCTCATTTCAGGCTTGGGGTCAGCTGGTGTTAAATTAATCCTGATGGAGTCTCCTCACTTAAAAATAAAAGCTTGTGGCACACAGAGTTCAATTCACAAAGCATACAGGATGTTGGAGAAAAGGAAGTTATTTTATTGACACATTATTCACTGTATCACACAGGGATGCCTTTGGCTGCAAGCAACAGAGAAACCTATTAACAAAGAAATATACAATTAAACAAAGAAGAGTGAATGTTCTCTCTCTCTCTCACACACACAGCCCATTCTGGAGGTAGTTGGTTGCTCACATTAGCTCAATGGCTTAATACTATCAAGGTCACCATCTCTACAAGCCTCATGGCTTTCCCTTCTTGCTGTCACCTCATCTTCTTAAAGTAGCTGCTCAAGTTCCAGCCATCACATTTGCATCCAGGAAAAGAAAAAGGGAAATTGATGGCACCATTGGAATACTTACATTTTATTCATGAGAATGAAGTCACATGGCCATTCTTAGCTGCAAGAATACTTAAAGAGTGATTTAAACAATAATAATCCTTTTTTAGATTTATCAGCTTCTGTAGTAGACACAGATAAGAGCAAAAATGTTTAAGCAATAAACGTATAGTACCTGCCACATTACCTGCAGGTTTCTTTATTTTAGAACTATCTATTTAAATATTATTTGACTTGCAGACTTGTGATATAATTTCAGATTTAGGCGAAGTAATTCTTCCTCTACGTTTAAGAGTTTAAATGTGGTGGGCACCCTTTGCCTGCCTCTCTGAAGCCCCAGAAGACTGTCTTTTGCCTTCCTTTAAAAATCACAAGGCAAATAGTAACTGCTGATCAGCTATCATTTCACAAGCTCCCAGGTGCATGGCACTGGGGTAGATCTCGCAGAGGAATAGAAAATTATGCACAAGCTACTGTTCATGACCCAGAGAACTCCTGGCTAGCTGGGGAGTCTGCGATGATACTAACCAAAAACAGAGCAAATGCACTGGTTAACTGCATGACAAGTTTCAGTTGTTGAATTGTCTTCCTATACTCTTCCTATCCTTTGAGGGCCTTGATGAGAACTGGACTCAGGCTGTCGCATGAACTTGGTGGATGGCCTTGAGAAAGCATGTATACGACCCAAAGTCACAGCGCAGCTCTGCCTTTTTGCATACCTTGGCTCTGATTCAGGGGTTCAGAGTTTTGACCCCTGAATTCACAATCTTCTGTATGGATCCCTGATTGTGTCTAAGGGGAGAAGTGGAGAACAACAAGGGAGACCCCATGTGGTCCACCTCCAAGCACCGCAGAAGCACACCCATAGTGATTTATTTGGTCTACCCGACAAGAAAGTGAGAGGGGAGAGAGAGTTGAGTAGACAGTACAGTCTGATTCTAGCTGTAATCATCACTCAAGGGACACAGCAGCCCACAGTGATCCCACTGGGAGGGAGGCAGCAGATAACACGCCTGCCTCCCCCATGTCCAATGTTACGCACAGACCTGACCCAAATGGATGTCAGAGAGGTTGGGGTGTCCACTCATGTGTCTGTGTAGACTGGGCCTCCAGGATGGAGCTGAGTGAAGAAAGGTGGAGAAAGGATGTGGGGTGGGGGTGCCCAACAGAAGGATATCCAGCACCAAACTGTATGAGGGAAAAGAGGCTGGTAACACACAGCCTGACCTCTATATTGGGGCAACTACCCCCACCAGTGAATGTTCCAGAAGCTTCCATGGGGTGCTTGAAGACAGGATTCACGCATAGGACAGAGCCCCTTTGCTGTGGTGAGCTCTGCCTTTACCCACAGTGCCTGACTGCCTGCCTATTTTCGCAGTCCAGCCCATGCTCCAAATTTTATGACAGGAGATTAAAAATACCCCCGGTTGTGTTTTCTCGTAGATACGCTCCAGGGAGGGACACTTTGGTGAGGCATACTCAGTGCCAGTTTTGTCACGATATCCTTTTCTTCTATAAATTATACGATGTAAGGTTCTAAGAACATGAGTTTCCTTAAGGGATTGGGTGGAATGAATGGGGAGGGGGGTCATTCACACATTTTCCTTTAAATGGTAGTGCAATTAAGAACTACATGATTTGCAAGCAGGCAGTAGGTATTTCAAACAAATGGCTGCTGACAAAAGGGAGAGGGAAGTCATATACATAACAATAACATATAAATATATGTGTATAAATTTGTTTATTGATGTGTTTGCCCAGTTGACCAATCAACTTAGTCAAAATAAGGGCTACATACAGTAGCCACATCCATAGTTCATTTGCTCCTTTTCAGAGAACAATGAAAGATGGTGCTAGAAGATCCTGTGCCATTCTCCTCAGCAGCTCCTACTCTGAGGACGAGGTGCAGTTATCTGGTGCTTAGGAAACGTGTGTTGTGTTGGGAGTGGTCGGGCGTGCTCTGTGTTGCAGAGAATCACCTCGGATTCCAACACCGAGTTTCAGGAGTGGCAAGAGGCACATAAAAATGTTCTCAAGGTGTAGTGATTGAAAGGAAAAATCCCAGCTTCAAGGACGATCAGCTTTGCCTCTCCCAACCTGCCCTCACAGATACAGAAAGGGCGGGTCGTGGCCTGGGAGTCTTCGGGAGCAGGCGTTGTCCCTGGCAGGAGATGTGGGCCACCAGATAGCATCACAGGAGATATTAACATGGCGGCAGAGAGCTCAGCGGGGTGTGCACTCGGGGCCCAACCAAGAAGTGGAAACGGGTCAAATAATTTTGGCAAATCTGGTTTCAATCCTCCTTTCCTCCTTGCCAGCACCAGAGAGAGACAGAGAAGGAGAAACAGACCGACAGATAGACAGAAAGACACTCAGAGAGATCCCAGTTTATAGAAGAGTCATTTTCGGGCTGGGACACACCAGCAAATTGAGAAAACATGCATCACGCCGAAGACATTCACTGAGCACTTTCTCTGGGTCAGCCCCAGCGCTCAGCACCAGAGCCTGCCCTGCACGAGGTTTCACGTGGTGAAGAGACAGACAAGCAGACCTGCGGTTACAAGGGTGGTAATGTCCTCCGATGTAGATGGAAGCAGGGGATGCCCAGGACCTGTGCCAACTTGCATCACCCAGGGCACAGGCTGAAGATGCCAGCAAAGCAACTGTCCCCCCACTCTACAAAGACACATTTCCATCGACAGCAATTCAAAACACAAATCGAAGTCAAGATTGTGGGAAGGGCTGACTTTTTTAGACTTCTTTTACTTCTGTACCAATCTAATATTGTTTCCATTTTTAAATGCATGTACAATTACCATCATCTTCCAGTTCTTAGAGCCTCTAAAAGGTTGAATCCAGCCAGTTTGGGGGCACAGATCCCCAAACCTGAAGGTTGAGGGGAGATTTCTGGGAGAAATGAGCTACCTGCGCTCCAAAACAGAACAGAGCAGGGGCATGTTGAGGGGGAGGAATGGCGGGTGGAGGTGCCTAGATGCTGGCCTCCTTGATGAACGGTCGTAGGACTTCCAAGCCATCTCTTTCCGTTCCCCATCCATTCTCCAGTTGAGATGGGCGGTGACAGCTGAGGGCTGGGGGTCTGTTGCGTCTGAGTTAGACACTCCCATGTAGCACCTAACACAAAGTCTGGCCTGGAGTGAAAGCTCCAGAAAGATTATGATCATTACTGCTGCTGGTGTTCATCTTCTATCTTATTATTAAAGATACTTATCTCTTGGAATGTAGACCATCAACGTTCCTGCTCCACATTCTAGGAGGAGGCAGCATGGTGCTGGCGGGATTCCTTAACTCACATCAGTGCATTTACTGGGCACTCAGGAAACGCCTACTGCACGCACAGCACTGGGTCCCAGAGCTGAGCCGGGCTGCAGACCAAACCTGACCTTGGGCCTTTTGCCTCCAGAGTTAGCCACTCAGACCGAACAGGCTGGGGGGCACTTCTGACACTACTGGGAAGATCTCAGAGAATAAGGACACCGAGGCATCTTACTAGAGACCCAGGGCTCATAAAGTGAATGAATCCCATAGCTGTCCAGCTACCCCCAAATACAAGGGCCCTCCAAGGAACTCTCCCTAATGAGCTTCACACTGAAGTCAGCACTGGGAAATGTTGGGGAGCCAGGTCGGGAAAGCAACATTTGTTGAATGTCTACTAGGGGCCAAGTCCTGGGATTTTACATACAAGATCAACACTTGCCTTGTCAATGCTGGGCAATTGGTGGAATTACCTCCCCCAAATTATAGATAAAAAAAAAAATTATACCTAACAAGGTTAGTTCTGGACATCAGAGTTTTCTTTCCGGGCATCACAGAGCAGATAAGAGCTTCGTTAGAAGGCTTAGCTCTGCTTGACTTTATCCAGACCTTTTCTTCTCCTTGTGCTTAATGCGAAATTGGACCAGGAAAATTATCCTGGACTTCAGCCAACGGATCTCTAAGAAACTGCCTAAGGGAATGAGACCTAGGCTGCCTCTATACTTGCTGCTTTCTATGGGTTTCTAGTGCAGGCTGTGTTACTATAGGGAGAATTCCAAGCATCCCTGTGACCAGATAAGTCTCAGACTTCAATCTCATGGTCCTGGAGTTCATAGTAACTCCTGGGTCATGGGAGGTGCTTGCAGTAGCTAGGTGCATAAGGGCAGGGCAGAGCAGAGCAAAGCCAAGTTAAATATTTGCTAGTCCAAATGGTATCTCAGGACTACTTAGAAGGTTCCAGTGGTACTGGAGCAGAGCAATATATGGCTAGAACCTCATTACCTATTTCTGGACACCACAGACCTAGCCAGCGAGCCTGAGAAAGAAGCCAGCCTCTGTTCAGAGTAAATAGTTAACTCTTCTGGGCTGGAAGAAATGATTATTCAAAAGTTGGTCCCCACATACAAATGCAAATGGCATCTCTGAGACACATGAATGCTAATTTCTCCAACGAAGTCTGTAGACAAATGCTAGTCATTAGAAACATTTCCGTGCATTTATATTAGGCCGTCCTCTAAAAGACTTTTCAGACAAATATGTCATCAAGATATTCAAAACCATGTAATCTTATCCAAAGTTTCATCTATCAACAGTACAGTTTTCATCTCTTGCAGCTGTGTGTCAGAACGCTTGGGGAGATTACTCAGCTGATACGAGGAGCCAGGGAGGGGCTAAAGCAGTGTGGGGGTCCATAGAGCGCCCCAACAGAAGGATCAGGGTTTTTGGGGTGCGCTAGGTCTTTTAGCCACAGGTGAAAAATCCGAGGCAGGTCAGGGGTGGCCTCAAATAGGTTAGAGAAGAAGCCTTCAGGGGCAGCCAGCCCTCACACTCAAGTGCAAGGCAGAACCTCAGACGTGAAGACTAGGGCTGAGGGAAGAGGCTTAGGCAGAGTGACAGTATTTTTTTTTTAAAGGAAGGTGCCCCTTTAAGTCATTTATCTGAGAGTACAGCCCTGTGTGCTCTTTTCTCTTCCCTTGTATCCCCTCCTTTCCCCTCCCTTCCCCTCTCCTTTCTTCCTCTTCCTTCTTCTTTCCTCCCTTCCCTTTCCTTTTCCATCTGGGAAGGGTATTTGGTAAAGAGTGCCCAGAGGAAGCCTTCGTGCTATCCCTAGGGTTGCAAAAGTTACTGTTATTTGATTGTTTTCTGATGGACTATTTGTGTTTGGGTCACTTAATTTAACATGTGAATGGTTGGTAGCTTCTGGCAGTGATGGAAGAACATTCTTCTTAATTACATAATAAAGTGATTCTATCAAAAAACTTCTATATCATTTAATCCAACCATTAATCAATAGGGATATTCATCTACCCACTCAACCATCCATCCATCTATCCATCCATCCATCCTCTACCTATTGACAGCAAGGTCTGAAGAACCTAATATCATAGCATAATTATTATTCTGGTTCTTTGGCTGGAGGAGCTGAGGCATATAAAGGTTAGAAAATTCAACCAAGATTACCCAGCTAATAAGAAATGGTTCTGAAACTGACTCATCTAATTCTCTGGTTCATTCCACTTGATCTATGGACAGCCATTTCTTGAATGCCTGTGTTGTACCAGGTGCCAAGCTCAGGTACAACAGGAAGGTAAAGATGTCTCTGGCTCCTGCCTTCAAGGAGCTTGCATTCTTGAGTAATACCCAAATGTCACAAGGCTGACTGTCAGCTGTGTGGCCTGAAAAAGTGAGGTCCAAATGCCAATGACAGCTGTAAGCTGGTGCAAAAATCTACCACCTGAGGTGCCTGGAGTACTGCTGACATTGTTACGGAGTGACTGAAGGTCATAGGTCTCACTGGCAGCCTCCTTGGGGACACTATCCAAAGGGTGCCTCTTGTTTATGGGCATATAGGCTATAAATCTCATTCTAATAGCTGCTGCTTTGAAGGGGACTCAAGACAAAGAAAAAGAGTCAGCTGGGGTAAGGCCCACCCCTGTGCAGATA
The DNA here is from genome assembly GCA_039655065.1 of Glossophaga mutica. NCBI lineage: Eukaryota > Metazoa > Chordata > Mammalia > Chiroptera > Phyllostomidae > Glossophaga > Glossophaga mutica. The sequence goes on from CM077315.1 coordinate 24,062,245, forward strand.
GCTACACTGGGTCCTTCAGACAATGCTTCTTAGAGCTCAGGATGAAGTCTGTGCCTGCTGGCTCCTGACAATCAAGGGCATGGATTTCTCTATGAGGAATGACTCAATTGTAGAGGCCATTCTTAGTGGAAGAAATAGCTTGTGCAAAGGCACATAGGATGATGATGGAATAATAGAGCAAGGTGATTACGCAGTTCAAGCACAAGTAATGCGTGATGGGATGGCTAATGGAGCAGCATGGGAGTGTCCAAACAGTTAGAATAAGGCCTCATAGTGAAGGGTCTCCTATGCTAGCTGGAGAGTTTGGATGTTCAAGGAGCTACAGAGACATTTGGGCAAGGGAAATATACAGGGTCCAGCAGAAATAACGCTGTGGAGTGTGGTTGGTAGAATACGTGAATGTCTCACATGAGATGGACAGCAATTTGAACATTTCATTTAAAATGTCATAAATATACACATGTGTAGTATTATACATATTTGTTTTTCTTTATTCATTAAATAGTTATTAAATATTTTACATATGTATTAGGGGCGTTATTTGTGCCAGACCATGTATATACAGGTTTGTGCTTTAGAAGAAATACTTGGCTGTAGGTGGGCAAGTCTGGACACAGGAGCACTAGCTAGTTGATTATTTTAATAGGTTAAAATAAGGACATATCTTAGACTCAAGGAGTGGGGAAATGACAGATCATAGCAGGTTCTCAAATTTTTTGAAAAGTAAAACTGAAAGGATGCGTGATTGACTCTAGTATTGAATGAAGGGGAGAGAAGAGTCAAGCCTCCCTCTCAGGTTTCCAGCCAGAAATCTGTGTGGATAGTTATTTTTCAAACCTGATTAGGGACCATGAGAGAAGAGGCCAGATTTGGAGAGTCTGAGATGCCAGTGGGATATACCAGTGGTGTCTAGTAGGCAGTTTAAAATCTTGCTGTGGAGTTTGGAAGATTAAATATTGGCTAGCAATGGAAATTGGACAGTAATCAGCATATTGAAAGAGGATGGCAAATAGGTAGCAAATGTGCCACTAATCCTCACTTCTGCACCCAGAACAGGCATCACTAATCAATCATGGAGTCTTTTTCATTGAGTCTGACTGCTTAAGCACCATGATCCAGGCAGCCATTACCAACAGATTGGAGCTGGCATGGCAATTGAAATATTCTTGATGGCTCTCATAGAGGTGATGACTGGACTACGGAGGGGTTGGGGTACCCAGTGTGGAGAGGGAAGAGTAAAATGCATTGAACGCTGGCACCTGGTAAAACACACACCTGCCATGACAAGAGTGTTGGCTTTGATGGAAGATGACTTGGAATCATATCCCATTGCCCCCTCTCAATGACTGTGGTAATTTTGGAGATTTATCTCAACTCCCTAGGTCTTAATTATTTATTTGTAAAACACAGATGACAATAGTACCTCATAACATTTTAGATAACATTACGGTCATGTAAAGGGTTTACAACCAGCTCACATATAGAAAACGCTCCATAAATGTTATCGGGGGGGATTGAAAAGAGCAAAGGGACCTGTAAAGATTAAGAAGGTTCCTCAGAGACTTCCTAAGTCATAAGACATCATAATATCCCTAATCACAGGAGACCAGCTGGCATTTGGGAAGAATTCTAAACTCTGCTTATTTCTTAGACTCAATCCCTGCGTGGGGTGGCACGTGGTTTCCATGGATACCTTGGTCCCTCCTTAAACTCAAATACAGTGTCAGGGTTGACTCTACTCACTGATTAGACTTTGCCTCCTAATTTGCAACAGTTCCTCTGTGTGGAGTTTAGAAAAAGAGCGGGGTGCTTTGCTTCAGCACAGCAGCCACTGGGTCTGAACTTCCTGTGTTTCACCAAGAACAGCAGATGGACAGCTATTCAGCGGCAACCCAGGAGGAAAATGAATCGGAGTTCAGTTGTTTCCGATCAAGAGGTCACTTTTTATTTTAGGTTGCCAAGTGTGTGTTACCTGAGAAAGGCCTTGTGGTCTGTCTAGAAAAGCCTGTTAAAAATAAATAAATACATATAATTTATTTATTTGCCTGGTTTGCTATTTCCCAATCATCATCCTCAATCTAAAGGCAGTTATGGTCTTTTGGGTGTAGTACAGCATATAAAGTGTTTAACAAAGTGGCCTCAAATTTATGTAGCAAGGATCATATTTATCTGGGTAAATAAAAGATTATGTTTTCTGAACTGCATCTCTGCCGGCTCTGCCAGCCTTTAATAATCTTTGCCAAGAGACTGGAACCACTTTATATGGGCTTCATAACCACAGAGTGGTTGTGTTGTTTTTATTTCATTTTACTTTTTTGGTGGGGGAGGAGGGAGTGGCCATTTAATGTTATTTTTCACTACAGATGTGACGGTAAAGTGAATTGCTTTGAATGCAAAGGATCACACAGTTTCCTGGCCTGCACACAGAACTTCTGGTGACCTCGTGGTGAGGGCAGCAAGGCTTCAAGTGGTGACAAATCAAGAGATGCCAAGAGGCTCAAAGGCTTGTTGATATTTTTGGTACATTCTGCGTCCCTGCAGTCTACTGTTGGGTTTGCTATGGTTCATTTTCTCAGAATGTTGAGTCAAAGACACATTTTTGGTTTTTACTTCTGTGTGTTGGTGGGTTGTGTGTCTGTTCATGGGAACATTAGTGTATTTGTGTGTGTGTGTGTGTTGGTACCCATGAAAAGAGAGAAGAGTCCAGAGAGACAAAGTGGGGGAAGTAAGAGAGGGTAAGGAAATGGTGGGCAAAAATCGCACAGGCCTCTTACAAAGGAGGTTGTCCAGACTCATTCATTCTTTCACTTATGGTCCATGGTTTTGTCTCTGGTACTGTTCCAGGTTCTGGGAATATTACAGTCACCTAGAGGGACAGAATCCCTGATCTCATAGACTTTACCATTTAGCAAGGGACACTGATAACTTCAGAAGGTATTTCATGTATTATTGGCCAGTCCAGTAATGGACTAAGTTAGTGCCTTCTGTCTGGGCCAGGTCGACTGTCATACTCTAGGCACAGCTCTTATCTCTTCATAGCCCTGCCGGAGGGAGGCCATCTCCAGAACACATTTGTTTCCCTCTGGACAGACAGGCCCCTCCTCTTACTTAGATCACTCATCCTATTTTAAGGCTGTTTTCTTAAATTCCCTGTATGCCAAATGGTTCTCAACAAGGGTTGATTTTGTCCCCCAAAGAACACTCAGCATTGTCTGGAGGTGTTTTTGGTTGTCATAATTGGAAGATGCCACAGACATAAGACGCTGCTAAACATCCTTCAATGCACCCGGCAGTGTTATCCAACAGAAAGAGCTCATCCACCCGGACGGAGCTAGGAAAGCCAGACACCGGACACAGAGATTGCAGAGGAGAAAGATTGGCTATTTTATTGTGAATGGCACCACCCAGAAGAGTAGGAATTTAATGCTCAAAAGCCCAAACTTGTGATGGCATGTAAGTTACAGAGTATATTGGGCAAAATCACAAGACACCCTGCTTTGGGGCTTGGTGCTGGGAGCTGGTTGGTCAAAGGTGCAGAAGGGTAATAAATCATTTCTTCAGGTCTTGAGGACAGTTCTGAGGGCTGTTCTGGTGTCGCTCTGTCTGCTTTCATGGGGAAGTAGACAGGGAATCATTGTACCCTAGGTGTCAGGATCTGAATCATAACTTAGGTCAAGATGTTATCTTTAGTCTGCCAGAGGTCCGAATCTGTGACCTTTAGTCAGGTCCAGGTTACGGTCTTCTGCCACCTCAGGGGTTGCTGATTATCCAGGGGAAAGGTTAGGTCTCTGAGAGATATGTATATAAATATATAGAGACATAATTTCTAGAGCTATCGTTGAAAGCTAACTTTAACCAAAGTCACGAGGACCCTCAGTTTCAGCAGCCCCATAGCAAAGTATGACCCGGTCCCAAATGTCATCAGTGCTGAGAAATTCTGGCTTACCTGTTTATTTTCCATCTCCTCCACAGTGAGAAGGTCTGTCTGGTTCTCTTATATCTGTAGTGCTGACATCTTATAGATGTTCAATAAAAACTTGCGAGCTGGCAGTGCCTATAATAGTGCTCAATATGCAATAGGTGGTATAAAGTGTTTGTTGAGTGACTGCCCAATAAGCTCTGTGACTTAATAGCATGCCACTTTGGTGAAACATCCAACCTTTCTGAACTTCGACAATTCCCCCCATCAGGACCGATCAGACCCAGATGTCAGCTGTGAGACTGGGAAGCCCTGACTTCAGTTGGTGGCTGAGGCACTCCTAGCACCAGGGTTTGTAGGTGTGTGCTTGTGTGTGCACGGGCGTGAGATCTACCCAGAAGCCTGGCGCTGCCCCTTCTGGAAAAGCCTTCACCACAACCATTTGCCTTTTCCCGCAGGAACACTGCCTCCCCACACAATGAATTTGGAACCTGCATAGCTTTTGCTGGGGGCTGCTAGCAAAGGCTTTCTGCAGAATGGTTTGCAGAGCCACGGGGATGGAAAACCCTCACAATGCCAGCCTTGGAAACTTAGGGCTTGCCCTGGGGAAATGTGTCCCCAGAAAACCTTAGCCACCCATCCCTTCCTGTTCAAGAGCATTTGTCACCAACATGTTTCCTAACAACATAGAGGATCAGCCTGAAATGCATGTGCCTGCAAATTCTGCCCCTGAAACCACTTCTCAATGGGAAATCACTCACAAAGCCCCGGCGTACACTACAGAGGCTCACTACCTGAATGAGCTTACCACCACTACCGTCTGAGGCGAGAGTGTTTGGGGGAAGGAAAATAGAAATGAAATATCTGGGAAATCTGAGACATTGTTTTAAAACAACGGTTTTTTAGGGTGTTTGATTTACTATTCAACTGTGCGCAGCTGCTGTTTGGAAAATAGGACGCGTGCCAAGCCGAGAGAGCTGGTGGAGAGGGTCGGGGAGAGCAGGGACAAAGGAATGAACAGTGGTGTTTGCACACTTCACGTGTTACCTCGACTTGTGAAAAATCCGTGCAGCTGAACTTCCTGAGAAGCCATGGGCTCAAGTCTCTTCCAGTTGCCATTTATCTGCTGAACTGCTGTTTCCCTCGCCTCACTCTTGCCCTCTTTGTCTTAATTAAAGAGATTTAGGAGACGGCTCTGCCCTCCGAGTGCACATTTTAAATCAGTGCTTCAACAATCACTGCCTCCTTTTGCTTCTGTTTTCTTCATTCTGGCATCAAGACACCCACACATTGACTTGAGAGGGTTTTTCCCCCCAAATTTAGGGAGAATTGACCTAACCTACTAGTAACCATTAGAAAGTGGCATTTTGAACATTTGCAGGGTTGTCCAACCGTCCTCTCTATCTAGTTCCAAACTACTTTCATCACCCCCAAAGGAAACCTGTTTCTATTCCTCATTTCACCCTCCCCTGAGCCCATGAGAACTATTAATCTGCTCCCTGTCCTTACGGGTTTACCCACTCTGGATCATTCAAAGGAACGGAATCATTCATGTGACCTTTTGTGTCTGGCCTCTTTCATTTAGCATCAAGTTTTCAAGGTGCAGCTATGTTGTGGCATGTAGCAGCATTTCCTTCCTTTTTATGGGTAAGTAATATTCCATTGTACAAATTGACCACAGTTGCAGCATTTTGTTTATCCATTCATCCACCGATGGACCCTGAGGTTGTTTTCACCTCTTGGTTATTATGAATAGTGCTCTATGAATATTCATGTCCAAGTATTTATCTGAAGACCTGTTTTCACTTCTCTTAGGCATACATCTAGAAATGGAATTGCTCAGTTATATGGTAATTTTCCATTTAACTTTTTGGGGAATCAAGAATTCTTTTAAGGCCCTCATCTCACAGCCATCCTTGGTGTCCAGTCAGCTAATATGTCTTCTACCTAAGAGGAGCCAAGAGCTAAACTTGGGGTCACCTCCCGAGACAGTGCTAACTTTCTGCCCAGGAATGAGAAGGCTGATGAGGCACAGAGACCCTCATGGAGCCCCTCCTTTTCTCCATCACCAGCAGAGTTAGCTCTGTACCCAATATGGCACTAGGTGTTGGGTCCCATGAAAACCATGGAGAGCAGGCATTATTCTGCTTATTTTTTTAAATGAAGAGACAGGGACTCAGAGAGATTAACCCACTTCCCCAAGCTAAGAAGTATGGGCCTTCTTAGGTCTAAGGACCTACTGAATTATTTCACCAGATTTCAAAGACTGCCGGTTCCCTGCCTAGGAAAGGTAAACACTTCAGAAAGAACTGACCCAGCTCAACTAGAAAAATCCCTTCCATTTTTAGGGAAGTTTGATCCAAAGACAGGCCAGGGGCAATGGATTTCCTTCAGCCTAGGTGACCCAGGAAGTAGGGCTGAACTTTTTCCAAAAGGTTATTTGGCGACCTCCATTACTAGGAATGAATGCTTCTCTAACAATTACAAGATCCTTGCCTCTATCTAGTCTTTTGTCTTGAGTTTCCCCCAAGGGGGGAAGAGCTACATTTATCCTTCCTTCTCAGAAAATAGTCTCATTTTTAAAGGAAAAAAAAAAAAAAAAGAGCAGCAGAAGAAGCCAGCCATCTCTTCCTAAGCATTTATGTTTCTTAGCATGTGCTAAGTTTTCATGGTACACTGATACAGCAGCTCTCCGGACAGCTCTGTGAGCTTGGTGGGGGTGTTATTTTTATTCTGATGAGGAACCTGAAACTCAGAGAGGTTAAGAATTTTGTAAAAAAATCTCCCAATCAATAGGAGCTTTCTGAATCTAAACTCTATGGAAGATAGCACTCTACCAAGCCAACCATTGATCAATCACTTTCTATTGGGTGTCCTAGCACCCTGGGCTAGGTGCTTTCCTACATGGTCTCATTGAATCTTTGCAAACATCTAGCTTGTAGAAAAGGAACTTAAGGGTTAGTAACATCGCATAACTTGCCTAAGCTCACACAGCCAATGCCAGCCAAAGACACTATTGTGGAGCCGCCTGATTCTAAGGCCCCATCAAGTCTTCCATGCTGCTCTATTATTTGTCCCATATGGTGCTAAGCTTATCTCAAGACCAGGGGCCAGGAGGCACATCTGCTGAGGGATCCTGTGTGGTCAGATCATAAATTTCTGACAATCTCATCTAACTCTGATTCCAGTCAACCACTTGCCATTGCAGTTAGCAGATTCCCACATTAGAGTGGAGCTCTTGGATGCAATGGTTTTCAGAGTTGTTAGTGGTAATGTGATTTTTCCTAAGATGAATAAGAAAGTAAATTATTTCCAAGGGAGGTTAGTTTGACTCAACAAGAGCGGAGGTATAGCATCTCTGTGCTAGGGTACGTGACCAAGCAGATAAGAAGATGTGTACATGTGTATATGCTCAGCATTTGTGTGTAGCCATATACACGGATCATATGCACACACACAAATAGTGTACAGAAATATTTGTTCACAAGCATGGGTCTGTATACGTTGGTGGAGGTGGATTCATTTGAGTGTTTGTGCACTGGGGGTGACTTATTAGAGAGAGAAAGAGTGGAAGACATAAGAAGACTCCTCATTATGACTGATTTCTAGGAGAATCATCTTAAGCTCTTTGTTGGGAGGTGGGAGTAGTAAGGCTGAGCCGCTGTGTATCCACAGGGTTCTTCTGGTTGTATAAAAACAACAGTTTCTGCATGCTGGTGACCTAGTTTCCTGGGAAGGGTCTCTATGGGGCCTTGGTTACTCCATGCCTTGCCTGTCACTTGCAACCTCCAGTCTCATCTTTATGTGGAGTTTCGATCTGATCATCCTAACAGCCCTAGAGTGAGAATCTCCAGGTTCACACTGATGGGGCTTGCCTGGGAGCTCCTTAGCAGGCAGGGTCCCTGCCTCCACTTCATTCTGACTCTGAAGGTTTGGGTTAGGTTCTGAGACCCTGCATTTTAACAAGCTCTCTGGGTTATCCCAATGCAGGTGACACTGACCACACTTGGAGACTCTCTGGCTTAGAGAGCCTGCAGGGATTGATTGACATATGTCCATCCTGAGCACCTATTTTCAAGAGGGTGCCTCAGAATTAGTCTGTGTTAGCACCGAGGTGCCCACTGCCTCCCTGCAGTGTCCTGGCTCCAGTGTGATGTTCACTCAATACTCAAATTAGGTTCCACTCCTACTTTTCATGTTTGGAGCAACTCTGGACCCATCCCAAAATTATCTACCTATTTTGTGATGAACCCTCACCTTCCAGTAAGGAGTCCGGCAAATGGTCTATCTGTGTGCCTCTTCTCCGTAACCAATTACACACCAAAGAACAAAAAATTCTGTTTTGCAGGAGTTTGCTCAGCAAATCCCTTTTCTCTGAAGTTCATAGAATCTACTAGACTTAAGTATGTTTTCAAAGTTAAAATTCCCTCTTGCTAAAGTCATACCCCAAATTTTCTGGAGGAAGAAGGAGTAATGAACAACCATGATGATGTCTTACTCATTGCAAGTGACTTTTCAACTTCCCACTTATAATCCTATCCTAGGGGGAAGGAGTTTTCGTCCTTCTTCACTTCTCTAAATAGGTGAAGGTAGGCTGGCTTGCAAGAACTATTCGGCAATCAATCTATTTCTCCATTCTCATCCACCAATTCTGATTTCATATGACATTGGAATGCAGCCGACAGCCCCTAAAAAAGGTGTGTGTGGGAGGGGGATGCGATGGGAGACTTAATTTGACAGGGTTACAAGGAGACAAGCTGGAAGCAAACATTTGACACTCCAGCCCTGGAATGCTGTAAAAATTTAATTAGGTGGATCCATTAGTCATGCCCACATGAAGGTTTCATACGGGACTTACAAAAATGCAGGCTACTGAGAGAAAGTTTCAGACCTTCCTGTAAGTGCCCTTTCCCTCATTATTGGGAAATGTGGTCTCCGTGGGCCCACTGACCCCGGCTTTGTGTTTACGAAATACGGTTAGGACAAGATTAACAACATGGACTGAGGGAGTTTTCAAATCTAAATAAGAGACAACTCTTTAAAGGGGAGTTTGCCCAGCCTGACTACCTCTCAGTCAACTGGGCTGAGAGACGATTTTGGTGCCCTGCCTTTTATCACTTCCTGACGCAAAATTTTAGGTTTAAATGCACCGGGAACAATTATATATGGTAGATTTTAACAGGATGGGCGTGTGTCACTTCTCAAGTTGAAAATAATAGGCAGCCTCTCTAGTTCCAAAACAAGGCGTGGAGACGGGTTTGAATTCACAAATCAATCTTCCAGATTTCAGGGCCGGGGATACTTATAGCTCCATTTGCAACCAGGCATGCTCAATTTACGAACACTGTTATTTTGATTGTAAGTCTCTGATTAGTCACTGCGGTTGGAAGGAGGTAGATGAGGAAGATATTTAATACAACTGTTTATATGGTGATATTTGAAAGACATTGAAAATTAACTCAAGACTCTTAGCTCTTAATCAGTTCAAATCCTATGAGATTTCCCACATAGACCATGGGCATTGTTTATTCAGAAACATTTCATGTAATTCAGTCCAATATGGTGTTCAGCATTCAACTGAAAATGAAAGGGTTTGGTATGGCACATGACTGTTCTAGAACCACAGTCCCCTAGAGATTGGCTGTGGGCTGACTTTTCTGTTTTCATCTGTATACATTCATCTATTTATTCATGTTATTGTTTCAACAAACACGTATGTCTTTATACTCTGGATTGAGACATAAAGTTTAACAAGACACAGTCCCTGCCCTGGGGGAGGTCACTGCGAATGGGAAAGACTGACTTAAAAACAAGTAACCACAGTGTGCTGAGGTAATAATTATAATGTTACAATTTATTGTTTGCCTATGCACCAAGCAATTTACATACATTAGTTCATGTACTTTTACAAGCAACTCAGCAAGATAGGACTCTAATATTTTTATAGATGAAGAAACTGAGACCCAGACAGATTTAAGAGCTTTCTTTCTAGATGCACAGTTAAGAAATGATAGAGCTGAGGTTTGAATCCTGGACTTTCTAATTCCATTAAACTGTGTTGCCTCGGAGTCTTAGGTTAGGCAAGTGGCTGAGGTAAATGCCGTGCATGGAGAAGAGTTGGCAAAGTTTTGGGGGCCCTTGAAGGATAAATAGGTCCCCACAAATTAGCAAGCTAAGTGTTTGATAGCTCAAGGGGAAACCCTGCCACGTTGTAACTAATATTTTCTGGTTATTGCTACTTCTAAATAAACCTTAGTTTGAGATAAAGAACCATATTTTATGTAACTAAACATGCTGTGTCCCTAAAGGTCCTTTGACTTGGTAAATATTTGGAATCTTGTCCCCCCACACCTAAAAAACATTGCATATGTGACGATTTCAGGCATCAGCCCATGGCCCTATTTAAATTGCTAACTGAATTTGGGAACCACTTAGATACATATCAGCAGAGAAAGTACATAACTTTGGGGAAACCAAACTCTAATGGGAGGAAATTAGTGGGTACACTGGAATGAGTAACTGGCACAAAGAATGCCTGTGAGCAGGGATGCAGGTAATTGGAGAAATGCATGTCTTGTTTATGTCTTGGACGGTCAGGGATCTGAAGAGGCTAGACACTGAGTCTTATAAGATCATTCAGCTCTTTGACCTCAGATAGCTTCGGTGTGACATTAGTCACCATCTTGATTGGAAAATCATTGTTTGTAGGAGGGAAGGAGAAACAGACTGCAACCTAGTTTACTCAAGTTCCACTTCTCTAAATTTCTGGGAATATGTAGATTTAGATTCTTTTTTTTTTTTTTGTAGATTTCATTTATTTAGTTTTAGACAGAATGGAAGGGAGGGAGAAAGAGAGGGAGAGAAACATCAATGTGTGGTTGCCTCTTGGGTGCCTCCTACTGGGGACCTGGCCGCGCAACCCACGCATGTGCCCTGACTGGGAATTGAACCAGCTTCCCTTTGGTTTGCAGGCTGGTGCTCAATCCACTGAGCCACGCCAGCCAGGGCTAGATTTAGTCTTTAAGATCCCTATGCCTCATTCTGATCTGTTTGTCACCTAGATTCAGCCACATGGGACAAGACTTGTTAAAGTCAATTGGTCGAAAATAAAGCAAGACTCACATTGTGGCCCTAACCCTCAAGATGAGTGTCTTAAATTGAGCTCCTCCTCTGTGAAATTCCAAGCAGAGCATTCATAGTAAAGAGAAGCTGGACCTTCTTAAAAGTCAGTTTTCATAATCCAAGACAAAATGTTCCCTTGGCCTCTATCACGGATGCCCATCTCTGGTGAACATCTAATAATTTGTGTCTGTCGAAAAATTCCCTTTCCTCTAGAGATCCCACCCCCACCCCCACTCTTAAAGTTTGTATGGGGCTGACCCCCTAGAGTCCCACCTCTAGAGGTAGCAACCCTCACTTAATAGAAATTCTACAAGTACTGGATTCTGCAGCGAGCAGCGCACTACCAATCCAAGCCCATAAACCTCACATTTAGGACTTGTTAGAAGTATTTGAAAGGAGGAGCTTTTTCTACAGGGAGTGCTTTTGGTAAGGATGATTTAAGACTGCAGTTTCCAGCAGCCATATTTCCTCCTCAGGGGGATCCCGGCAAGGAATGACGGCGACACTGAAGGAAGGGAATCGGGATCCACAGGAAGTTAGTGGTGGCACTATGGGCATCTCTGGATCCAGAGATGTGCCGGAAGCCAGTGTCACCGCTGGATTTTTCAAAATGTGAGCCAATACATTGTTTTGGTATATGCTGAAGCTAGGTTGAAACGAGTCTCTTGTCACTCATAAGCAAGAGCCCTGATACCATCTCTGCTTAGGCTGCTTCCAGATAGCTTAAAACATGTTATGAAATTCTCAAAATATATTTTAAAAACTTATAGCAAGTTCATTTTCATTTGAAATGGGAATATATGAGTGAGATGTGAATGTCATTACATCAAAAAGATAGTTACAGGGCAGAGCAACTGCTTAAAATGAGGGTTCCCCTCACGGTGACCAACACAAGGTTGACCGGAGCTCGGCCGGCCAGCGTGGGCTCAGGAGCCACGTGCGACAGCAGAGCACTTGAGAGCTGGTTCCGAAATGGAGATGAGCTCTAAGTATAGAACACACCCTAGCTTTAGAACACTGGGTACAAGCACAAGAATGTAAACTATCTCATTAATGATTTCTTTTGATTACATGTCAAAGTGAAAACACTTTGGAAATATTCAGTTAAATAAGTATGCTTCAGGGTGGAAGGGAGGCAGCAAAGGGCAAAGGGGCTCGAACACATGGTGACAAAAAGAGATTTGACCTTGGGCAGTGGACACACAGTGCAATATGCAGATGATGCATTAGAGAATTGTACACTTGAAACCTATATCATTTCGTTAATCAACGTCACCCAATAAATTTAATTAAAAAAATCATTCACGTGAATTTTACCTGTTTCATTTTTATTTTCTATTTTTTTATATTATGGCTGCCAGATAATTTTAAAAATACACACGTAATTCACATTATATTTCTACCGTACAGTGCCACCTTAGAGCTGTGGTTATTATAAGACCCCACTTTGAGTTGAACCCAAACCTCTGTCTTCGACACTCCCACCCTGTCTTTCCTTATCTTGAGCTACTGTGGTTGACTCTGGGGAACAAACACTGAATCAAATCCATTATTCACAGTACAGCCCCTCAGCTATTTGAAGCGGCTCCAGATTCCTCCCATAACTCCTCTTTCCTCAGCCAAACACCCCACGTCCTTCGACCACGTTTCACATAATCTAGTTTCCCCATTTTCCTTTGGACACCTTTCAGTTTCCCAAGGATTCCCTTAAAGCAAGCTCAGCTTTCTTCCTGGCATGCCAGCTGTATTCCGAGCACCGAGCTTCTCACCTTCTTGTGCTACACTCCATGTTTCTATTAATTTGACCTCATTGCTATGAACCGATTTGGGAACAAAGGCTTCTGTCAGTGGTTCTCAAAAGTTAATCCCCAGACCAGCAGCATTCACACCACCAGAGCATTAGTTTAAAATACAAATTCTCTGGCTCCACCCAAGACCTCGGGTTTCTTTAGTGCAAATGAATGTGAGAGCAGCACTGGCTTATACCCAAAGTCTTCTACAATCTCCTGCCTTTCAGACAGGTTTTCCCTGTTTTAATGGTTGGATTTTGTTTTTGAATCATAATGCAGGAGTTTGCATTCGTTTCTATTAGCGCATCACAATTTTGGCCCCGAGTTCTAGCTTGTCTAAACTAACCCTTCTCAAATGCAGCTCCCTCCATTTCTCCCTGCACTGTGTCAGCTGCACACTGACTAAGGCTGATTTTCATCTTTATCCAGAGCTCTGATATGAATGTCGAACAACACAGACCCCAGGTCAGGGTCGTACTTCCCTCCGCTGTTCCCTCCACCTGTGAGTTTTGTTTTCAAAGCCCTTCTCCCTCCCACCTCCCTCTGAATCAGCTCTTCCTGGCCAGCTCCACCAGGGCCTGCATCCTCACTTACATGTCACCTCTACCAAAAAAAGAAAATGGAAATCGGGTTCGGGGTTGATCATCTGAGCCCCCTGTGCAGACAATAATCAGGGTTTTATTAACGACCCTCTCCTTTTCTGGAACATTGGTTCTTGATTGGGGCAATTTTGCCCACAGGGGACATTTGGCAATGTGCAATCAGATTTTTAGTTGCCACAACAGGGGGTTGCTACTGGCATCCAGTGGGTTGAGGCCAAGCCTCTAAGTGCCCTTCAAATGTACAGGGCAGGCCCCCCCAACAAAGGATGGTCTGGCTCTAAATGCCAACCGTGCTGAGGCTGATGGACCTGCCCCCGATTTCAGTCCCTTGCCCCTTTTGGTCCCTGATTTTATTTCTAGCCCCAGTAGAATGCATGGCTTACAGGAGGTAAGTGCCATCTTCCTTACTGGGAGGAAACATGAGAAAAAACAACCAAGATTATCTGTAGCTTTCTGTTTTAGCAAATAACTTACCTGGAGACTAATATGATTGAGGACGTATGGAAACTGTTTTGAGTGAATAGCTACGCTGGCTTTATAATGAGCCCATTGCTAACTAACAACTGTAGTACTTCCAAAGAACTTGCAAACCACTGAAACATTTTGGGGTCTCTAAGTTGTCTGAGTACTCTCCTTTTGCAATCTCATTGTCCTACTAATGGTCGAGTAATATGGTATTTATTAACTATGTGAACTTGGGCTACTTAATCTCTTCAAGCCTCGGTTTCCTCAAAATGAGATAAAGATACCAGCACTTCCTGGGATGCAGATTGCACGGATGAAGTCAGATGAGGTTCCTACGGCACTAATAGCCTCGCTGGGCCTGGAGTCCTCACCTGCCGTGGTAGCTGCTATTTCCTCGTTTAACCCCCACAAAGATCTTTTGGGGACCAGTAACATGTATCTCACAGACAGTGACTCGGAAGTCCATTCAGTCCAATGGGTTGAATTTTTATCCAATTTATCGTCAATGAAGATATCTTACTAGTGTTTATGATTGATCTTGACTGATCGAAGAAAGACATTTCTCCCATCAACAGAGCTTTTCTGGAAGCTTCTAAAATATTGAAAAGAATGTTGTTAATCAAGCCATCAAGCACAAGGATCCACACTTTTGCATTCAAGGTTGGCTGTTACTTTCGGAGATTTCCAGTGGAGTGGGCTCAAGGAGGGAGATCAAGCTTGCGTTTAAAGTGATGATAGTTGTTCATTTGAAGGAAGTCAGCAAACAGCGCAGGGGAATTCTGCACCAGGGCTGAGGCCTGAAGGCTCACGCAAGGAATCTTCCAGGAGTTCTTTCTATCTGAGCTCACCCTGCAGAGTCTGTGGGGCCTCGGATGCAGGCGGCAGCTGCTCCCCTGCCCCATGGGGAGAAGGACCCTGGCTGAGTGTCCTCCGGAGCAAGGCAAGCCCTGGGAGCCAGTGAGTCATTCTGTCTTGGCACAGACCTCCCAAGGCTCTTGGGGGAAACAAGCAGACATTGTTGAAAGAAAACCCTCCTGAGCATGAAAGGCCCCCAGTCAACTCTTCGGAGGAGGCCTGTAACCTGCTCCTGCCCCTTCTTCCCCCCCTTGGCCTGGAGAAACCACAGGGGCCTGGGGGTGGGGGTGGGTTTGGAGTACAGGCCTTTGTTGTCAGCCGGGAACAAAGGCCCAGACCCAGGCTGGACAGAAATTTCCTGGGGCCCAATCAGGGGTGCCAGCTTCTGACTCAAGTTTTAGCTGTCTCACCAGGGCTTGGGTAAACAAGAGCCAGACCGGACACCCAGTTCCTGTAATCTCACTTATTTGGCGGGATAGCTGTCTGGCTTCTTCCTAATGCTGAAAGTCCTGTCGCACTAGGAGTGCACTTTTGTGATGTTTATTCACCTTCGTTCAAGGAATTTCTCTCCTGAACGTAGCTTTATTTATCAGGTAACATTATGGGGAAAATTTTATTTTCTTAGTGGCTGTTGTGAGAATTGCTTATGGGCAAATACCCATTTTTAGGAGAGAAGAATACTTGGAAAGATCTTTTTGGACATCGGTGATGGGGACTGTCTTCTGGGGCCTGAATGTGAGCAGGCCGGTGGGGACAGGGACAGGTTTGTGTGTCACTCTGGTGAGGGAAGGGGGAAGAAGATGGAGAAGTGAGCGGGGCACTAAAGCCCCTCGGCCACATGCCCTGCAAGGTGCCCCTTCCTGTGGTCACTAACCTTCCTGTTAGGCCACTACACTCGAAATGTTTCAGACAAGTGGACTTATTTCGGAAATCCCTTTTAAATATGAGAGTCCTGTTCAGCTTTCTGAGAATGGAATTTGAAGCCATATTCAGGTGCTCGTGAGCTCAGAAGTTGGGGAATTCACAGGAATTGTGGGAACAACTCTGAATGCTTGAAAATCTGTGAAATTAGGGTTTGGACTCATTTAAACTAAATCTCCTAGGAGTGGGAGCCGTGGATAACATCTGAGTTACATTATTAACATCCCTCTGCTAGCCTGCACTGATACCGCCATTTCTCTAACAAAGAGCAGGGGCTTGGGCTACGTCTGTTGTGGCTGGCTCTGACTGAGGGCATGAAATGGTCTCCAAGGAGGAGGCCATGCACCCACTATGAGGCATGACCTTGTTTATTGGCTCTTTGGAGCAGGGCAAATGAAGTGGGACAGTGTGGTAGGTGCATGGTACGTCTTCCACTCATTAACCCAGATGGAGGTCACAGCTCCATCTTGGCTGCTGCGGGGAAACAGCAACTTGTCAAAACTTCAGGCGAAAGCACAAGGTTCCAGCTCATTGGAACCCAATTCCTAGATGAGTGCAGGCAGAAGAGGAAGCTGTGCTTGACTAGCCCCAGATAGGCCAAGCAGATGTTGTGCGGGACTCCTCTCTGCAAAGCTCAAGTGCTGGCTGGGCTCATCACGCAAACAGGGCCCCAGGGACTGCAGCTGATGAGGGCCCCGCAGCGCTCGGAGCCGCTGAGCTTTTGGCTCTGTGCCCCCCACCCCTCCCAGCCCAGGGTGGCCTGGCCCCCTGCCAGCTCAATTTCGAAGGGAGGGCTAGGCAGTGAACAGCACATGAGAAAACTCTTGCAAAAGACCCAGCAATGCTTTTGGATGATGCCCTGTTGTCACAGGCTGCGGAGCCTTCAGTGGGGCTGGGTTGGTAGGGAGATGGAAGCTGGGTGCTCAGAGGATGCGAAAGAGCCTATTTTCTGCCCTGCCCTTCCTCTGGGGGAGAGAGGTAGGCATGAGCTATGTCATCCCAAACAGGTCCCTGAGCTGCTCTGCCTGCCATGGCTGGGAGAATAATCCCAGTCTTAGAACTCAGACATATTCCAAAAAGAAAGGAGCCATCTCTGTGCACATGCTCAGGTGTGCATGTGTTTAAACAGTGCGAGTGTATGTTCATTACGGGTGTATGTTTGGGTGTGGACATATTCAGTAAGTGGTGGAAAGTGCGGTCAAGGCTCTGCATGCACCCGTGGACAGCGACTGTGAGCCTTCTTCATGGGCCTGTGTGTTTAGCACCTTGGGTGTGCATTGCCTGAGCGAGTGTGCCTGCATATGCACAGCCAATGTGTACACATATATTTGCATGTTCCCATGTATGCCCTCAGGTATACCTGCATATTTGTCCACATGGTCCATGACACATTTGTTTTGGGTACATGGCCTCTATGTATGTGCACGGACTGTGAGCTTGTATATACACAGGGTATATGCCCAAAATGGATCTGTCACCCCAGTAGGTATATTGAATGTGTATCTGGTGGGCATGCGTGTCCCATGCATATGTAGTTTTTACAAAACTACTGTATGTGTGTCTAATGTGCATGTCAGTTTTCGCAAGCATGTGAGAAAGAACATAGACTTGGAAACAGTGTGTCTGTGTGAACCATCCTGCCGAGCAGCCTATCAGTGGGCATCTGAAGGCATCGGAGCTCCTCAGCACAGCACGCGGGGCCTGCCCGTCCTCAAGCCCTCCTCCCTCTCCTTCATTCCAGCCCCACCGCCTGACATGCCCTGGGCCTCCCTCTGCTGCCTTTGCTCAGGTCCTACAAAACCGCCTACAGCTCCCTGAATAGGACAGGCTGCTCCATGTCTCTGAAACTTCGCTCATGCTGTTCTCTCCCCTGGAATGCCTCTCCCCTCCTCCCACTTCCCATCTCTGCTACACCTACTCATCGTTTCAGATTCAGTTCAAGTGTTGACACATCTGTGAAGGCTCCTTGATACGGCTGCTGGGACCGGCCATTTCCTTCTTTGTCTCCCAACTATGAATGTGAGCACATTTCCCCCGAAGCACCTCTAACATCTGAGGCACTTATTTGCCTGTGTGTCTGTTCTCACGTCCAAGATGGCAACTGCTAGGGTGAGGAAGATAATCCTGGCCTCTACATCATTGCATCCCAGGCTTCCTACTAAACATATTCTCATCCTCAACACAGCCCTGCTAGATGAGTGACTTTATCCTCGCTTTAGAGATGGGGTCACTGAGGCTCCCTGAGGGAGTTATAGCCCTCTTAAGTAGCTAGGGAGGAAATGAGTCCTGCATCTGAGTCCAGGGCCCAGGCATTAATTTTCACACCATTCCTAGATTGGAACTTACTCTTCTGATTGATTGATTTATTCGAGAGATGTCTATTGAGTGCTTGAAATACATATACCAAGTGCTATTCTAAGCACTCAGAATACAGCCCACAATTGCTGTATTGCTCACAGAACTTGAATTCTAGTTCTGGTTCACCCCATGAGGCTGGGATGGATGGATGGTTAGATGAATGGATAGATGGATGGTGTGTGTTTGTGTGTATGAGTTAGTGTATTAGCACATTCTATCTTTGGACAGGAAATTTCCAGGATCCAAGATTATCTCAGAAGGATGTCACCTGAAAGATTAGTTGTGCAACTACCAATAGAGGAGATGAGGTACAGACCATCAGAACAGACACTGGTAGGCAAATAATGGCTCCCAGATGTCCATGTCCTACTTCCCAGAATTTGTGAATATGTTAGATTACACAGCACAGAGGAAGTAAGGTTGCAGATGGAATGAAGTTTGCTAATTAGCTGATTTTACCATAGGGAGATTAGCCTGGATTATAAATGTGGGTCCAATGTAATCATGCATGTTCTTAAAAGTGCAAGGGGAGGCACAAGAAGAAAAAGTCCAGGTGATGTGATGAGGGAAGGATCTTGGCTCTCCATTTCTGGCTTTGAAGGTGAAGGAAGGGGCCAGGAGCCAAAGCATGAGAGCTGCTTCTGGAAGCTGGAAAAGGCAAAATAATGGATTCTCCCCTAGCATCTGCAGAAGGAATGCAGCCATGACAACACCTTCAGAGACCCATGTTGAGTTCTGACCTCCAGAACTGCAAAGGAATGAATGTGAGTTGTGTTGAGTCATTAAGTTTGAGGTAAATATTTACAGCAACTGTGAGGAAGAGGAACCAATGTTTCAGAATGGATGAGATTGGGTGCGTTCAGGGTGGTGTGGCTGTAGACTAATATTTCAGATTGGGAGAAACAGGTTCTTGTACTAAAATAGAATCTTGAAAAGCGTACTATGGGGTGAAGGATGTTGAATTAAAAAAGAATGAATGACCAAGTTCTGACTGTACACCCTTAAGAGGTTGATGGTGTATAGTCACAAGGCATGCACACTGAGCATCCGGTTGACCTTGACCCTTCTGTAGTGATAGGTATATTTCATAACAGCTACATAAGTGAAGATCTTGGGCTGTTTTTCTTGCTGCTAATTTTTGCATACAAGTGGGCCCCATAAGAGACCAATGGCGCCGTTTCCTATGACAGTGTGAACTTGACCCCAAACCAAAGCTCTGGTAATGGTGTGCCTCACATGCCATCTGAAAGAAGGTCATTCTGACTTCAGTACATTTGGATGGCATTCCCACTATCCAGAATCCTGGGGCAGCAATGGCCACTCAACATCAGCTGCATCAATAGCAATAAAATGAATAATTACATGTTTCCCACTTTCGCTCATTATTGGGGGCTGAGAGGAAGATCCACAAATAGGACTGCGACTAAGGAAGCTTATGAGGAAACCGGACTGAGGCTGAGCAAGACTAGGCGTGGGTTTCATTACTGCAATTAGCACACTGAGTAAACAGCACTTAAGGGCTGCTCTGGGAGTGTGTGGTGATCCGTCTGAAATAGACAACTATTTTACGCAGGGAGGGATAAGAAGAACTATTTCCACATCAATTTAATAATGTACTCTGCAAACAATCCTCTTCTTCCTCCTTAACCTCTCGCCTTCCCTCCCCTTCTTTCCCCTCCTTGGCTCCAAGCTGCATGTCCCCTTTTCACAGCTGCGTTCCCTTGAATGGTAAACCAAGTGCCTGACAAACCTGGTGTGTGCGACTCTTTTGAGCGTATCCCATAGTGGGGTTTGCTGGATTTCTTCGTCCTCCCTCACAGACAATGGGAATACTGTTTGTCCTTGTCTCTGCTACTTTCTGTGTTGCAAATGCAAGCAGGGAGGGAGCCCTCTTTGCAACAGAGGGAAGGTGTTACAGCAAGGAGTTAAGAGGCCCAGGGAGATTCCTGCTCAGACCTCTCTGATTTTTCTTGCCCTTCCAAGGGACTGCCAGGTTGCGTGTTTCTGTGCAGTTCCCGCATGCCTCCCTCTCTCTCTTCCCCCCGCCCCCCTGCCAGGAATCCTGGCTGAGGCTACCATTTTGTCACCCGACTGGACTCTGGGTAAAACAAGTCTGCTCATAGCTGGGGAAATTCCAATCACTAGGTTTTAGTGAACTATTCTTTTTTTGTTTTGTTTTGTTTTGGCTTTTTGAAAGGAAATAGCCAAAAATTCTCATGAAAACCTGTTCACCAGGTTTAAAAACTATAACATTGACAGCATGCACATACCGAGGGCCTAGTGTTCCTGCTCTATCTCTCTGTCTAGGTAATTTGGGATTATACACATTTTCTTTATAAAGATTGCGAAACATTAAAAGTGGATGCCTGAGTTTTGACTGATGGTTAGCAACTCAGAAGGTTTTTCCCAAATGCCGTCACATAATGGGTGGGAAAGATGGTGTTTGTCGTGACAATCAGATTAGTGTCTGAACAGGGCTGAGTGTCCACATGGGGACCATGGCCCTGGTTGAGCACCACTGGTCTTCAATGAATGCATTTTGACAGCAGTTCTATAAGTTCCAAAGGTGAAGTATTCTGCCTGGACCACCCAGGTCTTAAGAGTCTGAGTTCAGACTCAGATGTCAGGCCCTTTCCACGGCTCTGCAGCTGCCCCACGGACTGTTTCAGAAAATCTCATATGGCCTGAAGCAAGGGTGGCCCATCCTGGGGGCTGTGTAGGACACAGCCCAGCGGAGCCTCCGTTCACAGGGTGCAGAGGGCTCCTAGATCTGGCTGCCAAAAGAACAACACAGTCTCTGTTGTGAAGAAGCCCACAGCTTGGAAAAAAAAGCAGGGACACATCTGATTCACCAGGATGACTCATACCTGGGATCACTGCGCCTCTGCTCAGCTTCCCGTGGCCTGTCGAGGCTTGTGAAGGGCCACTGTGACTTGAAAAGAGAAAACTCCCTCTTGAACGCTGGTGTTGGATCCACCCGTCTGGGCACAGAGAAAGCCATCAAGATAACTTTATCAGAGACGCGGAATCAAATTGCGCGAATCAAGATGATCCAGCGTGTGGGGATTGAAAGATCCTTGGAAGTTTCCAAACCTGTCCTGGCCAGCTCAAGGCGCCCCTGGACTTGGGAGCAGTGACCAGCAAGCAACAGTGTGCAGAGGAAGACATTCAGTAATTGCTCAGCAAAACCAGTGTTGGGGGGTGGGGGGAAGGGCAAGGGTGGGTAATGCATCTTCAGGTGGAGATACGGATGGTAATGATCCTGGCAAAGGCATCAAGCTGCAGAGTTCATCTCTTTACATATAAAACGTTGTCGCGGTGATTCATCAGGCTTCTGGGACGCCACGTGCAAGGCCCTCTATTATCTGTTGATAGATTACTGGCTAATCGCACTCAAGTCGTTTTCTTAGGACAAGAGGGTGTAATCTTCTTGCTTCGTGGGGCTCACATTTCTCGGTGCACAGTTAATCCCCCATCCAGCTTGCTGAGTGACTGGGTTGACAGAAGAGCTGGTGAATTTCCACCAACCCCATTAGGGGTCTTTGTGCCCCTGGAGCAGACAGTTGCCCAAATCCCCCCATTAAAAAAAAAAAAAAAGAATGGGCTAATTAAGCCTGCCAGCTTAATTTTGCGCTTTCTAATTTTGCCCCTTAAATGCATCATAATTATCAGATGCAAAATACATTTTCAAATGCAGAACCACTGACGGGTGTATTTTTAAATGTGCGGGCCTGAGACGGGAGTTAGCAAGGAAGCAGGCAATATTTTTAACTTGCGTCGGGGCAGGGAAAGGCCACGGCCTCGCTGATTCCTGCCCCTGCGTTTGGAATGAAAACAGCGTTTATTCGATACGTTACTGAAATGATTGGCATTGTGTTGCTGTCCCTGGCAATGCTGCTGGGCGACGCGTTCTTTGGGGGGCACTGGCATGAGTAGGAGTGTGGCCTACAAAAGCTGGGGGACTTTTGGCTCCACGTTACAGAAGGCACAGGGTATATGTCTCCTTGGAGGCTGCATGAAGTCAGGGTGGATGTACACATGAACTTGGAAGAGCTTTTGGTGACCACACGATACAATCCCTTCCCTATTATTTTTAAGGTTTTTGTTGTTATCGACAAGACCATGTACCTAAAGCCTTGGTCCCTAGAGCTTTTGGAAAGAACTGGTTTTTCTTTCTTCCCAACCTGCCCTAAGAGGCAGTACATGATTCTATTTAAAATGAAGGTCAAAACCAAAGTCATAAATGATTACATACCATATTTCATTTAAAAGACAGTGGTATTTTGTTGAGGGTATGTAATCCACATACACTCAACACCATAAATCAGTATAACATAATGCATTTCAGTGGGTCTAGCATAAAAATAACCATAATAGCACATTAGCTATTAACCATAATAGCACATGGGACTGGGTACCATAAAGTTGTTCCCTCTACAGGTATAAGGACCCCCATTTCAGGAAGCCCTTCCCTTTAGAAATGGAGAAACTGAGGCCCAGAGAGGGGAAGGGTGTGCTCAAGTTCCTATGGCACATAAGGGCGGCAGTGACATGCTCCTGGATCTTCCCCGGCCCCCTGGACAGGAAAGGTCGCAGCCGCTCCAGGGAGACCCACTGCTCCTGGAGTTCTGACCTGTGTGTCCCGGGGTGTCGGCATCTCGCTGCAGGCATGTGGCCTGTGGCCCCAGCAATTCCCCACAGAGCTCTGCCAGCCGGGCTCTGGAAGCCAGTAGACCCTTCTAACCAGGAACGATGACACCGATTCCATGGGTGTCCATAGCAGCATTACTTCTAATCGCCAAGTGATGGAAACAACCCAAATGCCTACCAACTGATGAGTGAAAAGACACATTTGTGTGGTATTTCCTCAATGGAATATTATTCAGCCATGAAAAGGAATGGAGTACTGTTACACACTATACCATGGATGACCCTGAAAAAAAACAGTACGCTGAGTGAAGGAAGACAGACGCAGAGAGTCCCATTTTGTATAATTCCATTCGGATAAACTGTCCAGAATAGGCACATTCATAGAGAGAGGAACATCTGTGATTCCAAGTGCTGGGGGCAGGGGGAACTGGGGAGTGACCGTTCACAGGTGTGGAATTGCTTTGGGGGGCATGGTGAAATTTTCTGAAATTAGTGGTGATAGTTGCACAACCTTGTGGATATACTAAAAACCACTGAATTATACATTTTAAAAGGAGGGATTTTATGGTATGTATGAATTATGTCTCTCTAAAAAGTATTGGATTACATTATAAAGTAAAAATAAAAGGTTATCTCTTTCCTTCTGTACTTTCACACACAAAGGGAAGCCAAATACGACTTCCCATATTGATTTATGGGGTCTGCTGTCTCCTTCGAGCCCTGTCCATGGGTCCACAGCGCAGGGTGAGGGTCCCCCTGAGGTGAGAGCCCTGAAGGGCGGAGACGATCGTCTGTGGTCACGAAGGCCAATGTCAGAAAACCAACTGGAACAGAAATGCCTGGCCCCTGAAGCCAGATGACCTGGATTCAAATCTGGACTCTGCCACTTTAGAGCTGTGTGACCTTAGGCACCTCACTTAAAACCTCTGTGCTTGAATGTCCTCACCTGTGAACTGGAGGTCCTGACCTGTGAACCGAAGGTCCTGATAGTACCTACCTTGAGGAATCCTTATGGGAATTCAGCAATGAGGTATTATTTATAAAGAGCTAGAACGGGGCCCTGCCTTGTGTATTTTTTATTAAATAAAGTAATTTTGAAATTGTATTAATTTCCTTTTGCTACCATAACTACATACCATGCATGTAGCAGCTTAAAATGACACACATTTATTATCTTGCAAATCTGGAGGTCGAAGGCTAGAAAGGGGTCAACGGGGCTAACAGGAAGGTGGTAGCAGGGCTGCTTTCTTTCGGGGGCTGCAGGGGAGACTCTGGCTCTTCCCCTCTCCAGTTCCCCCCTCTATTTGGAGGCCACCCACGTTCCTCCACTTGATGCCCTGTGTCACTCTGTGCCTTCTTTGTCTCCCTCCGTGGTCTGCCTCTGACTCTCCTGCCTCCTTCTCAGAAGGACCCTTGTGATTACACTGGGTAATCTCCGCATTAAGATCCTCAATTTAACCACATCTGCTCAGTCCCTTTTGCCCTGTGAGATAACATATTCAAAGCTCCTGGGTTTAGAATATGCACATCTTTGGGAAAGGGGGTCTGTTCTGTCTCCACAGGAATGTGTTACTTTATGGTACAGGTGGTTAGAGCTACATGCAGTTAGGCAGAGGGTTAGGAAATATGTGAGATGCTGAGACGTTATGGGTCAGGAGACCCACGGAAGCTGGGTTGGCAGTCTAAGCCCTTGATTTCAATCCCTCTCTCCCCCAGCCCCCAGAGTGGGCTCGTAGACCCTTTGCTCCGAGTGCAGGCATCCTGTGACCAACAGTCTTGGAGTTCTCGGCCCCCTATTCCTGAACACAGTTTCCTTCAGGCTTCCTTCTTCTGAAGGTTCAAATGTCACCTTCTCATGGAGGCTGCCCTGGCCATCCTCTTTAAAATTGCAAACTACCCTCTGCCCCAGCTGTTCCCACCTTGTCCTCTGCTGAAATGGTCTCCATGTTACTGGTATCATGTATGCACTTATTTAGTTTATTGTCTCTTCCCCCAACCAGAAACTCCAGTCTTGTTCACAAGCACCTAAAGCAGAGCCTGGCCCATCGCTGGCACTCAATGTCTACTCATTGACCATCTGACCGAATGAATGAACCTCGATTAGGGCCTTTACATACTGGATTATGTCATAGAGGGAGACTCATCTGTCTCCCTGATTAGATTGCACACTCCTGGAGGGGAGAACGAAGCTCGAGTCTTCTCGATAGTTCTTTGCACAGGGCTTGTCTTACAGGAAGTGGAGTCTCAAAACAAATGGTCTATGAATAGCCATGGTGAGGATCAGCTACGTGTCTAGGCTGGACATCTGGGAAGGCTGCACCACAGGTGGAGGTGACCAAGGTCTCATATAATACAAAGGAAGGCAGACCCTCCTACTCAAATGATTTATGACATTTGACTTTAAATTGTTACTGTAATTATTATTTTTGCACAAGTGACTCCACGCAAAGGAGTTCACTCTCAGACGAATCCTTGGTTGGGATGACACTGAGTGGAATACTGGTGTGCCTTGACTGGCAGCTTGCAGGCCAGTGCGGATGCGTTGTCTCAGCAGGCGTGGTGTCGTGGAAGGAAGGCGGGTGTGAGGCGGCACATCCTCCCCGCCCCCCCATTACCTAACACCAGGCTGGCTCCATGCATTTCATGGGACCATTGTGGCCTTGGAGGTACCTGCTTTTGTGAAGCCTGGTAGAAGCTGAGAGCACCCATCACCGCATCCTGGAGTCAACTTTACAAGTATGTCGTCAGGGAAAATAACAACATTGCTGCAATGGCCCGCCCCTCCTCTGTCATCATAGCAGATGACCACACGAGGCCCAGAAAGGGCGACTGACTTACCCCATATCACAGAGGAGGTAGTGGCAGAGAGGCAGTTGGCAGGTGACGATCTTGGCTTTCAAACCAATACTCTTTCATCATTCCCACTGAAGAGGCAAGAGCTATTCTCACTCACTCACTCACTCATCCATTCATCCAATCATCCATGCAATTGATCATGCCAGCAATCCCCTTCCCTCGCCTTCCTCTCCCGCCCCGTCTGGCACCGCAGCGCCCCCAGCCCCCTCTCCTTTTGCCACACTAGTACTCTTTGAAGTCCTAGCAGACACCATGGTTTCTCCTGCCACAGGCCCTTTGTGCATGCCACTCTCTTTTCCTGGAGCACTCCTTTCCTCCTTGCCCAGTTGCTTCCTACCCACTCTTCTGCTTTTCTCAGTCATTTCCCTAACCTGTTCCAGTCATGTCATGATATTCTACACTCTCAGTGCACCATGTACTGTCCTTCCAGGGCACTTGTCACACTTTCCAACTTTCCTTTCTTTTTATTTATTTTAAAGGACAGATAGATGGCTGCCTGCCTCACCCGTTAGACTGTGAGTTAATGAGGGCAGAACCTGAGGTGCTCGAAAAATTGGATGAATGAGTTGATGATGATTGAACAAATAAGTTCAAAATTGACAACAAGCAGGTGCTAGAAAGGCAAAGAATTGAAATGAGAACAAAATGAACTCTAGCATGAAGAAATAAGGGAACGAGAGTTAATATGTGTGAATAATTATAATTCAGTGTAGGAAGTGACACTTGCCATAAGGGAAGCTGAGACCCACAAGGGGAGTCTCAGGCCAGGGGCTCACTTTCATGGAGGAGGGCAAGGGGTTGGTGTGCGGAGCTTCCCCGAGGAAGGCAGATTTTAATCCAGATTTGTTTTAGGAAACCTCACCACCGAGCAGACAGGTCAAGGCAAACACCAGAAGTTGGAGAAGTGCTGTGAGGTCATGAAATCTAGGGCCTAGTGGGCTAGTATAGACAGTTCCTGTGTGGGCGTGTCCCGCAAACAACCTCTGGGCCCCTGGCCTGTGGGAACTTTTAGGGACCTAACAAGCCTGTGTGGGATGGGACTTAAGGTAGCCAAACTAGCAGGGGAGACAGTTCCCACCCCCTCATCTTATAAATGTAGAGGGGCCCAGGTTTTCCCACATGCCAGGGTCTGAAAGTTCTCTGGGGTAGGGTGCTTCCCTTCAGGGGGCATTCCATCCTATGGCTATTTGGATGGAAAAGAACTTGGCACAGCCCTTTCCTCCACAGGGAGATCTGGCATCCAGAAAACTCACTGGTTTGACAAATTACTAAACTTGCTTTAACATAACGAAAGGCATTAGTAGGACACTCTCTAACGTGGCATTAAGGTATCCAGTTCGAAGAAAGGGTGGAGACTCACAGCTTCCTGAAAGTGGAGCGCATCCCCAATTTATCTAGCCGGTGCAAAATTTTCCATCGAATACATTTTGTTCAATGTGGTCACTCAATGTCTGCTTGGAGACACCTAATGCACCCATATAAGAACGAACCAAGGATGACTGGCTTTTCTGTGTATTTCCACTGGATAGCACACCAGGCCTGTAATGCAGTTGCTGTGAAGGGTCGGGGAGGGGTGCTCCCAAGGCCATCTAGAGGGTGAATTGGGAAGTCTGCACCCCCAGGGGTCTATAAGAGGTGTGCTTTTCTCACAGGAGCCCTGCAAGAGGCCCGGAAGCAAGACAAGGAGGAAGAGAGTCAAAGGGGCTCTTTTCTGTCTAAATCTATGCAAATTGGTGGTTTGCCCTCTAAACATGCATGTTTATCTCATTTTCCTTTTTCAACTAATTGAACAATCGGAGAAGCAGAGAAGCTGTAACCCCTCAACACACACACACACACACACACACACACACACACACACACACAGTCCTTTTGAATGTTTTTGCCCCTCCAAAATCTTGGAACCTTGATCCCCTTTTTCCAACAGAGGAGCCCAAAGTCTACTTGGCTCACTGCGCAGTCCTGAAAATGCCCCCCCACCCTGTTCCCAGACTCCCATGTGTTTTTGCACCCAAATTGACCTCTGTTCACTGACTGAGACATTCTTGGAGGTCAAAAGCAGAAGCCACCCTCCTTACCCCTTTGTACAATGAAGCACAGAACTAACCATGTTGGTGTCTGTCTGCACAGAGTCAGGACTCTTCTGCTAGGGCTGGGTGGACAGCAGGTCCAACTTTTCATGTTACAGACAAGAAACTAGAATGAAGAAAGGATTTGCCTGAGATGTCTTAGTTCATCATTCCAAAGGCCTAGCTTGAGGGCTACAGACACATAAGGGGTGGGATTGCTTGGTACAAAGCTGAGAGGCTCACTCCACCAAGCCAGGATTGCACATTTGGCTGCAATGGATTCTCACATTTGCATAACCTCATATACGTTATCTCCACCTTCATGAAAAAGTCTAAGGTTACAGTGGTTTCTATTGTCTTTCTATTTTCTTATGAAGTCACTGACCTAGTTAAGAATCTGATGAAATCGAAAACTCTTTCCTTTACAAGAATACATATGAATTAAAAGTTACACTCAGTTTTAAAGGATCCTTAAGGATCTATGGACTCCAGACTAAAAGCCCCTGCTTTAAGTTAAGTATCACCACTTTTCTCATGTAGGAAATGAAGAAACTGATGCTTAGAGAAGTTATGTGCTATGCTCATGCATAGCATGGCAACTCAAGCCCTTAAATAGAGACTGGCCAAGTTTCAAACTCAAGTTGGTTTTTTCCTCCAGAATACACTGAGAAGGAATGCCACTGACTCCAGAAAGCAGTCAATGATTTTTTAAGCATCTACTAAGCACCTGGCATTGAAATAAGAGATGACCTCTTAGAGCTTACAAAAAGTTTTGCATAGATGGTAGCTAGCTTTCCTCTCTCCAAGAAAGAGCCTTCAGCTGGGACCTCAAGGCCTACTTTTCCATGATGTATAAGAGACGATGTCCTCAGTGAAGAAGATGGGGCGGATAGCCTGCTGAGGGCTTTATTGGCAGCTGAGGAACAAAATTAGCCATTTTAGTTGATATGAAATGTATCCAGACCCTAAGGGAGCAATTCCATCCTGGTATGTTTAAGATTAAGAGTTTCGGTTTCATCTCAGAGTACTGCTATGCTTGAACATGTCTTCTTCTCCTGCCTTCTTCAGAGGTGATGGAGATGGGGAACACGTGTCACCTGGCTGACCCTCTTCACCAGCCTCATGGGTATCCATGTGATGACGTCTGGTTAAAGTACAGAGTGGGGAGAGACAGCAGTGAGAGTGGAGGTCACAAGGAGAGCCTGAATCTACCGAGTCGGAAAGGCTGCTTAGAACAGAACAAGGAGCCCAGCCTGGTTTGCGTTTGTGATGTGAGGTGAGGAAATAAGTGGATTGTTCTCTTCACTCCATTTCCTTCCTGACTCAGTGACCTCTCCACAGTCTCCATAGCAGCTTGGGTTTCTCCTGAATTTGTCCCCAGGATATTTTTCCTGATTTCCAGCTACTAGGGTTTCCTCTACCTGTCCTCACAGCTGGTGAAACTCTTTTAGGGACTCTCCGGTAGCCTACCTGAAAACTAGACCTCCTGTATCCAGATATCATGGATAATTCCAGTTCATTCCAGCTCTCCTAGCTCTGCACTGGTCTTCATGGCGATAAAACTGGGGACATTATCCCCCTTGGTGAAGTACCATCAGAAGAGTTTGTGGAGGGGCATGGAGCAGAACAGGGGTGGATAGAAGCACACAGCAGGCTGACCGAGGTCCCATGGGAGATTAACTGATAATAATCAAAGCAAGGGGAGCACAGGACTGAAGTAATTCTCAGCATTCCCTTTGGACGTGGTCACTTCGTGAAGCTCCCAACCCTCCTGTATATTAAGGTGTTTGAGTTCTAGGCCTGCCTCAGCCACCAAGTCTGTGTGACCTTGAACATACCACTTCTCCTCTTGGGGACTCAGTTTCTCTACCCACACAGGCCTCTTTCTATCCGCCAAGTCCAGGAAGTTCTTTGTTTGAGACTTAAGAAACAAAGCATTTGATATGGTTTTCTTAAAGTGGGGTATAATTTACATACAGTAAAATGCTCCTCAGTGTACTGTTGACTCAGTTTTGACAAACCCATATACTTGTGTAACCTCACTGCCCCCAACCAGGACATAGAAATGTTTCCATCACCACAAAAAGTTCCCTTGTGCCATTTTCCAGTCAATTTTCTACCCTAGAAGCAACCACTGATCTGATTTGTATCACTGTAGGTTAGTTTTGCATATTCTAAAATTTCATATAAGGGGAATTATAGAGAATGTACTTTGTGTCTGATTTCTTTTCACTCAGCACATTATTTTTAATATTCATCCATGTCGTTATGTGTATACGGTTCATCCTGCTTTTTTCCCTGAGTAATCATTGTATGAATATATCACAATTTATTTATTTTCCTATAGATGGGCATTTGGTCCTTTTCCAGTGTTTGGCTGTTATGAGTAATGCTACTATCAATATTCTAGCCCTGGCTGGTGTGGCTCAGTGCATTGAGCACTGGCCTGTGAACCAAAGGGTCACTGGTTCGATTCTCAGTCAGCGCACATACCTGGGTTGTGAGCCAGGTACCCAGTAAGGGGTGCACGAGAGGTAACCACACATTGATGTTTCTCTCCCTCCCTTCCCTTCTGTCTGAAAATAAATTTTAAAAAATCTTTAATATTCTTATGTAAGGCTTTTTATAGATTTATGTTTTCATTTCTCTTGGATAACCATCTCAGAGTAGGATCGTTGGTGATTAGGTATTTGTGTGCTTAACTTTTTAAAAACCTGTTAAACAGTTTTCCAAAGTGGTTTTTTATCATTTTATACCCCTGCCAATAATCTACGGGAGTTCTGGTTGCCCCACATCCTCTCCAGCATTCGATGCTGCCATTGTTCTCCTTGGCCATTTCTTTCTGAGCAGCTGTGGATGTGCTACGTGACAACTCATGATAAAGGTTTGTTTTCTGCTGCCAGACATCACAGGGGGCTCTCCCTTTGCAGAATTTGGACTAGCCTCTCAGGAGGAGAAAAGCAAAGAATGAGAGATCACAAGCAGAGTTTAGCAAAATTATTGGAGCTGATGCTGGATGAGGAGATGGCAGTGAGGATGAGCTGGTTAGAAATTCAGACAACCAGTGTCAGAGATGCTCACCTGGCCAGTTCTCGTTCTTGAGAGCAAGTGGAAAAGGCCCCATGGACTGAAAATCTGAGAGCTCATGGCCTACAAAGAGCAGGGCCTTGAACCATAACATCCTCAAAGTCCCGAGAAAATCCCATGCTGAGGAAGGCTTCCCTCCAGGCTAGTCAGGAGTCAGCCCTAGCAAGCCTGTAATGGGTAGGGACAGGTAAGCAAGCCCAAAGCAGAACATTCTACACATGTTGTGAGCGACAAAGCAGAATCTCAACATATGCAGGTTCAAAGTAACTGATTAAAAAGGAGGTGTTTAGTGCAACCTCCTACACTGGAAAGATATCATCTATCCATAAATCATGGCATCTGGAAGCAAGAAAAAGCCAAGTAGCTCAGTAGGAGACAGTGGCTGTACAACCCTGTTCCCTGAGGATGAGGGCTGTGGTTTGGCTATAGAGCTGGACCATGAGCTACACGCTAAATAGTCAGATCATCTCATGTGAACCAACCACAGTGGCTGAGAGAAGAGCCTTTATCTCAATGCATGAACTTCTGAATCCCATAGGAATCATGAGGAAGGAGAACTGCAGGGAGAACCAGTGAATTCCTTTTCCATGATTCCACTTCTCCCTAGGGTGGTCTTAAGACTATCCTATGTCCCAAAAGTCATGTGGCCAGAGTCACCTGAGATCTTCCTCTACATATAGTCAATTAGTCCCCCAAGTTCTGCTGACTGACCTCATGTATGCCCTATGAACTTACTCAATCTCAGTTATAAGGGCCACAGCTCAAGACCCTCTCTTGCCTGGACTATTCCAGTACTTCCTTAAGTAGACTTCCTGTCTCCAGTCTTGGCTCCCTCCAGACTAATTTATGCTTTGGAGTCAGAGGGCTTGTTTAAGAACTTGAATCATATTCGGCAACAACATTATTTAAACTTCCGTGGCTGAGGTCACAAAATCCTCCTTGATCTAACCTGGCCCACCTCTTCATTCTCCTCACCCATCATTCCCTGTCTCCTCCACACCAGCTGTTAATCATTCCTCACACACTCCTCACCTACTCCTTCTTGCCTTTGTGATTTTACTCACCTAATTCCTCCCCCTGGAGTGTGTTTCTGCTCAAGCCAGGAAGAAGCCAGCTCCTCCGGGCTCCCAGAACATCCTGGACCCACACCTTTTGTTTCACCCACCACACAGTTGCACAATTATTTGTTTATATATTGGACCTCTGTGACTTCTCGAGGGAGTAATGCTGGGTTGAATTTGTCCTGTATCCTCATCATCTGTCCCATGAATGAGGATAATAATAATAATAATAATAATAATAATAATCCTTGAATGAGCAAACAGCTTACATAGTTCATCCTCAGCCTGAGCCCATGCAGTAGTTGAAAGATTTTATAGACATGAGTTCAAATCTCTCCTGCATCACTTTCCAGCTGTGTGATCAGGGACAAGTTACCAAATCTTTCTCAGTTTCACTATCCACATGTGTAAAATGGTGAAAACAATTAGATTATGACAATTATAAAAGAAAATAAAGCTCTCACCAGAGAGCTTCACATATGCTCAGTAAATAGTCCAACTTTCGTCGTTATTATTAGCAGGACTTTTTTAGATTTACTACTGGGAGTTTTCACTCCTGTGTTTGACCTTTATTTTCTTGCTGACATTTATTCATCTCGATACCAGGGTGTCACGGGAGATAGATCAATTCACATGCAATACTTTCTTTTCATCAAATAATAGAAATGCTTGCCTCTGAGAGATCCCGTCTATGTCATCAACAGGTGTAGCTGATTGTAAACATTTTGGGGGTATGCACAGAAACCAGAGGGAAAAAAATCAGAGCAAAAGGCTAACTTACTCTAATGACTATAAATGCTTACTATGCCCCATGTTTTTTTTTTTTTTTTTAATGTGTTAGATCTAAGCTAAACGTCTGGCTTTGGTCTCTGGCCTCCAGCAGCTACCAAAAAGGCCTGTGCCCTCATTATCTAGTCTCCCAGTCTCAGTAAGAAGCCTCATTCACCAACCTAGTGAAGTCCAAGAAGTGATTATGTTTAAGATCTAGGGAGGGTTTCATTCTATTCACACCTACTACCACTTCCAAAACAAACACAGCGAAACAAGGTGTCCACTTGTGTGGGGGGCCTTGGAAATCCAGGCGTTTCCACCGGCAGTTTCTATCAAGGCTGACTACGCCTAACCTGTCAGAAGAGGCTGAAAGATTACCCGATTCAAATCCCTTCCATGGCCTTCTGGTCTACTGTTGTTCTCTGACCCACCACAGACCAAAACAATCATTCTGTTTGTCAAATTCACGGTTGCCTGTTGTGCAAGAGCCCTGCATTACTCAGGAAAGATCTTCAGTAACGATTATGGCAAATCCCCTGTTATGTTGGTTGCCTCTTGTTTTCGTTAACAACCTTTCTCAACCTCTCCTAGCATTCCTTTTCAGTTTCAACAATGTTTCATTTGAAATAAGGTGAGATCTTCTGGATTTATAAAATGGTATATGGGCTCGTTGTCAATTTTTTTTTTCAAAGAGTGAATAATCGTGAGCTTCAACTTGTTACCAGGGACTGCGCTAGATACTATATTGTAGGGATCTCCTTATATCATCATGATAAGCTGAAAAAATGTTATATTCATGAAGCAACTAAGCTTCAGAGCCTTTATTTAGCTTGTTGAAGGTCACATAAATAGTAAATAGTGGGAATGGAATTAATAATCTTTTAGAGTTTAATCCAAATTCCACACATTGCATTACCCTGTCTCTTTTTTTAAAACCTCTGAGATTTTCTTCCTAGCCACAACTCTGAGCAAGTTTTTCCGTGGTGGAGAATATAGTCAGGGAAAAATCATAGTGGTAATCCTGCAGGAAGAAGAAAGAGCTTCCTGTCTCTCCAGAGGTTGAGAAGGCATATTGTTAGTCCAGAAATTAAATAATCTACCCCTCACCAAAAAGTAGAGCTTAGTGACAGAGATGTAGAAAAAGCAGCCTGCAGAGATTTCTTCTTGTGCTGTAAAAGGTAATGTTCTTATCCTACAAATAAAAAAATCAGCTCAGTTATGAAATAGAAGGTAAAATGTCTTTCCAGAGACACCCAGAGACTATTGATTGCATCTCTGAAAGTGAAAAATTCTGCTGAAAGAACCATGCACTGGCATTCTGACAGACCCTGAGCTCTCAGAATACTCTTGTTCACCAGAGAGCACCCCCAAGTCTTATGTGGGAAACTTGACGAATTTCCCTCCAGTCTTAAAGGTTGCTGCTGCCAAATCTGGGTCCTTGTTCCCCAGAAGAGACCGTTCCCAGGTAGGATCTGTGGGGATGCTTCTCTGCCAACAAGAATTGCTGAGAGATTTGCTAATTCCAAAATCTGGAATAGCTAAATATGAATTGCATTTAACTACACAAGACTAGATCATCAAATATCTTCTGGGGCCTTCGTGCATCATTTTATGTACCATTGGATAATGTGAAGTCTAACTAAGGCAGATGACCTTACTGAAGAACCTAACTAGTCCACTGTTCTACTTAACGGGACTCATCCTTTTGCTTCTTGTCTGCACTGGAGTTGTAGGTAACCAAAGAATCATCCTTGACACCGTAGACAGCATTTGGCCCAAGGCAATCTGTGAGCATGGCTGCAAATTCAAAAATGTCCAACGTTTAGTACAGGTTAAGTAACATTTCTTCCTCCCATCGAAGAAGAGGAAACTAGACAAAATAGATTTCTTTCTTTCTTTCTCTTTCTTTCTTTCTTTCTTTCTTTCTTTCTTTCTTTCTTTCTTTCTTTCTTTCTTTCTTTCTCCTTCCTTCCTTCCTTCCTTCCTTCCTTCCTTCCTTCCTTCCTTCTTTCTTTCTTTCTTTTTTCTTTCTTTCTTTCTTTGTCTAGATTTAGTACTGCTTTCTTTAAACTCATTTTGATGGTTACTCTGTTCATAGATGAGTGTTTAAGAACTAGCCCCTCCACCAACTAGGTCACAAGCCCAGTAAGACTTTGCTATGCAAAATCCCCTGATCTCTAAAGAGAGGGCATGAGAGAAACAGGAAGAGTGGGGGCTCTGTACCTCACTCGCCCACTATTCGCTGGGGGGACTTTGGTAGACCCAGCATATCTCTAAGGCTCATGTTGTTTTCCTACAAATAAGAGGACTGACCTGTCTAATTTCTAAACCCCTTCTTTCTAGAGCTAATGTCAGAGTTACGGCAAAGTACAGGAGAACCTGAAGTTGTTCTGAATATATGAACATAATGGGAATGGTGAAAAGGGGAATTAGGGCAAGAGGTTAGAGGTAAGGAAGAATCGCGTCTGACATCAGGGAGGCCTGGGTTCAAGTTCTGCCTCTTACAGATTGTGTAACCTCAAGTTACTCTACTTCTCCGGACTTTCAGTTCTTTCTTTGTAAAACAATACTTAAGTATACTGCATGCCTCGTGGGGTAGAGGCGAAGCTTAACGGTGATAAACATTAAGCGCACGGTGGAGCTCTGAGGCAGAATGCGCTCTCATTAATTGCTGGGTCTAAGTAAAGACTTAAAAACAATGACTGACACCTGCCTGCCCCTCAGGTGTTTGCTTCCTGAGGCTTTCTACTTTGGTCTATCCATCTTCAGGTCCTCTTCCAGCTGGCTCTTCTTCTTCTTCTTCTTCTTTTTAAATTTACTTTAATTGTTGTTCTTGTACAGTTTTCTGTCTTTTACTCCCATTCCACCAGCTGGCTCTTCTTTAACTCCCTCTCTTAAGCCTCTCAAGTCTCTGTCTAAAAAGCAGAGTGGGTATATTTGCTAATTGTTCAAAGCAGGGCTAAGTTATCTCCATAGTCCACAGAACTAAGAGCATGTCTCTCATGGGAAATTAGCAGAGGCATGTGTTCGTGGTGTACCTGTGCTGGCCTCGTGTTGGTCTCCCCCCACTTGTACACACACTCCTCAGTCTATTTGTATACTGTGGCCAGGTGATCATATCCGTCCAACATGCAAATCTTTTTAATAGCTCCTACCAAGTTTATTGATAAAGTGAAAATTCCTAACAGAGCCCTGCTAATTTTAGACCTTGCCAGTTTCACCACATTCAGTTTGTATCTCAACTTTCTCCAATGATAAACTTTCTCTCAGTACCTTAAATAACCCTAGCATGTTCCTTTAGAATGCTCTGAGTATATTCTTGGTCCCCAGATCAAAAGCTTCTTCTTCCAGGAAGAACTTGATACTTACTTTAGTTCCATCAGTCCAAGACAAGATCAGGACTTATTGATCAATGGGTTCATGAAAAGCCTACACTGTAAAACTCTTAGAACAAAACAGCAATCATCACAATAGAAATTTAACAATTATTGCTGTAACCCATAATTTGAAATCTATTCTGTCTTGCTTCCCATGTAAGTTCCAGGTTTATCTGTGACTGTCCTTTCTACCACTTTGTTCACACTGCACAATCCAGTGCCCAGTACATAGTAGGTGTTCAATAATATCTAGTGACTGAATGGCTATTTGAACGAAGACATACATACACAAAGGGAAGGTTCATCCTGCATTGCAAGATGTGGAGTTGGATGCTCATACATTATTCAAAAAGTTAGACAGTTGACAGGAACAAAGTGATCCTGCGATCCTGAAAGGCTCCAGGATGTACACTTGTTTAAATGTCACCTTTAAGACGTGGGTATTGATTTATAGTTTGCATTCCTGAGTACATAGGATTCTGTACTTGCAGGGGAAAAAAGTTCCAGTCTCTGTGTCTCAGTGAAGGAGAAGGCTAAGTTGGGTCCGGTATCATCTGTCGGAAGGTTGCGTGTGTGCATGTGCGCCACCACGTCAGGGTTTTACATGGACTGGAATTCTTGGAGGTAAGAGGAAAAAACTGTAAGACTTAACTGTTTCTTCCATTATAGATTAATTTTATCCCTTTCAATACTTCGATTGAATGGAATAACGCAGCAGTATTTTTGTATCTGGCTTCTGCTCAGCCTAATGTTTTTGAGATCATTGACAGGAGGTCACCGATGTCATGAGGTCATCGCGATACTGTGGGGTGTACTGGTAGTTTGTTACTTTTTGTTCCTATGTAGCATAGGATGAATTGTATGAATTCATTGTATGAATATATCACAAGTTGTTTGCCTATCTCATTGTATGAACAGCTGGGCTCTCTTTGTAGTTTTTATATTATTAATAAAGTTTCCAGAAATTGTCTTGTACAAATCTTCTTGTGTCTCTAAGTTTTCATTTCTTTGGGGTAAACATCTAAACAGCAGTAATACTGGGCCGTGGGGTGGGTGGAAGTTTATCTTTCTGATATTGCTACACTGATTTTAAAAGTGACTCTACCGTCTGTCACTCTAAGTCCACAGTGACGTATGGTGTTTGCAATCTCTTATCTTTTAGCCATTTCGGTGAATGCACAATTCTATCTTGTGGTTTTATTTTGCATTTTCCTGATGACTAATGTTGCACATTTTGCATGGATTTAAGGACCATTTGATATTTCTCTTTGTTAAGTTCTTGAGTCTTCCATTTATTTTATTTTAAATTGTGTTGTTTATCTTTTAAATATTGAGTTTTAGGAGTTTTATATGTTTATATATTTTCGATGTGAGTTCAAAGTTAGACTATATGTATTGCCACCATTTTCTTCAAGTCTGTGACTTGTCTATTCACTTTTTCAAGGTGTTTTTTGAAGAGTATATGTGCTTAATTTTGATGAAATACATTTTTAATCATTTTTTTCTTTATGGTTAGTATTTTTGTGTTATAAGAAACCTTTGCTCACTGAAATGTTGTGAAGATATTCTCCTAGTCTCCTTATAGAAGCTTTATAGTTTTAGCTTTTATATTGATTTATATCAACCATCTCAAACTGATTTTCGTATATAGTGTCAGATATGAGTCAAAGTTCAGTTTTACCCACATCAAAAAATTCCTTTCCACACTGAAATGCTTCGCTCTCTTTGTTGAAAACTAATTGAGCATTTCTAATCATTTTACATTTAATTATTCTCTTTATGGTAGAAATATCACATAATGGTTAGTGACTATGCATCTCTTCCCAGCTCTGTGTTCTATGATACCAGGTTGGTAGCTTTGAAACCATCCATGGGGATATTTACACCATGGAAACAGGCAAACACTACACATTAAGGCTTAGACTAAAGAATGAGTAGGAAGCAATGTTAATAATGCAGAGTAACCTTAAGATTATAGCCTCATTGCAACTATGACATTGTGAATAGCACAAAAATTTGAGGGAAGAATCTTCCAGTATTTGAAAGCTGTCTTCTGAAGTTACACACATCACCAATGTCATCAATGAATAAGTCAATTCCAACATACTTATTTCACTTTCACCTTACTCATTGATATAAACAAAAATATCAACTAATACCCATGTGGGAAGCATCATTACCCACCTATGGCAACCAGAGGTGGGTAACAGATGTAAATGGCAATGCAAATCAAGAAAAGCATTTTGTGAGAATCAATGTGCTATATGGAATGTACAAAAAAGGAGCATTGTGTATTTCATTATCATTTAAAAATGTTGTGTTCCCATTCTTTGTATCAGCAACATTCATGATAAATACAGGTATGCACAGATATGTATACATTATCTCCTTCCCCCGGCCCAAGAGCCAGTTCGTTGTTGAACGTTTACCACCAGCACACACCCCCTCACAGGGTCAGAGTGCCCAGAGAGTGCTTACACATTACCGGCAGCGATATGAAATCGAGAATTAGCATATCAAATGTCTCAGACAATCTGGATAAAACTAAGGAAACACTTACTGGGGGAGGAGCTCTGATGGCCTTGAAAGAGGAAGTGGAGGGGGCCGCCTGCCCCAGGACGACAGCCTGGCTGAAGGCTCTACCTGAGGAAAAGCACGCAGGTGCAAGGCGATCCTGGAAGTGGTCCTCCCTCCAGGGTGGACAGAGCGATGGTGGGTCAAGGCTGGTGGTGAAAAAAAAAAAGACAACGAGTGTTGGATCGGGGTGGTTTTGTGACAATCCCTGAATTCTAAATTGCAGAGTTTGTATTTGCCTGAGCAGCCAGTAGGAGCCCTTGAAGTTCTTTGTGCAAACCACTCACCTGGCCAGAGCTGTGCTCTCTGGCGGTGCAGGTAGGGTGGACAGGAGAAGAAAGACTGGAGCTAAGGAAGAGTAATCAGAAGATGGTCGTAAGAATAGAAGTGAAGACAAATGACGTGAGCCCCAGCTCAGTTAAGAAAGGTTATAATAATGGAAGGACTATATCCAAGGTGAAAGTAAGAATCCATGGAAAATAGTTATATGTTAAAAATATTTTATTTTTAAATTGTCTTTCAACGTATCATTTTTATTTTTTGTGAACATCTGAGGATGGGGGAGGTGTCAGTGGGACGGAAAGTGAGAAATAGGGAGGTTGAGAGCAAGCCCATTGGATTGTCCCCACCAACCCCCATCTCTCTTGGTTTGCAGGGTTTCGCGTATTCAAGGGTATTTTTACTCCAGAATATACTTACATATTTTCATTAATGTACATTTTAACGCATATTTACTATTTCTTGTTTAGGTGATTGCTACTTAATGAAAGAAATAAAATAAGGGCTTGCTTTTTTTTTAACAGAAATATTTAAAGAATGCTCTCTGTTTGCCTTAGGGTATGTTCTGGCCAGACAACTTTAGGCCATAAAGACTAGAGTGCTTGGGTCACGTCCTGTCACAGAACTTTCTGGCTTTGTCTTGTTTATTTGGAATACAGAGGAGACATTATGGAGACCACTTAATTCTCAGGAGCCATCTGAAAGCAACCAAGCATAATTCTGTTGAAAGGAATTTTAAAAGAAATTCTTTTAAAAGTGATTACCTTTTTTGAAACTATAATATATTAGAATGTTTTAGAAGGTTGTTTAGGGTGAAAAAAATCATAGATAGAATAGTCTCAGAGACAAGTGATTTTCAGACTTCTTCATCTCATGACACATGTAAACTAATTACGAAAATTCTGTAGCACCTCTAAAAATCTATTTTCTGTCGATCTGACAAAAAATAGGGATACTATTGATTCATTCACAGTGGACAGCTATTGTTGTGTTGGCTGTTGTCATTTTTTAATCTGACAGCCTAAGGGAAGAGAGGTCAGTGCCCCGGACTACATAGTCAGGTATCACACGTCTTCCAAACCCTCCGGCACACCAGCCTGCCGCGGCGCCCCAGCTGGAAATCTCTGTCACGTGGACCATTGGCTCAGATAACTGGCAAATTGATATCGCAGTGAAATTGGTCAAAGAGAAGGCATGTGTTTTCCTTTGCAAGTCAGATTGCATTTTTGAGGCCTCTTTTCCCATTTTTAATTGCAAAAGATACGACTTGATGCTGTCAAATGATTCAAACAGCACCCAGGTAGGCAGCATAACGCAGGGTGCCGGGCGGCTGCGTGTGCTGTCAGCTGACCCGGGTCTCCGTCTCCGCAACTTCCTTGCTCCGTGGCATTGGGCATGCAGCCTCTGTAAGGCTGGTTCCTCACTGCAACATAGGCGTAGTGACCGAAATTAACTCATAGGGCTGCTGTGATAACTAAGTGAGAAGATGTATGTAAAGCATGTGAAAACAGAACATGGCTATATGAGAGTTAGCAATAATTTAGTAACCATAATTGTTACTGTCATTATTTTCTTATAATAGCACCTTACTTAATTATAAAATGCTGAGTAGAACCTGTCACATAATAAATGCTCAACAAACTAGCTATTATAATTAAGTATCTAAGATAAAAATTTTCATGCTTCAACAGCCAGAGATACCCACAATAAACATAATTGGGAATACATGTATATATGCATATATATATATATGTATACACACATACGTATATAGATACATGTATATGGGTAGATACTTATATACTTATGTTTTCAAAAAATGGGATTATACTACACACATTGTTTTGCAACTTGCTGTTTTCCTTAAACTTTAAAAACTGTTTCCTCACACAACTATGCCCATCTGATTTTTGGCAAGGGTGCAAAAGCAATTCAACAGAGGAAAGATAGTCTTTTCACTCAATGATGCTGGAGTAATTAGACATCTATCTATAGACAAAAAATAATTCTTGACCTAAATGTCATACCTTGTCCATCCATGTAAAATGAATTGTTGTTGCAAATGGCAACATGAAACTAAAAAAGTTCTAGAAAAGTAATATGAGAAAACCTTTAGTATTTAGGTCTAGTCAAAGAGATCTTGGACATGATACCAAAAGGAAACATTGATAGATGGAATCCCATAAGAGTTAAAACCTTTTGCTGTGTGAAAGAGCCCATTAAGAAGACAGGAAATCTACAGACCGAGAGACAAGATTTTCACCACATACTGGCAAAAGCCTAGTGTCTAGAACATACAGAAAACTCTCAAAACTCAACAGTAAAAAAAAAAAAAAAAACCCATAAAACCAAAAAAAAAACACAAGCCATCCAATAGAAAATGAACAAAAGACATGAATGGACATTTCACGGATGAGTATTTACAGATGGCGAATAAACATGCAAAAAGCTGTTCAGCATCATCAGTCATTAGGTAAAGCGCGTTTGACAGCACAGTGAGATATCACCACACACCTGTCGGAATGGCTGGGGTCAGAGACAGTGGCGCCACCAAAGGCTGGTGCAGATGCGGAGGTAGATCGCTCAGACATCGCCGGTGGGAACTTCGTACGGTACGGCCACTCTGGAAACCAGTCTGGCAGCTTCAACACAACTAAACATGCAATTGTGTCATAGAGCCAGCCTCACGCATTTGGACATTTATCCCAGAAAAAATGAAAAATGAAAATGTATGTTCACACAAAAACCTGTGCATGAATATTCAGAGAAGCTTCCCTCATCATAATCCCAAACTCAAAGTGTAACCAAAAGCAGGTCCTGCTGCCTGCCTCTATGAAAGCTAATACTTGAGAGGCAGGTGCTGATGTCAAGGAAAGTGGTTTATTTGCAGGTGCCAGCCACCTGGAAGATGGGGTACTCATGTCACGAAGCCCATCTCCACATCTCACTGAAGGCAGAGGGTTTTATAAGGAGGGAGAGGGGAATGGAACAAAGAGATCAAGGGAGAGGGTTACAAAGTTCTCTATATGCAGACGAGCACAGTCCATTCCGATAAGGCAAGTAATGGTCCAGTGTGCAGCATCCTGGTTTAGTCATCCCGGCTTCCCATCATCCTGGCTCCATGGATGAAGGTCAGCAAATCTCCTGGATCTGGGATGCTTGAAGGTCAGAGTCTGTATCTTTTGAAACTAGTTGCTAAGGATTCTTATACAAACATGCTGTTCATCTATAAGCTACGTATGAGTCAGAGTCTGTACTCACAGAACAATGTCAGAAGAATGGTGGGGTGGCTTACAATTTCCTGTTACAATTTTCCACTGTTAATGGAGGCAAACCAGGTGCCCTTCCGCAGGTGAATGGTTAAACAGACAGTGGCCACTGCACCATCCATACCATGGAATACTACTACTCAGTGGTAGAAAGGAATGAGCTACTTATTCAGAGATGAATCCAAATAATTATGCTAAATGAAAAAGTCAATCCCTAAAAGGTCACAGACTGTATGATTCCATTTATATAGCCTTCTGGAAGTGAGGAAATTATAAAAATGGAAGCCAGATTAATTGCTGCCAGTGACTAGGGACCAGGCCTCTCTGGGTTCTGGATGGCCTTTACCAGGAGAGTCAAGACTTGATCAACTCCCATCTAGTTGGGAAATTCAAGCCCATTATCTCTTACTGGGGAGGCAGTAATGACCGTCATGGAAGGAGACCTCAATTTGAGCAAACAGCTGTTTTTTCTTAACAACAGAAGGGTAAACAGGACTCAAGTCGGCCCTTAATGAAGTGATCCATGGAAAGGTAGTTTAAACAGATTCTCTCATTGAGCACAGTGAGAAAAACACTCAGCCTCCCTCCCCGTGCCAGCATAGGTAATGCGCAGAGTCAAAGAACCCCTTTTCTCTGGGAGCCAGGCAAAATAAAGAGGCCCATCCCTTGTTGCCCTGGTTTCCAGCCCTCTCCCCAGCTGCCTGTCCGGGATGTGTTCTCCTTTCAGGAAGGTTACTTGGAGCCCAAGGCTGGGAGGGTTTGTGGTTTGTCTAGAGGGAGTCCCTGTGTCCTATTCTTATCCAATTATCTCATACTTAACTGGTGAGCCCTCCAGTCAATTTCCCTTGGCACGTTGAGGTGGTGCAGCATTAAAAATGTTCAGCTTTGCTCCTGGCCTTTGCAGTGGGGAGGACTCGGGCACAGCACTGGAGGGCTGTGCAAACCGGTGTGGTTGACAGTCAGCTGTGATTTTCCATCAGCTGCATCTCATTATCCTGTCAAGACTCCCTCCTGCCTATGGCTGAGAAACAATGTATAATCACTTGCAACTGATTGCAAATCACTCTGCACAGCCTGTGTGAGCCTTGGCCCATGACCATGTGGCCCAGATTGCCAAATGGTTCCTGGGCTCTGTGGCCCCATGCTGGCTTCATAGTGGGGGCTCCAGGAGCTTGGACCATAATAACCACCCTTTCTTCTTGGGGTAGAGTGGGAGAGGGGAGTCCAGTTAAAGAGGGGCATTGGCTAATCATAAGCCCCACAGAACTATAGAGTCAGGCTCAGAGCAGCTATTTAGGGGAACACATTTCAGAGACAGAAAATTGACCAAGCCTCTTTTCTTCATGGAGAACTAGATGGATTCTAGAACTCTAGAATCAATAATTTGATGGGAGTATGGGTCACATTTAACAACAACAAAAAAGAAGACAGTAGAGCATACTGGTTGTGGAACTCAGGCACTAAAAGCACTCAAAACCAATTCAAGTCCTGATTCTGATATTTAATACCCGTATGACACTGGGCAAGTCAATTGCTCTGAGCCTCAGTTTTCTTATCTATAAAATGGATACAAGAGTACCAAGCATTTGGAGATGTTTTAATGATTAAATGAAGTAATTAATGCAAACTCTTTAAGAGTCATTGAATTTCAATTGTTGGTATTAATTAATATAATTTGATGTTGAATATTGAAAGAGTATGAATGTCAATACCCATACTGTGTCCTCTTTCCATCTAATACATATATATGTGTGTGTATGAATATATGTATATATATTCACATATATATATTTTTTCACATATATATATGAAAAAATCCCAAATTCCAAGTGTTTTTTTTTTTCCTAAAAACTACACTAGTTCTAACAGGGGCAGATAAAAATGTTGTCAGATACACGTGGAAAAAGAGTTTATACACCTCAGTGTACGTTAGCGCACAACAGTACGGAGGTCCATCATAGCTGCACATTAGAATCACCTGAAGAACTTTCAAAACTATTCATGGCCTTAGAGAACAGGTGGCAAACACAAGGCCCGCAGTCTGAGTCCAGGCCTCCACCTTGTTTTATTCGGCCCTGCATCTTGTTTCTCCCAGCGGCAGTGCCGAGCTCTCGCTTAAGGAGTAGTTACGTGTATACAGTCCTAAATTACATTCGTCCCTTCAAAGGCCACCGCGAGGCTGATGTGGCCCCTGGTGAAAGTGAGCGTGACACCTGCGCCGTAGACCAGTTGAATTAGAAACTCTTGCAGTGAGGCACTGGCGTGTCTGTGTTTCCTGGCCTGCTTCCCCTCCTTCCTCACCCCGGTCCTGCCAGGTGATCTGAACTTACGGCCAGGGTCACAGCTATCATATGGAAGTTGAGAGATGCTGCCATTATAAAAATGTGTCCAGTCTTGTTTAAAAGTAGCACTTTCTACACTTCTTTGACAGAACAACAAATCTCCTTCTCTTCTTCGTCCTCCTTCATCTCCCTTTTTGTCTCCTCCGCCTCCTGTTATTTGAAATACAGGTTGGAAACCATGCTGGAAGCCTTCTTCAGATCTTTCTCAGTAAAGGGGAGTCTGGGTTGAATGCTTTCTGGCTTTACCCTTCTCTGGTGCTAAAGAGCTCCCAAGAGTCAGGGCATTGAAAGAAGAGCCTATAATCACCCTGATTATTCTCAGCAAGGATGCCCAGAAAAGGCAGAATCACA
This sequence comes from Glossophaga mutica, assembly GCA_039655065.1. Classification (NCBI taxonomy): domain Eukaryota; kingdom Metazoa; phylum Chordata; class Mammalia; order Chiroptera; family Phyllostomidae; genus Glossophaga; species Glossophaga mutica. The sequence goes on from CM077315.1 coordinate 24,106,963, forward strand.
GGCATGCCTAGGCCTTCCTGCAGGCTGCCAGAAAGCTCGCAGGGACCCCATGGGGCAAGAGCTTAGGAAGTGGCCAAGCATCCTGCGAGCAAATGGAGGGTTGTTTCCTCTTTTGCGGGGGCCCCTGTCCTGGGCGCCAGATGTGCGGGGGGGAAGCTCCGCCCGCAGAGCCCCATCCCTCCGTCACAGATGAAAATAAAAACTACCAAGACATGACTGCTTGGGGAGGAAAGGTGGTTAAACTCTCAGAGGAGAATGACCCAGAGCCCCATCCTCACTAGGCTTTTATTGGGCTCAAATACATGGGAATACAGGTATGTCAGGCGACAAGGATCAGACAATGGTTAACATTTCAAAGCAATCTGAGGGCTTAATCTGAGTCAGTGTTTGTCAGGAAAGGGGGTTGCCAGACTTTGGGAGACATACTCATTTCCTCCTCGGACACTTATCACCTAAGGGAGCACTCTTAGCAAAGCAGGTTTCACAGGACTTTAGGAATTCTTTCTTATGCCCGATCACCCAGGGAGCTGTCCTGGCGGGTACAGGGCTGCACCGCTCACCCCCACAGTTTCAGGCTTTAAGCCTATTAGGAAGCAGGAGATATCTCCCAGATGGAAATGAGGACTTGGGCTATGTCAGAATAGCCGGGGGGGCGAGGGTCCATCACATCCTCTTTGCTGCAGCCCCCCAATCCTTCCATGAGGGCCTCCCAAGTGGTTGCGTCTGACTTAGGTTGCCCCTCCCATGAGGAGTCTTACTTGTCATTGACTAACCAACCAAGCATTGGGGCCAGAGATGGATGAGGCAGAAGCAGTGCTCCTGCCAGGGAGATAAGCTTTGTCTCCTTAGTAGGTCACATCCTTGTGACAGAACAGACCCAGATGAAGTGGGTCCCTTGGGCTCTTACACAGCCCACCATGGGGTGAGGGTTACAACTCCTGAAACCAGGCTGAACGGTCCACAACACTCCTTCACTGGAAATTCTCTTCAACGATCCTAGAAAAGGAAGAGGGGCTTTCACTCTCTTGCATTAAAAAAATTTTTTAAATGGTTGTCTATTGCCAGCTCCCCAAATACTGCCACACAATGTATTGATAAAGTGAAGCCTTATCAATGTATTGATAAGGAAAGATCAGAACTTACTGAGGATTGGAAGTTTACTTTAAGACAGTTCCTTTAATGTGGGACCTGATTAGAATTGGGTAAGGATCCCATATGACAGTCAAGGACCAGAGAATACAGGAAGGATCCGAAGACTCTGAGGTTACCAGTCTTCTGCTGAGGTCTCCCTGGAGGACTTTGGTGGGCATTCCGGGGAGCTCCTGCAATGTACAATCATTGCAAGAGGAAAAGTGTCCCCAAATAGCGAAGGCATTAAGTGAAGACAATGGAATAGCCATCTCATAACGCAATACAGACAGTAAGTTCTAGATGCGCTGGGATAGTTTCAGTTCTCAGTGTCCAAGCCACGTGTGGGGTAGAAGACTTTGCTTCTCATTTTTTTCCTTCATTTTAATTATTATGAGGGAGAATTCTCTTTCAGATGGTAATCTCTTGAAATTGTTGTGCTTTCCCAGAAATGCTCTTCGAATTTGTCTTTTGGATGCTGCAAAGCTTGGGACTGATCAGGCTCCCCTTCTTGTCTTGGCCTCAGGGAAGTTCAGAGCCAAATCGCCTTCAGCGCATACGGCACGGCACACTGGGGGCCATGCTGTGTGTGCAGATCGTGGTCCCACTATTTTTGTTTTGTGTTCATCTGTAGCAGCGGTGGGTGGAATGCAGGCTGAGGTTCTGGGCCGGCTCTTCATAGGTAGGCGTCACTCCCTGTGATGAAGGAAATAGATGCCTGGGACAGGGGGTCACTTTTGTGACTCTGGGTTCCCCCAGTCAATGAGACTTGACACAAGTGGCTTGAAATGTAAGAGGAGAAAATTCCAGAAGATATCAAGCAGTCAAAAAGAAAAACTACTTTTCCATTTAGTGGTTCCCACCTTAGGGAACTGTTCATTTCCCAGACCTTTCTTTCTTTCCAATACGTCTTTCATTTGGCATATGGGAACAATGGGGTTTTATTCCTTTAATTACAGTCGTAATAGAGATTTCTCACATGCTTGAAAATTCACTTATTTACCAGTTATGAACTATTGAATGTATATAGAAAAAATACAGAGAATAACGTAACTTAGCCAATGCAGTCATCGACTTTGTTAAATCTTAACTTTTTATTTGACCATATTGGCTTTTATTTTCTTCCCTTAGACTATGCATCATTAGAAAGGCAGTTGAAATCCACAGCATCTGCCCCATTCCATTCCTTTCCCTCTGTTGCCAGAGGGACTTATTACCCTGAATTTGATGATTATTATTCTGCCTCATGGTTTTATGCTTTCGCTAAATATATAAATGCCCATAAACAACATAATAGTATTATATTTATATTTTAAGTTTTATGTAACCAGTAATCTTCTGCAACTTTCTTTTTTATTGAATATTATGTTTGGGAGATTAATTCATTTAGATGCATGCATTTCCAGTTGATTTATTTTATCTTCTGTGGAGCATCTCACAGTGTGAATACACCACCAATCGTTCATCCATCTTCTGTTGATGGACATCTGGATTGCCTCCCACTTTGGCTGTTACATTCCAGCTGATGGCAGTAAACAGTCTAGTACCTGCGCATCATGTGCAGATGCGTGAAGGTTTTCCCAGGGCATGTTCCTAGAAGTGAAATTTTGGGGTCTCAGTTATACTCATTCTTAATTTCAAAAGACCTCGCAAAATTAAACTTCAGAGTGATTGTGAACATTTAAACTCCCATCAGAAGAGTATCAGAACTGACTTTGCTTTGCATTTTTTGGTCAGCACTTGGTGGTGTTAAACTTTTCAAGTCTAGACTTTCATGGTTGTGAAATGGTATCTTAGTGATGATTTTATTTGCATTTCCTTTATTACTAGTGAAATTTTTTTGTCCTCTATGGCTTGTCTATTCATATATTTTGTTCATTTTATCATTGGCTTCTTTGCCTTTTTCTCATTGATTACACGGTATTCTGGGTACCCAGCCTTTGGTGGTTATTTTGCGTTGATAACTTCTCTGTGGTCTTGTGTCTTTGTTGTAAGAGTTTTAAAATTTTAATAATGCCAAATTCACCAGTAATTACCTTTATGTATTATGTTTTTTGAGTCATGGTTAAGAAATATTTTCCTATATTTCAAGGCATAAAGATACTCTCCAGTGTCTTCTGCTAAATTTAAAGAATTGTGCTGTTCACATTTAGGTCTTAATTCATCTGGACTGTGTGTGTGTGTGTGTGTGTGTGTGTGTATGCAATGAGGAAAGATTCCAATTTATTCATCTTATTTAGAAAACCAGTTTTACTAGGATTATTGATTGTGTACTCTCTCCCACTCCACCAATTTCTATGCTTACCATATTCTATGTCAAGTTCCCATAAATGCTTGGCTCCATTTTGGAACTTTCTAGTCACTTCCATTGCCTGTTTTTCCCTCCTTACAGCAATGCCACAATTGCTGTAGATTTAGAATAACACTCGATACCTGCTAAGTCCCTTTCTTGGTTCTACTTTATCAAAATGGTCTTGACTATTCTTTCCCCTTTCACCTCTCATGAAATGTTGGCATCATCTTCCCAACGTTCTTGTTGGGATCGTTGGCTGGAATTACTTTGAAGTTGAATTTTGATTAAGTAGGGAGACTTACCCATTTGTAATCTGCTCCCTATGACCACAATCTGTTTCTTCAAGCGCTGAGATTTTCTTTTAAGACTGAGGATAATATTCTCTATTTTTTTCATAGAGTTGTATGTTTTGTTAAATTTTCCCTTAAGTATTTATTTAGTTGTCATTGTAAATCAGACAAATTTAATAATATATTTTGTAATTACATTTTGTAGTAATATGCAATAATAACACAATTGATTTGTGTGGATTGGGTTTGAATCTAGCAACTTTGGAGGACTCTCCTACCAATTTTAATAGTTTGTTTCTGAAATGCTTTTAAACATACGAGCAGGGTAGGAGTCTGCCAAAATACCAAACTTGTTGATTCTAGATTGTTGAAGTAATTAAGGGTGATTTCTTTTTCTGCTTCTTTACACTTTTAAATACTTTAAATTTTTGTATAATACATATCATCTCCTTAATAATTGAACTGAAACTTGAATAACAATAGTACCAATAACAACCACCATTTGATTAATACCTGTACTTGTCAAGGATTTGCTAAGGGCTTCATATACATAATTTAATTTTAATCTTGACACAACCTTGCATAGAAAGTATTGCTTGTCACATGGCCAATCCCAGAGCAACTGGCTACATAAGTCACCTACCCACTAAATAGTTGAGCTGAGTTGCACCGTACTACACTATTTTCTAGGCCAACTCAGAAGGACACTTCATTGTAGTGGATTTTGCTTTACTAAATTCCATCTGTAGAGGGTTCAATGGTCCAGTTTGTCATTGACATGGCCATTTGCCTAGACCTCTGAGCAGAGCCTCAGGGACTGCAAAGAAGGAAGCTGTAGAAAGCCTTCTTCGTGGGGCTCCAGGTTCTGGGTTGGCAGTGGACAAGAGGATGCCAGGAATGGAAGCCAGCCACCTGGACCCCAGACCTTGAAAATGAAAATAGAATTTTAAAGGAGAGATGGTACACTGGAAGGTCCAACTTTCCTAAATTCCTCAACTAGCAAGGGCTCCTTATTCAGGAACAGAAAAACGAAAGCCAGCAATGACAATATTAGAAAAAGAATGTCTGTCCCTCAAGGGTAAAGATTTGGTCTTTGTCTTTAAGTCCTCTGAAGTTTAATAGTCACAACTATGACTTGAAGGTTTTAAGTAATCTAAACCCACAAATCTATGACAACAGAGATAGGAAAAGAAACACGGGATGATTTACAGTAACTTGTTGCCTCTGCAAATCTTTGTTATAAGTCAGGCTGTCTAAGTAGATAATGCAAGAAGCTGCCTCAGGAAGAATCTTCAGCCACCGCTATCTCCATGCCCAAGATCTCATGATTGTGTCACGTATACCTCTCTATCTCTGCATTTGTCCTTGTCCCTTTGTCCTTCCTTCCCTCCCCTCCCCGCCCTCTCCCACCCTTCCTCCACCCTAGGACTGTGTTATGACTTTGGTAGGCCCTAGAAATGTTTGCCTTCATGGGCCCCTTCTGCCATAAAAAATTAAATATTATATTTTACAACTACCTCAGTATAATTATGAGTATAATCTAGGCAAGATTCAATATGGCATATTCATTATAATTGCACTTACTTCTTTGTTCTGCTTTTGAGAAAATTAAAATTAAAACATTTCTGTGGGCCTCTAAAAGTATTATGGGTCCTAGTCATTAGGTGTCCTATACGTGATGGACGTCAAATCAGCCCATTTGTTCTTTCACATTTGATGCTCTCCTCCTTCCTGATTCTCTTCCTCTCTCCCTCTTTTTCCTCCTCATTTCTTTATTTCTCTGTCTGTTTTTTTCTCTCTCTCGCTTTCTACTTTTTCTCCTTTTCTGCCCAGACTTAGCATACTAAGAAAAACAAGTTTTCAGTTTCACATATATCTTGCTTGCAATCATTTCTGTTCTAAGAAACAAATAAGACATTTCCTCCATTTTCCTTTAAACAAATTCAAATCTCACCGTGAATCTACTTTTTTCCCTCTGGAATCTAACACGTTTTCTTTACATCCTATCATAAGAAGTTTAGGTTATCTATATTTTTCTTTTCCTTATCTCCACCTCTACATTGCAAAAATTTCTGAGGAGCCCCAAAAGATTCTTTAGCTATTATTTGTAGCACTGGCTCAACCTTTGGGTGCATTCAGCTTTTTTCTCAGAGTTTAGATATTAAGAGTTCCTGCTGGTACAGTGGATGATGTAGGAATACAAGTAGTGATAAAGGCATGGTCTATCTCATCATTGAAAAACAAAAGTAGCTCTGGCTAGATAGCTTAGTTGGTTGGAGAATGGCACCAAAGTTGCAGATTTGATGCCCGGTCAGGGCACATACAAGAAGCAACCAATGAATGCATAAATAAGTGGAACAACAATCCTTTCTCTTCCTCTCTCTCTCAAAAAATAAAAATAAAAATAAAAATAAAAATAAAAATAAAAATAAAAATAAAAAACAAAAGCAAAAGTGACTCTGAGACGCTGAGCTGCCTGGCGACCACAGGGAGCCGGAGCAGGCGGGCCCTGTGCACTCCTTCCTCTCGCAGCAGCAGCCAGAGTGCCGTTGCTGTTCCCCGTTGCTGTTGAAGCAACCTCCGTGCCTTCAGAGATGGCCCTTAGGAGTCAGAGGGCCCTCTTCTTATTTGCTTTTCTAAAACGCGACTTTCCCAGTATAGGCCTGGAGTCAAAAGGAGAAATTCACAGCCCTTAACTCAGCCCATGAGACCGTGTGACAGTCTTATGAATTGCAGGACTGTGAATCTTCGGGGCTGGCAGAGGGGCTGAGGAGGGTCAAGCTTGGCTGTTCATGGCCATGGGCTGGTGATTGATAACCTCAGGATGTGCTCCAGGTTTGAGTGAATGGACCGTTTAATGTTGAGTCTGCAACAGGCCTTCGGTAGGGCACCTTCTTTCAGCCTTGTGATGAAGAGACAATGAGCTCCCACAGGGAGCTGCTGATGGAGCAGGTGTAGGGTACATCTGATGCTAGACACAAGTACCTGTAGAACAGGAGCTGAAATGAAGTGTGGACAGAGATGTCAGAGCTTCCATTATTTAAAGAACTCAGAGCCTCCCTATATATCACATCATGAAGGGGGTGCTAGGTAAGGAAAATCCAAATACAGGCATACCTTATTTTATTGCACTTCACTTTACGGTGCTCCATAGATGTTATTTTTTTTTTTCTGTTTTTCTTAAACAAATTGCAGACAAGACCCTCTACCAGCAAATATCTTATAACTCACTTTATTACAATACTCAGTTTATCACAGTGGTCCAGAACCAAACTCACAGTATCTTTGAAGTAGGCCTAGAGTAATTTGTTTCAGGACTATTGGATAGGACTGCAAAGTGAATAATTTTTGTAAAATCTGCACCAGTGTCCTTGATGCATTCTTCCTCTTTTGGTCCTAGTATAATAGACTGTTTAGTGAGTGATTATTAAGAGCCAGCCAGTGTGCTAAGTCAGGGCTATGCGGACATTGTGCAGGAGACACCTGACAGTAACATTTAGAAGGAGACAGCATTATCTTCAGTTCACTGTGAAGAGACTGAGTCTCAGAGAAGAGGAATGAGAGAGAGAGAGAGAGAGAGAGAGGAAGAGGGAGAGAGAGCACTCTAGTCATTTCTTAATCTATGGTATTGTCTGATTTCTAAATGGAATGTTTACGGATGAAAAAATTAAACATATTTTCACTTCCTGAAGGGACTTGAGTAATCATCTTCTATTTTCCTAGGAGAAAATCTTCTTCTAGTGAACAGCTAAAATGTATATGTCTCCTTTGACTCAATGCTAAGTCCACTGATCTTGAAGTTGGGATATCAGAGTTGGAGTCCTGAATCTGTTCAGCACAGTTTATTAGAGATCAGGAGTATAATGACAGACAGAACTCACCTGTGATTCCAGGACTGTACAAGGCTGTTTTGTCCTCCTAGATACCCTGGAAGGCAGGGAGCAGTATTGTGTACTTAATCAGTGAAGATTTTTTATTTAAAGGGACCCAGTAATTTCCCCAAGTGCACAAAGATTACAAGGAAGAGGGTAAGATTTGAAAAAAAAGCCAACTTGCCCATTTCCAAAGCTTGTGCACCCTCTTGTCTTCTACTTTGTTGGTATAAGTCACTTTCTGAGCCTTTCTTTCTTCATCCATGCTGTAGGAATGGTGGTATCTTCTTTGTGCTCTTTTGACTGTTAGTATTGTACTATATAAGTACAATACTATACATGATGATGCCTAATACACTGTTTGATGCATGGCCCAAAAGTGATAAATGCCATTGAATGAATGAATGAATGAACCAACCAAATGAATCCTGCTGTGTTCCCACTCGAGTATTTTCCACCAAGCTCCATTCACATTCTTCTCCTGGTCTTCCTTCTGGAATTTTCCCTCATACTAATGCAGGTGTTGACAAACTGTGGTCCATAGGCCAGATCCAAAGTGATGCCTAACACCTAAAAAACTTTGTGAGGGCCAGGAGTGAGTAATTTTTTTCACAGTTTTAAATAATTGAACTTTTTAAAAAAGTATTATATGGCAGTTAAAGATTCCACAGCATTGCAAGTTCAGAGTCTACAGATAAAGTTTTATTGACACACAGACATGCCCATGTTTACATAATGCCTATGTTACTTTCTTGCCACAATGGTAGAGTTGAGCAGTTGTGACAGTGACAGTATGGACCACAGAGACTAAATTATTTACTCCCTGGCTCCCTAGAGTAGAAGTTTGTTAACCTCTGATCTCGAGCTTGAGAACCGTGTGCGGTAGAGTCAGAAGCAGGCAGCTGTGTTCGCCTGCCCGCCTGGGTGGTCAAGCCTGGGAGCTTCGGGGAGGAGAAGGACTCACCTGCCTGGGAAGCACCTGGAGTGGGCAGGGCACAGACACTGGGCGAACAGAGGCAGCACTGCTGTGGGTGGACCGCCACCTTCCAGCGGCAATTCTGTCTTTCTTCTTTTTTTTTAATTTATTTTATTTTATTTTTAATCAGTGTTTTTTAATTGTTGATATTGTACAGTTTTCTGTCTTTTACCCCACCCCCAGCCCATCACCCCAGCCCTCCCCACCTCCCTCCCATTTCCACCCCCCATAGTTTTTGTCCATGAGTCCTTTATACTTGTTGCTCTAAACCCTTCCCCCTTTCCCCTGAAATTCCCTCCCCTCCCCCTCTGGTCACTGTCAGACTGTTCTCAATTTCAGTGTCTTTGTTTATATTATGCTTGTTTGTTTGTTTTGTTGATTAGGTTCCTGTTAAAGGTGAGATCATATGGTATTTGTCTTTCACTGCCTGACCAAAAGAACCTATGCACCCCTATGTTCATAGCAGCACAATTTACAATAGCCAAGTGCTGGAAGCAACCTAGGTGCCCATCAGTTAATGAATGGATCAAAAAACTGTGGTACATTTACACAATGGAATTCTATCCAGCAGCAGTTTTGGACAGTGATATCAACAAATGGTCTCGTAGATGGCCAAGGGAGTAGTTTTAAGGTCACATACAACATGCCCTGAAGCCTCTCGGAAGTGATTGCGGCAGATTCTAGAAAGATCCAAGGGCCTGTAAGATAAGCTAATAGGGGTGAGTCAGCATAAATTTGTATCAATATTAACAGGACTGGGTTTGAACTAATGGTTTGTTGAGGGCTGGGGGAAATCCCCTCTACTCCGAATTGCTGTGACATCCTGCCATGTGGCCACAGACTCAGCAACTCCGAAACTCGGCCCACGTCTACCTGCTCAAGATGAATCCAAAAGAAGAGCAAGTTTCAGAAATTGGAAGTCTAAGAAAATGTGCTTTGCTTTGTCCAATATGGTCACCTGAATAAATCCAAGATAATGTCTATTCTTGTGCACTTTCTTGGTATTTTCCGTTTTCTCTGTGTTTGTTCTGTGCTTATTGAAGTAATGTGCAGTCATTGTAGAAATGCAGAACACCACAGCAAAATATAAATGATTATAACCTCACTACACAGGAGGAATGATTTTTCAACTTCTGGGCTATTTCTTTTCAGTCCTTTTTATTTTTTTGTTTCCCTCCCATCCTTGTCCCTTGCTTCCCCCCCCTTCTCCTTCTTCTCCTTTTATGATTGTTCTGTATAGATAAAATTACACTGTCTAATTTTGACTTTCCTGGTTTTCTTGCCTGTTACAGCCTATGTAGTGTCTAAGGTTGTAGAAAATTTACTGTGGACCAGTACCTCTCATTGTGGGGAGGGGCAATTTTGTCCTCCAGGGGACATTTGAAATTGTGTAAAGACATTTTAGTTGTCCTAGTCAGAGGGGGGATTGCTCCTAAACACCCTGCAATGCACAGGGCCCTTCCCCACAACAAGCGAGTATACATTCCCAATGCCAGTAAAGCGTCATTGTGGACAAGCCCTGCCATAGATATAAATTTTGATGGTTGCATATTGTTCTACTGTTTGAAAGCCATTTATTTATTTAAACACCAGTCCTCTGTTGTTGGACAATTATTTTGATTTTTTTACCTAATACAAATAATATTGAAATATGTTCACGTGTTTGAATTAACACAAAATGTAAGCATTCCTCCGTTTTCCTATAAATACTGAACCAAATTTCAGCAGTAGATTATGTAAATGTCAAAAGATCATGGCTCAGCTGTTGTGCAAACTCCTCTGTAGTAGGGTCTGTATGATTCTTTGTGTTCTCAGGGCCTGGCAGACATCCTGGAACATAATAGGTGCTCAATGAAAACGATGACGGTACAACAGCTGATCATGTTACTAAATGTTTGTTGGTGATGAAGAATGTCTAGGTTTTTCTACACAGCATTACTTTAGTGTCTTATCATGAACTTTGTTGGCTTTTGATCCTGGTAGTTAGAAAGCTGATGTGAAGCTACTTTGCTGCATTTGTGGTGTTCTGCCAATATCATGGGGGTTTCAGGCATATTGGCAACAGTGTATTAATACAATTGTTATGTTAGCTCAGCCGCCACAGAGCAGAGCAAAGCATCTGTGCCCACACGAAGACTGAGTGCTTCGTTTTACAGAGGAGAATGCTGAGGCCCAGAAGGGAAATGACTCCGCTAAGTTTTTATATCCCCTAACCTATTAGACACACAGCTAATAAGAGAGGGCCACTGCCTCTTTGGCCACTGTGCCATCCCTTCAATAGGCTGGGGAGAAACCCTACAGAGGCCTCATGGGCCTTACTCCGTGAGCGCTGGCAGAGCTCTGGGCCTCTGAGCCAGGAACTGCACCCTGGACCTCTGTAAAGAATCCTGTAGGCCCAGCTCCTGGCTGCTGCAGCGCATGGAGTCAGCCCCCCCTTCCCTGAACTGGAGAGACCAAAGTCTCCCAAAGTGTGATCTGGGCCACCTGGGTCAGGACCCCTGGGATTCTTACCAACCTTCAGATGGCTGGGCCCCACCCCACAATAACTGATGATTTTATATCAGTTCCCTAGCAATTTCATGCTGAAATTGGAGCAGGGTTAGGCAGACCAGGAGTCAGCACATTTTTTTTCTCTAAAGGGCCAGATAGTAAACATTCTGGACTTTATAGCTATAAAGTTTCTGTTGCAGTGATTCCAATGAGCACTGCAAACTGAAAGCAGCTATAGACCAAACAGAAATGTCCATGACTGGCCCTGCCTGGCTGGGTACCCCAGCTGGTTACAGCGTTGCTCTGATATGCCAAGATTGTGGGTTAGATCCTTGATCAGGGTGCATACAACAATCAACTGGTGAATGCATAAATAAGTGGAACCCCTAATTGATGTTTCTCCCCCATCCCCCATCTGTCAAATCAATTAAAAAAATAATGCCCTGGGCAGTGCGGCTCAGTTGGTTGGAGCATTGTTTCATAACTGAAAGGTTGCAGGTTTGATTCCTGGTCTGGGTATGTATGGGAGGCAACCAATTGATGTTTCTCTCTCATGTGAATGAATGTTTTTATCTCTCCCTTCCTCTCTCTCTAAAATCAATGAAAAAAAATGTCCTTGGATGAGAAAAAATAAAATTAAAATAAAATAAATAAAATGAAATAAGAGTAAAAATAAAGAAAGGGCCATGGCTGGGTTTGGCCTGTAAGCCATAGTTTGCCGACCTCTGGGCTGGATCATCCAGGAAACGTAAAGAACTTGAAATCTGAACTCTTGAGTGAGTTGGTCTCTTTTATTCTCATGGGGCAGAAGGAGACTCCGTTAAACACCAGGCTATGTGTTGGGAGGTCTGAGTCTGACTGCATGTTCTGCTCGCATCTCACTGTGTGGCTTCAGCGAGTCCCTTCCTTCACTAGGACTCAGTTTCTCCATCTTGTAGCAGTTGATCTCCCTCTGTCCTCAGTGAGCCTTGATGGGCCTGCTTCTCCGCTTTCTCCTCTATCTGATGGTTTCTGAGGGCCCCAGCAGAGCTCTCCTGCTGCCTGTCCTAGCCTCTGTGTGAAGAAGGGAGGGTGGAGGGAGCCCTGGCCTGGCCCAGGCCTCGCTTCCGAGCCACTTCCCATAGCAGCTCCAGGTTTCTCGGTATAGGCTGGGGCTCCAAGGGCCAAGAGTGAGTCACAGGGCGGGGGTGCCAGGACTTGCTCTGCTCGCTCCCTCTCTCCAGGCGCTGCCCTCCACACCACTGGGCTGGAGGCCCTGGCGGCATACAAGGGAGGGGCAGCCCTCCTCCTGGCCCCACCTTTGTGCCACCCTGATGCTCTTGATAGGATAGGCAGGGTCAACTGGGCTCCACCCACAGACCTGGGACCTCTTCTCTATTCTCATCTGCCTGTCCTTGTTCATATGCCCACAGGCAAATGCCCACGTGGGGCACAGGGATCTCAGTTCTTTTCCCACACCCTTGCCTCTGCTGGAATGTCTTGTACTCTACTTTGTCCCACTGGCAGATTCCTGCTTTTTTCTCATGTGCCACCGCCTCTGAGAAGCCTTCCTTGAATCCCTGAGGAGGCTTACGCCACTTCTCCTTGATGCCCTGGCAATTCTTGCACAAACCATCTTTGGACCACTTCTCAGCATGTAGACTTCTGTTGTTGTTGTTGTTGTTGTTACTTGTTTGCAAAAGGCAATGGGAGCTTTACGGGCAAGGAATGTATTGTCCTGATTGTTATATCCCCCGGTCTTCATGCAAGTCTTTGTCCATACTAGAATCTTAATCAATGCATGTCAGACAAACTTCATAAGGGCAGATTTCACTGTGGGCTTGCAAGAAAATAAAATAGGGCTTTTTCTACCTGGTAGCAAACTTACTGTTACCTCCAAGATGTAGAAAGAGCAAAACTATGGGTTTCTTGTAGGAAAATTGAGATACTTGGATGCTGAGAGAATCCTGATGGATTGTGGGAATTTCACCCACTTTTCCATGAGTTGCACACACCTTGTCTCCCAATGGCAGCCATTGTCTGGATTTTGATCTTGAGTTCTCCTTTTCTTTTATTTCTGTTTTTAGAATTGTGGTCCCCAAACTTAAAAATGCCTTAGAATCTTTTACACAGCTTGGCAAATGTTCAGATTTCAGGGTCTGTGCTGGGAGAGTGAGGATTACAGGGCTTGGGGAGGGTCCGGGGACTGCATTTCTAACAAGCTCCTGAGGGGACCTGCATGCAGTGATGTTCTACACTTTTCATCCTGGGTAGCTGACCTCTTCTAAGATCTTCAGCTGGAACCACCGCACAAATCTCTCCCAGCTACTCATTTAGCAAGTATTTTCTGAGCACCGACTATAGGCCAGATACCGGGGGAGGCATTGAATATGGAGTGAGAACCAAATAATATTCCTTCCCTCATGGAGGATACAGCATAACAATGAAACAGAGTCACAAGCCCCTCCCCCAGCCCCCATGACATTTGCGCTGTTTTTGTACCAGACACTTTTCCATGACATCATTTGAGATTTCGATGGTTAGCCAGTCTGGAAATTCAAAACCAGTGTGTCTAAAACATCTTTTCTTCACTCTTCTCCTGCCAGCTGCCTCATCCCCTGACTTTCCTGTTTTCATTATGACACCAGCGTTCTCGGTTCAGTCACCCGGTTTCTGGGTTGTCTGTGAATTACCTACTCCATCCATGCAGGCATCATGCCTTCTTCATTCATCAGTAACATTTGTGTCTTCTTTCCATGTCTCTGGTCCTCACCAACAAGATGCTTAGAGGTTCATGCTGCAAATCTGTAGAAGACTCTTCGTTGGCCAATCTGTCTGCAATCTCACCTTATTTTAATTCATTTAGAATGATTTTCCAGTGCACTGTTTCTCCTACTACAGCATGCATCAGGATTGCCTGGAAATCCTGTGAAAAGGAGTTTCAGGACCGTGGTGCTGGAGGATGGCCTGAGATTCTGCAGTCTGACATCTTCCCTGGTGATGCTGAGGCTCTGCTCCATGAATGTCACTTTGAGAAACAGGGGCTTCAAGCACACTGCTTTCTCTTTGCGATTTTCTTCTCTTTGTTGACTGTCACCGCCCATTTAAATCCCTAAATTTAGACTGCATTCAGGATCTAAACCTGTTGGTGGCTTTCTTACGCATATTTTATCTCCCAATCCATAAATTACTTTTTTGCCCCATGGATCTCCTGCCTGCCGTAGTCCCCATCTTTGTCTATGCGTCTTTCATACCAGGAATGCCACCATCTTTCTCTCCATTTTTATCATCTTTGCTTATCCTTCAAGTTAAGTCAAAGTTCCGTCTCCTCCACTTTCCTGGTTCACAGAGCTCAGCCAGTCTTTGAACTCCCAAGATATTCACATTTTTATACATTTCTCTGACACCTCCCTCTAGCTGCCAATGTAATGGTGATGCCTTATCTGCCCAAATAACTTGATTTTAGGTACCTTGTGGGCAGAACTGCATAGTTTTACCTGATGTGATTTGCATAGCACTGTGTATTTCTCTCTTGTAGTGCAAATCCTGTCAGAAATTATTGTAATTTTACTATTATTCCCAATTGTTTGTTCCCCTCCCTGTAGGAGGATCATGTATCTTTGCCTATTATCACATGACCTACAGCTCCTTCCTGTGCGAGGAGTGCCTTTCCTCACCCCATTTGTGTTGAGCCTGGCCACGTGATTTGCTTTGGCCAAGGGATGTGAGAGGAAGTGTTATATGTCATATCCCAGCAGAGCTTTAAAAAGAACTATTGTGTAATTTAACTACTGTCCTCTTTTCTTCTATAACAATTCGATAACAAGCATATCCTAGATAGGGTCTGCTCTTTCAAGTGGATATAAAATTGGAGAAGAAACATGGATAAAGGCAATGAAATAGAACCTACCCAACCCATAGATGACATGCAACATGAAAGAATCAATAAACCTTTATTATTTTAAGCCACTGAGACTTTAGCAGCTGTTGTTCCTGCAGCATAGCCTGGCAAATACTGATGATACAAGGTCTGTTTAGCCTGCCAATCTACCAGCTGTGTAAGGTCAAAGCAAAGTTTATTGTGTCTTCCAGTGACTCTCCATGACCTACAAATGTAACTACAGCCCCTCAATAGATACTCGTCTGATTGAAATATTCCTTTGATGAGCTTGTCTATAATGTTATCTCTATATTAAATCAAACCTTCACGGAACGCCTACTATACACCAGACTATTGTCTTGTGGAGGAACATTGACGTGAATCACATGCTAAGTCTTTCCCATTAAAATATTCATTTTGTAACTAAGTAAAATATATCAATATTTTCTCAATAAAGAAAAGCCAACCGAAATCCATGCTTTTGCAGACTATTTTGATGGTTCTGATTCTTTACCATTATCTGTATCATGTGACTTCTCAGCTCCTCCCCCTAAAGAAATGGAGTACATTTCCCTGCCCTTGACTTTCTGTTCAACCCTGTGCCTTCCTTTGGTCAACAGAATGACAGTGTACCAACTTCAAGTCCATGACTTAAGAGGTCTTGTGTGTTTCCTGTTTGCTCTTTTATCCTTCTGCCATTGCCATGAGAAGACCACAGCCAGATTAGCCTGTTGATCCCAGGAGGAGAACAAGAGACACCTAGAGCACAATCCAGCTGATACTGCAGCTGATCACTAGCTGTGCAGATGAGCCCAGTCAAGATCAGCAGAGCCACTCTCCACACCCAGCCTAGATCAGCCTGTTCTAACCAACCCACATTTTCTGTGAGCAGAACAGATGTTACTTGTTTTATAGTAAAAATTCAGATTTTTGTGTTTGTTTATTACATAACTATAGCTAATCAATAGAGGTGTGCGTATATATATTTAAACTACTAACTTTAAGCAACACTTGTGGTGGGCACTATGCTAAGGAATTCACATACTGCAGCATATAATCATCTCATTATAGTGCTGTGAGGTGGATATTAATGTTATTTCAATAATGCACATGAAGATTCAAAATAATTAAGTGAGTCGAGTTGTTTGAATAGATACTTCTCACTCTGAAGAGTATTTTCTTTTATCTTGTCCTCTGAGAATATATTTGCTTGAATGTGCAGGAAAGTATTTGGATTTGATTAGGGCAAGAGTAGGTTTGGATATTTTAGCAGCATGTAGGAAGAATCAAGTCATCTTTATAGCCAGCTCCATTTCCACCTTAATCCCCTCAATCTACAATTTTTAGGAACCCCATCCCAATAAGTCAGCTGTGGTCATGGGAGTATTTTTTAATGCATTGCTGTCATTGATGTTGCCTGTCTGGTTCTGAGGACTTGAACCCAGACTGTGGTGGGTTGAACTCAAATATCTAGGCGCTCTGTAATGTCCCCAACTGGGAGGCAGCCAGAACCTGTGTGTTCTTCGATTATTTTTTTTAAAGATTTTATTTATTACTTTTTAGACACAGGGAAAAAGAAGAAGAAATAGAGGGAGAGAAACATCAGTGTGTGGTTACTCCACACGTGCCCCCTGCTGGGAACTTGGCCCACAACCCAGGCATGTGCCCTGACTGGGAGTCAAATGGACGGACACCTCTTTGGTTCACAGGCCCTGAGCTCAATCCACTGAGCTACACCAGCCAGGTGTATTTTTGTCTTTGGGTTTATAATAGCAGTGCAATGAAAATACGATAATATCATGCCTTCACTTAAATCCCTTCAATGGTTTATTTTGAGCCTATCAAGTCAAAGTACTCTCTCTTTCCTCTGAGTCACTCTCAGGGAGGTCAACTGAGAGTGACTCAGTACTTGAAGAGTCATGTACTGCCCTATGGAGAGGCCCACACATCAAGAAATTAAGGGCACATCCCCCTCCACACCCCTAACCAACAGCCAGCAAAACACTGGGACCTCAGTACAAAAGCCAGCAAAGCACTAAGGGGTGCCAACCACCATGTGATTGAACTTGAAATATCTCCCTTCACTTGAACCTTCAGATGAGACTGCAGCCCTGGCCAACATTCTGATTGCAGCCTTATGAGAGACCTTAAGGCAAGGGACCCAGTCAAGCCATACTTGGGTTCCTAGCCCACAGAAACTGAGAGATGATAGATGCTTATTGATTCGAATTGCTAGATTTTGGGGGCAATTTGTTACTCCATGACAGGTAACTAATACAGTTTGTTAAGCTAGTATTCCAACCTGTTTTTAAATTGCAGTATAAAATTAACCTGTCATACGAACACTGAGTTCTCAGTTCTATAGACTGAGTTTTGGCTTACATTTAGCCATTTATAAATCTACACATAAATATTCAAATTCCCTTAATACCAAGTAGAGACCTACTGCGTGCTGAGCTATGAACTGTGGATACCTGGAAATGCAGACTTTGTCACATTCATCTCTGCCCTTTGGGACCTAGCACAAGGCTTAGTGTATAATAGCTATTCAATAACTATGTTAAATTAAAATGTCTCACTACTGGTTAGCCATTATGACCCACATTTTACTGAGAGAGCTTAAACAATTTAGAGAGGGTCTTGTAAGTAAAATTACGTCTTCTTCCCAAATTCTAAGACTGCCATATGTACACCCCAAAACTTCCTTAGTGGGTAACATAGCCTGGTACAATCTAAAATGGCGATGTTATTCTTTCTGCCTAACATACTAGCTCAAAATAAGCAGGTAGGTGGCTTTTAAAAATGTTTTTATTAAAGGATTTCATCCAAAAGCCTTGTTATCTTTTTTTCTCCCCTTAAGTGCAGTGAAATGGCCTTTACCATATTTTAAACGGATTCCTGGGCTATAGTTCTTCAATGATAACATGTTAGAAGTAACAATTAGGTTATTTTAGTCCTCACCAATAATGTTCACGAAGCAATTGGTGTTTTTTTCTGAGTTAATAAGAAACATTTGCAGCGAAAGCATGAGACGCTGCAGATAAAGCAATTGGCAAGAAGCGGTTCGTTTAAATACCAGAAAACAGCCCATATCCAAACAGGTGTGCGATAAAACAGTGTAAACAAACCGCTCTGCGTGCAGTTTAGCCCTAACAAAATTGTGCAAGAAACTTTGCTCCCACTCTGGGGGTGGGGGGTGGAAACAGACCCCTTGTATGCTCCTCAGACTACACAGCTGGAAAAACAGTTCTTACTCGGAAAGCCAAAAGTAAAAGTTGTTTCACATTTTTTTTAATGGCCGAATAAACAAAACCTTGCTAGGGGAATGATTATGCTTTTGCAAATGTGGCCTTGAGCTAGAGTCCTGTGAAAGACTCACCTCTTTTCAACCTTTAAGAAGTATGTCTGCCTCTTTGAATTAGCAATGGTCACTTCCATGTTGTGTTCTGATATTTTTAAAAAATGTTTTTGTTGGTTCAGTTTTCTTAACCACGTGGGCACTTGACTGAGGGCGTTAAGAATATAGGTGCCCAAGAGAATGTTTGGTTTCCATTAAGCCCTGCAAAGTGCACAGGAAACATGGTTTAGAGCTGAAAGAGGTTATAAAAACTGTCCTTCGTCTCATGCCATTTCTCTCTTGCAAGGAACAAAGGTGGGGCCAGAAAGTCTAGAAGAAGTCTGTGAGTTAAATATTTCCCACTGGGCTCTTTTGGTGTTTGGGGTCATCTGTTCTTTGCCATCCTGTGTCTAGTGGCTGGGGGCTGGGGGGAGAAGGGGATGGCAGAAACAGCGCAGACAGAGCCTGAGGTCCCTGGTCTCTGATACCGCACACGCCTCAGTGGTGAGGAGGTGCCATGGTGTAATGGGAAGCCAACGGCCCTGTGACTTTGACAGTTCAAACCCCAGTCAGCTTCTGGATAGTGTGGAGTTTGCTCCTTCTAAGTTTCAGTTTTCCATCTGTAAAGTTGGCCTTGTCTGGTAAGATTTCACTCGTTTTTATGGCTGAGTAATATACCACTGTATACGTGTATTACATCTTTATCCACTCGTCTATCAATGGACACTTTGGTTGCTTTCGTATCCTGGCTATTGTAAATAATGCTGCAACAAACACAGGGAAGTGGGGGTTTGTGGGGCTGGGGAAAAAGTGAAGGGATTAAAAAGTATAAATTGACCTTTACAAAACAGGCACAGGGATGGAAAGCGCAGCATAGGGAATATAGCCAATAATATTGTGATAACTGCCCTGGCCGGTGTGACTCACTTGGTTGGAGTGGCGTCCTGTAAACTGAAAGGTCATGAGCACATTCCTGTCAGAGTGCATGCCTGTGGGTTCGGTCCCCAGCTGGGGTGCTTATGAGAGGTCCCTGGTCAGGGGGTGCATACAAAGAGGCAACCAATTGATGTTCCTTTCTGACAGCGATGCTTCTCTCCCTCTCTCTCCTTCCCTTCCCCTCTCTCTAAAATCAATAAGCCTGTCCTTGGTGAGGATAATAATAATAACTATAATAATAATAATACTTTAATAATTATGTGTGGTATCAAGTGGGTACCAGACTCATCAGAGGATCACTCTGTAAGTTATATAAATGGCTAACCACTGTGCTACACACCTGAAATGAATGTACTATTGAATGTAAACTGTAATTGAAAAATAAAAAAAAATTCAAATGGACTCGCATGCATGGCAGCTATGGCAATTACAGGCAAAAACGTGCATCAGGGTCTGTCACAGAGCAGATGCTGGATGTATGGCAGTTTTTACATTAACTATTGCTATTGCTCTCCTCAAGACACTTCCCCTTGGAATGCACCCCTCCTCTCAACACACACATCCCCAGATCCCTCTCCCATCCCTCGGAATAGCTGTCCATTCGCAGTGTGTGCAGAGTGGGGACAGGCCACGTGGGATAGGGGTGAAATCGGTTGCATAGAGGTCATCTGGCCTGGCTATCCAAGAGTGTGAATTGTGAACTCATGCCCCATTTCCTTCCAACCAAGTAAATTCTGTGGGCCTTAATTTCCTTTCTGCAAAATGGGAACAATACCAGTATAATCCTTACTGATATGCTCTCTTTCCAGTTCAGAGCACCAGGGCTGAGAGGCACTCAAGCACTTTCTCCATGCATTTGTGTGACCACATGGACTTCCAGCGGTATCCTAGCTGGATTCCTCCTTATTCTCATTTCTGGCCCTATGAACTGTTCCAAGTAGTCCCGGCCTGAACATAACCACAGAGCCAGAAGTCATGGGCCATTATTTCAAACCCTATGAACAAATATTTTGATCTATGCTGAACTCTGTGGCTCAGAACTATAGCCCCCCAATTCTGTCTGTAGCTAGAATGAGATGGAAAGCCAGCTTCCTCCTTGGAATGGAATTTCCTCTAAGAAACCATTGGTGAACAGACAAGCAGGATAAAAGTTCTCCGTTCTGTTATTAATGAGGGGCAGAGCAAGAAGGTCGGCATTATGGTGTATGGTGCCTGAAATACATTTGGTGTGATTTTTTGCGTGCAGTGTGTTCTCCCCCCTTCTCTCTCTCTCTCTCTCTCTCTCTCTCTCTCTCTCTCCCCCTCTTTTTCTTGTTTTTACTCTCCCCTCTTCCCCTGTGGCAAGGATTATAAATAGGCCTCCTTCTTATCTGATCCTCCCCTAAATGTTTTTCATTTGAAAACCACACTTAATTTTAGATAATTGTCTGAGATAATCTCAAACCTGTGTGTAATACAGGCCCTAGTTCTAAGAAAAACACATTTCTAGAAGGCCTGGGTTTGGTCCCTCTTCCTCTGCTGGTACTCTGGCCAACATCTCTGACTGGCTGCGCTTGCGCAGACGCAGGTTGTATCATAGACCCGCTGGCTTCCTGTTCCGGAAGCAGAGAAGCTATCTCCTCTTGGAAGGATCCTGACTAACCCAAAGGCTGTCCAGGTGTGACTTTAAAGCTGGACGGGGCGCTCAGGGGACCAAGGAGTGAGCCCACCAACACAGCCTCCAGGGCCAACTTCACAATGGCAGAGTGGCTTCAACCCTCTGACTCTCATCAGGCCAGCCCTCTTCCGATGCCCATGCAGATAACTGCAGTTGTAAACAGTGTGCAAAGGCTGCTGTGCAACTCTTCTGAAGTGCAGGCTATTTTTCCGGGCCTGGACCACATTTGTCCTGGCCCAAGTTAAGAGGTAAAGAACATTCCAACTGTGAGCTTGGATGGAAAAACTATTTTTGAAGTTTTCTGCTAACAAGGTATGCAGAGGATTCAAGTTCCAGTAAGAGAAGGTTAAAGACGGGCTGGTTTGCAGAAATACAGTCGGCTCCCCCCGCGCCTCTTTAATTTTTCCATAAAGTGCCATAAAAAGCCACTACACTAACAAACATTTTGGGAAGGGAACAGGCTCCAGGCCAAGAAGCCACAAGCTTAAATGAGGGAAATCTGAGCCTTGAGGCATGGTTTCCTGAGCAGAGTCATTACTCAAGAAAGGATCAAGCATTAACAGCACTGCCCAAACCAAACTGACCGCCAGCCCCGGCTCCCCAGGGCATGGAGGTCAAGAGAGAGCCACTGTCCACCACTGGAGTAGCATCTTCACCTTGACTCAAAAGTGCAATGGGAGTGCTTCTTTCGAAAAGGCAGGTTCTGTACCTGAGACGTGTACACGTCCTGCTTCGTTTAAAGAATGAAAAGCGAACCCACCGTAATCGCAATCAAAATGCCAGCTGCATTTATTTATTTCTTGTAAATTTATTGTTGTGAAACACAGAAATATTATGCTCAAATGAATACAGAAGAGTGAAGTTCCCCAGAGAGCTAGGTCAACCATGAAAAAGAAGAATATGGGGGAGGGGCTGACCCTACAAAATATTGACATCCTACCCAACCATAATAATAAAATCAGTATGGTACTGGCTCAAGAACAGAGAACAAGGAACAGAACAGGCCTATTTATAAATGAGGACTTGAAATATGATTAACACAGCTTATCCATCATTGGGAATGGTTAGATTATTTAGTGGATGGTGTGGAGAAACTCACCATATGGAGAACAATAAAATCTATATTCCTATATTACACAAAGGTGGACTCCAGATGAACAAGAGGTTAAATGAGAGGCAAAATTATAAGGTTAACAGAATGAGATTTAGAGGAATATTTTTATGACTTGGGGGTGGAACAAACTTTTTAATCAAGACCTAAACTCACAAACCCTAAAGGGGAAAAATTGATGGTTTTGATTATTCCAAAATCGAGGAGTTCTTTTAAATTAAGGATAGCAAAGATGAAGTTAAAAAATAACAAACTGGAACACAGTATTTTCAATGTTCAAAGCTGATTTAGAATCAATTTAAGATATGCGAGGGACACTTATAAATTAACAAGAAAAGGATCATAAAATACAGTAGTAATAAGGGCAAAGACTATGACAGACTGTTCACAGAGGTAGAAATCCACATGGCTAATGCAAGATGAAGAGGTGCTTAAACTCCTTAGTCATCAGGGAAATGCAAATTCAGTCTAGTGAGATACAGCTTTCCACCCATCAGATGGGCAAAAATGAGAAAACTAGGTGATGCCAAGTACTGACCCAAGACATGGGAACACATGATTCCCCATGTACTGCTCTTGGGAGA
This sequence comes from Glossophaga mutica, assembly GCA_039655065.1. Lineage (NCBI taxonomy): Eukaryota > Metazoa > Chordata > Mammalia > Chiroptera > Phyllostomidae > Glossophaga > Glossophaga mutica. The sequence continues at coordinate 24,129,496 of CM077315.1, forward strand.
ATTGATTAGTGAAAGCATCCTAAAGAATAATCTCATAAAACTGAGTATCTCTCTACATTAGAAGCAAGTTTCACTTCTGGGATATCCCAACGAATCCTCACTTGGGTCCCGAGAGAGACTTTAAGAGGATGTCATAGAGTCAAGACTGGTGGTTATTGGACCAAGAAAGCAACTGAGGGTCCATAATTGAAGAAACAGGGAAGTAAAATGTGGGCCCCATTATGGAATACTATGCATGTAGCAGTTAGAAGAAATTAGATGGAATTATCAATCAGTAATGTATGAAGTTCTTAAAAATGCAGCTTGGGTTAAAAATGCAGCTCTGGGTGAAAAATATGGACATAACCAGTCAGGATTGTTGGAAGGATCAAATAGCAATAAAACAATATGGCAGCTGGTGTAAAACAGGTGTTCTATTCTATCAGCAGGCACCTGGGAAACCAGGAGGGTCAGTCCATCCTGATAAAGGATTCAGAATTGTAGGGGAGGAGGCAGTATCTGAAACTATTCAAATTGGAATTTAGAGAGTGTTTGCCAGGTAATTTTCTTTCCTGTGTCTTTTCCCTCTCCTTTGGAAACTGAACTGGATCCTCCACGAGGAGAAAAGCCTGCGCAGGAAGCACTGCATTCCTGACAGCCTACCTGTCCCGGTGTGAGTGGAAAGGTTCCAGTGTAGCCCCAGCCGGGTGCTAGGCTTGCCAAAGTTAATTCTCAGCTTTTTTGTTTATGTGAGTTGGTAATTCATCACTGCTTCTCTTGACCTTCCATGTGCAGCCTATCATGGTCATGGGTAGAAATTCTGCTGAGGGTTTTCTCCCCGTGGTGTATCTCACAGGTTACGAGTAAATTTCATATAGACTACACAGGAGCCAATTCTGATGGGATGGAATGAGATTTTTCTCCCTCTTCCTTTAGCATGCAAACATTTTGGGGGGGCATAACTATTCTATTAACGTACACTACCGAAATGTTAGTGATTGGCAGCCATAGAAGTGAAAAAGGGAAATGAACGAGCTTGTGTAACATTCTTGCTCTGGGAAGCCTAAGAGAAGTGATTCCATTCTGCAAGCAGGAAGCCAGGAGGTCCTCTCTTAGTGCAGGAGACAGCAGGTTATTTACACTATATTTGTTATCAAGGGTCACAGAAAGGGTCAAAGAGCTGAATTACAAGAATGGAACGGGATCCAACTCTCTCTGAAGGAAATCCAGGGTTTGGAAAACTCCCAAGGAGCAATAACTCAACTGAACTAACCTGATGAACTGTTTTTAAATGAGTTTGGAGAAAGATAGTCAAACATTGAACAGCTTCCTAGACCTGAAGCAACTGGGCAAAGGTAACCTTTTATTAGAGCTTAGCAGTATATGCTGAGAACTGGTCAGAGTGTAGAGCTCATTTTTCTCTAGAAGAGGGAGAGCAAGGCATGGTTTTATCCCCCCTTTAAGAGGGTTTCTAGAGCAAGACATTAAGTTTTCCACTTTCTGATAATTATTTCTTTGGAGCTAAAATAGTAGGCAAACAACTCACTGTACTGAATGCTTGCTGTGTCTCTATTGATCTTCTAGAGCTTTTACCTATCATATCTAATGTAATTCTCTCACAATCCTGGTTAGGAAAAGATGATCATTCTTCATTTTTCAGAAAGGGAAAGGGGTCTCTGGGAGGTTAGAGAAGTTCTGAAAGTCACATGGCTTTTAAAAAGTAGATGTCGATTCAACCCCCAACAGCTGATTGCAAATTGAAACTTTCTTCATCCCATGCAGCCATGACCAGATACATGCTTCTAAGGGATGACAGGCAGCCTAGAGGATCCCATGATATCATGGTCAAAGGTAAATTGTCCTGCCCCCAACCATTGTCAAGCAACAGTGCGGCAGAAGAGGCTGTCTATTGAAATGAAGCTGGGGCAGAAGTAATAACAGTGATCGTGAGCTTTTGTTGAGCTTTTTATTATGTGCTAAGCATTGTGATAAATGGCCTGCATGAATCACAATCCTATGAGTTGATTATAATATTATCTCAATTTTTCCACTTGGGGACACTGAGTTTCAAAGTTAACTGTCCAACTCCAATGTCTAGTGCCTCCTGGAATAGATCCTACTTTATCCAAATCTCAAACCAGTGTTTTTAAACCACTACTCAAAATTGCCTTCTTAGGATATGGCAGCACAAAAAGCCATGGTGGTTGTGTTATGGTAGCAGTAGCGATGGTAATGTGGCTCTTGGTGGCAGTGGTGAGGATGAAGGTGGTGGTGATGGAGGTGGCAAAAGTGACAGTGGTGGAGGGGTGTGATGATGTTCATGGTGGTGGTAGTGTAGCTGAGGGTGGGATACGGTTATAATGGTGGTAGTGATGGTTGTAGTGCTGATGGTTGTGTTAGTATTGGCTATAATAGTAATGACACTTATGGTGACAGTGGTGGTAGTTATGGTGGTGATGGTAGTAGTGGCAATGGTGATGGTGGTCCTGATGTTGAAGGTGGTGGCAATAGTGGTAATGGGGGTCGTGATCCTTTTGGTGGTGGTAGAAGTGGTGATGGTGGAGTGATGATTGTGACGATAGTGCTGATGATGAAGGTGGTGGTGATACAGGTGGTGGTGATACAGGTGATGGTGGTGGTGGTCGGAGTGATGATAGCCCTGACGACGGAGGCAGTGGTGATCTTGTTGAGTGATAACGGTGGTAATAGGGGCTGTGGCAGCAGCAGAGGATGGGGTGGTGGGTATAGAAGTAGTGGTGGTGGTGGCTCTGACAGTGGTGACAGCCATGAGGCTCTTAGTGGTGGTTGTTAATACACCCTCCTCTGGACTATTTCTGAGACCTCCTCTGGAGAGTTTCTAAGAAAAAGAGTCTTTTATTTTCTCTGTGCCTGGAAGGGTTGATTAGCTTTTTCTCCATAGGCTGGCCTTTAATTCCCTGCCTCTATTCATTTCCACGCTGTTGACAAGAGCGGTAGCTGTACAGACCAGCCCCAGCCAGGGAGAGACAGACCCCGTGACTATTTCCCCAAAGGCGGCCTTTGGCCACTGTGCACTGGAACACATGACCCCCTGCCTCGCCCTGGCACATTAACCAGGTGACCGCCTCCTAGGGCCCAGGCCAGTCCAAAGGGATTTGGGATTCAATGCCCCAAACAAGGCACTGATTAGCTGGTAATCAGGCAGCGATTAGCAGGTCGGGTCACCTGCAGTTCAGTGCCCATTGTTCCCCGTGAAGCCCTGGGATGTTTGCCACACAGCTAGAGCCTGAATGTCTGAGGATCGTGATGCCTGCAGCCCTGTTGTATACAGCTGTGATTTAAAAAAACTCCTCTGTTACGCTAACCCCATCCCTGCAGAGGAGGCAGTGCCCTGACTCCCCTCTCTCTACTCACACACAAAGGCTTTGGGGAAAGAATGGTCTGCTAAGAGCCCAGCAGTGACTGGGGTGGGGGTGAGGCCCTGAGGACACACTGAAGAACTAGAAGCAAATTAGCACATCCCTGCTCATGCGTGATGTTGAGAGGGTGAGCAGGGACATCTGACGGACCTCGGTCTGGATTGGCATTCTGCTAGGTCTTGATATATGATCTTGGATATGATATGTAACCTCAGAGCCTTCTTTATCCTAGTTTTTAAGAAGATTACTAATAGTACTCATCTCTTAGGGTGGTTTGAGGCTTAAATTTTTAAAAATGAATATAAAGCAGTTAATAGAGTCTCTAGAATAGAGAAAGTGCCCAGTAAGTGCTATCTTGTTATGATCATCAAGTATAGTAGAAATATCATCATTATTTGGAATACTTTATTTAAAAAATAACACTAATTAACCATCACTTCTAAGATGAGAGTAGCCCCTATTTTGTAGGCCACTGTAAGAATGAGGTGAGATTATTCTTAGAAAGCATTCAACACGTGGCCTGGCACATAATTAGCACTCAGTAAATGATGGTAATAGTGATAATAATTGTCATTATTATTTTCTCCAAAAATGGATGTGAAAGTATTTCCCACAGTATATTTCTCTACGTTGGAACACATAATCATAAAAATTTAAGCAGAGCATGATGTGGAACTAAAATGAGTTTGATGAAATGATGCATGGCACATTCTGGCCACTGAGTCCTGTACGACTTGATAATCCATATGCCCTCGATCACCTGGGCATCTTGTTAAATTGCAGATTCTGATTTGGTGAATCTGAGGTGAGGCCCAAGATTCTGCATTTCTAACTAATACCAGGTGATTCCAGATCTATGTTTCATAAACCCCACTTTGAGTACACAGGACACACACTTTTGTAATTAAAAAGTATGTGTATATTTTTTCTATACAAGTATATGAAAAATTTCTACACTATACTCAAGAATAGCCATTTCCAATTGAAGGACCATGAGTGTTTTTCCCTCCTCCACTACAGTGTTCCATCTTTTGCAAAAATTTAATAATGAACATGTAAAGAAAACATTTTTAAAATGCATTAAATATTATCGATATCAAAAGATCTTCCCTTCTCTTAAGCCTTGTCACTTGTCCAGGTTTTGCAGCACATTCCTTGCCGGGTACACTTGCCTGATGCCCTGATTTGCCTGTGGCCCTGAAAAAGCCACCACAGGCCTTTTCAGGGACTTGACCACAAAGAAATCACATTAATTCATGCTCATTCTGCAGGCTTCAGCTCTCTGAGGGGCAGGGAGACCCCAGCTCAGACACAGCAGCTGGCAGGAGTTCAGGACCTGGAGGGATGCAAACCAGCCAGATGCAAAATGGACAGCTGGTACCTTGGAGGAGCCCAGAGAGTTCTGAAGTCCAACTCTGGCTGCATGTGGAGAGTGCGTTCCAGCTGATGCAGTGGAATGTTCTCCGAAGAAGGAAAGAGCTCAAGAAAGCCCATTCTACAAAGAGATGGCTCCGCTGGCCCTTCCTCCAAGGGGTGGGATGAAAGGAGGACCCTGGGATCTAAGGGTAGGGGAGCATAGGACCTTTTGTTCCTTTTGGGGAAACCCAGAGAGAATTGGGTACTTGAATCCACTATCTCATCCCACCAGACTGTTCTTCTCACTGAGAGGCTGACAGAAGTTTGAATGAGCACAGCCAGACTGAGTTGGACAGAACTTGGATTGAACTCTGACCTTGTCACTTAATAGGTAGCCTGCCTTAGACTTAAGCAGAGGCTCTGTTCACTTCCATGGAAAATGGGAAAAATGATGCAATGGTACATTCAGGATTAGGAATTTTGGAGCTGAAGATCCTAATTTCTGGGTTTGCAAATGTTAATACTAATTATTATGATTTTATTCAGTGTTCGCTGTCCTCTTCACCTTAGGGTACACCTTGTACCTGTCCAGAGCCCTCACACCCATCTTGAAGTCCCTTATACTGACCCCATCACCCCAACCCTCCATGCGCAGGCAGAGGTGAGAGAGAAGCAGATGCATACTCAAACTGGGTAATGGGAGAGCTTAATAAAGGGACTTCCACAGAGGTGAGAACAGGTTTTGGGAAACTGAAGGGACAGCACAAGTTCCCAGGGCAAGCGACAGTGGTGGGGATGGGGGTCGAGAATATGCGTTACCCCTGAGCTGGAAGGGCCAGAGCGAAGAACAATGCAAGAACCAGAGAGGGTCGCTGTATGGAGAGGGCTGCCTGACAGCGGCTTCCAGCCCTATTAGAGGGAGCAGACAAATCACCAAGAAGTGGGTGATCGGGAAATAAAGAGCAAGACCCCTCCTTTCTACCCTCCTACAATCAGCTCATGTCTTTGTGAAGATCTCGGCTTGACTTCTCCTCTAACCGATTTCACCTTGATACTTTCTGATCTTGTTGGGTAACTAATTCATGCACACTGTTACATGCCCAAGAGATGAAAGCTGCATTTCCTAGGGGACACCAATAGCTACACCAACATATGATATACAACACAGACACTAAACATATTAAAAATGATATGCATAAAAATTCTTGTGAAATTGCTCTCACAAGTACCACTACAGGACCCTGCGCCCTGAGCCTCCAGGCCAAATAATGCTCTGGCTGCAAAACTCACTGAAAGGTTTCCAGAAAGATACAACTTCGAGAGGCAGAAAGCTTCTCCCCAAGATTCTATGGAACAAGACAGCACCATTTGGTAGAGCCCCAAAGGAAGCAAAATCGTAAGAGAAGCCATAGCTGTCATTTATAAAGGTCACCTCCAGGGGGCCAGAGCAGGGGGCAGAAGGAGGACAGTGAATTTGGAGGAGCAGCTAAAACATTGCACCCACCCTGCCTATCCAGTTCTACCCTGACTTCATGAACCCTTCTAGACAACCCACTTTGAAAGATCCCTCCTTCCTTGAAGCTCATGCACACCTTTCTTTTAGCCTCTGACACTCATAACCTGCCACAAATTCTTTATATGCATGAATCATTTCCTGGGTAGATCACCAAATCCTTGAGAGTGGGAAGGTGGTATATGATAGTGGATAACATCCTGCGTTTTCAAATGCTTATGAATATTTAGAAAAATAATATATGCAACATTTTAGCATGTTCATGACAAACACAGAAAATAATGAACAAATATATTTATGATTATTTTTTATTCTACTATTCACTATATCCTCCATCATACTGAAAATACACCCCCATCACACACACCCCTTCAAAGGAAAAGGCATTTCTGTGCACGTTCTTTGGGCCTTTTACCCTGTAGAATTTCACATTCATTATTAGAATTGTTACTCCAACTTAGTTATGCACAGAATCCATTTAAAGTGCAGGAAAAAAACTGACACATTTTTTTAAGTACAATGTTATTTCAACATTTAGCAAATAAAATTCTGTTTAATCTCCTAACGCTTATTGTTCCTATGCGACGATAAAACATATTAATAATTTAAATGCCAACAAGGCTACAACATATTTAAAATTCAGGCTAACAATTTTAATTAAATGTGACAGATGATATGGTTTTCATAAAGCTGATTCAAAATGTGCTGCACCAAAGTGGCACTGAGTGCTGCGGTGCAGGCACACTTCAGCTCACGTGCCCGCCGGGGCGACGACTCCGCATCCCACCACGGCTCCGCACTTACACTGGCCGCTGCGAAGCTGCTTGGCATTAATTTAACAGTAATGCCTGATTTCGAATTTATTTCACCTTCATCCTTTTCTCACTAGTACAATCAAATTATACAGCACCGACTTGTTTGCCATCACTGACACTAAGACGCAACGAGGGGCCACCCAGACAATCCAGAATAGGCTTTCTCAATGTTACTTTAGATTATGTTTGAAATGAAAACACAGTATTAAAAAATTCTGTTGGAGAAGGCGGTATGCTTGCCCCCTTCCTGGAATATGGCGCACAACATAGGCACCTTTAATCTCAACAGCATGGTGAAGTGGGTGCTGTTATTTCTGTTTTCTGCATGAGGACATTGAGGTTCAGGGGGCTTCAGTTACTTACTCGGATTCACCCACCTAGTAAGGGGTGCGGCAAGACTCAGACCCAAGGCCATGCATCTCTACATCCAGTCTTTTGATTAGACTGGACTAATCTTTGAGCATTGTTGAGTAGTTAATGCTACATGATACATATTATTGACGACAGATTGTGGGGGTTCGGGGGTTGCAGGTTGAGGACAAGATAGGAAGCAAAAGGCAACAAAGTTTGCTTGGCCAGAGAGGGTGAACCAAACCCAGTCTATCCAGATCTGGGGTGCAGTGATGGTTAGATGAGAAGCAGTGGGGAATTTAGAGCCATGTGGAAGCTGGGTAGGCATGCAGGTGAGGAGCACTCCAGGCACACTTCCCAGGTGGGGCCACTCTTGGCATCTCCACATGTGGCTTAGCAGTAATTAATCCACGAAAAGTTGAGGTGCATGAGTTGCTCTTAGTTCTAGGGATTTGCTGTTTCCTGCTTTAAGTCTAAAGCTGGATGTTCTTTCCCAGAACTCCTTGTGTCAATCCTTTTGGGTCTTCAAAGAGTTACGGCACTGATGACCTCAGTTCACATCCGCATTCCTTTGGGAGAGCACAGAGTGGGGGCCCACTCTGCCTGCAGGAATGCAAAGTGGCCACGGAGGAAGTGTTGTCAGCCAGTGTTCTTGTTGTGGAAAGCCATGGGAAGGCGCCACACCTGCCTCCAACTCCAGGTGTTGAGAATTTAGGAAACTAACAAATTTTGATAAAACTGATAGGCAGATGCAATCCATTCTCACTGTGATCCAACAGGCTGATAATACCCAATACAACTTCTGCATAGCTTGCATTTCCAGAAAATACTAATTTATCTGCTACTAAAATCCTACTTGCTCTGTAGCGAAGTTAACTTTCTGCTGTTTTAGAATGGCACATTGAGTCCTGTGAAGTCTCAGGTGTGCACACATGCATGCACACACATGCACACACACCTACTCATCAGGTGAAGCCATAACAAAAGTTCTTTACTGCCTTCCATATATTTCGAGGACAATGAAGCTATTCAGTTGGTGCCCAGAATGATTATTATCTTTTTGGACACATGACTTCATATTCCCAATCTATTAAGCGCACGGAATCTGAAAATGAGTGGTATTAGCAGTTCTATTGAAATACACACAAGGGAACTGCAACACAGTAAAGTCTGCTTTCATTCTGTAATCCCCAGAGGAACATGTGCTAAGAGAATGGGTGACTTAGGACACTTAGAAAAGAAAAAGGAGCACAAGAAAATAAAATAGTGGGTGCATGTGGCTTCTAACTGACTACGTGCCTGATCGTCACTGGTTTGGGGCTCATCAATTTGGGGTGGAGGTGGAGGTGAGGGTTGACTCAGGTGTGGGTAGGTGGGTAACAATGTGATGACCTAAGACTGAGTTCCATGTAAAATGGTTGGTTCATGACTGCCCTTCAGTACTTCTGGGTGTGTGTGGGGAGGGGCTCGGGGAGGGGTGAGGATCCTAGATAACCATTAGCAGCCTGCTACTGGAGCTAATCCATGGGAGGGTTAGATCCCAGTAGTCTTATCTTCATTCTAGGGACAATCTCATCCAGTTTGGAGACCCTTGTTTTCCTTAGAGGCAAGGGTACAAGTTGCACCAAGGCAGGGCATGTTAGAAGGTATGTGACCCTGCCGTGTTGCTCTCACAGACTTTAGTCACTAGTACAGACCCATGGGTGACCCAGGAGAGACTGCAGGCACATGGCCTCTCTCCCATTTAGGTCAGCTTCCTGTATTTCTGGAATGCTCTCTGTACAGAAAAGGAGCCATGCTACCCACTCTCAATGTGTCTTACTTTCTGTGTGCCGGCCCCCACCATCCGTGGTTCCAAAGTTGTTGCTATTATCTCTACTAGGCCGTCTAGAAGTGGGTTCTCAGGCAAATGGAAACCTTGGGCAGGCCCCAGCAGCGCTAAGGCGGGAATGCTGATCAAGTGTCTCCATTGCCCGTCCTTTTCTCCTTCGGTTGTCCCCAACTGCAGCCTCCTGAGCACCAACATTTAAAATGCTTCACAGCATGAAACCTGGTTGATGGATTAATCAATCAACCAACAAGTGTTTATTGAGAGCACCTAATTTTTGCTCAGCAAATGCTGACTGGAGCGGCTGGTGCAGTCACGAGTAATGGAAGACTCCAAAGTCTGATACTCAACATGTTTATTCCACAGACAGCAAATGAATGCCGATGCATGAACTGTGCAGCATTCTGAGAAATGGGGATAAAGAAGACAAATTAAACTTTTGTCCCATGGCATTTGTAGTCTATCAGGGTCACAATTTTTAAAGTACTTAAAAAAAAAAGGCAATGTATACTATGATTGCAAACAGGCTGCTGAGGCAGCTTATGGTGATAGAAGAAGTAGAAGACTTTAAAGTTCCTTCAGGTTTTTGAGACCTGGAAGGATGTAAGCAAGCAGTGTTTGGAGTCTGATTTTAGCAGTGTTAGACAAGATGGACTGAAAAATGTACTGGCTTGAATAATGTTCCCACCAAATTCATGTCTACCGAGAACTTCAGAGTGTGGCCTTATTTGGAAATAGCGTCTTTGTAGATGTAAATAGATATTATGAGGTCATCCTGGATTAACATGGTCCCTAAATTCAATGACTGGGACCCTTATAAGTAGACCTTGTGAAGATCTAGACACGCAGAGGAAGAAAGGACATGTGAAGATGGAGGCAGAGACTGAAGTGATACCACCAAAAGTCAAGAAACACCTAGGATTACCTGCCATCTCCAACAGCTAGGACAGAAGTGTGGAGCAGAGTCTCCGCTAGAGCCTTCAGAGGGAGCATGGCCTTGCTGACTCATTGATTTCAGACTTCCAGCCAAGAAACTAGTAAAAGAGATGATGGACTGGAGTCAAGATCACCAGGCTAAATGATATATAAGTTCTGACTTAGGGGGTGGAGGTCTCAGGTGACAAAGAAAGACAGGTTTAATTTTGTATGGTAACATGCAAGATGATGGTGGAAGACCCTAGTAAAATAAACAGAAATTATCTTTCAAAGCTTGGTTGTTTTTTTTCTTTGAATCTTTACCTAAGGATATTGATTTTAGAGAGAGAAGAAGGGAGAGTTAGTGAATGATAGAGTGTGTGTGCATATGTGGGGGGAGGGAGGGGGGATAAAGAGAGAGAGAGAGAGAGAGAGAGAGAGATTGAGAAATTGGTTGCCTCCTGTACATTCCCCAACTGGGGATCAAACCTGCAACATAGGTATATGGCTTGACCGGGAATTGAACCCACAACCTTTTGTGGTACAGGACAATGCTCCAACCAAGCCACCTGGCCAGGACTGAAAGCTTGTTTTATGATCAACAAGCGAGCTCTACCATCATGAATAGACAATAATTGGGTTTCTAAATGCATATCTTCATTTATAGGCCAGATTAAGAAAGAAGAAGCAAGCAAAAGAGTAAAGAAGTTACTTAAACTATTCTATTTCACTCAATAGAATAGACTGAGATAGACTCAAGATATTTAGTGAGTCTTGGCCATTTCATATTCCCGAGAAACGCACAGTGAGAGTCATGTGCAAAACAAGGGGGTATGGGCCATGATTGAAGGAATGTAGACAGCACAGAGAAAAATAAATAATTGTCCCTGTTGAAGGGTGATCAGTATGTCTTCATATAAAAGAAGGCAACATCTGAGCAGCAGAACTTAAGAGAATCAATCAGGGTGGGCTGTAGATGTGGGTAAAAGAGAGAAGAAAGAACTAGAATCCGATGTTGTGTCTGAACACTCCTTGAGAAGTTGCAATTACTTCCAGCCCCTCACACAGCACACAAAGGTACACAGAAACTGTTGAAAGAGTGAACAAATGCATGGAATAATGTAATGACCCAGAAGCCAAGGGAGGACAGCATTTCAGCAAGGAAGAGAGGAAAATGCATATTGTCAAAAGCCAGGGAGAGGCCGAGGAAGAGAAGGATGAAGTAGTCAAAGGATGAGCAGGTCAAAGAATCTTGGATGGATATGAGCTTGGAAAGTTAGAAGGCAGCTTCTAGGAGTTAAGAAGCAAAGAATGAATAGTGGGAAATGAAGACTTCTAATCAAGATTTGAGTTACTTACCAGAAAAAAATATTGGTGAAAGGTCAGTAAAGAGTAAGGGGAAGGTTCCACATGAAGGTATGGAAGAAGGAAATTGGTAGATGCTGGAGACACACTGCCTTAGGAGCCAGGGATGGATGGATAAATGAATCAACCAATATTTATTGAGCACCTACTACTATATGGCAGACACTGTACTAGCCATTTCAAATACATTTTTTTCCTCAGCTGAAATCTAGACTTCGCTGGATGTGTTACCTGTAGAAAGAAGAACTAAGTTTTCATCTAATGATGGGGGGCATAGGGTAGATGGATGAATCTTACAAGGAAACAGTTGAAGAAGGTCTTCCCTCATTCACCAAACATTCACGGGGCACCTTCTCTGTGCTGGACACTCTGCTAAGGCCCTCAGACACATTACCTAATGGGGATCTTAAAGCACTTCTAGAATGTTCCATCATGAACCTCATCTTGGAGATGAGAACACTGAAGTTCTGTGAAAACTTTGTTAAATTATTTTAGCATGCAGGTAGTTACTCATGAAACCAGGATTCAGAGCTGTGTGTGTCTGCACAAACAACTAAATATTTCTTGGCCTCAGTTTCTTTATCAGGGATTATTGGTAGGTTGAATCATGGAGAAAGTGCTCAAGGAATTGAGGCTCTTGTTTTCACTCTTACTTTCCCCCTTTGGGATGAGGTCACTGGGTCCTCGCTAGACCCTCCTTCCTCTGCCAACATTCTGCATCACTCTTTGGAGCTGGAGACTTCCTGGAGCCCAAAAATACGTGCCAGAAGCATTAGGAAATCAAATCCATCTGCTTCTTGGGGTCCTTACTCCTAAAAAAGAAGGCATGTTAGGGATGAGAACTAAATACAGAACATGACTGAAAAGCAAAAGGTGTCTCCAAAAAGGATAATGCAAACCTAGACAACAGTTTCACAGATCAATAGGAAACCTTTAAAGGCCACTGATGAGCTAGACTGCAGGGACGCTCCTGTTCTGTAAAAGGAAAATAAAATGGATCAATAAGAGACAAAAACTGATATTAAATGGCTGAGATTTACTCCCTGCTCCTAGGCACTCTTTGCCAAGCTGGTTCTCTGGTCAGACTTGTTCATTTCCTTCCTTCCCTCTGTGATGCGATCCTAAGGCCCTGGAATGAGAGAAACAAGCCTGCAAAGGGCCCCTTGAAAGATGGCAGCAGAAAAGCCATATATCATTTCACTCCTCTGGGTTACTGGTTATCATCACAAAGGGTGATGCGCCTGAATACCACAAACTGGGCCCCCAGGGGGAGAAATGTGCTTCTTAAATTCAACTAATTGTTCCCACCCTCCCATCTCCAGCAGGTGAGTACGTTTTTTAAAGAGTTTTCTGGTGCGTTTTAAGAATTTACATACCAACTGTGTTAACCTTAGGCAAATTATTTAAAGTCTCTGAGTCTTGGTTTCTTTATGTATAAATGTGTGAGGGTTGTCAAGATGAAATTATATAAGTGATCGCTTTATCATCATCCTCATCACCACCACCAGCACCACTATCTCCGGCCCAACAATGGGTGTTGTTATGCCTCAATGCCCATGTGGCTTTGCGGGGGAAGGTTTAAAGGCAGACAGACCATCACCGATTAGCTGGGTGGTCTTGAGCAGGTTGGAAATCTTCTCTGATCATCTGATAATTCATCACGGACCCAAGACAACATCTTTTATGGTTGCTGTGAGGACTGGAGGAGACAGTAAAGCACTTAGCACAGCGCCCGGGCATGTATGGAGTTCTCAGTGGGGTCCCTTACCTTCCCCCTCGACTCCCATCTGCGATCAGACTGGATCTGTAGGCTAAAATCTTGATGGGCCCAGATGGACAACTGAGAGCCCAGGTCAAGAGAAAGACAGACAAAGGGACCTATTGTGGAGAGTAAGAGAGGTGGAAAGGTGCTTCGTCTGGTCCACCAGACGAAGGGGTCTGAAAGGGGTGACAGGGGTCCAGGCAGGTTCTGTGCCCTTTCAGGGAACACTTCCAGCCGCTGCTGTCTGCTCCTTGCTTCTCTGCCTCCTGGCCAAGCACAGAGCCCACACCAGCACTCTAAGCTTCTTGGGTGCTGGTGGGCCATGCAAAGGGAAAGGGGTGAATGGCTTCTCCTCTCGGGGCCCTGAGCAGCATCACATTCCCACACACATCACTGGAGTACTTGAGGGCTTTCTGTCTCCCCACCCAGCACCCTGCTCCCTGCATTGCTGCTAGGGCCTGGGCTATTCATGGTCCAAGACGGCAGGTTCCATGGGATCAAGACGACCACTCTTCTGCCACAGGTATTGACTCACTCTATACTCTCTGAGCCCCTACTATTGCACCAGGGACTGTGCTGGGCAGCATGGACCACAGGATAAACAAAACACAGTCTTTATTTACTCTTGAGGCCTTCCTCATAAACATCAGAAGCACTCCTCCCTAACACTATTACCTTGCCTCAAAAAGAAACCTCATGAGAATCTGCATTTCTAGTCCATGTTTTTTGAACAGATAGATTTATTTATTTACTTACTTACTTATTTACTTATTTATTGAGAGGGGAAGGAAGGGAGAGAGGCAGAGAAACGTCAATGTGTGTTTACCTCTCATGTCCTTCTTCTGGGGACCTGGCCTGCAACCCAGGCATGCGCCCTGACTGGGAATCAAACCAACGATCCTTTGGTTCCCATGCCGGCACTCAGTCCACTGAGCTACACCAGCCAGCTTCTTGACACTTCTTCTTGCATAATCCATAAACCTCTCCCTCTTCCCTCCTGGCTTCTTGTTCTACAATATCCTTTTTCCTTAATACACTTGGATACATCCCCCTCATCTTGCCTCTGCTGTTTGTTGGCCAAGTGTTGCCAGTGGAGGGTGTGGACATTCTCTTTATAGGTCTCTATTTCTCTCTGGGTAAGTAAATATGTAAGAGTCTGGGTATCCAACTCATGCTCGCCCCCAATCCCAGAAGGGCTGCTTATTAGCCCAGGAGCACTTGTGTGTGTGGCCTCCAGTGTGTCTGGGTGAGGCACATGCAGATTACCCAAAAATATTTTTAAATTGGCAAGCCAACTCTTTCCTCTTACTGTCTAACAAGACATTCTTCCACTATAAAATATTTTTCTACCATGCTGCTATTCTTATCACACACATTACCTGGTTCTTCGGAGTTCTGGCATTGTTTTGGAATCTTTGGCAACTGTGTCTTTAGTAAGAGCTTCCTTTTTGAACACAAAGAGAACCCTGCAGACCACTTAATTTCTGCCTCCTTCATCTTCCTTTCACATACCCAGGTTCCTTGGAAGGAGGAAAGGGACCGACAGTGTGGTATTGGTCCAGGGTGGTTTCTTCCAGTTACCACTGGGCCCTGAAGCGACTCTGGGAGAACCCAAAGCAAACATGAATAAGCTTCCTGTCATCGCCATCACCCTTGAAGAGGCCATGTCTACAGGGCCACTCACCAAGAATTTGGGGGGACCACCTGGAAAAGGGGCGGGGTCGACTCCAACTGATTACTCAACCCAGACCACCCCTTGGTGGAAACTGAGACTAGGAGAGTCTTTGGCTGTCCCCTGGAATGCCTCTACATGCTAAATGTTATAAAATACATGGCTGTAGCTCATGTAGAAGTGATTAGCCTCTTTTTAACAGTGAAGACACTGAGGCTCAGAAAGCTTAAGCCATGTGTTGCAGATCACACATAATTACATGAAAGGTCTCCAAGACTCCATGCCATCTGTCCTTTGAAATACCCACACATTGCTTACATATGTGGATGTATGTGGAGCCAGTCAGTTGGGTCTGTGTGACATTCATTATAGAAAATGTTTGTTTGATTATCTCTCATTCCTGACTCTCTCTAAGGAGCTTTGTGCAGGTTTTAGAGTTACTGTCTTCTAAATGGCTCTGCATTCAAAGGTTTACAATGAAAGTAACACACTCGGGCAAATCTAGGACAGGGGGAACAACCAGAATACCCGAGTTCAAATCCCAGCTCTTCCTATCCAGATGACTTCAGGCTACAAGGATAACAGAAGCACCTACCTCATGGGGGTCACGATGAGTCTTTCACCTCCCAACTGTCTCCTCCCCGTGACTCGGGGAGAGAATCATATGGTCACTATGCATAACCATGTGGATTGTTGGTGGCCACATGCAGTGCTGAGTAAATACACACAGATGATTTTGTCATCTGAGACCCAGTAGACTTCCCACTTATAAGCTGTGAGTTGCTTGGATAAATCTCCTGACATCACTAAACTTCTTTTTCTTGTTAATAAAACAGAGGTAATGCCCTGCCTGTTGAAACATTGCTATGAGCCTCTGATGAGATAAATCATGTGAAGCCGCTAACTCAGTCACTTGGGTGTAGCAGGTGTTTTCTTGCTCAATACTTGTCACTTTCCTTCCCCTTTGTTTGAAACTGCTCAAAACACCATGTATACTTTAGGACCAATGGAAGGAATCAGAAGAGAGTAACAAACTTTGGGGCTAGACCTGGCTTCATCAGGACAGACAAGGACTCTCCTATTCTCAGTTTCCGCCAAGGGGTGGTCTGGCCTGCATACTCAGTTGGAGTCCACCTCACCCCCTCTCCAGTTGGTAAGTGGCCCTACAGACATGGCCTCTTCAAGGGCGATGGTAATGGCATGAAAGATTACTCATGTCTGCATTGGGCTCACCCTGAGTCAGTCCAGAGCCCAGTGGTGACTAGAAGAAAACATCCCTGATCAATACCATATTTCCAGATTTCATTAGTGTCTTTAATAGCTCAATGCTCTTTTGGAAGAGAGCATCAGGCGCACACAACTTTTTGGAGACAAACAGAAATGTTAAGAGGCCACCCTTTGAGTTTGGACATGAGGACATCCTAAATCATTGGAGAAACGTTTCTTCTTCCAGAAGCTGCAAGGAGCCCTATTGCTGTCTTGACATAAGACAGTTCCCCTTGCACTGCCTAGAAGCTGAGTATCTCCCTGTTCTTCTGTGTCGTTGGGCTTTCCCTGGGGCATCATGGGCTTGGTCTCAGTGTCTTTCCCCAAACTCTATTCTTCTCACCATCACAATCACCACGCTGTGATGGTAGTATCACTCAAACATCTGCCTGTTTTTTGTTGTCTCTCTAGTGCAGGCCAACTCCCCAGAGAGATACCAACTAGAGCAAGCACCAGGCCTCCCTGCAGCCAGAGTGTGCCTTTCAAAATGTCCTGTGCTCTGCCTCCCTGCCTCCCAGACATCCGACTTGGTTTCTCAATGCCCTTCGACCTGTCCTACAAGACCAGGCATGAGTGGGTCCCTGCTCATCTGACCAAAGCCATCTTGCTCGTCACTGTCCCACCATCACTCTAATTCAGCTTTCCAGGCCTCTTTTGTTGTTCCCGTGTTTTGTTTCCAAAACATGGCAAGGTTTTGTGTACTCACGGTCTTCATCTGTGATGTTCTCACAGCTGGGACAACTCTGCCCCAATCCCTTAGAGTTGTTTTTTTTCTCATATTGTCCACATGTTGGCATTTGTATGGCCTTCCCAGAGGCCTCCCTGGTGAGACTGTTTCAGGACACTGCTATTCCACCTGCCATTATTCTCTCATATTTCACATGATTTTTTTTTGTAACTAGAGATTATAAATAAACTTGCTTATTCATTTGTTTTAGTCTCTCATCTTTGCATGACTGAAAGCTCCCTGATGACTTGGATTTGCTTATCTTATTAACCACTGGATATCCCATCTGAATATGGTGCCTGGCACAGAGTAGGCCCACAATAAATGTATGTTGAAATAAATGAATGAATGAGTCCTACAGAGTGAATCGTTTGGCTGTTTTTTCTCTACCTTGTTTGCGTGGGGGTTTCGATGGGTATGCACAGCCATGTATGTGTGTATATGAATGGAGAAAGCATCTTTCAGAGCTTGGGCTGCCCCCTGCTAAGACTCTTCAGTAGCTCCCCGTGGCCCCTTAGACAAGGTTCTAACTCAGCTTAGTTTTTAAGAGCCTTCATGAATGGACTCTGCTTCCCCTGTACAGTCTTTTCTCTCTTTCCACTTCCCTGCTCCCTTCTCTGCAGAGTGTGTTATGTAATGTGTGTGCATGCCCACCAGGCTTGGCCCTTGCACTTCTGAATTCTGGTTCTCCTTTTCCCCACCTTGCTGACCCTGGGATCATTCCTTGTGACACTCTGTCCAGGGAGCCTTTTCTGAACCTCCATTTCATCTCTGGGGGTGAATTGGGTGCCCTGTCTTTCTACTCCCTGTTCTTTAACCTAAACCAGTCTCCAAAGTGCAGGTAATGCAGGGCCTTCTTTAGAGAAACTGGGGGAAAATATTGACACCTTTGTATGTTTTACAATGTGCATAAAATATTGGCTTAGTTTTTAAGAGCCTTCTTTTAAAAGGAGCCTTCCTTTTAAAAAGGAAATATAAACGTATACAGGAAGCATGGTCAAGAAATTTATAAGGGTACATGGTCAAAATAACTTGGAAATCATGATAATATAGTACCCTTCACACAGCCTTGTATCTGCCTGTTTTGGTCTATCTCTTTCAAGACCTTCTTTAAATAAACTCCCGAGGGAAGGGATACCACACAGAGTGGTGTTACCCAAAGGTGGTAGAGGAGCTGGCTTTAATGGCACATCAAAGAATGGCACTTGAAAACACTGACTTCTGTTGAGAACTTATTGCCCTTTGCGAGTCTCATTCATTCTTTCTCATTCGTGTAGGATGGAGTTTAAGCTGGGTGTCAGTACATTTCTCACACCTCTGGGTGACACTTGCTTGTTTCCTTTTTTAACAGAGAATCAAGCCTTTGAAAGGGGCCCCTTATCCAGCTAGACTCCAACAACTGGGCTTTATTTCCATTGCTCTTTTCTATTGGTGGCAAGTCACATTGGTTTTCCTCAGCCAACTATGCAAAATCTCTTAAAAGAAATTTATTTAAAAACTGAGAAAAATGTAAGTAAATTACAATATTCATGAAACTCAGACATGGCAACTCATTTACATTTGGGAAACACTAGAGGACCATGATCAACATGATCTTTGAAATATGAAGACTTTGCTAGATTTCTGTCTCTGGTAATGATTCAACATGTGACCACTGGCACGTTTCTTTCTGAATCTGACTGTAAAATGGGAATAAAGATGCTTGCTTTGCAGGTTTTTTTGAATATTAGAAATGTATTTAAAGACCTTTCCCAATGCCTACGCTTGCTGGGTAAAAGATATGTGTTTGTGCAGTGAATGAAGGGCAAGTATGAATGGGCTAAGTGTGAACCAAAGAATCAATGAACCTGGATCTTCCCTGAAAGTCCCATCCATCTCAGCTGGGATGAGTAAAGCTCTGGAGGGTCCCATTCTCTGTCTCACTAGGGTCCCATTTCACACCCAATTGGCATTTACCCAGGAGGCTTGGGAAGGTTAATGAGCTATGCCTAGTCCCTTAACTTTCTCCTTTGGAGTGATTAGTGTGACAGTAGAATGGAACGTGGGTGAGACCTAGGCTCATTTTGTGGCTCTGCTGGAGTCCTGTTAGGACATTGACTACAGAACGTGAGATGCCTCTAAAGATAACATCTGCCTTGGCAGTTGATCAGTTTTCCTACAAAGAAGTGTTCGAGACCACCTGACCCAGTCCTTACTCATCTTTTCTCTAAAAAATGTCACGTTCATCTTCCTGAAAACAAAGAAGCATTTCAAGGGCATCATGGACCAGGTCTTGAAAGAGTGTTTCTGGTATCTGTGTATAGACAGATCGGACTTTATGAGCCAACATTCAGTCATATTCCTGCCGAACACTAACAAATACAATTGTTCCACTTTTATTTCAAAATGAAAGCTATGTGTTTTAAGAATGACCAACCATGACCTTTTAAAAACAAACAAACCTTTCCTCCCCATGTAGTTCCTCATTTTTTAGTTGCCTCCCCCAATCTTCTTTCCACAATGGTTGGGTTCCAAAAGGGTGGAAGTGGGAGTGTCCAGACTTCTTAAGGCACGGTGTCACTTCTGTTGGTCCATACAAGTCAAAAGGACAGATGAGATTCAAAAGAAGAGGACTCCTCCTCTTAATAGAAGTAGTGGCATGTGTGTATAGGAACGGGAGATATTGTTGGTTCCTATCTGTATAGACGACCTAACATACACACAGACACACAATCCAATTTGTGAAGTGTAGGACTCACTTTTGCTAAAACGAGGCTCAGGAAGAGTGTCACTCATCACTGATTTCTGCCACGGGATATTCACAGAGTCTCCACTGAATCCCCAAAGATGAAGACCTCAGGTCCTTCCCTTTCATTTTCACTTTCATTTCTATTAGAGCAAAATGTAATAGAAAGGGCTAGAGGTCAAATATACTGGTAGCTGTTTGTGGGACCAAAAGGAAGGCCCTTGTGTGTCTCTGTGTGTATGTGGGTCCATGACATCTGTGCACACATGGATGTGTATCCATATGGCAGGGAGGTGAAGGTTATTGTAGACTTTAAATTTATACCTTGAGCTGTCTTGGGATGCTCTGTGCTCAGTTCATCTTTTCCTGCCACTAAACCTTTGCCCAGACCATGCCTCATGCATGACTGTCCTCCCTTCTGTGCAAGACCATGTTTTTTTTCTCTTCCAGTTAGCAGGTCAAGGTCTACTCAACTCATGCTCTTCAGAAAGATTCTTCTGATGAAAACAAGTCTAATAGTTTTGATTCTTTTTTATTCTGTGAGATGTTAAAGCATATGTACGAAATGGCTAGATAATAGGGCAGATCATGAAAGGAGAGGAAACAGACCATGCTAAGTCTCACCTCTGGAAGAGAGAATGTTTGCATAGTTATCTGGCGAGATCTGTTTTCTAGTTTCAGCTCACACACAGAGACTTCCGTGGGGCTGTGGATTGACAGGAGATGGGCCTTCTAAGGAAAAACGATGTGCATGTGTGAGCTCCACGTGCAGAGGGCCAGTGTGGAGAAAGCATTGGAGAATACAGGCAGTATTTACATTTGGATATTTATATTTGGTTTAACTTGGTTTTGACAGCGATAATAAGCACTAAAGTGATTATAATGAACTTTGGTTTTCTTAGCAATAATTTTTCCTTACTACCAGTCCAGGGCTGCATCTTTCAGAATATAACCAACTCTAAGCCAAAGGGAGAGGATTTTCTGCACAAGTTGATACATGCATAAATTCACTCATCAAATATGAAGAAAACTATCACTTATTTTCTTTAGAAAGTAGCAGTTTTTATATTAAAATATTTCATACATGTGATAATTGTACCATAATTGTGTTTTAATTGAATTTATTGGAGTGACATTCATTTGCAAAACCATTCAAACGTCAAGCATACAACTCAACAACACATCGTCTGCACGCTGCATCCTGTGCTCATCGCCCAAAGCAAAGTCTCTTTCCATCCCTATTTACCGCCCCCCGCCCTTTGCCCAGCTTCAGCTGCCTACACACCCTTTCCTTCTGGCTGCCACCACACTGTTATCTGTCTATGTGAGACACACACACACACACACACACACACTCTCTCTCTCTCTCTCTCTCTCTCTCTCTCTCTCTCTCTCTCTCACTCACACACATATATATCCATTACCAGGCTCTGAGAGTGCCCCACTCTACTCACTCAGCACGACCTTCCCATGCATACTCCCCTCTGGCAATATCTTACTGAAAACACCCCCAGCTCCTTTCCTGAAGATTCTCTCTTCTCCAGAAGAGCCACAGAGTGACACCCCCTACCAAGAAGCCCACAAGAAACCATGGATGAGAGCTGATGAGTAAGCAAACTGTTTCCTCCTCTCGATTGGAAGTCCCGGGGGACTGAGCCCCACGTGCTGATAGTAGTCAGGTCAATCACATCACCTTTATTGAAATCCTTCCCTTCCCTTCTCACTTTCCCACTCCTCTCCCCTGGCATCCTAGAATCGCCTTTCAAATCAGGGGTGTCAAACTCATTTTCACCAGGGGCCACTCAGCCTCGCAGTTGCCTTCAAAGGGCCGAATGTAATTTGAGGACTGTGTAAATGTAACTGCTCCTTAACAGTTAAGTCAGAGCTCAGCTCTGTTGCTGGGTAGAAACAAGGTGGAGGGCTGATTCAGACCGCGGGCCTTGTGTTTGCCACGTGTGAAATAAATGTTTGCACTCAAACCCTCACCTCAGGGTTTTCTTCTGGGGAAATCCAACCCAAGTTAAGGCCTTCAATGAAGTAGACACCGCCTATCTCTCTAACTCCACCTCCTACCACATGCCTCCTCGCCGACTCTGTTACACCCCTCACTGAATTTTCCCCTCACTGTTCACCAAGTTTATTCCTGCCTCGGGCCCTTTGCTCTGGCACTCGACTCTTTCTGCCAAGAACCATCTGCCCCAACTTCGTGCCTTAGTGGCTTTTGCTTATGTGGTCATAGCTCAAATGCCCCTCCCTAAGAGAGGTCTTCTTTGAATTCTACCTAAAATAAATCCCAATGCCTCATTCTATGCCCAAGCTCACGCCTGTTTCATCACTTCAAGGCATTTTTACATAGGAGTAAGTGCTGGAAGGTTTGAGTTTGCTCCTCTAGGTCCAGTGTCTGTCCTTCCCCACCCTCTTCTGTGCTCAGGGAGGTTGATCTTTATGGACTTCGGTGGTGAGCTCTCTGGAGCTCAGGCTACAGGTTGGATTTAGCAATGGGAGGTTCTCACAGGTAGTCAGAGGCAGGAGGAGATAGAGGCAGAATAGTGATTTCCCCAGTGTCCTCCCTGCCGAACTCCTTGGTTCACTTTGAACCTGCTTACCCCTTTGTACATAGTCCTTTATGAAATTCCCCTTAATTGTTCAGTGTGTGCCATCTGCTTCGAGGAGTGCGTGTGTTGTGTGTGCATGTCCTATTATACACTCTCTAAAATTGTTTTAAGGATCTACGTTTTTGTGAACTCTCCCTATAGGCATGTAAACTTCACAAGGGAAGGCACCCTGACTACTTTTTTACGACTATCCCCTCAGTGCCCAAAACCGTGACCAGCGTGGGCGAGGTGCTTATAAACACTTTTGAATGTACAAATTCTGTTCATTCGAAAAATTTTACTGGGGAAGCTAACGTATTTCTTGTGGGATGTCACCTGTATCTCTTGAGGTGACCCTCTCCATCTGAGTTACTTCAGCTCCCAGGCAACAGTTTTCTGAGCTCACGCTTTGTTTCCCTTAACCCCTTTGCTCTGGGAGCTGCAACATTGTGTTACAAATGAGTTATTCTCTGGAATTAATTTAGCTGTAAAACCCTTCTGTTACCGGTTAATAAAATCTAGGAAATTGCCTCCAAACAGCCAGAAATATATTGTGGGAAAATGAGAAGACAGTTGAGAAATAAGGATTTGAGTTTTCAACATTTATGTTTGCTTTCACTCCTAATAAATATTTAAGTTAAATTGAATTTAAGTTCACTTGATGACTATTTAAGTTTAATAGTCATCTGTTTATAGCAGTACTTTCCACACATTTTTAGTTAAGAATCTTTGGCTCTTAACCAAATGCATTAAACATACACACACACACACACACACACACACACACACACACCTTTCTTCTTCTATAAATTTATAGCTCCACATTCATTTATATAATTGTTGTAGGAATTCAATTTCAGTTGTTTTTCTTTGGTAGAAAAACAGATGGGAAAGGATTCATTTGCATTTGGAATTTACTTGATGAATTTTACAGAATAAATTAGAAATTGCAATGGGCAGAATAATGACCCTCCAAAGATGTCCATATCTTAATGCCTGGAACCTGTGACTATATTATCTCATGTGGGAAATGGGAATTGGTATTACAGATAGTAGCTGATCAGCAGACCTTAAAATAGAGAGATTATCTTGGATTTTCTGAGTGGGCCCAATGTAATCACAAGGGACTTTAAAAGTTGAAGGAGATGCAGAAGAGGGCATTAGAGTGATGTGATGTGAGAAGAACTCAAGCCACCTTTGCTGGTGTCGAAGATGGAGGAAGGGGCCACAAGCCATGGGGTGCAGGCAGCCTCTAGCAGCTGGACAAGGCAGGGAAATGGATTTGCACTGAGAGCTTCCAAAGGAGTGCAACCCTGACTTTCTGATATTATCCCAGTGAGACCATCAAAATTCTGATCTGCAGAACTGTAAGATGAATCTATGTTGTTTTAAGCCACCAATTTTGTTACAGCTGCAATAGAAAACTCATGAAGAAACATGACTGCATTCTTTCTTCTAAAGGGGCAGCCTTAATTGTCTCTCTTCTCCACCAGGTACTTTTATTTTTGTGTGCAATTGTAATTGTGCAAACAGGAGTACAAGAGTCACTTGGGTACATTTTTGGGTTTTCATGAAGGCATTTTTTAAAAAACAAGATATATATTACATTCTAAGTATTTCTATCAAAATGGGAGGTGCCCATAAATTAAATTTAATTCAATCTTTCAATTCCCGGCTCTTTTGTAAGAAGCAAAGGATAAAAAAATATTCATGTACCTAAAAATGTGTTAAATATCGAAATAATATAGATGGGCCCCTCTTATTTTTCCCAACCAGCACAGCTGGTGAGCTGCAGCACAGAGGGTTAATACCCACGAATAAGATTAGAGCTAAATTGTGAGGAAAATAGTTGATCCCTGAAGCACTGCATTATTTTCAAATTATATTTTCCTGCTCCTTGCTTTCCTGCTTCCATGGTGTGAAGGGAACTTGCGCTTCTTGACATGTTCCAGCTAGCTTAGACGCTTCGAGAGAGCCAAATGACTCAGTCCCTGGACCACTACCAATGTTTTCAGAATTGAATCCTGCTCTTATTTTCTAAGGAACAATGTTTAACTGGCCTTGGTGGCACTGTGTCAACTGACATCACCCTTTAATTGCAGATATGTCACGTTAGACTACCATTAATATTGAGGGAAGTTAAATAATATGTTGGGGGCTGTTGTGTGTTTTCCATGTCCCTGGCCAAGGGCAAGGTCCGCATCATACGGATATGTACATTTGCAGCCCTCTCCATCTGACCTCAAAAATGTTAAAATAGGTTAAATTGCATTTATCAACCAGCTATAGAGCAAGACAGCATAACAATCTCCCTGAAAAGTACATCATCCTACGGTCATCTATTTTAAGTAACCCCCATGAATCAGATAGTTCCTTGAAACACACCACATGAGGTTCACACCAGAAGTAATTTTATTTCCCCCGTGACTATTAATGCATATGTAATGAATTATGGAACTCAAAATAAGTATTCTCATACTATTGCTTAGGGATATTGAAAGTTCATATCTGTGTGGAGGATGATGAAGTCATCAGCCCAGTGGCCTCTGAATTAGCAAGATTTCTGTGAACTAGATCTTGCCCAAACTTGTTTTCAGTACCAGGAAAGCAAGAGTGAATATGGGTCTTTTGTAGAACTGTCCATCCAGATCTGAACTCACAGTCATTGGTTGGCCTCAAATAAGACACTCAACTCCTTTACATGAAGAACAGTGGCTTCCTTTATCAATCGAAAAAGGTGAAAGACTATAATCTCTTTCATGCCAATGAGAACTGAAACTGAGGACCCTCATGAAGGTTTCATGAGCCTCTCTGATTCCTGGGAAATGAAGCTAATTGGCCTGCAGTGGCCTTGCTGAGGATGCGGAGGAGAAAGCACAATGGAAAATCTTTCACAATGCTATAGAGTTCTTCAGATTTTAATGAAAGAGAATGCGGTTTTCTGAGGGAAGCGTACAAATTTTTCCCCTTTATGGGCACATATGCTGAAGAATATGGGGCAGCATCCATCTCTAAGTGGAACACCAAGATGGGGAAACCAAGAAAGTTTATGAAAAATACATTGAATTGGGACTGTGACCAGAATCAGAGAGGAAGATGGCAGGCCAGGAACTGTCAACTTAATGAAGGTTCTTGAAGATGTGTACAACATCCATTGAACTAATTTTATGCAGGCTGTATATTGTATTTTGTTTGTTTGTTTGTTTGTTTTTCAGTCTTATTCTGATGCCCATGTGTGAGCCCTTTAAGGGTGCTCTGGACTGAATGTTTGAGTTCCCCTAAAATTTATATGTGGAAACCTAATCCCCAATATGATGTACTAGGGGATGGAGGCTTTGGGAGGTAGAGGGCTCATGAAAGAAATTAGTGCCCTTGTAAAAAAGACCCTAGAGAGCTCGCTTGCCTGTTCTGCAATATAAGGATGTAGCGAGAGGGCAGCTGGCTGGATACAGCCCAGGAAGTAGATCTTCACCAGACACCAAGTCTGCTGGCTCCTTGATCTTGGACTTCCCACCCCAGAATGTGAGAAATACATATGTGTTGTTTAAGCCATCCCAATTATGGTATTTTGGTTATAGCATCCCAAATGTACTAAGACCTTAAGACCAAGGGCATAATTTTCTGCTCCTGGTATCTGACAGGACAGCTCTGATTGCCCGGGTGGCCTGCTCCAGTCAGGCACAGCTCTGTCAATGAAAAAGAAGGTGTCCAGAAATATCAGAAGCATGAGGTGGGAAAAACAACTGTCTGAATAACGATTGCGAAGCAATGAAAAGTAGTTCAGGGATCACGTAGAGCATTTGCGGAGGCAGCTTTAAAACAGATTAAGCTGGCTTTTCGAGGCACCTTGTTTTCAGGCCTCTCCTTTTGGCTCACCACTTGGTTTTCCTCACAGTTAAGACATTGACTAAGTTCCTTGGATAACACATGGTGGGGAGCTTGTCATCCTGTCTCCAACAGGCCAATCATGGTCTTTTCAGTACAGTGATACTTGCTTCAGTACTAGATACTTCCCATGTATTATTTCATTACTTTTCTGATGTGCTCTATAACAGAAGCCCAACAAATGTCCCAGCAACTTGGCCAGCACTGTTCTGGATGACCTGACTTTGTCTGCAAAGGTACTGGATAAGATGAATGTACATACTGTTTAAGCTAAAGCTGAATTTGAAAAAGACCTGGACAGTGTACTGCTGTGTTCAATATTTGTGCCACTTCAGATGACTTTAGATTCTTGGGCCAAAATGAGATGTCCAGTCTGACAGAATGATTTCTGTGTAGTTCAAGTAAATTGATAAAAAAGAAAAATAATAATAATCCTCCCCAGTTTAGCAACATTTAGTTTTAGATTATCTTTCTTAAGCTTAAGCAAGTTCTAGAAGAGTTCAAAGTGAGGTCCCTGTAGATCTTAACAGGTCAAGGCCTTTGGGAGTGAGACTCCATAAATCTAACCCTTTGGCAACACGCCCAGGAACACCCACTCACAGGAAAGTTTTTAAACCACTGTTCAGGCGGGATAACATCTTAAACTCTGATACCAAGGGCTCCTCCCTTCTTTCTCCTTCTCCCTCTCCTCTCCTCTTCCCGTCCCATGTGCTTCATTTCTTTTGTGATTTCATCTCTTCTTACTTTCTCCCATGTTTTTCTGCCAAAGTTTACTTTTGGGCACATGTCAGTGAGAATCAAGATAAGGACAATTAAATCAAATGCAGTTAGGTTAGTTAGGTTTAATTACATGAAAAAAATATTCATTAGGCTTTCATGAAGAACAAGATACTTATTTAGAAAACTTCCTTGGCAGTGACTTGGGATATAAGCTGAGGCCTTCAGAGACCTTGATACGAACAGCAAGACTCTGCAGGAACCAGGGAGAGGAATGTGTTTATTTCTCCTCAGCAGAGGAGGGGAGATAGGGGAGCATGAGGGGCAGGAAGTAGGGATACAACCAATAAGATCAGGGGAGGTGAGGGCTTACAAACTACACGATGGCCATTCCCAGCGCTTTCCCAAATTTTAAATAAAGTAAACCAAAATGTTCACATAGATAGTGACTGGAGTTTTTGAGTCATTCAATGAAAGCTGAATTCTGAATCTAGTTTGATGCCAAAGAAAAGCAGAGACTCCAGGAAGCCACAGAGAAGCATGAGGGAATGAACCCCAGGAGCCCAGAGATTTCCGGGGAATTTTGGAAATGGCTTGTGATTGCTTGTCACGAGCCATGGATTTGGGGTCTGAACCATGTTTAAAGATCTCTTAGGAAGAGGGCAACTGTATAATTTATCAGAAGACCAGGACACTTTTGAGAGTTCCAGAGAACACTTGAAATATGCAAGGGCAACAGGCAGAGCCTGGGGGAAATCATCATTCTACCTAGAAAGGCCATCGATATCTTGACTTTATAGGAAAGAGAGGACATATTGTGAAGGGGAGGGGAGAAGTCCCCTAAACTAGGCACAGGTTGTTAGGAGACAGAAGCTCAGGAAGTGAATTACACATGCCTTCATTTTCACGAGAAGATCAATTTTTATGTTCTTAGGTAAAAGATGATAATAGATTCCATTTTTAAAAAGTTAGAGATGGTCAAATAAATTACTAACTCTGGTAGAAGAAAGTTTTAAAAGGAATAAAGAAAGGGAAAAAGATGAAAGAAAGGAAGGAAAGAAGGAAGAGAAGGGGAAGAGAAGAAAAAGAGAGGGAGAGAAGGGAGGAAATGAGTGAGGGAGAAAGGGAGGGAGAGGAGGAGTTAGTTTGAAGCTATCTGTTCTTGGCTGCCTTCCTCAATGAACTTACAGTAGAATTCAAAACTCTGCCTTGGAATTTCCTTGGGATGGTTTGACTTCTCGTGTAAGTTATACAGCACATATAGATTTTAATGGGGTTGCAGTGGTTCCCACAAAGTAGACAGTTATCCCCAAAGTACCTGAGACAGAAGATCAAAGGAAGGTCTTGGTGACCTATTGTTGGGAGAAATGCCATAGGTATTGGTGATGCTGTAAACTGAAGAATAAAAGCAACAATGTCAAAAAGCCCAATGGAGTCACATATGAAAGCCATATCAGATGTCACAAAAGGTAATGTTCTGTCTAGAGAGGCTGATTTGCAATTGCTGCTCACACCAGCGATTAGATGGTCTAGAGGAACGTTGATCTGGAGCAACAGTGATAAGACAACTGTTCTAAATGAATTTTTGCTTGCAGAGGCCTTTCTTGCAATGTGCGTGCATGTGGGTGGGAGTTGGGGAGAAGAAATGAGTGGTGGAAGCAAGTGGAGGGAGAGCATATGGCCATGGAGCCTCATTTCCAAGCAAGGTCAGGATGTGCTGGAAAAGCCGCCCAGCATGAATAATAATAGTGTCACACATGTCAGAACTAAAGCCTTGCCTTTGAAATCCTTTGTAGGTTTTTTCAAAGCTGGAAAATATATCATTTAAAATCTGTTAGCATTTTTTTTCTGGTAAAGACATGGCTATTCCATTGGGTACCATTATCTTGTCTAAGAAAAATTACCTGGAAAGACCCTTCAGTGGCAGATAAATCAAACAAGTACCATCAGGGTTCTTGAGGAAATTCTGTGATTAACTGGGAAGCTGACGAGAGATTTAGAATAAAAATTTTGGTAACTTAAAATGGACTATTTGGTTGAGCCATAATTCTGCTTCTATTTTTGGTACTTTTGTGAAGAACCAGGAAGTTGACCACAGATTTAAAATAAAAAGTTTGGTAACTTAAAATGGAATGCTTGGTTGAATCATAGTTCTGCTTCTGTTTTTAGTATTTTTATTGGGGAGCAGGGGATGAAATATTTCTTTTTTCCCCTAAGATTCAGGCCAAACTGTGCTTATGAACTGTGGCTTGTTCTTGTGGATATAAATGTATTTTTGCCAAAAGGTATGAAACCAATGAGGACTCCTGGAAGCATGGTCTCATCTTGAACGAGCCACTGTGAAAAACAGAAAGTAGACCATTCTGGGCAAAGACCGCCCTAAACCATTATGTTGATAACCTGTGGGAAGAGTGCTTGAAGACTTAATGACTCAGGCCTGGAGAATTGTCTGGGTGTCAGACAACTGCTTCATGATCACTTATTTGGGGTTATGTGTAGGTGTGGGTGGGAGGATGGGATGGAGATGTGTGCTCTGGAAGTGAATTAAACTTGTCCACCATCCTGGGATGAGGTCAACACTAGGACAGAGACGGAAGGTTGGTCTTGGTCCCCTGGTGGCCCCACAGGGACACTGGGAGTGAGACACACTTGCGGTCATTCCCTAGAGGGGAATGTCAAGGCACCTCTGGGGAGGCCTCATAAGGAAGGGTCTGAGCCTGTGGCTCTAAATAGCATCACATTATGTTTCCATTGATAGATTCTTGTTCCGTTTCACTTAAAGCCAAAACTACAGTCAGATCTTCCCCCAAACAGAGCAAAGCAAAACCAAGCAACAGCAACAGGAGACTCCAAAGGAAGGAAGGGTAGCACCACTGAACATGACCCAGAGGCCAGCTTGGTATGGGGTATCAGCATCTGCCTCAGGAAGATGGACAGAGGTCTTGGGGAAGCACAAAAAAGGAAGGTGAAGCAGTGGCCTAGGCAGTTGCTCAAGACTCAGGTACCAGCACTGCTGGTACGCAGCCAACAGGAGAGGCCTCACTCATATCCACTCCCTGGCTCCCTGACCTCGTTCAGACTTCTGAGGTGGTGGAGCAAAGGCAACCTACAGATGATGACAAGGGTGATGGTGATATCAAATAGCAACACGACGGTAGTGATACCATGACTGCTCTCTTTAAAACGCAAACACCAGAAAGGACGTGGTTGTCCTAATATCTTGAACAATTGTAAAAGGCTTCTCCCACTCCTCCTGTCTCATCTTTCAGACTCTTGACTATTCCCTCCAAATGAGTCATTCCAATGGGAATATTAATGCAGTTGACATGTGTCAACATTACCCTGGGGGAAAAAAAGATGTTGGATTGTTTTACTGGCACACACAGCACAAAGAACACTGACAACACACGTGTTTGTCTGGGCCTGAGACTTACAAGGCACAGTCAAACCTAATGTCTCATGGAACCCTTACATCAGTCCTGCAAAGGAGTCTGCCCACCACCTATGCTCTGGCCACCCTTCCTTGTAGTTAAAAATGTGCTCTTGATAGACCTGGGCTTCTTTCTTTCTTGAATCAAAACCATCCATAGAGTCTTTACTACATGCACTAGGTATTAACAGTATGAAAATAAAGTATACACAATAATGTGAAATTGGGAGTAGAGAGATGACACACAATAATATATGTAAACCAATAGGTGTTTGCACCAAAATCATTGTAGCTGTCTGGCTTTTCAGTTTGGGACAGAAGATCTTAGCCATTGTCAATCGCATGTTTGCTTCCTCCTATCCCACTTGCCTTTCATCAACACCTTCTTGATATAGCGCCCCATATTAAATGTTTGTCATTGCGTTCGCCGACTTTGACTCTTCTTTCTGACTGGGGTGTGACTAATCCAGAACACTCTGGAGGGTAACAGGAATGGGGGGCTGTTATCTGACTTGTGTCTTTTCAGATCATTTCCTGTTGGTCCAAAGAACACTGGAAATTACATGGGCTATTCCATACTGTTCTACTCAAGCTTTCAGGGTATGACTTGTCTAATAATATGTTTGTATACAATTATTCTCGATATGAACAGAAAAGAAATAAGACCTTGAGGGATCTACAGTCTAGAGGTTGGGAGGTAGCTGAAGAAAAGTTTCCAAGATGATTCTGAACTTGGGTGGGCAAAAGCTCATTTAAACAAACAAACAAAAATGATAGCAAATCTTGGTGAACTAATTAGCTCCTCTCTCAGACTGTCCCATGCGCTCCATCCAGCTGGGGTATTTCACATCTCCTTTCTCAAAACTAGCTCTGTGTTCCTTCCAATTCACATGGGAGCTTGGCAAAGGTACTCAGATTAGGTGTTACCTTGTTCAGTAGACTTGTTATGTTTGAGAGAGAATTGGGTCCCAGCCTGGAGGACTTGGCTAAGGGGAAGGCAAGGTCTGGCTTTTCTGGAACTTCAAGACAAGTTGTACCAAGGAGAAATGGCTCCAAGGCTGAGATGACAAGAGGCTGCAGACACTGTGCGCTCAGGCCCTGTGCACTGATGAGTGAGAATGGCCTACAGCTCCAGGAGATCTGATCAAGCCAGACCAAACGATGTCTCCAAGGTGAAGACTTGAGCTTCTTGGGTGCCCACAGGAGTGTATACACAATGAGGCCCACTAAAACTTGGCCAAGGAAGTTATCGATGGGCGTACCTCATAAAACACTGAGGTTCAGGCTCATTTCAGTGAAGCCTCTCAGAGCCTCAGGTGCTTGTCCAAAGCTTACCTGAGACTTAACTCTTGGAACCAACTGAGTTTGCTGAGACCTGCAAGAACTTGCTTCCCCATGAGAAGTCTGGCAATGAGAACTGCCGTCCCCCCATCTCCATCTCCACCTCAGCCTAAAAATACCCAGTCTGAAGAAAAGTAGGTTCCAAACATCTCTAAACTATGGAGATTTTGGACTTCAGGGGGTGAGATCTCAAAAAGTATTTCTGTCCCAGGAGAAGATATCCAATGGTACAGAACTATAATTTCTCCATTAGACAGTTCATGAAGGGCATTGCACAAAATGTGGTTTTCTCTTTCCTATTCTGGGTTGAAAATTGTGGATTGAATTGAGTTAGAATTGGGGGTCAGGATAGGTCACATAGAGTTGGCTTTCTCTCACTTCTTACAGTCATTAAAAGCCTTTATCTAATATACCTAACAACAATGATAATGACAATAATAACTGACATTAATGGAACCCTTATTCTATACCAGCACTGTGCTAAGCATTTTATGAGTGATTATCTCATTTTTATCCTCATGGCCACACTATGGACCAGGTACTGTGATTGTATCTACATTGTATACAAGAGAAACAGGCTGTGAGAGGTTCCATTACTTGTCTGAATTCACTGTTATTAAGCAGCAGGAATTGAACTTGGGTCCCTTCAGTTCCATAGCCCATCCTTCTAAGCATCTTGCTGAATGAGTCCCCACTGAGACAGTTTTCACAAGGAGGAACAAAGCTCTCATCTGAATAAATGAACCTGGTTCCATTAAAAAGATAATGGGCATGAAAAATACTTTGACAGCTGCAAAGCCTCAGAGAAAGGTTAAGAATTAATTATTACAAAGAAAGAAATTCAATGGTGTGGGAGGAACAGCAGAAAAGGGAAAGTGGAAAAGATATTGATCATGAAATTAAAAGAACTGTATCTTGGAAACATATCCATGTAATGATAATGAATTTGTAAAATTTAAGTATTCAAGGACTGGAAGAGAGAAATACGGTGAAATACGGAAAAAAGACTAATTTGTGGGGAGGTGTGAAATTAGGGGCAGATATTTTCTTTCTGTGATTTAGATTTCCATTAGATCATCTATGTAAATTAAAAAGGCACATGAAAGAATCCATTTTGAGAAGTGGGCATTCAGGACTATTGAGTGGTTAACCACAGCCCTCCAAGACATAGTCTTGGCATGTCAAGGCTTTGTCACTGACAGAATTTGGAGGTAGCTCAGATAGTAGATGGCAAATGTCTGTATTCTTCCACAAGGCCACACTCTTAGATGTCACCCCAGTCAAAGAAAAAATCCTAGATTGGAAGAGGAGGAAGAATGCAAAGTTTGCACCTTGACTTTGGAAAGGTTACAGACTCCTCTACTTGTTCTTAGGGATGCTGGTTGCAATGGATATGAAAGTTAAGTGTGAATAAGAATCACCTGGAGACCCTTTGTAGCATCTCAAATTCATCCTGAGACATTGTGACTCAGAAGTCCAATGGGACCAGGGACCCTGCATTGCTAATCTGCCCATTTTAACAGCCTTCTGTGGCTTGCTAATGTTCGGGGTGGGGGGAGCATATAGATATATTCAGTGAATATATATTGAATTCTGTCCAAGGCTGTGTGTTAGGTAGGGGAGTGGACCGGGGTTTGGCACTAAACACAACCCAGTCCCTGCCCTCGGGAAGCTTATATTCTAGAGGGTGGAGCAGCAGTGACTTGGAGCAAATACACAACGAAATCCATAGGCTGTCAGACAGTGAACATTGGTGTGAAGAATAAAGAGGACAGAGTAACTAACCTATGTATTAGTTGTACATACACATACATATTAATGTGTAGCTACTTTTGAAACCATTGAACACTATGAAAAGAATATAAAATATCATCCATACTCCTATTACATAGAGTTAACCATCTGTTCTAACAGTCTGTTCTATTTTCTTTTGGACTTTTCTTTTCTCAATAGTGAATTGGGATCAGCTTCTACCCACTTTCTTAGTGTAACCTGCATTTATTTATTTATTTATTTATTTGTTCAAAATGCCACAATCATTCTCCCATGTCATTAACATGATTTTATATTTAAAGGTTTGCTAAGTGCCACTATAGGAATGCACAATTGATTTCGCTATTTCCTCTGTCCTGGTCATTTGGATTACTTTTCATTTTTTACCAATATAAATGCGACACTGATGCTCCTTCTCACCTATAAATCTCTGTGCGGATATCACATTGTTTCTTCAGAATAGATCTGTGCTTTTGAATCTTTTTTTCCTAAAGAATGTAGCTAAATTGCTCCTGAAGCAGGGTGGAGGCTCAGCCATCTTGTCACACACACTAAGGTGTAGCAAATCCCATGCTAAGCTCTCTAAACAGTTCTCTTCTGGGCTTGCATTTCATTTGCCCTAACTTTGAGGGTCCAGTTCTCCCAGGTGTGAAAACATGTACCTGCCACTCCCCAAGGTGACATTCTAAAAGGACCCTTCCTGTCTGCACGGTGGAGTAGAACACCTCTGACCCCATGGATACCTTCCCCACAATCTGAAGGGGTGATCTTCGTCCCTTCCCCCAACCGTTGCTTGAGTGAGTTTTAATCTATTCCTGGCCTCTTAGGACCCCCCTCCAGGATGCTGTAATCACCGCACTAACCTGTGTTCACATTTCCCATTATCGAGCAGAAATCCCCGGTGCATCAACAGAGCCCGGCTGCTTCCTAATGGCCCCAGCTCCCAACTTCTAATGGCCCTGTCCTCATTTCTCCCAAGAGCCAGCTTTTTCTGCTGGTGTTTTAAGATTCCTGGTCCAGACGAAATTTCCCCCATGATGTCCATCTGGCCAAATTGAAGGTGATGCAGGCAGTGAGACAGAGAGACGGGTGTGTCTGAGTCAATAGGACAGAGGAACCTCTCAGGGCTATCCATCTTCTGTCTCCTCCAGTGACATCTAACCGCCCCCCTCCTTGTCTGCATTTAGGGGATGAGAGATGACATCCTTATTTACTAGTGGCATTCCACAAAGGTGGGGTGGATGCTGGTACTCTGAGCACAGCCCTCCCTTCTAGCCCTTACAATAACTTCCTGGTGATGCTGCTTCTTTGTGGGTACAACCCATTCAAATGTGGACATTCCGTTTTGTGATTCATCATGCAGGAAATTTAACCTTTGGGGGAAATATAAGCAAGGACAAAGAGGGCTCTTCTGGAGTTGATCCATTTCAGGGCTTGAGCTGTCTGTGCCATGCCTCAAGGAGGCCCTCACCCACTCTTGACTTCAATAGCAACTTCCTCAAAATGGATAAAATGTTGTGCTGATGTAGAAAATGATGACCAGAAGTGATTACCTAGCATGCTGTAAGCACAAACATAATGATTGTTTTAAAAAAGGAAAATATTATAAGCATTGGACAATGCCAGCATCTCCATTTTTTTTTTTTTTTTTAGTTCCTATAAAGCCACCTGGGGATCAAGTTTTCCATTTCTCTTTTCTTTGCTCAAGGTGAGAGATTATCGTGTGCTTCCATAGCCAATTGCTAAGTATACGGGTTTTAAGCTTGGCACCTATTTCTGGGAAGAGAGACGGGTGGGTGGTTAGGGAGTAAAAGAAAAAAAAAAGCTCTTCAGTTGCAAATTCAAGAAGTTATCTCTGAACTTGGATTTAATTGTTAATCAGTAACTAAGTTATTAAAATGAAGAGCAGTTTTCTGTCCAAATCCCCAAAAGATTTCTAGTGAGGAGACTGGAGCCCCTTTCAGTGATGATAATACAAGCCAGCAGGTGGACATTCCCAATAGATACATGTGGGTCCAATGGTCTCCTGTAACTCCTGCTCACTTTCTCTCAGGTGCTTCTAGCAGTCCTGACTCACTCAGGTTTGAGGACTAAGCCATTCATTAGCTCAACAAATATGACAGGGTTTGGATCCAGAAATTCTTCTGGTGAAGGGGTTCAAAGGTGAGCAAACTGGAGAAAGTTCCTCCCTTCATAGAGCTTTCATTCTAGTGGAATAAAGACCAACTGGAAAAGGAGAAAAACAACAACAGTAATTTCAGGGCATGAGCAGTGCTTACAGGAAATTAATAGAGAAGGTGATTGAATGTTAGCAGTATCAGCAACTGATTGAGGCTTTATCCTCTTCCCCATTTCCCATTCCAGTCACAGGAGCCAGAGCCAGAGGGAATATTCTGAAGGGGAAATGTAGTCATGCATAATCATGGGGACTTGACATTTCATTACTGGTCCTTCAAACATTTTCTCCGCCCCCACCCCCGCCCGCAATACACCACTGTAAATGTCATGAAAGCAGGGGCAGAACTGCCTTGTTAACTTCATCCTCCCAGTGTTCATATAGTAGGACCTCAGTAAATAGTCATTGAATAAGTGGGCAGATAGGTGGCTGGATGGATGGATGGATGGACGGACTAAGAAATTCTATTTGGGGAAGCTGCTGTGATTGATACTTAGAATAGGTGTAAGCTAGTGGGTGTTGCTCAGGGAAGCACCCAAATGTAGGGGCAACAAGAATATAGAATGCCTGTGGAGTAGGAAATCTGACTCCAGATGCTCTGAAAAACGGCACCTTCGTGTCCCTTCACTACCAAACCAGGCACTAAAGCCTGTAGAAGTGAACCTGAGAGCCTCATTTTGATAGTGTTAAGTCTGGAAGGGTTTTCAAAGGAAGACCGTTGAGTAGAATGGATGACTCCATGCCCTACTTCAGGCTCCTATGAAAACAGTGGATTCTGTAGACAGCAATGGGAGCATGTCCTGCAAGAGCTTTTGGACACTTAGATTATAATTTGCATTATGAAGTTATTCTGGGTTCTTTTTATGTGCAGAATTGGTATCATCTCTAAGTAAGGAACTTTGTTAGTACACCTGATTCTGTTTATGACTATTGCTCTTGTTCAAACACTGAATCAGTATCTTTCCTAAAATGGTAGTGTTTTCTGTTTGGACCAATTGGGAGTCTTGAAGGCAAAAGTTTTTTTGAATATTCAAAGATCGGAATGTCAACCTGACTTCATCAAAAAAGGCAGCGAATTGCCTATTAGAGGTGAGAGTCAAGTTGAGGGTAGATATGTCAGGGTGTTCCAGACCAAATGCTCTGTAAGAATAAAAAGAAAGATAGTTGCTCTGAAATACTGTCCAAACTTGATCTTTTGTGAGCCTGTGACAAAACATTCATTCTGTGCGCTGTCAAAGAATACGTTATTCTACTCTGCATTGATTACCCACACTTGGAGTTTGGACCCAAGAGTTTCCTGTGCCTTGGTTTTCGCATCTGCAGGAAGGGGTTGAAAAGTTCCATCTCCCAGAGCTGTTGTAAGGGTTCCCGGGGGGTCAAACTTAAAAATAGAAGGCTTCTACTCAGCACTTAATAAATCTTGGTAGCATTTGAATCTGAACTCTTTCAGTTCAGGGGCACTGAAAGTTGAACAATTCTCAATAATATAAACTACACTGGGTGAAGGCAGAAATCGGTAGGGCTCCAATGTTCCCACTCCCTGATTACAGAAGCAATGAAAAATGTGTTGATTTTATCCCTCGAGTGAACTGCACACCCACCTAGCAAAACCAGACCTAAACATGTGGTCCCAATTTCTTGTCTTAGGGGTGAGACCAAGATTTTTAGAGAAGCTAATTTTTACCAGTCTGAATAAAAAGTAATTTCCATCTATGGAAAGTAGATTGAACTACAACAGGCTCTGCTAATTGTCCTCAGTGGACACGTGGATGTCAGAACCAACAGAGGACATTTGCCCATGCTGGTTCTTCTTATGATCCACTCTCATCCCCATGGGGATGAAACTTCAGCTCGCACATCAGTTCCTCCATGAAGACTGTTTTGATTGCTCTGAATGACTTTAAGCCCCTTTAGCATGCTCTGTGATTGTGCCATGTATGTGTGTCCCTTTTGTAACATGGATAACAGTAAGTTTAAATGTCTGACGGGGCTTGGGTAATAGTGTTTTTCCCACTTGACTATAACATGAGAGTGGGAATCCTCAGTGTCTGGCATAGAAAAGCATACTCCAAGGAAATTTTTATGGAAGAAAGGACACTTGTAGGGCTCTTGGCTAAAAAGATTACTGAAAGCAGGAAAGACAAAGCATTGTGCAGGTAGGTAGGTATTTCATTGACTGGACAAAGCTTGGGAGGGAGCAGAGGTTGCAACAGAGGGGTTTAGTTAATGTTCAGGAAGAAAGCTACTTTGCAAACATTCTTTAAAAGTCAGGGCTGCCTAAAAAGTTATAGTAGGACAATGAGGACAATAGCCAGTAATTATATCAGCTTCTACAAACACAATAATCTGATTTGCTCTAATCCCAATTTTTATTTTCCATAGGTTTTAAAGAAAAGTTTTATAAAATAAACTTTGTAGTGGAAGATTATAAGCAGGGTTTCAGCTAGGCTTTTTAAGCTAGGGGGATTTAAGAAAGGAGACAGTACTATCTTTGTGGGACAGAGGGAGTCTCTGGGGATGGGTGGAGCTAGAAAGCTTCTCACCAGCTGGGTATGAAGTTCAAAGGCATCTCCTTTAAGTCATCAGAAAAGAGACATCCCTTAGGCTCCTTCTTTGTTACGAAAGATGTGAGCATGCCCAGGTCCTCTCCCCCAGAAAGAGAAGAGGGAAGGCTAGTTGAGGCCTTTCTGCCCAGCCTATTAGGCAATAGCAGACTGAGTACAGACATGCTTCCCTCTGATGCCAGTTTCAGAGCAAGGGCTAGGATGGCAGGTAGCCGTCTGCCAAGTAGAAACCAGCCTTGCCAGCAGATGCTCCTCCGCAAGTCAACCCTGCTCTCAGGCAGTCTCCAAACAAAAAGTAAAATACATTTACTTTCTCCCTGACTTCTTGCTTTCGGTTCTGCATCTCTAAACCCTACGGTTTGTTATTGTTGTTTTAAATACATAATTTAAAGGCAGTAGGCACTGTTGGAGAGCAGAGAGGCTAGCTAAGGAGGAGGGAGAGGAGGAGAAATCTATGTTCCACTCGAGTCTGCCACTCTGTCACTGTGTGACCTTGGGCCAGATGCACTACCTCTCTGTGCCTCACTGTTCTTACCTGTAAATAGAGTTAATTTTGCCTGCCATATTGACCACCCAGTAGTGAAGACATAACAAGATGAATTGGAAGGAAGCACCTTGTAGAAGATCCACATAACACGCAAGTGTTAACACTAGCAATGGGAGGAGAGGCCTGGAGTCATAAACGTGCTCATTGGGAGCACTGCTGACTGCACATGGGACAGGGTGGAGCCCAGTGGGGTACATGGACACTACTGAGACACATGCCCGGGATGGAGACCTAACCCCCCCCCCACACACACACACACGGGCTATCTTAGAGTTGTGCAACAACACAGGAACATGGGGAGAACCAATGGTTCTGGAGCCAGAGGTACTCAGACTCAAGTCCTACTTCCTCCTGTAGACCTGGAGCAAGCATGTCACTGCAATGTGCCTCAGTTTACCCATCTATAACTAACTGTGACTAGGATGAAGCATGGCAATTGCTTAGCACAGTGTCTGATACAAGAAATGAGTTATGATTAACACGACTGTATTCACGATATTTTTGATTAATCCCCAGCACCCGGTGCAGCATACGTCTCACTTCTCTGTCTCCTGGAAACTTTTCCTTCTGTGCAATTTCCTTTATCTAAACTGAGGCCCTGCTTTGGAGCAAAAAAACTGTGCTCTTCAATGCACGTACTCCAGACCCTGTGTGTGTGTGTGTGTGTGTGTGTGTGTGTGTGTGTGTGTGCGTGTGCGTGTGCTGGGGTGTGTAGTTGGGGTAGGACGGATTCAGCTTTGGAAGTGACTCAGCGGCTAATTGACAGGGGCGAGAAGAACGGAGGCCAGACAAGCAGCGGGTGCTCTCGCTCAAGTTCACCGAGTTGATAGAGTTATTAAAACATAAAACACACACATGTACCAGGAAGGAAAAAAAATAAAATAAAACCACCCGCACGTCCCGCCCTATACCTTCGGGCTGTGCAAAGCCAGGAGGGCCAGGGGAGCCCGGAAAGGAGGAACTAGTCTGACAGGTGAACTTTCCCAGAGGCCCAGTCTCCCAGGCGAGACGCAGGGAAGCGTCCGGTCCCAACCTGGCTGCGCCCCCAACTCTGTACCAGTACCTCCTTATTTAAGAAAAAAAGAAGAAGAAGAAAAACGAAAGAAAGAAAAAGAAGAAAGAAAAGCCGAGGCGGGCAGTGGGTGGGGGGCTAGAGGCACGCTGCAACGGAGTCCCTGGCTTCCGCGTCTGACCCAGAGAGGGGGAGGAGCCCAAC
Source organism: Glossophaga mutica (assembly GCA_039655065.1). Taxonomy (NCBI): domain Eukaryota; kingdom Metazoa; phylum Chordata; class Mammalia; order Chiroptera; family Phyllostomidae; genus Glossophaga; species Glossophaga mutica. The sequence goes on from CM077315.1 coordinate 24,169,411, forward strand.
GCCCCTCGTGCGCCATTGGTCCATCCGCGTAGCAACAGCCGCGGGCGGGCCAATGGGAGCCGCCGAGCCGCGGGCCCGGCTCCAGGACCCTGACTGCCAAAAGTTCCTTGTCCCTGCCAAGAAAGCAAACCCGGGAACTCTTCAAACTCCGCGCTAACTTTTCTTTCTTTCTCTCTCTCCCCTCCCCGCTTTTCCCTTGCAATTTGTCTTCACTCTCAACTGATGCTCACTTTAGTCCCCATACTCCAATGCTAAGGGAGGGCCTTTTCCAAAGGTCATCTTTTCCCATCCAAGGGAGAAGCCTCAGTGGAGGTAAATGAGAGGACATTGAAAAAAGTCTGTCAGTCTTTCAAATCCCACTCGGCCCTAATCACCAATGACCACTCGCAAGCCTCAGTTACAAGGGCTTCACTTTTCATATCCAGTTTGTTTGTTTGTTTGTTTGTTTGTTTGAACAGATATGCAAATCTGTGCCCAAAGGAAGAGCAGTGTGAACATCTATCGCATGCCAGGGTTTGTCCCAGAGATCTACGTGTCTTATTGCATTTAATGCTACTTGTAATTCCGGGAAATGGGTCACCCCGTCACCATTTAATAGACGGGAAGTTGAAGTTCAAAATGACCAATGGAAGTGTCCAAAGTGACTCTATTAGGATAGTATGCGGTCTAGCAGGATTCAAACCAGGTCAGCCTGACTCCGTAGACCACTTGGATTCCCTGATGCCACCCACCTCCATAGCACATTTCAGCATGATACATCATATGTGCTGCAAGACTCAGATCTAGACTTGCTATTTGTTACCTAGCCACCTGGAGGGCGGCCTGCACAGCTGCCTTGCTCCAAGAATAAATATTTCACAGTAGGTTTCATGTTCTGCTGTTGCACTTTTGAAATTTTTAATATGTTTTGAAGAAGGGGACCTGCATTTTTATGTTGCACTGGGCCTGCAAATTATCTAGGCAGCCCTGCATCCTAGTATGAGGCTTCTAGGATAGTTATGTGAGGACAGCTTATTAAAAGTCCCAGAAGAATTGCATATTTTGGGAACTTAAGACCTCAAGTAAAGACAGCTTGTACCTCTCTCTCACTCACTTTCACACTCACATACACACACACACACTTCTTCATACACCCTGCAGATTAGTCAGTTTTATGACACTGTAACTGTAATTTGAATCCCCAGTCTATTAAATGGGAGCGTATATATTTATGGCTGTGTTTATGTGTGTGTGAGTGCGCCTGTGTGTGCTAACCAGGAGAGGGAATAGGGGATTGGGGAATTTATGACACACAGGCATAGCCCTGATTATTGACTCTATTCCTTCCCTTTGGAGACATTACAGAGGATTTGAACCAGGTCCTGCTTTTATGAAATACATACTTGGGAGGTTTGGAGTGGCCATAAATGCTGGTCTGTGTGACAGTGAGGTGGGGGGGGGTGGGGTGCTGGGTCCTCTGGGCTGGGTCCTCTGGGAGGAGACAAGCCTTGAGTACACTATCCACTGGGCCTGGCAGAGAAAAAAACACACACACACATATTCTTTCATCTGTTTGACCTCCAAATCTGAGTACTCTTTTCTGGCAAAGGGAGGCCTTGTTTTTATTCTCTGAATTGTGTTGATTTTACTCTCTGAGTTAAGAAATTATCAGTGCATCACCAATGGTGTAAAAAGTCTGGAATAAATGAGGAGGAAGTCTGGAAGTTTCCCCAACCAAGGTGTATTACCAACCAAGGTGTAAATTCAGTATTATAGGGGTTGTCATGGACTTGGAGATGGCCAGTAACTTTGGAGCACTTCATTTTGTCTTTAAGGAAACTGAAGCCCAAAGAAGAAAGCCAAGTTAAGCAGCTGGGTGGTAGTAAAGTTCGGGTTAGAATTTGCTTCTTCTGACTCCATTCCAGGCCTCTTTCTTGCTTTCATTTCTGTATGAACAGAAAAATGCTATGAAGCATTGCATAATCAGTTCATGTAGGAAGAGGTTGTGGTTTTAATGAATAGCAGTATGAGGTTAAAGGGGAAGATTATCAACATATATTATGCTTAGTACATGCCCCTGCTTTGCCTACATGGTCTCATTTAATTGAATCTTCAGGACAACACTGAGAGAATGTAGGTAATGTTATTTTTATTTAAATTATGGGAAAAGTGAGGCACAGTGTCCTAGTTAACTTACCTAGGGTCTCTCAATTTGTAAGTGGTTCAGCTAGGATGCGAATTATGAAGTGAGTTCTTCTCAATCCCTGCTTAGCAGATTAAATTATTCAAATGATTACAGCTCCATGGTTGCTCATTTTAATGGCTCAGTGGAATGCAAAACTCACAACTTAAAAACAATACAAGACGTGTGACCTGGTAAACATACACTGGGAGTACGGTAGGTTCCCCATCCTCAGAACCCATGAAGATGACTTTATTTGGGAAAAGGGTCCTTGGAGGTATAAATAAGTTAAGGATCTCAAGATGAGATGATTCTGGATTTGGGGGTAAATCCTAAATCCCGCAATAAGCATCCTTATAAGTACAGGAGAGGCTACAGAGTGAGGAAGGGGATGTGAAGAGGGTGGCAGAGATCGGAGTGAAGCATTCACAAACTAAGGGACACCAAGGACTGCTGACAGTGGCCAGGAGGTAGGACAGAAGCACAGAGTACCTCAGGAGCCTCCAAAAGCAACCAAAACTACCCACACTTGGACTTCAGACTATTGGTCTCCAGAACGGTGAGAGAATAAATGTCTATTGTGTGAGGCCAACTGGTTTGTCTACAGTGGCAGCCGTAAGAAACTAATATAAATGCTGAACTTTATTCCTGTAATTTAAAAAGTAAAGAAACACAAGCATTAAAACAGTATTAAAGGTATTCCAAGCATAAACTGCCTGCCGAGAAATGTATTAGAAGAAATCATCAAAAATGAGATTCATGTGTTTACATATCAACAAATAATTCATGAGGATCAATCAATACTTACGTATATAATTCAGAAAGATTTAGTTTAATTTCATTACCTGGCCAATGACTGGCTGGATATTGAAGCAACCTGTTGATCTGATCTATACTTTGTATGTATCTAAGAGAGGAGGGTTATTGCTGGAAGCTTAAAACCTTTGTGTAGAAAGAGGGCCCCACTTCCTCCTTGGGTATGGAAAGGTGGACAGAGTATTGTTCCTACCATAAGAATAAGAAAAAGCAGATGAACTAACTTTTCTTGAGTCCCTGAGAGAGTTGAAGCTGCAGGGCAAGCAAGCCCAATTTTCAAGTGAACACAGGCTTCTCCAAGGGGAGTTGGGATGGGAGCACAGGTTTTCCATATGGCGGGTCATGGAAAGAAGCAACTCCAGGAGCCACCTTAAAATTTGTAGTGACTTGTTCAGGATTGAGTGTAGGCTAGCAGGAGAGTATGGAACCACTGGGAACCACAGACACAATGGGAGCTCTCATGTACTTGCAGGATTTTTAACACGGATTTCCACGAGATGCTCACAAGGAAGACCAGGGGCAAACAATAGAACATCTTGAGCCGCCTTCGGGAATGCAAGCCGAGAAGAGAGAGCAGCTGCCATCATGGGAAGTCAGGAAGCCTGTCTGTCTCCTCCCTGCAGAATAAGATCCTTCAGCTACTTGGAGAGGAGTAGCAAACTGTAGCATTGAGGGCATAGGTGAAGACCCATTAAGGCTGGCGAAGGATAACAGACAAATTCCTTCTAAGTCTTGTCAATGAAAGAGCTCTGGGACCTGTATCTTATACTAATACTCATAGTGATCTGCTCAGAAAGGGGCAGGATGCTGCTCTCACACAAGACCCACCACAGCTGCAAGGCAGAACACGGCTGCCTCAGGGAGGAGGGACAAGAACATCCAGAAAACCCACCCTTGAGGCCTGGGCACACAGACCTAGCTTAGAGAAGAACTGGAAGTTTATTTTTCTAAGTTTCTTTTACTATACATGTGGGGTTAAACGTTATTTGTAGGTTGACTGCAGTAATTTAAAAATGTATGCAGTAAACCCTAGGGCAGCTACTAAAAATAGCTAAAGAAAGAGGTATAAATAATGAGTCCATAGTGAGGATGATCTTTCCAACAAACGGTAGAATAAGTGGACATCCATGTGCAAAATAAATGAACATTGGTTCATATCTTGAACTACATACAAAAAATAACTCAGAATGGATCATAGATCTAAATGTAAAACTTCTGAAGGAAAGAGAGAGAGAAAAAAAACAACCCTTGGGCTAGGAGGAAACCTTGGGTTGGGCAACTATTTCTTTGATATAACATAAGTGCAATTCATTTAAAAAATTATGAGTTAAACCTCATCAAAATTAAAAAGTTCTACACTTCAGAAATTACTGTTAAAGTGAATAAGTCAGTTACAAGCTCTGAGAAAATATTTCAAAATAAACATCTGATGAAGGATTTTTATTGAGAATCTAAAGAACCCTCAAAACTGAGTAATAAGAAAACAGCCTACTAAAAGACGGGGAAAATATTTGAATAGATACTTCACCAAGAAAGACAGAGATGATAAAGAAGTGCATGAAAAGATGCTTAACATCATTAGTCATTAGGGGAATTCAACTTAAAATCAATGAGACACCACCACCTATCTATTGGAATGGCTGAAAAATTTTTAAACAAAATCAAATTGACAATACCAAGTGCTGACAAAAATGGGAACAACTAGAACTCTCACACATTGCTGATGGGAATGCAAAATTGTAGTCCTTTTGGAAAGTAGTTGGCACTTTCTTATACATTTAAACATATACTTATTATGACACAGTGGTCCATCCATATGTATTTACCAAAGAGGAATGAGGATACTTTCTCACAAAAACCTGAAACTAATGTTGATAGACATTATTCATAATGTTTGGGGTCATTATTCATAATGGCCCCAAAACAGAAAACACTCAAGTGTCATTCAACTAGTGGTTGGGTAAACAAATCATGGTATATCCAAACAATGAACTACAACTCAACAATAAAAAGACATAGACTTCTCAGACTTCTGATGTGTATATTAATATGGGTGAATGTTCAGAGAAGGAAGCCAGGCTCAAGGGTAAACATACTGTGTGGTTCCTGACATTCTTGAAAGGAAAAAACGCAAAATGATGATAAGAACAGAGAATGTACGAGTGGATATCTAAAGCTGAGGATGGAAAGAGGGCATGGAATTTGGGGGGGGGTGATGTGAGTATTCTATATTTTGAATATGATGGTGGCTACATGACTGTACACACTTTCAAAATTCATATACCAAACAAAAGGATAATTCTATTGTTTATAAATTATAGCTCAATAAACCTGATTTTAAAGGAAAAATAAGCTTGGTAATTAGGAAAAGAAGGTTCTATAGGAAGAATGGTAAATACGTCTCCTTACAATTATTTCTGAATTGGTAAGCTCTGATGAAGGTCAGTGCTTTTTAAGTATATGTACATCGTTTATTTCCTTTTTTTTCAGACCCAGATCCTTAGTTCATGATCTGGGACGAGAAGATTTCCCAGTAGAAGTACTAGAGCTTTGTTCAACTTGGCCATCACCAACCACGTCTTCTTTGCAGAACCCCTGCAAATTATCTCTCAGGCCCACCAAGCTCCATGAGGCACGGTTTGAAAATGACAGGCCTAGGGGACTGAGAATATCCCTGAGTGTGTTCTGTAGAACACCAGACCCATGAACTGCTCCATGAATAAGAGGGTTCTGTAACCATAAGTGACATGTGGCAACTCTACCTGTCACGTCCCTGTTTGGGAGATTCACAAGGCATACCAGCATTTAAGTGCTCTGGAAAGGACTGCAGGAAAGAAACTTGTTTTTACTTCCTTTAATTCTATTCTCTTCACTTCTTTGACTTTGTTATTGAATACATAAAACATTAACTTGTAGGTTAACCTCTGGGGAAAGGTGTTTATGTCTCACTTTGTAGAAAGGATTAGGGAGTATCGCCTCTGGAACATATACTGTAAATTCAGGCCTGTCTTAGCTACTTTCTAGTTATTATCCCATTTTGCACACCACCCCGCAATGTGATGAGGTGTAAACACGTATTTTTAGAAGAAATTGAGACATGAAGACATCATGCAGTATGTTACTTGATATCTCCAAGTCTACAGAGCTAGTGGGCTTCCCTGTCTCCATTGTCTGAGCTTCGAGGCTTAGTGTATGATCTAATAAGACTTCGTAAAAGTAGGCCTTGAACTGTTCCAGGTGAGCACGTGAATTCCAGCTCCATATAGTTTTTCCTGGTCCCTGCATTTTCAACTGGAGTCTGTCATTGGTAGATTTTATCTATGATGGAATTGGTGTTTTAGGTATCTTTTAGTTACAAGAAAGAAAACCCACTTGATTTAGGAAATGTAAATAAATATGTAGAAACACATAAAACATAGTGTATTGGGCCTCATGAACTCAGAACCAGAAAGGGAAAGAGAGATTTCAGGATCTAAGGATAGCTTTCTTCCATTCTCTCTGTCTCCTTCCCTCTCTGTTTCTTCTTGTGACTTCTCTCAGTGGGTCTGCACCAGGTTTTCACCCCCTCCATCTCCCAGATTCACCATGCAATGGCAAAACATGACCATCCCAAGACTACTTTACATGTTTTTACCCAGGACACCATCTGCAACCAAGAGACACCCCTTCCGGTATCCCAGGTGAGAGAATGTGATTGATCCAACTTGATTAGATGTTTGCCATTGGATCATTAAACCCTATAGGGGAGTGAGAGCAACTGACCAGTCTTAGGAAAAATGGACCCACCTTTCAGAAACAGTGCTTGATCTGGTCCCTAGACTGGATAGCCCAGTGTTTCCAAAATCTCTCCATGATGGTGAGAATCACCTGATGTACTTGCATATACTCTCCAAGGCCCCAAGGCAGACCTGCTGGATCACAATCTCCGCAGTGGTTCTTGGCTGCACCCAGGGAGCTTTAAAGCTACTGAAGCCTGGATCCCCCATTGTGAGCTTCTGATAGAATTGGTTTGAAGACACCTCGGTCAACAGCAGCGTTAAAAAGCTCCCCAGATGCATCTAATGTACAACTGAGGTAGAGACCCACAGGGAGGACTTGGAAAGCAGTGTTTTGTAGACATCACAGGTGATTTCTTCAATCAGAGGAGTTTGAAAACACTTCTGCAAGTTAGGTGCATACATACTCTGTAGGGAGAAGAGAGCAAACACTCTGACAGGTTCTTTAAGAAGAGCATGTTGGAGAGAAACAAGTCTGAGCTTAGAGGTCACCTAAAAACAACCAGGCTCAAATGTAATTTTAGCATTTTCTAGGAAATGGGATTCTGAATGGTGGGTTGAAGAGAGAAAAAGCCAGAAGCTTGGAAGCACTTACAGTTAATTCTATCATTCCTTCCTCCTCCCATCCCGTACTTATTGGTCATCTATGATAGACTAGAAACAGCTCTAGTAAAGGGATGATGGACCCAGTGGTGAATAATAATACAGACACCTTGGGATCCTATAATATTTAAATGATCTTCCACAATCTTAAATGACTGAGGAAAATCTTTACTGAATTGAAATAAAATATAGTATATTTGCATCCTGGCTCTTTTCATCATAGTTATTCTTTCTCAGAGAAAGATTACGTATAATGGCATCAAAATCCATTGAAATCCCGATTTAGAAACACTTAGCTACCCTTGTCAACAATGAGTCCTGTGATATTTTTAGCATCTTACAAAGATTCAAACAAACAAATAAACAAGCAAAATCTCTACACAATGGGGCAATCATCCAGAGGGAAAATTATAGCTTTCTGACCAAATTTTATGGATGGATTTCTAACTGTTAACTAACCATTGGCTGCAGGAATGCACAAATTCCAATGTCACCTCTGGGCAAAAAGGAGTTGACTGGAGCTGGAAGCCTGCATTGCATCCCAATTCCTGGAATGAGTAGCGTTTTCCTTCCTGCTTCCCTTCCTCCCTTTGACTGCCCTCTTCCTCTTTCCTGTTCATACTCCATTTCTCCCAACACTAAGTCATGTTGAATTTTGGCATGCCCAGCACCCTGATCCTTTCTCATGGTGCTTTTCTACTGGAAAGATGGAAAAACAAAGGATCACTTTTCTAAATCAAGCTTCCCTTTGGCAGATCATTCCTGAGCTCCTGGTTTTACTTCATATGCATGTGATTTCATTTTCTCCCTCGCCATCATCCAAGTCCAAACATTCATAATTTCACAAGCTGCCAAACCATGTTTGATCAGAAGAGTGTTTCTGGATCTGGTTTGTGCAGACTGGAAAGCACCGAGGGAAGGGAAACTCGCCGTCTGGGGTACCCTAAGTTCTGAGTGTCTTGTAAACTTGTGCCTATCCATCTCTTTAAACCTCCCAGTGCCCTGTGAGCTCAGGTTTTGCCGCATTTTATAGATGTGGAAATTGAACCTTACAGGATTTTAATCTCAGGACTTGGGAAAGCATTGGATGACAGAAGGTGGCTAACCTCAGAAATCATTTTCACTTGCATTTATAAGAGGATTGTTGGGCCTCACTTTCATGTTGGTATGATTTGGTGTGGGAATAGGAGGACAAACCAACATCTGAGCTTTTATTGAGTATAAACCAAATCAAAGCTCCCATCTGACCCTTACACCTCTGTTGTCTGGAATGGCTTGGGGTGGGGCACATCAAAGACTCATCCACAGCAGAGTTTTCCTTTTTTGTAAATGTCTTATAGGAACAGATCTGCCCACTCTATGTTTTGGAATGATAAGCAGGTGTGAACAAGTCTGGTGGCTCCAGGATATAGCTAGGTGTGCACAACTAAGGGACACTGAACATCCCCAACATACTTGGGCAGTTTGCAATGTTCTGTTCACAAGGGTCTGGGGCACTGTTTGGGGGCGTCCAAGTCACCGAGAATTGCCCCAGTTCCCAAAAGGGCATTCTGTTTCCAGGAAGAAACTGAAAATGTCATTCAGGTTCAGAGGGAGAGGGTTACTACCAGTTACTTCAGTTTTTTGTTTGTTGGAGCAAGCATTTCAAACTCAGGGGCTCTATTTTAGTGAGCGTGTATGTGTCTCTCTGTGTGTGTATGAACAGGGAGGTATGGAAACCACACGACATCACATTCAACCATATCATTAGAAACTGTCTCATTCCTCACTGACCACCTTCTCCCTTCCCGTTGCCCTTCCCCTTCCCAGAAAACTTGTTCTAGCGGTTTCTGAAGGGATTAAGGGAAAAAAAAAAAAGAAACCTCATAGACACAGACAACAGCATGGTGATTATCAGAGGGGCCAAGGGAGGTAGAAGAGGGTAGAGGGGGATGAATGCTGATGGGAGGAGATGACTTGGGGTGGGGACCGCACAGTGCGATATACAGATGATGTGTTATAGAAGTGTACACCTGAAACCTGTATAATTGTATTAACCAATGCCACCCCAATAAATTTAATAAAAAAGAAACCATTTTATGATTATAAAGGTAGAGTATGGAGGATATATTTTAAAATTTCTGCTAAATTGGGGTTTTTTCAAAGTTCCTATCATGAACACTGATTATATATATGTATACATGGTATACATATAATTGAATGAATTCAGTCCTTGCTTGTCTTCATGCCTGAAATTAAGCCAGAAAAGTTATAATTTGCAAAATAGTATTTATAATTTTAGCACTCTGTGGTCCTTGCAAATACCTTGCATTGTTGTTCCCTTTTCTCTCTTCCCCTCTCATTCTCCTTCATCTGTCTCCCACCAGCTCCCCAAGCCCTCTGCCAGCCCTCTCCTGCCTGTCTGCCCACACTGACTTGAAGAACCAGTTTCTCTCCTTGCCTTTACTCCAACGCCATAAACTTAAAACAAAACACATGGCCCAGGACAGGGTGCTGTCTTCAGTTTTTGATTGCTTTCTTCTGATACTTTCTTGTTGATTTTGGATTCTGTCCTTCAAAACCCCAAGAGTACACTTTCTAGGTATGGAGCAAAATAAGTTTTTGTTTTTTTTTTAATTCCTCCACTCAGCAGAATCTTGCTGAGTGTGTGGGATGCACCAACTCAGTGGTGCAAGATTTGATTGGAAGCAGCTGACAAGCTGCAGCCATCTGGTAAGTGCGCTCACCAACGAGGCTGTCCCTTGTGGTTGCTGAAGAAAAACATGTGTAGTCTCTGGGTCACAACTGCTTATCCTTTGTTCTCCTAAATGCTGGATTGAGGCTTGCTTTTCCCCACGGGCTTGGGATGAGGCAGAAAGAACTGTGAGCTCATGGTCGGGACCCTTGGTCCATGTACCACCAAGACCCCATGTGTGAACACCATCCTTCTACATCCTTCCCCTTGGATCTTATGCAGATTTGTATCTCCCTCCTCCCCTTCACCACTTGCTCTCTTGATCCTTGTTACAGATCAAAACTTTGGTGTTGTCTCATAGTGGGACAGGCTCCCTGACATCTCCAGGTGATGGCAAGCTTCCTGAAGGCAGGCGCTTCCTCCAAATATAGAGCATGGCACAGAGGAACCACCTAACTCTTTTTATAATACTGCAGTGCATTAACGAGCGTGGCCTCTTTCTGCAGCCTCTCCAACCCAGTTCTGGAATGGGGAGGCATAGCTGAAGGACACAGCCTTAGGGAGGGGGCCGACCCTTGAAGCCATGGTTTCACCAAGTTCCTGACTTAAAAGAAGATCCATTCCTCAGGAAGGGTTCAGATCCTCTCCGAGGACCCTAAAGTCAAGGACGTTCCTGCTGGCCAAATGTGCTCCAGGAGAGAGTGTGGACAGACCAGGGAATGAACACACAGAAGACCACGGTCGTGAACACTCAGTGTATTTGGCTGACTTGATCAGGGTGAGCTAGTGAGAGCTGGCCATGGAGTCAGCAAGGCATGCATCTCTTGGTTATATGCATTTAAAAATTATTTAATATTGATTTTTGTCATCTTTATTAATAGACTCTAAGAACAGCTGTAGATTTACAAAATGAGCAAATAGGACAGAGTTTCCGATTTTTCTTCCCCTCCTCCTGCACCCAGTTCCCCATATCGTTTACGTCACATGTTAGCATGACGCATTTGTTGCGGTCAATGAACCAGGATCTGTGCCTCATTATTAACTGAAGTCTATAATTTAACCAGATTTCCTTGGTTGTTACCTTGTGTCCCTTTTCTATTTCAGGATCCCATCAAGGATCCCACCCTACATTTAGTCATAATGTCTCCTTGCGTTCCTCTTGGCTGTGACGGTCTCTCAGACTTGCCTTTAGGGATCTGTCTGATGTTTTTCTCATGATTGGACTGGTGGTATGGATTTGGTGGAGGATGACCCTAGACGTCAACGGCCATTCTCATCACATCATGTCGTATTAGACACAGTGCATAATATCAACATGATTATCACTGTTGATGTTGACCTTGATACCCTGGCGGAAGCAAGGTTTGTCAGGTTTCTCCACCGTGCATGTCACCACGCAGGTCAGCCTTGCTCCCTCCTTTCCACACTAGACTCTTTGGAAGAGAGTCACCATTGCATAGGTACTTATGTGAAGGCAGTGATGGACTTCCTCAAGGGCGTGCACTGAAATAGTTTCATGCTCTATATGTTGTATCTCCATATACGGAGAGTGGATTCTCCATATACAGAGAGTGGATTCTCCATATAACTCTGATACTCTGTAGATTTTATAAAACACAACGAACTGTGAGCAAGATTACTTGTGCATGTGCATGTGTGTACTGGGAGGTCAGAATGCCGTGCAAGAAAACTGAGTGTATGTATTTCAGTAACATTTAAAACAATGTAGTCACCATGTGGAGACCTATTTCTTTTAGAAGTAGAAACTACGTAGCTAGGGAAAAGTTGGCGTGGGTGAGATAATAATGGTGACCACTAACATTTATCGGGCATTTGGTAGGACCAGTGTTGTACTAAGGATTTTATATCCATTTTATTTGATTTCATATCAACCTCTGAAAGAGCAGTGTGGCTTCGGGTCACTTACTTAACCTCTATATTCCTCTATTTCCTCATCCATTATATGGAGAAAAACCTATGTCATCAAATAGTGTGTGGAAAAGAATGAGCTCATATGTGTGTGGGGTATCAGAGAGCTTAGTAACTTGCCCACGGACACTCAGATAATAAATGACAGAGCCATGGCTGAAATCCAGGTGCAAATTGTGCCAAATCTATGTTTGTGACCACCACACTCAGTGCTGCATGTCCTCCCAGGTGAGGTGTCATCTGGTTTGAATAATTTTAGAAGTCAGAGTAGCAGGAGATGGGCTTGCCAGCCCAGAGGTGCAGTCTCCCATTTTCCCCTATCACCACCACCTAATTTTCAGGTAGGATTAGCTAGAGCATGAGAAGCCTCTGTTGAATGGGTTTTTCATGAACTTTCCTTTTTGTCTCTTCCCAGAGGAACATTCTAAAGCATTCCAAGACCCTGGTGATAAAGTTGGTTTATTTTCATCCCTCCTAAAAGCTGGGTTAATGAAGCTGTGTTAAAGGAAACTTATTTCTCTGTTTCTTTTTTTGTTCCATGAGATGCTGGTCAGTCCTCCAAAAGGCCACCATCCCTGCACGTATGGCGTGCTTCTGTCTCCATCGTTGGGGACCACAACCACTGAGCATGAACCTAAGTAGATGTATTCTGAAAGCAAAATTGTCAAGAAAACATCCAAACTACTACCACCACCCCTGCCTGGTGTGTGGAATTACCATGCTGCTTTACTTTAATTTTACCAAACTTTCGAGAAACAAAATCACTTTTTACCTTCTGCTGCTCAGAAGTGTGCCAAAGACTTTGGAAGCCAAAGTTAAAAAAAAAAAATGCCTTGAGCAGTTGGCTGCTAGGAGGAAGAATGCAAATGTTAAAGCTTTGGGCTGAAAAGCAAGAAGAGTGATTATTAGAGAAGGCTCTGGGAACAAAGCCCCCCTCAGAAGCCCTAATAAGCAGGAGTCCCTTCTCTCTTTTGGATGATCTCAAGTTGGCGTGAGTTGTGATGATAAACTGGTTTTAACCGTCCTCCTACGTGGCCTGGTGACCGAAGCCCAGAGCTGGTCGAAGATTTTTATTTCCCTCAACCACAGGGAGGGAAGCGAAGGCATGGTGACTAGGTGCTTAATCAGCAGGCCAAGTCGAGCCTTTTATTCGCTGTGTACCACACTCAACAGAAAGTTATTGCTTAATTAACCCCTCTGAATGAATACCTGATAATTAATAAACCCGTGAAGTATACCCCAAGGCTTTAAGTTGAAGAAGGCTCCTCTCTTCAAGTGGAAAAGAGAAAAAAAAAATCATGCTGAACTAATGGGAAAAAATTCCGGTAGAAGGCAAAGCAATTAGGATTAGTGAATTCCATTTCATTTAAAGTTCCAAGATGTAGAAGCCATTTATCTAACAAATTAATAATAGGAGTGACTTGCCTAATATAGTAACGTGTACTTATATTTTATTAGTGGAAATCCAAACTGAGTAATTTAATGATAGACAAGCTTCCATATATATATTTTTTGTTACACTTTTAAAAATAATGCGACTGCACACAGATAATTTTAAATTTATGCATCTTTTCTAAATTAGTCCCCGCTTTAGTTTGGAATGGTACATTTCATATTACAGCTCTAGAAAATCAATATTTTTTAGCGTTTTCTTTCATTTTAAAGAATTTTATCATTTGGCTAATTGTGTCACCATAAGAAAAAAGCAGAGTTGATAAGGTGACTCCTGTTTCACAGGAATTATTAAAGTTGCCACAGACTATACATGGGAGTGCTGTGTGGCCTATCAAATGGGTCCTGGGGGAGCTGGGAGGTACAGCAGAAGGGAAGGCATTAACTTAGGGCCACAAAACTAATCTTTCTCCTTAAATTAAGAAACAGTAAGAGATATGCGCTCAAAAGTATTTATGTTAGGGATATCACAACAAAGATCCATGGACTCAAGTTTCTTATGGAGCCTCTTGGACTTTACTTGAGGCCCAAGATAAGGGAGCAGGCTCTGAGAACACCGTTCCTCCAACCGTCTCTCTGTCTGAGGGGTTCATCCACCCATGCAATAAATAGATGCCACTGCATCCCTGCTGTGTGCCAGGTGTTTGATACTGGCTCTAACCATTTCCTCAAACTGGGGAGCAACTAGAATGGACCTTCCATGATCCTCCACTGTCTGAGTTATCTGTTGCATTAATTCCTGGAGAACAGTGTGTTCCAAAGTGGTGAAGGGCAATAGCGACAAGCTGAAGTGACACACAGTCTGAAAAAAACCAAACACTTCAGAGGAAAGCAAAATGGCACCCACATCCCACCGGCCATAAACTTGTATAGGTTTGAGCCTCAGTTTCCATAACCTGAAAAATAGGAATATAAATATTTTCTACATAGGCTAGATTTTGTGTTGTAGAAAACTTCTGGCATGTGGTAACCATCTAAGATCACTAGTAATTGTCCATTTTCTGCCAGTATGCAAAATCTTAGGGGGATCCTAGAGTATCTGAATACTAATACTAATATTAGTGCTAATACTACTACTAATAATAGTTACAGCAATGCTAAGAGTAAAATACTGTGCCAAGCACCTTGCATAGAGTTTTCCAAATTGTTTTCAACAATCCTAAGAGAACAACATTACTTAGCCCATTTTAGAGAGGTAGCTGTTTCTGTTGGCACAACTAGTCCTCTACTGTTAAACTTCTAGGTGAAAACATTTGAGCAGACACATTCTATCCCTGCCTGATAAACAAGCCTTCTTATATAGAATGTCTCCTATATTTGTACAAAGGAATCAAATGCATATATCTAAACATGCACACTCAAAGATCAATTGTATTCAGTGATATAGCAGATGCGTTTTTCATCTTTAAAATTCCTGCAAGAGTAGTTTTTCTTTGCAGATTGAATTAGCAAAGTAGGAACAGATGAAGTCAATTGTCAATTGTTCAAATGCAGGTTCATATTATAGAGACATATCACAACCTTGGGGGCTGCTAATGTGGAAAGATAAATCCCTCCTCATAAAATGAGCATTAGTAGCAATCTACACCAATGCATTTAATTTCTCATATCCTTGTAAATCTCCAGAGCTCACATGAGGTGCTCACTTCCTGTTACCTCACTCAGATCAGAAAGTTCAGGATCATCCTAAAAATCCCTCTTTATTTTCCCAACCTGCTTTGCTCCATTCTAAAGAACTGTAGTATCAACATTAAACAGAACTAGTTAACAGGGACTTTAAGAAAATTAAAGGTGCAGCCAAGTCTAGACATCCCAAAATAAGTGGTTAGGGGGAGTACATGCCTTTGGTCCAGTTATTCTGGCCACCTTCTTAATGGACAATTTGGATCGCTGCACAGTCAATCCGCTTAATTGCCTCTGTGTTGGCCATTAAAACAAATTGAATGCGCTATGGCCAATTTGGTCATGTCATAAAGAAATGACCTATAGGGCCCATCGAGAAGCAGAATTTCAGCCATTATTCGATTATATCTGATCAATGGAGACAGCCCATATGGGAAATCCAGGAGCCAGAGTGGATCATACAGGAGCCCCCAGCCTACTTTGCTGACCACATTATCAGGATCAACTGTCAACAGCAATGAAATTAGCCAGGTGGTTGACAAAGCATCACCTTACTCCGTCCTGGGGAAAGGAAAGTCACTACCGCATGACTTTGCCTAAAATATCCAGTCAGCAAACCAACAGGTCATCTTTTCCACTTTGAGTTCTAAGTAATTTGAGAAGGAGAAAAAAAATTCAAAATCTCCACTAGCTTTGACCTCTAATGTTGGTATAAAAATAGACTTCATGAGGCATTCATTGTGATTAATGCTGGGTAAAGGTAATTTAAGTGAGGCCTAATTTTCTTATTTTTCTAGATCTCATCTTCATGTACTGTACCTTTTCCTGTACCTCCTGAGATCTGAGAGGTCTCAGGATTTTTGTCTGGGGCCTCTACTACTCTGTCTTTCATCTGAAGTCACCTTGGTCTTCAGCATCTTTGTGAAGTTGGACAAGAAGAATGACTTTTAATAAAGGTATTGCTGGATTATACTTTATATTTTTAAGCCAAGGAGAAATAACTATGGGCAATATTTACTGAACATTTGTTATATGCTAATGCAAACCTCAGCATTTTAAATATATTGTTTCATTTAATTTCAACTGATCTGAGAAGTAGGTTCTGGAATTTCAACTGTATGGATGAGGCCATTGATATTTAGAGTTTAATAACCTGTCAAGGTCAAGATCATCCAGTAGTTTCAGAGTCAGGATGGCACTCCTGGCCTCCCTGACTTCAAAGCTTGTACTCTAAAATATCTCATTGTCCTAGTTCCACTGGCTGCCCCTCAGCCTATGAAGGGAAGTTTTTCTCAGCCAGGGATCTCATGTTCATGGGGAGCTTAGCAATGTGATAGGAATCATGAGGAGATCACTATCTGCAGCAGCAAAGGGTGTTTATCACCATTCTAGTTGGCCAGAGACCCTACAGGAACGTCAATTGCTTATGTTGGACCCTGGCAGTCACCATGCAAGTGGCCCATACCAACATACCAGTGAGTTTGGGGTCGTGGTGAATTATGAGAAACTATAAGAGGGTTACTAGAGTATTTCTCTCACACCAGCTTTCTCCCAGGAGCTAGTGGCCTTGACATGCATGGATCAGAAGAGAAAAGAGCCATAGTGACTCTAAAAGAAGGAAGATACAAGAAGACATAGTGGTACATGGACTTGAGCAGAGTTTGGGTTCAGTGAGGCAGGCGGGACGGCCTGGAGTTGGAGAAATCAATGTGAGAAGAGGAATAGGGAGAAAGGAAGATGGCGAGACAGACTTATATCAGGTGGGTAGACATATGGAAACACTAAGAGAAGGACGATGGTTGAAGTTTGAATGGATTTCCGAGGCCAGTGGGAGAGTGGAAAATGAATCGAGGACAGTGACGGGAGACTGTCTTAGTTCCGGGTGTATCATAGTAACAGCTTTTACTGCTCACTGCCACCGTCACCACCACCCTCCTCACCAGCAGCAGCAGCAGCAGCAGCGCATGAGCACCACCATCACCAATGTCACACCACAATAAAAGAAACACCAAGGGCATCTAAATCATTGGATGCGTTCTGTGGACCAGGGAGAGTGCTGAGTGTGTGTTTATTCAATCCTCACAGAAACCTTGTGCTTTCTTTAAAGATAAGAAAAGGGAGACTTAGAGAGTTCCAGAAAATTTTTGAAGGAAACACAGTAAAGTGTAGAGTTATGCTTTTAATCATTATTTGTGATTATTACAGAAAAGACAAAGCTATGACAAAGACAGGAAACTTGGGCAGAACTACAGAATGAAATAAAACCCAAGCCTTTGCCATGTTGGGGCCATCTTTAGCAGATCTGATCAGTATTTGGATGTCCGAAGCTGACTCTTATGTGTTTTGCACGCTGCTTGCTCCCTGGTGGCAAGTATCCAACATCTGGGAAGTCAGCTGTCATTGTGGCCAGCTTGTAAACCAACACCCTCCTGGGCAGGTGTGGTCTTGTCTGCCTTTGGGAAGACCACTCGTTCCTCCTCCCACAGCCTGCAGCTGGAGTCAGGGGGAGGGAAGCTGTAGAAAGGGGACGACCTTTTTCCATAGCTGCTATTTCCACAGAGTCTTTCCTTCGCTCTGAGTGTAGTCTTAAGTGCTCAGTGAGGATTCCAATGAGTGAATCACATACGGCACGATGCACTGGTCTGTATAAAAGACATTTCATAACCCCAGTGGCTTTAGTAATTTGTTTATTGTTATTTCTCTTTCCAAGTTAGAATTCATCATTGTTGTGTATGGAAGACGCACTCTTTTCATCATTTCTAGCTTCATGCTAGACTACAAACTGTCTTAGGGACCTGGGAGACGCCAGATGCTTGACTGTCCGAGACAGAAGCTAATGAAAAGAATATTTAGCTCAGTTTTTTAGATCACAAAACTGAGACCTAAAGACTTGGACTGCATATCCTATCTGGGGGTGAATTCTTCTAAAGAGCCGTGTTAAACACATAATAGAGATTTAGAAGCTTTACATCTCTTAATGCGAGGGGATTGATAAACCTTAAGTCAGAGGTGCTTCTGAGGAGGGGAGAAAGAAAGAAATAACCAACCTCTTTAACAGATGGAAGGACACAACTTTCCTATAATTCTGGTTTAAAAAAACACGACGTGTAAATGGACAAATTACAGCGGACTAATCATTTTACAAACCAAGATGCTGCGGAACTACTTTCAAAAGAAGTTGTGCTGGTAAATTTTAAATCACATCAGATTTACTAGTAATTAATTATATGCAACTTTTCATCAGAGCGATTATTATGTAGAGCAAGAGATACAGGTACCCTCACTACCTGAAACACATTGTGAGGGTGTTTACCTGGCATATTTTCTTAGGTCAAAGGGTTAAAGGGTTGGCAACCTTGATTTCATGCTGTTTCTGGGGTCCTTGCAAAGGGTAAAGATGTTGTTATGGACTCAGTTGTGTGTGAGTGTGTGTGTGGCTATTGCTAGGATTCAAAGGAGCAGGGTATTTCAAGAGGGGTTTCCCCCTCTGTAAGCCAATAAATAGATCATGGGCTTGTTCTTTTGAGGTCTAGAAAATAAAATAAAGGACATTATTCATCTTTAAATCTTTTGGAAAGGTAACATAGTAAGTAAAAATACAGGGGTTAGAATCAAGAGACAAGTATCCGAAGCCTGTAATCTGTCACTTGGTAGCTAGTTAACTTTGTTTAAGGGACTTAACTTCTCTGAGCCTTAAATCCCTCACCTGTAAAATAGAGATCATCACACCTGGATGCCGTTAGGATTAAATGAGAAAATGTGCAAATGTTCAGGACGATGTAAGAGTGTAACATAGCGCCTGACACAAAACAGATACTCAGTAAAGTGACATAGAATAATGGACAGTTAATAGACATACTGAAAAATATGGAAGTTTGCGTCTGTATTAATTGGTGTAAGCCTGAAACCCAGGAAGAAATCAGAACTGCAACATGCGATGAAGGATAAACTTTATTGCTAAGTGAACATTAAGGCTTTGAAGAGCCCCAGAGAAATTCCCATGTGACCAAAATGATTCTTCAGTCCTTAAACCCACTGCTCGCCCTCTGCCCCAGCTGAGGTGGGGTTTCTTTTTGGTAGGATTTTTCTTGGCCCATTTTCAAGAGGACCTGTACCAGTGATTAGATGATGTCACGTCCCTTGAGAGAAGAGCAAATGCCTGTATCAAGGCCTGGGAGCCCACAGGTTTGGCTAAATGATGGTAGATCCCCAGCACCTGAACCGACTGGACCAGTTCCAGAAAAATGAACTAATCTCAAAAGCCACTGTGCGAAAATGAGTCTGGACACAGCAATTGGCTCCTCAAGCTCTTCTCCTGCTAGATTAGTTATTCAGAACCAGCTCAGGCATTTAGCCTGTCTGTCCTCTCTACAAAACCCGTAGCAGGCTACCGAACCCCACGAAATTACTCACCCTGCCATCTGAGGCCTTCCTGGGAGGAAGGCCCAAGACTTTCCTTTCTGGCCAACACAAGGCTTTTGCACCAGTTAGCCTTTCTCCTCAGTGTCCCCTGACCTCCCCAAGGGGGACCTCACTGCCAGAGGTCCTTACTTAAAGTTGTGTCTCAATTGCCACTTCCTTATGTTGTCTGATCTAACCCTAAGTAGCCATCAAGCACTGCTTTCGACATTTCCTATCCCAAGGACAGGTCTCCAGTGCCAGCCTGTGCTGGAGTTTGGCATCTAAGCTCCTCCGATCTCCTTTGCTATTCCATCTCCATTCCTAGGGACCTCATTCATACATTGTGGGTAATGATGCCAACATTATCGGATCGTGGCTTTCCAAGGCAGGACCATGGCTGACTTCTCTCTGAACTGACTTTTCTCTGTTGGCCCTGGGTAGCACGCATGGCGTGAAGAAAGCTTTCAACACATGAGTCCTAAATGGAGGCAAAGAGGGACTCCCCCAATTCCCTGGTTCCCTGTTGTGTTTGCCATTTGTCTTTAGAATTCCTTGAAGTGTGTTCGAATTCCAAGCGAGAGTGCTTCTCACTTTGCATAAAGGGTAGCCAGCCATTGTAAGGTATCCAGATCATGTTAACCCTTTGTATTAGTCTCCAAAGGCTTCCATGACAAATGATCACAAACTAAGTGGCTTAAGACAACAGAAATCAATTCTTTCACAATTCTGGAGGCTAGAAGTCTGAAATCAAGGTGTTGGCAGGGCTCTGCTCTCTCTAAAGGCCTCAGAGAGCATCTGTTC
Organism: Glossophaga mutica; assembly: GCA_039655065.1. Classification (NCBI taxonomy): domain Eukaryota; kingdom Metazoa; phylum Chordata; class Mammalia; order Chiroptera; family Phyllostomidae; genus Glossophaga; species Glossophaga mutica. The sequence continues at coordinate 24,189,647 of CM077315.1, forward strand.
CATGTCTTTTTCTTGGCTTCTACTCTTGCCAGCAAGGCAATTTTTAGTTTTTCTTGACTGGTGGGTGCATCACTCCAACCTCTGCCTTCATTGTCCCGTGGCCTTCACCCCATGCGTCCTTACATCATTGCCTTTCTGTGCATATCTGTGTCTTTACACAGCATCTGTCTCTGTATCTCTTCTCCTTTTCTTATAAGGAACACTAGTCATATCAGATTAAGGGCCCACCCTACCCCAGTATGACTTTATCTTAACTTGCATCTTAATTATCTCTGCAGAGACCCTATTTCCAAATAAGATCACAATCAAAGGTACCAGGGGTTGGGACTTCAACATCTGTTTGGGGAATACAATTCAGCCCCCAGTAACCCTGGACCAGTTACTTCCCCACTCTAAGCCTCAGTTCCTGCGTCTGTAAAATGAAATAGTTACACCCGCTTCACTGAGTTCTGGAGGGGGATTGAACGGGAGAGTGGGCTTCACACTTCAGAAGACTTCACCTATGATCTGCCTTTCTCTTCCTGCCCAGTCCTCTTCTCAGCTGTTTGCAATATAATATATGGACAGTGAAGGAAGTTCCAGAGGTAGGAGTTTGTTCCATAGAGACCCAAGAGAAGTTCAAGAGTCTACTCCTTCTTACACAGCCTGCTCCCCGCCGCCCGGGACTTCTCTTCGTGGTGAGATCCTCCGCTTAACTTAATCCTTCTCTATGCGGGACACATGACCAGGATTTGGTCAACTGACTCTAATAAAAGTTTCGGGTGATTCTAGGACAGCAGGCCGAGATGTGTGTCTTTGGCTGGTTACCCCTGTCATGAGTGGTTATTTCTTCATGGTCAAAACAAATAAATACATAAAAATGCCTGAAACTTATAGGGAATCAAGTTTCCAAACCGTGTTCTTGCGGCTGACTTCTGAATCAGAGTTCAGTAATTAAAAGAAGAAAACACTAAGTTGCACTTGGCAATGAAACATAAATTGTACCTTTGCAAAGGTCAAATACTAGTTGTGATTAACCAGACGAGTCACACTTTCTCCTAGTTAAAACAATCCCGAATGTGAAGACTATTTATAGGATTCTATACCCCCCGGCCCGTCCCCCTTCCTTGCAGAAGTTCATGGCTGGAATCTGATTTGAAATGGGATTTTTTTTCTTTCAATTTGTGAGATGATTTCCATATACTGTGGTTTGGCAGCCTGCACTTGAGCGGTACTATAGCATTATCAGGGTGCCGACAGCTGCTCTAGAATAAACAAGCAGTGATGCATTGAGCTGGCAAGTCCATATGGTTTGGAAAATAAAATGAAATGAAATAAAAACATTTGTTATCATTTTTGGAGTTTTTGAACACAACCAGCTTCAGCACCACTCTAATGCCTTGCATGACTTTGCTTTAAAAAAATCATTATAAACGAGAACATTTTGTTTTGCTAGGAAGAGTGGTTAACCGTGTGGACGGGGCCCGATGCCTCGATGTCCAGCAGCTGTTGCTCGTCTCTGGTGCAGGCAGGGGCCTCGTGATGGCTCTGCTTTGGCTAAGGCCTGAAGACCGGATCAGGGAAGCCAATGGAATCTTCTTCTGCTTATCATCTCAGACACTGCAGAGCGCTGGCACTCACTGAAAATCCTGGCTCCCCAACCCCTCTCTCCACTCCCCTCACCCACCGCCCTGAGAGACTAGACAGGAAGATGGGAGACCCAATTAACATGGGTTCTTTCTCCTTACAAAGGGAAGTCTGGGATCATGTTTGGTGTTACAAGGTCCTATGCTTCTATTTTTAAATAAAATAACAGTAACAACTAATAATTATGGCAGTTAGCACAGGCATTGGTAAAGCATTGTCCTATTTACAAAGCACCTGAGACTATGCATTCCCATTTGGGGGGCTCTGGCATCAATCTCTGTCCTTATCCCCCTTCCTGAAGGACCAACCTTGCCTCTGCCAGTCACCTCTTCAGATCGCTCATATATAAAGTAGGAACAGGGATTCCTACTCCAGGGGTTCATTTGTGATACTGTTTGATCATCAGTAATACGAATGGAAATCAAACATGCAATAAGACATCTCCTCCCCCAGTGCCATATAAAAAGTCTTTGCTTTTGGTGAGAGGACATCAGTTCAATGTGACCATGTTGATTCTCTCCAACTGATCCAAAGCTCTGCTAGGCAGTTTTACATGCCTTTAAGTCCCTTTACAAAAATGGAAAGTGAATAAGCAATTACACAACATGTACAGATTGAAATGAGGAAGGAATGTAAACTCCCCGAGGGCAGGGACTTCTCTGCCATCTCCCCTGCATCCCTAGCACCAGGCAGAGAGCTGCCACTGCGTGTTTCTGAACAAGTCAGCTCTCTTCTCTGAACTCCAGTTTTTACAGAAATGAAAAGGGACTGGTCTCCTACCCCACAGTGCTGGCACACACTAAGGGCTCAATAAATATAGGTTGAATGAATGAATAATAGATATGCAATCTGGGGACAGAGAATGGATAACAGTGTGGATGTGAGGCATCTGTGTGCTGGCAAATTAACTCCGAAAACAACTCAAGTCCTGAGTTACAGACACTAACAGTTTTCCTGGTGTACATCTCTCCACCATGGCGGGTCTTACACTCCAGCTAAGGGGTTACTTAATGCTGAGTGGGAAGACATGTCCCCTCCAGCTCCAGCGTACCTTTGTCTTAAGGGGCAAAATGGTTGCAAATCAGAGCTTTGTCTCCTGTTGGTTTTCATGAAGCTCCTCCCACCTGGCAGGAAGGTTTAGGGACTTCCACTTTGCTGGAGTTAACACAACTCTACCCCTCTAGCCGACAATGGGACTTTTCCCTTTATTTTGGCAGAAGCAAGAGAAGGGTGCGAGTTGCCAGGTAGTGGGTGTGGATGGAAGACTTAGCGGGCCCATTGGTTGACCATGGGTTGTGACCATCCTGCCTGAATGTGTGTCTTTTTACCCTTCACTGCTGCCACAGTCCTGGGAACCCCTCCTCTCCCCCTGTCCTGATGCCTGCAGTGATTACCCCAGGCACTTGTCAGTGGGCCATTCCTGGTGGCATCTTTGTGATCCCTCATATTTTCTAAGCTCTACCAAGCCTCCGGGTTTTTGTTTTCCTCCCGAGATTCATTTCCTACCAGGTAGATCTCCTATTTCCCATCCTCTCTCGCAAAATTGCGAGGAGTGGCGTCAGCACATCTCTGTACAGTAGGCGAATATATTTGGAATGCTTATTTCCAAGAGCTGTTGAAGATGACTAAAAATTTTACACCACACAGAAGGACTGACAATAAATTTAGGAGTGGCGAATGGAAGCACTGTTCTCTTTCTCTCTTGGTAAATAAATAACTGCAGAGCCTGTACTCGGATACCGGAGCGTCAAATCCATGGCGCCCCATTGATTAACAAAGAAAAGCGATGCATTTAGAAGAATCCTAGGGCTCGCACCAGAAGCTGACGCTGAAGGTTTATTTTAATGTAGCACAAATCAGAGTGAACGATGTGAAAAGAGTTCCGTTTCTCATAGAAGATGCCCCTTGTTTCTCCTCCCGGGAAATATCTCCCGAACTCTGTCCCAAATCTGCAAGCTTAACCGGTTCCACTGTGGCTGCCTTGCCCCCGGAAGACCTCTGGGCCCACCAGGAGCCCGCAGAGGGCTGGGAGCCTGGGCAGGGTCTGGAGCAGAAATCCTGCTCTTGAGTGATTTGCAATATAATGAGGTGTCCCCGGGGCCTTGCGTTTTCTTTCACACCACGGAACGCTGACATTTACGTTGGGGCGTATGTAGATGGAAATTTGGAAGGAAAGCGCACAGTGCTCATGTGAATCCGGGCCCATTCTCTAGCCCCGGGATGATCTCTATTTATGATATTTATCCTTATTTAGCAACAACAGCAAATAGATTATTGTATATTAACCGCATTTAGAAGAAAATCATTAGAAGGAGGTGGAGGAGGGGAGGGGAGAGGAAGAAGAGAAAGAGAAGAAAGATGGAAGTTAGAAAGTTTCGCTGTCCTTTGTGCACGTGTGTTCGTTAGTACATGCTGTTCCTTGTCTCGTAACACCCCTCCTCCCTCTCCTCACCTGGCAGACTCTGACTCAGTCTTTGGACCTAAAAGTTACTTCTTCGGGGTAACCTTCCATAAACCCGAAGACTGGGCCAGTTCCCCATATTAACTGGTCTGACAAAACCTTCTTCTTCTCTGTGTAGACTACATCATGACTGTAATGATGGTAATTATATCTCTGTGTATGTGTTTATTTGTTATGGGCCTGTCTCCCCGACAGTCCGACAGTTCTGAACTAGTGAGATTCCAAGAGCCTGTGGCCACACTTGTTCTGAACAGGGACTTGAAGACACCCATTGATGTCTGACGAATGGACAGGTATTGGTGATAAAAATATATTTTATGATCTGAGCCTTGCTGGTTTTACACAGTCCTGTCCACATGCAGGCACCTCAAGCTAGCCTTGTGAGAGAAACATGGAAAGAGGGTCCGTTCCCCCAGTTTCCAGTGCCATCTCTTAGGTTGTAAGGTTCACTGGCTTGCCAAAGAGGGTCACTAGCAGATGTGAGGCAGAGCTTGGACAGGATCCAGTCTCCCAAAACCACAACCCCTACCACCCAACTCAGAGGACAGGCCTCCCTGCAGAAGGGGAAGGGGAGGGTTGAGAGTTTGGGGAAAGGCAGGAAAAGTAATCATGACAGAAAAGATTTACTCTGGCCTCCCTCTCCTTTCTTCTTGCATTAAGGACAAGTGTTGCCTGAACACGTAAGCACAAATGGGAACATGATGAGGCATCACTTTTTCCGGGTCTGTGACTAACTCCTCAGGGGAGCTGGAGAAGCTGTCCCTCTGAGTTAGCCCTTGAAAATTTCCTCAAATCTCTTTCTGCAGGGAAGCCTGTCAATCAACCCTGGGCTTCCACAGTGAGCTGTATTCATTCATTCATTCATTCCACAAATATTTGTCAAGAGGCTACCACGTGCCAGGCATTGTGTTAGGAATGGCACATGTGGATCTGAGTGAGGCTTCTAGGGTGACCAGCTGTCCCAGGTTCCCCAGGATGAGGAGCTCTCTGTGTGTAAATGGAGATAGCTGGTCACCAAATTTTGGATGTGAGTTTAGGATGCAGGTAACTTCCTGTTCAGAGTGTAGTTCCCAAGAAGCATTTACATCAAAATCACCTGGAAATGTTTGCTAAAATGCAAATTCCCAGGCCCCACTCCACACCAGTGACTCAAAACTTTCTGGAGGCAGGTCCAGGAATTTGCATTTACTGAACCCCACCCCCAAAGTTTTTATTATGCAGATTTTAGTTAAAGAACAGCTTCAGTTTCCTTATTCATAAAATGAGTCTGATAATATTATCTTCATAGTGTTCTTGAATAGATTAAATTTTAAAATGGACTAAAGTCTGAGTACAATACCTGGAATAGAATTAACTGTACATTATATTATTATCAAGACTGAGATGGTGGTCCTGGTAGCTGGAGTCACAGGTTTCTAATCCTGGATTTGGGACTGTTCTCTCCTTTTGATGCAATCAGCAAAAGCTGGACTTCATTAGCCTCGTTATAGAACTGTATTGGCTTTACCTCTTCCTTTCTACCATTTTTCCAAGTGCACTGAGAGCTTCTTCCTGATCCTAGAAGAGGTCATGGCCTTTTACACACCGGGGTCTTCATATATGCTATCCTTTGTGTCTGAAATCTTGTTTTCTCCTTACCCTGAGGAACTGTTATTTATTCTTCAAAACCCAGCTAACATATTTGCTCTTTTGGGAAACTCATTTCTTGCCACTTCTTGACTTCCTCTTTTTCCTGTTTATCCCACTTAGGCACACAACAAATAATGACACGAAAATATGTCTTCTCCAATTAGTATGAGCTCTATCACTCATCTATAGGGCTTGCAAAGTATGGCCCATGGCTAAATCCAGTTTGCTATGTGTATTTATAAATAAAGTTTTATTGGAACATAGTCATCCACATTTGTTTATGTATCACCTATGGCTGTTTTCACATTATAAGGAAAGAATTGAGTAGTTAGGATGGAGATCATACAGCCCACAGAGGTCCAGGGATTAAACCTTTATAGAAAATGTGGGTGGATCCCTGGCCTGTACGATGGCCTCAGAGCCTAGTATATGGCATACTCTACAGTAGAGGCTAAATAAATATTTTGAATAAAGAGAGCAGTACATTAGTGGATAGATTATGAATCAGTGACTCTGCCACTGTCATTACAGATTGTCTTCTCTAAATGCATTACTCTCTAAATCAAATAGAGTTCTAATCACATCTGCCTGTAGTCCCTTGTGCTCCAATCCACAAAATAGCAGAGTAAATACTCAGGCAAAAGGGATGTTAAGAAGGCCTAGCTTTTACTTGCTTTCTTTTCACCATTTCATTTTCTCTAGACATCTCAGAATGTCTAGAGATAACTGGTATCAAGCACCCAAGGAATCTTTCTGAGGCTTGCCCACCCAGCTCCTGACTTCCAGATGGGCCCATCCTGGGAATGTGGTGAGCTGGGCTGCAAGAACAATCATAGTGACTACTTTCTGACTTCACCCTCACAGGCCAGCCTCCCTTCCATTAGATCACTCTACTGATTCTAGAATGTGCAGGACAATTCTGTATACAGAGTAGACCATCCACCAACTCCTGATGACTGAGGAGCAGCAGGTCCTCAGGAGATGGGGAGAGGGTGGGCTACAAGTCATTTTCAACTAAAAGTAAAATATTAAGTCCATTCCAGAGATGGGGCAATATGTGGCACTTGCAAGAAGAATCATTTTTCTGCCATCAGGGTGTATTTAGGTGGACCCAGAAATGAATGATGACCCCTCCTGCAGTAGCTCAGAGGCCTGGGCCCGAGCTCAGACTGGAGGACCAGGAGCAGCAGTCCATCCTGGTTCCTGCCTCTTGTTAAGGTTTGCATAAAGGTGAGAGAGGAGAAGGGTGGGACAGGGGAGATGATTACAGAGTCCTGGAGTCGTCTTAAACAGAAAGAAAATCAGTATCCTACTACAATGTAAGATTGTCCATCAAAGTGATTATGAATTTTGTTGGGTCCTGAGATTCCTGCAGGGAAGAGAAAAGCAAAGACTGAGGGAGAGACTCCCATGAAAGAAGGCCTGTGGCTAGTAGAGCCAGGCAGAATTTGGTGCCAGTTTTCATTCTGAGACAATCTGATTGCTTCCTGTTCTGGGAATAACAGCTCTGGGAGGGTGAAGAACAATAGTGAGGAGGTAGGACCTGGGCCAGACCTTAGGAATTCTCTTCTCTAAGCTCCTGGTTTTCACCTGAGGACATGGAGACTCAGAGACTTGGGAGAATTTGCATCACAGCTTAGTGACAGCCCCAGGCTGGGAGCCCAGATGGTTTGTCCCAAACACAGTGCATTTGCTGGTTTGTTTGTTTGCTTGCTTTTTCTTTTTTACTGTGGTATTACTCACACACACTTTCAAGGGCTCATCCCAAATTAGATAATGTTCTGGAAAATGTAAACTTTGTGCCAGGCCTGTCATGGAGGTAGGAGGTATATTTGTTGGAGTTGGTGGATAAGAAAAAAGGCAGAAGGGCAAAGAGTAGTGTAAAGAAAATGTTTTATAGGTAAGGACAACCTTACTTGTCTTACACAGTCAATGAAAAGTTTATTAAAGACTTAGTGTGGGTCTTCTGTGTGAGCTGCAACAGGGTCTCCCCAAATCTTGATGTACAGGTATTTTCCTCCACAAATTTCAGAGCATGGGCATCAGAGACACATGGACCTGCACTCAAGAGCTAACTCTGCCACTAGTTAGTTCCATAACCATGGGCAAGTTCCACCACATCATTGAGCCTCAGCTTCCTCCTCTGCAAAGCAGTGATAACAATAGCACCTACCCCATATGTCCATCACGAGGATTCAGTGAGACCATTGGAGCCACTGAGGGCAAGGTGTACCCAGTTCCTCGTATTATTTCAACACTACTCCTCCTCACTAAGTAACCAGTGCCCATTTAGCCCTCTCTTCGAGCTCATCACAACCTCCTCAGTGACTCCTACTGCATTCTCCCAAGCTGTTGTGGGTTGAATACTGACTGTGCCCTGAGAATTTATGTCCACTGGAAACCTCAGAACGTGACCTTATTTGGAAATAGGGTCTTTGCAGATGTAATTCATTTAGGGTCTTGAAATGAGCTCACTTGATAACAGTGGGCCTTACATCCAATGACGGTGTCCTAGGACACGAGGAGAGGACGCAGAGAGACACTCACAGGGAAGAAGGCCATGTGAAGAGGGAGGCAGAGCTTGGAGTTATGCTGCCACAAGCGAAGAGTGCCAGGAGCCCTAGAACCTAGGAAGAGGCAAGGGAGGGTATTTTCCCCTAGGGCCTTCAGAGGGAGCAAGGCCTGCAGACACTTTGATTTCATCTCTTGTTTTAAGGCACCGAATTGGTGATTATTTGTCATGGGCAAACCTAGGAAACTAAGAGACAAGTCAAGCACTAACTTTGTCACCCAGTGCCCCAGCCACACACCCTTGTAGATTCTGAGCAGGTGGCGAGTACCCATTTTTTTCAGGCTTGAATGCCCAGGCACCATGTGATGTAAATAATGGAGAGGCCTGCCTATCCTTGAAAAACTTGTCGGCCCAGATGGTGGCAAAGATTGTTAAAAGAAAAAAAAAAAAAAAACAAACAACTAAATTAGAAATGCAAAAAAAAAATCGAAGCAACAGAACTGCATAGCTGTTTCTACCTTTCCCTGAAGGTGTGCCCAGCATGTCACACACAGCCCAGTGACATTTCGTGGCAATGTTTTACAAGTTTGTTTTGGCGACAATTGAGTCCTTCCCTTTCTTATATGGCTGTTAGGCCACAGGCCTGCTTCTGGGCTCTCGTCTCTCCATCTACAACAAACCCCCATCCCTCGGTCTGCTCTCCTTTTTCTCCAGGACTGCCACCACCATTGCCACATCTTGGTGTCCCTCTTCCCCCCACTCTGGCTGCCCCCTTCTTCACCACCCTAGAATAAAAGAATTAAGTGTCACCGTTTAAAAGGTTTCAATGCACATTATTATATGAAGGCCAGGGAACAACAAAAATAGTAAATAGTTCTAATAGCCAACATTTATCAAATGCTTATAACAGGCCTCGGCTATCTGTAGTTTCATGTTATCTACATGAGATTCACACGAGCAGCTGCTATTGTTATTATCATAGTATCCTCACGATAAACCTCAAGATGGTTGTAGGAAGCTAAGAAAGTTGCCTAAGGTCACGCCACTGCTAACAAGGGAAGTGGGACTTCGTCCTTATTACAGTGACTCCAGCGCTCAGGTCAGTAACTAAGGTCCTGCTTAGGACTTTATAAAGGTCCTGAGTGGACTCCCACCTTAAGTTGTTGTTTATTTTTTTTAATTTAAATTGGTAAAGCATGTTATTTGGTAACTAGTCCTGAATAACTCAAACATCTGATGATCTTCAGAGACATCACACCAACAAACTCCGAGCGCAAGCGGGGCCCTGTCAAATACAGCTCACATTTCCCTACCTTTACAGTCTCTACGTAAAAACTTAGATTCCCATATTACATTTAGAGAGCCCCCCGAAGCTGCCGTAAATTTCCAGTCTTGACAGCCTCCACTTAGTGACCTAGCTACTCCTGAGATATTACCTCAGGTGGTGTTATAGACGGAATATGTGTGTTCCCCTAAAATTCACACGTGAAATCTGAATTTCCAATGTGAGGAGGTGGGGCCTTTGTGAGGCGATTAGGACGTGAGTGTGAGACCTCAGGAATGGGATTAGTGTCCCTTCAAGAGAGACCCCAGGGAATTCCCTTGCTCCTTTGGCCATTTGAGGATGCATCCAATGTGCTCTCACCAGATATGAATCTCCAGCGACAACCTTGTTCTTGGACTTCCCAGCCTGTACTGTGAGAAGTATTTGCTGTCTAAGCCATGCAGTCTGGGGTATTTTTGTTTATAGCAGCCCAAGTGGACTAAGTCAACCAGCAATGACAAAAAAGTCTAGAACATCTCATATTTTTGAAGGTGATCTTCCTACAGCCTCTCAGCTACTCCTCTGAAAATCTAATCAGTGTGAACTAATTACCACCAGTGAGAATCTATTCATCAAGACTTTTGCTGGGGAGAATCTCCAAGGATTTGCAGATCAAGAAGGGAATGGAAGCTGTTCTGTTGGCCAGTCATTTCCTAGAAGGCACTCCAGGTGTTGTACTGGGTGTTCCTTGAAAAAACATTTCCCATGAGCAAATACTTTTCAGGAAACCCCAAAAGGGAGGTTTCATGACCGCTGGGCTTTAGAACATTTTGTTTGCTGTTGTACTTTGGGGACCTCTAGGATGGAGCATTCATATGCACCCATTATTTGCTCACGGCACCATCTTTCCATGAAGATATCCAGATTTGGGCTTTCACAGGACACGCTTTGGGAAATACCGCCTGAAATCCTTCCCTTACATTAAGCATTTTCTTCTCTGCAACTTAGGGAAGCATGCCCACTTCACATTTCCTGGGAGTTCATTATTTTCAAAGCCTGATCTATATAAATATCAAATCACTTACGAGACACGGCAGGCCTTTCTGGTGAGAAAATCTGCAATGACTTCATCTTTTCCAAAATCACCCAAATGAGTCCTGAAGTGTGGGCCTTTGGCTGCTGGAGAGATAGGAAACAGAGTCAGGCTTGGCCCTATCTCGAATTATATGTGACAGCTTTCTCTCGGTTTCAGTGACAAGAAATGTGTTGAGCTAAAAATAATCTAAGCAGATGTAAATCTGGGAGATGTGACTGCAACACGCCCATGCTTGCCATTTATTCTACTCCACGTGTCACCCAATGTGTAGTCGCCGCAACCCCAGGCATCCAGTTCTCCGTACAAGTGATTTGTGTGTGTGAGTGCACTTCTGAGTCACCTGGAAATGGTTTGGCGGAGAACACCGTGCATCAGCCAGGTGTGATGGTGCTTGGCTGTCCCTAAGTGGTCAGGCAGAAATTCCATCACAGGAGAGGGGTCAGTTTCTCTCAAGCAAATGCTTGTGCATTGCACTCTTTTTTCCAATATTCCATACTATTTTCAAGGACTTGACTCTATCCTGCTATTGAAGGACAAACTAACTCCAAGATTCCATGGGGCAAGTGGGCTTCAACTTGGTCCGGGAGAACCAGTAACCCATAGGCAATGTGATATCTTTCCTTCATGCAAAACTGGAACATGGGACTCTCTTGGGGGTTAGAGTTTGTTTAGAAGCTGAACCCTTGTAAGATTCCTTCAGCTCATATACAGGGGATGAGAACTTATACCCACCTTCTACAGAATGACAATAAGAAATTTCTGTATAGTTCATTGACTACTTCCTATTTGCTGGGCATGATGACCAATAAATAGTAGCTACATTTATTTATTAGCCTCTGCCATCCAGCCCCAACCAACAGGGCACTTCAGTGAGTTGGGATGTGTATTTGCATTTTGTAGAGCCAGTATAAGTTTTCACTTCTCTTCTTTTCATTTTAGGATCTTGAAGGAATAAAAGTATGTGTGAGATTTAACCTGAAAAGGCTGAGTTATTCAGACTCCAAGTTTTCCTGAAGAGTTTTCCTCTTGTGGTCATCTTCTTTGGAAAAAGCAAGGAGCTCCCACGAACATACGATCCTTCCCAAGTGGATGTGATATTTGGATTGGAGATTGAGAGTTGGCAAATAGAATTGGGATAATTGGCCTGATCCAGATACAGGTTCTTTGAGGAGAACACTCTGATCATTCTTAAGGATATCCTGAGTACTGAGCCATGACATAGCCCATTGAAATCCAGACTCTCATATAGTCTGCCAGATTCCACTGGGGAAGCCCAGACTTGGGAATCAGGCATGAAAGGATTTGATTTCGGGCTCTGTCACTATAACCCTCCCTTTCATGTCTTGGAAATGGGGATAATTGTGCCTAGACAGTGTAGGTGTGAGCTTGTAGTGACACAATACACGTAATGGGTGCTGAACGAATGACCTCTTCCACTGCTGTTGACAATGGTATGACTTGCTGGGAAAGCTGTCAACCTGTCTTACACGCCCTGGTCGAGTTCATGGCCCCTTCTTGTTTCTGAGTGTTAAAGGCTTTGCCAGGAAGAGCGGCAACATCTCAGACTAAGCCCAAGCAGAGACTCAGCCACACTGCGTTCCCTGAGCTGGGCCTAGACCTGTGAGTCACACAGCCTTTTCCATGTGGACGCCAGAGCAAATCACTTTTCCCATTAGGAACAACCAGACACGCTCCAGTATGGTGATGGAAAGTAATTATGAACATAAATGATCTAACCAGACACGGATTCCACCAGGTTTAACCCCTGATTCTTTTTTTTTTTTTTTTTTTTTTTTTTTTTAACAGTCATCCCACACTGTCCTGTGGTGACCCACTGAGTGGGAACCATTACGGAGAATTATGTGATTTGTCTACCCAGTGAGCCACAGGCTGGGGTGCAGACTGGGGCCTGGCCCATCTGGCTCCACTTTGGGGCTGGTGACACCAGGAACGTGGATCCATGTCCTGCCCTAAGTATGGGGTGTTCCAGATCTAGGAGCCAATGTCTTACAGGCTGTGTCCTCTTTTTTCCAAGCCAGACTTGGAGATTTCCATCCTGATGTGCTATGGCCACCCTGTCATTAGCTCTCCCCGCTCTCATAGCCCTCTTCCTATGACGCCTTCAGCTCAAAGCCCAGCCATCTATGCTGTGGTCTGGATAGGCCAGTGTGACTCCAGTTATGCTCTTAGGCCCTTCACAATCTCTCTTCCTACTGTTACAACCGCTGCTTCTGATACTATTAATACTACAAGTCACCCCTTTCTGTGCCAAGTGCCAGGCTAACCACTTTCACATACATCTTCCCATGTAATCCCTCTGAGGTCAGACTGATGTTACTTCCCCTTCTTAGATAAACAGACTGAAATTTTAAAAGGTTAAGATAACATGTCCAAGGTCACACAGCCAGTACACAGCAAAGCTGCACTGGGAATCCTGTTCCCATGGCTCCTGAGTTCAAGTTTCCTACCGCTCTGCAGTAACTGTCCTCTGAGCTGAGGTACCATGTTTCAAGCATCAGAGTAGCTGAGCTGACTTTATTGATATAACACCCAGGAAATGACCCAAAGCTAATTGTTGATATTTAAAAAGCAATAATAAGAAAAAGAGAAATAATAAGAAGAATGTGCCAATGAATAAAGAAGTCATGGAGTCTTGGTACGGTTATTGAATCCTGACATTTGTTGCCATTACATTTTTTAAGCAAGGAATACTATACCTACAGTGATGTATGTGAAGGGCACTTGTCTTACATGTGCAGCTTGATGACGCAGGTAGCCTAGGTGCTCCCCACTGAGAACAAGCTCTACCGTGCTGCCAGCTTTGCAGAGAGGCCCCTGTGTTCCATCTCAGCCTAATGTGCTTCCCCTCGCCCACTAGTCAAACTTCCATCATCACTGATTAGTTTTGCCTGTTTTTCAAGTTTCTCTAAGTGAAGTCATACCGTATGCAGTCTTTCGTGCCTGCCTTTCACTCAACAGAATCTCTGGGAGATTCTTCCAGACTAACACGGAATGTAAAGCGCTGTTGTGCCAGTAGTTCGTTCTTTGTAACTACCACCACGTAGGACAGGGTCCAGCACAAGTAACGCCCCTTTTTTTGTTACAAAATATCTGTTATTACAGAGTCTTTTATTACAAAATCATAAGCATGTAATTCCGTAGCATAACAATATCACACTCAAGCACACCATATGACATTTTAGGTGAATCCTAAAATGTCGGACCCTGTATTTCATCGAATGGAGAAACCATATTTATTTATCTTTTGACTAAGATGAATCAGCCCTCTAGAAACATTTTTGTGCGTGTCTTTTTTGAACACTTGGGCCCATTTGCAGTGGGGGATGTTCCCAGGGACAGAGTTACTGAGTGATAAAGTAGGTGCGTGCTCACTTTTAGTAGCAACGGCACACTAGTTCCCAAAGCAGCTCGGCTGTTTCACGCTCTCACCGCCAGCGTCTGAGCATTGCACTCGAGACCTTGCCACCGCTTGGTAACGCCCTGACGTTTGTTTCTACGAAGCCTGAATTGTGCGTGAGAAATGAGTCATACACCACTTCATGCTGGGTTTGTTTTTGTTTTTGTTTTTAGAAAAAACTTGCAGAAAAAACTGCTGGTGTTTGTAGGTCTGGACTTGAGGAGGGGTGAGGTAGGGAGGTGGGAAATGAAGAAAACAGACTTTAAGGAAAAAAACTTTTAAGTCAGGATGGAACTTAGATGTATGGAATCATTACAGAGAGACTACAACCAAGGTTTTATTTCATGCATGCGTAATTCTAGGTTTATTACATTTCCCAAATCACAGCCTATAAAGAGACAAGTTCGATGACTGATTTTTTGCCACATACTTAATGAGCTGACGCATATACCCTAATTTACCCAAGTCATCAGATGGCAAATGTTTTATTTAGCCAGAAATATTAAATATTCATTGAGCCACTCCATGGGTTACTCATTTATTCATTCCTTCGTTCATTCACAAAATGAACATTTTTTAAGAATCCAGAGTGTGCCGGGCACTGTGTTCAGCCTGTGGACATGACGCTAAGTAAAACCAGCATACAGGCGTTGCCTGGAAAGATATTCTATTAAATCAGCAAATATAATGCCTCCTGCTATGTTAAATGATAGGGAAGGCAGTGCTGTATTATTCACTCATTTATTAAGTACCTGATGAATGATTCCCATGCAGACACATCATTTGTGTTTCGTGTATTGAGTGTGAGAAAGAGGCATAGACGCTGTAGCTGCGCTTCTAAGCTTGTATACAGCAGGGGAGGGGCAGGGAGCGGGGAGGTCTAACTGCTGTGGTCTGAGGTGGTGCAGTATGGCATGAAGACTTACAGAGGGGGGAGAAAACGGATATCAGGGTAGGCCCTCATTCCAAGAGACCCTTTATCAAGGACAACCAGCTGACATGAGCTGCCTCTTGAGGCCCTCCCCGTACTCTCAGAGGCTTGTCCAGCCACAAGACCTGATTATGAGTTCATGACAAGGGTGGGCATGGGGACACTACCGCACTAACCATACTGTGTGCTAAGAACCAGACCTGCTATTTACATAGGTGGTCCCATTTATTTTAAACTCTACCTGATCCCAGCCATTATAATGGACTCAGTCAGTTTCAACACACACACGCACTGATGTGTTTGAATGTAGAAAATGCAGCCTTTCAACACTGGCCACTTTTTAGAAACATGGCTAGGATGTTTGCACTTTCGAATGTGCACGGATTTTCACATTCGGGTCACCACAGCACTGATAGGACCCCCAGTCAAAATATTTAGGAAATTTGTCCTAATTACGGCAATAGTGGTAAAATCAGACTGAGTAGAATACCACTCACTCCATGCTGGGAATTGTACAAACACTGACAATAATCCATTCTTACCCCATTTTACAGGTGAGCAAACTGAGGTTCAAAGCAGGACACATGCAAAGTCATCTTATAGGTAACAAGTAGTAAACACAAAATCAGAGCTCAGACATTTGGCCCAGAACCCCCTGTTCTAACAGGCACAGGCTAATTTAAAACGGACAATACATAATTCACATCAAATGTCTCATGTACAGCAGGGTGATGAAATCATTTACCATAATCTCACTGGTACTTGAAAACTCATGGGCTTCATTCGGATTTAGGTAAGGCACAAAGACCCACTTCAACTCTGGTCTCCCTTAAGCCCCTCACATTCCAGAATAATTAGGTTATCTCTATTTGTGTGATGTTAGGTTTTCCCTGCTGGGCTGTGTCCACTCTGATGAGGCCCCTTTGTCCTGGGAATCACATGACTTTGTTTCTTTCAACAGGGCAGGGAGCTCTGGCTCTCACGTGGCCACTGGACATGCTGTTAGAGAACCAGGGGACCCCAATCCCATCCTCGTTTCTGCGGCGGAAGGAGTTCTTTCTGTACTGCAGACACTCTCTGTGAAATGGGGAATAAATACCTTGCCGAACCCTGGCATGAAATGTGCCCTTTCTTAAAGCGATAGCTGTTGTCAATTTTTTTTTCAGCTGACCATGTATCTAACTTGTACCACCCTGTAAAGAATGCTGCTGAGGTCCCAGAGTTTGGGACCTTCAGCAGAGGATGGCAACTTCCCTCAAATACTGAACTTCATTTTTTTTCAGGCATGACATGAGATTATTAAAAATAAACATCTGCTTAGAAAGACTATGAACTTTCACATGCTAAAACACACCTTTTTCCCCTTACTATTCCTTTTTTGTTTTGTTTTGTTGTTGTTGTTTTTTCTCCTCACTAATCATTTGAGAACCTCCTCCCCAAGATTAGAAATGGACTCTTTTCAGGCTTGTTGAGAGTCTCGTGATCTAAGTTCTAATAGGCAGAGTGAGCGAGGCCCAGTGCACAGGACAGGCTCCCTGATGACTCTCTGCCCTTCCAATTCCTCGAGTTTGCGATGCGCCTGTGAGAACTGGTTTCTGGGAGCTGCGACACTGAGAGACAAAATGCAAACCACACAAATAATCCATTTCCAAGGTTTGCTTACAGAGAGAGAGATCTATTTATGAAACATATATTGTTCAGTTTCAGGGGAAAATCATGTAATCATTGCAAAGGGAAAAGCATGAAAAGTGCTTTATTTTGCATAAAAATCTCCTTGCTCTATGATTTATGTGGCTGAGATTTTCAGGCTGGGGGAGCCACGGGTCTTAGTGTCCCACCAAAGGAAAGTGGGATGTAAAATGCAGAGAGAATCGCAGGTCACGACACAACATTGGTGTTTATTAACCTGGTGTGGGGTGGGGATGGGGCGATCATGGACAAAACAGAACAATAAAAATGCATTTGGCTTGGGGGGGGGAGGATAGGAGAGAATAAAGATTGATTGACCCAAGGCTCTAGGCAGCATTACCACCTAGAGCAGACAAATCATTTCCTGTAATTAATATCTGAGCACTCCACTAGGTTCTGCGGAACTTTCGGTAGGGTATTTGGTTATCAGCATTGACTTAATTTACTGGTTACCTAGGTGCTGAAAAGGAGCTGCCTTTTCCTGCTCTCCCTCGATGAGAATGCTTTAGTGCAGTCAGTACATGTTTATGAATTGCCCCCTGGGCATATCTACCACTTCAAAGGTACAATCTCCTAAGGTATCAGGGCTGGGAAGAAACTAACAAGTCTTTTAGTCCAAACATCTTTACAGTGTTTAAATTCTCACCGTCACATCCTAGAAAAGAAGTCAATCAGCTTCTGCTCCAACACTTTCAGAAACGGGGAGATAAAAACCTCCCAAGCAGCCCCTTCTATTGTCAGATAACTGTGGTTGCTGTCTCTTACACTGAGACAGAAATTGGATCCCTTCTAACCTCTAGTTTTGCTTCTTCTGACCAAAGATTTCACATTAGATTTAACCCCTCTGTGTATCAGAGGGGTTAATTTAAGTGCATGTGATTTGGAACTAGCTCGTCAGAATTCACACCACAGCTGCATCACTGACTGGATATACGATTTTAGGCAAATTCCTTTCTTGTTTGAAATGCGAAGATACTGATTACTGTCTGTATCAGTCAGGGTGAACTTTGTTTTGCTGAAGTAACAAAAAGTTCCCAAACCCCCATAGCTTTAAATAACTAAGGTTTTATTTTCATTCCTGTTCATTGCTTTCTGACTGGGGCTAGGCTCTGACCTATGTTGTCTTCACTTAGTGACCCCACTGATGGGTCTCTCTGATTCCTCCCCAAAGTTATATATATGTCATTGGAACTCACACTCATTGGGCAAAGGAAGTTACATGACTATGGCTGATTTTAAAATGCAATCCCACTATGTTCCTATGATGTGCAGAGTCAGAACAATGTGGTGAACATAGTGAGCCTATATCCCCTTACAGGCTTGCTCTGCAGACTTAAAGATTTACTGCATGCGATGTCTGTTTTGCAGAATGCCTGGCACCTGCCAAGTATTATTCCCCAGAACTGGCAAATTATTGAAGGTACTCTCTGGGTTAGACATTCGAAATCCTACCAAGTGTTCCTATTAGTGTGTGATCCACCAGAAACAAACACGATATTCCAGCTGAATAAAGAGCTCAGAATGAGAACAGAACAATCTCTTCCCTTCCAAAGAGTGCATCCTAAAGTCTTGCGTTCTTTTTTCCCTTTCGGCAATCGCAGTGTGCTGATGAATTTATTGACAATTAAACACCCTCCATCTTTTCTATGTATTTCCCTATGAAGCTGTTTCTCTCTGGTCCCACACTTGTGTCATTAGCTTTTGAGTCACAAAGAAGTTTCACATTGTTCCCTATTAAATAGCATCTGTTTAATTTGGCCCATTCTTCAGACCCAGTTATAATTACTTCAGATAAAGCGCTTTCTCCTCCAACTTTTCAGACAGATACTGTGAAATGGGAGAGGTATAAAAACATCCGTCCTGACTAGACATTCCTCGAGATGGTCACGCCTTGGAAACGATTGCCTCACCATTTTGGAGGGCATCTTTTTACTTAAACAGCTTTCTTGGGATAAATTAATATGCTATAAACTGCATACATTTAAAGCACACAGTTTGATGGGTTGACATTTGTATACATGTATGAAACTGTGACCACAATGAAAACAATAAGCATACCCATTCCCCCCAAATTGCCTTGTTCCCCTTTCTAATCATCTCTTCTGGTCTAGGATCCATATTTTAACCACCCATTCTATTTTCTTGGTATCTGTAGACCCTACCACGGTGCTGAGCACAAAACAGATGAGCCATACATATTTGTTGGAATAGCAATGAGGTGTCTAGAATACCTAAACGCTTGCCATGCCTGTACAGAAATTGCTTGAGATTGTTCTTAGTGCAAAAGTTGCCATTTGATGCCACACGTCTCACTCATCAGGCCACAGATGATTACACAAGCAAAATGTCTCACCTCCCAAGGTGGGCAAGCTGTGGATGAGCCATGGGCCTGTGGGAAGCCTGGGGTCAGAGCTGTGCTCAGGTAAGACAATAGAGCCAGACTGAACAGTCCAGTCCTCTCTGGGAAACATGTGATCAGAGTCAGCACATGCAGAAGTGGGGACACACATGTTATCAATTGATAGGGCTCTCATCCGATCCCAGATATACATGTAGGTCATTCAACAAGTATGTGCTGAGTGTTTACTGTGCATCACACATTATTCTGGGCACTTGGCAGTTATCAGTGAAAAAATCTAATGAGGGCCTAGGAGAATAGTCTATTAATGTACATTATGAGTAACATGATGTAGAGATAAACTGGGAAGGAGAGGGGTGAAGAGATGAAAAGTAAGGGACGAGAAAGTCCTGATCATTCGAGGGAACTCTAGATGTGCCTTACTCTGTATTATCCTGGTGCACTTTTGATTTGCATCTGTTTGGTCGAAGAAAATGTTATCTGATATCCTCTCTCCCACGTGAACTTTTCCTGCCCATGCAACAACTACAGCACATTCTAGCAATGTGTCTGGGAAACCAACTCTCATCAATTAATTACTAACACTTGTCTGGAGCTCTGGGGTGGTGTCCTGGACATAGGGGCATAATCCTGAAATGCGGGGGCACTGCTGTGTCTCCTTCATCAAGCAAGGGCACTGAGCTTGGCTGCAGTCACAGCGGGACTAACCTCCCCGAAAGACTGTCTTCTGAGTAAGAGAGCAGAGGGAAGATGATTTGGAGAAATCCAAAGGCTATTGACCCGCGCTGCACGAGCCCTGCATTATTCAGCTCCCAGAACTAATGTATGATGCATGCTATTATCATCAAACTTGTGTTGCAAATAATTCATGCTTGGAACTTTTAAAAGGTATATTATTAACATTATCATTGGCAGGAATGGACTGGGTGATTCCTTGGATTGGATGGAAATGATCACTCCAGTGTTCAACATCCTGTTTAAGTGTAAAGCATTTGAATGCATGTAAGGGGAGACAGCGTAACAAGGTAAAAATTGGCTCCTTAACTAACATCAAATATGCCTTATTTTTTCTTTAATTTCAATCAGAAGCATTTCAAAATCTTCTTAATCACCATTTGAAATAGGCAATACTATTCACAAATGATGCTTTGACAAAGCCGGAGGGTTGAAATCAGAAACAATTTCTTAACCTTCTTGTTGGAAATATTGGGCAAATATGTGCCATAGATAGTCAATTATATAACGTGTCAAAGATATTTCTGTTGAGTCACCACATGCTTCAAAAGATTCACCAACCCCAGAACATTCTGTTCATGGAACCCTAATATTAACTTGATGAATGGGATGGTGCCTACTGAGATGACACTGCTTAATTTCCTGTAGCTATTGTAAACTCTAAGTTCATTAGAGCTTTCAGCTCAGCAGTAAGCACTCTTCCACGGAAGGTACCAGTGGCAATGATAAATCAACCTCGTAAAATGATCGCAATGATATCAAGTACAGTGCTATATTTACTTTTCACTTCTTGATGACTGAGAAAATACCCCAATTAACGGGAGGGTTTGCAGGTGATCTTTGCTCTAGCGCCCTGTTCATTTAGCAAGGCCGAAGCTGGCTCGCTTATTTCCATTGACTTGTAGTTTTCTTCTCAAGGAATAGATCTGATTTGCTCCTACCTCCATTTTCCAGCAGATTGCTGGAGTATAAAGCCTTTGGCAAATGCCTTCTATTGCAGATGCTCTTCTGGAAAAGAATGCCTGTAAGATGTTTGTGTAATGTATCTATTTGTCTTGGTGCTCCTCAAAGGCCCCTGGAAGGTCTTCTCTAGACAAGAGACCCTGACAAGATATTGCAAAGCAGATGATTCATTTTGAAGTAAAGTATAAACAAAAGCCAAATGCAGTCATTCTGCTCCTGCTCATAAACAAGTGACTAGTACTTAGTAACTACAAGACATGCTTGTGATAGCAGCTCTCACTTTTTAGAAAACATGTTGTGTCTTGTCATGAATATTTCTGGAAGGGAGTAAAAATACTCCTTTTAGAAACATTTGTTGAATCCCTACTGTATTTTAGATACAGTGCCAGGGAATCAAAGATTGATAAAATAATATCCCCATTCTTGAGAAAGACCCCTACAGGCTACTGGGGATGTAAGAGTCATCAACCATCATGATATAATTGTAAGAAACCTACCCGTGACTAGGCAAGTTGGGGGGAAATGGAACCAACCTGCAGGTCTATGTATGAGCTCTGCAACCATGCTAGGGTTCATCAGGTGAGGAAAAATGGAAGGGGCATTGGGGCAAAGGGAACAGCAGGTACCAAGGTACAAGAGAATGCAAGAGTGTGGCACATTCTGGAAATAAAGGACTCGACTCGACGCGGAAGGGCAGAGAGTGTGAGGTCTTTCTACCTGGTGAGCCACGGGGAAGCATGAAAGGGTATGTGCAGGGGAACTATGTGATCCGTTTTGTGATTTAAGACTATCAGCATGGTGGAGGGTGGGGACTGTGTGCAGTGCAGTAGCATAGGGGCAGGGCGTGGGAGGCTGCTCGAAAGAGAGGGGAATGGTGAGGGCTGAGCAAACTAGTGCGTGGGGTAGAGAGGGGCAGGGGACCCAGAAGATGACTCAGCAGTAGTCACTCATTTTTCCAGTTAGCACACTTTTCTTTGGTTCCGGACCTCTTTCTGGGCTCGAGACACAAGACAAATGCGACAAAGTCTCTTCGCGATTTTACTATGCTCAGCCTGCACACTGTCTGTGGGGTTCGCCCTGCCTTGCAGCATATGCTAGAGCCCTTGCGAGCGGCTCCGCAGCACATTATCACCCACGCGCCTTTCTCTTTCTTGTTACACTTTATGACCATCACGTATCTAATTGAATGTCTTCCCTTCCCACATAGAGTACTCATCAGGACAGGGACTGCTGTGTTTGTCTCACGGACCATTGCATTCGCCAAGTACGTTGAAGGTGCTCGATAAATACTGGTTGAATGCATACGTGAACCAAAGAGCTCACCAAATCATGGGAAGCAACAGACAAGTTCAAAGTAAGTGTGACAGTCCCATCAGTGCACTGATACGACTGCATACAGGCATGATGACAGCAAGCAAAGCAATTCTTCTTTAGGCTAAAAGGTCAGCAGAGGCTTTGTAACCAAGACTCTCCAGAGCTGAGTCATGAGCCCATTGGTGAATCCATTCCTGGCAACAGAGTGTTCCTGAACCCGGGCATGTTCCTTCTCAGTCTGGAGAGAATTATGGCTCCCGCCCACACGGAAGCCTTAAAGAAGCTTCCCTAATCAAGGACGTCACAAAAGCATTCCCAGGAGGGAGCTTTGTGTAAGAAATCTGGGCTGTCTCCCACCTGCGCTCTCAGCAAGGAGAAAATTCTTGGGTAAGAGTGTGCTAGAATGTGCAGGCCAGGAAGGCCGAGGTGGGACACGGGGAGTGAACAAAATGGAAACACATTTTGCTGGCAGCCAGAAATGCCCCTGAGCTACCCACAGAGGCGGCTCTGCAAACCCTGAGGGCAGTCTGAGGGCCTGCATTTCCTCTCTCTCCTCTTCTGACTCTAGTACGTGGTGAGGCTCAAAAACATAGGATAATCAGGATGTTTGCTCAAGCCAGAAATGCTCAACTTAAGAGACTCACGAAGTGTTAGAACCTGCAGGAAATTTTAAAATCTTATGTTGAGTTGTTTACCTTTAAAAAAAAATAAAATTATATATACAGGGGTGGGCAAAAGTAGATTTACAGTTGCATTGTGGCATTCTTTTGAGTTAATACAGCTATTGTAACAATCATAACCTGTATTTTTTTCATATAAACAAATGTATACCTACTTTGCCCACCCCTGCTCGTTCCCTGAGTATCATGTGAAGAGGGAGGAGGTGTCTTGGGGTGAGTGGGTAAGTAGGGGTGTAACTCAGATCCACCAATGTTTATTCCTCTCCATCTTTCAGGTTTCAGCTCAGTCTTTCCTCCCAAAAGCCTTTCTTGATTCCCCCAAAGCTGATCAGGAGACCATCCTAGAGGATCTGACACTTCAGTGAATTATCAGATAGTTGCCTACTCTCCATGTCCACCACCATCACCCCCAACAAGAATATAGTCCCGGTGAAGATAGCACCGCACCCCTTCATTAATTTAATAAGCATTCTAAAATGCACCAGCCACTTAGTGAGCTAAGCACTGTGGGTATTGTGATGGTCAGGAATGATGGGATTCTTTCCCTTGAACTTATATGCTAGAAGTTCTACCACGTCCATAATTTTATACTTAAGCTAAGCACTCATAATCAGGGCTCTCTACATATCTGTTGAATGAATGAATCAAACAGCAATAAAAGGAGTCTGGGATTAATATTATTTATTGCTCCACAGATACATTTTCTAAAATTGGACCACAGCCGTATTGAGAATAGCCCATACTAATTTTTAGAGTTCAGATAAATAATTCAATCTGTCTCTGCTCAGACGATTTATCAATGAGAAAAAAAGCCTTGAAAACATTTGTGTTGGGGAGATGTGGCTAGCCCTTTAAATAGAGGTGCTGGCAGCCGAAAGCGTCTGCTTAGTTTAACACCAGTAAAGAGGGTGCAGTCACTGCAGTTTTTACGGCCTCTAAAGGACCGATCAAAAAGAACTGCTTGCATTTGTGAAGAATATCAGTTCAAAACATCAGCCTGATATGGCACGCTAACTGTGGCCGGCCCTTCCGCGCTAACAGACCCCGAGTTTGTCTGGGGCAGCAGTGTACCAAGTTCCATGCAAAATGTTGTCTATCTCAAGTCCTGTACAGGGTCACAGTTCTGGGGATTCATATGAAACTGACAGTCTCCTCAGAGCTCTGGGAAGC
The DNA here is from genome assembly GCA_039655065.1 of Glossophaga mutica. Taxonomy (NCBI): domain Eukaryota; kingdom Metazoa; phylum Chordata; class Mammalia; order Chiroptera; family Phyllostomidae; genus Glossophaga; species Glossophaga mutica. The sequence continues at coordinate 24,213,494 of CM077315.1, forward strand.
CGTTGCTTTTCCTGATAAATGGAAAAGACACAACTATGGTTGCTGCATTTGTTCCTCCATCTTCCTACTTCACATAAGGAAATGGATCAGCAGCCCAGTTGAGGCCATGGGGCAATGGCCAAGAGAAATGCGAAGAGATGGACTTGTGATACTCAACCCAGGTTTTTCAACCTCAGCACCATGCACGTTTGGGGCCAGATAATTCTTTGTTGTGGGGCACTGTTCTCTTCTTTCATTGTGGAACTATTAGCAGCATCCTTGGCCTTTACTGAGTAGATGCCAGTAGTTTTTAGTGACAATAAAAATGCAATGTGTGTCCCAGTTGTCACAACCAAAATTATATCCAGACATTGCCAAATGCCCTCTGGGAGGCAAAAATTATCCCTGGTTGAGAACCACTGTATTAGACTAGGGCCAGAAACCTGCTACCACTGGAGTACATGCAACAGGAGAAAACTAAACCCTTATTTGTTTAAGCCTCTGGAGTCAGGTGTTCTGTTACTTGCAGACAAAAGCATTTCTCACAATGTATGCACAAGGCTGGTGTGTGTGCATTGCTTCACTCTGACCGACCACAACAGGGTACCAAATGGTGCAGTACTCCCCACGGCCCATCCAGGCTCTTACCTCTCTTCAAAGGCTACTTCCAGCATCACTCAGCTGCCCTCTCCAGCTCCTTAGCACTGGTGTGTCCTGTTCTTATCTATGTGAAAACTTAGGACAGTGACTGGTAATCAGTGCTATTAGCTGAGGGATTTAAAGTAGTCAGTGGCTAAAAGTACTGCATTTGGAGTTACAGTGCTTACACTCGAATTCTGACTCTTGGAAGCTGAGGAAAGTACCTTAGATTCTCTGAGTCTTGTTTCCTGCATCTGTAAAATTGGGATAGTTATGGTATCTGCCTCCAACTCTGTTAAAAGGATAGAATAGATTGGTCCAAGTAGTGCATACATTTTAAAAAGTGAGATGATACACAAACAGGGGAACAGTAGAGTTGAGTTCCTTATACTGTATAAATCAAGAAAGAACAGACTGAAGGTCTGGAAGTAGTGACCTGGTAATGAACCAGACTTCTCCTTTTCCATGGAGAAGGATATCGGCATCAGTGGAACTGGCACTCTCAATTTTGTGTCACAGACATCAAACTACAGCTGTACACTTTTTATTTAATTTCAAAAATATTTTGGCTTTGTCACATAGCTACAACCCAGAAAAACTGGTAAATGCTTTGAAGATCATCAGCAACATCCTTCAGCCTCCAGGGAGAGCATCCTACTGTAGCACGTGACCATCCGCCAGGTGGATGAAGACATTCCCAAAGCTGAGGTGCTCGTAGACAACCCTCTCATTGATTTCTGCCTCGCACTCTGAGGATGCTCTTCCTTCCATGGAACTCACATTTCTCATGGTGCCCTGGACGGCTGTGTTCTCTTGAACTGTCTTCTCAGAAAACAAATCACAGCCCAAGAGAGTGGAGTGCCTCAACATCACATTTAGGACGTTAGATGTATTTGGATCCTCAGAAAACAATTTGTTGTGTTTGTGAGTTTCAGATTCTACTCTCAGCCCTGTGTCTCCATCTTCATTAATGGAGACCCAGCACACACTCGTTTGAGCTAAGATGCAGCCCTCAGTGACAGATTCCTGCAGGAAAATACACACCATCGGTCATGTTGCCAAGAAGCACCATCCCTTAAGAGAAGCAGAGTGGTTTTTCTCATCTTTCTCTTTTCTTGGCCACACGGACTGAGTGGAATCTCTAATGGCTAAAGTTTGTAATAATTACAACTTGGGCTATGCCGTCATCTTGGTACAGTGTGAGCGTTAAAAATGGGATTTCTTAATTTGAATTATTGATCAGTAGGTTCTCTCAGGCAGCTATTCTCCCCTTCAAATAGGCAGTAAATCTCATCTGACAAGGACTCAGATTTTAAAAAATATTAACAAAGTCTGGTGCTTCAAATACAGTCATGGACTTTCTCTCTCACAGTGTGAGCCGTCTCCCTAAGACATTCTCCACAGAGAGTAAGTAACACCTGTGTTCTAAAGACACCAGCATGGCATAGGCAATCCCCTGGTAATAGGTGTTGCTGTGATGGTCTCCTAGGACAGCGCTTCACAAATGTAATGTGCACAAAAATCACATGGGGGTTTTGCAGAAATGCAGACTTGGGATTCAGTAGGTCTGGGGTGGGGCCTGAGATTGTGCATTACCCTCAATCAATGTTGATACTGCTGGGCGATGGTGGACTCTTTGAGTAAGGTTCTAGCACATGGGATATTTTCAAGAGGCCTACTATAGGCTCGACTCTGCCACTGAGAAGATTACTTCCCTTTAAATCCTACATACTCTCCATTTCCTGGGTGGTACATTGGGACGACTGCCTTCTCTGCTCAAATGTTCTTAAGTAGTGTGATCCAGGGAGAAGGTTATTTCAGAGGAAGCTGCCAGTGCCAAGTGCATACAGTTGGCCGACTCTTCCAACAGATTCACTAAAGCATGACCTCTGTGGAGTGACACCTCAAAGCCAACCTCCAAGGGCTCAGGGAATAAATGATAAAACAGTTAGGAGCAGATGAGAAATAATATGGCCAAACTCAGGAAAGCTATAAGAGTAAGTTACAAAACTACCATAGAATCAAGACCTTTGGAAGACACTTCAAAAGCTGACAAATAATTAGGACACAAAGGTGGTCTTGAGAGTAGTGATTAAAATTAAACTTTATAAAGGGCCATAGTTAAACTCAGATAAAATGATGGCGATGGAATACAGTAAGAAAAGGGAGATTAGAAATAACTGAGGTACGTTAGGTATATACACAACTGATATTATACCTAAACTAAACAAAAGCAATGAGAAAAACATTTAAAAGACATAGAAAAGACATATTAAATGATGTAATTCGAGAATATTTTTCTGAAATAAAATAATATGTGAATCTACAGTTTTAAAGAGTTAAAAGAGATTAGAACCAGAAATAACGTTGTGGGAAAAAAAGAGATTAAACATAAAGCCATTATTACATCTAAAAGAAGGATACAACAACAGAAACAAAACAGAAAAAAAAATTGAAGATAGGATTGAGCCCCAGCCTACAAACCAAATGGTCGCTGGTTCGATTCCCAGTCAGGGCACATGCCTGGGTTGCAAGCCAGGTCAGGTCCCCAGTGGGGGGCGCATGAGAGGCAACCACACATTGATATTTCTCTTCCTCTCTGTCTTCCTCCCTTCCCCTCTGTCTAAAATAAATAAATTTTAAAAAATTTTGAGATATGATTTAAGAGAGACCATCATGCACCCCAGGAAAAACTAATAGAAATTCATCTACTCTGAGACATATTCTCGTGTAGTTCTCAAGTTGCAAAGAAAAAGAGGGAACCTCATCGTAACCCAGTTAAGTTACACATAAGGAGAAAAAGAAATCACACTGATTTCAGACCTCATGTCAGTGATAACTCAATACTAGAAGACAGTGGGACAACGTATAAAACACCCTCAAGGAAAGAAAACGTAACCCCTAAAATTTATAGTCACTCAAATTGTTACTTAAATATAAAGACAATGGATAGTTCTATATGCAAGAACTTAAGAAATGTTACTCTCCACTGGATTTGAAAGGGTTTCTTGATTTGGATATTGGGGCAGAGATAATCTGGTTGTTTCATATAATTGCTAACACACGTATGACTAGCTCTACCACACAGAGGTGAAATTCTGACAGGGATGGCTATTTCGGTCAAGGTGAACAAGGGACCAAAACATACAGATGTGGCTGCACTTGTGATCAGAGGTGTCCTCTGGGAGTCGCATGCCATGGGTGCTGCTGCTTCCTTTTCTTGGAGTTGGTTTCGTTTAGTGGGTTGATGAATTGCTAATCACCGAGTCTCTACTTCTTGCTGCTGAGATTGGCAGCAGGCCATAGCTGGCTGAACAACAAAAGGCTATGTTACAGGCTCACCCATAACACCCTTCTTTTTACTCAGTTTTATCAAAACCCACCCCTCACTTTCAAGCCAAGCATCTTGAATGCACCCCACATTCATTCAGCAAATATTTGTTTGTGCAGATTGTGGGCCAGATATTGTGCTATGCAGGAATAAGTACAGAATGTGCTAATAGAAAAGAGAGGCATTGCCCTGACATTATAAAGATTCAACTTCGAGAGGGAGTGAGGGAGGTTAATTAAGTAACTGCATCCTTATTAAGTAACTAACATGCGATGATAAGTGAGATGAAAGGAAAAGTCAAGGTGTTATGGAAAAACACAGAGGATGCCATCAGGCATTCAGAAGGGGCAGGGGAATTTCTCAGGAGGAAGTGGGGCTGGTGCTGAGGCGGGAAGGTTGTATAAGATGAATAGGAGTTGGTTCACTGAAGAACACAGGGAATATTTTTCAGGAACAAAGGTTGCAAGTGTGATGCTCTTGAGTTGGGCGGGAGTGTTTGTAGCCAACGATTAAAAAATCAGTGGTGTAAAGTGTCATTAGTGAGGGTGGGGGAAGGCACAAGAAGATGTTAAAGAGGAGGTGAAGTCAGATGGTGCGTGGCCTTTAATGACTTAATGAAGAGCTGGTACCAGGAACTTGGGCAAAATCACACAATTCTTCATGATAGGATAATGAGTCTGAGACTCCTCAAAGCAGTTATTGCAACAGCCTTCTGTCTGGCCCCTCTGCCTCCTCCATCCTGTCTCCCGACATTCCAGCCCAATAAACAATTCTTAACAAAATATACTGCTCCTCAGAATGGGTTAGAGGCTCCATGTTGAAGAGTCTAGACCCCATCCTCTGGTAATTGAGACCTTCCTGACCCGGTCGACCTTTGCCAGCACTCATGGTTAGCTCCAGCCAGACGTATGTCTGTATCCAGCACGGTCTCAGTTTGTTCATAACTGCCTTTGCTGAGTTGCCAGAAAGCTTTCCCTCTCCTCAAATTTTCAAAAATTCCAGCACGTGGCAAGGCAATGATGCCTGTAGAAAGATCATGGGCTTTGGTATTGTGCAGAAATTAATTCAAACTCTGTGTTGCTACCTACTACCCTTGTAAACTTTGGCAAGACTCTTAACCTCATTGTACTTTTATTACCCCATTATGAAAAGGAGAGAAATAATAGTTGTAACTATATACTATAGATCTTGTAAGAGTTAAATAAGATTTCTCCCTCTGTTTCTCTAGATACACCCACATACACATATCATATATCTCAGGCCTGTCACTTACTGGAGGTTTAAATAATAGTAGTTACTGCTTGTTTTACTGTTACTGCTGGTGGTGTTGCAGCTATTACTGTACTACCCCTATTACCTCCGCAACTGCTACTATCGGTGTTTCTTAAGTCCTACATTGTCAGTGTTAAACCTTCTTGGGTCATTGAATTTCATGAGATATTTGCTCCATCTGAAGGCGTTATTGTTTAAACTACTCACTGAACATCAGTCACACATTATCATTTCTATTGTTAGGTCCATGTACTACAAAAGAATGTAAACAACTGTGTTTAGCAGGGCACTGTGACTGCGATAACAACATTCTAAGCTGTAAACTGAAGTTAAACACCAAATGGTAGGTGGGCACATCCACCCACCAGTCTCTAGAAGCCTTCTACTTAGTTATTAGTAAGACAAGAATTTCAAGTCAACCTCCTCACTTAATTTCCTGTGTGTGTCTTGACTTTGAGGAAGGTGCTAAAGCATGATGAGTTCCTATATCTTCATCTCCTATCTGTGCCATAACTAATGGCCTTTGATTCATCCCCTCCCACTCACCTGTGTTCTTAATTGGATGAACATTGGTACCAGCAACTTAGGAGGCCTCTTACTCAGTGTCGTATCACCCTGGTGCCAAGGCTATTCCTAGTTTTTCCCTTTCTTTTTCTAAGTTAATCATTGTTCTATGATCTCTGTGCACAGTTCCCTCCACTTATCCACAACTACTGAGTGATGTTCTTTTTATATGCCAGGCCCGGGTTATGCACCAGAGATACAGAAATAAATTAAACCAGTACCATTCTTGCTTTCATGGAGCATACAGAGCTTACAGTGTGGTGGAAGACCCTGCCATGACCTTCATCGATCATGATTTCATGGTTTTTTTTCTGTTGAAAAGATCAATAGCACTGTCCATGGTGTACCTTCTTAGTGATTGAATGTCCAATATCCTGGGCTGACTTTTGGGTTCACACCACTTCTGCTTTCCTTTCTTAGCACTCTTCCAATGTCGTTAATTGCTTAAAATTTATTTCCCTGAGGCCATGTTCCAGAGGTCAGGAAACTAGTGCAACTTGCTGAGCACTCAATGCCCCAACACCTTGAACAACATCAGGCATATAGTAGGTGCACAGTAAATACTTGCTCAATGATGGCATGATGCTCCCAGCATAGTTGTCCTCTTTGTCCAAAAGGAGAGCCCTTGATCCCTTCACACAGTGTACATTAGTATAAGGGTCAACCCAGACTCACACCCCAGGTTGAATGCCACTTTCACCAGTTGTGAAATAAAAGAACATGGGAAAGCTACTTAACCTCCCCAAAGCCCTGAGCTTGGGGATATATATGTATGTATGTGTATGTGTATGTGTATATGTACATGTATGTGTATATATGTATATGTACGTGTGTGTGTGTGTGTAAATAATCAATGAAGAATGCCTAACAACCACTTAGCGCAGTCCCTGGCTCATAGTAAACAATATATGTTGTCTTACTCTTATTGACCCTTTTTTTCCTGACACTTGCAATAGGGTATCTGGGCAGGGCTGGCATTGCATACTCTCATTTTAGGAAGAGGTAGCTACTCAGTTATTTCTCTCTTCTTCCTCCTGACACCCCAGTGATGCTGAGGGAGATGCTCACATTTGCCATGTGGGCCACTGAGGTCTGTTTCTCCCCAGGCATTTTTGAAACATTTCTTCCTCAAAAGAGGGAAAGTGCTATGCCTGTTGTTCTGTGCCATGTATGTCTTTCTTGGTGAGCCACTCATTCCACTGAGATGAGTCATCGATGACTTCAAGCACCCCAGAATATCCCTCGTGTGTGACATGCAGCTGTGAAAGACTTGTGTTGAGGAAACATACAAGGCAGGCACAGATGGAAAACACAGGCTGACAAATGGCCCAGGGTTGTGGGTAGAGACCCTGATGGACTGCCAGAACTTTCCATGATATGGGCTCTTTTCAGACTCCAGAGTAGATCTTAACTTCATCTGGGGTGATAGAGATCTATTACCAATCCCTTTGAAAATCTGATATAACATTTCCATAACTAACTGATCAGATCTGACTAATCAGAATTGACACGTGCTATAAATAATTGGTACAAGGATATCAACTGATGTCAACTAAATAGCAATATAGCACTTTGCAAACAATTTTATGAAATTCGTGAACCCCTGCTCCTCACCTATGACTTCCAATGGCAAGCATTACTTCTGAAGAACATACTCTCTGTCTGGCCCCAGAAATGTCCTGGGGTTACAGCAATGAATACTTCCACTTCGTCCCTCAAACTTATACTGTGATTGAGGAGACAGATGTTAAGCCAATAATCACATCAATTCCTACATAATTAGAATTGTGGTAAGTGCTGTGTTGAGTAGGAGAAGGAGCCATAAGCACAAATAACAGAGAGGCCTTACTTAGCTTGGAAACTAAAAGTAAAGGTGAAGCACATGATGAAAACCTTAGTTAAAGGAGCTACACTGACACTTATCCCAAAAGGATGAGTAGGAGTCAGACAGGGGAATGTGGGAGAAGAATATGCCTAAAAGAATGTAGGCAAGGAGACCCTGATGATGTAGAGGAGCAAATATAACACAGATGGGTCTGGAGCACAGAGAAAAAGACGGCTAGTGGTGAGAAATAATGCTGAAGCAGAAGGCAGGGCAGATCTGCCATAGCTGAGCAAACCACATTGAGAAGAATAGAGAACTTAACAAAGATAAAGTACATTTAGCAACTAAAAAAGGTCTGGACTCATAATCAATTCATTGTCACTATTGATTTTATGGGCCAATTTCAGATGCTGGATCTCACAACCAGCCACCAAATATATTCTAGGTAGCTGAGGTCAGAAACCCACCTTTCCAGTCCCAAGACATCCATCACATCCACCCAACTATACATCTACCCACGCAGTCACCCACCCACCCACCCACCCATCCATCCATCCATCCATGCATTCAAGTGCCATCAATTCTCTAGGAGCAGCATTGGCTGGTTGCTGGTTGCTATGGTGAAAAGGATGCCACCCCTGCCTTGAAAAAACCCTTCCAGTCATATAAGAGAGACAATTGAGTAGGTAAAGATAATGCAGGGAATGCGGGGCTGAGACGGGGTAAGCATTGAGATGGGCCTTTCTAGAAGAAGTGGTCTAAACTGGGACATGAAGTTTGAAGAGGGTGTGGGACAGCCATGCAACAGGAAGTACAGATGCTAAAAGGGGAAGAAGATGGAGATGAGATGTTTGACAAGCATTGATTCATTTCAAGATGATTGGATAAGAGAATAGGGTAGGGTGAAATGGTGAGAGACAGGATTGAAGAGGAAGTAGGGGTCAGGTCATGGGCTTTAAATAAAAGTTAATAGATAGCCATTAAACTGGAAAAGTGGGGTCGGCGGGAAGAGGCTGTTGGTGAGGCCACACAGCTTGTGAAGTGCAGAGCTTGGGTGTTGACCTGGGGCTGTCTGATGATGCCGCCTTTCCATTACACCAAGATACCACTCCATTTCTCCCCAAACTGATCATTTCCAATTGTGTGGACTAGTGATTTCCAGGACTGGCTTGAGGACACCCTCAATTATCCAATTATCCCAGGAAAGGATGTACAGTTGCTGAACTTTCTCTCAAAGCAAGTTAGTCTGAAATAGTTCAGATAAAAAAATTGTACATGTGAAGTATCTAAAAGGTATTAAATGTTTATTATATACCAAGCCATGTGCTAAATGCTTTAGCTCCCTTGTAAGATGGGTACCATTGTGTTCTCCATTTAACTCAGGGAGAAATGGAGCCCTAGAAAAAGCATCTTGCCCATGTGTGCTCAGCATGGCAGGGAGCTGGGATTCAAACTCAGGTAGTGTGACCCCAGAAGCTCCACTTTTAACCCACGTGACAGCATCTGGTATACACAGATCCTATCAGCACAACAGACAAGGCCCACTTCCACCCACAGGAACACTTAAGAGGAAAATAGAGGTTACTTGTAACATCAGTCAGTTCATAGAGAACCTCCAAAGAGTGGGGGGTCAATTGTACACACATGTTCAGTGCACCCTAGAAAATGGCCATGGCAAAGAGCCTCGAAGCACAGCAGTAGCAGTGGCTGTTGACCTTCAGGTTTTAGCTGCAGCTCTCCCGCTGTCTTTACTGAGGACGGAACTTTGCTTTCTGTTATGATGCTTTTCCTTGAATCTTTTCTGCAAAAGAAAGCTCTGAACCAGCTTTAGGGGGTTCACTTCAATTTGTTGTGAATTTTCTGTGAGCATAAGGAGCTCCAGTGCTATGCCAAGTGACAGATCTGCCTTCTTTTCTGCCTGCTTTCTTCTTTCCTTTTTCTGTTTTCCCCCTGTGCGCAGTTTATGTAGAACATCTGGTTTTAAAAGTGTCGCAATTTTTAAACATATTAGAATGCTCATGGGATCAGAGTATCAACAGCTGTCTATTGCGGTGAACCACACGTCTGGAAAACATTCCTTGAAACTGAGTTCTTAAATAAACATAAAGCATCTATAACACAAGATGCCGAGCAACATCCATTTGTAAACTGAATATTTAGACCAGATGAGGTACCAAGGGTGGTTTTCTTGGTCTGACTGTCAGAAGGGGGAGGGAATCTTAATTTTTTTAGCCCTGAATTTCTCTGGAGATCCTGGGCCTTTGAGCTAAGTCAAGCATCTAGGGGGTCTTTACTAAAATACCTGCCTTTCTCTGCTTCCTCTCCTATTTCTGCCAGGTGCTGCTGATTTTGACTTTATTCTCTTATCACTGACCCAGAATTTATGGACTACTTTTTCCCCCTATTTATTCTATATCAGGATCTCCAGGAGAGTAGATGATACTCGATGTTAGCCTACACCTACTGCTCTCGCTCTCTTTCCTCTTTATCCGTGTGTGTGTGTGTGTGTGTGTGTGTGTGTGTGTGTGTGAATTTCCAACATATATTGAGCACTTATTTGTGTCAGGCACCAGTCTAAGGTCTTCCCATGCATTAAATGAATTCCTCTACCAAATAACTCAGGGTGCAAGTACTATTATTAGCGGCAGCTTGCAGAGGGACAAACTGGGGGACAGTGAGGCTAAGTAACTTGAACGAAATCACAACACGGCTTGTACCTCGTGGTGAATTAACTATCATATATAATTAAGAATAGGAATCATTTTCCCATAGTATGATCAGGATTCTATTCGGGACTATAGGAGAGGTAGATCATCAAATTTTGGGTAAACCAACTCTAAATATATAATTTTACAAGTATAGGCATCCTTATAGGCTCAGGATATCAGAAGGGCTCTTGATGAAATTAGGTACTTTCTTCACTGGATCATTTCTGTGGCACAAAGAACTCCAGGTCAATGGCAGTTGGGAGGAGGATTGTCTTATGAACAGCTGAGAAGAAAAGGAACTGTGTAAGTTATTTAGATGTGAGTATGGCCACTTAATTTTGCCCCCTCTTTAATGGCCTGTCTCTAAAATGGGGCAGAAGAGAGAGGGCAAGTCATAAATTTCATTAACTTCCTTTAAAATGGACTTCGTAGATGTCTACCACAGTTGAGCTAAAAGGTATCAATGTAGGGTAGGGGATAGATTCAAAGTATGTTATGGTCTATACATGACTAAGCTTTATTTACAGTGTATATATTTTTATTCCATTTCTTCATAGTAGATGTGGATGCCTAACAATGAGACGACATGAGAACAGCTCTTAAATATGCCCTTTTAACCACATTTATCATTAATCCCAAAAGGTCAGGGGCAGAGTGCCACCGCATTGGGTCAGTGCCTATACCAGTGTCTGTGCCGCCCTTTAGCATTTGATTCCCTTGACCTCAATAAGTGTATAGAGCCAACTTGGGCACTGTTTTTCCCTGTGGGGTACGAGGTGACTAGGAAATAAATGGCTCAGAATATTCGAACTGGACTCACACAGCCCTACTTAGGGAAACATAATAGCATCCATCTCAAGCTCATGTTTTCACCTTGATGTTAATTCCGCAGCAGAAAGGCTCTCACCTCCCTCCCCAGTGTAAAGTCGAAATCTACATTTAAATGGAGACATTGCAGGCAACACAGTCCAGGAAAGCTAGTAAACACAATCCCTGCTGCGATTCAACTGGAAATAAGCCCTGATAAGTTAAAGGGGAAAAAAAGGAACAAGGGCAAGAAATGACACGTGAACTGGTCCGTGAATTTCTGTTGAAAAAGGTGGAAAACCAAACTCAACAAAAATAAAAGAAGACTAATTTGGAAAAATTCCAATGAACAGAATGTTTTCTACTATAGGGTGTTTAACTGTAAAAAGGGCATATTCAAGGCACAGATGTGATGGGCTTATCTTTGTATTAAAACAACAACAGAAAGAGAACAAGGGCAGATATGAGAGTGTATTTTTAATACTCATATTTTCAAACCTCATAAAATATTAGTAGCTGCATCAGCTATAAAAATTAATGGCTTCAGGATTCTATTGTGTTATCCTCTTCAATTTCATTTTATCACCATTCTTTTTTTTCTTCCTCTCTTTCAGTTTTTTGTCTTTCTATCTCCCTAAGTTGTTTGGGGTCCCAGTGTTTATGAGCTTTATAAGCCTGATAAGGCTTGTAGGGCAGAATTTCTAACAAAAAGGGTCGAACAAAAGCTAGCCTGATTCCTTACATTAGTGTTTCTATGGTACAGTTAGATTGTGATAACAGAGTATGACAACATTGTCAAAAAAGAAAGAAAAAAATCCTGCTCTTCATTATTGAGTTCGTAGCAAACTCACTTTTCCTTTCTTTCATTCTTTTTTTTTCTTTTTTAATAGCAAAGACTGAAACTTTCAATTTCCTCAGGCCCAACCTGGCCTTTCAAAATGTTTTCAGGCCACTGTGAACACCAAGCTCAATTCTGAATTTGCATTTACATAATATAATTTTTACCATCAATTAATCGATCATGTTTAAGTTCCTAAAAGTACTCAGTGAGTAATAACTACCCCTCAGGTGCTGTAAAAAGTTAATTTTCAAACACAAAGGCCACTCTGACTTTCAAAAAGCTGAGTTGAGTTTCCCATTGAGCCAACCCTCCTCCCCCCGAGAAAAAAAAGTCTGCATTTTTTTTTTTTGTGATCATCTTGAAGACTATTCCACAAAGTATTTTCTTTAAAGAATAAAGGAAAATGTGAAGGTTGTGAGACCAGGAAGATGAATTTGGAGTGGACCACAGAAAGCTGGTTCTAGAAGATTCTAAATGTCCTACCTAGTTTCATTATAAATGTTACTGCCAGGACACTCCTTTCTTGGATATAGAATGATCCCTCGCCTATAGCCGTAAAATGCCTGACTGGGTGATCTAGGTGGCCCAGCACTTAGGAACTGGAGTTAGGCTCTCCAATCATACCGTGAAATCCAAAGCTGAATATGCAAAGGGTGTTCAATAAATAATTAGGGTATCAGGATGAGCCAGGCAGGCCAGATTTCAGGATGAGAAGAACTGGATTAGAGATCTTGTTCTAATTAGCTGGGTGGCCGTGGGCAAGTCACCTAAATTCTCCCTAGATGATACTGCCTCTCTTCAAAGGTTGTTGCCAAGACCTGATTCAATTTTGGATATGAAAGTGCTTTGTGAAGCTTGGGCAGATGGAGGGGTTATCACTATTGGGATAAACGCAGGTGCATTAAGGAAATGCTTTCTGTCCTTTGTCAGCTTTGTTTGAATGAGTGTGCCCAGTAGACGAATGCTACCACTTCTATTCATAACACTGAATTTAGTCATGTAAGCATCCAGCTGGTTGTTTCAACCTTAGTTGTAGATAAATAGTAAATTACAACTCAGCTACTGACTCTCAAGCAGTACGATCTGGTATTTGTAACAACAAAAGTAACTAAGCTAGAAAATGAAATAATTTGGGATCCGTAATAGGTGTTGGTTTGAGTTTTTCACATACCCCACACTATCATTATGCATTTACATGTCTGTCTCCCTGATGAAACTCAAGGACAGAGACAAGAGCTTGCTCATCCTTGGAGTTCTCCTTCTTTTCCTTCCCCCAAGTACCTAGCACAGAGCCTGATTATAGTTGGTAGTCAATAAATGTTTGGTGAATGAATGGGCCAACGATGGGAGAAACATAAAGCCAATGAGGTGGAATCTAATTCCACAGCCTGCAAATCAAAATAATCACACTGCAAATGGAGGTCATTTTCTCAGGGATATATCTCAGCGTCACGTGCAGTTAATCAGAACATAGCAATTTAAAAAAAAAATAAGCACAGGACAGATTATATATTTTTTCACATGGCCCCTAAATAACATCCTCTTCAACTAATTTCAAAACCAAATGGGCTGCTGGAAACACCAAAGCGAATGTTGATGCAGGTTGGCGTGTGGATAATTCACAAAGCCTGCATCTTCACAGCCATGACAAAATCAGGCATGTCCAAAAGAGTTAGTGGAATTGATGGGGTGTCCTTGTGGCTATAAAACTGCCCCAATTTTTTCAGCAAATTGCTCCAGCCAGGGTGTCTTGAACTCGACAGCCCCAAACACAATTCTTCTCCATGCGGACCCAACTTGAGACTATCACTGAGGTGGCAAAATGCACAGGAGAACGTGAATGAAAAGGCAGTCTATTTGTCAGTTTCACAGCCCAATCCATTTAATCTGAGCACAGTTCAGGGCAGGCCTGTGAATAACCGTGGCTTCCCTACAATTCTTTGGTCCTGAGTCAAATGCAGTGGTAGTGCTCTTCGTGCATTAGCAGTTATTGAGTTGACGCAGCCTCTAAGATTGTCCCATTTGGAAGGCTTTGGGGAGGCATAGTGCAAGGGATAATTTCCGGTCCCAGCATGCCTACCTGGCAGGTGCTCTACTTCCTACCTAGCTATGTGACCTTGAGCAAGTGACTTAGCATCTCAGTGCATCAGTATAGCACCTATCAAATGGAGATGATATTAATAACACCTATCTCGAAGGATTGCTGTAAGTGTTATATGAATTGATGTTGAAGAGTGCCTAGAACTTTCCCTAACAAATAGTAAATACATATAAGCGTTTGCTCTTGGGTATTAACACTACATCAACTACTATATATTAAGAATACATTAAGAGCCATATTTGTATAAAAAACTATTGAACTTACAATTGCTTTTTTTGGAGAAAAATATTTCTTCCACTCAGTTGCTTTTAAATCTAAAACAGAGACCTAAATGCTGTTACATATCTGGTACAAAGCTGCTTCCCGATTGACAAATGCTACAATTTCCCAAGGATGTAGGCTGGTGTTTCACAGGGGACACAAAGCCACACACACACCACATGTGTTTTCCCATAGGCACAAACAATCTAAAAAGTCTCTGTGCATCTTCTTGGAGCTGAAATTTTTCTGGACGACCTCAAGGAAACCGAATAAATGAAAAACTGAACCTATTTTTGTATTAAAACAAAAGTGGTGGTAGTGTGGAAGGAAGAAAAAGCCTACAAATTTTCAGGTTACAGGGGCCCTTAGAGAAAGTGTACATTTGGATTTCTGCTCCAGGCTCATCTCTCCTCTGCCCCACAACATCTCAGCCCAACAGAGATGACCCAGGCGCAGGGACCAGAGGTACCAGGACAGTAACCTGGGAAAAAGTCACTAGGTTAGTGCTTCTCAGACTCCACATGAAAACGTTTTTTTAAAAAATAATTTATATCCATTTTACTTATTTCAGTTTTCTAAAAGACAACCAAAATAAATTCTTAGAGAAAAAAAAAAAGAAATAAAGGAACAGGACGTATGAAATGCAAGCCCCATGTTTTAAACTGTTAGGTTGAGCAGACAAAATTACTGGGTCAAACTGCTATAAAATTTCCTAAATGCAGACCCTCCATCTCTATAGTTAGCTGGTTTGCACTGGTAAGGAAACGTCTAATGCCCAGACCACCCTTGCATAGCTGCCCCATGTGACATGAGGGGGGAATTCTGAGCCTTGCTGAGTGAGAAACGGGGCCCTCCATGCCACAGAGTTCCGGCTGCTCACTGATTAGTTCCACCCTTGTGCAAAGTGCTGAATCACGTGAAAGTCCAGCAATGAGCTTCTCTAACTCCCTGTTGGTGGCTCACACAGAGTGGGGCTTGGTCCACCTCTTGAGCGGGATGCATAGAGTCCTTAGCATGCCCAAGGTCCTGGCCTCAGTTCCACAAATGACTAAGCTGAGACACAACTTGCTAATATAACCCTGTTGGAGGTGAGAAGCCATCAGAAAACGAGCAAGGAAGTGAGGGGGTTAATTTCGTGATTTGAGGAGTATACCTCAGTACAGTGGATCTCGACCTTTCTGAGGATCCATTGCAAGCCGAAGCCCTTCCCACTAGGAGAGTCCAGTGTCCTGGGCCTACATACATGCCATATACAAATAAAGGAGTTCAGTGAGCATCTGAAATCCATCCAGACATCCCAGTGTGCAGACCCCAACTTTAGGGTTCGTAGTGTAGACTATTAACTAAACTGAACACCTATGAACAGCCCTGTCAGGAGATATTTCCACCTTCTCTTGATACAGTTATTTCTATATCCATTGCAACCCTTTGCCACTTCTCACACCCTCTGGCCAGCCTGACTTTGATTCCTGTCCTGGAGGCTCCAGAGTGCAAGGGCCTGGAAGGGGCATGATGTGATTAGCTTCATCCGCCTTTTCATTGATTCTGGAAGCAAACCAGGCCTGCCCAGGACAACTTCTCCACAGTGGTGCAGCCTCTGAGAGATGGGCAGACAGGTGGGTCCTGGCCCCCTGGGTATGAGGTAGCGTCTCTTAGAGCAGACTCAGAAGTTTAATGATGGGCTTCAGGTGGGGCTTAGGGGAGAGATAGTATTACGAAGAGATGGGCTCAGAGCTACAATTTCCAAATGCTTGGGGAGGTACTCTGAAAGCCAAGAACCGTTTCAGAAACACAATGGTTTTTACACCTCGTCCATCTGGCCAGGATGCTGACCCGAACCCAAGAAGTCAGGAAACCAACCTGGGCCATGAAGAGAGTACAGTGGATGCCACCAGTTGTCTCCCTAATATCTGCTGCCCTCTTTGTCTTTCCTAACTGGAACCCGACTTTGTTCAGATACCTCACAATATGGTAATAGCTAACTATTTTGCTTTCCATGAGCCATCATTGCCAAAGTAGCTGGCAGTTTTTATTAACTCATTCTAGCCTTTTAACAATCCCGTGAAAAGGACACAATGTTATCTCTGTCATACAGATCATGAAACTGAGGCACAGAGAAATCAATAACTTGCCTGAATTCATATGGTTACTAAGCAGTACAGGCATGACTTGAACCCAGTTTTCTGGCTGGGAGTCCAAGCTGTTAATCAGCATGTTATACTACCTTCAACCCAATTTCAGCTCAGGGGTGGGTCTTGTTTAAGCCAATCAGAATATGGCATTTTCCTGTTGACTTATTGGTCCTGGCAAGACACATGACATGAGATGGACCAATCAGACAGAAGGAAGAGCTGCAGCCTACAACTGGGAACAGGTAGTAATGCTCCTAATCATTACATCCTGTAGGTAACCCATGCCAGTGTTGGTAATAGCAGAGCAGGAAAATGGGGAAAAAGTCCAAATTCTTGTTGACATCATTGACCACTGAATCAACAAGTCCTGGAATCTGCCCTACTTCTGTTAATCTAGACACTATGTGCTATACAAAATAATGCATTTTCCTATTGCTGAAGCCAGATTGTATGTGCTACTTATTTCTAAAAGTATTCAAGCCTGATACAGATGGGTCTGTCAGAGTTGGCATTGACTGAAGGCCAGGATGAACACTTCGGGGAGTTACAGAATACCAGATGAGGTATTTGAGACTAACTCTTAAGTTCCTGAGGAGAGGTTATCTATGTGTCAGGTCCCCAAGCCACTGGCTGCTCCTTTTCCTTTTTATTGTTATCTGGTGAGTGTGTGCCTGTGTGAACACATGTGTGTAAATGTGTACACATGCGTGTACATAATGGTGTTCCTTAAAAGAGATGGGGCAAAGAACAAATGGTGGGTGGGTGATCTACCTCTAGGATACATTGGGCTCCTATTAGCAGTTCTAGTCAAGGTCGAGTAACTTACCCAGAACCCTACAATGAGTAAATTTCATAGCCAATATAACGAATGCAGGTAGGTGACTTCAGAGACTATAAATTAGCCACTATACTTCCCTCTTAGGTCAAGTCCTCTAGAAACAGAGCCTGAGACAAGGCTGAGGTGCCAAATTTGTCAAAGGAGGAAAGGAATGAGGAGACAAAACAGGGCAGAGGAAAGAGATAAGCAAAGATGTGCAAGATGCCTCTGTGCCAATCAGTGCCAACGGGCTGCCCCTAAGTGGGAAGGATAGTAGGGGAGATGGCATGCCCTCTTGGCAGGATGGCTCCAGTTGGCAGAAAGGGGGACAGATCTCAGCCCTTAGCAGTCAGCACAGCAGCCGGGGGACAGAGCAGCAGCCTGGTGAAGAGGATCTGGTTGGATTGCTAACACAATTTACCATAGCTGCTATGAATATATGCTATGCCCTTTGTCTGGAAACCTCTTCCCCAACTTTCCCACCCGCATGCGAAAGCACCTCTCCTCCATGACCCTTTGTCTCCCACTGCCCCTCGAGGATATGGCCTGTAACTCATTTCTCTTAACATCAGCATCCCAGAACTGCACACACCCCCCATGTCCCTCCTCTGGCCCGGCACCCAGCAGATGCCTGGCACAGAGTAGAGGCTTCTATAAATGTTTGTGGGATGCATGAATGGAGAAATGAATGGATTTCATGAATCCACACGCTGCTAATTTGGAATTTGTGATACGTTGGAGACAGGATATTTATTGAGTAAAAGTTTGGAAAAAGTACTCTAACTTGAGCTTTTACTGCTTATGTAGTTCATTACTAAGGAATGCAAGTCTCTAGTCCTCCTGCCTCCCACCCCATTACGTTCCACGTGTTATAATATGTAGAATAATTACAACTCAAGAAACTGCTTTTCCTTTAAAGAAACAGCCAGCCCCTGTTATAATTAGACCTCTTAGTTAATTTGGAAGATTTTTCTTCATCCCTGGACCTCCCTCCCCTCCCCTACTCCTTAATCCCACAAAAGTTTCACAAGACTTAGTTAATGAGAACTTCGCTTTCAGTTCAACTTAGACACGATACTTGTGGATGAATTATGGGACACAGTTGATTCTAAAGTAAGTTGGTTCTCTCAGCAAAGTGCAAAAGAAAAATAATGATAAAACTTGGTCATTGATTTAACTTGTCCATTTGACAAAGCGAAAGTCTTCCATTTGATATCCAGCATTGAGAAAAGGGATAGATTGTACAGTGGTGAGGATTTTTGCCCCTGATTCCTCATGGAAAGGGCACCAGGGTCATGGCCAAAGAGGAAGTATATGAAGGTTCAGTGTTTCTCAAAGTGGGCCCTGGACAGCAGCATCAGCATCACCTGCCCACTTATTGGAGATGAACATTCACAGGCCCCACTCCAGGCCCCCTGAAGCAGGACTTCTGGAATGGGGTCCAGTCACCTGCATGCTAAAAAGCCTTTCAGGTACTTCTGATGCCGAAGTATGAGAACCACTGACCTGATCATCAAGGATCAGGAAGACCTTGTTTAGATTCTCATCTGTCACTTTCAGCCTATGAAGAATCTCCCAGCCCCACCCCACCCCCCATTTGTGAAGTGTATATAAAATGGTGTTGCTGTGTGAATTAATGAGTCTATATATACATCAAGCTGTCCACACAGTGCTGGGCACAGATTGCTTTTTCTGTCACTCCTATATCAATGGGCAGAAGGGATAGAAACGTGGAGAACAGGGTAAGTTCTCACATTTCCTTTTTGAGTGGCTTGTAGTTCAGAACAGGGAGCAAAGAGGAGGCCTTGGGGTGACAGGGAAACATAGCATCTATGATCCAGGAGAGAGGAAAAAGGTGAGATTCCTGGCCAGTCCTGAGGACACAACCAGTGTGCATTGAGGCTTATTCTGGGTCCTGCAACAGTTGGGGACTGGAGACCAGAGGTAGACAAGATGGGCATAGGTCCCCAGCTCTTAGAGGTACTTCTAATCTAAGCAGAGGGGGTGGGAATTGTGTTAGCATCTCACAGAGGGTTATTATCATGGGGGCCATGGGGAACCTGAGCCCTTTCTTTTCAGGGGGTAGATCTGCAGATTCTGATGAACTGATATCCCAGCCAGAAGACTTCTGTGGGTGATGGGAGGGAACGTACGGTGGTTTGAAGGCATTCATCACCTTTGCCTACTAGAATCTGTAGGGGGACTATTAGAAAAATAATTCTTCTCTTTTGCTAGAGGCACCACGTGCTCCTCTCCCTTAGGTCCCAGTACTTCCTTCCCAGCCTCTCCCCATAAACCCTTGATTCAGAGTTCCCTCCAAAATATCATGGATAGGTTAAAATTAAGGATATCAGAAGAGATGGAACATAGAGAATAATGGTGAGGATAACACCATTATTGACACACAGTGTCAATTTTTGTGTGCCAAATGTGGGCTGTGATTTTTTTAATATGCTGCCTATTACAATATTTTGCTGTGTATATTGTGCACTTTTTGTCCAAATTTTTGTGGGAAAAATAAGGATGAGCATAATATAGTGGCAGTACCAAAACGTGGATGCATGTTATACACAGCAAAATATGGGTACTTCATTCTTATTGCAGCTGCTGGAAATGAACGGCATTATTTTCTTTGCCATTTTACAGACCAGAAAATAGAGGCATCAAGAGATTAAACACCTTGCCCACGGTGCAGAGCGGGTGATGGACCCTCCGTGCAAGCCCGAGCTTACACCAAGGGAAACGGGGTCCGGGAAACCCAGGGCAGGAGTCTCTTCTCCAGGATTCACAGCTGCCGAGGACCCTAGTGGAGGCTGAAGCCCTAACATATGTACTTTCGTTTATGGCAAACCACAATGCAATAACAGTTTTGTGGCAGATGGTTAAAACCCTTGCAAAAAGAAAAAAAAAGAAAAGAAAAAGACATTATTAAAGCTACTGGTAACATCAGCTGAGAAGTCCTGGAATTTCAGATTTGTCTTAGCCGATTTGCACAATCACCTCAGCCAGGTTTACACAGAAAATGTATGGCATGGGCTTTGATTGCCACGAGGAATAAATACACACAGCCCTCCCTCTTCCCTGCAACAAAAATCCTTTTCTTCCCAGCTATTTAATATGCAAGGCAGATTGGAACATTAGCAGTGCAAAAGGGTAAATAATCTGGTAATTGATCTGGGATTTGTGGATTTTTACCTCAAATTTCTGTTTATGGTTGAAGGTCGTAAGCTATACAAACCTCTATTGATCAGAGTCCTTTGTTTAAACAGAACCTACTGTATTTATTTGTGCTGTTCCCCCAAAGTCAAACAAAAGGGCAGCCATCTAGCTAAACCTCGGCAGGGCACAGTGGACATGTGGCCCGTTCACTCGGCGGACAGCTGTTTTCAATCTGCACAGTTTGTCTTTCATATCCATATGAGATGAAGCAGCCTTCACTCAGCCTGGGAGACAGGCCAGCAGGAGAAGATATGCGCTTAACCCTTCCCACGCAACCTTTCCGCTCACTGAGAAGGGGTGCTTAGGAAGCAGGACGTTTTCCTAGAGTTGCAGCCGGCACTCAGTGTCCCTGTCTGCAATCACTGGGTGTATGTACCTAGGGAACAAGGACGCCTGCCCGTTTCGCTCCCATCTCCACTCTCTAGCCCTGACGCCCCACCCTTGAGAGTTCCTCCAAGCTGTGCAGCCCTTGAGAGAGACCTGGGAAGAACGGTTTTCTCTGCTGCCTCTGGGTCTCTCGAATCATCCTGCCTAGAGGATGGCTCAGGATATGCTAAAAGTCAGGCTGGCTCACTCCTGGGCCGATAGAACGCAGTCGGGTTGCTATTGACAGGGTCCCTTTTCTTCAGTGGACTTAACTCTGTCCCGTTTCTCTTTCCCTAACACCAGGCTTAGCCCAAGTTTTCGCAATCTTGGCAAGCTAGATATTTGGGGCTGAAAAGTTCTTTCTTGGCGGTGGGGTCTATCCTACACATTGTGAGTTGTTTGGCAGCACCCCTAGACTCTACCTCAGATGCCAGCTGCTGCCCCTACCCCCAGCTGTGACAACCAAAAATGTCTCCAGGCATTTCTTAATGCCCCTGGAGGATATAGTCTCCCCCAGTTGAGAAGCCTTGCCTTGGACAGATAGCGTGTTAGGTTGTCAGTGGCGGGAGCTGTGAAGCAGGCAGGAGCTCTTAACTTTCCCAGCCTCCTGAGAGCTGTTCGACCTTGGCCAAGCGTCTTCTCCTCTCTGGTCTCAGTTTTCTCATTAGTGAGGTGACCTGCACTGTGGACCCAGTGCAATTTGTTGCGGTGAACACCTCACCCCGGGCCTGGACTGAAGTACACTGATATATGAACCATGTCACCCAGGGAAGCTCAGAGAACTCCAGAGCAAAGGCAGCTGATGAGAGACCTGCTCCAATCAAGCACCATCGGGTTTTTAGTGTCCTTTGCCAATAGTAACAGCTCTTGATTTTTGCAAGGAGCTCTGTGGCTTGGCAAACAGAATCAGAAAGGCTTTGCTATTTTCTTCCATCCCTGGCTTCGTTGAAGTACAGACATTTGCAGAGCTGGGGCCAAAGGCAGGCAGCTCACAAATGCTTAGTAATTAATTGCTCTGAGTAGGTGAATGTATTAAATAAATTGAAATCCTTTGTAAAATAGAGTAATTCTCAGCTTGGCTGTTACATTCTCCTGGCTGTTAAATCTTTGGAAAATAATATGTCAGTACCTGGATATAGTACATGTGTCTTCATCACCAGACTAGGGGAGGTTCAAATCCCAGCCCTGCTCCTTTCTAACTCTGGAGTGTTCCTGGACAAGTTGCTTTACCTTGCAGAGCAACTGTCAGGCCCCACTGGTAAGTGGATAGTGGTACTGAGCTCAAAATATTGCTCTGAAAATAAATAGAGTATCTTATGTGAGTCCATCATCGTGTGTGTGACATATTCTTGACATCACCAAACTACAGCCATTGCCGCCATCATCATCATCATCAAAGTGTCCTTTAGTGGGTGTCTAATTCATACACAAATTCAAAATAATATCAAGCCCATAATCCAGACCTAAGTGTTTTTAAAGATATTCAATAACAGATTTTAATGATATCCAGGTAATTTTCTTTTCACTTTTTATTATATTTTGTGGTATAGGGTCAGTCATAACATTTTGGGGGAAATTACTTCTGCCATTTTCAAACTCTAACTTCCCAAACCAAAAAGTCTTAAATATGGCAAAGTGCAAACTGTGTGAAATGGAAAGTAGGGTGAGCAACTTGGGGCAAGGTCTTTATAGGCAGAACAAGCCAGCTAAGATCCTGGGTCTCATGTCAGTTTCAAAGACCTTTGTAGAGGCAGCTTATATAATTTATTTCCATGTTCCCCATTGTTGGGAAGCATGGAGACTCAAGCAGGTCACATTTTCTGAGTGGAAATAGGACCCTGGGGTTTAGACTCTGAGCTCGCTTCCCTGTCCAGCCTGTGTGTTTGTATCATGAGAGTGGATGAGCCTTGCATCCTGGGGTGGAGGGAGGGGGGGTTCCGGTGTTCTCCCTTGTCCACAGGTCCTTGGAAACATATTTTAGAGGGTGGAAGAAGTCAGCAACTGAGAGTGTCTCATGGAGAAAGGAGAGGACAAATCAACAACCACAGACACTTATTCCCACAGCTTCTTGTTTCCAGTCTTTTTCTCCACTTCCCTCTTCTTCCCAAGTTCTCCCTGGGTGCCCCATTCTTCCCCCATCACCACATCTCTTGCATTTTTTGAAGTTCCTGTTTATCTACTTTCAATGAATGAAACAGTTTGCCTTTGGGCTATTTGTACTAGAAAGCTTTTCTCCTAAAATATGCATTAAAATATTTTATTTATTGATTCTAGAGAGACAGGAAAAGGGAGCGGGAGAGAGAAAAAAAAGAGAGAGAGAATTGTGTTGTTCCACTTATTTATACATTCACTGGTAGGTTCTTGTATATGCCCTGACCAGGGATCAAACCCACAACCTTAGCATTTCAGGATGACACTCTAACCAACTGAGCTACCCATCCAGGGCTATCTATGTAAGTTATGAAACTGAATATAAAATGCCTGTTAAACAATGTTTTAAGAACCATAAACCAACATTGGTGAATCTTTGTTCCCAAGGCTCTTTTCTTTCCATCATTAAGTAATCGCTATTCTAAATGTTATGTTTATCATTGAAAACATTTATGACACTTTTCTTTAAAGCTGTGCTCCTTATACTGGTGTGCCTCAACTATACATAGTACGTGTATCTTGTTTCTCAGCTTTGTAGAAATGTCACTATAGTCTATATTATCTTACTTTACTTGTTTATTCCTCTACCCATTATGCTTCTAAAATTCATCCATGTGGGTGCCTGTACCTATAAGTAGTTCATTTATTTTCCCTACTATATACTGTTCTGTTCCATTTATGTATTCATCTGTTAATGGATACTGGGATCATTTCCAGTTACCTGGTTTTCGTGTAGTTGTTTTGCTTTTAGAAATATGACTCCTGGCATTCTTGTACATAGTTTTTCGGTGCATGTGAATATGAGTGTTTCCAATTCCCAGTTGAATTGAGGAAGTCTCAGGGGTCTGTGGATTTACTCCCACAGCGGACTTTCCGATTAGTAAAAGATCCTCATCCGTCCGCTCCAAAGAAGCCACCTTGTTTCTTTCTGCAGAATTTATTTTCCAAAAGTGAATTTCTACTTCACGACTTCCTGTAAAATGGCTGCTCAGTCAAGGTTCCTCTGTCTCGCTTCTTGCACAGGGGCCAGTTTTAGAAGAGAGCCCTTATTCTGAATCCTGGCTCTTCAGTTTACTAATGAGGGAGAGGACTAAGCGCCTCCCCTGCTCCTGTCATCTGCCCCCTGACCCCCGTGCACCTCCCCATGTCGTCCTGCAAGATGAGCTTTAGTCCCTGGGACCTGTGGGTATAATGCACTTTGTTTTCCTGAGCTTCTCTGTGTCCTCTTGTAGCTGCACCTAGTAATCATCACATAAAAGAACACAGAACTCTTGTGATTTAGATTTTATCTTAACTCTTGCCCTTGTGTTATCAATGAGCGAATTGGTGGTGGTTGTGCGATACCATAGCATCTTGAATCTTGAGCCCCCTTTGCCTTTATAATGGATTGACTGTTCACGCCTGTTTTAAAATGCCTTAGGAGGTGACCACTTTTCTCTATCCAGGAAAGAAATATGAACCCCTCCTAAAGGCATGAGAAGACAGAGTCTTCTAGTCCAAGGCAATTCTTCACTTTAGGACGTACTAAGCCTTCCTCTGAGGCCTCAGGTCTTTTAAAGTAGGTCCTGCTCCTCACAAGGGGAAGGACTTGGCTAGTTTATGTCTTGAGCCTCCATATTTGGTATTTTTTTCTATAACCCAAAGCCTTAGCACCTTCACCTGTCAAAGGGACATTATAGCAGGTAACTGTTAAAAAACACAACAATCATTACTACTAATTACAGTGTTTACAGCTGCTTTGGATATTCAAGATGAAAGACACTTCATAAAGGCAGATATTGGGACAGGTGAGCAATATAATTAATTAAACAATCTTATGCATAATCACATACATAATCACACACGCAGAGTTCATCAGCTGCCTCAAAGCTGGGTCATGGCAGCTCCCAGGCCCTTCCCAGATGCTGAGGTTCAGGGGTACCTTTCATCTCCTCATTCACCTCATCACACCTATGGCTCCCTGAGCTCCCTCCTACACAGTGAAATTAGGACAATTCCAGCACCCAGCTCATAGGACTTTTGTCTACACAGAATTGTCATGAGTTAATTAGTAAGCTCAGGAAAAAGTCTTTTAAAGGCTTTGTTTTGAATGTTGGCTCTTAATTAGTTTTTACTTTTGAGCAAATTGCTTCATCTTTCCTAGTCTCATTTCCCTCATCTATAAGATGGGATAATAATAGTATTAAGCCATGGAGACTGTATTATTGGTTAAATAAGATATTAGCACACTGCCTGGCATATGGTCAGTTTCCAACACATAAAAGCTATTATCAATATATTGCAAGTAACTGGCACTTCCTTGAAAAACAGTTAAGCAACTCGCCCAGGGTTGTCCAGCACAGTCCTTTCTCTAGGCTGGACATATATGAGGTCTCTCCAGAAAAAGTCCAGCCATTGTAAATACAGTGAGAATGGTTTGTGCTGATATCAATGTAACCTGGCAGCCAAGGAGAGTGGACTGGAATGCACATGTGTGAACAATGACAACTTCACTGTACTAGTCAGTGGGGGTGGTAGATACCATTGAGTGAGCATGTGTACTGCACGACCATTGCATTCAAAATGACTGAGTAGAGCAACAAATCTGCAACAAATTTTGTATTAAGCTTGAACATTCCTCTGTGGAAACTATTCAGATGATTCAGAAGGCCACAGCTATGGGCAACTGGTGATTGGCAGTTTCATCACAACACGCCTGCTCATGCATCATGTCTTATGTAGAAATTGTGGCAAAACATCAAATCACCCAGGTGACTCAGCCCCCTACAGCTGAGTTTTGACACCCTGCAATTTCTGGCTTTTTCCAAACCTAAAATCACCTTTGAAAGGGAAGAGACTTCAGACTATTGATGAGATTAAGGAAAACACCACAGGGCAGCTGATAGCAACTGGGAGAACTGTGTGAGGTCCCAAGGTGCCTACTTTGAAGGGGACTGAGGTATCATTGTCCTGTGTATAATGTTTCTTGTATCTTGCATCTTCTTCAATAAATGACTCTGTTTTTCATATTGCATGGCTGGATACCTTCTGGACAAACTTTGTATATTTATACATAAAATGAGCCCCTTTTTGTGCAAATAAAACTGAGTGGATGGGTGTCCACCAAACTTGAAGGATGTCTTTAGACCTGGCTTAAAATAAAAGCTAGGTGGTATATAGGAATTCCATATGTGTTGTTAAAAGAATAGGCAAGTATCATCCAGAATAGCTCAATCTGAGATAATAATGTGTGGTCCGTGTGGCTCATTAATTGGGAAAGTAGTTCATGACACATGAATATTCGAGAGACAGAGATAAAGGGAGAGAATAAAGCAGGATATCTCTGTCTATAGGGATAGGTATAGTATAAGAAGGTACTGTTTCTTACTGGGGCAACTTGATATATCAGGGGAAGCAGCCATAGGACTTATTTCATAATAATTAATGATTATTCTTAGCAGTTAGTTTAAAATAAACCCATAGGGAGGATCTCTAAGTGGCCAGATTCCTCAGTTTGGGTACTGGGTTACTTATGGTAAAAACTCAGGGAGAATACACTCTGTGGAACTGACCCAGTGACAGTCCTATCCCTCCCCCATGGGGAGTGGAAGGAAGTCAGGACAGATGGACAACTGTCAAGAAGAAGGAGGTCACTGAGAGATGTTCCTCCATTAGAGGACATTCACTGCGAACGTTCCACCTCTCGCACGTGCAGGCCCAGCCAGTGCCCTCTTGGCTTTACTCTGTTGCTTGATTCTCAAAGCAGTAACGTAAGGCAGGCAGTGCTAATGCTACATTAGTCTCCCCACTGGACAAACATGAAACCTGGGGCTCCAGGAGGCTGAGAGCCTGTCTTGAGGTTGTGCAAGGGAGCCTCAGAGGATGTGTCATTTTAAGAACTGGGCAGATGAACCTAAGGAACTTGGAAGTGAAATAGTAAAGGGACCCAGAAAGAGGGGTTTGGTGGGGTTGAGTGAGTCAGGGAAGGATCAAGGACTCAAGTCATCTCTTCTTTGCAAGAGAGACCGGTGGATGCAATTACCTTTGGCTTCCCCTGACCTCACAAGCAGCCATGGCGCTCAGGCCCCAGTTCTGTCCTTGAGTTTGGGCTGGGGCTTGGGATGAGTTCCTAAGGCCAGGCCCCAGAGCAGAGAAACAGGCAGTGTCTAGGCTTCTATGTGCACCTTGCAGGACCCCAGAGACCACGAAATCAGCAAAGCAGGGAAACCTCCGATTTCCTCAGCTATGTATGATGGGTGCCCAGATAGGTGGGGGCGGCCCCAAACAGGAAGCAGGCAACAGATCAGAGGCAGCAGGCCCTTTCTGTCTCTTGCTTTGTATCAGCGCTGAGGGGCTCTGCAGTTCAACAGTTTCTACATCAATTTTGGCTTTTTTCCACAGCTGTCAAATCAAATTGATGTCCAGTCATTTTAACCTGGGTAGGTTCCACAAACCAGGTCCCCCAGGTAGAAACCTAGTTTATCAAAGGAGTCATTTATACAATTCGTCTGTGATGGGACAGAATTTTTGAGTAGCTTTGGTAAACAAATCACCATTTCCAAAGGCTGCTGATAACAGTAATCATAATTACCTTTCATGAAGCATCTACTACCAGTCTTTACTTCAGATCTCTTTATAGGTCTCCAACAGACCTTTGACAAAGGTAGATAATAGCCCAATTGATGAGTACTTACTGCTCATGCATTCCTCATTAAACCCTAACTCTCCTATTCAGTGTGTGTTATTACACCAATTATTTAGCAAATGAAACCGGAGCTCAAACAATGGCACCTAACTTGCCCAGAGTGACACAAGCAATGGCAGGGCTGGGGTTCTGACTCAGCGCAGGGGTGTCTGTTGCCAACACAAACTCTCTCGGCCGGCCGGCGCCTCTTGCACCAAGTCCTTTCTCCCTTTATCACCTATCGTAGTTGCCTTCAGATTTTGACTCACCTGGAACAGCAGGTACTAGCAGGTGCTCAGTTTTGAAACAGGGGCATTGTAAGGGAACTGAGAACTGAATCCCCCAGGGAATGGTGAGGTCTGTGTCAGCCACTGTTGACGCCAACTCTGCCACCTGTGTCCAGGGCAGCCCACGGCTGGATCCTTGGTGAGCTCAGCTTCCGCGTCTGTGTGGCAGGATTCCGCAGGGATAGAAGTAGAATTCCAAGTCCTCTGATGGTCACCGACATTAGGTAAAACAGTGTATGTTAAGGGTTAGCATAGACCCTGGGATGCTCATGGACCTCAGTAGGTGCCTGCTCTAGCATCAGGTTAACCAGAGACTGATTTTCTCTGTTTATCTCTTTTTTGTCACAGAAAATCACCCTGCCATTTGGCCGAAGGGTCAGACATCTGCCCTCTCAAACTGGTGGCTTTCTTGGGAGAGGTGGATTGGAGATCGAGTTTGAAAAGCCACTTTTCTTCCTATTTCTGCCACAGGCTACTCTGAGTCAGGTCAGGTCTGAGTTGCCTGTCTAGGGTGGCCAGATTTAGCCAATAGAAACATGCAAAGTCCAGTTAAATTTGAATTTCAGAGAAACAGTGTGTACTCTTTCAGTTTAAGTGTGCCCCGATGCCTGTCTTCTGTGCCTTGGGTGTGCATCGCCACAATTAGCTGTTCTAGGCAGAAGGGAAGCCCCTCCAAAGCTCCAACCCTGGACACATCTGGCACCGTCCACTCTGGATACTTGGACGTAGCCAAGAAGCACAGGCAGCCCCAGGTGGATACCGTGTTGATTGCCTTCCCTTGGTAGGGACACATGGGGGAATTGGTGACTGCCCACAATGTCATAGGTGATGACAAAAGGGTATTTCCTGGGGAAAGGCTCAGCGTGATGGATGGTGCTGCCACATTAGGCCTTTCTGCAAAAAGCTGCTCCTTAAGCTGTGTTTCCCACAGTCTGCCCTTTGGGCCCCAATGAGGTCCCCAGCTAGATGAAGCCATGACACGGGCTCCTGAGGCCCTGCCTACATTGGAGGCACATTCTTTTCTCTCCCCTCTGCCTACTTCTGTTGGCTTCTTCCCCTTCTCTCCTCAGCTGTCCTTCTTCTCTCCCCTCCTTTCTGTTCTGTAATGAAGGCAGCTCACGGTTCTCAAGTGGCCAGAGTTTGTCCCCAGGAGACATCTGACAATGTCTAGAAACAATTTTGGTTGTCACAACTCAGGAGGAAGTGTTTTTGGCATGTAGCAGGTGGAGGTCAGGGGTGCTGCTCAGTGTTCCGCAGTGCACAGATGCCCCACCACAAAGGATCAGCCAGCCCCAAAGAACAGCAGGGCCAAGGCTGAGAAACCCTGTGACAAGATGATTGAAAGATGCACCTTCCCTTGATGCAGTCCGTGACCTCAGGAAAATTCCCTAGCCACGCTGCCTTCACTTTCTCACCTTTTTGAGCGGAGGTCTGAACTAGGTGATCCCAAGGACCTGTGCAAGGGCACCACTCCCTTCATCTGAGAAGCCTCCTGTGGCTACCCCAGAGGCTATGAGTGCCTCACCAGAGCCCACCCCCACCCAAGTATCTTTTGCCTTCCTGGCCTTGCGGGCTCAGGTGGCCCCACCCATCCCCACCCTTCTGGGACATTCCCTCTGGCCTAGCGCTGCACGCCCTCACCCCAGGCCCTCCCGGCACACCTCTCCTCCATTGCCCAAGGGCTGGCAGAAGATCAAAGAGCTGTGGTTGAAACAACATTTGGCAGCAGGAGGTAGATTAGCAAAATGGTCCTGGGTTGGGTGGAGCAGCAGCAGCTCAGCCTCCCAGAGTGTGGGGCTTGAAGCCCCTGCAGCTTCTGTGTGAGCCGGAGCCCGGCCTCCTCCGTCCCTTCTTCCAGGACATCAGCACACCATTTCCCGGCTTCTGCCTCCCCCATTCACATCCTTGGATCCCAGAGTGGCAGGACCCTCTGTGGGTCTCGGGAAACATGAGTGCACAGCCTAGACCAGATGCGTCCAGCTTCCCCACCTCTTGGCCTGAAATAAAACATTGGCAACATCATCTACCATTTGCTGCAGCACTTGGGTGTCTGCTTGGAGCTGTGGGCTTCACAGCTTGTAGTCGTGTCTCAGTCTCCTCACAACTCTCTAAGGTGGATTCTAGTACTACTCCCATTTTATAGGCATTTTAATAACTATATCTTGGGCCATCACTTAAGCACTGCATATCACCTCACTTTCTATTAGCTCATTTAATCTTCATAGCATCACGATGAGGTAGGTATTAGTCTTAGTCCCATTTTACAGCTGGGAAAACTGAGGCCTAGAGATGAGTAAGTAGTGGACCTTGGATTGAGACCCAGGCAATCTGATTTCATAGTTAAAGCCTTTGACCACTTTGTCTACTGTCTTCCAAAATGGGTAAAAGCAGGTTCAGAGAGGCTGATTAATTTGCTTAAGGTCACAAAGCTATGGCACATTAGAGTAAATCACAGGGCCGTGCCTGCCAATTCAGGGCACTGTTATTATTCATTGTGCCACAGTGTTTACATGCTATGTAGCACTAGTAAACAAATAAATGAAAAATATGTATGTTTTATACCTTACTTTTGAGATAGAGGGGATTTAAAACACACATATGTATATATCTATTATAATTTAATTAATAGTAAATATATTTCAAATAAACTGGTGTTAACAATACACAATTGACTTTATAATATGCAGAATCTTATGAGAACTGGAAAATCACCTTAGTCATTGTCCCCAACAGGCTTAATAAGAGAAACGAGCCACATGAACATACTCTTTTAGTTCTAATCTCAGAAACTCTTCGAAGCAGGTGAGGTTTCCATTCTGATAAATGGAATAAAGCTCAGAAAGCTCACCCACCAAGGACCTGAGCCCAAGACAGGTCCTAACCCAGTCCTGTCTGAGCCCAGAGACTGTTCTGTACCACTGGCCTGTCCGGCCTCCTCCACGGGTCCCCACACTGGGCAGGCCGTGGGTGTGGGCACGGAGCATGTGGGAGCAGGTAGCCAAAGCAGCAGAAAGGAACTGTGACAGTCACCTCTCAATGGGCCTCAGAGCCCTGCCCTGTGGAACATCTTACGGTGCATGTTCCTCAATGAGGTTCACAGGACTAAATTCAACTGGAAGCCACAGTAACCCCACCCCCCCCCACCCCCACCGCAGCATTTTATCATTCTGTGGGGGAGCTTCGGGCTTGGAAAACAGTGCGTCGGCATGTGTGGAAGCTGAGCCCAGCAGCTCCGTGCCTGCATCAGGCCTGCTGTCGGCTTGGAGGCAGGTGCAGGCTGGCCACCATCCCAGAATCTAGAAACCTCCTTTTGTGCCCCAGGAGTGGCCATGGCAGG
The DNA here is from genome assembly GCA_039655065.1 of Glossophaga mutica. Classification (NCBI taxonomy): domain Eukaryota; kingdom Metazoa; phylum Chordata; class Mammalia; order Chiroptera; family Phyllostomidae; genus Glossophaga; species Glossophaga mutica. The sequence continues at coordinate 24,244,794 of CM077315.1, forward strand.
GCGAAGGCTAGACTGTGCCTTGCAGGGTGTTTGCTTCTTAAGAACCTGCTGGTCCGTAAACACTGATGAGCTCCCTAAAAGGAAGCCATACATCGGCCGTGGAGGGGGCTCAGTGGGCAGGGCCAGGGGGTCCCTCGTGCAGAGCCCTGGGAGAGGATGGAGGGCAGACCTTTCTGCAGCTGCCCCCTTCTCTCCCCTCTGCCCTGCCCTCCCCTGGATGAACCCAGCTCCCCTTCTCCTGGTGGCCTGGCAGGTGCCTGCTGTTCACATGGGTAAGCTGCCCCAGACCTGCCTGTGTAGGCCCCACCTTGCCACTCCCACCAGTCTGCTCCCAGGACAGAAATTGTGCAAGAAGCCCCACACAGGAGCTGCCATTGCGGAGACAGCCAAAGAGGCTCCCTGCCTGGGAGGGTGGAGAGGGGAGACTAGCAAGCAGCTCTGCCACTGGAACAGGGTGATGTGGGCCTGAAGCTTGAGAGCTGGACCAATCAGATGACAGAAGGCGCCAGGTGAGAAGAGACCCGGTGAGAAGAGGCTTCCAGGGGAAGCAATGCTGCCTGCTGGCACTAATTGCCATGGTGAAGGCCTTCTGGGCTCCAAGAAGAGGCTGTGTCTGTGTACCCTGAACACAGTATCACCCACTGGAGCAGCACCTCACTCACGCCACGGTCCCCTGAGGTTGGTCTCACCTCTTCTCCACACGCCAAAGGAAAAGCCACCTGCTCTCTAAAGACGTGGAAGATGTGTATTTTACTGAAGCATCCCAGGAAACGGAACAAGGGAGCTCGTCAGCCCCAAAGGGTTCCTGAAACCCTCTCACAGCATCGCTGCTCCAGCCCCCCACGGGAGCTGCCCTCTCTTTGGCCTGCCCAAGACTGTCACCCATCTGTCTCTCCTGTCACCTGGCTTTGCAGCCCTCCCAACTGCCCCTCAAACTCCCTTTGGCCTTTGTATTTTGCTCTGCAAAACAGAAGGGGTAACTCAGACACACAGAAGTCTCATTAGCAAATCGCAGATCATTAGCCAGACCTGGAAGCTTTACTTCCCCTAATAATATGCCCATTAATTTTTATTTTATTAATTAAAAACTTATTTTATATTTAGCTCAGACAGAAAGTGACAGACACCCAGGTCTGCACCTAATCCGACTGGTGTTACTATTCCCCGTGCCTTTCCTTCGGATCTTGCTTTCTCGATATCTTACCCCCATCTGTCTCGCTCTCTTGCTCTCTCTCTCTTTCTCTCTCACTCTCTTGCTCTCTCTCTCTCTCTCTCAGTCTCTCTCTTTCCCCCTCTCTCTCGTCTCTCTCTGCCACGCATACACACACACACACTGTACAGAAGGTAAAGGCCTATGGCCCCTTTCTAATCTCTCCCTTTTGGAAACATCCCCATCAGTGTCTGGTGAGTGTCTTTTGGTCTGAATCCAGCAGAGCGCTGTGGTTATGAATGCAGACCTGGAGGCCAGACAGCCTGGCTAGGAGCTCCAACTCTGCCCCAACTCTACCCAACTCTGCTGGGTAACCTGGGACAAGTACTTCACTTTTCTAAGCCCCAGTCAAGTAAGGAAGACAGTAAATCAATCCTGGGTACAGTAGGCAAATGCTAGTACCTTTAATGTCCCTGGAACAGAGCCTGGAATAAATAAATGCTTAATAATATTAGCTATAATTATGATCCATAAACAATGAATAGGATATTTCTTTGTGCTTTTAAAACTTGCCTAAATGGTGTCGTAGCATCGTACACAAAAGCACACGCACACACACTCCTTTTGTAACTTGCTCTTTTCACCCACTTCCATTACGTTCAGACTTCTCCACTTTGGTAGCTATAACGCATTCATTTTAGTTACTATCGAATGGCATATTATTGCTATTTAATTTCCCTGATTACTTATCCTAAAATTTACTTGGAAAAGTGAAGAGCCAAAGCAATTTTCAAGATGAGGAGGAATGAAAGGGGACTTGCCCTATTATAATGATACTAAGACTTATGAGTTTTAGTAGTGCTGTCCAATAGAACTTTCTGTAATCATGGAAATATTCCATAACTGTGCTGTTCAATGTGGTAGCTCCTGAATGCATATGGCTATTGAGCACTTGAAATGTAGCTAGTATGACCAAGAAACTGAATTTTTACTGTAATTTAAACTTATATAGCCACGTGTGATAGTGCCTGCCCTATTAGCACAGGTTTAGAGCATGACAGCATTGTGATAAAGTGGCAGAGAGCTCTGTATCTGGTGGACCAGTACCAAAGAAACGGAAGGAGTGAATCTGGAGAAGGACACCAGTGTTGGGTGTGGGCCACAGTGGGAAACGTATTTCCAAACTTGATTCTAGGCAGAGGCGGATGGCGTGCTAGAGCTACCACTTCTGAATTTCCTCCTCAGAATGCCAGGCTCTAGAGCACATAAAGTCAGCCTCTGTAATTTACAGTCACACGTCACTTCAGACCTCAACTAGGATTACCAAACTCAATCAACCACCTTGGTTTCCAGAATTCGCCAAGAGTCCTTGAATCATTTCCAGAACAGAATCCTCTGTCTCCAGCTGACAGCAGTGTGTGCATTGGTCTGAGGAGCCCAGCAGACCGTGTTCTCCCCGGCCCCCATCTCCAGCACAGCGCTGGGCACCTCATTAGAACACAGGCTCAGAGCCAGATGCCATGAGCACCAACCCCACCTCTGCTTTCCAGAGTTAGAGCCAAAGCAGAGAACTTTGCTGCACCAGGCTCCCATCTGCTCATCTGCACAGTGGGGATAAGTGCTCCCCTCAGAACTTCTTTGTGAGGAAGACATGATATAATAAATGTATTGTGCTCCGCTCAATACAGTAATAAGTTCCTGTAATGAGCAGGTGCTCCAAAAACATAAGCCAAGTCAATAAAAATATACTACCTGTACAGCAAAGGGTTTCAAGTTACGTGAGAGGGGTAGATTGTGTTAAAAATCAACAAATATTTCTTCTCCTCCCTGACCTGTCATCCTGCTTGGGGATTGATCTTGCGTCCTGTTTGACCAGTGGAACGTGATCAGACGTGGTCGCATGCCATTCAGGCTGAGGCTGTGAGAGGCTCTGCGTGTTTCTGCTCACCTTTCTTGAACTCCTACCCTCCATGACAGCAAGATCATTCCCCAGGTGTTGCCTCGGCAGCCTGGGTCCTAAAATGGGAGGCATGTGGAGCCTCTGGCCAAGGCCAGTTAAGCCACAGCCAATATGCAGACCTGCCAGCCAGGGGGAAAAAATGCTTGTGGTTGTAAGCCATTCAGATTCAGGGGGTTGTTCATGATATTGTTGCAGCCAAACTCAAGGCAGCGGCCCAGACTTAAAATCATCAGTCTTTTACAGGTGTACTCTGAAGGGTGCAATACGCATTTAGGTGAGCAGGTTGTGGTGTTATTTTTAAATTAACCAGTAATAGGGCTTAATATGTTCTCTCGTATGTGGTCATAGCACACTTTTTCCTTTGGCCAACAGTTGCAGGTAACTCTTGTCACCTCTCTGGAAATCCAGTGGTTTATCTTCTAAGGGGGAAGAAGGCAGGTTGAGCTCAAACTACTAAGTGTCTTAAATTTTTATTTAGGGGAAAATATCAGGGACTTACCTCTGCATAGGAGGCTTTCTCACATCAGAGTGAAACATTCAGAATGAGTTACAATTTCTACCCTGTAAAGGGCAATTACAACAAGAAAGAAAGAAGTCCAAAGAAACTCTTTTAATGCCTATAATTTTCCTAGTACTTACATGTCCCATTAAAAAGAAAAATGACATTAAAATAATTTTAAAGGTTTTGGCTTAAGCCCATTGAAATAAGGAAATTCCCGGTCTTAGAATCAAGTTCTCATTATCTTGGCCCAGCCTGCATTAAGGATGGACTCCTGCAGAGATGTGATCGGGTGATTGGGTTCCAGCTGGGAACGGCCACGCCGAAATTAATATGGCGCCAACCTTCCCGTAATGGGTCCTCCGTGGCGGCTCCTTGCCTGTGCGTCTCTTAAGGGGAGTCCAGATGGAAATCTGCCAAATTTTTTCGTGCAGTCTTTCTACTTGGGGTTTGTCCCTGTGTGTTTTCCTGATGTCAGGTCTGGCTTTTTAAGAGTTTTTTGGTCTTTTAAAAAAATATATAAGCATGTAGATGTTCAGCTCAGCTATAAGCAGCAGATCAACATGAGGTTTTGCAGTAACTTTTTCCCCTTTATTTCGCATTGTGTCTCATTTTTTTCTGCCCCAGTTTTAGTCAGATTTTGCCACTGTCAAGAGGCAGGTATTGGAACACAAGCAGTCTTAGCGTCTGTGTATGGAAAAGTAGATAAAGAAAAGGTGGTGCATACATAACAGTGGAATATTATTCAGCCACAAAAATGAATAAAATCTTGCCACTTGCAACAACATGGAAGGACCTTGAGGGCATTATGCTGAATGAAATAAATCATGCAGAGAAACACAAATACTGTATAATCTCATGTATATGTGGAAAGTAAAAATCCTAAACAAAGAAACTCAAAGATACAGAGAACAGATTGGTGGGTTGCCAGAGGGGGGGAGGGGGTAGGAGGGGGCAAAATGGATGAAGGGAGTCAAAAGGTACAAACTCCCAGTTATAAAATAAGTAAGTCATGGGGATGATGACTTTGTTACTAATAGTGTTTTATGTGTTTAAAATTTGCTGATAGAATAAATCTGAAAAGTTCTCATTACAAGACGAAACATTTTGTAGCTATGCACTGGGCTGGATGTTAACTAGACTTATCGTGGTGATCATTTTGCAATATGTACAAATATTAAATCACTACATCATACACCTGAAACTAATATAATGTTATATGTCCATCATACCTCAATTAAAAAATCATAATTCAGGTCCAAATAAATAACTACTGTGGGTATACCAAAACAACAAAAGAAAAAAAGAAAGGTAGGCATTGGAATCTTTTGGCAAGCCACTATCTACCAAATTGATAGACGTGTTTAACCTGGTAAGTGACAAACTGTTGAGAAAGATACTGGGTGGGTCAGCTCCTGCATTTTCATTTACCCCATGGTCCCCTCCTGCCATGTGGTCACTCCTCTCAGAAGAAGCCACAGGGATAGGTGCCAACAAGTCCTGTCCACCATCAGACTCCTGTCAGCTGGCAATGATTTCCATTCACTGCCAAGGAGGTTCTAGATTTGAACCAGTGACCTGGGAAGAAAGCCTCCGTAGCCCATTAACAAGCTCTTCCCTGAGCCCCTCACTTCCTAGGCTAACACCATTTCCAATAAAATTCTACTTTGTCATTGAATCTGTCAACATGCCTACAAATCCCTGAAGGGTGAAATTAATTTGAAATACAGAGTTAGACAAACAAGCTCAAAAGTGCATTCTTCAGAAATAGAAGCCAATATTTCAGGCATTGATCCACTCGAAATAATAGCCTTGGTTTCCCTCTTGGAGCTTGGGCAGGGGTGGGCAATATATACAGTTATACAAGGCAAATCCTAACTGCTTCAAATTCTTGGGTTTTTTTTTTTTTTTTTTTATGGTTTCAAGTAAATGAACCCTGTGTATGGGTAACTATAACTTTTAGAGATTGAAAATGGAATCTCTCCGGAGAATCCTTCTTTCTCTGACCAGGTTACCTGAGAGTTTTAGTTGGATTGCATTAAAAAAACACAGTTTCATAGCATGTCAAACCCTACTTCTTATGTATGTATGTATGCAGTATGTATGTATGCATATATTTAACTCTCCTGTCAACCATGAACCCACTGCAAGTAGCGAAGCTTCCTGTGGTAGGAAATAGATTATCTTGTACTTTCTATCTCACCGATATATGTATCATTCAAACCTTGTTGGGAGCCCAACACATTTTCTTAAACTGTGAAATAGTTGCCATGAACTAGCTCAGAAAATGACTAGATAGTGCATGAAGCTAAGTTGAGCACATCCTTTGAACTCAAAGGCAGGAAGGTGTGGTGGGGAGCGAGGGGAACCGTTGGTTCCTGTGTCGGGTTCAGTGGTAGGGTATCTGAGCCCCTGCAGCCTGTCCCAGATTCCCAGTGTCAATTTTCTGTGGTTTTATATATGCACAAGGGGTACAGACACATTCATCCAGGATGAAACAGGGTCCACATTTTATTACAGAACATGTGTCAGTCTTGCAGGGAGGCGAGAAGGGCAGGTGAGGGGCGGGGTTCGGAAAACAGTCAAGACAGGTACAAGTCAATCAATATACTACTTTGAAATACTAAAAGTTAAAAATAACTGTATGTATTCAATTCACTCATTCAACGAATCTGCATTTGCTACCTCTCTGTGAAGAGGGCAAGTTCTGCAGTCGAAGACCTGGGCTTAAGAGTTTGGCTTTCCTTTGCCAACTCTATGATCTTAGAGCAGGAAGTGAAGCTCCCTGACTGTCCCCCTCCTCAAGTGTGAAATATGGATCCTAATGCCTGCTTCGGGCTGCTGTGCGGGCTAAATGAGACACATAATACACCTACTACAGTAACTGCCACATGCTACGCGCTCCAGAGAGGGCTACAGCTGCATTACCAGTGCATCATTGTCATTATCATATACAAATGTGTTCATGGCACAGCCTTATGGGTTGTAGAAAACTCTGTAAGGAGTCAGTCAAGGTGTACAGCTTTTAGCTGTAAGTATCCCTGATTCCCTACCTGAGGGCCTTCTTAGGACACTTCAGGGCAGGTCAGAAATGCAAGGGTCTTGACACCCCAGGAACAGCCATGACAGACAGGAGTTGGAGGATACATACCCCTCAGCTTCCTTGCCCCTGGGTGGGGTGGCTGAGGTGTGCTCTACATGGCCTCATGGCGGTCCACAGTGCCCGGAGCCCTGGCTGCCCGTGCCAGTAGCCTACACACTTACACAGCCTGCGTTGGCCTTCTTGCCTCTCTGACAAAGTTGACCATGTTCCTACCAGCGCATTGAGACCACTTCCCAAATACGCTGTTCTCATGGACATCCTTGTCTACTCTTGGGGGAACCCAACCTAAAACATTTTCATTAAGTACCAACCTCATTTTTAAGCCCTCAACTTAGAGTTGTCATATGAGCAATCGGAGACTTCCGAAATCAGCACTGACAGTTCAGTGTCTGATTTTGTGACTTCAGGTGTGGGCTTCTATTTGAAAAGTGCTTTGTTTACTCTACTCAATTAATCTAATGCACATGGATTGCTGTTCCAGGTCCTAGAGTGCTCTTCTTGTTCAGCTACATTGGAGGGTATGTGACAATCTTTAGGAAGGGCACACATCTTTGACACCCAAAGATCTATTATATATATATAAGATCTATTTATATATATATATATAAAACATGTCCGATACTTTACGTCAGATCATCCCAGACATAACCTCTAAACTCAGTGAAAATCCATCCAGCCACTTCACATAATAAAATAGCAGACACTTAATTTTAATAATAGAAATATAAACTATCCAATTGAAAATTGATTTTCCTTTCTCCATAGAGTGGGTATGGAATACAAATGACTTTCCAGATATTTTTTCTTAAACCTAGGCAGAAGAAACAAAATAATGACCCAGAAAAAGGAAATGAATAAGTTAATCAGGTTTATAATGTAAGATAAGTGAATTTAATGGTGTATGAGTTAGAAATATTTGCCACATCAAGACTGACACTTTCTGTAATTCCATTGCTAAGAAGATGTATTCCAATGACCTCATTGTTTTGCTTTAAAATAATTACTGTTCTTTGCATGTATAATTGTCATCTGGGCAATTAGAACGTAAAAAAGTCTCTTCATTGGTCCCTCTCTGTAGTCTGGGTAGCGAAACAAAGGCAACAGTCTTAGCTTGAGTGATTCCCAGATATGGCACATCGAGGCAGCATCTTGATTTTAGTTCAGGTCTGAAGTTGTGGTCTAGATCTCAGGTTGTGCACCGACTCTGAACCTGGACAAGCCACGTAATCTCGGCTACCTGAGCTCCTGTCTCTGGCAACAGGGAGGAAGCCTGACTTCATAGGACAGTCATGAGTTTCAATGAGATAAAGTGGATATAATCGCTTTGTCAACTATGTACACACTAGATAGTCAGTGAGTGTTTTTATTATCTCAACTGATCTCCACAATTGCTCTATAAACTGGGGAGGGCAGATTAGTGTTTCCTTTTCACCGGTGAGGAACTGGAAGTCACAAAGGTTAACTCACTGTGGCTGGGGCATATCAGAGGTCAGGTTAGCAGCCCTGCTCTGCTTCCAGTTCTGAGATGACATCCTTTTGTCTCCACGGTAATTCTAGAGTTTTCCTGAGCACTGGAAGCCAGCCAGGGGAGCTCGTTAGAAATGCAGGTTCCTATTCTTTCCTGTCTACCCTCCTCCCACCCTGAAGATACTACTGGAGAGGGTCTGAAATTGGTTTCAGGAACCTTCATTTTTAATCACCCCTTCAGCTCATTCTGCTGCAGGAAGTCAGGAGCCCCACTCAGTTGCTACAACACATTGTCCACCAGAATAAATGAAGTTAATATGGACTGTCCTTTGGAATTAAATAAAGTTTCTATTTGCTGGTATAAGGGAATTTGGGTAATTATTATTGAAGATAATAATAATTGTTACTGTTAATTGAATCCTTAATAACTACCAACCACTATGCTAAATACAGGATGGGGCAAAAGGAGGTTTACAATTGTTTTTACTGAAAACAACACAATAATTAATAAATGGTAATACACGAATAAACACTGTTTCTCATACTCACAACTGCAAACCTGCTTTCGCATGTGTTTTATGTACATTGTCTACACGGGTCCATACAAAACCCTCGTGCCCCTGCACCGTGCAAGTCTGCGCGGTGAGTGCCGCTTCCCTCCATCCACTTCACAGTACAACATCTGATCTCAGAGACAGTAAATAAATCTCCAGCAGCTTCCTAGATAATAAAGAACAGTGAAATGGCCTGAACCCAGATTTGTTAAACTTCCAACCCGTGCAATTAGTCTTTTTATTCTAGAGGAAACAAATAAATGAGAAAGGGGAAGAATCCTGTCGATTGAGTCTCTAATTCTGGCAAAGTCATACTGTGATTGAACAAATTCCAAAAGACCTATGGCTGACTCTGGATACATCTGTAATCTGGTTTATTCCAGTCATTGTTAGGGGCCTAGTTCTGTGGTTTCAGATCTCAGGCTCGGGGTGGGGAGGTATATTATCTATTGCTGAGTAACAAGTTACCCCAAAGAGGCAGTTTAAAGCAACAAGTGTGTATGACCTCGTGCAATTCCTGAGGGTAAGGAACAGGAGAGCAGCTTGGCTCAGAATCTCTCAGAAGATTGCAGTCAGGCTGTGGGCTGGAGCTGCCCTCATCCAAGGGCTTGACAAGGGCTGGAGAATGTGGTTCTGGGACAGCTCACTCAGGTGGCAGTTGGCAGGACAACCTCAGTTCCTTACCAGGAGGACGGCTTCCCAGGGCCACTTGAGTGTCCTCACGATATGGAAGCTGGCTTTGTCTAGAGCAAATTATCCAATGGATCAAGACAGAAGCCACAGTGCCCTTGTAGGACCCAGCCTTGCCTCTGCTTCATTCTGTTCATTAACAGTGAATCACCAATTGCAGTCCACATGCAGGGAGAAGATCCAGGCTCTGCTGCTAAAAGGGAGTATCAAAGAATTTGTGAATCAATCACAGGGTTGGTTCCCCTGACAATCTGGGGCATCCAGTCACCTCATTAACATAACAAGAGACACCTTTATTTCCCCACTTAGGAAATTCCAAGGGTTTAGAAACTCTGCTAGAATGGGGAGAAGACCAAATATACCTATTTCTTATTACAAACCACAGTTTTACAATTATCTATTTCTTAACTGGCCACAATTTATTTTGTTGCACCTCAATATTTCTTATTCCAAAATTGATTATAAGCTGGAACAAAAATGTCCATATGTTATGTTTTTACAGGAAGGCAATGCAATGCATTAGCAAAGACACAAGTCTCCGATTCCAATTCTGCCACATAATCACCCATTTTTACATTGAACAAGGTCTTATTCAGCCTGACTAGGTGACAACCTGATCTGGGTGCTGGGAATCATTTATCTTTAGGCCAGACACATGCTAGGTTCTGGCAATGTGAGCTCCATGATTAAATGAATATTAGAATATTCATTTAATAGGTGGTCCCTGGAATGCATCGAATAATTACCCAAGTAAGTTTATGATCATGGACAAATCACTGAAGAAGGAAGGGAACCAGATATCATGAGAGTGTCCAAATAGGAGACTGACTAGGTCTGTGTGGGAGACGCATCATTCCACACAGAGAGGAAAGCATGCGCAAACGCTGGGAGCAGGAGGGGCACGGCAAGTCTGGGGAAGCACTGTAGCGGGGGCACAGAAAGTGCAGGAAAGGGCACCAAGCTCTGCTGCAGATGTAGGCGGGGCTGACACCCGCGAGCTACCTGAGGTCAAATGTACACTTCAGCCCTTCCTCCTAACGAGTATTTAGAAATTGGAGAGCACTGGACTTGCAGTATAGCACGTATGACAGAAATTTAAACCATTTAGTGACAGTAAAATATGTTGTCATGGCTACGAGAGGACACAGCCAGGGTCCACTCTAGTCAGTCCCTGCAGTGTCTTCCTGGGCAATGTCACCAACCTCTTGCACGTTCGTGAAGGTCTTGAAATGTCTATGATCTCATTTGAGCATCTTGGACTGCCGCCTTTCCACAGCCATTTGGAAGCAGACGTTCATGGTTTCCAGAACGATTTTGGCCTCACCTGGAGCTTTGGACTTTGTTAGGTCGCACCTCTCACCTCTAGACTCAGCTATGCCTCTGAGGTTCTGGCCATGCACCTTCCAACTCTGTTAAAATAGTGAAGGGCCCAGGGCTGAGCGTCTAACTTTCAGTGGGTGCAGACACTCAAAGTAGATGCCTATTTATTTAGACATTCTTGGTTGGAGTGGCATCTCAGCTAGAAACCCTATTAACCTCTGGAAATCTGACCAAAAAACCTATTTATTTATACATAAGCCGACTCTTTTTCTATCTTTTTCTTCGGGAGGCGGGTATGTGGATATGCGTGTCCTCACTGTACTGTGCTAACCCTCCGAGCAGCGACTGCAAGTCAGGAAGATTTGGAGCTTATAAAGTTGAATTCTTTAACAGCAAAATAATAACAAAAGCAATAATAATGAAGAACTGTCTCCCCTCCCCCCACAGCAGGGTTGTCTGCTTGATTATGAGTGGTTCCATTTTGATTTTCCAAGCTTGCTGCAAATGGGCCTGAATCAGACTTGATTTCCCATCATAATTGCTTTCTGCGTGAAGAAGTCTTTTCCAGAACCCTCTGCTGCTGTTTTAATGGGGAGCCTGTCTATTTGTATGTTAATAGTTTCCTCTGGGTTATTGGGCTTGTCGATGGAAGAGCCCAAATCAGATGCTTCGCTATTTGCAAGGGTTTACTATTAATCTCTGATTTTTTGTGCCAACACGAAGCCATTTCAGCCTCCTCTGCTCTAAATCCTCTTAATGAAAGCATGAGGGGTGACGACATGGTTTCTTTCATGCAGCACAGTTGTGCCACTATACCTGCAACTTGCTGGCTCAGTGGAACCCTGGGGCTTAGGTAGTTCCACAGGTGAGTTTGCTTGAGAGAGAGCAGTCCCAGGCTCACATCCGCTGGCTTTGCTGAGTGTGATCACTGTGCCAGGTGAGTGATCCTTGCAGCAATGGCCCGGTAGCTCAGTTGGTTGGAGCGTTGCCCCATACACCAAAAGGTTGAGAGTTTGAACTCTAGTCGGCACACGTACGGGAGGCAACTGATCGATGTTTCTCTTTCTCTCCCTTACTCTCTCTCTCTCAAATCAATAAACATATCCTTGGGTGAAGATTTAAGAAAACAACTCAGAAATGGAACCGGTCAGCCTTTAAATCCAGACTCTGCACTGAATGTGCAGCCACTCTCAAACTCTCTGGTTTTCAGCCCCCTCGTTGTTAAAAAAGAAACAAATGAAAGCAACTTTTTGGGTATTATTTAGATCTTATCTATTGTGATGTTTAATACTACAGTCTCCCTGCAGATACCTACTGACTGGCAAACAGTAGCCTTCTGATACACGATTGTTGAAACCCAGAAATCAGAAACTCAGAATCTGACCGTCATAGTTCATTCACCCATTGCTTGCTTGGTCCATTCAGTGTAGGGATTTTCATCTTCTCTGCTTTCTCTTGCTCAGAATGCCCACAGTGGGTGCTTAAGAAGTAGTTACAGACAGAATGACTGACTGGATTCAGTCATCACAGGTTCATTGAGCGTCTAGTGTGTCCCAGCACTTAGGTCAAACATTAGGACCTTAGGAATGAAAACATGTTGTTCTTATTCCTAAGAGCTCTTAACCTTTGAGTGGCAGGAAGGTGGAGGTCATAGAGACAGAGCTATAAATAAATAACTGCAATAATGAGCAGTTTCTTAAATGCAGGACCCAAGAAGCATCAGAATCAGAATTTCCTGGAGCATGTGTTAAAAATGCAGATCCCTGGGCCCCAGAGTAGGTTTATGAAATAAAAAATGTCTGGGGGATGGGCCCTGGAAATCTCGTGTTTTACCAGAATCGCAGATAACTCTAATTTGCCTTCCTGTTTGGAAACTCCAGCAGATATGCATGCTGAGGGCTGCATTTGACTTATTGCAAAGTGCTGGGGCAGTGACAGACAGGGCCAAGGGGACTCAGGGAAGGCCTCTTAGGGAAGTGCTATTGGAACTAAGGTTTGAGGGATGAGGAAGAGAGTGTTGGTGAAGAAAGGTTCAAGGGAAGGCAGACACCAGACAGTACAGACAGTTCTGGTGAACAGAGGGGAGCTGAACGAAGAGAGAGAAGGAGTCAGTATGAAAAAGTCAGAATTTATAAAGCTTATTTTATAAGCAGATTATACATGCAGATTTTTTTAATTGAGTCATAACTGATCTTTAACATTATATTAGTTTCAGGTGGACAGCCTAATGATTTGCTATTTGTACACATTTCAAAATGAATAATCTCCATAATAAGTCCACTTAACATTCATCACCATACATACTCACAATTTTTTTCTTGTGATGAAAACTTTTAGATCTACTTTCTTAGTCACCTTAAAATGAGTAATACAGTGTCATTTAGATTTCCTTTTTTAAAATAAAGAACAATCATGTGGATTAATTCATATAGAGTTAGGACACTATACTGACAGAGTTGCAAATGGATGTAAGATTAAGTATGAATTGGCCAATAGATCCAAGAAGCATGGTCAGGGGGTCCCCTACCCCCTCTCCATACTTTTTCTGCACACAAGCTAGGGCACAATTCCTGTCAAGTGGATGTTTAGGTGGCATGGGCCTGAGAGAGGCAGGGTTGGGGGAGGTACAGGGACTGAGGGTCCAGGGTTTGCCAGGCATAGCCCTGTGACTTGGCCCACATTTTAGAAATTAGATTTATCATGTACTAATAATACAAATATTAGGTGTGGATAATAATAAACATCTCCCAGGGCTATTTTAAGAGCTGGCTGATATGAAGTATATAAAGAGCTTGGCATGCAGTGGGTGCTTAGTGAAGGATAGGCAAATAATGGGAATTGGTATCAGCAATAAACGTCATTATAAAAATATAAATTCATTATTCCCCAGGAGCTGAGCCTGGAAACTTCCTAATCGCATTTTTACTTAGAAGAATTTTGACCTGGAGATAACCGAAACTGGGAGTCTTCCCCCAAAGCTGTGGACTGCTGTGAAATGGCAAAGGCTTGTCGCTCTAGTGGCCCAGCTCACAGCAATGCCACAGAGTGACTGGAGGGAAACGGGTATGGCCTCTCTCCTACACCTGGGCTGGCTGTCCCAGCTGCTGTCCCTTGGCCAGGGAAGGGGCCCCTCTCCAACCTGAAAAGTATCAGCAGGGGCCAGGCCTGACCCTCGCAGGCCCGTCCCTGAGAGGCGGCCCTGAGCCAGTCACCCCACCTGACTCACAGCACAGGGCGGGGCGCATCAGGGAGGTATAGGCGTTCTGGGGAACAGTGAGCCTGTCGTGACAGAGCCCCCAGACTCAGTGCTGAGTCATCCCCAGCCCCCTCTTCCCTTCCCAGCCTCCCCTCTGGACCTGACCATGCCCATTTCTGGGAAGGTATTAGGCAATGCTTGCTCAGATCCACTGTTGCAGCCGCAGTCCAGAAAGAGTTAAATCATTGGCCCCAGAGTCACACAAGGAGAGTCCTGGGTCTCCGAGACTCCCTCAGTCCTTAGCAAACAGGGGAATTGGTCCCTAAAGGGACAGGGTGCTAGAGAAGACAGATATCTGCCCCAGAGTGGCAAACGGGCAAGGATGTGCTGATGCTTGATATTTATTTGGTTGAGTGTTTACCATGTGCCTGGTTCTACTACCCGGTCCCTTATTCAATGCTCACAGCAATCCCACGAGGCAGGGACCAGGATGACCCCATTTCACCAATGAGTACACTGAGTCACAGAACAAGTGAGCAACTGTCACTGGGGGGGAGTGCCACTGTCAGCGTGAGAATCTCGGCAGTCCGGGTCTGGTTCCGCCTAGTCTGAACTAACTGCGGAGACCACATACACATGTACGCACGATTCCCATGTGGCACGGTGTTGCAGGAAATCTCATTTCAAAGAAGCCCAAGCCAGCGGTCAAGAATAACTAAAAAGAAAGAAACTGGGAATCTTTTCTTTCCTCTCCTGAAGGCCCAAGAGAACCCGGCTCATGCCTTTTCTCTCCATTCCTTGCACCCTGATCCACGGTCACTCCAGGCCCTTCGCTTTCTAAACTCGCAAAGCTCCCTTTCCCATCGATTCCTCTTCCTCTCTTGTTCTCCCTTTTGCTTCAAAAGCATTCCCTTCCTTCCCCCCATTCTACAGCCCCCCTAAAACAAGTCCTGCCCAGGAACTGCCCTAACTGGTAGCAAAGCCACCTTCCCCCTCCCTCTGGGATCCTTCTCCAGGTCCCCCTCCTTGCCCTCTCCCCGGCTCCCATGCCTCGCAGGCAAAGACAGAGCTTTCCTACTTTCTTCAGCAGTCAGAGGAGAGGAGATGCTGAGCAGCCGGGACAGGATTCCTTTGAGTACTTGGTGAGAGGTGGGAAGACTGGGGCCCTTGCCCATTGAATCCCTTACCTAACCTTTGGTCGGCTGCCTCCCCACCTGTGGCTGAGCCACAGACTCTACCACCAGCTCCTGCCAGGGCCCTGGAGCCTAGACAATGCCCCAGACCCCACACTGGCAGCCCTATACCAAACTCACTTGCTCACCCCAGGTGTCTGTGCTGTTATTCCAGGTGTCCGACTTTCTGCAGAATCCTTCAAAGGAATCTTTGGTTCATTTTTACTTGATGCTGGATTCCAGCTTCTTCCTGGGCCAGTGTTCTGAGCCCTGAGTGTGCATTAGAACCAACACTTGGGGATCGATTGCATTACTCTGCTTCCCACGCTCCCTGTCACACCAGTTGACTCAGTCTCCCTGGTGGATGTGATACACAGCTATGACTGTGGATCCTGCTACACTTGAGCCATGGACCTTGTACTCAGGTCCAGGATCCCTGAGACCACTCATGGGGAAATAAATTCAGTAACACCCATGCCTTCTTCATATGTGTAGCCATAACAGTGAGAGCAAATGCACAGAATGAGGCTGGGGTCCCTGGGCACACATTCATTGAGTGCCTCCTGGATGCCAGACACCATTCCAGGTGCTGGAGTTACTACATTTTACAGCACATGGTCTCAACCCTTGCACAAGTAAAAGCCTAGATGGAGAGGTGGCAATACAAGCAATAGCAAGAACAGAACATTAGAATTCAGTGTGATGTTGGCCACTGTGGCTCATGAATCACAGGACTACAGGAGAGGGGTGCTGGGAGAAGTCAGGGAACACTGCGTGGGTGCAGAGGATTAGCAGAATGCATCAGGAATGACAGAGCCACGAGTCCCACCCACAGAGAAGGAAGGGCGCTGGTGCTTCAACCACCACAACCATTATAGTTTTTCTGGGCCAGTGCTGTGCTAGGTGCACACCTACAAGTGGAGTGTGAGACACACAGGACCCTGCCTGCTGCAGGCGGGACATGGAAGATGAAATTGCACCTGCGATCATTATCATCACTGTGAAGGCCAGGGTGTCAGGGAATCATTAAACAGGAGGGCTGGTGGACAGACATTGAGGGAATCTCAGAGGGCCTCACTGAGGAAGTGACATTTAAGCTGGAACCTAAATGCTGAGCAGGAGTCAGTCAGAGGGAGAACAGACACGGTGTAAGGGCTCCCAAGCAGAGGGAGCTGAGTTACAAAGAAATAGACGTGAACAAGTATGTCACACCAGGCAGAGGGGCATGGCACGGGCATGTGAAGGAGGGAGGCAGAGGGACAGGCAGACCAGGGCAAGTGACCTAGAGACCAGGGTTTGGGCTGAATTCACTGTAGGCCGCAGGGAATTAAAGACAATAGATGCCATGCTTACTATTCTTGGAGAGTCAACAAAAATGCAAACCTTTAATTATCAGTGTCTTGGGACAGCTTTTTGAATGTTTTTACAAAAGCATGAATTCCCTAGGCAGTAGAGATGATCATTTTTATTAATCTTTATTAAATACCCATTATGTACCAAGTTCTGAGCCAAATCCAGGTATCAGGACAGGGGGCAGTGGAAATGCAGCCCTGTCCTAGGAGCCTACATCCTCGCTGGGAGGCAGGTCTATTTACATTTCATTATCTCATTTAAGTGATGGTGGGTATCCTGAAGTGGGCTGCCAATAGAGGGGACTGGGAAGGTGTTTACAGGGAAGGTGTAAGGGAT
Organism: Glossophaga mutica; assembly: GCA_039655065.1. NCBI lineage: Eukaryota > Metazoa > Chordata > Mammalia > Chiroptera > Phyllostomidae > Glossophaga > Glossophaga mutica. Next base: position 24,261,594 of record CM077315.1, read on the forward strand.
GGAAGGACCCAGGAGAATGGCTTTGCAGAAGTAGCAGTTTGGCTCCAATCCGGATGTTGAGAAGATGTGGGCCACAGGAAGGGGGGCCATGGGAGTGCCGTCGGCAAACGTGTGTGACAGCCGGGGCAGAGCACGGGCGTGCGGGGCGTCCCTGAGCCCTCCTATCTTCCTTCCCTCTCCCTCTCTCGCTTTCCAAAGCCTGTTGTTTTGAGAAAGCTGTAAATCCACATCCAGTTTTAAGGAACAATACAGGGATTCCGTAAACATTTCACCCACTTCCCATCATAACAATTTGTATAGTTCTAGTGCAATATCACAACCAGGAAATTGACTTTGATATGATTCTTCCACTTTATTTAAGGGGAAAAAAATACACACATAAATTACAAAACAACCATTTCATTATCAAGGAGGCCCAGCATCAAGGGTAACTCATAAGTTCCCTTCACACATATCTTTAGGTCTCTCTGGGAAAAGTTTGTTTGTGCCCATGTATACATACACACCTATGTATACATACACATATGTGTGTAAGTATAGTATATGGCCATATATTATTTTTAAAACATATTAAACATGTAACTCAAGTTTGGAATTTGAAAATTATTAACTAACAAAAGATGACCCTTTCTATCTTTAAGTCTAACTTTAAATAGAAAAAAGCTTAAGCCTAACTTTAAATAGAATATTTGAAATAGGACATTAAGTTACAAGCATTCAGGATGGTGATCTTGTAATTATTATGTTGAATGGCTTCCTTGGTTTGGAGGAGAAGGTGGGAAGGTATATTTTTTCCTTTTTATTAAATTCCCGTTTGACCCTGGAACAGTCATCATTTTACAACAGTTCCATGTGAGCCCCCCACCATCATTCTATTAGCGTCCCGCTTCCCTCAGGATTTTTGAAATAGATTTCAAGGAAGAGGAAGTCAATGCTGCCTTTTCTTACACACCAATATATTTTGCTTCTTGCTGCAGGTTCAGATTCCAAGTAAAGATTCTGTCTTGTGATACAGTTAGGCCCACTTTCTGCCAGGAGGGAAAGATCGAAAGAGGAAGCAAAATGGAAATGTGAACCGATACACAGGAAAGCTACAGGGATGTTTATAAGAATCAGAGTAAGAGTGGCTTTTAATAATGCACAAGCCATGCACACAGACAATCTAACAATGGCCTTTGAGGGCCTATGAGGTGGTAGTCACCAGGCTAAGCCCTTTAAAAATATCTCAACGTATGACAAATATGGGACACATGTACAACAAAAATACAAGTTATGCACTATCATGTCCATTTTCCAAGTGGGAAAACTGAGTCTCAGGGGAATCATGTAATTGGCCTAAAGTCACACAGGGTAAAAGAAAGACCTAGAAAGTCAGACTTAGGTCAGTCTGACTCAAAACCAAAACCCCATGTTCTTTCCATCGCATAGCAATACTGGTTTCAGGTGATTTTTAGACAATGCGTTGCTGAGGACAAAGAGAATATGTCACTTGGTAATCTAAGATAAAATCTATAGCCTCCAAGTTTATGTTGAAGTCAACAGAGAAATGAGAGTGACTGACCCAGAACAGGGACCTTTTGGTAACTTTTAACCCTTACATGATAATTGTGGATTTTTGTCCTGTCTCAGGTGGCCAAAGCCCCATGGATTTTGAAATAAAAATCTTAATTATAGATTCCCTTGGGCTGTCTTGAATGGTAAAATGTGGGCACACAACCAGCCTTCAGGAGAACGGCACTCCAAAACACTGTGTCTTACTCTGAAGAATATTAATCTTGAAGGTTGGCCCCTCCCTCACCATGGTTTAATCCAGGGGCCCAGCCAGGGCCCTGACCCATGCTTTATCTACCTTTATCAATACTCAGTCATGCCTCATAACGACCTTGGATGTAAATTCCCAGATGGACCCATTTACAGATAAAAATGATTCAGGGTCAGTAGAGTAAGAAGTGGCACAGCTGGGACTGAAATCCAGATTATTCTCTGATAAAAGGAGCTGGTGAAAAAGGACTTTGAAGCTAACCATGGCAGAAGCTTCTCTCTAAATTCTGCTCTTCTAGATCAAATTCCCCGGACCTTCTTCTTCTCTGATCCGATGTCTATCCAGTAGCTCCTGTCCAGCCCTCTCAAAGAATGGACAGCTTAAACTGCATTTCCTGTTTATGCCAATGACACATGCAGTGACTTCTCTGAAGACATAGAGTCCGTCCTCATTATTCACAGAGTCTGTGTTTGTGAATTTGCCTACTCACTAAAATTTATTTGTAACTGCAAAATTAAGTTCAGAACAGCAAAAAAATTGGAGTTGCCCAACACACGTGTTCCCAGTTGAGGTTGAACAATGCTCTGCCTTCTTGTCTCAACTCTCATACTGTAAACAGTGTCCTTGTCATAGTCTGTTCAGTGCCATGACTTGTACATTTTTGTCCTTTTAGTTGGCAATTTTGCTGTTTAAATTGGTCCCCAGGTACTGAGCTGAAAAGCCTGTCTTGCGTTACTCAGTGCAAGAAGACTGTGATGTGTCGGACAGAGAAAAGGGGTGTGTTAGACAAACTTCTTTCAGGAATGAGTTATAGTGCTACTGACCAACAGTTCGATGTCAAGGAGTCAACAGTATACATTAAATAAAGTGTCTCTAACTAGAACATTTAACCCCCAGGTCCCACAGCAGCGAGTGCAGCCTAGGATGTGCTCAATGAACATTTGTTGAATAAATAAATGAAATGAATTTTTTAGTATATCATACATTGTATTGAAATGAAGGGTTCTGTAGCTATAAGACAAACAACTTAAAAAAAAAACGAAAGTCCTGAGACCTAATTATCACAGTCAGTGCAAGCTGTGTATGAAATATTTAAAAGATGTGACACACAAACAATATAAGTAATGACGTAAAAAGATTTTAAAAGTACGAAATAAAAACATGTAAAAAGATAGGTGGAGTTAATTTTAGCAATATATTTTCTTTAACCCAACACATTCAAATTGCTATCACTCAATATGTGATCAATATTAAAGAATTATAATTATTATCATTTTTACCCTTACCCGAGGACATTTTCTTTATTACTTTTTAGAGAGAGAGGAGGAGAGAGCAAGAAACACTGATGTGACAGAGAAACATCAGTCAGTTGCCTTCAATACTCTCCCTGACTGGGGGGACCTGGCCTGCAACCTGCTATGTGCCCTGACTGGGGATCAAACCTACAACCTATTGGTTACAGGACAATGCTCCAACCAGCTAAGCCACACCATCCAGGGCAAGAATTACTTTTTAAAAAAATTCTGTGTGTGTTTGACATTTAAGCAATCTCTATTCCAACTAGCCACCTTCAAATTGCTTGACTGCCACCCACAGCAATGGCTCCCATGTTGGACAGAGAGAACGCTCTAGGGAAATCTTTCCAGTTTAGACACTGGGACCCTGAGCCAAAGAGGGTCCGAGACTGCCCATGGGCCTACCAGTAGGGGTATAATCCAAGCAGAGACCACAGCCCTGATTTTTTTAGCTCATTCCTCAAATTGTGTACTTTTCACATGTTCAGGGGTCCCATGGAGTGGTGTCTGCCAGCACAGTTTCCTTGACACTGAGCAGTCCATGTTCAAGTCTCACCAAGACACCTCTTGTAGCTGTGTGATCTGAGGCAGGTTGTTTACTCGGCCTGGAGCTCAGTTTCTCACATGTTAAAGAGGGTTCTTTCTAAGGAACCAGAATCAAGTTATTCTAAGAACTATAGTTAAATAAGATTGGCTCATGTCATGGGGTAAATTGTGTCTGCCCTAAAAGATATGTTGAAATCCTCACCCCTAGTGTTTCAGAATGTGATTTTATTTGAAAATAGCATCATTGCAGGTGTAATCATTTAAGGTGAAGTCATACTGGAGTAGGGTGTGCCCTTCACCCAATATGACTGGTATCCTTTTAAGAAGACAGAAGAAGGCAGAGATTGGATAGATGTACTTATAAGCCAAGGACAGCTGGCCACCACCAGAAGCAAGAAAAAAGCAGAATTCTATCCAGAGTCTCAGAAGGGGCACAGCCCTGCCAATTTCTTCATTTCAGACATCTAGCCTCCAGAACTATAAGAGAAGAAGCTTTTATTATTTTAAGCCACCCAATTTGTGGCATTTGTTAAAGAAGAGTTAAGAAACTAATATATCTATAGTTTTGCCAGATAAACTGCAAGGATGTCCAGTTGAATTTGAATATCAGATAAAAATGAATAATTGTTTAGCATAAGTATGTCCCTTGTGGGATTTGAGATATACTTTGTTGGCATCATGTATTCATGTTTGTTAAATCTGGCAGCCTTAACTATGTACCACTTTGCACAAAAAGAACCTCCCTTAACTTATGAGAAACTGAGTCCTAGATAGTCAGCCACAGCTTTCAAAAACTTTAACTATTGTTATGCTATCACGATGGCTTCATTAGAAATATATACATATATGTGTGTGTATATATATACATATATACAAATACATACATACATATTTGATGTATGTATGCTGTATGTGAATAAACATATATGCCCTATGGACGGTCTAATTTTTAGGTATTCATAAATGGATGCAGTAGTTTGTGTTTTAGTACAGACTGAAATCAGAACACCACCGGCATCTGACAAATAATTATGAAATCAAATCATTCATGAAAACGGGCTCATGGAGCAGTTTTCTCAGTCTTTAGGGCACAAGGTCCAATTTTGTCACGAGTGGCTGCTCCACATGCATGCCTGAACGTGGTGTGGGGAGCTGTGGCCTTGAAAAGCCACCACTCTGTCCCCATGGCCCCTTCCCTCTGTCACTGCTTGTGCATGCCTTCCCAGATGCTCCAATTCCCTCCTGCTGGAGCCACAGATTGACTGTGACAAACTCTGTCAATTTCGTTAGGCCAACAGATGTTATCAATATCTGGGAGATGCACCCATCAGTCTTTCAGTGGCATCACCGGGGAGCTGCTTCCTTTTCCGCCCCTTCCTCTCCATCCCTTCCCGCCCCCAGCTGTGGGCTTCCTGCCATTCATCCAGGAGATAGCAGCTCTTCCCGCAAGACTGTGTGGGGGCCTTCAGGCTAACATGATTCTACCAGGCAGAGATAAACTGGGCTGAATATTTATGAGCTTGTCTTTTGGGAAGAGCAGTTTCTGGGTGTGCTAAGTTCAGGAAGTTGATGAAAAGGAGGGAAAAATCAAGAAACAGATGTTTTTGAGAGTGTGCATGTGTGTGCATGCATTTTAAAAATATTTAACTTTGTATATTGGAGATTCTTACCAGGACTTGATAGATCCGAGTATTAATTGGGAATTAATAAACTCCACCAATATTTACTGAGCAAGAAAAATTAACCCTCATGGAGTTCACCTACCAATAGTGGAGTCAGATAATAAACAAGTGAACAGTTAAACACTTTAAGGCATAGTTTGTAATAATTATTGGAAAGGAGATAACTAGGATGCACAGACTCCTGGGAACAGGAGCATCTACTTTAGGGAGGGATCTCTGAAAAGGTGGCATTAAGAGGAGACCCAAAAAATGACAAAAAAAAATAGCCTTGGGAAGTCAGTGGTAAGCAGCTGAACACTTTTCAGAAGGAAATGAGCTCCAATCAAGCAGTGTTTCAGGAACTTACTCTAGAAGCTTCTGGAAGAGTTGGGATTTTGCAAGAGAATGTACTCTAAGCCATCCATTGCATGTGATGAATGGACTTACCCCTTCTGCACCTAGAAGGGTCTAGCTAGTAAATGGACTTCTCTGCATCTAGAATGGTTCTAGTCATGTACCATCTTTGGAAGAATAGGAAAAATAGTCACTCAAACCATTTGCTGTGTTCTGTGGGTTCAGATGAGGAGCACAGTTGAGAAAGACTCTGAACTTCAGAGATTATGACTAGAAGTCCAAGGGACGAGGAACCAAGACTGTGGTCAGATGAGAAAGGAAGCTGAAATGGAAATGCACCAAGCATGCGTTATGCACTTCAGCCTCAGTTTCAGTTACTATCAATGGGTATTCTGACCCCTTCTCAGGAAGATTTTCAGGAAGTTGAACAGAAACAACACAATACATGGGAAGTTGCCCAGTTTAGTGCCTGAGAGCCCGTGGCACACAAAAAGTGTGAGTTTCTCATCCCTTCTTCACCTGATGTGCAAGGCACATCAACCTAGCAACGAAGGGCTGTTAAAAAAAAAAAACAAAAACTGACATTCCTAAGTTTTTCAGAGGATTTAGAACTTCTGTGGGTCCCCTAAAGTCATTTAAGAACCAGACAAGGAAATACACGTACAACACCTGATTCCTTGACAAACCACAATCCTCCTCCCAAAAGCAAATGCCTTTTTCTCCGTTCTGGACACAAAATCCACAGTCCATGCTGATTTAGCTGTTGAGGGGATGGGAGTGGAGTTTCCATGCCCAGATGTGTGGCTCAGGGTTTTGTGCAAGCCTCCGCATCTCACCACCAGCACACAATGATGGCCACAGCTTCACCATAAAGGGTTCCAATGGCCACAATTTTCCTCAGCCATCAAGCAAACTTCTGTTATTTCCCAAACACATACCATCATGCATCGTTTACACATTCTTACATGCATTCAGGTGTTCACACTAGTAAATTTGCTCACAACTGAGTGCTTTACACTTTTATCACACTGAATCCTAGTTTCCTGATTCCTTCTCTTGCCTCTGACTTGACTGTACGCTCCCAGAGGACTGAGTCTTGTTGATTTTCCTCTGCTTCGTGTTGCTATCTGGCAACAGCAATTTGTTCAATAAATAAATAAAACTAAAACAACAAACTCAAAGCCACATATGCAGTGCCCATATATGAACTCACCAATAAACCTCCAACTCACGGGTGTTCAAGGTCATCCTCGAATGTGCATTCACACACAAGCCACATGTGTGAGTTACATACATGCGTAGTTCACATTTACACTTTGCATCTCTCAAGTTGTTCCATTTCCTTCTTCAGCATCCCTACGTCTCTCTCTAGGTAGATAATTGTGGATAATCCCAGGCACCTGACTGGCTCTGGATGGGAGCAGATAGATGAGACTACACTAGGGGTTTAGAGCCCTCTGATCTTCAAAGCTCATTGTATGCACCCAAGACCAGGGGGTCGGCATGGTCCAATGTGGTTCATCTGTGCCTGATTCTGGGGCTCCTCTTTTATGAGTCAGAACTTGACATCAGCCATCGGAGGAGACGTAATCTATTTAATATACTCGCCGCTCTGGGGTCCCAGATGGTGCAGAGGCAGAAACAAAGATGTCAAGCCTTGTGTGGTCTTTAAACAGCCCTTTGTCTGTCACAAGAGTTGAGCCTGGGGCCTGGACCCATTCCAGCTGGTAATTGATAATTCCAAATCGTAATTATGTGCTGCAGGTAGTTTCGGTTGGCATTCCGCACATCCTGTCCTTAGATGGCAAGAGGTGTTCCCAGGTTTCATGCCAGAGGTGGCTCCATTTCAAGCCCCATAAAGTTTCTAAATACCTTTGGAATGCTGCAGGATGAAAGACACTGTCCTCGTTAAACACATGGGCTTCTTGAAAGAAAACCCATTACTTTCTGTGAACGACCATTTCTCCTGGTCCTTGTGCTCCTTGTTGATGGAAAATGTCAATTAATAAAGAATACACACATAAAACATCCCAGGAATTAACTAATTATGTCAACCAGTGTTCTAGGTGTCTAAACAAGTCATCTGCTTGTTTAGGCCACCTTTGGAGAACAGCAGCCAAACTAGTATTGTGTTCTGTCAGTCTCCACCTACTGGTCTCACACTTGACCACAGATGCTTCGTCTCGTGCTCGCCTTCCTCAGACTGGGTATTACCGCTTCTCTGGCCCGTCTCCTTTCTGTTTTGCTTCACTGTTTGGGTTTTGATTTTCTGCTTTCCCTTCACAGTATCAACTTGACCATCCCCACCAGGTTTCAACTTCACTAAAAGCTCATAATGACTTTCTCTCTCCACTTGGAATCTAATAGGCATTCCATCCAACTTCAATTCAAGTATTGTTAAGCAAATAAAACATATTGAGATATGGTATATGTCGTATGATTCTCTTTATTTAAAAATGCATCGATAGCCAATTGTATAGGCTTATATAAATTTGTACATATACAAAAATATATATGGATAGATATGCACTAAAAAATTCTTCAACAAAGATTTTCTCTAGGGAATATTTGGGCCACTGAGAAAGCGGTAACATTATATATTCCTCTGGATGTTAAAAAAGTACAATTATTTTGCATTTCTTTTAAAATAAAAATTAATTTAAAAGCCCACCCCAATTTTAGGAAACATTTGCTGAACTTCTAACATGAACAAGGTTTCATTCTTGGGACTAGTGATTTTAAAAGTAATAAGACATAGTCTTTGTTTTTCAACATATATAAACACACACACATACACACACCCTGCAAAGACCACACACCCATCACTAAACATCATTAAGTAGCAGAGTTCAACACACATCAAACAATGGCCAAAGCCTACATGATGTTTACAGAATCCAAACTAGTGCTGAGAAGTTAATATTCTCAATTTAAAAATTAAAATAGCATGACCAAGTTCTGCTTTGCCCTCCCTTCCATGAACTCAATACTGAGAATCTCACTCTGGCATACTGACGCCACAGTCTGGCTCACTTAGCCAGGCGTGCACTGAGAGCAGCCCAGGTAGGAACCACCCTAAGCACTCAGGTGTGTCTCCTGTCCATCGATTGCCAATCTCCCAGAATGCCTCACTCTCCAAGTGGGCCAGATGCAGCCCAGGGGTCATTCCCAGATCACACGTGTATCTGAGAACAAGCTCTTTCTTGACATGGTGATGCAATGCGAGAGTTTCAGGGCTGATCAATGGCAGCAAGGGCTCTGTCAGGATGTACAGTAATTTGACTCAGCTCAATAAATTGAACTCCTGGGGCAGGAAAAAGACCCCAGTTTCTAAAAAATGCTTGTACAAAGAACCCTACAAGCTTCCACTCCCTCTGCCCCAGCCCACTCCGCTATAGCACCCCCATCTCACTATTACTATGACTCACACAAGTGGGATGGATCTTGGTGGGAATGTATTGGGCATATTGAAAAGCCCATTGATCTATAGCCTACGCTGAGCCTAATGTTCTGTCTGACAAGGGCTCTGAGTACTTCTGAGCACGTGCTCTCTGTCTGCCTGCTAGGGGCGGGATGATCCATCATGAGCCTTGCTCCAGCCCAGGAGGCTGGGGGTTTTAGAGAGCATCTACCCAGTGGCTCCAAGTCAGCCCCAAGGACTGCTTCCCTAGGATGAAAATCTGGGCCCAGAGCAGTGGGTGAGAGCTAGGCCTCCCCAAACAGGAGAGAGAGGGTAGGGTAGGATAAAATCAAGGCACACCTGAGCACTTTGTATGAGCTGATATTTTACACACATCATGTCATCTCTTCCTTGCCACAACACTAGGAGGTCAGTCCTATATTTCAGAAGAGGAAACTAAAACTCTAAGACAGTCAGAGACTTTAAATAAAGACAGTAGGAGAATTTACATAAAGTCTGAGAGTTTATGCCAAAATAGCCAGAAAACTCCGCTTTGATCTATTCCCACATAGAATTTTGTTTGAATACAAGATTCTTCAGCCAACATCAGAAGTGTTTTGAAACCTCTGACCTATCCTTTTCCATTTTTCCTTTTTAAAATGAAGGGCCTAAAGCTTAAAGTAGTAAGCTGACATGGCCACTAGGAGGTTGGGAGAGAAATAGGAGTTAGAATACTTACAAGTAATAATCATACTATAATCTGTTGTTTGTTGAAGGTACCTTGTATGTCAGGTACCCTGTGTGATCTGATCTAATCCTCAAGCACAAAGGTGGTAATGTAGCACCTCTCTTGTGGGATTATGGCGAGTCTTAAATAAGGTAAGGTACTTCTTATCAACTAGTATGTTTCTAAATGTGTGTGTTTCTTACTATAAGCTCAACCAGGACCATAGGACTTCCTACACACACAAACTCACACATATTAAATCTATTTTCATGTGGCTTCTAGAAATACATGGTCATCTGGTATACACATTTAACTTTGCACTCAGTGTGTGTGGAAATGCACGATTAGTAGCTGCATACATATAACAAAGCGGGTGACTTTACTTTTCCTCCAAGAATGTCAACATTTTGGTGAAAACTTTAACAGAGATTACAGAACTAATGATCAGCTTTTACCATGTTGTTGCCCCTTTCGCCATTTGTGTTAGCAATCTTCTGCATCTGAAATGGTATCTACAGACTGTAGGATCCATTTGTTTGGCTGTTTATGCGAAAATTCTATCCACACTTCAGGCATGTCCAGGGTGAAGGGAATGGGTCAGGAATGGGGTAACTGCAGCTTGCTGCCTCGGCCCTATATACATTATCCCCTTAAGTCCCTCCAAAACGTCACTTAGGAAATAGCAGCAGGACAACCTATTGCGTCTTCAGCTATGGCACTCCATCTGCCCTTCCATAGCTCATGGCTGGGCTGAGAAACAGAGGAGGTTGGGAAGTGACAAGGTTCTGTTCCAATAACTTAAGTAAAATCAGCTTCGACAGCTTCTACTTTTGGTATCTGGGGTAAGTGATTCAGTTTCACAGATTTGCTGAACTCTTTCTTATCTGTAAAATCAGAACAATAGTAGACCCCCTCCCCAGGGCTCGGGTTTGTGTTAAACGTTATGTGAGCCACGTATGTGTTGGCAACCCTCCCTTAGCTCAGATGGGTGCTTCTCAAAGTGTGCTTCCCAGACCAGCTGCTTTAGGAGCACCTGGCAACTTGTTAGAAATGCAGTTTCTCAGGCCCCACCCCAGGTCCATTGGCTCTGAAGCTCCTGGGTGGACCTGGCAATCTGAGTTTTAACTCCCCCTCCAGGGAATTTGGATAGGGGTTGAAATGTGAGAATCAGTGCTTCTGACTTGCGCCACCTTGCAGCTCACAAGCCAAGTTCTGCACATAAGAAACTTCCCGTGCCTCTGAGTCTTGTGCCTGCTCTTCTCACGGGGCATTATTCCATGTCCCCCCACCCTCCCTTGTCTTCGCTGGAGACTCCTACTCGGCTGTCAGATCTTTAGTTAGAAGACACTTCTTCCTGGAAGCATTGTCTGGACCACCCTAGCTGGTTTCAATGTCCCTGAGCCCTTTGTATTTCTCTTTGTCATATACCAAATTGTCTAAGGGTTTACACGACCTATTTCCTTAACCAAACTGTAAGGTTCCTACAGGCAGGGCTCACATCAATGTTGTCCCCAGTGAGAAGTAGATGGTTAATAAAGGGACAGTTTCTAACCTCACACCCCTTGGGGCCATCCTTTCTTTACCTTGCCCTCAAGCCCACCTCCTTCCCTGCTGCCTCCCAGACATCTCACTACACACACTCCTGCTTTTCTCTAGGACTTGGGACATGACTGAGGGAAGCTCTCTCCAGGTCAGACTGACGAACTGCCTCTGCCTGGTCAGGGCAGCTCCTGTTATTCGCAGGCTGTGGTCCAGCCACGTCATGAACATCAGCAGAGCTGGAACCATTTTTCGAAATGTGTTTTCCTGGCTTCCCCAGCATTTCCCTATTAGCGCAGAGTAGATGCTTGGTAAACAGATGCTGATCTGGGGAAAACTGTGATGAGACAACATGGTGTCTAAAACTCCAGCAAACCCAGTAATTCATTAATCATTGACTTTCTTACATGGGAAAGGAAACCATATTTGAAGGAAAGAGACACATTTTAAGATTATGCCTCTTTAAATTGGGGAAGAATAGAAAAAATTCACACCCCCCTTTATCATATAACCATAAAAGAGAGGGGAATAAAATAAAGGATGAAAATAAGAAAATTTGATATTGGGGAAATTCTTCAAATTAATGCAAAACATATTTACTGAATTCATATTAGGGGAATATTGTGAAAGACATACCATGTGCAAGCCATTAACATCTGGAGCTTGACCTGGAGGGTAGCATAGTTTAGATAAACATGCACATATAACAAATCATTTCAATAAGAGCTCACAGGATATTCTGAGCTGGTGGAACAGACAAAGAAGCCTGGGAAGGCTTCCTGGAAGAGGAAGGACATTCTGTGCCGAGTTAACAGTGAGGGCAAAGGTGGAAAGATTTCAAACATGCAGGTGGCAAAGCTGTGCTCCACAGGAAGGTCCCTGACCACAAGCAGTTCTGTGATTTGGTGAGATTGATGGGGACCACAGCAGGAGGCCTTTGTTCCCCTCACCCCTGCCTTGAACTATGCAGAGGGCTCCCTCGTGGGCCTGAGCAGAGCTTCTCCAACGTTAATGCCTATCAGAATCCTCTGGAGGGCTTATTAAAGCCCACATTTCTGGGCCCCACCCCTAAAGTTTCTGATTCAGTGGGTCTGGGGTGAGGACTGAGATTTTGCATCAAGCCCCAGCTGAGAATGCTGGGATTGTAAAATGGTCCCAATGGTCCCCAAATCCTTGGCACAGACCTTGGGGTCACTGTGAAAGCCAAGTGCTCCCTGGTCTGACTCTCGCCTATCAAGGTCAGGTGTCTGATGGCCAGGCCAAGGGGGACCCCCACCCTGCACTTTGCAGAGTTTGCCAGTCCCAAGAACTCACACCTGGTGGAAGAGCTTGCTAGGGCCTTTGCAAAGTATATCTAGATACCTGAGACTTGGAGCCCGTTGAAACAAACTATGGTTGTGTTAATTATTCCAACCAGTGAGGGACTCAGAGGAATGGGGATAGCTAATTACAAGCCTCCTGGCCAGCAACCAGATTCCAGACTGGGCAGCTCTGGGTTCTAATTGTGCCATTCACTCCTATTAGACGTGTGCGGCCCTTTATTAGGGCTGCTGTTAACATCTTGATCTGAGTTTCTTCCTCTTTGAAGTGGGGGTGAGGTTGCTTTATTGTTTCAGGTATGGGTGCCCAGTGCTGCTTATTCAATGCTAATTAGTACATGATGAGTGTAATTAGAGGGTCAGAGCTGACTGTGGAAAACCCTCCCAGCAGCTTAGCCTCTGGACCAGAACCAGTTCTCCAGCTCAAGGGAGAATAATTGGGAAGCACAAGGAGTCTGGAAGTGCTTGTTAGTTACCAAGGCCAAGTTCCAGTTGTTATTTTATGCCTTTTTACATTTTACATTCATCTTATTTCTTCGCAAAGGTAACAACAGGGGCACCTCTCAGGTAGCTCTTGCACCTGCTGTAAGAAATGGGAGCCCTGACTAGTGAAGCAAATGGCTGCTCATTCTGCCTTTGTTGGTCTGGGATTGCTAATGAGAAGTCCTAAGGAGGCCAGTGGCAGGAGGGTGCCGAAGGCCAATCAGTGATTGGCGATCAATGACCCCGGTTCAGAGGCTCTGCAATGCTCTCTGTCTTTCCCTCATGAACACAGTAAGGCTTCTGCCTTTATTTTTTTGGATTTCACATATGAGTGAGGTCATACAGTGTTTGTTTTTCTGTGTCTGGCTTATTTCACTTAGCATAATGTCCTCCAGTTTCATTCATCATACTGTCAAATGGCAGGATTTCTCTTTTTTTGGCTGAATAAGATTGCATTGTGTGTGTATAATGTTTTTTATCCATTCATCCATCGCACAAATTTTCAGTTACAAGACACCTAAGTTCTGGGGCTCAAATACAGTGTGGTGACTGTAGTTAATAATATGCTACCAGATACTCAAACTTTGCTAAGGGTGGATTTTCAGTGTTCTCACCCCACACACACAAAGGTAGCTATGTGAGGTGATAAATGTGTCAATTAGCTTGATTGTGATCATTGTTTTACAATGTATATGTACATCAAATCCTCATGTTGTACACCTTAAATAGAGGCAATTTTTATTTGTCTATTATACTTTAATAAAACTGGGGGATGGGGAAGAAAGGCAAAAAAAAAAAAAAAAAAAGGCTTCTGCTGCTCCAGGTTTAAGAAGTCATTCAAGGCAGGAGGAGAAGGGATAGGGGAGCCTGTCCCCTTTCTCCCCCAGGAAAGTGAATGTGTGCCTAAAAGGGCACTGCCTCTCCCAGTGGGCTTTCCCTTAACACCTGACGGGTCTGTCCTCTGGTTACCCACCACCCCTCTCTGCAAGGGCTTCTGGGAGAGCAAGCATTTCTAAGTGAAAACAGGCTCCTCAGCAAAGAAAAAGTGGAGGATGGGTTTGGGGTACGCTGAGTTTGGAGGCATGAGAAATCCCTTCTCGGCTACTTACTATATACTCAGTTTGGGCAATCTCTAATTTTCTGGCTTCCTTATTTGTATAATTGTGGGAATAATCCCCCCCAACCCTGTCCTGGAGGCACTTGTGAGGGTTAAATGATGTCACATATGAAATCACCCAGTGTGGTCTCCGGTACCTGGTATGTGTTTTGTGAAGAGAAGCCATTAGAATTCGTAACAGGAATGACAGTATTCCTCCTTCTTGCCACTGACCCCAGCTGGGCCCCTAAAGGTGGTGCTTTGCGATTTCCCAGAGCCCTCCTGGAAAACCAGGAAGAGCACCTGAAGTCTCTGCTGTCCCTTGAGCACATAACCCCCCCGGGTTCCTTCCCGGTGGCTGGACTTCGCTCGTCCCTGTGGATGGCACATCAGGAAGGCGTCTGGACACTGTAAACACAACTCCGTTTGACCTTTAAGCTCTAGCAGCATAAAACCTTCTAGCATCTTGTTTTTCAAGGTTAGAGTCCACACTGCCAGCGCCCCCTCCCATGGGCTGGCTTGGGGCCAATCTGCTCTCCCAGAACTAGGAAGGGCAGAGACTAATGACCCCAAATTGATAAGTAACTTGCCCTAATATTGACCCTAGCCCTGTGGTTAGTGATTCCCACTCCAGGGTAAATGATTGGACTGTTTTGGCTTTTACCCCATTTGACTCTTCCACCATCCCTGCCGCTGGTTTGAAGAATGAAAAAAGGAATTGCAATGAAGTGTGTGATACAATTAAAGGTGCTGCTATTACTCTTTGGTGGGTAAGGCAGCAAACCTGGTGACTCTCCTTCATTAAATATGCTAAAAATGTAAGCCCCCTGCTGGAAATATATCTATGTTAAACTATCCAAGTGAAAAACAATAATTTAAAGATATTAATTAAATGCTCAAGAAGTGCCTGGTGTGTTGACTGTGTTAGACTAGATGCAGCTCTTCATTCCCCAGTCACTAAATTCCTACCATCTGCCCTATGTCAGGATTCAGGCCAGGCTTAGGTCTAGTGTCACCAGGCCTCTGAGGGAGGCACACTAATTATCATTAGTAGGAACACCATTGTAGTTGACAGGTCTTACTGAACGCGTACTCCCTGGTTGGCATTTAGGGCACACTATATTTTAAGCTATCATTATCATTATTACCTCTTAATGTAGGTTCTCTTTGTAATCCCATGTTTTAGATGAGGCAACTGAACTTCAGAGAAGGTTAGGTAACCCGTCCAAGGTCACGCAGTTGGTGAGAATGGGGGTGGGATTACAATCTCATTCTAGCTGGGTACAGAGACCTCGCTCTTAACACCAGAGCTGGGCTGCGTATGGTCAAATCCCAGCTCTGTCTCTTGCCAGCTTTGCAAACTCAGGCAAGTTACCTAAGTTCTCTAGACTCAGTTTCCTCGTATGCAAAATGGGTCTATAGACTAATTACTTATTTCATGGGGTAGCGGTAAGGAGTAAATGAGTCAATGTATGTAAAATGCTAGAGACAGTTAACATATACAACAACCAGGACCTTCTGTGCCCTACCTCGCAATCAGTGAGGACAGACCTCTAATAGAGCTGGAGAAGTTGCAGTTTGAAGGCTGATTAAGAATTACCCTGGTAGGGAAGGGAACATAGCCTTGCAAGCAGAGAAAATGTTTTTTGCAAAGGCATCAAAGTCTGGAAGGCATGAAGTTTAGTGAGATTCAGTTAGAGTTTAGGATAATGAAGGCTATTGTGTGTGAGGAGGTGGGTGGAGCAGAGGAGCAGCAAGAAGCAGGATTCTGGAGGGCTCTACGGAGGAGTCTGGGCTCTTTCTAAGGGCAGTGGGGAGATGTTAAAGAGGAGGAAGGAAAAAATGACTTATTCTCCCCCAAAGAAGAAATGCTTCTAGAATCCAACTCCAGGACCCTAAGTTCTGCTATAGCCCATGCTGGAAAGACCTTCTTCTCATGGACCAAAGAAATGACATTTTCTCCTAGTCCTCCACCACATCTGGCCTTAGCAGGCACGCTGGGTCCACGGCCACCACTTTCCAACCCTCTCCCAGCTTGTCTTCCAAACGGGTCCCCAGCCCTGTGCAGAGGCCAAGGTGGGGCTGCAGAGAGGGGAGTCGGGTTTCTCATTACCTCACAATCTATGGGCAAGGGCTGCCTCCTTCTTGGGCATAGCTCACAGCAAGGGCACCCTGGCCCTCAGATGATACCTGGTTTTTAAATACCCAGGGCTCTGAGAGCTGTCTGAGATGGGGAGCCCCTACTTACAAAACATGGAGCCATGGGTTCACAAATCTCCCCAGGGTAACAAGGGCCCACACTCCCCAGAACCCAGAGCCTCAGAGGATGGGTTTGCATTCGAAAAGGCCAGTCAGCTGCTTGGCCAGGGGGACCTCTCAGGAGAGTGTCCCAGAGGTGGAGGGTGGAAAATGGAGCCCTGGGTGGGGAAGAGGGCTGGCCTCCACATTTTCCCAGATCCAAGTGGGCAGCTACAAAGGAGCTTTTGAGGATAAACAAATACAGAATTGAGAAAATAAGGAAGGAGCTGGCATCTGAAGAATGTGAATATTTAGAAAATGCTGGGGAGTAAAGACAGCAGGCTGTTCTGTTGTAGGTTAGATGTCTAATGGCCTGGGACAGGGAAATTGCAAAAAAGAAAAAAAAGAAGAAGGGGGAAAAATCTTGATGGAGACAAAGTTCCTGAAATATGGATGGTTTCCCACAGGCAAAAATGAAGGCTGTGAAAGTTAATGACTTTGAGGCCAGCTTCATCGTTTCAGTAAACATTATACCACCATCCACTGTTCTTGAACTGCTACAGTTTTTTATTATGATTATTTCTTGACATAGAGATTCAAGGTGCGGGGGTTAATCCATCAGTTTCTGAAGAGAATCAGCATGGTAGCACAGAGAATGATGGTTAAACATGCCAAGAACTGATGAATAGGGAAATGCAGGGGCGAAATTTAGGAAGGGCCTGGTTACCATATTCTTTCAGCTATTGCAGAGACGCAAACAGCAAAGAACTGATTGTTTACACACTCAACTTTAGGTTTGCAAGTATTTTGATTCTTCATTAAGCATATCCTAGATCCTTTTTCTTGCTTCTTGCCTCAAACACCTCTGTTCATTCATCCATCCATTCATCCATTCAACTAACATTTTCGCACATTAAATAAACACTAAAACTTCCAGTGTTGATCAGGCTCCCTTCCATGAAACTTTCATGGACTATTTCACTGATTCTTTGCAGCAGTATGGCAAGGTATGGGCTGCTATGGCCCCATTATAAAGATGACGAAAACAAGGCTTTAGTTTATTAGTTTATTAGTTTCCTAATGCTGCTATAGTAAATTGCCATGGACTCAGTGGTTTAGAATAGCATGGGTTTATTATCTTACAGCTCTGGAGGTTGGAAGTCCAGCATGAGTGGACTAAAATCAGGGGAAGACAGGGCTGTGTTCCCTGTGTTGACCTAGGGGAAAATCTGCTTCCTGATCGTTCCAGCCTCTGGAGGTTGCCTTATTTTTTTTTACTTGTGACTCCTCCATCTTGAAAGCCTGCAGCAGTGAGTCAAGTCTTTTTCCTATAGCATCACTTTGACACTGTGTCATGTCTCTTGCCTCCAATTTTAAGGTCCTTTGTGATTACACTAGATCCACCTGAATGGTCCAAGATAACCACCCTATTTTAAGGTAAGTTGTTCAGTATCCTCAGTTCAATCTGCAACCTGAATCCCCTCTTGCTAATTAAGGTCACATAGTCATAGGCTCCGGGGATTAGGATGTGGCCATCTCTGGGGATCACTGTTCTACCTACCACAGACAATTTAAGTGGCGTCTACGTGGCCACATGGTCAGCAGGCAGCAGGTCTTGCATTCTAGCTTAGTAATTCGGCTCAGTCTGCTTTGAATCCCCTCTCACACACCGTGTGCCAAGGACTCAGCTGGGGGCCGAGGACACATGAGTATAAAGTACTCTGTTTCTGACCTCATGCTTTTCTATTCCATGGTGTTCCTAGAGCAGGATCTCATGTACTCTGGACAGGAAGAGTTTGTGACACTAAACTATTGACATAAGATTCTGCAGACAGTGCAGAAAAAAAGGCATACTTAAATGAGCAAATTGAGTGAACATTTAGGGATGTATGAGAAGGGGGAGTGGAAGTAGGCAGTAAAGGTAGCTTGGGGCAGTACTTATGGACAAAATTAGACATAGTCAAGCACTGAGGACTGCCTGGGGCCAGTCTCTCTGCTACTATTTTGATTATGCATTGACCTGGGCAAAGTTTGAGAGCTGGCATTCCTGGTTTTACGTACTTTGTACATGCCAGCATGCACACATTTGCGTTGCCCTGGGCCATGTGGCATTGCAGACAAATATGTAAGTTCACACAGACCTGGAAATATCAGGCCTGAGTGGCTGCCCAACCAACCACTTAACTGTTGCTAGCTGGGGGCATTTTCTGATGGGTCATCTGGAGGACCAGCTATAACACTGGTCACAGGCAAAAGGAGAAAGAAGCTGACTTCCGAAGCCAGAGTCACGCCTTTCCCAACAATGCTCCTGACCAGGCTCTTATCACTTCTCCATCCTTTTGGAGGGAGAGAGCCTGAATTGGAGGACAATCTCTGCCAGGTGTTGACTGATGAATGTCACCTCCCCGAGCCTCGGGTTCCACTTATGTAAAAACAGGGACAGTGATAATACCTGTCTCCAAGGAGATGTTTCAAAGATTAAGATGAACATGGATGTGCTTTCTGACTGTAAGGCACATTTGAGCAAGTCATATTATTATAATAAGGCACCCCGACGTAATAATGTCTTTCTCAGCTACCAGTGATAGATTCAGCTAAATAAACTACAGAGAACGGGACCCTAGGAACCAGAGGAACTACTTTGTAACAAATCACTCAGGGATCACTTATTTGAATGAAATCTGTCTCCTTGGGACACTGAACACGTATTTGAACATAATCAAAATGCTCTCATTTAATCTTCCTGTTGAACCTATGATATAATCATCTGAATTTCTTCAGTGAAGGCAAATATCCATCTTTGAAAGTAGACTTAATTTGTTTCTAAAGCCAAAAGACATATACTGCCAAGTCTTATTAATAAGGAGAAGGTAATGGTTTGGGGCCACGTGTCAAATTTTTCCCAACTGGCATGAACTGGCCAAGGGAGACGTTCCCAAGGAATAGTTCTCAGGTCATTTGTGCACAGGTGGCATTGTTGGGACCACAGGAGAGCATCTCAAGGGAAAATGCTTCATTAAATACTTAATGAAGTCAACTAACTTCATTTTATTCATTTACTTTCCCAGTGGTTCTCAACTGGGGGTGATTTGGCCCCTCAGGGGATATCTGACAATGCCTGGGGACATTACTGGTTTTTATACTTGGGTGGGGGTGGGGTACTAGTGGCATCCAGTGAGTGAAAGTGAGGGATGCTACCAAACCTCCCATAGAGAATGAGACAGCTCCCCACAACAAAGAATTACCTGGCCCTGATGCCTATAGTGTCGAAGCTGAAAGACGAACTATACAGAAATAATAGTCATATTGATCTCCCAGGGCTGCTATGAAGACTGAATAAGGTAACCTATGAAAAGTGTTTACCCTGGTACCTGGTGTGTGTTGGGATACAATCACTGTTAATTCTATTAATAAATATCAGTGGCATATTGATCATCATATTCAACCTGTTGGTATACCAATCACCCTCCTCCCTTCTTTGAACACTCACCCCTATTCTGAAAATCATTACTTTGATGGCCACACCTGGAATGCAGTTTCACAGAGGCCTTTGGAGACAGAAAAGCAGTCATCCATGCAGGTTAGTGGACGAATGGATTCCCTATGTCCTTGGAAACTCTCACAACTGGTCCCACCACTCACACACACTCCATCCTGGGATGAAGACCAAATGCCAGCATGAACATTACTACCTCAATGAAAATAGCTGCCACCATGTATCTGGATCTTTATATACATTATTTTAATGTAATATTTCCTATAACCCAGAAATAGTGTTACTATTGCCCAGATGGTCAAGGCCCAGAAAATATTAAGTAGTTAGAAAGAGGCAGTACCCAGATTTAATCCCGCTTCCATTTGACCCATATCACACACTCTGTAATTCCCTGAAGCTGGGTAGAGACAGAGGGAAGAACTTGCTGTGGTTTGGCCATAGGGCCAGGCCATGAGCTGAATGCCTCTTCCTTTTGTGAAGAATTTCTGTGCTTCTCTCCAGCTCCCTAGCATTAAGGAGAGCTGTTAACCATCTAATTAAAAATATTTGTTTCAAGCATGAAAATGGTCTTAAAGAGTTAAAACCTCTAAGTATTTGTAATGTCTTGCAATTGGTATTAAAATTTCATTTCCTAGAACATTGATAGATCTCCAATCCCCCTCCCCCCACCCAAGCAACAGAATCTATGTTTTCACAATCCATAATTCAAACCCAATCCTGGAAGAAATGTTAAAATGATAAACATGTTACTTGTGATATGTGGCTGTTTAATGATGATGCTATGAAGCGAGGAAATTAGACGCATGTCAGATGTGGTTTTGAAGGAGATACCTGCAGGAGGGAGAGACTTTCAAAGAGATTTTTCTTCCTGGGAAGAGCATGTGGCTTATTACCTCTGTTCCCAAAGTTTCTTAAAAACAAATTGGCCTTTTGCTTCCTCTCGGACTCATGTTTCAAAAGTGTGTTCACCTATTTGTTTTAAGATTTCTCTTGACAAATGCAATTATAACTGATTATTCCTTGAATTTAAGCTTTTGTTACTGTTGTTAGCTTTTCATTGTGGTTGTAATGAAAGTATCAGCAGGGCAGGGGAGGTAACATCTTATTTATGAGCATACTTTCTGATTTTCTCATCTTCTAAAAGACAATGTAAATGGGATATCTTAGTGTCAAAAAACAGAAATAAATAAGGGGCTTAAATTTCTCCTTGTGTCAACAAAAATGAATTCATGGACCTATCTCTAAGAAAAATCCCTACACCAACAGCCAGACCTCCTATGTTTGCCCTTTAGTATTTTATTTTTTGCCTTTTCCCCCAATCATATAGCCTCGCTCCTTTTTAGCGTGGTTAACAGACCCACATCATCACCATCTCCTGAGAGCTTCTCAGAAATGCAGAATCTATGCTTCACCCCAGAACCTCCGAATCCGGATCTGCACCATTGCAGAGAGCGCCAGGTGGACCATGCGCACATTGAAAGTGGGAGAGCACTGATTAGAGAGTCCCTTGTTCAAGGATCTATTACCAGGCACAGTGTTGGCCCTGGGCTTCCTGCTGATGAAAGAGGGTGTGAGATGCTAGGCCCCTTTCAGTTAAGTCCTGAAGTTAGTGACTTACTCACTAACAACTGAGCACTTTCTATGCACCAGGTTCTGTACAAGGTATTGGGGACATCCTTCAAACATGGTCCCTGTCACCGTGTGCTTTTCCTTGCGCAGGAAACAGATGATAGAGCAGCACTTTTGAATAGAATATTCTGCAATGTTCTCTATCTATATATGGGAGCCAGTAGCCATATCTGGACATTGAGCATTTGAAATGTGGCTGGTACAACAGAGATGCTGCACTTTTAATTTTATTTCATTGTCATTAATTTAAATTTAAATAGCCACATGTGGCTAATGACCACCATACTGGATAGGGCAGCTATAAAAGGCACCAGTGTGGTAACAACAGCACAAATAGAACCTGTAGGGGCAGTAAGGAGAAGAAGGTTTCCCAGCCTAAGACAGTTAAAGGCTACTTGGAGACACTGGCCAATGCCAGGCGTTGGTGTGTCCTGGTTGATCCTAGGCAGGCACTCAACTTTGGGATGACATCACTTTAATAGGTTCCAAGTCCATTACATTCCCTTTTCCTGCCTTATCTCTCATTTCCAACCCTCCCTCGATTCAAAGCTGGAGTCACCCTTGCTTTACCATGTACAGACGTCCTAACACGTCTCTTTATCTTCTCCTACCTAACCAATCCCTTTTCATTCCTTAAGATCAAATTCAAAGCCTATCTTGCTCTTCCCGGTCAATGTCACTTCCATTTGGCTCCCTTCTCTCATTGTTCCTTATTTGTCTCTACCAGGGTAGGAGGTAAGAGAGCTAAGAGGTGTGCGGTTGGTGATTGGAAGAGCAGGACCAGGAGTCTGGAGAGCTAGGTTTGAATCTCAGTCTAGGTTTGTAACCTTAAGAAAGTTTTCTAACCTCTCTATGCTTCAGCTTCCACATAGGTTCAAGGGAGGCAAAAAAAATGCAAATGCTCACAAGGTGACTGTGATCTCAATGATTGTCTGCAACTAACTCTCTTTGTTCAGTGCCTAGTATGTTATGAGCATTCGAATGTGTGTTATTTGCACTATGTTTACTTCTATCAGTATATCCTTGATATTCCTGTGTTATTGATGCCTAATGACAAAACTGTGATAGGACAGCACCCCCCGCCCAATCTTTTCATGATTCCTTCCTTTGCAATAAAAAACCTGGTACAAAGTAGGCATTTAATGAATGTTTACTGAATGCATGAATAAATTAATAAGTGAATGCATATGTGGATGGGTGAATAGTTAGATAGATAAATGCTTGATTGGCCATGGCAATGTACAATAAAAACAGCAATTTCTCTCGGGTCCAATAGCATTTGAAAGTGACCATCAAATGGACAGGTGGACCATGCCTAATTCTAAAGCCCTACACTAAATGCTCCACTTCACCCATAGCCTGATGAAAAGGAAAAACAGGAATCACAGGAATAAATGCTTTTTCTTACAGAAAATAAAAACAAGTGTCAGAGAGAAATGATAGAAAAATTTTAGGAACATAATCCCATCATCCACACAAAGCTGCTGACTTTAAAACATGTTGAAGTATTTCCTTCCAGGCTTTTTTGGGTGCACACACACACACACACACACACACACATATATGTATATGTTTTGACAAATCTGTAATTATATTATAAAATAGTTCTGACACATTGCACTGAGCTGGCTACTACTGGTAGCAACGAAAGCTCTCATATGCTGCTAGGAGAAATAAAATTAGTAAAAGCATATGGAAAACTGGCAGTCTCTGCAAAAGCTGAATGCATGCCTATGCAATGACCCAGCTATTTGACTTTTAGGTACGTGCCCAGCAGAAATGTGTTCACAGCATCACCAAAGTAACCTATTCAAGAACAATCACAGAAGCACTCTGCGTAATGAATAGAACTGGAAACAACCCAAGTGTTCATCAACAGTAGAATGAATGATTTTAGTATATTCATTAACACAGTGGAATGGGATGAGGAGACTATGCAACTCAACACAACCACATGAATGAATCTTACAAGGAAAGTATTCAGTTGAAAGAGGCCAGGGGAAGAAAGAATATACAAGGTATGACTCCATTTGTCACATTCAAAAACAGGCAAAACTGATCATAGTGTCAGAAGTGGTTACTTTGGGGGGAAGTAATGACCGGAGGGGGCCCGAGGAGGGGTCCTGGGCACTGGGAATTCATGCCTTTGTCCCTTCAGCTTCCCATTATATGGGTGCACTCATTTTGCAGAAATTCATTGAGCTGTATGCTTGTGATTTACACACGTTTCTGTTTGTTATACTTCAATAAAACCTACTTTAAAAAACCTTCCATAATATGTTTGTAAACTCTTTTTGTAAACTCATGTAAAATATTCCATCTGGTTGATATATTATGATTGACCTAACTTCTTTCCTATTGTTCAACAGACACCTTGTTCTTTCAGTTTTTTTCACCCTTTTCAATAACTCTTGGATGGCTATCCTTGTACATGTTTGGAGATGTGGAGAAAGGCCTCTTTCCTTAGGATTAGCCACAGTGAGTGAAATCAAAGGGCTTCGGGGCTCTTGATACTATTCCAAATGGCACCTAAAAGACTGCTTTCATTGTCATTCTTGTTGCTGGCTTATTTGTACAAAATAAGCTCACGCTGCCAGGGTCCTGAGCAATTTGGACTTTCAGAAGTACTGGATGAGCATGAACATTTGTTCATACCCCCTCCAACGGTGGACTCTCTCAAGAGAAAAAAAATATTTTTTCCAAGGAGAAATGTTCTAAGTGAGAATTCACGGCTCTCACTTTGAATTCTGTTTCCTCAGGGATGGCTTTTCCAGCATCAGGCAAGAAGGCGCCTGTTCTCTGGGACCCAATTTCCCAGCCCAAGGAGAAGCCCAGCGCTGCCTGCTAAGTGCAGAGGGTGCTGAGAAGTATAGATTCCCACGCAGAACACAGGCAATTTCATGCACAAAATGGATATTTTGCTCCGTTTGCTGAGCTGAAATCAAGGTGCACGCTGAAGGCCTGACAGCTCTTTAGCTGTAGCAGCACAAACGTGCTGTTACAAGACTTGAAAACTGTTTTTGAAAGATTTGCTTAGTTTTCCAAAAAGAATTGTCAGTTCCCAGCTAGCGCGAGGCCAGCTGCTGAAGTAGGGAAGGAACCAAAGAGATAAATAAGCTTACGAATCCAAATATATTCTTAATGTTAATGCCAGAAGGCTTTGGGGAGCGTGGAGCCAGACTTATTACTGATGCTGAGACACCCCGAGAGTCACGCGCAATTTGACAGGTCGAGGCTTAAAACCAGAAATAGCAGGAATTGATTCAAGACACTCACTCTCACATCCAGTTCACCCTGAGAAGAGCTCCGGAGCCTAATGATCGGGACTGGAGGATGGAGACAGACGTTCCCGTCCTTGTTCTGCAGAGGGAGGGCGGGGAAACAGAACAAAAAATCTTTGGGATACTCCAGGCAGCTGGTTTTTATTTTTGGTTTTACTGAGGAGACAGGGATTATTTTCTGAGCACTCCTTCAGTTTTGCGAGAAGTGACAGAGGGGGTAATTCGGTCCTGTAAACGTCAATCTGACCAGGGTGGCCTTGCTAAATAATGTGGTTAATGTCTGCCTTGAATCACACAGCCACTACCATGGACGCCTGGCTGGGACGCCAATAGCAAAAGAAGGAGTCAATGAATCACACAAGTATTTTTTTGTTATAAATCAGTTTTTACTGTGAATAAGGTAGATCAAGTCAAAAGAGCTGGTTCTAAGAAACAGATTCATAGATACAGACAAAATTTTGATAGTGGCCAGATGGGAGGGGCGTTGGGGGAGATGGGTGAAAAAGGTGAAGGGATTAGGAAGTACAAATTGGTCAGTACACAGTAGTCATGGGGATATAAAGCACAGCATAAAGAATATAGTCAATCATATTGGAATGACTAGGTATGATGTCAGACAGGGAGCAGCTTTATGGGGATAATCACTTAGTCAGTTATATGATGTCTAATCACTGGGTTCTACACCTGAAACTGATATAATATTGTACCACCTGAAAGCATAATACTGTATGTCAACCATAATTAGAAAATAGCAAATTATTTTAAGTCAAAAAATTATATATGTTATAAGGCATAAAATTACATAAAATAAAAAGTATTTTTCAGGAGAAATAAAAAATAACTGGTTCTAAAGATAGAGCAAATGATCTGGCTCTTGCCCTGGTGGTCTAGCTAGATGAAGGCAAGGGTCTGAAGGTGACCTGTGGGGGAGGCATGGGGGAGGGGAAGGACTTGAGGAGCTCAGAGGGGGCAGTGCAGGGGTCCGACCTCTGGGGGCAATCTTCAGGGTCTGGAGACACTGTCCACCCCTTCTCTAGGTATGGAAATCATATACCTATCGAAATCATTTGATCGTTATTCCCATAAGTCAAATTAAAAGTTGGTGTTTTAATTCATTTAAATCAACTTACAAAAAGCAATTGTACAAGAATACACATATGACTATAATATACATGCTGCTTGCATCTGTAATAACTAAAGGCAGGAAGAAACAAGCTACACGTCTATCAATAAGGGAGTGAAAAAAATAAGAGACAGCACCTCCGTAGAACAGGACTGCTGTGTCTCTGAAAGAGAATGGGATGGATCCGCACACGCTGACCTGAGAGGATGTCCATGATGTGTTACTGAGTGAAACAGGCGATAGAGAGAGTTGTATATTCATTAAACATCTCTCCTGCAAAGAAAGGCAGGAACTTCCACTTTTATGGTGCATACTTCTATGATCTATGATCATATGATCAATGTCTATTTCATTGGTTTTTAAATCAAGTAAAAAATACTTTTCTAGTGAAAGCAAAAAGATATACATATATATCTTTTACATATATATATATGTACTGTCATATATATATATATAATGAAAGTAAATTACTGGATGGTTGTTAAGGCATTTTTTGTTTTGGTTTTGATTTAGGTTGATTTCTTTATTTTTCCAATATGAAAGTGGCTCTTTTGGTGAGAACTTTAAAGTGGACAAGCTATGGCCCTAACTCTGGAGGATGATTCTTCTTTAGAAGGAGGGTTTTCGTTTGGTTTTCTGTGGTTCTTCCAATGTATGGACCTCATTCCAGTTACAGTTTTCCTTTCCCCCATTCTCTCAGGTGTTCTTTGCAGTTTTGCCTAGAAGGCAGATGTGGTCAGGCCCAGAGGGGTCGTGCCCAAGATCACTTTGCTGGAAGCAGCAGAACCAGTCCTCCAGTAAATACTGTCTGATGCTAAATCCCAAAATCTGCAACTGCTCAGAGCTCCTCCTAATCATTTATATCTCTAAAGTGGAGGTCACAGAACCTTAGTCTTTGATTTGTGGGACAAATTTGTAGCCATTCATTCTGTCGTAAGAGTACAAGCTCGAAAGTCATGATCTCTGATTTCAAATTGCTCCCTAGCTGTTCAACTTTGGAAAAGTCTCTTAACATCTTTGTGCTTTAGTTTTCGAAACTATAATATAGGGATAATGATTATGCTTACTGTTCAACTTTGGAAAAGTTGCTTAACTTGCATGTACTTCAGTTTTCTCATCTATAAATTGGGATAACTATTGTGCTTACCCCTCAGGATTATTGTGAAATTAAATGAACTAGTATTTGTTGAGCAGTAGCAATATAGTAAGAACCTAATAAATGCTAGCCGTAATAATTAACTTTAAACTCATTTTGTAACCTTTGGCATATCCGATGCTCGATTTCCTCGTTTATAAAATAAGGGCAGTAACACCAGTTTCTCAGGGGGGATATGATGATTAAATGAGGTAATATATTTAAAGCTCCTGGCATCAGGCAGAAATTTATGTGACTTGTGACTTACTGGATGGCCCTCATTGATGGCATAGTGATGATATTTCTGTGGACTGGTTGGTGGCATATGTGAGGAGAAGATGCTCATGTTGGTCAAGAGTGACCTGGAGAATTATTTATGAGTCAGATGAACAGAGCAGCAAAGAAAAAGGCCCAGCATTCCAGAGCCAACTATTCCTGTGCCCTAAACATAAAGGGAGAGATGGAACAGGGCCTTCCAAGAGAGCGTTCTGGGAGCCCCTGGGAACTGTGAGGGCAGATTGATAGAGAAAAGCAGTCAGCATTTCACAGCCTGAGGGAAAGCCTCCCAGGTGTGGTGGAAGAAACTTTGCTAAACCAACATATACCCCCATGGAAACTCCAGGCCTGCTATTTACAGGGAACAATAAACATGTTCCTTGGCCACTGGAGCGGCCTTGCTGGGTAAGAAATGCATTAGGGAGAATCCAAAGTCCTTTAACCAGAGCTGTGTACAAATTAGAGCTTCTGGCATGGAATTGTCTATGTGCTTTAAGTCTCAGGGAAGGAAATAATACGATACGTGCCACAGGGTAAAAATTCACCTGATTCCCAAGCGAAAACAAAATCTTGGGCATTGCTTCCCATTTCAACCATATTTGCATTGACTAAAGTCAGTGATAACTATGATATTTTGATATTTCTAGAATTCTTGATTTCATTGTTCTCTGATGTTTAGCTTTTCTTCCCCCTACATCCTTCTGGTATTTTTTGACCTAGCATATAAAACGATATTTTAGCGATAACACACTTACCCATGATGAACTGTATTGCTCTTTTTTCTTTTTCCCAAAGGAAGGTTTTTATTACTTTTATATACGGAACCCACAGTGCACACTCAGCCCTGCTTGGCGGCCAGTTCCTTAGCCTTGGCCTTTCCTAGTTTGGCGATGCGAGCTGCCAACCTGGGACCCAGGAGGCTGCCTCCCCAGCGGCGGCAGATCTCACCATATGTGTTGTTGTGATTGGTCAGGATGGCTTCCGCGAGCTTAGCCAGAGCTCTTTGTCTTCCGAGTTAACTCGTGTGAAGGCGATGGTGGTGCAGGGCTTCCTGTGGCCCAGACATCCCAGCCTGGCCTTCCCCTTGATGACGCAGTAGGGAACCCCCATCTTCTGGCACAGGGTGGGCAGGAAGACCACCAGCTCAATGGGATCCACGTCATGAGCCATCACTACCAGCTGGGCCTTCTTGTTATCCACCAGGGTGGTGACCCTGCTCGAAGGACAGGTGGGCTCTTGGTGGGGACACCCCCTTCGCTGGCAGCTTTTCTCCTCAGCCCAGACCAGCAATCTCTGTTTCTTCTCTTGCTTTGTCTCTGGTCGGTACTTGTGGGCCAGCTTGAGCATAAAGGTCTATTCTCTGTAAGTGTCTGAGGGTGCCTCCTGTCATTAACCAGTTCAACCAGGCCTAGGACCACCAAACAGCTATGCAGCAGAACTGTATTTTTCTTACTGAAAAAGCAATATAGCATCACAGTTAAGAGTTTGGAGCTAGAGTTGCACTTACTGGGTTTGATTCCTGGCTTTGTCATGTGCTAGCTGAGTGACCCTGGAAAGGTTACCTACCCTGTCTGTGCTTTTGTTCTCTCATCTGTAAAATGGAGATGGTTATAGCACTTCCCACCTGGGTTTGTTGTGAGTATCAAATAGGTTAAAGTCTGAAAAGTGTTCAGCAAAGTATTTACCTGATGCGCTGTACTTGCTCAATGCATGATAACTATTTTTTGTCATTGTGATTTTATCAGTATTATATGACCTTAACAATTTTCTTGTAAGTGGGGAGGTACCTTCCCTACGATATCAGCTTTGCAATTAACTCAGCTATCCCTTTGCTGCCTGGGTTTCAGTTTTCATGAGATTTTGTTGCTCTTCTATCTTCTCCATCCATAGAATGGAGATAATAACACCTTACAGGAGTGTCAAGAGGATTAAATGAGGTAATGTCTATGGAGTGCCTGGCCTGGAGTAAGTGCTCAGCAAAGGATAGTGTCATTAGTTCCTTCTTTCTAAATTACTCAGCATTTTACTCCTAGGTAAGAACGTCCAATTTAGAAGTACTTTTATTTTAGTTTTTATTTAGTTTTATAACTAGTGAATTCAAAAAACTTGATTACTTCAGTACGACAAGGAGTCTGTTGGGTAATCAAGATAAATTCTAAAGCAAATGTATGTTTTGGTGCTGTTATTAGTAATGCTTGCCTACAAAAAGCTGCAGTTTTTATTATTTTTTAAATCTGATTTACTTCATTTTACTTATAAGCTCATGTTTGTCTCCAGGAGAGCTACTTGAAAGTAAGGAAAGAAATACACATGCACAAGCAAACTTAACTGTGCTCTGTAGACACTAGATGTTCAATAAAAATTTGTGGAATAAATAAAATAAACTGTGAAATTCACTTTTGTTATGTCCAACTCTCTCCCCATTTCTTGGCCCTTACAGGTCTCTGTTATCAAGGAGTCGTACAGTTCCTGCATGTGTCTAGCAGAGGGGTGCAGGTATAGCAGACAAGTGTGTTTTAACTTTGACAAGGGCTTGGGGCTGACAGTCCAGAATTGGAGGATCTAGTCGTAGTACTGTTGTGTGACCTCGGGCAAGTTGTTTTCCCTCTCTGAACTGATGTTTCCTCATCTGAAAAATGAGGGGTTGGATTAGAATACTTCTTCGCACCTCCTTTATTCTGCTAATGGAGAGTGTGTAACCTGAAATGACAGGGATCCAGGGGTGGCCTTCCTTTTGGATATGGGAGAGGGAGGGGAGAACAGATCTCTGTGCAAAATCTGCCCTTGCAATTACCAGCTCTGCAAACAAGGACAAGCTCCCTGACTTCTTCAAACCTCAGTGATCCTCATCTGTAGAACAGGAATAAGCAAGACTGTCTTCAAAGAATTGTTGCAAGGATGAAATGAGATATCGAACCTCAGGAACTTAACGTGGGGCCTTGCGTGAATAGAACATTCCTAAATGGTGCCCATCAATATGTGCGTCTCTGCTACTTTCTTGGCCAGATCCCTCTGCACTGAAGGTAAGAGTCACAGTTCTTTTCTTCAGTCCTCTCCTGGGCTAATTAAGAGCAAC
Source organism: Glossophaga mutica (assembly GCA_039655065.1). Lineage (NCBI taxonomy): Eukaryota > Metazoa > Chordata > Mammalia > Chiroptera > Phyllostomidae > Glossophaga > Glossophaga mutica. The sequence continues at coordinate 24,292,030 of CM077315.1, forward strand.
CTCTAGAAGGGACAATGCTGATGAAGCCAATAATATGAGTTCGGTGTTTTTGGAACTGTACACTGGCCCTTCTCCACGTGCTCCAGGGATACGGCATTTGATACCTGCCAGGAGATCGGTTCCTTCCTCTCTCAAAGCTGGTTTATTGATCTCCTCATTCTAATAGGGGCAGGGGAGGAAGGAGAAATGGGGAAATGTTAGCAAAGGGGGAGGTTGGGGCCACTTGATTTTTTGTCTTCATCCACAGAAGCGATGGCTGCAGACAGGATGGCAATGAATTCAGAATTACCTTGATCTCCTGGTGTTTTGTTCCCTTCTTTTCCAGTCAGTTACCAGCAGGTAGCCATTTTTAGTCTCCATTTATCTTACTTGACCAGGGGTCATGTCTGTTTGCAGGGCAAAGATTAGAGAAGTGGCAGATAAGTGGCTGATATCGCTGGTAATAAATGAGAATGAGCTTTAGGCCTGGTGTAATTAAAAATGTATAAACTCACATTTTATTCCCCCTTAAAAGTTTACAGTCATTCTTCGAAATCCTTCTTGAATGTGCTTTTGAGTCATCTTTCCTGATAAGAAAAGGGAAGGAAGCTGATGATCCTATAGAAGACACCCCCTTCTGTGAAAAATCAAACCCGTAGCAGGGAGGGTGGGGCTGAAGCTTTTCCTTGGCGTCTGTGGGGCCAAAGGGGGAGGAAGATGTCACCACTCAACTTTGTATCTACCTTCGCAGTTTTCAAGCTATGAGTCAGGGTCCTACTCACTCCAGTGTCACACAGCAAGCCTAGGTCAACTTCAAGCAGGGGCTTCTCAGAGCCTGGGCCAGGCTGCCATCAGCAAAGTAGACCCAACATTCGCTCCAGTGCCAGAGAAAGTTCAGCTCAGCTTGGGACTTTCAGTCTATTTGCCCGCAAATGCCACCACTGTGTGCTCTTTGGGATCTGGACTGTGTCACACCGAGTGTGACCACATTTTCCTCAGTCCAAAGTGCTGGTAGAATCCCAGCCACGGGAAACCTTTTATTTTAGGGGCAGGGCTGGAGTGGTGGAAAGAAGCAGAATCAACCAGGCCCCAGGCTATGTCTCAGCTACTCTGACCACATAGTTCTACTCAGTCTTGACAATTGTGCTGTGAATGGGAGTATTTCCTCCATTTTACAGATGAGAAAATTGAGGATCCTGGAATGACTGGCTCCAGGTCTTCCTCGTAAGAGAAGGGGCCCTGCTCTGGCATCCGCTTAGCCTCCAACCCCTCTGTCCTTGCAGCAGCCACATGGGGGCCAATGGCCTGGGCCTGCTGCTGGTTTTGTGTCTGAGCCATATGAACAAGTGCCCAAGGGTTAACTCCTCCTTGCTTGCAGAGTTTCTAGAGTTGAGGACAGCCCTGGGCAGTGGCTCTGGCCCCACAAGGAAATTCCATGCCTCCTCTTTCCAAAAAAAAAAAATATATGTGTGTGTGTGTGTGTGTGTGTGTGTGTGTGTGTGTGTAGGCAGAGTGATAAAGTCACTTCTTTCTGCTGGTAAAAGTGCCCAGCACTGAAGTGGTTACCAACCATTTTGCTCAACCAGACTATTTACAAGTAGTAACAGGGTATCTGCTTCCTGTCATCTCCATCATATATCTTAAGGCAGAGAGATTGGAAGCCCATTACAGTCTGATATCTAATCAATACACACCGTATTCCTACAGCAGGAAGTAAAAGAATAGGCCCTTGGGAACCAGAGTTCAAATTACTCTACGTCGATTCCAGATAGCGGCTAATGATAGGCTGCGCTGGGGGTGGGGGATGGGCGGGGGAAGGGAAGAAGTGACCGTAGTTTAATGGGATAGTTAATTCAAAGACCAGATATGTATTCACATTTGTCTCATTTTAAAACTCAATGCAGTCCCTCAGAAGAGGGAAAGACAGGCATGTCCATGTCACTCGCTCCCCTCTGCCTTTAAAAGCATTTGCTTTGCTTTGTGCAGTTATAAAATACATTTTAGACATACACTGGCATTACACATAATTTTTAAATGTCTGGGTATCAATTATACCTGGATAGATTTTCATATAGTACTAAAAAAAGGCTAAAGGAAGTTAAACATATTCATTTGGGTTTTTTTTTCAATAAATATATACTGAATGTGTGTGCGTCTATATACATACATATTGTGCTAGTTACCTGGGTTTAGCTTCCAGCAAAGTTCTGTGCAGCGCTGACCTCATGGAACTTACACATTCATGAGGAAGATGTAATTTCTCGATTGGTGTTTATGTCAGGTTGGTATGACCGAAGAGTGTGTAGAGAGAGTTTTCAATCAGCAAAGAAGGAATGGCGTTGCAGTCACTAAGGTGTGTTTGTCTCCTGCCTCTTCCACCTTCTTGCTTTGTATTCTTTGAGCTTCAAATACTCCACTTGTGAAACAGAAATAATGTTCGCCCCTTGGGTTATTGTAAGGATAAAATCAAGTAAGAAACATGAATGTTTCCATCTCAAAACCTATAGTCATTCCTCAGAATAACCCAGTGACCATTCATTTCCATGCAGCTAGGTCGCATCCCCACCCTGTGCTAGCCTTTGAGAGATCCTGGGAAGGACCGTGGCTGTGCAGCTTGTGTATCTCACTCACAGAGCCCCTGACTCTGCTTTCCTTCTGTGAGGTTGGGGCTCTGCACCCCTGCAGCAGCTTCCACACTGGCCTCTGCCTATAGGGGGCACAAGTGGCAGACTGCAAGGCAACGGAGGAATTTGCTATCTTTGCTATTTGCTGTTCCTCTCAGCCCCTCTTCACCTTGGCAATAGTATCTCATCCTCCAGCAGCCATTGACTCTCCAGAACTCCCAGAAGCAACCTTATTGTGCCCCCTCGGAGGTAGGAATGCCAACAGGCAACACCGCTTCCCCAGACTTCTCAGTCTCAGCTCTGAGGGTTCCTCCCCCAGCCACAAGCTGGAAGTCAACTGCTTCTCAGAAGCCTCTGCTCCACCAGGCTCCTCCTCCGAGCTCCTGGATTCTGAAATCCCTAATAACTACCCTTTGTTCCCCAGCCCTAGGTGTGGTGGCCTCATACAGTTATTATTGCTGTGACCTCAGTGTTCCTGCTTTTGCCTTTTAAGTCATCCTGTGTCTGTGTAATCAAGTTCTGGTATTGAATTCTTTAGCTAAAACACCCAGTGTGGTTCGTGTTTTCCTGACTAGACCCTGACTGATACAAGGGTCAAAGGTGATCACTGCTCTTCAAAGGAACTTCACAGTTTTTATTATGCTATCCCAGGGCAGCTTGCTTCTTCCCAGGGGACTCAAACACAAAAGCAATACCAACAACTAACTCTCTCTCTGTCTCCCCCCCACCTCCTCTCTCTCTCTCTCTCTCTCTCTCTCTCTCTCTTTCTCTCTCTCTCTCACACACACACACACACACACACAGAGGCAGCATGTATATTTCAGGCCCTCAGCCCTCCATTCATAGGCTCTCAAACTCAGGTTCATATAGAGCCAGATTAGAAACTTCATCCCTCCTGATGTCTTCCGTCCAAGACCTTTCAACAAACCCAAACTCCTCTTTAGAGAAATAGACAGAAATAAAATTTCTATGCTAAATTGCTGTCTCTGGGTCAGGGAACTTTCTATTAGAAATTCTGAGTGTTACCTCTGCTGGCCAAAAATGCCTTGTTGTATCAACATGTTGTAAAACTTATGAAGAATATGTATGGACTTAAAAGTACCTCCTGTATGTGAAATTTTGCATTGTCTTTAAAACGGAAAAAACACTTTAATGCATAGGACAGAATCTGGTACATAGCATGTATTAAAATACAGGGGCTGGCAGAAGTAACGCCTGCTTGAATGTGGTTGGTAGGGTAATAATATGGGTGTCAAAATTTATAGTTTTAATTTGCACGTTTCACCTAAAATGTCATATAGTGTGCTTGAGTGTGATATTGTTATGTTACAGAATTACATGCTTATGATTTTGGAAAAAATAGATTTGTGACAAAAAGGGGTGTTATTTGTGCTGGACCCTGTATTAAACTCTATTCAGTCCTATCAAAACCTCAAGGTGGTGAGCATTGAATGTCTTTTCTTTAATTCTTTTATTTAGCCAAGAAAGGAGAAGTGTACTGTCTATGCTTTCTCCACCATGAAATTCAGGACTAATGGTGTGCCTTGAATGGAAGAATCTCCCATTTAAGCTTTGATGTGTTTATTTCCTTATATCCATCTTTTCCCAGTAGTCACACTCAACACCTAGCCTGCTAGGCCATTTGCATCGCTGGGATCTTCCTCATTGCCTCACTCTGTGTTGTACATTCCCTTTATGATGCCTTTCCTCCCCTGCACCTATCCATACTCTCCCGCCCATTAAGAACCAAAGATCAGCCTTCAACTGGAATCCAGCAGGCTTTTGACATTAAGGTCAATCATACACTGTCTTGTTATAGTCTGAAACTATCCCAGGTTTATGTTTGTGTCCTCATGATTCTCTAGGAGCCCAGTTCCATTCAGGCAAATGTCTCTGCCTGGAATTCTCTTTTGTCCTCAAAAAGCTGAGCACAACATTTCTATCTGTTGAATGTTTCTTTGATAAACATTCTTTTAGAAGTCAGAACTGGAAAAGACAAAATTGAAAAAAGTTTTCTCTAGATGAAATAACTTCTGGTTTATCTCTGAGAGCTCCAAATACCACTCTTTCCCTCTTTGTTTTGGCTGCCGGTGAGCTCACAGATAAGTTTTGTTCAATATCCAAAGCCTCCTTTAGTCTAGTTTTCTGCTAAAATTACATTGCTTCCTTTTCATGCTCCCTCACTGTTCTCCATTCAACCCGTATCCTCGCCACCCATTTCATTTCCTGTATCTCGGACTTCTACCTCCATCGTGATAGCCTTATTATTTTATTCAATCTATGTTTATTATATTTTGGAAATAAATATAAGGAGAAACTGCTAAGCCCAGGGTTGGGTACATAAAAAGATAATCTGCGTGTGCATGTTAATTCATGTACATACAATTCTTTCATAGATGAGACTTCTCTACTTCACAATTATTTTTTAGCATTTAATTATTTCATTGTTAATTGAACTTATTGATATGACATTGGCTAATATAATTATACAGGTTTCAGGCATACAATTCTATAATGTATCATCTGTATATTGTATTATGTGTTCATCACCCCCAAGTCAAGTCTCCCTCCACCACCATTTAATAGCCTCTTCTATGTCCCCCCACCCCCATTTCCCTTTGGTGAAATCATCGCCCTGTTTTCTGTCTGTGAGGCAGAATTTACCTCATAGACAACAGAAAAGCAATTTCTAAATTCCCATTACAAAATATTAGGAAAAAATTTTAAAATACAAAGGATGAAACATATCTTACATAGTCTTAGCATCTAAAGACAACCACAATTAGGACCCATAATATCTTCATACAATGTTCTTGTACAACTGGCATAATAACGATAATGTGCACATGTACATATATATCTTATTTTTCACTATTAAATTATACATTCCTATATTTTTGCAAAATCTTCACAATTTCCAATTAAAAATATTAGTTGTCAGAAAGATATTGGCATAAAGAATAACTCCAGAATAACTCCTTTTCGTTTCTAATTAATGTGAAACCACAAGATTTATCCTCTCACCTTAAACAACAGAGTCCAGGCAAAACAGGAAGGAAAAAAGAAAGAACAGAGGAAAATTAAATATAAAACAAACAAAAGGATGATAGATTAAAACTCAACCATATCAATAGTTACATTAAATGTAAAGTGTCTAAACACTCCAATTAAAAGTCAGAGATTGTCATATATAAAAAAGCAAGACCTAATGTGTCAGGCAGGTTCTCCAGAGAAAGAGAGCCAACAGGATGTATGTATAGAGAGATCGACTTCAAGGAACTGGCTCATGTGATTGTGAGGGCTGGCAAGTGCAAAATCTGTAGGGCAGGCTTACAGGCTATAGCCACAGGGAAAAAATGATGTTCCAATTCTGAATCTGAAAGAAATCTAGAGGCAGAATTACTATTTTCTTAGGGGACCTTAGTCTTTTAAGGCCTTCAACTGATTGGATGTGGTTCATCCACATTAGGTAGGGTAATCTGCTTTGCTCAAAGTCTATTAATTAAAACGTTAATCTCATCTAAAAATTACCTTCACAACTACATCTAGACTGCTGTTTGACTAACCAATTTGTATCATAGCCTAGCCAAGCTGACATAAAATTAACTTTCACACTCAATTACATGCTTCTATAAAAAGCCAGCTCCAAACATAAAAACACACACAGGTTAAAAAGATGGCAAAAAGTATACCAAGCAAACATGAATCATAAGAATGCTGGAGAGACTAAATTAATATCATAAAAAGTAGACTTCAGAACAAGGAATATTACCAAGGATAAAGAAGGATATTTCATATGGTCAACGGGTCCATTCACCAAGAGGATATAATAATCCTAAATGCATATATACCTAAAAGAGAGCTTCAAATTACATGAGGCAAAATTGAAATGAGGAATTGACAAATCCAGAATTATATTTGGAGACATCAAGTCTCCTCTCTCAGTAGATGACAGAGTGAGTTGACAGAAAATCAGTAAGAATGTAGAAGACTCAAACAACACTATCAACCAGTTTGATCTACTTGACATTTATAGAACACTCCATCCATTAACGGTATAATACACATTCTTTTTCAGTGCCCATGAAATATTCACCAAGACAAATTATCTTCTGGGCCATAAAACAGAATTCAATTAATTTAACACAGTTGTAATCATGTATAATATGTTCTTTGAGTACAATGGAATTAAACTAGTAATAACAGAAGAATACATGGAAAACCTTCAGACATTTGAAAATTAAACTAAAAACTATTAAATAATTCATTGACCAAAGAAGAAATTGTAAAAGAAATTAGATACTATTTTGAAGTGAATATACAAGATATCAAAATCTGTGAGATATAGCCTCAGCAAGACACAGAGGGAAAATTATATTATTATATGCTTATATTAGAAAATAGATCTCAAGTCAGTGATCTTAGCTAATCTGCCTTAATAAATTAGAAGAAAGGCAATTTTTTTAAAAAGGACTCTGAAGCCAAAAAATAATAATAAAGATAAGGGCATTCATCAATGAAAACAGAACAACAAAGAAAATCAATGAAATAAGAAGCAGGTTCTTAGAAAAGATCTATACAATTGGAAACCTTTAGCCAGACTGCACACTCACGCATGCGCATGGGAACACATGCACACATGCCAGAGAGAGAGAAGATGCGAATTACTAACATCAAGTATCAAAAAGGAGATCACAATATATCTTGCAGACATTCACAGAACAAGGGGATATTATGAATAATTTCATTTCAATACATTCAATAATGGAGAAAATTGACAAAGCACTTGAAAGATGTAAATAACTCAAGTTCCTTCAAGAAGAAATAGACAAGTACTCTAACCCTAAACCTATTAAAGACATTTTATTTATAGTTAAGAAGACCAAAATCATGAAGTATAAAAGTAGTAAAACATTAAACTTTATCAAAGTTAAAATTTTTGCTATTTATAGAAAAAAAAACTAAGATGGGATAAAACAAATTTCTGATAAAAGAATTATAACCAGAATATCAAAATGCAAGTCTTACAACTTAACAATAAGAAAGCAGACAACTTTATTTAAAAATGGCAAAATATTTGAAAGAACATTTCCCCAAAGAAGAAAGATGCAAATGACAAATATGCACCTAAAAATATACTCAACATTATTTGTGACTAGGGAAATGCATATTAAAGTCACAAGAGAAACAACTACACATTCAGTAGAATGGCTGAAATTTAAAAGTACAATAATTCCAAATATTGGTGAGGATGTGGAGTAACTGGAACCCTCTGTGAAATAGTATAGCTACTTAGGAAAGCCATTTGGCATTGTTTTTAAATAAAATTAAATACATGCTTTCCATACAGCCCAGGAATCCTACTCCTAGATATCTACCACAATTAAATGAAAACTTTGTTTCCATAGCTAGTACTATAGTGCTCATAACAGATTTAGTTAATATAGCCTATAATTAGAAACAACCCAAATAACTGTCCACTGCTGAATAGATTGTGATATATCCATACAAAGGAATACTACTCAGCAAGGGAAAAGAACTCAACTCATATAACTGATGCATTCAACAACATGGCTCATTATGCTAAGTGAAGGCCATAAAACTAAAAGACTACGTACAGTTGGATTCTATTTATGTAAAATTCTAGAGGCAGTAAAAGTAAAGTTATGAAAAGTAAATCGGTGGATTTCAGGGGCTGGATGGGAGGAGGGGGGTGATTGGAAGGGGCATGCGGCACTGTTTGGGGATGTCCTCTGTGTTGCTTGTAGAAATGATTATGCAACTGGATACATTTATCAAACACATTTATATGGTCTAAATTAGTGAATTTTATGTAACTTTTACATGAATTATGCTGATTCTAAAAGTACAAGTTGTCTTTGACATAGAAATATATACAAAAAATAAGTCCTACTACCCATCAATTATTACAATGTACAGTATATAATTAATGTCTCTATCCCATGCCCAACTCTGAATTTTCTAGCAAAACAGCATATTTTGCATACAAAATGTGCATTTGAGTGACATATAGTCACTCACATATACATAAAGTAACTAATCATTTAATATTTTATCACATTTATGGGCCGAATGTTAATGGTTTCCTAGTTATTGGAAATTTGTTTACCATGATTCTTTATCGTAAAGATGCAATAAACATATTTTCACATAAAAAGATATTTTTCAATATTTCAGAGCTTCAATTTTATTTTAACACTAACAAAAAAGTGGTCTCTATAGCACTTTGGATAAACTAAACATTTTGTTTTTTCCTAGGAAGATATAGTCAAAGATATGCGGTTGCCTGAGCCACAGAATTAATCAGTAATCGATTGCAGAACAACCGAGGCTTCTCTCCGTTGCAGACACCTATTGCCTATGTGAAAGTTTTACTAACACTTAGGAAGTACTTCTACATATCAGAAATGCTTCCGATCAAATCTTCATGTTAACTCGCCTAATCTTTATATCAGCACCTATGAGGTGGCTACTGTCATTTTCTGTACTTTTTTTTTATTGGTGTTCGGGGGACCCTGTCCTGGGCACCAGATGTGGGGGGGGCTCCGCCCGCAGAGCCCCATCCCTCCGTCACGGATGAAAGTAAAAACTACCAAGACATCTTCTGCTTGGGGAGGAAAGGGGTCAAACTCTCTGAGGAGAATGACCCAGAGCCCCTTCCTCACTAGGCTTTTATTGGGTTCCAATATACCGGAATACAAATTTAACATGTCAAAGAAATCTGAGGGCTTAATCCGAGCCAGTGTTTGTCAGGAAGGGGGGTTGCCAAACTTTGGGAGACATGCTCATTTCCTCCTGGGCCACTTGTCACCTCAGGAAGAGCACTCTTAGCAAAGCAGGTTTCACAGGACTTCAGGAATTCTTTCTTATGCCAAGCACCCAAGGAGCCGTCCTGGCCAGGACAGGGCTGCACCACTCACCCCCACAGTTTCAGGCTTTAAGCTGATTAGGAAGCAGGAGACATCTCCCAGATGGAAATGAGGACTCAGGCTATGTCAGAATAGCCGGGGGGCGAGGGTCCATCACATCCTCTTTGCTGCAACCCCCCAGTCCTTCCATGAGGCCTTCCAAGTGGTTGCATCTGGCTTAGTTGCCCCTCCCATGAGGAGTCTTACCCGTCATTGACTGCCAACCAAGCTATGGGGCCAGAGATGGGTAAGGCAGAAGCAGTGCTCCTGCCAGGGAGATAAGCTTTGTCTCCTTAGTAGGTCACATCCTTGTGACAGAACAGACCCAGATGAAGTGGGTCCCTAGGCTCTTACACAGCCCACCATGGGGTGAGGGTTACAACTCCTGAAACCAGGCTGAACAGTCCGCAACATTGGTGAGGCAGCTAAGACGCAGAAAGGTTAAGTGACTTGCTCCAGGTAACACAGCTAGTGAGTGACAGAGCCCCGGTTGGACCCATGCTTGCTTCTTCAATGTGTTAGCAATTCCACTGAGGTAACTTTCACATGGAGGAATTTTTAGAGGAAAACAATCCTCCCACCAACTTTTTCCTTCTCATTTTTCTTTCTCTTTTCCTGGGCACTAGAGAAAGTTACCACTTTACCCAGAAGACTTCTCGGCAACAAGTTAAAATATAAAGAGCTTAAATAATCAAAAGAATAACATGTTGCAGTCAAAATTCCACGAAAAAGTGATCAAGCACCAGAGCCTTATAAATCCCCTGTCTGTACTGGATTTCAAAAACGGGCAGCGTTAAAGTGCTGACATAAATCCTTTGTGGGTTGAACACTGACATTTTCCTGCATCGTGACGCACAGGGGACAAATAGTGCAAATCCTCTTTTTGGAACCGGTGCCCTGTTTTGTGTGCACGGCTTAGTTCCCGAGTCCCACCCTGTGATACACAAACCTGTCTCAGAGACCTGTTCCCCAAACAAACTTCTACCTGCCTGCAGTGCCTTGAAATGACCAGAGATGTTTCCAGGCAGCTCTTTTCCCCACAAACCCCTCTTCTCCATCCACTCTTCCCCTTGCTAATCTCGTACACTCCTGGGATTTTGCAGTTTCATTATCTCCAGACAAAATGGCCAGCCCAAGCCCTTGCTGGGACTTTCAGACCTCTCCATCTTCTGTCTTCTCTCTGTCTCCATGAGAAGTCTGTAATCAGCTTCAATTTTATATAGTCAAGGAGTGCTCCTCATTTCTTTGACCCACCCCTAACATGGTTCTCTCCTATCTTCTCCATTTCCTTAAACAGCACCGCCATTCTATACTGTTGCTCAGGCAAAAAAAAAAAAAAAAAAAAAAAAAAGGTCATTGGACCTGCCATTTTCCTTTCCTCACATCCAATCAGCATGCCCACTGTTAACCCCCCACTGATTAACCCCCCAACTTCCATCTCAATCTGATGATGTATTTCCATCTTCTTTAGTCTCAATCTCCCTCCCCTCTCACCTATACCTCCGCAGGAGCCCATTGACTGATATGCCACGTCCATCGTTGGCTCTTCTACAGATCCACTGTCCCCTGAGAGCCCGAGTGGTCTTTTTGAAACACAAATCTGACCATGTCACTCAATGGCTGAAACCCATCTGTGGATTCCCATCATTCGGAAGGTAAAGAGGAAGTCCACAGGGCCTACTGGAGCCTGTTTGCTCTGGCTTCTGACTTCATCTGCAGCCTCATCTCACTCTCCCCTCTACTGCCATGTGAACCCATCTCTGCTCCTGTGGACACAGAGAATTCCTCTTCTTCCCAGAGGACTCTCCTTCCTTGCCACCTCATTTGGCCAATTCACATCCCCCCTTTAACTGTCAGTTTAAATGCCACTTCTTCAAAGGAATGCTCCCCATACCATTAGCTCCCCCTCCCCTGCCCACATCCAGCCTGAGTGTATTTGTCCCCTTATGGGTCCCTGTATGTGGTGGCACCTGTCACATTTGCAATTATGAAGTCATTTTCATACCTTCTTGCCGATGGCCAGACTCTGTCAGTAGACCTTAAGCTTCATGGGGCAGGATCTATATCTTACTTTTAATTACTATGTCTCCAGAGCTAACACAGTGTCTGTCCACACAGAATGGTGTTCAATAAAAGCACACAGAAGCCACAGAATCAAAAAAGCCTTTCTCTACACAGGCAGAAGTTAGACACAGTCCTAATGCTGCAGTTTCCATGTTGGCACGGAAGTCAGCATGGCCTTGTGAAATCCATTCCAGGACTGAACATCAGCTCACTCTCCTCTGGAGGGCCACCTCCAAAGACACTTTCTGGCTGCTGGTGACATGTTCTCCAGAGCTTCGAATCCCTAAAGTGACATATCTCAGATGCTTCTGGGCAGGCGTCCTTGGTCCCAACCCTCATGGAAAAACATAATCCGGAAAGAAAAGAAAAGAAAGAGAAACCAGGACTAGAAGGCTGGCTTTATTACAGCAGAACTGTTGGCTTAACTTCCTAAAATACCATTGCATTTTCTTTCTGCATACAGCTGTGTTTATAGAAGGCAATATCATGTATGTAAATAAATTCAGATGCCGCTTGAGTTATTTTAAAACAATCAGTCTAACACTAATCAGCTTACTCAGAGACATAATCCTACCCTAAAAAAGTGACAAATCAGAACCCAGTGTGCAGAGTACAACGCATGGCGGGTAAGTAGAATGTCAATGCGAGGATGCTGCCCCGATCACAGAGTGGGGTTGGCCCTTCCAGATGCTTCATGGGAACGGCACTGCTGCTTCTGTGCCACACCCCAGCTTCATAGAGGTAGAAGGTGGACACCGTAATGACTAGTTAATGCATTATTGATACATTGGTTCTCAGTTCTCTGTGAAAGCCTCACCCTTTCTCACCAACATACATACGCTATTTCCTTTGCCAGGAATCACTGGGGCCTCCTAGCCTTCCAGAAAAACAGCCCCTGCTTCTAGGCCCACCTCCAATAGTCTCTCTTCTGCCGATTATATTGTCTTGTCCCTTATTCCTTCTTAGGTCACCTTACATAATATAGATAATAACTAATGCTAATTCCTAAAAGTTATTGAGCATTAAGTATGTGTCAGACACTCCCACGTACAGGAAATGTGTATTCACTCAATGACTCCTCACCTTATGAGGAACTACCATCATCACCTCATTTTATAGGTGAGGAAACCAAGGCAATGGGTGGTTAAGAGCCTGCCAAAGTCGCCTAGCCAGTAAATAAATGGCTTAGCCAGTGATCCAATTCCTTCCCCTCTGCTAGTTTTCAAGGGCCAGGTCCCCAGTCGTATATTGCTCTGAACTGGTTTCCGAGCATCTAAATTTGAAGAGAGAAATTTGGTTGTTTTAGAGATGTAGAAACTGGCTCAGGGAAGGGATACAATTTGCTATTTTCTTATTTCTCAGATAATGACAGGGAGGACTAACCCTCAACTCACCTCTGTCTCCCCTCCATGTCTGATTTCTTTGAGCTAAACACATGTCAGAACACTTTTTCAGTTTTGCTCTGGCTCTTTGTACAAATAGCTCTGTCTGGAGGGCAATTGCCAGCACATGAGAGTTGAGCAACAAAATATTTTTGTAGTTGTTGTTTCCCTTTCTTTCTTTCTTTTTTTTTTAATGGGCACCATGTGTGATGCAAAGAAAACCCCCGGGTTTCCCTTGAGGAGTTCGCAGTCTAGACAAGGACAAACTAATGCCCGTGAGTTAGTAACAGGACAGGTGACCACTAAGACTTCCACTCTCAGTAACCCAGCAAGGCCTTCAGAAGAGGGAGATGTGAGGGTTAGAGGTGTTGGCCAGGTCCCTGGTGAGATGGACAGAACTGAATTGCAATTCTGCTTCTCCTGGTACTGGCCCATAACCGTGGCCAAGTTCCTACACACCCCCGAGCCTTTGCTCCTTCGTTTATAACATGAGTTTCTTTCTTCTTGCTGTTCTGCATAGGAGTAAATGGGATGAGTGTTGGGTGGCCAGTCTCTCCCTTTTTTCCTTTCATTAAGCTTTTCACTGCTGCCAAGGGCCATGAATGAGACAGCATTCATTATGACTCACGTGTGTTCCCTTGTGGGTCCTTCAGAAAGCCCATTGCTCCCATGTGGCAAACTCCCGGATCATCCAGAACCTCTTGAAAGTGGCTTTATTGTTAATAGGGCAGGTTCATCTGTTCCTTGGAACTCCAAACATGTCAAGGACTCTTCAAAACTAGCCAGCATACAGTACGCACTACTCAGTCAGTCCTGCTAATCCTGGGAGCATGGACCCAAGAGGGTCGGAAGAATGTTTATCAAAACTATTCTTGCTACTACTACTATTATTTTTGTTGCTATTGTAATTATTGTTAATACTAGTTTCAAATACTATTATGATTTCTGAAGCTATTACTATTTCTATTTCCATCACAACTAATACTACAATTACTATCATCTCCATCATCATACCTATAAATCCTTCTATACCTGTTACCACCGCAACTAGCACCACTGCCACTCTATTAAAACTGTCTTATTCTTCTCCTGGCACAATGACCACCATCAACACCACTCTATTATAATTCTTCTTTCTCTTACTACTAATACCACAACTACCACCATCATCCTATCACACCTCCTCCTCCTCCTTCTTCTCCTATTTTTCACAACTACCACCACCATGCTGTTAGTAACACTGCTACTAGAAGCTGTTCATTCTTTTGTCATGCTTACTAGGCACCAAGCATTGTGCTAAACATTCTACATGTATTTGCATTTACCGTCATAAAAGTTCTGTGCTATAGGTATTTGTACTATTCTCATCTGATGGGTGAACAAATCAAAGCTCAGAGATTCAATGAGTCCTGAGCTTTCGCCTTGGTGAATGTCAGGGCTGAGATTTACACTATTTCTCTCAGATCCCCAGGCCCATGCCCTTCTAAATCTCCATGCTGCTTACAGCCAGCCATCTCAGCTGGGACAGAGTGTTTTTGATATTTCCCTTTTCTATGTTCTTGTGCAGGGAGATGGGAAAGATGGGAAGTCCACCCAGTGTAGAAGGACAATGACTGGATACAAAGCTTCAGGGTAAACAGGAAGCTCACACAAAGCAGCTAGCCAGCCGGGGCAGCTTGTCTGCTGACCTTGGCCTTGGCCATCCTCCTCACATCCCCTTGAATGAGCAGTTCCACACCTGAGATGATCTATGCAATGACACTTCCAGGTAGATTTTCGCTGCCACTTGGATAAGAAGCAAGAAAACTATGGACTGAGCTACACACATACACAGATCAAAGATGGTGGATAATAAACATCTTTTATTTACACAAAGTCTTTGTTGCTTTAATCCTCTTTGCCCATCTTTCTGCACATGCCCCCTGCAGTTAAAAAGGCATGTCCTGTATGCCCGTGAATGAAATGGCCATTATTGCCCCTCCCCAATTCTGTGGCACTTTATTCTTCATACAAGGGGCATGACTACTGGAGGATGCATTGGTTCATGCATTCAGTTAAATAATCATTCCTTCAATAAATATGCAGAAAGGGCACAATTTGTGCCAGGGCCATCATGTTGAACAAGTTGCAGCCTTTTTCACTCTTGAAGCTATTCTTACTCTCATGGATATGACCATCTAGTGGGGAGGTGATTAAAATCAAACAAGTAAAAAACAAAGCAAAAACAAAACTAGGTGACCACGAACTGTGGTAAAATCTCAGAAGGAAATAAAAGAGTATCAAAGAAAGACAATAAGGGAGGGCAGGTGGGACCAACCACAGACAAGGGGGCAGGAAAGGCCTCTCAGGATTCACCATTTAAGATGAACTTTGCAGTGTGCCAGCACTCCTAAAACACATTTCCAGGACACTATTGGGTACAGCACGTGCAAAGCCTTCAAACTGAGACAGGATTAAGTTTCAGAAATTGAGAAAATCCAGAGTTGTCAGAGCATAGGGAATGAGTGGAAAGTGCTACCAGATGAGATTGGAAGGTAATACATATTTGTATGTTGATGGGCATGGTCCAGTAGAGAAAGAAAATATAATGATATGTAGGAAAGTGAGAGAGAGAAAGGATAAATCTAATGATGCAGGAGAGAGAGAGAGGATATCCTAATGAAAGTGAGCATGGTGACTTTCTGGCCTCTGTCTCTAATACTTGTCTCCTCTTTTGGATGTTGCTTCTCATGCTCCATAAGCTTTGGGTGAGAAAAACCAAAGAGAGCATGGACAAAAATAGGACTTTTCTGATTTGGAAGTCAACAATCCTGATGGGCTCCCTAAAGACCTTGTGTTAAAGTTTGCCATCAGATAAGTACATGATGGGTAAGGTTCTGACTTTTCATTTTGCCTGTGATCAAGCTGAGACTTTGATGTAGAAAAATCCAGTGGATCTCCTGACACACAATAGATACATAATCAGTGTGTATAAGTAAATACTGAATAAATAAACAAATGAATGAATTAACCTAGCCCCATCTGGTACGGGAAGACATAGGATGAGTATCATCATTCTAGCTGTTAAGACATTGAACTAGCAAAGTTCAGGATGGGCCCAGTAGGTCTGATGGGTTTGAGACCATATCCCAATGGTCAGCGAAGTCAGGATGAGTCAAATGGGCATCACGTCCTATATAGAAGTTCAGGAGCATTGCACTAGGAGATCTCTAAAGTGTCATTGTTTATTTCACAATCTAAGCCTTTCTAATCTGTCCTGTCCATTATGAGCACATGAGGACTTAAAGTAAGAAGAAAGTCAGAGTTGGCTTGAAGCAGGAAAAGAGAGCCATTTCCACCCCTCGTTGCACCAGACTTGTTGCCCTAGGCCAAACCAAAACCTGCTAAGAGCCTTCTCCCTAGTTAAGGCCTGTCTTCACCTTCAGCACCAGTCAGTACCTCAGGCCCTTGAAACGTGCTGTGGCAGAAACCCTGGGCTTATAAACTCATTCTCCCACATTCTATTAACATATCCTCGTTTACCACCTGGTTCTTTTTCAAAGTGCTTAGGAGTAAGATGATCTTTCTCTTTTTATCTACAGCTACTGAATATTCTAGTTGAAGGGCAGGGAAGAAATCAATGCATTTGGAACCTTTAATTTTAAAGAAAACTCTATAAATTATTTTGGATTATGGTAAAAAATGGTGTTGATATTAGGTAAACTCAGTGAGGGCTAGGAGAGAGCTGGGAAAAGTAGTTTCCTAAGATCCAAAGTCTGACAACCCTGACAACCCGTCCTCATCCTTTCTTCTTCTGAAGAAATGTGGGTATGAAGAACTGGATGCCAGTGTCTAAGACAGATGGGAGTGGGTTCTGGCCACAGTATGCAAATGAAGGCTGCTGGGTAGGGAATCTATTTGTGAATAGTCCATGGAGTTTTTCAGAAAAAAACAAAAAACAAAACAAAACAAAAAACACAGTGCATTGTCACCACAGACAATAGGCAGCTCTCAACCATTGAGATAGCCTATCCTGTGATTCTCCCTTTAAGCTGTAAAAGATGTCTGTCAGTGGTTTAGTAAAAGACATTGTTACCCAACACAAGCTAATGACCAAAGAATGGGAGTTGGCCTAATTACTTCCCTCCCTCCTTCCTTCTCTCCTTCCTGTCTTTATTCCCTCCCTTTTTTCCTCTCTTTTGATTGAGATTGACAATTGTTGGGGCATTGAAAAACATGTACTCAATTCCTGAAATTCCAAGATGGAATTTTTGTCTTTTCAATTAGAAGAGTCATAGAGAATACAGACTCACTCCGAAGTGAATATGGCTTAAGAATTAGGAGCATCTTAGTTAAGTTTGTTCATCAGATTCCACAGATGAGTGAAATCATATTGTGTTTGTCTTTGTCTGACTGGCTTATTTCACGTAGCGTAATGTTCTCCAGGTCCATCCATACTGTCACAAAAGGTAAAATTTTCTTCTTTTTTATAGCTGAGTAGTATTCCATCGTGTAAATGTCCCATAGTTGTTTTATCCACTCATCTATTGATGGGCACTTGGGCTGCTTCCATATCTTGGCAATTGTAAATAATGCTGCAGTAAACACAGGGGTGCTCATGTTCTTTTGAATTAGTGTTTTGGGTTCCTTTGGATACATTCCCAGCTGGGTGGTGGTGTGGTGGGGGTGGGTGCGTGGGAGTTGGGGATGAAGGGAATTGAGCAAAATTGAGCAAAAAAGAAAAAAAGATTCATGGATAGGGACAACAGTGTGATGACTGGTGGGGGGGAGGATGGTATAAAGAGACTAAATGGTAATTTAAAAAATACGATAAAGATTAAAAAATTCAAGACTCACCTCAGATGCAGTGTTGAATAGGGAAAAAAAGAGAATTAGAAGCATCACTATCAGTCAAGAGCCAAGTTCCAATCCTAGTGCTATAACTTTGGGTCAGTGAATTAACCTCTTCGAGTTACAGTCTCAACACAGAGCATGGCAAAAATGCTTCCATCTATTTTTCAGGGTTGTAAGGTGGATTAAATAACATAACCCCAAATAGTACCAGAATACTGTCAGGGTCACCTCACTAAAGCTAACAGAGCTTAAGCTTTGAGGCATTTTTCCTGCACAGGCTCTTTCCAAGAACCTGAAGTACTGAATGTTTATAATATTTGAAAACGTGTTAAATTTGTAATTTGTAATCTTCTCATTCAAAATAAATATTGTATCCTAATACCGCATTATTTTTCTTAAAGAGAGTCCCCAAATTTCATAAATTCATGCCCCACACAACTTTCAGTGTTCAGCTCACTCAGTACTGTCATGGAGACAGCACTCGCTACACGATAGATGACAGCAATTGTTTCATTTCTTAAGAGTTTTTCCAAATTTTTCATATTAATTAGTAAGACATCATCATGGCAATGAAAATAAAAGAATATATATTCTGATTATTTTTATTATTATTACTAGTGACAGTATTTAAAAACATGATCACCACATCTGCAGGAAGGTAAACGATGGGTGAAGCTTTCCTTAGCTGTTTCAGTGCCCTGTGGCTAGCATCGCAGACTGTCTTTAATGTCTCTAAAATAAAGATAGATAATTAACGAGCAGGGGAGAGGGAGAGAGAGACAGGATTCCCACTCAGCAATGTCCGGTTCGTTGTTTTTCCACAGCTCACTCTGTCTGGACTCTTTCACCGGGAGTCTGTGCCCTTGTGACAACAGTTACCGAGGGGCCCAGTAGCACCTCTCGCCCACGCGGAGTACACTCAGCTACTTCTGCGTCTCTCCATTGTTTCTCACAATCAGAGTCTCAGAGGCTGTCATGTGCCCCACGCTCCTCCGTACTGTGGTCTCATTTTTCTACAGAGTTGAACTCTGGAGAAAACATTGGTAAAAAATGTGAATACTTCAGTGCACATTAGAACACTCTTTGTTTAAATTCACTCCCACCCCATTTCTGTGCAAGGAGCCCGATGAGGAGGAAGGAAGGCAGGCGTGAGCAAAGGGACATGGCCAAGTTGCATATTTAAAATTCCATCAGTTCGATTTCTTTAATGCAATATGGTCATTTTTAATCTTGCTCCATTTGATAAATACTTGCATTTCAAGTAATTGTTAAGATCGTGTCTGTTTTTATTAGAACGTATTTGTCATTATTTGACAGTCGCTTCTAATCACATTTGTCATGTGTTCGGTTTCCTTCATGAATACTGATGGCTCCTGGAACAGAAGTTTATGAAGCCCCATTCATTCCTTGAACACACACAGTATGCCCACCACCCAGGAGACCATTTTTCTCATCATTCAAAAATGAGAAAATGAATAACAAAAGTGAGGGGGAGGTTTATCTTTAGACACAGAAACTAGAATTGTTTGGAAGTTTTTGGAATTTTGATGATAGATTTTTGTGTAGTCAGTTCCATCAACTGTATAGTTGGGGAGTTTAGATATTCAGGCAGTTTGAACACACACACTGACAAGTTTAGATTCAAAGTTGTCCACTGTATCAGTTCAGCCTGAATTCCTAGCACTGTGGGAAACTTCACACAGCCAAGTCATGCCATTCACCAAATAGCCCTCCAAGTGTTCATTCAGCAAATATTTAGTTATTTAGAGTTTCCATTCACTGGGCAGATATTTATTCACTGAATAGATGTTTATTCGTCCATTTATTTAACAAATAATTTTGTGTTTAAAGGACATTTGTGAAATTTCTACTCTAAGTCTGACACAGAATGGACCATCTTGGCAGCTGCACTGCTTTCACCACGAGCCTGTAATTTCAGGGATGTCATCCCCGCTCTCATGTCACCATCAAGGAAAGGCCACAAACTTTGCCTTGATTACTCCACATGGTCTCACAGCCTCTGTGCAGTGGAAGAACAGGAGCGGACAAATGGTCTAGACCACGATGGGTCTCCCCATTACATTTTTTGTCTTCCAGTGAACACGCATCAGGGTCTGCTCTATATACAAATCTTGACACTAGATGCTCAGAATAAAAAGACAAAGAAGACATCGCTTCTGCAATACCTCATAGTCCAGAGGTATCTAGCACACTCTGGGAACCCAACACTGAATGTGGCAGGGAGGGAAGGATAGAAGTGAATGAACGAATGAGGCTATATTTTGGGGCTGAACTTCTGTGCCCGTTCCAGAAAGTAAGTCAGGCAGAAAAGACTTCCAAGAACAAGCAGAATCTCACCAAGCAGCTCACTCTGGCTGCAGGACTCTGGTGACAGACATTGAATCCCCTACCAACGGAGGGCTTAATCATCATAAGAAGTAAGATGTGCATATTCCAAACCACCCTGTAAGTAGCTTGGGCTGTTTTGACGCTTTGCAGCTCTCACCTCTCATCACTCCAGGGCCTGCCTGGCTGGATATCAGCCCCTGGGTCTGGGGAATTACGTGCATCCAATGCTGGAGCGTCTAAAACAAGGAGAGATGACTAGTGGGTTGGGGTGTGCATTTCTCAAGCATCAATTATAATCTCAAACCCCTCTAAACACTTTCTCTCTCCCAAGCAGCTTATAATTAGGGAAGGATAATCATAAGCTTAGCAATGCCCAAAGGAGCACCTTTGCAAACTGCACATGCTCAGCAAGATCCGTTAACCCGTTTGGATGAAGGATCAGCATGTGATCAGCTCTAACTTGCCACTTTTAAGGTGGACCATGTCAGAACCAGGTGATATGCCTGAATGCCCCTGACTCAGTTGTTCACTGACACTGGGTGACACTGGGCCATCATGGAAAGTATGTGGGGGGTTCATTTAGAGAATAAAGACCAGATTTTCAGTCTCAGGTCTGCCATTGATAACTAACAGTTCAGCCTGAGCAATTTCCCCAAGATCCTTGACTCTCAGTTTCCTCATCTGTCAAATGGGAAGAAAATCAAATCTACATGGCGAGATTATTAGGAAGTTAGTAAAATTCCTTTAATAATGCCTGGGGTGGGGACTACGCATAGCAGATAATAAATGCAATTTTTGCTTATATTAATAAAGCATACTAGCATTTGGCAAAAAATATAGATTCCAAAGCCCATATTTGTGCAAAAGGAGCATGGCCCCTACAATTATCCAGTTTTTTGATAAAACCTCTGATTTCATTCTAAGGTTTTTTACACTAAAGAACATAGGAGCTTCCTTTTGGAAGAAAGCTCTTCATTAAGATAATTTAGCATTTCAAAAGAACATAAAATCATTTTCCAGTTTGATTTGGAGTTTAGCATCAGTTAATTTCTCTTTGTTCTTTTCTTCTGGTTGTGCTAATGTCCCCTTTGTGTGTGTACATTTGTCCAATGCAATCTAAGAAACAATCACCTTAATTGATCGGGCGTTAACCTCTAACAGTTTAAGACATAGGCTTTTTATCTGTTGCTCAATCCTCGCTGCAGATGGAATTCCCTGTAGTGCTTACATCTCTGTCACCATCATCAGTGGCTCCTTCTCAGGAAAGCATGTCAGTAAATAAATGCTGTTGCAAACAAAACAGAACGTTTACCCGAGAGGCCCTACCATCGCAGAACAGCCTGGTTATGGTCTTACGCTTTGCCTGGTGGTGTACATAATGATAAATCTCACACAAGTGCCATCTTTTTCAAGACCCAGCAAGGATTGATGGTTTACAGTATGGTTTACAGGCTGATCCATCATCCAGGGCAGGTGGCACCCTATTGGAATTTCAGAAATCTGTTTCCAATCACATTCACTGTTGGGTGACTCAGTAACGACCCTATTTGCGGTGCATTACTGAAAATCAATGTGCCACATTCAAGGTCAATGTACTGTTGGAAAACTCTTTAAGCACTGATGGATGGGTTGTGCTCATTCAGAATAAATGTGAGAAACAAGGTGACAGCTGAGCATCCAACATTCATGCCAACTTCCTTGTGTAGTGGGCAGTAGGATTCCCTGAGGGGCGATGTCGCACATTTCCTCTTGTTTTCTGTTTTGGGAGATGTATCTGCACTGGTTAGTGTGCCTTTCCTCACACAATTAAAGTATCAACATCTAGAATCTCTGTGGATATTTTATTAACCCAATGCTTTCAAATCCCTACATTTGGAATCACAGGACTTAGTATGAGCAAAAGCAAGGCTAAGCACAATGTGGACTACGTAAAACTTATATAAGGTCTGTCTGGAAAAAGTCCAACCATTGTTAATATAACAAGAACGGTTTGCATGACATTGATGTAACCTGGCAGCCAAAGGAAGTGGATTGGAATGTGCATGTATGAACAATGATAGCTTCACTGTACTAGCCAGTGGGGGAGGTAAATGCTGTTGAGTGAGCATGTGTACTGTGTGGCTGTTGTATTCAAAATGACTGAGTGAATAGAGTAATGAATCTGCATCAAATTTTGCGTTAAGCTTGAACATTACTCTGTGGAAACTATTCAGATGATTCATAAGGCTGCAGCTATGGGCAACTGGTGATTGGCTGACTCATCATGACAAAGTGCCTAGTCACGCATCACACCTCATGCAGATTTTTTGGTGAAACATCAATCACCCAGGTGACTCAGGCCCTCTATAGTCCAGATTTGGTGCCCTGTAACTTCTAGCTTATCCGAAAACTAAAATCCCTTTGAAAGGGAAGAGATTTCAGACTGCTGATGAGATTCAGGAAAATACAATGGGGCAGCTGATGGCAATTGGGAGAACTGTATGAGGTCCCAAGGTGCCTACTTCAAAGGACACTGAGGCATCATTGTCCTATGTACAATCTTTCTTGTATCTTCCTCAATAAATGATTCTATTTTTTCATCTTACATGGCCATATACTTTCTGGACAGACCACAGCATTATAGCAAAGAAATAATTTGGGAATTAGCCAAAGACACTCATTCATTCAGTTTATTCCACAAACATAATACCTTTAAATTGTGCCATGCAATGACCCTGAGGTCAGGGTTTTAAAGATGAACAGGCATGCTCTCGCCACTCCACAAGTATGTAGTCAAAGAAGAAAGATGGATGCACAACCAAATTAGTAAATGTGATGAGATGTAAGCCCTGAGTAGAGTTGTATGGGAAGAGAGGTGGGTGCACAGTGATGTTTACCAGCAAAGAGCACACAGGAGGAACTTGCCTGCTCTCCCAGGGACTATTACCTGTTAGAGTGGTTGTGATTAACACTTAGGTAAGTGGAAAAGCAAGCCAGCAACCTGGAGTTTGTTCAGTAAATTCTGGTTTCCAGTACATTTAAAGAAGTTTTTTTTTTTTCAAATTTAAATCATATTTTATTGTTTATGCTTTTATAGTTTTCCAGTTTTTCCTCCTCTGAACCCCTCCATGCTAACCTCCCCCCATTTCCGCAGGCAATTCACACAGTTGTTCATGTCCATGGGTCATGCACATATATTCTTTGGCTACTATATTCCCAATGCCGTACTTCAGAACCCCATGACAACTTGGTAACTACCAATTTGTATCTCTTAATCCCTTCATCTTTATCACCCCATCTCCCTAACCCCTCTTCCAATATGGCACCCATCAAAACATTTTCTGTATCTATGATTCTGAAGAAGATCAGAAGTATGAACAATAAAATGACAATAAATAATATCTACTAATAATTGAATTTAAAATACAATATAAATGAATAAGAAGAACAGAAACAGAATCATAGATATAGAAAATGTTTTGATGGGTGCCATATTAGAAGTTTTTTTAATAAAAAGAGGTCCTCGAAGTGGCAAAGGAACATTTGACAGTAATAGACACTAAGGTTATAAAACAGATCCCACTTTATCACCATATCACTTTCCTCCATATGACCGCTTTACCAACCAAGCAGAGGTAATGATTGCCCGACCTCCTCAACGGTCTCAATATCTCCCAGTGGCAAGTCAGAAGGCTTTCTGTGGAAAATCAGAAAATATGTATTCTGTCTCCTGGGATAGAGACTAACTTTCGCTTAGTCTCTCTCTCTTTTTTTTCTTTTTGGTTATTGTAATTATTTGATTCCAAAAGAAAAATAATGATGTCTTGCCTCCTGAATACATAAAGGCAAAAATTTGACATCTGATAAAATGATCCAAGTATTTTGTGTACACAAAATGGTGTTCAGATAAACCAAAGATATCAAGAATAGATGCAGTGGTACCAACATTTCCTGTTTCTCAATAATCAAGTTGGATCAACCCCATGATATGTTTGTAGGTTTTTCTTCTGTTTACAGGCAGTAACTGAGTTATCTGTGATCTCCAGCACCTAGCACAAAAGGTAGTAGCATATACATCTAAACTTAATTACCTCCCAAGAACCTACCTCCAAATACCTCACATTGTCACACAGTAGCTGTTCAATCAAAAGCTATGAATGAATGAATCAATCAATCAGTCATTCGATTAGCTATAAGGGAGACAACTCTATTTTTCTACTATATGGAAGAATACATTTACATTCTTTTACATTCATTTTCTTAGAAGGTATTTTGTGTGCGTGTGCTCTCAAAGTTTTCTTTATCTAACACTCCAACCTGCATCAACAATTATTCTGCCTGGTTACACCATTTCTCTGGAATGCTCCAGAAATCCCATCTCCTTATTGGGCTGATCATAGAAGAGTTCATAGTTGTGCTGTTCCTACAAATCGCAGGTCCCCAGATTTCTTTCTTTATTTGATGATTTAGTTATACAAGTATTCCAAGTCAAATTTATTCCAGAATTCATTCATGCACCTATTATTGAAGCCTTTGCAAGCACATATGGTGTGTGAGGAACTATGCCAGGCACTTGGGAGTTTAAAAGTCTAAGAGGAGGTAAAATTTCTGCATTAAGGCTACTCACAGTCTATGGCTTACAGGGGTTGGAAGGTGAGAGATCAGACACCTAAATGTCTCAATTTAATTACAACATAAGAAGAAATATAGCAAAGAAACTGAACAACACAAGAAGTGGGATATTGGCATGGGGAGAGCAACTGGGGATGATTTCCTGCTAAATATAACATTACAGCTGAGACTGGACATCTAATGAGAAGGGACACTCCAAGTTGGGGGGAGAAATGAACTGTTTCAGGCAAGAAATCCACATTTATGGAATTAAGGAGATGGAAAACGGTATAGTATGCTTGACAGATGGAGGCTGGTTCAGCTGGGTAAACACTGGCAGGTAGAGGAAGGAAGAAAGGCTGAAAGGGTAGATTCAAACTTGGTCATGGTTTTAATCTTCAATCACAAGGCTTTAGGATTAAACTTGCAGATAATAGGAAGCCATGGACCAATTATCTTTCTACAATGCTACACAACATATATAAGGAAGAATCCACAGAGAAATGAGTACATCATGTTACAATTCCTAGATCAAAGGGCAGAATGTGACCAGCACCCAGCATCCCCATGTGCCCATTTCTAGTTACTCCCTCATTGAGGGTAACCCCTTACCGTATTTCTAAGAGCACAGATTAGCTTTCTCAGTATTACACTTCATATAAATGGAATCACGTAATATCTTTTTATTCAATGTTATATCGACTAGAGTCATCACAGTGCTTTGTATCATTGTAGGTTATTTCCTGTCATCACTGCACACTGTGGATTACATAAATATACTACTTTTTAATACATTCTACTATTGACCAACATCTCTATGTTATTTGCACATTGGATCTATGACAAACAGCACTGCTATGAACACTCTATTACATGTCTTTCGGTGAATAAATGTGCACCATTTGGTTGCATCCCTAGAATGTTCAGTTTTAGTAGATAATGCCATATTGGTTTCCTACATATGACTGTTCTAATATATTCTTCAATCAGCCATGCAAGAGACTTCTGGTTGTGTACCGCAACTTTGACAAAACAACTATGATTTTTTTGTTTATTCAATTAATGCTTACCTTTAAACTGTATGTAAATTTCATGAGGATAGGAACCACATGCACCTTTTTTAACCATTGCATCTCTAGTAGCTAGTACAAGGCTTACCACATGGTAGGAGACACACACTCACACACATACACACACATATACAGGGTGGGACAAAACAAAAGTAGGTTCACAGTTGTGAATATGCAAAACACAGAGTTTATTCTTGTATTACTTATTAATTTACAATATTATTTTCCATATAAATAACTGTAAAATTATTTTTGCCCCACCCTGTATATCACCTGCCTGAACACATGCACAAATATCTACTTTCTAGAAGCTTTCTTAGTTTACAATATTTGTCTCATTTTTTTGTTTAGATAGAATCAGTAAAATATCCTATATTCTTAATTGCTAAATCTATAATTATGGATGAAAATGGGGAATTACAAGTGAGATAATAAGTTAATTTCCATGCCATGCCAAAATATACAATGAATTTGGTAATTCAGTCCAAAACATGGCTAATATAATAAAAAGTTAATTCAAGTAAGTTGTAAGTACCAAACAATTTTCTGTATTTACTTCATTTAGAGAGGTTGTTCTATTGTCTTATATAGAACCTATGTCTGTTTTGGTTAATTAGTGCTAAAAAATGTCAGAGGAAAAATGGAACAGTAATGCAACTATGTGCTTCATTAAGACCTCATCCCAAGTCCACATTCATGGTCATCAATTAAAGAGCTGCCTCTCTTTCCACTGATTAGTTTTCTACTTGGCTATTGTTAATAATGAGGTTAGAGAAATGTGTGTACATAGGGTGAAATGAAAGGCACAACATACATACATAAGTCATCATTAAAGAGTATCAGAGGTGAGAGGGTAGCTATATTAAGTCCAAGACCCTGCTTCCTCCCTGAACCCTGCTTGCCCTTGGAGAAACCTTTAGTCATATTATATTAGTTGTAATGAGTGATTATGATGCAAGCACAAACTCGAATTTAGATGTGGCTTAGTGATACATCAGTTTACACCTTCATAGTTTAAATCTGATTTGTTATCTAGTGCTATGGAACAAATCACCACAGAATTTAGTGACTTAAAAAATCATGATATTCACTGATTACCTCTCACAGTTTCTGTGGGTCAGGAATTCAGAGATAGAGCTCTGACCCAATGTATCTCATGAGCTTGTGGTCAAATGGTGGTTGGTTTGGGGGTCATCCAGAAGGCTGCTTTATGCCCAGTGCTGGGCTGGGAAGACTTGAGCAAAGAGAGCCGGACATCTTTCTTCATCTCGATGTGGATGGCTCTCCAGAATGCTGGCCCAGGGCTCCCATGGTATATGTCCCAGGAAAAACCACCAGACAAAGACTATTTTATCACCTGTCTTTGGGAGTCACACAGCAGCACATCTAGGCTCACTCAGAGTCAAAGGAAAGGAACACAGACACCACTTCTGGACAAAGGGTGTCGGCGTTACACTGTAAGAAGAGTGTATGGGATATATATATGGTCATCTTTGTAAAATACTATCTGCCACAAACTCATTGCTGCAACATTGGAAGTGCACCTCATGCCTCATCGTGGCCAGACCCAGGATAGCAGGGAAGAATCTAGATAGGGATTAGAAAAAGGTGGGCACTCAATCAACACAGTCATGGGCGGACTATCTGGGGCAGCCACTCTCATATTTCTCTGAACCCATATTGCTTCCTTTTGCAGAATCAAATCTGCCCTCCTCTGGGTTCTTATCTCTTGATTTAATTCTAGCACCTTATTACGGATTGGATATTTGTGTTCCCTCAAAATTCACAGGTTGAAGCCCTAACCCCCAATGTGACATATTTGAAGGTGGGTCCTTGGGAGGTAATTAAGTCCAGATGTTTTGAGTATGGGACTTTCGTGATGGCATTAGTATTCCTATTAAAAGAGAAAAAGAGTGTGAAAGGCCATGTGAGCACATTGCGAGAAGGAAGCTATCTATAAGCCAAGAAGAGAGCCCTCACCAAGAACTGAACATGCTGGCACCTCAATCTTAGACTTCCAGCTTCAGAACTGGGAGAAATAAATGCCTGTCCTTTAATCCACTCAATCTATGATATTTTGTTATAGTTGCCCAAACTAAGACACATCTATATTGTGCCTTTTCTCTGTAGGCTTGTATAAATGTTGCATATGTGAATTGATCAATTAATTTCATGTGTATTATTAGTCAGTTTAGGATGCCATAAAAGCAAATACCACAGACTGGGTGGCTTAAACAACTGAAATTTATTCTCTCACCATCCTGGGAGCGGATGCGCAAGAATAAGGTGCTGGCAATGGATTTGACTCTGAGGTCTCTCTCTCTTGGGCTCGTAGATGGCTGCTGCCCTCTTGCTACCTCTTCACCTGGTCCTCCCCCTGGCGTCTTTTCTTTTGACAAATATACCAGTTATCCTGAATTAGGGCCCACACCAATGACCTCATTTGAATATAATCACCTCTTTAAAGACTATCTCCAAATATAGTCACATTCTGAGGTCCTGGGGACTTGGGACTTCAACATATGAATTTGTAAGGGCACACGATTTAGCCTCTAGCACTAAAGTTGTAAAGTAACAGTGCTCCTTTAGTCATGTGTTTAAAAGATCTGAAGACAGTGATCACATTGCCCATCCTCGTCTCTACTGCTCAAATCACAATCCATGCCCTCAGCACCACTAATGCCCCATAACACTAGAGCACCCACTGTTTTGCTCAGAAGTAATGGCCAGACTTTGGCAGAATGAATCAAGGCTATCATTGCCTTTGAAACTCCTCTTGTTATAAAATATCTCATTAACTTTCATGAAATCTTTATTGTCCTTAAATATACCAGTATTTTTATTATTATATATTTTAATGTTTACAACCATTTTGTGAATTCAATATTGGTATACCCATTATACAGATACAGATCCTGAGGATAAGAGTTCAGCAGATGCATAGGCCTGATGATAATGCCTAAATATACATCTAAAATCACATTATATGCAGCACTTTTCATTCATCTTGTGTAAACTTCCAAGGTCTATGTGAGAACATTGCTATGGCCATCCCCTGAGCAGGCACATGAGGTCAGAGGGGCCTGTTAATGTTTCCTGATTGCATTTCCTTACCTTTCCTTTGCACCATTTAAACACATTTATGTGCACATTTGTTATATAAATTTTGATCATAAAAATAATGCATGGCTGTTTTCTACAATTTGGAAGGTGTAAAAAAAGTTAAAATTTGAAAATGAAAACCACCCATTATCTCACCAACCTAAAATGATAAGCTCAGAGATTCCTGTTTCTCTTCCAGATACATATCCACACACATACACATGTTTTATACACCTAACATATACCTATATTTTAATATCATAAAATACTCCTCATAAACTTGATTTTTAATGGCTGCTAAATAATTCTATTGTGTGTATGTAGCCAAAGTTATGCAATAATTAACCTCCTTTTTTAAAAGACAGAATATTTCAGTATAATGCTCATGATTCCATTAATTACATTTTCTTATTAAAACACTGATTCCATTTCCTGGTTAAAAACCAACTAATTTCTTCAGCTTGGAATATGATCTCTTGGCCTAATGAGGCTATATATATTCTACTCATAAGCCATAAGATATTGTAGCTGGAAGCATTCATGGAAATCATGAACCCCGACCCCTTGATTACATGTGTGGAGAAGTAAGGGAGGGAGCTTGCCAAGGTCAACGGCAAAATCTGAGACTTCTAGAGTAAAGATCACTGCTACAGTCTTTATACAATGAGGTATCTTCCCCATTCCTTTACTCGTTCAACAAAATATTTGTTGCAAGTCTTGTAGGCACTAGGCGATAAATACGTATAAAGCAGAGAATGAGACTTGCTTCCTGTCCCTTGCAAGTGTTAGTCACCATACCCCTCCTGCTACTCCAGGAGTCTCCACAGGATTTTCTGAACATGTGCCCTCCATCCTTCTGCCCGAGGCCATTGTTAAGCTTCAGAAATGGGCTGAACCCTCTTGTTAAACAGGCTAACAGGTTGGAGAATTAACATTCCAGAAGTGACCTTCAACCAAGGATGGCTAAAATTGGTGGACAGATGCCCCGGCTCTCTTGCATCCCCTTACTGGCATTACGGCACATGTGAGGCATGTCCCTCACAGTCCCTAATGGGTCCCCAGTTGGACTCATTAGGGGATGGAGTGGGATGGAGTCTCAGTGGCCCTCAGAGGATGTATCCTTGGTTTGCTCATAGCATCCTCTGGGATCACCTCCCTAGATAATGACAAAACAAGGAAAATGCAGCTACAAACCACTCTACCTTTTGATTATTATGACAGATTGGCAATGAATTATTTATTGGACAGAGAAAAGGAAAGATATACTTAATCTAGAAAATGTTATCTTTTTATTTGACGTAGGAGCTACCTGCAAGAAAATCCTTGTCTCAAGTTCTACTTCTGAGGGAAATCCAAGGGAGGACAAACTCGTGGCAATGCTTACCATGTACATTCCATAAAGGAAAAATTATAGAACACTATCAAATACCATGAGTGGAAAATCTTCCAGTTATCTATTGCTACATAATAAATAAAACTTAGTGTCTAACAATAATAGCTTATCATTATATCTAATGAGTCCGAGGTGGACAGACTCAGCGGAGTGAGTGGTTCCCATTTGGGGTCTCTTCTATGGAAAAAGTTGGATGGGAGCTAAAACTGGAATCATCTGAAGACTTCTTCATTCATCTCACTGGCATGTGAACTGATCAGGCATCTGTCTCTAAACGGAGCCTCTCCATGTGGCTAGCTTGGGTTTCCTCACAGCATGGAGGTTTCTAGGCCATCAAACTTTTTACATGGTGCATGCATTCTCCTAGCCACTAATCCATCAAACGCAAGTGCTGAATAAGAAAAGATAAGCCTGGAAACTGGTAGAGTACCCCATCCATTGTTTTCTTTTGGACAAGCTGTCCCAGAGCCTGCCCCAATTCAAAGGGGTTGGAATAGGCCCCACCTTTTAATGGAAGGAATGTCAATTTTATTAGCAGTGGTAGTGGCAGCAGAATGAGGCAGCACATTTCTGTGTAAGAGATATTTAAGATGAGACCTTAAGGTGATTACAAATCACCTAAAGAAAGTAGGAGAAAGCCAGGCTGAGAGGTGGAGAAAAAACTCCAGAAGGAGAAGGTTTTAAGGGCAGACACCCAGCATTCTGAGGATTTGAAAAAAGTCAGTGTGGCTCAGAGGACATACTGGGAGGGCAGGCAAGATTCTGACCTACCTGGGCCATGTAGGGGATGGTAACTACTTTAGTTTGTATTTTAATAGAAATCAGAATCAGAGGTTTTGTGATCTAATTTATATACATTTTTAAAACCTCTCTATTTTAGTTAAACTCAAAATGTGAGCTTCACATCAGTTCCAGGGTGCAAAGTTTATACCAGACCTTGATGAGTACAGAAATGGATCATAAGCATTTAGAAATTTTCATAGTATTTTGACTGCTGCAACATCTAAGTACATTTTTATCGTATTTTTTCATATTTTACAAGAATGTTGATCCAGGATGGGGAAAAGACATCTAGTCTTTTTATCATAGTTTGTAAGACATGTATCTGGCTACTGTGCAGAGTGGGGGAAGGAGGAGGTTGGAAGAAGGGAGATTAGTTGGCAAGACTATTCGTTGGTGATAGTGACATGGGTTAGGGTAGTAGTGGTGCAAGTGGAGAGAAGAAACAGGTTTAAAGGAAGTTTAAAAAGTATAATGGGCAGCACCTGGGGATGAGTTGGTGGTAAGTAAGAAAGAGCAGCAGGTTTCCAGGATGGATCCTAGTTTGGATGGATCCTAGTTCCAGGATGGATCATAGGTCTCTGGTTTGAGAAACAGATTTCATGGAGATGCAGTGTAATGAGATGCAAGTGAACAGATTTTCCTCCTTCCAGTAAGGAAGGAAAGAGCATTCAGCTCTGAATTACTCTGCATTTGCTACCCTAACTTTTGTACTGAAACTTCTAATGATCATTGAACTATGTACTGAAGGCAAAGAAAGACATGTTATCTTTTTATTTTAATTACAAGTCACCTACGCTACAGAAACCAGTCAACATAATTCATGTTTTTAATCAAAGAGAATTCTTTGAGAGCAGAAGAGATGTAGCATCCAAATAAATGAGTTGTAATTTTCTTAATGAACTAAGTCATCATGAATCACTGTGTGGAATCACCCCTGTGCTGTGAAGCCTGTGACATTTCCAACAATGCAACACTATTTGGTAAATATTAAAGACTGCTAGAGAAAGAGGATAAGAAATGACCTTTCAATCTATATGGAGCATGTTAATTACGAAAAAGGCGGTGATCAGTTGTAAAGAATTGTTCTTCTGTCGTCACCACTGAAGTATGCGCCCGCCTTTTCCTTATGAATTATCCTTACAAGAAATAAGGACGTGTGACATTTACATTTGCAATGTCATTTAGCATAAGTATGCATTCTTATTATGGTCTTAGGGTCCTACACGATCTCAAGTATGTGTATGTTTTTAAGCTCAAATGTATTTCAGGTTTTCTCCTGGAAACCACCAAGGAGTCAGTGTAACGTTGCGGGAAGAGAACCAGAGTGGAGTCATAGGTTCCTTGCCTTGAATCATGAACTGCTACTTGCTACCAGTGTGATCTACCTGAATTTTATTTAACCAGAATGTCTCACACTTATTTGAGCACAGAAGGCTTGCGATTGCATCAAAACCTCTTGATATTTCCCAGTTTTGTGCAATTCACAGTGATGCAGTGGCTTACAGAATGGGAACTTCATTCACTACAGAATGAAGCTGTGTCAATGTCCCAGCTCCTCCATCTACCAAACATAGACATGGAACCTCTGTGACCATGGTTTCCTTTCTTTGTTAAGTGCAAAGGGAACACTTTATCTAGTAGGACTGAAGCCGAAAAAAATAAATGAAATAAAGAAAGGCAGATAAAAATGGTTGGCAAAGAACTATGCACACAGTGCAGATTAATACACAGCAGCCATGTTTTCATTTTCTATAGCCCCAGTGTGGCACATGATATATGATCATAGTCCATCAGATTTCCTTCTGGGAAGACAGTGTGGGAGTTAAGAACCCAGGACTGGGGGCAACTGGCATAGCTGAGACAAGAACGTGAGTCTCCTAGGGCCCATCTCTGAACACCTCACATTCTAGAGCATGGCTTGGCCATGGTGGAAGAGGCTTGCATAGTTTGGAGAGGAGGAGAGGAAAGATGAGAGAATTGAATGAAATTAAGATTATTACCAAAAAGGTAATAAAGAATGAAAGAGGGGAAGGAAAGGAGGAATTGGTGGTAGAAAGAAAGAGCAGGAAAAAAGAGAGTGAGAGAGAAGGGAGGAAAGGGAAGGAGAGAGAAAGAAGGCAGGACGGGAGGGAGGGAGGGAGGGAGGGAGGAAATGGTCCATTGTAATCAGGAATTAAATATCCAAATGAAAACCCAAGACATGGAAGACTACCACTAGACTCACAACAACTAAAGCCTAGTTTACCAGGTTAGAGTTCTTCACTCTGGAATTAGATTGGTTCAGTCCTGGCTCTAGCCCTTATGTACAGGGTGACCACAGATGGGTTCATCTAGCCTTCATAACCCTCAACTTCCTTATCTTTAAAACAGGGGAAATCATGTTCTCCTTTCAGGGTTATTATGATGATGAAATAAACGGGCATATGTAAAACACTTAGACAAGTGCTTCCTGGCCAATGCTAATATTATTAACTATTAGCCAGTACATGATTTTCATGGCCAGGATGTAACTGTGACACTTTCAGAACTGAAAATCTCAGGATCAGGTCAGTACCAAGAAATGGGACTGAGCAAAGAGGGAGGAGTGTATGGGTGAATTAAACACTCGTGGATGAGGATTCAGTTTTTGAATGGGAAGGCTCCCAGAAATGAACACGTCAATGGGAGACTTTATAAGGGTGAGATAGATCCCTGGTATGCTGTAAAAAAGGTGGTATGAGGTGTTTTTCCTAGTAGCAAATTGTATAAAGATTGGAAGGAAAAATAAATATGATATATCATTAAACCAATTATTAAGACTAGGGATGTAGGGTAGAAGATGATGTAACTAAATAGACCAATTAGCAGTCTGAAATATATGGGTTTTTTTTTAAAGAGCTTGGATTTCTATGCAAGAAAAATTAGAGGGTGTGACATATAGAGGAGCTCCCTTTGTTAATCAATTCAATGAATTAATTTCTCAAGATCTCAGTGTGACAGAAATGAGAAAATTCTTGTTTTTTTAATTTAGGACATTCCAGAAATAGGGGTGATCAAGAAAGAAACTCTGCTTGCCTTTTAAATTTTCAGAAGTATTTGGCCATGGTAAAAATGTGTAGAAAAATTTCCATAGGTGGGCCTCAGAAAGGCACATGGGATGAAAGAACTAAAAGCTGAAGAGAGACACAAGAACTATCTTGAGATACTGTTCTGTCAACAGTAAGCTGCAGAACTAAAACCAAAGGTGGCAATATTGGTGAAAAGATACAAGGCACAATAGTCTAACAATTATTCTCTCAATGTAATGAGCCTGCCTTCAGAGCCAGTGAACTCTGCGTCACTCGAGACATCAAACTGGCTGTGGATAATTATCTATCAGAGTGTTGAAGAGAAAGACTTTGCTGAACAGAGGTAGAGGGTTAAATCACCATCCCCCACAGTGCTTGTCAAAATATTGTTATAGGATACTAATAGTTATTAGAGAAAAATAAAGAGAAGATAATTTTCTGGTCAGATAAATTTGGGAAACATTAAATTAAATTCAGGTAAGCATGTCATAGAATCTTTGGCACTGAGACTTTCCAAGGGAAGATATTAGTATGCATTACTTCTGATAGAACAAGGGGAACTTTTTGCAAGAGGAATATCATGCTGGAGGCAGGGGAAGAAGAGGCATGTGATGAAATAATCTTCAGAGGTACACATAACCTCCAAATTACTTTCTACTTGAAGATTTCATGAGTCCATATAAGAAAAATATTCCTAGCTATGATCAAATTTAATGAAAGACATAGAAAAACTAAGAATACAGAAATCATAGCAAATTAGGGACCCTTAAATTAGAAGAGATGAAAAACAGAATGAGGAAACTAAAGATATTGATTTATAAAGACACCTCACATAACTGAGGAGCGAACACAACAGTGGTCATGAGAAACAGTATAACAGACAACCAATATGCTGCTAGTAGAAAAAAAAATCTGGACAATGAGAGAATTAAACAACAAAATGAGAGCCAGAAAGAATGGGAAGGACATGAAGTAGTGGTGGATGTGGGTGTATCTTTTATTTTTAAGTATGAGATGTACCTGGCCTGAGGCCAGACCAATGTGGACATAGTCAGCTTCCTTCCCGATGGGAAGAGCTCCTCAGGAAACCCATCCAGAAGGCTTCACAGGAAATGTGGATCCAGACAGGACTGGCCCTTCATGACAGAGACTGTCCCCACACACACTGACCTGATGAAGTTACAGTCCTCTTCCCTCATGGGTTATGGCTGTTTGATGTACTGAAATCAGTGCCCATCTGCTTGTGACTAAAGACCCACAAAGAGCATTGTTGGTCTCATATTTCATTACCCCAGCCTTGGGGATGGTCATAAGACTTTGCCAATGTCAAGCATCACTTCCTAATGTCATCCCAGCTGGTTATGAATTGTTCTTGGTAGGATTTGTCTTTTTATCACATCTCCAAAGTCTATTCAATATTGCACAGAATTTGAGCTGCAGCAGAACTTTCCCAGTCAAGTCTTCATCATATCTTTCCTTCTTCTCATTCAAGTTTTGACCTCTCAAGGCAGAATTCCAGCTAGCCTCTGATGCACAGAAAACTCTCCTCCTCCTCATTGTTTTAAGAGCCACTAAGCTGATTCTGAAGAATAGTAAAAAAGAGACACCCCTCTTCTAAATGAGATGCATCTATCCCTTTTTGTTACAGCCCTGTAGGATGCTGGCTCTTGGACCTCTCAACAGCCCTCATTGAGAAGACCCTCATATTTCTCACCAAATCTATAGCTTAAGAAGTCACATTATAGCCCTTCAGTACATCTGGAAAGATTAGAGCCTATAAAAAAAAGCCTTTGGCATAAGCAATTTAAAGCTCAAAGCTCTAATCTGGAATTGGTATATTTATCCTGGTCTTTAATTATTAATGTTGCTTTATTGATCTGACACCTAAAACGCAAACAACAAAAACTGTTCAGACTAATTATTGTGGGCTTTCTCCCTTTTGGGGCTGCTCTACTAGTCTTCAAATCTAAACCTTTTCTTCCACTAATCAATAGGGTTTAATTCATTAACAAGTTCTAGAGCCTTGTTTCCACTGTGGGGCAATTTCCCTCTGGATCAACAGGAAGGACACTAAATCTCACCCCTGGCAATAGTTGTATGGCCCATATAAATGTGTTTTCCTTGGAACTTTAAAACAAAATTGAACAAACCACTTTTTGGTATTCTGTGCTCAGTGGCTACTCAATCCTTCATAAAAAATCACTGCACATTACTTTATGTTACCACAAAGACATGACATTACTAATGAATCTTGTATACTGGGGCAGGACAGGGTAGTCATGTAGACATGAGGTCACCTTGACACCTGCTCATGCCTTTTCATTGGGTTAGTCACCAATGTCAATTTTGTATTTATGGATGGGAAGTCTGATGTGTTAAAGCAGGCTGCTGCGCGTGAGGGGTATTTCCTGTTGGATCCATTCACTTAATTTCTGATTCACAAGCATGGCTCCAATCCACACCCCAGGCAACTAGCTACTTGCCATCTGTGCTACTGACTGTAAAGGTAGGAGATTAAAGCATGTCAAAGTCTTCACCACCACTAGAAAAACAACTTTAACTCCTTTCAATGTATTATAGGATATAGAAATGTTAATTAAGTATTTATTTACTCAGGGCATTGCTAGACACATGGGTACACCATAAATATTTGTAGAAAGAATAAATGGATGTCATTTGTCAGATTCTTTGCCATCAAGGAACTTGCAACCTAGTAGGGATTCAAATGAAGATACCACCAACCCATCTTCCCTGTCACTTATGTGAACCCTAAGGATTATATATGACATTCTCTGGCTTCCATTCATTCCTCCACATCCTTTTGAATATAATTATGTGTTCTGTTTGTATTGCCTCTTGGGGTAATGAGGACCATATGTTGAAATTTTCTGTGGAAAGTAGGAAGACTACATTTATTTTGTTGGTTAAATTATCTGTGTGCCCTCAGGAAATCATTATGTTTAATATACTCAAGGTGCTACAAGAAGGTTCATACCCACAGGGAAGAGACAGGTCTCTCTTTGCCTTGAGGAACTTACAAAGAAAACAGAAAAACAGGTCAAGATGATATGAACCAGATGAAAAATATGATATGTCTTTTAATTTTTGATAACCCTACTCTTTGGACATAGCACATACTAAATCCATAGTTGTAACTGCACACATTTCTAATGATACTGTTCAGACTATCCAAAATATCACTTGAATGATTTTCAAAAGAATATTCTATATCTCTGGTCAATTGTATTGCCTTTTTCCCCAAGACAACTTAACTTGAGTTTGAAGAGTGAAGCTGTGGTCATAAGGTGCCAAAACACTGGAAGAGAACTAAAAATTTCAGCTACATTCCTAAGTATATATACCAAGTGAACACCAGGAAGACTAATACATATTTTCAGAGGTCTGGCATGTTGAGTTAAAGGCAAAAATTGACAACATTATATGTATGTCCGATGTTGTACTTGGATATAAATCTTAAAAGTTTCCACAACGTTAAAATCTTCTGAAATGACACAATGAAACATGATTCAAATGGATTACAACAGTTTTAATTATGAAAAGTTAATATCTTAAAGTTTTCATATGTATTTGAAAGAGATAATGTTCTATAAATATTGTTCTATAATTATTTTGGTATTACAAATTCACAGTGATGTTTCAGAGGA
Organism: Glossophaga mutica; assembly: GCA_039655065.1. Taxonomy (NCBI): domain Eukaryota; kingdom Metazoa; phylum Chordata; class Mammalia; order Chiroptera; family Phyllostomidae; genus Glossophaga; species Glossophaga mutica. The sequence goes on from CM077315.1 coordinate 24,329,840, forward strand.
TATATTGCTTTTGTTGTGCCTGGCAAACTAAACAGAATTTTACATAGTTCTGTAGAAAAGGGCTAAGTCTTTTCTTTGAGATATATGATGGCCATAAAGAATCCCAGGAGCAGAGATGATGTCATATAGAAGACTAATTAACACTGCTACAGGATAATGTATGTTATATGGTCTTTAAATTTTTATTAAGGTCACGATGAAGTATGGCTTAAAACTAATGATGGTAAAGACTTGGAGCGCAAACACCACCTGTGGGAGTGAAGAATAGCAGGGGAGTGGTCATGTGAAAATGATGGGATCTTCTTTATCTATTTGCCACAAAAATTTATGATCTCTAAAAGAGAGCCCTCAAAGGGACTGCAGCTTCAAAGAGTAATAGGAGATTGTCAAGCAGACCAATAGAAAGACCCCATCCAGGTAGGGTGATCTTGGCAAAGGCATAGATGTGTGATAGCTCATGATACACCTCAAAAATTAGTATTTCAAAAAAAGTATTTCAAAACAGAAGATGGAAAATGGCGGGAAATAAGAGGACAGGGAGATTGCAAGGTAAAAGGCACAGCACTATAGAGATTTTGTTTTGATTCTGACAGTGAAGAGGAGTGTGGCAGAGAAAGTGGTGATCACTCCTCATTCCATCCACTCCCCCTCCTTTCTGTATTCTTGCATTTAGGGGCAGCCTTGTTACCAGCTTTGGCCAATAAGGCTATGGACAGATGTGATGGCTGGCACTCCCAGGATGAAATTAACAATGGGTGGCCCTGAACCCCCTCTTTTCTTCTCTCTGTACTTCTCCCTCACTTTCACTCCCTACTAAAGACCCACAAAGCCTTCAGATGAAAGAGGAAAGTCATAAACACCAAGTAACCGCATGGAGAAAAGTTATTTTAGAGAGTTGCCAGGATTCAAAATGGACTTTGTATGAGCAATAAATAAATTCCTGTTAGGTCAGCCTACCAGGATTTGGGTACATTCTGACCTACTATCTCCTGACTAACATACAGAGACTCTTGAGCATTGTAAGATGAGATTAACATGGTTAAATGGGTTTATTGGGAAGATGCTGTGGCATTCTCAAAACAACTGAATTGTGCTGAAGAACTATAAACCTAACATTTATCAGCATTGGCAGGGGACCAGCCCTTTATATATAGATAGATTTTCTCATTTGATCCTCATAACCCTTTGAGGTGTGTATTACCATTCTAATTTCCATATTTTGTACAAAGTCAAGGGATCATGGTGGCACTAGGGTTCAAACTCAGCCTGACTTGAGAACCAAAACCTTAGCACTTCAGTATAGCCCTAATCCTTGATTTTCTGCCATAGAATGCCTTGGGGTCAAGTCTGGTACAGTGAGAACACACGTTTTCTTTTCATCGGCACAGTCCTCGACAAAGGATAGATACATCACACACATACACATGCACACACACAATTTCCAAGTGATTTTGTCTGGAGTGATGGTGTTGTCAGATCCTTTCACATCCCCAAACTACTTAAGCTAAAGCTGCTCGAAGTGAATTTGAGGACTTCGGAAGAACTCTTGGTCGAGGGAGGGGAGTGATGGGGGATTTTAACCACATTATTAATTCCCATTAATCACCCTTACAAACCATCATTAGATTTTGTCTCTAGAGGCTCCCATTCATACTGCAGTAGGGTCCTAAATAAGATGTTTTCCTTTCCCACTTCCCTGACTCTGTTCTAGAAATATGGCTTCTCTTAAGGTGTCAATGACCACTTGGTATTCAGAAATTCTCATTTAACTCAGTAGGTTCTTTACTGTTGTCCAGTCCATAAGGTTTTCTTACAATTCCCATTTTTATCATTCTTTGGTGCAGTAATAATTTTTGAGCTTTTCCATTGAAAAGGGTTCAGCAATCTTTCTTTCTTTTATTTCTCTTCAACTCCATCACTGACACTGCCCTTTAGGGACCTCCCTTCATGAAATAGCATCATGTTGGCCTGGCGCCCCCACCTGCCCATTCCACAGGTTTGGTCAGCCCCTTGCACCCCCAAGTTGAGGTCATCACACATCAGTAGGTCAGCAGCTCTGGTTGGGGGCTGCAGGAAGGATTCCATGTGCTTCGGAATGCTGTGTGACTGTGAAGGAGCAAAAGTAGATTCTTGGAAACTAGGAAAAACCTTCATTTTCTGCACTAGTGAGCACAGAGAACACTGTGTGGGAGGAGGATTTTGGCCACAGCACCAGGTAGAGAATTGGTGCCAGGAAGATACTTAGGAGTCCACACTAGGCTTCTTGCCCAAACGGCCAATGGATCTGAAACTGTGTGCGTAAAGCAAGATTTGGCACAAGATTTGAGGTGATGAGTGTGCATGATGCCTCAGCTTGTGCAAAGGAGGGAGGCCAATGGGAAGTTTCAAGTCATAGAGCTAGGCGATGTCTGGGTAAGTGTCATGGAGCCAGAGAGCATCTTAGCCAAGGGCTGCAGTGGTTTTGTTGCAGAGAGTAAATAAATATGCTGCCAGCACTGTACTGAGAGAGAGGGAGAGAGATGCATATGAAAGAAAAGCACTTAGGAACATCTCACATTTGGGTAGACCAACGTTCTAGGACTTAGGAGGGTTGATGAGTTGTAGGTAGCATTGATAAATACTCAATGAGTGGACGGCTGACTTTGGTCCATCTTGCATCATCTGTAGAGGCAGATTAGGATGTCAGAGATGGGAAGTGAGGAAGAGAAATATCTGAGGTGGACACAAGTCACTGTGTAAGATTCCTCACCTCAATTGTTAAAATGTATTTTTATAACAGATTTATCATGTAATGTCATTAGGCAGACTAGGGCCAGGGCTAGTGTGAGTCAGTGAGGCACATGCTCCAAGTATAATTTTGATTTTTTATCATTGTGGATTTTTTGCATTAACTTGGAATTTTATTAACTACTGCATTACGATATTTTTTTAAATCTTGATTACAGAGTTATTTGGTGCCCCCTTATGTTGTGCACTTGAAGGAAATGCTTCACTCACCTCACCCTAATGCTAGCCCTAAGCCCATTTTACAAATCAGGAAAGAAGGCTCAGGTAGCATTTGTACTTTGCCTAAAGCTACATACTTAGCGCACACAAGAGATTACAAACTCAGAAAAACCTGACCCTGAAGCCCCACTCATTCCAACCTATCTGTTGTCTGCCAAATAAGCTCATCTTTTACTTCTTGGGCAGTTGGGAACACCAAGCAACATGATGGAATTCCAAGGAATACCCCTAAAGGACAATGGTAGTAATGGAACTGAGGGAAAATAGGAGGCAGATTGCTAAACCCTTGTTAATGGTTATACTATAGCAATAAGCAATGTTAAAAAAGGAATGGAAATAAGACCTTTTGCATTGGCGAGGCAGCTGAGGAACCTGTGGGATTAAATGAGAATGTCTGAATACCAAGCAACCACTGACATCTTCAAAGATGCCATTTTTCTAGAGCTCAAGGAAGGAGGGAAGGAAAACATTTTATTTAGGACTGTATCACGGTATTCATGAGAACTTCCAGAGACCATCTAACAAATTATGTGCTGTGGTGATTAATGAGAATTAGGCACGTGGTTAAAATAAATTCAAAGAACAATGAGCTCCTGCAGATGACGTTATTTATTTTTATGGAGTATGACCATTCACTGCCTTAGTGGGGAAGAGAGTAATATTAAGGGGCCGGACTTTACCATCTACAAACGTAATGCTCCAAGGAGCCTTAGGTTATCAAATACCTATTGTGCTGAGTTAAATTATTTCTTTTTAGAGTTTCTGTCTCCTCATTGGCCATAAACTCAATGAGAGCAGATGCTATGTTACCTTTGCTTACCCTTTTATCTTTCACACATAGTAAATGCAGAATAAATACTTTTGAACGAATGATCAATTTGAAAATGTATTTTTCAGAGATAGGAAATCCTTTGAGATGTGTCCATCAGAGGCTAGGCTGTATTTTAGACTCGACCCCCTCAATAAACACATTGACACTATACCGGCTTTTATTCGATCTTTGAAGAAGCCACAGTCACTGCTGTCTCATATCACTGACACAGGCTGTAATCCCTGTGTCGAGTGTCTAGCCTTGATTTCCCTGTGCCTGGCTTGTTCCACCACTGGACTCAGCTTTAAGGTCACTTCTTGAGAAAGCCTTTCTCCGACTGCCAGTTTTGGTGGGTTTTTTCAGCCTCACACTCTGTAATCTTATTCTATTCCTTCACATTTCTTCCTGTCTAAAAAGATCCTTCTATTTGCATTCTTGTTTACTTTCTGACTTTCCCACTAGAATCTTATCTCCTTGCAGGTAGAACATCACTGGTGTTATTCAAAGCTAAGAAGGCATGATGGCTTTGGAAGCACTTGGTAAACATTTGCTGAGTGATTAAAGGAGTTGATGAATTAATGAGAACCATGCAGCCTCGCTGTTAAGACTTATAAAAGAACCGGGGAGACCTGACTGGATGAGCATGGACAGATCTCCAAGATATGTGAGACAAACAAAAAGATGGAAAAGATTCATAGAATAATCCAACTCCAACTTTTTTTAAGTTGGACGATATAAGTGTATATTTAGACAGAATCATACTCCTGAGCCAATCCAAGGAGGGGTATACAGAAAGCACTACAGAATAGATAATTATGCCTAATGGAAACACACATTTTAACTTGGCTCATAGTGACTTTTCCCAAACTGTGGAAGGGAATAGACTATAACCCTTTCAGTCACAGAAAAATGTAGACCATGGTAAAGAACCAAGAGATAGATTTAACTTCTCCCCATTTAACAAGTCTAGCACAGTGCTGGGCACACAGCAGGCACTCAGCATGGATTTGCTCGATGAGCAAAGTAAGCTAATCTCAAGTGGGGAGGCATCATATTCATCGCATTGGAAAGAAGCATTGCCTTTAAGAAATCACATCATGGGGACTGTATGTAATGTGAAATTTGGGCACTTGCACATGCAAAGAATAGAAGTTTTGACAAGTAGTAATAAAAGGTCAGTGGGAAGCAGGTTCTGAGATAAGGATTTACACACAGAAACTTTATGGGGAGAGCTCTCAGGATGAGTACATTTCTGGGAGTGAAGAAAGCAGGACTGGGCAGAAGAAGATGGGCTGAGATTCACTAGTAAGGCTTTAACCAACCCCTCAGGGATCTGGGATGGTTTTTCAGAGTTGTCCTAAGTTGGGACAAGTGTTTCAGCACTTCACTGCATCTACAAGGCATTGGATGTGAGCTGCCTTTAGGAAGCAGTCATGACCTTGGACAAGGCAACTCTCATCAGCCAAGGGCAATTCTCGAAGAGGCAATGCTCACAGCAAGTGTCTCTGTGACTGCCCGTGTGCTTCATATCTGAAGGTGGGTTTGATGGTACTCCACTGAGGTAACTATCCCACTAACCCCGATGCAGAAAAAAACTGTATAGTTACCTTAATAATATGGATGTTAATAGGTAGAAATTATTTTATCTAGTTCTCAGGTTAGTGCATGAGTTTAATGACTGAACTAAATATTATATTGCTATCACAGAGCTCCAACTTAGAGGATAATAGTAACAATAATAATAGTAATATTCATTAAGCCATTTGATATTTATTAAATATTAAGTGCTAGGCATGGTTCTAGGTGCTATGGATACAGCATTGAGGAAAAAAAACATGAAAATGTCTGTCCTATTTAAATTTAGAGGAAAGAGGCAGACAAGATAGATATAGCTAGCTAATAGGATGGATGGTAGATGGATGAATGGCTAGATAGTAAGATGAATGGAAGGAAGGATGGATGGCTGAGTGAGCAGGCTGGTGGATGTATAGATTAATGGATAGATAGATACATAGATGAATTAGTCTGAAATTGTGAAAAGCACCATAGAGAAAAATAAGAGGAAAGAATGGTGTAGCACTAGGGCAGGGGTGAAGTTGAGTGTTTCATAAGAGATCATGGAAGACCTCTCTCAAAAAAAGTAGCTTCTGAGCAAAGCCTTGAAGGACACAATAAAGCCAGGTATATACCTGGGGGAAGATGTTCTCAACCCAGAAAACAATGGTGATAGCATTTACTGAGAGCTCACCATGTAACAGAGACCTGGCTAGGTGTTTTATAAACTATTCCTTGTTTAATCCTCCAACAGGTAATGTTAGCTCTCTTTGAAAACACTGAGACCAAGAGACATTAAGAGATTTTTTTTTCCTCAAGGTCACAAGACATTAAGAGATTTTTTTTCCCCTCAAGGTCACCCAGCAAGTAAGTGCAGGAGCCAGAATTCAAACCCAGTGTGGAAGCCTCCTTCAGAGGAACAAGAGCAAAGGAGAAACTGGACTACACTTCAAAATAAAAATATGTCCTGTCACTGGCTCCTTGAAGCTGGCAGTCCCTGGGCACCTAGTAGTGGAGGTACAAAAATGTTGACCCCATCAGCTTGATTTCAAAGTCTGAGTGGCTAACCTTTGGGCACCCTGCCTCCCAGAGAGCCCAGGCTGGGTGTATGCCAACTGGTTGGTCTGGCTAAGATTTTAATGCCCAGTCAGGCAGGCCAGGTCAAAGCAAGCCCTTCATGGAGTGCTGCTTTAACCAGGTTTCCTGTGTCCAATCACAAAATACCCAATTAACAAACAGAAAATGGGAAGACCCCGGGGCTTGGTGAGAAGAGAGAGCAGAGCAAGCCTGACTGGTGATGATGGAACGCCTGCCCTTGTTCAGAGGGAGGCCTGATGTTGGCTCTGTGCCCTCAGGCCCCATTGTATGTCCTCAGCCCTCTGACAGAATTATTGGCTTCTTTGGCACCTGTCCTCTCAAGCATCCTCCCCAGGCCCCAGGCCACCTTACCCACAGGATGCAGCCCTACTGAAGAGGAACAGATGGATTTGACCATGGACGATTTGGATCACACCCAATGCCTCACACTTGGCTTTTCCCACACAAATCAAGCTACTGCTGCATTAGAAGACCCATCATCTTTCAGCAGACCCTGAACTGAGGGAGTGAAAAGATGCTAAGAACTACTGCTAGTTCACCCAAGTTAGTTCTCACCTTGGTCTTACTTCTCACAAAGTCTTACCAGGTAGATATGCAAATTCCACTTCATGGAAGGGAAGAGAAGGAGAAGAGAAGGTAACAGCAGGTTAAGGCTATTCTCTCTTTGTGTCCCTTCTATCCAGGTCCATATTACAGTATTTCCTGACCTGTGTACAAGGCTCACCAAAGGGTAGATACTCAGTTCAAATCCTGGAATTATGAGGTTTTAGATGAGAAATAGAGGCTCTGTTCTCAAGGAGTTAAGATTTAAAAGGGAGTTCCCCATCCTGGACAAATTTTACTTTCACCTATAACATACTCCATCGCCTCCAATAAAACAGGGCCAACTCTCGGAGATGCTTACCCAGAAACGCACTAACTTCTAAGAATGCACTGAAACCTGTCCTTACTGGGTCCTTCCTCTGACAGGTTCAGAGTGGGAAAGTCTGCTGTCTCAACTCTCCTTTTCTATTCTGACTGTAAACTCTCATTTGGGTCAGTTTCACTCTTGTGCATTTCACTCCCACAGCTCCACAGCTCCTGGGGGTTGTTTTCACCTGATGGGTGACATTCTGGACTCCTCTGTCCCCAAGCTTGGGCAAAATTCTCATTAGAAACTTTCAAAAGATATGAGCTAACACAATATTTCTGTTTGTACGCATGTAAAACCTTCTCTTTATTGTCTGCTTGGATTCCTTCATTATTTCATTTCTTCCCCACCCCCAACTCTTGGCCCCCCTAAATGACTGTATGAGACCTAATACAGCCTTTTTTGCAGTGTGGGGGAAGAGAGTGGGGAGTAGGGGGAAGTGCAGTCAGGAATGAATCAAATCAGTGGGAAATGCAAACCTCCCCAGGTGGGGCTCTGGCTCCCAACTTATTAAATTGCCTCTGATGCCTCCCTGATATCTCGCTGCTCCTTATGTATTTGTAAGCATCCAATCGCCTCATCACTAATCTCCATTTTGCTTTTCTGACTTTGAATTGTTTAATCCTTTTTAAAAGTCTTTTATCTGACTTAACAATTTTTAAAATATTTTGAATATGTTTTCTTTCCTACTGAAGAGTAGCCATCAAATATGACCACAGGGCCATATGTTAATTAAGCATCTAATCTGCCATCTCCCAAGTGGGCCCTGATAATAGTTTTGTAGAAAAACCAAGCTCAAGATATCTCTTCCAGAAGACTTTGGTTGGCTTCTTTCTTTGGCCTTTCCCTGGAAATGGATTCTCTTGAGTCTTCTATCTTGGTATTTATAATTTACTTGATGCAAACCTTGTCCAAATAAAATTAAAAAATAAGACTGTTTGCTAAAAATTGGGGAGGGGTGGGTGGGAGAACACAGGTTATTAGATATTTTTCTTTTCTTATTTTTCAATTATATCTCCTCTCCCAAAAGTTGTAATTTCTTCATATTCTTGGATCCCACCCTACTATCACCACAGATGTGCCTATGTTCAAATTTCATCCGTTTCCTGACTAAACCAGATGTTTCCTGGCCAAAACTATGACACTCGCCCGATGTCTTTCGGTGCGTCCTTTGGCCAGGACGAAAGCTATTTCCAGTCCCCATTTCTCACACAGAATGAGTACCTTCCAATGTGGCCTTCCTCAACCTTCCTTTCCTTTCTCACCATGTCTGCCAAGAGGGGTTCTGAGAAGCCTCCACCCATTCCAAAGCAGGAACATGTTCAACAGGGAGCCCCCCAGAGCCCAGCCAGGTCAGCCACATCCGTGAAACAGCCTCACCTACTGTCCTCGCTCTTTCAATTTCTTCCTCCCTATGTGGAATACCCTTTGGGTGCTGACCATCAGTACTGCCTTTTTCCTAAACTTTATTGATGTAGAGCATCAGTAAAGCATCCTGTAGGATATCTCTCACCCACCTTGAAATGCGTCATTCATGGGGTTTGTATGATAGCACAGACTACATTTATTTTCTACAAGGTATTAATGTATGCTACCTGGCAATCCATTTAAAATACAAGAACAACCCATTAAAAGTGGTGTTGTTTATCCTACACAAGGTTGAAGAAGAGACAGCAGCACAGTGTCACTGGTAGACTCACCCCTTCTTTGCTACAAAAATTCCCATATTCCAACACAAGGAGCTAAACCCCTGAAGGGTCAGTAATTGCATTTACATAATTTATTTGAATAAAATTGATAGTATTGACTAGAGACCAGTATTTCTATTAATTTTGTCAGAAAAAAAAAGTCTCCTCTCCTATCATGATTAACTGTGAGTATTCATGTCACCCATGTGGATGCACCATAGCCCATAATATGAAGCATAACAAACACCGTTTAGAATAAAGGAAGACACTCAAAATTTTTTAGCATTTCATGTATTTCCTATCAATAGATTTTAAAGAAAGAATAACAAATATTAGCCAAGAGAAGGAACTATAAATGCTATCAAGCAAAGTATATATTTCACTTGCAATTGCTATTGGAGAGGGATTAATACAAAACACTCAAAATGGCCAACTCCTGAAGCAAACTCAATGAGCTGGAGAGAGAAGGTTGAACTATCTGTGAGTGTTGCTCTGATATGATATTGTCTATTTTGCCAAGAAAAGGAAATACCAATCAAGAATTTTATAAAAAATTATTGCCAAACTTCTATGTTGTTTTAGACCAGAGGTCCCCAACCTCTGGGCCAGGGACTGGTACCAGCGTGGGCCTGTTAGGAACCAGGCCTCACAGCAGTAGGTGAACTTGAATGCAGTGCACTTGAATCATCCCAAAACCATCCCCTCCACCCTGGTGCGTGGAAAAGTTGTCTTTCACGATACCGGTCCCTGGTGCCAAAAAGGTTGGGGACGGCTGTTTTAGACCACTTCCTCAATTATTATGTGGCAAGAGAGAAAAAAAACACTTGATTTTCTTTGGGTATCAGATCCCCGCCACCTTTTAAGGCTCTTCGCAATTCCACCATCTTTGTGAAAATTTTCCTTGTTCCCCAGAGCTGACATTTCGCCATTGTTTCCATCAACCCCTGTTGAACATCTGGCCAGAATATATGGTTTGAGGCAGATCAGCCCAAGTCACTACCGTCATTGAACTAGGTTACAGAGTTGCCCAGTAGGTATCCTGTGTCCTTCCCTGCCCCTCCCTGACCTTTCTCCCTGTAGCATGTAGCTGGTGTGAGCCTTTTGAAACATGAGTGTGTTCATACTGCCTCCTTTCCTTTAAACCCTTCATTTGCTTTTAATAAATTCAATAGGACCCAAGTATCTTCCAAAGCTCACCAGGCCCATGGGAATAAAATCTCCTGAACAGCTCCCCATCTTCGTCCCCTTGTTCTTTTAGCTCCGGTGTCTCGAAACACCTTTCAGTCCCATCAATAAGCCAAGTTCTTTCCTGCTTCAGAACCTCTTATGTACTATTCCAAATGTAGGAAAACTCCCCCACCAGCTCACTGACATTACAAATCATTTCTCCAGGTGATTTTTTTTCTGAGCACTAATGTTTCAGAACAGAAGGCAGTAAGCGTATTCTGCAAGGGGTCAAATAGTAAATATTTTTCGTTTTGTGGGCCAGACAGTGTCTGTCAGGCCTGCCCAGCTCTGCCTATTGTAGCTTGAATGCAGCCATAGGCAATACATGAATAAGTAGGCACGGGCTATGGGCCCATTAAATTTTATTTCCAAAAACAAATTTGGGGGGAAGAAAGAAACCAGATTTGGCCTTAGGCCACAGTTTGCTAATCCATTGATATAAAGAAATTCTTAAGTGGAATATGCTCCAGGACCCCTTCAGAACCATTTTTCAAAGCAGATATCTGGACCCCTAAATGTAGGCATAAATGCATTTTTTGTGAAGCCCTATAGGCATTTCTGATGGGCACTGCAGGGTCAAAAAAGTTAGAAAGAAATTATGTACGTATGGATTAAAATGAGGAAGAACTTTAAAATATTTCTGCTATTCTCCAGGAAATTAGGTTGCCTGGCAAAGGGAGTTTCCTGTTCCTGATATATTGGAAAAGAAAATTAGGAAGCCTCTGACAGAAATTATGCTTAAGAATTCCTACTGAAACTCAGTGAATAAAATAATTTCATTGCCTCCAGAACACTCTATGGCTCAATGGTGTGTTAGAAAAAACTTGAACTTTAGAATTAAATATAACCGAGTTCACTACCTCAGTGTTTAGTCCAGAGAAAGTTCCTTAACATCTCTCTGAGATTTGGTTTGCTTATCTTTAGCATGGAGAGACTAATTAATTTTCATTGGCATGGTGCCAGTTTAGGTACATGATCAATAGATAAAAGAGCTAGCACAAACCCTGACCCCATAATAGGTTCTCAATAAATTGTATGAATTTTTAGTTTGTGTTAGTATTTACTTCGTCTCACATCTCACTACTTTGACCCAATATCGTAAGTTCCAAGTTGTAGCCTAGGATGTCTAAAAGCATGTCCTCACTTTTCCCCATCTAGTTTTCCCATTGTCTTGGGGCAAACTGAGACCTGCATCAAATACCATGATCACTTGTTAATCTCCATTCTCTTTAACCTCACCTTTGTGAGACCCACTCAGCCATGCAGAGGACCCTTGTCTAGTCAGCTCATGAAATGCTTATGTTGAAATGCTCGTGTGGGCCATTGAAGCTTCCTTGAAGAAGGGTCTGGGTAGACCCCTCCTGTCTCGATGACCACCCCAGAAACTTTCTCAGGCAATGAGACCTTTGGCCAGATACATGTGCTTAATGTATACATTTTGTTCTCTTTTTGTGCTAAAGCTCTGAGCCCACCTCCCCTGAAATCCCACCAACGACTGGGACCGTGTGAATCTCCGGTTTAAGAGAACATTTTTTCTGATTCTGGGACATGCTGTTCCTGCACATTCTCAGTCCAGGCCAACAATCCAGAAACTGTCCTACAAAACATTTTGCAGTACTGGCCTAAGTACAAGAACTTATCAGGATGAGCTTCCAACATATCCACCCGGCACTTCTCAGTATTCACCTCTGAAGGAAACACAGGCCCAGATCATCAGTTTCCAGAGCCACAGATGGTACTGATAAATCTCCAATCAATATGTGCACTGATAAGTTCTTATCAGGGGGAATGGATCGCAGGAAGCGTTCTCCAGCTGATGCTATCACACTTAGTAACCACTAACAACCCTGTCTTGTGTGTCATTTTGCGTCCCGGAGACTCAGTCCTACACCTTCAACCCGTATCGGGGCCGAGTGCTGCAAACTGCACACAAGCCTGTGCTGAATAGTGGTGGGAGATAAATTCATCTGGTTTGGGACTCTACTTTCCTGGCCCCATTGTGCACTATAAACCTTTGTCATGGAGAAAGCTTTGAGAGAGTAGCAACTGAGATGAGGTTTTCACTTGGAGAGTGGAAATCTCTATGCCTGTTGGGCGGGGGGGCGGCCGGACAGCACAGCAGCAAGGGAGGTGCTGAATCAGCAGTTTGCTGATTCATCGGGACGGTTGGGAGCCAGCGGGTCAATGAGCCAGCTCTCTCCAAATCACACCCCCAAATTAATTATAGCCAATTTTCACATTCCTCTTTTAAGAGAAATAAACTTTAGGTCAATTTAATATCAGGAAAATCCACTCTCAAACCTTGGGTTTTCAAAGGAGTCATGATACGGGCTCATGTCCCATATATTAGATGGAATACTGGTCCTTCACATGGATGCCACCTTCCCCATGCAGGGATCAGTGGTCCCTGGGGCTAGGCTTTTTCACTTTTACTTCAAAAGATTCTAACTATATCCATGCGTATAGCTAAAATATAGAGCATGGACTATGGTAGAATTAACTGGTGCAAAGTGAGCGCCATTTAGTAGGATTTCATACGTAGTGAATGTTGTAGCTTACACACATGTGTATGCCCTTCAGACAAGGAAGAGAGCGTGACCTTCAGTCAAGAGTCAGAAGAGAGCTGATTTCTCCAGTCCAGCAGCCCGTATGAAATGGAATGCTGCCAACAGCCAGCAAAGAATCTTCAAATGAGATCGTTTCCCAGTCAAGCACTCAGAGGAGACAACCAGAAGCAGAAAACGCAGCTAAGTCACACCCAAATTCCTATTCCAAAGAAACTTTGAGACAATATGTGCTTTTAAGATGAGAAATTTTGGAGCAATTAGTTAGGCAGCAACAATAATCAATACAATGTGCTGACAGAATTTTTACTGAAGAAGTTAGGATCAAAATATGATGCAATGCAAGTTGTATGGATGCAAGAACATCTAAATCCTTATCCTAAGAATATGGCAGTAGTTGGAACTTCGGGAGTTGGTCAGATTATTTATGCTGGGGCCCAGCAGCAGAGGAGAAATTATTGGTTTCCCATATAGGAGGGAATGCCAGGATCAGGGCAGCTGAGTTTCAAGTTTCAGAAATCAAGGAACTTTCCTAGATTCTAAACCTCATCAGATTTAGAACATATCTAAATGTCCTCAATACTGTATCCCTGGTGTTTGCACTTAGCAGTCACAATAAACACTGAATGAATGAATGAATGAATGAATGAATGAATGAATGAATGAATTCAGGTCAAATGAATATACTAATAAACATATTCAGGCCAAGTGGAAATTTCAGAAGCATTTTCCAGTGTTTGGAGACATCCACTGTACCTGGGCTGGTGAAGAGTCTGGAACACTCTGAGGTCTTAAGCAGGATGCGTGATATCACAAATTAGTGATGTCCCCACCTAACTCCTCTGTTCAGAGTGACTGACTCAGCATTTTAAATTAGGAGTGACTGTTGTGAGCAGGAACGAGGCTGGGATAAAAAGAGTTCACAGCTGAGCAGGTCACTTGACAGCAAGCGAATCCGGTGCCAGGTCTTTCCTGCTGACACGGAATTCTGCCTCCACAAAAGGCCCTGGATGGGGAGATGTTGCTGTGGCATGGCCCACGTGCTTCTGGAATCTCCGGTGGCTTCCTTTCCCCAGCGACTCTGGACATGTGGAGTGGAAACCACCCCACCAGTCAGTTCCAAACTCAAAAGTTGTGGACCTCAAAGGACCAGCATCACCTGTTGGAAATGCAAACTCTCAGGTCCCACCCCAGATGCACCAGATCAGAAAACAGGAAGAAAGAGGCAGGCAGCAACTGATGGTTTCATCCTTCCACGGGTGATTCTGATACATACTCATGATAGGTTTATGATGAGGGGTGACTAGAGTGCAGGGTTCTGTGATGCTCTAATGAGAGATAATGAAGACATAACTAGTGGAGGTAGCCATGCAAATGAAGTACAAAGGCAAAACTAAGATATATTTTTAAAAGTTAGAATTTTTTGGATTTGGTGATGGAGCAAGTACCAAAAAAGTGCAAAAAAAAAGTAGAAGTGAGGAATGATGCCAAGATGGCCAAGGATTCTAGCTGGGGTGTTTGATTGGATGGGCTCTCTTAGGCAAGATAACCTTGCTTCTTTTAAATAGCCTAATGTGCAGCCTGCAACAGAGGTATACAGGTATTCAAGACTTTAACTGCTGAAACCAAAAACATTCCGGGTAAACGCAGACAGTTCATCACCAAGCAGTAGAGTTTTGGAAACTGGGGATAATGATGGTGATGATGGCTAGGAATTGAATTGTGTGCCCCCCAAATTCACATGTTAAAACCCTAATCCCCAGTTTGACTGTATCTGGAGATCGGGTCAGTAGGAGGTAGTTAAGGTTAAATAAGCTCATAAAGGTTGGGTTTCAATTCTATGGGACTGTGTCCTCAGAGAAGAGGAAGGGAGAGAGATTTCTACCACATGAGGACCTAACAAGAAGGAGCAGGTCCGAAGGCCGGGAAGAGAATCCTCACCTGAACCCAACCCTGACTTTGGACTTCCAGCTTCCAGAACTGTGAGAAAATAAATATCTGTTGTTTAAGCAATCCAGTTTTTGGTATTTTGTTATGATAGCCTGAGTCAACTAAGAGAATAATAGTTCTATTTATTGAGCATGTATTATGTATTGAACACGGTGAAGTACTTTGCATAAATTGTCTCATATAATCCTTATAGCACTCTAAAACAGGCATGATTGTGATCCCAAATTTACAGATTAGTGGACTGGGGCTCAGACAGGTTAAACCACTCACTGAGATTACACAGCTAATAAACAACAGGGCTAAGGCACGGATTCTCCATTTTGACTGTATGTTGGAATCCCTTGGGAGTTTAAAAACAAAATATTGGTGCTTGGGTCCCACTAGTATTTTAATACAAATAATGATAACTGATGTGGGTGCAGGTTTCACATCGGAATATTCAAAAGAGGCAAGGTTAAGACCCATTGCATTTTAATCAGCTGGGAAACATAAAGAAACACCACTCTATAGTAATTAAATCAACAATTCAGATGGTCCTAATACTCAACCAATTGTAAACACCCAGGTGACAGCTGTAACCCTCGGCCACCTGCTTCTAGATTCCTGAAAAGCTACTTCTTCAGACTTTTTCATTTTAAATGCTTGAATAATACCCAAGAGTTGTTGCTGAAGGCATATAATCTAATATCCAGACCTACATGATGGGCTGATGACGGGACTAAAAATAGAGCCCTAAAATGTTCAACATGATAATTGAAATCATGATTCTGTAAGAATGAACCCAGGTAATGAACACAGAAATGGAGAATTCCAAAGAACACGACTGACCTTTGGATGTTGAAATATCTTGCTTCTCTGTGGAAAAATAGTCTTCAGAGAGCATTTGGATACTCTCTTAGGACCTTCCCAAAGCTGAAAGATCAGTCCTTGGCCTTCCTTGGCACATACAGCCCGATAAGGCCAGAGACTCCACATCCAAACTCAATCCACCAACGAACGAGGAGTGAGACCAGGCTTAGGACATGCTGCTTGGCACTTGCTATTCTCCATAACACGCTCGAGGGGTTGGATGGAACTTGTGGTTTAACATCATTGATTCAAAAGAGTCAAGCCAATTAAGAAGTAAGCCAATTAAGAAGCAGGGAGGGAATCTCTAGGCTAAAGTAAAAGAGGGGAAAAAAGTTCTCTGCTTTTATTATCAGTGAACCCACTGAAAACAAATTTATATCCATGTCACGAGAATAACAAGGGAAAGCAGAAGAGTTAGACATTTATTTTTATATTATTTTATTTCATTTTGCTTAATTTTCTATTATTCTAGAATCTAGGTTGAGAATTGTTTTTAGGAGTGAAATATCATGTCCATTTCTGTATCCCTAAGGCCCATTTCAGTTCTTAGAGCATTGTAAATGCTTGATAAATGTTTGTTGGATGAATTAGCTTTCTAACCTGAAGGATCACAGGATTTGTGTGCTGATAAAATCACTCAAATTGGTCAAAATTAATCAAGAAAGTCATTCAGAGGCAATATTTTGGCCCAGTTTTGGAAAGAATCTGAGGAGCCAAATCTAACCACAACTTAATTCTCCCTGATGTATAGGGTTGGCCAGAAAGTTCATTTGGTTTTTTCCATAAGATGGCTCTGGTAGCAACTTCATTCAAAACAATTTTGTTAGATTGAATTGTGACAGCTGCCACATCAGCATACATTAAAATAAACTTATTAAAATTGGTGAATTTTTGTGTAGCCATTGTAATATTGAAGATGGAAGAAAATAAGCAACATTTTAGGTATATTATGCTTTATTATTTCAAGAAAGGTAAAAACGCAACTGAAACACACAGAAAAAAGATTTAGGCCATGCATGGAGAAGATGCTGTGACTGGTCAAATGTGTCAAAATTGGTTTGTGAGGTTTCATGCTGGAGATTTCTTGCTGGACGTTGCTGCATGGTCAGGGAGACCAATTGAGGTTGATGGCGATCAAATTGAGACACTGAGAACAATCGACATTATACCATGCAGAGGATAACCGATATACTCAAAACATCCAAATCATTAAAGTTATTGGTGAATGTGACAAATGTGTCTTCTGCTTTATGGAAAAAAACTAAACGGACTCTTTGGCCAACCCAGTATTTAACCTTGTAGGAGGGGACATGCTGCTTGCTCGTTCATTTGCAGCTGTGAGATGCAATAATGTTCAAGAAAGATGGGCCTTAAAAGGAAGTAGCTTGTTGGTGGTGTAAAAAATGCAGAAGGGAGGGAGGAAGAGAACTTTTGGGTAAAGTTCATTTTATTTCTAATGCCAAGAATCATAGATCCAAAAATGTGATGTTTTCTCTTAATTCTCTATCATCTATCTACCTATTAATTTGTCAGTTGTCTACTGCTTTCTAATGACCAGAGTGCACTCCATATCCTCTTCCATAAATTTTCAAGATGTAAAACACTACAACCAAATTCCTTAGAAAAATCCTCTCAATATAACTAGATTCAGGTGATAAATTCAAACTGCTTCAAAAATGGTTTTCATGTAGTAACCAGCTAGATAAAAATGACTCTGTATTTTCCTCATGCACATAGTCAAATTTTGTTAAATGTCTAAAGTTTCTTCTCTATCAAAATTGATAAACTGGTAAGAAAGCTCTACAAACCTGCCAGGCCTCAGGGAGTTTTCTCAGACTGGCTAAAGAACTAAATTGAAGGACCCACTTAGTGATAAAATTGGAGGCTCCACCAATTCATAAATCAATTTCCAAATCGCAGGGCAAATATTATTTATTTATTTATTTGAATTAAAAAATTTTGGACGACATTGTTTAATGCAATTATATAGGTTTCAAATGTCCATTTCTATGATACATGATCTGTATATTGCATTGTGTGGTCACAAAACTAGCCTCAAGAAATTCAAAAAGATTGAAATCATACCAAGCATATTCTCTGACTACAGGGCTTTGAAATTAAAAACCAACTGCAAAAAGGAAGTAAAAAGGAAGTAAAATTATGACTTTTTAAATGCCTCTAATTGTTATTCATTATTCTAGGACTGTGACGCTTCACCAGAGCAGTTTATTGATGAGGCGGCCTGCAAAGAACACGATTCAGGCAGGCACAGCGATGCTCAGAACCACCCAATATAATGGATGTTGTTTGCTTTGGGCTAATTCAAAAAATAGAAAAGTTTTTGTATTAGCATAGTTTTCTTTCTTGGGTTTTTTTCTTCTTTTTTTTTTCTTTTTTATTTTAAGTGGAAAGGACAAGAGAATTATGGAGGAAAACTAAGGCTGTTGGAAAGAACACTGATGTCAAGTCTGGCTCCGTAAGCCACTCCGCGTATTTGGAGACTTGAAACAGGGACCTCAGGTCTGATAACTACAACAGGATTTCTCAGAACCTGGCCTGTGAGGCAAGGAAAGTACCAGGAATCCCTGGAAAGTACTCTCACAGATCCACCTGGATCAGCCAGGAAACACCTGGAAATAGCCCCAGTCCTGAAGGGAAAATTTATGGTTGTTTTGCATGGGGGCATTTGAGCAATGAACGGACGTCTTTGATAAGCTAATGCCAAACGATTCTTTATGAGGAGGCCACAAGTCCGGAGCATTGTTTGTGTGGTGCACATTTAGCTAAGGCTTCAAAGGTTGGCTCACTCATTCATTCAATTCATTCATGGCTCATCTTAAAAGATAAAAGATACAATGATAAAAGATACAATGATAAAAGATACAATGATAAAAAAAACCTTCCACAATGCCCTTCAGCTGGAGCCCAGTTTCTTTGCCCCCTTTATCATTAAAACTCATCTAGCCCTGGCCAGGTGGCTCCATGGCTTGGAGAATTTTCCCAAACAGGCCAGGGCTACAAAACACTTTTTAACCTATGAGAAAATCTTTGTACTTTCCCCTGAGATCATTTGGGAGAAGGGAGCTGATGCCTAGTTCGATTTGCCTACTATGAAAATTCATTTGGCTAAAGTGTGGATGCAGAAGGTGGCGGGGGTGATAGGTGGGCAAGACTTGAGGCCCTGGAGATCAGTTACAAATGCCAATAATCCAGGAGACAGATGCGTGATATTATTTTTAAATATCAGAAAGAGAATCATACATCATGCCCATTTGTTTGACAGGTTATTCTGTGTAATTAATTTTTGAAAATTGAATCAGCTGCTTGATGATTCTTTAGAGTGCCAGGCAAGGGCTCCGGCTGGGTGGGTCACAGGAGCTCAGGGTGCTTGTTGTCCTGCTCTGCGAAGCCTTCTGTTTCCCCTGCCATTGTGTAAGTATCCTTTAGGTGGTAAATGAGAAAAGCCCAAATGCAAACGAGCAAAAGCAAAGAGGAAAGTTTGTGATTTCATACAACCAAACTCTGGGACAGGCAAGGGATACAGCTTCAGAGCTCTCTCTCTGGGGCCTTGTGGCTTTGCAGATGTGCTTCGTGGTTATGACACTTCCTGCCTCACGTCTGGTCACCACCCCTATCTCTGCACTTTATACTCCAGCTGCCCATACTGCTGGGGAGTTCACGGGCATGCCAAGGACGCCCATGTCTTCTTGCCTTTGGACATGCTGGGTCTGGTGTCCGCAAGGCTTCCCTTCTCTGCCGGATTCATTCCCATTAGAACTTCTTGCTCTGGGCAACCATCACCTCGATTGAAGGAATACAGTGCATATTCCTGCTCCCTTTCTGACTGAATTGGGCCTTCCTTCGTCTTCCCTCTCAGCTGGTGAAGCCCTGTCACATGGTACTGAACTTTTTGACAAGTTTGCCTCCTTCTTGTATGAGTCTGTGACCTCCCTTAATCTTTCGATGTCTCTTTATACCCAACACTAGAGATTGGGTTTGGCAAACACTGGGTACTGAGCAAGGTCACGCTAACCCTGTGGATTTCTGCTCTAGATAACCCGAGGCCTGGCTTGGGAGGAAGGTGAGAGCCAGGTAACACTGCCACCATATTCACTATTCATAATAGCTCCAATGATTAGATGATACTATATGTACTTCATGTTGATGACTTCTAACATCAAACCAATTCAAGGGTATAGTTATGTACCCATTTTAGAGAAAGTGAAACTCAGGGAGTTTAAGCCACTCATCCATGGGCATACATACAGATGATGGAAACAGAATTCAGATTTAGGTGCATCTGTCAAAGTACAGAGGGACAGTTCTCCTCTCACTGACTTGGCCCTACCCCCAGAGCTCAAGCTCACCTCCTTCCACTCTCCCTGCCATGAGCAGCTTATCCGCCTTCTCTCCATCCCTTGAATGACCAAGCTCAGAGCCTTCCCAGAGCCTTTGCTTCCCCTAATGCTCTCTCCACAAACTTGCCTGCACAAACTGTTTCTCATCCCTGGGGGCCAGTTCAAAGACACCTCCTCTAGGAGGCCGCTGGGACTCCACACGGAACAGGCTATTCTGCCGTCCTTTTCACCTGCTCCTGGGCTTCCTTTCGAACACCTGCGGCCCTGCGTCCTCAGGGGCTTTCTCTTTTCTAACAGAATGTGCACTGCATGAGGGCAGGGAAATCACGTGGGGAAAGTATAAGCTGATCTTCAATACGCCCAGTTATAGTTCAGGAACTGATAGGGGACTCAAGACCTGGAAAATTTTAACTTAAGGGAAAAGTTTTTAAGCCTAGCAAGTAATACATATGTTAAAGCTTTTGTTTCAGAAACTGCAGATAAGGCCCATCCTGGCTCTTGGGAAACAGCCGGCTTCCTGGGGTGCTGGCTAGAGATTACCGCCTGGGGACAAATTGGAGGCATCCGGGCCTTTGTATCAACTAGGAGACAGACCTACCCCCTCCCCTTGGGGACAGCACTGCCCAGAAAACAAATGCTGCAGCTTCGCTCACCTAATCCTCCCTGAATTTCAAAGCCCTCACCGCACCTTGTTTGTCTTCCCCCACCTCCCTTATAAAAATTCAGGCCAGGAAAGAGAAGCGAAGATGGTTTGTTGGGGTATAAACCCACCATCTTCTCAGATCGCCTGCCATCTGAATGAAGTGCTCATAAAAGATTCAATCACTGCCATTGCTTATTGGATTTTGGTAGTGACAGGCAGCCGGAATTCCGGTGTCCTTTCTGGTTACAGAACTAGTAAGGCTATTAAAGGTCTTTTTTTAAAGACAACAGACTTTTAGAATTTTGGTAATGTTTGGGTGTTTTCTTGGAAAAAGTCTCCACTATGAACTTGCTACCTGTAAGAAAGATATAAATGTAATGGCCACCAAGATTTTTCTTACTTTCAGAAGCCTGTGGCCTTTTAACTTTTTGACCTTCAGCTAAAAAATAGAATAGGATAAGAAATTGAGGTCTATTCCATTCTCCTTATCTTGAATGAGAATGTGAATAAGAGGAAAGAGGAGACAAATGAGTAATTATGGAGAGAAAAATAAAATGGCAATTTTTGTACCTAATCGAAATGATCGTTTGGTTAGAGGCCCACTTTAATAAGAAGTAGTATCAAATGAATATAACCGGACATTTTGATTTGCATATTTGCATTCCGAATTCCAGCTTGTCCTAACACTGGCCAACGGAACACTATATGCCAACTTGAGTTAGTTGTTCAGTAACATTTCGTGATGGGGAAAAAAGTCATTTTAACATCTGATTTTTTTCAAAATGGAAATAATTTTTACTTTTTAAATGTAACTCTTTTTTAAAATATTTCATTTATTTATTTATTTTTAGAGAAAGGGGAAGGGAGGGTGGAAGAGAGAGAAAAACATCAATGTGTGTTTCCCTCTCTTGCGCCCCCACCCAGGAACCTAGTCTGCAACCCACGCACGTGCCCTGACCAGGAGTTGAACCAGTGACACTTTGGTTCACAGGCTGGTGCTCAATCGACTGAGCCACACCAGCCAGGGCTGGAAATAATTTTTAAATCAGAAGACAATAAATTAAATCAATGACATTATTTAGAGAGAGAACCCTTGGGATTCAGAAGGCAGGACAGAGAAATGTCTGCTGAATGAATAAGTGAGTGCTAGTTGTCTCTGGAAGAACGATCCGCTTTCCTTCAGAATTCAGGTGGAGAGACCAGGAAGACCTGATGACCATTCTCACTGGAGGAGGACATGTCCCTTGGAGGCAAGGTGGAGAGAAGCCAGGCAGAGGGGACCGTTTTTTGTGTGCAGGACTGAGCTGCGCACCCATCAGTGTGCGCCTCCGCATCTCTTTAATATCCATTCTGGTTCTGTGGCACGACTTCGTGGAAGTGCCTCTGAGGATCGGTGGCAGATCGGGCCCACACTCATGCACAGGGCCTGGGAGGGCGCTGGGAAGGCGTCTCTTTCTCTTTTTCATTTCTCCTCCAAGTTTCTGAGCAATCCAAACAGAACTAATTCTAACGTGCCAATTTTCACTGCCCGCCAAACAAAAGCAGCATTGGAGCCCGGTGATGTGGTCACGCCACCCCACGCCGCCTCTGCCGGGGTCTGTGCTGGGGCTGCCACCATCAATAGCCTCCTTGTTGCTTGTCTCAGCCCCCATGGGGTGACCAGGGGACTCTCTCCTCTCAATGGGCTCCCTCTCTGCCATTGTCTTCTCATATCAGTCTACAGTCTCGAGGATATAGACTGCATTACAATTAGTCATCGTGTCCAGCAGTCCCTGAAACTTATTTGACACACAGAGTTTATTGGCCTTTGTGACAGGGACAAAGGGAGGCTTGTTGGAAGCTGGACACAAAAGGCAAACATAATGTATGGATTTCTGAATAATACAAAAGCTGGGGAATAATAGCAGCTATACAAATGGCCATGTTATGGAGCAGATAGAGGGCCCTTCCCCAACTATTTCCACACTCTCAATGGATGTGTCTGACCTGGTTCTTCAGAATTTTTCCAGCAGGAAGGACACAACCTGAACTAGGTGGGCAGCCTGACAGCCAGAGCTGCTCGCTTCAGCCAAGAGGAACTTATCTGTGACCAATGAGTGTTGTACATTTATGCACATGTCTTATAAGTCCTGTGTGAAGAGTAAAATGATGTCTGAGATTTGAGAATAAATAGCATGTTCAGATGAATATGTGTTCAAATGTGTGTGTATCTGGTGTGAGTGTATGTGAGTATGAAAGTGTGAATGATTACATGTGTGACTGTGTGTCTGTGTATGTATGGGTGGGCATCTCAGTGAGTGCAGACATGAGTATCTGTGTGTGAATATATGTGAGTGTGTGTGTACTATGAACATGCATGAGAGTATGCATGTGTATTTGTGTCACTGTGAGTATATGTGAACATGGGTGAGTGTGTGTGAATGTATGTGAGAGTGTGTACATGTGAGGATTTATATGTGTATGTGTGAATGTGTGTATATATATATGAGGGTGAATGGGGTAAGTGTGAGTGTATATTATGAGTATTTGTGTGTATATATGTATCATGTGAGAATTTGTGGGAAAGAATGCACGTGAGGGTGTATTTACTTGAGTTTTACATGTGTGTAAGTACATAAATGTGAGAGTGTGTAAAAATATTCTCTGAGACTACTGTATATGTGAGTTTGTATTTATGTGTGAATATGTGAAAGTATGCAGGAGTGTATGAGTATGTGTGTGGTAATATGAGTGTGTTTGACTGTATGTGTGTGAGGGTATGTGGGAGTGAGTATATGTGTATACATGAATGTGTGTGAGAGTGTACAGGAGCATGTGGGAGTGTGGTGGGACTGTGTTGATAAGTTAGTGTGTGATGTGCATGTGATCATGTGTGAATGTGTGTGCAGACACTTTGCCTGAGAGGTGTCAGTCCTGTCACAAATTGGTTAAACCCTCCTAGAGGAGGCACGCCACTCAAAGACACCTTGGCCTGCTGGGGGTCCTCCCCTCCTTGATCCCAATGGGCCACAGAAATCCTGGCAAGATTGCAGGGTGGGGACAGAACAGGCCTGCTGAGCAACAGCAGCATGGATGACTGCAAGGAGCTCTGATCTAAGGTACAGCCAGATTCATTCTTTTTCACACGTGAGTGCTGTTTTACCCTCCAACAGCATTCCATCAGCCTCCTTGGCAGGTTATCCAGGCCCTTCCAGCACCAGTGTAAATTCTATACAAATCTTTTAAGTATACCCTTGTTGACAAGAATAGAATAATGAAGAATCTTGGAAACTAGAAATTTCTCTGGTTACTTCCTTATTTTTATTGGCATACCTATCTACCAGCCCAAATCAACAATTCTTTCTCCTTTACTCCTTTTCTTCCTCCCTTCCTTCCTTCCTTCCTTCCTTCCTTCCTTCCTTCCTTCCTTCCTCTCTTCCTTCCTCTCTTCCTTCCTTCCTTCCTTCCTTCCTCTCTTCCTTCCTTCCTCTCTTCCTGCCTTCCTCTCTTCCTGCCTTCCTTTTTTCTCCTTCTCTGAATGCTCAGCTCAGACACAACTGTCTGCAGACAGTTTTATTAAGTCTCCCTCCTTTGCCACACTAACAAAGCATATCTGTAACCCTGTACTAATCCTAACAGCAAATATTTATAAAGTGCTTCCTATACGAATCGCTTTGCTTAAAATACATTAAGAAACCATGATGTGGTTTAGAAAACACTGTTGCTGTGTCTTGATCATGGGCATAAGTACTTGGCTTTGCAGATCACATTTGTCCATGAGATTAGAGACTGGGTTTTATAAATTGTGTACTATTTTCACAGAGATTACTAGAAATCCAGAGATGCTCTTCCCCTCTTCATTTCTCATTCGTTTCTGACTGTCAGTAATTCTTCACATCCCTATTTAAGTTTCTTAGCAGGAATCAAGGGTTGTTGGTGAGATGTGGACATGCAGCCATCCCTGCTCCGGTACCCTACATGATGAAGTTGTATAAGAATGGGCCTTGGGAGCCCACAAGTCTGGATTCAGCTCCTAGCCTTACTGTTAGCCCTATGGTTTTCAAGTAAGTTAATTTACCCATTCTCTATCAGGTGTCTCCTCTTTAAAACTATAATAATGTTTACCTTTTATGAAGATGAGATATAAAAATAACATATTTGTTAGATGATTGATCTAATGTTAATGCTCTCTCTTCACTTGCCACTTAATCAGGGTAGTGTGAATGAATGAGAGAATGAATGAATGAATGAATGAACTAAAAAATGGAGTGGAACACATTCTTAATTTCTGCGAGAAAAAAATCCAGCTCAATTTATCTTCCTTTTCCTTGCATTCTCATAATTTCTACATCTTTGATTGTTTCAGATAAATTTTTAAAAAATCATTCAGCTCCATCTTCTAAAGTCAAAGGTCAACAAACTATGATTGAAGGCCCACCCAGCCCACCACACTTTTTCATACAACTCATGAGTTAATGATGATTCTATCATTTGAAATAGTTAGAAATAACTGAAAGGAGAAGAACATTTTATGACCTGTAAAATCACATGAAATTGAGATTTCAGAGTTCACAAACAAAATCTTATTGGAACACAGCCCCGCTCACCCATTTACATGTTGTCTGTGGCTGCCACCAAGGTCCACGGGCAGGGCTAAAAGTCGTGACACAGACTTTGTGGCTCATGCAACCAAAAACATTCACTATCCAGCTCTTTAAGAAAAAGTTTTCCAACCCCTGCTCTAGCTTGCTAATTTGACCTTTAATTGTGTTATTTCTGCCAGTCATTCCCGTAATGAACTGCAAATTTCATTTCCAAGTACTCAAAATTTGGACAACACAGTTGTCCATGTATTAATGTTATAATGTCCCACTGAATCAGCCAAGGAATGTTAGATAAAGTTAAACTTATCTACTTCCTCTGTTAAGTCTATTTCCTTGTATATTACCTTTTCTATTTGAATTTTGTTCCTCCTTTTCAAGGGCCAGTCTGCTTAAATGATATTTCTTGATTGTTTATGTCCATGTGTAGCGAGATAGTTGGGAGGCAAGACCAAACCAGCATTTCCCACAGGCCGAATGAGAACCCCTGACCATCTGTTGATGAATGCATGTCCAGAATATGAGCTTCCTCTCTCCGGTGTATAGAGAAAGGGCTGGGCTGAGTCTGAAATTAACTGATCTTCCTACAGGGGAAGAGGGAGCTCATTACTCAGGGATCACAAGTCACCTGGGATCATCTGCGTCTCCATTTCCTGAACCCAATCTGAAATCTCCTCTGTCTAGCCCTCTGGACCATGGATCCTTTACTGAAGGCGCATTGGTAGTCAACACAGGGCTTCATGAAATATCTTGAATTCCATGCAAAATATGATCAATATTCTGAAAGCAATTGCCTGGCCTATATTGCTTCTTAAATGAATCTATGTCTGCCCCAAATAAAAAAAAAAATGCTAAGAATCACTGCACTCACTGTGGAAATACAAAGTGAACACGAATTCAGAGTATCTTATTCACCTGCAGGTGGCAAGTGGCTTGGGGGTCAAGAATAATGAACGCCCTCCTTATTTCTGAATCATGAGAGCCGGACTAGTGCCCTCAAAGGAAAGTGGACTGACAGACAGGAGGAGTTGGCATAATGTTACTGAAAGTCAGTCGTATACCAGAAGTGGCTCCACGTCCTCCACAACTTGGTCACAGTTACTCCGTATTAAGCCACTGTGAGAATGGTGATACTCAAATGCTACTGAGGCTCAAGACAGTGCATATATGTCCCATTCCCGTCAGACAAGCTTGAGTCAAATCAGATAGGAAGCCTCTGACAGTGGGGCTTATTTATCCAATGGCACTTCAAGCACTTATAACTGCTTTATTTCCCCTGCTTTAAAAACCAGGGGAAATTGAACCCAGAGGAATTGAGCTTCCTGCCGTTGTCCAGGCTGCAGCGGTGAGAGCCAATCAGACCCTGACGCTCTGGTCCTGGACCTGCATTTTAATCCCCAAACACTACTTCTTCCCTGTAATGAGAGTCACCTTCCCTTTAATTAAACTTCCCTTACAAATGTAGACATTCCACTTTTACTAATAATTACTTGCAGAAGATTTTTAGCAATCAGCACTACATAAATATCCATGCCTCCTCGAAGACCATAAGAATTGCGGTCTCTCCCTTCCTCTAATTTATTATTTATATACTGCCGCAGATAGACATAGCTCTTTGTGGCAATTAAGATGGGCCTTCCAGTCTCCTCTTGGAATGAGGCTGGAGACGAGCATTACTGCTTCGATCACAATTACTATTAATTGGAGAGCTCTCCCTTCTCTATAAAATATGTACCACTCGAAAGTGCGATAAACCGCCCAAGGAATATGAACTACATGTGCAGAGATGTATTGTGAGGGCTCCAGATTTAACAAGTCACTTACCCTGTAATTACTGGGGGTGGGAGAATCCTCTCAATGGGGCAAAGCATGACACGCTCCCGTCAGTGGGAACTCAGACTTCAAGCTGGAGTGACTGTCCCATGAGAAAATTAACCTTGTACTGACAATGAAGGGCACAACACGTCACACAGTGTTCTTATTTTTTACACAGAGAGCTAGCAGGGGACCCTTTGTCCCTGAAATCCCTAGGTCTAGCCCAGAAGAACCAAACTGTCCATCAATTCAGCATTTATTCATTTTTAAGGCGTGTACCTGCTATCTGCGAGGCATTGTTCTTGAATCCAGACCCTGGCATCCCAAGTGAGTGTGACATAATCCCAGCCCTGGAGAAGCTGACCCTTTTGTGGAACTGATGCTGGGTATACTGACCTGTGCGTTACAGTGAAAAGAGCCATTTCAGAGAGGGCTGTTGGCTGTGGGAGCAAAACAAAAGAGGAACCACCACCGGCCTGCAGATGTTAAAGTTTAAACTGCTATAAGGAAAGTTGTAGGAATTATTGGAGAAATCCATGAGGCGATGGCATTTTCAAATGCTGGAGCATCAGAGCGTATTTAGAAATGTCATTTGGAGAGACAGGGGTGGTTGGTTTATAATCCAAGGTATGTTCCCATGTCCCTAAGCATATAGCAAATCCAGCCTACACTAGTTGGAAAGTGAAACATGGAAACCTGTAATCCACAGGTAATGTTTATTCTGTCCATTTTAAAAGAGAAAGAGAGAGATCTAACCCCAAAGGAAGTTCACGGGTTTGTCTGTAGCCATCAGTGTGCAGACATAAATAGATTCTGAATCACAAGCTCATTCTGATCACCAAAGTCATTAGCCTTCTTAATAAAGTGAAGAAGTGCAGCAAAGTGACTCGTTGCCAGGCACTGAGCTGAATGTTTTATCAGTGGATGGATGCTACCGATGATGATTCCATATCTCAATCAATTTATGCCTCTGGACAGCTCTTGAGACAGCTGCAATTATCCCATTTTGCACATGAGCAAACAGAGTCTGAACATATAGGGACTGGCCCCTGGCCATATCCTAGTGTATATTATAATCTAGGACTCCTTACTCCTGATTCTGAGCCTGGAGCTACTGTATTTCATCTAAGTACATTTTCTCCACACTGCAAGGACATGGATAGAAAGAGGGTATCAGCTTGAGTGTGAACTTCTTTTAAAGGGTGTGCCTGCTAGGGTCAGCGATGCTGTATTCTCAGATCCCTAACTTTCCCCTTTATTTATTTTTTTAAAGATTTTATTTACATATTTATTTTTAGAAAGAGGGGGAGGGAGGGAAAAAGAGAGGGAGAGAAACATTGATGTAAGAGAGAAACGTCAATCAGTTGCCTCTCATATGCTCCCTGACCAGGGATGAACCTGCAACCCAGGCACGCGCCCTGACTGGGAATTGAACCAGTGACCTTTTTCATTTTACAGAACAATGCCAAACCAACCAAGCCACACCACTCAGGGCCTTAAACATCCCCTTTAAATCACCCTGGTAGGCTAATAGGATAAAAAAGGATAGAATTTTCTGAATCCCAAATTAAGCCCAATAACTCAGCATAAGAAAAGTCAAGTTTATTTCTCATGCACACAATGTTTGATGTGCATTAGGTGTCTCCCTCCATCTGGTATCTGGGCCACACAGAGCATGGAGTCTTCAAGGTCACTCTGGCAGCAAAAGAGAAATTGTGATAGAGATTTTGAAGGCCTAGGAGCAGGCCATTGCCATTAACTTCACCCTCAGGAAACCCAGGAAGTCCCCCAGGTGCCTGGGAGGAGGGACAGGCAAAGCACGCACACAGCATTCAGCCTCAAACGGGGGCTGAATGCTGTTTGAGCTGACTACTCACACACTGTGGTGATTGAGTACTAGACAGCCTCTTGCCCCCTGGATCTCAGACTTAAATTCACACTCAGTGATAACCAATATGCCTTAAAATCTGCTCTCTCTATCAAAATCTAAAACAAATAAAACCAACAAGGAGAAACAGTACCCAGTGCTCGCATGTGGACAGAAACAAGGGTTCCGTTGTAGTTGTGCCCTACTGCTAGAAGAAAGTACCGCAAATGCGGAGCTTAAAACAACAGAAATGCATTCTCCACAGCTCCGGAGGCTTAAAGCCCAGAATCAAGGTATTGGCAGAACCATGTTCCCCCTGAGGCGCTGTGTGGCATCCTGCCTTAATTGTTCAGCTTCTGGTGTGGCCCCTGATCCTTGGTGTTCCTTGGTTTACACCTGCATCACTGTGCTCTTTGCTTCCGTCACCACACAGTTGTCTTTGCGTGATGTTCACTCCGTGTGTGTCTGTTCAAATTTCCCCTTCTTACAAGAACACCAGTCATACTGGATCATGGCCTACCCTCATGACCTCAGCTTAACTTGATTGAAACTACAGTGACCCTGTTTCCAAACAAGGCCATAGTCTAAGGCACTAGGGGTTCCGACGTCAACGTATCTTCCCGTGGGGGACACGATTCAACCCAGAATACCAACTTTTTTCTTAAGATTATCATATTGAGTGTCGCTGAGTGTGAATTT
Organism: Glossophaga mutica; assembly: GCA_039655065.1. Taxonomy (NCBI): domain Eukaryota; kingdom Metazoa; phylum Chordata; class Mammalia; order Chiroptera; family Phyllostomidae; genus Glossophaga; species Glossophaga mutica. The sequence continues at coordinate 24,359,459 of CM077315.1, forward strand.
ACAACTGTGAAAGTCGTAAATGGTGTTAGGGAAAGACATTTTTGTGTGCATCTTAGTACTTATGACAAATATCCCAAATTCCACTGCCACAGAGTCAGCTGAGACCTCAGCCCTCCTCCAACTCCAGTACCAATATTCTTAGATGACAACAACAACAAAAAAAAGACACGAAGGAAATCTGGGAATCTATAGGATACAAATATAAATATTTTTCAAATCTCTTCTTTATACATGCTGTGTTTACCTCCAGATTCTCTATAACAAGAAAGCATTGTTTCATAATTTCAAATATCAGTGACTATTTTTTGCCTTTACCACACTATTTGTCATACCTGATACTCTTTTGATTTATGAAGACTCATGCCTTGTTTCTGACCCTCTACTTTCTTAATTGATCCTCCATCAGGAACAGTCACTTCATGTCACCTGGTGATCCACCACAGTTTAGAAGTTGAAAATTTATGGGTGTTTTTGCCTATCACATTTGGGTTCTCAGCTCTCCTTCAGTTACTTACTGAGTAGCCTCAGGCACATTGCTGGACCCTGAGTTCAGTGTCTTTCTGGGTAAAACAAAAAGGCTTTTCATCCTCTGGACCCACAGCAAACATTCAAAAACTACTTTTGCATGGCTTGATGCCATAAGAGAGGTTGTGTGCTTTTAGTTCAGAAAGGGACTTTTGAGAAATATGAATGTTTTATAATAGACTCAAAAAAGAGGACCAGTAATCAGGGACAGAAACAAAGATATACAGCATGTATCTATTTGCCTGTAGCATTGAGGGCATATAGATAATCACTCACCTAAAAATCTGAAGAAAATAAAATGATATGAAATAAAAACAGAGCAAAATAAGCCCGGGTAGTAAGTAGCTTACTTTCCAACAATGAAGAAGAAAATGAATCCAGCCAGGTTTTCTGTGCCCTAAATCAGGGACTTGGAGCAGAGACGGGAACTTGGCGGAAGTCGGCTTCTCTCTTTGAACTGTCAACTGTTTGTCTCTGTGAGACAAACAACAGCTTCTCTACCTTGTCAGCTGCCTTCAGTGCACCCTCACCTTTAATAGGATTGAACAAGCCACTCCGCAGTCCCACCTCCTACCTGGAAAATTCCTGTCTCAGGGGACACCCTCATGGCCCAGAACACAAAATGCCTCTTGGCACTGTCCTCGGACTGCAGCTGAGTTACCCCTGACAGTAAAATTTGCATACATCCCCAGGCTGCCACATCCACACCCATACAGCCTCTGGGCCCTGGAGTCTGCCATGGGCTCCCGCAGCCTGGGTGTTGTCACCTGGCTGGAAGCAGGCCTTACAATAGAGTCTGTTCCCTGGGAGGTGATTGCGCCAAGTGTCTGAGATTAAAAATGACAGGGTGCATTTAAATGCAAATTTGCCATTGAAGAGCAAGTCTTCACTGGTGGAAGTTTACCTCCCCAATAATCTACAGCTTTCTGTGCAGCGCTGGAAGTTTACCTCCCCAATAATCTACAGCTTTCTGTGCAGCGCTGTTTGGGGTAAAGCCAGAATCCCCATCTACCCCAATTCAGACTATGTTTCAAAGTGGGCATGGAGGGAAGAAACCAAGGGTGGGGCACCTGCCACTTGGAGGAACATTTCATCGTATTCATAAAGGCCCTATTCGGACCCTGACGCCTGATGCTTTTTCTGAGCTGAGGGAAATAAGCATACACAGGCAGAATTAGATTCACCTGGCCCACATCTACCTAATTTGCACATTAGGTAGCACACTGCACGCTTTGCACTTATCTACACACAAGTGCATATAAACACAAAAGTGCATGTGCACACCCACTCATCGCAGTTGGAGGTAGTGTTGAGGAGGACACATGGACTGCTGGGCTCCAGTGCTGGCTTCCCAAAGGCGTGTGATCATGGGCAAGTCACTCCCTGCTATTAAATGAGAATAACGTCCTTCAGGTCCATATTATACTAAGCAAAATAAGCTAAACACATAAAGACCAATTCTATATTGTCTTCTTTGTATGTGGAGTCTAAAAGAGTTAAACTCATAAAAGCAGAGAATGATGGTTGCCAAGGGCTTGGGGGAAGAGTATTATGTAAGTATTATGTAAGATAAATAATTTCTGAAGATCCACTCTACAGCACAATGCCTATAGCTACTAACACTGTATTACATACTTGACATTTTCTAAGAAGGTAGATTTTATGTTGTGTTCAAATAATATTAATGATAATAATAATAATTATAGTAATAATGGGAGTGGGAGGAAATTTGGGGAGGTGCTGTGTATGTCTACAGCCTTGACAGCGGTGATGGGATCCCAGGTAAACACATATTCGAGGACTCATCGAGTTGTATACATTAAATACATAAAGTTTTTAACATGTCAGTCATACCTTAACAAAGTGTTTTTAAAGAAGAAAAATGAGAGTAATAATCACATCTACCCCTCTTTTTTTTATTCTCACCTGAGGATATGTTTATTGATTTTTTTAGAGAGAGAGGACGGGGGAGATAGAGAGAGAGAGAGAAACATTGATGTGAAAGAGAAAGATCGACTGGTTGCCTCCCATATGCACCACGACTACAGCATAAATCACAGCCTAAATGTGTGACCGGCCATCAAACCTGCAACCTTTTGTTGTACAGGACAATGCTCCAGCCAACTGAGCCACCTGGACTTTACCATCTGTTTTTCTTTTGTGGTGTAAACAAGGAAAGAAATGGAAAGTTCTTGGCACTCCAGAAACACTCATGCAAGTTATCAACATCATCGTCATCACCATCATCATCATCATCATCATCATCATCATCATCATCCCTCTATTTCCATCTGAGGACAACAGTGAGTGAGCCAGTCCCCAAGATACTTGTTCCTCTGCCCCTTCCTGCCCAGAGAGCTCTCCAAAAGAAACTGCAAATCACCTCCAACAGACTGACAAACCGCCCAGACAGGTGCAATCCCTGAAGAATCAGAGCCAAGCTTCTGTCTGCACCTCCAGCTCAAATATACACTAAAAACAACACAATCACAACTGCAAGAACAAAGGACTCCGCCTGCATCTGCAAGGAAACATACTGATTCCAAACCTTTTTTACAACCACCCAGAGTCTGGGAGAAAGACTCTGTTACTCAGACATTACAAAGCCACCGTACATGCTGAACACGAAAGATACAGAAGTGGAGACCTGGCCTCACCCTCCTGCAAAGCACACTCTAGTGAGCAGGTCTGCAAATAGACCAGGAGAGTGCTGGGGTAAGTACTGGCAGGAATTAAACACAAGTTGTTAGAACTTGAGAAACAGGGCATGTTACTCAATGAGGGTCAGGAGTTGGGAAGGGGTCCCGAGGAGGGCTTTTACAGAAGCAAGGACAGGCTAGCTAGGTTTGATGAATTGAATGGTGACATGTTGAGTGAGGTGGGAAGGTGTCACTGGCATGCAGGAGCAGCTCAACACGAAACTGGAAGGCAGGCAAGGGAAAGTCTTGTCTTTTCACTGTTTGAGCCTCATTAATCAGGTGCTACATGCAAGACACCAAAGTGAAAAGTGGCTTTCAAAATTGTCCTTGGTGCCCACCACAGCCACAGCCACACTATCTTCAAAACTGACCTCTTCCAAGCTTTCTCTGACTCCCCACTATGGAGACCCTTCTACAAAGTCAGATGTCCATGTGTCTTCGCCCAACTGTGAAACGTGTGACTGAGAGCCCCAAATCACTACCCAGCGATCACTGTTCAAGTTCAAGGAGTATGTACCAAATGGAAAGAAGTAGGTCATTTTCAGATGGACAACTGCTAGGTTTGAGGAGGTACCTAATGATTTGCTCATTGCTTTTTAAATTGAAAACATCCTAGAGTGCAGTTCCACAGTTACACAGCACCATTGTGGTATGGGGAGTAATCTAGCGCTTGTCTCCTGTGTGGCAGGGGTGGGCCTCATCTGGTGGGTCATAGCCTGCTCCCAGGGAACCTGGTTGGGAGCATGAGGACCCTGCTTTCCTACCACCACCCAGAAGGAGGGTAATTCTCTGACAATTGTGGCCTTCACAATTGTGAATTCAAATAGCCCACTTACATAACACAGCATTTGTGATGGCCCATTGTTCCGGTCAGCCCTTTCGGCTTTTGTTCACTCTGGGCACCAGATCTTGAATGCACACCCATGCAGGACCATGTGGCACTCTGCATTCTTCTTCTTCCCCTCAGCTGAAATGGATCTTTGCATCTGCCAGTTATTTACAAATATTCCAGTTTCCTCCTCCACAGCGTGCCACAATGTTTTCTAACTTGCTAAAATTAGAGAACAGGAACACAGAGGAAGAAGGGTGGGATGAGGCACTTGCCTGAGGGGCCCTGCAAGTAACAGAGAATGAAGGGGGCACTCACAAGGGAGACTCTAGTCACTGCCCAGTGTGGATGGAACTCTCTTTCTTACCCTGCACAGCTGAGTTTATGACCACCTCATACTCAGCTCTAACTAAAAGATCCAGTTGTCAGTGTGTGTCAGCTGGCTATTTTACCTTAAATATCTTTGTCTTTTTTTTTTTTTTTTTCAGTGACAAATGGTTTTAAGATACACGTTTCTCGGAAAAAGCACTGTGGAATTAAAATAACAGGCCATAAACACAGTGCCCCAAGCTACATGGCCTACGGAATAACAAGTTTTAAAAAGCAGTAATACATACTCCAAATAGGAGCCTGTTTGTAGATTTCCACCTTTGGCTCCTTGGCAAGGCTTGAAATGAACAGATGCTTGGAACAAGTCTTCCGCTAAGCCTGGCTTTGTCTACCTGGCCCTGCTGTCTCAAATGGTTTTGAATGAATGGATAGTCCTGTTATTCAGTGGACCCTCCGTGAGCAGCCCACTCCCTGACTTAGCGGTCTGGGTGACCGAAGTGGCAGTGGTTTCAGTGCCTGCAGAGGCGTCCTGGCTGAGCTTTGTGGTGCTCCTGATTCCCAAGCGGGGTCTCCAGTTGGGTTGCCCAACCATTTCCTTAGGATCTGACCCTGCATCCCAGGGTCTACTGTGGGCACCATTCACAGGTTCGCAGATCTGGGGCAATGTGTTGATTTGACCTAGTACAAAACATGGCCCGAGTTGCAAAACCTGAGAGCCGTGTGAGTGTTATGATGTCTTATCTCCTTTTCACTGGAGTTTATTTGCTCGTTAATCCACCCAGGCAAAGATCTCATGTACAGATAACACTTAGCCAGTGAGCACTGTGTATTGGGCAGTAAATCAAGTGCTTTCTGACTGTTCTGTCATTTAATCCTCCCAACATCCTTATTATCCCAATTTTATAGATGAAGATAGTGAGGCCTGGAGAAATTGATGAAATACTCAAGGTCAAACAACTATTAAAGGGAGAAGTTAGACATTGAACCTGGGAAGACTGAACAAGGGCCCATAGTTAAAAAGGGGAAAACCTCTGCTCCATTCAGTCTTTCCTTCAGAAAACATATCTCGATCACTTTCATGTTTACTTGTTTGAGGGAAAAGTAATCTAATGTCCTTTGATTTCACAGAACGAAAACCCAGCCGTGTGCTATGCTATGATGTGTCTACGAATGGAGATCGTATTAATCTTCTATTGCTGTGTATTACATTACCACAAACTTGGTGGCTTAAAATGACACCCACTTTTTACCTGACAGTTTCCATAACTCAGAAGTCCGGGTGGACTTAGTAGAGTTCCTTGCTTAGGGTCTCACAAGTCCAAAGCCAAGGTGTCAGCCAGGCAGCGATTTACCCTCAGGCTCCAGGGGGACATCTGCTTCCAGACTCACTCGGTTGCGGGCAGAATCCAGTCCCTTGCTGTCGTAGGACTGAGGCTCCAGCTTCTTTCCTGGCCGTCAGCAGGGCCACTCACAGTTTCTGCAGGCCCCTCTGGGGTCTTTGCCATGTGGCTCCTTCCTTCTTTGAAGGCAGCCATGACATGTCAAGTCCTCCTTGTGCTTTAAATTTCTCTGACCCCCCCTCTGCCACCAGCCAGCGAAAATTCTCTACTTGTAAAGGGCTCACCTGCTGGAGTCAGACCCCACTGGATAATCCCAATATGTTAAAGTAAATAACTTGGGGCTTTCATTACATCTGCAAAATGCCTTCATAGCAGCACCTAGAACAGCATTTGATTAAATAATGGGGATGGGGATCTTGGGGGAAAATCTTTGGGAATTTTGCAAGTTGGTCCAGCTGGTGGGGAAGCTCCTGTAAACTCCTCAGTCCGCTTTTAGTTGATCCATTCACCATTCTGAGTGAAGCTTGGTACCAAGGATGGTAGCAGGACTGTGCCAGCATCAGGAATGAGCAGGAATTGGAGCCGAAGTCCCTGAGTATCATCTAGGTTTTCAGAGGCGGAGGTCCAGCTGAGACCACCGTTGTACCCTGAGCATCAGGGTAAACACTGGAGACCAAGAACATCGGCTTCCGTGACTGGGATGCACTGGATGCATAATTCTCCCCTTTCACCTACCACTTTTCTCTACTTTCCCTCTCAGTTTCCAAAACTACCTAGAATTTCTTCTGGGAAGCTGATCGTGGCTTTAGCACACACGTTCCAGGTAAGAAATAAATATTAATAACACATATCATTGACTGCCCAAGTCCATTACAAACTCTGGTATACCCCTTTATCTTGTATCCTTTCAGAGAAATGACAGATTATTCAAACCTGCTGAAATATCTGGTAGGCATCTTAATTTCTCTTATTTTCATATCTCCTTTGAAAGCTTTTTCCCCCCTCTGGTGATTTTCTTTAAATTCCCTGGATTTCCCAAAGAACAGGAGAAAACAAGAGAAGAAATTCCCCTTCCCAGAAAAAAAGTCTAAAGTTTCCACCAACACAGATGGTCTGACTTAAGAAAAGTTTTTATAGCCGTCTCCTTAAGAAAAATATGTATTTAAGTTTTCCCCATGTGGAACAAAAATAAAGAGGAAAATAGCTCAAAACATAGACTGAGATATCAAGTAAGAAGGCCATTCAAGCACAGAAAAATACTGAAATGATCCTGGTTCACAGGGATTTGGGGAGGAAGCCCCTGGTGTTAGGGAGGATGAAGTGAGAACCACCTGTGTGTCCCCCCGAATGACTGATACACACACTCCTATTCTCCAAGAGCGAGCACACAGTTAAAACGGTGGTGATTGGCAGATGGAGCACTAGCCATCTTCCCAGCCCCAGTCCCCTCCCCTTGCCCTGGTCACGAACATGGTGTTCTGTGGCTTTGGTTTGGGCTTGAATGAAATGTCCCCACCTCTGACTGCATTTGCCTCCACCTCTGGCAACCAGAGGACCTTTCCTCATCCCCACTGCACTCATTTGGGCCCTTTCATGATTCCTAACTAGTGGTTATTTAGTCATAATTGAGGTAAGAATCAGATTGTTGCCTTGTAATCAGAGCTGGCCAGTTATCATGGGGCTCAGTGAGTTGAGTCAGTGCCACAGGGAAAAATATATCATTCTAGGGTTTGGTTTAGACATTTGTCTTCCATGTCCTTTCCTCCCTTCCATTTAAGCCTTTACCCAAAACTCTGCAGGGCTCTGAGGTAAAGCAGACCTACATTTGAACCCAGCATCTACCAGTATATATACAGTTCATCAATTAATTGTATGTGGGTGTTTTTGTTGCTGCCTGGCTTTTTGTTTGTTTGCTTTGTAGTTATTTTTGGAAAGAGTGAGAAATAGCCCAAATTCAGTGGGCTTCATCTATCCACACAATGTGTTAGTTGGGCCTCACATCAGACACGTTCAAACTGGAGTGCTCGAGACCAGAAAATCAGTAGACTTATCACACTTCAGAGATGACGACTGTGGCCAGGCTGAATCAGTTTGGACATGGCCCAGGAAGATGCTGCTCCCAGCCCCCTGACATGTGGCTGGCCCCTCAGCCTGTGTCCCAACACATGTGGCTTTGTTAATTTCCTCAGATCATCATGCCTACCTCCTGCCTCAGGGTCATTGCATGTGACATTTATTTTTGTTTAGACTCCTCTTCCTTCACTCAATAAATATTTATTCAGTGCCCACTAAGCATCAGGCACTTTCTAAAGGGATACATTGGTGAGCAAGACTGAGACCTCCTGGGGCTTATGTTTCATGGGTGTGAAGGTAGGGTAGTTGTGGGAAGACTGAAGCAAATAATCTAATAAAGGGACAATTTTGGGGTGATAATTACTATGAAAATAATTTTAAATGGTCATGGGAAAGGAAGTTACTGGATACAAAGGTCAATGAAACCGTCTTCAAGGAGGAGATATTTTGAAATGAGGAGATATTTTGAAATGAGGAGATATTTTGAACTTAGTTATAAATAGTGCAGGTCATGTAAATATTTTGGGGAGGCTCAGCCCAGATAGAAGTAATAACTTGCTTCCAAGATGGCTGCCAATGCATTCTACCCTCCCAGTATGTCCATGTCTTCCCACCACTGAGAAGGATAATTTAATGGTATTCTCCCCTTGTTCTTGAATCTGGGCTTATTTTGGAAACTCACTTAATTCTTTTTTTTTTTTTAATGTTGTTAGCACTTTTTTTTAATATTTTATTTTTATTTATTTTTAGAGGAGAAGGGTAGGAAAGAGAGAGAGGGAGAGAAACATCAATGTATGGTTGCCTCTCATGTGTCCCCCGCTGGGAACTGGCCTGCAACCCAGGCATGTGCCCTGGCTGGGAATCGAACCTGGATCGTTTGGTTCGCAGGCCCGCGCTCAATCCACTGAGCTACACCAGCCAGGGCCTCACTTAATTCTTATAATGGGACAGAAGGGACATTCTGGGATTGACAAGGCCAGGTCATAAAAAGTGCTATGGCTTTCACCAGGGCTTCCTGGAACACGCCCATGGGAGGCTCCCCTTCAGATCCCAGTTGCCCTGCTTTGAGAAGCCCAAGCCTCGTAGAAAGGCCACATGTAGATGCTCCATTTGACAGGCCCAGCTAAGCTCCTCGCCTACCACCAGTCCCCTCTTCCGCTCATGTGAGGGAGCCATCTTGAATGTCCCGTCCAGCCTAGTCCCAGTCAACAACTGCCTGCAACTTCAGCAAAAATCACCCTGCTGAGCCCAGCCAACCACAGAAGTAGGAGAGGGAATCAAAGTATTGTTAAAAGCCACTCACTTTTGGGGTGATTTGATATACAGGTATGTTAATGATATGAGATGACATATTATGATAATTAGCACACACTATGACTCTTCTCTTTCTACCTTCAGCCCACTTGGCCTTGTGAATGCCTTTTATTCTTCCCCCCAAACATTACTCCCTCAGGGAGACCTTCCCAACAACCCTCCCCCTACATCCTCAGGCATCTTCCTGTATGCTGTCATAGGAACTAGTACTTTTCCATCATAGCACAATGACACTTGGTAATTGGTATTTATGATGGTCCCCCTCACTAGAGTTTATGTTCAGTGATAGCAAGGTCTCATGTGTTCTGCTCACCACAATATCCCAAGCCCTTAGCATAGAGCCTGGCACAAAGTAGGTATTCAATAAATACTTGTTGAATAAAGTAATACAGGAATAATAAAATGAATGGGGTTAGCTTCAGAGTAGAGATCTCATTGCTAATATTAGCAGATTTTGATAACAGACATTGTCCCCAGACACTAATTCCCTAGTGGCCATATCTGACTAGAGCTTTTATCAAAGAGAGCTTGTAAGGTAAAGAAGATAAAAAATATGAACAGTAAAATGACAGCAAACTCACAGTTATTAACAACCACACCTAAAACAAAAACAAAAACAAACTAAGCAAACAACTAGAACAGGAACAGAACCACAGAAATGGAGATCACATGGAGAGTTAGCGATGGGAGTGGGAGGAGGAGAGAGAGGGAAAAGGTACAGAGAGTAAATAGCATAGATGGTAGGTAGAAAATAGACAGGGGGAGGCAAGAATAGGGGAATGTGGGTGGGAGGGGCTGTGCAGGGTAGAGGGGAATTAAGAGGGGAATAGGGACAACTATAATAGCATAATCAATAAAATACAACATTTTTTTTTAAAAAAGAGAGCTTGTAAGGTAAAATACCAAGTGTCCAAGACATGTGGATCTCAGACAACATGGTTTAAAATGGTTCTGTGATGTCCCAGAGTACAAGGAACCCCTAACTGGACATACACCCTAATGGAATATGAGCCAGATCCTTTGGTCCTTCTGGTTCTCAAGCTACTCCCAGGAGAACTGGTAACTTGAGGCTCCTTTAGATACTCCTACCATCCCACACCAAAGCCATAAGCAACACACACACACACACACACACACACACACACACACACACACACAAATGCCTTCATGGCTTCAAAAACATAGCCCAGAAAATTCCTCCTGGCTTACTTTTCTCCCAGATTAGATGCCTATTTTTTTCCTTGCCTTTATATATAATAAAAATATTTTTATGTCTTGGTACCAAGCATTATGAGTTTGTTATTTATCAGGTACACACTCATTTTCTCATCTAATCCTCTCAGAAGCCCAAGAGAAGCTCCCAGTTACAGATAAGTAAATTAAGACCCAAAGAGGTTAAGAAATTTGCCCAAAGCCATGGAGCTAACAAGAAGCAGAGTTGGGTATTAAAAACAAAACAACAAAGAATCATGCAAACAAATAACAAAGATCTAAATGTCTCCCAAACACAGATTCTTATCCATTCTGTTTCAATGCCTCATAAAAAAGAACATGCCCTCCTTCTTATTTTGCCCCACCCTATCTTAGAAATCTAGCTTTGAACTATTTCATGTGCCCTGAGCTGAACACACCATAGGAGATGGCTCATAGTGATTGCTCATCAAGTTTTAAATATTTTTTTATTTTAAAATTACAGTTGACATTCAACATTATATTAGTTTCAGGTGTACAGCATAGTAGTTAGACACTTATACAACTTACGAAGTAATCCCTTTCATGAGTGTAGTAACCACCTGTCACCATACATAGTAATCAACATTATTGACCATATTCCCTATGCTGTACTTTACAGCCATGTGACCATTTTGTAACTGCCAAGTGGTACTTCTTAGCCCACAGAGTTTTAAGGCTGGGAAATCTCCAGCACTGGGGGCAGACTCTTCCCCTCCAATGTCCACCCAAGCGCATCTGGATGGATGTTGCATGCACAGACGAGCTCAGGCAGTAGCCAATCACAGGCTGGCAGAGCAGGTCACCCCAAATGATGCTTTAGAACTCAGGTGTTGAGCACCTATCAAGCTGACAGCTAGGAAGGAGCTCGGATCTCAGGAGAATCCCCCAAAACACAGCCAAAACACAGAAACGTCAGGTGCACTAGGGCTTTATTCTGGGTGGGCCCATTTGGAAACTCAAAACTGAGAAACATGTCTGGGAATTTGAAAGACTGAGTCAGAAATCCCCAGGCCCTTGGCTGTACCATTACATTAAGGCTGTGGGTCCCATGAGAGAGCTTGCTATAATCTTCTTTGTGTTTCTCTGACTCTAGCCCCCCTCCTCATTCCCACCCTGTGTGATAGCTGCCTCATCAAGTGTGAATCATGAAACCACATAAACTGCAACAAGACCATCCTCCTGCTGACTTCTGGGAACATAAACAATAATAACGTAAATACGACTTACTAAAGGCTTAAGCAAAGTACTTAAAGGAAATCTATATTTTTTATGTAAACAGTCTTCTGTTTACTGATGCGGTGCAGTTGTTCTGCTCAACTCCAGAAAATCTGAAACCAACTTGGCTTGAAAGAGAAGGGTCCAACTCATGGCCAGGAGACTGAAAAGGAGGGAGAATGCAGAAGTCGTATGTTAGAATGCCCCTTCCCCTTCTGCAGTGGTGGAAGGCGGTAGTTGGCTGGTGATACTCTTCTTAGGTGATTAGACATCAACATTTTCCTTTGCATAGCTCTGGAAGAACCTGTTGGAAGGCAAAACGTGTGTGTGTGTGTGTGTGTGTGTGAGAGAGAGAGAGAGAGAGAGAGAGAGAGAGAGAGAGAGAGAGAGAGATTTTGAAAGTGTTAAGAGAAGGGGTTTAAACTCAGACATTGCACAAACCAGAGAAAAATTTCCCACCATCCTCCTGTCTCCTTTTGTCTCTGAGCTGAACATTGATCCTAGGTGGTGATCTACATGGATAGAAGATGTCAGGCAACTTAAAAATTCCTTATTGTTGCTAACCACAAATATTTGGGGTTTGTGTTATCTAGGTTATAATGAGAACCTGCCAGGGAAAAATTCAGACATACAAATCTTTGTGTAAACTACCTTAAGAGCCTTAAGCTGACAAAAGCCAGAGCAAAGTCTGAAATTTTGTCCTCAGAGTACCCATAATTGAGGCTCTGGCTCTTCATATATTGTTAACAGGATTCCCACAGAGCTTGGGTTTTCCACGTATGCCATTCTATGTTGGAGCCAGAAAAGTCTTACTTTGTTCTGTGGCTCCCTGGTCTGACGCAGGCACTTTTTCAATGCTTCTAAACATCTGGGGACAGTAAGAGTGATGGGGGAAGAGTTTTCAGAGCTTCTGGGCAAATATGGGGGGATGAGAAGAATCTTAACATCACCCCCTTTTTCATCGCCATTGTCTTTTTCTGTCCAGGGTCCATTCCCCTTCTTTGGCTAAGAGCTTAGGCCAATCACATTTTCACTTTCAGAAATTTAAACCTTGAGTAGTATGGCAGCTAAATAATTTTCAATGTCTTTGTGCTAAAGAGACTGGTTGTGAATTCCTGGCGACTGTCCTTTCCAAGTCTTGGTGGTCCAACCATTCTCTATAATCTGTGAGCTACCAAGTACCTTTCAGCACATCCCCTATTTCATGTTTAAATTCACCCAAGCCAGTTTCTTTCACTTACAATCAGAGAATCCTAACTAAATCCCCCTCATCTTCCAGACATTGAAGTAGCTGCTGGGGTTTCAATGGTGAACACAAACCTCTCTCTAGATTCTTTGAACAAGACCAAAGCTTAGCCATTCATTTTTTAAATATTTTATTTAGATTCTCTACTATATGTGTGTTGTGAATATCGAGTTGACACAGCAGCCTCTTTCCTTACAGATCTTATTGTCTACTGGGGAGAAGAGACATGTCACAAGCAATAACTGTATAACATGGAAGTCTTATGAGATGGAAAGCTCAGACAGTAATCAGAGTCCATCTAAAGAGGACTAAACAATCTCATCACAGGACCTGGAAAGACCCTGCCCTCTATGGGCTTGGATGGTCTAAAGTACAGTCAATAAATAGCTGTCTACTTCAGCAAAGCCAGGGAAATAAATGATATGATAGCAATGCCTATAAGAACATAATGCCTCTACATAATGTAAATCACCCCTTCCTCCAGTCCTGGAAAGCCAACTGCCTGGATGGAGCAGCAGAGTCTCTACCTTTACAACTCACAGGCACAGATCTTATTTATGGTGGTAAAAGAGGCACAGAAAACTTTACCATTTTAATCATTTTTAACTATACAATTAGTGGCATAAAGTATATTTGCAATGTTATGCAACCATCACTACTATCCATTTCCAAAACTTTGTCATCACCCCAAGTGCAAGTTCTATGCCCATTAAACAGTAAATCCCATTCCCTCTTCCCCTAGCCCTTGGCAACTTCTAACCTAGTTTCTGTCTCTACAGAGATAGAAATTTCTCTCACAGAAGCAGGATCATACAGTTGTCCTTTGGTGTCTGGCTTACTTCACTTAGCATAATTCTCAAGGTTTATCTATATTGTAGCATGTATCAATTTCATTGCCTTTCAAGGCTGAATTATATGACATTGCGTGGATACATCACATTTTATTTATCCACTTATCTGTTGATGGATATTTGTGTTGTTTATACTTATTTGCTATAATGAAAATTCTGCTGTAAACATTGATGTAAAAAGTATCTATTTGAGTCCCTGCTTTCAATATTTGGGGGTATATAACTAGGGATAGAATTGCTGGATCTTATGAGAATTCTACTGAGGAAATGTCAGATTGTTTTCCACAAGTTTTCAACAGGCCAAATGATGGGGCCTGCCTGATATTAAACTCATATTCAGGTCCCATATGGGCTCGTGAGCCCTAATTCTAAAAGAGAGATTAAGCAAATAACAACAAAAGAAGGAGAATTACTAACTTTTATAACTTTTATTACTAAATTTTATTACTAATACCTAGTATATGCTAATCAGGTAGTGTTTTTTTTCACATCATCTCTTCTAATTCTTCCGCTAACCATATAAAGCAAATTTTTAAAAATTTTATAACCCCTTCTCATTATTTTTAGCAGATAAAGCAGAGTTTGAGAGTTCAGGAAACTTTTCAGGGTTCAGACAACAATATTTGTTGGACTCCACACCCCTGCTCATTCCACTATATCACCATTACTCTCAGCTAATCAGAAAACAGACATATCTGGAGTAAATGATCCTAAGCTGGGAAATCATGCAACCAGCTCAGCTAGAAACCTAATTTGTCAATCCAGGTGAAGTTCCAGATTTTGAAGCAAAGCATGAGTTAGTTCCCAAAAGCTCTGCTTCTAGCTTTGGGTCATCCCTGTCTGGTAGTGAGAAAGAGATAAAGGAAAGAAGAAAGGGAAAGAGGGATGAATGAAGGGAGAAAGAGCAAGAGAGAGAGAGCAAGAGGGAGAAAGAAAGGAAAGAAAGAAAGAAAAAGAAAGAAAGAAAGAAAGAAAGAAAGAAAGAAAGAAAGAAAGAAAGAGAAAGGAAGAAGGAAGGAAGGAAGGAAGGAAGGAAGGAAGGAAGGAAGGAAGGAAGGAAGGAAGGAAGGAAGGAAAAGAATCAGGCCATCTGTCCACAGTGGGCCTGGAGCCTCCAGGCAGTCAGGCACTGTGCTGGCTAGCATTTTGCACAAGGCTGTCCCCGTTGAGGTTACTGTGGCCTCAAGGAACCCAAGAAACACACTCATTGCCCCTTCTGTTATTTTATAAACAGTGCTTGGAAACCGCGAGTCATTATCAATCTTCTGGCCAGCCAGTCAGACTTTCCATGCCTTTGTGTGAGATGCCCTTAATCTTCCCAAAGCCAGCAGCCTTATTCCCCTAAACCAAGAAGATTGTTTACTTTGGCCATATTAGGGCAGAGTTTCAGTATCACCCTGTCCTCTTTAAGTGTCTAACAGGTTTTAGGGCTATAATTCAAACATACACCCCATTATCCATTCTTTTGTTCACAAATTCAACCACTTACCCCTACCTAGATCCATCCAAGTTTTGTCCATGCAGCACACATCCATATATTAACCCATTTGTTCATCTATTTATCCATTCACCCATCCATTCATTTACTGATGTGGCATCCACCTATGTACTCACTTTTAATCATTTATCTACTTATCAATTCCTCCCATTTTTCCATCCATTTTCCCAATAACCAATTCAGTAATTTATCCATGCATCCATGCGTAGATTAATTCACCCATTCATCATCTACTCAATCACCCTCCACTTCTTCACTAAGTCACCCAATCACTTACTTTTTTTTTTCTCATGACTTGAGTGGACTTTATTTTGCAGACAAGAGTGCAACAGACACTGTAAGATAATCATTAAACTGAGCTCTCAGTGGTGAGGTGACTCTCGTCCAGAGGAGGGATGAGGCAACCTCTTTTTCAATCACTTAACCACCTATTTACTCAATCTATAATCACCTATTATGAGCCAGGCACTATTGTTGCTGTTGAGGGAACAAGGATAAACAATATGGTAACCCGTCTCCCACCCACCCACCATGGATTAGCATCTACTCATTTATATATCCTGAGAAATCCACTCCTGTGGGCACTAAATTGGTTAATGGGTGGATCCTGGGGAGATTCAAAGACAGACATAGAGGTGAACCCTGATTCCATTCACAGAGTACAGCCAAAATGATAATTGCGAAGCACTTGGCTAAGAGACATAAACTAAGCAAGAAACAAAGAATCCAGAACTCCAATTATCAAGAAAAAGGAAAAAAAAATTACAGTAAGAGTATATCAATATGGAACCTACAGAGATTCATTCTGATACTACAGTTAGTCATGGAGACATTAATAAATGATTCTGAGTCTTCCTACGGGTCAGAGGATGTTTAAAAAGGTTAAGGGATTAAGGAAAAAACAAACCTCACAAACACAGACAACAGTATAGTGATTATCAGAGGGGAAGGGCGGTAGGGCTAGATAGAAAAGGATAAAGGGCAGATGAATGGTTACAGGAGACTTGACTTTAGGTAGTGAACACACAATACAATGATATATTATAGAATTGTACAACTGAAACTTATATAAATCTATTAACCAATAAATTCAATAAAAATTTAAAAACATTAACTAAAAAAAATACCTAACTGATTAAGAAACTTCCATTTAATCATTTATCCATCCCTCCATCAATTCATCATCCACCCACCTATCCACACAACCATATATTTATCCATCCACCCATCTACAATTCATTGTTCAACAGTTCCAGCAGGAGCTCTTGACCAGGGTCTCATGAAAAAGAACAATCATCTAAACTTGATTCATCTTTGCATTCCTAGCATCTTCCACTGCTACTGACACACAACACGTGCAAATTAAATATTTGCTACATAAATTAATGAGTGCTCTCAGTTATGACTAGATAAACCCAAACCAGAAATGTGGCCCCTTGATCAGATAATTTGCTGGCTCTAGGGCTGATATGAATAAGTTTACCTTTCATATGCTTTCGTAATGGTAATGTGCAGGATTCATTTACATTTGCGAAATGAATGTGCCCAGATGAGGCCATGACTAGTTTAAGCATGTCTAAAAGACCTGACTTTAGCTGTTTGACAAACTGAATCCATCTCCTTCATATTCTAACACCCCACTGGAAAGGGCTAAAGGCCAGTTTCCTGCATTAGAAGCTAATCAGCCAGATCTCAGCAATCAGTGGATCCAATTATTTTTCTTTAACACCACTTCACAAGGTCACCACGGAGACCCTTAATCAAACTAAGTTTGGGATAACTGCATTTATGTAAACAGAACTCTGACTTCGAGCAGATCACTCTGTGAGTCTGGTCAATACAGTCAAGCTCTCTGGACAACTCAGATAGCACTCCTGTCTTTTATTTCTAAAACAACAGCAACAAAAACAACAAAACAAGCAAGTCTTTTCCGTTTATAGTTGGAGGCAGCACAGCGTGTCTCTGGTAGCATAGGGGACCGGAGGGATAAAGCCCGAGAGAGGCAGATTTCTGTCCAGTATCACTTACCAGAACTGCCATCTTGGGCAGGTTAGAATGAATGCCTCGAATCCTCAGTTTCCCCATCTGTAAATGTAAAACATAGCTTTACTTAGCCGGATTCTAACTGATAACCTATAGAAAGAGTCCAGCCCAGTGCCTGACAAAAAGGAGGCAGCCACTAAACACTAATTCCTAATTTCTCAATTCTCTGAGTAGTTGCTCTGCCCAGTGTGCTTTCCTGGAGGGCGTTCACTTAATTTTTTTTTTCAAAATCTTCCTTTAATGTGATTGGAACTCCAGATTCTGCAAAGAGCTTCCATGTTTATTGTCCCATTTGAGCTTCATTGTCACTGTCATCAAAATTATAGCCATTCCCATTCTACAGATAAGAACACCGAGACCCAAGTTGAATAAAAAAAGCTTTCCCACTTTGTGTCAGAACCGGGTCTTGAACACATCATCTTCAGACTCGGAGTCCAGTTCCTTTTTTGTACCAACATCATTTTAGATAGCAGACTCAACAAAGCGAAGAGGGTGGAAGAGGCAAAAGGCCACTGCATTCCCTGAGACCCACACCAGAGAGGACTCGCTTAGGTGACAAAAGCAGGACTTGCTGAGAAGGCCCAGAGGGATGCTGTGGACTTGTAGGTCGGATTTTTGCCATGAGTAAGCAGCCCCGGTAAGTCCTCCTGTGACCTTTCGGTTGGCCTCCAACATATAAGGTGATACTGTCGCTGAAAAGCTGTCCCATTTGCCCAGATTCCTACAAAAAGTCCATGTTTCATTTCACTATTTTCCTGGGTGTGCTTGTATTTTCTTATTTATTTATTTGAACCACTAAATTATCTAATTAGTGACATATATCCTTGACACATAGGCCACTATGAATATTTACTGCGCACTTGTTCACACATTTATCTAAATAGGTGGCATGCCAGAGCTATGTAATAAGGAATAATGATTCTTTAGAAGAGTTACAGGAAATTATAGAAGGGGGAGAAAGTTTTGCACAGTGGGTTGCAGCTTCCAACCACATCTATCAATTCTTCCTGAGATAGAGCAATTGCCTAGTAATGACAAAAAATTTATAGTAATGAATAAATCAATACTCAGCCCTGCAGCAGTTTCAGATGTTACTTTTATAGGCCTTCCCATGTCTATTATACATCCCTTAGCACTGGAGCCAAGAGAGTGCCATGAATGCCAACAGCTACAAGGAGAGAAGGAACGGTCGGGGGCTCCCAAGACCACGGTGATCCATCACCCTCCCCTCACAGGGAGACCCATTTATAGCTCTGGGCCCTAACACCGAGCAGCTTACAGTGATCAACTACGCAGCTGGCAAGTGTTTGTCGTAAGAATGGAGCTGTCACATCATACTGAGCAAAGTGGAAATGCAACACCAAACAAACAAACAATTAATCAATTATCAGGGGGAGGAAGAAATGTAACAAGAGGGCCTCAGCCCAAAGTGGTGGCTTCCAGAGCTTTATTCATTCAGCAAATATTTACTGAGTGCCTACTACGTATCAAATGTAGATCTAGGCAGGAGTCCGTGAAGTTTTTCTGTAAAAAGCCAGGTATTGAATAGTTTAAACTTTGCACGCCACAGGGTCTCTGCTACTACTACATAACTGTCTTGCGTTGCAAAAGCAGCTGTACATAACATGTAATAAATGGGTGTGGCTGTATTCTGATAAAACCGTATTTAAAAAATAGGTGACAGGTTCGATTTGTCCCATGGGGGCACAGTTTGACCACCCTGGGTATGATGTCACATTTCCCAAAAGATGAGTAGGCTTTGGGATGATTTGGTAGGTACACGGAGATGGTGCAGATAATTTAGAATCACAGATTTTATTCCAATTGTAAACTTCTTATCCTCTGATTACATCAGGGAGACAGTCTCTCTAGGGTGCTAGCCTTTACTATCTCTCTAGTGTTTTGCTAATCTCTTTTTCAACAAGAGAGATCCCAGGGTTCATAGCCTTGGCAAGCAGCAGTTTCTAGAGAAATTCTTCAGCAATTTGGTTTTTGTGGAATTCCTGTTTACTGCAAGTGATACTTGTTTCTGTTTGTCATTTAGAAAAGCAGACACAGGGTTTTTAAATCTTGACACTGTTGACATTTGGGCTGGAGAATTCTTTTAGTGGGGATGGCTGCTACCCTGTGGATTGTAGGATGTTTAACAGTATCCCTGTTCTCTACCCACTCAATGACAGTAGCACCAACCACACCTCTGCCACTTACTTCTTTGGTGTCATTGAGAAACCAATTAATCACCCATGCTTCATTTTCCTCATCTGTAAAATGAGGATGACAATGGCAGTGGCTCCAACCTCACAGAGTTATTGTGAGGATTAAATTAACCTGTGCAAAGGAATCAGCAGCAAGCTCACCTGGAGAAAGCAAGCAATAATTATTGGCCATGGTTGTCTTGGCAGCAAAATGTGTGTGCTTTCAACATATTTATTTATTTAGTTACTTACTCAAGTGAGCCAATTTAAAGAATATATTATTAAATATATAGTAGTTTAGATAGTATAAAATATGCCAACATTTATTAAGATGTTCTACGAGTTGAGGTGGTAAAATTAATATATTTAAGAGTGAGATATAGGCATGTTTTAATCTAAGCATGTTTACTCATTAAAAATGTAACTTTGGATGAGGTACTGAATGTTTTTGATTTCTAGTTTTCTCACTAGGAAGAAAATGATGCCTCTTTGAAGAGGTGTTATCAGGCAAAATCCATATGATGTTCTCAGGAGTTACTCAACACAAAGTAGGCACTCTATAAATGTTACCTTTCTCCCTCCCTTTGTCTTAGTTGTTAATAACTCTACTGGTTGCACCAACTATCTATTGTTGTGTAACAAATAACCCTAAAACTTAATGATGTAAAACAATAGTCACTCATTAGCTCACAATTCCAGGGGTTGGCAGTTTGAGCTGAGCTCAGCAGGGTGGTTCTTCTGCTGGCCTTACTCAGGGTCCTTTATATGGCAGCAGTCAGCTAGCGATGTAATGGGGGCTGAGTGATCCAAATGGCCTCATGCACCTGTCTGTCTGTTAGTGCTGGGTGTGGGGCCACTCCATACAGTTCTCTTCCTCCATGTAGCCTGGACCTTCTCATGTAGGCAGCCCTATTTCAGAAAAGAGGGTTCAGAAGCCTCAAGGCTTCTTCAGGCCTAGACTTAGAAGTCATACCTTGTCATTTCTACAACATTTTGTCAGTTTTAAACAAGCTACAAGGTCAGCCCAGATCAAAGCATGAGGAAATAAACTCCACTTCTAGATGAAAGGAATAGCAAAGTCTCATTGCAAAGGAGTATGTGCACAGCGGGTGTGAATCACTGGGGCCCTTTCTGTTACAAGCTACCACACTGCCTGCCTAGGGCTGCGGTCACAACATCTGCCTCCCTTGTTGTTCCATACAGACCACATTTTGGGTGCCGTTGATATGACTAATGTACACTGATGGGGGTGTCCAGATGTCCAAGAAATACCCAAAATTACATGGGAACTATAAAATACCAGAAAAATTCACTCTCACCTCCAAGTATTAAGGGCAGATTAGTTCAAGGTCACTCACGGCAGTTTTCCTTATTGCCAGGAACGGCTGTGGAATCTGTAGGCTCTCCTACCCTCTTCTAAACTGGTCTCATCTCTCACATTCAAGAAGGAATGGGCAATGTGAGCCAAACACTCTGAGATTATTATAAGATTAACCCTCAGCCTGTTTTCTTTTAAATAAAAGCCATTTATCTCAAATGTTAACACTTCATCATTTGTAACAGATAGCATTAGCAGACCTCAAAACTGCTCAGAAGAGAGGCAATGCTTTTGGGTAGGATTCACTGGTCCATAGAACTTCAAGTTAGAAATTTATCCCCACCCCCCTTTTTTTCAGTAGCCACAGTATAAAAATGATATGTCAATATTTCCTTTCTATGTTTTCTTCCCCTTGGACAGTTACCTTTTAGTGATTTTCTTGCAACACACATCAGCTATCCTCTTCCAAAGATGTTCCTTAGACCTTTTTATTATCCACAGCCACACCACTTCCCAGAGCTAGGTTTCAAATGTCAGAATTCCTGGGCACAGTCAGATTCTCTTTTCTAATCTACACATACTAACAAGCAGTGCTTACACCCCATCAGAGACTCCAGTCTCAGCTGCACACACTGTCACCCATCTTTCTCCAGTTTGGGCTCCATGGTTCACCCCCGTAATAACGGCTCTCTCCTTCTCACTTGTCAACCCCCCTCTGCCACTGCTATGGTAAACCTCATCCTGTTCAAACTCATCTCTTCTGTTTCATGCCTGGATCTGAAAAGCATACTGTGGCTAGAGGATTAATGAACAAAATAGAAACAGAGGTATAGATACATGGAACAGAGGGGAGAGGGGAGTGGGGAGTGGGAGAAAGAAGGTGAAGGGATTAGCCAAAGAACATATATACATGACCCATGGACACAGACAATAGTGTAATGATGGCCTGAGGGGAGGGGGCTGCGACTGGGTGGAAGTAGGCAAAAAGAGAAAAAAGTGAGGAAAACTGTAATAGTGTGAACAATAAAAAACAAAGAAAAAAATTTAAAAATTCACAGTGATGCTTAGTGGTCTTACTTCAGCTATATGACCATATATCATGTCCAGCACCACCTAAAAAGCCCAAAACATTCCCCAGTCAATAGCTCTTCCCACTTTTCACATCACACCTCATACAGCCAAAATTCACTCTCAATAGGTGACCTTGATTTTGTTTTATGGAGAAAGTAGAAGCAATCTGAAGAGCATTTGTTCTTTCCTACCTGCATCTCTTCACCTACACGCAGCCTTCTCTTCTCTCCTATTGTCACGACTTCACTCAAACACCCTACTGCTCTCTACACTCCCCCTCCCTCCTCCATTCAAACACTTCGCCACTGCAGTTACTCCTCTGCCCGCTGCATCATCAATCTGCTGAATCATTTCCAGCAGCCTACAGACATCGCAAAGATCTCCCATCTACAAATAAAGACACTTTCCTCTGACCTCACAACTTTTTCTAGTAACTCAACTAATTTCTTTGCCATCCTTTCAGCATATTTCAAAGCTTTCCTCCTTATTATGCCTCAAAAACAGCTTTTGTTAAACTCCCTGGTGATCTCCTTCAATCCAATTCCCATATTTTAGACTGTATTGTCCTTGAATTCTCAATGTCATTCCTTCTTGAAACGCTTTCTTATCTTAGCATTTTGGTCACCATATTTTCCTGGTTTTCCTTCCTTGTCACTGACCAATCCAATTATTTGGTCTTTAATGTTGTTTCACCCCAGGACATGACCATAGTCCTCTTCCCTTTCATATCTACAACTCATTTTCTAGGTGACCTCATATGGTCTCTTGGCTTTAAATACTATCTCTCTGCTGATGACTTCCAAATTTATGTCTTGATATATTAAGCTCAGATGTCTCTCTGAAACTCCAGATTCACATATCCATCTGTATACTTGATATCTCCACTTGGAGGCCTAGTAAGCATCTCAGTGTTAGAAATGCAAAACAGAGTTCATGATTTGCCTCCTTTCCAAACTCATTCCTTCCCCTTTCAGTAAATGACACTACCTTATACTCAGCTGCTCAATCCAAAAACTAAGAGGTTCTCCTTGCTTTCTTTTTTTCATCATCCTCACATTCAATCCATCAACAAGTCCTGTTGTCTTTATCTTTATAATATATTAAAAGTTGACTCTCCTCACCACCTCTCTGGCCACTATGATTTCTAAGTCGGATATATGCAGTAACCTAACTGGTCTCCCTGCTTCCAGCTTTGCCCCACAGTCAAACTCACAGCCAGAATGAGTTTGGTCAAGATACATATAAGTTGGATTGTGTCACTTTCCTTTTCATAAAATTCCAGTGATGTTGTGTCACTCTTGGAATACAACCTGGATACCTGTCTCAGCCTTCATGATCTCACTTCTACCTCCTCTCTGGACTCATCTCCCATACTACTCCTCACTTACCCTGCTCCACCTCATAGGTTTTTGTCCTTAGAGACACACCAGATTCATTCCCACATCAGAAGCCTTGTACTTGTAGTTCCCTCTACCTGCAACTCCCTCCCTCAAAACCTTTTGATGACTCAGTCATTCCTTTGTTCATTTCTTGGCTCAAATATTGTCTCTTCAGAGAAGCAGCTCTGACTACCCTCCCTAAAGCCAATCTGTCATTCATCATCCTTATTCTTCGCTTTGTTTGTCTTTAAAAGAGTCTTATTACCTGAAATTCCATTACACATACATGTGTTTCCTCACTGACAGTCTATGTCTCCGCTAGATTATAATTTCCACAAGATCAAGGACTTGGTCCATCTCATTAACTGTTCAATGTGCAGCGCATCATGGACACTAAATAAACATTTGTTGAATAAATTGGTATCACTAGTAGAAATAATAATTACAAAATGTTTTAGCACTTCTAATTCTTTGCATTCATATTAAACATATACACTTGCCTTAAATAAGAAAGGAAGCAAGAGAACACATCAGCTTATGTTGACATGCAAACTTTACTTAAATTATTTGTCCACTACCTCCATCTCCTCCAGATTTAGGTGGACTTTAACTAAAAGTGGAGGGGCAGAACTATGTAATGCTGCAATATACACTAAATCAGTAGCTTCTCTTCTTATTTCCTCCTAGTATTGCCTATAAATGTTGTCTATATTCACCTCAATCAGAATCTGTAAAAACTCATTGAATGGGTAAAGAGATTTATTTGATATGAACATTAAATATCATCAGGTTATAGTGTGCACCCCATCCCAGAGACTGACATCTGTCAAAAGCAAGATTTCAGAATGTTTATTTGGCTTACATAACTGAAAATGGGATTTTTGGAATGGCATTCTGGCATATCCCTCTATAAAATTGCCATTGGCTTTCATATAGAAGGGTTTTTGTTTTTTGTTTTGTTTTGTTTTTTTACTATAATGGCTAAATTTTATGAGCAGTATTTCAAGTACAGCTACTCTCTTGACCTAGTCCTACTTGGGGTGCAAGACCAAGGGAAGAAGTGTCTTGGCAATAATGGAGACATGCTGGAAATCAAACTTCCCTTGTTTATTGGAGTCTAGTTACTTGCTACAAAAGTAGTACTTAGTGATGGAATCGCACTGAGATGTGCCCTCGTGATTTCTTTGGTTGTTAGCTTGCTTGGTTCAGCCTCTTGTCCTTGAATTGGCTATGTGTTTGGCAGAGCCATGCCTAATGACTGAAGGACAAGCCCATATTTTTCCACAATACTTTGAATAGTTTATATTTCCTCACCCTCTTCGAAGAAAGCTATGGCCACATGACTTGGTTTGGCCAGTGAAAAGTGAGGATAGGAGACACGTGTCACTCCTGGTGCAAGCTTTAAGAGCCAGTACACAACTCAACATGCTCCCTCCTAATGTCAAGGTGATGGTAGAAGTATATGCCAGGAGGAAGCCTCCTTTAGCCAGGAGTCTTGTGTGACTCTGATGAGCAGAGCTCTCCTGCTGACCCTTGCCTGAGATGTAGCATGAAAGAGATAGTGAAGCAAGGGACAGAAGGAGGAAGGTAGGGGGAGAGAAAGAGCCAAAGATAAACTTTGATTATTAAGCCACTAAGAGTTGTGGTGTGTGTGTTGTTGGGGGGGGGGGGGGGGTTGGTTTCCCAGCATGACTTTGCCTATCTTAACTGCTATCACCCTCTAAGGGCTCAGGATCTGGGGCAGGGCTGGCAGCTCTGCATGCTTTGACATTAACAATTCAGTCATGGGAGACTTCTTGACAAAACAGGGTCTGGGATAAGGTGGGGGAACAGGTGCTGAGGCAGTCATTACCAGAAACCCCTGCAGAGACTGAGTCATCGCTGAAACACTTCCAGGCTCTTGCCTGGCCTCCACCCTCCTTAGAAGCCAGGTCTCCGGCAGAATGTCTCTGTCTTGCCCTCCAGCTCCTTGCAGTTCCCGCCAAGCACAGGACTGAGACACCCATAATCAGGTTGACTTCAGAGCACAGAAAAGATGATTTGTAGAGTAGGAAAGGCCCACAGGGCCCACATGGGCCACAGGGCTCTTAGCAGCCCATAGACTCCCATGCAGGAGGACAGCGCTCCTTCATCTCAATCATCTAGTCAGACTTGTCACCAAACAGACTGCTTCCTGGCTCCTCTGGTTTCATGGCTTTGGGCAATTTACACTGAACCTCAATTATTTCTTCAGCTATAAGGAATGAGACCCATAATAATATATCCTTCAACTAGGTGATGTGAGATTTTGCTAGGTAATAATATCAAGAGCCCCACGCTGTCCCTGCAACATGTTACTTTAACCATATGAAACTGCCATTTTTCCAGAGCAAAAGGGGTCAATGCTCAGCCCTTTCATGTGGTTGCATTTGAAAATATCAGCTAATAGGAGCTGATTTCCCTCCTGAAAATATTCTCATGATTCAATAAGAGATATGCATGGCTGTCGTTTGCTGTATCTCAGGCTTCATCAATCAGAGCATGTTCAGGTTCTTCCTCTACAGCTGAGTTCTCCATTCAGTGCACCGAAGTCCTTCATGACCCTTATCCGAGCTCTATCACTGAGTCTGTGAACCACCAGGCCATAGGCAGCTGACTTTGGCCAATGGTCTTCTCTCAAGACCAAACCAGCGCATGCCCATGGTTTTGCTTCCCTTATCCCTGCCTGTGGCATAAATATGCCACTGAAATGAAGAGCCTTCTCTGAAAGTTTTGCTCTAAGAACACTATAATTCATTTTTTCCCTGAATGATATACAGAAAAATTACTCAAAAGAATAATAAAAAAGAGAAGGTTCTAGTTTTTCTCTACTGCCTAATGGATATGCTACTGACATGGCCCTCTCTAGTTTTATGTCTCTCCACTTCCGGCCTCCAAGGTTATGCTAGAGTAATAATGAACTTGGTGTAGTTGCTGAAAGCATTGTGCTACTTCTTGCCTCCCTATGTTTGCTCCTGCTGTTCCCTTTACCTGGAATATCTTTCTTTTCCTCTTCTTCCCTCTTTCCCACATCTCAAGTCATGCTTTATGGTCATCCATACTATATGCTTCATGGGAGAAGGCTTCCCATCTGTTTTGTCCACTGCTATACTCCTAAAGAGAAACCTACTTTCAATAGACATTGGTTTAAGTAATGACTAAATAAATGGGTGAATGAAAAGACCTACTCTAGAATCAAGTGCTTCAGAGAGGTTGGCCTGACCACATGCCTTGCCAGTGGGGGGTCCCCTCCGAAGTTCTCCTATGGCACTTCTGTACATGCCTCAGTCTTTGTATTTACAATAAAAAATGTGTGATGATACTCTATTAGTCAAACCCAGAGACTGTTCTTCATATTTGAGATTCCCCGAGTGAGGCCTTGGTGCCTGGCTTGTAGGGTGTTCTAAAAAGGTATCCCTGACTCTTACTTTCCTCTCCTCTTTGGCTCTTTGGGAAGAGCCTTGACACGTTTAACCCCAGGCTGGAGAACAGGACTCTCAGGCTCGAGAACATTTCCTACCAGAAAAATGAGATCAGCTCAGGGAACTACGTTGGCCGGGGGCAGGAGGTTGGGGTGGGGAGGGACGTGTGCTCTTCACAGTCCACGCAGAAGGCTAAATTCTTCACATCTAAGCAAAATGGCTAAAGGGAAATACAGGTCTTCAAACAAGTGATTTATTCTGTATCAGAAATGCGTTTACCTGACCTATTTTGCTGAACAGAAAAACCTCAGGTTCACTTAGTAAAACTCTATCTGAATATTACTATCCTTTATTTCCATACAGATTAGCTTCCTATGGCCTCGAGTATAAACACCACAGATTGGCTTGCGGGTTCTGTGGGGGAAAGAGGCAGTGTGGAAGGGAGATCATTGCTATTTTAAGTTTCTTCATGGTTCAGCAGGCGGCTGCTAAGAGTTCTAAAGAAGCCAACAAAATAAGAAAAGTTTATTGATTAGTTTACAAATAACTGTTGTATAAGAAAAGACACTGAATGGCAGGCTGGCTTACCGATGCCTTACTTCTTGCGGCACCTTTCATTCCATGGCCTCGGGAGCAGGGCTCAAGGGGAAAGTAAAAGAAGCAAAGTAAATGTGTCTTCTGGGTAAGTTAAGTGCACCAAGATAAAAATAAAGAAATGGGACCCTTTATTTGTTACTGTTTTGGACATAGACCAACGAATGCCTACTCTTCTTCATCTCTTCACAAAAAAAATCTTTCTAAAGTTTTTCCCTCCTCTGGTCACCACAATAAAGCTTGATACCCCAGACTCCACGGCTCAGGTAACAAGCTTTCCTATGGTCCCTTCCAGTCACCGGTTTTAGAAAAGGAGTGTCAGTGTCAAATACATACTTGTTCCTGGGCTTATATCTGAAGGATCCTGACCCAGGAGGAAAAAGTCATTTTGGGGGGCTTCAGACCTGGGAAAATAAATGCAGGAACAACACCAGGATTTCAATGCAGGCTTCATCTTTCGGAGACCTTGGCACATTGTTGGCTTGCTGGGAGGATTGCCTACAACGCGGGGCACAAGCCTAAAATGAAGTGAGCTCTTGAGCGATGCCTCAGTTGTTAGCTATAATAAGATTTCAGTTACATGGAAGTTCTAGCAAAATATGGGAAGCAGCAGGAGTGGTGGTGAAGATATGAGCCAGGCAGACAGTAGGGACCTTCTAGACCTTCCAAGGAGCTTGTTCTCCTAACCACTGACAAGGATATCTCAAAGGTGGAGGGAATGGAATGTGCTGGATTCTCATGATACAGTGACCAAGCACTAACCCTGGATCCCAAAGAGACGGTGTTATTGCCTTTTACCCCCCTTTAAACCTCTGCTTAGGAACCAAGAAAGTCTGACCTTGACTCTTGTTGATCAAAATTTCTTAAGCATTTGCTAATTTCTCTTTTAAACAGAGTTATAAAACCCCAAGTCACAGGACTGAGGCAGTTAGTAGTCACTGCTATAATACAAATTCACCTTTGGCTAATATCGCATTTATTTTGCAGGTCACCTTCTTTTTCTAGACATTGTTTTCTTTAATCATTTTAATGATAAATACATTTATTTTTAAGGATGTCTTTATAAGATTTTTAAAAATAAACTGCCTTAGGTACTCCCATACATTGCTGGTGGGAATATGAATTGGTACAACCCTTGTACCAATTAGACAATATTTAATAAAATAATGCATGTATTTAGCATTCAACCAGCAATGTCACTTCAAGGACTTTGCCCTGAAGGTATACCTCCAACAGTAACAAAAATGCATGTGCACACGTCTATTTGTTCCAGCATCATTTACAATTTGCAAACTCTGGGAACAACATAAATGCCCATATACAGATGACTGAGTCAACCCTGGTGCATCCATTCACAGCAGAGTCTGAAATCACAGCAAAAAATAATGAAGATGAGTTCTATTCACCAATAGAGAATGATTTCCAGGTATTAGTAAATGAAAAAAAAAAATCAAAGTACAAGGAATATTCATAACAAGCTACCTTTTGTGCAGGCGAAAAAGGGAAACAAAAAATACATATATATTTTTAACACAAAAAAATACAAGAAAGATAAATCAGAAACTAATGAGCTTGGTTATCTTGCGGGGGGTGGGGGGGTGCGTGGAAAAGGGCTGGAAAGAGCGCTGAATGCTGGCAGGATGGGATCTGGGATAGAGGAGGGCCACTTCTCCAAGGATGACTTTTTGTAGAGTTGTGACATTTGGAAGCATGTGAATGTTTTACGTTAAAAACATGGACAAGAAGGAAAAATCCTAAAATGAAATGCAAACGATAACATATGAACTAACTCTATTTCAAATGAATAACATGAACACACCAAAAGAAAAATGAAGAATGAGCCCAAATAAGCACAGTATTCAGATGATATCCCTCGGACCAAAGACAAGAATAGCCGTATGCAAATACTGAAACCAAGTTAGTAGGTTTGTCCTCCACAGTGATGTGGATTAGCAACTCTGAAACCACTCTCTGTGTATTACAGGGCTGATGAAATGAGGTAAATATACTGTGGG
The DNA here is from genome assembly GCA_039655065.1 of Glossophaga mutica. Taxonomy (NCBI): domain Eukaryota; kingdom Metazoa; phylum Chordata; class Mammalia; order Chiroptera; family Phyllostomidae; genus Glossophaga; species Glossophaga mutica. Next base: position 24,388,667 of record CM077315.1, read on the forward strand.
TAATGAGACCATGGTTTCTCATAGTCATGGAAGGAAGAAATAAATCTGGAAAGGGGCCAGATCAGTATGAACCCTGTAGGTGGCATTGGAATTCAAGGTATTAGTGTGCATTCATGATTCATTAGACAGGTAGATAGAGAGATAGAATTAGATACAAATGTGTTTGGGTATATGAGTGTGTATGCATATGTTTACATATACATGTGTATCATACATATATTTTGTAGCTGTGTCCACTGGGTTGGCCTCAAAGCAATGACATCCTTATAACAATGAGCTACTTATCATCCAGATCTTGGTTTTCAAATGGCATTATCCTCTAGAAGAATCCAGGACTCCTTAAAGAAATCGCTGATTCTAGAGCTGAGACTGAGAAAATCTAGTACGAGCCTGGACTATTTCATCCTAATTTTGATACTTCATCCTAATTTTGATTATTGTATTCTGTTTTGTGAGAATGTCTTTCATTTTAATAAATGCATATTCATGCCTACAATGTATTTTGCAATTGCTCAGAAAAAAATTGTGTATATATATATACATGTATTTGTATATCTACACATACATATACATAGAAATTTAGAAATTATATATCAAAAATTTCCTTTCATTTATATACAAAAAGATAATAAAATAAATTTAATAAAATGTTAACATTTAGGAAATTTGCATAGAATATATATATGAGAATCCCTAGAACTTTTTGGTAACTGTTTCGAAATAACAAGTTTTTTAAAAGTGAGCTAATTAAGTAGAGCAAATGTATGAGCGAAGCAAAAACATAACCAAAGTTTGGAAAGACTATGGTTAATGATGAAGACCTAATAAAGGGCTCATGGTCCACAGAGACAGTAAGGCTACAAAATGAGGTATCACATCCTCACCCCCAACTCTCTACTCTGACCCATAATCAAAGAACCTAGTACAGCTCAAAGAGTCACCTGGACATCAGGAAAAAGTGGCAGGAGTCCAGACCTCTGGTCAGAAGGCTGGCCTCCTGCTTCCCAGCTGAGAGGGGAGAGGATGGAAAGGTAGTGTTCTAAGTCCCCCACTAGGCAGTAGGTACAAGGGACAATTCCAGCATGAAAAGAGCTCTGCCCCCCAGACACCGGAACGCTTTAAGTGAGTCATTTAGAACCATACAACAGCCAGGAAGAGGGCACATTGAGCAGATGACTGTGATACATGGGGAAGGTGTTTTCACAGACGCAACGACTTGTCCTACATAGTTTAGCAGAGGAAAGCTGTAATGTTTGCATGAAGGACTCATAATGCAGTGGGACGTCAGGGAGTCCTGATTTCTAAACCTGGTTCTAAGTACTGGGTTTTCCCTCCTTCCCGAACTTCTTTGTATTCACCTGTAAAATGGTGATTTAAAAAAAATTCTGCTTCACAGTGTTACTTTGAAGATTTAAGGTCACTAATTTGTCAATAAATAATTATTGAATGCTTATTATGTGCCAGACACCATTCCGGGGAGTATGATGTCACCCTGTATACTCTGGGGCTATGTTCAAAGACCCAGGGTGAGAGAGGCAAAAGGTTGGGAGGCTGGAGCCCAGCGAGTAAATGGGAGAGTCGGTGATAGGCAAGGGCTGCAGATTTGAAGAGCAAGGTAGGAGCTGGATTTTTTTTTTCTGGAAACTACTGGAATTCTCTAGGCAAGGGAAAATCATGCTCTGATCTGCATTCTGACTGCTGTGTGCAGAAAAAGTGTGGGGAGGGAACAGAACAGACTAGGGCTGCCAATAAGGAGTATGTGCTAGTGCAACAGGAAATAAGAGCTTGGGTCAGGGATGGCGACGATGAAAATCTTCAGGAAATGCTTCCTTCAGGATGCACAGAGTAAATGTTTTAGGCAAAAGTGAGGCCAAAAGGCAGACTGAAGACTAATAGGTGTGTATTTATATAAGCATTTAAACCCATTGTGTTAAAAATAAATAAATAAAACATACTCTCAGCTCAAGAGCGATAAAACAAAAACCAGGCAGCTGGCTGGATTTGGGCCAAGAGTTCTAGTTTGCCAAGCCCTGGTTAGGAGACAACAGAAACGAGAAGACCCCTTGTAAAATGGATACGGCTTTGCTTGCAGGGTGGATCAGGACTTGGAAAGAACTTTATGCCTCCAGACTAGTGGCGAGAGTGTTTCACAGTCCCTACTCCTTCAGAAGGGACAAAGCTGACCTAACTCAGTCAGAAGATTAACCAGGTTGATGTACTGGGATACAGGAATCTGTTCAGCTCATGTTCTTCTGTTTATATCATGGGTTTCTGGAGATTGTGTGGGCATGAGGAGCTCTCTTTTACATTTTGGGCCGTAGATCTCAGACTTACTGACATTCAGGTGGATTTCGAGTTCCACAACTCTCTGCATTGAAGATGCGAGTCAACTTGCCACTTGCTCATAATATAGATATTCTATGGCCCAGAAAACAACCCTATCCATTGACATGTATTGAAGGGGTGAGAAAAAAGATGAAAGGGAATGGGTACCAATTCGCGTGCCACCTGATTTACCTATTGTGAAGCTGCAAGACCTATAACTAACTACAAGTAAAAGCTGGTACCTGGCTCAGGCAACAATAGGGAAGTGAATTGGGAGTTCTCTACACAAAACTATCTAATCCAGAGGGATTAATATAGTGCATGATCCACACCCATACAATTTTCTTCTAAAGTTCACTGGACTCAAGTTACAAGTCAGCTGATTTCTGTTTGCTGGTCACCATTTGCACACAAGGATAGAAAGGGGAATATGATGCAGAGCAGGATTTGAGTGAATATGAAGCACTACATACAGAGTCCCCTCCTTCAAATTTAATTTTATAGTTTGCTGCATATTACATCATATCAGTTTATATGATACAGGTTCTATATACTACACATTACTTTTATATTATATATTCATGTTATATACAAACACGTTCACTAATTTATAATATACTAATTGATATTTATTTATATTATAAAAACAACGTTAATTACAGAAAGTTTTGAAAATTTACCCAAGAGGGAAAAATGTTCATTGAATCCTGGTAACTACAGTAACTTCTTAATGTTTCGTTCTAGTCTTTCACACTTGGATTTTTTTCAGAGTGGTGCAAACTGCTGTTGTTACTGTTAATGGACCTTTGGCTCTCTGGCTTATAAAAGAAATCTTGTTTCTGGTTTGTTATTTTACCCAGTATTTTAACAATAGCATTTTCTGTGGTGTTGAGGACTTTTCAAAACCTGGGGCCAGCAGGCTGAAGGGTGCTTTTAACATTCCTGTATTATAGGTAATAATTTAATAAATATTTTCTCTTCATAAATAGCTTTGTTGTTTCAGATTGTGTCTTGATCGGCAAAGTAGAGAGTCAAGTATCGCAAATCTTCCTAAGGCCGACTTGCCACCGAAGATCTAGTGATTTTCCGCCTGCGTGTGGGAATGTGGGTGTTCATCCCTCTCTACCTCCCCCATTCACGTGTCAAAGAAAGAAGTTTGTTAACTTACTGATTTTAGAGCTTTATAACCTTGTTTCCTAAATAAATGTATGTGTTCCATTGAGTTGCTTTTTCATCTAACTCCTCTTTTTTTTTTTACATAGCTTTAAAGAAAGAGTTATTGTTTTTCCAGATCCCCATTTTTAGGGGTGCTGATTAATCTCTATCTCTTTAAAGTACATTATCTACAACTTTTCTCTTGTCCTGAGACGTAATTATTCTGTCAGTTTCAAATTATAACCACATCAATAATAACGATGATGACAATGATGATACAACCCTTGGGCACACATGAAAAAGGGAGACTATGACAAGTGGGCCAAATTGTTTTGGAGATTCCAGGAAGTGTCTCTGGGCAAGTCTCCCCCCACCACCACCCCCTTTCCCTGTCTGTAGGGACGGATCTGGGCTTGTGTGGCATTTGAATGCTCTTGATCTGCCCTTATGTAATAAGTATGACTCATGTTACAGTATGAGTCACCCAATCCCTTGCCTGGGGCACCTCCGCTAGGCGCTAGGCCCGCAGAGCTTCCCACCTGCCTTGATCCCTGTTTGAATAGAGATAGCATGACTCAGCGCCGGGGAAGGGTGGTTCTCTCTGTCTGGTTGATGTCCTCAGCTCCAGGAAACTTCAGTCTTGTGGTGTGGCAGCTAAGAGGAAAGCCACCATACCCACGTCAGCAGTGCCCCTCAGAAGGACGCCAGCACAGGAAGGGACAGCCCTGAGGCCAGCCGGGGTCCACCACCCAGCTACCAGGTGTGGGGAGGAAACACAAGTGCATGGTGTCTATTTAGGTCTTCAGTGAATTTTTCTTCTATTCCTTGTGGCCTTACGAGAAGTCATAGTGATGTGGAAAATCATAATAACCACTAATAATTTTGAGCGCTTAGCATTTGTCAGGCATCGTGCAAGGCAGCTTACATGTGTTCACACATTTGAACCTCACAATAAGACCACAAGGTGATGAGTACTATTATGCCCATTTGTGGCAACTCAGCCCCAGCAAGGGTAAGTGATTTGCTCAAGTCCCTACAGCCAAGTAAGAGGCAAATCTAGAATATGAACCCAGTCTCCAGGGTTTTCTCTCCTTACCACAAACCAGTCTTCTTAACCTGTAAAGTGCAAATGAATTGCCCAGGGATCCCGTTAAAAATGAAGATTCTGATTCAGCAGGAGCTTTGAGAATAGGGAAATAAGAGTGGGGGATTATTAAGCTGGACTGGCAGGTGGCATCAGGAATGGAACAAAGATTCCCAGGCTCACCCAGACTGCACTTGAGGCCTCTCCAGGAAAGTGCCTAATGCACCCAGCACTGCAAGCCTGAGAGGTGCTAAAAAGAGTTTATCATCACCATGACTCATAACCAGTGACCATCTGATGTGTTGCTGCAAGGTGAAGCTGGCCACGCGTTACAGCCAACAGGAAGGACTAGGGATGCATTACGGGCCCAGGGGCAGGGCCAGTCCTCTTCTGGCCCCATGGCAGTTACCAGAAGGGACCCACTCCAGGAGTGAGAGCACCCAAAGCCATGTGTCATTTGCCCACCCTCAGTACTGCAGAGTCCCTGTCTCCCCCAAACCCAGAAGGAACCACCAAGATGACCTTGCGTATCTGAGGGCAAAAAAATAACATTACTGCATCCCAATGGTAATAGCTAGTGCAAAGTTTCCTGTAGTGTGGTCCCCGCACAAGCAGCCTTAGCATCACTTGGGAACTTACTGAAGTGCAAATTCTTGAGCCTCACCCCCATCTACTGAATCAGAAACTCTGGGGGTGAGGCTCAGCAATATGTGTTTCAACTAGCCCTCCAGGTGCGCACTCAAGTTGGAAAACCACCGTTCTATTAACCAAGTATCAAGCCCTGGTGTCAGACATCTAAGGTTTTAAATTCTGATTCAGCTGGTAGGTAGCTGTCACCTTGTTTCTAGAGACTTAGGTTTTCTAAACCTCAGTTTCCTCACCTGTACAAAGGAACAATACATAATATCAATCACAGGAATGCTGGGAGATTAACTGAAGTCACCCAGGTAAAGCATCTAGCATGATGCTTTGCACACAGCAATCAGTGAAGGTTAGTGATGATTTTAATGGCAGTGGTCTTATAATATGGTAAAGGGCTTGAGGGGGGTATTTATTTGTGCCTTTATGAAATGTGGTAGTTTGGACACTCCCCAGGGAACTCTGGTGTGCCCCCAATAGTTTATAAAATCTCCTTCAAACTCTTTTGCAATTCATTGCTTAATAATAAATACAGTGGGTACTGAATTGTTTTTTAAGGGTTTTAAGAAAGGAATGATAATATGCAAATACATCCACATTTGGAAGGGATTAGGAGCATGGCATGACTGGGGAGGAATAAGGATATAGGTGGATCTCTGCATAATAGCCTAGAAATTGTGATTTTTACCCTGTAGAGGGTGGGGTTTTTTTCATGACTATGACTTTCTTTACATGGCTAATTTATTTTATTATGGAACTATCCAAGAACTATGACACAGAATAGCACGATGGCCCATCAAGTATCTACCACTCCTCCGTAATAAAGGTTTCAACATATGAAACATTTCCTCTGACTAAACCAGAAATTTTAAAGCAAATTTTCAGTACCTATCATTTAATCTATATGTCTTTTAGGATGGATCTTTAATCAATAAGGACATTATATTTTCAAATATATATACTACTGTTTATACTTTCAGTGTAATACTGATATTCTGGTCTCATAGATTGAGGTCCTTTTCTGGAAGCCAGACCCTTGGGGCTGAGAGACTGGCGGACAGTAAAGTAGTAAGAACCTGAGACAAGTGGCCTCAGAGATGGACGTGGAGGAAGTTTCCCTAAGCACTGCCTGTGGTCATTTCACCCCAGTCATCCTCTCATATTCATGGATGCAGAGTCCAGAGGAGCTCCCGGAAGGCTCTGCTTGTGGTAATCGCAGACTAACCTGCAGTGAACATCCCTCCCACCAAGAAGGATGAGACAACCTGAATGCCGTTACAGAGCTGTGAAGGCAGCCAAATCAACAAGGCCAAGGTCTGAAAAGGAGAACTCCCTGAAGCAAGCACATCAGTCTATCCATCATTTTCCTGTGGAGCATTTACTGATCTGTAAGGATCCTGCACAGAGAGAGTAAGAAGCCAAGTCATGATAGATTAGAGGGTAAACAGAGCTTTTTACAGCCTTTTGGATTAAGGGAGAGAGAAATTGGGCCTCTAAAGTAGCCAAGAAATGTGGGTCCAGAATCTTGCAAAGAAAACCAAAGAGAACAAAGCCTGAAAGTCTGAGCTATTTATCCCCAGGAGACATTTGTCAATGAATAAGCTACACAGACAAAGGGCCAAGAAGAAAGAGCAGGCAATAGCCTGAAGAGACCAACAGCTTTCAGGTGTCTTGTGGCCTCAGGGAGATAACATTTGGAGTTCAGTTTCCAATAAAGAGGCTGAGCTGAGGTAGACTCACCAGGTTTCCCATTAGGACTCCCGAGAAAACTACACTTTCCAGGTAGAACAAAGAAGAAACAGACCATCTCTTTCCAAGGCTGAAGCCCAGGCTTGAAACACCACAATCCTACTTTACCTTCCTGCCAGAAGCTGAATTCTCATCTAAACTTTCAATAATTTTGTATATATTGCCATGTAATGTCTATGTTCAGTGATCAATAAAAAATTATCAGAGTTAACAAAGGACAGGAGTAAATAATAAGTAAATGAGACACAAAAGGAATAGAATAAAGATGAAGCAAACACTGAAGTTGTCAGATGGAGATTTTAAAATGATCATAATGGAGAGAACATTTCACCAGAGAACAGAAATTTATAAAAATAATAAAGCGTAAGTTCTGGAACTAAAAAGTATAATTGCTATAATTAAGAACTCAGTAGATGAGTTTATCAGTAGTTTAAACACAAAACAGGGTAACTTGTAGAAAATAGAAGTTAACAGAAACTACACTGAAATATAGAAAGGATAAAAAATGAAAAATACATAAAAGAATGTAAGAGACTTAAGAGACATGGGAAATAAGTCTAATATATGTACAGTTGGAGATTAAAAGGGAAGGAAGACAGAGAAAGATGCAGAAGGAATGCATAAAGGAACAATAGCAAAGAATTTTCTAAACATATTCTAAGACTTCAAGCCACACCAAAAAAAAAAACAAACAAACTCCAAAAAATAAACAAACAAACAAACAACAACAACAAAAAAACCACACCGACCCAAGGAAGAGAAACACAGAGGAAAACATAGCGAGTCATGTATCATAATACAACTACCAAAAATCCAAAGCTAAAGAGATCCCCCAAAATACTAGCAAACTATATTTAGCAGCATAGTAAGAGGATTATACACCATGACCAAGAGGGATTTATCCAAAGAATGCAAAGGTGGTTTGACAATAAAAACCAATCAATATAGTACACTATATTAACGGAATGAAGAAAAATAATCATCTTGGATGGTACAGAAAAAGCATTTGACGAAATCCAACACCTATTTATTATAAAAACATTCAACAAACTAAGAGTACAAGTAAATTTCTTCAATCTGATAAAGGGTATCCATCAAACCCACAGCTGACATCACAGTTAACAGTAAAAGACTAAAAGCTTCTTCACCAAGATCTGAAATGAGACCAGGATATCTGTTCTCAGACCTTCTATTAAATGCCGTACTGAAAGTTTTAACCAGCGCCAATAGACAAGGAAAACAAATGCCATCCAGATTAAAATGCGAGAAGTAGAGCTACCTCTATTTGCAGATGGCATTATCTCATATACAGAAAAATCTTAAAGAATACACATACACACACAATTAGGGCTAATAAACAAATTAAGCAAAGTTGCAGGTTACAAAATCAACATAAATAATTCGTCGTACTCTTAAACACTAGCAATGAACAATCTGAAAATAAAATTAAGAAAAACAATCCCATTCACAATATCACTGAAGATAAAGACAAAATCTGAAAAGCTCGTAGAGCAAAAAAGCTCCATTTTCTTCATAGAGCAGCAGGACCTACACTGGCTGACTGAAAAGGTAAAATTCAAAAATCCAGGTAATGACACAATTAAAAAATGACAATGAAATAATGGCAAAACTTAAATTATACTCCCAAGCATGAATACCTTTAAAATGTGAAAGGAAAAAAAAGATATTTCTAGAATATATAAACTGAGAAAATTGCCCCCAGCAGAACCACACTAAAGGAAGCACTACAAGAAATGCTTCTGGTATAAGAAATATTATCCTGGATGGAAGATCAGAAATGCATAAGGAGATGAAAAATGGTGGAAAGGGAGAAAGTATATGGATAATTCTAAAATAATATTAACTATATAAAATAACAATTTTGTCTTGTGTCAATTAACAAACATGAAAACAATAACATCATGTGTGAGAAAATAAAGAGTTAAAGTGTCCTAAGTTCTTCATACTTTCTGGAAATTGGAAAAAATACTGATTTATATTGAACTCTAATCAGTTAATGATACATGGTTTGATTTCTTGTGTAAACACTAAAGCAAAAATAAAGAAATATGTAACTAACAAGCCTATGGGAATGAATAATTATAAATGGTTGAGTAATCTGACAGAAAGAAAGAAAGAAAGAAAGAAAGAAAGAAAGAAAGAAAGAAAGAAAGAAAGGAGGGAGGGAGGAAGATCATAAATAGGTGGGAAGAATAGAAAACCAATAATAGCAGGATGGCAAATTAAAACTCAAATGTATGTACAGTGTAATTACACATCAGCAATTATATTAAATATAAATGAAATAAATAGTCAAGCATCCAAATTAAAATCCAAAGATTGTCAAACTGGTAAAATATCTTACGCTGCTTGCAAGAGATAATGTCTATACTATGAATCATTAAATATTGAAAGTAAAAGGATGAAAAATACTAAAATACTAATTCTTCCCAAGTTAAACTATAAATCCAATGCAATCTCAATCAAAATCCCAACAGGTTGTTTGTGTAAATTAACTAGTTGACTCTGTAATTTATATGGAAATACAAAAGGCTAAAAATAGAACAATTCTGAAGAAGAGCAAAGGTGGAGGACTTACTCTATAAGAAGATACCAAGATTTATCCTAAATGTATAATAACTAAACTGTGTAGTTATTGATACAAAAATAAACAAATGAATAAATGAAACATAATAGAGAGTTCCAAAACAGATCTACATATATATGGTGTATGTGTGTTTATCTATATAAAACATTACATAAACCTACATATATATATATACACACACACACACACACACACACAAATAATGTATTATATGTATAAATAGCAGTTCAGTGGGGAAAACTATGGTTTATTTAATAAATGGTAGTGGATGAATTAATTTAAAAAGTTAAATATTGACTCCTACTTCACACCATACACAAACATAATTTCCAGATCAATTGTCAACTTAAATGTAAAATTTAGAACAGTCACATTTTCAGAATATAACAAAGCCTATCTTCATGATCTTTAGAAAATAGTAAGCCAGACACAAATATCATCAATATTTGAGAAAATAATTGATAAATTAGCTTTCTTTAAAATAAAGAATTTCTATTCCCCCAAAGAGATCATTAATTTAGTAAAAGAATAATACCCAGAATGGAATAATAGCATATAATAGGTAGGTAGATAGACAGATGAAACAAGAGATAGATGTAGATATAGATAGATATACACTAAAGACCTCTTACGTAGAATATAAAATTACACAAATCAAAAAAGACTGACAATCCTTTGCACAACAAAGTCTCAACATTTTGACAAGATCAGATGAAATATCAACAAGGTATGGGAGCAACCGATTCCTCCTTTTGCCTCAGGCTCCCAGACAGCTCATTACAATACTGATTCTGTCTTGATCTGAAGTTTTGATATGTTGTTCACTATGGATCTTCTTGCATCCTTTTTTAAAATATTGCAGTAAATATTACTTATCTTAAAATATCTATGCACACAATGGAATATTATTCAACCATAGAAAGAATGAAGCACTGACACATTCTACGATGTGGATGAACCTTGAAGACGTGATGCTACACGAGAGAAGCCAGACACAGAAGACCACATATCAGAGGGGTCTGTGTGTATGAAATGTCCGGAACAAGCAAATCCGAAGAGACAAAAGAAACATAGATTAACAGCTGCCAAGGCAGAGGGCTGATGGGAGTGACTGCCAATAGGTATGAGGTTTCCTTGGGGTGATGAAAATGTTTTGGAACTAAATAGAGGTGGTGCTCATGGGCTGTCAGCATTGGGGGTTCTTGGGTCTGTCGTGTATGGGTCAGCAGCAACATCTTCAGAGTCCCTGAGCATAGACAGGTCCACCATCGTCAAGAGTCCTGGAGTGTCATGCATTTAGACTGCCCTTCTGCTAAGAGACTCATACATTTTCTTTCTTACTTCTCACATACCCATTCTAAGGCATTGTTATCACACCTAGGTAAATGAAAAAATGGAGAATGCTTGAGAAACTCTCATTCACGTCATTTGATCATCCCTTTGCTAGCTGAAGTCAGAGGACTAAAAAGAAATGGACTTAGTTGTACATGTGTTAATGGAGTGTGCCAGTTATGGTAGGATTTCTAGGGAAGACCTCGAAGTGTCAGGAAGGATGTTGGTACTGCTCCCAAGCAAGGTTCCTCAGCCTCAGCACTGTTTACTCCTGGGGCCAGATCGCTTACTCCTTGGCTGACCTGTGTGTCATAATGATGTTTAGCAGCATGAATGACTACTACACTGGTTACTTTTAAAAGTAATCTCATTTAAACTCCCAATTGCACTACAAGAAAGATATTATAGTCATTATACAAGACAAGAAGCTGAGGACCCAGAGAGATTAAGGAAATATTCCAGCATCATTTAGCTAGTAAGTGGTAGAGCTGGTATTTAAATCCAGGCTCTAAGTAGGATTCTCTCCACTTTTCCACTTGCCAAATGTTTTTAACTTAAAATCCGAAGATCAGAGGCATCTGCCACTCATTGCAGATCTGAGCCCTGGCAAACTGCTTGTTCCTTTCATACACCCTAGTTTTCTCATCTGTAAAATCAGGACCCTCCCTGCCCTACCTATTACACTGGATTAGGTTGAAGAACAAACAGGAGAATTCATGAGGAAGCTCCTTGACTTATTAGTTATCCTTAACATTTTCCTGGGTTTTGTAGTTTGCAGTGATTTCATTTAGGTCAGTTTTGCTTTCAATATGCCAGCAGGTGAACAAAATCTGAAAAGGTTTCCATCTCTTGGGAAGTACTTCTACTTCTACTTAATTTTTGAGAGTCTTTTGTGACAGAAAGTATAGTGGTTCACTGGGCAAGCTCTACAGTACACTGGGAAGCTTCCAGTTCAGACAAAAAGACATCGATTCAGACTAAGTATCTGGCACATCTCAGGTGATAGCTGAAGGTGACAGAAGAGGTGGAGAAACCTGGGCTTTCCTTTGTGGTTAGAGCCCATGACAGCTTCCAGCCTAGGAAAAAGAAGCAGCTTCACTCGAGGAAGAGTTAGTAGCTCTCAGTACATGCAAACCCCATACAATCTCACCAGCTGCAGTCAGTGACTCACCTGTTCAGCCACCCAAACACTGGTGAGAACCTGGTCTAGGAAAGGATGTGGTTTATCTGGCTGCATGATCAGGGAAAACAGAAATATGTCCCAATGCAAGCACATCTGAGACTAGTCACGTTCGCCTGAAGAACGTCTTTTCTCATAGTGATAACCATTTTTCTTAGCTTCATTGAGTAGTTATCATGGCTGAGGACAAAAAGAGAGGAGGAAATGGCTTTTCAATAATCCATCCAGGAGACTCAGGTAGAATTAGTAGCCAAAGCATGCCATATTAGCCAGAGGGGAGGATTCAGACCAGTTATTTTCAAACCTTAGTACATGCTGTATTATTGTGGAGCTTGTTTAAATGAAACTTTCTCAGTCCCAGCCCTTGAGTTCCTGATTCACTAAGTAATTCTTCATCAGATCATTGCAAAACCCCACTCGGAAAAACACTCCTTGAAAGTATTCCCTAGTCATCACCTACTTAAAAAGTTTGTTTCTGCTTTAAAGTCTACTGCAGTTGCACAAAGCTACTGCCTCAAACAGCAACCATCTCTGCTAGGATCCCTTTCTATTATGGAACCTGTTTCCTGGTCTGTCACCTGTGACCACTGGGACAGGGACTGCATACACCAGAAAGTCCATCTGTTTTAGGTATGCTCCATTGCCCAACCTGCAGAGATTCTTTGGACCTAGGTCTCTAAAAGAATTCTTGCACTACAGAAACAAATTAACTCTGGGATTTTAGTAACAAAACTTCGCAAAGATTCCCACTGCAGGTCAATGGGCAGCTCTGCTCCACGTTGCCACTCAGGGATCCAAGCTAACAGAAACTTCACCATCCTGCAGCTGCTGAACCATCTGAAGGGCAGAGCTCACAAGGCCATCTCAGCAGGGAAAGTGAGTAATGAAAGGCACATACTGGCTTTCACCTGTCTTGTTTCAGAAGTGACATGTTTGCAATTACCTATATCCAGCCCTCTTCTTCTTCGGCACTGAAGATTATTTTTCAGACCCTTGCTGTTAAGTCAGCACCATGTGACCTAATCTAACCAATGAGTTGTGAGCAATACAAATCTCTCCAAGAAGCCAGTCTTGATCAATTGGCCCATCTCATAGAATGAGCATTGTACAATTTGCTGAGATTTAACATAAATATCAGTACAACCAGCCTGTTAAAATCACCTTGAAGTCTTTAATTTAAAAGTCTCCACCATTTTACTATTACAGTTGACATTTGATGTTGACTTTTGATGGACAATGTTTATCAAGATAAGAAAAGTTCTGGCATTTTTACATTTTGAGGCAAACATGTAGTAGCCTTGTTAATAAAAAGTAACCAGCTTAAAAATTAAAGATATAGAAACATTTCAATGATACAACACCCAGAAAAGTACAGTGCAGCTCAACTAGCAGTTACCAAAGCCTTCACACTAATTTGTTGCAGTGTTTTGCCAGGTGTGGCTACAGACGTGCCTGTTCTGATTCAGTCGGGATCTTCTTCCCTTTCATCATCAAGTTTCTGTGTCATGTAAGGATCTCCTTCTAGTGCTCACATTGATCCACTTTAGAATGGCTTACTAATCCTGATGTCAGAGGTAATATTACAATTGCAGGAATGACCAGCTTTGCCTCAATTGCTGTTCAGTCTATAAAGAGTAGACAATGTCTGCCTCCACCATTATTCATTTTTTTTCTAACACTCTAGCATTTGTGTCCCCACTTGCTCCTTCCTTCATGCAATCCCAAAGGAAAGGATCAAGGTGTAACTTATTCCTCCTCTCAGCTGGGGGTCTGTGGATCCCTTCTACAAATGCCTACTACAGTTGCAATGAGAAGATATTTCCTCCGTTTCTTTTGGAAAATCCAAGCACTTCTCAGGTCAGGTTCTGCCTGGAATGTTCTCCCTAAAGTCTCATTCTCTATCTCCCTATTTTACCTGCTTCTCCAGTTATAGGAGCTGGGGTGGAAAGCTCAGGGTTTGCAGCAGGCACCATGGTACTTGGTGTGAACCAGGCAGCTACATGCAAACCAGTGCTGCTATTTCTGTGCCTTCCCATGCTCTGCCTGCCAGTGCCCTATCAGGCCTTCACTTTGGAGCTGGGCTCTCAGGTGCCATGCTTGGCCCTAGCACAAGTGGGAACCTGGGTAAGAGAAGCCGAATGATAAAGGCAGGCTCCCTGGTGCAGTGGGAAGAACACCAGATTCAAATGAGGGCCATGCATTCACTAGCCGTATGATATGCAATAAGTGAATTAACCTTTCTGCTTTCTGAGGCTCAGCTCCTTATGTGCAAACTGAAGAATGTGACCTTGCTGTGAGAATTCAATGTGATATTCCTAGGCCAGTGCCTGGCTCATTCAAGGACCTCAAAAATGCATGTTTCCTTAAAAGAGACTAATTGTTTCATCTGGTTTACTGTAAAAAGTTTTCCAGGCCCATCAGCCACAATAAAGGACTTAAAGCAAGCAAAGATGTGGTCTGTCTAGTGACTAAATGATGAATCAATAGAGTGTAGGGAAAAAGTAAAGCTAGGACTTCGCTACGGAAGAAAAAATAGATATGATGACAGGCATGTACCTTTTCTGATAAACCTCCCCCACTTTCCAAATCAGCCCAGAAGCCTTTTTATTTGCTAATGGATCAACTCCAAAGCTTGTGCCCTGGGAGATCATGATGCGCCTAATCATTTTAGCAATAATCTCCAAAAAATTGGCCATTACTGGAAGTGACCGACCATTTGGTTATAAGTGCCCAAAGCAAGATTATTAACAGCAAACGTGAAGATGATTATTTTAGCAAATTGCCACTGATTAGTAAATTCAGAACACAAAGGACTCATGCCTGGCTAGAGTCTCTAGGAAATCATTTTATGGTCATAATAAATGTTTGCTGCTTGAGATATAAAAGCCATTTAAGTCCATTTTCTCTCCATTTGGGACTGGAAGGCATCGTCATGGGCAGGGATGGGTAGAAATTTGTAGGTGAGCTGTGGTGAAGTGTTCTGGGGAGAGTTACCATCTCTACCCTCTAATTTTGGGAGCCCATTTTTCCTATTTGCTGAGCCAAAGGAAAGTCCAGTATTATAAGGCTCAATACGAGCAGAGCATGGTAGCCCCTCTCAGTGAAATTACTATATCCATAAATTAGATATTTTTGTTTGCAAGAGATAAGAGGCCCAAACAAACTATACGAAAATGAAATATTTGAGCTCATTTAAATGAAAGGCCCTGAAATCTGATTACCTTTGGGGCTGGTTTGATCAAGGGGATCACATAGTGGCTCACAGACTTAATTCTTCTTGGCTAATTTACTTACATTCCCTCTTCTCTGTCAGTTGCACAGAGGGGCAGGGCGAGGGAGCAGGTCCACACTGGCCCCTCTCCCGGTTCACATCTCTTTCCCAGGAGACCCAGCAGTGGCCCTCCTTCCTGTCATTCAGATCCTGTTCTCATCACCAATCCCATTGCAGTGACTGGGGAATGCACAGCTAATTGGCCAGAAGCATAGCACAGAACCGTTGCTGGAGCCAAAGCACATGTGAGGAGGCAAGGGAGACACTGGATGTCCTGAAAGATATCAAGGTGCTCAAACCGAAAGAAGGGGCCTTCCCAAAAAGAAATGTCCACCAAAGATGAGCATTAACAACTTACAAAAACACTCCATACCCCAAGAAAGACTGAAATATTGAGGTCACAGACAGATGGCAGGCTGGCTAGGAAGGCATGTTCAGCAGCAAAAACTGTGGCCGTGGCTCTTAATACCTTCATCACTAAAACGAGGCAATAAAGGGAAAAGCGACTTGTCCAGAGAGTTATTTTTTATCAGCATTGGTACTCAGAGTTTCTGAGTTGAAGTCCAACTCTACATTCTCACCTTCGAGACTGTTTTCTCGAAGAACTCACAGGGTGGCCACATGTTCATGCACGGCCTCATTCTCCTTTTGGCCAGCTTATACACAGAAACAGACTTCTATAAACATGCAGAGAAGGAGCAAGGGCCAGGGAGAGGATGTCGTATGCTCACTCCTCTTCCCTCACTCACCCACACAGACACCACCACACTCCCAGATGCACAATCCTGTCAGTCCGGGTATGGACTCAAACTCATCCTCCAAGGAGTTTCTGAGGGGCCCCACAAATCAATCATACCTGAAACAAAACCCATTTCATATTCAGTGGGTTGCACTGTCCCACTTTTATCTTGTCCCAGTGGAAGCCTTCATGTGTCCTGTCCACAGCATAGCACAAGGTTAAGTCTATAGATTTCAGAGTCAGATAGGTCTATGCTCAAATGTCAGAGGCAGATTCTGAGGCGAGGACTTCAGAGTATGTAGTTTATCAGGGAGTAAGCCCTGGTAACACTAGTGGGAGAACAGGGAGGCAAGACAGGGAAAGAAAGGCAGCCAATTTTTTAAAAATTGCAATCAGTATCAAGAGAATAACCACTGCATGTACCTGGAGCTCACTCCCCTGGGATTCTGGGAGCTTGCGTAGAACAGAATATAGTCCTGGAGTTCCCCCATGCCAGGAGTAGGAGGCAGAAATGGG
Organism: Glossophaga mutica; assembly: GCA_039655065.1. NCBI lineage: Eukaryota > Metazoa > Chordata > Mammalia > Chiroptera > Phyllostomidae > Glossophaga > Glossophaga mutica. The sequence goes on from CM077315.1 coordinate 24,405,265, forward strand.
CAGAGTGGGCTCTGTTGGCCAGAGAAAGTTCTTGGGCAAAGGAAAGCAGGTGGAGTAGTTGAAGGTCAGGCTAGTGCACATTCGAATGTATAGGGGCAGGGCCCTCAAGGCATCTGTTACTCGCCACCATTCACCAGGTTTGTGAAACCTGGGCTGTGCCCTATTTTTCTGAGCTTCCTTATTCCCACTTGTCAGACCAGGACACCAACCCCTCTCTCGCAGGGCCATACTGCAGCTCAGCTGGATAATGGTTACTGAGCCTCCAGTGTGTGGGGGAAGCCTAGACTGTGTTATCTTCCCCTTGCCTTGTGCTTTGGCAATCACAGAGGAGAAGGTGGATTTACTGGACCTCTGGCAGGAGGCAGAAGGCATCCTCCAACCCAGGAAACCAATTTACGGTGAAATGGCATCCAGTGGATTCCTCACTTCAAACACAAACACAAATGGATGAGGCGCTTATGGCCAAAGTGAGCGCAAGGTGCTTCATTTACTTAATTGGATTTAATCTTCATTCTGTGTAGCGAATGCTGGAAGAAAACAATTAAGCAAAATGGTGAAACCATTTATCAAACTAAAGAAAGAGCCCAGCTCAGGGCTGGAGCCAGATTCCAGAAGAGGAGGAAAGGGGAAAGATGGGAGTCGGGGAGAAGAAGGATCACGTTTGCTGCCCCAGGCCACTGACAACGGCCAGCATGGCTCCATGGTCTCTCCATCATCTGTTTAAATGCAGGCCCGCATCTGTGTAGATTCTCACACCTCCATCACTTTGCTCTTCCCTCTGGCTAGCGTGGCTTCATTCTACGTTCCTAAGGGCCAAACTTCAACTGATCCTTCAAGACTCTGACTTGTCTTCTCTGCCTGTAGCAACTGCCCAAGTCTCCCAGGCTGCTGGAACCACAGTAACCTCTGCGTATCACTGTGAAAAAGATGCCAACTGGTGATGGCAGTGCAGCGCAGTGCAGTGTAATGACCTTGGCCTTCTCCCTCATACCTGCCATTAAGAGTAATAGATTCAAGGGTGGCACTGTTCAGTGAATAAAAGACACTCACTGAAGGGCACCAATAATACCAGCTCCAGGAGCAGGGAGGGGCTGGTATCTCTGTTGGATTTCATGTTGCAAGGGACATTTCTGGGAGAAGATGGAGTTGAGTGGGGGACTTGAGAGGTCCCCAGCATTTAGACAGGCTGATGACAGAAGGGAGAGTGAGTTTAGTGTCAGAGGTGGGAGCTAAGAGGTGTGTTTGGGGAGCAGTTCCAAAGTAGGGCAGGGGTATGTGATGGGAAGTTGATGGGAAAAAGAAGGTACAGCTAGTTGATGTAGGAACATTCAAATTTGTTTGTTCGTTTTTTCATATAGGCAGTGGTGAGCTGCCAAAGTTATGGAGTGATGTGAAAATGGGATTTTAGAGACATTAGCCTGGCCAGGGTGCGCCAGGGTGACTGCATCAAGACAAATGTGTTCGGCGCCATTGCAGCAAACCACAGGTGTGGTGTGATGTGGTGTGAAAGGCATTCTCATGTGGGACAAGCACCTGGGTGCTAGGACATCAAAGCAGCTAACGTGGATTAGAGATGTTCTCTGTGACAGGCACAATTCTGTGTTCTTTTCCTCTATCAACTCAAGTAATCCTCAAAACAGACCTGTTAGAAAAGCACTAGTTTCATTCCCAGCATTTTTACAGATGAGACAACTGAGGTGCTGAGAGGTGAAGTCCCTCAAGGTTGCACAGTCACTACATGGCAGAGTCAGAATTCAAAAGCAGGCAGTCTGCCCCCAAAAGCCATGCCTGCACCCCAACCCTGAGCCAGAAAGACCTGCATTCAAACCCCAGTGCTCCAGTGTACCCGTGTCAGGAGTCTAGAGACTCGCTTCTGAATCTCAACTTCCTTATCTGTCCAGTAAGGAGAATGGGACCTGCCTCATGCCTGTGGCATCTAAATGACATAAATGCTGAGCTTAGAGCTAAGCACTTGAGGGCTCTAATCAATGCTAATTTCCCTTCTGTTTCAATTGGTCACATCATCTTTTAGTGGAAACATATCATTAAGAAAACAGAAGCCCTCTTACCCCCAGGTGGAGATGGAGGGAGGAAGTTCTCATGTTGTTGGGACAGAGCAGCCCATCCTCCTGGTCCCCCTTGCAGCTCCTCCCTCCAAGCCCACCCACCTCCCAGATAGGGCTGATTTCTATCCTCAACACAGTTCATTTAAGGTCTCTACCCCACAGAAGCAACGTGGGGATCTGTGGCAGTGAACTCAGCAACATTTGTTCCCCAGCCCAAGAATAAACGGAGAAAGCGAGCTCTCCGCATCTTCAGAAGTGCATTTACTCTACTCGAAACAGATGAATTCTCTCTGTTTGCATTAATCGCATGACTATTTGGTCCAATTATTCTTCCCACTTCAGCAATCATGGTGTGCTTGTTCAAGAAGAAAGAAATAACAACAGCTTATCTTGTTGAGAGCAAAGAACAAACAGTGAAAAATCAGGGTCCGCTCCTAAATGCTACACTTGCTGTCATTGTGCTAAAGAGATGATTCATGTTCTCATAGCAACTCGGGGAAAAAGAAGAAAAAAGCGACGGTTCTGAAATGGATTCGGTTGCAATGGTTAAAAACCTTTTCAAAATCAGTTCAAATGCAGATAAAACTCTCTATTTTTATCATTGCAGCTCAACCCTGCCTGCCCCCACCCCAAGCATGCCTTCTCCCTCTGACCAGTTTTCACAGGCTTACGTAATTCTCTTAAATAATAACACGTTTTATCAGGATAGGGCAATGGACAAAGGACTAAATGCTGCTTAATCCCCTCTCTAAAGAACCCTTAAGGATAGCTGCTGTTTTCAGAGAACAGACAGGTTGGTGCTGGAAAAAACACAGAAAAGAAACTGCCAGGCACCTTGGGGTGAAAGTGAGAGAGAGTGGAGATGCTGCCCTTCCCATCACGCCAGGCAGAGGCGCCCGTTCCGTGGAAGTTACTCCTGCCCTGTGTCTTTCCCCGTGTAACCTCTCCCACAATCAGGTCCAGCAACCAATGAGAACCTGAGGGAAATGTCTTTAGTTCACAAACTTGGTCTTGAACCAACATGCACTCCACTTCCGGACCTTTTACTGGAATCTTTGGCTCTTGACTTCCTGCCTCACCTCCAGGTGAACCCCTGGATAAGACAGTGGGTATGTGTTTTGGTACCAACCCTTGGTCCTCTCCTCAGCGGTGTCAGTTACTGCCACATGACGTAACATGAAGCTGGATCCAGCCTGATTGCTAAGAGAGTGCCGTCGTACCAGGCAGCAGAGTTGGGCTGTGGCCCTGTGAACAGGAAACTAAGGCAAGGGCTTCAGCTTCAGCGGACCAACATTGTCTGACGGCACCACAGCTGGAGAGCAAAGGCATTCACATATTCCTACCAGGACAGGAGGGTCTTGCTCTCTTCCAACCGGCCAAGTTGCAAAATAGCCTGGCTGGGTATTTTACTTGTGAGCAATAACGGAGTGAGAAATATAGGCATTTAAACCCGTAGAGAACAAGAAATCAGGAGATAGTTGGTAAGCGGTGTGGACAAAACTAGAAGAATTACTAAGCATTACAAAAAGGATTATTCTATCATTAGTGCAAGCTCTAGTAACTTCAGGGGTTTAACAAGTAGAGCTATTTTTTATTAAGGTATAATTGACATACAGTATTGTGTTGGTCTCAGATATACAATATAATGATTTGATATTTGTACAGACAGGGTTGGGCGAAGTAGGTTTCAGTTGTTCATATGGAAAATAATACAACAATTAATAAATAATAATATAAGAATAAACTCTTTTGCCTACTCAGAACAGCAAACCTACTTTTGCCCCACCCTGTATTGTGAAATGGTCTCCACAATAACTATAGTTAACATCCATTACCAAAGGTAGAACTATCCTTTACAGAACTGTAGTACCTCTCGGATGCAAGAAGTCTCTGTTCAGCAAAAGATTCAGTTCAGCAAAATAATAAGCATTTTTGATGTACCCCCACCTAATCTTTATAACTGGAAGCATGAAAAGACAGTTTTTTCTTCCCACCTTTGATGTATAGTTTAAAAGTGAAGACAGAAGGATAAATATGAAATTACAAAACAATAACAAAAACAGCAATAAACATACCAAGTATGGGCGTAACATGTAATATTGATATGGCACTACTGGGCAAGAAGTGACATTCCAAGAAGACATCCCAGAGGAGATAATGCTTCAGAAATATTTGAAGGATGAATAGGAGTTTGCCAAATGTACAAGGAGGGTGGCAGTGTATTCCAGGTAGAGAAAGCTAAATCTTTAAAGGAAAAAAACCTCTGTAAACATATACAAATGAGATGGCAGTCTGGGGTATTTTTAAGAAACTCGGCATTACTTGTGCACAGAAAAGACACATGTGAAAAATAAATCTGCGGATGTAAAGATCGCTTCGGGAAGATGTGTTGTGCCTTGTTGTGTCCCTCAGAAGGGCAGGACCCGTTGGTACATGTTAAAGCGGCATGCAACATGGTGAATTTTGCAACGTAAAAATGTAGAAACGGTGGAGCAGTTAGAAAATTAATCAAGAAGTTTTTATTGAATTACTGTTATGTCTCCAAGATTTTGCTAAACACTTCAGGATATATAAATAAGGCCTAAGAAATTAAATTCATTTTTCAAGGATAAACACAATTATTGAATAATAACATCATCGTCATGAACAACAACAACATTATTAAGGGGTTGCTAAGTGCCCGAGACTGTTCTATGCCCTTTGCAGGAATTATCTCACTTCAACAATTGGCTCGGATGAAATTATTATCCCCACATTACAGGTAAGGAAACTGAGGCATGAGGAGCCTAAGTAGGTTTCCCAATGTCAAAAATCTAACAAGGAGCATAAATGTATATTATTAAAAAAAAAAAAAAAAACCTAATCGTGTATATACAGTGTCATAGCTTTGAGAGATACTGGTAATTGCTGAGTAAGAGTCACTTCTTCTTTTCTATGCTAACAGAACCTCTGATTTTTTTTTAAATATTTTATTTTTTTATTTTTAGAGCGAGGGGAAGGGAAGGAGAAAGAGAGGGAGAGAAACATCAATGTGTGGTTGCCTCTCACATGGCCCCCACTGGGGACTTGGCCTGCAACCCAGGCATGTGCCCTGACTGGGAATCAAACCTCGACCCTTTGGTTCACAGCCTGCGCTCAATCCACTGAGCTACACCAGCCAGGGCAGAACCTCTGATTTTTTTTAAGCACCAATGTATCCAATCTCAAGAGATGAATAATGATCTATGAATGTCAAGAATACAATTATATTACCCATTATCAGAAGCTAGCTTACTCTTGAAACTCAAGGTAATCATGTGCTTAAATTCTTGCCAGTGGGATAGAAGTCTGCTGGGAGTTTGGGGGGACATTTATATTCCTGATAAGAGCGATTTTTTTCTTATCCTTTCTTTTTTGCCTTTGAATACAGAGTGAGGATGTGATGCCACAGATATGGCAGCCATCTTGTGACCATGAAGCAAATAGTCGAGAAGGAAAAGCCAACAGCATTTGGCTGACAACGCAGAGACTTGGAAGAAGCCTGAATCTTTGATGACATCGTGGAGTCACCTAACCAGCCTATGCCCAATCTTCTCACTTGCAGCTGAATACATCCTAGTGATACAGTATTCTACCTTTATTTTCCATAATACCTATTTTCTTTATGTAAACTATAAACTTCCTTAAAGATCATTTAGGACTGTGCAGCTTGACCCTAATTTATAGCCTATTTCCATGAACTGGTTGACTATTTCCAGACCTAGGCTATTGCTATCCCACCTATGGTTCCCCTCACCTCTCACAGCTAGTTAATATCACCCGTCCTCCAAAGGCTGTCTCCAACGCCGCCTGTTTGCTGAAGCTGTTATTGGCTACACCATCCAAATAAAAAGCCATGCTTCCCCAACTCCCTTAACAATGCTTTCTTTTTAAATTTTTATTTAGTATTTTTAACCCTCACCTAAGGATATGTTTATTGATCTGAGAGGAAGAGGAAGGGAGAAAAAGCAGCATGGACACTTATCAAAAAGGGTTTCTACCTGAGCACTCGGAATACGCAGACTCGTGGGGAGAACTTAGCACAGGGCGCACGTGAGGGTTTATGCCAGGTGCAGGGCGGGACCTCCGATAGCTGCTCTGTCTGCACTCCATGCTGCAGAGAGGGGCTTGGCCACTCTGGTCGTCAGATGCTAATTTTTTCCCTACACTGCAAAGACTTTAAGACAACACCTCAAATTTCCTAGGGGAAAAAAAAGAAAGAGAAAAGGAGGGAAGGGGAGAAAGAGATTGAAATGGGCTGTGAGAGAAGTGGAGAGACAGAGAGAGAGAGACACATGGAAAGCAAGACAGGGGGGAAAGAGAAGATGGGAGGGAGAGGGTGGGAGAACATGGGGAGAAAGAGGCAGACAGATGCAGGAACAGAGAGAGGGGAACATAAATTTTTAAGTAGAAAAAATGAGGGTGAGAAAAAGAAAGGTAAAAAGTAAAAAGAAGCAAGCAGTAAAAGACGAGAGAAAGATGGAGAGAGAAAGGAAGAGGAAAAAAGGGGGAAAGAAAAAGAGCTTGGCTTGTGGGAGATGCAAGCCGAGAAAGAGCCCTGGTTGCTCCCTCTGCCCTGCCTGGTTGTCCCACCCAGGGCTCCCTCTCCCAGGTGTCTCGGAGAGCCCAGGGGACCCAAGGCCACAGTCTCAAGGAGAGGTCTCCCTGTCTTCTGGAGCCAGCCATGGATGGGGGCCGGGTTGCCCTCTCACAAACAACTCGCAGGCAGCAAGCTGGGGCCCCGCCAAGAGGCTCACGGCTTCCTTGCCTGCATGACTCTGGTGTCAAACAAGTCATTCCTGGGACTTCGTGTAGCATGTGCTGTGTCGTGTCCCTGGCACACACCCATGGGCTCTAACTCCAGGCGCAGTCTTATGGACAGGTGGCCTGAGCAGGACTGCTCCCAGCCTTGGGCACACTGACACTTGGCAGTGCAGGGAGGAAGCCTGGAAGAGGCCATAGGAATTGCTCGCCCCACCGTCAAAACCTGAGCCGGGCTGGCAGAGGGTTGTCGGGGAGGCTGGAGGCTCAAGAAATGTCTGCAGGTAAGACCTTCCTCTGGCATTTGCTAGCTGGGCACAGTCTTACCCGTCAGCCAACATCACATGCCTCAGTTTCCCCATCTGATAAATGGGGATACTTATAGCACTAACTCATTTGGGATTCTTTTGAGGAGTCATGACACTGGTCATTCATTTAACAAATATTTATAATCTAGTATGCCCTCAGGATATTCCTCCTGGAGCTTACTCAGGGGAAGATTACAATAAAAGTAATAAAAACTGCCACACGTAAATTGTTAAGCTCAGTGCCTAGTGCATAATGACCTGAGAACTGTTCCCTGGGATTAATTGGGGATCTACAACATAACAGACATAGTCACAGAACTTTAATTGCACCGTCACTTCGAAGCAAGATTGTACTCTTTTTTTACAAATGAGGAACTGGCTTCAGAAGGTCGAAGTGGGCTTGTCTCAGGTCACACAATAAGCAAAGAGGGGAGCTGAGTTTGGAGACAGACCCAACAGACTAACACCCATGCTTTCAATAATACGTTGCTGTGTCTACCCAGCTGGATGGTTCTGGCTCAGGTAGAACAAGGGGCGACCTAATGTGCAGAGTCTCGTTTCACCCGCCTGAGCTTCTGCAAGAGTCACTGGCTGGAATTTTAGTTCCCTTTTTTCTTCGCCACTCCCCAGGCATCCTTTGCAGAGCTGAAGAACAACATTTCTCTTTTGTGATCTGGAAATATCATGGGCCAAGACCTACCGGAAGGAGAGTGAGGGAGGAAGAAAAACCCAGACCCTAACTGCCTGAATTTCCATGGAGGTATTCAACGTACCCTTTGCAGACAAGTAAGGACAGTGCGGTGGAGAGTGAGCGAGCCTGGGGGTCAGGGTGTGCGTGACAGTGGTGCATGTCCAAAGCGCACAGCGGGGGCCAACCTGAGCCACGCCTAGGTCAAGCCCGTGCAGGGCAAGCTGGTTGGAGTCCTTAGACGGGCGTGGTGCAAGTGGAGACAAAGGCACGAGATATCAAGTGAACACACCAGTTGGCTTCTTGGTCAGTGGCTGAAATCCCAAATCAGTTAACGTCAAATCTTGGCATAAACAACTCTATGCAAAGTTGTTATCACTAAATTAGCATTTATTACAAGCCTCTAATTATTATTCTTACTCTCAGTATATGTATGTGTGTGTGTGCCCCCTCAAAGTCCTGTTTATAAGCATCCTCCTAATTTATTTTTGATTAGACCAAACAGGGCCAAGCCACTTTAGCCAATATTGACATTGGCTGGGTGTCAGATGTCCGGGATTTGGAGAAACTGGAAGGGCTTGCTTTTTTTTTTTTTTTTAACTTAACTATTTTAAATCACCCACAATTAAAACCTGACTTTTAAACCCCACCCCACCCCATTTCTCCTTTCTCTCAACCCTAATTACCTTGTCCATTTGAAGCTGCTTATTTTCTCAAGTGGCTTCACTGACAACAAATTTGCTCCTAGACTAGCCTGGAAGTTCTTCTCAATAGAAACCAAACTTCCTTCCTCCTGCCCTTATTTCCTGCTTACTGGTAGATATGTTTCAAAAAAGAAAAAAGAAAAAATGAGAAAACATAAAACAATAAAACAAAGAAATTGGGTAAAATGACAAAATAACAGGAGAAAAACACTAAGATCGGCATAACATTAGCACACAAACAGTGCATTCTACAATCCTGTGCAATCTCCAGGAGTGGGGTGCAGACATGCCCGAGTTACCTTGCTCTCAGAGCAAGCCCACAACCTCAGCGACAGAATTTGCATTGCTCCTGAGAAACACTGAAATAGGAAAAGCACGGTGTCTCCTGGTGCTGAGACGAGAGAGAAATCTCTACCGTGGCTCTGCTTAAAAAGGAACCGAGATAGACCCAATCCTCTTCCACCATATCATGTTGGTCAAGACAAGTTTCCACGTGATGACGTCCGGCCAGCCTCCAACTAAATCCTCAGCCGTGACCCAGGACAGTGCTGCAGCAGTGGGCCTTGTCAGATGGTTCATGCATGGGCTGGGCTCCTTGGTCCCAGCTCCAGCCTTCCATCCCTTCGACCTAGTCGGACACCTGCTTAGGCTCCCAGCATCCTTCTCTTGCCCTTTACTAAGGCACATGGACACTGACTTCTCCTTGTACATTTTCTTCCAAGCTAATGGCTGGACTAGAAGATCCAGGAAGCAGGGACATGCTCCTTACTCATGTGCTGTCTCCAGGGCTTCCCATGGCCCCCAACACCTAGGAGAGCAATTGCTCAATAAACAGCATGAGTGAGTGAGTGGAGGAAGAAACAAACAGAAGAATCAAGGTATCTGTGTTAATGACTAACTTTCATTCAGCAAATACTTGTATACAGTGGGGGTTATGCATCAAGCACAGAGCTGGGCACTATCACTGCTTCTGCTTTGTCCCTCTCATCCTACTCCAGGACAGGCCAGTCCATCCCAGCATCCTTTCCACCCACTCACTGCTCAAGCTCCTTTCAGAATCTCCTTTCATTTATATTTTCCTATGAACTAGAAACATAGGTGGACTTTCACCATCATGGCCCCATCCTAGTGTACCAAGAGATATTTGCCACCTTGAAGAAAATCTGTTTTTCTGTATACATTTCATATGAAAATATCATACTGGATTCTTTAAAGAGCAGATCTCTGGCCAAGAATTGAAGTAACTTCGGCTGGCCACACAGCATCCTTCAAAGCTGCTGAGGGTCCAGGGGCAGCTCTGCGCTGGACATAACTTGGGAGAAGGAGCTCAGCCTGCTTTCCTGTCCTCACACCCAAACCCCCAGCCTTTTTAATAAGAATCGAGGCCGGTGTCAGACTAGGAAGAGGAGAAGGGGACATTCTGAAACTAAGGAGAGAGAGCTAGAAACCAGCAGCCTGACCGCATGAGCTGAACTGCTGTTTTACAGCCATATTATGCACTCAATTAAAAAAAAAAAATGTTGAATGTAAAAAATGTATGAAGATAAGGCCCTGGCAAGGGGAGCCTTAACTTTGGGGAGGCTTTTCTTTCCCCTTCCCATTAGATACTTTCCTTGATTCTAAGACTGAAAACGCTACAGTCAGCACCAACTTAATTCCACATTGCAATTAGGGGTATGCATTAAACCAGGCCTCCGAACACGACTCCCCTAAAGGAACTCAGAGACTAAATGAAAACCAGACGTGTGGCCGGAGCAGTTGGCACCAGCCAGGATCCCAATATATAGTAACAGTATAGATTTAAGATGAAAATTAAAAGCAGTCATTACAGCTGAATTGATGCCGCGTTCGCCAGCTGTTTATTCAAAAGGAAAAGCGGCGGAGTGATGTGGGGACTCTGGAGGCTGCCCCCACTACCGCACCCGTACTTTAAAGAAAGGCGAGCTGTGCGCGCAGCCAAGACTTGACGGCGTACCGTTTTTTTCCTCACTAAAGTAGGTGTTTTTCAAAGTCTACATCAGGGTATCTCAGTCTAGGGGTTGCCTCAGAGTCACCCCAGGTTTTGTCATCAGCACGAAGGTGCTCATACCCCACCCTGCAGGTTCTGATGAACTAAGTTGGGGTGGGACCGGGAATCTAGATTTTTACAATTCTCTGCTGATTTTTCTAAAACCGTCTCAGGTTGAAGACGACTGAGGTCCTGACTTTGGTCTCCCGGTAGCTGACCCAGTTCATGAGTTCAGGGCTCCCTCCTGCCCAACTGCCCCTCAGCACCCTCCTTGGTCAGGGCCCAGCCGTGGAAGTCAGCTAGTGCTGACTGTAACACTTTTAGTCCCATACTCAAAGAAAGAAAGGATCTAATAGGACAGAAATAAAGGCTCTCCAAAAGGCCACCCCCTTGCCAGAGAGCCTTCTGTTTATACATTTTTTTTACCATCAACGTTTTGTTTGAGTGTACCCCGCAGAAACCGCCCCTCCAACCAGCGTCTCTGTCTCCCGTTCCCACTGGATTTCTTTCGTGGCAGAGATCCCCGCCTGAAATGACTGTGTGGTTCCTCCCAGTCCCACCTAGAGCAGCAATTTAACCTACTGGAACAGAAATGCCTGAGAAGGCCAGCCCTCCTCTGCCACCACCAGACTATATCCACAGCAAGTCAGTGCTCGGCAGGAATTCCAGAACGAGTGGCCGGGGCGGTGTGATCTGCTGTGCTTGTCAAGAAAGGGGAGACACCCTCTGCACAGCCAGTGCTCAGCTTCAGGGTACTCAGACAATTCTTAGGCAGAAAAAAACTTGATCCCACTGTTCACAAATGTAGTCACCCCGGGGAAAGGTGAAAATTTACCCATGTCAGAGCCCCACTCCCAGGCACTGTTTAATTCATCTAGGTGGGTGTCCGGAATCAGTACTACTCGGAAGCCCCCAGGGCAGTTTGCCTGTATAACAGGGGTGAGAATCAGTCCCGGGGACAAACGTCTTGTAGCTCAGACCCTCAGACCAAAGCCTGGGAGCTTGGGAGCAATGCAAATGTTCGGCCCCTCCCAGGCCTCGGAATGAAATCTGCATTGTGACAAGGTCCTAGGGGAGAGATGACGTTAAAGGTAAGCAAGCTAACATGCTCTCCTATCCCCTGAGGCCCAGACATAGGATATCTTGAGTTTGGTGTGCCACAGTGAGTAAAATAATAAAACACATGTGTTTATACAACTAGTTCTTCTATCTGGCTAAAGCAAATTTCATCCTTGGAGTTATCAGCCTTCCAGCTGCATCTGGATCCCCTTTCTCTGCCTGAGACTCCCTGTTCTCTCCCATCAGTCACTCCTCTGAGCCTTCTTTCACACTAACATGTACGTGGCTGCCAAAAGCACAGGGAGTTTCCACTTGGGGCAATGAGGGTTTGCGCCTTGGCCCTGCTACTTACTAGCTATAAAACCTTGAGCAAGTCGCTGAAGCCCTACCTGATCCTCAGGTTCCTCATCCATAAAGGAGGAACAATAGTCCCTGCACAGCCCATCCTGCAGGGCTAGTGTGAGGATCAAATCAGATAATTTACATGAAGAAGAAAGGTGTAATTATGTCACTGCACTTGTATGACTCACAGCATCTTAAGGCCAGAAAAGCCTTGTTTAGAGAGAACAGGGAGATGCAGGGGGAGGTGTGACTTCAGGATTGCACCAGGAAATGGCCCTTTGAGAATTTGGTGCCACAAGAAAGCTCTTCTTTTCAAAAATAAACTTGTGCGACTACTCTGTTGTTCAAAAAGACCCATACAATCCAAACATGTGTTTTCTCTTTGCCTTAGCTACCAGGGAGCCTAGAATTAATTTATGTGGTTCATTGCAATCACTAGGTCTTCTCTGTTTTTCTGTAGCAAACCATCTCAAATATTTTTTCCCAAAGTAGGCTGAGTATAAATCACTGACAATAATATTAATACCTGGAACCACCAATTGCAACTCAAAATTCACAGTCACATCCCATTTTGGTCAGTATTCATCTGTTCAGACCAGTTCTGTCCAAATAAAGCTATAATGGAGACTTCTGTATAATTCTAATCACAATAAAAAGTAAAAAGAAACAAGTAGAATTTTTTGTTACATATTTAAGCCAATATAGCCAAAACATTATTGCTTCAAAATGTAATCAATATAAAACATTATTGATGTGTTTTACATTCTTTTTCACAGTTAGTCTTCAAAAACGGGTGTGCATTTTGTATTTACAGCCCTTTCAGCTGGGACTGGGCATGTTATAAACACTGTTTGGTGGCCACCATAGTGGACTGCAAAGGCTCAGACAGTGATCTTCAGAAGAGAGAGCCGTAATGTTTATCACAGGTGTTTTGTGCTTTAGAAACATTGGTAATTGCCTAAAGAACACTTGAGTTAGGGACCACCATCTCTCATTTGCAGGTGAGTAAACAGTTGTTCAGCGAAGTGGGATGATTTGTCCAAAACTGAAAACAGAGCCGGCATCCACACGGACTTCCAAAACCAGGACCCACAATCACCGTTCTCCAGTGTTTTCAGATGTAGTGATTTGAGCGTGTCACAGAGATCAGAGCCCTCAACGTGCGGCCCCCGTGGGCTCTGGCTCTCTGCCTAGACTCCATCTCCAGCCATACTTCCAGGGACTCTCTGGGAAGGTGGGAGCGAGGCCGCCACCCACCATGACAGGAGGCATCTCTCCATCAAACCAGTGACTTCAACCTGTACGGCTCAGATGAGAAGTTTGGAAAAAGCAATTATGATTTTATTGCACCCACTGTGCTGACGATTAATGCTGAGTGCGGGTGGAAAATGCACCCTCTCATTTGCTAACACGCACTATAATTATGCATGCCTCTCCAGGTACTATAATTTGGGACTTAAAAAAGGCCCATTCCGAACAAGTAGTGCTGCACTTGTAAAACATTACAGATGTGTTATCATATAAATGAGATAGCTGTGACATGATAGCACGATAATAAATCCCCAACTTAGATTTGGAGACAAGATATGTCAAAAGCAAATCCACACTGCCACTTAATCTTCTACATAAACTGTTTATTTTTTCTGAGTCCTACAATAATACATGTCAGACGGCTTTGATAGTTTCCAGATTAATGTGTTTTTTCCCTTCAGGTCATCAGAAGACTACTCATTTCATTAAATTAACTCCGCCGGTTGCAAGGTAGAGACGTGCTGCAAGACATAACTGTTTGCACCAAATTGGGAGCTGGCAAGATGGAATAAATAAATAAAGCTGATGTCCCCCCATTTCCGGGGAAAGTTGGAAATGCCATCTTAAATCGCACCTTGATTTCCCGAGCTCCCGCCCTGAACTACTCGAGGCCCACAGTTGTATATGCGCGGGCTGTAAGATGCTCTCACCCAGAACCATTTGTTCGATGTCTTCCCATGATGCCTCGGGGGTGGGGGGGAAGGTGGGCCTCAGCAGCCCAAACTCTAACTTAAAGGAATGGCACCCACGAAAGCAAAAGCCTCTGCATCAAAGCTTCCCTCCGGTCCCCACCCTAAGGTGAAAGCCACCGCAGCAGGCAGAGCGAGTTCTTTCACACCTTTGTGAGCTGCCGCAGCTTCAGGCAATACATCCACCCAACTCCATGCCCCACCCACAGCTTATTTTTCAATTTGGAAAATGCTAAAAACTACCCCATCCCTCCCAATAATTTTAAAAGTAGCTACATGAGGCCGTGTCGGTCCAGGAAATCTATTTGACAGTACAGGAAAGTGTTATTGCAAGCCTCCCGTTCCCCAGCTCTGGACACCAGAGGTCACAGACCTTTTCTGGAAAAGACCACACAGTAAACACTTCAGACTTCGTGGGCTGGACCTGCCTCCCTCTCAACCAGTCAGTGCCGCCATTGCAAAGCAAAAGTGACCTCAGGCAACGTGGAAACAAGTGAGCTGGCTGCGGTCCACCAGAACTTATTTATGGACGTTGAAAGGTGAATTTTACATAATTTTTGGACTCTGTGGGTATAAATATTTTTCATGGCACTAAGTTTTCTTCTTTTGATTTTTTGTCTGTCATTTGAAAATGTAAACTTTATTTTTAGCTTGAGAGCTGTACGAGATGGTGGGTCAGATTCGGCCCACAGGCAACAGTTTGCTGACTGACTCCTGGTATAGAGGGCATTGGGCTGAGTGGCGTTGGATGCCTCTTCCAGCACCAATATCCAACGGTCCTCTATTGAATCCAGAACTGCTGTGTTAGGTGGGTAGTAGGCATCAGGTGTCACTTCTGTCCTATGCACCCTCCCCCTGACACACTAACTCCCTGAGAAGCCCCTGGGGCATTCCCACAGGAGCCAGGGGCTCCTGACCCGAATTCTGAACGGGCCAGAGGGAATCTCAAGACCCTTGAGTGTATTTTCACTCTGCAGGAAGAGGAGGAAGTTTGTGGGGTCAGAAAGAAGCCTCGCAAAAATAGCAGGAGGGCATCCACCAGAACAGGGCTGGCGATATGTAGCAATACTAAGCGATTAATGAACTGGCGCTCTCACCCACTGTGTTACAACAAAGCCTCAGAATCTTTCTCAGCCCAATGAGGTGTGCAGGCGCTAGTAGCAGCATGATGCAAGCACACAATGTGAAGCCAGGAGACCATCACATGCATCTTTTTTTCTCCTCTAACACGGGAACCTAGGACACTTGGCTGGAGGCAGCTGACTAGCTGTGATGCAGGTGTGTGTTCTGTGAGGCACCTGTGGTTAAGGGGGTTCGGGGTGGTCAATGAAGACCACGAACGTGAGAAGAGATTTTTTTTCTGTTTTTATTCTCCAGATCTTCCTCCCAGTGAAGAAATTATTATGGCCACTTTTCAATCTGAAGACTGTCAGAGCCAAACAAGGAAGAAACCAGTTTTTAAAAATATTTCATCAACTATCAAGATTTCGACTGAGCCAGCTGCATTGGTCCTGGTCCTCTCCCCTCTCCACAAGGAGATGAGGACATAATCCTAGCTCTCCTCTCTGTGGCCACCTGGAAGCGATAAACCTGACTACTGATTACAAAAACATCCTTCCCCCAGAGTGGGGGCTGGGAATGTCTGGTAGGAGAGCCTGTGAGTGGAAATCTGGACCCTTGTTTAAATAAACTGTGTATTGGTCATGGTAGACCAGGCTAACTGCTGCAACAAAGAGTAATTATCTCAGTGGCTTACCCAGGTAAGTATTTATTTTTCTTTTGCATAGAATCCAGTGCAGGTGATGCATTCAGGTGGCTCTCCTGAGTAGCTGTCCTCCAAATGCTGACTCAGGGACTTAAACTCCTCCCATCTGGAAGAGTTCTAGATGGAACATTGGACATCTCAAATTGCAGTGTGCAAAGTAATCACTTGGGCAGTGTCCCACCCCCAGAGAGTCTGGTTCAGCAGGTGTGAGGTGGGGCCAGCAGTTTGCATTTCGAACGAGTTGCCAGGTGGTGCTGATGGTGCTGGTCCATGGACACCTTGAGCAGCATCTTTCGACATGGACACATGCATCCAGCTGGAAGGCTGGGAAGAAAGCGCTGAGGGGTTGCATAAGATGTGCCCAACCCACACTCATCTTCAGCCTCCACATTTAATGTAATGAGTCATCCAGCTCTGTCAAGTTTATCCTTGAATTAGGTCCTGAGTCTCTCCCTTTCTTCTTCCACTGCCTTGTGTTGAGTAACACCCTCTGCAAGGTGGCCAAAGGTATCTCGTTGAAATGCAAACTTTAGGATCTTCCTTTATGTCCAGCCAGATGATGTCTTCCTTGAAAATGGGAGGAAAGACAGATTCCTTAGTGTGGTCCAGAACCCTGCACCTCTGGTTTCCACACACCAGCCAGCCTTATCCACAGTCCTCTGTCTTTCAACCCATACTTCATCCACAACTCATCCCTGAACTGCAGACCTCTGATAGCACCTGCTACTTTCACCCTCACTGCTTTCTCTCCCAAGTCAACATACCTGCCTGCTAGAGCCTAAATCATCTTCTAAAACCAAACCCAAAGGAATATAACTGGCTGGTGTACATGTAAAATAATGCTCAGTGGAAGATTGATTAAAACATGATACCTATACATCCTGTTGGAAAATGATTAAATATTTTCATACATCAGATGGTGGCAGAAAAAATTTGATAATATCATGTGTGTAGCAGGGATGTGGAAAAACTGGCATTTCTATACCCAACTGGTGGAGGGCCACATGAGTATAAAGCTACTTGGGACATGGAAGGAGGGGGACAATTGTTGCAGACTCAGTGACTCAGCAAATGTCTATTTCACCATCTCTCCCACTGAACATTCATATTTATTTACAAGAAGACAGGAGCAGGATGTTTAGTAGAATGCTGTTTATAATATGAAAAATCAAAACTGATACAAATGCCCACCAACAGAATAGCTCCACAAATTATAAACCCACTGTCCATAAACTACTCTGCAGGGGGTTAGAAGAGCAGGTGATTCTCATTGGTCATCATGTATTTTAAGGGTCACTGAGTGTTAAGTCCTTCTTAACTAGGGGTCATTCTCATGGCATCCTCATCATGCTGATCCACTCTACAGAAGGCCGAGGCCCAGTATGCTTGTGTGGTGCTTTAGGACAGAGCCTGGACTCAATCCTAGTTCTGTTCAAAACTAGAGCTTCTATCTTTAGCACAAGGTCTTCTGCCATTGAACAAAATGCTCTGGGGACCAGCTGGACTGGAACCACAGATGTATTGTGCAAGGCCTGAAGGCCAGGCCTGCAGGGAAAACACCCCTCAACAGGTCACCTTCACATCTCCAGCCTCACTCAGCCACATGCTCTCTTCCAAACAGGCTTTGAGCCCAGCCTGGCCCGCTGCACCCCATGAGGTCCTGCACTTTCTGCAGAGCGTGTTCCTTCCCCTTCCTAGGGTTCACCGAGTCCCCATGCGCATGGGGAGCTGTTGACTGAACAGTTCATTGTACCGAGTTAAACAAAAACCTCTCTAGGATTGTGCAAGAGCACTTGGAGTACTGAATGACTGAAGGAGATGCCACATCTGCTCACTCCAGGGACTTGAAAGTTCAGGTGCTTCTCCTTTCCCGCTGCTCCATTTACACAAACGTGGGAATGAAAAGGAAATAGATAACTGTTATTTATCCACAAGACACTTTAATCGAATTCTCCAAACAGGGAAAAAAATATTAATGTAGTCAGCATCCCAGAAACGACAAGTGACGTGTGTAATTGAAGCTAAATGCTTCAGGCTCCTGGGTGTGCTGAAGGAGGCGGCGGGGAGGTGACAGGCATTGGTTATGACAATGCAGGGCCCGGCTGGGAGAGCAGACTTCCACTTTTGTAGCAACCCAGACAAGAGGAGCCTCAGCTCCCCTTAATCACAAATCAAGCTGAGTGACATCTGAAATGGTAATAATTTCCCCACGAACTACAGCTGCCCCTCTGTGGTTCGGTTCTCATTCCCAATCAGGGCGCCTTTACCCACTGCAGGCAGCAGCTGAACTTAATGCAAAAACCATCAGCAGCAGGGCTGCAATTAATCCAGGAGGGAAATGAGTATTTCTCTGTTGAAGAATGTAGTTGCAAAAAACAGCATGGAGGAGAGGCTTTTTAAAATGAAGATATTAGTTCTAAATCCCTATAGAAATGCATTTGTATGTTTCTCTGCCAGATAATCCTGAATTGGGGGAGGCAGAGTGTATCTCTCTCAACCAACCTACAACCTGGCCCCTCAATTCACCTTGGGGTGCTACACTCAATTGTAGCTTGTTAAAAATAATCAATACCTGTGTCTCACCTTAGACCCTTTGAATGGGAGAGAGGAGAGGATGCTGAAGTGCATTCATTCATTCATTCATTTGTTCATTCATTCATTCATCCATGTCTTTCTAGTTGGCTCTAATGCCAAAGCACCAGAAACAAGAATCTCATCCATAGCCTGCCAACTCCAGTATTCCATTCAGCAGCAGTAAAAGTGAGAGTCTCCACAGGTGTGGGTAGCATCTTTGCTGCATTACCAGGCTTCATGAACTTTCAACTTGGACCTCAGCAATGTGAGGCCTACTGGAAGTGCCACCTCCTCCTTTAATTAGTGTTTGACAGCTTAGGTTCCTATATTAGAACTTTGTTCTGGAGATGTGTAATGCTATTTGCTTGTTTTGTCTTGTTTTTCATCATCTCCAAATGCAAACTCCATCTTCAGAGATTAAACTTGAAGTGGTTTGCAGCCACTCAGGCTCTGAAAGAGACAACCAGGATGACAAGAATAGAGAGGGACAAGGAAACATTAAAGTGTCACAGGGCTGAGAAGGAGAAAGGAGAAAATAACCCACCTGGTGGCAGAAGTATTGATAGAGTAGGAAAAAAAGTGAAAGTGTCTGTGTCCATTGAGTGATAGGTACAAAATGCCTACTGCACACCTGCTACTCAAGGTGTGATCCTAAGACCAGCAGTAGCAGGTGGCAGCTTCTTCGCAATGCAGAGCCTCGGGCCCCCACCGAGGCCTGTGGAATGACTCTGCACTTGAGTAAGAGCTTCAGGTGATGAGTGTTCATGATGAAGTCTGAGAAATGCCATGAGAACTCAGTAACAGGTAAGCAGAACGTGCCCCGGGATTGGGGTTAACGCCTTGTCCCTCCACTCTTCTTCCTTTTCCTGACAGCTGGTCACAAACACACAGCTGGACCCTTCTAGCCACTCAGTGGCTTCTGACTCCTTATAAATGGGCAGAGAGAGGCTGCTTGATTTGCTTATGTTTGGGATGCTATTAGGGCATAAATATGTAATTTATGAAAATAGCCATTTCAAGGGGAAGGGTTTAGAGCAACAAGTATAAAGGACACATGGACAAAAACTGGGGGGGTGGAAATGGGAGGGAGGTGGGGAGGGCTGGGGCAGTGGGCTGGGAGTAAAAGACAGAAAACTGTACAAGAACAACAATTAAAATAAAAATTTAAAAATTTGTTTAAAAATTAAAAAATAAAAAAATAAAAATAATAATCTTAGTATATAGAAAAATACAAGAAATTACCCCCCAAGATGTAGGTAAAAACCAATCATTTAATTTAGACAATCTAACCTTAAAGAATAATAGCTAATTTTTTATACAACCTATACATCACCCCTTACACCCTTTTAATTTAGACCGTAGAACTTTAATAAACATCTAGTTACTATAGACACCTGAAAGTTTGTGCCTGAATAGCTTCATTGGTTATCTGATTGATGACCCTCTTGGTCAAAATAACCTTTTTGTTTAGCATGATTAATATCTGAAATGTATCTGAAATGTACTGTACTTTTGCTAGTTACTTCTGTATTGATTTGTTCCGCCTTGATGATCACACCCTGAACCTGTTCCCCCTGACTTTATGTAACCATTCCCTAGAAAAATAAAGAAAACTTTCAACCAGGGAGCCAGTCAGATCCAAGAGGTCTGGCTGTCCTCTGGCACTCCACCGAGGGAAAAGAAAAAAGAAAGTAGCCATTTCAGAAGAAAAAAAATATCTATCTTATCTCGAAACTATTTTCTAAGATCCACTGGAGCTCTGTCCATTGGGTTTTTCCTTTTTTTCATCAAGTATTGGCTGAGCTTATACGGAGACACAGCTATCATGGTGGACTGCATGAGTTTTGTCTCAGAAGCTGAAGTCAGGCCTCTTAAAGGGGTTATGGTTATATGGTTATGGGTATATATTACTCATTGATGACCATAATTAAAACTTCATGAAAACCCATTTCATGGGGTGTAAGAATTGTGAAAAGAACTAATATGTATTGGTACTTTCTGTGTCCCAGGTTAGGCACTTGTATAAATTTTCCCAAACCTTCAAAATAATGATGGACGTAGATTCAATTGTCCCCACTTTACAAATGAGGAAACAGAGGCTCAGAGGGGCTGGGTGAGCTTACCAAGGTCGAACAGAGAGTGAGTGGCAGGCTGGGATCTGAACCAGGTGACTACCATCCTGCCAGTGCCCTTTCTGCCACATCTATCAGCCCTATGTCATTTAAAAATGAAAGTCAGCCTTCCGAATACACAAGGCAGTGTTACTTCAGTGGTACAGAAAGCATGTGAATGCTAATAAGACCTTTCTCCTCTTTGTTAATAGATTATTAAACAAGGTTAATATTGCTGTGATAGAGGGGCGGGGGGAAGCATCCATCAAAGTGCCTCAACAGGCCACGTGCACACAATGCTAAAACACCAGGATGGAGGGGAGAAAGTTGCTCGGCACCCAACTGTTCTGTGACACCGAACACATGGCCAGAGTGATGGGTGTGCAAACTGTCCCTGAGACTGTGCATAAGGAAGGTTTGCAGGAAGCATGTTGGGTTCCCATTCATTTGCAGGGGCTGGAACATGATAACTTGAGATCATATTTGAATTCTCTTTTGCGTGGCTCACTGAGTGTCACAGGAGGGCTATCAAGCTGAGCAGTCAGCTGGGAATGTCACAAAGAAAAATGGAGGGAAGGATTAAAGAGCTGGCCCTGGGGTGAGGGGTGTTAGAGGGTGACCAGCTTCTATCTTGTATGAAGAGCCTGAAGAGCCTGGAGCTGCAGTCCGAGGACCCGGCTAACATCTCATTTGACCACTTACTCCCTCGGTGACCCTGGCAAGGGCCGCACTTCTCTGGGCAGCAGACTACTCTGCCAGCCTGCGGGCAAGAGGTGTTTATGTTTTCGTTAGTTTTACCTGCTTTCTTTGGTGATCAGAGTGACTGAGAAAATCCCTTCTTTAATCTTTAGTTTTTACATCTATAAAATGGGGATAATATTACTGGCCTCTTAATGCTCTTTCTTGTGAGTCCTGATGATGAGAAAAGTGATTAACGTGGAATGAGATGCAATATATGGGATCCAAAATAGGTAACTGTCGGTAGTTACCTATGGTAGTTACCGGTAGGTGCCATTTTTAAAGATGACAATGACAATACTACTTAGCCCTAAGTGTAGAGAAGAATTTGTGATTTAGGGAACATCAACAGCCACCATGGAAGGTATTACCAATAACTCTTTAATGAGAGATGCAGAAATGAAAGACTGTTGTTGCTAACTGATAGTTCTCCCCATCAAAGTAGCCAAGAGCCTACCATTTCTTGTCTTGTGTGTCTGTGGAGGCATCAATTAGAAGCTAAGCTAGAGTCTCCAGGTCAGGGTTTGAGAGTGGGGTCTGTGAACCACAGACACCAGAGTAACTGGAGTGTTTGGTAAAATACAGATTCACAGGCTCTAATGAGTCGCCATCAGAAAGGAACCTAGAAATCTAAAAATTTGAAGAAGCCATCTAGGTCATTTCACACACACTAAAGTTTGAGAAATACTAATTTAAAGCAGGATCTCCAAAAATGCACACACAAAGTGATCCTACAGAGTATACAAAGAAAATATGAAAGTTTCCATTTACAGTTATGGTTGTTTCTTCTGTTTTTAAATTCAATTTTCACATGTTTTATATTGAATAATGGCCACAGTAAAACACTTTGAATCTATTATTTATTTAAAAAACTGTGTATGTATACAATGTCTATGTACACACACATTCAAAACAATTTGGAGATGACCAATCTGGAATATGGAATCCGTGAGAAGTAAAACCCTTAGTCTACCTGTCTGGAATTTATCTCAGCTGAACTTCTGGCAAGAAAACAAATATATTCCTCAGAGGGCTGAGGGTAGGGGGATCCAGCAAATGCCTACAGTCCAGGTTTTCTGTGTAGTTGCTGAAAAGCAGCCACATGTTAGAGGTGCCAGGTGTAGGTAGGCCAGTGGAAAGCTGCTATCAATTCCATTTTCAAAGGCTAATGTAAGTTCTTGTTCATATAGCCACCCACAGACCCTCTACCCAAAGATGGGCTTTGTCAAATGAGGACCCAAACTTTTCCCAAGGGGGAGTCAAGGCCATAGCTGCTAGCCACCAGCAAGCCACCAGTCTATACTGGAGCAGGTCAGAATGCTCAGAGAGCATTTTTCAAGAGGATGTTATTGATAGAATATCCTAGTTTCACCGTGTTTACACAAATGATAGGCAAGATTGAGGGAAGAATAATTATGTCAAGAACCACACCCACAGTAATAATAAAAACCGTGGCAACAATGACAACAAAAATCAGCAGCTTCCAAAGAAACAGATCCATAAGTGAAAACAAGGCGTCATACTATAGGCTACCTGTCTCAGCTGTGAGTGGAGTTTACATAGTCATTACAATGTAAGCATCAAACACTGAGCTCGGTAAAATTACACAATACGCATATTGGGAGGATGGAGCCCAGGAAGCATGAATGTACATGGAGGGGCCTGGGGGTTGGGTAGGGTGAGGCGGGAGCTATGAATAAAAGCTCCACGCTCGTCATTCGTAGCTGGAAAAAAATGGAAAGTAGCTAACACTGGAAACTGAACATGTGGTGCCCAGAACTAAACTTCTGAAGTGACATGGAACCAAGCCCCCCCTGTTTGGAACACAGTCGTTAAAGCAGGCATTTGTCAAAACGGGTAAACATTGAATCACTCTTTTAGTTCCGTATCCCTCTACCCTATGCTTACATATGGATTGCTGCCTCCCAATTGAGCTGTGTTAAAAAGCAAACCTTAAGACTGTGATATGTTCAATGAGAAGCTCAAAGACACAGGGACAAGGTCATATTTTGGCCGAGAAAATTGAATTCCCCATTTAGCTTCCCACTACCCACCCCCCACCATTGCCACCACCCCCCAAAAAAGAGAAAGCAGCTTGCAGAACCACCCATTGTGCCTTAAAAATGCATGCCCTAATCACAAATGCTTTCATGTAGTGCAAGCAACAATATTAGCCAGGCCTATATTTTAATTACATGGTTTGACCATGCAAATATTCAAGACATTTTTAGTGAAACAATGAATGGACTTTTATTTAAATGTGTAATATAAAGAATCCACTACATCTGCTGATGGGTGCTTCTTTCTTATTTATTGCCTTCCTTTCCCTCATGCTTCAGCCTGCCCCAACAATAAAATCCCACTTAGCACTTGTTTTTTTCCAAAAAAACATCATTTTTCACCATTTTAGGAATGAAGAAAAGAGGAAATAGAAGGAGATTCTTTCTTTTTTTACCAAAGACTAACACTCTTCTTTTCTCCCAAATATTTAATCATAATTATATTAAGAAACATTTATAAAAAATTAAGTAATAAAATTAAATAGGTTGGAGAAAAACAGAGAAGCAGACAGCAAGGATTAAGTGCAGTAATATAAAAAATAGATTATATTTAATGAAAATTTCCTCCGTGTTCAACATTTTTATTATACTTAATAGCGCTGGGCTTCATTTTTGTCTCCAGTAATTGTGTGTCCATAATGAATGGCCATTCTTATTCCCCCATTGAGCCCTGACAGAAATTAATAAACCTAATTCTGTAGGTTTAAGTTTAATTTTGTTGAAATATATAAAGTAGTTACATATTCACTTAGCAGCCAACTGAAATGCACTGGCCTTAAGCTTCTCAGCAACTTTATAACAAGTACATTGTTTTCTGGATCTTTCTCCCCCTTTCTTGTGCCTTCCCGTTCTGATTTCAGCCCGGAGCCTGGTCTGTGATGCCTCCAGCTACAGAGGACACGCATGGCCCCAGAGGTGGAACAGTGGCCAGGGTGAACGTTGTAAAATGTGCAATTATGTGATCTAGTCCTTTTCCAAGAACAGCTGTTAATGATTGCTAAGCATTCTCTGGTTGGCTTATAGTTTGATCAGGAAAGTATGTAATAAAAGAATGGGGGTGGGCATTGCACATGCCAGCAGTCCTCCTGCAATAAATAATGTGCACCGTCTGGTTGCCAGAGCTCAGAGAGTATGGGATCTCTCCTTTGGGCTTCAAGCACCAGAGGGGCCTTCCATGAGGAGTTGGCCTTGCAGGGGTCAGAGGTATGGACAGGAGCTGTATTGACTGAGGGCCACATCTGACTGGTTGACCTGCTAGTAATTGACTATAAATGAATTCTCCAAGAAACATCAGCTACATCTGGAGATCACCCCACCCACCTTTCCTCTCTCCCTCCCCCAATTTGTCTATCCTTCTGTCCTTTCATTCATTCATTCATTCATTCATCCATTCAACAAATGTTTGACATTTTCAGATATGCTCAGTGTAGGGATAAAATGGTCAGCATAAAACAACATGAACCCAAATCTCATGAAGTTTAGCATTACATTTCTTTTAAAAGAAGGTAATTCACAGGTACACATCAAAGTATGATGACAACTGTTGTGCGAAAGAGGAGAGGAGACACATAACAGACCAGCCCCCGACATGCACGCAAAGATCAATAAATGCTTTCCTGAGACAATTACAGCAAGGATGACATCTGCCCAGGGAGGCCTGGATGGGGAGGGATGCATAGGAGATAAGCTTTCCTGAGAAGAGGACCCACATGCCACTCTGCAGAGTTGGGCTTTATCAAAACACAGTGGGGACCATCCAAGGGAACTGTCATAAGGCCCTAAGGAGGCTAGAGACTTGCTCAGAGCTGCTGTGTGGAAATAAGAAGCACTGGACAGAAAAGGGCTTTAGGAAAACTTGTTGATAGCATCCTCATCCAGAAGTTGACCAGAAAGTTTCATCAATAAGTGAGCACAAACCAAGCATTCTGGCTTCAGCAGTCTTTCCCCACACCTTATCAGACTCCTTCCCTGGAAACCCTACCAACCTTATTGATCAGCCTGGATATTGAGAGTTCAAATAACCAGGCTCGTGAATTCCCTTCTGGAGTTAAGGGTCACTGCATTTAACTTATATCTACTGAAAGCTTTCTAGTAATATTTTCAAAAGCATTCTACTAATAGATGGGAAGAGTGAACTAATGAGAAGTGTACCAGACACAGCACACCATAGTGGTCCCATTTTACAGGTTAGCTATTTAAAGGTAGATGTCAGGATTTAGATTCTCGTATCCTCTACCTCACTTTCCTATGTTATTTCTCCTGGAAATTGTACATATACAATAATGGAATTGGACTGCATAGCTCAGTGTGTATCAAGAGCAATCAAACTGGGCTTTAAGAAAGTACAGTTGTAATCCCAGATCTTGCCTCAGTTAATCATGGACAAGACTTTTGCTCTCACTGGGCCTCGGTCTCCAGTGAGGTCTGGCAAGTTTTGGAGTTTGAAAACAAGGGGCTGGCCCAGTATGTAAGCCCTGGTTCCTGCTCCACAGTGAGGTGCTTCTCTGCTGACCCTTAAGACCTCACTGGGCCATGCTCCACACACCTAAGCCAGCAGGGGTAAGAGACAGAGGCAGCCTACAAAGAGTCAGGTTTACTAGGTTTCGGTTCCAGCAACTTTGTGACCTTATACAAACTTATTATCTTTGCTGGCCCAAGTGTATTGATCTATTAAATGTAAGTCAACAAATCTGCAATTTCAGATTTCTGTGGATGTTACAGGACATGTACAAAAACAGGTAGTTCCTGACTTAAGCAAATACACAATAAGCATTATATACCACTGTGTCTCTCTTCTTTCCACCCATCCTTTCAAATATCTCTTCTCCCCTTTCTCCTTTCTTTTACCCTGTCTTTCCTTCCTTTAGGGAATAATTGCTGTAGTTCTTGACACTGCTCACCTGGATACCTTCCTTTACTCTGGAATCTATTATTCTAAGACATGAACTTTTTGCCCCTCCCCCCCAAAATGAGGGTAAATGCTAATGGGAGCTTCAGATCATAGGTATGATTTTAATCCCTGGTGCAGCTGAGAGCTTTTTCAGTCTTTAAAACATTCATAGATCTGCGTTGATCTGACTCTACTTGAAGATTGTACAGTTTCAGGGGGATGGATATAAGAAAGCATGGATGGAACTGGAGAGCATTATGCTAAGCGAAATAAGCCAGGCAGTGAAAAACAAATACCATATGATCTCACCTTTAACAGGAACCTAATCAATAAAACAAACAAACAAGCATAATATAACCAAAGACACTGAAATTAAGAACAGGCTGACAGTCACCAGAGGGGAGAGGGGAGGGAATTTCAGGGGAAAAGGGGAAGGGTTTACAGGAACAGGTATAAAGGACACATGGACAAAAACTATGGGGGGTGGAAATGGGAGGAAGGTGGGGAGGGCTGGGGTGGTGGGCTGGGGTGGGACTGAAAGACAGAAAACTGTACAAGATCAACAGTTAAAATAAAAATTAAAAAAAAGAGAGAGAGCACCCAACTGACATCTGCCAGGAGGAAGGGTGTGACAGAGGAGACAGGGCCCCAAGAAGGAGACAGCCTGGTCTCCAAAACCCACGGACTCCCAGTTGATCTCTGCTCCAGCCTTCACAAGAACCGGAACCAGAATCTGCTTCTCCCGGGGCCCAACACACTGAAGCTGCTATTTTGCTTCCCAAGGTTATAAGTTCAAGTACATTAAGTATGTGTGTTGGGGAAACATGCTGTTGATAAGAACAGGAGATTATCTAGAGAGTATTCAACTGGCCCTACCCACCCCCCTTCATTTCTCTCTGAACCCTGATCTCTCCTCTGGGACCCTATCACTGCCAAGCCACAGCCTCTAGCTGGCATTGCTTTGCCTTTTGAACCACTGCAATGAAAGACCATCTTCTGATAAGCAGAGCAATTAGCTGCCTGGTTATCAGTGGTTATCAGTCCCCCTCCTTCCCTTCAACACCAAAAAAAGAAAAAAGAGTCTAATATTCCAGAAATCATAAGCAGTCCCTTTTCCTGAGTGGAGGGCAGATTGTGGTAATGAGTGATAGAATTTGGCATCTATTCCTGCCAAAGAGATTTTGTTTTTTTCATTTCTGGAAGCTTGTGAAGAAGGCTTAGGAAATGTTTCTGTTTGTTTGTAGGGTTGAGTTGGACAGTGGCCCTTATAAGCCTGGGCAGGGCCAGCCTCGGTTATTGCTTCTGCCTATCTCAGAATGGTGGTAAAAGCCAATGAATCGATAGTAAGCAGGACGGTGTTCGCAAAGCTACCAATGTGTATATGTGTGAGACTGAACGTTATAATGAAAATACGTCAGCTAACTATCAAGTGTTCCATCCAGTTCACGTGTCAGTCCATCCCTCTATCCTTCCATTTGTCCATCTGTTCACACATTAGTCCATCCATCCATCCATCCATTCACTCACCCATCAGTCCGTGAATCAACCCACTCATTCATTCTTTCAACAATCTGTTCATCCATTAGCAGATGCCTATTGAATGCTGTAACATTTTAGAGTAATAAAATGCTACTCCACACTCTCCACTGGCACCTTGGGATTCCACAGTGAACCAGGTAGACCCATTTCTGCCATATCAAGTCCTTAGTTGGGGAGAGATATACAACAAATCAGGCAATTTAAAGAACAATGTGATGAGTCTTGTGATAGGAGTTCAAGGTGCAAGAGAACATCCAACAGATACAACTTGAGCTTGAAGTCACTTGTAACAGCCTAGCTGAGGAAACTCTTCCTGGGCAGAGATCACTCCTGTTAGAGAACCGTGTCTAGCGGGGCAGATGAGAAAACAGGAGGAACTGAAAAGAGCTCTATCATTTATTGGTACCACTGCATACCAGACACTAGACATGGCTTGTCACAGATATTTCTACAATTAGTTTTCACTGTAGCCAGAGAAAACAAAGGCTCTAGGTTAGTCCTCCCAAGTGTTTAAAGTAAATGGTTTCATAAATGACCTGGTTTTCTCTTGTCCCCATGCACTTACTATTCAACTTCTTCCATAAGTGTCCCCCCGTCCCATACCTCCCTTTGGGATTCTGAAGGAGTTGTAGAACCAGAAGCTTTCAACGCATTCTACAACCAAGGTAGATTAAGAGCATGGGCTCTGGATCAAAGGAACCTAGATTTAAATTCTTCTCTGACCCCTGCTAGCAGTTGCAACTTTGGGCAATTTACTTAACCTCACTAAGCCTCATGTTCCCATCTACAAAATGGGAATAATAATAGCATCTACCCCAGAGTTTTATAAGAAATTAAATATGCAGAGCACTAAGTTCAATATATTATTTGTTATATAATAGCATATAATTATTTTATACAGAAACATACAGAAGTAGTCTCTATGGCAGTAGCCTTGAGTTGTAGTACCGGAGGGGAGACAATGAGATGCAGAGGAAACACTTCTCAATGCTTCAGATCCAGGCTAAACAAAGGACCTCTGTGTGTTCCTGGCCTTTAGCCTGGGGGGTGCGTCGGGGAGAAATCCTGGTCCAGAGGCTGTCAGAGGACCTCAGAGTAGATCCCAGTCTCGCATGACAAACAGATCTCACCATACTGTCCACACCTGGCTTCCCCTGGCTCCAACATCTGAGTCTCTAGGCAGCCTCTTGGGGTAGCCCTGGGTCCTAATCCTCTCCCAGGCCCCTGGGCCCCTCAAACCAAGGAACTGATACCTAGAGGGCCCCCAATCTTTCAGTCTTGAGGGTTTAAAGTCGCTGGGGCACTGAAGCCACCCAGTCTTGCCTTAGCTCCCCACTCCCCCAAGCCCCACTTTGGAATGTGCTCAGAGTGGGGCACAGGTGCAGGGGAGGCCACTTCAGGCAGGCCTGGAGGGGTCCTGAAGGACAGGGCCTCACTCCAGGCCCCCTGGGGACTTTCCCTGCGGCTGTCCCCACTCTGGGCCTCCCTGCCCACTATTTTTACTCATGTAAATGTGCTTCTCAGATTCCTGCCAACACACTTGGTTTTGTAATGTTGTTTAATAACTTGAGCCACCTTAATGAAATATTCATTCTCCCTTCTCTGTCGGAGCTGTCACCCAGGTTCTCAGAAAAATCTCTCTCTCTCTTTCTCATATTTTCTAACACTGCCTCACATGCAGAGTGGATCCTCCCTGAGTGAGGCCTGGGGACCCTCCACTGAGACCAGTGGAAGGGGTGTGGGCACATCCCTCCATAGAGGGGAGACATAGGGGGCGCCGGTCCCAGGCTCCTCCTGGGGACGCTGGGAGCCCTAAGTAGAATCCACAGGGGTGGAATATTTGAGATGAGACCCCAGCATAAAATCCCCATCCCAGGAAATGGAGAGACTTTCCCCTGGAGATTAGCATTCTGGCTAAGGCAGCAGGCTGGGTACAAGCGGCCCGCCTGCAGCACAGGAGCGGGCTGAGGCTGAGGGAAGAGTGCCACCTGTTGAATACTCATCATAGCGTGATTCTTCAGCCTCAGGACCTCGTGCTTCAGATGCAGCCTGTCCTCTACCCATTCAGGCTCAGAACAGGAGAAAGCCAGGTGGTGCTGACTACATGGACCTTCGGCACTGAATTACCCCATCTAGAAGATGAGGCTGCTGTCCTGAGCAACCTCCTACTGCTCAGAGAGGGGAGTTGACTTGCTCCGGTTGCAAAGCCAGTCCTGAACCCCCTGCTCCCCACCCCCGCCCCAACTCTGACACTCACCAGGAACACTTTCTACCCTACCACTGTCTTTAGATGCTGTTCACATATTTTACTGAAGTATTTTTAATACAAATAAAATAAACAAAATTCACAAGTGTAGAGGTTGAGGAAACATCGCAGAGTGAACACACCTGTGGAATCAGCATTCGGATTAAGATCCAGAACACAACCAGTTCTCCTTCCCGGGCACCATCCCTCCTAAGGGCAACCAGTATCCTGACTGCTAACTCCATAGCCTAGTTTCCCTGCTTGTGAGCTGCATGCAAACTGAAGCATACCTGTGGCATCACTTCGCTCGCTCTGTGTTGCATTTGTGTGATATATCCTGCCTCTGTGTTAGGGGAACCGTATCTTCCTAAAATGAGAGGCAGTACTGTATCTGAGAATTGAAGAGACTTCAGAAATTGTTGGATTGAGCCTTGTCATTTTTCAGCGAGAGAAGGAGGCTCAGAGGGGTGAAGGGATTTCCCCAAGGTCACACAGCTTGCTCAGAGGTCTCTCCCCTAGATGCTAAAGCTCCTGCACTAACAGCCATAGAGAATGGTCTTGGCACCCAGGCCAGGACTGAGGACACTGGTCTCCCCCAACAAACCTCAAGCTCGGGAGCTCTTTAATGGGTTTCACCTAACACTGCGTTGTGCTCACTGTACTCATGCAATAAACACTCAAGTATTTGCTGAGCGAATGAATGCGTCGCAGTACCTCGCTGCCCTCATTTAGAAAATGAAGATCATAGCGTGGGTACTGCTTCTCTCACCAGGTGTGAGGAAGGTAGGTGGGATGTAAATGGGGAAGTGCAATGAGTGACCTTGGTCACAAATGTGAGTGTCCACTGCTCACATCCGCAGGCTTTGGAGTGATGCTGGCCTGGGTTCCGTTTATAACCGCGGCATTTCTGCAATGTGTTAGGTGACCGTCTAAGCCTCGGTTTTCCAGTGTGTAGAAACAGCAGTGCTTCTGTGAGCATTAATGAGACCAGGCAGCTAAGTGCTTAGCAAGCGCACGGCAACTTGGTAGCTATTATAACCCTTTTTATGATTATAAACGTATCTCCATCCTGGGGACCCGCTCAGTTAACACACTTCCACTAAGAAGCATTGACACATCGACATGGTGCCAGTGGGTGATAGATCTTCAACAATGAGGGGTAAACTTCTCAATAAGGAGCTAGAAAAGACAAGAGGTTTGGAGTTAAGTTTCTTTCCTCCTATCCATCCGAGGCTTCAGATCCACTGAGACCCAGCTTGAATCCCGCAGCCTGGAAGCCATCATTTCCATCAACCACTCACTCTGATCCCTCCCCCTAAGAGTCCCTGTAGCCCTCATTGGGGACAGTTCAGCTTTATTGTCACTGCCTGCAGTTGGGGGTATTGCTCCGCTCACATGCTCACGTGCCCACCAAGCCTAACCTTTCACCTCTGTTGTGAGCCCAGTGTCCTGGTCGAGGGGTCACGTCACAAACCAGGCAGGTCTGGGGAGGCTGCGATCTGTGGGGTGACTACCTGGTCTCTCCACTGGGTATTGGCACCGCCCCCCTTTCCTGATTGAAATAAATACAACAGTGAAAATAGAAATTCCCCCTAACCCCTCCACCCACAGATGATGACTTTAACCTCCCAGAATATTGCCTTCTAATCTTTTAGCTAAGCACATTTTATAATAGAGCTGAGATTCTTTTTTATGCTATATTTTTGCATTTTCACAAACTACTTAATACTGTTTTTTAATAACAGTCTTAATAGTCACCATGAAGACATGTCAAGGCTTATTCCGCAATTCTTCTTTATTTGGATTTTTTCTAATGTTTTGACACAAACAAATTCTGCTTTATGAGGATAGACTCCCTGAGTTGGGATCAACTAGACAATGAGTTTTTAATTATTACATTTATAATTGAGGAGTAACTGACATACAACATTATATTAGTTTCAGACGTAGAGCATAATGATTTGATATAGTACAAAATGATCACCACCTTAAGTCTAGTTAACATCTATCACTGTACATAGCTACAAAATTGTTTTCTTGTGATGAGATCCACTCCCTTAGCAACTTTCAAATATGCAATACAGTATTATTAACTATTGTTAATTACTTTAATTTACATTTCTTTTAAAAAAGAAAACAAAAGCCATGTTCCCATTGCAAACAGGTTCAACCCCAAACTTTACAGCAGGAAAAGGGAGCAGCACCTTCTGAAGGTGACCTTGCCCTCTCACCTTTCCACTTCTGTCCCTGGACACACACACCCATGCTGGAATATTTGCAGTCGTCTCCAACATGCATGGATACTCACGCCAAGGCTTTCAAAAATGCCTCTTTGACTGGAGGGACACACTTTCCCCTTACTTAGCTTAGCCGTATTCTCGTCTTTCCATAATCTAATATCACCTTCTGTCTGTGAAGTTTTTTTCATTGAACTTCCAAGCAAAATGAGCCCGCTAGCCCCTCCCAACACACACTCCTAGATGTTCCCATTGCAACCAGACTGTTAAATAATAATAATTGCATTGATCATAATAGTAATCAAAACGTATCAAACCCTTATCATGTGCTCAGCCAGTATTCTAGGCACTTTTCATGGATTATTGCAGCATTCGCTGCTTTGTAGCTTAAAGATCAGTTAGTACGTGTACATCTGCTCCCCTGCCCCAGACCATGAGTGATCTCAGTGAGATCACTGCCCATCTTCATCTTAGCCCTCCCGGTAGCCAGCACAATGCCTGGCACAGCAAATATTTCAGAAATGAATGTCTGAACCCACCCTCTCTATATAACCCAGCCAATTTAGGAGTGCATTGAAAATGACTAGGGAGTTGGGGCAAGATCGGCTGGATGCAAGTCCCATGGCACACTTCCCACACCCCCAGAAGAGCAGAGTGATGTAAGTCCTCCAAAAAGTCTTGAAGGTCAGCACAGTGCCAGCAGCCCCTCCCTTCTGTCCAGAGCCCTATTGCTCAGAGAAGGTAGGGTTAAAAAGAGAGAACACACACACGCACAGAGATAGATAGAGAGGGAAGGAGGGAGGAAGAGAGAAAATTTAATCTAAGCCACTGCTTATTTAAAAATTGATAGGAACCAACTGAGCCACCCGGAACTAATTAAATTAATAAAATTTTTATTGAACTTTAAAACAAAAATCAACTTTTAAAAAATTTCCTTCTTTCACTGAACCCAAAAACAATGAAATTCTTCTTTTTAAAATTAAATTGGATGGTGGTCATCTCACTCCTTTGGAACTCAAAGTATTAGTTCTGAATTGAGATTTTTCTCGGGCTTCAAGTACATAAGGAGTGTTTCCCTATTTAAAATGAAAACAACATCCTCATATGTAATATAAGCAGGTTCTTTGCTATTTAATGATGCTGTTGAAATGCTTTGTTTCATCCTCTGCCTGTCCGTCCAGCGGCGTGATAGGAAGTGTTGAGGAACCAGCCTTGGTGGGGGAAGGGGTGCATACCGACTTGCAGCTTCTGCCAATTTCTGTGACATAATTACTGCCATAACGTCTCACGGTTTCAAACTACTAAGAGAACTGATGACAATGAACATGGAGTTGGGAGGAAAGGTGCACGGTGATCTGCTCTCATGAGCTGGGCTGAGGTGGCCCTGGCACACTGCTGAGTCCTCCTTTATGAGTCTGATTCTGCCCGCATTGCCCATATCACCAATGAGGCGGCAACAACAGGACTTCATGCATGCACACGGGAATACATGGCAAGTGTTTTTTTTGGGGGGGGGTCAGTCGGCAGGGTGTTTATTTATTTATATTTTCCCTTATAGTTTATATTCAGTATTACTTTATATTAGTTTCAGGTGTACAGTATAGTGGTTAGACAATCATATACTTTACACAGTGGCCTTCCCAAGATTTCCAGCCTGTCTGGCACTGTACTGGTTATTACAGTATCATCATCTCTGTCCCCCAGGCTGTGCTTTGACAAGGGCTTCTTCGCAGTGGCAGTGCTCACTGCTGTGTTGACCCAGACAATATACTTAGGTGTACAAAAGTAATTTCTTTTAAAAAGGGAGAGAGAAAAACAAAACAAAACAAAACAAAAACCCTCTAAGTTCCGGTTTATCAGTAGCCCACTAAAAATCTTTTTGGCTTTATGTGGAATCAATCTGTCCATTTTCCCTTAATGTTTTTATTTTTTCAAAATCAAGTGAGTGCTTACTATTGCTACAATTCAAAAAAAAAAACATTGAGTTCCTTTTCCTTCATTTCACTACCCTCCCCATGTACAATTACTGAATAACTCACAAAATACACCCAAGTTTAATTCCAAGAAAAGATGTTGAAACATCCAAGAGTCATTTTTGTAGAATTTACGCGTCATTTCTAGATAGAGTCCCCAGAGGCCCTGGCCAGTTGTATTTGGTCTCGGGTACGCAGGCCAGGGAGTGGACGAGGAAGGACGGGCAGAGGCAGGGCAGGAAGGTGAAGGCGCTTACCGCTCTCAGATCACTTGTTATAACTGTGACTGCACTGGGGGTGTATGCTATTTTGTCCCATCCTTAAAATGCTGTTTGTTGGCTATTATTACTTTGTTTTTAATGGACAGGAGGAGGTGCAATTTTACCACATGTCTATGGCCATACAACTAGTGAGTGGTGGAGCCGCATCCAAACCCACTCTTCTTTGACTGCCAAGTCCAAAATATTTCCATGACTCCATCCTCTCCTTTAAAAGTAGTCTCAGAAAATATCGCATCCAAGTGGCTGAGTCTTCCCCTAGAAATTCCATCTTTAAGGCTTGTCTCTTCTCATCTCGTAACCGGCTTCTCTCCCTTGCTTTCTCTGCATTGCCCAGCAGGACAGCAAGCAGGTGCCGTCTCCCTTCACTTACCTCATCCCGAGACAGTCCAGCTTCAGCACAAGAATTAGGAAATCTCTCCAAACCAAGACAGAAGACCCTCCTCTACCACAGAATCAAGATGCATTCCAACATCTCCTGCCTCCGCGTAGTCTCTCTGGGAAGTTTGGGTCTTCACCCAGGAAGCCAGCACCCTAGCCTGAGAGAACAGGTCTCTTCTACCTCTTGCCCAGCACACGCAGATGCCTGTACGCAGCTAACTGCTGAGGTGCATCAGCCCAGGTCTGTCGGTTAGATATGACCATACAAAATCTAGAGGAACCTAGCATTTGCTGACCCTCTATAATATGCTGAGCACTTGACATCCACAAGGTCACAGCGATATATGCGATTACCTATTTATTTTACTCCTAAGGCAAAAATCATATCTATGGTATCAAAGCTCATATAAAAATATAAGGTAAAAAAAAATCTTTGGTCAGGTCACATCACTCCTCTATTCAAAACCCTATCATGGAACGGAAAAATCAAAGATCTCACCATGTCCTATTTGGCAGATTTTATTTTCTAAGGTGGCCACAATAACATCTCCTGTCTCATGTGCTCTTCTAAGAACATTGCTACTCCCCTGTAAAGAGGTGGAGTCTACGTCCCTTGCTCATGAAACTGGGTGGCACTTTGTGACTCTGGATCAACAGAGTATTGGTGAAAGTGACCAATGGTCACTTTCTGAGGCTTAGTCGTAAAAACACTATGCACTTCTATCTTGTACTCTTGGGACCCAGACACCACTATGAGAAAGTCCAAGCAGCCCAAGGAGAGGAGCACAGCATTTGCTGAGTTTCCAGCCAGCACCCAACACCAACCTATCAGCCATGTATAAGAATCATCTTGAAATTCTCCAGCCCCTTGGCCAACGGCTCCAGCTGATGCAACATGGAGCAGCAATGAACCGTCCTGGCTGAGCCCTGCCCAAACTACAGATTTGCAAGCAATTAAATGTTGCTTTAAGCCCCAAGTTTGGGGTGGTTTGTTACACAGCACTAGGTAAATAGAACAGCCTACAGGGTTCTGTATGAACTGGCCTCCTGCTAACTCTGAAATTTCTCTCCCACCACTCTGTATGTTCTGTACACTCTGACCTCTGTACTCCAACAAACATGGAAAGCATGTCCACACTTAATTTCTTTCAATGATGATTTATAGTTTTGTAAGCAAAGTTCTTGCACATATTTTGTTAGATTTTTTTCCTAAGTACTTAATGTGTGGGATGCTATTGCTAATGAATCCTATTATCCTAATTTCATTTTCTAATTATTCGTTGCTGGGATATAGAAATACAACTGATTTTTGCATGTTGACTTTATATTTAGCAACCTTGCTAAATTCACTTATTAGTTCTTCCAGTTTATTTATAGAGCCTTTTAGATTTCTACTTTCCAATAATGTTGCCTGCTAATGATAGTTGTTTTTCTTCTATTCTTACCCTTAAATTTTAAACTTTCCTTCCCTTCCCTTATTGAATTTGCGGGGGCATGCCATGTGACATTAAAGAGAAGTGACAATAGTGGCATTCTTCTTTGGTTCCCAGTCTCAAGGAGAAGCTTTAAATATTTAACTACTAATTGTGATATTCAGTGTACTTTTGGGTTGTTTGTTTATTTGTTTGTTTTGTAAATACTCTTTATCAGAGTAAGGAAGGCTTTTCCTCAGGCCAACTCAACAAGTGTTTGCTGATCACCCCTTGTGTCCTAGACACTAGGCAAGAGGAGAATTTAAAAATGAATGAAATCCTATCCCCACTCTGAGAACCCCACCAGGTAGGGTGTAAAATGGATAAATTACTGCACAGCATGGCCAGAGGGATCGGAAAACAACTCTCTCTGTCCAGGGAAGCTCGTGAAGGCTCTCAAGGCATACGGCATTATGGGAGCGGCTGCACAAAGGGGATAAACGATGTTCCAGTTAAAAAGAATGGCATGTAAGGGCTACTCCCTTAAAAGCTCTCTTCTGGGTATATACATTGATACATGTGGACTTCATTTTATAAAGCTAGAAGATTATCCTAAATTTCTGTCTGTGCACATCCCATTTGGTTAAATCTAATATTCTGAAGTATTCTTCAAGGAAGTTGTAATTGAAAGAAAATAGAATCCCATAATAAATATTTTCAGTGGCAATTCCTGAGTTCTATTACTCAGATTTTCTAAGAATGCTATATGAGCCAAAATGCTGAGAAGGAGATTATGCTTTTACCCCTCAAACCCATTGTTAGCTCTCTTTTCATTTCTTTATGGGCTGTATTTGCAAATAATACCACAGGCAAAGAGGAAAAGCTGACTTAGAGCAAGTAACACAATGTGTGGTTTAGAAGTATTTACCTTGTGTAATCATGATACATATTAAGTTTTAAATAAATTCTTGTTGATTTAGTTTGGCCTAGCTACATGTGTAGCCTACCAAAGAATATAGTCTGGTAAGAATTCTACTACCTTAGGCCAAAGAATGAAAGGCATACAAATCAAAGACCAAGTACAGTGGAATCTTTCAGTTTTAAAGTTTAAAGTCTTTTCTTTTAAAAAAAAAAAAGGTATTTGAGAGTAAAAAATAGGTAACATTTCAGAGTTTATTTCATAAGAGGAGTCGTCAAGCTAATATAATATATTGTGGGACCATTTTACTGGGAGCA
Source organism: Glossophaga mutica (assembly GCA_039655065.1). NCBI lineage: Eukaryota > Metazoa > Chordata > Mammalia > Chiroptera > Phyllostomidae > Glossophaga > Glossophaga mutica. The sequence goes on from CM077315.1 coordinate 24,442,658, forward strand.
TCTTAAACAACTGGAGCTTTGCAAGTACACTGAAAGGTTATACAAGGTCGACCAGTAACTTACTTTCTGCAGGAGAAGAACAAGGTGAATCCTCATCAAGTTCTTGTCCAAACATCTAGATTTGTTCTGGAAGAAGAGAATAAAAGAAAGGTGGATTCAGAGCTGAAACCACAAAACCTGAGGTCTTTTGGTTTGAGGAAGTCTGGAGGTACAGCTGGTGTCCCATCCATATCCCATGTACCTTTGCGACACCTGCCAGTCAGACTTCCCAGGCCTGCATTTGCCTCTCTTTGTTCCAGAGCTTTCCCTGTAAATAGAGTCCATTCTGTCCCATGTGCAAAAGAGTTAACACCCTAGGTAAGCCCTGACCAAGGACTGTTGGAAATTCATGTCTCTCCCACAGGTGGGAACTCTGAGCAAAGTTCCACATTAGTTCCCACATTTCCCCTGTAGGATAAACTCTGTACCCACAGAAGTAATTTGATGTCTTACTTTCCCATCCTTCTACCAGTGTTTCCTAGAATCCCTTCCAGGATAAACTATTACATTTGGATTCTTGTCTCAGGGTCAGCTTCTTGGGGAACCTGAACTAACACAGCTTATATTGGCCTTAAAGGACATCAGTATTCAGCCCCCACTTCTTTTTGTAAGAGGATGGTAGCAATGTCCTACAAAAAAAAAAAAATTCCTCACTGTCTGAAGGAGCTCATGCATTCTGCAGGGGAGTCATCAAGGACTTGCAGCAATTATCTGGACAAGTCAAGTCAAAGCCACTGTCAACTAAAATTGTGGCTCATTGGAGTACCAGCATCGCTTTTTGCTTGACTTAATTGCCTAATTGCCTCAGTTCTCATCTTGGTGTGCACAGACCTGGAGAAGAACAATTAATGAGCTAATGTGAGGGGAACCCATCACTGTGGCTTACGGCTAAGAGGGAGACGTTTCCATGTCAAAGACAGCTATCTGGGGAGAATTTCTCAGGGGGAGAATTTTCCTTTTCAATTATGACCACCTAAAAAACCGTGCTAAAAATTGCTTTCTATGAAATCAAGCCATGGAAATTAAACTTTGGGGAAAGTAGTTAAATTTTAGCCTTGGAGCTCTCTGTCTGCTGCACTGGAGATTTCCAGAGCATGTCAGGCATAGCTACAGGATGCCATAGGAGTCTTGCTTTTGATGTTTTGGGAAATTCAGTGAACATTTCTCTGTGTGTGAGCAAACCATGTAGCTTTTAGAAGAGAATTGCATTTAAATTTCATGTTCATTCCTGTTACAGAGAAATCACTGTAATAAATGAGAATCTAGTTTTAAGCTTTTTAAGTTCAAATGAGAATGTTATGCAGAAAAGTTCCCAAATAATTAGTGAGTACGTGTCAGGACAGTCCCTTCATCCAGGAACAGAGTGGCTTGCCCCTAACAATGAGATTCAATGGTGTCACATGAAGGATAAAAGTTCAACAACACTGCTAAGTAGGAAACTGCCACTCAGTTTGGTTCTTGTTTAAATTAATTGCTAGATCTCTTTAAGTTAAAGAGTAAATTTAACTCTTTACTTCTAAGCTTATCTCATGGGCTTACAGAAAAATAAATAACACCTTTCCACATAAGTCACCATTATTTAATTTAAGTATGATTAAGATCAACCAATATAACATTGATGAGTGTGGTTTAACTCTAATAATTCCAATATTATTACTAGTATATTCTCTTTATTTAAAAAAATAGCCCTAGCTGGTGTAGCTCAGTGGATTGAGTGTGGGCCTGCAAACTGAAGGGCTGTCGGTTTGATTCCCAGTCAGGGCACATGTCTGGGTTGCAGGCCAGATCCCCAGTGAGGGGTGAGTGAGAGGCCACCACACATGGATGTTTCTCTCCCTCTCTTTCTCCTTCCCCTCTCTCTAAAAGTAAATAAGTAAAATATTTTTTAAAAAACAGGCAAAAATAATTTCCCTTATAAGGGGAACCTGATGGTATTAGATATTTAGCACCAGGGATTTCTGTTTTGGTGTTTTGCTTTTTAAGCATGACCCCGAACAACGAATTAGTATCTTCTTTCTATGTGCAAAACACTTTTTTCTCCAACAAATGCACATAGCTCAAAATCTCCAGGTAAGGGTTTGGCTCAGGGATGACCAGCAAGGTGTTGCCCCAGAAAGAGGTCAGATTCTGAAAGTGTTCGAATCGGACAGTCCGCACTGAGTTTTTTACAGCTTCTTAATCACTTCACGCCCTTACTTGCCTTGGGGTTCTCTTTCTGCTCTCCTCTGCCTGTTATACTGCCCAGCCCACAATCTCCCCACCTACACTCACACACTCATATTTCAGGTCTTTGCTTAAACTGAGTTTTCTTGAGATAGATAGTGTTTGTGTGCGTTTTGCACTGCTGCTGTCCAAATCTTCACCCCACATCTACTTCTTGGTTGGGCATCTGCTTCTGTCAGTTCACAGCTTAGCTCCCCCTTCCTGCTCAGGTGCGCTTTGAGGAACCGCCTCTCCGACCCGAGGTCTTGTTGCTCCAAATGGGCCTAGGAATTCTCTCCCTTAAGCTACCCAAGGCCAACTTCATAGTCCACAGCCAGCTATTTGAAGACCCCTGTCTTCTAGGAGTGAGGAAGACTCTCTCACCTGCCATAACTTGCCTAGGTTCCCTCTGGACCTTAGGCGAAATTTATACCTGCTGGGATTTCTCAATACCATCATCACCCCTCCTTCAGGTCTGGCTGACCTTCAAGGCATCCCAGTTTAATCACAGCTTTAACAATGCCTCTGAAAAAAATGAGCCACAAATCAAAATGAGGTTTTTTTAGATGAGTCAGATGGGGCAAGAGTAGAAACCCAATGGATAGAAAACCAGTCTAACTTGTTCTGTGGTTAGTGGTGACTTGGGCTCTACACACGTTTGCTCCTGGAAAGAGAAACAGTGTCTCACTGGAGCAAAGGAGGATCCCAGCCCTTGTGCCTGAAAGGACCTCTTCAACAGAGGCTGAGAGAGGAGCTGAGGTTGAACAGTCCAGGGACCGTCCAACCAGAAGAAAGAAGGCCAGGCTGGTGACCAAATTAAAATCAGGCAGAGAAAGACAACCTTCAAGGCTGGGCATTTCATCCAGGCACAAGCGTCTATAAATTAATTTATTAAAAAGGTGGGCTGGGAGACAGTTCTGTGATCAAATACATTTGGGGGAAAAATGGGTTGAAGAAAATTATGTTTTCCAACCGTAGAATTTTCTAGACTTTTAAATACATACTGGGCATTTAGAATCTCCAGTGATGGGATAGAGCAGGGTGCAGCAAACTTTTTCTGGAAAGGCCTAGACAGTAAACATCCTAGGCTTTATAGACCAATGGTCTCTATGGCAACTACTCAACTCTGCCTTTGTAGCAGCAGAGCAGCCGCAGACAACACGTAAGTGATGGTGGGGCTGAGCTCCAATGCACCTTTATTTCCACGAACAAGCAGAGGGCAGGACTGCCTTCAGGCCACAGTCTGCCAACCTCTGGGATGGTATTAACAAAATTTATTGGACCCCACAACCCTCCATTCTTTTGTTCATGTGTTAGTTATTTTTATGGGACAAAAGTAAGAGACTTACAGGCAGGACACATTCTGATTCGCTGTGGTTTCCCTGATGTCTCTAAGGGAACTTGGAACACAGACAACTCTCAATCAGGCCTTGTTGAATAGGAAATATTCAATTAAATAGTCACGGAAAGCAATCCTTGCAGAAGGAAGAGGATGTTAAAGGAACACAGGTGATGGCCATTGAATGGTTTAAAGTAGTATTTCAGACTAACAAGAAGCAACTGAGTTTCAAAAGAAAAGAAAGGATAAAGGAGAGGGTGTGGAGGGCTCAGGATGAAGATGTAGAAGAGGAGACATAACAAGAAAAAATGAATTATAAGAAGAAGGCAAAATAGAGGGAAAGGAAGAGGTGGAGGATCAAAAGACTTGTTTCCCCCACAAGAAAATGGCTTCCTGTGCCCCTGGCTGTGCACAGGAGCCTCAGTGTCCTGAAAGGGAAAGCCTTTAATGAGGTGCCGGAAACCCTCTTTGGCATTAATTAATAAGATCACTAGGCTGTCATAATTGCAGGGAGAAAGATAAATTATCAAGAGATATTCCCTAACAGAAATGCAGGTCATTACAAAATATTATTTAAAGCCACATTTACATATAAAAAGGATCAAATGGATGTGGTCCCACTTGGCAGCCTCCTTCCCTCCCCTCTCCCTTGTGCTTGATGTGATGCGAAGGCATCAATACAAGGGGTGCTGGGTAATCCAGGGCCTTTGGAGTCTTTGCAATTATCTTCCCAGAGGGGCCTGGTGGAGGCAGAGATGTAAGAACCGAAGGAAACATTCGCAAGTGAAATCTCAGGGCCGAACCACCACACACCCACCTGATTAACTGCCACTTATGCTACCAAATGCCTGACTCCTCGCTTACCTGGGGTCTACATGAGACCAGTGACCTTACCTGGGTTTCCCACCCCCGTTGTGTTCTCAGCACTCGCCCCCATACAAGGACAATCAATAGATGCATATGAAAAGCATGAATCCATTCTTGAGGATTCCACTAAAGAGCTTGCTCTTTTGAAAAGTGTTTGCACATGTTGGAACCCTAGATGAAGGCTCTGAGACACCGCAGCATCCCATGCTCCCTTGGGCAGTGGCACTCAGAGAAGTGAACTGTCACTGAAAAAATGGCAAAAAGGGCCAAGCTCCCCCTTCCCTGATTAGACACAGAGCTACTAGAGGCTGGGCCCTGCTGCATTAATTTTTGTATCTTTATCTTTAACACAGACCTAGGTATATAGTACGTGGTCTGGACAAGTGCTCTTTGAATGGATATTGATAACACTACTATGGAAGTGACAGCTATTCTAGATCTTAGGCAAACTGTGGGGTGGTTGTCAGTGGGAGCCGAGTCATAATCTGGAAGGACAGACCAAGAAGAGATGGGCCAGGTTACTCACTTTGTCTACTGTAGTAGCCTAAGAAAGGAGTTCCTCCAACCAGTGTCCCAAAATGTATTACAAGTAACAGACATTTCTTTGGTTGTAAATAGACATTACGTAAAAAGGGGACCCCCAGGAAGGTAGAGGTAATTCTGAAGTCATTATATATGTATACTGGGGTTGGACAAATAACTAAAGGGAGGGGTGGAAGATCATGAGAACCCTGTTTCTCACTATTGGAATGGAAGGGAGGTTATAGAGAAGCAAGGGGGTGGGAAGGCAGGTTATAGAGAAGCCAGAATGATCCCTGTGGTAATGGAGCCAAGTGGTAATTAGAGTTAGAGACATCAGTATGGACTTATATTTAGCTTAATGTAGATTAGATAGAAGCTAGATATGCATAGATTAGATAGAGATAGATATGTATGTATTCATGGATAAGTTAATGTACACACATATATTTTCTAGTTTGGAGAGGACCTAGAAGCAATGATACCCCAGTAATTATGAGCACATGCAACACCCAGATCTTGGTTTCTAAATGCCTTTCTCCAATAAACAAAACCAAGTTTCCTTGGAAAAATGGCTGATCCTAGGACTGGGTTGGAAAATACATAGGATGAGCCTGGAGCATCTTCTAGTGACAGCAAATAAAGAATTGGGTGTGTCAGAGGGATACAGGAGCCAAATGAAAGAGTTCCCAATGACCTATGACTACAGCTGGAACAATCTGGGCAAGAAAAATATATAATATAGTTTTGGGTTAAAATTTAAAGCATAACATAAATATCCATAAGTTCATACTGACATAATAAATGACTGCATAAATAAACAAATGAGGAAGAATATACAAATCTCTCACAAAGAGGGTTTCCAAATAGTTTATGGAGATATTCTAGGCTCAAGTTTGTGGAGCATATTCCCCACCCCTTAAGTTTGCACATTGTGACTTTCCTCCAAAGACTATGGTATGGGAAGGGAGGGAAAGGCTGTCTTTACTGTGGGGAGTCTGACAAACCTACGTTGGGTGATCAAGGTCAACATCAACAGTGACAAGTCATTCTGATAGCATATACTTTTGATGCGATGTAATGAAAACAGCACTTTACCTCTAGGTTCTTTCTCCTTAAAACCCACAATCCCAGTCTCATCATGAGAATAACATTAGCCAAGTTTCAATTGAGGGTCATTCTGCAAAATACCTGAATGGTATACCTCAAAACTATCAATGTCATCAAAAACAAAGACAGTCTGTGAAATTGACATAGTCCAAAGGAGCCTAAGGAGACACGATGACTAAATGTATAGTTGACCCCCTGTATCTGCAGGGTATTGATTTCAGGACCCACTGTGGGTACCAAACTCCACAGAGGCTCAGATCCCTTATATAAAGTGGTGTCGAATTTGCATGTAACCTGTATTTGCATACAGCCTACAGCAGGGCATGCCTACACATCACTTTAGTCACATGGATTCAGCATGACGTGCTCTTTTTTCAGTTCTGCTCTTTGGAAGTTTTGGGGATTTTATTTTCCAAATATTTTTGATCCATGGTTGGTTGAATCTGCGGATGCTATCCTGGATAGGAAAATTAAGTTTTAAACTACGAAAATCTGAGTAAGTATGGAGATTAGTGACCAAGAATACATCAATACTGATTCATTAATTGTGACAAATGACCATATACATGTAAGATGTTAATGATAGGGGAAGTGGGGTATCAGGTGTATGGAGACTCTCAGTACTATCCTTGCAACTTTTCTGTAAATGTAAAACTATTCTAAAATAAAAAGTTTTAAAAAAAGGAAACAAAGCTACAAAAAATATCAATAATTGAAAAAAAACCTCCTGACCACCTTGGGTAGGACCACCATCGTTCACGATAACGAAGGTGCCCCTCGTTAGGGCCCCGCATGCTGCACCTCCCCCACCTCTTTAGCTCTATGCTGGCTCCGTATGGGGACCCTGGGTGTGTCCTACACCGATATTTTCTGGGTTACTTATCTCTACCACTGACGCTAGCATTTCTTTTAGGTCATCTGTTACTGCCCGATTCTTTCAGGTGTGTGCCTGTCACCTGGCAAGCTCCAGACTAACCTTTCAAAGTCCATAAGGATCATCTGGAGAAGAGGGTTAGAATGCAGGTTCCTGGGCTCCATCCAAGAGAGTCTGATTTGCTCTGTGTGACATGAGCCCAATTAATCTGCATTTTTAATGAACTTCTGAGGTTTTTCTGGTTCACACATTCTGATCAACCCTGAACTAATGGGCAGAGACTAAGCATCCTCTTTGAATAAGTGTCATTCCTTTCGCTTCTGGTTCCACATCTGGCACCACGATGCTTCCTAGGTACTATGAGCTTGGCAGGTAGTTGACACTCAATAAATATTTGATAAAAGAGTGAATGAATATATGAACTGTCAAGATCGACATTAATTTTTTTTTACTGGTTAAGAACTTTGACACTGGGTGTCATGCCCCGGGACCCATCACTGTAAGGCAACCACAAGCTATGAGAAATTACATTAAAAAAAATCCACCAACACTCAAGGTCATTGGTTGTGCAGATCCTGAATGTGGTCCAACATGGTGCACAAGATTTTCCTTCTCAAACGTGAGAGGAAATCTTGCTATTTGTTCTTCTGAAGGTAATATCCTTTTTAAAGGTTTTGGTTTCTTTTTTTTTCCCCAGGCTCAATGAAATGGGCCTGCCTTCTGAATAAGCAGCTCAATAATTGTTTGGTTGCATTTGCAGGTAGAAAACTGGAGACACTTCTTTCCCCACAGGCAGAAAGGTGCATGTGCAATTAACTAATTGCAGGCTGATCCTGTCTGGTGTTTGCCAGAAATGCACTTAGACACACACCTGGATGTCCAAACACAGTCTCTACCTGGGAGTGGGGACATGTGGGAGAGAGAAAGAAAGAATGATACGCTCTGAGGAGAGGTGGTGTTTGGGCAAAGAAAGTGTCCCCTTGCCATGGGGGCTCCTGCAGAGGTCAGTCCTGTGGTGTCCCCAGGAGCAGAAGGCCACATGGGAAGCTGAAATGTTCCCTGTTCCCAGAATTCTTTTAGAATGGCTGTCATTGTTTAAGTTAGAATATTGCCAGTTAATTGTTGGCTCTGAAAGAAAAATGATGAGCAGGGGAATGGTTCTGCATGGATTTAGTGTATTTGAATAATTTAGACCCCTGCCGTTAATTTGACAGGATTGTTTTTCTCTCCCAGTAGCCTGCTGGTACAAGAATTAAAACTGTCGGGAGTAGCTGGGGCTGTGCTAGAGCTCAGTAATGAGGTTTATCAGTCAATAAATGATTTTATACAGCAAATTAAACTGTAAATTTCATTTGGGTGGTAAATATTTAGATAATAAAGATATCTGGTTAATGAGGAGGGCTGGATGTTTAAAAAAAGGAGAGAGAAGGAAAAAGGAAATGTCAGCCTTTTAAATCTTGAATGTGGTTGGGGTTGGATGACAATTTACTCACATGTCTCTCTTTCTCTCTCTCTCCCCATCCCTCCCTCCCTCCCTCCCTCCCTCCCTCTCTCTTTCTGTAAATAACAGAGGATAACTTCATTGTGTATTTAAGGATGCAATGGAAAATCCTCCCATCTTTGACTTGTGCCTACCACCAGAATGAGGTACCACTTCCCTCACAGCATCCTTAGGAATACATGAGGAAAAATAATTATGTAAATTGCTCATACAGAATCTGGCACAAGGTTTGTCCTTTCCGCTATGATTTACTTTTAAATGCAGATACCCCAGCGCTGTGCTGTGCAACATGGTAGCCGCTCACCACATGTGGCTATCCAAATGTGAACTTATATTAATTCAACCGACTTAACAAAAAATTCAGTTCACAGTTGCATTTGCCACATTTCAGGTGTTCACTAGCTCATGGAGCTGGTGGCCGCAGTTCTGGGTAGTACAGACATAGACATCTCCATCATCCCATGGAGTTCTGCTGGACAGCACTATTCCAAAATCTGAAATTTCATGTTACCTGAGCTGGGGCAGCCAGAGATCAGGTGGTGCCTGGCATGGTTTAACTGGCACTGCTTTTTCTATTTTTATTTTATTATCATTATTATGTATCTGGTTGTATGTGTAAAAGGAAAATCCGAAAGGAACATTGTATGGTTTCACAGGTATCAGTGCTCAAGGCAGTTAATGTAAAGTTAAAAAAACAAGCAAGTCCGTTTAAGAAAATGTTAAATAAATCAATATTGGTTATAACTATTTGGCAAAAATCTTGAAGGCATATACAAAAGAATAACTGATGTTTGGAAAATATTGAGCCAATAGACCCCAAGGATCAGGAAACTTAAGAAGAGATGAAAAAAGGGAAAAAATAGCAGAGTTGAGAGGCAGAGAGGTAAGAATGTCCAAATCAAACTTCTGCAACCCCCCAGTTTTGCTCTGGGCTGAACGAGGCCCCATCACTTGGCCCCCCACCCGAGTCGTAGTCACCACATGCTGGACTCCAAAAGCTCAGCCTCGGTGACACTGCCCGGGATCTCCCTCCACTTGAACTCCCTGGCCAGGTGGGCTCTTTGGAACAGGGCTCTAGAAACTCTGTGGCTCCCTAATGGTCTCAATTATAAGTGTGGTTTGCAGACAGACTTTGTAGGTCACACATCAACAGTGATGGTAAAGACGTTCTGAACTGTACTTGCTGGCTTTCCATCTTGATAATCCAAAATCAAGGCAGCATCATCTGGGAGGGTCCACCTCCCCCAACCCCACATGTGGCTCACGTCTGGAGCCAACTCCCTGCACCTTTCTGTCCCTAGCCCACCAGTCACATCCCCACTCTCTGATCATTGGACATCCACCATATCAGAACCTGGTGCCTGTGACTTGATAACCTTTTCCCATCACCTGGGCCAAGTAAAGCCACAGGGGGAAGGGGGTGGATCTGGAAGTTCCATTGTATCATGGTTCTTAAAGAAAAAAGATCTCAGTCAACTTGGACCATTAGAAGAGAGCTTAATAATTAAAAAAAAAAAAAAAAAAAAAAAACAACTATTGATGAAGGTATGGGTACACTGGAAGGTTTAGAGTCTTGGGGCTGGTAGCAAGGGGGCACCATGCCTATGGCCAGACTTGAAGGAACAAGATGGGGGTGGCATCTGGATGGAGAGGACCCCCTGACATGAGCTGGGAGCTTCAGTCCAGCTTATGATGACCTAAGGGGAAGGAGCCGGAAGAATAAATAGCCCAACGGCACACTCCTCCCTTTTTCTCATCTCTTGCTGGTGCTCCCCACTTGCTGAGAGCCAGACAGCAAGAATTTTATTGATAAATCCTACCTGAAAGGGCAGGGGCCAGGGTGTAGAAGGATGGAGACGGTCTCGAAGGGGCAAAGGGAAGCTCCAGACACAGTCATTCTGCCTGTTCACCTTGATAAAGCCTCATCCCCTCCCCCTGGTGTTGCAGGAGAGGTGCTACCTGCCAGCGGGCCTGTGCCCTGTATTTGCTCACCACCCCCTTTCAGGAGCTTGTTCTCAAGGGTGGACTCCCAGATCCAGGCAGCACAGACAGCTCAACCTTCTGGAAACACCTTTCTATGCCATCTCTGAGAGGCTGAATCCATGCTGTCTTCCCAGTTCCTTCAGAGCTCAGTCACAAGACTAGGAGACCCCAGGTTTCTTCCTCCTCATTCTGATCCAAGTCAGCACACCTTGGGGCACCCACCTCCCTAAGCTCTCAGGAAACAAGGCTTCGAGGTGATGTGCAAGTTTAAATTCTCTCAAAACCAGGTAAGAGAGAATCCTGTCTCAGACTTGCTTGACCAATAAGGATCGGGGTGCAGAGGCTCTTTGAACATCATGTTCTGACCTTCCCCTCACTCTGTCCCCGCCCTGTGTCAGCTTCACCCACAGGCTGGTAGCAGGAGCGCTCCAGCAGTTCTCGGCCTCTCTCTGCAAACCGCAATGTCCAGAAGAGAGGGAGTCGCTTTCAAATACCTCTGTTTAGTAGAAATAGACTGCAAAGCACATATCTAAATTTAAATAGACTAATATTTATGTTAAAAAAAGTAAAAACAGGTAAAATTAAATTTACCAAAATATATTTTATTTAACGTAGTATATGCAGAACACCAGCATTTCAACATGAAATCAGTAGTAAAAAATATTGATAAGAGGTTTCACATTCTTTTTTTACACTAAGCCTTTGAGATCTGATATCTATTTGGACTCACATGTCACGTGCTCAGTAGCCACATGTGGTTACTGGTTATCTCGCTGCACAGGGCAACGCCAGCAGGTTCTCCCAGAAGAGGGAGGGACTCACTAAAAAACTGTGTCTCATATCCCATTGTTCCAGCGGGGTCCTCGACCCCTTGTAAACAATCACTGGTGAGGGAGACAACTTCCTCGGGATTAACCTGACCCACCTTTGATGTGAGCACAGTCATTTCCCCCACAGCACATGAGCTACTTACAGAAGATGAGAAACATAAAACACAGATTAAAGTCCTAATAAAAAGAGTTTTCTGTTGGGGAGTGGGGGGGGTGTGTATTGGATACTAAGTAATTCATAGTCAGTATCCACAGCAGACGGGCCCCTCCACTGGGGGCCTTCACTGCCCCTTGATTTAAATGCTTTTCATCTGAGAGGAGAGACCTCCAAGGGTTAGGGTAGGGGCAGGATTCCCCCCCATGGATCCAAGAAAGCTAACAACGGTGCAACAGACCCCGCCGTCCAACTCCACAGAGAGTGATTTAAGAGGCGGCATTTACCTCGTGGGGCTGATTGGGCCTTTGAGGGTAAAAAAACTGCTTTCTCAAATAAACTCTACGTGCTGTTTAAGCAACGTATGTCCCCTTAGTATCCAAAGGAACAAGAATGGAAATGCAGGTGCTTCCGTTGGAGCAGGAGAGACAGGCTAAACTGTGTCAAGATTCTGAGCATGAAGTAATATGATGGTTACCATTAATTAAACACACACTAAGTACTCTGTGTGCATCACCTCATTTAATTCTCTAAAGAAAGTATGAGTAAAAAATGCAAATAGGTTTGTGTTCTTTATTAGATGAAGATAAGCCACTAAGTTGCATTTTCTCTGTGACACATCCATCTCTGTGACACAGATATTCAGGGACTCACAGCAGCAGGTCATGGAATCCGGGATGGTTCTCTGAGCATCGCTGTGGCGAGGACTTGTTGCCCATCAAACAGGAATTAGGTGCAGCCTCTCTGAGTCTGGCCCAGGGCAACACTGAGTTTAAGCAAGGGTCATGAACCCCAAAGCATGCAGTTCCTAGGGTAGTGACCCTCTCTTTGTGTCCTCTGTGTCTAGCCATGTCAAGGGCAAGGGAAGGGCAGGCACAGAGACAAGGTGTGTTGAGTGGAACTGAAGGTCAGGGCCCCCCACCCTGGCTAGTTTGAGAGCACAAACTGTACTTTCAGCAGACCTGGGCTCCATGTAGTTAGTCATCTGTCACTTTCTGAGCATGTGAACTTGGACATATGACACAGTGTCTCTAGGCCTCAGAGTTCTCGTCTATAAAACAGGGATAATGACCACCTCATGGTGTTAGGTTTAGGAGTAAATGTGATGATGTAGGTCAAATAGTTACCACTGAGTTTGCTGTATGTGACAGGAGTCCAGTCAATATGAGCAATCACCAACACAAAGCTTCACCACTATCGCCACAGAACAACAAAAACGAAGCCATGTCCGTTGTACTGTATACAAATTACTTATCATGCTTTTTGAGGATAGACTAAGTATTATTCATTTTTGCAATCATCAAAAGAAAAAAAGAAGAGTGCTATACAGGGGGGCGGGGACTCAAATCTTTGTTGAAGGGTAAGTGAATGGATTGAAGGATGAAATAATAAGGAAGGTGGTATCATTTGCATGGAGGAAAGGTCTTCCTGACAGAGGTTTTTAAAGGTTTTCTGTAAAGGACCAGACAGTAAATACTTCAGATTTTGTGGGCCATATAGTCACAACTACTCACTTCTGCTATTGTAATGCAAAAGCAGCCATAGACATCACATAAACAGTGGTATGCCCATGTTCCCTCCCACTTGTTTCTTCAGTAGGTCTGCCGTGCCAACTAGGAATCTGCATTTTTCCAGCTTTATTGAGGCATACTTTACAAATAAAGTCTGTGTATATTTAAGGCGTACAATGTCATGATTTTATATATTTATACATTGTGAAATGATTACCACAATCAAGCTAATCAACACATTCATCACATCACCTCACACAGTTACCTTTCCTCTTTTTGTGTGTGTGATGAGAATGTCTAAGATCTACGCTATTAGAAAAATGTAACTATGTAGTACAGTATTACTAACTATAGTCAGCGTGCTGCATATTGAATCCCCAGGAGGTACTGATCTTACAACTGCCAGCGTGTGGCCTTTGATCTCCCCACCCCTTCCTCATCCCCCGCCGCCCCGTAACAACCACCATTCTTCTCTCTGATTCTATGAGTTGCTCACACAGTGTTTGTCTTTTTTGTGTCTGGCTTACTTCACTTAGTATAATGTGCCAAGCTTCATCCATGTCGTCACAAGTGGCAGTGTTTCCTTATTCATTTTTATGGCTGAATAATATTCCATGGCATTCCACTAATTACAAAAATTAGAGTGGTGGGTCCAGTTTGGCCCATGGACCGTGACTTGGCCAACCTCTATCCTAAACCAACCCCGCTCATTCCTTTTCCTGTGCACAGCTATCCCGATCACTGTGCAATCATTAATGCAACTTCACAGCCTTCATTCATGCATTGACTGGACAGAGATCCTACTAACTTGTCCTCTAGTGCCACTTGACATTTTTCCCACCTGTTGCATTTATCTTTGATTTTAGATCAGAAATCAGGAACTTCAAAGTGGGCTAAGATCTGGACCTTGGGTGTTCTGTCTCTTTGGAAGCAATGGAAACTAAAAGGAAACCACCACTCATGTTGAACAAGTACCCGTAAAGAATTTGGGAAGAAAGGCACCCTGTCCCTAGAGGAAGCCGTACTGGCCACACACAAACCTAAACCAGGGCTGGGTACATGACTCTTCATGGTCATAAGGGCCCCTGTTCCCAGCCCAGCTCAGCCCAGACATTTCTCCAAAACCAGCACATCCTCCATGAATCATTCCTTTGTTTAACATGGCATCTGTTAAACAGCTTTGAATATATATATATATATATATATATATATATATATATATTTTTTTTTTTTTTTTTAAATCTTATTTTGTCTCAGAACATCTGTGCCCATCTGGACACTCTCCTTCCTAGCATTTCACTTTTAAGTTTGATGTAACTATCAGATGTTCTTGAACAGACTCAGGGACAGATCTGGGTATTACTGAACAGACATCAATTATACTGATGTCATGAGGCATGTCAGTCTCAGCAGGGAAAGTGACAGCTTCCTTATAATCCGACCAGCAAGCTTCCTGACTCACTTGTGGTATTGTCAATAACAGTTCACGGCAGAGCTGGGTATGAGCATCTGTTCTCCACCTCGTTTTTCCCTGTTGATCCTCTTCCTCCTAAAAAGGACTGAATCACCACTTCTATGGTGATTTCCCACATTGCAGGTGTTATATGTTCTATTAATAAGTGGCCCTAATAGAAAGATAAATTCATTGTTTAAGCATGATTTTTGTAGTAGGCAGAATGTCTCCTTTTTCCTTGAGCTTGTGCCATTTTATTTTATTTTATTTTCATTCAGGAAGCATCCAACTCAGAATGTCTCCCCTTTATTGCAGGTCCTGGGAGCCCAATTTAGGGCTAACTTGCAATTTAGCTGAATATTCAGACTGGGCCTCCTACAGGTAGTTGACTAGTAATCACCTAAGTTAATACTTTCTTCCTGAGTAGCTGTTAATCTGATTTTCTGATCATTTGAAATAATTTGGTTATAGCTTTTGAAACAATCCTGAGCTTCCGAGTTGGTGAACACATGGAGATTTGGGGAGAGTGGCATGTTGAGAGAGGTCATGGGGTATCCGTGCCCTTTCTCACACCTTGCCCTATGCATCTATTCCACTTGGCTATTCCTGAGTTACATCCTTTCATAATAAACCTGTAACCTACAAAGAAAAAAATAGTCCTATCTTATCTGTGCTTCAGTGAATTCCCTATATCCTTTTTTTTAAAATATGCAAGATTCACATAAATCCCCACTCTATGATTTTACGGAATTAGAACATTGGTACTGTTTTGTTTTGTTGCTTTTTTCCAACAGAGACTATTGAGGTTTTTCACAGAATCCTCGATAGTCATTTGACAGACTGACGTGAACTGTATGGTGGGCTGTGTCACTCTTTTCTATGAAGTAAAACTTTAAAAACCTCCTTGTGACACATTACTGCTTAAGCTTAAGAATGACGCTTGAGGTTCCTGGTAAGGAAATCCTCCTTTGCCAGCAATTCAGGTCTATTAATCACCCATTCGAAATCTATTAATCACCTATTAGAAAAACAACCACTTTTTTTAGTGATTTTCTGGTTATGAAACTGGAGGTCAGCGATATTCCCTGAAGGAGTTTTAGGGAGCACCTTTCTTTCATGTCACGTACCTTCATGTCTCGTAAGCATGTCGTTGGTTTGTAACCCTAAAGGAAACAGGCTGCAGTCTGTGTCATAGTGACAGTACCCTCTGTGATTCAAAAACAAAAACGAAAAAGAAAAGAACAAGAAAAAAAGGCTGGTATTTGAAAATAGTAACTAGATCATGTAGAAGCTGGGCTGAAGTAGATACTTACTTGTGGCCTATTCAGAGAATTTCTGTTTTAAATGTAAGGGGTGACAAAGAGTCTGTTTCTTCAAAAATAAAATCTTTGGAACTCCATTTTCTGTCTATAAAATAGGAATTGTGAGACTTAGTAAGCATTTTTGGATCTCTTCCGATCCTCCCACAACCCTTTATCTGAGAACATCTCCCCCACAATATGTATGAAGTAGCCTCTAAAACCACATGGTGACAGGCAAAGTCCTCATTCCCAACCATAGTGGTCATGTCCTTCCGAACCAAAAGTGGCCACTTGTCCCAGAAAGAAATTTTTGGTGGCTGGCTGAAACAATCAGATTCTCCCTTTGGGGAATATGGAGTCAGGACATAGAAATACTGAGTCTTAAGTTGTGGCCATGAAGACTGTCGAGTTTTCCATGGGCTGGCCATGTTTGGACCACATGCAATGAGGTGAGCAAACCTGGTGGGCAATGAGAGAGAGAGAGAGAGAGAGAGAGAGAGAGAGAGAGAGAGAGAGAGAGAAGAGAAACCTATATATAATGACACAAAAACTGGTGTGACTCTGGAAAGTGGGGTGTTCCTTGCTTCCACTGACAATATTCTGGTCCCAGTTGTCATCCCTAGGGAGGCTTACTCCCCCTCTCTCTCCTTGGCTTCCATAAGACCCCACCATATCTTTCTTCTTAAACCACCCTTTTGCTTTTGCTAAAACTGTCCTTTGCCAATAAATACTGTAAGACGTAAAGATAAAAGGAGAAAAGCACCTAGAAGAATGAATGACTCACATTTAACCAATACTTTAGCTTCCCTTTGCCTGTGCAGGTTGACATGTGACATGCCACATGGTATACACAAACCCTGTATAATAAACAGGGTTTGTGTTCTGGAAAATGCTCCAGCAGTCTAAATTTGAGTGAGGTGATGTTAACAATAGGTTTTTAGTTAGTCAGTGTAGTTTAGACATGACAAAAAAAAAAAAAAGCCTTCAAAAATAGGGTCTGATTCAGCTTCTGTCATTTCAGCTTCTCTGGGTATGTATGTGCCTATGTGTTTACGTGTGTGCATGTTGGAAAAGTATTTTCAGAATCCTTAAGTCCTATGTTCATCTGACAATTGATTCAAAGTATCAGGCCATCCCTCTTGCCCCAAATTCATGGAAATTATTCTTCTACCACCTCCTTTTTCCCCTTCCCCTCCTAACCTCCTCCTCCCTTTCATGCTCCTGTAACAGGTGAGGGGAGGAAATAATTCATTCTGGCTCTGCTAGAAACAGATGGCAAGGGTCACTAGGACCGAAGATTCCAGAATAACTGGGTGATCACATGGGGTGAGTGAGGATGATAAAATTCAAGAAAGTGAGCGTTGCATGGACATAACTTCGTACATTGGAAGAGCATTGCAGTTTGTCACCAGGCAAGCTGGAGCTAGATTGGGGGAGTACTTGATAGTTACACTGAAGAGCATGGATTTCAACTCAAAAGCAAAAATGTCAGTTTTGAACCAATGAACTAGAAAATCCTTCTACACAAGCCACGTGTTCTAATCCCAACTGGTACACAGTCTTGTGACAGCCAGACTCTAAAGAGAGCCTCCAGCAAAATGTGCCTGCCAGCATTCAAGGCCTGTGCAGCCGCCCTCCAGGCTGACTCTCCCTCTCACCTACAGAGTGTGGCGGAAGTGACTCTGTACTTCGCATCTTTCACTTTCGGGCTTTGGCGATCTCTAAGGTGCCATGTAAGATCAGGACACGAGAGAATTTTGTGAATTGAAGTATGGTTAACATGTTACATAGTTGGGACTGTGAACCACAACGTTAAAATCACAGTACTTCTTGGGTCATGAGATGGCTAGAGACACATGGCCCTGGACAGCTGCCCCTCTGCCCTGCAGAGGGAGACAGTGACGTAAAGATGGCCTGCTACCTGATTGCTCGTGACTGCCTAGGGAATGATGGTGATCGAGATTCTAAGATGTGATTGGCTGACTGTTAAAGGGCTGAGATGGTTCGGTAATGTCTGCCATAGGCATGGAGTTAGAAATTAGGCACATGTGTGATTTGTCATCTCAGAGAAGATGGTACTGCCCTTGGGCCTAGTTGACTTCAGAAGGTCAAATTCTACAGGCTCAGGGTGAGGAGAAGAGTTCTGGTAACTAGTTGACTCTCCCTCAGCAGAGCAAAGAGCTAAGTGGGAAGAAGAGGGAGCAGCCATTCTGAGAGAGAAAGGCTCCATCTAAAAGCAGGAATGCTCCCTTGATGTCAACATGAGCAAGCGGAGCATCCAGCCACAGTCAGGCTCCCGTCCAACAGGTGTGAGAGAGAATCACTCCACATGTTTCTCCCAAACAGCTCTGTCGAGTGTGATACTGAAGGGTTGACACTGAGCCAGCCTGGGAACTCCGAAACTCATCAGCTCCTGGGGCTCAGAAAGCTCCCCTGGCTGCCTGGCCCCTTTAGAGACAGGAGCCGCAGCAGCTAACAAGCTCTGACACAAAGCAGCCAGCTCAGCCCTTCACAGCAAGGGCTCCTTCCCGGGGCTCCCTGGCCTCGCCTGTTGCCTTGTTTGCTTTCCAAGTCGGAGATGAAAAAGCACGCACACAACTCCAGGTGAGGAGCTCAAAGCTCTCTCCGCTCTGCGTGCTAAACACATTGGTGCAAGCGTGTTTGTTATTTGGATTGCTTTTGTTGGTTTGCCTTTCCTTCCCCAAACCTTCAACAAGGTGTAAAACAAGACCTTTGTGAAACAACCGAACCCAAGTGCCATGGGGATCTTCATTGTTTCAACCCTGAGATTGAGAGCTAAAGACAAAATACTTCAATAAAATAAAAGTATTGTCAGCAAAAAAGGGGGGTATCATGACATACTGAGAATGCAGCACTATGATAAACTAGTAAAAAAAAATTGACGAAAAGCAGAAACACATAAGACTGCAATTTAATCTTTTTATTTGAAATATAAATATTGTTACTATCAAGCTTGACAGTATAGAAAATGTGTGCCCTGCAGCCTTCTGACAAAACAAAATTTATATTTAAAACTTCCTGAAATAATACCTTTCATCCATAGGGTTTTGTCACATTGCAATGGCTCTGAGCCTACTGTATGGACCTGCACCTTTAATTATTTTATGCCTAGAAGACACATTTTAAATAGAAGAGGCGGGTTACAAGAGTTTTGACAGCTGAAGCTGATTAAAATACTGACAACATGCACTCTATAGAATTCCCTAAGGTTTTTGTCAAAGACCCATAGGAAAGTTAAAGATGAGAATCCAAAAAAATAAATAAATAAAGTATTTTTACCCACTAGCATGAAACATTCAGGCCAGACTAGTGTCATTTGCTGCCCGGCCCATGTCAGAGAAACTTTTTAACAAAAATTCCCTTTTTCCAATGTTGGAAGGCCACAGACTGAAAAACCGGTCAGCCGATTGAATTCACTAATCTGTTTCCAGTTAACAAAGTGCAGGGCCTCCTTCCAAAGCCAGCTGTTTCATCTCATTTGCTGAGGGGAAGAAAAGCTGGATGGCTCGCTTATTTATTTATCAGTCTCTTTTACAAGGGTGTTACCAACTGGGCTGGTTTCCTGGATCGAGTCCCCATGTTGTTTCTCATTAGGGAGTGTAGCTTTTACAACCCCCAGTGAAAATCTAGTCCCTACCAGTCCAATCACTCCAGCTGCCCATTGCCCAGGGCCGTGAGCCAGAAGCCAGTGCAGTAAAGGAGCCATCAGTCTGGAGATGATTTCTAGAAGCAGAAGGTCTCTCAGTACCTGAGGCCTAAATTTCAGGGCAGGATCATCATGAGTTGGTTGAGTGCCACGTGCATTCATTCATTCATTCATTCACTCATTCTTTGCACCGATGTAAATGGAGAACCTATTCTGGGCATAGTTTTTATGGTCCTTGCCTTTGAGGAGGGCACCCATCTATAAACCATGACCAAATAATGCGATACCTGGCAGGCCTGTCCTCCCAAAATGATGGAGGAATAAAAGATACTCTTAGGCACATAAAAGCTAAGGGAGTTCATCACCACAAGATCTGCCTTAGAAGAAATGCTGAAGGGAGTTCTTCAAGTTGAAATAAAAGGATGCCAAGTAACAACATGAACACATATAATACTCACTGGTAAAAATAAACATACACTCAAATTCAGAATGTAATGATGGTGTATAAATGACTTTTATCCTTAACTAGCATAAGTTTAAAAAACAATATTTAGAATAAATATAACTCAATAATTTATTGGTGGATACACAATACAAAAAGATGTAAAGCTTCATATCAATAGAATAAATTATGAAGGAATGAGAAATAAAAGTGTAGAGTTTTGGTATGCAGTTGAAGATAAGTTAATAGATTAGTATCTGTAAGATATTTTATGTAAGACTCATGTAACCACAAAGCAAAACCAATAGTAAATAGAAAAATTTAAAGGAAAAATAAAATATACCACTACAAAAATAAATCACAGAGGAAGAGGGGAGCAGAGGAATTACAAATAGCAGTCAGGAAATAACAATATGTCAATAGTAAGGCCTCGTAATAGTTGCTTTAAACCTAAATGAGCTAAATTTCCCAAAAAACAAAAAAGACAGGGAAACCAACAATATGCTGCCTAGGAGAGAGTCACCTTCGCTCTAGTGACACACATAGCTTGAAAGTGAAGGGATGGGAAAAATTTCATTCAAATGGTAACCAAAAGAGAACAGGGGGTGGCCATCCTGACATCTTATAAAATAGACTTTCAGTCAAAATCAGCCACAAGCAACAACAACGAAAAATCACTATATACTGGTAAAGCAGCCAATTCATCAAGATGATATAACAATTGTAAATATAATGCACCCTACATTGGATAATGTAAATACTTAAAGCAATTATTAATAGAAATGAAAAGAAAAATAGCAATAGCAATAGCAACGCAATAATAGTAGGGGACTTCAACACTGCACTTCCAACACCGGAAGATTAATATGGAAACAGCAGACCTGAGTAACTCTCTAAGCCAAGTGGACCTACACACATACTGAACATTGCATCCAGCAGCACCAGAATGTACAGCATGTTCAAGCATGCAAGGCATGTTCCCCAGTATACATCATATGTTAAGCCACAAAGCAAGCCTTAACAAATTTAATAAGACTGAATTAATATCCGTATCTTTCCTGACTACAATGCATAAGACTAGAAATCATTAACAGGAGGAAAATGGAAAAATTCACAAATATGTGAAAATAAAACAACACACCCCTGAACAACCAATGGGCTGAAAAAAAAAAAGAAACCAAAATGAAAACCAGAAAGTGTCTGGAGATAAAGAAAAATGAAACCACAGCCTACAGAAACCTGTAGGATGCAGCAAGAGCAGTTCTAAGAAAAATATTTATAGCAATAAACACTTACATTAAGAGGAAAGAAAGATCCCAAATAAATGGCCTAACTTTATACTTTAAGGAACTGGAAACAAAACAATTTACACCTAAACTTAGCAGAAGGATAGAAATAATAAAGATTAGAGCAAACATATATGACAAAGACTAGAAAGACAATAAAAAAATGAATAAATCAAAGAGTTGAGTTTTTTAAAAACATAAAAGTGACAGACCGCTAGCTAAACTAATCAAGAAAAAAAAAGACTCAAATAAATAAAATTATAAATGAAAGAGGAAACAATACATCTGACACCACACAAATACAAAGGATCATAAAAGACTAGTATTAAATACAACAACAAATTGAATAATCTAGAGGAAATGGGTAAATTTCTAGAAACATACAACCTACCAAGATTGAATGATGAAGAAATAGAAGCCTGAACAGATCAATAACGACTAAAGAGTTTGAAGCCATAATAAAAACCTCTGAACAGAGAAAAGCCATATCTTTTTCCTGATGAATTCTACCAAACATTGAGGAAGAATCAATGCCAATCTTCCAGAGGAAACACTCCCAAACTCATTTTATGAGGCAAGGATTACCCTGATTCTAAAGCCTTCTATAAATTCAAGATGATCTCTATCAAAATGTCAATGACAGAAATAGAAAAAAAAATCCTAAAATTTGTATGGAACTTCAAAGACCCAGAATAACCAAAGCAATCTTGAGAAAAAAGAACAAAGTTGGAGATATCACCACACTTGTTGATTTCAAACCACACTACAAAGCTACAGTAACCAAAACAGTATGGCATAAAAAGCAGCCACATAGATCAATGGAACAGAATTGAGAGCCTAGAAATAAATGCATATACAGTAAACTAATACTTGATGAGGGAGCCAAAAATATACAGTGAGGAAAGGATAGTCTTTTCAATAAATGGTGCTGGGACAACTGGATATTCACATGCAAAAAAAAAAAATTAGACCCCTATTTTACACCACTCACAAAAAGTGACTTCAAATAGATTAAAGGCTTTAAAGTAAGACCTGAAACTATAAAACTCCTAAAGGAAAACACAGGGGGAAAGCTCCTTGACATTGGTCTCAGCAATAATTCTTTAGATATGGCACCGAAAACAGAAGCAATGGAAGGAAAAGTACACAAGTTGGACAACAATAAATAAAAGCTTCTGCATAACCAAAGAAACAATCAATGAAATGAAGAGGCAACCTAGAGAATGGCAGAAATATTTATAAGCCATATATCAGACAAGGAGTTAATATGCAAAATATATAAAGAACTCATATAAATCAGATTATTTGTTTTACGATAAAATAAATAATTCGATTCAAGAATGGGCTGAAGACCCCAATAGACATTTTTCCAAAGAAAACATGCAAATGGCCAACAGGTGCATGAAAAGATACTCAACATCACTACTCAGCATAGAAATTCAGTTCAAAGCCACAGTGAGATATCATGGTACATCTGTTGGAATGGCTATTATCAAAAAGACAAGAGATAACAAGTGTTGGATATGGAGACAAGGAAGCCCTGTGTACTTGTTGGTAATATAATTTGGTGGAAAAGAGTATGTAAATTCCTCAAAACAACCTAAGTGTCCATTGAAGAATGAATGGATAAAGAACATGTGATATACATATACATTATGGAATATTATTAGACACAATAAAGAAGGTAATTCTGCCATTTACAACATGAATGGATCTTGAGGAAATTGTGCTAAGTGAAATAAGCCAGACAGAGAAAGACAAATACTGTATGACCTCACTTATACGTGGAATCTAAAAATGTCAAACTCATAGAAACAGAAAGAATGGTGGTTTCCAGGAGCTGGCAGAAGAGAGTTAAAGGGGACAAATTTCCCGTGATAAGATGAGTAACTTCTGGGGATCTAATGTTCAGTATTGTGACTACAGTAAACAACATTGCATTATATATTTTAAAGTTGCCAAAACAGCACATCAGAAATATTGTAACTACATGCATACACATGGTAGTGATGCGAGGTGATGGGTGGTAACTAATTTCACAGTGGGCATCATTTTGAAATACAGATGGGTATAAATCATCACATTGTACACCTTTAACTTACACGATACTGTATGTCAATTATATCTCAACAAAGCTGCGGAAAATGAATACTTTTTTAAAGAAATCCACAGTGGAGAGGGACTCTGGGTGGAAAGGACCATGTGAGGGGAAAACAGGAAGCAGGGAAGAAATACTGACCCAGGAGGGCTGGAGCAAACCCTCTTTGCAATGAGACCTGGAGGGAAGATGAGCGTGGGAAGGGGTCAGCAAACATTTTCTGTAAAGACCCATAGAGTAAATACTTTAGAGCTGTGAGCCATACTGTCTCTGTCGAACTATTCTCTTTATTGCTACTGAAGTGCAAAAACAGCCATAAGCAACATGTGAACAAATAGACACTGCTGGGTTCCAATAAAACTTTATTTACAAAACCAAGCAAGGAGGCCATAATTTGCCAATGCCTGATCCAGAAAAGGAAAAAGAAAAAGGCAACAAAACATGTTGGGTTTGAAAGGGCTTACTAAGGCATGCATACTATAAGCATTAAGGAGCCACTGAAGATATGAAAGAGATGGATTTTCATTTGAACCTCTGAGGAAATGTCAAGAAGTGGGGTTTCATTATATGCTGTTCTTTTCTTTTAAAAGCTAGTAAAAGCAATCACCAATATTTATCAAGTGGTTACTTTGTTCTAGGGCTTTCTCTGCATCACTTCGTTTAATACAGCAGAGTGTTTCCCCTCCACTGTGTTCCCCAAGGGCTTGGAGTGGAAAAATCAAGTCTCTGCCACTTCACCTATAAGCAGAGTCAGCTTCCGCAGGTCACCCAATTGACCAAGGGCTCAGAAGACAGTGCTTTTTTTTTTAAATATATTTTATTGATTATGCTATTACAGTTGTCCCATTTCTCCCCCATTATTCCCCTCCACCCTGCACACCCTCTCCCACCCACTTTCCCCCCCTTTAGTTCATGTCCACGTGTCATAAGTTCTTTAGCTTCTACATTTCCCACACTATTCTTGCCCTCCCTCATCTATTTTCTACCCACCATCTATGCTACTTATTCTCTGTACCTTTTCCCCCTCTCTCCTCCTCCCATGCCCCTGTTGCTAACCCTCCATATGATCTCCATTTCTGTGGTTCCGTTCCTGTTCTAGCTGCTTGCTTAGTTTGCTTTTGTTTTAGGTGTGGTTGTTAATAGCTGTGAGTTTGCTGTCTTTTCACTGTCACAGTGTGCTTCTTGATATCCACAAACTGTTTTGGTTGGATACAAGGAGCCCCCGACAAGCAGGCTACGAATACAGCAACTGAGAGAGGGCTTGGTGGCCTTCAGTTTATAATCAGCTAAAATGAGCCAACACAGCAGAGGAAAGGCAAGGAGTGCACACTGAGCACCAACCACGCGCCTGAGATCTCCAGTGGCACGCTCTACTGTTGACAGCACTTGTGTAGTTTTCAGATCTGAGCTATTACAAAAATTGCCCCGGGAACCCCGCACCACATGTCCTTCAGCGAACATGCGCAAGCAGTTCTGTTGGGTATATGTTCCTGGATTTGTTTTATGGCAGAAAATTAACCTGTCTATGCCAGATGTTTGCCCATTTATTAATAAAACAGATGCATTATGTATCATCTAACTATATCCTCCCCTAAACAGAACTCTTGACGACAAAATAGTGAATCATGGACCCAAATCTCAAAGAGGCAGAAGGGGAGGGGATGTTCAGAGGGGCACCGCACTACAAGTTAATGACGAGGTGGGCAGGTCTCAGGGAAAATTTACTTCCAACCTGGGTCAGAAAATCCAGCTCATCATTACTTTATTGTGCTTTGATTAAAGCTTACTATCATTCTGGATCACTCCCGATAAGCTATTCTTCTATGTTTCCCCTACCTAATGCCTTAAATGGAAATAAATTGCAACATCAGTGAACAGCATTACATCATGGGCATTTTAAACACCACGACTTGGGGACAATAAAGCTTTATTAGGAGTGTAGTTATAAATCTGCATTAGCCAAAGCTGCAGGTATTTTTGGAAAGCATGGGCTATTTGAACTTCTAAAAGAAAACCTGCTTCTTGGAATTCTAATGCTGTGGTGGCTTTCACTGAGGCCACTGGCAGTATTTCAAGGCCTTGTCTGTGAACAAAGGAAGGGTATTGTGGAACTTGGCTCTCGAAGTCGGAAGGTGAAGAGGTGATGATGTGTGTGGGGGGTGGTTTTTGAGCTTGACTAAGTTGAATTTAAAGTAAACTACACACAGACACAGACAGCAGTATGGTGATTGCCAGGGGAAAGGGGGGCTGGTGGAGGTGGAAGAGGGCAAAGGGAAGATAAACGGGGGTGGAATGAGACCTTACTTTGGGTGATGGGCGCATGATGCGGAAGTTTCACTAAGTTATGCAGTTGAAACCTGCATGGTTTTGTGAACCAATGTCATCCCAATAAACTCGATAAAAAAGTGGACCACAGCATGCAAAAGATAAAGAGGTTCTCAGTCAGAGGCCATATGAGCTGCATTTGGAGAAAACAGATATGTGTATTTTGTTACATCCAATCTTTGAAAGCTTTGGAGTCTGGATCACTGAATATTCTCGGTGTAAGTACCGCAGGAGTTTTATTCATTTACCAGTAGTAGTAGTTTGTTAAAAGAACAGGGACATAAGCTTCAGAGTCACTTAAATCTCTATTTTTTTAAGTCCTTGCCTGAGATATGTTTATTGATTTTTTAGAGAGAGAGAGAGAGAGAGAGAGAGACATCAGTGTGAGAAATATCGATCAGTTGCCTTCTGTACACACCTTGACTGAGGATTAAACCCACAACCAGGTATGTGTCCTGACTGGGAATCAAACCCACAACCTTTTGGTGTCTGGGATGACACTCCAACCTACTGAGCCACCCGACCAAGGCAAACCTCTCTAACTTGTGACCTTGAGTAAGTTTTTTAACTTTTTTGAGCAGGGCCACCATGTACAGTTAGTTGTACAGATTGCTAACCGCGAAAAGTTCTCAGCTGAGGGGGGCACATGAAGACTGAAATTCCGTATGCACCCCACTAGCCAAGTCATGAAGTTGTGCCCCCAGGTGTCTCATCTGCACAAAATCAAATGTAAGCTTATAGTGGCCCAGACATCAACCCTGTTTACCCACCTTTAAAACAGAAATATAATCGTGAACTTCACAGAATTGCATTGAGAATCTTTAAAAGATCACACAAGTAAAGTGTGCAGCACACTGTCTGACAACCTACACATATTTTTTCCCCACAATTTTTGCCTTTCCCAATGAAGTGTATGCAGCCCTTGTCATGGGTGCTAGGAAGACAAGAGAAGGAAGGTGTCTCCTTTTGCGGTTGTTGAATACACAGGAAGTTTCTCTGCTTACAAAAACCAAAAGTGGCCTCTCATTGGGCTCTTTTTTTTTTTTTTTTTTTTAATAAAACAAATACTATCACAGGAATTTGAGGAACTAGGAAATTATCAGTAATAATTGTATAGCTCATCATCATCATGTCTGTGGATGTGGTGTTGTTACATGGCAGTGTTTATCAAAGAAAATGCATATAAACCAGGACACAAATCACAACATGGTCATGGAGAAAGATAATGCTTACACGTGAGAACTGAGTCTGGCTCTAACCAAAAGACCAAACTGACTATTTTAGGTCAATTTCTATAAATTGGACCCCTTTACAATCACTGAACCATTACAACCACTGATGATGAAATAACCACATCAGCTCAACTATTCAAGCTCCTGATCTATTTTTTGCCACTTGACAATTGAGCTAACTAATGTGATTAAAATATGGTTGAGTTAGTGGCAGCAGAGAGATAGCATCAATGAATGAGCAAAATGGAAAAACCATCCGGCATGAGGATAAGACAGGAGAAAGGTGGACTATGCCTGAGGCTTGGAGTCTAGACCCAGGCTTTGCTTCATATTAGCAGATGATCAGTCCACAGGGGTAATATGCTGAACAACAGGGGGTTCCCAAGGGTGTCCCAAACAGGTGCCATTGCTGGCCTGGTTTGGAATGATCCCAAACTATAATGAGAGACAACCAGAACCTGGAAAATGGAGCTCAGATTTAAACCCAGAAACATGCACCTGGGCTGGTGTGCTCAGTTGGAGTGTCATCCCATGGACTAAAATGTTGTGGGTTCGATCCTCAGTAGGGGTGTGTACAAGAAGGCAACCAATCAATGCTTCTCTCTCACCTCTCTCTCTCTGAAAAAAATATCCTTGAGTGAGGATAAAAATATAAACTAAAATTAAAAAATTAAAAAATAAAACTAGAAACATAGGAACTCAGTGAATTTAGTGGAAGACACTCAGTCAAAGATGGCATGGAGCATATACAAGACACAAAGACCGAGGGAAAGAAAGCACAGGGACCAGCAGAACAGGAGTCATTTGTTTCTGCTGTAATTTTGCATCTGTTGAGTGTCTGTTCATAACAGCTGCCTTAAGATTGATGTTGTGATGGTCCATGATTGATGGGGGAGATTTTAGATGGGAAGGCTTAAAAGGAATGGAATAAGTCTTACAAAATGAATGACATCACATAACAATGACAGAGCTGAGATGTGAGTGAGTGTGGTGGGTGCTAATAAAACTTTTTAAATGAGCTCGATGGACGTAGACACATGTCTGTGTGTCACACAATGTCATGGAAGCATCATTAACACCCACTTTGTGCCCACCTTTTTCATGTGGTTCAAATGCTTGAGATGTCTTTTCTTGTTTAATTTCACTTACTTTATAATTAAAATGCTGAATTTTGAGATAAAATGCCAAATATTAGGGATGATTGCTCCTTTGAAAGAACATATGTGACCTGATAAGAGAGGTTACCCCAAGGAGGAGAGTGAAGTAGGCAGTTTTATTCAAGGGGACTAGGAGCTCTGTGTGCATCCTATTATTGTTTTTGCAATGAGAATTTATTTAGCAAACACTATTTTAATAAAAAAATTAAAAAACAATTGCTGTACTTATAATTTTTTAAGCTTCAGATATAGTAAAAAATTTTTTGCCTGTAGTTCTGTAAATGTTAGCACATGCATAGATGCATATAACAACTACCACAATCAAGATGTAGAACATGTCCATCACTACCCAAACAACCCTCCTGCTCTTCCTTCGTAGGCACCCCCCCTCCCATCCTTACACCTGGCAACCACCGACTTGGTCTCTATCACTATTATTTTAACTATTTGAGAATGTCACATGCATGGAATATAATATCACCTTTTGAGACTGGCTTATTTTACTCAGTAGAATGTCTTTGAGATTCATCTAAATTGCTGTGTGTATTAACAGCTCATTCCTGTTTATTGCTGAGAATATTCCATTGGATGGATGCACTACATTTGGTTAATCCATTCATCCACTAAAGGACATTTGGGTTGTTTCCATTTTCAGCAATTATGAATAGAGATTTTATAAATATTCATGTGCAGGATTTTGTGTGAACATAAGTTTTCACTTCTCTAGGCTAAATGACCAGGGGTAAGATTGTCGTAACCTATGATAAGTGTGTATTTAACTTTATGAGAAACTACCAAATTATTTTCCAGAGAGGTTACTCCATTTTATACTCCAACCAAAAACATGGGAGAGTTCCAGTTGCTCCACAACCTCGTCATTATTGATTCACAAGCATGGAGTTCCCAGGATGATATATGAAACTCATATAGGGCGAGCAAGGAGAAAGCCAAGAATCTAGAATGGTATGTGGCAGGTTTAATAAGCAAGGGAACTTACATATGAGGTTTGTCTTAGATGGCCACAGATGAATAGGTTTCCATACCCACCTACCAGAATCTTAAAAGTTTATATAGAGGTCTAACTGGGTTCAGCCACACGTACTGTCCAGATGGGTCTCAACAAAACCTTGCTCTTTCAAGGCTGTGTCTTTGAAAATGGCTCCCACTCTGGGAACAGTGGGCAGAACATATGATTCCAAGGACAGGGGAAGGGATGAGGAGCCTCTGATTGCCCAAATCCAACCCGACCAGCAGTCATGTCACTCCATGACCTCCTCCAACAGCCATCACTTGGGATTGTATTTATTTCTTTGCCATTCTAGTGAGGGTATAGAGGCATCTCATTAGGGTTTGAATTTGCTTTTTTATTTTTTTTAGCTCTTTTTTTTAAATTTTTTATTTTAATTGTTGATCTTGTACAGTTTTCTGTCTTTTATTCTCACCCGATCCCACCACCCTAGCCTTCCCCTGCTCCCTCCCATTTCCACCCCCCCCCATAGTTTTTGTCTATGTGTCCTTTATACTTGTTCCTTCCCCTTTTCCCCTGAAATTTTCTCCCCTCTCCCCTCTGGTGACTTTCAGCCTTTTCACAATTTGTGTCTTTGGTTATATTATGCTTGTTTGTTTGTTTTGTTGATTAGCTTCCTGTTAAAGGTGAGATCATATGGTATTTGTCTTTCACTGCCTGGCTTACTTCGCTTAACATGATGCTCTCAAGTTCCATCCATGCAGTTGCAAAGGGTATGAGCTCCTTCTTTCTTTCTGCTGCATAGAATTCCATTGTGTAAATGTACCACAGTTTTTTGATCCATTCATTTACTGATGGGCACCTAGGTTGCTTCCAACACTTAGCTATTGTAAATTGTGCTGCTATAAACATGAGGATGCATAGGTTCTTTTGGATTGGTGTTTCAGGGTTCTTAGGATATAGTCCTAACAGTGGAATTGCTGGGTCAAAAGGTATATCCATTTTTAGTTTTTTTAGAAAATTCCATGCTGTTTTCCATAGTGGTTGTACCAGTCTGCACTCCCACCAGCAGTGCAGTAGTGTCCCCTTTTCTCCACAACCTCTCCAACACTTGCTGTTTGTTGCTTTGTTTATGGAGGCCATTCTGACTGGTGTCAAGTTGTATCTCATTGTGGTTTTAATTTGCATCTCTCTGATAGCTAGTGATATCGAGCATCTTTTCATGTGTCTCTGGATCCTCTGTATGTCCTCCTTGGAGAAGTGTCTGCCCAAGTCCTCTACCCATTTTTTAATTGGGTTGCTTGTCTTCTTAGAGTGGAGTCGTGTAAGTTCTTTGTATATTTTGGAGATTAAACACTTATCTGAGGTATCATTGGCAAATATGTTTTCCCACACAGTCGGTTCTCTTTTTATTTTAATACTGTTTTCCTTGGCCATGCAGAAGCTTTTTATTTTGATGAGATCCCATTTGTTTATTCTTTCCTTTATGTCCCTTGCTTTAGGGGACATATCAGTAAAAGTGTTGCTGCGTGTAATATCTGAGATTTTCCTGCCTATGTTCTCCTCTAGGACTTTAATGGAAAAATATGGAACGCTTCACGAATTTGTGTGTCATCCTTGCGCAGGGGCCATGCTAATCTTTTCTGTATCGTTCCAATTTTAGTATATGTGCTGCCGAAGCGAGCACTGAATTTGCTTTTAATTAACTGCTAATAATTGACTATCTTTTCATGTGCTAACTTGCCTTCTCTTTGGTGAAGTATCCATTCAAGACTCTTGCCCTTTTTTAAAAATTAGGTTATTTGCTTTCTTACCATTGAGTTATGAGAGTTCTTTATATATTCTGGATATAAGCCTCTGGATATAATCTCCCCAATACTTTCCACTTTCCTGGGGCTCCTTTCTGGTCCCCACTCCAGAAAGCTGGGGCTATTGTTACCCTGCTCTGCTGCAGCATTCCCATAATTACACCTGTACCCACAGCCAGGTGGTAGGAAGCCAGGTGAGGAAACAAGCAATGGAAATGCCATGGGCCACTGGGACCAATTAGAGAGGAAGGTTCAGACACTGTGTGTCACCACCATGCAATGATTACCTGGGCACTGGGACTCAGGGAAGTAAAGGTACCTTCTCTAGAAGCTTTGGGAGTTCCCTTTCCTGCCTCTCAGGCCAGAGCCAGATGGCTTCTTTTGGAACCCTCTGTGTGTCTTGTGAGCTGCCTTGTGCTCGGGCGTGGGCTAGAGGAGGATAAAAGGTAGTAAACCCAGTACTGGTTCAGGGACACGTTGAATTCTGCTCTTCATCCCTGAGCAGCCTGCTACTGTCACTTTTAGAGTCATCATAGGGCTTCTCCAGGCATCTTTGGAGATTGTATAGCTTCGTTTAGCATTAAGAGACACAGGATGGAGTGTGTGTATATCATTTACCTAGAACTGAAACCAGCTGCACCTATTCCTCAGGTTTATCCTCGGAGATGTATATCATCATGGGCAGAACTTGGGTATTGAAGTCAGATCTGAGAATTTTCTCTGACACTTACTGGCAACATGAACCTAGACATGTTGTAGGCTTCTATAAGCCTCACTTTTCCACCTTGCTGAGTGGGAGATAAATGCATGTCACTGTGTGTGTGATTGTCCAGGTCAAACAGGTGATGTTCACAGTGCCTGACTCAGAGCAGGTGCTCAGTTACTCTTCTTTGATTACCTCCCTTTCCCAATCTGCCTCTGGAGGCTGCTGTCCTGAAGCAACAACGGAGGTGACATTTTGAGTGCGAACAGCTACATTCAATCTGATTTCATAACTTCTTGTGACTGGGAAGTGGTAGGAAGGGGAGGGAAATGGGTTCGTGGCTGCAAAACTTTAGGTCCCTTTAAACATGAGGACCCCATGGTTCTACACAAACAGGGTACGAAGAGCTTTAAAAATAGCACAAGATCATCGAGGGAGCAAGGCAGGGATGCTTCTGTTCTATTTAATATATCATTAGCAAGATTCTTATTAATACACCCCCACAGCTATTGGCGTTTCATTATAAATGTTCAACATATGACAGCAAGAAATTACAATATCCATATTTAAAAGCCCAGCCTTATATTTTTCAGTCCTGGAAATAAAGTGGAATATAGTAGGAACTGGTCAATCATTTACTTGACTTTACAAAGGCAACCATTACTTTTGGGAGGAGGCACAGGGTGTGGTATATAATAATACAAAGAAATGCTATGAAAATATTCACCTGGAGTGCCTCAGTCCTGATAGAAGATACTGCAGGCTTCAGAGGGCGTGTTACCCATTGGCATTATGACCTCTGTGCAGGACCATTCAAGAAGCAGCACTATGGACTCTCAGTTGTTCTCACAGTTGAGACAACAGTCAGTATTCTGCATGTGGTCTTCACTTTGGGAACCACAAGAGTATTTGCTCTCTGGTTTTAGTAACAGCAATGGCTGGACATCTCCAGAGTGACCACTCTATTTTCCCTTTATAACTTCTGTGAATCACACACCCTTTTTTGAGTTGGCTACTGGAAGAATAAGAACCACATTTGTGGTCCTCCTCTATCCAGGAGACTAGAACACATGACCTATGTTTATGTACTCTGTGTGCTGACTTCAGCACTGGTTTTGACTGTTTGTCTGTTTGTTTGTGTGACTGTCATGAGCATGCATGTCACTTACCCTATTGAGAAGGAAAGACTTTGGAAAGAACTGATCTCCCGATCTCCAGTTTCACCCTTTGCAGTCATCTCTCCTCACAGCTGCCAAGATGATTGTTCTACAAAAATCTGTCTGAGGCTGTCATGCTTCCGCATAGGAAGTCTTCATTATCCCCTGCTGTTCAAGACACAGGGAGACAGGCAGTGTAGCAGCTTGGAGGATGGGAGCTGCCTGAGTCAAGCTCCAAGTTCCAGATCCAGCACTGTATGCTGTGGGAAAGTGACTAGACCTCTCTGTGCCTCAGTTTCCTCATCATTCCGTAAGCAAGAGCTAGTACTTTTAACCCTCCAGCATCTTCTTCCACCTGCACTTGTAGCTAGGTCTCCCTGTGATATTTCCTCCATCCCAACCTGAGTATTCCTATCCCCTTATGACCTCTTTTCTTCCTCAGATTTATTCAAGCCATTTCTCCCACCAGAAACACCCTCTCCCACCCACTAAAAAAATTCACACCATTCTTCAAGTGTTAACTCACATAGTATCTGTCTGAAAGTTCACATAGTATCTCTCCTTCCCACCCTTCCCATAGAATGTTGTCTCTGCTATTCTTCCACTAACACATTTATCTCACTTATTTGATAAATAGTTATTTAGCATCTATTAACTATGCAAGGTATTGGGTAAATCTTTGGGGAAATATTTTAAAAAGGAAAGAAAAAACATTATCTTTCTCCTCATAGAGTTTACAATCAACAAGGGGAAAGACACAAAAAAATGTTTAAGGTTTGTAGCCCACGAGAGAATCTGAATGACATAACAAAATATTTAGTAATATTTAGGCGTTTAGGGTAGATGGGTGTTTTCACCCGTCTTATACACAAGTTAGCATTCTTCGTTTTCTTTTTAACTGTGTGTTTCCCATTCCCTTTGGGGAAGATGAAAAAACAGTAACAATGATGGCGCATTTATAGCACTTTACTTTGTGCCAGGCACTGGGCTAAATGCTTTATAGCAGGTATTCTCAGTCTTGGTTGCATAGTAGAAACTCTTGGGAGCCTTGAAACATCCCAACCTGAACCTCAGCCATTAAAACAGAATCTCTTGAGTGGGACCCAGATATCTGTATTTTCAAAGATCCCCAAGTAACTGCAATACACAACCAAGGTTGAAAACTACTGCTTTCCATGTATTCTGTCAACGTTTTCCAGATTCTCCTGATGACAACCATCACCTGGAGTACTGTATAAAACTTACAACAACCATAACAACAACAACACAATGTGGTCTTGATCCCCAAAGCCACTGCCTCAGAATTTCCAAGGATGAGGCCTAGGAAGCTGTATTTTTAACAAGTACACCAGATAATGCTTATCATTAACTTGAAAAAAAGCTGCACCGTGTCATTTTAATGATACAAAAGTCCTTTTATTTACGTACTACTACACACTATTAATTTCACAATTGAATACCTGAGGACACAGAGGGGCAGAAAAGTCAAGGCACTCGTCCAATGTCACACGGCACCTGGATTTAAACCCAGGTGGCCTTATTCCGCAGCCCTCAGCCTTAACCACTACTGGGCTGGGCTGAAGCTGGAGGATGCAGATGTCCAAGTGGAAACTGGTGACAACTTTCTGAGGACAGGGACCATGTCTTCTTCATCCCTGCAGCCCCCTTGCCTAACCTAGTACTCGAGACCTAGTGGGCATTTAATGTTTGTTGAATAAACTAAACAAGTGATTGATGTACTATGACCCAGCAAACCTTCCCTGGAAATAACTGACCTAAGCTGGAGGTCAAATCACTTAACTTTTACATGGAAGAACATGGGACACGGTGCTTCCCTTTGGGTCTCTAAAGCTTTCATCATCTCACTGTGGGACATAAGGCCAACGTTTAGCTTGCCTCAGCCCCAGATCTATAAAATCAGAGAAATGCCACTCATCCACTTCCTCAGATAACATTTTGGAAATCTCAAGTTGTATAGAGACACCAAACAATGATACAAATGTGTGCCAGAGGCAGGCTCTGCTGCAGACTCCCCCACACATGTGCGCCACTCATCACTAAATTGCTCATTAGGACCATTGTTGCAAAACCAGTGCTGCTCACCCACCCTATGATTTTCTGCAAGTTCTAGAGAACATCTTGTAACTGATCATAGACTTTCATCCCGTATCTGGACTTAATGGGGAGGCTTTCTGGGAGGAGGTGCAGATGAGCAGAGCTTTGAGATATGCTGGAAAGAGAAGGTCCAGAGATTTGGGTTCAATCCCAAGAGGGTTAAGCCTGGGTAGGCACTTCACCTTGTAGATCTCAGTGTGTTAATCTGTAAAACACAGATGCCAATGCCAACCATCTCAAATCCAGTGATGCTTATAAATCACTTAACAGTGCCTGGCACCTAGTAAGAAGTGAAATAATTGGTCACCATTATTACGCATCATCATCATCATCATCATTTCATTCTGGGTGAAGAAAAATGGGATCATCTGGATTTCGCTAAGGGAAATCAATGTTTTCCCAATATTGATGGAAGAGGATACTCCTCGCCAACCCCAGACCCACCATCACCATGTAATCTCACATGTACTTACCACAAAAGAACAAGATTCCATAACTTCCATATACGTAGGATGATGACTGTGTTGGATGGTTGTCAGCAATATCATAATTCAAGAATGAAATACAAGGAAGGGAAACTATTTCTACCTTTCATTTTTAACCCCCTTTGAGGGTATTCCATTGCACTAAGAGTAAAATCTGAATTAAAGGTGCCTAAACTTTACTCCCCTTTGCTCATTAAGATTTTCAAGCATATGAGAATCTTCATGTTCTTAAACCCAGATACTCATTTCCACCACCAGCCTTTGTTGTTGCTCCTCTCTCTTCTTGGAACATTCCATCCATGATCTCTAATGACTGACTTTTTCTCCTCTTCTAGGCCTATGCTGTTATTCCAAATTTTCAGAAAAGTTGAAATTTCACCATCCCAAAGCTGCATTTCATCCCACTCCTGGTTCAACAAAATACTGTAATATGGCTACATTCTTCAAAAACATATTACTATCTACTATTACCTTCTGTGCTTGAGTATATTTATTTGCTCCTCTTACTAGAATAGGACCATCATGAGCATTGAAACTGTGCATGGCTTACTTATTGTATTATCTTCAGAACCTATTGGACTTTCCAGATCATAGTATACAGGTGGTCAATAATAACTGCTGAATGAATCAGTGATGAGTGCTAATACCTCTGGTATATGTGACATAAGCTGGCCCAGTCTACACTTTTTGGAAAATAAATATTTGCCTTCATATGGGCACAATTTTAAAGAAAATGATAGCCCTGGTTCATTACTCATTTATCACATATTCACTGAGCACCCACCACCTCCCAATCTTTACAGGGTCCTGGGAGAACCATGAAAAAGACACCAGCCCTCCCCTCAGAAGCTCATGGAATAGAGAGGAGGTCAGATGTGAGTCCATTCATTGAGCCCCGACTATTTATCAGGCACCACCTGAGTGGTTTACATGCATTAACTCTGTAAAATACTTTAAATAGCCTATGAGAGGAATTCTATGATTATCTTCATTTCACTGAGGGGAACACTAAAGCTCAGAGACATTAAATAACTTGATCAAGACTTGACAGTGAGCGAGTGGGAAAGCCAGAGTTAGAACCTGGAAATCCAACTTTAAATTCTCGCTCTTAAGCTCTCCCCACTCTACTGCTGCTCCATGTGTGGGAAGCACAGGTTCCTGAGAGACCAAGGGTGATTCGTCACATGAACCAGTAAACCTTCAGAGAGAGTTGCTGCTGGACATGCAGTTGTCTGCAAACATGGCCACCAAGGACCTGTGCCTTCCCCATGAGTTGAAGTGTGCTTCTACTTCCCCAGAATTGGGGCTGACCTGTGTCTTTCCATGACCAGTGCAATGTGACAGAGTGATGTGTGAATTCTGAAACCCAGTCCTCAAGAGCCCTGGAAATTTCCATGTTCATTTTCTTAGGACCCAGAGACCACGTAAAAAAGCCCAGACTAAGTTTCTAAATGACTCGCAGATGGGTAGGTCACATGACAGCCACATCACGTGGAACAGAGACAAGCTGCCTCCACCCAACTGCGGTAGCATGAGCCAATGCATGGGTGTTGTTTTTAAGTCACCAAATTTTAGGATGGGTTATTGCACAGTGACAGATAACTGAAGCTTTGAGAAAATTTATACTGCAGACAGACCTCATTAAACAGAGACCCCGTTCTTTGGACTAGGTAGTGGTGATACAAAAATGAGATGTAACATTTGGTTCCTACATCTCCCTGAAGATTGTCTTAGAGACAGATGTTGCCTTAGAGGCAAATGTAGCCTGTAGCTGGCTTAACTTTTTAAGCGCCTTTCTCTCCCTCCCTCCCAATGTACATTGCGTAGAAGAGATTGCATTGTGGGACATGGCCATGCTGAATCATGGAAACAGAATGGCATCCGTAACAGATTAGTTATGTCCATTGTCAAGGCAGTGGTTGGCTGGACCAACAAAGATGATAAAGAGGCTTTCAAAGGGAAAGCACACTCTTTATTTCTCTTGGACTTTGAAACTCTCAGCTCAAATTCTGATCATTCTTCAGGTGAGGGAAAATGGCTGATGTCCTACTTACACAATCACTATGATACTGGTTACTCAGTCTGTAATGAACAATAGAGTGTGGACTACAGAATTCTCATTTCAGTAAGGACTGTAATGCACACTGGAGTTTTCAACCAGAAGTAGAGTCCCTACTGGTTACAAGGCTTTACAAATCAGCGCTAATGGCTGCCTCATCTAGCCTTCCTATAAAAGCCAAATGGTTCAGATTGGTTAAACTAATTCAGAATCGTGAACCAGACCTTGGAAATTTTCAGTGTGTGGGCCTTTCCAGTTCATTCCAAGTTCAGTGTAACCTCCATTATATAAAAGGGGTCAATGGGCAAACACAGATATACATTTAATTCACACATAATATGATACAACTTCTGAAACACTTTTTGCCTTAATAAAGGTATAATTAAGAGAGATACTTGTAAGCCGAAGAAGACACTGCTATTATAATTAAGAGAACAAGATACAGTGAAAAGAAACACCAGCTTTGAAAGCTGAGCCAATGTGCCCCTGTTCCTTCATTGACTAGTAAGAGATATGAACTTATACAAATCATTAAACATTTCTGAGTATGTCAGGCACTGCGGGTTGGCTGAGCTGACCCCTTTCCATAGCCCTGCCTCTCTGACCACCTCCCAGCTAGGGGTTGGCCAAGTAAAAGCTCTGATCAATGAAAGTGGAAAAGTCTTCAGAACACTTCGGGGGAAGCTTTGATTTGGGTGATACACAAGGACACATTCGGCAAGTGTGGCTGTCCAGCCCTTTGCCCTTCACTTTTTCTCATTCTAGAAAGTCTACAAGATGAAGGCAAGGAGAGAGAGAAAGGGTCTAGGTATTTGTTGGCAGATCCTCTTCTTAAAGGCTTCCCTCCAGACTTCTGGTTAGCTCTATTTTGTCACTTCAAAGATAGATGTCCATTTGTTGCCCCCAAAGGGATTTTTTTAATGATACATGAGCTTCCTGGATAACCTAACCCAGCAGTCCCCAACATTTTGGGCACCAGGGACTGGTTTCATGGAAGATAATTTTTCCACACACTGAGGTCAGGGGGATGGTTTTGGGATGGTTCAGTCCCATTACACTCAAGCTCACCTCCTGCTGTGTGCCCTGGTTCCTAACAGGCCAGGTTGGGTACCCCTGCCCTAACCTGTAAAGTGGGGACAGAAAATCCTGCTCTGCAGAGCTCTTTGTGAGAAGTAAAGGGGATGATAGCAAGGAAAAACTAAATAGCCATACATATGCAGGCTGATAGCATTATTCTCCTAGATAAGATATGGGGGAGCATTTTTATCTTCATGTTTTATTTCTGTATCCTGTTATTCTGATTATCTTTCTAAATTCTTGGCACTTATTCCATCTTAGTTGGAGGATGGAGTGTGGAAAATGGATTTTGATGAGGAGAGGAAGGGTTTTCTATCAATATTTTAGAACTAATATAGCTTCTGATTTTTCCAATCTTTTAATACCTAGCTTTTCTTAAGATATGTATATATAATTATATATGTGTATATATATGACAAGGTCTATCCAGAAAGTATCCAGCTATGTATTATGAAAAATAGAGACATTTATTGAAGAAGGTACAAGATACAAGAAACATTGTACATAGGACAATAATGGCTCAGTTGCCTTCAAATTATTACTTTCTTGAGGAAATCAGGTTCATTGGTAGCAGTTTGAATCAAGTCATTAGCAACTGCAGCCTGATGTTCCTTCTACTCTGGTAGCAGAAGCCACAGAACAAATTTTGCCACAACACATTTCATGTCAAGATCCTGCATCAAAATCTCAGACACAGTAGTTCTGGAATCCCCAGGTCAGCTTCTAGTCCTCACGCTGTCAGTTGCCGATCTTTGTTGATTGCAGCCTGTACACATTCAATACTCTCGGTGTTCTGCTTATTGCAGGCTTTCTAGAATATGCATCACTTTCAACAGATTCTCCTCCATCTTTGAAGTGTTTGTGCCACACTTTTAGTTGTATGGCACTTATTGCATCATCTCCAAAAACTTTCTGAATCATCCAAATAGTTTCCACAGAGGAATGTTAATGCTCAACCCCAAATTTGACGCAGATGTGTCGCTCTACTCACTCAGCCATTGTGAATGCAACAGCCACACAGTACACATGCTCATTCAGTGGCATCTACCACCCCCACTGACTCATTTAGTGGAGTCGTCATTGTTCACACATACTCATTCCAGTCCACCCTCTTTGGCTGCCAGGTTCCATCAATGTGGTGCAAACTGTTCTCATTATATTAACAATGGCTGGACTTTTTCTGGACAGACCTCGCATACACATATACATATACATGTTGATATATGTTAATATGCTTCTTGAGATATATAAACATGAATTCATATATGTGTATATAATTTTATTTATACACACACACAGTGAAGACACAGTAAGTATGGTGTAGCTGGTTACCAGTAACAACTCCAAATACGTGCTTTACAAAGCTTCTTTGGGAGACTGTGGAAGCCCACTGTCAAATCCTAATTCTCTGGTTAATCCTTTAAAGGTTGGAAAAATTGTTAGTTCTAAAATCTCGGAACTGACTTGTTTAAGACCTACACCATTGCTACCTGAAGCACAAGTAAATGATACATGGACTGAGTGAAGAGCTGACCGAATAGGACATTTGTTTGTTTTATTTTTAACAGCAACTGGGAAATAAGCTTATGCCATAAACTTGGCTTTGGGGAGATTATTTCATTAGATTCCAGGGTAATGTTAGCAGGCAGAAAATTCCTTTTGGCTTCTGAACACTCTTAATCCAACTCTGGGACCATAATACATTCCTAAGGTATTTTTCATTGTTCTCAATACACTGAAAACATTGACTTTAACTTGTAAAAGCATAAAATATTTGCAGTTATTTTCAAGTAACAATACCAGAAAGCCTGCATCATGCTGGGTTAATTCTTGTTTTATTTTATTTGGTTTCCTTTTATTTTTCCCAGAAAGTGGAATCTGAGATAAACCCCAGCTCCAGCTCCAGGAAATAAGACACAACATGCCCTCATGTTTGTTTAGCAGTGTGTGTAGAAGATTCAAGGGAGACATTTTGAGAAAATGAGCCGCATATCCTTCAAGGACCCCGTAGACCTGACAGCGTGATCTGAGAGCCATCTGCCTCTCTGGAGACCCACAGCCTCGCCATGTCCAAGGGAAACCAAGAACTCAGTGTTACTTGGAGAAGTTCCCTATCCCTGAATTCAATTACTGCCCTGGCCAACCAGGAAGCCAATTATTGGTCAAATTTTGTATTCCCAGAGCACAAGGCATTTTGATAACTCTCAAAGGAAAAAAAATAAAATGATTTATTTCCAAAATGCAAATATCCTTCATGGAATTGCTAAGACCAAGGGTATTTCAGGTCACAATGTCAAAGTGCCCTTTGAACCCACTGCTATCATTTTCTCTTGGTTTCCTGTTCCTGGAAGCCTGCTCTCTAGATTGTTTTGATTAAGCCCAGTTTGGGAAGCCAGATTCTTAGTGCACTCTCCACCATATTTTATGATAAATCTCATTCAATTTCCCATGTAGGGTGGCAAGCCTTATTGCTTAACAAACATAGCATCTACTCAGCCATAATTTATATCTGAATGGGTTTATTATAGGCATTGCATTTCATTCATTGTGCAGCTAATTCCATAACATGCTGCCTGCTTTCTCTATGGCTGTTTGGCCATTATCAGCTTCCAAGACAATTGAATCTTTCCCTTGCAGTTTCACAAAATGGTTTATGAATATGTAATACAAACTGTGTTAACAAGGCAAATATACTTCATTTCTTTTATGGCTATTTCCAGGCTATGGCTGGGAAGAAGAGGCATAACAATGTGTCTCACTTAGAGTGCGTTGTGCCCTTAATAGAGAAATGCACTCCCCTTAGTGGTTCTCTGTGAAGGCCTGCATTGTCTTGGAGCGAGCCATGTGCTGTTGTGCGGGTTCTGTGTGAAATGAGCCCCAGTCGACCTCCCATGGATTCAATTATCTTCTCTACACGGATGGCACGCTCTTCCCCTTGCCTCCCCCAAGCTCACTCTCCTAGTGTGGTCCTACGTGGTATTCTGACTACAAAATAGCTCCATTTGGGCACCCTGCCGTCGTGGTGGGAACAGAATTGCTCATTTTCTACATATGGCTCTTTGTACCTTTCCCCATGACCTTCATGCCCAAGGGCAGCTCTAGAGTAAAGGGCTTGTGCAGATGATGGGAGATACTCTGATCAGGCTCCACTGTGAAGAGAGATTGCTCACCTGGTCAGCAGATATTTATAATTACAGAGGATTACACCTGGATCTTAACATCCAAAAGATAATTTTTTAATTGCAGTGTAATTGACATATAAATTATATTAGTTTCTAGTATAAACAATGATTTGGTATTTGTACATATTGCAAAATGATCTCCACAATAAATCTGGTTAATTTCCATCAGCATAGTTACAAAACTTTTTGTTCTCATGATGAAAACTTTTAAGATTTACTCTCTTAGCAACTTTCGAATATGCAAGGCAGTATGGTTAACTACAGTCACCAGGCTGTACATTACATCCCCATAACTTATGGTATAACCGGAAGTTTGTACCTTTTGACTCCCTCTACCTATTTCGCCCATCCTCCACCCTTAGCCTCAGCCTCTGGAAACCACCAATCTGTTCTCTGTGTCGATGAGCTTTTTTGGAGGGCGATGTCATATTTGTGTTTTCAAAAGACCATTTTAAGTTGAAGTATGAGGTATACCCTTTGTTGAACAGGCATCACGACAAGAATTTTACACTATGACATCCCTTTTGAATTAGGTATTATTCTCACTCACATGTAGGGAAACAGTTGATCCAAGAACTTAAGCAACTCATGTTAGGTAATGTTGCTAATGATGGGACAAAGTGAGGCAGAAACTTCCCAATATCTGAGTACCAAAACCCGTGATTGCCTCCTACAGAGATTTCACGTCTACCTGCCTCTATATCCATTTCCACTGCTACTATCTTAGGTTGAACTACCATCACATCCCACCTGGAATACTGGGAAGTCTCTTCCTACCTCTTTGCCCTCATCCATCCTTATCTCCCTTCCAGTTCATGCTCCCCTCTGCATTTGGGTATTTCTTCTACACTGGTGCTGTCCAACAAGACTTTCTTTAATGCTGGAAATGTTCTATCTCTATATTGGTCCGGTGTTCTATACCTCTCCTGCATGGTAGCTCCTGGCTCCATGTGGCTACTAAGCACTAAGAATGTGGCTACTGTGACTAAGAAATTTTCTAATTATTTAATTTTATTTATTTAAATTTACATAGCCACACGGCTAGTGGCCACTGAACTGGACAGCACTGATCTGAGATATAAATCCAACCAAATCTCACTGAGGCTTACGCCCATTCAAACTGTTCCCATTTCTCTCAGGCTGAGAATCCAAATCCCTAACCCAGTTTACAAAGGCCCTGCATGATCCTGCTCCTGTAGACCTTTTCCAAGCTGAACTTGCGTCATTTCCTCCTCACGCTCTGTGCACCAGGCCCTCTGGCCCTTGTTTTTTCCTTTGCTTCCTCATCTGGGCCATCCTCCTTCCCTGCTCGGGGCCTCACACAGAGAATACTCTATACATGGACTGGCCTCCCTGCCTGCAACTCCCCCAAGGTGCCCATGTCCTTCCCCACACAACAGCCTTCAGGACTTGGACTGGACTTTCTTACATCACTCTGTTCTCCTTCCTATCATTCCTCACATTGCACATCTCTAGTTCTCTGATTTCCTGATTAGAGTGTTAGTTTCCTCTTGCCACTTAACAGGTTAGTGAGTTTGCTTAACAAACTTAGAGGCTTAAAACCATATGCTTTTATTTTTTTACAGTTCTGGAGGTCCAGAGCTCAGAGTTAATCTCCCTGGGTTAAAGTCAATGTGTCAGCAGGGCTGCATCCCCTTGCAGAGGGTCAAAGGGGGAATCTGTTTCTTTGCTTTTTGAGCTTCTAGAGGCTGCTGGCATTATGGGCCCCTTCCTCCACTCTGCAAGCCTCCTGACTCTTCTGCCTCCCTCCTGCATGTTAAAGACCCATGTGATTATATTGGGCTCACTTGGATAATCTCCTCATCTCAAGATCCTGTACATCCTCCAGGTTTGTTTTGCCACACAGGTTCCAGGGATTAGGACATGGATATTGTTGGGGGCCAGTTTTCTGCCTACCACACCCCTCAACTAGATGGTAAGCTCCACCACAGCAAGATGGTAAGCTCTATTCATCATTTCCAACTACCGTATCTGGTGCCTTTCTGAAGAGTGTGTGTGTGTGTTGTGTTGTGTTGTGTGTGTGTGTGTGTGTGTGTGTGTATGTGAATGAATGAACAATGTAATTTCTCTATCAGAAAGAAACCACCATGCAGAGAAAACACAAGCAGCTTACTAAGCATCTATTTAGTCTATATATTTATGGAAACTACAATTGCCACTCATGCTACACCACGTAGACACTGAGATGGAACTGATATAGTAACCTGCCATCCTTCTTTGCTGCGTACTGCCAACCTGCCTGTCTTGAGTCTGGCCCAACTTCTTTTCCCACTCCACCGGGCTTGTTCAGCATCACCTCTGGCTCCTCATGACTATTAACTTTTCATGTTGAACCAATTGTCTCCATAAATTAGAGAATAGATGCCTCTTGAACAGAAATCCAGGTAAATCAAGACAAATACGTTGACAGTACTCACAGTATTTGATCTAATTCCAGAGCAGCATCTACAAGTCATTTATTTTTTCCTTGAGGATGTTGAGTAGGGAAAACACTTACGTTGTTCATGTCATGGGCTCATAAGTATGTGAATGTACACACACACGCCCATTGCTGAATAATCTATTTTTAAGGCATAGAACAAAAATCTCATGCTGACCACTGATACCTCAATAACTGAATTTCAAAATCTATGGGTGTTTTCTCATAAATTGTACATAGTTCCGGAATACTTTTGAAGGTGGATGGGCATTGAAATCACCAAATCAATGGCCAAAACATCTCCAGCCCTTCATTTCAGATGAGGAAACCGAGGCCCAGAGCAGGGGACTGATTTGTCCCAGCCCCACCTAGATGCGGGGGTGCAGAATGGATGCCTTGATACCCAGTTTAGTACTTTTTCAACAATCACACTCTATTTTTTTTTTCTTTTCTTTTTTTTTGTAGATTTTATTTTTAGAGAGAGGGGAAAGGGAGAAAGAAGAGAGGGAGGGAAACATCAATACGAGCTTGCCTCTCACATACCCCGAACTGAGGACCTAGCCCCAAACCCAGGCATGTGCCCTGACTGGGAATTGAACCAGCGACC
Source organism: Glossophaga mutica (assembly GCA_039655065.1). Lineage (NCBI taxonomy): Eukaryota > Metazoa > Chordata > Mammalia > Chiroptera > Phyllostomidae > Glossophaga > Glossophaga mutica. The sequence continues at coordinate 24,487,148 of CM077315.1, forward strand.
CTTTGGTCTACAGGCCTGCACTCAATCCACTGAGCCACACCAGCCAGGGCTAGAGATATTTCTTAGAATTTTTTTCCTTAAGTTTCTCATAGCCTGACCTTGCTAGGAATTTGGGATTTTGTGTCTAAGAAATCTAGATTGAAATCCTGGCTCTGCCCACTTACTGTGCCTCTGACACTGGCCCAGTTAATGCCTCTGACCACTTTTTCTTCTTGTGTAAAAGAGAGGGAAGGAGGGAGAGAGTATCGGCTTTCTCACATGCTTGGTGTCAGAATCAAATGAGACAACACTTATAAAACCACTTCTCATGATATTTGCCATCATGGTGAATGAGCAGTCTGTTTCCATCCTCTCTTCCTTTCTCCCCTTTGTGTCTACTTTATGAATATGTGTTCTTCTCTCAACAACTTAAATATGATCAATTTATTCAAACAATATTTATCAAGTACAGCCATGAGCCAGACACGCTGCCAGGCCCTGGGAGAGAAGGCTGAAGAAGACATTGTCCAGGGCCTACTGATGCTTAGAGTCCAGAGACTTGGCCAGAGAGGTGAGCAGGTGATGGGGTACTGGCTGGTTAGGGTGATTTTGGAGAAGCAGCGGACCAGAGAGAGAAAGCCACTGCAGGCCTTGGCACGAGAAAGACAACTAGGAGAAAAAGTCATCTCCAACGGGACACCTAAGGAAGGTGTAGGGGTTAGTGATGGAGAAGAGGACAGAAGTTCCCAGCAGAGGAAGAAGCATGAGTGAAAGCACAGAGGTGAGCAGCATGGCATGCAAGGGAGCTGACAGAGGTTAACTGCAGTGGGCTCTCAGGTTGGGGGGGTGTGGCCAGAGGGTGAGACTCTAGAGGAGAGCAGGGGTGAGTGAGATGGCCAGGCACGGAGAAGGGCAGGTTGTCCTCTGAGGCCGGTTCGTTCATACACCTTGACCTAGGCTGGGCCTTGAGCACACAGCAAGAAACAGAGAGACTGTTCTCTGCTTCCACAGCCTTACTTACCTTCTGGGGGGAACGAAGCAGGATGCATGGGCTAGTACTGTGGGTATGAGAAGCTCTGAGCAGATAGGTGCTACCAGATAATAAAGGGTGAGGCTCTGTACCTCAGAGCTCTCGGAGACAGGGATTTTTAGTTGAGTCCAGCCCACCAGGCCACCCTGGGGCTATACGTGGGTCTTCAAGATTCTGCCTCACTGGCCCTTACCCCCGTGCTCATGGAGTCAGGAATGTGGGCTTTTCAATAAAAGTGCAGGCAATGGGCCCAGAGGGAGCCCCGGCTCAAATGAGCTTTTATATTTTTATGTGGAATGTAATCACGTTTGGTCGTGATCGAGGCCGCCCCGTTACTGCTATTAGAGCGTTTATGGTTCTAAGGGGGATATGCGTCTTCGGCGATACGTGCCTGCAACTGAAAGCGACAGGGTGTGCTGATTCCAGAAGCTGCTGCAAAATCCTAAGAACACAGAGCAAGGGCTGATGGGTGTTGCCTTTGGGAGCTTGGCCCAGAGGGCTGGGGTTGTCCACAGGCCCCAGAGTGACCAGACCCAGGGCAGGACCTCTCAGGAGGATAATTTGGCTTAGTAGATTTTACAAGCATTGGCCTTGCTACAGCATGGTAAAGGCAATTAAGTACTCAACATGAGCAGGCTCTCTATGTGACTTTTCTACAATCTTCAGAACGCCACAGGTGGTTCCCATTCACTAGACCCATTTCCCGTGTGGGCAACCTGAGGCTTAGAGAAGTTAGGGACTTCCCTGGGAGGACACAGTCTGTAAGTGTGTGTTTCCTAGGGCTCTGGAGCAAATCACCACAACTGGGTGACTTAAAACAATAGAAATTGATTCTCTCGCAGTTTTGGAGGTCAAAAGTCCCAGATGAAGTGTTGGCAGGGTTGGTTCTTGCTGCTGGTGGTCTCCAGCAATCCTTGCCCTTCTGTGACTTGGAGTGTATCACCGTGACCTCTGCCGACATCTTCACACAGCCTCTTCTTCTGTGTTTCTGTGCCCCCTCCTCTGTTTATAAGGATGCCCGTCACTGGATAGCTAGCCCACTCCAAATCCAGGGTGATCGCATCTCAAGATCCTTAAAGATTTACACCTGCAAAGACTCTTTCCAAATAAGGTCACATTCTGAGTTTCTGGTTGGACATACATTTAGGGAGGGCACTATTCAACCCAGCACTCTAAGTAATGGGGATAGGAGCCGAGGGCAAAGCCACTCAGGCAGGAGGCAAGTGGCTGTACGATGCTACATTGGTGCACAGCACCTCTGGCTTCCTAGCTTTCCACTGAGTTCCCTTCCATCATCTTTATTTCCTTACAGCAGGCTGGCTCCAAACTCCTTCCTACAAGCATGGACCAGGCCTCCGCAAAAGTGTCCCTAGCCAGGAGCATGGACATCGCTGGAAGACTCACAAAGATCCAAAGACTGTAGGGAAGCATGATGCTGCAGGAAATAAGAGAAAGGTGCTGCCCTGAGAATGAGACCCAACACTGAGTTTTGTCTCTGCTGATCATGAGCTGATGGCCTCGGGTATGTTACTTCACCTCTCTGAGCCTCACTTTCCCGGGCTGTAATTTGGGCATAAAATCCCTTGGTATACATAATAAAAATAATGGGGATAATGGCTACAAAGGTTCCAAAGGTTCCTGGCAGAAGGTAGTTGATTAATAAATGTTTGCTTTATCTGAATCTGCTCATACCTCTTCAATGAAGGAGGTGGAGAGCCAGATCCTAAAAAAGGAGAAATGTTATCTGAGTTCCGGCCAGTGGAAGGTGATAAATGCATCTCAGTATGGATATAACTGTATGTGTAGCAGGCACAAATATACATATATACTCATATGTGCATCCTCCAAACTGTAATTAATCATCGCCTGTGGGAATATCTGCTATCTATGTCCCTCTCTATTTATTCATCCACCTGTCCATGACTCTTTTGTTGAGTGTTTCTACTATGTGCCAGATCCCATTTAAGTACTGCACGCAATTTACCTTCATACCATACCTGTGAGGTCTCCATTATCATTACCCTCATTTACCAATGAATAAAGTGAACTTGCCCCAAGGCCTCGTTCACTGAATGGCAGAGCCCGTACCCAAACCAGGTCTGTCTGACAACAGAGCCAGCTCCTTTACCACCTGCAAACACTATCATGAGAACGGCCACAGGGACATCCAGAAGGTGCCTGAGGAGCAAGGTGCAGCACAATTAACTCCTCCTGGCTGGGACAGGGAAGACTTGATGGAGAGGCAGCGTCTGAGTGGGGTCACACAGCTCATGACTCACCTGGGGCTCACAGTGTGATGAAGAGCACATGGACAGCGGAGCCAGACAAATTCAGGTTCATGCCCTGGTGCTGCTGCTCACTGGCTCTGTGACCTTGAGGAGCCGACAGTGTGCTTATGAGCCCTTGTTTTCTCATCCGTCAAAGGGGATGAAATATCTACATCAAAACGCTGATGTGAGAACTCAAAGAATAACTGTATGTAAGAGGTATAGAGACAGAAGAGTAAAATTTGGCAGGACCTTCTAAAGCAGAACTTGACTTGTGGGGATATACCCAACAGAAATCCAGAAATCTTTTCACACATGTATGAAGAGACATGTACAAGGATGTCTGCCACAGCAGCACACGTGATGACTCCAAATAACCCAGTGGCCACCACCAGTAAAAATACTAGCTTGTGGAACACTCACATAGAGAGTCATGAAAATGAACAGAGTACAACCACAGGCAACAACAGAATGGATCTCACAAAATACTGAGTAAATACAAAATGCTGAGTAAAGCAGCCAGTACATATGCATGGTTCCATTTATATAAAGTTCAAAAACAAGTGAACACTAACCGACGGGGTCAGAACTGGGGTAGTGGTTACTCTTGGCAGTGGTAGGGGTGGTAGCTGGAAGGGGGCACAAGGATGTACCTTGAGTGTTGGCCACGTTCTCTTTTTTGATCCGGGTGCTGTTCACACAGCAATCAGTTTATAAAATCCATCAACCTGCACACTTATGCTCTGTGAACTTCCACACCAATTTGTAACTCAATGCAAGTTCCTTTGGAATAGCATCTGACACATGGAACATTTTCGGTAAGGGCTAGTTTTCTGTCCTCAAATGATTCAGCCATCATCTCTACAAGAAAAGAAACCTCTGTCTGTAGATGGCACCTACAGTGACATCAGTCCATTGGAGCACCACTCCTATGGGGAAATGGCACAGAGGGAAGGTCAGCAGTTTGGATGGAGGGGTTATGAGGACATGTCTGTTTGAGTCTCTGTGGGTTCCCTGGGCTGGGACTCCTGATCAGTGTCAAAGTGGGCCCATTAACGGCTCCATCTGTTTTTTCCAAAAGTTTTGAAAAACCAAGCAGGGCTCTCAGTTGGGTCTTCCAAGGCTCTGTGGATCTGACCTTTGACTACCTCACCAGCTTCTTCCCACACGCTGATGGTCACACTGACCTTTGTGTGACCTCTTCTGTCACTCCTCTTCTCAGCCTACATGGCAACCCCTCCCCTATATCACAGGTGGCAAACACAAGGCCCACGGGCCAAATCCAGCCCTCCACCTTGTTTCTACCCAGTGGCAGCACCAAGCTCTCACTTAACTGTTAAGGAGTGGTTACATTTATACAGTCCTAAAATTACATTTCGCTCTCTGGCCTCGAGGCTGATGTGGCCCCCGGTGAAAATGAGTTTGACATCCCTGCCCTACATGGTTCTTTTCCATAAACCTCTATTCTTCTATGACTTTGGAATTTTCTCAGATGTTAATTTCATAAACATGAATTTCACTGTTTACTTGCTTGTTTTCTGTCTTCTCTTCTACCAAATTTCTGTTCATTCTTTTTTTTAAAGATGTTATGTATTCATTTTTAGACAGAGAGGAAGGGAAGGAGAAACAGAGGGAGAGAAACATCAATGTATGGTTACCTCTTATGTGCCCCCTACCAGGGACCTGGCCTGCAACCCTGGCACGTGCCCTGACTGGGAATCGAACCAGCACCTCTTTGGTTCGCAGGCCTGAGCTCAATCCACTGAGCTATACCAGCCAAGGCTATGTTCATTCTCTTTTAAAAAATATCTTGCATTTCCAGTATATGTCAGCAAATGCTTTTCACATAGTAAGCTTTCAAAATAGAGTTATTGAATAAATGGAATCAAAAGCATCTTAGATTTGTTAGTAGGAGAATAATAGATTTTTCTCACTAAAATATTTGCCAACAAAATTGTTTTCACTCAGATAATTCCCAATCATACTGATTCTCAAAATCCCAAAGCATTCAACTAGACACATTGTTGCAATACAGGGATTCCAGACTATGACACAGAAACCAGAAAACACATGAATGCGTAGTGGAGGCCAGATGTCATAATAGGGAGTGGTGGGGACAGTGGCAATTGGGAAAGCCAGCGTATAGCCAAGCAAAGCACAGCAACTACTGGTCTGCACTATCCAACTGCTGACATTTGGGAACACAGAGCTTGTTGCCCAATTCCCCAGTGTTCTGAGAGAGGCCCCAAATTCACATTTTTTGGTAAGTGCACTCTGCCCAGTTTTTAGTATTGGTAATGAATGTAATGTTTCTGAAGCATGTGTAGCCAGTGAGTAGCAAACTATTTCCATGGGCTGCCTGAAGCTGGCACCCTCCATTCTGACCCCAGTTGGCTATTCTGTAAAAGGTGACAGGGTAGCAGAGAGAGGAGATGGTTCTTCACAGATCTCACAGTGAGTATGTGGCCAGATGTGTTCTGGGACCCGGGCTCAGAGCTTATTGCCATTGCTACTCCACCCACTACGAGAAAGACCTCTATGCACACATCTGGCTTAATTGAGATAAACCAGCCATCATAAAATTCAATTATGTCTTGGAATAAGTTCACTATGTTGAGAAGTCTCTCTTTATTAGCGTTAAATAAAAGCCGGTAGCCCAGTGGCGAGGACCCATCACAACCGTCTTAGGAAAGGGGAGTGAGGCTGCTTTAACATGTGATATTAATTTACAGCAAACCTGGAGTCAGAGTTCCATACGAGGTGCTGTGTTTGAAAATGCTTCTTTGTGAAGACCTGAGCCCTCTCTGCTTGCGGCAGCACCCTGTTTAATTCTGTCTCAGCAGCTTGGGCCTAACCCTGTTATAGAGGGAGTAATCGTAAATCTGCATGAAGTTTCTGATGATTAGTTTTGCTTGGAATTGGGCCAAAGAGTCAGACTTTTGCCAATTCCACATGTACATGTAAGTTCTTTCAAGAAAGAATGCATTAATCCTTCCCACTGGGCCAGGATGAGGCGTTTAGGGGCCACACAGAGGAGAGCACCCCCCTGACTTTGGTTTAATGTTTAAAGGGGTTGCCAGGACCACTTCTCAGGCATTTCAGTAAGTGCTCTCGCTTGATCCTTGTGGCAGCACTGAAAGGAAGATTCTGAATTATTTAGACAGATGAGGAAACCAAGACTCAGATTTTAAGTAACTTGCCCAAGTGCATGCAGCTAATAAGATGTCAGCTGAGATGTGACCCTGTCCTATCTGATCGCAAAGTCCCCGTTGCAGGGACACACAGCAGACATGGGCAGTTCATTCTGTACCACGTGATGCCAAGGACTGCGTTTTGGCAATTAGCCAGTAATGACAGTCCACATCGCTGATCATCCATCTCCTCAGCTTCCTTCTCTCAATTCTTTAAAACTCTGATGATATGCAGGGTATGGTAGCAGTTGACTGAGAGAGGAGATGGGAAAAAAATTAGAGATGAAGAGAAAAAAAGCCAGTGATAAAAGTGCTTACTATACTATTTAAAAGAAAAGAAAGAAGGAAAGTATGGCAGCACAAGAGCTCAAAACTCAGGATACAAAGAGGATTTTTAAATGTATTTAATTACTCAGTGCTCAGGCCTGACAATGAAGAGGAGGTTTCTGATAGGCCGCAGTGACTGCAGTGATTTGAAGGCAGTAAGAAGGCAGTATGCTGATCAGAGCCCATGGCTTGGGTTTCAGGCAACGGGGACTCCCCCTCGTCTCGCTTTTCACCAGATGTGTATCAGTGAGTGAGCTGACTTGTGTCTCCCTCTTCGTCTCAGCTTCTGTACCTAAAACAAGGGTCGCACCGCCAGGTAAGATCCCAGTCCAGCTTTGAGAGAAAAAATAGAAGCTGTCAGAGGGGGATTTTACGTACTTTTAGTCAGCCTGCACATCTGTGCCTGCTCCTGTGCACTGCCCCTCCCTCCTGTAAGCTCGGCTGGGAGCCACATCTGCCTGAGTCCGAAGAGCCCAGGGTATGGAAACAGGAATTGGAGTATGTGATTGTGTCGGCAGCATGGATTTTGTTGTTGCAAAAGGGAGAGCACTCACCATTCTGAAGCTGAGATGGCCCAGATTTTAGGGTATTTGAGTTCCCTCCTGACAGCTATGGAACCTCCAGAGCAGAGATGTCTTAGAAGAAGTGTGTGTGCATGTGAATCTTAAGCAGAGAAGATGCAGTTCCTAAGGCCCTTGTTTGGAAGGATCTACACAACTCCATTTGGGGGACAATAAAGCACTTAGAATTCAGAGTGAATGGGCACTTGATTCTGATTAGGCTAGCAGAAGGAAGGCAGAGTGTGTGGGTGCCAGTGCAGGTGGAAATCCTCTCCCAAAGGCTTCTATTTTCACCACTCAGGGCTGGAATGAGCAATAAATTTGTGACCAGGGGAAAGGATGGAGGTGGAGGTAGCAAGCTGGTTTGCGATCATGGAGTGACTCATCTATCCAAACTATTGTGTCTCCTCCAGAAGAAGGACAGAGAAGCCACTGTCAGCGAGCAGGTTTATACTCCACAGAATTGTGAGGATCCTTTAGTGACCACCTTCTTTCATTTTATAATAAGAAAACCAGTTCTAAGGAGATGATGTGACTCCTCACTTCTAGCGATAAATTAAGGCAGTGGCTCTCAAACAGAGGGTATTTTAACCTCTCATCCCCAAAGGGTACTTGGTGATACTTGTGGTCAGCTACAAGTCTTTGACTGTCCCTCACCCCAGCTGTGTCCTCCACACTCCTGAGATAATTGACTGCACTGGACCTCAATGTGTGAATTCACATTTCATCTGATTAACTTAACCTCTTGGTACCTATCTTTTAGAGTTAAACAACCAATTATTGGAAACATTTGGGCATAATAATTGCTGGATAGAGGTTTGTGGTTGAATTAGGAAATAACAAAAGTCAACTTCCAACTGAGAATCCCTGAAAAAAAGAAGCTCATAGAAAAATTGGACATTCAAGGATGTGTTATGCGTTTAAATGAACTGCAGGCTAAAATAAACTAGCTGATCACTGAACACAAATGGTAATTGTGGGTTGAATTTGGTTTAGGTATACTGCCGTTGTAGGTAAATACACTGAATGCTAATGGTTTTATAATAGTCTTATTAATTCACCCTTCGTAGTTAATGTCTAAGATAAACTCTGTGTCTTTAGAGTAATTTATGCATTGCACTTTTAGAGAATTCCAATTGAAAGAATATGAACATAATCATTTTGCACAAATGTTCTCTGAGGAGGGAGCAGGAAGTATGAACCCGGGCAGAGACTCCCCACTGCTTTATTCATAATGGATCAGCCGATTCATTCCTTATTAATTTAATGGAGTACAAGTAAGCAGCGTAACAGCTTGAGTTTAGAAGTGTTTCACAAATGGGCCTTTTTGTCTGTAATCACTTAATCCTGCCGGCTAGGCCTCATAAATTGAATAAAAGAGGGAACTGGGTTTTAATTAAGTCCCAAGCATGAAGCTGCGTCAAAGACACAACCACCCCTGACAGACACAGGGGTAAAGTGTGTTTGGTTAACATCCCATGCAAACAGCCTCCTGGCCCAGGGAGCCCCTTGCTGGAACCTTTTGATGTCTGGCTGGAGGGGAAATCCTTTCCCCTTCACCGGCTTGCTTCTCGAAGGACAGTGAGAACACAGCAGATGACTCTGAGCTCTTGCCAGCTCAGACCTCCCCATTGAGCTGGTGTTCAAGCCAAAAAGTCATGACTGACCCCACCCCCTATTTTGCATCTGTCTAAACAGAAATGGTTGACCAGTAGCCCTGTCAGTAGAAAAAACGAGGAATCTTTTCCCAGGAATTTATGTGTCTCGTGGGGAAAATATTAGGCTTTCAGACCAGGTTGACTTGGATTCAAATCCCAGCTGCACTCTATAACAGCTACAGCCCTTGAATAAGATGCTGGTAATGCTTCACCGTGTTTTGATAGACTATGTAAGTTTCTGTGGTCCAGCACTTTGTCAAATAGTGATTCGTGGTTCATCGAGGACATTCCACAAAGGAGACTTAGTATCATGACTATCACTTCCTACATAAAATAGAAATGTCGTTTCTGAAAAGCGTGCTAATAAACTCAAATGGAACATTTTCCCACATCTTTCCTTATAAATATGCCCAGAAAGCCCCCAACTGCCCAGTTGCAAAGTTGGAGATAAAACTGCAAATTTTCTGGGGCTGGGTTTTCCTTGAAGAGAAAACTATTGAGGTAGAGCTCTGCTCTTAATGAGAACAGTCTGACAGTGTCCAGAGTGGGAGGGGAGGGAATTTCAGGGGAAAAGGGGAACGGTTTAGAGCAACAAGTATAAAGGACTCATGGACAAAAACTATGGGGGGAGGAAATGGGAGGGAAGTGGGGAGGGCTGGGGTGGTGGGCTGGGGCGGGGTAAAAGACAGAAAACTGTACAATATCAACAATTAAAAAATACTGATTTAAAAAAAATAAAATAAAACTTGTGAGAAAAAAAAAAAAAACAGCAGCAATGATGACTACCACACTGAGGATGCTGAAGACATCACTACAACTTACTGAGCAACGTATATGGACCACACCATTCCCATAACTGCTTTCTAATTCTCATATGGTAGGTTAAGTTGAATGCCTATTTTGCTAGTGAGCACACTGAGAAGTTAATCATTTGCTGAACCAGGATTCAAACCCAGTGTGTTTTAGTTACACAGCTTCTGATCTTTCCATTACCCAGAAAACTTGAGAATAAACACAGGTTTTACCCTGGCTGGTGTGGCTCAGTTGATTGGGCATCATCCCACAAAGTGAAAGTTTGCTGGTTAGATTCCTGGTCCACGCACGTACCTAGGTCACCGGTCCATTCCCCAGTCAAGGTGCATACAAGAGGCAACCAACTGATGTTTCTCTCTCACATGGATGTTTCTCACCCTCTCTTTCTCCCTTCTGTTTCCCTTCTCTCTCTCTTTAAAAAAAAAAAAAGAAGAAACCCTGGATTTGCAAATAGGTATTACTTATTATTGTTTAACTAATTTTTATGTGATTATGACATTATCACTGCAAAATTTTTAGGAAAACAATTTTAAAAAGAAAAGTAATATTACTTTAAATATCACCAATCAAAGAAAACACACTCACTTCCTTGGAATCTTTCTTTAGTTCTTCCCTCCAAGAGCTAAACTATCGCAGGCTGCTCCATGGTCAAGCCAGTGAAGACTGACTGGCTGGTCTCCAAAGTCAAGGCACTCGTGGAGCAGTGGGGCACACAGTCACAGGAAGAGAAGAAGACTGTTGTGTGACAAGAGCCATTACAGATTATGCATGCAGCAAGTCCCCCTAATCCAGACTGGGTTAGGGAAAAGGGATCAGCTGCCTTCTGGAAAGAAGGACAGGCTGGGAAGCCTCATATGGTAAAGAGACAAAGTGCCCCAGGCACGGGAAAGTGCTTGGACACAGAACTGGGGTGAAAGAGTGAGGGGAGCATGTGAAGGAGCAAAGGTGGCTGATTAAGAAGAAATCACGGAGGGTTCACATGGCCATACGTCTGTTTTAGCAAAACCTGCAACTTGCTCAGTGTGTCATGTTAGGGAAATACCCAGTTTTAGTTCTGAGCCTCATTTTCTTTGTAAAATGGAGATACTTACTCTGATCACCCACACCTGGTGGTCATAAGTATCAAAAAACAGGACTTATTTTTACTGTTGTGGTTGGGCACTTGCTTTGTGAAAAGCTCTGTCCCAGCCCTTCACTATCATTAGCTTGTTTCATCCCCACCCTGACCCTGTAAGAACGGTTCTGTTATTGTCCCCATTTTACAGATGATGAAAATGGGGCACAAAGGGTGTCAGAGACAGGGAGGACAGAGCTGAGATTCAAGCTCAGGATGTCTGGCTTCAGAGTTCAAATACTAATTTCTAAGCTAAAAGCCTATCAAGGGAGACAGCAGCGTAATTTATGTTCAGTACAAGGGCTGTTGGTGAAAATGATGACAAGTTCTCTCCTGAGTCACCCATATGGGCTGAACTCTTGCCTCTTGTGTATTGGATGAACCAATCTTTAGCTACTAATAATCACCTGTATTTATTTAAAATGGGCTAGTTGCTAGGCACTAGATCTTTTGCATGGATTGCCAAAGCTAACCCTCAGATCATCAACATGGTGATTCTCATTTAATTCATAACAAAATGAAGGTTCAGAGAGGCCAAGTTATTTTCATGAGGCCACACAACTAGGGAGTGGTAGAATTTTGATAGAAACCAGGTAGGGCCTCACGTCTACATGCCAAACAATGTAGCATCAGACATAACTGAGCTGAGAGCTAAGATGTTGGTTGGGCAGGTGTGAAGGCTGAGGGAGTTAAAGAGAATCTCCTGGCCAGCATAGACACAAGCTGTGCCACACCCAGACAAAAAGGAGAAAGCCTTTTCTCCCGGCTATCCCAGTAGGTAAACCAGGGTAAATGGTGCCTGGAGACAATCCACCATATTTACAGCCTCTCCAGCCACATTTCATTGCAGAATTTGCAAAGATGGCTGTCTTTGGGGGGCTCCCATAGTGGAGAACAGTGGTGCCTTGGGAACCACATGGTCCACTCAGGTGTTCTTGCACTGTGCCTGCTGCTCTGGGAGCTGGGTGTTCAGGCCCTGACTTAACCCCTGGCACTGGACTGAACGACCTCTTCTACTTCTGTTAGTGTTGAACACCTATTGGGTGTCCCCTACTGACCTGACTGGGCCCCAGCAATGGCTCCTGCCAGTCCTCCAGCACTGGGGGGTGGGGAGTGACTTAGTATACAGGATCAGAAGAACTGTGCTACTTAATTCCAGGAGTTGTGTCCTGTGGGTAATTAAGTGTGCTCTGTTTACTCTGTGCTCTTGGTTGTCTCATCAAAGCTATTTTTTTAAGTTTGTATAATGCTTTCTACTCATTAAGCAGCATTTGGTAAATAGGCATACTTTGGGAGGCTGAGACACACCGATGCATTAAGGGACCTGTCTGGGGTGGAGACACCTGAGGCATCATTATAGATTTATATATTAAACAACCTGATGCTCCTTTCCTACTGCACAGAGGAACTCTTTATTTCATCAACCTGGGAGAGGGACCTCTCTGTGTATAAAATTACCCTCCAGCATTGCAATTGGCCCAGGAAAGGAGGAAGGGATGATAGGAAGGAACATTTTACTGAGCGCCCTGTATGTGCCCCTTACACTGCTGAGTTCCAAGTTCCTCAAAAGCGTTCTTAATATGAAGATAATGGTACTAATACCAACAACTGACACTGAACAATTATTGAACATTCTGTATGCCAGACACTGGGCTGATTGCTTCATGTGCACCCTCTCATCTAACTCTTACAGCATCCCTAAGGGGTGGGTACCATTTTACAGATGAGGAGACTGAGGAACAGAGAGGTTAAGGGAACTGTCCAAGACTGCAGAGCTTCTAGGGTCACTGACCATATTTTGTACTTGAGTGGTTTGTCTTCTAGAGCCTGTGTGTGTAACTGTGATACCCACTTCCCATTACGCAAGCAGGGTTACTTGGCATAAGACAGTAAAATGCATATAGTACCATCTTCCCACTCCGAAGCAGCACTGTAAATGGACACAAAGTTCAGGGAAGCCTTCCTGGAAGAGGTGACCCCTCTAGTATCTTGCTTTTTCTGCCAACATCCCTGTAGGCAGCTCAGCTCCAGGCGAGCACGTAGGTGCCAGATGGAGAAGGTGTTTCTGTTTCCTCCAGTGAAGAGAACAGAAAGATGACTGCAGGAAATAAACACAGTGGTTCCTCCCCAGCTTCCCGGCCCTGCAGATTGATTTCAATGCACTAGGGAGATCCAAGAACATACTGTCTCAGGCTGTGGCTACAAGAGAAGAATGGTGGTTCTTGGACAATGTTTTTTAAAGTCAGCTTGAGAAGATGACAATGGTTGACTCAAAATGGTTTGACACAGCGATACCCCTGAAGGCTGCCACATCCAGGGACATCCAAGGATATGTCCTAGATAGCCCTTCTATAGACTATAGGTAGATAGGTGTATGTTGGAAAATATCAGCTCTGGGAACGGATTGCTCTCTAATAACAGTTGAAAAAGCCCTTTTCATTAACAGTAAATCCCTTTGTTCCTTGCCCTGCCCAGTACAAAATAAAAATTAAAAAATAAATAAATAAAAAAGAACAAGAAATACTGTTGGCTTTCATTCAAGAGCATTTAAAAAAAAAAAAAAAAAAAACTAGGGCAACCTTCCTTATCCAACTACTGACTTGCAGACAGATTATCGGACCTTGTACCAAATTAGGCAAAAGATTGGGAGAATGAGGACGCACTATGCAAACATGTGCTGCCTCTTTAATATCTCAGGTTTCCTTTAAACATAAAATTATAGCACAACGCATGAAAGGATGCCGGCATTATCCTTTATCACAATACCCAGCCAACTTTAACTCCTCTCAAGTGTTATTATAAGAAATAGAATTTACTGCTCTGGACTTCTCTTCAATAGTGCTCCTTCCCTGCTTAATGAAATGTCATTATTCCAATACAACCCCTTTCTGTTTGCAGCCCGTTTCCCCCCACCCAGCCACTATATTTCATTTCCTGCAGTTACGTGATATTATTGCCTTTTTTCCACAGCTATTGATTTAGGTGTGTATGGTTATTACAATGCAAAATAAAACAGCTCCCCCATCCATTCTACCTTGTACCACTGAACATTAACTTAATTTGTTTCAAATCTGCATTTGATTTGGCAAGGAAACCATTTATCTTTATGAAGAAAGCCCTCATAAAGTAGAGAGTTTAGGAGATCACTGCTTTAAAAATTTAATAGCCCTGTGTCTTATACAGTAGAAAAATGAATTAAACCTTCAAATAGTATATGTCTCAATGTAACCTTTTTGCATTTCATACTATGTTTAATTTATTATATTCTGGAGTGGGGGGCAGGAATTAGAGGACCGATTGCAGGATGTGGCTTGCTTCTGCATTCCATGGATAAAGTTGGGGTCTGCCACCCATGAGCATTGGGATTTGCTGCAAATCCTCATTCAGCTCACGCTGAATTGATGCTGCGGTTTCAGCGGGGGAGGGGGCGTGCTAGTGTGGGTTTTGTCCCAGGTTCTTTGTGGTGGGAGATAGGGCTCTGTCCCTGGACCATGTGAAGTGCAGCCTGGGAAGAGGGATGGAGGGGGAAGACAGAGGTCTGAAGGCACTTATAAAAGATTCTAAAATAAGCAAATGCTTTTACTCAGAAGTCACAGGGCAACTCTAAGAGGTCAGAAGCAGTGCCTGAGCCTCCGTCTCAGACAGGACCAGAAGACACTGATAAAAGTGCCAAAAATTCTGTTCTGCGAAAGGGAGGGCTGAGGCTCCAGCCTCTGCTGTCTCTCTGTTGATATGGACAGCACAGAACACCAAGTCAACAGGAGAGGAAGCTTGAAGAATATAAAACTATCAAATTCTCAATCCTCAGTGGAATGAAAATTTATGTGTTGGGATCCGGGGTCAGTATACATATTGCTATATAAATTTCTTATTTGCTCCACTTCCACCACCACCACATCCCCACCATTATCCCCACCATCGGCACCATCACAGGGGCTATAAAACACTTTCATGTCCCCAATATGCTAAACACTTTACTTCCATTCACTCCTTCAACAATACAACGATGACAAATTATAGGTACTACATTCATCCAGAGAACAGAGGAAAGTACAGGAGTGTGAAGTAAATTGGCAATGTCACAAAACCAGAGAAGTCAAAATCTGAATCTAGGTATTTTTCTATCCAAAATCATGTTGCATTTTTGGTGTGCTTTCACTAAATAATTTCAGCTCACAATAACCTCTCATTTATTTAGGACTTCTCCAAGATGCAGTCGCTTGACTATGATCATCTGACATTTGAAACACAGTCTATAGAATTAGCCATGCTCATAGAAGGGGGAAAGACCCAGTGGCTTGGCTGGAGGATGGGTGCTGAGGAATGCGTCTCCGTCAATCACAGAGAACACCCGATGCTGCTCTGGAAACCTGGAGTACCTCCTTGATTTGTAGTGACTTCCTAGGCTTAACTTACCTTCAGGGCTCTTTTTCACTTTCTAATTATGAACTGCTTTATAGGGTTATAATTTCTATATGGCGAAACACACAGATCTTAAACACACAGCTCGATGAGTTTGCATAAACATGCACACCTGTGTAACCACCACCCCTGATAAGATGTAGAACACTTCCATCACGAGGGCTCCCCTCCTCTGGCAGGACACTCCTAATGATACCATCCCCAGAAAATCTTTTTCTTTGAAAAATATATTTGTAATAAATAGTCTACATTTATCTTATGCTTACCATCTGGCAGGTCTTGTGCTAAGTTCTTTCCATGGACTATCTCATTTAATTTACACATTTCTATAGGCAGAGATATTATTATGCTTATTTTGAAAATAATAAAACAGGATCAAAGAGATGAAGCAATTTGTTCAAGATTACACTTGAGGGTCAGAAACTGAACCATAAGTAGTATGCCCTCCTCTACATATCCTGACCCTGAGTACCCCAAGTACCCCTTCCTTGTAGTTTATTACCAGATTGTTTCATGTTGCTTTTTCATGATAGGGTCCCATCAGACCTTTAAAATCCCTCAATAATACTAAGCAGGATGTTGGGTGTGCAGGGGATGCTCTCTGCCTCTGTGTTTCTTAAGTAACAATGCCAACCAGCCAGGAATACCCAGGCCACATCTGTAACATGAAGTTGGGATTATTGGCTTCTTAGAACAAGAGATAATCGATAGCATTGGAAGCCATGGGTTTTCTCAGTAAGAAGCTGGAAGGGAGATGTAGGATTTAGGCTTGGGTTAGGTGATTTTGGAAGTGGACTCAAGAAATCAAGAGTTTGCTCAGATTGGGTATTGAAAGGAAGCTGGGATAATTCTATGCTTGCGTATCTTAAAATAGATCATCTATATCACAGAGTTTATAGGGAAGGCGGACAAGTGTGAGGCTGTAGCTGACTGATAAAGACGTTGCAGTCACTCCTACTGGCTGGGAAAGTGAGATGGCTGCTATTTTGCGGCTGGACAAGTTCACGCTGTATCTGTGTTCAAGCATGACTATGAAGTGGTCTTGTTGTTACCCTACTCCATCACAGTCACAGAGGGGCACTTCCTGATATAGGTGTTTTCATGAAATCATTAATGTGCAATAGAAGACTATCATGGCCCAGCTGTGGGTACCAGCTCCCAGAATCACAAAGTTCTGACTCTTAAGATCAGGTCAGCTCCCAGCTGTTAGCAACTACCTTTCCCTTTCTCTACTGATAATTGTTTCTCAAGAAAACATCTCTGGAGTTGAAAGTCAGTGAGGATGGTTTGGATGCAAACTTAAGAAGAAGAATATAAGGGAAGAGCAAGGTTCATAAATAGTGGCTTGTGGACCATCTCCTCTGAGCTTATGCTGAGATTTCCTTCCAAGCATTGGCATTGTGGGTGTTGGGACCAAAAAGCCCAGTGCTCAGGAACAGAGGCTCATACTTAGAGGGCTTGGATACAAAGTTTGCCTTCACTGCGTATTAGTTCTATGATCTTAGATCCATATCTCCACTGAATGATTATACCTTTCTCATAGGTTTGACATGAGAATCTATGAAATAACATGCAGAAAGCCCTAAGTGACTAACACATAGCAATTCCTCAATAAATGGTAACAAGCATGAATTTTGTCTTCTACCACTCTCCTCCTTGCTCACAAGGCTCCTGGTACATTGGTCTTCTCTTTTTCCTTGAAATATTCTAAGCTATTTCCTGCCCTTGTTCATCCTGGTGCCACTACTTGGTAAACTCCGCCCCACACACTCTTAAAACTGTGTGGTAAACAGAATAATGGCCTCCAAACATGTCCATGCCCTAATCCCCAGAATCTGTGAATATGTTACTTTACATGGCAAAGAGACATTGCATATGTGACTAAATTAAAGACCTTAAGATAAGGAGATTATCCTGGATAATTCAAGAAAATTCAAAGTAATCACAGGATCCTTGAAAGTAAAAGAGGGAGGCAGGAGAGTGACAAATGGGGGTGGAGATAAACTAGACCCACCACGGCTGGCTTTGAAGATGGAGGAAGGGGCCACAAGCCAAGGCATGAAGGAGGTCTCCAGAAGCTCCTAAGGGCATGAAAATGGATTCTCTCTTAGAGCTTCCAGCAAGGAATACAACCCTGCTGATACCTTGATTTGAGCACAGTGAGATCTGTGTCAGACCTGCATCCTGTATAAGAATTAGATAAATAGATTTGTGTTGTTTTAAGCCACCAAGTTTGGGGTCATTTCTTTTAGCAGCAATAAAAAACTGGGTCCTTTCCACTCAACTCTCAGCTCCACTATCACTACTTGAGAAATCCTTCCTAGCTGTTCAACCTAAATTACACATCCCCTCCCCGACATCCTTCAGTGACTATCAAAGTATCTAGTTTTAATCTTTGCTTATTAGCACTTATTATCACTATTTGGCGTCACCTTCAAATATATTTCTTTAGTTGATTCTCTCTTGCCTTATGAGAATATAAACACCATTAATAAGCAAAACTTATTTGCTTTTCTATAAGCAGTGCCTGAAAGATTGCCTGGTACCTGGCAAGTGTTCTGCAGGTACTTCTTTCCCCCTCATGTTTTTCCAACTGGCCTTTGGGAAACAACTTCACTTATGCAATAAAATAAGAAACTCGGACTCAATTTATATAGGATTGTGAAGAGAAGCCACATCAGCATATTTAGAGCATAAGTGTTACCATCTCTCCATTGTTAGAAAAGACCAGCAGTTTATTTCCTCATTGTTTCCTGCTGAATCCTCAGAATCCTTCTTAACACAAAGCACAAGGCAGCCATTACCAACCAACATCAGTTAGAAGATGGGATGGAACTTATTTGCCACCCTCAGAGAATAATGACTGAAAAAAATGGTTCAGAGTATTGTAGAAGGAACTAGGAACATTAAGGCTGGGGGAAATAATGATAATCATGTAATGGTAATAATAATAATTAATTGATTGCTTTGCGCTAGGCACTGTCCTAGGCTTTGATGTCCAATCACACAGCAACTTTCTGAAATGTGTTCTAGTTTTATCCCATTTATACAGATGGAGGAAGTGGGGCATAGAGAAATCAAGTACTTTTGTAAGGTCAATACAGCTAATAAGTATAAGCATAGACTTGAAACATTGAACTTTAAATCTGGGCATCTCACACTTAGTTATTTTATATAATATATATTACATATTTTATATGTTAATATATATTCTATATTCTATATTACTTATGGATATAAATATTATACTTATGTATAATAATGTATGTAGGGGTATATAAGTAATATACATAAATAATATAGAATATCATATATATATATTTAGCTTGGGATACAGAGTGTGAGATCTCTTCCTTTGATTATTTGAAGGGCTGCCAAATAGAATAGGATGAGATCTGTTGTATGTGGCTTCGAGGGCACTGAGACAACCCTTCATGTTTGCATAATATATTCCCATAATTCATACATGTTATCCTCCAAACAACCCCCAGTGGTTGCTATAGAGACACAGGAATTTGTGACTTGGAGAGGAGAACCTCCTTGCCCAGTCCACACTGTTCAAAAGCAGCATAGACAAACATCAAACCTAATTTTCTTAATCATCAGTTGCATTAATTCAACCAAACCAGACTCTGCCTGTGCCATAAAACTTGCACTCTGCTAAGTTCTGAGATCTGATTTTCACAGATAAAAAGAATCTGATTTTAAGAAATGTACAGTCCACTGTTGGTAGGAAGGCAAACTGGTGTAGCCTCTGTGGAAAACAGTATGGAATTTCCTCAAGAAACTAAAAATGGAATTGCCTTCTGACCCAGCAATTCCACTGCTGGATTTATACCCTAAGAATCCTGAAACACTACTTCAGAAGAACCTGTGCACCCCAATGTTCATAGCAGCACAATTTACAATAGCCAAGTGCTGGAAGCAGCTTAGGTGCCCATCGGTAAATGAGTGGATCAATAAACTGCGGTACATTTACACAATGGAACACTATGCAGCAGAAAGAAAGAAGGAACTCCAACCTTTCGCAACAACTTGGATAGAACTAGAAAGTATTATGCTAAGTGAAGTAAGCCAGGCAATAAAAGACAAATACCATATGATCTCACCCATAAGTGGAACCTAATTAACAAAACAAACTGGCAAGCAAAATATAGCCAGAGACATTGAAATCAACAACAAACTGACAGTAACCAGAGGGGAGGGGAGAGGGAAATAATGTGGGAAAGAAGGGAAAGGGACATAAATGAACATGAGTAAGGGACCCATGGACGGAGCCAAGGAGGGGTGGGATTGAGGATGGAGGGTGAGCATGGGTAGGGTGGGGGAAAGTGGTGGTAGGAAAATGGAGACAACTGTTTTTGAACAATCAATAAAAAATGGAAAAAGAAACAAAAAGAAATGTATAACCCATTAGATGAGCTGTAACATAGCCCCTTGCAATCTGACACTCCAGAAGCCTTAGGGGTCATGAGGAATGCACAAGAGATGAGAGGAAAAGGAAGCAGACAGTGGCCTGGGTTAAAAGTCTAGGGAAGACACAGAAGAGGAGGTGACACATGACACAGAGAACATGTGGGTGGACAGGCACCATAGGGAGATAATTTTGGTTCAATATACAGAAACATGTCCCACCAAAACTCATTCATTCTGACATCATCAGAATGGCTTATTTTTAGACCACATGGCCAGAAAAACTCTGACTACTGGATAAAAGGTTGACCTGTAACCTCCTCCCAGCCCAGAACATATATGAGGTCTTAGCTTTTCCATAAATTATTTGATGATTTACACAATTCGATTCTATTCCACAGTGTTGGGTGGGCACCAACAAGCTTCGGGCCCAAGGGCTGCATCCCTGTGTTTGAAATTGTCTTAGAATGGCACATGAAACACAACACTTTCTTAGTAAGTGAGTACCAGGAAATAAATGCCCACTGCTGTGTGTTGCTCTTCTGCTGGTTACCAGGAATTTTCTGTAAGCATCCCTTGCCTTTAGAAATGGTCCCAGAAGGTAGGCTGGTTACCATGAGTATTATAAATGGCATCCCTCATCTTTAAAACAGTCCTCGAAGGTAGGCTGGTATGTTTCAACACTGATTTACTCATTCACTCCACAAATTTTTATTGAGTGCCAAACCCTCTGCCAGTTGCTCAGAGCACCTTCTTCAACCCAGCAAAATGCCTTCCTAATGTGAGATAAATCACCATTAACTGAGGCCTAATGGACATAGTTGGTGTCCCTTAGACCATTGCCATGGAGGCAAAAAAAAAAAAAATCTGTAAGATTTTTACTTGTTAGGAGAGTCTTCAACAGGAACTTTCAAACAGGTAATAGAAGAAGTAGTAATAGTAAATAGGGTGGTTTTATTCCAAAATAGAAACTTGTGGGAGACAAAACAAAGGCCTCCGCAATGATGTCCACATCCTAATCCCAGAACCTGTGAATGTTACTTTACATGGCAAAAGGGGACTTTGCAAATTTGTCTATGTTAAGGGCCTGCATACGTGACTACATCAAGAATTTTGAGACAGGGATATCTATCTGAATTATCGAGTAGACCCAAAGTAATCACAAGGGATCCTTGCAACAGGGAGGAAGAAATCAGTCAGGGATAGATTAGTAGATGGTGTACAGCTGGCTTTGAAGATGGATGAAGAGACTACAAGCCAAGGCATGCAGGCAGCTTCCAGAAGCTGGAAAAGTCAAGGAGAGGATTCTGCCCTAGAGCCTCCAGAAAAAGCACAGCCCATTTGACACCTTGATTTTAGAACTTCTGGCCTCCAGGACTGTGAGATCATAAATGTGTATTTTAAGCCATACAGTGTGTGAAAATTTACTACAGCAGCAATAACAAAGTAACACCATACTATATGTTGAGTTATACATATATCATGTAATTTGCATTTATTTATTTAAAATACATATATTCACCAAGGAAGTATGATGATCCAGGAATTGTACCATGTTCCAAGGGCACAGCAGTGGCCCAAAGAATCAGGAACTTATTTAAAGTCTAGTGAGTAATAAATGAGAAAACAGCCCCAAAAGCTTGGTATTGCTACCCCCATTGTAGTGGTAAGAAAATGAATTCACCGAGGAGAGAAGTCACTCCTCCAGAGTCTTTGGTGATATAAATGGCCCAGCTAGGACCAAAGTCATCTGTCTCACAGAAAAACCAGTGCCACTTCTGCCACTTTCTCCTTTTCCTTAGAGACAGCTCAACAATACAGATCTAAAACCCTTTCACACACATAGCCATCTTATGTTTCTCTAAATTCCCTGAGAATCTGCAAACATCCTTTCCTCAGAGGGGGACAGCAGCCATTTCCAAAGTGGCTTTCACCCGTGCCGCTTCTCCACTTCCTTCTCTTCGGGATAACTGACATGTCTCTTATTATATGCAACCCCTAATATTTTGATTATTTTGATGCAAATCCATCACCCATAATAAATTCCCCTGCTTTCCAAATGCAATCGATTTTAGAAGCATGAAAGCAAAATCTAAGTAAGCCCTGACAGTCTCTGCCAGTGTCGGTGACAGGAGAGACCAGAGTGGCTGAAAGCTATTCTCGTCGTCAATCTGCCGGATGGTTCTCCTCACACAAACACGTACACATACGGCCTGGCTAATGCTTGCCTTTTTGGACATATGTGAGCAAATAAATGTAATTACAAGCAAGATGTAATCACAATTGCTGTGCTATTAAAGCTGTTGTATGCCCTCACGGCTTGGTTAACAATATATGCAGAAGGATGGAATTGCTTGCTACTCTCCCAGGAAGAAAACCACACCAGAAGTATGGCCTCTTTTATATTATATCTGCGAAAATACAACATTTAAATGCAGAATTTGACTTTCCAAGAATCGTACCAGAAAACCTTTTAACAGAAACAGCAGGGAGAAAAAGCTTTTTAAATCATGATACTCCATGAAGGATTATTAAAATGGAGGTCATCTCACAAGACAGAGTTGCAAATACAATGAGGGAAATCTTCTCTTCTGTGTAAATACATGAGGACAATTTATTCTTCCCTGTTGAGCTATCAGGGGATATTTTCAGCTTCTGAAGAAAAAGAAAAAAAAAAAAAAAAGGCAAGAAGCCACCATGTCCAAATGGATCAGAGTGATGTGTGGGGCTGGAACCTAGTAGTAGTGGTGAGCTTCTCACACCCTGAACCAGGCTGCCTCAGAACGGAGGCCCCAAGACTTCATGTCTGACTGCTTGTTAAGCAGCTGCACTGAAGACACTCGCCTCTATTCAGTCCATAAGGGAAGAACAAGAATGTGCAAATCTACCCATGTCAAAATGCCCAAATGCCAGCTTGCCAAGCCAGTGTGATACATTCAATATGAGCAGGCACTGACCATCTTCATACTCAACTCATCTCTCAGAAATATCTGACCCTACCAACTAGGTTATTTGGCCAGCTCTGAGTGCTAGGCACTTTGATGAGATTTCCAGGAGGCAAGCGGTTACTCGGTAATATATCTGATTTTTAAGTCATATAAAAGGTCTATAAAAGTGCCACCTCATGTTACCATCTCTGTAAGTAATGGTATACCCAGACATGGATACACCTTTCTTAGGAGTCATGATGGATAGGTAGATAGATGATAGAGAAAGGTAGATAGACAGATAGAAAGATAAGATAGATAAGATATAATAATGATATTTTTTCACTAGCCACTTCTTGACCACTCACAGTGAGCTGGACACAGTGAGCCAGATGGAGGCCAGCTGTAACAAACTGCGAAACCCTTGTTTTTACTTAATATAACCCTGACAATATCAAGTCACAAAAAATCTAAAGCACAGGTCTGATATTAATTTGCGGTCCCTTCTCATTAGGCTCTTTAGTCTCCATTTGCAAGGGGATTATTTCTGTCTGAGATCCTGCTTGAATCCTGTTTTCATCATCTGTTTTGGTGTCAGCTGCTGACTCTAATTTTTGTGTAATGATACTCCACATTCCACAGCAATCTTCATCAGAAATGGGCAAATATATACATTTGGGGCTCTATACAAACTTCAGAGCACAGATGGTCTCTGTCTGCAAATACTATGAGTTCACACTTGAAGACTGAATTCTTTCCCCATATAATCAAGAAAAAGAAAAGGAACGTCTACTCACTCACCCCACTTGTATTCGGTGTTGTGCTGGATATTCTAGCCAGTGCAATAAGGCAAGTAAAAGAAATAAAAGTGATCCCAACTGGAAAGAAGTAATTAAAGCTGACCTTATTAATGTATGACATGATCTACTATCACCACCAGAAAATCTGGTGGAATCCCCCAAAATGA
This sequence comes from Glossophaga mutica, assembly GCA_039655065.1. Classification (NCBI taxonomy): domain Eukaryota; kingdom Metazoa; phylum Chordata; class Mammalia; order Chiroptera; family Phyllostomidae; genus Glossophaga; species Glossophaga mutica. The sequence goes on from CM077315.1 coordinate 24,510,816, forward strand.
TACTGGAACTAATAAATGAGTTTAACAAGTTGCAGTGTACAAAATGAATATACAAAAGAAACAGGTATGTTTCCATATACTATCACCAAAATGGAAATAAAAATTTTTAAAATAGAATTTACAACATCATCAAAAACATAAAATACTTAGACCATGGCCAGGTGACTCAGCTGGTTGACCATTATCCCATATAGCAAAAGGTTGTGGGTTCGAACCCTGGTCAAGATACATGTAAGAAGAAACCAATCGGTGTTTCTCTCTTACACTGATGTTTTTCTCTCTCTCTCTCTCTCTATCTCTCTCTCTGTCCATTCCTCTCTCTCTAAAAAAAAAAAACAATAGTTATAGCAATTCTCACCCAAGGATGCATGTATGTACATGTATAAAACTTAGAAATAAAGCTGACAAAAAATGTGAAAGACCTGTACATTGAAATCTATAAAATGGAGAAATTAAAGACATAAAATATGGAAAGATCTACTGTGTTCATGGGGCAGAAGCCTTGATATGGGCAAGATGTCAATTTTCCCTAGTCAAAATCCCTAGCAGACTTCATATGGTAGAAACTGGTAATATTCTAAAAGACACGTGGAACTCTGAAATAACTAAAAGAGCCAAAACAACTTTTAAAAAGAATAAAGCTGTAGTGCTAATAGTGCCAGATTTCAAGGCTTAGAATAAAGCTTCAATAATCAATGTATAGACAACTGATTTTCTACATGGTGCACAGGCAACTAGTTGTGCTGGAACAATTGAAAATCCATTAAAAAGTATTAATTTTGATCCATACTTTGAACAATATATAATAGTAACTCAAAATGGATCATAGACCTAAGTATAAATCTAAAATCAGAAGGCTTAGAGAAGAAAATACAGGAGAAAACCTTCTTTGACACTGGATTAGGCAATGATGCCCTAGATGGAACATCAGAAGCATGAACCATAAGGAACAAATAGATAAATTGGACTCCATAAAAATTTTAAATGTCTACTCTTCAGAGGACACTTTTGAGAGAATGAAAAGACAAGCACAAACTGAGAGAAAATATTTGTTAAATGTATATTTGGTAAAGGATTTATATTCAAAATATGTAAAGAAGCCTTTAAAGTCAATAATGAAAGAACAGCCTAATAAATAAAAAGATACATGGGTAGCAAATAAGGAGAAAAAAGGTGCCCAATTAATCATAATGGAAATGAAGATTAAAATTATGTGATACTATTACATATTTGTTAGAATGCCTAAAGTTAAAATTACTAATCACACTGAGTCTCAGAATGGATGTGAAAGAACTTGAACTCACACATGGCTGGTAGGAATGTAAAACAACACAATTACTTTGGAAAACACTTTGGCAAGTTTATTGTAAAGTTTAACACCCCCATCATAGGATCCAACTACTCTATTCCTAGGTACTTGCCCAACAGAAATAAAAGTGCTTGTCCATACAAAGTCTTTTACATGAATGTCCATGGAAGTGTCATTCATAACAGCCCCAACCTGGAAACTATCCAAATGCCCAACAACAGGTGGACGGTTAAACACAGGAATATTCACACCATGGGATATTTCTCAGCAAAACAAGAATGAACTCATGATACACACTGCAATATGCGTAGGTCTCAAAATAATTGTGGTGCATGAAAGAAGCTGAACAAAACTTAGTACACATTACATAAAATTCTAGAAAATGCAAACAAATGTATAGTGCCAGAGAGCAGATCAGTGGTTGCCAAATGAGGAGCGATTTCAAAGGGACCCAAGGAAATTTGGGAGTTAACAGTTACGTTCATTATTTTCTGTAATGGTTTCCCCAGTGTCTACATGTATCAAAACTTATCAAGTTGTACCTTTTAAATATGTGTGGTTCGTTATATGTCAATTATACTTTAGTAACGCTGCTTTTTAAGGTACTAGAATGATTTTAGAGTCAGAATTCTTAAAATATGCCCATACACACAAAGTGGATTGATGATTCAAAATACAGAAGTAGATGAACTAATTTCACAATGTTTTTTATCACAATACATTTGTTCCAAGAAGTGGAGTTTGAGTGCACAGGTATTAAGTAACCAGTCTGCTCACCCTACTCCCTTTTAAATTGGTTGTTTGGGTTTCTGTGTATCTATTCATTCCCTCATTCAGTAAATAACTACTGAACACTAGCAACCAGCACTCTTCTAACACAGTATTTTTTTTTTAATTAAGTCTATATTTCATGGAGCTTGCAGTCTAATGAAGGAGACAGACAATTAAAATGCAACACTCGTAGATATGCTATACCTTTTATTGGAAAATTATTCTGTGTACCTACTATGTGCCAGAAAATGTCTGGTAAAAGGGAGCAAGTAGCTAGATCTCCTATCTCCTGAGACTATAATGCTCAAGCTAAGAAATGCACATCTAAGGAGAGATGATAAGAGGCATGTCATGGACTGCCTGTCAGGGAGGCATCATACACAGAGATCATCCCAGATTCCTAGAATAAATGAAGTTGAAACTGTGGTTTTGCCCTCTACCCTTGCCACGCTGTCTTGAGTAGCTGGCTTACAGCTATGTTTCCCAAGGTTTGAAGGTTATGTACTAGCATAGGCATGTTGATGGTCCTACGTGATTAACATTATAGTCAGCTTTCCCTGAAGCACTGAAAGAGAAAGTACAGATAATGCAGAAAGCACCAGGCTAGGTCCCAGCAAGATAGGACATAACCCCTGGTAGCCAAACCACATTTCAACTGTGATTCGGACATATTTTGGCCATTCCCAAATAAGTAGGATTTTGGTTCCCCCAAACTTTCCATTCACGTGCCTTTGGAACAGTTCCCCATGTGCTGTTCTTAGCTCCGTCGCCATAGTAAAGGCCAATCAGCTGAAGCATTAAATACCGAGTAAAGCCAATGTCAACTGAATAAGAAAGAGTCAATTCTTTAAATATGGCAAGGCTAGAATGCGCGTGCACTCAAGGTGCTGCGGAGAGGGGATGAGTCCCAGGGGGGCTTCCATTCCAAATCCAATCACCTTTCGGGTGCCAGCAAGAACATATATTCAATATCAGATATCAGATTTTCTACACACAGAATCATCTCCCTTCTAGTCCTTCCTCAGGAAGAAACATGAAGGGGTTTTTCTGTTTTGTTTTGTTTTGTTTTGTTTTGTTTTAGCACAAACAGTGCATCAGTAGTGTTTCAGAAGATACATAAAAGGATAAAGCAATTTCTTTCTACGGTGCAAAGTGGTCTTACAGGAAATCTGCTGTCAGCTGCACCCTCTGAGACCGAGTCTTCACTAGAGAAGCCGGTGACAAGAGCAAATAAACGTTCTTCTCATCACCTGGCCTTCGGGACGAGAGCAATTTTAGTGAGGCCCGAGTAGTCATGAGAGCTTCTGCTCTCGGAAATCTTTTATTCCTTGTCCTTTGACTTTACAACGTACCAAACCAAATTTTCTTATGTTTAGCACACCCTGCTAAGTACAAGCCCCCAAAATAGGCAAGCATCAGACAGTTACAGATTCGAGGTGGAAAGAATTCAAAAGCATCTAAGCCAACCTTTTCATTTTGCAGATGAGGAGACAATAGCCTAGAGAGTCAGAGGTTCTCCAGTGTCTTATCTCCATTCATTCAATAAGTATCTCCAATATGCTGTGCCTGTGTCATTGAGTCCTCACAGCATCTTGAGTTATAGGAATAACACAAACTTTTTAGATGGGAAAAAAATGGGACTACAAAGTCTTTAATACGGTATCTAAGGTGTTAAATGATATAACTGAACTTCAAACTTGTATCTTAAGACTCCAAGTCCAGTGGTCTCTCCAACATAATGCTGGCCAATGTCAGAAATGTTATAACTCATAACCTGGGTTTTAAACTTTTTCTATCAGAAAAGTCATAAGGGCTTGACATTACAGCCATTTAAATCATTTGCCACAGCCAATTCTAAGACTTCCTCTGTTTACGACTGGCCTCTGGCTGGGGTCTTGGGCTATGGGTGTGAATGTTCTTGTCGTGACTTCAGCTGTTGGCTGTGAACCTCTTTAGACAGGCTTACGGTGGCTCTACTCCATTACATGCAAAGCTGGAATAAATGGAGCACAGAGGGTGTTTTCGGGGAAAAAGATCAAAGTCAAAGGGTGCAGCTGGTTAGAGGCTATTTCTGGGGAATGGGACATCGCAAGTGAGGTCTCATCAGGTTAACAAACACATCCAATCCCTATAGAACCAGTCATCTACTGTGAATACAATGCCTGCAGTGATGTTTCCCAAATGCGTGTCTGGTCATATCCCTCCTCTCTTCCCCTTCAGCCTCAGGATAAAGTCCACTCTCATTAACAGGTCTTACAAAGGTCCTCGTGACTGATCCCTGTCTTCCTCCACCCATGTCCTTCCTTGACAGCCTGACCCACCGCTCTGCCTTCTTCACACATGCAGACCTGCTTTCCATTCTCTGCCTGCCTGACCTTTCCTCCCACCTCTAGCACCCTGCACAAGCTGTTCCTGGAGCCAGTGAAATGCTCCTCCATCTTCAGGTCTCAGCTCAGATGTAATTCCCTCTGGGGAGCCTTGTCTATGCCCTTGGCTCTGTACTAAATGGACCTAAGCTGGGCCCCTGGTTCCTTTCATCTCATATCCCTTGTCAAACTGCAGTGGAATCGCTTGTTTAATTTTGTCTCTCCAGCACCACGTTGTCGGGCGCCAGCTCGCCACCACACCCAACACCAGGCCCGATGTCTGGCACACTGTAGATACCCGATGATCACGTCAAATGTGCAACTGGATAAATCAGATGAATAATACTATGACTTGGTCTAGAAGCAATTATACTAAGGCTATCTTAAATGAAGGCAGCAAAGAATGACTAAGTTTACACCTGTCTCTCCAGATGATATTTTTTTTGTTTGAGAATTCACAGGGTCAGCCCAATGCAGTGATGGGTGTCTCAAAGACCACCTGGGAGACATGCAGAATGCAGTTTGCCACATCCACATGAGAGGCTTCAGGAGAACCTCTGGAGAATCATCAGCTAACAAAGGAGGTACCTCTAAAAGCGAACATGCAATGTCTTCTGTGCTACAGAATTTATTTCTCGTTGGTACTTAAATAGAACCTGAAACTGACAGAGACTTAATGAACAAAAAGTCTCTCAAAGAGGCAGCCTGTCCATAGGTAAAATGAAATCACTCCCGATTACCTCCAGTGGACAGCAGTTATGAGCTCCTGTACACAATTTAAAGGTAATCGTGTAATTTAAAAAAGGCAAAAAAAAAAAAATGCCAATTGAACTTAATGGCAAGTGACATTTTGGCTCAGTCACGATTAGAATCAAGCAGCTTTCTTCTGGCGCTTTAGCGGTGCTTCTGGGATCACAGAGGGTTAAATCCATGATCCTTGGGGATGCGTTAATGGCCCTGGTTATCCAAACCTTGATTCAGAGCAGAGGCCGAGGATTACGTTTTCTCTGCACATCCACAGACGTATTAGGACATGAAGTGGAGATGACAGGAGGAGAATGTCTCCTTTCTCCTCGGAACTGCCCCAGGAGAGTTTTCCACTGCGACCTCCCCAGACCCTGGCTTCGCATTAGAGTTATTGTCCTGAGAGGAGATTCAGTTAGAGCCTCTGATTCATTTCTTATAGTGCTCTCTTGTTTATTCTCGGTGGCAGCTAACTTGTAAAATTTTATTATGATTTTTTTTCTTGGTTTGTGTCATGGAAGGGATAAAAATAACAAAGATTCTATCATCAGTCCTAAATGCAGTTGTATAAATCTGCACCAAGGCCGTGTGTCCACAGGGCCAAGGCAGGATAACAGGTTATTCTGTTTCCAGTGGTCATTCTCTGGCTTTAGATTTTGTGTTTCTAACAGCCCTGAGACCGAGGGAGCGAGGAAAGCAGTAAGTCTTGTGGGTACACTGGTATAGTGGTCACATTAATTTGGATTTTGGATTTCCTCCTTTCTCCATACTCTTACTAGGGTGATCCTTATCAAACACAGTGTGATCAGATCAGCACCATCACCTATTGGTGATTCACCAAAATTACCGTGGCTCACTGCCATTGCCACATTGAGCACTTTCCAGATTCCGCCACCCCTGCTTCAAGCTAAATACTCTGGTTGCACTGAAATATACAGAGAACCCGTTGCAGGTTCACGGTTTCATGAACGTGCCTTGTAAATGCTGCTCCCTCACTTGGAGCATCCTCCATTTTCTCTTCCCAAGCATTTCCCCCAACTGCTACTTATTTGTCCAGAATGAACTCAGACATCATGTCCACCAAGCCAGTCCCAAAACACCTGACTGAACATCAATATATTGAAATAGTTCATCTGGTTATCTTTATCCCTTGTCAAACTATACACTGCCTCAGCATTCAGACCATCCTCTGTCCATCCTTACATTTCCAGAGTCTTGCACAGTGATTGCAATACTGCGGACTTTCAACACCACTTCACCGGACTCCTGCGTTAGCCTGGACATCATACCTCCAAGAAGTGGTCTTGTTTCTCAAGACACAGTGGCTATTCCTCCTATTTGCTTGTGTAGCACACTATTTACTCTGACTTGCAACATTCATTAGTATATCTTAAATTTTCCCACTGACTTGTCTTTTCTTCCTCTGGATCAGAAGCTTCTCAAGGGCAGCAAGTATATATCCTTTGTTCACTAATGCCTTCCCAGAGCCATGTATGGTACCTAAAACAAAATAGGTGCTTAGGAAAAACATGCCAAATAAATAAATAATCAAACAAACAAAGTATGCCCAGAAAGAGTGCCATTGATTAAGAATCTAGCAGACCTTTAGAGTGGCCTCTAGAGACTCCCACTAGATCTCTGGAAACCATGATCCCACAAGCACTGCTTCCAAGACAGGAACAGAGGGAAGAGAAGCCCTTCCCAGTAGGAGTATTATGCTCCTGCCCTGTACCTTCTGGAAAGTACAGAACACCATAGTGTCATCACATGATGACAGACAAAAACTGCAAAATTAAATTCAAGCTTATCTTGCAATTTTGTGTTTAGCCTTCTGCTGCCAACCTAGGAGGTGCTTATAAAACAGCTTGAAGATTTATCACTAATACCTTCCCTAAGACAGCACTGTCTCTTGGCAATCAGGGCCCCACCAAATTGTTGTTTTGGTGTTGGGTGTGTTAAGGGCATAGAGAAAGGGCAGAGAAAAACAACAGCATTAATCTTTCAGCTGTCAGTTCATTTTGGCTGGGCAGGTACAATGGTTGTTTTAAGTTTTAATGATGGCTCCAAATGCAACGGATGAAAACATCCCAGGACCCAATCTATATTATTATATTGTCTTGGTTTGGGCTTTGTTTTAATATAGGTTTTATTCTGCCCTCTACACTTGACCATGTCCATTCCTCTAGCCTGATGAGAAAATGATTCCATTGTCTTGCCCTCTATCCTCTGGAGACCCAGGTTTACAGCTGATTTTAAGAAAGAAAACTATCTCACCAAAGTCACTATTAGAGTGAACTGTAGTTGCCTTTGACAATTCTCTCAAATGTGCTGAAAGTTTCTATCTAAACTATGATTCTAGGGAACAGTCTTAATGGGTGGGCTGTGTCAGTGGAGTGGGGACAAGCTCCCCTTCACACAGCTTGGGAGGAAGTGCATGCTCCCTGATAGAGGGCACGGCCCTGAAATCGGTTTGATCTGAACCTATAATCTCTACTTTTGCAAGTTGTTTTTTCAAGTAGACTCCTTATTGATGTGTAACATAGAGAAAAAATATACAGTTATAATTATGCAGCCAGATGGATTTTTACCAATTGAACACATCCATATAACTAGCATCCAGATAATAAACATTACCAGAAAAACAGAAACTCTCTGTTCATGTACCCCCTTTATCGCTATTGAACTCACATCGAGCACCACAGATTAATTTTTCTTGTTTTTCAATAATACAATACAGAGCCATACAGTATGAACTCTCTTGCATATGATCTTTGTGATATTTTGTATATGAGTATTTGTGATATTTATCCACTTTTGTACGTAGCTACCATTTATTTGTTCTCAGTACTAAGAATACTTTCTACTGTGTTAATATGTCACAATCAGTTTCTCTACTCCATTGTTGGTGGATTTGGGTTCTTTTCAGTTTGGGTCTCTTAAGAAGAGTGTTTCTATGATCATCCTATGAACATGTATTTTAGTGACATATGCGTGCATTTTTGGGACAGCATTTAGGACTGAAACTGCTAGGTCACAGAATATCTCATATTCGGATATAGATTGACCTAAATTTAAATTACTTTTCCAATTTTGGATTAAGTGACCATAAACAAGCCATTTAAGATGGCTGTTTCCCTATCGGTGAACGGGGAAGTTTTACATTGCAAAGTTGTTTTAAAGATAATGTTGAGCAGTAGAGAGTATCTGGCATAGCTCTGACATATAAGTAATATTTTTCACGAAGATGTTTAGTGCTCACTAAATATTCTACATGTTCCCCTATCTTTCTAGCTTTTGCTGCAGCTACATGATTTGAGTTCTGACTAGTGTGGTATGAGTGGAAATGAGTTGTGCCACTTCCGGGCCACCAAGCCATCCTCCCCTCCCCTCCCCCAGCTCTCTCTTGCCATCTTGCAGAACTCAGAAAAGCAAGTCTTCAAGTGGCAGCAGCATAAGACAATTGAGCTCCCTAGAGTCCATGAGCAACAGTGCAGAGCAGAAACTCCACCAACTGGCATTGGACGCATAGCAGGAGCAAGAAACATTTACAGTGTTAAGCCACTGATATGTCTAGGGTATGTTGTTATTGTAGCATGCCAAAGGCAATCGGATAAATGCAGCACTCAAATGACAGAATATGACCCCACCCTAATGAAACCATTAGAATTTCCCTTCAAAGAGTTATGTGACTCAGGCTCAACACAGACATCGGACTTTACATATTACTTCACTCTTGATGGCAAGGAAATATTTTCTTGGTGTGACTAAAGAGAAAAAAATGGAAGTGATCTTTTGCTGGAATATATTAATTGAAGAATCTCTCTTCTCTGTTGAGAAAGCAAATTCTAATGCCAAAATTGCAGCTGATGTACCCCCAAACAGCACTGCCTTCACAAAGAGAAGGCCCTTGGTGATTATTAGTTTAAAAAAATAAAATCCTCTCCCACCAGGTTCAAAGCCAGCCTCATTCTTTTGTTCCTATAAAGACTTTCTTTCTTCATGTTCCCTGGTGTCTACATGGCCTATGAGTTTTCTCCTAATGATTAAACTCCTAAAAATACTACAAAGAATGCTTAATAAGGCTTTTGTGTTTGCTGGTTGCTATAGAGACTGTTTAATGTAGGATTTAAAGTACATGTAAATATGTATTTTGGACAGTATTTAAAAACACATATAATTTACTCAGCCATAACAGCTACTTCAGTGTTGCAGTTCAGTGTGATAAGGCATATGTAGTGCCTTACAGTGCGTTATGTATAGTTATTTACTTAATAGCCTACAACAGTTTCTTCAATTGTGCAAAAGAAATAGGCATTTACCCTGTTTTAACAATGAATATCATTTACTCCACTTAGCAATTGATAGCCTTGAGTCCCATGCAGTCTAATGAATATGCAATTGGTATAATGTTGATGCAGGAAGGAAACCATGTTGACAGAGACTTACTAGCAAAACAAAGGGTCTTGCTGATGGAGTCTTGAGCTCATTAGGAAAGTTGTTGACTGAACTACTCTGGCTCCATAGGAAACCCTTGGAAAGAGACTACTATCCACTTTGAAGCAACCCGCAAGGACGGACCCAAGGGTGAAACAACCCAATAATACAAGGTCTGTCCGTAAAAAGTCCAGCCATTACTAATATAATGAAAACAGCTTGCACGACTTCAATGTAACCTGGCAGCCAAGGAGAGTGGACTGCAATGCACATGTGTGAACAATGGCAACTTCACTGTACTAGTCAGTGGGTGCAGAAGATGCCACTGAGTGAGCATGTGTACTGTGTGACTGTCACATTCAAAATGACTGAGTAGAGCAATAAACCTACACTAAATTTTTGTGTTAAGCTTGAACATTCCTCCACAGAAACTATTCAGATGATTCAAAAGGCTGCAGCTTTGGGAAACTGATGATTGGCAGCTTCATCACTATAATGTATCTGCTCATGCATCACATTTTGTGCAGTTTTTTGGCAAAACATCAAATCACCCAGGTAACTTATCCTCCCTACAGGCCAGATTTGGCACCCTGCAACTTCTGGCTTTTTCCAAAACTAAAATCACTTTTGAAAGGGAAGGGATTTCAGACCATCAATGAGATTAAGAAAAATGCAACGGGACAGCTGATGGCAATCAAGAGAACTGTGTGAGGTCCCAAGATGTCTACTTTGAAGGGGAATAAGGCATCATTGTCCTATGTACACTATTTCTTGTATCTCGTATCTTCTTTAATAAATATCTCCATTTTCCTATGACATGGCTGGATAACTTCTGGACAGACCTTGTAATAGCAACAACTAACAGTAATTGAACAGACTTGGTGCTAAGTGTTTCACATGCATGATCTCATTTCATCTGCACAACACAATACCCCTATGAGATGGGTGCTGTTATTATCTTTGTGAGATAAGGAAACTGAGGCAGAGAGGCCATACAAATTGACCAAAATTATCACATAGCAGAAGCCTACCTATATCTCATCTGTCTATCTTGCTGAACTATAAACTCAAGTGGAGATAGCACCTGGTTTCTTTCTTTCTTTTCTTTTGTTTTTTTGTTTTGTTTTGTTTTGTTTTGTTTTGTTTTGTTTTAGCTTGCAACTATATTCCCAGTGTCAGGCATATAGAAAAATCTTAAAAAATATTTGTCAAAAAGATGTCTCCTATTCCCTCACCTCTTTTTTGTGGATGTCTGTATGTGGAAGTTCCAGTTTGATGTTTTTCCAGTTTGATGCTATGACTTGATCATGAATCTACATCTATCTCATGCTTTTTTTTTTTTCCAGTTTGATGCTATGACTTGATCATGAATCTACATCTATCTCATGCTTTTTTTTTTTTTCCAGTTTGATGCTATGACTTGATCATGAATCTACATCTATCTCATGCTGCAATTTTGACCCCGCACCTAATTCAAGACAGTCTGGATGTCCAGGGCTCTACCACATGACCTGCAGCTTCTCCTGTATTTTAACAAATCTCATCCGAATGCTTGAGTACCTGTCTGATGTAAGGCACTCTTTTCATTAGGTGCTATACTGTTTCCCATATCATCCCCATGGATCAGATCAGTGGGATATGGGTTCTAGCTAAATATTTCACTAAAGTTTCTTATATTCTCTTGGACTCAATGATTAACACTGTTGACCTCTTTCCTATTAAAGATATTCTGACTTGGTTAAATTTCCCCAAATCTTTTAGCACCTTCCTGCTTTCCTACTTAGAAATCCCAGCAAAGCTGCATAGTTGGAACTGGAATTAGGCCAGTGATGACATGAAGGACTAACATTGAAAAATAAAATCATCATCAGCCTCTTAATTTGAGTTCCCACCCAGAAACCTGGCACCTTCTCTTTAGAATGCATTTTTAAAAAGCCAAAAGCAATTAGCCATTATGCAAATTAATCCTCAGTTTCCTCACCTGCAAAATGGTAAGTGCTGCACCATCCTTGTGGGGTTTTAATTAAGATGAAATTGTGATATAATGGACATAAAATGCTTAGCTCAAAATCTGGCACATGGAAATGCTCCTACTAAAGGGTGAATCCAAAAGTCTAGGATCCTCTAGGGAAGGACTCCAGAGAATCCAGGATCATATCTCTAATGGTTCATCATAGAAGAAAGGAGTCTGGGTCCAGCAGGGGACAAAGTATGAATAGTGGAAACACAGGCTGATACCCCACCAGGACCTGCTGCGATGAAAGTAAGTGGACCGTGGATCTAGCCAACAGAGTAGCTCAGGTGTGTCTACTCCTTGGATTCCTCTAGACTCCTGTGATGCCTTTCAAACTTTTTTCGGTATGCTTATACCTGTGCGCACCACCCAGCACTTGTCCAGAATTGGTTCCATCCCAATGCTCATATTTTCTAAGCAGTCTGGATCACCTTGAATTTTATTACTGTCTTCTAAGTTTTTCATCATCATAGAATATGGTAACCTAATTTATTCACTTACTCAACAAATAATTAGTGACTGTTTCCTCTAAGCCAGAGACTATCCTGGGACAGGACACATCCAAGGATAAAGTGCTGAACAAGCCAGAGAAAGGTCCTATCCTTAATGGAGCTTCAAGATAGTTCACAAAAGTGATGGGGACTTTTTTACTTAGTCAGGAATCAAGATGATGCCCAGGAGGAGTCTCAGCCTAGTAAAGGTCCCGGCTAGGATACATGCATCGTAGAGACGTATGTGCTTACTGATGGAATCAATGAATATACCGTTGTGAGGGATAAAAACAGGGATGGCAGAGAAGAAAGATGGGGTAGATTCACCAGGAGCCATTCCAGTTCTTCTTGGGAACTGGTCACTCCCTCCATTATGAAATGAACAAGAATATGCATTCCCTAGTCAACAAAAGAATGAGACTGGCTTTGAGCTTTGACCATGTGCTAGCTATTACAATTGGAAAGCCAGGCTAATTCCTGCCTGTCTAGCTCAACATTCTTTCTTGGTTCTCCCTGTGTCTGAATTAGGTCAGAGTCTTTACCATATCATCTCAGATGCTGGAAGGTCCATTGTCATCCCAAGTTTCATTGAACATATGTTAGTGTATGATGATTTGGCTTTTCAAAGTTTGCAAATCTTGAAATTCATTTTTAAGAAAGTTGATAAATGAACAACCAACATTATTTCAATTCAACTTCAACTGACATAATGTTGCCCAGTCCATCTTAGACTGTGTTTAATTACGTTAAGTGAAGGTTTCTCGACCTTGGCACCACTGAAATGTGGGGCCAGATGATTCTTTGTTGTGAGAGGCTGTCCTGTGCATTGTAGGCTGTTCAGTAGCACACTTGCCTTCTATCTACTAGACGCCAGTGACTTTCCCCCAAATGTGACAACCAAAAACTGTTTCTAGGAATTGCCAAATGCACCCTAGGGAAAAAATTATCCCATAGTTAAAAAAAATAACACTGCATTACACATATCTGAAAAGGTTTCTTGAGCTACACCTGATCTGTTACTGAGTACTGGTACTGCTGCGTAAAGCTCTCTGACGTGGGACAGGCCTACCTGAGAGTCAGCTTCCTTTCCTGAACAAAGGAGGTACTGAAGCCTGACACTGTGCTGAGGTTTAAAAGATGACATGTATAAAGGACCTCAACAGTGCAGAAGCTCAATGACCATGATCACATCCTATTCTTTGGCTAATAGACTGAGAAAGAACTAACCTCTATGTGGTTCAAGAAATCCTTGGCAAAACATATATAATATAGAGCTATCCTTAAGAGCACAAGCTTTGCAGTGGGACAGATTCAGATCAACTCCTGAATCCACCTGGATCCAGTGCCTCTGTTCAGCACTGCTACAATACTCACCAGGGAAGAAGGGGCTGCTGATCTTCGATACTTTTCCTACTCAAACTGTGGTCCACAGATCAGCAGCACCGGCATGGCAGGGAAGCTTATTAGAAAAACAGAATCTCAAGCATCGCCTCAGACCTCCTGAATCAGAATCTGCATTTTGGCAAGACCCCAGGGGACCCATATGCTCATTAAAGTTTGAGAAGCGGTGGTCTGCAAGCCTTCCTTCCAGAGTGGGGGCTTTGGTGTGTTCCGCCAGGAACACAGAGGCTGTCACTTCCTGCCACAGATGTCCTCAGAGACACGAAGGTTACGCCAGAATCAGCAGAGATCAGGCAAAGGGGAAGCAAAGTGTATTCTCAGGAGCTCCTGGAAATAATTACCGTTCTCTTAATAATAAATGAATAGGCTGCAGTCCCAGAACACATTGAGAACAAAGCAAAACATGTCAATATAAAATCCAGCAAATAAAACAATCAATTTAAAATAGATTTCTCTAAATGGTTTGCCTGCTTAGGCTAAGTGCCCCACCTCTGGAAGCTCACAGCACATTGTGCTTCTACCTGCCTCAGCCCTTGTGTTTGAATCTCGACATTTTCCGTTTCTGGGGCTGTTTCCTATTCTAAACTATAAGTTCTTTGAGGCCCCCATTTCCTGAAAAGACAAGAAAAGGAGTCCTGGTACTGAAAAAAAACGATTAGAGGCAGTTATAAAAAACTAAAAAGAAAATTCTCTGTGTGAAATATTTTCAACAAGAGAGCAACAGCATAGATAGTTCCAAATTCCTTCACAAGTATGGCTGAAAGGTCCACTCCCCATACCCTCACCACCATCCACCCCCATGTGAAGCTCTGAATTCTCAGGGACTCACATCAGTAAGTAGCATTCGCCAGCCCACCAACTAGAGTCTGTTCTCTTCTCAACTGTGTGAATGTTCACTGGAAACAACAGAATATACATACATATGTGTATGTGTATACATATGTGTATGTGTATACATATGTGTATGTGTATACACACACACACACACCCCTTTAGTAATGCCTTCCCACATTGACTTTGGACATGGCCACGTAACTTATTCTAGCCGATGGAACAGAAGCTTAAAGGGTCATTTCCATTTCCTATCTCTCATTCCTATATATTCACCATGAGAACAAGCCTGGACTTGCCTGCTAAGATGCAAAAACCCATGATGCACAGTCCTGACCACATAGTAGAACGTAGTCAAGGTCAGCAAAGCTGCCTAACCAACACAAACCTGAGAAATGAGTGAGTTCTATCAAGCCCAGCTCAATCCAGTAGAACTATCTGCAAATTCAGAGCTAAATAAATTCTCATCACTTTGAATCATTGGATTTCAGGTTGTTTGTTATGCAGCAATAACTAACTGCTATGAGCCACCAAATAGAAGCAGCTTCCATTCAGAAAGCATCTAATTTCTTTTGCAAATAAGTCCTTTGCATTTCAGTTCTCTGCTCATGATGAGTGGGCTGTTTGTATCATTCAGACAAAGAAAAAAAACCTGTAGAAACATACCCTGCCTTCGAGAGTGCTCACATTTTGGTGACACCTGGAAAGTCACCTAGAAGCTGCTTTTGAGTCAAGAAATGATCTCCAGAGGCAGCTAAAAGCAGGAACAGTTTTAGAGTCAGTCTTGTTTCTTATTGTCAATGGAGAATAACTGTGTAAATGAAAGCTTGTGTGAATATGAGGAGCAGACAACAAGTTGAGTTAGTTCAATTAAAATGGGAAATTAATTACAGATGCATTTATCAGGACTCTTCTAGTTATAAAGAACAAAAAAACAAACTGAAACCAACATAAGCCAAAAATAAGGCACATGATAGCTAACCTGACTGAGAAGGTACCCAAGGATGCTGAGACATTGGATCACAAGCAGCAACCACTCATCTCACATATATAATCAGAGACCCTGCAGAAGATAGTTTTTCATACTATCTCTAGCTCGCGAGGCCAAGGGAGGCCTCTGATCGGACTGACTTGACCCAGTCATGGCCAAACCAATCCTGATGGGCAGAAAGATACCACTGTGCTCTGATTGGCCAGGCTTGGTCATGAGGCCACACAGTGAGGTCAGCCCTTCCTAAAGGGCATAGAATGGGAGAGGTCAGTTTCCCAAATAAGAGTTCTGGGTGAATTAGACAACCTGACTACTGCAGGAGACTGAGGAGTCTCATAGGATTCAAGGGATAGGTGGGCAGGTGGGTATTCATCATGGCGGAAGCCATGGCAGATGTGAGGCCAGGAGCCCAAGAGGGATACTGTGGGCCCACCTCATCTCCCAAAGCCCAGGCTCTGGGTCTCTTATTTCAAATTTTTTAATATTTCATAAGTGGAAACCTGGTTGTCTTACCACAGTCAAGTATGCACCCCTGACCCAATCTTCTGTCATGTGGCCATGGTACGCCCAGCCACTTTGAATTGGGAACATCCTGCAGATAACCCAAAAAGCCAGTACCACAGCCCTCTGCCTTTTTTCTTCTCTCCCTTCCTGCCTAACTTCATGCTCCTTCCCACAGTCTCAATCATCCATTTCCTACACACAGGAGGCAGGGGAAACTGTTTGCAAAGTGAACAATTGTATTTTAAAAAGTTGTGGTACCACCAAAATTTTACTTTCTTCTTATGTCTGTTGTGCCTTCAAAGAAAGACGTTCATCTCATGAAATAAGTGGAAAAGAGAGGAGGATGGAAAGGAAATACACATAGTTGGAGAGTGTATAAACTCAGGACCTCTGTTCCTGACCAGCTGGGTGATGTTCTGAAAGTGATTCAACTTCTCAGAGCATGAGTTTTTTCAGCTATTAAATTCTCAGCAGAGATTATCAAGTCTACCTTGTATAGTTGCTTTAAGGAATGTATAAAGCTCTCTACAAAACCAAGTTCTAATTCCACCACAATAACTGCTATCACTACTATTGCTGTTTCAACTGTTTCTACAAACAATAACAACATCTCATTCAACATTGGGGCTCAACATTCAACAAGGCTCAGTTTGGTCAAAAATCAAATGAACCAAAACCATGAAAGCCAACGGTCTCTTTCAATGTCTTTGAACCCAGCTTGGTGTCTTTAAGTCTGAGCGGCTGGCTATGCCCTCCCAATTTCTGTTTTAGTGACTCTGTGTGTATATATGCATAGCTCTGATTTCTGACTTCATCTCTTCCTCTTTCTCCGTGTCTCAATCTTTGCCTATAACTGCCTATTTCCATGTTCCTCTGGTATGTCATTTGTCTGCCTTTTATCATCTCCTCTCTTAGTTTCCCATTCTGCCTCATGTTCCTGCTCCCTTTTCCCTCCCTCTTTCATCCACACTCCCCAGCAGCCTTGGCACTTCCAAGTCAGAGCTCCTCTTGCTTCTACAATGCCATCAGGCCTGTCCTGTGCTTCCTCTGCCCTGTCACAAACAGCTGTGTCCTGTCTTAATAGCTTAAGCAAGCACAGTTTAAAAAGTCATGCCAACATCTGGGTGTTTGAGCCAACGTAGAGGACTGATCCCTTGCGAAAGTTCACCCGGCTTGCTAAACCTGAGGCCCCTGTGTGAGCGCAAAAGCACAGAAGGGGCCACCTGGTTGCTGTCATTGAGCCAATGTCTTATCCACCACCCAGACACCTGAGGAGCAGCAATGCTAAAGTAGACACCCTGCAATTTGTTAGCAATGGGCCATTGGGGAGTTTCTAAGCTTGGCTTTGATGAAACTGAAAAGAGTGAATCATTGCATGTTTGGAGAATGCGAAGCTGGCGCTCAGCCCTGTGTTTTCTGTAATATCACTTATTCCCGGAGACCGCTGCTGCTTGCTGGGCTGGGAGGTGCTCAGAAAGAGGGAAGTATCACCAGCTCACATCTAAGCTGCAGGAATGATATCACCAAGGTGAGAGACTAAGTGGGTGGTCTTGAGAAAGACTCAAGTCTCAGGGGAGGGGCTGCCCAGCCTGGAGGGGGCTAAGTGGGAAGTACAGAGATGGAGAGCAGGTCGCCTGCATAATTGCTGTCCTTGACCACTCCTCTGTAACTGATTAGATGGGCATCCAGAATGTACCTATTATGTAGATGCTGCTTGCATATAAATGACCTGGCTGGCTCACATCTCTGGGAGGAGAGCACAATTATTAGTTGTGCCCCAAGAAATTTCATCCCTGTGCACATCCTCAATTTCTATCTACATATATGTCTCCCAACTATGGTCAGACTTTTCCCCAATTCCAGAATCCTACCTCTGACCAACTTCTTGCCAACTCCTCTGTGATGTATCAAAGGGACTTGGACTCGCTATGCCTAGGATCACACCCAAGTTCCCCAGCCCCATCTGCCTGTGACATAAACCCATCCCTGGACAAAATGCTCATTGCCTGTGTTTTCCTTGCCTCCATATCCAATCCAGCACAGAGACCACCATTTTGCCCCCTAACAATGTCTCTAGTACACTTCATCGCTTCTTTGTTGTAGCCACACCCTTACACTAATTCAACACAACAGCTTCCTCTCTGGGCAAAGGCAGTGACCCCACACTGACCTCTCCCCAACAGGCCGTCCATGTAGCTAGAGAGACCTTTCCATGATGCAAATATGATCAAGGCACCCCTGCCTGCTCAGTACCCTGCAATTACTCTGAGGGTAATGACGCAGAAATCTTCAGAGTCCAGAGGCATGCTCTGGATGCCCTCCTCTCCGCCTCACTCACTGACCCCTCTGGGTTCCCTGAAAACACCAGGCTTCTCTTCCACGTGTTACCCTCCCATCTGGAATAACCTTCTCCGCGCGCTCTGCCATTCCCTACTCCTGCACAATTAGTCATGTCATTTTTACCTAGGTAATACGTTTGATTCATAAACCAAAAGCCTAACATTTTATACAGAACTCTCCACCCCACTCTGTCTCCTGTCCACCCAGGTCCCTCCATATTCAAGAACATCACATATATTATCTTTTTCCTGGTTTTACACAAAGGGTAGCATATATACATAGATCTGTGCCTTGCTTCCTCTTTTTATTAAACAATATACCTTAAGACTGTTCCATTTCAGTATACAAACTGATGCCTCATTTTAATAGCTGCATAGAATTCCACTCTATGAATATTCCGGAATATATGTTGTTTTTTTCCCAGTTACAAAACCATATGTTGTTCTTTCCCCTATTTTAAACAATACTGTAACAAATAATAATGGACATCTAACACTGGGAGGCAATTCAGTTGAAGGATAAAATCCTAGAAAAGGGATAGATGGGTCTAAAATACCAGACACTTGTGATTTGGGTAGATGTTGCTAAACTGCCCTATGTGGGGGTTTTAAGTGGCATTCTCATTCACAAAAACTTGTTTTCCATGACCTTTCCAATAGATTGGTTTTCTTTTGGAAGGGGGAGGGTCACTCTGGTAGGGGAAAAAATTGATTCTACTGGACAGTTTTAAACACCATAAAGACATAATACTCACCCAGTATGGTGCTTGAGCATGATGATAGCTGAGCAGTGCACCTGGGTACATAAATGACATGCTGGTGACCAAAGGCAACTGGACTCAGGATGCACAGACCCAGATGCCCAGGGGCCCAGGGCATCCAGGTCTCAGCACCCCGTAGACTTAGCACTTAGGAAACTATAATTTTGAGGAAAAAGGAGTGTTATTGGCTCACTTCTATCATTTAAATGGATCTTTGCCCTGACCAGTGTGGTTCAATTGGTTGGATGTTGTTAAAGCAAAAGGTTGCGGGTCAATTCCCAGTCAGGGCGCATGCCTGGACTGCGGGTTGGCAACCAGTCAATGTCTCTCTTTCACATCCATATTTCTCTCCCTCTCATTTTTCCTCCCACCCCCTCTCTAAAAATAAATAAAATATTTTATAAATAAATAAATCCTGCATCTAAGTAACACATAGGCATATTTGGGGGCAGGTGAATTAACTGGAGTGACAAGAGAATGCAGGAGGAAAAAAAAAAGAGGAGCTTGGACAGGACACATAAGTCTGGACTATAAAGAGAAATGCCTTCCCCGCACTGTGCGTGCTGGGGTCCAGCCTAACACTCAGTTGTTTCACCAAATGCCGACTGGGTAGCAGGCTGACAGCATAGGCTCAGACAGGGGTGTGGGCGTCAGAGTGGACCCGAGCACAGACTTGGGGTTCAACAATCTTCTACAAACCCCACCTGTAACACTAGTTGGGTAGCCTAACAGAGGTTACTTGCCCTCTCTTTGTGACTCAGTTTCTTCCTCTGTAATAAAGGAGATAATAATTTCACAAGGTTGTTTGGAGGATCAAATTAGATAAACTCTGTAGAGTACCTGGCACCCTCAATAAATGACATTTATTATTCCATGACAGTAATGATGATAGTTATTATTTTATAGCATTAGAGGGTGAACTGCAGTGCACTCATTTGTATAAGATACAAGGGCTTTGAGTCAGACAGAACGGGGGGTCGTCCCAGGGTCTGACTCCACTAGGTGCCCATCAGTGATAATTTTAATCCTCAATTGCCGCACCTAGAAAATGGGGTGCTTAGAACAAGAGACTTCTCAATTAGCAGTAGCATCATTTTAAACCTCAGCATCTGGTAGATATGCAGGGGCAAGGAAGGTGGTAGGAAATCTTTGTTGTGTTTTGTTAGACTTTTTTTTTTTCTTTGAGAAATTGATCTGTTTCCCCCTGCAGTTTAGACACAGATGCATCCACCACACACACACATACCACCACCGCCATGAAACAGTAAGACCCTCGCCAGCTTCGTCTCTGGTGGGTCTCCACTCCAGACCAAATGGAGTCTATAGCTGCAGGCCCAAGCCCTTCCTGTCCAGCTCTAGCAGTCAAAGCTCTAATTCACTCTGAAAGGGCTTCAGCACCACCCCTGTGAGGTCCTTAAATGTTTTATGAGCTCCCTGAAATGCTCAGATAATTAAAAACACTTTCTTAACTTAATAGCTTGGCTTAATGAAACCAGGACCATATGTTTTATTTGGAAAGGGGTGAACATCCCAGTCACGCTTACTAATATTTTTAAGAGTATGCCCAATTGCATCCAGGAATTGAGGAAAATCATGGCTTCAAAAGGGAAATGGGCTTTCCTGAGTCTGTGACAAGTCTTGGGCTTATTAGAGCTCATTACATCCAGGAAGTCTGAAAACCTAAATTAGCAATCATCACCTATGAGGAGGCAGGCTCTTATTAAGGAGGCCACTTATTATAGAAACATGGAATTATCAATTAAAAAGTAGTCTGCCCAGGCCCCAAAGGTCTGATAGGATTACCTGTGCATTCTAGGCAGCCATTTCAAAGGTTAACGTAGACAGAAGAATCCTCTGAGAGTGACTTTTTCTGTCAAGTCACATAAGCATGATCCTCTTAGGAGGCAAATGCCATCATTCAAACAAGTCGAATGTGAACCGAACTGCTTTTGGGGGATGGAGGTATCAGCAAGAGCCAGGGATTCCAGAGGAGTGCAGGGGTCACCTGGCCTCTAGAAAGTAGGGATCTTCTTAGAAGGGTCTGCTTGCTTCTTTGCAGGACTGGCAACATGGAACTGTGGGATGGGCTTGGACTTCAAGGTCAGACGTGGTGGTACACTGGAGCTAGCTCAGGACAGCAGATTGTACACATCTCTTCCCAACTCCATGGTCAGTAACATCATATCAGTAGCTTGAAATCAGCCATGGTGGGAGTATTTACACCATGGAAATAGGCAAACTCAACAAACTTGTGCTTGTATTTTCTTTGGAGGGGCAGTTGTCAAACATTAACCAACACCATACTGGATGTAGGTTTAAATCCTCATTGGCTCATTGTGAATATGATCATGGAAAATTCATTTCACTTTCCTGAGCCTTAGTTTCCAGTAATGTTCCTTTTTCTTCACTTCCCCATGGCAATTATTACCACCTGACATTATAATCTGTATCTATTTATGTTGCTGTTATTGGACCATTGTTATATCTTTCTCCATAAATCTCTTTCATTCATCCCCAAAAATGATTATTGAGCACCCACTATATCTCAGGCACTATTCTTGAACAAAACAGACAAAAATCTCTACTCTTGTGGAATATACAACAGTAAACAAACAAATTGGTAAAGAGTATGTATGTCAGATGGTTATCACACTTCAGGAAAAAATTAAGTAAGGTGGGAGATAGTACACCATAAGATAAGAAACAGGCATTGCAATTTTAACTAGCATAGCCATGAGGGCATCACTGGGAAGGTGATATTTGAGAAAAGAATTGCAAGAGGCAAGGGAATGAGCCAGGTGTCCATGTGGGGAAGACTGTGCTAGGCAGAGGAAAGAACAGGGAGGTAGGTAGGACTGGACCCCGAGTGTGTGAGAACCACCCAGGGGGCGCTATAGTTAGACTGGAGGAACTCAGGGCAAGAGCGGTAGTAGATGAGATAAGAATGGCAACAGAGATCAGATACTATAGGCATTATCTGACCAAGGAACTCTCTCTCAGGATGGAAAAGTTTCATATCAGTGTTGCCCACTATGGTAGTCCAAAGGCACACACACCTGTGGAGCACTCAAAGTATGATTTTGCACTATGGCTGTCCAATTCTATTTAACTTCAAATGACTTAAAGAGCCACACATGGTGAGTAGCTGCAGTTCAGGTCAGCTCAGTTACAGACCACTGTAAATAATTTTGGCTGTTGCCTTGGGAGGAAGTGAACAAAGCCATGCTATGATCTGCCTGAGCTTGCAAAGGCTCACTCTGGTATCTCTGCACAGAACAGATTGTAGGGAAGGCCAGGAGGAAGCTATGAAACCATTTGGTAGGACATGAGAAGGGCTCCATGACAGTAGCAACTGCATTTTGCTCTTCCCTTTTCCCAGCACCTAGAAAAAAAAAAAGGGGTGTCTAACCTGTGGCCTGCAGGCCGCATGCAGCACAGGATGGCTATGAAAGTGGCACAACACAAAATTGAAAATTTACCTATAACAGCATGAGACTTTTTGGTGATTATATGTCACAATGTATCTATTGTGGCCCAGAGATGCCAGGACGTTGGATACCCTGATCCCTAGAATATTTACCAGAACATAGTAGGTATTGAATGATTGCGGAGATGGGATGGATAAGTTGAATTAAGAAAATAAGCTCATTATTGACTCATTCAATGCAGTTCTTTCTACTTTGCTTGAATTTTATGATTTGTCAATGACATGTGGACCAACTTCTCTGTGGGGGATATAGATAAGAATTTTGCTGAATAAATATCATTCAATACAATCAGTACATCCCAAAGTTTATTTCATAGACATGGGTTTCATGGAACACTAATGGGTGCTAAATATTAAAAGATAGACAAAAAGTTCTATCAAAAAATTAGGGAAATGCCAGCCTAAGCAAAATGAAAATGTCTTTACTTCAGTAAGTACTGATGCCTTCAATATTCTAATGTACATTGTGTGGTTCCAACAGGGGATAAACAAGGAGGATGTATTTTCCAACTGTTTTTGACAATATGCTCCTCGCTTTTCCTTAGTTGAGCATCTGGCCCAGTGGCTATTCGACAGAGCACTCCTTAGGACATACTGTTTGATTGCTGAGTAATGGAAAGAGAAGGCTGAATGTATGCTGCCACCCCCGGTCATTCTTAAGACATCGCCCTGTTGTGTTTTCTCTATGGGATTTAACCCTATCTTGAACTATTGCCTTCATTTATGTGTTGACTTGCTTATTTGACTGTAACTTATGCTAGGATGAAACCTATGGGAAGTTGAGGGGTGCTGGCTATCCTATTCGTAGATGTACTTCAGTGCCTTGCATAGCGGCAGGGTTGTCCTGTAAGCTTTGATGACCAAGTCCCTAAGATTGTGTGCGACAACACTTATCCAAGCTCTAAGTAAGCTTTATGGAGAATATGGCTTAGTTCCTGTCTTCAAGTTTCTTTCCATGAGTCTGGGATTAAATACAGACACTTGAGGAGCAAACAGGAAAGGATAAAATTGACAGTGAGTGATTCCAGATAAATGGTGTGGTAATTCAGTCCATTGGGATCCCTGGGGCCAGGAGGGGCTGAGATTCTTTGGGAGAGGTCAGCCTTGGCAGTGAGAGTCAGAATGATGCAGAGAGGCTGTGGAAAGCACACTAAACACAACAAATGATGCCCAGCACAGATGGGGACATGCAAGCAGACAGAGACCAGTCTCTTTGGGGTGGTGGACTTGAGGTTCTAAATCACATCAGCCTGAGCTCAGGTATCTGCACAGAGTAGGTGGTCAAAGGAGGTGTGGGGGTTGGGTGGATTTAATGACCAGCAATAGATGACACTACTTGGATGCACCTATGAAGCATTTTACCAGGATCATCTACCTCATTTATTTCTCCCAGCAACCCAAAGGATGGATATTATCTCACTTCTATCAACGAGGAAACTGAGTCTGGATTAGGAGTCTCAGACAGCCTTCCCCACCATGCAGTATTGCCTCCTCCAATAATTGTATGTCCTTCATTGAGATCCACGCTTCAATAAACATTACAGAGCAGGCAGTAGATTTGGGAAGCACCCTGAGGCTGGGATCTCAGACCTAGAAGGACCCATCTGTGCTTAGCAGGGTCATGGGAAAGTTCGAAAAAGTCTTCACAAGGAAAGTGATGCTTGAGAAACACTTTGTAGAAAGATGCCACCACTTGGCAAATGGGGTAGAAAGGAGGGGATCACAGACAGAAGGCACAGAGGGGACAAAGGGGAAGGGCACTGAGACAGTGTATGTGGCCAGCATCACAGGCAAAGGCCAACCTCTCTCAGTTCGCTTTTGAGTGAATATTTGAATATTCAAATTAATATTTAAAAAATAAACAACTGCCAGACCTCTCAGAGGTTATCAAAAAGTATTTCTTTAGAATGTCCTGGCAACAGAAAGCCAATTAAAACCACAGGAGTCAGTGACTGAGCACACAAAACCCAAATCCTTCTGAGGTCACATCTCTCCTCTAATTCTTTCTCCTCATTGATTGAATTTAATTGGAAGAAGTGGCCATGGGTAAAGCAACTGTGAGAGCAAGTATCCCGCTTAAAATGGGCCCCCTAATAATTATTGACTGCACTTTCTATAATAAGCCATGTAATTTATCGCTCCAGCTTTGCTTCCTGGGCCTCATATCAATACCACTCACGTGCAGCGGTAGAAGGGGAATAAGTGTCAAGCACTGAGCACAGACTTATTTAATACTTTATTCTTTAAATTCACTCTCGCTGCAGTGCATTAGCCACAATCAGGAGCTCAAATAGCCCCTGGTCAAGATAAAAAATCAGCATAGGGTTAAGGGGTGAGGCAGAGCCTCTGTGTCTGTCTGACATGTCTTCAAATGCTGATTCATCCACTGATTAACATGTTCTGACTCTGTTTTCCCATCTCTAAAATGTGAATACTCTCCTTCAGGGTGAATACAGTAAAATTAATAATGTGAGTCAAGAACCTGACCCAAGACCTAGTGTACAGTGTCCAAAATATGCTTGTTTCCTTTAAATCTTTCCACTTCTGTGTCCCTGTGCATGGGGCAAGGTTACCATTGGTCCCCGCTGAGGGCTTATTCCATGTTCTACTCCAGGATGTGATGCTGGAGGACACATACAATGAAGATGTGCCTTTGGTTACCAAGGGTTGTGATCTAGTTGAGGGCACAGGTTATACAGACATGATGGAATGACAAAGAGGACACCTGTCATCCAAAGCTGGTTTCTAAGTGCTAAAGGAATTAAAAAAAGATGCATGATGGAAGGCTTCCAGAAGGAGGCAAGACTTACAGAATCACAAGGATTTAGATTGGTAGACAGTAGAGCAGGAGAACCCCATGAGCAAAAATCCCAAGTTGAGGATGCCCTTCAGATGATTAAGAAAACTTAACTATTTTATCTGTTAATATTCAAGCATGAGTCCTCCAGTTGGTAAGAGAGTGGGATCCAGAAAATTCTAGGAAGGCGCAGGATTTTATAATGTAAATTTACAATTCCTCAGATGTCGAAGTAGCATTCTGTTGTTGGTTGAAACTCTTTTGATTGTAGATGTATGCACATGGCCCTCCGAGAGTGCAATCAACCTCTGCATCTTCACATAAACGTTAGTCATTTTAGCAAAGCCAAATATAAGGATGCTCCCTGGCTTCATTTCAAAGTGACGCTCCAGTCTGTGTTGGGGAAAGGAAACTTGCCACCAAGCCACGAATCAGTTCGATGCTTCTTAATGTCCCTGAAGACCCGTTCATATTTAGAAAAATTATGCCTGGGATTTTATGACAAAGTACGTGTGAAAGTTGCTAATATCATAAGTGTATCTTCCTTCATGGCTTTGTATGACTTCAAGAAGAATGTATGTTGAAAGGGAGAAGCCATCAAGTACTTCTGTGGTTTGGGTTTTGCTGAATGCAATACTCAGTGAGAAACCACTCTGGGAAAATGAGATTGAAGAGACAAATTTATACGGGACATAGGCAGTAAAATATCATTAAGTCACAATCAGTTTATGCAGAATGGCTGCCAAGTCAAAACAAGAACCACTACCTTTGTTCTACTGGAGTCTTTGTGCAGACCCACAGCAGCCAAATCCAAATCTTTTCTTGTTCTTCAGTGTTTCCATTAACAGGATATTACCCCATAACTCACTTTTGTGCCCTGCTTTCTGCAACTGACCAGCCTGTAGCCTCAACATACATTCTTGTTGTGTCGGGGCCAACTGGTGACCACATCAACACTTATCACTGCTGTCTACTGCCCCACACCCACTTCCCATAAATTCAATCAGTTTGTGGCATCACTATCTGCTAAGTCCTGGATTATCGATGCATTTCAAAACATTCTAATAGCATTCACTATACATGTGTGCTGGACATAAGAGCCCAACCAAGAGTTTAAAAATACACATATTTATTGGGCAGGTACTACATGCAAATCACCCTCCTGGGGATGCAACAATACTAAGGCAAGATTCCTGACTTCAAGAAGCTCAGTTTAGCCCTGGATGGTATAGCTCAGTTGGCTGGGCATTGTCCAGCAAAGCCAAAGGTCACTGGTTCGATTCCCAGTCAAGGCACATGCCTGGGTTGCTGGTTTGGTCCCAATCAGGATACATATGAGAGGCAACTAATTGATGTTTCTCTCTCATAGATATTTCTCTCCCTCTCTTTCTCTCTCCCTCCCCACCTTAACTCTAAAAGTAAATAAACAATATCTTTAAAAATAAAAAGGAGCTCAATTTGTTAAATTGCAAGCTGTATCCTCCATGGACTCAACTGGAGAATAAGTTTCATTATTAAATGATTTTAAATCCAAGTTGAATTCACTGAACACCCATATCCACTGTGATACCGCAGGATGATAAGTGGGTTCTCCTCTTATTCCTCTCCTACCTGGCCAACTCCAAGTTAGTCAGTTACTTTTCAAGAAGGGGCTCTTAGGTTTTACTCAGCTTGGGTAGGCCAGGAAAGTCTTTCTCCCTCTTTTATATCATTGCCTTGCTGAGTATGTATCTCTTTTGTAGCCTTGACCACTCCATAGTAAATTGTGTTATTTATGCTTCTGCCTTCTTTCCTAGACTTGAGTTTCTCCATTGCTAGTCCTCACTTGTTACCTGAATATGGAATTAGGTGTGCTTTTTGTTTTAATATGTTTATGCACCTCTGCATGGAAATGTATATTCAGTCTATTCTACTACCCAGAATATCCAGGGAGATGCAAAGTAAAGCAGCATGTAGACCAAATCATTCCATTTAGGTCTATGTGTCACTCTAGGATCTGCCTTTTGCTATTGCACGTCTACCTATCCTATCTCTTCAGAGCAATGTCCTCCACCCTTCAAGACCTAATGTTGTGTTGTTTTGTTATTCTTTTACCCACTGAACCCATGTTTTAAACTTTGATTGGTTGGTTGGTTGATTGTTTGGTTGTTTGTTTTTTATTGTATTTTTGCTTGTTTGAATATCAAACTTCATTTAATAAGTTAAGACTACATTTTTTTTGCTACTATTCTGGTCAGCATGGATTAAAACTCCAGCCAAACAAATAAAATTAACACATTTTGTTAGATTGTGCCACCTTTGGTCAGTAAATGCATAAGTTATTTCCATGGATGAAATATTAAAAATGGTTTTTGAAACTCTAATAATATTTTAACAGGCCTCTAGCAGTGTGCAGAATGTGGATACTCAATCACAGTGTGTTAGAAGATTAGTAATCATCGGTAACAGTGATTGAGTAATCAGTAATCGTGAACAACTTGATTTTTTGCCAACTACATGTCAGGCAGCTGTCTCAGTTCTACCACTGTGTGACCTTAGAAGTCACATGACTTCTGCATGTCTCGGTTTCCCATAAAGTAGAGGAAGTATCTATCACCTTCTTTCAAGGGGGAATTATAAAGGTTTATAGGATTTAATAAGAAAATAAATCAACTCCTTACTAAAGTGCCCAGTGCCTTTTTTGAAACACCATCTTGCCCTCTAAGTGGTAGGTAGCTATTACTATTTTGCAGACTCCCTCTAGCCTGTTCCCTTTTCCAACTTTCTTGCTGCATAACAACCCATGGCATTTCAGAGTATGGAGCACTAGATTTTAAGGACAAAATTTAATAGGATCACATGGCCCAGAGAGGGGAAAATTAAGGCAAGTGAGCTCGTGGGTTTCCATGAATCATGTAGAATTTAATTGGAAGCTGTGGTGTTTTCTGTGGCTGGAAGACAAGAGGAGGGAGGCGGTTCATTACATTGATATGTCAGTGCTGATCAGGTGAGATGGAGAACTGGAGAGAGGGCCAGCAGAGACTGATCATCCATTACTTAGACCTAAGTAAATCAATTAGCTGTTGATGAAGGCTCATGAGGAATCTACACTGTGCTGTGTTCATAAGCAGGATTATTGGTGGAGGTGGAGCTGCTAAGATGAGCTCAGAGTGATTTTCCCAGTGATGTACAATATTCCAGCTCTCTCTCGGGCTCACGCTGAGAGAGAGAAGAGGAAATAAAGACACCAACAAATTAATACTCCACCAATCCAAGTCTGTGGAAGCCTTCAGGGGAAGAAGCCAGAGTCTACTTGGTCAGTTGAGTCCAAATTTCCTGTCTCCCTCATAAACAGAATTTATAGTTGGCTCTAAGAAGTGATGAAACTCCATACATTCTGATTTCTACCCTCACAATATTGTAGCTTCTCTCTGGTCTCCTCCAATCTTCCCCCTTGCTCATTCATTTTCACCCTGGAGGAGATCTGTGGCTCCAAGTCACTGTTTCAACACTCTGGATTGGATTGTTCTCAGTCATCTTGGGGCCTGTGAATTGCCTGGGTTAGAAGCTGCAGGCAACACTGGTGAACAGCTAATGTAGGAAGCAGACACATGAGAAAAACCCTCATGCTGTTTGTTGGAAGTCTAGGCCATGAGCTTTGTGCGACTGTAAAATAAGAATATGATATGATGACATGCCAATATGCACAAAACACACATTATCACCGACTATGAATGTCCTGAGGTGACCCATTCCATTGAGAGTAAAGATTTGCGTCCTCGGTTTGCTTTAGCATTCAATTTCCAAGCTGAGTATTTTAAAATTTTAAGAGTTGGCTTTCATTTTGTTTTGTGGGAACATGGTCAGGGCCTCTAGTACGTTAAATATCTTTAGAGTCTTACTGATCTATTAAAGTCTTTAGCAATGAATAACCAGTTTTAACATGTAGCTAATTGTACCCACATCTGTGACCTTAGGAATCATCGCTTACAAGTTATCCAACAGGTCTGAAGACACGGAAGCCTTTTTTAAAAACCGTACATCTTCAGCGTAGACATGTATTATCTTTATATAATGAAGTGGTTGTCTGAGTAGTGATATAGCAACTCAGGTGTTTTTAAATAAGCAGGAAAAATGTAGCATGGGAACTTAATTCTGCTCCTAGAGCAGGTTGATAAATCTAGCCAAACATCTTTATATTTTTTTACAGTACATTAAGGGAATATTTTTATTTAGTAGAATCATAGATCTTCACATTATTGGGAAGCATGTTCTTATATTGTGTTTTTGTCTTCAGAACAGCCTTAGGAAGACAACCTTTCACTGGGAGTCCTACTGATGTTATTCTGGGGGAAGACACTGCACTCCAACTTGATTTGAATTCACTGGGCACTACAGAACGGTGTCCCCATGCCCCTCACCACCGAAGGCTTTGTCTGAAGAGGAGTCTTGCTTTTAAAAGGATAGACATGATTTTTGAAAGCGGATGAGGAATACATGGTTTGACAAACTATTCTCTCAACTTTTGCCTAGTTTGAAAATTTGCTTAATAAGTAATTCTTGCAAAGAAGCTGGCACCAAAAGGGAAAAAGGTGATCTATGGGGAAACTATATACGTTTGTGTATTTATACTATAGATACATGGGCACTCACTGTGTCCCAGAGTGTGAGCTAAGCAGTAATGAGTAGAAACAAGAAACTGTCCTCAAGAAACTCATTCCCTGAGGGAGATACCTGCTGTGGACTGAATGTATATGTTCCCCCAAAGTTCACATGTCGAAAGCTAAATCCCCAATGTGGTAGCATTTGGGGATGGAGCCTTTGTGAGGTAATTACCGTATTTTGCCGTATATAATGTGTACTTTTTTCCTCAAACTTTTGAGGGAAAAATAAGGATGTGCATTATGCATGGGTAGTACTAATTTTGTATCTATATAAATGTTTTTAAGTCTTTTATTTATGCTTATGCATTAAAAGTGTAACTCTAGAAAGTAATAATAATATCTGTATTCAAAATAATACCCTGAAATATAATAATCAGTTTTGTTTCTGAATATAAATAAATAATTGAATTAAAAAGGTAAAATGAAAGTTTTTTTTTCCTGAAAGTTTGGGACAAAAATATGGGTGCGCATTACACTGAGCAAAATATGGTAGGTAGGTCATGAGGGTGGAACCCCCATGAACAGGATTAGTGTCCTTGTAAGAAAAGACACAAGAGATGATCTCGCTCTCTCTCTTTCTCTATGCCCCCACCACCTCCCCACCCACCTTTCCACACCATGTGAAAATGCAATGAAAAAAAAATGGCCATCTGCAAACCAAGAGAACCCTCATCAAACACCAAAATCTGCTGGAACCTTCATCTTGGATTTCCCAGCCTCTAGAACCATGGAAAACATGTGTTAGTGGTTTACACCACCCAGTCTAGGGTGTTTCGTGACGGCAGCCTGAACTGAGACCTGTGGCAGACCCTTCTGCGTGGCGTGGGCCCAGCTCCCACTCGGAAACGCACAGGACCCACGCCCACAGATAGGTTCTCTCGTGGAGAATCAGATTTGCAATATACCTAAACTGTTTTGAGACTTGCTTCTTGTTAAAACTCCCTCACCCTGCAAGTGCTAAACCTTACAGGGACCAGTGTAACCGGCTCAACCACTTTTGCCTTTACATTTGCTAATATCCTTCTTCTGTGATATGATTAGGGGCATTGGCTCCTTTGTTATAACCAGGGGGTAGTGAGTGAGGACCATCCTGTAATTGAGGAGATATAGAATAAAGGCCTGGCTTTTTGCTCCCCTTGAGAGAAAAGCCACGCTGTCGTCCTTTTTCCTCCACCGGACTCTGTAGTCCGTGTGTGTTTTATTTCATCTATAATGACTCGGACACTGCTGACCGGTGTCCGCATCAGAGACCCTACTGTAACTATAGTTTTGGAGACCACGCAAGCTGTGATGGGCTAAATGGTGCCACAGTCAAATTGCTCTAGAAGCAAAGTTAATGGGAAAATTTATTTTAACTATGGGACCCTGGGAAAATTTCCTAGAGAAGGTGATAATTGAGGGGATATTAAAAAATGATTATAACTTTAAAATCCCAAGGAAGGTATACACAAAACAGTACAACTATAGATAAAGAAGAATAGAGATACAGGGAGTGTTCTGTGTTCTCTGCTCCCCCCAAGGGGTCTGGAGTGATGTCAGGGTTGGTGCTTAGTAGGATTCAGAGGATAATGAGGCTGGAAAGCTGAGTTAAAGGCACATGACATCCAGAGCATTAAATCTCAGGATGAGGCACATGAAATTTAACTTGGAGAATTAAAAACTCATTCGAGACATGATGTAAAGGGAGTATAATGCTCCCAGTTTGGTTTTAAAATAATAATGTTGGTAGCAGTGCAAGAGATTTCAGGCTTTCAACTGAATTTTAGCCAGAACTCAGCTCGTCAGCCAGAGCACCTTCAGCGATCACAGAGCAAGGGCAGTGATCCTGGATGCAGCTGGGTGGCAGCAGTTCAGAGAGGGTGCTGTGCATATAGGACCCAGAGAAAGGCTCAGACAGAGCTTAGTGCACTAATTGTGTGGGCCACATGTGGCCCAACACAAAATCATAAATTTACTTGCCTTTTTTGTGTTCATCAGTTTTCACCAGTGTTTGTATACCTAATGTGTGGCCCATGACAACTCTTCATCTTCCAGTGTGGCCCAGAGACACCAAAAGGTAGGACACCCTTGAGTCCCATTGCTATACAACTAGTTGCCAGACTCCCAGATTATCCCCCACCTTTGATTTAAAAAGCTTTGCCCAATCCTAGCTAGAAATGGCCTCCTAGCTCAATTGGAGAATGAAAGAAGGGCAGAAAAGATCAGAGTGAAATAGAGAGGGAGAAAATAAATGAACTATGTGGGATGAGCTGGTGAGAGTCCAGGAAGAAGGAGTCACTGGTGGTCAGAACATGAACAGCTCATTCAAGACCTCCATTGAGGAATATGCAGACTTGAAGGGACCAGGGACAGGCCTTGTTGCCATAGCAATGCAGCCTCTTTCTTCCACCCAACTCTCTCATTTAGGTACCATAGCTCCTACAATCTGAACATCACCCAGTTCCAGAATGTCCTCCTGAGCCTCATTTGCATATGGTCTACTATTCAAGGAAGTGGTCTGTTCTGGGGCATGCATCAGGGAGAGTCTTAATATCAAAAAGGTGCCTGAAAGTAAGGTAGGAGCTTTCAGATGCATCGGTTCTTTATCCTTACTAACATCTCTGAGATTTTTCTCACATTCTACAGTTGATGAAATTGAGGAACAAGAGGTTTTTTCCTCTCTCGGTGGCTCTGTGATGGTTGGAATTTGAACCAGGCCTGACTCAGATGTATGGTTTTCTATGAAATATGGTGACATTCCCCTACACACATAGGCCTTGAATCCCAAATCCTAATGCCATTCATTCATTCAGTCAGTCAGTCAGTAAACATATATTGAGTGCCAACTAAATGTTAGGCACTGTGCTAGATATGACTGGGGGAAATTGCATATACGTATACACACAATTTCAGCTCTCATGGAAATTACATCTGAGCTACATTTCTGAAATAACAAATAATACCAGAGGAAGAAAAACACTGAGACCAGCATTCAAGGAAAAGAAACACTGTCCCGTTGGACTTTCTAAGGACCTAGAAATATTTACTAAGAGGCCTAAAGATAATTATTAAGCACTTACTCCATGCCTAACCCTGTGCTAAACCCTGAAGACACAGAGACGGTGCAGTGTGCATCCTCCCGGAATTTGCTGTCTAGAACAAGAAGGCACTGTGGAAACATAACAATTCAGTGTGATGAGTGTCAACACGAGACCCTGACAGAGAAATTAGCTGTTTGGAGACACAGATCTAGGATCAGAGAAAGGTTTGCAGAGGCCATCACTGCTGAGGCAGCTTGAGCGCAGAAGGAGTACAAGTTCCGCAGACACATGTAGAGACATGCCTTCAACACAGTGTGCAGAGTCGGGGCGATGGGATGATGGATATTGAAAAGAAAGAGGGGCTCTGAGTTTACGGCTCTGTTGTAGCATGTTGGTGAAAGCTTAGGGCTATTTATTTTTATTGTGGATTAGGGTTAATTTCCATTGCCATGGACAAGCTGTGTGTTTCTAAACCAGTGTGTATCAATATCTCTTTGAATTAAAAAAAATTAATGTTGTGATGAAAAGAAAAAGGATCTCTATTCAGACCAGGAAGAAATATGCACTCAAAAACGGAATTTGTATCTTAATGCGTTAAGGGGGAAAATTCAGCAGTGTGCCTCTCACTGTCTCCTGGTGGCCAACAGGAAGTACTAAGTCTGACTATATGACAGAGGTCCTCAGATTTGCAGCCAGAACACCCAGTCATGATGTGTGGTGACAGTCAAGTTCAAGAACTCCTCTGTGGTTGGAAAGAGTTTGTTTTAACCAAAGAAGCTAGGGGTCGATGGCCTCTCAAATGAAACAGATAAGGCAAACAGAGGGTTCTTGTCAGAAACAAATGTTATGTCTCTCCCTCCTGAAAAGCTTGCAGATATTATCAGCAGGAGTCTAGTTGGGCCTAAAACGAGTCCCTGAAAAGTAATATTAACCAGACGCTTGGCAGATCGTTTATTTATCTCCCGCTAAATTCAATAAAGAGACCCATATATAAATAAGAGAAAATAATGCAACTGTTAGTAATTTATCACTGGACAGAAAGCCATTGTTGCCCTTATCTCTTCAATGATGTTCTATTTCCAGCTGGTCATGGATTGCAGGGTTACAAAACCCTTCCCCGATGACAGTGGAGCCAAGCTAGGTCCTGCAGCTCAGACCCCATTTCCGGAGACATGGAGGCAGCTACCTTGGCCCAAGCCCTTTGCCCATGGGTTCCTGGGTGGGCAGCCCAAGGTTGAGGCCTGGAATGTCCCACCCATTCTTCTTGGGAGAAAAAGGCATTATTTTTAAGAAATATTTACCCCTATCCTTTAGGTGCCTCTGAGGGAGATGTGGGTAGGGGCTCTTCAATGAGGCAGCATTATATTCATTATTTCCAGAATTCCCACCTTCTTTTTGGCCATTTATTAAAGGCATTATCAACTTGGCTTCAGAGAAATGGGTGAAATAGCAAAATTGGGAATCGAAGAAAGTTGGAGGTCTAGCAATCAAAATGGGGACTTGTTTGCTCATAGTATCAGTTTTATTGGCAAAAATAATGACAATAACAGGTAGCATTTACTGTACACTTGCTGCATTCCAGGCATCATTTAAAGCATTTTACATGGGTTATTTCATGCATTTCTTCCCACAAACTTACATGTGGCTATTTTTAATTTTCATATTATTGAGGAGTAAATGAAAGCCTAAGGGGATGAGTACTTTGCCCACTGTCACAAACGCAGTCAGTAGCAGAGGGGGGACCTGAATCCAGGCTCTGACCACATTACCTTTCCTATTAGCCAAGGTGGACAAGGGGACAATCTAGACAATGCCTCTGGTGTTTGTGCATGATGAGGAAGTGAGGCCAAAACCAATATCCTGAAGAGCAGGGCAAAGCACATGAACTTCTTAGGACTACTGGAACCACTAACATTGTCAGGAGTGAGGGTGATGTGGCCAGGTTTGAATTTCAGGAATCCCAGTACTACAGGAAATGGGTAGGAGTGAGAATAGGGAGTCTACGAGCTGGGGAGGCCAAATCGTTGGCCCGCTGAGTATTAAAGTAGGAGAGGATTAAGATTTTTAAGAAGGCAATGCCCATATGGTGAGGGGGGGGGGGGAGGCATACTTTAAGGGACTAATTGGTGAGCTGTTCTGACCCCATGAATGAATTTTCCATGCCACAAGGTCAAGCCCTGAGTCCCTTTTCTTAGTAGCTCTTTCATCAGTCTCTTAAAACAGTGTATTCTAGGTGATTTGTTGGAACATCTAGGTCCTTTCTCAACCTTTCTGACATTCCAAGGGAAGGAGAAAAAATCTTGAAACATCAGTATCACTAATGGACTGGTGTTAACAGCCATCAGTGTAGCTATATTCTTGGCATCTCTGCTGGGAGCCAAGAGGGTCCTGCCTGGTACCCTCTGTCCATTTGGCAACAGGAGTAAGCCCATGGCTGTGATGGAGTAGAACACAGGTGGTATCCGACCTGAAGAAGGCTAAAGTTTCTTCCCTAGGAGCAGATACTAAGAGAGTCCAGCTTCAATCTGCCTGGAGTCAGAGTAGACATGTGGGTGGGCATTTCTAGTCATGTGAACTGATAAAGACTACAGCAAGAAAGGGAGGCTGACTGGTTACATGAAAAGGAGCAAAGATGGGAGATGGAAAGAGTCCTGATGACATGAAAAATTCAAGTCCTGTCCTCACGGTGGCCCCTTCCCTTCCCTTGAAAATCATAATAAACACCATAGCCTTATGATACAAATGCCCCCCTCACCAATTCTTCTAGTTAAAGCTGATTTCATTTGCTTGAAACCAAAAGACTCCTAACTTAGAAAACACTAGTGTCTACCTTGAAGATTGAGATCTTCATGATTTTCTTTTCCAAATTTCTTCCACAGGGACTAAACAGTTAACCATTTCCTGGAAATAGAATGAGAGGAATGATAGATAGGATGACCTCTAGGGCAGTGTCATGTCCTATGGGCAAATTCAAAGGGAATGCTCAATTGTTGAGCACCTACTATACTCAGGCATGGTACCAGATATAACTACTGTGTCTGAATTAATTTATGATAGGCTTTAAGAGAGATATTTAGAAAGCCTAAGTGCATTACTTGTGCTTTTGTGGAGTGATCTATGAATGTCCAGTTGTCTCAATAAAAGCCATGACTGCATACGTCCAGGTAATTAAAGAAAAAGCTCTCTCTCTATCCACCATCCCTCTCTCTCAACCATTCCATCATAGCTGTGCCTACACGCCTAGTAGATGCTGATGGCTGAACTGATGACTCTCCCTAGACCAGACAGTAGAAACCAGCACTTTAAGGCCCCTGAGACTTCCAAGATGCAGCACACCCCTCTTTAATGGCAGTGCCTTCATCCCCCTGCCTGGAGTTCTGAGAATGTAACTCTTTTTAATCTATGAGACAGAAACCCTCTTCTTAATATCCCTTTGAGTGGTAGAAGGTGTAAGTCAAGTTTGCTTTCATTGTTGGATAACCACTGAGTCTGTTTCTTTGTATAAAAACCCACTTGAGACAAAATACCTTTCAATAATCCAAACTTCGGAGCCAGCAAAGTCATAATTATATAGATATAATCAAGAATGTTCTACAAATGGTCCTTCCCCCCACAGCATGGACAAGGAAGGAAGCAGACTGAGAACACCCAGCTTCTGCTTTGATAGTTGGCTTTCACCACAGATGTTACTTGTCTTAATGTTTCAACACCACATGATTTCAAGAGACCATGTCACAGACCCCCATGAAAATAATAAGAAGAAATAGAGTGTAATTTATCCTGACCCAGGGGTGAGGACATGAGAAATGTTCATAATTCAACTGTTATGTGGGCTAAGTAGAATGACCTTGGTGTCATTCAGGATTCCATGAAGCATGTGCTCCAGCATCCAATTGACACTTGGAACACAAAGAGCATGACCTTAAAGAGTCCAGGCATCTCCATGACTCAGACAGCCCTCTGAAGCCCTTAACACTTATTTCCTCTCTCCCACCATTGGAGTGGGGTGCTATTTAACATCTGAGGATGGGCGCTCCATCATAATTGTACCTAACATCTCTTGAGCTCTTACATATGCTCCACCACTGCGCTAAGCACTGTATACAGATGATCTAGCAGTCACAACCACCTTAGGGGTTAATTCATTATTTTATATATAAAGAAACTAAAGCACAGAGAGATTAAATAAAATCTGCTCCAAGTTACTCAGGAAGCATGTGTGACTTTATGTCCAAACTCTAGAACCTGTGCCCTAAACAATAAGTCCTAATGTTTTGTTTTGTTTTTAAAGACTTTACATATTTATTTTTAGAGAGTGGGGAAGGGAGGGAGAAAGCAAGGGAGAGAAACATCAATGTGTGGTTGCCTCTTGTGCACCCCCTACTGGGGACTTGGCCCACAACCCAGGCATGTGTCCTGACTGGGAATCAAACTGGTGATCCTTTGCTTTGCAGCCCATGCTCAATCCACTGAGCCACACCAGCCAGGGCCGATACATCCTAATGTTTTGTTCCCAGCTTGGAGACGGCAACTTCTGTGCCCAGGTAAAGGAGACTAGGACACTATGCTAGGTGCTAGGCATTTTGCTTAAATGTCCAAAATAATCCCATGAAGATGAGGATGAGTGACTTACTCATGTGGCTAAAACAAGAGCTCACACTGGAACACATGTCTGCCTAACTCTAAAACTCGGGGACTTTCACTTAAATTAACATCTGCCTAGCTCCAAAGCTCCAGGTATTTGTTCTGCTGAGTAATGTTTCCCTATTTTTTCAAATAATACACCATTAGATGCATATTTTAGGAGAAGGAAAAATTGGTTGAGAGAGAGAAAGAGAGAGACAAAAATCCCTGACACTTATTTGAAAGGTTAGTACAATAGTTAAGGAATTTGAAATAACTTGGGACAGATATATTTAACTCAGTGATATTCCTCAAAACTCCCCCTTTCCCCAAGAAAGTTTTTACCTACCTCCAAGTCATGAGGATAGTCTCCTATGTTTTATCCCAAAAAGTTTTAGATTCTACATTTAAGTCTACGAGCCATCTCAAATTAATATTTTTAAAAAATGTTTGCTTTTTAAAATGACTTGTTTCATTTAGGTATGATAGCAAGCAAGACAAGTAGTCACTTTAAAGATTTTATTTATTTTCATTTTTTAGAGAGAGGGGAAGAGAGGGAGAGAAACATCATTTGGTTGCCTCTCCCACGTGCCCTGACCTGGGACCAAATCTGCAACCCAGGCATGTGGCCTGACCAGGAATCAAACCTGTGACTTTTCACCCAACCAACTGAGCCATACCAGTCAGGGCTCAAATTAATTTTTTAAATGTCTTCACTTACTGATTTGAGAGAGAGAGAGAGAGAGAGAGAGAGAGAAACATTGTCTTTGCTGCTCCACCCCTGTACCCATTCACTGGCTGTCTCCTGCATGCGCCCTGACCAGGGACCGAACCTGCAATCCTGGCACTTCAGATGATGCTCCAACCAACTGAGCTAACTGGACATGGTTCAAATTAATTTTTGTCTAAATATTGAGGTAGGGGGGTTAAGGTTAATATTTTTCTTTCTGCTTATCCTGATATTCCATAAAAGTTAATTGACTGAATATATGGGAATCTACTTCTGCACATTCTTTGGTCCCATGGATCTGCTTTCTATCCTTGCCCCAATACCACAAAGTCTAAATAAAGGGATCCAGCATCTCATAGTAATAAGACTTCCTACTATCCAGGGCTAATATTGCCAGCATTTTGGTCTATTTCTTTTTGGACACACACAGGCCCATGTTTTTAACAGAATTCTTATGGTATTATATATATGTTTATCTTGATGTCTTTTTTTTTAACTTAACATCATAAGAGGCAAATTTTTCCATGTCATTACATATCTTTCAAAAATATCTTTTATGGTTGCATATGGTCTGTCATTTCTATTTAACATAATGTACTTAGCCCTTTTGGCATGCATTCCATTCCCACATTTTTGCTACTTACAAATAATGTTGCAATGAAAATATTTGTGCACAAATATTCATACACATTTCTGACTTTTCCCCAGGAAGAAAAATGGCTGTGTCAAAGGCCATGAACTTTGCTTAGGCTCTCTATATGTTCCGCCAAATTACTTTCCATATTGATTGTGTAACCAACTCCCCCCATCAATGCTTCATATGAATGCTTATTTTTCTGCTTTTTTGACAAAACAGAACATTATTATTTTTAAATCTTTGCTAATTTTATAGCTACAATGATTTATTCATATCTTCATTTTTTTAACTTACTTTCCAGTGATACAAATGTTTGTATAGGTAGCTATTTGCATTTCTTCTTCTGTGTCCTGTCTTGCTGGTATCTTTAGACCAAGATGCTGCTATTAGAAGTTGGGTGATTTGTTTTCTTAATGATTCCTAGGTACAAGGCCACTTATAAATTAATTTTTAAAAGCCCTCTGTCAGATAAGGAGTTCTGATATTTCTTCACTCAGTTTTATATATACATTTATAATGTTTCTCTTCTCAGGGAGCTCCTGGTGAAACAGGAAAGCAGACCCTGCCTGCAAACAACTGTAGTGAGTACAAAGAATAATAAATACTCAAAGGGAATTCAGATGAACTGCTACAGGTATTCAGATAAGTAAGAGAACATTTCCAGCTAAGAGAAGCAAAGGATATTGCAAAAGAGATGGTGCTTCGCAGCTATGTCTTGATGCCTGAGTGCTGCTCAAACTTGAAGTTTCATCAGAATCACTTCAAGGGTTTGTCAAAAGAAATGGCTGTTCTGATCGGGGCCTAAAACATTGCATTTCTAACATAGTCCCAGTCAATTCAATGTTTCTGACCCTCACTTTAAGAACCACTAAACTAAGTAAACTTGGGAAGAAAACACAGGGAATGAAAGGGAAAAAAATTCAAAACAAGAAAAAAGTCTGAATGAAAATTTGAATCTCTTATTCAGGAGTTGCAGTCTCAATGGATCCTGAGATAACTCAAAAAGAAGTAACAGGAAGGAAGGGAGGGAGGGAAAGAAAAAGAAAGAAGGAAGGAAGGAAGGAAGGAAGGAAGGAAGGAAGGAAGGAAGGAAAGAAGGAAGGAAGGAAGGAAGAAGAAAGAAAGAAAGAAAGAAAGAAAGAAAGAAAGAAAGAAGAAAGAAAGAAAGAAAGAAAGAAAGAAAGAAAGAAAGAAAGAAAGAAAGAAAGAAAGAAAGGAAGAAAGGAAGAAAGGAAGAAAGAAAGGAAGAAAGGAAGAAAGAAAGAGAAAATAGCGGTTCGATTCCCAGTCAGGGCACATGCCTGGGTTGCCAGGCCAGTTCCCGTCAGGGGACACACGAGAGGCACCCGTACATTGATATTTCTCTCCCTCTCCTTCTCTCCTACCCTTCCCCTCTAAAGATAAACAAATAAATAAATATTTAAAAAAATAAAATAAAATTACTAAATCTGATAAAATTTAAAAAAAAAAAAAGAAAGAAAGAAAATAGATTTGGAAATTTCCTCCCTTCCTATGTTGTAAGAATTCAGAGGGAGAGCAGTGGAATCCCTCAAACTTCTCTTCAAGTTTATCCCAGATTTATATGCAATGTATATCTAATTATAGCCAAAAAAGAAAAAATGGGGTGTCCTAACCTCTGTAATTTTGGTCCACATTCAAGTTCACTCTATAGTAACATTTTTTTAATCCAACCATTTTTTAGTTTTTATTTACATTTAACTTTAAATTAACATTGCTTTTAAAAGAGCTAATGTAAATACACAATTGATGTTATTTGCCTCAAGTTAAAAGGCACAAGTAAAAACAGATACTGTGAAAACAAAATCTTCTTGTTAAATTTTAATGAGATATTGCCAGCGACAGGTTCTGAGCCTGAAGTCTAATCAATCTTTGTTAAAAGGGGGCCATTAGTAGAAATCAGAAAGGGGTGCAATTGCCTGATAAAAAACAGGATACTCAGTTAAATCTGAATTGCAGATAAACAAATACATCTGTAGTATAAGTATGTCCCATTTGGACATAATTCCAATTTAACTGGATATCCTATATTTTTATTTGCTAAAATCGACAGCCCTAGAAAAGGATTGACAAATTATAACAGCATCACATCGACCTTTTCTCCTAGACATCTTCAGAAATATTAAAAGAAAATTGAATATTTTCTATAATGATGTGTCCTGGTATTATTTAATGCCTTATCTATGTACTGACTAAACTAAGGCAACAAAGTGGAAAGATCCCTCCAGAGATAAGGGACCCTGACTTTGTAAAACTCTGCCTTAACACAGAAGACAGAAAACAGAATGAGAAGAGGCTTTCAGACCATCGTGGGCTCTCTGTAGCCAAAACTGGCATCTGTGCTTTTGAAGACACCAATTGATCTAACTTTTGCATACCAGGAGAGAAGCTGAATCCCCATGGGGACCATCAAGGGGGCTTCAGGCAAGAAGAAAATGGGAGATGAGTAGGCAAGTCCTCGAGCAATTAGTCCGACTAATGGGGAAAGTTTACACTCAAATGGCTGGGCTTTCAAACCAGCTTTCTTTAAGAAAACCATCAAATCCCTAGATGTCAACTAAGGTTAATAAAAAATTCTAAAGTGTTTCTGCTTGCCTGCAAAATGTACTCCTTTCTCGGTTAAAATTAATTCCTTGTAATCTTAACTGCCTGATAAATACTTCTCATAAACAATATGCAGTCTGAGGGATCCATAAGGTTATGTTCTGTTGTACATCACACGTTTTTAGACGTGATGGTCAGATACCAAGATTTCCTCTCAGAGGCAGGTGTGTTCCCCGCCCCCCGCCCAAGATGGGACGGAAGGAAAGCATTGGATGAGAAGGGTGAAGATGACAAGGTGTATTCAATCTCTAAGCACCCGGAGTGTTGGCTCTTCCTTCAGGCGATGACTTGACTGTGACTCTCCTTATCTCCCCTCCTGGATCACATGGCCAGCCAACCTCACCCACAGATCTGGAGAGTCTGAACAGGCCCTACAGCCAGGAACCGAATCGGGGAGTCATGGCCACAGATGGTCCACAGCTAGTTTAGTTGAATGCTGAGGGTCACTCTAATGAGACAGAGTGGCCCAGATTTAAGAAATGTCAGAAATTAAGAAAATGGTTATTGGTAACAAGGTAATATGCCAGAGAATTTACATAAGCCAGCATCATTCCCACTTTACAGGTGGTAAAACTGAGGCAAGGAAGACTTAAGTGGCTTACCAGGTCTACTGTCTCCAAATCCTACACCACAGTAAATGGAAGAGACAGGAAAGAAAACATCTAACCCAAGTCGTCTTCACCCTCTTCCTGGCCACCCTCCCCTCACGGTGGAAATGGAAGGCTATGTTGAGGAAACCGGCGCTTCAATTACCCACCTGCTTTGTTCTCACAGCACGTGCACCAAGCAACCTCCCAACTACAATTTGGCATCTGTGCCCATTCAAGAGTTGGGAATTGGGCCAGTTGTGCCAACAGTAACCTATCCATCTGCAAGGCAGTGATAATTCTGGGCTTGCAAAGATGAGGACTAGACCATGAATCACAATGATTTGACCAAGGTGTTGCCAGTGGGTGGCTTGTGACTCAGTTTCTCCTCACTCTCCCCAGTCCTGTGAACATGCAGGAGCTCTTCCTTCCCTGCTTTCTCGTTCTCCTCTCTCTGTACAGACCTGCAAGCCTGGGGGATGGGTTTGTGTGTGGAAAAGAACATTCCTTTGTGCCCAGCAGACCCGAGTCCACCTTTGTCCTCAGTGTTATTAATTTCCAGGAAGGCAATCAATTTGGATGGACTTCTAAGTGCTCCTTACCCCTTCCTTTCAGACTCTGAAATATGACATCCCTGTGGGTACCAGAGGGGGCAAAGGCCATGAATATTCTGTGTCTTCCTGAAACCTTTATCCAGAAGAGGTCAGGGACAGCTTTTTCCTTTCAAAATTCAAGGCAGGTGTCTACAACATTTATCTATGTGAATATTTGAAGCAATAAAATTGAGACCATTTAACCAGTTAGCATTTCACAGTTATTTATTTATTCCATTGCTTGATAAGCAGTTGTTCCATTATTTTTCAAAAGAATTGGAGTTGAATTAAGAGAATCGAGATATACCTTACTTACAGAAGGTAGGATTCACAGTTTAAAAATTTCTTTCTTATACCTTGTATTTGTATTTTCCTTTTTGTATTTTCTAAATTGTCTTCAATCACCAAATGTTGCCTTATAATATTCTAAAGGATTTTGAAACATAAAAATGAAAAGAAGCCCCAGGCAGCTTCTTGCATTACATCTGGGCAACTGTTGACATTCTAGGATCAAAAATTGAAACCAATATGTCTACTTAGTCCAGCGGGAGACAAGGCAGCCTTCATTCTGACCGACAGACAGGAAAGGGGAGTTTACTCTTGGTCTGAGCAGACCACTCTGAGATCAAATTGATCCCCAGCTGGCTCGGCATTGAAACTGCCACTGTGTGAAGGGCAAGTGTGTCAACCTCAAGGTCAGACCAGGTGGTGACAAATAAGTGAGTTCCTCTGGGAACATAGAGCCAATACAGGACCCTCCTCCCAGCCCAGGGGGCCTAGCCAAGCCTCTCTGGAGGGCCAGGACATCCCTCCTCCTGTCAATCACCTCTCCTGCCCCCTCCGCCTCCACTCTCCCCCCCTACCTTCCCTTTCTCTCTGTATAACGTTTGTGGGATGTCAGCCAGGAAAAAAAATCCCTGATTGGGTTTAAGGCTTATGTCTGGACTAAACTTGGGGAGAGACAGGTCCCAAGCTTTAGGGGATATTCTTGTGAGAAACTCACAAAACATCCGTGTTTGGATTGAAATAATAACAACACATTTTTTTCCTGCTTTGTCAGGATTTTTGCTAGCAGGGTTGTTCATGCTAGTTTATTAAATCTTTGCAATGATACCTTGAGCTAATATTATAATGGCCATTTTACAGGAGCAGAACAGCC
Source organism: Glossophaga mutica (assembly GCA_039655065.1). NCBI lineage: Eukaryota > Metazoa > Chordata > Mammalia > Chiroptera > Phyllostomidae > Glossophaga > Glossophaga mutica. Next base: position 24,554,670 of record CM077315.1, read on the forward strand.
TTGCCAGGGTTGTGGAGCCAGAACTGGCCAGAGCGGGGAGTTATCTTAGCCTGCACGCCACTCGGTCCCTCATGGTCTCAGTCTCTGTGATCCTGAGGATTCCACCCGCGGTGGGTATGAGCAGCCGCAGCTCAGCATACAAAACAGTGGTGTCCTTCTTCTCCTACTTCTGTCTCAGTTCTTTATTTCCTTCTAGCATTTTCTTTCATTTCCTGGAGAGTGTCTTTGAGTTTTATTTTCCTTGGCAACACAACCACAGTCATTATCCATTTCGGGGGATTTTAAAAAGGGAATGGCTTTGCCCAGGTGTGAGAGGAGGCTTCGCCTCTGCATTTGGCCCCTGGGGGCAGCCTGGCCAGCTCTGCGACTCCAGGCAAGCAACTTACTCTGCTCCTCAGTGCAGAATAAGGATACATGGCTGGGGCTGGGGTGGGGTGGACGGTAGTGGTAGGGGGGAAATGCAAACAGCTGTACTTGAACAACAATAAAGGATAAAAAAGAATGCGTAACTCAGAGTTGTACGTTTAAGTTAATGTGTGAAAAGGGGCTGGAAACAGTACCCCTCTATTCTTCCTTCAGCGAGTTGCTATGATTTGTTCTAAATAAAATCACCTTAACAGAATAAAGAAGGCATACTATAATGATGCTCAGTAATGGGTAGGGATGTCCCTAGGCCTTGTATTTGCACAATTAGACACCATTTCATAGGCTGGGTGTTGATCTGTATGAGTCCACATCACTCAACAGAGCATGGCTTCAGGAGGCCACGGCAACAGCAACTCCAGAACGATAGTTCAGTCTCTAGCAGTAATGCCTCCCATCCTTTCAGAGCCTCCCAGGGAAGTTCCACAGCCCTGCAGGCGGACAAATGCTGGTGTAACTCAGGGGAGGTGCAGCCAGAGGTTCCACCGTCAGCCTGAGCTCCTTGAGGAGTCCCTGCCTCCCCTCCCCTCCCCCGCTGTCCAGCGGCAAACTCAAAGAAACTTTACAAAAAAAGCAATTTACTTAGCCAGTCATTTTCTAGGTTTGCTCAGCAATTATTTCAGCTATTTGTGTTTAAATGAGAGTGTTCTCCGTCCCTGCCCAGTGCCTTTCTGCTCCACAGGATCGGGAAGCCTCAGCAGGATTTGTCCTCCCAGAATGCTGACCCTTCCTAGGCACAGAGGCTGGGGGCCTTTGGGGGTGCGGCAGGGAGAGTGGTTCACAGAAAGCAAAAGGTGCAGGACCAAAGAGTTTTGGAGGCTCTCAGGCAGTGACTGGAATGTAGACTGAGCAGCAGAATCACCTGGATGGCTGGCAGCTTCATAAGCAGGGATATACTTGGGATCCTGCACTGAGCATTTCTGACTTAGTAGGTTTTGAGTAGGGGCAGCTGGAGTGATGGGGTTTTTTGTTTGTTTGTTTGTTTTTAGATTTTATTTATTTATTTTTAAAGAGTAGAAGGGAGGGAGAAAGAGAGGGATAGAAACATCGATATGAAAGAGGACCATCAATTGGTTGCCTCTCACACACCCCCAACCAGGGACCTGGCCCATGACCCAGGCGTGTGCCCTGACCAGGAACAGAATCAGCAACCCTTCCATTTGGAGGACAACACCCAACCCACTAAGCCACACCAGCCAGGACTGGAGTGATGGTAAATTCTACAACCACTTCCCTTGGCGGGGTGTGGGGTGGGAAACAATTTCCTGATTTGCGGCATTTGCCAGTTTCCTGGTGTAAATGTTGTCGCCGTGGCCAATTTCAGCAACCAATGTGATGTTACTGAACAGTCGGGGAGAGATGTGCCCAGTCGGCTCTTGCAAGCTGGGTGGTGAGAGCAGGTTCCAGGACCCTCCTGGGTCAGGGCCAACAACCTGCATGTTCATTAGGTTTTCCTGGCTGAGTCTGACACAGAGGACACTGTACTAGGCTTTCAGGAGGGGCAGAAATAGCTAGAAAAGTACTACAGTTCTGAGCCCAGAGCCAAGACTAACTTGGGATTTGGGGAGGCAACACTTCAGTCTACAAATGTTCGTGTACCGCCATCGCCATTTCTGACATATCCATACCATTTCTTACTTATTTTTAATCTACTCAGTATTTTATTCTTTTCTTTAATAGTATTGTAGAAAAAACTTTAATCATTACTTAAAGTGTAAAACTGTGACTATTGGCTATACATAAAAAGGAGAAGTGAAGAAATTATAATCAGAGCCATACTGCTGAAGTCTAGGTATATAACATCTAGAATTCAGAGCCTAAGGCCTGCTTTCACTTTGCTAACAAGCCTTAGAGAGGCACGGAAGCCCTATCGGCACCAAATGATGGCGTTCTCCTCCAGATGATTAGGATTGAAAGGTAGCTGAAAAAGGAGGAACTTCCTCTCTAGGAGAAACAGTTACATAAAGCAAGGTATTAGCACAACTTAAAAATGTATTTTTATACCCAGTAACACTGAGTCAAAGCTTATAATGGTGGTGATGATGATAATTGTAATGATGGTAGTGGTGATGGTGATAATGGTGATGATGGTGATGGTGATGGTGATAATAATGGTGATGATGGTGACGGTGATGAAGATTAGCTATCCATTAATGACCTGTTAATAGATAATGGACTTTAGGCCAAGCACTCCACTTGCATCATCTCTAATTTCAGATGAAGAGACTGAAGTTTAAAGAAATTAGTCTACTTGGCCTCAATCCCACATGGATCATACAGTAATAATTTGATCCTAAATCAAGCAGGCTCCGGGCTCCCTATTAATAATATGTATCAAGTGTTGCAGTTGCTTTCCTTTCCTTTCCTCATAGCTTTGTGGAAGGATTAAGGAGTATTAAGCGTGCAAATCAGCTGACCCATACTAGCCCACAATAGGCTCACATGAGATGTTAGCATCCATATAGCATATGATGATAAGTTTGTAACATGTTCAAACTCTCTGCACTGCCTGGACAGAGCCCCCTAGCTGATTCTTCCCTGAAGGTTATTCCCAAACCAAAGGTCTCTTTAGCCCCCAAACAAATCAAGGCTCCTCTGTGACAGGCCACATGCTATGTATTAAGGTCTTACCATGACTCATGTGCTCCCTAACCCTCTGATCCCCAATCTCAGGCCTCACTAAGTGGAGAAACATTAACTTAGCTCCAGCTGATAAGATGCTGGTTCCCTTCTTACTGACTTCCTCTAGATAACAGTTTTGAACTTTGATAAGGCATTTCTTCAGAGCCAGCCACAGGTAGTTCTATGAGAAGGGCTAATAAAAAGCCATTGGCATCAAATTCTGAAATTAGAAAAGGAGATAGAAAGATCATACCTAAAGATACTTTGGGTTTTCTGCACAACTCATTTTACAGTGGGAAAACAAAGTGGAAAAAGTGTGCCAAACCCCGTAGACCCTCAGCCTGCAGTTCAAAGTCCTGGCGAACAGGGTATACCTCCCTCCCATTCCTGATCACAAGACCCGCACAGAACTCTCAGAGCTGCAGCTGAAGTCGAATGGTGAGACGATCCATTGCCAGTCTCTGAAGTCATGAAAACCATCACCGGTGATGAGACACTCAGCCTTGCCGGGCCTGTTTGCAGCTCTCCAATGGGAGAGCAAAACATGTTTTCCTTCATCTCAAATTAGTGTAATGGTGGCACTAATAACAATTATGATATTCATCATAATCATCGCAGTTTTTGAAATTATTAAATGAAATATATGTCAAAATAGCTTTATAATTTCTAAATAATTTTATAAATGTTGGTTAGCAATGGCACCCATCCCAGGGGGAGCTGTTTGTCAGGAGGCTGAAATCAGTGGTGGTTATTCACCCACATCTGATACATAAAAGGTCAAGGGTTCTAGGAGGTCTGGGCTGAAGCTGCAAGGCTTTCACATAGCTGGTCTTGGATGTCCCTGAACATCATTTCTGTTGGCTTGTTAAGCAAGTCACTAAGGCCACTCAGATTCAGGGGGAAGGAAATAAGATTCCACCTTTAAACTCCCCCAAATAACCCAAGGGTGCTTAGGAGAATGGTCACCAATCAAAGGAGTGAAGAATGGGACCTTAAACTCTTGTGAACAAGATCCTATGCGAATTTTAAAGTTTCTGATTAGCCTATAAACACTTAGTCAGTTGCTTTAGCAACTGCATGAAAGGATGACTGAAAGGTTTATTCAAAAGTTTCCAGAGAATTAAATCGAAGAGACAGGAAGGCCCCAGGCATTGTAGGTTATTTAGAGCCAGGGTTTCATCCCAAACAACTGCAAGATTTTCTTTTTTTGCCCCAAATCCTTGGTTGGAGGAAAAAGGAATGGTTCTGATGACAACCTGCCCAGTACCCACCCACCAGGCAAATGACAAAAGGGGGACTCTGCAGGGGCCATTTGCAGACAGCCAGCTAGAGGTTCCAGCCACAACGGACGTAGGCCCTGAATACAAAGCCTATTGTCATGCTTCTCTGCAATCTTATAAACTCAGGATTGAGCTGTGTGGCTAAGCATTACAGAGCTCTGAGAGACAGCTTTGAAATGCAGTCTGAGGAAATTAAACATAGGGGCACCATGTTCAAAGTCCCCGTCAGTCCTGAGCATGGCAAGTAAGATACCTGCAGTCCTGCAGGCTCTCTGCGGCCTCAGGTAAGAGGCCCACTCACCGTGCCTGGCAACTTCCTGTTGGTGGTGTTCAGACCCCAGAAGGATTTCCTGCTGAGGAAACGTGCACCACTGACAGTATGCCACACCCGGGGCCTCGCCCTCTCTCAGCAGCGAAGGAAGGAATAGCACTCTAGGATCCACAAGCTGCCCCCGCTGGGGGACTGGGCACGGTGCCCTCCATGGCGTGTGATGTGCAGCCTCGGAGCCCAGGCGGTCTGCCCGCACCCTGCCACCCTGGCAGTGAAAGGAATGGGTGCTGGGTCAGCAGACAAATTGGAGAGAAGGGGGAGGGGCTCATGAGCCATGCCCTGGAAACATAAAGTCCGATTCGAGGTGACACGTGGGCCACAGGGAAAGCTCCAGGCCTTGGCAGAAGCGGTGGCACCATGCTGACAAGTTGAAAGACTGAACAGTGTTGACACTTGTGGTGAGTCTTCGCTTCCCTGTGGACCTGCACACCCTGCCCTCTCTCCCTCCTTGCAGCCGCATCCCTCTCCGGGCCTGTTCCTCAGACTTCTGGGGGCTTGAAGGGGCAGGAGCAACCTCAACAAAACACAAGACAGTGGTGTGCAGCCCCATCTCAGGATCTGATGGCATCACACGACGGGACAAGGAAGGGATTTTTTTTTTCTCTTTTCTCATTACCCTGAATCTTAATTGTACCCAGTGCTGTCTACCACTGGCCACAGAAGGAAAAAAATGAATCCAATAATTTAATGTTCAACTCAGTAAGGTTTCCTTATTGTATTCTTTCTCTTTTTCTTCTTTCTTTTTTTTTCTCTGTCTCTCCCTCCATTCTTCCTCCCTCCCTCCTCCAGTTCTCATCATGGTCTCCAACTTAGGCACATAGATTTCTTAATAGCCCTTCTCAGCCATTAACTCAGCCCTGTACCTAAAAATAAGTCCTATGACGCTGGAACAAAGCCTGGAGGTGAGGCAGCTGTGTCCCAGGACCTATGCCTCGTATTCCCCTCCTGGAGCTACGGCTGTAGCCAGGTATGTGGGAAAGAAAGGATTTCTCGAGGAAGGCAAGAACATAACAACAGGCAGTAGGGGGGTGGGAAATACACCACCATCCTGAAAAGCCTATGATTCCAGAAAGGGAGTTTTTCTCTATGTAAATTGGGGGCAGCTTTGCATGGATCCATAAATATGACAGAAAAGTGTAGGCTCCAGATTTATGTGGGACTGTGCTTGAATCCTCTTATTTGTTCCTTACAAGGGTAAATCTAAGCCAGTTGCTTAACCTGTTCACAATAATTATGAACTAGCATGTGGAGAAGCCCCTAACATAGTACTGGACATACAGCTGGGGCTCAATAAACATTGGTTTCCGTGACAAGTAATTTACACCCAAAGAGGTACTACTGGATAATCTGCACCAATCTACCTCTCCAAAAATGTTACATCCAGGCAGCAAGTTCCCAGTTTCTGCTATCCTGACAACTTCATTTATTCACTCACTTAACTCTCCCTTCCTCTCTTTGTTCCTTCCTTCATTGGTCAGCATTTATTGAATGCCTACTCCATGCCAAGTCTTACTAAGCAAGGCCAATAGAGATATCAATAAGAACAAGTGCTCGTTTTGTTCTTCTTGGGGAATCTGGACATTCTGAAACGAGTAGCTGAAACATAAGTTTTCCTATGACCTCATTCCTCCTTTATTATCATTGGCAGCACTGGCTATGTTTTAATCATTACCTAACAGAGTTCTACGGTGCCTCACAGCCCATAATCTACTTTCACATTTCATAAAAGCACAGTGAGCCAGAGATTAAAGGGCCAACAAAGGGTGTATCCCAAGCTCATCTTGCTTTGTTTCTGACCAGTGACCCGATCCAGGGGCAGGACCGCAGGGGCACCAAGGGGCGTATGTAAAGGCATTCTCTCTGCTGAGAGCGGGTGGAGCTGGTGCATTTTCTGAGACTATTTTGAACAGCAGGTTTCAGGCTCGGCAGCCTTTCCCAGCCCAGCCACTGATGCAGCCACGCAGGTTGTATGCAGTGCAACTTCGGGGCCTCATTCCATAGAAGTGGATGTAAGTGGCCACCCTTGACCTTGTACAGTGCACAGCCCACACAACTGCACACAGCAGCCGTGCCTCCCCTGTGCTCAGTGGCTTGGGCACAGCTTGTTGGACTCTAAAACTTAGTAAATGAACTTCTGAGCCATATTGCCTCTCACTGAACAGAATCAATGTCAGACACTGCTTGGCCTTGTATTCTCTTTCTCCATGAGTACGATTATACAAGGGTAAGTGCAGTCCAAAGATATAAAGAATTAACCCAGGGTCTGCACTGTGGGATATTTTGTCTCTAATATTAAAATAACTATCAATGAATCTACCTACCTCTTCCTGACTCAGACTGCTCGTCCGCACAGAACTAAGTTCTGAGGGCTTCTCGGGGGATAACTGAGAGCACGCCCACAGCACGCTCCATTTGCACCCTGCCTGGAGCAGAAAGGGCATGCTGAACAGGCTCTCGAAGTCTCAGCTAAGGCGAGGCCAGTCAAGACAAAGAAAGAAGCTTCTCTTGGGATTAGAACCTGGCCCCACCCCTGTGGGCTGTGTAACCTGTATGCCCTGGATTTGCTCCTCTGTAAAATGTTTCTCATTATACTTCTGCAAAGAGTTTTTGTGAGGCCTCAATATATGCAAGTTTGGGACAGAGGGTGTCACATTAAATCCTAGTTTCTTCTTATTCTTCCCCTCTCAACAAAAGTTAGGGAGTCCGAGTTGTGTTCAAAGCTGATGTCAGGTTAACCAACATTTACTGAAGCTCTGCTATGTTCTAATTTTTTTAATGGGCTCCGTGGATGGTAAAAGTTCCATTGGTTTCGACTTGAACTTTATCACATCATTTGGTGAAAAACCCAACTTTTTTCTTCTTTTCCAATTCATTGTATTTCCAATGAACAGAAATTAATTACTAGAATATATGTCTAAAACAATGAAATGAAAACTATAGGGCCAAATTTTTATTACTATTAAATCTCACAGACATAAGATGACAGTGTCCAATTGCTATGAAAGTTTCTAAATGTCCACCAGCTATTACTGTGCTTTTTTTCACTGTAGACGGCAACTAGCAGTTTGCAGACAGCAGCCCACACTTTCAGCAAAGCGGGAGCTGAAGCAAGCAGTTGGCAAGTGCATGTTGGCGAGTACGCCTGTGTGGATGAGTGAGCCTCATTTATTTCTGTCTGAGCCCAATGCACACTTTAATTTTTCCATCACTTCTTGCTTTCTCTCCCAGGGTCTGAGACCCTTGGCGGAGACTGTATACACATTCCTGGCTGAGGATAAACTCTTAATAAGCAGCCACCAGTAAACACACTAAATGTGTGGATGTGATGTGGGAATTTGAGAAAATAACTCCTCTCCACACCTTCCCCTCCACCCTCTCCCATTGACACCTTTACTCCCCATAGCTGCTGCATACTGAATCCCTCAAAATGATCAAATGCCCACCCCCACTTTATACAGAGGCAGACCTTAAAGATACTGTGAGTTCAGTTCCAGACCCCCATAGTAAGACGAGTATAGAAATACTGTGAGTTGTATTCTTTTTGCTCGTGGAGTTTCTTGCCTTCAGTTTGTAAACAACACAACATCTGTGTGGCACAATAAAGTGATGAACAATAAAACAGGGTATGGCTGTACTCCTGATCGCACACATATTCAAAGCAGAGTGTGACCTGCCATTCCTAAAAGTTCAAGTTTGCCATTGGGGAGGAGCTGAGGTTAAGGGAGAGTTTAGAGCAAAGGTTGTCTCGTGAAAACCAGATCCTTCACCCTGAGCCAGGAGTGTTTCTTTAAAAAAAAAAAATAGTTGTACTCTTCTAAGATGATAAAAAAAAATACCTACCTCTTTTCTGAAAGGAAGCCAGTCACTGCTTTTAATAAACTCTTTGGCTACCAAGATGAAACAGGCAGACAACAACAACAAAGAAGATATTATTAACATAATTTTATGTAATTGGATAGAGGGGTAATATTTATTTTAATATTACAGAGGAAATTTCCCACAATGCAGACCTTGGATTAATTCTTTATATCTTTGGACTGCACTTATCAAATAAAATTGTACTTATGGAAAAAGCAAACACATAAATCTTGCCCCATTGTCAGCTGGCAACTCCCAGCAAGGGCTAATTGTATTATATATCTTCTGCAGCCATGCCTAGGGGTTGCCAGGTCCAAATGCATTATTATTTATTACGTGAACAAATGCAATTTTCTTCTTGGAATCTGAGTTTGGGATTCCATGAAGAAGTAAAATGCACCCCTCTTCAATTCAGGAGGGAGGAATTAGGCCCCAGTGAGTGTAGCCTGTTGTAGAATTCTCCCATGGGGATAAAAATCTAAGTTTCCCTTAGAAAACATCATCAAAGCAAGCCTATGAGATGCGGCCTCTGAAGACCATTAGGATGGAGGTGAAGCTCTCCTCATCCTCCTCTCTGAATTGTTCCTTTCTCCCAGGAAGAAGATTTGCTCTGGATTGCCAGCACCTGAACCAGTATTTGACTTGGTGCTGTATGCTGGTGGTCGGGGTCGCTGTGCATTGGTGCGCCCCATTATACGTAGTTCACTCTCATTCTTAACCTGGCTTTACCTCTCTTCTCTCGCCTCTGCCCTTGTAGGACAGGCTCAGTCCCTGCTGGAGGCTGACAGGTGGCCTTTCTTCTTGCCCTTCCTTGTGCATTGGTCAACCAGACCCAGGACTACTGCTCAGTTGCAGGCTGGATTAAGCACTTATTTCTTGCTCTCTGTTAACTTTCTCCCAGGCCTAGCGGGTGTGTTACATCGTTCCAGAACATGTGTTAAGCCTAACCATGTCAGAAAGCAGATTTCTGGCTGCTCCACCTTACCCCATTTCCCTGCATTGAGGTTAGGGCACAAATGCCAGTTAATGAAATTTGGGGTTTCTTGTCACAATCCTTTGTACCTCTACCTCCCTTAGAAAGTTCACAGAGAGTATATGTGAGCAAATGAAGCAGAATTGGTCAACCCTAGATTCTTGCCAAAAGAATATGTAACAACAACAAAATCCCTAACAATAAAAACATTTAAAAAAAAAAAAAAAAAAAAAAAAAAAACCCTAACCACTTACTGACAGTAAAAACACTAACACAGTTACTCCTCTGCCATTCTGGTTCAGCTAAATGCAATTTGAACAGCTGTTACGCACTAGATGCTAGGTTAGAGAGTTTTCACAGACTTCATCCCATAACCATCACAGCTACTCTGTGATGCGTGAACTTCACCCACCCCTTTGTAAGTATGGGGAAGACGAAACTCAGGAAGTGTGACTGCTACTCACAATGCTAGAACTTGGAACCTGACTTCCCAATTCCATTCCAAGACTTTTCCCATTTCCTGGAAAGAGAGACCCTGGGTAGGACAGACAGTGAATCTAGACCACTGTGGGGTTTTTTTCCAAAATAAATGTTTAAGTTCATTCCTCCTCCCCAAATCAACCATTGGAGAACTGGATAAATCCCCCGTCCCCCCCCCCCCAAAAGCAAACACAATCCTGCCCAGAATCCTATCCAGTAAGTAGGAATTCTACAATGGAGCATTCTGCTGGAGGGGAATCATTTCCTGTCTTTCCTTCATTAACCCAATTAAAATCTCATCACACGCAAAAGGAAATCAAAGGCAGAGTCAGAAAGAGACATCGTGGCTTATGCCTCCAGGATGAAAAGCCAGATGGTTTGTTCCCTCCACCCATCTGCCCATTCTTAGTCCCGTCGGCCACGCTGACCACACTTCTCAGAGAATGCATACGTTATCTTCTCTAATTCTAGCAAAATGTCATCCACTCCCCTGTAGTTAGGGATTTCTACAGAACACAAGTTTATAACCAGACTGAAATCTGTCTTGAATGTTTTACTTCCAGTAGATAACAGAGGTTCCAGTTCAAGTTTTGGGACAAAGGTCCAGGAAAATAAAATGAAAATATTTTTCTGTTGGCTTACTAGAGTCTAATCCCTGGACATAGCACACCCCATGAGAGGCAACTGTACAATCTGTGGGTAAAATTCACAGGTCATTTCTGCAAAGTTTTGGAGGATACTGGGAGAAATAGCAACCAAAGGAAAATTACTGATTATATAAGTAATGCAGGACAGAGGTCTCCGCACCAAACCTAAAGTAATGTAACCTTCAAGATCTTCAGGGCCACAAAATTCAGAGAGCTTCTCAGATACACCATGACTAATTTCCACAGGCCTAAAAAGTACCCAGTACCTTGTTCCTTTCCGTCAAAATGTTGCTATCAGTGAATGAGCTCGCCACCCAGTGTGCTTGTAAATTCTCTGGCTCTTTAAGCTAAATCATGATTGAACTCACCTCTCCCCTCTGAACCCTGGGAAACCTTAACATGTTTCCCAGGTCCAGGGAGGTACATAGGTGTCCTTGACCCTCCTGGGGTGAGGACAACATGAACTCCCATTTATGTGCCAACAACATTTGCTGTCTTGATGACATGCAAAGAGAACTGGTCAGAGTTCTGTATAGAGAATCAAGACAGGCTTCGTTATTTGTGGGACCCAGTGCAAAATCAAAATGTGGAAACTGTCATTCAAATATTACTAAGAATGTTTAAGGTGGCAACAGCAGAGCATTTAACCAAGCGGGAGCCCCTTCTTAGTATGAGGCCCTGTGTGACTGCTCAAGTCACAGGTCCATGTGCCTAGCCCTACTGAGAATTATCAGTCGGGCATTGTCACAGATTTCTGAGAAGGATCTGGAGAGTGGACACATTGAGAGAAGAGATGTTCTTCATCTTCAGCTTGCTTTTGGGGGTCCTTCCTGGTGTGAAAAAGCTACTATGATAGCCTTTGTCCCTCCAACCTAAAGAAGCAATCTCAAGCAGGTCTCCATAGACCCCCACCTCTTGGCCCTTGTGTGGGGGGTGGGGGGAGGGGTCTTTCCTTTCTGAGATTTTAAGGAAGGAAAGAGTGATGAGTGTAACGCAGTTGGAACAACAAAAAGAAGAGTATATCAGTGAGGCTTGGAAGGAACTGGCCTGACCTCCCCCCACCCAGCAGGGTAAGCAAGCCGTGAGTGGGCAGACAGAACCTAATCACTGCACTATACCAGGAAGGTGCAAGAGAGAGAGCAGTGCAAAGAGGATGATTTTTGAAAAGAGGACAGGACACAGAATTTAAAATATCTAGGGCAGCTACAAGTCAAACCAAAGTTCTACCTGCAGCATAGATGCAGCACTATTTAACCAGCACCAAGAGCTATAGCTGGGATCAAACTAAAAAAAAAAAAAAAAAAAAAAAAATGTATGAGAAAAATTCTACAACTGAGACCCTTAAATCTGTTTTTCCCTTGTGAATTTTGGAAAAGATAACCATTTTTGTTTGTTTTACTGTAGTGGCAGATGGATGCCAAGGCTGAAAGATCAAGTGCTTTATTAGCCTATTTATACTTTTACTGTGTATATTTTGCATAAATGCATGGTAAACTTTAATTAAAATAGCCATTATAAAGAGAATTCAGTAACTATTTCTGAACCTTTAGCACCCTGACAAACAGAACTAGAATATATAGATACGGACACATCAAAGATTAAAAAATAAATACCCAGAACAGACAAGACAAAACACGGGGAAATAGTAAAATATTAAGGGAACAAAAAATGGGGGATCAAAACAAGTAAGCCAATAATTGAGTCAAAGCCCTCCTTTTTTCTTTAGGGGCTACATGGCAATATTTTTCCAGTGGGTTTTCTCAACTATCCCCTTAACTTTGGCTCTAAACTCGGATGTGCTGAGATATTACTATCTCTTCTCCCAGGAGGGACATTGAACTAAGGTATCATCGTCCATTCAATTTCAAGCAGATGCTGAATATGATTGCCTCTGCATTTATTTGTTGAATCAAACCCTCAATATTTAAAGGGTTTGGGGGTGGAAGTTGTATTGCAGGAAACTTCCCCCCCCCAAAAAAAACAATGTATACTTTGACATTTCACCAAATTAACAAACATTAATTGCACGTAAAAGCCACTTTGCTGAATTGCAATGAGCCATTTAACCCTATGGACCAATCCACCCAACAGTTACGAGAGGAGAAGCAGAGTTGGCAATTCTCAAACATTAAGATACTTAGCTGTCTACACCCTGGCTCCTTCGAGGTCAGAGAAAGCTATGTTGCGGAAAAAGAACGTGAGTCCAAATTAGCAATTTGGCAGCATTCTTCAAAAAGAAAAATGTAACCTCAGGACTTTCCCAGTGCTCTCAATTCAGTCTGCCAGGACGCACGGATGGGGTGCCGTCTTGTCTGTACCCGGGGCAAAGGAGATTGCTCCCCACAGCAGCCCCTTTCCTTTGCATATATGTAAAAATTAAGCAACTTTTTTTCCATCTTCAATTTTTTTGGGGGGTGGGGGCACGTCTCTCTCTGGCTAATTGCTGATTTTCTCTTAGCCCAAGGCTATGACACTTTCTGTCATATCACTTTCCTCACCAGCAGTTCCTCATCACAAAAATCACCTCTCTGTACTGTCTTCTCCGAGATGTGAGGGATGCAGAGAAACCCACCTCTACCTCCTGCCCCCATGAGAGTAGGATTCTTGGAAACTGGTGACCTATAAGCACTGCTTTACTTGATTGATCTTCCAGAGGGACAGGCTTTCCATCCCAGGAGGACGTGTATGGGCCATGTCTGTTTTATTCATCGTTCTATTTTCGGGACTGGACTCCTCATACAGCCATATTAGCTTCTCAATAAAAGTTTAATGAATGAGCAATGAGTGGTGAGGTGCCATGACTTACTATTTATTTCTTCCAAAAATGTCTTCCGAAGCAGAGTGGATTCTAAAGAAATCACACATGGCCACCAGTGTCAGCTTACACACAGATGTTAGCCATGCATTTTCTGCTTGTCTGGATAGTGATTTTCATTTTGGTTGTGTCCACCCCAAAGTGCTAAAGGAAAATGCAGGTCCACAGAATCCAGGACGCAGGAACCCAGTCACTGGGGTCCCCTTGGCTCACAAGCAGCTCCTTCAGGAGGAGCGCACCTGGAAACAAACAGCCCATCTTGTAAAACGTGGAAAGACAGCTGAGTTTTGTCTTGCCCTCATTTCTTTCCTCCATGAGGGAGTTTCAAACACTGGGTATGAAAATTCTTACCTCCCACATCTGCTCTCAATTCATAATTTTATTTTTAATTATTTTGATTATATACACATTTTAAACATTTTTATTGATTTTAGACAGAGGAAAGAGAGGGAGAAAGAGAGAAACATTGATATGTGTTGTACTTATTTATGCATTCATTGGTTGATTCTTGTATGTGCCCTGACCAGGGATTGAACCTACAACCTTGGTGTATTGAGACAAAGCTCTAACCAACTAAGCTACCTGGCCAGAGCTAATTTTACATATTTTGTGCCTATTATTTTGTTCATAGAGCTGCACAACTATTATATTAAATTTCTAGCATGTTAATCCACCTGGTGTATGGTACTTTGTTAGCAATCCTAGGAAATGAATGCACCATCTTAAGCCGGAAGCCAACAGCACACTGAACTGTGAAACACCAAAAGTTTTCCCATTAAATTCAGCAACAAGGCAACAATTCCTGAAGGACAGTAACAATTGAGAGTGTCCTGCTGAACAGAAGGCCCCTTTCCCTCAGTCACGTGGCTCCCTTTGAACTCATTCAGCTGGCACGTGTGGTGCCTGAGCTGATACTCTGCAAACAAGGAAAGGGAGGGGATAATACTAGTGACATGTTTGATGACTGTCACTGCATTTACTGCTAGACCCACTCCTTCTGCAGGTGACAGACATCAGTTTGAATTCTTGAAACCTGCTTTTCCCACTTCTCATGCAATCACTCGTTTTCCTGAGCTGCCTTCCTCGAATCTATGAGACAGAGATAATATTTTTGGTGAAGGCAGGAAAGATGAAGACGAAATGTTGAGTGGATCAAAAATGCGCTTAGCTCAATACCTGCCACATAGTAGGTGCTCAATAAATGCTGGTTTCTTTCCTTTCTGAAATATCGACATATCATGGTGAGCCTCAGAGATGAGAATTACATTTGGTCAATTATGCTATTCATATTCTCCCAACTGTGGTAAAATTATAGATTTAAAAATCTTTTTGTAGATCAATTTCTCTAAGTCTATTGAATTACAGAGAGGCAAATCACATACTGAAGCAAGAGGGAGGAAAGAATGTGGTGGGTGGGTGTTTTTTTAAATTGGCCCACAAGGAAGAATCATTGAGATGTAGGTAATGTTTCATCACGATTTTCTCTCTGTTTATAAAGACAGTGGTAGCCAAATGGTCCAAACCCACACACACCATTGAGGCAAATTGAGCTTTATGTACCAAGGGTGGTTGATTTCACAGGTTGTTTAATGCACAGACAGTTTTTAATTTAATATTTTCCCAGAGGCCTTTAAAGTATTGGGTGCATTTTGAAAAGTCCAATAAATATTTGTCATTTTATATAGGGCCATCATTTTTTGTTTGTTTGTGGTTTCCCCACCCCCCCCAAACACAAATCAAGTGAAATATTTAAGGTCTGAGCCAAAAGCCCAGGAGCTTATTAAAAATGAGTCCAAATGAATTTGCTGGCAAATACTGGGAGTATGGAAATGAGGCCACATTTAAGAATCCCTGAGTGGGCTGGAGAAGGAATGCTATGCATGATGCCCTTCGGGGTGAGCCAGGACTGGAAACCTGAGTAGCTGAGAATTGGCCCAGAGAGATGTGCAGGGAGAGAGAGGTACCTCAAAGGTCAAAGGGCAGGGAGCATGGAAGATGTACTTTATGAAAAATAGGAGGGAGGGACTGCTACTACCCAAGCCCACCTCCAACACACACACACACACACTCTCTCTCTCTCTCTCTCTCTCTCTCTCCCCCCCCCCAACTCAGTTATCCAATAGGCACAGGATATCCAATTAAAACTAACCTCATACCCCAGTCCCTCACTCTGCTCTCCAGCCAGCCATAACCTATTTATTTGTATATGTCCCAACCACTGAGCTCCATCAACCTGACATTTTAATATCACAAGAATCACTTGTCACTTATTCATCAGATATATATTTAGTGAGTGTCCACTGACTCTTTCTACGGCCTGGGGTAAAATGTTGGCAAAAATTGGCATAGTCACTCCCTCATTCAATTTGGTGTTTAATGGGGAGCTCTGCCCCTCTGTCCTGGTTCTCACTACGTTAGCTCAGAACATGAACACACCTCCTGTGAACCATCCCAATCGTCCTCGCCTTCAGTCTGCTTTCTTCATTACCCTCA
This sequence comes from Glossophaga mutica, assembly GCA_039655065.1. Lineage (NCBI taxonomy): Eukaryota > Metazoa > Chordata > Mammalia > Chiroptera > Phyllostomidae > Glossophaga > Glossophaga mutica. The sequence goes on from CM077315.1 coordinate 24,570,592, forward strand.
ACACTCCAGCCTCGGGAAATGTAAATGTGATCACATCACTCAACCTAGAAATCCATCATGGCTCCCTATTGCCTACAGAACAAAGCCCTGACTCCTTAGTAGAATGCTGAGGAATCTGGCACAGATTTTTGTTTTTTCCTTTCGGCTTCATCTTTAGGCTCTGCTCCTACCTTAATTTTACATTTCACCAAATTCCATAGATTGTTACTGACCTGAGCACTATGTTGGAACACACCCTCTAGCCTTGGTGCTTCCATCCAACATTTTAAATTATGCTGGGCTTTGATATCTCCTCAAATATCTACCTGTTTCATGGGCCCTCTGCCTGGTTGGTCCTATGTTTTAGACATTTTACAAATGATCTCTTCATGGAGTGGTCCATCTTGGAAATATTTAAAATGCAATTTTCATGTCATAAAGTGTGTTCTTTGGTTCAGGTGGATGTTAACTAAAACCTAAGCCAGATTCTGCCCAGTTTGGGGCTTCACAGATGAATAAGACATAGTCCTTTACCTCAAGGATCTGACCATCTAGTTCAGGTGATGTAAGTAAGAAGAGCAGTGCAATATATTGTATTAAATCACATAACATCATACAAAAAAACTAAGACAATGTGTTTCATAGGAATGAGTAGCTGGGTTTAGTTGCTTTTGTCATAAAAGGTCTTCACAGAATAGCTGGTTCCTCAGTAATGCTTCGACAGATTGTGGTAGATAGAATAAAGGCCTCCAAAGATGTCTACCTCCTAATCCTAGGAAACTGTGAATATGTTTGCTGTGCTTGGCAAAAGAGACTTGCAGATGCGATTAAGGATATTGAGGTGAGGAGATTATTCCAGATTATTCGGATAGGCCCCATGTAACCACATGGGTCCTTACAGGAAAGAGGCAGGAAAGTGAGCATCAGAGAGAGATTTGAATATGCTACAATGATGGCTTTGAAGGAAGGAAGGGACCATAAGCAAAGGAAAGCAGGCAGAATCCAAAAAAACAGATTCTCCCCTAGAGCATCCAGAAGGAACACAGCCCTTGGATACCTTGATTTTAGGCTCCTGACCTCCAGAACTGTAAAAGAATAAATTTTTGTTTTTTGAAGCCACTAAGTTTGCAATTTGTTATGGCAGCAATAGAACATTAACATATAGACACACAGGAGTTCACTGGGAATTCATTAGACAAACAGCCTGTGCAAAGCAAGCATCCTAGACCATTCTGCAGTCTAAGAAGAGCTCGGCAGGGTAATCAGAAAGTCCTCAAACTGACACCAACTGTCAGAGGAGTCCTGTGTCTCTCAGGACTGAGCCTGCCATGCTCAGAGGAACTCAAGAAGAGAGTGACCTTGGCACCAACACAGTGAAAGAATCAGAGCCCAGCAGGTGCACCTTGATCCATCTCCCTCCCTGGGTTGGGGGCCCCAGGGCAGATTCTTATGGCCACCACAGTGACGGTGCCACTGCCCCTGCACCTGATGGAGCTGCAGCCCCCCTGCCCCACTAGCTCATGGGGGACCAGCCCTTAGTCGGGCTTTCAGGGTATTGAGATGGGGCAGGCTGTGCCTCCCTTCTCTCGCCACACCTGCAATTGCGAGAATGGCCATACCTGCTTCCCCCCAGAACCAGAAACCCTCCTTTCCCTTTCCTTTGTACTTATGCTTTATTCAGACCTCACAGGTGAGTCATTTTTCTGTGTAATTTTTTAGTTTAAGAAAAATAATCACCTTTTAGTTCTTCCTTAAGAACTAGGAGATTAGTGTTTAATTAGATTAAAATGTCCTGCTTTGTGGTTTATCTCAGTCTTCCCCGTCCTTGAAAACAAGACAACAGACAGCTCCTTCTCCCATCCTGCCTTCAGACAGAGATAAACCTGACTGGCCAATATCAAGGGCAACCTGGGGCTCAGTCACTGAACTGAGCACCTGTGCTTTTCGCTGCTTCATATCCATTCCCTTTGCTTCTGGTAACTGAATACCTTCTTCCCGCGGGGAGCCCATTCTATGGGATTTCAGTGAATGAGATTCATCCATTATCCCCTGTAAGAGAAGGAACTGAACAGCCTGTCCAATTATTTTAGTCCATTCTCCTAGCTGAAGTTACTGGCTCAGGATGGTTCACAAATAGAATGTAGAGCTATCTGATGCTATAGCCTCATATTAAACTAAAATATGCAAAAATTACAGCACACAAAATGGATTAAAGACTTACATGTAATACTCAACACCATAAAACTCCTAGAAGAAAATATAGGCAGTAAACTCTATGACATTTTTCTTAGTAATATTTTTTTTCTGCTATATCTCCTTGGGCAAAGGAAACAAAAGAAAAAAATAAATGGGACTATATCAAACTAAAAATTTTTTTTGCACAACAAAGGAAACCATCAATAAAATGAAAAGACAACCTATTGAATAGAAGAAGATATTCACCAGTGACACATCTGATAAGGGATTAATATTCAAAATTTATAAAGAACTCATACAACACCAAATTTTAAAAAATCCAATCTAAAAAATGAGCAGAGGACTTGAATAGATACTTCTCCAAAGAGGACATGCAGATGGCCAATAGATATATGAAAAGATGCTCAGTGTCAATAATCATCAGAGAAATGCAAGTTAAAATCAAAATTAGATATCACCTCACACCTGTCAGAATGGCTATTGCCAATAAATCAATAAACAACAGACCGTTGGCCAGGATGCAGAAAAAAGGGAACCCTCATACACCATTGGTGCGATTGCAGACTGGTGCTGCCACTGTGGAAAGCAGTGTGTGGTTTCCTCAAACAATTAAAAATGGAACTGTTCTTTCACCCAGCAGTTCCACTTCTGGGAATACATTTGAAGAAATCCAAACCACTAATTCAAAAGGATAAATGCACCCCTATGTTCACTGCATTGTAATTTAAAATAGCCAAGATATGGAAACAATCCAAGGACCCATCACCAGACAAGTGGATAAAGAAGATGTGGTACACTTCTGGCCAAGATGGAGGCGTAGGCAGACACACTGTGCCTCCTCTCACAACCAAAATTAAGGACAACAAATATTTAGAAACAAGAAAACAACCAGAACTCACAGAAAATTGAACTGTACGGAAGTCCAACAACCATTCATCCAGACCAGTAAGAGGGGCGGAGTCGCGGCAGGAGAAAGTGGAGGTGCGGACCCGGGAATGCAGGCAGCAGCGGCTGGCAGTTCCCAGGTGCACAGGCGGCGGCTGGTGGTCCGCGGGCCCACAGGCAGCAGCTGGCGGACCCCGGGCACAGGGGGCAACTGTGCAGACCCAGTGAGGCCACACAAGGCGGCTGGCTGACCAGGTGGTCCCACATTCATGCGTGCAGACAGTCCAGACAAAGGAGAAGTGGCGGAAGGGACTAAATCCAGGAGAGAGCGCAGCAGGCGCCATTGTTTCCTCTCAGACCCCACCCCCACATACAGCGTCACAACCCAGCGACTGGGCTGCCCCACACTGGGGAGCGCCAGAGGCTCCACTCCTCACTACGTAACAGCACGCGCGCGTGCGCAGATAATCCAGGCAAAGGGGAAGCGGTGGAGGAGCCAGAGTCCAGGAGAGAGCGGAGCAGGCGCCATTCTTCCCTCTCGGACCCCGCCCCCACCTATATCGTCACAGCCCAGCAACTGGGCTGCCCCGCCCAGAGGAACACCTAAGGCTCCACTCCTCACTACGTAATAGCTGTGACCAAACTAAAACCAAAACAAAACAGAACAAAAAACCACCCAAAATGGCTCAAACCGGAGAACAAATGAAAGCCCCAGAGCCAATTCCTCTAAGCCATGAAGAGATAGCCAACCTATCAGATGCACAGTTCAAAGCACTGGTCATCAAGATGCTCACAGAATTGGTTGATTTTGCTCACAAATTAGATGAAAAAATGCAGGCTACAATACGTGAAATGAAGGAAGACGCATGGGGAACTGATAGAGATGGGAGAAAAACTGGGACTCAAATCAATGGAGTGGACCAGAAGGAAGAAACTAACAACCAAACAGAAAACGAGGAAGAAACAAGAATTCCAAAAAATGAGGAGAGGCTTAGGAACCTCCGGGACATCGTTAAACGTCCCAACATCCGAATTATAGGGATCCCAGAAGGGGAAGAAGAAGAGCAACAAGTAGAAAACTTATTTGAACAAATAATAAAGGAGAACTTCCCCAATCCGGCAAAGGAAATAGACTACCAGGACGTCCAGGAAGCTCAGAGAGTCCCAAAGAACTTGGACCCAAGGAGGAACACACCAAGGCACATGTAATTACATTAGCCAAGATTCAAATGAAGGAGAGAATCCTAGAAGCAGCAAGGGATAAGGGGACAGTCACCTACAAAGGAGTTCCCATCAGACTGTCAGCTGATTTCTCAAAAGAGACCTTACAGGCAAGAAGGGGCTGGAAAGAAATATTTGAAATCTTGTAAAGCAGGTACCTACATCCAAAATTGCTCTATCCAGCAAAGCTGTCATTTAGAATGGAAGGGCAGATAAAGCGCTTCTCAGATAAGGTCAAGTTCGAAGAGTTCATCATTACCAAGCCCTTATTATATGAAATGTTAAAGGGACTTATCTAAGAAAAAGAAGATCAAAAATATGACAGTGAAAAGACAGCAAACTCACAGCTATTAAGAACCAAACCTAAAACAAAAGCAAACTAAGCAAACAGCTAGAACAGGAACAGAACCACAGAAATGGAGATCATATGGAGGGTTAGCAACAGGGGTGTGGGAGGAGGAGAGAGGAGGAAAAGGTACAGAGAATAAGTAGCATAGATGGTGGATAGAGAATAGACAGGGGGAGGGCAAGAATAGTGTGGGAAATGTAGAAGCCAAAGAACTTATGACACATGGACATGAACTAAAGGGGGGAATGTGGGTGGGAGAGGGTATGCAGGGTGGAAGGGAATGATGGGGGAGAAATGGGACAAGTGTAATAGCATAATCAATAAAATATATTAAAAAAAGAAATTGTATCATTTTGGAAGTGAAAATATTCAGCTCATTTGGAATAAAATTTCTATGGAAATGCAAAAAAAAGAAGAAGATGTGGTACAGTTGTACAATGGAATATTACTCAGTCATAAAAATAGAACAGAATCGTACCCTTTGTGACAGCATGGATGGACCTAGAGGGTATTGTGGTAAGGGAAATAAGTCAAAGAAAAACAAATATGATTTCACTTATATATGGAACCTAAAGAACAAAATAAGCAAACAAACAAAACAGAAACAAACTCATAGATACAGAGAACTTGAGAGTTGGCAGATGAGAGAGGGGGTGGAGGGCTGGGTGGAAAAGATGAAGGGACTGGCAAGCACAAATTGGTAGTTACAAAATTGTCAGGGGGGCGGTGTAAAGTACCGCATAGGGAGTACAGTCGATAATATTGTAACTACTATATATGGTGCCAGGTAGGTACTAGAATTATCATGGGGATCACTTTGTCAATTAAATGATTGTCTAACCACTATGCTGTATACCTGAAACTAATATAAAATAATATTGAATGTCAACTGTAATTGAAAAATAAAATCTAATCTAGAGGGAAAAAAGCATGGCACAAAGTAAATATTCTTCAGTTGTAACCCTCCCATTTCTTCATCCTTTTTGATGTAGTCAGATCTCCTGATGCAGACACTCACCCCACCTGACCTGGAAATTTATCTATCGCCCTCCAGATTTGAGTTTCCGGGCCAGAATCGCCCTGCCATTTGGACAGAGCACTCTGGTCAGCTTGGCTAAACTTCCTCAGGCCAATGACAAGGCCATCAATCCCTTCCGGAGCCAGACCCTGTGCTGGCCTCCTTGTTCTCCTTCCAGGGACCTCCAGGAGGTACCAGCAAGCCCCACGGTCCTCACCTACCATAACATTGTTTGTACCCTAGGAGGCTAAGTGCAGAAACCACTCAGTGTACACCTTGAGCATCACTTATCCAGGACAAAGAGCAAAGGCAGCCTTGAGGCCGGATCTGTCATCTTAACTATGCTTAGAAATTCCCAACTTTGTGGCCTTTGTGCTGCATGAGTATCATGTGACCCACGTGGTAATGGAAAACAGAAGACCTTCAGAAACAAGGCTATTCTGTGTGGAAAAGTAGAAATTGCTGAAATTAGTCATGAAAGATTCAAATATCTACTGGTGTTGAATCTGAGGCATGTATATGTGCAGTGGGAATAAAGTTATTAAAAACATTTTTTCACTATTTATATATGTCCTATCATTTGGCTTGGAGAAATGGAAAGAGAAGCCAATTATGTTCTCATGAGAGGAAAGGGGCCAAGGAAGGCAGCCTTCGGTTAAACACCACATCTGCTGCTGACCACAAAGAGGCCTGGGCTAGAGGCCTCAAGTCATGTATGCCCATAGCTTCTGTCTGTCTGCAATAGCAAGAGGAATGGACAGTCAGCAAGTTTCCTCAAGAGTAACTTAGGGACAGTAAGGGGATACAGCCTCTGTGTGATCCGTTTACCCTAAAGTTATTTTTTCCTGAATGAAATTACATTGTTCCTTCCATTTCTGTTAGGTGAACTAATGGTAGTATAGAAAGCTTGTCATCAGACCTGGATTAGAGTCTCAGTTCTGCCATTTACTAGCTGTGTGATCTCTTAGGTGACTTTCCTAACCTCTCTGAGCTGCGGAGTCCTCACCTTTAAAGTGGAAACCACATATGTGTAAGGCCTTTGTATGGACTGGATGAGATACTGCATGTAGAATGCTCAGTATGGCACCCGGTTCGTTGTGGGAGCTCTGTGAACATCAGCCATGATGATGGCAAAGGGGAAGATGATGAGCATTCTTCACTCCATTTGCACAGGAGGTAGTCAATAAAGTGTCTCTATTAGGTGTTTTGGATAAAGGCCACCTGGACCCAAGAGAAGGCACCAGTAAGCTCTTCAGTGTCAGAAAAGATCATGAGAAAAAAATTGATTTCCTGGGCAATGGTGACGAATGTAATATGTGACCCTCTGAAGAGTCAGTGGTTCTCTTTTGTTCGATCTGTGGGTTCAGCCACTGATGCCAAGTCTTGCAAATGCTCCTCTCTTGAGATTGTGAAGTCCAATGGGAAATCTCTGCAGATGAGGATCTCAGGAGACCGTGGATTCTTCCTATTTTGGGTGAGGCCAGAAATACCCCAGGCAGAGCTGACTTCTAGCAGATGTCCCTGCAGCTGGCCACAAGGGGCAATCAAGAGGGGAAGGCAGAGGTAAGTAAGACCAGTAGGCAAGAAGTTGAGTGAACTCTCTTAAAGTTCAAATGTTTAATTTTGTCCTGATTTTGTTCCAGGCTAAGGGGTCAAGTCATTTCTTATTTTATCCAAATCAGCTCAGCACCTTCTAGAGAGAAGGCGAGGGCACTGCTATAATATTCCCAAAGCCCTCAACTAAATGTCTATACAAAATGCCACTGGAAGTTGGAACCTTACATAGCTTAAAATAATAAGAATGTCCCAATTCCCCTATTTGACATCGAACACATGGTGTGGGAGATTTCAGTACTACGTGATGCACATATCAGCTGGTCTGATGCTTTTTGGTTGTGTTGGGAAGATTGGGTTTGGTTTGATACAAAAGTTTCCTTGGAACTCAGGACTCTCTCCAAGAGCCATTTGGACAGAAAGGTTCATCTCACCAGATTGTTTCAGGGATCAGAGCCCACCACGCTGGCCTTGGGGCCCTGCCCACAGGTTCGCATGTGCAGTCACAGACAAAATTTCTCTCTGCAGGTACTTTCTCATATCTAACAAAACAATAAAAAAGACTGGAAAGGTTTCTCAAACTCTCAAGCTTCTCATCTGGGACAAGGGTCCAGTTGAAACTTCTGAGGAAGTGACAGCTGTGTGGAGATCTGCAGGACGAGTGGGTATTAACTAGGTGAAGGAGGGCCATGCGTCCCAGTAAAGGGCATAGTAAGAACCCAGGAGGACCGGTGGTGGGCTGGAGCCAGCTTGTACCAGTTCACCAGAGCCAACTATGCCCAACTCTTCCCAGCTCCATGACGAGTGACCTCACATTTGTAGCTTGAAATTGGCCTTGGTGGAAGTGTTTGCATCGCAGAAATTGGCAGATGCTACAAATCAGGGTTGGTTGGTTTGTTTTAAGGTTAAGGACTTCGTATTTCTTGTACTTTTGTTGCTAGCAGTCTGCATGGCAGATTATAGAAGCTCATTAAAACAATTTTCTGGGAGTTCAGAGACAGTTACAGAATTCAGAGACCTATTTTCCCTACAGAATGATTGAGAATCAACATGGTGGAATGAAGCAAAACCTGGGCTGACAAAACTTGCCCAAGCATCTTGACCCGATTGGTTCTCAGAGAAGTAGGTTCCCACCTGCCTTTATTAGCAACTCTTCCACTTGCTGAGAACATGGGCAATCAAACACCCGAGTCTTACTCTTTTCATAGCTTTGACAATTGTGCTCAGTTATAACTTTCTATTGAAAGCAGCAGTATGTATGCACCGGGGTTTTCTTGTCCTGAAGCCACCCAGGGACTCACAAGGTCTCAATAAGTCACTAGTATGTCTCCCTACATTACAGGAAAAGAAGAAAATTGATGTCCAGCCTTTTCTAGTAATCATTAGTAATGATACCCATAGATACATATTATTAACAAGGCCTTAATTTTAAGAGTGGTAGTTCTGGAGTAATATTTAGATTCAAATCTTAACTCCATCACTATTATTTATGACAGGGGAAGCTTATTTATCTTTTCTGTGCCCAGGTGTCCTTATCTAGAAGGATTTGGATAGCAACTACCTCCTAAAATTGTGATGAAGATTTAACAAGATAATGCCAAGCATAATCCTTGTCACTGAGCCTACTGTGTAGTAAGTTCCCCATAAACAGTAGTCAGAAGTTTTGAGCCCTGGCTGGTGTAGCTCAGTGGATTGAGTGCGGGCCTGCGAACCAAAGGATCGCGGTTCGATTCCCAGTCAGGGCACATGCCTGGGTTGCGGGCCGGTTCCCAGCAGGGGACACACAAGAGGCAACCATACATTGATATTTCTCTCCCTCTCTCTCTTTCCTACCCTTCTCCTCTAAAGATAAATAAATAAATAAATAGAAAAATAAATAAAATATTTAAAAAAAAAAAAAGAAGTTTTGAAAACCTAAAATTACAGACTTGCGAGGGATCTAGAGATTGCTTAGCCAACCATCCCTCATTGTGGAGCTACCACTTATTAGGAAAAACTGTGTGTGCCAACTTGCTTTCTGGTTGCTTGTAATTTATTTGTTGAAGTTTGTAAAGAGCCCTACCAGTTACCTATCATTATCCTCATTCTCCTAATGAAGGATCTGCGGGGGAACGAGGGTAAGTGACTTAACTGTAAGGCCACAAAGTTAAATCTGGGCTACACCAAAATTTTAATCTACGTTTGTCTGTCTTCAAAACCTGTGTTATTTCTCTCCTATGCTTTCTCAAGAGGTAAGAAAGTCCAGAGAGAGGAACTAATTTGCCCAAAATAAAAAAAAAATTAATAACTCAACTACAATTCAAATCTTTGAATCATATGCTGGTGTAGCTCACATCAACCCTGAATGTCTCACTCGGCACCACACAAATAGATGTAGATCAGCTCTACTCAGGGCATTTGTAGTTCAAAACAAACCCCGTGCTATGTTTTGGCCAATCATGGAATTTGAAGACTCCCATTCATAAGTGGAAGCAGGGGACATTAAATACCTATTGATTACCCAAGGGTATGAATTACAAGCTTAGTTTTTCCGCCATTAACCCTACATTTCTAAGCTTCCCAGCATTGCTTCTAGTCCTGCTGCCTGTTGGATTTGTGCCTTGGTTTCCTCATTTGGAAAGGGAATCATATCACTTCACAGCGCCATTGTGAAAATGAAATAATCTGAAAGCACTAGGTATAATTCAGTAGACACAGTAGGTGCCCATCCACATTTAGTTTCCTCCCTCCCCCAGAAATACAACTTTGCCATATAGCTGCATCCTAATCTCAGCATTGGGGGCAGACATGACATGGTATAGGATATACCCCAAATGGTGAGTAACCCCAGCCCTTGTTTACATCAAAAGACACCCTTCTATCAGGCCTCTCCCTCAATGAAAGGTAGTAGTGAGAAGAAATCAAAGTCCAGTCCTAGGACAGTCAGCAAACATTAACTACTTCCTTAGTGACTGCTTCCCATCAAGTTCTATTGTATGCCAATCAATCAGCTAACACGAGACCATGAGTGCAAACAGCTTAGTCACAGTGATAAATGAGCACCACACTCAGGTGATGTCAGACATGAGTCACATGGAAGAGGCAGCAGGACCAGGCTGGGGATCCCCACCCTGTGATGAGTTTGTGTTCACATCCAATATCTCCCATTGCTTTTGAGGAACTGATTTGGAGACCACGTACCAGCCCAGCACTGTTGGCAACCGGCTATGGGCCCTTGAGTGAGTCACTATGCAGGTCATATGTATGAAGAAAGGCGACAGATATGGTCAGAAAGACGTGGTTTGAGATGCCAGCAGCTGCACCTTCTGGCTGTCTGGCCTTGACATCGTGGGAGCTGGTTTCCCCATCCGTGAGCATTCTGAATGGTTCTCTATAGTCCACAGTAGAGCTATATTTATTTGAATATTTCTGGTGGTGTTTTAGCTGGATTGTTTGCCATGGAAAATCATTTGGTCTGATCCTCTGTATTTGTTTCTTACTGCTGCTACAACAAATCCCGTACACTTTCTGGCTTAAAGTAACACAAGCTCAGTGGCTTACAACCCAGTTACAGCTCTCGGGGTCAGAGGTCCAGTGGGTCTCGCTGAACTAAAATTGCAGTGTCAACAGGACGAGGTTCCTCTGGAGGTGTAGGGGACAATCCATTTCCTTCCCTTTCCTAGCTTTCAGCAGTGCCTGCATTCCTTGGCTTTGATCTCTTGTTTCATCTTCAGAGAGTATCACTCCAGCCTCTGCTTTGTCGTTCTGTCTCCTTCTCCAACTTTTGGATCACACTGAACCCTTGTGATTGCATTAGGGTAACACACATAATCTAACATTATCTTCCCAACTCAAGGTCTTTACCTTTATCATGTGTGCAAAGTCCCTTTTGCCATGTAAGGTAACATGGTCACAGGTCTTGAGATTAGAATGTGGACATCTTTGGTGGAAGGTGTTGCTCTGCCTGTCACACCACCTTCCAGTCAGTCAGATTCAAGTTACATGATGGTCATCCAAGGGAAAAGGGTAACCTCCCACTGCAAACCACTTTGATGATAACACAGAAGGGAAACGAAGTTGGGATGAAAGGAAATTATCATTTAGAAGGGCTGATTTGAGCAAATTGAACCAATCTCTTCTCAGTTTCCATCTGTGAAGCGAGGATTATAACACTACCAATCGCATAGGTTTGTTGGGACTCAATGAGATAACACTCACAAAGCCTTTGGTACAGCGCCCTGCACATTGTGACGATACAAAGAATTGTAACCCTGATGTCCGAGCTTCCCTGCAATCGCTATCATGCCATTCACACAAGAAGAAAAGAGTGAGTTATCGAGTGCTCCAGGGTAGGTGTCATTATGACTTTCTGACATGATGTGGCGTCTCCAAATAACTCAGAAAACACCTCACAGACTTCTCTTGCCACACTGAATCACAGTCTTAGATTTTAAAAGTAGTAACAGGGATAGCAATTTGGAGTCACAAGGCATTTTCTCCCTTCACCTTCACCACGACTTCCTACCCAGAAGAAGATACTCAGGGTCAGAGTGGTGAAGCCCGAAGTCACACCGCTGAGAAGCAGAATGCCAGGCTCCAGTGCAGCTTTGCCAGCTCCGAACCCCACGCCTTCTCCACCCTGCCATGCTGTCTGTGCACTGTCTCATATCCGTGTCACACTCAGGTGTTGTGGCTGAGAAAATAAAGATAAGAGAATCCAACAGAAACTAACAGGTAATTCAACTTCAAAACAGCTGGGAGTCACATGTATGAAATGACTGCTCATAATTTCCATTGCTGACATTTTCTTCTCAGGATGTTCCTTGGGCTCAAAATACTGGAATTGGAGTGAAGTGAGTTTCACACCATTGAAAACTCAGTGATATTCGACAAGTCATTTAACCTCTGGGTCTTGATGCCAGCTCCTGCTCAGGTAGGGCCCTGCATTACTGTCATTTGGGCATAAATGCAAAAGTGAACACAACTGTTGAGTGACAGATTGGTGGGGTTGGGCTATACTTATGGAAATGTTCCAAGGAAGGTTTGATTAGATTATTTCTTCTGAAACCCTTGCAATTAAGTGGAAACAATGACAGAGGCTCATTGGCCAGCTTGGCTAAGGTGAGCTGGCTTGCTTTCCATCAGCCTTGCCCATATTTTCTAGGGCCACTTATTTGGGGAGATAAATATTTAGGTTTCAAGAAATCATAATTTCTCTGAGGTGCTCTCCCTTCAGCTGGATATAATAAGAGTTACAATTTGGAAGGTGCATCATAAATCCAGTGACAGCTATTCTGGAACTGATTGGAGACACTTTCAAAACTAATTAAAGTGGTCTCCCTTTTTGACTTTGCTCCAGGTATCCATTTATTGCCTGGGCTAGAAACTAATTTGTAGCAAGATTTGGGATCCAGGCCCTTATACAGGGAGGTTTGTTATATGTGATTAAGCTAAACCATTTAGTTTGATACCAGAGAAGTAATTTGAAATAAAACAGATTACATTCTATATTCACGAAATGAAATACTCCTCTAAGTATAAACAGAATTAAATTGCATAAAATATATTTTCTGAAACCAAGTACCTATTTCAAGTGCTTTCTAAACATGCACTTCAAAATATTTGACTTAGAATCATTTTTTTTCCAACCATAAACCCAACTCCTTCCTACATAAACTTGGTGCCTTTTCTCCCCATTGTTCTTTTCATTTTTTTTCCTTCCTTTCTAGTCTCATGATGCCCCCTTTTCATTGCAGTATCATCGTAAAGAACAACTAAGATACTGTCAGTTACTTAGCGCCGTACCTGGCACCTAGAAGGTACCCACCAAATCACAACCAACCTCAACACCATCGACACCTTCGACACCATCCACATTTGTCTCTAAAGACTCTCTCACCTGGAGAGTGAAGGAGGCCGGAGGAAAACCACAACTGGAAACCAGAGAACCATTAATGGAGGGGTTTTATCTATGTCTAATAAGAGCTTTCACAGAGTTCCCCAAAGCTCTCTGCTATGTGAACCTGGCTAACCCCATATTGTAAAGGAAGGACTGAGGCATGGATACGTTACCACTATTGCTCATAATGAAATATCTACTTAACTCTCGATCAGCTCGCACATCTCAACTCGATCACTGCCTTCCGCCTCCCCAGGGGAAGCTTCGCTGAAGCCCCAGACAAAGGCGAACTTCTCACCACACCATGCACCACCCCTCACTTTGTAATTCTCACAATTACATGTTTACTTTTATTCGCGTTGTAATTTGACTACTATTTGTCTCTGCCAAAACTAGATAAGCTTCTTGTGTGATTTTCTCACCATTACACTGCAGTCTCTAGCATACATTGATACTAAGTAGTTAATTCGTGAGTGAATAAATGAAAGAATAAATGACCAACAATAACAAGGCAGGGACGTAGAGAAATTGGAATGCTGCTGATGGAATTGTAAAATGGTGCAGCCACTTTGGAAAACAGCCTGGCAGGCCTTCAAAGTGTTAAATATAGAGTCATCATATGGCCCATAAATTTCACTTGTAGGTACATATATATTTAAGAAAATTAAAAACATATGTCCACTGAAAAACCAGTGAATGAATGTCCATCATATCATTATTCATAATAGCCAAAAAATTAAAAACCTTAAACATTAACTAATAAATGAATAAACAAACTGTGTTCTAGCCACACTGTGGAATATTACTTGGAAATGAAAAAGAATAAGGAACTGATACCTGCTATGATATGGATGAATCTTGAAAACTTTATAGTAAATGAAATAAGCCAGTCACCAAAAGCCACATATTATGATTCTGTTTATATGGAGCCTCCGGAGTAGAAAAATCCAGAGAGACAGAAAGCAGATAAGCAAATTTCAGGGACTTACGAAGAATTGAGACTGCTTAGAGATAGGAGTTTCTCTTCAGGAATCATAAAAATGACCTGGAATTAGAGAGTAATGATGGTTGCTTGACTGTGTTTGTAAACTAAAAGAAAAAAACACTCTAATGCACACTTTAAAATGGTAAATGTGAGCACAGAGGATTTTTAGAGCGGTGAAACTACTCTGTATGATACTGTAATGGTGGGCACATGTCATTATACATTTGTCGAAACCCATAGAGTGCACATCAATTGTGAACCCTAATGTATTGTATGGGCATCAGTAATATGATGTGCTAATAACATAGGTTCGTGGGTTGTAGCAAATCTATTGATCTGGTGAGAGCTGCTGCTAAGCGGAAGGTCGGACCTGTGTGGGAACAGGTGTAGGGGAATCTTTATAGCCTTTGCCCAATTTTTCTGTGAACCTAAAACTACTCTAAACAAATAACATCTAGTTTAAAATGGTGAATGTAATGAGTAATATATCAATAAAGCTATTATTTAAAATTCAACCCACACAGGTTTGGTAGCTGCTTTTCTGGGCTCCTTCCTGGCTCAGTCTTTATTTCACACAATCCTTAAGTAGTCTTCATGCAAGCTTTCTAGTGCATACATTTGATGCAGGAACCGGCCCGCAGTGTCCACGACATTACGGATTAAATGACACATTCACACGAACTACCGAGTCCAGTGGAAGGAAAAGGACAGCATGGCTTTTTCTCTCAAGGGGAGCAAAAAGCCTGCAGCCTCCGCCATGACGGGCCTTTATTTGTTTTTTTCCACCTTACGTTTGGGTCCTCATTTACTATGTATGGGTTCGCTGTAGGTGGTTGCCTTTTACAGACAACAAAGGAGCCAATGCCCCTAATCACATCACAGAAGAAGGATATTAGCAAATGAAAAGAGAAAAGTGGTTGAACCGGTTACACTCATCCTAGGAAGGTTTAGCATGGATTTTAAGAAGTTACAATAAGCACTTGCTGTCCAAATTCAGGGTGAGGGAGTTTTACCAAAGGTAAGACTCAGAGCGCTTAGGTACAAATGCAGGCCTGATTCCCCACGGGAGAACCTATCCGTGGGCGAGGATCCTGTGCATCTCCGAGTGGGACCTGGGCCCACGCCCTGCAGAACGGTCTCCTACATATATTATTACACGTATATTTTACAGATTCAGAAACTAAGGCTCGAGGTCATAAAGTGATTTGCTAAAGAGTTCAGTTAGTAAGTGGAGGCAAAGCAGTTGTAATTGACGGCTGCTTGATGGGGCTCTCAATGGCTTCAGGCAACAAAATGTTTTCTTCTTACGAATCTCTTTTAAGTTGAGCTCCTCTTTTTTTGGAAACTGACACTTGCGGGCGATTGTCCAGATTAGAATCAATAGTATAGCCCTTATCTGTGATGATATCACTCTGCCTTCTCTGTGGAGGTGGGATGGATTCAAACCAATAAATACTTTCCCTGTATCTAATGATAAAAGGTGTTACATAAAGGAGAGGTCTGAATACTTCTATTGGGTGGAAACAAAGCACCAAAAAAGTCTGTCAAAATGATTTGGAAACACAAGATGATCTTTAACCAAATGTTAAAAGGTTTCAGAGAGAAACTATATGACATGGGGCAGCCAGAAAACACTTTCTAGAGAAGCACTGCTAATCTGAGCCTTTGACTGATGAACACTACTTGGAACAGTACGTGGGTTACCTGCAGATAAACTAAATGTTGTAGTGCTGAATTTTGTCATCCCCACATCAGTCCCATCTTCCTTATGGGAACTGGGGAGAAGAAAGGTTGAATTTCTGCTTCTCTTTGCACGAGAAAGTGGGAGGAGAGAAGTGCCAACTTTATTTCTGTGGGGGAAGCGTGGAGCAAGAGCCTCAGACCCTTCACCTACCCCTCTCCCAAGCTGCTCCCACCAAAGGATAACTTTCGAAGCTGGTTGTCCAGAGTGGAAGATACTCACTGGGCTATCCCTGTGCCTTGGGGCATAGACTTCATGGGGACCCTAGAGCAGTGGTTCTCCACTTCAGAGGGCATGTTTGGCAATGTCTGGAGACATTTTCAGTTGTCATGACTTTGAGGGGAGGATTCTACCAGCATTTAGTGGGTAGAGGTCAGGGCTCCTAAAGTACAAGTACAAGTACAAGATGACCCCCCCCCACACACACAACAAAGAATTGTCCAGCCCCAAATGTCAATAGTGCAGAGATTGAGAAACCCTTCTTTACTCTCCATTTAGTTTTGCCCTTGTTTTCACAGCTCCCCTGACTCGGGACACTTGAGAACAAGAGGGTGAATAGCAAAATTTAGGTGCTACAATTGACACAGAAGTCCAAAATGCTAGTGTCACATTTAAGTCTGTCTTACCAGCACACCCGTCACCTGTGAAAATGGGACTTGGTGTCAGAGGAAATAGGCAGAGATATTTCATTTGCAGTGTAAATTCCAGATTATCCGAAACCCAATGGCTGAGGCTCATTTTCAAGAGGGACAGACAGGTGCCTGTGAATATGAAGGTTTCTGATGTTCAGGAGAAAATGTTTTAGCCAAGACTCCTTGGGGAGCCCATCTGGCCCAGGCCAACCCAACTTACCCCATGAGAAGGCTGGATGAGGCCTGAAAATGCCTGCAGGCCTGAGGAGGCAGGCTTGTAGAAGGGCCCACATTCTCATTAGCCACCAGTCAGTCTGTTTGGATCTTGATGGTGACTAATACGTCGTCCCTGCGAAAGAAGATGCAGCCCTGTCGGAGGAGGCGACCCCATAAATCCGATCCGCCAGTTATGAACGTCCTCTATAGCGGGACTGTGTAAAAAACCCACATGGAGCCCAGCCTAGGTCCTTCCTAATGGAAGGTTGACAGGTACAGGTTCCATGAGTACAGGATGAAAGATTGACACCTCCAAGGGCAGCTCTCAGTGGACATTCGATTCTCTCCAGCTGTTGGGTATTATTTTTCACAGCACAGCTTTCCATGCTGCAAGCCATTAAGCCTTCAAAATCCCAAAGTCCTTAGCCCTGTGAAACTTCAGCTGATCATGTAACATGAGCGCTCTCCAAAATGCAATGCTCTCTGGGGTGGTGCACATTTGCAGGTTGAAAACAAGGGTGGCACATCACTCTGAGTACAGAGGAGATCCAAGAGGTGACGGTGAAGGTCTAGGATGTCAGTTCTCGACTCTTTGGTCTGAGGTCCCATTCACACACGTCCGGTTTATTGAGGTCCCCAGCGAACTTTTGTTTATGTGAGCTATGGCTATGGATGTTTACATTTTAGAAACTCAAACTGTTAAAACTTTTAAAGACTTGTATATTCACTCACTTAAATAACAATACTAAATCCATCGCCTGTCCACATAAATTAGTTTTATTTAAAATTAGCCACACTTCTCAAGACACACACAAAAAAAAACAATTTAGTGAGAAGAGTAGCATTGTTTAACTTTTTTAAAAAAACCTTTAATATCCGGCTTAATAAGCTCCAGTTGGAGTTTCAAATTTACTGCTGTATTTAATCTGTTATAATTTATTTTTTGAAGTGTTATCAGTTATTGTTTGATACTACACCAAAATTCAACAAGGAGTATTTCTTAAAGGTTAGTTCAAATGTAGAATCTGAAACTGTATCAATAAATTTTTTGTATTCTTTCCAGTTAAAATCCATTGGTTGATCCTGTACATGCATGATGACTCACTTGGAAAATATAGATTCCCTGAGTTAGGCAGATTTTTTCCCAAATATTTTCACCTTTCATTGATATGATATTTTAAAAATACACATTTGTTAATACCACCAACCTCATCCCAAAATTATTCAAGTACTGGGAAGCTGTCAAGCTCACTGTTAGAGGTACAAATGTCCCAAAAGTCTAATTTTCACTTGAAAGCTTGAATTTTAGCTTTGGCAACACAAACGGTCAGTCATTTTCCTTGAAGTGATGGGCTCACCTTATTCATTTTCAAGAAGCTGTCTGCCAAATACCCAGATTTGAGTAATTATAATTTGCGAGTTGCAATTCCAAGCAGAAATGATGCTGCATGAAAACAAGTGGCTAGTGAGCTCACAACCAAAGCCACCCACGTGTGCTTTTCTGGGGCTACCACTATCCTTTGCTGAGAGGCTGAAGTGCTTTCTGAGTCCTTCCCCTTCATCACGCAAAATATTAAGAAATATGTCTTCAAGGGTGGGGATTTAATGAGATTAGTAATTTTTACTGCTTTATCAAACACATTCTTAAGAAAAATTGGCTTTGTTTATTTGCTTGGTTTTTATCGCAAGAGCCTGAGAGTGAAGAATAAAATGACAACTTGTACAAGTGGCTGCCTCTGCTTTGATTCCTGTGAGGGTGCCAGCGTGTTCATCTATCATGGCCTTTTTTTTTTTTTTTTTTAACTGTCAACACAGCTAAAAAGGCAAATTATGCTTTGGTATTATGAAAATAGTTTTGACCTCACAGGCTCGCTGAAAGAGTCTAGGGGACCCACTAGGGTCCATGGACCATGCTTAGAGGTCCATCAGTCTAGGGAATAGTGCAGGCCTAGGAAGCTTAGCTGACCACAGCAATGAGGCACCACTGAAGAGTTTCCCCTGGGCTGGGGTGATCTCATGTTCCTTCGAGAAATCCTCCATTGGCCACAATGTGGTGATGCTCTGGAGGGAAGTCTGGTGAGTAAACATGAGAAAACCAATTGGGAGTCCACTGCATTCATCTGGATGAGAAATGATGAGGGTTTCGAGTGGGGCAGAGGAAGTCGGGTGGAGGGGAAGCCTGGGAGAGCTGGGGAAGGATGGCTGTGTTATGAATCCTATACCCAAATCTCAACCCCATCACCAGGCAGGTCATTAGAGCTATAAATTACAAATTAATCTTTAAGAAAAAAATAAAGCAAAGGAAGAAAGTGTTGTGCGTGAATTCTTCCTCCGCCCTCTGTGTGTAGATTTGATGACTCCGGGTTTCCTCTGCAAAAGTCAATGAAACAATTAAGTCTCTGCCCATTTTTCCTCATCCTGATCTCAAACAGTGTTAAAAAGGCTTGCACTACACTTTTCACACCCGGGCCTGTTAATAATTCATGCGCTCGCCTTCTTCGGTTCTTTTGTCTTTGCTGCTGAAACCCTGTGGAAATGTGGGAGCGATCCTTTGGTTTCTGAATGTCCCATCCTTACAAACGTTCAAACAGCCACTTCTTTAATGCCAATGACTGGGGCTGGTGAAATCCTTTGTGCCTTCCACCAAAACCCCAACAAGGAATAAAAATGGAGCATTGCTAATTTTCATCTGATTGCTTTGTGTCAAATCCTGGATTTCATTTAAATAGCTTAACCCCGGGGGCATGCTGGTGAAGCTAAAGAAGGGGATTGTGTTGCTTCTCAGAGTATGGTCCATGGGCCAGCAGCATCAGCTTCTTCTAGAAAAGTGTTTCTCAACCTTGGCACTATTCATTTTGGGGAACAGAAAACTCTTTCTGATGGGAATGGCATCGCTGACCTGCACCCACTAGCTGCTAACAGCACCACAATCCACCCCCAGTTCTGACAACCAAAGATGTCTCCAGGGGGCAAAACTACCCCAGCTGAGAACCACTATCCAAGGCCTTGTTAGAAATGTAAACACTGCAACCCCATCCCAGAGCTAATGAATCACAGCCTGCATGTCCCAAGACACCAGGTGATTTATTGTTACATTGAAGTGTGAGAAGTACTGGGCTGGAGCTTTGCTCCCAAACTCAGCTGCACATTGGAATCACCAGGAATCTCTGAAGAAATTTTAGTGTCTGGACTCCAACCCCAGAGATCCCGATTGAGTTGGTAGCAGTATAATCAGAGGACTGGAATTTTTAAGATTTCTCCAAGTAATGTAGTGAAGTTTAAAACTATTTCTCACTTGGGTTTGCCCTAATCCTCACATTTTGCAGATGAGGAAACTAAGGCATAGAAGGGCCTAGGAACTTTCCTTTTTGATAACTAGTAGAGCCAAGATTCGCATTATAAACTTGCATCATGCGTAAGGAGACCTGATAATGTTCTACTAGTCCTTTCTAGCTCCTCTGACAAGTGTGATCATTCTAATCTTCCTTTGTTTAATTTCCCTCTTCCTAATTACATCACGGCAAGGTCTCTGAGGGTAAGGGTTGTGTTTGTCTGGCTCACCATGCCTAGCTATCTCCCTGATGCTGAAACCATCCTTGTGCACAACAATTAACATCAAAGTGAGTGAACAAGTGAACGAAATGAACAGACAACAGAATAAAGAGCTGAATCTACATCTGTTGGTGCCAAAGCCCTTTTTCCCACTGAGGAGGTCAGAAAAAAAATGGCAGGTGTTGTGTCTGTAGCTGAGTGCAGCTAGATGTTCCTCCTGCTGCTCACTGGCCAGCCTTTCAGGCTCCCTGTCTGCCAGCTGAAGTCAGAGGGGCTGAAGTCAAGGTCCAGGCAACAGCCACAGCATCTGCATCTCCAAAGGGAGCCTTGACTACATAGTAACAGTGAACCTGGCACTCCACCTCTAACTCTCCCGTCTTCATGTGTGGCCAGGCAAATGATGTCTTTGTAGATAAAAGCACCAAGGTTCAGAGTAGTGGAGATTTGCTCTTAAGTTTTGGGGAGCTGGAATTCAGAGGTACCCTGTGATTCCAGCCCTAGTAACAAATTGGCAGAGAAGGGTCTCTCTCCAAATGCCCCAGGGTCATGGAGACACTATGTATGTCAGATGTAGCTACTTTTTCCAGCCTTGTTTCTTGCTTTTCTCCTCCTTCCTCATCCCTTCTAACCCAATAAAACTCTCCATCCACTTTAGCCACACTGACCCCATCTCACTCCCTCGAATGTGCCATGTTATCTCTCACCTCTGACCTTTGCATATGCTGTTCCAGTGGCCTGTAACTCTCTCCCACAGCTCATTGTTCTCTATTCTTCAGGTCTCAACTCACATGGTAACTCTTCCAGGAAGTCTTCCCAAACCACTCCTCACCAGGGAGATGCCTCTGTTTTATGTTCCTGTAGCACACTCTGATTTCTACCACTGCATTCACAACACTGTCTGATGGTGATTCCTTATTTAATGCTCATCCCTAGTACATGATAACCTTTGGGAGGGCAGTGACCATGTTCAAGTGCTTCACCTCATATTCCAACACCTAGCACAATCCCTGGCATGAATTGTGTGTTGAATAAACATTTATTCAAGGAATCAATAAACCAAACAATATTCACAGCATCTCAGCCAAGACCTGGGCCTATATGCTCCCTTTCATCCAGGTCCAAGAATGGAATTAGAATAAAGGGATGGAGAAAGGAAGGGAAGAAGTTTGTTTTTGTTTGGATATTTGGAAAAGTTGAATTATTTGTCAAGTGATGACAAAAGCAATCAGTCCCCAGATTCCTGCCTCCATATAAGCCTCCTCTGTCTTCAGGTCTCCTGGATAAAACCTGAATGATCAAAGAATAAGGAGAGGTTGCTAGCAGCAACCAAGCTCTGAACCACGTGTGAGAAGTGAGTCCATCCCAGGGCAGGAGGTCAAAGCCTGCAGCAGCCCTGCTGAAGATAGGCATACAGCTATGATCAGAAGACCTCTTGGCATTTATAAGGAATGCCCCACCTAAGACTGGCATTTTGCCCAGTAGGACACGTGAATGCAAATATTTGCATGATTAAAATTTAGCAAACAAGGATGTGCAGTCTCCTGGGCCAACTCTGGGATACAAGGCTGCATGTGTGGCTGTGAATTTCTGTACATAGCTCAGCAGCCTGGGCAAGGAAAGAAGTTCCATATGGCTGTTTGGATGAAGATGGTCTCTTGGAATCCCACAAAAAGAAGTGCAGACCTTCAAGAACCATGTCCTTCCTCCTCCTCCACTTCCTCCTCCTTTCTCCTCTTCCTTTATCTTTCTCTTCTCTTTTGAAACAATGTATTGAGGTGAAATTCATATAATATAAAATTAACCATGTTAAAGTAAACAGTTCAGTGGCATTTAGCATATTCGCCATCTTCTGCAACTCTAGCTAGTTCCAAACTATTTCCATCACTCCCAAGTAAAACGCAGTATCGGTTAAGTGCTCACTCCCCGCTCCCCATCCCTTCAGCCACTGGCAACTACTAACCTGCCTCCTGTCTCTATGGATTTGTCTATTCTGGACCTTTCACATCAGTGGAATCATAAACCTGTGGTCTTTGGTGACTGCCTTCTTTCTTAGCTCAGTGTTTCCGAGGTCCATCCACACGGCAGCATGCTCAGAGCAATTTTCCGTAATGGCTCTTCCCATCTCTTATCATCTCCTAAAACATTCTTGAACCTCACGGCTGCCAGCAAGGGCCAAGCCTTTTCCCCCAGGCATTGCTTATGGTAAATAATAGCACGAGTCCTTTCGAATGAGGTGAAAAATTGCAGGTAAATGTGGAGGTAATCACGTCCATCCACTATCACATCTCCAAATGCAGCCCTGTACCCTGACATGATGAATGGCAAGAAGGGATTCCCAGGGGAGCAGAACTGAGGGTACACGTTGCCCTTCTCTCTTGATTTCTTGTTCCCTCCCAGCATGAGACAGCACTGGTGCTTCGGCACAGAGGTTGAGTAGCCAGATCTCGGTGCATCATAATTTTGTCCTGATGCAGGACTGCTGAGACTCCCCCACCCCATTTCAAAGGCAGTGGTTGCTCTGAATGCCAACAATAAGCTCTTACTCTTTGACTTGCTCTGTGAACCCCACAGGGTTTTAGATTTTTTTTTTCAATTTTTTTTGGCTTAGATCTTTTTAAAGCCAGCACGACACAAAGCAGAATCGTATCGGTGAATTCCCTGATTAGAGAGCTTTCTGTGTTGCCCGAGAAGAGCCTTAGAGGGGCTGATTTGACAGTGTCTGTGTGGAACCCAGCAGTTCATGGTCAAGTGCAGATGAACTGCTGGGGGCATTTTCTTTGCACTTCTATTCGGATTGGAGCTGAGTGTGTTGAGAGGCAATGCAGAGCTCAAAAGCAGGTAAATGCTGTAGTTCAACCTTTAGCTCTTCTCCTCTGGGCTATTGCTACAAAAGGTCTCCCGCTCTGGTCTCATGCTTTCCATATGCCCACACTGCAGCCAGAGCCATTGTCCCCATAGAGAGGGAACTACTGCTCTGCTGTCATCTTTAAAAATCCTCCAATGTCTCGCTAACCAGGGCAACAGGAGTTAACCTGGGTCTAGGCAACCTCACCTGCTCGGCACTCTCTAAACCACTGAACCACAGGTGGGAAAGCAATTTTTTTTTTTTTGTAAAGGGCCAACAGGAAATATTTGAGGATTTTCAGGCCTTCACTGTCTTTATTCCAAACACCCAACTCTGCCCTGTTGGACTTCTACTGCTGCTATTGGACATCATAAAGCCACGCACCCAAGCTGATGAAAAAGATCTGAGGTCCAGACACAGTATGTTCTTATTTTTTAAATGAAGCCTTGGTTTACAGCAGAAAAGTCATGGGGGAATCCCTTTTGAGCACCTCAGGACTTGTGCAAAGACACGTTGCACTGGGTTATATTAAAAATGAATATTGAAAGCTAAAATGGTCCACGCCGGCATCACCAGTTACTTCTAAATGGGTGAATCTTTCTCCCCCGACATAATAGATGGTTCCTGCTGCCTCAGCCTTTTGGGAAAATAAACACCCCAGAAGCCCCTGTGTAGATTTTATTGTGAATCAGGTGTAGAAATCGGATGGCACTCTCCTTATCGCCTCCTGAAAACCTGCTGATTTATGGAAGCTGGGAGAGATTGCACTGCAATGTTGAAATCAGTACTCTCCCTTTCTTCTGTTCCCCATAACATTTTGCAAAACTGAGGGAGGGGTCCTGCCTCTAAAAATGGAAAATAAATAGCTCTGAGATGGTATTTGAGGAAAAACTAGCCATTTTCTCAACTGTGAAGATACCAGAAGAGCTGAGAATAGGAAAGTCAGAAAGTAAGAGAAAAAATAATAGTAAAAGTGAAGTCTTGGTCCTGCTTATCCATTTTAAGTTATATGGTCTTAGGTAAGAAAAGTAGGCATACTGGGACTGACACAAGGTTGCTGGATGCCTGCTAATATCCACTGTCTCCTTCTCTCTGAGCAAAGGTTACTGTACTAACAGACTATTTCCCAGCCTCCCTTGAAGCTAGGTACAGCCAAATGACAATGAGCTATGGGCAGAAGTATGGTAGCAAACTTCCAAAAATGACCTTTAAGAAGAAGGAGTATATGGGCTTCCATTTCTCCTTTCTTGTCACCTGGAATGTATACATAATGGCTGGAGCTTGAGCAGCCATTTTGGACCTTGAGGTGATATACTAAAAATAGCAGAACAGCAAGGCTCTGTGTCCCTTGGTGATATCATGAAGCTACCATACCAACCTTGAATTGCTTAACTTCAGTTATTCTTTTACTTGTGAGAATAAACCTTGTGTGTTTAAATCACTGTTGGAGACTTTTCTGTCATGCAAAGCCAAACATAATTGCAACGATACAAGTACCAACTTCAAAGGGTTGCCATGAGACTTATAGCCAATGTGATACAAAGTGCCTGGAAGGAATACAAGATTATACCCTTCTTAAGTCAGCATTGAAAGTTTATTGTAAGTATGGTATATAAGAAACATACATGGAATTTCATATTATTCTGGCTGAAGACTCAAAGAACAAAGATTAGTATCACACAAGGAAGGTTTTGGACCTTGTCTAGCTAGAAAGTCATTTTAACTAGTTTGAGTTTCAAATTTTTATCATTAAACTATTAGAACAGAATAGCAACTAGTCTAGAATGACACAGCAGGTCCTCGAACAAAAATTTCACTCCACATCATTTTGTTATAACATTGATGAGATGCCTTAGGACCTTACCTCTTGTCTATCCCCATTAGCCTGTGGTAAATCGATTTGCTGTACATCATTTCTCTTGAAGTCACAGAACCTATTGACGGCATTAAGTGAGGGCTTACTATATACAAAACTCCCCATATGACTTCTACACTTGAATGTCTAAAAACCAAGACTAAAACAAAACTATTATTTCTGAAGTCAGCATCTCTCTTAGTGACCTTTCTCCCAGGAAATGGCACATCCCTGTCATTCTAGCCCACTGCCCAAGAGCTGTCCTTATTCCCTGTGTTTCCCTCCTGACATCTGATTCCCCAGCAAGTCCTATTTCGTTGCCCCCAAAGCCTCTCCTAAATCCATCAGTGCTCCCTCCACAGCCCCCCTGCCTGATGCCAGACCCCACTGTTTCCTGCCCAAGAGCTGCCATGGCTCCCTGACTGGTGCTCTTGGTGCTGGTCTTGCTCTCCTAAAGTAGCCAGAATGACTTTTTTAAAAAAGAGTAGCAGACGAAGTCATGAGTCTGATGAAAATCTTCCAGTGATGATCGACGCATTTTGGTATATAATCCTTACCCTGCCTACTGCACCAACATCTCCTGCTCTCTCCCTCTCAGCTCCTCAGCTCTAGTTACGTGGCTTTCTTCCTGTCTTCTCAATGCGCTGAGTCTATTCCTGTCTTGGGACCTTTGGATGTGCACTTCCTCCTTTCTGAAAAGCTCTTCTCCCACATCTTTGCACGGTGTCATCCTTCATAATCGGATTTCAGCTGACTGCCACCTCCTCAGGGTGCCTTCCCTGACTACCCTCTCCAAAGACCCCATCCCTCCAGGCTCTATCACTTCACTACGTCGTAGCACCACCATAATAATACAGGTACAGGTACAGACCTGATGTTTGGGCATTTGCTTGTTTGTTTGCGACCCCCACTAGACTGAAGCTCCAAAGGAGTAGAGACCTTTTCTGTTGTGTTCACGGCTACATCCTCTGTTCTCAGCATTAGTAGGTGCTCCATAATTATTGCTTAAGTCAGTCGATAGAGTGTATCAATCAAAATATTAAAGTCGGCTTGGTTGATTTGACTCCACTACGCAAGTCAATATTCTTAATATTAAATTCAAAGTGAATCCAAACGGAATTGCCAAGATGAACACAGCAAGTATTCCAGGCTTTAATGGGCCTTCCACCGTACCCACTCCTCCACACCCCATCCCGTACTCCGGACAAAGGCTTTCCTTGGGAGCCTTGGCCGTTTCTTCAGCTAAACAAGCTTAGAAGGGACTAAATCACTTATCAATAGTAGGTGGGGGGGTTAGAGAGTAATAAACATATTCCTCCTGTTTACATTCACCCCTCTCCCTCCTCTTTCTATTGGCAACTGATAAGGGCTGTTAAGAGATTATTGAACCACTTTCACCATCTGTGGTTGATGGGCAAAGCTCTCCTCTAATTAAGCAAACCCTAGAGAGAGTCAGCAGAGGGAAGATTTTTATTTCCAACATTAGGCAGCCAGAACTGAGATAAGCATTGTCCCACCGTTTTTGGTCTCTGCTGAAGTGCAGTCAACTGTCTCATCTGTAGGGCGCCCTGCCCACGCCCTCGAGGTACGGAGCCTTTTAAGCAGAGAAAACAGAAGTAGAGCAGAGAAAAAGCTTGACTCAAACCTGACAAGGCAGGCTGATTACAATGTGTTGATACTTTTATTGAACAGGAAACATAGTGAGTTAAAGAGCAATTAGGTTAATAAACCAATTCCCATTTTCTTCACTGAATCAAAAGATCTCACACTAATTTTCTAACTGGTAACTCACTGCTTATTAATGATTTTATAAATGATTTCCAGCAGGACTCTTACGTGCAAGCAGAAAACTCCTCTTTCCGTGTCTGTCTGCTTGTGCAACATCTGTCTACCCACAGGGGTCTGCACTCCTCCAGGCAGGGGACTTACCTGGTTCTCAGCCCCCTGCTCTGAACAGGCTCCCAACAAGTGTTTAATGAATAAGCAAATGAATGAACTTGTTGGCGTAATGTTTTGATTTGATTTCCCCAAAAGGACACAAGACAAGTATTCCGGTGCAAGTGGTTTACTTGGAGGGCAATTTCAGAAAAACCAGCAAGGAAGTTGAAGAGCAAGATAGGAAAGGGACAGAAACTGGATAAAGGGTGGATTTCCATGCTTGCTACCACTACAGGCAATGGGGGCTCTCTCCGGGGAGCACTAGGGGCAGAGAAGAATAGCCACATGGCTGACGACCTGCTGCACACCCGCCTCAGAGAACTATGTCTCTCTCTCTTCGCCAACTCACACGAGTTACTGATTGAGGGCTACTAATTCCTACACATTTCCAGCTTGCTTCAAAACACAGGCAGAGTGAGCTTCAGTGGCCGGGAAAAGCACTAACAAATTACAAGGACTGGCAGCTGGAAATCATGTAGGGTGCGCCCAAAGTGTTACGTTCCAAGGGCATGTGTGATAGTGGCCTTAATTGTTGAAACAAAGCTCAGGGCACACGCACAGCGCAGCACTGAAAATCAGGGCCACTCCTTCAATTCTGTAAGCCACACCTCCAACACATAGACTTGACCTACAGAGGACAAACAGAGGAAACACATGTGTGGCGCACCCACAGCGGCCACCTTCTCTGCTCTCTTCCCAAATGACATCTTGAACAAAGCCTGATCCAAGAAAACAAAGCCATTCTGGAAAGCACTAAAGAATGAGATGCCTCATAGCAATGTATGGTCACATACCGCTCCAGAACATCTACTCAGACACATTGGGACACCACAGTGCTCAGTGGCTCCAGCTTACAATCCAGCACAGCTCTGAAATAACCAATACCATATGAACGAGGTTTATGCAGCAAATTACCCTGTACAGGTGCTATTAAAAGTCAGTGATGAGTGAAAACACACTTCAAAATTTCATGTCAACATTCAAACCCTAAATGGAGTTTCTCCTCTCCACTTTCATTCAAATAATTATCATCTCTGGATTAAATGATATTTTTTAAATTTGATCACATCCCATAGCCATATGCTTATTTTATTTGGATGAGGGAGAAAGGTATCTTAATTTCTCATAATAAGAGCTTTCGTGAAAGCTGGAACTTCAGTGACATGGCAGTAATCAAAACTGAATTCTATACAAGAGGTAAATTATATTGCCTTCCAAATTAATTTGCAAATGGTCACAATGCTAATAAAATGCAGATAAGATGGTGATTTCCCTTTTTGCAAAGCCCAGCTCCTCAATAAGCATGAGCAAACTCACCAAGAAGCACCATGTCGCAGCTGCAGTTCAGGTGCCGCAAAGCTGAGATGTGTGGTGCCAGTTGTGGACACTGAAGCATGTCAGATGTGGAGGGAAGTTTCCTCTGATTCTTCTCTTTGATTTTCTCAGGTTCTGGGGCTGATCCTGGAAGATGCCAGGATCCAGCCCCAGAAACTGGAATGAAGAAAGAACCTCCTTTAGAACACAGCTTTGCAGAATTGCAAACCCTCTAACCCCTCCTTTAGGAAGGCCTTTGAGGCTGCACCCGCCCCCATGCACTGCTTAATTTTATTGTTAACACTTGCAGCATAGGTTTTCCTTTGAACTCTACTTCCATTTACGGCACGGTCCGTTAGCACACTGAGCAGCTTAAAGACAAGGAGCTGGTGGGTGTGTATAAGTTTCCTGTGGCTGCTGTAACAAATTACTACCATAAACACAGTGTCTTCTAGCAACACAGATTTAGTCTTTTGCAGTTCTGGAGGTCAGAGGTGAATCCCTTCCTTTGTCTTTTTCAGCTTCTGGAGGCCACTGGTATTCTTTGGCTTCTGGGGCCGCATCACTCCAACCTCTTCTTTTGTCCTCCTGTCTCCTTCTCCTTCTTTGACTTTCTTGCCTCCCTCTGGTAAGCACCCTTGTCTTTATGCCCTTCTGGGTAAGCCAGAGTCATCTTCACATTTCAAGACCCTTAATCCAACGGCAGAGCCCCTTTTGCCATGGAAGGGTACATATTCACAGTTGTGGGAATTAAGGTGTGGGCATCTTTGGAGGCCATTATTCTGCCCACCACAGTAGTAACACCATTGTATCTTCAAGCACCTAGCCCAGAAAAGCTGCATCCAGGAAATGTGGAACTATGGTGAAATAGCAATAAAGTGAGGAAATTCTGGGTATGTGTTTCGAGTACGAAATCAGGCAGGCTTGGCAGTGAATCCTGACTGCCTTGGTGGACTGACCAGCCCCCAGGAGCTCTATGAACCTAAGTTCTTTACCTGAATAACAGTTACCCATGTTGAGTAGTTAAGTAAATTCAATAATGCCTATTGAGAGTTTCATCTGTGCTTGTTATGCTCAGAGCTCCAAAAGCTCTCACTGAGAAGGGGAATGAAATCAGGGAGCACCAAGTGTTTTCTGGAAAGGACCAAGCAGTAAAACTTGCAGTATTGAAAACCATACTGTCTCTGTAGCAACTCTGCCATTACAGCACAAAAGCACCTGTGTATAATACGTAAATGAGTGAATGAGGCTTTGTTCCAATAAACCTTCATTCATGGACATTCAAATTTGAATTTCACATTGTTTTCACATGTCATGAAATATTTTTCTTTTGATTTTTCCCCCAACCATTTAAAAACGTAAAAACATCATTAGCTTGTGGGCCATTCAAAAACAGGAAGCAGGCTGGATTTGGGTCATGGGTTGCTGAACCCTGAACTAGATGCTCTCTAAACTCCTTTCCATCCAAGAATCTCTGATTTTGTTAACCAGAAAACAGTGTTGGAGGTAAGATAAGAGAATTCAAATCCAAATTTCACTTCTTTGATAGCTGGGTTTTCTCCAATAACTGATTCAGCCTCCCTGAGTATGTGTTTTCTCACCAACCAAATGAGAAAGACATATCTCACATGGGCAT
This sequence comes from Glossophaga mutica, assembly GCA_039655065.1. Taxonomy (NCBI): domain Eukaryota; kingdom Metazoa; phylum Chordata; class Mammalia; order Chiroptera; family Phyllostomidae; genus Glossophaga; species Glossophaga mutica. Next base: position 24,600,386 of record CM077315.1, read on the forward strand.
CACAGAGGTTAAAGTAAGCAAATGACACAATGTTGTGTCCAGCTTGACTGTAGGTGCTCAGTAAATGTTAGTTCTCATCCATCTCTGTTCACTTGGAGGATAGATATTTCTTCATTGGAAGACTCTGGCTCCAAACTGATCTGTTTTCAAAGAGGCCATTTCCACTAACAAGATGGGAATGCTGAAGGATGCGTTCTCCTCTCTTAAGAGAGGGTCAGACCCAGTGATTCACCCCACATCATAAGGAATAAGAAACAGCAGTGATGCTACACGACTTTGTACACTGCACGCGCCTGGCCAAAACTGGGCTTGATAGAGCAACAGTGTCTGCTGCTGAATCTTTCAGAATGCACCCCTTCCTACCAGAGCCTGAAGCTTGGAGAGGAGACCTTGGATTGAGTCCTAGGTTAATCGTGGCTGAATTGAGGGTTAGGACTTTCTCAACTCACTGAGAGTAAAAGAAGAAAGAGGCAAATGGGTTGTGGCTTGTGCATCCTCTCCAGTCTCCACCCCGACACTCTGCGGCCACACAAACACCCAGCCAAAGTCTGCCTCCCGCAACGTGCGCTGCAGCGAACAGCAGCACGCCGGGATAAAACACCAGCTAAGCACTTACATCATCTTACTATCAAAGATCTCCAAATCTGTTTATCTGATCAGCCCCAAATTCTGTCAGAGCGTTGACATGTGCATTTCTAAATAATTTCAGGATGTCAACCTGAATAGACCCGCAGAATCGGAAAGTTAATTATCTTTGACAACTTTGCCAGCTAATTTCCTATTTATATGTACCAAACTGGGGGCCTCTTTCATCCCCTCTTGTCACAAAGGATTTATCAATCAAATCAAGGCCTAAAATTGTCTGCCAAGGCATTCCGGCTTCCCAAAGGGGCGCTTATCTGGTCGAAATCTCGCCGCCTGTCCAATGACAGCACGGCTGACACGAAGCAGAGGAGGAGCGGCTCCCTTTCCGGGTGAGGCCCCGGGAGCAGAGGGCCCCACGACCAGTCCGCCCAGCTCAGCTCCCCCGACCCCTTCTTTCTCCTCGTGTCTTTATCTGGCTGTACTTGTCATGCCCCAATTTCCAAAGTGACACCAGCTTCACCTCTGGATTTCAGCGGACAGGCCCTGCCGAACGCCAGGGCCCTGCCTGTCCCAGCCAATCCGCTCGCCCTCACTCAGGAAGGTGCGCCCGGGGAAACCCAGCCAGCCGGGCGCTGACAGGCGCTTTGATGGTGGCGACTGGGGCCCGTGTTGCTGCTACTTCCCTCTGACAGGCAGTCATGTTTAACTTTAATGGCTATTTCCGCTGCCGATTTCCCTGGACCCAGGCTTTGCTTTACAACATTGCAGCAGGCTGTCAGTGAACTGGCCGAGGGGGCGGGTGTGGGTGGGGGAGCCTGCCTGTAATTCTGTTATTGGTTTCTCATGTGGAACTCCGGCTGCTGAGGCGGCAGCTGCCATAAGGACAGGATAATGAGACTGGCCCGGACCCGCCCTCTTCCCACCCACCCACCAGAGGCAAGCGCTAGGAGAAAGTCTCGGGAGCACAAGAGGAAAGTGTTCCAATTATTCATTCATCTACTCAACACATATTTGCCTCGCATGTTCTGAGAGCTGACTGCAGTACACACCCCTGCCTTTGAGGAATGTCCAGTGCAGTAGAGATGATCCATTCATTTCTCCTGTGTAACAAATCTGCGTCAAGTACCATCTATGTGCAAGGCACTGCTCTAAGTACTAAGGAGATGGCAGTGAAAAAAAGAAAAAAGAGGGAAAAGAGACCTGTTCTCATGGAGTTTATAGTCTATTGCAGGGATTAGTAAACTATGGCCAGTAGATAAAAGTCCGGCCTCCTATCTGCTTTTGTAAATAAAGTTTTATTGGAACACAGTCACACCTGTTTGTTCACATATTGTCTCTGGCTGCTTTTGTGCTACAACTGAGACCATATGTCTGCAGAGCCTGAAGTATTTACTATCTGGCCCTTTACAGAAAAGATTTGTCAACAAATAGAGGCAATGTCAACACAAGTGGGAATAAAAATATGTCAAGTCCAGGGGGAGTCTATGTGACGACAGTTGGCTTGTGAGGCCTGTTTTGTTCACTGTTGTGGCTATAATGCCGGGAATAGGCTTTGGCACAGAGTAGGTGCTCACTAAGAGGTTCTCACTGACTAGATAAGGAAAAGACTGGATGTTCTGATGGGTAGGGAACTGGGAAGATGGAAAGGTTCTAGGAGGTATGATGAGAAGGGGTGAAGGTAAAAAATAAGCTTGATTTTGAAGAATGAAAAGTACTCATCAGAATAAGAAGAGGGCAAAAGGCTTCCTGGAAGAAGGAAATTCATGTGTAACATCTGCCGTACTAGATCAGGAAATCGCATCGAGAACAGAGCAAGCTGATGGAACACAGGAACCAGAGTGGACAAGTGTCAGGAAACCGGAGACAAGTGATGCCATGTCAAGATTTGTGTTTATAATCTGAAGACAGGCAGCATGCCCTTTGTCCCAGCTCCACGCCCCCATGATCTTGCACTATGAAGTCAGCGTCTTCCTTGAAACAGACCTTGGTCTTCACTTAACACTTTTGAAGCACTTGTGGGTGCCTAATCCCACATGTGGAATCAAACTGGAGTCCCCAAAATCTCTAGGACTCATATCTATGTGGTCATCCTGAGGCCTTGTAGGCAGACCCCAGTTCCAGAAGAATGACCCAGCAAGGTCATACCGGATAAGAGATACCCTTGGCACAAACAGACTGCCCCCGTTTCCCGCCGTGGGCCCCTTGCCTGTCTTCCCCACGCAGCCCGCTGTGTGGAAGAAAGGGTGCTGTCAACATTGAAAGAGATCACATACTGGGCACACAGTGATTACGTCCCCAAGAGTTCAAAGAAAATATCAAAAACATCATTGGAGGTTGTGTTGCTCTACATTATATGTTGGTACCAAAAAAATCCCAAACGGTAGATTTAACATGACCATGAATCATCATCTCCATTGTCCTGCACGCTCTTGCTAAGATTGCACTTGGGCTCACCATCGATGAAGCAGAAGCTCCAAGAGAATCACTGGAAGCCAGTATTCACAGGCGACGCAAAGGACAGTGTAGCATATGAGTAATGACAAAACCAGAGCTACAAACACAGGTTTGGGAGCAGCAGAGGCAAGCGTATCTGTATTATTACAAACTGGTAATGAAATGCCATGGCATTGTGGGTAATAACAGTGTTGCTACTTTTTGCTCATGATGGAAGATATGGAATCGGCCAGGAATGGCTTACTGACGAAAAAGAACATGAGGAAGGGGTCCCCAAACCCGAAGTAATGGTCCCTGGACTCTGCATGCCCAGACTGGACAATAAACTCATTCGTGCTCTCTGCCCATTTTCCCTCCCGCAGCTTCAGCAGTGGATTGCTATACTTCATATGAGCTCATAAATTTTGAATAAATTTTGTAATGAAATTGTAATATATAGACAAGAGCCCCACCAAAAAATTTTCCAAGGGTCCCACATACCCAGGACAGGTGCCGAAGTCATTCTATGAGCATTTCCATGTCAGAAGAGAATCATATTACAAAAAGAAAGCCAACAATTACAGAGCTAGTAGTGATTTAAAGGGGTCCTCCCCTTCCCTCATTTCCCCGAAGGACATCTTGCCTGACCAGAAACTTGCCTTGAATCCCCTTTCTTTTCCTGCTAATTCTCACATCCTGTACTCTCCAGAGCTTTTCATTAATGAATCCTCCCCAAACCCCTCCTTTTACTCCGAGCCTGCTCCCTTCTTTCTTAGTCTCCTCCTGCCCTTTGTTATGGTTCTGTGTAGCTGCATTTGACTTTCCCACTGGGTTCCTCACAGTCTGGTCTCTCTTGTCTTCTGCATTCAACTCATTACCTGAATCTACATCTCAAAAGTCTAGGAATGGCCCTGACTGCTTCTGACTGTAACTTCCTCTTTGATGGGGGAGGGGTGCCCCTGAACACACTCACCTCACTACTGTTGCACTATCACACCATGTGTGTCAGACTATTTCTGCCCTTTCCCCCAAAGGCAGAGGGTGGAATGAGAATCTAAACACAGACCATGGTGCTGGCCTGAACACTGCCTTCCAGTTGAAATGGTTTTGAATAGCTGGATAAAAATTGTACCCGAGGCTGTGTAAAGGAAATTTTGAAATTATACAAGCAGTTGAGTTTATGTCCAGGGGAACATGTGGCAGAAATGATGATACAAAACCCAGGCATTCGTTATGTAATGTGTTAGCAATTTCACCTTGATCCCTTCAGACCTGGGCTTCTGGGTAGAAAAATTAATCTACGGAGTCCATCTGGGTAAAAACCATATGGGGGCTTCCAAAGATGCGCGGAGGGAGACAAGCAAAGCCATCACTCACGCCCCTTCTCTATAGCCAACTCCACATACACTGCCTACTTCTGCGCATGTGTGGTCTTGACGGTAACTCTGGAAAGTAAGTACAAGTCTTCAGAAAATAGGAAAATGAGATTTTTGTGTTCAGATTCTTTAAAAAGTGATAGACTTCATTTTTAGAGCACTCTTAGGTTTGTAGAAAAACTGAGCAGGAAGTACAGTGAGTTCCCATATACGCTCTCTCCTCCTTCCCTCTTCTCTTCCCCCTACCCCTGTTTGCGCTATTATTAATATTTTGCATTAACGTGGTGCATTTGTTACAATTGATGAACAAAGATTAATGCAGTATTATTAAGTAATGTCTACAGTTCACATTAGGGTTCACACCTTGCGTTGTACAGTTCTGAGGGTTTTGAGATGTTTTGTTTCAGATTGCTTTTTTCCTCTGCCTTTTAGCACCTAAGGATTCCTTAAACCTTCCTTAAAGGTACTAAAGCAACCCCATTTATACACAATAACTGACTCCTTTTTTTAATTACCTAAGGACATATACACGCACACAAATTCACTTATATGAGGTGCTTATTGTGTATCAGGTAGCAGGTAGCACGCTGGGGACAAAAGTGAAAAGAGAAATAATCCGTATCCACTTAAAACTTGAGTTTACCAGAAAAGATAAATATTCGGTGAGCAATTACCAGGAGGATCCCTTTCCAAAGGCACCTGTGCGGAAGCTGCAAGAATCTACACCAGCTGCAGAATAATGGCTCTAACTGCACGGACCTCACAGAAACAAAGATCCCTGGTGTCCTGGTTCCTTCTGGGGCCATCTCTGAGTCAGCTCATGATTTCAGGGGGCGTTGCCTAAGGCGGAAGCTGGCTTCCAGTTCCCCGGTCCCAGGTATCCCGAGTCCCCAGGCTGCAAGGCCCATGCAGGTCCCTCCTGGGGACCTGTGACTCAGGCCTGTGGCTTCCAGAGCCACCTCGTGTCACATTCCCTCTCTGTGGGAGTGAAGAATCCGCTGCCCTCTCACACTGACATCCTTTGTCTGGCATTGCTGAGTTGGCCAGTTCGTGCCTGGGCTTATTTCAGTCACGAATTTCCTGAGCTGCCAGGGCTGGCCAGAGGGACAGGAACACTCTGAGACCGTTTGCCTTGTCTATTAGTTTCCTGTGGCTGTTGTAGCAAATCACCACAGACCAGAGGGCTTAAACAACAGGAATTTATTCTCAGTCTGGAGGCCAGAAGTCTGATATCAAGGTGTCAGCTGGTCCACACTCCCTCTGAAGTCTGTGGGACGAAATCTGCCCCAAGCCTGTCTCTCATCTGCTGGTGGCTGCTACAGTCCTTGGCATGCCTTGGCCTAGGGACACATCACTCCCAGCTCTGCCTCCACCGTCATGTGGTAATCTCCTTGTGTGACTTCTTATCTCTATATCCAAATTTCCCCTTCTCATAAGGTCACCAGTCACTGACTTTAGGGACCATCCTAACCCAGCATGGCCTCATTGTAACTGGATTACATCTTCAAAGACCATATTTCCAAATGAGGGCACATTCACAGATACTGGCTTAGGACCTGAACATACCTTCTGGGGGACATGATTCAACCCCCAGCACCTTGAATTACCAAAACTGGTTGACAACTGATTTCTCTCCTAAAAAAACTAAGTGGCAGGAAAGCTGAGGCCAGGAGAACAAACAGACACTGTTTCCTGACACCCTGGCTACCTTAGTGTAGCATTGGTTGCTAGTTGGGTCTAAGAGCAAAGTCGATGCCAGGTGTGACATACAAGGGAGGGCCCCCCAAAACCCAGAATTATCTTCTGGAGGGCAGGCCCCTTGTAATGCAGGCTTCCCCCGCTAGGTGAGTGTCCTGGGAACCAATTTCTATCTGTACCAGCTAGTGTTGTTGTGAGAGGTGGTGTTCGGCCTCAGTGAATTTTTTTTTTTAAGACTCTTTCAATGCAGTTGCCCATTCCATGATGGGTACTTTCTGAGCACACCTGCCCCCACCATGCTGAGTGTTCAGCTGTTTTTAACCAAAAACAGCATGACCCCATGCCCCACCCTCCCTATTCAACCTATCATGCCCTGAGTGACTTTTTGTTATTGTTGTTTCCCTTGATGAAAAACAGTCCTCAAAGGGAAACATTTGCAGATGTGGAAGAGGTGAAACAAAAGACAGCAGAAGCACTAAAAGTCTTCAAAATTGACAAGTTCAAAAACTGTTTTGAGCAAGGGAAAATTGTCTCAATCCATGTATTGCATAAATAGAGTGTACTTTGAGGGTGACTGAAGTTTAAACATGTAAGAATAAATACACAACTTTTTTATAAATAAATTCTGGGCTTTGGGAGGTCCCCTCTTGTATATGTGCAGGGATTTAAAGAAGAGCCAGGCAGAGAGTGGTGGGTGGGGGAGGGAACGGGGGCAGAACCAGCCAGGTGGAGGCTAGTGACCAAGACTGTGGGCGTTAATGGGACTTGGAACCCCTTACAATATCCTGGTTCCTGACAGGAGGGCAGGCTCTGGGGCTGGCCTCGTGGATTTCCCATCCTGCCTCCAACACCTCCGAGCTTCAGCCCCCTGGGCAGGTCCCTCAACGTCTCCTGGCTTTAGTTCTCACACCTATAAATCCGCAATAACAGTCCCTTCTCCCATGGCTGCCTTGAGGACAGGATGAATGGCTCCACAGAAAGTGCTTAGAACAGAGTCTGGTGCAGAGTAAGGCTTACTAAATGTCCCTCATAACACAGGGTCTTAACCCCGTTACTTGGGCCACTCATACAAATTTTGAGTGTCTAGTACATGCCAGGCATGATTCCAGCTGTTCATAAAATGGGGATAAATATGCCACAGTCCCTGCCCTCGAAGAAACCACAGCCAACTCAGAGAGTAAGAGTCGCATATGCCAACTAGGAGGCAGAATTTCTAGACAGATCGGGGCGAAGGGAACATGAAACTCCCTGCAGTGATGAAAGAAAGGTCCCATGCTCACCACTGAAAAGGCTCTCTGCCCTCATTTCCAGCTGGATTAGTGCGAACGAGGGAAACCGCTTCCAGGAAAGGAAGGTGCCCAGCTCAGCCTCTTTGCCGCACCCTATATCTGGCCTGAAGGAGCCGAGCCCTTTGTGGCCATACCAATTCTGCATGGCGCTGGCAGAGCCCATGGTGGCCACCTCCTTCACCGCCTCTATCCACCCCCGTGTCCGGTTTGTAGGTTGCAGATAGTTGGGCACCTGGAGCAAGATACCCTCTGACCATGTCCACAAAGCAAAGTCTGCGCAAGCATGGATCTACGTGGGAGCCCAGTGTGGAGGCACGCAGTGACACCTTGTCTATTCTGTATGATCCTGCTAACTCTCCCGGCTGCGGAAAACCCTCTCCAAGACCCACTCGTTCCTCTGATGAGCAAGTTTAGCACTGACTGTCCGGTACAGGTGCATGAGGCCAATGAACATTTATCTGAAGCTTCTGCTTCCCAGGAAGTTTGGTGGGGACCACTGGGGGCATTGGGTTTGGAACTGCCCATCTGGGCCCAATGGTCTCAAACACTTAATGCTTGTGATCGAGTGCCGATGCTCAGTTTGCTCATCTGTCAGATGGAGCTGCCATTCCCAGTCTCTCCCAGGGTAGAGAAAGGCACAAGGGGAACTGCTTCAGAAAAGCCTGTTGACTGCAGTGGGGTTTTGTGGGAAGCAAACTTCCAACAAAAGGTATGGAGACCCTTCATAGGTGCTGAGCAACTCTGGGAAAACCACATGCTTATCAGAGACCAACTGCCTAAAATCCCTTGCGGAACAAGGCAGAAATGTGCTCATTCACTAAGAACTGTAGAATTTGCAGATGGAAAGAGCCTTAGAGATAATGCAATAAAATGACCTCATCACACAGGCAGGAGAAGTGGCTCTGAGAGGCTACCGGGCAAAAACTAAACAAGCAGGGATGGCGCTCGGAAAAATCAGTGATTCTTTGCTCTTCTCTGTAAAAGCATCATTCTTGTCTACAGCATTCACGGTGCATCTCTTTTTTCTTCTGAGTCACCAAAAACAAATTCATTGAAGTATAGAATATTTTCTGGTAGCTTCTGTGAAAAATTTTCAAGTCATTATTCTATTTTTGAACATTATTTAGCGGTTAAGAAAAGAGAATGTTTTCTAAATGGGTGTGTGGGGATGGAAAATGTAGACCAAACAATTTTAAACAATGATTTATTATAAATTTTACTGATTATTATTGTCACCATCATCATTGTCATCATCACCATCATCATCATCTGCAGTCTTTTTTTTCCTGGCTTAACCAAGGAAGTCACTTTTCTCAAAAGTACAGGAGCCAATGCATCTAATGGAAGACAGCTAGGATGCGGGCGTCTGCATCCGTATTTCACTTCTTGCCGTCGATCCAGTTCAAACTCCGAGATGCCACTGAATGAAGGATTCTCAACTCAACACTGAAGAGCGAATCAAGATTTCCATTAAAAAAAGGAAAAAACCACATGCTCCCAGGCTTTTATTCGTTTGTATTCCTATAAGAAGCAGCTGCAACTTTGCATACAAGTGATTTCTTTTTACATAAATAAAATGGCGGCTTTTTTGACCATTTTTAGTCACTGAAGCATTAAAAAAATAAATAACGTAGAAGCAGTTGAAAGGCCTGCTTTCAGAAATAACTTTGTTGCCTTACTGAATAATCACTTCTTGGTTTTTCAAAAACTTTGTCGTGCATCCTATTCCCAATTCAATTTCCATTTACCCCCATAGACCTCTCTGCCTTTTAATGGCTATTCTGATTGTTGATGCGAAGATTTCTTTCTTCCAAGGATGTACTGCTGCCTGAGATAAATGATATTCCAGGATTTGGAAAGTGCATTGAAACGTGGCATTAGGAAATCTAAACGTGAACACTGTGAACATCAAACAAAGGCAAATGGGTCAGCAAGTAGCCTGCCACGGAAAGAGGTTGTCGGTTTACAGATTGGCCAGATGCGACAAAAACACGGGGAGAAGCGTCGTCCTATGACTCACAGCCAAGCTGGGCTCAGTTCTCCACAAGGACTGTTGAGCTGGCTTATAAATATCCACCAAAGAAGTTCTGCAGTTGGGTGTCCATGTGCTCCACAGGCTAGCATAATTTCTTCCCCCACCCACTTTGCTTTACCCTCCCCCTTTACCTGGGGTGGAGCAGGGAAGGACTCCACTTCCTAAGTTAAAAAGCCTTGGTTGGACAAGCTTAGAACCTGTTTCTATTTAACTATTGGCTAACCCAATCTATACCCTCACATAAATGTTGCCCTTCATCGTTGCCCCAGGTGGTCACATTCTTAACTGGCAAGAAACCACAATGAACAGTCATCCTTGGACTTAGTAGGTTAAAGCAATTTGTTCCACATCTTCTTTATTTCTTTTTTTTTTTTAAGAAAAGATTTTTATTTATTTTTATTTTTTCTTTTTTATTAATATTTTTTTAATTTTTATTTTTTAATCAGTATTTTTTTAATTGTCAATATTGTACAGTTTTTTGTCTTTTACCCCGCCCCCAGCCCACCACCCCAGCCCTCCCCACCTTCCTCCCATTTCCACCCCCCATAGTTTTTGTCCATGTGTCCTTTAAACTTGTTGCTCTTGCTTCTTTATTTCTGATGGTTCTGTGGGCTTCTGATCCAGGCCAGTTCATCTGGCGTGGATGACTAGCACGGTCTCACTCACGTGTCTGGCAGTCGGCTCAATGTCAGATGGGGAGATGGGATGGGCATGACCTGGCCACATGTCTCGCCATCCAGCAGGCCAGCCTGGGCTCTCTCACACGGCAGTGGCCGCAGGGTCCCGGAGAACACCAGAGAGCAAGCCACATGCACAAGCATTTTCCAAGCCTCTGACCAGTTTAGGTTTACTATTGCCCCATTGGCCAAAGCAAGTCCCAAAACAGCTCAGGGTCAGGCAAGGGGTCAATACCAAAGGCTTTGCTAGAAGGAGAGCAATAATCTATGGCCTTTTGAAATGTATCACACTTGTCCATTAAACAAATACGGTTGCTCCTCATTGTTTGCAGATTTCACATTTGTAAATGTGCCTGTTCACTAAATTTATTTGTAATCCCAAACACCAACCCACCACACTCTCCTGGCAAGTCACAGGCATGCACAGCTGGGGAAGAAAATGAGTCACCTGCCACCACAGCCCATCTGAGGTCAAATAAGGCCATGCTTTTTTCCTTGCAGAATAAGTGCCATCCCTACAATCTACTGAGTACCACATTTTTCACACATTTATGTGTTTTTTGGTGATTTTGCTGTTTCAAATGGACACCAAGTGCAGTGCTAAAGTGCTATCTAGTGCTCCGAAGCTCAGGAAGGCTATGATGTGCCTTATGGAAAAGATACATTAGAGAAGCTTCATTCAGACTTGAGTTATATTGCTGTTGGCCGTGAGTTCTATGCTAATGAATCAACAAAATATATTACAGGTGGTGTCTTTAAACAGAAACACACATATAACAAGTTATATATTGATTAGTTGATGAAAACTTTGTGACCAGAGGCTTGCAGGGACTTATTAACCCTGCATTTACCATAGGAACAGTCATTCAGTGTTGACAATGATGTTCTAGAACATAATTATTGTGAATAGTAATAATTGAATATATTTAAACCTTTTTATTGATTTTAGAAAGAGAGAGGAAGGGAGAGGGAGGGAAAAAGAGATAGGGAAACATTGATTTGTTGTTCCACTTATTTATGCATTCATTGGTTGATTCTTGTATGTGCCCTGACCAGGGATCGAACCTACAATCTTGGCATATTGAGACGATGCTCTAACCAACTGAGTTACCCAGCTAAGGCCAATAATCAACTGTGGTTAATGAGCACCTCCTTTGTGCCAAGCACTATGCCTAGAGCTGGATATTTGGTGAGCTCCCTGCTTTCAAGGAACTTAGAGTCCAGTGGAGGAATAGTGCATTAATCAATGCATTGATTAATACACTATTGAATGCACAGGTGACTTGGGAGGTGCCATGAGGAGGTGAAGTCTGAGCTAAGACCTAAAGGACAAATAGGCTCTGAGTCAGAGGGACTACAGGGACTGCTCTCAGGAATGACACCTGTAAGGGAGTGGGGGAAGCTGCCCTGGACAGAGGGAAAGTAGCAACGAAGGGCTCAGCTGAACTCACCGGGAGCTCCAGAGCTGGAAAGACTTACCAGACATAATGTCCCCAGTTAGGCAAGGGGCCTGGGACTCTGCACCCCCACATCACCCAGTTGTAAATCTTGGGTGAGGCAGCTCCCTTCAGTTGAGGACACACCTAGGGAAAGACTAGGTGTCAGCTGACAGCAGTCCTGGCACTTGAGAGAATGAAGGATTGAGTGGGAACAGTGATGGGTGCCTCCCCAGCATCCCTAAAAGGACCTGGAGACAAAGGGGAAGGGGGGCAACACCCAAAGTTGGAACAGCATGTGCAAAGGTCCTCTGGTAGGAAGGAGTATGGGGCCCGTGGACAATGAACAGAAAGCCCACGTAGGGTTGGGCATGGAGAGCAGGCACAAGCCTGGGACGAGATGAAGCTGGAGGGCAGACCAGGATGAAAGCACGCAGGGCCTCGTGGGCCATGATAAGAGCCTTGTCCTCAGGGTCACATGAAACCCCAGAGGTTTTTAAGCAAAGAAGATAATCTGCTTCAGTGAGGAGAAAAGGATTGGCGGAGTGGAGAGAGGTGAGGTCGAGTGGATGCTGGAAGACCAGCTTATGTGGAGTAAGGTGGTAGCTCAGGAGATGGTGAGAACCAAATAGAGTTGGGAGAAGTTTAGGAGGTGAAGTCAACAGGATCTGAGGCTGATATAGCTGAGGGGAGTGAAAGGTGAAGGGTGTTATGGGTGCTGCCCACTTCCTGGTTCCTGAATCAATGAATGAATGAATGAATGAATGCCTGTGCTAGAATGGAGAACTTCAAAGTAGTTAGAATCAAGCAAGCTGTACTTGAGAGTCAATGGGGATACTCAACTGATGCTCAGATCTCTGTCTGGCACTCCGGTTTGGAGTGAAGATTTGAATTTAGGAGTCACAGCATAGAGATGATAATGAAAGCCTCTGTGTGGAGATGAGATTGTCCAGGGAGCATAGAAGAGAAGCCCAGGAAATAGCCACATTCAAAAGCCAGGTGCGAGGAGACCAAGGCAATGAAGGACCCCAAAGAGCAGCTAGAGAAGCAAAAGGAAAGAGGGGGAAACAAGGTCACAGACCCCAAAGGAAGACATAGTTTCAAGAAGAGAATAGTCCACAGTCAGGGGCTGCCAAGTGTTCGGTAGGATGAACACCAGAAATTTTCCCCTGAATTCATGACAGACAATAGAGCTGGTCTCAAATGTGAGAAAACAAATAATTAAGCAAATTTTATTTTCCGTTTGGGGAAAGATAACTCTGGGTTATCATGTTGCTGGATAACTAATTCCCTCTCTTCTGTGTTTGGCTCATAAAAGGAGAAGCTACAGGAATTCTTAGCACTTAGAGAAATGATTGTGTATGATTGAAAGCCAAGTAAACACTGCCTTTGATGAGCTTGGGAACCGCCAGGTCTCTCTTGTTAGAAAGATAAAAAGCTTGGAGAGAAATCAAATACATAAAAATTAAGCAAAAAGAAGTTATACTCTCAAACCTAAATTGTAGCATCAAATCCTGGTGAGTTTTCAGGGGACCCTGTATTCATTCATTCCTTCTTTGTAAATTGAGATGCTATGTTCAAAAGCATTATCACAATCTGTAACAAGACTCATGAAAACAGTCCCCTTCCTTAGGACAGCAATTCTGCTTTTGTTAATTTTATCCAAGGATGTAATTCAACTGAAAAAGAAGGAAATAAAATAGCGTGCATGCAGATATTTAATGCAGATTTTCTCTAAAAGTTAATCTTTGAAAACAACATAAAGGCTCAATATTGGGAAACAATTTTAATAAATATTTGTAAAGCAACGGGATGGAATACTAAGGAATCATTAAAATGACTTTGTAGCCCCACAGAGGAAAATGAAGTACAAATATAACACGAAAGAGTAGGTTTAGTGTCACTTTATCTGTGTAAATTACACAGGAATATGGAGACAAAAATTAAATCATGATGAGGGAGATAGTGGGCTCACAGATCTGCACTTTTCAAAGTCATTAATTTCGTGTTGCCTATTCACTTAAAATACGCAGGAGTAATATCTGAGAAAGAAGCACCAGAAGGAGAAAAATGCCTTCTGAAAGGGGCTTTGATGTAAAATGGAACAGAAACACACGACTGTGCTCAGAATAAGACGGCCTTGATTCCACATTGAAGCAAGCATTCAAGCTGAATTAAAAGGAAATATCTGACTTCATTGTTAACTTGAGCACTCACTGATAGAAGGGAAAATGAACTCTCCAATTTGCCCAAGTGACATCTTTGAAACTTTGTTCGTCTTTTACATCATCTCTGCAAAAAGGATCATTGGGGTTAGCAGAGAATCCTACCTGATTAAGCAGACAAGGCCTACTTTTATACCTGGAGGCACGTGAAGGTCCAGGTCAGGAGGCCAATAAGGAAGGTTACAGCTTGTGGGCAGTCTGTGAACCTCCTCCCAAGCCAAGAGCAAGTACTAGCTTGGGAAGAACTAACCGGCATCCTGAGCCACTTGAGCACACAGCCCTGTGACCAAGAGATCCGTGGGGCGGAATCAGGATCTATGTGGCTTCTTTGCCTTCTGCCTCCCTGGTCCCTGATGAGGTCCCTGGCAAGAAGGGTCTAGCTCTCATATCCATCAGAATTGGCAACAAGAGCTGGTGTGTGCTGGTGTTTACAGGTATGAAGGTTGAGTGCTCAGATTCCCAGCAGCCACACGGCACTCATCCACTAAAATTAAAACATCCCCTTTCATTTTTACCTCAGTGAGTCACAGGGCTTATTCTAGCTGTTGTAACCGTCTTCTTGAGAAGCAGGTGATCTTTACGTCCTGGCATGGATATTCCCTCTTAGCTCTGGGTGCCCAGAAAGGAGTAAGACCTTTTCTGTTCAGTCAAAGAAAGGTTTTGCTGTTGGTCATGCAATAGTAGGGAAGACACACACACCGTGAAGTGATAACCAGGGACCACTTCTGATTGCTGATCACTGCGTCCCGGCCCCTAGTGCCTCACAGCAAGTACTCAGTATATTTAAGATGATGCTTGCAGCGAATATCCACAAGGGAGAAGGAAAGAAAACTTGCACCAGACACTGCACCAAATTCATTTAATATTCCTCCCCTGCCTTTTGCAGGGAGATGACCTGAAGTTGTGCATGTTGATGGAAGAGGCTTTGCATCGACAATGAAAATGACCAACTGCCCTCAGAGCACTATGACATGACCAAGCATATACTGCAAGGATCTAGAGTCCTCTGGGGAGACCAGAGTGTAACCAACTATCATTTTCAGAGCTTCTTTAAATGCTCTTCTTTCCAAATGTTTAAGCCACGCCCTTTCCCCCAACCAAGAACCTATTTCCCAACAGTGGGTGGCAATATTGGCATCTTAAATCATGGCAGTGGACCAGTCAAGAGAAGTACAATCTGTTTGCCAAAGTGTAGGTCTTGTTAAATAAATTCTCCCTTGACAGCAGAAAAAGGCCTGGCTCTCGAAATGGCTCCTTAAACATTTTAATTTAATTCAACAAGGATTTATTATGCGCCAAACTCCAGGAGCTGAAACTTGCAGAGAGAGGTGTGTTCTGATTCATCTGGCTGGGGGAGGGGTGGCAGGTTCTGAAGGCTCCAAAGTCAGTCAGCTTCATGCAGGCATTTCTCTGGATTGCCTGCCTCTCCACTGCATCCTTGAAACTTGTGCCTTTTCTCGTTGGGGCACAGGTTCCTGCCTCCTATCAGTTCTGCCTCTTGCAGATGACTGTCCTTTGTTGTTTACGTCTCTGGAATTCTGCCCTGCCTAGAACACAGCCCCTGCCTCGTTGGGTCTCCGATCTGGCACTCGGCCCCTCACAGAATCCTGATTCTGTCCCATTGCACTCATGTTCTATTTTGAACATCAGCCCTGCCTCTCAACACCCATGAAGCCTGGGGCACACTGTGCACAGTGCAGGGCCATGGGCCTATGGAGGTTGCCCCTGGGCCACGTGCTCTGGGAGTTTACAGTCTATCCAGACAGAAACACACCACGAACGACAACCTAAGACAGGAAGAGTTCCACAAAGGCTCAACTTCAGTTATGGCAAGGGCATGAGTTCGACCATCCCGCTCTTTGGATTTGACTACTGGCTCCATAATCCAGTGTGTGGCCTTGAGCTCGTCACTAACCCCTCATACATTCCCTGTGCCTCATCAGTGAAACGGGGCGTTACTCATGTCCACGTCAGAGGGTTTTTGTGAAGACACAATGTGATGCTCCACTGAAAGGATTTATCATAGTGCCTGGTACCTAGTCATGCAACAAACACAGTGTTAGCCATTACTGTGAAACTCATAATAACAGGAATCCCTTGCCAAGCACCTTCAAATAGTCACCCAATCTCAGGAAACCCATGGTGTTTAGTGCAGTTCCCCACTTCTACAGCCTTCTCTACCATCTGATATACAAAGTCCCCTGGCTTACTCCTTCTCACAGCTGGTAATTGGGGACATCTAATAACAGAATTCACTACACCTGAGGGTGTTCTGCTTCCAGTCCTGAGTAGCGCAGCTCCCATCAAAAAGATTCTTCCTGCAGATAGCAACTGAAACACTGCACAAAATATGTAAAACTACCTGCAGGCTTCGGAGAGTGACCCAAAACAGAGAGCGGGACATGAGCACTTGGAAGAAGGCCTTGCATAGAGCCTACAAGATGCAGGCTGAAGGGAAATAATAGCAGATGGAGCTCTGGATGTCCATGGAGGAATGAAGAGCTTCATGGGTGCTAAATACCTGGGAACCTGTGAAAGGCTCCCCTCCCCCCCCCAGCCCGCCTCTTCACTTCTTTATTACACACAATTGGTTAAAGGAAGGGTCAGGAACCTTTTTCTGTAGAAAGCCTGAAGATAGGAAATATTTTAGGTTCTGCAGACCATTTGGGGGGTCCTGTCACAGCCAGGGACAACATGGAAAGGGCTGACTGAGCATGGCTGCGTTCCAATAAAACTTTATTCACAAAAGCAGGTGATGGGTCAGTTTCAACCTGCAGAACACTGTTGACCGACCCTGTTGCCTTAATCGAAAGGTAGGAGTAAGTTGAGAGCAAATCGGTGCAGAAAGGAGCACCAGGCAGGCAAAGCTCCTGCAGCTGTAGCAATATCAGACAAAGTGGACCTGGAGACAGTGTTTCCAGAGACTGGAAATTTTACAATGAGGAGAAATCCTCTGTTCATCAAGAAGACACATCAATCACAAATGTACGTGTGCCTGATAACAGATGAAGTAACCAACATTCGGAGAAGGTAAAGGCCTGGTTAAGTGGCAACCTGGAGATAAACTCAGCCCCGGATGCACAGATACACCACTCTCCAATGACAAAACCAGTGGGATAGGAGTGTCTGTTGCTGGGAATAGCTTCAGAAAGAACCCGCATACATCCCTACCTTATCACCAAGACTTGTGTTGGGAAGGGACAAAAGCCCTCGATGGAGCCCTGGTGGCAAAATTCTGAATCCAGTGAGTAGGCTGTCGAGTATTTCAAGAAAAGGGACTCCCCAGTGCACAGGAAATGGGAAATCTTGCCTCGTTAATATAAATTTCACTTTGCCTGTCTGCACCTTAACTTGCTGATGTGTAATACAACGTTTATGAGTAAATTCAATGAGATGACCCTGTGCGAGGCCACAGTTTGTTCCAGGCACCCTTGGCATTTTTCTCTATTGAGATCTATGCCAACGGGGTAAGAAGAATCAATCACTACATAGAATTATTCATTGCACAGCATTTGCTGTAACCAAATCAATAAGCTAGTGCTCCCGATGATCTGCCTACCGTGAAGAATGTCCCTGTGCCCATCTCCTTCCTTTCTGAGATTTCAGTGGGAGATGATGAAAAGGCAGGTTTATTGGCCACATTGAGTGGAGGGTCCCCCAGCTACCAGTGACCTACCAGCCTAAAGCTCAGGGAAAGAAATATCCCATACAGTTTGGCCATGTCATTTTTCTCACCAGATGGCTCTGTTGATGGTTGTGGTTGATGGGAGGGGATAGGGAATGAAGGTACTTGCTATACCTGGAAAACTTCCTGGAGGCCTGCCTGAGCACCCCGAAGTTCTTCCTCTTCGTTCTCATCATCACACGTCTGCTGAATGCTCCCAGTGGCCAGATGCTGTGGTACATACTCATACAATCCTATTTGTCTCCGTTCAGTTCTATGAGGTCCAAACTGCTAATGGGGAAACCGAGTCTGCGAGAGTTTAGATAGCCTGTCAAGGTCATAGACTTGCAAATGGCAAAGCCTGGAATGCCAGATACATTGGTCAGGTTCCAGAGCCCATGCTCTGAATCGCAACATCTATACTCTCTCCTCCCTGAAACCCACGGGCTTTGGACTTCGGGTGCTGAGGTGGCTTCCACCAGTTCATCCTGCAGCCTCTCAGTCTTTCAGGAAGGGCCAGAGAGAAACCCAGGGACCACTGAAAAGAGCTTCCTCCTTACTGGACAGCATCAAGCTCCTTTTCACCATCTCAGTATTTGTAATGTTGGTGTTGGTGTGTGTGTGTGTGTGTGTGTGTGTGTGTGCGCGCGTGAGAGAGAGAGAGAGAGAGAGAGAGAGAGAGAGAGAGAGAGAGAGAGAGAGATTGAAATTTTAAAGTCTGAACAGAGGTAAATAAGAAAAAGTTGGACCTGGCAACCATACCCTTCAGAAGTGGGTCACCTTAAGGTGGGCAGCCACCCCGGCGCCTCCGCAGAGCACCGTCATCACCTTTGCACATCAGTAGCAGAGCCTGCACATGTTCCTCCAATCTGTTCCAATCTCTGTGTTTTTAAATAAACTCTCTAAGTCAGGACTTTATGCCCTTCCTCCCCCAAACACTTCCTGTTCATGAGCTCACAGGTGTTTGGCGGCACATGCTCATCTCCATTTGTCTTGCCTCGGCCAGCGGCGGCGCTGGTAATTATCATCACGCCCGTGCCCATTAGGACTGCTCACCAGGCACCAGGCGCCGAGCTAAGGGCTTTCCCTGGACTGCCTCATTTATTTTTTCCGCCGCTGCATAAGTTAAGTGTTACTCTTCTCATTTTACAGATCAGGAAACTGTAGCTCAGAGGAGCTACATAATTTGCCCAAATCCAGAGCTAGTGAAGTGGCAAAGTTGAAACCTTTATCTGTCCAAACTCAAAGCCCATATCCCCAACCCTCTGAAAACACTGGAAGACCTAAGAATATGCGACTGTCCCTTCACATTTGGAGGTATAAGGACCTCAAGGAAGGAGGCTACACCCGCCCTCCCAGCACAGGGATCCAACTAGTTAAACAACTCTGATTTCTTTCTGGGAAGAAATAATCCTAATACCAAGGCTCTTCAATTACTCTGTGCAATTAAGTCCTGAGTGCTTGTTTGAACAATTAACCGAAATAATTATAAATGTATCTCTGTTACTACAATTGCATATTAACAAAGGCTCAGGGCCAATTAATCATTACTCCATCAATATCTAATTTGCATAAACCTATTCTCTTTAAAGACTCCATGTTTGGGGTGACAGGGCTCCCTCATCGATTATGGAAATATCCCCGTCAAACTTCCCCGAGGCCGTCAAAAGGAATAAAAGGAGTTGTCTGTTGTGGGCTGCTTAGCGCCCCTGCCCAGCTCTCCCAGGGACAGGCAAGGATGAGAACAAAAGGGAAGAGACACAATGAACGTGCACCTCCCCACTGAAGAGGGGCTGACAGGCTCCGGTCACAAGGTGGCGGGCAGAGAAGGGACCGAGGTCGGGAAGAAACTAGCCGCTGGGCCTCTGTTGGAGTTATCCAAATTCATTCATTCATTCATTCATTCATTCATTCATCATCCCCACCAGCAAATAGTTTTCTCTGCCATGTAACAGGTATTGGGGATACAGTAGTGAAGGAGATGCTGTCTGCCGTCACTGAGGCAGACAGACAATTAACTAGATGACACGGGGTGGCTTTTCCAGAAACAGAGAGAGATGGAGTTTGATGGGCAAGAATGTTTCGTAGAGTTCAACACCTGTGAAGGGAGAAGAGGGAGCAGGTTTGGGCAGACTGAGAAGCGGGGCTGTGTTGCAGGCCCAGCGAGGCCTCCGCCCACCTGGGGCAGCAGTCCCCTGTCAGAGCTGTCCTGAACCAGGGTGTAACAGCAGAGGCTTTCAGCTCGGACTTGCTCAGCAGCTGGAGATGGACTGCCCAGGCCAACAGGGCACTTTGCAGCGGCAAGGTGACCCTGAAAAGCATGTGCCATCTACACTTCCTGCCGCTGGGCATCAAGTCCTGCCTCGAAGGGCATCTGGGGAGTATGTCTCCATGTCCACCGCAGTGGACAACTGCTGCAAAGGGACCAGGAAACACCGCAGGAAGGGAAGAATGGGTGCCATGGTAACCCTGACAAGAGGCCCTTCACACACCCTAAGGGACAGGGAAGTCAGGATCTACTGCGTAGAGGAGGTAACATGAAATCTGAGATCTGAAAAGCCACAGACCTTAAGCAGGTGAAGAGGATGGGGAAGCAGTGTTTCAGGCTGTGCTGAAGCTTAGGGAGCAAAAGGTTGTCACAGAAAAACAAGATTGGACTGCAGACACAGAGGTAAGGGATTGCTTGGTATGAAGCTTGAGGCCATTGCCAGAACCTCTCTCCTCCTGTGGTCAGGTTTCTGCGCAGCTGGGCTCCTCTGTTCCCTGGAGGAAGGCATGGCGAGCCATCCCCACCTTGGGGAGGATGTGTACACGGCAGGGTCCTGACACAGCCCGCAACCTCTTGGCTAGACGGGACAGCAAGTCATGCTGCTGAGGCTGCTTACATTCAGTTGTAAATGGGCGAGCCCCTGAAAGTCCCTTAACATGTACAGGCATATATATTTATATATTTACGTATTTATGTAGGAACTGAAAAAGCTAGAGAATGCCATACATCAAAACATTCACATCGGTTCCCTAATGTGTAGAAACTGGAGAAGGGTGGGGAGTGATTACTTACATTTTAATTTTTCTTTTTTGCTTGTTAAAACAAGCATCTTTAAAATTTAAGACAAGTGCTTTTGCAACTTAGAATTCAAGTTTGCACATTTTCAGAACTAAACTGTTAGCATTTTGTGTATCACTGTTCTGGCTTGCTGTACATCGATGCCCGCATCCTCAGAAATCCGGGGCCAGATTTCTCCTCCAGCAGGCAGTCCCCACTCTCCTGGGGCCCCGGGTGCTGTGAAGCCATGGGTGGGGCCAACCTCTGATCTCAGGGAGTTGAAAAGTCTTACTGCAAGGACAGAATATTACAGCATAAAAAGCAAATTACTGATAGTAGTCAGAAAATAATGGGAGCTAAAAAGGAGCTATAGGTAAGGGGAGAAAAGTGATCAATGCAGAAAAAAGCAGGCAACTTTGGAAATTTACAAATCCATTGTTTTTCTTCTCTGCTTGACAAAGAGTGGTGGGTGCCTGCATTGTTATGCGTGTGGCGTGAAGAGGAGGAAGGCTGGAAAAGAAAGTCACCCTGATGTGTCCAGGCAGGTGCCACAGGGTGGCCGCCTGGGGACCACGGTCTCCACCCGTGTAAGAAGATTTACTACCATAGCAAAGGCCTCAACTTAAACAGCCTGGACACCTCAAACACAAGGATAAAAATAGAAACCCCAGAATGATTTAGTGAAAATAAAATGAAAGGTGAGAGCCCCAGAGGCAACCCAGAATTTGCTGGAGAGGGAAAGTGAAGTGCAATCTGATGGACCCCAAGGTCAAGGGCAGGAAGCTTTATTGGAAGCGAGCGCTTAGGAAGGGGGCAGCTTGACCTGGCCTGAGGGTGGACAGGAGGATACGAGAACCAAATGACAATAACGATTATAATAAGGGTCAGGCTTCACTCAGAGCTCACAGCTGCTTCAAGAAACTCTTAGTCTTGCAAAACAACAAACCTGCCTGACTCAGGAAAGGCAAAGGGAATGTTTTGCACAAAATACTACTCCAGAGCTATCACCAAGAAATACCACCGACTGATCCCTATACCCAAGGCCTGCAGCCGGCACTGTCTTCAAAGACTCTGGCTCCGCACAAACACTGGTGGATAAGCATTATAGGAGCCTCCTGTGTGCACTGCATAGCTGTAACACTGCTCCGTTCCAGGTACTCGGGCAGGAAAACACACGAGAACTCCTATTATTGAAAAACTCACTGTCTACTTGGCAAAGACCATGCCCTAAACCAGTGATTCTTGACCCAGCTGTGTATCTGAAATAGCAAGGGATCAATTCCAGGGCCCCACTCCTCCATGCCATTGACTCCAAATCTCTGGTGGAGGAGCCCAAAAGTCATTTCAAAGAGCAAGTTCTCTGGGTGGTGCTATTAATTGTCTCGGCTTAGGAAAAATTGCAGTTGTCTTTTTTTAAGATTTATTATAAATTTTTTAAAAAGACAAGATTATAAGATTATAAAGACAAGATTTATATTATAAATCTTAAAAAAAGACAACTGCAATTTTTCCTAAGCCGAGACAATTAATAGCACCACCCAGAGAGGGGAAAGGAAGGAGAAAGAGAGGGAGAGAAATATCAATGTGTGGTTGCCTCTTGCGTGCCCCTACTGGGGACCTGGCCCACAACCCAGGCATGTGCCCTGACTGGGAATCGAACTGGCAACTCTTTGGTTTGCAGCCCACACTCAACCCACTGAGCTACACCAGCCAGGACAAATTGCAGTATTTTCTCAGAGAGAACATCTTCCCAGTCAACATTTTTTTTAGCCAAATACCTTGGTTTCTAACACTCAAACTTCATAGAATGTGATTATTTCTCAATATAATATTATTCCACCAATGTTTGTCAAGCGAAGCATACATTTGCATCCTCAATACTCAGCGCAATATATATATATTTTTAAACAATGTGCAAATAAAGAATTGAGTGGCCTTCCAAGAATGACGTGTAGATAGTTTACAGAGCTGGCTGAGGATCCACAAACGGACCCCTGTCTCAGACGCAACGGACTGGCACTAAGAAACACTAAGCCTCACTGCAGACAAGGCAGCTAGTTGACAACATCCTTATTATTTGGCTGATGTGCAGAAGCAAAATTTTAAACATTTTTTATTCTAACATGATAACTTGTTACATGTATACATGTGTATACGTATGCTTTCCTGAATCTTAGTTATGATTTCAGAAACTCAAGGGTTTGGAGCTGCTTTGCGAGACCATATATGTACATTTTTCTATCTAAAGTATCAGAGCACAGGCCCCAGGGTGTCATTTTCACCACGGTGTCTGAGGTTTGGGTGTGGACTGCTGATGTTACATGGGAGATGATCACAAAGCACACCCACCGTGGGGCTTGTGGCCATCCGGAGCTACTTGACACTGGGAGGGATGAGGTCTGCCTGCGAGCACCTGGGGAGCCCCAACAAAGCCCATGACAATGGCAGTGGGCCTCAGCAGATAGGGAGGGCTTGGTGAGGCTGCAAGGGGAGAGGAGGAATTTGGAATTTCTGGAGGAAGGAAAGTGCCATGAGAAGGCAGGGACTTCCCAACTTCGGTGTCACCTAGGGAACAGGACTCCGAATCTGCCTACGAAGGGCCCATGAAGGAGGGACTGGAAAAGGAGCAGGGGACAGACTACGAGTCCATTCACTCATTCACACCGGCATATGGAAGGTGTTTAATGAACACCTACTGTGGGTCTAGCACTGAAGACACAGAGGGGAAGAAAACAGACAAGCGAGAAGCCAAAATGAAACCATTTCACTTCTGTGCAATGGTGGAGAAAGACATTAAACAAGTACACACATGGATATTTAATTACAATGATGATATGTGGTGCCATAGGTATGTGCTTTGAAAGAATATAATGGGCAGAGAAACCTAAACTGGTTGAGGCAGGGGGCAAAAATCGGAGGGAGGGATCCCAACTTATTTTTCAATAAAATACAGAGCCATTTGAACATTTTAAATGGCTTATGATTTGGCTGGGCATGGGGAGTATCTCCTGTTTACCCATTTGGGCAGGTGTGAATTTCCGGACGGTAGGAAGAGATTGTCAAGGAGCACAAGGAATGTGTTTATGACAGAGAGCAGAGAGCCGGGCGAGAGGCATGGGGGGGCTGTGGATGGGCAGCCACACACACACTGGGGCAGTCCCTAGTGTGGCTTTGGCTCCACCAGTCAGTCCCCTTGGGCCAGGGCTCTCTGGCCAGCAAAGGCCTCCAGCAGCATGTGGTCTGGATTTGGGGACAGGCAACATGGAACACAAGGTACTAGTGATGCTTTTTATTTCTGGAAATAATTATTACTACACCTTGGAGGGCAGCTCAGAGTAGTGCCATTCTGCCCTGCCTCCTAGAAAGTTCAGGTGGTTTCAAGTCAACCCTGGAGAATAAGGACAAACCAAGAAGGTGGTGTTTGCACACTCTGGCCCTCCGAAGAGTCTGTCAGAGTATTTTAGGGTCTGCAAAGTCCATAAAGAAGTAAGACTGGTCTGTTCATTTTAGCATTTATTGCAATTATTTTCTGAGTATCTACTACGTGGAAGGGACTATGCTGGGAGAAATTAGGAGGAAAGAAACTATGGGAAGTACATACTGCACATGCAAAGGCCCTGAGGCTGCGGGGAGCGTGGCAATAGGAAAGACCTAAAGGAGGCCATTGTGGCTCAAGGGCAGACAGCCAAGGGGAGTGAGCCTTGAGAAGAGCTGGGGGCAAAACAAGACAGGACCTAGTAGACCATACCACAAACAGTGACATGATAGTGAAGGGTTTTAGCAGCAAGAAACTCAATGAGCTTTGTTTCCAAAAGATCACTGTAGCCACACCGTGAACAGAAGATAGACGGAGTGACTGTGATAAAGCCAATGAGTGGAGAGACAAATTCACCTGCCGCACCAAGGGCTGACTGAGTTTAGACGAAGGCAGAGCTCCTCCAGCTAGCTTCGGGCTAGCAGCCTCACATAAGACCTGAGGCCTTTAGAAAGGCAATTTCCCAGTCCCATCTCCACCTACTGCCTCAGAATGATTGGGAGTAGGGCCCAGGAGCCTGTGCTCTAATCAGATCTCCAGGTGACTCCTGTCCATTCTCAAGGCTGAGGAGCACTGGCCCAAGGCAGTGGTGACAGGGAGAGGGGAGGATGCAAGGAGATACACTGCGAAAAGGTGGACAAATTAATGAATCAATAAGGAATGGCAAACAGGCTTGAGTAAGTCCTTATTATGGAATATTATGGAGCCATTAAGAAGAATTAGATGGTACATACACGTGAGGAAAGATCATTTTGATGTACTATTAACTAAAAAGCAAAATGCTGAGTAGAATGTAGCATCTTACTAAACACATGCCTGTAGTGTATATATTTGTATAGATATATAAGATTAGAAAAAGCAATGGAATACCACATTGAATGTTAACATCAGTTTCCAAGTGAGCGGAGACTGGAGAAGGGTAGGGGGTGATTATTTACACTTTAATAACATTTTTATTTTTTTACTTGTTAAAACAAGCATTTTTATAGATTCCGTTATAACTTAGAACTAAAAGAAAGTTTACAATGACACAGTACATAAAAACGTTTCCTGATAGTTCCAACGCAACCAGGGCAGCCTGAGTGTGCAGGGTGCCCCCCCACCCCCCCCACCCCCCCCCCCGCACAGAGCACACCTGCCTAAGAATCACGAACTTCGTGCTCTAATTCGGTCCTGTCCCTGACTGCTAGCTGCCTCCCCTCCTGGAAGACGAATTAGCTGCACTGAGTCTGTGTCCAAACCGGTCCCTTGCCACCCTCCAATACTTCATTTTTTAAGTTACTTTTTATCTGTATGGTTCCTGGGTTTGGAAAGATGATTACCAAACTAAAGTCATTTATTCACTCAGGGCCTCTGTTCTCATCAAACACGAAATTTCTATTAAGCCTTTTAGAATATCACAATGGACCTGAAGCCCTGTTCTGGGGTCCACAGAACAGGAGGGTATCCAGAACTCTTTTCATTCCACCAGACGCTCGCTTGCAACGCGGTGATTTTTCTTAGAAATTTCCACAAGGTGCGTGGCCGCTGGCAAAAGGGAAATGGACCATTGCTGGGCCCCATGCTCTGCGCTCACAGGGTCTGACCAATATGACAAAGGCCCACCAAGGCCCTCAGCTGTCCCCAAAGCATCAGTGTCAGGGCACTGGGGCGGGGGTAGCCTTTGAGTGCAAGCAGCATTCTCGGCTCAAAAGAGCCAACTGTGCTGATTCAAAAAAAAAAAAAAAACATTTTCAAAAATGCCTGTGGGTAAATTTGAGCTGCCCACAGCTCCCCAGGGGCATCTCGAACTTGCTGTCGAGCCATTTCTGTGGATTTCAGTCAAATTCTAATTTTAGTGTTCATTAAACACGGGTAATTCCCCAGCCGGTCCCTGCCTCACCTCGTACACAGAGTGCGTCGGCAATATAGGTCACCGAGGCTTCGAAAACACTCCCACATCAAAGAGAAACCTTTTCATTATGAGCATTAACTTTATAAATAATGATGAACTTGAAAAGTTTTCCAAAAGCCACAGGGCGGGTGTGAGGAGGGCTGGCATTCTCCGCGGGAACGTTTGCTTGAGCACGGCTTGTTGTGGGGGTGCCCGTTCCCAAGGTATTGTGTACAGGGAAATGGGATGGGGTGGAGATGTGTCTGCATCTCTCACTCCCTTTGGACTGTGATTTACTTAGACTGATAAGCAGGGACACAACTGAATTGGAGTGGGCAATGTTGGACAAATGCACGCGCACACACCCATAATTATGGGTATGACATGCCTAGAGAAAACAGACTGCTTAGAACATTCTACGTCTTCCCGTTGTCATAAGGAAAAGACCAAATTCCTTGTCATAGCTATAGCAGTTAATATCTTTTAAGCTGAAAATAACAAAAAAAGTCATGCATGGCTTAGATCCTACAAATATTTAATACTTTAGGAAATGTCCCAAGGGAGTTGTCTCTGATCCCCAGGCTCATGGCCTCATGATCACAAGGTGGCTACTGCAGTGCCAGACATCACTTTCTCACACAAGAGCATCCATTTGGTTGACAAGTTTTAGTTGCATTAGGCAACATTCAGAAATGTCTTCTTCCCCGAGGAAGACACAAGAATTCAAAAAAATGAGGAGAGACTTAGGAACCTCCGGGACATCTTTAAACGTCCCAACATCCGAATTATAGGGGTCCCAGAAGGGGAAGAAGAACAGCAACGAGTGGAAAACTTATTTGAACAAATAATAAAGGAGAACTTCCCCAATCTGGCAAAGGAAATAGACTACCAGGACGTCCAGGAAGCTCAGAGAGTCCCAAAGAACTTGGACCCAAGGAGGAACACACCAAGGCACATTGTAATTACATTAGCCAAGATTAAAATGAAGCAGAAAATTCTAGAAGCAGCAAGGAATAAGGGGACAGTCACCTACAAAGGAGTTCCCATCAGACTGTCAGCTGATTTCTCAAAAGAGACCTTGCAGGCAAGAAGGGGCTGGAAAGAAATATTTGAAATCTTGAAAAGCAGGGACCTACATCCAAAATTGCTCTATCCAGCAAAGCTGTCATTTAGAATGAAAGGGAAGATAAAGTGCTTCTCAATTAAGGTCAAGTTCAAGGAGTTCATCATCACCAAGCCCTTATTATATGAAATGTTAAAGGGACTTATCTAAGAAAAAGAAGATAAAAATAAGACAGTGAGAAGACAGCAAACTCACAGCTATCAAGAACCACACCTAAAACAAAAGCAAACTAAGCAAACAGCTAGAACAGGAACAGAACCACAGAAATGGAGATTATATGGAGGGTTAGCAACAGGGGCATGGGAGGAGGAGAGAGGGGGAAAAGGTACAGAGAATGAGTAGCATAGATAATGGGAAAAAAATAGACAGGGGGAGGGCAAGAATAGTATGGGAAATGTAGAAGCTAGAAAACTTATGACCCATGGACATGAACTAAAGGGGGGAATGTGGGTGGGAGAGGGTGGGTAGGGTGGAGGGGAATGATGGGGGAGAAATGGGACAACTGTAATAGCATAATCAATAAAATGTATTTAAAAAAAAAAAGAAATGTCTTCTTCCCTTGTTCACACCTTTCTATATGCTGTTCCCTATATCTGAACAGCCTCTTCCATTGTTTTCTCTGCTCAGGTAACCCCCATCCATCTCAGGACCCAGTGTAGGCATCAGCTCCTAGGGAGACCCCTCTGGAGTGGGCTACCTGTCCCTCCCACTTTGGTTGCTACTATCAAAGCATTTTCCACTCTTGACATCATTGCTCATTTATCTACTTCCCCCTGGAGACAGTGAGCTCAAGGAGGCAGGAGCTGTGGCTGCTTTGTCTGTGGATGTCCTGTGCTTTGGGCAGGGCCTGGATTGTCTGTATGTGTTGACTGAATGAACAAGAAGCAGAAGAGAATTGCCCAAGTGCCACCCTGAACTCAGAAAATCAAATCCCTCTCTGTGGGGGGCACAGAGTCAACACCAGCCATGTGCCTTTCCCAGGGCAGCATCCAGAAGGCCCATCCAGCAGACCTTGTTTCCAGTGACCTTGTCTGGTGTGCTTGAGAACGGCTGCAAGAGACCAGCACATCCTTTAAGCCCCACAGAATAATGACAGGACTTCAAGGGAGCTGTGAAGAGAATGTGGGCATTGTTGCCCCAAACTCTGGGATGTGGTGGGGATTGGTGGCAATCAGAACGGATACAGCAGCGGGTTCACCTTTTTCTCCATGGACATCCCCTTGTCAGTTTCCAAGAAGGGGGCTGCAGGTGCTGCTGGGAGCAGGACACACCAGTGGGCACAGGGTGTTGGAGCTCTTCCCGGGGGGGGGGGGGGGCGGCTGGCTGGGGGCCTCATGGCTCTGGAAAGCGAAGAGGACCAGGGGCAGGGGCTACTTCCTGCTCCTCATTTCTGGCCTCATAATGCTGCAAGGCCAAGGTCAGGCAGGCAGACACAATCCAACTCTCTGAATGAGCATGTGGCTAATGTGGGGAAGGCCAGGGGACGCTGGGGTATGAGAAATGTGGCTTCTAACCAGGAGTGGAGGTGGGCAAGCAGGACGACACCGCAGCATAATCAAATCTCTCTGCCCCCAAACGGCTGTGTCTGGGTTTTAATCCCAGCGCTGCCACTTCTTGTTATGAGAAAAAATGAATTACCCTCTCTGGGCCTCAGTCTTTTCATCACTCGAACTGGGATAATAACAGTCCCTGCCATGGAGGTGGTTATGAAGAGCAAATGAAGTAATATTTTTCAGTGCTAAAAATAATGCCTGGCACATAGTGCATGCTGGAGAAACAACATATAAACGATGACATGAGATAATTCGTGGAAACAGCAGGGAGGAGATAAGCACAGATTGTCCAGTTGATCCAGCCTTTGGGTGTTAAGCTCTGTCCACACGACACAAGGGAAAGGGGGAATTGGAAGCTACACCTAGTTCACTTGGTTAAGTAGACCAGGTAAGGGATGCTGAAAGAAACCCTGAGCATGCCGAGTTAGTATCTCATCTTTGACACCAATTTTGGGAAACATTGACAGCAGTCTTTTTCATAATATCATTCAAAACAAATCAATCCAGATTTACCTGAGCTGGGTATTTGTTTGCTATCTCTTTGCTTAGGCAGGGTAGAAGGGACTCTGAATTCTGGTGTCAAAGAATCATCTACGAGCTCAACCAAACCTAAAACCCAGCACAGTGCCCAGAACTCGCTCCAAAACCTCCAAGTGCTCAGGGGCTGAATTCTGGACCGAAGACATCTCCAAGAAGAGATTCATGAGAAGGTAGGAAGAACATGGTCTTTCCTTAAAAATATAAAATTAAACCAATACCATCTTGATCTTCTGCTCAGCATCTGTTACTAATAGAGAAAACACATTTCACCTTAGGATTCTGTCCAAGTATGTAAGCACGGGTTGCTCCAATATTCTCCGGCCCCTTGTATCCTACCAGTCCTGGAGTTAATATGGTTTATGGGCTGCTGGTTTCCTTTGATTATTTTTATTGATGTTCAATGCTTATGAATCAGCAGACTGAGAGCACCTCTGGAGCCAGGAGAACTGCCAGCAGATGCTGACCTGCTTCCCTTTCTCTGCTCAGAGGACCCAAACCCAGCCCCGGGCACCTTGGCAAGCCCACGGGTACCTTGCTGAATAGGCATAGCGACCAACCATCACTGATAAGGACCATCCGGAGCCCACAAGTAGAGGAGAGGCACCAACCAACCCAGTGTCTGTGTCATCACCCCCCACGTGGACACAATGCTGCTCCAGCTGCTACCTGGGCTCCGCCAACCCACCACACACTCCTCTAACTCGCTCCGTGGCTTTCACTCATTGTTCCCTCCCGCTGCCCATGTTGTCTTTGCTCGCCTCTCCCTGGATAATAGTCATTCTTAAAGTCAAGGTGCTCCAGTTGCATCTTGACCTCTTCTGAATTCTCACCCTCCTCTCCTGCAGTCCCTTAGGCTTGCCTCGCTTTTAACCCACAATCTAAGGCTCTGAAGGCTTAGATGGCAAGAGCCTGCCTTCATCACAGCCTGTCCTTCCTAGTCCTGTCTCTTACATGGGAAATGATTAAGCACTTTCTAAATATCTAGAGCTCACATACAGGTGTGCAAAGCTACGACCATTATAAAGTGTATCTGTTCCCTATGGCTGCTGTAACAAATTACCACAAACTTAATGACTTAAAGCAACATAAATTATCTCACAGTTCTGGGAGTCAGAAGTCCAAAGTGATTGGCACAGGGCTAAAATCAAGGGAGCAACAGAGCTGCGTTTCCTTTGGAGGTCCCAGGGGAGAATACGTTATCTTACCTATTCTAGCTTCTAGAGGCTGCCTGCATTATTTGGCTCAGGACCCTTTCCTCCACTTCAAGGCCAACGGCATGGCATCTTTAAATCTCTCTCTTCCTCTTGCTCCTCCTCCCTCCCTCCCACTCTCAACCCTCTATACCTGCTTCCTCCATCACATTTTCTCTGACTCTGACCCTCCTTCCTCCCCTTTTGGTGACACTTAGGATTCCATTGGGCCCACACAGATAGTCCAGAATAATCTGTCTATCCAAGATACTTAATCAAATCTGCTAATCCCCTGTGCCATATAAATTCACAGGTTTGAGGAATTAGGACATGGACATCTTTGAGGACCATTATCCATCTACCACACAAAGGGAGCGTGAGGCTACAGAAACTAGGAGACAGAGGAAACTAGGCTCTAGTTCTGATGGTTCCTTCTTCCTGTGTGGCCTTGGATAAATTACTTAACCTCTCTGAGCATAATTCTTCTCCCAGGAAACCTACTGTGGGAAATGTACAAGACAAGTGCAAAGTCTTGTCGTTTCAGCCTTTTTGTTTTAGTTTGGTTTGGTTTTCTGTGGGTTTTGGGGCATCTGGCAGCTGGCCCAAATTGAGATTAGGAGTACACATGCCCAACATACTCATTACTTAGCACATCGCAAACATCACACACACACACACACAAAATAGTACAGTGCAGTACTAAGGAATATAGCCTAAGCTGCATATGAAGGTAAAGTCACAGCTGACTTTTTAAATAATAATTTGTATATTTGAGTACTTATTAGATATCAGGCACTATCATAGTTGACCCTCAAACTACCCTACAATAATACATAATTTACATATGGGGAAGTGTAGGTCTTAGAGATGTTATAGAGACACAGCCAAAAATGGCAGGAGTGAATTAAATTTAAATCCAGGATTCAGAGTGCAAATCCCCTATATTTACTATCACTTCTTCATCATTATAGCTTTCCCAGGGCTGTGTCCAGTTTTGTTAAATTTCTTCTCATCTGATTTAGTGAAAAGTACCACTCTTCCCATAGTCTCTCAAACTTCCTTTCTGTGCACACTGGCCTCATTTACAAGGGCTAACACGTGCATCTTTTTTGGAGTTCTGCCCTGGGGCTGCTGGAACCCAATTTGCCCATGGGTGTGGTGAGCTGGTGATTCCTGGGAAATGAACATCCCCCTGCAGATAGCCCTTCCCCACTGAGTGACAGGTGTGGGGTATAAATACCCCAGATTCTTCACACTCTGGATGAGATAATTTGGAGCATGCATTTTATACCATTTCTCAGAGCTTCCATTCAGGATTTAGCTCTGGTTGCCAGCTGTAGTGGGGAGCTCAATACAAGCATACCCCATTTTATTTTATTGTGCTTTGCTTTATTTCATTTCATAGGTGTTGCTTTTCTTTCTTTACTTATTTTTTTTTTCAAACTGAAGGCAGGATCCTCCACCAGTAAAAACAACTGCAACTCACCTGATTGCAATGCTCACTTTACTGCAGTGCGCCATCTCCAAGATAAGCCTGTACCTCGTCCTCACTGCCTCCCTTCTCCTAACTGCACATGCACTGGGTCCCAACTCAGGATCTGCTTCCGGGGTGGGAAGCTCAAGTAAGACATGTGGATAAAGACAACCTAGAGGGTTATCACAGTTCCCAACATATGTTAGGAAAATCAAAATAACCCCACAAATGAATTTAAAACAAAACTGATTAAGAACTGTGAAGACTGAAATTGGCATTGGAAAAAATGGGGAGAACTTTTTGTGCTTTTCACAGAACACCAAGTATAAGAGCAAAGAGATGTTGAGAGGGAAGGTGACAGGTAAAAAAAAAAAAAATGGCAAAGATCCAACTTCAACAGATGGATAATCCATGTTGCAGAAAACCAAGACAAAAGAATCCACTAAAACGCAAAGCTACATGAAGCTGAATGATTATTTTGTGAGTGTAAAGTCAGCATCAAGGACCCAACACCAAGTCACACCCTGTTTTACCACTGTTTGTTTTGCCTTTTAAATTCAAAAATGGAAGATTAAGAGGATTCAGGAAGAAAACTCTGGTACCAATAAAGGAAGAAGAATCCTGCTGGCCTTCCATCGGTACACGCTAGAGGCAAACTGAATAATGTCTGTGTTAATGGTGTTTTGAGAGGGGAAGAAAGGGGCGACCTGAGAATATTATACCCAGCCAAGTAGACGGGGGCACCTGAAGGTAAGTAGCGTTCTTAGTAGCAACACAAATTTTAACACTCATTTGTGATTTTAGTAGAGAACATTGAAATACTAGGAAAATATAAAACTATAAATCCTACACATTTAATTCAGCCCAGATTAAATTTGAATTTAAAACAGGTCTCTAATAACACTAGAGATTATGAAATTTTGATTATTGATACAAAGCTGTGAGAATATGATGCACTGCAAACTATTACATTCTGTAGTATACATAAAAGTAGAAATTGAAAAAAGAACCAGATGCCCAAAAATACCAAGAAGATAAATATTAGCCAGTGTGGGGTAAAAGTGCTTTCTTGTTAGAAGAATATTTTTATCATTTAAAAAATTGAATTTTGGCTAGTTTACCTGAAACTCTGAAGAATCTACTTTAACTTCAATTGTTTAATTGTTTGTTGTTCTAAAATGTCAAGCTTGAGACGATAATGACTTTTGTAATGGAGAATTTCTATTTACTCATTGTTTTTGTTTTAGGGAACTAAATTTTGGTTTAGTCATCGAACATAGCAACTGTCAGTGTACTGAAGCTGTTGCAATTATCTCAGCCAACATCAAAATGGTCCTTATTCTCATAGTTCCGAAACAAATGAAATGAACGTACAGAAAACCCCTCTTTCCTACCTGGTACAACTTGTGGTACAGGGAAAATAAATGAGACTATGACAAACACTTGTAAATAGCACTGCATCTTGGCCTTCTCTTCACCAACATGCAGAATAAAAGGATAAGATATAAATCAAAAAGAAGAACTCAAACATTAGCACATTCTGTAATATTAGGGGTGAATATTAAAATCATCTATATACCATTGTGAGTTACAAATAAAAAAAAAAAAAAAACGTTGAAAGATATAACACATCTAAAATGACAATCATCTGCAGGGTAAAAGAAAGTCCAGATTCCACACCACTGCATTTTCTTAAAAAGAAATACATCTGTTGTTGCGTGTGTTTGTTGTTTAAAACTACTGTGTGTTATTACTGGCACCACCAGGAGATGGCTGTTTTGACCTGGGCTGTCTGAGTTGGTCTCAGCTGGCAGGGTCCGGTGGTCAAGGACAAACCTATTTACCAGTCTAGCAGTTGTCTCGTTGTCTGCTAAGGAAATAGGGTGATGGTGCCATGTGCCCCTCATCATCCAGCGGGCTAGCCCAGGCTTGCACAAATGACAGCAGCGAGATTCGAGGAGCGAGAACAGAAGCATGCAAAACCTCCCACAGTACGTTACCACTTCCTCCTCATGCTGTGGGCCAAAGCAAGCCTCAGAGGTGACAGAGTCAAGGTTCCCTCTCTGGCTGGGAGGGGCTGCAAAGTCATACCGCCAAGGGCAGAGGTACAAGCAAGAGTAGAGAACTGGAGATTTCTTGATTGATTTTTGCCACCTACCATAGTTAGGGAGAGAAGATTGGGAGAAGTTTCAGTGGTTCCATCTTCTTGAAATTAATACAAAAATTATCCCATTGATATAGAATTATATTAACTACATAGTCAAAATTAACAGAGGCATACTACAAAATACAGTAGGCCTCATATTTGTAAAAAAATATTAAAACCCATAAATATGTAAGAAAAGAGTCAATACTCATTTAAAAATTGGATAAGGGACATGACAAGGAAATTGACAAAAAAAATGCAGCTAGTTGCTTAACCTGAGAAAAGTCTAACCTTATTAGTAACTAAATAATTGCAATTCAAAAACTATATATATACATATGAATACATATATAATTATGTACAAATAGATGCACATACATGCATTCATATATATGTTTAATAAAAACATGCATTTATGAATGTATTCTAAATACATGTACTTTTAATTAAAATATATAAATTTATTAATGTATTCTACATAAATTAATTGAATACATATAATTTTGCTACCTGAATTTGCAGATATTCTTAAAATAGTAATTCTTGCTGTTCTAGGACCAAAGTTACTCTTATACACAATCAAAGGAAATATAAATTGGAATGAGTTTTCTGGAGGCCAATTTTTCAACAGGTAAAAGCTTCAAAAACTGGTGTGCTCTCTGACATCCATAATGATGGAGCTACAGGTCTGATCTTCAGAGTGTTATATATGACAGTGAAGCGTTGCAAAGAATCTGAATGGCCAACCAAAAGAAGTGAGTTAAACAAATCACAGTGCATCCATCTGATAGAACACTTTTCAATCATTAAAATCATGTTGCAGAGGAAGCGACCCTCAGAGAGGTTCACGATATAGTAAAAGTTATTCTATGTCAGGTGATCTTTCTGTGTAAATATACATATACCAACCAGGAAAAGCATAAATATTAAGGTGTAAATAAAGCTGTACTTTTAAAATTCCTCTTTTGTGTTTATATTCTCATTTTTCTAAAATTATTTTATATTCTATTATCAGAAAATTAAGTTATTTAATTAATAGTCAAACAGCATCCTGGTAAAATATTTGCAACAAATATGATAAATGGGGGCTTAATGTCTTCCATGTGTGAAGACTTTACAAGGAATATCTGGCAAATAACATGAACTCTTCGAACAAGATAAACAACTAATTAACACAATTAACTTTAATAATGAGGAAATCTATGCAAATTCCAGCACTAGTTAAGATATGGTTCAAGAAAGCTCTTGATACTTTTCTGGTAGAATAATAAGGGTGTACAACCCTTCCAGAAAGCAATTTTACATGAATCAGGAGCCTTTAAATATAAGTCACGGAGTTGTAAAAATATTAAAGGAAAGTATGTGGGAACTTGTTAATGATCTCAGAATAGAGAAAGTCTTCCTAAACAAGACAAAAAATATAGATGCCAAGACAGAAAAATTGACACGCATGCCCACACAAAAATTAAAATCATTATATGACAACAGACCAATAGCTAAGTTAAAAGACAATCAAGAGAATGATCAACAGCATGGGCCTTCCAGCTATGGCTGAATGAGGAGATCGGCAGATCATTTCCCTAAAAGCAACTCTGAAGTGGAAAAAGTTGACAAAAACAACCACTTCAGTGTCCTTTGGTGAAAGGCATACAACCTGAAAGTGGTTATGTTTGTAAAACAGCTGGATTTAGATAAGAACAGTGGGACTCTGTAGCATCCTGACCTGGGATTGCAACGCTCACTCACCACCACCACCACCACCACCACAGGTTATTGCCCTTCTGCTCACTAGGTTGGCAGAGGTTCTGTCGGGGTGTGAGAGGTAGCTGTGAGGAGTGACAGCTGCGAGGAGTGGCAGCTTCACGTACCCACAGGGCAACGCCCAAGCCCAGTGGTGTTATCAGTGGAAGTGACCGTCAGAGAGGCAGGGACAGCCAATGGCACAACATGCGGGAGGTGTGGTGTTGGTTGGGGGCGGCATATTCCTGGTTGGGGGCGGCATATTCCTGGTTGGGGGCGGCATATTCCTGGCACACGCACACACAAACATACACAGCAGGGACTGGAGAAAACACACGCGTGGTGTATCCCTCCAATGAAGTACCATCCAACAATAAAAAGAAATGAAGTCCTGACACAGCACACCATGGATGAACCTTAGAAACCATTACTCAGAGTGAAAGCAGCCAGATGGAAAAGACTCGGTATTGTACGACTCCACTTCCTGCGAAAAGCCCAGACAGCTCCAATGTAAGAGAGCAAGCAGATCAGTGGTTGCCTGGGCTAGGGAATGGGGGCCTGGACTGCCAGTGGGCACGAGGGAGACTCCGGGTCGGTGGAAGGGCGGAAATGGGAATGTGGTGATGGCTACACAACCCTGCACATTTACCCCAAACTCCCTGAACTGCACCCTCACCGCGGGTGGATTTGATGGTATTAATTATACCTCAATACAGCTGTTCAAAGAAAGAGATGAGGAGACAATATTTGCACCGTACCTGGCAAAAAGATTGATACCCATCACACAGAGGTCAAGGACTCAAAAGAAGACCGCTAAGCAGAAAACAGGCAGCTCACTACAGAACTACCAACAGCCACATAAAGTAAAGTATCCAAATAACCTAGAAATCAGGAAATTCAAGTTAAAACAATGGGATCTGATGACATCTTTTCATCTTCTCAATAATTCTGTAAGAACATGGTTGTTCCCATTTTACAGATTAGAAGCAAAAGCTCAGAGCTGTATAACTTGTCCAAATCCATTCCTTTAGTCAGTGAGTGAAGGGGCTCTATCATGAACTTTTACAGTCCTGCTCCCTAACCCTGGCTACTATGATTCCCAGTCCTACAGGTGTGTGTATAGTTAACGTATTAAGACGTTATGGCTCGTGGTGGGACGGGGGAGGCTCACTCAGGTCAGTAATGTGCTCTGTTGGGCATTCGTGTTATTCCTATTAACAGCTAATGGTCCGTCAGAGCCCACCATGGATTTTTTGTTTTTGTCTTCATGGGCGGATATTGAGATTTCATTAATGCCAATGTATCACCAGAGCCCTAACTCTAGCCAGTGTCGCCATGGCTTGCTGTAGGGGTGTACTTTGTGAGTGTGCCTTGTTAAGTACAGTTTTTTGAGACTTCTCCTAACCTGCACCTTCCACTCCCAGACATCAAGGACTATTGGCTGACATTGGAGTCAGCGTGTAGGGGCCGACACAGCCTGTTCAATCACCACCTGCACATCAAAAATTCTCAGTTACCGCCCCAGACACGACACATTCACCTTAAGCCCCTGAGAAGGTCCATTCATTTCTCTGTACCTCAGTCTCCTCTTTTGTAGACTAGGCCCCTGCAATCTTGAACTTTGAGAGAACTGGAAGAGAAGGTGGTTGGTGGAACGGCCTTAGGAAAATGTAACCCTGACCCAGGCTTCCCCAGAGACACGGCCTACCTTAACCCAGGCCAAACGGAAATCTAGCCTCAGGCTCCACAGGTTTTCGTAAGCCACATCAAGCGGAGCTTCAAAAACCAGACCAAACTCAAGCCACCGAGAGCAAAAACACACTGCATTCGAAATAAAAGGCAAAGGCCTCCTTACCTTAACTAAAGGCTCTACTCCCAGGGCTCTGCGGCCAGGATGCTGGGTTCCCCCAGAGCTCCCAGCAGGAGACTGAAGAGCATGGAGGGAAGGGAGAGCTGGAATACTCCAGACTCAGGAGAAGCAATCTACCTACTGCCTTCCCGGGACCACACGCGTGCAGCAGGTGGAACAAACCCAAGGTGTGATCCTGAATCCAAATCACCGGGGCACCAGCGTGCTCAGCACCAAATGCTTCCCCAGGTGATTCCAATGTCCCGTACAGGGTGAGGGCCACTGTGTCAGTAAGGAGGACCTCAAACATAAGTGTGTTGGAGGATCTCAAACATAAGTAGCTGGAAAGCTATGCAGCACAGAGGTCAGAGTCCTTGAAATACAACAGCGTCTGGGTCTTTGTATGTTTGCCAGATTCTCCAGGTGATCTTGATATGACCAAAGTTTGAGAACCGATGAATTGGGAGATAGGCAATAGCAGGTGGGTGGAGCCATACAACCCTCTGGGAAAGGTGCCCTGTGAGCTAAGGGCTGGCAGGTATGTTACCTGTGCAATGCCTGGCATGCACAGGTGTTAAGTAAATAATAACTATGTTATTTACCTGGCACAAGATGCAAAAGAAGAGGGTTGTGGGCACCCTAAGGCTTCTGGAAAGGTCCACATAGACTGCCTCTAGGCACCAGGTTTGGTAAACTATAGTTAGTTGCCCTGTTCTTGCCCCGGCCCCATGCAAAAACTGCAGTCTCAACACTGGATATCCAACAGGCGATGTCAACAATGTAACGACAGGCCTCAGGAGAAGAGTCACGTTGGGGGTGGGGCAAAGAGAAAGAGAAGAGCTGTTTACGAGGCAATTCCCCTGCAAAACTTCCTCTCCAGTGTCTGTCTCAAAGGAATTTGTAATGAAATCTTCAAAAGCCAGCAATGAGCCAAAATAGGGTTTGGGCTAGCAGAGAGCAAAGCTTCGTATCACCCTAAGGGTTTCCCCAACATACTATGTATTAATTAGTCCAGAATAAAATGGGATGGGGTGACACATAAGTCATTCATTCAGTCCATGAATTGGGGAGGATCTCATGAGGTATGTAAGTATCAGGACACTTTCCAAAGCATAAGCAAAGGTCAGCACTGTATAAGTAATGGCTATTATTCTAACTCACTTAGTTTCTCCAAGGAGTGGCCCTTTGCTGCATGCTGGGGGTGTGGACATGAAAACCCCACTCCTGCCTCAGGACAGGTAAAGGAGAAGGGCAGGTGAATTGGTTACTATGAATGAGTCCAGTATAGTTGGGCTTCAGAATGCCAAGACTGGCATTAAGCCAAATAATCCAGGGACTTATCTGGTGGGATAAGAAGGAAAGGGTGGGGGAAGTAACCTCAGATGCTCTCCTGATTGGTTATACAGAGTTCCCAAGCTGAGCTGGCCAAAGGATTTGCAGGTAAGCTTTTCAAATGCAGATTTCCTGGACCCATCTCTACAGATTCAGAGTTCCTAAGCTTGTGAAGGGTCCCAGGGTTATCCACTTATAATTTCACTAGGAGACTGAATCATCAGCCAGGCTTGGTAACCACTGGCCTAGGAGTAGAAAAATGAGTAAGAGAAGGGTGGGAAGGAACTCGAGGAGTAGGTGGAGGTTGTGGGGCACAGAGTAGCCTTGTCGGGCCTTCAGCTTGCACCCTAAATGCCTTCAGCCCAAGCTAAGTCAGAGCCCATCATGCCTGTTGTTAGTCTCTGCCACTTCTCTTTGCACTGTTCCTCAAGGATGGTCCCCTAGTTTGAAAGTGAATTATTGGAGTGTATTGGCTTGCATGTCATCTCACCCACTAGATATTTAGCTCCATGAATGTAAGGCTCTTATCTGATTCTTCATCCCTGGGTGGCCAGCACTGAGCACAATACCTGGCACTTAGTAGGAGCTCAACAAATTTGTCGTATGATGAATGAATTGGGGCACTGCACACAGTTGGGTGT
Organism: Glossophaga mutica; assembly: GCA_039655065.1. NCBI lineage: Eukaryota > Metazoa > Chordata > Mammalia > Chiroptera > Phyllostomidae > Glossophaga > Glossophaga mutica. Next base: position 24,639,846 of record CM077315.1, read on the forward strand.
GGGCAGTTCGGATATCTCTGAATTTGTTGACTTAGAGTCATGGACTTCTGCCTTCAAATCATTGTCAAGCACAGGTCTCAGATTTTTTCCCCATCTTTTTCATTTCTCTGATGCTGGTGTTTCTTCAAGATAAATTTTCTGTGTATCTGAACATGCCTTGCATGCTCGAGCTTAGACAAGTGTGCTGTTGAACCTCACCTTCCAAGATGGCACTTAGGTTAGAGATCAAATCTAAATCTGGTTGGTAAATTCTTCAGTTATATTTGAAGCCAGCCTGAAAAGAGAGTACACAGCCCTCCTGTCAACAAACTTCCTTCCCCAGATCATGAAAAATGTGAACCATACATGGAAAAACTCAGGGAAAAAAATGGAAAACGTAAATCAATACAAGGCTTCAAAATATGCATTTCAAATCCCAACGAGATCCATATTTCATCTGGACTGTGAAGGATCCCGAAAGTACATTACATATTGCCAGGAACTCAGGGCCCTGACAGATCACTGGGGAATCAGAAGGTGGAACTTTAAAGGAATTCCTGTTCAGAAACTTTGGGCCCAGATGTCAGGGCCACTTGCCTTAAATAGAAAGTGCAGGTAAAAGTGATTACAATGAAACCAGGGCAGCGTTACTAAACTTCACCTATCACTCACGCATGTCAAGAACCAGCTCTCTCATTCATTCACTCAACAAAATTTTTAATGAGCATCTTCTATTTGCTCTGGTCCAAGTCCTGGGAATATGGCAGTGAACCAAATGGACAAAAATTCCTGAATTTATGAAGCTTATCTTCTCATGGGGAAGACATGCAATAAACAAGTAAGTAACTCTATAAAATGATGGGTGATGAAAAGTGCTATGAAAATAAAATAAAGCAGAGCCAGGAGACAGGGAATGCCGGAGATGGGATGCCATATGAAACAAGGTGGACAGAGCTGGCTGGCCTCACGGAAAAGGCAGCATTTGACTACAGATTACGTGGAGGGGAGGGACTGCATCATGTAGATTAATTAGTGAGGGAGGAACAGTCCAGGGCAGAGGGAACGAGCAGTGCTCAGTTTCCACGGTGGGAACGTGCTTGGTATGTCTACCCACAGCAAGGAGATGGACCAGGTGGCTGAACCAGAAGAAGCAAGACAAGAAAGTAGGCTGGGCGGGGAAGGCAGAATAGGAGAGAGGGTGGGGAGGCAGAGGCCGCACAGTCCCCTGCCCTGCATTCTAGGTGCTAAGACTGGCTACTGCTCTCTGTGAGGGAGAAAAGTTAACAGGAGTTTGAGAAAGACAAAGATCAAACTGAAACTTCCATCTCACATAATCAGAAGAATGGCTTGAAGGTGGATAATGAATGAGCCCTTGGATGTAATTTAAAGCCACCTAAGCCGTTTGGTGTGCCCGCAGGAGTTAGCCTCGCAGTCTGGAAACACAGCGCAACACTATTCCTGCTTCCCATTTTTCGGGTTGAATCCAAAAACCAGTACTGCCCGCTAGGGAATATACTTCTTCCTCCGGAAATGAGAGAAATTGACATTTCCAGATATTAAATGGGTTCCCTGTTATTTTTAGGGCTTGGACAGCTGAAGCCACTGAACTCAAAAATGCTCCCTTGATCAAAGTGGCCTAAAAGGATTCCCCGGCCCAGAGAGCTCTGTCCCTAACAGGATTATGCTCGAATTAAAGACAGAACCATTTATAACTTAGGGCACTCTCCGGCTTTGAAGTTGGCCCCAACAAATGATCCATTTTTATATAAACCAGAGCTGGAGAAGGACAAGGAAACCTGCAACTATTCCCAAATGGAGAGCTTTGTACCAGATAATCAGAGAAGAAACATTTGAATGAACACTCTGGATCTGCCTTTGAGCGAGTGATGGCCTAAAAGAGAAGAAACAAATTGTTTCTCTGCTGAAGCATTTGACAAGGCTGAGGGGTTTTATTATTAGCATTCATAAGCAAAGAGTGCCCAGTGTCTTCAAACTGTGGGTGCGTGTGCCCACGCATGAGCACACATGTTTAGGGAAGGTCAGTGCAAACTCCCTTATAGTCTTGCTATGTCAACATATATCAGGCACCTAGAAGGAGGTGGGTAGAAAGAGGTTAATAAAACATGGATTTTTCTGCTAAAATTTCCACAGAGAGAAGAGGAAGAAGAGAAAGGAGGGAAGAGGAGCAGGGCGGGGGAGGAATATAATCCCCTACCCCTTAACTTTGTGCCTGGCCATGCAGCTTGCTTTGGCCAATATAATGTTCTTTTTGGCCAAAGCCATTCTCCTTACATCTTCAGCTATTCCCTTTATGTTAGAGAACAACATCCTTGTGACAAACTAACAAAATTGCAAAAAAAATTAATAGGATCTTTCTGACCAGGAAAAACTTTGAAATATAAAACAATGTCACATAGCTCAAGTCCCTTCTGACACAACCTTATTGGTCTGACAGAGCAAACACAGCAAAGATTTAAATGTTAGCTTAAATATAAGGGTTTCTTTCATCTGGAACAACTCATCTCTCTTTAACTTCTCAGGAACCTCAGTAACAAAATAAGACCACAATCTTCCAAAGTATAAAATTCATCTCCTCTTGGATGGTTTCCCAAATGCACATTATTCTGCATTGAATTCCTCTTCCTGGTTGGATTTCCTTTTAGCCCTACCAGAGCCAGCCAGATGTGATGTCAAGACCACCAGACAATCTCATGAAGAAACCCATCAGTCCAAAAGGAAGGCCTGTCCACCCACTCACTCCAGAGCTTCTAGAGCTCTCGGTGAGGAGATGCTGGGACAGAGCTTGAGTGATGAAGCAAGGTGGGTGTTTTCACCAAGTGGTTGAGGTTACGCCTCCTCAGGAACATCAGAGGAGAGAAGGCTGGCCCGGTGGTGCACCTGCTCTGTGCCACGTAGATGTCAGCCGTGTTCACATGCTGGACTTATCTTACTTAATTCTACAATAATTCTTTGAGACAGACATTTTCCCATTTTTATAAGTTAGAAAACAGAGGCTTGGAGAGCTTTAAGAAAACTTAAGCAGAAGTTACTTAACTAGTAAGTGGGTTAATCAATATTTGAGAACTTCCCCCCCCAAATCTTATGTGGTATTTCATTAAAACATACTAATTCCTAAAGGGAAAAATCATAAATTAGGAGTCAAAAAAAGTTTCTTTTGAATTTTTGGAGTTGGTGATTAGGAGACTGTGTAATATGCTTTTAACTGCACATAAGAAAAATACATTGAAAGTGGCTTAAATAATGAGATGTGTTTACGTTAAATAACAGAGTCCAAGGGCTCGGTAGCTCTGGGATTGGCTGATCCAGGGGCAGGGACTCCACATAGCACGGGAACTATGACTGCTGTACCCTTGGCAGACATTACCCATCAACCACAATATCCTTTCTGTGGAGCTCAGACTCACCCTCAGAATCTTTCTTAACCTGTGACTACAAAAAGCTACTATCTGTCAATCAACTGGAGTTGGTAATTTGCATGAAACCTATTCTTTTCTGATTCTAATGCTTTCTTTTTTTAATTTTGGTAAATTTATTGACTTTACCGAGAGAGGGACATGGGGAGAGAGAAAGAGACAGAGAGAAAGAAGCATCAATTTGTTGCTCCACTTATCCATGCACTCATTGGTTACTTCTTGTGTGTTTCCTGACTGGGGATCAAACCTGCAACCTTGGTGTATAGGGACAATACTACCTAGCCAGGCCCCAACTCTTTCTTGCCCGGTGAATAAATCATTGTGAGGCACCTGTCACATTCCCGGCTCTCCCAACAACAAAGGTAGTGGGAAATTTAAGAGAAATGGAGCACATGGTCCTTGCCCTCAGTAGCCTGAAATCTTGCTGGAGAAACAAAATATAGATACATGAAACAATGAAGAAACTTATTTTAAAGCCTCCTGTTTGCAGATAAAAAAAGCAGACTGGCTTCATCTTTTGTAAAGGAGATATTTTAAAAAGGGGTCATTTGGAGGGTGCCCTGGTTTTTTGTTTGTTTGTTTTTTTAACCTGGGTCAAAACATTTTTATTAGAGGGCCTGTGCTTCCAATCAAAATATGTCTTACATTGATTTCATTTTATTGTTCGTATTTGTAAAATATCTCCCTGAAGCTAGAGAACTTCTGACAAGAAGCAGGATTTGTGGAATAAATACTGTTTTTGTTCAACCATTAATAGAATAATATTGATGCTTATTTTGCTGTGGAATTTTTTTCAAAATCCTCCTCTGACCGTGATTACAAAGCCACTTTAAGTGTAAGTTTGTTGTTTGTTTTTGTTGTTGTTTATATTCAGCTGCAAAGATACCTTTGCCAAATATTTACTTTTATTACACTTGTTTAAAAGAATTCTTGCTCTCTCTTTCCAACTGCTCCATAACTTAGATCAAACTTGGATCAATACATTAATTTCAGATTTTGCACTTTGCATCAAATTTCATTAAAGAGATAACTTCCTGCGTTCGGGATCTGAAAACACCACTGGCTGCACTTCCAGCCAAGCTGCAGGGTTTTGAGGCTTGCATGCAATGATGTTTAACAAGAAAGAGCCCTCGTGTAAGGAGACATCGGCATGACAGTCATTTCCTTGGACACTTGCGACAGCCGATTCTCCGCCAGGGGGCCAAGTAGAAGTCCTCCAACATTTAGAGATAGGACAGATGATTAAAAGGAAAAGGCACAGCTGAATTTGGAATTACACACAAATAGAAGAAAAATCAAAATTAAAGGCAGAGTGAAAATTTTCGTCATGTCACAAATTCTCAGACTTATGTGGCCAAGAATCACTTCTGTGGCCACAACACATACTTGTACATCATCTGCCCTCACCAGTATTGTAACATATGACTTTTATTTAACTATTGCTGCCCACTCTTCGCATCTCTAGTCTACTCTGCCCGATGCTCCCCAGCTGATATTGGTTTCAATTTATAATATGATCCATGAACTATGCATATCATTTACTTTTCAACTCTTACAGCTTAATCTTTAAATTCCTTGGAGATTTTATTTTCTAAATTTAATTTTTTATTTTCTATAGACTGTATTAATTTGGTCAATAAAGGCAAGTAATTTAAAAGCTTTATGAAATCCTGATAAGATTTCATTTTATTATAATAAATAAAACAGAGCAGGTTTCAAACATTTAAAAAATATTTTTCTTATTATAAAATCAAGACAGACTCACTGAAAAAATTTCAGACACAGTCCAAAGATATAAGGAGGGATTTAAAAGCCACCTCCAGTCTCCCAGAACTACCAGCTAACATCTCGGGGCGTCCCCGTAACTGGCGTGCACTTTCACAAGCACACACACTCGCATGGGTGCATGCTTTCTGTAAAATGGAATCAGACGTGCTTGGCCGCCTGCTTCTTCCCACTCAATAATTTACCGTGGGCATTTTTTTCCAGCATTGATAAGCATAGATTTTAATAGTCATATTAAATGCTGCATAGGATTCTACCTTATTGACAAACTGTATTTTGCTAATCCTACAGTGTCGATCATGTAGGCCCATTCCAATATTCCGATATTACAATCCACCTTGCTATGAGCACACAGTGGCTTCATGACCGAGTCAACATTTGTAACGTAGGATAATGGTCCTGCTGTTCTGCTTCAGAAACTTTTATGGTTGCCGTTCCCTCTGGATAATCTAGGGGACAGGACCCGATGCACACTCAGTGCCCATGAACTCAGGGCCAGTGACTAAGATGTACCATCTTCCAAGCACAGGACAGTGGTCTTTCAAGACTCCTTCCAGAGTTAACATAAGATACTCTCTGGGGCTCCAGAAATAGCTGGAAGACTTGAAGACAAAAAGGTAAAATTCTTACCAGCGCTGTTCGGGGCAGTTCAGAGAAAGGCTATTAATGTGACTGTTAATGTGACTGCTCTCTGGCTGCCAGGAAGGAAACCTGCATTATAAAAAGAACATATGAATGATCAGGCTTTGGATGCACGACCAACAAAGGGTGAGCTTATTTTAAATTCTCCCTAGAAACGATGAGGATGAGGACTAAGTCTCAGAATCGTCACTTTCAGAAGCCAGCCAGAGACTACCAGGAGAGCCTTCACTGACCCTCAGCAGTTCCCCGGGACTGTGGCTCAGAAGCCACCAGCCTGGGAAAGGCCACTGCTGACAGAGGCTTTATCCATTATCCGATGCTGCCTCCCTCAGCCGGCCCTTTGCAGGTGAACTTGTTATTTCCCAGTGATCACAGTTACTTTCAGTTTTTGTAGCCAGGGCTTTCACAGAGTGATTGCAGGGAACTCAGCAGCCCATGACCACTCCTGGTGAGAAGACAAGTTCAAAGTCATGTTGCAGGTTCTTTCCCTTGTGACGAATGGCAACATGGCAGTGTGTTTTGTTGTGCTTCTGCCATCATAAACGGCTCATAATTGCCGCAATCTCTCTGAAATCAGTTGTTTCTGCAATTAATGTCTGATTTCACAGGGCATTAACCATCCCCGGGAACAGTTCATTAACTGCTGGCGAGTGGGAATACGCTGCCGTTTGAAGGTACTTAGGCTGCTTTCAGAAGACTTGTACCCAGAGGAAAATAATAGGGAAGACAGCCTTTCTAGGCACCTGAAGTCACAGTGCAGGGTAGTAGCTCTTGGCCAAATATTTTGCTGTTTGAAGCTGGAGCTAAGCAACCAAGAGGCAAGAGAATAGAGCTGGAACCGACCTGGGAACTAACCCTGGTCCATAGCAGGGAGGACCATTGCCGTCAACTGCAAATGGTCTAGAGTCGGCCCTACCTCCAAGATCCTGTGCGAAAGGGATGTGGGCAGTGGGCAATCCACGGCAGGTGACAGCAGGAGGTTTGGACAATGGTGGAACGGAAAGCGATAGCTGGTAGGGGACAGTCCAAGCTGTTGCCCTCCCTCCCCATGAAGCTGGGCTTGAAGCTTCTCTAGAGCAGGGAGTGTGCCTTCTTTCACTCAGCACAGCATCCCCAGTGCCTGGCATGTGATAAATGCTCGACAGTTACTTGCTGAATAAATGAACACACTGGAGAGAGAGGGGGTTCCGGGTCAGAGCAAGACTTGCCGAGTTCAGAAGAGAGCTCTAGACTGGCAGGGATGTGGGGGCGTACCCCACGTGTATGCGCTAGACCAAAGGGAGCTCTAGAAAGGGCTCGGCAGGTGTGCTCTCCAGGCTCCACCCTCCAGGTCGGGTTGCACTGCAAGCAACAGAGCACCTGCCTTTGAGGTACAACTTTCTAATGGCCCTGCCTTGGTCAAGATCAGCATAGACACTGGACAGGCCTGGGGAGCCCACAGGTGAGGGCCCACACCTATGCCTCTTCAAGAGAGTGAGATTGGGGAGGTAATTCTTTCCCAAACAGTATGAGCCCTACAGACCCCCGTTTGGCCCCCACTGCTCCTTCAGCCTCACCCCAAATCCTCTTTCCTCGCCTTCCTACCACACTGCCACACTGGCTTCCTCCTGATTCCTCCTACGTGTGCCCGCCCCCCCCCCCCCCCCCGCCACTTCTTGGCCTCTGCACATGCTGTTCTCTCTGCGTCTAATGAGCTCCTCTTCCTTTTGGTTCAGCTGAAGCCTGGATGTCCCCACCTGGAGAAATCTGCATTAGAGACACTCTCACTATTGGGTGCCCTTTTGCAGCATTGTTGCCAGCTGTCAATGTCCTGTCACTATTTGGTTAATGTCACCCTCCCTCAGTTTTAAACGCCAGATGTGCATGTGCACTGTGTTGAGCATCGTTCCCAAGTACCTAGCACAGTGCCTAAAAAAGTAGGGGGTTTTCAATACATATTTGTTAAAAAGGAGGCAGACATAGGAATGGGGCCCTTTATTTCCCAGTGGGTGAGCAGACCGGAATAAATGAACTGGAGGAATCTACCACATCCTTCAGCAACGGGCTATCTTCACAACACATACCTTTGGCCATCTTAGGGAATGTGAAGATTTTACTAGAAATACCACTAAAAGACAAAGCCAATCATAGGCAGCAGTGGCCAGTTGCCATCCTGTGTGTTGTCCTTTGCCCACTCAGGCTAAAACAGCACATTTCCTGGGAGTCTGGGTGTCTTCACAGATGAATTCACCACTTTCAAGCATTTGACAAAGGTTGACTTGTTCCCATCGAAGCTGACACTCATTGCTGGGTCTCAGGGGTCTCCGGCTTGTAAAACACATTGAAAACATCTCCAGCTCCTAGTAAAGTTAAAGTGGAATTCACTGACCTAATCTCTACGGTGAGCATTGCAAATCATTGTTAAGATGAACATAGTTAGGTTTTTGTTTGTATTTATGTCTGTGCCTCTTAGAAATGGAAACAGGAAGAAATGTGCCCCAGGGGAGGCTCACGGCTGGCTGGGACTGTTGGAGCTTTGTCATCTGAAGCTCCATTCGGGGCAGAGGGGCCAGGATTAGAGGGGAAAACAGCACTGAGCTCAGAAACGCAGGAACAAAAGCCGAAAGAGATGACCTCACCTCACAGCACCAAAGGAACAAAGCTCCCCCCAGCCCTCGATGAGGCCGCTTCAGTTTGGTCCCGGTCTTTGTAACAACAGCCAAACAGTTTACGTGGGTGACGTGCCAGCACTTTCACACTCATTAATTCATTTGATCCCCACAGTTCAGGGGAGGAGAGCAGGGCAGGACATAGTCACCTCCTTTTGGCAAGGGAGAAAAACAAGCTCAGTGTGCAAGGGACAGCGACCCAGCCAGAACTTGATATCCACTCTTTTGACCCCCTCTGTCAGTTTCTATTGTCTTATGCAAATCTTCCTCCCAGCTTCAAAATAAAATAATATCAAAGCTAATACTCATTGAGAGTTTACTATGTGAAGTGTTTTACATGTATTATCTTACTTAATCCTCTCAATAACACCATGATGAGGTGTATCAGGTTCACGTGGCTGCAGTAACAAGTCACCACAAATGTCTTCAAACAACAGAAATTTATCCTCTGACAACTCTGGAAGCCAGAAGTCCAAATCAGTCTCACTGGCTGAAACAAAGGTGTCAGCAGAGCTGGTCCCTTCTGGAGGCTCCAGGGGAGAATCTGTTCCATTGCCTCTTTCAGGTTCTTGTGGCTGTTGGCATTCCTTGGCTTGTGGCCACATCACTCCAATCTCCAAGGCCAGCACACTCAAATCTCTCTCTATTTCATCTCCACCTCCGCATGCCTTCCTCTGTGTGTCTGTGAAATCTCTCCACCTCGCTCTTATGAGGACCCTTGTGATGGCAATAAGGGCCCACCTGGATTATCCAGCATAATCTCCCCATCTCAATATCCTTAAGTAAATTGCATCTGCAAAATTTCTTTTTCAAAATAAGCTAATATCCACAGGGCCCAGGGACTAGGACACAAATATCCTTGTGGGGAGAGGGCATTTATCAGCCTATCATGAATAGGTAATATTGTTATTCCCACTTTTCAGAAAGAGGAAACTCGGGCATGAGAGATGAAACTACACCCCCAAGGTCATGCAAACAGTACAGGTCAAATTAGGATTTACGCCCAGCCACCCTGACACCAGATCCCACTGAGCTACACCATCTTCCCAACATGACCATGACGTGGGCTATCTTTTTATTTATTTATTTATTTATTTTTTAAACAGTGTTAGGTTTTTTTTTTTTTAAAGATTTTATTTATTTATTTTTAGAGAGGGGAAGGGAGGGAGAAAGAGAGGGAGAGAAACATCAATGTGTGGTTGCCTCTCACGTGGCCCCCACTAGGGGCCTGGCCTGCAACCCAGGCATGTGCCCTGACTGGGAATCGAACCTGCAACCCTTTGGTTCGCAGCCCGCGCTCAATCCACTGAGCTACGCCAGCCAGAGCTATCTTTTTAAATACATACATACATACATACATACATACAAGACAACTCCAAGAAGAGTTGTATTATTTCCCCCCAGAATTAAGTTTGCAGTTAGCAGTCACTGTGGCCCAGTAAAGCATGGTGCCTGATATGGGCCTCAGTCCCAGAATATGATCTCCCATCCACACACAGAATTGCCCATCTCACTCTGTAAATAAGTTAGTTGCTCCTGAAGAGCTTTTGTCTGGGGAACCACATCTTGTTTTCCATGAAACCCTTTCTAAGGGTGTAGACTCCACACACCACTCTGTCCTCCCACCCCCAGGGTTCTTTACCCAGCAGAATTTCAAGGAGCAATTTCCACTCTAGTGGAATATACCCAGGAGAGGCTGGAGACTGGTGATGCCTGGCAAAGGGAATTAAGTTTCTTTGGACCTACTCTTCTGCAGATATGTATTTGCAAGTGGATTAAAGCCTCCTCACTTTCTAATAAAATCACTACCACTTCAGGTCCAAACTGGTCATGGGAATCTGTGGGTGACATAACTTTGCTACAGCTTCCAGCAGTTTGTATAATACTAACACCTATATATGTGTAGACAGAGGGGAGAGGAGGCAAGGAGAGAAAGAAAGAGAAAGAGAGAAGAGATATTCACTCAGTATTGATGGTGATCTCGTGGACTCCAACCTTACACATTTTCAACTCTGTCTCTCTCAGAAAAGAGGTAATATCCAGGTCACCCTTGCCCCTTCTCCATTATGGACATAGGTACAACAGCCATAAAAGTGATAGGGCTTGTGAAAAATGGAATGAATATGTACATTGACTCAACCTCAGGTCTCCCATAGGACCCACCGCAATTGGTGACAATTCATCTTCTTGGGTTTCCAAATATAGCCGCACCATTGCCAGCCAGTGTGTGCCCAGTGGCACAGCATTTCAGAGGGGAAATAGGGAACAGAGAACACTGGGTGAGAACAAGAAATAAGGCAACACATAAAGAAGACCTCAAAGACGAGTCACTCACAAATGGGCGAAGAAGAGACTGATGTTTCGGGTGAATATCATACTTCTGCCAATCAAAGAAGCCAATTTCCAAAGTCTTAAGGAGCCTCTTTCAGGCCATACTTAGTTACTACAAGTGACTTCAAAGGACAAAACTATCAATAAATCACAGCAACAAACTCAACTCTGCCATTTGATCACCTTCAAAGGGTAGGATCCCCCATTGATTCCGTTTGAGGGCATGTGTGAGTTCTTTACCATCACAGGGGACTGTTGTTGAGCCAAGGGACTGACCCCTCATACCACACTGTAGGACAGAGGCAGTGGTGTGTCTTGCTGTGGGTGCAATTGCAGAGCCACCACGGAGTTTCTGGGACCCAAGTCACACACTTGCCTCAACCTACAAACGTGTCCTTTGAAGCCATAGCTACTCAGCAGCAAATGAAGACCTTTCAGCCCCATATCCTCAGGAAAAGCATCTGATCAATTTTTGCATCAGGATTCTAGATCAGGGTTCAAATCCCCAAAGGTCCTCTTAAAGATCCTATGAGCCACCCCACACCTTGGAGGAACAACACTAGTTAAACAGAAATGAAATCAGTCACATGTAACCATAAGTCCCAGAATCGCTCCAACTTTGTGTCTTCTCACCCATGTAATGGGCTAAGAATCTCTGCCCCAATCTTCAAGAAGTTCTTGTAAAGAATACATATATAATAATGCTTTGTGAACTGTCATGGGCTTAGACTGAGTGAAGAATTACAGACGTCTCACCAAGGGAAAAGTAACATTAAAAAAATATTATTTTCAAAAGCAACTTCACATGCATTCATTAAAAAGAAGTATTTGATGCTATTCAATGAAAGTTTTGTTGCAGCTGAATAAAAGGGTCTTTAAAAATGATAGCTTGGGGTTGTACCCTTATTATGACAGTTCCATTCATGACAGTGAGCCCCCCACCTCAGCCAGAGACTGACTTCTGGGTCAGGGTTTACTCCGACGATGCAATCTGCCCTTCACCAAGAGTATCTAACAAGAAGACATCTACAGGGCACTACCTTGCAATTGCATCAGTTTTTGCCAACCCAGCACAGGACCCATGCAACTTTCCTTCCTGGGCCTCGCTCCTGAAGAATGCAGCCAGCTTCTGCCCTGCCAGAAGAGCCCTCGCACCACTTGTATAGAAAATCTGGTGAGCACAGTCAGCTCCAGGGCAAATGCAAGACAGGAGGCAATTCCTTCTCTCCCTCCCAACAAAGACTTCTACCTCCTGAGCTAGAGATGCAACCGATCTGGATGTTTTCCTAAGCTAGTGAATAATATACAGGGTATTTGTGAGAATTAGGGAAAGGGCTCCCATGGGTTGGAGAATTTTTTAAACCATATCTCATCTCCTGAGTGACCAACCCTGGATCAGAGTCTCCAACTAGGATAAGATCCAGTGTTTTCCTTGGTCTACAAGGTTCTTGCCTATAAAGTACCCATGTACTGGGGGAAACTTCTCATGGGGTTTCTGCGCACTCCTTGGGTCATGCTGGCCATTTGCACACTTTTACCTTTGACTTCCCTCAGCCAGGGATTTCCTCTCCCCAGCCATCTACTTCTTTTGACCTGGAAAACTCTTATCCATCCTTCAAGATCCAAGAAAGTTATCCCCTCATGTGAAGCTCTCTGCCCACTCTTATCCTTGTTTCATCCTGGACTCAATGCTAGCCTGATGCCTAGCACATAGTAGGTGCTTATACCTGTTGGTTGAATGAATGAATCAGTCTCTTAAGCCACAACAGCACATTGTACATATCTTGAAAAACCTCGCAATGCCCCATTTGGAGCATATACGACCTTGTACTATAAATGTGAATTCTCAGAGGAGAGGGTTTGTGCCTTTTAAATACTGCATCCTCCAAATTCAGCACACAGCTTGGCAGAGACCAAGTGCTCATAACGTGCCTGTTGAACTAAAGGTATCCAAAGCAGAGATCTAAAAGAGTGAGCTGCTTCAGAATTTCCTTCCAGCAAAATGTTGCAGCACCGATACTCAGCAGACTGAAAACCAGAAGATGAAAGGTCTCTGCCACTCCCTAGGGTTCACGGCTTTCCTTAGGAAGGGAACCTGCTCAGATGGTTCACATCCCGCTCCTTCTGAGCTCTGTGCCATTGACCTTATTCTGAAGGATAGAGAAGGCAGGCCATAGGACAGAAAAGGCATTGCAGACAGGATTAGATTTCCTTACTTCCCTGTCTTTAAACTTTGTTGACTGTAGCTTTAAATATTTATAACCAGTGCAGGAAGTTTGGCTGGAATGGAGAAGAAGAGGGTGGGCAGGATCAGGTTCCCTTTGACTGGATGATGCAGGCAGAGTGCACTTTCAGCACTGTTCCCCCAAAGCCTGGCGCTCCCAAATGTCAGCCCCATCCACGGCCGGTGGGGGCGACTGTGTGGGGATTTCAAATGATGGTTTTGTTTTCATCCATAAGCTATTTTTCCTATTCTAAAAGATGTACTATTGACCCAGTCGTGGCACTCAGACACAATGCAGAAAATTGTCACTCATCCTGTCCCTCCGCAGACGGGCCCAGCTGTTATGTAAAAAGGCACAAAAGCTGTGATTGGGGCCACAAATTCCAAGTCCGTGATGAGTGGGCTGGGAAGTTAGAAGTGGGATGCCTTGAAGAAATGATGGATTTTTCTGTCTTTTTTTTTTAAAGAGAGACAGAATCTTCCAGATATGGCCTGCCCCATAGTTCTTAGCAGAAATACCGCAAGAAAGATAAGTCCCGACAATCACCACTGTTTATGCAGAATGTCTGGCAAACGGCTTCCAACTCAGCGAGTTTTCAAATGTGCATCGCCCCACTGCAATATTCTCTCCCCACTCTATTTCCAGCTAGTGGATTTTGTTTCGGAGCATTTTCATGATTTGCACTGGTTTTGCGAGCAACGTGAGGACCGACTCCAAGAGAAAGGCTAATCAGGGCTCTACCCAGAGACCCTGCAATCGAAATCAGATGTGTTGAAGGCGAAATTAATGGAAACACAAAAAGGGAAGGGCTTGTTGCTGATTTCATAGCAGAGGGGAGGAGTCGACAGGAGGGAATCTTCTCTGAGCAGAGGGTCGGCGGGAATTCCAGCTGTGCAATCGCCCATTGTGTTTATCATGCATGAAGCAACATCTGTATAAAACATCAAAGCTTCCTGGGCCCCAAATATGAGGGTAAAGAAAGGGTGTTTGGGGAAGGGGGTGAAATAGCGAAACAGTTTGTGCTGCCGACAAATAGCTGTGAATAACTGCTCTGGGAGGGTAAGAGGGGCACTAAGCTCAGCTTTGTGTCTCCCAGGCAGCTCTCTCAAGTGGGGTGAGCAGGTTTAGGGAGAACCAGCTAAGTCAGGTGGCGATAAAAACAAGACAACAGGAGAAAACCAGAAACGTCGGACAATAACCCCTGGAGGTCACCGCTCCTCCTGGCTCAGCTCATGAGGTGCCAGGTCGGCACAAGTGTGACTCGGAATATAAATCAATGAGAGTCTCGTGAGTTATGAAATCATGGAAGTAACAAGATCTCCCACAGCCGTTGAGGTGTGTGCCAGCAGCACGGATGGATGGAAAAAGCGAAACCCGTTTCAAACTTACAGATGTTACCTTATTAGTCCACTTACTCACTCCAAGTGTTAGAAAGGAGCTTTTTCATCCTCAAGGGGAAAAACTGAAGAAACTCATTCAGCCTACCATAAGTTATGTGATTATCGTAATCGGTGGCGTCAAGTTAAACATTCTTTTAATAAAGATAAAAATGCCTTGAAAAGTCAGCAAAGCCTAAACCCTCCTCTGATAAAATGTAGCTCTGTTATGAGTGGTCTTTTCCCACATTTTTTGGCCCCCTCCGCATTCCCATTTCAGTACCAGTTAAAATGGCGTACTTCATGATGAGAAAGTCTCAGATGAGGTTGGCTCACACTTCCCTGGCCTTCCCCTGGATTTTTATGTCTCTTTTCATGTATTTCTACATGTACCCTTACATGATTAAAGACACACATGTGGATGTGGATAAAATGCACAGGACAGCCACATCCAGACACTCATAGTTGCTGTATCCATTCACCCAAATCATTTTGGAGAGAATTAGTACATTGTGCAGCTTTCATTCAAAGGAATAAGGTGCGTCAGAAAGGCGACCTAATAAAGAATTCATTTAAAAAGAATCTCCAAAAACATGTGCACCGTGTCACCAGCTAAAGGTCACATGCTTTATTCCATATATCTGCCTCCTGCCTTTAAAAATAGAAAGCTGTTCAATTTAAAAATTCAATTTATAAATGGCTCCGCTATGCTCTGTAACCGCCATTAATAAATGATAATTGACTTTACCGTTCTATAACCACCTTTGTTTCACTCAGGGTACATAGTCAATTATCTAGCAATAATGATGCCGCATGCTCTGTTACTGCTTAATTTCACAGGCCCGAGGACGTTCCCAGTTAAAGGGAGAACGCAGGCAAAAACAGCAAGTTTCTCTCTTATTTAACATAGCTCAGCTTTGAACTTGCCATCACAGAGGGTGGGAGGGGGTCAGAGGCAGGCT
The DNA here is from genome assembly GCA_039655065.1 of Glossophaga mutica. Classification (NCBI taxonomy): domain Eukaryota; kingdom Metazoa; phylum Chordata; class Mammalia; order Chiroptera; family Phyllostomidae; genus Glossophaga; species Glossophaga mutica. The sequence goes on from CM077315.1 coordinate 24,655,228, forward strand.
CCGCTGCTTCGTGCATTTTTCCGCAGGAGGCAAAGCGTGCGTCTCAGGTGGGTGCAATCTGCCTGCAGGATCCTCCCAAAGCCAAAAAGAATGTCTCTAGATCACGCGGCATCCCTTATCCTGCACTTGTAAACCGGCCTCCCCGACCCCTGACGACAAGGGAAATCAGGCGTCGGCACTGCGGAGGGAGAACTTACGCGACAGTTTCATGTTGAGTTCCACTCCCACCCCCAGGAGCTGCTTTTTCATTTCACCGCTGCCCTTTTCTTGTCACCCCGACCTGCCTCTGCATTCCCCAGCCGATAACTTTTATCTTCCCGTGCAGAGGGCAGAGCCTGCCTCTTCCAGTTCTGCTGTAGCGGGGGATTTCTCCTCCAGGCTCTCAGGGAACGCGGTGGCTGTTTCCTCACTGAGAGGCGGCTGGCTCTGCAGCGCGAGTTGAAATGCTTGCTGGTGGGATGTCTGAGAGAGCCCGGAGGTGATTGATTCTGGGGTTTTCCCCCCCAATCTGAATTACCATCAGTCATTTCAGGAGGTGCTATGGCCTGAATGATGTCCTCCCCAAACCATATGTTGAAACCCTAACCCCAGCGTGCTGGCATTTAGAAATGAGGCCTTTGGGGGGAAATGAGGTTCAGAGGGGATCATTAGGGCGGGGCCCCATAATGGGATTGGCTCCCTTGTAAGAAGAGATATTCGAGAACCTGCTGTCTCTCTCCACCATGTGAGCACACAGCGAGAAGGCTGCCAGGTTGCAAGCCAGGAGGAGAGCCCTCACCAGAACCTAACTCTGCTGGCATCCTGATCTCAGACTTTCAGCCTCCAGAACTGTGAAAAGCCAGTGTCTGTTGTATAAGCCCCCAGTCCATAGTGAACTGTTACAACAGCCTGAGCGGACTAAGGCAGGAGGGAGAAAAAAAATAACCTCAGGATAAAAAGTTAGTTAAGAATAACAGACATCTGTGTTTTCTGTTATTTACTCACACCATTTCCTCAGCAAGTATTCTTGCTTCTCTGGACCTCAGTTTCCTCATCTGTAAAACACAAATGCTTCCCCCACATCCCCCCACCACAGACGACAGTCATCAGAAATCAGAAATCATCAAAAGAAGACTCATAAACATTGAGCACAGTACTGGGCATTGTGTAAATTCTGAATAAATAGAATCAAGATTGCCAGCGAGCTTGAAAATAAGACTGTCCTGAGAAAGAACACAAAAAGAAGCGGCACCTTAAGAAAAAAGTAACAATAAAATAAAATCTCTGGAGGCCATCGGGGTACCAACCACCTGGAAAGGGTAAGGACACTGCACCCCAGCTCCCACAATGCATCTCTGCTCCCACAGCACAGCATCTGCTCTGCACCCACCAGGGTCTGAGACAAACGCCAAAACCCCAACCTGCTGATGAAAGTTGATGATTCGGCTCTCTGACGTCCAAGTATGAGCTCATCTCCCTGCCTCACCCCACACCCCCAAACCCCGCTATCCACCAGTGACTCTGGCTTTCATTTCAGTATCAACATCTGGTGCCTCTAATTCTATCAACACCCAAACATATGGAAGGAACAACAAGACCCTGCAACATGAACCATTATTTTTAAAAAACAAACTGGGTCCTAAATACCAATTGATTGCTAAAAGGGCACTTACCGAGGTTTATTAAGTACATAGAACATAAATCTGTTTGGCATGTAATTAATTCAAAATTACAGGAACACTAAATGTGTAATTAAATCTACACGGAATGTTTAGGCCTTTAGCTGGCATTTATAAAGGAAGCTTTGGGAAATTTATTAGCTCGAAATTTATTGCTCAAAATACTGGCAAATCATGAGTATGTTGATTGAAATCTAGCGTGCTGTCATTCTGCTGTTGTGGGTCAATTAAGGGTTCAAAGTTTTGCAAACCAGTGGCCAACCTAGAGTGTGCTGCTCAGAATGGAGTTCGATAGTTATGGCTGAGTTCGCCCTTTTCATTCAACATCAACAAGTGTTTTCTTCCCCTGGATGATAAGCACACTACACAGTGTTCCTCTGGTGTACGCAGATACTTAATTGACCCATTAAATTGTGAAGCACAGGAGACCTGGTTAAGATAAAAGCAATGTTATATTTGGAATCTGTATCCAGTGACAAACTTCACAGCACTTAGCTAGAATAAAGTTGTTGTTTTCTGGCCTGCTTTATGTCAAAAGTCTAATACAAGAAATGTGCAAAATGAAAGGCTCTGAAGTCAGTCCAGAACCTTCCCCACTCATTTCTAGGCTCTGCAGCACTAGACTGGAGAGGACTGTCCAGTGTCCAGAGCTGGCCTGGCCCTTGGATAATGATGTGCTTTACGGGCCCACTGGTCAGTGTGGGTACAGATGCTCTGGATGCCTTTCAGGAAACAGCTCAATCATGCCAACTCCAAAATCTCCTGGAAGGTTTTGAGAAGAGTTTTGCGGTGGAGCACTGTGCCAGCCAAACCTGAGCGGAGCTGTGTTCCAGTGTTCCAGTGGGCCCAGTCTCCAGTTCTGTATTTAATGAACTGGTCAGAAATGTCCCCGCCATCAGTTGCAGCATTCCCAGTGGCTGGAGATCCCAAGCTTTAAGCTTTGGAGAAGAATCCCCCTTATCTTTACATCAGGAGGGATTAGGGAGTTTACTTACTCCATTTGGGTTAGTTAGAATTGCATTTGGGTGCGACTAATACAAAACCCAACAATAATACCTTCAAAAACAGGAATGTACTTTTTCCTCATACACCAAGAAACCAGGAGAAATGTAGTCCAGAGCTGGTGCAGAAACTCCACAACATGACGCCCCCCCCTTTCTCGATCATTTGCTCTGTCATTTCAGTGTGTGCTTCGTTGGTTATGACCTCATGGCCACAGAATGGTGGCTGCAGCCCCACCCATCAAACCTGTACTCTAGTAGGGATGAAGAAGGAAGACACTTTATCATCTGGCCAAAAAGAGCACTGTGACAACACCAGTATTAGAAAAGCAAAAGAACTCTGGAACGGACTTAGACCTACATCTCCCAACGGCCACTGTGCCACATTGCCACCTCTGGCTAGAAGGTGACACTTAAGAAGAATGTTGCAAAGTTTGAGTCAATAAATTAACACTGACAACCACACTATCTCTTTTTCGTCCAGTCCCAGTGACCAGACATTCAATGTTTGACATAGAGTAGGAAACTCAACATGCGTCAAATAAGTTTCTGAAACCCTTCAGAAACTACTTTCCCAGCTTATTCAACCAGACACCATGTCAGACACAAGCAATCCAGAGGTGGACAGGTCAAATACGTAATACGCTAGACCATAAAACACGCTTTTTGGATGAAGAGGACAGGACCCCACATCTGAAAGAGCTAACACTCTGAACCAGCACCATCCAATACAATAGCCACCAGCCCCACGTGGCTGGCAAGCACTTGGAATGTGGCTTGTATGACTGAGGAACTGAATTTATTACTTTATTTAATTTTAATTAATTTAAATTTATACTGAAATAGCCACATGTGGCTACTAGCTACCATAGTATACAATTCAGGTCTGAACAAGATACCCACAAACATTAGAAAACCAGAGGATCTCATTTTAATAGAAGGATGCCCAAGTGTTATGAGAGCCTACAGGTAGAAGCCCATATCTAAGGAGAGGGAGGGGAAAATTAAAGATAATGAATTATTTAATAAGGGTTTTGTAAGATGGATAGGAGTTTGCCACTTGCTAAAGGAAGGTGGAGCAGAAGCATTGCCAACAGAGTAAAAATTGTGTGCAAGGAAAAAGGGATGAAACTGAGGGTCAAGATCCTGAGACAGAACCATGTAGGTAAGACACTCTCAAATTCCTGACCCACGGAAACCGAGATAATTAACGTTTGTTATTTTAAGTGAACCCATTACGTAGCAAGAACAAAGGAATGCAGGATAAAACACCATGTTGTGTGTGTGCTACTAACTTCCTCCTGTGAATAGTGATGGGGATGCAGAAGATATCAGAGGCGATGCTGTGGCTCAGAACACAGAGAGAGACAAAGGCCTGTGAAGGTTTATATATGCCGAGCTGACCACTCCGCCATGTCCAGAGTCAGCCTCCCAGGAAAGGCCCCAAGGCCCAAGACAGCCAGGGCTTCCAAGCCCTCCCAGCACGGACTAGCCCATGGCCTTCCCAACCTGGAAGGCCAGTTAATTTCACAAACAACATTTCAAAGGACATTAAGTTAGCCTCCCTAATTGTGGTCCCTGTGAACAATTACCTTTTCTGCCCCAAAATAAGCCAACAATTTCAAGGGCAGAGCTCATATTTTTGAGTTTCATATGCCAAGCCGAGAAAAATGCTTTATGCAGATACAGCAAAAAAATATATAAACTCCCCAAAAGTCATCATCATTAGGCTTATTTCAAAATCAGATCTAATATTAATTCCCAGGCAATAACACCCTTTAGAATGAAAAGACTTGATTACTCTATAGGAATTCTAATGAATGGCACCCGCCACTCCCCCACCCACCCCCATCCCTCCTTTCTCCTTCCCTAAGAAGCATTTTAAAGAATTTATTTTTCTTTCTTTCTCTCTCTCTCCCTTCCTCCCTCTCCCCTCCCTCCCTTCCTTCCTTCCTCCCTTCCTTCCTTCCTAGTGATATTATATACAATAAGGAAATACCAGCTAGAAAATATCTTGGCTTTGGAATTAAAAGATCATAACCCTTGGGAGTTCTGGTGACAGGGGCCAGATAGCATTGCGGGAAAAGTAAAATGAGGTCATTGGTCCCAAAGGAAGTTACTGCTTCTCTGCAGGACCTGGAGCCAGTATCAGATCCAACAGGGGCAGGGGACCAGGGTCAAGGTCTCTGGAGCCAGTGTGTCCACGTGGGTCATAAACACCAGGAGTTGGGCAGGGATGGGGAGGTGAGAGGGGGTTCAAAACAAATAGTGGGGAGGCAAAAAAAACTAAAATAGCTGTTTGAATTCCATGTTATTGTTTTTTTTAATTATCCAAATATTTAAACCAAAAAAAAAAAAAATGGTCTAGGCAGATAGATACAATCAGCAAGGGTCAGCACTAGTATCTTGGTATCCACAGGCTGGAAGAATTTCCCCCTGCATCTCTCCTTTGTTCCTTCATTATGTTCCAGGAAACTACGGGATACCAGAACCAAAGGGTCCCAGCAGTGATGAGAGTAATCGAGGCTGGAGAGGGAGGGTGACTCCTGAAACTGCACACGAACGCTGGCCCAGCTGAGACAGAAGCCTGGGGCTCCTGATTTTAGTCCAGTCTTCTGGCAACTCACAAGGGTCGATCTAGTGCTCCCTAGATCCAGGTTCAGAGCGGTGGCAACCCAAGGGAGGAGTATTATTCACACAAGCTGAGTGTGAACTGCTAATGTCTTCTGATTTGGGAATATTAAGAAGAGAAGCTTCTTGGTTCTAATTGATGTGGACCTTTTAGGAGTTAATCCACTTTCTTCTACCCCAAACTACTTCAGTGCCAGGAACAAGACAGACAGGTACGCCTCGCATTCCAACAGTGCTCCATCAACATCCCCATCGGGCAAAATGATACTGGGAAATGAGCAGTGAGATGATTCTACCAGGGACAGGGTTTGACAAGTCAAATCTTCAAGAAGGGATTGGGAAGGATGCTTTCAGGCTCAAGGACTGTAAATGCACCCAAGCCCAGGCCTGCAGCCTTCTCTGTGCTCTCTGCAGGGGGAGGGCTTGCTTTTTCTGTTTTTCTCTTTATTCAACTGAAAAATTAGTGGGCACACGTGGGAAAGAAAGAAAACCTAACAGTAGTGCACACAAAGAAATGAAGTTACCATCACCGCCCCACGCCCAGGCCCTGTCTATGCGCATGTCTCCATTTTCTTTCCACCGGGGAAATGGTATTTTTCACTCAGCGGAAGAGCTTTGAGATCTTTCCATGTCACCATATAGAGATCCACCTTATTCTCTTTTCACAACTTCATAATATCCTGCTGTTCCGATGTGCAACCACACATTCACCATTCTCTTACTGATGCCCGTCCTGGCGGTTTCCAGTCTTCGATTTCCCAAAGCCGTGTTGGACGAACAGTCTCATATGCAGGGCTGGAGGATACGCCTCAGCAGGAGACAGGCTGGCTTGTGCACGATAGACACTGAAAAAGCAGGGGCCAGATTTTAAGGCAGCCCAGTACTCACGGTGCCTCTAGAAGCCTCAGTCTCCATTTACCCCTTGGCCCAACTCCCTCGGCAGGGCAACACCGTTCGTTAAATGTCTGCTAAAAGAATCCATGGCTGCCTAGGCAGACGATGCAGTGAACAGTGAGCACTTAATAAGGGTCTCGTAGTTTCTCAATGAGTTTTGCTCTCAACCCCTTCAACAGGAAAATAGAACTCTCCCTTCTTGAGCGTGGAGATGTCTTCCTGTAGGTTGTGTCCCTGTTTCTCTTGGTGACCCTGCAGGTGCAGAAAGGGCAAAGAGCAGACCTGGACCCTTACAGGTCACAGGCCATGGGGGGTATGTGTGTGTATGTGCGTGCGCGTGTGCATGCGCACATACCATTCCATAAACAAACAAAAAAAAATAACAAAAGCAGACAGCCAGTGACCTTTCAGAGAACCTTGTGTCCCCCCAGCAAAGGCTGTTGGCAGGACTGCCTGGTGCGCTTTTGTTCCGGGCTGATTGCAACTGTCACGGACACAGTGCATCTCCCAGTGGCAGCTCGCTGTAAGCCAGGCAAGCTCTGTACAAATACCCTGCCTGGGAACTCACTCTGGCCGGGAACTGGGGCCCTGCTCCTCCAAGGGAAGAGTCTGCAGGACATGAGGAATCACAGCAGCTGAAATCACAGCAGCCTATCTGAGGGCTAAGTAAGTGCTAGGCACAGCCCTGAGTGTTCTGCATACAATAGCACATCTAACGTCCACCCAGTGGTGTCAGCACCACCATTATCCACGTTTACAGAGGAGGAAACCGAGACACAGAGCTGGATCAATCTGTTTAGAGTTGCACAGTGTGAAGGCGGAGCTGGACTCCAGGCCCATAGCCATTTCCCACTAGCCTAGGGGTCTGTCTACATTGCAGGCACTGCTCTGAGCAATCCACAATATCTCGGTTGATCTTCCTGAAGCCCGTGGGGCAGGGACCATAAGTAACTCCATTTGCCAGTGAGGAGACAGGAGTTCACCTCAAAAAGCTGGCGCAAAATTGCGCTACCAGCAATTGAGGGGCCAAGGCACCTGGACCCCTTGAGCTTTGAAGTCTGTGCTCCAAGCCCTCACTCTGCACCACCTCTGACCCCACTGACCCCACTGGCCCAGCCTGAAACAGCCGCCCTCCAGTTTTACACGTCAACCGCGAGTAGCATCTTGCACCCAGTGTTAGGAACTTAGCAAATATCAGCTAGTCTTAAGGCTCTTGAAACCTTTTAGTTTTAAAAATGCTCAATGTCTAACAGTATGGAGATACAGACAAATAGGCAATCAGAAACAAAATAAACTCTCAGATGGAACTGAGGCCACAAACTGGCCTGCAGTCCCCAGGAGACAACAGTGAGTGCTTATTGCCAGATACTATTCTAGGTGCTTGACCTTTTTAAAATTACATAATCCAACAACCTTCCAAAATCAAGGGTACTGTCTTCACTTTAAAGGTGAGACACACCACAGAGGGGGTTAGTAAGCTGCCCAGAGTCACACAGCTTATAAGGGCAGGTCTAGGATTCAAGGCCAAGCAGTTGGGCTCTCAAGCAGTGTCACCAGACTTAGCAAATGACAAAAAACATATGAACAACAAGCGGTTGTTGTGCCGTAAGACTGTCACACACAATATCCCTGTTCCACAGCCTGCCTAGTTCACACACAGGGCACAGCTCTGCAGGCTTGACCAGCTCAGTGCCTGAAGCACTCGCTGTCACCTTAGATCCCCACAAGGGAGGGGCCCACAGCCTGCCCCGTCCTCTCTGCCCACACCGAGGCCATGAGACCCTTTCTCCAGCACCCCAGGTTTTCCCATCTGAGGGCACAAGGTCTAAACAAACACCGCCGGCCCCCCAGAGTTGCCTCACAGCCCCCATGCAGTCCGTGATGCCAAGGAGAGCGTTCTTTCTTCAGCTTTGGACCACAGAGCTGGTCTGTGGCCAGAGCCTTATTTCTCCTCCCCCGGAACTGAGGTTTGGAATAAAGCTGTAGCCATTGTTCTGCATTTGCAGGAAGGGGGCAAGGCCGGCACTTCTCCATGAGCTTGGAAAGGGGTGAAGAATACGAAGGACCCTCCGCACCCTTCACAGGCCGTCCTGAGCACAAAGCCTGGGCTTCACTCTGGAGTGTAGATGCAGGAATAGGTGAGGGTCCCCTGGAAATAAACTAGAAAGGGCCTAGGAGGTACATGGAGGAGAGGGCCAGCAGAGGGGTTTTGTTTTGTTTTGTTTTGTTTTTTTGCGGAGGCGGGCGGGGAGGGGCAGAGCTGGAGCATGGATAAACCCGCAAAACGATCGAAAACCCCAGTTAGAAGGAAAAGGCCGCTCAGAGACAAGGCAGAGCCCAGATATTCACAGGGCCTGCCGTGGCGTGTGCGCATGGATCCAGATGCGAACTTCGAGATTGCCATTTGGGGTGCTGCTTGGGGCTGAGAACCATGAAGACACACGTCCCCCCTGTGGTTTTATGGCCGTGCTTAGCAATGAATGATGCTGTACAGAACAGAACCATTCCACAGCGAACGACAAGGCCTGGCAGCCGCCACCTCCCGCCTCCCTGGAGTGAGGCGGACAGTCTCCCCGTGCCCCGCTCCCCACACCCCCACCACCCGAAGCTTTCTGTTTCCACAAAAGGGATTTTCAGTAAAACAGCATCCTGGCCGCAGGTGATCGCGGGCCTCTTTCTCTTTAAATAGCTTCTTTGTAACCACAAACATGTATGTTTTTCATAAAGCTCTGAAAATTGTACTAGGCCCTGGGGAGGAACCAAATAGAAGTGCGGGTGCTGGGAGATTAGAACTCCGCTCCTCCAGAGGTACAATGTGCTGTTTGTAACAATTATAATAATACACCTGTACCACCATTGTCAGTGTGGACCAGCCACACGGGGGCTCATTAGTGTTGTATTAGGGCTGCATGGGGAAACAGATAATGGCCCATAATGAAAAATGCCAAATTTTCTATATAATAAAAATGAACTTGATTAATGAAAATCACTTTCAGGGAAAGAGTTACAGCGTTGTTAGAAATAAAAAATGATGTATTAATCCGACATTCTTACAGATGGTCCCAACCTCCTGACAACTGCTATTCATTTGAGATGCTATTAGCATGCATAATTATGCTAATTAAGTTGTAATTAAGCACCAATTCTTCAGAGGGCTTTTTTTGTCTATCATTTAATACAACTCAGTTGCAAAGAGTGCTTAAAGCTTTGTACAGTGTTTCATTCAAAAGGGGTTCCCAAATTTCTTAGCAAAGATTTAGCAGCTGAGCCATGGATAGGAGCTATAATCCTTGTTTTGGTTAAAGAAAAGTCAGTAAATACCAGCGGGGTCTGCCAGTTGTTGATAAAATAATGAACGCTTTCTGCTAAAATAAGCACAGTTCAAACCAGGGCAATTACAATGAGAACAAAATGTATTATCAGTAGTGATAGAACCATTGTCCGATTACACGGTTGGTTTTATTCTTTTTATTTGAAAAAGGGGGACTTAAGGAGCACATTCAATGAGAAATAATTAGAGAAAATGGCATTCAATATTTTATTAAAAGTAAAATAAATCAGAAAGCTGAAGATATCTCCTGGGGGAAGGGGCACGTGTAGAGAGGGAATCAGCGATTTTGTTTCCGAAGGCTATTGAGATAAACATTTTTAAAAGAACATCATAAAATGATAAAGTGAACATCAAAGGGTTTCTTCGACTCCACTGTCTACAGATGTGAAAGCAGATTTTTCTAGCAGAGAAGTTCGACTGGCAATTTCAAGGACATATGTTTACCCACCAGTTTCACTGAATTCTACCATTTTTGCTCCCAAATATTTATTGTGTATAAGCACGTTGGATGTAGATTTAAGTTTTGGGTTTTGCTTTCCTGTTGTTTTGTTTTGTTTTTCTCACTAGTTCACCTGTGTGAGCCAGAAACAGCCAGGGTGCTTAGAACAAAGGACACAGGGCTTGTGGAGTGTTTTAAAGAGGGGCCAGCAGGGGTCCACTCCCCGGGGAACCAGCCCCCTGCTCACCTTCCTTTCAAAGCAGAGAAATGGTTCCAGGAGCTGCATTGTCGGCTTTATTCTACCCTGAGCTGCAGGTGCAGAATCAATGAACAGACCTCAAGAAGCCCCGATTCTCCCTAAATTTAACTTAAAAAAAAAAAAAAAAAACAAGAGCCTACACCACTGCAGCCTCGTCTCCCAACTGCCCCATAAAACCGACCAGTGGGAGTTCAAGAAAGAGCGCCAGGAGGGAGCACTTGATATACTGTTTTGCCAAATCTTGGCAGCCCATTTCCTTCCTCTTCTGACTGCGGCATTTGTTAAAATATATATATATGTACTTTTTCTTTGAAATGAGCTTTTTGCTTTCTTTTCTGTTCCAATCTCAATTTGGACTCGGTCTTTGCATTTAAGTTTATTTTAAGCCTCTGGAAAACTTACTGCTCAGGTTGTATGCTCTGCAAAATCCACTCCTGTTGTTTAATTTTCACTTTCTCTGCCCGCAGTTCAGATCAGGAGAAAAGGAAGTTTAAAAAAAAAAAACATCATCCTGGAGGCCAGGAGCAGCAGCTCATGGCCTGCCTTGGCCACAGCATAACATTTAGCAGATGGTTCACAAAGTATTCTTACCTATAAAATGGAACAAGTGCAAAGGTAAAGTGAACAGAATGGACCACTATGCCAGCGTGTGGGACCCCACTCAACAGAGACATCAATGTTACCTACCGGGCTTCCTCTGATGCTGGGTGTCAGGCGTGTACACACCAACAGCACCCGTACACTTTCCATTCATTCGTTCATTCATCCCACAAATATGTATTATGTATCTGTGATACGCTGTGCATGGTTTAGGTGCCGGGGATACAGCTGTGAACGAGGCGCCACACTTAAATAAGATGCCAGATGTCAGTGCTCTGAAGAAAATAAAACTGAAAGATCTGGTGGAGTGACTAGAGCCAGGGAGTTGCTTTTGGCAGTGTGGTCAGGAAAATCTGCTCTGAGATGTCAATATTTGAGCAAGATATTGGGCATAAGAGAGTCAGCAGTAAGAGTTTGCTCCATGAGGAACATCACAAGCAGAGCAAAATGTTCTAACGGTGTGCAGACCCTAAAGCAGGAATGAACATGGCTGGCTGAGGGAATAGGAAGATGCCTAACAAGTTGGAGACCGGAAGCTCCTCGGGCAGAGAAGTAGGTCAGACCAGGGAAGTCCTTGCGAATGTGACAAGGAATTTAGATTTCTTTCTAAGTCCATGAGAAGACATCAGGCTGTTTCCAATCAGGTAGTGATATTTTCGCGCTGGCTTCTGGAGGGGGTTGGGTTGTAGGTGAGCGAGAGGTGAGCAGAGTTGGGAAGCTCTTGCAGTAACACAGACAGGAGACACTGATGGCTTGGGCAAAGGAGGAGGCAGTGGCAATGGGGAAAAGTGGTTACATGGTGGACATATGACCAGAGTAGAGCTACCAGTACTGACAACATACACACAGGACAGTGGACTAGGTAACACACTGCAAAATAATCCCAAGAATATTTACTTTCTGATTTACCCCATTTAACACTTATATATCCTATTTTAAAACTGAAGGCAAAAAAAAAAAAAAAAAAAAAACTGGCCAGTCAGACAATCTCAGGCACAATATCTAAGAGTTGGAGGGAAATAGACAATGGGACCACAAGACCACCCACCAGAGACCTCAGAGAAAGGTGTGCAGGCCCTCCCACCCTACCCAAGGTACTAGTAACTCAGATGTGAAATCTCAAGGCCCAGCAGCTGTGGGTGGTGTTCCATGGGAGGTCTGAGAACTGATGGAAAGTAAAGGGCTTCAAAATAAGAAAGCAGGAACTTGCCTGCTGCGAAGAACCACAGGCATCAAGGAAAGAGGAATTAAATAATTGTCCTCTATAAGCAGAAAAACAATAACAAGGAAAAGAAAGAGTTAATATTCCTCCTCCTATATTGTGGAAAAGGGGCTTAGTTTACTTTCAACAAGCAAACAGCCAAGGCTAACAACATACAAGGTGCACCATTACACCTTTTACCCCTTTCATTTTTACCCCTTCCACCTGATGAGGAAAATGAATGGAGTCGACGATGATATAAATTGGCATGCCCAGGTCACACAAGCCAGCATGTGACAAAAGCTTATTCATACCAAAACTTCTGGCATCCGGCCACTGCTCTATCTACAACTCAGATAATTCCAGCAGCTTGGATTCTCCAGAGTTCCCTCCCACATATTCATGAGCCAGTAGGTTTCTTCTTGGACCTGGAGATCTTGGTCACAAAGACACTCTCTCTCAAAGGCCATCAGAGCTCCCCAGGAAAATAAACCTTCCCCACCTTTTCTAGAACTCAGCATTTAAAAAGTGTCCATTTGCCAGTCACTATGGAGGTCAGAAGGGGGGCGGGAATGATGAGGGGAACAATTTAACAGATGGTAAGATAATTTTTTAAATACATGACAATAAAAAATAAAAATATAAGCAAATGACAAACAGGGGAATACTTGCAACCTGTATCACAATAAAGTTTATATAAGTAGAAAAAGAAAAGTCCAACAATCCTACAGAAAAAAAGGACAGAAATGCACGAGTTCACAGAAAAATTAACACGTGGCTCTTACATGCATAAAAAAGGTGCTCACTAGTGCTAATAAAAGAGAAATGAAAAGTAAAACTACAGTTAAATAGAATCTCACACTTACTATGTTCACTGCTAAATAAATTTCACACCCATGAAGCTGGACAACATACATATGCGTGCGCACACACACACACACACACACTATATTAGTGAGATGAAAACAGGGGCTTTAACACTTGTTGGTAGAATTTTCAAATGATACCAGCCCACTGGTGAGGAATTTTAAAACTTCCAGCAAAGTTACTTTTTTTGCTAGAAATGCATTTACTCTTTTACTTTGAAATCCCAAAGACTTGCTGGTGAAAATATAAGGTGATATGAAGAAAGCAGTCATTGAAGCTCTGTTTATAACAACAGAAAGCTAGAAGCATCACAAATGTCCATCAGTATGTGGACAGTTGGAGAAACTACTAAGCAGTTATAAAAAATAAAATATATCTATATGCAGTTACAGGGTAATCATCAGAAAATATTGTTAATTTTTAAAATGTAAGAAGCAGAAAAGGATAGAGCATATTATGCTCTATGAGTAGAGCATAGAGTATAATATATGCTCATAGAGTATATTAAGTAGAGTATATTACTTTTCATTTAAAAAGTAATGAGTGTGTGTGAGTGAATGTGCTTATAATTACAGAAATGCAGACATGAAAGTGCCTGAGTAATGGTGACATGTAGGACCAGGGAGAGAATAGGGTGGAGGGTCGGGGTAAAACTAGGCTTCTCTGAACATATCTTGTTTTTCAGACATGCTTCTGGAACTATGTGAGTGTTTTACCAAGTTATATTAAAAATTCAAATCAGAATAAGAAGGAGTATTTCAAAATCAAAAATAAATAAAAGAAAAATGCTAACTGCAATATGACATCATCAAGAGACATTATTTCAAGACTTAAAATATAATCATCTTATCATGAGTCTCAAATAAATATATCCTAAGGTCAAAAAGAACCACAGAGAAATATTTGTTTTGAACATTTATATTGTCAGTGTCAATGCATTATGTATTTGTTCTGAAAAATATGTCTTTTTCTAGCGCCATCTGGAGAAAAGGCCTGGGCATAATGACCAACCCAATGCACAGAGCACCCCCATTGTCCAGGCTGTGGTCTCAAAATATCTGTTCTCACTAATCGAAGTACATGCTCCTGAGAAATGGCTGATTGCAGATCTAGAGCAGGAAATGCACAAGATACACCAGGAACAAACAAGAGAGTGTGAGCCACCAAGATTTGTGGGATCACATCAAAAGAACTTGAAGTAACTTCAGTTGGCCAAAGATGGGGGAATTTGAGTACAAAAATAATAATACCTATTATTGATTGGAGTACATCAATAATATTAAATTTCATGTGTTTATGATGATATCCTTTTAAAAATTTGTCATTGTTATGGTTTGAATATTTGCATCCCACCCCTAATTCACGTATTGAAATCCTAATGCCCAATGTGATGGTATTAGAAGGGGGAGGTGTCTTTGGGAGGTGCTTAAGTTATGAGGACAAGAGCCCTCATGGTCAAAACAGTGTTCTCATAAAAGAGACCCTGCAGAGCTCCCTAATCCCTTCTGCCATGTGAGAGTACAACAAGAAGCCTGAGCACCAAAAGGTGGCCTTCAACTGACCGTGCTGGCACCCTGATCTCAGACTTCCAGCTTCCAGAGCTGTGAGAAATAAATTCCTGTTGTTTATTAGCCACGCAGACCATGGCATTGTGTTAGAGCAGGTGGAAAGGACTAAGTCACCTCTGGAGGATACTGGAAAACTAACTCATCGTTCCAAAAGCTAGAAAATAGAGAGGAGAAAAATCAAGTATTTTCCTTCCCTTTTCTACATGAACTCTACCTCAAGACAAATTTAGAAGAATTAAAAAGACAGGAGAAAAAAAGTTTTTCTTGTTTAAAGAATTCCAAGTAAAAATGAAAAATAGACTTGGAATGTCGCCACTTTGCAACCTTGAATAAAATGACAGCTCCGGGCAATGATTATCAATGGCTAATTAAGCTGTTAGGAATAGAGCTGGTGGGGAATATCGTCAAAAGAAGTCGACCACATCTGAACCCCTGATAAATTTCAACGCCACAAAAAGGGATACAAGCAGATGTGTTTGCCCCTCCTGATAGAAGTACTCAACACCACCTGTGAGATTTATATTTAAACGGAGAATTGAAAAGAACCAGCAAGCCATTGGTGATTGGTTCCTCAAATGTTGTATTTATATCCCAGCAACCCAGATATCATAAATAGACTTCTAATCCTCTGATGGCTTTTATCACCATATCTAGCAGAAAAGGAACCATGATCAGGCAGATTTTTATCCTATAAATACAAGGATGGTTCAATTCTAGAAACCAGTCATTTCAAATGCTACAGGTAAAACATTTTATAAAATGTAATGCTTTGTTTATGATGGCCATTCTGAAATGGTATCTCATTGTAGTTTTAATGAAGTGGTATCTCATTGTAGTTTTAATTTGCATCTCTCTGATAGCTAGCGGTGTGAAGTGGTATCTCATTGTAGTTTTAATTTGCATCTCTCTGATAGCTAGCGATATTGAGCATCTTTTCATGTGTCTCTGGATCCTCTGTATGTCCATACCATATGATCTCACCTTTAACAGGAACCTAATCAACAAAACAAACAAGCAAGCATAATATAACCAAAGACACTGAAATTGAGAACAGTCTGACAGTGACCAGAGGGGAGAGGGGAGGGAATTTCAGGGGAAAAGAGGAAGGGATTAGAGCAACAAGTATAAAGGACACATGGACAAAAACTATGGGGGGTGGAAATGGGAGGGAGGTGGGGAGGGCTGGGGTGGTGGGCTGGGGGTGGGTAAAAGACAGAAAACTGTACAAGATCAACAATTAAAAAAAATACTGATTAAAAAATAAAATAAAACTGAAAAAAATAAAATAAAGGTAATGCTTATTCATGACAAAATCTAAGGGAACTACAGAAATGGAGATCATATGGAGGGTTAGCAACAGGGGTGTGGGAAGAGGAGAGAGGGAAAGGTACAGAGAACAAGTAGCATAGACAGTGGGTAGCAAATAGACATGGGGAGGGCAAGAATAGTGTGGGAAATGTAGAAGCTAAAGAACTTATGACACATGGACATGAACTAAAGGGGGGAATGTGGGTAGGAGGGGGCATGCAGGGTGGAGGAGAATGATGGGGGAGAAATGGGACAACTGTAATAGCATAATCAATAAAATATATTTAAAAATAAATAAATAAATAAAATGTAAAAAAAATCTAAGGAAACTAGAAACAGAAGGGAAAATGTTTAACCTGATGCAAAGTGATTTCTAAAAACTTACTATAAAATCCATAGTTAATTGTGAAGTATTAAAAACAGTTTTTAAAGTCAGGAAAAAGACTGTTGTGGAAGTCTTATTTCACAAAGGAGGCCAAAAAATGGAAGTAAGACAGAGATTAAAAATAAAAAGAAAATATTGCTTTATATATTTAAATAAATATAAATTATATATCATCCTAAGAATTATACAGAAAAATAAAACTACTGGAACTAAAAAAGGATAATTTAGCAAAGTTTCTCAACAAAAATTCAAAGTAAAAGTAAATAAATAATATTGCTATAAATCAATACTAACCAAGGTGAAAACAGAAAAATTCAAGGTACTTAATTATTATTAAGGAATGAAGCTATTAAAATGTCCCTGACTTGTGGGGAAAACATAAAAAACATTGGAAGATATAAAAGCTTACAAATGGACAAATATACTGCATTTATAAATGAGAAAATACGATTAAAAATTCAAGTCCCTCTAACTTAATCCATAAATTCAATAAATTAAAATTCAATAAACTAGGATAAATTAAAATCCCAACAGTGTTTTCCATGGAGTTGACAACAGATCCTAAAATTCATACTGAAGGAGGAAGATTCAAGAATTACAAAGACAATTGTGAAAAATAACGAGGAAAGGAAACTGTTCCGATATACATTGCTGTGTAATAAGCCACCTCAAATCCAAGCTGCTTGAAACAATTCATTTTGTTCACAAATCTACAATTTGGGCAGATCTTGGTTGAAAACGCTCATCTCTGCTCCAACCGGCATCAGCAGGGCAAGATGCAAGTACTGCTCGGGGCCGGAATCACCTAAAGGTTCATTCACTCACCTGCATGGTGGCTGATGCTGACTGGTGGCTGGGCACTGGGTTGGCCTGTGGGCTTCAGTACCCATGCTTGGCCCCAGTACATGGCTGCTTGGCTCCCACACAGCAAGGGGTGGGCTGGGGTGGGGTGGGGTGGGGTGGGGTGGGATGGGATGGCAAGCCAAGAAACAGAGTCCCATACATGGATATTTGATAGAACAAGGGCTGGTATTACCAATTGGTAAGGAAATGATGAACTATTTATTAAAATGTGCTGCTACAAATGATATTCATATAAGAAGAAATACAAAATTAGACCCATACTCTACATAACAGAAAAATAAATTCTAGGTAAAACAGATGTATAAAACCTAAAAATAAAATTAAAATCTTAACAAAAAGGAACTATAAAGTAATATATTTATAACTTAATGATATAAAACTTATCTTAAATAAGACATGAAGAGGCACTGACCATAAAAAGAGATTATGAATTCTAACCAAAAGTAAACTTTTAGTTTCTGTATAACTAAAGATACCAACAAACTATGAAGGGTAGGTGCCAAGCTGGAACAATGATTTTAACTCACAACTGGTTATCATCAGAATACATAAAGCATGTTTAATACTCAACAAGGAAGAAGCAACTAACTCAAAAGAAAAATTAGCAAAACTAACAAGCATTTAATTCAATAAAAAAGGAAATATGGATGATAAAAAGTACATTAAAATTTTTTCAACTTATCCTTTTGTCAAGAAAATGTAGTTCAAAGAACTAGAAAACACCATTTTCACCCGAAACATACTGCCACATTTTCATAAATGACAAAATCAAATATTGGAGGGACCACTCATACTCTGCTGATTAAGGTATATTTTGGAAACTTGACAGTATCTACTAACGTTGAAGACACCCAAATCTTGCCAACCAGTAACCCTATTTTCCTAAGATCCATGCATCAGAGGAATGCTCACACACACACAAGAAGGAATTATCAAATGTGTTAATGGCTTGTCAAAACAAATAAATTGATACACAAACGAATAAGAAAAAAACACCTAAGTGTTCATCGGGAAAGAACTAGATAATTTATGTTATATTCAAATAAAAAGTTCAACACCCAATGTGAAAAAAGCTTTATTAATAAATGCATTGAATTTTAAAAGCAAGTAGCTGAAAGATAAGCACTTGCATAATACACCACTAATGCATTTAATATCATATATTATCTATTAATACGCGCTTATGTGTAAATTTGTAAATTATAGATGTGAGGGATATTTGCCAGGTTTTCTCTGGGGAGAGGGGAAGGGAAATGAGGCTGGTAAGGGGTACAAAGGAGGTTTCAGTGATATCTATCACATTTTATGTAATAATAATTATACAAATAAAAACCTGAAGCAAAAATGTCAAAATATTAAACATTGTTTTCAGTTAGCAGACAGGAATATTTGTTAAATATAATTAACTCATTTATAGCAAACATACTAAGTGCCAATAAATTTAGTTATTGGACTCCTGGTGGCAAGTATAAGAAACCCATCAACTAGACTAGATAAAAATGGAATCATTCGACTCACAGAATCCCAGAACAGTTTGAAAACTCAAGCACTGGGAAGGACAAGTCTGCAGCAAATCTGAGAAACAAACTTGAACCAGGAAACATGCATGCCTGTAGGATTGCCCCGCCCCCGTGCGTCTGCACCTTTCTGCGGGTAATACTCTCCTGCTCACAACTGCTCCTCCTGCTGCCACCACTGGCAGCAACGAACGCTTATATAGCACTTACTGTGTGCACATCAATGATCCAATGAGCACTCTACTTTCATGGGCTAATTTAATCCTCAGGACAATATCCTGTAATGGATGAGGAAACTGAGGCACAGAAAGAGGAAATGACTTGTCCAAGTCCCACAGCGGGCAAAGAGTGAAACAGGGGATGAAACCCAGGCAGCCACGTTTATTCCTGATCACTTCAGAAGAAACTATTTTCGCCACCTTGTACAAATACGAGTATTGAGTATTTTTAATTATTTTTTTCATCTCATGCTTTCCACTACTGGAGAAAGACAGATGCTCTTTCTGGCCCCATATTTAAAAATCCAAGGGAAGGGCAGTAATTAGCATAGCTTGAGTCAGGTGCTTCTCCTGGACCAATCATCTGCGGCCTGTAGGGCATTCGTAGGGGGATAAGAATCGTGGAGCAAAATGGAAGTTTCTGTGGAAACCATAACTCTGGAAAAGAAACTTCCAGAAAAAAATAAAGACAGGTTTCCTAAAGCAGTGGGGAAATGTAAGGATGAGAGACTGAGTAGACAAACAACAGAAGCCCATCACATTTTAGCATGGTGTTAAATATGGTGTTCATGGTTTTTAATATTTTGTTTTATCTAAAATGTATACAATGAGCATGTGTTGTTTTGTAACTTTAAAAATTAAACTCTTTCCATGGCTGCCCCTTCTCTGAATTCTTGTCCCTTTGTTTGTTTTTCTCCCCAGAAACGGACTCCGGCAGTCCTGTTGGTGGGTGAATGGAGTCCGTGTCTCCTACGCAGCCTCTGAATTCCTCCTGAGAAGCTGAAAATGCTCCTTGTAAACATCCCATAGTGAAGAAATTAGAAAAGTTATTTAAAGATCACATTTAAAAGTTGCTTTAAATGACTAATTAAACATCTTACTTTCTTTATCTTGGAATCGGGACATGGAACAGAAGGAAACAGTGTGTTAGAGACACACACACTGAGGTTCAAATCCTGGCTCTGACACTATCAGGGAAATCATTTGGAACATTTCTTAATCTTCTTTATCTCATGTTCATCATTTTTACAATAGAGCAAATAATATAGACCTCATAGGGCTGGCGAGGGAGCGGGGTTGGTGCTTGGAAGGGAGTACATCAAAATGGTAAGAGTTTGGTCCAGGCAGTAAGGTAATCATAGATTTACATGAGAATTTGTCAGTTATCCAGAAGAGCATCGGTGGTCTTCCAGAAATGTGTCATGTAATTGGAGATGCATTTATAGGCTATCTTTTCTCTTTACTCTAAGGGAGAGGTTAAGTCCCCTCAGATGTGTGCTCTGGTAGGAAATATTGTCCCTGAAGAAGGGACCTTCCTGTGGTGTCTTCATCAAGCGCTCTTGCTAAAAAATAACAGATACTTTTATTTATTGTGCTTTAAATAATTTATTGATGTGCTAAAAACATTCTCCTAGTTGTTTGAAACTGGGGCCCTAGGAAGAGCCTCCTGTTACCCTTCTCAGCTGGGATTCAGCCCAAGGGCACTAATAATGAGCTGTCTTGAACACTTCTTTCTGCCACAGAGGCAGACCAGATAGAAAGCTGCCTCTAAAGAGAGTGTTCAGGAAGAGCATATTAGGTGCCGGGGTCCAGTATGAATTGTGATGGCCAAGGAGGAAAGAGAGAAGAGCACCCCTGGAAGGGAAACCTCCCAAACTAGAAGCATCCTTTAGCAATGAGAAAAGCAGGATGAGGACACGAGTCTGAAGTCCAACTCATCCGCAGCACACGACTGCCTTTCAGACACAGGGAGCACCAGCTTGCTTCGAAGGCTTTACAGAAGGTGATGACTGCTCTTAATCCCCAGTCTGAGTTTTGGAGCAAGCACTCTAGTAGGGTGGGGAGAGCCATTGGAAGTAAAGAAATACTCAGAAAGCAATGCAGTTGTGGAGGTAAGGGGAATCTTGACCTTGGGGAGTGCAGGTGAGGATGGGGGCAGTGAACCAACTCAAGAGATGTCCAGGAGACTGAACTTGTGAGACCTGATGATCGTTCTGATGAATGGAGTGAGGAGGAGAGTTCCCGGTTACAGGCCAGAGTACTTGTGTAAGGTGCCATTAATTGAAATGGGGCATCTGGACGTAGTGGCAAGTTCCAGGGAGTAAGGAGTCCCATAGATAGCACTGAACACCTAAATCAAGTACTCCTACCCCCATGGCACTGAAACTCCTCACAGTAGATCAATATATTGACTCTTGTTTATATAATAGTATATTATGAATTCGGTCATTGTAAGACAGAGCTCCACAGATTCCGGACAAATCCATAAAATTGAAGTCGTGGATGGAATAGCTTCAATTAAAGGAAAGTCGCCCTTGTGTTGCCCCCTTTCTAGATCTGACAGCACTTCCTCTCCCTCTCTCTCTCTGTTTAACATCAACAGGGAGCAGACAGTTCATGTCCCATCGATTGTTACTAGAGGGGTAAAAATAAGATGCTAAGGGAACTCAAAGACAGCACAAGCTGTCTGCATTGGGGAGGCCAGGGCGGTGACCAGGGGTCAAAAGGCAAGCAGCAGACGGAGCTGCAGAGAACACTGGCATCCACTTGATTTTAAAATAAGGTGGTAGAGGATAGCGGAGGATGAAAAACCTGATACAAAAATTAGCACAGCTGAGAGCACTGTCCCTGGCATGCAGTGGGCACTCGTTAGATAAGTCTTTGATCTGGGTCCAAATATTAACGTCTCTAAAGTCGCAAGTATCACTTTTTTCCTTTGCTTAGTTCTGCATCCAAACTTTCAGCTCATATTCTTATAGTTATCAAGGTCACATTTCCTCAGAGCTGACTGTCTTATATTGAGATCCACTTTTCTTTCTAATCCAGTAGCTCTTGTCTGAAGAAGAAAGAACTAAGAGACCACTGTGCATTAGGAGAAAATTCTAAAGTTGCTCTTGAGCCTGGTGGATTTGGCCCAGAATGGGGGGGGGAAGGCAGCAAAAGCTACCACATCTGTGGACTGCTCGGTTCTCGCCTCAAGAAACGCCCCCTAACACAGTGTCTAGCACACAATAAATAAATTCTCAGTGAATTGTTGAATGAGTAAGGGATGTATGGTAGCAATCATTCTAATAATAACAGCTTATATCTGTGAAAAGGGCCTGCCACAGTCACTGCGCATGGTGATTTATGTTCATCGCTTCCCCTCTGATTTTCCTATGTTAATAAACGTGAGGTAACTTTCCTAACAACACACAGCCAGTAAGAGGTGAAACCAGGACACAAACCCATCACTGCATTTACTTTAGCCCCACCTTAATCCTGCTGCTATATTATGCTCTGTCCCAAAGAGTCATTAAATGGACGTTTACTGAGCACTCGTTATGTGCCTGGCATACACCAGACATTGGGGGTAGACTGGTGAACCAGGTAAATATGGCTCCCTTCAAGCATCTTAAAGTGGAAGAAACAAATAAATAAATAGGCAGTGAAACACTAAACAATCCATAACCAATTATGTTAGCTGTTAATAGTTTCTTAAAGCAACAGCAAGAAGGGAAGGGCTACTTTTTAATAGGGTGGTTAGGAAAGGCATCCCTGAAATGGGAACATTTAAATAAGACCTGAAAGTTAAGAGTTTGTCATGCAAAGCATCAGGAGGAAAAGTCATTTTTTAAAAAAGATAATCCAATTTTATTTTTTTAATTTTATTTATTTACTTTTGAGAGGGGGGGAAGGAAGGGAGAGAAACATCCGTCTGTAAAAGATATATCGATTGCCTCTTCCATGCCCCCAACTGGGGACCAGGCCTGCAACCCAGGTACGCGCTCTGACTGTAAATTGAACCAGCAACTTTTTGGTCCAAAAGCTGGCACTCAATCCACTGAGCCACATCTGCCAGGAAAGATAAGTTATTTTTTAAATCCCTATATGAAAAACTACAAGATGGTCAGCATTGCCATGGTAATTTTTAATTTCCCAAGCGTTTCTGCATGCACCACTGCACTTCACCTCATGGGGACAAACCTTTGAAAAACCACTGCACTTTGAGGTCCTTCTCACAGAATGCCTCTAGTTGTTTATTCAGGTTCCCCACCACCATTTTGTTAGGTTGGCTAATGAGTACAGGTCATCAGCAAGGCTGGCAGAAAGTCAGCCACCTCTGGGAGAAAGAAAACCCTCTATGTGGTTAAGAATCAGCAAAGAGTGATGCCTGCAGCCAGGGTGGGTAGTGTCACAGAAGGCAAACCAACAGGTCACTGACCATTGTCCAAAAAGAAAACGGTTGTTCTTGAGGGAAAGCCAAACGTGGCCTCCTGATGAGCCTTGCACCTTCGAGCAAACAAATTCGGAGTCTATATTAGAAGCAAACAGGGCAACAAAGAGGGCACAGCTGAACACAGAGATTAGACGTGACTCTCTCTCCACTGTGGAGGAGCTTGGCAACCCTGGTGAGCCATCACGGGGAGACGTGGTCAGGACGGGCTGAGACAAGGCATCCCCTAGAGGAGACCTGCCCAACCTCCCTGCTTATTCCTGCCCCGTGCAGTTCCCAAATCCCTCATCCTTGACCCCAATGGACAACCCGAGCAGTCTCACAAAGAAGACTCATGAACTGCCACTACTGCAGGGCAGGGATTGCTAACTCTTCGTGGCACCCTTTTCTTCGAGCCTGCAAGCAACTTCAGAATCCCTCTCAACACAAATCTGTGGGCAGCTACCATTACACAGTAAGAATTAGAATACAGTAAGAAATCTACATGGCCTTCCTGCATCCTAAACCATTTTAATATCATCATCTCTAATGTTGAATCACCACACAGCTCTCTACAGGGGCTGTTGCACATGAGATTATCCATTATAGTAGTACCCACCATTCAAAGACACCCACTGAACAGTAGAGTGCTGTAAATTCTCTACAGACTCCCTACTGATGCCCCTGTTGCAGCCCCACAAGGTAGGAGATATTAGCCCCATTTTACAGGTGAGGGAACCAGCGCTTAGAGAAGTAGCTAACAAAGACGTGAAGCTGGTAAGTGACTGAGCCAGAACACAAACCGAGATTTTGATTTATTCTAAACTTGGGGCACTTTTGAGTACACCGAACATCATGATCAATTTTTAAGAGAACAAGATGGGGCACTGGAGAGTGGCAATTTCACCAGGTTCTACTGAACATAAACCAAATACTAATAACTAGCCCTCCACCAGACACATTCTCATTTCTAAACTCACAACAGCCGCAAGATCCATAACAACTATTGAGGCAGACATTCTTTCCTATTAGACACCTTCTGAGAGGTAAAGCACTTCAAAAAATCCCCAAGTTAATGAGCTGAGATTTTATCCCAGGCCTTCTAAACCTGAGGTAGGTCTTGATATAAGACTGAAATATAGCTGAGTACATCCTTCCATTCCTTTATTCAAACTATACATTTGTAGTCTTGGCTGCCCATTACGTATCAAGTCCTGTGCTGGGCAGTGGGGCTACAATGACCAACAGGCTCCCACACGTCCATGGAGCTGACAGTCTAATAGAGGACATAGATATTAAACAAACAAGCACATAGAAAATCACTTACTTATAGGTATCAATCAGCTCTCAGGGCCCTTAGAGAATGAAACAACGGAGAGTTCGATTTTGAATGTGGGTGGAGTGAGGTCAGATAATTCTTCAGATGGGCCGGAGAAGACAGGTCTGGGTAAGCATCTTCAGGGGACTCTTGACTAGCAAGGCTCGTGTGGGTTAACGAGGCACAATATTCCTGTGGGAGGTTGTTGAAACTAAAGTGCGGTGGCTGTCGAACCGTCCATTCCTCACTCCCTACTCAGTTGATTCTTGAGCAAAAGATGCAACACCCTCCAACATTACTGCTACAGAGCAGTTCTGGGCACCCAGCCTTAGCTTTCATTCTGCGCCCTGTGCATTAAGGTAAATACACTTGCTGCCAGAGCACCAGACAGGTATCTGTCATCAAAGCAACAGGTAAACTAGAAACAGAGGCTAATAGAACTTACAAATTGAGCCAAACAACAGCATTCTTTAGTGGAGTCTGTGGATTACTAAAGCCCAAAGAAAAATTCTCCTATTAAAAAAACAAAAAAATCTTCCTAAATATTTTGTTCTGTACTCTGAGATGGGATGCTTACAACCGAAGCTCTCTGCAGGCTTCCCTTCTCCAGCGTTGGGCCTCACAACTGGATTTCAGCATTTCGTGTTTCAAAACTAGAAAGCAAGCATTTGAGGACAGAGCTGATCATAGGCCCAAGTCAATTTGGCTGAAAAGCAGTGATGAGTCCACCAGAGGAAGAGGAGGGACGGGTTCAAGAAGCCCCAGATGTCAACCTTTTCCAGTTTTCTCCATGGCTATGCCCCCAGATTTACTTGGACAGTCTCACTTTCCTACAACACAAATTAATATGCAAATAACTGTCCATGTTGGAGAAACTAGTACCGGTCTTTCTATACAGCCACGCACCACTAGAAAATGAGATAGAATACATGAAATGACTGCATTCAGACATTTTACATCAGCCATCGGAAGACTTTAAACTTTGTGGGAGAAAACAAATAAATGAGGTCAGAACCACAGTTCCCTCAAACTCCTACCTGGAGGCACTTTCTGGGCACCGGCACAGGACAGGGAAACTGTAACAAAGCGTGGTGGTTGAGGAGACAGAGTTCAGAGCTCAGGAAGGCAGAGAATCTTCAAGGCAAAGTACAGGAGAGTACTTGGGACCGTGGACATGTTACCTTGTTAAGTTTCTGCTTCTTCATATCTAGACTAGGAACATGTATATTTAACCCATATTGTTACTGAAGAATCGAATAACATCAGTGATAGTGATCATGTACTGAAAACTTGCTATGTACCAGGTACTGTTCAAAACACTTATATTTAATTTTCACAACTCCAAAGGTGGGTACTGGCTGCCTTATGTGACAGAAAAAGAACCAGAGAGGAGGTATTCGGCAGTAGGCAGCCTCTGAGACAGCAACCATGACCCTGCTTCCTGGTAGCCGCACTCTTATGTAATCTTTTCCTCTTAACTGTGGGCTGGACTTAGTACCACTTCCTACATGAACCTATAAAACCTATGGCTTCCATCTTGGGTGCCTACCTCACTCCCTCTGAGCTGCCCTGCAGAGTGTCATGGGGCGAGGAACTAAGGGAAGCATTTAGCCAACAGCCAGTGAAGTGCAGAGGTGCTCATTCCAACAGTCCTGAGGAAATAGATCCTGCCAATAACTATGTGAGTGAACTTGTAAGTAGTTCTTCTCTAAGTCAAGCCTTCAGATGAGACCACGGGGTTGGCCCACAGCTGAAACAGAGGACTCAGCTAAGCCATGTACAGATTCCTGACCCGCAGAATTTGTGAGATAATTAATGTTTCTTCTTTTAGCCACTAAAGAATGGGATGATTTGTTATGCCACAATAGATAACGAAAACAAGTGATGTTAAGTATTTTGCCCAATGCCAGGATAGTATAAGTGAACTTGGAAATATAAAATACCAACCAGTATAAATTAGGCTCTCAGTAATGATTGTGATGATAACGATGATGATTTAAATAAGTAAGCCAAAAAATGCAGTATCAAAGCTATGGCCCAATGGCTTTCTGGATGAACTCTCCAAAATGCATCTTAAGATAAAGGAAGACACAGTCTGCTTTCTCTGGCCATCTTCGAGTGCAAAAGTTTGACACAAAAGAGCCTCATACCTACTCCTTCCAGAAGGGGTAGAACTGCCTAGCAGTGTCCATATCTCACTGGAGAAGGGTCTGGTGTTCAGGCGAAGTAAATACGCATGCTAGAGGGAATACAAACTCCAGTCGCTGGGCTTTTTAAAAGCTCATATTTGTATATTTGATGTGCAACCTAATTAGACCAGAGCATCTTTAATTAAGTGTGTCAGCCCCACTGGAAGCCACAGAGTTCAATGCTAATAAAGCTGATAAAGGTTTTTGTTTCCCAGAGTTCTTTTATTTAATGCCTCAACCATGTTAAGCCAATCTGTAACATATGGGCAGTTCCCCCACTATGGATTTATCATTTGGGTGTTTCTTTCTGTGAATTAATGCAATCAAACTCCTGCCAGTGTTAATTATTTTTCTCCAAGAAGCAAATCCCACAATTTAGCAATAACCAGCTGCGATTTACTGCTGGCAATGCAGCAGAAATGATGGACTCGTGCTGTCTGCCACTGCCCCAGGCAGGCAGACAGGCCTCTGTGCTCGGGGGCTGACCTCAGCTTCCACTGCTTCCAGACACAGGCAGCATTCTTGGCATTTGCCAGCTTCGCCACCCCTCTAGGAATATAAATCTCATGGTCTGCAATAAGCTGCCCTTCTAGAAGTTTTCTGGTCACTAGGAAACTATCTGCCCAGTGGAATCCCTGGGGTGGAAGGCACTGCATCTACCACCTGCCTGGACTCCCTTGTCAGGTCTTGCCAACAGAACAAAAACGCCACAAGACAGAAGTCCTGACCTCTGGGCCTTTCCATTGCTCTTCCCTATAGCTGGAATGCTTTTCCCCACATTGGCCCATGAACTAGTAATCATTCATCCTCCAGGTCTTGGCTTAAGTGTCACTTCTCTCTGTCCACCCCATTTAGCAGAGTTCTCAGCCACATGGAATCCTTTCTCAGCTCCCTATTTCATTCAAAACCATTAGTAAAGGATCTCAATTACCTACTTTGTTATTCATTTGTTTGCTTCTCACATGACCCCTCCCATAGAATATTATCATCCTGATATTAAATATTGTCTATATCTAATGCTGCATCCCCAGCTCCCAGCACCTCATGGGAGCAAGAGCAGGTTTTTAGTCAACAGTCATGTCATGAATGAATCATGAAATCTCACAGGAATGGCTGGTTGTCCTTTCTATCCAAGTCAGGATCTCCATCTGAAATACTACAAGTTTCAAATAACTTCCAGGACTTTTTTAATGATTGATTGGGAAAGTCACCCTGCAGCCATGAATAAGACAAAGGAAAGGTCAACAATAAGACAAATTATGTAATCATACTTGGACTTGTACCACAATTGGCTAAATGGTGAAGTGGATTGAAATTTAGAATGAGTAAACTGAAGTTCAAATTCTGGTTGTGTCGCCTCAAGTGAGCCATTTACCCTCTGAATTTTTGTTTCCTTGTCTATAAGAATGAACAAGGAGGTGTGAAAGCGTAATTGGAGAGTGCAATTGTTGAACCACTGTTTTTGAATCTGAATTGGAGGAAAATCAATCTTAGGAAAGAAAAGGGTATTGTCCTCGATAATACTCACATATTACAGCAAAGAAAAACCCAACTGAAATATTAAATCTGTGGCATAGGCCCATGTGATCCAATGGAATGTAGGGAGGCCAAGGACCAGTTCTCAACGCAGCATGCTTGCTGAAGTCACTTTACCACAGCTTCAAGTGTCATTGCGTAAAGACAGACACCTACAGACACGGAGCAGAAGTAGAGGAAAAGCACGGAGGAGGTTCTAGGGGGCGCAGTTGTCTGACCACAGTTTGCTGTCCTTGTTAATGCCGACAATCTTTGTCTCCCGGGCAGCGGGACAGCATTGGAAGATTTTAACCCAGTAAGTAGCACGATCAGATTGACATTATAGCAAATGTTCTCTGAGCTCAGCAGAACCAGGGGACAGCCATCTCAGTTTTCTGTCTCAGAAAGAGAAGTCGTAAGTATTACGGGAAACCACTGTGGTGGTTTCCACCATGGACTCCCTTGTGTTGCAGGAAGAGGGACAATGAGATGTGCATTGGCAGGGAGTCGTCTCTGTCTGAGAAAGGTAAACCGTTAACTCAGAAACTTGCCCGCTCTGAACAAAATCGCTGATAGAAACACTCGGGCCTCCATTTGAACACCTGATAGAGAAACCTTTTTGTAACAGCCTCAGTCACTAGCCCTGCAGGCTTTACACGCATTACCATGATCCTTCCACAGGCTGCCAGGTTCCAAATTAAGCCTGATAAGCAGCCATCAAATAACTATTAATACCCAGCTCAGCCCTATAATTAAGTTGATCCCATTACACTTACCCAAAACTGGAAAGAGAAACCAAATGCCCTCTGAGGGCAGACAAACTTAGAGTGAATAAGAAAGAGTGAATGGCCTAATTTCTATATTAGAAACCAGATGTAAGGTTGATCTTATGGACCTTCCCTCTCCTGATAACTTCCTCAGATTCTTTCTCCTTTATCCCCAGTTCTGAAAGTTTTAAACTCAAGGGAAGTGACATTTACCAAGCACTGTGTGTCAAAATCTAAGCAGAGCTTCATGATGGCAGTGAAACATTGAATATTTTTAGAAATATATGTATATATCCATATAATAAATATACTGTATTATGTATTTTATATATTATACATAATACAATACATATTATATTATTATTTATATATATGCATGTGTGTATATATTATATACAATATAATATATGTATATAATATGTGTGTATAATATATATGCATATTATATATATTATTTGTATATAATATAGGCATATATTATACCTATATTATATATAATATAGGTATATAAATGTATAGATGTGTGTGTGTGTGTGTGTGTGTGTATTAGCTTCTGTTCTCAAAGCACTTGCATTCCAATGCCAAAGCCAGTCTGAAACACACAACTGATGGAAGATTCTCAGAACAAAATGCTCCATAGAAATATCAGCTATATCTAGCAGGATGCATGGCCAGGGGCATCAGGAAAGGGGTCTATTTCTTTGAAAAACTGAAAGGCAGGCCTTTTGGACTGAAATTAATTACTCCCATTGAGGTCGGTCATAGGTGCGAGGACTTGTGTGACACCTAGAAAATGCATCACATTGGAGTAGAATTCACCCTGAAGTCATGAACGTAGTCTGAGACCAAAGTTGAGGGCAGGAAGTTGAGAGAGCTGCTGCTTATGGCAACTCGCAATTATTTGGGAACCTGTTCTGAGATCCTGGGGAGAGAGAAGGAGGGTTATAAAAAGAGATTTTGTTAAATGAAAGGTTGCTGTAAGAAACCAGAAAGCCAAGCAGCCTGGCTTTGGGACTTCGAGACTGAGGGCACTGCAGGACGGTGATTCCCAGCAGGAGAACAGGCAAGAGGTTATGAAACACAGAGGCTAGAGGAGCAGCTGCCACCATGAGCCGGGAGACGGGGGCAGAAACAGATGTTACACGGAACTGTGTATGGAAATGTTCTTAGAGGCTGTGACAATGTGAGCAAGTTGAGAGGGGAACACGACTAGCTTTCTGCAGACTTCAGCAGTGAATTCAGAAAATCACCTTTCTCCAACTATTCACCCCCTCTGCAACCAAGAAAAATGGACACCAAGGGAATTGGGAGACCCTATCCCCATGTTCCTTCCCTGACCTGAATGAGCTGTGTGACCACGGGTGGTTCAGGTCCCCTTTCTGAGCCTCCGCTTACTCATCTATTGAATGCAGGATGTGGAAAGAAAGAAATAATAGTTTTGATATAACAGCATCTAATGAGCAACTAATAAATTCTAAGCCTATACAGGGTAATTAATATAATATTACATAATAAATACAGTATATTATTTTCATATATACAGGGGTGAGCAAACATAGGTTTACAGTTGTGAGTACATGAAACAGTTGATTCTTGTATTATTATTTATTATTATTGTATTATTTTCCATATGGACTGTAAACCTACTTTTCACCACCTCTATATTTATTTGAAATATATGTTTCATATATGCTTCTTTTCATATATAGTTGTATCGTCATGTATATTTTCATGCATAGAGCCTACAATTACCCCATGAGGTATGAATATGTCATGCTGTCCAAAGGGTTGATTCTGATTCTCTGGGTCACAAACTGTAAGTGGTGCTAGTGGGACTCAAAGCAAGGGCAGCCAAAGGCCAGACTGTAGGACCTTCATACCAGACAATATTATCATGAGGACCAGAAAATAAATAAAAGAAAAGAACCATGTATACCGAACCCTGATGCACTCTACGAATTCAGGAACATTATTACATTTTCTAAATAATGAAAAAATAAACTGCCGTTCTATAGCAGTTTTATATAACACGCGCTATTTTTCTTCCTCCTCCTAGCATCTTCCATTCTGCATTCTGGCAATATTTATCTCGTGTTCAAAGTCAAAACAGAAAGCTCTATCCACTTCTCAAAAGCACCTGTAATTATTTTTTTATTATTCTGTATGCTGTGCTCTCCTAAAGCCATCTCCAATACATCTTTTCTTGGCATCTGTGTCCTGGTTTATCTTCTCCCCACACCCTGTCTGCTCTGAGCCTTACAATAAAAGCAAAGGTTAAATGTTTGTGGACTCACTCAACACCCGAAACATTAAAACAATTGGATGGGAAATAATCTCATCTCAGCATGCTGGGGGAGACGTGCTAGACGCCCATTAGAGTTAATGGGAGTTACAGCCAAAATCGAGGTGAAGGCTTCGCTCCCAAGGGCGCAATGGCAAAGAAAAGAAAAGGGAAAGTTTAAATTGGAAAAACTCTGCAGCTGCATAAAGGACTCTAGGAATCTAAGTGCTAGTCTTTGTAAAAATCACATATCTTTGAGAGCTGCTCTCTAGCCCTGGACTCAGATAAAAGTGGGACTAGCGCTTCCATTTAGTAGCTTAAAACCTTGAGAAAGTTATTAACCTTAATTACACCTCAGTTTAGTCATCTTTAGAAAGGGCTTAACAGAAGTATATCACTCATCCAGCTATGACGGATTATATATGGGAGGTTAAATGGTATTACACACGCAGAATGCATTGTATGAAGTGAATATCAGTGAGCAGGGGCTATCATTATTATTTTCATTATCATCATCACCATAACCGACAGCAAACTCACCACTTTTACAGAACAGAGAATGTCTTAAATACTAACTCAAGTCAAATGACCTCCTAAAGCACAGTCATCACAAATGGCTAGGGACCTCGATGGCCACCACCTCCATCAGACCCCACAGGTAGTCGCAGAGTGAAGACTGGTCTCTTACACAGTCTCTCCTGCAGCTTCCAATGCACAGACATTATTCCCACTTCACACCTGGCAGAAACAGAGGCTCGGAGAGGTCAAATTGTGTTAAATAGAGCATCATCCGTCATATCTGATAAACAAGGGTCAAGGTCAAGATTTTTATGAACCTTTATGCAGGTTAAATCCATAGCCACATGTGCATGTCTTCCCAGCCCCTTCCCATCTGTCTCTGCACCATCACAATAACCCCCACGTTTGACTATAAGTACTATAGATCCTAACCATGGGGTCGCAAACTACAAATGTGGATTTTACACCCAGTCAGTTCAGAAGGCATTTGTCCTTTGAGCTTGCCAAAGAACATCAAGGGATACCAAGGGCCCTTGATAAGTACCAGCCAATCTGCACTTGAGACTCCCTGCTGGATTAATACCTCCCTGGTAGCATCAAAGACAGTCCTCTAAACCACGAGCTTAGCATCAACACATAAGGTGCAAAGAGAAATCATAGAGAAGGAAAAGAGTTCCATCTCTTTTTTAAAAAATACCCCAATCGTAAAAGGAAAAAATAATAGTTTAAGATTTAAAAGGACACTCAGATATACCTGAAAATGGGAGAGTGGCTATGAAAGTGAATACAGGAGAAACCTGGGGAAGATACAAGTACACCTAGCGTTGAAACACCCACAACCTCAGACTCTACTTCCTAGTCTCGGTCGCTGGGAAGCTTTAACCTACTTCTGTTTAAATATTCCCTTTCTATGCTTCCTTTGGATAAAATACCCAGGACTGGAAGATAAAGCATTTCTCTCCTGGTAGAGTGCTCTGGGAAATTGTTCCCATGGCCCCTTTGTGGGTCTCCTACATGAACTCCTCTTTAGGGGAGAATTCATCAACTTGGAGGAGTCAGATGTAAGACAGAAGCAGGTAGCAAGTGATGGGGTTTAAAATGAAAAGGAGAAAAAATGGTCCAACAACAGCAAAACCTAGCATCTCCAGGTCTGTGGATAAGTCAAGTGAGGACAGACAGCATTTGGAGAGGCAGGTGTATAGACACCTGCAGTCCCGGCCAGCTTCCCTCTCTCCTCTGCACCTGCCTCCCTCTCTCAGCACCGGTGTTCAACGATGGGGGGCACTGGGTTTGAGATGTCATGCAAAACACAAAACATCTCACTTGAGTTGAACTGGATAAATAGAAACCTTAGGTATACATGAAGAGCCAAATTACATCTAAAGCGAGCTCTGTGGCCCTTGGGGTCAGAGGCATTCTCTTATCAAGCCAGTTTGCCTCTTAGACTTCAACTCCATTTTTTGAGTAAAGTCCTATTCATACCTTAACTCATAATCCTCACAACAACACTTTGGGGTGAGTATTACCATTCCCAGTGCACAAGTTAGAAGCTTGAGGCAAGGGGAGTTTGAGTAAAGCATCCCATGCCAGGCAACACTGAAAGAGCAGAGTGAGGACTCAAATCCAGGTCTTCTCATTTCACATCCAAAGCTCTTTGTACCACACCAAAATATTTCCCTCATATTTTACCACCAAGCTATGTCCTGTCCTGATGCAGATGAGTTCTCACTGTTGTGTGTCTGAGGCTCCTGTCGGCTCTACTTTGCTTCACCTAAGTTCCTCTTTCTTCCCACTACTCTTCCCAGAAACATTCATTCTAAAAATGAAGGAGACCTCCCCTTAAATTCTCCAGTGGAAGAAAAAATGGTTCTCTGTTCCTTTCTTGGATTCACTGACACAGTGGAGACACGACACAGCCTTGGATCTCCGAAACTATGGTCCTCTGTGTGTTTCCTTCTTTCACTACACCTTAATTTGCCTGGGACAGAAACAGATATCTGATATGACAAGTGTATGTTGGTTTTTTTCCTCCCGGAGATCTGACTGTTCATTTTTTCCTTGGAAGGGCCAGAGTGTCTTTCAAAAGTTTCAGCTCTGGGTTTTTGAGAAACTTATCCGTGTGGCATGTCTGTCACTTTTCACAGTCCTCAAGCAAGTCTTGGCAATTTTCACGTAATGGCATTTGTTGACAGGTTGTTAGGGCTGACAGTGAATATGTTTGAAAAACTGTCAAGCTGGTGAAAAAAAATTAAAGAGAGAGCCTCCTTACATTTGAAACAGCATGTTAAACTGTAAGTATGTCCTCAGAATGCAGAGGCCTCCACTTCTCATCGAGTTACATGCTCAACAGTGACAGCCTGAGAAGGTGGAATCCCTAAAAATTAATGTCATCTTGTCACTTCAAAGGTCATACAGCACATTACCACTAAACTCTATTTATCTGCATAAAATTGAGTTTGCCTTTAATGCTCAATAACAGGTGAATAAGAGAAGTGACTGCAGGTGCAGTGAGGGGGATGCAGTGTGTTTAATTGGGAAAGCAGGACTGCCCAGGGACTTGGCAGGGAGCCCTAAGATGTGGCACTGCAACTCCAGTCACTTGGACCACTGTTGCAGTTGATCTTCAATCAATAGATTTCGAGAAATGAGTTAATTGATGAGCAGTGACTAAGGCAATGAATGGACAGAGTGGCAATGTCAGTGACCCACCAGTTTGACAAAAGAAAACCCACCCTAGGTTCCAAAAGGGTTCCATTTACTGGGCATACCAGAGGTTATAGGGAATGACCAAGGGCCAAGTGCACAGCATTTTTCAATGGCCCCTGAGATGAGGAAATGACCAAATCTGACTATCAAAGGTACAACGGGGGATCGCTGGGTGCACACTCCTAGCCTAGATGCTGTGTAGGAACTGGAGACAAGTAAGAATGCATGCACGTCCTGGGAAGCTTGCAATCTGGCAAGTAACTCAAGACTAGAACCTGCACCGTGAAATCACAATAGGACAAAATAATGAGACTTCCAAAAATTAAGAAAAGTGATGGTGCAGATGTCAATGCCACCTTCTCCTTTCTTGTCCAGCTCTTGCTTGCTGAGCTTTCCTCACCTGTAGATTTATCCCTGACCCTCTATGAAGACAATCCTAGCACAATTTCATGGGTTCTTTGAGTATGAAGTTCACTGTTCTTGTTAGCTTGGTGATTCTTAGCTGCTGCCATCAAGCAGGTATATCTAAAAATCAGCTATTTCTGGATTACTTAATAATCTTCTGCCCACAGGCAATTTATTTAAGCTCTCTGAGTCTCAGTTTCCTCATCTGGAGGATAGACCAATGCTATCTTTATCATTGAGCTGTCCTAAAGATCAAATCTGAGGTAATACAGGGTGGGGCAAAAGGATGTTTACAGTTGTGAGTACACAAAACAGTTTATTCTTGTATTAGTGTTTATTATTTATTGTCTTATTTTCCATAGTAACAACTGTAAACCTATTTTTGCCCACACTCAGTCTGGTATGTACTGGGCATCTGAACATTTTTGTTTGGGAGACACAGACCCCTGAAGAAATAGAGATGATGAGGGTCATAGAAGTTTCCAGCAACTTTGCTTACTGCTTCAAATGACTTTCTTTTAAAGCTAACCAAACCCCTTTTTAAGAAAAGATCCCTCTCTAGCCATTGGTGTAGTTTATACCAGAATCCATGGATAAATTTGTGCCTAAGCACACAGTTAAAAACTCCTTTAATTCTTTGGTTCGGAATGTGAGTATTTCTACTAGGGCCTCCCCCCAGTGACTTAGATCTCAACAAAATCCTGGACTTTGCAAGCTCTGCAAGATGTAGAGATTAATCAACCAAGAGCTCTGAGGGGCTGGCAGGGCATTGCGCCTGAGGGGCAGGGCTGCCGTCTCCTCCCCGCTCAGATAAGAGTTTATTGTACAGGAGAGTCAAGTCCGATTTTACAGTGCCGTCTCTGAGAATACCCAGGGCAGTGGGCAGAAAGCTGACAACGGGGGAGTCTAGAGTGCTGGACTTGCCTTCACAGCAAGAGACTCCTGCTGGCGCAGGGGTCCAAAGGCAAGAGAGTCAAAGCAAACCCCTCTGGAGATAGCTAAAAATAAAGGGAAATAACAGCTTTGGTTTTAAACACTTTTAATTAACTACGAAAAATACACAGAGAGGTGCACTAATCATAAATGTATCTCAGGGAATTTTTACAATGTACCCACGCTCTTGTAACCAGATCAAAAAGTGACTAAAAACATGTAATGTGTGACCAGCCCCCTCCCCCTACCTTCATTACCTCCTAGTGAGCAGCCACTTTGTCCTCAAAGATAACCACTCTCCTGGCTTCTACCATCTGGTGACATCTGCTTGCCTTTGAACTTTCTGTAAATAGAACCACACCCTATGTATTCCTTTATGTCAGGCTTCTTTCACTTAATGTGATGCTTGTGGGATTCACCCAAATTGTTTCACGTAGCAATAGTTCATTTTTCTCTCTTTGCCTGATCAATTATCAACAGACATTTGAGTTGGTTGGGGTTTTGACTAATGTAAATGGTGCTTCTATACGATCGTTCCTGTACATGGCTTTGGGGTGGAATTGCTGGTTGTGTGTTGTGTTTTGGGCAACCAAACAGCTGTCGAAAGTGGTCATACCAATTTACACTCTCACTAGCAGTGTCTGAGCGTTCCAGTTGCTCCACATCCTCCCCAACAGTTGGGGTTCTCAGGAAAAATGTCAGTCATTCTTGTATAATAGCTACTTCTTGCTAAGGTTTTATCATATACCAAGCTCAGTGTTAAGCAGTTTATATATTTTATATGTTTGAGTCTTTCAGAAGCAATAGTCCCCTTTTTTTTCTGATTAGGAAACTGATATTCAGAGAAATTAAGCTATTTTTTCCAAAGTCACCTACTTCCTGTGTGAGAACTGGGATCCAATCCCAACTCTGTATGACTTCAAAGCATGTGCTATTTCCATGATATTATGTTATTCTCAATTAGTTCTTAATTGATTTAAAAGGCTTGTTTTATTCCCACAGGAACTTTGAAACTTTCAGTTATAACAACTCGACTTAGGGCTGCTATAATAAATCATAATTGAGTGACTTGGAAAATAGACATTTATTTCTTGCAGTTCTGAGGATGGGAAGTTCAAGATCAAGGTACTGGCCTATTTGCTTCCTGGTGAGAGCTGTCTTTCTGGTTTGTAGATACCTGTCTTCTTATATGCTCACATGGCAAGGAGAAAGAAAGAGAGAGAAGGAGACAGGGGAGAGAGAGAGAGGTTTTGGAGATCTTGTCTCTTCTTATAAGGGCACTAAGCCCATCAAGAAGACTGTACCCTCATAAACAAATCACTTCCAAAGGCCCCCACCCCAAAACACTATCATATTAGGGGGTTAAGGCTTCAACATATAAATTTTGAGGGGACACACACTTTCAGTTCAATTGACCTAGTCACAAACTATTCCCTATAAATAGGCAATTTGAAAAGCCACAAAAAAGGAGTAAATTACCAAGAGGAAAAAAATGGTGCACAATGCATGCAAATGCGAACATGTTAATGGCTGAAATCTTTGACATTGTGTCTCAGTGAGACAAGCTCTCTTTTAAACTGCTAGACTAGCTGGCCCTGCATTTTGCTTCTTTAATTGCAAAGAGACTGAGGGGTAAATGATTGGTGCCAAAACACAGAGCAGGATGTGGCCAAGGACGGAAAGCTGGGTTTTTGGCAAGGAGAAGAGACTTGAACTAAGAAAAAGACAAAGGGATATTTTATCCTCGGTTTCAGTCCCCCAACCCTGATACGACTGAGGTGTTAGACAGGGAAGTTATTAACCTGCCCAGCCTCTCTTCATATCCCCAAAAACATATTTCTGATGACCCACATTAACTGTATAACTTTAGCCCCTGCAAGGCTTTTCCAAGCTTCATTACTCTCTGCAGCTGAAGTCTGAGCTTTCCCCATTTTCTGATGGTGGGACTCCACTGAAAACTCAAAGAGTACTTACCTTTGCTTTCTATTATACTTCCTTTTCTCCAAAGGATGTTTCACAAAGTTTTGTTCTGCAACTCTGTCTTACCTTTCTTTTCCCTCTTCCTCCCTGATCTGCCC
Source organism: Glossophaga mutica (assembly GCA_039655065.1). Lineage (NCBI taxonomy): Eukaryota > Metazoa > Chordata > Mammalia > Chiroptera > Phyllostomidae > Glossophaga > Glossophaga mutica. The sequence continues at coordinate 24,692,875 of CM077315.1, forward strand.
TTTTTAGTCCAAAGTCCCATGATGTAAGGGAGTTACAGATCTGTGAAACATGTCTCTAATCTAGTCCAGGTATTCTGTAAGCCCTTATAAACCAAATTTCTGCTGCTGATCTTGGACTTGAGTGTCAAAATGAACTAGAATTTAATGAGAATGATTCATACTATCGTTCTTAGAAGCATAGTTAGAAGCATGCATAGTAGCATCTATATTGTAGAAAGCAAAAGGTAGAGTAAAGCAATATTGTAAAGATTAGTAATAAAGAGTAATTTTGCACATTTTTCTTTAAGAAGCAAAAATGAAATAGGAGTCAAAGGAACAAGGTTATACCTGTAAATTCATCAAAAGCAACAGAAGAATTAGAAAATTGTTAACTTTTCTCTTTCCCATGGTTCCTAAGATCATTTAGTTTCTAAGAAGTTTAGCAACTAATCCAGAAGTAAAACAAGCCCTAAATTCCAAATTCTAACCAAGGATCTGCAACAAAAGTGTGGCCCTGAATGAATCACTTAAGACAGAAAAACAGTTGCAAACCCCTGGGGCTTTTTTGAGAATTAAATTAGATAATACATGTTAAGCCCTTAGAAGGTCCCTGGACAGAGAGCAAGTTCTTGATAAATGCTAGCCATTTTGATGGTGATAATGGCTGTTAAGATTATGTTGATGATAAAGATGTTGATGTTGATGATGATGATTACCTCCAACCTAAATCACTTCAGGAGACAGGAAGTCAACAAGGTGTACATGCCGCCAATCCTGAAAGCAGAAACAAAATACACACGAAATTCCTCTCTTCTCGATCTTTGTGTTGACTACCAAAGTTCCTTGTTTGCTAAAACCACAAGGAGGAACTCTGGCATTAGGTGTTTAAATAGGCACAAGTAAGTAAAGGAGAATTTGATTGTACAAGGTAAAACCTGAAATGGTAAATCAATGAACAATGAAAGGCTTTAAGCAACTGAGGGACAAGCTAGATGAGGCTAGCCGTCTAGTGACAAATTTGAAGAGAGGAAAATATCCCCCTGATGGTTGTCCCCTACATAACAGGCTGCTCCAGGCTGCTTAGACATCATAACTATTTGTCTACTGCTGTACAACGCAAACTCCCCACTTTTTGGGTCATCTTGAGAAAAGAAGATGTAGAAGGTGTATCTGCCACTCTAGTTCCACCTTTCAACAGGTCCTAGAATTGAGTTATGCTATTGACCAGGGTTGGGGTGAAGGATAGCGTCCCCAATCAGGTTGTGCCTGAATCACCCAGCCCCTACATTGGATGTTGCTCTACCCTAATTCTGTAATCCACCATTGGATCACCAAAGAATTCATACCACTTAGCAATTTTTCTGCCATCTCCATTCAATTCAAGATACCAGATAGATCTAAGAGTTTGACATTCATTCTTCTGTGTTTATAGACTCCTTTTGAATATGTATGAATAATTTGGAACACATTTTTAAGAATAATGTCATTGATCAGTAGTATATTCACTTTCTTCCCTCTCTTTCTTCCTGAAGCTTTCTCTCCCCTGCCTCTAGGTCCCAAGTGCCTGTGCATCACCCTTTAACTGCCCACAGACCTCAAATCTGATACCCCTATTCATCTAATGCTCCTTCCTGTCTGAAGCCCTACTACACATTGGTGACCCTTTGACAGGATGCCCAATGAGCCATTTTTAGATTCCTCATGCCCTAGCTAATGCTAACTCTGCTCACAAGAGTCCTTTTAGAACAGCGAACAATATCAATGAGATCAATTTACACTGAAGTCATAGACCATAACATTGTTTCAAAGATATTTGCATTTTAAAAGGACATGTTAAACCAACTGAATCTCCTCCCTTGAAATGAGAGGCAACATGACTGAAGCACTTCCAGGCTCCATAGCAGGACTGTATTGAGGGCTGGAGCACCTTGCCAGAACGTCAGATCACTTGCAGACTCTGTCTGTGTTAGGGTCTGTCTTGGGCTGAGGGTTCGGGTGTGCCATTGTGGCTGATTTCCTAGCTTCCCCTCACAGCACAGTGCAAGGTCTCCAAACAGCATGAGGAAGTGTTGACACGGGGAGAAGAGCAGTACTTATGGGACTCCTGCGCCGTGCACAGTGAATGCTAGATGTTATGAGGGTGCAAAGAAAGAGAGTCTCTGTGCTGAAACATCTGTGGGCAGGATGGCCCTGCCATCACTCCTTCGACATTTCTAGAATCTCCTTTCCCTTAAGGGTTCAGCTGAGAGTTTTCCAATGACAGGGACTCACAGGAAATTTGGAAGGTGGCGGTGAAGTGGAAGCCATTGTTTTGGGGAGCCAAGGGGAGCAGCTTCTCAGATCACTCCATGAGCTCCTACTCTGCGGGGCAGTGCTCGATGCAGAGGCTCTTTCCTTCCCCAGATGGTATGACTTCTCCATCTGCCCTCGTGTGTCAAGCCTCAGTCACTAGTGACTGTGTCTCGGACAGTCTGGCTTCCAAACCATCACACATGGACGGCTCCCACATTCATGGAAGCCAGGTTCAGACAGTAAACTTCTTTTTCCATAGTACACGGGGGGGCCGTGTTTCCCTAACTAATCCCTTTTTTCTTTCATTTTGTGGAAAAGTACACTTGTCTGTGTTGGCTACTCCTCCCACCGAAAGGGAAAGTCTAATTCTCCTCCTTCTGCGTCTCAGTGGCAGCAGTTTCCACTGTATCCAGCAGGAAGGGCGGTGAGTCTCAACAAGACAAGTTAGTACAGGCGAGTCACACGTACTCAAAGGCTGAGCGCCTGCTTGGATGTGGAGGTTAGTACTGCGTATGGGTGATTGTTCTTAATGAACCCTTGTTTATACCCACAAGCTGAAGAAGCTGGTATAAACTAAGCATACATTTTTAAGACTTGTTTGCCATTATTATAAATCTGAGCACAGTGTACATCTGCACCTAGACTAATCATTAGCTCTAGAATAGGAGTGTGCTGATATGTTTACTATAAATGTAATGATTCTGCGAGAGACAGATTGGAACTTGGGTAAGGATATGGGTTCTTAGAGATCTGGGGATTCCACCAAGTCACAAAGAAACTGATGCTAAAGAACCCCCACGGCCTGATTTCAGGACCCTGGGTGGGTTTAGTGTTCTGCAAGCCATTCAGGAAAAAGAACATGTTATACAGCCTGTGAAGCTCTTGATTGCTCCAAAATCCGAGATGGATACCAAAACATCAAGTGTACCAAGAAAATGATCTTTAAGGCCCCTACATGGGGATCTGAAATTTTAATTAAAAGAAAAAAGAAAAAGAAATTCTTTCTCTAAAAAAGTGGAATACACAGTAAGGATATGGTCAGAATTTTTGAGTGGCAAAACTGTTTTGTAATCCTAAAGTTTGAAAATGAATGCATATTTGGAGACAGGACATGGGAGAGGCTGTTTGCCTGTTGTGGAATCTACAAGGTTCATAAAACTTAGTCGCTCCTCAGAGCAGCCATATTGTACGACTTCAGCAGGCACTTACTGACTCTGCGTTCCAGGTAGACAGTAATGTCTATAGGAAAACTCCAGGGAAATAGGAATCCTGGTGAGTGAGATAAGGCAAGAGTGGCAGATACATGAACGATAACTTGGCAAAATAAACACTATTGCATACCCTTTAATCCATCATTTCACTTCCAGTAATATGTCTTAAGCAAATGACAAAGATGAAAATCTATACATATGCACACAAAGATATTTATTGTGGTATTGTTTACTTTTTCAATACATTGTAAGGACTTAAATGATGAAGAGTATTATGAGAAAATCTCTAATAGAAGTCAACACGAAAAAATGGGATTAAATAAGAAATCAATACAAAAAAAATCTATAAAATACTCAAATATTTTTTAAAATACAACATGCTTCCGAACATGGATTATTATCCATGGTTCAAAGAAAAATATACTATAAAATGAGAAAATATTTTAGCTGAATGATAATGAAAAGCACCATGTATCAAAAATGGGTGATGTAGCTAAAGCAGGCCTTAGAGGGAAATTTTGTAGCTTTAAAAACTTCTATAAGCACTGTGCTGTACATATGAAACTGATGTAATATTGAATGCAACTATAATTTAAAAATAAAAATGTAGTTGTTAATTCATAAATAAATACTAAAAACTTGGGTCAGGGCCCTAAGATCGAAGGCTTCATGGGAACACACACCAATTGAATGCAACTGATTTTCCCGTTAGTAAAGTGGAAAAACCATATCTTAAAAGATTAAATGCTATAATACATGTAAAATGCCTAGCATAACGGCTCACACAAAATACACATTCAATAAATATTTCCTTCCCTCTCCCCTCAAGTGGCCTTTAAGCCATCATCAGAAATGTGGACTATATCTGTCCTCAGAACAAAATTATTCTTCTTGTCATTGGTCTAAACGAATGAAACCATAAACCAGTCTGCCTTAAGTTTTCAGCACTGCCCTTTAGCCTGTTCACTCAGGAAACACGCACACAAACCAAAGGAGTAAAAGCCCTGAGAACCAGAAATTTATGGATAACCTGACAAACAAAAAATTACCTTGAGCAGCAGCGAGGCCCTCAGAGTTCACCATGGTGGCCAGAACCCCCTCGCTAGAAGATACTGTTTCAGGGGCAGAGTGGAACATTGATGACATCACAGGTTTCGAACGCTTGCAAATGATGGCTTCGGAAGCCAGCACTGTCATTTCCAGGCTGTGGCACCACGCACAAGTTACTAACGAACCGTGCGTTTGTTTTCTCATCCACCAGCTCTTCCCTAAAATAACTAATTCCATAATCCATGTTGACAGGAGAAATATACAAGTGGATGAAGATATTACAGTATGTTCCTTGTGGTAGTAGTGGGAGCATTAAATGAAGTAATTTACATTTAAACACCTTATAAGTCTCTAGCCTGTGGACCATTATCCTCTTTTGTCCTTATTTCCCAATCTGAATGGGTAGGTACTTCATTGGGGATGCCTTATATATGAACCAAAATTCTAATACACATCCCTGATTCCTGACACCATATTTGTTCTATGGTAACACACACACACACACACACACACACACACACACACACACACACAATTATCTCAGAAAGCCAAACTAGGTCCTTGGGGAGAAAGCAACTGTGACTTCACCAGTCACTTCTGACTCTCCCTCTGAGAAAGCTGACGCCTTCCTCTACAGGAAGTGTGTCTCACCAAAACCAAGCACTGGCTTCCCCAAATGTGCCCAAAGCATTGTTAGCACCACTCACATTAAGAGCATAACAGAATAATCATTGAGAAACATTCCAAGATTTGCACATAAAATCAGTAATTTTTTTTGTCATTTGTTGCCATTAACAAGTAACTTGTGACCTAATAAATGTCACTATCCATTTTCTTTAATTAAAATAATAAATATTATGCAGTGACACAGATTGGCATTTATGCCTTCATTTCCGCAACATGGGATTTATAACTAAGGCTTTCTTTGAGGGATTCCACAAATAAAGGTTATTAAGCTGCCACAAGATGAACGCAGGCTCAGGTTAATGAAATTGGACAAGGAAGGGCAGTGATGGATGAAGCCCTCATGCACCAAGAAAAAGGGAATTCCACCCAAAGCAAGAAGCATTCTTGGGCTGGCAAAATGTATGCTCCATTTTTCTAGGCAGTTCAACTTTAAATGTATGCAAGATGAACGCAGAGGCAACATCAATTCCACTGCCATCCCCGAGGGGGGACGTAAGTGTGGCCCCACTCCCTTGGGAACAACTCTTCAACATTCTATGGTGCATTCTAAGATAGCAGGGAGAACAAACTACTCTGGCAGGTGAATCTGCTACCAGAAACGCAAAGTTAATTATTGTAATGTCCCAGCCACCTACTTTGAAGATGCGGTTCTATAAAAGAAGAGGTTACCCTTCACAATAAATAAATAAACAAATAAACAGACAAATAGGAAGTAAGCCTAACAGCATTTCCTGAAAGAATTCTTCTTAACTCTGGGATTCTGCTCTTGCTCAAACTCAAGACAGGAACCCGATGCTCCCAACCTGAGCTCCACCCTGGCTCAGCTCTGTGTCCAGCAGGGCCGACCCTGGAAATCCAGCTCCGTAAACAAAGGCCTCAAACTGCCCTCAAGGGCAAGAGTTCTGCAGCCCCTGTTCAAAGCCTCCGAGAAACACTGAGTGAGGGGGAATTGCATCTCCACAGTCATGATTGATCTCTGTGGATTTATTTACACATCAGGACAGCAGACACCTCAACTTCTCACACCCCATATTCATCTCAGAGCCACAAGAGGTGGGGCCAGTCTGACTGAGCAGTGCTTCTCAATTTACTGGACTGTAAGAAGGGCCCCAGATCCTGTCCACCTGGCTTCTAGCCCCTGCACACCTCTAGTCCCAGCTGCTTTGCTTGGCTCTAGCTAAACCCAAGAGTGTATTTGTCCACTGCAGACTCAGTTAGAGATCCGGTTTCTCAAGTGCTGGGTATTTCAAAGAAAGAGAAGGAAATACAGCGACTCTCACCTGGAAGAGCCCCAACTTTGAAAGGGGCCAGAACTGAGTTCAAGTTTTGGCTCTACCTCATCCTGGAAAAACTGACACATAGCAGGGACTCAACAAATACTTATTCCCAGCAGGGAGAGAAAGCTTTGCCTTCCCATTCCCTCCAGTGCCACCTCAGGTGATCTAAAACAGTGCATATGTGTTACATATAAGACATTCACAAATTAGATATTATTAGATATATATTTTATATAAGCACACATATATATTCATGGTCCCACTTATGCACCCATTACAGGTTATATATTCTTAATGTAGTTTCAGTTAAAATAAAAGCGAGATGAATTTACTGTCTCAAATTCATGCCCACTTGAGCAACAGCAAAGAGGAGTTCCTGCAACCTCCCCCGCCGAAGGTAACATGGCCAGGATATGACAAAGCTTGAGGACACAGAGACAAGAATCCTTCTCCTCTGAATAATGCCTGGGCAGCCCTTGCCCTCTGAGACTCTGCTTCTGTGTCTCTGAGCTGACTAGACTCACCTTTAGAGACACATTTTATATTTGGATATTGAATACTCTCAACCAGGTTACAGCTAAAACCTGTGGACTTGGGAGCCACTCCCTAACTGTAAAATTGACATAATAGGTCTTCTTGGAGATTTAAAAAGATGAAGAGTAGCTGATAGGTGGATGGATGGATGTATGAATGGGTGGATAGATGGATGACTGGCTTAGCAGAGTTCCTGGCACATAGCAAATACTCAATAACGTTAGCTATCATTTTTGTCACCATTAAGACAGTAATGACTTCACAGATTTCTGTTCAGTTCTTGAAGGACTTACCCTTCTAGGTCAGGGCTATTGGCAGTATCTGGGACTCCCATCACATATCAGTACAGTGTTCCTACACTGGATAAGGAGATGTGGATCACACTGTAGGTCTCTTACAGCCCTAAAATCACAGAAGTCCATGACTCATGGGACAAAGGCCCACGCCTTTGTGAGGCAGCTCTTCTTGTTCCAATGAACAATAAGAATGCCAAAGCCCCAATTTTTCCTTCTGTTTGTTTTGATTCTGTGTCCTGGGATAATGCCAGTTCCACTTCCCATTGACAACCATTTGACTATTTTAAGCAATTAGCACACTGCTGAAAGTTGAGTGTGGCACATGGAAGGTCTACTCATCACTGAGATAAAGAGGCATTGGCCAGTTGAACCCTTCCCCTTGTCCCACCATAAAAGTGTGCTCATGCCATAGGTTTAAGCTACCATCAACACGGACAGCCCTCTCTCCAAGTTCTCCCAAATTTCTGCTTTCTGACTCTGAATCATTCCTTTCTTAGGGTCTCCAGTTTCATTTTCCTGCTGTGACCTAAATCAGCACATGGTTTCCTTTTCACTGTCAGTATTTACAAGCCAGCAAGACAACAGAGTGTGACTGTGTACATGAAAACAAAGAGAGAAGATGACAAAGAAGGGTTGAGAAGCGGGGACTGGTCAGAGACAATGCTCACCTTCTGATCTCAGCACCAAGCAAGGGGTTCAGATCCATCCTCGAGCAAACCAGAAAGTCACTACCAGTCACGAAAGCCAAAAATTGCTGACAGATGGCCCAAACTGTGGGTGTTAAAGATCTGAAAGACTAAGGAACCTGTGTTTTCAGCTCAGGGTGGTACAAGTCAAAGAGATATAAATCAGAAATGTTCTATTTTTTCCCATTCACCTCCTTGGATGTATACAGTCTGTTGATTCTCTAACTCTATTCCCTGAGTAAGCTTTTGGGTAGATTCCCAAACATCATGGTCACTTTCAATTATTAAAAGTTCAGCTTACCTTGGAACTCCAAATTCATATCCACTTTGAAACCCTTCCCCTTCCTCCTCACCAGACAGGCTTGTAGCTCAGGGAACTTGGAATAGGGCTGTTTTCCCTTTCATTCTGATGTTTCTAGTACTCTGGAAGGAGGGAAACCCAAAGGCTAGTTCCAAAGTATCCCCTCCCTGTAGACCTTCCGTGCACCAGACTCAACTATCAGCAGTGTGCTAATTGCTTAATATAGTCAAATGGTTGTCAGTGGGAAGCAGGACTGGCATTATCCCAGGATACAAACTCAAAACTAGCAGGAAAATGGTCACTTTCCCAATTGTAGAGAAGCAACAGCCACTCGAACATTGCCTGGAGATTCTACCGGCTGCCCACTGCCATTGTCAAAAAAGGCCGTCTCCGCACAGAGAAGCCACAGTTTTCAGGGGCAGTGAACAACTGCACCCGAATCCTGCCCATCCCCGAGGGCCCTGCAGCAGGGAAGCTTTGTTCCCAGTCAGCCACACTAACGATCCACGACCCACTCAGCCCATCCAAGAGGCGGCAGCATCGTGGAGCCTGATTCTCTTCTTACGCCACGCTCTTTCACATGGAGCCAAGGAACCACTGGCGGGGGTGGGGGGGGCCTTTCTGAGCTCCCCAGGGCTCTCGAGCACCTGGGATGGAAAGTTTCCTAAGCTCTTTCCCCAAGTACATCCTGGCTTCAGAAATCTCTAGAAGAGAAGCTTCAGCCTCTACTCACTATGTTCTTATGTACTACACATTCCAGGGGACACATGGCACTACCTCCCAAAATGCCCTCACCACGCTCCCCTCTGGTAAAATGACACCACCAGGCTGGGCTTGAATGGCCCCAACTCAGCCACCATCCAATGGTTATGACATGCCTATTTCTGCTTTGATAAAGCATCCCCAGTCTTCAAAAGTGATGGTCCCAAAGGTACTCCTTCCTGGGCTTTCGGGAGAGCAGAAGGAAAAATTCACAAAGCCACTGTGCTCTAAGCCAGCAACTCCTGACTGATCATTAGACCCCCAGCCCCAGGCTTCTGATTTGGACTGGTGGGAGAGTCAGTTCTGCAGACCCCCAGAAAGCTGGGGTAGCCTCAGAGTCCAGAAGAGTGTCCAGCTCCAATTACGGGCAGCTCTCTGAAATGGATGGGATCCCCAACACCTATGTTTCCAGCTCTCAGGCAGTAGGAAAACCCTCCCTCACAATATCCTGTACAGGAGTGTGTCCAGCACTTGTCTTCAATTTGCATACAAATTACCTAGGGATCATGTCAACCTGCAGATGTTCATTCAGCAGGTCTAGGGCGCTGCCTGACATTCGGCATTTCTAACAAGCTCCCCGGGGGTGAAGCTGCTGCGGCAGGTCTGCAAACCACACTCCTGCATGTGGATTTTTTCATTCCCTTCTCTCCTCTCACTGTTTTGGAGACCCAGTAAATCTCTTAATTTTGAAACTAACTAATTCCTAACCTTTATTGAGTGACTCACATTGGGCGAACATTGTGCTCTGTATAACACTCGCATTATACCATTTAATTCTCTCAACAACTTTTTGAAAGAACTAGAAATCATTGTGTCTATTTTAAAGATGGGGAAACTGGTCCTGAGAGGGCTGGGCAGCCGAACTCAGGCTTCCCGAGGAGCAGCTGGCATAGCTGGGCTTTAAGTCCAGGACGTGAGCTCCTAAACACTGCTGTCGGAGGAAGGCAAACCCCAAAATGAAGAGTACAGCAGAGATACCGAGATAGGCGATTGGAGAGAGGGTACAAGGCAACATCATCAAGTGGTGCTTACATCAGACTCAGATGTCCCTGAGCTGGCCGTCCCTCTGGAAAACTGCAATATTGAGCTCCCGAAATAGTCCAAGACATGTTTAAGCAAACGTTTACATTGCAAACTCCATTACTTTCCTCTTTTTTCATTTATAGCCACCAAGTTCAAGCAACCTCATCCGTGTCAGGAGGGACCCCATGAATAATAGATATGTCATTTTTAACTGTCAACAACATACCTTGTAAATGGTGTATGCGGGCTTTTAAATAACCCAGCAAACCATTCTTCTGACATCATTTTTACACCAGACTTTATAACGAAACTCGAACCAATCTGAAGAAAAACACGTGGGTTAAACTGCAGAATCGTGCTCCTTCACCCGCTCTTGTCTGCATTCAATATTTCACCGGGTCCCACGTCCCCTCCTCCATTCTGATAACAACTGCCTGCTATGGAGACAAGACAATTAAAATATTTCAGCGTTCTTCTGCAGTTAAATAGGCTCATCTTTCCCTGTGACAGTTAGTTTATGGAGTCGGGAAGGGATCGCTGTCCTTCATTCCTACTTGTAAGTGACATAAGAAGATTAAGAAAAACAAACTGTTTCCTTGCAACAAGACCCTGGCTGGCTGTAGGTTTTGACTGCCTGAGTTTGGACAAGGTGACATGAATTTCCCATTCGCCTGGGATGAAAGGGCATTTATCCCAAGAAAAAAATCTTGTCACAGATACACATGCCACCACGCAAAGTAAATCTTTAGGACTATTTGTCAGGTGACACAAGAATGTCGTATCACTGGAAAAAACAAACAAGTCTGCGGATACCCTGCAATCCATCAACAAGGGACTCAGCAAAGGCCAGGGACACCTTGGTTGCTTAACCAAACAGAAATTTAATTAATAAGTAATTAACATGGAAAGGGAGTATTCTTGGTTGTCTTCTTTTGAAATGTCTTTATTTTGGAAACTTTCAAACAGATACAAAAGTAAAGAAGATGGTATAATGGCCTACGTATACCCACCAGCTTCAGTAGTTTCTTGACTCGGGGAAATTTTGTTTCATTTATACACCACTCACTTCCTCCCCACTTCTGGATTTTTGTGATGTAAATCCTGGACATCATATCATTCTAAGTGTTGATCTCAATTATCTTCTAAATATTGTTCAAATATATTCTCTCATCTCCATTGCCACTACATCTTTGATCAGAGTCTAATCACCTACTGTGGCAGGTCCACGAGTAGCACCCAAATATGTCCTAGTCCTAGTGCCCAGGACCTGTGAATGTGACCTCACTTGGAAAAGATTCCTGGCAGCTGTGATTGAGGTAAGGGTGTCAAGATCACCTTGGATTTAGGATGACCCTTAAATCCAATGCCGGGTGTCCTTATAAGAGAAAGGCAGAGAGATATCGCAGACACACCAGCAACAGTCCATGTGAAGACACATGCGGAGATTGGCACGACCCTGCCCCAAGCCAAAGAACACCTGATGCCACCAGAAGGTAGAACAGACAAAGCATTCTCCCCTAGAACCTCCAGAGAGAACATGTCCCTGTGGACACCTTGATTTTGGGGGTCTGGCCTCCTTCTGGAGAGCTCCCTGAGAATACATTCCTGTTGTTTTAAGGTACCAAGCTTGGAGTCATGTGTTTACATCAGCCACAGGAAATAAATATACCTATCCTGGACAAACACCATCTCGGTGTCTTCCACCAGTTAGAGTCCCAGCTGCTGACCACCCTGAAGACGAATAACACAAATGTGCCTGTGAGGGCGGCTCGCTGGACCTCTTCCACAGCTCCCCATGACAGTCAGGATGTCACTCACACTTGCTCAGACGGTTTGGTCTGTGCCTACCTTTCCAGCCACATTTCCCACCTCTCCCCACTCCTCCCACATGCAGCCTCGTGCTCCAGCTGAACCAGCCAGTTTTCTACACAAGCTTGTGCTTTCCCTGCCTCTGTCCCTTTGCACATGCCATTTCTTTCATCTGGAGCAGTGCTGTCCAATAGAAGTATAACTAGAACACATTTGAAAAATAAGCAGGAAAAGTCCATCTTAATATATGTTAGTGAACCCAGCATATCCAAAATATTATCATTTCAACATCTGATCAATATAAAAATGTTGATAGGGAGTTACTATGCGTTCTTTTTATTTTTCTTTTTGGAACTAAGTCTTCAAAGTCTAATGTGTATTTTATACTGATAACACATCTCCAATTCAGACTTTGCCATGTGTGAGGAGCTCAATAGCCACAGGTGGCTGGTACTACTCTATCAGACAGTACAAAATGCCTTTAACACTTTTTTCCTATTTTCATAAAATATTATCCATTCCTAAATGTCCAGCTGAAATATTATCTTCTATGGAAAAACTTTTCCTGACTATTTTTATAACCCCCACCAATAGGATCAATTACTCCCTTCTCCACCAAGGTATGAACCTTGGATATTTTCCAATTTATCCATTGTTTACATTGTATTATATTTAATTGTTGTATGTGTATCTTTAATTGTTGTATAAACTCTTCAGGGGGCTCACTAAGAGAGCCCCTGGTCCTCTAAGGGTCCCAATCCTTGCTCTTCCCCCTCCTATCCAGCCCTTTTACATATCACTGGTGAGACTTCAGTTTTAGTGCAGAGAGCCAACTGGCTTCACCAGGGGAATAGAAAAGATGCTCTGGTCCAGGAAGAAGAAATGATGGACCCTCAGTGGTAGGAAGGGGAGGTATGGAGGATGACTGAATAGAGCCAGTCTTACATTCCTAGGAAGAGTAGCTTGTGTTGGGAAATAGCATTAGTGAACCAATCAAGACAACTTTCCAATTCTGCTAAGAAAGAAAAGGGTGGGACCACCATATGGGTGTACCAGAGTTTGTTCGAATGTAAGGACCCCTGCACAAATCAAAGAGACATCAGTGGAAGGAGAGGTCATACAGCCAACTTTCTGCTCTTTCATATTGGGCCAAATTGGCTTGGATGGGCTTTGATCCCATGTGTTGATGAGCTGATGAATAGACCTTAAAGTGTAGTCTAAATGAACTCTAACAATTATTCACTCCTGAAGCACATCGGTAGGACCCTGTTGCAAATTGGAAACCAGGTCATAGGACTGAGGCAGTGATCTGTATACACTCTTCTTCTCCATTGAGGAGTTTATAAAAGTGGGACTTACACTTCCTCATGGCTTGGTGCTTACTTTTTTCTCTCCTGAAACACCCTAACTCTGCACATTGGAATCCTGCCTACCCAACATCTGTCCCCTGAAACCTATTGTTTTTGTCTTTCTCTTTCAAACCCCCTCTCCTCCAAGCCACCACAGTGCTTTACTTCTTCTCTCTTACAGGACACGTGTTTTCCCTATTCAGTCAAAATTATTTGTGCTTTCATTTCTTTTACTGAAGAGAAGAACTCTGATATATGCATGTCTGTATCCAACCCAACATTTGACTCTGAACAGTTACTCCATAAACACTTGTGGAACACATAAACAAAGGAAACACAATGTATATCTCTTTAAGACACTCATTATTTTTTAAGTCTTCTCCCCTATCAACAGAATAATTAACATTAGGTCTAATCAGTCAGTAGAAGTGTTCAGGGCTCTTGAGGTGCCCTTTCTAAGTGAGCACAGCTGCCCCCAAAGTGCCACTCCAGCTCATTCCTAGTCACAGAAAATAAGGATAGCTAACGTGTATTGAGTGTTTATTGGGTTCCAGGCATTGTTCCAAGTCCTTTACATACATTCACTCACTCAACTCTTGCAACCACCTTGAAGTCGATACAATTATTTATAATCTCCTTTGTACAGAGGAGCAAACCAAGGTACAGAAAAATTAAGTTTCCTAGAAATGGCATATAGCTAAGAAGCATTAAGACAAAGAATCAAAGCCGGATAGCCTGGCTCCAAAACCCAAAAGGCTACACTTGCTCCCCACCAAAAAAGGAGCTGCGATGTTCTGAAGACAGAGAACTTGCCATCCCTATCAGCTGCCACCCTTGGGCACTGCCTAATCCCTTGGAGTCTCAGATTTTTCTCATCTCCAAGCTGAGTCACCAGCAGTCCTATCCTGCAGGTCATGGTGAGTGTCCAGAGCAGAGCAGGCACCCCAAAATGGTAGTTATGTGTATCGATCACAAATCTTTCTGTTGAGAAACCCAATTAAAGCGGCAAAAGGGAAAAGAAGAGCAGTGTTCTACTATGGAAGATCAGTTTCTATAGTAGAAAAGTCTAGGATAGAGGGGCCTTCAGACATATCTGATTTGGGGGCTCAAATGATTTCATTAGGACTGAACGGTGTCCTTCTCTCCAGTTCTCAGCTCTTCTGTTCTCAGAGTCTATTCATCCTCTACCTAACCTGTTCCATGTGATTCCTAGAAATTCCAGGCTTCCACCCACAGTTCGGTGACTGCAGGGAGAAAGACCATCTCTTTTCCCATAATTGTGGCAAAAGACACACACACGAGACTCACTGGATTGTCTTGGACCACCAGCCCTTCCCCGAACCAACCACTGTGGTGAAGGGAATGGGCACATGGATTGGCTGATCCCTGGAACCAGGAACTGGCATGGTGTGGGGGTGAGGGTTCCAATCAAATGACAGGGAAGGTGGGGTGGCTTGCTACAGGAAACATGAGGCGTTGTTACCATGAGAAGGAAGAATAGACTCTGGGCAGGCAAAAACAACATGTCCTCCACTGCAAACATTTTCGATGTTCTCATGTTCTAACCAGCCGGGGCGCCCTGGCCTGCGGCCCCACGACAACGGGCTCCGCCAGCCTGCATCCACTGCCCGTCTGTCTCACAGGCTCCTCCAAGTCCTAAGAGTGCGAGGGCCCCACGCCTCCTCCCAGCTACTGCAAAGCTCAAATTAGTCACTCCGGGGGCCCCTTCCGAGGCATATCAGAGACCAGCTGTGCAAGGACCTGTCACCTTCTTGTCAGTGGAAGTTTTCTGTCCAAAGAACTTTTGTCATCGCTCCTTTCTCAAGTAGCTGGATGTCACTTGAAGAGACAGCTGAAGTCACTCACAGTGGCTGGTCTCAAATCAGCGCTCACTGGCCTTGTCAGTGAAAGCCTCACCCCGCAGCGAAAACTGTCACTGATCATGTTTAGATATGTACGCGGAGGTATTAGATTAGAAGAGAGAATGCAGGAGATAGGAGTTTAAAAGAGGCCAAGTTGCAAGGGAAATCTTAATAGGATGAAGTGAAAGCTTACAGTTGGAGTTCATGGGGGCATGTTTTTCCAAAACCCAATTTATACTTCCCATCAAAACCAGCAAGCGAACACACATACACACACTCTCCAACAGCCTATCTGTATACACAACCGACCTCACACACAAGGCGTACAAACCAACATACTTTATAAACACACCTGAACCTTGACGGGACATCAGTGGGTAGTTGTCTTATCCAGACTATAAGTGGCTAGCTTTCACCCTCATATCGAAACACTGCTAAATGTCAGAAAACAAATATTCACTCAAAAAACTCAATTATCTTTTGGAGGAAAAAAAGGAGAAAGAATCCACCTATTTACCCAATTGCATGTGTTTCCATTCTCTGCATATGCTCTCTTGGGCGGGGTTCAGAGGGGCGGGTGAGCAGGGTCTCTCGACCTCAGCATCGCTGATGCTCTGGTCTGGATAATTCTTTGCTCAGGAGGGAGTGGGGATGTCTTGTGCTCTGTAGGTTGTTTCACAGTATTCCTGCGCTCTACCCACTAGGTGCCAGGAGCACTCCCCCAGTCATTGCCAAATGTCCCCTTGGGACAACATTGCCCCTGGTTGAAAACCACTAATTTAAGCTAAAAAATGCTACCTTCAATGTTTCTATGGTAGAATAATTGGCTAATTATTAATTAATATGCATTGGCTTGGGAATAAGTGTTGTGCTTCCATTTTGGGTAGCTTTATTTTAGACTTCTGGTGCCACATTTGTGCATAAAACACTGCACCCATAGTTTTAGGTGGCTGACAGTCACTCCTGCAACTGTCTGCCTAAATCCTGGGCAAGAGCAGCATGGGCAGAAGAGAACTTAGGCTCTCAAAACAAACAGATCAGGTTTGAATCCAAATGTGCTACTAAGTGGCTGCATGATTTAAGGCTAGTTTCTTATTTGTTCTATATTGTTTCCCACAATGAAGTTGCATTTTATAAAAGGTGATTATATTCCAGAAGGTACTAACACATAATGGATGCTCAAAAAATACTGTTTTCCCTTAAGAATGTGCTTTGCTCTAAAGGGGCCTTGCCCTATGTGGAAATACAAGTCCAGGCTTTCTCAGTGAGGGTGATTAATCAAGTTAAGTGCAATGATAACACTTCCCTGCTTGTATAGCTTTTTGTTTTTCATGGAGTTTTAAATTGCCTTTCTGTTCTCCAACTATTTGTCTTTATCAAATGCCCAAGTATTTCTAGCATCTCAAGAAAGAATCAACAATTTACCCCCCAAAATATCTCTTTTCTGGAGCCTTCCATCTAACGTAAATAGATGGTGTTGCAGAAACAAACGCAGCCTGGCTACATCCCAGGGCTCCCCTTCATTACTTTTCTAAGTTGGATTCACTGTTTCCTGGATCCCTTAGACTCCTTCCTACTTTGCTGGTGTGCAAACTGTGTGAGAGGCTAAAATTTTAATTCATATGCAAATGTGAAAATTGTGAAGATAAATCAAGCTATAGAAAATATAAGCGCACAGTCCTGAAACTGTAGTTTTAACAAATGGATCCAAAACTCACACATCCAAGGAGTGTGAATACAAAATCATCACTGCAGGAGGCTACGTGTGCTCTATAAGGGGCTGCCATGCCCCGAACTACATTTGTCCTCTCCTAGGAACATTCTTTCAGAGTCTGCATGGCATGCTTTAGAAACCTTCACAAAGGGAGAAAGATCTGATCTGAGGAACAATCAAAAGTTCTAAAGCCAAGAGAGATAAGGAATGAAGGTGTCAACCCAGGACTTTTTCTGCGATGAGGAACTAATGAGTTACCTCCCAATTTCCCACCACAGCACTTCCAACCTGGGGAACACACGCCTTCAGGCTTTGGCCAAACTAGAGATGAGATAGATCCTAGAAAAGGGATACATTTCCTTTAAAAAATTGTAGTTTCTTTTTTTTTTAATCACTTGCATGCTACTCCATAAAATATCATTTTAATAGGAACATTTTTTCCTGATTTTTAAATCATATTTGAGGTCAAGAAAGATGCAGAGCATATGATATCATAGAACCTTTTGTGTAACTCTTGGCAGGGGCCATCACCCAGATTGAAAAGCACAGAGCTAGTAAGTCAAGGAAAAGTGCAAGACTTAGCCAGATGCACACAGAGTCCAGCAGATATTGGAGCACAGTCATTTGGAAAGGAGCTGGTCATTCTCTAGCTGCACTCACTCCCTTGGGATGTCACGCATGCTGATGGCTTTAAATGTGATCTATATCCTGGCTACTCCCAATGTTATATTTCCAGCTCAGACCTCTCTCGTGTAACCTGCCCCACACTATTCAATATCTCCCTGCCTAGAATCCTAATTAGATATCTCACATACAATGTGTCCAAAAGCAATCCCCAGCCTTCAACCCCCAAAGCTTGCTCCTCCAATAACCTTCCCCATCTCAGCTGATGGCAGTCCATGCTACCAACTGCTCAGGCCAGAAACCTTGGAGCTCACCTTTTTTTCTCTTTCTCTAAGACCTCAAACTCAGTCTAGCACTCAATCCAGTTGGCCATACCTTCGAAATATGCCTAGAATCTGACAACTTCTCCCCACCTCCATGGCTGACCCCTGAACCCAGCTGCCATCCTCCTGCACCAGCACTGCATGGTTACACAACTCCCACCTTTGCCCCTCCACAGACACCTCTCATTATGGAAACCTGGGGGCCCTTTCAAAACCTGAGGTAGATCAAGTCCCTTCTCTATTCAAGACACTGTGCTTGGGCCCCACTCCTCTATCCCACTCCGAGTAAATTCCACACTTCTTGGAATGACCGTGCATAGCTTGGGCTTTTTCTTCACCCCTCTGTCCTTCTCTCCTACTCTTTTCCCCCAGCATCGCACCACTCTAGCCTATGCCTTCCTTGCTGTTCTCTGAACACACCAGGGACACACTCACCTTAGGGCCCTTTGAGGGCTGTTTCCTTTGCCTAGAATGCTCTTCCTCTAGATCTTGCATATCTATCCCCCTCATTTGCTTTAAGTCTTTGCTCAAATCTCACCTTTTTATTAAAAGCAAGCCTGACCAGGCCATTTAAAATTACAATCACCCTCCCACCTCTGAGCAACTTCACTGTGCTCTGCTCTGCTCTACTTTTTCTTTTTCCACAGCACATAGGACTAGTTCATGTATTTTTGTTACTGATTACTGTATGTGGTCTTTGTCTATGGACATATCTCACTTAGGACAGAGCCTGACATACAGTAGGTGCTCAATGAATATGTGTCAAGTAAATGCAATGAATAACTCTACTTTTGAGACTCTCCAGAAGTGCTCCCACATATTAAACACGAGATGGGTTTATTGAGGATTTGGGATTAGCCAGGTAGATGCAATGAGACTGTCAAAAGTGATGCTGAAGTGACTACACACGAGGTCATGGTTGAGCAATTACATCATCAGCATTTGTACAGCACTTTGCAGTTTACAAAAGAAATTGGTAGCCCAGAGAACAGGGTAGAGATGAGCAAATGCAGTTCGTTAGGATGACAAAAGCACACTCAGAGGGGAATGAAGGAACAGGGTCGGGTAGGGATGGGGGTTATGGTCAGAAAGGGCCATTTACAATCAATTAAAAAACACTAACAAGTGAAAATAGTAGAACTAATCAATAAAAGTGATTAATACATAGATCAAGGGAAGTTCTAAAAGTATTTTGAGCTCCCAGTAAAAGGGCATATAATTAGAATTGAGTATTTTCAGAACATAAAACACAAATAGATAGTATTATATGGAAAAACATTCACCTTGAACACTGATCAAAACATGCTGATTAAAACAAAAGTAAAATACTACTTTTACATGCCATAGAAGGAAAACTTAGAAAATAACAATGTACAGTGGTTCAGGGAATGTAGTAAGACAAGTATCCTCATTCTCAAGATAGAATATAAATTGAACAATCTTTTCAAAAAGAAATTCATACTATAAATCAAGACCATTAAAAGCTTCATACACTTTGGACAGGAATTCTACTTTTAAGAATCTGTGCCAAGAAAAGATCAGAAATATGGACAAAGATTTATGTATAAAGATTCAGTATAATGAAAAACTTAAATATATATATATTTTTATGATTATATAAATTATAATGTTTCTTTAGAGTAGAATGTTATGCAACCACCAGTAATTACACTTATATAAAATGTTAATGACATGAGAAATGCTCATGATATAAGGCCAAATGAACTGGAACAGGGACACTGCCATCTATGACATATGGAATCAACTAGTATTATCAGAATTCATTTCAAATCAATTCAAGAGTGGATTTTTTTTCATTTAATCTCTCTTTGATTAGGGTTATCAAAAACAGTTTATTAGATTTTTTTCAGAGAAACAAAAACATAGCCATCTTTCTTTCATGCAGAGAGAAAAGAATAATATATTAAAATTACATAATTTTAGAATGGTTATGCACATAGACCCTGAAGATTATTTTCTTATGCCTAATGGTTCATTATACACACAGTTCTGTGTGAAAATAATTTCCAGTTTTAATGCATATTTCACTGATCCGATCTCAGTTTCCTAATTTTTCAGATGAAGCATGGTCTTTCTAGATTAAAGGCCAGCAAACCTTTCCTGTGGAGGATCAGATAGTAAATATCTTAGGCTCGAAGACAGATGGTCTCTGTTACAACTCTTCAATGCCGTAGTTGGAGCACAGCTGCACCGCATAGTCATGGCCATGTTCCAATAAAACTTTATTTATAAATGCAGGCAAAAGACCAGATTAGGCCCATGGGCCATAGCTTGCTAACCCCTGGACCAGATGATTGATAGTCTTCCATTAGCTGACAGCTCCGACCCTGGTGCAGGGGTTGAATGTGGGCATGCACCTGAGAAAAGAAGATGCATTGTAGCACCAGGAAAACCCCATGGGCTTCTGAGTTAGAAAAATATGGGTTGGACACCTAACTCACTTCCTAGCTGTGACTCTTGTTACAGTGCACTTTCATCACTATGGGTATTGGTAGCCTCTTTTGCAAAATGAGATGGTAGCACTTGGTTCACAGGGTCATTCTTTGACTTAACTGAGATGTTAGAAGTCAAAGCCCAAGACTTGGATCTGGTAGGTGAGGGGCTCTCCATGACTCGCAGATGGTCTTACTAGGAGAGCTCTAAAAGAGTGGGCACCACAGCGGCCCAGCTCCTGACTTATTTGGAGCCTAAAGCATAGACAGGAAGGAGTCTTAGGGCTGCAGCAGAGAACAGCCAGGATAACCTAGGTTATGCTGCAGTACAAATCATCCCAGAGTCTTGATGGCTCAAAACAACCAGGTTTATTTCTTGCTCATGCTTCTTGTCCATGGCTGGTCAGCTAGGGGCTCTGCTCTACACTGTTGATCCTGCAGGACGCCGATGAATGGAGCAGCCACCATCTGGAGTTTCCCAGGGTGTAGCGACAGAGGAGAAGAGAGGCTGACTGAGTCAGGCACTGGCTCTTAAAGCTTCCACCTGAAGTGATGCGTATCGCTTCCATTCCCATTTCAGTGGCCAGAGCAAGCTGTAGAGCCGCAACTAACTCGGGGGCCGGGGGAGGATAGATAGGCTGGCCACCTTGCTCCTGGAGTGGGTGGTAGATCTGGAAACATTTGATTAACTACACTAATAATTTCCACAGCATAGAATAACAATAATAGTTTACATTCACAAGCATTTGACATAACCTAATACAGTGCTAACTGCTTTACGTAAAACTTGGGGAAACCAAGCCAGGTGGATGAAAAGAGAACCAGAAGTAAATGGAACAAGATATGTGGCCCAGGGTTCCCTACAGCAAAATAAAACCAGGGGGCAACACCTCAGATAAGACTCGCTTTTCCTACGTGCTTTCACCAACTCTCTCTCCCTGTCACCCTCCCTTTTCGCAGATGGGCCTTATTACTCTTAGGAATCTTTAATCTAAAATCATGTCAAACTTGGTAAACCCCCAACATAGAGACTGTCAGCAACTGAATTCATGCATTGAAGCCCTAACCACCATGTAATTCTACGAGAGATGAGGCCTTTAAGGAGGTGACTGAGGTTAAATGAGGTCCGAAGAGTGGGGCCCTGATCCCATAGAACTGGAGCCCTTCCAAGAGCAGAAAGAGATGTAAGAGGTCGCCCTGCCCAAGAGGACGGCAAAAGGCAGTAGTGCACAAGCCAGGAAGAGCACTCTCTCCAGGAACAGCCCTGCCAGAACTTTGATCTGGCACTCCCAGCCTCCAGAACTGCGGGGGAAACTTTTCTTTTGTTTAAGACACTGAGTCTATGGTATTTTGTTACAGCAGCTCAAGCTGATTAATACAAGGATCTAAAGCAGACAGGCCTTCTCTCTGGACTTGATATTCCAGGACAAACTCAGCTTGTTCAAAATTACATTATGATGTTCAAACACAGATGGTGGAACCCCAAAGCTAAGGTTGCGTTCCTAAGAGGAAAGGGTAGCTTTGATCAGAAAGACCTATTTTCAAAACCCAACTCCACTCACCCTTTGGCCTTAACAAGTTATATAAGCTCTCTGAGCCTCACTTTCCTCATCTGAAAAGGGGGAATCATCTCTCTCATGGAACATTGCTTTCTTTCACACGCAAGAACATGCAGTATGGTGGCAGGCTTTGTTTTTTTCCCTTCCCTCGCCCATCCTGGTCTTCAGTGCTGCAGCTCAAGGTTGAAAGAGAAAGAAGTTCTTTAGACCTAAGAACTCACATGAAAGGTGCTAAGGACAGGTGGGTCTTGGCACGCCTCTCTCACCTTGCACGCCCAAGAGTCTAGCTAATGGTACCTAGCTGA
Organism: Glossophaga mutica; assembly: GCA_039655065.1. NCBI lineage: Eukaryota > Metazoa > Chordata > Mammalia > Chiroptera > Phyllostomidae > Glossophaga > Glossophaga mutica. Next base: position 24,714,971 of record CM077315.1, read on the forward strand.
TGGCCCATGCTGCGCTGAATTTGATGGCAGATGGAGGCAAGGAAGGGAGGTAAGGCATGCAGGGAAGCCAACACTCGTCACACTCAGGTGGGGGGTAAGTTACAGTGACCGAGCAGCCACTCTCGTGTCTCCACCACGTTGGACTGGTCGGAGTTGGAATATGCGCTGCGAACTAGATTCAAGACCTGTTTGCAGCTCCTCGGTTGTCCTGTGAAGAACATCCCAGGGTTACTTGCAAGATGGTTCTAGAGGCAAATGGCTTGGCACACAGTAGATACTCAACAAACATTCTTTTTTCTTTCTTTTACTGTCTTACTGTGCGCCTCAAAGTTTCAGAAATATCAAAAGTGAATATAACTCAGGTTTTGAACCTAAAACCTAAATTATATTTAGGTTTGGACCTAAAACCAGATTTTGACGCATTGGAACCTAAGGAAGAGGAGGAGGAGGAGGAAGAGGAGAGGCAGCCAACGTGTAGCTAGCAAGCACCACGTTACCAAGCGTTTCCCACATTCTCTCATTTACACATTACAACTATCTTGTGAGGAAGGTGCCAATAGGCTCGACGTACTGATGAGAAACCACCACGTCAGAAAAGAAAAGCAATGTGGCCCGGGGCCCCAGTCCTAGGTGACCAGGCTGACACCCCCAGGTCGGCCTGCCTCCAAATCCCGTGCTCCCTCACCCAGCGCTGAACGTCCTTGGGGCCTAGAGCCTGGTCTGCTCGGTGGCATTCCACACAATGCCCTGTCACAAAAGTTAGCCAGAAAAACACAGAACCCCAGAATATTTGTACCCCGTAGTCCCACTCGTTGGGTTTAGACCCGAATGAGAAATCTTTGCAGGAATAATACAGGGACACGTGGAGAAGGGATGGGGCGGGAGTGGACTTGGAGACTGAGACTGGGATTCTGATACGGCCTCTGCTCGCAATGTTGTGTGAGGCCCTGATCAAGTGCCTGCTCCTCTCTCGGCCTCAGTGTCCCTTTCTGCCACATGAAAGGGAGGTTGAGTGAGGGACATGCCAGCAAGCCCCCAGGCTAACCATTTTATCATTGGCTTTGTCTTCTAAACACACTGAGCTGAAATCTTTGGAGCCTGCATTTTCCAGACGACTGGCTCAATTCACAACTCTGCTTGCCCGTCCCCACAGCCAAAACAACAGCAGCGGATTTCTCAAGAAAGCTGAATGGAGACCAGGCCAAGTACAGTCGCCAGTAAAGAGAACTACTCCATCCAAAGGCAGATTCGCAAACGGAAAAATCACATTCCGCAAGTTCCTGGAGGGGGAGGAGAGAGGAGGAAGCCGCTGCTTCCAATAAGGACTTCATTCCAGAAATCCCACACAATGGCCTCGCAGGCGCCCTGGTGTGATAAAGAGATGACTATTTCGGTGGAGTGAATCGAGTCCCAGGGGAGAGGTGGGTGGAGGACAAGGCGAGTGTCCTTTCCAAGAGAAGTTGAGTCCAACCCTTTAAACTGGAATACTGACTCTTCCGTTCACGCTGTAATGGCTTTGACCTGAGGAGGACTCGGCCTCTGCCAAAAACCTGTCGGTATTAAGTGTGGTTTCAATTTGAAAACGGCTGGGAACCAGGGGGAGCAGATCTTTGCTAGAGCTTGGAGTTCGCACCACTGAGTCTGCAGGTGCCCCCTCCACCAACGCCGCGGAGCGCCGGCCCTGCCTCGGACACTGGGCAGTCGGAATCGGAGGACCCCAAGGCCATTTTTTTTTCTCTGCAGTAAATTTCCGGATTTTTTTTGAAAACCCTCTTTTTCATTTCTAAATTTTAAAAAAAGTATAAAGAATCCCTCTGGCTTGTATTTCCCCCTTTTCCAAGCTCCCAGCTCTACCCAGCTGTGCGGCGGGCAGAGTGGAACACCACTTCCATGTCATGTCCTTCCAGCCCGGCATAGAGGGGTGCTGTGTTGCCAGGTCTTCATGTGCCTGTGTCCTCCTGATTTTTAAGCCCTGCCAACCCTCCTTACTCCCTCCCTCTCTCTGCTAAACACCAGACAAAATCCAACATAATAGGGAGACCGTGAGCTTTGAAGTCAGAGCTGGTTCTACAAGTCCGTTCACAAGTCAGGGCTGCGAGGTTCTGCACCCGTGGGACTCCCCAACCTGCCAGAGCAAGGACCCCCTCGCAGGCTTCTTTCGCTGAGTGAAGGGGAGAGAGTATGTGAAGAGCCTAACACGGGGCTAGCGTGGTCTGCTCCCGCCTTCTTCCAGGCACGGAACCGCACAGGGTCCCTCCCTCCAGGAACCGCACTTCTGCGAAAAGACAACCGTGACAGCTCTGCCTGTCACGCTCTAGGGTGGGGCGTGCAGAGGAAGCCATGAGAGCTCATCGTGAGGAAGGCATCAGTCCTAATCCAGGTGGCTTTCGGGCAGAGTCCAGGAATGGGAGACATGAAAACCTAGAACTTGAATGATAATTCAAAACCTAGCAGAAGACGACAGGGAAGACAACCTTAAGTTGAGGAAAGGAGATACTGGATGGAGCCTAAGGGAACAGAGGATACCTGGGGGCCCCGATGGTGTGGGGAGAGGGGGCAGTTTAGGATGTGGTCAGGGATAACGGGCCCTTCTATCTGGCATGTAGCACCCACTCAAAGTTATTGAATCTATTAGAAAGTGAACTAAGTGATCTCAAAAGGCACCATTTGGTTTGCTTAAAACCTTCTACAGTCATTGCTCTGACAAAAATAATAGTAATACGTAAAAACCCTGGCTGGCGTAGCTCAGTGGTTTGAGCGCGGGTCTGCAAACCAAAGGGTTGCAGGTTCGATTCCCAGTCAGGGCACATGTCTGGGTTGCAGGCCAGGTCCTCATTGTGGGGCGCGCAGGAGGCAACCGCACATTGATGTTTCTCTCCCTCTCTTTCTCCTTCCCCTTTCTCTAAAAATGAATAAATAAAAATCTTTAAAAAAAATAGTAATACGTAAAGAGAAAATAGAGAATGGGGTATACAGAAAAGGGGGACAGATAGAGAAAAATAACTACATATATATGGGCATAAATTTATTTTAGTGTATTCTTTTGTTTTCAGGACAAAAAGATAACTCTAACCACGCACCCTCCATGTCAAGGGAGCCGCAGCCATGTGCCCACACACCCTGAGTCCCCGACTACGAGGGGCACTCGCCTGGCTCCTTCCCTCCCAGGGCACCACTTCACCATCACACACCACGCCAGGGTTTCGTCATCATTGTCGTATAACCAGCACACAGCACTTTCAGAAAGATTCACGTACGATGACAGAACATAAAACTCCGCCCCCAGAGGACCTGGGCCCTATGCTCGGTGCACAGCCTGTGAGACTTTCCCCTTGCACCCAGGCACACCCCTGCACATCGCGCACACACGCACACACATGGGCATGCGCACGTATGCATTCACACAGGCACATGCACCATAGCCCCTGAGAGATTCGTCTTCAGAACAGTTGTAGCGTCAGAGGACCCCTGGGCCGGAGATGGAGCTCCAGCGCCCTTTGATAGCTGTGAAACGCCTAGAACAGAGGCCCGCAGAGTCTTTCTATAAAAGGTGGGACATTAAATACTTCAGGCTTGGCGGGCCAGACAATGGCTGTTGCAACTACTTAACGCTGCTGTAGTAGCAAGAAAAGCAGCCACGGATGATATGTAAATCAAAGGGGTGTGGCTCTAATAAAGCTTTATTTAAAAATTGGGAGGAGGCCCAGACGGGACCTGAGGGCTGTAATTCGCCCACCCCTGGTGAAGAACATACCATAAACTGAAAAACGCAGAAGGGTAAGAGGTTAAGTACACCCCCACTGAAGGGCAAGCTTCATTTTCAGAGGTCTGCACTGTTCTGTTTGAACAATGTTTCCGCTTTAATGTGCATCCTTCGGTAAATTAAGGACTATAGAGAATCAGACCAAGTGAAATGCCCCCTCACCCCAAACCAACATTCTGAGATAACCATTGTTTTCTAGCTCAGAGAGAGAGCCCAACACAGAAATGACCCAGACACGTGGAAGAGATGGAGTGCCGTGGGACAGGGTGGTGCTCCACTCACGTAAAATGCCCTGGACCACAGGCAATCAGCAAATGATTTATTCAAGATTACCAGAGACACCCTGATAAAGCCTTCCAGCGCAGAGGCCCCTGGCCCGTGCACAGGAGGAGGGCTCCGAATGGCGGACAGGCCAGCAGGCAGGCCGCACACAGAAGACCTGCTGCACCTGTGGGGAGGACCCCGGCGGACGGCTTTCCAGTCTGCAAACAGCCTTTCAAACTTGGGTAATCAAATACACTTCTAATAACAGAAGCCATTTCACACCACTTGTCCCCATAGGTTTTGAGACATAATTCACAAGTCCAGCTCCTGCCCAGATCTGAGCATGCACAGCCTGTTCCCAACAGGCACCTTCAAGACAGTGACTCTGCTTCTCCCCGCCGAAACTCGGTGACCAAGCAACCCTTCACGTCACACATCCTCTCCCGCTGGTCACCCTCCCTCCCAGGCCGAGCGGGGCCTTTCAGGGATCAGCGCCTGCACTTAACTCAATGTTCTGCTCAGCTGCTCGCTCCAACTTTGCCCTTTCTGGCAGCTTCTGCAGAGATCCCAGATGTCTTCTGGGAATTCTAGCCAACATTGGGAGGATACACTCCAATTAAATATTCCCCTGGATTGTCCCCTGCATACCCTGCCTTTTCCTTTTCCCCAGCTCACACCAGCATGCACACCCTTAACCACACCTGTTCACTAAACAGGTACCTACTGAGTGCTGGGTCCTGCAGCTAAAAAGACTGATACACAGTGCCTGCCCTTTGATAGCCTGTAGCCTGTTGGGTAAGACAGAGAAATAAAACATCCCACAGCAATGAAATAAATGTTGTTATCAGGGCGTGTAAAGAGTACTACAGATAAGCAAACACGTGCACAAGCAAATGTAATAGCAAAAAGTCTGAAAGGATAATTTCAAAGGGATAATAGTGGACGCCCCCCAACTGCATTCCAACAGTGGACATGGGGATCCATTAGGTGAGGAAGGCTGTCAGTGAGAAGCTAAAACATACGTAACATTCCATTTTTTTTTACAAAAATGTATTTAGTGATACTATTTCTATTACCATATAATTTAATGTTTAGATGCTCTGAGTGCAATAGGGTCAGGGCTAGGGTGAAACTGATGAGGCCCCTGGGACACGGCAGAAGCAGAGGAAGTACAGGGCGCTCTAGGGAGGAGGGAGTGCACGGGGCGGGGGAGGCACTGGGGAAAGACTTCAGGATGGAGCGACATCTGAGTGGGGCCTTGATGAGGGAGTGGGGCTTTCCCCGAGAGGGCAAAAAGGAAAGAGTATTAGGGAGAGAGGGTGGCCTGGGGAGAAAGAAGGAAGTGTGATGAAGGTTAATGAGTAATTGTGAATTTCCAAAACAGAAGATGCAGGATAGAAGGATAGAAAAGAGAAAAAGACAAACAGACAGATCTACACATATACCCCTTACAGCTAGTCAGCTCTTTCCACTCGAGGGTCCACTTCCGTGGTGCATCAGCAGTGCTAAGATCAGACTGAGTGACCCGCAGCCCCAGCCTCACGGTCCTGGTCCAGACGCCCTCATGACACTCCCCATCTCTGCTTCTTCACTCCATCTCTCTCGATAACATCTACGTCCATTATTTGGGGTGCCACTCCGACCTCCGGTCTCTTCCTCCTCCAATCATTCCTTGAGTTCCTACTTTCTGCAGATGTTTTGACGAGGCTGTCATGTGACTGATACACAGTTTTCTATTAAGTATGACAGACATTGCTCCAAGTGTCTCACTTATATTACCTCACTCATGTTTCATGAAAACCTAACATGTCTGTGGGGTTATCATCCCCAGTTTAGACAAGGTGACTTCAGATCAGAGCGATTGAGTAACTTACCCAAACCACAAGGGAAACGGATGATTCTGTCGGGACTCAGACCCCCACGGAGGATGCCTACCTCTATGTTCACTGCTGCACTGCCCACGGCGGGGTGCCTGAGGTCGCCCGCAGGGAAACCGCAGCCCAAGGCAGCACCAGACAAGTTGTAGGGGGTTATTACCTCCACGGTGGTTGAGCTTGAACGCTTGCCTAACGCCCTCCCCCAGTATCAGATCAGGGACTGACTTGCCCGCAGTCTGTTTCTATTCACGGTCAATTCATGGTCTATGGGGGCTCTCGGCTCTTCAAATAGTGTGGGAAGTAGTTTTGCATTCACGTTTGTAGGCGAATTGTCGGGGTTTCGTTCATCCAAAGCCACTAAAGGAGGGCACTTAGACAAGGAATGAAGAAATGAAAGTCAGCTGAAGCCCAAGAACCAGGAGTGCGGCTCCTGGGAGCCACTGGGCACAGTTCTCCGGAGACAGGCCGAAGCTGTCAGCAGCCGCGGCTTGCCCATCTAGAAATACGAAAAGCTGCTTTTCTCGGGCCAGCTCTGAACGTGCCTTCTGCCTACAGGGGTATGACATTCTACTGAGAGAAGCTGGAGCTGTCCTAGCAACATCCCAATAGCGGACCATGGGGACATCACGATGGTCAGCGGGGCGACGGGCCCTGGCAGAGGGCGCTAGGGCACTGAAACCAGGGGAGAGATGCGGGGCCTCTGGGCCATGACAAGGGAAACATCGCCATCTGGTGGCTCCATGAGAGATGAGCTATATTCCAGCCCATTGTCTCAGGCAGGGACAAAGTTAACTGAGGCAAGAAGAAAAGTGTGTGGAGTATTTGGAAAACAAAGGTCCACCACGCCTTATGGCTGCATGGGAGGCAGGACCTGGCCCAGTCGCAGTCTGTCTGATCTGTGGCCAGGGGAGAGAGAAATGAGTGAGGTGAGAGGTGTCGGGAGTGAAAGCTGTCCTACCAAATATGGGCCCCCCAGGGACAGCAAAGCATTCCTCACGTGATATTATGAGGGATCTGCTCTCAACCCGAGCTCAGAAGGCCTTTCCAGGCACCAAAGGGGGACAAGACAGAGATCACAAGATTGTGCAGTGGGCAGAGAAAATAACCGGATGACTCTGGTGACAGTGGCAGCAAAGCTAAAGCATTCAGGACCTACCAGGTACTCTGCAACCATTAATTAATAATTACTGTGTTCTTCAGACTATAAGACGCACTCCCCCCACCCCAAATTTGGGAGGAATAATGGTTGTTAATGCTGCTGTTGAGTTCTGTTTACATTTACATTAGTGAAATATTATATTATTTATGTTATTAAATATTTTACCACATTTTGTGCTTCAAAAATATTTTTCCTATTTTCCTCTAAAACCTAGGTGCATCTTATTGTCTGAAAATTACAGTAATTAATATGTAATAATAATTAAGCAATTATTTAAAACTAACCCTCACAGAAACCCATAGAAAGCAAGGTGCTATTACTGTGTCCATTTTACAGATGAACAAACTGAGTCCCTCAGGCCACCCAAGTTGCAAGCACTGGAGCCAGAATTTGCTGTTTCTCACATGGCATCCAGAGACCATACATGGGGTGCAAATTAAAAACACAGAACCTTCAACACCACCTCAGACATACTGAGACAGCATCTCTGAGGAGTGCATGAAAACTGATTTTTTAACAAGTTTCCCAGGGGATGAGACGACAAGCACATAGGCAATATGGGCTGATTTTGAAACCAGAAAATATTGGGGGAAAATGGCATTCATGCTGCCTGTCATATACTGAACCCAATCAGCAAAGACAGGAATTGAATCTTTATGGGCACTTTATTCAGATGGCCAGGATCTGAGAAGATGGTGGGTTCACACCCTAACAGACCATCTTACATTTTCTTTCAAGCCAGTGTTTTTATAATAAGGTGGGGTGAAGGGTTCTGAAATTCAGGGAAAATTAGATTAAAAAATCTGCAGCATTCTCACCCTGAGCAGTTAGCTGCTGGGTGAGGGGTGGGGGATGCAGTGTCTGAGTCTCCCTGGAACACAATGGCCCGGACGTCTCCACTTGCTCCCCAGGCGGCAATCTTTAGTGGCTGTCTCTCCAGGAACCAGGCTGGGCCTTATCTGCAGTTCCTGAAACAATAGCTTTAACATATGCATTACCTACTGGGCTTAGAGCTATTTACCTTCAACTAAAATTTTCCACCTCTTGGGTCTCCTAGCAATTTGTCTTCATCCCCCACATTCTTATGTTGAAGCTCTGATCCCCACTATGATGAACCTTGAAGATGGTACCTTTGGGAGAAAATTAGGTTTAGATGAGGCCATGAGGCTGGGGCCCCCATGATGGGATTAGTGTCCTTCTATGAGGAGAAAGAGACACCAGAGTTTTCACTGTCTGTCGTGTGGGGACACAGAAAGAGGGGGGCTGGCCGTATGCAAGCCAAAGGAGGGCTCTTGCCGGAACCAAGGTGCCACGATGCTGGCCCCTTGATCTTGGACTTCCAAACTCCAGAACTGTGTGAAAATAAATTTTTGTCTTTTAAATCACCCAGTGTATGATACAGTGCCACATCAGCCCAAACTAAGACTAAGACCCTAGGCTGTACAGCCCTACACTGTCTCACTCAAGATGCTAAGTAGATGCCTGTTAAATCAATAAGGACCAGGACACTCCACGGCTCCGTCCCTCGGAAGAGAGGCACCGAGGGCACACGTGTGCTATTGCCATGATTCAGTCTCTTCTCCAACCGCCAGGTGATGCTCACTGGAGTTTGTTCTCTTCCAAACCGGAGAACAGGCCTCCTTCCTGCATCACTAAGGATTCACGGGGGAGGCTTTTGAAAGCAGATGTGATAACATGGTGTGGATGTGGGGAAAGGAGAATGGTAATAGCAGCCTCACTTAGTGTGGAGCGCTGTGATTTACAGAGCTCTCTGGCATACATTATTTCTTCCGACTGCTGGAAGTGCCCTGTGAGGTCTGGAGGCCAGGTAATTATGATCTCAGTTAAACAGATGATAAAGCCCAGGCTGACGGGAGCACGGGGCCCTGCCCATGATCACCTCACTAATTACAATACATGGAGAACTAAGAACAGCCCAGGAGGTGGAAGATGAACTAGCAGAAACATTTGGGGTCGCCAAGGAACGAAATCAGAGGAGTCAACATGGCTTGGAAGCAGGGATCACCGATCAGGCTACTGGCAGCAAGGACATTCGCCCCAGGTCTTTCAAGTGACGATGACAAGGCCTTAGTGAGAAGGGGACTCGCAAGGTATGGGCACGGAGTTCGGGAACAAGCACAGCACGGGGGTGGGAGGGCGTCAGGCAGCGGCCCAGTGAAATCGTTACCAATCCTAAGACCAACAGACCCAGGGGACAATGGGACAGTGTTACAGACCAAGAAGCGGACAGGAAGTAAAATAAACAAGCAGAACAAGGACACCGAAGAGAGAGGGTGCCTTTGGAGAGTCACTTCGAGCCCCAGCCACCCCACTCTCCCCGGAGCCGGGAGCACTGTTTCCTAAGAAACAAGTTGACCGGAGGCCCTGGAGGGGACCACCTGAGGGGGCCTGCTTCTCAGCCTCAGTCCCCTGGGAGTGGGCAGTGGGCACTCACTGCCCAGTGACTAAGGACCAATGAGAGGCCTCTCTGCGGGACCACTGGCCACCGGGCCTCGCTGAGCGCAGCCACCCTGTGTGAGGCAGGTAATTCAATGGCTAAGAAGCTGAGACAGCATAGTGTTTCTTGTCAGACTAATCGGACTCTTTTTCCAACATAGGGGTAAAGCGTATCCCTGCTACTGAGGTTGCTTACCACTCTGCCAAGCCCTCCTTGATATATCCTTTCTTGTCATGCGAGCTTTTAAAGAGAAGGACACAACATTCTTTAAGTACCTCTGAAGCAGAATTGACCCCTCTTGGCCCTGGTTGCCCTTGGGCCTGGGTCATCCGTTGCTGTGGGCCTCCCCCATGCGTTGCAGGACATCAAGCAGCACCCCTGACCCCCACCCCCCAATGCCAGCAGCACCCCACCCCACCCCGATGTGACACCCAAAAGTGCCTCCAGACAGTGCCAACTGTCCCTTGGGGGCAAAGTCACTCCCCCTCCCCTTGAGACCTCCTGTTCTGAAGGACTACAGTTTGCTGAGCTAAATGTCCCCACTGGCAGTGGGAGAACCAGGGTTTCATTAGGTGAGTGATGATCTGTCTATATTTAAATAGTTATATTTTGTTCATTATGGATTTTTTGGCATTAATTTTGAGGTTTTTAAATATTGCATTAAAAAATTGCCTTCCTTGCTGAGTGTTCAGGTTACCCCTGAAATTTTGCTCCTGAGGTGCACACCTCATGTCTTCCCCCCAGTCCCAGCCCTGGGAAGGTGGCCTGGGGAAAAAGTTGTTCCCTTTCTTCCACTGTCACCCATGCCTAGGTCCCCTGGTACATAACTAGCTCATTCATGGCAAAGGCTACACAATACCTCAAGGTGTGAGTCAACAGGATTTACATAATGTCCTACATAATGGGAAAGAGGCGTGACTAGAGTTGTACTGGGTGCTACGTAGAAAACATGACCGAGAGGAACTACTAAGAGCCAAGGAACAAGTGACAAGGGCAAAGCAGCAGTTGTGGGTAGAGATAATGGTGGTTTCAATTTCTGGTATTAGCCATGGACAAGGAAAGAACTGGAAAGACTGAGGAGAAAGAACCAACAGGTATTGGTGGTCATGGAATGCAGGCGATGAGGATGAGAAGGCTAGTAAGGGTAACTCCCAGCCTTCCCACTGGGTGCGGTTCATAACTGGGGATGAGCTAGGGAAGCCTGGAGAAGGAGCAGGTTGGGAGGCAGCATGCATCGGGCATCAAAAAGTGAGTTGGGGGACGCAGTTAGGTGAGGTGCCTGACGAACCCATGGGGAGTTCTAAAGAGAAAGCTGGGCTGCAGATGCAGCCGCAGGAGCCAGCAGCCTTCAGATGGTCTCAAGTCCTGCAGTACCTGTGGCTGCACAGGGAGGAGGTGGGGAGTGGCTCGAGGGCCTGGGACCATGCCCTGAGGAACTCTCAAATGTAAAAGGCAGGGGGAAAATCAAGCAGGGAAGATGAAATTAGTGGGCTGAAAGCAACTTGCAAAAACAGGATATTTGCATAATCTCAAAGAATCTCCTCTTGAGATAATTATTAACTACAAAGAGGAAAAGAATAATTTTAAAGAGGAGAGACCTGGAAGATGCTACTCTAACCAAACAATTAAAACGAACCCTGAGACACATCCACCTCGTGAGCCTACTGCTGTGATGCACTGATAGGGACCCAGAATCTCCTCCGCAATTTCTTGCCAAAATGCATAACCTCAGGGTAATCATGAGCAAACATCAGAAAGACCCAAACTGAAGGACAGTCTACAGAATAACTGGTTGGCGCCCTTTAAAATGTGCCAAGGTCATGAAAGACATTATCTCCAGAACCAAAAGTTTTGGGCCCTGGAAGAGACAGGCTTGAGCCATGGTCTCCCAGAGAACAGATCAGATTTGCGCTCTCATAAAGTGAAGACAGAATCTCTTCCAGAATAGGCAAAGAACCCTGAACAGTCGGTGAGAGAAATCTGTGGTTAATCCGTTTGTTAGTCCCAGTTTGAAAGACACACAAAAACGCTGTTAGATCTTGCCAGAGACGAGTGTACTGGACAGCCAGCTGAGACCTATAGGAGGTTGCTAGCCTGTTTCTTTCCATTGTGTGTGTGGTGGCGGGTGGGGGGTGGGTAGGGGGGTGGTGGCAGGGGCAGTGAAGAGAGCTGCATTTTAAAACTGCCTGTTGTATTTTTGTTCTTTTCCAATTTGACATAAAGTAGTCCTTCTCTTGTACAGAGAGACATTTGCAGGGAGATTGCAAGAGTGAATCATTGCCAGGTCCCAACTGCCCATTCATTTCTTCAGTCCGGATGTTCAAAGGGTGGCCAAGGAGTGGGGTGACTAAACGTGCAGCCTGTTCATAAAAGGGCACGCCCAAACTGCAAGCATCTTTCAAACCTCTGCTCCTGTCGCAGATACTAGCAACTCTTCAGCCAAAACAAATCTCATGGCCAAAGCCAAGTTCAAGGAGCAGGAGAGTACCTGTCACCCAGGTGAGGCCTTGGCAAGGATGCGGATGTGACGCAGCACTGCAGACTGCCCCATCAGCGCACACACGGCTCCTGAGAGCTGGAAATGCGGCCGCTTCGGCCTGAGATGTGCTCCAAGTGTGAAGTACACAGGCCGCTTTGAAGACCCAGCCCCCCAAATGGAAATATCTGAATAGTTTTTACATTATTTGAAATGATAGCGTTTGGGATGTGTTAGGTTACATTAAATACATTACTAAATTTAAAAAATACTAATGCAGAGTGTGGAAAAATTGGGACCAGGCATATAATACAACACATTGAGGTAGAACAGTGGACGTCACTATGAAAACAAGGGGAAAGATGACTATTGATCAACCGTGGCTGACACAGAAACACACTTCATATTCGGGGGAAGGAACCAGTTTTATACGGACCAGCCCAAGCACTGGCGTTTGGGTTCCTGGTTTCTCCTACAGGAGTGAGGTTAGGGTTGATCGTGGAGGTTTCCAGGTCTACATCGTGAGACATGTCCAAAGCGAGAAAGGGATCTCAGGTAACTACATTTTCCAAATTCCACTCAGATACAAAACAGAAGGTTCTCTGGTGTCCCTTCCAACTCTACTTGGCACGGTTCCCAGTGTCCCCACACGCGGAGGAAGACATCAGGCTGCCCCTCGATTGTAAGGGCCATAACATGCCCACAGCTGCACTGGCCCGTCGTCGGTGCCCTCCGCAGCTGCCACGGCGTGGTGGAAAGTGTAGGTGGGACCTGGTAAGCTGGGATCATATTTCAGCTGGATTTATGACCAGTGGTGAGCCCTTCACCTCTCTGGCCTCAGTTTTATCACCTCGGAAATGAGACACATCAACTAGATGATGATTATGTCCCTTGATTCTAAGAACTTATGGTTTTACGACAACTTGGCTGCATCGAGGGCTGTGCATCGCTCAGGTGCCTGAAGTGGCCGAGGTGGCAAGCACAGACATCAGGAAACAGTGGAAGCAGTGTTGATGGGCACACGCAAAGACCGAGTCGACTGCGACAGGTGGCTGTGCTATGGGGCTCCACGCGCCTCCAAATGAGCCCCCGTCAGCCCTCCAGAGGCCTAAGTCTTCTTCCAGGTTCCATCTCCGGGCTAAGACGTGGTCTCCAGGGTAAGATGGGTCCTGGAGGAGCTTCCAAATCTCAGCCCCATGCTTTCCCGAGTCTCGTGGTGCCCCGGAGATCTGGGTTTCTACCATTCTCTCTCCCCACAAGTGAGACTGCAAGGGCTGCTTTCTCCGGCAGCCTGGGAGATAGGGGGAAAAAGACATGCAATAAAGGGAATTTTTGTACAGAAATGAATTTTGAGGCGACGATGTAAAGTCCCTTTAGCAGGAGCCACAATTTTCTTAAATAATCGTTCCCATAATTGGCTACTTGTGGGAACAACTAATTGTGCATGTAATCATTTGCCTGTACAACTCAGCATCAACCAGTAATTAAAGACAGAGCCGTCCTTGCTAAAATTGGCTCCAGAAATAACAGTAATATTTCCAAGTGTCCAATGTCTCCCTGCCAAGGAACTTTAAGCCCTGTTCAAGTAAGTTTGTTATTTTTAAAAACATCTTGAAAATGGGAGACCTGCATCCTTGCCCAAAGCCAACACAGTCAGAGAAGAATGCTTCTAGAATAATCCCCCGCTTGCATTTATTTTACAGCATATGTTGTGCATTGAGCACCCGCGTTATGCTGGGTCAGACTCTGCCTGGAACTAGTGTCTCCTTGATCTTCCAAGCCTTTGTCTTTGCACACTCTGTCAGAGGAGGGTAGGAAAAAATCGGCTGACTCTGCAAAAGGCCCACCTTAATTGACTTCCTCCAGGCCCGGGGAAAGCATCCTGACGAAGGTACTCCCGTCCACAGCGCCTCCCCACCCTGCCCATGACAGAGCCACTGTGTTTGGGAGTGTCTGTCGTCTCCCATCTAGAAGCTCACAGCAGCCTCTTAGCCGGTTCACCTGGTTTCACACTTAGGCCTCTTCAGTCCAACCTGCTGCCGCAAGAAAACCGGCGATGTTCTTAAATTCAGAATCATGTTCCTCCCTAGGTGGTGGGTTCAACTGTGTCAAAACTCAACACCATAAAAACATCTCCATGTCCTAAACCCCCATATCTATGAATGAGACCTTATTTGGAAATAAGGGTCTTTACAGATATAGTTAAGGACCTCAAAACAAGATCATCCTGAATTTAGGATGAGCCCACAGTTCAATGACCAGTGTCCTGATAAGAGAAAGGAGAGCAAGATGTGACACACGGACACACTGGAGGTGGCCATGTGAAGTCAGAGGCCACAAGCCAAGAACACACGAGGCCACCGGAAGCTGGAAGAAGCAGGGAAGGGCCTCCCCTAGAGCTTCCAGGGGGACCTGGGACCTGCTGACACCTTGGCGTAGGCCTTCTGGTCTCCAGAACTGTGACAAAATGAATTTCTGTTGTTTTAAGCAATAAGGTTTATGGCAACTTTTTGTGGCAGCCCTAGGAAGGGAATACAACCTACTTAGAATCTTCCCATAGCTTCCACTCATACTTTGAAGAGATTGCAACCTTCTTTTCTGGCCCCTGGTCACAGCCCCAGCCTCCCTGTATGCCTTGCCCCAATCCCTGCTATACCACTCGTGACTATAACCTTAGCCTTCTTCCTATTTGTGGGACCCCCCAAGCTCCTGCCCCGGGGCTTCTGCATGCACTGTCCTCCCACCCCCACAAGCAGCAGCAACAACACTCCCCTTAGCTGCTCCACGTCATCCTCGGGCCACAGCATGGGTCACCTCTGCCCACCGTATCTCAGGGGTTTCCTGATATGTGTGTACACAGCTGTGTATATTCCATTTCTCTGGAGAACCATTCCCCAACTGAGACGCCACCGAGATTTCATAATTTGCAGAGACTGTAGGGATGAACAAAGGCAAAGGGCCAGGTCTCCTCTCTCCTTCCTCGTTCAGCTTCCTCGGGGATGGTGTGTGGAGTGGAGGATGCAGCAACATCTTCCCTATCCATAAGCAAAAGGCCTCTAGGAGCAAGTGCACATCTGAATGGCCTGAAGAGAGCGCTCGTTTGTTCAGTTGTGGGTTGATTCTGTGCCAACAGGGAAGGCGATAAAGGGGTGTGGTGGCAGTGGGAGCACCACTGGTCACCGTGGTGACAGCAGGCGGGAGTGCTGGCCGTCACAGTGCCGCTGACTGGTCGGCAGAGGCCAGGCACGCCCTCCTGACCAGGAGAACCCCGCTCCAGAGAGCTGGAGTGCAAAGGTTGGAAATGTCTCTCTTCCAGGTCCCCACTCCTTAAAGTAGGAGATGCTAACAAAGGACCCAGCGAGCTCCAGGCCCCAACTTTGGTGTTCAGGGCTATGTCCCTGCCCTGGACAAAATGGGGACAGAGACCATGGCAAGCCACTATAGACACGGTCTTTCAGAGGACCCCCGAAGAACCAAGGATTGGGAGGCTGGAGCCCTACTAACTCTACCAGCACTACCCTACAGCCATGCTCCTCACACGCCCTCTGAACTCCAAGACTCCCTCCAGCAGCAGATGAGCCGGATCTGGCTTCCAGGTAAGACCTCCGGATTTTATCCTAGAGTGACGTGAAGTCCTCGAAAGGTTTTACATTGAGGGAAGGAGAACCTGATTGGCTTTATATTAGGAAATTCTCTTATCATGGTCCTTACAGCCCTCGAGCTGCCTAACCTCTGGCCTCTACACAGAGCCTGTTCCCCTGACCCTGTTCTCGAAACCACTTGAACCTTCCTTCCACCCCTTGAATAAGCCACACTTCCTTCTGCCACAGGACCTTTGCATGTACCAGTCCCTCCCCCTCATCCAAATCAGTTTTTCCTCGTGATTTTCTTTATTTTTTTTCCCAGGTAGATGCCAAGAACCTGGTTTGGAGACTATTAAAGCCACAGAATCTCATATTTGAAATATTTAAATTACATTCTTACAGTAAACATCATCTAGTACTGTACTGAGTTTACATGTTATTAAAATTCTCAAGATGTGATAAAAGAACACAATGTTTTAAAACAAGGGCTGGCAAACTTTTTCTGTAAAAAGGGTCGGACAGCATATATTTTTGGTCACATTTGAGGTCAGATAGTCTCTCTGGTAACTATCCCACTCCACCTTTGTCATAGTAAACAGTCATGGGCAATATAAAAACAAACAGGCATGGCTGTGTTGCAATAAAACTTTATTTACAAAAGCAGGCAGTGGGCCAGAGATCGCTGACTCCTGTTGTAGAAGAAACCCCTTTAAACGTGTAAGGGCAGCCAACCTGAGTTTTGCCTTCTCTCTGTTCAAGCCAGCTGCCCAGTCGGGACATCGGCAAACAGCTGTGGGGCACGAACACACGTCAGCTGCTACAGTCGGAACAGAGAGCTCTGGGAAGAAAGTCTCAAAGGAAAACCTTGCAAGAAGAAGGCTTCCCCCCTTGTTAAAAGTTAATATTTTAAATGATTTTCTCTTAAGTAAATAGGTAATCTTTTGAACCAACTAATCCTTAATAAATTAGAATCTTTACACCAAACCAGCCCGAGTGGGTGCCTGTGTTCCCACAGCCGTGTCCCCTACCCTGAGCCTCTCTAAGATCCATTGATCACCGCCAAGCCGCCATTGGTGGGATTAATTAATTTATGAACTTGTCATTACCATTCATTGATTAAAATGTCCCTTCTTAAAGATTTAATTATGCCCAGAGATAAAAGATCTGCTAATTATTGTCCTTTATCTAATTGAAGTTTTGTATTGCACATGAAGTTCAAAGGTTTACGACAGTTGCCCTTTCAAACAGTTGGCAAAGATGAGAATTTAATTAGAGGCGAGACCCCATCTCCCCTGACCTGTCCTAACGGGAGAGGGACGTCAGCCCCGACAAGATGCCGGGGCAGGGTGGGAGGCCTGGAGAACCTGTCAGGCTTCTTGGTCGCTAAACGGTTCTCAGCAAACAGCCCCAGTCACAGGCGCTGCCCAAACCGTTCGGGTTGCTGGCACAAGCAGACTTAGTTATCCACTGTGGCAGGAGTTCTGTCAGCCAAAGTGACACTGTGTTTAATTTTTCTTAAAAATACTGATGTATGAAGAAGTCTGCCAAGAAAAAGTTTTTTCTCCTAATATAATGGAAAATCAAAGTTCCTCAGTAAACAAACCACCGAGGGGCAGGGGAGCCTGTTGAAAGGCATAAACACTCTGAAATCAGACGGGTGTGGGTGGAATCCTCCTAGAAGGAGGATTGGTAAGGTCCCTCCTGTCCCTGGAATTCTGTCTCCACGGAGAAGCATCTCCACTGGGGGAGCTTGCAGCCCCTCTCTTGCTCTGCCCTAAAGGGGTGACTCGGATCTGTGGGGTTCACTGGTCCATGTTTGGTGATTGAGTAAAGCCAACATACTTAAAGCATTAGATGGTGTTTATTGTAAGACTGTAACTTCATTATTTTATATATGAGGTTCTGTAGCTTTAATAGCCTCTAAATCAGGTTCCTGGCATCCATCTGGGGTGGGAGTCAGGGTGGGGGGAGGAAAGACTGATTCGGATGAAGGGGAGAAACTGGCGCATGCATCCTGTGGCAGAGGGGGGTGCAGCTCATTCAAGGGGCGGAGGGAGGGCCTGAGTGGCTGGGAGAGTAGAGTGAGGGGAACAGGTTGTGTGTAGAAGCCAGAGGTCAGGTGGATCAAGGGCTGTAAAGGCCACCGTAAGAATCTCATGGTGTAAATCCAGTCAGGCCCTCCTGTCCATTTAAACCCCTTCAGTAACTTCACTCTAGAAATTCGTATTTCTCCTTCTCATGCATTCTCTCTCTCTCTCTCTCCCCTCACCCTCTCTCTTTCCCTCTCTGCTCCTCGATCCCTAACTTTCCCTTTGATGGGCTCTCCCCAAATCTTTTTTTTTTATTTTAATTGTTGTTCTTGTACAGTTTTCTGTCTTTTACTCCCATCCTGGCCCACTGCCCTCCTCCCCACCTCCCTCCCATTTCCACCCTCCCTAGTTTTTGTCCATGTGTCTTGTATACTTGTTACTCTAAACCCTTCCCCTTTTCCCCTGAAATTCCCTCCCCCCTTCCCTCCCCAAATCTTAATTCATGAGGAGAACAAGGTGTCAACAGGATGTTGACCATAAGTCAATAACCACATTTTCCCATCAGCTTTACAACATTAAAGGTGATATTTTCACATTCATCTATCTGACTCCTGTGTCCATCAATCTATGAGAGCAAGGAAATATGGTTATTTATGATGCTGCCAAAAATTCCCACAGTTTTAACAGCTGTGTGACTTTGGATATTTTGCTTAACCTCTCTGAATTACAGTTTCCACAACTGTTACAATGAAGATGGTAGAAACTTCCTTTATAAGGTTGTTGGAAGAAATGCAGTGATTTTAAGGAATTTGAGGCAGCAGCTGGCACCCCGTATGTGCTCAAAATACAATAGCTATTAACAGCGGGGTCCCTAAATGAGGCAAACAAAATGAACAATGCAAGGTGCCCGACCTCAAGAAGTGCAGAGTTATTTCCACATTCAGAATGTTTTTATACTGATAATCCCATCAAAGCCTGCCCTTCAGAGGACACAGGAAGCAAGTGACATTGACACAGAATTCATCTGCACAGCAGGTCCCTCCATCCCTGTCTGCTGAGACTGGAATGAAATAGAGGCTCTGGGAAGGGAAGACCCCTGTGCACTCTATGGAGAACCCACCGGGCATCAGTCACGAAGGTGAGTTTTTGTCTAGGGAAGTGCAGAGGGGGGTGGGGAGAGGAAGAGAAGAGCTAAAGCCATTCAAAATGGGGACAAATGGAAGCATAGTCAGGAGGGGGGCAAGAGAGATGAATGGGGTGAAGGGACATAGGGACAAGACTTGCTATCTTGTGAAGAGCAAGGTAATTGGGGTCAAGAAGAGAAGACTGTGATAGGGGATATGACGCCTGCAGCACCTTCGAATTGCCACAAGACTGTCCAGTAGCAGGAACCCGATCCATGTTTTGTTGTGAGAACGTGCAGACAGCACCATAATCACAGCTGACTTTTGTTGGGCTCTTACTGTGCACTCCACGTGCCTTATTCAACATTCCTGACAACCGTCTGAGACATCTTCTAGTCTCCTGTACCCATTTTACCTATGAGGAAACTGATGGTCAGGGAAGCTAAGCCTTTTCCCCGAAGTTACATGGCCCGTGGGTGGAGGAGCCAGGACTCTTGACTCAATCTAACTCTCCACATCCCCATGTTCTAAAGCATATTCTGGATCATTTTTATGAAGAAATATTCTACGGTGGATAGCTAATAAGTAAATCAGTGGCCTTCTGACATAGGGAGTTCCCAGTCCCTGCCCAATAGGGGCTGGGCCACCCAAGGGGCGAGGTGGTTATAAATGGCACCAAACAGAATAAGGCTGAAGTTTTCCAAAACCACAGCTAAGCTCTCTTCCTACCCTGAGACTCGTGACTTGAAAAGACATTGCATATGTCTTCTGCAGCAAACCTTAGGACTTCACTATTAGAGGTGCAGCTCCGGGGATAGAGTCCCCCAAAATAAAATACCAGCAAGATCAGCATGTTGATCTTTAGGCAATGAGATCAAAAACATTCATACAAAGGAATACTATTCAGCCATCGAAAAACAACATTGCAGATACATGAAAAGGCATCTTCGATCTCAAAGAAGTTTATGAAACGAAGTAGAATGTTATATATTGCATTTCGAATACATGTTTTATTTATATATTCACACATATATATGAGAGAAGATAAAGAGGGAAGGAAGAGGAAAAAGAGAAAGAATCTGTATCAAGTTTACAATGGTAATTTATCTCTATATAATAGAATATTTGGGAATTGCTTATCTATATCTTCTGTATTTTTATTATCTAAATTTCCTGCTTTTCTATAATTACCATGCATATATTTACTAAAAAGGAAAAAAAACACAGGTTTAAAGCTAGGCAATTTTTTATTCCAAGAATACAAAACAAGCCAGACGTGGAGTCTATTGTATGCGGTTTAACCACTTAGCCACCACACCTTGCACTACTTCTGGTTTGGTTTATTCTTTGCACGTTAAAACCGGGCTGAGGACACATCTTTATTGGTGACCTGTGCCCAGGGTAGGTGCTGCTCCAGTCCCCACTCTCCAAAGATGAGAGGTATCTGGGCTCAGGCACCCCCTCCTCAAGCCCAGTCCTTCTTCACATCAGATCCTTTCCCCAGATCATCAAGAATCCTGGCATCTCTGAGCCTACTCCGTCCCTTTGCAGCCTGAGAATACCTTCAGCCTTTCTGCCCCATCCCCCTGTGCAGTTGTTATCCTTGTTGCTAGCCCAAGGCAGTGCCTCCTCATTGTTTTGGTTGGCTGGGGGCAGTTTTGTTTGTTTTTATTTGCGTTTGCTTTGCTTTTGTGTCTTAACTCTGAATATAATCCTACCTGCAAAAGGTGGAAGGGCCTGCCTTCTTTGCCTGTAAAGGGGTGTTTGAGAGGAAAACCATAACTAAGTCACAGATGGAGAGAGGCCACAGTGGGGGTTGGGACAACGCAGTGGAGCAAGCAGGAGGGAAGGCCCCTCCCCAGACAACACAGAGCCCAGGCTGACTGTGGGTGCCTGCTCCAGCTGCCAGGGTTGTTGATCAGAGTAGGGACAAGTTTCATGCTGTCCCAACTACAGCGACTCCCTGGGCTGTTCTGCAGGGGCACCAGACCTCAGAAGCCCTCGGAATGTTCTGACCAATTCCGGAAGACTGTGGAAGCATAAGAGGAGGCCAGTCCATTGGCACCTGCTCACCAGGCTCCCCTCCCCTCACCCCAACATGGCACTGCTTCGGCACATCTCCACACGCGCCAGGCCGAAGAGCAGGAACAGCCAGCAGCTAAAGGCAACCTGGGAGAGGGTGGCTGTAGGGCCCTTCGCACCACCCTGCAGGATGTCCTTCTAGAACCTTCTTGACCTCGAAGATCAGCACCCACGTGATCTTTTCCATCCGCAGCCCACGACTTCCAGAAGCGCGGCAAATGTGCCCTGGCTGTTTCGCGTCTCCAAACTGTCACACGAGCTGGGTCTATATTTTTAACCCACTGAGAAAACAACTCTATATGGGTTATGAATTTAAGAAACAACCTTACTAATGGCATCAGGCTATTGAGCAGCATTCACTGGCTGTCGATTTACATTATGTAATGGAACGTGAAGCCCGATTTCCCTGTGTCACATGTGTAATGATTAAATTATCAGCAGATGGAAAGTTGTTCTGAGCTGTAACAAGGTCCTATAAGGTGCTAATTAACTTGGCACCTTTCTCAAGAAAGAACTTCTGTCACATTTTGATAGGAAATGTTGCCACTGGGGGATATGTACCGGTCCTCGGTAGCTCGAGGGCTTACTGGGGAGATTTTTCCTTGTTGTTAGTTCCTGAGAAGAAAGATAGTGTCTTAAACTGACTGATTCTCCCATTTGGGTCCAAAATCCATACTGCAACAAACCCTATTGGTTCTAAAATAGAAGAAATCACCTTTTACCAATGAGACAGTGATTGCTAACATTGGTGTCTGCAAGTCTTCAGAAACTCCTGGCTCCCTGAATCTTCACTGGGGGGAGCTCAGGAATGCTGTGTGGTCACTCCACGGGCTCCCCTTCTTTCTTCTTCATATCCTTAGGTTATGCCAGATTCTTCTAATCTGCAGGTAGGGGTGAAGGCCAAGACAATCGGGATTTACCAGGCCTTATTTTCTCAGTCTGCACGGCTCAGTAGTGAACCTCAACTATTACACATTTCCCCCATTCAAAATCATTGACATAACATTTTTATATCATTTTCCATTTTGAATGTGATAATTGTGTTGTATTTATACAACACCTTGTATTTACAAGACACCTTTGTCATTTTAAAATATACATATTGTAATGACAAGATTATCTTGGATTTGTCCTGCAATAATCCAATGGTGAGAAGGAAGTGAAAGATATAAATGAAACAAAATTGCCCATAAATTGGTAATAGTTAAAGCTGGATTCTGGGTACATAGGACTTCATTACACAAGTATCTCTTATCTCTATTTTATATGTTTTAAGTTCAAATAAAATCTTTAACACAAAAACAGACAGAGGTTCAAAAATTGGGTTGTGATACTTTCAATAAAGATTAAGGAAATTTATTTAGATTGATTTCTTTTATACTTAAGATTTTTCCAAGGTGTAGCTCAAAAAAAGAATATTAGGCATATAAGACCCAATTTGGGCCAATCTTAACTCATTTGAATAAAATAATGCAAGATCTTTTCCCAGGCCCTGAAGGACAGAGAGACTCTCAAATAGTCACACGATATCTCTTGCTCGTAGATGTCATGTGTGCAGGAAATGTGGCAATAAAACAGCTAGGAAGTCTGTGTGCTGAACTGAAGTGAATGACGAGAAAAGAAATTTCAGTTACAGGGAGGAACACAATTTCAAACAACGTGAGCAATCGATGGATTCGGGGTAATAACTTGGCTCTCGATCATCGTGCATTTCAGCTGGCAGAGACAAGACACAGAAAGAAATGCCTCACCTTTCAAGTGAGGTACATGGGTATTAACCTTCTAATTCTGTAGATGGAAAAACCGAGGGTCAGAAGGTGAAATCCTTTCCCAAACGCATGAAGTCAGTGAGAAACAGAGCAGGTATGGGAAACCGAGTTGTGTTTGCTGCACAGCCACCCTCCCTCTACACCATCACGACTCCCAGAGCTGCCAATTTTAGGAGAAAAGGAAGAAATGGTCTTTCCACGCATTTCCAAATACGAGGAGAGAATAATTATTCATGAAATCAGCTTAAAATAAGTACAACTCTTACATACCTTAAATAGAAGTGGAAATAGGTTTGGTGAATTACTATGCTTAAAACCGTCCCTATATTCAAGGATGACTGAAAGGGTTCAGCAGGGCAACACAGTCGGTCTCCTTTTGAACTAAGGTTTGCGGGGTGGGGGGTTGGCAAGAATCCTTCTGGTGGATAACACAGGTTGGGAAATCCAGCATTTTGTGAAGTAAATCCTCAGTGTTAATGGCTAACATCCCAAAGGAGTAAGAACTGGAAGATGGCAGAACACACACACTTCATAGTCACGTGAGTCAAGGTTGGTTCTTAATGTAAAATGAGAAGTCTGAGATAGAGCATCTGAGAAGAGATGTTTCCGGAAGTCATTTACTGAGTAACAAGAGAAAACATCTACCTCCAGAAAACCAAGGAGTCCAGTATTCCTGAATAAATTCTATGGAAAATGGGTCGATCAAAGTAACATACGAAAACTATATATTATATCCTACTTTTGAAGAGTAGTAGAAGCATATTAAAGGCTCTGATAAGTCCTGTACCATAGACACCTATTGGGTTTGGAGTATTTCAGCTAAAGCATGAAATACCCAAACATATTTCACCACAGAGCCAGTTTTCATAACACTTATTAGTATCCCATGAAACAATTCGTGGAGACATCGCTCATAAAGGATGGGAGTATGTTGGTGGAACTCCTGGCAAGCTCCACCATACATACAAAAACCTATATACAAAATCTACACTGTAACCAAAAGATTAGGAATGGGTATTAAAGCCTCCTAGCCCCAAGACACTATATCCAAGTAGACCTCCAACCCAAAGTTAAGTTGTAATTCAAGTTCACTTCATAAAGAGACAACAAATAGTATCTAGGCCAGTCTCAGAAAAACGACCTTGACCCTGTTGTGGTGCTCAGAAGCAGCTATGTGAAGGGAACGGAACTGGAAATGGGTATCACAGGATGGGTAAAGCTAGTGGTGGGGAGAAAGGAGGCAGGACTGGCTTCAAGAAAGGAGGACGATGGGCTCAGAGTGCTCGGGCTTTACTCCCACTGCCTGAGCCGTGGAGAGAATTCAGTTATCAGCTGTATTAAATTCAATGTGTTTTTTAACAACGTGGCATAGCACAGGTGAGAACAATTCTGTTCCTCAGAGCAATTGTACAGAAACACCTTATTTTTGCGTCGTTTTCAATAAACAAAAGCGGGTGGTAAATGTGATTGACTTCTCCCAACTTGTGTGAGTGTGCCCTAACAGATTAAATAGAACTTCTTATTAAAATAAAGGTATTATTTCTGTCACTCTTTCTGTGTCTACCACAATCATAAATTCATCCTATAAGCCTGTTAAGTGAGTCTTATGAGCTAATACTTTCCCAACTCATTACGATTTGTGAATTTTACTCAGAAGACCACACGCTTCTGGGTACTGTTCCCAAATTAATTTTGGCTACTCTAGAGCAGTCTTTTTCCACGTGAAGAGCCTGGGCCAATGACAATGCCCCTTGTAGTTATTTTGTATAGATATTTTCCTCAGAAATTTTCTCCCTGAGCCTTGTTTATGTGTTCCTTCTGCCTGACAAATCTTACCTACCTCAGTCACTGGCCTCATTTCACCTGATAAATTCCCATCTATCCATTAAGACTCAGATCAGGTATTATATACTCTATAAATCCTCTTACTTGCAGACAATAGAAATCTAACTTAAACTATAAGAAGTACAGGATGAAAATCTAACTTCAGGCATGGTTGGATCCAGGAGCTTGAATGATTTTTATTAGGGCTTTGTCTTGCCCTCATTCTCTTGAGTCTGCTTTTCTCAGTTCTTCAGTTTCATTCCTGGGCAGATGCCCTCAACAGTTCATCACTGTAACCAGATAGCAGCACTCTAAAATTTAAGGGTGTATTTACTAGCTTTCATATAAATCTTTGCAGCTAAATTCTAATTACCTTAACCTGACTGGGGAGGTGTATCTTCAGCTGCTTTAATATATGTTCTATTCATAGGCAGACTCTCAATGTGATAAAAAAGATGACCAGTGGTCACCCAAATTTATACCCCATCGGATTAGCAACCTGAACAAAATGAGTCTCTGCCAATAGTTGCATCATAAAATTCCTAGGGGAGACACTTACTTGTCTGGGCCACACATCAGCATTGGATTTGCTGAGTCTGCCCCGCTCAGACCATGTAGGATTTATTCTTAACAAGAAAGAGGTCTGTTGCCTTCAGGGAGAGAAGGGTACTGGAGAGACAAAAACAATAGTTGTCCTTGACAATTGTCCTGAGCCTCCTAGCCCGGATGGAGAGCGCCTTTCCCCAGCTCTCACCGAATCCTGGGCAAACTCTTGTTGATACAATTAACATAAAAATTGGTGCCTGTGCATATCCAGCCCTAAATGACCGCATATTCGTAGTGGGGTGGGGGAATGAGGGACAAAGCCACCGCGTGAAGCTCCAAGCAGAAGTTATCAGTAAAAAGTCTTCCAGGAGGAAGTTATCAGGAACGTCAGTGAATCAAGGTGACTGCCCTGGTATAAAGGGGATGTGGACCTGACAAGGAGATGGTGCGAGGGTGCTGTTGCCGAAGGCCTGGGCGTGAGAACGACTGGGCCTTCTGCCGGCGCGCGCCTTCTCTCCATGGCAACCTGCGTGCAGAAACCTCTGCAGCCGGGCAGCCACCTGCCTCAGCTTTTCCAAATCACATTTTAAATACGCTTTCCTAGTCTCCCTGAAACTGCACTTATACATATCAGACCACGTACGACGTATTCTTCCCTCCTTCTCCACTCAGCCTGCTTGGTGACCGCTTGTCACTCCTTGTCATAGACACACAAGTTGTAAGGGGTAGGCGAAACCTTAAATTTCCTTGAGTATAATTGGTCCATTTTACAGGTAAGGAAATTGACTCAGAAGATGCAATTTGGCCACAGTGACACAGCTGCTTTCCTTTAGAAGGCTATTCTTGATGGTCCCCATAAGTCACCACAGTTGCTGTAACTGACTTAACCATCACTATAATCAAAAATCATCCACATGAAAAAGTGGGACTGTGCAGAAATGTGACAAAGGAGCACACCTGTAACTGATGTAGCCCGAGTCTGTAAAGGCCCTCGATTCCACGAGTTCTGGGTTTTGCTCACCTGTTCGTTCGTATTGTACTTGGCAAAATAATACTTAACTAGGAGGTAAATGTCATGAGAGAAGAACTTTTTGCCTATTTTTTCCACAGGTATGCCCCTAGGACCTAGAACAGTACTTGCCACATAGTATGTTCTCAAAAAATACCTATTGAATAAATAGACCATTGCTTTAAGTACTTTATGTGAATTAATGAATTTAGGCCTCACAACTGACTTATGAGATAAATTCCAGTATCCAAACTTTATTGATGACAAAACTGAGGCACAGAAAATTCACATAATTGGCCTGAGATCACATGGCTGCTAAATCTTGGTGGCAGGATTAAAACCCAAGCAGTTGGGGTCCAGAGTGCACACTCATAACTAAATAGGAATCATAAGTGACAGATGGACCAGTTATCTATGGCTGTATAACGAAGTACCCCAGACCTTAAGGGCTTAAAACACCCATTTTATTTTGGCCAGAAATTCAGGAAAGTCTCGGCCAGATCAGAGACAATCAGTTTGTCTCTGATCCATGTGGCCCTAGGTGGGGCAACTGGGGCTGGAGGGACCTATTTCCAAGATAGCTTCTCCGTTCCCTTGTCTGGTGCCTTAGCAGGAGTGACTGGAAAGCTGGGCACAGCTGGGCCCTCTCTCTTCATATAGTGTTGAGCCTGTCCGCATGCAGGTTAAGGATCCCAGAGGAAATATTTTAAGAAACAGGAAATGCTGCCTTAGCCTGGGTCTGGAAACTGGCACAATGAGACACTTACGCCGTATTCTAGTGTTCTAAGCAGTCCAAAAGATGGAACCCATCTCTGTGTGTTAAAGAAACTGGAGCCATTTTTAGCCCACCACAATGGAAAGTCGACCTAGTGTGGAGACAGTGTATACTTACTTCACACAGTTTCATTGATACCTCATAGTTCAGAATCACAGTTCTAGAAGAATTCTTTTCGACAGTGAAGCACGGTATCCACGTGTTAGAACACTGTTTTGTCGTTGTGACAAGACTTCACCAGTACAGAACCTAAAGAAGCATTTCCTGATCTGAACACAAATCTTTGCAACCAAACTTTAATTACTTTGATGGGGGGGGGGGGCAGTCTCTTCAGTCATTTTAATGTACATTTTATGCTTCCAGATGCTCTGTCCTAGTTTCAGAAGGAAATGCTTCTCATTATCATAAAATTTACATGCTCATACATTTCACTGAAAGACTTAATCTTTCTAGGTGATAATAAACAATTCAGTAATTTGGAGGAAAAGCGTCATAGAAATAATTGTGAAAAGGTACTACAGAAATCTCTAAGACAAGAGAGGCAGGATGATTAAGAACAAAATTCAATTCTGTTCCTAATTCATCCCACATGTTAAAAAGTTTGCTCAAACTCTAGGAACCTAAGTTTAACCATATGGAAAATAAAATACTCTTGTGAATAGAGTCCTCAACTGTGGTTCAAAGCTTCTTATATTGCTTCTAAGTCCTCGTACTACCAATAACTGGTTCTGTAAAATAAACAGTGTTTCATCGCTTGGATTTGGTAATGATGATGAGGAGTCAATATTTCAAAAACAGTTCACCAAATAGTCTGTGTGGCCCCGTATTTCTCAGACTCCACTGCAATTAGGATCAGGCCATGTAATTAGTTCTGACCATAGAATGTGAGCAGAAGCAACAGTGCCACCTCCAGGCCAAGCCAGATGAGAATCCAAGCCTGCCTAACCAGAAAGCCCCAATGTTTAACTTCCTTCCAATATGGCTTCCTATATTTCTTAACCTATGTGATTAGGTGTTTGTTTCAACTGATCTACAAGGACTTATCAAGGTCTAAAATATTTTGTTCCCTATTATAGCTTTTGTGCACAAAATTTTGAATTCTGATATTGGCATTCAATGTTCCACAGGTCCACATTGACAACGGAAGTAAGAGTAATTGGATCTATATTGATTAAGAAGAAATCACACCTACTTTCTCCCTGTCCCACCCATGTTCATTGAGTATGGGATTTTTCTTTACTGTTTATTTGATTGTTTGTTTGATTACTATCATGCAGTCTCTGGTTCCATCAATTCCAAGTCAATGGGTTTAAATGGAAGGAATCAGATGCAAACAATTCAGAATGTTTCATCTTTGATCAAAGTTCACTGTTCTTTACAGACACAGTTTCTACAGATTCAAGCCTAAAATTAATCCGAACAGAGTGGAAGCACCCCAGGTCTTGCTCTCTACTAAATACCCAGGTCTGTTTCTAGTATATGTTGTTTGTTAACAGTCAACCTGTTTGAATTTCAGACTGTTTAGCAAGCATACATGTTGGCCTCTTGAAAAATTCTGAGTTTTGACCATGCTCTGCTAAACAGAAAGAACTGCAGTAAGGTTTGGAACTCAAACACATCAGGATACACATGAGAAGAGGAAGGAAGGAAGTGGGATTAATTAAAGTTGCACACATGGAGTGGTCAGCTCCCCTTGCTGTACATTCAAAGTGTCCTGAGGCAAGTGTTTAGCTGCAGTGAAGACAACCACAAGGAAAAACAACATCAGTAACAGCCACAAGGACTCTTCCTCTTAAAAAATTGAATAAACAGAGAAAACCCAGGGCAGCTTGGATGAGTGTAACATGGACAGCACTCTCTATGTTGGCATTGGGAGTTCCAAGTCAGAGTGTCCAGATTTATGCCTATTGTACCAAAGGAAATACCTGAGAGTCAACCATCCCCTCATTACCCAGTCTTCCTATTACCTCCTTCTCACATAGGAATGAATAAGAACCACCTTGCCAGAAAAGTATCAAGATAAACAATAATAAATGTGATAACAGAGATAGTACAAAAAAAGAGCCCTAAACATGTTCAAAAACACCAGGAAAGTATTTCTGTCCAAAAAAAATAAGAATAGGAAGTTACATAAAGGGAATAACCCAAGAATACAAAAAGACAAAGTAGAGGGAATGCCTCAGAACAAAGAACAAGGCAACAAGGGAAATGTAATAAGGAAGCACGTACTCATTTCTATGTTTATAAATAAAGAGGCAAATACCTGGAAGGAGCATACACAGCAGTGAACTATTTGCCCCTAGAGAGGGGGATTAAATTGACTAAGGATAATTCATCTTTTATGTTACACGCTTCCGCATTATTTTTATAAGCATTTATTAACTTATAATTAAAATGTAATCTTCTCTCTAATCTCACTCATACCAAACAATTTTTAGGAGACTGTTGCTGCACAGACCTCACAACCAGGTATATGATATGCTGACCCTCTGAGAAGATACTCCTATTTCTGTTTATAAGCTGGCCTTTTCAAGGACTTCATTTAACTGAATTAATACTTTAGAGCAGATTTTCTGAAAATGAGGTTTTCCCCACCCACTTACTAAAACCAGAATTTCTACAGATGAGGCCCTCGAGACTGCATCGTAACAAGTCTCTTGGTGATTCTGAGTACACCAAAGCTATGAGACCCTCCATTTCAGAGTCCAATTTTGTTTGGGACAATTGATGATGCTGTGCCACCAAGACACTGCCCTCCTCAGGAAGCCAGAAGCCTCCCAGCCAACCATTTCTGGAACTGCCATACAGTTCTGCTGATTTCCAGACCAAACTAATGGCTACAGGATGGAGTCTCCAAATCTAGATTTGTAGACCTTGAAATCTAAAGAAACTTGGGGACTGAAGGATGCTCAAACATAAACCAGATTTGAATTTTCCAAATTAAAGAGTGCAGTGAAAGCATAATTACAACATTCTGACCCTTCTGGCTGAGGGTGGCCCAACACTTGGGGTTGGATGGCCAAACCAGGAAGCACCCTTTTCAAGATCAGTATCATCACCTGACCTTCCAACAGAAACAAAACGGGCTCCCAAACCCAACCTAGCCTGGAAGTCAGGCTCTTTAGATGCTGAGCGTTTGTTTACTCCTGAATAAATTCAATACAGCACAGTAACCATTATAATAAATGTAGATGTCACTAATTACAACACTAGATTTTAAGTGCAATGCTAATGTCTCAAGTGGCCTTTAAAACTAAGTAAAATCACAGCCAATTCAAATTTAATTAAAACTATCAGTTTAATTTAGTTTGCTTTTACAATAAAAACTACACTAACCCATTAACTGCATTCCGAATCTCCCATTACACAGAGCAACCAGCAGCTTGCGGGCCTCCACTTCAGTGAATGCTGCGATGCATTCATTTACCTTGTTATCTAGTGAAGTTTCAGTTGTTCTAAATCCAATAAATGACCAGGTTTTGTCTTTGAAAATGAGACTTTTGGACTCATTCGGGTAATTCACCCTGTGATTAGAATGGGCTTTTGGCCAGCTTCTCGGGTTTTTGCAAATTCATCCCAAGGCACCTTTGTTCATCATGGTATCTGTTCTTAAGTTTAACTCACAGTTGCCAAGATGGAGTCTTTGCAAACTGAATGAAAGAACATTGGGAAACTGGGCAGTTATGATCTAACTCTAGACCTGCTGCCATCAAACTGAATGGCCCTGGACAAACCTCTTCCCTTTTTTTATTTTTTGTTTTATTGGCCTCAAGAAATTTATTTGTATTGCTTAAATATTCCTCTTATTTTCTTTTTTTACTTATATTTTATTGATCACAATCTTAAAGTTGTCCCAGTTTCCTCCCTTTTCCACCCCTCCACCAGCACCCCTCCACGCCCTCAGGCAATCCCCCCACCATTGTTAATGCCCATGGGTCATGCATATAAGTTCTTCAGCCACTGCAATTCCTATACTGTATTTTACATGCCCAGGGCTATTCTGTAACTACCTATTTGTACTTCTCAATCCCCTCACCTCTTCACCCATTCCCCCACACCACCCTCCCATCTGGCAACCATCAAAACGCTCTCTGTATCCATGACTCTGTCTCCATTCTTGTTCACTTAGTTTGGTTTTTGATCCAATTATTGATAAATTTGGTTTTTGCCATTTTATTATTCATATTTTGATCTTTTTTCTTAAATGAGTCCCTTTAATATTTCATATAACAATGGTTTGGTAATGATGAACTCCTTTAGTTTTTTCTTCTCTGGGAAGCTCTTTATCTGCCCTTAGATTCTAAATGATAGCTTTGCTGGGTGGAGCAATCCTGGTTGTAGATCCCTGATTTTCATGACTTTAAATATTTCTTGCTAATTTCTTATAGCCTGCAAAGTTTCTTTTGAGAAATCAGCTAATAGTCTTATGGGAACTCCCCTGTAGGTAACTGCTTTTCTCTTGCTGCTTTTAAGATTCTCTCTCTATGTTTAACCTTTGGCATTTTAATTATGATGTGTTTTGGAGTGGGCCTCTTTGCAGCCACTTTGTTTAGTTGGGACTCTCTGTGCTTCCTGGACTTGCATGTCTATTTCCTTCACCAAGTTAGGGAAGGTTTCTTTCATTATTTTTTCAAATAGCTTTCCAATTTCTTGCTCTCTCTTCTCCTTCTGGCACCCCTATGATGTGAATGTGATCTCTTGAAGTTGTCCCAGAGGCTGCTTAAACTAACCTCCTTCTTTTGGATTCTTTTTTCTTCTTCTTGTTCTGATTGGTTGTTTTTGCTTCCTTATGTTCCAAATCATTGATTTGATTCTCAGCTTCATCCACCCTACTGTTGTTTCCCTGTAAATTGTCCTTTATTTTAATATGTGTATCCTTTGTTTCTGACTGGATCTTTTTTATGCTGTTGAAGTCCTCACTAAGCTCCTTGAGCATCCTTATAATCATGTTTTGAACCTGCATCTGATAGATTGCTTATCCCCATTTTGTTTAGTTTTTTCTTCTGGAGTTTTGTTCTGTTTCTTAATTTGGGCCATGTTCCTTTGTCTCCTAATTTTGGCAGCCTCCCTGTGTTTGTTTCTATATATTAGGTAGAGCTGCTTTGCCTCCCTATCTTGGTAGTGTGACCTAATGTAACAGGTGTCCTGTAGGATCCAGTGACACAGCATCCCTTATCACCCAAGCTGGGTACTTCAGGTGTGCCCTTCCTGCGGACTGAATACGCCCTCTTCTTGTAGTTGAGCCTTGGTTGCTGTTGGCAGGCCAATGGGAGGGATTTACCCAGGCCAGTCAGCTGCAAGGACCAGTTGTGTCCACTGACCAACAACTTCCACCATCTGTGGAGGATAAGCTGTGTAGAAGCAAAGTTATGGTACACTGATGTGGTCTGTAGCTGTCCACTGGGTGTGTAGGCTCTGGGGTTCCCCAGGTGGTACAGGCCAAGGTCAGCCCCCACCTCCGTTCTGCCAGAGGCCACCCTGCCTAAGCTATAAAGCAATCTGAGATGGATGCTACTTGTGCTGGGTTTGGAGATTCCCAAGTGAAGCCAAGCTGTGAATCTAGTCTGGCTGCTGCTAGTGCTGGGCCTGGGGCTCACTGAGGCCAACTGTTGCTTGTTTGAGAGGATTTAGAAAGTTATAAAGCATGACACAAGACCAGCCATTCCTATGGAAAAGTCACTGATAACAGCTTGAATGGGCCCACAAGTTGGGTGGGATGGAGTCTTGGGGAATTTTCAGGGCAGGAGAAGCAGTATTAGCCAGGTTGATGGACTTTATAAATGGCACCTGCCTGCCAGCTCTCTGTTTCTGTGGGGTGGGGCACTCAGAAAAGAGACAATGGCCTCTGCTCACCTTTCTGGGAAAAAGCTGTCCCCCAGACAGAGACAAGCTCTCGTCTTGATGCCAGACACTTCAGTTCCTCACTGTATGCCACTGGTGCCTTTCAAGCTGATACCCTAGTGCTGGAGCTTAGAGGCAGTAAGCCTGAGAAAGTCTGTGTGTGGGTTCTTTAAAAGGAACTGCTTGGGACTCCACAAGTTCCTTCTACCAACTCAACCCCTGCTGGTTTTTACAGCTAGAAGTTTTGGGGACTTATCTTCCTGGCACTGGAACCCTGGGCTAGGGGGCTTGTTGTGAGACTGGGACTCCTTGCTCCTGAGATATCCCTCCCAAATTTTTATCCACTGCACATGGATGTGGGGCCAGCCCATTCCAAATCTCTGCCCCTCCTACCAGTCTGGATGGATGTGGTTTCTTTAATTCTGTAGGTTATCAGACTTTAATTCAACTCCATTTCTGATGGTTCTGAGTGATGGCTATTCTATAGTTTTGGAATTTTGATGCAGCCATGCAAGGAGGTGAGCTATGTTCACCTAGACCACCATCTTGACAGGAAGTCCAAACGTCTTTCCCTCAGTTTCCTCTTGTGTAGCACTGAGGAAGATGAAGCAGATCAGTGCCTCCAAAAATTCTACATTCATGATCTTTGTCATACTAAGTATTATCTGTCAGCACCTGCAATTCACACATATTGACTACAATAGTTTTCTTTGGCACCATCTACTTCAAACTCATCCTCAACAGTAGTATTTCTAAACCCATGCAGTTTAATGTACCAGTTAAATACATTTTTCTAAAAGGATTAAACTACATATACAATGAAAATTATTAAATATTTAGCTAAGATTATCTTGTATACCCCAGGGGGTTATGCATCACATTTGGAGAATATTAGCCTCCCTGACCTCTGAGATCCTTTCCTGCTCCAGGCATTTGCAAGTCTATGAAAAAGAATGTTATCCCCTGATTCAGGTGAGCAACTGCACACACACACAAAAATGAACTGCTTTCAGGGCTTGTCTATTGAGGGAAAAGTACAGATCAGAAGTGAAATTCAGGGAGCTATATATTTTATTTTAGGAGAGAAAGGCATTAGTAGTTTAGCAAATTCATGACAAACTGTACAATTCAGCCAATGTTGAAAAAACATAGACTTTGTAGGAAGGAGGAAATGAAGTAAAAAGGAAAAATAGACCTGTAAAAGGTTTGCAATATTTTCACCACACATGAGAGAGCAACCCGGAACACAAAAGGAATCCAATCACATCTGTTTTGGCCTGAGTGGAGGTTTCACTAGGTAAACTCCATGCTGGGTCATCCTGGTTCAAGGATGGCTCTTATAGAGGTAAAAATATAATGAGAAAAACCACATACAAATGAAATAAGGAATCGCTGGAGAAGATTTCACACATGATGTGGTTGTGTGCACCTCATGGAGAGATCTGGGAAGGCATTAGGAGGGGATTATGCTGCTACGAATGAGGTCATTGAGGGAACATTTTGAGATTTATGTAGAAGGGTTGACGTAAGGCTGACTTTTATAGTGAATTCAGAGAACCAGGCCGTAACTTCTGTTGGTAACATTAAGTCAGTGTTGTGATAATCAGGTTGCTATAGTTCCATTTTTAAGTCACCATGTGTCTGCATGAACAGAAAGGGAACACTCGTGGCCATGGTGGCCTGGGTGAGTTGGCACAGAGCAGAGCAGCTGCCCGCTCTTCCTTAACATCAATCTGGAGGCAGCAGGGCCAGGACAGAAAGTAGCAGTAACCTGTCCAACCTGAGAGACTGAATAGGCCAGGCCACATGTGACAATAGACCTCTGAGCACAACCTCTGCAGCACTCAGCCCGAAACAGGCAGGGCTTGGTCAACAATGCCCAGCTTCCCCAATTTTTGCCTCCTCCAACTCATGACCAACTAAAGAACACCAAATATGCTCCTAATTAGCCCCACGGGACGTCCCACTTCTAGTTAGGCCACCTCCAGCTTACTCGTGCCAACAGCCTCCAAAACAGGATCCACCAGAAACCTTCCCTTTTTCACTATCAAATTCTTCCTCTTCCCTGCCTGCCTTTGAGTCTCTTTGAAATGCCAGTTTGGCCTTCTGTTTGTTCTCACTGGGTAGTCATTGTTTATTTTTACTCCCATCTGAAATGGCCTAAAATTTTGCCCACATCCACCTCAAACTGGTTTAACCAGGAGACAGACTACATGCCTTTGGGCTGCGCCCATCTGATCCACACAGAATTCACATGTTGCCTTTTCACTCAATGACACAACACAACACACACATACACACTTGTGCATGTGCACACACACTACTGGCATTGACTTAAATCATTTATGTATGCAACTCAATGATTTATGGCCTCACTTCAAGTGTGCTTAAGGCTTCCACCCACATTTACCCTGGTGTGTATTAAGCCTGTATTGGGGCAATTACTTTAATTTATGTGACATCCAGGGCAGAAACCAAGTGGAGGAAGGCCTTCACCAAAAGATTTGAGGACACTGCTGCCGTTGTCTGCTGCTCCCCAGAAAGTGAACGTGTTCGTGCTGGACCCAACACATAAACAACTTTCTGAGACCCAAGGATCAGCAAACTGTGACTCTGTGTCTAGCCCACTGCCTGTTTTGTAAATAAAATTTTATTGGCACACAACTACACCCACTGACTTATTTATTACCTATGACTGCTTTTACCCTGCAATAGCAGAGTTCAATAGCTGCAACAAAATGGTGTGGCCCACACCCAGATCCATCCTTTTCTGCACTGTTCTGTGCCTGGAAGCCCTGACAGACTGCTTCTCCCAACTGCCCTTGCCCATGAGCATCCAGTTGGGTTTGATCAATGAGACGTACCTACAGGAAATCAAAGGGTAGGAAGAGAGAGAGGCCAGAGTATTCCTTCCCTGCTTCACCACATCTGTGATGGTATTTGTGTCTCTCCACAGTCACAGCTCCTTCCAGATGGTTCCTCCTCCACACCCATCTCACTGGGTTCTCATAATGCTATGGACACCCTAGGGGTTGAAACAGCTTCCTATTATGGCTAGTCTCTAAGGACTTCACTCACCATCCCTTGTTTATTGTAGTAACCCTGCCTATATTTCAGTCCCTCTGCCCTCTGCGTGAATCATCTAGGAGCAACCCTGCTCAAATCTTGGTCAAATAAGTTCCTCCATATGAACCACTTAAAACTCCATTTGAACCATCTGTTTCTTGCTGGAACCTTGACCAAATACAGCCCTTGTCTGTCTTTCAATAACTCAGTAAATCAACTGGCCTAACCCACTCACTCAGGACATAAGGTCCATAAGGTCAAAACACATTCACCCAACACATGCACGAACACACAGCATTTTATCAGAGGACAAGCATTTAAAAGCTGACATTTATATTCATAAAAATGTCTTTTAATCAGCCTTATTCAGTCCCATTCTGATAGTGTGCTTCAAGGGCAAGAAGCTTTTTCCATGAGCAATCAGAGTTTATGTAAGGCCGTCCATCCATATGAGCAGATGAACATCATTATAAGCCCGCTCTTGAGACTGCAATGTTCCCAAACATTATGGCTACAGTCAACAGCTATAATGAGTCAGGAGCTCACTGCTCACCAATAAGTTGCACTGGCCTTTTTATTCTCTTCTGAGTCAATCTCTTTATTGTTTCACTCCTTTGGTAGAGATTGTTTTAATATGTCCCATTTCTGAGCAAATTCTCTCAGCTCATCTTCAAAATTCTGAAATTCCACTTGGGTTCCCACTGGGCTGCGTTTGTTTATAAGGTCACAAAAGGTTTCTTTAAGCTAAATCAAGCTGGGTAGCATTGCTGTGCCTGAAGTTTTCTATAAGCAATATCTGTAACAAGGCAGAGTGCAGTTTAAATCATTTGTAAGAGACTGAGCTCCTTGTCCAGCTGACCCCAAGGACATTTCTTGCCTGTTTTTTTTACTTTTTTGTGTTGAATGACATAATGGATTTGAAAGTTCTTTGTGAACCATAAAAACCTTCCTAATGTAGGGGATTATGACCATGATCTCAGACTTTGGGAACATCCTGTCTTCTCGGGTTTATTTTATTCCCCATTTTTCAGGGGTCATCAGATTCTAAAGGAGACCAGAACTGTTCTCCATGACTCCTTTTGCACTGGGGTAGAATAAAACCTCATTCATTTACTTATAAAATAGTCACTGCATACTATCTATGTGCCAAGCAGTGAGCCAGGGTGCTAGGAATAAAATGGTATAAAAACACAGTTCCTGTCCTTTAGGAGTTTAACATTTATTTGGTTTTTACTCTATGCCAGGCATGGTGCTAAATATTATATTCATGTTATCTCAATTAGTCGTTATAAGTTTATTTCATTATTCACTTTACTGAATTAATTACATTTCTACACTTTACAAATAACACAGAATTTTCAAAAATGATGTCAATGCTGAACATTTATTGAGAGCTTACTATGTGTCAGGTAGTAATGCTTTACAAGCATCTCAGTTAATCCTCAAAATATCCCTAAGAGCATTATATTATTCCTATTTCCCAACTAAAAATTGCATGTATTGGCCACTTAATATTGGAAAGTATGATGCTAAGCATTTTACATGCATTACTTCATTTAATTCTTTCAAAAACATTATGAGGGAGATACTACTATTATCCAAGTGCTTAAAGAACATGCCCAAGTTCACATGGCTGGATGTGGCAGAGCTGATATTCTAACTCAACTCTTAACAAAACCCATGACCTTAACCATGACACTAAATTGGCTCTTGAATACACATTTTCTCTCAGAATAACTAACCCTCTGATGAAAAAAAAACAAAAAGATGTCAAGATACATATCACAGCCAACACTGAAGAAGAATGGTTGAGAAATGAATATGAAAGCAGATGTTGTCTTTATCTCCACTGTGGTCTTTTTTGTTATGTGGTGGCTTCCAACTTTCAAACACAGCTTCAGTTTATCTTAATTTACCAAAGGATTTTCACTGTTTGTAAATATGGTCTCCAGTAGATCACTAGCAAAGAAACACAAAGAGCTTAAAACCCTGAATTCTCCTTAATTCACTACTAGGACCAATACCTGAGTATTCCTAGAGAGGGGCTTAAGAAACATGGAATTTCTATCAATTATGATGATTCCTGAAAACTACTCCACAGAACACATATATGCAATGTGTATGCCACACACAGGCACAGGCACATGCACACACACACACACACACACAAGAGATTTTTTGGTGACTTTCAGCAAAATCCCTGCATTAAGCAAGAACTCAATGCATGGCTGTAGAATAAAATGGAATGAAAAAGAATGGACCAGAATAATATAGAACAATAAGTCATAAGTTCAAATGGAATGAGATAGCATAGACTAGAATGTCTAGTAATTAAATATAATAGCATAGAATGGAATGGAGGAGAATGGACTAAAACAGATGCCTGACATCTGATTTGGTTCAGTATATTATCATGTCTTTATCCTTGTGGAATTCACGAGGAAGGGCCTGTCTAATAACTGGTCCCTGACAGCCATAGCAGTTCATGCTGGGCTTAGTAGACCAAAATAGGGCCACTAAACAGAGGAGAAGTCACCTCCACCCTGAAAATCCCCAATTCAGAGCATCCAACACCAAGAATTTTCTTTCATTTCCAGGTATGGGAGTTGCTGGGAAATTCTAAACTCATGTGGTTACCTTTTAAGCTCTGCCTTCCTTGGAGCTGGATAGCTCGCACATTCATGGCTCTTGCAAATGCTGGACCTGAGACATATCCAGGACAAAGAGATTTTGAAGTAAAATCACGTATAAAGAGTTTTAGCTTTGGGCAGTCTGTCTACAGCCTTCACAAACACTATGTTGAAGGGCTTGGACATTGCTAAGAAGTTATGCAAATCTATCTAACTCTTAGTTGTCTAATATCTTCAGAGAAGGCACAGGCAATTCCAAAAAGCACTATTCCAACAGTTTACTGGGTCAGCTTGGAGCCAGGCCTGTCATTCTCCCAAGAGGGATGTTATCCTGGATCACCAGGACATCCTTTGGGACCATGCCCTTAAATGGTAAGATGTGAGCCTGGAAATCAAGAAGAAAAACTAAATCCAAGAAGGCTTATGCTAATCTGTTTAAAGATGGTGGTGGAAATGGGGAAATCTCTGGTGAATTAAGAGAGTCAATGTGTCTCCAAGATGAGACCACGGACATTTCAGCAGCTCCCCTTATACAAATACGTTCATATTGGCTCTGTTCTTCTGGAGAAGCCTAATACACCGTTCATTGTTCTGCCCTTTCCCCTGTTAATGTATAATGTATTAGTGTTTCCCTCATTAATTCATATATCAAGACCTACCTCTGTGATATAGATATAGGTATAGATATAGATATAAAAAGAGAGAGATGGGCAGGGAGGAGGGAAATTTATAAGAAATTGGTTCATGCAGTTTATTAAGGTCAACCAACCAAGCCACACTGACTAGGGCTTAATCAGTTCTTATCTTTAAACAGTGCTTTTTCTAAGAAAAAAAAATACAAAAAGTAGCACCGACTATTTGTTTTAGCCAACCCTGACTGCTAATCCATTGACAAAAAGTTTTGAATGGCCATGGGTAGGAGAGATGGAGCCCCAACTAGCAAAGACACAGGGAGAAGGTGATCCACAAAAGAGAGTGTGGCTTCCTTGCAGAGTCCTTTTGGACACTCGTGGTGAACCCCCCAACCCCACTGCTCTGAACTGATGCTCAGAGAAAGGAACACACAGCAGGAAGAGAGTTTAACATCAAATTGCAAGTGACCTTTCAACTACGATCCTCCTAACAGCTGCCTTGGGTAAGGATCCTGGCAAGCGCCTGTAGCTGTTTATTCACGTGCAGACAGGAGAGGAGGTGAGGAAACAATTCGGAGATGAAGAACTCCAAATTATGAGAAGAATGCCAACTGTCAATAATCAAAATAATTCTTCTCTGCATAATCAACATCACGTTGGCACAGCTGCTGACGAAGAAACAATAAACACCAAGTAAAAATAAAAATCTTCCTTTCTTTTTTTTTTAATGTTACCTTACAAGGAAAAGCTGTACTGGAGCAAAGCTTTGTGAAATAGTTCACAAAGAATGCAATCAAGATTTTCTTGAAATTACAGCTGGCATCTTTCATCTAGCAAACTTCTTTCTTCCCACATTATTATTTACTTATACCTTATGTGATGGTTTAACACTAAATTGCAAGAGCTT
This sequence comes from Glossophaga mutica, assembly GCA_039655065.1. Lineage (NCBI taxonomy): Eukaryota > Metazoa > Chordata > Mammalia > Chiroptera > Phyllostomidae > Glossophaga > Glossophaga mutica. The sequence goes on from CM077315.1 coordinate 24,754,787, forward strand.
TTTTCTTGACAATTGATTGTGTGCTGCCCAATGGCACACCTCAAGTTGGAATATTGGGATTATGCATTAACATGACGTCTATCGTGTGATTAGGATCATGTGGTACTGACACTGGGCCAGCGCTCACTGCAGGGCGATTAGACGCTCGAGGGTCTCCACCTTCTATGTGTTTCTGGCATCAACCGTTTTGTGGAAGGGAGACAATCTCAGGTTTCTTGAGTTAAATATCAGAGAATCCAGATTCATTAGGGTGAACAATGTTGGCTCTGGAGTCACACAGCTTGGGTTTGAATTACACTCTGCCATTTACCATCATATGACCTTGAGAATGTCATGCAACCCCTCGAGGCCCCCATGTACTCATCTGTACAATGGAAATAAGAACACTCCCTTCAATGTCTGTGGTGGAAATGAATAAAGTACTAATTTGTGGGACATGCTGTGCACAATGCATGCATGGCCCGTAGTAGGTGCATGATCAGTGTGGTAGCTGTTATGCGTGCTTTGGAGTTAGCTCAGAGCAATAATAAAGATTAATTAGTATTATTATCATTTACTAGTGATCATTCATAAGTGTTAGTATATCTAGAAAATGATAAAATCGTATTACCTACCCAGAACTAAGCTCAAGGCCTCAAACATATCAGGAAGGAATGAGATGAGAAAGGTGGACGAGGGGTAGCCAAGTTCATGGACTGATGCTTAAATAGCACCTCCGCCTCTCATTCACAGCCTATTTGTTCTTATAGTGCATGTTATTCTAGCAGGTTTAATTATCTGGCTTCCAGTTCCAGAACGAATTAGAGGTGGATAAGTGGATGGGAGCAGAGAACTGCAGCAAGCAGACACACTATTCTCTGCAAGGTGCTCCGTCCCTGCCCCCCAGCCCTCCCCTTCTCATGGGCTCACACCACCATTCCCTTCAATCGTCCTCATAACATGACCTCAGTTCCCCTTGCTACCATAGCTCTCTCCTTTAAACCTACCCCATCTTTTTTTATATCTTCCTTAAATCAAAATTAAATGCAATGTTGCATGTATGGCTCAGCCAAAAATTATTAGGGTCCAGGTTTTACGAAGAGGTCACAAACTCCAACACTTTCAGAGACGGCGAGGTATCGTGTACGAGTAAAGAAATCAAGTAGAAGGCAGTAAGAAATGGTGTCTCTCGTGGTGAGTAAATGAAGAGAAAATTCCCAAAGACATTCTTGCATCCAGCACAAGAATATTCAATAATCTGACCCAGATAATTTGTGTAAGCCAGTTGGGATGTGGCATTTGGGCCCAATAAGGCTGAAGGAAAGAGTGGATATTTCAAGCTTAGGGAACAGATGTCTTCATCCCTCCTTTCGGGCACAAACAAGGAAGCATGGGCCACCGTCTTGCTCCTGGATGCTGTCTTACAACCACGGTACGAGGGAGCCCCAAGTCGGGGAAGTCAGGGTGGAAGAACAGAAATAGCCTGCTCCCCTGATGGCAGCCTGAACTGCTGAGCTAACCAATCCTCTGGACTTGAATAAGAAAATAAATGTTCTCACTGTTTAAGACAGTTTGAGTTGGGGCTTCTCTCCTTGCCCTCAACAGCATCCTAGAAAATACAGAATTCAAGTTTTAATTTTTAAGTGCTGTGGTAACCAAGACTTGGCTGGGAGCAACACAGAACCCTTCAGCACTTGAAACGTAAGATGTGCTCTGCATGTGAAAGACAGAATTAGAAAGGCTTAGTGTCAAAATATATAAAGTATCTCACTCGTATACTTTTTATATTGATTACATCTTGAAAAAATATTATTTTAGGGTATGCTGGGTTAAATAAACTTCATTCATTAAGTTAACTTCATCTGTTTCTTCTCTTTTTTGGAATGTGGCCCCTAGAAAACTGGAAATTACATACGTACCCCTGTTGTATTTCTCCTGAACAGCACTGATCTAGTTACTGCCCTCCTTCCAATCAGCCTAAGGATATCAGGTCCCGGGAAACCAGTTACTCATCCTTCACCTACTGTCAACAAACATCTCTGAACTTTTCTTATCCTTTCTTATGCCAAATCATTCTTATCCATTGTGTTTTCTACACAGTTGTTTTCTCAGCCTAAGTGAAGAAATTACATTGACCCTAATTATAGCTTAGCCTAAGTCCACTGCAATAGCCCAGCGTTTCATCAGAGGGCGTGGGGGAAAACTGCGGGGCAGTCTGGCTTGTCACATGATGGGGAGGCGCATCTACTGGGCAGGGACCCGCACATCTAACACTGGATAAGATAACTTCCCCCTACGCCATTCCTATGTATGAAAAGATATGTTTATACTTAACTAGCCAGAAATACATTGAATTCCATTTTAGTTATAAACACAGGTAGTTTTTTTGCATGAGGTTAATGCAAGTGAATTTTCCAGGAAAGCAACTACTGTGCAAATCAGGGAAGGAGTATGCTTTGTTCTGTTCAGAACCTGAGAAGTTATCACCAGTCTAAAAAATCACAGCATGTCTCATAACCCACTGCTGGCATCTGGGTCTCGGGCACAGCTCAGCTGCCTTGGTCTACGTGTGAGCCGTTCAGTAAGGCAGTTCTACGCACATGTACGAATGTACTTATTTCATCTTCCACCCTTATTTCAAAATGTCCGATGTAAGAAGTGTCAACACTTTTCAGCTGAAGATAGGTTTCCTTCTCTTAAATCCAAACTAATTCATTATACCAGAGGCAAGCAACTGAGTAAGGTCAGTTCTGATATAACACAATGTATGTGTTCCAGAAAAATCACCGCACTACCCAAAATCACCCACTAAAAATCTTCGGACCTAGGGGAAAGAGGAATGAGAGGCACAACACTCAAAAACTTTGGTAGTGACATTAAAAAAAGAGAACCTAGTAAAAATGGGTACTCAGGTTTACACGCGTTAAACGTGTAAAAGAAATGCACGAGCGCTGCGATAAAAGGGGTGTGCTACCGAGAGAGGCCTGAGGTTTGCTTGCGCAAGTGTGGGCAACGGAAGGGCTGCGGCTCATGCCTTCCCATGAAGCGGAGGCAGGAGCGTGGTCTGCATGGAAGGAAAGCTGTAACAGCAGACTGGGGGGAAGAGCTTCCAACAAGAGGGGTCCGGTTGGTATCTGAGCCGTGTGCGCACTCGAGTTTTGTGTGTTCCACAGGCTGAACTCCCCTGGGTCAGTTTTCTGTGCCCACCTTGTGCTCCTCATGGATGAAATCACGTATAAGCAAATACAAATGTTCAAGTTGCTCCCTAATATATCAGTCATGTTGGAACAATTCACATTTTTCAAAGACAAGTATCATTGATAACAGGACCGACTGTACTTCATTGTGTCTCTTGCTGTAGTTTTATTCTAAAATTACTTTCCTTTTATTTCTTTACATTACATATAAGGCATTACACTGATGTTTAGAAATTTCATGTGTAGGTAGCTTATGTCACCTATGATCTTCACAATAATGAATGTGAGATTATAAAATATTTCACATAAAGAGTGTATTGGGCCTGAAAGGGCTGAGAACCTCTGTTCCAACCTACTGGGTAGTTAGTTGTTGAAGAATTGTTTTTCTAGGTATTTGTTATTCCTCTCTAACGGGTATTATCCACAGATCTGTACCATTCAAATTATTGTACCAAATTACTGAAACAATTTTTTCCAACACAGGACCAAACAAAGAGTTCAGGGCATGCCACTAAAAATCACTCACCAACACTTCCATTACCAGCACCCTGGGCATTCATTCAGTCCCCAAATCAGCTAACCTTTCCCATCTGTCCATCTTGTGCAGAGCCTGGCAAAAGAAACCCTGCCCAGAGCCATCCTGGTGCTTAACCGGCCCGCACCTCCTAGCCCACTCACATCATCCTGTGGTCTAAACTCCTCGCCAAGGAGAGAAGCACACGTCATTGAACTCTGCTGAGAATGCCAGCGCCTGCCGATATTCCTCTGGGAAAATGATGCCCTGAATGGAAACCAGTGCTCTGGGGTCTGATGGGCGCTGGAAATACCAACATTTGAAAATCGTGCCTATGCTGAATTTTGGTGTTTGTTTTTTATAAAGAGTCATTTTCAAAGAAAAGGAAAGTGATTCTTGGTCTGCAGCCATAGTTCTCAAATCCAATCACCTGAATAGCATTCTAAAACACATCATCCCAGGCCCTGCTCCAAATCCGCTGAGGTAAAATTTCTGGGGGTAGATCCTAAAAATTGGTATTAAAAGTATTCTGCAGGAGTTTCTAGTGCTGAGCAGCCATGCTTAGAAGCAAGCACCTCGACCATCTATTCCTTCACGTAAATAAATCATGAACGCCAACATGTGCCCAGTACTATGCTACAGGCTAGGGTTTCCAAACCATGGCTTTCCAACTTGTAAAAGATCCACAGTATAATCCAAAGTCAGGATTGTCATACAAGGGGGAAATGGTACGCTAAAACTGTGTTTCTCAGCCTTTTTGCATTACCGTCCCCCTAAAATCAATCCTTTTTTAGACATTGTTTTCCTCATCTCCCCCCATCACACTGTGAAATTTTACATACAATATATGTGTTTATGTATTGTTTGTATACCTTTTACGCATTAAGAGAATAACTGTGTGTTCCCCAGGAATGAAGTTTTGCCCCTTCGAGACAATGTCGCTCACACTGAGAGTTGTGGGGAAGGGGTGACTCACTGCCCAGGACAGTCGGGGAGGGAGGAGCAGGAAGTGAGTGGCATTTGAACCAGGTTTCATGGGATGAGTAAGATTTGCCATCTGGAAAAGGGGCGGGAAGCGGTTCTAGAAGGAAGCTCTTCCAGGCATATTTACTGAATGTTTGCTCAGCCGGCGTGCCCTGGCATCTGCACATCCACAGAAGGAGTGGGGAATATAGAAATATAAACTCCAGCACAGTTTCATATACAAGCGGACTCTTGTGAGGTATCAAATCCCAGAACCCTTTCAGAGTGGGCGGGCGTGGTGCACAGGGAGCAGAAGAAACGGGGAAGAACGTTGAGTTATTAAAGGTAGGTATTTGGTTCCTTTAATTTCAGCCTGTGTCTCAGATAGAAAGACTCCTGAGTAATAAATAATAGAGCACACTTTGGGCATAGTTCATTCACCACACTCCCAGACACATTTCGAATACCATTCAAAGCGAGTCGTGAAAGCTCTGATTAATATACAACACAGAGCTCTCTATATATACTCTCAAGGGTAAAAATACTGCTGAAAAGCCAGTTCTTTTAAAAGCTGAGCATCTAACACCACCTGTGAATGATAATAAATGGCAGGCTGAGCCAGAGGTAGACTGCCCTCTGTCTGGGCCTGCAGGTTTTATATCCACAGAAATATATACCCATTCTTTGGCCAAGAGAAAAAAAATCATCTTCTGGTGAGACTAGATTTCCTACGAGACTTCAGCTATTCCCAATCCCAACTTGGTCAGAAATAGCAACCCCAACTCTCCTGGGTGATTTTCCTTTCCTTTCTTCCCCGCTCCGTATTTCCCATTCAAACTCTACTAAGACTGTCTGCCCATTTGCTATTGAAATAATAGGGCAGTCATTTTTCCTAAGGTCAGAAACATTTAAGGTTTTTCAGCAACCTCATGCCCCATGGGGCCTGTCAGCCACTAAGGGACAGGACTTCAGCACAAAACTAGGTGATTAATTTCAAATGTATCATAAAAGGAAGAATTAAATAGTATTGGACAAATGCAACAAACATAACATAGAACCCATGACTTCATGTGCAAATCAGGATGCTTCATCCTATGCAGGACACAACAACAAATATGAATTTATTTTATGGGTGAGTAAACAGAAGAAAAAGCCAATCCTCATGAAAAAAAATATATAACCATGTTTTCCCTCTCTAATTATTATAATTGGAAGTCCATCTATTTGAATAAGTACTATCCAGCAACAGATTTATTTCTTAATGGTCATCACGAGCCAGAGAGAATTACACAAGGACATTAGAGCATTGTTTGTAGAAGAAAAAATACTAATCCAAGTGCCCTTCAAAAGGAGATTAGTTGCATGCAGACAGTACTTTTATGCAGTATTCAAAAAAATGGACCAGGGCTATAACTACTGATATAAAAACACAACAAAAATATTGCTGGGTGAAAAAAAGTGAATTGCAGAATGACACATAGAGTGAGCATCCGTTCATACCACATTTCAGGGGAGGCGCACAGGCTCCAATGAGCCAGCACGTGTACACAGAGGACCTCCAGGGGAACACATGCAAAGGGAACAGTGGCCGCCTCCGGAGGGGAAAACTGCGTGCACGAAGGTTGGAGTGGTAAAGAGATAGATTATTCATTACATTTACTTCACTATTATTGAAAATTCGTTCCCTCTGATTAGAGAAAAACTATCTCCAACAGCAAATACGGAGAAAAGTCGTGTTAACCAACAATAGAAACTATTCATTTTGTGAGCTGTCCTCCATCCCAAGTGTGCCTGCTTAGCAGGATTCTCTAAATGTTCAGGAACAAGGTGAGTGGAACTGCGTGGGTGGCGAGTAGGGTTCACATTCCACTGGAGGGAACTGGGAAGTGAAGGAAGCCGAGGTTCACAGGGGGGCTTGCAGAGACGCATGGTCGGTGCGTCACGGAGACCGGAGGTGCCCCTCTGGTGGGAAACGTGACTGTGGGTGGCGTGTGGACGCTCCGTTGGACAAACCCGACTCACATAAAAAAAAATTATTCCCCTTTTCAAATTCTTTTATTCCTCAGATACAACAAAAGAGGAAGTGTCGGTTTGGTACCAGTACGTCTTTGCGATCTGTGCACACTTCCCGGGAGTTAAAATTTGATAACAGTGTTTTGATTTGATCGTATTTCTTTTCACTCATACCCTTCTTTGAGCAAGTGAGTCTGGTTTCCCATTCATGATCATGAAACAAAGCTTCCTTCTGAAATAAAGGAATTTAATTTTCATTTTTTAAATGCCCCATTTTAAGTGAAAATATGAAGTAACACAGGAGGCGTTATGCAGAGGTACAGGAGGAGGGTAAAAACCGTGCACGTGGCACATGAACGACTGAAGTTCCGGAAACAGCGACTTCGAAGGAAAAAGGATTCTCAGCCTAGAGTAGAGAAGTTGCAGTTGCGTGGTTGTGACCAGTGTTGATTTTTCTGTTTTCATCTCCCCGAGCAAGCACTGAATAAAAATAAGGGGGATTCTTTTAGGGAACTGCAGTTTCATTCTTTGCTGATGATATTTAACCAGAATATCATTGGTTTCCTCAAGCCGATTTGTTGGATGACTAAGAACACAGGAGTAAAAACGCAGGCACAGGCTCCGCCGGCCTAACGAGAAGAAGCACGCTGCTTGCCCCAGTGCGCAACACTGGCCCCTTTGTTAGCGTCCCGGGAGAGAAGGAACACCTCCACTGAAAGCAGTTTCCTACTCTCTCCCCCTCCAGTCCTGCCACTTTTTCATTAGCTAATCCCAATTAGAGCACTTTTTTATACTAAAACCATAAATCTCTGCCACTCTCAATAGCATAAATTATAGAGTAAATAACTGTATTCTGTATCTGTCCACAAAAATGAAACCCTTTTTTTTCCTAGTCCATGGGACTCGGAGCTGCCAAATCAACAGTCAGGCCTTCCAATTTGGGGTTCTCCCCCTTTCTATCACTCCTCTGCAAAAGCAACACTTCTTTAAAAAGAGAATGACCACCCATGCCCTTCTCCAAAATCAATCATAATCAAACCACGCTTTTCTTCCATCTGTGAGCACTGAGAAAAGCTTGCTCGTTGTGTTAAAATCTACCTCAGCCGTTTACTGGCTGAACGGCCTGGGACGCCCACGCTGGCTCGGACCCAGGCCATATCATCTGCCCAGGAGAGGGACCTCGGTGGTGGTGTTTTAAATAAACAAGGGGACTTCAGAGGCAGTGTTTAGCACAGTGCCTGGAACAGAGCGCGTGCTCATTGTTCACGTTGTATAAACAAGGGTGGTGGTTTTCTGTTGTTGTTGTTGTTGTTGTTGTTGTTCCTTTTGTGGTAATTCCTTAACCCAACGTTTCATGTGTTAAATAATTAAAAGAAACATACCTTACCCCATGGTCAATTTTCAGACTCATTTATTACTCATTTCTCTATGGTTTAATTTAATTAAATTGAGCAGCATATCAAATATTGATTTTAATAAAGGCTTGATTAAGATTTGAGCTACTATCAAATACAATTTTTCATGACATTCCTGCATGTCAAGTGGAACCAACCTGAAAACCAATGTGCTTTTAAAATAAGTGATTTTTTAATCTATATAAACCTCAGGCCATTTTCAGAAATAAAGAGAAAATGGCCTCCCAACCTTTTTATTCACAAAGATAAGTAGCAGTGTCTGACTGGTGTTTTAAAAAGCTTAATCCAGTTAGTCGTCTTGGCTCCAATTGGTTGTGAAAGGGGAAAAACAACAGAATCAATTCCTTTGATAAACATTAATTTAGCATCTACTATGTACAAGCCATCGTCCCCCACTGACCAACACAAGAAGAGGTGAAGAGGAGCCAATCCTGTAGCCAGTTTTAATGTGTGGAACAATTCAGCCACACACGAAAACTGATTCATTAAGTAATAGCCATAAAAGTACATGTATTCCAAAACTTGAAATTACCTTGTTGTGTAACTTGTGTATAGGCTCAGTCTTATGAGAATATAATGTAAATGTGGTAGTATAAATTATCAATAGTATTATATTAACAATTAACTGTAAGTATTGGGCATTTAATAAGTTAAATATTGGGTTTGATGGTTAAGTGCTAATCATTTCTAGCCCATAGCTATCGCAGCAGCACCACCTAGAGGATTCTAAAAGGTAACACAAGGTCATTTCCCCCCAACTTGCCGTTCTTCCCATTTAGATGAATAAAGCCAGTATAAACAGAAAAAGGAAAGATAGTTTCTAAGTTTCAACATCCTGTCATTTAAACCGCTCCAACTCTATCCACATCATTTAGCATCTCCTTAAATCTTGAAATTTTTAAATAGCTAAATGAAACTGACCAGTCTCAAACGCACACTGCAGCTGGGCAGAGGACCCCAAGTTCCCCCTGGAGGGGCCGGTGGTGCTGGCGCGTGTGCGGGAGCAGCCGGGCCGGGGCCACGACGGCCTGGGTCTGGGCTGTCCCGCGAACCCGACATGCACACCTCTTTACTCCGTCTTGATCCTAAGCACACGAGTGCCTACGCTGACTTCCAAAGTCATATTCCTGAGCTATTGCCCAACATTTATTTAGAGGAATTGAGAAGAAATAATCTTTCTGTAATTAAAGTTGTTTACACCGCATCCACTTATGAATTCCCTTCCACTCATCAAAGCTGAGTCAATGTTCTGGGGGTCGGGTTGAAAGCAATAACAAAACATTTCCCATTTTTTACAGTTCTTATTCTCTCTTCCATTATTTTCCGTAATTTTTCTCAACCAGGAACTGCTTTGGAGGAACAGTCAAAGGATTAAAATTTAGATGACAAGTCAGCTCTTTGCGAGAACTAGCACTCCTTGGGTTACCTGGTTTCAGAATTCCAGCGGACTTTGCTGACTCTCCGCTGACTACAATCTCACAGCCCAACCGCAAAAACGCAGTTTGGGTATGGCTGGGGCCAGTCACACCCTGAGAAGCACTCGTCTTCATTTCCACTGGAGGGCGCTGTCTGCCTCAGTGAGATGGGACTGATTGGCATTTTGCCAGACAAGGTATTAACTATAGAAATTTGAGTTAACTTGTATTTTGAAGTCATGGTTCCTACCTTAGCATACTATTAAAGGGGGGGGGGGGGAGTGAGGAAACAGTAGCTCATTCATAGTGATTCTCTAATTTTAGATAATACACTTGGGCCTAATATAACAAAGGAATACTAGGTTTTGCCTAGAGAAACCTTTTTCCCATTCTGTATGCGAAAGCCATAGCTAAAGTCATACCAAACAACAACAATTTCAGTTCTTTGAAATGCCTTCATTTTTATGTACACGCTTTCCCTCCGTTTTCTCTCCACACTTATTCCCCTGAATGTCAGATTCTCCTTTACAACTCAGCTTAGATATCGCTAACTCCAAAAACCTTTCCAGGACCCCCGACACAGGTCAAGGTGACCTCCTAAGTGCCCCAATTGCAACCGATACTTCTCCCATAAGGAAACCTGAGGCTCAGTTTTGTAATTACTTATTAACAGCATCCCCCACTAGGCCACGGAAGCCAAGAAAGCGGGGGATGCCTCTGTCTTGTTCACAGCCCTGTATCCCCATGGTTCTGACTCTGATGTTCCACCAGCATTATTGGAGGAAGGACTGACCTCTCTGGTATGGCTCACCTTGGGAAGGACTCGGGAGGTCCATAGCCTCCATTTCTCTGCCTTCCAAACACGTGCCTCGATACTCCCACTTGGCTTCCTCACTTACCTTGTTCTCTTAATCCCTAAACTGATTAGAAGAAAGGCCCAAGATTCCACAAAGAAAGCTGCTTCTTGCTAGTCAAGGTTTATGGCAATTCCACTTGGCAATCTCTTCACCATCTCCAGACTCCTTCTAGGATCCACAGACAACCCATCTCAATTCCTGAGTCAGCTGCAAGAGAAGGGATCAACCAAAATATTTACAGAAGGGATCTTTCTGGGATGCCTGGTGTGCTATTATGAAGCAGCAGTCAGCTGACAAGGAGACGAGACCCCTCCCTCTTTACAGGCAGGTAACAAAGTCCTCTTCCCTTGGGTATGCAGTTGGCATGATAGCAGAGAAGGAAGACAAGGGAGTTGAACTTTGTTTCTAGCTGGGCTAGTGGTTGCGTCCACGGAAGGACTGTAATACTTTGGAACTGGAAGAACGTAAGGCAAACCATGTAACTTGAAGAGTACACAGTAGGCACTCAAATACAGAGCCAAAGCCATCCTGAGAAGTTCCAGACTGGTATGAAACAAGATTTATCATTCTAGGTCCTTATTTATTCTGTCATTTGACTTCTTGGCCTCAAAGAATATTTTCTACATCGGCAAAATAGGACTAAGCCTCCCCAGCTCAAGGGGCCATTGTGAAGGCAAATGAGACAGAGCACATCAAAGTGCTTTCAAACTATGCTCAGCTAACAAGTGAGAGACTATTAAGTGTTAATGGAAGGGCTGCAAACCGTCCCTTATCCAGTAGCCATGTCTTTACTTTTTAAAGGTCTGGAAAGACTATTTCACTGCTTATGTCCTGGCAGGGCTTTAATTAGAAAATAAAACTCATAGCAAAATTATTCTAATATACTAAGTGATAACCACTAGGATCCTGAGGCCAAGTAAAAATCATTAAAGTACAATAAAGAGGAGACATATATAGTTGTAGTGTTTTGCTTATTTTCATACTTAGAATTGTATAAATGGGAAGAATCTACATTCAGAGTACAAGTAAATATTTTCCAGCCAATTCCTTTACATAAAGTCTTTATTCATTCATTAAAAAATATGTTTGACATTACTGGAAACTGCCAAAACACAGTATGAGAATGTTACAAAACTGATCGAAGATGCCAAGCCTCAATTTCAAAAGGTACCTGGAATCCCTAGCAGGATAAATGTAAGAAAAGCCACGCAAAATGGAACTGCAATGTATGAGTGATCCGTTTGTGTGAGTTTCCCCGCATCCTCCCCAGCATTTGGCGCTGTCACTGCTTCTTGACTTCAGCCATTCTGATAGGTGTGTAGTGCCATCTCACTGTGGTTTCAGTGGGCATTTCCCTAATAGCTAATGATGCTGAGTACCTTTTTTGGTTTTAGTTGCCATCTGTATATCCCCTTCAGTGGCATGTCTTTTGCCCATTATTCTAATTGCATCATGTGTCTTAATACTGTTGGATTTTGGGAATTCTTTAATTATTTTATCAGTTGGATGATATTCAAATAATGTATCTGAATGCCCCTTATCGCATACGTGGTGTGCAGACATATTCGCTCCCAGTCTGTGGCTTGTCTTTCATGCCTTTCACATAGTCTTCACAGAGCAAAGTTTTTAACTTAGACGAAGTCTAATTCATCAAGTTTCCCTTTTCTGTGTTGTGCTTTGTTGCTAAGTCTAAGAACTCTGCCTAACCCTAGAATATAAAGATTTTCTCTTACGTGCTTTTCTTAAAGTTTTATAGTTTTATATTTTATACTTAAGTCTGTGATCCATTTTGAGTTCATCTGTATATAAGGTGTGAGACTTAAAGTCAAGGATTTGTTTTTGTTTGTTTGTTTGCTTGTTTATGGATGTTGTATTTCTCCAGAACCATTTATTGAAAAAGTATGATTCCTCCTTTGCAAGCTTTTGTCCCTTTGTCAAAAATTAGGTATATTTTTGTGGGATGATTTCAGGGTCCTCTATTCTGTTGCACTGATCTGTGTGTTTGCTCTCCACCAACAAACACCACAAAGTCTTAGTATGTAATGGGACTTGAAATTGGATACCATGATTTCTCCAACTTTACTCTTCATTTTCCAAATTGTCTTAGCTATTATATTTCTTTTGCTGTTCAATACAAGTATTAGAAAGTTCTTCTCTGAATCCGTAATAAAAACCTTGCTGGGAATTTGGCTGGAATTTTGGCTGGAATTTTATTAAGCCTGTACATCAATTTGGAGAGAAATGACATGCTCCCATTTATCTTTTTCTTTAATCAGCAGTTTGTAGTTTTCAGCATGTTTTGTTAAAGTTATACCTGAGTATTTTGTTTCTAGGAGTTGTTTTTGTAAATTCGTTGGTATTTTCTACATATTCAACCATGTCATCTCCAAATAGGAGCAGTTTTATTTCTTCACTTCCATCCATCTGTCTTTTACAATAATTCCTTTTCTTGCCTTATTGCACTGGACAAAATTTCCAGCACTGTGTTGAATAAAACAAGTGAGAGAAGACAGACTTCCTTTCCTTGTTCTCAATTTTTGGAGTAACGCATTTAGTCTTTCAGTATTAAGTATGTTATCTGTAGCTTTTTGTAGATGCTCTTTATAAATTTATAGCTGTTTCTTCATTCCTACTTTGCTTTAGTGTTTTATAAAATTATGAATATTAAATATTGTCAAATTAATTTTCTGCATCATGTCATTATTTTCCTTTTTCTTTAGCCTGTTAATATAGTGAATTACATTGCCTGATTTTTGAATGGTGAACCAGCCTTGCATCCCTGGGATAAACTCATGGAGGATATGAATCCATTTTCTTTTTGTCTTTCAGTGGGGGGAGGATAATGACTTTGTCTGGTTTTGGTGTCAGGATGCTAAATTCATAAAATGAATTGGGAAGCTTTCCCCCTTCTACTTTCTTATTCCTCAAGCATTTCATTGGAATATCTAGTGAGCCTCCAGTGGGAATTTCTTTGCGGGGGGGGGGGGGTTCAAATTATGAATTCAATGTCTTTAATAATATAGAGCTATTCAAATTATCTATTTCATACTGGATGAATTTTTGTGGTGGGTTGTTTTAAGGAATTGGTCCATTTCATCTAAGTTGTCAACTGTATGTACGTGGGGTTATACATAGTGTTCCCTATCGCTTTTTTAATCTACAGTGTGTATATGGCATTCCATGTTTCATTCCTGACACTGCTAACTTCTTTTTTCCCATTTTTGTCTTTGTCCATCTTGCTAGAGCTTTGTCAACTTCAATAATCTTGTCAAAGAACCAACTCCTTGTTTCATTTTCTATTGTTTTTGTTTTAATTTTTTATTTCTGCCCTTATCTGTATAATTTACACTCGTTTGTTTAATTTGGATTTTGCTCTTCTTTCTCTAAGTCCTTGACGTGAGAGCTCACATTGGTAAAGATACTTCGTCTTTCCCAGTGTAAGCATTTACAGTTCTAAATTTCTCTCTCATCACTGCTTTAGTTGTATCTCACAACTTTGATATGCTGTATTTTTATTTTCCTTCAGTTCAACGTAATGCTTTTTATTTCCTTTAAGATCTCCTCTGTGACTCATGGATTATTGAGGAATGTGCTGTTAATTTTCCAGGTGTTTGGAGATTTTCCTGTTATCTTTCTGTTATTGGTTTCTAGCCTGATTCCACTATATTTGGAGAACATACTCTGTATGATTTCAAGTCTTTTAAAAAATCACTGAGGTTTAGCTTATGGCCCAGGATGTGGTCTATCTTGGTATATGCTCTGTGGCCACTTGGAAAGAATATGGACTCTGCTGATGCTGACTGAAGTGTTCTGTGTATACTAAACTATGTTAGTTGAATATGTTGAGCTTTCTATCCCTGGTGTCTTCCTGTCTAATTCTTCTATCAACTGGTGAGAAAAGGGCATTGAGGGCATTTGAAAATATTTGATATTTTCAAATATCATTAAGAATGTGTTTCCTTTCAATTCCATCACTTTTGGCTTTACACAATTTACAGCTTTGTTGTTTGCTGCATACATTTTTAGATTCGCTATGTCTTCTTGGTGGAGTTACCATTATATCATTATACAATATACTTCTCTGTATCTAGTAATTTTCTTTGGTCTGAAGTCTACTTATCTGATACTAATATAACCATTCTGTCTTTCTTTGGATTGTTTACATGATATATTATTTTCCATCCTTTTATTTTTCTACATGCATATATTGTTATATTTGGAGTCAGTTACTTGTAAACAACTTATAGTTACGTCATTTTTTAACCCACTGTGATGATCCCTGTTTTTATTGGTGTATCTGGGCTGTTTATACTTAATGTAACTATCCATATGCTAGAATGGGGGTGGCAATCCAGGCTTCCCACGTGAACTTTACTGAAACTGCTGCAGGGAGTGGGGGAGGTGACTACTAACACCCAGTAGGATGAAAGTACTAACTTCCTACTCAGCCTTCTCTGACAATACCCTGGTGAGTGATGGGAGGAGTCAGCAAGATGAGAGTGGAAGTCTGTACTCTCCACTTGGCCTCTGTGGCAATTGGCTCAAGAACAGTGGTTATTTCCTAAGTATCTATCTTGTTGGTGGTCCCTTGCCTGGTCTTTTGGCTAGAGGATAGGTTTTTGTTGGAGCTTTTTAAAACTTCTGTGCCTATCAACATTTCTGGGTGACCAGCTTCTTCAGCTCCAAGACTGGAATATATATGGCAAAAAGAAAATCCAGGTAACTTACAATCATGTCTTTCTTTGGGTCCAAATGTCCCTTAGCAATTGGACTGATTTTCTCCCTCTTCCAGAGTCTTGTGTTTGTATAATCTCCGGATTTTGTTATATATAGTGGGAGGAATAGGGAAAAGTGGATCTACTCCATCTTTCCCAAAACAGAAATCACTGAACATTTTTCAAATTGATTCTGACCAATCTCTCTTTTACTGGTATACTTAGACTATTTACACTTAATGTAATCATTGATGTATCAGGATTTAATTCCAAAATTATATTATTTGTTTTTAGATTGTTCCATTTGTTTTCCATTCCACTGTTTTCCCTTTTCCTTTTTATATTATTTTAACAATTTTAGTATTCCATTTTAATTTATCTATTTGCTATTTTACTATATTTGTCTACTTTTTATTGGTTACTCTAGGGATTATGTACCTCATTTTTCACAGTCTACTTAGAATCAATACTGGAACACTTTGAGTGGAAAGTAAGATGCTTACCCTCATACAGGTTTCTTTACCCTCCCCCTTGATGTTGTACTTACTTTACATATTATATTTGCATACTTTGAAAACCCTGAACAATGTTATTTTTTCTAGCCATCAAACATATTTTGAAGACGAAAGAGAAGAGGAAGAGTCTATTATAGGCATCAGCAAATTTTTTCAGTAGACAGATAATAAATATTTTTTGCTTTTCAAGCCATACAATGTGGGAGTAATGATTGGGAAGTACCATGTGGAATCTTCTGGAATGTGGGCAAGTGTTCTATTTCTTGACCTGGTCCGGGGTTACACAGGAGTTCCCTTTGTGGTGACCCAACAACTGTTCGTTTCATGCTATACACCTAACGTTTGTTAGTGACTCACTGACTACCTTCGCCTTGTACATCTAAATTTTGCGTGTATCATACCTACCAGTGAAAGTAATTTTAAATAGATCAAAGAGCTTGAAAAAAATAGATCAGAGATCTTAGGACTAGATTATCAGAAAAAAAGGGGGAGATAAATCAAGTGCATAGGACTTATTACTCCTGTTGGCCCTTCCTTCTTTGAACAAAATTGATACACAAGGAAATGTTTACAGTTTGCCCCCAATGCTCGTATACTGAGAATATTTATTTCATGCAAGGCACCGAGATGGGAACTGCTTGTGGAGCTAGAGGTTTAAAAATGGGAAATGTGAAAAAAATAGATTAGAGATAGATGAATTACATTAGATGAATATTCTGAGTAAATAACAGGACAAAAGGAATAAACGAAGAACGGGAAAGACATTATTTAGTGAGAAAGTCAAACATACAAATTCTAGATATTTTACCTAGGGAGGGTATGAAGAAAAGAAGGTTGAAGAGAAGGCAATTAAAAGGGAGAAAGAAAAGAAACAGAAGGGAAGTAGAGAGAAAAAATCTAGAGAAATAGAAAGATGAGGAAGGAGAATGGAGAGAAAAGAAATGGAGGGAAGTAGGAAGAATGAGCTAAAGAAAAGAAGACATATGAAAAAAATGTGCTTAAATCATCCATGTAGGGTACCTGGTACAAGCCAGGCATTTTACCCACATATCATTTAAACCTCACAAAAAACCTCTAATGTAGATATTATCTTTCCTATTTTATAAATGAGGAAGCAAAAGCCCTGAGAATTCATTTTATTCAAACATAACTAGAAACTTCAACCCTAGCTGCATGTAAGGCCAAATTCTGTGCTCTAAGAAACTATTTAATTCCAACAGGGAGGACTCCCTTATGGGAAGTAAGTGCTTATGTTACACTTGAGTTCTAGGAAGAATTACCCTAGAAGGTTTCTTTGTCCTAATAAGTAGAAAATGTTTGGCCTTCTGAAACCTTAAATCTACATCCTGTAATTCTATGGCATCAGGTCAGTTATATGGAATTCTTATTGCTATCACTGACATCATCTACTTCTGCCTTCCTATTACTAAGGGGCATTTTCAGAGAATCTAGTACTTTCTGGAGAGAAACCAGTAGAGTACTAGTGACAATGCCTTACTTTCTGAGAAAATGGGCACAAAACATATTCTATGGCTCAGCTTATAGCATGTGTCAAGTAGGAAAGAATGCCAAAGAGATATGGGTGGTACAGAAACTCCCAAGAGAAAACTCAAGATTATCAAGTTACCTGAATTTCTTTAGGCTAAGCAGAGAGAGGTAGCAAATTATCAAAGACAGAGACCTCAGAAGAAAATCATCTCATTTTGACAAAATTATGTGAACAATTGTGGACTTTGTCTCTGCACATACCACAAATTTGGGGGTCACTTTCAAAAAGTATTATTCATTAATTGTTTCACTTAAATTCAAAGTTATTTAGCACTTAGTGTGCATCAGACGAGGGGTGGGAAAAGGAGAAGGGAAAGGGATAACTCGCTGTATTGAGAATAGGATAGGGAACATGTCTGACCCTGCCAGGCTACTTTATATAGCACAGCTCTGGATATTCATTACAGTCCCAAAAAGGCATAGAAATTAAACCAAGCTACCTCTAAGGAATAATTAGAAGTGAAAATCGATAAGGAGAAAATGGCTCATATTCTCCTCATTGATTTCCTGTGCACAGTGAGTCAAACTTGACCGTTGGTTAGAAGTCAGTCTGGCTATTTCTTATTACTTTTTCAGCAGTTGGGTTCTCCTGTCAGTGCCTTTCACGCTGGAGTCTTTCATTGCTCTAATCACAGCTGTCAGCTATTGAACGAGTTTGACACTCTTACTCCAGAAATGAGGGGATTCACACTCCATGCATATGCAGTCAGTTCCTTCATTAAAGCTGATTGACATAAAAGAACTGGTGCACTGCCACTGATTTTATAAGCAAAACAAATGGCTATACAATCAAGTAGGGTTCTCCTTGATCAGAAACACCCGAGAGCCCCCAAATCAGTCATTCCACAGTCAGCCACCAGGGTCACTGTGAATATCTATACATTTAGTACTTACAACGGTAGATAGAGGCAATGAGTCAAGAGCCAGATCTGTATACAAACACACACGTACATACACACCAGACTTCTCCTCCACAAGCTTAGCTATCCATTCCAAATCGCCTTTGTTGGCCTTCTAGGTGTTGAGTGCCAAAGGAGACTAGTTAGCTACTGTGACCTGGATTTTTTGAGAAGCATGAGTTTCGTGGAGGAAAAAAAGGAGGATGAGGATGACCAGAACCTCCTCAGAGCATTTCTGTACATAATTTAATGTCAGAAAATGAAAGACTCTGAGTTCAAATGGATTATCTAATCCAAAATTACCAACCAGTTCAAAACTGCTTTCGAGCATCTCTGTCAAGGGCCCATTCAGATTCTAGTTGGCATTTCTAGCAATAAGGATGCCTTGTTTGGTATGAGACTGCTTTCAGGAAAGAGGAGCCCAAACTTAATCAGTATTATAGTCATCATAGCATGTTCCCTATGGGGATGCACTTCCAACCTTTAATTTGTACGGATAATCAGAGTTTGCCTTCTTCAAACCCCAGGACTTTGAGACTCCAGACACAAAATTTTCCTGCCTCACTTCATACAACAGTTGGTCTCTGCCTCCCAGGCTACTGAAAAAGGTATTATCAATGCCCTTCAAAAGATCAAGTGACTTCTGACTATCCCTAATTGATCTTTAACTTATTTCCTCCATCAGTTTCTTAATACCCAGTGGAATGCTCTCTTCTGTGGCAATTTATAGAACATCCCTCACTATCACCTGCAATTTTTCAATGACTCAGAACTGTTGACAAATACTTACCACAAAAGAAAGATCCTAATGGATTAAACAAAAATACTGGTAAGTTGCAACTCTCCACCTGAATGAAGAGCAGGGCTACAACTACATGAGAACATGAGATGTAAAATGGAGCTTACCCTGCTGTTTTGGGGGTGGGAGATAACAAACATATATATTATTGCACTATTACATGCTGATATATTTCTTCTTTAATAAAAAAAATTAACTGTCTGTGTAGGTCGGGGGAACAAACTTTATCAGCGCTGCACAAGGAAGCACGCCTAGTGTCAATGAGTCTATTACCAAGTATCGAAAGGGACCCAAACCCAGAGTCAGAGGGACCCTCCCCTGTGTATGGCTGTAAGCAGGTATTCCACTTGGGGTATTGCTTCCTTTGTTGTATTTCGTCTTGTCTCCCAAGCTAGAGGATACCCTGGGCCCTGGAAAAAGCCTGGCACGTGGTAGGTGGTCTTGAATAAGGAAGTGGCTGTTACATTAATGTGTACCTAAAGGAATGGATGGATGGATGGATGGATGGATGGATGGATGGATGGATGGATGGATGGATGGATGGATGGATGGATGGATGGATGGATGGATGGATGAACGAATGACCCGGAGCCTGGCCTTTGCATCGCACCGCTCCTCTGTCCTCTGCCTACTCGCAGCGGGCGTAGGTGAAACTCAGGTGAGTGCAGGGGACCAAAAGCAGCAAACCCCGCCTACGGCGGCCGGGAGGAGCCAGGCCAGTTCTGGGCGGAAAAGCTCTCTACAGCTGCTGCCCGACCCTTGCGCACGCAGGCGCGGGGCACCAATGCTTCCGGCAGGTCACTTCCTCTCCCGTCTCTTAGCAACGGCTGGAAGCGTTTGTTGACATCCCAAACAGCTGTAGCACGGGACAGAGCCCAGAGTTTCGAGGCCAGCGCGATGGTAAATCTGGGGTCTCCGTCCACTACCCACCGCTCCAGTGGCGCCCACCCACGTGGGCTTTCTCTGTCCTCTTCTCGAGGTTGATCCAGACCGGGCTGGGGCTGCGGTAAAGGCTGGGGGCTCCATAAGCTTCTTGGAAGGGTAACGGGGAGACCCTAGAGACGAGAGGACGACCATGAAGGCGGGGAAGAAGATGTCTAGATAAGGAAGCTATCTTGGGGCATAGATATCTAGAGGGGTGATTTCTGGAGGTGGTACTTGGTGAGGAGAGATATCAAGACAGAGAAGAGAGGTATTGAGGGGATGAAAGATCCTGTGAGGGCTGAGAGAGCTCTATCTAGAGCGAGGAAAGTGTAAAAAGGGGAGGAGCGAGACAGAAGGAAAAATCACCCTGAAAGGGAAGAAAGAGATGGGACAGAGAGCGCAATGCAATGGAGAAAGGGGAGAAAGATGATATTGCGAGAGAAGAAAAGCAAATAAAGAGAAAGAAGAAAAGAAGAAGGGGAGAGAGAATAGGGAGTGAAGGAAGGAAAGTGGAGACTGGGGAAAGTTTGAAGAAGAGTAAGGTGAAAGCAAGGAGTTTTAAGAGGAATGAAAAGGGGGTGGGATCAAGAGATTGTAGCAGGAGGATTCAGAAATCACATGAGGAGAAAACTGGGAAAAGAGAAGGAAAGGCTGGGAAGAGCAGAGGCAGGGCGTTTGGGAGAGAAGTAAAAGAGAAAAGAGTAAACAAGGGCAGTGATTGTAAGAAGCTGTGGATGTTGTCCTTGAGATGGGGGAAAAGTGATAAAGTAGCACCCGCCTGTACAGCTGTAAATTCAGTGTTTCCCAAAGTGAGATGCAAACATGAGTTGCTACTTGAGATGGCTCAGAAATACCAAATAACACAGAGTAAATCACATTTGAGAAAGCTATTCCTCTTTCATTTCATTTTCTTTTCAACCTTTCGACCATATCCAGGTGAAAGTTTCTGGCAATATTAGGTCATTACACCACTAGCATTTTGCAATTTCAGTTTTTCACTAAAGAACAGACCTCAGACTCAGAGATTTCTTTAGGGTAGAATGTAATATATTCCTCCTTTTTTCTTGGTTATTTGTTTATGACTAATAATATCAGATTTCCATTTCTGGTAGTGATGTATAGTTTCCTTTGAAAATGCATTTATTTAAGCTTTTAGAAGTGAGATGATTTAAAGAACATACTAGCTAAATAATATAGGTGGTATTCCTAATGCCAAAAATTGTGAATCTAGTATATAAATGCCTAGAATTCAGAAAACACCTGTATGGTCATAACAAAGGAAGAAATCAGTTTTCTCATCCACATTAGGTGCAAAAGAAAACTGTCTTGCCTAAATAACATAATGTTCATCTGTACGATGTTGAGAAGGGAAAAAAATATCACAAACGCTCTTCAAGACAGTGAAGAATAATGTTTGAATTCAGAATATCCAGTGATTACTCAGTTATGAACAATATGCAGGTTTGGAAAAGACTTCTTGATTTTAGCATTTCTACAAGGAAAGAAAACCACTATGAATGGTTTATGAATATAGTTTATTCATAAAATTCATTAAGAAAGCTGATTTTAAAACCCAATAATGGGGTTCCAATGAATTCATGATTGAACATTCAGTTTGCACTGAGAACAAGGCCATAGTTACCAAGAGATTCTTAGAATCCAAGAATATGTTTTTAATATGTTTTAGAATATTCTGAATTTAATCACCTAAACTCCCACGTAGGTAACATTTTGGACTGAAAATAAGATTTCTCATTAACATACTTTTAGACAGAAAGTGGCAATGATACAGCTCTATATATATTAAAATAATGTAGAAGGGGAATTTTTCATACAAAAAGAGAAAGATCAATGAATGGAAGATAGTCAGGAGAGGAATTCTGTCCAATGTAAAGAATATTTTGCCAGTAAACAGAGACAGATAAAAATGGAGTGAGCTCTTGTGAGGCAATAGGCTTTCTAACTGTAGAAGAGTTCAAGCCGAGGTTTGTCAGGGCTGTCTGGCAGGGGTCCTAGTATGTCGGCTTGTATACGGGACTTGACAATTTCAAAGCTCTCTTCCAAAAGCCTGAGATTATAGCATCCAGTACCTTCAGTTAAAGGGAAAGGGGAGTGGAGATCTTACCAAATATTATTCTCTTTAGGATTGAGGTAACCACAAAGACCCTTTTGGTTAATTGTCATTCTGATCTCTAACAGGCAGAGGTGGAGGAAACCCTAAAGAGGATACAGAACCATAAAGGGGTTATCGGAACGATGGTTGTAAATGCGGAAGGTAAATACCTCCCGGGCTGCCTTTTTGACCTCTGCAGAGGTTGTGCCACGCCTTACGACAAGCCTCTTAGAGCTTGTAATCAAAAGCATAGTTCTTATATTTTAGCTATAACTTTTACTTATCAAACATCTATTGAGTATTACATGTCAAGCACTCTGCTAAGAACTAGGGATATAAATATAAATAAGACGTGTCTTAAAATGTCTATATATTGCTAAGAAACACTATACACTGTTTAATTTTGAAAGCTTTGATAACTCTCTTTTATCATTTCAAGAATACCAATAAGACTTTTTTATTGAGAATGGGGAGAGTATTATTGTTGGCAGTATGTTTTGTTTTAGCATTATTTCCGAGTTTCATTCTTCGTTTTAAATGAAATTGTTCCTTTACCATATTTAATGAAATCTTTGAAAATTAATTGTAATTTATACTGCAGTCTTTGTGGTTATAGTATAAGAAGGACAGATATATTTCCATCTATGAAATCTGTAGACTTGTACAAGAAATTTGCTCTCACTCCACAGTCCCCATTAATCCACAGAGCATTTCTGTGGCACATTGCTTGCCACATGCTCAGCTATGGTGGCAATCTCTTAAGGGCTCTTGCTCAATTACCCCTTGTGGCACCTCTTGCCCTTACTAATTTGGGCATTTTTAAGGGCAAGAGGTGCCACAAATCCCAGAGTATTAGGTGAAATAAGAGTGGTTACTTCACATAATTCATGTGGAATGACGGGATTGGCACATTGCCCACTCAGTGCTTGGCAACAGAATCTCACAGCTAATCATTATTTTGGAGCAAATCCGTCAATGTTTACTGATGGCTTTAAAATTTAAACAATTTAAAGTCTGTTTAAACTCTGACCTTCAATCCTTTATTATTAAAAGTGAAAAATAACCTACTTTGTTGATGGTTGTGATAAGTGAAATAATAATTGTCAACTGCCTGGCACAATACCCAACACTTAATAGAATTATAAATAAATGATTCTGAGAATGTGGGAATTTTTAATTGATATGTACAAACAAAACATCCGATGTGTTTTACAAAATGAAATTAAACATATCTCAACATCAAATGAATATAATAAATACACCCAGCTCGGGTGGTCAGGAGGGAGTGGATTTACGATGAGCCCTACAGGTAAGTCAAGATCTATGCTGAATATTTCCAGGAAGCAGTCCAGCCCTAGTGCATGGTTCTGGCTGAATTGATTTTAGATCCATGCATTTGCATACACTCTGCCACACCCCCTAAGATGGGTTATCTTTGTCACTTCACAGAGGTGCTATATTCTTTTCCTTTGGCTGCCATAAATAGTTATTGTCTCTCAGCTCTGGAGGCTAGAAGTTGAAATCAAGGTGTGTGAGCAGGGCCAAGCTCTCTTCGAAGGCTCTACTAGGCAGCCTTCCTTGCTGTCTTCCAGCTTCTGGTGGTTTCCAGCAATCTGTGGCATTCCTTGGCTCATAGATGCATCCCTATAACCAAAGACACTGAAATATAGGGATGCATCTGTGAGCCAAGGAATGCCACAGATTGCTGGAAACCACCAGAAGCTGGAAGACAGCAAGGAAGGCTGCCTAGTAGAGCCTTCGAAGAGAGCTTGGCCCTGCTCACACCTTGATTTCAACTTCTAGGGCTGGGGAGTGGACTGGGATGGGAGTAAAAGACAGAACACTGTACATGAACAACAATTAAAATAAAATTTAAAAAAAAAGATGCATCCCTCCAAGCTCTGCCTCCATTGTCATCTCCATGTCTCTGCTTTCTCTTCTTAATGACATCAATCATGGGATTAGGTCCACACTAATCCAGTGTGACCTGATCTTAATTAGTTATGTCTATAAAGACCCTAGTTCCAAATAAGGTCACAGTCTGAGATTTAGGGTAGACCTGAATGCGGGGGCGAGGGGGTCACTATTCAGCCCAATACAGGTGAATTCACCTGTAACATCCAGGATTGACTCATCTAATGTGTTATTTTGGAAGATCTTAGTTTAAAGTACATAATCCTAGCAATATGCATTAAATTTCTGAAAAATATCTGTACTCTAATCTGCAGTGTCAATCCTAGGAATTTATCCTAAGAAATAGTGAAGGAAACATTTAGGTATGAATGATACTTTCAGAGGCATCATGTAGAGTAGCAATAAATAACCAGACAAATAAGTCAATAAATCTATCCCAGTAGTAGGGGGAATTTTAAATCAATTATGTAATATTTACTAGATGAACTATTGATCTATTTAAAGTGTTGAAGAATATTCAGAATCATGGAAAACTACTCACAATATGAGATGAAAAAAATTAAGGAACAGAGTAGTATCCAGCATTTTCTAATAAAAAATATAGCTATGCACACATACACACTTTAAATAAAGATGGAAGAAAAGGCAGAGATATGTTGTGGTAATTATCGCTGAGTAGTGGGATTAAAAGTGATTTTTATGTTCTTTTGCTGGGGTTTCTCAGCACTTTTCTCATCCAAAAGCAACAAAATATTATTTTTAAGACCTATTAACTTCTAATTAACCTCCACAGGGATTAGGTTGTGTTAGGATTCAGGGCACTTTTCTGAAATCTAAATTAATCTTTTTCCCAAAAATATAAATGAGGGGCTTATTTTTATGGTCCGATTATTAATAGCCAGAGTGTATGACAAGGCTGTTTATTAACAGCATGTGGTGTAAGTTGTGTGACCAGAATGTAATAGAATGCTCCATTTCAACAGCCTACTCAATTTCAGATGGAAGTGCCACTCATAATAGTGTGGCTTTGGAGCTTTCAGAAGTCCCAGGACATTTGATACTGAAAATATTTAACTGAGATGGTGTTTATATGTTCTTGTTCTCTGCTAGTAATGTTAGTCTACTCATTCTAGGCAAATCATCTGAGCGTATTTTCAAGTTTTAAATGTGATTTTATATGAGCCTTCTACCATGTTTATATATTTAGACCTCTTCATATGCCATGTTAAGTAAGGATTTTTGGTTTCACTGTTTTTGAAACATAAACTTCCTATTCATGACAATAAAGCAGACTTATCAATTTAGCCCAATGCTGAATGGTATACGCTTTTATTAGAGAAGGTTTTTGCCAGCGTTGGTTTCCCACTTATAAAACCTCTCACTATTTACAACATCACAGCACTGAACGCTGATTCAGATGCTGATGAATGTATTTCCTACGTGTGTGTTTCCCAGGCAGTCACATCTGTCATACATTCTTATGTACACAAGCCCAGTTTCTGTAGGCTCTTAATTTTAAATACTCTTGACATTACCAACAATCTAGTCTTTGAATTTCATTAGGTTTTATCAGCCATCTAGCTAACTCCCTTTATTTTTGAAATACAATCTATCAACCCAAGTACAAATGTTCAGTGGAAAAGTACCAGCTTACTGGGATAATAGTCATTTTAGGGTAGTGCCATAAATTCAGCAATATCAAATTCATTCTCTCTGTTCTAGAAATTTCATTTCAGGGATTTATACTACGCATATATGCAAACATGAAATGGCACGTCCAAAGGCGTGTTCTGTAGCCTTGCACATAAAAGCCAAATTGGGGACAGCCTCCATGCTCGTCAGGAGGAGGTGTCAGTCATGTGTATTGCAAAGCATCCGTTTGACAGTCATGTTACATGGTCATTACGAGTGACCTAGCCTTATGTATATGGAATGGAGCGATTTCCAAAGTGCATTAAATGAAAATAATTGAGGTGCAGGGTAGAGAATGATACAACTAAAGACTTCAAACACAAACGTGCTTGGATAGACTTACGATGCCTCTGGAAGGACACCGAAGAAACGGGGAGCAGTGGTTACCCCTCGGAAGAGGGAGTGGGCAAATGTCACACCATGTGCTACAGTTAAATTATTTTGTGATTACCTTGCATGGTACCAAGCAAGAGCTCCACAAATATTTGTTGATTTGTTCAAGTGCTTATAGGGGGTATGAAAAACTCCAAGACTTTCCACAGTGTGTACTTACGTGCAGAAAGGCTGGCTGTTTCACTTAGTGACGTGGATCACGGATAGACAACTAAGTAGGCCTGAGCATCGGATTCATAATCTTGTCATCTACATTTTAAATAATTTATTTTGGTTGTTGTTCTTGTTTTGACACTGAGCAATGCAGACTTTGTAGGTAGTCACTATTCAGGATGCAAAATAGAGCTATTCGTCAAAAAGTGCTCTTACAAGGTTGAGTGCTTGCTACATTTCACTCTCCTGCTTGTTAAAGACCCATGTCTTTTGATGTTTCATCAGGTGTGAAAGACAAAACCGACTTCTGGGGGAAAGCAGCCAGGAAATAATAATATGAAAATTAACAAGTTTATATAAAACCTTATTTATCATGTGGGTTTTCCTGTAAATACTGTCCTTGTATTGTTTGGCAGGACCTATTCTAGAGACAATAATTTTCTTAAAAGAGAAAGCAGCTAACCTGTTTTAAAGTCAGAATGGAGGCTCTCAAAGAGTTTCATGAAAAACTGTAAAAGCCCGAGTTTGTAATGCTGGTCCACTCTTGAAGTGCTCTTCTTGCTTAACAGTTTCTGAAATTACCTTCGCTGAGGGAAAACCAAGAGCCACGTTAGCCTCTTATTGATTGGCCACAATTCAGGCACCTGAAGAATCTGACAGTGATCCCCAATTCACCTTCATGTGTCGCCCTAAATTAAAGACACATTTGCAAATCAAATCCCTGGAACTCTCGGGCTATGTGGAAGTTCTTAAAACAATATGAAGGCTGTTTCTGATTAGATGCAATATATGCAAAATACCTAGCACAGCACCTGTTAATAAGCACTGAGCGCTGAGTGACCTGAATTAAGCTAGTTTGATTTTAACTGAATTGAATTATACTTGCCTATTTGTCTGTCTAGATCCTTCGAGTTAAATTAATAGGCTCTGTTTTAAATGTATATCATGGAGCAACAGAGCACACAAGTAGCCAAATTTGATAATGCTTTAACCAAGAACGAGTGCAAACCAGGAGATGCCTAGCAAGACCACAGTGTTTTTGTTGCTGTGTTTTCTAATATAAAATTTAAGGTTTGCTGAATACTGCATGTTACAAAGAAATTTTGAAAATCCCTTTTGATATACTGTCTAGCATGTGCAGTCCTATTGCTGCCCAATTCTCACCTCAGGGGAGAAAATGAGCACAGACCAAGCACTGCAAAGCAGACTCACTGTAGACAGGACACTCGAGGAAACGCATTTGCGCGTAGTAATATGTTCACCTAGTACCGTGACAATCAGTCAACAACTTCCAAAATGTTTGTCACAGCATTAGCGACAAAAACAAAAAAACGATACCTAACAATCCAACAGTTGGGATTGATTATGCTAGATCCATAAAGTCGTAAGTGTATAGCCATTTGAAATAATATTGATGACATCATCACCAACAAGGGCTTGTATGCTATCATTTAAACAAAAAAAGCAAGCATCAAATTTGTAATTATACTTTGACCCAAGTATTTTTTAAAATCCATGCAGAGACCAGACGATTGAAAGAAAATAAGCTAAAATTGTTACTAGTGAGTAATACCAGCCTCCACTTTCTTTCTCCTAACAATTATAAGTATTTTCCATGTTTCCACAATGTTCATATTACTTTTATAATCAGAAAAAGCGAGTTTAACCCCAAATTAAATCACGTGGCAGGCATCCCGATCCGCACAACCTTGGACAACTCGACGACGGTGCAGTACGCGGGCCTTCTGCACCAGCTGACGATGAAAGCCAAGAGCACTGTGCGTGACATCGACCCTCAGAACGACCTCACCTTCCTGAGGATCAGGTCGAAGAAGCACGAAATCATGGTCGCTCCAGGTAACTTGGCATTTCACTTCATGCGTAAAGCATCTTTCCACTTTATCATATAAAAGCTTTGTTTCAAAGAACAAGGAGTATAGATTTAACTTTATTTTTATTGTTGACACTATTACAGATAGATTTTAATATGCGATATGACATATAATGTTCTTCACTGACAAAATGAAGACAGTGAGTCTGAAAATTGCAGCTTCAAAATTTTGTGACATTAGTGATGAATTTGACCTTTGAAGAGCTGAATTTTTCCCACTTGCATTTATTATCAGTAATCAAGAACTTAGGAGATGTAGGCCTCATGTTGGGTGAACTTAGCACACAGATTTTCTGGAGAGTGGGAGAAATGTCTCCTGTCCAGGGGACACACCCGGGAGTGTCTCAAAGGGCCTGTAGAGTCTGATGTCCCCCTGGGGGAGCTCACAGTCACCTGGCCTACTAAGAGAGAGCAGCCACCCAAGTACTTCTTCCCATGAAGGAATTGCTTTTACAGTGTTGGTAGACATCGGTGTAAAACAGGACTCATGCTTCTAAACCTAGTCTAGAATAAACTTCTCCATAGTTGTCCATCTGTAAAATCAGAATTACCCATAAACTAAATAAAGCTTTCTCTACACCTGCGTTCTCACCATGGCTGCACATTGGGATCACTTGGGGAGCTTTACAGAAATAATGATTGGTGTCTGGACTCCACCCCAAACCAGTGAAATCAGAATCTCTGGGGCTGGGCCCCAGGCAATGGTGTGTTTTAAAAGCTTGGCAGGTGATTCTGATGTGGAACCAGGGGGAAAACCATTGGTCTACACAAGGTCCAAGTGATGTTTCAAAGAGAAAAGCAGATTAGCTGAAGTATGCATTTGCAATATTTAGTTTTTAGAGTGGACTAATTTTTCCCACGTCTTTCCACAGATAAGGAATATCTTCTGATCGTCATTCAGAATCCGTGTGAATAGCTCTGCTGCGACCAAATCTACCTGTGACACTGGGTTGAAGACACTGTACTTTTTAATGGTGACTGAGATTCTATTCCGATATAACTGATCCTTCGGACATTCTTTTCTATTTTTTACATGTAAAGTATTATACACTTCTTGTTTGTCCCACCCCCCTTGAGTGTATTGTAAAGTTGTGATTTAGCTATATAATAAATAGATTCTGGTACATATGCCTCTTTTCTTACAATACACAGAGTGAAGGAGTCTCAGGTACAGACAGCCTTCCTTAGCGGTAGCTCTCCTATGGAAGCTAACTGTGGCCGAGAGTCGGTGTGGAGGTATGACTGCGCCCGTTGGTTAGTTAGCGTGCCGAGGAGACGCAGTGGGGCACTGCGGGAGCGGGCAGGGACGTCCCAGCCCCCCAGGAGCGTTACGGGCTTTCCCAGGTTTGGTAAAGACAGAGAGATCAGAGGGCTGTTCTCAGCCAGCCAGCCCTGCAGCCGAGCACCACCTGCCGTTCCTTGCAAGACTCGGCAGGATTGCCCTTCCGTGGCCGCACTGGCCCGAGGGGACCAGGAGCCAGCCCTGGGCAAGGGTGCGTGCTTCAAAGGCTGACGAGATAACTCCAGAGGGTTGTGTTTTTACTGAATATTTCAAACATTTGGTAAACAGTGAAAATCATACAACACAGCATTTCCAAGACCCATATAGAACAGATGTTTCTGTTTTGCCGTGTTCACCTTATATCCTCTTTTTTAAATTAAGCTTTTTTTAAATTGAGATACAACTGAGGATTCACATCAAATTGTAAGAAATAACACAGAGATCCTCTGAACCCTTTACCCAGGTTCCCACTACGGCAACATCTTTCAAAATTATTGCACAATATCCCAAGGAGGAAATGGACACTGATTCAGTCTAGATACAGAGCGTTGCTGTCCCCACCAGGGCCCCCTGGTGCCCTTTGCTAGCAATCCACCAGCCCCTGACCCCTGGCAACCACTAATCTGTCCTTTTCTGTAGTTCTGTCAAATCAGGAAGATTATATAAATGGAATAATGCAGGATATAGCCTTTTGGAATTGACTTTTTCCGCTCAGCATAATTCCTTTGAGATTCATCCAAAAAAGAAGAAATGAGACATCACAGATAGAGCCGCAGCCTGCTCCTGCTCCATGTGCCTCTGTCCTCCTCTCCTTCCCCAGGGGACTTTTACTAGAAGGAAGCAGACACTCTGCACAGGGGTCCTCAGGAGCCCCTACCTCAGTTCCCGAAATGCTCCCACAACCAGCTAAGTATGAGGAATGGTGCACGTTAGGTTTACTGGTTCAACCAAAGCCATGACCCCAGCTTGCACCCTGTGAGACAGTCGGGGCCAACCCAAGCAGACGGTGGTCTGAGCAGAGAGGAAGGGCTGAGGCAAACCTCTCAGGTTAAAGGGATTGACTCTCCAAGCGGTGACGAGAGAGGAGACAGATCACAGATGGAACTCCCAAGGCTTAGAGACACAGAGGAGGCTGCAGCCACACAGCCACAGTTGTCTGTGCCCCACTGCAGAGCCAGTACTCCTGGGCGTGGGGCCCACACGTGGGTATTGGAATATTCTCTCCAAGTAATTGCAATAACCTCCAGGCTGAGATCCACTCAATGGTAATCAAGAACAAAGGTTTGGGAGTCATG
This sequence comes from Glossophaga mutica, assembly GCA_039655065.1. NCBI lineage: Eukaryota > Metazoa > Chordata > Mammalia > Chiroptera > Phyllostomidae > Glossophaga > Glossophaga mutica. Next base: position 24,785,273 of record CM077315.1, read on the forward strand.
TGTCCTGGGTTCTTCTTATTCTGGCTCTGCCAATTTGTAAGCAAGGCTTGTTGTTGAGAATCCGCTGAGCTGTTGCAGCTAAAGTACCTGACACAGAATAAATGCTCAACAAGCGTTAGCTTCTGCTACTGCCTCCAGGGTTACTCAAAGGAGAGTGACCCACGACATACAAATGTGAGTTCCGGGAACAGCCCTGAGGTTCTCCATATCATCAAAGCCAGCTGAGCCCTAGGTTTACGGAGATAACAGAACAAATGGGGAAATGAGCTTACGTTACAACAGGAGTCAGTTCTTAACTTGTGGGGTGAACATGAAAGAAAGAGATTATAGGAATGGAGAACCTATACTACAGCACATATCTGACTTTCAAACAATTTTCTGACACTTCTGACTTCAAAAACTTCACACCTGTAAACGAGTAGAAGGGATAGCTCAATAAACACCCATATTATAAGCTTCACCCACATTCACCAACTTTTAATATTTTACATTTGCTTCATCTCTGTCTGTGTATGTATATATACGTAACAATAACCCCAGTTTCATTCTTAAGAAATTTAACGTTGATACAATATCACCTAACAGACAATCATATGCAAATTCCCCCAGTAGTCCCAGTATGTTTCTTATGTGTTTTTAAATCCAGGATCCTTTCGGAAGTCACATGTTGCATTTGGTTGTCATGCCTCTAGGTTTTAGCTGTCTTTAGAACCTCTTTTTCTCTCTTTTTTACCTCCAGGTGGTGTCAAATTTGTATTTGCTCTCCCCAGAGTCCCCAGTGCCACCTGCTCCCTGTCCCCCTTGAGCCCCTCCTGGTGAAGCAGAGACAGTCTGTAAATAGAGGAAATTCAACCCAGGAGCAGGTCTTAGTCACAGGTGAGTGCTTCCCTTCCTTCTACACTGTGACTCTGAGACCAGACACATCACCACAGACCCAGCCTCATCCTTCAGCCCAGGGAGGTCTGGGTACCACAATACCCACTACCCCAGGGACAGCTGTAGCATCTGCTGACAGTTTCCAACACAGACAAGATCTTGTTAGAATCCAAACAGCAAAGAAGTGCATTATTAAGGGAAAAGACCACAGAGATCATCTATCTGACTACTTGGTTTTATTTTTATTTTATTTTTATTTTTTTATTAATGTTTGAACACAGTTGTCTCTATTTCCCACCACCACTTTCCCCCACCCCACCCACCCCCACCTCTCACCCTCAATCCTACCCTCCTTTTTGTTTTACAGGTGAAAGTTTCACCTGAGTCAGGTGTCTCTCGGGGATCAGTTAGGAGGGTTTGTATCAAATTAGTCATGCCTACGAATTGATGCTTATGATCTTATCAGAGAGCTCGTGCTCATTTGAGACCCCCTCCATACCCTTAAAAATTGTTTTTGGGAGGTACATGTTAGCTCATTGTTATAAAAGTACCAGAGGTAGCATTGGATTCCAATACCTGAATCTGTCTTCTCCCCACAGTTCCCCAGCCCACCCAGAGCTCACTGGCAGATGCATGGCTGGGTGGTAAAGCCACTTCCTTCCTCTTTGCCCAGCCAAAATTTCAAGCCCCATTTAAGATATAACAGTGGGAAATCTCTGGCAGGTGCAGAGGACATTGCTGCAAGTGCCAGGGCTCTGTGTGGGTTCTTCTGGGGAAATACAACCCTTCCATCCCACCGAGCAGTAAATTCTGCCGTGGTCCTGCCTGCACTTTTGCATCCAGAGGAAACTGTAACCCTTTGTTGGAGACGGAGAAGGTGGTGGCAAAAAGTAGAAGTTGCCAAAGTCAATTACATTGGAGGATGATAAGACCTTCGGGAATTTGTCCCACCGCTCTCTGCCTTCCAGCACACAGACATTCATATTCCCTCCTGGATTCACAACAACATAGCTAATTAGCTCTATTTAAAAGATGCCTGGACCTACAGATTCACACACATACAAAACCATTGGTAAAGCTCTCATTTCCTATGAGAAGTACAAGGCTGGGCTCACTGGTTCCTCCCCTTAGTCTAACTTGGTAGGAATTTTATCTGAATAATAAGAGAGCTATTTGCAGAATCTCTGGAGGAACATACCCCAACCATCAATATTCATGAAAATGAACCTGGAAAGACCAGCTTAATAAAACAGCTAAAATGTGTCTGTGCATTACTATCATTGTGACCTCCCAAATCTTCACCCCCAGAGGGGAGCACCCAGTAGCAGGTAGGCAAGAGCTGCCCCAAGCTCCAGTGGGTGCTTTCCTCCTACAGGCCCTTTTACTCCGTACAATCTCACTTTTGAGTAGATCACACATCTTCTTCAAAAGAAAAAAATTACCATAGACTTAGACTTCGATTTTCCCCCTTCTCGGTCTTTGACAAATTACAATTAACCCCCAAACATCTTTGACGTGGGGTGAAACATCCTTACTTCTCTGATATTAGAGAATAATGGGATGCCCTTGAATAGAAAAAACTGTAGCATGTTTAGAGGAATTAGCAATAGATATTCATCCAATCAACCAACACTTGGTCTTATATTCTGTTTTTTAAAAAAGTGGGTCACATTTGGAGCCATGGCAGAGCTTTCAGAGTGGTAACATCTCCAATCAGGAGCCCTACCAAAGACTAATTGCTCTCTCAACTCCTGGGAATTATGGGGCTAGAGCTCCCTTAATATGAAATCACCTCTAATAATGAAAAGTGGAAACTCAGGTTCCCCTGGGGCATATTGGAATATTTCTATTTAATACTTGCAATATTTAAGGTTACTAAAACTTTTCCGTGTATTTCTTATGCAAGCTTTGACACAGAGCGTTGGGTTAGCCAGGCACTCAGCCATTCCTTGAACACAGAGAAGACTGATTCTTCTGACTCCCTCCTGGGCTCTTCCTCTGGGAATCCTCCATTCCTCATTTCCCTTCACCAGACATGACCTCACGACTCCCTCTCTAGGTATCATTAACCTTGAACAGTCCTATTGCATGCTTTTAGATTGTCCTTCTTTGGTCAACTTGACAACATGAGAGGCAATACAGTACAGCAGAAAGAGCATGCAACCCAGGGTCTGGCTCAGCTACTTAATTATCAGCAGGGTGCACAACTTCTTTGGACCTCATTTCACTTGCCTACAAACGTGAAGAATGCCCACACAGTGGCCTTGCACTCTGAAGTACACAATACAGCATAGATGCCAATTATCATTAACAATGGTGATGGCAGCCAAATAAATCAAATTTACTAGAATCCAAGGCATTAGATACATCTCACTGTGACCTTTTCTAATTTAACAATATGCATAAATATACTGAAGGACTTGTAATCCTGCTGGGTACACAATAATTCCTTCATTTATCATTGAGTAAGTACTTCCATAGTCCTACCTAGGGTTTATATTGGTTTTTCTTAAAATCTGTATGTACTTCCATCAGATTTGTCAGTGGTGACCTGACCCAGATGAGGCCAATGAGAGATGCGTCCTTGGTATTCAGAATTGGAAGAGAGTCAGAGAGCAAGTCCCCACACGGCTGGGCTTCCACACAAAAGCACAGCTACTGGGGATGAATATTGTCCACAGGGGAGCGGCAGAGAGAGCCAGTCCTCAGAAGGAAAGAATACAGATCAAGGGAAGGATGTTCATTCTATGGGTTCTCTGTAGGTTCTCAGCTACATTTTACCCTTGGATTCATAAGGCACCTTTAAAGCCTGTGGTAGGTTTTCCTGTTTTGTGTACACTGCCAGAATGGATTTCGTCCATCACCTGAAACCAAAAAGCCCTTACCTAACACATTTTGGCTATATTTGGGTCACCCTGGGATACTTTAATGAGACACAGTCAAGAGCCCAGTGGCTCCCCAGGACGTGTACATTAATCAGAGGCCCTGAACAGATGGGCTGGGGTCACTCACTCCTTTTCTTCAACACATACCCTGTGGCTTTGGCTAAACAAAAGAACAGGCCACTGCTGGGCCTTCCGGAGGCAGAGCCCTGGGTGAGGGAAAGGTGCTGAGACATCCCTCTCACTGGGAGCAGAGTCCCCAGTTATCTCCCCCTGGTGAGTGGCCTCTGCCTCTGTCATTGACTGGAAAGAGAATTGACCGCAGGGACACTGGGCAGAGACATTCCCAAAATACCATTCCAGGTGGTCCGGGGTGTCTGGAGTGGCAGAAGCCCATTTGAGAGAGAAAAAGGGTTCAAGAAGCACAGAATAGACTCATCTGACAATTTGCTATTCCTTGTCCCCAGAAGACAGTGTGGTAACAAGAAAAGGACATTGTTTTATAGCCAGGCAGGTCTGCATTTGATGCCTAGCCCTGCCATTAATAATAATAATTATTATTATTATCATTTACATTATTTTAGAAGATAAATAGGAAGAGGAGGAAGGGAAGGAGAGATAAAGAACAGCAGCAGCTAACATTTGTTGATCACTTGCTACATAACAGACATAATGGATATTCACAACAGTCCCATTTTATAGACAAGAACACCAAGGCCTAGAGTAGTTTCATGGCTTGCCCAAGGTCAATCAAGCTGTTAAGTGTCAGAGGAGGCACCGAAACTCCGATATCTGACCAGGGCACACACTCAACCACTCCCTTAGATTGTTGACTCACCAGACATGGGACAAGTAAATGAACGCCTCTGGGCCTTAGAATCCTTACCTGTAAAATACAGACCATGATTCTTACATTACAAGTTGTTGGGAGACAGGAAGAAATTATATAAAGCACCTGATGCTTAGTAGATGCTTAACAAAGAGCAGTTGCTATTATCACTATCACCATCATCAATACTACCTACAGAAGCAACAACTGCTGGAAGATAACCATCGTAGCAGTTATTACGATGGTTATATTATAAATATGACCAATGTCACAATGATGACTTTTTTTTTTCTCTCAAGGAGCAAAAGCCGAGGCCTCCGCCATGACAGGCCTTTGTTCTATATCTCTTCACATTACAAGATGGTCCTCACTCACTATCCCCAGTTACAACAAAAGAAGCCAATGCCCCTAATTGCATCACAGAAGAAGGATATTAGCAAAAGAAAAGGCAAAAGTCCCTGAAAGGTTTAGCATGGATTTTAGGAAGTCACAGTAAGCATTTGCAGGATGAGGGACTTTTTAGCAAAATGCAGCTTAGGTATACTGCCAATCTGATTACCCACGAGAGAACCTATCTGTGGGCGTGGGTCCTGTGCATCTCCGAGTGGGAGCTGGGCCCCCGCCACGCAGAAGGGTCTGCCACCTCTCCCCCTCTTTGTTTCAATAGAACTGGTATGATCTCACAAAGCTTGCTGTTTGCTGGTCTCCCATACAACCCTGGGAGAATAATTTGCAAATATATCAAAATACATAGAATATTATTATAATCAGTAAGCAACCAGTGGTTCCAAAGACCCACACTCAAAGATTAAGTCCAATCAATCATTGTCAGGCAGTAATGGTCAAATAGATAACATTCAAAGAACTCTGAGGGCCTATTTTGAGTCTGGGTCAAATAGCTAAAGGGCCATAAAATTTGGGTGAAACAAACTTATTTCAGGCTTGGACCCTTATCATTTAAATTGAGGGTATCAGCAAAGTAGGTTTCACAGGATTTTATGCTTTCTTTCTTTCTTAGGCCTGATTGCCCGAGGGAACCTGCCCTTTCCAGCCCATGGGCCGCACCCACGTCCTTCCGGCATTGTTTCAGGCTTAGGTGGAGCTTTCTTGTTCTTGCAGACTGAATGAGGACTCAGGCTATGTCCGGATAGCCTGGGCCGAGGATCCATTACCCTCTTTTTGCTGTGCCCCCCCCAGTCCTTCCTTGAGGTCCATCCACGTGGTCATGCCTGTCTTAGGCGACCCCTCCCTTGAGGGAATCTTACCCATCATTGGCTAACTGACCAAGCATTGGAGGCCAGATATGGATGAAGCGGAAGCGGTGCTCCTGCCAGGGAGATAACCTCTGTCTCCTTAGTGGCTCAGGTCCTCTTAGCAGAACAGACCCAGAAGAAGCGGGTCCCTTGGGCTCTTACTCAGCCTAGCCATGTGGGGGGTGGGGAGGTTACAGCCTCTGAGACCAGGTGGGGCAGTTCCCAACATATAATCTCCCAGCTTTTTCATTTGTAAATGCAATTGTAGCTGTTAAACCTGTGAAACATACTATTTGCTGTTCCCAAATGCAATCTTAAGAAAACACCCTTTATATATATTATAAAGCACAAATAAGGATTAAGACAAAGAGGGATCCAAGGGCTGCTATGACCCAAACTTGTAAGTTCAGTCCATAGAAACAGTTTTTAAGGTTCAACCATTGGACTTTATGGGGCATCGAGGGGTTGTTGCTCTCTACAGGAGGCACCTGAGCCTCGGCCCCTGTCACTGAGGCAGGCTCCATCCTTCTTCATTGGCAGACCCAGGCCTGTGAGTGACGGTGTAAGTGTCCATTTTCCTTCTGGTTGTTCAGGGTCACCTGGGCCATCTGATCTGTCAGTCAATTGGTCCTCAGCTCCAGGTAGTAGAGCTTGGTGTCTGTCCCTCTCACATTAAGGCTTTATTCTTTTGGCTGGCAGCCAGGCAGGACCTGGGCTGATGCGCGCGTACTCCTGCCAAGTTGGTGTGTTGTCCATAATGATGATGGTTCGTGGCCTCTGAGTCCCTGTTCCAGGGCTCCAGCTGATGTGGACACCGGCTAGCAGTGCCTGCGTCATTATGGTTGAAATAAAAACATACACACGGACTACCGAGTCCGGTGGAGGAGAAAGGATGGCAGTATGGCTTTTCTCTCAAGGAGAGCAAAAGCCTCGGCCTCCACCATGACAGCACAATGATGACTTTTGACAATAGTCCATGGGGCTCATCAGGTAGAGTAGTTACTCCTAATCCTTTCATCAAGTCCCTAAAATCAACAATCAGCTATCCATCTGGGTCTGCCGGATGTCAGACCACCATTCTACTCATGGAATTTCATCATTTCAGGAATTGCTCATGGGGCCAATCTCCCCGTCAAGGAGGCATCTGCTGTTTTGTGTCACCAAATCTATGTTTTATTCCTCCCATTGTGTGTGCACATACATCTAGTTTTTACTATGCTTTATTCCCCTCCCATTCTGTCCACGTTTGTAACCCATTTAAACCATTCCTTCCTTCCCATTCCCCACTCTGCCTGCATAGAACCAGACTTCCTACTTGGATGGGTCAATTCGATGTATCAGACTGGTTTTCTGGTCTGTGTTAACAATCCAGTCAAGAGAAGTTGTGCATTTGATAGTCCATTAGGCTTAAGGACAAAATCTGTCTTATTCTTATGCCCCGGTACTTGGCAGAAACTCTAGCGCAGGGTGGGTACTCAGTGCCTGTGGGGTAAAGAGTCAATATCTCTATTCCTACCCAGGCCCTCTTTTAGAAGCACCATTCCCTTCATCATGATATTGGTTGCAAAGGGGTCTACCAAGTTAATGGAAACCTTTGAAGTAGACATAATTAGCTACATCCCCCTAAGAATACTCCAGACAGGGTCCTGACCAATTAAAAGCTTTAAAACTTCTGAATTCAGACTGCAAAATGAATTAAGGCAGGTCATTGACTCCCACGGGCTTTCTTCCTCATAGGCTCCTGTACAACACTCTGCTCCTGAGTAGCTCCAAGGAAATATGTGGGTCCTCCCCATCAACGCCCGGAGGGCAGAAGGCCCAGCTTCTCAGAATAGATGCAGCACTCACAGCTGCACCCTTTGTGGAGCGTGGATGGGAGGCTGTATTGGCTAGTCCTAGACCTCGGGGTAATGGGCTGGCGCCAGCATCATCAGATTACAATGTCCCAAATGGTGCTGTCATCCAGATCCTTCATCCAACACGAACTTTCAGTTGTTCACTAACTCCAAACCTTTCGCTTGGATATTTGATCACATCTCAGGGAAGTGGGAGGAAAGTAAACATCTAGTGTCTCCAGGAGAAACACACACACACACACACACAAAACACTATCAGTGATGTCAGAACAGGAAAGATATCATCTGAACAAGTCTACCTGCCCTTGCCAAGCCCAGCAATTTCCGGGAGATACAGGCAGAGATTAATAACCATTTATGAAATCTCAAATTAATAATAATACTGGCTTCCACTGAGAGTATAAAGGAAAGACGGTATGCTTCTTAACCAGGGAACCATGAACTGTGCAGTACTCCATTCTTCAACCATTTAACCAATAATTAAGTTAGGCCAGGAGCAGGCATGGGCGATGTCATCCTAGCCCCAAAGACCTCCTGGTGTATAATGGACATATAGGTACACAACAAATACATTTTCAAACAGTGAGACAATAGCAACCAAAGAAGTATATGTGAGGGATGAAGCAACTGCAATGCAGATATAAAGGACTGATAAAGGCTTGGTGTTCAAGAAGGCTGCATTCAAGCAGCCGCACCTGAGCTGGATGTGAAAGGCCAACCAGTTTACACTGTGTAGAGGGAAACAGGGGTCTGGGCAGAATGAACTGGAAACACAGCATATTCTAGGCAGTGGTCTTCAAACCCTGCTTTAGGAATAATGACCTTCCTTCACACATGACCTCAGTGAGAAGCGGGCTGAGCGGCTTGCTCTCCATGAAACAGGATGGGATCAGTTTCCATTCCACCCTCTTCTCCTGCCCTTGCCCACCCTAGACCTGCAGAATCAGCATCTGCATTTGGGAGGAGTCCCAGGGATTCCTGTTCCCATGAAATTTGAGAAGTGCTCCGTCAGGACAAGGAAACCTATTTCCTCCACCTAGTGCCCCAGGGAGAGGGGTTATGATCAGGGGAGTTTAGGAACACTGCTGCTCTACCATTTTTCTCCTCTGGAAATCTCCCTCCAGTGCCAAGCCCAGGCCACCCAAAGCCACAGTTAACAGCAGGCAGGGAGAGACGTAAAGGGGTTTTGTATGAAAGTCAACTACATCCCAATCCAAACTAAAGGAGAAAAGAGGCACTCTGTGAAATCCGGCCAAAGCTGATCTGCTTGCCAGGTTTCACTCTAAGCCTTTGTGGGTCCCCTTGGGCTGCCAACGAGCCAGTCCAGCCAGTTTCCGCATGGCATCTCCATGACCTTCACCTGCTCCAACGCTCTTCCCTTGGCACTGCCACATCCCCGGGATGCTGCTGCTCCTACCAGAACTACTGGCTTCTGAACATCACAGACACCCTGGGAACCACCGTAGCAGCAAACGCACATCCCCTCCCCCACTTACCTGCCACCACCATCTCCTCCCATGGCTGGCACACCTGTCACCTGTGAGGTCCACTCACAAGTAACAGAAGGAAATGCCTTACTCTCCTTTCTGGAGTCCTCCAGCTCGGGCTCTTTGTGAAGTCCAACCTTTTGGTTTTCACATCCAGTGTCCTTTCCTGTGCACAACCCGCTTCTCTAACCAGATAGTTCTTCCACTCAGAGCAGTGAGGTCTCACTGGGTTCGTTCTGGTTTGTTCCTTGACTTCCCCTTTACTCAGGTTGAGTCCTCTTTCAGGAGGCTCCGAAACACCCATGCGAACAGGTTTCTGACAACGCCAGCCTACCTGTCGGCTAGATACATCTGGGCCAACACTGGGCTCAAACCGGCCTCTGACAGATTTGTTCAGTGTCACATACAGTCGTGGAGCCTATGCCATGTCCCAAATTCTTTCTGATGTTACCCCACTGATGTCAAAACAACCTCACCTGGTGGACTTTATTATCCCCATTTTCCTAGTAAGGAAAATGAGGTTCACGTGAGGTCATCTTACCCAGAGTCACACTGTTTGCTCAACTCAAAGACCCTCAAGGACAACAACCAATTCTTATTTATTATCAGACCCCCCCCATGCATTGTTCAGGGTTTGTATTTCATCTACACTCAGCATAGAAAGCTTGGGTAAACTGTGTGAGTGAATCCACATCGCCAGTTTGGGGGCAAAGTGGGGCATGCGCTTAGACAGCTAAAGGTAAATTTATCACAGGAGCACAGGCTGACCCACTCTCAAGATCAGAATAATGGGCTCCGACGCAGCCAGGAACCCTGTCACCTGTGTCCCGGGATGGGTGTTCATGTGTGCACACACGCGTATGGGGAGGTTGTGAAAATCCACACCAAGACACTGCCAACAGCCGTTTCTGAGTGACCAGGATTATGCTTCATTTTATTTTCTCCTGTTTGCCCTTCCTCCTGGTCTTTTTCTTTCACTTTTTTCTGCAATTAAAGCATTTATAGAACTACGAGATGCATATAAAAAGTACACGTATCTTAAGTACAAAGCTCGATGAATTTTCACAAACTGAACACACACATAACCAGCATCTGAATCAAGAAACTAAACACAACCTGCCCCCAAGAAGTACCTTCGGTCTTCCCTCTGGTCTCTAATGCCCACCCTAAGTGTCACTAAGAGCCTAGCTTCTGTCGCTTTGAGGTCCAGATGTTAATTTTCTTTCTTTTTTGTGCACTTTGTACAAGTGGAATCTGACCCATTTGTGTCCAGCACCATCAGTAACTGGTGGGATTCATCTGTATTGTGTGTGGATAATATCGGGTAGATCACTCATTCTCATTGCCTTTTTTAAATTTTATTTATTTATTGATTGATTGATTGATTTTTAAGCATAGAAAATGTTACTTAAATTTTTTTCCTTCGGTGGCAGGAGGGAGTCTGTGTAGGAGGAAGCATGGAGCCAGATCTCACCGCCTTGCAGAAAGCAGGGCTCTGAAATCAGGGCTGGTGTATCTCAGGGAGATGGTAAAAAGAGAAAGGGGAAAGGTCAATGCTTTCCCAGATGCCAACAATTTCACCCACCATCACTGTAGAGTGGGAGGAATACATGGTTTGAAAGCTTACATTTATATCCTGGCTTGGCCACTCACCTCTCCAGGGAGTATTGTTTCATTCCTTGAGCCTCAGTTTCTTCATCTGTAAAATGGGGACCTTGATGGCTCCCGGTAGCAGACATGGTTGGCTTCCACCCAGGTCCCCTTAAACCCTTTTTGTCACTTCTGTGTGTTCTTCTGCTGGCTTCAGGGTTTTCTGCTTCCATCTGCCCTTGGGTTCTGACACACACTTTGTAAGCATGCAGAGAGAGCCACAAGTGCCTGGCGTTTGCTCCCGGCATTTGATCCTGGAGGGCCTCAGCCAGCGAGGGCTGGATGCCGGATAAGGAAGTCCAGCCCCCTTGAGCCCAGGCCAGGTGCTGTTTAAGCTCCAGAAGCCCCTGCAGGAGCTGACTGCAGCTTCCCTCCCCAGGTCTTGACCTGAAATGATACCTTTGTGAGGCTTCTTCCTCTCCCACTGTCTCTTGTTGGTTCCCCCAGAAGATACTCCTGAAACAGTCTCACACACAGGTGTCCTCGAGCATGGCCCACTTCTAGGGAACCTGCCTTAAGATGCCCTCAGGGTTGTTGGGAGGTCTACGTGGATAATTGTGCAGAAACCTCCCAGCACCACCTGGTCAGTACCCACACCTGTTAAATCTCTTTTCCCTGTCAGCTCCAGGTTGGCCTTGCTGTGTGGCTACAGGCCTCAAATCATAAAATCCCCAGGGTTTGAAGAAACCATAAACATCTTGGACACCTAGAGTCCTGCTGAATTACCTTGAATCGCTCCCATCTCTCCCTGAAGACTCTTACAGTGCCTTTTAAGTGAAATAACCAGGGACAGCAGGGCCGTCCCCACCACCACCACCCAAGCTTTATTGTGCTACAATCAGCACAGGCATCTCAAGTGGAGATGAAGCTGTGCAGAGCGGATATTAAAGCCACGGGCTGCGCTGAGCTTCCCAGATTGGAGGCCAGATTTTCCGCCAGATGCTCCCTCCCCACAGTGTTTGCACCCCCTCGACCCCACCCTGGCCTGCAGGAAGGGGGCTCGGTCCTTGGGGAGGGTGGGCAGCGCTTTGTGTTAGCACCCACTCTTTCTGGGAAAGAGATCTTGCAGCACCATAAGCTAAGAAGAGAAAAAGCTGTATTAAAAAGAGAGTGGAGGGGGGAGATACAGCACACACGGAATTTTCCTCTCTTTTGTAAAGAAAATTCATTGTTTTTGAATAATCCATGGCATTGATCTGCATTCTAAGGGCAAGCTTTAGACTGGATTTCTCTCAACAAGGGAGGGAGTGTGGGGGCCAGATACTGACAAGGAGCATTTGTCGAATATTAATAGTTGCCATTTGTACACCAGGCGCTACTTGAAATGCCTAACTGTCTTTGAAGGAAGCATGTTCGTCTTTGATTTACAGATGAGGAAATGGGGACTCTAAGAAGGAAAATGGCTTCTCCTGCTCATGTAGCTGGTAGCAATGGGGCTGAGAAGCACCCATTCCAACTTGCCTCTGAGGATGGATGGATTCTTAAGCAGAGCTATTGCTAGGAGCTAAAAAGACTGTTTTACTCCCTAGGGCTGTTGGTCATAACAAGGGACAGCAAACTGTGTGACTTGCAAAAACGGAAATTACTCTCCCCAGCTCTGAAGGCTCTCAAGTCGCTCCTTGCCTCATCTCAGCTTCTGGTGGGGGCCAGCAATCCTTGGCATTCCTTAGTTTGGCTCTGTGTCACTCCAATCTCTCTGCCTGCATCATTGCGTGGCCTTCTGCCTTCCACGTGTCCCTACCTCTGTTTGTCTTCTCATCTTATAAAAACACCAGTCACACCACAGGAAGGGCTCCCTACCCCGGCGTGACTTCATCCTAATTAATCACATCTCCGATGACCCTGTTTCCAAATAAGGTCATATTCTTAGATATTAGGGTAAGTACTTCATTGTATATTTGGGGGGACACAATTAAAACTATAATAGAGGACAAGCAGCCAGAAACTCAGTTTTTAAAAAGGAGACAGAGAGAGGGAGGAGAGGCTTGGCCTTCTTCCTGACAGAGGTACCTAGGATGGGCATGCAATGCCTTTGATCTTGAGTCTCCATCTCCATCTTTGTGCACCTGCTACTAAGCACATGTCCCCAGAGGAAGAGACCAGCTCAAAGATGCACTGCAGCGGTAATACGGATGAACCTTGGGGGTGGGAAGTTTCAGTCTTTAAAATGTGGCGCCCTCTATATCGCAGTGTTCTGGGGCAAAAGCTCTGTAAACCTGTTCTGATGAAGACTACTCTTATAAAATGCTTTATTAAACTAAGATGGTGTTCTCAGCTGCAAGTATGGAAACCAACTCTGGATGATTTTAACTAAAGGGGAATCTATTTTCAAAATAGTATCTAACTCACACAATAGCTGAGAAGGTTGAAGGACCCCTGAAACAATGGTGGAAACAAGGAGTCTGAGCGAGAGACAGGACCACAGTCAGAACCAGTCTAGTGAGAACACTGGTGCCACTGGGCATAATCCCATTGCCATGGACTCATCATCATGACTACCCATAGACCTTGGACATCTGAGGCCACCCCAACTACCAGCAAAGACTCCCCACCTCCCTGATTTTTTAAGCCTCTAGCTCCAGATTATAAATCCTTGGTAGAACCTAGCTAATGTATCTGAGATCTAGCTGCAAGGGAGTCTGGGAAAGCATGCATCTAGCTTTGTGAGCTTTAATAGAAACAGACAGCCTCTGCCTCCTACAATGAGCCACAAACTAATAATTCCACAAATATAGGAAGGGAGTCCAAATGTTGGGAAAATAATGAACAATAGTTCTTAGGGAAGATTAAACTTGCTTTATCCAGGCGCAAAGGTAGGAATGTCAAGGCCAAAGCTATTAAAATGGAGATCATGACTCACAGACTGGAAATACTGGTGCCAGAAGTTTCTGAGGGGCTATAGAGACAGAAAGTAGATTAGGGACTTTGTGGGCTGCAGATGTGGGAGTGGGAGTGTGGGAGTGGGAGTGTAATAAGTACAGGATTTATTTGTGAGGTCGGGAAAATATTCTGAGATTAGATAGTGGTAATAGTTGTACAACCAAATTATATACTTTAAGGGGGTAAATTTTATGTTATGTGAATGATATCTCAAAGAAAAAAAAGAAGTCTCAGAAATGAATCCAGACCCCTCATATCTGCAGGAGAAAGAGGACAACAGATCATAGAAAAGTAATGAGATAGTCACTAGGGCAGGTGTGTATGAAGGAGAGGCACAGGCCCTTGGTTTTCCCATGATGGTAACACAAGTTGACAGACGTGTATTGGTCTGCGGAAATAGAGCAGAGTTGACCAACAACGTCAGTACAACTGACAGTTCCAAACATCCCATTTTCTTCTTTGAAGATACTCCATGCCTCTATTCACTGGGTCACAATGAAGGCACTCATTCCTGCTATTTCTGCTCAGAGCCATAGAAACAGAAGCCGAGTGGTGATGGTTTTCTACTTGAGATGAAAACTTTTTTTGTAATAAACTCCTTTGGGAGCCATAGTGGGGCAGGTAATATGGAGCTAAAATATCAATTATACCACAAATTCCCCAGACCCTGTGCCAACCACTGCTCCATGAGTCCTCTCCCTAACTCTTTGTGTGTGTGTCAGTGGGGGGTGGGAGGGGTGGTTATTATCTCCTTTTTGCAGGTAAGAAAAGTGTGTCACAGAGAAACTATGCGATTTTCATCTAGATCCTCTAACTTCAAAACCCTGCTCCCTTCAGCACCTCAACTTCCTCGAGTATATTTAGACAAGGATGTATATTCCTTGAGAGTGCCTGAGGTGGAGGGGAGAGTGGGGAGGCAAGAGGAGAAGGGGGTGGAAGAGTTGCTGCAGGAGGTAACAAATGACTTCGAGGAGTGTTTAATTTTCAGTCTGGGGTATCCCTCCCCAAACCTTCAGCCAAGTCTGCTGCACAAATAAAATTCTTGGGTAAGTGGGGGTTTTGGGGACAAAGTTTTGGCAAAGGCTGTTGACTGGTGGGTTGAAAAGGTGTCTCCCATTTGGATCAACACTGGCAGAAGTAAAGCAACAAAGATAAGATTCAGAAATAGGAACTTCCTAACAGAAGCCAGAAGTCTGATCTAAATTTGAACATGAGGTTGTCAAACCTCCTTGAAATTCACAGGTGTTTAGCTGATCATAGCTAGATCTTAGGGGGCAGAGAGACCCCCTTCATCGTGAGGATTCTACATTCTTTACTTCCAACATTAAACTTGGACCTCTTTCAGGGAAGGGTCCAAATTTGATTTATCCTTGTAGTGGCTCTGTCCAGCACATGGTAGGGACTCAATAAATGTTTGTTGAATGAATAAATTCAGGGATGAGGCCTCACAGGAACAGATCACTATATACATCAGAACTTGTATTTGCCTATAAATTAAAAAAATAATAATTAAAATGTTCAAATGGATGAGAAGTCTGAAGGTGAGCAGTTGAAGTCTGTATGTCACGACGTCCCAAATGGGCTTCTTTCATCTTTATCATACATCTTCCTGGTCTCAAGATGGCTGTGGTGCCTCCAACACCATGCTCGCATCGAGAGGAAGAAGAGGGTAGAGACTGGTGTTTTTCTCTGAGCCAGGTTTTAGTTGAGAAAGGAAGCCTTTCCCAGGTACCTCTGTCTACATTTCATTTGCTAGAACTGGCTACAAGAGGGGCTGGGAATATAAGTAGAGGAAAAGAAAGTTAAATAAGTAGATAATTAAAGCCACTATCTGAGGAAGGGTGGGACTCCCTTGTCATTCTTTTCAACCGAACTGGGGATCTATTTGGAATTCAAGCACTGTTCGTGTCATTCCATTATAGTGATGAAAGAGAACAATAGGGGCCTGCAAATGAGGAAACCAAGGCTTGGAGAGATGTAATTGACTGAAGTTAAATGTCTGGGGCTCAGTACTAACTCTAGGGGACTTAGAAGCTCAACGTCTTTCTGTGCCCTCCCTGGGCCAGGCCTCTGGGATGCTCAGGGCCCAGGTAGAAGGTGGCATGGGCGGGAGACAGGAACAGCCCCTGATTCCCTCATTCTCTTGTCCTCCGAGCTCTGTCCTGGGAGATTTGCATGCATGCTTTCTCAGACGCCAGGCCAAGCCAAGCCTCCCTGGCAGTGCACACTGTTTGCAGGCAAAGTCTTATATCAAACAAATTGAAGGCCTCTCAGCTCTGCATCCCTGCTCCTTTCTGGCAGCCAGGGATGGAGAGAAGATGCTTGGGTCACCAGGACTTTGATTTTTCACCAGGGCCTGGCAGTGCCGAATAGTGCAGCAGATTAGACAGAGGCAGACCTGCACTGTCACGGAGCAGGGTTCAGGATTGGGCTGGACCCTGAGTTACAGAGCACTCACGGGGCATCTCCCTCTGCCATGGCCACTCGGGCTGTGGACTGGCTGCTCTGCCAGCCCTCACCCGACTCACCATGCTGTGGTATGAAAAACCATAAGGTGGTAGAGAGTTGGGGACAGTCGCTCTGGTAACTCATTACCAGGACCCAGAGTCAGCGGGAGAAAGGGGGCAGAGGGTGATCACAGCAGCCTCTCAGAAA
This sequence comes from Glossophaga mutica, assembly GCA_039655065.1. Classification (NCBI taxonomy): domain Eukaryota; kingdom Metazoa; phylum Chordata; class Mammalia; order Chiroptera; family Phyllostomidae; genus Glossophaga; species Glossophaga mutica. Next base: position 24,801,641 of record CM077315.1, read on the forward strand.
AGTGTTTTCCAACCTTACCTTGGCCTTGACCAGCCACAAGAAATAGGTTTCCATCACAACCTGGTACTCTCATCTATATGAAGTGGAAACATCTACATGAAGAAGTCCTTACCTGTTCTACAGACGATACCCAGTGCTGTGTCTTCTTCTATCCGTCCCCCGTTTGTTTGTGTGTGTTTGTTTTGCAAATGCTGGTTGTGACCCAGCATTTGACATCACAAACATGATGTCAAGAATCCATGAGGGGGATCCTGCAGTTAGAATTTTGGTGACTTAGCACATGGGCTTTGCAAGACAATTGAACTGGATTTGAACTTGCTGGCATGTGAATCCAACCAAGTGACTTAGCCACTGGCATGTGACCCACTTTTCTTAACTAACACCATGATCCCACGTCCTGACCTTCCTCTGGACCATGGCATGGTCTCCTGACAGGTCTGCCTAAAATGCACCCTTGAACGCCCGTCCCCACCCCAGGCACATTCCCCATGTAGCCTGAGGCATATTTGTAAGTATGGGCAGGCCTGCCCTTGCTCAGTGCTTCCTTCCATACTTTCCCCTTGACCTCTGGATAAAGACAAAGCTCCTACCTTGGCTGATAAACCAACAAAGCCTGAGTGGTTTGGCTCCTGCCCACCTGCCCCACCCTCACCTCTCCCAGCTCTCTCCTTTCCACCTCCCCTGCCAGTCCGTTCTCCTGTTGCCAGCCCCATCTTCTCTTCTTGAGTGCACGTCAGTATTCTCAACATACTCCCTCTTACCCCAGGGCCCTTGCACATGCTTTTCCCTCACCTCTTCCCTATGTTCACTCTTACCCACCTATCCTTTAAATCTCAACTCAAAGTCACTTCCTCTGAGAAGCCTTCCCTGATTTCCCCAGCCAAGTCAAACCCCCAAATACTCCCTCTCAACTCCACACCCCACTGCCATAGCACTTGTCAGGATTTGCAGTTTTATATTATTTAGAGTTGTTGGGTTAACCCATTAGCTCCCCAAACCAGGATTTCTCATTCCCACTGGGAATTAGAATCAACCAGAGACATTTCAAAAAATGTGGAAGCCTGATTCCCCCACCCCACCACCATCACCACCCACCCCAAATCTAGTTCCTTGCTCTGGGGCATGGACATCTGTACTTTCCACCAGGAACGAGAACCAGTGGGCTTGACTCTCAGCTCCATGATGGCAGGGTCGAGGGTCAGCTTTCCACCCCACTGTGTGCCCGTGTTGTATGCTTCTATTGTTTGTGGAAGGGAGGGAGGGAGGAGAGATGGAAGATGAGAGAGAGGGAGAAAGGGAGGGAGGGGTGAAGGGAGAGAGGGAGGGAGAAAGGAAGAAGAAAGGGGAACGGAAGAACAAGCAGCCTCCTCACAGAGGACACTAGTTCCCACACCAAGAAGCAGTGGCTTTGCTTTTCTCAGCGCCAGCCCCTGCAAGATTCTGAGTACCTGCCAAGGAACCAGGCAGGCTGACACTCTGAGGACCTGTGCTTTCAGGCCCCAGTTTACTGGGGAGGATCAGCTGGCTTTCAGCCCCCCCCCCCAAAGCAGAGAAGGTGTTCCCATAACTGGCGTGGGGGTGCAGGTGAGGGGCATAGTTCTAAACAGCTGAAAGGAGAGGACAGGATTTGGTCCCCATCCTCCTCTGACCTCTCACAATGGGGGTATGGCAGCACCTAGTCCTGTCGCCAAGCTCCTTGCTGACTGTGTGAAGGTCTTGGCAGGGCAGGGGACCCACCAGTGAGGGGCAGAGCCAGCCCCTCAGCTAGGGGGTACTGGGAATAGAGCACTCCGCAAAATGACTGTCCTCCTGAGCTTTGCAGTACTGCACAGCATAAATATGTCAAATATTCTATGGTAACTGATAAAGCATTCTAAATAATGTATAAATATATAAAAATAAAATAAAGCTATGCAAAATGCTGCCCAGGGAAGAATAAGGAACACAGGCTTTGGAGCCGCTCAGCCCTGGGCCAGGGACACACCATCCAGCTGTAGACCTTGGACAAGTGGCTCCCCTTCTCGGTTTCATCTTTTGAAGCCCATCACCTTCTGCTCCTTCTTACACTTTGCCCAGGGGGCCTCATCCAGCCCCACTGTTGAGATTCCATCTATAGGCCGATGGCTCCCACGTTTCCATCACCATCCCTGGCCTCTGCTCTAACTCTAGACTCATCCATCCAACTACCTGCTTGATAATTTCCACCGGACTGTCTAGTGGGTGCCTCCAATAATCATAAACATGGCCAAGAAAACCTCTTGACTGGCACCCCCACCCCCAAGCCTGATCTCTTCCCATCGAAGCCAAGGAAACTCCTTGAGTCCTCACTTTCCCTCACAGCCCTCAGACTACCCATCAGCAAGCCCTATCGGTTCTGGCTCTCAAACAAACAAATCCCCACCCCACTCGCTTCTCTGCATTCCCACTGGCGTCATCCCCGCTGCTGTCACAGCTACCTTCCTGTGGTCTGCAGAGTAATGGCCCCAAAGGAGCCCATGTCCTAATCCCCAGAGACCGTGGAGATGTGACCTGACATGACAAAAGGCACTTTGCAGGTGTGATTAAGTTAAGGATCACGGGACTTGGAGGTGGGCCTGGGTGGGTCCAATGCCATCAGGAGAGTCCTCATGACAGGGAGACAGGAGGGGCAGAGTCGGAGCGGGAGACATGATGATGGAAGCGGTCAGGGAGAGATTTAAAGATGCTACCAAGCCAGGGTTCAAGATGCAGGAGGGGCCACGAGTTGACAAATGCAGGGACCTCTAGAAGCCAGGAAAGGAAGGCAGGGGCTATATTCTCCCCTAAAACCTCCAGAGGAGCCAGCCCTGTCCGCACCTTCACTTTAGCCCAGTGAGTCTCACTTCGTATTTCTGACCTAAAGTCAGTAGATAATAAATTTGAGCTATTTAAACCATGAGGTTTGTGGTAAGTTGTTGTAGCAGCAAGAGGAACCCAGTCCACCTCTTCGCTGCCCTCACCCAACGGGTCTGCCTACGTTCCCTCCCTTCCCCTCAGTCCACTCTGCACAGCAGACAAACATGGGCTTTGAAAATGCATCTATCAGATCACACCATCTGTGCATAATACCTTCTACTGGTTCCCGCTGTGCTTAGAATAGAACTCCACCTCTTTGCCATGGTCTTTGCCAGTCTCTCTGACTACCTCCTCCCTCCCGGGACCCACCCCCCAACTGCCAGTGCCCCTTTCTTCTCTGGTCTTCCAGTCACGCCCAACGCCTTTCTGTTCCTTGAGTAATTCAAGCTCATTGCCACCTCAACGCGTTTGCTCTGCCGTTTCTCTTCCAAGAACACTTCCGTCACCATCATTAGGGCTCCGTCTCAGGGTCTCCCTGACAATGCCTCATGCTGAAGAAGTCCTTCTTGCCTTAGCAAATCTCTGTCATGTTCCTCCACTTTGTTTTCTTCCTAGCATGTATCAGTTACTGAAATGCTCTTGTTCATTTATTGTTTTTTTGTTCACAATTGTGGGAGACGGGTTGTTTTTTTGTTTCCCTGCTTCATCCCTAACATTGTCAGCTCCATGGGAGCTAATTGCTTGTCTAATTGTTTCTCGCTGCCCCGGCACTATAGTGATGACTGGGGCATATAGCAGCCCTCAATATTTGTCTGTTTTGAGATGTGAACGCATGAATGAGTTAGTGAATGAATGAATGAGTGAACAAATGAACAGTGCAGTGGTGGGAAGAGTCAGCACTCAGCAAAGGTTGTTTAATATTATCCTTATCACGGTGATCACTATGAGAAAGCTTGTTAACGGCGGAGCCCACACATCGGTAAGGCTTCCTTGTTGACTTCATTAGGTCCCCTCTAAGGGGATGGCCAGCTGGTATGGTTTTGGGTCTCAGCAACCCCCAAGAGTCTGTGATGGGCTGCAGGAAGTCTGGTCTGGCTGACACCCAGGCTGGTGGCCAGGTGTGAGGGCAGAAACTTCCTTGAGGGAGGCACTTGTGTTATTACGAGTGCTAACTCAGAGAGGCAACAAATGCCCACTCTCGGTGCATGGATGCTTGCACGTAGTATACACACACACATACATACACACACACTTCTGCCCCACCAGGGCCCTGCCACACAGATCCAGCAAATAAGGAACCTCTGGAGGGTGGACATACAGGCGTCTCCCCGGGCGCCATCTGCAGCGACCCTCCCATCATTAATACCCCATGCAGCTGAGCACATGCTTCTTATTGGGATGAGTGTAAATAAACAGCAACAGGATCCTTGAAAGAAATGACCCCAGAGGAAACCTGATCCTCCGGCAATTAGAGCACTTCTGCTCAGATAATTGCCGGCTAAAGCAGTGAGCTGGGTGCCAATCCTCAAAAGGCGCCAGTGCTGCCACCCCAGGCTGACGGCAGCCCCCGCCCAGCCAGCGCACTGGGAGACCACGCGCCAGCATGCGCACGGGCCTTGGTCTGCCGCAGGGTGAAGGGACGCAGACAGCGTGCAGGTGTGAACAGCACTCGTGCCATTTCCAGTGAATCTGGGGATGCGTGTGGCTAGGACAGGGGTTCTCACCCACAGGAATGAAAGAAAAATGTTACCCCCCCGGGGACAATGAACAAAGTCTGGGGATATTTGTGGTTGTTCCAACTGACATTTAGTGGGCATACGCCAAGGATGCCACTAGACATGCCACAGTGCACAGGACAGCCCGCACCACGAAGAATTGTCAGCTCAAATGCCAACCACGCTGGGGCGGGAAGCTGCCGTCGAGGGCGAGGAGACAGCTGCAAGGGCAGGAGTTTCTGCTGTGATCCGAACACCCACTACGGGCCACTCAGTCATAGAACCCTCACAACGTGATAATGAGGTTTAATTACCATCCTCTTTTTACTGATACAGAAACCGAAACTCAAAGTGGTTTTTAAAAGTTCTTAAGCAACTTAACTGAGATCTTCCTGCTCATCCACGGAGAGCCAGATTCCAAAGCTGAACTGCTGCCACAAAGCCTGAGCTTCCACCCCAATGCTGGACCATCCCTCACAGTTAGAAAGCCCCCTCCCCATGCCCGTTAGTCTAACTTCTGGACCCGTGCTAAGTGTGGAATGCTAAACGAAGCAGGGCCTTTGACTTCTAACAGACCTGAGTTCAATTCCCTCCTCTGCCAATTTCACCTGCCCTGCAACCTTGAGCATGTCGGTGAGACTCTGTGGGCCTCAGTTTCCTCATCTGTAAAATGGGCTGATCAAGTGACACACACACACACACACACACACACACACACACACCCGCCCCGCCCCAGGGTTTTTACAACCTTGTATGTGAATACTTTCAAACAGTGCCTGGTACATCAAGGACTTCTACAAACAGCAGCTATGTCTGCGGCTACTGCGAGTTTGACATTCAGAGGCACAGAGGTGCTGATTTTTATCAGGAAAGTGCAGCAGTGTGGGGCAAGTAAAGGGAACTGAGGGTGAAACATGAGAAGGGAAGTGGGGTGAGAGGTAGAGGTAGTCCATTCCTGTGAAGCCCAGACTCTCACCTCTAACTCCCCTCTGCACTCCTTCCTTCAGGGTAAGTGTTATAGTTCATTTACCGGTGAAGGTATAACTCTCCGTCTCATCAAATCCCCAAACCTAGAAAAGTAACATTCCAAACAGAATTCACTGGATCCAGAAAAGTGGGCTGAGGTGAGGGGGGAGGGCTGCTCTGCAGTTCGCAGGGCTACCTGACTGTGACCCTCAACCACCCAGCTTCTCTTCAGGGGAGGGAGAGAAAATGATCACTTCTTCACAACCTGTTCAGGGCAAGTGATTTTGAGAGAGATCACCTAATTTTCCCTGAAGGCCCTGTGAAGTTGTAGCATTTCCACTTCACAACTGAGGGGACTGAGGCCCAGTGAGGTTTACTAATTAGCCCACAGATCTGAGCCCAGACAGCAATGATGAAGCCTTTAACCTCTTCGCTTCAAGCCCCGGGAACTTACACAGCATGGTGACAGGACTGACTCCCCTCCAGGGAAGCTCCTCTCTGGCCCCTCTCTCCATCCCACTGCTGTGTGCAGGCCACAGTGACCGTATTTCCCAAGGCTAAAGCCAGCTCCCTGGTCTGAAAAGATCAGTGTACTCAGAAGGCACAAGGTGACTGAAAATAGGAACCTTTTAGAACAGCACCAATAGAACTTTCTGCAATAATGCAAATGTTCTATAACTATGCTATCCAATGTGGTAGTCACTAGCCACAGGAGATGGTGCATTTGACACATGGCTAGTATAACTGTAGAACTGAATTTTCCATTTTAATTCTAAATTATTGAATTTTAAAATTTAAATAGTCACAAGTGGCTAGTGGTTTCTGTATTGGACGGTGCAGAGAAAATGCAGGACTCGGCCAACCATGTGCTTCTCAGAGATCCCCTCCATAGAAATCTCAGGTTTAAGATCCACTACCCTCGGCTTTCTGAGCACAGGGCAGAGAAAGCCCCTTGGATGAGCTGGGTTCAGAGAGGATCGTACCATTCACATTTCCAGTCAGGCATAGGTCATTCAGTCAATCCACAGATTCGTGTTGAGATCCTACTGTGTACCAGCACCAAACTGGGTCTGGGCACCGTACCTGTGCTGGAGGAGCTCAAGGGTTAATGAGAGAAGCTAAAGAATAATCATGATCTGGGACTTCCTGCCAAGATGGAGGTGTAGGTAGACACACTGCCTCCTCGCACAACCAAAAGAAATACAACAATAATTTAAAAACAAAAACAACCGGAACTTACAGAAAAATTGAACTGTATGGAAGTACGACAACCAAGGAGTTAAAGAAGAAACATCCATCCAGACCGTAGAAGGGGCAGAGACGGGCAGCTGGGTGGAGAGGACTCATGGCAAAGTGGCAGTGGAGGGCAAGCAAGGCGGTGGACTCAGAGAGGCAGCAGACTGTGGAGCTGGAGGATTGTGGAGCCAACAGTCCCACATTCACATGCAGATAAACTGGGAGGAACACCTGGAGAGTGAGACAGACCTCGCAACTCCGTGTCCCAGCGTCCCGGGGTGGAGAAATAAAGCCTCAAACCACTGATTAGAAACACCTGTGGGGCTTGAGACAGCAGGGGGATAAACTCACAGCCTCACAGGAGAGTTCATTGGAGAGACCCGCAGGGTCCTAGAATGTATGTGAGCCCACCCACCCAGGAATCAGCACCAGAAGGGCCCAACTTCATGGTGGGTAGCAGGAGAAGTGACTGAAATCTGGCAGAGAGCAGAGCAAGTGCCATTGTTCCTTCTCGGACCCCTCCCCCACATACAGGGTTACAACGCAGTGATATAGTTGCCCCGCCCCGGTGAACACCTAAGGCTCCACCCCTTATACGTAGCAGACAAAAAAAAAAAAAAATGTCCCAGATGAAAGAACAGATCAAAGCTCCAGAAAAAACACAACTGAGTGATGAAGAGATAGCCAACCTACCAGATGCACAGTTCAAAACACTGGTAATCAGGATGCTCACAGAATTGGTTGAATTTGGTCACAAATGAGATGAAAAAATGAAGGCAATGCTAAGTGAAATAAAGGAAAATGTACTGGGAACCAATAGTGATGGGAAGGAAACTGGGACTCTAATCAACGGTGTCAACCAGAAGGAAGAAAGAAACGTTCAATCAGAAAGGAATGAAGAAACAAGAATTCAAAAAAAATGAGAGGCTTAGGAACCTCCAGGGCATCTTTAAACATTCCAACATCCAAATTATAGGGGTACCATAGGAGTAGAGGAAGAGTAACAAGTGGAAAAGCTATTTGAACAAATAATAAAGGAGAACTTCCTCAATCTGGCAAAGGAAATAAACTTCCAGAAAGTCCAGGAAGCTCAGAGAGTCCCAAAGAAGTTGGACCCAACGAGGAACACACCAAGGCACAGCATAATGATATTAGCCAAGATTCAAATGAAGAATAGAACCCTAGAAGCAGCAAGAGAAAAGGAAACAGCTGCAAAGGAGTTCCCATGAGACTGTCAGCTGATTTCTCAAAAGAGACCTTCCAGGCAAGAAGGGGCTGGAAAGAAGTATTCCAAGTCATGAAAGGCAAGGACCTCCATCCAAGATTGCTCTATCCAGCAAGGCTTCATTTAGAATGGAAGGGCAGATAAAGTGCTTCCCAGATAAGGTCAAGTTAAAGGAGTTCAGCATCACCAAGCCCTTATTATATGGAATGTTAAAGGGATTTATCTAAGAAAAAGAAGATCAAAAATACGAACAGTAAAATGACAGCAAACTCACAGTTATTAACAACTGCACCTAAAACAAAAACAAAAGCAAACTAAGCAAACTATAGAACAAGAACACAACCACAGAAATGGAGATCACATGGAGGGTTAGCAACAGGGAATTGGGACGGGGAGCGAGGGGGGAAAGGTACGGAGAATAAGTATCATAGATGGTAGGTAGAAAATAGATGGGGGAGGGCAAGAATAGTATGGGAAATGTAGAAGCCAAAGAACTTATGTGTATGACCCACAGACATGAACTAAAGCGGGGGAATGTGGGTGGAAGGGGGTGTGCAGGACAGGGGGGGAAATGGGACAACTTTAATAGCATAATCAGTAAAATATATTAAAAAAGAATAATCATGATCTAATGATAGTGATGATAATGAGGGTAGTGACGAAGGCAATGGTGATGATGATGGGATGGTGATGATGGTGATGATGAATGATGATGTTATTGATGATGACAAAGGCAGTATAGATGAGGTTAAGAGTATGAACTTGGAGTCACTCTCCGGACTCAAATCCGCATTCCACCATTTACTACTAGCTATGAGATCATAGGCAAGTCATTTGACTTCTTTAATCCTCAGATATCTCTTTGAAAAATAAAGTTAATAAAAGCACATCTCCCTAAGGTGGCTAAGAGCATGAACTAAAATATGTAATGTATGTAGCATAGCCTGACACAGGATGGAGCAATACATGTTAGCTCATATTATTATTAGTCATTACCATTTGTTCTGGGCACACTACTTCCCAAGTTCAGGTCTTACCCAGTCTCAGTTCACCTTCACATATCTCTACTCTCATTCCCATCCGACGCGTAAGAAGACTGAGGCTCAGATAAGTTTAGAGGATTTGCCCAGGCTCTTAGAGTAGAGCTGTGATTTGAGCCCCAGTCCATATGACTTTAAAATGTTTTAAGTTGCTTAACTGCCCAGTGGCCTGCAAATTAGAGATGACAGAGGCCCTCACCATGGCGTCACGGAGAGAGAAATTTTTAGTGCTTACCATGCATCAGCTGTGCAACTTGAACAAGTCACTTCATTTCCTGAATTCTCAGGACAATTTCAGCCCCTGGATCACATGGGTGGGTATAGAAGGCAGTCCATGTAAAAAAAGTCTCGTGGTGCTGGCTACACCTGGAACACTCAGTACAAGCTCACACTATCAATGAGCATTAAATCATTCAGCACAGGCCAGGCACACAACGGCACTCTACAAATGCTCGGCCCATGACCTTTTGTCCATGCCCCCACCCCCTTAAATGACCCACAGGGCTATCCTCCAATCCCCTTTATCTGAGTGGGACTAAGGAAAGTGTCACTTTTCCCACTACAACTTTTCACTGCCTGGGAAGGGAGCGGCTCCCGAGAGCTGTGCCCTGCAAGGTCAGCCATGCCTCTGCTGCAGACCCTCCCTGGCACTGGGGTTGCAGAGGCTCCATGAGAAACTCTGAAACTACTGACAATCAGCTGGGGTCAGAACTGCCAGGGAAGGGAGAGGGTATTTATAAACCTGGCCCCGTGACTGAGCCCTCGGGAACCTGAGAGGGGAGCAGCTTCCCCACCCCGCAGGGAAACCAAAGAGGAAAAACACCAACACATTCCAAGCTTGGGCACCCAGCAGAAGCCACAGAGGACGCATCCAAGTGCCCTTCTAAATTTAGAGCCTTCAGCCAAACCAGTTCTCCAGCTCACCTGACATCTCTCCCCGTTGCTGGACCAGGATGTTCTTCTGAGAGCCAGGGACACAGATGGAAGCCTGGATCCCGGCCCACACTGTGTCCATTTTTGTTCCCATCACACCAAGTGCCAGGCCCTCTGGGCTTTGTCCCACCTGAGACAACACCCAGAAGTGGAAAGGGATCTGAAGTCAGAGATGAGAGTTCAAATGTTGGTGCTGACTGCAAAGTCTAACCAGCCTAAGATCTTAGACGAGCATCTCCAGCTTCTTACATCTCAGTGACTTTGACTGCGGTGTGAGCAGAACCTTCAACAAGCAACTTTATTTCATTATCTCTTTCCAGGGCGGAGCAAGACTTGCAAGGGATCTCCCAGTCCATGAGCCTCAGCTTCCCTACCTTTTGCGGGGCAGAATCACACCTAAGAAAAATTCTGTGAGGATTAAAGCCAGCGGCAAGGAGAGAGTGCCTAACACATCAGCATATGGTGGGCCCCCAAACCATGTGGCTGAACCCAGATGGGAAGTGAAGACTGCAAGTTCCTTTTCTGAGACTCTCTCCTTCTTTTTTTCTAATTTCAACCCATTTATTTAAATATTACTTGTGTTTTCTAGGCTCTAATTTTAGTCTAGAGGTTAAAAACAGAGATCATAGTAATTGTCACCAAAATACATTTCTCTATCCTTGACCCTGTCTACCACTGAGTAGAATTTAGCCCATCTTTAAACAGCTCCTGCTATTCTAGCACGACTACCTCCATTAATAATTGTATTAATAATAATATTAATAATAGCTAAAAGCTGTGGAGCATGTACTTTGTATAGACATTTGGTTAAAGGCTTTACATGAATTATATAATTTAATTATATATATACATATATTATATATACATATATACACATATATACATATATACATGTATATTATATATATTTTTATATATATAAATACACACACAGCAAGGTTCATTTGACACAAGAGCAAAAAATATGAAACAGCAACACCAATACCAATGATTTTATTTTGTCATTTAATCCTCGTACCCATCCTATGATATGCTACCTCACCTCCCTTGTTGGATCCAAAGCAAGACTCAAGAACATGTCCCTCCTAGTACACCCTGGAGCCTGTCATGTGTCCCTCTTGGCCAGCTCTAGCCAATCTCTTTATGGGAGGGTCACTGTCCTGCACAAAGCCCCATTGCTCTGAACTACGCCCTCTAGTGTGACATCATTCTGTGCTCCAACAGCCACCCCAACTGGGAAAGTACCTGTACCCATTTGTGCTACATCCTGTTTCCCTGCTTACAAACCGCTGCAGCCGTGGGCTCTCAGTACCTCAGGTTTTAGGTGTAGCAGCACTCTGACGCTGTGGTAGGTTTTACTGCAGCTGCCTTGCCCTGAGGAGTTCAGCAGGCATGGTGCACTCCTCACATACTGACCCTTGCTCTGGGACCAGGCTTCTTGGTCTGGGTTCAGTCTTCCCTCAGAATGTTTCTTTCTCACAGGGGTCAAGCAAATAACTCCATGGGTCCAACCTACCATCCTCTCGCCTTATCTGAGCACTTTTGACTCTGGGGTGAACAAAACCATTTGCACGGCCCACCTGGGACTTCTACTAAGAAGATGGAGCTGCTGACCAACCATGCGGAGGCTCAAATCTTTTGGGTGATCTTAGTACTCGGTTGGTTTTATAATGACTCATCCGGAGCCTCCCTCTGCCACTGTGAGAAACCCTACACATTGCTGAGGCAACTGGTTAGCACTCAGAATGCTTCTCTGCTCACGGTGATTGTTCAGTAGGTGCTTGATGACTTAGACCAAATCTTCACCCACCATGCACTCATCAGGAAGGTAAAGGGTCCGTGTGGGGTCAGGCTCATGACTTCTACCTCTCCAGTTCCATGTCCCAACACCATGGGCACATTGGAAGGAAGGTGTGGTTCTGAGTTGTCACCCAGGAACTCCAAGAAAGATGAGCTTGAGCTCTGCACATATTTGGAATGAAGGAGTGTCCCTTGGTGTGGACCGACCATCCTAAACTGTGAAAACAGACAGGCTTCTGAGACCCACCAACACGGCAGTGCCATGATGGCAACCAGCTGATGAAATGTTCTTGCAGAAAGCAACCCGGGCCACTTGTCTCCCTGTGAGTCAGCAGCCCTGGCTACTGCTTCTTACTCACCACAACATTGCACGCATTAAGAAATTTGGTGACTTCTGGAGTTTCAATCTTAATAACACCACTTTTGGTATTTCCCTTCCCAGCATGGAGCTGCATCTGGGTATTTTTTTCAAACTTGTATATAGGGAATTCCATAGAAAACCCCCTAAGCTGAATCCCGCTAAAGCCACAGGTTGAAATTCCATGAGTTGCACATTTGTCTCACAGTTTGATGCGTATCCGCACCAAGAAAGACTGACCAGAGACCATGAAGGTGTGAGACCAAACTATACCTCAGCAGAACAGTCTCCCTCCACCTGCCTTCAGAACAGCTCTGCAATGCACCAGAACTTGGTGCATTGTGAACTTGGCAAATCACTCTCTGGGCTTCTCTTACTTCATTTAAAAAAAAAAATGGGGGAAATTTTGACTTTTTTATAATAGCCATTCTGACTGGCATGAGGTGGTACCTCATTGTGGTTTTGATTTGCATATCCCTTATGATTAGAGATGTTGAGCATCTTTTCACATGTCTGTTGGCCATCTGTATGTCCTCTTCAGAGAAATGTCTTTTCATGTCTTCTGTCCATTTGCTTTGATTGGATTGGTTTTTTGTTGTTGTTATTGAGTTGTATGACTTTCTTATGCATTTTGAATATTAACCTCCAATCGGCTAAATTATTTACAAATATATTATCTCATTCAGTGGGATGTCTTTTTGTTTCATTGATGGTTTCCTTCGCTGTGCAGAAGCTTTTAGTTTGATGAAGTCTTACACGTTTATTTTTGTTTTTGTTTCCCTTGCTTGATGGCAACATGCAAAAGGATATTACTCAGACTGATGGAAATAGTCTACTACCTATTGCAGTAGCAAAGAGCTTACTACCTATGCTTTCTTCTAGGAGGTTTATGGCTTCAGGCTTTATATTTAAGTCTTTAACCCATTTTGAGTTTATTTTTATCTATGTATAAAAGGGTGGGCTTGTTGCATTTGTTTGCATGCATCTGTCCAGTATTCCCGAAACCACTTGTCGAAGAAACTGCTGTTACTCCATTATACTCGTGTACACGATGAAATATTACGCAGCAATAAAAAAGAATGAAATCTTGCCATTTGTGACAACATGGATGGATCAAGCAGTATTATGCTCAGTGAAATAAGTCAGGCAGAGAAAGACAAATAACACATGGTTTCACTTATATGTGAAATCTAAAAACAAAACAAAAACAGACTCATAGAAACAGAGACCGAAGAAATGGTTACCAGAAGGGAGGGTTGAGGGGGTGGGTAAAGAGGGGAGGGGAGTAGAGTCAATAATATGGAGAGTTGGGGAGGGAGGCAAAGAGAGGAAGGGGCGTATAGTCAATAATACTGTGGTAAGTTTGCACAGCAACAGATGATGACTAGAATGAGTGGGATGGTCACATTGAGAGGCATAAAATTGTCAAATCACAGTATTGTACCCCCGACACCAATATAACCAATACAAGACTGTATACCAACTAAACTTAAATCAGAAGTAAAATAACCTTAAAAATGTAGGAAGTGCTATGAACAGTAGTAAATCCTTAGATGTTTCTGAACTATAAGGACTTTTTAAAAAGTATAACCAGTGTATTTTCCCATGGAAAACATTTGCCAACAATTCCTTAATAATTCACACATACACAGTTGACTTTTACATACCCAGGATCAAAGCAGACCTAACCTTTGTTTAGAAAAGAGAAATAGCTGCACCAAAAAAAAAAAAGGACTTTTGTTTTGATAAAACAGCCGTTTCTCCCACAAAGAGGATTTACTGTTTGCAGGCACTATAGAAAATAAAGAGACAAATAAGGTACACTTTCCACCCTCAAGGGGCAAACTGAACTGAGAATCTCATTCATTCATGTGTTCCTTATTTTATGTATTTATTCATTCAGCAAACATCACCTTAGCTTTTTCTCTGCAAGGCACAAAACTGCTGAAGATTCAAATTCGATTTTTGCCCTCACGTAACCTCACAGTGTAAAAGCAGCATTTCGAGTTGCAATATCACTGAAAATTATTTTCAACGGCTCTAATGACAGTATCAGTTCTGACAGTTTGAGTGCAGTATACGGAAATCAGAACGTGGTGCATTTGAAAGAACAGAAGCCTTGGAATCTAAATCCAAATGATTAAGTGAATGTCGCCAGGAAGAGAACAAACGGACATGACGTGCCTCCAGATATGAGGCGCTGGAGACATAACATCGCTTCTGTGATTCTCTTGCCAAAAATGCGTAGCCTGAACTTAATAATGGGAAAGGACAACTCAAACCCAAATCAAAGGGGAATTCTACAAAATAGAACTGGCCTGTTATAGTCTCTTCAGATTGTCACGGTCAAGAAAAATCTCAGAAAGGTGAAGGAACTCTTCCAGATTAAAGGAGAACTAAATGCGGTATGTGATCCTGGATTGGATTCTGGACCAGAAAAAGGACATTTGTGGGACAACTCATAAAATCTAAATAATTAGACCATAATGCCGTTACTAATGCTAATTTCCTGATTTCTATCGTACCATGCTTACCAGATGCTATCATTTGTGGGATATCAGTGAAGGATATGTAGGATTTTTGCAACTTTTTTGTAAACCAGGAACTATTTCAAAATGAAAAGACAAACAGACAAGTAAGTTGGAATTCCTGCTCACCGCTTAGCACTGTGTGTCTTGGGACAGGTCACTTCACCTCTCTGAGCCTGTTTTCTCTCCTATTAAACAGAGGCATTAAAAGAGACTGGGCGTAAAAATACCTTATAAGTAAGAAACTAACCTGAAATAAGTGCCCAGTATTCAATAGTTAGTCTGCATGTTATTTCTTAATCTTTACCAAGAAAAAAAAAAAAAAAGAACCTGGAAGAGGGATGCGAAGCCAAGAGGAGGTCTGGCATCACAATACACCAGAGGGTGAGGGAGGCAGAATTTGAACCCAACTCTGTTTGATTCCAAATGTTGCGCTCTTCCTGCTATCTCAGAGTTGTTGCTATGATGGCAATACGATGAGCAACACGAGACTCCAAACGAAAGACTCACAGTCAAACAGGAAATGTGGCCAAGAGCAGATACCATCTTAAAGACACAACCACAAGATTTCTTAAAAAAAAATTGTCGACCACAGATCGATTCCACCAGGAATTAGTCCACAAGGTCTGAATTTTCTCCTCGTCAGGAACTGCTTGTTACCATCCAAATGGCTGGGAGAGCAGCTCGTGTGCCTCTCTTTGAAAGTGAAAGTGTAAACAAGTGTGGCTGCACAGGTGGCACTCTGGGACACCGAGTATGCCACAAAGCTAAAAACCCATCAGGTCCCCTGTCACCTCAAGGCAGCTTATTCGCCATCTGTCCTGGCAGAGCCTATGGCTCTGTGTTCAACAATAGCTGGAAAATCCCAAGGACCAGCCTTCCCCACCCGCGCCCAACAGGCATGTCCCTGAGTGTCCTCCTCGTGTGCATGTGAGAGCATGTTCCTCTGCACACAGTGGCTAAACCCGGGGACCCCCACCATCCTTCAGCCACAAGTCATTTTCAAGGCACTTGATCCATGAGGTTATTAAATTACGGCTAGCAAGTCGCCATCTGGCTAAGGGGGGTTTTCCCACATGGTGGGGTCTCTGGACACTTCTCGAATTTCACCAGCTTGGATGTCGGTTCCTGATAACCAAGTGGAAGAGACCCTCTCTGTCTCCTGGTTCACTCCCTGCACTCCCCTCCCATGCTCTGCCACGCTTCCATTGTTTATAAGGGAAAGGTGAGGAGGTGGATATCAGAAATCAACATTTGTGGGACACCTACCATGTGCCAGCCCCTCTTCTGGGTACTCTCTGCATGTAGCTCACAAGAGCTTCATTATAAATTGCCGTAGGAGTTAGTGTGCCCATTGTACAGATTAGGAAATCAAGACCATGTCATTTATCAAAGCTAAATCAGAGAATTAAATGCAAAGTTGCCGGACTTCAGCCCTGGCTGGTGTAGCTCAGTGGATTGAGCGTGGCCTGTGAACCAAAGGGTTGCTGGTTTGATTCCTAGTTGGGGCACATGCCTGGCTTGCAGGCCAGGTCCCCAGTAGGGGGGCACACGAGAGGCAACCACACATTGATGTTTCTCTCCCTCTCTTTCTCCTTCCCTTCCCCTCTGTCTAAAAATAAATAAACAAGATCTTAAAAAAGAAAAAAATTGTCAGACTGATTCACGTCATGCTTTCTCCACTAACACCTGAGAATCTAACATTCTTGCCTTTGATCTGTCCAGTTGCTTCTTATAGCAAAGTTTCCCCACATTTATTACACATCGACAGCCCTGGAGGGGGAATTCTTGTTGATTCATACACACACTGGCATGACCCACCAGCCAGGTAACCTGGACAGTCCCCTCCCCATCCTTGAACAAGATGGCAGCTGCCCCACAAAAGTGCACAGAGCAACCCTCCCACCTCCCCCCAAACCTCCCTGGGTGGCTCCTGTCCCTGTTGTCTGTTTGTCCTGTTGCTGGGTGCTGGCTCTCAGCCAGCTGCTCCTGACTGGTGTACTCAACAGAGTCGGCTGCTCCTGGATGCTGTCTTCTCGACTTGGCTCAGTGCCCAAAGGACTCTCATTCTTACCCCCATTTAGGGAGGGTCCTGCTTCATCCCTGGTCCAGTGCTACCACATCTGTATCTCCAGGAAGGGCTTTGGAGGATGGAGAAGTGAAGACGGCCCTGGAAAACTCAGAACCCAAGAGCTTCTGATGGGGCTGCTTTCTGGAACCCCTGAAGGGAAGTGCACCAGGTCTCACATCCGCTCACATCAGATGTTCCCAGTAACCCTGAGAGAGGCAGTGTGAGCCCCACATGCAGACAGGACACGGAGGCCAGCAAGGAGGAGGGTGTGCCAGGGCATCACAGCCAGCGAGCTTCTCTGGGGACAATGTTCCATTTGGCTACCAGCAGAGACAGGTTCCCATCTGAGGGACCAGAGGGGCTTCACCATGTCCTGCTCAACATTCTCCTGAACACAGGTCTGCGTGTGCTCACACCAAAACACGCCCACGCAGAGTCCCTTAACGGAGATGCCCCAGCCTCTGCGCATGGCATCTGCCAGCAGTAAAGAGCTAACATGGCTACCATTGATGCTGCAGCAATGCTGTGCCAACCCCATCCTAGACATGGGTGTGTCTGTGTGTGTGGGGGGCGGGTAACCATCTAATCTCCTCTCTTCTGTAACCCTACTACGCATATCACCTCATGCAAAAATGTAAAGCTCCTTTCACCATTAGAGTGGTGATGTGCCCACAACTATTCTAAACATTTTATATATAGACAAAAATCTCATTTACTCATCTTTCATATATTTGTATAAATCATATATAAAACCTTATATACATATATACATATACAGATCACATTAAATTATTAAACAGTGACTATCTGCCAACAACTGCTCCAAAAATTATATAGTACTGATATTTATACATAACCTCATTTATATGTCTTATATATAAAATTATGCATAATATAAAAATCTGATTTAATCGTTAATGGTGGCTATATGTTAGGAACTATTCTGAAAACTACATATAAAAATCTCACTGCAAATCTTACTTAATCATTAAAAGGCAATATGCCAAAAACTGAAATATTATACATATAATTATACAATATAATTGTATTGTATATACAGATTTTTATATAATATTATACATATAATTTAATTTTATATATTGATGTCATTTACATATTTAAAGAACTCTCACATATGCATGCACATTTATACATGAATATACTTGTGTGCGTGCATGTGTAAATCTCACTCCATTGTTTAAAAAACCAAGCACAGTTGCAATCCCCAAAGGCTGAGCGAGGTCAACACTCCATGCCTGCAACACCAGGGCTCAGCTGAGCTCCCGCCACCCCAACTCAGACCTGCTCCCCCAAAGCCCAGAGCTGTCCCTACCTCAGCTGGGGCCAATGCTTTCTAGTTGCTCAGGCCCCAAATCCCATAATCACCCTTGACTCCTCTCCCTCTGACTCCACAACCAATCCACCCACACCTCTGGGTCTGCCTTCGAAGTGCACTCAGGACTCAGCTCCTCACCTCAACCCTTCTATCCCCGATTCAAGCCTTTGTGAAGGGCACATGGATGACTGCAAAAATCCCCTAGTGGTCTCCGTGCCCTCACCCTGCTTTTCCCTTTTGTCATAGAGCAAATCTGTTAAAGTACAAGTCAGTGAGCTCCTACTTTCCACACCCTCCAGGGCTTCCCATCTCAGTTGGAGTGAGGTCATGGGTCTATCAAGACCCACAGGCCCCACAGAATGTGCCCCACTATGGAAACTCACTGCCTTCAAGAGCCTGAAGAGATTCTAGCTTAATTTATGTACCTAAGATTTACTAAGAAGCATTGGTAAGAATTTCTTTGAAGAGGACTATGCTACCCACATCACACACAAACACACACCTGGAACGTAAGTGAGGAGGCCTCCCCTTTAATCTGAAGTCAAAGGAGAAAGGGGCTTCAGTGAGAGATTTGTGCATAGCCCCTAAAAGTTAGGGTGCACTGTGAATTGGCATGTGACTCATGCCTGAGAAATTCAATGGATAAGACATGGAGGCGGACG
Source organism: Glossophaga mutica (assembly GCA_039655065.1). Classification (NCBI taxonomy): domain Eukaryota; kingdom Metazoa; phylum Chordata; class Mammalia; order Chiroptera; family Phyllostomidae; genus Glossophaga; species Glossophaga mutica. The sequence continues at coordinate 24,820,325 of CM077315.1, forward strand.
TGGCTCTACCAGTGAGGCAGTCGCTGCTGCTCAGAACTCAGCATGCACCCCATGTCTGGGCAGAGAGTGTGAGTGTTTCCCATGAGTCATATGTGGTCCAGGCATGGCAAAGAGCTGGCTTGGGGATTGTTTGGCCCTAAAGGGGCCAGTGGACCCTGACTGGAGAAGTTGGCAGTGGGCCACTAGCCTGCTAGGGGCTGGAGAAGGGGTAATGGGCTGATACAGTTCACTTGACAATTCTGAAACTGGCCACCATCCACTGCAGGAAGTAGCTGAGAAACCCATACATATTCAGAGAGAGAGAGAGAGAGAGAGAGAGAGAGAGAGAGAGAGAGAGAGAGAGAGAGAGAGAGAGAGAGACATCTATGAGGCCCAGAGAATGAAAGCCCCATCTGACACTGCAACACCATTTGGTCCCTGTAAAATTTTCCCTGCTCCCCCCAATCCACTCAGAATAGGCAGTAAGGGCCAATAAGAATGAGCATGGAATTGAGGCTGTTTGTGACTTTAAGGAGCTATTATTTACTAGAAAGGTCCTGCAGCCTACCCGTGTTTTCATCTAAGGTGAGGAGAGAACTAGTCCATTAAGCAGATTTAAAGAGACAGTGAAAGAAAAAAATGAAGTTGCTTTTGGAATTACACTCCATTTCTGCTTATTTAATATACCTGTGAATCACTTAGCTGTTGATGTATCTGAGCAGATGGGCAATTCAACCCACTTCATTGTTTTTTCACTTTCCTCTCACTATTGGGGGAGGTGTCCTTTTAGCACAGTATCACATCACAGTCTTGAGAGACAGCCACAGGAACATGGGTTTGGCTTACCGATGTCCCACTCCGAAGCACCCAAAAGGCCTCGTCCAGTCTACTGGAAGGACCAGAAGCCGTTAGGAGCAAAGGACTTTCCAGGTGTGACCTTGACCACTTAGGATGGAGTCAGGACCCTGGAGATAGGGCGAACAGGCACGCAAAATGACAATGACAATGGTGGCGACACCAGGAACCACAGGAAGGAAGAGGAAAGGGAGGCCAGCAGAGAGAAGACCCTGGGCTCCAGGGGCTGGAAGGTGACTTGATGGGAAGTGAAGAATTTAAAAAAGTGCACCACCCTGTAGATTGAGGGTGTCTGTGGTTGCATGAGGTGTTCCCTCCAGCACTGCATTGTGGGCAGTTTGAGAATCATGGCAGGATTACCTTCCTTTCTCACATTCCAGACCTCAAGCTCGTTCACAACAGGGACTGAGTAATCTGTGCCTTCCTGCAGCTGTGCACCGCCCAAGACAGAGCAGACACTCGGTACAGCTGCTGGGTGGGCAGACAGGCAGACGACGACCTTGCACAATCCCTTTCCCAGGATTCTCCATTGCCGTGAACCCCTGAAAGTCTCCTTCTTCCTCTTTCTGCAGCACCCCCGCAGTCTCAGAAGCCAGGCTCTGGAAGCCAGGGGCCTTCAGCATGTTGTGATGATCCAAGCAATGAGGTCATGCAGGCGGAAGGACTTTGCATAATCCCATAGTGACGAAGAATATCGCTGTTAGCCATGCATAGCAGCTGGGGTTGTATGAGCTCAAACTCCAGGAAGGTTCATCCCTAGTGAGGAGGGAGCCCTGTGCGAGGAAACCTCCCAGGTGCACCGGGGAAGGAGTGAATGCTCATTTCAATCTCCTAAAAAATAATCCTGTGTCCCCCGTTTTAGGGTGCCCTGGAACCAAGCTGTTGCCATCCGGGGACTATCTGCTGGAATAACTGAAGCCTGAAGCCTGACGCGGCCGGGCAGGCCTATGCTCCCCAGGAACCCAGACACAACCTAGAAGCATCAGGTGTCTCAACCCCCTGGAGGCCCCAGAAACTTTCTCTGTTCAGAAACCACAGACCCTGTTTGTGAATTTCATGCACAGGCTGCAAAGGGGGGAACACAGGCAAATGCAGATAAAGTTTCAACCTTTTTATTCAAAGCAGCTTTTCACAATGTATAAATACTGCATATTAGCACACATGAAAATACAACTTCTAAGGCACCCAGAAATGTGTTCATACACGTTACAGGACCATTCACAAAGAGAGTGTACAATTTGCTCTAGACAGTCAGCATTTGATAAATCAGAAGATTATTATCCCCCAGTACTGCACCCAGTCTCAGGAAATATTTACAACATGGTGAGAAAGGGTCAGCTGTACCTGCTTGATAATTCTATGAAGTACTCATACTTACAAATATTCTGAACTAGTTCAAGACTCTCCCATGACAACCTGGCAAAAGAAAACAAGTAGCCTAATTTGCAAAGGTCTCCTTGGATTTTGGTGTGTGCCCTACATCCATGATCAAACCCAAACACTCCTCGGGTGGGCTGGACAAGTTTTTGGTAGCCTGCTTCATTATCAGTTTGGTAATAAGCCTTACCACTAGAATACCACTTCTTCAGCATCAATCATTTCTCAACCAGTCAACAGGTCGATGATTTCATCGTGAATGAGAAAGGAGCGTTGTCTGGTGTGAGAACTGAAGAAAATCCTTCTCACGTCAAACAGGAATTGGAATGGGTCGATGTAGAACACAAGGAGGTGGAAATTCGGCGATTGCAAGGCAGCTGCTCAGTGTAGACGCATCTGAAAAACTTGCACTGGAGGTTGTTATTCAGATGGAGCGGTCTACACTGGTCAGGGAACCTAGAAGAATGCCAGACCTCCGCTTTTTGTGATAATGGATAAAGGCTGGGACTGCACAGCAAAAACACCCACCTGAGATAGTTTCCATCTGAGAAACTCATCTTTCAGAGCCTTCTCGAGGTGACAACACATCCCTGTGTGTGGCCAGCCAGGGCAGCATGAGGCTGATGGATGTGAGCAGCTTCTTTGTGCCATGAAACATGCACACCTCTGTCTAGATGTGCCTACAATCTATAAAACTCATGCTTGGTTGAAATAATGAAATTCTTTGGTCCTTGGTTTTAGGAAAGGCAATATTTTCACAATCCAGTCAACATGGGCATCGGCAAATGACTTCAAGCTGGAACTAATGGCCCAGGAGCAAATTAAATACTAGACAGAAAACTACACCCTCCAAACTCGCCCGAGTCGCCTTCCTGAGCTCCAGCATCAGGGCAGGTGTTGCGCTCACAAGGCACGATCGACCGCGATGGTGCCAGAGATGAAGCGGAAAACTAGTTGTTCTGACCGCTACATACTGCAAACATTTGAAGTACATTTCCATCCCAATGGTAGATCATGAACGCTATTCGAGATGAACCAAATATTTTAGCCATACTATAGCCTTGGTCTCAAAATCATCTGTAAAGCCTTGGTAAGGAAAATCAGCTGGTAACTATGGAAGTGTGACCAACTGAAAGGAATCGTAATTTTAAGAAAATTTAAGTCTAAATTTTCATTGGTTTCCTTAGGTCCCAAACACAGTGGGCACACCACCAGTGAGTTCCATCGAAACAGCCCTGGGGGCGCTGGCCCAGCCGATGTGTAGTTCTGCATCTAGTCTGCCTCTGCCCTGCTGAACTCGGGGTTCAGTATGGCTTAACACACATAGTTCATTGATAAAGACGCTCAGGACACAGGGGAATGCTGATTATGTAACCGACATCGACTTCAGATTGTCTACACAAGTAAGACTCACATGTAAACTTTATTAACATCTCTCAAGGAATGCTGATCTCAGCCAGGCTGGATGTTTCCAAGCCACCTCTAAGAAACCTGTGGTCAACTGCCAAGGTCAGGAGCAGGAAATGCCATTTGTTCAGAACAAATGATGGACCAGCAACCCCCGCTGTGACCGTGTCTAAACCATGTGAATAGTACAAAGGTACTATTTGGTTCCAGAAAACCTGCCCTTGGTCCGTGTGTATGGCCAAAGGCAAACACCAAGATGCCTTTCTGGCCCCTGCGGCCATCGATTCAACCAAACTCGTCAAATGAGCCATGACCTACAGACTGCATTGAGTCCACCAACATGGCTTGCACTGCTTGGAAGAAACAACCCGTATTACCCTTTTTTTTTGCAACAAGCTTAAGGCTCTGCTCACAAACTCCATCAACTGCCACACAGTGAGAATTTATGGGGAGATCTTAAACTACATATGTAGTTGCAAAGGTTGGAAAATTTACTGATCCTAATGGTAAGGCTTATTCACAAATGCAACACATTTTCAAATTATACTTTAAGAAAAAAAATTAACCTGCTCTCTAACAATATAAGAGCATTGGAGTCTAATGGGGGGGAAAAAAAAGAAATGCATTGGCACCAAACCAGTATGCTTTTTTTTTTTGGAAAAAACAAGTGACATTAATGGAAAAGATTGCCTAAAACGCATATTCTAACTTATCACAGAAATATAAAAGTTTATATTCTGAAAATATATACTGTATTAAAGTCTGTAAGCATTTCAACCAAAATTTGCAGAAATAACTAAGCAACACATATCTACAACAAAAATATACATGCAAGACAACCCCCAAATGGTTTCCCTTAAATATCTACAAAGGCAAAGTGTAGATTTTTTTAAAGATTATACAAAACCATTTACAGAGAATAAAATAAAATACTTAAGAAATCTCATTTAGAGTCTTAAATACTGTGTATATTAGTGAGAGTGTCTAAACTAATATATACAACAGACCTAAGTATCTTAATACAGAAGCACAGAAGAGAAGCAATTCTGCATTTTAAATATTCACTTAGGAAAATTTGAAGATGTTTTTATTTATCTTTGTTTAAAAAAATTTTTCCACAGAAACTAGACTGTAAAATTGCATGAATGTAACTAAATTTCAAATTTTAAAAAGCTTACAAATTTGTTAAACCAACAATAATGGGAAATGCAGTTTGGCATTCAGTCAAGGCTATTTTTTTTAATGTGGGTATTCAGAGATACAGTTGCATTGATCAAAGTCTATTGTGATTATTATTTTGCCATCCTCATACTAAACTTTATATGGAAAACAAACATATTTTCATGCTTCAGAGAGAACATTTCCAGTTTAATCTAAACCAAATAAGAACATTTTAAATCAATTCTCTACTACCTTCTCATAGCTATCCAATTTCATCCTTAGAGGGTGATTTTTGATGGTGTTTACCCACAGACATCACTCCAAAGCCAGGAGAGACACGTGGGCATATCATCAGCATTAGTCTGTGGCTTCCAAATGGTGAGAAGCTCTGACCACCTTAGCAAGTTCTACAGAAAGCCCTCTTGGAATGGGGCTGTTAACTCAGGTGGTTCCACTACAAGACGCTGGTGCTAATCACCAGGGATCTGAGCAGGGAGGGGAGGGGAGGTCGAATGCATGGCTAACAAGATGGCGAGGAGGGGATTGCCTAGAATAGGGGTGTCAAACTCATTTTCACCGGGGGCCACATCAGCCGCGCACTTGCCTTCAAAGGGCCGAATGTAATTTGAGGACTGTATAAATGTAACTGCTCCTTAACAGCTAAGCGAGAGTTCAGCTCTGTCGCTGGGTAGAAACAAGGTGGAGGGCTGGATTCGGCCTGAGGGCTTTGTGTTTGCCACCTGTGGCCTAGAAGATTCCTTGACTAAGGAGGTACCCTTAACTTTCCATCCATGGCTTTTTCCAACCCCACAGGTAATTCTGGGATGGGGCTGCTAAAACCAGGCACAATTCCTCAAAGGCCTGCCCAGGAAGTGACAGACCCAGAGTTGGGTGGGGTAGGGGTGGGTGGAGGCAAAGCAGGGTAGAGAGTGAAGAAAGGGTCCTATGGGTAAAGAGAGGGTGCTGGGACAGAAGAGAACAAGCAAAAGCCTGCGCCCCATATCAAGAATATAGGGTTATGAAGACAAATTCTGACATCCCACAGGTCTGGCATTTTCCATCCCAACTCAATTTGCTGTTAAGTCACCTGGATTTCATCTGCACATTATCAAAACAACTGCTTGGAAGGTGAAAAAGTCAGAGATTCAGTCTACCCCGTAGGTAACAGAGTTAGCCAACTTTTGCCTAATTTGTGGGGCATCCTTCCCAAACTATGGAAACAACACAAATGCAGACCATCTTTTGAAACACTTCCTGTTACAAGCAGGGCCTACAAGTTAACAACAGGAACTCCACCTCGGTAACAGTTTCACATTCCTACCTTATCATCAGAGATCCTTGAAATGTTAAGAAGTTTGGATTTGTGATATGTCCAAAGCTAAAATATTTCTGGTGCTTTCAACAGGGAACGAGATGGACATTGACTGAAAGGAATTTCCAAACATTCTCTTCCACCTCCAACAGGAACCCTGACACTGCTTCTATGGTAAATGTACCTGCCCCCAGAAGGTAAACAGAAAGCAAGGGTCTCTTTCTTTAGAGGATTTAGCAATGCTGCACAGATTATCTACAACACACAAGAAGGCGGTTTGTCTAGGGGCTTTGGGAAAGCATACTACATTTGCTTTCTCCAAGGAAGAGACAAAATCGAAGTGGAGTTGGGCAAAAGCAGGTGTTTTCCCAGAGTAATTCCCCATCATCTAGGTCTGCAGCACCTGCAGATCCCACGTGGACGAAGGGGAGGGCACACAGGGCTTTAATCTTCCTCTGGCTGGATTCAGCCAAGGTGGTTGTCCCCTTCTGGCTTCCCATGGCCAACATGGCCGAGATGGAAGAAGGTAGAAGAAGCCCCATGAAGTCATGGGGGAAAGTCCAAAGTAGAAAGGCTTTCTACAGAGGGAACCAAGACCATCTTAAGGATTAAGAGTCCAGGTAAACTTCAGATTCACTGTCTACAGGACCATGTCTCTGGCCATAGTATACATATTCAACGTGTCCTCCGAAACACAAAGCTCAGAACCATGAATCCTTTCTATCTGCCTGGCCCATTGCATCTGTTCACCTTTAAGAGAGAAAAGAGGACCAGAGAGAGAGGTACATGAGCAATCAGAGCAATGACCCTCCTTTTCTCCGCCCACCTCCCCACCCCGAGCTGTGCCCAACTCTCACTGCTCTACCCAACTCTCTCCAAGGAAGGGTCAAGAGACACTGGCGACTAACTCAGGGCAAGGAAAGATGGGTGAGCAAAGGGCCTCTGAGGACACTCAGGGGTTGGGATGGCGACAGAAAAACCCTGCTGCTCTGAGAATCTTTCTCCGGGTGCTCTAACCTTGATGTTGACCTTTCCCTTCACCAACCCAAACCAAAACCCCTCATGCCCCACAGCCAATCCACAGACTTTTGAGTTGACGGTCTAAATTCAGATGCTGGGGTCCCTGTGCAGCCCAGGGACCCAAGAGCAGGAGACCTCATCCCTGGTTATTGCTTCCTGATGTGAGCAAACACCTAGCAAAAAGATAGGTCACCTGAGCTTCAGGACACAGAAAGATTCAGTCCTTCTAATGACAGCCCACCAGAGCAGGAACACCTCCCACCTCCCTGGAAATCCACACCAGACACAGCTGCCCCCATGGACGGAGTGCACTCTGAAGTCCAAGTTCAGTCATCGCCCCCAAAGAAGAGAGTCTTACTCTGGACAATGCGCAATCCCCAGGGCGAGGCCTATTCCCGACCTCCTCCCGGCGTCACGCAATCAGGGACTGCGGATGTCTCGGTCCCATCACACTGGAGGCCCCTTTACCGCCTTAAAGGCGGCAGAGTGAAGAGAAGGCTCCTCCATGGTGTCTCCTCAGAACAAATACTCATTTTGAGAACCGATTTACAAGCTGAGGATCTAGTACAAGCTATTCCTTTTATCCATAGAAATTCTTCCATTTTTATTTCTCTGAATTTTACTTCTACATGGTTCATTGCTAGAATGCACCAAACAGCACGAACCTCGTATGGGATTTGGTCCAGGGCAGTATGAAAATAACATCTGTTTGAATGACAGATATCACAATATATAAACAAAAATAAATAAATTAAATAAGTCTGATTAAAGAAAAAAACATTTTCCTAGGAGTTTATGTTTTGCAAAACTAGCTTTACATATAATACACATAAATTATCAGAATTTCCACTTACATTGTTTTAAAAATATATATTTAACAAAACATTCCTAGATGTACAATATCTGGGTTTGTAAATCTCTCAGTTGGGTGTTAAGACTGAGCCCTCAAAGTCACACAGATTAGCATCGGAGAGGAGACTGAGGCTGGCTCTACCCACAGCGCTTCGCTCATCAGCCTGGAAATCACCCCAGATGGATTGTCTCCCATTCCCAGATCTGCACTTAACCAGAGACTGTGAGAGCCAAGTCTCCAGATCAGAGGCACTGTGTAGACACAGTCTGAGTCAGAAAAACAGGGAAACTGGTCTTCCCCTCCCTGGACTGGGATGGCGCATTTCAGCAAGTGGGAACAGAACAGTACCTGGAAGAGGCCTGGGAAGATATAGCCCTCGATAGCTCTCTAGCCAGTTGGGGTAGGGACAAGGGGGAGGCCAAGTGTGCTGCAGTTTCCATCTGTTATGCAAAATCAAACCAATGAAGAACAACCAAAGAAGACAAGGAAATGAACACACCCTAGGTATAGAGACACCTTGACAAACTCCTTGGCCCGGCTTACAGTGGGCTCTGATTTCTGAAACCCAGGGCAAAGCTAGAGGTCGGGTGCCCTTGATCACTGGGGCAAGTAAGCCGGGGCTCTTCAGACTTCGTAAATTTTGTCCTGCAGGTAGCTGAAGAGGGAATCCAGGCCTTTGGAGGAACTCCAGAGTTGCTTCAGCATGACGCATTCTTTCTCATTCACATCTTCAAGCACTGATTTCAGGAAGCTCCGGACAAGGCATTTTGACTCCTCCAACACCTGAAGGGAAATGCACAAGCCTGGTTAGCAGGGCGCCAGGGACTCGGCTCCAGAAAAACGTACGTAGCCCATGCGGCCTCTGGGTAACCCAGAGGAGGCTGCCTACTGTAGTAGTCTGGGGCTGCCTAGGCCCATGTCCCCAGCAATGCCAGGATGGATTCCAGGCATGCCATGAGGTTGAACACACAGTCCCTGAGATGGCTGAGTGGGACCCATGTCACCCCCGACTGCAAGAGCTTTGTCTTTTACCCAGGGATGACATAAACTCAGTATCATTTTCTATGGGTGTCATGAAAAAGTTTAGGAAAGGCTACTTTCACCTCCCTGTGCTTCATTTTCATTATCTGTGAAGTAAGAGTAATGATACCTAAGGCAAGGATGTCTGGGATCACAGAGTAAGATAATGAATGAACCAATGGTTGCCTACATGTCCATATGAGCTATCCCAACAGCAATGCCTCTCATTCAAGCTTAGTAGTAAAAGCAGTAGTAATAATAGTAGCATAGCAATTATTGTAATAATGAGTAATAATAATTACAATGATTGTAGCAATGAGTGGTAATAGTGAGAGTAACAATAATAGTGATGCTGTAGTATTATAGAAGTAATAATAGTAGTAATGTTATTAAAGGAGTAATAATAGTGATAATGTTAGTAATATAGTAGTGATAATGGTGATGATACTAATAATACTATAGCATTATAGCAGTAATTAAAGCATTAATAGTAGTGATATTATTACAGGAGTCATAGTAATGTTAGTAATATAGTAGTGACAATGGTAACAATGCTAATAATGTTATGGTAATATAGCTGGAATTACAGCAGTAATATTAATAATGCAGTGATAACCACAGTAATAATAATCATAGTAATGAATAATAACAATTGTAGTGATCATAGTAATAGTAACAATGCCACTACAATCGCCATTAAGCAATAAGGTCTATAAGAAGTACTTTTCCTGCTCATGACAGCTCCATGAATAGGCAGCCTCCACATTACAAAGGAAGGACCCACACTCAGTAAAGTCAAGTTGCCCGCAGCTGCCTGATGGATGCTGCGTGCGAACATCTGGCTGATTCTAACAGGCTGCACTGCTGCCTCACTCTGGCAGAGGCTCTGCGGGGAAGTGCAGCATCCAAGCTCCCTTCCACTGGCCTCCACCATCCTCTGTTGATGTCAAAGCTTCAGTTTACACTCTCCCAGTGCATGTTCAAACAGAAAAAAGTAAGATAAGAGCTCCCTTGCTCAAGCAGGTTAGAAAGAGGCAGTAATCTTATTCTTCAGGTTGGACTGAAGGCTAACAGGTGGTGAGAATGGGCTGGAAGACCAAGGCTGCCTCTTTCCACCCAAGAATTCCCTTCTTGGGCAAATCAACCCAAAGTCCTGAATTCATAATTGTTGACAGGAGAGATTTTCTTGCCATACTATTTTAACAGCTGGTTTCACCTGAAAATCTCCATTGCCCAAAGACCAAACTCCTCAGTGGAGCGCTGAGGCCTTCCTCCCACCTTCCTTTTCACTTTATCCCTGTGCCCCTGCTCACACCACGAGTTGCCACCTAACCTCCCTATGGGTCTTCGGACTCGTGCTCTAACTCATACCATCACTTGTGGATGGCCTGATGTTATATATAGAAAACCCTAAGGATCCCACCAGAAACTGTTACAACTAATCAATGAATTCAGTTAACTTGCAGAATACAAAATTAATATTCAGAAATAGGTTGCATTTCTATACATTAGCAAACAATCCCACTTAAAATTGCATCAAAAATAAAATACATGAGAATAAATTTAACCAAGGAGATTAAACACCTTTATTCTGAAAACTATAAGACGCTGATGAAAGAAACTATAAGACACTGAAGAAGACACAAATAAATGGAAGGATACACCATGCTCATAAATTGGAAGGATTAATATTGTTAAAAAGCCCATAGTACCCAAAGCAATCCTCAGATTTAATGCAATCCCTACAAAAACACCAATGACATTTTTCACAGAACTAGAACAATAATCCAAAATGTTATACAGACCCACAAAAGAGCCCAAATTGCCAAAACAATCTGGAGAAACAAGAACAAAGTGGGAGGTATCACGCTCCCTGATTTGAAACTATGCTACAAAGCTATAGTAGTCAAAACAGTATAGCAGTGGCAGAAAAACAAACAGATCAATGGAACAGAATAGAGAGTCAGAAATAGGCACACAATTATATGGTTAATTGCTGTACAGCAAGGGAGGCAAGTATATAATGGGGAAATGACAGTCTCTTCAATAAATGGTTTTGGTGAAACTAGATCAATACATGCAAAAAAATGAGCATGAATGAACTACTTTTGTCTACCATATATATGAAAATAAACTCAATACCATAAAACTCCTAGAAGAAAACATAGGTAGTAAACTCTTCGACATCAGTCTTAGAGATTTTTTTTTTGATATGTCTCCCTGAGAAAGACAACAAAAGCAACAGCAAACAAATGAAACTACATCAAACTAAAAGCTTTTGCACAGTAAAAAAACCATCAACAAAATGAAAAGACAACCTACTGAATAGGAGAAGATATTTGCAAATGATACATCTGATAAGGGGTTAATATTCAAAACATATAAGGGACTCAAATAGCTTAACATCCCCTGCAAAAAACAATCAATTAAAAAGGGGCAGAGGACCCAAAGAGACATTTCCCTAAAGAGGACCTACAGATGGCCAAAAGACATGTGAAAAGATACTCAACATCACTAATTATCAGAGAAATGTGAATCAAAACCACAAGATATCACTTCACACCAGTCAGAATGGCTTTTGTCAAAAAATCAACAAGTAAGTGTGGGTGAGGAGGTGGGGAACCCTCATTCACTGTTGGTCGGATCATAAATTAGTGTAGCCACTATGGAAAACGGTATGGAGAGTCCTTCAAAAAATTAAATTAAACAGAACTACCATACAACCCAGCAATTCCACATTTGGGCATCTATTCAAAGAAAAGGAAACACTAATTCAAAAAGATATACACATCCCTATGTTCACTGCAGCATTATTTAAAACAGCCAAGATAGGAGAGCAACCTAGGTTTTCACCAATCAACGAATGGATAACGAAGATGATGTACACACACACACGGAATATTATTCAGCAATAAAAATAATAAAATCTTACCATTTGCAAGACCATATGTGGACACAGAGGGGTATTTGTGCTAAGTGGAATCTATAGAATGAACAAACAACACAGAAACTGACTCACAGATACAGAGAACAGACTGATGGCTGGCAGATGGGAGGGGCCTTGGGGGCTGGGTTGGAAATGTGAAGGGATTAAGAAGTACAAATGGAAGTCACAGACTAGTCCCGGAGATGGAAAGGACAGCACAGAAAATAGTCAGCAATGTTGTAATGACTATGTGTCGTGCCGGGTGGGCACTCAAATTATCAGAGGAATCAATTCAAAAATCATATAAATGTCTAATCACTATGCTGTACACCTAAAACTAATATAAAAATAATACTAGAGGCCAACTTTAATTGAAAAATAAAAACAGTATAAAACCGAAAGGACAAACAAAACAAAACAGCAATAGACTCATAGATACAAAGAACAGACTGATGGCTGCCAGAGGGGAGGGCCAGGGAGGAGGGTGAGAAAGGTGAAGGGGAATGAGAGGTACCAACTTCCAGGTATAAAATAATTAAGTCAGGCGGTGTCGTGTATAGTGCAGGGAATAATCAATAATATTGCAGTAACTTTGTATGTGGACAGGCAGGTACTAGACTTACTGTGATGATCACATCATACGGTACAGAAATGTAGAATCACTACGTTGTACACCGGAAACTACTATATTGTATGTCAGACACATTTTAATAAGAAAAGATTTTTAAAAATTTCTGCCTGCCTGTGAGGCTGCCTCTAGGGTCATCCACTATCCCCATTTTCCCAGGACCAGGGGGTTTCCTGGGAACATGGGACTTTTCAGTGCTAAAACCAGGAGAGTCCCAGGCAAACGAGGATGAGTGTTGGTCACTGGAATCATTGGGAAGATTAAAAGGGAATCCACACAAACTCCATAATAACTGTTTATCAACGTTGCAGGACCATGCCCACCCATCATCATCAATGGTACAGTTAGGCTTCCAGGCCGCGGCACTTACATACAGTAAGTGCTCAATAAAGGCTGATGAGTTGAATCAGGAGAGGCACACAGCTGGCTGGGGGTTTAGGATAGACAGAGAGAAGGAAGGGAGGGCACGGGCCTGGCCCCATAACCTCAGCACAGAAAGAGTCCCCTGGCCTTATTCTACCAAAGCGCTTTTCTCATTTCCTCTGCGGGCCCTGGGGTTGCAGGAGCAGCCTCCTCTCCACCATTCAACAGGATATTTCCATAGTGTGCACAGAGCGACTTTTACGAGATAAAATCGACACTTAATTAAAAGCTGGTGCCTCTGAGGCGGTGTCATTTATTTATCTATTTCTCAGTGTGTCTTCAGAGTCAAATGGTGATGTTTAAATGTGCCAAGTGCTCGGTGAGCAGGGGAAATGCAAGGACAGTGTGGGCTGCTTTCTCTTGTCTCCTGGCTGCTTTAATGCACTTCGCCCTTGTTTGCCTTTGCCTCTTGTTTCTTTGAAAACTGTAGATGTTTTGTGTTTGGGGTGTTGAGTACTTTCTTTTAAAGCAGCGCATCCTTCCCCAGAGTATAAATCTCTTGTGTGAGGTTTTTCAGCTGGAGATGATGGAGAATACCTACTAATGCTGACCATCTCCCACTGGATTTAAGTTCTCAACATGGCGGTAAGTTACGCGGGGCCTCTCATGTACCCCCTGCATGGCCCTTGGCAAGTCAGTTAGTCCCTGTCAGCCTTGCCCTCACCTACAAAATGGGTCTACTGCAATGACAAGCACAAAAAGACACAGGAACTCACCAACGCACTGCAGGACGCCATCTCCTTGACCCGCAACATGACCTCCTGGCTGAACGTGGTTGGCCAGAAGACCTGGGACACCAGCCCTCTGCTGCACGCCTCCTGGGCGGTGAGCTTCCGCCCACAGAAGAGCATCTCGTTGGCCTGAAAAAGCAAAGGCAGGGGGAGGCTGAGAGGCTGAGCACCTCTCATGTCTGTTAGCAGTGCCTGAGCTTGCTGTGTTTAAGTGTAACTGGGGTCCAGTAAGCTTTGGGAACTACAAGCAACTATCTGCGTCCATGTGCATCTTTCTGAGCAGAGGGTCCAAAGCTTTAATTAAATTCCCAAAAGAAGCCATGTACGTACTGCGGCTTCACGTGCCAACACCTTGCCCTCCCCGCCCACCACCACGTCTGCAGCAGACCCACAGGAGTGGCCGCGCACTCCAGCCGTGTTTCCGTGCTGCATGACGACCGGCCCGGGGTTGGACAGATGACACTCTAGACAAGAAAGCTCTCTGTGAGGTTTCCAAACTGGAGATGATGGGGAAGAATCTTTCTCCCTCTCTGGTTGCAGGCTAAAGTCAGGGAGCTCGGGGCCATCCACTGCTGTGTCCCCACTCTGAGGACAAGCAGGTCCACAAAGAAGGAAGGAATGGAGAACAAGAGTACTGACAGTTCTTGAATTCCTGGACTCATCACCCTCAAGGGACATTCCGCTTCTGCACTTGTCAGTTGAGGAAATCATTATTCTCCCCTGACCCTTAAGTCAAAGCGTTTCCATCACTGGCAGCCAGAAAGGCCTTGCATAACACCCTAAGAGCAACAGAGAGAGGAGTGTCTTGCCCGGTGGCCCATGGCTGTGCACGGGCACCGCCCAGTCTTGAAAGGTGGAAAATGAGGGCTCCTCTGCATCCCACTCCCCAAAGAATTTCCTTATGCTTTGAAGTTCACAGCTGTCACACACGTTCTGGGAGGACCTACGTGGATAAGGTCCTAGGCCCAGACAGAGTACAGTGCTGTTACCTCTGAAACTTACCAACAGGTGACTCTCACACTGATAACTAGGGCATAATGGTCATGGCCATGTGACAGGGTCCTTATCTCTTTCAGGATGAGTGCCTGCCTCCTTCACAGAGCAGACAACCCCTTCCCTAACCTGCCATCCACCTGCCCTTGGCGGATGCTCTCCTGCTCTCAGATCGACGCTGAAACGCGCACTCTGAGCTTCTGCAACCACGTGCAGCTTCCCCTTGTTCTGGCTGTCGCTGACGGGTCATGATGACCCAAAGGACAATCTTTCGTGTCGGAGGAGGAAAATCGATCAGGTCGGTCAGAGCCCACAGCATGCATTCGGTGAGAGGTCAGAAGACAAATGTATATGTCATTATACTTATTTAGAAACACCTCTGTCTCGGGAGAAATGAAAGGAAGGGACTCAGTAGAAGAAACCAAACAGGACACAGTCCACAAGAACTTGTCTCAATCAGCACATTCTTGGAGTTTCAGAAATGATTGAAATGAAAGACAGAAAGAGATAAGACTGTACAATGTTAACATTTTTGGGACCGCAGAGCATGGGGAGGACCTGGAGTGGCACCGAGCTTGGGCAGAGCACAGGGGCTAAGATCAAAAGGGAAAGTGTTTGTTTGCTGGGCTCCCGGCCTGCCTCATTCTTCTGCCACCAGTGAGACTGAGCAGCCTAAAGCAGCCCCGAGTGAGTTGCTGAATCTGAATGGCCTGATCTGTCCCCCGGAGGCCCTGCTGCACGGACACGGTACTGGAGGGTGTGACGGCTGAGGATAACCTCCACTGGTCTTACTGCGATTCCTGCCGCGCGCCACCATCAGAGACAGGCAGCGCACACAGAAGGGGTGGGATGGGCGCCCATCCTTTCACACAGTGCCGCTGCGGGGATCCTCCAGCAACCTACCCCCTGTGGGGTCTGGCCCTGGCTTCTACGTCATGATTCTTTGGTAGTTTTCTGGAGTTCCCCAGGACCACCAGCATCTACAGGCAGAAATCTCCCAGCAGCCCTGGGGAGCAGCTGGCAAACAGGCCCGAGCAGACCCTGGTGCAGCCTGCACCGCAGTGAAGCCACCTCAGAAGGCCGCCTCACAGCCCTGCTGGATCAGCCACACTGACTGCACCCTCCTGGTTCCTGGTGGCGCTAATCTCAGACTCACTCCGCAGAGGTGGGCTCTATTCGATACCATATTGGCTCAGAGCACAGATTCTGTGTTCACATTCCAAAAATTCCCATTACCACTGTGTGACCTCAGACAACTCACTTAGCCTCTCTGATCCTCAGTCCCCACATCTGTCAAGAAGGGATAACAGGGGTCCTACCTTACAGGGCTGGGGTGAGGATGAACTGAGTTAATGGCTGTCAAGCACTGGCCCCAGTAGTACTTTCCGAGCTGTGAGGACTCACCCCTGCCCAGACTTGCTTCTTGTCACTGGTGCAAAATCTGACCACAGCCTACAAAGGATTCTAGGACTTCGCTCGAACACTGCTCTGCCTGCTTACGAGGAGGCTTACCAGCGCGACACCCAGGATCTGGGGGAAGGTGTAGGAGGAGCAGCCGGCAGGCGTGAGGCGGATGGTGGCATAGGGGGTCTGAAACCAGGCCTTCTCGCTGGCCCACACGATGTCGCAGAGGGGCAGGATGGAGGCGCCCAGGCCTAGGGCGGGCCCGTTGATCGCCACCACGATGGGCTTCTTAAACTGGATAAAGGCCTTCACAAAGTCCCTGGGGAAAAGAGAAGACCCTCTTCAACGGGTGGCCAGGCCTGCAGAGACCATTTGATGCCTTTGATGGCACTGAGGCTGAAAGAGCTTCCCCAGGTGCTGTGAGGCACCTACAGGTCCTCAGAGAAGAGTGGGTTCCAGGCAAGGGTCTCGTTCTCCCAGGCACTGGGCCACTGAGCTGGCAGCACAGGCCTGGCACCCTCAGGTTGGTGCCAGATTTTCAGAAAGGACTTAATGAGGTGACCACATGCCCAACCCCAGGTCATGCCCATTGTGCCAACACTGCACCAGTCCCCCTGTCCTTCCGCTCCCTAGATACTGACAAACTGTAACACCCCAAGGAAGACAACCTGAACGTTGAGATCCAGAAACAGAGCCAGAACTAGAACCGAAAGGAGGATATTATAAAGCGGCATATTCCAATACTCAAGGAGTGAAGGAATGCTCCAACGGCACTGGCCGAAGGCAGAGTGGGTGGCTTTGGGAGGAGCAAATTCCTTATTCTTGGGGATAATTTCGACTCGATGGTAACTTTGGGTGAGAATTCAAGCTTCCGATGGTGGGCACTGGTGGGGGTTGATGCCACCTAAGATTTCTTTCAAAACCAGGATTGCCTGATTTGGCTTCATCTAAAGGGATGATGGATCCTCAAGGGTGGATCCTCAAGGGAGGGTCTATGTGCTCAGGTGACTCCAACCAACACTGGGGAAAGATGCTGGGCTGCCCCAGAGGCACGAGGCATCTGGTATCATGGCTACAGGATTAGGCAATATTTTATCTCCCTGACCTTCTGCACCGAGCAAGGTTACAGCCTGCATCCTTATCTGTTATGCAGAGCCACCCGAAATAACCTCTACTTCCCTTACCTTTCATGCTTTTTGCCTCCCCACTACTTGCTATTTAAGACCTATACAATTTTAATACTCATCTGGACATGGAGTGAAGATCCAAGATGTCTAGGAAAGCCCATACCCTTCATTATTCTCAGGTGATAGACTGGAATCTACTGAGAACTCACAAGAATAAAATGCAAACTCCAGCCTCTGCTTACCTCTCCAGGCTTATCTCGCATCTCACACACCATTGCTCTCTGTGCATGAGCTGCACGGACTTTCTGAGAGTTCTTGGAAATCACCATTATTACAACTTGCAGTTATCCTAATTGCCTCCTTGCTTACTTGTTTTTGAATTCTCCTCCCTTACAGTTCCTTAAGAAAACCCGTAAGTCTGCCTTGTACATTGTTTGGTCTCCATATATATTGCATTTAACACTCAGCCAATAGCTGCTGAATATAGATACAGGCTTCTCCCAGAATAAGAGCAAAGACTGCAGATGTGTGGCAGTGACATGCTGTTTCTTCACCAGGCCTGATCCCTCCTCTCTTCTTCCAGAGTCTACTGCCAGAGCACATTTCCAGCCGCCCTTGCAACTGGCTGTGGCCAAGTAACCAAGTGCCAGGCAAAGGAATGTGAGTGGAGACCACATACGCACTTCCAGGCCTGGTGCGTGGCTACCTCCCACCATGTGGCCCTCCCAGCCCTGTCATGGCAATCTCAGAAGACATCTGTTGAGCCACAAGATAGAGGGAATCTGGGTTCCTGAGTCACCACTTGGAGGGCAGCCATTGGCTGATGAGTAACATCTGTTTTAGGTTCATGTATGCTAGAAGTAAATTTCTATCACAATTGAGCCATGGTATGTGCTTAGGGATTATCTATTATAGCAACTAATAATTAACTAATACAAATATCAAACTGGTTCATCCCTTCTCAACAGTTACCATTCCCCCCAATTCTTATCAAAATATGTGGGTATCATGGTGATGTGGTGGGATTGAATTCAACTGTGAGAAGACTTCTTAATTCCAGTGGGGCTGAGGTGACTTATGACCCATATGTCTTCATGAAATTACACCCCTTGACCCAGGCTTGAGGCATCACATTTCCTGACTCCCATGTGACTCTGTGAGTAGATGAAGGAGTTACTGCGGCCACTGCTGGCCCCTCTGCAGACCCCAGAAGGATGCTGCTGCAAAGCAGGAGTGTGGCACCATGACCCTGTCATCCTGGTGTTCCAGGCCCATCTCCTGGCTTGACTGCCTAACGTGATGGCCTCAGTCACTGGTTTTAACAAGTGCTTTTACCAAATGCAATCTGGAGTCTGTAGGGACATGGAGCTTCTTTGCAGGATTCCTTGGAACCACACATAGGGTTTGGGTGCTTTTTGACAGACCCTCCATCCCTAAAGACCCTTGCTCAGGAAAGGACACTGAATCTCAGAGTGAGAAGGACTTCAAGAGTCATTGAATGAAATCTTCCACTTGGTACAAATTCCCCACTACCAGCATCCTGAGACTCCAATCTCTGACCTCTATTGGACATTTTCAATAAAGAGGGTCCCTCTCTACTCAGACACCATCCTGTTGTGACCTCTTGTGGGCCTGATACTCGCATTCACTCTGCTCTATCATCCATGGGATTCTCCTTCAGCAATTTACCTCAGCCCTCATGACCTTCTGGAAGCTTCCCCTTCCAGACCCCAGAGCCTTTCACTCTGTGTGGTTTCCAACCTGAGCTCTGTACAGTGGCAACAAGGAAGTGGCAACTGGAGGAGGGCTAAGGGGACTAAATGAGCAGGGCTCCAACCCTCCCCCAGCTCCGGCAGTCCAAGGAGTTCATTTCCTTGGTATAAAAAGACGATGCACAGACTGTCTCCCCATCCTTGTCCTCTCACCTCGAGCAGATCTCTATCACAAGGGCCCAGAGGATGTAGAAGCCAGATAGCAAACAGGATATTGCATTACAGACGCTGCTGCTCAGATATCTGATCCTGACTCCGGTGGTGGGGCTGCACCGGAGCGATGGCTCCCCTCTCCCCCCACAGCCAAGTCCACCACTCGGACCCTGGCCCCTGAAGCTCCCTCCGCTCAGACTGGGTCCTGAGGCTTCTGCCTGCCAGAGCTGCTGGACTGTTCTGATGCTCAGGACCAGGAACTTTGGAGTCTGAAAGACTTGGGGTGAAGTCTCAACTCTGCCCCTAACTAGGGGTGAGATCTTGGATGAGTTACAGGCTCTAAATGAGTTATAGCCTCATTTTTGCACTTGGAAAATGGAGAAGACAGTAGCGTGCCCCCACAGGCCACCTGAGAATTAGGTGAGATGGTCCGCCCAGGGCACCAGCACAGCGCCTGACACAGGGGAGCCCACGAGCGCTGCTGGGAGAGTGGACGCAGCTTTCATTCCACTTTGAGTGGCCTGTGAGCCACTCTTCTGGCCTAAAGGAGACTCAGAAGCAAAATTCTGTTCATTGGGGTGTCTGGATTTCACCAGGAGCAACTAGCACTTCTTTTGTGACCCAGCTATTCATTCCTTTTAACCAGAGCCTTCCCACTGCCAAAGTTCAGAGCCAAGTCAGCTGTGAGCATCAGATACAAGTGGTGATGGTCATCCTGGGGCCCCCAGAGGGGTACTGTAGGAGCCCACTCCTTCATCTGACCCAGTCTTAGCTAAAATTTGTGGCTGGGAGTAACATGAAAATAATTGTTTACATCTATTCTAAGTACGTATGTGCCAATAACAGGCTAAATATTCCACGTGGGTTATCTGATTGCTCTTCATCCTAGCAACCCGCCAGCGGGCCTTCGCATCACCTGTGAGGAGTTCAGGTGAAGGTAGCCCCTCTTTCAGGGTGGGGCAGACAGCTTTGTTTGGGTCCTGGAGGGAGACTTCTGCTGAATGAATCATCTGAGCTCTTCCCACATCTTCTAGCTCATTTAACAAACATCTGCAGAGTGAACGCAGTGTGCCAGGTCATACATGCACATGCTTTATTTAGGAAACGATGAAGGTGCGGGTGGGGTCGGAGTGGCAGCCAGTGGCAGTGTGGTGCGCTTGGATCCTGGAGGTCAGCCCAGCCTAGAACATGCATGTCCCAAGAGAATTGCAAGGGATGTCAGTAGGTCATAAGGTTCTATGGGTAAACTATGTTTCAGCCATGCTCAATATTTAACAAAGTCCTTTCCCAAGAAACTCCTCACACTGTAAACACATTAACATGCCTGGAAAATCTGCACGAGCAGGGACAGAACTTCCGGCGTGGGCTAAACTCGGTTATCAACAGTGCCCTTTGCTCATGATGCCTCCCTGGAAATCTGCAGAATGTTCTCTGGGAAATGCTTCTCTGCCGCATTGGGTCCCGAACCCTGGAGCTGTGGCTGCTGGAAGGAACACTGCAAAGTGGGTTAGGTGATGATGAATGAGCCACGGTCACTGTCTGACCTGTGGGCACACTGCTCTACCAGGCCGTAGGGTCTGCATCCCACCCATCCTCTCTTGAAGTTCCTCACCCACTCTCATCCCTTCTATCACCTTCCTCTTCACCCTCTTCTCCTATAACCACCTTTCTTCTCTTGCATAAAAATAAGGACCTCAACCCTGGCTGAATATTTGAACAATGGAGGAAACTTTAAAACCAAAGACGTGCTGGCCCCACCCCACGCTCATTAATTCGGAATCTCCTGGGAGAGCTGCCAAGCAGCTGGGTTTTGAAAAGCTCCCTGGGGAGTCCCTGTGCTGCTGGAGCTGAGAACCAGCGGTTGAGGGGACATCCCGTTCCCCCTCCCTCCCGTGTCCCAGGCAGCTGATGCACTACAAGCTTCTGCTCCCTTTGAAGCATCTGGAAGAATTCCCTCTGCCGGCCATCTCTCCCTCTGCTCTGCTAAGAGAAACTCACTTTCCTGACGAGATGGCAAATGTCTGAATTCCACAGGCCACGTTTCTCCAGAGATGAGCTACTGTGTTGAGCATCCCCTCAAGTTTGGGGCCTCTGGAAATCCAGCCAGTGCCTCCACAGAAATTCAGAAACCAGCCGAAGGCTACAGCCAAGCTGTTCCTCAGCTGCAGAGATGGGCTTCCATCTCTGATGGTCCCATAAACGAGGAAGGAAGCTGACTGGGGACCCTGCTGCTCCCACCGCCACATGACAAAGCAGCTGAGTTGCAGCAGAGAACAAAGCACCATGGACATGGCCAGGGCTGTCTGCACCCGGGGAGCCCAAGAGCTGCATGAAGCCCGAAGTAGGGCTTCCTTTTCCACTAACAGTGTTCGGGCTTTTCATGTCCCTTTTGGCAAGAGTTCCACGGCAGGAAGCACACAGGTGTCCTGGAGCGCAGACTCCAGTGGGTGCATCACCCTGAACTAGGACTGAGAACCCCGCAGGTGAGGTCACCCCTTGGAGACCCTGTGTCATCTCTTGGAGACTGTGCATCCCCTGGAAGCCTCCCACAGCCACGTGGGAGTTGCCCTCTGTGCAACTGTGTCACAGCGCAGTGAGGCAGGCAGGCCCAGAAGACCTCTAACCTGTGGCCTGAGGCTCCCTGGCACCCTGTGGAAAGGTGCTCCTTTTCAGGAGACCGGGCCGCTTTCCTGAACTGTGCCTGTCGTCTGAGCACTCTGCACGCACGGCAGTGAGCGTGTGTGTGTGCCTCCCGGGGTGGAGGACAGTGCCAGCCTTTGCCCCTCACGTGAGCTCACTGGCTTTCAACAAATCTATAAAGAATGGGGAAATAACTACCCTTTAGTGTCCCAAAAAAGATGCTGATTGTTGGGATCAGATGTCACCCCGGGATCCCAACTTTTGCCCAAAGCCAACAAAAGAGGGGCAAACACTCCCCACCCTGTCGGGTCCACAAGTGCACAGCTGCCCAGGGAGCCCCTCCATCCCCTTCCCAGTGCTGAGCTATGTCAGCTCCAGAAACAAAAAAATCGGAGATTTCACCATCAGACAGAGGGCAGGAGAAGAGTGGATGGCACATGGGCATTACCAAACGCCGGGCTTAATATAAGGAATTAAAATCCTTTAGGATCAAAAGAATTAAATGCAATCTTACCTACAGAGTAAAGGCATCCCTAATTTGGGCAGGAAAATACAGGATGCCCAATTAAACTCCAAGTTTCAGATAAACAACCAATAATTTTTTAGTGTAAGTATATCCCAAATGCTGCATGGGACATAATCAGGCTAAAAGAAAATTATTCGTTGTTTAAAGAGTTTCACTGAGTACCCTGTATTTTTATGTGCCCAATTTGGCAATCCTAGGCAGGTCCCCTAGTGTCCGGGTACAAGCAGAGCTCACCTGATGGATTCTGCAATGCGGGTGCTTTCCTTCCGCCGGTCGCTGGACAACCGGCCAATTAGGTAGGAATAATCCAGGCCGCTGCAGAACACGCTGCCCACCGCACTGAGGAGCAGCAGTTTGCTGTCGTCCGTGGCTGCATTGCAGAGAGCTCGCCGGACCTCCTTCATGATCTGCAGGCAGAGACGGGTTTGCAGAGATGTTACATGTCTAACAGGAAGCTGGGTGCAGACATGAGTAAATCTGCTCTGCCCGTGTGGGGAGCCTCCCCTGAAGGCGAGCCATGTCCAGACCGAGCAGAGAAACACGGAAACCAGAGCTCCCCTCCGTCCTCCCCGAAGCAGGCAGCAAAGGAAGGTGGCCAAGGGGTCACCGGCTGCAAACGTGGAAGTCTTTTAATCCCTGGTAACCGTGCGAATCTTTCCACGTTTCCTTGTTTCATCCATGTCAAGGTGAGAGGGAAAGTCCTGTCTGCATGCAGCCCGGGTGAGTTACGTTAGCTATCTCCAGAAGGCCAATGTAATTCTGTACTCTTGTTCATGCTTAATGCAACAAGGACCCTCACACAGCTTGCAGGTGGGAAGCGGGCTCTGGCACCAGACCCACAAAATGTTCAAGGTGCCAGGAAAATACCTGTTAAATGTAAATTCTGTATCTAGCTAAACTATCATTCAGAAACAAGGATCAATATTGGGCATTTTCAATAAAGGAATGTTCACCACTCTTAGACTCTCACTGAAAGAACTAAAAAAGGATGGACTTCAAGAAGAAAACCATATTCAGAAAAAAATTAAAAAAACCCCTGAGAGCCAAGGAATCATAGCCAGCAGAGAAACTAGTGAATGTGTTGCTAAATCAATATAAAAACTGACTCTATAAATATCACCATACTGATACTGATTAGTTGAGGGTGGGAGGTGCACAAGGTAGATCTATGGTCTGAGACGACAATACTCTGTCAGATGAGACACAGGGTGACCAGAGCTACAGCATGCCTCGGTTATATGTCCGGGAGAGGGGACAGGCAACAATTACATCTAGGCTTTGCTACATGAACATAACTTCAGGGTAACTTCTTAACAGTACATCACGAATTACAATGAATGAGGGGGTGAACTAAAGAGAGCTCAATCACCCGGTCCAACAGAAATTAGGGGAAAAGCAAAGGTGAGCTCAGAAAGCGATGGTAAGAGAAAACAAGGCGTGCGCGTGACCGGGTGAGGCGGAGAGAGCCTTGGGGGGAGGGGACAATAAGTAAATAGGCTTTTAAAGAATCGGTAATTGTTCTTCAATGGGCGTAATCATAAGCTACAGTGTCAAAGTGTCATCAAAGTATTGTTTTTTAAATAACTCCCACTCACTAAGCATTGAGAGGTGCCAGGGTAATTTACACACAATATTTTATTCCAAACAAGAATCCCGGAAGATAGAGAATGGTAGAAATTGGTACTGTGATTTGTAGGTAAAGCAACGAAAATTCAGGCAAGTGAAGTAAGTCGCCCAAGGTCTCCAGTAACAGGCAGAACCACCATGCAAATCTCATCCCTGCCTCCCTTCTTTTTACCGCTCCATACTGTAGGTCGGCTGGAATAAATGGACGGATTTCAGTGAACAAAACAGGGCTACACATCCATCTGAATGGAGACTCTCCCGGCCTGCACTCTGTGAGAAGGGCTGGACAAGCACCTCCCACTCTAACCAGGCATAAGCCACAGAGACTGCTTTCGAACACCAGAAAAGCTAACAGGCCACTGCCTCGTGGGTCCTTTCATCCACCGGCCTCCAGAAACAGACAGTCTCACCCCTGCAAGGGCTCCGTTCCCCTGAGAGGCAAATAAAAGAAAGCCCGCAGTACGAAGGGACTCCACACCACTCAGAGCGTGGTGCCCTCTCTGAGGTCACACTTACTTGTCAGTTAGTAACACAAAATCAAACAAAACAGCCACCAGCAAATCTGTGTTTTGTTGATGCACCAAACGTTCAAACTACATTTTTAATTTAAAAGTACATTCTATTGAGGGAGTATACTGTGCCTTTGCCTGTCTCATTTTGACAATCTAATTTGCACTGATGGCCGAGGGTCCGACCTTCTCAGAGGACCCCAAATTTTATAATGTAACTGGTTTGTTTATAGTAAAATGACTAAAACTATTGCTTTACCTTCTTAAACAGAATACACTGCACGCATGTCACTACCTCTCAAAGGTCACCTGCCAGCCTGTGACAGACTGGTCTCCTCAGGGGCTCCCGGGGTCTGTCTGCCTCTAGAACAAATATGCTCCCAGACCACTCTGCACGTCCAAGTCCTGAATCTGTTTGGGAGACTTATTCCCCTTGTTGCACTCACATAAGCTACCGCTTGCTCCTGTCGTTTGTGTCTACAAGAGAAAGCACTGTCCTCCCCTGCTACTTCTAGCCTCTGATCTGTTGGAACGGGAGAACAAAATGCATCAGAAGTGGGTGTAAAATGGAAGGAAACCAGGGTCCCTCTCTCCACTTCACCTTTTCTTGCTGAACTCAGCCACCCAGGGCCCGTCTCAGCCGCAACTGCCTTCTGGAAGGCCTTCCCAAAGATCCCCAAGTAAACGCAAACCACTCCTGCTCCCGGCACCCCGCACATGTAGAATCCCTGCTCTGACGCTGGGGACAGACTCCCCTGTGGATGCGTGCATCGAGCCTTGTCCTCCTCCCACCTAATTTCAGTCCCTGTGGCAGGCAGCCTCTAGGATGGCCCGCGATGATGTCTTCTCTGGTATTCACGCCCTCGTGGGACCCCCAGCCCTTGAGTGTAGACTGGGCCTCGTGACCCACTTCTAACCACGAGAACACGGCAAAGCGACGGGATGTCCCTTTCAAGAGGAGATTAGGATACAAAAAGACTTAGCTTGGCCTATCTCCTTTTGCCATCTCCCTTTCTTGGAGCTCTCGGTCCAGGGGAAGCAAGCAGGCAGGCCATGAGCAGCTCCATGGAGAGGCTTCTCCAAAGCCCATGTGGAGAAGCCACAGAGCAAGGCGCTGATGCCTCTGGCCAGGGAGGACCTGAGCCCCGCCAGCAGCCACTGGGTGAGCCTGCAGGTGGATCCCCCGCCACTGAGCCTGCAGCTGAGGCTGCAGCCCCAGCTAATAAATACCCTGATTGCAGGCTTGTGAGAGACCCTGACCAGAAGCATCAGCTAAGCCAGGGCTGGACTCCTGACCCACGGAAACTGCGAGATTGTAAATGTTTGTTGTCTTAAGATGCTACATTTAGGGCAATGCAGTATGCAGCAACAGATTAATACAACCCCTTACAAGCTAAAACACTATCCTACTCATCTGAATAACCCTTGTAACACCTAGTCCAGATATTTACACATAATAGAATTTAAATAAATTGAGTGAATGGCACAGTAGCTAACCTTCTAGAAGTTTAAAGTCTAATGGGGGGATCAGACATTTAACAAACTATCACACAATCGCATGTACACTAACAACTGTAACACATTCCAGTGGGGAGAGGTGCACAGTGTGAGTAAAGCATTTGAGAGGCGTGGCCTGGTCAGGGAGGTGAGGGAGGGCTCTCTTGCGGAAGTGATGGCTGAGCTAAGATCTGGATGAAGAGCAAAGGTCAACTAAGCAAGGAGGAAAAGAAGGCAGTTTCAGTCAGAAATACAGGCCTGTACGAAGGCCCTGGGGCAGCTGTAAGCAGGAAAAAAAGCCCAGGAGACTGGAGGGCAGGAGGGGAGAAGAGTGATGTGTGATGAGGGATGGGGCTGGAGAGCTGTGCAGGGCAGAAGGCACCAGCCCCACAGGCCACGTTAAGGGTTTAGATTCTTAACCGCAGCGATCCGGAGTCACTGACGCGTGTGTACCCGTGTGCAGAAAGGGCGACTTGATCGGATCAGCACCTCCAGCAGACCACTCTGCCTACCACATGGAGAATGGGTCAAAGGCAGGAAATGTGACAGGGGGCAGACTTGTCAGCAGGTTATCACAACAGTCCAGACAAAATAGCCTGGTGGTGTGGACGACAAGGGCTATGAAGGAAATCGAGAGGGGGAAACACATTAGGGAGCTGTTCAAGATACTCAAGTTAACAGGCCTTGGGGACAGTGCGGCCATGGCGGGGGGGGGGGGGGGGTTATGCCCAAGAGGGCGTGAGGCGTGACTCCTGCACATGTGGCGTGCTCCCTGGACGTGGGGCGCCGTCTGCCAAGTGCTGGAGCAAACCAGGAGTGGAGTGAGGCCTTGGGGTCCTGTCCTAATGGGGAAGTGGATCAGCTCTGAATCAACAAGACTTTGGGCAATCTGTTTCGCTGGCTCTCCTTGAGGGGCATTTTCGTTACCTTCCTGGTTCTTTGCTATATTCCAGACAGGAGAAATATTAGAACATACACACTAGCCTCAGAATCTAGTTAACACACCCAGCAATGTATGAATTTCTGCCCATGAGGCCAATGTCAACTAGAAAAAGAAATTCAGTTATGACCGTGAAGGTGGCCCCCTCCCAGTTCCTCCATCAGCGAGCAAGGCTGAGTCTGCTGGTGGCCATTAAATCGCCTGTTTCATCTTAACAATGACAGCAACGTTCACTGAATACCTCCCGTGTGCCAAGTACTCTGTAAGCCTCTCTGCAGACATTATCGCTAATCCCACAAGAAGATGCTGTATAACTGCTATAAATGAGGGAGCTCGGGGAGGCAAAGCAACTTCCTGAGGGAACAGACGTGGTGAGTTGGTGGAGGCAGGATTCGAAAACCCAGGTCTGTGTTCCTCCACCAACACCACCTCTTCATTTCAATGGCATCTGTCTTTCGGGACAACTTTACCCAGTTAGCCAGCTTACTCATACAGTCAATCCACGCTGGTTGTTCAGACAGCTGAAAACTCCAGGGCAGTATGTTCTTCCCCATTTTTCTACCATCCTGTTACCCACAGACACCAATTACAACGGACCTCCAGCTGACCCAGCTCACAACTGAGGAGGTGAGAGCCTACGCACCTTCCATCAGTTGAAGTCAGCACAGTCTCCGCGATGGGCAGGCAACAGTTAACACACCGAGCTGCTCCGGAGAGACGGAACGAGCTGGGAGTCCTCACATTTATTCAATTAATTGAAGGAAAATGCTGTGTCTTTTAAAGCACGCTTTTAAAAAGTAGTGAAGTAGAAAAAAATCCAAGCATTGGTCTCATGTGGATGTTTTATGGTGAGCTTGAAATAACAAGGTTTGGAGGTGTATAAACGTGTCAAGAGCAGCCTTCGGGGTGAACCACAGGCTCTGGACTCCTCTGGAGCCCACACAGAGGCCTACCCAGCAGAGGCCCCCAAGGTGGTTCCTGCAGGTGGACGGGGGAGAGACCACAGGACACCATGCTCACGGAGGGCAGGGGGGCGGGCAACAAGCAACCACAAGCCCCAGAAACTGCACAGGTTTGAGCCACATCCCTTCTCTTACACTTGGCCTCATTCCTGACGGTCACACCCACAATCCCATAAAACAGCCAGTCTATGTAAATCATAATGATAAGACATGTGGTTACTAGTTCAAGGACACAGCACCTCCTGCCCCACCCCACCTCCTGGGCTTTCCCCAGATGCACTGGCCACACTGGGCAATGCCAGGCCATCCCAGCAATCCCAGTCTAGGTAGGCAGCCACTCCTTGACCCTTGACTGTGTCCCCCCCAAACACCCTAGTGTTAACGCTCCGTGCCACCATGCTACGATGGAAATCAGAGTGCAGGGTACTGCAGGGACAAGAAAAGGTGTGGGGGGAGGTTGGAGTTAACTGTTTTCAAGGGACCCGATGCCGGCCAAGTGCGGGAAGTAAAGTGGTAGGTAGACGCGGCGACCGCCCCAACCTCCCGAAGCCGGGCTGTGTGAGCCCGGGCCTGTCAGCTTCTCTAAGCCGGCTTCCTCATCTGTGAAGATGTGGATCGAAACAATCCTACATCAGAGGGGTATGGGGTATGGGTGGGATGAAATGGCGTAAGTAGCAGACACAAGGCACCAAGCGCCACTGCCAGCTGGTGCAGCTGCCATTTCTGTCACCTGCCACACCACCGCCCCACCCTAGGTCGTCCGAGTTGGGGAGGACTGCTGGGATGAGTGTTTCCCGCACCGTCAAGAGCCTCTCAGAAAATTTTCCTCTTTGCTCCCCCGAAGCGCCCCATGTTTTGAATGATACTGTCTACCTATCTGCATTATGCAGTCATTGTTTCCCTGGTCTGTTCGCCTAGGACAGCAGTGACTGGCACTAAACGAGTAACATGGAAAAAAATAAACGGGACTTCATCAAAATTTTAAACCTTGTACCTCCAAGGACACCATCTAGAGAGTAAAAAGACAACCCACAGAATAGGTGAGAGTATTTTCAAATTATATATCTGATAAGAGTAAGTATCCAGAATATATAAAGAACAATAAAAACTCAATAAATAAAAAACACAATTTTAAAAATAGAAAAAGGATTGGAATAGGTGTTTCTTCAGAGACGGAAGACAGACAAATGATGGATAAACATGTGAAAAGATGCCCAACATCATTAGTCGTGAAGACAATGCAAATCAAAACCACAGTGAGATCCCGCCTCACACCCACTAGCACGGCTGTAATAAAGACGACACATTATCAGGAGTTAGCGAGGATGCGGAGAAATCAGCACCCTCACGCACTGCCGGTACGGATGTAAAATGGTTAGTACCCGTGGAAAACAGTTTGGCAGTTCCTCTAAAAGTTAAATATAGAGTTACCTTACGACCCAGCAGTTCCACAATTAGGGAGAGATTCCAGAAAACTAAAAACGCACGTTCACAAAAATCTTGTACACAAACATTCACAGCAATACTGTTCGGAGCAGTCCAAGCGGAACTGGCCCACAGCTCCATCAGCCGAAGAGGTAATTCACCAGGTGTGACCCATCCGCACAATGGAAAGGCACACGCCACAACACAGATGAACCTCAAGCCCACTGTGCTGAGTGAAAGAAGCCAGCCACAGAAGGCCACGTGCTGTGTGAGTCTATTTACACGAAATGCCCAGAAGAGGCAAATCCACAGAGAGAGGAAGGGGGTGAGGGGCTGCCAGGGGCTGGGAGGAGGGGAAATGGGAGCGACTGCGAATGGGTACAGGTTTCCATATGGGGTGATGGAAATGTTCTGGAAGTAGTGGTGCCTCTTGTACAACTGTGTAAATATACTTAAAAATCACTGAATTGTACATTTTAAAAGGGTGAAATTTATGGTATGTGAATTATATATGTTGATTGTATCTCAAAAAAAAAGTAAGTGAGCTGAGTGAATACAATTCCATCTAAAGCCAAGAAACGGGACTTGCTTATTACAATGCAGCCTAGCTCAAAAACCCCAAGATACGATGTTTGGACCCTGGGGCCTCTCCTGACCAAGTCCCGACCCGTTGACTGAATCTCTCCATTTACCAGGGTGTTCCTCTGTAAACTGGGATGACAATACGGTTACCTGGTCATAAAGGCCAAATGGAAAGTGCAAGTAAAGTGATGAGCAAATTGCGTCCTGCAGCCAAGTGCGTGTGCACGCTGGCTCCTTTCAGCAGCTCCCTGAAGGAGCACAGGGAAGCCAGCATCCCCATGTGATGAATGAGACGCCCTCCCCAGCCTGACCCTCCCCTCCAGTCCTGCCCCCTCACCTCGGGGGTCAGCGCGTTGTTGTCTGAGGTCTGACTGGACAGCAGGATATGTGTGAACCCCTCTTCCTTCCGCACGACAATGTCCCGAAACCGACAGTTGCTTTCATTCTGGCGGACGCTGTACCTGAGCCTCTTGTCAAAGACGTAGTCCTTCTCCGTTTCCAGCTTCCTCTTCACTGGGCTGTGCATGTTTAATCCCCCGTTGGTCAGAGCAGAGCCTTCCAAAAGCAGACAAACCAAGTGAGAAACCACGACAGGAACAATTGTGCAAGAGAGAGATCAGAGAACGTTCAGATATTCATTGGAGGGGGCAGATGTAGCCAACGCCCCTCGTGTGTCCTCTGTTCTGCGTACGGAAGAGCCCAGGTCTTAATTGCTATATCTATAAATTCAGAAGAGGACAGAGAGGGCTCCCTGAGAAGGACCCCATGGGATCCTTCATTCCCCTTCCCCACAGGTCCACCTGGGAGCACCCAGCTTCTGCTCCCTTTCCCTCCAGCAAAGGGAACCACTGCTTTGAAAACTTATGGCCACAAAACAAACAAACAAAACACCGGAAACTTTATTCATAGTCACCAAATACTGGAAGCAACCGATATGTCCTTTACTAGGCAAATGGATAAACTGTGGTCCACTCATACAATAGAATATTATTCAGCAATAAAAAGAAATTAGTTATCCAACCACCAAAATACATGAATGAATCTTAAAGGCATGTTGCTAAGTGAAAGAAGCTAGTCTGAAAAGGCCATGCATTGCATGATTCCAGTTACATAACATTTCAGAAAAGGTAAAAGTGTAGAAACAGTAAAAAGGGCAGTGGTTGCAGCAGGTTCAGGTGGAACAAGAAGAGGGCGGACAAGTGAAAACACAGGAGATTTTTTTTAGGGCAGTGAAACCATTCTGTATGACACTTTGATGATGAATACAAGACATTACGCATTTATTGACTCCCAAAGAACTTTACAGCACAGAGAATGTACCTTGGAGCATGCAAATTTTAAAAAATGAAGAAATGGGGAGATTCCCAGGATGGAATGCAGCGTGTGATAAAAAAGTCTAACCTGATTACAAATGTATGAAACCACCTCCCTGAAGGGGAAGGGGAAGTGCTGACCTAGGGAACCTTGGGAATGAGTGGAGCCTACAGAACTGCAGGCAAAGTAACCTGCACAGAAGCACTGCGCTCGAGATGACGGAGCTGATCCCCACGGAGGCAAGTGGGGGTTAAAACGTCTGACCCCACAACACACGTACTCGGGAACTGAACAGTTCAGTAGACGGCAGATCGTAGGAACAAGGTGTCTCCCTGTCGGAGTGAGACTTCACGGACAAGCAAGGGGAGGAGGCTAGACTAAATCATGTGATAATGGATTAGAGGTGAAGATATCAATTTGAGTTCCTGTTTGGCTTAATACAGTTACAGATGATTACACACAGATATTTATAGATAAGTGTATGTACACAGGTTAATACAGACACATGTATTTTCTCGCTGTCAGTAGAAAGGGTCCAGAATCAATGACATGCCGATGGCAGCTACCACTCCCAGGGCCCAGACCTTGGTCTCTGATACCCTCCCAATAAAAGGAGCCCGGGCTCCCTGGGGAAATGGCTGATTCTAGGACTGAGGTAGGAAACCTATCAGACAGGCCTGTAGTGGCTGAAAGGAAGGAAGCACTAAAAAATTTCTAAATTACCTTACAGTGGTGGGGATATGCTAAAAGGACAGAGGAGCCAACTGCAAGAGCTCCTAATGGCCAAGGATAAAACAATTTGAGCAACAAAATAAAGCAGTATCGCACTATAACTCAAAGTATAAAATCAAGATCCACGAGTCCGTAGTGACATAAATAAATGAGGGAACAAGTGAATAAATGGGAGAGAAGAGACGATTCTGCCAGGCACAAGAATTCCAAATACTTTATGCAGACACTCTGCCGTCAAGGAGGCGGAGCGTAACTCCGCACTCTCCAAGTGTGGGCTGCATGGGGTGACTTCCTTCCAAACAGTACAGCATAGGAGGCTGGGGGCAGAGGGAAACTGACAGTGGACAACCCCGACTGGGGCAGATGGAGAAGCCAAAGCCCCCTCAGCCGGGTGACCAAGGTCAACATGAACAGTGATGAGGCATGGTGATAGCATGCACTCTTGATTGTGATGTGAGGAGAAAGGCACTCCGCCTCTGCGGTCTTCCTCTCAAACACACACATCATGAGCCCTGGCTGGTGCGGCTCAGTTGGTTGAGGTGGTCCTGCAAAGTGAAAGGTCGCCAGTTCAATTCCCAGTCAGGGCACATGCCTAGGTTACAGGTTCAGTCCCCAGTTGGGGTACATCCAAGAGGCAACTGATCAATGTTTCTGTCCCTTTCTTTCTCCCTCCCTCCCCTACTCTCTAAAAATATATAACTAAGATCTTTAAAAACACCACGTCATGAGAGCCATGTCAAACAAATCCAAATTGAGGGACATTCTACAAAATACCTAATCAGTACACTTCACAACTGTGAAGATCATCAAAAACCAGGAAAGCCTGAGAAACTGTCACATCCCAGAGGGACCAAAGGAGGCATGAGGACTTGCTGTAATGTAGGATCCGGGAGGGGACTCTGGAGCAGGCATTCGATGAAGACTATGGAAACCTGACTAATGCGTGGACTTTCACTAACAATAATGTGTCAGTACTGGTTCATCAATGGTGACAAATACCCCAGACTCATAAAATACCCCAGACTCATATAAGATATTAGTAATAGGGAAGCCAGGTGTGGTTATGTAAGAACTCTCTGTATTATCTTCCCAATTTCTCTATAAATCAAAAACAGTTTAAAAAGTGAATTTTACTTTAAAGACTACATTTCAATATTAAGTAATAATAAGTTTTTAAAAACCACAGCACAGAGCCAGGCGATTCTGACATGCAGGCAAGTTTCAGAACCTGGCCCAGTGGTTCTTCCACTTGACTGGTGTCAGGATCACTTGGAGAACTGTGAAAACCCAGCCTGCCGGGCCCACCCCATGAGGCTGCCACGGCTCCGGAGACCGGACAACCCAGGTGTCCCCCATCACCAGGCAGCCTCCCAAGCCCCAGGGTCCCAAGGTGGGAGAAGCCCTCCTCAAGCCCTGTGCTTGAATGCTGACAGAGGTCTGAAAATCTTGTTGAGTTCGGCTTTTCAGCTGGGGTCAGGGGTGACTGCCCTGTGAGGGATGAAGGCTCATCTCAAAGGTGACCTCACTAAGCTGCAATGATGGAGGAGAAGGGTACAAGGAAAGACAGAGAAGGACTTACTGTGTGCTAAGCATTGGTGCAACCTTTCCATTTGTTTTCGGCAGGGAAGGGAAAGAAGTCACCAATGGAGGCTGAAATGCTGCGTCCCAACCAGGAGCTGGTCCCCAGAGGCCAAGTCTGGCCCCCACTTAGAAAAATCACTGTGGACAGAGTGGACTTGTCCCGGTTGCTAATCTTCAGACAGCGGGACCAAATGACAAACATATTTAAAGGACCCTGGATACAGTAAGCAAAGAACAAATGGTAGCTCTTGTTTTATAATCATTACGGCCTGGTTCAACATAAAAGTATCCCACTAATGTTTTCTGCATGAATCCTGTCTCTGTGAGCGCAGGGCCTTGCTGCACACGACACAGCCCCACGCAGCACCTGCGTGTCGGAATTCCACAGGACTCCTTTCTTGGCCTTTGGGTGGACTCAGACTCTTTATCAGCACTGGGGAGTTTGCAAACTCAAGAACCAAGCCAAAGGGAGAGACCAGGCAATGCTTCACCGGACCCCTCCTCCCAAACGCCAGGTCCCCATCTTGGGGCACAGAGGGAGTGGTGCCTGTGTCACCCCACAGCTTCTGTGAACCCTCTTCATCCTGTACTTTTCCATTACTTGAAGCAATGAGGCTTTGTCAAACTCAATGCGGGTACAGTGATTCAATGATCTCTGGAAAGTAAACACAAGCACTTAATTAAAAGGCTCCTGTAAAGGGAGCTGTTTCTTCAGGGTTAACCTCAAAACCTTCAGCTCCTTGGAAGGGCTTTCTCACTGGAGCTGGCCACCGTTTCTGCAGCAGCCCAGGGGGATCCATGCGGTGATCCCGCTGGCAGATTCTGGCATACTGATGCTTCCCAGGGCTGGAAGAGATCTAAATAAAACCCTGCCCCCCAACCAAATCAAGGTGCTAATTAACAGTTATATCAGGAAGGAGGATGTGAGGGGCACCTGTGTTGAGCAGCTCTCCATGTTGTCTCTAAAATTCTCAACAGTCCTGTGAAACCACCATTGTGAGCCCATTTTGCAGATAAGGAAAAGTAAATAACTTGCTGGAAGTTACAAGGTAAAGGGTTTAAATGGTAAAGCCAGGACTGAAGACAGCTGTTTCTCATTTGATTCATTTATTTATTCAAAATCTATTTCTCACTTCCTGTGGGCTAGCTATCACACTAGATGATGGAAATCCCGCCCCCCCCCCAAAAAAAAATTGGAGAAACAAGGTCCCTACCCTCACAGAGCTTGCTTGGGTGGGGACAATAAAAAGCAAACAAGTAAATTAATACCTACGATAATTTCAGATGGGAAAACAACAGGGCAATGTGATAAAGAATAATGGGGCAGGTGTCTCTGTGAATTCAAAGCTTTTTCTCCATCAGGGCACTGGGCTCGAGTCTCCAGTGGTGAGCTGGAAGATGCGCCATCTTTCCTGACGGAGGAAGGGAGGAGAGACTCCTTAGGGCCTGAAGAGACACCACGTGCAGCTGCATCAGACCCTGTTTCTGATTGGGAGTGGCTAAAACGGGCCCTGTGTTTTAAGGGACAGAGTTAAGTCAGCCCCAGAGCCCAAGAGAGTAACTTCACACCAAGCTGCCCTCGAGGCCTCACCCTTTCTGGGGCTTCCAAAAGACTGCAGCAAGCTGGCAGGGAAGGTGTCGTGGGAAACAGAACCTATCAGAAGCAGGGAGGGTTCGGGCTTTGCAGCCAGACAGTATAAACATCCCAGCCCTGTGCTGGCTAATGGGGAGAAGCTGGGGAGTCACAGGAGCTTCTTGAGCATTAGTCTCTGATCACTGGGTGGGGTCAATAGTCCATGCTTTTCAGGGTTGTGAGATATTTCAATTGCAGAAATCATATGGGAATTACCAAGTGCCAAGCTCATCCTAGGCACTCCAAAATGTCAGCCGAAGGACGTCAAGTCATTTCAAAGAGGAATTAACTGGTGGTCCCTTAAAGCCAGGACGGGCCTGCTCCCTGACCACACCCTCCCTCTGGGCCAAGGGGGGCAGTCCGGACACCGGGGCTGGTGGCCCTGCTGAGCCTGGAGGTGACAGGCCAACATTCGGGCCTCCGTGTTCCCTCTCACGGGCTATAAGGCTGAGTAGCTCACTCCCCACTCTGTGCCGCCCACTTTCCATGTGTGGAATAGGAGAAACCATTCCTGCCTCACAGAACTGCTGTAAAGTAAAATAAATGATGTGTGTGCTACACTTCTGGGACACGAGAAACCCCCATCACACTACTTTCCTTCCTTCTAGTCCCTTCAAAGCTTCTCACATTCCTTCCTTTGGAATACAGAGGAGGATTTGTGGTTAAGAAGGCTCCATAACATCACGCTCTGACACACAGATAAATGCTGGGCTCACCAATGAGATAATCGTCTGTGTGTGAGAGAGGGAAAACATTAACGAAGCAGTGAGGGAGGCTGGAGGCCGAGTGCTGGGCAGGAAGTAGACTCAGGGGCAGCCGAGACCAAATTTCTCCCACACAAGATGGGAGAGGGGACCGAGTCCCATGGCCTGACATCAGGGCGTGGCGTGAGGCCCCTCCATGAAGGTACAACCACAACAGCAAACCCCTGTGCTGCCCAAGGCTAAGGCAATACTGGGAGCTCTGGGCCAGGTGGAGGCAAACACAGCCATTGGGGAGTGGGGATGGGAAGAAAGCAAAGAATTTAAAAAACAAAACAAAACAAAACAAAAACCTTCCTTCTTGAAATGAGCCTGTACACCAAAATTCCAAACCATGAGGATATCCAATGCTTAGACATCTAGCCAACTTAATCAACACTTGTGACATGAATTACTCCAAGTAAAATACAAATGAGTGTCATGAAACAATCTGACAAGGACTTTAAAATAAGACTATTCAGAATGCTCAAAGTGATAGATACAAGGAAAACATTCATTTAAAATAAACAAGAAATCCTCACACAAAAGCAGACAGAAAGGAAACAAGAACAGGGAAAGGTAAAGAACTAATTAAAAAGCACATGGCAGATAGGGAAAAAAATACTTGCGTATCACAGAGAGAGGACAAAGATCCTCAAACTGTAAAAAGAATAAACCCTGAAGACAAGAAGACCAAAATGTCCTCCAAGAAAAAATGGACAGAAAATATGAACAGACATCCACAAACATTACATAAAATGGCCTTTAAACATAAGAAAAGTTTTCAGCTTCACTCAATAATGCAAATTAAACTCACAGTAAAAGAAGTACAAATTAAAACTATACTGAGAGACCATTTTACCCATTAGGTTGGCAAAAGTTCAAAATCCTGACACTGTCCTCACTAGAGAGGATGTGGGGAGTCGAGCATTCTCAAAACGGCGCAATGGCTAAGGAAGGGATTTGACAATCTCTAACAAACCATTCATGCATTTACTCTCCAGCCAGCAATCCCATTCCTAGAAATTTAACATGAAAATATGCCTCTAACAGCATAAAAATATATGTGCATAAGACTATTTTACAGCATCATTTACAATCGCAAAATATTGCAAAGTACTTAGATATATAGGCATGGATCAGGGAATGACACAACAGTGCATCCGCACAATGGAATACTATGCAACAGTTAAAAAAAAAAAAGAATGACACCTATCTCTATGAACTAACATGGAGTGATTTGCAAACATATCATCACGTGAAGGGAGACAACATGCAAAAGTATTTTACCTTTAGGGCAAGAAAGGAGGGGAAGTAAATCAATTCATTCATTTTTTGCAAAAAAGAAACACAGGAAGAAAAAACTAGAAAACAATAAACTTGATTACCCACAGATGGCTGGCAGGGAGAGTGGAGTAGAAGAAACGGGGAAGGAGTGATATTTCCTTGAGCGTATCATTTTGTTTTAATTATCTGAAGTATGTTAAAGCATATTAAGAAACTAAAGTCGACAAATATGGGGAAAATCAACTGAATGCAAATAGAAAGCAGTTAATCATACTTCAAATGCATAACATAACTACACTGGACAGGGAAGAATCAATAGAGATAACTGTTGAATGCATATTTAACAGAGGGTATATATTCTAACTATATACCCTCAAACAAATCTTGAGTTCTTCTTATTGGGTTTGCTTTTCCTAGTGGTATGGGTGGAGCAACACCAAAGTTATTTTATGAGCAGTGCAGGGTTGAGCAAATGAATAAATGTTATGGAGAGACAGAGTACTCTCCATGGAAAAAGAGACATACAAATATGAAATGGGGAAGGCAAGGAATAATCCAGTGGGATTAGAATGGAATTGGAGGTATCAGTATGAACTCATGGTTTGAAAATGATACATATTTCCTAGCTCTGTCAGCTGAAAGGGCTTAGAAGAAATAAACCTCTGATGGCAGTGAGCACACTTAGATACTGGCTTCTAAATACAAATCCAACTAAAAGAAACCAGGGCTCCTCAGAAAAATAGCTGCTTCCAGGGCTGGGCCAGCAAGGAGAAGGTTGGGCTAGGAAATCTTATTGTACCTGAAAATGAGGGAGTGGCCAGAAGAATAACCAGTCAAAAGGACATAAGAGGCAGCTCCAAGGGGCTCCCACTGGCAAAATCTAGGATAGTTTGAACATAAAAGTAAGTAAGGGCAGTAAACGGATAATAAACTGTTGCATAAATAAAAATCCTCAAGTCTGTACTGACACTTGGTAAAATGACAGACAAATGATAGACGGATAAGGGAGAACAATGTCATATTAAGTACTTCAGTGGAAATGAATAGCTAATCTTGAGAAAACACAAAACAAACCAAAAGTGAGGAACACTATGTAAAATAACTGACTTGTAGTCTTCAAAAGCGTCGGTGTCACTGAAGACAATGAAGACTGAGAAAGTGTTCCAGATTAAAGGAGACTAAAGAGACATGAGTAAAGCCATCACAGGATTCTGGACCGAATTCCATATTGGAGGAAAAATTATCTGAAGGTTCTTATTATTGAGATAATAGAGAAAATGGAAATGTAGACCATAGATTAAATAATAACTGATAACATTTATCAATGCTAAATGTCTTGAAGTTTATAACTGTGCTATGTTGACTTAAGAGAATATTCTTTTTCTTAGAAAATACCCATACTAAATATTAAGGGGCTCAGAAAGAGAATAATTTGTATAATCATTTGCATATAGGATATGAATGCGTATGTATGAGTATGAGTATACTTACACACACATACATACACGTACCTACACAGAAAGAGAGCAAATGTGGCAAAATGTTAGAAACTGGTAAATCTGGAATGGGGTTCTTTACAATGTTTTCTGTAAATCTGAAATTGTTTCAAAACTAAAAGTTACATTTCAAAAACAAATAATCAGCAAATAAGAATCAAATTAAAATTCCTACAAGGGATAATTCTAGGAAAGGAATATTTGAAGAGAAAACAGCTGAATATCTTCCAGAACTTAAAAAAAGGCAGGCTCTTAGTTGAAAAGCGCCCTCTGAGGATGAAGGAGGAAAAAAGACAAATGATAACAAAGCTGCAGAGTGTCATGGAGGAAAGAAAAGATCTTAAAATATAACATGGAGAGAAAAATCACATTATCTAAAAGGAATGACAAACTGATAGCAAAAGCAGTGACAGTGGGGCAGGTCATAAAGAAATGACCTACCACCAAACTGCTGAGAGAAAGTAACTGTAAAGTTCTTCAACCAAAAATTTTATACCCAGCTAAAGCAGCATTTAAAGGACCAAGTAAATGGACATTTTCAGATACCCCAACACTAAAAAAGTTTATCTACTGCAGCTTCTAAAAGAATTATAAAGAGAAATTTCAGCAAATAAAAACATTAATTCATGGGAAGA
Source organism: Glossophaga mutica (assembly GCA_039655065.1). Lineage (NCBI taxonomy): Eukaryota > Metazoa > Chordata > Mammalia > Chiroptera > Phyllostomidae > Glossophaga > Glossophaga mutica. The sequence goes on from CM077315.1 coordinate 24,859,591, forward strand.
CATGATAAAAGAAACAAAGTTGATTTTCACAAATTTAGTAAATATAATTACTAGCTGCAAAAATAATAAAAATACTGTTTGGTGTTTAACAACGTCGGGCAGACAAAATGAACACAAGATGTATAGGGAGAAGTTAAAGCCAAAAAGGGTCCTCCTTGCTATATTCAATAGGAGGACATCATATTAGAAAAAAATTATAGTTAAGTACGTATGCTAAAATTTAGGAATAAAAATACAATCTATAGCCAGCTTCCACACCAGCCCAGGGAGATATAAAACACATCAGCTCAATAAAAAGCAGTATAAAAAGGTCAGAGGATGGGAGAGGGAACAGAGAAACAGAATGCTAAAAAGAAAATGCAGAATAGGAGGGAAGGCCCAAATAGCATATTCATAAATCATTAATCGAAACAGATTTAACTCACATGAAAAGATAAAGATGATCAGATTGGACAAAAGAATAAAGGATCCGGGTGTGTTGAAGATTCCCTAAGGAGACACCCTCAAAGATAGACAAAGGCATCTCAACTCTGCCAGCGGGGGAAGGAAGCCTGCCCAATCCCCCAAGAAATGACATGATTCTAAAAGTGTTAAGAAGTGGTGCATGGTTGTCGATGTGCAGCAGTAAAAGCTGTGTCAGGAAACATACTGTAGTCTGTAAGATACACAAACGCAAACACAAATCCGTTATCTGAAAGACAAGGGGGAGCTGCCCTAGGACTAGGTGTGGGCTTTCTGGGAGGACAGAAGGAGGCCACAGAGGACTGGACAGATGGGACAGATGGTAGGGCACTTCTGCCACACAGCATCAGTTTCAGGAGACACGGTCACTCCACAGAGGGCTAAGGATCCATGCCCACATATTCCACCAAGCACATGTCACACCCCAGGCACAGAAGAGCATCAAACTTCCTCTGGACAGGGAGGAAGGAAGGAAAAGCTTGGGCAGGTCACTAAAGGATGCTATCCCCAGTTGAGAGATGTATTATCCTGCCAGGTCCACATGTGCAAAGTCTTTCTTTTATTATCACAGGCAGCTGGGCTAGGAGCTATCAACACCTGCTGAGAACAATCCGAAATGGAGACTTCCAGGGCCAGTACAACCTCAAAGTCCTTTCTCTTGACTGCTCACCATACTGCAATATCTTATTTTGTTGAGTGCTTACTTCGTGATTTACATCGCTTACCTCCTCTAGTCCTAATAAAGTCCCTGTAAGACACTATTTTATCCCCACTTTACAGAAGAGAAAACCAAAGCCAAAGTCATGCCACTAGGAAGTGCCAGGATAGGGTTCAGCCTCCATCATCTTTAAACTTGATGTTAACTTGACTCCGGGATCAAGACTCTGACATCTAACTAGGCCTCCGGCCTTCCTGCTAGTGTTGGCTGAGGGCTGTTTGCTTTTCTTCCTAAGACCCCAGTCTTTGCTGAAAAAGCAGGAAAGAAAATTTAGTTACAACAGCTGGTTCCTTCCGTGTTATAATCTACGCACCTGCCTGATGCCCCCATGAGACTGTGGGCTCTGTGGGGACAAGCCCGAGAGCTATTCATATTTGTGTCTGCAGCACTGAGCACAGTGCCTGGAAGACAGAAACTGCTCAACAATGTGCTCCTCAAGCAAGTGCATGAGCGAATAACAAATGGAGGAAACTAAGTGGAGCAACCTCATAATTACCACTGCTGATGGTGGCCATCCCACAGTCACGTCTCCGTGTGCTGATCCCAATTCCAAACCTCTGTGTTAGTCCGTATGTATAAAAATGCTGGTTTTCTGAACTCAGGCTGATTGCGCACGTAGATGACTCTGTACTTGTATCACACCCAGCCCTCCTGCCTCACAACAGCTGGGTGAGATCTCACCTCTCAAGTGCCCGGGGAGAGGACAGGTGTGAGTGCTATGAAGTTTCCTTCCCTTGCGAAGAAAATAGTAACACCTTTGGTGGTCTGAGCCATCAGAACACAGAAGGCAGAAGTCACAACGCCAGAGTCGTTCTCCCTCCTGCAATGCTCTTCCTCTCTTGCCCCCATCCTTCTCCCTGCAGCTCTGCTGTTAACTGCTTAGGAATTCTTCCAGAGCAGCTCACCCCTCTTCTCATGGCTGTTTGTACATCCTTCTTTTTTTTTTTTTTTACAGTCTTTACAGTGCAAGTAATCATTCTGCAGGATAATTATCTTGCAAATCCTGACATGTCTGACTTCCTCCTCACCCTCAGACAGATTCTTAAAGGCAGGGGATATGTTAGTCATTGCTATATCTTTGGAATCAGTGCACACAGAAGGGGCTCAATCATTGCCCAATAAATGAATGAGCAGATAAAAAATAAGTGCTAGATATATAATGGAAGACGTATAGAAGTTCCTACTTCCTGACCAAGAAAGACAGAGCATGAGAGTGAGCAGCTAGAGATCAGGCCAAGGAAACTGCAATGAATCTGCTGCTTGCCCCTATACAAACACCAAGGGCCAGACACTTCCCTTCCCGTCCCTTCTTCTCAGCATTCCAGTCCTGATCTCCGTTGTGGGAAGCAGACACAATTCACAGACGGAAGTGAGGGCTGGGACCACCATGAGCGCAATTCACACTGGAGCCCTGTAGTTGCAAGGTGGAGGGCTGGGTGGAAAGTGGGCCTAAAAAAGCAGAAGAGAAGACTCACTGGTTCCACAGTTGGGTAAAACCATTACTTTGCTGACGGTGGGGTGAGGGTTTTCCAGCTGCAGTTCTTAGAAAAGTGATAGTTCTTGGGCCCAAGAACCGTTTCCTAGTCTGTGGTTGACCCACCAAAGATCCCTAAAGTGTGGCGAACCATTCTGGGAGTGCACCAAGAGGGGAAGTGCGATGGTGCAAAGTTTACGTGTCAAGACCCTTTTCTGTCTCAGCACATCGGACTCGGCAGCTGGGGACAGCAGCTTCTTTCACCAGGAGCCAGCTGGGTAGGCAGGATCCCCAGAGGTGGGAGAAGGGGACTGAAGCTGGAGAAAACCCCAGTCACTGCACCCACTCATGTCATGAGAGTTCAGAGCGCCTACCCTGCACCTGAACTTGGCATTTCTCGGCTGGTCATTGTCCCAGAACTCAACTGTCACCGCAGAATTCAACAACAAAGCTCACATTTACAGGTAGATTTTTAAAATCTTCCTTAGCCATGTTCGCCATTATCTAGCATGTTATAATTATGCCTCCTGAGAAAATTCACACACTATGAAATTTCAAGAAAGTTTGGGTTTCAAGATCACTTAGAATTGCTGAGAGTGATGATCATACACATCTTATGATGCTTATTGTCAGCTGTCTGAGCAGCAGAGCAAAGCATGACTTTGAATGCAAAATAACCTGATTAAAAGGACCTCTGTCCACAGGTTAAATCATGTGTCCCATGCTAACACCCTCCTCGGCTATGCTGACCCTCAAAGCACTATCAGGCCAGAACACTGGCAGATGGAGAAAGATCCCCTGGGGTCCTCAAACCATAAAGCTACACCATAGAAAAGTCATTTTCTCATCTTTTCTTGCCACTCCTCTGCACCCAAACCCTAGCCTCTGGCCTCATCCTATTTTCTAACCTGAACCCCGACTCCTGCCCCCTAAACATTCTCATCTTCAGGACTGTCGGAGGTCCTCTGAAGCCTTCCTGCTGCTGGACCGCTTGCTTCAGCTGGCCCCTTGGCCCAGAACGGTGTTCCCATCTACCTTCACACATCGAGTCCCCGCGGCCACCCGAGTCGCTTCTCTTTCAGGCAGCTGTCTCTTCCTCCCCCAGTGCCCAGGGATGGTGCAGCCCTGGGCCCCTGCGGCGCTCTCTCCAGGCCCTTCCTGAGTTCTCAGCACGCTCAGCTTTGCAGCTGGTCATTTGGGACAATATGATCCCTTAATTAGCTTAATTAGCTTCAAGTTCTTTGGAAGAAAGGCTAGTCATCTCTCTATCCCCAGTTCCCAGCACACAGTGGGAGCAAAGTAAATACCTCTTTGACTGAATTCTAGGGAAAAATGTCAAAAGGCCAAGGATTAAAAAAGAATTCCAACTATGAGAAGGCTCTCTGCACATCCAGATAACAGCGGCGGTCAAGAATATGGGTCTGGAGCTGGATCCACTGGATCTGAATCCTGGAATAGCCACCTACTAACTCAGAGACCACAGCACAGGCAGGTAACCTGCCTCCATACGCCTCAGCTTCCTTATCTGTAAAATGAAGAGAGAAAGAAGCCCTACCTCCTAGGATGAACTGAGTTACTGCTATGCTTAGGACAGGGCGTGGCTCATCGCCTGGGCTCAAGAAATAAATGTCAGCTGTTTTGACGTGGTGTGGGAATTGTCGATATATCTGTCTTTTCCCTATTTATTTGTTTTCTTCCCTAAATTGTAAGCATCTTGTCTCATCTATGACTATATTCTCAGAGCAAGGCACACAGTGACTCACTTCTAGGAACATCATGCTGCCTTCTAGCAGTTACTACCTGAAGAAAGCATAAACGGAGTTCACTCATGATGTCTAAAGTAGATGTTACATGTTTTCTACAAATCTCCTTACTAAAATACAGTTCCTGCCACCTAGAACCCTATTCCTTCTCTTTGCCCAAACTCTGTGTGTCCTTCAGGTCTCGGGTTAGATGCCACCGCCACCTGGAAGCCCTTTCTCTCATCTCCTCACCTCAGGGGGTTCTGCATTCACGCAGGGCGCTCACACATCACGGTGTGCTGTAAAATTTAGCCACTTCCTCAGGTTTTCCCAAAAGGCTGTGAACAGAGCAAGGACAGCAACCAACAACTACACATGACTGTGGCCTTGGTGCCCAGACCATGCCTGGCACACACAACCGCTCAGCGCACCTGTGGCCAATTGTTTCTCCTTCAACCAGGCGCTACGAGGAGTCACCGGTGGGAAGCCAGGCCAGCAGTGGGACATCTTGTTTAAGCTCCAGGAAATCGGCACCAATCTTCACCAGTGTGAAGAAGTGGGAGAGAATTGAGAAAGGGGCTGAAGGTGGGAAAAGCCACCAGACTTCTATATTACAGAAGAAGAAAGAATTAACATGGGGACAAGAACCTCCAACTCAGCACCACTGTCACCAAGATGGCAGGGAGCAGACTCCAGACTGACTTCCCCTGAGGACAGAAGTGATAGGACCAGTCATCCTACTGCCCAGAAGCAAGGCCTCTTGAATTCTCCTTGCTGGCTTACGTAAGCAGAATAACAATTAATATCCTAGTATTTTTGTAAAAATTTAATTTTAGAGGCAGGGGAAGGGAGGGAGGGAGAAAGAGAGACAGAGAAATAGCAATGTGAGAGAGAAACATGGATTGGCTGCCTCTCTGTATGTGCCCCAACCAGGGACTGAACCCGCAGCCCAGGCATGTGCCTGACCAGGAATCCAACCGGTGACCTTCTGCTTTGCAAGACGATGCCCAACCAACTGAGCCACACCAGTCAGGGCAATATCCTAGTGTCGATGAGAAAGCATGCCTTTGAGTAAAGCAAGGGGCTCCACAAGAAGTATGGTCTAAGAAAAGGGAAGAAGAGAAATTAACACTCACTCAGTGCTGACTGGGACCTGGGACCCATCACTTAATCCTCTGTGGTAGGTATTGTTATTCCCATAGTACAGAGGTGCAAACTAAGGCTCCAAAGCTGGTGAGACTTGTCTAGAGTCACCAACTCGGCCAGAGACAGTTTGTACTTGAATTCACAGACCCTCCATCTCCACAGCCCACACTCACTCTTCCCAGTTTCTTCCTCACCGTGCTGCCTCCAAAGTTTACGGCAAGTTTAAAACAGAAATCTCCAAATTCTTTCTGTAACTGGGACTTCTATTAAGAACTTCACTGCATTTTTTTTCTTCCATAGCGAAGAACCACCCAAATGAAATACACAAAATAAAATGAAACGCACTCTACTGAGAATGATCCGTGAAACCTTGATGGAGAGCGAAATGGGCGGGGGCGGGGGGGGCGGGTGGAGGATGAGCCCAGGAGCTTAATTAAGAGCTGGTGAGACTGCGTGAATATTAAGGGTGGAGAAGCATAGCAAGTCAGGCCGTCGTGGCAGATGGTGAAAACAACTGTCAGACAAGACAAGGGAAAGGGAATTCTTCAGCTGCTGCAGAGAGCCCTGACAAAACATTCTCTCTCTGCAACATGCAGGGAGAGCAAGGTGGTATCGCAAGGCAAGCGGGGTAGGATGGTGATGCAGAGACAGCGATGGGAATATTTGACAGGTGTGGGGAGGATTCTCGATGGGGCCTCAGGACTCACATCTTAAGCAGGAAATGCTTCTTGCTTTCTCTTGTCCATTCATTCATTCACTCCCTCTTTGACAGGTATTTCTTAAGCACCTACTATGTGCCTGGCACTGTTAGGTGCAGGAGATACAACTGTGAGCAAAACCAGAGACCATGCCGGCCCCAGCAGAGCTCAGGATCTAGTGAGGGAGGCAGAAATTATTCATGCAATCGGCTGTAACCACTGCAAATGGAGGTGAGTGCTATCAGTGAAGAAATTACGGTTCTACATATGCAAACAAAACTGGAAGCTGAGCCCTGGCCGGTGTGGCTCAGTTGGTTGGAGCCTCCTGACTTGGTTGGTTCGATTCCCGGTCAGGGCACATACCTAGGTTGCAGGTTCAGTCCGGTCCAGGTGCATATGGCAGGCAACCAATTGATGTTTCCCACATCAGTGTTTCTCTCTCTCCCTTTCTCTGTCTAAAAGCAATGAAAAATTGTCCTCAGGTGAGGCTAAAAATATAATTTAAAAAAAAGAAAACTGGAAGCTGATCTACAAGGGAGACAGGGAAGGTTTCCATGGAGGAAGCACTGCTTGAGTGAGCCATGAAGGATGAGAAGAGGTTAACTGGTCACATGGGGAGAGGAGGGGAACACAGGTGCAGAGCCCAGGGAAATGGAGTGAGGAAAGGTGCAAGGCAGACCTGGAGAGTGAGGACTGCCTAAGGACTGCCTCACCCCTTCCAGAAGGAATCCAAAACACCCTCCTACTGCAGGCTCCAGCTCCCTGGTTCTTAAGCCAAACCCTACAGCACAGGGAATTCCCTGCAGCTTCAGACTCCCCGGCAGGGTGGTCTAGAATTTGCTGGGCTCCCACAGTCTTCGTGATCTGGTACCACGCACCCACATGCTGATCCTGGGCTCTGTGCCCCTCTCATCGCCACCCACCCTCCCTACCTCTTTCCTTGTTCTTTCTGGCTCATTCTTTTAGACTCAGCTTGTATATCACCTCCTCCAAGAAGCCCTCTCCTAATTCCCTTCCCAAGCTTGCTTGGGTGCCTCTGCCTTTAGTTCCCTCAGTATCTTCTGCATATCTCCTTTATGGTATAAGGTATTTCAATGTTTTGTCTAGTTCCTGTTACACAGTAGTCACCTGGTAAGTACTGGTTGAGTTAACATATACATCGAGGGATTAATACGCACAATATGCAAAGTGCTCTAAAAAACAAATGGGAAAATACAAAGACAGGTAGAAAAATGGACAAAGGACTGAAATAAAAATAGCCATTATTTATCAATTGTCTATCATATGCCATGTAATATTCTAGGGGCTTTCTATGAATTAAATCACTTAATTCTTTACCCCAGCCCCATGAGGTATGATTATTTCTGCATCTTATGAATGAAAAAATTGACCCAGAGAAGCTAAGCAATTTGCTTGCAGCAACATGGCCAAATACCCTTGTCCACCACCTTTACTAAGTGTCACCTCCTCTAACTTGGCCCCACTGCCCTCAGGCCACCCCCAGGGACAGAAACACAAGCGGTAGGAACACGAGAAGATGCTCACCCCTGTCTGCAAACTAAAATCAAAACAACAGAGGCTGGGAAAGCGTGACAGTGGCTGGCAATGCCAGGGCTGGCAACAGTATGTGTCCTTGGGGGCAGCCTAAATGTCCATCTGTGAGACGACAGTTTGCACACTAGAAAATTCTGGGCCACTAAAAGTGGGGTGTTCTCACCACCTCCAGTCTTTACTCAGATGTCACCTTCTCAGTTGAGGCCTTGGCTGTGTGTGTGTGTGTGTGTGTGTGTGTGTGTGTGTATGTTTTCATCCAAAGTCTAAGGGAAAATCACTCAGAACCAGAGGGTCCACCTCCCAAGAGCAAGTCAGCATCTTTGGAACCACAGAAGATGTTTCAAAGGAAGGCCCAGGGATCCTAGCCAGAATGTTCTCAGGACCCAGGGAAAGTTTGCTGGTTTGAACCCAAATCCCAGAAGTGCATTTTTCCCTTTATAAAATGAGTCACAGACCTCTGATAGCTTCAGCATCACCAGTCCTGACACCATATCCCAACTCTTCCCCTCGGTGTTCTGTCTCAACCTCTCAGGGCCTCAGTTTCCCCACCTAGAATCAAGGCCATTCATAGCTGACCTTGTTACGTTTCTATGCTGTTAAACTGCTAAATCCGAAAACCGCAGAGGAGATTAAGTGATATCTGGGATGGCAGACACAAAGAACGAGACTGGGCCTCCAGAAGGAGCTCACACCATCACAGTATTTGTAGAGCAGTGGGGTGGGGGTGGGGGCAAACCATGGGCCTGGGGGTCCACCTCAAATGAGAGGAGAAGCTCTTCACCAATAGTGGCAAACTGATTTTTATTATTGTTTGGAGGCCCTCTGCAGACCCCTACTGCTTGTACCTGGGGTGTGGGTGGGGTTCCTACTCCCCACTCTGCTTACTTTGGTCTTTGGTTTACCACTGATGTTAAATGGCAACATGGAAATGGTTCCTAAGGTGGGTTTTGTTTTTTGTTGTTTTGTTTTTTTTTTTTAGTTAGTTGAGAGGGGAAAATAATATCTGAGCTGGCAGGGAAGTTAGTCTGTATTAGTACATTTCCGAACCTTGACAGTGGTCAAGATTCTATCAGCCTCTTCCAGATGCCAAAATCAAAGCCAGGAATGGTGGGGGAACCAAATGGGAGAGTCGATTCCCCCGCCTTGGATTTGCCATGGGTCAAGTTCGTAGTCAGATTTTCCATCACAGTCTGGCACTTCCCACTCAGAGACAGTGGCCAAGTTGGATTGGTGTCCACATTACCACATAAAAGGGTTTTAAGTTCATTCATTAGCACAAGGCACTTACTTGCCACGCTTTGAAAGACAAAACATTAAGGACCCCTTAGGTTTGTGGTGTTGTTACTGGTTTGGAAAATGACCCACTTTTGAAAAACAAAAGGGTTGGTCAAAGTCTGCTGGCTTGGGAGTGGTGTGTGGAGCATGTTAAAAGCACAGCTGTGCCCAGGGAAAGGGATACCTGTGTTAACGAGAGGCCCCAGAGTGGACGCCCTCTGTGGCCTTTCTGTGATTTACTAGATGGCCTGGGGCCACTGCCCATGACACGTGGGCTGTCCTGAGCCAGCTTCCCCTAGGCCTCTTCCAGGGACAAGCTGGGCACCTTGAAAAGCAACGGTGATTCTAAAGGTCATGAACTAGGGTCGACTTCAGAGCACAGAGCGAGAAGTTCCTGGCACAGTCACAACTGAGGAAGTATCGAGACTGTAACAAGCCCAGGAGGTTTGGCCCGGGCTTTAACAATTACATCTTCACGTGAAACTGACCGGTAATTTTCCTTGCTTCTCCTCTCCGGTCTGGTTTGGAAATCCAGATTATACTGGTCTCATCAAGTGAGTCGAAGAGTTTTCTGTTTCTGTTCTCGGCAACCATTTGGATAAGAGAAAGATGATCTGTTCTAGAATATTTTGGTAGACTTGCCTGTAAAACCCTGCTTTCTATGAGAGCTTTGCAATAGCTGATTAAATTTCTTCAGTAGGTATTGCGCGCTACTCAGGTTTTCCGTCCTCCTTGAGTTTGTTTTTATTTTTGTCTAGGATATTGACCCTTTTACCCAGGTTTTCAAATTGAATGGCACAGAGTTAGTCACAGGATCTTAGGTTTGGAAAGATTGTATCCATCCATGAATAAGCAAAAGGGTGAGTCCAGGAAGTGGCCCCCACTCAGGGTATGTGTGGGGCCCCGTCTGGGCACTGGTCCAAGGGCCAGCTCTGGAGTTGAACCGCCTGGATTTCTCTTCTCTTCCCAACCTGAACTGTAACCGCAGTCTCCTCCTCTAGTAAATGGGTGTATCAACATCTACCACTCAGCACTGCAATGAGGATCACAAAAAGCACTTTGTAAACTCCAAGGTGTCATCACTGGGAAGTCCCCATACTCTCAGACTTTCAATTTGTAAATTCTCAAGAATGCAGACTCAAGGTCCAGACCAAAGATGCTTCAAATGGCCCCAGTGCCACCAACAGGTGTTCTCCGCCACCATCTGCCCTTTTTCTCTCCACCGTCTTGGTGCTTACCGGTCTAGAGCACTGGTTCTGGAAGCATCTGGGAACTTGCTAGAAATGCAGATTCTCAGGCTCTCCTCCAAACCTCCAGTCAGAAACTCTGGGGCTGGCACAGCACTCTGTGTGGGGGTTTTTGTTTGTTTTCTTGTTGTGTTTTGTTTTTCAGTTTCAGTAATCCGTGTTCTAACACGTCCTCCAGGGGACTCCGACGCTGGCTTCGTGTTTGAGAGCCTTAGGTTCTCAAAAGTCACAGGGCATTTCCCATGCTTGTGCTTAGTTCTGAAGTGCTTTGAAAACATGGCAACTCCATCATGTTCAAGAAAGCAAAAAACGATAATCATGTTGAAGGAGTGAGTAGAAGAGAAGAGATAAACAAACATTATAGAAGTGAAAGCTGAGATGATTTTAAAAGATCAATAGAGAGAACATGGCAAATGCTGCACGCTGCTGTGTGGGCTGACTCATGCAATGACAGGAGCAATACCGAAACACAAGTCAGCGTCTGGGATGCAGTGCCTGGGAGACTCGAAATTCAAAGGAATGGCCCTGGCCAGGTAGCTCAGTTGGTTAGAGCGTCATCCTGATACACCAAGGTTGAAGGTTCGATCCCCAGTCAGGGCACTAACAAGAATCAACCAATGAATGCATAAACAACAAACTGATATCTTTCTCTCTCTCTTCTCCCCCTTCCTCTCTCTCCCTAACATCAATAAATAAAAATTTGAAAAAAAAATCAGCATCAACAATGGAAACTCATTGACTTCATGGAAATTTGGAGAATGCTGTGCATCTGTGTGTTATGCTGGGGCTCAGAGGGACACAGTGGCCACTAGTTAGGGACATTTCCATAGGGTAAAGGCTCACCTAGGTCTGCAAAGTGTTGACGCTTTGGCCTGTTCAGACAAGACAGCACTAACTAGTGTCCCAAACCAGACCACAGGCGTTTGCTAACCAAAAGCTTTCCCACAAAGATGAAACTGCTCTGTTGTAGAATAAAAAGAGAAGCCTGGGAGAAAGTGCATTAGCAAGGAGAAATTATGTCAGATTTTAAACCTTTGAAGGACCAAATCACTTTCCTATTTACAAGGTGAAAATCCAAGGAGTAACTTTGGATCTATCCCCAATGGATCTGTGAACCATCGTTTACAAGCATCCATCCACAGGAACTACTGGACATGTGCACCCATAGCAGCTAAAATTCAGCATTTAAAATGCATAACCCCCACCCTGTCTCCTGAGATCCGATTCATTCATCTGGGGTGGTTCCCATTTTTAACAAGCTCCCCAAGGGATACTGAGGCAGATGGTCCCGGACCACAGGGCCGTTTGTCATGATGAAGGAAGAACAGGAATCAAGAGCAAGACTGAGTCGCTACACACTGCTGGAGAAATGCAGTCTGAAACCAAAACACACCCCCCGGGGCCCTGATTTAGCACTTGTTCCCACAGCACAGATCAGGGAAGTCAGCAGTAAATGAGTAACGTGTTACATAAGTTGCTTTTCTGTATGCAGAACCTTAATCCACCAAAGAGAAGTTAAAATCATATAAAAAGCAACAGCCACCCCCAAAACAAATGCTGGGGAAGTGTAGCCAGGATCTCCCCATCCGCCTTCTGCCAGGCGAAGCTGAGCCCTCCTCGGTGCTGAAAACCCTTGTGCTGCTGGGAACAGCATCCTTTGGTAAAAGTGGTCAGGGAAGGGGGGCTAGGGGGGCCCTTCAGGGCTCCACATTAGCACTGACACTGACCTCATCAAGGCTTCCCTCTAAGCGGAACCATGTGCTTAAATTGACTACACCTCTGACCTCTTGCTGAAAACTTCTAGAATTACAAAATGCCCTCTGTTTGGGTCTTGTCCAAGAACCCCAAATCTCTCTCTCTGGAAAAGATTCCCAGTCTTGTCTTCTCTCCAGTCACCCCAAGACCTGAATAGTAAGCTAGTTCTAACTAGAGTGTTAAAGGCTGACAGGGGTTGGGGCAATGATCATCCCTGTGACCACAGAAGATGTCAGGGTGAGTATGGCAAAGGTGTGCCATGTATATAACATACGTGTTACTCCTTCTAACGAGCAATCCTCCGGAGTTTTCTCAACACTGAACTAGAGATATCCACTCTGAACTTATTGGAGAATACATTTTAAGATTCAGAGGCATAAGTCCTTACCTATATTTTTGATTATGTGATTCCAAGCAGCTAACATGGTGACTAACCCTTAGGAAATTTTTTAAAAAAAAGAATTGATTTAAATTGACACCGGATGTGAAACTTAATTGTCACTCCCATATTGCCACACAGCGCATGTCTCAAAATGCACTACAGTCACCGAGGGTGCTTATTAAAAACCCATCTGATGAGCTCCACCCCAGATGCAGTAAATCCAACTCTATGAGAGCTGCATTTTTAACAGGGTGCCAGGTAATCTCACGCAAGGGCAACCTGAGAACCTTCGCTTTAACCCGAGGACCCCAATACTATGGGATATGATTAAACAAGGGCCCTTCAGGAACACCCGAAACAGAGACAGGCAGCTTCCTCCTCTCCACTCAGGTATGGGTCCGAGTGGAGTAAAGAACGCAGGAAAAATGAGACCAACAAGAGATCAGAGATGAGAAAGGTCCGGAGAAGCATTCTGGAACTAAGGTGGGAAGTGAATAAGGCCACCGCTGATCCCAGCAGGCTTATCCTTGCCTACTTCCCCCCATGTGGGGCAGCATGTCCCATCATCAGATCATGAACTGGGGGGCAGCAGCGAGGCCCCAGGAGGCAGAGCAAACGGCAGGCAGCGCTGCCCCACTTTGGAAAGTTGCAGGGAGCAAGAGTGCACCTTCATCCAGCCTTCTCCCCTGCTTCTCTCCTTCAGGCTGCAGTCTGGCAGCTAAAGTGAGCAAACCATCCCCCCTCAGGCTTCTCCTCTCATTCTGCAGCCACATTTTGAGCAGGACAGGGTGCTTCTACCAGCCAGGGTACAGGGAATCACGCCCAGGTATCTTGCCCTGCACCCCAGGAGCCTCGGAAGCTCCCCAAGCCAGCCACCCTCCCCAAGACAGGGACTTCCCCTACTGCCAGCAGTTGTCACAGGAGCGTCAAACACGGGTGTTTGTGCCAGGCCTCATTTACACAAGCCCACTCCTCCTCCCGGAGAGATGAATTTTTAAAACAAACAGCGTTTACATATGGTAGCAGGCAGACTCATGTCAGCATCAGGGATCCCCAGACGGAAACAGGAATCAATCTGGGGCAGAGACTGCTAAATAAATCCTGTCTGGGTGAAATTCCTCTCTGGAGAAAGGAACCTCACAGCGGATTGCTCAGATTCCCTGGCAAGGTTCCCCCAGCAGCATGCACTCAGAACTCTGAAAGCAGGGTCACTGTCCTGTGTAGCTGCCCCCATCGCCCCAGCCAGCCCGGAGCTCCTCAGCCCATTCCCGGCACCCGGGCGTCCCTGTTCCTGCAAGCACCGGGTTCCACCGATGCCCCTCCTCTACTGGCCACAGGTTCTCCACATTCACGCAGGATTTCCTGACGTCCCAAGGCTTAGGGTTCCAGTAGCTAAAGAGAAAAATGCCACCACGTACGCAAGTAATACCACACAGGTATCCAAGAAATGGGGGAGGGGGAGTGTACGCAGAGGGTGCAGACAGCCAACCTGGAAGATTCGGCTACAAGGACTCAGTCAAGGAGCAATATGACTACAGGACAAATGTCATGGTTGGGGGCTTGAATAACCTGGATCATTGCTTCCTCTCCTTAATTTTGCCTGTAGGGATTTGCTCGGGGGCGGGGGGAGGGGCTCGGAATTCTATCATCTTTGCTCTGTTGCTTCCAGGATGGAGTAAGGAGGTAGGTACCAACCAAAAGGATTAGCACAGGATGGAAACAGGGCAGCATTTAGAACCTAAGACATGGGGCCACATCAGGCATGGTAACTGTAGGTGAGGGGCAAGAAGCTCCAGCTTACAAATGGGTGAGGAGAACTCCAAGACCAAACTGGCTCTGAGGAGGATGGGACCTCAACCCAGACCTCGCCTCCATAAGGCATCAGTATGGGGGATGCAGCAGCCCCACCCTCTGGCCTCCTTGTCACCCCACCCTGCAGAGCTCACTCCCGGCTGAGGAGTCAGCTGCCTGAACTGAGGTCTGGAGGTCTGGGCAGATGCAAGGGTGCCAGTGACTTAGTTGTGTGGCTTTGAGGGACGCAGCCCAGGCGACTGAAGGCAAGGGCTCTGAGAGGTGCGTGCTGCCCCCAAAAGGCACTGGTCCTCTGGGGACAAGAGTCTCAGATCCTAGTGGGTGAAGACTTTGAGCTGCCCTCACAGGAGAAGCTCTTGGGCGGTTACCATGGCCTTGGGTGCTTTCAAGTGCAGTCGGGAATTTTGGACCCATCCCAGGCCTTGGCTGGAGCATCAGTGGCTTGCCTGCCCTCCCACACAAATGGGTGTCTGTAACCAATGTAGGCACGTAGCGAAGTCCATATGGCCCTAGGTGAGAGAGACCAAAGGAGAATTACAGCCTAGCTAAGAGTCAGGGGTGGGGTGGGAGTCTTCTGTATCTCCCTAGGCTGCACACAAAGCCCCCCCATCCACCATGGCCAGAGCCAAACGCAAGAAAAGACAAGCCACGTACCAAGCCCATTCTCTGCCAGTGCTGCATGGCTGACATCACACTCGCCCAGGTCTTGCTCTCCAACGTCATTCAGATCCAAGCCAGGCTGGTGGGACCCGTTTCCAAACTGCCTCTCGTCCTTCTCGGATCCGGTGTCCCCATTTTCCATCCCATTCTGAGCCTTTTTCAGGGGCATTATTTGCAAACCACTGGGGGTAGTCCTGTAAGACACTGTCTTGGTGGCCCGGTCACCTCCCGCAGGAGGCTTGGCTGGGTACCCTTTCTTGGGCTTGGACAGGGAAGGGTTGATTCGCTTCCGTTTATGAGAAGTGCTTTTGCTCTTTCCAGATTCTGAAGGTCTGGTGGAGAGTTTCTCCACTGACGGGCCTCGGCTGTCACGCAGGAGCTTGGAGGTGCTGACCTGCTTCCCTGACTTGATCCGCTTGTCTTTGGACACGTGCAGCCCATTGAACTCGTCGATGAACTCCTCACAGTGCAGCAGATGGTGCTCTGGCTCCCACGTGTCCTCTGTGCTCCCGTAGCCTTTCCATCGGATTAGATACTCCCATTTTCCTTTCTTGTTCTTCCTCTTGTCTACAATCCTTTCCACCTGGGATACAAGATGAGCATCAGAAAAGAGAGAAAGAAAGGAAAAAAGTCAGTCCCAGATAACAAGAACAGCACAAAGCCCCCAGGACAGAAGCACCGCCCTGGCCATGGGACGAGCTGTTCACTGCACAAGACACTTCTAGGAGCGTTCAAGATGGCTGGTTTATTTCAGGACATCAATGAATGGAATCCAAGGAACATGGTCACTTCCCATGATGACTTTGTGATGCTGTGCCTGGCTGGTGGCATCTGTCTGTCCATCCAAGGCTTACTCTTGCTTGAAATCACACTGAAAGTTTTCACTTAAGATCTTTATTCTTGTCATTGCCCAAAGTGGAACCAGACATGTAAAGACCAAGTTGGTGCTGGTTTTTCACCCCTATTTATAATGATAATAGTAATGTGTAATAACATTTATTGAGCATTTATATGGTAGGCTATACTTTAAATGATACTAATGACTAGTAACATCCATTGGGCACACATGAGGCAGACATTCTACTAAATGCTGGGCAGGAATATCCCCGTTTCCTTTTCCCCTGACAATAACCCGATGCAGTAGATAATCTTTCTATCCCCACTTTACAGGGAGGAAACTTGGGCTCAGAGAGATTAAGGCGATCAACCAAGTTCCAAGCTGGTAAGGGTAGAGCTGGGATTGAAACCATTCTCCTCCGAGACTCTTCTTCACCATTAGGCCATAGCCTCTCTCATGACAAAACTCTTTCCTAATGGTCAAAAATGACTTGAATCGATGCAGCCCAATTTCCCCCTGTTCTGAGCCCCAAGCTGTAACGCAGGGGCTGTAACCATGAGGCAAGGTGACAGGTAATATGGTGGAGAGCCTACTATGTGCCTTGCATAACCCCATGGGGTGTACACTACTGTGACTCCCATTTGATAGAGGAAGGGCCTGAGGATGAGGCAACTTGCCTACAGTGCAGGGCTAAGAGGCAGTGGGGGTGAGATCTGAACCCAAATCCATCTGGTTGGAAAGCCACGTGCTACTGTCTTCGTACCTTCACATATAAGAAAATTTCCTGAGACTTCCAGCCAAGATGAAGACATTGAAGACATAGGTAGACATACTGTGCCTCCTTGCACAACCAAAAGAAGGACAACAACAATTTAAAAACAAAAAACAACCAGAACTGACAGAAAATCGAACTGTATGGAAGTCCAACAACCAAGGAGTTAAAGAAGACATACTCATCCAGACCGGTAAGAGGGGCAGAGATGGGAACTCAGAGAGGACTTGCGGCAAGGCAGCAGCTGGTAGAGCAGGCAGTCCCACATTCATGCACATATAAACTGGGAGGAGCAACTGGGGAGTGAGACAGACTGCTCAACCCAAGGCCCCAGCACGGGGAAATAAAGTCTCAAAACCTCTGATTGAGAACACCTGTGGGGGTTGAAATGCTGGGAGAAACTCCCAGCCTCACAGGAGAGTTCGTTGGAGAGACCTACAGGGTCCTAGAACATACACAAACCCACCCACCCAGGAATCAGCACCAGAAGGGCCCAATTTGCTATGGGAAGCAGGGGAAGTGACTGAAATCCAGCAAAGAGCAGAGCAAGTGCCATTGCTCCCTCTCAGACCCCTTCCCCACATACAGCGTCACAACACAGTGACATGGGTTGCCCCACCAGGGTGAACACCTAAGGCTCTGCCCCTCACTGTGTAACAGGTGTGTCAAGACAAAAAAATGGCCCAAATGAAAGAACAGATCAAAGCTCCAGAAAAAATACAACTAAGCAACGAAAAGGTAGCCAACCTACCAGATGCGCAGTTCAAAACACTGGTAATCAGCATGCTCACAGAATTGGTTGAATTTGGCCGCCAATGAGATGCAACAATGAAGCCTACACTAAGTGAAATAAAGGAAAATGTACAGGGAACCAATAGTGATGGGAAGGAAACTGAGACTCAAATCAACAGTGTGGACCAGAAGGAAGAAAGAAACATCTAATCAGAAAAGAATGAAGAAACAAGAATTCAAAAAATTAGGAGAGGCTTAGGAACCTCCAGGACATCTTTAAACATTCCAACATCTGAATTATAGGGGTACCAGAAGGAGAAGAGAAAGAGCAACAGGTGGAAAAGTTATTTGAACAAATAATGAAGGAGACCTCCCCCAATCTGACAAAGGAAACAGACTTCAAGGAAGTTCAGGAAGCTCCGAGAGTCCCAAAGAAGTTGGACCCAAGGAGGAACACACCAAGGCACATCATAATTACCCAAGATTAAATATAAAGAGAGAATCCTAAAAGCAGCAAGAGAGAAAGAGACAATTACCTACAAAGGAGTTCCCATCAGACTGTCAGCCGATTTCTCAAAAGAGACCTTACAGGCAAGAAGGGGCTGGAAAAAAGTATTCCAAGTCATGAAAGGCAAGGACCTACACCCAAGATTACTCTATCCAGCAAAGTTTCATTTAGAATGGAAGGGCAGATAAAGTGCTTCCCAGATAAGGTCAAGTTAAAGGAGTTCAGCATCACCAAGCCCTTATTATATAAAATGTTAAAGGGTCTTATCTAAGAAAAAGAAGATAAAAAATATGATCAGTAAAATGACAGCAAACTCACAATTATTAACAACCACACCTAAAATAAAAACAAAAGCAAACTAAGCAACCAACTAGAACAGGAACAGAAACACAGAAATGGAGACCACATGGAAGGTTAGCAACAGGGCAGTGGGAGGAGGAGAGAGGGAGAAAAGATACAGAGAATAAGTAGCATAAATGGTAGGTAGAAAATAGACAGGGGTAGAGTAAGAATAGTGTGGGAAATGTAGAAGCCAAAGAAGTTATATGTACAACCCATGGACATGAACCGAAGGGTGGGAATGTGGGTGGGAGGGGGTGTGCAGGGTGGAAGAGAGTGAAGTGGGGGGAACAAGACAACTGTAATAGCATAATTAATAAAATATATTTAAAAAAAAATTTTCCCCATCTGCAAGTAGTCCCAAGGAAAAACACACCTAGGAAAATACCAGTCCTAATGCTAATAACCAGTGTGTTTAGGTGAAGGGTATAAGGGGGTTCATGTATTAAACTTTCAGCTTTGCTTTGGCTTTGAAGTTTTTATTTTAAAGAAATGACAGAAAATTCCAATGCTCTACCTCAAAAAATAAAAAAATTCAGTGAAAATTTAAATAATTACATTCAAAAGTTCATTATATTTCAATGTCAATGTAACATACTTTTCTAGAATGGAATTTTGACCTAATGACATTAAGCAATAAGTAAGGACTACACACTCAAAACTTACGAAAAAAAATGATATGAGAGGGAGAAGTGGGTACAGTTATCACTGGTAATTGCTGAAGGTGGGTAGTAGGTACATGGAAGTTCATTATATGACTGTTCATTCATGTTTACATGTTTAAATTTTTATGTTTAATTTTGCCATAATAAAAGCAAGCTTTCAAGACTAAGATTGTCTACCACAACAGAGGCTATGCAAAATAACTAAAGGACTTGCATTGCTTTGCACTTAATAAATATGTAAACAACCAAGCCATACTGCCTCCTCCTAATACTGCTTCTTCAGAGACAATTTTAACTGTTTCCTTAACTGACTTATCTCAAATCAAACTGGCCTATTTCTACTAACATTTCTTTCCTTTTAAAATGCCCTGTCAACATCTGTTTTAGATTTATTACATAATTTTTAGAAGTATCATACAAACTCTGTAACAGTTTTTAAAAAGTAAAATCATACCAAACTAATCGAACTTCCAATCTTTGGGTCAAGGAATGGGGCTAGCTAAGTATTCATTTATGATAATGCTTAAAATTGAGAGTGTTTCTGGAAGAGCCTGCACCTTTGCACATTTGGAGGAGGTTGAAGCGGGGAAGCCCTCCACAGGTTTACGGAGGGAGGACAGCGAACAAGCCACCTGTCCTGCCTGAAACAGCAGCATTCCCAAGGCCTAGATTTCTTGGGAGCTAAGGGATTTGTGTTGACATGGGGTCTTCAGCTTCCGAAAGCATATGCTTGGCTCTGAACATGATGCAGAAAACCAAGCTAGACAAATAACCAACACAAGGAATAAATAGGTTTGTGGGTGGGTGGGTGAATGGATGGATAGATGGGAAAATTAATGGTTGGTAGACAGATGAACAGATGGGAGGATAGTAGAATCAGGGATGAATAAAAGGACAGACAAACAGACAGACGACTGGATAGATGGGTGAGGGGTGAAAGAATGGGTGGAGAGGTGAGTCCAGGAATAAATGGGTGGATGGATAGCATTCACTCATCAAAATGAGGACGGTATATACTATTTGAGAACACAGGCTATGAAGCAAGACTACGTGGTTTAAATCTCCTGCTAAGTCTTTTGCCATGTGTTCTTGAGCAAGTTACCAAACCCCTTTGGGCCTCAGATGACTCATCTAGCTAGGGAGAAACAACAGCACATACCTCATAGGGTGGCTGTGGAGAATATACAAATAAGTGATTTTGCATTCCACAGCAAAGGTCACTTAATCCTGCAAATCCTCCTGTGAACACAAACCTTGGTGGTATCTAAAGACAGACTGTTTTCCCTACCCTGCAGAATATGACCCCCTTAGAATAATCGATTCCTCCCTGGGAAGAAGACAAAGTCCAGAAGGACTTAGATAAGTCCTTCTAAGCGTGGGAGACGGCGATGCAGAGGGGGGCCTGCTTAAGAAGCCCAGGAAATACAGTGTCTACTCCCCTATAAGGAGCCTTCCTGGGGAGGAGGAGCTTGGTATTTTCCCCTCCTCGTTACCCAAGGATTGACTCACAGTGTCACAAGTGGGAGCTAAGAAAGGCCACTGTTTCCACTTCTGGTCCCATCCACAAGTCTACTGGGTGGCTTGACAGCCATTTCTTCTTAGATTAACCCAATACCAACAATGAACAGTCTTAACAGGATCATCCCTAACAGCCTGATGTTCAGGGAGGAAAAGTTGTTGGCCCTGGCACTTTCTAGCCACGTGACCCTGGGCAAGTTGCCCAGCCTCTCTGGTCCTCAGTGTCCCCATCTGTAAAACAGCAATAGCAGTAGCAACAGTAGTAGTAGCACTAATAGCAGCAGCCACCTGCAAGGATGCTGGAAGAAAGGAAGGAGTAAGCTACAGGGAGAGTAGAGTGTCTTGAACAGCACAAAGCACAAGGAGGTCAGTGGACTTGCTCCGCTTCATATGGAACGTCACTGGACGAAAGTGCTGGCACACATTAATTCCCCCACAGTTTAAACATTTTTTTAGTGTTTTTCAGGTTTAGAAAAACAATTGCATGTTCTGAAGGACCCAAATGCCCACAAGGAGCTCGGAGGAAAGCTGGCTCCCAAACACCCCATCGTACTTTGAATGTGCCATCTCCTGAGGCCTCATCTTCTTCGCGTCCCCGCGTGGGTCTCTCTGAACCCACTTTTCCTTGCCTTCTCAGAGCATCTCAGACAGAACCAGAATTTTAATTTGCTCTGTTGTTAACAAAAGCCTAGGTTATTCATGACCCAATCTTGTGTAGGACTGCACCATTCTCTGTCTGCAAAATCCTTTCTTGCCTGTAGACTCCCCCAACCTCCACCACTGTCCCCTAACTCCATCCACCAGCTGACAACAGAGACCTGGGCCTCCGGGTGCTCTGCTCCTGAAGCCCTCCCCCTACCCTACCTAAACCCACCGCCACCCCCTTACCCCTGCTGTGTGACCTAAAGGTCAGTCCCTCCAAATAGAGACAAACCTGTCAATTCCCTTCCCTTTTCCACGTGCTTACTAACCACCCCGTGGATGACATTCAAAAACCGTGTGCTCACACACACCCGCCAGCTTCTTTTTTCAAAGATAAGCAATCTGAGACCCTGGACTATTCCTTAGAGTTCACCCAAATCATTAATTAACACATCTTCTCTGTGATCCCAGCTAATATGACACAGCCTTCTACAGAAGGTGGGGGCAAGAGAATTCTGATGCAATTGTTAGCAATGCCACAATGACAAGTGGATAGCTGTCTCATTAGGAAAAATAATGATGACAATCGCCATTATTAGTACAGGCTAAGTTCCAGGAACTGTGCTAAGCACTTATTTACAAGGTGTTACAATTCACCTTCCTATCTAGGCTTTCAGCTGGGCATTATTCTAACACCGTTTGACAGGTAAGGAAATTGAGGTTCACAGAAGGTAGGTAACTTTCCCTGATCACGCAGTCAGTAGGCAGTTAGCCAAGACTGGGACCCTAGTTTGTCCGACTCCTCACCGGAGTCCTTGCTACCTGGCCACACCGCACCAGTGGGAAAGTCATCAGGCTGGTCGGGGACACAGCCCTTAAATGAGTGAGCACAAAGGAGCATGTGGTGACAAATGACAGGAAGTGCTTTGATGGTGAAGAGAAAGGGGCTGCGACAAAGAACGGCAGTGCGGTCACGGCTACCGCAGATTGGATGGGCAGGAAGGTTCCTCCGACAAAGACCAATTTACGCTGAGACCCAACTGGGCCTCAGAGGTGGAGAAAAGCTGGGGCAGGGAGAGGCCTCGTCAAGCAGAGAGGTCGCTCCCCACCTTCCTCCTCAGCCTAACCGAACACCACCACCTCACGTTTATTTCACACAGATTAAGTGCCAGCCACTCGTATGTGATCCCTGCATATTAACTACATGTTACGCATATGAACTCATTTAATCCCCAAAATAACACAACAAGGCAGGTGATCCTACTCTTTTTTATAGACGATGAAATGGAGGGACCCAGGGGTGAAAGGCCTCGCCTCTGACCATCGGCGGGGAGCTAAGCCGTGGTCCAGTGCACCTGGCTCCGGACCCCATGCTGTCAGACTGCACGATATCCACCTCCCACTTCCGTCCAGTGGGCCCAACCTGCCCGAGGCTGGTGGCCTAGCTACAGCTTCAGACGCTCACCTTCAAGCCCTGTCAAGGGCACAGGAAGCCTGCAGCCCCTTTACATGGTTTAGGAGTGGCCTTCTGACATTGACTCTCCTGTGGTCCCCTAACATGCCAGATGGGCTCCCTCCCCTTCTGCTCCAACAGGCTCAAACAGAAACAGGCAAATCAGCAATCGTATTCCCTAGCCCAGCTTCCCACCAAGTAAAACAGCATAGAAAATGATAATAACTCTGGAACCCAGGATTACCAAGAGATTTGGTATCAGAGATTTGGTATCGAAGAGGTTGTAGGAATGTCCCCACACTAGGTGAGGCAGGTTTGAGAAACTTTGGGTTACTAGTACATGTCTTAACTTCTGACTGCAAAGAGCAAGGCCAACAAAAAATAAAGGAAGATGCCCCCGCCTACGTCCGCCCATACATACAGTACAACGGAGCAGCCACCCCTAGACACTCCCTGATTCTGAACCTCAAGCCACACATCCACAAGGACTTTGCATCCTTTCAGCATCCTTGGATGGGTCCCTGGCGGGTAGAAAGGCACGGGAGCACATCATTACCACTTGGGATATGAAGTCCTTAGGAAAAATAAAGACAAGAGGATTTCTGGGAGCAACTAGGTATGACTGACCACTTCAGATTATCTAATCAGAGACGGCCGTACAAGCAGGTGGCACTTCCTGTTCGGTCCAACAAAACTACACTGGAAAAACAGACCAAGAAATTCAACTCAGTGCCCTGTAATTCAATCTAGCCTCTGGGTGAGAGTATGGATGGAGAGCTCAGTAGCATCTAAATGACGTGGGTGCCAAGAGGAATTCCCACACTCACTCTGTTGGAAAATGCAAAACCAGAGAGACCTCTCTTTGATCAAGATGTACACAGACAGCCCTGGCCAGGCAGCTGAACTGATGGACTGTCATCCTTTACACCAAAATGTTGCGGGTGCGATCCCCAGTTTGGCACATGAGAGGCAGCTGATTGGTTTTTCCGTCTCTAAAGACCCTGCTTTAAAAAATAGAATTAAAAAAAAAAAAAACATAGACAAAAACTGGTATCAGCAACCTCATCACAGGACATATTTATACAAACTTCTAAAGCATGTAAGAATATGATCCGAACTAAAAATTCTCAGTCAAATCTAAGAAAAGTACTACTGCACATTTACTGATAACACTGTGTCATCTTTTCAAGGACTGCAGCAAATACGACCCCTGTTTTTAAAAGAGAGGGAAAGAGGGTGGGTGATGAAATAAAACCAACAGGTTGAAAGGGAAACTGAAATTAAAAAAAAGACTCATTTACATAAGAAAGGAGGTAAGGAAACCACAGAATAAATGCCAGCAAAGAAATAAAATTCCCCCTGGAACCGGGGAAGGACAGAATCCACATGCTGAGAATCAAATCAGTGATGTAGACAACATACTTGAAAAGCTCTCCAAGAACGCAGAAGAAAAGAACAAAGACTTTTTAAAAAAATTTAAGGAAAATGAGAATAGATATCCAGGACAGTTAATAGATAACCAATGTAAATGTAGCAGACGGTAAAAGTCAAAATGGAACAAGAACACTAAGAAGGTGTAACAGAAGAAATGTCTATATCTTGAGTCTAAAACAAGATCTCCATGGTGGGAGAAGCAGAGGTTGAAAATATATCAACTTTATCTTTATTCTTGCAAAACTTCCTAATGTCAAAAAATTAAACTTCCCACCCTCAAACCACAACTCTCCCACCCCAACCAAAACAGTAGGAAAAAATGAGGCAGACTTCAGAGAACATTAAATGCCAGATCACAAGTTGAAAAAAATAAATATTGTAAACTTAAGAATTTGAAAACCAATCATATGGACCCTCAGATGAGAAGGAAGAAGGAAGACAACTCCTGTGTTAACGGAAAAAATATAAACTAGTCATTTAAATAAATGAGCCGGAAGGATCTTGTAGTGGCAGCAAATAAGAAAGTGTTCAAACGTAAGTAAATAAATAAATCCTGAATGATCAGGGAGTGCCTAAGGCACCCACTCAAAGAGTTCCCAAAGGCAGACACTGGGAATAACAAAATAAACAGTGATAGTACTACATTTTTAACCCAAGGAATAAAATAAAGATCTGTGGGTTTATCTGATATACGTAAGTGAATGAACTGGCCTGTAGGCCAGATCTGGCCTGAGCCTGTTTTTAAAAATGAGGACTTATGTTTAAAATAAAGATTAGCCATGCCCATCCATGTAAGTGTTATCTACCACACTACAGAGTCGAGTGTGATAAGAGTAGAGTTAATCCTGGACAGAGGCCTCTGGCCCATAAAGTCTGAAGTATTTGCCATCTGGCCCATTACAGAAAAAGTTTGCTGACTCTGAAGTAACTAACAAATGGGGAGAAGGGTCTAATAGTCCTCACACAAGTATTCCAATAATAAATGTAAAAGAATAAGGTAAATAGGAAAAGCAGCATTAGAGTACCACAGGAATATCCGCTACTGGCAAGATCCACAGAAGAATGATAGAATTCATGAGTAAAACTTCAGAGAAATAGGATATTTGCATACCCTCCCAGTATCTCCCCCAACACAAGAATTAACCACTATGATAGTTTTAACAGATGCCCACCAATTGATAGTCCTTCCTTTAGGAGGTGGAACTTAACTCTTCTCACCTCGAGTGACTGGGCTTAATGACTCCTTCCTAACAGAGTAAGCGAAGGAAAAATAGTAACTGTACAGGGGAGAAACCTGGCAACTACTGGTGATCAAAGTTACATCACTAGTGATAAACCAGGCTGAGGTCATATGCACTCTGACATGATTTGCTGAGAAGGCCACTTCTCCTTTGTGATATGATCCCCCAAACCTAGAACCTCATGAGAAAATATCAGACAAATCCAAATACAGGAACAGTCTACAAAATACTTGACCAGTATTCTTGAAAAGTGTCAAGGTCACTTGACCAAGAAGCAATGTAATGTAAGACCAAGATACTGCCGTGGACTGGAGGTTACCAAGGAAAAGTAGTAACTAAATACAATATGCCATCCGGGATTGGGTCCTGCAACAGAGAAGATATTCATGGAAATACTGGTGACATCCTAATAAGGTCTATAGTTAAGTTCCCAGTGCAGCACCCACGTTAATTTCTTCGTTTTGATAAATGTACATGATATCAGATGTAAATAATCGTGAAAACTGGTTAAAGGGTATATGGGAATTCTGTGCACTGTATAACTCTTTTGAAATATAAATAATTATTTCAAAAGTGTTTTTAAAAGTACTACTATATATTGTATTAAAAATTTTAAAGCATCTGAATAATAGTAACAACAATCATAAAACCTAACAATTGTAAATATTCACTATATACTTATTCACTTAGTGATAAAGAGTTAAAATAATAAACAAAAACATATCAGGCAGGATCAAATTTTGTAAGAACATCAAAGTAAAATTGAGGAGCAAAATGCATTCAATTACAAAGAAAGATTTTTTTAATTAAAAATACTAAATATGTAATAGTCATAAACTTTTCTGCATTGAATAGATCAAAAGTAACTTTTAAAAATTCAACAGCAAATTTATGGAAACAAATTGAAATGAAGACTTAAACTCAATATGTTCAGACTAAGATCAAGCAGACATAAAATATGGCTATAGAGAATCTGAATTATGTAAGTATGATGTTCAATCGGGTGAGTATACATATTTGCATCAGAAATTAACTGAAAGTTATGAAAGAAAATATTCTCAATCAATAACTTAACAGGCAACCAAAAATATCTTTCAAAATGGAAAAAGACTTCCTCAGGCAAAAACCAAGGGAATTAATCTCCAGCAAACCCACTCTCCACAAAATGTTAAAGGAAGTTCTTCAGACAGAAGGAATACGATACCAGACAGAAGCTTGGATCTACACAAAAGAAATAAAGAGCATTGAAATTGGGATAAATGAAGGTAAAAATAAACTCTTTTCTTCTTACTTCTGATTGCTCCAAAGCAAATGTCTATCTTCAGTAAAAAGAGCAGGGCTGCACTGTGTTCTTGGCATGTGGAAAAGTAACACGTACGGCAACAATAGGAAAAGGCAGGGGGAAACAAGAATGTATTGTTGTAAGAATGTTAAATTACATGTGAAACAGTGTAAATTACAAGGTAAACTGAGTAAAGGTATGTAATGTAAGCTTCGGAGAAATTACTTTTAAAAGTAAACAAGAAATGAATAACTGCAAAGATAAAAAGAATCCTGAGAAATGCTAAACTTTTTAAAATTGTTTAACTCAAAAGGCAGAAAATGAAACAAAGAACAGATGGTGGAGGAAATAGAAGACAGCTAGCACGATGAAAGATTTTAATACAATTATATGAATAATTGCATTAATGTAAATGGTACACACATCAAACTGAAAGGTTAATTTTGTCAAACTGGATAAAAAAGCAGGGCCACTGTAGTCGTTCCTAAGTAATCTACTTTCAACCTGAAGACATGGCTCACAGTTAAACTACGGGAAAATATACCGTGAAACAATAAAAAGAAAGCTTGAGTGACTGTATTAATATCACACAAAGCAGAGTTTAGAACAAAGGCAAACAGGAACATCAAATAATAAAAGAATCAGTTCTCTAAGAATATATAACAAGACAAAATGTTTATAACTTAATAGAGTTGCAAATGTATGAAGTGAAAACTGAGCAAACTGAGGAAAGGGGGATGAGACATATACGCAATTATAGTTGAAGAGTTCAATATTCCTCTTAGTAATTGATAGAACAAGAAAATATAAAATCAGTAAGGATACAAAATACCTTAAAAACACTGTGAATCAGTTTGACCTAACTTATAAAAGACTTCACCAAAGACAGCAGAATATACATTCCTTTCAAGGGCACATGGCATGCTTATCATACTCTGGGCCATAAAACAAACCTTAAAAAGTGCAAAAGAATAGAAATCATGTAAACTACATTCTCTGACCTTAAAAAAATTAAACTATAAATTAACAAAAATATATCCAAAAATTCACCCATAATATTTGGAAATTAAACCACATACTTTTAAATTAACACATAGGTCAAACAAGAAGTCTCAAGGGAAATTTAAAAATATCTTGAACTAAATGAAAATGAAATAAACACAACATGTCGAAATTTGCAGGAGGCAGGTAAAATGGTGTTCATGGGAAAATTTATACCACTTTACACTTATGTAAGAAAAGAAGAAACATCTAAAATAGACAACCTAAGTTTCCATCCTAGAACATTTTTTTAAAAAGAGAAAATTAAACTCAAAGCTAGCAGAACAGAAGAAAATATGGCAGAAAGATAAATAAGTGGAATTTTAAAATAGTAAAAGTATAGACAGTAGCAATGAAGTCAAAACCTGGTTGTACAGAATGCGAGCCAGACTTAGCAAACAATGACGTGAGAACACAACCTCCGGCAGGAGTGAAGGAGCAGATACCCACAGAGACCCACGCGTGCACGTTTGGGCCCATAAGCTGTGGCTGCCATGGTCGGAGGAAGGGGAGGTGAGCAGGCGGGGCACAGAGGGTCTTTAGGACGGTGAAACTGGTCTGTGTGTTACAGCGATGGCTACATGTCATTACCTACGTCTCCAAACCCACAGAGTGCACAGCACCAAGGACGAGCCCAGTGTAAACCATGGACTTTGGGCAATAATGACGTGTCGATGTAAACTCATCAATAATCTTAAAAAGACAAACGATGGACTGATGAAATAGTGACATTTATAACAATGAGTTCATGTCCAGACTGCATTAAAAACTTTGAAATCAAAACCAATAAAAATGGGCAAAGAAGCAGAATAAAAAATTCAAGTAAGTAAAAATGGACACAACCTAATAAAAAGTGGAGTCAATCTCTTCACTAATCAAGGAAAGTAAAAACAACACAGTAAGAAAGGCAGGCAAAAACAGGTTGATGATCTATGTTGTCAAGGGTGTAAGAAATAGCCACCTGTGTCCTGGGTTAGAGTGTAAAAGGTACACTCTTTGGGGAGGGTAATTTAACAGACACCCATAAAAATGTAAAACACACAGATATCAGATAACTTTAAAAAAATTTAATGTCCCCTGCCACACACACATATACAGTACTTAGGGTCACATCACACTAATTCAGGCCAAAGGGCCATAAGCTGAAGACATGTGTGTCCCCTCTGAACAAAAACATTTCATTTCCCGCTCTCCTTTCTCCATGCTAGTAACCAGGGACCATGAGGTGCTTTAGGTGCGGGAACAGAACAGTGAAGCCTCCACCATCAGCCAGGGCCCCTGAGAGACTGGATGGAGCCGAATCCCCCACCAGCCCATGCAGCACAAAGTGAGAAACATATCAGTGTTGTAGTAAGCTACTGGGAATAACACTGCACAAACCTTCAACTCAGCCATTTGGCTTCTAGGTAGCAATCCTAGCTGTACAACTATTTGTAACAAAAAGGAAAAAAAGAAATAAAGAGTACTGTATGTAATCATTTGCCAAAGAATGATTAAACAAATTAAAATAGAGCTATATTCTTTGACATAATAGTATGAGCCCATTTATGTAAAATATGCATATGCAAATGACAAAGGCTTAGAACAATTCATTGTCAATTGTCTGTAACTACTGCTTAATTATTAACAATGGTTGGTTTTCAGCAGTCAGTGAGACAGGAAAGTGGCACTCGGAGGGTCTTTCATTTTTAATCAATATTCTTCTGTATTGTTTAGCTTTTTTCAATGCAAGCTATTTATATAATATCTGTGCCATTTTTAAATCAATAAACATATTTTTTTAAATTAAGGCATTCCCTATACAATTTAAATGACCAGTTAAAAGATATAATAGAAAAACTGAACACATTCCAAAAAGCAGCCAAAATGATTAAATAGCAAAAGTTGCCTTTAAAAAGAACCATTGAGAAACTCTGAGAAGAAAAACCACAAAACTCTACTGAGATATTATAAAGAGCTCCGATAAATGGGAGTATGTGTGTGATGTTTCTGGATGGGAAGTCTTACTATATCAAAGACGTCAGATTGCAACAAACTGATCGATAAAGTAATGCAGTTACAATAAAAATCCCAATGGATCCCTTTTCAGAACTCCATAAAATGATTCTCAAGTACCTCTGGGAGAATTAAACAAAACTAGTGGAGAGACTTTGAAAAAGGGGAACAATGAGGAGGCACTTCCACAATTATACAAGAGAACACACAATATCAAGCCACAATCATTGTGAGTATAGTACTGGGGGTAGAAAAAATATCAACTGAACAATAGAGAAAGCTGAGAAACATCCCTTAGTATATCAGGAAACAGAATTCGCTTTAAAAAAATAGCATGAACCCTGGCTGGTGTAGCTCAGCGGATTGAGTGCAGGCCTAAAAACCAAAGGGTCACCAGTTTGATTCCCAGTCGGGGCACATGCCTGGGTTGCAGTCAGGTCCCCAGTTACAGATGTGCAAGAGGCAACCAACTGATGTTTCTCCCTCTCTCCTTCCCCTGTTCTTCCTCTAAAAATAATTAAATAAAAAAAATTTTTAAGTAAAAACAATAGCATGAAAAATCAGTGCCAAATGGAATAATTTTGGGATAAATGGCACTGAGACAATTATATTTAATTGTGATTAAATATGTGGAACAGGGTGGGAAACAGACCCTCACTTCGCAACAGAGGAACCAGAGTTTTGGGGTTTGTTTTAGAAATTAATTTCAGGAGATGCAGAGTCAGAAAGCTCACACACACACACACACACACACTTACACACACACACACACACCACCAACACCACCAGTACCACCACACCAAACACAAAACTATGAAAATCTAAAAGAAAACAAGAAAAAAAGAGGTAGATAACTATCTGATTTTTAGTTGACATATATCCTATAATTAAAAAGAATATTTTTCACTCAGAACAAAGACTGTTCATAAAAAACAGAAACAAAATCAAATGGTACATAGCAAGATGGAAAAAAATACAAACATAAGTCAGACAAAAGCTTAAATAATTAATATATGGAGAACTCAGGAATATTAAGTATATAAATGAGCAAAGTGTATGAGGAAACTATTCACACGTGGAATATAGAGAGCACTATTTAAATATGTAAAAAAACACTGTATCTCATGAATGAGCAAAAAATATAAACAAAGACCAGAAAGAGGTTCTGGCTTTTTCCATGAAGTTAACAAAGACAGTTCTGAACATCAGTAGCACTTCACGCTGCCACAGGGATGGTGAGCTGCCCGCTGCGGACGCACCCTGGGAGGGGCTTTGCCGGGCCGACTGGGCCACACCCTGTCCGTACTCTGACCTGGTACCGTCTCTTCAAGGACTCAGGAACCCTCACAAGGCATCCTGCAGGTTTACTGCAGCACTGCCTGGAAACAGGCCAACCTTTAACGAACAGGTGAGACAGAAACATGCACACTCTGAAAGCTGTATGTATAGAGAGGTTTCAGTGATGTGGAAAGTGATGAAATAATAAATGAAAAACAATGATTTTTGTAGTTTCAGGGAATCCTAGATTGTTCCCGTAACCGCTCTCAACAAGTCACATCTTGCCCTGACCGGCGTGGCTCAGCTGTCCTGCAAGGCAAAAGGTGGCCGACTCCTTTCCCGGTCAGGGCACGTGCCTGGCGGCAGGCCTGGTCCCTGGTGGGGCCCGCGAGAGAGGCAGCTGCTCCATGTTTCTCCCTCCCATCGCTGTTTCTCTCTCCCTCGCCCTCCTTTCTCCTCTCTCTAAACATAAGTAAATACATCTTTAAAAACAGTAAGTCATCTTCCTGTGTCCATACCCTTTTGCAATGCAGCTTTGCCACCCTTCCCATCCGGGGACAGCCTGTGTTTTCCAGCTCTCCAATCTGGACTAGCCTGGTGACTTGCTTAAACCAACAGAATGTGGTAGAAGTGGCTTCATTCAACTCCAGAGGCTAAAGAAACAGGCCTTTAAGAGACCCTGTAGCTTCTACTCTTGCCACCGTGGTTCACTGCCCTGAGGCTACCAGGTGAAGAAGCTGGGCTAGTCTGTGGAGGATGAGAGCAGGTGGTGTGTCCAGCCATCCAGCCACACCACATGCTGGCAAGGTGGGCGAGGCCCTCTTGGACCTCCCGTCCCAGCTGCATGAGTGAGCCCAGGTGACACCAACAGAGCAACCACCCAGCCGACCCCTGAATTATGAGAAACAGTAAGTAGTTATTTTCAGTCACTAAGTCTATAATGGATACATCACGATATAAAATTTTATTACAGAATTAGCCCAATCATGTAGAATACACACACATACAGAGCAGATGATGTTAACAGAAATGCTAGGAAGTAGGATTAGCGTTAATTATCTTCTTTATACTTTAACCTAGTATTTACAAAATTCCCTTTTATTCATAGAAATACATGTGAATAGCTTTATGCTTTAAGAATTAATTTATCTCCCAACGGCACTGTGAACTCCGAGACAGTAGAGGCTATGTCTTTCAACTGCGAACCCTAAGACTTGTCACCCAGTAGCTACACTGTAGATGCTGGACAAATGAAAGAACATAGAGAGCCTTGGGCTTGTTGCCTCCCCAGATTCAGGCCTGGGCTGCAGCTGCCAAACTCCTTATTGCTCCCTAGATTTCCCCCCTGCCCACTGGACCAGACCCAGAGCCCACAGGTCCATGACCTCTCATCCCAGTTACCCTACAGCAGTTCTGGTTACCCTGTTCTGGCTCAGGCCATAGGGCCTTCCTGTGGGGTCCTCCAGGGACTGCTCTGGTTACACTGCATCATCCTGTGGCTCAAGGAGAATGAAGGATGGCCAGCCCTTCTCCCAGAACTGAAGCCTGGTGGCAGGGTCCCCCCGATGCCGGGCTCCTAGATCAGGCCTCTCTGAGTCCTGCCTCCCTGATGGGAATCCCCCATGCCCTCCCAGACCTTTGTTTCCAGAACCTCCCTGGGCCTTGCCTATGCTTGCATAACAACACTCACCTGTGGAACCAACGTGTTGGAATCAAATGTCGAATTCAGGTAAGCAGAGGAGCCCCATTCCCTCTGCTTTCCCAGTGGCACAGCGTTCTGTGTGCCCACTGTCATGCCTCACACTCAGTTCCAAAGCTCACAGCATGATGCTTTGAGTTGCAGAAGGTGGCAGAGGTGTGCACATGGTTGGGGGACCGTGCCATAAACGCGACCAGTAAAAACTCAAATACCTGAGTTGAGCAAAATGTCTATCCTGGTGATTGGTGAGATACATCAGGAGATGCTCTCTGAATACTCACCAGCTAACTCCCGTCTTTCCTTTCCTTTCTTAACCTTCCCTCATCCAAGCCAGACATTCCTAGTCCATCACAGCACATGCCCGGATCAGACCAGATGGACCCAAGATGTTCAGCACAGGATCAAGTACACGGAAGAACTTAGTAATTATTATTTTTTTCAATATAACACTCTAGGCAGCCACAGCTGCTCTCTCAGAACTCATATGAGAGATGGAACTTGTTTAATAAATAGTTATTGAGTGCTTGTCACATGCCATGCACAGCAGTGGGCACCAGAGTTACAATGGTGAGTGAGAGCAAATGTGGTTCTTACTCTCATGGAGCACAAAGTCTGGGGAGGGGGTAGGCAGACATTAATGAATGTCACCAATCAATATATAATGACAAAGTGAGATGACTGCCCTAAACAGAAGGAACAATGCTCAATGGCAGTGGACCTGTTCCTGGCAGTCAGGAAAGCCTTCTCTGAAGAAGTGACACTCGGGCTGAGAATGGAAGGAAGAGGTGCTATTACACGAAATAAGGAGTGGGGGAGGGGCACAGAGAGAAGAGAGGTTCCTCAGAGGGAACAGCATGTGCAAGGGCTCTGAGACACAGAGGGGTGTGGTCAGCTTGAGGCACAGAGAGGTGGTGTGGCTCAAGTGAGGACAGGGCTGGGAAATGAGACTGAGAGGCAGGCGGAAGCCAGACCCCGCCAGGTCTTTGAGGGCGTGTTAAGAACTCTGGCCTCGTTGTCATCCTAAGAGGAAGAGAAGCCACTCCAGGGTGAGGCAGACAACGGAGCTGGGGAAGGTGGAGCGACATGTGCCCTGGCCAGGCCCGACAAGCTTACACTCCAGCTGGGAGCTTCCTTGCCACCAGTTTTATGGAAAAGTGCTCATTCTTGTCTTCTCTGTACCTTTCCTTCAGGATAACACACAACTCTCAGCCATCAAGAAGTCAAATTCCACATCAAAAGTTACTAAAAAAACTCAGCATATTTTAAGAAACATAAATCAATTTACTCATACTAATTGCCCCTCAGCCACAAGCCTACCGAACCTCCCAAGAACTTTCAAAAGGTTTGTGAAAAATAAGTTCCTCTCCACCCTCTCATAAGAGCATGAGCTCACAAATAAGACAGCTACGCTGGACCCATCCTCTCAGAGCTGGTGGTGAAGGGCTCAAGCTCAGACCAAGATCAGCCTGAGCCTGAATCCAGGCTCTGATTCATTGGAGCAGAGGTGGGTGTTGGAAGAACTGGCTCTTTGACCACCTGGTTGAGGGACTTAGATGAATCACAACTTTGGACTCATCTTCTGGCTGATAAAGGGAAGGTCTGAACTACAGCAGTCACAGGTTTTCCACCTGTGTTCTGGGGAGCCCTGCAAATGGATGGAGGAGTCCTGGGAAGTCACCTCGGAGCAGCGAGGACCACTGAACTTCCCACTTTCAACTCCACCCACCCAGAGCCAGCCACTCTGCTTGGGCACAGACATCAGGAAACTGCCTGGTATGGCACTGGATACTAAAAGGAACATTTTTAGACAAAAATACATGTTGAAAAACTTAAACAATATGATCCTAGTTCAAGGAGACTTCCAGAAGTTTCCTTCCAGCTCTATAATTTTAAATACCCTGTTAGGGGTTAACAACTTCAAAGAGGCCAGAGCACAGAGATCCTTCAGGCTGGCTTGTCCAAACTCCTGACACTTCAGTGGCCTCATTCTGATGTGGAGACTCAAGGCTGAAGTCATAACCCTTTCCTAGTGTTTAACATAATTAATGTAAAAAAATTCCCTGTTCATAACAGGATGGTCAAATCCAGCACTCCAGGGAGGCAGCCCCATAAAGTTAGGGGACTGCAGCTTATGTGAATGCTGGTACTAGTCAAGGGTTGGTAGTGTCAAAGGTGCTATTATTCAAGGCACAACTGTTTCATTGCCATTTACTGGGAAAATCCCAGGAAGAGACCATTAATATCTTTTAGACCACAAGTGTTTCCTCTCCAGTAGGATGTTGGGATACAGAGACAGGATAGATGACCTTACAATTATCCAGAAAGCAAAGCAGAATCATTCTTCTATCAATAGAAGGGCTTAGAGGACCAGACCTCTCATTGCTGGAACAAAGGTGGTGGCCTTCCCTCCCTCATGTCTCATGAGAAGGTTGTGGAGGATGTTAGCTGAACAGAAAAACCAGAATGGAATGGGAGAATAGAAGGACACTCTCACCAACCCATCAAGAACTGGGGAAGTCATATCTATTACCTTGGTAGACCCTCAATACCCATTATGAGGACACCAACACCATCTGGCTTTGAGCATGAGGTTCAGAGAGGATTTGCATCAAGAAAACTCAACTTGTCCTATGGGACTGTAAAGGACATCATTTTACCCAAGAGGCCATCAATAAATATGAGCCAGTAGTCAGACTTCCATGTTTAAATGAATGAATAAATGGATTTTTAAACTTATAAATGGAAGGTACTAGAAGTCCAGCTTGTAGTTCAAATTGTTCTCAGTCCCCAAGTATAAAGACAGCAGACAGGAACTGATGCAATCCTTATTTATTATAAAGCAAAGTGAGGCAATTACCTATCTACAGTCCTATTTTTAAATATAAAGATAAAAATGCTCTTCTAGGAACACAGCTCGTGTTTGCAAATTGAACAGGAGCATAAGACGCCAAATGAGAGGAAATACAAATAGAAAGCACAGTGAGTTCTACCGTAACTTGTTTTAAAAACACAAATTTGTTCCAACACAACTGATATAAAGGAACAATATGAGAGTAATGCAGATTCCCCACTTGCTGGTGCACATTCACCAGAAATGCTAGGTGAATGCAGAAAGCCATACCCAGCCGAACAATCGTGTACGGTACACGAACTGCGCGCATGCGCACACCACCCATGTCTACCAGCTGCTTCAGTTCACCGTGTGTTCGGAGCCACACTTGTCCACGTCCCTTCACTCAGATAACCCTCTTTCTCACTACACAGTCACTCAGAAGCTGCAGCCCTTCTCACACCCACTTTCACGGGCCAACGTCTGGTCCCATTTATTGCAGCCATGCATGTTTCTTAACCATTTAACGTGCAGAATGGTGGTGCCTTCTTTTGTATTATTGTGTCCCTGATAAAGTGTTTGAGTTTTGTGCCCCAACCTCACATTCCCCTTAATCCCTGTGGGATTTTTTATTTTATTTTTTGTACTTATTTTATTTTAAATTGAATTTATTGGGATGACAGTGGTCAACAAAATAGGTTTCAGGTGTACAATTCTATAATACATCAATGGAATATTGCATTGTGTACTCACCACGCCCAAGCCAAGCCTCTTTCCATCACCATTTATCCCCTCTCTCCTCTTTTACATCGCCTCACCCTCTTCCCCTCTGATAATCACCATACTATTGCCTGTGTCTATGAGTTTTCTTTCTTAATCCCTTCAACTTTTTCACCCAACCCTCCAACCCTCATTCCCACTGGCAGTTGTCAATCCATTCTCTATCTATGAGTCTGATTCTATTTTGTTTGTTAGTTTATTAAGTTTATTAGTTTATTTTGTTCATTAGATTCCACATATAAGTGAAATCATAAGGTTCTTGTCTTTCTCTGACTGGCTTATTTCACTTAGCAGGTCCTTCTATGCTGTTGCAAGAAGTAAGACTTCCTTCTTTTAAATGGAAATGGCTGAGTAGTATACTACTGGGTAAATGTACCACAGCTTTTTTATCCACTCATCTACTGATGGGCACTTGGGTTGCTTACAAATCTTGGCTATTGTAAAGAACACTGCAATGAACATAGGGATGCATATGAGGTCTGCCTGGGAAAAGTGCAGCCATTGTTAATATAAGAACAGTTTGCGCAACATCGATGTAACCTGGCAGCCAAGGAGAGTGGACTGGAATGTGCAGGTGTGAACAATGATGACTTCACTACGCTACTCAGTGGGGGTGGTAGATGCTATTGAATGAGCATGTGTGCTGTGTGGCCCTCACATTTAAAATGACTGAGTGAGTAAAGTAACAAATCTGCATCAAATTTTGAACATTCTTCCATGGAAACTACTGATTCAGAAGGCTGTAGCTATGGGTCATTGGCAACTGGCAGCTTCATTAGGACAACGTGCCTAGTTACGCATCACGTCTCATGCGGAGGCTTATGGCAAAACATCAAATCACCCAGGTAACTCAGCCCCACTATACCCCAGGATTTGGCACCCTATGACTTCTGGCTTTTCCCGAAACTAAAATCACCTTTGAAAGGGAAGAGATTTCAGACCATCGATGAGATTCAGGAAAATACAACAGGGCAGCTGATGGTGACTGGGAGAAGTATGTGAGGCTCCAAGGTGCCTACTTTGAAGGGGACTGAGGCATCATTGTCCTATGTACACTGTTTCTTGTATCTTCTTCAACAAAAGTCTCTATTTTTCATATTACATGGCTGTATACCTTCTGGACAGACCTCATACATTCTTTAAATTAGTGTTTCAGGTTTCTTTGGATATATTCCAAGAAGTAGAATCACTGGATCGTAAGACAATTCCACTTTTAATTTTTTGGAGATAACTCCATTCTGCTTTTCATGGTGGCTATTCTAATCTGCTTCCCCCTGCTCCATGGGTTCTTAATTGCATGGTTCTGGATAGCACAGTGATTTTTAGGAACACCCATGTCAAATGAGAACAGAAATACTGTTCTTCCATAGTTGATTAAATTTTCAAAGGAAATACACAGTGTTATAAGTTGGTATAACCCTTCTAACAGTCACAGGGCAATACAGGTTGGGGCAAAAGTAGGTTTACAGTTGTGAGTATGTGAGCCAGAGTTTATTCTTGCATTACTGTTTATTAATAATTGTGTTATTTTCCATACAAACAACTGTAAACCTACTTTTGCCCCACCATGTACTTACCAAACTACACCTGTATCTTTTGACCAAGTAATCCCATTCTAGGAAACACAAGACATAATTCAACAGGAAACAGGGAACAAGATGTGTGCCTTAAGATGTTCATTGTCACTGATGTGTATGTGTGAAAGTGTGTATGTGTGTAAAGCCACCAAACTTCATAATTATAAACACTGTGTAATTGAACAGTAAATGACTATCATATTGTTTGTTAGGCAAAGAGGAAATATGTATGTAAACTGATTAATAGCATGAAAACAAAGAGAAGGCAATTTGCTCACACACACAAGTATAGAGAATACTTGTGTTTTTTAAATTTTTTAAAAGCTAAGTCACCAAGATGCCTTTTGAATATGCTAATTTTCCATTTTTTAAAACATCAGAAATAGTTCTTCACTGCAGATCACATACCCAGCACACCACTTATTTCAAGATTTGAAGGAAGTAATTTGAAATTTTAGTTTCATGAAGACATATTTTTGTAGCAGTGCAATCTGAATTCTGAACTACAGCTGGCGATCTTCAGTTTGTCGCTAAAACTAATTTGCAGCCCCGCTGCTTGCTGTAAATATGGAAACAATCGTCCCTCTGCAACATGCAAACATACAGGGCAAAACAAACCAACAGAAAGTAAAGGTTTTGGTTTTGCTGAACAACAGGTACACTGCACAATGCTGTTACGCTGATTGTGTTAGGGGGAGAAAAAGAGGTGGGAGGGTTTGGTGCAAGCAATGGCCACTGCCAGGAAGACGACTTTCTGGACAAACCAGATGGCCAACAGGAAGTGGGGCATTTTCATGTTTAGCACAAAAGGAACCACCCAGTGGATTCTGTGAAAAATATAAAGTCCACGTCCTGAACCGCTGGTGCCACAGCCTTCCAAATCTGCCCCAACGCTCGCGCAGGGAACCAGGTGTTGACTGAGTATGTGGGGTCTGGAGTGGGCGGACACGCCTGTGTGCACACCTGGGAGGGGTAAATATAGGATTACTTTGAATGTTTAACAGAGAAGTCCTGTTTTTACTAAAATTTCATGAGTTGGCTTTCCCATACCAAAAAGCTTTCTCCTCTTCTACATACCTGGGACGCAGAGTAGGAAAGAGTGCTCAAGCACTGGATCTTAACAGCCCTGGATATGATTCAAACTACTTGCTGTGTGACCCTAAGCAAGTTACTTTACCTCTCTGAGCCTCCCTTTCCTCTTCAGAAGTGCAGGAGTAACAGTATCTCTCAAATGGTTGTTCTGAGGACTGTTTTAAAATCAACATACATGGCCCTAAGAGGAGCTTAATAAACACTCATTTAACCTCACGTTTAACTATTTTGAGACATTCCTACTGCCTCTACTCCCAACTTTGACCTCATCTATAACTGATGTTTCCAGAAAGAACATAATGACCTGGCTGACCACACTCAATGCAGCAGCGAGGGACAGAGACTCCGCCAGGCTCCCGAATTTCACAGTATCCAACCAGCACTGGGTCAGGCCAAGCAGTTTCACCCACCCTGAGAGCCCAAGCCACATGTGTGGGGATGGTGAGGTTGGGAGGCAAGGGGGACAATGTGCATTAAGAATTGTTTTTCACACTTAAAAACAGAAAAAAAAAAATCCAAACCACTGCTCATTGAGATTCAACTGAATGCAATTAAGTCTGTGTCTGTTTTAAAACAATATCCAACAAGCCTCTCAAAAATAATCACTGGATGTTGGAGAGGTTGTAGAGAAAAAGGAATGCTCGTTCACTGCTGGTAGGATTGTAACTGGTGCAGCCACTAAGGAACACACTATGAAGGGTCCTCAAAAAATTAAGAATAGAGGTACCATATGATCCAGCAACTCCTCTTCTGAGTATTTACCCCCCAAAATCTGAAAACAAGACGTATGTACTCCTATGTTCACTGCAGCATTATTCACAGTGGCCGACACATGGAAACAACCAAGGTGTATTTCAATAGGTGATTGGATAAAAAAAAGATATGATGCATCTATACAATGGAACTCTACTCAGCCATAAGAAAAGATAAAATACTGCCATTTTCAACAACATGGATGGATCCTGAGAGTATCATGCTAAGTGAAATAAGTCAGATGAAAAAAGTCAAGAACCATATGATTTCACTCATATGTGGGATATAAAACTCAAAGCAACAAGTGAACAAACAAGAAAAACAAATAAAAAGTCATAGCACAGAGAACAATATAGTGATTACCATGGGGAAAGGGGAGGTAGTAAAGGGTGAAGGGGTCAAATATATGGTGATAGGAGACTTGACTTGGGGTGGTAAACACATAATGCAATATACGGATGATGCATATGGAACTGTACACTTAAAACCTATATAATTTTATTAAGCAATGTCACCCCAATAAATGTAATTTCAAACATTTATAAAAATCACTTGATCACCTGGAGTCTGTGCACAAAGCCACTGG
The DNA here is from genome assembly GCA_039655065.1 of Glossophaga mutica. Lineage (NCBI taxonomy): Eukaryota > Metazoa > Chordata > Mammalia > Chiroptera > Phyllostomidae > Glossophaga > Glossophaga mutica. The sequence goes on from CM077315.1 coordinate 24,899,571, forward strand.
TGTGAATTATCACAGCCTGGTGTCCTTTATCTGCCCTTGAAATTCTCTGATTCATTTCTCAGCATCACAGTGATGCTTGTGGCTGGCTCCTTCCTCTACATGGCAGCTAGCCCCTGACGTCTCCCTGTTGCCTTGCTGCAGCAGCAAGAAATTAAATACTCACAGACAGGATCCCATCCCAAGCAGCGGCCCAGGGGCAGCCATGTCTCCTCCCTCCCACAGCATTGGAAAAGGCAGACTGCTGGAAGGAGGACTCCAAAGGTCTGAGCAGGGTGCTTGGAAAAGAAAATCATAATGCACCCTTCCCCCAACAGGTGCATATGGTAACTCAGCTCCAAGCTGCAGAGCAGAGTGCCGAAGTGATAGGAAAATATGGTGGCTAAAAGAAAATGCAACTGCCAGAAAACATGCATTTCCCTTCATCTGATTTATGTAGGATGCACAGCTGGCTCTGTCAGTTTGGTACCCACTAGGTGTCACTAGCTCAGTAACGCCCAGCCCAAAGGGCCACTGGCCTCCTTGGTAGCAAATGTGGGCTTTCCACCAATACCTAACAGAGGAGGACAAGAGGAGCATGCAACATGGATATTGAAAGACAAGAGCCCTAGTTTCAGTGGGTGTGGCTTCATTAACAAAGTGTTTAGCTACAGACAAGAGTCTTTCCATGGCCCCCAGCAATGCTACTTACTTATAGAGTATTTCTTCAAGACAGTACATTCCTTGAGCATGTGGTCCATGATCTACTGAGCTCTGTCTTTACTCCTCCTCCTCCTTCTCACACTGCCCTGTGCAATGCATGGCACACCCCAGGCATTTAGTAAGTGCTAGGTGGATGGGTGGGTGGGTGAATGTGTGGGCAGAAGTATGGATGAATACATGGATGGACGGGTAGCTGGATGGAGTTTTGAGACAAGCTAAGAGAGGCTGTGAGTTCAGTGCATTGAAAGGGAAATTCTGAAATCATTCAGGTGACAATCAGATTGCCATCTGCTATTTGTAGGCAAACATTCAGAATATTGGCAGCATTTTTAATTAAATCAAATGGCCATTCAGATGTACTGCAGCAACAGCCATGAGCTACTGTTCAAGAGGGTCCATTGGAACATTGATGGTTAGCCCAGAGCTCAAAAGGTCCCTCTGAACCTTTGATTAGCTTCCCCCAGAGATTCAACAGTCATCTAAGGATGACAAAGACCTTGACCATCCTGCCTCTATCAACAGATTGTTGGAAGTGACCTTGTGTGACTACATCATCAAGTGTCATTCATTTCCACCATGCTCTCTTGGGACACTCATTCTTGGAACCCAGGAGCCATGCTGTGGGAAAGTTCAGGAGAGTCCACACAGGAAGAACACATGTATATGCTCCAGCTGACAGCACAACTCAGGTCCCAGCCAACAGCCATGACCAGCCACCTGGCATGAAAGTAAAGATGCTTCCAGATGATTCCAGCCCCCAGCCATCAAGTCACCCAGCCTTTAGGTCTTCGTAGTGGAGGCCCCAGATACTGTGGAGCAGAGACAAGTCATTCCCATGCACCCTGTCTGAATTCCTGACTCACAGGATCCACAACCATAAAAAAAAAAAAAAAAAAAAAAAAAAAAAGTTTTACACCATTCATTTATGAGATGGTCCCTTTGGCAGCAATGTTAACAGGAACACCTGACACTGAGCCTCCATCCCATTAGCCCCAAATGGCGGAGGTGGCCTTTCCTCCTATCTCCTTAAATACTTTTTAAGGTCTTACTATCTAACATCAATAAAATAAATAAATCAAGAGACTGCTGCCCGCCTGGTTTGCTGCCCGTTATTTCTACTTCTGTTCCCGTGTCTTATGCGTTAGACCAGGCTTCCTTGGATTTGCCACAGATTCAGGGCACTTCAGTAAAGCCCGTAATTCTATCCCTGACCCCAGCTCTCTCTACTTCTCCAACTGTCCTGGTCCATAAAATCCAGCACACTTCACATAGATGCGAGCCTGGGAAACCTCAGAAGGTAACACCATCTCTGCGTCCCACACTCACTCCATGGCTCACTTGAGGCTGGCAGCGAAAGGTAACTTAGTGCAAAAATAGGCTATTGTCATAACTGATCAAAAGCTCCATTTTTAGAGATCATGTGAAAGATAAGCATTTATACAGTTCCTTTAGTGAACAGGCAACTGCCACAGAGCAGCATCAATATGGTGCTTCAGTCCAACCTGGCATGCGGGACATAGCCAGAGCCTCTTCAGAGCCCCTGATGTCACTCAGAATCAGACCTGGTCCCCAGATGGAAACATCAGTAGACACAAAGGAGGGGGTTAAGGTTATGCAAATCAGTGGATGCATCTTACTCACCTGGAGGAGCAACTTCGAAGAGATCAGGTAAGTAAGTGTAACCGAAGCATGACACGCAAACACAACCAGGCCTTGGTCTGAGCCATGGACCTGACTGTGGCTGCAAGAACCAGAGCCGCAAAGAGAGGAAGAAATGCTGTGTGTGGCTCAGGTCCCAAAGAACGAGAAGCTGGAGAGCACGTACTGCACTGCTGTACCTTGGCCATGGCCTGAGGATCATCACCCCAGCTGGTCGCGATCCCTCCATAACCAACAGCAACCGATGGCTACAGAAGACAAGCACCACCAACACCCTGACTAAGTCAGCCATCCGACAGGAGAAGTTATCTGACAACCAGAGAGTTTGCATCCCTGCCTGCCACATCCAAGACCTACTATTTTACCTCCCCTATTTCCTCCCAAGACACTTACGGTTCTCCACTGCTGCTGCCCTTGGGCAGCCCACCAGCCCCTCACAGCAGCCTCCGAACGGAAACCCCTGCATTCTCCACACTGCCTCCTTGTTGTGGACCGTTCAGCCTGGTTTCAGGAATTGTAACCCTCACCCCATGGTGGGCTGTGTAAGAGCCCAAGGGACCCACTTCATCTGGGTCTGTTCTGTCACAAGGACGTGACCTACTAAGGAGACAAAGCTTATCTCCCTGGCAGGAGCACTGCTTCTGCCTTACCCATCTCTGGCCCCAATGCTTGGTTGGCTGTCAATGACGGGTAAGACTCCTCATGGGAGGGGCAACCTAAGCCAGACGCGACCACTTGGGAGGCCCTCATGGAAGGACTGGGGGGGGGGGCGGGCTGCAGCAAAGAGGATGTGATGGACCCTCGCCGCCCCCCCCCGGCTATTCTGACATAGCCCGAGTTCTCATTTCCATCTGGGAGTCGTCTCCTGCTTCCTAATCCGCTTAAAGCCTGAAACTGTGGGGGCAAGTGGTGCAGCCCTGTACCGGCCAGGATAGCTCCCTGGGTGATCGGGCATAAGAAAGAATTCCTAAAGTCCTGTGAAACCTGCTTTGCTAAGAGTGCTCTCCCTTAGGTGATAAGTGTCCGAGGAGGAAATGAGCATGTCTCCCAAAGTTTGGCAACCCCCTTTCCTGACAAACACTGGCTCAGATTAAGCCCTCAGATTTCTTTGACATGTTAAAACTGTATTCCTGTGTATTTGAACCCAATAAAAGCCTAGTGAGGAAGGTGCTCTGGGTCATTCTCCTCTGAGAGTTTGACCACCTTTCCTCCCCAAGCAGTCATGTCTTGGTAGTTTTTATTTTCATCCGTGACGGAGGGATGGGGCTCTGCGGGCGGAGCCCCCCCACATCTGGCGCCCAGGACAGGGGCCCCCGCACCTCCTGTGAGAGTTTTTCGTAGTGAAAACATAATCATGTCACCCATCCCCTATCCCTTCTTAAAACTTGTCCATGGCATCCCACTGCCCAAAGGAGAAAGTGTAAAATCCTTACTATGGTCCACAGGGCACCGCACAGGCAGGCATCTGCCTACGCCTCGTGCTCTGACACCGCCCCAGCCCTCCTCACTCTATACCTGCCAGCCATGTCCTGGAACCATCTATGCCCCCTGCCCTCACCTCAGGGCCTGGCCCAGGTGTTCTGGAAGGTGCTTTCATTTCCCATCCTTCTTCCCCTAATTAGTGTATTTTGTGGTATATAATGCACACTTTCTGCCAAAATTTTTGAGGGAAAAATAAGGATGCACATTACACATGGGTATAATAGTTACATACCATGGGTATAATAATCCCATGTATAATGTGCACAAAACATGGATGTGCATCATACATGGCGAAATACGGTAACTGCTACCCACTCCCTAGATGCAAGAAGAAATGGGTTCTGAGCCACACTAACTGGGTTCAAATTCCAGCCCTGCCGCTGACCTCCTGTGCCCTTGGGCAGAGGGTAAAACTCAGTTCCTTATGGGGATAAATAATCAATCCTGACTCATGGGGTCCTTATAAGAATAAAGAATTAACATATAAATTAGGTTAGAATGATCATAAGTGGGTCCAGCACATCAAAATCACTCAGTAAGAATAAGCTTCTTATTCTTATTCCATCAGAAATATCACTTCCATGGACAGGAGCTTCCTCTGTGGCTCCTTACACTGACTGATTCATCAAGTGCTTTCCTCTAAAGCATTTATTGCCTCATCATTATTCATCCTTTAATGGGACTATTTGATTAGTGTACATCCCACCCACTGGTCACAAAGGCAGAGATTATATCTGATCTGGTTCATATTATATGCCAGTACTTAGTATGGCTCCTGGCATACAGTAGATATACAAAATAAAACCCATGAATGGATGGTATTGGGGGTGGATGAATGAATGGGTGGATAGGTGGATAGATGGATGGATGGATGGATGGATGGATGGATGGATACAATGACAGCCCAGATGACACAGAGTGCAGAGACTACTCTATCCAAGATTACGCATAGCAGCTTCGCTGTCAGGAGCTACCCGCAGCCCTGCACTGTCCGTGTGTCTTCTATGATGATCTGGAGTATCCTCAGTGCTCATTACCACCTCCCCGTTTTGGGTGGGCTCTATATTACAAAAACACAGCAATGGGGCAAGCAGAATGGATTTCCTGATAGCACTAGAGGGAGGCACTAGATGGAGGCACTCTGAAGATCATGCACTAAACACAGCCACTGCTGCAAAGGAAGGCCGGTGAAGACAGAGATAACCTGAGACAGGGTGATCAAGAGCCCCCAGCCCTCTCTCCAACATTCCACCAGGGCAGCATCTAAGGAGGCTATTCACCTCCTTGGGAGCCATGGAGAAAAAACCCTGTGGCACACTGCAGCCCTTCTCAGGTCTCCTCCACTGTCAGAGACTCAGCAAGTATTCATGAGACCAGCTGGGGATGTGGAGCGGTGAAACAGACAGACGAGGCCCTGGACCTTGGGGGTTAGCTGGGATATGTAAAACACAGGAAATAAATAATTAAAATAAATGATTAATTAATCACAAGTGCAAAGTACAGAGCATGCAAGTAAATATGGGGGGAGGGGAGGCCAGGCGGTCTCTGTCATATACTAAAAATTCCCTGCAGTGTGAAATGTGACATGGCTCTTAAAAGAGTTTTCCCCATGGTTTTGTGGTGGCAATCCAGGGGTGCATTGAGAAAGACTGCTGCTAACAAGTTTCTCACTTGAAAGGCCAAAGGGTGCCGCTGTAAGGCGCTCATAGAGAGGTGCAGAAGTGCCCAGCTCTCCCTGCACAGGCACTGTGCCTCGCTGTCCGGCTCACACTGGGTGCCTCCCCACCCAGGAAAGGCAATTATCCCCACTGAACAGATGTAGCAACTGAGGTTTGAAGGGGTTAAACAAGTTGGCCACATGACTGAGCCAGGATGAAACCCAACTCGTTTCCTAGGCCCGAACTCTAACTGCTATACCAGGCAGGGCTGCATGGGGCGTGAGAAGTGGGTTTTGTTCTGTCTTTACACAGAATTGAGGGACCTAATTTAAATAAAATGTTCATGTACAATAGTCATTGTCAAGATAACCTTTAAGGAAAACTCCCAACTTGTTTAAAGATGGATGGCAAACTGTCATATAACAGATAAAACAGTGATAATCTCATGGCCATGTTGACACTAAGGTGGCTCAGAAGCCACTTTTTGCCTCTAAGGCATGGGCAGAAGTTAATTAGGGGAAGAGAGATGGGAAGTAAAAGCACCTTATGTGCACAATTCCATTTAACCCTCACACTGGCACACTGAGAGAGAAGCTGGGACCACCGTACCTAATTTAAATGTGTGGAAATGGAGGCTTTGAGAGTTAAAGTGCTTCCTTAAGGACCACGAGTTGACCCAGGCCTACCCACTCTGGCACTTAGGATCACCTGACCATCTTGAACAGAGTTGACTTACTGCTCCAAGGCCAGGCAGGCTGGGTAGGTGGCCAGGCTCAGGTGCAGAATCAGCCACTATGGAGAAAGGATGCATCTGAAGGGGCTTGACGTCCAGTCTAGCAAGTGCAACCTGACACCCAAGGCCGCAGCAGCAGATGGGCGGTGGTGCTGCGTGGCAGGATGGGGAACCCGGAACAGTGGGCCCGCAGAGTCATCAGCAGAGTCTGCCCAAGTAGGAGAGTGCCAGGAACCAGACCTTTCTTGGAGACAGAAGCCCAGTCCCTAAGAAAGCACCGACCAGAGCAAGGGAGGACCTGGTATCTAGGGATACAAGGCAAGTACAAAGGAGGCAAGGACTTGGGGCCAAGGAACAATGCGGGGTTCCAGGAGCAAAACCAGGAAGCCAGATGGCATTGTTCTTGGCAATAAGACCGAAGTTTTTAGGGCCTGAGTTCTGGGCTTGATGACTTAATGCTCCCGGGGAACTCCCGAGGGACTCCTTTGAAGAGAACACTTTTTCATTCCTTCAGTAAGTACTGGCTGAACACCTGTTATATCCCTGGCCAAGGCGAGGCCCCGGTGACAGAGCTTCAAACAAGACAGACACCCAGCCCCCCACACTCCCTCGTTGAGTTTAAAGTACAGAGCAATGTCTCTGAAGCCAGCATCTAGGGGCCCTCTGGGGATGTTTATAAAAATGCATATTCCTGGGCCCTGCTGCAGGAAGTTAGGAGTGGGAGTCTATGTGGCCTTGAGCAAGTCACTGGACTTCTCAGAGCCTCAGTTTCCCCATTTATTAATGAGATTAGGAATAGGACTGGCTCATGGTTTGGTATATTAAATGATTATCCTCAGCACATAGTAGGGATTTGGCACAAGCCAAGATCACCATGATCTTCATTTTCATTTTCTGCGTCATCTAGGAATAGGGTCTATGATTCTTCAGTTGAACAAGGCCACTAGTCATTGGTGTGCACTAAGTTTTGAGAACCACTGCATTGTTTTTGGCTCCACAGCAGTTCCTGCTTTTCCAATATGGGGACCAGTCAACAACTCAGAATTGAGACAAACAAGCATCTGTACCCAAGCTGCCTGGAGAAACACAAGGTCACCTGGGACCCCGACTGTGAGCCCTCACCCCCACCCGCACGCTGCTATCACTCCTAGGAGCCTAGACATAACAACAGGAAACAAGGAGGCCATCCAGATGAGCATCACGCTGTGCAGTCATGGAGGACAGGAAGCACCTTGCTCACAGCTTGCTTCTGTCTGTGCAGAGATTATGACAACAGAATCAGCCCAAGGGGAAACCAAGAGGGGGCCAAGGTCTGCCTTCATCACCTTCTTTCCCACCCCAGCCCTCCCCTAGCATCTCTGCATCTCCGCTTCTCTGCATCTCAGCCCCATTGATTCAGGGGGAGGGGTTTCAAAAGCATCGTCCATATTGCCTGTGCTGGATCATTTCCCAACAATGTCCCTGACTCCCATGCGTTGACACTGTAAAACTAATGGCCTCTAGTTATACAGCAAAACTACATTTAGGCAGAAATGGGTAAGTAATGAATGAAGGCAGGAAGAAAGAAAATCTGGGTTTTGCCAGGGTCCTGACACTGTGTACCGACCTCACAAACTAGGTGGTGAAGGCACTTAGCTAGTCCTGGGAGCTCCTTCCACTTCCCTTTCACCATTCCCTGCCCTGCGGACGCACCGGATTCCATGCTGGAACCTGTAATTCACTGACGGTCACCTGGCCTCTAAATGCCAGGAAACCCGTGAAGCAAGGAAACAGAAATGAGGGACCAGATTTACCCGTGCAGATTTGATGCCGATTTGTGTCATGTTTGTGGACAGTCACAATTTAGGGCCAGGCAGCGCAAAAATAACCCATGCATACAAATGCCTCCAGCGAACCTTGCTGTGGCTTTCCCTTGCTGCAGCAGGAAACTCTGGCAATGAGTACTCGTTCTTCGTTCTTCTAGCAGAGCAAGGAATGCAGTGCTCTGCTGATGTCTTCAAATGTTAAGGGCACTTTTCTGGGGACTATCTACCCATCCCTCCAGCATGGCCTCTGAGGGAATTGCCGCTGCTAGGAATGCATGTCATTAGCATTTCTACCTGGGACCCAGGATGCATTTTCCCCTTAGCCCAGCACACAATTGAGAGTAGGCTGCCGCCCATACACCGCTCTGATGAGCGCTATTATTCTGAAGCATTAGTGAGTGAAGTCTTCAGTGAGCTGGCCTGGGAATACAACCTGGAATAGCATTTCTGGTTTAAAATTAAACCCTGAGAGCCCAACCACTTCAGAAATTGAGCATGTGTGGTTGCTGAAAGGCTGTCTTTAGAGTCATCAGTGGGGTAGCTTTTCTTAAATAAGAGAATAGACTAAAATAACCAACGAAAAACCACGTCTTATCGTTAGAAGGAAGTGGCTATGGAAAGAAGATGTGCTCATCCTGAAGAGACTCTGAACACAGGGAACACATTTCCTCTAAGACCCCAGGGGCGGGCGGGGGATGTCACCTTCTCCCAGGCAGTGGGGGCTTCCTCCTCAGTGTCCCCAGTGCCTGGCCCAAACAAGGAGTGCAGTAAATCACAGTGAGAACAACCCCCCAAGGACAAGACCACTGAGAAAAGCAATCACTGCCATTGGCAAGCTGTTCCCATGTGCCCGACTGCTGACATCATTTCACCTGCGGGAACTTACTGACTCCTCACAGCAATCCTTGGGGTACCTACTGCTACTAATCCTGTTTGACATGTGAACACACCGAGGCTATGGAACTCGAAGCTATCTGCCTGGAACCACACAGCTAACGTGCTGGAGTCAGGGTGCAAAGCCATAACTGACTCGGAAGCCTAAGCCCTTTCCCAAGGCATAATCAAGTCTGAGCAGAGAAAACACTGCCCCTCTGGAGGTCCTTCCACGGGAACTAGCCGGGGAGGTGGGGGCAGACGATTACTGTCCAAACTTCCTAGGGCTGCGAGTTCTTCCTTGTCTGTTAGAGTCAAAGACAGCCTGGGCATCCACCACTGAGCTGAAGCACTGGTGATCACCTCCTTCTAAGCAGATTTCTCGTCTAGCATATAATCTGCCACATTTCACTGACTCTAGGAAGCACATGGTTTTCCATTTGATCATCTCTGCAATCAGCACTGAAATCAAGGCCAACCTTCTTCTCCAGGACTGAACTGAGAATCACCCCCAGAGAAGACTCGGCTGTTAGGCTGCTTTCCTACCATTGAACCTGAGTCCAGGAGCCCCCAGACCACACACTCAGGGGCTGTGCACCAGGTAGGGCAAGGGAGAAATCCTGGCCACTGCCCAGGTCTGACATCTCCCAGCTGCACTAGTGGTCCTGCAGAGACCCTTTTTGATGAAAGGTGGTTGGTGAACTCAGGAACTGAGGGGACTTCTAAAAGAGCTCTATACATAAAATAAAACAAAGATTTCAGGTGATAAGGAAGCACTGCGCAATCACTGGGCCATCGTATAGTGAACGGAGCAGTGTTTTTTAGTGCACTGGTTCTCGATGTTGGCTGCCCACTGGCATCACCTAGGGAGTCTTCCTTTAAAATACTGACAAAAGTAATAAGGTGGGAAATGAATGAATGAAAAAAATGAATGCATGAATAAAGCCCATGCTTAAATCCCAAATTACTGATGTACTTGATCTGGGGTATGGCCTGGGCACTGAGATGTAGGAAGTTTCCCAGGAGAGTCTAATGTTTAAAGGTACATAAAGTAGGAAAGAACCTTGGCATCAATGGTGTTTCAGGTCATGGTAAACAAACGCAGTGCTGAACCTTCAGGATTTGCCCAGTGACCTCAGCCAGATCCCCCAAACATGCCCCGGTTCCTTTTGATGAGATACTTTATCAAGCCAGCAATGGCCAAGCTGTCAACAATAGCACAGGTACACAAGCCTCATGTCTATTTTATCTGTAATCCTCAGGACATACCTGACTAGGCTTATTAGGCCCATTTTGCAGATGAGGGAACTGAGGCTTAAATCAGTCCAACAGGGGCCCAAGGATACAGAAGTCATTGGCAGACCTCCAAAACCTCTGCCCTTTGCAAAACATCATGTTAGCTCCCCAATACACTCTATGAGTAGGGCTAGGAGCCAGAATCTAAGAATGGATAAACCACAGACCATACATTCTAAGAGTTTATAATTCACTCCAGGAGGCAGGCTGGTACCCTAGTCATTGTCATACAAGCCACCCTGAGCTCTCCAAGGTACAAAGGGCTGAGGGAGTCCACAAGAGGGGGAAATATTCTTGACTGAAGGAGTCGGTCTTGACAGAGAGAAACACTCTGGGCTTGGTCCTTGGAAGTCAGGATGGTTTCCATTAGCAGAGCAGAGGGTAGGCCAAGGCAGAGAGGGGCCGGGTGCCATGCCCCCATCCTGCTGCAGGGCCATGGCCTCTCACCTGCCAAGGGCAACAGGAGCCCTGTATGTATATCCATCCTGCAAGACTCCTGTGTGTCACAGTACACGTTTTGGGCACACGCTCAGATCTACCGCTGGCCTCCAAGTGCATTTAAGAGTGTGGTGCACGTCCAGGAATTCCTAGAGAGAGGACGAAGCCCCAGGGAGCCATCTCACACCATCTCCTCTTAGGAGTTATTTCTCCCGGCACAAGGGCTGCCTTCCCTGCAGCGTGAACCCACCAGCAGGGAGTTGTGCCAGAAGGGTTGTATTAATTATTCCCTGGCCTGGTATCAAGTCCATCTTCGGCCTCACAGCCCTGAGGAACTGAGCCGAACATCTAGCTTACAGTTTGTATTCAGTCTCTGGCTGAATCTGAGGCTGGAAGATGGCATGTCTCTAAGTAAGGACCTTACCTCCAATACTTTCTGCGTCCTGGACTCCCAGATGCAAACTTGCAAGTACCAAACTGCGCCTTGGTCCCACTGGGTCTTCCGTGCGAAGGGCCACCCCACCCCGGTGCTGTGAGACAAACGCCATCCCCCAGCACCCTGACTTCAACTCAACAAGTCCCACTCCTTGCTTATGGATCCCACTGCAGGTTAGTCCCCTCCATCCTTCAGCATGTGGCTCGGCAAACCACAGCCTGCGTATCTGGCCCACCACTTATTTCTGTAAATAAAGTTGTACTAATAGCACAGCCATGCCCATCTGTTTACCCATTGTCTGCATGAGGCTACTTTACCCTCACAACGGCCACTGAAACTGGTGCTGGACATGGAGAGTGAACAAGAAAGCAGCCATTTTTAGTTCCATCCACTGAGAGATGAAGTGGTCGTTAACCACGTACGGATTAGCCCATAATAATTATTCCACTCCAGGAACAGTAGAAAAGTAAGGTGTAAATATAGGTTAAAAGGTAAGAGAAGACATATTGAGAACTATAAACACACAAAAATAAATGGAACCGGACAACATAAACAGCTCTTTTAATGCTGAATATAATTGGTTGCCAATCTGTTTTACCAAGAAAGTAATAATAAATTTGTAAATAACTTTTTTAATAAACACAAAAAATCTGAGATTCAAATTAGATAATTCTTTTTAATCTACTTTGAAAACTTTACAAGAGAATTTTGAGTACTTTTATTGCCTATCTTACTAACCACAAATGTGCTGAGAACAGGTAAAAAATCATTAAAGTTTTCAGCACACTAATAAATTTAGCACTGTTCTGGTTGTTAAAAGAATGGAGTGAGAGTTGAAATATTTTGGCATTTTTATAGTGTTTGTTTCGTATTTCTGAAATATATTTATTTTAATAAGAAGTATCTGCCTTACTATATGCAAAGAAAAATAAAGATTAAACAAAGAATTTCATTTTTTAAAGAAGTTTGCCAATCCCTGCCAATAATGAAGAAGAAAAGGAGGAAAAGGAGAGACCTAGAAAAATTATTTATGTTTTAGATTCCCTGTCACAGAGCTCTTTTTTCTGGGCTATTAAGGTTATTTCTCTCAAAGAATAAATCTGCTTTAAACCTTTGGAGATATCACACTTCATAAAGGACAGAGATCCCAATTCCTTAGCATGGTTCATAAAATCCCATAACAACCCCTGCCCGCCTCAAACACATGACAAGCACCCATGACATGACATGGCATGAAACAGATCGGTGTGCCATGCGGGGTAGTAAATGCAACATTTTGTAAAGTTTGTATTTCACACACATATACGTACCTATGTATTTGTGTACTGAGCCCACCATGCAACATAAGACTTCATTCGATAGGTTAATAGTCAAAAAACCTGAAAGCCACTACACTAAAACTCTATGAATTAGATCTCAGATCTATCCATTTCTCCACATACCACGTCACAAAACCTCTTACCTGGGCCTTCGCTACAGCTCCGCCCCTCATCTTCTTGCTTGCCTCTTGACTACCTACCAAGGTGCTTGCACACGGTGGCCAACTCTGAAAAACCCTGTTCTGAAGCCCTTTGGGGATTCCCGCTGTTTTGGAAATCAAATTCAGGCTTCTTACTATAGCCACAGACTTAATCACGGCCTGAAGCCTGCCTGCCTGCCCCGCTCCTGTACAACATTCCAGTCATGCTGCCTTAGACGTGTTCAGCTTTTCTCATCGCAGAGCATTTGTGGGTATCAACCTCTTGAATACGAGGTTGAACTGGACTTCAGTCGATGTTGGGACTTAGCATATTGAGGATATACCCGATATTCCCAATGCCCACACACCCAGCCCCAGCATACACATACGCACGCACATGCCTTGCCTCACCAACTCCACTTCATCCTTTAGGTTTTACTTTAATGTCACTTCCTCCAAGTATCTTCCCTGACACCCTAGACAAAATCAGAGACCCCTGTATTTTCAGCATTCTTTTTTTATCCCTCACAACACATATCTCAATTGTAATTAGCAATTTGTGTGACTCACAGTAACTGCCCCCTTCTACCCACCCTTGGACTGTACACCCCATATAGCAGGATCTACATGTGCCCTGCCCAACACTGTGTCCACAGCAACCCCCCGGCCCACAGTAGGTGCTCAAGAAACATTCATTGAATGACTAAGTCCACAAACCTCACCCTACAGTCTGCGAATCTCAGGCCACAAATTTCAAAGTCCCATTTTCACATCTAGAAGCTATACTCAGTCACTATGGCCTAAACCAGATGTGGAAGTTCCAGCCGTTCTCAAGAAATTCTGGCAACGGGTATTTTTGTCTGATCTGAAAAACCTGAACCCAGACAGAATTGGAAAATACTTGGCACGCTTGGCTCCTGAGAGCCCGCCAGCCCCAGTGGGAGTGGGCACGCTTTCAAGACGAGCACGCACCCTGCTCCGCAAGAGGAGTGGGATCCGAGTTCTGTAGCCGGGATGAGTGAACCCCCATTTTTTTCAGATTCTCACTTGTCATAAACATTCTTGGTGTCATCCTGCCCACTGGCTTCTAATAAGCTGGGGCATGTACACTTCATCTTCTGATGCAGAATGACAATTAGTCACTCGTTGGCTCTTAAAGGACCAACCGTGAAATATTCCTCAGCGTTTACTTAAGCTTCCTTCACTCTGTGTGTCTGAGTCACAAGAAAAGCAGTGATAACTGCTTCAAGTTCAAAAATGATTTGCTAATCCAGAAAAAAAAAATGTCAGGATCAGAGGAATGAAGATAAGCTATGAGTTCAAACTGCTGAAGCTGGCTAATGGGCCCCTGTAATACTCTATTTTTGTGTGTGTTTCAAATTTTCCATGTGGACACTGAAAAATTATTTGATGAGCATTTAGTGACTCATATCAATATTCATCCATATGTTTGCTCCCAATAATAAGCATTTGTTATTAAAATCAGCAAATGAAGGCACATATAGAGGCTGATTTTGCACAGCAAACAATAATTGTATGACCCTATCTCCAACTTAATTATAACTCTACTAAAATAACATTAAATTGTGAATGAATTTCTAATTGCTATGCATAAAAAGTTAAATTCTATTTAAAACAAGTTTTAAATAACTAAAAACATGAACCCAAGTACAAAGCTTGGCATTCAATATGTATTTACTAAACGAAAGACCAGCTGAGGCAGCTTTCCCAATTAAACTACAACTATTTTTAGCTTAAGCAAAGAGAAAAAAAAGATTAATAATGCCAAAAGAAGACTAATAATCTTTTTTTAAAGATTGAAAAAAGATGAATAATATCTTGGTTCTGATATCATTCCCTAATAAAAGGAAAAAGGGTTCCTTGGAGAAATGGCCGATCCTAGGGTTGGGGCGGGGAATATACAAAATGAGCCTGGAGCATGTGTCTTGTAGTGACAGAAGGTAATAATGTGGCATTGAAACATGTCTGTTTTAAATGCAGGCATGTCAAAAGCACATAGGAACCAACCTGAAAAAGATTCCAATGGCCAAAGCTGGAACAATTTGAGTAAACAAAATAAATGAGGTAGCACTGGATTATAACCCCAAATATAAAATAAATATCTGTGAGTCCGATCATATAAATTTGTGATTAAATGACTAAATAAATTAGGGAGATGAAACAAATCTCCCACACAGAATTCCAAATAATTTCCAAATAATAATCCAAAATAATGTAGATATTCCCCCTTGAAGAAGGTGGAGCTCAACCCTTCACTCTTGAGTATGGGCTGAGCTTACCGACTTGCTTCCAAAGAAAAGAGTATGAAAAGAGAAGGGGGGAAACTTTACAGTGGAAAAACCAGACAGACATGATCTCAGCCAGATGGTCAAGGTCAACACCAACACTGATAAGTCATGTACCCTTTTTATGTAATGAGAATGGCACTTTATCTCTAGGATTTTCCTTGTAAAAACCCATACCCCAACCTCATCCAGAGAAAAACATCAGGCAAATCCAAAATGAGAGAGATTCTACAAAGTACCTGCCTGGTACTTTTCAGAACTGTCAAGGGCAGTAGCTTGAGTGTCTGAGAAACTCACAGAGTAGAGATGGCCAAGGAGACAAGGTAACTAAGTGTGATGAGTTACTCTGGATGGGAGCCTGCATGCGGGAAATGAACCACAGGTGCCCCCTGCAAACTGGCCCCTAGGTTGTTTACTCCTTGATAGCAGCAGGTGGTGAAGCTTATTGACACAAAAGTCAAAGTTTCACCTATACTATTACTTTAAACCTAGCCCAAAATCAGCAGATTTTTAGCCATTTAGAACCTGCTTGCTTTGCATAATACCCCCCAAACTGCACCTGACGTCTGCTAGTCATAGATTAGATAAACTCTGTAACTATAAAGACCCAAGCCCCTGCTGCCCTCCGGAGTTCTCAGACCCAGAGACCTTCTACTGGGCTGCTGAGCAACATCACCTAGAAACACAAGGCCCGTGTCCAGTCCCCTGTCCCCCTGGGAGTTCCTCTGTCCTCCTCACTCCTTAGAAGTGAACCTGCACCATAGCCTCTGCATGGTTGTGACCAATGTACCATAGTAACTTAGGATGTTAGCAATAGAAAAACCTCGGTGAGGAGTATACAGACACTCTCTGTAGTATTTTTGTAGATTTTCCATGAATCTAAAACTATTCAAAAATGAAAAATCTATTTGAATTAAAAAGAATGATAAGAAGGAGAGGCAGGACTTTGGTAATAGCTGTGTGACACAGCAAATCCTCTCACCCAACAAAACAATCACTCAGCTGTTGAAAATTGTAAAAGAAACACGTAACATCTCTGGAAAAGAGAAATAATTACAAAATAATATCTACCAAATCTCAATAATAATAGCAAGAGTCTGTGGCATCTGGTCTGTGACCTGCCCAGCTCTAAGTAACAGAAGCTCTACTTCAGATGGTGCAGCCAAGAAAAAGGAGGTTCCATATCCCCTAGCTCCCAGTCTAAAGCTACAATTCTGCTCCAGGAGGGACGAGCCCCCAGAGTCTTCATCTGTCCTTCCTGCCCCACCCCTCACCAGCTCCATGTTCAAGAAACTCAGGTACACATGAGAGACTGGGAATTCCTTCCCCAGCACAGATCCCATTTATCAGATGAGGGCTCTTCAAAAGCTTGACAGGGGTCAAGAATACTGGGGCTTCGATCACCTCCCTCCAACCCAGATTGCTTGTACAATGAAGGCTACGTGCATGGAGAGGAAAACTAAGGAGACCAGGGACTACCCTTCTTTCTCCACTGGCCATGCACAGAGTGGAGGTGTCACTCTGGGAGATGTGAACTTCTGTCCCCTCCCTAACCTTGCTGCAGTGGTGAACAGATTCTGCCCAGGGGAAGAGAGGCCATCAGAATTGGCAAGCCAAAATGTATGCCCAAGAGAACTAATATTATCTGGAACAAAGCATGGAGAAAATCATGCCTAAGGAAATTGTTGAAAATAATGAAGAACTTGGTGGCAGTCAATTAAGAGGGGACTAGTAGTTCCATGAAACCTGTAGCAATACACAAAATGGCACACCAGTCTTAAGTTTAACAGAGAGAATTAGAGAAAGGGACAATCAAGAAGGGCCCTCCTGGAATCATACTCATCCCTGAGAACCCAGCAGCCTGGCACATGTGTTAGTCAACACCCAATGGGAGCAATCAGAGCTGGATATGGAGCAGATTTAAGTGCACTGTCCCATATGAATTCATCATCAGCAAAGGGCCTTACTGGTTCTAGGGGTTTAAGTATAACCGCTGAACAAACACTGACTAAATGATAAACTACGATGACCCTAGGAAGCTGGGCTTAAAACTGCACTCATCCCTGCTCGTCTGGAAGACTAGCACATGCCCAGAGCTGCATCCTCCCAGGAGGGCCCAGAGAGTAAACATCCCACAGACCAGTCTTCAACACAGGACAAAATTGTAAATCCTCTGAACTATGAACGTAGTCTCCAAGCCACACACAAATTCCAACAGTAAAAAGTGAAAAACTAACTGGCTGACGGGGCACAAGCACGTTTGACCAATGAGCAGCTTATGCTGTTGACCCAGGGGAAATCCTTAGGGAGCCAGTCTACAAGGAAAAAAAAAGAGGAAAAAGCTGAGCAGAGACATAAGAAGTTACACACTGCAAAGAAGAGAGACTTTAAGAATTAGTTCAGCCTAGTCATTAAACACATAAATACATGACCATACATAAACAAAACAAACAAACAAACAAAAAAAAACAGGCCCTGGCTGGGCGTGGAGAAGGAGAATCAGTACCCATATTTGCTACAATATATTCTCTAAAATGACCAGTTTTCAACCAAAAATTATGAGACATGAAGAAACATTAAGGCAGGGGTGTCAAACTCATTTTCACCAGGGACCACATCAGCTTTGCGGTTGCCTTCAAAGGACTGAGATAATTTTAGGACTGTATAAATGTAACTACTCCTTAACTGTTAAAGAGCTGAAATTACATTTGGCCCCCTGAAGGCAACCATGAGGCTGATGTGGCCCCCAATGACAATGAGTTTGACACCCCTGCATTAAGGTGCAATGAATGATCAAGGAGAAAAAGTAAACAATAGAAACTGTCTTTGAGGGGCCACAAGTGTTAGACATGACATATAGAGACTTTGAAACAACTATTAAAAAGATGTTCCAAGAACTAAAAGAAATTATATTTAAAGAATTAAAGGAAAGTATTTATGACTATGACACATCAAACAGAAAATATCAATAAGATGGAAATTTTTTAAAGGAAGAAACAAATGGAAATACTGAAGTTGAAAGGTACAATTACCAAAATGACAGTATCATTAGCAAGGCTCATTTAAGTTGATAGAAAAAAGAATCAGTGAACTTGAAGATAAATCAGTAGAGATTATACAATGTGAAAAACAGAAGGAAAGAAAGTAGAAAAATGAACAGAGTGTTAAAGAAATGTGAGACACCATTAAGCACAGCAACATATGCATAATGGAAGTACCATAAGAAGAAGAGAAAATATTAAAAGAAATAATGGCTGAATATATTTCAAATTTGATGAGAAACACTAATCTACAACTCTAAGTAGCTCAATGAATTCCAAGTAGAATAAATGCAAAGATATCACATCCAAACACATCATAGTCAAATGCTGAAAGCCAAAGATAAATAGAAAGTCTTTAAAGCACTAAGAGAGAAATGACTCATTACATACAAAGGAACAATAAGGAGATTAACAGATGACTTCTCACCAGAAACAATGGAGACCAGAGGGCATTGGAACAACATATTCAAAGTACCAAAAGAAAAAAGTTGTCAGCCAAGAATCCAAAAATCTAGCAAAAATAACCTCAAAAAATTAAGGCAGAGTAAAGACATTCCCAAGATAAGCAAAAACAAAGTATTTGTTGTAAAGCTAAATAAAACAACAAAACAAAGGTGCATAACTAATACTCCAACAATAGAAATTTACATTTTTAAAATTATCCCATTAATACATAAGAAGGTATAAAAGAGAGTGAAAGGAACAATGTACATATAGGACAAATAGAAAGCAAACATTAGACTCTGGTCAAGATGGAGGTGTAGGCACACACATTTTGCCTCCTTATGCAACCACAAGAAGAATTACAAATAATCTCAAAACAAAAAACACCCAGAACTGCCTGAAAACTGAACTGGATGGAAGTTCAACAGTCAAAGATTTAAAGAAGCCATATTCATCCAGATAGGTAGGAGAGGTGGAGACCAGGAGTAGGAGCAGAGAGAGGACACAGTGTGGTGTGGAGAGGTGGTGGTGGAAGCAGAAATGGCAGTTCCATGTTCACGTGTGGTGAATAAAAATTGGAAGGGAAACATTGGGAGCAAGTGATCCCAGCCCTAGGCCAGACCAAGCAGCCTAGTGTTCAAAGCACCAAAGAGAAAACCTTATAACTTCTAGCTGTAAAAGCCAGTGGCAGGGTTGGGAGGTGGAAGAAACAGCCAGTTTCTCAGGAGAATTCATTTAAAGAACTCACATATACTTAGAACATACGCAAACCCACCCACTCTGGGAATCACCCAGATTCAGGTGCAAAGGGCAACAGCCAGAAGGGTGTCAGTCACATATAGGAAGTGGGTGAAGCAACTGGAAATAGGGTAAGTGCTGGGAAAACCTCCAGAAGCCAGGCAGCAGCTTTTTGTTTCCTCTCCAACCGCTCCCCGCAACACAGAGCCATAAAGCTTGAAGCGGGTTGCCCCACCTGGCAAATACCTAAGGCTCTGACCCATACAGCTTAACAGGTGTGCTACCACAGGGAGTCAAAGCAGCTCTGCGTGACACACAGAAACAAACACAGGGAGGCTGCCAAATTGAGAAGGCAAAGAAATATGGCCCAAATGAAAGAACAGAAAAATAACAAAACAAAATGGAGATAGCCAACCTATTAGATGCAGAGCTCAAATCACTGGTGATCAGAATGCTCAGAGAACTCATGGAGTATGGCAAAAACATAAGGGAAGACATAAATGCTACACTAAGTAAAATAAAGAAAAATCCACAGGGAACCAACAGTAAAGGGAAGGAAGCTAGGATTCAAGTCAATGATTTGGAACGTAAGGAAGAAATAAACATCCGATCAGAACAGAATGAAGAAACAAGAATTCAAAAAAATGAGGACAGTATAAGAAGACTCTGGGACATCTCTAAATGTGCCAACATCCAAATCATAGAGATGCCAGAAGGAGAAGAGTTAGAGCAAGAAACTGAAAACTTATTTGAAAAAATAATGAAGAAAAACTTCCCCAACCTGATAAAGGAAATAGATTTCCAGGAAGCCCAGGAAGCTCATAGAGTCCCAAAGAAACTAGACCCAAGGAGGAACACACCAGGATACATCATAATTAAATTACCCAAGATTAAAGATAAGGAAAGAATCTTAAAAGCGGCAAGAGAAAAGCAGAGAGTTACCTACAAAGGAGTTCCCCTAAGACTCTCAGCGGATTTCTCAAAAGAAAGCTTACAGGCAAGAAGGGACCAACCAGAAGTATTTAAAGTGATGAAAGGAAAAGACTTCCATACAAGATTACTCTATTGAACAAAGCTATTATTTAGAATGGAAGGGCAGATAAAGTCAAATTAAAGGAGTTCATCACCACCAAACCATTATTACATGAAATGTTAAAGGTACTTATCTAAGAAAAGATCAAAACTACGAACAGTAAAATGACAACAAACTCACAACTATCAACAACTGAATCTAAAAAAGCAAAAACAAACTACGCAAACAACTAGAACAAGAACAGGATCGTAGATATGAAGATCATTTGGAGGGTTATCAGCAGGGAGGGCAAGCGGGGAGAACAGAAGAAAAGGTACAGGGAGTAAGAAGCATAATTGCTATATACAAAATAGATACAGGGATGTTAAGAGTAGTATAGGAAATGTAAAAGCCAAAGAACTTATATGTACAACCGATGGACATGAACTAAGGTGGGGATTGCTGGAGGGAAGGGGGTACTGGGTTGGGGGGGCTAAGGAGGAAAAATTGGGACAACTGTAATAGCACAATCCATAAAATCTACTTTAAAAAGAAAATAAACATTAAGATGATAGAAGTAGGCCTAAGCACATCAACAATAACATTAAATGTAAATTGTCTAAATACCTCAATTAAAACAGATTGTCAAATTAGATTTAAAAAAAAAAGCAAGAACCAACTATATTCTCGCTAGATAGGCCACAATTTAAATATAGATACACAAATTGGTTAAATGTAAAAGGATGGGAAAAGATATGTCATGCTAACACTCAAAAGAAAGTCAGAGGCCATATTAATATCAAAGTAGATTTCACAACAAGGTATATCACAAAGAAAAAGAAAGGCATTACATAATAATAAAAAGGAGTCTAAGATGTAGCATCCACCTGCTGGCCCTGTAGCTCTGGCCACCTTTCTGCCTGAGAGAAAGCTGTCCCCCAGCTCTTGCTCGATGCCAGACACTTCAGTTCCCCCTGTATGCCACTGGTACCTTTTAAGCTGCTACCCCAGTGCTCATGCTCAGAGAGACTCAGTCTGAGAGGAGGAGGAAGAAGAGGAGACAGTCTTCCTCTTTCCCATCTACACAAGTAGATCCTCCTCTTCAGGGATCAAGAAGGTTGGAAGCAATGAAAGCTACCTGGGTTTAAGCCTGAAGCAGCTGGTCTCAGGACCAGTGCCATTTCACTCACCTATCAGAGTCTCCAGTTCAAATTCCCCCAAAACCAAACAGGAAACTGACCCCCCAACCATGGTAAAAAGAAAGAGAACTTGAAATTGCATCTTTCAACTATAAATAGTGCTGGACCCCCAGACCTCAGTCCAAGGATTGTCAATGGAATTGAAGATACAGCAGTGAAAGAAGCCCAGTATGAAGGAGTTCCCATAAGACTATCAGCTGATTTCTCAAAAGAAACCTTGCAGACAAGAAGAGGCTGGAAAGAAGTATTCCAAGTCATGAAAGGCAAGGACCTACATCCAAGATCACTCTATCCAGCAAAGCTATCATTTAGAATGGAAGGGCAGATAAAGTCAAACTAAAGGAGTTCATCACCACCAAGCCCCTATATATGAAATGTTAAAGGGGATTATCAGAGAAAAAGAAGATAAAAAATACGAACAGTAAAATGACAACAAACTCACAACTATCAACAACCGAACCTAAAAAAAAAAAAGCAAACTAAGCAACCAACTAGAACAGGAACAGATTCACAGAAATGGAGATCACATGGAGGGTTATCAGCAGGGAAGGCGCAGGGGAAGAATGGGGGGAAATGTACAGGGTATAAAAGGCATAAATGGTAGGTACAAAATAGACAGGGGGAGGTTAAGAATAGTATGGGAAATGGAGAAGCCAAAGAACTCATATGTATGACCCATGAACATCAATTAAGAGGGGAATGCTGGTGGGAGTGGGGGTGCAGGGCAGAGGAGAATAAAGGGGAGAAAAATGGGATAACTGTAATAGCATAATCAATAAAATATATTCAAAAAAGAAATAACAACAAATGGTAACTCAAAGGCATACAAAGAATTAATATCTCTGGTAAAAACTACTACACAGGTAAATACAAAAACAAATAAAAACAAAAAATACAAAAAACAAATACAAAACTAATAAAAAAACAATATTGGTTGTTTGTTGCTTTGTTTATGATGGCCATTCTGACCAGTGTGAAGTGGTATCTCATTGTGGTTTTAATTTGCATTTCTCTGATGGCTAGTGATGCTGAGCATCCTTTCATATGTCTCTGGACCCTCTGTATGTCCTCCTTGGAGACTGGAGAAAAGGGAACCCTAATGCACTGTTGGTAGGATTGCAGACTGGTGCAACTACTATAGAAAACAGTAAGGAATTTTCTCAGAAAACTAAAAATGGATCTGCCTTTTGACCCAGCAATTACACTTCTAGGATTATATCCTAAGAACCCTGAAACACCAATTCAAAAGAACCTATGCACCCCAATGTTTACAGCAGCACAAGTTACAATAGCCAAGTGTTGGAAGCAACCTAGGTGCCCATCAGTAAATGAATGGATCAAAAAACAATGGTACATTTACACAGTGGAATTCTCTGCAGCAGAAAGAAAGGAGGCGCGCCTACCCTTTGCAACAGCATGGATGGAACTGGAGAGCATTATGCTAAGTGAAATAAGCCAGGCAATGAAAGACAAATAACATAAGATCTCACCATTAACAGGAACCTAATCAACAAAACAAACAAGCAAGCAAAGTATAGCCAAAGACAATGAAATTGAGAACAGCCTGACAGTGACCAGAGGGGAGAGGGGAGGGGATAATGGAAGAAAAGAGTGAAGGGTTTACAGGAACAATTATAAAGTACTCATGGACAATAACAAAGGGGGAGTGGAAATGGGGGAGGGAGACAGGGAGGGCTGGAGTGATGGGGAGGGGTGGGGGAAGGCAGAAAACTGTACTTGAACAACAACAAAAAATATTTTTTAAAAAAGAACTTTTGGATAAAAATAAATAAATAAATAATAAAAAACAATGAAAGGGTCAATTCATCAAAAGGACATAAACTTAACATGTATGCACCTAATAATAGTTTAAAAATACACACACAAAAAAAACACAAAAGCTGATAGATATGGGAGGAGACAGATCCACAATTATTGTCAAAAGCTTAAATATACCTCTCAAAAGTTAATAAAACAAGTACACGAAAAATCAGAATATAAAAGAATCTAACCACCATCAACCAGCTTGATGTAGTTGGCACTTCATCATTACTAGTGACTCCTAGTTGACATGCACATGCTAACAACAGAATAATTATTTTCAAATGCATGTAACATACTTGCCAATATAGGTTACAGATGGAGTTACAAAAACAAGTTTCAATAAGGTTAAGAGGACTGATGCCATACAAAGCATGTTCTCTGACCAAAGTGGAATTAAATTACAAATTAATAGAATATCAGAAAATTCCCTAAATATTTGGAAATTGAGCAATAAACTTCTAAATAATCTGTAGATTAAAAATCTAAAGAAAATTAGAAAGTATTTTAAACTAATAAAAATGAAGAGAAAGCATATCAAATGTGTGGTATGCTTATAAAACCTATATTAATAAAGAAGTAAGATCTCAAATCAACGATCTCAGTTTATACCTTCAGAAACTTAAAAAAAGAAAAACAATTACATCCCAAGCAAAATTTAAAAAGAAAATGAAGAGGAAAAAATAATGAAATAGAAAATAAGAAAATGATAGAGAAAAATCACTGAAACTTAAAGCTGGTTTGATGAAAAATATCAATAAAATTGATAAAGCTCTATCTAGACTGATCAGAAAAGGAAAGAAGCTACAAATTAATAATATCAATAATGAGGGAAGTAACATCACTACAGATTCTATGTGTATTAAAAGGATAATCAGGGAATGTTATCCTTTTAACTCTTTTCCAGTAAATCTGACAACTTCATGAAATGAAATAATTCTTGGAACAACATAAAGTTAAGACTCCTGAATTCAAGAAAAAATAGATAACAGGAATAGCACTATATCTACTAAATAAATTTACTTTGTAGTTTAAAATACTTTTACGATAGAAACTCTATTTTTACCAAGCATTAATAATAACTCCAATTCAACAAAAACTCTTCCAGAAATTTGAAGGGAATACTTCCCAATTCACTTGATCAGGGCAGCAATATCCTGCCACCAAAATCACACAAAGATATTGCAAGAAAAGAAAACAAACTACAAACCAATAACTACCATGCACATAAATACAAAATTTCTACTGACAATTTGAGCAAATACAATCCAAAAATACATTAAAAGGATTGTACATCATGACCAAGTGGAATTTTTTTCCTCAAAATGCATGGTTGATTTAATATTAAAGAAAAAAATCAATGGAATTCACCACACTGACAAACAAAACTATAAAAACCATACAAATTAACTCAGATACAGGGGTGAAAAGCATTTGACAAAATCCAATATCCATTCTTGATTATAAAATTTCAGCAAATTAGGAACGATAGATTTCCTCTACTTCATGAAGTGCATCGACAAAAAAAGAAGAAAAAATTACCTAGCATCACACCTAATGGTGAAAGACTAAATGCTTTGCCCCTTGAACAAAGGGATGAACAAGACAAGGATGTCTCTCACCACTTCTATTCAACATTTATTGGAGGTTCTACCCAGAGTAATTAAGCAAGAAAAAGAAATAAATGGCATCCAGGTTGAAAACAATGAAGCAAAAGTGGCTTTATTCCCAGAAGACATGTTTGTCCAGGTAGATAATTGAACTGAATCTTTAAAAAAAAATCTGGACTTCCGGCCAAGACGGAGGCGTAAGTGGACACACTGTGCCTCCTCTGACAATCAAAATTAAGAACAACAAAAATTTAGAAACAAAAAACACCCAGAACAGATAGAAAATTGAATTGTATGGAAATCCGACAACGATTCACCCAGACCAGTAAGAAGGGCGGAGTCAGTGGCCTGCGGAGAGGGATTGTGGCAGGGAAAAAGCAGTGGCTGTTGGTCCCAGCAGCGCAGGGGGCGGTTGACACACTCCAGGAGCACAGGCGGTGGTTAGCAGACCCTAGGTGCAGGGAGGCAGTGAGCAGACCCAGCGAGATGTGCAAGGTGGCTGACCGCAGTCATGCATTAGCACACGGATAAACCAGGTGAAAACAGGTAGCAGGTGGACTGCGCAACCCAGGACCCCAGTGCCGGGAAGTGGGGCCTAGAGGCACCAATTGGGGACCCTTGTGGGGGTTGGAGTACCAGGAGAGATTCCCAGCCTCACAGAGATGTCTGAGATCCGAGAGAGCACAGAAAAGGTACCATTGTTCCCTCTCTGACCCCGCCCCCACATATAGCATCACAATTCTGTGACTGGGTTGCCCTGCCCTGGTGAACACCTAAGGCTCTGCCCCTCATACATAACAGGTGCGACCAGACCAAAAGAAAAAAGAAAAAAAAAGGCTCAAATGAAAGAACAAATCAAACCACCACAGCCAATACTTTTAAGCGAGCAAGAAATAGTCAACCTATCAGATGCACAGTTCAAAGCACTGGTGATCAGGATGCTCACAGAATTGGTTGAATTTGGTCGCAAATTAGATGAACAAATGAAGGCTACAATAAGCGAAATGAAGGAAAATGCACAGGGAACCAATAGTGATAGGAAGAAAACTGGGACTCAAATCAATGGAGTGGACCAGAAGGAAGAAAGAAACAACCAAACAGAAAACAAGGAAGAAACAAGAATTCAAAAAAATGAGGAGAGGCTTAGGGACCTCCAGTACATCTTAAAATATTCCAACATCCAAATTATAGGGGTACCAGAAAGGGAAAAGGAAGAGCAACAAGTGGAAAAGTTATTTCAACAAATAATGAAGGAGAACTTCCCCAATCTGGCAAAGGAAATAGACTTCCAGGAGGTCCAGGAAGCTCAGAGAGTCCCAAAGAAGTTGGACCCAAGGAGGAACACACCAAGGCACATCGTAATTACATTACCCAAGATTAAAATGAAGGAGAGAATTCTAGAAGCAGCAAGAGATAAGGGGACAGTCACCTACACAGGAGTTCCCATCAGACTGTCAGCTGATTTCTCAAAAGAGACCTTCCAGGCAAGAAGGGGCTGGAAAGAAGGATTCCAAGTCATGAAAGGCAAGGACCTCCATCCAAGATTGCTCTATCCAGCAAAGCTTTCATTTAGAATGGAAGGGCAGATAAAGTGCTTCTCAGATAAGGTCAAGTTCAAGGAGTTCATCATCACCAAGCCCTCATTATATGAAATGTTAAAGGGACTTATCTAAGAAAAAGAAGATAAAAAATATGAACAGTAAAAATACAGCAAACTCACAGTTATTAACAACCACACCTAAAACAAAAGCAAACTAAGCAAACAGCTAGAACAGGAACAGAATCAGAGAAATGGAGATCATATGGAGGGTTAGCAACAGGGGAGTGGGAGGAGGAGAGAAGGGGAAAAGGTACAGAGAATAAGTAGCATAGACAGTAGAGAGAAAATAGACAGGGGAAGGGCAAGAATAGCATGGGAAATGTAGAAGCTAAAGAACTTATGACACATGGACATGAACTAAAGGGGGGAATATGGGTTGGAGGGGGTGTGCATGATAGGGGGGAATGAAGGGGAGAAATAGGACAACTTTAATAACATAATTAATAAAATATATTTTTAAAAATCTACTAGAAATTCTAATAAGTTTCACCAAGCTTCATGATACAACATGAATATACAAACATCAACCATATTTCTACAAGCTAGCAATGAACAATCAACAGTTGAAAAATTTTAAATACCATTCACAATAGCATGAAAATACATGAAATACTTAAGGATAAATCTGATAAAAGATGTGAGAAACTTATATACTGGAAACTACAAAACATTGTTGAAAAAAGTAGAGAACCAGGAAATCCAGTATCTGAATAAAAGGAATTTAGGAAAGTAAAACCAAAAAAAAAAATTAAAAGGAAGGAAATCAATAAGATAATTCTGGAAAATTCCAACAATAAATAATATAAAATTTTCAGACCCACAGAACCCACCAGGTATCTCCTACAATGACCAAAAATGGACTAACCCAAGACACATCTGGATAGAAATACAGAACTAAATTTCACAGATGAGATTCTGAAATCTTTCAAAGAGAAAAATAAAGTTTTGCATCCAAAGGACCAAAATAGCTTCAGAGTTCTCAAAAGCAACTCTGAACACCAGAAGCAATAGAGAAATACTTTAAAAATACTAAAGTATTTTTAGAATGACTTCTAACCTAGAATTCTATACTGAGCCAAATCAACAATCAAGTGGTAGAGTAGAATAAATGCATTTTTATAAATGGACAATCTCAAAAAATTAACTTCCCACCCACCTTTCTCAAGAATCCTTTTGAGAGTGTGCTCCATCATTAACTAGCGTGTAAATCGAGGGAGAGAATACTTAAAAGATACAGCACAGTTAAAAAAGCAGGGACTCCCCAAGCTGATAGTGAGGGACTCCAGCATGACAGCTATGCACTAGACCTTGGGGGAAATCAATCCAGACTGGAGCAGGTGTGACATTATTTTTGGCCAACAATAGCACACGGCTCTAGGGCCACTTTCTTTCCAGAATAAACAGGCATAATGAGAGTCACTAGAGCCATCACTTTTTTAAATTTTATTTTTCAATTACAGTTTACATTCAATATGATTTTATATTAGTTTCAGGTGTACAGCACAGTGGTTAGATAATCACATACTTGACAAAGTGTTCCCCCTGATATTTCCAGTACCTTCCTGGTGCCACACAGAGTCATCGCTTTTTTATTGATGAGATCCTTAACAACGACAGTGTACAGATGGCAAAGGATGATGAGAAAATGAAGTACCATAGTTCACTGATGCTGAGACCACTTTTTTGACATTTTAACATCTCTGAAATCAAAACATACCTTATATTGAGGAAATATCATAGTTTCATTGGCTGCATATTCTCTGACTTGGTAGTCTATCTTATCACTGACAGCATTTTAGATTCAGTGAAATATGGGATGTTCCCTACAAGAGTGGCTACACTCATCTGACGGCCCCTTCGAATGAAAATTTTGGCAAAAGCCCCTTGTTTTTGAGAATTAGGCTGCAATACCAAGAAAAACACAAATCTGCTCAATCAAGAATAAGCCTCCTCGAGGAGCTCCAGTGGCGCAATCGGTTAGCGCGCGGTACTTATAAGAATAAGCCTCCTCCATAAACAAACAAGCTTGCATATGCACAGAATTTCTTACACAAAGCTAGTAACTCATCAAGTTACGTCTGGGAGATGTAAAGAATACTACTTTCCCTATTTACCCTTTTGATCCTTTTGAATTTTGTACCACGAGCATGCTTTACCTATCAAAAAGCAGTAACAATTGAGTAAATGAGTGTATAAACATATTTAGAAGGAAGTGTAAGAATCTGGGCATTAGCTATGATGATGACGTTGAACTGCCAAACACTGGTATGACTTCCTTTTGTTCCATTTGTTCTCAAAATACTAAACTCTCTTTTATTTACTTTTTAAAGTATAGTTCATATACCATCTTACATTTGTCCTCTTAGTTTCAGGCATACACTATAGTGATTCAACATTTTTATACCTTACAACGTAATCACCCCAATGTTAGTAATCATTGGTAAAATCACAGTATTATTGACTATATTCCCACCCCTTTTTCACCTACCCCTCCACCCCCTCCCTCCTAGTAACCATCCCGTTGGTCTCTGTTTCTATTAAAGCAGCCTCTCTTAAGGTCCAAATACTTTCTTTGGATTAAACAGTTCCCCCTAAATAAGAGTGAAGTTGGGAATGCTGAGGAATGAAAAAACACCCATTTTAATTCTGTTGCCAGTTTCATAATCCATTCCGTCTACCAAGAGATGTGAAAAGGCCACTGACCAAGACAGACTGAAACATCTGTAGAAAGGGTGAAGACTGCAGCAACAAGCCCATGTGCCCCATGCCTCCGGGTAATGTTCTTCCCACAACCATTTCCGCCCCGCCCCGTAGCACTGGCACCTCTTGTGGGAGGAGCTAAGGTCATCCACTGGGAGGAGTACAGAGTTAGGAGGAAACTGAGAAAACTGGATTCATAAAATCAGTTGTCAAAAAAAAAAAGCTCTTGACATACTCCAGAATCTCTGCTGCATATATTTTAAGTTATGCTGAGAACCTCAAAGGGGCATAGTTGCAGCCTGGTTGGAGACTGGGAAGGAATGAGTAGGAAGCCAACTTCTATATATGCTGGAAGCACTCTGCATAGTTTCATAATGCCATTTTGGCTAAGCAATGGCCTCGCCCTATTCCAACATTCTGAAAATGCTGAAAATTCTGGACATTCTCCAAGGCTCCCTGGACAGGTTTATGGCAGCTTCCTGGAAGGCATTTGTGACCTCTCTTCATAACCAGTAGGACATGGCCGTTTCTAAACTCCCTCTGGGGACATTACCACTATGCCAAGATGAAGAACTGCCTGTCTGAACAAGAAGAAATGGAGTGTCTTGGATGTGCCTATTCCCCAGTGCTTTGTCAACAAACTCAAGTAAAGCAGTTGTCACCACAAAAATAAATAAAATTTAAAAATTAAACAAACCCACTACCCTGAGGATAAATTAATGCAGTAGAGAGATTTTAGATGCTCTCGTAACAGATCACACGTACAATGATTACCTCTGACCAGAACAACGAAGTGATCTACCTACAGTCCCCTTCTTCCAGTCTCGTCTCCATGTAGACACGAGGCTGAGCTTTCTAAAATAGAAAACTTACTGTCCTATCTCCCTCTTAAAACTCTGCAACGACTCCCCAAAAGGACAGAGTCCATTCCTTATGGCAAGACCATTTATTTTGAATGGGAGACTGGCTTTGCTAAATAATTATTTCCAGGAATAAAGGCAACACATAAAACTGTATATACAAAGAAGTTATTTTCAATGAACTTAATACCAAACCATGATAATTTAGTTAGCTACCTGGGTGGACATTTCACAACTAGTATCTTCTCACGGACTGTATCAGGAAATGCTACCACAAGGCATGGTATTTCAAGAGTGTTGCTTTGAGACTTCTATTCGGCCAATGTGTAAGTTTGCCGAATCTAATGGTGGGGTGCTGGAGGCAGCTTTCAAGTCAGAGCCACGGTACCCAGGCTACACAGGGTGGAACCTTGGGGTCATTACCACTTATGTGTTTGTACCATCTAATTTTTGAGGGACGTTTTACCTGGACATGAGGTTGACATGGTCAAAATGTGGGCCAAGAGGACAAGAGAGGGCCAGGGCGCACTGCGGGTGAAGGCGCAGTCAGAATCCAACACACCGTGAACAGACAGGGTGTCCAGGTAGAAAGCAACTGGACAGAAACCCAGAAAGAGAGGTAGGCTTGGGAAGGGGATAAGAGGAAGTCAATCTATTTGTCAATGAGAGGCATGGGGAGTGGACTCATTCATTCAACAAGGTTTACTGTGTCAGCCCCCACTATATGAAAGACGCTGTGTTGGGCCTTGCCGGTACAGGCATATATTCCAGGAAATGGAGGCAATGAATGACTCATTGCCACATGCACATTCCCTCAGGAACTGGTCCCCAGTTTTGTAACCCGGCACTACTGTTTCTTCAACTTCAGGCACAGGAAGTTATGATGGATCTCCCACCACAGTGTGTTCCGGCCACTGACAATCATTGGGCCTCCAGGGCTGCAATGTTGTTGATGTCCTTCCATTCAAAGGCTGTCCAGCAATCCCCGAGTGCTGAGCTCATCCTGTCTCCTTACCCATCCTGCAAGTTGTTCCTGCCTCAAATCACCACAAAACTTGCATTTACACCCAGCTCAGTCCTCTTTCTTGGTACTTGGTTGCTTCTTCTAGGCATGACACTTGCTTGCCTTCTCTCTGCCATCAAGGACAAGAACTCTTCCACAGAGCATCAAATGACAGCATGAAAAAAAGTGAAGAACATGCTAGAACCCAGCAGCCAAAGAGACAGACGGTGCCTAAGCTACTGAACTTGCCCGTAAGCCATGAAGAAAATTTATATTAATTGTACTATTCGATATTATAATGGGTCTGTACATAAACCATGAAAATATTTGAGATAAAATGGTGCTGCATAGGGAAACGATGTGTAGTCCAATTACAACCTCACAGACTTTACCAAGCCTCCCCCCATTCTATGCATCAGTTTCCTTGTCTGTACAATGGGGCTAATAATGACCACCTCACTGTCCAAACTAAATGGCCTCATTTATGGAAGCGCTTAGCTCTGCTCCAGACACAGCGTATACACTCACTGAATGGGAGCAATTTCCCTTATCACCACACCTAGTATTATAAGGTTTCAGTGGCCCAGTGGGGGACGAGGGGAAGGGAATTCTTAGAAGTAGCTCAGACTCCCAGAGAAGTGCCCCAGATTCCAACTAGACCTCTGGGGATTTGGTCCAGAAGAGCACCCCAGAGTTTCTGCTCATAGATATCACAGAAATACTTTTTCTCAGGGACCTCACAGGAAAAACCATTGTACTCCCTATGGAATGCTCTGCAAGCCACAGCACTGCATTCAGACCACACCTTCCATTTGAACAGTGTCCCCAAAAGAAACTGGAGCCAGTCAGGGAGTTTTGGTCAGCTCCTACTTTGGGACAAGACATCTGTACCTCACCAGCCTCCAGCACTGCCTGGCCACAGCGAAGGCTGGAGAGAGCGGTGAAAAAGCAGGGATTTGGGAATCCCCAAGCCCAGGTCTGTGCGTGCTAGCTCAGGGGCCTCAAGCAGGCCAATAGCCACTCCCAACCTCAGCTTGCTCTGGCCTCTGGACTGAAAGGTCACCTTCCCAGCTTGCCCTCAGGAACCAGCCCTTTATGGCATAGGACAGGGACCTTGAGATTGTGGAACACCCAGCCTTGGGAGCTGGCCACAGGCCCAGGGCCAATGTGTGTAAACTTCTGTCCTGTGGGCTGTTCATCAGCTCCTAAATCTAATTGGAAATGGCAACCCATCCTCCCCATTAATACACTTATAATTCACATTGCTTCAGAGACCTTCATGAACATTTACGCATTTGTCTGTTCTCGTTTCTAATGGCAAAACATGACACATAACTGTCACGCACAGACTACTAACCAGAATGACCCCTTGTGTGAGTTTAGTCCAAAACACATCATTCAACAAATTAAGCTCGTATTGTTAATTGACTAAACGCTTACTATAATGGTTAATTTACTAATAAGTGCCACAAGAACAGTGGGAAACACAAGTGCAAAGCTGAATCCCCATCTCTGAAGTCCAGTTTCACTAGTGTTCAGGAGTTATCTCGGGGTTTTCCTTTGTTAGATTTACCCCATGGCTGGGCCGGGGGTGGGCACAGGAGGCAGGAGGGATGCTGCAGAGAAATTACAGAAGACAAGAGAGCTGCTTACAGGTCTGTAACACAGACTAAATTAGGCAGATTGGCATCCACAGGACAAGTTTGTGCCTTTAGTGTCCCTTGTCACCCTGGTGCAGCCTGAAGAATAAGCATGTCAAAGAAGATACAGAAAAAAAACAGCGTGCCTGAAATTTGGCATTTCTGTTCCCTACTACAAGCCCCATCATTTAAAAGGCCCAAGATCCTATAGATATATTTGCATTCTCTATCTTTCCCTTCTAAAGTGGTAGAGGTTGGAAGGCGGGAAGGAGGGAGTACAATAAACAGCCAGATATAAGCATGGACATATATATCTGGGAAGTACTTGGAAGGCCCTAATTCAGAGGTACAATAAGACACCCATCGTTTCGACTTCTATAATATATAACATTCTACCATTAAAAATGCATCTCTGATATCCAAGACCACTATTTTAAATATTGTTTTAAAACTCCTAACCAATGCAATAAGGCAGGAAACAAAAATATAGGTAATCTGCAGAAAATAATCTAAAAAATAATATTTGCATACATCATCATGAATCTAAATAGTTTGAGAGAATGAGTTGAAAGAATTTTAAATGTGTAAGAAAATTCAAAAGATGTCTGGTTACAAAATAAAGATCTAATTAACATTCAGAAATAACTGCTTAGAAAATATAGTTGGCAAAAGTCCTTTTTACAAAGGCAACAAAAACGTAAAATGCCTAGAAATAAATTTAACAGAAAATGTGCAAGATTACATGAAGAAATCCACAAAACAACTGTGAACTATAAAGAAATAATTTCACCAAATGCAGAGAGTTCTGTATTTGTGGATAAAATGTTTCATTACTATAAATATGTTAATGTTCTTAGAATTAACTTTAAATTTAAAGCAATTTAAATCAGAATCCCATCTGGATTTTTTAAACCTGACAAATTTATTTTAAGTAAATAAGAAACAGTAATAGCCCAGAAATTTTTGAAACAAAACGAAAAATGAATTCAAAACTTGCACCACTGTTTATTAAAATATAAAGCTACAATAAAGTAGTAACTAGTACAAACACAGACAAAAAATAAAATTGCACGAAAAGCCCAGAAACAGACTGATATGTGTATATCTGTCTCTCTGTGTGTATTCATATATATAAATTTTATATATAATAAAAATGGCATTTTTAGATTCTAGATTCAGCAAAGAAAGTGGGCTTGGGTAACTGGTTAACTATTTAAAGGAAAATTGTGAGATGCCTAATTCAGATCATCAACCAACATAAATACAGTTTAATTCAAGAATTAAAAGTAACAATAAAAAACACACATCGGATAGAGAAAGGTTGTTCTAAGCTAAAAGGAAAATTTTAAAGCTTTTATTACGTAAACATTTTCAATTTTGGTATATCGAAGTGTCATAACCTAAATTTAAAAAACATTATAAAGGGAAGGCTTTGAACATAAACTGTAAATAAACATTTATTTTTAATATTGAAATGAATCTTATGATTCAGTAAGAAACCAATGAACACATTAATGGAGAAGATAAAAAAAGAAGTAATGTGGGAGGGTAAATAAACATGAAATAACCAGGAAGCAAACGGAAGAGATTTAAGCTCACCAGTAATAAAGGTTTAAAAAATAAAACAATGAATTGGTATTTTTGAACAAATTGGCAAAAGTTAAAATAACTGGCCAGCCCTGGCAGATATTTAAGGAAACAGGTACCCTAACATACTGCTGGAGAGGTTAATTTACAACATTCCTTCTCAAAGGCAGTTTTTTGGCAATATCCATGAAAAACAAAACTGAAATAGTCACATCTTTTGATCAGTAATTCCACTTTTAGAAAATAGCCTAAGGAAATGACAGAACTATGTACAAAGTTTCAACATCATCATCACATGTTATGGGCACCAAGTGCACTTACTTATAAGGCACGGTTCTACACTTTAAAGGGATTGTGTAATTTAATCCTTAAAAAATAGTGTCTAGATCCTAATATCATCTCCATTTTTACAGATGAGGAAGCTGCGGCATAGAGAGATCAAGAAAAATCATCCAAGGTCATAAAACTATTGCGTTGGCCAAAAAGTCTGTATGGTTTTTTTCTGTAAAATAAAAGACACTTTTCATTTTCACCAATAACTTTATTGATTTGGATATTCTGAGTATGTTGGCTATCTCCCACTATTGGTTACTAGTGGGTATGAGCTAGAGGTGCTGCTAAACACCTTCCAATGTATGAGACAGCCCCACAGCAAAGAATTATTTGGCCAAAACATCAACAGTACCAAGACATTTCACAAACCACTTTTGACATGTTCAATCAGTCACAGCACCTTCTCTACACTGCACAAATTTTTTTGTTTCAGTAGCATTTTTACCTTTC
Source organism: Glossophaga mutica (assembly GCA_039655065.1). Taxonomy (NCBI): domain Eukaryota; kingdom Metazoa; phylum Chordata; class Mammalia; order Chiroptera; family Phyllostomidae; genus Glossophaga; species Glossophaga mutica. The sequence goes on from CM077315.1 coordinate 24,934,453, forward strand.
TTGCAATAATAAAGCACAATACACCAAAATGTGTAGTGTAAATAATGTGTGGTATAAATAATGCATTATTTTCTTCCATCTTCAATATTAAAATGGCTGCACAGAAATTCACCAATTTTGAAAAGTTCTTTTTAAATGCACGCTGATATAACAACTGTCACAATACAATCTAACAAAATTGTTTCAAATGAAGTTAAAGACAACTAAGCACTACTAGAGCCACAGCAGGGAAAAAACCATACAAACTTTTTGGCCAACAAAATATTACATGGCAAAGCCAACATTCAAACCCAGGCAGTGTGAGTGCCTAGGCTCAGACTCTTATACACTAAGACTCCACTGGGGAAGCATCAATATCAACAGCAAAACTTTAACACTACCTAATATCCAACAATAGGGGAGCAAGTAAATATATTCTGGCATGAGCACATAATAACATTAGTGGATGGATGGATGGATGGATGGATGCCCAAATCACAAAACATTCATTTGGGAATCTGTCCTTATTTTTATTTCCACTCATATGTATTGAGCATTAACTTCATGGCAGGAGAATTTTCAGGTACCATTTTCACCCTGACCAAAAGAGCCAAGAAACAATTAAAGAGCAAACCCAAGGCTTCTGCTCCCAGGAGGAAATCATGAGCACAGACATTGTGAAGAGAGCCCAGAAGGTGTTCTCTTTCCAAGGTTCTTAAAAGTTCTTCGTTCCATAAAACAGGGAGAGTTCAAATTAGCCACAAAATGTGAGTCCTTATTTAAAGTCTGGGTCTCAAAAAAACAGACAAGAGTCGGACAATTGTCTGCACTGGTCCAGTGGCTCGGACAGAAGGAGGCAGCACCCTGATGAGGCCTGGAATGAGTGGGGTACACAAGACTACCAAGGACAATGTAAGAGCGAGGACGAGAAAGGGGATTCAAATTCAGCCAAGAGCCCTCCGTCTCTTCTGATGTCACCTAGGTCCGAGTGAAGAGGACCGGGCGTTAACCCCCAGAGCCGTGTGGCACTGTGAACTCTGCGTTCATTATCTGTTGTTACCTTAATCCAGGGAAACTTATTTTCTATGACAAAAATTACATTAGTTTGAAAATTTTTAATATTTATTTTTAAAAACATTTAACCCCTTCAAATACGGTGAAGTATGAATGCATCTCACAACCAAAGTAAATGCACTGGTGACTAGAAGAGACCAAAGGAAAGATCAAATGCTTCAACGCAGGAGGAACACCTACTAGGTGCTCGATAAATCAGTGAGTGGTTGGAGTGGTGGTGCAATTACACTATGCCTACTGGCTTTGCTGATACCCTTAAGAGAAAAGGAGTGTGTCATATAAATACTTCAAAACCACTGGCTCATTTATTCACTTACTTAGTACTTGCAAGCCCCTGGGAGTTAGGTATTATCATTCATTCCTACTTGAAAAACAAAAAAACTGAGGCACAAGGAAATTAAAGCAATTCATCAAAGCCCCACACTTAAAAGCAGCAAGAGATTCAACTCAAACCAGTGTGCTTCTAAGTCCAGAGATACAGCAAAGGCAGGTGTCCTGGGAAGCTCACTCCAGGAAGGGGCCTGCACACAGGGGCCGATGTTACCTGTTCTCTGTGCCTTCCCTTTCCTGCCTTGATTTCTCCACGTCCCCATTCCCTGAGCAACGTCGCAAACCACAACAGAGCTCCAGAATGTTGTTGAGGATTCTTTTTCCCCTCCACATGTTGAATCCTGTGACACCCGCTTCACACTGGACACCACGAAAATATCTTTCCCACAGGAGCCCCGGTTCTGTAGTCCTGGCCCTGGAAGGCAGCACGGCGATGACGGAAAAGGGCGAAGAAATTAACATGTAGGAGCACTCTATACGAGGTGCTTCGCGCCCGTCACCTTATGTAATTCTCCCAACCACCTTCCATGAAAATGTCCCCAACTTACAGGTGAAGAAACTGAGGCTCTGGGAGTTTAAGCCACCTGCGCAAGTGACAGGCATCACAGCAGGTCACCAAGACCTACAGTGAAAGGCCACATGAGGGTCTTGACTAAACTGAAGTTTGGACAGCACGCGTCAACACAGCAGAGGGACTTCCTGGCTAAGTGAGCAATGGCAGGCTCCCTTGCCACTTGACAGGGTACAGAAGCAGTAACTTCTCCCCTGTGACCACCCACAGCATGCTCGCTCATCGTCAGAAAGGTGACAATCTTGGACCACCACCCTCTTGCTATAAGTTATGCAAGCTCAACAGAAGGAACCAGTGGCACTGAGCCACCTGTCCCCTTCTCCCTTCAGGAGAGGTCTGCAGACAGGCACCCAAGAGGCCCTCTGGTGCCACGCTCGTGCAAAACCCTGTCCATCAGGGTGAGTGACAGACATGAATAACAAAAGCACCACTGCTAGAGGCCTTCTGGCTGATGAAATGCCTTCGCAACACCGGTCCCCCTTCACCTTCACCTACACAAGTGTCTCCAAGAGTCAAACCCTGCCTGTTAAACAAAACAATCAAGGTAAGAAGTCCAAGCAACCTGACCCAGGGCCTGTGGCTACAATGTGGGGGTCTGGGATTTTTAACCGAGACCCTCTGATTCTAAGTCCCCTGGTTTGTGCATGACACTAGGGAACCTCTTCGTGTGAACTGAGCATCTGAAAGCCAGATGTCCACTCCCCGTGACACCAGTGACCCTGAAGCCAGGAGTCAGAGGAAACCCTATCACAAAAACTCAACATGCCCAAAGCGAAAGGCAGCCAGCAGCGGAGTCCAGAGTGTCTGGGGTGCATAACCCCAGTCCAGTCACTAACTAGCTGTGTGACCTTTTCCCTCTGTGCTTTAATTCCTCACCCATTAAAAGAACAGTAACAGCGACCACCTGTGAAGAGTCGCTACGAAGGTTAGATGAAAGTTAAGTGTAGCCAATACCTACAAAACACCTCAAACAATATTGGTTACTGTAAACACTCAATAAATCAATATACGTTAGCAATTATTATGACTACTGTTATTATTATTACTACTGTTACAAAGACATGACAGCGCACAAGGTACCAGCTTACGGCAGGTGATTCTGCTACAGGTGTGGCTTTCGGGAGCAACACAACACAATTGTAACATCAGTCAGTGAGGCCTGTGGAGAATTTGACGTCAACCCCACGCATGACCAGGGTTCTCATGCCAGACACCACAGTGTCCTCAGTTGCCTGGAAAGGCCTCTGTGCTGACCTTCCATTCACGCTGCCCCTCTTGCCTTGGTGGGCATGGAGGACCAATGACACCACTGGCTTACTCTGAACATCTAGCATGCTGCCTCCACCTGATTAAACATCCCTGCAGGTGTTGGGACACGCCTCCTACTGTTGATCAGCATGCCTTCCACTGGGCTGACTCAGCATTACCCCCACTCAAGTCCTTGGAATTTGAAGAGTGGAGTGGAAAGGGAATGAAACTCACAAGGCTCGACCTGTTCCCAAGACCTTCTTCCCACCCTTGGCTCTGGGACGAGGCACCGCTCCACCAGGCACCATGCCCATGTGTGGGGCTGCACCTGGGTGGAATTAAAGGGCAATTATCACCCCCACCATCATGAAATCTGCAAATGTGGGAGGCCGAAACTGCACCCCATTTGTCAGAGCAAAGGTATGGGCTGAATATGTAATAAGCTGACACAGATTAGGCTACCCCACTGACCAGGGTCGATATGACTTTACAATCCCAAGTGCTATGGATTCAGCAGTGAACTTGCTCTGGTAAAAAATAAAAAATAAGTGAGGGGCTTCTTGTATCGTGCTCAAGATGTTCTATTTGGCACCGACTCCAGTAGTGACCACTTGTTTTCTTCTTCTCATAGCCAGGTTTTTGAAGTGCAGATTCTAAGCAATTTTCCTCGCTTGCATCCTCTCAAGTGTTCTGGAATCTTCTGACTGTTCTGAATTGGTGTTGAAGACAGGAGAAGTAACCCCAAGAATGCAGGGCACAGAAAATCAAGTGTCCAAGATGGACTGAGAACTAGTCCTGGCTCAGACAGCCCTGGCAGGACCTTCACTGGACCAGCAGACCTGCCAGGAAAGAGCCACCCACCCAGGTCAGCAGGCCCCCTCCGCAGGGTCGGGGGAGACCTGTGTGGTTGCAGGAGGGTCTCTGGCAGAGGGGCACAGCCTAGTAACCACTCACTAGGAGACTAGGCTTGTCTTCACAACGATATCACTGTTGACTCAGGGTCGTCTTAAAACTGAGCTTTTAAAAACTGGTAGACTTCACTTAAAATCCAGATTCCCAGCTTCTCTTTTGAAAAAATTTTAAGATAAAGAAGGAACTGACAGCTCTGGGTCTACATTCCAACAGCTGGCCGGATCTTAACAAACAGGACCCCTCCTGGGGTGCCACAATCCCCACTACTGCCGATTGCGTCCCAGAGCTGAGGGGCATTCACCTTCTGTTATCATATATGGACTGTTCATTTTCCTAGGGCATTGAAACATGTGTGTACTCAAAAGCATCAAAAAATAAAAACACAACAAAAAGTAGACAAAAAGGCCACATTTCAAGAAAATTGGGAAAAGGTCCATCACACGTTATTCTCCTCATTTGTGACACCAGTCTGAACCCCCTGGGGAAGAGCACAGCATCTTGTGTCAGAGGTACCTGGACCGAATTGTGGCTGGGCAGCTTTTTAGCTGTGGGACCATGGGTATGTGCTTGACCTCTACAAGCTCCTGGTTCCTCAGTATTAAAATACCTAGGCTCTAAGGGGTTTGGGAAAGGATTTTAAAAGATAATGCACACAGCCCTGGCTGGGTGGCTCAGTTGATTGGAGCATCGTTCCATACACCAAAAGGTTGCAGGTTCAATTCCCAGTCAGGGCACGTACCTAGGTTGCGGGTTTGACCCCCAGTTGGGGTGTATACAGGAGGCAACCAATTTCTCTCTCTCTCTCTCTCTCTCTCTCTCTCTCTCTCTCCCCCCCCTCTCTCTCTCTCTCTCCCCGCCCCCTCTTTCTCCCTCTCTCTCTCTCAAATCAATAAACATAGGCTCAGGTGAGGATTAAATAAAAAGGATAATGCGTTACAAAGTGCTGATAGACATGGGCCCAGTAAGTGTTCAATAAATGCTGGCAGTCATTGTTATCAATGTTGTCAGAAGCAGCAACAGTGGTGGCAGTGGGAACTGGTGGGAACTGGTGGAAGTTTTCCCTGTGGAGTCCCTTCTTCCATCAGCAATGGGCTTTGCTCCCCTCCCAACTTCTAAGGCCAGAGAAGCACGCATCATTCAAAAGAATTACAGCCACTCCCAAAAGCTGTCCACACAGACTCCTCCAGACACCAAGCATGCACCCAGTTTCTTTGCCTGACAGCTTCATACACCCCTGCCAAGTCTCACCCATGCTTCCTGCATGCACATCTTTTATCTGGCTTCTCCCTCAATAGAACACCCTTCCCAACCCTGCCCACCTTGCAGGTCCTTACATTTAAAAAGTCTGATCAGACATCAGCACCTAAAAGGCTTTCCTAAATTCTCAGTCAAGATTCCCGAACCCCAAGTGCAGCCATGGACCTGTTCATACCAGCAGGTGAGTCAGGAAAGACAGCAGAGTATAAAGGAACGATGCAGGTCTGGGGGCCAGAGCTGTACCGGGCCCTGCTGCTTAAACTCAGGAGGCTAACCCTGAGCCAGCCCATTTAATTCTCAGCTCCTTGGTTTGCACAAATGGAAGCCTGAGTTAGCAAGATGTACCATGAGGACCCTTTCGGAAAAGAGAAACATTGGCAAAACAATACAGTGCATTATTATCAGCAACCCCCAAGCACCCTGTACCACATCAGATCCAGTACCACAACCACCATCAACAAATCCCTCCCCCCTATACCCAACTTAACTTGTGATCCCTGAACTTGAACTGTCCTGTCTCTCATTCTCCCAACTTCCAACTGTGCGCTGAGAGCTCTGAGGAACACAATGCAGTCATGGGTCCCCAACAAGCCCACCCTGACAAAAAGAAGTCCATCGAAGGGGAATGTCACAGAACGGAGCCAATGGTAGGTTCTCTCTTTACATTAAGAACATGTAAGATGTAGGCTTCAGATACGAAGATGTAAAGCTGCATGTACAGTACAACGTGGTTGCAACTGTGTCCAACTGAAACGTGTGTAGCAAAACAGATCCACGGAAACTCGACCAAAGCATTGAGGGGAGAATGATTACAGACCACTAGTATTTTTTATTTATACGTTTATTTTCCAAATCTTCTCCAGTAACCACATTTTATTTTATGATTAAAATGTTAAAACTCTATCAAATGCCTAGTAGTGTTTTATTTATAACAAATAATCAATGAAACAATTGTTGAAAGAGGAAATTAATTATTAGAAGCATATAAAGCAATTGGGAATTTGCCTATAGTCATCTTAGGTCTTGCGCAATAATAAATACAAAACATAGTCTTTTTAAATGTCCATGGAACACTTACCAAAAAAATTGAACAAGTACTAGTCCCCCAGAAACAACAAATATCAAAACCCAGAAATTAACCTGTGTCCACAAAGCAATAAAAAGCAAAATCAATAGCTAAAAGCAAAAACAAAAACCTCAGAAAACCCCAATAATTAAGTCTTGGCTAAGGAAGATAATCCAAACAAATTATGAGCTACATATAAAATAATGGCAGCAGCTCCAACATATATCAAAATTTACAGGATTCAGCCAAAGCTGATGAGCTCAGAGGGGAAAAAAAGTGCCTTATGTAAAATATTTTTAATAAAATAAGGAGGAATGAAAATATGTGAAGTACTTAGTACAAAAAGTTGAAAAAACAACAACAAAATGGCCCTAATCAAAGAGAAAGGGATTAATTTGTAAGCACAAAATAATCAGGAGAAATAAAAAGTAAAAAGGGTAAACTAGGTCAAAAAATATACTATTGGTTCCTTTAAAAAGGACGGATAAAAAAAAGACAAACCTGTAGCAAACCAAACCAGAGAGAGAGAAAGAACTCAAAACCCAAAATACTATGAGAAAGAGGTTATAAACACAGACAAATCTTAAACTATTATATTTCCTCTGCAACCAATAAACTGAAAAATACAGAAGAAACTAATGGAAAAAATATAATAAAGATTAAATCAAAAAATAAAATAAAACAAAAAAATCAAATTTCAGAAGACCTGACTAAACTAGTAACCTGGAAAGAAATTGGGAAAAGCTGCCAATGAGCGACTGGAGATGGGGGGGCGGGGGGACTCATGCCCAGGTGATCACAGTAACGAAGCCAAGACACATTTATACAATGGAATACTAAGTGGCTGGAAAAAAAAAAAAAGGAAATCTTACTTCTGCCACAGCATGGATGGACCTAGAGAACATTATGCTAAGTGAAATAAGCCAATCAAAGAAGTACCATATGATCTCACTTATATGTGGAATCTAACTAACAAAATAAACTAACACACAAAATAGAAACAGAGGCATAGACACAGGGAACAGACTGACAGCTGTCAGAGGGGAGGGGGGACTGGATGAAAGAAGGTGAAGGGACTAAGCAAAAAATATGTATATATACATATATATACATATACAGGTTGATATATGTATATGTATATGTATGTATGTATAAAACACACAGACACAGAACAGTGTGGTGACAGCCAGAGGGAAAGGGGAGAAGGGGAGGTGGAGGGGGGCAGAGGGGGGCATAAACGGGGACAGAAAAAGACGTTGCTTGGGGCGATGGGCACACGAAGCAGCGTGCAGATGATGTTTTGTTGAGTTATACAGTTAAAACCTGTATGGTTTTGTGAACCAATGTCACACCCATAAATTCAATTAAAAAAAGAAAAGTAAATAAATTCTTTCAGGCTTTCGAAGGACAATGTAAAAGCTAGTCAATAGAATTTAGATCATAGAAAAATATGGGAATCGCCCAGTCTATTCTGGAACCATAATTCTGGTTCCAAAACAAACATAGACAATGCAAGAAAAACAAAACCAAAAACAAAAACAACTTTAGAATTCTATTCCAGCCAACATAGAGCAACTTTTAGGAAACCAATGTCCCTGCCAAGAACAACTAGGAGAGCTGCTAAGATCCATCACCTGTTCTAAGACATTTAAGAGCCACTGAGTGAGCCAAGATTTGGAGCACCAAAATCTCAGAGAGAAAAATTCATGGAGGTGTGCTTGACATTTTGCGCCCCCCGCCTCCCACCTGGGCTATTTACTAGTCTTTCTTGGGTGGGGTTAGATACTAAAAAGCTTGGCAGAAACGCGTGCACACACACACACACACACACACACACAAATACAGAACAGCACATGGAAGCCAAGGAGAGCTCTGCACCATCTTATGGATCTAAGAAGAAGAAAACTGTGGTTAGCACCATCCAGTGCTTGAGAGGCCAATCGAGCCTTGTGGGTCCAGAGGATGGAATAGAAGGGAGGCAGAAAGAAGCATGCCTTTACCCTCTACCTGCTTTCCCTTCAAAGTACTGATGATTCTTTTCTTTAAGATTTTATTTATTTATTTTTAGAGAGAGGGGAAAGGAAGGAGAAACATCGATGTGAGAGACAGACATAAATTTGTGCCTCTCACAAGTGCTCCAACCAGGGACCATCCCCAACCCAGGCACGTGCCCTGACGGGAATCAAACCAGCGACCTGTCGCTTTGCGGGATGATGCCCAACCCACTGAGCCATGCCAGTCAGGGCAAAGTATTGATTTATAAGCAAGAGAGAGAGAGAGAGAGAGAGACAGACAGACAGACAGAGAGAGAGAGGGAGGGAGGGAGGGAGAGGGGGAGAGGGAGAGGGAGAAGGGGAGAGGGAGAGGGAGAGAGAGAAACCAATGTGCTGAGCAAAGAGGCTGAATAGGTGAGTTTAACTTTCTGGAGGCTTATGGTGTTAGGGAAATTATTTTTGGAGTTCAGGATCTACTAAGGCTCTCGGGAAAATAATCAGAAGAAGCCAAGTCTTACAAAGACTGCAAACCAGCCTCCGTTTCTGATCAAAGTGAGATTATCTGACACTTCTCTGCCTGATGGAAGACAGAGTGGATCCTCTCAGAAGACTGGCTGGGTGAACCCTCTTTGCAAGAAGGGAGCATCATCCACGACCTCAGTAAATGTCCAGCATTCAGGCACACCAAGGAGTAGGACCCAAATTAGGCCCACAGGGGATACAAACACCAGAGTTATCAAACACAGCCTTTAAAATATCTGCAAAAAAATAATAATAACCACAAGGAGAATTTAACCAGAGCAGAATCCTAACACTAAAAAACGACTGCAATTAAGAATTCAATGAATGAGTCTAACAGCATATAAAACACAGATCAAGTCAGTAAAGTGAAAGATAAGCTGTAAGTAAATGTCCAGATGGAAACAAGGAGCAAAAACAGGTAAAAGTACAAACAAGAACATACCCGGCATGGGGAACATGTTGGCAAAGTCTAAAAATGCATGACAGGAGCCCTGGAAGAGGAAGAGAGAGAGAATGGAGTAGGAACATTTCATGAGATAATCCCCAAGAATCTTCTAAAAATAACAAGAGCATCAACCAAAAAGATTCCAGTCAGAATAAACAAAAAGGAAGTGATACCTAGAAACACCACAGCAAACCTTCAGAAAACCAAAGACAAATTCTCAAAAGTAGACGGATGAGGGGGAAAAGTCACTTTAACTTTTAGAAAAAGGCAACAATAAAATAGGTGAGTTCTCAGTAAATACAGAGGGGCCGAGAGAAAAGCAACCCCGCTTAGAATGCCTCATCCTGCAGGAATAGCCTTCTAAGGTGAAGCAAAACAAAGACACCTTGAGATGCACAATAACTGAGACAGTGCGTCACCAACAGTGATGTGCTCGTAAATGTTGCACGACCGGCTCAAGAAACAGAAAAAAAGTACTGATTTGGCATTTCCAATTTCTGCGATATAAATACTCCGACCACGGCTGATCTTTAAGCCACCCACAGGCCATCACTGAATGTCACACTGGGAAGGACGCATGCCCAGCTCTCAGGAGCACACCGTTATTACCAGCAGAACTTTAAAAAATAAACAAATTCCTTAGGAAGGAGAAAAATCCACAGAAAAAATAAGTATATGAGTAAGTATAAATTACTGTTCACTGTACAAAACAATACTAATGGCATGTAGTCTTTAAAATAAATGTAGAATGAAAAAGCATGACAATATTAACAAAAAAGGAGGAAATGGGGTCAATGTTTGCTAAGGTCTAGAGAGTGGTGCATTTCTCATTTACATTAGTCTTTAATAAGTCAAAGACACAGAACCACAAGTATATGTCAATCAGATTTTAATAAAGGGAGCACTGCAAGAATGGCCTTCTCAAGAAATAGTGGATTCCCAACTTTAAAAAACATTATTTTTTTTTTACCCCTATCTCACACCATATACAAAAAAAAGTCTATTCCAGATCCATTACCTATCTAAACACGATAGGTAAAACAATGTAGGCGAACATATTCTGACCTTTGGGTAGAAAAGCATCTTAAACTAGGACCTAAAAAGCACAAAGGAACAACAGATACAAAAAAAGACCAAGAACTTCTGCTTATCAAAACTCACAATTAAGAGAATAAAAAGGTAATCCACAGATCATGAGAAGATATGTAGGACACATACTTCTGACAAAGGATTTGTTTCCAAAATACATAATCCACTTTGGCAAAAGCCAGGGTGAATAATGAGGCATCTGGGGAGAACAGACATAGGAGACAGGAGTGGGATAATGACATGCCTTATGCATCACCTTATTTAATCTTCACGATAATCCTTCAAGGCAAGTGCAATTTTTTATCCCTATTTATAGGCTTGGCACAATCTTCATCTCCAACATGCACCACCACCACTGAGATGCTTGGTTAGACACAAACTGTAACCGACCCTTGCCAATTGCTGATGTACCAGTGAGGAAGTGACTCTACCACAAGTCCACCCAGGAACAGGGGCTGCAACCAACACGTGGGCAGGCTTTGTCATACATAGACCATATGGCTCTCTGGGGGCTGCGTGGACAAGAGTCTGGGGTTCAAGGCGAATGGAGTTTCAGCCAAGAGCAAAGGCTACACCAATACCAGAAACTAGAAGCCACTGACATTAGCGAAGAGGATTTTTTACAGAGAACTTTGTATAGTTTGGAAAACATGCCAGAATCTAAGAGCTGTCACATCTCCCATGACCCACAAAGGGTGGCCTCATGTGGCCAAGAGTAATACTGGAGAAAGGGCAGTCCAGTGTCAGCCCACATGTCTCCGTGGCTTGTCTGTGGTGTGACTCTGAACAAGTCAGCCTGCATCCTAACCCTAACTCCCCTTCCCTGTACAATGGCAGTGATGAGAGCCCTCCATTAGGGAGGGGAAGCCCCATGGAGCCCTGGCATACAGCAGGGGCTCAATAAATGACTCTGTTGGGGTTTTAAAGGTCATTGGGAGTGTGATGTGTTTTGGCCTCTGTCCTCCCAGCTATTAAAGACCTGGGAGATCAGTGGGCTCCCAGGGGACCCTCCCACAGCAGGGAAGAGCAGGATCTCAGATGGAAAGGCGGACGTTACTGACTGGGTGAGAGGCAGCCTCAGAACCTCACTCCTGAACTTGGCAGTGGCCCCCCAGCACAACCTGCACTGTTCATCGAGCGGGAGGGAAAGAGGTTGGTCGGTAAGGGGCTCAAACTCTTACTGGCTGCTGATCTCAGGCTTCAGTCCCCACTTCCATTCTCGGAGTCCCAGTTTTCTCATCCACATTCTATTTAATGCTCTTTTTTATAAGATGGCAAAACACGTTAAATGCCTGAGATGCCCTGGCTGCTCAGCAAGTGTCAGTACCCTTCTGTGCTGCCAGCAGGGATGCGTGGAGACTGCTTCCATTTGGAGAGCAGAGGTAAATGTGGATTCTTCCCCATAATCTACCAAGGACTCTGCGTGTCTCGGATCTACGTGAGGATGAACGGGAAGGCTTCCTGACCCCTTCACCCCAGAGCCCTCCTCAGGAAGAAGTGAAAGCTGTGGGGAACCACAGCCCACACTCAGCACTCTGCTGTTTGTCTACGGAGAAGCGGCATCTGTGAGGGATGACGTTCGATGCCTACAACCAAGAAAAGGCATAGCTGTCCCTGATGACCAAAAGGGCCAGTAAAGAATCTGGCCACAGTCAGCAAAAGCCTGGAAAATATCCTTGCCCTTTGACCTGCTAATCCTGCTTCTGGAAACCTATCCTAGGAAAGTAATCTTAGATACAGAAAAATGCAAAATATTCATCACACAGTTATAAAGAAATTATAAATGTACAAACAGAACCGTCCACCATGTAGGAAAAATACTCTCTTAAATAATAATTGCATCAACAGGTAAGGAAATAAAATTGCAAATTAATTAGAAAACAGCAATAATGTTGATATGGCATGGAATAATCTAGAAGAGAGATATAGCCAAAACTATAATAATAAGAAAATTATTAAGTGATTTTATTATTAAATAAGAAAGCAATAAACTAAATGCAGCAACAATTCAATTCAACAAGTTAGAAAGAGAACAACAGAATAAAACCTAAGGAAAAACATAATCGAAGCATTAATATTGAAGGTTAAAAGCAGAAATCAATTCATTAAAAACTAAAAAGCAGCAGAATTCAAAAGCTGGTTCTCTGAAAAACACCGCCATAAACAAAAATACCAACAACAGTCAAACCTCTATCTAGTCTAATTAAAAAAAATGAAAAATACAACTAGACATAGTAAAGAATGAAAAGAGTATTTAATAAAAATTAATGGCAGCAACTCAAAAATGAGGGAAAATTATTTAACATTTAATAAATTTGAAAAATCTCAATGAAATAAGACTTTTTGAATAAATACAAAAGAGCACAATTTACTTAATGAGAAATAAGAACATTAAATTAAGCAACAGCAATAGGCGAATTTGAAAAGGTCGCTAAAGAATGCTCTCTGAAGCTTTATAAAATGTTCCTGACACAGTAAAAAAGGAACATTTCCCCATTCATTTTATAACATTTAGTGACCTTGACAGAAAAATCTGACAAATGCACACACAATAAAACTGCAGCCTGTGTCACTTAGAAATATACATGAGAAGAATTCTAAACAAAATATTTTTATATCTATTAGTATAATAAAAGAAAATATACCTCTATCAGCAAGAATCTGTCCCAGAAAAAAATGAATTAATATAATCATCATATCCATTAGTGGAAAAAATCACATTATTTCAATAATTTTAAAAAGGCTTCTGATAGCATTCCCTATTTTTTAAAAATAGTAAACTAGGCCAAATATTCTTAACCTTAAACTACTAGCCAGCAGTGGTATAATACAAGCATTTCCATTAAATTCATGGGTCAGGATCTCATTACAACTAGCATTTAACACTGGTAAAGAAATTTAAAAGTATTAACAATGGTAAACAAAGCAAGTAAAAGACAAGAGCTCCCATTACCAGGAAGGATGAAGAAATGGACCATTATTTGCTTAAGATAAAAATTGGAGAATTAAGCAAAAGAATGTAATAAGAGTGAAACATAGCAGATTATAAAGTATCCAATAACCACAATATACCCTAGAAAATGAATAAAACAAAAAATATAGTAGAGAATAATGTATTCTCAATAATAAAAGCAAAACTGGACAGAACAATATACCTAAGGGGGAAATGTAACAAGAAATATATAAAATGCACATGAGGAAAACAAAAAAAATTACTGAAGGATATATATGAGATGGGCAAATTCAAGAGAAAAGCCAATTGGTCTATTATAAATGAGCCAGTTCTTCCCAAGTTTAACAATAAATTAAATGCCATTCCAATCCCAGCTACCAAGACTTTATTTTACTTGAAAAGTGATTTCATAAATCCATATGGAAGATAACTGGGCAATTAAATTTTGAACTGGTCAATCAAATTCTGAAATATAAGAATAAAAGGAGGGTTTTTTTTTAAATGCTAACGAGAAAGTTTAGTCCTAAGGCATGTGATTTTTTCCTTTTTTTTTTTTTTTGAAAAGTGATTTCATAAATCCATATGGAAGATAACGTGAGCGGGCACCTCTAGTGTGTTCTCTCAGGGAACTGGGTGATTCTAACTGCTGGTTAGAGTCATGACCTATATACCCACTGAATATTATCTCGTTTTAAAGTGACATGCTGAAGGAATGGTCAGGAAAAATAGTAAATTATAATCATTATAGATATTAGAGTACTTTTGTGATGATGGTTATGAGCATAGCAATCAAATTCCTCTTTGTGGTTTTGGACAGTGTTTGCTGCCTGCGTGAATAAGAAGAGGGAGTTACAACCCATCCTCCCCTTGAAAGCAGCAAAACCGACCCCACTCAGGAGTGCAAGACTGTACGGGGGAGTAAACACATGATACAAAGACACAGTTGCATAGGAAGAACTGCACTGAAAAAACAAACACATAAAGGCAGAATAATAACAAATTAAGGGATAGCTCAAACCACTTCAAGTCTAACCACACTTGCAAAAGTTTCCCTAAGACCAAGAAACTTCATGGGGGAATTCTAAGATTCCCTGTAACATGTGGAAAAGTCTTTTTTTTCTATCATTGTTCAAGTACAGTTGTCTCCATTTTCCCCCTGCCTCTCTCCCCACCCCAGAAAAGTCTTAAACTATATTTTTTTCCTTTGAGGTCCTGTCCTAAATTCTAAGAAAATTGACTCAGACCATTTTGAAATTAATAGAGTTATTACAATTACTGGAAATTACTGTCTTAGAGGCACAAAGACTGCTTAGAGATTAGTGCTCCAAGTTGAAGACATATTTCATTTTGAGGAAAAGGTGAAAATTTATTCACTATAAAGGTGTCACTATTCATTATACAAAGATGGTTTACTATAGGACTCCTTGAAACATAGCAGACTGCCCTACTGCAATTACAATATTACCAAACTTGGTAATGCATTCAACTATTATTGTACACCTAGGCTAGGCAAGATCTTAATGTCAATAGCAACTGCCCCTAAGAAAGCAGCCTCCTACTCTCCTGAGAAAGCGCACTGCCTCGGCTATGTTAAACACATTGTCAAAACAGCAGAATTCCTTGCAAGCATCTTCTCACCTAGGCTTCTATTATTGGCAGGAGGATAAAAATCTTACGACTAAATAGATCACCAACTACAACACTGGGTATTTAATGCAGAAAGAATGAAATGAAAACAAGAAGGCTCACAGGTGACCAGTTACCCAGGGATGTAGTCTCAAAATCATAGAATACAAAATTGTAGAAATCATAATTCCATTCCATCCCCCAAGAGCTACATGACTCAGCCACTGTGAGCTTCTGTGTTCTCATCTGTAAATCTGGGTTCATCAAAGCATGTATCTATGCCCAAGGGCTTGAATATTAAAACACAACAAAGAGCTTAATAAGGAGCCTGATACCTAGTAAAGGCACCATAAATATTGATGGTGGTGGTTTTGATGGTTATTATTTTAATCGTTGTCAACTTTACCACAGTTCTCAATATAATTGGCTCTCAAGCCCCTCCCCATCCACAGATCAGAATCACCTATGGAACTTTTTTTTAATCCTCACTCAAGGATATGTTTACTGATTTTAGAGAGAGAGGAAGGGGGAAAGAGAAAGAGAGAAACATTGATGTGAGAGAGAAACATCCATCGGTTGCCTCCCCTATGCACCTTCACCAGGGATCAAACCCACAACCTAACCTATGGAACTTTTTTAACACATCTATACACAGACCGTACACCCTTTGTGACTGTTGACTCAGCTGCCTCTGTGTCAACAGAGGCTAATGACTCCGTATTTTAAAAACCCCACAGGTAACTTAGATGTCACCTCCATTTGAGAACCTGAACTTTAGGAAAGCAGACTCCAATCGAATCCATTTTGAAATTCAAAGGCTATGTCCATTGTCTGGGGATGCTAAGAAGAAAGAGGGTTCAAATGAACTTCAGAAGAGCCCCTGAGGTGAAATCCTGACTATGCAAGTGCAGGCGAGCCCAAGGAAGAGGGGAAAAAGTACTTGAGAAAGAATGTGACTGCGCAAGGAGGTGAGCTTGGCCTCCACAGTGACACAGACCGAAGGCAGAAGACGCTGAATAAAACTGTGGTTGAGAAGAGCTGATGCTAAGACCCACAAGGAGCTCACAGCTATCAAGCTGTTGGTATCAAGTCATTTCAGACCACAAGGTAATACAGAGAAGGCCACTCACCATTTGGAAGCGATGCAGGCATAGCAAATGAAACTATTATTCGCAGATTCTGTGTTTGCAAATGTGCCTACTCGCTAAAATTTATTTCTCACTCCCAAATCAATACCCAAGGGATTTTGTGGTCATCAAGGATGTGCAAAGAGCAGGAAAAACACTGAGTTGTCCAACATGCACGTGCTCCCAGCTGAGGCTGAGCCAGGCAACGTCTGCCTTCACAGTTCAGCTCTCGTGCCGTAAACAAGTGTCCTTCCTCTGTCCATTTAATGCCATGTTTTTCACATTTGCGTCCTTTTTGTTCGTAATTTCACTGTTTAAAATAACCCTCTGGTGCTGTGTTGAAGTGCTATCTCATGTCCCCAAAGGCAAGAAGCCTGTGATCTGCCTTATGGAGAAAATACATAAGTTAGATGAGCTTTCCTCAGACATGAGTTCAAGGTTAATGAATCAACAATATGTATTAAATACTGTGTCCTTGAACAGAAACACACATAAAACAAGGTTCTGTGTTGATCAGTTCACGAAAATGTGACCAGAGGCTCGAACCAACAAAACCCTGTACTTCCCGTAGAGAAACGGTTCAGCATCAGCTAATTCCATGTTCGCAGCGACCTTACAAAGGACCTAATGACCATGACTAACAAGCACTGCGAATTTTGAGAATCAACTGCAGCCACTCAAAACCTCATTTGCTTTCATCATCTCCAACAAACACCAGGACCTTCTCATCCAAAAGAGTAAAACAAAGTCAAAGGGAACACTAAGCCACTCTAAAAGTTTTAGACCTCTGAGCTCAGGTTCATTGCAGTCTTGAGCTCCAAAATACTGCGGATTCATTCCTTCAACAAACATTTACTGAAACACAAGGCCAGGTGCCATGTCTAGGGATACAGTGGTGAGGATGAACAAAAATAGCTACATTACACTATTTTTGAAACCTTATTTCATTTAAATACGGTTTTTAAAGGAAAAAATGGTATTTCAAAAAGTGTTAGAAACTAGGGAAAAAGGCAAAACAGAGAAGGGAGTATATCAAGTGGGAAAGGGGTACTGAAAATGAAATAGGATACCCAGAAAATGCATGGAGACATAAGAGATATAAAAGAAATGAGTCATAAATATTGAACATGACAAGACAAAAAATGGTCTTTAAATGTGGTATGACAATATGTTTTAAAATGTGTGAAATATAAGCATTCAATAGAAACAAGCATTTATTTTATATAATATAATAAGTCCTCAACATTTTTGGTATGTTCTGCAACTTTAAGCAAAATGATGCATAAGAAACCAATTTCAGCACAGGCTAATTGATATATACAAGGGTTAAGTTTCTATGGCATCTAGTCAGCATTATAGTGAAATCATGTTGAACAAAGCAATGTTATTTGAGGACCTGCTGTGTATAAAAATCACTTACTTTCCCATATTCCAGCAATAGCCACTATAAAACATGATTTTAAAACATTCTTTACACAGTTGCCTCAAAAGCTATATACTACCTAAGAACGGCCTTAACGAGAAATATCCATGACCTACATAAAGGCAACTACAAAACTGTTCTGAGATATAAAAGGAGATTTGGAACAATGGCGCTAGGTGTCTTATTCCAGAGAGGAAGACTACAGAGAAATAAGTATCAAAATCTCAAATTACATTTTAAGAACGATGTAATGCGCCAATCCTTATCCCAATGAGAGAAGAGAAAATAAAATATTTTATTATAAGAATAATTAAAAGAGACAAGCATTATCAATACCAAAATATTTATAGTGAATAAAATGGTGTGTTGCTGGGATAAGAACAAACAGAGCCATGGGAAAGAATACCGAGGTTGAAAGCCTGCTGGTGTACATTCATGCACTGTAGTGAGGGACCAGTGAGACAAGTGGTCTCGGATACACACTGTAGGAGTCACGTCCACTGGTGGGAAAGAGGTTTAGTGAATAAATGGACTTGGAACAACTGGTTAGTAACATGGAACAGGATGAATTTAGCTCCTCATACAACATGCCTAAATTAAATTCATACCAGTTATACACCAAGGAAAACTAAAAGAGTATCACATAAATGATTCCTTAATGTTCTCCTGGTTTTTATCTTACTCCAGAGGATGAGCAAAAGGGCAAAATGTCAGTCTGGTAACAAAAAACTGTCCACAAACTATTATTATGATTATTTCCCTTCGGAAATAGAAGAATTCTTTTAAAAGCATGCTAACTGCCTTTAGAATCTGATAGTATATTTTCACTTAAATGTGCAATGAAGCAGAGATAATTCTGTCATGGTCAGAAGACTATTTTGATCCCCATGAATAAATAAAGTAGTGGGACCCACCCACATCCCATGTAGACTTGAAATTCTCGAGCTAGGTTTTGAGAAGTGAGGCAACAAGAAGCCAGTCCGGGGTTCAGGAGGAAAAGGCTGGGGCACATGCCAGATGCTTTCTGGTGGAAAGGACATGCAGGGGTGGGGACAGTGGGGAGAATGGGAGGCACTCTTAAGAAAACTTGTGGCCCTGCCAGGAACTGGGGTGGTGTTAGCACCCACCTTGCTGTTTCAGGGATGCTCTGGGGAACAATTTCACTTTGACAATTTCTCCCATCAACAAAACAAGCAACTATAAAGGGAGTCCCTGGGCAAGGTCCACCCCCTGCCACTTGGGTCCCAAGGGAGCACCTGGCCTGGGAGACGCTGGCCTTGGTGCTGAGGGTGGGAGAAGGGATGGGCGGGCAGTAAGTATCACCTCTATCTACCTTGTACATCTTTTTACAGAGCCTAATAAAGAGGCCTCTTTGCCTTTTTACTGGTCTGTGTCAAGGGCTCTCGGCAGAGAAGCTCACTGCCAGGTGGGCCAGGTGAAGTTTTAATAAGCTCGTCTGCATCACACTCTGCATTTATCTAACATTCATCTAATTCCCAGGGGCAGAGGTTTCTAATTTTAAGAATGATGGAAGAAATGACAGAAGGCACAAGTAATAGATTCAACTACATAAAGGTTGTAAAACAATTATTAAAAAGCAAAAAGATCTAATGTTTTCAGCAATCTGACAAAGATCTGAAATCCCAACATGAAAAGCATACAAATCTTTAAGAAAAGTATTTATATCTCAATTCAAAAATAATAGGCATGTTGTGGAAAACAGTCTGGCAGCTCCTCAGAAAGTTAAAAGAAAGCCCTGGCTGGTGTGGCTCAATGGATTGAGCGCTGGCCTACGAACCAAAGGGTTGCTGGTTCAGTTCCCAGCCAGGGCACATGCCTGGGTTGCAAGCCAGGTCCCCAGCAGGGGGTGAGCAAGAGGTAACCACACATTGATGTTTCTCTCCCTCTCTTTCTCCTTCCATTCCCCTCTGTCTAAAAATAAATAAATAAAGCATTGTTTTTTTAAAAAGTGACCCATATGACCCAGCAATTCCACTCCTAGGTATATGCCAAAGAGAAGTGAAAATTTATATCCACAAAAAAAAACTTAATAGTAATATTCAATGATTAATGAAGTCAGCATTCTCCAGTGTTGGTAAGAGAGTCAACATTATTGCCGTTCTAGGGGGAAAAAAGGAGAGCAGCAAATATCAAAGCTTTTAAAAATAACCCAATCTCAACACAACTCAGTGGGGTAACTACTACTCTTATTTAACCAAGAGGGGCAGAAACTGTCCAAGACAACACAATTCATGGAGCTGACTCCAGGTATATCATATATTTAACTGCGGATTCTGAGCTCTTGAACACAGGGCAAAACTGCCTCTCCAGAAAGAAGTCTAAAAAGCAACACTAGAAAGCAGAGAGTACATTTAAAACCTGAATAGTGAATTAAGGACAAAATACCAGCCTCACAATCTTTGCAAGTATAAGTCACAACAAAACATTCAGCAAACACTTATTACATGCCAGCACTGTTTTTTTTTAACATAGACTATCATATTTAATCCTCACAATCCTAAGAAGCAGATGCTATAATCATGCTCATTTTGCAGATGAGTAAACTAAGCAGTTTAGAAAACCCGCCAGTGGTAACAACAGATACTCCATGGCAGAGCTGGGTTATGTTCCTCTCCATATGACCCCAGAACTTACCCATTCCCCCACACACACTACACTGCCTCTCATGCTGTCTCAAAGACAGAGATAGAAGACAACCTTCAACATAGAACTTTTAGTCAACTATACAACAAACACACAGATGAATTTTTCTTTTGCCTCCCCAATTAGCAAAAACCATATCAAGTAATACCCTAAGGATGCTTTTTGTATATCACTTTTCAAAGAACTCTCTGAGCATATTTTACTTTAGACAGACTTAATATACTAACCTGTGTTTCTCAGGGAAGGAGAGCTTCATTTGTTACTTTTAACAAGTGTTTAATGCCATAGGGCAGCAGTGTCAAACTCATTTTCACTGGGGGCCACATCAGCCTCATGGTTGCCTTCAAAGGGCTGAATGTAGAGCTCCTTGCCCCTAGTTAAGGAGTAGTTACATTTATACAGTCCTAAAATTACATTCAGCCCTTTGAAGGCAACCATGAGGCTGATGTGGCCCCGGTGAGAATGAGTTCGACACCCCTGCCATAGGGAGAATACCTGCAGCCATTTATTCTGGGATGCGGCTTTCATCACATACAGAGTCCACCACTCAAACGTATTCGCAGGAAATGATCCTAAATGAAGGACCATCAGCTGGTCACAAAATATGAACACCTAGTGGAAAACAATCTGGTTTATAACCATTTCTTCCATGCCCAAAACATCCCCAGAGACTTCAAACATGGCAGATGGGGCACAAGCAGTGGAAGTGGCTGAGGCTGCTCTCGTGCACAGTCACACAGTGACACAGGCGCACAGTCGCACTGGCACACAGGCACAGGATGCTAAAGGACCAGATGCTGGCTGGTCCCAAAGAATTCATTCCAACACTGTTTACTGAGTGCCTGCTATATGCCAGGCAATGGATGATCTTGAACTTTCACTAAAAGGTAGGAAAAGGAGCTGCAGTTGCAGTTGTCACCACATCCCACCATATTCACCATGGGGCATCACTGGTTGGCCCACTCTTCTCTGTTCCACCTTCTCATGCCATTAGTATGAGTGAGAATGGCTCCCTTCTCTGGAGCACCTTCTCTGTACCCAGGGCTTTGTGAGTGCCACACACATAACGTGAGCTAACTCGTGTAGTCTTCCTGTCAACCCGGCAACATGATGTCACCATGAACACAAGAAGAAATCCTTGGCAGAAATTGGGAGCTCCCAGTCATGTCAGCCCTGCTGACTGCAGCTCCTGCTAATAAGGCAAAGCAAAACTGCGGGAGGTATACAAGTAAATTCCAACTTTCTTTGATCTCATCCTGAAAGATATGAGCAGGTACCATTACTTTTACTGGTAAAATCTTAGCTGAAGTCCTTTGAAAGGGAAGAGATGTCAGATTATCAATGAGATGCAGGAAAATACAACAGGGCAGCTGATGACAATTGGGAGAACTGTGTGAGGTCCCAAGGTGCCTACTTTGAAGGGGACTGAGGCATCCTTGTACAAACATGTACAGTGTTTCTTGTATCTTCTTCAATAAATGTCTCTATACATTTCATATTACATGGCTGGATACCTCCCAGACAGGCCTCATATTCTCAATGATATTAAAAATATCGTATCCATGAAAAGGCACGAAGAGTTTAAGAATAAGATAACTGCAAAAATATTAAACAAAATGGATATTTCTATGTTGTTTATATTATAAAGTACCAGGTTTTATAAAAACAATGAATTTTTTTTTAGGTTTTGGATTTTTTTAAATGTAATATTCATTGTATTCTCTACATTACCTTTTAGTCCTCTTTCACCCTTCCTCCCCGCAGCAATCACCACACTGTTGTCCATGTCCATGAGTCCTTTTTCCTTCCTGCTCAGTCTCTCCATCCCCTAACCTCCCCCCACCTCTAGCTGTCATCCTGCTCTCCATCTATGAGTCCGTCCCCATTTTCCTTATTAGTTCAGTCTGTTCATTAGGTTCCACATGAGTGAAATAATAAAGTATTTGTCTTTCTCTGACTGGCTTATTTCACTTAGCATAATGTTCTCCAGGTCCATCCATACTGTCACAAAGGGTAAATTTTCTTCTTTTTTAATGGCTGAGTAGTATTCCATTGTGTAAATGTCCCATAGTCATTTTACCCACTCATCTACTCATGGGCAATTGGGCTGCTTCTCTATCTTAGCGATTGTAAATAACTCTGCAATGAACACTGGGGTGTTTGTGTTCTTTCAAATTAGTGTTTTGGGTTCTTTAAGATACATTCCCAGAAGTGGGAACACTGGGTCAAAAGACAGATCCAGTTTTAATTTTTGAGGTATCTCCATACTGTTTTCCACAGTGGCTGCACCAGTCTGTATTCCCAACATTGCAAAAGAGTTCCCCTTTCTCCACATCCTCACCACCACTTGTTACTTTTTGACTTGTTGATATCCATTCTGACATGTGTGAGATGGTATCTCATTGTGGTTTTAATTTGCATTTCTCTGATGATTAGTGATGTTGAGCATCTTTTCATATGTCTACTGCCCATCTGTATGTCCTCTTTGGAGACATACAGATGTCTATTTAGGTCCTTTGCCCAATTTTTCAATTGGATCATTTGTTTTTTGCTGTTGAGTTTTGTACGTACTTGGTAAATTTTGGATATTAAACTTTTATCAGATGTATTGGCAAATATGTTCTCCCATTCTGTGGATTGTCTTTTATTGATTATTTCCTTTGCTGTGCAAAAACTTTTTAGTCTGATGTAGTCCAATTTGTTTATTTTTTTCGTTTGTTTCCATGGCTTGGGGAGATATATCTGATAAAAAAAATTGCTACGAGCAGTGTCTGAGATTTTGCTATGTTTTCTTCTATAAGTCTTTGATCCATTTTGAAAGTATTCTTATGTGTGGACTTCCGGCCAAGATGGAGGCGTAGGCGGACACACTGTGCCTCCTCTCACAACCAAAATTAAGGACAACAAATATTTAGAAACAAGAAAACAACCAGAACTAATAGAAAACTGAACTGTACGGAAGTCCAACAACCATTCATCCAGACTGGTAAGAGGGGCGGAGTCTCGGCAGGAGAAAGTGGAGGTGCGGCCCCAGGAACGCAAGCAGCAGCGGCTGGCAGTTCCCAGGTGCACAGGCAGCAGCTGGCGGACCCCGGGCACAGGGGGGCAACTGTGCAGACACAGTGAGGCCGCACAAGGCAGCTGGCTGACTGACCAGGTGGTCTCACATTTGAGCGCGCAGACGGTCCAGGCGGAGGGGAAGTGGCGGAGGGGACTGAATCCAGGAGAGAGTGGAGCAGGCGCCATTGCTCCCTCTCAGGCCCCACCCCCACATACAGCGTCACAACCCAGCGACTGGGCTGCCCCGCACTGGGGAGCGCCAGAGGCTCCACTCTTCACTACGTAACAGCACGTGCGCGCGCGTGCACAGATAATCCAGGTGAAGGGGAAGCAGCGGAAAGGGCCGGAGTCCAGGAGAGAGCGGAGCAGGCGCCATTGCTCCTTCTCAGACCCCACCCCCACCTATAGCGTCACAACCCAGCGACTGGGCTGCCCCGCCCTGAGGAACACCTAAGGCTCCACCCCCTCATACGTAATAGCCGCGACCAGACTAAAACCAAAACAACAACAACAACAAAAAAAAACCACCAAAAATGGCTCAAACCAGAAAACAAATAAAAGCCCCGGAGCCAATTCCTCTAAGCAGTGAAGAGATAGCCAACCTGTCAGATGCACAGTTCAAAGCACTGGTCATCAAAATGCTCACAGAATTGGTTGATTTTGCTCACAAACTAGATGAAAAAATGCAGGCTACAATATGTGAAATGAAGGAAGATGCATGGGGAACTGATAGAGATGGAAGGAAAACTGGGACTCAAATCAATGGAGTGGACCAGAAGGAAGAAACTAACAACCAAACAGAAAACGAGGAAGAAACAAGAATTCAAAAAAATGAGAGGCTTAGGAACCTCCGGGACATCGTTAAACGTCCCAACATCCGAATTATAGGGGTCCCAGAAGGGGAAGAAGAAGAGCAGCAAGTGGAAAACTTATTTGAACAAATAATAAAGGAGAACTTCCCCAATCTTGCAAAGAAAATAGACTACCAGGATGTCCAGGAAGCTCAGAGAGTCCCAAAGAAGTTGGACCCAAGGAGGAACACACCAAGGCACATTGTAATTACATTAGCCAAGATTCAAATGAAGCAGAGAATTCTAGAAGCAGCAAGGGATAAGGGGACAGTCACCTACAAAGGAGTTCCCATCAGACTGTCAGCTGATTTCTCAAAAGAGACCTTACAGGCAAGAAGGGGCTGGAAAGAAATATTTGAAATCTTGAAAAGCAGGGACCTACATCCAAGATTGCTCTATCCAGCAAAGCTGTCATTTAGAATGGAAGGGAAGATAAAGTGCTTCTCAGATAAGGTCAAGTTCAAGGAGTTCATCATCACCAAGCCCTTATTATATGAAATGTTAAAGGGACTTACCTAAGAAAAAGAAGATAAAAGATATGACAGTAAAAAGACAGCAAATTCACAGGTATTAACAACCACATCTAAAACAAAAGCAAACTAAGCAAACGACTAGAATAGGAACAGAACCACAGAAATGGAGAGCACATGATGAGGGTTAGCAACAGGGGAGTGGGAGGAGGAAAGAGGGGGGAAAAGATACAGAGAATAAGTAGCATAGATGGTAGAGAGAAAATAGACAGGGGGAGGGCAAGAATAGTATGGGAAAAGTAGAAGCTAAAGAACTTATGACACATGGACATGAACTAAAGGTGGGGTATGTGGGTGGGAGGGGGTGTGCATGGTGGAGGGGAATGATGGGGGAGAAATGGGACAACTGTAATAGCATAATCAATAAAATGTAATTAAAAAAAAGAGGGTCAAAGGGGAGAAAATAGGGACATCTGCAATAATGTCAACAATAAAAATAAAGAAAAACACTTGTGTGAAAAAAAAAAAAAAAAAGAAAGAAAGTATTCTTATGTGTGATGTAGGAAGGTTCCAGTTTCATTTTTCTGCATGTATCTGTCCAATTTTCCCAACACCATTTATTGAATAAACTATCTTTAGCCCATTGTATGTGCTTGCTTCCTCTGTTGAATATTAATTGACTATAAAGCTGTGAGTTTATTTTTGGGCTCTCTATTCTGTTTCATTGATCAATGTGTCTGTTTTTCTGTCAATACCATGCTGTTTTGATTACTAAGGCCTTATAGTATAGTTTCATATAAGGTAGCATGATTCCTCCAACTTTGTTCATCTTTCTCAGGATTGCTGTTGCTATGCAGCAATGCAGCAATGTGATTCCATGTAAGTTTTTGAAATACTTGATCAAGTTCTGTGAAATACATCATTGGAATCTTGTTAGGAACTGTGTTAAATCTATAAATTGCTTTGGGTAGTATGGACATTTTAATGATGTCAATTTGACCTATCCATGAACATGGTATGTGCTTCCACTTATTTGTATCTTCTTCAATTTCTTTCTTCAGTGTCTTATACTTTTCTGAATACAGGTCTTTCACATACTTGGTTAGGTTTATTCCTAGGTATTTTATTATTTTTGAAGCAATTGTAAATGGGACTGTTTTCTTAATTTCCCTTTCTGTTAGTTCAGTGTTGGTTTCTAAAAATGCAACTGATTTCTGAATATTAATTTTTATCCCACTACATTGCTGAATTCATCTATCAGTTCTAGTAGTTTCTTGGTGGAATCTTTGGGATTCTCTATGTACAGTGTCATGTCATCTACAAATAAAGACAGTTTTACTACTTCCTTTCTGATTTGCATGCCTTTTATTTCTTCTTCTTGTCTGACTGCTGTGGCTAGGACTTCCACTACTATGTTGAGTAAGAGTTGTGAAACCAGACATCCCTATCTTGTTCCTGATCTAAAGGGGAACACTTGAAGTTTTTGCCCATTGAGTATGATACTGGCAGTAGGTTTGTCATATATGGCCTTTATTATGTTTAGGTATGTTCACTCTCTTCCCACTTTGCTGAGAGTTTTTATCATAAATGGGTCTGGATTTTATCAAAAAGCTTTTTCTGCACCTGTTTATATAATCATATGGTTTTATCCTTCATTTTGTTTATGTGATGAATCACATTTATTGATTTGAGAATGTTGTACCATCCTTGCATTCCTGGAATGAATCCCACTTGATCATGACGTATGATCTTTTTGATGCATTGCTATATTCAGTTTGTTAATATTTCGTTGACAATTTTAGCACCTATGTTCATCAGTGATATTGGCCTATAATTTTCTTTTTTGTAGAGTCTTTATCTGGCTTTGGAATTAGGATAACGCTGGCCTCACAGAATGAGTTTGGGAACCTTCCCTCCTTCTGAGTTTTGTGAAATAGTTTGAGGAGAGGTGTTAGTTCTTCTTGGATGTTTGGTAAAATTAACCTGAGAAGCCATCTGGTTGTGGGCTTTTGTTTGTTGGGAGTTTTTTGATTACTGCTTCAATTTCACTAGGTGCAATCTGTCTATTCAGATTTTCTAGTTCTTCCTGATTTAGTTTCAGAATATTGTATGTTTCTAGGAATTTATCCATTTTGTCCAGGTTGTCCAGTTTGTTGGCATGTAGGTGTTCATAATATTTTCTTACAATCCTTTGTATATCTTTGGTGTTAGTTGTCATTTCTCCTCTTTCATTACTGATTTCATTTATTTGGGTCCCTTCTCTTTTCCTCTTAATGAGTCTGGATAAAGGTTTATCAGTCTTGTTTAGCCTCTCAAAGAACCAGCTCTTGGATTCATTGATCTTTTGTATTGTTTTTTAGACTCTATTTCACCTATTTCTGCTCTGATCTTTATTATTTCCTTCCTTCTACTTGCTTTGGGCTTTGTTTGTTTGTTTTTTCAAGTTCCTCTAAGTGTGAAGTTAGATCATTTATTTGAGCTTTTTCTTGTTTTTCTGAGATAGGCCTATAATGCTATGAATTTCCCTCTTAGGATTGCTTTCCCGGTGTCCCAAAGATTTTTGATTGTTTGTTGTGGCTTCATTTACATTTGTTTCACAGTATCTTTTGATTTCTTTCTTGATCTCATTGTTGACCCATTCATTGTTTAATAACATGTTATTTAGCTTCTGTGTCTTTGTGTGTCTTATGGTGTTCTTGTGATTGATTTCTAGTTTCATAGCATTGTGGTCAGAGAAGATGCTTGATATGATTTCAATCTTCTTAAATTTATTGAGACTTTTGTGTCCTAATATGTGAACTATCCTAGAAAATGTTCTATGTGCACTTGAAAAGTATGTCTATTCCACTAATTTGGGGTGAGATGCTCTGAAAATATCGATTAAATCCACTTGATCTAGTGTGTTATTTAAGGCTGCTGTCTCCTTGTTGATTTTCTGTCTGGAAGATCTATCCATTGAAGTCAATGGGGTGCTAAAATCCCTGACTATGACTGTGTTTCTGTTGATCTCTCTCCCTTCATGCCCATCAAGATTGCTTTACATATTTAGGTGCCCCTATGTTGGGTGCATAAATGTTTACTAGGGTTACATCCTCTTATTGGATCATTCCCTTTATCATTATATAGTGTCCTTCTTTGTCTCTTGCTAAAGCCTTGGTTTTAAAGTATATTTTGTCAGATATAATTACTGCTACCCCAGTTTTTTTTCTTTTCCATTTGCATGAAATATTTTTTCCATCCCTTTACTTTTAGTCTGTGTGTATCTTTAGATCTGAGATGGGTCTCTTGGAGGAAGCATATATATAGGTCTTGCTTTCTTATCCATTCAGCTACCCTATAGTTTTTGGATGGATCATTTAAGCCATTTATGTTTAAGGTGATTATTGATAAATATGTACATACTGCCATTTTATTGTTGGACCATTTTCCTAGTTCGTTTCTCTTTCTCTTCTTCTTAAAGCAAGCCCTTTAACATTTGTTGCAGTACTGTTTTGGTGTTAACAAACTCCTTTAGTTTTTTTTCTTGTCTGAGAAGTTCCTTATTTCTCCTTTGATTTCAATTGATAGCATTGCTGGGTAATGAAGCCTTGGTTGTAGGTCCTTGCTTTTCATCACCTTACATATTTCACACCACTCCCTTCTGGCCTGAAATGTTTCTGGTGAGTAATCAGATGACAGTCTAATTGGTGATACCTTGTATGTAACTACCTGATTTTCCCCTGTGGCTTTTACGATTCTCTCCTTGTCTTTAAGCCTTGTCATTTTAATAATGATGTGTCTCAGTGCTGGCCTCTTTGGGTCCAACTTGTTTGGCACTCTCTGAGCTTCCTAGACTTGTATGTCTTTTTCCTTCACCGAATTAGGAGTTTCCAGTCATTATTTTTTCAAATAGATTCTTGGTCCCTTGCTCACTCTCTTCTCCTTCTGGTGTTCCCATGATGTGGATATTGTTCCGCTTCACATTACCCAGAATGTTTCTTAAGCTCTCCTTATATTTTTTTAATTCTTTTTTCTTTTTGCTGCTCTGCCTGGGTGTTTTATTTACCTTGTCTTCCAAATCACTGACGTAATCCTCTGCTTCATCTAACCTACAGTTTATTCCTTCTAGTGTATTATTTATTTCAGATATTGCATTCTTATTTCTGATTGGTCCTTTTTTATGGTTTCTGTCTTTTTTCATGCTTTTGGGTATCCTTATAATCATTACTCTAAACTCTCTGATAAATTGCTTGCCTCCATTTAATCTAGTTCCTCTTTTGGAGAATTCTCCTGTTATTTTATTTGGGGTCTGTTGCTTTGTCTTCCCATTTTGGCTCCTCCTTTGTATTTTCCACATTAGTTGTTAAACTAATCAGTTGTTAGACTGATCAATTGTTAAGCTAATCAAGCTGTAATCAGCAGCCTGGTTTAAGCTCCACAGGTAGAGCAGAGTAATTCCTGCAGGTGGGGCTCCTGCTTCTTATCTGGCTGATGCCACTTAGAGAGTAGTGCTCTACCTGAGAAAGATGGCTTCTGAAGTATGGGGAGTGACTCAGCACAGAGATCCTGGTGGCTGTTCTTTCAGTTCTCTTCCCAGAGCCACCAACCCCAGACTCTCCTCAAGCATCTCTAGTCTACTCTGCCCTCCCTCTGCTGGAGCCCAGGGTAAGTGGCTGCCAATGAAATTTTGCACACTGGCCCTTTAAGAGGCTCTCTCTGTCTCCAGCCTTCTCTCCCTGACAGACAAAAACCCTAGTGCTTTTCACAGCTGGATGTTATCTGGGTTCCTTTCCAGTTCTGGTGCTACAGGCTGGGGAGCCCAGCTTGAGGTTTAGGCCTCACACTTCTCAGGGAAATCCCCCAGCTGCTGAAATATCCCTCTGGATCTTCAGCTGCCACCCATGGGAACCCAGCCAGCCCTCTCATGTCTCCACACTCCCTACCAGCCACATTGTGGTAATGTGGTTTCTTTTGTCTGTCCATGGTTATCTGAAACTATTTTACAAAACAAATGAAGTCAGCAATGGTCACTGCAGAAAACTGAATGAATGAATTAGAAGACTAGCTTTAAAAAAAAAGTATGTGAGAAATAAAGAGGAAGAAAAAAATGAGCAAAATGATAGAAACGTTGAGGGCATATCCAGAAAAACAATATACATATACGTCAATATACTAGAAGAAAGTAATAACCAATCACATAATTCCGAAGGACTTCACCACAAATCAAAAGCCTACATACAAATCTATATTAGTGAAAACCACACACCAGATATGTACTTCTCAAACCTACTTACTTAAAAGAAAAAAATATTACAGGAACCATAAAGAAAGGTTATTAATTTTTTTAATCGTGTTAACATCAGACTTCTCCTCTGCACCATGGTTTTCAGAGAAATAAATGTACAACAAAATCTTCACAATCAGCCAAGATAAATATTGTTCATGTAGAAAAATAAAAACTACATTTGTCATTTTCAGATCTGCAAGAGTTAGGAAAGTATATCACACATACATATACTCTTCCTAAGGGAAAAAGAGAAGTATACCACTGACCAAAAGTGAACTAAAATAAAGAGTTTTTTTAAGTGGAGTAGATATGCTATCAAATAATTCATGAGAAGCAAAGCAAAGGTAAAAATTAGACTGAATGCCTAATTCTTGTAAATATAGCTATATTAAAGCTAAATTTAATCTTTCTTTAAATAAGATATAATATTTAAAAATCTATAAAAACAAATATAAAATCCTCAGTTATTACAACAAAAAGTGGAGGGAAAATCATACATAAGCCCTGTCTGGGTGGCTCAGTTGGTTGGAGCATTGTCTCATACACCAAAATGCTGCAGGTTCAATTCCTGGTCAGGGCAAGTGCCTGGGTTGGGAGTTCAAGCCCCAGTCAGGGCACATATGAGAGGCTACCAGTTGATGTTTCTCTCTCTCTCACTCCCTTCCCCTCTCTCTAAAAAATCAATAAAAATATATCTTCAGGTGAGAATTTTTTAAAAATCACACATAAGACAACCACTAAAAATGTTGGGAGGTGGAGACAGATGAGGCATGGGGATTGGGAGGAAAATGGAGACAAATGTACTTGAATGACAATAAAAATAAACAAAATTAAATTTAAAAATAAAATAAAAATTTTGTCTCATTCTTGACAAAGAAATATAGAGGAACAAGAGAATTTGGAAGATATTGGCCAATTACTGAGCCAGTAACTGGTAAAGAATTGAAAGCCACGGACTGAACTCAGGATTGGAGCCATGGTAGGGTATTTCCTAAACCAGAAGAGCCAGCGGAGAGCATGACAAAAGTGGACCTGCTGGGAATTTGTACTGGGACCCTAATGGGCTGCTATCTACCTATTTCCCTAAAGGGTAAATAGTAAGTAAACTAGCCTCATGAAGACCACTGCGGAGCTTTGATTCATCTGGATGGCCCAGAAAATCTCCATCCCTGTAAGTGGTTCAAGATCATCCTTTATTTCCCCAGTGTCTGACAAAAGCAGATGAAAATACTATCTACAGAAACTAAAATCATCTAGATGTCAGTTTAGCTCTATAAACATTTTTTTCAAATACAATTCAAAAACACAATCAAAGATAAACAGACACAAAAGAGGAGATGCCATTAGTGCGAACTGGCAGAAATGAAATACCAGACAGTACAAACAGAACTACAGGGGTGCGAGATGTTGAAATGTCCAAAAAGAAAAACTTTAAAATAATTATGTTCAGTATATTCGAGGGGCTAAAAAACAACACTGAGAATCTCAATGAAGAAATGATAACTGAAAGATTACACAGCAGGTTTCTAGAACTAAAAAAGTACCCAAATGTAAAGCCTTAGAGAAAGAGTTTTAAGACAAAGTAGAGACAGGTAATTAAATAATTAGCAAACTGGAAGGTGAACTGGAATATTACAAGGATGAAACAGAACACAATGATGAAGAGACAAAGAGGACACAATAAAGGGGCTTAATATGCATTTAAATGGAATGTCAGAGGAAGAGGAAGAGCAGGGAGGGAAAGAAAGGCTGAGCATCCCCCTAAATTGATGAAATGAATTCTAACAGCCCAATAAACACCATGCCTGACAGAAGATCATGGAATAGTATCTTTAAGCCACTGAAGAAAATAAATAATTGCAACCCAAGAATTCTCCACTCAATGAAAAATATGCTTCAAGAATGAATGTGAAATAAAAAAAATTTAGACAAACAAAAATGAAGAAAATTTGTTATCATCAGCCCCCACAAAAGGAAATGATAAAGAATGTTCTCCAGAAAATAATTTTAGATAAAAGGCTGGAGATCAAGGAAGGAATAAAGGCCACAAAAATAGGAAATAAGGGAAAGTCAAAAGAATAATAATAATGTCCCATGGAGTTTAAAATATATATAAGTAAAGCACTCAAAAACAATAGTGTCTAAGATAAAAGCTTGAGAAGGAAGACTTCTAAGGCATCTGTACTGTTTGGAAAGAGTGTAAAATGCCCATTGACATTAGAATTAAATCAACTGTGTATGTTGTAATCTCCAGAGTAACCAACTAAATGAAGGACAATAGAGGGAAAACGAGATATTAAATTTTTCTTAATAAAATGGCAGGAAAAAAGATAAAGAACATTGCATATGTAGGATAAAGAGAATAAACACAATAAATGACAGTTTTAAACCCAAATAACTATATTAAATATAAATGCTCTAAACATGAAATCATAATGGTTATCAGATTGATTTTTTCAGATTGAATTTTTTATAACCTAACTACATGCTCTGTACAAATACACATATAAATCATGTGAAAACAGAGAAGTTGGAAGTGAAATGATGGGAAAGTAAATGCTATGAAAACGTTATTGAAAGAATACAGTATGTCTCTAGTAATACCAGACAAGGTTTTCTTTAAAGCAGAAAGCTTTACCACGGTTAGGAAGATGGATTCTTTTGTAATGGTACAAAAGTTCAACTTCCCAGAAATATATACAATTAGAAATCTGTATGCAACTAATAAGATAAACTCAAAAGATACATTGTAAAAACTGGCCAAACTATATTAAAATACAAAAATGAAAAAATTACAAGTAGACATATTCACAATCAAAGAGATTTTCATACAGAGAGAAAACACTAAATGTATAACCATTCCCAAGAAAAACAAAACAAGAAAGTATGATAAACAGAAAACACAAAATATTATGTCATGAATAATTTCAAACATATCAGCACTCACAATAAGTTTTCTCTGTATTCAATGACATGAAAACCTATACAATAGATCTATAAGGAGACTTTGAGATCTCAAACTACCTTTCATCTTAAGACAAAACCAAAAATGGATCTAAGGAATTTACTTGATACAATTAATCAGCTTTACTTAATAGGTATATATCTTAATTATCAATATACATTTATTTTTATATTATACATATCAAATTTTGTGCTCTCTAGAGACTACGCATTTTACAAATATCAATATAATATTGATCATATATGAAAGTCACAAAAATTCAATAACATTGCAAAAAGGAGTTAAATACATGTCATGATCTCTGATCATAGTGTGTAAAATCTTGAAGCTAAAAACAACAAAAGAAGAACCAAAACATAATACATTCACTCATATGTGGAATAGAAAACGAAAAGCAACAAACGAACAAATGAAACAAAAACAAAGTCACAGACACAGACAACAGAATGGTGATTACCAGAGGGAAAGGGGGTGGCAGGTGGCAAACTGGGGAAGGGGTCAAATACATGAAAACACAAGGACACTACACTCTGGGTGCTGAGCAGGCAAAACAGCATACAGACGTAGAATTGTAGTGTTGTGCACCTGAAATCTATATAGTATCAAACAACGTTACTCCCAATAAATTTAATTTTAAAAATAGTATTATTATCTTGATTAGATGACAATTTTCAAGCAGCCTCCTAAATAACTCTTAGATAAAAGAGCAAATAGCAACTGAAAATATATTCTATTTGGGAAAAAAATCAATTGGACAACTATATAACACAACTTCTGTAGTTAAACCTGTACTCTGAAAAAAATTCTTAGCTAAGAAATGTTTTTCTTTTTTTACTTTCAAATATCAAATGTGAAAATAAGTAAGTTAAGCATTCAACTCAAATAGCTAGAATATTAACAAATTAAGCATAAAGAAAATGTAAGTATTTTGGAAATAAAGTTGAATATATATGAGTATGCTAGGACTCAGAAATTCCACATTATATTATCATGGTTAATCTTTGGCATGGATGTACAAAAAACAGACTATCAATATTGTTTTTAATAGCAGAGCGTGAAAATGAAACAAGAAACCTGAATGATCCCAAATGGCCAGCCACCATAGAAAGATAAATTCCATACATTTGCATATCTTATATTTGCATGTCATAAATTGCATATTGTATTTTTAATGTTTTCTGTATTTAGCCCTGGCCAGTGTGGCTTAGTGGACTGAACACCGGCCTGCGAACCAAGGGGTCGCCAGTTCAATTCCCAGTCAG
The DNA here is from genome assembly GCA_039655065.1 of Glossophaga mutica. Lineage (NCBI taxonomy): Eukaryota > Metazoa > Chordata > Mammalia > Chiroptera > Phyllostomidae > Glossophaga > Glossophaga mutica. Next base: position 24,968,607 of record CM077315.1, read on the forward strand.
GGCACATGCCTGGGTTGTAGGCCAGGTCCCCGGTGGTGGCTCACGAGAGACTACCACACCTTGATGTTTCTCTCCCTCTATTTTTCTGTCCCTTCCCCTCTCTCTAAAAATAAATAAATAAAATCTTTAAAAAGTACTTTTTTATATATAAATACATATATTCAAATATTCTTATAAAGAAATGTTATATTCTAATAAAAAAACTACATTAACATGGATAAATTTCAAAAGCATAATAAGCAAGATGCAGAAGAATTCATTCAATTTGATTCCAATCCTAAAAAGTTCAAAACCAGGACAAATCAAGCTACATAAATTTTAGTGATCCATTAATAAGTTGTAAAACCACAGAAAAAGTGAAGAAAAAACCACAAGTTCAGTAGAATAGTTACCTCTTGGAGAGAGAAATAGGCATACATGGAGAAAGGAATACACAGAGAACTAAAATGATGTTCCATTTTTTTAATTATGTGGTTAGTAATTCATTCTCATTATTATTAAGTTATACATATACATTATATACATTTGTGTGCATACTACATTTCATAAATAAAAATACAAAAAGTAAATAGATGAAGGAATGAAAACTGAGGAATCAGAAACTGATTAACAGAGCAGAAAGCAGGGAGATGAGAAAATAAAGCTAAGAGTTGATTTTATTACAAAAAGTTCAATATAACCTTATAACCTTATAAGGTTATAACCTTATATGCTTACAACCTTATAAATAGGAAAAAGAGGAAAAGCATAAAGGTACAACCTTAGGAAGAGAACAGCCTCACCAAATATGTGAAAAGATATTTTGAAAATATGAGGGGAAATAATTTGCACCTCTTCCAAAAAATGTTAAAATAGGGATAATATGGTGTTCTGATGAAATATAAATTATCAAAAATTACTCGAGGAAATATGAAAAACTCAGCAGCCATTGAAAATGCTGCTATCTCAGAAAAAACCTAGGCACAGAAGTATCACAACCAACTAATGTCTTTCAAAACACATTCAAAAGAAAGCTTAACTGACATGTCGTATAAATTATTTCTGAAACAGAGAAAAAAATAAAAGTTTAATCAATTACTTTCATGAAACCAGCATTATCCTGACATTAAAAATTCGACTAAACTAGCACACACACAAGAAGAAACCAAAGACCAACCACATCTATAAGTATCAACACTGAAATTCTGAACACACACAGCAGCTGGCTGAACTCAGCAATATGAAAATAAAAACTGCATTGTCACAAGTGCACTTATTTCAAAATATGAAAAGCTAGCCTTAGGAAATCAATTACTAAATTATACCAAGTGATAGGAGGAAGATTATATGCTTAACCCAGTCAGTACAAAAAAAAGCACCTAATAAAATGCAACAGCCATTCCTTATTAAATGGAAAAATAGTGAATGAGGTATAGGAACTTTAACAGAAAATATAGTATCTACCTTTTATCGACAGCCACTGTCTCAATTAATGGTGAAACAAAGGGCAATTTTTTTTTACTTTTTTTAATTGATGTTGAAATACAGTTGTCTCCATTTACCCACCACCACTTTCCCCCACCCGATGCAAGCCCACCTCCCAGCCAATCCTACTCCCTCCTTGGCTCCGTCCAGGGGTCCCTCACTCATGTTCATTTACGTCCCTTTCCCTTCTTTCCCACATTATTTCCCTCTCCCCTCCCCTCTGGTTACTGTCAATTTGTCGATTTCAATGTCTCTGGCTATATTTTGCTTGCCAGTTTGTTTTCTTAATTAGGTTCCACTTACAGGTGAGATCATATGGTATTTGTCTTTTACTGCCTAGCTTACTTCACTTAGCATAATACTTTCTTTCCACTTCCATCCATGTTGTTGAGAAGGATAGGAGCTCCTTCTTTCTTTCTGCTGCGTAATATCCCATTGTGTTAATGTACCATAGTTTATTGATCCACTCATTTACTGATGGGCGCTTAAGCTGCTTCCAGCACTTGGCTATTGTAAATTGTGCTGCTATGAACACTGGGGTGCACAGGATCTTTTGAATTATTGTTTCAGGATTCTTAGGGTATAAATCCAGCAGTGGAACTGCTAGGTCAAAAGGCAATTCCATTTTTAGTTTCTTGAGGAAATTCCATACTGTTTTCCACAGTGGCTGCACAAGTCTGCATTCCCACCAACAGTGTACTAGGGTTCCCTTTTCTCCACAACCCTGCCAGCAATTTTATTAAATCAGAAACAAGATATAAGTAAATGAATGGATAAAAAAAACTATGGTAATATTTACAAAATGGAATTCTATGCAGCAGGAAGAAAGGAGCTCCTACCCTTTGCAACAGCATGGATGGAACTGGAGAGCATTATGCTAAGCGAAATAAGCCAGGCAGTGAAAGACAAATACCATATGATCTCACCTTTAACAGGAACCTAAACAACAAAATAAACAAACAAGCATAATATAACCAAAGACACTGAAATTGAGAACAGGCTGACAGTGACCAGAGGGGAGAGGGGAGGGAATTTCAGGGGAAAAGGGGAAGGGTTTAGAGCAACAAGTATAAAGGACACATGGACAAAAACTATGGGGGGTGGAAATGGGAGGGAGGTGGGGAGGACTAGAGGGGTGGGCTGGGGTGGGAATAAAACACAGAAAACTGTACTTGAACAACAATTAAAATAAAAATTTAAAAAAAGAAACAAGATATAAGAAACAAATGCTGGCTTTAAACTACTATTTAGTGCTTTCTGAAAATTATGGCTAATAAAATAAGTAGAAAAATATACAAGTGTATAACTAATAGAAAAGTGAGATGAGATAATAAAATTTGAGGATGATGTGACCACCTAAAATTCCAAAAGAAACTGAATGAAATAGATTAGATTTATAATGAATTCAGAAGGTGAATAGTTATATACAAATATACAAAAAAATTACTCTTCTAATGTACAGTAGTCCCTCCCACCCTGTATACAAGGTTTTGCTTTCTGTGGTTTCAGTTACCCACAGTCAACCAAGGTCTGAAACTATTAAATGGAAAATTCTACCTCACTCCATCTCATCATGTAGGCACTGTGTCATCTCGCATCATCACAAGCAGAGGGTGAGGACAGTACAAGGTATTTTGAGAGAGACCACAGTCACGTGACATTACAGCATATTGTTATAACTGTTCTATTTTATTATTAATTAGTGTTCATCTCTTGCTGTGCTTAATTTATAAATATAATTTTATCATAGGTATATGTACAGGGTAGGGCAAAAGTGGGTTCACAGTGTTTCGGATGGAAAAATAATACAATAATTAAGAAATAATAATACAAGAATAAAAATGCATACTCAAAATTGTAAACCTCCTTTTGCCCCACCCATATATATGGAGGGAAAACCATAATATATATTGGATTCAGTATTATCCATGGTTTCAGGCATCCATAGAGAGGTTTTGGAATGTATTCCTTATGGATAAGGGGGGACTACTGTATAAACAATAATCAATTATACATAAAACCCTATTCACAAGAGCAAAACATTTTTAAACTACCTCATAATAAACTTAGGATCTGTATCTAGAAAACTTTACTAACACACTTTAAAAAAGTTTTAATAAATGGAGAGAAATGTGTTCTTAAATAAGAAGACTCAGAGAGTTCCAAAGAAGTTGGACCCAAGGAAGCACACACCAAGGCACATCATAATTACATTACCCAAGATTAAAATGAAAGAGAGGATTCTAGAAGCAGCTAGAGATAAGAGGACAGTCACTTACAAAGGAGTTCCCATCAGACTGTCAGCTGATTTCTCAAAAGAGACCTTACAGGCAAGAAGGGGCTGAAAAAAAGTATTTCAAGTCATGAAAGACAAGGACCTACATCCAAGATTGCTCCATCCAGCAAAGCTACCATTTAGAATGGAAGGGCAGATAAAGTGCTTCTCAGATAAGGTCAAGTTAAAGGAGTTCACCATCCCCAAGCCCTTATTATATGAAATGTTAAAGGGACTTATCTAAGAACAAGAAGATCAAAAATACAAACAGTAAAATGACAACAAACAGAACTATCAACAACCAAACCTATGAAAACAAAAACTAAGCAAACAACTAGAACAGGAATAGAATCACAGAAATAGAGAGCACATGGAGGGTTATCAGTGGAGAGGGGGAGAGGAAAGAATGGGGGGAAGGTAGAGAGAATAAGAAGCATAATTGGTAGGTACAGAATAGACAGGGGAAGGTTAAGAATAGTATGGGAAATAGAGAAGCCAAAGAACTTATACGCACAACCCATGGACATGAACTAAGGTGGGGGAATGCTGGTGGGAGGGGGGGTACAAGACAGTGGGAAATAAAGGGGAGAAAAATGGGACAACTGTAATAGCATAGTCAATAAAATGTATTTTAAAAAAGGGTGAAAAAAAGAAGACTCAAATTGCAAAGATGTTGACTTCCCCAAAGTGATCTGTAAATCTAGTGCAATTAAAAGAATCTCATTTGAATTTCAGTTTACAACTCTATCAACAGAAATAATGAAAAGTACTTTGAGAAAAGAATTACAAAAGTGAACTCAAATTATCAAATAAAATGCTTGCTAAAAGAACAATAAATCAAACTGTGGAAGAGAGTAGAATGTCCATAAACAAATTCATATTACTATATGTAATAATCTCATCAATGATAAATATGATATTTAAAGTCAGAGGGAAAATAATTATTCAATAAACAGGGTGAACAATAGATTAACAATGGCAGTGACCATATCCCTACTTCACATCATACAGCAAAACAGATTACAGCTATATTAAATGTGCACTTAAATGTACAAAAACTGTGCCATAAAAGAAATAAAAGAAATTAAAGATCAATGGTTAGATTCTTTGGCAAAAGGAAGCCCTTCTCCCTACTTCAAGGAAAGAAAGTAGAAAGAAAAGAAGGAAGGAGAAGAGTAGAAAGGATAAATGAGAAGGAATTATGTATATATTTAACCTGATACAAAATGTAAGTACTCTCCGTATTAAAGAAAGACAAAATTCACAACTAACCAGAAAGAAAAATAATTATTTTTGTTAATGTATGCTATAGACAAGGATTAAACTCATTAATAGGTTTTTAAATCTTTATACAGCAATAGGAAATGAAAATGCCTCTCAAGTTTACTACTAGTAGTGCGGAGAGCCTAGTGAAATAAACATTCCAGTCATCACTGGCAATGTCTCTTCTGGGTGGCAAGCAAATCCTTTCTGTAGAGTAATTTGGCAGTATTAACAGAAGTCTTTATAAAGGGCCTACTCATTAATATTCCACATCTAGAAATTTATCATAAGGAAATACAAACAACGCATACAAAGATTTTTAAAGATAGTTGTACCACCATTTAAAATACTGAAAATTTCTGCCCTGACCACTGTGGCTCAGTTGGTTGGAGCATCGTCCCATAACTGAAAGGCAGTGGGTTCAATTCCCAGTCAGAGCACATGCCTTGATTGCAGGTTCAATTCCCAGTCCAGGCGGGTACGATCCCTGGTGCGCAGGAGGCAACTAATCGATGTTTCTCTCACACATTGATGTTAATTTCTCCCTTTCTCTCTCCCTTCCTCTCTTTCTAAAAGCTACAAAATAATGTCCTCGGGTGAGGATTAAAAAGATATTTTAAAAATACTGAAAATTTCAAAATGAACTAAAAAAATAATCTAGTATATAACAAGGTGATAAATTATATGGTACAGCATATTAAAATTGTCATAGGCACTACTAAATAAAGGAAGACATAAAATATCATTTAAAGTGTTGCAGTATATTTTGTATAGTATGGTCATAATTTTGTATTATATAGTTATTACATATGGATTTAGATATCCATTACATAAGTAGAAGAAGAGATAAGATGGATATACTCTATGTTAACAGTGGATAATGATAAATAAAAGAACTGTTTTTTTTCTTTTTTTCTATTTTTTAAAATTTCGACAAGGAGTACATATTTGCTTTATAATTTGATTTTTAAAATGTGTTGAGCCCTGGCTGGTGTAGCTCAGTGGATTGAGCGCGGGCCTGCGAACCAAAGGATCGCGGTTCGATTCCCAGTCAGGGCACATGCCTGGGTTGCAGGCCAGGTCCCAGCAGGGGACACATGAGAGGCAACCATACATTGATATTTCTCTCCCTCTCCCTCTCTCCTACCCTTCCCCTCTAAAGATAAATAAATAAATTAAAAAAAAAAAATGTGTTGAGACAACATATAATAGGGAGAAGAAACTGCACTGAGATAATTGAGCAGACATTGGAGCACCTGTTACTGCAATAAGAGCTGCATGGACAACAGAGACACACGCCCTGCTTTTCCTGTTCTACAAACTGCTAAGTAACGTTCCGTGAATTCTTGGTAAAAATCCTAAAATGGATTTTTGTGAAAATAAGTTTATAGATCTCTATGAATGTATTGAATGATTTATCAATAACATGGAGCCACTCCAACAAGCAAGGTCTTCACACCCATCTCACTTCCTCCTTTAATTCACATGGTTGTGCACAAGGGAAATGATACAGATGCACAATATCCTAAAAGCAACAACGCATTGGACAAAATTTTCCTTAGCATTTAGAGTAAGACTGAAAAATGTTACTAATGCAAGGGTAGTGTCCATAAAAAAGAGCAAATGAAGGCCTCCAAAAATTCTGTCCTCCATAAATATAATAAGAAAACTTGCAAAAATTATCAGAACCAACTTTTTCAGAACTCTGGAAATTAACCAAACTCTTAAGCAATCCAAGGGGTATTTATTCAAGAAATAGTAAGAACAGTGAAGTTGTTGATGTTTTAACTTGCCTATTTCATGCCTGGTACTTGCTTATCCAAACATTTCTCTATTTTACCTATATTAAAGCCCAGAAATTTAAAACACACACACACAGGAGATAATATCCAATCACATTTTCAAAATAATTTCAACAGGCTAAAAAATTGGCAAGGTGCAATTTCAATAGAAATGATTGTAATAGACATAGGTTAGAAAACTGAAAAGAAAAGAATGTGCTAGAACAAGATCTAAATCCATTACTGGGAATTGTTTGTGTAAAAAGAAATCTAGGAGGTTTTAATTGACTTCAAGATTCATATCACACAACCAAATATAAAATGGCTTTTCAAAAGTGCCCATACTGTTCAATTCATCAAGGAGATACAATGATTATAAACATATGTGCACCTAACAACAGAGAGCCAAATACAGGGATGGGCAAAAGAAGGCTTACAACTGCGAGCATGCGAAATAGTTTATTCTTGTATTTTTATTTATTAACTATGATATTATTTTCCATACAAACAACTATAAGCCTACTTTTCCCCACCCCTGCATATGAAGCAAACTGATAGAATGGAAGGGAGAAATATGCAATTCTATAATAGCTGGAGTCTTTTTATACCCCACACTTAATAAGGAATAGAACACACAGATCAATAAAGGAACAGATGACTTGTAGAACATTATAAATCAATTACACCAAACATACATATAACATAATGTTCAACAACAGCAGAATATACATTCTTCTCAAGTGCACATGGTGCATTCTCTAGGACAGACCACATGCTGGGCCATAAAACAAGTTTTAATACATTTTAAAAGATTTAAATGACACGAAGTACATTTTCTGACCACAATGGAATAAAGTTAGAAATCAGTAACAGAAGGAAACTTGGAAAACTCACAAATACATAAAAATTAAACAGTACTCTCTTAAACAACCAATCAGTCAAAAAAAATCAAAAGGGAAATGAGAAAATATTTTAAACAAATTAAAACAAAAACAAACATATCAAAATTTATGATATGCAATAACAATGGTGCTTAGAGAAAAATTTATAGGTATAAACACCTACATTAAAAAGGAATAAAGATTACAAATCACTAGCCTAATTATATACCTTAAGGAACTAGAAAAAGAAGAGAAAACTAAGTCCAAAGCTAGTACAGGGAAGGAAATAATAAAGATGAGAGTGCAGACAAACCAAATAGAGAATAAAAACAACAGAGAAAATCAACAAAACCAAAGAGTGGTTCTTTGGAAAGATAAAAAAAATTGCCAACCCTTTAGCTAGACCAAGAAAAAAAGAGAGAAGACTTTAATTGCTAAATCAGAAGTTAAAGAAAAGGCATGACTATAGACCTTACAGAAATAAAAAAGAATTATGAGAGAATGCTATAAACAAATAGCATTGTTCATGTAGGTTATCCAGTTTGTTGGATACCTACCTACACGACAAAACAAATAACCTACATGAAATGGAAAAATTCCTGGAAACAACTTAACCACCAAAACTGACTCAAAAATAAACAGAAAGTCTATATAAACCTACAACAAGTAAGGAGATTGACTTAGTAATCAAAAACATCCAAACAAACAAAAGGCCAGGACCAGATGACTTCGCTGATAAATTCTACCAAATATCTAAAGAAGAATTAACACCAAACCTTCCAAAAATTAAAGAGGAAGACCTACTTCCTAATTCATTTTATAATGCCAATGTTACCCTGATACCAAAACCAGACAAAACACACACACACACACACACACACACACACACACACACTAGGTCAACATCTCTCATGCACACAGCTTTAAAAGTCCTCATCAACATACCAGCAAAACAAATCCAACATCCTATTAAAAGGATCATACACCATTACCAAGTGGGATTGATACCAAGAATGCAAAGGTGGTTGAACATACGAAAACCAATAGATGTAATACACTACATTAATAAAAAGAAGGAAAAATGCATGATCATATCAACTGACACAGAAAAGGCATCTGACAATATCCAACACCCTTTCATAATAAAAAAAAATCCATAAAACCAGGTACTCAGCATGATAAGGAATATTAATGAAAAATCCACAGCCAACATCATATTCAATGGTTAAAGGCTGAAAGCTCTCCTAGATCAGGAACAAGACTACAATGCCTACTTTCTCCACCTCTATTCAACATACTACTGGAGTTCTACCCTAAATATGACATCAAAACCAAAGGCAGTGAAAAAAATAGATCCTGCATTAAAAGTTCAATTTTTGTATATCAAAGAACATTGTCAAGAGAGTGAAAAGACAACATATACAATATGAGAAAATATTTTCAAATCATGTATGTGATAAGAGTTTAATATCCAGAATATATACAGAACTCCTATGACCCAACAACAGAAAGACAAATGACCCAATTTAAAAATGAACAAAAGACATGAATAAACATTTCTTCAAAGAAGAGATAATCAATGGCAAATATGCACATGAAAAGATGCTCAACATCATAAACAAGTATTAGTGAAGATGTGAATAAACTGGAATCCTCAAAACATTGCTGGCGAGAATGTAAGATCGTGTGGATGTTGTAGAAAACAGTTGGACAGTGTCTCAAAAAGTTAAACATTAAATTATAACCTAGCAATTCCACTCTTGGGCATATACCCAAAGAACAGAAAATAGGGACTCAACCCTAGTGGGTGTGGCTCAATGGGTTGAGTGCTGGCTTGTGAACCAAAGGATTGCCAGTTCGATTCTCAGTCAGGGCACATGCGTGGGTTGCTGGCCAGGTCCCCAGTAGGGGGCACATGAGAGGCAACCACACATTGATGTTTCTCTACCTCTCTTTCTCCCTCCATTCCCTTCTGTCTAAAAATCAATCAATCAATAAAAAGAAAATAGGAACTCAAATAAATACTTGAAAGCCAAGTTCATACCATCATTATTCACGCTAGCCAAAAGATGTCCATCAACAGATGAATAGATAAACAACATGTGGTATACATACATATTAGAGAATATTATCCAGGCATAAAAAGAAATGAAATCCTGACTACATGCCACAACATGAATAAACTTTAAAAACACTATGGTAAGTAAAAACAAAAATCCAGATAGAAAAAGCCATATATTGTATGATTCTCTTTATATGAAATATCCAAAAAAGGCAAAGCCATAAAACAAAAAGCAACTTAGTAGATGCTGTGAGATGGGGAAGTGGGGAGTGAGACTGGGTGGCGGGAATGGACTTTCCACCTGGTGTAATGGGAAATGTTCTAGAATAAGGCAGTGGCATGGTTGCACAACATTGTGAAAATACTAACTGCCACTGACCTGTACACTTTAAAATAGTTAAAATGGAAAAGTTTATGTTATACAGATTTCACCACAATAAAAAACAGCAAAAGAATATAGATGTAAGTAAAAGTTTAACATAAAAACAGCTAATACAACTTTTACTACATTATTTTTTTAAATATATTTTATTGATTATGCTATTACAGTTGTCCCATTTCCCCATCATCCTCCACCCTGCACACCCCCTCCCACCCACATTCCCCCCCTTTAGTTCATGTCCATGTGTCATAAGTTCTTTAGCTTCTACTTTTCCCATACTATTCTTGCCCTCCCCCTGTCTATTTTCTACCTACTATCTACACTACTTTTCTCTGTACCTTTTCCCCCTCTCCTCCTCCCATTCCCCTGTTGCTAACCCTCCATATGATCTCCATTTCTGTGGTTCTGTTCCTGTTCTAGTTCTTTGCTTATTTGCTTTTGTTTTAGCTGTGGTTATTAATATCTGTGAGTTTGCTGTCTTTTTACTGTTGTATTTTTTATCTTCTCTTTCTTAGATAAGTCCCTTTAACATTTCATATATTAAGCGCTTGGTGATGATGAACTCCTTGAACTTGACCTTATCTAAGAAGCATTTTATCTGCCCTTCCATTCTAAATGAAAACTTTGCTGGATAGAGCAATCTTGGATGGAGGTCCTTGCCTTTCATGACTTGGAATACTTCTTTCCAGCCCCTTCTTGCCTGCAAGGTCTCTTTTGAGAAATCAGCTGACAGTCTGATGGGAACTCCTTTGTAGGTGACTGTGCCCTTATCCCTTGCTGCTTCTAGAATTCTCTCCTTCATTTTAATCTTGGCTAAAGTAATTATGATGTGCCTTGGTGTGTTCCTCCTTGGGTCTAACTTCTTCGGGACTCTCTGAGCTTCCTAGACTTCCTAGAAGTCTATTTCCTTTGCCAGATTGGGGAAGTTCTCCTTTATTATTTGTTCAAATACATTTTCCACTTGTTGCTCTTCCTCTTCCCCTTCTGGTACCCCTATAATTCAAATGTTGGTACATTTAAAGATGTCCTGGAGGTTCCTAAGCCTCTCCTCATTTTTTTGAATTCTTGTTTCTTCCTTGTTTTCTGTTTGTTTGTTTCTTTCTTCCTTCTGGTCCACTCCATTGATTTGAGTCCCAGTTTTCTTCCCATCACTATTGGTTCCCTGTGCATTTTTCTTCATTTCACTTATTGTAGCCTTCATTTGTTCATCTAATTTGCAGCCAAAATCAACCAACTCTGTGAGCTTCCTAATCACCAGTGCTTTGAATTGTGCATCTGATAGGTTGGCTATCTCTTGGTCACTTAGACGAATTAGCGCTGGAGCTTTGATCTGTTCTCCTGTTTGAGCCATTTTGGGGGGATTTTTTCTTTTCTTTTTTGGTCTGGTCACGGCTGTTATGTAGTGAGGGGCGGAGCCTTAGATGTTCCCCAGAGCAGGGCAACCCAGTCGCTGAGTTGTGACGTTGTCTGTGGGGGGTGGGGTCCAATAGGGAACAGTGGCGCTTGCTCCGCTCTCTCAGATTCCAGTCCCCTCCGATGGTTCCCCCAAACAAATTGGGCCCTTCTGGTGCCGATTTCCATGTGGGTGGGCTAGTGTACGTTCCAGGACCCTGTAGGTCTCTCCAACGAACTCTCCTGTGAGGCTGGGAGTCTCCCCTAACACCTCAACCCCCACAAGTGTTCTCAATTGGTGCCTTTAGGCTTTATTTGCTGGCTCTGGGGCCCTGGGTTGCGAGGTCCATCCTGCTCTCTGTTCTCGCCTGGATTATCTGCATGCTAATGTGGGACCACCTGGTCAGCCAGCCGCCCTGCATGGCCCCACTGGGCCTGCCCACCACTACCCGGTGCCCAGAGTTCACTATCCACTGCCTGTATGCCCTGGATCTGCAAATTGCTGCCTGTGTGCCTGGTTCCACCAACCTCCACTTTTTCCTGCCGCAACTCCGCCCTTCTTACCGGTCTGGATGAATGGTTGTCAGACTTCCGTACAGTTCAATTTTCATCAGTTCTGATTGTTTTCTTGTTTCTAAATCTTTGTTGTCCTTAATTTTGGTTGTACGAGGAGGCAGTGTGTTCACCTACGCCTCCATCTTGGCCAGAAGTCCCTATTTTTCTACTTTATCAATGTTTTTGTTTTTATTTATATTTTTGTTCCTTCAATTCACTTTGATGTTCTTTTTCTAACTTTTTGAGATGAATATGAGTTTTTTTCTTTTTTGGTTTTAATGTATTATTTATTGTAAATGTCCTTCAAACCACCAATTTACCAATTGCACAGAAGTTCTAAGACTATTGTTTTTATTCATCTTATTTTTAAAATATTCTGCAGTTTAGATTCTGGTTTTTCCTGAGACTAAATTAATAAAAAGTCCAGTGTCCAAATTACAAGAAGTGAACTTTGCTGATAAACCAGGAATGATTCTAGGTAATACATTTAAAGTAGGGCACTAAACAGATTTGAGATATCTGTGAGAGCACAACCAGGAGGGTGAAGGATTGGGAAACATATCAGATAAGAGCAGGAAAAAAGATAGGGATGCTTACTCTGGAAGAGAAAACAGTCCTAATTTCCAGTAGCACAGAACTTTCTGGAATACATGAAAGACTTCCACAAGCACGTCTTATGCCATAGGGGCTAGACATAAATCACTGAACCAGACATGGCCCTGCCTTCAAGAAAACAGTTCTTAAATAAGTACAAAAGTAACTGATTACAAGCACCATTGCTGTGAAAGATAAGCACAGGATTCTCAGAGAACAGATAACAGGGAGGTCTACTCCGGCCTGAAGGCCAGGGAAGGCCTCTTTGGCGAATCAACTTTAAAGCTGAGAAGTGAGAGAAGAGCTGACCAGGCAGTGCCAGGGGTTCTCAGACACCAGAAACAGCCTGAGTAAAGGTCCTGAGGCAACGGGCATTTGAATGAACTGAAGAGGCAGTGGGTATTGTACACAGAGAAGGAAAGGGAGAGTGGTCTTAGCTGAGCCTGGAAAGGCAGGCAGGTGTTAGATCATGGTAAGTATTTGGGACATTTGCCCAAGAGCAATGGGAGGCCCACGAGGACTTTCGAAAGATAGTAGCCTGTTCAGAATTACCTTTTCAATCAACCACTTAGTTATGGAATGAGATAGAGGGTAGCAAAGAGGAAATGTTGAGGAGTCCCACTAAGAAGCTACTCTTTCTTCCAAGGGAGAAAGGAATAGCATGGACGTGGAGGGCAGCAGGGAAATGGCACTATCTAGGAAATGAAAGTGACAGATCTCGGTGACTGAACTCATTACGCTTACCAATGCAAGTGTAAATTTCTCAAGAAGGCAGACTTTGACTCACAAAGCATTTTTCAACAGCTAGCACCCTACGCCAAAATAAAAGAGACTGCCCTGCACAATGAAGCACCCTATTTGCTTGGAAAGTTTCCTAGAAAGATAGGGGATCAAATGTGAAGGGTGTGTGTGTGGGATGTAGAATTAGACTGGATGAACCTAAGGTATTCCAACTTCTAAACCCCTTTGCTAAAATCAATATAAATGTCAGGCTATTGGGACAACTCAATGTAAAATTCCTAGGAAAGAAAGAAATCACATGTGTTTATGCATGGATAGGAATTATCACCTATCTATAGTATCCTCTCTATTCAAGCTGAGTTTCTTACAGAAAAAAAATGCACTAATAAATTACCATTAGTAGTTTATAGGTTGTCATGCTGATGGTGACAAAATGGTATTATATATCTCATTCTGGTTCTTTGTATTTAAGTATTGGTATAAATACTTCTACTTACTTGTACATTCCACCTTAATTGTGGTAACTATCAATAATGTGTATGCTCTGGCAGTATTTTTTTTAAGCCAAGTGAACAGGCCCATATGATAGCATCTGGGACCATCTGCCTCACCAATGGAAGCCTAGCTTTTTTGAAGACGAATCCACATAAGGCACCACTGTCCACCAGGCACCAAACTGTACATACAGTATATGGTAGTAAAGAATGACATCATCCTGCCAATTCCAACCACGAAGGACAAATACCACTGCCAATCAAAGGGGCGGGGGGGAGCACATGGGAAAAATACACTGACACTCAGAAATATGCTGAAATGATAAAACTGAGCAAGAAATGTTACCAACTGCCCTCAAAACCAGCGTTCTCCTAAATACTAAAGCCTGAGTAAAGGTCAACGAACCTCAAGACCCCTAAAAGCGGTTCCTCCATGGTAATTCCTAGCGGGCAGAGCCATCACTATTTCTGAAGCAGCGAGGCTTAAAGCAGTGCTGACACACACGTGCTCAGACGGATTCCAAGGCAGGGTTTCCCATCCCAGCGCAGACATTCACAGGCACTCCCTCACACACCAACGCTCGGGCTGGCCTGCGGAACCCTCCCTCGAGCACTAGGGCACACACAACCGTGTCTTCCCAGTCTGGGCCACGGGACAGCAGGAAGATTCTCTCGTCGGTGGTTGTGAGTGGTGGCAGGTTTGGTCTGGTTTGGTTTGATCATCCTGCCTTGCCATCTCAGGGCATTCTTCATTCTAACTGATCCTGGAGTCTAAGAGAAGAGATGAAGGAAATGTTTGTTTTGTGGTTAAAACCTGACATGTAACAACCGCTCGCAGTCCTTCTCTCCCATTTAAAAGTCCAGCCAGAAGGACCTAGAACTCTCAGAAAGCCTGATACTGTGTTTCATACCATATAAGGAGACAAGGTGTTAGTCATTCTCACACACTGCTACACCACGTCTGGAAGGTTCACCAACTGCCACCTGAACCTTGAGTAGTTTTTCATTACAGTGGGATGCATTGTGCTATAAAGCAAGTTTGCTTGTACATTTTTGATGAGGAGACATAAATAGGCCTGAATTTTTTAAGACCACTGCAGACCTACAGTGTTGCTAAAACCATGCATGTATGAGAAGTTCAAATATATGTCCCAACATGGCAAAAAAAAGCTGTATTCTGAGGTCTGCTCGCAAAGAAAAGGGTTAACCTGGCTGTCCCTTTCAACACACTGAACACTCCAACGTGGTGAAATGTGCTCTGTAACTACATGTGGGTGTTAGGTTTTTCAACTGTCACATTCTGAACAACGGTTTAAAAGACACTTGTGGCTGCAGCCCCAGCACCCAGGGTAGTTCCAGGCATATAGTTGACGAACAATGAATATTTGATTGATGGAGCAGTGAGGAAATGATTACTTTTAAATAAAATCAAATCCAGCATTTGTATAAAATCCACGGTTTGTTAGTAAGACCTGTTCAGATATAATTGTTTAAAGATTTTATTTATTTATTTATTTATTTATTTATTTATTTATTTATAGAGAGAGGGGGAGGGAGTAATAGAGGGAGAGAAATATCGATCGGTTGCCTCTCACACGCCCCCATCTAGGGACCTGGCCTGCAACCCAAGCATGTGCCCTGACTGGGAACCGAACTGGTGACCTTTCGGTCTGTGGGATGGTGACCTTTCAGTCTGTGGGTTGATGCCCAACCCCACTGAGCCACACCAGTCAGAGCCGGTCGTAATTTTTAAAACCCTGGACTAAAAAAGAAATGAAAATCAAAGAGGAACACTCCCTCATCCAGAACCTGAGAATATGGTGGTGACCTTTGGCAGGGAAATTCCTGGAGTGGCAGAGTGTGGCCCGGAGCCCCAGTCCCAGAGATGTGTCCTTCAAGTCTCCATGCTGCCGCTCCTCTGAGTCATTTTTAAAGCAATGTGGTGAAGGGTCAATGCGGGGATTCTGGGAGAGATGGCGTGATGGAGTCAAAATGGAAGAAATGGGAGCAGAGCAGTATCTCCTGCATACTAAGAGAAAGCAAGGCATAAGACAGCAAACTAGTGATCCTCCGAGGCTTCTCAGGAGCCTGTCGCTTTATAAGGCCTGGTTAACTGGCAGGCTTTCCCTGCAATGATATGACTACTGGAAGCAAAAGCTTCTGCCCACGGGCTAAGGATAGCTGTGCGATGGCAGAGGAGACCATGCACTGAAAGAAGGGATAAGAATGGGCGGGTCAGGACTGAGGGGAGCTACTCTTCACCGTTCACTCAAGTGCCAGAGCCAAAGGCTGACTCAAGACAGGGGTGAATTCCAGACCCAGGAGAGGGCTGCCCCAGAGGTAGGTCCAGCACCACCTGTGCCTGCCACCCCGAGCATGGCTGCACCGGAACCACACCAGTGTGCACGAAGGCCGGGTGGGGTCCTTGCAGCTCTAGGCTTGCCCCTCTTCACACATGCATACAAACAGGATGATAACAATGTCTAACAAGTAAGGCGTTTACTAAAGAAGTAAGTAACAGACTCATTCTGGAGGCTTTCAAAAACAGAAGAGATCTCATTCTACAGCAGAGGCCATCAAGGCTCAAAAGGATTAAAAGAATAGTCTGGCCACACGATGTTATCAAATGGTGGAGTGTGGGCGGGAACCCTGACTGTTTCAAGCAGGATTCATTCAGAGAAGCAGAACCACTAGAATATATACATTAATTTACTGCCAGGAATTGGCCCCCGTAGTTGTGGGGCTGGCTAGGCTAGTCGGAAGCTCACAGGGCAGCCCGTTAGGAAAGGCAAGCTGGAAGTCTTCCAGGCTGAAGCTGCTGTCCACACACGGAACTTCTTCTTCAGGGAAACCTCACTCCATTCTCAGGGCTTTTCAACTGGTTGAATCGAATCCACCAAAATCATATAGGATAATCTCCCATAAAGTCATCTGATTACAGACTTTAATCTCAACTACGCAATATCTTTACAACAACACCTAGATTAGTGTTTGACTGAACGAACAGCTGAGGACTGAAGCCAACCAAGCTGACACATAAAACTGATGATCACATTCATTCATCAGTAGTGTTCCATCCATTCTACCTCTCCTCTCAGAATGCTAATGTGGCAAAACCTAAATGAAGAACTAACTGCATCTCCTAGTCCTCCAACTTAGCAAGATCTTTTCCTTGAACAAATTCTATTTTAAAAGGTTCTGTATGCCTACATCATACACGTTCTCCAGGTATAATCACTGAAGACACCAGACCCCACTGCCATAGGTCAGTGAGAGAGGGATTTGTAGGGTTTATGAAAAGTTACTTCTTCTAAGAACGTAAGTCCAATGACCCACAGTCTACGCCACAGTATTTTATTATCCAAGTCATCCGACGTAGCAGAGCATGTGTAGAAGCTGGAAAATAGAGATGACTGACCCATTCTCCCACTCCGCCCCTGGAGAACACACTCAATCTCTCCTCACTATCATGCCCAAGATTCTGAAGTGATACCCACATAAGGAGTCTCTACATCCACATTCCCCACACTTCCTCCACTCATCGTTAGTTACACTGCAATCAAGTCCTCCCCCACCTGGAATAGATGTTCCCTGGGGTTACCACTGACTTCCTCATTATGAAACCCAAAGGATGCTGGTTGTTGACCATACCTTCTTTTTTTACAGATTTTACTTATTTATTTTTAGAGAGAGAGGAAGAGAAGGAGAGAGAGAGGGAGAGAAACATCAATGTGTGGTTGCCTCTCACACACCCCCTACTGGGGACCTGGCCTGCAACCCAGGCATGTGCCCTGACTGGGAATCAAACCGGTGACCCTTTGGTTGGCAAGCCCGTTCTCAATCCACTGAGCCACACCAGCCAGGGCCATACCTTCTTTCTTGAAATGCAATTTTCCGCTGTCTTCCTTAACAACAAAGCCTCTTTTTTTCCCCTTCTACCTCTCTTGCTAGTTCTTGTAAATCTGATCTTTCTTTCATCACTTAAATGTCAGTGAAAAGACAGCAAACTCACAGCTATTAACCACACCTAAAACAAAAGCAAACTAAGCAAACAGCTAGAACAGGTACAGAACCACAGAAATGGAGATCACGTGGAGGGTTAGCAACAGGGGAGTGGGAGGAGGAGAGGGGGGAAAAGGTACAGAGAATAAGTAGCATAGACGGTGGGTAGAAAATAGGGGGAGGGCAAGAATAGTGTGGGAAATGTAGAAGCTAAAGAATTTATGACACATGGGCATGAACTAAAGGGGGGGAATGTGGGTGAGAGAGGGTGTGCAGGGTGGAGGGGAATGATGGGGGAGAAATGGGACAACTGTAATAGCATAATCAATAAAATATATTTTAAAAAATGTCCACTTTCTCCACTACTCCATCACTGGACCTTCCTCGTGTTTACACACTGTCATTTGGCCTTAATTATAATCTATCTACAAATGATTCCCAATCTCTATTTCCATGTCAAATATTGCTTCTGAGCTTCAGACTCACATGACCTACCATTATGGACATCTATACCTAGATGTCACAAAAACACTCTGAATTCATTGTCCTTTCCACTGCCCCCACTGCCTTCAAGCAATGCTTCTTCTAGGTTTCCTATCTCCATAACTGGTCCCACTTCATGCACTAAAACAGAAACCAATCCCTATATACAATCAATAAGGTTTTATTTGAAGGGGGAAGGGGAACACAGCTATAAATCACTTTTTTGGCCTCCTTTGCAGCTAGATGACCACGAAATTAGGTTCAGGCCAATGAGCTGAAAGCAGGACTGCATGGAACTTCTAGAAAGTTATTTATAGAGGATCATTCAATTGTTACCCTTCCCTCCTTCCTGCTTTTTCCTTCCTCTTACAAAAAGGATGGTTAAGTCTTTATGGCCATCTTGGACCAAGCAATAACCTTGAAGACAGAAGACACAACTGCAGATGAAAAAGAAAGAGGGAGCCTGCTAGCCTGAGAACTTCATAGACTATCGTACCAACCTTGAACTGCCTAACTCCATGTATATTTCACATTAGAAAACAAGCCTTGTTTAAGCCACAGTATATTTTCTATCACATGCATCCAAACAATCCTGACTGATACACCAAATTGTGCTGATTCTTTTTAAATCTTTCCATTCTATCCATGTCTCTACATCTCCACTACCACTCCCTTAGTTCAAGGCACCAACATTGCTTGTTTCAGCTACTAAAACAGCATATTGACTAGTCAGCCTGCTTCTAGTCTTCCTCCACCCTAATCCATTGTCCAATTCTGATGGGCAATCTGGGATTATGTATCAAGTGTTAAAAATGTGCACATTCTTCCAGCTAGTAATTACACTTCTAAGAGTTCATACTGAGAAAAATAATAAGATGTGTGTGTACAAATAATAAGGTTCACAGAGGTCAGCGATAGCAGTATTTATAATGGTTTACAAATGGAATCAATCTAGATGCCCGACAAGAGGGGATTACAGACAAAATGGTGCATCTATCCAAGTAAAAACTAACTTGTTTTTAACACTTACGATGTAGAATAATATTTCAATATATAAAATGTTCACTTTATTTATTCAAAATGGATTATAAAACAGTATGTACTCGGTCTCAATTTGGTTTTTTAAATTACATAAATGTGTACAGAATACTATTTTACTTTTACTTTGTATCTATACCAAGAAAGCTAACATTTTATTTTTTTTTAATTTTTATTTTAATTGTTGATCTTGTACAGTTTTCTGTCTTTCACTCCCACCCCAGCCCTCCCCATCTCCCTCCCATTTCCACCTCCCATAGTTTTTGTCCATGTGTCCTTTATACTTGTTGCTCTAAACCCTTCCCTTTTTCCCTGAAATTCCCTCACCTCTCCCCTCTGGTCACTGTCAGCCTGTTCTCAATTTCAGTGTCTTTGGTTATATTATGCTTGATTGTTTGTTTTGTTGATTAGGTTCCTGTTAAAGGTGAAATCATATGGTATTTGTCTTTCACTGCCTGGCTTATTTCACTTAGCATGATGCTCTCCAGTTCCATCCATGCTGTTGCAAAGGGTAGGAGCTCCTTCTTTCTTTCTGCTGCATAGAATTTCATTGTGTAAATGTATCACAGTGGAATAGAACAGAGAGCCCAGAAATAAACCCAAGTCTCTATGACCAATTAATATTCGACAAAGGGGGCAGCAATATAAAATGGAGCAAAAATAGCCTCTTCAACAAATGGTGTTGGGAAAACTGGACAGCTACGTGCAAAAAAATGAAACTCGAGCACCAACTTACACCATACACAAAAATAAATTCAAGGTGGATAAAAGATTTAAATATAAGCCATGACACCATTAAAATCCTAGAGGATAACATAGGCAGGAAAATCTCAGATATTTCATGCAGCAACATTTTTACTGATATGTCCCCAGAAAGCTAACATTTTAATTAATTCAGATATCACATTAGGATTTATTGAACACCAATAACATAGTTATTTTAGGTATTATTACTTTAAGTTTTTATTTATGCTTATATTTTTAAAGATGCAACAATTAACAAATTGCTTTCAAAAACATAAAATATAATAAATATTCTCAATAAGTCTTGCAAATCTGATCATGCTCATTTCCTAATTTAAACTTCTCAACAGCCATTGCCTCCTCTGGGAAACCTCTCATTCCCCCCAAGACCGGATGCCCCCTGCTTCTGGAATACCCTGTCTCCCCCTGTACTAACACTTTTTCCACGGCACTCACTATAAATTGCCTTTCTTAACTATATCTTCCACTAAAACCATGGGCCCACTGAGAGCACAATGTCATTATTTCTCTAGTGCTTGGCATCTATGTGGTGTTCTGTTGATGGGAAATAAATGATGATGGTGCTGTGAATTCAACCATATCTATACCCCTCTTCACCATCCAAGAGATGCAGAACAACTCCTACCTTTGGAATATAAATGAATGTCTCCAATACCTAAGATCTTCAATAAGTACAATGCCTAAACCATTCCTTATCAATTGGTCAGGCTGCAAGGAACTATATAGAAAGTCTTTGCAAGGAAAATTTAAGCCTCTGAAGGAATAAGCTTATGCACTAAGGAATGACTTCACACAAAAGTCTACTTGAAAATAAGCTGATGTCTACCCAGAGGGAATAATTTAAAATAATTTTCAAAAGGTGGGAGAATTATACATCCACTCAATTTTCATCGGGTGCCTACTATGTGCCAAGAAATTGATTCAACTCAACCAACATATCTTCCTTTAAGATATTTGCCTCTTTGAAAACTGGTACAGAGATTCAAGCAGTTATGTCATTGACTATCCCAATGCCACACATGTTTCTTTGGCAGGAATTACCTCAGACATGATTGGTAAATAGGGGAATGATGTCAGTCTAAGAAGTAAGCTGTGTTGATTCTTATGTGATTTGTCCTAGTTTGTTAATATTTTGAAGCAATCATAGTAAAGTGCTCTCACAAGGAAAGAGAAACAGTGATGTATGAAGACCTCAGAACAAAAGCCGGAAAAGCAAGTGCCTTCTTTTAATGTTAGTAGTAACTAATTCTGGCTTCAAGAACCACGATGCTTTCTACTATGTTAACCTGCCTTGAGAAGCTGCAAGTTACAGGTAAAGAAACTGCGAAGGCAGTATGATGGGTGATCACTTCATAAGGTACATAAACATCTAATCACTCTCTTGTACACCTGACACTATAATAATACATTGTATGCCAATTATAGTTGAAAAATAATTGTTAAAAAAAAAGACCTATAGGAATAAATGAAGAGAGCTACACCCTGGGCCAGATTTAATTCTGATGACAATGGTCTCTATTAGACGCAAATGCCCTCTGCCCTCTACAGAGAGAGGCAGGACTCACAGGCCTGACCTGAGGTTTAAGGGATGACCTGACCTGTCAAGAGCAAACACCAGGCAGGTGGAGATTTAACCAAACAGTATTTTTATTAGATTTCTTTTTGGTTTTGATTCTGGTTACAAAGTTTCACATATTTTCAGCTTCAATCCTTTTTTCGCATAGCCCTGTTATTTTTTAGTGCATGATTCTGCAAAACCCAAGGTGTGTATGCATATATAATGCTATAGCAAAAATGCCTATGTCATCACAATAGCAGAGGAGGTTTTTAACTAAAGTAAACTTCTTTCAACAAAACTAAAATTATCCTATTATTATTGTTATTTATTTTATTTGGAATAAAATGAAAGCAGTATTTTCTAATATTACATGTACATATATATTATATATATACACACATACACATAATCACACACATATACATTAAGTAAATACCGATGCACGTATCAATCCCAAAAAAGACATATGGCATATTTATCCTTTTAAGATAGAACTAAGTAAGTATAAATAAATGAAAGTTGACAAATACAGAAGGAACTATCACTGTCAAGTCCATCTCTATAAATTGGCCACTGCTGACTTTTTCTCTAGACATATAGCATTCCCTTTGAACATTTTTGCCAAGTGCAGACCTGCTCCACAATGTCAGCTACCACAAGGGAGGGGGTGTAAAATACCGCCAACAGCCATATGGGCAACTACATGGTTGAAGCTTGGATGCATTCCATCCTTCTAGTAAATAACTGTGGTTCTCTACAAAGGGTCTCACTCACACTTCCTTCCAAAGGGAATTTGACAGCCACCCCTACACATGGTGTTAACACCACTAAGAGACCATAAGCCCAGGAAGGAAAGAGAACAGAGAGTAACACCACAAGGACAACAAAGGTCTCCCAATGTACTTTACCAATACTTAATTCAGTCTTCTGTTCATTGATTCAGTCAACAAGTGCCTGAATATGCAAGGAGCTAGGGACACAGAGATGAACAAGACAAGGGAACTGGGTTTCTTATTCCAGTGACTAGGTTTTCCTGACACCCAAACATCTTAACAAATGATTGACTAGAATGCTGGGGGTGCAAACTCTAGTGCTTCCTGGAGCCAGAGAAGTAACGTAAAAGTGAGGGAGAATGAAGCACATGGACAGTGATGAACTAGAGATCACATGCTCCATCTAAAGGTACTCAAAATCCATCTTCTTTATTTACTTTTCAGGTAAAACAAAGCAAAATACATAGACAGCCAGGACCTGGCTCACAGACTACCACTTTACGTGCCTATGTTTAGCAGAATGTACACCAGAGCGCCTGGATAAGGAATTTCATTTTCTATCCAGACAGATACTTGACTCTAAGAAGGTCAACTAATACTTAAGATCACTTTCTAATACACCAAATGATGAGAACTCTGCTATAGGAAAAATGAGATAGAACAGTCTATCAACATCAAAAAATTTGGAAACTGAGCTTAATTCTCTATTTCCTCATTATAACTGAAGAATGCCATTACATAAACAAAGTTTTCATTTTCTGGCCTACAATCTGCTATTTGGGGAAGGTTTAAGCTTTACAATTGAATTGTCTGAAATATCAAAGAGAAGATGAAGAATCTCTATAATCCAAATCGCATCTTCACCAGAAAGGGTCAAGAACAGTGTCAGTAGATACACAGGTGAACTATGTCAGTTACAAATGTATAGTTCTTAGCCCACTCAAAATGTATTTTCTTGATCAGAGGTTAAAAGAAGCCATTTTATAAACACGTAAATATATGTTTAATTAATGTAATACCAATATTGAGAAGTAGACAGATTTTCTTCTTCTTTTTCTTTCAAGGTCAATCAATGTACTGAATATTCCAAGTGTTATCCTTAAATCAACACCCAACACCCTATTTTTTTTACACACACAACAATTTTACAGTTGGAGTTATATATGCTAATGTACAATTAGCACTTCTTAATTGTTTTTTAAAGCTAAATTTGGACAACAATTTAAATTCCTCAATATATGTTATGCATCATAGGCTATAAAAATGTTGACATTGGTTATATTCTCGTAATTCAATTTAGCCCTTTAAGTAATGACTATGCAAATAACCAGCCATGGGAAAATTACTTTACATCTACCACAATTACCTACTATCACAGAAGTAATTACTGTTATTGTCCCGTTTATTGAACTTCAGTAAGAACTCTTGAGGTGCTAGGATAGTTCCAAGGCCAGTGTGAAAACTCCCCTTTACCAGATTCATCTTGCAACTATAATCACCAATGTTAAGGAGAACAGTTTCAGATGAACATTAAACAAGAAATTATCCCCTGAAGGTTCGTAAGTTCCAAACTTTAAATGGATAAATATTGACAGCTCCTAAAATGTCCTCTTAACACCTTCATGATGCAACTTTTCACCCCAGCATGGTCAGCAGCTCTAAGATGACCGGATAACAATGGGTAGAAACATCCACCTCCCAACACGGTGAGTTTTACCCCTGAACAGTATCTATTTTTGGCCAATGCCCTAACAGAGCTAGTTATTCTTTGAAAAGCTCAACCAAACCTCCCATTTTACTGTGCTTCAGCTTTTGGTTTCAGAAATTGCTCTGCCATCTTGAAACAGACCAAAGTGTCTCTTGGATGACCCACTGGCCAAAATCTGACAGAGTTCTTCATCAGGTTTCTACCCAACTTCATCGTCCTGATTAGCAACAGGGATGAGGAAGGCAGTAGGGTAGAGAAGCAGTCAACTTGCATCACTCTTTCACGAGCACTAAGATCATCCATCCATCCCACCTGAGCCCGCTCACTGGTGGCCCATGACTGGGCCCCACCAAGTCCAGAATCATTGAAAAGACCCTGGTGGCACAGGAAGCCAAGGTGCCAACTTGAGTGTTCTCCATTCTTCTCACTGACCAGCCAGCAAATCCACCATCTTGAAAAAGGTCAGCAGTCCAGAGGGCCCAGAGAAAAATGTTCATGGCAACCCTAGATTCTCTTGTTGGTGAATCACCCCTGAGTCCCTTACCCACAAGACTACGCACCCTTTTGGAATTTTACCAGCAATTTTTTTCCAAAAGCCTTGAGACTAGTGTTAATGTATTTACGTTCAAGGAGTCAAGGTCCAGGCTGACTGCTGATACTGGTTTCTTGGAGGATGGGCAGGCCTTCTGGTTGAGGATGACTGGTCTCTTAGATGCCTTATCCTGAACCTTCTCTTGGGGGCCAACACCTCTTTGGAGGCATTCTCCCCGGGGAGTGGGGATTGTTTCTTGTTTCGTCCACTTGTAGGGAATCCAAAAGCACTAAGTTGTGTCCAGAGCTAGCTAAAACATAGCTCCCGAAAGGCCGTGACTATTTCTCTGTTTCGAAGATGCCAGAGTAATGTATACCTTGACCATTCCTGAGAGGCTTTCAAGATATCCAATGCGGGCCACTCACTACCTGTGTGTACCTGGGGGCAGGTATCCACTGAAGGTGACAGTGTGCTGGGAGCAAGGCCCACATATCCCATGTCCTCTAGCAACGTGTTACCACCCACCTCTGACTTCCATGTTCTCTTCCTTCCACCAGGGGCCATCTGCAGCGCCCCCTTTCGCCCCCAGTGAGCATGACACCCCAAGGACCGCCCCCTACCACGCAACCGGTAGGGTTTCCGAGCCGGGGTCTGGGGCAGCAGGTGGGGGGAGGGGGCGGTGGCCTGGTGGCCCCGGGGAGCGGTTTGACGGGTGTCTCTCGATCCCCCACTACGCCGCCCCCTTCGCAACCCCCCACAGGACCCTGCCTCGCTCGGGCTGGGCTCCGCTCCCATCGCCCGCCCCACTCCTCTCCCGCGCCCCCGGGCCACGCACCTCCCGCCCCGCACCCTCGCCGACCGCTGCGCGGCCCCCAGCATTCCTGGCACGTCCGGCGCCGACTTTTACCTGTACTTTCTGCACTCAAGGCGTCTCGTCGGGCGAGAAACACCTCCCCGGGACCGCTACCTCCCCCGCCCCGGCTCCGCCCGGCTTCCTCCTTCCCCTCCAAGGCCGCAAAGTAGATGGAGTAAGAGAGAGTGTGTGCGAGAGAAAGAGAAAGAGGGAGCGGGCGCGGGCGCCGCGGGAGGGCGGGCGGGAGGGAGGCGCGCCCGGCCCCCGCCGCCCTCCGGCCGCCGCCGCTGCCGCCGCGGGCTCGGCAACTCCCGCTCGCGCCCGGCCCCGGCCCCGGCCCGGTCCCCGCCGCCCGGCTGCCGCCCTCCGTCCGCCGTCCGCGGGCAGGGGCCGGCCCGAGCCCACGCGTCCCCGTACCTCGTAAAGGTCCCCAGAAGCCATGCCAGGCTGCGGAACTTGGCTCGCCGGGTGTGCGCGTCTGCTCGCTCGCGCCCTCCGTGCGTGTGCGCGAGGGGGCCAGGGTGCGCGTGTGTGTGCGCGCGTGTGTGTGAGTGTGTGTGTGGTGTGTTGAGTAAACTGTGTTTTTGCAGAATGACAGGCTTGGGGGCTGCCTATGCGCAGAATCAGAGCGGGCGGCGGCGGAGCTGGCGTAACCGGCAGCAGCGGCGGCGACGGTGGCGGCGGCGGCGGCACTAGCGCGGGCAGCAGCGACGGCCGCGCAGCGCGCCCGGATGGCACCGACGCGGCCCGAGCGCCGCGGCCCCCGCGACCCGGCGGCGGTGGCTGCAGCGGGCAACGGCTCGCCCCGGCGCCGCCTGCAGGAAGCCGCCCCGCGCCCGCCGCCGGCCCGGACGCCGCTGCCACTGGGCGAGTCCCCGCCCCCCGGGAGCCCGGCCCGGCCCCCGGGGCGGGAGGGGGGGCGGGGGCGATTGCCCGGCCGCGCCCCGGGGGACCGGTCCCAGAGTAGGGGAGCTCTTGGGTCTGTCCCGCCGTCCCCGACCGGCTCTGGAGGTGGCTGACAGGGTCCCGGGGGGTAGCGGGCCAGGTGCCCGCGGGGCGCACCCGGGCCCAGGCTACGAAGGGGCGGCCCGAGAGACAGGTAGAGGGCTACAGTGGCACTTCGCAGGGAAGGGACCCCAGCTGGGCTCAGCGGGTCCCAGGTTCTCACCTCTTCCCCCCACCCCAGTGATGGAGTGGGCGCCGCGCTAGGAGACCTGGCTCCTCCGGGCTGCACGGCCCCACCCTGGCTGCAGATCCCCTCCCAGACTGGTTTGTTAGATGTGGAAGCCGCAGGAAATAGGAAAGAAATAGCCCATCCACAGGCTCCAGGGAGGACCAGGACAGCACCTCATAAACCCTAGAAAGTCTTTAGAGCCAGGGTTGGCCTTCCCTCAACAACCCCTCACCTCAAAATTCATTCACTCATCCATTATTGAACAAACATTTACCAAAGTCTACCCAAACTGCACAGTGTTCCTGGAAAGACACAACTGGGACCCTGCCCACAAGGGACTTTGATTCCAAAAGGAGAGACTAGCCACAGCACGTGAGGAATCAGTCTTCAACAAAAAGGAGTTCCTAATATGTGCCAGCTCCAGAGCTGCAGGGACTGGAAAAGCCCCCTAAAATCCAAACTCCTTCAGTCACCTCTTTCTCCTAATATGGATTTCTGGTCACCCTTCTGTTTAAAGGCTTCTCTCCGTAAAATATATAGTTAACTCAGAACCTGGGAAGGCAAGCTTTTCTGAAATGGGAAGAAAGTTCTTCCTCAACCCAGACCAAAAAATGACCAGTTGGTGACTTTCTCCAGAGATGCCATGGATGTTAATTACATCCTCCCTTCATGATTTCCTATTTGTGATACTTTGGACAAGTCATTTTATTCGTCCGAGCCTTGATTTCCTCGTCTATAAATGGGAGGTGGTGATAAACACCTAAGATGTGAGAATTAAATAGAGGACCTATGTATATATGAAGTGAACCATACCAGCAGACCTCAATATAAAGGTTATTTGTGTCTGCATTTGGACCCTGAACTGCCCTTGTGGAGAACAAGAAGGCAAATGGGAATGTATGGCAAAGGGGAAAGGCTTAATTCTATCCAGAGGCTGTCAAGCTTTTAAAAGTCACCAAATTTTTCAATTCAAAAAATCCACAGAATCTGGACCACAAAGTTTTCACGTCTGGCACATTCTAGGGCACAGGAGTTTCCATGTGCTGTTCCCTCTGCCTAGAATGTCTTTGTGCATTGAATCCATCTGGAAAACCTTTCCTCTTCTGGCAGGGACTTGTTTATCTTTGTATCATAGCCCGCTATCACGATTCCTGCCAGAGAGTAGGTACACAACGAATGTTTGTCCGACCGTTCCAACACAACAAATGTTATAGTGCTTTCTAGCTTAAAATCCCATATCAAAATGGTGAGGGTGGGGGAAAAGGTGAGAGTGTAGAAAGTAATAAATAACAAAGTGTATTTGGTTTAGAAACTGTGGAAATTGTTATAGCAGTTCTGTTTTTCATACTATTTTCCCAAGGGTCATGGTTTTAAATAATAACATTAATAATAAGCAGTTCTCTATCTGTACGTTTCAAAACAAATTTTAATGATCCTTAATTTGTACTTGGGAATAAATGCACCACCATAGCATGAGGATGTAATTTGGGAGTAGAAGACAAGACAGAAACTGGGTTTGTAAATAATATGCTCAGCCAAATTTGAATATATAATCAGTAGTTTTACAAAAACACCAAAAGCTTGACTTGGGCTGGACAAATACTCCCTGGGAATGTGAGCGCAGTTCGAAAAACTTTAGTCTAGACAACAATTGTTTACAGAGTTCACAGAAGGGGAAATTCATTGTGGATTGGCAGGCTAAGGAAGTATTTTATGGAGGAGTGGGATTGAAATGGCTCTTCAAGCCTCGTAGGAAAGCAGTTTTTTAATTTGAGGAAAGAAATTAGGGTAGGCAGTGCTGCAGTGGAAGGGGTGTGACGAGACTGGGAGACTGATTTGTGGAAATCACAGATCATTGGATGGCAAATGCAGGTCGGTTCAGGAAGAGCTGTAAATGCAACGCCGAGTTTGCAGTCTAGCACATCAGCAGTGGAAAACTGAAGATTTCTGAATCCATCAAAAGCATGTGACAATCAAAAGTGTGCATTAGAAAACAAATTCTAGAAAAGGTGAGGTTACCGGCAAGGAGACCAACTGCAATGGTCTATCTACAGAGGTGGCAGTAGAAATGAAGAAGAAAAACTGGATTTGCAAGATGTCCAGAAGGGAGAACCTGCCGGCCCACCAACTTTCATTATAGTTACTCCACCCACTTCCATAAAGCATTTGATCCAAATCAACAGGACTCGATGACTAACAGGATGTCTGTGTGTATGCTGAGAATTGGGGGAAGGGGTGAGCGACTAAGGAAAGAAAGAATCCAGAAATGACTAAGGTTTTAAACTAAATGACTGAGCTACCCGTCCTTCGTTCGTAATGCTGTTTTAATTTGCTTACCCTCAGACTGTCACTGGCTTCCAGAAAAGCCAGGTGCTCCCTGAAGGAGGAAGGAAGGGAAGGGTCTTCGCCTTCTGTGGGAAGGTCAGTCCAATCAATGGACAGTTCTCCAGGTTCTGCTGATGATACAGAACCACTGTTGCTCATGGAGAATGGAGGATACCTACCAATCCTCCACAAACTGGAACAGACTCTTCATACAGTCATAGCTCAAGGGCAAACAGTAGGTACTCAACTCAAACTAATTTAAAACAGAATTTATTGACTCGCAGAGATTAGAAAGGGTGGAATTGCTCTCAGGGTTGGCTGGATTTAAGGTCTCAAAGGATATAAAATGATCTCTCATTCTTTGCCTCTTTCTGCAACATCAGCTGCCTCCATGCAGCTGAAAATATGGCACCTAGCAGCACACATCATCCGGCTTAGAGACCTCAGACGGTATTTCTAAATTCCAGGGACAGGCTCTTCTTGGCTGATGTAGCCCATGTGCACTGGTTTTGGCCCAATTACTATAGTCAGTTACTGATAGTACCCTGTGATTGTCTAGCTTGTCAGATGCCCACCTATGGGGCAGGAAGAGTACAATGACTGGCAGCTTTACATGATTGCAAGTGGGGGTGAACAAAGGCCAGAGGAATGGGGGAATTGATATTTGTAAGATAAGTGTCCACTATATGCCTGAATAAGCCTGGGCCAGATAAAGAACTTAGAAGCAAAGGCGGTGGCTGCCTAGAACATACCCTTGCAATGGAGCAAGCGCAGCCAGTTTAATATCCAAGGAAAGATTTTATACTCTGCCCTGACAGTGGCATTTGAATGTGATAATATTCTCCTTCTAATATTACTTGAGACATGATCTTGACCTCCTGTATAATGTGGTGGTCGAATATATGGGCTCTAGAGTCAGATTGCCTGAGCTAAATCTTACATTATCATTACTGGGCTCTTGACCTAACCTCTCTGTCCATCCATTTCCAAATGTACTTTTATTTTCCTGCACAGTAAATTATCCCCAAAACTTAGCGACTAAAAACAAAAGATATTTCTTATCTCACAATTTCTGTAGGTTAGAGAATCAGGAGCAGCTGAGCTGCGTGGTTCCGGCTTACAGTTTTTTACGAGATTGTAGCAAAAATGTTGGCTAGGACTACATTATTTGAAGACTTGACGGAGACTAGAGGAGCTACCTCCAAAATGGCACCCACACATGGCTGTTAGCAGGAGGCTTCAGCCCCTGACCATGTGAGCCTTCTCATAGGGTTGAGAGAGTGTCCTCTTGTCATTCTCCTCCAGTACCCCAAATCCAACTAAAGAAAGCAAACTGTCGAGGCTTCAGCTCTTCAGCATGGAGCAACTAATTAATCTGATGTCTTTTTTTTTCTTATACGTGATGTCAAGACTATTTTTTTCTGATTCCATTTATTTTTTATTAAATTTGATTTTTGTTTTATTTCTTTTTTAATTTTAATAGTATTTTTATTACCATTTATCCCCCTTATAATCTGATGTCTTAGTCCATACTACGAAGGCTATTGGATACAGAGGTGATCTGCTGCGTGTCAGACTAAATGACTAGGAACGTCATCTGATCCACACCCCTCACGTTAAAAAAGAGAACGCTACAACCCAGATTGGGTCGTGCAAGGGAGAGCAAGAAAGAAGTCACAATGCCTTTGTGACTTACATGCCTCTAAGCTTGGAAGCCAAACGCTGTCACTTCTACCATATTCCATTGTTTTGAACTGAGCCACTAAGCCTACACCACACTCAAAGGGAGCTAACTTAATTCCCACCCTTCAAAAGGAGGGTCATTGAAGAAACTGTGGACACATCTTAAAACCACCAACACCACATTTGTATATTGAGCTGATAGATGACCCATAGAGTTGTTCTGAGAATTAGATAGGATAATCCATGCAAGACACCTGCCACTAATAAGGGCTAAATAATGGTATCTATTATAATTACTACTACAACTACTATTACCAGTTTTAAACTTGGTTGGTGTTACTAATACCCTTGAATATGCAAGATTAATATTGAAAGGCATTAAATCAAATAAAAGCTTCAAAATGAATATTGTTCTCAAGCCACATAGACACTTTTATTACTAATTAACTTTCTTCTAGCATTTATTTTTAAATACAACAACAACAATAATAATAACAATTGAGTAAAATTGTACTTATTCAGTGTCTATAATGTGCTAGGTATTATTGTCACTGAACAAATAATGCCCTGCCTTCGTGAAGCTTATAGTACAGTGGAGGAGTCAGAGAATAAAACAAGAAAACAAAATACGTATAATATTATTTCCAGTATTGATAAGAACTACAAAAAATCAACTAGGTAAAAAGACACTGTACCTATGCCTGGGCCAGTTACTGGTTAGATAAGGTGTGTAGGCAAGATGTCACTAAGGTGTGATATTTGAGCTGAAACCTAAATAAAGTGATGGAGAACACAAATTAAGTGAGAGAGCAGAGAATGTCAAAATAGCAAGGGTAAGTCCCTGAAGCTGAAGAAGCTTGTTATGTTCAAGGTCCAGCAGTGAAGCAGGTGGGGCTGACGCTGAGCATGAGAGCACATGGATAGCAGTAAGCTGAGCGCTAAGCAAATACCAGGTATTTGTAGGGACCTGGAGTCTGGGCAAAGAATTGGGACTTAAAGTAATATGAGAGGTCATTGGAGGAACATTGAACAAGGGAATGAGATGATTGGATCACTTGGCAACTGAGTAGAGAATGGACTGAAGAGGGATACTGAATACCATTACAGAATCCAGGTGTAAGACCCTAGTGATGTGGACTAAGGAGGAAGGTGTCAAGACAAAGAAGAGTGGTTGGATTGGGGGTATATGGGAGGATATATGGATTATGATGAAAGTAGAAGAATCCTAAAGTTTTGGTCTTAATGTCTGGATTAATGAAGGTGCCATTTAGTCAGGTGGGAAAAATGGGGCCAAGAGGGGAAAATATATTTTGTAGGTGGTATTAGGGCTGGGTGAAGGGAAATCAATAGTTCAGTTTTAGGACATGCTAATTTTTTAATTAAGTATATTTTATTGATTATGCTATTACAGTTGTCCCATTTTTCCCCTTTGCCCTCCTCTACCCAGTACCCCCATTCCCTCCAGCACTCCCCCCTTAGTTCATGTCCATGAGTCATACATATAAGTTCTTTGGCTTCTCCATTTTCTATACTATTCATAACCTCCCCCTGTCTATTTTGTACCTACCAATTATGTATCTTATTCCCTGTACCTTTTCCCCCATTCTCCCCCCCGCCCCGGCTGATAACCCTCCATGTAATCTCCATTTCTGTGATTCTGTTCCCATTCTAGTTGTTTGCTTAGTTTGTTTGTGTTCTGTTTTGTTTTTTCAAGTTAAGTTGTGAATAGTTGTGAATTTGTTGTCATTTTACCATTCATAGTTTTGATCTTCTTGTTCTTAGATAAGTCCCTTTAACATTTCATATAATAAGGGCTTGGTGATGGTGAACTCCTTTAACTTGACCTTATCTGGGAAGCACTTTATCTGCCCTTCCTCTCTAAATGATAGTTTTGATAGCTAGAGTAATCTTGGATGTAGGTCCTTGCTTTTTATCACTTTGAATACTTCTTTCCAGTCCCTTTTAGCCTGCAAGGTTTCTTTTGAGAAATTATGTGAACTCCTTTGGACATGCGAATTTTGAGATGTGTATTAGATAGCCAAGTAAAGATGAGGGTATATTTGATATGTAAGTTAGGAACTCAAACTGGACATATAGTGGAAAATTTCAGCATATTAATAGTAAGGAAACAGACTAGTTATTATGGCCAATGGAGTGGGCACAGACCTGAAAGGGAAGAGGGCTCAGAGCGGAGCCCTAAGTCGGTTGAGCTTTTAAAGGTCAATAAGATGGTGAGGAGCCAGCAGAGGAGTCTGAGAAGGGGTGACACAGAGACACATTGACCGGTTGCCTCTCCCACCTCCCCCAACCACCCAGGCATGTGCCCTGGTAGGGAATGGAACCAGTGACCCTTTGGTCCACAGGCTGGTGCTCAATCCGCTGAGCCTCACCAGCCAGGGCTGAGGAGGGGTGATTGAAATAGAAGGGAACCATGAGGATGTTATTCCAAATAAGAGAGGACTGATCGTTAAATGTCAGTGGGTGGTTGGGTAAGAAAACTGACTGCTCATGTGATTTAGTAAGGAGGAGCTATTTGACAGGACCCGTTTCAGTAGAGCAGTAAAGTTGGAAGCTAGACTGAAGGGCATCAAAGGGAGTTTGGGCAGAGAGGAAGTGCAGATGCTAAGCACAGGTGACTGGTTAAAGGCCTTTTGCTATAAAGAGCAGAGAAATGGGTCAGTAGGTGGAGGGGGTGTTGGATGCAGGAAGGGTTTTTAAAAATAGATGATATGACAGCATGTCTATACAATGATAAGAACAACACAGTAAAGAGGAGGAAATGGCTTCGCAGTACAGAGAAGAGAGAATTACAGAAACAGAGTCTTTGAAAAGGCCAAGGGGGAGGGCATACAGAAGGTCAAATTGGAAGGGTTGGACTTAGGAGCACAGAGTCTACCTGTACTGGGTTGAATAGTGTATCCCTAAAATTCATGTCCACCTGGAACCCCAGAATGTGACCTTATTTGCAGATGTGATTAGTTAAGATGAGATCATAGATTTTTAAGGTTGGCCCTAGTACAAAAACTAGTGTCCTCATAAGAAGAGAAAATAGAGACAGACACATAGGAAGAATGCCGTGTCATGATGGAAACAGAGATTGACGCAATGTGTCTACAAGCCAAGGAATGTCAAGGACTATCAGCAACCCGCAGGAGCTAGGAAGGGAGAATTTCCCACAGACGCTGGAGGAAGTATGGTCCTGCCAACAACTTTATTTTAGACTTCTAGCCTCCAGAGCTGAGAGAATACATTTTTGTCATTTTAAGCCACCAAGTTTATGGTAAATTGTTATGGCAGACACAGAAAACTAATATACCATCCATTTGATGAAGAAAGAAGGCCAAGTACATGGCTGCAGATGAAGTCACTGGCAGGTTGGAACTCTCTTCTATTATATCTATGTTCTCTGTGAAATAAGCCATGGAATCATCAGATGAAAGTGAGGAGAAAAGAAAGGTGTCAGATGGGGAAATGTAATTTGCCTGGAACAATACTGGTTTAGTCTGTTCCCCAAATAGTTGTCCCTCAAATCAATTAGTAGCAGCCCCTTTCACTCCCAAGAATATTTAGATTTGGACAATAAATGTATAGTTTCTCTAGCTTAGATGTTTGAAGACATTTAAAATAAGAAAAGTCAATTCAGAGAGAAGAGTGGATTGACTAGAAAAATATAATGGCATTGCTGGGAGGTACTGAAGGCCCACTGGAAATCTGTGGTCATAATTTAATCAGACCAGTCTGACCAGTGAACACGGTTGTGATTTATCCAATCACATTCATTTGTTCAGGGAACAAGCTGGGCATTGGGTTTAGCCCGGGGCGGGATTTGCTGTGTGAGTTCAATGGAAGAGGGGAGGGGAAGTTAGGAGTATATGTAAGGAAGTGAGTATGATAGGATGATGGTTGCCCAATGTAAGCTAGACAGGGAGAGGCATGATGACATGGGAACTGGGGTAGAGGTAATACAAACAAAACTGTTGGTCAATGACTTGGAGCAAACATTGTTAGTAAGGACTCTTGAAATGATACAATCAGTAGTGGAGGGTCCCACTCATGAGCAACCACCTTGGGCTACATGCTTTCTACACAAAACCATCTTTTGTTCCCTTCTACAATCCCTTGCTCCTCCTCCCCACCCTGTAAGGACCTGCTGTTGTCCCAGCGGGATGAAGGCAGGATCAGTGTTCAGAACCTTGAAGGTATTAAGAATAGAGGGTGAATTTCAGGTGAAGATTGAGGGATGGAAAACCCCACAGATATCGGGAGTGGGAGGGAGGCTGAGAAGTAAGAACAGGAGGGCACAAAATGAAGGACTTCCTGGAAACCCAACAGAAATATTCTTTGAATGACCTCAATGGAAGGAAAAGCAATGTGTTGAGCTGTTTGTGGGCTCCTGCGATTCTTAATGGAGTGAACCTGCCATTCCTTCTTGGCATTGTAGATGAACTCAACAATTATATGCATGTTGTAGCATTTTATCATTTCAACAAGGTAAGAACAATTGGCCTCACTTTATAGATGTAAGAAGAAAAGGTCATGACCCCCTAGTATATGCTTTAGAAGTGGCAGGTAGAGCTTCTGTTACCTTAAGTTGGCCCAGACTCCCTCTGGTCTATGTGCTTCGGAAAAGTTATTTATTTTTTAGTCTCATAGTTTTATTTTTTATTTTTTAATTTTTTAGTGTTGACACTATCACAGATGTCCCCATTTTCCTGGCGTTTGTCAGCCTCCACTCATCCCCCACCCCACCGCTTTCCCTCTGACCAGCAGCACATGAAAAAGTCATTTCTTGGAGAGACCACCAAAGGAGAAAGAAAACCCAACTGTTTGGCCTTGAACTTTGACTAAGAATTGATCCCGTGACTTTGAAACCTTGGGGTAGGAGATAGATGGATTCTGGAAAGCAAACATCAGTTTTTAGGCAGGGGCAGAGGTGGTGGTGTAAGAAGAGGAACTTAAGTTTTTGGCTCAACACTGCTTTGTCTGAAACAATTTTTATTTCTACATAGAAAATCAGTGTCATTACCATGAAACAGATGTGCCTATCAGTATGTTTTCAAGTGACTAAACATACTAGAGTCCTTAACTTTTTGATATCAGGACCCACTGATGCTCTTCAACATTACTAAGAACTGCAAAGAGCTTTGGTTTATGTGGGGTATATCTGCTGATAGTCAGTGTACTTGAAAAGTTTTAAAACACAGGCATTCATACACATAAAGTAGCACACAAGCACATACTCCATTAGCTACCAGAGTGATAAAGTTATCTAGAGTCATGCAACTTCTAGAGTAGTCCTTTTTTAAACCAGTGAAAGAATGAGAGTAAAAAGGGCAAAAATATCTCAGCACGCTTAGGAAAATAGTTTGGACTGTATGGATCTGAAATGGTTTTAGGGGCCATGAGCTTGTCCAGACAACTCTGAAAATTGCAATTCTACAGAATTATGTAAAAGGCTGTCTTTGTTGTGCATAAAATTGCATCTTCGAAGATTATATGAAAATGTCTCTTTTCTAAGTACACTTAGACTGCATTGTTCTTATATTTTGGGAGGTGAGTGTGCATGTTCTTATTCATGAATTTTCCCCAAAGGAGCTGGTAGTAGAGGCCCAGAGTTCCCTACACAGGACCTGAGCATCCTTCTTCACCACAAGCTTCTGGAGGAACCCTAAAAGGAATACAACTAAATGTTTTGGTGAAGCCTACAGGATTTCTCCCCCTCTTCCTTATTCTCCTATTCCTCCTCCTCTGTCTTCTTTCATTTAAACTTTTCTTTTTTCAATGAAAAATTCCATACCTATGCAAAAGTAGAGAGAATAATGCAGTGAGCCTGCATGTACTGTTACCCCACTACAAAACCCATCAATCCGAGGCCATTCCTATTTCATCTCTACCACCACTTTCCCTCACCCTACACACTACAGATTATTTTGAAGCAAGTCTCAAGCACACCATTTCATCTGGAACATGTCAATATGGATCTCTCTAATATAAGTCCCTGGTCCCTTAAATGTAACCATAACACCACCATCACACAAATTAACACTAATTCCATGATATCATCAAGTACACAGTTGATGTCCAAATTTCCCCGGTTGTCTCATCAATACTTTTTGACAGTTTGGTTTGTGTAAGTCAGGATCAAAACATCCATACATTGTATTTGTTTGCAATGTCTTTTAAATTTTTGTTAACCTTTAGGTATCTCCCTTCTCCCACCTCCTTTCTTTATTTTTTTCTTGCAATTTATTTGCTACAGAAACTAGATCGCTTGTCATCAGTGTCATTTAGCATGTGCTTCTGTACCCAGTATTTTCTACATGCTGGTAACTAGATCTATATTTGGGCTTGTTTGGGGGGCAGAATACTTCAGGGCTGGTGTGAGGTACACTCCCACCATAAGGCACATAACATCTGCTTATCTTTCTTTTTGTGATTTTGGTAGCCAGTGATGACACTTGCCTAAATCCATTTCACTGGAGGTTGCAAAATGGTGACTGTCATCCTTTCCTTATTTATCAGCTGGATCTTCTACAAAATCTTCCCTGTGTAACTCTTTGGCTGCCCTATGGTATAGTTGTACTAAAAAAAAAAAAAGCTGGCTAAATGCTTCATTCTTTTATAATTTTTCCAAATCATGAGTTGGTTCTCTAGCAATTCCAAAAGATTGTGAGGTGTTTGCTTTAGTGTCATTATAAACTCATGAATGTTAACATATTTTATATGTTTCATCCTGTTACCATTGTTCCTTTTCTTACAGCTCAAATAGCTCCTGCTTGGGCCAGCAGGAGCCTCTTCTAATTGGTTCGTAAGTCTTTGAATTCATCCTTGCTTTCTGGTACGAGATGTTCAGACATCTTGACCATTTCCTGCACCAGATCTGGTACCCACCATTTCACCAATAATCCCTGGTTGTTTTGACTGAGAAATGGCATGAAGTTACCACAAAGTGAACACCAGCTTGTGTCTGTAGGTTGGTTATTATTTCTAGGACTTTTCGATGGATGAAGCTAGGAATGTTTTGTAAGTCTTTTAGTCCTTAAAGTATATCCCACAAGGAATGTCCAGTCACATTCCTTTGTTTTAAAGTCACTTGAAATAGCTTCTCTATACTTGGTAAGTTACCAACTCACTACACATTTATCAATTGATTGATTTCAACCCTCACCTAAGGACATGTTTTATTGACTTTAGAGGGAGAGGAAGGGAGGGACAGAGAGAGAAACATACACGTGAGAAGCATCAATGTGAGAGAGAAACATTGATCAATTGCCTCCTGCATGCACCCCAGGTTTGTGTCTTGACTGGAAATCAAAACTGCAACTTTTTGGTGTATGGGACAATGCTCCAATCACCTGATCCACCTGGCCAGGATCTCACAACACACTGAGATTCATTTGTTTTCATTTTTATTTTTATTTTTAGGGATTAATTTTTATTTTTATTTGATTTCTTAATTGTTCAAATATTTACACGGTTCCAAAGTTTAATCTACTAATGAGGTATATTTGGGGAAGTCTAGCTTCTACCATTTTTCTTTCACTCTGTTCCCTCCCTCCCCTTGTAGGTAACCATTTTATTTCATGGTTTACTATTAAATTACTAGCATAAACATATAAGCACATACCCCCATTTTTTAGGTAAATGTTAGTATACTATGTACACTTTTATCTACCTTGCTTTTGTCACTAAGCTTCATATCCTGGAAATAATTCTTTAGCATTATTTGGAATTCTTCTTATGGCTGCATAATATTCCATGATATGGTAGTATTATAATTTATTCATCCTGTTGATGGGCAACCTTTCGCAGTTACAAGTAGTACCGCAATCATTAGCTTTATGGCTTTTTGAATTTTTGCTAGCCTATAGCAGAATTTCAATTTTATGCTGAATAACTGGACTCCAGAAAATGTACCGATCATGACAATCTGTTGGCAGACACGGTATCTGAAAATGAGCCCCATCCCTGTGGGCAGGGCACTAGCTTCATTTTTATTTCTAAGAGGAGCGGTCACTGAAACTGTCAGTCATCATGGCAGGCAACCAATATGGAGATTACGGATGAGTACTTGAGTAGGGAGGGAACCTGAGTCTCCATGAAACAGAAAGGCATTATATGAAGCCATTGGAGAATAGTGGTGAATGAGTTGGACCTCACCCACAATTACCAGGTCTAGCAAGTGGCCCTGGCAGAGCCAACTGGGGACTCAGGTGGAGAAATTTGGATCTGTGGTCTCAGAGAGCAATCCAGTAATTTGTTTTAACTTTCTCCGTGTTCAATTTCTCTTCTTTTACCTCAAAGACTTTAGACGTTTTACGAAATGTTACAGTGATATCTTAGTTGTGTTAGGAGAAACTCAGAGACAAGCCTGTGTATATGATTGGAATGCAGTGATAAAGTGGAGAGTAGCTGTCCTTCCTTATCCCCTGTCCCCAAGGCTAAGAGAGTGGCGGTGGCGGCGGCTCAAGAGAATGTAGTGGCTCACAGTTCCA
Source organism: Glossophaga mutica (assembly GCA_039655065.1). Taxonomy (NCBI): domain Eukaryota; kingdom Metazoa; phylum Chordata; class Mammalia; order Chiroptera; family Phyllostomidae; genus Glossophaga; species Glossophaga mutica. The sequence goes on from CM077315.1 coordinate 25,007,880, forward strand.
GAAAGTGGGCACACACTAATCCTGATGGGACCCCTGTGGCACAGAGAATGGTGCCATGGAACTAGGAGGTGGTCCAGATTTGGATCCTTATCAACCTGTTGAGTGGAGTCAGATTTCCTGAGGAAGAAAGGCCACAGAAATGGGGCATAGATGCATAGACACTTATTCTCAAGCAGTCTTTCCTTTTAAATGGAAAGGGACTGTTGTGTGTTGGCTGAGGAAATATGAATGATGTAACATCAAGTGATTAATAAGAAGGCTACAAAACAAGGAATCCATTCTATTTTTCTAATTAACCATATACACAATGTAAAATACTGACTTCTGATGTGTAAATAGATGCATCAAAATGAAAGTGTTAGCAATGAAATCAGATGAGTGATGAAGTCATGGGTAATTTTTCTCATTTTTTAAATTTTTATATTGAATGTGGGTTTATTGTGAGATTAAAATGTTATATTAAAATAATAAAAATACCTAGCCCTATCTGGGTTACCCAGTTAGTTGGAGCATCACCCTGTGCACCAAAAGGTTGTGAGTTCGATTCCTGGTCAGGGCACATACCTAGGTTGCAGTTCTGATCCCGGTCAAGGCACAAATGGGAGGCAACCTATCAATGTTTCTCTCCGATGTCAATGTTTCTCTCTCTCTCTCTCTACTCCTTTTTCTCTCTCTAAAATCAATGAACATATCCTCAGCAGAGGGTTAAAAAAAATACCTGACCAAAAAATGGGTAAGGACATTCACAGGAAATATAGAAATGAACTTATGAAGAATATTCAAACACACTTGTAATAAAAGAAATCCAATGTAAGACAATAGCAAGATGTCATTTTAATTAATCAATTGATGATTTTTAAAAAATTATTCCATTATGTAGTATTGCTAAGGATGTAGAGAAAATGGCTCAGATGCAATCTTGGTAGGAAGCTATATTAATGCTATCTTTTGTGGGAGGAAATTTAACATTTTATCATTTCCTTAGGGCCTAGTACTTTAAGTTCTACAAAATACTCTAAATAAAAAGTCAGGTATGCACCTAATAACTTATGTTTAGGAGTATTTATTATAGTTATTTATTATAATACTACATGTCATTAAAATGTAAATGCCCAAAAGGTTAATACTCTGCAGGTAATTAAAATCATGACCTTCAAGAATAGATAATGACATGGGGAAAAGCTGATTATACATTGTTGAGTGGGAAAGGCAGATTACAGGATGGTGTATCTAGTATGATTACAGTTGTGTTCATAAAGTTGTGTGTGTATGTTGAAATGTTAACAGTGATAGCATATAGGAAATGTGGGCTTTCTTGTTCACAGACATTGTTGAGTTTTCTTAGTATTCTACAGTAAGTATGTAATACACGTACACATGAACAGACAATGCCCAATCAGGGCATTTCATTTTTTTAGGAAACCTTATTTTAAAAGTAAAGCAAGGTTCTCGAGTGGAAGTTTACAGGGAAGCAATGGAAGGAAACTGGAATGGCCTGTGTGGTAATGGGTTGGAGTTGGAGATATCAATATGAACTCATGTTTAACTTAATATAGATGCAAGTAATTACATATAGAAATATTTATAGATATGTGTATATACACCAGTTAGTATATGCACATATACTTCCTTTCTTTGTCAGCTAAGAGGGCACAGAAGTAAGGACACCTCAGTAGCACTGAACACACATAATGACCAGATCTTGGTTTCTAATACCGTTTTCTAGTAAAAAGAACCAAGGCTCTTTAGAGAAATGGCTGATTCTAGGACTAAGGCAAAAAATATACAAAATGAGGCCAGATTATCTTAGAGTACCAAAAAATAAGAAAGTGCTCAAAGTGAATGAATAAACCCACTGTGGTGGGGTTATGTCAAAGAAGCCAACAGATAAAGCTCTCAATGGCCAAAGCTGCAATAATTTGAATAACAAAATAAGTGAAGTAGTAATGGATTATATCCCAAGTATAGAATAAATGTTCATGAATCAGTACAGATATAAATGGATAATTGAATAAATAAATAAATAAATAAATAGTGAAAAAGAAATGAATTTCCTGTGCAGAAGAATTTCAAATAATTTATATAGATACTCCACACTCCAGGAGGTGAAATCTAACCCACCACTCCTTGGGCGTGAGCTGCACATAGTCAGTTCCTTCAAAGAGCACATATGGAAAGGGGGAAGGGCAGTAATTTTACACTAGAGAAACCTAACAAGCACAACCTCAGCCAGGTGATCAAGGCCATGGTCAACAATGATAAGTCATGCTGATATATAAAAATATCACTTTATCCCTATGGTCTTCCTCTCAAAACCCCATAACCCCAGTCTAAACATGAGAAAATCATCAGATAAATACCAACTGAGGGACAATCTACCAAATATCTAACCAGTGCTCCTCAAAAATTCATAAAAAACAAAGCAAGTCTGAGATGTTACCACTGCCAAGAAGTGTCTAAGGTAGCATGATGACTAAATGTAAGATGGTATCCTTGAGGGGATTCTAGAACAGAAAAGGGACATGAGGTAAAAATTAAGGTAATATGAATAAAGCATGGCCCTTAGGTAATAATCATGTATTAGTATTGGTCACTAATTGTGACAAATGTACCATACTTCTGTAAAGTATTAATAAGAAGGGAAACTGAATGAAAATTACATGGGAACTCTCTGTACTGTCTTGGTAACTTTTCTGTAAATGTAGAAGCATTTTAAATTATAAAGTTTATTTTAAAAAGCAAGTTTCAATAGCAAAATATAATAAAAAGCATTTTCAGAAATTATCTCTAAAGGAGAGGTAGGAAGCCATTAAAGGCAAGGTTTTTTTCTGGAGAAAGTTATTATTTTATTGATTTCAATTAACACATAGCTAAAAATACACACTGTCTTTCTCTTCATAAATAGAAGTATGAAATAGTATATTTTTCTGAACATTTAGGTGTCAGCGAGGCTATACTTTCATTCTTCTTTACCATGAAGTAGGAAGGAAAACAGTGAATTTACCAAGAAAAAGGCAGATGTAAACAAAAAGAAGCCTGGAAAGGGGGAAAATTGAGGGGAAAACCTGCTCTGAAAGTGAGTTAGTCCAAAATTCAGAAGAAAATTTTTAAAACCTGGTTGGAATCTCAAAAAAGGACAAAAATAAAAAGTTCCATAAATAATTATGAAAATGTCATGAGGAAAGACAGAGGTAAATAGGCCAAAGAGATAAAAATGGAAGATGAGTGACAGAAAAACTGTTGTAGCAGAATTAAAATCAACTTTAAGACCAAAAAATGACAGTATGTGATGTGGACAGCTAATTTAAGAATACCTCTCAGAATCAAAATAAAAGGACAAAGAGATTAAGAGGAAGAAATAAAATACAATAATCATGGAAGATGGAGGATGGAGAACAAAGATATGATTTTTATAAAGTACAACTGAACATAGTTCTGGCCAAGATGGAGGCATAGGTAGATACACTTCACTTCCTTGCACAACTGAAAGAAGGATAACAACCAATTTAAAAGAAAAACAAAACCAGAACTTCCAGAAAATCAAACTATGGAAGTCCAACAACCAAGGAGTTGAAGAAGAAACATTCATCCTGACTAGGAGGAGGGGTGGAGATAAGCAGTGGGAGTGGAGAGGACAAACAGTGAGGCAGCAGCTGGCAGACCATGCGGGTCCCACATTCATGTGCAGATAAACCAGGAGGAACAAGTGAGGAGCAAGACAGACAACACAACCCAGGGTTCCAGTGCAGAGAAGAAAGCTTCAAAACCTCTGGCTGTAAAAACCTGTGGGTGTTTCAGTGGCAAGAGAAACTGCTAGTCTTACAGGAAAGTCCATTGGAGGGGCCCACAGGATCCTAGAATGTACACAAACCCACCCACCCAGGAATTAACACCAGAAGGGCCCAATTTGCTTATGGGTAGTGGGGGAGGTGACTGAAAGCAGGGCAAGAGCTGAGCAAGCAGCATTGTTCCTTCTCTGACCCCTCCCCCACATACAGCGCCACAGTGCAGCGAAGTGGGTTGCCCTGCCCTGACAAATATCTAAGGCTCTGCCCATTATAACATAACAGGTGCACCAAGACAAAGAAATATGGCCCAAATGAAAGAATAGATCAAAACCCCAGAAAAAGAGCTAAGCAATGAGGAGATAGCCAACCTATCAGATGCAGAGTTCAAAACACCGGTAACCAGGATGCTCACAGAAATGATTGAGTATGGATGCAAAATAGAGGAAGAAGTGAAGGCTATACAAAGTGAAATAAAGAAAGATGAGTTCATCATTACCAAGCACTCACTATATGAAATGTTAAAGGGACTTATCTAAGAAAAAGAAGATCAAAAATATGAACAGTAAAATGATAACAAACTTACAACTATCAACAACTGAGCCTTAAAACAAAAACAAACTAAGCAAACAACTAGAACAGGAACAGAATCACAGAAATGGAGATCATATGGAGGGTTATCAGCAGGGAAGGGGAAAGGGGAGAATGGGGGAAAAGGTGTACAGGGACTAAGAAGCATAATTAGTAGGTACAGAATAGACAGGAGGAGGTTAAGTATAGTGTAGGAAATGGAGAAGCCAAAGAACTAATATGCACAACCCATGGATATGAACTAAGGTGGGGGAATGCTGGAGGGTGAGGGGTACAAGGTGGAGAAGGGATAAAGGGAAGAAAAAAATAGGACAACTATAATAGTATAATCAATAAAATATACTTTTAAAAAACAAAAGAATAAAAATAAAAAGTGTAACTGAAGAAGAGAGAAAATAGAATAGAAACAAACTCTAAAAATACAGAAGAAAATAGTGATGAGCTAAAGACTTTCCACTTCACAGAAATTTAAATTTTTAACCACTTTATACAAAGAAAGTAGTGGTTTGTATGTAAAGGCAATACAATAACATTCACACATGAACAAAAACTCAGAAAATGTACTTTTGTTGAAAAAAATTACCTTAATATTTTCTTTAATCAAAATAAAATCCTCAGAAGTGGAACAATCATAAAGAGACTATCAATAAACACTAAAATTGGTCAAGATACTTAAGAGTAAATAATTCTTTTAAATGTAATTTTAAAACTGAAAGTGAATGTAGAAGTAACAATGTGCTGATATCTGGTACTAAAACACTAACACTAACCTAAACACTAATACTAAAATTTACATGATATATTAGCCCCTAAAACACAGACAAATAGGAAAGCAAAGACAATATGATCCACAAAGCATAAGATAGAAAATAAAGGAGATAGCAAGGAAATGTGAAAAACAGAAAACATGAGTTAAGATGACTGGGGTAATATTTATTATAATGACAAAAGTAAGTGGGATAAATGGCCATGATAGAGACAAAGAGTCTTAAATTAGGCCACAAAAATATGTTAGACCAATACCTACATGTTTTTCACAAAATATAAATATAAATAAAATTGATATAACACATTTAAAAAAGAATATGAGAAGACATGGTATAAATGTAATGTGAATATTAGATGAAAAAGAAATCTAGGCAAAAACACTAAATGAGACAGTGGGACATTTTATAATAATTAGGGATATAATTCAAAATGAAGGTATAATGCAATATTCAGCCAATACTTACCCATTTCTAGAGCTTGTCAGGAATTTAAAAAATACATGTGAAACATTTAATGCTAGCTACTAAAATTTAGAATAAGATGTAACTTTTTAATTTTCCTTTTCTTTAAAATATTCCATTTAAATATATAAAACAAAAACTGTTAGCAAAACTGACTCAAACACTGATTTTGCAAAACATCAAATATCATTATTGTTTTGGAGCGATTAGCCAAAAAATAAAGATATAAAGGATATAAATCATAAAATTAGCAATTTAATCTTTAAAATGGGGTAAAGAGAGAGTACATTTTCCTGCCAATTATGGAAAATTTATGAACATGGAACACATAATAATAAAATGAAAAAATTAATACAATTATATATTAATAACAGACATTAATTGAGGATAATTGATTCTGAGAATAATCCATTTACAGTAAATCCCCTTAAAAGGAGTTTAAAATTTCACAATGACCACTGAAGTAATGTTGAAGTAGAACTTTATCTTGAAAAATGAAACATAAAATTATTAAAGTACATTTACTTTATTGCATATTTAATGAAATTAAAAACAAAAAATTTATTTTGGCATATTTCTTCTGACAAATTTTGAGATATCATGATACAACATAATTCATGTTTGAATAACAGAAAAGTAATTGTTCTGAAAAAAATCAAAGCTTTTATCAGTTTCTCAAGCATCTTTTCAATGCTTTCCTATTTAGACATTTTTCCTTTGAAGCCATCATGGTATGATCTTGTAGGTTTTCCTCTTCTTTCGTTTGCATTATGCCAGATCCTTATTCGTCAAAAATTGTGGGGTGATTCCAGCAGTTCTCTAACATCACCTTCAACCTTACAAAATTGTTCAGGCTCTTTTGAAATCAAATATAATATGTTTACATTGTTTTGTCAGGAAAACATCCAACAATCAGCAGGAGGTAACTGAGCAAAGAGACCAGAGGAACACGTAAAGACCTTGGTTTTACCCCTGAAGGGACTTTTAAGATGAGATTGATTTCATAAATGGTTAACTCATTGGGAAACATTGCATATTATCACAATTTTGCACCTCTCTACAACTTCATAACTGTGGGGAGTTAGAAACTGAAACCTCCCCTTCATGAAGAATAAAACACTGTCCTACAAAATTATATAAAAGAAAATATCAAAATTGCAGTGGCATTATTTAGAAGTTACACACAACAAAAATAGATAATATCAAAACTAATGGAATACAGTTGAGGTATTTATCAGTGTGACATTTATGGAGCTCAATGCTTCATTGTTAAAGAACTGAAAATAAACTAAGCACATAACTTTTAAAAAACTAGAAAGAAATATGAAATTTTAAAATATGGAATTAACATAGATATAAATGGCAGTCAAAAAGAAACCTGAGCTCTGAGTCCTTGAAACAAACAACACATTCCAAGACCAGGCAAGAGAAAGAAGAAAGGAAACTATGGAAAGAAGGAAAGAGGGAGGGGGGAAGAAAGAGGGAGGTAAAGGGATGGGGAGAATAAAATGAGAAAGAAGTAAATGTGGGAAGGAGGAAGGAAAGGGAAGAATCTGGGCACAATTATACAATGTTAGGAATGGTGAAAGGTCTTGTTCTGAATTGATTAGGTTCTGAAGGACTTTCAAAGTCCATTTGCTCCTGTAACTAAGGTAACAACATAAAGTGACTGCTATCGCCATCTGTTGGTAGCAGACAGAGTTGACACCTCTGTCTTGGCTCTTTGTTCACAACTAAGAAATCTTGTAAATGGAAATTTCAAAACTGTTTTAAACTTACAGTTTTTGAAATATTTTAAATGATACAAGATGCCTTAGATGTTATGTCAGTTAATTTTAAAATCTTGATTATATGTAAAAATGTGTAGAAAGGTATAAATAGCTAAAACTGACTTAAGACACAAGTGACCATGCAAGGAGGGAAAAAAAAAAAAAAAACCGGTTTCCTCTAACATGTTTTAGGACCAGGCAGTGAGTATTTTTAAGAAAGAAATTCATTCCTATACTCTTGATATTGTTCCAAAATGTAGGAAAAGAGAGACTTCTGGCCAAAATAGAGACATAGGTAGATACACTTTGTTTCCTCACGCAACCAAAAGAAGAACAACAACAAATTTAAAAACAAAAAATAACCCAAACTTATAGAAAACTGAACTGTACAGAAATCTGACAACCAAGGAGTTAGTGAAGAAACATTCATCCAGACTAGTAGGAGGGGTAGAGATGGGCAGCTGGGCAGAGAGGACTCACACTAAGGGGGCAGCTGGCAGAGAAGGAGGTCCCACATTCACATGCAGATAAATCAGGAGGAACAACTGGGGAGAGAGACAGACCATGCAACCCAGGGCTCCAGTTTAGGGAAATAAAACCTCAAAACCTCTGATTGAAAAATTCTGTGGGGGTTACAGCACCAAAACTCCTAGCCCCACAGGAGAGTTTCTTGGAGAGACCCACAGGGTCCTAGAATGTACACAAGCCCACCCACCCGGGAATCAGCACCAGACGGGCCCAATTTGCTTGTGGGTAGCAGGGGAGTGACTGAAAGCCAGCAGAGAGCTGAGCAAGCAGCATTGTTTCCTCTCTGGCCCCTCCACCACATACAGCATCATAATGCAGGGATGTGAGTTGCCCTGCCCTTACTTACTCTTACTTACTTAGCTGAATACCTAAGGTTCTGCCCCTTACTACATAACAACTGCACTGAAACAAAAAAATATGGCCCAAATAAAAGAACAGATCAAAGCTCCAGAAAAAAAATACAACTAAACAATGAAGAGATAACCAACTTATTAAATGCACAGTTCAAAACACTGGTAACCAGGATGCTCACAGATATAATTGAGTAAGGTCACAAAATAGAGGAAAAAGTGAAGGCTATACAAAGTGAAATAAAGGAAAATGTATGGGGAACTAACAGTGAAGAGAAGGAAACCAGGACTCAAATCAATGGTTTGGAGCAGAAGGAAGAAAACATTCAACCAGAACAGAATGAAAATCAAGAATTTAAAAAAAAAAAAATGAGGAGACGCTTATCAACCTACAGGACAACTTTATATATTCCAACATCTGAATCATAGGAGTGCCAGAAGGAGAAGAGAAAGAGCAGGAAATTGAAAACTTATTTGAACAAATAGTGAAGGAGAACTTCCCTAAACTGTCAAAGGAAATAGACTTCCAGGAAGTCCAGGAAGCTCAGAGAGTCCCAAAGAAGTTGGACCCAAGGAAGCACACACCAAGGCACATCATAATTACATTAGCCAAGATTAAAATGAAGGAGAGAATCTTAAAAGCAGCAAGATAAAAGGAGAAAGTTACTTACAAAGCAGTGCGAGAAGGGGCTGGAAAGAAGTATTCCATGAAAGTCATGAAAGGCAAGGACCTACATCCAAGATTACTCTATCTAGCAAAGCTATCATTTAGAATGGAAGGGCAGATAAAGTGCTTCTCAGATAGGGTCAAGTTAAAGGAGTTCATCATCACCAAGCCCTTATTATATGAAATGTTAAAGAGACTTATCTAAGAAAAAGAAGATAAAAAATAGGACAGTGAAAAGACAGCAAACTCACAGCTATTAACAACCACACCTAAAACAAAAGCAAACAACTAGAACAGGAACAGAACCACAGAAATGGAGATCATATAGAGGGTTAGCAACAGGGGCGTGGGAGGAGGAGAGAGGGGGAAAAGGTACAGAGAATAAGTAGCATAGACAGTGGGTAGAAAATAGACAGGGGGAGGGCAAGAATAGTGTGGGAAATGTAGAAGCTGAAGAACTTAGGACACATGGACATGAACTAAAGGGGGGGAATGTGGGTGGGAGGGGGTGTGCAGGGTGGAGGGGAATGATGGGGGAGAAATGGGACAACTGCAATAGTGTAATCAATAAAATATATTTTTTAAAAAAGAGAAAAAGCTTGTGAAGATCCCTAAGAATAAAAAGAAAATACTTTTATAAAGTTCAACTATATGCCAATCCCACTACACTAGGGTTAGAAGAATAGTTCATAAACATCAATAAGATTTCCTCTTCTAAAAATCTGAAGTAAGAAAATGACCTAAAGTAACCATTATTATTCAGTATGTCTTGGAATTTGTGATTAGTGCAACAAGTTAAAAAAAGAAATAATATGTAAATTATAATTGGATATATAACTATTTGTCTTCAAAAACCAAAGAGAATCTTCTAAAAACTATTAAATAAGTAAATGAGTTCAGAGTTCTAAATTTACTAAAAAATAGTTATGAAACAAGACAATAACTTTCCCACATACTACTTACAATAATTTAAAAAATATAATGGGAGAAATTATTTCACAGAAGTATCAAAAACTCAAATTCTTGAAATAAATTTTGAGTTTAAGACATTTTTTTTAATCTACAAAACTGAAAAAATAAAAATAATTTGGATGATTAAAGTAACTGTTTAAGAATTACTTAATATTAAAAATATATCAGTTCTCTCACAAATTAATCCAAACATATAATGCAATACAACCAACATCTCAGTAGGACTTCTTTTTGGAAATACAGGTTTTTGAAAATTTATCTGGAATAATAAACATAGAAAACACTTATGGCATTTTTCAAATGAAGGGAGATAAAGTGGGTCTTTGCCTAGCTGACTTCAAAAGTACCATCAGTCCTGGTGCAGGACTAGAAAAATAGATCAATAAAACCCAACAGAATATCCAGGAACTAAAAGAAAAATCTATAAGAGCATGGCATGTGATAAAAATGGCATCATAGAGCAGCATGGAAAATAAGACTATTAATAATGGAGTACAAGGGGGATAAATGGTGATGGAAAATACAATAAAATTTTTAAAAAATTAAAATTATTTATCAATTAAAAAAAGTACTTAGGAAAATATAAAGTTAGACCCTACTCCAAACCCACATATATGGTAGATTGTACTTAGTTCTGAATTGTCTGTCCATTGTCCTCCCTATGAGATGATACTTCCGTGTCCCATTGACATTGACTTAGCCATGTAACTTGATTCGGCCAATGAAATGTGAAAAGAAGTGACATGTGCCACATCCTGGAATTCGATGTGCCATTGCATGGTTCTATCATCATTCTTTGTTCCTCCAACAGGAGACAGGGTAGAGGCTGCTCCTTCAGGCTGGTCTCAGAATGAGGAACACTTGGAAGAGCACCAAAACTAGCCTGCAGCCAACGTGGAAAGTGATTGCAAAATAAATACATATTGTGTGGTAATTGCCTAGGCAGGGAGGGGGGTAAAAGAGGGTATGCGAGGATATATGGTAATGGAAAAAACAGAATAAAATCAAATTTTTTAAGTTACTTAAAAATAAATAAAAGTAAAAAAAGAAATATATATTATTTCAAGGCACTGAAATTTCAGGGTCATTTGTTACCATAAACAACTTAAAGAAAAGTTGGGTGATAGAGAAATAGAAAGATGAAATGTAAAAAAGAAACTATGACATCTCTAGAGGAAAACATTGATGAATGTTTATATAATCTTATGTCTATGTAAATATAATATGGAGGAATAACATTTTAATGAAACAATTTAAAGCTTTGTCTACATAAAAGGCTAAAATTTCTTTTATACAAAATACTCAACCAACAACAAACTGGGAAATCTATGTGCAAAGCATCTGTCAAAGGATTCATATACTTGTATATAAGATTATTACATGTGAAGAAAAGATTAACGTTCTATGGGGCCAAGGATATTAATAGAAGTCAATTCTCAGAAGAAAGGACATAAATAAGAACAAAAGTGTTAAAATATATTTAACTTCATGAATTACCAAATAAAAGGTAATAAATATTGAAACTTCTTTTCTGACTACCTTATTAGCAGACAAAAAGTACCCCCATACCCAGTGCAGGCAAAGGAACAGGGGAAGGGACACTCCTATACTGCCTTTGAGAGTGTAAATTTTTTGGAAAGTAGTTGGGCAAAATATTAAAAGATAAAAAATGACTGAGAAAGACTACTTCCTGTAATTTATCTTTAAAAATATTGGACACATGGGCAAAAATGTATATAAAGCTCAGTGCCATTTATAATAGTGAAATATTTTTAAAAATCTTAAATGGTTAATAAATTATGGTACTCTTACATAGTGGAATGCTACACAACATTAAGGCTGATTGTGTAAATATATATTTATAAGAAAATAGATGCACAATTTAAAAAGTAAAGAAAAAATTTTAAAGCATTTGGTTATATCCAATTATTTTATAAATAATATTCATATATGTATGTTTTAATTGTTTTGTTTTCATATTTGCACACATACATACTTAATTTTTAAATATCTGAACCTGGAAGAATAGCTAAATAATTAGTCTTTGTTGTATTTTTTCAGGTGCATTTTGAAAGCCTTCAATAATGTGTAATGTATATATTAGAAAAATAATACATTTTTAGGAGAGTATCCTAAAAGGTTGTGTTGCAGAAGCCCCATTAGGGTCACAGATCCCTGGGGATATATTGAAAGCTATTGATTGGCTGGCCTTGAAAATGCACCTGTACAGCTAGACAGAATTTTGGGTGGATTTCCAGTGACTTCTCATTCCTCTTGAATATAAATCCATGGACATCTAGGTGAAAACCTTGGACACAGAAGTACTGTACACCTGATTTCCGTCTACTCTGGATGTCATAAACACTCAAACCAAGCATATATAATGAACAAGACATACGGTTGTTTATTAAGTGTTTTATTCAGCTGACAAACATGTTTTGAGAATGAATGGCTCCAATGTCTGTCATGAGTAATGCTTCATTTACCCTCCAACACTGGGACCATCGTACTAGGAAGTGCGTACAGGCTTCCCTATCAACTGTCCATCCTTGCAAAGGAATGGGGGAACTCAACTTAACCAGGGCAGCCAAAAGAAATAAAGACACATTCTGCTCTGGTCTGGTCTGGTCTGATCTGATCTTCTTCCTAAGTCTGAGGTTCCTAGAGTCCCAGACTGAGTCTCTCCTTTATCCAGGCTTAGTAATGTATCAGCTTTCTCACCTGCATCTGTGTCCACTTTTCCTGTTCTGTTTTCTCACCATCTTATTCTAATGGTAGAATGAAGGAAGCTCTATTGACCTCCCCCTACCTGAGGACTCTGATAGTGGAGTCCCAAACTGAAAACCCATCACCTTCTGCCAACTGCCAAGGGTGGGGCAGCATTAGCCCTGGGGGACCATTATCTAGCCAGTACACACTCTCTAACTTGGGGCTCTGAAAGTGTGCTGATTTCCTTCATAGACAAGGCATTCCAAAGGCTCCTGATATCCTGAAATCACTTACCCAACCAGAACAACTACTGGCACTTGAATTCCTTCTAAGCTGAAACAATTTAATGTTTCATTCATTTAAGAATGAAATTATAACACCCAACAGCTTCTACAGGTAAAGGTAAGTCAAATCAATAAGCCTTTATTGCACTTCTGTAATGGTTTAGCTCTGTAAGAAATCTCAGCACAAATACAGATTAAAAATTTAGATGATAATCTCTAAACACATGAAATATCTAGGCAACAAGATAATATGCTTATCCAAATATATAAAGAGAAATGTTGCAAAAATGGGAAGTTCACTGTTTTCGAGCAAAAGCTTTTTTTAAATGTTAATCTTTAAAAAAAAAGCTCAAACATTTCCCTTCTTTGAGCAGAATACATGGAACATAGATTAACCTTTTCTATAGTCTCTGGATAAGTAGGAATGTCAGCTTTGTCACTATGCTTGATACAGGGATCCCCTTGGGGGTTTTCAAGTGTACAGAGTGCCTGCAGCTATACTAAATGAGAGCTACTCCAATGCTTACTTCATATTTTGCTTTTTATAGTTTTTTGTCTCCTCATATGTTTTCATCACTTTCTTGCTTTGAGCAGGATTCCAACCATTTTGCCAAGTTTTGATAAAAATTGTATCCAGAATAATCTATGAGTAAGAACTGAGGTTCTCTGCTTAGATTCTACCTACTTTTAGATTCATACTACTATGAAGTTTCTGCATCTAATTTTCTGCACAGTTGCAACTAATTGTTTTCTTTTTTCCTCTAGATTCTGGGCAAATGATGTTATTCAGTAAAATTAAATGTGTAATGAAGACATGCACAAAAGAAAGAAATGGGGTCTTTGGGAAATGACACCGAAAAGCAAAACAAATCAAATCAGAATAAAGAAGGGAAGAAGGTCTTGGCATTTATTAACTTTCACTCTTGCCAAGTACTGAGATGATTACATACTGTTTCATATGTAGGATTCAATTAGGACTGCATTTGTCTGCAGTAGAAAATGGGAATTTATTTAACTTAGATAACAAAAAGTCTAGAAACTAATGGTAGCTACCTTAGGTCCAGCTTCTCAGTGATACCATAAGTGACTTGGGTTCTTTCTCTTTCTGCTCTACCATCACTCACAAACTGTCTATATCATTGTGGTTACAGAATGGCTGCTGCAGCCCCAGACATCACATCCAACATTCAAAGCAGAATAAAGAGGAAAGGGAAAAGGCTTCATCCCTGTGGGACTTTGTCTTTTTATTTGGAATATTGGCTTTCTTTGTCAAATTCCCATTTTATCTCCTTATCCAGATCTAGGTCACAGACCCCCCAGGCTGAGAAAGGATTCTATTATCCTGGAGTAAATTGGAATACTGTTAGCAAAAAAAAAAAAAAAAAAAAAAGTATGGTTAAGGGTGGATACAGAGTATGCCACAGATAATGTCTGTCATGCAGGTATTATTTCATTTAATCCTAACAAAAGTAATGTTTTTATTCTAATAGGGAAACTGAGGCTCAGATACGTGACTTACCCAAATGCACATGAGGCTACATTTGGATTTGAATCTACTGATCTTCCTCTCTCCATGACCATGAAATGGTAATGAAACCTCATCATTCATCTTTAGAAAATACCTATATGCCAGCGTGAAGGGTTAAGCTATTTTCTGAAAATATAAAGAATCTCCCAAGAAGCAGTATCTTTGCCTTTGCTCTGATTTCTAGAGGTAGAGTGGCTATTGCCAAACAGCTGGGAGGGAAGGTGGTATCCCCAGAGGGGGGAGCACCACTTAACATGCTGCCCCCTCTCCACAGCTCTAAGGCTAACTAACATCGCTCTTCCTGCCTCTTGTCAGAGCTGCTCCACCATGGCCACCAACCTCATCAAGTACCTGCCTTGCCCCAAGCCGGACTTCCCCCAGCAGCATCACCTCTGGCCCCAGGAGTCATAGACTTTAATCATCCCACCACTCTCCCTTACCTCTCCACCTAATGCCAGCAAATTGGGACAAGACAGTACTTACTCTTGGGTGTTTTTCTTCTTCACAGCAGTGCCATCATTTTTTAGCACACTGCAGAAATTAAAATCATTGTTCCCTTTTGCTTTATTAAAAATCCTGCCTTGGGACACATGATAAGCTACTTTATTAATTGCCTTTTATATTTAAATGTTTCGAGTAAAATAATGCAGTATCTTGCAAACGTGTGAAAGGGGAAGTGACTGCACTATAATTCTTCCACAGTATTTAAAATCTCTCTTAGTTCCTAGTCATCGCTATGTTGCTTCCATGATTACTGTTCTGAAATTCCAATCCAATTGCATCTATGATGTCCCATTATCTAGAGAAGAGTTCTTAACTTTGGAACTCACAAATGATCTTCAGAACATCCATTAAATTGAAAGAAAAATTGCACATAAGTGCAAAGAAAAATACATACACATCTTTTTCTAGAGAGAGAGACCCATAGAGTTCATCAAGTTCTCTAAGAGATTGGATTAGTTTCCTGAAGTAGTGATAACAAATTACTAAAAAAAAAAAAAAAAAAAATGGTGGCTAAAAAGAACAGAGGTTTATTCTTTCAAAGTTCCGGAGGTCCAAAGTCCAAAATCAAGATGTTCAAAGGACCACACTCTCTTCAGAGACTCTGAGGGAGA
Organism: Glossophaga mutica; assembly: GCA_039655065.1. Classification (NCBI taxonomy): domain Eukaryota; kingdom Metazoa; phylum Chordata; class Mammalia; order Chiroptera; family Phyllostomidae; genus Glossophaga; species Glossophaga mutica. The sequence continues at coordinate 25,023,407 of CM077315.1, forward strand.
ATTCTTCCTTGCTTCTTCCAGCTTCTGGTGACTTCTGGCATTCCTTTGTGGTCACATCGTTCGAATATTTGCCTCTGTCTTCACACAGCCTTCTTCCCAGTGTCTCTATGTGTCCTTTTCTGTTATAAAAACACTCATTGGATTTAGGTTAGGGCTCACCCTAATCCAGCATGATCTTGTCTGGAACCTTACCTTAATTTCATCTGCAAAGACTCTATCTCCACACAAAGTCAATTCTGAGAGTTGGGGCAGATGTGAATTTTGGGGGGACAACACTACTCAACCCACTAGGGACTTATGATCCTAAATAGTTAAGAACAAATGATACCCCAAGCTCCTGGGGTAACATTCCAGAAGGTTCTGGATGACATTCCAGGGACTTCAGACTCTGCTGCCTTCCCATTCCTCTGACCTGGTCTTCTGCACCACCCTCCAGCCACCCACACTGGCCCCAGCTCCCTACACCACTGCACTGGTCTGCGTCCTACCCTCTCAGGATGATGCCTTCTCTCTAGGCTTTCCCATCTTGCAGTGGGTGTAATACAGAACTCAGTCTTTGACCATCCGTATCTTTGCTCCACACTCATCCCACTAGAGAATATCATCATGCCCATGACTAACTTTTTATATCCCAGAAAAAGAATTGCAAACTGAAATCTACAACCCAGACCCAATCCATGCTGTGTTGATAAAAGTTAACTTCCTTAATTCTCTGAGTATGTGGCCCCATGTAGCTACTGCCTTGGAGGTAGGTGCTATCATTACTTGCATTTTATAGGTGAGAGCAATGAGGGTTAGACAGGTAAAGAGTTTGCCCAGCATCACACAGCTAACAACAAGCAGAGCTGGGGTTCAAACCCAAATTCAGCCAAGTCCAGAGCCTGAGCTCTTGACCATCAAAAATAAGTTTAGCATGTTCAAATAACAGAAAAGATAGTATTAGAGCAAAGTGAAGAGTGGTAGAAGGTAGAAAGGTAAACACCTGATTAGATAGGGCCTCTTTTTTTAATATATTTTATTGACTATGCTATTACAGGTGTCCGATTTTCCCCCTTCAATCCCCTCCACCCTGCACACCCCATCCCACCCACATTCCCCCCTTTAGTTCATGTCCATGTGTCATAAGTTCTTTAGCTTCTACATTTCCCACACTATTCTTATCTTCCCCTGTCTATTTTCTACCCACTGTCTATGCTACTTATTCTCTGTACCTTTTCCCCGTCTCTCCTCCTCCCACTCCCCTGTTGCTAACCCATCATGTGATCTCCATTTCTGTGTTTCTGTTCCTGTTCTAGCAGTTTGCTTAATTTGTTTTTGGTTTTGTTTTAGGTCTGGTTATTAATAGCTGTGAGTTTGCTGTCATTTTACTGTACATGTCTTTTATCTTTTTTTTCTTAGATAAGTCCCTTTAACATTTCATATAATAAGGGCTTGGTCATGATGAACTCCTTTAACTTGACCTTATCTGAGAAGCACTTTATCTGCCTTTCCATTCTAAATGGTAGCTTTGCTGGATAGAGCAATCTTGGATGGAGGTCCTTACCTTTCATGACTTATATACTTCTTTCCAGTCCCTTCTTGCCTGCAAGGTCTCTTTTGAAAAATCAGGACAGTCTGATGCGAACTCCTTTGTAGGTTACTGTCCCCTTATCTCTTGCTGCTTCTAGGGTTCTGTCCTTCATTTTAATCTTGGCTAAAGTAATTATGATGTGCCTTGGTGTGTTCCTCCTTGGGTCCAACTTCTTTGGGACTCTCTGAGCTTCCTGGACTTCCTGGAAGTCTATTTCCTTTGCCAGATTGGGGAAGTTCTCCTTTATTATTTGTTCAAATAACTTTTCCACTTGTTACTCTTCCTTTTCTCCTATGGTACCCCTATAATTTGGATGTTGGAACGTTTAAAGATGTCCTGGAAGTTCCTAAGCCTCTCCTCATTTTTTAAAATTCTTGTTTCTTCATTATTTTCTGTTTAGTTCTTTCTTTCTTCCTTCTGGTCCAGTCCATTGATTTCAGTCCCAGTTTCCTTCACATCACTATTGGTTCCCTGTACATTTTCCTTTATTTCACTTAGCGTAGCCATCATTTTTTCAGCTAATTTGCAACCAAATTCAACCAATTCTGTGAGCATCCTGGTTACCAGTGTTTTGAACTGTGCATCTGATAGGTTGACTATCTCTTCATTGCTTAATTGTATTTTTTCTGGAGCTTTGATCTGTTCTTTCATTTGGGCCATTGTTTTTGTCTTGATGGGCCTGTTATGTAGTGAGGGGCGGAGCCTTAGGTGTTCACCAAGGTACGGCAACCCAGTCACTGAGATGTGACGGTATTTGTGGGGCAGAGGTCCAAGAGGGAACAATGGTGCTTGCTCTGTTCTCTGACAGATTTCAGTCACTTTCCCTGCTTCCCCCAAGCAAATTGGGCCCTTCTGGTGCTGATTCCCAGGTGGGAATGTTCTAGAACCCTGTGGGGAATGTATATGTTCTAGAACCCTGTGGGTTTCTCCAATGAACTCTCCTGTGAGGCTGGGAGTTCCTCCCAGCACCTCAACCCCCACAGGTGTTTTCAATTGGTGTTTTGAAGCTTTATTTCCCCACGCTGGGACCCTGGGTTGCACAGTCTGTCTCACTACCCAGTTTCACCTGGTTTATCTGCACTCAAATGTGGGACCACCCTGTCTGCCAGCTGCCTTGTGCACCATGCCCCTCCATAATCCGCTGCAACCAGGGTCCACCAGCTGCCGCTTTGGCATGACCCCTCTTCAGCTGGCTGCCCAACTCTGTCCCTCCTACCAGTCTGGATGAATGTGTCTACTTTAACTCCTTGGTTGTTGGACTTCCATGCAGTTCAATTTTCTGTAATTACTGGTTGTTTTTTGCTTCTAAATTGTTGTTGTCCTTCTTTTGGTTGTGGGAGGAGGCACAGTGTGTCTACCTACACCTCCCTCTTGACCGAAAGTAGGTAGAACCTCTTATGTATGGAAAGTTAAACAGAAATTCTGAGTATGGTGGGAAACCAAGAGGAACATTATGGAGAAAGATATCTGAGGAAAGACCATAAAGTTATTCATTTTAAGGAGTGATTTCAGAGGAGTTTGGCCAAGATGGAGGCATAGGTAGAAACCCTTCACTTCCTCACACAACCAAAAGGAGGATAATGACCAATCTAAAAATCAATAAACAACCAGAAGTGCCAGAAAATCAAACTGCATGGAACTCCAACAACCATGGAATTAAAGAAATAGTCAAACAGAACAACCAGACTGGTAAGGCGGCAGACGAAGAGAACCCAGGTGAGGCAGCGGACCTCATGGGCAGGGCTGGCTGCAGCAAGGCAGCAATCTGTGTGGGAGGGGCTGACTTAAAGGGGAACTGAGACTCAGAGGTAGCTGTGGAGTACAGTGGTTGCCCTGGTGGGAGAAATTCCCAGTCTCACACAAGAGTCCATCGAAAAGTGCACTAGAGCTGAGCAGGTGAGCTACATTGTTCCCTCTCTGGTCCCTCCCCGACAGGCAGCTTCACAGCAAAGAGGGTTGCCCTGCCCCGGCGATTACCTAAGGCCCTGCCCCCTTATGACTTAACAGGTGTGTCAAACAAAAAAATATGGCCCAAATGAAAGAACAGAGCAAAGCTTCAGAAAGAGACCTAAGTGATAAGATAGCCAACCTATCTGATGGAGAATTTAAAGCCCTGGTAATCAAAATGCTAACAGAGCTGATTGAGCTTGGTCAAAAAAATTAAAGAACAAAGGAAAGATATCCAAAAATGAAATACAGCAAAATATTCAGGGAACAAACAGTGACAGGAAGGAAACCAGGACTCAAATCAATGATTTGGAAAAAAAGGAAGAAATAAACATCCAACCAGAACAGAATAAAGAAACAAGAATTCAAAAAAAATGAAGAGAGGCTGAGGAATTTCTGGGACTACTTGAAATGTTCCAATATCCAAACTATAGGAGTGCCAGAAGGAGAAGAACAACAGTAAGAAATTAAAAACTTATTTGAACAAATAATGAAGGAAAACTTTCCCAATCTGGCAAAGGAAATAGACTTCCAGGAAGTCTAAGAAGCCCAGAGAGTCCCAAAAAAGTTGGACTCAAGGAAGCGCACACCAAGGCACATCATAATTACATTACCCAAGATTAAAGATAAGAAAAGAATCTTAAAAGCAGCAGGAGAAAAGGAGACAGTTACTTACAAAGGAGTGCCCATAAGATTGTCAGCTGATTTCTCAAAAGAATCCTTACAGGCAAGAAGGGACTAGAAAGAAGTATTCCAAGTCATGAAAGGCAAGGACCTCCATCCAAGATTACTCTATATAGCAAAGCTTTCATTTAGAATGGAAGGGCAGATAAAGTGCTTCTCAGATAGGGTCAAGTTAAAGGAGTTCACCATTATTATATGAAACGTTAAAGGGACTTATCTAAGAAAAAGAAGATAAAAAATATGAACAGTAAAATAACAACAAACTCACAACTATTAACAAATGAACCTAAAAAAAGAAAGAAAGAAAAACAAAAACTAAGCAAACAACTAGAACAGGAACAGAATCAGAGAAATGGACATCACATGGAGGATCTTCAGTGGGGAGGGACAAATAGGGAAGAAAAGGTACAGGGAAAAAGAAGCATAATTAGTAGGCATTAAATAGGTAAGGAAAGATCAAAAATGGTATAGGAAACAAAGAACTCAAAGAACTTATATGTACAACCCATGGTCATGAACTAAGTAGGGGGGATGCTGGAGAACTGGAGGGTTCAGGGTGGAGGGAGGATAAAGGGAGGAAAATTGGGAAAACTGTAATAGCATAATCAATAAAATATACTTTTAAAAAGAGTGATTTCACTTATTCACTTGTTCATTTACTAAATGAGCATTTACTGAGAGTCTGTTACGTGCAGAACACAATTGTAATAGTGGAGCTACATGTCAAATGAGACCCTGGTCTTCATTGTTATATTCTGGGAGAAAAAAAGACAGTAACTAAGAAGGAATTAAACAAGCCAATGCAGGTAGTGATAAATACTATTTAAAAAACTACCACAAGCCCTGGCCAGGTAGCTCAGTTGGTTAGAGCATTGCCCCGATACGCCAAGGTTGCAGGTATGATCCCTGGTCAGGGCACAGAGAAGAATCAACCAATGACTGCATAAATAAGTGGAACAACAAAATCGATGTCTCTCTCTCTTTCTCTGTCTCTCTTACCCTCCCTTCCTCCCTCCCTCCTCTCTCTCTCTCTCTCCTCTCTCTCTCTCTCCTCTCTCTCTCTCTCCGCCCCCCATCAATTTTAAAAATTTTAAAAACTACTACTATATAGAGGTGGGAAATTAATACTCTAGACTGGAAGGTCAGTGAAGGTCTCCTCAAGATAACATTTAAACTAATGTGAGCAATGAGGAGGAATCGACCAAGTAAAGACCTGGGGGCAAGATTCAATGGAAAGCCAAGGGGAGAGAGGAGGGAAGGAGGGAGACAAAGACAGAGGTGATAATGATGAAGGAGGAGCAGCAGCGGCAGGGGAGGGGGAGGGAGAGAAGAAGTGTTAGGGCTTAGTTAGTGAGCAAAAATCCAGGAGAGAGAGAAGCTTATGGGACCTAGAGCATAGTAATAATACACAAGCATTACAATTTCTACAGCTGCAAGTAAACAGCCTTGGTAGGATTGGGAAGAAATGTGAATTACTGTCATTTGGACCCTCTGTGAGGGTTCATTAGTACTCTTAATGGAAAATGACAAAGATTGGGCAAGAAAAATGACTGCAGCAAATGCCTTGGCATCTCCAAGTTTTCACCTTTGGCAAACAGCCTCTTCAACAGCCTCTTGTGCTGTGTTTGGCCACTGGGCACTTCCAGAACTGCAAGGAGACACAGCAGACATATCTTTGCAATGCAGCAAAACCAGGAGAGCTTCAGGGAACAGACTCCAGAAGACAACAAAGAATTATTCCCTCTGAAGCAAGTGATGCCATCAGAAATCCTGGGCCCCACCCATGTAACCCCAGGCTGTCCCTGCTCAGAGCCATTGCTGTGACATCTCCCTTCCCCTCTTTCCTGTAGCCAGGTTACGCAAGAAGGACTAGACTCCAGCTCCTTGGGAGAGCTTCAAGCTGTATGTATCACCAAAAGACCTTGAAAAAACCATGAGAAAGTTTCTAGATATCTGTGTAGGAAATATTTGCCCAAGGAGACTCCTGAAAAGGCAGGGCCCACTTTGCTGATCTAGCAGATGTCACCATTGCTTAACAATTCCCATTGACTCAGTTCTATAAACCAGATGTCCCCAGCACATCCTCTAGCTTGCTGAGAGCACATATTTTTTTTTTAGTATCCAAATAACATGGCTCCAGCCTCCATCTCAGCACTAAGAGAAGTCCTGTGACTTCTAGTACCTGAGAGTGTGAGAATGGGGAGGAGGAATGAATGGGCTAAGGCTTATATTTCTACTGCTCACCTCTTTTCCCTGCTCCGTCTGAACATCACTCATCTTTCTTCCTTCCTCCTTCCTCCAGACAACAGTATCTAAGGCTCTTGTGTGTGGTTAATTTTTACTGAGGCTTTTAAAGATAACAGAAGTGATTTCTTCAAAATCACTTCTTCATAACCAGAAAAAGAAGGGAAAAAATGGATTCAAGCAGATGTACCTGAGCAGGATGGTAAAGGCAAAGTAGTCTACAATGTTAGGGACATGGTAATCTGGGCAGGATGAATTGCAAATGAGGCATATTCTAGGCAGCAGTCTTCAAACCCTGCTTTAGGAATAGAGACCTTCCTTGAGGTCTCACACATGACCTCATTGAGGTCTCACACATGACCTCAATGAGAGTTGAGCTGAGCGGCTTGCTCTCCATGAAACAGGATGGGATCAGTTTCCATTCCACCCTCTTCTCCTGCCCTTGCCCACCCCAGACTTGTGGGATCAGCATCTGCTTTGGGGAGGAGTCCCAGGGATTCCTGTTCCCATGAAATTTGAGAGGTGCTCCGCCAGGACAAGGAAATCTATTTGCCCCTAACTAGTGCCCCAGTGAGAGGGGTTATGATCAAGTTATGAGAGGGGTTAGGAAGACTGCAGCATTTTTCTCTTCTGGAAATCTCTGTCCATTGCCAAGCCCAGGCCACCCAAAGCCACAGTTATAACAGGGAGAGATGTAAAGGAGTGTTGTATGGGAGTCAACTTACACCCCAATCCCAATTAAAAGGAAGAGAAAGGAGATACTACGTGAAATCCAGCCAAAGCTTACCCTTCTGCCAGGTTCCACTCTAAGCATTTGGGGGTCTCCTCAGGCTGCCATGTGGCACCTCCATGACCTTCACTTTCACCTTCACCTATACCTAATCTCTTCCCTTGGCGCTGCCACATCCATGGGACCATGCAACTGCAGTGTATGTACATAAAGGACTGATAAAGTCTTTGTGTTTCAGGAAGGCAACATTCATTTTTGTACAGGTGTCCGTCCATATTTTCCCCTCCATAGGTAATTTCTCACCATCACAAGTTTCTTGAAGGTGCTGCTTACTGCCGTATTACTGGGACTCTCTTGTCCCATGCTATGTTCCTCAAACCCGCCAAGTCAGGCTGCCCACCAACACTCACAATCCGTACTTTCTTAGTGGAGCCGTTGAGCTTTCTCTCTCATCCTCTCAAGTCGAAGCATTGCCTGGAAATTGGCAAAAAAGCAAGACAGGCTCATCTTTCTCAACCACACAGTCCCACCAAAAGTGTTTTATTCCATCAAAAAGCCATTCACCTCTGATGCTCATGCTATTCTTTCCCTAAAAGGCAGAAACTTGATACTATTTCTTTTTTTTTAATAAGTAGCATTTTTTTCCTGCTATACTGCCTCATGATCCTATCAGGATATACCAAGACAAACACCATCAACAAATTCATTTCCCTCCACAGTACACTGATATGATGCTTTAAAGAAAAAAAATACCCAGAAATTAAATCAGATCATTGGAATATTTTGAATTAGCATCAACACATGGTGATGGTGGTGTCAACATATGGTGATGTCCTACACTCAGTTCTATGGCTAATTAATGACCACATCAGTAAATTGATCCCATCCTTTATGAAAATAAGCTTGGCTAGAAAGGAAAATGAGAAAACTAAGGTAGTCCAGTAGAATATTAGATGGAGACATTCTTTAAGAGGGGCCAAAGAAAACATTGGCCTCTTTCCGTGCTCGCCAAGAGCACCCTTGCTTTTCTTTATTAACTTGCCTGGCTGCTCCTTTCAATTCTCCACTCTCTCATTCATTCATCTATTCAATGAATGCTGGCTGAGGACTACTTTGAGCTATGACCTATATCAGTGACTGGAGATCCAAGGATGAATAAATCTTGAGGAAGCAGAACATCATGATGACGAATTCAGGTCCCAGAATCAGATATACCTGGGTTCTAATCCTGGCTCTGACACTTACCGATTTGTGTAAGTCATTTACCCTTCTTGAGCCTCAGTTTATTCTTTTATAAAAGTATAGAATTTTAAAAGCCCTAACTGGTATGGCTGAGTGGATTGGGCATCTAAATTGGGTGTTGTCTCGCAAACCAAAAGGTCACTGGTTGATTCCTGGTCAGGGCACACGCCTGGGTTTGGGGCCAGGTCCCTGGTTAGGAGCATGGAGGGGACAGCTGATAAATATTTTTCTCCCTCTCATTCTCCTCCTCTTAACCTCTATCTAAAAATATTTAAATATATAAAAATCTTTTTAAATTTTTTAAATGAGACAATGATATAATGCTCTAGCACAGGCCTTAGCACAGTCAATGATCTATAAATGTTAGAGATGATGATGACTGTAATAACGATATTTCTTAATGCTATTCTCAGAGAGCTCAAGATCAAGTGTGTATCTGGGGGAGAGGTAGATCAGGAAAACAGACAGGTAATTGAAGGCAAGTGTGCTGGGTGCTGGCACAGATATCTTATGGAGTACAGTGATGACACAAAAAAGGAGTTGGCTAACCAGGCTACAAGAGAGGAAGAAGAAAGAAGACATTCTAGAGAAAGCAATCTGTGAGATGGCACCAGGGTTGTCACGGAATCACTCTTCTGCTCAGCAGTGTTGCCCTTTGGTTAAGGTCTCAAAGTAATTCTACTTGAGAACCCAAAGGGGTGGCCATTGGAAGAGCCTCCAACACACCTGAACAGGTTCTTCAACAGCAAGGGGGATGAAGTCTCACATCAACTGTGTCAAAGGAAACAAGTCAATGCCAAGGTGGAGGAGACCACCAAGAAAAGGCATGGGAACAGAAGAGCGAGTTCCTACACACAGCCAGGAGGCTTAACTGCTACACAATTCTTGTTTCCACTCTACATCTGTTGTAAGGTGGCCAAATTTACAAATGCTCACAACCCAACAGTGAGAAGACAAGGGGGAAAAGACAAGGAGATACTTTATTTCCAACAACTAATATGTTATGCTTACATAACTTTTAGTCTTTCAGCTGTCCCAAGATTCTGGAAGGAGGCAGCCTATAGAATTACAAGGGTTTTGTAGAGTTATGAAGGTTTAAAATTACAAGGAATTACCAGAAGAATTATGAGGGTTTAAATATGCATAATTTAGATGCATATTTTATGCCCAAGGTGGAGAATTTTTAAAGAATATAGAATTTTAGCCTTGGCCAGGTGGCTCAGTTGGTTGGAGCGTCATCCTGTACACCAAAAGTCTGCAGGTTTGATTTCAGGTCCAGACACATACCTGGGATGTGGTTTCAATCCCTGATCAGGGCATGTACAAGAGGCAACCAATCAATGTTTCTCTCTTACATCAGTGTCTCTCTCTCTCTCTCCCCCTCTCTCTCTCTTCCTCACCCCATTTTTTTCTCTCTCTCCCTCAAATCAATAAAAACATATCCTCAGGTGAGGATTTTTTAAGAAAAAGAATACAGAGTTTTATTTGGGGACTGTAACTCAGGGTACCACAGTTACTCAGGATCACAATGAGAAAATGGCACCCAAGTCACCATTAAAGCTTTCATAACAAGGAGAAAGGTCAATAGGGAAATTACTGGGCTATTTCTAGAGTATGAATGTGGCTTTGGAAAGAAATATTTGTTCTTTTTATAAAAATGTATCTGCTTTGAAGACTTTCCTGTTTTGAAATCCTATCAGTTCTAAAAATCAAGATGCTCTCTTCAGCTTATTTATGTAAGAAGAAGGTTCCTTATTGATATTTCTTTCACCAAAGCACTGAGAGCCCCAAGACAGGAAGTTATTCACAAGCTACCTGCTTTGGTGTGTGCCTGGCTGTTTACCTTTTTCATTTCACGTCCCTGAAAATGAACTTTACCAAGGCTTTCTGTGCTAGGGTACACAATTAAGCTGTCAATGGAAATATAAAAGACTACTTATGTTTTTAAAATCCTTATTATTTCTTGTGCAATTATTGGTTATTACTTGAGATTAGCTAATTAAGATTTGTTTTTTTCCCTTGCAGTGTTCTTCTTTCCCTGTGCATCCCACTTAAATTAGCACACTCTATTTCCAATACACCACAAAATTTCATGAAGAGATTGGTTATCAAAGAGATTTAAAAGCTTGTCCTCATTTTGAAGGGGGATGGTTAAAGATTTATAGACATTGAGCTTCCTCTTTGATAAGAAAAAGAAAATGCATTGTGAAATGAGTTTTTAAAAATAAGCAATTGATTCTTCAACTGTTTTTTTTTCTTTAGCCTTAAATTTCCTGGTTACTTATGAGTCTTTAGTCTTTCCCAGACACCACTCTAAATGAGTTGTAAAATTTGGTGACATTTTGGAGGTCATATGCATAGATGTAAATGAAAAATGCTCTTGCCTCCAAGGGCCAATCTCTTATCCCTTGAAAGAATAAAACCCATGTGATATACACCTATGAACAACAGGCTCTTACTTTTTGTTGATTTAATTTTCCATTCAACTAATATTTACTGATGTTCTGTTATTTGCTAGGTACCAAAAATGCAATGGTGACCAAAACCAGTCATGATCCTTGCCCTCATGGAGCTTACAGTGAGGGGAGAAAATTACAAGTAACAGAGAAACACAAGTAAGTATGGTAAGTATGGCATAGAAAGTACAATCCAAGGTTGGGGAGAAGAAGAGAAGGGGTGGATCAACCATTGAGTGGCTTAAAAATCTTAAAGTCATTTAAAACAGTGTGTCATTAAAACAATACATATGTTAAACCTGTAAGATATACACGTGCACCTTAGTTAACCAACGTTTGTAATGGAGAGGCAAGGACTTTTCTGTGAATGCAGACAACTAACTGCAATATTGTCTAGTAGAACTCTTTGTGAGTATGCAAATGTTCCACACCTATTCTAGTGCAGTTGTCACTGGACACACGTGGCTACAGCTACACCTGTATGTTGTTTTGGGCAGCACAAGATAAGAATCCTCTGTTATCTTTCGTGTTAAACCACACCCACATGCCTCCTCTTTGATTTTCAGTCCTGGTTTCTTTAAAATGGAGTGAGAACTTAAAGACAATTGCAACACATTCTGAGAGCAGGATCCTTTTAAATTTTCATTTTTTTTTCTAATTTTTTACACGCTTTTAACTCACACCTAATCTGATAATTATTTTTCATAGTAACTTACATCTTCTAAGTTCTTTGATTCATTCAACACCTGTTTCCCCTTTCCACTCCTATCTGGTTCCTCTCAAGATGATCAGCTTCTTGCCTGGACAGATGAGGGTTGGGAGGGAATCAGTTCCAGTGTGCAGAGATTCTGCAAAGATTCCTCACTCTGAGCTGGACAAAAGCCCTGAGGCCAGCACCCGAAAACTTCAAGGCAGGGGTTGCAAATGATAGATCCCAGATAGAATGTGGTCCCTGGGTATATAAGGACTCCTAAGGTGAGAGAGAGCATCAGTCCTGTATGAGTATTCTGGTATCCATGGAACTAAGAGGCCATGCCTCTGGTATCCTCAGAGGCCATGGAGCTACTAAACAGATGGGCTTAACCCTCTGCATCTTTGAAGCTAGAAGAGCACAGAGACACTTCATCAGTGAGATATGCCTTCTCAGGCCCTCAGCAAGTGACTGCTGCCCACCCTCAGACACCTCCTCACTCCCTGATGTAGTAGAAATCCCTTTATCTTCTGACAGTCAGAGATCAGCCTCTACTTGGAATCCTGTAACAAGCTGATCTATGGGTGTTTTTTAAATAATGTATTAAAGGAAACTCAGCAACTAGATAGAGGAGGGCCAATCAGAACAAACAAAACATTTGTCCAGTGAAACAGAGCTTCTAGAAACAACAGAGAACAACCTCAACGACCAAATAACAAGAGCAGTTAAGGAGATTTGAATTCAACACACAAAAAGAATGTCTTGGCCTCAGAAAAAAATGGAATTTTTTTCATTGAACAGGATTTCCAGATTTAGTACACACAGGGAAAATTACAGGGTGCCCCATTAAATCTGAATTTCATATAAACAATTAATAAGTTCAATGAGTTATGACCCATGCTATATTTCAACATACTTATACTAAAAAAATTATTGTTTATCTGACATTCAAATTTAACTGGCCGTTCTGCATTTATCTGGCAAACCTACCATTGAACAACTCGGTTGATGGATCAAAAAGAAGATGGTCATTGGAGATATATGAGCTAGATATATGAAACATTCATGTGGGCATGTCCTGGTAAAATTCATGAATGAAATTACAAAATAAAAATCTAAGAAGCTTCCAGACAGACAGAACAAATTACCTGCAAACAGAAAAGCATAGTACTGACATCTGACTTACTATTGGCATCATTGGAAGATAGAAGACAATGGAGTAGCATTTTCCAATGACCAAGGTGAAATCCCTCAGAAATCCTTTGCTTAGTCAAGATGATATTCACTGGTCAAGGTGAAATGAGAATTGTAAACATGCAAAAATTTGGAGAGTATATCACCCATAATTCCCACTTGAGGAAAACAATCAAAGGCTTTAAAAAGAAATAATTTGATTTGAGAATTTCAGATATAGGAAAATGGAGAGGAGAGAAAGCAGTGGCGAACAATGAACCCAACATAGACAGGTAAAGATAAGTGTATATTAATGGACTCTTGGGCACTATATGCAGCAACTGCTACTTAAGACCTTTGGAACCAGAAGATACATATGGCAAGAGGAATTTTAATAATTACCCAGAACTGAAGCCTTGGAGATCCCAGGAAAACTACGGTATTAGAGGTGGAGTCAGAGAAAAAAGGCAAAATATCCCAAAAATCTCACTTTAAGGAATAGGAAAGGGGTCACAATGAGGAGAGCAGTAAATGAAACATTCTAGAGGTTTCCTCTCCCTCAGGATTAGAATGGGCAAGGAGCAGGAGAGCATTGTGAGTGAACAGTGTGTCTTTCTTGAGGAAATAATTGGATTCTTGCTTGCAAATAATAATGTATAAGTGTCTTATGAACACAAGGAAAAGAAACAGAATAAAACAGAAAAGTCCAATCAAACATCCAAATTAACAAGGGGGAAAACAATGAAAACTAGAACAAACAGCAATCTAAGGAAATAAGAAAATAAGTTCAAAAAAGAAAAAAGAACCCTGGCTGGTGTAGCTCAGTGGATTGAGCATGGGCTGCAAACCAAAGGGTCGCCAGTTCAGTTCCCCGTCAGGGCACATGCCTGGCTTTCAGGCCAGGTCCCCAGTGGGGACCACGTGAGAGGCAACCACACATTGATGTTTCTCTCCCTCTCTTCCCACCCCCTCTAAAAATAAGTAAATATTTTTTAAAAAAACAATCATTAAAATAAATAACTTTGAAATAATTACCATTCGTAGAACATGCCATTAATTTTACTCATCCACATCTGGGCAGCCCCTCTAGGTTTACCCTCCATGTCTTTCTCTGTCCCATGAGATTACATCGATGGGTTCTCTTGCCCTCTGGCTTCTTGTTGGGTGCAGCCAATGCGAGGGACCAGCAGAGACTGGAGGGAAGGAGGAGAATGAGTCAGGGCAGTTATTCCCTGGGCTCCATCCATACCAGATTGGTATGGTGGTGGGCCACTGCTGTGGCTGTGTCCCTCTACAGAAGGTAGACCCATATCTATGGCTACTCAACTGTGTTTTCATAATGGCCTCTTTCCCTTGACCCTTCAGGCCTGGGAGGGTAATGCTTCAGGTTGTCACTGTTCCCAGTTTGGTTCCCTTGAGCTCTGCCCCTATCTTCGTAAGTAGCCACTATATCGATCTCTCATCAAATTGTCCTGACTACACGTGCCATCTGTTTCCTGCCAGGACAACGACCACATGCTTCTTTCTGCCTAAATGCCCCTTTCTAGCCGACTCTGCCTCATGAGCTCCTGCTGATACTTCAAGGAATAAAGTAAACATCACATCCTCTGTAAGTAAGAAACAGTGTTGACTAAAGTCTTACAGATTGGGGACCATATCCTGGCTCTGCTCTGTGACCTGGGACAAGTTATATCCATTCTTTGAAAATGGAGATGATGGCGCACTCACCTCACAGGCCGTGATGATTATTCATTCTGTAAATGCTACTTCCCATCCTCATGACATTGGCAGGCGTCTGTGTACTTTCAGTGCTTTCCTAGCATTTATAACAGCTTTGTTGAGATACCACTCCCATATCAAAAGTGTGACTTGGAGGAATGGGTGAAAAAGATGAAAGGTCTAACAAGTACAATTAGTAGTTACAGAACAGTCATGGGGGTGTAAAGTACAGCATAGGGAATATAGTCAATAATATTGTAATAACTATATATGGAGTCAGATGGGTACTAGCTTTATCAGGGTGATTGTTTCATAAGTCATATAAATGGTCCAGTTGCTGGGTGTACACCAGAAACTAATGTAATAATGCATGTTGCGTGTACTTGAAATAGTAAACTATTTTCTAAAAGATCACACTAATGCAATACACTATTAAGTATACCTGCCAAGATGAGGGGTCTGCAAAATTCTCCTGTAAAGGGCCAAACAGTAAATATTTTAGGCTTTGCAGGCCACACAGTCTCTGTCACAACTACCATAGTAGGGAAAAGGTGACCATATGTGTAATTGTATTTCAATAAAACTTCATTTTATTGGAGACAACTGTACTGGAACAACAATTAAATTTTTAAAATGGGGGAAAACAAAAAAAACTTTATTTTAAAAAATAATAAAGTGTGTAACTCAATGACTTTTAGTATATTGAGAATTGTGCATATCTCACCACAACCAATATAACAGTTTCATTGTTCCCAAAAGGAACCTGCTCCCCTTAACTGTCATCCCTCCATCCTCCCGGGCCAACCTCTAGCCTCAGGCAACCACTAATCTACTTTCTATCTCTATAGACTTGCCTGTTCTAGACATTTCATGTGAATAGAATCATACAGTATGTGCTCCTTTGTGTCTGACTTCAATCACTTAGCATGTTTTCAAGGTTCATCCATATCGTACCGTTAGCACTTAATTACCTTTCATTGCCAGATCGTCTCCATTTTGTTCCATTAGAAGAGAGCTCTTAGCACACTGTGCTATCACCACTTGTTGCCGTGTTTGCTGTTTTCCCCGTTCCCCACTCGTTCACCAGACAGCAAAATTTTTGTAGGCAGTGTGCCCACCAGGGCCGCTCCTGCTATGCACAGGAATTACCACACTGCCTGCCACTAACAGACATTCTCTAAGGTCTGTAAAATAATGAATCTGGTCATTACACCATCACTGACAAGCAGTAAAAATGGCCATGGCCATATCTATCTTCAACAGTTTAATCACCAAGGAGGGAAAATTCTGTAGTCTAAAAAAACTTTCTCCACCTTCTTTGAGCCCGGGACTCAATAATATCACCATCGGTTTTGTTTTGTTTTTAAAGATTTTATTTATTTATTTTTAGAGAGAAGGGAAGGGAGAGAAACATCAATGTATGGTTGCCTCTCATGCACCCTCTACTGCGGACCTGGTCCACAACCCAGGCATGAGCCCTGACTGGGAATCAAACCGGCAACCACAAATTGGTAGTTACAGAAAAGTCTGTAACTACCTCAGTCCACTGAGCCACACCAGCCAGGACTCACCATCAGTTTTTGAAGGCCATTGACCTCACACTTCTTCATTTCCTAAAATACAACACTACTTACAAAAGCCTTAAATCCTGCCTAGATTGTTTTGATGTTGGGAAATTTCGCTAAACTTTGGCTTTGCACCGGTAACAGACAGACACACTACACACAAAGCTACATCAACCTCAGATAGGGAAGACGGTCTTCACCAGCACCTGTATCTCTAGGAGAAAATTGAGAGCAATACTAATTGTTCTTTGACACTGGATATTAATGTTATATATGGTCAAAGATTAGACAGAAAATAAAAATCAATGAAAAGCCTGATTAGTCGTGAGAATCAAGATTGAAAACCAGTATATGAAATTGGAAGACATTTGGGTCTGATTAAACATAACACCTAAAAGTGGACTTTGTATGAGGTTTTGTAGATGGTGGTGAATGTGTGGGATTATTTAGAATATAATATAGCAATAACTGAAAGAGAATTACTGAATTAGAATTAATAAACATCTGAGTTAAAAAATTATATCTTGGTTAGAAAATGACTTAAGCCTGTGGATACTATAAAGAATGTAAATGCAAATGAAAGAGGGAAGTGGGGAGAAAGTGTGGTACAGTTTGAGGGCAGTTTCTGCAGCTGACAGATAATAAAATCCTTTCTGAATGAGTAAAAAGGATATATTGAGACTACATGCTTGAGAGCGCCTGAGTGTGGTATTATCCTGCCATCTTTTCCCACCTTTGTGCTCGCAACTCTGCAAGCATGAAACCAGCTACATTGCTTCAGAGCTGTGCTGTATGAAGAAAAAAATAGACAATAAGATGATGAAATTACTTGTCGGATAAGTTTGGAATATTGGCTGGTGATGCCAGCTAGTGTGGTGACGATCATTCTTCCTGTCCCTTCCCACCCCAAAATGGCAGAGTCTACCTGGTGATGTCATGATAAGAAATCAAGAGAGATCAAAACCTGTCCTGAAGTTCAAGAGAATGAAGTAAAATTCTAAGTAAGGTTCAAGGAAGGTAAAATAGTTTTACAATGGAAGCTTGTTTAGCCAGAATATTCATGACTTGACCTCATATAGAATAATGTGATATTCTAAGACTTAGATGTCTCAGCTTCAAATGAGCACAATAGTTTTTTTAGTTTTTTTTAAAGCATTTGAAAATATTATGTGGTACCTATGACACAGTAACAAATAAACTAGCTTTAAAGGTGGATCCTAGAAGAGTTTCATCTAGTACAAATGTATTCATGCAAACTCACTGAAGAATGTGTTAAATGTAAGTCATCACCCTGTGCCCATGAAAAATTTCTGGATTAACTTGAAAATGGAAAAAAATAACACACATATAAATATGTAATAATGGAAACACAGCAAATATTTGCTTTGTACTCATTTCCTTTAAAAATAACAAATACATCAAAATGATAAATTACACTTTTTAGTGAAATTGTTATTTCCCAGGAAATCTTTGTTGATCTGAACAGAGAGATGTGATGCGGGTTCCTCCTTATCCACGGGATTCGATGTGACGGCGACACAGCAGCTGAGAAAGGAAGAGCTGAAGCGTAGATGAAAAGATCCGTCATCTGCTTTTCCTTCCTCTGCTTTTCTTTTGCAGGTTTCTCTTCCAGCCTCTACATCTGAGCCATCTGCAACTCAGTAATAGGTGACATTTGTCCCAGGAAGTTTATGAGCTTTCACAGGATAAAATCACAATGGATAAAGGCACTCTTCATCCATCCATTACAACTCTTACCACCACCGATCCGGCCCAGTGGTGCTCACAACCGGAATGGACCATGAACTTCAGAAAACTATTCTTCGGTTATTACATTAAATGATTTTTTTAAAGTAGACAATGCATCTTTTCTTTCAAAAAACTATATAATAATTCCATCATATACTCATGTTTACACTTCTGGCTAAGTGATCTTATCCTGAAGTTCATGAAATAAAAAATAGTTTTATAAAATATCCACCTCTTATGTTCACTAGCATACAAGGGATATATTTTCTATGAAACAAGAACAATATGGTCTAAACCAACAATAAATATAAAAATTATAATTAAAAAAAATTGTATGGGAAATGGTAAAGACCTGACACTGCCAAAATTTGATTAAATTAAGCAGAGAATAAATTTAAGAAACACTAACAGAATTTTTAAAATCAATTATTAAAGCAATATCAAATGAAAATGAAAATATTATAGAAGTTGCCAGATAAATTGGATAGATTACAAAGATTCAACTAACTAGCAGATATTTTGGCAGAAAAAGACAGCAATAATCAAAAGTATAATCAAAGAAAATTTATACAAACTAAGCATTTTTAACTTTTGAGAATGAAATAACCATATTTCAGGCAAAATTGACAAATAAACATCCTTACCAAGACACATAATCATTATATTTTCAAAGAAAAATACAGATGCTCCTTGACTTACAATGGAGTTACTTCCCAATAAACCCATTGTAAGTTGAAAATATCCTACGTCAAAAATGCATTTAATGCATCTAACAGATCAAACATCATAGCTTAGCCAGGCCAACCTTAAACATACTCAGAACACTCACATTGGCTACAGTTGGGCAGAACCATCTAATGCAATGAATATGCTATAGAGTAGCAGTTGTTTACGTGTGTGATGGACACCTGACGGGGAACTGTGGCTCTCTGCCACTGCTCAGCATGGCGAGGGAGCATCATACTGCCTGTTGCTAACCTGAGAAAAGATCAAACTCAACATTCAAAGTATGGGATGTCCGACTGAGATGGAGGCATAGGTAGACACACTGTGCCTCCTCACACAACCAAATAAGGACAACAACAATTTAGAAACAAAATAACAACCAAAACATACAAAAAAAATTGAACTGTATGGAAGTTCAACAACCAAGGAGTTAGAATAGATACATTCATCCAGACCAGTAGGAGGGGTGGAGTTGGGCAGTGTCGATGGCAGGGCAGAGAGGGGTCACGGAAGTGGTAGCACTGGGCAGGCCAGTCGGCAGTGGGCAGACCCTGGGCACACAGGTGACAGCTGGCAGACCCCAGGCACGGGGTGGCAACAGACAGACCCAGCAAGGCAGCAATTGTGAAGCCCGGCACAGCGCGCAAGGTGGCTGGCTGACCAGGCGGTCCCACATTCGCACACAGATAAACCAAGCGAAACTTGGGAGTGAGACAGACCATGCAACCCAGGGTCCCAGCGCGGGGAAATAAAGCCTCAAAACACCCATTGAAAACACCTGTACAGGTTGAGGGTTGAGGTGCCAGGAGAGACTCCCAGCCTCACAGGTGAGATTGTTGGAGAGACCCACAGGGTGTTAGAACATACACAAGCCCACCCACACAGGAATCAGCACCAGAAAGGCCCAATTTGCTTGGAGGAAGCGTGGAAGGGACTGAAATCTGACAGAGAGTAGAGCAAGCGCTATTGTTCCCTCTTGGACCCCTCCCCCACATACAGCATCACAATGCAGCAACATGGGTTGCCCCGCCCAGGTGAACACCTAAGGCTCTGCCCCCCATGCATAATAGGTGCAACAAGACCAAAAAAAAAAAATGACCCAAATGAAAGAACAGATCAAAGCTCCAGAGCAAATACAACTAAGCAACAAAGAGATAGCCAACCTATCAGATGCATAATTGAAAGCATTGGTGATCAGGATGCTCACAGAATTGGTTGAATTTGGTTGCAAATTAGATGAAAAAATGAAGGCTACACTAAGTGAAATGAAGGACAATGTACAGGGAACCAGTAGTGATAGGAAGAAAATGGACTGAAATCAATGGAGTGGACCAGAAGGAAGAAACAAACAACCAAACAGAAAAAAATGAAGAGACAAGAATTCAAAAAAAAAATAAGGAGAGGCTTAGGAACCTTCAGGACATCTTTAAACATTCCAACGTCTGAATTATAGGGGTACCAGAAGGGAAAGAGGAAGAGCAACAAGTGGAAAAGTTATTTGAACAAATAATAAAGGAGAACTTCCCCAATCTGGCAAAGGAAATAGACTTCCAGGAAGCTCAGAGAGTCCCAAAAAAGTTGAACCCAAGGAAGCACACACCAAGGCACATCATAATTACATTAGCCAAGATTAAAATGAAGGAGAGAATTCTAGAAGCAGCAAGGGATAAGGGGACAGTCATCTACAGAGGAGTTCCCATGAGACTGTCAGCTGATTTTTCAAAAGAGACCTTACAGGCAAGAAGGGGCTGGAAAGAAGTATTCCAAGTCATGAAAGGCAAGGGCCTACATCCAAGATTGCTCTATCCAGCAAAGCTTTCATTTAGAATGGAAGGGCAGATAAAGTGCTTCTCAGATAAGGTCAAGTTAAAGGAGTTCAGCATCACCAAGCCCTTATTATAGGAAATGTTAAAGGAATTTATCTAAGAAAAAGAAGATAAAAAACATGTATAGTAAAATGACAGCAAACTCACAATTATTAACAACCACACCTAAAACAAAACCAAAAGCAAGCTAAGCAAACAACTAGAACAGGAACAGAACCACAGAAATGGAGATCATATGGAAGGTTAGCAACAGGGGAGTGGGAGGAGGAGAGAGGAGGGGAAGGTATAGAGAATAAGTAGCATAGATGGTGGGTAGAAAATAGACAGGGGGAGGGCAAGACTAGTACGGGAAATGTAGAAGCTAAAGAACTTATAATACATGGACATGAATTATACCCCTTCAGTGGGGTGGGAGAGGGTGAGCAGGGTGGAGGGGAATGAAGGGGGGGAAATGGGACAACTGTAATAGAATAATCAATAAAATATATTTAAAAACTCAAAGTATGGTTTCTACTACATGAATGTTACTTTTTCACCATTATAATGTCAAAAAATCATAGCAAAACCATCACAAATTGAGGGCCATTTGTATAGAACTAGAAAGTGGCCTTTAGATTAGGCACCCCAGAAGTCAGGCTTAAGAGTCCAACTTCTTAAAAGAGCAGTTTTTTCACAAGCTTCATTTCTTGACCACCAACTTTGTCCTCATCCAACTTATGACTTCCACCTGTTCCACTGAAACTTTTCTCACCAAACAATCACTGCCTCCTTGTGACTAAATCCAAAGGACTTGTCAGCCTTCATCTTGTTTGACCTGCCTACAACATTTGACACCCTCAATTACTCTTTTTGAGAAATGTCCTTTTCCTTGGTTTCAAGGATGCCAAAACTTTCCTGGTTTCCCTCCCATCTTTTCTAAGTATTTTTTCTCATTCTCCTTCCCTGTATCTACTTTCTATCCATCCTTGACATTAGTCAGTCTGTCTTTTTTCCCAGCTCCATCCACAGAGTTTCTGTGAGCAACCCCGTCTTCCCCCTGAGCTCCCATTACTACAGGCATGCCAACAACTCCCCAATTTGTACCTCTAATTCGGTCCTTTCCCACTATCTCCAGATCCATATATTTCATTTCCTGGATATGGCTATACCTGACCTCATAACCTTTCTCCCTTCCTCTCCAAAACTTCTTTCTTTGCTGCTAGTGTTCCCTGTTGCTCAGGCCAGAAATCCTCAAGTTCAAAGTTCAAAGTTCAAAGTTCAAGTTCTCTCTCTCTCTCTCTCTCTCTCCCTCCCCTTCCCTCCCTCCCTCCCTTCCTTTTGCATACAGTTAAAAACCTACTCCTATTGATTTAACATGTTAAGCATTTTTCACATCTGTATATCTCTCCACCCACAATATGGTCACACTGGTCTAAACTACAATTATCCTTCAATTAGTCTCCTATAGTAGCCTCAAATTTGGCTTCCAAGCAACCAATATTGTGTCCTATACCTAAGTCCATTCCTTCTATAGAAAGATCTTTCTTAAATAGAAAGATGATTGTATTACCTACCCAGACCCACTATCTATAGCTATCTAAAACTTTTTATTTGGGCTCTTGCTTTAGAAAAACATCTCAAATTTCATATAATCTTACAGAACTCTTGTTCTTGCATACCTGAGGCATCATTCTCCCTTGAGTCTGAGGATCTTCCAGTCTCCTTTAAATGTGGTGCCTATTTCTTAACTCCTTGCATTGACATATAAATTTTCCCTTTGTTTACACAATTTTCTTTCCCTCCCATTTCATATCTCTCAACCTATACATTTCTGAATCATTCAAGTTACTTCTTTTGAATAAGTGCTTTATCAGGGAAGTTTCTCTTTCTTCCTGATGTGGGTTAAATTCTTCTAGCCAGAAAACAATTTTAAAACCTTAACAGACACTTTCCCTAAGAAGACAGACTGATGGCAAATTAGCACTAGAAAAGATACTCCACATCATATGTCAACAGGAAAATACAAATTAAAACAAGGAGATACCACCACTATACACCTATTAGAATAGCCAAAATCTGGAACATTGACAACACCAAGTGCTGGTGAGGATGCAAAAAAAGTACAGCTAATTTGGAAGACAGTTTGGCAGCTTCTTACAAAACTAAACATATTCTTACCACATGATTCAACAAACAAGCTCCTGCATATTTATCAAAAGGATTTGAAAACATATCCACTCAAAAAGCTGCACATGAACATTTATAGAGCATTATTTATAAGTGCCAAAACTTATCATCACCCAAGATATCCCTCAGCAAGTAAATGGATAAATAAAATTTGATGCATCCAGACAATGGAATATTATTCAGCACTAAAAATAAAATGAACTAGCAAGCTGGGAAAAGACATGGAGGAAACTTAAGTGCATATTACTAAGTGAAAGAAGCCAAACTGAAAAGGCTACATACTGATGATACCAATTATATTACATTCTGGAAAAGGCAAAACTATAGAGACAGTAAAAAGGTCAGTTGTTTCCAGGGCTTAGAAGGGGGAAGGGATAAGTAGGTGGAGCACAGAACATTTTATGGCAGAGAAAATAGTTTGTATGATACTATAGTGATGGATATGTCATTACTTATTTCTCCAGACCTATATAATGTATTAGAAAAACTCAGTGAGCCTAAAGGTAGATGAATAGAAATTATCCAGGCTGATAACTTGGATTTAAAAAAGAGTAAAATAAATAAGTAAATACACAGATCCTCAGAAATATATGGGGGAACATCAGGCCTGCCAACTTATATGTAATGGGAAAGAGAAGGAGGCAGATAATTTTTGAAGGAATAATGATTGGACACTTTCCAACTTTTATAAAAACACCAATCTATACATCCAAGAATCCTGAACAGACTCTAAGTATGTTTGAAATAAAGAGATCCACACCTAGAAACATCATAGTCAACTTGTAAAAAACCACAGACAAAGAAAAAATCTTGAAACTAGCAAGAGAAAAATGCAGAAAGGCTAAGGGAAATCAGGACAAAGCCAGAGGTCCAGCCAGCCAGAGAGGTGCAGTAGCTGGCCTGGTCACAGAGATCCACCCCAGTCCTGGTCACAGCCACATTGGTTGCATGTACCATTTGATCCCTTTCATATCACTTTGTCCAAGCTTCAGCCACCACCAGCCTGGGATGATATTTAAATACACTCCTGGCAGCTGAGTTTCAGGAGGCTGGCAGTGATGGCAGAATGACCTGGCCACAGCCCTATGTTACAGCAAAAGCAATTGCCTCACAATGACCACAGTAGACTTAACAACAGACTCCTCATCAGAAATGATGGAGGCCAGAAGACAGTGAGATGACATTTAAAGTGCTAAAAGAAAAGGCTGTCAGGCAATAATATTGTATTCAACAAAACTATCCTTCAAAAATAAATAAATCATGCCACTCCCAAATAAACAAAGATTGAGAGAATTTGTGGCTAGCAGACATATTACAAGTAATAATAATGGAATCTTTCAGGCTGAATAGAAATAGCAACAGAAAGTTATTTGAATACACAGAAGAAATAAAAATCACTGGAAATGGTAAATATACAGGTCAATATAAAAGCTTTTTATAAATATATTGTATCTTCTCTTAATTGTTTTAAAAGACATCACATTGCATAAAGCAATGATTATAATGTTGTGTTGTTGCAGTTTAACATAGAGTGATGTAATGTAGATGACAACAGTAGTACAAACAAGAGATAAGAGTGGAGTTATATTGCAGTTGATTTTCTACATTTTATGAAAATTGAGAGTGTATTAATAGAAAGTAGATTGTGATCAATTTAATGCATATAATGATCTATAGAAATAACTAAAATATAGTAAAAAATCAGCAGGCATCAAAATAGAAACAAAATATTTGTGTATGGGAGGTGGAGGGATCTAGCAAAAAAGAAAACTCATAGACATGGACCACAGTGTGGTGGTTGCATGGGGAGAGAGCGAGTGGAGGTGGAAGAGGATGTGGGGGGATAAATGGTAATGGGAAAGATACAATTAAAAATAAAAATAAAAATATGTTCAACATGCTAGAAGACATTGAATCAAGAACTGAGAAAGAAAAAATGCAGGAGACACAGAAAACAAATAGGAAATAACCAATGTAAATCCAACCATATGAATAATTATATTAATATGAATAGCAAATGATCCAATAAAAAGGAAGGGATCACCACATCGGAAAAATATATAGTTTGCTTCATACCTAAGGGTGAAAGACTGAATGATTTCCTCCTAATATCAGAGACTAAGCATGAAAGTCTGCTTTCCATAAATCTATTTAACATCACATTGGATGATCTAGACAGCAAAATAAAGCCCCCAAAAAAGAAATTAAAAGCATCCAAATTAGAAAGAAAGAAATACAACTCTTTTTTACTGATACTCTATGTAGAAAATCCTAAGGAACAATAAAAAAGAAAATTATATTATATTATATTATATCATATCATAACATAACATAACATAACCAATAAACAAGTTTAGCAAGGTCACAGGATCTAAGATCAGGACACAAATGTCAGTTGCATTTCTGTATATTAGTAATAAAGAATCCAAAAATGAAGTTAAGAAAACAACTCCATTCACAATAATATCAGAAATAATGAAATAATGGAACACTAGAGCCAGAAAAGGACCCAAACAAGTATGGCCAACTGATTTTCAACAAGGACATGAAAGCAACTCAATGTAGAGAGGCCGCTGTTTTAAACAAATGGTATTGGAACAACTGGGACTCACAGAAAAAAAAAAATCACACCTTATACAAAAATAATTCAGTATAGATCATAGATCATAGTAGAGGGTTCAAGGGCTAAAGGGGCTGATCAATGAAAAACTCATGACCATGACAGACAGTAGCACACACACTTTTTGGGCAGGGGTTGGACAGGACTGCATAAGAAGGGGACTCCCTCACAGTATGAAGTCATCCAGAGGTTTACAGCACAGGGGCCAACACCTGGATACAGCAGTTTTGTAAAAAAGGACTGACTGTATGAAACATGACAGTGTAGAATGAGGTTTATAACATATGTAAAATAAAATGTATGACACCATAGCATGAGAGCTGGAAGCAGAGAAATGGAAGAACACTATTGTAACACTCTCATATGTAAAGTAGTAAAATATCACTGGAAAGTAAACTGTAATAAGTTAAAGATATATACTATAAACCCTAGAGCAACAACTGAAATAACAAAACAAAAAGGTTGTATGATAAGCCAACAAAGGAGACAAAATGGAATCACAACAAAATGTTTCAATTGATCCAAAAGAAGGTACAAGAAAAAAAAACTAAACAAAAAACTGATGAGACAAAGAGAAAAGAAATAGCAGGATTGTAGGTTTAAACTTAATCATATTAATAATTACATAAAATGCAAATTGCCTTGATACTGCAATTAAAAAGCACAGATCATCAGATTGAATAAAAAGAAATCAACATTCAAATGTTCCCTGTCTACAAGAAAAGTACTTCAAATATAAAAACACAAATATGTAAAAGTAAAAGGATGTTAACACTGACAAAAAGACATCAGGAGTAGATATCAGAAAAAGTAGATTTCAGAGCAAAGAATATTACCAAGGATAAATGAAATCATTTTATAATGATAAAGGGGTCAATTCATGAAGAGTACATGATAATCTTAAATATTATGTACCAAATAACTGATCTCAAAATTCATAAGCAAAAATTGATTGAACTATAAGACAAAATACACAAATCCACAATTGAAATTTATTTCATAACCCATCTCAATAATGTAGAACAAAGAGAATACCAGTAAATATATAGATCTGAATAACAATATAAATTAACTTGATGTATATAATTGAAATTTATAGAGCACTCTGGGAAAAAAAAGGAAGATTACACATTCTTTTAAAATACATGTGGAACATTTACATAGGTTATATTCCTAGCCGTGAAATAAAGTTCAATTAATTTAAACTACTTATGTCATACAAAATATATTCTCTGACCACAAAGGAATTATATTAGAAATCCATAACAGAAAGAGCTCTGTAAAATCCTCCAAATATGTGAAAACTAAATAAGACACTTCATAAATAATCCATGGCTCAGGAAGAAATTAGGGAAATTATAAAGTGCTTCGTCCGAATGGAAGTGAAAAGGCAACATATCAAAATCTGTGGAAAGCAGGGAAAGAAACTTCAACACTTACAACATATGCAAAAATTACATCACAGAGTAAATATAAAATCTTAACTGTAAAACTTCTAGAAGAAATCATTAGGGAAAAATCTTTATGGCCATGGGAAGGACAAGATTTCTTACATAGGACACAAAAGTACAGACCATATAAGAAACAAAACAGACTTCATCAAAATTAAAAACATCTGTTTCTTGAAAGACACTTAAAAAATAGAGATGAGCCACAAAATGGGAGAAAATATTTGCCAAACATATATCTTACTAAGTAAGGACTTATATTTAGGACATTCAAAATACACTCAAAATACAATAATTTAAAAAAGCTTAATTTAGAAATTAAAAAATAATGTAAAAATAAAATTAATTAATTACAAATAAAATGAAAAATAGACAAATCCACAAAAAATGAGCAAATTTTTTAAAAATTTAGTCAACTGCCTTTTTAAAAATTTATTTTAGAGAGAGAAAGGGAGAGAGAGAGTGAGAGAGAAACATCAACATGAGAGAAATATTGGTTGGCTGCCTCCTGTACTCACCCCAGCTGGGGACCAAACCCAACCCATGCATGTGCCCTGACCAGAATCGAACTAGCGACCCTTCAGTGCACAGGATGATGCTCCAACCAAGTGAGCCACACAGGCCAGGACAGAAAAAAAATTGAGCAAAAGTGAACAAACACTTCACCAAAGAAGATATATGGCAAGATAAGCACATGTAAAGATGCTTAATATAATTTGGTAATTAAGGAACTGAAAATTAAAACCACAGTGAGATACCAATACTCCTATCATATGGCAAATATTTTTTGAAAAACTGTCAATACTATGTGCTGGTGAGGATAGGAAGCAGATAGATCTGTATACACAGGTGGTGGGGATGCAGATGCTATATACAGCCACTTTGGAAAACAGTTTGACAGTTTCTTATAAAGTTGCACATGCAATTATAGTACGACCCAACAATACCAATTCTAAATATTGACCCATGAAAAATGAAAACTATGTCCCTCAAAGTCTTAGACATGAATGTCTAGAGCAGCCTTATTCATAATCGCTCAAACCAGGAAACAACCCAAACACCCACTGATAGCGAACACATAAATTGTGGTACTGTAGCCTTACAATGAAATACCGCATGGAAATGAGAAGGCAGGAATGCGTTCATGCAACAATATTAACAAACCTCAAGCGTATTGTGCTAAATGAAAAAGTCAGACACAAAGTTTATATAGTGTACGATTCCATTCAATGACAATCTAGAAAAGACAAAATATAGACATAAATCAAATGAATGGTTGTCAGGGGCTGAGGTGAAAATAGGGGATCAACTATAAAGGAGACAAGGGAACTTTGGGGGGTAATGGACCTATTCTATTATGACTGTAGTGGTGGTTACATGGCCATATGTCAAAATTCACCAAACAGTATGTCTAAATACAGTGAATTTTACTGTATGTAAATTGTTCTTCAAAAATCCTGACTTTAGAAGAAGACATAAGAGGAAAATATTGAAGATATGTTGGCTAAGAACTTTCCATGCCTCAAAGAAAACCATGAATCTTTCTTTTGTAAATGTGTTATAATGTCAGAATAAAATAAATAAAAATAAATTCAGAATTGCTAACATTGTGGTAAAACTGTAAAGTCAAAAGGCAATAAGAAAACCTTAAAAGCTACGGAGGGGGTAGGGGGATGGGTAGGCATTGAACAGAGGAGGGTCAACAAGAGTAGCTGCACATAGATAATAATTAAATTGATGGGGACTTCTCAACAACCGTAACAACAAAACTGAGAAGATAAGAGTATGACATCTTCAAAACTTTGTGACAATACAAATTTGAATCTAGAAATGTCTATCCACCTCAAAGTAAGGGTGAAGAATAATTTTGGATAAATAGAGGCAGAAAGACTTTAGCACTAACAAACTTTCACTGAAAGAACTGAGTTACAGTACTTTTAGGAAGAAAGAAATTAAACTCAGAAGTCGAGTGATGCAAATAGAGAAACTGGTACATATATCAATAAATCCACAAGTAATAACAACGAAAACAAATGTCAAGGAAATAAAAACAAAATGGTGTACACTACAATAAACAAGAACTATTTATACACTCAACAACTGAGATAGATCTCAACGACATTATGCTCTCTGAAAAAAAAGCCAGTCTTAAAAGGTCACATACTATAGGACGGGACCCTAAAACATTGCAATTTATTTATAAAAAGTTGTGTATTTATTCTTACATGTTTAAACTTCAATCACCTTCAAAGTACTCTCCATTTGATGCAATACAACTATTGAGGCATTTTTTTTCCACTGCTCAAAACAGTTTTTGAACTTACCAGTTTTGATGCCTTTTAGTGCTTCTGTCGGGTTTGGTTTTGTTGTTGTTGTTGTTGTTGTTTTTCATTTCTTAGTTTCACCTCTTCCACATCAGCAAAACATTTCCCTTTGAGGACTTTTTTCATCCAAGGGAAACAAAAATAATTTGCTCAGGGTGAGCGAGTGAATAGGGAGGGTTGGGGCACAGGTGTCAGGCTGTCTTTTGCTCAAAAAGTGCTGAACACGCAGCATGGTGTGGGCAGTGCGCTCATCATGAAATGAGTAAACACCCATTGAAAGAGTCTTCAAAAAAATCACTAAAGCCAATTGCAGCCTCTCACACCAACACCAGCTGGTACACTGATACAGATGCATTCCTAGAACACTTACCTGGTGGGGGAAGCCTGCTCTCCAAGGGGCCCAACCCCTAGAAGATAATTTTGGCAATTTTGGGGTCCCCCCTCATATGTGGTACAGTTACTGAGATGGAGAACAAATTAGTGGTTGCCAGGAGTTGGAAATGTAGGGGTGAGTGTGAGACTACAGAGTTATATCGCCAGGGAGATCTTTATGGGGGTGGTGGATCAGTTGTGTGCCTTGATTGCGGTAGTGGTCAAATCTGCGCTTTTGATAATGACATAGAATCGCAAGCAGACATTGTACCAATGTCAGCTTCCTGGGCTTGATATTGCACTACGGTTACATAAAATGTAACTTTTAGAGAGAAGTGGGGGAAGATACAGAAACTTCTCTGTGCTATCTTTGCAACTTCTTATAAATCTATTTCAAAAGAAAATACTTTTAATAAGTAAGAGTAAACCACTGAATAAAAATATGGAAATGGCAGGGGAGATCAGAGTTAAATCATCTTAAGGTCCTCATATGTTTGGAAAGAGGACAGAGATACTCATGAACTTCAAACCTTAAGTGTAATATATCATTAAAAATTTCAGGAAGATACTAAAAGAATACAAGAAGAGTGAATAGTTTCTGACCCAGAGAAAGAGAAGGGGGAAGATAATAAGGAAAACTTGATTAATTCAACAGGAGTTCAAATAGGAAAAAAAGAGTAAAGTGGCTTACTAAAACATATATACTCACAAATCATAACTTTCCTTTAATGTTAGTAATAATGAATTAGAAAACATTTTAAAAAGTAATCCAATTCATAATAATAACACAAGAATTACAATAGCCATAAAAATCTAAATGAAAACTATAGATGGCATATGAAAAAAACAATAAATTTTTTTGAGTAAGTTCTGTTTGTAGTTAGGTAGCCTTGAGAGCTAAGGGAAGGAGAGTGAGTTCAGAAGTCCTTCACGGACAGCACGTGCTCGATAAGAAAGCGGAAGCAACCGCATTGTGCGTGCGGGTCTCTGCGCACTGATGTGTAAGAACACCGCAGTTTCTAACGGGTCAAACCTGGCTAGCTGCTGAGTAAAATAAAGGGTGCGAGTCAATAAGTGAATGCCAGGAATTAACAGCCTGTACAAGTCAATCCCCCTTTCTGATGTAGCGAGCTCAGAGAGGACTGGGGAGCTGAGGGTTTCTACGTTCCCCTGGAGCAGAGGTGCAGCGCTGACAAGATCTGGCTCCTGAGCCAGGTAGGAAGACATTGGTGCTCACCCCTTGACTTCTCACCGACAAGCCTGTTGGTGGTACCTAGAGGTGGAGCCTAGTCCACTTGGCCACTGCTGTCAGCCACTTCTCATCCCAAGCAAAGAGTGTCTTTCCTCAGTGCCAAGCGTCTCTTACCAGGGGGAGTTTTGGTTGATGCAACGTCTATCCTCATTGTTCACCATAATCAATTAATAGGTCTCACCCTCTCAAGACCCTAGTGAGGGGTATTCAGTTCAATAGTTCTCATGTGGGTGGGTTTGGAATGATCCAACCCCCCCCTCTCGGATCAGATTTTAAATGCTCTAGCTCCAGTTAGCAAAGAATCCAACTGGATCACTGCCTGTGGGTAAAACTACAATTGCTCATTGATAAAATGTACAATATGACTTGAATAACGCAAGCTATGTTCCTGAGAAGGAAGTTATCAATCTTTCCAAACCAATGCATAGGTTTTGTTTGCTATGATTCTAATCAATATCCCAACAGGATGTTTTGAGCTTGACAAAAGTGTGATAATAGGTGGTATTATTTAGAATGTATTCTGTGCCAGATAGTAATCTATGTGTCATACGTGTTTTAACTCCGTTAGTCCTCACCACCATCCCATGAAGAATATGCTACTATTATTCTCATAGAAGTACAACTATGATTCTCACATGAGGAAGCTGAAGCAAACTACCCAAGGTTTTAGGCAGAATATAATATTTGAGAAGTCAAGTTCCAGAGCCCATGCTCTAAACACCTCTGCAACTTGTCTTTTCAAATGAAACAGGAAGAATAAATGGATAAGGTTATCAAATAATAACACCAATGGAGGCAGACTAGCCCTAACGGCTACCTCAGGGTGCAATAAACAGTGTGATACTATACAAGAACAGATAAAGGGAGTCAGTGAAACAAAACCAATCAAACAGAAAGTACTGTATATGTTAATTTAATTAAAGGTATATCCAAAATTAGAGACAGAATTTTTTTAATCCTCACCAGAGAATATGTTTGCTGATTTTACAGAGAAGAAGGAAGAGAAAAGAGAGAGAGAAGCATTGATGTGCTAGAGAAACATTGATCGGTTGCCTCCCACATGTACCCCAGCCAAGGCGTGAACCCGCAGCACAGGTATGTGACCTGACTGAGAATCAAACCTGCAACCTTTTGGTTTACAAGACAATGCTCCAACCAACCGAGCCATGAGGCCAGGGCCAGAGACAGAAATTTTTTTAAAATTGTATTAGCACAACAGGCTAACATCAGTAAGAGGAATATAAAGATTTACTTTCTTTTTTTTTTTTCATTTTTTTACATTCAATATTACTCTCTGTTAGTTTCGAGTGTACAGCGTACTAGTTAGACACTCATGTACTTTACAGAGTGGTCTCCCTGATATTTTAAGTACCCACCTGGGGCCATACACAGCTACTACAATATTTTTGACTAGATTCCCTGTGCTGCAATTTACATCTGTGACTATCACGTACTAACCAGTTTGTACTTCTTAATCTCTTCACCTTTTTCATCCAGTCCCCCAAGACCTGTCCATCTGCCAACCATCAGTCTGTTCTCTGTATCTATGAATTTGTTCTGTTTTGTTTATTTTGTTCTTTAGATCCCACATATAAGTGAAATCAGATGGTATTTGTCTTTCTCTGTCTGACTTATTTCACCCAGCGTACCCTCTAGTACACCCTTCAGTAGCTCAGTTGCAAGTATCAAAGATTCACCTTC
Source organism: Glossophaga mutica (assembly GCA_039655065.1). Classification (NCBI taxonomy): domain Eukaryota; kingdom Metazoa; phylum Chordata; class Mammalia; order Chiroptera; family Phyllostomidae; genus Glossophaga; species Glossophaga mutica. The sequence goes on from CM077315.1 coordinate 25,055,612, forward strand.
AGTTAAAAATTTCTCCTCGCACCATACACAAACAGAAATTCCAGCTGGAATAGAGAGTTAAACAAACAAAATTATATCACAAAAAATAGAACTAATATTATTAAATATTTATAAAACTCTTGAAGAGAAAAATGCCTATGTAAAAGATTATAAAGGGAAATAACTGACTTGATAATATAAAAATGTAAATTTTCTATTAACCAAATAAAAACTCAAAATGAAAATTCAGAGGCAGAGGCAAACAAAAAAATTACAACAAATATAATTCAAAGTCATGCAAAACGCAACTATACTATTTTGTCAAGGTGCTTTACATTTGAAGGATTAGTTGATATCTTTAAAATAGAATTTTCAGAAAGCAAGGAGCAAATACTAAATCACCAGAAGAAAAATTAACATAAGCAGAAAGTCTACAGAAAAGACACTGAAGATCAATAAATTAATTTTTAATTCCGTAAAAGATACAAATTCAAAAACAATAGATCATTTTACATTTCCCTTTTTTGACGAATATGCTTTTGAATAACAATAGTAAGATTGTAATGCAGATATTATCCCATGCAAACTTTCTGTAAAGCAACTTAAAATGGATAGTTACATTTTATATCATTTTTAATTAAGTAAATTTAATAGTTTGATATAAACATCTTAAGAAAATTGTGCTGTATATGAAAAATTTGAAATAATGTAAAGCCCAGTAGTTTTAAAACTTGAAAAACATAGCAAAATTACAGTGCTTTTGAACCAAGTAAATTATCAACTGTGGGGAGACAGCATAGCATAGTAATAAGAAGTTTGGACTCGAGAGCCAGGCCATCCGGATTTAAATTCTGCCACTTTCAAACTGTACCATTCACAAGCTGTGTAATCATTGACAAGTTGCTTAACCTCTCTGTGTCTTGGCTTCCTCAACTATAAAAGGGGAGTAATAACAACCTTATATGATGTTACATACACGTGGAACACAGCCTGGCATGTGCAGGTATATCATAGTGTTTGACATGACAATGATGATGGTGATGGAGTTGGTGATAATGGTTGATGTTGCCACATGATGGCACCACATTAGCAGAAAACAAATACACCCACTATCCTTTGTCATCATCCTAGTACCCTATTATTATTAAATGCAACAACTTCTGCAAATGATTTTGATGGGTAATTATAATTGTACTATAGTATACAGTAAAAATAATAGTTTTTAGTAAAAGGAGGTTTTTAAATTTAAAATGTAAACTATTTGTGTGTATGTGTGTGTGTGTGCGCAAGAATGTTTGTTAAATGATTATAATTACTACTGCAGAAATAGTAACCCCAAGTCAACTTTAAAATAGAAAATAGAATTCAAATATGATACAAAATTATAATCAGGATTAAAAACAACAGCACAATAACCTATGCCCTATGAAAAAATATAAGAAGAATGCTGAAATGTAAAGAATGACTGAATCAAAAATACAGTGTAGTGGCTAGAGATGGGTGCACACCAGGAATACCCCTTGCACGCACGCACTTTACAGTCGTTCCAATGGGAAAATCAGTCTTGGACTTGCAAAACCTTCAGGAACACTTCCCTCATATGGCATGCAAATGCCTGGTAAAGGTGGAACCAAGAAATTCACAATGGTCAAACCCTTTATTTATTGACAAAATACATAAGTAATTCTTATAAAAATTTCAAAAAAAACTGACAAAAGACTAAAACACTTGATTTTTTAAATAAAACAAGTACCCAAATATAGATACCAAAGCATATAACTATTATCTATCTGTCTATGAAAAAAATCTCAACACTTTTTCAAAAATAGAATTTGTTTGGGCCATGTGTTCTTGCTATTTTATCACTAGCAAAATTTTAAATTCTTTACAAAGTACTTTTGGGACCATGATGGAAATAAAGTCAATATATGGATATTGAGACAGTTTAGAAAATTGCCCCAATAACAATAAACAGCACATTTCATAGAATACAGTCAAAGCTGTATTAAGAGGAATAGTCATTCTCTTGAATGATTTTTTATTATTAAACAAGAAGTAATAAAACAAATATTTAACATAGGAATCTCTGAACCTATAGAAAAGGAGATAAATATTTACAATAAAGGAGAAATTAGTATACTAGGAAATATAATAAAACTGATATATCTGAGAACTAGTTCTATGAAATGGCCAATTAAGCACAGGATAAAATTTAGCAAGTTTATTAAGAAAAAGAAAGAAATGAGAGACAGAAAATACAAATAGAAAACTTTAAGATGAAAAATAAAATTTTTCTTTCAGAGTCTCACTTCTAAGTATAACCATAAAAATCCAAATAACATTTAAACAAGCCTAACAAAAAGCATATAAAAGATCCATAACCACAACAAAATGAAATTTAAGAATGCAAAAATTGGGCCCATATTAATAGGACTAAATAGTAAAAACTTTGTCCATTTCAATAAAGGTAGAAAAGCATTTTATAAAATAAAATAAACCCACACCTTTATAGTCAACATTTGACAGAGGAAGGAAGCACATACAATGGGCTAAAGATAATTTATTCAATAAATGGTGTAGCGGAAGTTGGACAGTGTTTGAAATGCTCAAGAGATAAAGGCAAGAGGAGCCCGATGATCTGATTCCAAGTGCCTTTATTTGATGTTGCGCTTACAGGTGGGTTGAGTCTAGACCAACTGCAGCCCTGGAGGGAGGCAAGAATGGGGTTTTTTTTTTTTTTATATTTTATTTATTTATTTATTTATTTTTTTAAATTTTATTTGCCTTTAGAGGGGTAGGAGAGAGGGAGAGGGAGAGAAATATCAATGTACGGTTGCCTTTTGTGTGTCCCCTGCTGGGAACTGGCCTGCAACCCAGGCATGTGCCCTGACTGGGAATCGAACCGCGATCGTCTGATTCGCAGGCCCGCGCTCAATCCACTGAGCTACACCAGCCAGGGCAAGAATGGGGTTTTTTAAAGAAAAAGTGGGGGGATTGTAGACGGATAGGGAGGGGCTAGTCTCTTGCTCCTCTGGGTGGTTGCTTCAGGGTTTCAGGATGTGAGCCAGGACAATGGGCTAGGTAAAGGGCCCAGCTGTTCTCAGGTACAGGAAGGTCAGTCTGTCTATGGCTGGCGTCAGATGTCTATTGTGCAACGTGGCAGAGTTTTTATTAAGCCACAGCCTATCAAGAGAGTCAGGATAACTGAGTCATGAGCAGTCCAGCAGCTCGGAAAACTGGACTGACCTTTTCAGATAGATATGTGCCAAAAAATGAAACTAGACTACCTTCTTACAACACACACAAGAATACATTAGAAATGGATCAAAGACTTAAATGTTAGACCTGAAACCATAAAAATCCTAGAAGAAAACATAGGCAGCAAAATCTCAGACATTGTTCGTAGCAACTTTTTATCAGATATATCTCCTCAGGCAAGGGAAGCAAAAGAAAAAATAAACAAATAGGACCACATCAAACTAAAAATTCTTTCACAGCAAAGGAACTCATCAACAAAATAAAAAGACAGCCCACAAAACAGAAGAACATATTTGCTGATACATCTGATAAAGGTTTAATATCCAAAATTTATAAAGAACTTACAAAAAAACAAAGAACCCAATTAAAAAATGTGCAAAGGGCCTGAACAGACACTTCTCAAAGGAGGACATACAGATGATCAATAGACATATGAAAAGATGCTCAATGTCACTAATCATGAGAGAAATACAAATTACAACCACAATGGGATACCATCTCACACCTGTTAGAATGGCTGTCGTCAATAAATCAACAAACAACAAGTGCTGGAGAGGATGTGGAGAAAGGGGAACCCTTTTGCACTGCTGGTTGGGAATGCAGACTGGTGCAGCCACTCTGAAAAGTAGTATGGAGTTTCCTCAAAAACTTAAAAATTGATCTGCCTTTTGACTCAGTGATTCCACTTCTGGAAATATATCCTAAAGAATCCAAAACATTAATTTGAAAGAACATAAGCACCCCTATGTTCATTGCAGCATTATTTACAATAGCCAAGATATGGACGCAGCCCAAGTATCCATCAGTAGAGAGTGGATAAAACAACTAGGAGACAGTTACACAATGGAATACTATATTACTTGGCCATAAAAATACAGAAAAATTTACCCTTTGCAACAGTGTGGATGGACCTGGGGAACATTATGCTAAGTGAAATAAGCCAGTCAGAGAAAGACAAATACCATATTATTTCACTCATATGTGGAATCCAATGAACAAACTCAACTAACAAGGAAAATGGGGACATACTAATAGATGGAAAACTGATGACAGCTAGTGGGGTGGAGGTGAGGGAGTGGTGGGATTGAGCAAAATGGGAAAAGGACTCATGGGCATGGACAACAGTGTGGTGGTTGCTGGGGGGAGGGGGGTAAAAGGGGACTAAATGGTAATGGGAAAATACAATAAAAATTAAGTTAAAAAAATAAATAAAACATATATCCCTGATTGTTAAAAAATCTCCCAAGGTAATAGGAATTGAAATATACCTCTATAATTTAGTAAAGAATATCAATATCAATGGTAAAACAGCAAGTAGCAGCATACCTATCATTTTAAAAAATACTAAAGGCATTCTGATTAAAATAGACAACAACATCGCTTATGCTATTTAAGATTATGGTGGAAGTTTTATGTACCACTGCAATATCACAGGAAAAGTAAGGTATCTACTGAAAAGGAGATAGACTTCTTTTCATTTGCATACAACACAAATATATATCTCAAAAAATCTATTATAAAATTACTGAAACTAACAGAAAAGTTTTATAAAGTCTCTGGTTACACTGGTTACTCAAAAGTCCATGTCTTGAGACACATTTTCAATACGGGATGAGGAGAAAGTTCTGGAGATGGTTAGTAGTGGTGAATGGACCACAATGTAAGTATACTTACTTCCACTAAACTGTACAATTAAAATGCTTAAGCTGGTACATTTTATGTTATATATATTTTATGACAGTAAAGTCAATGACTTGGACTACTTGAACAAGACTGGCATTATACAAATGTTCAATAATTATTTTTTAAATGAGTAACTAGTGTTGAAAGGTGAGTAGGAGGAAAAACATTCATTCACAATATAGACAAGAAAAAAAGGGAAGAGAAAGAAAGAAAGGGGATGCAGGACTCATTGAAGCTAAAAATGTTTGTTAAGAGACATCAAAAGCAACTGAGTAAAAAACTCTAAAAAGCATATCATGTTCCTGAATGAAAATATTCAATATCGCAAAGATATAAAAATTCCCCAAATTAATCTTTAAATGTAATTCAATTCTAGTCAAAACATGAGCAGCATTTTCCTTTCAGATTTTGACACAATAATTGTAAGGTTTATCTGGAATAATAAATGAGTGAGAATAGCCAAGAAAATTTTGAAAATTAATAATGAGGATGAAGGAGCCATTCCAGAAATGCATAATGTATTCTACAACTTCTTTTTTTTAACAATTTATTTTACTTCCTTCCAGACCACAGAAATTCAGCTTTTTCCAGCTCACTTGCAGTCGTACAGAGAAAGAAGAGGACATTGTTACAAACTGCTAAAGGTTGCTTTAACCTAGTAAACAGGCACCTTCAGTAGAATATACTTTTAATGCATTCTATATTTTTATTTTTAAAATAGAACACCACAATTAGAAATAAAATGACTAGTTGTGCTATATAAATTAACTGAAGTACATTAACAGAATGCAATATTTTGATCTGTGGTTTTGGCTCTGAGCCTTACAAGTATTCAAGTATTACCTTGTACAATCTCTGAAAGTAAGGTCTTTCTATGAAAAAATAAGTAAATTTTCTATTGGCCATTGAAAGAACATAAATCAAGAACAATTTTGAAAAGGGTGATGGTAATGGGATAGTGGCCATTTAATTAACAACCAATTAATAAACAGACCAGAAAGCAGCACCAAATTTTATATATATATATATATATATATATATATATATATATATATATATATATAATTGTATGTATGTAAGTATGTATGTATATACTTAATATAAGTATAGTGTTTTCAGTCAACAGGAAAAGGATATTCAACATTAGCCGTTAAAGTTACAGACTTATCCTTTGTGGGGGGGAAATAAAGTTAGTTCTCTAATCACAGCATACACTAAAATGAATTATGAATGGATTACAGAGTTTACTTCCTCCATACATTAAACAAAGGCTTACCAAGTGCAAACTTCCGAGCTAAACTATGAGGTAGCATGTTAGGACAGAGCAGTGAACATGACCCCCAGAGATTCCCACACGTGTGGGGGCTACAGCCTCGCTGTGGTCTAATGTTGTGTGCTGGTGCCTTTGGTGGAATCGGGAAAGTATTCTACAGTTAAGTATCAGGGCTCTAGTCACAGCAACTCCAGGATTAGGTAATGCTTCTCTTTCCACATTGCCTTTTTTTTTTTTTTTTTTTTTTTAAATCTGGTGAACAGAGTCACCAGCTAATAACCCTTTGGCTTTTTACCTTTCCCTTGGTGGTAGTAAACTTCAGGTGCCTTCCTGCATACCTTTTGGAAATAGTGGGTGGGGACCTATTCAAGCACTGAGGGGATTAAAACCCACCTTGTTACTCATTTCAGGGCAGAAGACGGAGAGCCAAAAGCTCACATGAAGGTGGAGGAGATCTCCCAGAACAAAGCAAAGATAGTAACAAGATCATTTATCCTGGCAACTTTGCTAACATTTTCTCCCTCAGGGTCCAAATCAATGAAAGGAGATTCAGTTTAAAATATATATACATAAGTCATTCTCTTTCATTCATTCATTCATTCTCTCTCCCCTCCCCGCCCCTGTTTCCCTCCCTTCCCCCCCTCTCCTTCCCAGTGCTTGGCCTGGGATGTTATCTGACAGGTATGGTGTGAGGTGTGGCATGCAGCCAATAAAACTGCTCTGAGTCTGCCTTCCATTTGTGGCAACCGTTAGGCAGACATCAAAGGTAGAATTGCACAATTGGTTATTTAATTACCTTTGTGATGATGCCAGAGAAGTCCAGGGTCAAGGGATTCACAGAACTGAGGCTCTGACCTAATCTCAGGGGTCAGGTGAGGCTTCCCTGAGGACACCTGAGAACTCTGAAGGGGAGCAGCAATTAAACAGGCAGAGTGCCTCAGGAGGCTGAGCGTGTGCAGACTGTGGGAGAGCAGATGGGCCTGCCCAACGTGGGTGGGCATCAGCCCATCTGCTAAGGGCCTGAAGAGAACAAAAAACATGGGGGAAGGTTGAATTCACTTTCTACCTGTATGCTGAGCTGACACATTGACTCTTCACTTGCCTGACATGCCCCTGGTTCTTAGGCCTTCAGATACAACTAGGATCTGCACCATCGGCTCTCTGGCTCTTGGGCTTTTGAATGATAGCACCTGCTTTCCTGGGTTTCTGTAGGACTTCTCAGCTTCTATAATCATAGGCGCTAATAATGTTATTAGAAGTTAATACCTTATAATAAATCTATTAATATCTAGAAAGATACAATAGAGATTTTTATAAAGAGCATCCCTGGTGATGGAGATTGGGTAGAGTGACCAGCCCAGAGAGAACATGGAAGCTTCGCACCCTTTCCCCAGACCTCACATCTCCTCCATCTGCCTATTTCCTGAGTTACATCTTCTTAGCAGAAGATGTATCGAATTCTCACCTGCATCGAAACCTGCATCGAATTCTCATGTGCATGATGAGAGCAGTGAGTTTGCAGCCTATCTCTTTTTATATACAACCAGAAGAAGACTCAGGAATGAAGATTATGCTGAGTAGGAAAATGAAACTCTATTAAAAATAGAATTGATCCAAACCTTGGAGAAGAGAGGGTCACTGTACCTGCTATTATTTAAACAAATCCATCAAGGGATCTTAAGTCATTTAATCATGGTGCTGTCATTTGGTTTGGCTGCGTACGATGATTCACTTTTGGCAAAAGGGAGTCCAGATAGGTCGGGAGGTGTATTTGGCACACTTTCGAGTGATGCACAAAGGAGGGAGCAGTTGACTTCAATTATTTTCTAGTAAGAAATATATGACCTGACTATTGTTGAAACTCTGGATGCCTTTACTATAATTCATAGGAATAAGAAGAGCAAATTATTTCAGTTGTCTTTGGAATACAATTTTATTTTGCTTACCTGGGACATAAAGATGTCGAGAAACACAAAGCCATGCTTTTTACAATGATTTTGCATGAAGATTTCAAAAATCTAGATTAGAAGACAAAAGGACTCCAAAATTATATAGATATATGTGTATATAAACACACACATATATCTTCATAAATCTGTTTCTCTGAAAAACACTAATTAGATTTCTGTCTTAGTCTGTTCAAGCTGCTATAACAAAATTCCATATACTAGGTTGCTAAACCAACAGAAATATGTTTCATAAAGTTGGAGTCAGGGAAGCCCAAGATCAAGGTGCAGGCATATCTGTTGTCTGGTGAGGGCATTCTTCCCTCTTTGCAGACAGCCATCTTTACCTTGAATCTTCATATGTGGACTGCAGAGAGAGATCATATCTCTTACAACTCTTCTTAAAAAGACACTAATCCTATTTATGAAAGTTCTATCCTTGTAACCTAATTACTTCCCAAATGTCCCACCTCAAAATGTCATTACATTGGGGATGTAGGCTTCAATATATGAACCTGAGAAAGACACACACCTTCAGTCCATAACAAATACTAGCTACTTTCTTTACACCTGATTTCATTTTTGCCCTTCTGCTGATGCTACACTGTTTCTCACACTTAAATTCTTGCTGTAAAATTTCAAACTGTGTTTTTAAACCTTTAAAAAACAATACTGTTTTATCAAATTAAGAATGGTAATATGTCCACAATGAAATACAGGTTTGTGTACCCAAACATTTCAAGAGAAATCTGCCTTTCTTGACCATCACCTCATTCCAATTCAAAGTCTAGTATCTGGGGTGGCGGGGGGACTGATTTATTAATCTCTTCAAAATTCTATTTAATTTATGCTCAAAATGTCTTATCCTCATCCATTCAGAAGCAAGAAATGCAAAGGACTAATAAATATGAAAATGTTCAGCACTCAAGTAATCAAAAAAGAGAAATTCAAATTGAAATAACAAGGTAATATTTTTCGCCTATCAAATTTGCAAATGCTTTTTAAATGCCAGCGCCGATGTTGGCAAAGATGAGATACAGCTCACATAACAGTGCTCACAGTAGCACAAACCAAAAAAAAATGTTCAGCAAGATGAAGTAAGACCCTCCAATCAGAGTCAGACCCTTTGACCTGATCAATTTTCTGCTAGCAACCTGCAGTAGAAAATAAGTGATTAAAAGATTTATGTAGAAATCAGCCCAGTTTGGATTCCCCACAAGTACCCTCTGCCATGGAAGGCCCCATACCCGTCTCAGCGCTACGCCACTCGGGCAGGCATTTCTCTGCTAACCTGACTCTACCCACTATCAGAAAACAATCTAAGTCAAACAATAATATTATGCCAACGAGCAGTCACCACACTATTTATAGCTATCGATGTCCTCACCCAGAACGGCATGAAAAAACTACAGCTTTCTCCAGCTCAAGCCAACTAGGCCTAATGGGAGTAACCCTCAGCATTAACAAACCCTATCTAAGCCTTTTGTCGTGTGTATACACATGCATTCTTAAAAGCCATACTATTCTTACGTTCAGGGTCCATTATTCACAGCCTAAATGGTGAACAAGATTAGGAAGGAAGGGAGGAGGGAAGGAAGGGAGGAGGGAAGGAAGGGAGGAGGGAAGGAAGAGAGGAGGGAAGGAAGGAAGGAAGGAAGGAAGGAAGGAAGGAAGGAAGGAAGGAAGGAAGGAAGGATAGTTCAAAGCACTGCCCGTCACTGTCACCGTCACCGCACTCATTATTGGAAGCCTGGCACTAACAGGAATATTTTTCCTAACAGGATTTTATGCCAAACACCTAATTATCGAAACTGCTAACTCATCATATACCAACACCTGACCCCTACTAATCACTCTCATCGCTACATCCCTAACAGGAAAATTATATTTAAAACTTTTTTTACATTAGGCAGTGAGATCGACAATCTTGGCAGCAAACTGCTGGTACCATTCCTTTCCTGGTGTTAAATTTTCTTGATAGAGGCTATTGTCCTTCATGGAAAAGCAAATTTTTATTCTTACTGCAATCTAGTAAGTTACAGAGGACAGACATTAGTATTTCCATTTCAGTGTTACACTCATAGCAGGTAATAATCTTGTCCAAGTTTTACACCTCAGCTTAGATGTGGGGCTGGGTATCAAATCCAGTTTTTTCTTTTTTTTTAATATATTTTATTGATTATGCTATTACAGTTGTCCCATTTTCCCTGCTTCATTCCCCTCCGGCCTGCACACCCAGCCCACCCACATCCCTCGGCCTTTAGTTCATGTCCATGTGTCATACATATAAGTTCTTTGGCTTCTACATTTCCCATACTATTCTTAACTTCCCCCTGTCTATTTGCCACCTACCATCTATGCTACTTATTCTCTGTACCTTTTCCCTCTCTCTCCTCCTCCCACTTCCCCACTGATAACCCTCCATGTAATCTCCATTTCTGTGATTCTGTTCCTGTTCTAGTAGTTTGCTTAGTTTGTTTTTGTTTTTATTTTAGATGTGGTTGTTAATAATTGTGAGTTTGCTGTCATTTTACTGTACATGTTTTTTGTCTTCTTTTTCTTAGGTAAGTCCCTTCAACATTTCATATAATAAGGGCTTGGTGATGCTAAACTCCTTTAACTTGACCTTATTTGAGAAGCACTTTATCTGCCCTTCCATTCTAAATGATAGTTTTGCCGGATAGAGTAATTTTGGATGTAGGTCTTTCCTTTCATGACTTGGAATACTTCTTTCCAGCCCCTTCTTGACCAAAAGGTCTCTTTTGGGAAATCAGCTGACATTCTGATGGGACCTCCTTTGTAGGTAATTGTCTCCTTTTCTCTTGCTGCTTCTAAGAGTCTCTCCTTATCTTTAATCTTGGGCAATGTAATTATGACATGCCTTGGTGTGTTCCTCCTTGGGTCCAACTTCTTTGGGACTCTCTGAGCTTCCTGGATTTCCTGGAAGTATATTTCCTTTGCCAGACTGGGGAAATTTATTTGTTCAAATAAGTTTTCCATTTCTTCCTCTTCCTCTTCTCCTTCTGGCACCCCTATGATTTGGATGTTGGAACATTGAAAGATGTCCTGGAGATTCCTAAGCCTCTCATTTTTTTTTTTGAATTCTTGTTTCTTCATTATTTTCTGTTTAGTTCTTTCTTTCTTCCTTCTGGTCCACTCCATTGATTTCAATCCCAGTTTCCTTCCCATCACTGTTGGTTCCCTACACATTTTCCTTTATTTCACTTAGCATAGCCTTCATTTTTTCATCTAATTTGTGACCATATTCAACCAATTCTGTGAGCATCCTGATTACCAGTGTTTTGAACTACACATCTGATAGGTTGGCTATCTCTTCATCACTTAGTTGTATTTTTTCTGGAGCTTTGATCTGTTCTTTCATTTGGGCCTTTCCTTTCCTTTCCTTTCCTTTCCTTTCCTTTCCTTTCCTTTCCTTTCCTTTCCCTTTCTCTCTTTCTCTTTCTTTCTTTCTTTCTTTCTTTCTTTCTTTCTTTCTTTCTTTCTTTCTTTCTTCTTTTCTTCCTTTCTTCCTTTCTTCCTTTCTATCTTTCTTGTCTCAGTGCACCTGTTACGCAGTAAGGGGCAGAGCCTTAGGTGTTCACCAGGGTGAGGCAACCCATGTCACTGCATTGTGATGCTGTATGTGGGGAAGGGGTCCAAGAGGGAACAGTGCCACTTGCTCTGCTCTCTACCAGTTTTCAGTCACTTCCCCTGCTGCCCACAAGCAAATTGGGCCCTTCTGGTGCTGATTCCCCAGGTGGGGGGGGGGGGGGCTTGTGTATATTCTAAGACCCTGTGGGTCTCTCCAACGAGCTCTCCTGTGAGGCTAGGAGTTTCTCCCACTTCTGCCTCAACCCCCACAAGTGTTTTCAATCAGAGGTTTGGGCTTTATTTCCCTGCGCTGGGACCCAGGGTTGTGTGGTCTGTCTCTCTCCCCAGTTTTTCCTCCTGGTTTATCTGCGCACGCAAATGTAGGACCACCCAGTCCACCAGCCACCGCCTTGCTGAGAGTCCTCTCCATCCTGGCTGCCTATCTCTGCCCGCCCCCCAGCAGTTTGGATGACTGTGTCTCTTTAACTCCTTGGTTGTTGGACTTCCATACAGTTCAATTTTCTGTTCATTCTGGTTGTTTTTTATTTTGAAATTGTTGTCCTCTTTTTGGTTGTGCGAGGAGGCGCAGTGTGTCTGCCAATGCCTCCATCTTGGCCGGAAGTCAGACTTGATTTATCTTGCATTTAGGTTCAATGTTCATATAATATTGTTTTAATATAAGAGAACCCAGTTTTCTTGGTTAATTTTTTCTTGTGCCACTACGTACCTCAGATGTCAGAAGACTGGGTTATCCTACCTGCACCAAAGGACTCCAAATGAATTTTATAAAAATATCATTGTAGTCCCAAAATGATTACAGGCTGATTCCCGATTAGGGCACATACCTAGGTTGCCTGCAGATTCCTGAAGTTCCCTTATAATTACAAAATAATCCACATTCAGCTAAGATGTTTATAGGAATACGCGTGGCATGGTTTGAGAGAGTAAAATGTGTACAGGAATTATTTTGTCAGTGGCGGGTTTAAACTGTACTCGGGGAGCTACATTTCTAAATTATTTCTTAAAAATTATTTTTGTGAGAGTTCTGGCCGAGATGGAGGCATAGGTAGAAACCTTCACTTTCCTGCACAACCAAAAAGAGGATAACAGCCCATCTAAAATCAATAAACAACCCCAAAATGCCAGAAACTCCAACAACCAAGGAATTAAGGAAAAAATCAACCAGAATAACGAGATGGGTAAAGCGGCGGACTTCATGGGCCAATTCAGAAAAACCACAGCGAGGCAGCTGAGGGGCAGGGCTGACTGCCAAGCTTGGAAGAACTGCACGGGAGGGGCTGACTTAAGGGGAAAACTGAGACTCAGAGCCGACTGTGGGCTAAGGCTGGGGTTGCAAAGGTGGTAGATACTTCCAGTCTGACTCAAGAGTCTATTGGAAAGTGCCACAGAGATGAGCAGGTAAGCGGCTTTGCTCCCTCTCTGACCCCTCCCCCACAGGCAGCGCAGCAAGGAGGGTTGCCCTCCGGGGGTGGGGGGTGAATACCTAATGCCCCGCCCCCCGACAACTTATCAGGTGCACCAAGACAAAGAAATGTGGCCCAAAAGAAAGAACACAGCAAAGCCTCAGAACTAACCGATGAGGAGATTGTCAACCTATCTGATGGAGAATTTAAAGGCCTGGTAATCAAAATGCTCACAGAGCTGATTGAGCTTGGTTGAAAAATGAAAGAACAAATGGAAGATACCCTAAATGAAATAAAGCAAAATATTCAGGGAACCAGCAGTGACAAGAAGGAAACCAGGACTCAAAGCAACGATTTGGAACAAAAGGAAGAAATAAACATCCCACTGGATCAGAATGAAGAAACAAGAATCCAAAAAAATTAAGAGAGTCTGAGGATTCTCTGGGTCAACCTGAAATGTTCCAATATCTGAATTATAGGGGTGCCAGAAGGAGAACAAGAGCAAGAAATTCAAAACTTATTTGAACAAATAATGAAGGAAAACTTCCCCAATCTGGCAAAGGAAATAGACTTCCAGGAAGTCCAGGAAGCTCAGAGAGTCCCAAAGAAGTTGGACCCAAAGAGGAACACACCAAGGCACGTCATAATTACATTACCCAAGATTAAATATAAAGAGAGAATCCTAAAAGCAGCAAGAGAAAAAGAGACAATTACCTACAAAGGAGTTCCCATAAGGCTATCAGCTCATTTCTCAAAAGAAACCTTACAGGCAAGAAGGAGCTGGAAAGAAGTATTTGAAGTCATGAAAGGCAAGGGCCTACATCCAAGATTACTCTATCCAACAAAGCTATCATTTAGAATGGAAGAGCAGATAAAGTGCTTCTCAGATAAGGTCAAGTTAAAGGAGTTCATCATCACCAAGCCCTTATTATGTGGAATGTTAAAGGGACTTATCTAAGAAAAAGAAGGTCAAAAATATGAACAATAAAATGATAAGCTCACAACTATTAACAAATAAACCTAAAAGAAAAGAAAAACAAGGAAAGCAAAAACTAAGCAAACAACCAGAACAGGAACAGAATCAGGGAACTGGACATCATACAGAGGGAGGTCAGTGAGGAGGGGGAAGGGAGAGATGGGGGGAAGGTACAGGGAAGAAGAAGCATAATTAGTAGGCATAAAATAGATGAGGAAAGACAAAAATGGTATAGGAAACAGAGGACTCAAAGAACTTATATGTACAACCCATGGACATGAACTAAGCAGGAGGTAGGGAATGCTGGAGGGTTGGGGGGTCAGGGTGGAGAGAGGCTAAAGGGAGAAAAAGTTGGAAAATTGTAATAGTATAATAATAAAAAATACTTAAAAAAATAAAATCTTTAAATAAAATATTTTTGTGATAGTAACATGGCCAAGACAGCAGATGGGAACAGTGCTCCTCAGTGGGGTGGGGCCTGGTCCAGAGCCTGGAGAAGAGTTGGAGATCCTGCACCAGAGCCAGCAGCCAGGTCAGGGGACCTGTGGATCGCAGCGAGGTGGCACTAGGGTGGTGGCAGAGTGCTGGTCCGCGCCCATCCTGACCCTGGCGCACAGGGCCACGGGCAACCTCTCAGCAGGCTGCAGGAATGTGCAGGAGAAATGAAGATGATTGTGTCTTTCACAAAAGCCATGAACAAAAATAATCGGCATCATGGAAAATAAGAAATGCAAATACTTCACCAAGCCAGACCCACAAATTTCCAAGTGCAATGAGCAGCCAACGAGATGGGTGATGATAGAATGGGCCCCAAGTTCATGAACCCGTGGAAAACAGGTGCAGAGGAGACAAGCAGCATATACACAACCACTGGGCAATGGAACCAAGATCAGGGCCCAAGGGCCTTAACCCGTCTCCGGCCAGTGCTGCAAGGGCCAGGACTGCACGACCACATGGGAGGTAGAAGCGTGGTCAGAGTACTTGGGCAAGTGTGGCAAAAGTGTCCATCACTGGACCTAGAGGTGTATGAACCCTAGAAAGAAATGTTCCTCTCCACCAGACCCAGGGAGGCTGAGGATTGTGAGGATTAATCAAAATGCTACCTGTGGTTAATGGGTGACTGGGATTAGCCCAATATAGGAACTTCATATTCTTTTTTTTTTAATGGTTTTTAAATTAAAAAAATTTTTTTTATTTTAATTGTTGTTCTTGTACAGTTTTCTGTCCTTTACTTTTTATTTTTAAAAAATGTTCTTACACAATGGGGTCAAAGCCCCTCTTATGAGCTCACTGGCTCCGCCCCTTCACCCAGTTCCCATGGACAGTTGACTAGAGAGATGCCAACATTCCACATTCTGAGCTGTTGGCAAGGGAAGAGTGAGAAGGAAAGAGTGGAGAGTTGTGTGAGCTGCTGGAGAGGAAAGAGTGAAGAGATTCAGGAGCATGTGCTGAGGTGGCGTGGGAGTCCACCTAAGAGACTGGTAAAGATCAGGTACCACAGTACCCATCACTGGGACCAAAGAGCTGCTGCAATCCGGAGAGCCCATCACTGTGACCACGGTTCCGCTGAGGTCTGCAGCACCCACCTCTGGGACCACGGTGCCACTGAGGTCTGGAGTGCCCACCTGCAGGAACATGTTGCCTCTGAGGAATGCAGTGCCTACCAGAACCTCAGTGCCACTCATGACCAAAGCAATGGCCAGGACATCCATGGCATTCAAACCTGACCTGGCCAGTGTCCAGGTGAGCTGGAACCCATGAGGCTTCCAGACAACAGACACTAATGCTAGGCTCAGACCCCAGGAGCCAGGAATATTCCTGAAAGGGAGGACTCCAGTAGCCCCCCTATATTGCATTTTCCTTTCATAAATCCTGCTTTAAAGCAAGAAAAGCCAACAACGGCAGTGGCGGGCCTTATAAAAAATACAGTGGAAGTAATGAAGCTGGACCACCAAATAAGACACTCAAGTTCAACAAAAGTGGTGATGGAGGAAGCTGGCCTGCTGCTCAATGAAAAGTTACATTTCCAGGCTAACACTAGAGTCATGATAGTGAACTTGACCAATTGAAAATAAGTGGGACAAATATAGCCAAGAAAGAGGTGAGATGTTACCAATGAGACAAGATGAGCCTCCAAGTATGCAATACAAACGTCAGAGTTTCAAACAACAAAGCTCTTGGAGAAAAAAAAAGCAAGTCTCCAATTTCCAGCAGCAGCAGCAGCGGGAGGCCGTGAGGGACATTTCACTGGGAAGGAAGAGTACAGGGAGCTGCACACAATACAGGGGGAGCTAAAGAAAGCCGAGCTGGGACAGCTGCAAAGGCCCAGGCCTGGTACCTTCAGGAAAAAGCATTACTGGAGAGGCAACTGAATAAGCCAGCAATGAGTATGCTGGGGGAGAGGGAAGAAAAGGAGCTGAAAAGGAAGGCCCAGGCCTTGGAGGTGGCAGCGGAGAGGCATGCTTCTCTGCTGTGCCACCTCCGAACAGAGAGCCTGGAGAGCAGTCCCAGCAGTACCAGGAGGAAAAGACCCCCCAAAGCTGGTTAAAAATTCAGAAGCAGCAGCTGCAGCAGGAAAAGTGGTGGTCCACATAGAGCTCACATGCAGACAGGCAGGAATGAGCTCACAGGAGCCTGCTCCAGGATCTCGAAGAAGTTCCCAATAGGGAATTGAATCAATCACAGCTGAACTACTAGATATTTGTATGACTAGCTTCCTTTAATTAGGTTTTTCTTTAATTAGCTCCTGTTGATAAACCAGGTATTCCTCACACCTCCAGATCACGTAACACCACTTGCCAAACATTCATACATGAAACCAGGTGGAGAAAACCACCTTGAGTAATGGAAAACAGTTGTGTGATTTATTCTGTCTTGCTGAGGCAGATTTCTTTATAGGAATACACATTTAAGGATAGCATCCCAGATTGGCTATATATAGTACTTTCTGCTTGTAACAGAGGGGTCATTCCAAATCACCAAGAGAAGGCAGGGGACAGGGAGAAAACCCCAAGGTGAAATTGAAGGTCAGAAGTGGCTTGCCCTCCCCGTGAAGGGAGAGGCCACCAGAGCAAGGAGCTTGTACAGAGCACGCGGAACTGAAGGCTTCACTCCCTTGCTAGGCATGGTGGCCAGAAGAGGGGCAGAGGCAAACACTGGCCCTTGTTGTTTGGAAAGGGGGACACTCCCACTGGCTTTTGGGGCACATGGGATTCTGGGAGGGGACTTTTAAACAGAGCAACTGGAAAGCAAAGTCAGTTGGTTTTTTTCCCCTCCCCCAGGGGGGTGGTATGTATGTCCACGGTCACCAGCAGGCCTGCCAGCAGTGGCCAATGCAGTCCTGTCAGCGGAGGCCTGGGGACACAGACTCCAAAAGCTGCCTGGAGCTAGACAGTGACTGGAGACCAGCTAAGCCACCGACGTTTATGACACTTTTGGGGGGGAGAAGAGGCTCCTCCAGCCACCTTGAGCTGAGCTGGTAGAGAGTGACAGGGTGATTTTTCTTTGGGAGTCTGAGAGGAGACGGGCTTTCAGGCAGAAACTTGCCATTATTTCCGAAGAGCCTGGTGGTAACAGCCAGCACTGTGAACAGATGCTGTTGTTATTTTCAGTTCTGACCCTACGTAGTGGTTGTGATGACAAATATTTACGTAAATAGCTATTTTTGATGTCAAACTTTTTCTTTCCCCTTACTTTTGTTACCCAAATATTTTAGGCAGAAACTTCCCATTATTTCAAATGATAATATTGTTAAATAAAAGATTTATGTACAAAGAAATTCTAAGCAATGGCATGACAACAAGTTGTCGACACCGTGTCATTGGCAGTTGGGTCGTGGTTTCCAAGCTGTGATCTGAGGTCCATATGTCTAAGTAGAACAGTTCTGCTTTTATCTATTTCACATGTTGAGTTCCAGGTAAGATCCACTTTCTTGGTGCAGGGTGGGGGGTGGGTAATTGTCAGTGTATCCCAACTAGGACATGATATCCATGAAGAAACTGTCAGGGATATGCAACCAGATCCCCAAAACTATAAGCACAGTGCTTGGCTCATAGCAGGTATTCAACAAACAGATGGTATTCATGGTGGATTTAAGTATCTTTTTTCCTGATTAAAAACAAGTTTTCAAAGTAGGAGTATAATTAGGGAATTGAATAAATACGAGAGGTTGGCAAATTATGGCCTATGAGCCAAACCTGGCCAACCACCTGTTTTTATAAATAACGTTTTATTGAGACAGCCACCCACACCCACTCAGGCACAAGTTGTCTGCGTCTGCCTTTGTGCTGCAGTGGCAGAGTTGCATAACTACTCAACAGCAACGGTGTCACTTGCAAAGCTGAAGATATTTACTCTCTGACTCTTTACAGAATAGGGTTGCTGGCCCCTGCTCTATACAATAAACTATGTACAGCCGTTAAAAATAAAACAAATAACATTAATAACACATGAACATGTTCACAATGTGATGTTAAATGTTAAGAAAAACTTTAAAAACAAAAGTATAACGCCAAGTGTTGGTAAGAATGTGGGGTAACAGGAAGTGTCCTACACCACCGATGAGAGTGTAAATGGTAAATGGTCAGTACTGTCTCCTAAAGTTGTAGGCAGGTGTGATGTGCGAAGAGAAACTTCACTCCCAGCAATGGAAATGAGTGTGCGTGTGCACTAAAAGACACATTAAAGGAATGCTCACAGCAGCATTCTTTGAAATATACCCAAACTGGAAACAACCCCAACATCTGTCAAAAGTAGAGTGGATAAATAAATTATGGCAGATTCATAAAATGTGAAAAACCTCAGTGCAAATGCATAAATTACTTCTACACACAACGGCATGGATGAATTCTCGCAAACATAATGCTAATAAGAAAGAGCAATCAGACACAAAAGTATATTCCATATGCTTCTAATTATAAAGAGAAGCCTAGTAATAGGCTAAATTAATTTTAACTTGAGGGCAACCAGGGGAAGCCAAGGAATAGCCCATCTTAAGGCCCATCCCCCACACTGGTGGACAACGGCCTAAGTACAAAGCAATAGGAGTATTTACACCACAGAAATTGGCAAATGCTACAAATCAGGGCTTGTGTTATCTTTTTGTTGGTCACCTAGGCTTAAAAAGTGATGGAGAAATATGTTAATAATGCAGATTAAAATCAAATGTGTGTGGTGTCTGTGGTCATAATCACACAAAAAACTAAGGAAATATTCTTCCACTATTCAAAAGCTATTATCCTGTCAGCCAAGGAGTCACTCACATCATGGACAAACATCCCTACATAATGCCTTTGGTTGTTGCATTTTCATCTTACTAGTTAGCATAAAGGAAAATATCAACCCACATTCATGTCAGAACTACATTTCCTAGTCAATTACAACCATAGTTTGGCTATGCATACAAGAATTCGACACAATTCACCAAATCATCCCATGAAAATCAATCAGAGCAAAACAGAACCAGACACATGGAAACGGAACAGACTGACAGCTGCCAGAGGAAAAGGGGTGGAGGGAATGGTGGAGAGAAGGGCAAGGGACTAGTCAAAGAACAGGTATGAATGACCCATGGACATGGACAACGGGGCAGGGATGGACTGTGGGAGCGGGGGATGGGACAGGACAAAGGAGAGCGAAGGGGAAAAAATTGGGACAATTTTAATAGAACAAAAATTTTTAAAAACATAAAAAAAGATCAGCTACATGGAATTTACAATGAAGAGGATTGCAAATTTTATCATTTGTAAATTGTGTGCTACACATCCTTTATATCAGTAATATTGATAATTAACTTATATGCAAATATATGCATACATTTTCCAGAGAGCCTGTTGTTAAAACATTTCCTCAGTAAAAGGTTACTAACATAAACATGATTTACAAATGGAGCCACAGCTGAAGAAGTCAAATAACTAATGGGAGAGGCGCACTAAAACAAAAATATAAAGGTGAAGTGAAAAGACATCTTTTTCTAACTAGGAGTAAGGGAGAATAAACAGCTAATGTTTTTTGCCCTGTGTGAAGGGAAACTGTATGAGGTTAATTCTTCATCTTTCCAGTTTTGCCACACATAGGGAAAGAGAGAAATTTGAGAGCAAGAAGGTTAAAAGGCCTTCTCTATAATTAGCTTAACAGGTAAATTAAGGTGCATTAGATTCCCCCAGGCTAAGATGGAAAGAACCAAGGTCTGCCAGCATCTACCTACCTCTGCCCTTTCTGCTATTCATCCAATAAATTACACTCTTTCTCCTGTAATTAGATAGAGACTTAATGTGGTAAATCTGATTTCCCTTGTATTTAAACAGTGCTTTATAATTTTCAAATACAATTATATTGATTATCTCATTTGATTCTCATAACAATTTTATGAGACAGGAATGGCTAGGTTTTTAAAGGGGAAAAAAAAAACTCCTAGGGGAAACTTAGGTTTTTATGTGCTTAATTTAACCATGGTTTTAAAACCAGCCCCAAGAAAAATGCCTCTTTCAAATCACCTATATTTCTTTTGTGTGCACTCATATAGGGTTCCTGACAGATTTCGGCGCAGTTTTGTTTCTCAAACACTTGCCTTTTATTATTCTTCCTGGGGAAAAAGACAAAGCCACCTGATTACAATAACTAAAGGACAACCATTGATTTTTGAAACCTCATCTCCTGCTTTTATCATGAAACCTTCTGAAAGGTAGACAATCTCTTTTTTAGTACTTAATTTTCTTCCTTAATACAGAAACGTGTACACAGTATGTACTCAAGTAAATTTGGTAAAAATGGTTTTCCCAGCCTGCCTTTCTTGGGTTATGTGACAAGCACTATATTGGAAGGAGATACGTGTTGAAGTGCACACCGCTATACAACTACCAAGCAGCCTCATGAAGAAAAGCAATTCAGAATCTGTGAGAAAATACAAATCTGTGGTTCCTTCCCAGAGGGAAGGCTGGGGGAGGGAGAAGAGAAGGAAGTCGGGGAGGAAGGGAAAGAAAGGAACGGCCATGTATTGAACACTGGCTGCTGCTCCAGGAACTTTCACAGACTTCATTTCCTGAATCTTCAACCAATCTGACCAGGCAACCATGAACCCATTTTACAGGTGAAGAAACTGAGATTCAGAGAGGTCACCTGCTTGATAAACAACAAGTTAGTTAAAGATGTACCTGTCATTTCAGAGACTGTTCTTTACCTCCGGACCAGTGGTTCTCAGGTTGTGGGTCCCAACTGCCAGCAGCAGCACCACCTGGGAACTCATTAGAAAAGCAAGTTCTCTGGACCCACCTCAGACCTTCTGACTCAGAAACTATAGAGGTGAGGCCCAACAATCCGTATTTTAACAAGCCCTCCAGGTTCTTCTGACACGCACTAAAATCTGAGAACACCTGCTCTAGAGCAGAAGTCAACATTTTCTGTAAAGGGCCAGATAGAAAATACATTCGGCTTTGCAGGCCAGATGGTCTCTGTCGCAAGTACTCACCTCTGCGACATTAGTGCACAAGCAGCCAAGGCAACACAGAAACAAATGAGCATGTCTGTGTTCCAATAAAACTTTAATTATGGACAATGAAATCTGAACTTTATATCCTTTCCACGTGTCATGAAATATAATTTTTCTCTTGACATTTTTTTCAACCATTTAAAAATATAAAAACCATTCTTATCCCAAGGGTTGTACAAAAACAGGCAGTGGGCTGGATTTGGTCCATGGGCCTTGGAGCTAGATTGTATTACCAACTGAGGACTCTCTAATTAGGACAATAACACAGAGATAGGCAACTCTCCTACAGGGTAAAATGTTGCAAAGGCAAATTATAAAACTCTCTATGGTCCAATGAAATCAGATAGCCCATCTGATTGTGGCAATTCAGGAAGGCTTCCTTGAAGAGGTGACAATCTATGTGGGCCTTGCATGATAGGTAGGAGTTCTACAAGGAGAGACAGGATAGACTATGCAGAGGGAATGGCTTGGACAGAGGGGTGAGGATGGGCATATGCAAGGCACTCACTCCAAAATGCCCACTTCTACCCCCAATACTCCAATATCTTGAACTAAAGATGCTTTGGGGAATCAATACATAAAAAAGTGTTTCAATGCTTCAGTGAATACCAACTCAACTAGAGCATTGAGAAAGGGACAAATTGGGACAATAAAATAACAGCTTTCCATGGGAAAACTGTTCTCAGTGATACATTCATCTCTCCCCACAGGCCACAAGATGGGTGCGGGGAGAGTGTCTTATTTCTTGTAACAAATTATTTCCTGGTGCAAATTTGAGTGTATGAAATATGCTCCCAAGTATCATGCAGTGTGGGAAATAATTCTCCTGAGATAGTTTCTAGTTATAAGGATTACCTCCCTTGAAATTTGTTTTGTTTTCATAATTCTTTACATACCATCCAGTTTCAGAGAGTGATTTTTTTTTCAGGCTACACATTTTCATTAGATTTGCTTCAATACCAGCTATTAAAAGGAAACACTATCCAGTCTGGTAATATTT
Organism: Glossophaga mutica; assembly: GCA_039655065.1. Classification (NCBI taxonomy): domain Eukaryota; kingdom Metazoa; phylum Chordata; class Mammalia; order Chiroptera; family Phyllostomidae; genus Glossophaga; species Glossophaga mutica. The sequence goes on from CM077315.1 coordinate 25,078,228, forward strand.
CCTAGAATAAGAAGGAAGGCAAATTGTCAGCTTGGAAAGGAGTAATAAATTCCTCTCCTGACAGATACCCAACTTCCGCTAGCAAAGTGGCTAAGAGACCAGGTGCTGACATCCGAGTCTCCAGGCCTAAAGTCCAGTCTCCCACTGAACAGACTATCTGACCTCGACAAGTCACTCATCTTGCGGAGCCCCCACTTCCCTCACAGTGGAATGGGAAAAGTAGTGTATGTGTTTGCACAGAACAGAAAGAGGGACTTAATTACTTTTAACCATCATTATTATTTCTCAGTAATCCCTTTCCTCCAAACTAGACAAACCTGCCATTTCTTTGAGGTAAAATAATATTCTTGTTTTTAAAGATTTTTTAAATTAAATTTATTAGGGTGATATTAGTTGATGAAATTATATAGGTTTTAAGTGTACAATTCCGTAATACATCATCTGCACATTGCACAGTGCGTTTGCAGCCCAAGGTCAAGTCCTCTGTCACCATATATTTGACCCTTTACTACCTCCCCCCACCCCTTTCCTCTAGTAACCACCAAAGACACAAAGAAATGGAAAGATTGCTGTGCTCATGGATTGGAAGAATAGATATAGTTAAAATATGCAGATTTAATGCAATCCTTATCAAAATCCCAATGGCATTTTTTAAAGAAATAGAACAAAAGAAATCAGATTTGTATGGAACCACAAAGGCCTGAATAACCAAAGCAATCCAGAGAAAAAGAGAACAAAGCCAGAGGTATCACACTCCCTGACTTCAAATTATGCTACAAGACAATGATAATCAAAGCCGTATGGTATTTGCAGAAAAACAGACACATCAGTCCAATGGGACAGAATAGAGAGCCCAGAAATAAACCCACATGTATGTAGGCTGGTAGATTTTGTCAAAGGAGCAAAAAACATTCCAAAAAAAAGCCTCTTCAATAAATGATGCTGGGAAGATTTGAAAGCCCATGCAAAAGAATGAAGCTAGACTGCTATTTATCACCATACACAAAAATTAACACAAAATGGATCAAAGACCTAATAAGACCTGAAACAATGAATTACATATTAAAAGAAAACATAAGTAATAAAATTATATTCTCTTCATGCAACCTAATGACATGGCAGGAGGTTCAAGACAGGAACCAAGAGGAATCAGAAACTGCTTACTGAGCAGAGAAAGGCAAAGGGCCATCCAGCCTCTCTGGCTAGGGGAGGGCAGGGCAGAAGTTTTACCATGGGGAGGTCTGCAGTTTGGACCCTTAGGATGGATGATACATGCCAAGTACTGAAATGAGAGCCCTTGGGGCCATAAAGTGAACAGGGTATTATGTATAATCTGAGAGGGGCTGGAAAGGCTATAGAACCATGTGAGCTCCCACCATGGGCAAGAGAAGAAAGAACTTGTCCTATCACATGGGTAGGAGTGGAAGAGAGAGAATGAGGTAACGTTGATGTTGATCACATTCCAGAAGGCTCATTACAACTATACATTCATAGACTGTCTGTCTGTCTGCCATGGGTGTTGGGGCAGTGGAAACAGCTCAGACTTTGGAGATACAAAGACCTGAAGCTTCGCCACCTATTAATGACCTCTCTGAGGTGCATTTTTCTCAACTAAATACTGGGGACCAAGGTGAGTGGGGAGTAAATGAGATAAGGGAAGCACAATTCTTCACACAGTGCCTGCCATCCTACGGAACAAATAAACCCTTGCATGTTCTCACTCCTATTCTGTAGTCACTTGCAAAGTCACTTATTAATATTCACTAACAGCCACACCAATTTGCAGTCAGTGCTATTATCTGTCAGATTGCAATCCATAACTTCCTTGAAAGAGACCTCCCTGCACCGGTTAGCCCACATGGCCCACGTGTATTCAGGGATGAACGAAAAGGATCCCAGAGCCAGAGAGCCTCCACATCCCTTGGAGAGTCAGGAGCCACCTAGAATCATGTCACAACCTGCCACGCCCCTTGTCCCCAGCTGTGCCAGGGTAAGAATGCTGTTTCCAAAGCAACGGTGACATCATGCTTTATTAACACTGCAGGCAGAGAGCCCCACGTGCACCTTCACGTGCAAACCCACACGGTCACATGCCCGCATGGGCACCAGTAAGCAGGCACACCGAAAGACACACACACACAAACCCAGACATGGATCCCTGTATTGGGGGAGCACGGGACTCTTCTAAAAAGCAACAAATGGCATCTTATTTCTCATCTGGCCAGAGAAGGGAGTGTTCCAAGGATGTATTTCATGGGTTTCATATCTGTCATTTAATATTTCTTACAGGTAACTTGGGGGAAATTGAAAACCCAAACGCTCTCTGTCTATTTGTAAATGACTGCTGATTCCCACTAGTCCATCTTATCTCCCACCGAGAAGGTAGAGATCAGATCTAGCCTGCGATGTGAGGCCCCTTTCTCCTAAGGCTTCAATCTGTGGTCTCAAATGGGCAATCCATCACCCACGCTATTTCTTCCTCTCTTTTCTTCCCTTTCCTGTTCTTTCTTCTTCCTTAGTGCTCTGCGTTAGTTGGAATTCTTTTCCCAGGAAAGTCAGAAACCTGAAACCACCTCCTGGTGTCAGATTCTGGCAGCTGAGCGTGAACCTAGGGTAGGGCATGCCCACAGCTTCAGGATGTGGGGCAAGGAGAACCACGCTGGCCCTACAAATTCTCAAAAAGACATGGAGGAGGCTCGAAGGCTAAGAATGGGCTTGAAGAGCTGTGTTTGCTCCCAGGCCAAGCAAGACAGGGCGGTACATCTGGGAGGGAGTGGAGGCTGCTGCAACGCCAGGGTGCAGAGGAGCAGGCCAGGGTCAGCCCGTATGGCACCTTTGCAGAATTGGAAATGGGCACCCCCTTAGGGTTTAACAAGAGAAGCTGTGTTCGATTTCCCTCTCTGGGCTGGCCCTGAGGAAGTGCAGAAGCTGTATGAATGGGTCTGCATCTCATGCTTATGCCCTTTCACATTCTCTCTCTCTCCACCCTCTCTTCTCATTCTCAAATACCCCAGGTTCCCAAACATTCTGCAAAGCTGGAGAATCTAGAAATCTAGAAGGGAACTTAGTTCTGTGTATGAAAAACTAAAGAGCAAGCAGGACTTTTCAGTCAACGTGGTCAGGAGTCCATGCTTCAGAGTAAGGTGCCCTGGTTTCTCACCCCTGCCTGGCCATTGACCAGGAGGCACAGGGCAAGTTACTCAACCTGGCTGTGCCTCATTCTCCTCGTCTCTACACTGGAGACCTACCTCCTAGTGCCTACTCCCCAGGGGGGTTATGAGGATGAAGTGAGGTCACACCTATCAAGCACTTAGCATCTGACACAATGTAAGCACTCAACAAATGTTATCTACTCTTACTTGCCTGAAATAACTCCAAATTTAACTAAATTTTCCAAAGTCACTGGCTGATTTGGTTTCATATGTGTATAATTATAGGTGCTTTTTTCTCCTGTCTGACCACCGTCAGCACATATTTTTAAGGCATTCATCCAATGGGATGTGTACGGTCAGTGTCCGGAAAGTGGGGCTTGGGGGTGAGGCTGACTTGGGGGGTTTCCAACTGGAGCTTTACCATAGGGTAATAAGGATGCCGAACAGGTCATAACTCTATAAAATCAAAAAGTCTTTTAACTCTACAAAGTAGACTCCACGGTGAAAAAGCGACAAGCAATTCACTACAGTTTCATTTTTAGAGACTGCCAATGATGATATTTTGAATCAAGAAATGGAAAAACCAGTCAGTGTTTTTCCGTTTCCTTATGTCTGGTGCTAATATGGCATTTGCCTGAATGATAGATGCACAGCGTGGCTTAAGGCCAAGGTTAATGGGGACATCAACCGGTCCTCCCTCACTGATGCCAACATTTTATAGGCCCCATGTATACAGCATTTCTTCCTCAAATTTTCCCTGAATTTCCAAGCCTGGATTAGGTGTTCCCATCTTTTCCTGTTACATCAGTGAGTTAAATATTTACTTATTTATATCCCCCACTAGACTACAAGCTCCACGATGGCAGGACCATTGTTGGTTTCTTCAGCACTGTGCCCTTAGCATAGTCCATAGCACACAGTAGGTTTCATTATTTTTATAAATGAACGAATGGCAGTCATACAGAAGGATGAGTCAGTGCTTTTGAGAGGATTTTGGATGGATATGGGCACTAAATGGTGTGTTATAAGAGGGGGTTCTTGGTCCTGCTCCCAGCCAGATCTGGGCAACCAGACAAGTAATCACTTCCATTCAAAGAAAAGGAAAAGAGGGCTCTGGAATTTCTTCAAGTGGGGGCTACACACATTAATGGATCAAACAAACCTGTGTGCAAAAGAAAACTTAATTTACGGACAACATTTTCAGAGTACGTATCCACAAAGCTCAGATGCGGGTAGTAACACAAATTCCAGCTGTTCATGTGTGACCTGGGCAAAGAAACTCTGCACACGTGCCTTGGCCGAAGCAGAGAGAGAGAAGTTAAAACAAGAAGGCAGACTGGACCCACTGCAGGCAGGAGGAAGGCCAGTGTGGATTTAAGCCCAGTGCCAGCACTCATGGCTGTGATTGGCTGCCGTCCAGCTGCGGGTCTGCATTTGATAGGATGAGGGTTCCAAGCAGGGCTGCGGCTGGAGGAGGAGTGCAGGAAGGGCTGGCCTGCAGAGGATGCTGGGAGGCACAAATGCCCAGTGGTGATGGGAAAGGGGGAAGGGAGGCCAGTAAATGGAAGGAAGTTTAGACAGCATCATTCCCTGGGGACATTTTGCTTCTAGGTCACAAGCAAAAACTGTTAGCAGAACAGAAAATTGGCTGGGGAAAAAATGTTTTTAAAGTTGCTGAGTGAACCTTGCCTCTTTAAGTGCAGTCGGTTCCCTTGCCGTGACCTCAAAGTGGCAATGGGCAATTTCTGCACTATCTTTGGAGCAGCATTCTCAAGGCCAGGCCATTGGAGAACTGGAAGGTAGGTCACTGAGGGACTTCTTATGGAAGAACCTTTTATGGGCAGTCAATCAACAAATGTTGCCGAGCACCTCCAGTGTGTGATGGAACGCATGCTCTAGAAGGAGGCTTCCTATCGAGTTGGTGAGTTCAGAATGAAGGCAGATAATGAACATCAGTACAGGTGAAGCCCATCTGTCGACTGAGGACCCCTTAGTGTGTGTGCTGTGTCACATCCTAAACGCTCTCGCTGTGCTGCAAATATCCCCACTTGGAGCCTTCCTTGATGTCCTTTTGAAAACAAAACCAAACTGCACTAAGCAGTTTGTGTGCACAGGAGACACAACTGAAAGTTCAGGTGGGATGGAGCAAAGCGAAGAACTTGAAACTTGAACATTTATTCCAGTCACTCTGTTCCACATGGGCCCCAGGCTGAGCCAGATCCCTGGCTCTTCTTTCCTTCTTCCTCCTTTCATTTTTCTCTCTCACCCCTTCCCTTCTTGATTTCACCCTTGAGAACTTCAAATTCCCTTCTTTCTATCTTGCAAAACAATGGGCTCTCCCTGGTTTCCAATACACAAACACAAGTCTGGGCTCACCTTTGAAAACCATGCTAAGCTGAATCTGGCATTAGCCAGGATCCTTAGAATGCAGAAGTGGTTGGTTAATCACTTCATTTCTCTGTCTCTCTCACACCAGGATCAATTACAATCTCTTCTCTGGTCTCCCAACCCCCAGGTTCCCCCTTCAATCCTAAATGAACCTTACTAAAAACATCCATTTTATCAGCTCACCTTCTTAACTGTTGAAAACCAAAGCTCATTACTTTCTCCCAAATCCACTCTTCCTTCCATGCGCCATCACCCAGATGCCTAAGCCAGAGGCATTATCTGGTATTGCTGCAAATGTCATCTCCTCTCTCTCCCCATGTCCTGTTGGCCTCCAAAACCATTAGATTCTCTGTCTGAAATATTTCTTGGTCAAGTATAATGGTGCATGTAGTGAGCCAGGTGGTTAGCTTGGTGGAGGGAAGGTAAATGCCATGATGATAGTTCTACAGAAAAGCACATGGAATAGGAGAAGGCAGGCTTCCTAAGAGGAGGATGATGGACAAGCAAAAGATGCACCAGCATGTCAGCAATGAATCCGGGACCATGATATTCATAAATCTTGAGAGCTGTCTTCAGAAAAATATGTACAGAGAACCACATCCAGAATCACAGATGGAGTTTAGACACCAGCCCTGGGAGGGGCATTAGAAAGATGGGACTAGGGTGGGTGAAGGGGGTCCTGGAGAAAGAGACTGAGGCTGGGAAGTCCTTATCAGAACTAAGGCTATATTGGTTTCTTGTGCTGCTAGGACAAAGTACCACAGACCAGATGCCTTAAACAGCAGAAATCTATTTCCTTACAGTTCTGGAGGCTGAAAGTACAAGACCAAAGGATCAGCAGGGTTCATTTCCCTGAGGCCTCTTTTCGGTGGCTTTTAGATGAACGTCTTCTCTCCGTGTCCTTACATTGTCTTCCCTCTGTGGGTGTCTGTGTCCTAATCTCTTCTTCTTATAGGAACAGCAGTCAGATTAGATTAGGGCCTACCCTAATGGCCTCATTAGGGGCCTTTTATTAATTTAATTCCCACTTGAAGACTTCATCTCCAAACACAGTCACAGTCTGAGGTTCTGTGGGTTAGGACTTCATCATATGAATTAGGTGGGCAGGATATGATTCAGCCCATAACAAAGTGCCACAGTCAGAACCAAACTGTCTGCGGCAGGACGACCTGGTGGAGAAGCCACTCAAGAGCCTCCTGTGGCCTCTAGCCAGCTATGCTCTCCAAGTCCTTCTCATTTATGGCACTTTTTTTTATAGACTGACTTCTGAAATGGAATCGGATAAGAGCCTCAAAACATCATCAGTCATTAAGCAAAATTAACTCTGTCACTCCAAACTGGATTTCATTCACATCTAAAACACTAAGAATCTTCCCAGGATGTCTAGAGCAGGTTGGCTTCCTTTTGCTGCCTTCATGAGTACCTGGAATTTCAAGCTTGGTTTTTACATCACAAAACTCCAAACTCCACAACTCCCTTCCTCATAGAGTCTTTGCATTCAGTGAAGTTCAAGGTCTCTATTAAACCCTGCCTTTGTGTGGTGCCTGCAGACTCAAGCAAGGATGTTCACAGAGCCTGGTGGGCGGAAAGCCCTAATTCACCTTGCCGTTGGAGGCCTTTCACATTGATTTCTTAGGAAATGCATCCCACTGAAGCAGCCCCAGGATAGACCTGACTTTCTGGCTCCCAACTAGCAGCCCGTGGGGGCAGAGGATAACAGGTGGTACCTGGGGTAAATGCTTCTGTGGGAAGCAGCCTGTGGTACTTGAAGTCACAACTCTCCCCAGCCAGCTGGAGGGAGAGAATAGAAAAGGCTGTGATAGTATATTACCCTGTCAGTCACAGGGAAGCAATTCTTTAGGTCATCAGTCAAGAGCCTCCTTGGAAATAAGAAATGAGCCTGAACACCAGGCCATTTAAAAAGATATTTATTGTGAAATGTGGAGGCAGCAGTGCCTTCCTCAAGTTGGGATAGGCATTCAACATGAGTTACGCAGGCTAAATCCAGAGAAGCAGGCAGCAGGAACTTGGGTACACATGAGACAGAACCTCGGAATCATCACTCCAAACAGCGGCCTGGGAGGAGAGAGCACATGTGGAAGGCGAGGAAGTCAGACCCCAGGGCTGCGGGAAGGGGCAGGGCAGATGCTAGTCCTCTAGTGTCTTCAGCCCTAGCTGAAGAAGCTTAAGGCTCAATCCGTTACCATGCCAACGGAAGATGATGGCTGAAATGACCTGTTGCCTAGAGTTTACTTGGAAATACTCCAGGAAAAAAAATGTTGGGGGATAGATAGAAAAAACGAGATTGGTGAGACATTAAGTTGCTAAAGCTAGGAGATGGATATTTGGGGATTCATTATATTTTTCTATTTTGTATAGATTTAAAAACTTCAATATTGAAACAGTTGTTTGAAGGGACCGGGTCTTCATCCTACATTCATGAATCTTCTCTTCCTGCAGGTATATACATTGGAGCATGAACTGGCCATATTTTCCAGGCTTTATGAGAACCTGCAAACTTCAAAATTAGTTATTTGAAGATACACACACACACACACACATATACATATACATACACACACAAATCATATATAGTATGTGTGGACACACATATACCAATATTACAATTCTTATATATATTTATACCAAGGCACAATGCCTACCATTCTATGTGCATTTTATCATATAATTTCCATGACAATCACATGAGGCAAAGGACTTAGTAAGTCATCCAAGGCTGAAGAGCTAGTAAATGCCAACTCCAGGTTTCCAGCCCCCCTTGGTCTGACCCTAGTGCCTGGAACCTTACACCCCACCCCTGCTATACTAATCTACCACATTCACTGGGGGTACAAAAGTCTCAATGGACAATCATAAGGCCAACAGACACGAGGAACTTCTGCCTGTCTGACTGCTCTATTTTCCTTTCCATGGCTCACTTCTGCAACACCACCCCCTTCTCTTGTCCCTTTGGGTAAATCTGTGTGCTCACGAGCGTGCCCACAGAGGGCCACGTAACAGCGACATCTATATAAACAGCCTGTTCGGCATCATGTGGCCTTCTGCTCTCCCCCATCGGCATTTGGCTACACAGCCGGACCCTGGAACTGAGTTTGAAGGCCAGAAATGGGAGAGGCAGAGTTTCCAAGTGGCCAAGCCCCTGCTATTTTTAAATAAGATTGGGCTGGTTTGATTTTCTATTAATAAAGATAATTGGGTTCTACCAGAAGCAGACCTTGAGTTAAGAATTCAAGTGCAAGTAGTTTTAAGGGAGTCAGTCAGGGAGTGGGAGATGTAGTCAGAGGATGCGAGGCAGCCACTGACAGGGTGTTACTGAGCATACAAACCACTGTGGGCAATGCAGGGGCTTGATTCCACTGGGAAAGCTGGGGAGACCACATAGAACATACATCAGAGTTTTCCCACATAACAGGCAAAGACACTAGGGTGTTTGCCCTCCAAATCCCACCCACCATTGGCTCACTGCTACTCCTGGCATTAGTAGCTCGCTAACTCCTCAGCACTTGCAGCCTGTCCCCTGTGCCAGGGGCACTAATGACATTTTAGACTAGATGTTCTTTGTGAAGGGAGCTGCCCTGGGCACTGTAGGGTACTGAGCAGCATTCTTGGTCTCCTCCCACTAGATGCGAGGAGCAGTTCCCACCCCAGCTGTGTTGACCAAACATGTCTTTAGATATTGTAAAATTTCTGGGGCTGGGGGAAGGGTCTGTTGGAGGGGACAAAACCATCTCCCCATTAAGAAGCACTGAACTACTGTGACCCATCATCCAAGTTTGCCCAGGACTGCTGGTTTTAGTACTGAAAGCCCCACATCCTAGGACATCCCTCAGGCAATTGCCCACCCAAAACACATTCTCTCTGAGGGCTGCAGGTCAATCATGTGCCGCTGGAAAGCCCTAAGTTTTTCCAGACACCCAGGTCCAGACCTAGACTGTGTAGGGAACTTTAGAATGAGGTTATGGATAAGAAGGTGTTTCAGACATCCCACCCAAGGGACCTGAGGAGGTCTGAGCACCCATGCCACTAGACTGTGAGCTCCATGAGGGCAGAAGGACAAGTGTCTCCTTCCCCAATGATGCCCCAGTGCCCAGCAGAGAGCGTATAAAACATTATCAGTAAGTATTGCTGATCAAGTGATGGATGGATAGATGGATGGAAGGAAGATAGATGGATGGATGACTGACAGATGGCCTGATGAATAGGTAGACTGATGGACAGATGGACAGTTGGACAGATGGATAACTCTAAGGGGCCATAATTAGTTTATCCAAACTTTCTAAGCTTCAGCATAACCCCACTCATAGAATGAGGATAAAAAATACCTTCTTTGTAGGGCAGCTGGGAAGATCGAATTAGAAACTTAACTGCTGCATGTGGTTTCCAGGATCAAAATGCTTAATGCAGTGCCCAGAACATAGTAAATGCTGCCTCCCTTCCTTTTCTGGGATCCAGAAGAACTAATTAAATTTAATTAAGTGATTTGGAACAGGAGGAAAGGTAGGGGAGGCCCCTGCAATGCCCACAATGCAGACAAGCAGAGGTGAGGATGACTGCAAGCACTCATCGTTTATTTCTATCTTGTGGTCATAATTTCAAATTGTTCCTAATTCAGATAATGGATCTAATAAATGAGATTCCACTGCGTCCTGCCAAGCACTCTGTCTTGCGTGCCCTGGCATTTGAGAATGTTTGATAACCAGCACTCTACACATTAGGCCTGTTCCGCCTCTGGGCCATTTGGACCTCTCGCCACTCGGATCACAAGGAGTTAATTCTGCCATCCACCCCACAATCCAGAAGAAGATGAGACAAGCAGAAGGCAACAGTCCAGCCTTCACTCAGCATTTTGAACCTGGGGGCTTTTCCCTTGGCTCAGTCAGGGGTCCCTGACTGCATGTCCATTTCAAGATCAGCAGATGACCTTGGGTTGGAGACCTCTTTGAAGCTGATTTCTTTAGAGAAAAAGAGAAAGAGAGAGAGAGAGAGACTTGTATGAACTGATCAAACATGAATTGAAAAATAACTTCAATAGACCCTGAAATCCCAGGACTCAAGGAGGTAGGACAGGGAATAGCCAGATGGAGATGGCACATCCCATTGAGGGGCCAGGACAAAGGGACTTGCAGGGCTGAGCTTCTCTCCCCATGAAGATGTCTCCTGGGAGAAGGCCCCCCCCATGGCTCCCACCCACCTCCAGAGCCTCCTCTCTGCCACTGTCCCCATTGCCATCACCTGCCACCCCCGAGCCTTCCCTCAGTTCCTGAAACGGTCCCTCAGGTCACATGAAACATGTCACCGCCTCAGGGGAGCCCTTTCTGACCCCTACCTGACCCCAGAAAAGGGGCACCTAGTACAATACTTTTCCACTGTGGATTTTATTGTATTATAATTATAAATGCTTGTGGAAGTATTTGTTTGATGCCTGCCGTGGGTTAAACTGTGCTGCATACCCCAATTCATATGTTGAAGCCCTCCTCCCAGTGTGATAGTATTTGGAGATGGGGTTTAGGGAAGGTTTAGATGAGGTCATGAAGGTAAGGACCCCTTGGTGGGATTAGTGTCCTTGTAATACAAGGAAGGGAGACCAGAGCATTCTCTCCCTCCCTGTCTGTCTACCTATCTATCTCTCATGAGGACACAGTGAGACTGTGGCTGTCTGTAAACCAGGAAGAGAGCTCTCACCAAAAACTGAATCTTGATCTTGGACTTCTAGACTCCAGAACTACGAGAACTAAATGTCTGTTGTTTAAGTCACCCAGTCTATGGTATTTTTTATGGCAGCCTGAGCTGATAAAGACAGTATCTTGCCCCACAAAGACCAAGTCTATTCTGTTATTGATCCTTTATCACTCCTAGACCTCACAAGGACACACCTGAATTGGATAAGGAGAGGAGGGTTTATTTGCACAAAGGGGTGGGTGTAGGGGCAGTGACCCAGAACTTACTACCTTAGGCTTTAAGGGAGGGAGGGAGGGAGGGGTCATTATGGAAGCCACAAAGGAGAGATCTGGGTCAACCCGGCCCCCTTGAGAGCAACAGTGATCGCCAGTCATGGAGATGTGAGGTAACCGCACAGGGAGAGAGCCGGAGGAAGAAGCATCTGACTCCACTCTCCCTCCTCCCTCAGATCTCCTGCCAGGACTCCCTGTTGGCCCAGCCCAGCCAGAGGGCACTAGAGTCTGATGCCGCCCATACAAGTCAGCTTTCTGGGGCCCGAGCAAGGTGGGGAAGGGTAGAGAGTAGGCCTGAAAGGGCAAATGGAGGCCGTCTGGAGTGCTCCTCCAGTATCAAATGCAGTTCTGAGCTCAAGTGTGAAATTGATATTTGTTGAATGAATGACCACTCTGACCCTGAACCGTCTGTCCTGCGCCTGAACCCTGGTTGTAGAAGCAGATCTCAAGGATTTTGAAAGGGAAAGTGCAGGAGTGACTCCCATATTCTGGTCTCGCTACCATGTGCCCGTTGGCAACCAACACCATTTTGGTGGACAACCACAAGACCTGCCACCTGCTCCAAAGCCATCTGGTTAGTGTTCCACATTTAGACAAATACAGACACCTGGTCTTGGGTACCTGTCTCTGAGTCAGATATTCCATATATCTGCTCCATAAGAATATCTTCTAAAAAGGCCAAACTTCCTCCTCGGAGAGATCTGATTTCTTCCCTTCTTCAACCACCCATTCTCTCACACTTCAGTTACACATATTTCTCTATCCAAGACATAGCAGGTGAGGACCAATCTGGGATTAAGAATATGGCAGCCATGGAAATGCATTGCTCAGATCTCCTGCTGAAGGAATAAAGTTGACTGACAGCTCCAGCTGTGGCCCATCTGGATGCACTGTGTTCACACTGAGGTTATGATTCTCACAGGCTACTCCACCCAGTGATTGAGCAGGGCACAGAATAGTGCCAGCCCTTTCCCACGGGATATCAGAGTTGTCTAGGGATGACTTTAGCTGGAGGACTCCCTTATCAGCCTGGCCAAAATGTAGACCTGTTCTGTGGTCTGAGGCTCTCCCTGCCCAATCCTTCTTCCTTCCCACTCTCCTTTCACAGGTGTCAGGTTTGGATCTAATCTGGAGGCTCATCCAGCATCTCCTCCCCCTTGTTGTGCCTTTCACATGCCAGTCCCCCAATAAATCTTTTGCTTGCCTAATCTCATCTTAATGTCTGCTTCTTGGAGACCCAACCAACCCATCACACAGACTGGCAGTTTGTAAAACTGAGCAAGGTACTGATGCCTACCAGCAGGTATTGGCTTGGGTATAAGTGCCTATCACTGTAAGGATGCTTTTGTTGCTTTTTAAATTTATTTTTATGGAAGAGGATGATGGATTTTGGGTTGGGGGCTGGGGAGAGCAGGCTGATGGATGGGATGGCATAAGTACCATCTCTTTACCCAGCCTGAGGAGCTAGTTTTGAGCCTACATAGAAGAAGGGGAAATGGCCAGAAGTTGAAGGAGCTGCATTCAAGAAAGACTGAGAAGCTGAGCACAAGCACTCCTGTGGGGTCCATGTGGATAAATGTGGTAGAGAGGTGGGGAAAAGGGTGGTCACACACACAGCTGGCCACAGACCAAGGCCAGCAGGAATGGCCATGCCCAGTGGGACAGTGTTTTCATAGAAAATTGTGTTATCTATTGCTATGTAACAAGTAACCTCAATACCGCCCAAAACATTATTTATTATCTGAAACAATTTTTTTGTCACTCATGTGCCAACAAGTCAGGTAGGGTTCGGCTGTTTCAGGCTGGACTCTGCTGAGGCACCTCTGCATCGTGTATTTCTCATCCTCCTCGGACTATTTGGTTGGTCAGGGTGTGTTTCTCCCATGGCAATGGCAGAAGAGCAACAGAGCAAGTAGGAAAGTGTGAGACCCCTAGGACACTTCCATAACTGGGCCACTGGCCAATGTAAGTCACATGGTCCAGGGTTGGAAAAATAGCCTGAACCCATGATGAGGCCACGGCAAAGGTATAGGTGCAGGAAGGAGTGGAGACTCTCCCACCAGGATGTTAGCAATAAAGGTAGACAAGGGTCACATGAGGACAAGGCAACCAAAGAGAAAGGACAAGAGCGATTTGGTGTGGCACCGAGAAGAAACATTTGTACCCGGAAATGGCCTGAACTAACTAGAGATGTCTTTGGATTGGGGGCATTATCTTTAATGTAACCTCATTAAGGGGTAAGAATTCTCTCTCCCTTGGTTTCTCTGCAATGCTCACAGCTCTCCTTTCTTGTGAATGTCAGCTTTGTATTTATCCTCAAAGTCACCTTCAAGATCGCAAGATGGCTGCAGGCAGATCAGAAGACACTCCCCCAATCATCCTATAATGGTCCAAAGATGCCCACTGAAAAGTCAAACCAAATGTGGCCAAGAAAATAACACATGTAGACTGGATTAGCTTAGGCCTGCATTACTCTTCTCCAAGTACTAACCGTTATAACAAGAATGAGATTACACTGCCAGCTCCCCCTCAAATCTTTGTTTTGCCATATTTGTTATATAACAGGGTAGAGTTGATTCCACAAAAGAAAGCAGGGATGCTCTTAGGGAGGGAAAAGGGATAAGGGAAATGGGAAAAGCAAGCAACCAGATCCCCTAGAAGCAGCCAACAAACACATTCCCTGACTTCATGGAGCTTACATTCTAGTTGAGGTGAGAGTGATTAATAATTATGAGAACACATCATTACAAACTGTGGTAAGTGCTACAAAGAAGAGAAATGAAGAGGCTGCTATTGGGACAGATCATTGGAGAACTCCTCTGTATGGACAGAGAAGGCTGAGATGAAAGGGTGGGCAAGATAAACGAGGAGAAAGGGGCTTGTATGTGGAAGACAGAAGAGAGGATTGGTTAGAGCATCCCAGGTGAGGAACGGGCATTGGGATTGAAAGGATCGTGACACTGCAGGGAGATGGGAGAGGGCCAGTGTGGCTGGAGCTCAGAGGTGAGGAGGAAGACATAAATTACGGGGCTGGAGGGGTCAGAGAGGCCAGACCAAGCATGGGCCCCAACGTCTTTGTAAGGTGTTTGATTTTTATCCCAGGAGAATGTGGAATCGTTGAAAGATCTTAGGAGAGAAAGAACGTGGTAATTTGTCTTATGTTCCTTTTACTCCCATGTAGTTTGAGGAAGGGGTTAAAGTTGAAAAGAGTGGAAATAAAGAGACCTGTGAGGAGGCAATAGCCGTGGTCCAGGGAAACAAAGGTGATGCTTGGAGATGAAGTGAACAGATAGATCTGAGGGCTCTTTAACAAGCAAAATCAATAGGACTTGGTGAACAATGAGGGAGGAAGACCAGGTTGGTCACCTCTTAACTCTTGACAGTGCTTTCCATTAAGGACATTCTGATTTTTCTATGATCCTTAGGCAGTGGTCCAAGGAAGTCATGGAAATTGCCTTGGCGGCAAAGAGCGTAAAGTGGACTCCAAGCTGAAACCCACCTAACACTGCCACAGACTTTCTCATCTGCCAGCACAACGTGGTGTGAACTACATGCGATTTTGAAACCACAGAGACCTGGGTTCTGATTCCAATACCTAGTCCTCGTTAGCTAGAGAACTTGGGTGACCTGTTTTAACTTCACTGAGCCTCACTTTCCAGATCCATAAAATGGGGATTATAATATCCACCTCCTGCAGTGGTTTTAACCTGGGTTGATTTAATCAGACGATATAAGTGACAATGCAAAGGGTACTGGGTTATAAAATGCTTGTGAATTTGGTACAATTATAAGGAAAATCATTCTCTTATGAGAATACATTTATCTAGCACATTGGTTTCTGGCAATGGCTAGTTCTATATTTACTCATCCCCCCACCCCACAAAAAGGAAGTTGCTTCTTGGGTCTTTGTGGCAATGTTACCTGCAAATGTAGGAGACAAAACCTCCCTGTGTGACTTGACAGTGAAACCATTTCAAATGAAAGCACACAAAAGTATCCTATTTTAGGGACAGTTTTCTCCATGCGGAATACCTGTCGTCAATGAGCTGTCCCCTTGTCTGCAGTCCTCTTTGATAAATTAAACAGGCGTGGAAGCCACAGGGGAGCAAATGTTCAATGCGCAGTGGGATCAAAAGAGGCCAAGGAAGGGTCAGGGTTGATCCAGAGCATAGGCCTGGTGGCAGGAGGGCAGCATTGCAATTAGAGACAACTCAGCCTGGTAAGCAAAAAAGGGAAATTCATTGACATAAAAGAGAAAAGACGGAGTCTATGGCAGACAGAGGCCATGGCTGGATTCTGGGACTTGAACAATGTCTTTTACTTCCGCTATGTTGGCCACAAGTCAGGCAGGCTTTGCCCCCATGTCCTCCCAGGTACAAGTCCAGTAGAAAAGAGAGAAATTCTTTTCCAAGGAGCTCCTGGGCAAGTTCTGGGCTTCACTCTAATTGTACTAACCTGGGTTACATACTAATCCTTCAACCAATCATTTGGCCAGAAGGACAGAGGTAGGCAACTTGGTGTAGGACTAGATATGCCCATTACTGGAGGAAGAAAGATGAGGCCCCTAAAGCAAGATGCAGGAAGAGACGAAGCTCCCCCCATCAAAAAAAAAAAATCAGGGACTACTATGGAGAAATGATGATAAGAATTCTCTCTAAATAGGCACAGGGAGATCACCTCACCAGGACTTACCTTGGCTTCTCATTCCAGCTTCATCCCAACCTTGGCTCCACTTCATCTGACTATACTCAAAATCATGGCTATCCACTTCATACCTTGCACAAGTATCCTCTTTACACTTTAAAATATCTTTCTCATCCACTAGTCCCTCTGCTCTTCACGCTAACCAATAGCAGAGGGACTATAGCTTTCCAGAAAAATCTAATATCTAGATATCAACATCTGTTCTTACTTCATGTGCTCCTTCCACCCCATTCTTCGCCCTCTCTGTCCTGTTATGTGCCCCTAGAGGCTGACTTCTCTAGACTGCATCACCAGAGGTTCCTTCTGAATTCACTTCCTGTTGCCCCTGTAACAAACGACCACACACTTAGCTTAAAACAACACTGTTACAGTTTTAGAAGTTAGAAGTCCGAACTGAGTCTTATAGAGCTAGAATCAAAGGGTTAGCAGGTCTGGCTCCTTCTGGACACTCCTGGTTGTGGAGGGAGCTTCTTCCAAATTCTAGAGGCCGTGGCATTCCTTGGCTCTTGGCTACTTCCACCACCACATCCTCTTCCCTGACCGTTCCTCCCCTGCCTTCCTCTTTAACTGTTGAGGACTCTTGCAAATACATTGAGCCCAAACCTAAAACAATCTTTCAACCTCCTAAAAATATCATTGTACTTCTTCCTTCTTTACCCCACTAATCCTCCTAAACAAGTGATCTGTACTTGTGATAGCTCTGAATCTGATTCCTTCTCCCTGAAAGCTTCTGCAGCTTCCCCTTTGAAGGCCACTCAGGACACCCTATTTCTCAGTCCCCATGTCTTTGTCTCCCCTGGCGACCTCTCTACTTTCCGAGTCTGAGATGTGGAACTTCACTCACATCTTGCCTCCATTTCTGTCAGTCCCTTATATGTTCGGGCCCCTGATGGGCTAATCCCATCCTGCCTCTCACTTCATCCCACATCCTCATCTGTGAGCTCAAGACTCTGGAAGCTCAGAGCCCTCTCTGTACCTGCCCATTGGTCATGTCCACTTGCACAAGGCACAGGTCCCTCATCACTTCCCAGATGGAATCCTCTTTCATCCACTGTTCCTTTTCCCACGTTGCCGATTTGCATCTTGGACATTCCTGACATTGCAGGGATGTGGCTCCATGGAGCTAAAGCCCAGGATGCTGTGGCTTCCCTCCTGGCTCCTCTTCATGTGGTGTTGCTACCATCAGGCAGACATGCTGCCTGGATGGTAGTGACCATGTAAGCCTACAGTTCCCAAGCCGAGCAGCAGCACAGCCAATTCACCTAAAGAAGGGTCTTAAAAACACAGACCCCAGGCCTCACCCGTGATCCACTAAATTAGAATCTCTAGGGGTAAAACCCAGTAATCTGTACTTCACTGAGTTGCCTAGGCAGTTTATATAGGGCACTTGGGAAATCTGGTTTAAATAACCTACAGAGATAGTTTCAGCACAATTTTACACTAAATTTCTCTTCCATTAAATAAATACCAAGCAACCAAGTGAAAACATTTCTAATCTTGTAGATTATATCCACTGCCTTCATTCGAGGTGGCATTTCCTTGATGTCCATTAAGTGGACACACATGTATTTAAACTGTGTCCTTCTCAAATGACCCATTTGGCAACAATAGCATGTTCACAGACCCCAGCAAGCAGAGAAAGGTGATTGTTAGGGGGAAGGAAGGAGAAATTAAAAAATAGAAAGGTTTCAAAAAGATAGTGATATGGTCTTAATTTTTATCAAAACAAAACAAGACAAAAAAAAAAAATCCTTACTCAGATAAACAGAATCCAGGACAAGATTTCAAGAGATCCAAGATCTGTGTCCAAATTGGCCAGGGCCTTTCTAACTAGCCATTCGTTGTTCTCAGCCTTGTTAGCTTGTATTTGGTTTCCCAAGATTGATCAGACACAATTTCCCTTCCTGAAAGCTAGAGAATGTTCTCCGGCTTGCATACATCTTGTTCTTCGTCTTGAAGGTAATATTCTATCCACCACTTTTTTAAGAACTCTATCCAAACTTTTCTCTACAAATAATTCAAGTGGACTTTGGTACCTATTTTCAGTATCTCAGAAAAACAAATATACTCCATGCTTACTTCTAATTTCCATGCATATTCTCCCTCCAGGATTTAGACAAAAGAGAGGGAGGAAATCTTAACACAGCTATACATAACCTCTAATATTTGGACTCTAACCAACTCCAAACCTCAGAAACGTGGAGCTGAGGTTGCCCTGGGCTGGTTAGGACACAAGTCAGATGTTCTGCTGCTGCCAGGCTCTGGAAAACTATCAAGGGCACTGTCTTACTTTGCTATAACAAATATACCGTAGCCTGGATGAGCTAAACAACAGTTTGTTTCTCACAGTTCTGACAGCCTGGATGTCCAAGATCAAGGTGCTGGCAGGTCCGGTATCTGGTAAGGACTGGCTTCCTGGTCCACAGACAGCTGTCTTCTCCTTATGTACTCACATAATGGAAAAGGAGCTAGCTAGCTTCCCGGTCTCTTCTCTTCAGAACACTAACCCCATTCATGAGGGCTCCACACTCCTGACCTAACCACCTCCCAAATGCCCCACCTCCAAACACCATCACATTGAGATTAGGGTTTTAGCACAAGAGTTTTGAGGCGACACAAACATTCAGTCCATTGCAGGCAGTGTCTTTCAACCTGTGCTCTGCAGGCCCCTTAGTCTGGAATCTGATGCCAAACTCTATCTCCACATCTAAGCAGTATCATGAGCCTAAGGTTAAGTTCTCAGGCACCTGCCTGGACAAATGAGACTGGGGACACCAATCTGCCTGGATCCAGGAGCCTGTCACACCCCCTCCAGTGCGGATCAGGACAAAGGATAATTCTGGGTAAGCCACAGTGTTTGCCTCTTCTGCAAAGCCCTAGGCAGCACTGGGCTCCCAGCTAACGTCCATGTCATCTTTCTTTTTTTTTTTTTTTAAGTGTTGTTCAAGTACAGTTGTCTCCATTTCACCCCCACTATTCCCCCCCACCCCAGCCATCCCCATGTCATTGTATCTGCTTCTTGCTCCCAATGGATAAAAGGCACTGCTCTGATGCATTCTGACTCATCACTCCCTTTTGTTACAGGTGAGAATTGCCTCCAACTCAGAAGAATCCACTGCCCCCAAGTGAAAAGCCAGTCAGAAGTTTCTCAGGCTGACTCCACCCTCTGGGATTATTTCTCTCCAACGCCAATCAAATGAGGCCAAAAGATTCTATAATGCCTATGCTGGATAGACTCTTCAAAAGCATTTCTAACAAGGGACAGAGGCAGGACTAGGACTCCTGACTCTCAGTGTGATGCTCTTTCCATGAGCATATTAGTCAGGGCCCCTCAGAGAAAGAGATACACATAAAATTAACCATCACAATGAGGAACTTCCACTTTGGAATAAAAGTCTATTACTTGAAAGCAGCTTCGACAGGGCATAGGAAAGTGTTGTTCAGCATCAACGGATGCATACTGGAGTGTGCCTGGGCTCTCAGAAGGAACACGAAGGTGGCACGTGCTCTTCTTGCCTCCGCACTCACTGTGTCTCTGGGAAACCGTTCTGCACCCATCCCTTGGGGGTTGCGGGTTTGTCAGTCATGGAGCCCTGCTTGACTTATCTACTGAAGGTGCCATATGAGCATCATTGGGCAGAATATTGGCCTTCCAAAATCATCACATCCTAATCCCTGGAACCTGTAATTACGTTACCTTACCTAGCAAGGAAGAATTAAGGTTGCAGTTGTCATTAGAGTTGCTGATTAGCTGACCATAAGATAAGGAGAGAATCCTGAATTATCCAGGTGGGCTCAATGTAATTACAAGTGTTCTTAAAGTGGAAGAGAGAGGCAGTTAGAGAAAGAGCTACCCACCCCTGGCTGGTGTAGCTCAGCACATTGAGCGCTGACCTGTGAACCAAAGGGTCACCAGCTCAATTCCTAGTCACGGCACATGCCTGGGCTGCAGGCCAGGTCCCCGGTGTGGGGAGTGCAAGAGGCAACCAAACATTGATATTTCTCTCCCACTCTTTCTCTCTCCCTTGCCCTCAATCTAAAAATAAATAAATTAAATGTTTTTAAAAAAGAAAAGAAACATATGAGAGTGGAAGCAGGGTCAGAGAGATGCTTCATTGCTGGCTTTCAAGATAAAAGGGGGCCATGAGACAAGGCGTGGGCACAGCCTCTCGAAGCTGGAAAAAGCCAGGAAGCAGATTCTCCACCAGAGCCTCCAGAAGGAATATAGGCCAGCCAACACCTTGATGTTAGCCCAGTGGCACCTGTGTCATATTTTCAACTACAGAATCATAAGACAATAAATTTGTGTTGTTGTAACCCACAGAGTATGTGGTAGTTTGTTATAGCAGCAATAGGAAGCTAATACACTCCCCTATCTCCTAGGGGAGATAAAGGAATATATCTATCTCCTAGGAACGGTGATTGGTCCAGGAATGGGAGTGAGACCCAAGAAGGACTAATTAGGAATCTTTCCTGAATTAGTATCTGGCCATTGGAGAGAGAATCCCCTTCTCTGCTTGTCAGGCTGGAATATGGACCCATAGGCTCTCAGTAGGTTGCCTGACTGCCTAATTAACCCAATATTTGAAGAGAAGCCAAATTGATAGAGAGGTGGTGCTCTGCAATATCTCTTGAGCCTCGGGGTCTGAAACACCCAAGTTTCCCAGTTACATGAACTAATGAAGTATGTGGAGTGGACCCAAATCCAAACAGCAGCCTAGATCCAAACGCAGGCAATCCCCAGCCAGCAGACCTCTGAGCCAGAAAAATAAATGTTTGTTGTGCTAAGCCACTGAGTTTGAGAGTGTTTTGTTATGCAGCATTATTATATCAATAGCTAAGATTCTTGTCAAACTGGTAAGATGTAAACGTAGAATTGTGGGTGGCCATTGCCCCCCAAATAATAAAAGAACCTACCTAAAAATGAAGCCAACAGAAAGATAGGCAAAGCCAAAAGGTAGAAATGCGCAGTGTTTATATTTAAATTTAAATAACTTCAATAGCTGAATTTGTCCCATCCCCAGACTATTCAGTTAATTCATTCAAAAAAATTCCAGCAAAGTTTTATTAGCACCTACTATGTACCAGGTAGTTGTAGGTGCTGAGAATTGAACAGTGAACAAAACATAAACAAAGAAAATAAGTAAAACATATAGCATGTTGGAAAGTGATAAATGCAAAAGAGAAAAATATAAAAGGAAAAAAGGGATGTGAAATTTGATGGGAGAGGCTAGGTTTTTAGATAGGGTCTCCAGAGAGGCTCTGGCCCAGAAGGTAACATTGTAGAAAGAACTTGAGTGAGTCAGTGGTCTAGGCAAAGGAAGCAGAAGATGCAGTCCTTGAGGTGAGACTAAGCATGGCAGGTTCAAGGAACTGTGAGGAGGATATTGTGGATAAAGCCAAAAGGAGGGCAGAGTAGCAGGATATGAGGCTTAAGAGTATACCAGGGTGAATAGTGCCCCCTAAATTTGCATGTCCACCCAGAACTTCAGAACATGACCACATTTAGAAATAGTGCTTTTGCAAATGTAATTAGTTAGGATGAGGCCATATAGGATTAGGGTGGGCCCTAAATCCAATGGCCGGGGTCATCGTAAGTAGAGAAGGGGCACACAGGGAGACACCCAGAGGAGAAGACCGTATGAGGATGGAGACAGAGATTGAAATAAGGTAGCCACAAGCTAAGGGACACCAAGGATTGCCAGAATCTCCAGGAGCTAGGGTAGATGCATGGGACAGTTTCTCCCTAAGAGCCTTCTGAGGCAGCTTGGTCCTGCTGACACCTTGATTTTGGACTTCTGGCCTCCAGAACTGTGAGATAGTAAAATTCTGTTTTAAGCTACCCAGTCTGTGGCACTTTGTTACTGCAACACTAGAACACTGATACAGAGAGGCAATGGAAAGCATGTGTATTGGAGGACTTGGGACATGGGAGTTATATGACCTGATGTACATGTTAAAGGATTCCTCTGATTGCTGCAGGAGGCATATGAGCATACACATTTAGGAGGTCACTGCAAAATCCAGGCTACAGGGAATGGTGGCCTCCAAGGAATGGTGAGAGTTGGATTCTGGATAGACCCAGAAAGCAGCACCAGCAAGACTTGTTGCTGATTGAACGTGGGATATATGAGAAAGATAGGCATCCAATCAAGCCAGGGGTTTGGGCCTGAGTTACATGAATGATGGTACTGCCATTCATCAAGATGGACAAAACTGTGTCAGGGCAGGATTTGGGATGTGTGGGGGATGCCAGGAGTTCTGTTTGAACCACACTTGAGGAACCTGCTAGACAGCTAAGTGGAGACACTCTGAAGGGAGGTGGGTGTTCTAGGGTGGAGTTCAGGGGGGGCGGTCCAGGCTGGGGATTAGAACTGCAGAGATGGATATGAGCTCTGGGGGGCTTTATAGAGAGCAAAAGAGTTATCAATACTCAACAAAGACAGGCCACCCAGAAATGGGAGAAGGATCAGGAGAGGAGGCTGTCCCAGAAGCTGAGAGAAGAGAGTATGTCAGACAGAATGTAATCAACTGCATCAGTTACTGATAAAGCAGGTCAAGTAAGGGCTGAGAAAGGACCCTTGTGTTAGCCTCAAGGAGGTCGCTGGAAACCTGGAGCGGTGCAGTCTCAGGGAGGCTGAGATACAAAAACCTGTTCAGGGTGGTTTCAAGAATGAGTAGGATGAGAGAAATCTGGAGGCAGCAAGTATGGACACGTCTTTGAGGAACTCGGTGAACCCATGAGTTCTTATTTCTCCTTAAGCTACTGTGAATTGCTTCTGCTGTCAGGGCAAAAAAAGGGGAAAAAAAAAAGTCCAGACTAATGGAGGTTTGAGGCAGGAGGCAAAGGAAGGTATTAAATGTGTCAGGAACTTCATACACATTATCTCAATTAACTTTAACTTTATATAATAACCCTATAAAGCAGGTGTTCTTTATCCCCATTTTACAGATAAGAAAAGTGAGGCTCAGAGAAATTAACTACCCTTGGGTGTACCTAGATCTGACTCTAGATCTTACAGCACTGGGGATCATACCGCAACCTAGGTATGTAACCCAACCGGGAATCAAACCCACAACCTTTTGGTGTACTAGAGGATGCTCCAATTAACTGAGTAACCCAGCCAGGGCTACAAATCATATTTTTAATGACTGAAACATGATACAACACTCTTTTATAAGCACATTTGTGTGATGGGGTCTTTCCCTATATTGCCGTTGTAATCAAAAGAGACTTTCACTAATATCAATAAAACCCAGATTCGCTAAGGGTGAAATTGGAAAATGAATGAATGAATGAATGAGTGAGTGAATGAATGAATGAATGAGATTATCAGTGAATGCCGCGTGGGAAGAGGCAACTGGATCTCCATTACTCCCAGAGACCTGTCTCCCTTTTGGGATCTGTCACGGCCACCAGCATGCTGGCCGCTAGGGGGCGTTGCTTCCCATTTAACACCCTCCTCCATGAGGAACCACAGCACTTCTTTAACGCCCCTTGATACAGAGGGGTCAAGGCTGAAGCATGCAATCAGGGTTTGCAAACACTGGGGAGAGCAGAAGCTAACTAAACATAGGTACCCACGGGAAATGTGATCATCTGGAGCTCTAGGCCAGCCCTAGAATCCAGCTCTTGGCCAGTCTCTCTGAGGCAGGCACCTTGCAGCATTTATTTGTGCATTTCATACATCTCTGTTGGGCGAATACCATGTGCCAGGAACTATGCTAGGCAATGGGAATTTATTGTGAATAAAACAGGCATAAATCTTACACTTAACCAAGAAATCAATACACAAACTCATAGTGGAATGGGCCAGTTAAACGAAACAAAGAGGGTGAGGTGATAAAGATGAGACAATTGAGGGTGGCCAGGGAGGACCTCACTGAAGGGTAATCTTGAACCTAAGGTTCGAAGAGGGGCAGCCAGCCTTGCACAGATAGAACGAAGATGCCACCAGGCAGGGGCAGAGCCTGTGTGAAGCCCTGAGTGGACCAGGATCCCGATGTGTCAGAGAACCAGAAAGTGGGCCCCAGGGGCTGCTCCTGAACAAGGGAGTGGGGCCCTGGCCTAATGACTTGGAGTTTGGGCTTCATCCCAAGCCTATAATGGAGTGTTGCTGAAGGTCTGGAAGCAGGAGAGTTTCTAAATGATGGTAACAAGTTCTCCCATCGCACATGTTCTTCCAGTGTGACTCGGACAGGCTCCCACTGAGAGGTGAGGCCCATGCGTCCGCCCCCTGAGTAGGGCAGAGGCTGGGACTGCTCTCCCCAGCAGAGGTGGTCCTACATGATTCTGGAAGACAGGTCATCCAAAGGATACAGCTCTGCCCGGCTAGTCGCTTTCAGGATGCTTACTCTGGAGGCACCAGCATCACGCTGTGAGGAAGGCCAAAGGAGCCCTGGTAGAGAACCACATAGAGGGGAACTGAGGCCTCCAGTGAACACCCAATAATCAGCTGCCAGACAGATGAGTCAAGAAGCCTTCAGATGACTCCAGCCACCAGCCTTGGGGAGCTGCCCCAGCTGGGGCCCCAACACTGGAAGAAAGAGACAAGCTATCCCCATTGTGTCCTGTTTGAATTCCTCTCCCCACAGAATCCATAAATTTTAAAAATGCTTGTCTGACACCACTAAGTTGGGGAGAATGTGTTTTGCAGCAGCAGGAAACCGGAACAAACGCCTGTGGAGAGAATGATGGGCTGGGAGGAGGAAGCAGAGTGCAAGTGCTTTCCCAGGCATTTCAGTTCCTTAAGTCCAGATGCAGAACAAGACCCTGGGATCAAACAGGGTGCTCTTTCTCCCCATCTGGGATAAAACTTCCAGCCCCCTTTTTCCTGTCTGAGGACCCCCCTCATGCCCAGGTGACTGAACTGGGGAAGAATGCTTTTCTTCAGGCAGGAGCCACCCACCCACAGCTGGATGGGCAGGACCTCATGTTTCAGGACCGTATGGAATAAACAGCACACAGCAGCACAATCACCCACGTGGCTGTGCACAGCGCACATGCCAGGGAGTCATTCCCCTACTTCCACTCTTGAGCCCTTCCAATTTATTCATCCAAGGACACGTCCACCTTCATTTCATAAGTGCAACAAGCATTGGTCAAAACCAATTCATTTTTCCATGATATGTTGTATTTTGTCCCTTCAGAGTGTTTTTGCTTCCTTTTAAATGTCATTTGCTATTTTGCCTACTTTTAGCATTTTAAAGACTTTTTTTAGCCATTTCATCTGAGTACATCTATCTCAATTGGCTGAAAGTCCTCGCATTGCTGAAATGTAGCAAAACAAGAAACATGCATCCAGAACAGAGGGCTGCCGCTGGCCTCCAAGGAGCCAGACTCAGGGTTTAAAGTCTGATCTCTGTGATGCAAAATTCAAAAGCCAGAATGCAAAATGTATTCTTTGTGGCAATAAAATGAATGCAACTATTTTATTCTATTAATACAAAATAAATACACGTTGATTGTAGAAATTTTAGAAAATACATAAGCCAAAAGACAAAACAGGAGAAGGAAGGATGGCCAAAAAGGGGTGGGAGGGTATTAAAAATAACCATAACCATTACCCAGAAAGTCATAATTTCTAATCAATACTTCCTGGTGACCTACCAAGCCAATTTCTCTCTCTTGTTTTTGTTCGTTCACTCATTCATTGTACAAACATTTATTGAGCACCTACTATGTGCCGAGCTCTGCACTAGGCAACGAAGCTAAAACAATGAACAGGCAGTGATGACACAGTGTGATACCTGCCGTGATGGGAAATACAGAGGGCACTACAGGGACACATGGGAAGGCCTCCAACCCTGCCAGGTGTGGGGCCAAGGAGAGATGTCTAACTAGACTTAACGAATGGGTAGCTATTAGCCACGCAATGGGAATAAGGTGTGGGGGCCAGGTTGGATGGATGTGCAGAAAGCAGCCCACACTTTGGGGGAACAGAAAGATTCTCATGGCTGGAGCCTAGAATTGCAAAGTTGATTGCAAAGAAGGGAAAGCCAGGACACAAGCCAGGATAACTCACCAGGGTGAGATCATGGAGGACCTTTATCCTGAGAGAATGGAGAGCACCTGTGGCCTGTACGTGACTGGATTTGAGGATGGGTGACACTGAAGGCAGGGAGAGCAGTTAGGAGGATTCTTTAGTCACCAGCCCTGGCTAGCGATGCTAGAGGAGAGGAGAGAGAAAAAAGGAGGGAAGGGACAGGTTGGAGAAACACTTGGATGGTAGAATCATCAGGACTTGGTGAGTGACTGAATATGGGCATGAAGGGAGGAGAGAAGCTGAACATGACTCGTGGGTTTGTACAAAAAAGTAGACATATTCATGGTGTTAGTCGCTAAGAGAGGACACCAGGGAAGAGGATGAGTTCGGGGTGTGATGTCCGGAGCTCCAGGTTTCTATGGGACCTCCAGCTGGGGCGGAGCACGGGGAGGGGAATGTGGTTTGTGTTTCTGTCACTCGTGGCTGGCTTTCAGGTTCCCTGCCTGGCATCTGTCCCTGTCAAATTTCTCCCTCACTAGCAGTTTGTCTGCTTAGATACTGGGTTTTGGACTCTGGTCCTTACTTAATTCTGAAGCAAATGGTGACAAAGAGAAAAAGTTAGACAACTTGTTATTTTGTCTACCCAGCATCAATATTCAAAACAAACAAAAACTAAGCAGTAGATTCACATAGGTGTTTGAGCTCTTCTACTCTCCACCCACAGCATGTGTTAAACCCAAGGAGCATTTGTCCTCCTCTTTATCCAAGGGACCAAGGGACCAAAGGACGTATGTCAACAGGTCTACATTCTGTTGGGACCCAGGAGGTCACCCTGCTGAGTTAGTGTGACTCCGGTTAGGCTGAAAATAACAACCCATGAAGACAACCTTCCTCCTAATATTCCACAGCTGGGGGAAGACTCAGCTCCTGGTGGTGGCTACAAGACATTGTATAAGGTAAAAAGGAAGACCAAGGATGTGAAAAGAGGCCATCATGGCTCAGCAGAAAGGTTCAGGAGATTTGACAGCGTTTTAGTCAGAAAACAGCCCAGTAGTGGCACCTGTGTGTGCCAAGTAACTGTGTCTGTCTGCTCTTCTGTCTCCTCTCCCCCTGGATCTGGGAGAGATCCCCCATCACATTGAGCCCATCTGTCTAGCCTTGACCTTCAAAGTGAACCACAGGCAGAAGCTCCATGACTTGTGTGGTTAACTCCTCATGGAGAGTCTGGACATTTCTGAATGCCTCACGGCACGGGTCGGGGTCACGTTTCACCCAGATCTTCCGCATCTCTTGGATGCTACACCCAAAAGCCTGTCCAGTGGCTGCTTGCCCCCCATCTCAAAGTATGCCTTTCTCACTCATTTCCCACTACACCAGGAGGGGAACCTGGTCAGCTTTCTGAGGGGATTCATGTAATGCATGCCTTTGTAGCTTCAGAAAATGGACCGAAAAGTTTTCAGTTCTCCAGTTCATCCACTCATCTGGTCATATAGCCATTTAATAAAATACTTATCAAGCACTATGTTCTGAGGATACAAGAGTAACGACGACAGACATGGCCCTTACCTCACAGAGATTATATTCTCAAGGTGGCAACAGGCACTAAGCTTGGGGCTCGAGGAAGTTGTTCCTGTTCAGGAAGGCATCGGGCCAAGGGAAACAGAAGGGGCCGTCTCATGCATCTCTGGCAATGACCAGATACCTGGAAAAAACCCAGATTCTTTGTCACATGCTCCCCTTCCATAGGTACAAGAGTTCTTGCACAAATTAGGTCCCATGAGCATTCTCCTTCCCCCACATAGCTCCATCCTAATGATGGCCTGGACAAAGAACTGGAAATAAGCTATCAGCTGCTTTGGGGGTTGGGAGACTGGGTGAAGGAGGTGAAAGAACTAAGAAGCACAAATTGGTGGTTACAAAATAGTCATGGGAAAGTAAGAAAAGCCTATGATATATAGCCAATAATATTGCAACAACTACGCATGGTGCCAGTTGGGTCACTGAAAATATGGAGGGGAACACTATGTACAGTATATGATGGTCTCACCACTACGCTGTACCCCTGAAACTAATACAAAATAAAATTGAAAGAAAAAAAAGTTGCCAAGAGGAATGTGTGATTACTTCAGTATTCAACTAATATAAAAACAAACCACTTCCATGAATGTTTATCCCTGGCTGGTGTGGCTCAGTGGATTGAGCACGGGCCTGTAAACTGAAAGGTTCGATCCCCTGTCAGGGTAAATGTCTAGATTGCCAGGTCCCCAGTTGGGGGTGTGCAAGAAGCAACCAACTGATGTATCTCTCACACACTGAAGTCTCTCTCCCTCTCCTTCTCCTTCCTTTCCCCTCTCTCTAAAAATAAATAAATAAAATCTTAAAATAATAACGTTTACTCTCTATGTATCAAGGTATACCAGCCAGTGAGATGACACCTCATTTCTTCACCCTCCTCTACTAGGCAGGCATTCATCCTTGTCTCCAGGAAAACATGTTTAATTTTCAGCATTTTCACTGCTGCCACTAACAATTAAAATTCCATTACAGCTGAGAGCTCGCAGCAAGAGAACTCTCAGGATTGTGCCGCTTCACCCAAGATGCACAATTTGGCCCACGGAGGTGGGGGACGGTGCATTGGCAAACGTCAGTCACTCTATGAAAGGACCAGTCACTCTATGAAAGGACCATGCACACACTTATGGATCACGCTTCTTGGAGAGTCTCTTATTTGCTAAAGGAACTGCTTAAGTTGCAAAGAAAAAGGACTGGATGATAAACTTAACTATTTAAGAGTCAAACATTTTAGAAAGGTTAAAGCAGAAAGGGGGAAAAACAAACTGTGCCACAGCCGTGCAATGGAATACGACTCAGTGATGAGAAAGAGCACAGCGCGAGGGCTATGCCGAGGGAAAGCAGCCAGACTCAGGGGCTGCACAAGGCCCACGGTTCATTTACGGGACATTCTGGAAAAGGCACAACTAAGAGGCAGAAAAACAGATTGGTGGTTGCCAGGGTCTGGAACTGGGAGAAGGGGACCGGGAGGGAATTTGGGGGGTAATGGAACTGTGCTTGAGTGTAGTGGTGGTAACCAACTGTGGACATCTGTCACAACCTCTAAAAGGGTAGGTGTTTTGCTATAGGTAAATTTTACCTCAATTTTTAAAAATTTAAATGTGAAAAAAACAGAGGAAAATATTTAGATTAAATGTACTAAGCCCTGAGGTAATTCAGATTTATATGGGCACTTGAAGACCCAAGAGGTTGGTCAGTAAAGGATAGAAATGGGATGATGTATATGGGCCAGTACAAAGTGTAAAAGAGCAGAAGGAAACCCCACACTATTAAGCTTTAATGCAAGCTAAAGCAACCTTGACATCTCATTTTAAACCAACCCAATTGGGCAACATTTCACAATACAAACAATAGGTAATATTCACTCCATGTTGGAGGGAAACTAGAAACTCATTAATTACAGGTACCCTTGTAAATTAAGATGACCTCTTTGAAAATCAATACATATTATAAAACATTCCCAATAATTTCACACTTGGAAACTTATCCTAAGGAAAAAAAATTCAACAAAAGCAAAGAGCTGTATGTCACAAATGTTTATTACTTTCTCAGCTCTTACAGGAAAATAACAACCAGAAACTAACGTCCAACATTAAGAAGCGCATTGCAGATTGTGACATATCCACTAAAATGACATCTGGGATGCAGAAGAGAATTAAAAAGGCTAATGATGTAGTCCTGGGTAAAAAAAAATAAAGGCACAAAATTATATGTATAATAGTTTTTCACCATAAGCAAGAACTAAATTTTATTCGCTATGAACAAAACATCCCATATATTTCAAGACAGCAGGAGCAAATAACATTTGCAAAACATGTATAAGGGTTGTGCTGAATTTCCATTTCTCTTCTGCAGTCTTCTCCCTTTCCAGCTTCAAAGGAAAGTCACACTTCCTAAGCTGTGTTTCCTTCATTTGTATATTGAGGTAAATAACAAGATGTAAAGTTAAAAAAAAAAGGTAAGGAAAATCACTTTCTAAACTATAAGGCACCATATAAACAAAATGTTCAATTACCAGGAAATAGCAAAGACTTAAGGTAATGTTTCAACAGGAAGTAGGACGATTAATAAATAGCAGGGCTGATGACAAGATTTTAAACAATTTCAGGGGTGGAGGTTGTGTGTGTGTGTGTGTTAAACTGAACTTCGCTGGAAATGTTTTTTAAATTGAAAGAATATGTTTATAATTTTATTCCCCAAGGTACCTTATAACAACTTGAAAATAGTTTTTTCAATCTTCTATTTTTGGGGTAGTTCTTACAGGATGTGACAAAACTCTCAATTAAGTTAAATTGTTTGGATAAATTTGATATGGGGACATATGGGGCACTTTGGAAACGACAGTGAAGACATAAAACAGTGAAGTATAATTATGACAGTGTCATGAACATAAATGTTTGTTGAACTAACGAATGAAAGATCAAATGAATGAATACGGACAAAGAGCAGGGAGGGGCTTTTTTCAATCAGAGTGGCGGGCCTTTGGCCAACCGGGTGTCATGGACAGAACACAACTTCAGAAATTCCGGGTTAACAGGTTAAGATGGTGATTGAAACTGCATCTCAAAATTTCCCAGCCCTAACATCTAACACAATGAGCAAAATAGTTAAACCAGCAAAAAAGAAAAAAGAAAAGTCATCAATAGCAATAAAAGAAGATCAAAAGGGTAAACTAATCTGAGAGATTACTTAAGAAAGAAAAAATTGGGGGAGCAAAGCAAAAGGTATAACCTCAAGGTATGACTCTCAAGCTACCCTCACCCCCCAGTAGTTGTACCTATAAATCAAAAAAATCCAGAGAAGTTTTACTAAATCCCCCCAACACTTCCCTTTTCCACTTCTGATAAAGAAATAGGGGAAAGGGTTGCTGGGGAGAAATAGGGAGAGCTCAGGAAACAACAGAGAAAAGTGATCAGATAGAGAGGCAGGCTCCAAACCTATATGCTGAATTGGAAACCAGCACACAAGGACACCCCGACCCTGAGGGAAGTGGGTATAGAACCCCCAACTGTGTGGAGTGAACTGTGATCCAGGATGTTTGGCATCATTTAGAAGAGAGAATAGAGCCCAGGCAATTCTAACAGAAGGTGTTTTTGCTGGCTGATCTCCCTCCCTCCCTCCATCATTCTCCCAGGTCTCAGATAAGTGGACGGAACACAAAACACCTAGCCCTCAGTACACAGCTTCGAGAGGAAACAATCTGATTTCAAATAGGGTAGGGAGGAAGTCAAAAAGTAACTCATACTATGTAATTGCAAATAGAATGTCTGGCCAGAGCTGCCCCAGCAAAAGTAGGATGAAAAGAAATGTCATAGAAACTATGCAGACTTACTGCAAAAAACAAAAACAAAAACAAAAAAAAAAACCCTGGAGGGAGGGGAGGAAGGGAGGGAGGAGGAAAGAAGGAAGGGAGGGGAGAAGAGAAGAAAAGGGAGGGGACACGGGGGAGGGGGCAAGGGATGGAAGGAGGAAAAGGAATAGAGGAAGAGAGGAAAGAAGAAAAAAATGTAAAACAAAGAACTCAACCAAGAAGAAAGTATGACTCAAAGAGGAGATCCCTTATAACTACTTCATACTGTACAGCAACAAAAAAGAACATAAATCTCAATAAAACAAGAGCTCTGAACAAGATATAAAACAACACAGTGAGATTTTCTAAATGGAGACTGTGAAGAATTAACAAAACAAATTGAGGAGCAAAACCACAGTATTATGGAACTAATACATAATTCAGGACAGCAAAGAATGACTAGATCTTGTGCTGAAAATTGAGTTACTGGAATAAAAGGCTTGCCTTACAATTAAAATGACAAATATCTTAAAACTGTTGGACAGGAGCCAATAGATATGGAAGACAAAATTATCCAATATATGGATATTCGATTGCTTAAACTGATAATCCAACAAAGATTTAAGATGTACTTAAGCCCTGGCCAGTGTGGCTCAGTTTGTTGAGGCATCGTCCCGTAGACAGAAAGGTTGCGGGTTGGATTCCTGGTTAGGGCACATACCGAGGTTACAGGTTCAGCCCCCTTCAAGGCACATATAAGAAGGCAGCCAATCAATGTCTGTCTGTCTGTCTCTCTCTCTCTCAAAGCAATGAAAAAATGTCAGGTGAAGATTAAATAAAAAGATGTACTTAAAAACATAATACAAATAATTTTCCTGAAATAAAAATTAGAATGACTTTTCAACTCTCAAAGGGCACAGTCCATTGTGGGAAAATTTTATTCAGAATGCATAATACCAAATATATCCCAATTAAGCTGGAATGATACAGATCAAGATATGGAATTCTTCCAATATCCAGAACAAAACAAATTACCTACAAGGAAGAAAAAAAATCTAGCTATCCTCAAACAATTCCACAGTAGCACTCAATGCCAGAAGACAATGGAATAATGTCCACAAAGTTCTAAATAAAATAGTTTGTCCTAAAAATATTATGCTCATCCCTGCCTGATGTGGCTCAGGGGATGGAGGACCAGCCTGAGACCCAAAGGGTCTCAGGTTGGATTCCCAGTCAGGGCACAAGCCTGAGTTGCAGGCCATGTGCCCAGTAGGGGGCGCATGAGAGACAACCACAAATTGATGTTTCTCTCCCTCTCTCCCGCCTTTCCTGTCTAAAAATAAATTTAAAAATCTTTTTTAATATATTTTATTGATTATGCTATTACAGTTGTCCCATTTCTCCCCCTTCATTCCCCTCCACCCTGCACACCCCCTCCCATCCACATTCCCCCCTTTAGTTCATGTCCATGTGTCAAAAGTTCTTTAGCTTCTACATTTCCCACACTATTCTTACTCTCCCCCTGTCTATTTTCTATCCACCATCCATGCTACTCATTCTCTGTACCTTTTCCCTCTCTCTCCTCCTCTCACTCCCATGTTGCTAACCCTCCATATGATCTCCATTTCTATGGTTCTGTTCCTGTTCTAGCTGTTACCTCAGTTTGCTTTTGTTTTAGGTGTGGTTGTTAATAACTGTGAGTTTGCTGTCTTTTTACTGTTCATATTTCTTATCTTCTTTTCCTTAGATAAGTCCCTTTAACATTTCATATAATAAGGGCTTGGTGATGATGAACTCCTTGAACTTGACCTTATCTAAGGAGCGCTTCATCTTCCCTTCCATTCTAAATGAAAGCTTCACTGGATAGAGCAATCTTGGATGGAGGTCCTTGCCTTTCATGACTTGGAATACTTCTTTCCAGCCCCTTCTTGCCTGGAAGGTCTCTTTTGAGAAATCAGCTGACAGTCTCATGAGAACTCCTCTGTAGGTGACTGTCCCCTTATCCCTTGATGCTTCTAGAATTCTCTCCTTCATTTTCATCTTGGGTAATGTAATTATGATGTGCCTTGGTGTGTTCCTCCTTGGGTCCAACTTCTTTGGGACTCTTTGAGCTTCCCGGACTTCCTGGAAGTCTATTTCCTTTGCCGGATTGGGGAAGTTCTCCTTTATTATTTGTTCAAATAACTTTTCCACTTGTTGCTCTTCCTCTTCTCCTATGGTACCCCTATAATTCAGATGTTGGAATGTTTAAAGATGTCCTGGAGGTTCCTAAGCCTCTCCTCATTTTTTTTGAATTCTTGTTTCTTCATTATTTTCTGATTGGTTGTTTCTTTCTTCCTTCTGGTCCACTCCATTGGTTTCAGTCCCAGTTTCCTTCCCATCACTGTTGGTTCCCTGTACATTTATTTTCCTTTACTTCACTTAGTGTAGCCTTCATTTTTTCATCTAATTTGAGACCAAATTCAACCGATTCTGTGAGCATCCTGATCACCAGTGTTTTGAACTGTGCATCTGATAGGTTGGCTATCTCTTTGTCACTTAGTTGTATTTGTTCTGGAACTTTGATCTGTTCTTTCATTTGGGCCATTTTTTTGTCTTGTCTCACCAGTTAGTAGTGAAGGGCAGAGCCTTAGGTGTTCACTAGGGCAGGGCAACCCAGTCACTGGGTTGTGATGCAGTATGTGGGGCAGGGGTCCGAGAGGGAACAATGGTGCTTGCTCCACTCTCTGCCATATTTCGGTCACTTCTCCTGCTTCTCACAAGCAAATCGGGCCCTTCTGGTGCTGATTCCCGTGTGGCTTCTGTATGTTCTAGGACCCTGTGGGTCTCCTGTGAGGCTGGGAGTTTCTCCCTGCACCTCAACCCCCACAGGTGTTTTCAGTTGGTGTTTTGAGGCTTTATTTCCCTACACTGGAACCCTAGGTTACATGGTCTGTCTTGCTCCCCAGTTTCGCCTGGTTTATCTGTGCTCAAATGTGGGACTGCCTGCTGCCTTGTGCACCTTGCTGCGCTCCACAATCTGCTGCCTCACTAGGTCTGTCAGCTGCCACCCTGTGCGCCAGACATCCACCAGCCACCGCTTTGCCGCAAGTTCCCTCTGCCCTGGCTGCCCGACTCCACTTCTCCTACTGGTCTGGATGAATGTGTCTTCATTAACTCCTTGGTTGTCAGACTTCCATACAGTTCAATTTTCTGTCAGTACTGGCTAAATTTTGTTTTCAAATTGTTGTCCTTCTTTTGGTTGTGGGAGGAGGCCCGGTGTGTCTACCTATGCCTCCATCTTGGCCAGAAGTGGGTATGATATTTTTTAAAAGATTTTTAAATTGAGACTTCCGGCCAAGATGGAGGTGTAGGTGGACACACTGGGCCTCCTTGCACAACCAAAGTTAAGGACAACAAAGTTTTAGAAACAAGAAAACAACCTGAACTAACAGAAAATTAAACTGTATGGAAGTCTGACAACTATTTATCCAGACCGGTAAGAGGGGCGGAGTCGCAGCAGGAAAAAGCAGAGGTTGGTGGACCCAGGCATGCAGGAGCCCCAGGCATGCAGGTGGCAGCTAGTAGACCCTGGGCGCGGGGTGGCAACGGGCAGGCCCAGTAAGGCTGTGCAAGGTGGTTGGCTGACCAGGTGGTCCCATATTCATGCGCAGATAAGCCAGGTGAAAACGGGGGGCCAGATAGACCTCCCAACCCAGGGCCCCAGCATCAGGAAATAGAACCTAAAAACATCGATTGAAAACACTTGTGGGGGTTGGGGTGCCAGGAGAGACTCCCAGCCTCACAGGAGAGTTTGTTGGAGAGACCCACAGGGTCTTAGAACATACACAAGCCCACCCACGTGGAAATCAGCACTAGAAGGGCCCAATTTGCTTGTGGGAAGTGGTAGAAGGGACTGAAATATGAGGGAGAGCGGAGCAAGCTCCATTGTCCCCTCTCGGACCCCTGCCCCACATACTGCATCACAACCCAGTGACTGGGTTGCCCTGCCCTAGTGAACACCTAAGGCTCTGCCCTTCACTACTAACTGGTGAGACAAGACAAAAAAATGGCCCAAATGAAAGAACAGATCAAAGTTCCAGAACAAATACAACTAAGTGACAAAGAGATAGCCAACCTATCAGATGCACAGTTCAAAACACTGGTGATCAGGATGCTCACAGAATCGGTTGAATTTGGTCTCAAATTAGATGAAAAAATGAAGGCTACACTAAGTGAAGTAAAGGAAAATAAATGTACAGGGAACCAACAGTGATGGGAAGGAAACTGGGACTGAAACCAATGGAGTGGACCAGAAGGAAGAAAGAAACAACCAATCAGAAAATAATGAAGAAACAAGAATTCAAAAAAAATGAGGAGAGGCTTAGGAACCTCCAGGACATCTTTAAACATTCCAACATCTGAATTATAGGGGTACCATAGGAGAAGAGGAAGAGCAACAAGTGGAAAAGTTATTTGAACAAATAATAAAGGAGAACTTCCCCAATCCGGCAAAGGAAATAGACTTCCAGGAAGTCCGGGAAGCTCAAAGAGTCCCAAAGAAGTTGGACCCAAGGAGGAACACACCAAGGCACATCATAATTACATTACCCAAGATGAAAATGAAGGAGAGAATTCTAGAAGCAGCAAGGGATAAGGGGACAGTCACCTACAGAGGAGTTCTCATGAGACTGTCAGCTGATTTCTCAAAAGAGACCTTCCAGGCAAGAAGGGGCTGGAAAGAAGTATTCCAAGTCATGAAAGGCAAGGACCTCCATCCAAGATTGCTCTATCCAGCAAAACTATCATTTAAAATGGAAGGGCAGATAAAGTGCTTCTCAGATAAGGTCAAGTTCAAGGAGTTCGTCATCACCAAGCCCTTATTATATGAAATGTTAAAGGGACTTACCTAAGAAAAAGAAGACAAAAAACATGTACAGTAAAAAGACAGCAAACTCACAGTTATTAACAACCACACCTAAAACAAAACCAAAAACAAACTAAGCAAACAACTAGAACAGGAACAGATCCACAGAAATGGAGATCATATGGAGGGTTATCAACAAGGGAGTGGGAGGGGGAGAGAGAGGGAAAAGGTACAGAGAATGAGTAGCATAGATGGTGGGTAGAAAACAGACAGGGGGAGAGTAAGAATAGTGTGGGAAATGTAGAAACCAAAGAACTTATAAGTATGACACATGGACATGAACTAAAGGGGGGGAATGTGGGTGGAAGGGGGTGTGCAGGGTGGAGGGGAGTGAAGGGGGGAACATGGGACAACTGTAATAGCATAATCAATAAAATATATTTAAAAAAAACAAAAAAAAATATTATACCCAGCCCATAATGTTGTTCAAGTAATATAAGAACCATGAGTCATTCTCGAAACAATGACTTCACAGTAAAATCTGACAGTTGAGAGATGACCCTAAATAAGGAATTCAGTAATGTTAACAAAATGGAAAAAGGGTTGGTGATGAACACTGAGTTTATTTAAATATTGAATCAATAGTAAAGAACTATGGGAAATACATTTCTATAACTAAATGTGTATATATCTAGAAAATGAAAAATCATTGTATAACTTTTGAAAATCAAGAAACAAAATAAGTGATAGGAGAAAACGCATAAATGTTAATGCTCTCATCTTCTTTGTAATAATTAATTATGAGGGAAGAAAAGAGGAAAACAGAATTAATTGTACTAGCTAAAAAATGAAACATGTTTTTTTTTAAGCTGCCTCACCTGCAAAAAAAAAAAAGAAAAAGAAAGAAACGTAGCATTTTAAAATCTCCAAGCATGCAGTTCTCATTCTCTCTCCCTTTCTTCCTCCATCCCTCCCCCTTCTTTCCTCTCTTCTTAAAGGAATATTTTATTATACCAAGTGGTAAAAGCACATTCATTTAAAATTCAACAACTTTTTCCATTTCACTCTAATATATTGTATTGAATTCAAATAAAAGTAAATTATTAACTTGAATACTTTTTAATAAAAATAGCAACTTACTTTTACAGCTCATATGCATAGCTATCCTCTCACTGTACACATACACATAATACAACAATGTGTAATAAAAATATATTGGGAGCAGTGTTCAGCCAGTGTTAACCACGGTTGTTTCTCAGTGGTGGGGTTTTTCCTTTTTTGCGTGAGAACTTTCCTCCACCTTTTGATCTCTCCTAAAGCAAGCACGTTGTCGCTTTAAAAAGACCGTAGATGGGTTGCATGATTAAGTGCTGATACCCAAAGTGACTGTGCCAAGATGTTAAGGGAGAGAGGAAAACAGAGGAGGGGTGGAGGTGTCAGATGGACAGAAAGAACAGCGGAACGAGAGGAGGGGGCACCAGAGGAGAGGGCGGAAAGGAGGGATGAAAAGGGGAGGCACGGAGAGACCCGATGAGGCAGCCTGGGCGGAGGAAGAGCAGAGAGGAAGAGACCCGGGGGAAAGGGGGGAAGGGAGTGGAGGGAGGACACGACGAGAAGGGGAGGGCCCCAGAGTGCCCAGAGACGCCAGCCTCGCTGCCTGGCTGCGGAAAAAGCCTGGCCTCATGCTGACCTACTTTCCTTGGGTCAATCTGTTTGCTGCCAAAGCTACTGTTGAGACAGCCTGCTGCCTCGGTTAGACGCACAGACTTTGGAGGGAGCCAACCCGGGCTCCGCCAAATCGTCCTCCTCCGTGCGCGTGAGCTGTCGGTTTCCTCCACTGGCGCCCCGCTGGGGAAGGCAGACTCCCTTCGCGAGGGTCAGGCTTCTCCACAAGATCCGCGGCTTCTCTCTGTTAATCCCTAGGCACCCCTTGGGATCTATGGCCAGAGAGCAGGCGCCCTTCACCCTGGGAGAGAACTAGACCCTCGTGCCCTGGGAGCCTCGCCTCTCCAAAGACTTCCCCTCCAGGTCCCTCCAGGTCCGTCCAGGGCTGAAGAGAGGCCCACAATTGTGTCCAACTGTCTCTCAATCTCTGTCTCTGTCTTTCTGTCTCTGTCTCCCTCCCTCTCTCTTTCTGCATCTCTCTCTCTCTTTCTGCATCTCTCTCTCTCTCTCTCTCTCTCTCTCATTGTCAGCCCAGCTCTGCCACTCTCCACCCCTGGGCAAGTCTCCCATATTTCTTGTTTTTAAGGTGGAGAAAATGCCATCTACATCTCATGGTGAGGGTGAGGACAAAATAAAAGAGTGTGTGTGGAAGTGCCTCGGGTGGCAGTGAGCGCATGCTGTGTGCTCCTGGCACGTGGTGGGTGCTCCATACAAATGTTAGTTTCTCCATTCAGGAGGAAGCTGCTTCACGGGGGCTCCAGCTGATGGCTGCAGGCGCTGGCCAGCTCCGCACCTGGTCAGAATGATTTATGTCATCATAGTTACTCTGCCCCAGACACAAAATAACCAAGTGCTTGGGGAAATGCCTCCTTTTTGAAACATTGTATTTCCTATGAAACACTTGGGCCCCATGCCCACTACCTAAAGAACTATTTTTGGAGTATTGATATAAAAATAATAATAAACACTTAAAAACCAATTGCTATGGTGCAGACAGAGGGTTCCAGAGCTTTAGATGAAATAACTCTTAGCCTCACAGCAACAAACTGAGACTCAGGAGGAAAATGGAGACTGAAACAAGCATCGGAGTTATAAGTGGACATTTGTCATGTGAGGGTCGCATGGCATCCATTCCCCCTTTTTATGGTTAATATCAGCTTGATTTCTTCTGGGACGTTACTTCCAGGAAGATGCCTCCTGCCTCCAGCCTTTCTCCTCCAACCTAAAATCTTACACCTGTCATGTCAGGAGCTTGAATCTCTTCAATACCCTGCCCCTTGCCCATCAGTAAAACCCAGACTCCATGCCCTGGCTGGTTTGGCTCACTTGTTTGGAGCGTCATCCTGTGAACAGAAAGGCTGTGGATTTGATTCCAGGTCAGGGCTCATGCCTGAGTAGCGGGTTTGACCCCTGGTCAGAGCACATAGGAGAGGCAACCAATCGATGTTTCTCCATCACATTGATGTTTCCCTTCCTCTCTTTCCCTCCATTCTCCTCTAAACATGTCCTTGGATGTGGATTTTTTAAATTTTTCTTTTAAAACTGACTCCTTATCACGATACACAAGGTCTTGTATTCCATGTGACTCTGTCCCATTTCTTCTTTTTTTCAAGATTTTGTTTATTTACTTTTAGAGAGGGGAAAGAAGGCAGAGAAATATCAATTGCCTCTCACAGGCCCCCAACCAGGAACCTGGCCTACACCCCAGGCATGTGCCCTGTCCGGGATTTGAACTGGTGACCTTTCCCTTTGCAGGACAAAGCCCAACCCTATAGGGGACCATTCTGCATGGCATGAGGAATGTAGCCCAGCCCTTGATTCAGAAAACTGATAGGGAGCAAGGTCAGCACACAGGACCCACGCCCACGGATAGGTTCTCCCATAGGAAATCAGGCCTGCATTGTACCTAGCCTGCTTTGAGTCTTGCTTTTGCTAAAACTCCCTCACCCTGAATTGAGGCAGCAAATGTTTACTGCATATCTCTAAAGTAACTTCCTAAAATCTATGCTAAACCTCCTAACCAGTTCAACCACTTTTCCCTTTGCATTTGCAAATATCCTTCTTTTTTGATGTAATTAGCAACATCCTCTCCTTTGTTTTCTGTAAAAGGTAACCACCTAAAGTGAACCTGTGCATAGTAAACGAGGATGATCCTCAATGTAATGTGCCCAAAAAGCAATAAAAACCTGTCCAGGCAGGGGTTGGGGTGCTCTCTCACTCAGAGAGTGGCCATGCGGTCGTCCCTTTTTCTCCACAGGATTTCTGCAGTCCGTGTGAATTTGTTCATCGCATCCACAACACAGGGACCCCACAGGCTGGGGTCTGCATCTCAACCCACTGAGCCACACCAGCCAGGGCTATCTCTCAATACTTTCGTCTTATCTCTCAATACTCCTACCCAAGCACCTTCCTCTAGCTACATGAAATTCTTCACTGATTCCTGGACAGTCTTTGCTTTTTTTGAGCCTCCAAGCCTTTGCATGTGCTATTTACTTCACTTAGAATGTCCTTTACCCTTTCTCTACCTAAAACACTTGTTCTCATGCTTTAAGACCAAGCTCATACATCCCCTATTCTGGGAGGCCTTTCCTGACCCTCACAGGCAGAATTTTAGCATTCCTTCTTCTGAGCTCCCATTTTACCTATTCCCCAATTCTACTAAGTACATATTTTACTATTTTGAATTTATCCCACAAGTCATGTCTCAGTCTGCTCTCTCTACCCATTACTCCTCCTCAGACAGGATGAGTGAATGAGTACATTTTGGTTGGAGGTTGGAAAAGGAGATAGTCTTAGGTTTGCTTTTCTTCTCATGGGAAGCTGGTTTGATGTGGGCTCATTTACACTTCTGAGAGCGAGAGAGATGTAAGCCTGGAACTGCGCATAGCCATGCTGCCACTACGAGGAAAACACTGCCTGGAATGGACCTTAGACAGAGGAAGACAGAGTTCGCACATGGAGTGAGACCAAGTTCCCATGGTGACATGTGAGCCCCTAGATGCAGCTGTGCCTGAAGTCAGACATGACTCAAAATTTACAGTTGTGTAAGGCATTTCCTCTTTTTGCCAAGCTATTTTGAACATGGATTTTCCCATCTATTTCAAACAAAAATAAAAAAAAATCCTGCTATCCTCAAAGAACACTGAAGTAAGAATACCCCTGAAGAGAGAAAAATCTTTAAAAACCTACATGCCATGCCTCAAAATAAAAGTATAGGATCAACTTGAAGAGACAGAATGGCCTGAGGCTGGCAGGACTTGACTGCGACCTAGCGGAACAAAGACTTGTTGAGGGCACACATCGTGCCTGGCCTGACAGAGAAAGTGCCCGTCGTTAGGAGCGGTGGTCAGACATGGGTGCCCAGACAAAGGCGGGTCGTGGAGAACAAGTGGGCAGTGCTCATCCAAGCACCGTGCAGGTATCAGACTTTCCTTGGCAAGATTCTCCGTCTGGTGTGGGGGCTCTGAACCTGAGGTCCCCTGGCTGAGCTCCCTGGAGTTCTGGGAACCTCCTAGGATTGTATGTGGAATGGGGCACCTTTCACAGAAGAGTGTCCAGTTTCAATCAGATTCTCAGAGGGGTTCACTACACTAAGTAGGTGAAGATTCGCTAATAGAGTAAGTGAAGTGTTTCAGCATTGCAGCAAAGAAACTCTTTTTCAAAACCACCCAAATTCTTTTGTCGATTCCAGTCTCGTGCTCAGGACACCGCCCTCTGATAATCAGCTTTCCCATGTGGCTTGCCTTCGGAGAGAAAATG
The DNA here is from genome assembly GCA_039655065.1 of Glossophaga mutica. NCBI lineage: Eukaryota > Metazoa > Chordata > Mammalia > Chiroptera > Phyllostomidae > Glossophaga > Glossophaga mutica. The sequence continues at coordinate 25,120,062 of CM077315.1, forward strand.
CAGAGAGCACCTGAGAGGGACGCGTGGCTCCACTGAGAGCTGTGATTCTCCTTGCGGAGTAAGAAAGGAGACGTCAGTGAGAGGAGGGATGCGTTGTCCTGGGCGGCCCCAATGCAAGTAGAACAGGACTTGGGTCACAATAATCAGTGTTTTCTGAGCACGTTCCAGATGCTTTCATGTTATCTCATTTAATCATGAGAAACTTGTAAGGGAGAAATTACTATCCCCGTTTTTATAGGAGGAAATCAAGGTTTAGAGAGGTTAAGAAATTCCCTCGAGGTCACACAGCTGCCAAGACCTTGCATTTTTCACACTGCCCACAACCACCACAAGCCACATCCACGTGATCGTCACACGTCGGTCTCAGTTTTAACTTTGATTATGGTGCTACCGACCTGACATGCCTTCCGCATGGTTCTAGCAGTGCACCCTGCCTCCACCCCTGGACAAGGGTATGTGAATCTAGGCACAGCTCCCTGGGATACCCGCTGGACAGAGAGATTGATGTAAGGATGGAAACATGACCCAAGTCAGGGCCTTCAGAGTTCTTCCCTGAATTGTGTAAACAGACACAGTGAGGAGGCCCTTGGCCTCTGGGATCTTGGAGAAAGTTCATCTTCGAGAGGAGAGAATAAAGTCCATCAGAAACCAGAAGAGATGAGAGCTGGGCTTCCAGTCCCAGTCCTAGAAGTACTTTGCCTTCTGTGAACCTCTCTCATAACAGTCTAGACAGGCAGGCAGTCAATGGGCGGAAGTGCAAACCTTCACAGCTCCCTCTCGGTGCATTTCTTCTTTACATCAAAACCCCAAGGTTCTAGTCTTTTTACCAAAATGAGAGAAATAAGAAACAAAGTGGTCGAGCACACACGCAGGTGAGAGGCAGAGCAGAAGTTAGGACGCAGGACTGCAACTCAGTCACCGTGTTGTACTGTTTCCCATCGACACAGTGAAAGTGCACGCCAATTTTCAGTCCTGTCAGCAAAAGCAGAGAGGTGTTACGCCTCAGTTTGGGGAGGGACTTGGAAGTAGTTTAAATACCTCCAATGAGGAATGTTTGCCCCAGAAAATGACCGATTCCTAGCTTATCTAGAGAAGCAAAGTATGAGGTATGTCCGGAAAAAGTCCAGCCATTGTTAGTATAACGAGAATGGTTTGTGCAACATTGATGTAACCTGGCAGCCAAGGAGAGTGGACTGGAATGCCCAGGAGTGAACAACAACTTCACTGTACTAGTCGGGGGGTGGGGGGGGGCGGTAGGTGCCATTGAGTGAGCATGTGTACTGTGTGGTCATCACATTCCAAATGACTGAGTGAGTAGAGCAACGAGTCTTCATCAAATTTTGCATTAAGCTTGAACGTTCCTCCACGGAAACTATTGGGATGATTCAGAAGGCCGCAGCTATGGGCAACTGGTGATTGGCAGCTTCATCAGGATAATGCGTTCATTGTGCAAAGTTTTTTGGCAAAACATCAAATCACCCAGATGACTCAGCTCCCCTGTGACCCAGATTTGGTACCCTGCAACTTCTGGCTTTTCCCCAAACTAAAATCATCTTTGAAAGGGAAGAGATTTCAGACCGTCGATGAGATTCAGGAGAATATGATGGGACAGCTGATGGCAAGTGGGAGAACTGTGTGAGGTCCCAAGGTGCCTACTTTGAAGGGGACTGAGGCATCCTTGTACAAACATGTACAGTGTTTCTTGTATCTTGTATCTTCTTCAAAAAAAGTCTCTATTTTTCATACTATGTGGCTGGATACCTTCTGGACAGAGCTCATATTAGTGTTTTGCTAACAATTCCCAAAATCTCAGCAACTTATGAAAACAAGATTTATTTCTTGCGCTCAGGTTTGCCACTCAGCTGCATCTCTGCTCAGCTCTGCTCCACATCTCACCTCAGGACTCAGGCTGAAGGAGCAGCCACCACCGGGGACATGCAGAACTCAGGTCAGGAGGCAGGAAAGCCAAACTATGCAATCTCATTGGAAGCTTCTGCTTGGACATAGCGTAAATCATGTCTACTTATGTTCCACTGGCCAAAGCAAGTCACATGTCTAAGCCTGACAATATTTCCACCTACTGGATTAACTCCTGGAAGAAATATATTCCCCTCACTGGACTTCTGAAAGTCACATGGCGCAAGGTGTGGATGCATAAGGAAGAAGATGGTTGCAAACAATAACACAACCAATTATACCAACAAACAAGCCTGAGCTAAAACAACAGGACACGTGACAAATCTACTTTTTGCCACAGCAGCCCTGCAGCAGGGCTGATGGGAGGACACAAAGCTCTCAGACTTCCTGAACTGGACAAAGACAGAGTCTCAGCTATAGACAGGCCAGGTTTCAATGGCAAAACAGAAAGCCTTCAGGGCTAAAGCCTTTCACATCTGGAGCCCAAACAGGGACCTAACAAACGGCCAAAATACAATGGCCTGAGGGGATGCCTGATGAGTGTGTCAAGAGAATAATCATTTTCTCAGAGCACTGGGTTGTGAATAATTTCCCCTTCTGTTTTCTATTGTGTTATTGTGCTTTCTTAATTATTAAAAAAAAAAAAAAAGCATTTAAAAACTAAAAAAGACATGTGCCCTTCCTGAAGTTCAACAGCATGGGCAGCAGAGACAACTGCTTTTCAATGCCTAAGCTCGTGATGTTGAAGAAGGTTTATATGTCGATGATGCACCACGGGTGTGTGATTTCAGTCCTGGCGGGGTGGGGTGGAGAGTGGTCCTGCCACCCACTGCAATGACCAACCAATGGGAAGGTGGTGATCAGCATGGTGTCTTTTCTGAGCTGTGTGTGTGTGAACAAACTAGACTTCACTTTGAAAACCTAGACGTTGCAGGAATTTTCCACCCACAGATTCCATCCGAGGTTGAAGACAGAAAAGGCTACTGTGAGATCAGCAGGAATTGGGGCCTGGATTTCTTTCTGGCCCAAGAAGGGAGATTAGGCAACATGGGCTTGAAAATGTCTTAGCTGGAACTGAATCTGTGAGAAGTCAGCCCTGTGCTTTTGCAAAAGTTAATGAATTTGGGCCCATTTGAGCCCAGTTTGATGCAATCAATGTGCATAAGGGCCTAAGCCATGGCTTTGGAGTTGTACAGACCTTTAACATTGGTCCTGTCACTTGAGAGCTCTGGGACTGTGGGCAAGTCATTTAATTTCTCTGTCCTCAAATTTCTCCTTCAAAAATGAAATAATAATAGCATCTACCTCATTGGGATGTTTTTAGGCTTGAATACACACATCTAAAGCTCCTAACACAGTATTGACTATAATAAGCTAATAACAAATTTTAATTATAAACACTAATGCTATTGAAACAAAAATGGTTGATACATGTGTGTTTGTAGCTTTTCCCCTTCTTTTTCTATTGAAGAAAAACTAGCGTTACTTGGTCAGCATTTCCTCTTCTTCCCCTTCTCCCAAGCCCTCCTCCACTCTTGGGTCTTATTGAAGAAATCCAGCTAATCAATGGGAGAAGACCTGAGAAACAGGTGATTTGCAACAGAAAGGGCTAAACAGAACAACAACAGAAAGCAAACAATAAGAGAGAGAGGGAGTGGGGGGGAGGGAATGGGACTGAATGGTGGGAGTGTTTATAAAAGTTTTGAAAAAAAGTGCAAAATGAAAAACAGGGTGAATATTTTAGAGCTGGTGAATAGTGTGAAAAGTGGTACCTGAGATATACCAAGGAAAGAGACTAAATTCATTATCTCTCACTGTATAATAAATTATCCCAAAATTTAGCAGCTCAAAACAATAAAGATGTATCATCTATTTCTGTGTTTCAGGAATTTGGAAGAAACTTAGCTGGGTTGTTCTGGCCCAAGGTCTCTCATGAGGTTGCAGTCAAGATATCAGCCAGGGCTGCGGCATCAGAAGCCTGATAGGCTGGAAGACCTGTTTTCAATTCTGCTCACTGGGGAGGCCTGTCTCTCACCACAGGGCTCTCCAGGGGGCTGCCCAAGTGTCTTCGCAATGTGACAGCTGACTTCCCCAGAGTGTGGGGTCCAGGAGAGACCACAAAGAAGAAGCTGCAAGGCCTTTTATGAACCAGCCTTGGAAATCCCTCACCGTCACTTGCACTATATTCTATAGTGAGTCACTAAGTCCAGCCCACAGTAAAGGAGAAGGGGATGGGGCTTCCTCTGTGGAAGGAGGTAGTGTCAAAGAATTGTGGACATATTTTAAAACCACTGACATGACTTAAGAGAGTATTCTGGTGGACTGTGATTTTGAGTCCCTTGAATATTATTGGGGGACTGCAGATGAGGCTTGGGATTATTTTTGCTTTGACCACACAGTTTTTGTTATTGCTTTAATATGATGACATGATCCCTAGATTGGTCTATATATTTTAGCATCATTTCCTTTATGCCCGAATGATATCCTTTAGCATTTCTTGCAATCCAGTTTTACTGGCAGTAAGTTCTTAAGCTCCTTCTCTGAGACTCTAATGACATATGTATAAAACTATTTGATATTGTCCCAAAAGTCCCTGAGGCTTGGTTCATTTTTTTTTTTAATCTTTTCTCCCTGTTCTTCAGATTGGATCATTATTACTCATCTGCCCTCAAGTTCTCTGACCCTGTCTTCTGTTATCTGAAATCTGCTGCTAAATACCTTCAGGTATTATTCATTTGTTTTTACTTTCACTTCTAGAAGTTCCATTTGTTCTTTTTTGTGGTCTCCATTTTTTTGGCCAGCATTAGCGATTTGCTTACTCCTTTAATTCTCTAAACGGTATTTATTATCGCTGCTTTAAAGCTTTCATTTTCTAAGTCCAATATCTGGGCCACCTTGAGATTAGTTTTTATTGCCTGCTTTTTTCCTAACTTACGGCTGATATAAGTTTCCCCGTACATTTTGGCAAGTTCATAGTTGGTTGTTGTGGAATGGTTAATCTGTACCAGTCACTCCATCATGGCTAGAAACTGAAGTCCAATCTGTTTATCTTGGTCTTTCTATTTCTAGTTGGAGCCTTCTAGAATTTGGTGAATCTGAAGAATTATGATAACAAACCCACACTGGAGGTGTTCCCAACCTGTCATTCACTGAAGACACGTCTAGTTCATTTTCCGTTTCTTTGCATGTCTAGTGTTTCTTGACTGAAAACTGAATGTTGTGACTAATACATCATAGGGCATGTATTACTGTATACGTATCTGGATTTTGTTATGTTCCCCTGAAAGGTATTAATTCTGAAGTTAAGTTACTGACAAGTCATTTTGCACTAAAGTAGGTTTGGTTTTACGATGTGCGAGTGCAGATCTGTGGAACCGCCCAAAGTGTTTCCCAAGACCCTCCGACGTGGTTGAACTCAGCTTCCAAACTCTGCCTCTACTGCAAGTGTTTCCATGACTTCATTTTCTGTTTTGTTAGGGAAGGTCTAAAGTGGGTCTTACCCTAAGGTAGTGGTTCTCCCCAGGGGTAGGGGGGTACTTCTGTCCCTAGGGGACACCTGACACGTCTGAATACATTTTTGGCTGTCACAAGTTGGCGGTGGGGCACTACTAGCATGTAGTGGGTGGAGGCCAGCGATGCTGCTAACTAGCCTACAATGCACGAGACAGCCTCTCACAGCAAAGAACTCTCCTGTCTAAAATGTCAATAGGACGAAGGTTGAGAAACCCTGCTCCAGAGCACACTCCTTCCCTTTGAAGTGTGGTCTTTCTAGCATCTCAGCTGGATATGTCAGGGGTGTAACAAGCCATTAATGAGATCTCTCCATTCTGACAGGGCTGAAAATCCAACAAGCCCCAGGCCTGCTCACCCTCTAGTACCTAATACTGTGCTCTCAAACCCGTAGCAGCTGCTGTCGGGTGAGTCTCAGGTGGTCTCGTTTGCATGTGTCTCTCAGCCACAGGCTCAGAGGGGACCACACGTAGTTCTCTCTGGACAGCATCCTGCTCTCTGACATCCTGCCCCATGGATTCTAGCTTCTCCAGTTGGCCTAAGCTCTGATCTCCCCCTTCTTCAGTCCGTGGCACCATTGTGCTCTGCTCAATTTCTAGTTCTGCCACAGTTGGAATATTGTCCCCAGGCAAGGAGCTGGACAATTATGGGACTAAACTGGTGACATTCCTGTCTCTCAAGGATCACAGCCTTGCTCTCCTTGTTGTTCCCTGTCTGACGTAAGTTTCCCCATATATTTTGTCAAGTTCATGGCTGTTTGTGGTGGAAGGGTTAATCTGTGCCAGTTATTCCACCATGGCTAGAAACTCAAGTCCAGTGTGTTTACCCCAGCCTTTCTATTTATAGCTGGAGCCCTGCAGAATTTGGTGAATCTGAAGAATCATGATAACTATTCACACTGTAGGTGTTCCCAACCTGTCACACCCTGAAGACACTCCTAGTTCTGATTCTCAATCAACAGTCATGTCCTGTGCCCTCAACAGTAGCAAGGTTCTCTCACTGGAGACAAGTAGTTTTCCCTTATAACGACCCTGAGAGGTATCCATCATCACCCCCATTTTTTAATGAAATAAACTTGTGTTAGGAAGTGTAATTTTCCTAAAATTGAGGGAGATAAAGACAGATCCAGGGATCACATTGAAATATGTCACAAACATGAATAAGTCTCTCCGATTCCAAGTCCAATATCCTTTCATTCCTTTCCGACGTCCACAGTGGTCTTTCTGCGAGCTATCTACCAGCTCTCAGAGGAGACTAAATGGCTTCAGAACATGACTAGCTTTTTCCCTTCTCACACCCATCTGCTCTCCGCTGATTTTATTCATGGTTTTCTTTTCTAGAAAAGCCTGTATCTGCTGCTGGGCCTCTTTGTCCGCATTTGTCCTGGGGCATATCTTAGCCTGAACATCGCCTGTCTCCCAGGGATCCAGGAACTTACACTGTCGAAAACACGCTGTCCAACATCTACACCACATACCTTCATTTGCTTTGTTAAAATCTTTTTTAAAAGATCACCTCTCAAGTGTTAAGTAAACATTTTTCCAACTTGGGTAAGACAGGGCTTTCCGTGGAACACCAGTGAATACTGACTCATGTATTCCGATTTTTATGCATTCAAAACCACATTTTAGGTTGAAAATAGAACCACGTTATCTCTTTGCACTGTAAAATCATGACAAAAAGCAACAATGTGGTAATGAGTTGAATGTTGGCACCCCAAAAAAGATATGTCTATGTCCTAAACCTCAGGACCTGTGAATATGAACTTCTTTGGGAAACCAGTCTTGGCAGATATAATTAAATTGAGGATCTTGAGATAAGTCCATCCTGAATATCCGGGTGGCCCTAAATCCAATGACAAGTGTCCTTGTAAGAGACATATTTGGAGACACAGAGCCACAAGAAGGAGACTATGTAGAGAGATTTGAGTGATACCAACAGCCACTGGAAGCTGGAAGAGTCGAGGAATGGAATCCCCACTGGAGAGAGCACAGCCCTGCTGGCAACTCAATTCGGACTTCTGGCCTCCGGGGTTGTGTGAGAATAAGTGTCTGCTGTTTTGAGACCCCTGGTTTGTATTAATTTGTTAGAGCACATACAGGAAACTAATACACATGTTCTCAGAACAAGATAATCTGGCACTAATCACACTGGACTCTAAGATCTTTCCCATTAATATTTGGTTTCCTTCTTGTTCATGGGTTTTCTTGCTAGTACTGATAGCCAACTATTAGGGCTGGCTCCAAATGTTTAAGTACAAATAAGAGAAAAAGTTAAAATCGAGTAAATTAAGAAACAAATTTCCTGCTGATTAGCAAATGATTGCTGCGCATTTCCATAGCAACCTAGGTGGTACAGTTAGAGTGCTGCAAGATGATGGAAAATCCAATCCAAAGCAGTTTGAACCTCAGGAACATTTACTGGCTCACATTCTGGAAGAGCGAAGGTGGGCTGGGCTTCAGAGCCGGGGTGATACATTTCACAGACTGAATCACCTCTCCACTCTGCCACTTACAGTGTTGCTAACTTTTTAAGGCTGCGGAGAAGGCTGCCACAGGCAAGCAGGGCTGCATGCTTCCTCTTTAAAGTCCAGGAAGGGAGTCAGAGAATGAGGGACGGGAACAGGGACACAGGCTGCCTGTAGCTCTCGCCTTAAAGAAGTCCAGAAGACTTCAGTAATCCTCTCCAAGTTACTTGGCCCAAATGGAACCAATCATTGGTAAGAATGATGGGTCACCTTCAAACTAATGTGGATGGGTCAGCTTTCTTGAGGCCCCCGTAGGATGCATAAAATGGGAGGTAGATAAGTAAACGAAATGAAGGCTCTGTTAGGAAGGGCAAGGGGGGGATTAGATGATGGGAGGGGATTAGATGATGGGCGGGTATTGCATGTAAATGATAATGCAACCATACCAATGTGCCCACCATCCCATTTACCTTAAAATGTAAAATACAGCCATGGTTGATGATACCCTCATTCCCCTGCACAATTACATTCCCTTCCTCCTCTTTAGAGTCACCTGCTAATTTAAATTCAGGGCTTACCAGTCCCATGTATTTGATTCTATTTTTACTATATATTTGTATGCCTATGCAGAATGTTGCATTCTTTTGTATGTGTTTGAATTTAATATAAATGGGATCATACTATGCACGCAATTCTATGCAATTTACTTTTAATTGTTCATCATCAGATTTGTGAGACACGTCCAAGAGGAATATGTGAAGTTCCAGTTCACACATTTTCACAGATGCCTCCCAAGGTATAAATGTATTCAGTCATTGTCCTGTGCATGAAACATTTAGGTTAATGCTTTTTTTTTTCTATAAAATACAACCAAAAAAAGATGCTGTGACTATTCTCAGTACATGACTATAGTATTTCTGGGAGAGTCTCTGGGAGTATATAAATAGAAGTAGCATTATTGCGTTATAAGGTACGTACATCTTTAACTTTTGTTATTGTCAATAGAGGCTATTGAACGAAGTTTTACATATCTCCATCAGTGTGAGAGTTCTGCCTCTCCACACCCTTGCCAACATAAGCTGAGTTTATGTTGCAACTTTAAACAACATAAGCAGCTTTAAAATTTGTTAGGCTTTTACCTTCCTCAAATAACGTATCACTCTTGCTAGTCTCCAGACTCCATGTGGGCAAAGGCTGTGTTTACTCACTCATTCCCAGCCCCCACACAATGCTCAGCACCTGACAGGTTTCACCAGAGACAGCAGGGTCCCAGCCTCATTCTTCTCTGCATCAATCCTTTGCTATGTTGTTAACAGCAAGCAGGGTCAGGGGACCAGGTGGCCCCAGTAGGATAACCTTGGAATGAACTGGTGTTAAGAACAGGCATCTAAACCACTGAAACAGACTACTGAGCCTAACAATTGATTTCTGACAAAGGAACCAAGGTAGTTTAGTGGGGAAAGAGTGGTCTCTTCAACAGATGATGTTGGAAAAACTGGGCATCCATGCGAAAAGGAACCGTGACTCATACTTCACATCATACACAAGAATTAACTTGAAATGATTCACAGACCTAAACGCAAAAGCTAAAACTATGAAACTTCCAGAAAAAAAAATAGAAAACCTCTGTGACCAGGAAATATACAAAGATCCTTAGAATACACACACAAAAAACATAAACAATGAAAGAAAAAAACTGATGAATTTGCCTTCATCAAACTTAGGTTGTCTACAGTAAGAAGGGGAGGTGGGGTGCAGGGGACTCTCGCTGTGAGCTGAGCCAGCACACACACGGGGTCTAGAGAACGGGGGAAGCTGTCTTCACCTGTGCCCTCAACCTGCCTACCAGGCTTTTATCAAGGAGTCCTCCTCTCCTCTCCTGCCCCCACAGGGGTCTTGGTCACTTAATCCCTATGCTCCCAGCCAGGGTCTTCCTTAACCCCTGGCTCAGGCTCATTCAGGCCCATCTAGTTTACCCTTCGGTGGAGCTGGGGGAGCGGGTGTGGGTAGTGGAGTTGGTGGGTAAGCAGGGAGGAAGGGATGAAAAAGAGGTGGAAAGCAGCCTTCGGGCCCACCTCAGTGGGAAGCATATAAACACACCAACTTCTCAGTGCAGGATGCTGAGAGATAGATTTGGTTTTCCCTCTGCTTGTGCACACACCTTCCTCTACTGTCCTTAGTATGACCCAAATTTCTAGAAAAAAGACAAGCGTGTACCACACCCAAGACAGTGGGGACTGCATCCCAACTTTTTCTGCTAATTCCAAATCTGTCTTCCCTGCAGTGGTTCTCAACAAGGGGGAGTAGCGCCCTCTGGAGGCACGTGGAAATGTGTGGTGGTATTTTTCTCTTGCTGCTTGGGAATTTAGCGGGTCCAGGCCGGGATGTTGAACATCCTGCAAGGAGCAGGCCAGTCCCTGACAGTGAGGAACTGTCTGGCCTAAAATGCCAATAGTGCCTTCACTGAAAACACTGCAGCCGCTGGGAGACAGACGGTGAGGCCTCTCGTGTTCACAGATATGGCCCCAACACCTAGCGCGGAGCCTGGCACAAAGTGGGAGCTCCATTAATTCTTGGAGCGAAAGAATGCATGCATGAACACAGTATTCTGTGGCACCAGCTCACAGAACTTAAGTGCCTGCTACAAGCACACTTTGAAAACCAGGGTGTTCATTCATCAGTCAGAAACAGACTAAAAATCTGAAGAAAAAATATCCTCCCTGCCCACAAGTAAAATTCTCTTTCGATTTCAGGAAAAGATTTTGTTCTCTATGCCCAAAAAGCTATTGATTCCTGTCTCCTCTCCCATTTAGAAATCTGAGCGGAGTTGAAGAATATAGTCACAACAACAACAAAAAATGTTTTGATGCAGAAACACTCAGAAATCACCAAGCAGCCAAAGCCTTACACACTTTAATCCCCACCAATGACAGTGACCATGAATGACCATGGCCAGGCAAAATTTGCTAGACCAGCTGCATGGGCTTTTGAGAGAAAGTGAAGGAAGGTCAAGCCCATCTTACCAGGAGAAGAGAAGACAAGTGACTGAGAGCTGAGCTCTAGATCAGAAATCATGGGTTCAGACCCCAGCTGTGACACCTCGTACACTTGACACCTGGATTCTGGGTCAGTTGCCAAACTTCTCCATGCCTCAGTTTCTCCATCTATAAAATGGGGATGATGATACTTACCCTATATGGTAATGTGAAGATTAAATGAGATGACACAAGTGAAGCACAAAGCACAGTGCCTGACACTTAATAAGCAATTATTATCATCATTATGCATCATTTGAAAAGCAACCCCAGACCAATGGCCAGAAATAAAGCCACTGACCACTTGGGGAACCAGAATAGATGCTTGGCCATTTAACCCAACGACACGAACAGATGAACAGAACATCGTGTTCTTCAGAGACACAAATGAAGTAATTTTATTCTGCCTCTAAGTCGTTTTGTTCCCTTGTTGAACGACAAAGTGTTATGACTCACATTAAATTATAACTGTGTTTCTATATCCCTCTGCTGATAAATATTTTGTTTTTAGGCAACATTTGGGGGAGAAAAACATGAAGAAGAAGGTCTTCCACCCAACTTATTCCTCCCTAAACTTGACAAACTCATTTTTCTTCCCCTACACCCCCACCCCAGGCCACTGCTGGTATTTGCTGTACCAAGGATTAGATTTGTGTTTTATTCCAATAACTTTGAACATTGATAATAATGAAAACACTTGGCATCTGTTTTCTGTCGAAATGTGAAAGCATCAGAGCAATATTTACAAAACCTACTTCCTCAACCCCTGCTCTCAGATTTAATTAAGTAACAGTAAAATATGACATTCCAAATCGAAGCTACAAGCTGTTCTTGGGCTGTGTCCGGGCCAATCCTTTGTATGTTCAAATTTATGAGTACGCTACTTGAGAAACATCACTTACCCAGCACATCCAACAAATGCTCTCTCCTCTCACTCCCATGCAGTCCAGTTTGGGTTTTCCTGACTCAAATCCCAGTACCAACCCCCTTCCCCATGTTTTAGAGACTGGGGAGTACTTCAATACTGGTAGTATATAAATTGGGGCACATTCATGAGTTAATCAACTGTTTAGTAAAAATGGTCTGGCATAAATAAATCCAATTAGCAGCAGGGAAGAATTCTTTTTATCAAACTCAAGTCCCCATCCAGAAAGCTGAGGTTTCCCCTGGGAGAGCAGGTGGGCAGGCAGCAACTTTCACTCATCCAACCACACAGCCACGGTACGCAATTTAAACCACACTTACTATTATCAAATATTAGTAGGTACACTAATATTTACACAAATAAAAGGCATATCCCAACAGAGCCAAGAATGTAGCACTGGAAAGAACTTAATTCAATCCTCCTTCTGTTCCCATTTCACAGATCAGGAAGCTAAACAGAGGGGAGGCCGAGTGCCATGAACCCACACACTGAGTGCGGGGCACAGCCAGGACCAGATCGTCTGAGTCTCACAGCTTTTCCTCAAGAAGGGAAGTCATGTCTTCAGCCTGCTTGGGTGCCCTCCAAACTTTCTCAGAATGTTTCCACAGCTGTCTAATATGGTAGCCACTGGCCACATGTGGCTATTTTTAATTTAAATTAATTAAAACAAAATTTAAAATTCAGTCACACAGGCACATTTCAAGAGCCCAAATCGTGGCTAGTGGCTAGTGAATCAGACAGCACAGATACGTGAACATGTCCATCATAGGAAATTCTACTAGACAGTGCTGGACCAGACCCGCGGCAGGCCCAACAGACTTTACACTGGACCTACAAACTCCATGTTTGTTAAAACTGTACTCCCAACACCTAGTATACTGGCCAGCATGCCTTGGGAACCCATAAGGACTTGTCTGAAGATGCGGGATGATACCAGGGTCTATGACCCCTCACACCTGCTCTTTGCTGAGTAGGGCTTCCCTGGGTTCTCTGAGGATGCTGCAATGTGGGCCAAGGACCACATCCTGGGAACTTTCCTTGTCTGGGCCCAGGAGCAGCACAGGGGGGCCAAGCATAAGACAAGGGGGGCTACCTCCCCCTTTCAGACCCTCCCTTGATGCAGCTCACGCCTCTGGAAGAGTCTATAGGGTATTTAGGGACCACTCCCAACTTGTTATGATGCCTCTAGGGATTCCGAGGGAAGTCTGACACACCCCGTCTAGAAAATATCAACTACTATCTGTGGCCCTTTATAGTTCAAAAGTAATACCATGGGGTCTCCTTTGATCCACACAACAACTGTTAAAGCAAAGATCCCTATTTTACAAATGAGAAAAATTAGGTTCGAAGAAGTAAGGTTTGCCAAAGATATGCAGGGAAGTCAAGATTCCAATAGACACTTCTGACTTAAAACACTGCCTTTCGGTCTTGGCCAGGTAGCTCAGTTGCGAGTTAGATCCCCAGTCAGGGCACATACAAGGATCAACCAATTAGTGCATACGTAAGTGGAACAACAAATCAGTGTTTCTCTCTGTCTCTCTTCCCCTCTCTCTCTCTAAAATCAATAAATAACAATACCTCTTCTTCCTTCTTCCCTGAAGATATACACATATATCCCAGGCCTTCTTGAGGACACATGCTGAGTCTTGCTCATCTGTGTAGCCCAAGTGATATTTAGCAGTACCTTCCTCAACCAATCAAATGGTTCCCACATCTCACTTTCTTCTCTAGTGGGGAGGTTGAGAAGATAAATCAAGTCCAAAAGGAAATGAGACAAATATTTGGAATTGCACTTCTGAGAGGTCAACTCCAGAAACAGAGGAATTTTGTACCAATTCACTTCAGAGGAGGGAATTCCTTATTCTGACACAAGGAGTTGTATGTCACAATCAAGAAAGGGTTTTAAAGGCAGCCAAGAGATATTTGTCCTCATATGGCCATGTTCTTGAGTTTCCAGCAGTTTTCTAAGCCACACGCACACACGCGCGCGCACACACACACACAAGCTAGGATTCTATGTATACTCTCAGTTTTCCAAGAACATGATTTAAATCTCACCACCTGTAAAATGTAATCATTTAATCCTAACCATAACTCTATGAAGTAGGTACTATAATTAGCCCCTCACAGTTGAAGAAAGCTAGGTTCTGGGAGTTTAAATAAATTTGTCCTCCATCACCACAGCTCACAGTATTGGAATATTTGAATATAGGTCTGTCTGATTCCAAACCTCTGACCATGCTAATATTCTGACTCTCAACAAAGTCTTTAATAGATATTTTTGATTTATGGGAATTTGTTATGGAAAATAAGTCTCTAAGTAGAAAAAAGAGACTTCAAAATAGTTATAAGTAGGTTTCTAGGTTGGTGTATATATCATATTTTGAACATATTTCTATTCTGCTCCTAGCATTTCCATTGTCAACATTTGGCTTTTTTAAAAGGCTGCCCTTTGTCTTCAGCAAAAAAAACCCAGAGCCATTTAGAGTAAAAAAACAAAACAAAACAAAATAAATGTTAAGCATATGGGGGGAAAAGAACCAATAGTTCTGAGTTATCTTCTCAGAAGAGTGCATATCCATGACAAGTCATATTTCTAAAAGAAATTGCTTTTTGACTCCAAGAACCTAGGACTCTTTTACAATTTTTTATTATGGACATTTCCAAGCATTTATTAAAGAGGAGAGAAAAGTATCATAAATCCCTATGCATCTACCATAATCTGCTGAATCTGTTGAAATTCAGTTTCAGCAGGTATTTTTAGCCCATGGTCGATCTTGTTTCATCTAATCCCTCTACACTCACATTGTTCACTGGTATTTTAAAGTAAATCCCACACATCTACCACTTCCTCTGTGACTACTTCAATAATGCATCTTTAAATAATAGGGACACCATTCAAAATAATGGCAATGTCATATCACACTTAACAAAATTCCAGTAATCTCGTAACATCATCTGACACCCAATCACAGTCAAACCTCTCAAACTGTCCCAAATGTCTTCTTTCAGATGGTTTGTTCCCATCAGAATCCAAACAAGATTCATACATTGCATGTGGTTCTTCAGTGTCTTAAGTGTCTTATTCTAACACCATTCACAAAAAATGAACATGAAATGAACTAAAATTTTAAGACCCAAAACCATAAAACTCCTAGAAAAAGCAAGGTTTGGAAAAAGTTCCTTGACATTGGTCTTGGCAATAATTTCTCGCATGTGACACCAAAAGCACAAGCAACGAAAGCAGAAACAAGTGGGACCACACTGCACCAAACAGCTTCTGCAGAGGAACAGAAATAACCAACAAAATGGCAGGCAAGCTACAGAATGGAGAAAACGCTCACAAACCACGTATCTGATAAGAGATTAGTATCCAACATATATAAGGAACTCCTCCAACACAAGAATAAAAAAAAATTAACAACCAAATTTTAAAAATGGGCAGAACTGAATAAACATTTCTCCAAAGAAGACATACAGATAGCGAACAGGAGCATGAAGAAAAATGCTCAACACCACTAACTATCAGAGAAATGCAAATCAAAACCACAATGAGGTATCGCCTCCCTCCGGTCAGAATGGCCATCAGCAAAAGATGAGAGAGAGTAAGTGTTGGCGAGGATGGGGAGAAAAGGGAACCTTTGTGCATTGTCAGAATATTGGGAAATAGGATGCTCTCTGTGCTGAGCAAACACTCCAGCACAAAAACAGCCAGGTCTAAAGTTCTGAATACAAAGGCCTCTCATTCTGAGTTCCCTACTCTACAGTTAAGTAGAAAGCAAATGCCCCAATAATTTCATAATGGCTTTGCTCTAGAGTTAAGATTTTGCTGTCATATTCGATAGGACAGTATGTCCTATCAATGCCTCCTCAGTATAATATATCACCAATAGGAACTGTTCTCAAAAACTTCAGTACAAAAACCATCTCAGGGAAGTGCTTAAAAATTAACGAGCAAAAGGAATAAGCTAGAAGTGGTAACGGGAGTGCAGGAAGGTCTTTAATCTGAAAGTAGTAGTCATTTTATTGAAGGTAGTTACATCAGAAATAGTCTAAGTCAAATATTCATGTGCATAGTAACATCTGGGAATATTGTTAAAATGCAGATTGCCAGTGGGTAGGTCTGGGCTGGGGCCTGAGACTGCATTTCTAACATGCGCTCTGGTGATGCTGAAACTGCTGGTCCATGAACCACAGTGTAAGTAGTAAGAGTCCAAATATCGATGAAGGCATCTGAGAAAAGAATGTTTCCTCACAACTCCTCTTTACCATGCTCTTCCCGGCTCCTCTGTTTGCCCAGCCCCTTCACTCTCCACTCACCCTCTAGAAATGAGGAGCCAGTCCTCTCTCTGTTCAAAATACAACCATTCCTAGTAAACAATCTCTGCAAGTTAAAACTTTATGCACAGGGCATCCGTTTTTGGTAATTTGGCTGATTAGGTCACCTGAAAAATCTTCCTGTTAAAAACCTATTTTAAAATATTAGAGAATGTATTTCAGATGGATTTTTTAAAGGTATAGTAGAGCTCACAAGAAAGTGAAGAAAACCCTTAGGGGTTGAAAACAAAAAACTCTGCACCAGAAAGGTAAGAGCATCAGCAGATGTTGTGCGCTCTGGACCAGGCCCAGTGACCTAGAGACTGAGGATTTCATTCACACAATGGAAAAAAGATGGAAGACGTAAGTGCGTATGAGGAGTAGCATGAGAAATAAGAACATCACGTAGTGCCAGGACCACCAAAGAGCACTCCCTTCTCAGAAAAGGTAACTAAAGAACTCCACTCAGCAGGACAGGAAAAGAAGAGCAAAGCCGGACTCATCTTGGGATCTGGGCAGGAAAAAAAAATTTCACCTAAAATTCATAACCATGAGTCTTCCTTCACCCAAACTCAAGTAATTTTTATTAATTTTTATTAGTAGAGTGGTCCAGGAATTTCTAAACAGCAACAGTAGCGTAGAAGGTGGCTCTGAGCTTGTAACACCTCTGCAGTGTCTTGCAGAGGATAATGCCGGACCCTTCACAGCGCACACACGCCCCCAAGTTACACTCACAGTTTCAGTTAAACAAACCCTGTTAGAGGTATGCTAACAATAAGAAAATTAAAAATACACAAGGGAACAACATATCATGAGAAAGAGCAAACAAACAAAAGTATTAGACATCAAAAAATTCAAATAGAACTACTGGATAAAAATTATTAAAAGAAAAAACTGTTTAAAAATAAAACAGAGCCCAGGCCAGTGTGGCTCATTTGGTTAGAACATCGTCCCATAAACCGTCCGACAGTCACAGGTTCCATTCCTGTTCAGGGCACATACCTAGGTTGCAGGTTTGGCCCAAGTTGGGGTGCTTACAGAGGGGACCCCCCAAAACAGGAATTATCTTCTGGAGGGCAGGTCCCTTGTGGTACAGGTTTCCCCCACTAGGTGAGTGTTCTAAGAACCCTTCTGTATCAATGTACCAGCTGTGTTATTATGAGAGGTTGTGTTTGGCTTTAGTGAATTTTTTTAAGACTTTTCCAACACATTTGCCCATTTTATGATGGGTGATTTATAAGTGCACCTGTCTACACCACGCTCAGTGGTCCGCACTTTCTGACCAAAAACAGCAGGATCCTTGTGCCCCTCCCTCCCAATTCACCTAATCTTGCCTGAAGCAAGGTTTTTTTTGTTTGTTTCCCCAGATGCAAAAAGTCCTCAAAGGGGAACGTTTTGCCCATGAGGAAGAGGTGAAACAAAAAACAGCAGAAGCTCTAAAAGTCATCAAAATCGATGAGTTCAAAAACCATTTTGGGCAGTGAAAAAAACATCTCAATAGGTGGATTACATCAAATGGAGAGTACTTTGAAGGTGATTGAAGTGTAAACATGTACAAATAAATGCATAATTTTTTTATAGATAAATTCTGTTTTCTTGGAAGGTCCTCCCCACCCCATATAAGAGGCAACTGATCAATGTTTCTCTCTCAAATCAATGTTTTGCTCCCTCGCTCCCTCCTTTCCCCTCTCTCTAAAATCAATAATCATGTCCTGAGATGAGGATTAAAAGATAGAAAAAAATAAAACATAAAAGTGAGAATTAAATATAAGAAAGTATCTTTTAAAAATAGAATGGGTCAACATGAAAATGAACCAAACAGAACTTTTTTTTTTAAGATTTTATTCATTTTTTTAGATACAGGGGGAGCGAGGGAGAGCAAAAACCACCTCTGCTCTGAGGGATAAAAAAACAGAATTCTCTGAAATAGAAAATAACAATAAGATGTAAGAAGTGAGTTAAATTACATTCTACTCAGGTGGAGGAGGAGATTCTGATTCGAGCCTTTGTTAAATCAAGTGCACATGTCAAAAAGTTAATGATGGGAACATCTGAAAAGATGGTTGTGTTTATAGAAGCGAACTTCTGGATCTTTCCAAATCCCCAAATAAAATCAGAAACTTGGTAATAAATCAAAACTAACAAAAAATCATGGATCATACTTACAATAAAACTAGGTTAAAAGGTAAGCAACAAACCACAAGTAGAAGTGAGGACAAATCGCAAGAGCCACAAGATCTGTGAGGTACGAGCATCTACATGCGAAGAAGCACAGAGAAGCCATGGCGCATCTGAAGCGCCGAGGACTGGAGAACCCGAAGTAGTGGACAGATACTCGCTGCAAAGCCTGACAGGCCAATCCGAGTCTGGCAGTTGAAACTGGCAGGGTGTTGTGGACCGTTCAGCCTGGTTTCAGGAATTGTAACCCTCACCCCATGGTGGGCTGTGTAAGAGCCCAAGGGACCCACTTCATCTGGGTCTGTTCTGTCACAAGGATATGACCTACTAAGGAGACAAGGCTTATCTCCCTGGCAGGAGTGCTGCTTCTGCCTCATCCATCTCTGGCCCCAATGCTTGGTTGGCAGTCAATGACAGGTAAGACTCCTCATGGGAGGGGCAACCTAAGCCAGACACAACCACTTGGGAGGCCTCATGGAAGGACTGGGGGTGGGGGGGGCGGGCTGCAGCAAAGAGGATGTGATGGACCCTCACCCCCCCCTCCCCGCCCCGGCTATTCTGACATAGCCCGAGTTCTCATTTCCATCTGGGAGTCGTCTCCTGCTTCCTAATCCGCTTAAAGCCTGAAACTGTGGGGGCGAGTGGTGCAGAGCAGCCCTGTACCGGCCAGGACAGCTCCCTGGGTGATCGGGCATAAGAAAGAATTCCTAAAGTCCTGTGAAACCTGCTTTGCTAAGAGTGCTCTCCCTTAGGTGATAAGTGTCCGAGGAGGAAATGAGCATGTCTCCCAAAGTTTGGCAACCCTCTTTCCTGACAAACACTGGCTCGGATTAAGCCCTCAGATTTCTTTGACATGTTAAACTTGTATTCCGGTGTATTAGAACCCAATAAAAGCCTAGTGAGGAAGGCGCTCTGGGTCATTCTCCTCTGAGAGTTTGACCCCTTTCCTCCCCAAGCAGAAAATGTCTTGGTAGTTTTTATTTTCATCCGTGACGGAGGGATGGGGCTCTGTGGGCGGAGCCCCCCCACATCTGGCGCCCAGGACAGGGGCCCCCACAGCAGGGGTTTTGACCACTTCAATAGTGGGTGAGTAAAAGGGACCCAAGAAGGGGTGCAAAGGGCTAGAGCAGTTTAATTTCTATGAACTTTCAAAACCCACCCTTCCAAGCTTCCTTTCCAAGACAAGATCCCACCCTGCAGAGGGAGCAGAATAAAAGTGGAGCAGAATAGGAACAACAGAGGTGAGGAAGAGTAAAGGTTCGGATAAAGATGGAAGAGGAAAACAATCTCAGAAAGCAAATCACTCTATTTTTTAATATACAGAAGCAACAGAAGAGAGAGCTCTGTAAAGGCAGAAAAATGATCTGAGTCAAGACTCACACAAGTTCAGAAACTAAAGGGCACAAACTGTTATCAAAACCCAGGGAATTTTGTTCCCGTGAGACAATCCTGAGGACTGTGCTAGAGAATGAGCTTCGGACAACCAGAATGACTGGAGAGTTGTGAGACTAGTGGTGAGCATTAAGTATATACTTCTAATTTAAATAAAGGGAAAGAATGCAGTATATAATGGCAGAAAAGTACTACAAGGTGTTAAATTACCTACCTATTGGGAGAGATGAAGAAATTTCAGGAACAATTCCCAAAACCACATTGCAGGGCTGAGTATACAATCCTGACGCAATTAGGAAGCTGCCTGGCAAAAAAAAAAGGAAAAACTGCAGATACCCTTGCTAGCCCACCATGTCTGCTATAATCCACACCAGTAAAAATGGTTACAATACATCCTGCCTGTCCCCTAAACTAAGTCAATTTCAAATTCAAATCTCACTGATTAATGGATACTAACTCATATCAGAAAACCTAACTGTAAGGGAATCTGGGAAAATGCTGTGTTTTGGCTTTCCAGTCTCAGCAGTGGGGAGGTACGTGGAACTGCGGTTGAGCAGGGCTAAGCACAGTGGCAACCACAGAAAGGAACTTCCTTCAGCAGACATAGGTGTCTTCCAAAAACCTACTGCAAGCATATTACTTACCAGTGAAATGTTAGGATTCAACATCAGCACCAAG
This sequence comes from Glossophaga mutica, assembly GCA_039655065.1. NCBI lineage: Eukaryota > Metazoa > Chordata > Mammalia > Chiroptera > Phyllostomidae > Glossophaga > Glossophaga mutica. The sequence goes on from CM077315.1 coordinate 25,140,481, forward strand.
AGAAGTCTGATGCTTCTATTAAACATTGCACTAGATGCCCTAAGTCCAATTTTTTAAAAAAGGAAGTATAAGCATTTGAAAGGAAGAAGCAATACTATTAACATTCACAAGTGACATGACTGTCCATATAGAAATATCTAAGATAATCTGTAAATTATTAGAATAAGTAAAATTCAGCAAGCTTTCTGGATATAGAATCAATATAAAGAAATCAATTGCATTTCTATATACAAATAATAAAATAAAATATGTAATGTTAAAAGTACAATTTAGGAACAAATCTAGCAAAAGATACATAAGATTCCTATTTAGAAATCATAAAAATTTATTTAAAAACACAAAAGACCTGACTAAATTGAGAGAGATATGTCATATACGTAGAAAAACTTCATATGATTAAGATGTATTATGTCTATAACCATTTGAGGTATAATTTAGAAGCTTCCAGTAAAATTGAAGATGCATACCTTACAGCTCAACAATTAAAATTCCAGGTTTATACCCAAGAGACACTGGGCATAAACTGTCACAAACTGCACAAGACATGTAAGACTGCTAATTAATGTATTGTTTACAGTAGCAAAAATCAATTATCTCAATGACCAGCAACAGGAAAATGCATAAATAGGTACAATCATACAATGGAATATCATATGGCAGTTAAAATACATTTAAAAAGAGCTTCACTTATCAATACCTTTTGAAAAAAGTAAACTACAGAAGGCTGGGTATCCATCATTATGAATCCTAAACACAATGTTTAGACACGCAACATAATATAGTTTATACTTATATATTAGAAGTATAAAATCATACATGGGAGTAAAATATATCAAGTCAGAGTAGTAGTTACCTCTGAGAAAGGAAGGGGCGTGGGATTGGGGCGAGATACACCGGAGGTTCCACACACATTTGCAATGTATTATTTCTTTAAAAAAACCCTAAAACAAATATGGCAAAATACTGAAATTAATAAAGCTAGATAGGGGATATGTGGATGATCATCTACACTGTATACTCTGCCGTAAATTTGAAACATTTCCTTTACAGAAAGAATGGTATAGTCCTTAGTATCAGCGTAACAACAGTCATTCACAGGAAGGCGGCACCCTCCCCTCGGTGGTGTCAGAGGCGGCACACACTGGGCCAGCGTCTGTGAGATCCACTCAGCCAATTCCCTCCCGCTCTTTCTCTACCATCAGTCTCATTTTGGGTCCCCTGTCTTCCTGTGTGACCAGCTGCCACTGAGATCAGACTTGAGCTTAGAGGAAGGAAACTGCCTCACAGGCCTCCACCCGAGGCCACCTGTTCCATCTGTAAAGCATCCCTTTGCTGTCCCTTGCAATCTCCACTCTGGATACATCTTCTTCCGTGGCCTCACTGGGGGAGGTCAGTATAACTAATGATTAAGGCAGGATTTGGCATATGTGAACCTCTGGATATAATGTCATTTAAAGGGCACCAGTTTCCGTCTCAGAGTGTGGTAGAAAAGGCAGCTCATTTGAGGCTTGGTGACTTGTCCTTTTGCTAAACATAGAATGATCTCTGGTATGTCCACCTGGCAGGCCAATTGCATTACTTAGTTTAGCCCACACTCTTTCTCGGGAAACTAACTGTGCTTTGAGCTAAAAACTCCATGGAGGTTAACCTCCATTTATAAAGGGTCAGAAAAAGCTCAACTTTCTATCCTCACTCTAAAGTAAAACTGTGTAGTACTTCTTGCAATAAAGTATTAATAAATTTGTCATAACCGGAGCATCAAGGCTCACAGTGTTCCACAAAATTAGATTTCTCAGGAAAACCTTGGCCTAAGATCCTCAACTTCAAGAGATGGTCATGACCCAAAGCCACTGAAAATTGACACTAAGTTAAATAAATCTATCACTCTGTATTCTGCACAGACCCTACAGTGTATTCCCAGTGCTCTCAAAAGGAAAGCCCAACTCCTTATCAGGACTCAGATGGTCCTTCATGACATGAGCCCTGACCTGGACTAACCAGTTTGTTCATCAATCACTGGCACCCAGTACAGTGCCGGATGCTTGATAAAGGCCAGAGATTGAATCTCTGTTCCTCCCCACCTCTATCTGACTCCAGCCTCTTAGGCTCCTGTTACTAAACAAACAAACAAACAAAGAAACCACACAAATCCCCAGGAGGATAGTGAGCTTGCTCTAGAGAGAAGACTCTAATCTAGAGACATTTCACTCTGATCCCCAGAGGGCTGGGAAAAAGTAGGCAAGACTGGAGACATCCCCTAAACCAGAATGTCCTGATGTGACTATGGGAAGAAATGCCAACAGCCAGGCAATGGGACTTACATATTCTATGAAAGGTAGGATGTACAGGGATCCAGGGAGGGATGAGTTTCTAGTGGCTGTAGCAGCCTGGCCCTTCCCTCTGCCTCATACCAAGCCTCTCACCCTTTGATTCCCCCACTGCTGGGGCCCTGCCCAAATGGGAGCACCCCAAGGGATTTGCTGCATTCTACAAAAATGCAGGGAAGTGTTACCAATACTCCAGTTTGGATGCACTCATAAAAAATAACAATATTGGTGGGCCTTTATTTTGTGCAGTTAATTTTCCAATAGCTTTATATACATTATCTCAACTAATCTTCACAGTAACTCTATGCAATAGGTACTGATAACATCCATCATTTACAGATTTGGAACCTGAGGCTTAAAAAAGTTTACGTAACTAAATTTAGGTTGAATTAGCTTAACCATAACTATTCTTTACCCAGCAGCCAGAGAGATCTTTATAAAACCCAAGTTCCTCGCTGCGGCTCCCAAGGCCCCTGCCCATGTTCTCCACTCGTCTCATTCCACTCTCTCCCTTGCTCCCAATGTTCCAGCCGCACAGCGTTTTCTTCCCCAAACTCCCCTCCTAGAGGGAGCTGAAGAGGCAGAGGAGCCCTGTATTGCCAGGGCCTTGAGTGTGCACCTTATTGCACACGAATTAGAACACCTGGAATATTCAGAGTAAGACCTTAAAAGCGGTGTGCGGTATTTCCCTGCCAGCTCTGTGAGGGTTGTCTGGAGGGAGGCTGGACAGGAGTAAGGAGAGAAGTTCTGGCCAGGACTCTGTGACCCTCCATTTAGCCTCAATACTCAAGGGATATGATATACTCCTGTTAGTAAAGGGGGCACCCTCCAGTGGTACGAGAGGTGAGGATAGGAAGTAGACATCAAAATGGGATAGAAATTTAAAGGGAAAATAACACAAACAACAAAGACCCAGGACAAATTGCCTTTACAGTTGCAGCATTTTTATTGCAAAACAAAGTTACCTCCTACTGATTATTTAGTGCTTGTGCCTGAGATACTAAGGATTCCGTGGTAAACAAAACAGTAAATGAGTCTAACCACCTCATTGGTAGCTAGGTAACAATTTACAGACAGCCATGCCCATTTTTACAGATCCCAACAGTTCCTGAGATGGCTATTAAGGTAATGTGATTATATATAAAGAAGAGGGTAGAGGGCGTCTGAGCTCTTGAACTCTGCTGCCAGGGCACAAATCCAACTACCCATAATGGCATAGGCAGGTCTCATTTCCTTCCCAATCCTCCTGGCATATGGTTATCTGCTGTTCTACAGGTGACATGCCCCCAGAGACTCTCTGAACGCCAGCAGTCCTCAACTCCAGCTGCTCTGTCACAGGAGTCACAGCAGTATTGCTTTAGTGTACATCTGACATTACAGGTGCTTTCAACTGACAAACTGTTAGAGGTGGGGAAGGAGATAATCAGTGGGCAACCAACTGACTTGATAATTCTTTGCAGTTCTTTCAGCACAGCAGTGGTGTGCCTTTGGGGGGGTGGGGAGGGCTGGTGTCAGCTGGTACCAGCTCAGAAGAGCCTACTAAGCGCCACCTCTTCCCAAGACCACCTTCAGCAACATCAACTTGGTAGCTTAAAATCTGCCATGGCAGAAATATTTACAACACAGGAAATGGCAAATGCTACAAACCAGGGCCTTTGTCTTGGAGAGCCAGTCATTAAACATTTACCAGCATCACTGATTCCTGGTGACGTTAGTGTGTCTGAGGTTTTGGTGCTCAGGGAGCAGAAACAGAGCCTTGCTCTTAATTCTTTGTAGAAGAAACACCATTACATCCTTCACAAACAGGCATTCACTGCTCTCTGAAGAGAATACTTTGCATGTCCTGCAGTGCTTCAAGTTTTCAGTTTCTGATTTGTTTTTAGAAAAAAAAAAAAAAAAAATCACCACTGTCACCACTGGCCCTGAATCTCACCCATTTCTGCATCCTCAAAGATTTTACTCCTTAAGTTAATCCCTCTCTTCTATGGCATTCTTTCAACATACGTCCACTCCCAAGTGTCACTCAATTTTCTCTTGATTTTGTAAGACCTCTCGATACTACACTGTCCTTCCCTTCAGAACCAAGCCTTCTCAAATGTGCTAATATCCTCCAGCTCCACCTCAGCTTCCACCCACTCCTTACCACACCAAATGGCTCTAAGGTCACAGATGACAGAGGGATCCAATCAACTGCCATCTCAGCCCTTACTCTGATCCAGTGACACGCCTTCCTCTGTAACCACCATTCACTACAGTTTGCCTTCTACCTCCATGCCTGCTCCTTCTCCAAATATGGGGCTCTCTCTTCTGTCCTGAAATGCTAACATAAATGCCCAGAAGCCCCACCTAACTGTCAGTCACAGATAATTCTGGCAAAATGTGATATTGGGGAATTAAAGAAGGATAATTTTTACTCTGTAAAACTTGCAAATTGTTTGAATGTTCCTAAAAATGTAGTACTTACATAATTTAAAAATTAAGTGACCACCCCCGCTCCCCCCGGACCCACGACGAAGAAAAAATCCCATTCTGCTCTACAAAACTCTCTCGGTCCACTATCAACATTGGCCCCAGGTCATTAGCTCTAATCCGTGTGCTGCTGTTACCCAAGTCTGTTCCAATCCAGGCAACTCTAGTAAGCTCTAGATCTGATTATTCAGAAGCCCAAAAGCCATCTGCACCCAGATCATCCACACACCTCAGGCTCAGCACTTCGTACCACACCTCTCCTACACTCCCTCCCCTCTGGGTAGGGCATCTACAGCAGGCAGGCACAAATCCAATGTCTGAGGCCTCCTAGACTTTTCTTAAACCCCACCCCATGTCAGCCATGCTGATTCTGTGTTCAAATTCCCCTCAAATCTAGTCACTCCTCTTGATCCCCAAGCTGACACCTTGATCCCCAAGGTGTCTGTTGACACCTTATCTGACAAGATCAAGCCATGCTGTCCTGTGGCTGGAAGGTGCTGACTTTGATTCTCACAGGTCTCAGAAACGCCAGGCAGAAAGAATGCTGCTGAAAATGAGTATGGGAAGGAGAGAGCTCGGTACCCACCAAGAGGAGGCATGCCAGCCTAAGGTTAATGCCCAGTAGTTAAGTGGCACCCAGGGTGGGCACACCCAACCAAACAGGAACTAAAGTCCACCCAGACTTAAATTCTAACTACAAGTAACTTTATCAATGTTAAACATCTAACCTTTTAAGAATAATAAAGTTGGAACATTATCATATAGTTAACACAGCTGGGAATTTCCTCAAACTCTTTTTGCCCTAGCTCATACCTGCAATGTTTAAGCTGCAGAATTGCCACGTTGTTCAAAAGGCAAGTCTAATGGGACCATTTTGCCCTAATTTCAGGAGCCTAAAAGAACAGAGAAAACATGACTGAAGTCAATGATTTTATTAAGGGAGAAATAAGTTGCTCAAATGTTAAGTGGTTGTATGCAAAGGAAAGAAGCACGTTAAAAGGTGCGCTGGTAAAGGAGTCAGAGTACTAAAGGCTCTGCTCAATAGTCTGCATCCAGGGTTTCCGGATTCCTCCACTGCCTGATCGCTCACGGGTCACTTGCTATTCAAAAGATTCTGGAGACCAAATGAAATAGGATTCTTTTGGTTTTCAACCAACAGTCTTTAGGTCTTCGCTCAGCCCAGGCATCCAGTGAAAATGTAATTTATGACTCGGATTCGTTTGGAGAATTATAAAGTCTCTTTCGCATTGCATTGCCATGCTCTCTGCTCTTGATCCTCTTTTCCACGTACTGGAAGGTAAAAGGAAGGGGGACAAAGAGCAGGTTATATTGCCATTTATATCAAGTAAGTTACATATTTTAAAATATTTGCAAAATAAAAATAATGCTTTTGCTGACAAAACTTGTATTTGTCTGTTATTTCACTAAATCTGAGATTGGAAACTGACCTTTGAGACTATCTAGTATAATTTCATTCAATATAGTATCTACATCCTAACAGATACTCAAGTCTTTACTGAATTAATTTCCACTCAAAATATGAATTCAGTATATAAGATGAATGAGTTTTGTCCCTGCTCTCCATAGCTTACAATCTACAGAATTATCCAACCTCTGATTGAACACTTCTTCTAGTAATGAGGAGCTCACTACCTATTTAATTATTGTTCCAGTAATTTTAGCAAAATTTTTTATGTTGAATTAGTAAGGGCTTCCCAGTAAATTTTCCTACTGCCCTCTACTTCTTCTTGCCTGCTATATTCTTTCAAATATCTGGTTACAGATAACCCACTCTTAATCTCTTTCTTAGGCTGAATATCACTGGTTTCTCCACCATCCACAGAATAGGGCTTCTGCCTTCTAATATCTATAAAGTACCTTTTATAAAGTGCTTTAATATCAATATTCCTTATGAAAAATAACACAACCAGAATTAAATACAGTGCTCCAGAAGTAGTCTGGCAGATGTGGACTACAACAGGCCTACTAGTTCTTATGACCTAGACACATCACATTTCTAAAAATACAAATATTATCATGAGAAACTGGCTCTTAGTAACCACATTATCCTATTGGTTTGTATAGGAACTTATAGGCAGCTGAACTTCCCAGGGTTTTTTTTTTTTTTTTTTTTGTATGTTTTATCATGAATGGTCATTGAATCAGAGTCTCCCCAAATCCTATGTGTCTGTAATCAGTTGGATCTAAATTCAGTTTCACCTTAGAGGTTTTCAACTTAGTATTCTGATCTGGCTAGTAGATTATGAATAGCAGGAAATACATACAGAACCTGGCATTTAGAAAAAGCACTTGTTTAAAGCAGAGAAATTTGAACGTAAGCATTCTTATAGGTTCATATATATAGGCTTATAATATATATGAATACAGACATATTCTAAAGGTGAATGAAGAGTCCCTGGACAAAGAGGGAAAAAAGTAAAAGGAAATCCAGGTTGAAAAAAGGAAAAGCAAATCCAAGTTGAAAAAACTGAGTATATGTGAACAGCTGGACATCAAAATCTTTTAGGAGACAAGAGATATGGAAAGAAGCCACAGAAAACAAAAAATTCATGACAGAGCTAACCAGGGACTTGACCAGATCCCCTTACCTACCTCCTGAGACAATGGTATGGAGATTCCCAACTTTGAGTTACTTCATCTTCTGTTCCAGTAACCTCAAATATTAAGGAGTTGGGCCAGATAATCTTTAAGAAGTGTTCTGCATCTAAAGTTTTGATTGAAGGTTTAACATATCTACCAGAATGATAGTTTTCAAACTTTTTTCTTCCTCATCAAAGGGCCACTTCAAATTATACATGAAACAATAGGTCCCTTTAACCAAAATAATTCCTTTCATGTAATATATTAATTTTCCTCTTAAGATTGTTAAGGAAAAGGTGTGTTTCATTGCTTTAAAAAAAATTAGGGATAAAAAAGCCACTACTTGCCCTGGAAGGGTAGCTCAGTTGGTTAGAGGGTCATCCTGATACACCAAGGTTGTGGGTTTGATCTCTGGTCAAGGCACACACAAGAAGCAACCAATAATTGCATAAATAAGTGGGACAACAAATCAACGTTTCTCTCTTTCTCTCTCTCTCTCTCACTCTCTAAAAATAAATAAACAAATAGAACATAGATACCTTCCCTGAGAAAAATATTTTACATCTATCTTTAATCACGTTACCCCCAGCAATTATTAGGCTGGGAGGAGGGTCTGAACAGTAAGTCTTCTGAATACTTTGTAGCAGGCCAATAAAATAAGTCATAAATGTAAATTAAAATACAGGCTATATTAAAATATATATTAAGATTATTTCCAAAGGTGGTCAAAATGGTCCCTGAATAAAAGAAGGAAAAAAAAGGACAAATACAATGTTATTCACAAAACTCCACTGAAAACACAGATAGAAGGTCAATTAACCAAAACCAAGAGGGACAAAAACGGATGCTACAAAGAAGTAATACTAGTGATTATATTTCAATAAATGAACAAAAGCAACAACAGGGCAGCAAAGAGAGGCTCAACAGAACTGGCCAGACCCTATTTCTAGTTATAACCATCAAGGAACGAAGTACTCAAGTGACACATCAAGGGAATGGCAGGAAGAGAGCGCTAGAAGCAATGTGGTAAACAAGAAAGCATCAAAAGCAGAGAGGAAATAAATGAGGGCAGGTTCAGAGGATTAAAGGATGAAAGGACAGAAAAATGTCTATAAATCTGGTCTTTTTTTTATTTTTTATTTTAATTGTTGGTTCAAGTACAGTTTTCTGCCCTTTACCCTCATCCCAGCCCACCCCCCACCCCAGCCCTCCCTAAATCAGGTCATTAAGAAACATAAAACTACACAGAGGACTTAAAAAATAAATGAAGGAGGCCCTGGCCGGTATAGCTCAGTGGACTGAGCATGGGCTGGGAACCAAAGGGTCACCAGTTTGATTCCCAATCAGGGCACATGCCTGGGTTGCGGGCCAGGTCCCCGGTGGTGATCACGTGAGAGGCAACCACACATTGATGTTTCTCTCCCTCTCCTTCCCTCTCTCTAAAAATAAATAAAATCTTTAAAAAATAAATAAATAAATCAAGGAGAAAAATCTGAAATTTATATGAAAAACCCAGACAAAATAAGAATATCTATGATATTTTACCAAATATTCACTAACACCTCAGGACTACCTGGGAAGAAAATTTCATATGATCAATCACCAAGCCAATGGCAAAATCATTAAACTGTAATAAGAAAAAAATCTAAACTTAGGGAAAAAACTATGTTACACAACTGAAAGTGAGAAATAAACAGCTATACCCAATAAAACAGTATAGTCTTTATTTTTCCATAATCTTATTTAAAAAGAAACAGAGCCTTAAGTTTAGTTTCCATCTAAATGAGCCTTTACATATTTAAAAAAAAAAAACTCTTTTCAAAAATCAGTTTAAAACATTTATACATGTACATGTTTGTTCACACAAAGAAAATTATCACCCTTAACTCAAAACTCTGGGAAGTTCCTCAAACAGTAAAGACACTTTTTTCCAGGAAGAAAAAAAGCAAAAAAAAGCCCAAAGTGGAAAATACAAAAATGAAAAAGGATAGATGCTGGGAAGCTTCAAATATTATATCTAATACTTTTCAATATAAGGCTAAGGGGGAGAAGTTCAAAGTATAGAAAATGAAAGAAAATTGGAAGGCAGATTTTTAGTATAGATTTTTAAATGTTTTGGACATAAAACATCCGAAGTACAAAACAAATGGAATTAGATTTCTTTTCAAAGATTTGAATGCACTCTGCTTGGTTAGCAGTACCTGTAAAAAGACAATGAATTAGGTAGTTTGGCTATTTGCCCAAGTCCAAGTCTTGGCCTAAAATTGGGTTCAGGAGTCTTTCCAAGTAAGTCAAACTAGATCCCTATGGTTTATATATACCATGATTATAAAGAAATTCAAAATTCTAAAGCTGTAAAGAACCTAAGTCTACCCTTACCGTGTTATATAAGGAAATTTAGGCCCAGAGAGTTTTAGTTACCTGCTACAGCCAACGGCTGATCAATAGGTCTTTTTTGCTGAAGAGATTCAATTTACCAAACATTTTAATTGAACAAAGACAATTATAGATCAAACTCCTATGAAGAGAAACCTCTTTTCCCATGGCATCTTTTTTCATCTTTAATTTTATTTTTCAATTACAGTCACATTCAATATTATTTTGTATTAGTTTCAGGCACACTGTAGAGTGGTTAAATAAACATATGCTATAGAAAGTCAATTTCCCAAACTTTAAAATTCATCCAGAGGAATTACAGTGATTATAAAAAGGAAGTTGTTTTCATTATGTGCATGCCAAACAGCAGTGATATTTTAAAATTGTCCCCAGAAGAGGCTTTCATTTCTCTCCTAGGTTTTAGGGGGTATACACATATACAGTCAATTTTTCTATGCTATACTAACATTTGGGAAAGAAATTTAACAATGGCAGTAATATATAATATTGTTCAAAAATGTTCTGTTCTATTGTTGAACTATTTCCATCCTTTTAACACTTTCCTTACCTCCTTCTTCAAGCATTTTCTCATCTCCCGATCAAGATCATTGCAATATCCAAAAAATTTCAGAACGCTGTGCTAAAAGAAGAAAAAGGTAAAATATTTCATCCCATAATATTCTACAGTACAGAGAATTTAAAAATTTATCTAATGTGTCACCTTGTTAATAAGCAAACAGTTAAATCACAAGTATAAAATATCCAAATTAACATCCTCATCCTGGCTCCCCTAAAAAAGGGGATAAATGCTCTATCGGTAGAAATAAAAAATAAGAAGACTTTTCCTTGATAAATGTGAGGCCTATTAACCTGCCAAAACCTCATAATGACAGAGTGAAAACAATTTTATTGCCTAATACTGTCTTCTCTGAGGGCATGTTAAATTCACCGCGCAATCCACCCTCCATCACAGGGAGTAATGTCAAAAAGCAATGTGGCCCTATTAACACAAGAACTTCCTTCACCAGCAAACACTGTCCAATAGAAGAGCTACTTAATAAATACCTGATGCCAAAGCCATTTTCTCATTTGCCCCCATTCAAAATGTTATCAAAATAAGTCAGAAACACATAACACTGTTATTAGGTGGCCTATATGGACCACATAAATAAGCCACTAATTCACAATGAAGAAAAATCTATGTCTGTGGTTCAGTCTGCTTTATTTGAAAAGCAAAATAAAAATCCCCTAGTGGTTTCAAGACCTACTATTATCATCGCAGTGAGTGTGCTCCAAAGCAGGTTAGGATGAATGAAGTCAAGAACCTGAATTTAGTAGCGCCATATCTAGTGTGTTCGCATGTCACAATTTTTAAGGGTTGACGGAGAGCAGGGTGATCTGGAATGATGCCATAAATGCTGAACCTGTAATTGTAGAAATAAGCAGATCTTTTCCTTTTCTTTCTAAATAAGGCTTTTGTAGAAACCAGGCAATACATAATTAGCAAGCTATGCATCATGCTATTTCTTTTTTTCCTGATTGATTACCACTTTAAATGTACTTTCCTAGTCCACATTGGATAAATGGTCAGAGTTTTTCTGGCAAGCATTTAAAATAGACTAAGAGCTCCTCCTGGTTACCTAATGACCTCCTCAAAATAAATATTTCCTGTATATTTTTCCTAAATTACTTCCTTCAAAACAAATAAGCAGAGACAATGCAGTTTCACACACCTTCTGGTCAAGCAGAAATAACAGAAAGGATTAGACTTTTAGAATGCAAGGCAATATTTTATAGTTTAGATTACATTTATTACTATCATCCCATAAACATACAACTTTTATTAAAAATTCAAGAGAAAAAACTGATTTATATTTTCACTTTTACCTCAACATTAAGACCAAATAAGAAGTATACTCTTGTGACATTCTGTGTAAAACCCAACATGCCCAGTGAAAGTGGTAAAGGACATGCCCAGGTACTACAATTCTCTTGTACATAGCATAAGCTTCTCCTGCCTAATGTCTATTTCTAGAGAACCAAACTGGCTTAGCCATTGATTTAACGAGTAAATCAATCCAGTAATGTCTGGAAGACAATGCCCCAGGCACTAGGATACAGCAGTGAGCGAGGAGGACCTGGGCATGTATGTCCTCGCCCAGCACACTGTCAAAGGGAGGAGACAGATAATGACTTGAGTGCTACAAAGCAATGTTTTGTGAAGTGTAGTCTGGGGACATCCAAGAGTTCTCAAGACTTTTCCAGGAGATGCATAAGGTAAAAACTGTTTTCCTAATAACTACGGATCTTATTTGTTTTGTTCACTTACATTCTCTAACAAGGGCATGGTGGAATTTTCCAGAGGCCACATGAGTGTAATGTCATTGCAGATTAAATGGAGAGGCAGCTATGAGAATCCAGCTGTATTCTATTAAGTCGAACATTAAAGAGAATTGCAAAAGTGTACAAGCAATGTCACTCTCTTTTTAATTTTGGAAACTAAGAGCTTTTTATAAAAAAATAACATTTGAGTTTATAATTTTAAATAAATTATGTTTAATTTCTCAGTTTCAATTTCTAAATTCAGTAAATACTGATATACACAGCCCATGTAAACAAAGTTCTCTGTGGTCCTCAATAATTTTTATGAGTGTAAAGGAATCCTGAAACCAAAAGATGTGAGAATGACTGTCACAAAGTAGGAAGTATATTATGTATGGTATCATTGGAGTAGAGTGACTATCACAAGAGAAGCAAGACCAGGAAAGAAGAAAAGAAAGAGGAAATGACATATTAAGCTGAATAAAACCTAGGAGATGATAAATGGTCTAACAAATGGGAAGTGAGGACAGTGAAAAAGGCTCTAAGTTAAGCAAAGGAAAAAGCAAGTATAAAAGCTTATAAGAGAGAAACATGCTCCAGTGCAACTGCAGAAAAGCACACAGGAATGAGGGGAAGACGAGATGTACAGGACAAGTGGTGAGGCCCCAGAGGTAAGGAGGCACCAATTTCAAGAAGGCCTTGCAACACCAAGTAGAAATGAAGATTTTATAGACAATGGGAGCCATTAAAGGGGAACAATAATTAAACTTATGTTTCAGAGGTCACTCTAGATCAGGGGTGTGAAACTCACTTTCACTGGGGGCCACATCAGCCTTGCAGTTGCCTTCAAAGGGCCGAGTTGTAATTTTGATTCTTTAACAGTTAAGGAGTAGTTACATTTATACAGTCCTAAAATTATTTCGGCCCTTTGAAGGCAACCACGAGGCTGATGTGGCCCCCGGTGAAAATGAGTCTGATACCCCTGCTGTAGATGCACTACGGAAAGTGAATTAAGACAGAAGAGGACAAAACAGTCAGGGGACCTAACTTTGAAATTAAGTGGTGTTAAAAGATATACAGATATATAGATATATCTATATATCAGTGGAACAGATCAGAGAGCCCAGAAATAGACCCACTAACCTATGGTAATTGATTTTTGGCAAAGGCACCAAGGTAATTTAGTAGAGAAAGAATAGTCTCTTCCATAAATGATGCTGGAAAAACTAGGTATCCATAGGTAAAGAAAGAAACCTTGACTCATACCTCATACCATACACAAAAATTAAAACTTGAAGTGAATCATAGACCTAAATGTAAAAGCTAAAACTATAAAATTTGCAAAAGAAAAAATAGGAAATTTTTGTGACCAGAAAATATATAAGATCCTTAAAACATAAAAAATACAAACAAAAGAAAAGAACTGGTAAATTAGACTTCATCAAATTTGTAATTACTCTTCAAAACACATCCTTAAGAAAATGAAAAAAGGATGTCACAGAAAAGGATGGGAGAAAATATTCACATTATTCTTATCAGACAAAGGACCTGTATGCCCAATTACAAAACTAATTCTGAGAACTCAATAGTAAGACAAACAACTTAATTTTTAAATATGGCAAAAGACTTTATATGAATGGCCAATAAGCACATAAAAAGATACTTAAAATCACTGACCATCAGGGAAATACAATTTAAAAACAAATGAGATACTACCATATATCCGCTGAATGGCTAAAGTTAAAAAGACTTACAATATCAATTCTTGATTTAAATGGATGGTGAAAATTGTTTGCCTTAAGTATATTATTCATCTACAACATTCTCTGAACCATAAAAAAAAATCTGACTTCACAGGTTAGGGGTTTTACTTATGTTACCTTCAGTCTTAAAATTTTGCTCATTTAAATCATACTGAGGGGGGTGGAAATGGGAGGGTGGTGGGGAGGGCTGGGGCAATGAGCCGGGATGGGAGTAGAAGACAGAAAACTGTACAAGAACAACAATTAAAATAAATAAAGGGAAATAAATAAATAAATAAATAAATCATACTGAAAAGGTACAGGGAATAAGAAGCATAACTGTTAGGTACAAAATAGGCAGAAGGATGTCAAGAATAGTATTAGGAAATGGAGAAGCCAAAGAACTTATATGCATGATCCATGCACATGAACTAAGGGGGTGGGGAGGAATGCTAGAGGGAATGGGGGTACCAGGTAGAAGGGCATAAAGGGGAGAAAAACACCGGGACAACTGTAATAACATAATCGATAAAATATACTTTAAAAATAAATAAATCATACTTATTACTATTAATATTTGACATATCTACTGTTCGTGAATCTCATGAAGAAACTAACGCATCATGCAAAGTTAAAGAATAACACAAATGCTCCATATCACTGTCTCATGCATCAGGTATATGAAAAAAGCTAAATATTCAACATCTGTAAAAATATCAGCTCAATTTAATGCATTCCAAAAATAGGTTTCTTTGTTATTTTGATTTCAACCATGGAATTTTACTTCCATTACACTAACAAGTAAACTTGTCAAATTAGGTCTATCATAACTTAAATTTATCAATATCTAATTATAAAAATGTCTCAATTTCCTTTAAACACAGAATGGGAGACATCAAGGAACAGAAAATCTTAGACTAATTCAATTATGATCAGAAGAGTCAGAGCTGAACATAATTGTTTTGGTTCTCCGTAATCAGGAAAAGTATTTTAAGAACATGGGTTCTAAATATTAAATCATTTCAAAAGATCCCTAACAAACTTTCATCCTTGAATTTTTAATCATAAAAGTGGTTTCTCAAAAATCACAAGCATCAGCTGCTAATCTTTACTAAGCTAAGACATCATTCCCTTTCGTTAGTGGAGGTAAGATTTAAATTACATGAGTGTGTTATACATTAAGTTTCACTTTTACTTCATGGTAATTTTTCTGAACTCTTACATTTTTGTGACAATCCTTAAGTAAGTTAATCAAGACGTTGCATTCTTCAGTGTGCAAGTGTGGAGATAAGTCAGGATGCATCTTTAGGAGGTGTTGGAGCACAGCAGAGCAACCTGTGGATACAAGAGCATCCTGAATATGTGTGACTGTATTTGTTAGTGAAACCTAAACTATTTTCGTATTTTCAGTAAGAACCTGTTGGGAACCACCCTGCCTAGTTTCAGAAGCTGTAACCCCCCCATGGCTAAGGCTGAGTAAGTGACCTTTGGACCATAAGCCACTAAGGAGACAAGGCTCATCTCCCTGGCAGGGGTGCCGCTTCTCCTTTTACTTCATCCATAACTGGCCCCAATGCTTGATCAGTGAGCCAATGATGGGTAAGATTCCCCAAGGGGGAACGACCTAAGACAGGCACGATCACATGGAGGCCCCAAGGAAGGACTTGGGGGGCCTAAAGCAAAAGGGGGAGATGGACCCTCAGCTATGACATAACCTGAGTCCTCATTCTGTCTGCAAGAAGTCTAATCTCTTGGCTGCCTTCCTTACCCAACCTGAGACAATGCCTTAAGCCTGAAACAATGCTGGTGGTGAGTGTAGCCTTGTGCTGGAAAGGGCAGACTCCTTAGGGTGATCAGGCCTAAGAAAGAGTATGTAAAATCCTGTGAAACCTGCTTTGTTTAGAATGGTCTCAAATAAATAAGGGTCCAAGCAAGAAGTGAGTTTGTTCCTCAAAGTTTTATTGCTCTTTAGCTATCTGACCCTGACTCAAAATAGGCCCTAAGAGTTCTTTGTGTTATCTATTGTTTGATCCTTACTGCCTGACAATGATTAATGAGCCTGTCTTCCTAGGCAAAATGACCCAATAAAAGCCCATTGAGAAAATGGCTCTTGGTCCTTCTCCTTTGAGAGATGGGCCCCCTTTCCTCCCCAAGCAGATCCTGTCTTGGTAGACTCATTCTCATCCTATGGTGGAGGTGGCGGGGTATGAGGGCGGGCCTGAGGGTAGAGCCGGAGCCCCCCACCAAGAATCTCCAGTGACCTTTATCAGAATAGAATGTTGACCTTAGGCAAATTATTCAACTTGAGCCTTCCGTTCCTTATCCATGGATTTAACAGATTCAGTAATTTATCAGGAGTGTTGAGAGAACGTGCAGGTTCAGAAAAAAACAGACCTGATCCTGGAAATAAGCACTCAAGCAGAAACAGCTTACCTATATTAGTAAGCCCCACATTCCTGAAACTGATTACAACTCATTTTGTTCAACTGAAATTCTACCGATTAAGAGAACTGGTTTATTAATCCTTTAAAAATGTGTATTCCTCTGAGAGAATTAAGGGGAAAATTAGTCATCTCTCATTAGTGTGAATTAATATAGACTGCTTTCTTCCTAACTTCTGCCTAGGAAAATCGAACTAAACAATGAAAAGAAACAAGATGCAGATGGAAAATAAATTTTTCAAATTTGGCAGATGTAGCCATAAAAGTGTGATTATTTCAATGACAACAAGAGGCTGAAATCCCTGAAATTGGTTTAATTAGTTCATTCACGTAGAAAATTATCAGCTAAGGTCAAAGTAAAAGCATTATTTTGAGGTGTGTGCTATAGTTATGTAGCACTATACACCTATTGTCTTTTATAAACCTATTTTTTAACTCAGAAAAAGTATCAAAAGAAAAAACCCCAAACCCAATTAACTGCTGGAATCTTTTAAAAGTTCTAAGAAAGAAAACAGGAGAAAATTACAACCTTAGTTTGGGTAGAAAGTTCTTACACATGAAAAGCACAATCTATAAAAGAAAAAAAAAAAAACTGGTAAAACCTCATCAAAGTTAAAAATTTTCCTGATTCAAAAAAACACCACTAAGAAAATGGAATGACAGGCCACACTTCAGTGACGTGTGAATGTAGGTTCATCAACTGTGATAAACACACTGTTCTAGTGGGGGACGTTGATAGTGAGGGAAGTTGTGAGTGTGTGGGAGCAGAGGGTGCGTGAGATTGCTCCACTTTTTGCTCAATTTGGCTGCAAACCTAAAAGTGCTCTAAAAAAATAAAATCTACAACAAGGCACAGACTACAAGAAAATATTTGCAAATCATATATAATAAAGGACTTGTATCTATAATAATAAAGAATGCTTACAAACAATCCAATATTTAAAATGGACCCCCTAAAAAATGGACAAAGGATTTGAATAGATATCTTGCTGAAGATGATACAGGACTGGTTAATTAAGCATCTGAAAAGATGCTGAACACCATGACTCCTCAGGGAAATGCAAATTAAAGCCACAGTGAGACACTACTCCACATACTACTCCACATCCACCAGAATGTCTACTATCAAAAGGCCAGACAATGCCAAGCACTGTTTAGACTGTGGAGAAAATGGACCTCATGCATTGCTATGGGGAATGTAAAACAGCACAGACACTTGGGAAGACAATTGACAGTTTCTCAAGAAGTTAAACACAAACTTACCATTATAACCTGGAAATTGCATTCCAAAGAATCTACTCAAGAGAAATGAAAACATACAGCATGGGGCAGAAGTAAAATTACAGTTGTGAGCACATGAAACACAGTTTACTCTTGTATTATTTATAAGTATTCTATTATTTTCCATATGAACTGTAAACCTACTTTTGCTTCACCCTGTAGTGTATCCACACAAAGATATGTATGTCAATGTTCATAGCATTATTCATAATAGCCAAGTCTGGAAACAATCCAAATGTCCAATAACCATGTAATTGGATAAAAATGTATATTTACACAATGGATTACTATTTCTCAATTAAGTGAAATTAACTGATACTGCCAACATGGATGAACCTCGGAAGCACTAAGCTAAATGAAAGAAGCCAGATTCAAAACACTACATTGTATGATTCCATTTATATGCACTGTCTAAAAAAGGCAAATTTGTAGACAAAAAAACTGATCATTGGCTGCCTAGACCTGATACTAAGAGTAGAGAATTAACTTGCACATGGACACCAAGAAGTTTTGGGGGGTGATGAAAATGTTTTAAAATAAGACTGGAGTAATGCTTGTGCAATTGTATAAGTTTAGTAAAATCACTGAATTCACTTACATTGGGTGTGTTGAATAAAATGCAAATTATACCTTAACAAAGCTGTTAAAAACAAGTTGAGAGAAATTCAAACTGCCCATCCACCTTTCACTCCCAACAAATAAAATCCTTAAAAACGTCTCAACCAATAATTCCAAAGAATCATAATATACCTACTATTTCAGATTTCAACTTACAAAAAATACCAGTAGAAACTAGATCATTTCATTGAATAACTAACACACCCACACCCACAAAAATATACCACAGTCAAAGACTGAAAATTCGCCCTGGCTGGTGTGGCTCAGTGGATTGAGCTCCAGCCTTCGAACCAAAGGGTCACCAGTTCTGTTCCCAGTATAGGGCACATGCCTGGGTTGAGGGCCAGGTCCCCAGTGTGGGGGTGTGCAAGAGGCAACCACACATAGACATTTCTCTCCCTCTCTTTCTCCTTCCCTTCCCCGCCTCTAAAAATAAATAAAATCTTTAAAAAAAAGAGAAAGAAAATCAGGGTGTTTTGCCCAGCTGAGTATTTGAAATGGAAATTGAAAATACAGCCTAGTTCAAGTCTTTGTCTTTTTTGCCTGCCACTGACTACAAAGTCTTAATGATATAAATTTTTGCCTCAGAAAAATGAGGTCCCATATAGTACAGCAATTTAAGTCATCTAATACTGTACCAATGTATAATATCAGTTATCTGGTTTCTGCCTCACTTCATCTTCTGAAGGAAAATGTACACTGGTTGAGCCACCTAGCAAATGACTTTAAAATTTTATTTTGTAACATATTTGACAAAATATATTTTGCATATTTCTGTCAACCAGCCCTCAAATTTATGCTTTTACAGTTCAGAAACAAGCTTATGATGTACTGAAATGACTTAATTGGCAAAGTAAACACCCGAGAAGATAAAAATATACATACATGTTGCACATAAGCATAAATGCATATTATGATACACGTGACTATAAAACAATGGCATTGCCCTTAGAACACACTTAAATGAGTGCTGATACCTTTCACTAGCCATCTTTAAAAGCCTATTCTAATAACACTACTATAATTCAAAGTAATTATTATGAACTGAAGAAAAGCTATATATTCCAATTCTTTATTTTTTAATTTCTTCAAAGCCATAAGAATATATCTACATTATTAATGTGCAAAATAATTTGTTAAACACTATGTGCTAGGCACAAGTCTAATAATCCTCCCAATAACTATAGGAAGTAGGTATCTTTTACATTTCAGTTGAATCATAAGAATATGCATTACCCACATTTTCATGGCAAAACTAAGCCTAGCCACCCAGTAAGTGGCAGAGTTACTATATAAGGTAATCTCTCACCATGACAGATTTTTTTCCCCATGTTCATAATAGGAAAAACATACCTTCCCAGTGGTTTGTGAATGAAATAAAGTCAGATAGCAAAAAACTATTTCCCAAAGAGCTTCTGGCTGGCTGCAGGTTCACAGGCAGTAATTCTAAACCTAGTTTCCAAAGAAGTCAATGTAATATTGTATTATCCTGTATTATTAGAAATAGAGTGTCTGCCTACACTAAGAAAAAAAGAAAACAGAACTATACTTGTCCTGATCATCCATGTCCAGAATATTCACAATTTGAATATTCCTGGGAATAGTGCTCAGGAAGTGGTGGCTCTGTCACTAGATTTAAACAAGAAACCATTAATAAAATTGGTAATATTTGCCAGCTTAGAGAAGCCCCCAACAGAGGAGACAAATAAAAGGAACAACTTGGTTACGTTGGACAAACCATGGATTTGTAGGGAGAAGATGCTTTGAAGGCAAAAATCGTGGATTCAGCTATTCACAAGTTGTACCACTTTGTTTACTTGATCTGAGACTTAAGTCTCTTCTTTCTAAAAATGGAATTAGCTCTTAACCTATTATCTCCGTGATATCACGAGGCTTAAAATAACACAAGAGAGTCTCTGAAACAGTGAACAGTGCGTGTGACATATAAAGTATTTTGTCTATCCGCAATGCTCTGTCATGTAATAGAAAGAGTTCAACTGAATTTACTCTGAGATGTTTCTGGGAACAGGACTGGAAACCAAACGGTGGAAGTTACAGAGGCAGCTGGCATCTTCATGGACCAGTCCAACAATGATACAGGCTGCTATGTGAAGCTCTTGCTTATCTGTCCAAATGTGCCCCAGAGAGACTGGCTACATCAATTAAGGATGCCACAGTGTATACTATACCACTGCATTCTTAAGTTTCTTCTCAAATCTAAGCTCACAATTGGATGACTTTAAGCTATTTCCAAAATTAAAATTCACATTCATATGATAAACTCCTGCTACTAATAGGAATACAAAACACAATTTCAAAAGGACAGTGCCTAGGTATTGTGAACAGAGGCTGCACAGCTGAAACCAAGGTGAAGGACATATTCATTTGTGATAAGCTGTCATGCGTGAATGTTTGCAGTAAGAGAGGGATAAAGTCCATTACTATTCGGTTAAAAATCAAAAGCTCAGTCCCACTGGCATTTAGAACACATCAGAAGGGTTAACTTGTCACAATTACAACCTTCCCTCCCCAGGCCGACTCTACCCACTTCCTCAAGTATGCACAAATTGATATACCAAAACAGTCAGCTGAAACTCTTAAAAATGTTCAGCTGGGACAATTTGATGTTTTGATAAGTGGCTAACACGCCCCTAAAGAGCTATTTTAACGTTTACTATGGAGTGAGCTGAGAGGGTAGAAGCAGTAGGGTACTCTCACTGACAATATAAAAATTAGTCTTAATTTATTCACTCTTTTAGCTTGTCCTACCAAGACTCTGAGGTAAAATATTCCTAATGAGTATTCGATGGTAGAAGATTTCAACCACCAGGTGGCACCATCTCAGAAAAATAAATAAACCAAAAGCAAGCAATAAGCAACTATAGTAAAGGGTGTAGGCACTTCAGCAGATCTATAATTACATGGGAGAAAACCCGTATTTTAATGTCACTTTTGTTTTCTTTAGAAAGAGTTTGCTGCACCAGAAATAAGAGTTTGCAAATCCTAATGTCATTTTAAAACAAGCAAAAGACAAGGCCAGAAGTCTCTGAAAAATGTTCTCCGGAAAAACCTCCGTAAATTAATAGTTAAAGCTCTCTAAAACAATCTTTTAAAGCCTACATTTCAGAAAGCACTGGAACTAGTAAATTAGTACTTCTCCAACTATCTTAAAACTTTGCACCATATTCAGCAGAGGTAGCAAACAGCAGATAACAGGGGAGTACCGAACCCTACCCACTGCTACTTACTTATCACAGCTGCAAGGTGACCAAGTCTTAATCGGTGCTGTTAAGTAACAGGTGTGCCCGAAGAACAGACTATGCCCACCGCTACTGAGAGCAACCCCTGGGCTTCACCGGGGAGGGCTCTATAGGACTCTAACTTCCATCAGAGTTTCCTAAGGAATGGGCCAAGTTGTAGCTTTCCCTGAACATTTAATCCGCATTTGCTAGGTGCTGAGCACTCTGCCAAATCACATGAATTTCAGGGGGAAAAATTAGTCCATACACCTCGAAGAACGCGCAGGCTAATGAGAGCAAATTTTTATAAATACATATAGTAAATGCTCACTGAATGTTGAGTTTAGGATTATCATAGAAATGAAAATTGGTTCAGACCTCAACATAGGTGTTTTGTTTTTTTTAAGGGTGGAGATGAGGCTCATTTTAAATCAACTACACAACTGCAAGAGCCTGTATATATAGAAAGGAGATACAAAGGGTGTCACAACAAAAACCTTTGCCAGCGCAAACTTCTTTTATGCATTTAAAAATTTAAATGGTTTCCAGAACTCGGATTTAATTAAAGCACCTATTGGGAAACGATAGCCACGGTAATCTTTAAACCGAATAAAAGGGATATGAACGTCTACACTCCTTGGAAAGTGTACTGACAGGGATTTTATGAGATTCTCCCTTCGCAGAACGGATCGGTGGCAACTTTCACTGCAGCTGAGATGCGCCCTAACGGGCTCCTATCTTCTACCTGCAAATTCTAAACTACATAATCAATAACAATAATCACAAAATGTATTGAGCGCGCACGGTGTCAAACACTGCGCTAAGGTCTTCCCTTCTCATAATCGATGCCACGCGTTATACCATTTTACAGTAGAGGCAGCCGAGGCTCAGGGAGCGGAGAAGCCCGCCCAAAGTCTCAAGGCTGGAGAGTGGCGGGACAGACTGCAGAAGAGTGAAACACCTAGGACAAGGCCTGCCCTCAATTACTAGCAGGTCCTCAGCAAAAGCCTGAGGGTGGAGAGCTCAGGTAGCACCTGTAGCCTCTCTGACAAAATCCCCACCGCGGAGGCAACTGCCGCCCCGAGGACCCCGCCTTCCCGGCACCAACCTCCAAGGGCGACAGAAAGTCCCGACAGGACGCTGCCCTGGGGGGCGCACGAGAGCAGGGGACGAGGGGAAGAGACAGGTGGGTGTTCCGCGGGCTCCCCGGACGCCGCGGTCAGAAGAAGAGCGCTCCTCTGAACCCCCAGACTGCCCAGACTCACCCGACTCGCGGCCACACCAGGAGGGCTGAAGCGGTATTCACTAGCGAAGGCTCCTCACCCAAAAGCAGGGTTGCCTGGGCGCCAGGGTCAGGGGAGCTTGAAGTAGGGAACTCTCTTACGCACTCCACACAGCTGAGCCGCTAGGCCGGTCCCCGCCGCTGGCGGCCTCAGAGGCGCAAGCGCTACCGGGCCTGGACGGGCCCATTTTACGCGGGGTGGAGGGGGGAGTGGACGAGCCCACAGAGACACGGCAAGCCTAAAGAGCAAGTTGAACCAACAAGTCAGATGTCACTGGTGAAAATAACCGATTTAAACAATATTCTCTGCTAAGAAGGTGACGTGGGGGCTCAATGAGTTTCACTTCTGCCGCTCTTCCCATGCGACCCCCTACGCTGGGGCTACAGTCCAAAGTTTGCCCTCCCCCAGTGGGCGGGGCTCGAGGGCGGCAGGAACTGCAATTGGCGGCTTTGAAGGCGCAGCGGGCGGGAACGGCTGCCGAGGAGTGAGACGACGGGCGATGTGAACGGTAAGAGAGGCCCCAGCGACACGAAATCGTGCTCTGGAGGAGGGAGAGCCTTGAGGAACCCACATCCCAAACCTCTGGGGCGACTTTTTCGCGACTGCCGCACGTCCCGAGGTGTGGGATTGGCGCTTGGTCTCGGCTGGAGGAGGAGGGTCAAGGACCACGCTTGAGACTTAGGGCAGAGAGGACAATGATGCCTGGTCGTGACCTCACGTCCGCCCGGGTTGGGGTGGGGACTTGCGTAAGCCTGCGTCTCTGCCCGGCCTTCTCGAACTGTCACGTGACGGGGCGCGCAGCTGTCTCAGATTTGGATTGCTGTTTTGGCCGGAGTTGGGTGTTTTGATTTTTCAGTTAACCGTAGGTTCCGTCCCTTTTCCTCCATGCAGGCTCTCGCGTTCAATTCTTATGCTCCCGTTGCAGCTCTTCAACGGTGTAGCTCTACAGGAAAGTTACTTAAAAGGACTCTTTTTTTTTTTCTTTTTTTGTCGTGCGTTCATTCAACAAATACATCTTGACCACCTTCTGTCGTCCAGGCACTAAGCTGCTATGTACTAGGAAATAAGAAATTAGGTAATCACAGGGAATCAAGAGTTTACTCAAAAGAGTTTTCCAACTTTGTTGATGACATTTAGTGAGCTCTTTCTACCAAATTGTTTAGAATGGCATTCTGCAAACTACTCAAAATTTGGTTTCTTCTCAGATACTCTAAAATGCAGAATCCCAAGCCTTACTCAGTGACCCGACCCCAGCCCCAGTTTAAATTGATATGGCCCAGAAATCTGCATTTTAACAAACCCACCCCGACCTCTGTTGTTTTTGATGTTTCACGGACTGTTGGACCCTAATGCTTCCTAGGTTATCTCCTCAGGCACACTGCTTAAGGAAAGTAATACTTCATTCCACAAGTATTTGTCATGTAGGGATAGAACCATGGATAAGACAAACATAGTTCCTACCCTAGTGGAGCTCGGTAAAATATTGTTGAGCGATGAATAATTAATAAGGAAGATCAGATAGTTCTGTAAAGACAAGCAAGGAAGGTGGGGAAATAACTTCAGATTGGGTGGTCGGAGTAAGTCTCCCTGAGAAGCCGTCTGAATTGAGACCTGATTTACAGCAAGAGTTGCCCATATGAGTATGTGCAGGAAGAATATTCTAGTCAGGGAGAATTGAAGCTAGATGGACCTTGGTGGAGGGTTCATCTTTGTATTAGAGAACTAAAAGGCTAATGTAGCGCAGAAAGCCAAGGAGATAGTGGTAGATGATGGGGACAGAGGCAGAAGCCAAACAGTGCAGGGCCTTGTGAGGATTTCAGTCTTGACTTTAGGGTCATTTTCATGAGACTGATTCTGTTCTCATGTTCTTTACTCAGTTATTTTTCTCTTTCTGCTGTCACCGCATTTCTAAATGACTCCATAGATCCTCTTTATTTTTGTTTTAACTACTGTAAAGATTTTATTTAGACAGAAGGAAAGGGAGGGAGAAATAGAGAGAAACATCAATGTGTGGTTGCTTCTCACACACCCCCTACTGGGGACTTGGCCGCAACCCAGGCATGTGCCATGACTGGGAATTGAACAAACAACCTTTTGGTTGGCAGGCCAGTGCTCAATCCACTGAGCCACACCAACCACAGGCAGTATCTTTTTAAGATACAGTCAGTGTCCATTTCTTTTTGGAAGTCATCAGTGGTAATAAATTACATGCAGTATTCAACAAACACTTAAATGGTAGACATAAATCACAGTCGGGATTCCTGTAGGGGGATATGCCTCTGTCTTTATCTTTAGAAATCCTGTAGTTGTGGTGGCAGCAGATGAGATTGACAGACTATTGCCTCTTGTCTTAAACACAGACACCAAGCAAGGTCTATATGCTCTTTCCTAGAAGGTGGGCTATTAAGGGTATTTAACATCTGAGGATATCCTACTTAACCTTTGTTTAGAAATCATACTTGCTTGCCTTGTTATGTTCTGTATTTTTAGGGAGAGCGAGAGATGTCCATTAGTGTCCTCAGATGAGGTGGTAGAGTTGAGGTCAACTGTCATCCTTGGCCTATAGCTTCTTCCCTGAAGAAAGTAATGAAAGGGCTCAGAATCCCCCTACCCTATGCCACGGCTTAAAGAGAACCTTAGTTATGCTCCAGAAGATCATTACCCTGTCTGTTGCTGAGGGAGCTACACCAGATTTATGCCAAGACCTTTTGAACAATTAAAGAATCAGGCATGGGACCAGAAAAGTGATACGATAGCTTTATATTAATTGGCAATGCATTAAAGAAGAGACTGTAATCCTCTCCACCTCCAGCTCTCGATGTGTCTTGTAAGCTCATAGCTCCAGCTATTTAGTTTCTCCACTTAGAGTCTAAAAATTAACCTTAAAATTTACATGTTCAAGACAGAATTCTTGAGCTTTCCTCCACCCCCAGTAGTCTTCCCCATCTCAGGTAATAGCCACTCCATTCTTTCAGTTACCTTGGTGTCATCTTTGATTCCTCTCTCTTAACACCTGCATGTACCCATTGGGAAATTCTGTGGACTTTCTCTTAAAAGTGGATCCAGAATCTGACCTGTTCCCACAATCTCCACTTTGGTCTACCATCACCTCTAACCTACATCATTAAGGTAGCCTCCTAGCTGGCGTTCTGTTTTCTCCCTTCTTCCTAGTCTACATTCTCAGGACAGCAGCCAGATTAATCCTGGTAGAAAACCTGAGTGAGAGCATATCCCCCTCTTCTCAAAGACTTACAGCTGCTGGCTTCTGGCAGAGTCAAGGCCAAGATCCTTGCAGTGGCCCTCAGGGCCCTTCATGATCTCTGACCTCACCTCCTCTGTGCTCCTCCCTGTGGTCTCCCTGGAGGGCTTCTTTCTTGAAGACCGACCCCAAGGTTTTTGCACTTGCTGTTCCCTCTGCCTGGAAAACTCTTCCAATAGCTAGACACATGGCATACTCCTACAAGGATTGGCTCGGATGTCAACTTCTCGGTGGGGCCTACTCTCTCCACCCCTACTTCTACCTCACTCCCAGCCTGCTCCATTTTCACTAGTACTAGTTTCCTAACACTACTTACTCCATTTTCTCTGTAGCACTTAGCACTTTCAATACATTTTGTGACTTTCCTGTTGCCTGTCTCTCCCAAGTAGAAAGGACGCTCCATACTGGCAAGGATTTTTGTCTTTTTGGTTAAAGATGCATTTAACTTCAGTGCCTAGAAAAGTGTCTGGCATGAATAAGTGCCCAGGAACTTGTTACAAGAATCAGTGAATGAATTCATGATTTCCATGTCATTGCCATCAAAAGATCAAAATACTCTAACCAAGAAAGGAGAGAGAGCACTAATTTTTTAAAACTCTAAAACATATTTAAATATACAGCTTAAGGAGAAAAATATTACATCCTCTTGTTGAAACACTTTGCAGATTGCCTGAGAAAAAGGTAATAAAATAAACATTTGGGTGTTTGACCTACAAATCAAAATCCCAGCTGAAAATATGCTGGAAAAAATTCACTGGTAAGTTAAATTTTTGTGCTGGTTATTCTTGTGCTGTTTTTGTTTTATTCAAGTGCCAAAGAAATGGATGAAACTGTTGCCGAGTTTGTCAAGAGGACCATCTTGAAAATCCCAATGGCTGAAATGATGACAATCCTACAAGCCTGGGATTTTTTATCTGAAAATCGACTGCAAAACATAAACTTCCGGAAGAGAAAGGAATCTCTTGTTCATGACTTGGTTCTGCTTTGTGAGGTAACAATGTTCAAATGATCAACCTTGAACATCATGCTACCCTCTTTGGTGTTTTTCTTTCCTTTCTTTAATTCAAACGAGATTTAAAGCAGCTGCTAAACTGTGAAGTGACGAGACCAGGTACTACTGTAGAGGGAAAAACACTGCTTTTTAGTTGGCTTTTCAGCTTATCAAAACTGCTTATCGATCATTAAGAAAAATGTGAATACCATGGGAGAGAAAAGAAAGAATACTTTCTTTTTCAACCTATCAGATTGTCAAAGATGAAAAGATAGTAATACTCGGATGTGTTGGTCAGGTTGTGCAGAAAGGGACACTCTTATGTATTTATTTACTCATTTGCTTTTTGTTTTAAAATGATTTCAGACTTTCAGAAAAGTTGCCGTTACAAAGAATTCCCATATTCCGGTATACCCTTACGTTTAAGTAAATATACTTTATGACCCAGCAATTCCACTTCTGAAAATTCATGTGGATAAAATCATTAAAAATAAAGATATAAATAAAAATATAATCGACAAACATTTATAAATGTAGTTATAAATATGTAAAGATTTATATATAAATAAAGACATTAACTAACTGTTTAAAAAACTAAGAAATTGAAAACAACTATACATAGAAGATTAGCCAATCAATGATACATCCATATAACAAAATATTATTCAGCCATTAAAAAGAATAAACTAGATCTTTGTGTACACTGAAAGAAACTATATGCCATGCATACACATAAATGCATACGTATAGACCAGTGGTTCTCCGCTGGGATGATTTGGTCTTCCAGAGGACACAATGTCTGGAGACATTTTTCATTATCAGAACTGTGGGGAGGGGGTTGCTACTGGCTTCTGGTGGACAGAGGCCAGGAAGTTCCGTAGCCTCCTGTGACAGCTCTCCAAACACAGATTTATCTGACTCACAATGTCAACTGTATAGAAACCTTGTTGTAGGGGAAGTCCAGAAGTTTGATCTAAAACAACAAAAAGTTAAAAGCAATAAACGAGGAGTAGATTGTGGGAGAACAGTTGTGAGTGCCTGTACTGAAACAGGAATCAAAAGGTGTATTTGTTACTTAACAAGAGAGCATAGGGCAGAGACAGGTTGTCAGTAAGGTGTTGAGAGGGTGCTCTTAGTCTGTAAGCAGTTCTAAAATGTGCTGTAAATGGGATAGAACCAAACCTGTAGCCATATTTAGTGAGTATTTTTCTCTTTCAGGAGAAGCATGCAAGTGTCAATGACGCTGCCCTTTTAGACATCATTTGTAAGTTTTGGTGATTTGTATTTATGTTTAACCAATCCAGTTTCATCAGGCAATTTTGTATGTAAGGACTCTGATTCTACAGTCAAGTTGACCTGGTGTGTAAAATCCCAGCTCTATCACTTACCAGTCTTGTGTCCTTTGCCAAGTTACATTCCCTTTCTATGCCTCAGACTTATACTAAGTAAAATGGAAATAATAGCACAGTTAATATAATAATATTATAATAATATAGCACAGGATCATTATGAGAGTTAAATGAAATAATGCTTGAAAAGCTCTTAGCACAGTAACTGGCATATAATAAGCACATAGTAAATATCTCTTAAGATTTGTATTATTAACAGAATTAAAAATACATTTCTGAAAATTAGGGCTTACAACAGTGCATCTTGTAAGGAATGTAAGGATTAAAAGTGGACTTCGCAGGCAGTATGGTCTGGGGGAGTGAGTAGGAGGAGCACACATGGCTTCAGGGTCTGTAGGAGCAACCAAAAGGAAGATGGAGTTCCTTGCTGAGATAGGGGACACTAGAGGCAGACCACAGTTGTCACAAAGACCACAGATCAGTCTAGGGCATATTCTGTTTGAGGAAATACCTTCATGTGTATTTAAGTCCTTGCCACTTGTCGTGAACTTTTGCATGATGCTTAATAGAATCATTAAGAACAAAATATTTTAGTTTCTACTATTATTACAACAACCTTATTCAGAGATCAGTTAGCAGGCCATCTTAACTCTGAAACAGGGAACCAAGAAGAGAATACCAGAAAGGAACAGAAACCCTTTGGATGCTGTCTCTTGGGCAGGCATCACATTATGCCAGGTTACACCATTTCATACAAAATTTAGGTAATCAAGAATTGTCAGACCATTGCCTTAAGTGGAGTGAAGGGGGAGGTGGGGACACCAAGGTACCAAATAAAGAAAAAAAGACACTAGATTGTAGGAAGGACAAGGAACTACAAAAAGCATAGCAAGTTGGTGCCCTTGAGTGCTGGGGCTAACAGCCCCTTTTTATGGGCTGCAGAGCACCTTGGTCCTAGGTGCAAAGACACAGGGATGCAGACAGAGGTCAGTGCAGGGACAGAGTCTATCCAGGATGATAATGCGGGATTAAACTTAATAACTTCTTAGGTCCATTTTTACTCCAAGACACCCCTAAGTTTATATCTCCTGAAGGTTGTCTCCTATATCATAGATTCATTCATTCATTCATTTATTCATCAACTATATACAGAGCACTCATTTCATGCCAGCCAGTGTCTAGACACTGGGAATACAGCAGTGAACAAGACGAAGTCCTATGTGTCACAGGACTCTGGCTGGGGAGACAAGGACTATATAAATGACCATTTAAACATGATGTAATGTCAGGTGGGGAAGGAAACTAAAGCAAGGTGGGACGGGAGTCAATTTGGTAGGATGATCAGGATAGGCTGTGGCATAGGTGGCATTTTCGTAGAGCCTAGATGAGGTACAGGAATGAAGTCTGCAGCAAGCTAGGAGAAGATTGCTCCGGACAAAGGAACATCCAGCCAGTGCACATGCCAGTCACGGGGAGCACATTATCTCTGGGCTGCTCAATAAAGGCGGTGTTCTGCATAGAAGAGAATAAATGATCGGACTTAAGAGTAAATGCTAGAGCTCTACTAGATTGAGTAGTTCTTTATGATGTGTTTTGTTTGGAGTAAATTTAATCCATGTAAAATTTATGTTTTGAATAAAAATGTGTAACCTAATTTGTAAATTACCGTTAGTTTCTCCCCCTTCATGTTATTAAATATACATATTCATAAACACATTACTTAAAAGTTCTTTCATAGAATAGCAATAAGCTCTTCCTCCCTCTCTCAGATACTCAATTTCATCGGCACCAGAAAGTTTGGGATGTTTTCCAGATGACTAAAGAACCAGGTAACGTTTTCCCTTTTATTTGCATTTTGTTTTTAATGTAATCCCCTCACCCCAAGCCCTGTCCTGTGCCAGCCCTACAGCCCACCCTGCACTGCCACAGTAGGATGAGGGGGCAGAGACTGCCACGCCAACTCCCCCCACCCCGTTTCCTCCACATTTTCTCTTTTAAAATGAACATTTGTGCTGGATATTTTGGCAATTTGAAAATGAATAGCAGTATGTTCCTCTTAAGTATCTTTTCTTGCAAAACGAGGTAATTATTACTTGTTTACGGGAAAATGAACAATATATTTAGCAATGCTGTGTCAGAATACCGGCAGCACTTGGGTGATTTGATCTTTGAGGTTACACAAATGCTCACCTCAGGGTCTTTGTAAATGCACTTACTGAAGACAGTGTAGCTCCCTTAATTTTTCTTTTCGCTTTGACAGGTGGAGACATTGACCTTTTTGATATGAAACAATTCAAAAGTTCATTTAAGAAAATTCTTCAAAGAGCATTAAAAAATGTAAGAACAAAATCTTTCTGATTTTCCATGAAATCCAATTTCATGGCATCTGTGCACTTAAAATTTGCTACTTTTTTTTTAATTTGTAAGGATTTTAATTAGTAATATTCTGTACTATTCTAGTCCATAACAAAGACAAACTTTTTATTATGAAAACTTTCCTCTCCCCTCACTTCTCAATTCAAGGGCAAACCTTTCTCGAGAGCAACCCCATCCAACAGATCTCTCTGCAAAGATGGAAATGTTCCATATCGCACTGTCCAATACCCTAGCTAATAGCCACATGTGGCTACTGAGCACTTGAAATATGGCTAGTGTGACTGAGGAACTAAAGTATTAATCCAATCTAACTGCAACAGATTTCAGTCGACTAGCCATGGATGCCCAGTGGCTCCTGTGGTGGTCAGCGCAGCTCAAGAGCACCCAAAGAATCTTACTGCCACCCCATTTTCACAAGCACCACCTTATCATCTTATGATCCTTCTTTCTAACAACCTCTCCTACTTCATTGTCTTGTCCTTCCACCGTAGTCTGCCTTAGTCCTCCTTACATATAATGACATGCCAACAGATCTGTCTCATTCACCATGC
The DNA here is from genome assembly GCA_039655065.1 of Glossophaga mutica. Classification (NCBI taxonomy): domain Eukaryota; kingdom Metazoa; phylum Chordata; class Mammalia; order Chiroptera; family Phyllostomidae; genus Glossophaga; species Glossophaga mutica. The sequence goes on from CM077315.1 coordinate 25,171,706, forward strand.
TGTCCGTCCTCCCTAGAATAGTAGTGTCCCTCTTTTTTCATACACAAATTCCTTCATCTGTCTTTGCCTCTCCTTACCTCATCCTTCGTAACGTCTCTCATTCTTTCTGTGCATCCCGTTGTCACTGAACATATTCTTCTCCTTTCTTACAACGACCCTTCTTGTGTGCTTTGCATCCACCTCCTACATCCTCATAGGGCCTGTGTACTTGGTTTTCCTTAAGTCTTTCACATTCTCAATCTCATCTGCTCATACCTACTCTACCACTTACAAACATGCCCAAGTCTCGGTAAAAGTATACCCACTCTCCATGCTCATCATTAAGCATAAACACTTGGAGGCAAATATTTCTTGCTCCTGTGATGTCCCTCATGTACAGGTGTCCCTTCACCACCTCCCCTCCCCCTTTCTCCAGCAGGAGCACTGACCTAACCTGAGTGAGAGCAGCTGCCTGCAGGGGCCACTTACTCTAGTCTGTTGCTCCAGGGCCTGGCTCTGCCCCTGCAAGGGAGGCCACCCAGAGTGACTCTGCCAGTGGCCACATGGGCAACTCTGCCTGACTCTGGGTTTTATTGTCCAGAGGGCCACTTGCCTGCAGATATGAGCTAGTCACCAGTTTCTTGGTAATATGAGTTATATGTTGGCCTCCACCTGCCAACTCTTTCGCCTTCTTAGTTGTTCAGAAAGGTAGAGAAGAGGGGTGTTATTTATTGCTCCCTTTCAAAGACCTCCCCCAAAAGACTTTTTGAAAGGGTCCTGCAACCTTGCTGGCTTTATGCATAAGTCCCTTGCATTCTAGCTAGTGCCCTCACTGCCAGGTTGAAACTGAGTTTTTATGGGCGGTGGCTCTCACACTGTGATCTCGGGATCAATAGAATCAGCATCACCTGGGAACTTGTTAGACATGCAGCTACTTGGGCTGCATCCTAGACCTACTGAATCAGACACTGGGGGTGAGCCCAAGCCCTCCAGGTGATGCTCGTGCCCAGTCAAGTTTGAGAACCTCCGTGTTGAAGGGTGCCAGTGATACTTATCACAAAATCCTGTGGCCTGTTCTCTTTCAACAGTTGTGCTGATTGCAAACACCATGTGAGCTGCGCCCTATTCTAACCCCTTTCCAATTATTAACTCATTGCATCCTCCTGGTGAAGCATGTTGGGTCACACAGCTGAAAACAGCAGAACCGGGGTTTAAACCTAGGCGGGTGGCTTCCAGGCCATACTCTTCACATCTACACTGGGCAGGTTCTCTCAGCTTCCTTTCTGCCATGTGTCAGATGCTTGGGTCAGAAGTATGCACAACAACCCTGACAGATGTGGCTCAGTTGGTTGGGTGTCTTTCCACAAAGCGAAGGGTCGCTGGTTCAATTCTGGGTCAGTGTTTCTCTCTTTCTCTGTCCCTTCCCCCTCTAAAAATAAATTTATTTATTTTTTTTTGGGGGGGGGGAAGATGTACAACATCCATTTTTGTGCTCAAGGTCACACTCTCAGACAATTGGCAGTCAAACCCTGTTGTTCTTGTACATCTGTCTTCTGGTTGTCCTCTACACATCCCAAACTGCTCCTGTACTGTCTCCATGACTACCTCCTTTCCTTTATCTCTGCCCTTCACTAGAGCATCCCACTAGTGCTGCCTCAGCCCTCCACCAAAGAAGCTAAGCTAGAGGAATTTTCTTTGGTGAAAGATGGGAGGGAGAGAGGAAGACACTCATTAATGATTTCTCTTCAGAAGCTAATGACTTATCCCAACACCATTTGTTTACTAATTCATTTTTTTCCATGGGTGTTATCCTCACTGGAATCTTCAGGTTCATTCATACTTCTAGAGTCTGTGTTCTTCTACTCCTTGATGTGTTCCTCCTCATGCCCTCCTGGATCCAGTGCCTGCCTCTCAGCGAACATCAGCTGTACTCTACACTCCAGCCAAACTGAACTAATCTTCCTTGAGTTCTTGAACTTACCATCGGCTGCTCCCTCTGGCTGGAATAGCCTCCACCACCTGGAGTAGCCTCATTCTTCCTCATCCCGCTTACCCCCACTTAAATGGTGCTTCCCTGACTGGACAGGTTGCCCCCTGTCCTGTGCTGCCATCACCAGCTCTTCCCATTTTCTTGTTTAACTGTCAAGTTTCCCTCCCAGCCTGCAGGCTCCCTGAATGCAGAACTCTGACCATCCTGCTCCCCACCGACCAAGGCAAGGGCTCAACAAATGCTGGGGAATAAATGAATTGCACACGTTCTTTGCAAATTCCCCCATTCCCTTCATCGCTGCAGTTTTTTAAATATTTTAATAACCACTGAGGCAAGTCCACCCTGCCTCTATCCCTGATTACTCTTCTTTATCAAAAACATCCTGACCAAGGTGAATCTTAGAATCATTCTATCAGATTTATAAAACAAAATCTCCAGCATTGTGAGTAGGGCTTCATTTAATTTACAAATTAATTCAAGGAGAACTGTGAGCCAAAGGGAAGATACCTCCCTTTTTTTCTCTCTTATGAATAAGTATTTTTTATACCATGTTCCTAAGTTATCTTTGATTATATTATTTGAAAAATATTCTTACCATGAAATTAATAATTTTTCAGAGATGAAAGGGGAGTCCCTTTTGGGTGTGGCACACACAGCCACTTTTGGGGTGTTTTTGTTTTTGTTTTTTTAAGCAAAGCCTCATTGACACAGAGTCCCTGGCCAACTCTCCATAAATGTTGTGGATTTATGGCCTGGACCCTTCTGGAACCAGCCTTTTTATGAAGCTGAACAGGACTGGCTAACTCATTTTGAAAACCACTCTTGGCAGTGTTCCCACACTACTTTACCCCAAACAAGAAGCCTCCTAGAGAGCTGCTCTCGGCTCCAGTTCAGAGTTTATCTGCTTTCTTCCTTTTCAGTGCCCTCTCCTCACTCGATGCCTCTTTTAAGCACCAGGAACTTGTGTTCTCTGAACCCCATGCCTCCTGCCCCCACCATTCAAGGAGAAGAGTCTGAAACACACTTCCTCCTACTCTAATGCCCATGTATTCAGTTGTTGGCTTTCTTCTCTTTCTATCACTGCCGTATTCCAAAAGCTTTTGCCCCCTGAGTGAATTTCAGGCAGACTAGCAGGAGAGGCCGGGGGAACAAAGGAGCTTCCTTATGGGACATATCTGTCCTGTTTGAAAGGCTGGCCAGAGAATGTATGCACTGTACATTGTAGAAGATAGAGATGTACAAGTAAAGCTCCTGTGTCTTCTCTATCCATAGGTCCCCTGCTCGAACTGGTCAGCATGTCCTAACCCCTTTTCTCAAGTTACAGGACTCCCAGCTCATCTTCATGTTCCTCCTCATGACATAACCAGTGACAGATAACCCCACTTTCCTGAAGGCTGGTGGTGGTGATGTCACACCAAGTAGCACCTCCTGGTACTCGGGATTAAAGAGTGGCTTGCCTGCTGCTCTAGGACAGGCATCTTAACCTCTTCTGTGCCAAGGAGCCCCTATGGCCATTAATGAAGCTCACGGACCACTTGTCAGAAGAGTGGATTTAAAGGCTGTGAAATAAAATACATAGAATTATAAGGGAAACCAATTATATTAACATACACTTATTAAGGTATTAAAATGCTAAATTGTTATGTAGTAATGCATGTGCTTCTTTACACAATAATCTCGTGGTGGGTGTACAAACAGTTTCAAAGCAGTAATGGGTGTAAATTTTTGAGGCATCTGCAACAACTGTAATGTGATTTTTAAAAATTTAGGATTTCTATAACAACAGTGTAACTGGTCCTAAAATTCTACTGTTTTGTTGCCTACTATCACAATTGAAGGTGATAAATTTCAGTTAGAAATTAGGGCAAATAAAGATAGTTTTTTCCCCCACCAAGTTCATAGGTACCCTGAATTCTAACTATGGACTTCAGGTTAAGAACTCCTACCCTTGAATCAATTGGGTAGAGAAGCTGGTGTAAGGCACAGGGAACCTAACTGGGGAGTAATGGATAGAGCCTGAAGTTCAGGGATCCAATGCAGAGCCTTTGAGAGAAGGAGGGTGGAGGGTGGGTGGGTTGGTAAAACTATTCAGAATACAAAGTTCTTGGAAAACTTACAAAGAAGAGACAAATGAAAAAAATGTTTCAATTATAAAAACCACATTACTCTTTTTTGCCTGTATATCATGTATCAGACTATCATGAATAGTCTGTTAAGTATGTGGCAATTCTATGTGTTATAAGGTTCATCTGATTCTCACACTTATCTTTAATCTTTATATCTTCAGTAGCTTGCCGGTGGTAGTCAGTAACTGACAGTCCCAGGGGTGTCCAGCTTTTGGAGTCTCTAGGCCACACTGGAAGAAGAAGAAGTGCCCTCACTTAAAAGATTCTCATTCTGGGCTAGAGAGTGAAAGGGGTGGGTGCTACCAGTTTTCTCCCTCTAATTAAAGTGTGCCTTCAATATACTGTATTCAGTCTTGATTTTACAGGTGTTTTGCTTTAGTAATGCGACAGAAAGATACTATTCAGAACGAGACTTAGTCTTCCATTCAGGGCAGTAGTGGTCCCTCTGTTGGGGCCAACCTCTGTATGGCTCACTCAGGGAACACCAGGCAGCTCTGCATCTTCCACACCCAGGACTAGGGAGGGTTCCTTATATAGTGCACCAAGGGAATTTGGAAAAGCAGCCAAATACAGAGTGGGCAGAGTCAAAGAAACTGTCTTCTTAATGCCAGCAGCCACCTTACAACCTGCTTTACTGGAGTAAGATACAAGAGGGAGGAAGTAAAGGGACATGGGCCAGCCAAGTACACCTGTCTCAGGTGCCTCCTTTGGGGGGCCTAAGCTTTAGGGGGGAGCTTCTAATGTAAGAGTAGGCTACTGAATTCCAGACAAACTGGTAATCATATTTAAAACTTTAGATGGGTTTACATTTTATCCATGAAATGGAAACCAAGTAGAATTTCCTATATTCTGACCACATAACTCCCTTTAAAGTAATTTTTAGCATCTCAGCTAAATTTATAAAAGCATTAGGATTAGTATATTTTTAAGCTTATTACTACATAGAAGTGTTACTATTAAATTTTATAGAGCATGCTCTGCTAAAAAGTCTCCATTTTTTATTGAATTTATCAGGGTGACATTTAATACAATATATAGGTTTCAGGTGTACAATTCTATAACACATCATCTGTATATTGTATGTTCACCAAGTCCAGTCTCCTTCCGTCACCATTTATTCCCCTTTACCCTTTTCTGCCTCTCCCCACTCCCTTTTCCTCTGGTAATCACCATGCTGTTGTCTGTGCCTCTGAGTTGTTTTGGGGTTTTTTTTTTTTCCATAATTCTTTCACCTCTAAAAAGGCTCCATTTTAAAACAAGTATGTCATGTGTAAGGCTGCCTTACTCATAAACTCTGACAGGTAGAGGAACACAGTTTTTCAAAACAAGCCCAAGAAACTATTGAAAAATTTTGGCATCATACCCTGATTGTAGATTTAAAAATTCTTTTTCTTCCAAAAGACTTTGCAAGGCGTATATATCTACAAGACAGCCACAAAATATTTTCTCAAAGATTCCCAAAGCAGTGTAATGAAAAGTAGGAGAAAAGGCTATGTGGAAGATTACAATGACATCCTTCCCCCCCTAGAAAGCATGTGTTCTTTCTTGGTGCCATGAGATTTTAACTAGGAAACTTGTTTGTTTGTTTGTTTGTTTTAAATAAGGTATTGGTCACCTTCAGAGATGCTGAGGAGAATGCAGTATGGATTCGAATTGCCTGGGGAACACAGTACAGGAAGCCAAACCAGTACAAACCTACTTACGTGGTGTATTATCCCCAGACTCCATATGCTTTCATTTCTTCCTCGCAGCTGAGGAGCAGTATTCCCCTTCTGGGCCAGGTATGGAACCAATCACTACAGCTACAAAATTTTATTATCCTATCTCAGAGGTCTGTGTAGGTTTAAGCATCGTATATAAAAATGCCACATGCAGTTCTTGACTTCCTAAAATAAGCAAGTGTGGTTCTTCTGCAAATGGGAAAGCAGTGTGATCATTAGTTCAGAGCTCTTCATTATCATCTTTAAATTTAGAAGTCATGCAAGTTTAATGTAAAAATTTAACCAACACAGAAGTCTCTAAAGACCAACAGTTACCGTCTTTTAAAACTTCATACCCTTCTTCCCAATCCCATTTACCCAGGATAACTACTGTTAACAGTTTGTTATTTCCTTTCAGATGTTTTATTACAAAACCAGAGTTGTACTTAGCATCTGTCATTTGCTTTTTTAACATTTCCACAAGGTTCCATATGATACACATCATTACTTTGTTGTGATTGCATAATTTGCCTATTAATGAAGACTATTTTCATTTGTAATCATTTTCCCCACATTCTGTACACAAAAAGACTGCTTTAACATAAAAAGGAGCCTCTATACAGAGCCTGCTTCTTGTTATGTCTCTGGGTTCCTGGCGTCTTTCCGCACAATAAGCCATCCCTGCTTAGGCCTGTTGACTGCTGCTACTTCTATTCTCTATTAATATTCACAACTACAGTGGCACCTCAGCTGGTTCCAGAGCTTTCATTTCAGCTGGTTGTAGGTGAGCAGCTCCACTACCCTGGCTGCATTATCTCTATTGCTAAGTGGACCCTGCACTCCAGGGTTCTGGATTCGAGAGCTATAGGATCCCAGCGGACAGACTTGCTTGTCATTTAAATTCCTTGGCTATTTACTGGAATGGCAGGAAGGTATCTACTGCACCTTGCTTCTACTTCCCTTTAACACTTACCTCTGCTTCTTTATGTTTGGGACCTCTTCCTCCATAATTTATAGCAGTCATTCATCCACGTACAGCCAGGTGAGTCCACCCTGCAACAACTGGCCTAAGCATTACCCCAAAAGCTAATGTTTTGTTTCTTTGTGTATCTTAAGGCAAACTTATCTCTACCCTCCAGTTCCAGGTAAATATCTTACCTGGCTGGTTCAGTTTCAGCCTTCTAACTTGTTTCCCCAGATAATGGGAAGCTTTTATAAATTGCACTTAATATGTATTTTTTCTTCAGTATTGTTCTAAAGCATAAGTATTTGCCTTTTTGTGTGGCAGTATTATTGTAGTATTAGATGACTGATATTCTAAAATGATAACATTTGAGTATTCATTGTTTACTTCTAGGTCTGAGCTTAATCTATTATAATTCCTAACTTTAAATAGGATCACATGTCTAAAAATGGTACAAAAGACATTGTATTTCTAATTATTTTAATGCCATCCATTAGGCCTTTTTTTTTTAATTGAGTAACAGGACATGAGATTACATTTTTCTCATTTTTCTGCGTTTCTTTTCACTCTTAAATAGAAACTATTCATTTATTGCAATTCCTAATTTTACTTTGACAAATATTATAAATACAAGTATAGACATAGTAATCTTAATAGTTTTATAACTTTCACTTCAAGGCACTGACAATTGCTAGCAAACACCATCGGATTGTGAAAACGGACTTCAGAAGCCGATATCTAGACTCTCTTAAGGCTATTGTGTTTGAGCAGTATAATCAGGTGAGCGAATCAGTGACATTCTTTCAGGTTAAGTCTCCTTTTTCTCTTTACACATGAGTTAGAGGCCACCGAGCAGGTGGGAAAGTCCACCTCCAGTAAAAGGAGATCCCTTCAGGTATTACTGAAGTAGAGAAAGCTTTCAGTTGGTTAACATGAAGAGAAACAAAATATGCTATAGATCCCAGTTTCCAGATCAGCTACTCTAATTAGAATTTCTTTTCCTTTTAGAGTAACTTAACACTGCCTTTTCAAGCTAATTACATTGTTCTATCGTGCAATAGAGAAGCAGAATTTTGTCCCATCCATCAATCAGGTGATACAGGGGTTAGAAGTGAAGGGAAAAGCATTGGTTTATTAAGTTCCACAATTTATTTATCTGTTAAAATTATTTAAATGCATTGTTTCCCTTTAATGATAAGAACAGATCTGGCCTTACAGGCTCAAGGGTTTTTTGCTCCTTTGCATTGGCACCTGTGTGCTCGTAGTAGGTGAATCACTGATGCTCTGTGTGTAAATTTGAGCCCTTATATATATTATACAGGGTGGAGCAAAAGTAGGTTTACAGTTGTTTGTATGAAAAATGATACAATAATAAATAATAACACAAGAATGTACTCTGTGTTTCACATACAATTATAAACCTACTTGGGCCCCACCCTGTACTTACGTATTTCACCTGTTCTAGGCAGAAAGACGTGGTGGCTCTCCGCAAGCCACTCTTTAAGGAAAAAGCTAACATTAAGAAGTTAGATGATTTTTCTCCCGTAACAGCCCCCATCACCCTCACATCAAATTGGTATCAGCTGTTGTGCTCTGACAGTAGTATTTCTAGGAAAAGTCACATAATCAAATACTTAACTATAAAAACAGTGGCTTTGATGGCGGAAGGTCAGAGAAGGGATTTGAGAAATTCAGACTTTGAATAGGAAAGTTATTTTTCCAGAAGGAATCTCAGTGAGTTGTTTAGGGTTATGAAGACATAGCTATAAAGTTGAAACATCACATTGCAAATAGGGCCTTGATTTTTGTAGCTTTTGCCCTCACCACCTGTTTCTTCCAGATCCATTTTTATGACAAAAGGTACAGGGCCCCTCAGGCAAAACAGCCGTGTTGCTGGTCCCAGCAGTCTCCGCAGTACCCTGCTCTAGGAGAAATGCTCAGCTCAGACAGATGTGACCTCAAATCTCTTCTTTTTGAGAAAGATAAAGATAAAATTTGACATACTTTTGTGTACTAAAATCAATTAATAGCTGTACTTCAAGGTGTTAAAATTAGGAAAACATTCACTTTTTTCTTTTTTTTCCCCCTAGACCTTTGAAACTCACAACGCTACTACACCTCTACAAGAAAGAAGCCTTGGGCTAGATATAAATAGTAAGTGTGTTTTAAAATAAAAACTGAAATTTGGAAGTACACTTTTAAAATGATAGTAAAATGAAATGGTACAGCCCTTATGAACTAAACATTTTTGTGACTTTCCAATGATGTAGAAAGTGCTATTGATTTCATTCACGTTAAGTAAAGAAAGCAGGATAAAAAATTGTGTGTGTGTTACAATCCCAGTTTTAAAAATATACACATTTGTAGTCACTGAAGAAAAAGGGCTAGGTAGAAATATATTAAAATGTTAACAGTACTTATTTCTGTGTGGTAAAATTGTGGATGGTTTTTCTTTTTTATCAGCCCATACTTTTCCAATTTTTCTACAATAAGAAATTATTACAATCAAGAGAAGAAACAGTAAAGGTTAAACGTTATCTCTAAATTATACAAGCAAGTTAAAAGCTGAGGAATGAAAAGAGGATACTTTAAGTATGAAATAGATTTCTAACATGTTTTATTTGAAATCTTCCATCTATAGTGGATTCAAGGATCATTCATGAAAACAGAATAGAAAAAGACAGAGTCCAAAGAATTACTCAAGAAATTTTTGGAGACTATCCTCAACCAAGACTAGAATTTGCACAATATAAGGTAGGATGTTGCTATAAATTATCTACAGTTATCAATATTTTTTCAAAAGAACGAAAACTTTAAGTGGAAAATGGTTCTAAGAAACTGTTTCTTATTCATTTGTCACTTCAATTTCGTATAATAAATTTATGACTTCTCTATCACATTTAGTAAGTTCCTCTACCATTAAAGAAGACCCTTGGAAATTTTTAATTTATCTTTTCATTTCATCTTTCATATTAATTCAGTTATGTAAAACTGGCTGTGATATGTATTTTTGAGGGGAAAAAATTATAGTCTACATCTTTCTAGCCTATCTTTACTTAGAACAATACATACAACACAGTGGGTGCCCGTAAAGACTTATTGATCAGCCCTGGTCAAGTAGCTCAGTTGGTTAGAGCATTGTCCCCATACATCAAAGTTGCTGGTTCAATTCCCAGTCAGAGCATATACAAGAAGCAACCAATGAATGCATAAATAAGTGGAACAACAAATTGATGTTTCTCTCTCTCTCTCAAATCAATAAATATAGGGTTGTTTTTTTTAATTACTAATTAAAATATTTAAGAATTTGTACATGATTGACTAAAAAAATTTTAAATTGTACCAAAGGCTATTCAATGAAAGGCAGTTTCTTTCTCACTCCTTGATACAGTCCCTTAGGCAACTGTTAACGGTTAAGTAATCTTCCAGAGGTAGTCTATGCATATGTCAGGTGTTTGTATCTTTTTCCTTTTAAAAGCAGAAATGGTAGCATATGATAGTTGCTGATTTGCACCTTGCTTTTTTTTTTTTTTTGCTTCATATATCTAGTTTATAATAACAGTATAAAAAAGTATATAAAATCTTTAACGACCTAATATACAAACTTTACATTTGCCCTTAAATATCTGTTAGTTTATTTTTGTGCCTATACTATTTGCAAGCAGTATGTGTCAATAGTCTTTACTATTTTTTTTAATCCTCACTGGAGAACATACTTATTGATTTTAAAGAGAGAGGAAGGGAGGGAGAGAGAGAGAGAGAGAAACATTGATGTGGGAGAGAAACATCAATCAGCTGCCTTTTGCATGCACCCCAAATGGAGATGAACCTGCAACCTAGGCATGTGCCCAGACTGGGAATTGAACCTACTACCTTTCAATTTACAGAACAAAGCTCAACCAACTGAACACTGGACAGGGCCAATAGTCTTTACTATTAATAAAAAGGCAATTTGGATGGAAACAAAAGCTTGTTGAATAAAAGAGTGAATAAATAAGCCATTTTATATAGCCCAGCTGGTATCATATGGAGAAAAAACCAGGAGCCTAGTTAATACTGTAAACCGAGCTCATTCTATAAGTGTGCCGCTGGCCACCAGGAAGGCCAGGGTGGAGGACAAGCCGATTGCCACCGTGAAAGAATTCAAATCACTATCATCCTAATCTAATACCCATGTTCATAATCACAGCACTGTCCTCCCCCTAAGCCCTCCAGTAAAATTCTTTCTGCCTAGTGCCCCTACAGCTACAGGCCACACTTGAAATCTACCATTAATCTGCTCACTTAGGCCTAATGCTTATTTGAACAATAAATTCTAGTCTCTGTCTCTCTCTCTTTCTCTCTCTCCCTCCCTCCCTCTCTCTCTCAAATTAATGCCTCCCCCCATTAATCCCTATATTTTTTATAAGAATTAATGAAATGCACAATCTGATTCTGTTTCATTTTCCCTTTCCAACCAATATATTTTAATAGTCATTTATAAGTATATTTGTTGACAGCTTGAAACGAAATTCAAAAGTGACTTAAATACGGGCATCTTGGCTGAAAGAAAAGAACCCCTCCGGTGCCTAGTAAAGTTCTCTAGCCCAAATCTTCTGGAAGCATTGAAATCTTTGGCACCAGCAGGTAAGTAGTCAGTTTATTTTGCAAGGTAGAAGAATGAGTAACATAGTACATTCAAATCTCTCTTTGCTGACTAATTACCTGGGAGCTTTCTCATGGCCAATCTGCTATCCCATCATGCTCTATTATGGCATATTCTGCTTCTGCATTTAATGGGGGTCCATGATCCACACTCTAATCTTGCCCATTTTTAAACCGATTCAAATCTTTGCACCATGATTATTTTCATTTTCTCTTCTTTTTCTTTTTTTAATTTCAGGTATTGCAGATGCACCACTTTCTCCATTGCTCACCTGCATACCCAAAAAGAGAATGAATTATTTTAAAATAAAAGATAAATAAGATGTATATGGTTTTGTAAACATCACATCTCCCTGACTATATCACGTACACATTTCACTTCATAGCTAGTTGAAAAGCTTCTGTCCAAAAACTTGTGTTTTAGACATGAACCCTTAATATTGACAATTTAGAAATGTTCAATATAATGGTTGGGAACGACTCATTCCTCTTCCACTGTGTGCTCCCCTCTCCCCCATATTCTGCAAAGTGCAGCAGTTGTGGGCCTAGAATAAGTGACAGGGTGTCCCTTTTCTCACATCTGTCTCTCCTCAGTCGTAGAGAGGTCTGGTTCCAATTGTTGGTTTTCAGGAATTTTCCCTTAACCCTTGGATTACATAAAGAAGCACCAAGAAACTACCAAACTCAACTTCCTAGGATAATCAGACTTGGGTCCACTAAGTTATTATTGCAGGAGACAGCATATCAGATGATTCAGTTATATAAAATAATGGTTTCATTGTAAATATGCTTTTTGTAATCTATTTTCTCATACATGTGACATTCAAACTGACCAATTTTATACTGATCTGTGAATAAAGATATTTAAAAACTGGTACATAAGTTACTTTTGATGAATATCTAAAAGAGGATTAATGTACAGATATATAAATATAATCAGAAAAAGTGTTAAGCTGTGCTTTATAATATAGTGGTATTTTTTACTGATGTAGGTATCCTATGTGAAAGATAGGTTGTTAGATTTCAGTAGCTATGGCCAAGACACTCCAGTTATCTCAGATTGAGGGACTGAGTCTGCAGGGGCTTAATAATGCTGATTTCCTTATAGTTCACAGTTGTGGTTTAGAGCATCTGCGCCCATGAGGCAGGCACTTCTGCTCAGTGCCTGCATGCCTGCGTTAGGTCTGCACAGAGGCGCTACATGGCCCTAGGCTGGCTTCTCACGGCTCACAGCCCTCCCTGGTGCTTAGCAAGGAAGGGCAACTGCAACCTGAATGAGATGCTACTCATATTATCCAGTCTATAGTGAGATCACTTGAGTCTGCACCCTGAGGCCCTCCCAGACAGAAGCACCTGCTTAAAGAAATGAGAATACATGGAACTGTTAGCTATTATATGCTTAATGGTCCAGAGACATGTACTGTATTCAAATGCAGTCTTGGGAACAGATGGAGCTGTAAATACACATCTAAGGATCTTCGTAGCCCAAAGAATTTACTGCCTAATGTAAAATTAGGTAAAGGAATTGCTTTAGAACAACTTAGTGGGAGTTTTGAATTTTTCTAATTAGGAATTTATCTAATTTTACATTAGGTAGGGTCTCCAAAAGTGAATAATGGCTAACATTCACTGAGCACTTATTATATGGCAGGCACTGTGCTAAGTATTTTCTATACTTCTAAGTATTATCTTATTTCATAACTCTCCTGTAAGGCAGGCAGCATTACTAGTCTTACTCTACTTTAAATGACTACCAAAAGCTTAGGCTAGTCAGTGGCTGAGCCCACATTAACCACAGGCAGTTGGATCTGAGAGCCTGCACTCTTAAACAGCATACCAAAAAGAAAACAGCCAATGGATCCTACCCCACACATAGATGTAGGGGTTTTGTTGTTCGGTTGGGTTGGGTTTGGTTTGGTTTGGTCTTGGCCCACAGTACTTTTTAAATCAGAATTAGTTCCTAGGGTGGGCAGAATAATACCCGCCCCCCTCTTTGCTCAGAAATGCCCACATCCTAATCCCTGGAATCCGTAAATATATTACCTTACAACCAAAGGGACTTTGAAGATGGGGAGAGTTCCTAAATGGATCCAGTATAATCATTAGGGTACTCAAAAGTGGAAGAGAAGAGAGCAAAAGGAGATATAACTACTGAAGAAATCAGTGATCTGACGACTGAACTCACCATTACTAACTTTGAGAAGCTGGAAGAGGCAAGTAAACACAATCTTCCCTAGAGGCCCCAGAAGAAATGTTCCCCTGCCGACACCTCTGTCTTAGCCTGGTAGACTCATTTGAAATGACTTCTGATCTCCAGAACTGTGAGATAAGGAGGAAAGAGTGAAGACAGGGAACATATAAAATGGAGTCATTTTAACCAAGCTGTTAAAATTATTAACATGAAAGTTGAGGCATGAAAGATTCCATTCTTGTTCTAACTAACCTGGGAACTTAAAATGTTTTTGAACTTTCCAGCCCTGTGTCACTGCCTGGATTTACAAATGGACATGCAGATAACCCTCTGATTATCCCCTGAAGGACTCAGGTACCCAGAATACTGATTACCCACTGAAGGACTCGCATATACATCCCCCTGGCATCCATTATCCAGACCATAGGACATGACCAGACCTGTTGGTGCTTATCTTCTGAACCACCTGGAATCCATCATCCTGACTGCCCAATATCTGACCAATAAATATCCAGGACCAATCCTAGGGCTAAGAATGCGGAACTGGTAACTCTCAAGATACACTTTTTATTATAAGAACTTTTAACCTTTTCTTTGGAATGCTTTTTTGCCTTGCTCTGTTCCCAGTTTGCAAACTCAAAGATACTTGCGTAACTCTTTATCATTTACTTCTTACCAAAGCCTCCAGGCTCTTTGAGTTCCTTTGACAACAACCAGTCTGTGTTGTTTTAAGCCACTAGTTTGTGGTAATTTGTTATTGCAGCAATAGAAAACTAATACAGACACTACTATATAAAAGTTGGATGTTTTCACATAAAAACTTAAAAAACAAATCTAGTGATCCCTGGCTGGTGTGGCTCAGTGGATTGGGTGCCAGCCTGTGAACCAAAGGGTTACCGGTTCAATTCCCAGTCAGGACACATGCCTGGGTTGCAGGCCAGGTCCCCAGCTGGGGGCACGTGAGAGGCAACCACACATTTATGTTTCTCCTTTAAAAATAAATAAAATCTTGAGAGGGGGAAAAAATCTAGTGATTGTTAGGTCAGAGTCGCTCAAGAAACCAGGCGGATGCAGTAAGCCAAGGAGCAGAGTTTATTAGCGAGGAATAAAAGGGGGAAAGTGGGGCCAACCGCAATTGGGGAACCAACCAGGAGAGATTAAGACCCGCTCCATTGTTCTTAGGGCAGGGTTTTTAAGCCCCAAAACCCACAAGGTTGACTGGTTGGGGTTTCAGGGAATGATTGGCTCAAATTAAAGCTGTATCCTGTTATGCCAGACAGGCCGACCCCAGACCCCAATCTTAGGGGGCATCTGTTTGTCTTGGGTAGGGTCGGCAGGCAGTTTCCCAGTCAGGCATTTTCCCACGGTGTAGTTTCCCGCCTGGTGATTTTCCATTCCTCCTAGGCCTACCTAGGTCTGTCACTGATAGCAAAGATACTAGCTGTCCCCCTTTAAACAAAGGATGTATTTCTCATTTCATTGTAGCCCTCACCCCTCCCTTCCCTATACACCTAACCTACTATTCTCATTTACATGACCTACCTAGTCTCTCTGGGTACTTAGGTTTTAGAACCCTAGCCAGAGCTACACTGTCTCCCAAACAGTAATCGGATTTCATCAGTTAAAATAAAGGCAAGTGAATCCAGCCTCCTTAAAATAATTAATTATAACAATCCTTTCATTTGTATAATGTGACCTAGGAGGAATTAGATACTTCTCTGCAAAATGGGGGGAAACTTACAGTACACACCTTCTAATTGCTGTATTGAGGACAAACGAAAAGTGCATTCCCCAGAGTCTGGCACATGGCAAACCCTAAATAAAAGATAGCTGTAACTAACGTACTGTTGCCTCCCCTGCTGTTGAACATTTGGGTTGTCTCCAATCTTTGGGAAGTAAAGTTTCTGAACGCATTGCTTTTTCTTCCATCCAATTATTGTCTGAGGTCAAGCTTCTAGGAAGGCAAAGAATGGATCGGCGGAACTTCTACCTGTTCACAGGAATCCCAGTGAAGTTTTACAACCCGCCCACCTGGCAACGACTCAGAAGTGACTGATTGGCAAAGGGGCGGATGCCGACCCGTGCTGGCCGGATGCTAATGAGCTGAGAGGCCACGCCCTCTGCCGGAAGTGGCAGTGGCGGAAGGCGGGGTTTGAGCTCGTCCAGGCTGCAGTGCGGGAGCTATGGCGGCCTCTGAGGCGGCGGCGGCGGGACCTGGGGCTCTGGCCTCGGGCACCCCGGCCGGCCCGGCGGCCGCGAAGGGAGCCGCCGCCGCCTCGGGCCTGTGGGGGCCACCTGGACGGCTGAGGGGTAGCCGGCCGCGGCCTGGGGCGGCGAGGCAGCAGCCCGGGGGTCCGACACCGGGGGTGCCGGCCGGGGAGCTGATCCAGCCGTCGGTGAGCGAGCTGTCTCGTGCCGTGCGGACCAACATCCTGTGCACTGTGCGCGGCTGCGGCAAGATCCTGCCCAACAGCCCGGCGCTCAACATGCACCTGGTCAAGAGCCACCGTCTGCAGGTGAGCCCACCGCCGGACGGCGCCTCCCCAGGCCTGGCGCTGACAAAGCGCCTCGCTTGGGGGCGTGGGTGCGGGTCCGGTTTCCAGGGCTGCGCGGCCCGGGGTCCGGAATTCGCTGTGTGAGTCCAGCGTCCGCCGGCCCGTTTCGGAGGGGTCTTCCAAGTAGGTGAAACGGGCCGAACCGAGAAGGGAGTCCCGGCAGGCCAAGGTGGGAGCTAGGAGGCGGGAACGCGCAATAATTGGAAAATACTGTGTCATGCCACCCGGCTGTCAGGCTCGGACCATTCGGGACGACCGGCCTCTTACTTCGCGGCCCGGGCATTTAGCTAGGTCTTACAGC
Source organism: Glossophaga mutica (assembly GCA_039655065.1). Classification (NCBI taxonomy): domain Eukaryota; kingdom Metazoa; phylum Chordata; class Mammalia; order Chiroptera; family Phyllostomidae; genus Glossophaga; species Glossophaga mutica. Next base: position 25,188,156 of record CM077315.1, read on the forward strand.
AACTTCGTGAAGTATGGACATATCGTCCTCATTTTACTGATGAGAAACAGGTTGTGAAACCTCACTAGTGTTGGGGTTTAAACCTGGTCTTTTTCCACCACACCTCCTTCAGGCCTTTAGGTCCCGCCCTGCTGTTAAAAGGGAGCTAGCTGCAGATGTGGTGGAGCACGGGCAGTCACAAGTTTCAGTGTCGATAAAATCAGCTCAGGAATGAGGCCTGAGGGAAATGTCCCCTATGGATCCGCCTTAAGAGAGAACGCGTATAATAATCGTCTGAATATCCCTTCCACCTGGTGTAAAATAGGGCGGTGATTTTCAACCTTAAATGCACATCTTATTAAAAAAAGCTTATTAAAAATCCAGATGTTCAGTCCCACCCAGACCTATCGAATCATAATTCTCAGTCATTACAATAGGGAGTTTCCTTCCACCACTTAGAGGCTTTCTTTGCCAACAGTGACATAATTCAAAACCCCAAGTCACTGAAAGCAGCTTTGTGAATATGTAGCTTTTGACAGCCTGAATTGACCAAGGAGAAAGTTTAAATTACCTAGTGTATTGCATGTTCTATCCGCACGTAAATCCTTCTCGGAAACTTCTTAGAATCAGGCTTCTGATAAGAATTTAACAGCATAAAGTCTAATAGGGTAATCTCCTTTTAGAAGGCACCAACTGAACAGAGATGCAACAGCGTTCTCCTGTGAAGATTAGGGACCCCAAACAGGAAATGTACGTGGAGTTATGGTGAGGAAAACTCTGCAGGTGGGGCTGCGATGCCTCGGGGTAGTTTTGGGTTTCCTCCAGGACACCAGTGAAGTAACTCTGGGAATGCGCTTTGCTTTCATACTGAATTTTCACAAAACCCTTCCTTTTCTTAACCATATTTTAACTTGAGGTGTTGAGTATATGTTTGTAGGGATCCTACAGCCTAATCCTTTGGTTCTCTTTAGCTCTTATACAGTAGGCATTCCCTACCTTCAGTGTCATCCCCTCACTGACAGACAGCTAGGGCACACAGTTACATCTGAGCACAAATGCAGCTACCAGTCCAACGAGGACCTTCCTTGCATTGGCCCGAACATCAGTCTAGGAAGCACTTCTTAATAGTTTATAGTATCCTTGTCTCTGGAATTGCCGTCTGGAGCTCTACATCTCTCAAGACTTTATGAAGCACCTGTTAAGCGTAAAAATAGCACTTACCCTTCAGGACTTTGATAGTATGTATACAATCTAATATTTCTAGTTATGTTTTTAAAATATGTGAAGTTCAAGAATTCTGAAGGTACCAATACAGAAAATATAATGGGCCTAAGAAGGAGGAATATGTTTAAGGAAAATACAGATTTTTACAGTCTTTATTTTAGCATTTTATAGTATCAGTATTGTCCCTTAGAACCTGTGTAAAGTCATTCTTCCAGTTCTAGTTAGATTCATTTTTCAGATTTCTCTTGTGTGAAGACAGCACTGTGTACTCAGAATCTGAACAATGGGGGAAAAAAGGACTTTTCTGACTTTCTTTCCTAAGCCACCAAGGAGAACTGTTTCAGCAGGGATTAAAGAAAACTCTCCAAGAACTATCATTGGTTTTTTCCTGTCAAACAGGCTCACTTTCCTGATTCATTCTGCCTTTCTCACTGTGGTACACAACAGTCTCTGAGCATTTGCTGTCTTGGTGGAAAAAGGGGGGGGGGGTTCATTTTCTTTAATGAAGATGGCCTATGTGACAAAATAGCCATATCCGTATGGTAGTGCCCTAGTGTGGCAAATTTCTACCCTCCCTCTAGCTTCTGAAGAGAAGCTCTTGAATTCAGACGTTATTCTTTTTTTTTTTTTAATTGCATTTTTTTTTTTTAAGATTTTTATTTATTTATCTTTAGAGGGGAAGGGTAGGAGAGAGGGAGAGAAATATCGCTGTATGGTTGCCTCTTGTGTGTCCCATGCTGGGAACTGGCCTGCAACCCAGGCATGTGCCCTGACTGGGAATCGAACTGCGATCCTCTGGTTCGCAGGCCCGCGCTCAATCCACTGAGCTACACCAGCCAGGGCTCAGACGTTATTCTTTACACTTGATGTTCTCAAAGTTTTGGAAGGAGGAGGCCTGGGGACAAGGACTGACTGGGAGTCACCTGTGGTTTTGAAAGCAGTCTGTGTTTAGACCAGAGACTCCAGTGAAGTGTGTACCTTCTTTCTGCTCTGACGCTAGTCTGAGTATATCTGGGTGGCACATGTGCATAATACTCAGTGGAAATTTTCCCTTTCATTCTTGATTACAGCTACTTGCATAATTCTAATTTCTTTCCTAATTATGATAATTTTGTATTCCCTTCCTCAGTTGCTGTGTGGTTCTTATTCTATTCTAATCTTTCTTCACAGGATTCCCTGCCCATAACCAAATATTCCTTAACAGAAATGATGAACAAACTCTTCTGAAGGACAATGGATAAAAATGGGATTATAAGATAAAGGGTACATGTCACCTTTTGGTTTTATGTGGGTTCTTAAGATATGTCTATATTCCGTATCCTATAAGGAAATCTGGAAATATCCTGATTCAACGAAAGGAAGAGTAGGGCTAAATGAGCGTTTCTTGATTGTGAGAAATTCTTTTATTTGTTGTGTTTGAAAACAGTCAAAAGAACAGGAGGGCTCTTAACAAACCTCTTATCCAGCAACATTTATATTTTTAAAACATGGCATAGATGACTTTGTATTGTGTTCAGCACAGGGGTTTGCTTTTAATGACTTATCTGGAAAGTTTTTTAAAAGCAAAAGAAAGGAACAGTTCCAAGTTGTTCTGTTGACCATATTGTACACAGTCTTCTCATTTTAAATTTACAATAAGACAACAAAGCAAACTAGTTTTCTTCTTGCATGCTTTCTGTGAAGACAGTCAGGTGCTGGAGTAGCTATCATGCCTTTTCCCCAAGTATTGCCATGATTATCACAATCCTTTCCTTTTACCCTCTCATCTTCACTTGTGTCTTTCCTTTTACTTTTCTGTATCTTTACTTTTTTTATTCTTTTCTCTTGGGTTCTTTTTCAAATTCTTTTTTTTTTTTAACTTTTTTTTTAATGGTAAGAATTTCTTATTTATTGAAATATATTTCTTTTTTTTCCTTTTTTAAATATATTTTATTGATTACGCTATTACAGTTGTCCCATTTCTCCCCCACCATTCCCCTCCACCCTACACACCTTCTCCCACCCACATTCCCCCCTTTAGTTCATGTCCATGTGTCATAAGTTCTTTAGCTTCTACATTTCCCATACTATTCTTGCCCTCCCCCTGTCTATTTTCTACCCACTATCTATGCTACTCATTCTCTGTACCTTCCCCCGCCCTTCTCCCACACCCCTGTTGCTAACCCTCCATATGATCTCCATTTCTGTGGTTCTGTTCCTGTTCTAGCTGTTTGCTTAGTTTGCTTTTGTTTTAGGTGTGGTTCTTAATAGCTGTGAGTTTGCTGTCTTTTCACTGTCATATTTTTATCTTCTTTTTCTTCGATAAGTCCCTTTAATATTTCATATAATAAGAGCTTGGTGATGATGAACTCCTTGAACTTGACCTTATCTGAGAAGCACTTTATCTGTCCATCCATTCTAAATGACAGCTTTGCTGGATAGAGCAATTTTGGATGGAGGTCCCTGCTTTTCAAGATTTCAAATATTTCTTTCCAGCCCCTTCTTGCCTGGAAGGTCTCTTTTGAGAAATCAGCTGACAGTCTCATGGGAACTCCTTTGTAGGTGATTGTCCCCTTCTCCCTTGCTGCTTCTAGAATTCTCTCCTTCATTTTAATCTTGGCTAATGTAATTACGATGTGCCTTGGGGTGTTCCTCCTTGGGTCCAACTTCTTTGGGACTCTCTGAGCTTCCTGGACGTCCTGGTAGTCTATTTTCTTTGCCAGATTGGGGAAGTTCTCCTTTATTATTTGTTGAAATAAGTTTTCCACTTGTTGCTCTTCTTCTTCTCCTTCTGGGACCCCTACAATTCTGATGTTGAGACGTTTAACGATGTCCTGGAGGTTCCTAAGCCTCTCCTCATTTTTTTGAATTATTTCTTCCTCGTTTTCTGTTTGGTTGTTAATTTCTTCCTTCTGGTCCACTCCATTGATTTGAGTCGCAGTTTTCCTTCTATCTCTATCAGTTCTCCATGCATCTTCCTTCATTTCACGTATTGTAGCCTGCATTTTTTTCATCTAATTTGTGAGCAAAATCAACCAATTCTGTGAGCATTTTGATGACCAGTGCTTTGAACTGTGCATCTGATAGATTGGCTATCTCTTCACTGCTTAAAGGAATTGGCTCTGGAGATTGGCTATCTCTTCACTGCTTAGAGGAATTGGCTCTGGGGATTTTATTTGTTCTCCGGTTTGAGCCATTTTTGGTGGGGTTTTGTTTTTTTTTTTGTTTGTTTGTTTTGGTTTGGTTTTAGTCTGGTCGCGCGGCTATTATGTATGAGGGGTGGAGCCTTAGGTGTTCCTCAGGGTGGGGCAGCCCAGTCGCTGGGTTGTGACACTACAGGTGGGGGCGGGGTCCGAGAGGGAAGAATGGCGCCTGTTCCGCTCTCTCCTGGACTCCGGTCCTTTCCGCCACTTCCCCTTCGCCTGGATTATCTGCGCACGCGCGTGCTGTAACGTAGTGAGGAGTGGAGCCTCTGGCGCTCCCCAGTGTGGGGCAGCCCAGTCACTGGGTTGTGACGCTGTGTGTGGGGGTGGGGCCTGAGAGGGAATAATGGCGCCTGCTTCGCTCTCTCCAGGATTCAGTCCCTTCTGCCACTTCCTCTCCGCCCAGACCGTCTGTGCGCACGAATGTGGGACCACCTGGTCAGCCAGCCACCTTGTGTGGCCTCACTGGGTCTGCACAGTTACCCTCTGTGCCCGGGGTCCGCCAGCTGCTGCCTGTGCACCTGGGAACTGCCAGTCGCTGCTGCTTGTATTCCCAGGACCGCACCTCCACTTTCTCCTGCCGCAACTCCACCCCTCTTACCGGTCTGGATGAATGGTTGTTGGACTTCTGTACAGTTCAATTTTCTATAAGTTCTGGTTGTTTTCTTGTTTCTAAATATTTGTTGTCCTTAATTTTGGTTGTGAGAGGAGGCACAGTGTGTCCGCCTACGCCTCCATCTTGGCCAGAAGTCCTTTTTCAAATTCTTTTAATTAAAATGTTTCATAAACATTTTATGAAATGTTTATTTTTCTTTTAAAATGTTTGATAAACAGATACCTCCCCAAATATAAAAATATGAAGTATTTTTTGTACATCTTTTCAATTTATGTACGCAAAAGATAAAGAACAAAAACATCACTTTCTCACTTTATGTTTTATTGTGCTATCACATTTTCTTATCTCCCCTCTTCTCATCTCAGCCAGCTTACCCTCTGCACTACTGTCTCAGAACAAGAGTGGGAAGGAGGCCCAGAGACTGGGTTGGAGGGGTGATGATGACGAAAGGTGCGGAGTTGGCCCTCAGAAAGGTGGAAGGTGAACAGGAATGTCAAATTGTTGCCATGCCTGTTATAACAGCAACAAGAAAATTGGTGATGACCAATAGGGCTGTCTTTGGTGTCTCATCCTGATGTGTAATATAGTTGTGGCTTCAATGGCCATGTAAACATAAGCAGTATAATGCCACAAGTTTTTATTGAATGTTTACTCTATTTAAAACATTCCCAAATGCAACAGAAAATACAAATATATTCCTATCCTTGAAAAGGTTTGGAGAATTGTAAGTAGTTCCATTAGATATAACAGAGAATCGACAGAAGAGCATGATAGCTTGAAGCTTTGTGGTAGGGACTTTAATGTCCCAAGCTAAAGAAATTTGGACTTGGATAGTATTGGGGAGCTGTAGAAAATGTTTGAAGTAGTGATCAGCACTATACTTTAGAAAGATGAATCTGACAAATTTAAATGAAAAAGAGATTGAAGATCTAGAAATTAAGAGGTTAATGACACAGTTAAAACAGAGTCAGGAGAACTTGAATAATGATGGTAGCAATGAGAAAGGAAAGGTGAGGAGGTGATAGAAGACATTTAAAAAGAGAAGTGAATAGCTGCCAAAACTTGGAAGCAACTAAGATGTCCTTCCATAGGTGAATAGATAAATTATGGTACATTCAGACAGTGGAATCGCATTCAGCACTAAAAAAGAAGTGAGCTATGAAGCCATGAAAAGACATGGAGGAAGTTTAGATGAGTGTCACTGAGTGAAAGAAGACAATTGAGAAAGGCTGCATACTGTATGATTCCAACTATATGATACATTTTTGAAAAGAAAAAACTAGCCTCAGCTGGTATAGCTTAGTGGACTGAGTGCAGGCCTGTGAACCAAAGGGTCACCGGTTTGATTCCCAGTTGGGGCTCATGCCTGGGTTGCAGGCCAGGTCCCCAGTAGAGGCTGCACAAGAGGCAACCACACATTGATGTTTCTCTCCCTCTTTCTCCCTCCCTTCCCTTCTCTCTAAAAATAAATAAAATCTTTTTTAAAAAATAGAAAAGGAAAAAGTATCGAGACAGTATAAAGATTAATGTTTACCACAGATTAGGGGAAGGGTATTATGAATAAGCAGAGCACAGAATTTTTAGGACAGTGAAAATATTCTGTATGATACTATATTGTAGATATATGTCATCATACAATCATCAAATCATATGAAATGTACAACACCAAGAGTAAATTATAATATAAAGTATGGATTTGGGTGATAGTACTGTGTCAGTGAAGGTTCATCAGTTGTAATAAAGGTACTGCTGTGGCAGGAGACGTTAATAGTGAATCAGTCTGTACGTGTTTGGGGATGGGGGTATGGGAACTCTGTACTTACCACCCAATTTTGCTGTGAACCTAAAACTTTTCCAAAAAAAAAAAAGTTTATTAATATTTTAAAAAGTGAACAGGCAAATGAGAACATAATAGGATGTTCGAAAAGGGATAATAAAAAGATTGCTAAGCAGAACTGAGGATGTATTAGAAGTGAGTGTGAATTTTGTAGTGCTCCTGTAGGGAGTGTTTCAGGGAACAATTGACAGCCTAGGACATAGAAGGGGGCCATCTCCCCGGCATAAACTAAGAAGAATTTGATCATGTGAAGTGAATGAAGGATTTTAGTATTCTCCCCACATTTTAGTTTCTTTCATTGATAACACTAGATAGAAAATATATGTTAATTAAAATTATTTTATTAAAAAAACACTAGATGAATTGGTGAAATGGGATGAGTTTGGTAATGAAAGACAATGTCAGTTATCATTAAGGCTAGCACATGCCAGTGTTTTAACAAACAACATGTCGGTAGGCTTTTACAAAGACATTACTTAATGCAAAGCACTAGTTTAGATTAGCTTATTGGCCTTAAGTTTGTCAGCAAATATCTAATAGCTATAATAATTAATTGAGTGACATGTAATAAACATGGTTCTAAGCCCTATACACTATTAACTAAATCCTAACAGCAACCCTGAGGTAGGTCCTGTTATTTTACCTACTTTGCAAATAAAGAGACAGGACAGTTAATTTTTTCAAGGTCACAGGAAAACAGCAAGGTAGAGAATTCAAACTCTGTCAGGTCATATTCCAAACCCATGCGTTTAATCACTATACCACTGGTTCTTAAGCCAAGGCTACACATTAGGATCATCTGGGGAGATTTTAAGACCAAATATAGATCCCTAATCCCCATCCAAATCTAAATACTCAGAATACCTGAGGTTGGGACCAGACATAGGTGTCTTTTTTAAGTGCCTCAAGTGAACTTTTCACAGACCACCAAAGTTGAGAACCACTGCCCTACACGGGACTGCCTTTCTAAAAATGCTCTGCATTTAGCGTGCAACTGCTCTCTTCTTGAAGCAGTACCAAGAGGTGTACAGAATAGTTTCTATTCCTAAGGAATGTAGTTGGGGAGACTAGAATCTAAAAGGAAATGATAGTATTTAAGATAGTTTAAGTTAGGTACTATCTTGGATTTCATTCAAGGATTGGATCTTTAGATCTGGGTGGTGAGCAGAACAGGGGAGTGCTGTTTAGTGAGAATGGGATCTGGGCTAGGCTCTATGCTAATTCAATACAAAACAATCCTGAGAGTTAACTGTTCAGTTTCAGAAATGAGTAAATCAGCTCAGAGAGATTAAAGACCCTGTCCACAGCTACACCACAAATCAGTGGTAGAAATGGCTTACAACCACAGTGCTCTTTCCACCATTGCATTCAGTCTAAAGGGAGACAGGAGGATGTGGGACATCCTGGGACAAACTAGGACAAACTGGATGTGGGACAAACTGGGCCTTCAAAGAAGGACAGTCATCCAAGAATGGATATAGAAAATAGAATTGGAAGTGGGAAGAATGTTAGACTGAGTAGGGGAGTATTTAAAAGGTAACAGAAAAAGATATGGTTGTAATGGTAGACTGGAGGCACAGTGAGTTGGGATTGTATTTTACATACCTTTTTTTTTTAAGACTATTAAGTGATATACACAAATACTTTTTGGTATGTCAAATTTGTTACAACACTAGACTAGGAAGGACAATTATTTATGAGACCACTTATTCAATAAATAACCCAAATAAATGTGGCTATCTAGACAGTGTAGTGCAGTAGGATTATAAAAGGATGGACCATTGTGGGAGACATGGAGGAATAACTGACTGGATATGATATCACTGAAAGATAAATTGTTTTTTAAAAATAAAACAAGAATGGCTTCTTCCTCTAAATGAAGGAAACAGACTCAACAAGATCAGCATATTCCTCTTGAGATCCTGTGGGAAAGCAAAGGGAAAGAGTCTTAGCCAGGCAGTTATTAATTTCTCCCTTCTTTGGATACACAGATGGGAAAGAAGGAGGTTGGTGTGTTCCAAAAGTAATGAGTCCTTTCTCATCAGAATACTAGAGGACCAGAATATCTAGGTTCTATAGAAGCGGCTGAGGCCTGAGCTCATGTCCTATTGTTTCCAGTGATCCCTAAAGTCCTACCACTTCCCACCTTCTTTGGGGCCACTTGGAAGGGAATTAGACAAGAATTATACTGGCCCTGGCTGGTGTGGCTCAGTCAGTTGTAGTGTTGTCCAGTATACTGAAAGGTTGCAGTTTCGATTCCTGGTCAGGGCACATACTTAGGTTGCAGGTTCAATCCTTAGTCAGAGAGCCTATGAGAGGCAACCAATCAATGTTTTGGGGTGTTTTTTTTTTTCCTCTCTCTCCCCCCTCCCCTTCCTCTTTGTCTAAAAGCAATGAAAAAAAAATGTCCTTAGATGAGGATTTTTAAAAAAATTATACTGGAGGTCATCACACCTGAGATATGTCAACAAAGTATGTCATCAAGGCCAACAGGATGGAGCACTTCAAGCTAAATTAACTTACCAATTAATTGAAAACTCCTAGCCAAAAAGTCATTCCCATACTTAATAAGAAAGGGTTATTAAGATTATGAGTTAATATGTATAAAGTGCTTAGAACAGTGCCTGACACAATAGTAAAAGCTACGATAGTACTGCCCATTATAATAGCGATTAAATTGCAGACATAGTATGTTATATAGAAGTTGTGTCACCTAGCTTTAGCTACTTTGGGGCAGTGTGACAATCAGAGAAAGTCACAATTCTACGTATCACAAAGGCCAAACATCAAAGTCAAAGGAGGTTTTTTCAGGAGTTCACAAGGAGACACTGGAGGTGAGGTAAAAAGAGAGGGAAGATATAAGGATGATACAGAAACCTTGAGCCTGATAAACTAAATACACCATTTACAAACATAGAAGGTGGTTTAAGGTGTTGACTAAGAACCTGTAGAAAATTAAGAGTTTGTGTGCCCTGAACAGAAGACATACCTGGAAGAAAAATCTCAACAGACTGAGAAAAATGCTTCCCGGAATGACAGTTTGCAGTTTCTTTTGCACAGTTGGAATTAAGGAGGAAAGTTAGAAAGATTACAGAAAAGTGGGAGAAAGCAAGCACAGAAATCTTTATGGTTGGACTACATGAGAGTTAAGATTATGTCTCTTGAGGGTGATTACACAGCTGAGGGATGAAAAAGATACATTTCATGCAAAGAGGCATTTTGTGCAAATCTAGATGCACAAAAACAATGGACAAGGCTTGCTTGCTTAAAGCAAAGGTCAGCTTTTACTGGGTAAGTTATAGACCTGGGGTGTGACTGCCCACCATGACCTGCCCAATTAGGAATTTATGATCAGACCACCCTGTGAGGTTACTTTCAGTTAGATTTATCATAGAGCCTTTTCATCCACAGATGGCAGAGATTGTAGGTTTAGAACAGGTAAAGGTATGCATAGAATTTTAATGTAATTTGAGCTGTAGTTTATACACTATAAAATTTACCCATTTAAGTGAATAATCCCATTACTTTAGTATTGTGCAACCATCATCATTCAATTTTAGAATATTTTCATCTCCCCAAAAAGATCCCTCATTCCTATCTTTCGTCATTCCTTGTTTTCACCCTCAGTCTGTTGTATTGATTTTTCGAAAATATTTAAAGTGATTTTTTCTTTTTCAGGATGGCATAGTAAATCCAACAATAAGAAAGGATTTGAAAACTGTACCCAAATTCTACTGTTGTCCAATTGAAGGATGCCCTAGAGGGCCTGACAGGCCATTCTCTCAATTTTCTCTCGTAAAACAGGTATTTTGCTTATCTTAAGAATACTTCTCTGAGGATGAAATGCAAGTAATTTAAACCTAGTGTGCATTCTAATTACCTGCCAAATATAACTAGAGAATTGAGCAGAAAGTTGCTTGCAAGGACAGTCACCCAAGGGTCTCCCAGTCAGAAAAGATGCGTAAGATGTACTGCAAGTGAAAGAGACATGGCTTGTTCTAGAGGGGAAGATGTCCAGAAGTAGATTCAGAAAGAAAGAGAAAATGATCACTTCAAAGAATGAGATATTATGTACATCATCTCGCTTGTGTGAATCTGTATGCTTCCAAGGTCAGACAAGTAAGGCACAAAGGAAATGTTCTCCCAAAGGAGTAAGAGGTTGCAGAATGCCACAAAAGAAGAATTTTAGAAGCAGCTATGTTAAAAGGAGAAGAGGGCACAGCAACTGGGGAAAGAGATGATTCAGGACTAGAAGAGACTGGCAGCTGAAATACTTCCCTGACAGTTTGCTGGAGGGAGGTCGTATGAAAAATATTGCAGACACTTTGTATTCTGCCTGCAGCACTTACTTGTAGATCAGAATCTAAATGTTGGATACCATGGATTGTTTCTACAACTGTCTCTGTACTTTTCACAAAGCAAAAGTGATAGGGAGAAGAGGCATATGAGAAACTGCAACTTACCTGCTTTTATATTCTTTTGATTTGGACTGCTATGTTTTATCATGTAAAATCATTGTGTGTTGATGGCTTTTGAAATGTTTTGAGCATTTGCAGTTTTTCATTCTGATCCTTTTGTGTTCTTCCTAGCACTTTATGAAAATGCATGCCGAAAAGAAGCATAAATGTAGTAAGTGCAGCAATTCGTATGGCACTGAATGGGACTTGAAAAGACATGCAGAGGACTGTGGCAAGACCTTCCAGTGCACATGTGGCTGTCCCTATGCCAGTAGAACTGCATTGCAGTCCCACATCTACCGAACTGGCCATGAGATCCCTGCAGAGCACAGGTAAAGGGAAAGAAATGGTGATCCAAAAGTAGTTGTGGGAAGAGTTTCTAATGAAACTTCCTGGAAAGCCATTAGTGTAGGAAGAAAGGAGGAATAATGAAGAGATGTGACATGGAAGAACTTTTGGAAATGGCAGCAGTACTAGCAAAGGATCCATGCCTACTTGACCCAGATCTTCTTCCTTATTCTTTCTGCCAACTTCTTTTGAGGGTCCCTTGTCATGAAGCTGTACTTCATTTTAAAGGCCAAATTTATATTTGGAGTACTAGCTTCCTACTTTAGAAATAATAAATGTTGCATTACATAATCTGTTAGCTTCCTTATGCTCATATATCTAGATTGAGTTCTAGTACTTAGAGCTTTAACACCGAAAAGAAAGGTATGCTTTTCCTTTCCCGTTTGCATGTTTCTGAACTTCTGCCTGCCACAGAGCAGACCCAGTTCTCCGAGAGCTGCAAAGGAAGGAATTTCTCTTCACTGGGTTGAATCTGACCTCTTTTTACTCTGTCGTTGTTTTCAGGGATCCACCTGGTAAGAAAAGGAAAATGGAAAACTGCCTGCACAACCAGAAGTTGTCCAGTAAGACCACTGAATCACTGAGCAACCAACCAACCCCAAGAACAGACACTCAAGAATTAGAAACTTCAGAAATAAAGCTAGTCACTTCTTTTGAAGACTCTTGTGGCTCTAATGCCAGAAAGCAGACTCTTACAACAGCTCCAAGATATTCTCAGAAGTTGCTTTTACCAAAGCCCAGAGTAGCTTTGGTTAAACTACCCGTTATGCAGTTTTCTTCTGTGCCTGTCTTTGTGCCTACAGCTGACTCCTCGGCTCAGCCTGTGGTGTTAGGTGTCGATCATCAGGGCTCTGCTCCGGGTGCTGTGCACTTACTACCCTTGTCAATAGGAACCCTGATCCTTGGCCTTGATTCAGAGGCCTGCTCTCTTAAGGAGAGCCTCCCTCTTTCAAAAATTGTGAATCCTGTTGCTGTTGAGCCAATAAGTACAGGTGTTCAGGTGAACTTGGGTAAAGGTTTGCCTAATCCTTTACATGAACTAGGGAATGCATGTCAAAAGAACAGCATTTCTTCAATCAATGTTCAGACAGATCTGTCTTATGCCACACAACACTTTATACCTTCTGCACAGTGGGTGAGCCCTGATTCCTCTGTATCGTCTTGTTCTCAAACTGATTTGACGTTCGGTTCTCAAGTTTCCCTACCCATTAGTGTTCATACACAAACGTTTTTGCCCAGTTCTAAGGTAACTTCATCTATAGCTGCTCAGACTGATTTGTTTTCAGATGCCTGTTTCCAGTCAGGTGGGATCTCAAGAGAAACTCAAACCAGTGGAATGCAGAGTCCAACAGATGACCGAGTACAAATGGACCAAGCTGTAATGTGTGGAGACATTTTTGAGAGTGTCCATTCATCATACAGTATTCCTACAGACAATATTATAAGCAGCGGCTTAGTAGGAGAGACTGTAACTCATGCTTTGTTACCTCAGAACCACCCTAAGACTTTAAATCAAGATACTGGGAAACCTGCACCAATTATAAACTTCAGTGCACAGAACAGTATGCTTCCTTCACAGAACATGACAGATAATCAGACCCAAACTATGGATTTATTAAGTGATTTAGAAAACATTTTGTCAAGTAATCTGCCTGGTCAGACACTGGACAGTCGGAGTCTTCTGTCTGACACAAGTACTGGACCTGACACCCAGCTCCCATCTGGCCCAGGCCAGAATTCTGCGATTGATTTTGATATCGAAGAGTTCTTTTCGGCCTCAAATATCCAGACTCAAACTGAAGAGAGTGAGCTTAGCACCATGACCACGGAGCCAGTCTTAGAATCACTGGACATAGAAACCCAAACCGACTTCTTACTTGCAGATACTTCTGCCCAGCCCTACAGTTGTAGAGGAAACTCTAACTTCTTAGGCCTTGAAATGTTTGACACACAGACACAGACAGACTTGAACTTCTTTTTAGATAGTAGCCCTCATCTGCCTCTGGGAAGTATTCTGAAGCACTCCAGCTTTTCCATGAGTACTGATTCATCTGACACAGAGACCCAAACTGAAGGACTCTCCACTGCTAAAAACATATCTACTCTAGAAAGCAAGGTTCAATTGAACAGTACAGAAACACAGACCATGCATTCTGGCTTTGAAACCCTGGGGAGCTTGTTCTTCACCAGCAATGAAACTCAAACAGCAATGGATGACTTTCTTCTTGCAGATTTGGCCTGGAACACGATGGAATCTCAGTTCAGCTCTGTAGAAACCCAGACGTGTGCAGAACCACACACAGCCTCCAACTTCTAAAAATGGAGTCCACGTGTGGGATGCATTTACAATTTCCTTCTGGATTTAGAAAATGAAGAATGGAGAAACAGTATTAACTGTTGAATGTAGTTGATAGGCTGTTGCTTTGATTCTTTGAGGTTCTTTGCCTTTTGTACTTGTAAACACGAAATTTGTGTATAAATGTAAGTGTATTATAAATTGAAGACATTGATCTAAAAAGGATTGCATTGCGTTGCCTACATTTGCCCTTTCATTGCTAGCTAGTCTTTTCATACTTAAAAAGAAAAAAAAAGGAATTTCACACCTTCAAAACCCATCTAGTCATGTAGCTGAAGCCAAGCTTACCAGTTACTAGGGTACAGACTTTTCAGATCTCCACAATATTTTAGTCTAAGTGTTACTTCAATTGGACCTAAAATATTTTTGACAGTGCTTATTAGAAATTCCTGCTTCCTGATAGTAATAGTTAAAGAAATCTAATGCTGTGCCATCCGATTTAAACGCCAGTGTTTAGATGGTTTGAGACTCATGCTCCCTGCAGCTTCATCTGCTTTGACATCTTTTCTGACTTACAGACACAAAAGAAAACATCTGCCTTTAGCTTTTCAGGCAGTTTTCATGTAGTCTTTGCTATCCTTTCTCTACATGAACTGTTGACAGCAATGTAAGTGTACAGTACTCTCCTCACAAGACTTGTGTTGTAAAATTACTGCCTAAAGTAGTAGCAGCAAGCACTTAGTGTAAATAGTGGCCCTTCTAGTCTAGTGAACAGTCATTCCAGTGGGTTGTGGAATCATGCCTATTAGCTTATTCCAGAGTGTGCCCTACAGACATCACCACCTGTTCTCTACAGTAGGCCATGATTGTGCTCCGGAGCTGTTTGTCTAACTGCATGGGCTGATCTAAGTTTTGTCACTCTAAATTTTTTTAAAAATGGAAAAGGACATTTCCCACTAAATTTCATTACATTGCATTAGCTTGAAAGGGAAGAGTGCAATCAAACAATTATTTTAAAGTGAATCTTCTTTTCATCCACCTCTTGTTTCCTTAAATAAGGAAAGACATTGGTCTAGCAAAGATATTATTTGTGCCTTGAGGATAGCAATTATAGAATAGATCCAGCTTCTGCATTTTGTTGCTTTATTTGTTTAGAAAGGGTAATAGCCAGTCTTCAAAGAAAACTGAGGTGAAGACCTATTGCTTCAATAATCAAGAACATCTGTTTCAAGATGGGAGCATGGTCAAGGATGCTTTGGGGATATTTAGGAGATCCTGAATTCTTGATTGTTGGCCAACTTTCAGGCAAGTGAAAATCTGCAGCCTGTAGGTTTCTAACTTTACCAAAAGACAAAAGTTCTACTTTCTGTGGCACATGGTTGTGCTGCTCAAGGATAAATCCTCAAAACCTAAGGAGTAGACTAATAATTCATTAAATTGTGTTGTTAATTCCTATTTCATAGAATTATTGTTCATAATGGGTAAATAACATATCCTGAGCAGATGAATTTGACCTGGTAGATAAAAGTTTGCTTTGGTCAAGTTGCCTATGAATATGGATTTCAAAACAAACATAAAGCCTTAACTTAGGATTTCATTATGTTTTAGAATCATCACTGCCTTAATGTTCACACATTTATTTAAGTCCTCCTAGTAAAGGAGAAATGCATGTTTGTTTATGGCTTTTTGTACATATAAACGCAGTGGTCTATGGCTTTAATTTTTATTTTTTCGTTTGTTTCTGTGACAGTGTTTGTCAGTCCAGCCAATAGAGTTATTTACAGAAAATGGAGCATGTGATAGTTCTTTATGTACATGTAAGAACTGTGTCCCCCAAAACCTTAGTTACCTGAATTGTTCCAAGATTATTTGTAAAAACTGAAAATTGTTGATTAAAGAGAAGAATTTTCCCTTTATTTGTGAGTTCTTCAACCTACTCATAATGTGACTTATGTTGTTGCCTTAATTTTTCACAAATTCTTCCTCTTTTAAAAGTCAGATGATGAAATGATTGTGTCTAGTTATTTTCATTATCATTTTACCTTTAGTCATAAAAACATGTTAACAATTTTCCTAATGGAAAATGAAAAGACACTCTAAAGTCTATTTTTGATGTAAAGTTTTTATTTTGATGGAAACCATACACCTTAGTATTTAAGTTTTTAGAAAATTTATTCAAAGAAAATTACTCCACCCTGGCTGGTGTGGCTCAGTGGATTGAGCACTGGCCTGCAAAACCAAAAGGTTGCTGGTTTGATTCCTAGTCAGGGCACATACCTGGGTTGCAGGCCAGGTCCCCATTAGGGGGCGTGCGAGAGGCAACCACACATTGATGTTTCTCTCCCTCTCTTTCTCCTTTCCTTCCCCTCTCTAAAAAGAAATAAATACAATATTTCTAAAAGAAAAAAGAAAAAAAATTACTCCAATTCATGCATTTGCCAAATGTGACCACTTTATAATGTGATGACTTTTTGTAAATAATGTGGTTCTGGCTTAAAAGAAAAAAAAAAAAGAATATAAGTAGCTCTTTGCTCAGTCACTAATTTGCAGGAAAACCTAATCACTGCTTCTGATTCCCTTGACATAAAGGAAAAAATAAAGGTGGAAAATTTTTGTAGATCTACCTGAAAGATGCCATGTAAGGTTTGAAGCTACTTTTGATGGCAAGAAAATGTACTGGTGTCAATCTAGTTCTGCAGTTGTATTTTATTTATAGTGGCAAATGACGAATCCTTTACATGTAATCTTTTATGGCCTTAATTTTAGAATGTCTATTTTAATTCCAGTACAAAACTGCTCATCAAAACCTGCCATCTAGCCCCGGTCAGGTTGCTCAGTTAGTTGGAGTGTTATCCCATACACCACCAACAGGTCGCAGGTTCAATCCTCATCAGGGCTTGTATGGGAGGCAACTGATCTCTCTCTCTCTGCCTCCCTCCCTCTCCCCAATTTCTCTATTTCCAAAATGAGTAAATGTATCCTCAGGGGAGGATTAAAAAAAAAAAACAACCTGCCATCTAATACTGACTCGGAAGAGTACATACTTTCTCACATATTTAAATCAGTGCTTCTCAAACTTGTCCTCAGAAGGCTCATGTAATTTGGGGGCCTTTAGGGATGAAGGCTTTGAAGTCTCAAGTATTATGCAGTTGTATTTCCCTTGTATTTCACAAGATATGTGTGTGTTCTTATCTGAAGTGTGTTAAAGTACCACTGATTAGATTTGACACTAGGAAAGGACATGTCAATCTTTTATATATACTCCCAACATCTAAAACAATTTTGTAAGTGAATATTGATCCAGTTTCTTCAGCAAGCGTTGGCTAGTCTAATGTTCTTATGGCCAAAAAGACAGTCTGCTTCATACTATTGTTTTGCAATGTTTACATCCAAAGGATACGCTCAGTCATGTGAACTATATTTATGAGTAGATACACTGATTATTGTTTAAGAGGTAGGCTCAAGAGCAAATGAAGAGGATTCTGTTTGTCAGAGTTCTCAAACATTAACAAATGTGGGTACTACATTTAAAAATATGCATGTTTGGCCCTGACTGGTGTTGCTCAGTGGGTTTGGTGTGGTCCCACGAACTAAAAAGTCACCAGTTCAATTCCTGGTCAGGGCACATGCCTGGGTTGCAGGCCAGACCCCCGGTTGGGGACATGCGAGAGGCAACCAATCAATGTTTCGCACACGGATGTTTCTCTCCCTCCATCCCCTCTCTCTAAAAATAAAATATTTTTTTAGAAAATATGTATATTTGGCCCTGGCTGGGTGCTCAGTTGGTTACAGCGTCATCCCAATATGCCAAGGTTGTGGGTTCTATCCTTGGTCAGGCACATATAAGAATCAACTAATGAGTGCATAAATACGTGGAACATCAGATCACTATCTCTCTAACAATCAATAAATACAAATTGAAATTAAAAAATATGCATGTTTGAAAAGAACAAGTGCCTAAGCGATGTGAATAAATGAAAGCATTTTCTATAATACTTGAAGAGTGCCAATATTCATTCAGCACTTTGAACAAACTTAAGAAAAAATGCAAGTTTATTACTAAGAAGCACCTTTGTAATTTTATTCTAAATCCACAAATTTAAAAATAGTAAAGTTTAGCCGCATAGGAAAGACCCTTCCTATATGCTAGTCAAGGGCCAAGGCCCTTCCATTAATTTTTGGTAATTTACTCTCAAGCAAGTTAATATTACAGGACGTAAGACTAGAAAAATAAACAACAAAATCAACACAAGTGATACTCTTTTTTTAAATTTATGTGAGGTTGTTTCGGAAAATGAAAAAAATTTTGAAAAAATTTATCTCCATGACAACTTTGTCATTCTCAAAAGTACATAAGTTACCTCAATGTGAACAGAGACTTTTTTTCTTTTCCCTAAAGGAGTGAGCTTGGTAGCATGGTATGTGTCCAAAAGACCTGTTCCCAGCCTGGCATCTTCTTACTGCTTCTGCTTGTGGCTTTTTACTCTTTGCTTTCTGGTGACCCACTGCTTTTTTTCACATCCTGGGTGAAATATTTGGTTTTATGATTGCATCTTAAACATGTTGCTGCTTAAGTCTGAATTCGAAACTGATCCCTCTCCTACTTTATCTTCTTTTTCCTGTGCTGTAACGAGAAATTTAGCGACTTCAGAAAATGTAGAGTTCACACCACAGTAAAAATCTGGCAGAAGTCTATGCACCTGGATTAACTTATCACAAAAGGATATTTAACCTTAAAGTGCTCCTCAATAACTTTTCCTGAGTGAAAAAGTGAGCCTTCAAAAATTAAGATTTTATATTACACTTTTGAGAAACCAACCAAACTTTGGCAAACTATGCTTTAGGAATTATTTATTCTATATTATCTTATTTCAGCTCATGACAATATTTATTTAGCTATATTTGAGAGTCTAGTACTATCAATGAATTGTAAACTTGTATCATTTTTTTTCCTTTTCACCTTTTTTTGGTAAAATGTGGTATATTTTTAAAACACTTCACTATTCGCTAATGAGATAGGTGCCTAAGTCGTAAATCTTCAGATTTATAGTTCTCTAAATAACCCTGGCTGACATGGCTCAATGGATTGGGTGCCGGCCTGTGAACCAAAAGGTCACTAGTTTGATTCCCAGTCAGGGCACATGCCTGGGTTGTGGTGTGCAAGAGGCAACTGATTGATCTGTTTCTCCCTGCTTTCCCCTCTTTCTAAAAATAAATAAAGTCTTTTTAATATATATCTGGCTGATGTGGCTCAGCCAGCCTGCAAACCAAAATGTCACTGGTTTGATTTCTTATCAGGGCACATGCCTGGGTTGTGGGCCAGGTCCCCATTTGGGGGCAAACAAGAGGTAACTAGTTGATGTTTATCTCCCTTCCTTCTCCTCTCTCTGAAAATAAGTAAATAAAGTCTTTAACAAAAAAAATAAACATTAAAAATAAAATTAAAAAATACATATACAATTCTCTAAATAGCCCTGGCTGATGTGGCTCACTGGATTGAGTGCCAGCCTGCAAACTGAGAGATCACCAGTTCAATTCCCAGTTAAGGCACATGCCTGGATTGCAAGCCAGGTTCCAAATTAGGCGTGTGCAAGAGGCAACTGACTGATGTTTCTCTCCCTTCTCTTTCTCCCTGTCTTCCCCTTTCTCTAAAAGTAAATAAGCAAAGTCTTTTTTATAAAAAAAGTTCTCTAAATAGCTTCCATGTAATGTGTCTTTCTGACATTCTATTTTCCTGAAATTACATTAGAAAAATGAATCAAGAGGATCTGAGTGACTAGCCACAGAAACTAAGCCTTCACAAGGACCAGTGGTATTTATCCTAAATTAAATGTTTTATTCAGAAATTACTTGTTTCCTTCAGAGCAACCTGCAGATTAAAACAAATGGAATTACCAACAGTTCTTTCACATTTAGAGGCTTGGTTAATAGTCGTATCCCTCCTGTGGTGCTGAAAATAAGACTAGTTTATGTATGTTTTCAAGTTCACTATTTTAAGTTTTAATAAGCAAATTGTTTCATTTTAACAGATACACAGGAAAGAAAGCCCTGTAGTTTGAACTAAATGGGAGAAAAAGTCATTTTCATATGTATTTGTGAAGTATCAATTTGCCAGTGGTTAATAAGGTATGTCATATATAGTGTTGGCTGCCTCTTAATATGTACAATGATTTAGCACAGTGTATGTGAATAGAATATTGTTTAAACAGATTTCCTAATGGCATTAAATGTAAATACATTAACATGTTAGAATTTTCATGAACACCTTGCCGAAACAGTAATGTACATTCTTCGAGGGATAAGTGAATGCCAACAGCTCTTCCTAGTGCTGGCTAAATATGCCCCACTGCTGCCGCTCTAAGAGAGATTCTTTCAGAGAAGAGCACGCTGGTTGTCACTTCCTTCTGGAGAGGACTTAGGTAGGTGACACGAGAAGACGCTGGAGGGCGAGGTCAAAACTGAGAGCACATAGGGCTTTACATCCAGAGTACCTGTGCTTTCCGGGATGAAACAAGCAGATCTCCACGTTTCCCTCACCTCTGTGGCAAGGTTTCTGCTTGCTCTGTAAGCAAAGCTGTCAGAGAAGATGCAAACAAAGGCACTGGTTTCTAGAATTACTAATTTCCAGCAGTGGTTCTCAACTGGATCAATTTTGCCCTTGTGGGGTTACTATTGGCATCTAGCGTGTAGAGACCAGGAATGTTGCTAAACATCCCATCATGCACAAAACAGCCCCCACCACAAAGAATTACCCAGCCCCAAATGCCAACAGTTCCAAGGTTGAAAAGCCTTACCCTAGCGGTAAGCCAGTTGCTGAAGTGGAACTTCAGGCATGTGGTAGATGCAATACCAAGCTGGGCTGTTGGGTTAAGTATGTATGTTTTTTTTAAAGTATTGGGTTAATCAAAAACTTCATTTGTTTTTTTCTGTAAGATGGCCTTAGTAGAGCTTAGTTGTCTTTAACTTCATTCAAAACAATTTGGTCAGATTGTATTGTGACAGCTGTCATATATCAGTGTGCATTTAAAAAACATTTTAATATTGAAGATGGGAGAAAATATGCAACATTTTTAGCATATTATGCTTTATTTCAAGAAAGGCTGAAATGCAAAAAAGTATTTGTGCAGTGTATGGAGAAGGTGCTGTGACTGACTGAACGTGTCAAAAGTGGTTTGCAAAGTTTTGTGCTGGAGATTTCTCACTGGATGATGCTCCATGGTCAGGTAGACCAGTTGAAGTTGAGAGCAGTCAAACCTCAAATCAAGCCACTAATTGAGAACAATCAATGTTATACCACATGGGGTATAGCCGACTTACTCAAAATACCCAATCAATAAAGTTATTGGTGAAAATGAAAACTGTATTTTCTATTTTACAAAAAACTAAACAGATTTTTTGGCCAACTTAATATATGTTAAGTAGAGAAGGTTGAATCCCCATAGTCTTACATAAAAAAATTTTTTAATCTCTAGGATTTTTACTATCAGCAACTTTTGAAATGTACAAATTGAAATTCACTTAGATTTTTTAAAAAAATTCACATTATGAAGATCAGGATCCAGAGCAAATATGATCACAAATATGTGAGAGAAAGACCTATTCGCCACTTTGAGTCTCTAGAAATGTTTGCAGGCAGGTTAACTACGCTAAAATGACAGAAATAGAAAGGACCTTAGATACCAATCCCTTCATTTCATGGGGCAAAGACAGCAACGCCCAGTGGCAAAGCTGGGGTATTAAAAAAAAAGTAAGTCTCCTAATGCCTCATTCTCAGCTCCTAGGGAAAAAGGAAGATGGGTCTATTTTTACTTATTGTCTGGACACTGGAATTATCCTAAGACAAGAAGATATACAACAGCTTTGATCTCGGAGATTGAACTTGAAAAGTAAATTTTTTCTGTAATACATCTGTAGATGACACAAAAATCAGTACAAGAAACAAGGTATTACTCGACAGAGTGGTGGTGTTTAGACTGATGCAGTGAAAATTCAAGCAAAGCCAAATGAGGAAAAAGACCAGGGAATGAGGATGGTCCATAGACTGGTTAATAGGGTCCCAAACAGCCTTAGTCAACAAGTTACAAAGCTGAGTTTGGAGGACTATTAAAGAATGAAGACCCGCCCTGGCTTGTGTGGCTCAATGGACTGGAGCGCCAGCCTGCAAACGCAAAAGTCACAGTTTTGATACCTGATCAGGGCACATTCCTGGGTCCCAGGCCAGGACCCCAGTTGGGGGCTTGCGAGAGGCAACCAGTCGATGGTTTCTCTCCCTCTCTCCCTCCCTTCTTCTTTCTAAAAATAAAAAAATAAAATAAAATCTAAAAAAAAAAAAAAAAAAAGTAAAGACCCATCAAGCTCCAAATAACAACTCACCATAGCCATAGGATTTCTACACAATTTGAAGTCAGTTTATTCATTAAGGGGAAATAAATGATCCAGCTATTTATATTTGATCTGATCAATACATTCAGGAAAACCATAAATTTCTGCTGGCATTTTACATATATTGTCTCATCATCCTCACCACATCCTGTGTCTGAAGCTGTTCCCATCTTACAGGAAGGAATGATGTTCTCTGGCCCTCCTTCCTGCCTTATGTGGTATTTTCCATCCAGTGCTCCAACTGTGCCTCTCCCCTGGGGGACATATCTGAGCCTCCAGACGCCAGGCTCCATACTTTACCCTGGCCTGACTAAACTCAACCTCGCTGTTGATTGGATTCTCCTTGGGTTACAGAAGAAACTGATCCCTGATGCGCATGCATATGCTCAGGATAAAAAGAGAGAATTCCCAAAAGGAGGTTTGATCTTCTAGAAAGAGCAACTGAAAACCAGTGGAATCATTGTATCTTGTGACTGGCTAGTAGAACTCAGGGCAGAGTTTGGCCCTGGCAGCAAGAGTCTGACACCGAGTCTCTCACAGCTCCTGTTAGCGGAGCAGAGCGACAGCAGAAAAGTGTTCCCTGTGGTACCAGCAATCGCCCTGGTCTGCCCTCTCTCACAGACCCAGGAACCCCTCTGTTTCTTTCCTCTCCACCTTGCTTCTCAGGAGCCCCTAAACTACAGCACCGAGTGGACACAAGTCCAGACACCCCAAAAGCCGCAGGTGTGAGGCCTCCAGCAGTGCAGTTTGGCCTGGTTGGCCGGCTGGGGCTTCTGTGGTCTCTCTGGGTCCTGAGATTCCTACACTTAGAGGGGGAGACTGAAAACACATTTGGTTCTGGGTTCACATTACTTTATAGCATGATCTTTGAAGTACAGGTAAATTTCACAATAGAGGCAAGTCCAGACTAAAAAAGAATAAAACTGAAAATTAGAGAAAGTTTCCCTGAGTAGCCAAAGTCCTATGTATTTGTCCAAATGTATATAGCCAGGTCTAGAATCAGAATAAAGTCTCCCCCTTGCCCTTCAAACGTGCTACCCCCTCAACTCTCAGGTTGACATCCTGTCTGTCCAAAGTCTCCTACCCCTCTGGCCTCTCCCTTGCCTCACCTAGACCCTCAGCAGCACCCCCAGGCTTCACCCAGCCTCACCCAGTAGGTGACCTCCGGCCCTGTGTTGGATGCTCCCACAATTCCACTTTGTGATTTTTAAGTTTTCAAGATGACATCCAAGAATAATAGAATGAAGGATGAAACACAGAGCTCTCCATGCCTGGTTTGGAAAGGACTAGAGGAATCAAACCTAATCAATCATCACCTTGAGGGAGGAAGAAGGCTGTTCACCTGTATTAGAACACGCTTGACACCTTAAAACAGCAAGATCTACCCTGCAAGTTTCCTTAGTGACCTAGATCCCTAGTGGGGACTGCATTCTAGCAAACATTTAGCCTTTATCTAGATTTGGACATCAAAGACCAGTTTGGGCACCTGATTTAATCTGAATGGAAAGGCTTAAAAGCCTTTCATGGAAAGGCTTTTCCATGAACAGTCACTTAAGAATGGAAAGTTGCTTTAAGCCTTGGGACAAGGCTTCAAGTGACTTTGTCCACAAAGAAACTAAACATGGGCTAATGCAAACAGGATCCTAAAGGGACTTCATCAGGTACTTGTATAATTACCTAACAAGAAGATACCAACAGAACATTCTTATGTATTCACAGAGGAATGTTCTACTCAATATTTTGTTGGCCAAATTATTTGCTCAAAAAGAATGATACCATGAATGTTTAGTAAATTGGGCCATTTTTTTTGTTCAGACTGACCTTCCTCTTAATTCTACATAATTGCTACATGTTTACTCCAAAATCAGAAGAATTTACAACCGCATCTCAACAAAAGAGTTTTTCATAAGAAATATTTGGTCGTAACTTACATCAGTGTTTCAAACTGCCTCAAGATCTCAAAAGCACGTCTGGGCTGACGAGGTGGGGCTCCAACCCTCACTCATGTTGGTCCATATTCTTCCTTCCCAATCAAATACTTTTGACTGTTTCGCATATTGGGCTTATTATTCTGCTGCTTGTAACAAGGGGCTTGAAAACCCATGGATTTAGGTGGGCAGGCTGCCATTGCTGGAGTGTCCTCAAATATACCAGGTCCAATACCCCCACTGTCCAGAAACAGTGGGAAATCAGGGCCTTATCTCGGGGATGGAAACCAGATAGTTCATTCAGGGAAGAAGGGATGACAAGAACCTAAAAACTGCTTCTAGACTGTAAGGGAGTGTCCAACCAAAGTAGGCAAAAATATGCCTTTTAATGACTGCTGTACTATAATCATCCCTGCATTCCCGGTGTTTCAGAAAAACAACAAAACAAACAACCTCAACTAAAGAGCAATTACAAAAAGCAGATGTTTATAAATAGTCATCATTTATGGGATGGAAAGTCCAGAGTTCAAGTACAACCTACCTTAAGCAAATTCAAACAGTAATTACAGAGCAGTTAGATGGTTATTCATATTGCAAAGTTTTTTTCAGAGCATGTCATCACTCACTTAGCATTTAAAATGTAACTCATTTACATACGATATTTAATTTACATACAACTCCAGGAAACATGCATTGGAGTAAAATGAAGGGGAAGAAGGGAAAAAGTAACCACCACATTCTAAGTGTCTATCTGGGGTTGTCGAGTTCCAAAATATTAGATGCAAAGTAAGGGTGGAGGAAGTATGTGGGATGACAATAATCACAGTGATCTTTTCTCAAATAACTATTCTTAAGCTCCTTTCCAAGATGGATTTTGTGGAACTGTGGCTAAAACTTCTCAGACACAGAGATTAGCATGAGGCTACAATATGAGGACATGTCACTTTGGATACATAGGATACAATAAGTATGGTGAACCCATGGATTTATGTCACTTCAGACACATACCACCAATGAGTATGGTGTGCCCATGGATATAATATAAAGATATGTCATCTGGAACGCAAGGATATCCATTTAGACACAGACTGGAATTTTCTACTAAAGCAACATATCAGATCTTTGTTGCAAGAGAAAATGAAGCAACAGATATCTGCCTGGTTTATCAGGAAATAACGTCATCCAAACAAGCCCAGTACACTTAGCTTAAGGCACCGGGGTAGGGCAGAAAGAGCCCTTTCCAATGGGCTCAAGGGTGCATGGGGGCATCACCGAGAGAGGCCCTTTTCAGATTCCCCACCATCCACTAGGCTTCCAGCGGCAGAGGAGCTCTGTAAGGCAGGTAGAGGCTGAGACTGGCATTACCAGTTTGCATTTTGTAAATGACTGAGCAACTGAAGCAGGTAACACATAAATATGGGTGTTTTGAGAGTAAATCAAAACCCATACAATGAGTTTATTTCCTCTGGTTCTACTACAAAAAAAGGACAAAGACAGGGAGGAAAGAAGGGGAAAAAGGGATGAGAAAAGAGAAGGGGAGGGGAGATGAGGGAAAGGAAGAAAAGAGAATGGAGTAGGGGCAGAAGAGAAGGAGGATGAATGGGTTTCAAAGGTGCTTATGCCCAGGGAATTATATTGTGGCAATTCAGAGGAGTCTGTGAGTGGATACAGGAATAACAACTCTGCTCACTGTGAGAGATGGCAAGAGAGGTCTTGGGAACACATTGGTCTCCAATGTCTGGTGCCTGTTTTCCTGCTTGGCCTCCTTGGGAACGTACTTTTGAGTGTTCATGGGAGGTCTCGGCTCTCTAGCTTTGAATTTGGCTTTGTAGTTTTGCACTCCCTGTCTCTGCAAAAGCTGCATGGTGGTGAGACAGCAAACACTGTTGCAACGGGGAGGGCACAGCAGATTTTTCTCAGGCAGGATGGACCAGTGCAGGCAGTCCCTCTCCGGACTGGCCACTAGGGATGTCCTGACCACTGCGGGAGGAAAAGGCTGCCTGCAGTTGACCTTAAGGTGCTTGGCCAGCTCAATGGGTCTCTTTCCATCTTTCCTGTCAACTGTTTTCAATTCACATGCACAAGCCACACACTCATCCTTTTTCACATGCAGCACCTTCTCTTCTGGTTGCAAGAGAAAGTTCTTACTCTTCTTACCCAGAACACCCAAGCCAGTTGAGGCTGAAGCCTTCAGAGGAGGCAGAATTAAAAGGGCCTTGGAAGTCCATGAGTCTGAGATAGAATGACCCCGGTCGGCACCTCCGCTGGGGCCCTTGGCCCTAACAGTCTCTGGAGCGGCCCACTTTTCCATGCACCAAATAAACTCTTTTATTTGAAGATTTTTTTTCTCTCCCTGATTGCAGGAGGGGAAACACATCTTGCCACTCTCCCTGGAGGCGGTGGTGGGGTCTTTGAGTTCCTGGCTCTGAGTCTGGGAGGGGCTGCCTTGATCCTTCTCTGGGTCTGCCACAGCTGGAGCCCCGGACTCTAACTTCCTGGCCTCGGCCTCGGACTGAGGCTTGGTCTCAGGGATCCCTTGGGAGAGACTGACGCAGAGTAAGCAGCTGCTGACACTTTCTCCCACCTTCGCCTTTTTAAGCTTCTTCCTGGGCCAGATGCAGGCATTTGGAGAAATCCTTCCCCAGCCTTGAACCTGCAAATAAAGCAGTGTGTTAATCTCAGCTGAGCTGCCCACATTCCAGCCACCCCAATTTTGGCCACATCCCCTTTTTGGCCACCCTATTTGAACTGATATTTTACATACTTATTTTAGCCTCATATTAAGCAATAGTACTTACTTTAAAATCTGAAATACTAGCAATAGGATTTGTAAAATACTAAGCAATTGTACCTGTAAATGGCCATCTGGATGGGCTATGTTTTTCAGATGTACGTTAAAGTAAATTTGGAACTATTAAATAAAAATAAATTCAAAACTACTTGTCTTATCCCCCATACTAGGCTTTGCTATACTTCCAGGCTTGGTTTATTACACCCAGGGAGACTTCTACATGGAGGGGCTAGAGGGAGAGAAGATGAGCAAAGGTGGATCTATGCCCACAGCCCTTAGATGTATATTTAAAAGAAGCTAACGGAACCTTCTCAACTTAGAAAGTTTTCAAATCTTAAATAGGACAGCCTATAGCCCTGACTTATCAGGCATGGGAGTATGTGTTTAGAAGGTCATAAATGCTTAAGGTGGTGGTGGGGTGATACAGAAGAGTACTAGAGAAGGTCTCTTGAAGACATGATTCTTTCAACTGTCAAATGGACCTGGATGAACCAGTGGGCGAACCACTGGGCCTTGTCTTGGCCTCAGTTTCCACATTTATAAAATAAACCAAGTAGACTGAGGTTTCTCAACCTTGGCACTACCAATATTTGGAACTATTATGGACTGTGCTTGTGTCCCTCCAAAATTCCTAGGCTGAAGCCCTAATCTCCAGTGTGATGTGGTATCTGGAGGTAGAGCATTTGAGGTAGCTGGGGTTAGAGGAGGTCAAGAGGGCAGGGCCCTCATGATGGGATCCTTACAAGAAAAGGAGGAGTCAAGGGATTTCAATCTCTCCCTCTCTTCCTCTCTCCCTCTCTCTGCTTGTACACCAAAAAGAAGGCCATGTGAGAGCACAATCAGGAAGAGGGTCCTCACCAAGAATCCAATCATGCTGGTGCTGGCACCCTCATCTTGGACTTCCACCCTCTAGAACTGTGAGAAATAACTGTGTCTGTTGCTCAGGCCACCCTGTGTATGGTATTCTGTTGCAGCAGCCTGACCTCTGATAGGACGGGAGTATTCCTAGAGATAGGCGCTGTCCTGGACATTGTTCGATGTGGAGCAGCATTCCTGGCCTCGACCTGCTGGATGCTGGTAGCACCTCCTCCCCCTCATCCCCTGTTGTGACATTGCCAAGTGTCACCTGAGAAACTTTAGATTAGATTAAATTTCCTTATAGTTCTAAATTTAGGGTTCCACTCTTGATTCTAAGGACAATTTAAGATTAAACAGGATTCTGAATAGAACTACAGGACAGAAATCTCAGGTTTCTTGGGCAGTTTAGTATAGTAGTCAAGGAGCTAAGGTTCTGGAGTCCAGAAGACCTTGGCCCTTGGCAGGGTGATCTTCACTGCATTATTTTACCCTCTGGGTGCCTCAGTATCCTTGTCCAAAAAGTGCGGCTGTTAACACCTGCTGCATAGGACTATTGTGAGGGTGAATGAAGTGTTGCACGCAAAGCATTTAGTGCTGTGCTTGCTGACGCCAAGTGGCCATAAATACTAAGAGGTGCTGCTATCCTCATCGTTAATATTTTACTTGTGTTCCAAAGGTTTCTATATTTCATTTTTTACACAATTTTTGGTAATAGTAACTATTTTTGAAAAAAGTAAAAAGGCTTCTATCAAAACACTGATGTGCAAGAGACCCCACTCCAGAAGGTACTCACTGCTTCTTCCCATCCAGTTCCAATAACAAACTTGCGGGCCTTTTCATCTTGTTCAAGCGTAATGTCACTGATATGGAGAAGACAACAAACATGATTCTTTTCCTTTCTTCCATCTGGACAAGTATATGTTAATTCAGTTTCTTCTGTGCTTTGAATTTCATTATTTTCACTACTTTCTATCCCAGTCTCATTTTTCTGACAGAGATCCATTATTGTTATTACTCTGATGGTTGTTTAAAGTTTTTAACATCTTCTTCCTGTAGTCTGAAATGTGGAGTGAACTCAGTTTTTTAATACTGACTTAAAAAAAAGAATAACTTGGGTGAAATATCTTTAACACATTCAGGAATTGACTCAGAAGAAATATTACAAAACTATCCATTGCCAACTATTGGCATTATAAAAGATAAGTCTAATTTTAATTAAAGACTAATGGATATGACTAAAGACCAAAGTTGGAAGTGATGAAAAGAGGAGAGGAAGATGTTAATTCAGGCTCTATCCTCATGATGGAGTACAGACTGCAGTACGCAATGTAGGTTGAAGCATCCCTACCCTCCACTCCAAAAATGTCCAAATGATATTGTGCTAATAACAAAAGAACTGCAGTGGACGTGTGTGATTTAGGCCCCCAAGCCTCTTCTTTCCTTTCCCAACTCTGGATATCAGCTTGGGGATCCTTACATTTCTGAGGAAACTGGCAGACCATGTGGTCTAAACTCAGTCAACTGGTTCACCCGAATCCACCGTATATGACTGGTGTCCTTATTAAAAGGAGAAATTTGGACACAAACATGCACAGAGGGAAGATGATGTGAAGAGACACAGGAAAAAGATGTCCATATAAAAGCAAAGGCAAGAAGCCTGGAACAGACCCTTCCCCCTCACTGTGTTCAGAAGG
Organism: Glossophaga mutica; assembly: GCA_039655065.1. NCBI lineage: Eukaryota > Metazoa > Chordata > Mammalia > Chiroptera > Phyllostomidae > Glossophaga > Glossophaga mutica. The sequence continues at coordinate 25,217,748 of CM077315.1, forward strand.
AATCAGCCCTCTGACACCTCAATTTTGGACAATGAGCCTCTGGAACTGTGAGATAATAAATTTCTGTTGTTTAAGCCACCCAGTCCATGGTCCTTTGTAGCCCTAGGAAACTAACACAATAGGGAATGGTGACAGTAGTGGTGGTGGTAATGGTAACGATGACAGAAACTATTATATGTATCCTTAATTGATGCTTTTCCAAGTCAAAAAAAATAGGGCTTGACATTTATAATCCAGCCAAAATGTTAGGATATTTATAATCCTGATAATGAGCACAACCTCAAGTGCCAAACAGCCAGGGTTCCAATCCTATTTATTAGTTGTGTGAATCTTAGATGAGTGACCTTTCTGGGTCCGCGCGCTCATATATAAAAGGGCATGATTATAATACCTTCCCACAGACAGATGTTCCTCCTGGGGACCCCTTGAGCTGCACAGATGACTTTAATCCTAAGCAGTGACTGCCAGTGCCCCTGCTGATGAACAGTCAGTACCTCCTTGAGGGAGTTTTTGCTTATAATAAGACAGAGTTCACTGGTGACCACATGGCTTGCTTTCTCACACCCCAACACGGCCCCTGCCAGACACTCACACTTTTCATTTTCTGCTGAGGCAGAGATAAGTAACTTCTTATAATGGTATGTGATCAATTACCAATTCCGTTTTTTCACTTAGGCTTAAAGTGATATTTTGATGGTAATAAAGTTCCACTTACCTATGGAAGGTTAAATATCTTTGGACATCCTGATCTTTTCCAAAATGACATCAGAGGAAATTAATGAGGTCTGAAAAGAAAAACTTACATTACAAGTGACTAAAAACTGAGAGTGCTATTTTATTTACAAACAGATGATCAAGGATGTGGCATATTATGCAAACCAGCCTGAGCCTCTCATATTATGAAATTTCACTTCCAGGCCAAAAGAACTGTAGCGGACGTGTGTGAACAGTCACTCTCCAGGCCAAAAAAGCTCTTATAAATACACTCTGACCTTGTTCTCTTCTGAATTACCAATACATTTATACCACAGAACTCCACAGACCTAATAAGCATACAGTTCAAAAGAGGAAAAGCAGAGAATCAAAAGTGAAGCCACTTATTAAATAATAAATAACCTTAAACTTGAGGTTATTATAACAAAGGAATAGATAATGTTCAGGAAAGGTTAAGTAGCTCTAGAATGTTTGAATCAATAAGAAAAGCCTTTTTGCTTAAAGTGTCTCCATTGACAAGACTACTTAGACAGGCTGCTCAAATGGCAAAGTAATTTAATGCTCTAATTACCTGGTTCTCAAACTTGGCTGCACTTTGGAATCATCTGAGGAGCTTTTTAAAAAAATGAAAATGCCCAGACCCAATGCACAGAAGTTCTGATTATAATTGGTAGGGGTACATCCCAGCCATAATGATTTTTAAAATCACCCAAGGTGATTCTAGAATCCAGCACAGTTGGAGAACTACTGCTCTGTTAGAAAGTTCTTCCTTTTATTGAACCAAGACTGCTTTTCCTGCCCCATCTACACCCTCCACTCCTTGAGCCTCGTTTTGCCCTCCAGAGAAGCCTTCCCATACTTGAGTGGGCCAAAGAAAGTCTATGATGCCACTGAAGATGGTCAATGATTTTTCAGGGAAGGGCCTACATCAGAGTCACAGCACAGTCTGTCACTATAAAAGGCTGAAGAATCATTGACCCAGAGATGGCCCACTGCCTCAGCCTCCCAACAGCCCTATAAAAAAGTTCCATGTACTCTTCTCTCTTTTAGATCGACCATCTCCAGTGCCTTCAACTATTTCTTATATGCCATGAGAATATGTGAAATCTTAGTGGACGACTTTATACCTCTGTATATCTAGAGAGAGCAACAGCAGAGGCCAAGGATACAATATTGGGTAAGCCCTATTTTGGAGTCAGTAGAATTGGACCCAGTGAGGGCACCAGAAGAGGTTCCAGTCACATTATATTACAAAGTGCCAAAAGAAGTCAAGGTTGCAATAATAACTAAATAATAAAACTTACTGTTACATAGCTCTTGCTATTTGCCAAACATTGTTATAAGAGCTTTACATATTGGTTATAAATACTACACTTTATAAGTACTTTATTCACTTAATGGGGTGTCATGGGAACTATATTGACCCCTTATGACTGAAAACTAAGAATCACCTCTGAGTCAGTAAGCCTAGTATTCTTAGTCAAATGGCCAGATTCCTACATATCAGACTGCTAGGTGCTCCTCCAGGACCCTGGTATTCTTCACACCAGACTGATCAAGATGCTCCACAACTAAAACAGAATATTGGTGGTCTTTTCCTAATGAGAAAAAAAAAATTCAGTTAGTGGGAAGCATAGTCTTAATTTTAAGTTTTCCTCCTATAAATGTGATTTCAAGATTTACTGCCTTCTAACTTTTCTTGTCTTCTATCTCTTCTATTTGTAAGAGATGACAAGTAGAAATGTACAAGAAGCAATCAAAGATCAACTAAAAGAGTAGATAAGTGACTTACAAATTATATTGTTTCACTCTTCTGTTGGAATGCAGAAGTCTGCACTGATATAATACTTGTATTTTCTGATGGTAAAATTATGCCTACTTTACAGATTTGAAGTAAATCAAGAACTCGTGCTATTCCACTTCTTGATGCCCAGCTAGCTTTACAACCTGATTCTGTTTGAGAATCACTGGTATAAAGCATAAATCAAAGTCCTTATAAATGTTTTCCAAGAAAATCACATCAAGAAAACACAAATATCATAGTGAAAATGCTACCACGGGAAAATGCATTTGCAGACGTTAACTAGAAAATCAGATTTGGAGTACAAAGCAGGAAGGCACATAGATGGAGTCCAGAAGGTCTTAAACTCTGTGACATATGCTATTAAAGTGACTCAAACCAAAGAAGAAAATGTTGACTGAGATCCAAGCCCCCAAAGTACATGCTTGGATAAACAAAAATAAACCCAAAGAAAAACTGATCAAGGAACTTAAGATATTTGGAAATGAAATAAAGAAGATGCACAAGAGTCTGTGAAACAGAGCCTATTGAAACTCACTATGATCTAGAAAATATCTTTTCTGATAGCATTTAAGGACAGAAATGGAAAGGAAATGCTCAGCAAAAACATCTGTAACACAGTTTATTTTATTTTACCGATTAAACATAAGCCATTTTGATCTGCTTCAAAATAATCCTGCAAGTAGTGTGGCAGGGGTAGGGCATGTGGTGGCTATAGTTAGATGAAATAAAAGTGGTCTTAAGCTCTGTTTGCTGTAGATGGATATGAGGACGTAGAGGTTAACTGTACTAGTCTCTGTACTTTTATGTAAGAGTGAAGTTTCCTGTAATAGGAAGAATTTTAAGCTACTATACGATCAGAGTGGCTCAAGGAATGAAATATGGAATAATGGTAGAAGTGAACATAGGACAAATTTTTATCTTAAGTAAACTGAAATAAATGTATCAAAAAAATAGATAAAACAGTTTGTATAATTTTAAGTTGGATTAAAGAACCAGGACTTACTGAAAAAGAACAGATGTATCACAAAGGTATAACAATCAGAGACTAGAGTTTATGAAAGTGATTTCCATAAAGAGAAACCCCATAAATAACCGTCTACTTCCTCTTAAGTCAAAGTACTAAAGGCCTTCTTATTATATTTACTGAACTGCAAATAATGGGTTAGAAATTCAGAAAAAATTGACTTTTCCTTTTGGATCTCTAACACTGTATTATGATCATACAGTTTGTTTATGAACTGAGAAGTACAGACACTACCAAATGCCTCTTTGTTATACATCTGGCAATATCAATGTAGCTTTCATTAATTGCATGTTGAAATTCTAATATTCTGAATAATGTAGATTATGTAAAATGTATTAAAATTGGTTGTACCTGTTTTTTCTTTTTAAAATATGACTAATAAAAATTTTAATTATATTAAAAAAACGTAGCTTTAATGCCCAAACCAATCTGTAATTTAGAATACAGTGTCCTCCTCCTGAAATACACAAAGACTTCCATCAAGCTACAGAGGGCCAATGGCAAAGGCACACCAATATTACAACAGAGTCCAGGAAAAGGACACATTTTCTGTTGCCATTTTCATGGATGTGTTACATAAAAGTTAAAATGAGGTGGGAGGGGCTGAAATCAATGTAAACTGAAAACAATGACCATATTTACTATTTGCAAATAAATAATGTTGACCAAAGAAAAAACTATGTGAAATAGAGACCACCTGACCAAGAACATACATTTCCAAAAGGCTAGCAGCTGATGAGAAACGAATGACAGCAGGAGACACAAGAAGAGAGAGACAGAAGGATGTCACATTAGTACAGAAAGGGACTTTTGCCCTGGCTGGTGTAGCTCAGTGGATTGAGCGCGGGCCTGCGAACCAGAGGGTCGCGGTTCGATTCCCAGTCAGGGCACATGCCTGGGTTGCAGGCCAGTTCCCAGCGGGGGACACACGAGAGGCAACCGTACATTGATATTTCTCTCCCTCTCCCTCTCTCCTACCCTTCCCCTCTAAAGATAAATAAATAAAAAAAATCTTTAAAAAAAAAAAAAAAAAAAAAAAAAGAAAGGGACTTTGTATTTTTTTAAATTTCTTTGGTCAAGAAGGTGATAATGTGGTTATTTTATCATTTTAGTGAAAGTTAGAAATTGATTTTTTTAAATCTCCATAGAACTCTGAATGTTGGGGTTTGTTTTGTTTTGTTTTTAGTGTGTCCCAGATAAGGCTCCATCTGCCAGGTTCTTTTTGGAAAAGGTTGCCCTGGCAGCCTTACCAGAGTACACTTCAGTTTGGCATGGTCACTGTCTGCGAACCAGAGCTGCCTACTATTGTAGATAGGCAAGGCAATGCTGCAATAATACACACTCCTAATTTTCCCCCCAGTGATAAAAAACAACAAAAATGTATTTCTAACACATGCTACATGTCTATCGAGCGATGCTACAGACCCTGCTCCACATCATCCTCACTCTGGAATTGAACTAATGGAGATACCATAATGGAAAACCATGGCAAACTGTGATAGCCAACATGGGGAATCACACACTGACTCTTAGATGCTTCTGCCTGGAGGTAACATATGACTTCAGTCCCCGTGTCAATCACTGGAACAAGTCACAAGGTACTGCCTAACTTCAAGGAGAAGTGGGGATTATACTTCCTCCTAAATCTCCAGAAGGAAAAGGAAGCCAGATTTTGGTGACCAGTAGTAATATCTTGGTACCACATTAGTATGGTATTAGTGACATATAAAGTAGATGGTCTTTATGTGCTAAGAATGTCATACCTAAAATGTGGACATTTACAGTCCTTGAAAAGAGTCCAGGGCCTCGGGGAATGGGAAGTCCTAGATCTTCAGAAGATAAGACTATGTGCTTATAACAAGATAATTCTTTTCTTACTTACAAGATAACTTTTCCTTTTTTTGGATTTTAAAATGTATATGAAAATATAAAGGCCTAAGAATAAATCATCTTAAAGAAGTTGGAGGTATAACTGTTGAATATCAAGATATGAATCTAGCACAGGATTTCTTACCAATCTTGACCAGCTGACTTTAAAATTTATTAGGAAATACAAAGGAATTATAATGATTGTAACAATGATTAAAACTAAGTATAAGGTGGAGGAATCGCACTACCCAATTTTAAAAGTCACCATAAAGCTATAGGGAAAGCTATCAGTATGACATTAGTGAATGGAAAGACACAAAGATCAATGGGCCAGAATAGGGAGTCCAGAAGTATACTCACACAAACATGGCCAATTGATTTTTGACAAAATGCAAAATTAATTAAATGAATAAAGGATAGTCTTTTCAACTATAGTGTGGCAACCAGTGGCCACACATATGCAAAAAAATTTTTTTAGTTCAAAATGGACCATAGATCTAAATAAAAATCATAAAGCTATATAACTTTTAAAAGAAAACATAGAAAATCTTCATGACCTGAGGTTAGGCACTGTTCTTAGACATGCTTAAATAACTTTACTAACTGAGAGCTCATTATTTTACAAACTTTTTTTTCCATTCCAGTGGCAACTTTAAGATTGGAATGTTCTCAAATCAAGACATCTGCAAGCCTGTAAATTTTGCTTCTCAGTTCCTGGTGTTCCTCCCAAAAGCAACACATGACACTCCTGAAAATATCTGAAGACAGCTATCATTTCCTCAGACAAGAATTTCATATTCCCTCATCTGAAAAATGCACAGTCACTTCTCAATGTCTTTAAAATGTGGTACCTGAAAATTAGGTCAATACTTCAAATTTGATCTGGCTAGAAGTGTTTATTTTGAAATCTGATTCCCTTTGATCTGAAATCTACACTATTAATTCAACCAAGATTGCTATTTTTTTTAACCCTATATCCCAATCTTGATTAACACTGAGCTTGAGGTCAACTAGAGCTTCCAGATTTCTTTCACATGAAATGTTACTAATTCCCATCTTCCTGATTCCATACCCATGCTGTTGTTTTCCTTTCAATTTTTTTCTTCTCTTCAGCCAAATGTAGACATCTGAATGTATTAGATTCTTCTAAAATGTCCTTTTCTTGGTTTTGGACCATCATTCCAACCTGCTTAGATAATTCTGAATCATTTCTTCCCATTCTCAATTTAAGACTCTACTAATTCAATGGACAGACATGCCTTCTGTAATTTCATGTAAATCACTGATATAAATGTTGGTGAGGAGAGGATAAAGAATAATGTCCTGTGGGTATCCCTGGTACTTGGGTTTTTACTAATTATCCAACCTTACCATACAATTATCTGGTCTACATTTCTAAATTTTATCTGTGGGATTCCTGATCCATCTATTTAGATAATCCCACTGAAAACAACAATATTACCCACAGCTAAGAAAATTTACATTTACATTGTTATCTACATTAGGGATGAAGAATACTGTATGTTCCAAATTGTCAGTTGCGAACAAGTAGTGGCTACCTAGGGTGGTGTGTTGAGAAGGATCTTAAGACTTGGCCACAACAGGAAAGAGTTCTGTGTTTGGATTAATGATGTCTGTCAGGAAACAAATAAGGAAGTTGATAGCACATTTTTCATGTATTTGCCATTGCCTACCTACATAGTCAGACTTCAGATGTCTTACCCTAGATTCCTACACCTGGTTAACATATTCCTAATTAACAGTAGGGGTAATATTGATGGCCAGGAGAGACAAAAAGCCTATGATGTTTAAGTCAAAAGCAGGTTGTAATACCTCAAAATGCCTTACCACTTCCCTGACTCTACACCATATCCCCACACCTACCCCCATCTTCCTGGAAGTTTCAGGTTTAAAGAATTTCAGCCAGGGAAAGATGGGTTTCTGGTAGCCTCACTTGGAATTCTGAATGGATGTTCCTAGGGACCCTTATCATTACCTGCTGAAGAAATCAACGAACAGAAACAGCTGTGGTGGAAGCTAGGTTTCATAATACAGAGCTAATCTTCACACCTATGAACTGGTTAAACTAGTCTTAAAGATTGGCCTGGGCATGCTGGTCACTAGTAACATAGTTTCTAAAGGAAAATGACATTAGAATTTCAATCTAATTCACAAGTTTGGAACACAAGTCAACAGGGAGTTGAAACTTTGCCTCAAAGTTAAGCACATATGCCACCCAACTTAAGCAAACTGTTCACATTTTCAAGAGTATACATCTTATCTCCCCATGTTAATTATCTGTGCCTTATCCTTATTATGCGCCCACAGAGCACAGCAGCTTTGATTTTTCATTGAGTGACTCCTAGGAGTGTGGTTCGTACCTACAACCATCCCTCCTCCAATTAGACCATTTCTATTCCAAGCACTTCAACTCTTCCATTTTTTCCACTTACATGCATTCACTCATTCTATTGGCTGCCTAGCACTGAGAACAAAATAGTAAAGCAATGCCCGTCTTCCCAGCTCTCATACAGTTTACAGTCTACGTGAAAATACAAGTCATCAAACGCACACCCCAACCTGCCTTTCCTAGGGCCTAGGCAATTAGGCACTTCATACCTGTCTCTTCCCTTTCCTTTAATATATTAAACTACTAAAGTATTAAAGTTTAATAGCTCCTCCCTGCCCTGTAGGCTCCTCCCCTTTTCCATGATCCTTCCTTCCTCCTCATCTACCTCCTCTCCTTCCTCCAGCAGTTCTTACCTAGGCATAAAAGATGCCTTCTCTACTTTCTAGAGCTAACCCCTCCAGCAAAACATCCCTACTTGCCTCACCAAGCCTCACCGCTTCACCGATTGGCTCCTCCCCCACAGGGTTCCGCCCTTTCAACGGCCCTTCCCACTGCCCCACCTACTCCGTGCTGCTACTCTCTACGCTCCGCCCTGAATCCAGCAAGTCTTCGTACTACCTCTCCTTTTTGCATCCCCGCCTAGGAGGGCAGCTTCCTCTCGTACCGGGCAGGTCCTCCGGCTCTGCCGCCCGTGGAGTGGTGTGGGGCCTTGCTCCAGGGACTGGGAAGCGGCCGCCGCGACTCACACCCTCACTTGGGGCCACCCGGTGGAAAGCCAAGGCAATTTAGTCCTCACCGGTGCCGGACGAGAGCGACAGTTGCCCAGGGTTACGACGCACTGGAGGCCGGGTGGTGGGCGGGCCCGCGGGTGTTTACAGCGGAAGTGACGTATCTCGCCTTGCGCAACAAACCTGAGCGCGGGAGGCGACGCTGGCTGACCGAGTGAGCTTTTGCTCCCATAGGCCTTTATGCCGGCACAGACTTTCCACCGTGCGTGGGGACGCTCCGGCCGCCTGCGAGCGCGTGAGGCGGTGTTGTGAGGTAACGGGTAGGTTGAAGCACCGATTTACGGAAGTAGACGCGGGGCCGGATGCCCGGCGGATCCTGGAGTTAGAAAGCGAGGGCCTTGTGGACTGGCTTCCCCTCAGACACCCAGGGCTTCTCGCCAGCTACTCTCGTTCTGGGGCCGAATTTTCCTGAAGTGGGGCCGCCTTGTTCATTGCAGGATGGTTAGCAGCATCCCTGGCCTCCATCCACGAGGTGACAACCAAAAATGCCCCCAGCTTGGCCAGCTGACTCCAAATTTCCCCTCCCCTGTGAGAACGACTGCTAAGGTGATGCATGCCGAAAACTTAGTAGTACCCATTGGCGTTCCCCTTTCCGGTGCCTGGCTTACGTGACTGGACAGTACTGGTTCGAATCCACTGGCAATACCAGCTAACAGTGGTTTAACTCTGTGAAGTGGGCGTTGGCGTTTTGTTTTATTTTTAATGAAGAAAAGTCGCCTTGCGACCTTAAATAAACTGAGGAACTTTTGAGCACCCAGAGGTGCGGCGGGGGGTGGGAACCTGTGCCTAGGCTTTATATGGTAGAGCCTCGACCCAACTCAGGTCTGATTCCAAAGCCCTTCGGCTTCCTGATTTTAGAAGTGTGAATATTTCTGCTGTAGAAAAATATTAGAATGTAAGTCCTTTGTAACACTGATTAAAAGGCATTGGGAAAGATAGGTATTCTGCCTTTTCACAGAACATAATTAGAAAGGCTTTATTAAAGTCCATGCAAAGACTATTTTATATAGTACCTTAGAATGTTACATTATTCTAATACTTTTAGAACAAAGTACTATTGTAAAACATGACTACTTTTTTTAGGTATATTTCTTTACCTAAAATATACATATTTGGATGATTTGGCTTTCACAACCTGGAAGGAATGGTACTAAAAAGAATTGTACACAAAACTGTGTACCCCGTTGCATTTTTTTTTTTGGATTGAAACTTTTAATCCTAAATTTACGTAGTAGCCAAGGATGTAATATCCAGAGTATCATAAATGATGGCATTTAAAATGTTAACGTTACTCTTAGAAGCATTGAAAAAAATCTGAATTTAATGGCAATTTGATACTCATCAATATGTATTTAAAAATACATGAATAAGCCCTGGCTGGTGTGGCTCAGCAGATTGAGTGCCGGCCTGGGAACCAAAAGGGTCGCTGGTTCGGTTCCCAGTCAGGGCACATGCCTGGGTTGTGGGCCAGGTCTCCAGATGGGGGTGTGCAAGGGGCATCCACACATTGATGTCTATCTCTCTCTTTCTCCCTCTCTTCTTTCTCTAAAAAGTAAATAAAATCTTTAAAAAATAAAGTACATGAATAAACTAAAAAAATGGAAGTTTTTCTCCTTAAGTTGATCATTGTACTCTTATTCTGCTTCCTCCACAGAATTTTACTCTAACATATTTATGGTCAGGGACTTTTATTAAGTAGTCTCTCATTTCTCTGTGCAACAAAAATGTTTAACTTGAAAATTAAATTTTAAAAATTATCTTAAGACTGTAAGGCTGAAATTGTTCACATTCTTTCCAGATTGAGAATTACCCTTATTCCTACTCAGTTGGTGAACATTAAGAATATATTCCATCTATCTGCGGGTAAATACTTATTATTAGAATGAAAAAAATTCAACCCCAATTTGATTCCAGTTTTTTCATAGATGGAAGCTGAGATACCTTGTTCATATGAAGATAGATACACATGAAAGGGGTTTTGTTAATAGCAGTCTCTTAACTTTTTTTAAACCACTCTCCACACCAGAAATCACGTAGTGATGAACAAAAAAATTAATGGTCTATCAGTTGACAGTTTCCTTCCATCCTCCTTCAGTTCTGTTGAAAACAGCAAATCTGGAACCATGTGACTAGCAGAATTTGTTAGCCAGTCATTAAAGCTTTCTGTTTCTGGGAAGCATACCAAAGTCTTAACTAAGATTTACTAAGTGTTAAACTTCTTGACGGAAAGTACATTCTCCTAAGTATTATGCATGTGGCAGTTGGGCAATCTGGTAACTGATCTCCTTCACACTAATTGGGCTTGCATGTTTTAAGTGGACTAGTAATCACTACTGAAGTCTAGCAGGTAAACGCCCTGACAGCTTGAGCAGAAACCTTAAGGGACCAGTGTGTTTGACTAAAGCAAGATTACTGGTAGTTCTGGTACAATATCTCAGAGTTGGCAAAGGGATGTTTCCAAAACAGAAAGATGGGATCAGGAGGTGTAAGGAAAAAGACTGATAAGGGTAGGTGGTCAGTAGTAAAACCTTGTTGCAGAGAGATTTTATCTTGATGTAAAGTAAGGGCCCTCTCTGAGGAAGGCAAATATGTGATTAGGTCTGAAATAAGATTGTGGAGCAATAATGAGGGCACAGTTATAGTTATCGTGATTTTTTTAAACTGAAGGTAGGTGGTACATTTTAGCAGCCCCAGAAAAACGGGAAATTCAGAAAAATCCAAAAATTCTGATTAAATGAGTTGACCAGCCTCCTTTTCACACGGGTGTACCTATGCAGAGAGCCCTCTAGTGGTTTGTCCTCATTAAACATACTGTCAACAGTCTACCTGGGGGAAAATAAAAAAATTTTTTGAGGTGATATTAAGAAATCCTTTTAACACTTCCAGAGTAACCTGTTCCATTTTTTGAAGTTGAAAGCATATTCAAAACCTTTATTAAGCTACTCTATTAAAACGAAAACCATTCACAAGGAATATGAGCTCATAAAAAATTGAACTGTCAGTTTAGTCCCCATTCAACATCTATTTTTTTGGCAGCAGTATAATAGAAATGAGGGTTGAACTGGCTCTGTATTCTAAATTGTGAGAGCAAGTTCATTCATAATGTTCTGCTCTTTGAAAAACCCCAGAGTGGGTGTAACAGACCAAGCAAGTCTATCTCCGAGAAAGAACGATAGAATAAAAAACTGCCCGTGTCTTTCAGACTCAACACTGATGTACTTTCACTTTAGAAAGGCCATTTCTGCTTCCCACCTTTAGAACACTCATCCTTTCCCTCTCCAACTCCCATTTAAATGTTTTTTTCCATAACATTTGCTAAGTAACTGATGAAGAGTGCACCAGGAAATGTGAAAATTCTATGACTGCCCGGCTTTTTAACCACCTCTTATCCTCTATCACCTAATCTGTGGTGATGAAATAAATGGTGGTAGCCTGGGATAGGTCCTGTCTAGTTCTGGTTATTAGGAACATCACAAAAGGTAATATATGAGAGTACCTTTAAAACAAAATTTCAATAATAATTACACAAACAAGCAGATAATCATCCCAGATTATCTTGGATACCTTTTTTTTAAAGATTTTATTTATTATTAGAGAGATGGGGAGGGAGGGAGAGAAACATTGATGTGTGAAGAGACATCAACTGGTTGCCTCTCACACACCCCCAATCAGGGACCTGACCTGCATGTGCCCTGGCTAGGAATCAAACCGGTGACCCATTGGCTTGCAGGCTGGTACTCAATCCACTGAGTAACACCAGCCAGGGCTCTTGAATACCTTCTTGATAAGGGTGCAAAGATACAGCTCAGCAGTATCTTTGCATAGTCTTGTAAAGAATGGTTTCTGTTGAGCAGGAAAGATTTATATATTATTTATCTACTTCCTCTAGGTTCTCATATTTGCTGCTTATTCACCATTAGAAGGTAGTTGTCTGAATATTTTACTTTTCCTCTAGTAACAAGGAGAATGATGGAGGTGTTTGTCTGCTCTTGCTGTGTGCACATATATTTAAACCTGGGTGTATATATCTCCCCTCAAAGTGTCAGCATACTACAGTTGGCTTAAAATACCATTTGGCACTCTAAATATGCTACAAAGCACATTCCCTAAGTGAGTGAACTCATAAAATTTAACTTCTATTCCCATTACTTAAGTGGAAACCTGAATGTGGTTTAACTTTCTTAAGGATGCCATCCATGTGATCAAACTTTCACCTTTCCTTGTTTTTCCTCTTTTCTACTTAGCATGATAGAAAAACAATGTCAGTGGTTTCTTTTTCATGATATTAAAGATGACCAGCCGCCACTGGCTGGTGTGGCTCACTGGATTGAGGCCAGCCTACAAACCAAAGGTGTGATCACAGGTTCAATTTCCAGTCTGGGCACATATCTGGATTGGGGGCCAAGTCCCCAGTAAAGGGCGCATGAGAGGCAACCACACACTGAAGTCTCTCTCCCTCCCTTCCGCTCTCTAAAAATAAATTAATAAAATCTTTTTAAAAAATTACTTAATATTACCAAGCTATTATATTTTTGCCTAAGAAATACCATATTTATAACTAAAAGGAAACATTACTTGGACTTTCATTGTTATGGCTTTAATTTCATTAAAAAAAACTTTCCATAAGTTAAAATTAGCATTTTCACAAATACTAGCAGAGTCACTAAATATTAACAGCAAAACAAAAAATCAAGATTAATGAAGTTGGTTTATTATTAAACTTTGTTTTCCCACAAGGCTGCTGGTTCATTGTATAAAAACAGCACCAGCAAACTTAGCATATTGCTAAACTAAGATAGTTTTGTTCATCATCTGACACTAACAAAAACTCATCTCCACTGCCAGTGATTTCCAATGGAAGGCTCATTAAGTATTTTGACCCAAATCCAGAAACTGATGTAAGAAAGTTACTATATAAGATTTAAGATAACAATGTTATCTTTGAAATACACAATTTTGACAACTAGATTTCATCACAGATGATCTCAGGAGTGCTGAATATTATAATTGTAGCCTAATCCTTAAAAATCACAGGCTGTTGTAAAAAAGATACAAATTGTGTTTATCTTCGATCATTAGAAAATTAAGGGACATTTTCTTCCAATAGCATTGTTGTAGTTTGTTTTTCCATAGTATGAATAAAAATTGTCACTTTAAAAATTCTGTTCACCACTAATTTAAGACAACTATGCTAGATTAAGTTGTTTCAGACTACTTTATTTAGGGGGGAGTTCCATTTTTCACTCCTCAATAGATTTTATGTATTTCTCATATGCTTCTTCACTCATTAGTTCATCTAGTTCTGAAGGGTTACTCAATGTCATCTTGATCAGCCAACCTGCAACCAAAATAAAAAAATCTTATATCACAAATTACCTTTTAAAGAGTAAAAGTCAAATTCATTCAAAATGTAAAATACTTTAAAAATTTTACTTTGAATTACAGTTTACATTCAATATTATTTTGTATTAGTTTCAGATGTACAGCATAGTGGTTAGACAATCATATACTTTATGATTGTCCCCAATATTTCAGTGATTCCTCCCAATATTTCAAGCACCTACCTGGCACCACACATAGTTATTACAATATTATTGACTATATTACCTATGTGGTACTTTATATACCTGTGACCATTTTGTAACTACCAATTAGTACTACTTATTCTCTTCACTTCTTACCCAGCTCTCCAACCACCACCACCCTCTCTGGAAGCCACCAATCTGTTCTCTGTATCTATGAGTTGGTTTCTATTTTTTGTTCATTTATTTTGTTCTTTAGATCCCGTAAGTAAGTAAAATCATATACTTGTCTCTCTGTATGACTTATTTCACTTAACAAAATCCTCTAGGTCATCCATGCTGTCATAAATGATTAAGATCCCATTCATTTTTATGGCTGAGTGATAGTCCATTGTATATATGTATCACCATTTTTTTATCCACTTGTCTATGGATAAGCACTTGAGTTGCTTCCATATCTTGACTATTGTAAATAATGCACAATGAATGTACGGGTGCATATATTCTTTTGAATTCGTGATATATACCCAGAAGTAGAATTGCTGGGTCATAAGGTAGTTCCATTATTAATTTTTTGAGGGACTTCCATACTATTTTGCATGGTGGCTATACCACATCTGCCTTCCTACCAACAGTGCACCAGGATTCCCTTTTCTCCACATCCTTGCCAATACTTGTTTTAAAATAAATTTTCTACTGCCTCAAAATTGATGTAGTATTCTTTACCTACCAGTATATAACTCTTGTTAAAAGAGCTTCTCATTTTAACCTTAGATTAATATCCTTGCATATCTCAATTAAAAACTTTACAACCAGATAGACTGCATTATAATAGATTAACAACTCTTAGGTTGTAGTAAGTATTGACAGATGACACTGAAGACTTTACAAAGGGATCCAAGTGTACAAGACCAGGTATATCTTTCATTAACAAGAGGAACACCAACACTTAACTGCTGATGTGATGGACATTAGAAAGTAAAGAGTTAGAAGGGCTAGGTGACAGACAACAGAGAACTACAACCTAATCCTATTTTTGCTATTTATTGGATGTGTGACCATAACAGATAAATCCTTTGGGTCCTCATTTCATCTACAAAATGGAGAGAATTATTAGTAGCCTACTTCAATGGGTTACTGGAAAGATGATTAAGTGAGAAAACTGAAAATTAATGAAATATTATTCTATTACCACCTGAATCACATAATATAGATGCTTTATGTTTGAAAAGATAAATATTTTACAAGTGTTTGACACTAAGAACTCTGTAAAATAGGCAATGCTTTTATCAACAAAGGTTTTAAATATAACCTTAGATATTCAGCTAGTCTGTGTTTTTCTTTTTAAAAGCAGAACAGCTCATTCTGGCTGATGTGGCTCAGTGGATTGAGCACTTCCCTGTAAATTGAAAGATCACTGGTTAGATTCCCACTCGGCACATGCCTGGGTGACAGACCAGTTCTCAAGCTGGGAGTGTGTGACAGGCAACCAATCAGTGTATCTCTAACACATTGATGCTTCTCTCCCTCTCTAAAAAGAAGTCAATCAATCTTAAAAAAACAAAACAAAACAGAACATCTCTACTACTAAGTAGAAGTGCAAAAAGACAGTCACTATCAGCTAGATCTTGCTTTAAACTCTAAATTAAATGTTAACTGCAGCAATAATCCTTTTGAAAATTCTTAACTTACCATCTTCATAACAAGACTTGTTGACAAGTCCTGGATTTTCTGCAAGAGCTTCATTAATTTCAGTTACTTCTCCTGTTAGAGGAGAATAGAGTTCACTAGCAGCTTTCACACTTTCCAAAGCACCAAACTCATCTAAATTGAGAAAATGAAAGAAAATATTCAATGTCAGGTTAATGACCTAAAAAGACAAAATATGGAAAAGTGCTGACTTCTAATACAATCATGATAAAATTCTGAACATCTTTAATTAAAAATAAAAGCATAGGTTTTGTCATGCTACTATCACCTATGAAAAGAGTATAAATAATCTTAATAAAGCAGACCTATCTCTTCTAGACAGAGTGAACAAATGATGATGTATCCCAATACCAGATGTGCTCGAGTTCAGTGAAATTCAACCTTCTTTTAATTTGCTATGGCTCAGAAAAATGAAGACACAGTAAAGTACCTCAGACCAACCCTCCTACAGATAACAGTTATAAACCCCAAACAAAGCACATGCAAAAAGCTCTGTAGAGTGATCAAAACGGGGAGTCAATGCTTGAAAAGAGGGACTCAAACTGAGCGAGCTCATTTATACAATTTATACCCTGATAGCACCACCGTACCCAAATAGCACAGTGTAACTACAACGCAAATACAAAACCAGTCTTATTTGTTTGAGGGGTCAGAGGGTGGAGTATGGGGCTGCCAAGAGGGCTAGAAAATGAAGGCTGAAATCCTAGAAAGAAAGAAGCCATAGCAGAAAGTAGTCAGCAAAGATCTCCAAATGACCCACAGACCCACCTCATGGAATTATGAGAAAACCTTTAGGTAGCTATTATAAATACTACTGAAAGACTTTTGCAAAGAAATGGAAATATTAGATGATAGCTGGGAAGGGAGAGGTTAGGGGGTGGGAGGGATTGAGCAAAAAGGAAAAAGGATTCATGGACATGGACAACAGTGTGGTGGTGATAGCTGGGGGTTATGAGAGCACAAAATTGTAATGGGAAAAAATACAATAAAGATTAAAAAATAAATGGAAATTTTAAAATGGACATTTTAGAACTGAAAGTATATCTGAAATACAACATTCACTGGATAGCATTAACAACAAACTGGATATAGTAGAAGAAAGGGTCAGTGAACATGAAGAAAGATCATCTGAAATTAACCAATCTAAAAAACTGGGTTTTTTTTTTTGATCCTTACCCAAAGAATGCTTATTGATTTTTAGAGAAAGAGGGAATGGGAGAGAGAAACATTGATCAGTTGCTCTTGTATGTACCCTGACCAGGGACTGAACCCTCAACCTAGATGTGTGCCCTGACTGGGGATCAAACCCACAGCCTTTCCGTTTATAGGACAATGTTCCAACCAACTAAGCTGCACCAGCTAGGGCTAAAGAACAGAATTTTTTTTTTTTTGAAGGCTGGAAAAATTAACAGTTTTAGTCACCTATAGGGCAATATCAAGTGATCTAAAGTGAATAATGAGAATGCAACATACCAAATTATTTGAGATATAGCTAAAATAATGCTTAGAAGGAGATTATTATCTTTAGCTTTTGTTTAAAAATAACATCTTAAGTCCTGGGTGGTGTGGCTCTGTGGATTGAGTGCCGGCCTGCAAATCAAAGAGTCACAGGTTCAATTCCCAGTCAGGGCACATGCCTGGGTTGCGGGCCGAGTCCCCAGTTTAAGGGGTGCGTGAGAGGTAACCAAATATTGAAGTTCCCCTCCCTCTCTTTCTCTCCCCCCTTCTCTCTAAAAATAAATAAATAAAATCTTTTAAATATAAAAAAGGTCTTACTAAAGATATTTTAAAAAGAGATGTTCAGAAACTTATGATCTCCTGCTTGAGAGTAGCAGAATGGGTACACAGTAAATAAAAGGACATGAGGAAAGAAAATAAGACTTCCAGTCAAGATGGCACTGTAGGCAGACATGGCTAGCCTCTTTGCACAGCCACATCAAATATTACAACTAAAATATAAAACAACCATCACTCAGGAACGACAGAAATCGAGTTGAATGGGAAGTCTGACAACTATGGAATTAAAGAAATCTCATCCATCCAGACTGGTAGGAGAGGCACAGACACAGAATGGGCTGGTCCCACACCCATGTCGATAAAAATTTGGGAGAGATGTCTCAGGAGCAAGGAGTCCCAGCCCCACACCAGGCCCCCCAGCCCAGGGTTCCAGTGCTAGGAAGATAAGTCCCCCCAACTTCTGGCTGCAAAAACCAGTGGGGATTGAGTCAGTGGAAGAAATTTCTGGTGCCCCAAGCAGTTCCTCTTAAAGAACCCACACACAGACTCACCTACCCAGACTCATTCCCTCTGAGCACGAGCACCGGGATAGCAGTTTTAAAGGTACCAGTGGTACACAGGGAGAAACTGAAGTGTCTGGCAACAAGGCCAGTAGAGGCCATTATTCCTTTTCTAAACCCTCCCCCCACAGCGCCAGCAAGCTGGTGCTGTATCTGAGACTCCATCAACCTGGCTAACACTGTTCGACCTGCCTTGGATATCCACAGAGGCTCTGCCCCACCCAACTTATGGGCGCACCCAAGCTGCTTTTCCTAAGAATGGCTGGTGTTGGTTCCTACATCCTACCAAACAAACAACAGCTGGCTTCAGTGAGCCCTAGCAGCAGCCATAGTAGATTCACAGTTTGGCTTCACCTGGGAATCTCCAAGCTTAGCACAAGTAGCAGCCATCTCAGGTTGCTTTATAGCTCAGGAAGGGTGCTCCTGGCAAAACACAGGTGGGGGCTGACCTTGGCCTGCACCACCCAGGAAACCCTAGGGACAGCACACCCAGTGGACAGCTACAGACCACGTTGGAGCACCACCACCCTGCCCCTGCACAGCTGATCCACCACAGAGGGTGGAGGTTGGTAGTCGGTGGTCATAGCCAGTCCTTGCAGCTGACTGGCCTGAATAAATCCCTCCCCATCTTCCAACAGCAACCACGGGTCAACTACAAGATGAGGAGGTACTGAGCCCACACAAAGGATGCTCCTCAAGTACTCAGCCTGGGTGATAGGGGAGGCTGTGCCACTGGACCCTACAGGGCATCTACTACATTAGGCCACACTACCAAGACACAGAGTCAAAGAAGCTCTACCCAATACATAGAAACAAACACAGGGAGGCTGCCAAAAGGAGGAGACAAACAGACCAAATGAAAGAACACATAAAAATTCCAGAAAAAGAGCTAAAGTGGAGATAAGCGATCAGATGCAGAGTTCAAAACAATGGTTACAAGGATGCTCAAGGAACTTAGTGATGACCTCAGCAGCATAAAAAAGACCCAGTCAGAAATGAAGGATACACTAGTTGAAATAAGAACAATTTAGAGGGAACCAACAGTAGAGGGGATGAAGCTGACAAATCAATGATTTGGGATACATACAAGCAAAAAACAACCACGCAGAACACGAAGAAGAAAAAAGAATAAAAAAAAAAAAAATGAGGATGGTATAAACAGCCTCTGGGACTTTAAGAAGTCCAACATTTGCATCACAGGGTTACCAAAAGGAAAAGAGAAAGAGCATGAAACTGGAAATCTATCTGAAAAAATAGTGAAAGAAAACTTCTCTAATTTGGTGAAAGAAGTAGACATGAAAGTCCAGGGAAGCACAGAGTCCCAATTATGATGGATGCAAGGAGGCTCACTCCAAGACACATCATAATTAAAAGGCCAAAGGTTAAAGACAGACAGACTCTTAAAAGCAGCAAGAGAAAAGAAGTTAGTTACAACATGGTTGCCAGATGGGAGAAGGGAAGAGGAGAATGGGTGAAGAGGTGAGGGGATTAAGAAGTACAAATAGGTAGTTACAGAATAGCCATGGGGATGTACAGTAGAGTATAGGAAATGGAGTAGACAAAGAACTTACACGAATGACCCATGGACAGAACAATGGTGGGGGAAATTGCCTGTAGGAGTAAGGGTTGCTGGGTGGATGGGGGCAAAGGGGGAAAAATCAGGACAACTATAATAGCATAATCAATAAAATATAATTTAAAAAAGAAAACAAGAATGGTGCTTTGATGTACAGAAAAAAAGCTTATTAATCACAAGGTTTTTTACATCAGAAATGATTTCTAGGAAGACCTTCATAAAGAGGGATTTGACCACCCAGGAAATTGAGAGACAGGAAGCAAAAGAAGTTCAAGTAAGATAAATGCTAAGGAAAGTTTAAATGGAAGAAGACATGGCCAATACTGTCAAAGATACTTAGAAAATAATTAAATTTTGTAGGGCTGTCTTCTATACGTCAAGGAATCCATGAATAAATATAGGTGGTACTACTGGCCAACATTTATCAGGCACTAATCTATGTCAGACATTATGCTAAATTTCATTTAATCCTGACAACTACAATACAGGTAATATTATTATCATCCTGATTTACAGATGATACCTAGATTAAGCATTTTCCCCCAAATCACACAGCTGATGTTGTGGACCAGGCTTAAAAACCAGGCTCTGACCCTTCAAAGCCCATATTCTTACTGCCTCCAAAGGAAAGTAGATTTTACTTTATAAACTTAATAGACCTCAACTATATCACACTGCAATGATGAGTGTGTGGAGTGGGGAGTGATGGTGCTAAGAGCCATTTCTTTCTACTTCTTACCCTCCATTACAATGTCTACAAATGTTCTTTAATCTCTTTGCCATCATCCCTTACAGTTAGGGGTGGCCAACAGAACCTAGATCTCGCTAATGAGATATGAGAACAAAAAAAGACCGTCTGTCCTTTTCCTGCTTTTGAACACTCATTTGAGAAGGTGATGCTTGTAAGATTTGGCTGCTATTTTGTGACCTGTGTGTGACACACTGAGGCAGAAAAGTACCAAATGAGGTGCTGTCCTTGACAACCTTCACAGAGCCACTCAGCCAATCCTGTATTCACCTATGTCCATTCTGCTTGTATAAGATATAAATCCCTATTGATTAATCTACTTTTAAGTTTTCCTTTACTTGAAAAAAAGCACTATAATTGATCCTGGGTGCATGAAAGTTATTAGGTAAAGAAAATCATGACATGAATCATAACAAACCAAGATGAGAAAAACA
Organism: Glossophaga mutica; assembly: GCA_039655065.1. Classification (NCBI taxonomy): domain Eukaryota; kingdom Metazoa; phylum Chordata; class Mammalia; order Chiroptera; family Phyllostomidae; genus Glossophaga; species Glossophaga mutica. The sequence continues at coordinate 25,238,584 of CM077315.1, forward strand.
CTCACCTTGTTTGTTCAATTTTGTCCCAACTTCAGGCAGACTACAGTAAACAACATCTCCCAAAGCTTCCTAAAAAACAAAACAAAAAATCTCTAAGAAATCAAATTAAACATCTAAGTAAATAAGAATAAGCCAAACACCAAATTCCTTATAATTTCAGATAGTAGTACATATTTTACATTTGATGGGCCAGTTTTTTCTTCTTATAACCCTTAAAACACAAAACTATTCTTAGCTCAGGACCTGCAAGAAAACAGGCCATTAGCTTAATTTCCCACAGGCAGTAGTGACCCCCATTACAAACCATATGTCCCCCAAAAGAATATCTCCTCTAAAAACACACTGACTTTGTGCTTTTTCACCTCTGCAATTTTACTTAGGCCTTTTTCCTACTGCTTTTGCTGTAATCCTACCCATTGACTCTGAAAATCATAGTTCTCATGCCTTAGTCCTTCTTGAAGATCCTGACTCCAATAAGAAATGATCTATCAGGTGAGGGTTACCACACCCTGTACCACTCACATTATCCATCATGTAATGTTTTGTATGTCCTTTTCCATGTAGGTGATTACACTCATAGAAAAGTTCCAGGAGGTGAGGACAACACATATAATACCTCACAAAGCACTTTATACTGGGCTTCAGTAGGTATACAGATAGGCCAATGAACATGTAGTTGTCACTGACTCTTAATACCTGATATTCCAACATTTCTAAAGAATATCATATTCCCATCAGTTAAATCCCCTTTCTCTTTAGTGCCCCACTTCCCACAGAGATCCAGCTGAAAATCACTGACCCATTCTGCTAGTTGGCTTGTCCTCTTTTACACCAGAGGTGTCAAACTCATTTTCACTGGGGGCCACATCAGCCTCACGGTTGCCTTCAAAGGGCCGAATGTAATTTTAGGACTGCATAAATGTAACTACTCCTTAACTAGGGGCAAGGAGCTCTATCTACATTTGGCCCTTTGAAGGCAACCACGAGGCTGATGTGGCCCCCAGTGAAAATGAGTTTGACACCCGTTTTACACAGTATTTCAAATATGGGATCAATGGGAATAGGGGAGTTAACAGAGAAATTGGATAAACAAGAGGTTTCCCTCTGTGTAATCTGTGCCAGTCTAGGTTTTCCCCTCTTCACGTTCCCCTGGTCATGTGCATATCACTGTATCCTCAAAACACTGACAACTCTCTGCCCCTGTATTTACTCTTCCTTTTCTGCCTCCTTCCTTAATTGCCTCAATATGAAACAAACACATTTCTTTCTTGAGTATGATTGATGTTTTTTCTCAGGGCCAGTAAAGAGCCCAAACTAATGGGAGAATAAACAAATTTTAAAAGGCAGAGGCAATCCAATTTAAGTGAGAGCAGACTGTTTTAACTATTTCGAGATAATCCAATACCTGTGCAAAATTGCTGATTCCCACTGTTCCAATACCATTTTCTGTTGTTATCCATTCATGTTTCTCTGTGAATTTACGCACTAAAATAGAAGACCAATATTTCAGAAAAGCAGTAGCATCACTTCTTAAAAAGCACTTTTTATATAAAGGCTGTCAAAAGGCAAAACTTTCCTAGTAATTGTGTCTGACTTACTGATGCTGCCTTTCAATAGTACACTGCCCAGGAGAAAACAGATCATGTGAAAAGATGGCACATCTCAACAGTGGTATTACTCAAACAAAGACGGCTTGATGTGAATACTGTATACATCTTCTGGAGATTTGATCATCTGCTCTAACATTACTTAGCCTAAATCACACAAAAAATTCTGGAGGACATTTGAAATGTATACTTATATACTAACTGGTCTGTCTTGCAGATAAAGTCTGTCCCTCTGAAGACAGATATGGAGTGATGAGGTTCTGGGATGAGCACAGATGCTTATAAATTATTTAACCTACAAAATAATAACTTGCCTCTTCAGAGCTGACCTAAGAGAGCTTCGCTGAAACTTGGGTATAAAGTGGAATTTACAGAAATGAAGCTGACCTGGAACGATACAATTTGAACAAGTTCTTAAAATTCCATTTTAATGGAATTCAGGACTGCCTTGGAAGAAATAGGCTACCACCATTTAAAGAAGCAAACGAAAAGATCAGAACTCAACAGTCACCTCAGAGCTAAGCCATTTACTGGTGGAACATCAAGCTCTGCTGAACAGTCATCGGACAGGTTAGCCCTTGGCATTATGAGCTTCTTCTCTCAAAGACATGGTGGAACTATTATTCAAGGATTCCTTGGAGAAAACTGACCAAAGTTCAAGAGATGTGAAAAAAATTATTTAGGATTTAATGTTAAAAGTACTTGCTTTAAGGAATAAGTACTTTTTAAAAAGCATATGCTATCTTTTATATATATATATATATATAAATGTGTATATATATATATATATAATCTTTCCAAAGTGAACTATTTTTCCAAAAATAATGCATCAGAAGTTAATTGGAAAATGGTTCACTAATTCCAATGCTGTTTAAAGTAAGCCTGCTGGTTTACCCTTTCCCCTTACCCAAAGACAGTTGTGCTTAAAACAGCATTAAACTGCTTTGATCACACAGTTCTGATATGCAACAGAATGTAAATAGAGTACAGCTTATTATGTTGTTTTCCCCCAATCAATAAAAAGCTTTCATTTTACACTCTTCAGTGGAAGAAGTTGCAAAATTTGTCACATAGGAATTTGCTTTACTTCATTCCACTTCAAATAACTGAATGCTTCAAATCAATCTGATCTTTCCATTGTAAGTTTAAGGTTTGGCCCTGGCCCATGTGGCTCAGTTGATTGGACATTGTCCTACACAGTCCTGCGCAAACCAAAAGGTTGCAGGTTTGATTCTGGATCAGGGCACATGCCTGGGTTTGCACGTTTGGTCCCAGGTCTGGCATGCAAGAGGTAACCAGTCAATGATTCTCTCACATTTTTGATTCCCTCTTTCTCCTTTCCTCCCTCTCTAGAATCAATATAAAAAAAAGTTTAAAGTTTGTACTCAGTGTTCTGATGGCAACATTATCACAGCCTTTTGCCTTTTCTTGACTATTATAGTTCCTCTTCAAAGCTCTTTCCTGCCAGAAGCCTTGTCTGGCCCTCCAAGCCTGGGTTCCTGGGCCACTGAGCATGCTCCCATAGCACTCTGCACTACTCTCCCACCCTGACCCCCAAACACACTCACAGCACTTAACATGCTACAGATAGAGCCCATTTGTCAATCTCCCCCAGGAAGTGAACTGTAAGTACCACACAAACAAGATCAGAGTTTACTTCATTTGTATTCCCAGTTCTAAATACAGTGCTTGACATACTGTAAACACTTATCAAGTTGCAGTGAAATGATATTTAAATAAGGGGACTCTGAGCAAAATATTTTGTACAGAGTTACTGGCAACACAGAGTTATTGGCAACAACTCTGAATTCTCCCTATTATTCTCTTACAACTTTAGAACTGGAAGTTTAAATCTAATATCCTTTTAAAGGGCTGGAGAATTATAAATACATGACTTTTCTCTGAGATTACTGTCCTAATTTTGGCCTTGCCATCTTACCTAATTGTAAAGATAAGCTTAGGAATAAGATTGTTCTCACATTCAAATTAGCAACTGAGCAACCAAAAGTTTAGAGCAGGAGTGTCAAACTCACGGCGGGGGGGGGGGGGGTGGGGGGGGATGGGGGGTGCCGATGGGAGCCATTGAAGGCAACTGTGCCAGGCTGATGTGGCCCCAGTGAAAATGAGTTTGACACCCCTGGTTTAGAGGAAGAGATAGCAACATTACTAAACTGAATGCACTCAGGTCCACTTGACATGAAGTCCGTTTAAGTCTTTTTCTCAGCTATGCTATTTAGGCTAAAGACAATGATTAGTACAATTCTTTAACCCTTGGCCCAACAGGAAAAAAAAGTGGACAGGAGATTAGATTAATAATTACTTTCTTACTGAGCTTTGAAAAACAGCTTTTGGCCTCAAAATTAGGCATTTTGAGTAATTTATGAAAAGTTTGTATTTTCCTTCTTTCAAAGTCACTGGTCAGATAAAAATACAGGGTCCCCCACAAGTAACGCCCCTGCCTTTTCTTAAAAATCACAAGCATGCAATTCTGTAACATACTAATATCACACTCAAGCACACCATGTGACATTTTAGGTGAAATGTTCAAATTAAAACTATAAACGATTGCACACATATTATTACCCTACCAACTACACTCACATACATGTTACTGGACCCTGAATACTGATATCGGTCAACATTTTTACTGTTTACTTGATTCTATGAACTGAAACTTAACAAGTAACATTTATCAAGTACTTATTATTTGTCAGGCTATATGTACAATAGTTACATTATATCATTTCACCTTCCCAAAAACTGAGGTAGAACTATTTCCATTTTTCTCTTGAGGGAAACTGAAAGTTTTCTTCTTACTTTAGCTAGTAAAAATCTAGACTCAGTATTTAATTTTACTTCAGAGGTGTCAGTGATGGTCCGTGGAGCAAACTAAAGCCTATTATTTGTCTCCACTTACAGGGTCCACGATGTCCACAAATCAAGATAATCTCTAAGGTCACGAAGAAGCTTGGCACCACTTGGGGGATTCTCCAGTGGCGAGCGGCTGACGCTCCAGCCAGAAAGAGCCGGGACACGACGACCGCGCGTGCTCCAGGCCTCTTGCCCCGACTCCCTAACCCGCAGAACAGAAGCTGCGGCGGCGTCCACGCCACTTAGGGAGGGGAACTGGGGTCACACAATCAGAGATCCCGGCGATAAAAGAAGCGTGTTCAGGGGTCGCCGGGTTAGACCCCGGCGATCCGCCGCGGGGACTCAAGGTAAGACTCAAAACCAGGAGGGAGGTGTCCCAGCCCCCAACCCCCGCCCCCAGGTACCCCGGCTTGCCCCACGTGCCCACCCACGCTTACCCGAGAGCAGTTTGGGGCCGGCGTGCAGCGTCCGGACGGCGGCGGCTCTTAGGCCCCAGGGCCGCGGCGCGCAGGGCGCGGCGGACGCCGACGCCGCGCGCAGGCTGCAGGCCGCGGCCCGTACGCTCCGCGCCGCTCGGAGCGCCATTTTCTTTGGAGTCCGAGAGTCGCGGCACCACTCCTCCGCCACCCGGGCCGGCGGGGGCGGAGTAGGGGCGGCCCGTGACTAGAGCCTGGCAGAAAGTGGGGGCGGGACCTAAAGGACGGGGGCGGGGCTCGGGTAGGGTGACGTTCCAGAGGGGCGTGGACGGTCCTAAAGCCCGGAAGGGGCAGCAGATGTGGGGAGGGTACTCGTCGGGGTAGAGCGGCACTGCTAGTGGTAGGGACTGGGCCACCCCTAGAGGGGTGCAACTACGCCTCCGGGCGCGGCTTCTAGGCGAGGTTAACTGCTGGATCTGAAACTCTGGGGTCCGCAACCGGCCTGGACGGTGAGAAGGGCTGCGGGATGTGATGGCTCTGCTGAGCCAGTATCTTCCCTCGCCTTTGGACCCAGGGGTCCCGGGGAATGCTGGGTGCTCCCAATCCTGTTAGGATGCGGCCCCACCCTGCTACGGAGAGTTAAGGTCACGCAGAGTGTGATACCTAGTGAGGTCCAAACGGAATCATTCCAGCAGAAGATGGTTATTGGACACTTGCCAAGACACAAATGCAGTTTCTCTTTGACTTTTTGAAGTATTGGAAACAATCCAGGAACCCTCTCTTACTTTACAGACCCTAAAAGGGTCAGGGTCCCCAAACAGGGAACGACAGAATCATGAAACTCAAGAAGGGCAAGGACTTGCCAAAAGATCCGGATTGGCTTCTTGGTGGTGACTGGAGTGGAGCCAGTTAATGCAGGAGCAATCAAAAGGCAGAGTTGTCTCTCCCTCTCTCCCCCTCCCTCTCTTGCCCACTCTCCTTCCTCTCTCCCTCTTCTTCCTCTGTCTCCCACTCTCCCTTTCTCCCTTTCTTCTCCGCCTCTCTCTCCCTCTCTCCCTCTTCCGCCATCTCGCTTTGTCTCCAACTGTTCTCTCCATCTCATCTCCCTCCTCCTTTCCCTCTCCCTTCCTATCCTTTTCCCTCTCTCTTCCTCCCTCTGCTCTCCCACTACCTCTCTTCCTCTCTCCCTATCTTTCTCCCTCCCTCTTCCTCTCCCCGTCTCCATCGCCCTCTCAACCTCTCTCTCCTCTCTCCCTCTCTCCCTCTCCTTCTCCTCTCCTTTTCCTTCTCTCCGTCGCCTTTAACTTCTCCCTCTCTGTCTTCTTTCTCCCTATTCTTCTGTCTTTCTCTTCCTTCTTTAAATTCTCCCTCACCCATACTATCTTTCTCTCCTTTCCTCCCTTTCTCTCCCTCTCCCCTTGCCTCTGTCACCCTCTCTTTCCATCTCTTCCTCACTCTACCTCTCCCTCTTTCTTGATCCCTGTCCCTATAACTCCCTCTCTCTCCTCTGCCCCTCCCTTTCGGTGTCACCCCCCCTCCCTCTCCCACTCTCCCTTACTCACTCTCTTCCTCTCTCTTCCTTTGTCTCCCTCTGTTTCCCTCCCTTTTTATTCCTTCATTACTACTGGATAGGAACCAGGCTCAGAGATGGCCTGTCTCCAGAGGCCTGTAGTGTGTGGGTTCTTGACTTTGGGAGGGAAAGATTTCACAAGATCAGTCCAGGAGACTTTGAGAGTACATTTGTTAAAGCTGGGGACAGTGAAACAGAGGAGGGCTTGGGGTCAAAAAAAAAACAAGAGGAGAGAGCTTTGTTCTCTAGAAATGTTATAGGAAAGAAATGAGCCTAGGTGGGGCTGGTTTGGCTCATTGGAAAGTCAGAGATAAGAGACCTTGGTGACAGGTTCTGGGGGTTAGCCCGGAACAAGCTGCTACACGTTGCCCCCGGGTTGCAAGTCTTGTGAGGGGATCTTTAGAGTTTAGATGATGCAAGCTTGACATAGAAGAAAGGTGTGAGCATGCTCCCAAAAGAGCATGCCCTGGGTCCTTCCTTTCGAGGGTTTTGAAGTTTAGGGGAGAGTCTTAATAGAATATTCATCAGCTTTATGCTGACTGCCCTAAATGAGATTTATTCCTTTATCTTCATCTGTCCTTGGGCGTGGTTGGCACTAACGGCACTAATTGGATTTTTGCTCTCTCTAAGTAGGGTGATTTAAGCTATTTAAACTCTGGTTGTAGGGGAAGAGTGTAGACTATTTACTCTTTAAGTGTCCTTGGTTAGGAGAGATAGGATTTTTCGATTTACTTAATGGCTGTAAACTGCTTGGCTCTGTCTGTCTCAGTTCCCCTATTGTGCTTCTGGCTACTGGCCTGTCTGTCTCACCTGTCGTCTCTTGCTCACTCTCCTTCTCCCTCTTTCTTCCTCCCTCCCCCATTCCTTCCTCTCCCTCTCTCTCCCTTTCCCTTTCCTCCTCTAATTCCCTTTCCTTCTCTCTTTATGTTATTCTGCCTTTCTGTCTCTCCCTCTGCCTATTTTTCTCTTCCTCCTTCCCTTTCCATCTCCCACTCTCCTCTCTCCCTCCCTCTTCACCTCCCTTCTGCACTTTCCCTCTCCCCCATCTCTTCCTCTCATAACTCTCCCACCTCTCCCTCTTTCTCCCTTACTTGCCATCTCTCTTTTTTTCTTACTCTCTTCCCCTCTCCCTGTCTGTCTCTCTCCCCCTTTTCCACTCCTCCCCTGCTCACTCTCCCCCTCCTTCTCGCTCCCTCTCTCTTCATCTCTTTCCCTCTAATTCTCTCCCTCTTCATTTTCCTCTCCCTCTCCCTCACTTCCCACTCTTCCCTCACTCTATCTCTTTATCTTTCTCTCCTCCCTCTCTTCCTCCCTCTTTTGCACTCTCCCTCTCTCACCTTCTCCCTTTCCCTCTTCCTGTTCCTCTTTCTCTCTCATTTCTCCTCTCCCTCTTCTCCCTTCCTTTCTCTCTCTCTCCCTTCACTCTCTGCCCTCTCTCCCTCTCTTCTCTGCTTCTCTCAACCTCTCCCTGTCTCCCTCGCACTTTCCCTTTTGCTACCTTTCTCCTTCTCTCTCTCCGTATCTCCTTTTCTCTCTCCCTTTCCTTCTCCCTCTAACTTTCTCTTCCACTCCCTCCCTCTCAATCTCGGTTTCCCTCTTCCTCTCTCCTTCTGTCTCTCACTCTCCTTATTTCTCTTCCCCCTTCTCCCTCTGCCTCGGCCTTTCTCCCCCTCTTTCTCCCTCTTTCCTTCCCTCCCTCCCTGTACCCCTCTACCTCTTCTTCTCCCTGTTCTCTCCATCGTTCTCTCCCTCTCTCTTCCTGTCTCTACCAACTCTCTCCATCTTTCTCCATCTCAAAAAAAAAAAAAAAAAAAAAAAAAAAAGGAAAGGAAAAGCAGAGAGTTCAGACCTAGTATGGTCTGAACCAGGGTCTTCTGAAAAAAGCAGAGGACATGTCCCCATTCGTGCAGACAGATAATAATTAAATTCTGGGAAAGACAGATTTTGTGGAGTGGGCATGAATCAGTGAGGAAACACAGGGTGAAAAACACTTCAAGCACCTTGCAGTGTGTGTTTGGAAGGCCCATCTGTAATTACACTGAGCTTCCGCCCCATTTATAAAGTTGGGATTGTTGGCACATCTGTGCAGTACCGTGCAAGGGCTGTCATGCTCCATGTTCACCTGAGCAAATAATAGGGTTTTTTTGTTTGTTTTTTTTTTTTTTGAGCCCTTGCTATGTGCCTGGAACTCTGCAAACATTCTCTCTTCAATCCTTTCCAAACCCCTTTCTGGTGGGTATTAAATTCATTTCATAGATGAGGAACTGGAGGCTCAGAAAGTTTAACTTCTTAGTCAGTACAGAAGTGGAGAGTAGACGGGAAAGATGAGAAAGAGAAATGAAGAATGTACAACTGCTCCAGATTTCCTTTTTAAAACAGACCGTTTTGTATGTATCTGGGTAGGTTTCTGTTTATCAGGAGATGTGTACACCTTGTATGGGTTGTTTGATGAGCATCTCTGCACATAGAGCTTATGTTCATACCTGATGTAATGAACAATGGCTGTGGGCTTTTGTGTGGATAGAAGATAATGAAATCGCCAAGGTTTTATGTATATTGCATGTTACGTGGCTCTCTGTTTATAACAGATCCTAGGTTTTGATTGTCAGGGTAGCAGAGTGGGATTCTGATCCCCCCATCATAAAAAGACATTTAAGCTCTCACCCAGATAAAGGCTGGCAGTAGTTTAGCTCCAGGCTTGATTCAGTCAGCTTTTAAAGACCTCATCAAGCATGCACGTTCCCTTCCTCTTACTGCTCTGCCATTTTCGGATTGTTCCCCATAGTCTCGAGGTAGCTGCCAAAGTGCCAGGGGTCTTGCTCAGACCAGGCAATGTCCAGCAGCGTAAGAGCCCATCTCTGTGTCTCTTTTTATTAGCAAGCAGGCCTTTCCTGAAAGTGTCCTAAAGACCTCTCATTTTTCACGGGCCAGACTGGGGCAGGTTCACACTAAACGGCTCACTGTCAAGATAAATGAATTACCATTACTAAGACAAATCAGATTTTACCTTGAGGTGGTTAGAGGGTCACCTTCCCAGGAGTGTGTAGGGGAAGGGTAGATGGTTACCTGAAATAGTCAGGATTCTGATTGCAAGAAGGAAAGCATAGAACAGATTTGGGGCAGGCAACCTAGGGTATCCGCCAAAATGGGTATGTGAGGGTGAACTGCAGAGGATGTCAGGTGCTTCCCGGGTAGGAGTGAGGGGAACTGTGCACTTCTCCACACAGACATCTGGAAGCCTTTTATTATCTAGACCTGCGGTTCTCAGAATTTAGAGCTTGGTTATCAAGTCTGACTGCACACTGGAATCACCTGCGAGGCTTAAAAAAGTATTGACACCTGGGCCCCAGCCCAGAGACTCTGATATTTAGGGGTGCAACCTAGGAATCCTAGCATGTAGCCGAGGTTGAGAACCACTGGTATAGATCAACAGTTCCCAAAGTATCATCTAAGGAGGATACTTTGCCCTATTGAGGTGCTACAGTACTGGGTGCCTTGGCCAAAGAGGTTTGGGAATCATTACATACTTTGTTGCTTGTGCTCATCTCATCCCAGGAGATTTACAATGCACATTTAGCATGTTAAAGGCTCAGACAATTCCAATGCTAAACAACTTGTACAGCCTTTTATAATCCAGCGTTTCCCACGTTTATTTGATCCAAAAACATTTGGGGGGCCATGAGACCTGTTACAGGTTTAATTGTGTCCCCTACAGAGATACACTGAAGTCCTAACCCCCCAGTACCTCAGAATGTGACCAAACTGGAAATAGGAACTGCTGCACATGCCATTAATTAAGGTGAAGCCGTAATGGAGTAGGATGAGCCCCTAATCCAATATGACTAGTATCCTTATAAGAAGAGGAAAGAGAGACAGAGAAAGACGTACAGGGGAAACCATGTGGCAGCAGAGGGATGTTAGAGTGGTGCATCTACAAACCAAAGAACGACAAGGGTTGCTGGCAAATGCTACAAGGTAAAGGACAAGATTCCTCTCTGGAGCCTTCTGAGGAAGCGTGGCCCTGTTAACATCTTAATTTTCAGCTTTTATCCTCCAGAACTGTGAGACAATAAACTTCTGTTGTTTTAAGTTACCCCCTTCGTGATACTTTGTTCTGGCTGCCCTAGCAAACTAATATGATGGCTATTAGCATCTCTCAGACACGATTTGAGAAACCCTGAACTGTTAGAGAATCATTCAAAGGCAACCCCTGACTGATCAAAAAGGTGAAATAATTAGTCCGCAGAAGAGATTCTTTTCTTGAACTCCAGGCTATATGTTTTATTTCTAGAAGGAAATACATTTGAAACAGTCTATCACAGTAGTGGCAATTGTACGTGTACATATATGCGTAGTTCTATTAGTCTTTTTACTTGCCAGCCTTGGTAACATTGATGGACACAGAAAACACCGACTTGGAGCAAGTACAGAATCACTGGTTAAGTGTAGGCCCGAGGCCCTGGCCATCTGCGGACTCTACAGATGATCTAGTATGGATGAACAGCTTAAACCTGGAGCGCAGCTGGTGCAGATAGAGGTGGCTGGGCTTCTAACAGCAACTCAGGCTGCTCGCTGCAGCTTCCAGGCTCCTGTCTTTTACACTTAATGCCCAGGAAACTGAGTATTTTCATCAGCAGCAAATCGACAATCTCTCCTTCCTCCGACAGCTGCAGAGGGAGAGAACCACACAACGGGATAATTTCCTTCTTCTGGCCCTCAGTTTCTCCTCCTGTGAAATGAAGGCTTTGAGCTACAATGGTCTCTCAAGTTTCCCTAATGGCTAATGCTGCTCATCCAACCTTTTTCTATTTCAAGATCAGTGACTGTTAAAAAATATGCCAAAGGGATTCACCTGATAGTATTTCTGCTCTTCACTAAAGGCCACCAGGATGACAGAGATAATAGATTCAGCACAATAAATGTCATGAAAACAATGTAGGACCCAATTAGAAGGGAGCCGAGCACAGGCTATAGTCCAGGACCTGTTAGGAAGAAATACAGAGTCATCTCTGGGCGTCCTGTTTCCTATTGGCCACCTCCTCCGACTAGGCACCCTCAGAGGGAAAACTGATCCTCAAAGTTAGGCAGAGCCTTGGGCCAGAAAGGTCGTCCTCTGTCTGGGGGTTGACAGTACAGGCATTGCTCTCAGGCTGGCAGGAGAGGGACAGGGCGGCACCCCTGCCCCTCACTGCTGCCATTTCCAAATATGGGCACCATTTCTGGCTAGGGCCAGGAGCATCCCCTTCCGGAGACCCCTTACCACAGTCCTCTCCTGAGTATCCAGTACCTGATGTTCTTCTGTAAGCTGGGGTCCCCAGAGTGAGCTGTGGGCCCTGGTGTGGGGCTGTCTGCCTGGAGGAAGGGGGCCCCTTTTTATTTGTCCATAGTTGCCCTGCACTGCCAGGCCATGGACTCAAGGGGTGCTATCCAGTAGGGAGGCATTTGAGGGGACTACTTTTTTTAATTTTTGTAAAGGCTTGGTGTAGATGGCAGGGTCCACGTCCTCTAACCTTCCCCCATTACCTCCTCATAGTTGAAGATTCCTAGCTGAAGGCTGATCATCATTTCTGCTGCATCAAAGAGGGCTTTGTAGGAATGGAGTTTCCACCCAAATATTAAGTTTGACTGTTATAGAAAGAGTATATAGGAGAGGATGGGAAGCGTATTTAGATGGAGATCAGGATGTGTCAGAGGGTTTTTGTGTCTCACGTTACTTGATATAAAAAAGTTAATAGTTCAATTTTTTGTTTCAGACACAAAAGATGTGATTTAAAAAATGCTGTCAGTGTTAAGGAGCTGAATGAAATGGGGTTGGCTATGCCTCATGTGTAGGGCATCAAGCACTGACATGGCCTGCAGATATGTCCATCTTTACTTCCTTATCGCTGCCCCAGCTCAAGGACAGGGGCTGCCCAACTCATCTCCACATCCCCCCACACAGAAGGTGTGCTCTGTGCATGCCTGAGCTGCTGGGAATGCAGGAGAACTGGTGTTTCCAAGCAGGGTCTAGATACAGAAAGGAATTCTTTGCTGGAGATAGTTGACCCTTCCAGTCTTGAGACAATATCTCTTCACTCTTACCCAACGGAGGTCTCCATTTGGAGTGACCAGTTCCTGAGCTCCCAGCTGAAAGCACCCAGACTCGGAAGATCCACCATCTCCCTCAGGTTTCCAGGGTTCCTGTAACCCTAATCCCCAGCCTCCCAACACTGAGGAGCCTTAGCTTCCAAGGAGAACCACCCTGAGGTTTTCCCAAAGGAGCCACTCACCGCAGTGGAGTAAGCCAGGAGCATGATAAGGATGATGATGACAAAGCCGGAAACGTCCCCCCAGGCACAGCGCAGAGCTGATGTGATCATGTTCATTTGGGGGTTCATTCTGAGCAGATGCCAGAGTTTCACCGTGGACAGCAGTACCAGGAAGGCAATGATGTAACCAAGGGCAGCATCGGCTCCTGCTGTCTCACTGAAACTGATCCCCCTTTGAGACCAGGAGGGGAGACTGGGTCTCAGAGAGTGTGAACAGCTCCACCAGAGTTTGTCTGGATTCAGTTCAGCCCGGTATGTAGGATTAGACGATTTATGTCAGAGGTCATCACTTCCTGCAACAGGTCTGGGAGAGAGGGTTGTCCCAATCCCCCCAGCTAGGTGATGATGAGAGGGTGATGGTGAGGATGATGGTTATGATAGGGATTATGATGGTGATGGTGGTCATGGGACCTCAGCAGTTCGTTCATGAGGCCGTTAGCTAGCAGTCTTGTTTAATGGCTGCAGAGCTATGGAAGAATGACAGAGGAGGAATCCTCCCAGGCTCAAGAGGACTGTGCTAATTGCCATCATAAAGGAGGACTCTACATGGTTATTATTTCCACATATATGAACAATTAGATGACATGAAAGAAGGTTGGATATTTTAAAAGAGGCAGGGAAAAGGTGTGGCAGAAGCCAAAGGAGGGAGCAACCATTTTTACCAGCAGCCCCAGTCTGCTGAAAAAGGAAAATTCTTAAAAAAAAAATTTTTTTTGTTTTTATCTTCACCCAAGTACATTTTTTCACTGCTTTTTTAGTGAGAGAGGAAGGGAGGGGGGTGAGAGAGAGAGAAATATCGATGTGAGAGAGAAACATCAGTCGGTCGCTTTCTTGTATGTACCCTGACCAGGGATCAAACCCACAACCTGGGTATGTACTCTGACCAGGAATTGAACCCGTGACCTTCTCGTCTACAGAACGATGCTCCAACCAACTGAACCACACTAGATGGGGCAGAAAGATTCTTGAAGATAGGAGATTAGGTAAAAGAATAGATTTCAGTAGGGAATTATATATGAATATGAAGTGTTTTTACAAGTTTTCGATCATATAATTTTGTTCTATAATCTCCCCCCCATGTCATTAGATATAGACCTATGCCATTTTTAATGACACGCCGATGTTAGGAATGAATTTAGAGTACAGAGGCATGAGAAGGGAATGAAGGGCAGGGTGGGATGGGGAAGAACCTGGACTCCAACTGTCATTCTTCCACCACCGGTTATGCCACTATGTCACTAGCTCTGTGACCTTGTGCCAACACTCTGTCCTAATCTGTAAAATGGAGATAGTATACTTCCTCATCCAGTGGTTTTCAAAGTCAAATGACACAATGCAGTTAAAGTTTGTTAGGTCCTCAACAACTAGATGGTATTTCCATCCCCTTCAAATGTAAGGGCAGTAGGGACATTCACTCAGACAAGAGGAAGTGGCATCTAGTGACCCCAAAGCAGTGTATGTATGGCTATGTACAGCATAGAGATAACTCAATAAATGTTAGCCATATCTATAGAATCAGTGAGTCAAGAAACAATGGTCCAAAGTAAAAACTGGGATCCTAGAGACACACAAGCTAGGTTTAAATTACTTCTCTGCCACTATTTAGCTGTGTGGCCTTGGGGAAGTCACATGGCCTCTCTGAGCCTCAAGTTCTTTATTTGTAAAATGGGGTAATGATAACATTTACCTCCATCAGTATTCATGAGGATCTGATTGGTTAGGGCATCCTGCCTAGCACAGAGTGGACACTTGGTAAATGGTAGCAGAACCAGGTTGACCATACTAATACTTGCAAAAATCCTGCCCAAAAGGCTGGGAGGGACCTTAAGAGTGTCACTTGGTCCTTCATTTTGGTAAGGTTTGCAAAAGGTACTGTTTTATTTTGCCTTAGAGTGCTCTCCAATTGCATATGCTTCAGACCACAAGCCTGAATCTAAATGATTGCTATAGTTATTTTTTCAAGTGATCTTTCATCCTCTGAGGGTCAACGAGATTTCAGAAGCTTTCTTTGACCCCTGAGCCACACAGAGCTGGAGGAAGCAGGGCCAGTGGTGTGACGTGGGGCTGAGGCAGAGCCACTTACTCCTTGTGCTTCCGGTACCATTTTAAGTCTCACTCTGCTAGTATGGCCCTCTTCACAAACACCACCAGGGCACTCCAGCTGGCCAGGATGATAGCCAGGTCCAGAAGGTTCCACTTGCTACGGAAATAGCGCCCCTTCTGCTTTCTCATGAGCTTGCCCTGCAAAAGGAGCCATAGGTTCTACCAAAGGCTGTGGCCAGACTGTGCCTGTCCCCTGCCTTCACCCCCAGGGTAGCTCCCTATGCCACCCGGAATGACACTCTGGGAGGGGTTTTCTGGATCCTTGGAGGTTTCTTAAAGTCTTGGCCCCACATGCAGAGTGCTGGGGGCCTCTCCCTAACTATATGCCCAGACCCTATTAATCTGAGCTGTAGGATTTGCAGTATCTAATAAGACAGACATTTAATTCTCTTTGATGCAAAAAAAAAAAAAAAGAGAGAGAAAGGGAAAAGATATTTCCTCCACCATAGAGCATTTACTAAAGAAAACGTGAATTCTTTCTCTGCCTGTTGAGATATATGTAAATATATGTAAAAGCTAAACAAACCTCTTGCCAGTTTTACAACTCAGGACTGTTTTCTTCTTAAGGACTGGAAGCTATCTTTTTGAAATGTAATCATCAAGGAAGATCACACACACACACACACACACACACACACACACACACACCTGCCCCATCTCCTGCTTTCCTTGAGAGTGTAGGAGCCCAGCTTAGGGCAAGTACCTGGCTCCCAGTTGCAAAACTACCTTCTGTTGCAAACATAGGTGAAGTTTATTTTCCTCTTCATAAAGGCATTTAGCAAACTCAGGTGGTCACCCCAATAACCAGGTGAGTTCAGGATGGACTAGTAGAACAAATAGTGCTATAATACCTCTTAAGGATTAATCAGCCTTTTGTTAGAAATGCATGAGAGATAGAGGCGAGAGGAGCCAGATGATCTGATCCAAGTGCCTTTATTTGATGCTGCACTTATAGGTGGGCTGAGTCTGAACAGACTGCAGCCCCAGAGGTTGGGGGAGGCAAGAATGAGTTTTTTTTAAAAAATATGTTTTATTTATTTATTTTTAGAGAGAGGGGAAGGGAAGGAGAAAGAGAGGGAGAGAAACACCAATGTGTGGTTGCCTCTCACATGGCCCCCACTGGGGACCTGGCCCGCAACCCAGGCATGTGCCCTGACAGGGAATCCAACCAGTGACTCTTTGGTTCACAGCCCACGCTCAATCCACTGAGCTACACCAGCCAGGCCAAGAATGGGTTTTATTTATTTATTTTTTGAAATGTAGATTTTGTGGGGGGTTAGGGGAGGGGTTAATCTATTGTTCTTCTGGGCAGTTGCCTCAGGGTTTCAGGATGTGAGCCAGGACAATGGGTTAGGTGAAGGGCCCAGGCTGTTCTCAGGTACAGGAAGGTGAGTCTGACCACCAACCATTATGGCTGGAGTCAGATGTCTATTGTGCGAGGTGGCAGAGAGTTTCAATTAAGCCTCAGGCTATCAATTGAGTTGGGATAACTGAGTCATGGGCAGTCCATCAGGTTGGGATCCTGGCCTGACCCTTTCATCGTTATTTTCAGGATGTATATGTATGTAATGGATTGTATCTGCATGGTGATATTCAAGGGTGAGATTTTTTTCTGTCTCTAGGGGATTGCCTAGGCTGCATATCACATGCTGGTTTAATGCTTTTTCAATAAGAAAAGCTGTTTTCTTAGGGAGGGAGATTTATTATTACTGAATGGGTACAATTTCAGTTTTGCAAGAGGAGAAAAGTTCTGGAGATGGATAGGGGTGATACTTACACAATGATGTGAATGTACTTAATGCCACTGAACTGCACATTTATTTATTTATTTTCTGTTGCTGTATAATACATTTTTTTATTCTAATTATTGTTGAAGTTCAGTTTTCTGCCTTTTACTCCCACCCCAGCCCACCACCTCAGCCCTCCCCACCTCCCTCCTGTTTCCACCCCCCTCCCTTGTTTTGTCCATGTGTCCTTTATACTTGTTCCTATAAACCCTTCCCCTTTTCCCCTGGAATTTCCTCCCCTCTCCTCTCTGGTCACTGTCAGCCTGTTGTCTATTTCAGTGTCTTTGGTTATATTTTGCTTGTTTGTTTGTTTTGTTATTTAGGTTCCTGTTAAAGGTGAGATCATATAGTATTTGTCTTTCACCGCCTGGCTTATTTCGCTTAGCATAACGCTTTCCAGTTCCACCCATGCTGTCGCAAAGGGTAGGAGCTCCTTCTTTCTTTCTGCTGCATAGAATTCCATTGTGTAAATGTACCATAGCTTTTTAATCCATTCATTTACTGATGGGTGCCTAGGTTGCTTCCAGCACTTGGCTATTGTAAATTGTGCTGCTATGAACATTGGGGTGCATAGGTTCTTTTGGATTGGTGTTTCAGGGTTCTTAGGATATAATCCTAGCAGTGGAATTGCTGGGTCAAAAGGCAGATCCATTTTTAGTTTTCTTAGAAAATTCCATACTGTTTTCCATATTGGTTGCAATCTCACAAACACTGCACTAGGGTCCCTTTTCTCCACAACCTCTCCAGCACTTGTTGTTTGTTGTTTTGTTTCTGATGGCCATTATGACCTGTGTGAAGTGGTATCTCACTGTGGTTTTAATCTGCATCTCTCTGATAGCTAGAGATACTGAGCATCTTTTCATGTGTCTCTGGATCCTCTGTATGTCCTTCTTGGAGAAGTGTCTGTTCAAGTCCTTTGCCCATTTTTTAATTGGGTTGCTTGTCTTCTTACAGTGGAGTCGTGTGAGTTCTTTATATATTTTGGCGATTAAACCCTTGGCTGAGGTATCATTGGCAAATATGTTTTCCCATACAGTTGGTTCTCTTTTTATTTTAATATTGTTTTCTTTTGCCGTGCAGAAGTTTTTTATTTTGATGAGATCCCATTTGTTTATTCTTTCCTTTCTGTCCCTTGCTCTAAGTGACGTATCAGTGAAAATGTTGTATGAAATATCTGAGATTTTCCTGCCTATATTCTACTCTAGGACTTTAATGGTGTCACAGCTTATATTTAAATCTTTTATCCACCTTGAATTTATTTTTGTGTATGGTGTAAGTTGGTGCTCGAGTTTCATTTTTTTGCATGTAGCTGTCCAGTTCTCCCAACACCATTTATTGAAGAGGCTATTTTTACTCCATTTTATGTTGCTGCCTGTTTTGTCGAATATCAACTGACCATAGAGACTTGGGTTTATTTCTGGGCTTTCTATTCTATTCCATTGGTCTGTGTGCCTGTTTTTATGCCCGTACCAGGCTGTTTTGATTACAGTGGCCTTGCAATCCAGTTTGGTATCAGGTATTGTCATCCCTCCTACTTTGCTCTTCTTTCTCAAAATTGCAGCAACTGTTTGGGGTCATTTATGGTTCCACATAAATTTTTGAAGTGTTTGTTCTATGTCTGTGAAATATGCCATTCTTACTTTAATAGGTATTGCATTGAATCTGTAAATTGCTTTGGGTAGTATGGACATTTAATGATGTTAATTCTTCTGATCCATGAACACAGTATATGTTTCCATTTGTTTGTGTCTTCCTTGATTTCTTTCTTCAGTGATGTGTAGTTTTCTGCATACAGGTCTTTTACCTCCTTGGTTAGGTTTATTCCTAGGTATTTTATTTTTCTTGTTGCTATATCAAATGGGATTTTTTTTTCTTGATTTCTGCTTCTGCTGTTTCATTGTTGGTATACAAAAATGCCTTTGATTTCTGGATATTGACTTTGTATCTCGCTGTTTTGCCAAATTCATTTATTAGGTCGAGCAGTTTTTTGGTGGAGTCTATAGGATTTTCTATGTACACTATCATGTCATCTGCAAACAATGACAGTTTTGTTTTCTCTTTTCCAGTTTGGATGCCTTTTATTTCCTTTTCTTGTCTGATCGCTGTGGCTAAAATTTCCAATACTATGTTGAATAAAAGTGGTGAAAGTGGACAACCTTGTCTTGTTCCTGATCTTACTGGAAAAGATTTTAGTTTTTGCTCATTCAGTATGATGTTGGCTGTAGGTCTCTCATATATGGCCTTTATTATGTTGAGGAATGCTCCCTCTATTCCCACTTTGCTGAGTGTTTTTATCATAAATGGGTGCTGTACATTATCACATGCTTTTTCTGTATCTATTATATGATCATGTGATTTTTGTCTTTGCTTTTATGTGATTTATTACATTTCTTGATTTGTGAATATTGTACCATCCTTGCATCCCAGGAATGAATCCCACTTGATCATGGTGTATGATCTTTTTAATGTATTGTTGAATGCAGTTTGCTAATATTTTGTCTTCCATCATTTTGGATTTTTTGGAATTGTCTGTGAAGGATAGGAGTTAGCTCTTCCTTAAATGCTTTGTAGAATTCTCCTGTGAAACCATCTGGTCCAGGGCTTTTGTGTGTTGGGAGTTTTTTGATTACTGCTTCAATTTCATCTGCTGTTATTGGTCTGCTCAGGCTTTCTGCTTCTTTTTCATTGAGTTTTGGAAGATTATATTTTCTAGAAATTTGTCCATTTCACCTAGGTTTTCAAATTTCTTGGCATACAGTTCTTCATAGTAATTTCTTAAAATCCTTTGTATTTCTGTGGTATCAGTTGTAATCTCTCCTCTTTCATTTCTGATTGTGTTTATTTGGGTCCTCTCTCTTTTTTTCTTGATGAGCCTGCTTAAAGGCTTGCCAATTTTGTTTATCTTTTCAAAGAACCAGCTCCTGGATTCATTGATCCTTAGAACTGTGCTTTTAGTCTCTATGTCATTTAATTCTATTCTGATCTTGGTTATTTCCTTCCATCTACTTGCTCTGGGCTGTCTTTGTTGTTGTTCTTTGAGTTCTTGTAGGTGTAGGGTTAGGTTGTTTGTTTGAAATGTTTCTGTCTTTTTTTGGTAGGCCTGTATCGCTATGAACTATCCTCTTAGGACTGCCTTTGTTGTGTCCCATAAATTTTGGGTTGTTGTGAGTTCATTTTCATTTGTTTCCAGAAACTTTTTGATTTCTTCCCTAATTTCATTCTTAACCCATTCATTGTTTAATAGCATGCTATTCAATCTCCATGATTTTGAGTGTTTTGGTTTTTTTTCCTTGGGGTTGGTTTCTAGTTTCAGTTCCTTGTGGTCAGAGAAAATGCTTGATATGATTTCAATTTTCTTGAATTTGTTGAGACTTATTTTGTGTCCTATCATGTGGTCTATCTTTGAAAATGTACCATGTGCATTTGAAAAGAATGTGTATTTAGCTTCTTTGGGATGAAGGGCTCTATATATATCAGTTAAGTCCATTTCATCTAGGGTATTGTTCAATGCCACAATATCTTTGTTGATATTTTGTTTGGAAGATCTGTCCTTTTTTTACAGTGGGGTATTAAAATCCCCTACAATAATTGTGTTGCTGTCAATATCTTTCTTGAAGTCCTCCAAGATTTTCTTTATTTATTTGGGTGCTCCTATGTTGGGTGCATATATATTTACAATGTTTATGTCTTCTTGGTGGATTCTTCCCTTGAGTATTATGAAGTGACCTTCTGGGTCTCTCTTTATGGCCCCTTTTTTGAAGCCTATTTTGTCTGATATGAGTATTGCTACCCTGGCTTTTTTTTCCTGTCCATTTCCTTGGGAAATTTGTTTCCAGCCCTTCACTTTCAGTCTGTGTAGGTCTTTTGTCCAGACAGACCTGAGGTGGGTCTCTTGTAGGCAGCATATGTGTGGGTCATGCTTTCTTATCCATTCAGCTATTCTATGTATTTTGATTGGAGCATTTAATCCATTTACATTTAAGGTTATTGTTGATAGGTACTTATTCATTGCCATTTTCGTACCTGTGTTCCTCTCTCTCTCTCTCTTCCTTCCTTTCCTTAAAGCAGTCCCTTTATCATCTCTTGCAGAGCTGGTTTTGTGGAGGTGTATTCTTTTAGACTTCTTTTGTCTGGGAAGCTCTTTATTTGGCCTTCTATCTTGATTGAGAGCCTTGCTGGGTAAAGTAGCCTTGGTTGCAGGCCTCTGGTTCTCATTACTCGGAATATTTCTTGCCATTCTCTTCTGGCTTGGAGCGTTTCCATTGAGAAGTCAGCTGCTAACTTTATCGGGGCTCCCTTGTATGTTACTTTCTGTTTCTCCCTTGCTGCCTTTAAGATTCTCTCTTTGTCTTGGAATTTTGCCATTTTAATTACGATGTGTCTTGAAGTGGGCCTGCTTGGGTTCCTCTTGATTGGGACTCTCTGTGTTTCCTGGGTTGTGTGACTTTTTCTCTCATCAAATTAGGGAAGTTTTCCATCATTACTTTTTCAAATAGGTTTTCTATCCCTTGCTCTTCTTCTCCTTCTGGTATCCCTATTATATGGATATTATTACGTTTCATATTGTCCTGCATTTCTCTTAATCTGTCTTCATTCTTTCTGACCCTCTTTTCTTTTTCTTACTCTCTCTGGGTGTTTTTTTCTACTTTGTCCTCCAGCTCATTGATCCAATCTTCTGCTTCATCGATCTTGATTTTGATTCCTTCTACTTCAGTAGGTGTTCTTCAGTTCAGAAATTGTATTCTTCATTTCCTCTTGGCCCTTGTTGATAGTTTCTATTTCCTTTTTCATGTTGATATAGTTTGCAGTGAGTTCATTGTAGTTTCCTTGCAGTTTCTGATTATTCACTGTGAGCTTATTGAGCTTCCTGATAACCATTGCTTTGAACTCAGTATCTGATAGTTGAGTTGCCTCTATTTCATTTAGCATTCTTTCTGAGGCTTCCTCCTTTCCTTTCATTTGGGAATTGTTTCTTTGTCTTCCCATTGTTTATGAGACTCTTCTTGTTAGCCTCAGCTTCTTAAATTGATCTGTCTGGCTCCCTGGGTTTATGGTGTGAATTTCTGTGGTAAAATACCTGTGAGATTCAGTGGTGCAGTCTTCTTGATCTCCTGAGCTCACTGGTCTTGGGCTGTCGTTTAAGTTGGCTCTGTGTTTGTCTTTGGGTTTTGATTTTTGTTGGGTCTTTCTTTGGTGGGTCCTTCCTACCAGCTGGTTAACTGAGGGTCACTCTGCCCATCACCTCCTGTATTTTGTTGTGCTGGTGAAGGCAGGTTGTGTTGAAGCTGATTCTTCTGTGTGTACAAGGTTTTGAGGATTCTCTCTTGCTTTTGTTCAGTTGTTTGATCCGGGTAATTTCTCCACTATTTAGTTGTATTTCCAGATAGATCCTGGATTGAGGTTAGTGTGGCTTCCACTCCCTCCTTCACCTTCTTCTGTTGTTATCTGTTGGTGGTTCCTCTGTTGTTGGGTTTCCTCTTCCAGTGGGTATCCTGGTGTTCACAGCTTCCACCTACTTTTTTTTTTTTTTTTAATCTGCCAGCCATGCATGGAGTATCAGCTGATTGTGTGTCTGAATAACTCAGGTATTTTAGGCACCAAACTATTGAGAAAGGAAGGATCTTTTCACTAGCTCCTTAGGCATTAGAAGGCACCAAAGAATGAGTAGTAGCTAATTCGCTCTAAATTGCACATTTAAAATGGCTAAAATGGTAAATTGTATGTTATGTACAACTTGTACATATATAACAATTTAAAATTAATACATTTAAGTAAAATTAATTTTACTTAATTAAGTAAAATTAATTAATTAAGTAAAAAAATTACTTAAATGTATTAATTTTACTCTACCTTTGTGGAGAGATTTCCTGGATTGGCAGGAGACTTTGTTTCTAATGCTATTTCCCCAATAGGTGTCAGAGGTCAAAAAGAATAATCCTGTGCATGTTCACCTCCCTCCTATTCCTTCTTTCCCTTCTACTCAAGAGAATCTCCTGTTGTATGTCCTATTTCCCTCCCCTTCCTACTTCTACAGAGAAAGGACTAGTATTTGCCTGATAAGAGGCTAAATTTGCCTCCATTCTAAAGGATGGAGCAAGAGGAAATTTTTTTTTGACTGCTCACACGGCATTTTGAGAAAGATTTAAGGATTTTGGAGAGAGGGTTTTTGAAACAGCTGCAGGCAGAGTGTGAGGGCAATCTAGAGGAGAGGAATGAAGGTCAGAGAGGTGGTGAATGGGCCTCCTTTGATGTTCTTAGAGAAATTCTAGTACTTCAGTTGCTATTTGATAACTGTTGGCTGTTGGGTTTGAATTGGATGCTCAGAGACCACGTTGCCAGTGTCTGAAGCTGATGTTGTGGCAGGGGGGCTAGTGTCAAGATCTGCAGTCAGACTCTCGGGGTTCAGTTCTGATCTTGGATAAATTATGTCACATCTCTGGACTTAGCTTCCTACTCTGAAATGGATCCAAAAGGACTTTTCTACTGGTGCTGCTAAAGGAGAAAACCCACATAAGTTTCTTAGCACAATGCCTGCCTCATAGTAAACCCTCAAACTATCTTGCTTACATTAAAGTGGTTGCTGTGGTTGTTGGAGCAGGGAATGGGGACAGGTAGCTAAGATGCCCTTTTAGGTATATGGTTTCCATGTTTGGAAAAGAATGTGTAATATGCTTTGGGTGTATTCACAGTATCCTCAGACCACCATCATATAGACATCTGCACCTTCATCGCGCAACATAGTGGAAAAGGTAGCAAGGGGGATGTGTCCTAATTCTCAGGGACCACAGTGAGAACAAAAGTACTAAGAACCTCCCACCCAATCTAAGTTCAGAGAACCCCAGCTATGGAGAATCTCCACCTCCAGCATTTTTGGAAGGTCACAGTTCAGGAGAAATGGGGGCTTTACTCCTCT
The DNA here is from genome assembly GCA_039655065.1 of Glossophaga mutica. Classification (NCBI taxonomy): domain Eukaryota; kingdom Metazoa; phylum Chordata; class Mammalia; order Chiroptera; family Phyllostomidae; genus Glossophaga; species Glossophaga mutica. The sequence goes on from CM077315.1 coordinate 25,262,159, forward strand.
TCCTTCCCCACCCAGGAAGGATCACCCTCTGAATCCTTAATTCCTCTGAGATGCCAAAGTTGGGTCCCTGAACTAGGTCAGCCCTCAAGACCAGCAGAAGGGCCTCCAAAGGTTACCATGACAAACAGGTAAGCAGAACATTTTCCTCCCCCTTCCTTCAGACCCCACCCCAGGGAAGAGTGTAGGGAAGGGAGAGAGAATAGGCACAGTGCCATCTCCATCCCTTGCCCATGGAGCTACTGCCCACTCCTTACCTGCACAATCATGTAGTAGAGGAGGAACAGGAAGTAGATGACCTCTGCCGCCACCACAAAGGGGTGCCAGCCATCAGTAAAGGGATACAGGTGCAGGCTCTGCAGGTCCAAGTGTGCAAAAAAGGTTCCTGGGAAGCAGAGTGCATTTCTTTGGCCACCTCCCCCACCCTGTCCCCCCCCCCACCCGCTCCATGATTTCCCATTCAGAGCCACTGCCTCTAAACAGAAGTCATCAGTGGGATGGTTCAAGCTCAAGCCCTTCTGGAGGCTGGCCAGGGCCAACAGAGAAGTTAAAGGCCCTTCAGACCCACAAACTCAAGTGACTGAATGAGGACAATTAATGGATGTCAAAGATAATAGACAGATCAGAAGGGACAAACGTAGCTGCAGTGGAAAACCCACCCCCTACCCTCTGCATTTGGTGCTTGCCATTTGTGCACTTAGTCGCCTCCAGCCAAAGCACACCCACTCACTTAACATCAGTTTAGTTCAGAGTGGCTCATGTAAAGCCATTTCATCTAGACTGTTCACTGAGGATCCATTCATCTATGGACAAATATGCCTAAACTTCAACCATCTTTTGAAACATCTTTCATCCATTTGTGTTTTTTCTTATTTTGTATTAAAATGATTTTTATTAATGATTTAAAAAAAACAATCTGACTAATAAGGCTACTTCCTATAAAAACAAAGCCAACCCCAAGAATGGCAGAATGGAGAATGGCAAACAACCTGAGTCCTTCCTGACATTGGATGCTGAATCAACCAGACCCGAAACCTATCCCATGCTTTATATTTGTAGAAACACGTAATGGAATCAGGTGTCTTTGGGGACAATTGTTTAAGCAGTCCTTAAAAAGCCAAAAAGATGACAAAAAGAAAGAGGAAAACAAGAGATACAGATAAGCTCCTGAAAAGAATTAGAAAGGAATATTTGACAATGGGGAATGATAATGGAAAGTGATATAATAATGGAAATGGAAGACCTTTTCGTAGTTCTGATGTTTTTAAAAAACTACAAACATTACCATTTTTTGTAAAAGGAATACATATTTTGAAAATGTTTAACTTTTAAAGGAGATGTGATTGAGTTTTAGGCAAATTGATTATTAGCTGAAGAGACCCTTCGTCAGAGTTTTCAATAAATTGTGATTAGCATTAAAAGAGAGTGAAAGGTGGGGGGATGGGGAAAAAGACTAGAATAAGATGTAAAAATATCCATGTATCATGTAGCTAAAGGAAATATTTTTGAAGCTTCTGTCCCAGGTGTATAGATTTGTATGTTGGATTATGATGTAAAATATACTTCGTACTACAGATTGGCGTACAATCTAATCTATTGTTACCAGATTACCCCCTTCCTAGCCCCTCACTGCCAGCTCCCACCTCTAGTAGAGGAGGAAGCTCAGGGATACTGCTTTCAGACCCCAGCTGGGTTCTCTTAGGACAACTTGGGAGACATGGCAAGAGAAGGGGTAGGGTGGCGGGGTGGAACAACCCTGAAGCTTTGCCTTTGGGTGTCCAGGGATAACCAAGACCCCTCCCTGAATTTCCCAAACCACCATTTGCCCTGGAGCTCCAACACTGGGACAGCTAGGCCCTAGCCCAGAGGGAGGGGAGGAGGGTTTATCTTTTGGAACTCTGTAGGTGGGTTCGCAGGCAGGTGCTCACCCAGGGCGCTGGTCTCTAGGGTCAGAGTGATGATGCAGAACAGGTTGACGCTGGTGTTGTAGACAGTGAACTCCACAAACACGGCTCTGGTCAGATGGTCCAGCCAGGTGTTGTCAAAGAGATATTGGAGAATTCTGTGGGAAGAAGGGCATTTAGGGGCATCTCTCTCCTTAGCCCCAGGCAGGAGGCCAGGGCTTCCTGTTGAAACTACTTCCAGGGCTTTGGGGCCACTCCTGGGAATGGTCACACAGTTTCACATACAATGGTGCAATGTGTTAACACCAATGGTCTCCTGGCTGCAGAGTAGAGGTTCCCAAAGTGGGGTCCCCATACTGGCAGCATTGGCATCATTTGGAAACTTGTTAGAAATGATTGTTCTCAGTCCCCACCTTGACCTCTTGCATCAGAAACAATGGGTGTGGGGCCTGGGGATCTGTGCTTTGATGAGCCCTTTAAGGGGTTGTGATGCTTTTTAAAGTTTGAGGACTATGGTGTAGAGGAGCCACATAACATATCGGTGGCTTGAGCAGGCAGCAGCTGCAGCTATGGATGTCCCTCTTGGGACCAGTTCCTAGAGATCTGCCTGCTGGTGCAGTGGAAAGACCGTAAGCGAATGACTTCTCCGGGCCTCAGTTTCCTCATCTACAGTGGTGTTAACACCAGCACACAGGATCATTGTGAAGAGAAAATGGAGTGGGTATATACGTGCATATAATAATAGCTTTTATTACTTAGAACAATAATAATGGGACTATTTTAAAATATGCTATACTGCTCTGGGTCTGCATCTTGCTTGGTACATTGAAGCAGGGAGAGAGTATCAGCTATTCCAAGTGGCAGGAAAAGACCTTTTTCTGAAATAGGCTCTTCTTGGCCTGTCCTTAATCTCAGAGGACCCTTGCAGTTCTCTTAGGGGTTTGTTACCTGTGCTGTAGGCAGGGACACTGCCATCATAAACAACCTCAGTGTTGTAATAATACAATGGCAGACCGGGGTTCACATGACCCGCTAATTTGCCTGGGGCTACTCAGCTAATAGGAGCAATGACAGGGTTTCAAACCTAGAGCTCTCTGACTCTAGAGTGTGTGGGAGAGGCAGTCTTCAGGGCCCTGAGTGTCTCTGTGCTGGGTGTTCCAGCTGGCTGGGCTTCACCCAGGCCATTTCTCAGGGCTGTGTTTGCAGTGGGCAACCTTGAGGGATGAGGTAGCATCTTTCTTTGGAACAAATAGCAGGCTTCTGCCACTATAAAGTTGTAACACTTCCAAGCACACTGTTGCCTTTTGGTCCTGCAACTCACTGCACATGCAAGCATCTATCATGACCATTGGTAGGGAACTGACTCAAACCACCATGAAGCTTTGCTACTGCTTTTATTGTAATAAAGTCCTTTGTCTCTACCCCAGGAGACTCCTGTCTTCTGCCACCATCCATGAAACAGTAGCAGGCTAGCTCATTAGCTGTTAGGGTAAAGCTTCAGACCCTGCACAATTCTTGGTAAGGTTAAGCCATAACCACTTCTCCCTTGCCTGGTGGACAGCTTTGCATGAGTGTGAGCACCTCATGCCTGCACTGGCTCTAGCAGAGGCCATCAGACTGAGATCAGTGGCCTGAGAATGCTGGTGGGTCTCTTTCCTTCCAACTCTGAGATAGCACAGATTCCAGGCTCCTGAAAATATGACCTAAATGATTCTGAATCCCCCACAATGACATGAGTGAGCTTGACTCAACCCTGTTATGAAGCCTGCATAGGTCAGTCAGACCAGAACTCCAGTCTCAAGACCGGAACTCGAGAAAAGACAAATGGCTTTTCTCAACTGCACATGAATCAAGTCAGCCTTACCTTGCTGCACCTTGGTGATCAGTCCCCAAGGGGACCACATAACCTCCTCCCTGGTACACAGTGAGTTTGCCCCAGATGGGATACCTTCGGCGCTGGCTCTGGCTCTGGTACTGCCAAGCCTGGGAAAAGCCATTGCTGCTGTTGAGGTTGGAGGCATTCCAGCCTTTCCCATAGTCTGACAAGTCCTCAACACCCATGGAATATGGTGCATGGCACCCATTGAGAGAAGTCTGCAACCATGTGGCAAGAAGGCGAGAGTTTTCTCGGACTCTCACTTGACGAATCTGGGCACTGCCAACCAGTTTGGAGTTCCCATCAGTGATGAAGCCTGATGATCAAAAATAGGTAGGTAAATCTATTAAGCAAAATTATCTTAACACATTCTAAGCTCCCTGGCCTGGATACTAACGTAAATTTCAGTGTACCCATTGTAGAGACAGCCAAGAGAAGTTCATGGCCAACCACAGGCTACATTACCATCTCCCCACCCAGGACCTGCTGTACTTTCTGTATACTTCTCTTAGGCAATGGCACCCTCATCACCCAGTCATCAACCTAGAGAACATCTGTATCCCTTCCCTCAATGCCTTCATCCTAATAGTCAACAAGGCCAACAATTCTACCTCTTCATTGTTGTCTACATCTATCTCTGTCTCTCCACCTCTCGTGCCCTTCATCCCTGCATCAGTCCCATTATTTCTCCCCAGCATACTAACTTACCCACCCTCTACTCCAACTCCCACAATTCCAGAATGATCCTTCTGGAAGTTTGATTATACCACAAGTTTGATTGTGTAACTCCTTCGTATAGGAGTCATTACATCAATGACTCCTTATTTCCTTGAGCATAAAATAAGAACTTTGAGATCTTTTATGATCTGGCCCTCATTTTTCTCTTCTGCTTTGATGCTCACTGGTATTCAACTCCTACCTGTAGCCACACTCAACACTTTGTAGTTGCCAAGAAAGTGCCATGGTGTTTCAGGCTCGTCTTTTCTCATTTTGTCTCTTCTGCCTGGTCCACCATTTCTGCCTGGCCAATTCATGCACAGTTATTTCTCATTTAGGAAGTCCTCCACTCTGCTTCAAGGGAGTGTTAGGGCCCCTCTGTATACACACAGTCTTCTGAGTGTTTCCCCTTTAAAGCATATGGTTCTATGCTTATTGGTTCTCTATAAGGCTGATGTTTACAGAGTCTCACACCTGTTCCTAGAAAGAAGGGTGCATCAGGTGGCTGACACATCCTGTTGCAAGGGGATAGTACCTGGATGATGACTGTACAGGTTTCTCACAAGTGTGGTGTTGGCCCACATGAAGAACTCCTGGAAGCCCAGGACAGCCGAAAAGCCTTGAGTGAAGCTGTGCTTGAGGTGTCTGTTGAGGTGGCAGGCACTGGGGTCCCTCTGCCCATAGGCCACCAGCAGCAGCATCCACAGGAAGCCCAGATACACTGGGAAAGGAAGCACAGCCCCTGGTCAGGCAGATCCCCCAACTCCCACCAAGCTCAGGGCAGGGAACAGAATGGTGCATGGGATCAAAACAATTGAGGTTTTGCAGACCAACTGTTTGCCCCTCTGGTGACAGTGAGACTGATTTTTGTAGAGGCAGTAGAAAGAAATAGAGCTCACAGACCGTGAACCTCCTGCCTAAGTTCAAATCCTGGCTTCATCACTTACTACCCATGTGCCCTTCCCAAGTGATTTAACCCCTCTATGTCTCACTTTCCTCATCTGTGAAATGGGGATAATAATTCTGTTATACAGGGTTATGATGAGGGAGTCAAGAAATTAGTATTTACAAAGCACTTAAAACACTGCATGCACAAGTTCATGTTATGTAAGTGTTTCTTAAATAGAATTTTTAGAAAGGGGGCATCTGCCATATTATGATGCTGAGGATAGAGTGATGAAGATGACAGATGTGTTCCCTGCCCTCATGGAGCTCACCTGTTTTGAGGAAGACAGGTGTTAGGACCCCAAAAGGTACAAAGATTTAGCTCAGGAGGCTGGACATCTGGAACATGTCAGGAATTGGGAACCTTACTGAATCAGACTCTCTGGGCCCTAGGCCTGGGAATATGCATTATAGAAATCCCTCCCTGGGATGACTTCTCATGACTCTGCCTACACCCTTTGGAACTCTTCATTGTGCACGTGCTACTCCTCCTGCACAAGTCCTTCAGCTCTGGCCAGGATCTTGCTCAGCCAGTGGGAAGGCAGGCTAGGAGTGCTGCAAGGTCAGTACTCTCCTCAGGAGCAGACTTCACCACTGACCTGGTGGATGACAATATGGGGGTATGTACTACATGCTCCTGCAGAGGTCTCCAGTAGGACTGAGCCTCAGTTGTGCACATGGAACCCACTGGCCACCCCACTTTCCACTGGCTTTCTTCTCTACCCCTGCACTTTCTTTCCCCTTCTCTACCAAAGTTTGCCAGGATGCCCTCCCGAAACAACCATACATACCCAAATCTGTTGTGGGGAGCCAAGACCAAGACACATGGAGGCTTGAAAGCTGTTGGCCAGAGGGCCAGGGGAAACCTCTGTGAGGACATACATAGCCTTTGGGCTGAGAATAAAAGAAATGAGAGGACTTCACCAGAAGAAAAGGTGTAGAAGTGGAATAAGCACATTCCAGCAGACTAGATGAAACAGCCTGGGCAAAGGACAGGGGTCAGGAATGGGCACGATGTCCCAGAAGCTGTAGCATCCTGTGTCAGTGGAGTTCAGGGCACAAGTGGCTGAGAGAGGTGACCTGGTGTGGGTGGAGCCACAGTAGGGGGTTTGAATTTGATCCTAAGGTCCATGAAGGGCCATTGAAGGATTTTTTTTGGAAGGATTTTAAATGTAGGGGAGAGGCATGGATAATCTTGCTGCCTACCCAAGATTTCTCTGATTAGGGCAAACGCTTTCTGTTCCTTGAGGTGAGTGGTTTTCATCTTTTCCATGGTGGTGGCCAGAGGTGGCTGGTAGACATCCTTTTTGCTGTCTCTCTGTTCTCGGAACAAGGAAGAGGGGTCTGTGAAAGCAAGGACACAAGGACAGTTGCACCCATGGGCAGTGGAACCAGGTTGTACATTTGCAGCCAGGCACAACCAGGATCCACAGTTCCTCCTCTGTGGGGGCCATTTCCCAACACTGCCCTCTGTGCTCTGCCCATGCTGTTTCTGTGCCCAGAATTCGGTCCCTTCTTCTGCACATGGAGGATTCCCCTGGTACTGAAAACAAATGCCTTCCCCTCCCAGAAGGGTTACTGACTCCTGGATGCATCTTCCTTGCATTCCTGGACTCTAAGACAGATCCCAATCTTTCCAAAATTTTGAAGGATGGAAGGATGAGGGTAACTAATATTTCAAAGTCTTGTCACATCTAATCCCAGTATCTTCTTTTTCAGAACACATTTTTGAGTTATGATGTTCATGAATTCACCCAATGGAAGCCTGTAACACAATGATTTTAGTAAATTTATAGTGAATTTAGAACAACCCAATTTTAGAACATTTTCATCACCCCAAAAAGTTCTCTCATGTCCCACTGAAGTTAGTCCCCACTTTCACTCTATTCCCACCCTCAGCCCCATTAATTTGCATTCTCTCTATAGGTTTTCCTTTTCTCGCTATTTCACATGAATGGAATCATACATACATAGTTTCTCATGTCTGGCATCTTTCAGTTAGCATGTTTTGGAGTTCATATTGTTGTATGTATGTATGAGCAGTTCCCTTTTATTGTTGAGTAGTATTTCATTGTATAGATATACTTAGGGGTTTTTTATTCACCCATTGATAGATATTTAGATTACTTCTAGTTTTGGCTAATATGAATAATGCTACTACGAACATCCAAGTACAGGTGTTTATGTGGATGTACATTTTCATTTCTCTTGGGTAGCTTCTTAGGAGTGCCCAAATATCTTTTGGTTATTACAAATGAAGCTACTATGAACATTTGTGTATAGGTTCCTGCATGAAAGTAAGTCTTCACTTCTCTGGGATAAATGCTCAAGAGTGCAAATCCTGGGACATATGATAAGTCCATTTTTAAATTTGAAAAGAATGGCCAAACTGTTTCCCAGAGTGGCTGTATCGTTTTACATTACCACCAGCAATGTGTGAATGCTCCAGTTTTCCCACATCCTTGTCAGCATTTGGTCTTATCACTTTTCTTCACGTTAGCCATTCTGCTAGGGGTGTAGTAACTCAACTATCTTTTGGATCCATGCCTTTTTTTCACCTTCACTGCTAGTACATGTTATCTCTTGTCTGGACCATTGCAATATTCTTCCTACTGGTCTCCTCATTTCCACTTTTTTTTCTTAAAGATTTTGTTTTAATTTATATTTATAGAGAGAGGAAGGGAAGGAGAGAACCATCAATGTGTGGTTGCCTCCCATGTGCCCCCAAGTGGGGACCTGGCCTGCAACCCAGGCATGTGCCCTGACTGGGAATCGAACTGGTGACACTTTGGTTCCCCACTTCCACTTTTCACCTAATACCTCTGACTGGTCTCCCCACTTCCACTTTTCACCTAATACCTCTGACCTATAAGAGCAGCCAGAGTAATCTTTCTAAAATCACAAACAGACCATGCTGCTCTCCTGTTTAAAACACTTCAAAGCCCCAGCATTGACCTGGATCCTATAAGGTCCTGCACGACCTGCTCCCCATTCATCTATCTTCCTCCTCCTGAACCATTCTCCCCTCATTTCCCCAAGCCTTGGCCACGCTGTCATTTTATTGTTATAAAATGACAAGCTATGTTCCACCTCAGGGCCTTTGTACATTCCCACTGAGCAATGCCTCCCTGCCCCCATCCTCAAAGAGCCAGTTAAGGTACCACCTCAGCCAAGAGGTCTGCTATGTCTATCTGCCCACACCCAGTTCTCATCACAATTCACATATGTGTCCATTTATGCATTTAATTATTTAATGTGTCTCCCCAAATGGGCTGTTCACTCCAAGGGCAGCAGTCTGTTCCACCCAGTCAGTGCCATGTTGCCTGGGGCTGGGGTGGGAGCAGGGGTTGCCTTCAAATGGGCAAGAGGGACCTTACAGGGTGATGAAATTATTCCAAATCTGAATTGTGGGGATAGCTGCACAATTCTATAAATTACTAAAATCAATGAATTATACATTATGAGTAGACTTTATGTAAATTATGTTCCCAGGCCATCACACTGCTTAGCACAAAGCAAGTACTTCCTGACTAATTGCCAAAGGAATAACTTAATGAATATTTAATTAGTCTGGAGCCCAGCCTCTCCTTGGAGAAAAATTACTCTTGTCTTGGGAAGAAGATTTTAATGGACCTTAGGATCTGCAAAACCAAAACCCTAATTTAGAGTGGAAGAATACAGGCCTGTGTGGAGGTAATAATTACACCGCATAATGATGTAGATACATGGACTTTTGCTAGTTCCTGTTTTATTTTCCCTGAAGGTCAAGCTCTCTGCATAGACTATTAGAACGTTGATTCTGTTCTGTTTGCATGTTTGTTTTTATAATTCTCTTATTGTCAGCACCCTCAGGAGTTTTGGTTGGGCAATGAGAAATCTGGTTGGGGGGAGGAGGATGGTCAGTGGTCTTTTGCAACAGGGCTCATCTTGACTACATTTTAGTAAAACTATGTACAAAAATAAGTGGTGGGCTAGATTTGGTCCCCTGGTTATATATAGTTTGCAGACCCTTGTCCTAGAACTCTAACTTACCATGACTCTGTAGCCCACCCACAAGCTCATTCCCTTTTTTTTCCTTCCTTTTGGTCTTCATTCTAAAGACCCAGGGCCTAAGCTTTGCAGAAGAAAGTCACTTGACTGGGATTACACAGAGAATGACAGGGAACACAGAGCATGGCCCTCAGGTGCCTTTTATCATGCTTAGGTATCAGAGAGAAAGGCCCAGGTAAGGAAGGAATAAGATAGTTTAAGAGACAACGAAGGATGTTTCTGGATGATAGTTCAAGAGACAATGAAGGAATCACTTGTTTCTGGATGATTTGGGGATGGTTCACCAGTCAGGAGAGAAGTCTTGATGGGGAGCAAAGGTCTGAGGCCAGGACCACCCAGCCCAGTGCCTGGGCTCTCTAAGGCTTTCTCAGCTTTATCAGATTCCTGGTCCCTGCCTCCACCTGTGCCCCATTACCTGGGCTGGACAGATGTCCCGGGACAGGGGCCATAAGCTCCTCTTCATCCTCCATGCTCTTTAAGACCAGTGCAAAAAAAGCAGCAAACCCCAGCACCTGGAAAAATACCCAATGTGAACCCCAAACCCAAGTTGAAAACTCTGTATCAACTCCTGGTCTGAGATGGGGCTGGATTGAGGCCACATCTGTGTCTCAGGCACAGGAGCCACACTCTGGGGAGGTCAGGTAGGAACCAACCCTCCTCTGCAGAGAGGGGACATGTTTATGAAGGGTGAGGGCCAGGGCTTCCGTGCACCTGGCTTGCACCTCCAGTGTGGTGAAGTTACTCTTTCATCCTCCTTCCCTTTCTTCCTGTATTAAGTGATTAGCTTCCTTTTACTGCCTCTTCTGTAAGGGTTCAGAACAGGCCTCCAATAATTCTCTTTGGCATGTGAATTATTTTGAACTGAGGGAATCAAGACCCTGAAAACTCATGGTAAAATTTTACCTCTTTCTTAAATAATTTAAATTAGGGGCCTTGCGCATAATGAGTTATTACTGGAAACAACTTTTTATGACCTGTTTGTAAGGCAGGGTGAACTTCTAATTACTGAGCATCTACTCATCTTTCTGCAATGACCTTCCTCCCCTCTGAAGCACCAAGATGATCCTTAGCTCAGAATGTCGTGTATACCTCATTTTCCTTTTCTGTCTTTGAACCTCTCGTGTATGTGGGTTCTTTGACTCCTTCATGTATACCAGGTTCCCATGCATATATATGTATTAAATTTGGTTACTTTCTCTGTTAATTTATCTCCTGTAGATTTAACTGTTAGACCAACTGAAAGAACCTTGAGGGTAGACATAAGTTTCCTTCCTCCCCCACAGTACCTGCAGTATACAAGTGTAATTGGATTTTATGGCTTGGTTGGGAACACAAAAGCCCAGGACTCGTTCCTAAAATTCTCAGACTAGGTTGTGGGAGGGGTCAGAAATTGCTGACATTTTCTGAAAAAGGCTGTTCAGGACAGGACAGAGGACCAAAGGGTAGAATGAGGGTAGGGGATTTGGTGAGTCTCATAGACATAAAGATTCACTGAAAACATCCCTCCTTTATGCAGCTTCCCCGCCCCGCCCCCACCCCCCACCCCAGACATAGTATTCCTACCAGCTGATTTATTTCCTAGGGAAAGCTGTGACCCAGAACTCCAGGCTAGGGCTCAGTATTTCTTCCACTCTGACAGTAATTACATTTCAGAAATAGGAGTGTATCTTCCCATTGTTGTACACATCTAGTGACTGGGAGTTTTTATCTAAATGTCAAGTTCTGATAAATTGCTGGTCTGTTTTACAATTAAAACCATCTTAGAATTGAGGAAATTTTGTATTATTCCTGTTTACAAGTATAGTCTAGGGCAGGATGTTTATGACCTTAACTTCTTAACTTCAGGTTTTCTCATCTATAAAATAGAGGCAAGGTTCTTTCTGAGTGTGATTGTGATGATGAAATGCCAACATCTTATAAAACCACCAAGCCTGGCCCAGAGTGAGTGTCCAAGAGCTTGGGTCATCATGGTCATTATCTTCATCACTGCCCCTGCCTTGGGACCTGCACAGAGGTGGTGTACCATGTAAGTGTATTGAATGGATAGATGAATGAACAGCTAAAGTAAGGACAGAGCAGCTGGCAGGAGAGAAAGTAACAGCAGAGGGGAGAAGGGCAGCCACATACGGTCCTGACCTTCAGAGGCTGGGTGACAAACACACTCTCCACAAAGGAGATGGATGGCCATGGAGATGAGCCACTTGAGAGAGCTGATCCGTCCATAGTGCAGGCCATATAGCATGGTGAAGAAGGCTGCCACGCTGCTGGTAGCTGCCACCAGGAGCCAGCCCACCAGGACACACCACCAAGGAAGGCCCCGAGGGGGCTTGCTTGCTCTCAGGGAGCTGTAATGGAAAGGGGACATAGTCCAGAATCAGTTCAAATCCCACTCCAGCCCATCAGCTGAGGGACGTTGGCCAAGCTAGTTCACCTTGGTCAAGCTCCTTAACCTCTCAGATCCTCAAATTCCTCCTCTATATCTTGTACCCACTTCAAAGGGCTATTCTATGTTCTATTCTGTATACATATTGTAAAAAGTAATATAAACCCCATCACTTCTTGGCCTTTTGGCTAAGACTAAGTGTAGTATGTTCTTACCAGTTTAATATATAAATAAAGTGAGCCACTTCCAAACTGAGTCGGAGTGGCCATCCCAGAGGAACTGCCTTGCACATCCTACTCCTCAAGCCTTTGGAATGTTAAAAGAGGGAAAAATAACCTTTGCACTGGGCCTAAAGTAAAGCAGCATTGTATTACAAACAACTGTTTGCAAAACAAACAGGAAAGCAAACATTAAGACTATTAGCATAAAAATTGAAGACATTCTTTATATTTGGCATCACTATATTAGTTTATCTGCAGCTACAAAAAAATGCCTTGCTTAGCTTATTAACACCCATGGATATTTCTTCTATTCATGTAATTATTCTCCTTCCCATTTCCCTTGCCTTCACCTTCTAATGGGAACACTATTTGGGTTTCTGCCTAAATCAATGCTTCCAGAACTATTGTTTTGGATCTCAAATAGAGGCTTGTTACCTCTCACTTTAGCCTTTTATTTTTAGGTTAACATTATATATATTCTATCGAAGTCACATTTATTCAGTGCTTACTAGGAGCCAGTCCCCATGTGAAGTGCTTTACACAGATTTGCTCCACTATTCCTCATGGAAAGCCTCGAAGGCTGGTACTATATAATTTTTTGAAGTTTTTATTATGAAAATTCCTCCATACAAAAACAGCAAGCACAAGGAATTCCCATCAACTAGTTTTAACAATTACCACCTTCTCATATTTATTTCTTCTATCCCCACCTTTTTTTTTTTAACTGGGCTATTTAAAATTAAACTCCAGACATAATATAAAATCATCCCTCATTACTTCAGAATATTTCTCAATAATGGTCATTTTCTTACTGAATTACAGTGCTGTTGTCATACTTAACAAAATTAAGAATAATTCCTTAATGCCATCAATAACCTATCTGTATTTAAATAAAGGGCAACAGAGTTTGCCATCCTCAAAATACACTTCTTTTGGGGATATTGATTATTTTAGGTGGTTATTTTTAAGAAAGAACAGATGAGGGAGAAGCTCTCAAAATCAAGTAGAAGTTAAGGAAAATTTCCATTTGTAAGGGTGTTTTCCTCACTTTACCAGGAACAGATGGATATGTAAATCTCTAGAAATTTATTACTGGAGAAGGAAGGACTTAAATCTGCATAACAACATTACTCTTGTTTACTGCGCTTTTCCTGGTAGCCCCCCATAGCTGACACCCCACCAATAACATTTTTTGTCTTAAGCTGAAGGTGGTATTTAAAGTGATGCTTCTGCCATTTTGGTGAGTTACTTAGTTTTGCTGGGTTCCTCCCATGTAAACAGGTGATATACATGTTATTAAAACTTAATTTGGCCCTGGATGGGTAGCTTGGCTAGAGCTTCGTCTCCATACACCCAGTTGCAGGTTTGATCATGGGTGAGGGCACACACAAGAAGCAACCAATGAGTGCACAAATAAGTGGGACAATAAATCGATGTTTCTCACTCGCTCTCACCTTTCCTCTCTCTCTAAAGTCAATAAATAAAAAAAAGTTTTAATGTGAAAAATAAAACCCAAAACCTTAATTTGTTTCCCTGCTGCTAATCTGTCTCATGTCAATTTGATTATCTGGCCAGCCAGAAGGACCTTGAAGGGTAGAGGAAAAAATTTTTCCCCTACACAAATTTCACTGGTTATCTTAAAAAACATATTTTGTTTTAAGTTCAAATCAGGAGATAGGCATTATTATTCCCATTTTACAGATGAGGAAACTGTGTCTCAGAGAGGTGGAAGGACTTGTCCATGGGCTAGGAAACATCCCACTTAAAATGGTTATGGACTACAAAATGCTTTACAAAGAGCTATAAATACCTTCTTGTTCAAAGCCCTTGTTTCAGATTTTGTGCAGGAATCCTGAATCTTTTCTGCCTGGGGAGATCTAGGGGAGCATCCTTCCAGGGTTACTTGGATGCCTCCCCCCACAGGCCTCAGGCTGGGGTAGGACAGGTCCCCCCACTCAGCATCCAGGGGAATGAATTACCTGGTGTATGCTGGAGGAGGTGGTAGAGTGTCCAGATGCCCCCTGAGGGAGCCCTTTAGGGTCTGCAGCTGCCTGAGGGCCCGGGCATGGCTCTGGGAATGAGGGAAGCCTCCAGGACCCACCAGCCACAGTTCTTGCTCCACATGCCCCAGTTGAAAGTAGAGACACTGCCTGTACATACTGTTCTTCCAAGGGTCACTTGGGCCCACCTCACGTGTCAGGCATTGCATTTTTTCTGGAAGACAATGGAGAGAAAGAGCATCCCCTGGTGCTGGGTGACAGAGCGGACTCCCTGCAAGAAAAACAATAGTGTTGGGTGGGTGGATGTGAAAGAGGGTATGGCAGGGATAAATGGTAAAGGGAAAACTACCATAAAAAATAATGGAAAATAAAACAATAGTGTTAGTAATAACTTTTTTACATCGAGCACTTACTATGTGCCAAGCCACAAGAAAACTGAGGTCCAGAAAAGTGGGGTAAGGTACTAGGCTCATTCGGCCAGTTAGGATTTGAATGTTCTCCATTTAGGATGTTATCAAGGGCATTTTCAAAGTTTCCTTACACATAAACAGAAGAGAAGAAAATAATGTAACTCTCACCCTGCTGTAGCAGTTACCAACATTTTGCAGTCTTGTTTCACTCTGCCCCCAACTTTTTCTTTTTCTGAAGTACCTTAAAGCAAATCTCAGGCACAGTGTTATCTCATCTGCAAATATTTTCATTTTAAATTTTTTATTTATTTATTTTTAGAGAGAAGGGAAGAGAGGGAGAAAGAGAAACATCAATGTGTGGTTGCCTCTAAAGTGTACCCCCTCCCCCGCACTGGGGACCTGGCCCACAACCCAGGCTTATGCTTGACTGGGAACTGAACAGGCGACCCTTTGCTTCACAGGTCAGCACTCTATCCTCTGAGCCACACCAGCCAGGGCTCATCTGCAAATATTTCAATATGCACAAGATTTGAATTTGAACCCAGGTTCACCTAATGCCAAAGATGGTCAGTCTTAATCCTTTGTTTTTAACTTTTTAAAATTATGAACATTTTTTAAGTTACAAAAATAGAGAGAATGATGAAATGAACTGCACATGCGCACTGCCCAAAATTACCAACTCGTGGCCATTCCTGTTTCACCTGTACTTCTTCAACTCTCTCCATGTGGATTATTTACAGGCAAATTCCAAGCCTCATGTCCCATCTCTAAATATTGTAATATGCTTCTATAGAAGAAGGATCTCTCTCTCTCTCTCTCTTTTTAATCCTCACCTGAGAATATGTCTATTGGTTTGAGAGAGAGAGAGACAGCAATGTGAGAGAGAAACATTGATATGTTGCCTCCTGCATGACCAGGGACTTAACCAGCAACCTAGGTATGTGCCCTAACTGGCAATAGTCTTTTGATGTACAGGACAATGCTCCAGCCAACTGAGCCACCAGGCCAGGGTAAAGGTAAGATCTCTTTAAAAACAATAACCAGGATGTCATTATTAATCTTTAAAATGATTAATGATAATCCCTTAATAGCATCAAATATCTAGTCCGTGGTCAAGTTTCACCCTATTATCTCTACAGTTGGTTTGTTCAAATTTCACCTTCCTAAAAATATTTGTTAAAGTTGTTTTTTGTTTGATTTCCTTTTCTTTCATTTCTTTTTTTTTTTTTTTTTTTGCTTTAAAGGGCTAATACATATTTATTGCAAAAAAAGTTCAACATTTCCACTATTTCCTGTGCTTTCTAAAGGAAATCGGACCTCACTGGGCAGAACCAGCCAGGCCTGGGTCCCTGGACCCTGAGCTGGGAGGCTGGCACTTGGGGCACATTCTCCTGGGCCATTAAGGGCCCTGAAGCATCCACACCCTGTAATTCTGATCCAATCACCAGTGAGAAGTGAAAGTGAAAAAGGCTATGGCTGCCTCAGAATAGATGTTGGTAAAGGCCTAGGACAACATCGGCTCCTCCTCCTTCTGACCCAAGCCTCCTCCCAGACCCTCCTGACTTGGGATCCCCTCACTGAAACTTCAGCTAAAGGCTCTAGCATCAAAAGTCTTCCTGTTGCAAGTGTTCTGGCAATGTCTCTGAAAGATGTCATCACGCCCAATCATAATACCAATTACTAAATAACTGCTTGTGCCTGGCTGCTGTCTAAGTGTTGTATGTATCTTATGATCTAATTCAGTCCATGCAACAAGCCAATGAGCTAGGTGGATCCGCACTTCCATTATTTTAATTAATTTTAATTCAAACAACCACCTGTGGTGAATGGCTGTCATACTGGACAGCACAGATGTAGAACTGTTGGCGGCTTGTAGTTCTATTAGACGGCCTGTGTAAACCCTGGCAGCATTGATCTGGGTGGAAGATGGACAGGAAAGGGGCAAGAGGGGAGTCAGACACTAATTCAAACCAGAATAATGTGCCATACATATAGCAGAATAATGTGCTATGTATTTATTAAGTATAAAGAACTTAATAAAATGAAACCATGTTACCACATGACTCGTGCATATTGTCTCATAAGGCTCTGGGGCTGAGGCCTGCTATCTCTCTGGCAAACAGAGATTATAGCAAGTGTTAAAGAGGTGTTAAAGATACAATAGTACCAAACCAAGACCTTTTCCTTGACTTAATTAGGAGGACTGGAAGAGAATGGAAAAGGAATAACTTTTTCACTCAGCGATTCAATGTTCTTTTAATGTATTTTTATTGTCCTATGCATCATCTGTGTCCTGCCCCATACATTGGGAAATGGGTCTGGTTTGACTTTGCATCCCCCAAGGACTGTACAGAAAAAGACACTAAATCACAGAGAACTGAATTCATTTGTCCGAGGTTACACAGCTCATTAACAGCAGAGCCAGTCAGTTATCAGGCTGACCATTGTTCATCTTAACCAAGTACAGAAGAAGAACATGCCTCTGCAGCGCATTCCATAGTGACCTCTTACGGTGAGGTCATCCCGCGAGTGTTTGTTGCACGCTTTCTCTGTGTGGCGTGGGGCCGCACACTGGGGAATCAACAGAAACAAGATGGTCAGATGGCTCCCACCTCACATAGCTCATGTTCTAGGAAGGATGGTGCAGACTTTAAACAACGCTTCACACAGTTCGTAATTTGGCAACAAGCCAAATTAAGTGTGACAGCAATGTAAGAGAAGCTTCGGGGCTAAAGAGCATGTGGCTGGAAACCCTGTTGTGGACCGGAGACTTGGGTACTCCGCTGAGGGAGGGATGCTTAAATCCAGACCATAGGCTTAGTAGGAGTTAGCCAAATGAGGAGAGGAGAAAGAGCATTCTAGATTAAAGGACCAGCATGTGTGAAGGCCTTTAGTGGGCAGGCAGCGTGGACCTTGCAAGGAGGAGAGCAGGGTGCCTATGATACTGAGAGACAGTGGCGAGTGGTCAGAGTGATGGCTGGTGAGACTCTGGTAGGACTTCTTGACCCCTTAGTGATATAGACATGCCCTCAGTCCTGTCCCCATCTGGCTCCAACATGCCCCCGTCAGCATAGAAACATCAGGACTTACCTTTTACTTGTACTGACCCAACAGTGAATGTTAACGGGTCCTCTCTCTCTTTGGCTTCTTCCCAGAACATCTGCCCTGCCATGTTCTGCAGACAGATGACGTCTTCCACCAAGGCCAGAAGTTGGTTGATGTCCATCAAGTCCCAGCCCAAGGCAGGGGATGGGACCTTTAAAGCTTTAAACAGGGATCTGACAAATCTCCACACATCCTGCAGATCAAGCCAGGTAGGGTAAGGGGGCATAAGCTACAGGTAAGGGAGGCAGCCAAGTGGTAATAACATTTTCCTAGGGTTGGACAATCTGGGTTTGAGTCCCAGCTTTGCCCACTGAGACATGATGTTGGGCCATCCTGAGCTTCTATCTGTCACCTATAAAGTCCCTCTCCTAGGATTTGAACAGATGTATTCCAGGCTATATTCCTCAGAATGTAGCACATAGCAGGTGCTCAATAAATGCTTAGTGAGTGCATTGGTGTAGTTCCTTCTATAGGCTTCCAGTCTGTGATCTATAATAAAAGTATAACATTTTGTACATAGTAGGCACCCCCAAAATGTGTATGTATGCATGTGTGTAGTAGGTTTTTGTGTGTGTGCATGTGTGTAAACATTTGTAAATTTATGTGTGTGTATGCTTGTGAGGCTGTGTGGATGTGTGTACATGTGTGTATCTATATGTCTGTACATGTTTGTGGGTACTTGAGTTACTGTGCCATGTGTATACATACATGTGTAGGTCCACGTGCGTGTGTGTGCGTGTGTGTGCGTGCATGCAGCTGATGAATCTTGATGACTGTTGCTGTGAGACAACATGGGGTTGTCAGGCCCCAAGCCTTAGTCCTCACCCCCACTTCTTCCCAGGCTGGCGCACCTCCCATACCACCAAGGTTGAGGACATACTTTGGTCACTGCTTCAGGTGTCAGAAGGCCATCCTCCATGTGGTGAGGGAGCTGGGCTGGGAGACCCCCTGTCCCATTCCCCAGTGTTCTGCTCCTTAGTGATCCAAGGACGGGTGTTTCAAAAGATCTGAACGATCAGGAGGTTGATGGGGAACATGAGGAGAGAGCTCTCCAGTCCAATCACCACTTCCTGCCAAGTGAATTCAATTTTACCTGGGACAAAGGGAGGGAAAGGGTCAATGGAGGTGGCTGTGCAGTAAAGATTAATCTTGCCCACGGAGAGGTCTAGCCCTTGAGTGGCTCCTGAGAAGTGGCCTCTAAGCTCTTGGGGTATCCTGCCTTGTAGGTATAGCTTTGTTTATAGGGGATGTTGGGCCACACTGTATAGTCTAAGCTAACGGTGTGATTTATGGTGGGGACCTTGGCCACATGGTATTACCTCAACCTCTGCTGGGGCTGGAGGCTTGGATCAGCCATGCAGGGGGTCAGCCACATGTATGTGAGTGAGCCCCAGTAAAAACTCTGGACACCAAGGCTTGGGTGAGCATCCTGGATGGCAATACTCGTGTATTGTTGCACATCACTATCAGGAGTGAGCACCGTCCACCATTCCACTGGCAGGAGAAAATTGGAAGCTCCACAGTTGGTCCTTCCTGGACCCTGCCCCATGTACCTCTTCCCTTTCCTGGTTTAACCTGTATTTTTTTTCTCTGTAATAAGCACGAGTATAATGGTGTTCCTGACTTCTGTGGGCCCTTCTAGTGAATTACTGAAACCAAGAGTGGTCTTTGGAGCTCTGGAATTGCATGGCGTTTCTGGGACAGTGACAGCTCTGGTCCACCAGCCACTAGCCCTAACTGCCATGACGGTGGGAATTACCCAAGTCCATTTTTTGCTCAGCTGGGTCCTTGGGGACACCCCAGAACATGATGCTGGTCAGCATGGTGCAAAGGAGCAGGGAGAAGCAGCAGGACACCCTCTGGACGCGGGTGAAGTTGCTCCGGGCTGAGCAGCTGAAGACGGAATACCAAATGTGTCCATCCTGGAAGCCCATGGAAGTCTTCATGAAAAACAGGTGTCTGTGGACAGGCAGGAAGCGAACGACGGGCATGTAAGGAGATGGGAGTGGGAGGAGACTGGTCTCTTTGGAAGAATCTTGGGATGAGAGGGTGTGATTTGTTTCTAAGATTTATCATCTATTTTCTGTTGTAAAAGAAATACAACCTCACAGCAGAATCACTTAGAGTTAATGAGGGGGATTCTGGACAGAGTGAGTTGGAATCCTGGACTGCCTTCTTACCAGCTTTGTGACCTCAGGCAAGTCACTTTACTCCTTGCACCTCAATTTACTCATCTGTAAAATGGGGGTAATAACAGAATCTGCCTCACCAGATCATTGAAAGAATTAAAAGTTATAATTTTTGGAAAGCATTTGGTAAAGTAGGTGGTATATAGGTGAGTGTTCATCAATGTTAGCAATTATTACTTTTGTTATAGTTTTAATGTAATAATACAACTACCATATTAAATTTGTTATAATTAGAGCATTAAAAGATAGTGGTGAAAAATTCCAGGTTCTGGGTTCAGACTCAGTTTGAGAGAATAAAAATTGACAAGACAGGGCCCCTGAAAATGGTACCACACTCTCCTTAATCCGTATTGTATCTCTATGAATACAGTGTAGTTTAATCACAGCAGCTCTTTAAGGGCCCAGGGAGAGGGATGGGCATTAAGGAGATGGGAATGAGTGAAGACCGGTCTCCCTGAGAGTGTGCAGAGCTGATATTCCCAGCTGGTTCTGTTCTTATTGCCCAATGCCAGCACTCTCCAGGGTTGTGCAATACTTGGGCTGTCCCTCTGGGGTGTGTGAGTGGCTTGGACTCAGAGTAAAGGTACATAAAGAGAGAGGTCAGTTGCCAACAACAGTGATAGTTCACATGATTGTTCTAATTCATCTAACAAGTATTTGGTGATCCTGGTGCTGCATGCCAGGTGCTCTGTTGGGCCCTAGGGAATCATGGAAGAATGACTGTCCCACCTTTGGAGAGCTCCTTGTCCAGTTTTCAGGCATCACACATTTTGATACAATTGGAGGGCAGTATCTGCTCCTATAACTGGGTTTTTACTCTGAGCCACTCACTATGCTAAGCTTATTATACATCATTTCATGGGACCTGCACAGGTCCCTTTTAGAGTAGGCACATTGAACAACTCCTTTTTCAGATGTGGAAGCTGAGACCTGGAGATGTGAGGGACTTACCCAAGGTCATGCAGCATGTCAATAGTGGGCATATGGGACTTTGCAGTCCATTTCATGTCTTTGTTATATCTCTTGGGGTCCAAGTCTCTCTGATTCAGACTTTTTTCCTTTGGAGGTTGTACTGCTGCTCACGGTGGCAGCTGGGAGGAAAAGTCAGATTTAGTAAATAAACTGGAAACAGATTTTTTAAAAACCTACCTCAAAAGTCATTTAAAGTAAAAGTCACAAATTCACATGCTTAATGGGGCCCAGATAGATGTAAATAAATCAAGTAAATGAGTGAAGTGGGTTAGAAGTCATGTAATAGGGAATGGTGAGGACTGTGGTAAACTGGAGAGCAAATGGACCCTGTAAGAAGAAGGCTGGTTAGTCTGCTTCAGCATTTTGGTGTCATATAGGAATACTGGCTCAGCATTTCCATACTTGCCATTTTTTTCAGTGAAGTCTCTTGATTTTTAAATATTGGAAACAGGCTTAATGTCCATTGATAAGAGAGTGGTTGAATAAGTTATGGGACATTCATTCTATGGAACATTATGCAACCAATAAGGAAAAATTTGATCTAAACATACTCTTCTGGAAGGATGTTCATATTATATCATTAAAGGAAAAAGGCAATGTATTTTAAAGGAGATAAAATAAACAACAATCTATGGTGTTATATGTGTATGTACATTTGTACTTGCATGCATGTGTTTGGAGACAGACGTGGAAGGAAGTACAGCCAAGTTAGACAAGTGCTGAGAAATCCAACTAGTGTAAAATAACATGAAGAAGAGACCCCAAATGACCAGACACTGAATCACCATTCAAATCAGACTGTTCACACGTGCAAAAATATTATTCTGTGACATTCAAAAGGAAATATGCATAACCATTTCAACCATTTTCACCACCTTGAAGATTCTGTCTTGGAGGGTGCATGTCCCTCCAGGGCCTTTCAGTCCCAACAAGAAAAACTGGTCATTAATGTCACACACTCAAAGCTACCCAGTCCTGATAGCTGAAATGTGTTTTTATTTGGCTGTGACTGGATTGTAATGCAACTTCCCTAGAAATGAAAGAAAAAGTGAAGAGTGCTTGCTTAAAATGAAAAAAAAAAGTGCCTGAATTGTTTCCTGTCCTCCTCTGTGGCCACTGGAAATACTTCGTCAAGGACACAGTCTCCGACATCAATGGATAGCCATGAGTTGCAGAGGAAATACCACTTCCGGTCCATCGCCAGGTCATGCACCAGCATCTGGCTTACGTACCTGCAGAAAGGACCCACACTTTTGAAGACAAGGTCAGAGGATAAGACTTCTTTGGACACCACAAAGGTAACACCTTTGCAAACCTGAGCCCAAGAACAAGAACTCTTATAGACTATTTTTCTGCACTGTTCTTGGTGCCTTGATCAAAATACCCTGATCAGTGGGTGAATTTGGCCTCATGTGGGGAGCTCAGCTGTTGAAGGCTGCCATGTTTTCACAGATATGCTGCAAGAGGGTATATTCTGAAACCTTTAACCTCAACACGGGGAAGCAAGTGCAGGGTCAGCAACCTGATACAAGTGAGGAAAGCCAAGTTGTCTAAATGTGTGTGTTCAGGGAGGTGCAGACATAAGTACACAAAATTTGATCCTCATGCAGGTTTCTACCCAGAGAATGAGCCTACCATCTATCTGGGACTCAGGACTTTGAGTTAGGGGTTTGAAGCCTGGGGAAGAAATGAAATCATCTTGCCTCTGCTTCGATATCAGATCCAGAAGCAGCCAATTCCCCTGTTGCCTTACAGCCAATAAGAATGGTAATGATATCAGTAGCTGCTCCTTATTGAGCACTTACTGCATAATGGGGATTATACTAGGAGGCTCTTACCATGCGTTTTCTCATTTCTGGGAGGACAGCCCTGTCAGGCATGCCAGAACCACATCTTTTGAGGTCACACAGCCTCTGGGGAGGCTGACATCCAGTGACTGGTGGGTGCAGTGCCTGGGCATGACTAAAATGTGGGCATCTCAACCCAACTCAGGATAGCTTCAGAGCTCCCTGGGCGGGGGTGGGGGTCAACTGGGCTGTTGGGCTGTTATTGGGCTGCATTGAAACTCTTCTCCCTGTGCTCATCCTGCTTCCTTCTCTCCCTTCCCAGAGGCTGATCCCGATACTCCTTGATAAACACCCTGCATGCTCAACTCCAACTCAAAGTCTGCTTCAAACTGCAGCTGAGGCACTTAAAGTATTAATGTTTAATCCCTTAGGTAAGTCAAAGACATCAATATAAATGCTGTGTTTTTCTAAAGCTGCCAGCTGCTGATGGGTGGTTAGGCTGGAAACCACTCATCTGGGTCACTAGCTTTGACCTCAGCAGAATGAGGAGGAGACTTTGCTCTGAGCTTGCCAGTTGTGTGACTTTGCACAAGTCACTCATCTCTGAGCTTAGATTTTCCCACCCAAATGAGGATAACAGTACTTGTCCCTGAGAGTCATTGTGAAGATGACCTTAGCTTATTGTTCAGCAGCAGCACCTTCTTCTACCAGAGAATCAGCTCAGTGTCTCCTTTAGTCTCCTCTTATTGGGGCAGGGTTTTTCTTCATGATAGGCACTTGTCCTCCTTTTACAGATAGTGAAACAAGGAGTTAAATGGTAGGTTGATGCTGCACAAGTGCCAAGGGTGGAGCTACACTGGACACCAGGGCTGCAACTTCTAGTATCTCTCCTAGGTACTAATTCAGCCTGTGACTGGTGGTCCTCTTTGACCCTCAGTTTCCTTATCTGTGAAATAGGGATCCATTCTACATGTCTTGCAGAGGCTTGTGAGGATCAGCAGGGCAGCAAATGCAGTGTCCAGCCCTTGCCTAGGGCTTAGTAGGTTGTCGTGGTTTGTTCACCCCTGACTCACCGGGATGGCTGGTCCCCTGAGTTGTCATGCCACAGCCTCAGGCTCCTCAGTTCTCCCAGAGGGAATAGGGTGGAGAGTAAGAAGACATCCACTCCTCCTCATTCAAAAACTGGGGTGTCAGGGTCTGACAGGTGGTGGGGCTCACTCTCTCCATCCAGACCATATAGGGTGATGGTCACCTGAAATCCAGAGATGAGGAGTGACCAACGCCATATGGTAACCAAGCCCCCTGGCTGTATTTCATTGGAAGCGTCCAGAAAAACAAAGAAAATCAACAAAGCATAGCCCTTTCTCCCTCTCCTCTCCTCCCATCTTGGACCTGCCTGGTTATTTTTTAGTTGTATGAAGATTTGGGGTCATACTGTCTGCATTCATGACTTCAAGATGAGTTTTACTCATAAAATGCTTCCTGGTGGCCTTTTCAAACTTCCCATATATTTATAAGGGCTGTAGAGCAGGAACTGGTTTCCCCCCTACCAATTATGTTCCCAGTATCTGCCAGAGGGCCTGCCACTGAGACACGGATGAATGACCCACGGATGAATATGTTGAAAATACATATTCCCAGGTCCTGCTCCACACCTATGAAGTAAGAATATTGATACAGGGCCCAAGAGTCTGTGTTTTTCTGAAGCTATCCAGGTGACGCTAATGGGCATGACTTTCTGAGCTAAAAAGAGCTGCAGTAAATGCTACCTATGCTCCACTGACAACACTCAGCGTCATCACTGCAGCACTCCCTGAGCTCACATGCAACTGCTGGCAGCTGTGTCTCTTTCCCCAGTCATTCTGCTGGCTGTTAGAGTAGCAGGCCAGAAAGTGCCAGATAATGAATGGCCCCTGCGAGTCAGCCTCCCTCAGAGACTGATGGGATTGGTACGTAAGTACCCCAGCTCCCTCAGCTCTCTGCTGGGATGATGTTGAAGCCCACATTTCTTACTGTTTTCCAGAGTCCCTAAGTGGGATTAGGCTTGTTTCCCAGAAGGGTAACAGGTTAATAATACACTCTTTGTTGGTTTCTTCCCTTCCCTGTCTGCTTCCCATTTCCCTACTGGGGCATGCTAGGAAGGATCCCCTCTCAAGTCAACTACTTATACCTGAATCCTTGTTTCAAAGTCTGCTTCTACAAGAGGATTTCTCCGCTATAGACATTCTAGGCTGGATAATTTCTTGCTTTGGGGGCTGTTCTGTGCATCGTGTAATGTTTAGCAGCATCCATGGCCTCTACCCACTAGATACTAGTAGCATCTCCCAAATTGCTGACAACTAAAAATGCCTCCAATATTACCACCTGTCTGCCCAGGGCAGCATTGCCCCTAGTTGAGAACCAGTGTGCTAGGGGAAATCAAACTAAAACAATATCAGATTGAAATGTGACAACTGTCCATGAAGGGAAATGGCCTGTGCATCACAGGTTTTACTTCCTGTAAAAGGGTAGCTCTTCAGTGTCAAACAGAAGTGAGACGGCTGTTTCATTAGATGGATGAAAGTGATTCCTACATTTATTTAACAAGTAGTTATTGGCACTTACTTTGTTTTTGACACCTGGTTGAAGACCTAAGACATAGCAATAAATTAAAATAAAGCAACTTCTAAAAAATACAAATATGTACATAAATAAAAATAACAAGATTAAAAAATAAGAAAGTAAACCAATAAATGCTCTGCTCTAATAAAGGCTAATGTCATTTTTTAAAAAAAAACAATGGAGGTTTTTCCAGGACAGTACACAGAATGCCAGTGGTGTACTGTGCCCCTTGGAGCCCTCAGCTTCAGCAAAGGCAGCATGAAGGCTGCTGCAAGGCATACACATTCTGACGCAGGATACGGCGCAGGGCAGACTTAACTGAAGATGCCGAGGCATGATGAAGACAGCCCGCTGTATGCCCCGTAGCTAAATGTTCAAGGATTTCAGAGAACACATAAATAAGTGAAATCGTTTCTTTACTACCTAGAGTCAGCCTGTTCAAGGACAGATGGCTCAGTTCAGCCTCTTAGCTAGATGCCAGCTAATCAGTTTACCTAAAAATGTAAATTAAGACTCATTGTTTTCAAATGGTGGGCATTTTTTTCCTCTTTCCTTTCTCACCTCTCTCATAAATTCTATTTTCCCTTTATTTACTGATCAACTTACTAACTGTTCTTCACATGTGAGCAAAATTTCCATGCAGGTAACCAGCTAACTGAGTTATTCCTGATTGGGGTAAGAGAGATGCCCAACTCTCCATTAACTCCTTCTTTTTCTTTTTAAATATTGGGGCTTAGGGTAATATTCTGTTTGACAAAAGGATTCTTTTGTATTAAAAAAAAAAAGGCAAGAAATTGTAAAAACCCTGCAGCACCAAACCCACTGTGCAAAAATAACCCAACGATGAACTGGCAAGCACTTTGCTGGGTGGGACATGCTGACTGACTAGGGGAGCTTGCATGGTCAGGTACCTTTGAGGAAGTAGCTGCCCCTCTCCGATGTCCAGTGTAGACTGTCACCAGGTAGTGGTACTGGGCAAAGGGATCATTGTCCTCCAGCACTGTGACTTTCACCTGGACAGAAGGATTGAGTTAGGAGGGCTCTGCTCAGTGGGTTTATCCACTGCCCAGTGGCCAAGAGTGAGCTGGGTATTCATGACAATAAAAGGAGGAAAGCAAAATTATGCATGCTGTTTATTCATTCCATCAGGTGAGAACAAATAAAAACTAAAACTTTAAAATAAAAGTATAGTCCTGGCTGGTGTGGCTCTGTGCATTGAGCACCAGCCAGAGACACACCAAAAAAAGGTCACTGGTTCGATTCCTGGGCAGGGCACATGCCTGGGCTGGGGGCCAGGTTCCCAGTCAGGTGCATGCAAGAGGCAACAGATTGATGTTTCTCTCGTACATCAATGTTTCTCTCCCTCTCTTTCTCCCTCCCTTCTCCTCACTCTAAAAATAAATAAAATCTTTAAAACATAAAATAAGAATACAAAATGCATTTGTTATTAAATATGACCCAAAGTAGTCAAATTGGAAATGAACTTGCTATTAAGCTGAGAATGTTTGATGTTTGATCTGGTGAATGATACAAACTCTGTTTCTGTATAATTTCTCATAGCATTGATAACCATATTGTGCTTCTAAGGGAATTTAAAAAGAATGAATGTTAGGGTAGTTAAGCAAAAAATGAAAATATTTTAAAAAGCTAGAGTTGGCCAGAGGCTGCAGGGGTCTGTGATGAGCCACACAGATCTCCCGTCAGGCCAGAGGCTGCAGGGGTCTGTGATGAGCCACACAGATCTCCCGTCAATCAGAGGCTTGTTGTCCTGGTTGCTGAGGTGCTTTTGTCACGGATGCAAGAGCCACCTCTGTTGAGGTTGTGCACCCTTGCGGGGAGACCAACATCCAGTGGCAGATTGATGTGGTGTCTGGGTGTGATCAAGACCTAAGCATCTCAACCCAACTCTGGGAGCTCCAGAGTTCTCCGTGGGGCTGGCCTGGCTGTCTGCAGGCTGCATTCCAGCTCAGCTGCTCCCTCTGTCTCCTTCCGTCCCTTCCCATGGGCTGATCCCAGACACTCCTTGAAAAACACCTTGCATGCTCAGCTCCGTCTCAGAGTCTGCTTTGTGGGAACCTACCTACGGCTGAGGCACTTAAAGTTAATGTTTAATCCCTTGGGTGAATCAAAGACAGCACTACAAATGCTGCAACTATTTATCTTAAGTTGCATATCATCTTAACAGCAGAGAGGTGTGGTGTGTGTAGGGAGGACAGAATGGAGAATAATTCAGAGCTTTGTGACTTCGTACTTGCATTCATTTATGTGCTCACTCAGACACTCACAAATATTTATTAAAGACTCATTATGTGTCAGATGGGGAGCATATATTGGAAAAGTAATCAGAACTTTGTTGCAATTTGTCGTTTGATCTTATTTCTGTCCTCAGACCTGTCTTATTGTCAGGCAGTTCTGGGTTTGAGTTTTGGGCCCCAGGAGGGTGGCTTTCCATCAGTTAATTGTGCTCTCTGGTCGTTGGATGCCTCCTCTGTAAGATAATTCAGGTATTGTACAGTAAAGGGTGAACTCAATAAGCTTAGGCTGTCCAAACCCTGCACATTTTAAAGAAAGGACTGGCTCTTGGCCAGATCCTCAAAGATAACCTGTAAGTCCTCAGAAGATGCAGCATTATAAGAGTGTCTTTGAATACCTGGGGCCCTGGGCCACAGCAGATAGTCTATGCTAACAATGTAAGTTACAGTGAGGGCTGTGGGCCATGTTTGACTCCTGGTGGGAGTGGGGGTGGTTTGCCGGAGGTTTTCATTAGTCATGACTGACTAATGAAAGTCAGTCATGTGGGCACTCCATACCTATATGACTCACCCCCAATTAAACTCTAGACACCAAAGCTCAGGTGAGCTTTTCTTGCTGGCGATTTCTTTGCATATATTGTCACATGTCATTGCTACAAGAAATAATGGTAAGTCTGGACTCCACTGGGAGAGGACAACTGGAAGCTCTCACCTGATCTCTTGTGGCCTCTTCCCTCTGATGATTTTAATCTGTATCCTTTCACTATAGTAAACCATAATCATGAGTATAACAGCTTTTCTGAGTTCCGTGAGTCCTCCTAGCAAATCACAGAACTTGAGTGTGATCTTGGGGCCTAGCATACAGTAAATCCTCAATAAACAGTATTATAATCCTTGTGATAATGTAATGAAAAAGGACATTTTTACAGATGAAGAGACTAAGGGACCGGCTTGCCTGAGATGACTCCAGGGGCCAAGGCCTAGATTTGTGACTAGCCTCTTGGCTCTCCATCTGGGCTCTATTCCCTGGAGCTCCCACAAGGGCTCACACCTGCTCCTCCCTCCCATTCTCCAGGACCATCTCACCTTGGCCTGATCCTGAGCATCCTTCCTCCTTGCCCAGATCACCACCAGCACGTAGGCCATGCAGAGACAGCCCACAGTAGTCACGACCACGGGGTTGTCCTCGAAGGTGGCAAAGAGCTCCCTGGTCTGGAGGACATCTATGGCATTGGGCATCACCAAGAATGTGCTTCCAAAGAAGGTAAGGTGGTTGCAGAGGCAGTGTGTCTGGGAGGGGGTGGTCCGTGGCCCCACCTACAACCACAAAGAAGCCCTGGTGGAAATATGAACGTACCCCTAAATTGCCCAAGCCCAGGGGGAACAATGAGGAGTGGACATTGTCCTGGAGAGGGGCCGGGGAGCCTGTTGTGTGACCAGCTTCAGGATTCCGTTGGGATTTTTACATTTAATTAACACATCATTTTAAAATGAGGGGAATATTATCTTAGCACACTTCATTCTCAAAGGGCAAGTGTCCATCTTGTCAGTCTGCTTTGACTTTTTTAGGTGAGTATTGAGGGTAAAGCTAAAGTCCCCTGTGTCCCCCACCCTTCACAACCAACCACATCGCACCTTGGTGTGCATCATTACAGCCCATTGCCCCACCTGATGCTCATTTACTGTACAGCTATTTGTTGAATGCTAATTCAGGGCCAGGCAACAGACTAGGTGATAAGAGGACATCCAGGGTGGCCAGTTCATCTCTGTTTGTCAAGGACTTTCCTGCTTTTCATACTGAAAGTCCTGAGTCCTGGGATCTCCCTTGGGCCTGAGCAAGTGTAAGATGATCAGCTGTCATCTTACACTGAAGAGCAAAAGAAGACCAAGACTGGGAGAACCATGCAAAGAAAAGGGAAGGGCAAATGTTTAATTCTAGGCTGGCACCAGGAAAGTATTCCCGAAACTTGATTCCCCCTTAGATCCAGGCACCCGGAGCCCTTGTCCTGGCCTTGTACTTGGGCTGTGCCCCTCTACACAGGGTGAGGAGTGGGGGCTGAGGAGACACTCCCACTACAGCACATACCACCCTGCCAGGACTAGGGCAAGGCCTTGGGTAACCCTGAGAATGAGCCCTTCCCTAAATTTTGTACTCCAGATGCCTCATTTGCCTCACCCTAGCCTCCCACTTCTAAACCATGGTTTGAGGACCCAGAACCTCAGAATTCCCTATTTCCAGGGCCTGCACAGACCTATTCCTCAAAATCATCAGATTGTAGTGGACTGGCCACTAGTGTGCCTGGTCCTGGACACGAGAGTGGCCCGATATGGCTCTGCAGGGAGGAGCATGTGGATGGAGCGTGGGCAAGCAGGCCCATGTGGTATGGGACAATGAGGTTGGGGGCAGGGAAACAGGGAAGGCCAAGGGCAGGAACCCCAGTTGCACTCTTAATTTAGACCGTGTGCTTAGGAGCAGGCCTTCCCTAAAGCCCTCGGCCAGCTTGAAATCTCCCCCCAGGGCTATTCTGTGAGTAAATAAGATTTAATTCAACCCCACAATGCAGCACCACCTTTTTATTCCAGGGTCCACCACAGGTGGTAAGGTGGAAGGGAGCAGAAAACACTGGCACACAGAAAGTTCTTATCTGCTCAGTGCCTGGTGAGGAGGAACATGTTATATGTCAAACATGCCCCCTTTCCCTTAAATTTTTCTTATTTATTGAATTTTGAGAGTGAGAGAAACATCAATTTGTTGTTCCACTTGTTTATGCATTTATTGGTTGATTCTTTTTTTTTTTTTTAATTGGTTGATTCTTGTATGTGCCCTGACTGGGGATCAAACTCACAACCCTGGCCTATCGGGATGACCCTCTAACTCACTGAGCCAGACAGCCAGGGCCCCCTTTCCCTTAAATGAGCCACCTAGCAAAGGCTGACCCCTCCACACAGGCATGGAACCAACTGTTTATTGATGGATTTCACATAGGTCTTAGTCCAGTGTTTGCTCTGTTGTTTTTCTCACTGTTTCCCAATCCCGGCCAGCATTTGGCATGCAGTTGTGGGGCTTACTGGAACACTTGGCACACCCAGAAGGGGTGGGGCTAGTTTCAGAGAAGAGGCCCAAGAAGGTGCCAGTGACAAGACCACCTCGGTGCCGGGAGCCTCTGGACCGGATTTGATTTATATCTCAAGATCTTTGTCCTCCTGGGTTTTCACAAAGACCTTGGTGAGCAGGTGGGAGGGGGCAGCAGCTTTCTCAGTCTTTTCCAGCATGAGGCCTTCTTTGAACATTGGAAATTATTCTGTGCATCCCCTTGCAACACTAGCTGTGCCTTTAGTATCCTTTGAGGAAAGATACAGTGAGAATATGGTTCTCAGACACCTTGCAATAATTCTGCCTTTATCCCATGGCAAGGTCTATAGTCCATAGATCTGGAACATTCTTTAGCTATTTAGAGAATTCAGTGGTGATTTTCTAGGCAAACTCGATGATCCCATTTACTTATTTATGGTCCTCAATGATCTCAATATATTTATATCATACTTTGTACACATCATTGGATTAATATAATTTTCCATCTGTGAACAGGTCCGCACATAATCTTTGTATATTCCACATTCATGTATGTTATATATGCATTAGTAGGTGTATATTTTTACTAACATAATAAACCCCTGAGAACCTATGACTCTACTGAAAAGCTAGGAACTTTCTGATCACTTACATTTAGTGAAGTGGTCCTTCCCCAACCCGTTTCCATGTTTCCCCCAACCCAACCACCACCAGTCTGAATTCCATGTTCATTGTTTCCTTGATTTCCCTTTTGTATACAGTCTTGTCTTCTCTATGCTCGGATTGGCTAACGTAGCAATCACTTTAACCTATGGAGTGCTCACTGTGTGCCAGACACTGCACTAAGTACTTTATACCCCTAATCTCATCCAGATCCTACCCCAACTATAAGTATCCTTTATACTCATTTTCGGATGGGAAAGCTCCAAGGGGGGGGGGTGACTCGTCCCAGGTCACCTTGCCAGAATTGATGAAGTGGGATTGGACCCAAGTCTGTCTAATGTCAGAGCCCATGCTGCCCACCCCTATACCACCCCACTTTCTGAGCCTCGGGCATCTGAGGCAGCCTGCACTTGGCCAGCCACATGGGGATCAGACAGCTTCTAGGAGCGTGGACTGTAGAAGGTCACAACACACCCAGGGTCTTTTTCACAAGGAACAAAGGCCTGTGATGCAAGTGTGGGGAGCCTGCTATGCCTTGGACATGTCAGTGCACCCTCATCTCTTCCTGGAGCTTCGGGGAACTCCCTTTGTGTGGCAGCTAGAAGACAGGGTGGGAGTTGACATGATGCGGCTGCAACAGAAGCAAACCTGGAAGGAGCTTGTCTCTGAGTCCCCTTCCATGACTCTGCTGCAACCTGGCTTTCTATACTACTTGTGACCGCCATCATTTGACGTGTGTGCCATTCGCTTCTTATCTGTGTCCTCTGCAAGACTGAGATCTCACTGGTTTTCCTCACCTCTATATTCCTATCACATGGTGACTATTTGTAAAATAAATGAAGGAAGGCATTTATAGTCCCGTAGGAAGAGACAGATGTGCAATAAATTTCAACTAGATATGGAGGTTGCCATTCTTGAGGAAGGTATGAAGTGCTGGGTAATCTAACAGAGGGAGACTTCAGATATCTGAGAAGCTCCCCAAGGAAGGAGGCATTGGAATGGGAGATTGAAGGGTGAATAAGAATTTACCAGCTGCTGTAGGTAAAATTCCAGGGAGAGAATAGCATGTACAATGGCAAGAGGAAAAGGAAAGGGGAACCCTGATGACACAGAGATGGCTTCTGATGGCCTCAAAGCCAATGTCTACTGCCAGGACACTGTCGCAGTTTCTTCCTCCTTGGGGGCAGAGCTGAGCTGACCTGAGACAAGGATTTGATTGTAATTAATAGAGCCACATACCATCCAAGGGCCCAGTGAGACTGGGCTGGGCTCTGGAGAATCAGTGCCCAATATTGCCAAGGCTTATTCTCTGGAGACAGACCTGTGTTTGAGTTCCCACTCCTTTACCTACTAGGTGAGGGATTTGGGGCATGTTAGTTGAATTTCCTGAGCCTTTGTTTTACCACCTGTAAAATGTGAATACCAACTCTCTTAGAGGATTAATGTGAAGATTTGATGAGAGAACAAAAGAAAGCATGGAATGCAGCACCTGGCATAGAATAAAGGGCTCAGCTGTGAGTTCATTTCCTTGGAAATGACACTCTGGCCCCTCTCAGCAACCCGGAGTCAGCAGGGCTTCCCACCCATTTGTCCATTCATTCAGTGGTCATTTGTTCCTAATGGTGAGCAAAGCACGTTGTTCCTGTCCCAAGTGACTCCCAGTGCACTGAGGGAACAGACATCTTTCAGCGGTCTCCTAAGTGAGTGTAGAACTACCACTCTCCTTAGTGTATAGAGGAGGCGGGCCTGTGTGCTCTGAGTTGAGTTCACTGTAGGAAGTCTGACCGAACCAGGGCATTGAGAAGTTTCTGGGAGAAGTGACACTTCAGGTGGGATCTGAAGGAAGGGTTAACTTCACTGAGTGGGAACTGGGTTCCAGGAACACATGCAGAGGCCCATGGAGGGGCTGAAGATGGAGCACCAGAGGCACTAAAACAGGACCCTAAAGGAGCAGGACACAACCAAGCAAGCTGCTCTGTCTTCTTCGATTCCCTCTCCTTACCTGGCACCCAGAGCTGTCCCAAGTCCTCTGGACCTCATCCCAAAACACACAATGGGAAAGGAAGGTGGTGATGCCAACTGTGAGGTCTCTGCCTGGGGTCGGCTCCAGGTCAGACTCGGGGATCACAGTCAGATAGTAGACACCTTCTCCGAAATGCAGGTCCTTTGGGCTCAGGATCCATGTGGACAGCCCATCTGCAGGAAAGGGGGCTTGGGGTCAGCCTGAAGCCTTGGAAGACTGGGCTAACATCACGGAAGAGGGAGACTGAGGTGACTTCGCAGGGAAGCTGGCCCTGGTGGTCTCCCGAGTGTCCCAGGAGTACCCTCTCCTCCTGAGACCAGGAGCATAGAAGAGGCTCTCCCAGATTAGTGTACAGAGCACAGCTGCCAAGTCAGACAGACGAGGGCTCAAATTCTGACTCTGTCCCTTCTTGAATACGTGACTTGGGACCAGTTCCTTAACTTCTCTGTTCTTATCTGGAAAGTGGAGATGTCAATAGTCCCCGTCCCTGAGAGTTGTTGAGAGGGTTGCAATGAGGTCAGTTTTGTGCTTGTCTGCTTGTTCAGGGCATATAGTTAGTGCTCACCTATTAGTAATAATAGTAATAATACTAATGACAAAAATAAGTGCTTAATGTAGCAGTTGTTTTTTTTCCACCTATGGCTTCTGATTCTCAAGTTTTGAGCTGGTCGCATTCCCAGGAAGGAGCTTGAGGAGCTGACCCAATGATTTGACTACCTGAGGCAGCCATTGGTGGAAGGTGAGCTTTGGCATCGTAGCTGGTCTCATTGGGGTGGTAGCCATAGCCCAGGCTGAGTGTGAGTGGGATGTCAGGTCTCCAGTGTAGCTGGATCCCCAAAGCTGTCCCCTCTGAAGTCAGGTTCACCCACAGAGCTTCAGGACTGATCAGATTCAACACAGTTGGCTCGCTGTGTCCTTCTGAAAGCCGGGGCAGTAGGATCTGTCATCAGAAACAATCAAATCAAGGGTGTACCAGATGGGAATGCCAGTTAGCATCAGGGCTGCTGTTCAGAGCTGGGCAGGGTGAGCACCTGGGGAACTGGAATCCACTCTGTGCTTTGCTCATTCTGTTAGTTTCCTAGAGGTCCTGTGACAAGTGACCACACACTGTGTGCTTGAAACAACACAAATTTATCTCATAGTTCTGGAGGCCAGAAGTTCAAAATCAGTTTCATAGGGCTAAAGTCGGCAGGGCTGGTTCCTTCTAGTGGCTCTTTGGGAGAATTCACTTCTTTGCCTTTCCCCACTTCTGAAGGGGGAAACCCTTGGTTCCCTCTATATCCCTTGGTTCCTACATCCCTTGATTCATAGCTCCTTCTTCCCATCACCTTGCCCTTGTGCTTCTGTAATCAAATTGCCTTTTTCTCTTCTGAAGTCAACTCCCCTTTTGCTTCCCATTTATAAGGACCTTGTAATGACATTGGGCCCACCTAAGATAATCCAGGATCATCTCTATAACTCAAGATCCTTAAGTCACATCTGCCAAGTCCCTCTTGATATATTCACAGGCTCAGGGATGAGAACATGGACATCTTGGGGGTCTTTATTCAACTTACCACAGTCAGCAAGCTGTGCACCCCAGTTCAGGGCTGCATCTGCACAGAAAGAGCAGAGGCTTTTTCTAATTCACACAAAGGTGCCCTGTGAACTAGTGGTAGTGTTGATGAAAGTGTTGATCAAGTATGTGTAAGTTAGAGCACAGGTCACAGAGGCAGAGAGATCTCTGTTTGGTTCTTGACTCTGCCCTATTATTAGCTCTGGGACCTCTGGCCAATTAACAAACCACTCTGAGCCTCAGTTTCTTGTCATCCATAGAACACATAGACTCTAGACTCATTGAGAGTATTAAAAATGATATTGCACATAAACTGTTTAGCCAAGTGCCAGATACACAATAACATTCAACAATAGTTGCTATTACTCTGTTATCATTTTTACATCAAAACTTTTTATAACCTTTCTCCATTTAATCAACTCTGGAGATTAATACTCTCCATTCCCTTTTTAAAACAGACTGATGTATGCCCATTGTACATTGTTTACTCCTGGTGGCCCTCTATGGTAGAGGCAGCAATGTACTGCCCATCTCCTCCTCCCAGGAAGGACCTGCTGCCCAAGCCCAAGGAGTGTAGTCAGTAGACAGGCTCTAGCTCCCAGGTCTTTCAGGGTCTGTCCTAGCTGCAGACTCACCTGTCCTCAGGACCTCCCTTCCTGGGGCCACCTGCATTCAGTGACTGAGCAAGGAGAAGGGTGTAAGGTTCAGACATATTGGCCTGATGCAGGATATTCTTGTCTCACTGGGATTTTAATTTATGGAAGTGACTGAGTGATGACATGGAGAGGTCAATGCCATTTAAATAAAAATTTGTTACATGCATTTCCTGAGGGAAGGGGACCTGCCATGCCACACAGGGCCACAGGGGAAGTGCCAGGTCAGGAGGCAGAAGCTGACATGGAGATGGAAAGCCCAAGCCATGGCCTTTATTGGGGTTTCCAAAGGGAAGGAATGCAGGACAGAGTAAACAATTTAGGATTGACCAGTTTGAATAATTCTGGCTGGCTTAGGCTACAGGGGTGGTCTCTAATTGCCTGGTACCTGGCCCTGGGGTGATTTTGGTCAAGGTTGAATACTGGCTTGGTATGTGAGCATCAGATAAAGGGGATAGCTGGGGTAGAGACTCAGGATCAATTGTGCCTGTAAAAGGCATGAGCCCTTTGCTATCTCTAAGGACTGGCTGGCCCTGGGAGGGACAGTCTCTCCTTACCAGCAAGATTTTTAAGATGTCACAACAACATAAGATACAGAAAATAACAAACACAATTAATATAACCCAGATGGCTAATACTTGCTGCAGCGTTCCCTCTGGACTGACTGGGGCTGTGTGAGGTCTGGATTAGAGTCTCTTGTAATTACTGACTTCTGCCCAATCCTGTTTTCTTTCTTTACTCTTCTCGGGTATTTGATCTCTAGGAAGCATCTTGCACTGAAAATTCTTTCTCAACCCCTGCTTCTCGAGAACCCAACTTATAACATCTCCGAAGCAATCCTGGCAGCTCTCTCCTGCCAGTCAAGGCACATGCTCACTGATGGGCAGTTGTGTCTGACCTGCTCATGCCCAAACCTGCGCATGTCCGCTGTGCTCGTGACTCTAAAGGTCAGTTTTAATCATGTATTCCACACAGTGACCAAATAGGAGTGTGAAAAGAATGATTTGCGTAAAAACTTAAGTTGAATGTTTTGAGAAGATAATAAAGATGAGTTGCTAAAAATTGTTCTTGAATTAGTCATTGATGGGAAAACTGTAAAGGATTAGGAAAAAAATCGTTAAACTCTCCAAAGAATCCGAACTCATATGGCAGTGTGGTGTGCTTACATTTTTCATTAACTGTAAGGAAACTCTAACTGGACCTTTCAGAGGCTATGTTGTCATGAAGATGATTAAAATTCCAAACAACAGATTTAAAGAAACTTTTTAGTTGTATACCCAAAATTTATAATGATGTACTTTTATAGTTTTAAAACACAATGTTTAAGATGGGATCATTTTTAATAATTCTCCTCCTTAATATATATTTTTCATAGCCAGCCAACTTGTAGTCCCAACCAAGCTGGAGAAGACAGAACGGCCACCTGACTTCTGACAGCATCCCCAGCATCTACCTCAATATTCTCCGACAGGTTCTTCATGGGTATGAGCTGTCCACTAGGGCTGGTCAGAGAGAGGCCGCCAACAGTCCCACTGACATCAAAGTACCTTCAGGCTTGGAAAGGGCTCTTTGGGAAACTCGTCATCTGAAACCAAGAACAAGGAGCTTTGGCCCAAGTGCCCCAAGGCTGGAAGGTGAAGAGGTCCCTATGTGAAGTCATGACATTTCCTAAGAGGGAATGAACAAGTGGCCCTTGCCTTTAGGGGTAAACTGGGGCCCTGCCTCTAGCTGCTGCTGGTTTTCCTGGTGTGTGTCTACACGTCAGGGCTGTGGCTTCTGAAAACTGGGCCTAGAGAACCCAATCAGACTGGCTACAGCTGAGCGGTTACTAGCCTGTAAAAGAGTCTGAGTCTTTCTTCTGGCAAAGCTAACAAGTCTCTAAGAGAGAGAAGTTTGTTCGCTTTCACTGCGGCGCAAGGAGCAAAGAGTCAGATGTGCACTGATTTGGGAATGGAAAAGAGCCCTGGGTTTGCTATTTCCTAGTTATGGAATGAAGTCGATTTGGGAGTCAGAAGGCCTGGGTCTGAAACCCAGCTCTCCCACTTTTGCTTGTGGCCTTGGGCGAGTCATGGAACCTCATCTATCAAATGGGCATCATGTTGCTATGTAATTGACAGGGCTGTTATCAATCAACATAATGGAGCAAATGCTGTGTAAATGCTTTGTAAATGGATTGTAAAGGACTATTCCCAAGCAGGTTATTACTGTTGTTACCCTTATGTCCACCGGCTCCTGACCATCCTCCAAGGAGCCAAAGGAGGAAGCAGCAGGCAAGGTGAAGGTCGCAGAGCTGGCAGCAGCAATGTACACAGAGGAGTCTTGCAAACTCTGGCGTTGAATCCTGGCCATGAGGTGAGAACAGAGGCGCTGGGAGGAAGGGGAAAGTCTGCGTCAGAGGAACATCTGACTGTCCCTTGCACTACAGGGAGGACTGTGTTACCATCAGAATAGGCTGCTCTCTTTTGACCCCCTGATATGGTTCCCCATGTTTGTGTCAGCAGCAGTATGAAAGGCAGGCGATCCCCCTGCCCTGGGTTGGAGGCCCCATGAGGACAGGGCTTTGGCCAGCTTTGTTTACTGCTTTACCCCCAATATCTAGAACAGTGTCTGGAACATACTGGTGGTCAGTACATATTTTGTTGGATGAATAAATGAGCTTTGATGTGGACATTTGTCTAGGCTTATCTCCCCTGCCTACTTGACTTCTGATGTCATGGGCTCCCAGCCCCATCTTTACAGCCTTTGACCTTGTCCCATCTGGTTAAATTGGGGACCTGGTTTCAAAACCTAGCTCTGATCAGCATGCTGCTTTGGGAAACTGCCTCTGTGATCCAAGAGGGCAACCCAACACAGGGACATCTCTCAGTGAAAAGCCCTTCTCACTTCTAGGTCCTGTCACTTCTCCCATCTCCAGGGCTGGTCTCCCGGGCTCTGCCTGTCACAGGGTCTTGGGATGTAGATGTGGAACAAGCCAGATCAGGGGACAGGCTTTCTTGGGGACCCACCATACATCTGGTTACCTGTTTGTATACACAGAGATGGAGGATGTGGCCAGTGTGGCTGGAAGGCCCCCGGGCAGTCTCGCCAGCAGGAGGACAGACTGTACATGTTCCACAGCTCTGAGCAGCTGGGGCACTGTGGCTACCTGGAAAAGAAAGCAGGGGTGTATAGAAAGGAGAGGGAGAAAAGAGAGGAGAGAGGAGAAGAAAGACAGAGAGAGGAGGAAAATAAGAGAGAGGAAAGAGAGATTGGAGAGAGAAGAGGGAGGAGATAAAACAAGAGAGACCCATCTCTATGTATCACCTCTGGTTACTGTCGCAGGCTGGTGTGGGACCTTCGGCAGGGACTGAGTGAGGCAGAGACCATGAAGGGATGCTGTTAATTGGGGGGACGAAGAGTAAGCACTTATAAAACTTCTAACACTTGACTTACGTGAACCCTTTTCATCTTCAGACAAGTGATTCTATAAGGCAGCTACATGTAAGTGACAGAGGCAGGATTCGAACTCAGTCTGCCTCCTGCCAGAGCCTGCTCTCGGCCTGCTACACCACACTGCCTCCCAGAAGTCATGGTCTCTGGAACCTTCCTTCAGCTTCCTAGAAAGGACTTTAATTTCCATTCCTCAGTTTCCTCATCTGCAAGATGTGGTGGAAGATCCATCTAGAAATGCTGGTGTGAGCTGGGCACATGGTAGGTGTGAGGTCTGCCTCTGGGCTGGGACACCTACCTGGCTGCCATTGGCCTCTGAAGGCTCTTCGAGTCTGTCCCTCAGGGAAGCTTCTAGCACGCTGCCCACAGCCTGAAATAGGTCACTGGTGGCTGCCTGGCGCCTCTGGTCCTCAGGATGGGCCTTGGCACTCACTGCCAACAGGGCCTCACTGGCATGCTGCAGAGCCCAGCTGGCCTCCCACTGGGCTCACCCAAAGGGGAAGGAAAAAGAGCATGAGCCCCTGCCTGGGATTCACGGGATGGGGGCTAGAAGGGAGGGGGACAAGGTGGGGACCCAAACTAGGAAAATATGGGCCCGGCCCATCACATCAGCTGCCTGTATCCCCAACTTGAGGCTGGTGTTCCCTCCCTACAATGTACTAAGTTCCTTTAGTAGAGTAGCCTAGTCCATCTTGGGATCCTTCCCAGAGTGCCTTGAAAAATGCCCAGAACATAGTAGGCTTTCAGTAAACATTCACTGACTGGATGGATGAATGAATGGATAGATGGATGGGTGGGAGTTATCCACCAGGAGGCATGGGGAAGCTGGGGTACATGTGCCACAGCCAATTCACCACTGACCACAGCATTGATTCCCTGACATGTTCAAGCCTCCATGTGGGAGGCAGAGCATGCAGGGGGCGGGGAGGGGGGATGCAAGGGCAGATGTCAGAAATGAAAGAAAGGCTGGAACGGGCGGCTCGGCGTCAGGCTGCTGTGCACTGGAGTGGGAGACATGGGTGATCAGTAGCATTGTCTGGACACATACTTAACCACCCAATAATTAGTTAAATTTACTGGCAGAGTGTGGTGTGTAAGCACACAGACCATCACATCCAGAAGGAGACACAGAGCACTTTCCCTCCCTTAGCATCACCCTTGTAGGACTTGTGGAAAGAGGTGGTGGAAATCTTGGCTGCCTGTGCTGGGGTGAGTTGTCAGACACCATAGAGGTACATGTCCCATGGCTTGGCTCAGTGGCTGGAAACTGACTACTCACTTGGGCCAAGGGCGTGAGCTCCTCACTGCGATGGGTCACCTCTCTCAGCACCATGGCCAGCTCCTGCACCCTCTGCATGTCCCCCAGGGTGATAGTGACTGCAGACAGTGACCCCAGCACATGCTCTCTGACCTTGGTACAGAGGGAGGAAGGTAAGGAGAGGAAATGTAATTCCAGTGGTTTGATGAAACAGTTTCAGAAAGATTTAGGGCCAGAGCAAAGAACCAGACTCCTCTGGGGTTTTTCAAAGCCCACAGACCTTTGTTTGCCTCATAGAATGTATGGTGGGCAGAATAATGGCTTCCCAAAGATGTGCACTTCCTAATCCCTGAGACCTATGAATATGTTATCTCACATGGCAAAATCATTTTGGAGATTTGATTAAGTTAAGGATTCTGAGATGGAGTGTCCCAGATTAACCAGGTGAAACCAGTATGATCACAGGGGTCTTTATAAGAGGGAGGGAGGAGAGTCAGAGTCCATGGAGGCAGGAGTGGTGGAGAAGGAGAGGGAAAAGAGAGAAGAAAGGAGAGGGGGGAGTAGGGGAAGGATTTGAAGTCAGTAAGCTTCTGGCTTTGAAGATGGTGAGAGGAACCTAGGCAACTTCTAGAAGCTGGAAAATGCAAAGGGTGGATTTTTCCCTAGGCCTCCACACAGTACACAGCCCTGCCAACACCTTGACTGTAGCCCAGTGAGAGTCCTCTCAAACTTCGGGCCTCTGGCACTGTGAGATAATACACTTGTGTTGTTTCAAGCCACTAAATTTGTGGTAATTTGTTACAGCAGCCATAGGACACTAATACAGATTGTCTCAGCTTTCTCCAGATCTTCAAATTAAATCTGTAAAATTTGGCATCATTTCAAAACAAGTCACATCTCAGGGCACTCGTGACCAGAATGGCATGATAGTCAGAAGTCACATTGCTTTGCCGGCCCAGTGTGGATGGCAGATCTTGTTGTAGGCTTGGGTCCCTGTGTGCCTTTGGAGTGACTGGGGACAAGGATGCCTCCTCCTCATTCACTGACTCCCACCTTAAGCTTTCTGGGGCTTCTGAGGAATGCGCTTTCTAAGCCACAAAGCCCTGATGAGGGGCTGGCCAGGGGCTGGCTCTGGCAGCAGCAGCACAGACAAACTAAGAGTATCATTTCAGCACTGCCCCGCTGAGCTTTCTGCGTTGAAGGAAACATCTTCAATGTTCTGTCCGATGACATAGCCACTCACCAAATGTGATGGTGAAGCCTTTGGAATGTGGCCAGTACCACTGGAGAACTGAATTTTTAACTTTGTTTCATTTTAACTTAATTTATTTTGATTTTTATTTACTGATTTGAGAGAGAGAGGAAGGGGGAGAGACAGGACGGGGGGAACCCATCAATTTGTTGTTCCACTTATTCATGCATTCATTTGCTGATTCTTGTGTGTGTCCTGGCCAGAGATAGAATGCACAACCTTGGCGCATTGGGATGATGCTCTAACCAACTGAGCTGCCCAGCCAGGG
The DNA here is from genome assembly GCA_039655065.1 of Glossophaga mutica. NCBI lineage: Eukaryota > Metazoa > Chordata > Mammalia > Chiroptera > Phyllostomidae > Glossophaga > Glossophaga mutica. Next base: position 25,303,742 of record CM077315.1, read on the forward strand.
CTATTTCATTTTAACTTAAATGTAAGTAGCTGGACATGGCTAGTGGCAACCATTTGGGATAGCACAGATGCAAATGAACAATCCTTCTCACAGCCTTCTAGTCACAGCTTGCTCAGTCTAACCATCAAACAGTTTTTCATGGCAGCTGTAGATTCTTGTGTGTCTGCCATTAGCTCAGGGTGTATACAGGCTGTGGCTTGGATAGAAGATAGAATAGACCAGTATACAAGGGGACTCTTGTTAGAATGTTCTGGAAGGGAAACTCAGAAAATGGTCAAACTCATGTTTCCCTCTGTAGATCTTCCCACCATCCTCGTCACCATCTTGGAGGCTGTCTACATGGAGATGTCACTGGCCCCTGATCCTCTGGCCAATGTATTCACTCGGTGGGAGGATGGAGGGCAGGAAGAAAAAGAGCTGGAAGTTATTGTTCCAGTGCCCTCCCTATCAGGTTACTGTGGGTTGACTTTCATTCTTCAAAAGCCACCGCTCCTACCAGGCAGCCCTCTTCACACACAGCTGCCCCTTTTGGATTCTGGTCACTTCAGATGGAGCTGCTGCTGTCCTGTGTCATCTGTGTGCTCAGGGACCAAAGGACATCCAAAGGGAAATGCGCGACAGGTAACGCTCTGAATGAATGCAATCAAGAACCAGATGGGGGTATGTCTGTATATGGGGGCTCTAATGTGAAGCGGAGGGCTGGGTGAGAGGGCTGGGAGGGCTGGAGGTGGATGGGGGAAGAGCCAACCTGGGTTTGAACCATCTTCACCACCTGCTAGAAATGGGGACCTGGGCAAGCTACTAAAATTCTTACCCTGTCTCTCCTACCATAACATAAATGGGGACCTAGCCATTTACTTTGTAGGGTTTTAATGGGGGTTACACACCCTGAAAGCCCTAATTCAGGGTCTGACATAACATAGTGTGTGCTCAAAAAATGATAGTTACTTCTCTGTACTTAATTACTTTGACAGCCACCACTCCTTTGTATTAAAAGTTCTTATCACGTGTCCTGCACTGTCAAGTACTTTCATGAAAACCTTTCAGGGAACCAGAGAAGTCTTTCTTCCCTTCTCCATACCCAGCAGGTATGTGTGATGCTGTGTGTGGTGCAGACATGTTGTATGCCTGCAAGTACATACTCATATTCACGTACCGTGTACTGGGAGTGGAAGTAATCATACATTCTACAATAATTATTTATAACATTAGTTTATAACACATGAAGTGGCCATTTTGTGGATTAAAAGTGATTGAATGTGGGCAATTTCATATGGTTCGACCTATAGTTACAGTGAATTTAATTCTTATTTAATTCTCACTATAACCTTATTAGGAAAATTATCTCCATTTCAAGACTTGGGAAACTGAGGCTTAGGGAAGTTCAGTCATCAGCTTGTGATAATATATCTGGTAAGTGACAGAGTTAGGACAGCATCTAAGACCAACTCTAAGCTATTAACCTTGTGACTGAAGCCAGGCCACTTTTCCCCTCTGGCCTCAGTATCGTCTTCAATAGCAAGGACTGGAGCAATACACCAAGTCCCCTCCCACCCTAGGAGTCCGTGACTCCATGAGGCTGAGCAGAGACAGGCTTCATTTATGTCACTTACTGAAAGGACCAAAAGAGCAAGGTAATAATGTCAACAGCTTAGGAGACACCAAAGACTTCTTCACAGATCCTTGAACACTGCTCCCCACCCTGAATAGCTACATACAGTCTGCAGGGGCCCCAGCAGAAGGCATAAAAGCGCTCATCTTAAGTACCTTCTGTCTGGCGCCTGTTCTCTGTGGCCACCTGGATCCCATCCCCTGGCACTCCCGGTCCAGCATGGAGGACACAGACCTGGCCAGCTGGAAGAGCCTCTCTGGGCCCCGCCCCCCTTGTAGAGCTGCAGTAATGTTCTCTGACACTGCAGCCTGGAATGCCCCGTCCTCAACACGAGTGTCTCCAAGTCCCACCTGTGGGAAACCAGAAACATGCTTTGTGCAGGGAAGGTCTCAACTCGCTGGTTCTTGTTCAAGAACAAGAGCCTGATGTCACAGATCTTCATGTGGGAAAGTACAGAGCAGGCCTGGAAACCTTTGCACCTGGTGTGGAGCCCTCAGGCATTTTCTGAGCTTTGAGGGCCGCTGGACTGCTGGCACCAGGCACCTGATGGCCAACAAAAGCAAGCCTTGGGCAAGTCACTGCTTTACCCTTCACTGCCCTCCACATGGCACTCTCGATCCCTTCCCAGTCCACTGGCTTCCAACCCTTGGCATTTACTTGGGATTTTATCCAGCCTCTGCCTTGTAGCCCTGTTAGTTGATCTTGGTCCTCCTTCCTCTCGACTTCAGACACAGTGGCCTAACTCATCCATGGGTCCTTCTACTCCAACCACCTCAGGTCCCCTGCTCTAAGCCCCCAGGACCCTACCCTTATTCTGGCCACTAATCATAAGACCTTCAAAGGTAGAGACTGTGTCTGTTTTGTCCATAGCTGTATCCCCAGGGCCTGGCACATAGGTAGGTGCTCTGTAAATATTTGTTGAAGAAATGAATGAATCAGTGACTCATCTGGTTATGCCCTAGGCTCCTTTCAACCCAGCCACCCTCTTATTATTTTTTTTAATTTCTTTCTTTCTTTTTATTTTTCTTTTCTTTTTTTTACAAACCCTTGTGTCAAGGGCTGACTTTCAATAGCCAGCCATCCTCTTAGTGAAGTTCTGACAAGTCAAGTTTTCTCAGTAAGGAAACAATGGCTGCTACCCACCTTAACTGCTGCACGGGTGTGCCGTCTGTCCCCTGCACGATTGGAAACAGAAATGACCACTGTCAGCACAAAGTCATTGTTTCCTTTTCCAAGTGGCAGATAGACTGATGGGAGGGCAGGCTCAGGGCCACAGTGTAGACATGAACCTGGCAAATGGACATTAGACAATTAGGGGAGCATCTCCAGGCCCCAGGAAGACTGCAAACCCGCCAGGTTAGAGCCTGATGACAAGGACACAAAAGCCATAGCTCCCGAAGGTATGGCAAGTGCTCGGGGGCTCCATACTTTCAGGGAGAAGACAGCCATTTATACTGATTCACTGTCCTCTCTAAGTCATAGTGTGCTGCTGGGACCTTGGATTAATTTTACTAAAATCCATGAAAATTTTCAGGAAAAAACTCCCTCTTTAGAAGTTGTTGTTTAAAAAAAAAAAAAAATCAAGATTGTAAACCAGACTACAAAAAGGAGGAGGAGGAGGAAAAGGAAAAGGTCTTAACATTAACTCCAAACATACTCAAGCTCACTCAGATGTCCTTTCCTGTACAAAGGCCTTCCCTGGCTGCTCTACCTACAACAGTGCCCCTGTCGGATGTCATTGTTTACCAGCTGTCTCCACCACTATCATAAATATCTTGAGGTCAAGGGATTTTCTATTTTGTCCATTGCTATATATCTAGCACCGAGAACAGAGTCTGATATTCAGTACATATTGATTGCAAGAATGAGTGAATGAATGAATATCCTTTGTATTCTTAAAAAGGAATCACTATTCAATCATGAAGTTATTGAACTGCAATTAACAACTCATTTTTATATGATCACACTTCCCTGCCTCCTTGATAACCTGTGAGATGCATGGGGAGGTACTACAGAGGAATAATCAATCAGTCAGAATTGGAGCAGCTAGCCTGGCCTCTCCATTGAGGGGTACATGGGTTTGGAATGAAAATCTATTTCCCTCCTTGAATTGTTTCCCTCTTGGCTGAGACCTAGACAGCCCTCTTCACAGCCCTGCGTTCCACATCTATTTGATGGGATACCCCATGAAATTCACACTTGCTTGGGTCTCGGGATAGCTTATGTCCACCTTTCCCTAGTCAAGGCATTCACTTTACATCTTTATAGTGTTCAATGCTGAATGTCGGAGAGCTCCCTAGCAACACTCCTAGGTGCCTAGGTTTGGAGGAAAGTTTCAATCTAACTGGAACATTTTCAGAGCTCATGTGAGGGTCACAAAATACCAAAACTTGTTGGGAGGAGACGAGGACCCAGATGAGTCCTCCAAAGATCAACTATCTCCAAACTGCGAGACCAGATGTGGTGTGGGCTGCTCACCCCATCTCTCCTGCTGATGCTCCACAGCTGTCCTGGGGTGTGGGTTGTGGTGACAGGACTCTGTGCAGGGCATTGTGCAATGGGGATGGGGTCTGCATACCTCACCCCTATAAACCTTTGCAAAAATGTCTCCTTTCAGTTGAGCATGATCTGTGACATTGCCCATTCCCTGCTACGGGGTCAATAAAATTGCTGACGATTCTATGAACCAGACCCATCTCTGTCCTGAATGGCTCATACTTCCAAGGGGTCATGGCTACTCCAAGTGAGCGTTGGGCAATAATGTCCTAGTAGTGGCCCCACATGGTCATGCTTCTGTGTATACTCACCCATTTAACTTTCTCCACACCCGTCATGCCAGAACAGGGGTCATTTTGGCCTCCATTGTTGTGGAGGAGATACTGATGGGATCTGCTCTCATCTGAGGTGTGTGGGTGGGCCAGTGTGCCTGGGGGTAAGAGTGTTAAGATTTAGGGGAGCCTTGTAAACCTCTCTAATGCATGGAATGTGTTCTTCACAGCTTCCAGAGAGAGACAGGCCCTGTTCTGGGAAAGGAGGAGCCCAGGAGCCGAAGGAGGAACCTATCCTTGGGCCAGTACCTGATTCCAGACAAAAGCAGTACTCCAGGGGGCCCAGGGCAGCGGAGGCGGTGCAGAAGGTGGCGAAGCTTGTTAGAACGGTGCCCTCCTCCGGGGCAATGGTGCAGGTGGGCACCTCAGGGGGAGGCAGAGTGCTGATAACATAGGTGTCCTCCCCGTAGGCATGCCCAGTAACTGCTGGGGAGTGAAGACAGAAGGTGCTCAGGGGCTGTGTGGCTCATACAAACTCCGCCATGCTTCGGGATTCCCCAGGAAACTCAGACGTGTAGGCTCCCAGGCCCTTCTCTGGACCCTGAGCCACAGACCTCACTGGAGGCTGTGGGGTAAGCCCAGAACTCTGCAAATCTAACAACTACCCTGAAACAGGGCATCCTGGGATCTCACTTTGAGAAATTGGGCAGAGACAGAGAAACAGATTCTGATAAACCTGAACTTGAATCCCAGTTCTGCCACTTACTAGCCAGGTGACCTTGAACAAAAGCTCTTTGAGAGTCAGTTCCTTATCTATAAAATGGGGTAAATAAGAATAGCTTCCTCACAGAGCTTTGGTGAGGAGGGAGTATATTGGGAAAAATGACTTGCTCAAGCTCACTGAGTTAGGTAGGGCCACAGTCAGGACCTGGAAACAGGCTGATCCCACCTGGAACCATGCTTTTGCCAGGGCCCCACGGCACCATGCATAGCTCCCCCCAACCCGAGTTGACCTGCACCAACATCACACATCACCTGGTATAATCACCTGGTTTTTCAAAAAGAGTATCTACCCGGAAGAGCTAGGCATAAAGACAATCTTCATCAATTAACTCATTCCTTGGCCTAGACTTAATTCAGAAGGGTTGGGGCAAACTCGGGAGTGTGTATTTTAAACTGGTACTTCCAGTTAGCCCACTGTGGGTGGCCTGTGAGTCACTTTGATAAATACTGAGTCAAAGGAATCCATCCGAAAAAGAATTCTCACCCCCATTATTTATCTTTTTGAGACTCTGTATTCTCTGGGTTCTGGGCTTGTTTTAAGTAAAAAGTGCCGAATCGTCCTGGCAGGATATTCAGGCTGCACGACCCCAGAATGATCTGCTTGCACCACTGGTGTTTTCTCATCTACCCTGCATAATACAACTTCGAGGCAGGTGTTTTTATTATGCCTAGTTTACATGTGTGGAAACTGAGGCACAGAGAGATTATATCCCTACTCTTCAAGCTAGAAAGTTGTGGTGATGGGATTCACACCAGAGCCTGTGTATGGCCCCCACCCTATACTGATGTCCCGTATTTCAGGGCTTCTGGATTTGTCTTGGCTCATTTTTGGCAATGGACCAAATCCATGACAAGAGGCTAAATTAGGGGGCCTTTGTACCTGTGACCCTGATTCGGAAAGCCTGGCCCCAGGCCTGTAGGAGAGAGCTGTTCAGCAGCAGTGTGGAGGTGTTGCTCTGAAGGAGGATTAACGAACGTGGCCAAAATCCTCGGAGGCTACAGGCTGCCGGGAGGGGCTGGGTCTGAAAGAGAACACAGCCCAGTGGCCCAGAGGCGACAGTCAGGCCACTGGACCTCTACAGACACTGGTTTCTGACCCCTGGGGGGCCTTTCAGATTTGTCTATGACAGATGAGTGACAGCCACTGCTTGCTTCCCTGAGGTCAGCCCAGATATCCAATTTCCAGACCGGTTAGGGTATTGTCCTACCAGGTCAGGTTCCCTAGAAGCAGAGCCTGCAATGAGGATCCGTGTGCAGGTCATTGATTAAGGGAGGGCTGTTAGGGAAAACCAGAAGGAGAGGGAGGGAAGCTGAATAGGGTAGAAAATGAAAGTAGGCAAAGAAATGGTCTCAGGCGGCATCCAGACTCTGCCTGATCCCACGGGGCACTCTGGAGCACATAAGCTGCACCACAGAAAACATCTCCCTCAGAGGCAGAGGGGCTGAGCTGTTAGACTTCACAGTTATTGTCAGGGGTCACTCTGCAGTGGACTGGGACTGGGGCGCCAACAGCTTCTGCCGTGGTGTTTCCCCGTTGCTTTTGCTCCCAGGCATCCATTTCTCTGCCCAGTGCCCTGGTTTTCCTCTGGGGAATGTGCCCCAACCCCTGGCTCCCTCTCCACCAGCTCTGAGTGGAGTTGCCATGTTCCAAGCTCAGTCCTGGGCATGTGAGAAGTCAAAGTGGGAAGACTTTTCTATTTCTGAGGGTTGCCGGTGTCCTCACCTTCTCCAGAGGGGTGTCATCTAAATACCAGCTGAACGTTGTCACTGGGGAGTCATCACCCATGGTGACCCTGAGCATAACGTCTTCGCTGGCATTCACTGGCCCACAGTTCCTCTCACAGCTGAAAGGGAGGCGGAGAACAGCGAGGAAGCTCACTCAGGCATTGTCGCCACTTACCTGCCTGGTCTTTTGTCCAGTTTTTCTCAAGTCCTTTGAGAAAGTGAGAAACGGCCTTCTTTCAAGTGAAAGGTAGAATGAAAGCAACCCCCACCCCAGCTGAAACTGGGAAATAGCTTTGGCCATGAAGATGGAGTGATTCGTGCCTGACTGAATTCCCATTTCGTTCACTGCACAGGGTAGCGATATGGAAAGTACATAAGGCTAAGACAGGACCCTGAGCTCAAATTCTGTGCCTGCCACTTATGAATGGTCACCTTGCATGAGTCATCTAAATTCTCTGAGCCTCAGTTTCCTTGTGGAGGGATCAGAGCAGGAAATTTCTGTGACTCTCCCTAGTTCTAACAATAATGAACAAATGCTGTGATTTTATAGCATGCATGCCAGTTTATACATGAGTTCCCTTGTTATTAGCGTTTCTAATGCTTACCACAACCCTATGAGTGACATATTACGATCCTCATACCACAAATGAGCAAACCAGCAGGGTCAGGGAGCTTATATGATTTGTTCCATTGGCACACTCCTAAGAAAGGGGATAGAACACGAACCAACATGACTTGATCTGAATCCTGGGCCTTCTCTGTAATACCCCTCCCTTGACCCAATCACTTTAGCACTTGCTGTGTGTTTGGCCCATTCCCAGGTCCTTTCAGTTTTAAGTTGATAACAGCTCTTGAATCTTCCCTATTCCTGTCTTCATGTCTATCCTAGTGCATGTGTGCCAGACATTCTCCATTTACCCTACAGCCCACTCTCCATCAACTTCTGCTGCTCTGCACTAGGATACTGGTCTCTATAGACTGCATCACCCAATGGGAAACATTGGCTGGAGTTTGGGGGTGGGAGGAGAGAGGTCCCACCTGACTTGAGGCCTGAGTTCCAGGGGCGCGGACACATAGAGGCACTGCTCTTCCTGGTGCTCCAGCTCCTGGCCCCTCCAGATGGCCAGGTGCAGGGTGACTGCAGAACCGGGTGGTGGCAGGCAGGATGGTGGAACCACCAGCTCCCTCTGGTCTTTGTGGAGCAGCTTCCTCTCAACACAGTCACTCCACTGAGCCCAGCAACGGCCTGTAAAAGAGACAGGCAAACACTATCCATCCAGGAACTCTGAACTTTACACCTGTGGCTATCATCTGGTTTGGAGTTTTTAGAAGAAAAGCATCATGGATAAGAAAATGGGCTTCAAACAGATTTTGATTCTTTAAAAAAATTTCACTTGCAGGTTGCAGGAATGGTGCTGCAGAGGGAGAGTCCTGGGAAAATGACCCATGCTTCCCCCAGACTCTGAGCAAACCTGCAGGACATGTCAACTTGTTTTGTACCAGTGACTTGCACGGATGAGCAGGCAGGTGTGTAACAGGAGAGGTGCCCGCCTGGGAGAATATCCAGGGCAGCTTTTTGTCACTGGTGTCATTCTCACTCTATGTGGAAATGATTGTCCTCAGCTGTATGTCCCTGTGGGGCACATGGGGAACCTGGGGAGCTGTCCCTTCATCTGGGAGGCTGCAGTGTCATCTCTAGCTTTATGAAACCAGCTCGGTAAGTCTCTATATCCTTTGCCCTTCAACTCTGTTGATTGATGTTTATCCACTGCTCTCAAAATGATAGTTATTTCCAGGACATGTCCAGGGGTCAGGTCATTGGCTCAGTCACCTGAACTCTGTATTGGTATCCTTTACTAATTCAGATACTAGAACTAATATTCAGAAGGATGTTCTGGCCACTTAACAATCAATATCAAAGCCTTCAAATTTTGTATGACTCTGACCCAGCTATTCCATTTCTAGGAATTTATTTATGAAAGTAACCACAGGTTCAAATAAAGATTGAACTATAAAAGTATTCATTACAATGTTTATAACAACAAATAATTTGAAATGACCAAAATGTCCAAAAAGAGGGCAATGAGAAATAAATGATCATGCATCAACTTGACAGTCTATTATGCAGTTACTGGGAATATCAAGATCGAGAAAAAGATACCAGGGCATTAAAAAGTGCAGGATATATTGTTCAATGAAAAAACAAGGTAGCAAAAGCAATATGTACAATATGAATGACATTCATTTTCTTTCTAAAAGAATGTGTATGTAGCTAGGATATATCTTTATGAAAAGGAGGACAACCATTTCTTAAAAATGAGCACTGATGCTACAACTTTGGTTTGTCAGAAAATGCCTCATTACTTTCTCCTCCTAGGCTCTTCCCAGTGGTAAACCAAAGGCATTGGAGTGGAAGGAGGGATCCATCTAAGAGGGGAGGAGTATTTTATCACTGACATTATTTGTAGTGATAATACAAAAAGCAGACTGACTTCAGGGTTGTTATAGTTCTTGAATTCTCTACAGATGATGCATTTCCTTGTTGCCTGCCTTCAGGGCCACCCCCACCTTGGTTTGCCACTGCTACCTCCCATGTCCATTGGAATGTGCAATCTCTGGCATATACAAGGTACACAAAGTGTCAGGCATGAGTATGCTGCTGTGAAAGGGTAGGAAAAAGATCAGCAAAGCTGACTGCTATCCATCACTCCGTGGTGAGATAGGACAGTTCCAGAACTCGGAGGCCACCTACCACAGGACCACTGGAAGCATAAATCCTCGTCACTATCCGGCCAGGCCAGAGTCACGGTCGTGAAAGGATCCACATACCAACCAGGTTCCACGTATACCTCCACATCCCCTTGATCTCTCTGCAGGAAAAGCAGCTGGTTTGTGAGAGACCTGTCCACAGCTGGCACCCCACCCTCTACCTCAGAGCCGTCTGTGCCAAGGTGTGGAATGGAGACAGACCCTATCTGATCTGCCCAGCTCTCCTCAGGACAGATCACTGAGTAAGTAATGTTATTTGGAATGTGGGCTCAGTGCTAAGGGTCCACTGTGTGTTCAACTGTGCTATCAAAGCCTGCTCTAGGCCAGGCCCTGTGCTTGATACCTAGACAAACAGGAATGTAGACCTGGCCTCTGTCCTTACAGTTACTGGGCTGGCCAAAAATTTCGTTTGCTTTTTTCCCCATAGATGGCTCCAGTGTGCTTAGTTGTTTTTAACTTCATTTGAAACAATTTTGTTGGATTGTATTGTGACAGCTGTCATATGTGCATTTAAGAAAAACTTATCAGAATTGGTGAATTTTTGTGTAGCCATTTTAATATTAAAGATGGAAGAAAATACACATTTTCAGCATACTATGATTTATTATTTCAAGAAAGGTAAAAATGCAACTGAAATGCAAAAAAAGATTTGTGCAATGTATAGAGAAGGTACTGTGAATGATCAAAAATGTCAAAAGTGGTTCATGAAATTTTGAGATGGAGATTTCTCTCTAGATGGTGCTCCATGGTGGGGTAGACCAGTTAAAGTTGGTAGTAAGCAAATTGAGGCATTAATTTGAGAACAATCAATGTTATACCTATATAGGAGCTAGCTGGCATACTTAAAATAGCCAAATAAATACAGTTATTCATAAAAATGAAAAATGTGTCTTTTATTTTATGGAAAAAAATACCCTACAGGCTTTTTGGCCAACCTGATAGTAGGAAAGACAGGCAAGGAAACCAGTGATTAAAGCACAGAATTCTCCCCTGGCTGGGTAGCTCAGGTTAGAGTGTTTCCTGATACGCCAAGTTTGTGGGTTTGATTTCTGGTCAGGGCACATATAGGAGACAACCAATGAATACACAAATAAATGTGTAACAGTGGGGAATTGTAATACACCCCACCATTCTTTCATCATTGTTTCTGTAAATGCTGACTCCGACTAATTTGCAGCTTGTAGATAAGCAGCATGTTTATGTAAGAATCCTAGGAACTAACTTCAAAAGATACAAACTCCAGCCTTCAGGCATTCCAGCTCTGGAAGATTTACTGGCCTTCAACCTTGGAGCCAGGATGACACGAAGCTGGGATGACTAAACCAGGATGACGCACACCGGACCATCATTTGCCTGATCAGAATGGACTGTGCTCATCTGCACGTAGCGAACTTTTCAACCCCCTCCCTTGATCTCTTTGTTCTGTTCCCCTCTCCCTCCTTATAGAAATCTCTGCTTACACTGAGAGGTGGAGATGGGCTTTGAGACACGAGTCTCCCATCTTCTAGATGGCCAGCATCTGAATAAATAAACCACTTCCCTTTTACATCAGCACTTGTCTCTCTCGAGTATTGGCTTTCAAAGCAGCAGGCAGTTGGACCTGTTTGGTTATAAGTGGAATGACAAACTGATGTTTCTCTCTCTATATCTCAAATTAAAATTCAAAAAATTAAAAAGTAAAAAACAAAACCCCCAAACCACAGAGTGCTAACTACTGCAGGAGACAGGGCCCAGGAGATCATGAGAATGTAGGAGAGAGGGCAACAGGTTAAGAATGTAGGCCGTGGGGCCAGCCAGATTGCAAACTGGATCATTGGCCTGGGGGCCTCTGGCCAGTGTCTAAGCCTCACGAAGCTTCTGTTCCTCCAAGGGTTTGATAGCATCTGACTCCTGGGATTGCTGTGGATCAAATGAGAGAAACTAAGTGATGTACTTCCTCTTGTGTCTGGTGCTGAGGGGGGCGCCAAGTTTTAACCTCTACAAAGCAGAGAGCTGGCATCAGGGCAAGCTCCCCCAGAGGACAGGACCCCGGAGCTGTTGTGAAGTTGGAGGAGTGAAAGTGAGCAGGGCAACAATGAAGACCACGTGGATTCTAGGAAGAGGGATCGGCCAGCATACAGTGTACTCCTGAAGTCAGTTCTGGTAGGACCTGTTAAACAGCCCATGCCCAGAGGGCCTGACCTGGAATAACATGAGGCTGCAGCAGAATTCAACCCCCAGTGATCTCCCATGGCCTGATAATAAAACCCAAGTCCTCTTGCCTTGGCACGTTAGACCCTGACCCCATGTGGCCTGACTTCTGTCCATCTCTCTGTAATCTCCTGCATCACACAGGCCTCAGAGCCCTCTACGCCATGCGCCCAGAAAGCCGTTGTGTTGCTTTCCAGTGTGGCTGATTGTTTTATCTTCTGGTCCCCACTTAAATGTCAGCTCTTCAGAGTCCTTGTCTGATCACATTTGCTAGACCACCCTCTGTTAGTTGCTGTCATTGAACCCTATTGGTTTTAGTTAGACACATCAGAATTCTTAATTATGTGCTCATTTGTTTGTTATTCTCACCCAGTAAGTTTCATTGATGGTAGGGATCATATCTGTTTATTCACCTTTGTATCCCCAGCCCCTAATACAAGTCTTGAACATTGTAAATGTAAGTCTTTGTGATGGAATAGATGGATGCATGAGCAATGCCAACAGCAAAGAGTTGAAGATTGTCTTGCTATAAAAACTAAAGAACCTGGGCCTATTTTCTAACATGAGTATTAAAAGAAATAAATTTCCCTCTGAGCACTGCATTAGCCACATCCCACAAATTTAGATAGGCTGTATTGTCATTATCACTTAAGAATATTTTTATTTAGCTATTTTTTTTTTGTTACTGATTTTAGAGAGAGAGAAAGGGGAGAGACAGAGACATTGATGTGAGAGGGAAACATCAATTGGTTGCCTACTGTATGTGTCCCAACTGGGGATTGAACCCATGACCTTTTGGTGTGTGGGGCAACACTCCAACCAACTGAGCTGCTTGGCCAGAGCAGAAATATTTTAAAATTTCCCTTGTGATTTTTTTCTTTTACCCATTGATATTTTTCAAAGTGTGCTGTTTAATTTCCAAGATGGCTAAAAGATATGTTCACATCCTAGACATTTTATTGTTGATTTTTAACATAGAGAGCATGCTTTGTTTAATTTCAATCCATCTGGGTCTCTTCCAGAAGAAGAAATATTGGTGATTCCTAGTACACTGAAAAACCAGAACCAAAAAGTAAGACAGAGCGTGCTTGGACATCTTTTTCTTGTGAGGTTGTGTTTCAATAAAATACTCACGTTCTTTTCCTCAGCATTTGTTCCAGATGGTTCTTGGAGACTGGAAGGAGCTGTGAACACAGTGGGAATGGATGTCCAACTTTGGTGGTATTTATCAGGTTGCCAAAGGACAGAGTCAGAAGGTATGCTGAAGGGCCCCAGGGGATCTGCCTGTCTTTGGAAATGGTTTAGGGGAACATAGCAAACATTCAGGTCACAGGGAAAGGGTCAAGAGCAAAACCACTGTGTTCACCACTGAGTTGAAGACACCTCTTTAGTAGTAAAGAAAGAGGTGTGCAGCTGCCAATGCAGATAAAACACAAGATTTAGAGTCAGACAGGCAGCTGTGTGCTCTGAATGTTTAACTACCAGTCGAGGAGGTTGGGGTGGGGAGCCCTGATTTGTATTAGTAGCATTTGCTAATTTCTGTGGTGTTCAGGACTGGGCAAAAGTAGGTTCACAATTGTGAGTATGCAAACAGAGTTAATAAAGCCACTGTAATAATCATAACCTACATCTTTTTCCATACGAACAACTGTAAACCTACTTTTGCCCACCTCTCTATTCCGCAAAAGCCAGCAAGCTCATGTCACTGAATGTAGAGTGAGAAGAGATGGGCATAACCAGCTCTGCCAAGCTGGCAGCACCTGGCCTCGGCACCCCATGGTGTGTTCCCAGATCCTTTATTGGCCTCTTACTGGCTGTGAACCTGGGCAGGTTAGTTATTCTTTCGGAGTCTTAGCTTCCTCATCCATAAAAATCACTGAGGGACTTCCGGCCAAGATGGAGGCGTAGGCGGACACACTGTGCCTCCTCTCACAACCAAAATTAAGGACAACAAATATTTAGAAACAAGAAAACAACCAGAACTTATAGAAAATTGAACTGTACGGAAGTCCAACAACCATTCATCCAGACCGGTAAGAGGGGCGGAGTCGCAGTAGGAAAAAGTGGAGGTGCGGACCCGGGAACGCAAGTAGCAGCGGCTCACAGTTCCCAGGTGCACGGGCGGTGGCTGGCGGTCCTGGGGCACACAGGCAGCAGCTGGCAGACCCCGGGCACAGGGGGGCAACTGTGCAGATCCAGTGAGGACGCACAAGGCAGCTGGCTGACCAGGGGGTCCCACATTCGAGCGTGCAGACGGTCCAGGCAGAGGGGAAGTGGCGGAAGGGACTGAATCCAGGAGAGAGCGGAGCAGGCGCCATTGTTCCCTCTCAAACCCCGCCCCCACATACAGAGTCACAACCCAGCGACTGGGCTGCCCCACACTGGGGAGCGCCTGAGGCTCCACCCCTCACTACGTAACAGCACACGCGCATGCGCAGATAATCCAGGTGAAGGGGAAGCGGCGGAAGTGACCAGAGTCCAGAAGAGAGAGGAACAGGCGCCATTCTTCCCTCTCGGACCCCGCCCCCACCTATAGCGTCACAACCCAGTGACTGGGCTGCTAAGGCTCCACCCCTCATACGTAATAGCTGCGACCAGACTAAAACCAAAACAAAACAAAACAAAAAACCCCACCAAAAATGGCTCAAACCGGAGAAAAAATGAAAACACCGGAGTCAATTCCTCTAAGCAGTGAAGAGATAGCCAACCTATCAGATGCACAGTTCAAAGCACTGGTCATCAAAATGCTCACAGAATTGGTTGATTTTGCTCACAAACTAGATGAAAAAATGCAGGCTACAATACGAGAAATGAAGGAAGACACATGGGGAACCGATAGAGATGGAAGGAAAACTGGGACTCAAATCAATGGAGTGGACCAGAAGGAAGAAATTAACAACCAAACAGAAAACGAGGAAGAAACAAGAATTCAAAAAAATGAGGAGAGGCTTAGGAACCTCCAGGACATCGTTAAACATCCCAATATCCAAATTATAGGGGTCCCAGAAGGGGAAGAAGAGCAACAAGTAGAAAACTTATTTCAACAAATAATAAAGGAGAACTTCCCCAATATGGCAAAGGAAATAGACTACCAGGACGTCCAGGAAGCTCAGAGAGTCCCAAAGAAGTTGGACCCAAGGAGGAACACATCAAGGCACATCGTAATTACATTAGCCAAGATTAAAATGAAGCAGAGAATTCTAGAAGCAGCAAGGAACAAGGGGACAGTCACCTACAAAGGAGTTCCCATCAGACTGTCAGCTGATTTCTCCAAAGAGACCTTCCAGGCAAGAAGGGGCTGGAAAGAAATATTTGAAATCTTGAAAAGCAGGGACCTACATCCAAAATTGCTCTTTCCAGCAAAGCTGTCATTTAGAATGGAAGGACAGATAAAGCGCTTCTCAGATAAGGTCAAGTTCAAGGAGTTCATCATCACCAAGCTATTATTATATGAAATGTTAAAGGGACTTATCTAAGAAAAAGAAGATCAAAAATATGACAGTGAAAAGACAGCAAACTCACAGCTATTAAGAACCACACCTAAAACAAAAGCAAACTAAGCAAACAGCTAGAACAGGAACAGAACCACAGAAATGGAGATCATATGGAGGGTTAGCAACAGGGGCGTGGGAGGAGGAGGGGGGGAAGGTACAGAGAATGAGTAGCATAGATAGTGGGTAGAAAATAGACAGGGGGAGGGCAAGAATAGTATGGGAAATGTAGAAGCTAAAGAACTTATGACACAAGGACATGAACTAAAGGGGTGAATGTGGGTGGGAGAGGGTGTGCAGGGTGGGGGGAATGATGGGGGAGAAATGGGACAACTGTAATAGCATAATCAATAAAATATATTAAAAAAAATAAAAAAATAAAATAGGAAAAAAAAAAAAAAAATCACTGAAAGCAATCCTTATTTCTCAAGGATCCAGAAGGACTGAATGCTGAGCTATATATACTATTACTTTGTAATCGCTGTATCTGTAAAGTGTTAGTGTGTTAAGTTTAAAAAATGGAAAGGGTACATTTAATTGATATGCTGTGAAGATACTGAAATGTGAATATGATTAATACCTAATTAAAGCATAGTGATTAAGATAGGAACTTAGGGTTATTCCATGTGATTCACTAGGCTCCAGTGACTTGGATCTTTTAAGATCTGGATACTACTGATCTTTGGAAAATTCTTTCCCAGTGAAATCTCATTCAGATAACTATCGTTTCAAAGGTTTGTAAAATTATACAAAGCAAATTAAGATGTGAAACACAGAGGACTTTCTTAACCTTAAGTAGGAAGATGGTCTAATAATCCTGAATGAGGAAATCAAGAAAAATAGTAGTTATCTCTGATCTTGCCATGAATTAGCTGAACGACTTTTGCAAAGTCAATTAACTTCTCTGGGCCTCAAGTTCCATATGTAGAAAAGGATATCTGACGACTTTTCCTCTATCCATACTCCCTTCTTTTGGTAACAGCACCTACGGGTGATATTTTCTCTGGGGAACCATCCCCCTGCCGTTTCAGTCCTTGATTTGGGTGAAGCCATCCCTACATCATGTCCCAGGGTGGACATGTGGTACTTGTCTGCCCAAACTGAGTACCACTGCCCCCTGGTCTGCCTCCTGGTGTGTCCACAAAGGAACATGAACCAAGCTTTGACCATTGAGAAGTCCAGGACTTCTGCTGGAAATATCCAAGAGGTGCTTGTTCTCCTCTGGGCTGAAAGACTGAAGCTTGGGGGCCATCTTGCTATGGCTTGGGAATCGGGATGAAGTGACATAGAACCAAGAGATAGAGGCAGATTTCCAAATGGCTGGATCCACCTGCACCTAAACCCTGGACTTTTCACTTCCTGAGTTGACAAAAATTTCCTTTTAACTTCAGCCTGTTTGAACTGCTTGAGTCCGTTGCTACTCAAAGAGTCCTGGCACACATATTCAAAGTAACCTTCAAGCTCTGTTGGCTGCCCACTCCACAAACATTACCCATCCCTGCTTCTTAGCTCCCGCAATCTACCTTCTCCCACATAGCTGAAAATGCTGAATGTCTGCTTCCCAGCATCCCTTACAGCTAGGGCCCCTGACCTTACCCTGGTCAATGGTATCTAAGGAGCAGATTGCTGAGGACTAGCAGGAAAGATTTTTCACTAATACAAACAGGTGCACAGAAGGAAATGATTCTCTGCTGCTGGATAATGCTGGGTTGACATGTGGTGTCTGAAACTGTAGCAGCCCTCCTGATTGCAGGAGAAGCAAGCCTAAGGATGAAGCAAAATCTCTGAGGATGGTAGAGCACAACAATAAACTGTTCCTGGGTCCTTGCTGCTGACACCGAACCACTGAACCAACCCTACTTATCTCCTAACTTCTTTGTATATTAGATAACAAAGCCTTAAACTTGAAGCCACTGAAGTTGGGCTTTCTGCTACTTGCAGCCGAAAGCATCACAACTAATACAAACTCAGATATTTTAGAATTCTGCATCAACGGCTGAATATTTTACTGCATACATTGTTGCCTCTTTAGAGTAACCAGAGAATTCTTAATGTCTGAAGAGCAAGTCCTGTTTTGAAGAGCTCCTTACTAGATCCTAAGCAAGTATAACGCCCTGGACTCCTGGTCACAAGTTTTATACCTCCTTGCAGAAAGCCCTTGCCTGCAACAGTGATGCTTCCAATGTCCATACTCAAGTTTGAGAAAGCATTCCTCACCAGCACAGTGACCCGAAAGGTGCCTGCAATGCAAAAGGTGAAAAATTATGAAGGTTGTAATAAGCTGATTAATTCACCCTGAAGCAGCTCTCCCAGCTTGTGCTTCTCCAGGCCCTGATGGCAGCATCCAAACCTTTCATCATCTGAGCATTTAATGAACCCCTGTTTTATGCCAGGCATGGCGCAAGGCTCTGGGGACACAGAAATGAATGAAACATGGTTCTTGTCCTCGGGGCCTTATGGATTAATAGACTAGCACAACAGTGCCAACCCATGGTAGGAATTAGCATGGTATTGTGTGCAGTGTGGGTGGGTAGTCACTTTAACTTCAGGGCACAAAGAAATAGTTTATGGGACGGGGCAGGGGCTAGAGCAGAAGTTCAGAGGAGGAGGAGTGCTCACCAATGAGATTAGAGAGGAGAGTGTAGCTGAGCCAAACACCTGACAGTATTTTAAAAAGGATTGAGAGGGTGGAGAGGGGAGAGAAGGATTTTTGAGATTTATTTGTACAGAACACTAACACATGTATATCCCACCTTATGAAGAAGGGCGATAGGTGCTACCTTCTTCTCAGGCCCAGAGAGGTTACGAGAAGGGACCCTTGGAAAACTGAATATGTGTTCTTTGAGGTTGGGAACCCCCATGGGCTTGCTCCTTACTCAGGCCCTTGCAGGAATGGCCTGTGACACGGGGTAGAAGAAGAGGGAGAGAGGGAGTGAGCTAAGGGCTGCATTTCTGCATTTGGGAGAAAATGTGATCAGCTGGTAGCAGGCCAAGGAATAGGGAAGAATTTTCTACGGACCAAATGTTTCCCTTTGGGGGAGAGGGTGCTGAAGAAGGTAGTGAGAATGAGGAGAACAGAGAATGACCCTGTTGGTGGTCCAGAAGCAGCAGCAGCAGGGAGGGTGTGACCAGCTGAAGGACAGGTAACACCCAGCCCTGGAGCCCAGGGACCCAGCAGGGGTCCTTGAAAGCACAGAGGCAGCTGCAAATATGTGCTGGGCCCTGAGAACTAGATCAGCCATGGCTGGGTTAGCACCAGCCAGTGAGAGCCTTCCTGTTCTACCTGGTTCCTTAGCCTTCTCCTCACCCCTTTCACCACAGGACTCATCCAAATCTGTTTTCTTGTGGGGACAAAAAGACTACTTACCTTTTAAGAGCAAGCCATAAAGTCATATGGCATGCTGAAATTTTATCTATTATCCCCTACTGAGTCATTTTTGCAGGAGACAAAAGTTATTTTGCACTAGAGCTATAGCATATGTGTTATGTACATTTTCCATTGTCATTTTACTTCATTCTGGCTTCTTCCTGTTCCAAACTGGACCTTTGGCATCTGGCAAAGTTCCAACATTTTCCTTCATAAACCTATTGTCCTTTCTGCCATCTGTTTTGCCGGATCCCTTGCTGAGGGCATGGTAGTCCCACACCTGCACAGTATTACCCTCTTTCTTGCACACCTCTGAGATCCAGGGCAAGGGATCCTGGGGGCTAGATCCTGGGTGGGCTGGAGACCTGGACTCTCTTCACATTCCTGCCTGCTGACCTCACCACACTGCCCTCAGGGACTCTGTTCTTTTCAGATTAAATGCAAATGTATGCTGTGTTTTCTTCCCCTGGCTGGCGCCAGCCAGTCTGTCCCCAAGCCAGTCAGTTGCCTTATCTCCATTCCAGCCAGGATCAGGACAGAATCTCCTGTCCCACCCTCTTCTCTTTCCACTCCAGTTTTGTTTTGTTTTTTTAAATAAGATTTTTTTTAAAGATTTTATTTCTTTATCCTCAGAGGGGAAGGGAAGGAGAGAGGGGGAGAGAGGGAGAGAGGGAGAGAGGGAGAGACGCCTCTCGTGTGTCCCCTGCTGGGAACTGGCCCACAACCCAGGTGCCCTGACTGGGAATCGAACAGCAATCCTTTAGTTCACAGGCCCGCACTCAATCCACTGAGCTACACCAGCCAGGGCTTCCACTTGTTTTTAACCTCTCTCTTTCCCAAGGGCATGGACTGCAGTTTCCCAAACTAGAATGATGGCAGAAATCTGAATACCCCTGCCCTCCTTCAGTGGCTCTCAGTAGGATGGTTTTGCTCCCCAGGGGACAGTTGGCATTGTCTGGAGACATTTTTGGTTGTCATGACTTAGGAGCCTGGTGCTACTGGCATCTAAAGGATAGAAACCAGAGATGCTGCTAAGCATCCCATAATGCACAGGGCAGCCCCACAACAAAAAATGATCCAGTCCCAAAGGTCGGACTTGCCAGAGTTGAGAACCCCAGTGACAGCAAGCTCCATGAAGGCAGACAATATCTGTCTCTGCCTTATTTTGTGACTCAGGTTAGATGCTTTTAACCATGTTTGTGTCCAGGACACCCTGAAAACTGGCTGGCAGGACCCTGGGGTCTAAGTTGAGAAGGAAAGAGGAGGAAGGTGTGGAAAGGGAGCCACCAACCCCAAGTACCTTCAAGAGGAACTGTCACATGGTAAATCCCAGATGGCCATCCAAGGCTGTCTTCCTTATGGAAAAAGGATGCACTGAGTCCTGTTACCTCAAAGGTCAACTCTTCTGGAATGCCATGAGCCACTGAGACATTGACTAGTAGGTCCTGTCCAAGCTCCAAGCGGTCAGAAGTCCAGGAGGCCCACAGCCCTGACAGAGACTCCAGGAAGTAGACTGTGACGTTTGTGGAAGGTGCAGAGATGGTGGTGTTGCTGGTGGCTTGGATCTCCAGGTGGTGCACCCCTGGGCCCATCCGTTGCTGGGCTGCTCTGTCCAGGGTCTGATTATAGGGGAGCAGGCCCCTCTGTGTGGTGGACTCAGCCAGGATTGTGTTATCTGACAGCACAGTGTAAGTCACCCCTGTTTCTAGGTGGGGTAAGAAACATTTAAGAATGTTGGTTATAACCATGTAGTTGATTATACTGAGATAGTTCAGACCCAGGCTCTGAAGTGAGATCCTGGATATAGACATGGATATAGATATAGCTATAAAGACATAAGTTAGGTTATACCCTGACCCTGAATATTAACGTTGATTATCTCTGAGTATTGGGTTCATGAGTTTTGGGTCCTCTCTGCTCATTTGAATATTCTAATTATACTATGCACGTGTTACCTGTAAACTTAAAAGTTTGCAATAAAAATATTAGAACATTTCGTCGACAGAGATATTTTTGTGGGGGGGAAGCCTAAAAAGGGAACATCTCTTACAGGCGTGGCTGAAGTTTATGCATGATGCATGAGAATTAGCCTCAAGTCTTGTTTCAAGCAGGAACAAGACTCGATGCTGTTTCCTTCTTCTTCCACAGCTGCCTGCCTGAAACCCTGCCCAGCAGAGCTCAGAGTGTTCACATCACGATGGTGCTCTGACAAGTTGGGGTTAGTTTTCCTAACTGAATGCTAAATATTGTGGTTGACTCTTAAAATATGATATAAACCAACAGATTAGGATTCTTTCCAATAGAAATTAAGCTAGTATGTTTCTTGTCTGAGTGATGATGAGGATGATAAACACAATGATGAGGATGATAATGTAAGAGAGAGAGCAGGAAGGATGACTTTCAGGTTCACTGCTACCTTTCCCACACCTGGCAAACAGTGTGCACTCGATATATTGTATTTATAGAATGAGTGAATACATGAAGGATTATATTAAGCTTCTCCAGGAACATGCAGCCACCATCTTCAGCCAACAAGCACACCAGACAGAAAGGAGCCCCAAGTATTGTATTCAAGGCCTAGTTAGAGCTCCTACAAGTCACTGCTCCAAATGAGTCTTCCAATGGTGTGAGGTCATGTGAGGTCATGCCCTCACCTCTGCAGCTCTGCCACACAGTTTACGTTAACAAGTTTCTCTCTGGATCTCAAACTGAACCTGTGCCTTGAGGACAGATGCTGTGCTGGGTGATGATGGGTCTTAGTTGGAAGGGTCTCTACTGAAAGGAGGGGTGGAATTCAAAATATTTAACAACTCAAACTGCACGGACACCAACTAATTAGAATGGATGTTCTCATAAATCAGAATAGATGCTGTGACCAATCAGAATGGACACTGTGACCAGTCAGAATGGATGCTGTGACCAGTCAGAGTGGATACTGTGACCAGTCAGAATGGACATTGTGACCAATAAGAAATGTTACTATGACCAATCAGAATGGACACTTTGACTAATCAAAATGGACACGATGAGCAATTAGAATGGCCTCTGTGACCAATCAGAAAAAACTGAGACCAATGAGAATGGACACCAGCCATAACACCTGCTACGGATGTAGCAGTGTGTGCAGCTGAGTATCAGCCCTAACTTGGGGCAACACAATTGTGCCAAGTTGGTCAATGCTGGCTGCACCCAGCTGATAGCATGCCCAGTCCTGTTCAGATCCTCCCTCCCCAACGAGGAGTGTCTTACAAGTTCAGTTCTTGAGATGGGACTATAGGCATGCAAAGAAGGGCCTTTGGAAGTCTGGTAGCTCTCACTAGCTTAGTAGCCTTTGAACCTTTGACTCTGAACCCTTCCTCCATTTCTTCATCTGTAAAATGGAGATACTAATAGTGCATGCTGGCTGGGCTAGTATATGTAAAGCACTTAGATCACTTCCTGGCACAAACAAGGTGCTAAACAAATGAACAGCTAAAAAACTAACTCGATAGATGATTGCTGTTAGTATTTATTAAGGCCTGGCAGTTGAATGGATAAATTTGGGGGAGATCAAGGCTGCCTCGACCTTGACCTTTCTGCAGACTCACCTCCATCAAGCTCCACCTGAATCCACATAGGGTCTCCAAAGACAGCCCGGCAGAGAGGGCTGGCTCCTGACTTGGACAGACCGGAACACCCAGTCACACTGAATCTCTCCATCTTGTCTCGAATTGTCACCTGCTTCTGAGCCGTTACATGCCACTCACTAGTTGTGCACTCAGCAAGCATCATGAATTTCCCAGATGTGAACTGGTAAGTCAAGTTGCTAGACAAACTGCCAGAAACAGAAATGTTACCAGTGTTGCGAACACAGACACATCTGCATTTACACATGTGTGCACAAATGTAGTCACCCACCTCACACCTTTTCTGCTCTGCAGAGATAAAAAGAAGAAAAAGATGCGGCAAATCAAGCTCTCGTTGTCTGCAGAGATGATAACAAAATATCCTGGAGGAGGTAAGAGTGGAAGCAATAGCACTGACCACCCAGGAGTTGAATGTTTGGCTGCAGGTCCATGTTCTACCATTTTTTCCCTCTGACTCATGTAAACCCCTTCTCTGGGTTTTCTTACCTCATCCGTAAAATACTATGGCCCAGCCTACCCTTCTGAGCCTCATTTTCCCCATCTGTAAAATGGATCAAATTTCAAACGTCAAAATTATGGGTTTGTTTTGCTTCACATTTTCCCAAGAGGACTAATTCAAAATCTCTATAACTGTCTGCAAAAATGCACATGACCTCTCCTGACCTCCTCCCCGACTTTTGACACACTCCTCTAACTGTATGTTCACTGAGACCTCTTCTTCAGGTCCTAGAACATGCCACCTCTTGCTCACCTCAAGGCCTGCAAGCGCACTGATCTTTGCTGGAAAGGCTTTTGACTATGTCTTTGCTCATATTCACGCTCCTCCTCTGGTTCTCAGCTTAAACATCAGTTTCTCTGGGAAGCCTTCCTTAGGTTCCCTTTACTGCCGTCGCTTTGCCACTTCTAGGCAACACTCATCCCTTGAGTGTTTGCTTATTCACTGTTGTTCTTCCCTGCCAGGCTGTTAGCCCAGTGTCTGTCTAGTTCTCTCTTATATGCCTGGCACCTAGCACAGCGCCTCGCACATAGTTTGTGCTTAAGAAATAGTTGACAAATGAACATATTTGTGAAAAAGCTTAGTAAACAGTAACCTGATTCTTGGTGCCAGCCAAGATGGAGTAACCCCCCCATAGCCTATTTCTTCCACTGATTAAAGAGAAACTACCTGAGCACGCAGAAGTGGGGAACAAAGCAGATTGGGGAGGAAAGTCAAAACTTTAAAAGTCACCCACCCTTTATCTTTATCAGGAAAATAAGATCAGACTTCGAGGGAAAACATGATCAATAGATAGATGTCAGTTCTGAGATGACTCGGATGTAGGAACTATCACATGAAGACTTTTAATGGTCTATTTATTGTAACCACGCTCTGTGAGGTAAAAGTCGACACTGTTGGAATGAGTGGAAAGATGGGCATTCTCAGCAGAGAAGCAGAAACTATAACAAAGAATCAAAGGCAAATTTTAGAAATGAAAAACAGAATCTGAAATTTAAAAATTCACCGGATGAGTACAATAGCAGAATAAGAAAGAAAAAAGTCCATGAACTTAAAGACAGAGCAAGAGAAGTCTGAAGAACAGAGAGAAAAAAGAATATTAAATTTTTAAAAATGAGCAGAGCATCAGCAATCTGTGTAATAATATCAAAGTGGAAAATATTTGTGTTATTAGAGCACCAGTGAGAAGAAAGAGATTGCTGTAGAAAAATGTATTTGAAGAAATAAGCACTGAAAACTGCCAAAATTTGGCAAAATGCATAAAGATTCAAGAAGCATTATGGCCCTGGCTGGTGTGTCTCAGTAGATTGAGCACCAGCCTGCAAACTGAAAGGTCTCTGGTTCGATTCCCAGTCAGGACACATGCCTGGGTTGTGGGCCAGGGCCCCAGGTTGGGGCATGTGAGAGGCAACTGATAGATGTATCTCTTGCACATTGATGTTTCTCTCCCTCTCCTCTCTTCTCTCTAAAAGTAAATAAATAGACTCTTAAAAAAAAGAAGCATTATGAATCCCCATGGAGAGGGAAAAAATAAAGAAAACCATACCTACATATAATAATCAAACTGCTGAAAAATCAAAGATAAATGATCTTGAAATCAACCTGAAAAAATTACACATTACATAAAGAGAAAATTGTGATTTGAATGACTATAGATATCTCCTCAGAAACCATAGAGGTCAGAAGTCAGTGAACAGCACCTTTAAAGTGCTGAAAGAAAATAATTGTCAACACATAATTTTATATCCAGCAAAAAAAATCTACTAGGAATTAAAGCAAAATAAAGACATTCTCAGGAATAAAGAAATTCTCTACGAGAATTTATTGCCAGAAAATTGACTCTAAAAGAAATGCTGAAGGATTTTTTTCCCATTGAAGGGAAATAATACTGGGAGGAACTTGGAACTTCGGGAATGAAGGGAGAGCACAAGGAATGGTAAATATCTTGGTAACTGTACAGACTTTTATTCCTCTTCAGTTCTTTAAAATATATATGACTGTTGAAAGGGGTTTCAGTGTATGTAGGTGTCCTACATATGACACTTATAACACAAAAGTAGGCAGGCAAAAGGGACCTACATGGTAGTAAGGCTTCAACATTTACTTGAAATGGTATAATAGTAATTCTAAATAGACTGTGAAAGATTAGATGTGTATATTGAAATTCCCAAAGCAACTACTAAGAAGTAATACAAAGAGATAATCTAAAAAAAAAGTCAGTAACTAAGTTAAAATGGAATATTAAAAATATTTATAAATTTAAAAAAAAGTCAGGAAAGGAGAGGAGCCAGGGGCAGGGGATAAACAGAGGAGGCAAATAGAAAACATCAAAACAATAGATCTAAGTTTAACCATATCAATAATTACATTAATGGTAAATGCTCCAAACACACCCATTATTATGTCACAGGGATATTGAAAAAACAAGACTCAGGCATATACTGTGTACCAGAAACCCCCTTAATATAATGGTATAGATAGGTTAAAAGTAAAAGGATAGAAGAAAGATCTACCAACCAACACTAGATAGAAAAATCTGGAGTGGCCATTATGAATATCAAATAATGTAGATTTTAGAACAAGAAAATGCTAACTCTCTGGATTTGCGAACGATGGCTTTGAATTGCAAAACCCAGCCTGTTTTTTCAGTGATATGTCTGGAAAAAGCAGTTTGTTATGTTCTTTAAACTCTGGTGCCAGCTGAAATTGTCCAGGACCAAAGAGCAGAGAAATGGGTTTGTTTTTCTGATTTCTCTCCCAGTGAGCTCACCCAAGGGAGAAGACTACAAAGTGGTTTTAGAAACTGCTGCCAGCAAAGGGAAGATATGCTCAGAGTACAAAGAGAGGAAGACAACAACTTAAAAATGTGTGCTATGACCCTATGGGTTTGTGCAATTCCAGTCCCAGATATAAACACAACAGAAATGTGTACATATGTGCACCAAAAGACATGCACTACATTGTTCATGGATTCACTATTCATAATACCCCAAATGGTAAACCATTCCAAATGCCTACCAATCCTAGAATGGATAGGGAAATTGAGGTATGTTCACACAATGAGATGTTATACAGCAATCAATAAGAAAAAAGAAATCATGATTATACAATACAGTATGGATAAATCTCAAGAACCCACTATTGGCTCTGGCCAGGTAACTCAGTTGGTTATAGTGTCATTCTGATAAGCCAACACCGGCAGGTTTGATTCCCAGTTGGGACACATATAAGAATCAACCAGCGAATGCATAAATAAATGGGGCAACAATCGATGTTTCTCTCTCCCTCCCCTCCCCCCTTCCTTTCTCTAAAATCAATAAATAAAAATTTTAAAAAATGCACTATTGAACTGAAATCAGACACAAAAGAGTATATACTTTATGCAATTTCATTTATGTAAGTTTCAAATACAGGTCACACTGTCTGATGATATTAGAATCCTTGGAGTGCACAGGGGGATTTCTGGGAGACTACTCATGTTTTGTTCCTTGATCTAGGTGCTGGTTACTTGGGTGTGTTCACTGTGTAAAAATTAATTGATCTGTATCTTTTTGTGCACTTCCCTGTACGTGTATTATGCTTAAATAAAGTGTTTAAAAATTGGTTCAAGACTCTGTCACTCACTGATTGGTATACCCTGCTTTGATACTCAATATTAATGGGATGCAACTTAAAAAGAAAGCTGAGATGAAAGCTCACAGTCTTTGCTTACAATGTCCATTGTTAAGAGCACCATTTTGTTTGTTCACTCACAAGTTGCCAGCCAGCTTGGTGGATGAAGCCATCTGACCAAATTGGGCAGTGTGATGGAGTGGAAAGGATAGGAAACTGGAAATGAGATCTCTGAGGACCCCTAGGGTTACCTGGATAACCTAACGACTCAATTAACCTCTCTGACTGAGCCTCGGTGCTCTTGTCCATAGAATGCCTTGAGTAGTATTCCTGGCTAGGTTGTAAGATTTAAACGATGCCTTGGCTGGATAGGTATCTGGCATGTAATAGACTCAAATACTGTAGCTTTCTATATAACAGGATGCCATTTATGCATTTAGCCTATTAAAAGTAGTATATACTTTTATGTAATATTAATATAACAGTAACAATTACCCATTTGCTAGAATCAACTCTGTATCAGTTATTCTTTGTAGTCCCATTTACTTTTTTAAATTACTCAGTGAATATTAGTTAACACTGGCAATACTAATCATCACAGATCATGTAACTGTGGCCTAAAGATTCTTGAATATCTTTTGTGGTGAATGTGGCGGCCGTGTCACCCAGCATCCATCCACCCTTTAAGACCAAAGCCTGCACATGCCGCACCCCCAACACCGCCACCCCTGCCCCGCCCAGCATGCTGGTGTGACAGAAGCTGAGGGCTCACACCTGCACCACCTCCAGGAATTCTCCTTAGCCACAGGGAGCCGCCCGCCCAAGGTGACAGCCCCTCCCCAGGCCTGTCCTGCATCCAGTGTCAGGGATGCCTGTGCTGCTACTGCATCTCAGTCCAACTTCTCCCCCTGCCCCATCTTAGTACCCCCAGGAAACCTCCTGCACCCCAAATCAGAGCTCGTTTGCTGGTGCTTGACCTGCATACAGTCCTAAAAAACAATCTCTTTAAACCGGCAGGTATCAAACCGGCTCTTCATCACCAGACTCATTTTGAGTTTTCCAGCACCATCTTCCATTTTTCCCACACACCCTTGAACGCCAGGTACAGGAGGTGCTCACAGTTACCCTGGGAGGCCGTGCTCCTCCACATCCGTGACTTTACTTTCTCTACACCCTCTGCTCCTGCCTCCTACTTGTGGTCCCCGATCAAGGACTTCAGCTGTACAGTCCTTTCTGACCGTCATCTCCCACAGAGTTCTCTCTTCTGCACCTCCCAACAGCCTGTGTACATCTAAGTCACTCTAAGGCTTATGTTGGCTTGTGAATGATGGGTTTTTACGGAAGTCTCCACCACCACCACTCCGTCATACTTGGCTGTGCGCAGAGGTGACTGAACGGACTGAAGAATAATGGCAATCCCCGGATCTGTCAGTAGGTGGCGCTGAGTTACCTAACGTTGGACATGGGCACATTTCACTCTATGCAAATTGTTCTGCAAGGCACATAATACAATTTCCAAACTGTAGAAACAAAACAACCTGCCATGCAAATGAACATGAGACATAAGGAATGCAAGGCAAGAAGGAGCTTCTAAAGGGGCAATCATTTGACTTTTATTACATCATTTCTATTGGAGGTAGGATTCTCCCCATCAGCTCATGTTATTTATCTACAGGAGACATAGAGCACCCAATTTAGGTCTTAGCCTAAGGAGGAGTTCAGCTGAAGTAGGGGTCTGTACGCACACATAAAAGAAGAGCCCAGTGACATCCACACAAAGTATGAGACTTCTGTATAATTAAAACTCATGACATTTTTCATATTGTAAATTGAGTGCTGAGGCTGCTAATACTGATTAGAAAGTGTCAGGAATATATTTCCTAATATTAATAAAAATGATGGAAGAAGGTGGTGAGTAGTTTCAAGGTCTAACAAGTCTTTTAAGGAAGGGAAATGGGTTATTTAGATGGGGTGATGGTGGAGGGTATCGCCATCTCTGTGCTTTGAAAGAGAAAACAATGCCAGTCACTTTCACTTAGAGCTAATGCCCAGAAGGATCGCAAATGTAAAGCGCTGCTTACTATTGTTTGTCTTAGATTATGAAGAAATTTAATTGCACAGTGAATTTCAGAGAATAATATGCAAACACCCTTGGACTCACCACCCAGAGTTGACAAATATTTCCATTTTGTTCTGTTTGCTCCAGGTTTTAACTACTGTTTGTTTATGTACTACAAAGTTCTTGTGTAGCCCTGGCCAGGTAGCTCAGTTGGTTAGAGTATCATCCCAATATATCAAGGTTGTGGGTTCAATCCTTGGTCAGGGCACATACAATGAATGCATAAATAAGTGGAAAAATAAATCAATGTCTCTCTCTCGAATCAATAATTTTTAAAGATTTTATTTATTTTTTTTTAAAGAAGGGAAGGGAGGGAGGAAGAGAGTGAGAGAAACATCAATGTGTGGTTGCATCTTGCGCACTCCCTATTGGGTACCTGGCCTATAACCAGGCATGTGCCCTGACTGGGAATTGAACTGATGACCCTCTGTTTTGTAGGCCAGCACTCAATTCAGTGAGCCACACCAGCCAGGGCAATAAATAAATTTTTAAAAAATTTAAAAATAAGTCCTTGGGTAACTGAAAGTCTTAGCAGGGCTACGGACAGTGAATTTTGACTTATGCCAAATTCTAGTTCTATAAAATTTGGGGGTTAAGGACTGTGTAACTTAGAATTTGTTGTTTTATTAACGAAACGGTGGCAAGCGGGAAGAAACCTGCAGAACGATGCCATAGGTATTTGTATTACTTAAACATTTACTTCCCAAAGCATCTTCACATGTAATTTCTCATTTTACTCCAGTCAAGGCAACCATCAATATAAATGTGACAGTGAAGGAAACAGGAACCCAAGACCTGCGGTAATTTCCAGGTTCAATGTACTAGCAGTGCCTGGGATTAGAACCCCAGCTTCTACACACTGTTTTGTTTGGCACAATGCCTGAGACCTCAGAGCACTGCTGAATCTGAGACCCTCACTCACTGGAGCAGACTTGAGCTGTGGACAGGGCTGGCCCCCTGTTTGCCTCGCCCCACCTAGTGCTTTCAGGAATGCCAGCACCCAAGGAGCTAGAACCTCTTGGTCCCACAGGGTAGAAATGGAGATGCTCGAGGGTTAGAAGAAAGTCTTGCAGGCCTCCATGATTTCTCAGGGGATCCATATTGAATTGGGGGGTTCCTGTAAGGAGCCCCAGAATCCAAAGAGGATATGGATTTTCTGAAACAGTCTGGGGCACCCCTCCTGCTGGGGCACCCAGCAGGGCAGACCAGAGCTTACACAGGCCAGGTAGAACTTTGAAACATTAGGAATTGGGTTTGGCTACGACAGGTTGGAGAGGAAACTGTCTCCTGGTGGATGTGGGGGGAGCAGGGTAGTGTCCTCAGGCCCCAAAGCTGTGTGCTACAAAATCCTGCAGGGGCCTCACAGCCTGAGCTCCATGCAAGGCCGGACTGTCCTGCTCGTACAATAGCACAGTGCTGCCATTCACTAGCTATAAGGCTTGGGCAACACCACTGTTCCTTTGTAAAAACAAGATAATGATTATTTAGTTCAGCACCATCCAATGCAAATAGTATGAGCCACATGTATAATTTTAAGTTTTCTAAAAGCCACACTGGAAAAAGTAAGAAACAGGTTAAATTAATTTTAATAATTTATTTTCTTTAACCTAATATATTTAAAGTACTACCATTTCAATGTGCAATCAACATAAAAATTATTAGTGAGATGTTTTACATTCTTTTTTGGGAGAGGAGGGCCTAAGCGTTGAAAATCCCTTGTCCATTTTACATTTACAGCCCATCTCAACTGAGAACAGCTCCATGTCAAGTGCTCAGTGGCTTACATGGCAAGTGGTTATATGAGCACAGCTCCAGGAAGGTTGTGTGTGAAAACTGCTTGGCTGGACTATTATTAATGTTGCTACTATTATTTTTATTATCCTTACTAATAAAAAACCTTCCCATACCCAGGCGAGCATCTTCTTTACCCTATTACCAACTCCTCGGACAGTGACCCAGGAGAGATTCTGCACAGAGCCGAGAAGAAAGGGCCCAGCTCTCCAGGACTATTCAGGTGGCCTCCTTAATGAGGAATCGGTGAGCACCAGTTCCTCCCATTTCCATGTGTATATGCCTTTATTCTGGGCTCTGCCATTTCTTCCATCAATAGATGTAGTCTGTTTCTCCATCTGTTGAGTCTGTGCTTGGCAATGAAACTTGCTTTGGCCAATGGGTCATTAAAAATGTGACACAAGTAGCCCTGGCCAGTGCGGCTCTGTTGGTTGGAGCGTCATCCCATAGACAGAAGGGTCATGGGTTCATCCCTGGTCAGGGTGCATGCCTAGATTGTGGGTTTGGTTCCTGGTCAGGGCACGTGTGAGAGGCAACTGATTAATGTTTCTCTCTCATGTCAATGTTTCTTTCCCTCTTTCTCCCACCTTTCCCCACTCTCTAAAATCAATAAGCATGTCCTCAGGCAAAGATAAAAATATGTGACCCAAGTAGAGATTTGAAATATGTTTGCACATTGGACCTTGCTCTCACTCACTGCCAAGAACTCTTCTGCCACCATGGGAGTGAGCCTCGGCTAGCCTGTTGGGTGTGAGCAACAGATGTACCTAGCTGACGGTCAGCTGACATGTGAGGCCCTTCTACACCATCCACCCCCAGCTGAGCTAGTCCAAACAAGAAAAGCTGGCTACTATAAAGAACCATGACAAGTAATAAGTATTATTGTAAGTTTTGGATTGTTCTATTATACAGCAAAAATTGACTAAAACAGACTGACTCAAGGCTCAGAGAGTCCTCTTACCTGGGGGGATAGTAAGGATCAAACGTGTGGCCAGTACTAACTATCCCCAGTACTAACTATACAGGACAGATTTCCAGTGTAAGGAGAGAGGAGCCACGTCAAGGAGATGGTGACACTGTCATTGGACACCATCAGCCTCAGGCCTGCAGATGAAAACAAAAGACTGTGTGCCATTGTAGAGCAAAACTGCATGTTTAGAACCAACTCTGTTGGCCCTGCTGGTGTGACTCAGTGGGTTGAGTGCTGGCCTGCGAACCAAAGGGTGGCCGGTTGGATTCCCAGTCAGGGTACATGCCTGGGTTGGTAGGTCCCCAGTGGGGGTTGGTGAGAGACAACCACACACTGATATTTCTTTCCCTCTCTTTCTCCTTCTCTTCCCCTCTCTCTAAAAATAAAGAAATAAAATCATAACAAACAAACAAACAAACAAACAAACAAAAACCCTCTCACCCTGGCCAGGTATCCAGGTAGCTCAATTAGAGTGTCGTCCCGAAACACCAAGGTTGCAGGTTTGGTTCTCGATCAGGGCACGTACAAGAGTCAACCGGTGAATAGGTAACTACGTGAAACAAGTTGATGTTTCTCTCTCCCTCTTTCATCAATAAAAATTAATTAATTAACACCCTCCCAACTCTTTTATCCACCTGTCTTGCATCTTTAGGTTGGGCTTTTAAAATTTTTAAATCTTTAGTTTTACTTTTTAAAGGTCTTTTGACTTTTACTTTTTGTTCATAGGTAATACATGACCCCAATACAGAGTTTGAAATGTGTAAGCCATCCCCACTGCCATACCCAAGCCCCCAGTTCTGCTCTCCAGAGGAAACCACGGTTACCAATATCCCAGGTCACCTTCCAGAAATATCTACATATTCACAAGCACATACTTTTCTATTTATACAAATGGTTCTTTCTATATTCATTACTTGACACCTTCCTTTTTTTTTCATTTAATATATCTTGGAAATCGTTCTATATAAATTCAGTTAGAGCTGCCCTGTTCTTTTTAATAGTTGCACAATGTACCATAATTTATTTAACCAGGATTTATTGATTGTCCAAATGTATTTTATAGTGTTTAAAAAGACAAAAGGCAAAGAAAGCACCTTTAAGAAAATCTACTTGGCTAAGGTAGCTGATGATTCATTGTAAGCCATTTAGTGCACATTAAATTTAACAAATCTTTGAGCTTCAAAAGTTGGCATGGAAGGTGGGGTGAAGGGTAGAATTTGCTGGGTTCTAACACAGCCCTGGGCTAATTTGTGCAGCATGATCTTTCCTATCTGAGCACAAATGAGAAGGGAAAAGAAACTGAACGCAAATTAAAAGGACTTTCGTCAACTACCTCAGGAAAAATCACATATAATTAGGCCCTCCTGAGCACAGTTGGGGGTGGGGACTTCTGGGTAAAGCCCCTCCCTTCCCAAATCAGAACCTGATTGTGATCAGAATGCACTGATTCACAAGCCGACAGGATGTTTGAAACAAGGCTGGGGCAGAGAATCTGGACCATGTGGTTGCCAGACACAGCTCACTCCCACCCTAAGCTATACATCTGTCCGATGACGACAGCACTGGGACAGGCGGGGAGCCAAGGGGCACTTTGTCCATTAGCAAAACCACCAAATGGAAGGTGCCGCCAAAACACGTGGCCTCCTCTTCCCAGAAAACAGAATTGAGACACCTTGCTCACTCTCTTTTTTTTTTCATCTTTATCTGAGGATATATTTATTGATTTTAGAGGAAGAGAGAGAAACATCAATCGATTGCCTCTTGTATGTGCCCCACCAGGAATCAAATCTGCAACCTAAGTATGTTCCCTGACCTGGGATCGAACCCACAATCTTTTAGTGTACTGGATGGTGGTCCAACTAACTGAGCCGCCCAGCCAGGGCCACCTTGCTCACTCTTATTCCACCCAAGCATGTCCAGCAAATTAATATCCCTGGTAAAGCTTGTCATCCGTGCCACCCTCCCCTTCCTGTGCCCTGTCTTCTGTGTGGTCCTCCCTTCTCCTATACTCATTGACTCTGCTCTGCTGGATGGCCCCTGGGGACCCTAATGTTCCCTGACTCATCTTTTCCCTCCCTTCAGAGATCCTTGCGCCCTTACACGAGCCCTCAATAGAAGTTGCGGTTCTGAGCGATTCAATGTGTTGGAAAATGGCATAATGTAGTTTCATGGCCATAGGGGAAACTGGCACTCCCATAGACTGTTCGTAACAATACAAATCAATACAGTGATTTTGGAGGGTAACTTGGCAACATCTATTAGCATTTAAAAGCACATACCCTGTGACCCAGCATTTGCACTACTAGGGATCTCTCCTCTAAAAATAGTCCCAAGCACATGTCAAGATGTAGGCACAAGAATGTACAAGAGGGCACTGCTGATACACAACAAAAAATCAGAAGCAACCTAAATATTTTCAATAGGGGAACTGGTTAAATAAATTTTGATATAATCTTATGATGATACTATGCAGTTATTAAAAAAATAAGCTAGTGACTTAGATGTCCAGGATATATTAAGTGAAAAGAAAATGAGTTGTAAACTAACATATTTTACATAATTATATTTTTATGAAAATATACATATATAAATTCACAGCCATGTCTATGAAAATATGTTTAAAAGCAGTAAAGAGTTTATTCTACACTGTTAACAGTGGTTTGGTTATGGGGAATGGGGTTGTAGAACTAAAGGGAGGGATTCTTCCTTCTTGATTTATAAAACTTTTCTAAATTGTGGTAATTGTGGGCTAGTTATTTTTATGGCTTTCAAGATTTGTATTTTTAAAAAGTCTCTGTGTGTACTAAAAAGGCAGCCTGTGGGAGGGGCGGTGGTTGAATGTTTGCAGCATGTGGGAGAGATATTTTGACTCTTTTCAATCAAGTAAACTTGGATTTGTCAGTTACGTTTATTGGGTCATCCCATGAGATTTAAATTGCAGGGTCCTGGGGCTAAAAAAGACATTATTTTTAAACTTCTGGCTTGACAGCTTATTTCTGCAACTGGACCTTCAAACGTTTTATCCCCAGACTCAGCTGGGCCACGCTCAGGACAGCAGTTTTAGGTTAGGAAGTCTCTTGGCACACAGCAGCTCCGCCCCCATGGGTGGATGCTCTGTCTGCTCTGAGGGGGGCTGGACCTGGCATGGAAATGAGGAGGGAATTCCCACACCCAGGCCAGTTGGGGACTCACCTTCCCAACACTCTCGTACTGCACCCACAGGTAGCTGCCCTGGGTGGGGCACAGATCTCTGAAGAAGGTCCCATTCACCGTCACTTGGCATGCCTGCAGCCCCTGGCACTGTCCTGGGAAGCACCCGCATCCCAGCAGAAGCAGGAACAGTGTGCAGGACATAAAGGGATAGGTTCAGACAGAGATGAATGGCCTCATGTTCATTCATCCACCCACCATCTGCCTGATAGATACCAACTGGTATCTACTGAAGACTAGGCACTGTTCTAGGTGCTGGGGGAGAGAGAAGTAGGATTCCTATCCTCAGGTAGCTCAGGGTCCAGCCCAGTGGTTCTCAAACTTGAGATTGCACCGGAATTCCCTGGAGAGCTTATGATCCAATAGATGTGGGGGGGCAACCTAAGAATTTGCTTTTCTTTTTTTTTAATTTAATTTATTTTTATTTTATTGATTATGCTACTACAGTTGTCCCATTTCCCCCCTTCATTACCCTCCACCCTGCACACCCCCTCCCACCCACATTCCCCTGCTTTCGTTCATGTCCATGTGTCATAAGTTCTTTAGCTTCTACATTCCCCACACTATTCTTACCCTCCCCCTGTCTATTTTCTACCCACCGTCTATGCTACTCATTCTCTGTACCTTTTCCCCCTCTCTCCTCCCACTCCCCTGTTGCTAACCCTCCATATGATCTCCATTTCTGTGGTTCTGTTCCTGTTCTAGCTGTTTGCTTAGTTTGCTTTTGTTCTAGGTGTGGTCGTTAATAACTGTGAGTTTGCTGTCTTTCTACTGTTCATATTTTTTGTATTCTCTTTCTTAGATGAGTCCCTTTAACATTTCATATGATAAGGGCTTGGTGATGATGAACTCCTTTAATTTGACCTTATCTGAGAAACACTTTATCTGCCCTTCCATGCTAAATGATAGCTTTGCTGGATAGAGCAATCTTGGATGGAGGTCCTTGCCTTTCATGACTTAGAATATTTCTTTCCAGCCCCTTCTTGCCTGGAAGGTCTCCTTTGAGAAATCAGCTGACAGTCTGATGGGAACTCCTTTGTAGGTGCCTGTCCCCTTATTTCTTGCTGCTTCTAGAATTTTCTCCTTCATTTTAATCTTGGCTAATGTAATTATGATGTGTCTTGGTGTGTTCCTCCTTGGGTCCAACTTCTTTGGGACTCTCTGAGCTTCCTGGACTTCCTGGAAGTCTATTTCCTTTGCCAGATTGGGGAAGTTCTCCTTTATTATTTGTTCAAATAACTTTTCCACTTGTTGCTCTTCCTCTTCCCCTTCTGGTACCCCTGTAATTCGGATGTTGGGATGCTTAAAGATGTCCTGGAGGTTCCTAAGCCTCTCCTTATTTTTTTGAATTCTTGTTTCTTCATTCTGTTCTGTTTGTTTGTTTGTTTCTTCCT
The DNA here is from genome assembly GCA_039655065.1 of Glossophaga mutica. Classification (NCBI taxonomy): domain Eukaryota; kingdom Metazoa; phylum Chordata; class Mammalia; order Chiroptera; family Phyllostomidae; genus Glossophaga; species Glossophaga mutica. Next base: position 25,339,665 of record CM077315.1, read on the forward strand.
TCTGGTCCACTGCATTGATCTGAGTCCCAGTTTTCCTCCCATCGCTATTGGTTCTGTGTTCATTTTCCTTCATTTCACTTAGTGTAGCCTTCATTTGTTCATCTAATTTGTGAGCAAAATTAACCAATTCTGTGAGCATCCTAATCACCAGGGCTTTGAACTGTGCCTCTGATAGGTTGGCTATCTCTTGGTCGCTTAGATGAATTGGCTCTGGGGCTTTGATCTTCCTCTTGAGCCATATTTTTTGAGGGGTGGGAGTCTGGTCGTGCCTGTTATGTAGTGAGGGGCGGAGCCTTAGGTGTTCACCAAGGCGGGGCAACTCAGTCACTAGGTCGTGACGCTGTATGTGGGGGCAGGGTCAGAGAGGGAACAATGGCACTTGCTCCCCTCTCTCTTGTATCCCAGTCCCCTCTGCCACTTCTCACAAGCAAACTGGGCCCTTCTGGTGCTGCCTCCTGGGTGTCGGACCCATGCACGTTCCAGGACCCTGTAGGTCTCTCCAACGAACTCTCCTGTGAGGCTGGGATTCTCTCCCGGCACCTCAATGCCCACAAGTCTTTTCAATCGGTGCTTTTAGGCTTTATTTCCCAGCTCTGGGGCCCTGGGTTGCACTGTCTCCCCGTTTTCACCTGGTTTATCTGTGTTCAAGTGTGTGTCCACGGTCAGCCAGCCACCTTGTGCCCCCAGGGTCTGCTAGCTGCAGCCTGCATGCCCGGGACCGCCAACCACTGCTTTTTCCTGCCATGATCCCTCTCCATGGGCCACCGACTCTGCCCTCTTACTGGTCTGGATGAATGGTTGTTGAACTGCCTTATAGTTCAATTTTCTGTCAGATCTGATTTTTTTTTATTTCTAAATCTTTGTTGTCCTTAATTTTGGTTTTGTGAGGAGGCACAGTGTGTCTACCTATGCCTCCATCTTGGCCGGAAGTCCAAATTTGCTTTTCTAACAAGCTCCTGGGTCATGTTAACACTTCTGGCCCAGGGACCCCACTTTGAGAACCACTGGTCCAATGGCATCTAGTCAAATAGCCTCAAGTTGAAATCTACACCCTGAGAACTGTCAAAAGAGTGGACAAGTTTAGGAAACCTGTGGTTACCAAAACACCAGGTGCCTGTAGAAGGGAGGACTGTAGAGAGCCCAGGCCAGAACTTTAGGGTCCTGCCGACACTGATACCTCTCCCTCCTGCTTGTGCAGGTAGGTTAAATACTTACGGAGAAGCCTGGGAAAGAGACAGGCAGGTACCATGGCCCTGATTTCCTCCTTGGCTTATAGCAGGCCACCTGCTTGCCCGGGGCCCTGCAGGCCCGACAGCAGTCATTGCAGCAGAGAGGAGAGGGCTCCCCTCTGTCCCAGATGACAGAGGTTTCTAAGGCCTTTGCAGCCTTCAGGAGGGTGCAGAGAGCCCCCCTATTCCCTGAAAGTGAATCATCGCCATGGGGCAAAGGCAGCTCAGAGGTAAATTTAATCTAAGAAAAATAGGTCCTAGGGAAATTTGCCCCAGTGAACAGGAGATGCCACCGGGAGCATTTGTTCAGCATTGTTCACAATGGCAAGGATTAAGACCCACTCACACAGCTCTCAACAGAGGAAGAGGCCAACTGTGGCACAGTCATACAACAGACAAAACAGATAAATTCACACGACATGTATCAAGATGGATAGTACTTTGAGCAAAAAATAAGGTAAAGAAGGAAAAGAGAAAAAAAGCACATTGCAGAATGACATACAATATGATACCACTCTTATAAACATTAAAAACCTGCAAAGCAATACTAGATAATGTTTAGGGTTGCATACATAGAAGGCAGCGATAACCAAACCGCACATGTGATTAATACACACTGAATTCATGACAGGAGCAGACCAGGGAGGGCTTCGCAGGAGCATCGGCTGTGTATCCAATGTCGTATTTGTTTCTTTAATGAGGGAATCTTAAACAAATGTGGCGTAATGTTAAGATTTGATGAAGTTGGGGGCAGTGGGTCTATGGGAGTTCATTGAAATATTTTTTATTCTTATCTATATATTTAAGTATTTCAAAATTTTTTAAAAATTGAATTAAAAAGAAAGTGATGTTGCTTACAGCCAAGTTGGGTGGGGAGCAAAATGCCCACCTGACCCGCTGGGGTCCAGTGGAGGGGTGCACTGTGGCTCCCTCACTTACCAGCTCGGTGCTGTGGTCAGGGACTGGCTAGTTTTTTCAGTGTTGGAGGTTCAAGGTCACATATGAGGGTTGTCTGAGCCTTCCAAAACCCTTTGCTGGGCACAGGACACCAGGAACTGCCCTGAGCTCACAGCTGGAGCTGTGAAGCCCTTGGGTCCTACCTGCCACTTGGTCCTTGACACTGAGCCAGCTGCATTCCTCCTCCAGGTCCAAGAGGTGCCCAGGCTCCTGGGAGCAATAATGGGGAGTCTGTCGCCCGTAGAAGGCATCCTGGATCTGGATGACCTCCCTTGAGCCACAGTGCGTGATGGCACTGAGACTCTCACAGGCCAGACTCTGGCCGATACCCGTAAGAGGTAAAGTGACACTTAGGAAGTTTATGGTCATGGATGGGCAAGTGCCTGGTTGGTGGGAAGTGGAAGAGCCTCAGGGGTCAGGACTGTGAGAGGCAAGGACACAGTGGAAGCTGCCTCAGCATGGGCGAGAGTGGGGCTCTGGAGCCAGACTGCCAGGGGCAGCTCCAGCCCAGACACCCAGTGGCTGTGTGACCCTCTGCAAGTTACTTAGCTTCTCTCTGCTTCCCCTGTGTAGCGGGGAGTCTCTACCATACTCCACAGGGACATTAAGAGAATTAAATGAGTTTGTACATTCAGAGTATAGGCTATTAAAGTAGTGACTATTATTCCACCTATTTCAAGTACCTTCCTTGAGCCTCATCTGAAAACAATGCCTAGTATATGGTAGATGCTAAACAAGCATTTGTTGAATGAATGAGTGATTTCAATGAGTCTTCATACCCATTGTATGAGCTGAGCTATTATTCTCCCCATTAGGAACATGGGGCTCAGTGAGGTCACTGTGCAAAGACCCCACACCAGCCCTGCTCCTGGCACCTGCCCATGCTCAGTAAACATTTGTTGAAAAAGAATGACCTGGCTCAGATATGCACAGGCAGAATTCAAACTCAGGCCTGTCGGTGGTAATGCCACAGAGTAGGAGTTGAGATCAAAATCTGTGTTCATTTTCTGTGGCTGCTGTAACAAATTACTACAAACTTAGTGGCTTAACATAGCACAAATTCACCATCTTACAGTTGTGAAGGTCAGAAGTCCAGAAATGGTCTCAATGGGCTATAAGGTTGTGGGCATTCCTTCTGGAGTCTACAGGAGAGAATCTGTTTCCTGCCTTGTCCAGCTTCTAGAGGCCACCTGCATCCCCTGGACTGTGGCCCCTTGCTCCATCTTCAAAGCCAGCATTGTAGCATCTTCCCATCTCTCTCTCTGTCTCTGACCATAGGCAAACCTAGTCAGGTCTCATCTCTGTCACTTCCCAGCTGTATGGCCTTGGACAAGGAACTTACCCTTTCTGAACCTCACTTTTCTTAGCTTTATAATGGGCCTACAAAAGAATGGTGGGAGAACTTCTTTTATGATGAATAAATGTACATGGAGCACCTAGCTCGGCAGTGGAACTTCTGCTTGATACTCGTTAGTTCTTCATAATGTGACCTCCTCATGTCAGGGCTCTAAGACCCTGGTGGCTGACACAGTCTGAGAGACAGGCTTGAAGTGGGGGTGGCAGAGGGAGCAGGGACTTAAGGGGACTGTGATAAAAAGAAAGGGAATTTGCATAATGCACAGACCAGGGAGGGCTTCACAGAAGCTTCTGTGTTTTCAGAGCCAGTCAAACAGAGGAAGGTAAGCCTATGTGCACCTAGTTAAAGCTGGGGGAGGGAAGAATGGAGCAGGGGCTCCTGTGAGAGCCCAAACCCAGGACAGGGCCTAGGACCCAGGAGCTTAGAACCATGGATGGGGCTGGACCCAGGAAGCCCAGAAGCTTCTATTAAGCCTGGCTTGTGGGTCAGGGGACCAGAAGGAGGCTCAGCTCCAAGACCAGGCCCCACTGCGGTGACCACCTGGTGGGCAGGACCTGGTATGTGGCCACAGTCCACTTCTGCAGGACCTCTTATACACAGTCCCCAGGGTCTATGGGAGTCAGGCATGGGCAACAGCTAGAAAAGGCACAAGAGAAGGGAAGTGGGGAGTTGGTGAGATGTGGTCATGGGGGGCTCAGACCCAGGGTGACCAGGGAGCTGGAGTCAAGGGTGAATGAGCATTTTCCCCTAGGCAGAGGTATATGAGGAAGAAAGACAGAGAGACCAGCAAGACTAGTAGGCAGGTAAGTAGATAGGGTGAGAGAGAATGTGGGTAGAGAGATGGAGTGAGACACAGAGAGACTGATCATCACATAGGCATTTAGAGAGAGATATAGAGACAGAGAAAGATGGAGAGACAGAGAGTGTCACACAGACAGAGAGATGTGGGCATTTGGAGAGACACACAGAGAAACAAAGAGATAGAAATAGAAGGAGACAGAGACTGAGAGATAGAGACACATGGAGAGAGACAGAGACAGACTTAGATGATCATGCAGAGACAGGTGGGCACTTAGAGAGACAGAGAGACAGAGGTAGAAGCAGAGGGAGACAAAGAAACAGAGACAGAGAGACAGAAAGAGACAGGGTGAAGGAAGTAGATTCCACTACAGAGGCCAGCTCACCAAACTCGCAGATGAAGGCGAATGACTGTGTGCAGTTGTCTGAGACAGCCCACCTGGAAGAAGGGTCTCTCCTGATGTAGCCACAGGTTTGGGGAGCAGGGGAGGCCTGTACTTCGTGCCAGTGGCTATAGTTCACGTTGGAGGTGTCCAGCCAGATCCCCGGCCCTGGGATGGGAACATGAGCACCAGGACTTGGAAATGTTCTTCTGACCATTTTTATATAGAAGACTTGTCCCAGCTCAACACTTTGTGTGCAGTTGGTGTTTAATCAGTGCTGACAGGCTGAAGGCCTCTACTGTGCCAACCAAGGGGCATTTCCTAGGCGTTGTCTCCCAACACTCAAACATAAGAACTCAACCTGCACACCGGGCCCCCGAGTTGGAGAGCCTGTACAAGGTGGTTTAACTGAACAAATGATGCTTTCAGCCTCGGTGTTAAAGGGTATTTCACACAGAAAAGGGGCCTTTGTCAAGTGTATTTGAGTACTGCCTAGTTAAAATGGAAGCAGTTTTCCTTACTTCAGGACCCTTCAGAGCTTTGAACCCAATGATGTTCCTCCAAGAAGTGTCATGTACGTGTGTGTGTGTGTGTGTGTGTGTGTGTGTGTGTGATACAGAGGCATTTCAAGGACACTGGAGATCTAGAGAACACTAGATGTAAAACATTTAATGTGAAGACTCAAAGTATATTTATTAATTTTTAAAAGAAATTCATACAAATGCTTAAAATTTTTTTAAGTGTGAAAAGGGCATAAAATGAAAGCATCTTCCCTTTCCCAGCCTCTGCACCACTCTCATTATTGTTATGCTTCTTGTGATTTGTTCCAGGCTGAATTTTATCCACGTATCAGCGCCCATGAGTGCCTGAGATCTGTTTACTCAAATGCCATCATATTGCTCACAGCATCCTGTCCCTCGCTTCTTAAATAACATTACCTATTGAAGGTTGTTACATTTCAGCCTGCTCAGATCTGTCCCCTGTAGATTTGAAATAGACCCAACTCCTTTAAGTGCATATGAATGGATGTTCAAAATGCAGAAACCCATGTATTGCTGCATCAACAGAGTAAGATACCATTCAAGAGATATTGCCTGAAGACACATTGCAGAATTTGCATCTATTGGCTGTGAGTACCCCAAAATGAGCTTGCCCATCTTCTCCTTTATTAAAGCATTTCCATTCACTCTCGTATAGTTCTCTAGGTGCTTAGCCCAGACCACGTTTCTTGTTTCGAAAACCTCGAAGTTTCCACTGAGCAGTACGAGATGGCAGGACACTTTCCTTCCCTGGATGTGTCATCTTGAGCAAGGCTGTCCCTCTTTCTGGGCTTCATTTTCCTCACCCACAAAATGAGAGTCACAGTGCCTACCTCATGAGGCAGGTGTGAGGATTAAATACGAAGGTTTATTTGTCCATGCTTTGATATGTATGTGCACGGGGCAGGAGGCAGGGGGATTTTGGCCAGGATATGGTTCCTTCCCTTGAAGAGCTTGTTGTCTGGGAGGAAGACACCTACATAACTAAAGTCATGCCAAAGGGATTCTCATAGAGGTGCGGACAGGTCCTACAGCTGCATAGAGAAGGGCTCACCTGGCTGCACTGGGGTTGGAGCAAGGAGCCCTCCCAGAGTAAAAGATAAGTGAGAGCTCCCAGGGGAACCATTAAAATGAGACTATCTAATGTCAATGGACCCATGCTGAGCACTTGACCTGCTTCAGTCTCATCGGGGTGGGGGTGTGGAAGACAGGTAGAAGTGCTTTGAAAATAGCTTAGTAATTATTTCCTGAGACTCAGTTTTCTCACCTGTAAAATCAGTTATCATGAGGATTCAATGTAATAATGGACATGAAGCACTCAGGATAGTGCTGTACATTATTTCAGCAAGAAACAAATATTTCATAGCTAATATTATTACTAAGCATGTGCAAAGAAGTGCAAGTTTCTAGAGTGTGAGCTATGTGCCGGATTCTGTGCTAAATACTGTGCATGAATTATTCTATTTGACCCACCAAACAACCAAAGAGGAGGGTTTACTTGCCATGAGAATGGGGCATATTAGTTTGTTCTGTGGAGCTTTGGGTAGGATGCAATGGTGAGAACTGCAGCCACAAGCTCCCATGAAACACAGTTATCACAGCACCACCTACCTTCTGTATTTCCGTTTGGAGCGGAGTTCCTTGTGAGCCCAATCCACCATTCCCTGTCTTGAGAGATGTGCTTCTGTAGAAACTGCTGGGTGCCTTCATCACGGATAAAGACCAAACGGCCTCCTCGCCTCTCACACCAGTTCTGGGCATCATAGAAGGAGCAGCCCAAAAGCATAAACTCGTAGCAAGAGTCTCTGAAAGCCACTTGGCTCTTAGAGCAAACACTGCCCTCCTCTGGCTTAGCAATAGTGGTCATAAACCTGAGAGCAAGGCCCAGGGGGACCAGGCCTGCTGAGCTCATCCTTGAACCACCACTGGAGACTCTGGATGGAGCTGCCTCTCAGTCCTTCATATGCCATTGCCTTCACAACCATCTGCCATCCATCTTTCCCTCTCTCTTTGCATCAAATAATAGCAACTACCTCTTGTCTGAGAAACAAAGACTCAGGATAAATGTGTCTGCAGTTTTGCTTCCCCCATCTCTTTGTTTAATACCGGTTCCAAATACAATTAATTTGCAGAATGGTCTTCCAGAGCAAGCTAAAGCTGCTATATCACCTGTGCTCTTGTCACTGGGTCAACTGTTAGCTTCTGATAAAAATTCCCGGCTGACAGTTTTATATCATTTCCCTTGAAGGCCAAATGCTTCATTAGAAGCCATCAGCATGTGGGAAGAGTATGATAAAAGAAAAATGGCAGAACACTTAGAGTTACAGGATTGTAAAAAACAAAACAAAACAAAGAAATTGTGCTCATATCCAATCTTATTGCCTAGAATGGCCACTGTGCCTACGTGATAATCACATTCTGTCCGGCACGGCTTAGATCCTAAAGGAGGCTTTTTCCCCTCTCTGATCCATCGCATTGCCGCTCATGCCTGTTAGAGAATTACATTTCCTACAAAATTTATTTGATATTATCATGGAAATAGGCTCTAAAAACTTCAAACCTGCCTGTCCTCATCCAGTGTCTAAACCCTCCAGTGGGTGTCGGTGGACAGCGGATCAAGTTCAAGTTTCATAGCTTTGCATGCAATGCTCTGTGTGAACTGGCCCCAGACAACATTTCCAAACACATGTCTCGAAGTGTGGGGAATCGGGCTCTCTTTCCCAACAGAAGAATAAATTGGCACAACCTCTACTGTGGGCAGCATGACAGTATCTATCAAAATTTAGGCCCCTGTCCCCAGCTGCTAGTGAGAGGCTGATTCCTTCCAAGGATGCTAGGGCCACAGGGAGCAATACTTCATCCATTGACAAGCACGGTGCCTGGCAGTGTGGGCCCATCACCCACCCACACCACGGCCTCTGTCTCAGAGCTCAACTGCATCTTCTCAGACCTCATCCTGCACAGCGACGAGGTGATGGTCATGGAGGATGAGATCAGTGCCCTCATTTTGAAGGGTATAAATGTTGAAACTTGCTGGCCAGGCCTGCTGCAAAGGCTCTGGCCAGTGTCAACACAGATGGCCCCATCTGCAGCGTAGGCTTCCCCACTGCTGCCCCAGCTGGGGAGGAGAAAATGAAAGCAAAGAAAGAAGAATCTGAGGAGTCTGATGATGGCACAGGTTTGGGTCTTTTTGACTAACCCTCTTTTGTAACACGTTCAATAAAAAGCTGAACTCTGAGAAAAAAAAATTTAAGCATAAGCTCTGTAATTAGCAATTCCACTTCTAGGAATTTTACCTACAGGTAAATTCACACATATGTGAAAGGTCACACGTATAAGGTTATTTATTGCAGAATTTTGTGGGAATGAAAAACTGGAAACAACCGACGTGTCCGTTGACAGGAAATTGGTTAACGAAATGTGGTACATCCCGCATCCCCAGTACAAAATGAACAAATTCTCTGTATGCAAATTCGGAAGGATCCCTAAAATTTTTGTTCATATTAGAAGTAAAGTATGAAACATTGTTTTGGAGAGTTATTTGTATGCGTATATCTCATAAAAGACATACAGACACTGGCAATAGTGAGTGCCTGGGTGGGGGGATGAGGTAAGTGGAAAGCAGAAAAGGGAATGAACTTTTGTTTTTATTGGCCACATTTCTAAAGCTTTTCTATTTTGTGCCATGTGACTGTATAACCTGTTCAAAAATTATAAATTATTTTTTAAAAATATCATGGGCCCATTATCCCCCTCCCCTGCCAAGCTCAAAGTCACAGCTCTTCCTAACTATCTTAATTAATTGCTGCTGACCTTTCCTTACACTTCTGTGTGCTCCTGTGTCATCCCCTCTGCCAGGGACCACTTTCTCCCTAGTGCTTCCCCGACCACCTTCAAGATTCAGCTCAAATCTCACTTCCTTTGTGAGCTTTGTAGAACTTGCCTCATATAATATGCCTATCCCCTCTGAATTTTGTTTTTATTTTTTAATAAAAGCTTTACTAAGATATAATTCACATGGCATACAATTCACCCATTTAAAGTATACAAATCAATGCCTTTCAGTATACTCATGAGGTTGTATAACCATCACAGTGATCAATTTTAGAGCATTTTCATCACACCAAAAGGAAATTCATTAGCACTCATGTAACAGTGGAAAATTGTAACTGGGAAATTGTAACCCGCCCCATCATTTTTTTGAAATTGTTTCTGTAAATGCCGACTCTAATATGTAGCTTGCAGATAAACAGCATGACTGTATAAGAATCCTAGGAACTAACTTCAAAAGATACAGATTTTGACCTTCAGGCATCCCAGCTTTGGGAAATTTTCTGACCCCCAACCATAGAGCCAGGATGATGCTCACGGGACCATCACCAGACAATCAGAATGGACTGTGTTCATCTGATTGAACACAGAACTTTTCAAGCCCCTCCCTTGATCTCTTTGTTCTTCTTTCCCTCCAACTCCTTATAAAAACCTCTGCCTGCACTGAGACGTGAAGATGGGCTTTGAGACATGTGTCCCATCTTCTAGGTGGCCAGCACCCGAAAACAAACCACTTTCCGTTACTTCAGCACTTGTCTCTCCAGTTCAGTGTTCATAGCAGCTGGCAGCCAGATCTGTGTAGTTACATTCACACCCAATTTCTTCTTCCCCCAGCACCTGACAACCACTGATCTACTTTCTGTCTCTATGGATTTGCCTGTTCCAGACACTTCATGTAAATGGAATCGTACAATATGATGATGACTTTTTTGTGACACTCCCCTTTCACTTTAGCATAGTGTCTTTATTTTTTTTACGATTTTTAAAAAATTTATTTGCAAGCTGGCGCTCAATCCACTGAGCCACACCAGCCAGGGCACTTTAGCATAGTGTCTTTAAAGTTCATCCATCTTATAGCACATATCAGTGAGTGAGTCATTTTTCTTTTTCTTTTTTGGCACTCGATAAATGTTTATACGGTAATAATTAAATGAAGAGGTTTCCAGAATTAATAAATCTCCATCTTTGTTTGCCTTCCTGAATAATGTTTATTGTTCATGGTAACTTTCAAAATTAGTTAAAGTTGCCAAAATTACTATGTGACTTTAGTGGTGGGAAAATTCTTTTAGCTACTAGTACCAGAGTTCTTCTGGATGCCTTCTCTTTAGGAAAACACCCACACAGGCCATCGGAGTTGGGATAGGGAAGCCACCAAGGTCATAGTCGATACTATAAAAACAAAAACAGCACTTGATGAAAAATCTACATCAGAAATTAATAATTCGAGGTTGAAGACAGGAACTTTACGATGTGGTGGGACCCTGGAACCTTCAAAAAAGGTGTCAAGTAAACAGTTTCTTATGGCAGGGTGACCACAGGGTGTAGAGAACACAGTTGTCTAATATGTGATTTTTAAGTTATTACTTAGGTCTAACGTAAGTCTTTTCTTCTTCTTCTTCTTCTTCTTCTTCTTCTTCTTCTTCTTCTTCTTCTTCTTCTTCTTCTTCTTCTTCTTTTTTTTTTTGCTTCCCACCCCTATCTCCCCACAGTCCCTGCGATCACTCCTCTCTGTCTTGGTGGATTTACCTGTTCTGTACATTATCTCACATCAATGGAATCAGACAATTATGTGATCTTGGTATCTAGTTTCTTTCACTCGGTGTAATATTTTCAAAGTTCACTTGTGCTGGAGCACATATCAGCACTTCATTCCTTTTTATGGCTGGATGATATCCCATTGTAAGCTATGTGTAAACTACATTTCATTCCTCCATTCATCTATCGATGGGTTATCTTACTCTGTGAGTTTCCTGAGGGGAATAAATAATGTCTCAAAATCTCTAGCCCTCGATTGGCACATAGTAGGACTCAATGAGCATTTGCCAGCATGGCCCCATTGCCCAGGTCCCTGGGGCTGACTCTTGCCCCCGTTCTCTTTCCCAGAAGCCCTTCCAAGCCCTCTGGCATAGCCCTGCTGGAAAGAGCCCAGGGCAGGATTCGATGTCCTTGCTGACTCACAGATGGGGCAGAACTGGTCTCTTATCTGTGGGACCCAAGCTTCTAATGACTTCCATCAGAAAACAATGTGGAAGGCCCTATACAGAGATAATGTATCTTCTGGATAAAGGCTTAATTTATGTTACTCACGAAACATGCTTGGAGGCATTTGATAAGGAACTCAAATCTGCAGGCTAAATTCCATTTCCACATTCTTTACATTTTGATAAATTGCAGACTCTGGGCACAGAATCCGCCTTGATGATGTCAACTCCCAAAGTGCCTTAACCTCTGTGTATACTAAGGAAGGCAGCAGGGTTGGCTGGACACATGTGTATGTGTTTCCAATGATCCAATGCAGCTGTCTGAGCCACCAAATCCCAATTTTCAGGATCAGCAAATGAAAACAGAGAGGAGTTTGGTTTAAATAGAACCATGAAAAGAACCATAAAGATGGTCACACCCTGTGGCCCAGACATCCCAGTCCTGAGAATAGACCATTTTAGTCTGTGTCTCCCCCAAAGCTAACTGAGACATGACTTTGGTGCCAACATTGTATTTGGGAGGGGATATAGGAAACCGTGGCGGGGGAGGGGGGAGTATATCGCTTCATATGAACTGATGTTTTTAATTAGTCATAGTAAATCTTTGCCCCCCATTTGACTGAAAAGACAACATAGCAAAAGAATTCTCATGGTCCTATCTCCCTAATATATTTTCATTTCTTTGTGATTCCTTCAAATGCATCTTGCCTTGAAGATAGATGTTCATCCAGGCACAACCAGAGTGTATGTATAATCAGTTTCTATTGTTCCCTTCCTTTTGCCACTTGACATTCAATGGTAAACCTTTTCTGTGTTGCTCAAGGGCTTTGATATTGGCATGGTGGTAGCTGTGCCTCTTCTATAAATGGACATTACTAAACCATCCCACGTCGCTAGATATTTTGTGTGGTTTTTGTCAACTGTTTGTCATGTGTTGTTTTGCTATTCTAGTCGACCCTGAATATCTTCTTGCACTTACCCTTTAGACTGGGCTGAGTCATCTCCCGAGGGTTGTCATAGACGCTATTGAGGTCCCACCTTAACCTGTCACACTTGCCAGGTAAGGCTTCTAAATGCGAGCGCCTGTGGCTCTTTGCCTCCCTCTGCATGCAAGGGACAGGATGGGACTGCCTGGAAGTTAATGCCTCTCAGGAGAAACTCTCGCCCTTGACTGACCAGAGTTGGTGGGCCAATCCCCCAACTCCTTCAGGATACCCTCGGGGCACGTTCACATGGGCTCAGGAGTTCCCCAGCAGGCTGACTTCAGCTGGCTGTGTGATGATGGCCTAATGTCTTCCCTCCCTGTTTTACTTCCCCGCCGTGCTGCTGGCCTTTCCTGGGTTCATTTCCCAAACAAACCACTTGCATTTGAATCCTTGTCTTGGGGTCTGCTTCTGGGGAGAGCACAAGCTTAGACAGTTCTGCTCCCACTGAGTTTGGGGTTCTTTGTTATGGCGGGAAACTCACAAGATGATGTAGCACAATGAGGCCATGTACCAGGCACTGTGCTCATCTGTGCATTTTAAACAGGAAAGTGACATGATCAAGTCTGAATTTCAGCCAGGTCACCAGGTGGCAGCAGGGAGGTAGATTGGAGGGGTTGGGACCCATGAGCCTGCTCCCAAGAGGTGCACAGTAGTTGGGGCTGTAGCTGGGGGGCTGGGGGAGAGAGGGAGAGTCTGAAAGATTATTTAGGAAGTAGAAATGTGAGGGCTACCATCCAGGCTATAACCTAGTATAGTTATTATTTAAATTGAAGTTTTGGTCCAGCCTCACTGATGGGGCCCTGAGTATATGGTAGAAGATTGAGGTCTTCCAGCTCATTCACCACAAAGGCACTTCCTTTTCTAACAGCAGCACCCATAGTATTTCTTTTTTGCTTGTTTTAAATGCTTTTTTAAAATATATATTTTTCTTTATTTATTTTAATTGTTGTTCTTGTTAAAATATATTTTATTGATTATGCAATTACAGTTATCCCATTCCCCCCTTCATTCCCCTCCACCCTGCACACCCCCTCCCACCCACATTCCCTTTAGTTCATGTCCGTGTGTCATAAGTTCTTTAGCTTCTACATTCCCCACACTATTCTTGCCCTCCCCCTGTCTATTTTCGACCTATCACCTATGCCACTTATTCTCTGTACCTTTTCCCCCTCTCTCCCCTCCCACTCCCCTGTTGTTAATCCTCTGTGTGATCTCCATTTCTGTGGTTCTGTTCCCATTCTAGCTGTTTGCTTAGTTTGTTTTTACTTTTGCTTTTGTTTTAGGTGTGGTCGTTAATAACTGTGAGTTTGTTTTCATTTTACTGTTCATATTTTTGGTCTTCTTTTCTTAGATAAGTCCCTTTAACATTTCATATGATAAGGGCTTGGTGATGATGAACTCCTTGAACTTGACCTTATCTGAGAAGCACTTTATCTGCCCTTCCATTCTAAATGAAAGCTTTGCTGGATAGAGCAATCTTGGATGGAGGTCCTTGCCTTTCATGACTTGGAATACTTCTTTCCAGCCCCTTCTTGCCTGGAAGGTCTCCTTTGAGAAATCAGCTGACAGTCTGATGGGAACTCCTTTGTAGGTGACTGTCCCCTTATTTCTTGCTGCTTCTAAAATTCTCTCCTTCATTTTAATCTTGGCTAATATAATTATGATGTGCCTTGGTGTGTTCCTCCTTGGGTCCAACTTCTTTGGGACTCTCTGAGCTTCCTGGACTTCCTGGAAGTCTATTTCCTTTGTCAGATTGGGGAAGTTCTTTATTATTTGTTCAAATGATTTTCCACTTGTTGCTCTTGTTCTTCCCCTTCTGGTACCCCTATAATTTGGATGTTGGGACGTTTAAAGATGTCCTGGAGGTTCCTAAGCCTCTCCTCATTTTTTTGAATTCTCGTTTCTTCCTTCTTTCCTGTTTGGTTGTTTGTTTCTTCCTTCTGGTCCATTCCATTGATCTGAGTCCCAGTTTTCCTCCCATCGCTATTGGTTTTGTGTTCATTTTCCTTCATTTCACTTAGTGTAGCCTTCATTTGTTCATCTAATTTGTGACCAAAATCAACCACTTCTGTGAGGATCCTGATCACCAGTGCTTTGAACTGTGCCTCTGATAGGTTGGCTATCTCTTGGTCGCTTAGATGTATTTGCTCTGGAGCTTTGATCTGTTCTTCTGTTTGGGCCTCTTTTTTTTTTCTTTTGGTCTTGTTGGGTCTGTTACGTATGGGCCATGGAGCCTTAGGTGTTCCCCAGGGTGGGGCAACCCAGTCGCTGCATTGTGAAGCTGTATGTGGGGGTGGGGTCAGAGAGGGAACAATGGTGCTTGCTCTGCTCTCTGTTGGATTTCAGTCCCCTCCACTGCTTCCCCCAAGCAAATTAGGTCTTTCTGGTGCTGATTCCTGGGTGGGTGGGCTTGTGTATGTTCTAGAACCCTGTGGGTCTCTCCAATGAACTCTCCTGTGAGGCTGGGAGTCTCTCGCGCTGCCTCAACCCCCACAAGTGTTTTCAATCGGTGTTTGAGGCTTTATTTCCCTGCGCTGGAGCCCTGGGTTGTGAGGTCTGTCTCACTCCCGTTTCACCTAGTTTATCTGCGCGCGAATGTGTGACTATCCAGACACCTTGTGCACCTCACTGGGTCCTCCAGCCACCACCTGCATGCCTGGGTCCTCCAGCCACTGGTTTTTCCTGCCTCGACCCCTCTCCACCAGCCACCTGACTCCACCCCTCTTACCAGTCTGGATGAATGTGTCTATTTTAACTCCTTGGTTGTCAGACTTCTGTACAGTTCAATTTTCTGTCAGTTCTGGTTGGGTTTTTTGTTTCTAAATTTTTTTGTCCTTATTTTTGGTTATGCCAGGAGGCACAGTGTGTCTACCTATGCCTCTGTCTTGGCCAGAAGTCTGCCCATAGTATTTCAGTCTCACTCATTCTGCCTCCCAAGCATGGCTTATTATTAATTATTATTATTATTACTACTACTACTTTTACTATTACTACTACTACTATTATTTGCATTCCTTTCTCTGTTGTTAGTCTCTGAGCTCATTGAGGTCAGGGCTATGATTTCCCAAGTTTTTTGTCCCCAGTACCCAGTGTGACACTAGTCTCTGCTGTCCAGTAGGACTTTGTGGAATTAATGAATGTTCTTAAATGTGAATTGCATAATGTGTGATCTTTCATTTAGTGGTAAAGCACTCACTCCAGGAGACCCAGGGTGGCTCTCCCACTACCCCCTACATCCTGCTTCTGGAATAGGCCTGTGGAGAGTGCAGGTTGTCTGGAGCTCACCAGCCAATGCTTCTCCCTCAGGAAGGCAGCTGCCACCTTTGCCGGGACTTTACCTGTCACCTTGGACCTTGCCATACAAGATTTCCACATTATCTGCTCAGCTTATCTCCCTGGCTAATTAAAGGTATCATTTAGAAGCTAACTTAATTGGAAAATTCCACAATAATTTAGATATGATAACAATATCTCTGAAAGGGAAATATTAACTCACTTTACTCAATACCTTTGTAATAGAAGATACAGAATTGCAAAATAAGGCTGGTCTTTTTATAGCACAAAATGTTTCTTTTTGAATTCATCTTTTACAATACTTCTTCACTTCATGACTGTTTTAAGGATGCAACCTATTTCACGGAATAAGCAGCCCCAGGGGAGGGTAGCCTCCTTTTCCTGAATCCTTCCCCGAAGTTATGAAGAGGATCCCAGAGATCAAATCTTACACCCCTACCACAGGGGTAGGACCTCTGGCCCAGGGGCACAACCTCACCAAAACTCCAGTTGCTCCCTCAATAAAAAGGGAGTAACATCAGTGCCTATCAGGTCTGTGCCAGGATTAGAGGATGTGGTTTGTGCCAGGGGCCACCTGTCCATGGACACCCTTCCTCCCCGCTCCTGAAGGGAGGAGACGAAGCCTTCCTGATCACCCTGCGAGCACCTCAGACCCTCTGGAAGTAGACTGAAACTCTGTATAGGATGACTTCCCTTCACATTCCCATTGCCTGGTTCTCTCATGCACTGGACAGTTTTTTTTCATTTTAAGGCAGCACATGCATTGTAGAAATTGCCTGTGGAACACCACTTTTGCTCTCATATCTACTTAAGCAGCAACTTCAAAAGGTGGGAGGCATTACTACACCTGAATAGCTGTTGACCTTGATCAAGTCCTTCCACATCTCTGAGTCTGTAAGAAGAAGACTGCTAATGATTCCTTTGGAGGGATGTATAGGGATTAAATGAAAGACTGCTCATGAGACCCTTAGCATGTACTTGGCACAGGTCAAGAGCCCAGTGAATGGTATTTATCAGAGGCTAGAGGATGGGTCAGGAGATAGCTCCTATTGGTGACAAGTCCCTTGTCCCACTCTTCCTGCGTTAGTGAAGACCTAGAAAGCAGTGGTCAGACTTCTGTGGGTTCAGAGCAATGCCAAAGCTTCTTGGGGAAGAGCAGCTGTGGCTTGTTATCTCTGTTTATAAAGAGGGAGGATGGAGGTCCAACATGAAGGCAGTCCCATGAACCACTGCAAGGGCCCCTGACCCCTTTGGGAAATTCATGTCCTTTGGGATATGCAGACTTGGCCCCCAAACAAAAAGAACATAACAGGAGCCCAAGAAGGCAGAGACTGAGTCTTATTAATCACCTCTATATCCTCAGCACTTGGCATGTCATCGGTATGAATTCTAAGAAGGCACAGAATTATTCTTGTTTTGTTCACTGCTGTATTTCCAGCATGCAGTAGATACTCAGTAAATGTATGTCGATGAATGAATCATTGTGAGAATGCATGAATGCTGTGCTGCCTATAAGTTGCCTACCCCAAGCCATTCTCTCCTTTTTTCTTGGTAATAGAATCCTGATATGATTCCAGTGACAACACGCTGCCCTGGGAAGAGTCTCGTGATTTAAGGAAATCAGGGCACTCCTGTTCCTCCTTGCCAGGAATTGGTCTGGGATGCTCATGTGACACAGTTCAGCCAAGAAGACCAAGAAAAAATCGGATTCTGGGAAAGATTTTCTTCCAGCTTAAAAGGAGAGAGATGTGAAAAGAAAATGCCTCCTTTGCCCCCATCATATGTCCCTACTTTTACCAGGATGATTCCTGGGATGAAGGGAGTCATTCATAAACAATGCTGGACAAGCTCAAGGATGAGAAACCAGCCCTCCGAAGATGGCGCTGCGGTAGATGGAACGGAGCCTGGTGAGATGACGCAGATGAGCTTCTGAGCTACCCAGGACCCCCAGATGACGCAATGTCCAAGATACACGCACCTCTTGAGGGAGGGTTTCAGCAGATACTTGGTTACTTCCAGCCAAAGCATCTTCTGTTAACTTGTTGAGCCTTCATGATATTGTTATGGGCTGAATTGTGTCCCCTCAAGATTCATATGTTGAATCCCTAACCCCTAGGCCCTCAGAATGTGATTAATAGCACTTTTAAGGATGTGATTAAGTCAAACAGGAGTCCATTAGGGTGCGCCCTAATCCAATCTGACTGGTGTCCATGTAAGAAGAGGATATCTGGACACACGCAGATACACCGGGGATGCGTGCCCCTGGAGGGAAGACCATGTGAGGATACAGTGAAGAGACAGCCATCTGCCCATCAAGAAAGGACTCAGAAGAAACCAGTCTTGCCAATACCTTGAACTTGGACTTCCAGCCTCTAGAAATGTGAGTAAATAAATTTCTGTTGTTTAAGCCACCCAGTTTGTGGTATTGTACTTTGCTATGGAAGCCTTACAAAACTAAGACAGATATCTATCTTTGTGATTAGTATTTTATCTCCATTATCAAAACATCCTTATCTCACCGTATAATTGTCCCCAGGGTGCATATGGGACCTAAATGAAGAGAGCTTGCTTGGTTCCCCAGTATTAAACTATAACAAGGCAACATCAGCCCAGACTGTCTCTGAGGGCCCTCCACCCATCAACACAACCACCTGATTCTTCCTTCAGTAAAAATCTAGCCAAGATCCATCCTGCATTGACTCTGCCACAGAGTGTACACTTTGAAGTCAGGTTGTCTGGCTCTGCTCCCTAATTCGACCTCTTAGCTGTGTATCCTAAGGCAAGGTGGTTACCTTCGCTGAGTTTTCTCACCTCTAGAATAATGCTAAGAATACCCATATCATAGGATTACATAAGGCCAGAGCGAGCCAGTACATGCAGAGTGCTTTGCAAAGCACTTGACTCAGAGTCAGCTCAAAGGTTGGGGGCTGTTACTTTTCTGAATACTACACAAAATGGACAAGAAAGGAGAACATGGTCGTGTTTTCACTTATAATTTCAATATAATCCTCCCAACAAACCCTGTGACATAGCCATTACCATCCTGTTTTGCAGATTAAGGTGATGTTCAGAGGAATCATATGACATGTGACAATGGTCACAGTGTTTTTAAATAGCAGGACTGAGATCCCAACCCAGGTTTTCCGATCTCTAAGCCCTGAGCTTGTTTTTTCTGCACCAGAGCTGCTGCCCCTGGTGGTGTGATTTTTTTCCTGAGCCCTCAGTGTATGCTAGACATTCTCACTTAATCCCCAAAAAGACGCAACTTTCACAACCTAGGAATAAATCATAACCCTGACGTGGATACACATGTTTAGACCAGATAGCTGAATAAACTGGCAAGTTATTATGGGACTTAGTGGGAAATGTAATTCAGAGAGAAGTGCCTTCTGAGAGAATGGGGAAGAACAGGGCAATAACATTGCTTGATAACTATTCAGGGCCAGGTGCTTTTGCTAGACCCTTGATCTATAATAATGTTGAAATTTTGCCCCATTTTACAGTTAAGGAAACAGAGGCTCAAAGAGGATAAGACATACAGAAAAGGGAGGGATGTAATGCTGATGTCAACCCAAACGTGTAACATCTTCCCCTGGGCCTGTGCTTCTCTGTCAATGTCTGCTGCACACAGAGAATAATCTAGAGACATTTTAGGACAGTACACGGCTGGGCTCCACCTTCAGGGATTCTGAATCGGTGGGTCTGGAGTGGAGCCCAACCAGGTGAATGGAATGTGCAGCCAGGATGCAAGTACAGCCAGCTGCTGTCAGGACTGAGCCCTGAGCTACTGGAACACAGTCTCGGCCCAGGCCTGGCAGTAATCACGCTCAGTGGCAGCGCCACCCCCTTTCCTTGCTCTACCCAGAGGGAATGACTGGTTCTTTCTTGAAGCAGCATGCGTTAAGATGAGTTCATGAATGCATCACCCAGCATTCATAGCAGCTGAATATGGATTTCAAGCACTGGCATCACATCAAGAGGCACAAATACAGGGAGACCCTAAAATCAAATTCAGGCGTCGTTTCTCCCTCTTGATGGGCCAAGAACTTGAGCCCACATTCATTGTTTAAATGGATACATGAAATATTTTGTTTACTTCTTCAAAAGAGAACTAAGAATTCCATTGCTCTCTATGTATGATTTTGGGGGTGGGGGGTGGTAAGAGGCTCAGGGAACTTTATTTAAAAAAAAACAAAAAACCTTTCCCATCTCTGCAAAAGAACTTCCCATGATGTGCAGCAGGAATTCACACCATCAACATGCTCTTGGCACCCCTAATTCCAGTGTCTTTTTTCTTTTCCTTCAAGGCAATATGAGTACTCCTCATCACCTTCAGGTGTCTTTGATGGTCCTGACAGTCTCTCTTCTGATTATAAACCACTTCCACCTCCTGGTTGGATTTTTTCTGACAGCCCGCCAAAGCAGAATGCACCGCTAAATTCTCTCTCCAACCACAGCCCAGCAGGAAACTAATAGCTTTTCTTGGTTAAACCAAAAGTGACATTGGAAAGGGAGAGACAATAAGAGGATTAAAGTTTAACAAGAACATGCAGCTGGGAAATTGACCTTTGACCAAACATAATTAATCCTGGTGCAGCTTCCCCTTGGAATGTGAAGAAATACCAGGCCCTCAGAGTGGGGAAAGCAGAGTGGCACCAGGAGGGAGCCGGAGAGCGTGAAGGAAAGAAAAAGAGGAGCCGAGGAGCAGTTGCCTTGAAGACAGAGGCAAGTCTGTTCACTGTCACAGCACCCGTGCGCACGCGGTGCCCCGGTGATGGACGTACTATTTGGCAGAAATAAGAAAGAACAACTGGAGCCTGTGAGGGCCAAAGTGAGAGGTGAGCGTTTTGTATAAATGATTGGCTCTTCTTTCATGTTTAGATGTATGCCTTCTTTTTCCTGCTTATTGTAAATCATTTCTGGAAAATCTGGAAAACATTATGTGGGAGAAAATGATCCATAATCCAGACACATTCTCTGTGAAAATCTAGGTGTGCTTTTCTACATTATAAGTCAGTTTCCAAGGAGAGAGAGTCATTCTCACTATTTCCAGGAGAAAAGTCCTGGGAATTCTGCGTTTGGCATATATACAATGGGGTTATTCTGCAAAATGTGGCCCCTTCCAACTGGGTGCTGTGTTTATGCAAATATGTGCATACCGAATTAATTTCAAAATGGCATGAGAAGTGGGGGTGAGTTTGCACTCCTGCAAGTGCTCACTGGAGGGTATGCAGAGCCAGCTGTGATTTCCTCGCAGGTACCACGGGGGTGACTTGGGCATGTGAGTACCTGCAAAGCCAGTGAAAGAGCCCCAGGGTGGGAGCCTCAGCAAGAACATTCCTCCAGTGGGCTTTGGGTCTCATTTATTTGTCTGGCTTTCTTCTCTTCTGAGTTGCAACTTGACTTTCTGGTACCATCTTGTTTAGAGTCTACAGGGCAATGACTGGTTCTGAACTCTCAGGTCCCTGGCTTGACACTTGCTCAGTGTTCTGAGACAGCAGCAAGTGGGTCAGCTCAGATTCACAGGCAAGTTCAGCTTTGGAGAGACAGACTGGACGTTTTTCATAAGGAGAGGACAACGGTGAGCGTTCTTTGTGAGGAAAGTCAGATTGGAGCTTTTCGGCTGTGAAATTGCCTTGGAAGTTGCACAGTGCTCAATACATGTTCTTAGTATGTATCTATGGCATTAACTATATGCTCTGATTCACCTCACCCTGCTCTGCCTCACCTGCTCCTTCTCCTGTGTTTTGGGTGTCTGTGAGTAATCCTCCCATTCACCTACTTGCCCAAGGCAAGAGACTTGGATGGAATTTACTTTTTTGAATACTCCCCTCCACTTCCCCCCATATGTAGTCCAACTCTGAGCCTTAGCAGTTTGATGTCCTCCAAGTTTCTTACCATCCTGGTTCTTCTTCCTGTCCACACATGTAATCAATATTTTTAAATTGCTAATGAAATATTTTACATTTTTTTCATAGTCTTTGAAATCTGGTGTGTATTTTATACTTATAGCACATCTCAGTTTGGACTAGCCATGTTTAATCGTTATGTGGGGCTGGTGGTTACCATATTGGACAGCACAGCTCTAGAATGTTCTTTCCTTATGCCTTTGTGAGGCAAGTACCTACTCTCCCACAAGACTCATCCAAGTCACTTCCTCCAGGAAGCAGTCTTTACCCTCCTGCACTCCCCTCACCTCAGGATGAGGTTGTTCCACACAGCTCCCTTGGCTGAGTCTATTGCACTGCCTTTACCACAGATTATTTTGAGTGTCTGTTGATTCTTCTGTCTCTGTCTCTGTCTCTCCATGGGTGGGAAGCAATGTAAAGACACAGACGATGCCTACTTATCTTGGTATCCTCAGTGCTAGCTCAATGCCAGGCATACGGTACGCTTTCTGGAAATGACGGCTAGGTAAATGAATGTCTGTAGCGAGTGGTGTTGGGGCTATGGCCTCAATTCCTTTCCATGGCCATTTCTTCTAGCTTTTTGTTTAGACACGGAAACTGGAAACTAAACATTCTTTCTCTTAACAGGCAAGATTCCAACATGGCTTCAGGGAATCCTGCTTCGCAATGGGCCTGGGATGCACACAGTGGGAGAGACCAGCTACAACCATTGGTTTGATGGCCTGGCTTTGCTCCACAGCTTCACCATTAGAGATGGTAAAAGCACTCTATTAGTTTGCGATTGCTGTCGTATCAAAGGACCAGTAGAAGTCTAACGCATGCCACACATACAATTTTAAATTTACTCAGCCACATTCATAAAAATAAAAAGATACAAGGGAAATTAAAAACAATACAAATTAATTTTTTTACAGTTCTGGAAATCAGGAGTCTAAAATGAGTTTCACTGAACTAAAGTCAAGGTGTTGGCAGGACTGCTTTTTCTCCAAGGGCTCTAGGAGATCACCCATTTTCTTGCCTTAGCTAGCTTCTAGAAGCTGCTTGCATTCCTTGGGTTGTGTCCCCATCTCCATCTTCAAAGCCAGTGTGCTGGCTCTCCTCTCTCTCTCTCTCCTTCTCTCTCTCTCCTTCTCTCTCTCTCCTTCTCTCTCTCTCTCTCTCTCTCTCTCTCTCTCTCTCTCTCTCTCTGCTTCTATAATCACATCTCTTTCTGTGATTCTGACCTTCCTATCTCCCTTTTATTAGGACCTTTGTGATTACATTGGGCCCACCCAGATAATCCAGAATAATCTTCATTCTCAAGATTCTTTATCTTAATCATGCCCATAAAGTCTCTTTTGCCCTGTCAGCTAACAGATTCACAGATCCCAGGGATTAGGATGTGGACATCTTGGAGAGGTGATCGTTCAGCCCACTATAAGCATAAACCTCCCTGGAAAGGTGGCCAAGGTAACTTTTTCAAAGAGTTGAACTTGCAAAATAATATGTATTCTCAATAAAGTAGGCAACAGCAGGCAGAAGGTTACAGGCTTTGGAATCAAACACACACCAAATCAAAACAGGGTGAATACAAAACTGAAAAGAACAAAGCTGAATGTATTACTCACCAGGCAAAGGAGAGCCATGTCACTCATGTGATACGTTCAGTAGCTCTCCCTGAGCGGACACTAAATATAGAGCAGAAAGTAGGAAGTGCTACAAATAAGGTGAAATTCTGAGTGCATGGTAGCGGCTCAAGAAGCGGATCGTAAACTCTTTGCTGTTGACCATTGGGCTGGTTAATGTCACAGCAGCATGAAGTGAATTCTCAAAGAGGTCCAGGGTGGGTCACATGAGGCTTGAGCAGGCTCAGGGGCACAAGGTGGGCAAATTCATGTCCAAGAACTTGAACTTGGTGAAATTATTCCTTAATTCCTGTATTCTAGCATGGGAAATCTGTGGTCACTTCCCTTCCCTTGGCCTCGTCAGTAAAAAGAACTTAATTATCCTACCTGGAGAGCTGTTGTAATGACTAGAAGAATGGATATCTAGGAAGGGCTTGACACCTGGGAGATGCTAGTGGATTAAAAAACACCGTAGTTGTTGCTAGGTTTGAATATCAGCTAATCTAAGCTATGTGACCTTGGCCAAGTTACTGACCCTCTCTGTGTCTCAGTGCCCCATCCTTAAATTGGAGATATATTAGTAGCATATCTCATAGAGTTGCTGTAGAATTTAAAGGAATTAGTATGTGTAAGTAGTCTTGTATAATGTCTGGCATTAACTATTGTGTGCTCAGTAAGCATTAACTATTATTTTTGCATAATTATTATTTCTTTCGAGCCAGTCAGCAATTATTTTTTGAGTGCAGGCTCTATGCTAGCAACTTGCTCAAACATTTCAGGAATGGAGATACCATGTTTTCAAAAACTTACAGATTTTACTGAGACTCAGCTACAGAGTTGATGGTTCCATAAGTCCCTGACAGCTCTAAGTCTTAATAATATCCTTTTCTAGGCAGACATTACCCATGATTCTGGGGAAAACAAATGTTGTTCTGGATGAAGTACATGAAAAGTAGCTTCCTTTCTGTGAGGCCCTGCTTCACCAGGCTGCCGGGTTCTTTGTGGCCATTTCTGGTGCTCATGTGAATGCTGTGTGGGAGGTGTTCCGGTCCCCTCTTTGCAGAGGCAGGAATGGAAACTTTAGAGAGGTTGAGTGGCTTATCCAAGGTCATCAAGGTAGGGCTGAGATCTCAATCTGTGGTCTGGAGTTTAAGTTTGCAGCCATCGCCCCCATCCTCACTGTAGCACACACACATACATGCAGAGACACACATACATACAGAGACACACACACCACTGCCTAAAAAATAGTAGGTTGTTTAAGTGACCCCCTCACAGCTTACCAAGCAGTAGCTCTGGCATCCTTCCATAGAGAACCCCAGGGACAAGGGAACCAGCAGAAAATGACTGAGCCATGGCTGTCTTATGGAAGCATGGGATAGATAGGCAAATGACCAAAGTTATCATGTGCTGTTCAGAATTTCTAAAAGCATCTTATAAGTTTTCAAACTAAAAATTCATTGTCAAAAATAAGTAGCTATTTTGTATCCTTTTATGAGATGGTCAAACAGGTGTGACCACAAGAGGAGACACAGAGAGGCTCAGGAAAACAAAGGTTATTATGCTTTAGAGGTCCTAGGGAGGGGAGGCTCAGCACGTCATGCAAGGCCTCATGGGAAACCATCAGGGTGGTCAGGAGGCAGAAGTCAGGAGCAGGGGAAATGCTTAGGCCATGGCTTTTATTGAGGTTTCAAGGGAAAGACAAGACAGGGCAGGGTGAACTGCTTAGGAATGGCTTGTGTGAATAATTTCAGTGGTCTTTGGGCAATAGTGGTGGACTTTAGTTGGCTGGCACCTAGCCCTGGGATGGTTAAAGCAAAAGAATATTCCCTAAAACACAGAAAATTATATATATATATGTATATATAATTATATATATAAATATATGTAGATATATAATACAGATAATATACACACACACAACACGGTAGCATGAAAAACTCAGTTCTATTCATAATCTGGAACTGGCTGGAAAAGGGAAAGTATGGATAGTATACCCAATTACTTACCCTTCCCCTCCTGCTCTTGCCTTTGGTCATGTGTTGAGGGTGCAAGCCCTACCCTGCTTTGCGGTGATCAGTTTGCCATTCTCCAGCATAGGGTGGGAGGCCCCAGAGTTTAGGGCTCCTGTTCAAAGTGTTGTATCTTCATCGATTAGCATGGGGCCTGGCGCAGAAGGGCACTCTGAAACTCTTTATGGAGCTGAGATGACACAGACAAAGTAAAGATTGTTTTGGTAGAAGGAAGCAATACTTTTCCTAGCCCGTGTCTTCAATACTCACTACAGGAAGTGTTTGCTGGCCATTGGCTTTCACATCTCAGCCCTCACTATAGTTCCTGAAGTAGGTACTACTGTCACTACCTTGATTTTACAGATTGAGAGTCTAAAGCCCAGAGAGGCCAAGGTATTTATCCAAATGCCCACAGCTAAGAAGCAGTGGTGGTCATATATAAACCCAATACTCTCCAAATCCAGAATCCCAAGTCTTAATCATTATGCACTTCTGCCCCCATTACCCCATCCTGCCAGCTACCATCTGCCCGCATCTCCCCAGCCCAGTCCTCTGGAGGCCGCCAGGTTGTCGATGTTGGTGTGGCACAGCCTGGCCTCATCTGTTCTCTAGAGCTCTCAGTGGCTTCCCATTGTCTAACAACAGAAACCAAACATATTAAGTACAACTATATATGAATCAAGGGGGCATGCACAGGGCAAACAGGGTTCTTGGATTTGCAGAGAACACACAGTATTTCCCAAAAGGTGGTTTGTGAGCCTCCTGAATTGGAATTCCCTGAAATGCTAATTAAAGCTGCAAATTCATGCACGTATGCGCACACACAGGGCTTGAATGAATCATAATCCTGAAAAATAAAGACAGCATCTAAGTTTCTAGCATGGTTCCAATCTGACCCTGAGCACATGTGGTCTGAAAAAAACCCCACGGAGGACCTCCGGCCTGGCTGCCCCGTCCCACCTGAGACCAAGAGTATCAGGGCACTGTGAGTTGGGGCTCAAGCCTCTGTAATAAAAGCATCAGGCGACTGGAGTATACGGCCAGCGCAGAGAACCTAGGTAGTGCTGAACCAGTAAGACTGGAGCGAGAAAGCAAAAAGACAGAAGAAAGGCTGGTGGTCTTCAGCTGAGGCCAGAAAACTGATGCTTTAAAAAACTAACAAAAATTTGAATAAAAGAGGCAGAGTGTAGCCAGGGAAGCTGGGAGAAGGGTATACAGAGGAACTCTGTTCTGTAAGTCTCACATGATTTTAAAATAAAACATTTTTTATAAAGTAGGCCTAGAGGTGCATGAACCTCAGAAATATATTCAATAATTTTCTAATAAAAGGAAAAGTTGTTGTCCCATGAGGATTTGAACATGTAAATTCCAAGAACCAGAGTTGCCAAGATTTACAGAAAAAAAGAGCCCTTGAGAATTTAGCCTTTCCAAAGCGGCCTTTTGGAATGTTAGCTTTAAAAATTTGTGTGTAAGTAACACATACACATATATATTCATATATACACAAGTATGTGTGTGTGTTTGTGTGTGTGTATATTTATACGTATTATATGTGTGTGTGTGTGTGCGCGCGTGTGTATAGCCATCCCCATCCCCCCAAACCAGACCCAGCTGTAGAAGATTCCAGGCAGGGGTCTGTTTACTCATGTTCCTTTATAAGGAATGTGGCTAATCAGACCCTCCCAGGAGGAGGGTGGTAGGGAATGAGGAGTGGCTCCTTCTTTAATCTTAGCCTCAAAGTGAAGTGTCAGCCTTGAGCAATTCCAGAGACACATTTTGTTGTGGCCCCAAGTGCTCCACGCTCTAGGGCTGGTTGTTTACAGGAAATGGGCCGCCTGTCTACAACCAGCCTGGGCTGCGTGTTTACATTTCAAGTGAACAGAATTCAACATTTTAAGTAAACCACCACAGGGCCCAAAGCACCTTAGCCAGTGCCTATGGGTGGTGACCCTCAGAGAGAGTGGCTGGAAAGGAACATGCCAGCTCACAGGAAGACCAGGGTTTCCCTAGAGCAGGTTCCGTGTGTGAAGGCCAGTGTGTGTAGCCTCACCAATACCTATGTGATCCTTCCTGCCTCCAGGATTTTGTTGGACAATCCAGAATTGCAGCAGCCATCACTTACCAATATGTGAAAATGGCCCAAAGCCTTGCCAACTCTATCCTGCATCTCAATGGCATATGTAGCTTTTATTGAGCATCTACTATACGCTAAGTGCTTTGCAGGTCTTGAATGCCACAACAATTCTCTAAGAAAGGTATCAGGATCCTGACATCACAGTGGAGGGGACTGATCCTTCATGAAACACAAAGTCAAGTGCATGGCTGGTACATGATGGAGCAAGGATTCATATCCATGTGGAAACTTGAATCTCCTCACCAGGACAGCTCATGCCTGTCCTGTTCACCCTGATATCCCCTAGTGCAAGCCCTGGAATGGCTGAAATCGACACTCAGGCCTGTAAAGGTGTCAGCCTGGGATGACGCTGCTTCTTCTCTTTCAGGTGAAGTCTATTACAGGAGCAAATACCTGAGGAGTGATACCTACAACGCCAATATCGAGGCAAACAGGATTGTGGTGTCAGAGTTTGGAACAATGGCCTATCCAGACCCCTGCAAAAACATATTTTCCAAGTAACTGTCCATTTTGAATCCAGTCGTGCTTTTTGATATCCTCGATGGTCAAAACAACCAGTGTGTGCTCCTCCAACAGCCATCTTCAGGGTGGATGGAAAGTTTGTGTGACCGGCCTTTGCCTGTATACCCCATGCATTTCTTGATCACCAGTAGCAAGAAAGGCAAAGAGCATCTGACAGATTATTAGCTATTCTCCCACACGGCAGGTGGGAGCAATTTTGATAGATAATTCGGAATTATCTATCAAAATTACAAATGCGAGTTCCCTTCAGCCTAAAGGTATGTTTGTTCATGCTGAAGTGACAGTATGTACAAGCATGTAAATGTACAAGGTTGTTCATGGCTGCATGATGTCTTATCATGAGGAACTGAAAATAACCCGATGTTCATCCATAGAGGAGCAGTTAAAAAACTAACAGTAAAACTATACAAGAAAATACCTGGCAGAAGTAAAAAAGGAAAGAGGATGTTTTCTACATACCAAATGGAGGAATTTCCAAGATATATTGTTTTTAAAAATCAGGGTATAAAAAGAGCAAATAATGTGCTATATTTTCTGTAAAAAGGCAGGAGGAAATCTGGGTTTATTTTTGCATGTATGTGCATGAAGAACTCTGGAAGGAGTCATAAAGGAGGTGGGAAACTGACAAATGGGAGAAAGGACCGGGGAAGATTTTTAGTTGTATTCATTTAAAGTCATCTGGGTTATGATGCATGTGAATGTGTTACCTATTTGACAAATTAAATGGTTGGCCACGGGATTGGGCCTGCCTTCAGTACCTCCTTTCTGGTACTCTTTAGATACAGGAGAGTTATGAAATGTGTAAGGGCGGACGAGCCCAGAGAGGGAAGATTGCTTCTGCTTTTCCAGGAACTGCTCGGAACTCCCATTTGCAGACTGAGGAAGAGCCGGGGAGGAAAAGGGAAGGGGAGGGAATGAATTTAAAACCACAACCTTTGAGGCATTATTGCTGTTACATCCCTTGCCAGTAAGGGGAACACTAACCAATACACAGATCCAGGATTTTTTCCCCCTGATTTGAGTTTGCCTTCTGATCAAATTAGTTATAGGTTCTTAGCTCAAAATTAGTTTGCTTTTCTCTTTTAAAAAACTAATTTCTTGGACAAATTTGAGGTAACCAGTGTGGACTCACATTCCTGTCAAAAGCAAGGATTTGTTGTTTTGCTAGTCTTTGGGGGCCATTATGGATAAACGTATGATTTCTGTAGAGCTTCTTAAAATTCTTCAGAACAACCCACCAGCTCTTTCTGGCTTTGGTGCAGGAGACCTCTGGAGTTTTGAGAGGCCAGGAGAGCTCAGTTGGTGGTCATGCTGTCCCAGGTGATTGTCACTCCTTAGTTGATTCAATATGGTGGCATCTTTGGACACTTGGTATCTGAGTCCTCAAGTAATCCATTGGGACCTAGTACTTTTTCTTCCTTAAGTTGAAAGAGAGCATCTTAAGTGGCAGGAAAACTAACAGCACCTCAAACAGAATTTCCCGGCTGCATAGACACAGCTGTTGGTCTGCTTTCTTCCCCAGAGCTTTCTCCTACCTGTCCCACACCATCCCAGACTTCACAGACAACTGCCTGATTAACATCATAAAGTGTGGACAAGACTACTATGCAACCACGGAGACCAATTACATCAGGAAAATCGACCCACAGAGTCTGGAAACTCTGGAAAAGGTATCAGCAGATCTACACCCAGCGTCAGTTTTTGACTCAAGACAGGATCCCCCTGGTGAGGCCATGGGGCCTGCAGGAGCCCCCCATCTAAGACCACTGGCTCTGTGCTTCCCCAGCGTAGCACTCATACTAGTGTCTAAGCTCCCTGAGGGCTGGGACTGTCTTTTCATCTTTGTGTCTATATTTGCTCCTAGCTACCACAACGAGTACCACAAACTAGGTGGCTTAAAACAACAGGAATTTATTCTCTCGTAGTTCTGGGGGCTGAAAGTCTCAAATCAAGGTGTCAGGAAGGCCGAGCTCTCTCTGAAGGAGGACGATGTTTTCTAGTGGAGGAACGGGAACATTCCTTGCCTCTTCCACCTTCTGGTGGTTGCCAGCAATCCTTGGTGTTCCTTGACTGATAAAATTTGTTCTTTGAGATTGGATACTCCAATATCTTCTCAGGATGTAAATCATTGGATTTAGGCCCACCCTAATCTAGCATGACTTTATTCTAACTCAATTACATCTACAAAGACCCTAAATCCAAATACAGGTACCAGGTGTTAAAACTTCAACATATCTTTTTAGAAGACACACTATAGTCCACAACAGAGTCCATAGTCCTCAGCTATGAGAGGTAGCTCAGCGAGAGTCTGAATGGCAGTGCTGGACCGCCTAGGGCTCCCAGTGGCCTTACCTCATATTGACCTGAAGAGGGAGGCATGAGGCAAAGAGCAAGAGTACAGAAGTAAATGCCCAAACACATACCTTTCCTGGGCAGAATTAAGTCAACATTTTTGTGAAAATCAATAGACCCACTTTCAGTTTTCTCCAGCTGGCTGTTCAAAGTCTCAGTGTCTTTGTAATACATTTTAATGATCTGTTAAAAGGAGTGCTTTTCTTAGCTGTGAAATTATGTACAGCTCCTTTTAAGCTAGGTGGCATAGGTCCAACTGATGTACACATTCCACAAAGTTGCAGGGGGGAAATACTAGGAGGGAATGGAGTATTGGTCGACTTTTGGCTGGAGGTTGTGCTATTCTGGGGGAGGAAGGGCAGACAGCTGGTTCCCAGGCCACCCCATTGTTCTACAGTTGTGGCTTGTTCAGAGTGGGGTCATTATTGAGCTTGCTAGTTGAATTTTACTTTGACCAAATGTTTTTGTAACCTCTCCATTCCCAGAATAATCCTGTGAGAGAGGCCTGGGGAATTCTGCCTATGTGGAATGCAAAAGGGGAGGATTTAAATGACTTAAGCAGAATGACACAGAGCAGTGGCCAAGATTAGCACTATAGCTGCCTCTTTGCACAGGCCATTGCTTAGAGCTCTCTGTGGGGAGTTGTCCTGTCTCCACTCTGAGAGCCCCCAGCAGAGCCAGGCTGCCGACTCCAAAAACCTGCCACAGAAAACACACACGGCTCATTAACCTCCCTCCCACCTATTTGCTGTAGGAGGTCATCCATGAGGTTAAATCAGGTCTCAAGAGTGACCATTCTTTTTAAAGGTGAAGTCTGCCTTACTTTCAGATCAGAAAATGTGCAAAAATAGCCATCATTTCTCTGAACCTAGAATCAATCAGTTTTTCACAGGATTTCAACTTCAACTTCTCCCCCTTTTAAAACCAGGTGCCTATTTTATTTTGCAGATTGATTATCGAAAATATGTGGCTATAAATCTGGCAACAGCACATCCTCATTATGATTCGGCTGGAAATGTTCTCAACATGGGCACCTCCATTGTGGACAAAGGGAAGACAAAATACGTGATCTTTAAGATCCCTGCCGCAGTACCGGGTAGGCCATTCTGCAGATGTAATGAGGCACAGACACCTAGGGTGGCTCCCTCTGAAGAGTTCCAACTTTCCTTGATGCCACTGGCTCAGTCTGATACTTTCCCTCCCAGATGAATCAGGTGACCCTGAATTAATTTTTCTTCTTTAGGAGAAAAGAGTTGTTGCCGGGCTTCCTTTTGGAAGCAGTAAAAGCCCTTTACTCTTCTAACCTCCTTTCCTGGATGTTACAGTTCATTACTTCATTAATTTATTCATTATTTATCCATTGTTCATCCATCTATTCATCCATTCATTTATCCTCCTCTTCCTTCCTGCCTTCCTGCCTTCCTTCCTTCCCTCCTTCTTATCCTTTTTCCAGTCTTCAGACAAACCTTTGCATGTCAGGGCTGTGCCACCCGCTTTCATCCCAGCCCCCGGAAGCCAGGTTCCCAGGGTTGTTCCAGGAGCTCAGCCCTGCTGGGATCAACTCCAGATCCCCACCCTGTTCTCCGGGCCTTCTGGACCTTCTCCACTTAGCACTGAGATTCTGGAGGGAAGCCCAGGCCAATTTGTGGGGAAGGAAGGTGGGGCTCCTAGCCTTTGTCCAGGCCCCTTGTTGAAAGCATACCCAGGAGACCAGGCCTGTGATGGTGGCTGGAGACAGGGCACCAGTATAAGGGTGCTTGGCCTGACCTCCTGGTTTGGGAAAACTGGTTTCCATCTGTGATCCCTGCTGATCCCCCTCCCCCACAGTCCTGTAGAACCTCCTGAGCAAATTACCCAGTTCTGCTGGCAAATGTGAGCAAGCCCCTGATGTCAGAATGTGCACTGAGTATTCTCATTAAAGCTAATAAAGGGATATAGGGTCTAGCTTAGGATTCTAGAATGTCAGACGTGGGGATAGTCTAGGCATTTCAGTTTACCACTTCATATTACAGAGAACTGTGAGGCCCAGGGCATCAGGTGGCATGCCCAAGGTCACACAGCTTATGGGAGCCGCCAACATCAGGCAAGCAGCTACCTACCCTCTGAGGGCCTGCTCCATGCTGGTGGCTCCCCTGGGATCATGCCCACCTCCTGCCTGCCAGACCAGGGTGCTTTTCACTTCAGTTTGCTTTGTGCTACATTTGTTTTATGAAAAAGAAGTAACTCACAACCCACAGCCTCCCTCCCACCAGCCAGCTGTTCACAATGTGCACAGGTGCCATAAGGAAAGCAGAGACACTTGCAGACAACTCATTAGACATCAGCCCCAGGCCTGGGAGGGGAGGCCTTGTGGCCTGCAGATGACTCATCCGTGCAGAGGACTAAGAAAACCGAACACATCCTGAGCGCCTTCCGTGTCTGGGCACTTGGTGAGGCAGTTGGACCACTCCATTATTTCACTCTGCCTCTGCCTGCCTTGATGGTCACAGTCTGTGTAACAGCCCGCCATCATTACTTAGTCTCATGAATGCCAAGAGAATTCATGGAAACCCTCTGAAATTCAGGTCTACATTAGAAAAACTCCAGTTTTCCCTCCTATGTTTTCTGAGTGTCTCCTTGACACTCTCAACACTTCTGACACTAGATGGGGAGGGTGGTTTCCCCCACCAAGCGATTCTCTGTGACAGCTGCTGGTGTCCAATAACTAACCTCAGTTGTAAGGCCATCAATCCACTCAACAGTGTCAAACCCCACAGGTTAAGGGCTCAGCCCCACAAGACTGCTCCTAACCCCCTACCCTACTTCAGATGCCAGTCGCAAGTGGTACTCCCCACTTTGGTCTGATTTGGCTTTACATTGGGGGTTCCCACCACCCCTTCCTCAGTTTCAATTAATTTGCTAGAGCAGCTCACAGAACTCAGGGAAATATGCTTACCAGTTTATGAAAGGACATGATAAAGGGTACAGATGAACAGCCAGATGAAGAGATGCAGAGGGCAGGGTCTGGGAGGTTCCGGCACTCAGGGGCTTCAGTCCCCATGGAGTTGGGGTGCATCACCCTCCCAGTGTGTATGTGTTCGCCCACCAATAAGCTCTCTGAACCCCATACTGTTGGGATTCTAAGGAGGCTTTCTTGCATAAGCATGATCAATTATTCACTCCACTTCCAGCCCTTCTCTCATCTCCAGCAGGCAGTGGTGATGGGGGGCGGTGGAGGGGGGGGGAGCTGAAAAGTCCCAAGCTTGTAATCATGGCTTAAGGTCTTTCTGGTGACAGCCCCCATGCAGGAGCCACCCAGAGTCACCTCATTAGAACAAAAGATGCTCCTAGAGCTCTTATCACTTAGGAATTTACAAGGGTTTTAAGAGCCCTGTGTCAGGGATGGGGTCAATATTAGAATAAGAGTTGTTTCTAGAGCTCTTATCACTTGTGAAATCATGTAGGTGTTAGGAGTTTTGTATCAGGAACTGAGACAGAGGCCAATATTTATTGATATTTTTTCTATTAACTCACAATGTCCGATGATGGTCCTAAGCAACCTGTCAAAGTATAAGCCTGGGCCAGCTTGACAGAACCTCAGGCCCCAGCCGGCATACTGAGTCCAACTCCACATTTTATCACGGTGCTCAGAGGCTCTACATGCACATTCAAGTTTCAGAAGCATTGCTTCAGAGCAGGGCTTGACAAACTTTCTGTAAAGGATCCGAGAGTCAGTATCTGAGGCTTTGTAGACATGTTGCCTCTGTCCCAACTACTCAACAGGGCTATTGTAGCTCGAAAGCAAAAGCAGCTGTGGACCCTGCATGAAGGTGGGAGCTTGGCTGTGTTTCAAATACACCGTTACCCAAAAGCAGTTGGAGGCTGAGTTAGCCCCCGGGCTGTGGTTGTGGACCCCAGGCCGAGAGGCCTGACTGTGGGGTTGAGTGTTCTCAGATTGCAGAACTGGGTCTCAGAAGGGTGAGCCTGAGCAGGGAGGGCTCGGAGCCTCTGCCCCTGCATCAGCTAGGCAGCAACTCCGTCGTCTGCTTTATGTGTCAGCTCTTATTCAAAGGTTCTTCTTAGTGGCCAGTCAGTTTGGGAGGCTTAGCTGCAGGTGGTGGTGGTACTGTCGGCCTGGGGTGGCCAGGCCCTGCACTGTGCCTGAGGCTTGCTTTTCTCTAGACAGGACGGAGGGAAAGGGCCCCATGAAGCACACGGAGGTGCTCTGCTCCATCCACTCCCGCTCCCTTCTCAACCCGAGCTACTACCATAGCTTTGGGATCACCGAGAACTACATCGTTTTTCTTGAGCAGCCCTTCAAGTTGGATATTCTCAAGTTGGCAACTGCGTACATCCGGGGAGTGAACTGGGCTTCTTGCCTAACTTTCCACAAGGAGGAAAAGGTAAGCCCTGGCTGGGGCCTCTAGCCCTGCTGTGCGTGAGGAACCACAACACCGGACAGCCAGAGCCAGGTGTCCCAGGCAGTGGATGCTGAGATGGAGGTCAGCCTGGAGGAGGTTTCTAAGGAAAGGAGGGAGTAAGCTACCATACAGTCTCCCCAGAGGTGTCAGCCAACCTTCCAGAGGGCTCTGTAGTTGGGATGGCCCTTCAAAGTGGTCCCAAGTCAGGGCAGGGGTACCAGGCCTTTGTGCCCCCCATCAGTAAGTCAGTGGAGAAGACTGTCCTGAAAGGGTGTGTGACCTTGGACAAGGCAGCCTCACCAACCAAGGCAGTCCCCACTCACCTCAGTCCTAACCAATATCTGGGCTCCTCCAGCCTCCGCTGTCCATTGATAAGGCCTTTCAGCATCCCTGCAGCCACTGTGTCACGTCAGGGATGTGAGTTTATTCAGACATGACGATAGAGTGTTCTGCCAGCTGGGATGACAAAAATGCCTTCAGTGTAGGTGCACCTGGGTCTATAGAGTAGGTATATGTGTGTCCATGTACATACAATGTCTGGATCTATGTCTTCACATGTGCATGTGTGTATGTGTGTATGGATATATGTACATATGTACGTGTGCATGTATTTGCTGCTGTTACTTATGAAATACATCAAGTAAGTCTCAAATATACAAGTAGAAAGCAACACATCAAGTCCCCTTCCCACGTCCCATCCTCTCTCCTCCCTCCTTCTCATCCACTGCCCTCTCCAGAGAGAGCTACCACTATCCATTTGACACTCTTCTACTCCTCTTTCTATGTACCATGTACTTCTTTATGTGCATATACAAAATTGTGTCCCACCACCTCTTTAAGGCTTATCCTGCCTTCTCAGGGAGGAGAGTGAAGTGTTTGAGGGAACAAAGAGGCTAGGTGTGGCCCCTCCTTTGCTAAGACCTTCCAGTTATTTCCCATCTTCCCTGGAATAAGATCCAAAGGCCTCACTCATTAGCCTGTAATTCCCCACATGCCCTCATCCCAACCACTGGCTTCCTGCTCACTCCACCTCCCCCTGTAGCTCCTCAAACCAACCCCACACATTTCTGCCTCAGGGCCTTTGCACATTCTGTCCCCTGGAATGTCCTTCCCCACATTGCTTCCTACCTCAATTACTCTAGGTCTCAGCTGAAGCCCCCTGACCCTGAGGTCTTCCTTGATGAACCCATCTATTACAGACCCTTCCCCAGGCTTCCTCCATCCCTGTCCTGCTTCATTTTTCTCAGTGGCGCTCATCATCCTTGACATATTATATATCTGATCATCGGCTGTTAGACTCACCCCCTCTGGAATAGAAGCTCCAGGAAAGCAGAGGCTTGGCTTTATTTTGTCTCTCTAGTTCCTGAAAAAGTGTCTGACATGTCATAGGCTCTCTACAAATATTTGTGAAATGAATGAGTGGGGGCAAGAGAGCAGCAGGGAAGTCAGCGGAAGTTGGGTTTGCTCCAGAGCCAAATTCCCCCCACACACTGAGGAGTATCCCACTGGCAGGAGCTCCCAGGCCCTCTGGGCCTCCAATCTGAGGCTCCTGGAGGGCAGGGCAGAGAGCCCTGGAAGGGGCTTTGGAATGCATTTCAGAGAGGACTTTCCGCAAGCCCCTGTGGCTGACTCAGGGATTGGAATCCTGGGGAAGAAAAGGCCTAAAATAATTACTCCTGTGCTCACCTCCCATAATGACTCCCACCGCCATGCTATCAGAGCTCTCCTCCTCTGCACCCTGCTTAATATTCAAAGCTTGATTCCGGGGGAAGGTGAGAAAGAAGCAAACAAGCAGGGAGGAGGGTGGTTGGGTCAGAGCTGCCAACAGATAGAAACAATTCCCTCCCTTTGGATTAGGCAACTGGGGCTACAGATATGGCTAATTACCACCCAGAGTGATACTGCCTCATGACACCCAGAGTGTGTGCAGCAGCCTCAGGAGCTGATACCCATGTGGGCTCCTTAAGTATAACCAGGTCACTCAGCCCTCCAGGGCAGGGGTGTTGCTGTGACGACTGCATCCCTGTAGCAGGCTCTGCGCTGGAGGTCAGAGAGGGGGACCCAAAAGGGCAAGTGTGGTCTTTGAGTTTAGGAGCTCTGGCTGTGCACACACTCTAGCTGGGAGCTGGATGGAGCCTGGGGTGGCCTAGAGTTCTGGCACCTGGCCAATTCTCTCCAGCTTGGCCATTTCCAGGGAACTGGCATGTTGCTGCCCACCCAAAATCATAATCAGGTGAAGGAGGGGAAACAGTGCACCCTCGGGGGCCTCCCCCAAACATTGTGCTCCTGGTGATGCAGCCGCCCTGGCCCACAAACTTCCTTCCTCTCCACCAGAAAGAGATGAACACGGACACACAACAACTGACAGCCCCCTGCTCAGTCCTTCTGTGCGTCTGACACTCTGGAGGTGGGGCACAGAGGGTCAGAACGGGGAGGGGGTCCTGCAGGGCCATGAGCCAGTGCATGGCAGGCGTAGGTCTTGTCCTGTACCTGATGCCACAGCGCTGGGCCAGCAGAGGGACAGACAGCTGACCAGTGGATGCGCATCTTCTTTCAGACTTACATTCACATCGTCGACCAAAGGACTGGGAAGCCCGTGTCCACCAAGTTTTACACGGACCCTATGGTGGTCTTTCATCACGTCAATGCCTACGAAGAGGATGGCTGCCTCCTGTTTGATGTCATTGCCTACGAGGACAGCAGCCTCTACCAGTGTTTCTACTTGGCCCACTTGAGGGAGAACTCTGAAGAGAGTTCCAGGGTCACCTGCGTATCCGCCCTCAAGAGGTTCGCTGTGCCTCTCTGCGTGGACAAGGTAATGGCTTGAAGGAAAGCCCCTTTTATTCCTGGGGACACATGAGCCCAGGTAGAAAGTGGCTGTGGCCCTGATCTAATTGACTTTGAACTCCAAAATGAGCTGTTCTTTTTTTTTTTTTTTGTAAGATTTCATTTATTTATTTTTAGGGAGAGGGGAAGGGAGGGAGAAAGACAGGGAAAGAAACATAAGTGTGTGGTTGCCTCTTACACACCCCCTACTGGGGACCTGGCCTGCAACCCAGGCATGTGCCCTGACTGGAAATCGAACCAGTGATCTTTGGTTTACAGGCTGGCACTCAATCCACTGAGCCATACTAGCCAGGGCAAAATGAGCTGTTCTTAAAAAAAGACAAAACATTTTCATTATTTCCCCAAAAGTAGTAGATAGTCATAGTAGAAACTTTACAAAATATGGATTAAGTAAAAAGGAAAGAAATCCCCCATAAACCCATCATAGATATATTTGTATTACCCTCCAAGTCTCTTTCTCTCTCCATAGATAACTAGCTAGCAAGATAGAGAGGTAGACACATTGATATATAAATATACATGCACATTATTGATATGTGTATACAGTGTATGTATGTTATATATACATACTGATATATAGCTCAATAAAGTGGTTAAAATTACATACAATGTGATTTGTTTTTCCAGATCACACTGTACATAGTTTTTAACTGTTTTATTGAGATATAATTCACATGCCATGTAATTCACCCATTTTCACTCAATGGCTTTTAGTGTATTCACAAACTTGTACAACTATCTCCACAATCAATTTTAAAACATTATCATTACCCTGAAAAGAAATCTCACACCTTTTAACCCTCACCCCCCAGCCCCAGCCCTAGGCAACCAACACTCTGCTTTGTCTGTGAGGATTGGCCTTCTCTGGGCCTTTCACAGACACGGATCACACAGTATGTGGCTGTTTGTGTCTGGCTTCTTTCACTCGGCATCATGAGTTCAAGGTTCCTCTGTGCTGTAGCATACATCAGTACTTCATTCCTTCTCATGGCTGAATGTGTGCATACTCCTTTGCGTACTTTTTTTTTCACCTGTCGGTATACCTAAGCATCTTTCCAAGACCTTACGTGTTCTTCTACAACATGATTTTGGTACAATATTTTCCTGACAGCCTGTGGCAGAGATTCAGCACCACTTGCTTACCCAACGCCTTGCTGTTGAATAGTCCTGTTCTTGCATTAAAAATGACCACTAGGTCAGGTGTTATCCTCAATTAGAGTGATGCTGCCAAGGCTCAGGGCTTGGTTTTGAAGGCTACAGAGGCTTCTGGCTCCAGAATTCACTGACTTCATGACTTAATTAATTTAAATGAAACCAAATTTAATTCAATTCAATTTTGATGGCTCATATTTACTAAATGCACGCTATCTGCCAGGTACTTGGCTAAGCGTTTTATTTTCCTTACTTCACTTAACAATGCAAACAACTTGTGGGAGGGGTTCTTATATTAGACTCATTTCACAGATGAAGAAACTGAGACTCAGAGAGGTTAAAGAATGTGCCCAAGGTCACACAGCCCAGAACTGCAGAGCCAGGATTGTTATCTGCACCAGGCTGTCTCTAAACCCATCCTTGTAGCTTTAAGAGGTATAACTCTGCTGTTTTCCCCAGCACCCTAACTCCCGGAAAGAACTCTCAGGGCTCTGTTAGCCTGGGGAGTAGAGGGCATCCCACAGTGCCCAGGGACCCTTCTCCCACCCTCACTGCTGGGCTCCTCAGTGCTGGGGTTCGGGCACCTCCCAGCCAGTGAGCGGGTCTGCCTTTAAACCCCAGGTCTGTTTGTTGTCCCTGTCTCTCCAGCATCTCCCCATCCAAAGTCACCTGTGTATCTGTCAGGATTTTTACATTTCCGACCACTTCTATTTAACACTGACAAAATCACATTTTGTTTAAATCAACTCATTGTTGAAAGGAAACCTATCATTACCCAGTGGAAAGCCAGGCTTCCTTGCTGCAAATAAAAGGTAAGCATGAGCATTAAAAAAATGGAAATAAAGCAAAGGTCTTAAGGTCTAGCCAGATACTGTTGCTTGCCAAGACTTAATCTCTTTGTTAATAAGAAACTTCTAAAACGTAGGTAGCTGTTAAAGACACAGTGGCACCTAGCTGAGACTTGTCCCTTGACCCTATCAGAAAGCTTGGAAGAAAAAAAGGAATTAACTTTCTCCCCGGGTGATTCAGGGCTATTGAAAGAACGGCCCCTGTCCCACATAATCATCACATGAGCCACCGCCCTCTGTGGCCCTCGCTCTGCGCGGTGCCTCAGTGCAGGGCCTCGGACCACCTCCCCTGGTTCCAGGAAGCAGTGGGGGTGTCACAGAGTACACAGGTGGCAAAGTCCCAAGGCCCAGCCCCCACCTCAAGTCGCTCTCAGCCCAGGGATGATACATAGAGAGGAAAGACTCCCTCCTGCTGCCCACACACCATGGGATTTTATAACCTTTTATCATGCTTGAAAATGATTTGCTTCCTTGGAACCAAGCTAAGAAGTTTAGCATGTATATTTTTAAAAGGCGCCGTGTGAGCCATCTGTTGCTTTGAAACTAGCAAAGAAGAATGAGCCCTGGGAAGGGTAGCTCTGGCCACGCTTTCTAATTGCTATTTATTGTCCCTTAAAAATGTCTTCTCGCTTCACTTTCAAGTTGCCCTGCTTGCATATTGAAATCAGAAAGTCAAGCAGGAGGACATGGCCTATACGCCCAGATCAGCAGCTCTAATTTCATTCTATCCAAAGGCTATTACAGAAGAACCACAGGAGATGCCACTCTTTGTCAAATGCCCTTCAGTCTGGGGCGTTTGCACATCCCTGTCCCTCTGCCTGCAACCCTGTTCTCTTCCCATCAGACCTCCGCTCCAGTCCCGGCTGCAGGTCAGACTTACTTGGGCCTCCTGCTGGGACTCAGCTCAGGACAGTAAAGGCAGTCCAGGGGTGGGCATGGTCTCAGGGCCCCCAATGGGTTCTGATTTACAGCCAGGAAGCAAATTCCTGGTCCTCCTGAATGTATCAGGGTCTTTGCTCCCCTCAGATGAGTGTGTGTGCTCTAATGGCACCTGTAGCTCTTTACCCAACATTTGTTTCAAGTATAATGAGCTTGCTCCGTCACCTCTTCCTGTGAAGCTCTGAGAGGGGCCCGTCTCTGTCTTGTCAGCAATTTATCCCCTGCACCCATCACAGTGTCTGGCACTCCGCAGGTTCTCATTAAGTTCTGAAGTATTGTAAATAAACGGATGATGAATGAATGAATGAAAAACAGGAAGCAAGGTCTCCAAAAGGGCACAGGGTCTTTAGCATTCGGAACATTTCCCAAGTGGAAAGTGTTTTCTGTGCAGAATGGGCAATGGGGGAGTCTATTCAAAAGTCTGGGACCTCCCAGCTGCCCCAGATTCTCTGATGTCCAGGCTAGCTGGTGTCAAAGGAAAGAGGGCCTCTTGGCACCCTCGGCCTGTTTGTGTAGGGTGGCATGGGGGTTGTTGAAGGCAGAGCTGGGCCAGGAGGGGGCAGTCCCTGCCGACGCCCTGCCCTTGTCCTGCAGGTGGGTTCGGAAGCACTGACTTCCCTCCTGACAGCCATCCATACGTAAGGGGCTGTCATGGGCAGGGGGTGGGAGGAAGGTAAGTGTCTTGGACTTAGAAGCAGCGGCTTCAACTCCTAGCTCAGTAGATTTGGTTTTTGTCTTTTCTCCAATGCAAAAATGACCCAGTATTATAAGAGCAGCCACCATGAGAGCTGTCTGTATGTCAGGCCCTGTGTTAAGATGCCTTTTCTGCTTTAGACCCCACCTAGAGGGACCCCTGCTCTGGCACTTTGGAGGCCCCAGTCTTGCCTTTCTCCAGTGATGTCCCTTCTCCCCAGGGTGAGGAGTTCAAAGGGCTACAGGGTTAGGCCCACCCAGAGAGACACCCTCCCCCACCCCAACCATGAACTGGCTACACGGGATCCCAGAATTTCCTGCCCGAACAGCCCAGGCCTGCTTGCAGCACCTGCTTCTGTCCACCTCAGGGCCCAGGAGGCTGCCGGAGCTAGCTGTTGGCTTGGATGTGCTGGCTGGACCATGCAGTGGGAAGAAAAGGGGCAGGGGCAGAGAGCTCAGGCCGAGAGGCTGGCCCTCGTCCTGCTAGCCTAGCCCAGATCCGGACATGAAGGGGCCCTAGACTTCTAAATTCACACTCGTCCTTCCAGATCAGCACTACACAATAGAACCTGATGCGATGAAGGAACATTGTCTGTCCATCCAGTACAGTAGCCACTAGCCACATGTGCAATTGAAATGTAGCCATTGCAGCTGAGACACTGAATTTTAAATTTTACTTAATTTTAATTAAAAATTAAATTTAAATAGCCACATGTGGCTAGTGGTTGCTGTATTAGCACCATTCCACATTATGATGGTCTGTGTGCTGAGATAAGGGAAAGAATGGTCTTTTACTTGGCAATTTGGTGTATTTAGACCTAGGGTTGATGGGGCTCACTCTCATCATGAGTCCTACAATTTTAGGGGTGGTTACATGTTTTGCATGCTTCTCACCTAGTCTCTATGACAGTCCTCTGAGTGATTTGCTATCCCTTGGATTCAGATGAGAGAAACGTCATTTACCCAACGTTGCAGAATTATGAGTGGGATTTGAGTTGGGATTTGAATGCATGTCTGCCTGGCTTCAGGTTACTAATTATGATGGGTCTGGCCCTGGATCAGGTGTTTTCATAACTATTACTAACTTAATCCTAACCATTATCCTCAAATACAGGTCAAAGGAAGCTTGCTTACACTCACCACCCATCCAAAAGTTACGAATTGCCCCCCTATTTTACAAACAAGAAAGTGGGCTCAGGGGGGCTGAGCAGGTTCACGGAGAAAGCTGTCGAGTCAGATTTCACGCCCAAGGCTACCGAACTACAAAGCCAGTGAGTGCTTGGGGGAATTCCTGAGATTACTTCTCCTCCCCTTGAGTTTAAGGATTTCAAAGTAAGTCCACAGAATGTTGTTGAATTCTGGCTGGAAAGCAGTCTCTTCCCAAAGCTGAGCGAGATGGCTACTGAAAGCAGCAGAGTCATGTTCATTACTGTTGTATGTGGAAAAATTCGGTTCATCCCTCAACCAGTCTGACCAGTTTCAGTCTGCAGATCGACTGACTCCCTAAGAATCCAGCCCAGGACATGCACAAGAGGCCTATTGCTGTCATGTGACTAGCAAGTCGCCAGGAGGGGCCTCCCACCAATCTGTGGTGCTGCCCAGGTGGAGGTATCCAGAGCTTTTGTTTATAAGAAAACACATGTGTGCTGGGCACTAGGTGACTTTTTAATGCATTTCATCTCATTTAATTCTTATAACCACTCTGCAAAGCACATGTTTTGCCCCTTGACAGATCAAGGGGAAAAAAGCTTACTGAGTCACGCATTTACTCACTTGTTCAGCAGTTACTCCCTGGGAGCTATGTGCCCTGCACTGAATAAAATCTTGTCGCTGCGTTCATAGGGAAAGACAGCATAAAAGAAGGAAGCAGCTTCATAAAGGGCATAATTACAGGTTGGGACAAATACCTCGCAGACACTGCGTATTGCGTTGTTAGGGAAGAGGATGTTCAAGTTGAGACCCGCAGGATGGGAGCAGGCCAGCCTCTGGGCCTTTGCACCTGCTTTGTCCTTTGCCTACAGTACTCTCACTTCTGAGTAGAAGATTCGCCACGTGAAGGTCTGGGCCCAGTCTCTGCTTCTCTCTGTGTGACCTTGGACAAGCCACTTTCCATCTCTGGGCCTCAGTTTTGTCTTCTATAAATTGAGGGATTGAACTAAAAAAAGTATTTAGGGGCCCCTGCAGTTCAATAGGTAGGATACAGTAAATTTTCTCCCCTTCCCAGCAAAAAGCAGCTATTGTTCAAATAGGTTTGTTTTAATTATAAAAGGCCATTTTGGAAAATCTGGAAAGTAGAGAAAAGTTTGAATAAGAAGTCAGCCATAACAATATTCTCCTCCGTAAACTCTGTGAAGTCAGGGACTTGTGGTCTCGTTTCACATTCTTGTCCAGTGCCTACCTTCAACTCACCCCAGCGACAGTGGCAGCACGTGGTAGTAGAAGGAGTGATAGTGGTGATACAATAGTGGTATCATCGACAGCAGCTAGCATTTATCTAGCACTTTCTGCTAACCGGGCCCTCTTGAAATCATTTGCATGGATTATTTTATGTAATCTGAACAATAATTTAGAGACGCATATACCATTTATACAGTGCATGTACTGTACCTCATTATACAGATGAAAACATTGAACTTCAGAGATGCAAAGTAACTTCCTCAAGGTCCTATAACTAGTATGTGGAGAAACCAGGAGTACTAGATGCTCGATAAATATTTAATCAACTGTGTTAAATCCCTCTCCTGGGTTACAATGATGGCCATAAGGTACTGAACAGAGCAGTCTGGTTATAACTTGAGGCCAGGGAGTATCCTTGATAGGTATATTTCTTCCAAGTAATTTTTATTGCATGTTTATTTTCTTTTCAGCAGTGATGCATTTTCATAGGAGGAAATACTGAAAATACAGATAAGAATAGAAAAAGAAATTAAAGTCCCCATAATGCCACTGCCCACTATATTGTTACTGTTTGGTATATTTTTCCCAGGCTCTTTCCAGTGTAAGCTTTTTAGCTGGCTGAGCTCAAACTGCATATGCAACTTACTCTGCTGCCTTTTCACTCAGTATTCTATCATGAGCATTTCCCATGTTATTATGAACTCTTTATAAACATTCTTTTAATGACTGATGCAGCCTTTAACAGGCGAATCATCCAGTATTTAAAAAGTACATTAATTTCACCTGTGAGGGATAAGGTAGCCCAGAGTAGAAAAAAAGAGCCGTGGTTTTAGGGACCCCCATCCTATCACCTACCAGCTATGCAACCTTGGAGGAACCACTTCATATCACCAATCCTCATGTTTAACTGATAATACCAATAATATAACAGCTGCTTCCTGTGAGTGATGCGAGGCCACAGCAAGATGACATGAACAAAAGCACTCTTTAAAAAAAATGTATACAGTAAAGTAAATGTTTTCTCTGGATAACAAGTTTTGATTTTTCGGAAAACCGATTCTTTCA
Organism: Glossophaga mutica; assembly: GCA_039655065.1. Classification (NCBI taxonomy): domain Eukaryota; kingdom Metazoa; phylum Chordata; class Mammalia; order Chiroptera; family Phyllostomidae; genus Glossophaga; species Glossophaga mutica. The sequence goes on from CM077315.1 coordinate 25,384,114, forward strand.
GAATGCAGAAGTAGGCTCCAACTTAATCAAACTGGCATCTACGACAGCAGGAGCCCTGAAGGAAATAGATGGCCAAGTCTACTGCCAGCCGGAGTTGCTTTGTGAAGGTAAATACAACCTCTATCCCTGTGCTTAGGAAAGGGCAGAATTTCATGAAGACCCCCAGGCCTCTTCACGTAATACTTCCGATTCAGAGATGCTGTGCATGGACAAGGGACAAAGAGGAGGGCTCTCTGGGACACCCCAGTGAAAAGCATTTGGAGACAGTTGTGCCTCGTACATCCTCAGATACCTCCCAGGCAGGCACTGAGGTGGCCATTGGCCCCAGTGACTTACACGGCTGCACTCCACAAATGCTGTGATGCCGACGTATGGACACAGCATGTTTGGGTCTCCACCTCTCCACATTCATGGTTTCCTACACAGTCAGTGCTATCAGCCCCATTTCACAGAGGACGTAAGTGGGCCTCAGAAAGTTTGGGCTACACACACAATGGAAACACCCTTGACTAGAAGTCACACCTACTAGAGCAGGGCTTCTCAGCCTGGCACTACTGATACCTGGGGCTGGTCGTTCTCTGTGGTGGGGCCATCCTGGACATTGTAGGGTGTTGAGCAGCATCCTGATCCTCAACCTACCAGATGCCAATAGCACCCCCACCCTGGACTGGAACAACCAGAAACATGTCCACACATTTCCAGTGTCCTGTGGTGGGCACCATCACCTTGACTGAGAACCACAGCCCTAGAATATAATAAGTCCGTGGGACAGGGACCAAGTTTCCGTGCTCAGTGTTATCACCAATGTGTATAAAAGTCCGGCTTAGGCAGGCCCAAGTTCAACACTTCAATTTGTAGTGAACTGGCTTGCCCAGGATACTCAGAGAGTGGCAGGGCGTGGCTCTAAACTCAAAGCTTGCTCCCCACGCTGGCTGCCCCATGCCAGGTTCAGGCGTCTGGAAGGGTGCCATCCTGGGGACTCTCCTAGGATGACCTCAGATTTGCCCACTAGGACCATTTCTGTAAACAGCACCCCATGGATCCAGTAACCAATTCTGTGCATCAGCCAGACTCTTGGAGTTTTAAAAGTGCAAATACAGATCTTGTTTCTAATTCTTAAGGCATCAACTTCCATTTCCTCTGACCCACCACGCCATGCAGTGTGGGCAGATGGAGGCTTAAAACATAGTAGTCCTCTTGTTTCTGAGAAGAGAATTCCTGTTTACTGCAGCAGTCTTGGGCAATACCGAAAAGTATTGTAATGGATAAATCCCTCGTAGTCCCTCCACCGAGGACAACGTTTGAAATATCCACCCAGTCTTTTCTGTTGTGCACGGATTGCTTGGCACATGCCAGGTCCTCTGCTGGGAGCTGCTCAGACATCCTTTCCTCTCACCCCAGCACTGTCGTCATGTTATCATTCACATTAGGTGGGTTCCCACAGGAGGGGTTGAGCTCAGGGCCTAGCCCATAGTGAGAGTCCTGCCAAAGGGAGCCATTATTATTAGAACAGCTCTGACAGGCAAACCAACTCCAGGTTGGCACGTGTTACTCTTCTTTTAGAACCGAGGACAGGAAAGTTGGGAATAATATGGTGACTTGGCTAAAGACAGGCAGCAAAGCCAGGACCTGCACCCAGGTTTCCCTGATGCAAAACCCCTCCACCTCTGCATTTATACTTCGATGAATCTGTTCCATACCACATGGAATACTCTGGAATGGCTTCTTCCACCTAGTGAATGTAGTCTGAGAATTTTCCCACATCTGAAGATTCTTTAAGAATATGGCTTAATAGTCATGTAGAATTTGCTGGGATGAATCACACTTTATACATCAAGTGCCTATGATTGGCCATTTACAGTGTGGGGGTAGGGGGTCCCAGACCAGGTTTGAGGGGCCCAGGAACATCGTAGGAAGTCTCAGGCCTATGTTAGGGCCGACTGTGGGCATCTTTTTCTGATTTAAGTATGTGGGTGGTCTCTCCTCTTGGCTCTTGGAAGTTCATGATTACTCACCTGTGAGATGATACATCTTCCCATCTCAATAATCCACTCCCCTTCACTCCTCGCTGAGCCTGATAACCATGTATGCCTTGGGCCCTTCTCAGGAGGCCTTGATATGGCAGATGTGTCCATCCCAGCTTCCTCTTTTCTTGGACATTGTATTTTCACCAGCACTCAGCTCCTTTTACCTGGCATAGTTTATAAGAGGGGGACTTTCATTTTGGTATTCAGACTTAGAAATTTAATTTGACACAACAGGAATATGTAAATATATATGCATTTACATGGACAAAATCTTAAGGTTTTTTTGAATTACAAAAGTAATAAGTACAATGAAAATTTCACACAATGCAAAACTTAGGATGTACAATACAAAATATAAACCATTAAATATAGAGAAGTTATCACCCCAGCAATGCTCTAAGCTTTTTCTCTTCATTTTTAACGTAATGGAGATAATTCTATAGTCATCCTTTTATAGTTAATCTTATGATAAGGATATTTTCCCATATTATTCAAGTCCTTTGTAAATATTATTTTAACATAGTGTTATTATATGGATTCACCAGACTCATTTTAACTATTTCCCATTGATACACCTTTCCACAGAGTCAGAAGTTTCTCTTCACTCCCACACACACGTGTGTGCACATGAGACTTTTTTAAAAAGAGCTTTTAAAAATTGCAATAGCCTCTGATTTTAATCACGCAATTATTTTTGATTTCTATCTTGGATAATTAAAGATTTTTATATACTTAAAAACCTTGCTCCTGAACCTTCTAATAGAGCCAGGATAATTGTCAGAGGTTCCTTCACCCTGCCCTATGACTACCCTGATCCAGTCCAGGGCCTGAGCCAAGTTCAGGGGTCCTGGCCTGGGAGCAGTGTTGGTAGAAAGGGTGCCCAGCCAGGCACAGAAGGTGGATGCCCCCAGGCCTCGGTGAGGAAGGCTTCATCAGCTGTATCATTCTCTCTAGGCTTAGAACTGCCTCGGATCAATTATGCCTACAACGGGAAGCAATATAGATATGTCTTTGCTGCTGAAATTCAAAGGCGTCCCATCCCAAACAAGGTACTGATCCCTAGGTGCATGGCCTACAACAGTCCTGTCTACAAAGCCGACTTCTCAGATTCTCTGACTGGGTGACCTTGATTAGAAAAGGGAGGGCAAGAGGGAGTTTCCCTGGGGGACCGGAGGTAGGTTAGAGAGTAGGTCAGTTTGGGACAAAATACGTTTGAAACGATGATGAGCCTGGAGAGGGAGCTGCACCTAATGGGCTGAAGCTCAGGACGGTGGCCGTGGCTAGAGTTTGATTGAGTTCTTTATTCCACATGTGTTTTTTGAGTGCCAAGGTGGTAGGCAAGGAGGATAAGGAAGTGTACGGGGGGATTCCAATTCCTGCCTCACCCTCTCCAGCAGGGAGGGGACAGCTGAAACTTGAAAGATTTATTTTCTTTTTTAAACTACTGTTTGTGGAACACTTACCCCAGGAACTATGCTAAATGCTGTACAGACACTACTTTCCCTTAATATCTTCATTTTTAACAATACAATAGAAAGTCTTTTTTTAATGTGCAGTACAGAAAGTACAAAGTAAGAAAATTAAGTTTTCCACATGCACATTCACACACCGCAAGACACTCCCACACCCTAAGGGGGAACAGGACTCTTTGTGATTAAGAGAAGTCCAGTGATCTATACTCTTAAAATGACGAAGGAATTGTATTATACTTTAACTGTCTGCACTGAATACATTAGTTTATTTAACTATCAACAAGTTGCCCTGTAGGGCCAAATACTAGGAAAGTTCAGGATTTTTGTTTTGAAAAGAATTCAATGCGTACTGTAAGCTATGAGGTGGCGGGAGGACCTTTGCTCCAAGTTGAAGGAGGCAGCTGGCTGCCTTTGTTCTGTTACCCTCTCCAGAGGGAGTGCCATTTTGGAGTCTTTGCTTGAGGGGCTTAATCCCCTTTCTCTGCGGGCCCTGATGCCTTCTGCCTCACAGGAAATAAGCATGCTTTCCGACACATCATCCCCATGTTTCTCCTCTTTGGATGTACAGATGATCAAATATGACATTCTCACAAAGTCATTCCTAAAATGGGAAGAGGAGGACTACTGGCCAGCGGAACCCCTGTTTGTGCCCACGCCAGGCGCCAAAGATGAGGATGACGGTGAGCCTCTGGGGAGGGGAGCCTACCCACTGTACTCGGCTTGTGCTCTCATTCTCACATAGAAACCTCACTGGGGAACAGTGGCCCTGCCCACATCCACAGCTGGTGGAGTCATGCGTTGAAACCCAGGTCTGTATGAACCCAAGCTACAGGATTAGGGAGTCCCCAGGACCACACATACCCCTGACATTATCTGCAAGTTTGCTGGAGCTTCTGGTTTTCCCCACCACCCCCCAACCTCCCCACACCGGGGGAAGTCATGGACACTCCCTTCTCCCAACACTATCCGTGGAGTATGGCCAACCCTGGAAACTCCCCTCAGCCTACACATCAGAGCCTGTGTTGAGGCTTGTAGTCATGGTTGACCTTTAGTTGTCAGCCCCTCTGGAGGTCAAGCTGACCACTGTGTAGCTTAAAGTTCCCATCTAAGTCACTTGGCAAGGATAGGTTATTATCTGACTGGCCCCAGGTAGAAGTCACCACCTAGCAGCAAAGGTCAGATCTCCCTCAAAGGGGATTAAATTGTTTACCCCCTTATTTCCTTCACTTCCACAGAAGCCCACTTCCTTTCCCCTGAGCAACAACTACCCTTTCCCAGAGTGTAGTGTCTTGGTTTTAAAATTCATTTTTATGGCTGGGTCAGAGTTCTTCATTTTCGAAGTATGTACCTTTTTTCAGAGCAACTAGAAATGTGTGTTTGAGGCCCGCCTGGCTTTTCTGGGTTTCCACATGACAAATGGTCCTTTTCTTCCTTGATTCTGCCTTTGACCCAGAAATGCCCTGCCCACACCCATGAGGGTGCTAAGGAGGGTAACAGGAGCCATGGGTGGGGCTGCCCCGCCAAGCCTGCCAGCTGCTTCCCTCAGGTGAGAAGGGAGTGGTTTTCTACCTACTGATTATTTGTGACTTGGCACAAGGCAGGGGACCCCATGTCGCTGTCATTTCTGAAGATGGGGGTTGTTGGTACCGCCACCTGCTGAGGCTGGCCTTCCACTGGGCTACGCGAGTGCATCCCGTGCATTCTCTCCATGGGCAGGGAGTAGCATTGTGTTCATTTCACCAAAGGAGAGGCTCAAAGAATGAAGCAACTCGCCCAAGGTCACACACCCAGTGCTCACAGAGGTAGGGTGTGAGTCCAAGCTGATCTGACTTCAATTACACTCAGCCACTCTGAAACCCAGGAGGCCTTGGGAAGAAGCACCAATGCTGGCTGGAAGTTTATGCGCATTATTTCATGTAACTCTATTCCTTGAGAGTGAGTGCTTCTGTGAAAATGTTTCCATTTCACAGAAGGGAAAGCTGAGGCTGCCTGCACACTGCATGTGCATGCGGTGAGTCGTGCCCATCCAGTCTGAGTTTAGTCAAGTGATGTGTTTTAGCCTAAATGCATCATCAAAACTGATTCTCTATCATCAGAGTTTCTAAGCTGTAGGGAAACAGCCATTCTTCAGTGCACGCAGTAATTTACAAAGTGCTCTTATAATTCCCCATGCGAGAGATCCTCTCAGCAAGCTTAAGAGGGTAGAGAACATTATCCCCATTCTACAAAAGAAGAGACTGAGGTTCAGAGAGGTAAAGTGACTGGCCCAGCCAGGGCTGGAGGCAGGTCTGCTGATTTCTAGTTCCCTGGCCTTTCTCCTCTGCTCTCACAGAATATCAAATTCACTTCCCTTCTGTTTGGATTAGATACTGACTTTAACAAGGACAGGGAGACACAGCTGAGAAGCATATCCTTCCACCTGGAGGAAGTTCAAGGCTACACTTTTACAAAGTGTCTCCTTTTGTTTCCCCAAAGGAATTATCTTATCAGCCATCATCTCTTCTGATCCCCAAAAGCCACCTTTTCTGCTTATTCTGGATGCCAAAAGTTTTACAGAACTGGCTCGCGCATATGTTGATGTAGACATGCACCTGGATCTCCATGGGTTATTCATCCCCGATGCAGACTTGGCCCTGAGGAAACAGGCCCCTTCCCAGGAAGTCCAGGACAGGGCCTCCGAGCACCACGTGGCCTCACAGACCTGACAGGCCTGGATGGCCCCGCTGGCGGGCTCTCGCAGCGCACAGGTGTGATCCCTCATGCAAACCTTGTTTGAAAGTTGATCGAATATTATTAATCGGCTCTAGCACTTCTAAGAAAGACCTTTTCCTGTAAAGACCATGATCGTGAATCAGAAATTACGCTCACATAATTCATCGTCACATATTCATCGTTCTTAGAATGAGCAACCAACCAGCAGAGGAGAGACAGACGAACATGCATCACTGCTCCTTCCTCCCTCCCCTTCGCTCTCTTCGTTCTTTCCAGCGGACTGGACTGTGCACCTGGGAGCTCTGGCTTTCTCAGCCATGCCCTGTTAGTAAATTATGTGGCCAGCTTTGTGGTCACTCCATGCAAGGCATGGCGTGATATAAAATAATAAAAACTTTAAAGTCTATTCCAACCTTATTTTATTTTTACATGGCTTCTTTCCTCTGAAGTTCTTCTAAGGCAATAAAATACGGTGACAGAGCTAGATGGTTTTAGCAAGCTAGACGGCTCATTGTTCAACCAAAGATTCAACAGCTGGGGGTGGGAATCCACCTTTTACAGGAGGGGGTTAAGGGTCTGGACACTGACCCGACTGGCCATGGCCAAGCGGCTAGAATGCAGGATTGAATCCCAGGCCGGGGCTCGCATGAGGAGGTCTTGCCTCATGCTGCAAACCAGGGCAGTAAAGCCACACCCATGTCTGTACAGGAAAGAAGGTTCTCCAAGATGAATGTGCTGTCAGGATAAAGCAAGCATTTGGGGCAGAAGTGGAAGGAACATGGTGGTGGGGATGGAGGAAACAAGGAGCAAGCCGAGCAGGGCCCCATGTGAATCCTGGGAGCCCATAGACATCCGAGTCTCAGCGCTGCAGTCTCGGGGGTGCCTGGTGCCTGGTGCCTGGTAGAGGATGGGAAGGCATCTCTGATGACAGTGCATGAATACCCTGGAGGGGGCAGATGGTTTTGGCTTTTTCCCTGCAGCCCTACTTCACTTCTACTCAAATGTAGACACTGTGAACTTCACCGTTTCCCTCAAAGGTAACATTTTAGTGTAATATCATAACCAGGATATCGACATTGATTCTGTCCATAGATATTATTCGGATTTTCCCAGTTTTATGAGTACTCGTGTGTGTGTGTAGTTCTATACAATTTTAACACATGTGTAAGTTCCTGTATCTACCTCTACAGTCATCGACACAAGGATGTCTCGTGTCACTTTTTTTTTTTTTTTTTTTTATCACCACACCTACCTCTCTCCTACCACCACCTCCCATCCCTCACCCCTGGTCAACCACCATTTCTAAAACTTATCATTTCAAAAATGTTATATAAATGGAATCACACAGTATTAACCTTTGGGGATTGGTTTTTTTTCACACAGCAGAATTCCCTGGAGATTGATCCACTTTGTTTTGTTTTGGGGTATGTTTTATTCACTACTTTATCCTCAGCATCTAGAACACTGTCAGGTGGGTTCAGGTTCTCAATAAATATTTGTTGAATGAATGAATTCCCTCAACTAACAGATTCAACTCAATAATACACCAACAAGAAATGGACATTTTACTGAGGACATCACAGGAAGATGAGGAAGACAGTTCACGCGGAAACCAATGACAGCACAGAAGATGCCCACGAAGCTTCCTCTCTCCTGCCACCCTGACCTCTACTCTAGCTCTTCCCCTGTTGACCCCTCAAAACCTCTCTGTCCTCCCAGAATTTCCATTTCACCCTTGGCTTTTGGGTCCATTAAGTGAAAACCCAAACTCTACAGATAGCAGAATGAAGACTATCCACTCTTTTTCACACTTTCCTTCAGAGGTCTCAGCACCTCCAATCTTGACAGGATGCACCAGGAGAAAATGTCAACAATGGTGGCCTAAGAAAAGTGTGATTGAAGTCTGCATTCAGGTGGCAGGAATGGAAAAGAGTTGTGACAAATGTGACAAGTCCCTCACTCATTATTCTACTTTAAATGTTTGAGAAGAGGGTGGAATGAAAAACTGCTTCCCCACCTCCATTCTACTCAATTCCAATTGCCAAACAGTACACAGACCTAATCACAAAAAAGGGTGCAGTTCTGCAGGGAAGAAAAATATGTCCGTGGTTTGTTTACTTTGTTTAAGATGAAAGGTTGGAATACCAGGCTGATGAGCAAACTTGGCGCACCAAATCTTCTTTTCTCCGTTTCAAAACCACCGAAGGTCGATGCCATGACACCTGATATATCTTGGTCCTTAATCCCGTCTCATTTCATACACAGGCCAGGGTAATTAGCTCAAAACGCCACAGGGGCTAAGACACATGCACCTTTCTTGAAGGCACCACAAGACAGTCCATCCTGTCCTTGAACCTTGTGATGCTTCATGTGGGTGGAATACGTGACCGGGAAGTTCTGCAGGAAAGATCACTCCAGGTTTGTTTACTTCTTTGATAAAGCCACAGCATTTCACAAGTGCTCTGAGGTGTAAGTGTTAGGTCCACGGTAAGCTTTCAAATGTTTGCTGACACAGTACCTTTTTCCTTCAAGGGTCTCCCTAAGTTGATTCCAATTCAGCAAAAAGTGCATCTATTTACCTGAACAAATCAACTCACAAAAAATCTAAGTGCATTCGAGCTGCATCAGCATTACTGGTTCATGTTCATTTCCTCCCAACCAATATTACCGAGCGTCGGGCTGACTCCATTTAGAAGGTTGCCAGTCCAGGTTAAATACAAACACCTTTGATCACTTCCTAAGTTGTTTTAAGACTGCTTGAGTGGTTTTTAAATGAGAAGTCTTTCCCATGGCAAATCAGGACGTGCACGTAGAAAAGTCATCACCACCATCCTCATCATCCAACAATGGTGAGCTCTGTGGTCTCAACACCAGCTTCCTTCTGGGAGTTTAGACTCAGCAGCCAGGTGCAGATGTCCATGCGCCCAGTGGCAGCAGCTGCTGGTCTGCATCAGGAAACAGTCTCTTGAGGTCAAGCACCAGCCAAGAAGCTGCAGATTTTCTTGGACAAGGCAAGCAAAGAGAGACGGGGAGGCACTGTGGCGAGCCAGCCTTTTCTCCTTATGATTAGGAAAGGCTTCCTGGAAGTGTGTGCCTTCAGGAGCTGCCTGAGTGGCCGGGGGCCGGGGGGGCGGGGGGAGGCACCTGGGGAGGTGCTGGTCCTTGTAGGCTTAGAGTGCTACTCTGGACGAGGATTTGGAGGTAAATGTGGGTTAATGGAACAAAGCAGGTGGAGAGTGAATTCCCCAAGAAAAAGCAGTGGAAAGAGTGAGAGAATTGAGGTATTCCTCCCACACTCGGTTATAAAAGTCATAAATGTTCATTGTAGAACACCTGGACACATTTTTAAAAAGAAATGAGGAAGATGCCATTCTGGTGTGAGATTTTTCCCCCAGTTTTTATTTTTTTCTGTGCACAGTTTACATATTAGCAATCACTTTATAACCTACCCCTCTCCAGTTTATAACCTGCTTTTTTTCATTTAACATATGATACAGGCATATTCTCAGGTTGCTATATTTTCTAATGGGTGCACATTACTTCATCTTCGGGACATGGCAGGGTATGCACTACTCTACTGTTGGACATTGAAGTCATTTGCGGTTTCTGACTGCTACAAATAATGCCAGCTCGGTAGCTCTGTGCATGGATTTCTAGAGCTCACCCCTTTGCCCCACTCTGTATTCAGGTGTTGTTATTTTCTTTGGCTAAATTCCCAGCTTAGGATTTCTGAGCCAAACATAGAAAAACAGGGTTTGGGGTGTTTTGAAAGGCCAAGGATTAGGTTTGATTCATAGGAAACAGAGAAGCCATTCTAGAATCTGTGCGGTTCAAATGGTCAACGTGGCTATAGGGCTGAGAAACCCGTATTTGTCAAGAAACAGAAAAAAGGGGTTCATGGTAATATAACTTTAGTCCAAATCTCCCCTTCTTCCATTTCCTTATTCTTTCTTACCCCTGTATTTTTCCACTCCATACATGTTCTTTTTCAGGCATATATCCTTCCTTCCTTCCTTCCTTCCTTCCTTCCTTCCTTCCTTCAGTGATAACTAAGACTATGTTGGCATGTAATGGTGAGCAAAACCAGTATCTCAACCGTCCTCAGGGAGTGAATAGCATTGTACAGGACACAGCACCAAGGAAGCAAACAGCTCAATGCAATGGGGGTAAGAAAATGCTGTTCTGGGAGCCAGGGTGGCTGATACGTGAGAGATAGCAGCGGGTAACTAGGTGAAATGGGTGATCCGGAGAGCGAGAGGGGCAGTGTCTGGACCTGGACTCAGGGGACAACATGGTAAGCTTGGAAAACCTGAACTGTGGGGTGAAAGGTGGGCCCTAGAAAAGGGAAGTTGCAACCAGATCCCCCAATTTATCTATGCCCAGGTAACATGGAACTGGCGTTAACTAAAGAGGAGTCTCCAATGGCTTCTTCAAGGACAGTCATTTTTTTAAATAATGCCTTTTTGAGATCTAATTCACATACTACAAAATCCACTCATTTAATGTATACAATTCAATGGTTTTGGTATATTCAAAATTGTGTAAATATTATCAGTGTCTAATTTTAGAATATTTTCTTTGTTTCCCAAAAGGAACTCTGTACCTATTAAGCAGTCACCCCTTATTCTTCACCCCTCTGCCCCAGTTCTAGGCAACCACAAATCTACTCTCCACTTCATATGGATTTGCCCATACTGGACATTTCATATACATTGAGTCAGACAATGTGTGGGATTTTTTGTGACTGGCTTCTTTCACTTAGCATAATGTTTTCGAGTTTCATCTATGTCATTGCATGAATTAGTACTTCATTCCTTTTGTGGCTAAATAACATTCCATTGTATGAATAGACCACATTTTGTTTACCCATTCATCAGTTGATAGATATCTGGGTTGTTTCCTCTTTTGGGCTATCATGAATAGAGCTGCTGTGAACATTCATTTGTGTGCAAAGTGTTTATGTGAACATATGTTTTCATTTCTCTTGAGTATATTCCTGGGAGTGAAATTGTTGTATCATATGGTAACTCCATGTTTAACATTTTGAGAAGCTTCCAAACCGTTTTTTCAAAGTGGCTGCACCATTTTACAGTTTACCAGCAATGTATGGGAGTTTCAGTATGTCCATACCTGGTTGGTTGTTGTCTGCTGTTTTTATCTTAGTCACCTTCAGTACAATGAGGCGGTATCTCATTGTGGTCTGACTTGTGTTTCCCTAATAACCGACAATGCTGAACATCTTCCCACGTGTTTATCAGTCATTTGTATATCGTCTTTGGGGAAATAGCTACTCAAATCTTTTGCCATTTTTAGCCAGGGGTATTTGTCTTTTTATTGTTGAGTTGTAAGAGTTCTTTATATATTATGGATTTAAGTTCCTTATAAATATACGATTTGCAATAGTTTTACCTATTCTGTGGGTAGTCTTTTCACTTTCTTAATGGTGCCCTTTGAAGTACAAATGCTTTCAAATTTGGATGAAGTTCAATTTATTTCATGTTTCTTTTATCTTTTCTGCTTTTCATGTCAAATCTAAGAAACCATTGATCGATCTATAGTGCTAAAGATTTATTCCCGAGTTTTCTTCTATGAATTTCATAGTGTTAGTACTTAACAGTTAGGTCTATGACCCATTTTGAGTTAATTTTTGTATACAGTAAGAGGTAGAGGTTTTATTGTACTTCATTCTTTTGCATATAGATATCCAGTTGTCCCTACATAAGTCACCTTTTAGGGTTTATAAGTCTTAAAGGCAGGAAAAAAATGTAGCTCCTTTTTTCTCCATCATTTCCTAGAAGATGTTTCCTTCATCCAGCAAGAAACAACTCTGGGGCAGTTCTCTACTGGTCCCAGCAAGGCCTTGGCGCATACACCAGGAAGCCAAGGTGGGATCCTCAGTCGGCGGTCGTTGCCGTGACTCCTTCTGCAGTGGAGATTTAGAAAGCTTCCATCTTCCTCACATGGTCCTGGTGAAGTTCCAGGTAAGTCCAGTCTATAAATGCTCAACTCGGAGCCATTTGCTCTGGTGGGGTTTTCTACTATTATCTCTCTTTAAGTACATCCACTGTGGTCCAGGAGGGCTAAAAGTGGCAGATGATCCTACTTTTAGCCCTGCTCTGCTCCAGGAGGAGGGAGAGCTGGTGGGTGTCTTTGGGACAGGTGAAGGGTGTGGATGGGTCCTCTGATTTCCTCTTCAGTCTGACATTTGGGCTGGGCAAACAAGAAGTCTTACCCTCATTCAGGGTTCTTTAAATTACCATTGTAATTAATGTCTACATTGTTTGTGTGCTCTTCTCTATTTAAGTCCAGGAACTGAGCTTTCTTATTAATAATAACAATAACATGACAACAGCTGCCATGTATTGACAGCTCACGCTGTGCAAATACTGTACTTAAGCACTCCACGTGCTGGTTCTCACGTAATCCTCACAACAATCCTGAGGTGGGTCCTAGTACCAGTCCCACTTTATGGAAGAGAAAACTGAGTATCAGAACAGTTAAGTCGCTTGTCCAAGATCAAACAGATGGCTCCTGAGACTCCAAAGTCCAACTTCTTTTGTGGGGGAGAGATTTTTATTTTTAGTTTAAAAACATTTTAAATTTTAATTTATAAAATTTTCAATTACAGCTGACATACAATATTATATTAGTTTCAGGTGTATAACACCCGAATATAATATAATAGTGATTAGACATTTATATACCTTACGAAGTGATCACCCCAATAAGTCTAGCACAGAGTCCTATTTCTTAGCCACTTACTTTTATTGCCTTAATCTTAATCTTAGGGCCTTGGTACAGTGGCTGGGACAGTGGGTGCTTAGAAAAATAACGGCACAGTAGGTGAGAATGGGCTTCAGGCTCCCTGCCTGGGTTTTGATCCTTTTTGTCCTCAGTTTCATCATCCATAACATAGAGATAGTACTTTTCTCTCATTCTAAAAGTTGTGAAACTTAAACGGAGAGTACCTGACTCATAGTAGTTGCTCAATACAATTTATTTTATTGATGAGCCTTAAAAGCAGTTAAGAGGTTGAATCTTGGCTCCTAACCCTTACTAGTTATATAAACCTTACCAAGTTATTTAATCTCTCTGTGCCTCTTTCCTCATCTGTGAAATGGGGTAACAGTAGAACCCACTTCATAGGGCTACCATGAAGATTAATTGATGTTCTTAAAGCCCTTAGAAATGCCTGCCACTTAGTCCCACCTCTGACTTAGTTAAGATTCTGTGGGCAGTTCATGTAGAGGATGCCACTCATGTACCCTTGAACAAAGGAGGCTCCTCCTTCCTTTGGGAAGAGCCTTGCTCCTGCTGTGGTGAGAGAGGAAGGGGTTAGCTTCCCATGCACCCAGGTGTCCAATGGCATCAGAGATGACACATGCAAATCACTGGCACACCCAAAATAGTCATCACACAACAAACCCAGTCTAATCGGGCATAACCAGAAGACCCTCAAATGGTTAAAGAACAGGGTCTCTGAGTTACGCAGCCTCATGTACCATAATAACCATCTCCTCAGACTGATGTGACAAAGGCATACTGCATAACAAGGGCACAGGCTAGTGCCTGGCACAGAAGGAGTGGTCAAGGATAGGACGTCACACAGTAGGGATTTTTGTCACTTTTGTTCACTACTATGTCCTTGTCTATAAAAGCACTGTATTAGTTTTCTTTTGCTGCTACAAGTTATCACAAACATGGTGTATATAACAGCACAGATTTAGTCTTAACAGTTCTGGAGGTCGGCAGTCCAAAATGAGTCTTAGGGGAAGAAAATCAAGGTGTCAGAAGGATAGCTTCCTTCTGGAGGCTGTAGGGGAGAGTGTGTTTCCATGACCGTTCTAGCTTCCTCTTTCCTTGGCTCGTGGCCCAGGTCACATCACCCTTTCTGCCCCTGCTTCCATAGGCACATCACTTCCTTCTCTTCTATAGTCAAGTCCCCCTCTGCCTCTCTCTTATAAGGACCCTTATGATTACCTTTAGGGCCTGCCAGGTAATCCAGGATAATCTCCCTACCTTAAAATCCTTAACTTTATGACGCCAGCAAAGTCGCTTTTGCCATATAGGTGACAGTCACAGGTTCCAGGGATTAGGACCTGGGTATGTTTGGGGGCCATTATTCAGCCTGCCTCTAGCACCTGGCTCTTCACGTACCCAATGAATAATTGTTGGGTGGATGCTGAGATGTTAGCTGTCTAGTATCATTATTGGCATCTTCTTGGTTCATCCCTTTCAGGCATTAGCAGCATGTCTTCAACTCTTGAGCAAACCTCCCCAAATCCCCCCTTCAGTGCAGATTTCCTGACCCTGTTTTATCCTTGCAACTTGCTTCCTCCATCACATACACCCCTAATCTCTTTATCCTGATAAACTTCCTTTCACTCCCCTACCCCCACCCTGGCACTTTTTGCCTTCTGGCATACTGTACAATTTATTGATTACATTTAGTCATATTTGTTCATCATCCTCACTAGAATATAAGCTAAAGGATTACATGTGGGACAAGGGTTTTCCTTTGTTTTGGTCTCTGATGTAGTTTAGGGGACTAGAATAGTGCCTGGCACATAGTAGCTGCTCAATACATGTGTGTCGAATGAAGGTGTGAATGGCCTCACCAAGTTTCCTTTCAGTGGCGAGTCTGGTGCTTTATTTTTCATGGTGAATCTTGGCTTTCATGACAACAAAGGCATTGCCTGTAGTAACTCTGTATTATCTTGTTCATGAGTCTCTACCCCGTTCTATTAACACGCTAGCAATTTTCATCTCTAAAACACAGATGACCTCAATTTTCATCTCCACCACAACTTTCAAAAAGATGGAAGGGAAATGGATGGCTTGGCTTTGGGTATATATTGAAAGAGAAACTGTTCAGATTTCAGATGATTGCAGAGTTGGGAGGGGAAGCTATCCCTGGCCGAGGTTGCCGGGGTTTGTTATGTTGGGTTGTACTGTTTCTACTATGCCTGGGGGTCATGAGTCTGTGGTTTCTGCAGCTGGTCAGGCCCAGGATGTTCACTCTAGAGGGGTCTTGAGCACCCGGAGGGTCTTCGGGTGCCCATGGGCCTCCTGAAATTGCGTGTGGATTTTTGTGTGTATGTATGTTCTCAAGGGGATTAGAGTCCATAGCTTGTATCAGCTTTTTGACAGGGAAAGTGAAGAACCCCTGCCTTGCCCTAGCTGTGTGGATTCTGTGATTGTAAGACTCGTGACATATAGCTTAAATTAACTGGCTGTACACAGCTCAGACTGGAAAGGCAGTGATTTGAAAGGCATGCCCCCTTCTCCTCATCCCTACCCACCCCCCAACAAGTCCCCAGGTGACTGTGTTAAAGATGCTGAACCAGGTGCTGTTTCCAGTTGACCAATCTCAGTTTTTGCAAGACTCTGGGCATTTCTTGAGGCCTCAACTTTTCTCATATGTAGAATTGAGATGACTCTACTTTTTATGACTTGTGTGTGAATATGAAAGTGTTTTGAGGGTACAAAATGGTATAGAATTGCAAAGTATTAATAATAAAGGGAATATGTGCTTTTTTTTTTTTTTTTTGCTACGTGGCAATAGACTGACTTGTTCCCTACTCCATCCATCCATCCACCCATCCACCCACCCATCCATCCCATGAACATTACCTCACAACATGCATAAAAGCTACTGTGCATATGACAAAAGCTTTATATAAAACACTAATCCTCATAAAATCATGAGTAAGTTGAGGTTCACAGAGCTCAAGCCACTTGCTCAAAAACACATCGCTGGAAAGTGATGGGGCAGAGACTGACTGAAAACCCAATGCAGTCTGATGCCAACAGCCATGCTTATCATTGTCACTGACAGAAACAATCCTAAAGACACAGGAGGGGGGCCACCTAGCCTAGGAGGAAGGCAGGGGAGCGGTCTACCAAATATAGCACCTCGAAATCTGTGTTTTACCTTAACATGCACACACGTGTTATAGTGTACTTCATATTACACCCATGCTTACTTTAATATTAAAGAATTTCTCAGCAATCTTTAAGTACAAGTGATGCTTTGGGAAGGGAGTGTACCCCAGTGTGACTCTGCTACAATCCCCACCACACAACCCATTTCCCATATCAGATGTTTATTGCTGAGGTTTGAGTCTTATTTTCTGGGTTAGACCAGATGCCCCTGGAGGGCAAGATTGAATCTGATTTCTCCTATCTCTTTCCCAAGGCCTAGCCCAATACCCAGCATGAAACATGTACACAGATAATTACTTTGGCAAACGCTTATTGAATTCCTGCCTAACTGAGTGAGGTGCCATGAGAGATGCAGCTGGGATACGATGTGGTCCCAGCTCTCAAGACATTCACACCTGGGCTGGAGAGGTCAGGGTTCCAGACTTTGTTGGAAGATGATCTGCCTAAGACTCTTGGCACAGCATCTTAAAAGCCTGGGACTGTAATATAGCAGTAGAGGAAATGGTAGGTAATTAGACAACAAATAAAGTTTCATTAAATAGGACAAATTTTGTGAAAAGTGACAACCTGTTCCTCTGGAAAGGTAGCATTGTGTCAATTAAAGAGCACGCCTTGAAGTCGCAAAGTATAAATTATTGATGTTGAAACCACCATTTCCCAAGAGGGAAAAGTTGAAAGCGCCTGCTCTGGATGCTGTTTGTTTGCCAGAAGGGTCTCATCTCAGGTCGCTTGGCCTGTCAGGGCCACGTTCAGGACTTTGACAGTGCAGATGAGCCCATGTTCCTTTCCCCAAATTTGGATAGGTTCTGGGTTTGTTAGATTTAATTCTATTCATCAAATATGTTCTGAGCTCACTGTGTAGGTGCCAGGCAGGGACACATAGTGAGTGGCCCACACACTTTGCAATGAAGCAGGAGTCAAAGTCCTGGCTTCTCCCCGAGTCTGCTGAGGGACACAGGGCAGAGTTTCACCTCTCAGAACCTCAGTTTCTTAAAACTGTAGCATGGAGATCCTAGTATTTATCTTGTAGGTTGCTGTAAAGATCCGTTAAGGTGATGGACATAAAGCTTCCTGTGCCGGGAATTGCACTAAGAACTCCACAAGTGAGTACTACTGGCAGGGGCAATTATGGAAAAATTAAGGACTCTTTGCTTTAAAGAGAATACCTGGTCTAATGAAAAGACCAGTTATGTTAGCTGATATGTCATTAGTATGATGGTTATAACTATTTTTTAGCACTTACTATGTGCCAGACACTGTGCTAACCAATTGTACCTGGATAATCTCACTTATTCTGCACAAAACCTTAGATAGCAGGAACCACAGTTATTCCCAGTGAGGAACCTGAGACTTAGGCAGTTTAAGTAACACGGCCAGGGTCACAGAACTGGAAAATGACAGAAACAGGGTTCAAACCCAGCAATCTGGCTCCAGAGGTCGGTTTCAAGGCACAAACAATGAGATAGAAGGAAACTGAGCGAGGCTTCACAGAGCGGGTGCTGGAGCAGTGAGCAGATTCCAGGCATCGAAGTGATGGGAGAAGGAGCCCAGGCAGAGGGAGGAGCAGATACAAAGAGCTGGCAGGATGAACAGCTCGTTCAGTTCAGGAATTCAGGTGGGTGTGTGCAGAGGGTGTTGGATGGAGGATGGAGTGGGTCTAGAAGATGTGGGTGAGGGGGTGGGGTGCAGGTGGTGGGATACCTCACATGCCAGGCACAAGGAGCTTGGATTTTCCCTGGAGGAAATGGGGGACCAATGAGGGGTGAGAAAGACAGGATCACTGGCATGTAGGAAGTGTAATCCATCTGCCTATGTGTGAAGGGGAAATGTCTCTGGGCAGTGTATTTGAATAATTAGGCCATACCATATTTTCCAACTAAATTACTACTTTCTAGATATTGTTTATGTCCAAGCCTCACCCTTTCTTCTACTGCCCAATAAGTTCTTTAAATGTTGACTCTAACTGCTTTTGTTCTACCATAAGTGCTTGACATATGATACGTATTTTAAAATCCTGTTAAATGAATTTTGAGCTGGATATTTTTTTTTTAAAAATGCATGTATTTGAGGTGGGTCATAGACCTAAATGTTAAAGTGAATCAGCAAAGCCTCTAGAAGAAAGCAGAGGAGAATATCATCATGATTGCAAAGATTTCCAAACAGAACATGAAAAGCACTCGCCATAAAAGAGAAAGTTGATAAGTCAAACTTCATTAAAATTAAGAATGTCTGTTCATGGAAGACACCATTTAGAGATTTAAAAGGCAAGCCACAAATTAGGAGAAGAAATTTGTGTTTTCCCTACTAAAATCAGTTTGAAATCCAGTTTTTCAAAATGATGCAAAATTTGAACAAGCACTTTTAAAAAAAGTTATCCAAGTGGTCAAAAAGCATATGAAAAGGCTTTCAACATTATTACTCCTCAGGGAAATTCAAATTAGAACAACAAGAGCCCGGCTGGTGTGGCTCAGTGGATTGAGCGCCAGCCTGAGAATTGAAGAGTCACTGGTTCGATTCCTGGTCAGGGCACGTACCTCGGTTGCGGGCCAGGTCCCCTCTTGGGTGTGCGGGAAGCAACCCATTGATGTGTCTCTCACACATTGCTCTTTCTCTCTCTCTCCTTCTTTCCCCCTCTCTCTAGAAGTAAATAAATAAAATCTTTAGAAACAACAACAACAAAATATCACTACACGCTCACCAGAATGGGTAACTAAAAGACTGACACCCCTATTACTTAAGGATGTGGAGCAACTGGAACTTTTATACACGACTGGTGGGGGTATAATTTGGTACAAACACTTTGGAAAACTGCTTGGCAGTATCTGCTAAAGCTGAACATATGCTCACCACCAGCAACTGAACTCAGGCACATACACAAGGGAAATGAGTGCATATATTCACCTGGAGACTTGTTTAAGAATGTTCATAACAGCTTTGTCATAACAGCCACAAACTGGAAACAGTCCAAATATCCATCAACAGAAAAATGGATAAATAAATTGTGGCATATTTGCACAATGGTATGGTCACAGTAATAAAGAACCAACTATTGTTACAAGCAACAAAATGGAAAAATTTCAAATACATCATACTGAGTGAAAAAAGCTAAATGCAAACATTCAAGAACAGGAAAAACTAACCAATAGCAACAGAAGTCAGAACAGTGGTTTGCTCTGGGAGGTACTGACTGGAAACAGGCCTGCAGGAGCCTTCTCGGTTACCGGAAATGTCCCTTATGCCGATCTGTGAATCACCTGGGGGTTTCACAGGTGTATGTATGCCCATGGAACAGTTCATTGAGCTGCATGCTTTGCTGTGTATCTCAATAAAGTTTTTTTAGAGATAAAAAATATATTAAAGTATTAATTAGTTGCAAAATTTATTGGCCAAAGAGGTCTAACGTATTTCAGAAAATATCAGATGAATTTAAATGTTAAAAATAAAATTCAAGGTTGGAGCAAGAACGAAAAGGAGTAGAAGGAGATGTTTAAAGAGCTAGAGTAGGGAATTTAAATGTTGGATGGAGTTAGAAAATGAAGTTCACCTGAAGCCTAGCATTAACGTCAGGGTGAAACAAGAAGTGACACTGTCAACCTAGACCTGGAGAGGATGTACCTGGTGGGGCCCTGATTGTAAAGAAGAGACTAGACTTCTAACTTGAAAATCAACTAGAAGCTAATAATTCCTGAGCTGGGCAAGGATGCCATTAAAAACCAGGATGATGATTGTGGTGACGATAGCGATAATAACCATAACAACACTCAGCATTTATTGAGCGCCTACTGTATGCCAGACCCTGTCGTCAGAGCTTCACTAGTACTTTCTCATTTAATGTCCACAACCACTCTCTAGAAGTGACTGTGATTATCCCAGTTTTTCAGAGGGAGAAGCTGAAGAAGTGGAGTAAGGTAACCCAAATCTCCAAGGATAGAGGAAAGAGACCTGGGGGGAGGCAACAAGGAAAATCCAATGAATTAAAGAAATTCACATGACTTCACAGACATTTAAACAGGTCTAAGTGTATTGGCTAGAAATCTAGGGGGAAGGATAAAAATTCAGTATCTTTTACATGATTTGGGGTACATAAACAACATTTGGTTTGGTACCCCAAACCAAATTTACAGGGTACAAGTGCGAAGTGGTGTACCTCGAAGAAAGAAAATAAAGTGCCTTGCACTGGACTTAGTTTGAAAGAAATTATTGGGCAACCTATGCCCAGAGCTGTTGTACTGTAACCTTTGAAGGTTTGGAAGTTTCATTTCAGGTCCTTTGAATTACTCTTGATAGTTCATCTTCTACCAAGTTGGCAATGTCAGGTTAGATAGCAAGGGATGAAAACATCGAGTAAGATCTCCTTCCTGCCCATAAGTATGTATTTATTGAGTACATACTATATTCTGTGCATTGCTGAGAATACAGTGATAGGTAAAATAGGAAGCTCCTGCCAGACCTCATGAAACCTCTATTATAGTCTAAGGAGACAAACGATACACAAATAAACATGTATAATTTTAGGTATTGATTAAATGCAGTGAAGAAAAATAAAGCAGGTAAAAGGGAGCCATTATGCAGCAGAATAAGCGAAGGCCTTTCTGAGGAGGTGACATTTGAGCTCCGATCTAAGCAGAAGGAAAGAGCAAGCTACAAGAATGAGGAAAGAAACTTCCAGGCTGAGAAACCAGCCAGTGCAAAGGCCCTGGGGTGGGCATATGCAAGGCCTATTTAAGGAAGAGCAAAAAGGCCAGTTTGGTTACTGTATCCTGAGGGAGAGGAGTGTGCTAGGAAGTGAGGTCATAGAGGAAGTACAAGGCCAGATCATACAGGACTTTGTAAGACATGGTAAGAACTTTTTCCCCCATTTGGTGGGAAGCCATCGGAGGGTTTTACACTGGGAAGCGACTTGATCTGATTAATTTACGGGGAGCAAGAACCCATAAGGGGAAAGAGGAGAAGCAGGGAGAGCAGCTGGGAGCCTATTCAGGAGCCCAGGTGGAGTTAATTGGCGTCTGGACCAGGGTGGTCCTGGTGGAGGCTGTGAGATGAGATATTCTATAGGAAGAGCTGCAGGGTTTGTTGGGGAATTGGATGAAAGGTGTGAGAAACAGAGGTCAAGAACGTCCCTAAGTTTCTGTTCTTTGGTGTTGCCATTTATTTGGGGAATGATAAGGTCTAAGGGGTAAAATCAGTTTATCTCTGACATGTTAAGTTGCAGATATCTATTAGATATTCAGCTGAATATGTCAGGTAGGCTGTTGGCCATACCAGCTTGGAGTTCAATGGGGACTTATAGGAAACAATATCATAAGTAATTCCTTACAGACAGAAAAATTCCAGTTCTCCTACCCATTAACATTTAATCATTTGGCAAATACTTATTGAGCACCTACTGTGTGTCAGACACTCTGCTGGTTGCTGGGGAGTATAGCATGGATTTAGACAGAAACAATCAACTATCTTCATTACAACTTAACTAGTTCACTGGTTTCTGAGACACTTCTGAATACTGTATAAACATATAGGAACAACACTCAAGAGTTATAAATACTGAAATGTTTTCTGACTCAGCAGTTTGGACGAGCTTAGATTTTCGGAAAGGAGCTATATATAGATTTGGATAAATGACAGATTTACGCAATAAAATATTTGAAGACTGCCTTAAAATGAATCAGAAGACACTGCCTCGACCAAATTGATGTTTATGAAGAGACAACTTGGTGTAATAGAAAAGCTTACAAGGCTGGAAGGCAGAAACTCTAGACCTGTCTCTTCTGCCTGACAAGGTCAAATGTGTGACCTTGACCAAGCTGTTTGCTCATCTTACTTCAGTTTTATCCTGAATAAAATGAATCCATTGGATTAGATGACTTCTAAAGAGCTTTCAAACTATTTATTTTTTTCCTTTTGTATTAGTTCTTTTACTGGATTCCCATTCCTCTTCCTAACATTTATGAAAAGATAAAGTCCCATGCCCTAAAGTGATTCTTCTCTTGGATCACTTTTCAAAGCAAAGTAAACCTGAGTTGTTTTTTTTTTCCTTTTTGCAAGTGGAAATTGTTTTCTTATTTTTTCTGAGTATAAAAAATGATACATGACCAGAAAAGCAGAGTAAAAAACCTCTACAAAGATACCACTGAGGTAACTATGTTTTCACCATCGCTGTCTGTGCAGTATTTACCATATAGTAGGTGCTTAGTAACTGTTGAATGAATGACTACTGTTAATATCTTGTTAATATTCTTTTTCAGTCTAAAAAAAAAAAAAAAAGCAAACAAAATAAGTCCTCTTCCAGGTGCCTATTTAGTCTCTAAACCAGAAGGGAACAGTTATAGTCATCAGAGACTGAAACTGCTGGGAAGGTATCAGATCTCTTAGATTATATGTTTCACAATAGCTGGTATCTATGGAATGTAGAGAGACAATAGCACCAAATATACAATTCTGACGGTCATAAACAATACCAAGGCAGGCTCAGTTTGAGCAATATCAAGGAAGGCTACAAAACAGTCCATTGCCCAATCAGGAGTGGCTCCTACAGCCAAGGGAAGGGTAGGTTCTGCCCCCATCATTCCTCCCACATTTGGACCCTCTTCCTTCCCTGTTGCACCAGGATGAGTTTTCTTGGGGCATCTGAGTTCAACTCAACAATTTTTATTGAGAGCCTAGCACACTTTTGATTGTTAACTCCCCACTCAATATACCAAGATGGGTTTCTGATTAGCTCTGGAAATGAATTAAAGCCAATTTAGGCTGCATCTTCGCTTCTCAAATGGAATTAGTGGCTCGTGTTGAAAACTGGGACATTCAGGTTGCAGCAGAGAGAGCAAGATGGGTCACCAGCAGCTCTACTGAAGCCATCAGAGAAAATTCAGCCAGGGTTCTCGTGCAGCGTCTGCTCAAACCTGCATGGCCTGATTCGGAAGCACAGCCTTCTACGTGCTGCCAGTGTTTCCGTCAGTACATGAAGGATATAGGGTTCATGAAGTGGGACTAAGTGAACTTCTGTGGGTCATTCAAGACATCTACCTTACTGCAGAATGGCCCTTTGTACATAAAATGAAATTTAAAAATTAAAAGAAAACAAAAACAAAAACTGGGACAGTCAACATGTGAATCTGAATTTTGAGATCTCTTGAAAAATCATTGGATTTGGCACCACTGGGCCCTTATCCATTGGTACAACCAGCTAGCTGAGGAGCTACATCCTACTTGAGACCTTCAGCTCCGTGATCCCACCTCCCCCTATGGTATTATATCCTATCCCCTGCTCAATTTCCCAACCAGCTACCTCTAACTATGTAAAGGCATCACGGAGCACCTACTAAGCGCCCTGGAGGAGCTCACAAACCAACTTTTAAACTCATCAGTTACAGTGCAGTGAAGTCAGTGCAGCACAGAAGGCTCATGCCATGGCACAGCATGGGGACTCTGACATGAGAAAGTGGTTGGAGCGTCCCTGAAGGTCACTTTGAGCTCCGTTTTGAAGGATGAATACGAGTTATTCAGGCAGGCGGGTTGGTTGGGACCACTGCGAACAGTGAGGTGGTCCTGAAAGCATATGCAAGTTCTGCTGATCAGCTGCCTGTTGCATCCGTGATCCTCTCAAGACAGCAACTACCTGTCCCCTGAGCGATGCTGGTTTGTTTACAACCCGCTGCCCAGGTCCTGCCATTCCTTCCATCTGTCAAAACACCAGAGAAGGTTCACCTCTACCAGGAAGAGCCTGCCTGACTAATCCCCACTTACCTCCAATTAATTCAGCTGAGGCAACACTCCCATTCTGGGATAACTGGTTACCTCAGGGTGATTCTGTTATTTGAGCTCTTTTTTTTTGTTTTGAAACCTCTGACATGTGAAGAGTAGACCAGCATTCCCAGCCATGAATCAATAAGTATTTATCAAATGTCTATGAGGTGTAGAGAACTCTGTCATTGTTGACCCCAACAACAACCCAGCTGAGAAAGATCACAAAACACAAATAAACTAAAAAGAGACTGCAATTCTGAAAACATTTATTTAGTTTATTTTTTTTAGAAAGATTTTCTTTATTCACCCTTAGAGAGAGGGGAAGGGAATGAGACAAGACAGGGACAGTTGTCTCTCACCTGCCCCCAACTGGGGACCTGGCCCCCAACCCAGGCATGTGCCCTGACTGGGAATTGAACTGGCGACCTTTTGGTTTGTAGGTCAGTGTCCAATCCACTGAGTCACACCAGCCAGGCTGAAAACATTTATTAAGAGCCTGATAGTCACAATTTATTTTTCAAATTATAAGAGCACGTTTATTTAGAAAGTTACAGAGGTAGCAAAAGTGAGCCAGCTTATCTGCACAGGCTTGGAAACAAGTTACGGAAGTAAAAGAAGGGCCCTTGGAACTCAGGAGACAGGAAGGCGAAGACAATGCACCCAGGGGAAGAAGAGGGGGAAGTGAAAGGTGCAGGTGGGCTCCAAAGACGGAGAGTGCCTACAACGTTTTTAATCCCTCAGTCCATCCACCACTCACTGAGCACTACCAGGCACTGTGCTTGGCACATGGGAATGGAGACACACCAAAATGTGCAAGCTAGCAGATGACATGAATAAATAAACTCATTACAGTAAGTTTACTCCCAGAGAAATGTTAAAAATACAGTAACAACTTGGAGAGAGGAGTGTCTACTGCTCCCTGGGGTACTGGGCAGGTATCATGGAGAAGAAACGCTTGAGCTGCTTGTTTTGTAACTTCTTATGACATTTTACAACATATACAAAAATGCAGAGACTAGTACAACAAATCTCCATGTACCCATAACCTGGCTTTACCAATTAGTCACTCACAGCCACTCTTGATTCACCTGTATCTCCATCCACTTCCCTCCATCCCTTCCTTTTGTTTGAAGCCAAACCTAAACATTTTTTATCATTTCTCCCATAAATACTGAGCTGCCTTTGAAGAAGGGACTAGAAATGTCTGGACTTTCTACCGGTAATATCCTTCTTCCCATCTATTCCGCCAGTGACTCCACCAGAGGTTTACACTCGGACTCCTGCCAGTGACTCCAAAGCCTTGGCTGGTTCAGGGTAAAGATCCAAGACCTTATCAGAGACTTTGGCTGAAGGAAGACTGAGCTGATCCAATGAACACCGCATCCTGCCTTATCTGGAATGCTGATCACATTCTTCCGGGCCTTGGTCCTCATAAAACTGCTATTGCTTTAGACGCTTATTGAGTACCTGTTTGTACTCAATACGGTGGCTACGTTCTACATCCCCTTGTGCCCTTAACAACCTCCCGGGAAACCTCAGATGGCAGAGGCCTTGCCCTGCAGGCTACGCTGACCCCGAGCTGCTTCCGGTCACAACTGCATGTCTGGCCTCTCTACCTTCCAGCCCTTCAGCGTTTCCTATTTCTCTCTCTCAAAGGTACCAACATCCATGCAGTTTCTTCAACCCAGAACATTATCCTGGACACCCCCCTCCCTCACCATTGCGTCTGTTCTTTTAAAGCCATCCACTATCGTCCGCCTGCACCATCACCCTTCCATCCAGACCACCATTCTCTTCCCTCGAGGACTGCAATATTTACGCATTATTCTGCCTTTAGCACCCTCCCCACCCCCACCCCCTTCTCCATGCAGCGGCTGAGTGATCTCTGTAAAACCCCCCTACTCAAAGCCCTTCCATGGTACCTAACACCTACCGGAATTAAGACCAATCTCCTTACCACAGCCAAGGAGGCCCTGACAAAGTTGAGATCTGCCATTTACTCCTCCAGCTTCATCTGCTACATCTCTTCCCCAGGCCGCAACCGAAAACATGCTCTTTCCAGAGCCTGTTTGCTCGCGTCGCTGCCCTTACCTGGGAAGCGGTTTTTCTCTCATACTTAAAGAAAGCTACACCTCAGAGCCCTTGCTTACAGGCGTTATCTCACGCGAGTCCACAACACTGAGAAGTCATCACTTTCATTTTGCAGATGGAGAAATTGAGGATGGGCACCGCACCCAGGGTCATACGACAAGGGACTGGAACAGCCGACTTAACCACGCGGTGGCCCGCACATCTCACACGCCGCAGCGCTCACTCTAGCTGTGGACAGTCCCTGGCTGCGCAGGGGCGGGCCGGGAGGGTCTGACAGAATACCGAGGTTTCTGACTTGCCGCTTCCGGGGACGGCGGGCGGGGAGGCGTCGCGCAGAAATGACGTAATGCCGCGGCTCCTTAAAGGTACCAGTCCCTCTCGCTGCGGATGGCGCAGGCGCGTTTCGGGGGCTCCGCTTGTTCAGGGATCACTGATAGTTGGGCCGAACGGGCGCGCGCGCGCGCGGGCTGTGCAGGCGGGCCGCGCATTGGACGCGGACGGCTCCAGGGGCCCGGCGTGGCTGCGTCGGGAGCGGGACCGGCCGGTGACTAGTGCGCGCTGCGATGGCCGAGGGTAGCGCGGTGTCCGACCCGCAGCACGCCGCGCGCCTGCTGCGAGCGCTCAGCTCTTTCCGCGAGGAGTCCCGCTTCTGCGACGCGCACCTGGTCCTCGATGGGGAGGAGATCCCCGTGCAGAAGAACATCTTGGCGGCAGCCAGCCCGTACATCAGGTGAGGAGGGGGTCGGGCGGTACTGTGCTGCTCCGAGCCCGGGGGCGGGGCGGGCCGGGCGTGGCACCAGAGTTCCTGTTACCACCCCCCGCTGCTGGGGTCCGTCCGGGCCGACATCCCTGCGGGGTTCCCAGGACTAGCTCCTGTGGCTTCGCCCACCCTCGAGTCCGGCCCATAGGACCCTTGCCCCCCTGGAGTTGACCCCGGACCCGGGCCGCAATCCCTCGGCCCTCTCTCCTCCGATTCCCACAGCCTGGCGCTTGCCCAGGCCTCAGAGCCCCGGGGGCCCCCAAGCGCAGTCCAGGGCTGGCTCGGGACTCGCTTGGGAGAGCAGGGCAGGGCCGCGCCGGAGAAGAGCCGCCCCCTCCGCTGAAGTTTGCGGGCTGTTCGGCTGCTAATCGACGCGTAGTCGGCGGGGTCCCGGCTGGTAGCGCTCCTCCCGCGGAGGGGCCAAACAACATCCCGACCAGTGTGGGCAGAGGGAAAAACCCTATTGTATTGTATCTTCTCCTTGGGATAGGCGATCCGACCCCAAGGCCGAAGTTCTTGTCAAATGTGTCTTTTCCACTCCCATGTGGGAGCTCCGTTTAAAAAAAGGACTGTGCATTATAGACACACGTTAAAGTAAGTTGTCCCGAATTTTAAAAGACTTACTGTAATTCTCAGGATGTAGTTACAGCTGGAGGACCAGAAGAGTTTAGTGACTCGGAGAGCATTTTAAAACTTGAGTGAAACAAAGCTTAACCTGATTAGTCATTTCGACTAAACTGGTTAAAGGTTGATGAGATAGTGCTTACCCAAGTATATCAGATCTTGCAGGGGGCTATTAACTTTTCTTATAGCAACTTTCTTGCAAATCGGGTTGCTCTTTTAATCAAAGAAAAAAAATTCTAAAAGCTGGAGAAACTGCCTAGTAAGCTGGTTAAATATAAGCTGATAGTAGAGAATGTCACTAGTATTGACAGGTCAGAAAAAGCAAAATGATGTGTACTGCATTCTTAGTGCTTTGTCTAGCAGAGCTCAGCATACCACCTACATTTTGACCTTAACATTAGGATACATCTTGCCCTAACTCAGAAGCAGTTCAAATGCTCTTGTAACTTCTGGCTCTCTCTTTTGTGAAGCAATTTGCACTCTGGATTTAAAGGTGGGGTTGTGGTGGTGGGAATCTTTGTTAGTAGGGGATTTAGATCGCCAATGTGACAGCTCAGAGCTGGTGGTTTGGAGGTTTGAATAATCAATCTCAAACCAGAATCAGTAGGCCTCAGTCTTCCTGGTATCCAAAGTGTTCCCTGTTTGGGGAAATGCCTAGGAAAACTACTCTAGATGCATTATTGTTGTAGTTCTTTAAGTGGTGTCCAGCCGGCTTAAAAGAAAATTGCAAATCCCCAAACACCTGCTCTCTATCTTTTCATGTTTTGTTTTTCTCTATAGCACTGACCACTATAATATACTCTATATTTTACGCTTTTACCTTGTTGATCTTTCCCAACCATAGTGTAAGCTCAGTGTGGCCAGGGATTTTTCTTTTGTTCATTGCTGTGTCCCTGACAGCCACAACGAAAGTGCCTAATGGTCTAGCAAACATAAATGAGTGGCTGCTTGCTTTTCTAGCACAGCTGATTGGATATTAGAAGGTTGGCTCTGTTATGTTTCCATTTCAGACGCTCAGTTACATCCTGACTGAGAAGAGCATGGGACCTGCTTTCTCCTTCCAGCTTTGACTCTTGCAGCTGTGCATTGCTGGCAGATGACGATCTCGGCTTCAGCTCGCTAGTCTGATAAATGAGGGATAAAATGTCGTCATCTCATTTGATCTTTGACCCACCCTGTGAAGGAGAATGTAGTAGTGCTTTGTATGTGTCACAGGTCTGCACATAGGTCTGCAAAAGGTTGTAGCATTCACAGCTATATCTGCTGAATTGGGAAAGGTGTAGTATCCACCTATGATGTGGTGGCACACAATGAGAATGTTTAGTTATGTGAAGAGCTACTTATTTATAGAATAGCAGTAATTTAGGTGTGAAGTATTACTAATCAAAGTAGCAGAGCCAAAAAGGACTTAAGATCTCTGGTCCAATTCTATTACTTTCCAAATAAGAAAATGGGGTTCAGTGGGCCTTAGTGAATTATCTTATGATGAGGTTACTGGTACTTAATGATTGAACTAAAATTAGATGCCATGTTAATGACACCTTGTCTCCTACTTGATTACCATACCCACTTACAGCATTACTTATATTTAACTATTCTTTGTGTAAACTCTACTGACTTACATACAATATGTTAGGAGTTTAAGTGCTTATCAAGTACTTTCACATACTGTCTCATTGCAACCATCTTTTGCTGAAAGTAGGGCAGACATTTTTGAAGTTTTACAGATAAACATGGATCAGTTAGGATGTGTTTTATTTCAGTGACTAATTGCTTTATGTTTATTTGGCTATTGAAGTGGTAGAATGTTCTTGGGGGATCTTCTAAAATTATCAATCTCAAGGCCACTTAAAAGTAATTTGACTAATCTGTATTACTACTTAGAAACAAAGTGTTTAGTCATTTTCGATACTCATGACATTGGGTTTTCTATATTGGAACAAAACGAACTTGTATGTTCTAAAATTTGATGTTTCTTACTTTCCCTTTTGATGCTTAAGCATTTAGATCTGTGATGTCATTAATATACGGATTGGGTATTTAAAAGTTTGATAGTCTCTGAAGTTTTATAAAAATCTGAGTTTTGTTTAACATCGATAGTTAGCATAGTTTTAGTAACTGTCATAAGCTTCTGAAGTTGTATGGTTTGGAAACAATGTTGTGTATTGCTGCTGTATGCTCAGCAAAAGGAACCAATCCTGAAAAAAGGTTGGATAGAATATGTCAAGCAGCCTTGGGATGCAGATGCCACAGAAAGTCAGACAGGACCTTCCACAGTCCATCATTCACTTAAGTTGGATGCTGCTTTCCCAGCATGCCCTCTTCACAGCTTTTCTTCATTCTGATCCCTGAATGGCATTTTCCCTTTAGTTTAAGGGGAAAACTAAATCCAAATATAGCCAGTGACCTTTAAGAGTAATGAAATTGAATTCATGGATGTAACGACCCACAGAATCTTTCATCTCAGCAACCCTGAGACCTTCTGGGAAAGGTTCCCCGAGGCTTGCAGGAAATTCCCCTTTCTTCTGAATATTGCAAACCAAAGATAAAGTTTGCTTTGCTTCATGTCTGAGGCTCTTCTGATTCTGGCACAGTCCCATTGATTTGATCTGGATTTCAGACTCCTGTCTCCTCAGCTGTGGTGCTTGGGGAGAAATGTATGTGAAATGCATTTGAAAGTGAGTCACTGTTATTCTGCAGTAATATTATAGTGGTTCTGTACAGGTCCTCATCCTGTATTTACTTTTGAGAATTTTGGGTTTTCTGGGGAGTCTGTTGGAATGTTAGTTTTGTTTAGCTCTTAGTCCTGGAGAGTAAAGAAGAAAAAGATTCCCAAGATCTTTGGATCCTTTGAAGTGTCAGCCAACAATAAGAATGGCAATGCTACACCTCTCCCCACATGTTTTTTTTAGAGAAAGCTGGTCTAATGAGTTTGGAGTGGAGACATTGAGCCTAGAATCCAGCCTACGTCATATTGGACAACTTTTCTGGGGCTTAGTTTCCTCATGTGTAAAGTGAGGTTGTTGAGCTACATGAACAGCAAAGCCCCTCTGTGAGTCTAAATTATGTGGCTCCTTGCTATTTTTGTTTTGTTTTGTGTGTATATGCTGTGGAGAGGGAGTCTTTCTGTTCTTGTGTTCTTACAGCTTTATCGTATCATTAAGTTTTGTCATGCCCTGGCATTAAAGTATTTCCTCTGCCCTGTCGTGCAGGCCACCTTGATTGGGTGCTCTGCTGTGTAAGCCCAGCCCCGTAGAGTTGTTTTGTAACAAGCATTTATTTTATGCTGCTAATCTGGATGTGTTCCAAGGCCTAATTATTGATGGGCCTGTTTTGCCATTTAAATATAAAGTTTGACTCATAGATGATGCTGATGAAACTACTTAAGGAGTCTAATATGATCTCTGTAGGAGTCCAAGTTTCACAGTAACATAGACATTATCATCCTTTTTTTGGTACCTGAAATTTGCCCTGTAGTTTATGGGTACCAGAGTCCATTAGTGTTCTCTGTTATGTGCAGAGCATGCTCTTTGTCCCCAAGTCCCCTTTCTGCCACTTGTACTTTGAGTTTATAGTCACCTTGCACAGATAGCAACTCCTGAATGATTGTCATAAGGATTTTTTTTTTCATGGTAAGAGGTCTTTTATTTTTATTTTTATGTTTTTATACTTATCATGCCATGAATTCGGAGGGAGTGGGTTCCAGCAGTTCCTTTCCTTTGGTTCTCACAGTGTGCATCTCTGGGCGCAGCCAATAGGGCGTCAGTTGAACCCAGGTACTTTTCTCTTGGGCTTCCTTCTTTTTCTGATCGTTTTTCTTCACACGTTTCAGGAAGCTGTCGGCTCTTAGAGTGCTTAGTGTGTTCAGTATGTACATTAATTCTCTGGCAAGGATCTTGCCCTTAGCTTGTGTGTTTACAATGCCCACCACATGCTGGGTGACATTATAGACTCTTCCAGTTTTGCCTTGGTAACATTTGTGGGGCATTCCTTTTTGAACAGTGCCCAGTCCTTTGAGGTCTACAATATTGCCTTTCTTGTAGATGCCCATGTATGTGGCCGAAGGAACAAGTTCATGTTCTCTAAAAGGCCTATGGAACATAGTAGTGGGTGCCTCTCCTCTTCCCTTAGTGTGGGTCATTTTGGTGGTTCTGAAAGGTGATTGTCAAAAGGATTTTGAATAGTAATTGTAACCTGTTAAATTTCTTTGTACTCAGGGTTCAGGTAGAAGCTCCAGGTTCTGAGACCCTTGCTGAATCCTGAGCATCCTTTAAATCAAATTGACTATCCTATCTCTTGTTTTGCTCTTACAATGAGGAGAAATAAGTTGGGCCTGAAATGTCTTTTGATGGACCTAGGCCTTGTTTGTTTTTTATCTGCCTACTGTAAGGCATCCTTAACAGCTGCTTAAAAAAAGATGAAATCTATCCTGAAGGGCTTACAGTCTTGTGGTTGAAAATGATTTTTTGCTCATCCTCCCCTGACCCCTCCTTCCCTTCTTTAGTATTTGCGATTGTTTGAGTTAACCCTGTTGTTACCCGCGTTTTTTCAAGAGCGATGTTAAAGTACGTTCAGTTTCAGAAAGTCAAAGAAGTATTTTCTCCAGGCTTCTAAGGAAACAAAGCACTTGTAAATTGGAGCTCTAAGTTTAACAGCTTACTCATTTCAGCTTAAAATTATTTGTTTGTTTATACAAAACAGTGGTGCCACTGTTAGCAGCAGGGAATGCTCTAACTCTGGAGAGGTTTTTGGAAGGTTTCAAATGATAAAACAAATCAATAAAATTCTTGTTAGACTAGTGACTCTAACATAAAGTGAAGTATTGAATGTTCAGATTTATTGTAGAACTTTCCTGAGGATTACTTCAAGTAATAGTAATGTGACAGAAATACTAACTAGCTCTAATGAATACTAATTGGTAAGTCCTCAGTTTTCCACCTATGCCCTTAGACTTCCGCCTCTTCTTACATCTGTGTTTTCCCCTGCAAGTCCTCTTAAATGTGTTCAGAGTAAATTTTTATATAATTTAGAGTCAAGCAAAGTGTTTTTCCACATAGGAACACTGGTTCTTAGGATTTAGTTTTCCATAATGTAGACTAAGCATCCAGATTAGAAAACCACCTTATCCATTGTTTAAACTGTTAATCAGTTCATCTCATAATATCAAAGTGAGGCTTAAGGTCTATATATCGTCCATAAAGAAAACATAACTAGGACAAATAAGGAGTCCTTTCCCTTATACAAGTCTGTCATTTTATGTACTGAAGCTGCAATAGAAATGAATACTTTGTAAGTTAGAATTCTAGGTT
Source organism: Glossophaga mutica (assembly GCA_039655065.1). Taxonomy (NCBI): domain Eukaryota; kingdom Metazoa; phylum Chordata; class Mammalia; order Chiroptera; family Phyllostomidae; genus Glossophaga; species Glossophaga mutica. The sequence continues at coordinate 25,416,797 of CM077315.1, forward strand.
AAGGGTGGAGATGCAGGGGTGTGGGGTGTGACAGGTGGCAGGCCATGGCTGCCACCCTGAATCTGAGCGCTTCCCATGGGTTCTTTGCCTCCTAAGACACAATGAGTCCAAAGAAGAAAGGAAATCAAAGGCTTAGGTAAAGGTGACAGCTGCAGCTCTGTGCAGCGTAAAAGGTGCGCGTCCAGCAAATCCCTTCAGGGCTCAGCGGGAGCTCTTGATCCCTGTGCCCAGGAAAGCAGAGTGAAGTCCTCTAAAGCATTTATTGCCAAAGAGCGACTTAGATGTGAAATGATGATATAATGTTTGCTGTTTCTGTTTCGCTATGGAAATAAATTATATTTTTCCCTCTATTTAGAGATACTAGAAAAATAGAAAGCTTAGGGAAAATAAGAACTCGGTGATATAGTTTATTAGATAAAGGAGTTAGCCTTTAAGCAACAAAGCTTTGAGAAACAGAGTATATCATAAATGGAAGATGGGAGGACTGGTTTTTAAAAATAGACTATTGAGTAATGGCATATAGAACAATTAAAGGTCCTCTGTTTTCCTTTTTAGAGTTAACGTGCTAATGGCTATAGAACCTTAAATGCATATGTTTGCTCATAGGTACTTTGTGATTCTCTCAACTATTAGGTATTTCTGTATCTTTTTAGGAACAATTTTAAAGACCATTTGATGCTTGTGATTTTTATGTTAACATGGTAAGGTGGGGAGAAGTATCGTGAAACATAGTTTTATACCGATCGGCCCCTGAATTGGAGGTAACCCCACATGTAGACTGTGATATGAGGGCAGTACGGATCTCTTCGGACATGTAGTGTGCGTTCCTTCACTGGGAGCAGCCTGAAGTTTGAGGAAAGCCGGACTGTGGGAGCGGTGGGACTCCTTAGAAAGAGAGGTCATTGGTCATTGTCCCTCCCCCGCTATCACCCACAGCTACTTCAGGGGTGGAATTGGAGGACAGCTGGACCCACATCTTCTTGCATAGCCTCTCTCAGGTTGCTGAAAAGGAGTTTCCCACCCCCATTCAGCTTTCCTCTACACCAGAGCTAGCTTGGGACGTGCACACTAATAAAGTAGCAGATTGGGGACTTCTCTTTGGGTGTGGTTTATTTGTTTCTTTGCCTGCTATTTTATTTTCCTGTCTGGCTTCTTAAATATATTGCCTTGTATGAGCAGAGCTACCAACTTCGTCCCCTGCCTGGAAATGACAATCCTTGTTGGCAGGGAGAGAGTGAAATTCTCATTTTTTTATCACCTCCTACAGTGAGGCAGGAACAGAGTAGTTAGTTGCTCTGCTTCCTTTGTTTACCATCTTCTTTCCTATGGGTGAGAAAGGGGTTCATGAAAACATTTCCCACTGTCACAGCTGTTGCTACAGTCTTCAGAAATGCTATCACTGCTCGTGGGGTTGTGCTTACCATCAATAAGTTATAGTTCAAGGATTAGCATTGTCTAGAAGTATTGACATGTACTGTGTGGTAATACATCACAGATGGAGTAGGTACCTTATTTAGTGTTGATGAGGGCCTTGATTATAGGTGTTCATTTGTTCAGCAAATACTCAGGAGGTACTCAGTGTCAGCAACAGTAAGGTGCTGGGAGACTGGATGACGAGAGAGACAAGCTCACATTTCAGTAGTTTACGGAGCAGTGTGCTTTTCAAGCCTCTGTTTTCTTACTCATGTACTGGCAGCCTTTTGAGTGTGTATTCAGTCTTCAACCACCAACAGTGTCAGAACCAAGACCCAAATCACCCAGCTTACATTTTCTACCTCTGGGGGGGTAGTAAAGGAAATAAACATAAAACTAACTAACTGTTTTAGAATTATTTAATGTTCACTTAATTATTCCGTACTATATATCCTAGTGCTGTATAGTAGTGTCAGAATTTCAAGAATGGGGAAAGAATACTTTGGCTTTAATTTTGGAGTAGACACTCTGAAAGTCTGCTCTAAGAGGGTATTTGTGCAGCTGAGGTCCTCACTAAGTTCATTGACCATCCTTATAACCAGTGTTCTGAGCTCTGCACTCCATAGATTGCTTATCTCCATTTCATTCAGTTCTTTTTCTGGAGTTTTGGTCTGTTCTTTCACTCAGGCCATGTTTCTTTGTCTCCTCATTTGGCAGCCTCCCTGTGTTTGTTTCTATGTATTAGGTAAAGTGACTTTGACTCCGTGTCTTGGTAGTGTGGCCTAATGCAGTAGGTGTCCTGTAGGGTCCAGTGGCACAGCCTCCCCTATCACCCAAGCTGGGTACTCGAGGTGTGACCTCTGTGTGGGCTGAGTACACCGTCCTCTGGTAGTTGAACCTTGGTTGCTGTTGGCAGACCAATGGGAGGAATTTACCCAAACCAGTCAGCTGCAAGGATTGGCTGTGACCACTGACCACCAGCCTCCTCCCTCTGTGGAGGATCAGCTGTGCAGGGGCAGGGTGGTGGTGCTCCAGAGTGGTCTGTAGCTGTCCACTGGGTGTGCTGGCCCTGGGGTTTCCCAGGTGGTGCAGGCCAAGGTCAGTCCCCACCTGCGTTTTGCCCAAGGCCACCCTGCCTGAGCTATAAAGCAACCTGAGATGGCTGCCACTTGTGCTGGACTCTGGAGATTCCAGGCAAAGCCAAGCTGTGAATCTAGGCTGGCTGCTGCTAGTGCTGGGCCTGGGGCTCACTGAGGCCAGTTGTTGCATGTTTGATAGGCTTTAGGAAGGTGTGAAGCATGAGCAAAGACCAGCCCTTCATATGGAAAAGCAGCTTGGGTGGGCCTGTAAGTTGGGTGGAGTGGAGTCTCTGGGGCTCTCCAAGGCAGATCAACAGTATTAGCCTCTGCTGTAGACTGGGTGAGGGGAGCACCACTCACAGGAAGTGCCATTGATGGAGTCTCAGATATGCCACCAGCTTGTTGGCCCTGTGAGGGTGGGGTTTAGAAAATGGACAGTGGCCTTTACTCACTGTGATGCCCTTCAAGCTGCCACCCAGTTCTGGAGCTCAGAGAGAGTGAGTCTGAGTAGGTGAGTCTGTGTGTGGGCTCTTTAAGAGGAACTGCTTGGGACTCCAGAAGTTTCTTCCACCGACCCAATCCCTGTTGGTTTTTGCAGCCAGAGGTTGCAGGGACTTATCTTTCTGGCACTGGAACCCTGGGCTGGGGGGCCTGGTGTGGGGCTGGGACTCCTTGCTCCTGAGATACCCCTCCTGAATTTTTATACACCACACATGGGTGAGGGACCAGCCCGTTCTGTGTCTGCGCCCCTCCTACCAGATGTGGTTTCTATAATTCTGTAGTTGTCAGACTTTCAGTCAACTCGATTTCTGACGGTTCTGAGTGATGACTGTTCTGTATTTTAGTTGTAATTTTGATGTGGTCGTGCAAAGAGGCAAGTCATGTCTGCCTACACCGCCAACTTGACCCTAAGTCCTAAGAGAACATTTATATGGTTTATCTGATCATATAAGATGGTTACTACTTTATATGGTTACTACTGTATAGTAGCCCTGACTAGTACCATGTACTGGAACAGCTTTTTTAAGTAGAGAACTTAGATTCTTGATGTAGGTTCCCTAATATGACCGTTCATTCCCTACACTTGTCTTGAGTGGGTACGTGTGGCACAGCCATGCACTAGGCCAGTGGGGCCCCGGCATGCAGGGAAGCTTGCAGTGGAGGTGGAAGGGGGAGGATCCGATTGCAGATATGTGAGGGACAGCCGGGCTTGCTGCCTGGGACTGGGTGAAGGGGCCACCGCTCACAGGAAGTGCCATTTCAGCGGAGAGCTAAAGGGGAGGAGGGAGCACAGGGAAGCCTGGCGGCATGGTGAGCAGTGGGTAGAGTGGCCCGAAGCAGGAGTGGAGAGGCGGCAGGGTCTCGAGTCTGAGTTCAGGTTGGCACGCACACTGCTCCCCAGGGAGATTTCAGCTTGCGCTGTGATGTTTCTGAGTTGTGGATGTGTATTCATGGCTGGTGGGGTGTGGCCAAGGGGCCCGGAAAAACCTTTCAACTTAGTTTAGTCTGGGCGAGAGAGTTTAAATTTTATTGTAAGGGTTATGGGTAGACATTGCTGGGTTTTGAGAAGAAGAAGAAGTCTTATCAGGAGGGTCCTACAGTCGTTTGGACGAGACGTAAGGATGCCTTGGATGTGGGTTTGTCAGTGGCGTTGGAGTGAAGTGGCTGGAGGTGGAGTGTTGTTAGCAGTAGCACTTGTCAGCGAGAAAAGGGAAGACCAAGGAATCCACTTCCTCATTATCACCAGTAAGCAATGTTTATCATCAGTTACTGGGAGCTTTAAATTAGGGACCGTATAAAAGACTCTGAGAAGTACAGAACCTGTTCTGAAGTTTAGAGCTTCATTGTGACAAAAAAACAAAGAATGGAACAAAAGCTGTTTTAATTGAATAGATACTTCTGGCTATGGGAGTTCTGAGGAGGAAGAACTGCTTGGGTGGTTTCGTAAACTTTCATGGAAGAAACAATTTGAGCAAGACCTTGGAGAGGAGGAATACAGGGTGGGGGTGTAGGCCCCCCCTGAGAGGGGCAAGGAGGATCAGTCAGGTAGGACACAGGTGTAAGTGTGGGAACATGAGGTGTGTGCTCAGGGCAGTGGGTACACTGAACTGGACTGGACTAGCGGCTTGGGTTGGAATGTGGGAAGCGTGTATGGATGGGCAGCTAAGGACAAGATTCTAGAGCAGCGATTTTCAACCCATGTGCTACAAGAAATTTTAAAGTATGCAATAGCTGACCATTTAGTCAGGGACACTGACCCTTTTTCCCTTAGACTGTCAAATAAAAGAAATGACGACAGCCAACACAACAATAAACCATCCGATGTGAATGGATCAAAATTATACCTATTTTTTGTAAGATTGGCAAAAAAATATTTTTTGCTGTGCCTCAGAATTTTAGTAGTTTATATATACCATGAAACAAAAAAGGTTAAAAATCGCTGTTCTAAAGTGCCAGGTCAGTTTAGTTTTTTAATTCAATTAGTAAACAATAGCACCAGTACTATGAATGGAGCTGTATTTGAAGAAGGTAATTTAAGTTGTTTGTTCTCAGGACTGCGGGGGGCACAGGACTGGAGTAGCTGACAGATTCAGATTTAGCCCAGCAAGGCCTGGTGTCAGGGATTAGGGGAGAAAGCAACCGGCTGCTACTGGAATGTGAAATAGAAGGAAGAGATAACAGGTTTTGAGCCTGGCTGCTTAAGGAAAGTGGGAAGATAATCTGTCTTTGATGTGTTAAATTCGAGGTGACAATGGCTGTATAAACAACTTAATTATACTCTTCTAGTTCTTGAAAATTCTGCATGGTACTTCACGTATCTATGAGTGTGTGTGTGTGTGTGTGTGTGTGTGTTTGCACATGTTTCTTCTCTCTGCTTTTCTCCACCTCCTGCTCTTTTCTGGCAGATCAATTCATATTCATCTTTTGGGGCCTTGTTCCAGTATCCCTTCCTTTGTCACATTTTTCCAGTCTGCAGAGCAATCACCCCCTCCCACGGGCTCCTTTCTATGTTGTGCGCCTTCACTGTGTCCTCAGCGTTGCCCGGGTCAGTCTTCTATTCAGGGAGGAGAAATGGAGCAGGCAGAGGGCTGGGGGCTTTTGAAGCCCTATCTTTCTTGTCTAGGGCCAGAGGCACTAACTCCATTAGTGGAAATGCTGTATATAGGAGAGTAGAGTTGGCTGCAGTCTGCAAGTGCTGAAGAAGAAGTCTCAGATCAGGGTTCCGGACACTGTGTACATACCACTTCCAAATAGGATCAGTCTTCTTGCTACAATATTTTACTCCGTAGCTGACTATGTATTGAGGGCTGGGCGAGAGGGACAATTTCACCCACCAGAGAACCTTCACTTTTGGGCTGTTATAGATGGCACGGTCCGCTCCAACAAAGTCCATTTCTGGTGCCAAGAACTCTGGGAGAAGAAGGACCAAATTCTTTATTCAGAAGCGGTAGCTCCAGTGAGAGAGCTTTTGTTACAGCATGACTAAAGAATTCGTTGGGAAGCATTCGTTCCCTTGACAACTCTTTGAAAGGCATCTTTCAGCTTCAGGTTGTTTGGAGAAGTTTATAACAGTAGATTATAAATTAAGGAGGTGCCAGAAGCAAAAAGGTGGTTTTAAGATTGAGTTTAGAGATGCTGAAGTGAAGCTGAGGCAGAACTGCTCTCATTTATTAAAGGGAACTGAAAGGGGGTGTGTTTCAGCGGTCTTTTTGTTGTTTTTCATCTCGGGGTTTTATTTTCCCTACTGCTTTCCTTTAAAAAGAAAAAAGAGATAAGTTTCTTAACTTTCATTTAGTACTTTGTTCTGGGCTACTTTGAAAGGATGAATTCAAAGACAACAGTAAATTCATATAAATGCTCACTTTGTGAATTTATTCAGGAGCTCTGCTTTCTCTGCCTTTGAAAAAGCCCAAACCTTTCTTCTAACTCTACGTTGGGAAGGAGAGAATGGAAAGTGAGTGGACCTACCTCTGAAATAGGAACTTTTGTAGTATTTAGTGCCATTTGCACAGGGCAGTTTTTAAGTAGAGAGAGAAGCCCTGCAAGAGTGCTCCCAAATCAAAGGGGCTTACTCTTAAGATAATCGTTTGCATGGGGTCTCAAGGCTGTAGAAGGAGCCTCGTTTGAACAGCATCTGCAAAATCATGCCTGAGCAGAAAATCTGGAACTTCGCGACAGGCTGAGGCACGAACATCGTTCTTTTACGTGTGTGTTTCCAAAAGGTCAGGGTGTGACCAGAACGAGGAACTGGGCTTGTTCATTGTAGAAGAATTTTTTGCTTCCCAAGTTGCTGCATCATGGTTCTGTCTTTGAACTCATTTAAAAGTTTTTAACATTCGTTTTCAGACCTTGTCTTTTAAGACATAAACTTCATTGACTGCTTTGTTTTAAAAATTACAAGAACTGAATTTTAAGAATCTCTTTTTTTTTTTTACACAAAAGTTTATGGAAAATCACAGGAAAGCTTAATTATTTATGTCACCCTAAATTAACTTTTGGTTCTGAACAGGGTACTTGATGTATCGTTACAGTTGTGATCTATATTCACATTATTTATGGCTCATTTTTTCACTTGAAGCCATTTCATGGCCCTCTCGTATCTCAATATAATGCCCATAATCATTTTTAGTGGCTATTTGTTATTACATCATATTGCTGTTCCATGTAATTTGCTTCATCATTCCCTGATTTGACATTTTAATTTCCAGTTCTCTTTTCTTCTGAAACAAATTAGAAAAAACTTCGGAGCTTTCTTTTCTTTGTGTTTTTGTGGGTGCCAGTAAACTGACTTTGGAAGGCGTGTCCCAGATATATCTGTTTTCTGAAGCTAGAAACAGATTTGTTCTTGTTGTATGGAACCAGATGATTGTCCAGGAAGATGCTTTATCATGTAAAGGTTATAAAAAGATAAGTGGTATCTAAAAAACCATACCTGAGTAGAAAATATGGACTTGGCAATGTATAGCTGATGTTTTTTCTCAGATCTGTCACCATTGCCTTGTCACTTTTGCAGGTGACTTCCCAAAGTCATTATTATTTTGCATATCTGTTAGACTGGATTTTAGAGTGTGTGTTTGCTGTTGTAGAAGCATTTAGAGCGGGGTCTGATGGATTTGTTCGGTAAAGGTTCAGGCATATTTTAGGCTTTCCAGGCTGCATGTGGTCTGTGTCAGACATTCTTTGTTTTTGTTTTAACCTTTTACAAATATAAAAACCATTTTTAGCTCAAAGGTCATACAAACACAGGCTGTGGGTTGTAGTTTGTCCACCACTGATCCGGAGTATTAGATTTTAAGAATTTGGACATGAAACTTTAACTCTGAAGATGAACTTCGATGCTGTTGAAATGTCGTGCGTAGATTTGCGTGCCGGTCTTCTGCAGAGCAGGAAGGGGCAGTCAAGGCCAGTCCTTCCTGGCCCTCCCTCCCCAACTCTCCCTCCCCCATTTCTCCGTTTACTTCTAGGATGTTGTTCTGTCACACATCCTTGTCCTTCTCCTGTGTTTTCCCCTCTTCTCTTCTGGCTCCTTTTCCTGTAGCATAAAAGTATGTTTAAGTCTTTTCCAGTGCCTGGCATATAGGAAATGTGCAAATGTTGAAGGGATGGACCTGTTAAAAGCAGACAAACTCTGTGTCTTCTTCTATGATTTCCTTTCCTTGAAAGAAGCATGTTTATCTTGTCCACAGTCTCACCTTCTGTTCGTCCCTTCACTCTGCAGTTAGACTCCTATCTTACCACTCCATTAAAACTGTTCTTTAAACATTTGCTGAATACAATCACCAAACCAAGTGAAAGCTTTTAAGTGTTTTGTCTTACTGGACTTGTGTGCTGTAATTGACACTCTCGGCCATTTTCCTGACATTTACTCTCTCCGGGTGTCTCCGACGCCTTTTGGCCCATTCCTCCTACAGTCTGCTTTCCTGGCTCTCCTCCCCGCCTGTCCCTGTACTCAACGTGGCACAAAATTCTGTCCTCCCCTCTGTTCTCTCCATGACAATCTCACACACCCCACAGATGCCTCTGCCTCATTCCCTCTCTTGAGCTCCTGGCTTACATATCCAACAGCCTGCTGCATGGCCACCTGACCTTGGGCAGGCCCAGCGCCCTCTGCCCCCCAGGGGTTGTCCATTTACTGTGCAGGATGTAATATGCTACCAGAATCCCCAGAAGAAACACAAGAGGCTTAGGGATGCCACCTCCTCCTTCACACCTCAGTATCTTATTGACGCTGAGACCTGTCATTCACCCTCTCTGCTCTCTGGAATGTGTGCACCCTTTACCATTGTCACCGCTCATGTTCTTGCTTTTGTTGGTTCAGAATTATGGTAGGATCTCTTACTGGTCTGTCTGCCTCCGTGCTCAGTTCTGCACTGCTGCTGCCGGAATGACGTTTCCAGAATGTAATTAGATTGTGTTTAAAACTCTGTGTTTGGTCTGGCCAAGATGGAGGCATAGGTGGACACACTGTGCCTCCTCGCACAACCAAAATTAAGGACAACAGAGATTTGAAAACAATCAGAACTTATAGAAAATTGAACTGTACGGAAGTCCGACAACCATTCATCCAGACCGGTAAGAGGGGTGGAGTCGTGGCAGGAAAATGTGGAAGTTGGCGGACCCCGGTGTGCAGGCAGTGGCTGGCAGATCCCAGGCATACAGGTGGCTGCTAGCGGACCTCGGGCACCAGGTGGCAATGGGAAGACCCAGTAAGGCCGCACAAGGTGGCTGGCTGACCAGGTGGTCCCACATTCACGCATAGATAATCCAGGCGAAAATGAGGAGTGAGATAGACCTTTCAACCCAGGGCCCCAGCACTAGGAAATAAAACCTAAAAACACCAGTTGAAAACACTTGTGGGAGATGAGGTGCCAGGAGAGACTCCCAGCCTCACAGGAGAGTTTGCTAGAGAGACCCACAGGGTCCTAGAACGTATACAAGCCCACCCACATGGAAATCAACACCAGAAGGGCCCAATTTGTTTGGGGGGAGCAGCAGAAGGGACTGGAATCCGAGAGAGAGCAGAGCTAGCACCATTGTTCCCTCTCGACCCTGCCCCCACATACAGTGTCACAACCCAGCAACTGGGTTGCCCCACCTTGGGGAATACCTAAGGCTCTGCCCCTTACTACCTAACAGCTGCAACCAGACCAAAAAAAAAAAAAAAAAAAAATAGCTCAAACGGGAGAACAAATCAGAGCCCCAGAGCCAATTCATCTAAGTGAACAAGAGATAGCCAGCCTATCAGATGCACAGTTCAAAGCACTGGTGATCAGGTTGCTCACAGAATTGGTTGATTTTGCTCACAAATTAGATGAACAAATGAAGGCTACACTAAGTGAAATGAAGGAACATACCCACAGAACCAATAGTGATGGGAGGAAAACCGGGACTCACATCAATGGAGTGGACCAGAAGGAAGAAAAGAAACAAACAGAACAGAATGAAGAAACAAGAATTCAAAAAAATGAGGAGAGGCTTAGGAACCTCCAGGACATCTTTAAACGTCCCAACATCTGAATTCCAGGGGTACCAGAAGGGGAAGAAGAAGAGCAACAAGTGGAAAAGTTATTTGAACAAATAATAAAGGAGGACTTTCCCAGTCTGGCAAAGGAAATAGACATCCAGGAAGTCCAGGAAGTTCAGAGTCCCAAAGAAGTTGGACCCAAGGAAGCACACACCAAGGCACGTCATAAATACATTAGCCAAGATTCAAAAGAAGGAGAGAATGCTAGAAGCAGCAAGAGATAAGGGGACAGTCACCTACAAAGGAGTTCCCATCAGAGAGTCAGCTGATTCCTCAAAAGAGACCTTGCAGGCAAGAAGGGACTGGAAAGAAGTATTTGAAGTCTTGAAAGGCAAGGACCTCCATCCAAGATTGCTCTATCCAGCAAAGCTTTCATTTAGAATGGAAGGGCAGATAAAGTGCTTCTCAGATAAGGTCAAATTCAAGGAGTTCATCATCACCAAGCCCTTATTATATGAAATGTTAAAGGGACTTGTCTAAGAAAAAGAAGATAAAAAATATGACAGTAAAAAGACAGCAAACTGACAGATATTAACAACTACATCTAAAACAAAAGCAAACTAAGCAAACAGCTAGAACAGGAACAGAACCGCAGAAATGGAGATCATATGGAGGGTTAGCAACAGGGGCATGGGAGGAGGAGAGGGGGGGGAAGGTACAGAGAATAAGTAGCATAGATGGTGGGTAGAAAATAGGGGGAGGGCAAGAACAGTGTGGGAAATGTAAAAGCTGAAGAACTTATGACACATGGACATGAACTAAAGGGGGGGAATGTGGGTGGGAGGGGGTGTGCAGGGTGGAGGGGAATGATGGGGGAGAAATGGGACAACTGTAATAGCATAATCAATAAAATATATTTTTAAAAAATGTTTAAAAAAAAACCCCAATAACTCTGTCTTTGAAGATGTGGTTGACTTAGGCACTGGGGTGGGGAAAATACAGCACAAGCCTGGAATGTTTATGCCAGAAAGTAAGGCGATGCTTTAAAGAAGATTGAAGCTTTTTGAAAGAACATTACGTCCATAGTTTATTTGATAGTGTTGCACCAATCTTGTTTCTTAGTTTTGACAACTGTACTGTTTAAGATTATTTAAGGTATTAATATTAGTAGGAGCTAGATAAGTGTATACAGGAACTGTGTAATTCCTTAAAACTTTCGTATAAGTCTAAAGTTACTGCAAAATGAAAAGATGAAAAAGAACCCCCCCTCGTGAGCAGCCCCAGTTCCCTGAAGGTGAGGTCCAGACTCATTTGCGTGCCCTGCAGGTCCTGCAGCGGTGGCCCTCTCCCCACTTCCCGCCTGTGCGCTCCCTCCACGCTCCCCTCTGGCTTTCCTACACGACTTGTGTTCTCTCATCCCTTGAATGTGCTGCCCTTCACTTCGATGCCTTTGCTGCACCCCCGTCTTGGTATACGGTAAACACTGTAAATGTGCCTGTCAGATGCTCAGCTGAGACCCAGCCCAGGTGCCACCTCCGTGACGCCTTCTCTGCCAGCTCTCCCCAGGGAGCTGACTTTTTGCCTTCCTTGTACTCGGCATGGCACCAGTGTCACAGTTCACAGTGATTCACTTGTCATGTCCCCTTGGTCTCTTGTAGTCTGTGACAGTCCTTCCATCGTCCCGAGACTTTCATGGCCTTGGCACTTCGGTGAGTCTTGGTCAGTTACTTTGCAGAGTGTCCTTCAACCTGGGTTTGTTTCATTTCTTACAATTACATTGAGGTTTTGTATGCATTTTTGGTAAGAATCCCATGGGAGTGAAATGGTGTCATTCCCGGGGGCCCATGATGTTGTTTTGTCCCAACATTGGTAACGTTAGTTTGATCACGTGGGTAAAGATGGCGTTCACCAGGTTAACCCACTATTTTTCTCTTCATAATTAATGAGTATATTATAGGGCGACACTTCAAGGTTGTGTGAAAACACACATACCTCAGAGGAATTGAGTTCTGGTGAGAACCTCGACAGTGTGAGTCACACAGATGTTTTTGGTTTCCCAGTGCATATAAAAGTTGTGTTTACAGTATACTGTAGTCTAGTAGTGTATCATAGCATTGTGTCTAAAATAATGTACGTACCTTGATTAAAAATAGTTTTTTGCTAAGAGTTGCTAACCATCATCTGAGCCTTCGGTGAGTCGCAGTCATTTTGCTGGTGGAGGGCCTCACCTTATAGTTGTAGAAAACCGCAGTATCTGTGAAGCGTGCCTGCGTTCCACTCCTCATCAGCTTGCACTCGGTGGATTTAGCACCCACTCACACTTTGGAACTCAACCATTCCTTCTGTCGTTTGTTAGTTGAACTCCTATATTTCAAGTTTAAGCAGCTGGACAGAAAACAGCACCATTTCCTAAGATGGAGACGACGCAGGGAGGAGTAGGCTTTCAGCAGACTAGGACAAAAGATTTATTGTGGAACATACAGACACTAGGTCACGGAACATGATGTTACTGGAAATAGCTGCATCAGTTCGTCTCGCTGCCCTGAAGCCCATGGTTAGAAGTGATGGATGGTCAGTTCCTAAAGGGTGGGGACCACTGGTTGAGATCCAGTTTCTGAGTCCATCTCTAGTACTTAATGCTGTGCCTGGACCAGTGTCATTTGTCCGACACTACGGTTTGCGTTGGTTTGGTCTGGCCACACTTTGTCTCTTTCCCTCCGGGAGTTGCTCTGCTGTTGCCCGGTGTAATTAATGTCACCTGTAGGCATGCATGCCCACAGTCCCTGTGATACTCTGTGGGGCCTTCCCTCCCTCCCCTACCCCGACACACAAACTATAGGAGTTTCCTTGAATTCTACCTGTTTAGTATGTAGTTAGCATTTTCCATGTTCTCTCTTCAGAAAACATTATCTTCCCTAAGTTCCTCCTTTGTTCAAATCACATGACTCTGGGAGATATGCTTTCTGTTCTCATATTCCTTCCAGGTATTGATGTATTTGGACATGGTTTCTCAGAGCAGATCAAAATGCAAAGTGCTATATTTCATCTTCGGACTGATGATGTGATACCAAGAGGAAAATGGAAGCCTTCTTATGAATCCTTTTGTGTCACACTGTCAGTGAAGATAGGGCTGTGGCCTCTTAGGAGTTGATTCTGCACCCTCTGTGGTGAAGTGGCTCTACCTCAGTCTCATTACCATGAGGGTAATGACCCCTGGACAGACCGTAAAGCCTGGATTTTCTAGAAACCTTCCCCAATCCTTGCATTTTCCCCTCACTAGATCATTCCTGACTTCCGGGCAGTGCACCAGTGATGGTGAGTAGAAGGCAGCGAAGCGAGTGAGATGACACTCTGGACAACGAGGCTTATTCACAAACCACAAACTTTCTCAGCACCCAGCCTCAGGGTCCAGCTGGCCTCAGCACAGAGGTGGATCAGTGCATCGTGGACATTTGGGTGGCTTTGCAGTAGGGGAGCATTTGACATTCAGTTCTTGAATTGCTGCCTAACAGCACACCCTGGACTGGGCGCTGTAGGAAAGCAGCACCCCCCAGCGTGGACCACCCAGCAGGAGGCAGTGCCGGGAAGCTCGCAGCTGTTGTGCTGGTTAACACCATTTCTAAATAGTTGCGCTCATTTTGTTTGAGGGCCGCACTGTTGCAGTGACTGACACTGCGGCGCTAAAATCTGCTGGTGCCCCACCTGGCTGTGTGCTGTTAGCAGGTCCGTGCGTACTTCTCAGGACTTACCAGTACCGTACAGTTTATGGGATGTGGGGATGGAGCAGTAAGCAAAACAACTTCCTGTTTTCATGGATGTTCACATCAAACATAAACGCAGTTTCTTAGTTAGTGCTAAAGTCTATGAAGAAGACTAAAGTGTGAAAGGGATGTGGTGTGGGTGTTATTTTAGATAGTGTGGTATGCAGGCTGCTCTTTGGCAGAAACCTGAAGTCATTGAAAGGTTAAACCAGGTGATCAGGGTGGTGGGAGGGGGAGAGAACATTCCAAGAGGAGTGAATGTATCAGAATCAGCTGGGGAACTATGTAAATTTGTACAGTCTTAGACTTGACTTAGTTGGTCTGGGACAGTACCCAGAGATCTGGAAAAGCTTCCAGAAGATTCTGGGAAGCCAGGTTGGGGAGCTGCTTTTAAAACTCATCGAGGGACTTCCAGTCAGGATGGCAGTGTAGGCAGACATGGCTCACCTCTTCACACAACCACATTAAAATCACAGCTAAATATAGAACAACCATCACACAGAACCATCAGAAATCGAGTTGAATGGAAGTCTGACAACTACAGAATTAAAGAAACCACATTCATCCAGACTGGAAGGAGGGGAGCAGGTACGGAACAGGCTAGTCCCTCACCCGTGTGTGGTGGATAAAAATTCAGTAAGGATATCTCAGGAGCAAGGAGTCCCAGCCCCACACCAGGCCCCCCAGCCCAGGGTTCCAGTGCCAGGAAGACAGGTCCCTGCAACCTCTGGCTGCAAAAACCAACAGGGATTGAGTCAGTGGAAGAAACTTCTGGAGTCCCAAGCAGTTCCTCTTAAAGAACCTACACATGAACTTACTCAGACTCACTCCCTCTGAGCTCGAGCACTGAGGTAACAGCTTTAAAGGCAGCAGTGGTACACAGGGAGAAACTGAAGTGTCTGGCATCAAGGCGAGCAGAGGCCATTGTCCTTTTTCTAAACTTTCCCCCAATGGAGCCAGCAAACTAGTGCCGTATCTGAGACTCCATCAACCAGGATAACACTGTTTGACCTGCCTTGGAGATCCCCAGAGACTCTCCCCACCCCAACTTACTGACCCACCCAAGCTGCTTTTTCATATGAAGGGCTGGTCTTTGCTCATGCTTCACACCTTCCTAAAGCCTATCAAACATGCAACAACTGGCCTCAGTGAGCCCCAGGCCCAGCACTAGCAGCAGCCAGCCTAGATTCACAGCTTGGCTTTGCCTGGGAATCTCCAGAGTCCAGCACAAGTGGCAGCCATCTCAGATTGCTTTATAGCTCAGGCAGGGTGGCCTTGGGCAAAACGTAGGTGGGGACTGACCTTGGCTTGCACCACCTGGGAAACCCCAGGGCCAGCACACCCAGTGGACAGCTACAGACCACTTTGGAGCACCACCACCCTGCCCCTGCACAGCTGATCCTCCACAGAGGGAGGAGGCTGGTGGTCAGTGGTCACAGCCAATCCTTGCAGCTGACTGGTTTGGGTAAATTCCTCCCATTGGTCTGCCAACAGCAACCAAGGTTCAACTACCAGAGGACGGTGTACTCAGCCCACACAGAGGTCACACCTCGAGTACCCAGCTTGGGTGATAGGGGAGGCTGTGCCACTGGACCCTACAGGACACCTACTGCATTAGGCCACACTACCAAGACACGGAGTCAAAGTCACTTTACCTAATACATAGAAACAAACACAGGGAGGCTGCCAAATGAGGAGACAAAGAAACATGGCCTGAGTGAAAGAACAGACCAAAACTCCAGAAAAAGAACTAAATGAAATGGAGATAAGCAATCTATTGGGTGCAGAGTTCAAAACACTGGTTATAAGGATGATCAAGGGACTTTGTGGTGACCTCAGCAGCATTCAAAAGACCCAGTCAGAAACAAAGGATACGCTAATTGAAGTAAAGAACAATTTGCAGGGAAACAACAGTAGAGTGGATGAGGCTGAGAATCAAATCAATGATAAGGAAGCAAAAAAACAACCAATCATAACAACAAGAAAAGAGAATCCCAAATAAAAGAGGATAATATAACCAGCCTCTGCAACAATCTCAAGTGGTCCAACATTCACATCATAGGGGTACCAGAAGGAAAAGAGAAAGAACAAGAAATTGGAAAGCTATTTGAAAAAAATAATGAAAGAAAACTTCCCTAACTTGGTGAAGGAAATAGACATGCAAGTCCAGGAAGCACAGAGTCCCAAACAAGATGGATGCAAAGAGGCCCACTCCAAGACACATCATAATTAAAATACCAAAGGTTAAAGACAAAGAGAGAATCTTAACAGCAGCAAGAGAAAAGCAGTTAGTTACCTATAAGGGAGTTCCCATAAAGTCTGTCAGCTGATTTCTCAAAAGACACTTTGCAGGCTAGAAGGGATTGGCAAGAAGTATTTAAAGTCATCAACAGCAGGGACCTGCAGCCAAGATTGCTCTACCCAGCAAAGCAATCATTTTGAATTGAAGAGCAGAATAAGAGCTTCCCAGACAAGAAAAAAAACTAAAGGAATTCATCACCACCAAACCATTATTATATGAAATGTTAAAGGGACTTATTTAAGAAAAAGAAGATCAAAACTATGAACAATAAAATGGCAACATATACAGATCTATCAACAATTGAATCTAAAAAACAAACTAAGCAAACAAGAAAAAGAGAGATAGAATCATGGATACAGAAAGCATTTTTTTTTTTATGGTTGCCAGATGGGAGGGGGGTGTGGGGGAATGAGTAAAGAGGTGAGGGGATTAAGAAGGGCAAATAGGTAAAAAAAAAAAAAAAAAAAAAAAACCCAAAACAATAAAACCCCATACAAACAGGTAGTTGAAGAATAACCATGGGGATGTGAAGTACAGTATTGGAAATGGAGTTGCCAAAGAACTTATAGCATGACCCATGGACATGAACAATGGTTGTGGGATTGCCTGAGGGAGTGGGGAGTGCTGCGTGGAGCGAGGGCAAAGGGGGGAAAATCAGGACAACTGTCATAGCCTAATCAATGAAATATAATTGAAAATACCCATTCAACTTATTAGGCATTGCAGGATCTATATGAGGAAAACATTTTGATGGTAAAGTAAAAGCTGTAATTTCTCCAAATAAAAAGAATTGGAGATAGAGTAAAATTAAAGGAAATAATGAAGGAAAAGCAATAATATTGAGTTTTTTAATAGCATGGCACTCCTGTAATAAAGTTGAACTCCAGAGTCATAATAGGAGGCACATGGCCCAGTTTTATCTTTTTGGTCACCTCCTGGTCTAAGTACCAATGCTAGGCTGGTAGCTGTTACAGATGGGTCCTGCAGCGTCATACCTGTGCTTGCTTGTGGTTTCATCTTCTCGCTGCTTCCCTGACATTGGTTGTCCCTGTAGGAGGGATGCCTCAATGATTGGTTAGCTCGTGTAGATCAAGGTGCTGTGGGAGGGAAGCTTACCTGGAAGTCAGTCTGGGACACCTGGTTCTTGTCCCACCATGTGCCTAGGGACTTGCTTGGGCCTCCCTCTGGGATTCCTGATCATGTCTCCGACTTCCGTGTAAATACTCTGCCAGGCAGATGGATTTCTTGGGTGGCAAGAACCGTGAGATAGGTGGAAAAGCAGGCCATGAAAAGCCTTGTCACTAGAGGATGCCATCTGTTAGAAATATTACCTGCAAATTTGTATTTTGTCAAGTTGAATGGGGGCTTAAAGAAATAAATTTTTAAAACAGACTTTATTTTTAGAGCAGTCCAACGTTCACAGCAAAATTGAAAGGAAGGCACCGAGATTTCCCATATACCCCTGCCCTTCCATGCATAGCCTCCCCCACTACCAATGTTCCCACCGGGGGGGTACCTTTGTTGCAACTGATAAATATGCACTGATGCATCCCTCACCCAGAGTTCATAGATTACCTTAGGGTTCACACTTTTTTGTGGGTTTGTATGTACATTTTGTGGGTTTGGATAAATGTGTAATGACATGTGGCCACCATTATATTATACACAGTAGCGTCACTGCCCGAACAATCTTCTGCCCTCAAGATCTTCTTTTGATGTGGTTTTCTTCCTGCTCACGAAGACAAGAGGGGCAGGGGCATCTGTAAAACAGACTCCCCACATGATATCAAATTGTTAGTTTGGCCTGAGTGGGCAAATGGGGTGGCGGGCCCGAACCCCTCTGCACACATCCTAATGAGCGTACTCTTTGAAGCTACACAGTCCAAGGTGATAGGAATCATTTGAAACTGTATGAGAAATACCATGAATCACCCCAGAATTTCTGTAAATCTTGACTTCTTGAACATTACATTCTCTTGCATTCTGTTTGATTATGTTTCCTTGCTTTTATTGGAGACTAGCTTTTGCATCAGAGGGGAAGAAAAGTCACTTAGACTTATTCTTTGTTACTGTTAAATCGAATCCAATTCAGTAATGTCTAAAATGGTTCTTGGAAGAGGAGAACCAATTATCTTTGTTGTTTATTTGGCATTCAGACACATTGAACTTTTTCAGCAATTAGAAGCCAGTAATAAGAGGACTATATTACAAAAAATCAGCAGAGTACTTTGGCTCTATTATACTTGTTTAAAAGTTGTCAGACTTCCGGCCAAGATGGAGGTGTAGGTGGACACACTGTGCCTCCTCTCACAACCAAAATTAAGGACAACAAAGATATAGAAACAAGAAAACAACCAGAACTGATGGAAAATTGAACTGTACGGAAGTCCAACAACCATTCATCCAGACAGGAGGAGCAGAGTCCCAGCAGGAAAAAGTGGAGGTTGGTGGACCTGGGTGTGCAGGCAGCAGCGGCTGGCAAATCCAGGCGTGCAGGCAGTGGCTAGCGGACCTGGGCACGGGGTGGCAATGGTGCAGACCCAGTGAGGCTGCGCAAGGAGGCTGGCTGACCAGGTGGTCCCACATTTACACGCAGATAATCCAGGCAAAGGGGAAGTGGTGGAAGGGACTGGAATCTGAGAGACAACAGAGCAAGCACCATTGTTCCCTCTCAGACCCCGCCCCCACATACAGTGTCACTACCCAGCCATTGAGCTGCCCCATCCTAGGGAACACCTAAGACTCCACCCCGTACTACTTAACAGCCGCGGCCAGACCAAAAACAAACAAACAAACAAACAAAAAACAACATAAAAATGACTAAAATGGGAGAACAGATCAAAGCTCCAGAGCCAATTCATCTAAGCGACCAAGAGATAGCCAACCTATCAGAGGCACAGTTCAAAGCCCTGGTGATTAGGATGCTCACAGAATTGGTTGATTTTGCTCACAAATTAGATGAACAAATGAAGGCTACAATAAGTGAAATGAAGGAAAACGTACAGGGAACCAATAGAGATGGGAGGAGAACTGGGACTCAAATCAATGGAATGAACCAGAAGGAAGAAAGAAACAACCAAACAAAAAAGAAGGAAGAAATAAGAATTCAAAAAAATGAGGAGAGGCTTAGGAACCTCCAGGACATCTTTAAATGTCCCAGCATCCGAATTATTAGGGGTACCAGAAAGGGAAGAAGAAGAGCAACAAGTGGAAAAGTTATTTGAACAAATAATAAAGGAGAACTTCCCCAATCTGGCAAAGGAAATAGACTACCAGGAAGTCCAGGAAGCTCAGAGAGTCCCAAAGAAGTTGGACCCAAGGAGGAACACACCAAGGCACATCGTAATGACATTAGCCAAGATTCAAAAGAAGGAGAGAATGCTAGAAGCAGCAAGAGATAAGGAGACAGTCACCTACAAAGGAGTTCCCATCAGAGAGTCAGCTGATTCCTCAAAAGAGACCTTGCAGGCAAGAAGGGACTGGAAAGAAGTATTTGAAGTCTTGAAAGGCAAGGACCTCCATCCAAGATTGCTCTATCCAGCAAAGCTTTCATTTAGAATGGAAGGGCAGATAAAGTGCTTCTCAGATAAGGTCAAGTTCAAGGAGTTCATCATCACCAAGCCCTTATTCTATGAAATGTTAAAGGGACTTGTCTAAGAAAAAGAAGATAAAAAATATGACAGTAAAAAGACAGCAAACTCACAGCTATTAAGAACCACACCTAAAACAAAAGCAAACTAAGCAAACAGCTAGAACAGGAACAGAACTGCAGAAATGGAGATCATATGGAGGGTTAGCAACAGGGTGGTGGGAGGAGGAGAGAGGAGGAAAAGGTACAGAGAATAAGTAGCATGGATGATGGGTAGAAAATAGACATGGGGAGGGCAAGAATAGTGTGGGAAGTGTAGAAGCTAAGGAACTTATGAAACATGGACATGAACTAAAGGGGGGAATGTGGGTGGGAGGGGGTGTGCAGGGTGGAGGGGAATGATGGGGGAGAAATGGGACAGCTGTATTAGCATAATCAATAAAATATAATTAAAAAAAGAAGAAAGTTGTCAACCTCATTCATGGACGTAAAACTTTGAATACTAGCTTTTTTATTTGCTAGTAGCCTATAACTTTCTTCTTATAACACCTCTTTTTAGTGTTGTGAAGGAAAAAAAAGATTTTGTTTCGCTTCTGTTCAACTCTAGTAGAAAATACTTGTCCAGAGGATAAGTGCTTGGAGGAAAAGTAAACTTACACCACGTGATCCATAGAAGGCATGGATCCTAGATAACACAGAGTTGGCTGGACTCTGCCCTCTAGGACCCAACAGGATGTGTCTCCAGAGCAGAGTCCCTGCAGTAAGTCTGTGTCCTGTTTCAGCAGGTTAGTCTAGAAATGTACAGGAAAAGGAGAGCTCCCAAATCACCTTATTTAATCTCTTCTTTTTTATAAATGAGAAAACGGGCAGAGGGGAAATATCTTGCTCTAGAAACAGAAAACTGGGGGGAAATGTGATAGGCATGGGTATTTATTATCTAAATACCCAAGGCCCAATTTTATCACACTCCTGATTATTTCTGGTTCTTTCAAAGAGTGTTACGAAATTCTCAAAGTGATATTTTAAGATTGCTGCATTTTCTAGGAGAGAGTTTGTAAATTGACAATCACATAATAGTAAAAACAAAGATATTGTGATATTTACATATGACCTTACAGCTTCCTGGGACAGTGATGGAAAACATAGAAAAGAACAACTGATTTACTGGTACCTCCTGTTACATACGGGCTAACTTTAGAAACAAAACTATCAGTTATTAACCCTTCCGCTTAGCTTTTTAAAAAATTCATTCGCGCAGTCCAGTCCGTCGAATTCTCAGTTATACCTGGCAAAGGAGGTGGGGACGATGTTCAGCATGAGGACGTTCTAGACGAAAAGGGGACAGCTACGCAGAGAAGGTGGTGGGCTAGAGTAGTGCTGAGGGTAGTTAATTGGTAGGTGTGGGAAGAACCAGCATGTAAAAATCAGAGTGTTCACTGAAGGAAAGAAATGTAAGACAGAATGGAACAAAAACAAAAGGGACACAGATTTAGTTGGGGGGTTGGGAAAAAATGAAGCCAAAGAGGGAGGATAGTACAAGTTTATGAGGTCACTAAATGAGAAAGGGAAAGTGACTAAGAAGTGAAAGAAGTACCCGGGAATAACAATAGGTGTGAACCATGACTCTTTCACAACAGATCTGAGTGACTAAGACCAACTTTCCCTCTCTTCTTGACGGACACATGATCAGCCAGCCTACTAAGATGTCATCTGCGGATGGGTGGTTTGTGAATTGTTACTTGTCCACAATCATGTACAGACATACATTGAAAGTAAGAGTTTAGAAGCTCTTGTATTGATTTGACAGAGTAATTTTATGTATTTTGAATCTAATAAAATAATTGAAGCCTGTATTTTGTCTTCTTAATTTCATTTTTCTAGTAAGTCGTTTCAATTGAGGTATAATAGACGTATAACATTGTTAGTTTCAGATGTACAACATAATGGTTTGATATTTGTATCTACTGTGAAATGATCACTACAGTGAGTCAAGTTAACACCCATCACCACACTCAGTTACATTTTTTTTTTCTGGTAATGAGAACTTTTAAGATCTGCTCTCTTTGCAACTTTCAAAGTATTCACCTGGGAAGGCTTAGAAACACAAAAACATACCATGGATAATTGGAGAAGCATGGATTAACCCCATGCTTCTCAGAGTGATACGTAGACCAGCAGCTTCTGTATCATCTGAGAGCTTGTTACAGATGCAGACACCCTGGCCCCAGCCACAGACCTCCTGAATCAGAGCCTGCATTTGACAAGATCCCAGAATGAGTCGTGTGAACATTACAGTGTGAGAAGCTGTGCTTCAGTCTTTTCGGTGTTGGACAGATGAAATCATTAGAAAGCGCTTCCTCATACGGATTCCAGTTCTGCTTCACTGTACCTCAGGTTGTGCGGAGAAAACGTGTCATGTGACAGCACTTCAAATATTTCGAGACTGCTGTCAATTCAAAAATGAGTTTTACAAATAATTATTGAGCATCTGTGCTTTGTAAACTGCCAGGCTAGGTGGTAGGGTTACAGTGATAAAGAGGACTCTGGCCTCAAGGAGCTGAAAGTTCCGTGAAGGAGGTAGAAAAGGGGATATTTACATATACACCACGGTAAAAAATGAGGAACCCATAATATCAAGTGCTGGGAAATTTATAGCAGGAGAAATGATTTTTACCTGCAGGGAGGTGAGGGCGGAGGGGCCTCCTATGACCAGATGGAGCAACGTGGAAAACCTCAGTGGCACTGGCGTTTGAATTGCAGCTGACCCTTGAACAGTGAGTGTTTGGACCTCGCAGGTCCGCTGCACGTGGGTTTACTTAAATAAATACACACCATGTTGTCCATGTATTCTCGCTTCCTTGTGATTTTCTTAGCATTTTCTTTTCTCACAAATATAATAAATATATAATTCATAAGATGTACCAAATGTATGTTAATTGACTTTTTTTTTTTACTGGTAAGGCTTCCTGTCGACAGTAGGCTATTACTCATTAAGCTTTGGAGGATTCAAAAGTCATACTCAGGTTTTCAGTGGTGGCGGGTCGGTTCCCCCAGCCCCCCACAGTCTTTAGAAGATGGGTAAGGATCAGATGTGCACAGATGGTATGGTGTGGGGGTCCAAAGCAAGGTAGGAAAATAGGAAAGTTTGAGAGAACAGGTGTAAGGGTCTGAATTTAAACCATAATCCTGATAAGTTTTGTAATTTTACCTTCAAATGTTTAGAGATTTTATACAGTGATTTTCATGGGCTTCGAAAAGGATCAGGTTTTATAGAAATCTGAAATGGTCAGTTCTCAGATTAAAAGGAGTCTCTCTCTCTGTCCTCTTAGCCATTGTTTTACACTCTGCCATCTGCTCAGAGAAAGCTGTGCTCTTTAAAAGGGAACCTTTTCAGGCCTGGCTGGTGTGACTCAATGGATTGAGTGTTGGGCAGTGAACCTGGAGGTCACTGGTTCGATTCCTGGTCAGGGCACATGCCTGGGTTCTGGGCCAGGTCACCAGTTAGGGGCGTGCATGAGGTAACCAATCAATGTTTCTCTCACACATTGCTGTTCCTCTCCCTTTCTTTCTCCCTCCCTTCCCCTTCTCTAAAAAAATAAGTAAAAAGGATCCTTTTCCATTGTAAAAACAATGACAGTATAGTTGTCTTTAAAAAACACAAACCAATGTAGTCACATGATTCAAACATAAAAAGGGACAACAATGAATGGTCTCCTTGTAACCACTTTGCCTTCCAGCCCAGTCACCCTCCTCCCACCACCGTCCACAGCCCACACACAGGCGCAGCCAGCTCTGGTTGAATATGAATTAGTTTAAAATAAAAACAACTCTAATTCTGGGTTGAGGCTCCTGTCTCTGAACACATTTTGGAGCCTTTAAACCACACAGTAACTAGAACAAAGAAAGTTTAATAGAATTATTAATTATGACAGGAGATTGAAGTAGTGAGGGGTTGGCTAATAACAAGTGAAGAAAACTCTAAAAAATACAGAAATTGGTGATATAAGTAGCAGCCACCACCCCCAGGGCCAAGATCTAAACCTTATTGAACAGAGCACAGCTGTGGCTCACGGTGTGGCGGAGAGGCCACACTTCAAATCAGCCCTCTGGAATCGGCCCTTTAAGGTGCCTGGGAAGGCTGTTGATGGAGAGGCATCTCACCAGAAACACTCTACTACCAAACTGCCAGAAAGAGAATTTGGGAAAAACTGCAGGGGGCTGCTGGCAGCTGTGCTCTGCAGGAGCCCACCACGCTGCTCCCCAGAAGCAGGAAGCAGACCTCTGTCCTCCTGCAGGGTCTTTCCAGCGCTCTCGCTCTACTGAAAACCTTAACATTCTGCCAGTTGACAAAGGGTAATTCTTCTAAAGGGCTCAGATCCATTTTCTCAGAGCATGCAAAAAGGGTGAAGTTGGATCTGAGAATCCGCACGTTTATCAACTTAACTGAGTTCTCATCACCAGCATAGTGACTGAAAAAGATAAATAGTCGGGACATCCTAAGTGGAACATTACTAGAGGATGTGTGTGCTGCCAAAGTATTACATGATGCATTTCAGAGCCAGATACTAACGTTTCAGGTATTATTCGTACTACTTATGTTGTTATTCTCTCTTGATTGAGGATCGAAATTTTTTCCCACTTTTAGTAAAAGTGTCAGGCATGTAGATAAAGCTAGGGTGCAGCAAGAAGAAATGAAATACCTTTTGAGTAAAACTGTTAGTTCAATATAGAGGCAGGAATAGCAGATATGAAGTATAGGGAGGAGTCAAAGTTGTCTGAATATCCTCTTTATAGCTTCAGATCATTAAATATTACATCACTTCCATCTTCGAGGTCTTTTAAGGTCTTCAACGGGCTTCCTCCAGCTGCTACATAGCTATTATCCTAACACTGTCCTTCATTATTCCCTGTTGAGTGTCCAGGATCGTTCTTTCTTGAGGCACTGTGTTGCTTGTTGGGGCACATTTTCCAACACTGTTCTTAGAAACGTTACAGGGGGGATAAATTGCTTTGAGACCATGTATAGCTGAAAATTTCTATTCTGTGCTGACATTTGATTGGTAGTTTGGCTGATAATTAAAATTTGGTTGGGAAGATTTTCCTTTAGAATTTTGATTTCCCGTTGTTATTTAACTTTCCTTTAGAAGTGTGAAGCCATTCTGATTCCTGTTCTTTTCTGTGTAACCTGTTTTTCTTGCCGGAAGCTTGTAAGAATTTTTTTCCCCAGTATTCCGAGGTTGTGACGATGATACACCTTGGAAGGGGGCTGTTTCATCCATTGTTTGGAGCACTTGTTTGAGAATATTCTCTGTTTTGCATGGGCATCCCTGGTTTTTCAGACTGACCTTTTCATTTTCTTAACCTGTCTTCCTGTTTGCTGCCTTTGTCTTTTTGCTTTTCCAAGAAGTTTATACAGCTTTGTATTTGAACATTAAACTTTTCACAGTCCTTAAAATTGTTTTATTGGCCCCTGAATGTCCCTTTTTTACCGCATCCAATTCCTGTTTCATGAGCAGCGTGGTACCCTCTGTTCTCTCTGTGAATAGTAATGAGAGGATTTCTTTTTTCCTTGACTTTTCATTTTACATGATCTTTGCTTCCTCCAAGCTTTCTTTTTTCTGTTGGTTTTGGTTTCTGTGGCGTGAAGAAGTTTCAGAAGTGCTGGAA
Organism: Glossophaga mutica; assembly: GCA_039655065.1. NCBI lineage: Eukaryota > Metazoa > Chordata > Mammalia > Chiroptera > Phyllostomidae > Glossophaga > Glossophaga mutica. Next base: position 25,442,073 of record CM077315.1, read on the forward strand.
GTTAGGCTTACTGACTGGGTTTTACGGTTGCAGGATCAAGCTGGGGCATTTTCTTCAGGCAGGTCTATGTCCATATTTTTAGGTCTTTCCTTTTGGGCTGAGCAAATCCTACAAGAGAGTCTTCCAGTTCTTTTGCATGGAGGGTATATATAGGTCTGGCTTTCAGCATTTCAGGAGCAGAATTGAGAAAAAAAGACTAATAGTCTCAGCATTCAGTATGTAAACACTCTATTAACTCAGTTTTTGATACAGTACACCCACCCTCAAATGTGCTTGATATCACCCTGCCCAGAGACCCACCTGCAGTTTTACACTTCAGAATATAAATCACTTATCTCCCTCCGTAGCTGGGGAGAGCGTAGGATAGCTGTGTACATATGTGGAAGAGGGACCTGGGAATTGACTGTTTCTTAAGACTTCGTCAGTCCATTCTATTTGTAGCTCATCTTTTATTCCTCATTCCACAGTTTCTCCATACAACCAATTCTGATCCTTTTGGGTGGGGAGGGGTCTTAAGTGCAATTTAGGCTGTGTCTTAGCTTTCCTCTGCTAAATTAGGAGTATCTTTTAGATTTGGGGTAAAGTACCAGTTTTTAAACAAGACACAAAAAGTTTTGACCATGAAAAATTACTCTTCAAGTTGTTCATCACCTTAAGAAAAGTGTCAGGTCTGCCAAAGGATTAATTTCAAAAATATAATGAATAACTTCTCCACCTCAATATGAGGAAGACAGTGAACTCAATAAAAACCTGAAGAAGAAACTTGAACTGGATATATATTTCACCAAGAAGGAAACGCTTGTGACCACAGACACGGGAAGAGATGTTCAGCACCTGGATCACGAGGGAAGTGCAGATCACAACGCGATGAGAGACCCTGTTTCACTCACCGGATTGTCAGAACTTAGGAAGTGTGACAGACTCAAATGTTGCAGAGTTTGTGGGCCCACAGATTCTCTCACACGTGTACCAGAGGGGGCTGTAAACTGCTCTGACTGCTCTGGAGAGTAATTTAGTATCATCTCATACTTTGGAGAATAAGTTAGCATAATTCTACTCCCAGGAGTACAACCAAGGGAAGTTTCTTTTGCCTAATGCAAAAGGAGACATGTCTGAGAGTAGTCATGGCAATGCTGTTCACAATACCAAAACCTAGAAATGGCCCAGAGGCCCATCAGCAGGGAGTGGAATATCATACAGCAGAAAGAACAAAGAACTAGTGTGATATGCAGCAATATAAATGACTCTTAGCGATATAATATTAAATAAAAAGAAAGCCCGGAGAGATTACAGACAGCATGAACTCTTTTCTAAAACTAAACTTAAAATTATATATATGCATTTATTCACTTATCTATTATATAGATTTCATGGATGTTTTATATTACATATTTCATGACTACAATAATAAATTTGTATATATTGCATTTTGAATAGATACAGTAATATTGTATTATATATATTTCATGGATACAATCATTAAAAAGCAAGGGAAACTGGATGTAGAATTTAGGGGAATAGTCACTTTAGACGCAGAAGCAGAAGAATGGATTAGTGAGGAGGACTGTTGATTAGAAGCAGGTTATTGTCAGGGTCATAGCTTTTGTTTTGGTTGGTAGATTTGAGGGGTCCTTGTTATATTATTAAAAATAATTGGATAATTAAATACATGAAAAAATAAGCTGAAAGACCTAGGGTTCCCAAGGTGAAGTAGAGATCCTTGTTCACACAGATCTTAGTTCTTCAGTTGTCTGTCTGTCTGTCTGTCTGTCTAAGAATTAGCATTCTGAGACCTGTAACAAATGTTTAGGAGTTGAAAGCTATAAAAAAATACATTAATCTACTGTTAACAAACTGAATTTTCTAGGTGGGATTCATATACTAAAAATTATTATATACTTTGTAGAATATTTAGTGCATAAATACTTATACCGATTTGTTCTTTCATAGAAATTTTACATTTTTTTTCCCTTTCTTAGGACAAAGTTAAACTATAATCCTCCAAAAGATGATGGATCAACCTATAAGATTGAACTTGAAGGGATATCGGTAATGGTTATGAGAGAGATCCTGGATTACATCTTCAGTGGGCAGGTATGATGAGACACAAAGGAAGGAAGACTAAGTAAAGGCTTCTCAAGCTCAGGGTGAGGGTCTCCTTTCATTCATTCTATGACCACGTAACAACACTTCATCCTCATCATCTGTCACCGTGTGCTTGACTAGTGTCTCCTACTGCTAATGGCACCCAAGTGTGTTCCTCCAGGGCTTTGCCCTTAACAGAAAGGCAGACTAAGATCTTACCCAGTCCCAGTTTTTGCTTTTACCATTCTGAGCTCCATCTTCCAGCATGAGTTACAAGGAACGTAAGATGCCCTCTTCACTGCTGTCTTTTTTTTTTTTTTTTTTTTTTTCCAATCTTAATTCCAGTTTTACTTTTTACCCATTCTGTTCAGGAACTCATTCTGTCTCCATAGCATGGAGATGGGAGCTTCCTTGGGCGGGGGGGGCTTCTTTTGCAGAAATAAAGAGTCCTAGACTCATACAAATCACAGGCACCTGCATTGTAGTTGTGATGCCTGGTTCTGTCACTCAGCAGGACCAGCACCCGTGTACCATCCCCCATTCTTTCTGATTTCCTTTTTTTCCCCTCTACCCACTTATGTTTCTGGAGATTTAATGAAACCTGGGGAGGAAAGTGATAAGTGATCAGACTTCATTCTTATTTTTTGCCTCTTCCACCCCGCCTCCAACTGCTATTAATAGCATGAGGACTCGTAAGAAAAATCTTATGTGTGAACCAGGGCGTGTAACGGGAAGAAGTTAGTGAGAATATGTTTTATCTTTACTCTTTTTGAGTGCTTGTTTCTTACTCTCTTCTTTATTCCTGCTTCATCTTACGTTACTTTTCCTTTTTGTGAAGGCTGTGTCTCCTGCATGTTTCTAAGTATTCTGAGTGTGCTGCTTACTTTCTCCAAATATATTCAGTCTGTCTAGAGTCAAATTTGGTGATTGTTGTCCTTTTTGAAGTTTTTGGTTAAGTTTCATGATGTTATCTCCTTTTCTCTAAACACTAGGTGGTGGGTGTATGGATGTAAGGTTAGTGGTGTATGATTGTTAAAAAATAAATGAATTTAAATTAATTTTGGGGTACCCTGTAAGCACTGGAGATACTGCATAGCACCACAAAACCAGGCTGAGGACCGACCACTTACCTAACTTCTAAAATCTGTTCTGCAGCAGTTATCACAAGTTATAAGCCAACAAGAACTTATTTGTGTTAAGGCTTAGATTTGAAACTTGAAACCTTATTTATAGATTTTTGTTCCTAATTTAAATTAATTGTGGTTTAAAAATCATAGTTGCAGTGTAAGTTATAACAAACTCCTGAATTGGCAGTTTAGTTTTATTGAGATGGAATTTAGTGTGTGTTTGTTTTGTTTTGTTTTTGTTTGCCTACATTTGGATAGTCTACAGCTCTCCACTGTCTTGTGGCTAAGTTGTATATGACAGGTAAAGGGGAAATTTCTGCATACTGGTAGTGTGCTTCACACACCTCCTTCTACTTTTGTTGCTCGTTTTCCAAGGTGACTGCGTCTCTGTACACGCTGTGCGAATGCAGCACAGCGTTCCTTGCTGCAGTCTGAAACCCCGCCGTCACGTTCCCGAGTGGAGGACGAGGACAAGACCGCTCCCAGGAGGGTCCGGGCTGCCGGTGGGCCTGGCGGGGTTTCAGAGGCCTGTTGCTTTACACCCCTCCCTGTTGGGGAGAACAGCTGTCCAGTGGGTGGGGAAAGAAGAATCAGTCAGCAAACTGAAGACAATTACGGAAAAGTAAATGTTCAAAACGATTTTCTAAACCTTGTGTTAGGGAGTCCTTCCAGAAAGCAGCTCTGGAACCAAACCGTGTCTGTCGCGCCACGCCGCGTAGGGTGTTTGGTGGTCAGGCGGGGTTTCAGAGGCCCCCTTTCTTCACGGGGCTTGCGTTCCATTTGGCAAAGGAGTGAACTTAATATAGTGAAGGTAAGATTTTCCACACTTCTGGTGCTAGTATTTAAAGAAATCACCTTCAGTTTACCATGGAATACAGAACTTTCAGTTTCCTGAGCATTTCAATCATTCAAGGTTTTTCTCTAAATTAAGTATGGAAGTGAGCAGCCGGACAGTTCACCTGGAAGAGTTATCGGTAGTTAACGTTGGTAAAGCAAGGGACGCAGTAGGAAAAGTTAATCAGCCACATGTTGCTTTTCTTGTCCAGAGGATCCTTGGGGCCCTCAAATTCCTCTTGGAAAAAAGTACTATGTGCAAGCATATGAAATTACCATTCTGTGATCATCTTTGACCTATGAAAATGGAGCTTCCATGTGGTTCAGCCCAACAGGTTCGTGGTTTGGGTTTTAAATATACACATTCAAGTATAAAATATTTATGATATTCTTACAGATCCGGCTAAACGAAGATACCATCCAAGACGTTGTACAGGCAGCGGACCTGCTCCTGCTGACGGATCTTAAAACTCTGTGCTGTGAGTTTTTGGAAGGCTGCATCGCTGCTGAGAACTGCATCGGGATCCGCGACTTTGCACTTCATTACTGCCTGCACCACGTTCACTACCTTGCGACAGAGTACCTGGAGACGCACTTCCGTGATGTCAGCAACACGGAAGAATTCCTAGAACTGAGTCCTCAGAAGCTTAAAGAAGTGATTTCTCTTGAGAAGTTAAACGTTGGCAATGAAAGATACGTATTTGAGGCAGTAATTCGATGGATAGCACATGATACAGAAATAAGAAAGGTACCTATAGTTTATGACATGGTCTGTCTTCGCCTTTTCACTTGATTTAGCTGTTTTTAATCCAAATGATCACTGTCTTCTCCTTCAACATGAAACACTTGCAAAGTTATGATGGAAAAGATATCTGTAGCCCTGACAATGTGGTTCAGTTGGTTGGGCGTCATCCCACAAGGTGAAAGGTCACCAGTTCGATTCCCAGTCGGGGCACGTTCCTGAGTTGCAGGCCAGTCACTGGTTGGGGTGCATGTGAGAGGCAACAGATGGATGTTTCTCTCACACTTCGATATTTCTCTCCCTCTTTCTCCCTCCTTCCCTTCTCTCTAAAATAAGTGAATAAAATCTTAAAATAAATAAATAAATTAATTAATTTAAAAAATTTGTGAAACATCTTCCCATAGGATCACTGAAGTAGTTGGTATTTCAGGCCAGTCTTTTTACAAAAGCTCATGTAATGCAATATAGCAATGAAAATATGAATACTTGTAAGGAACATATATCCTTTGTATGTTGTTTTTCGTGGGAAAATGCATTTCAAGCTCAAGCTGGACATCATAGAAATGTAGTGTCCCCATTCTCGCTCGTCATCCATCCTTCCTACGTCCTTGGGCTAATGCCTACGGCAGCTCTGAGGGAGGCAGCAGGTAAGGCCTGGGGGTGCAGGCTCTCCCTGGAGTGATGACACCGCTTGGGAGAAAGCTGGAGAGCACTCGGGAGTTTTTATAACAATGCAGGTCCAAATAGGACGGTTCTGGCAGTGACAGTCTGGGAAGGAAGGGTCTTAGTGTGAGGCCCCTGGATCCAAATTGGTAATACATTGGGGAGGGAGCAAAACCATGGGGCTTGAAGTCCGATACTTACAAATCAGATACTAGCTTCAGTCACCGTATTCAAAATGAAAGATGTATTCGTTTTAGAGTGGTCTTCGAAATGTACAATTGCCTTGTTAATTGTTCTTGATAACTACTGACTTACGTTTTAATGATTATCTTGTAATTTTTAAAATTCTGCAGCAACTGTGCTTGTCGTCTCAATGTGGTTATACAGTTAATGTTCTCTTTTCCATATCAGGTGGGTAAGTTAGGAAAGGGGATAGAACAGTTTCCAGCTTGCTGCCCTTCACCGAGTCCACCATCTGTAGCTTCTCCCCGACCCTTTCCTTGCTTTAAAGTGATGAGGATGTTAATAGGGTCAGCTGCCTGCTGGGGAAACGGGGCAGTTTTTCATCCTTTGGTTAATCTGAACGTGACGCTGTAAATTTAGAGTATTGCCTTTTAATACCCAGGGTATAGAAGAGTATATTTTAAAATGGCTACTGTATTTTTCAGACCATAAGACGCACCTAGGTTTTAGAGGTGAAAAATAAGGGGAAGAGTTTTGAAGCAAAAAATGTGGTGAAATATTTAATAACATAAATAACATAATATTTCACCGATGTAAATGTGAACAGAACTCAACAGCAGCATTAACAACCATTATTCCTCCCAAATGGGGGGGGGGGTGCGTCTTATAGTCTGAAAAATGCCGTATTTTAAAACCAAGAAAAACTAATCATTAAAGAGTTTCACCCTATGTATGTAGAATACTATTGTCAGTTGGTTCAAATTTAATGATGGAGCATAAAAAATATATAATTTATATTTATATGTTTTATAGATATTTTTAACAATAACTACTTAAGAAATGATTATATAGCACCCAGGAATTTTTTTTGAACTTTGGCTTTTCTATATTTTTCATGTAATATTAATGTTGGTACGTTTACATTATCTAGTTTATCATATAGTATCAAGCTATTACTGTGTAGAATGTTTCTATAAATGTGATTTAATTCACGGCACATTCAGTATGTAAGATAAAGCAAAGTATAGCAAAGTTCTTGTAAGTTTTCCCATTGCTATGGGAATTCTGTAGAGCGGGGGTGTCAAACTCATTCTCACCGGGGGCTGCATCAGCCTCGTGGCTGCCTTCAAAGGGCTGAATGCAATTTCAATTCCTTAACAGTTAAGGAGTAGTTACATTTATACAGTCTTAAAATTATTTTGGCCCTTTGAAGGCAACCACAAGGCTGATGCAGCCCCCAGTGAAAATGAATTTGACACCCCTGCTGTAGATAGAGTGTAAGGAAAACTGCTTGAAACTTCGCAGTGACACATCAAATACAAACATGAAGTGATTTTTTAATTAAACTTTTTTAAAAATCAAGGCTATGGGAAGTAGAAAGGAAGGGGCCCAGTAAGCATATTGAAGCAGTACTGGCACTTGTTACTTGCCTCTTGATAAGCTATTAACAATTTTAGTTTTCCATGAGTTGGAAAATGTATATTCTAAAAGCTATGTGTTGCATTCTCCATTCCCCCCACCCCTCCTTTCTACCCTCTTCTGCAGGTCCACATGAAGGATGTTATGTCAGCACTGTGGGTTTCAGGGTTAGACTCCAGCTACTTACGGGAGCAGATGCTGAATGAACCACTAGTACGAGAAATTGTCAAAGAGTGCAGCAACATCCCACTGAGCCAGCCGCAGCAAGGAGAGGCGATGCTGGCCAATTTCAAACCCCGGGGCTACTCGGAATGCATCGTGACCGTTGGTGGAGAAGAAAGAGTGTAAGCGTGGGTGTGTGTTTGAAGTGGAATAAGGGAAGAAAGATTTCTATGTAAACAAGAATTCGTATTTTTCAGTACTTAAAGAATGATAGCAATAGACTTTTTTAATGGTTTGGACATTTTTTAGAGTGGTAAAACTTGTCATACTTGTTATAGCAGAACTACATAAAGCACATTAATTGCTAATCTATTTATCTTTTTAGTTCACGGAAACCAACAGCAGCAATGCGATGTATGTGCCCTCTTTATGACCCCAATAGGCAGCTTTGGATTGAACTGGCCCCTTTAAGCATGCCAAGAATTAACCACGGAGTGCTCTCAGCAGGTACCGTTTTGTGGTAAATTTACTGAAACACAAGATCAAGTAAAGTGTGATTTCAGGGTTGTGTAGAATGACTCAGCCTTTTAAAGAGATAATCTTATTATCGCTCTATGGTGACATTTTCATTGTAGCTCTAGCTTTCAAGACTATGGTAAGAAGAGTGTTTTCTGTCCATCCTTATTGTCCCCAAATCGTAATACATAGCCATTTTTCAGATGTTAGTAGAGGAGCATTTTACTTGAAGACTAGCTGATGAAAGAGCAGAATTCAGTGCCCCTGACCATCAGTGAGCTGTGTGACCATACCTGGAACACGGCATTTCTCTGGGTCACGATGGTCCCATCATCTTTGAAACTCAATTGAAAATTACAGTATGTAACTGTCTAAAATAGAAGCGTGATGTAAAAGCAGGCATTTCAAATGAGAATTTAGAAAGTACTACTTTAGCAGTGGCTTAAAGTTATTTTATTACAGAAAGTATGTTTTAGTTGACCTTTACAAATTTGAAAATAGCTCCATGTTCTTATTCAAGGAGATGTTAGAAAAGACCGTCCTCACTCCCTTACTGCTGTTGGCTGCCTTTCTCTTACCCTTGGATCTGCCTTTTGGGTTCACCCCACAAGCCCTGTTTTACTGAATTCTAATTACTGGCAGCAGTCCTCCTGGAATCCCTATTTTATAGTCCTGCATGCCCAGTAACATTAAAAGGTGCAGGGATTAAGCAATCAAACAGACAAAAAGCCCACAAACACAGACTCATGGACACAGATAACAGTATGGTGATTACAAGAGGGAAAAGGGGGTGAGGGGAGGTAGAAGAGTGTGTAGAGGGGATAAATGGTTACGGAAGGAGACTGGAGTGGGGGTGGTGAACATGCAGGACAGATGAGGTGTTATAGAACTGTACACCTGAAACCTGTATAATTTTATCAACCAATGTCACTCCAGTAAATTCAATAATAAAAAAATTTAAAGCTATACCACATCACACCATGTTATAGAAATGGCAAAATCTGCCCTGGCTGGTGGATTGAGCGCAGGCCTGCAAACCAAAGAGTTGTTGGTTGGATTCCCAGTCAGGGCACATGCCTGGGTTGCAGGCCAGGTCCCTGGTGGGGAGTGTGCAAGAGGCAGCCACGCATTGATGTTTCTCTCTCTCTCTTTCTCCCTCCCTTCCCTCTCTCTAAAAATGAAGAAATAAATCTTTAATTATTTTTTTAAAAAATGGGTAAATCTATACTATAGTCTAGAAATGGAACCATCTTCCAGGTGCCAGGATAACCGAAGTTATCGTTAATAATAAACAACTGGATGGAGTGGTGTAGCCAGTAGGATGTGGGGCTGATTTAGGGAAATCATGACCCCTCTTTTTTATGACCCCAGTGGGCAGCTTTGGATTGAACTGGCCCCTTTAAGCATGCCAAGAATTAACCACAGAGTGCTCTCGGCAGGTACCGTTTTGTGGTAAATTTTACTGAAACACAAGATCAAGTAAAGTGTGATTTCAGGGTTGTGCAGAATGACTCAGCCTTTTCTAGTAGACCCCTGTTCTACCATTTCAGCTTTTGCTTCCTTAAGTTTTCTTCCCCTAACATGTACACATATTCAGAATTTCCTCACATGCACACGTACCACAAAAGTTCCTATATCACTAATTTTCAAAGATTTCCCGCAGGGGTTGGCATTTCAGAAACTAAACCAGGAGGAGAGGAATTGTGTCCAGTTGTATTAACTGAAGTTGTGAAACGATTAATTCCTGTTTGCCCAGCCTATTCTGCATTTCTTCTTTTCTTGCGTTTTTTAAATTGATTGACATTTTTTTCCCTTCAGTCTTTCCATTTATACCAGTTTAGAAGTTATAGTCTTTGTGTATATTCCTTTGAAGGTTTCCTTAGAAACTATGGCCTGTTATCAAAGCCTGAAGTTTACCAGTACTTTTATACTGTGTTTTTCATATTTTCAAATCTAACAAAGTTAAAATACATGATTGTGTATAAATATAGTGTTTACATATGTACATGTCTTACTAATCTGTGTTTTATGTAAGTATCTGTAGGTAGGCAGCGTTTAATGTTACCCACGTATTTACCACTTTGTTTTCCTTCCTTGCTCCTCAGACCTTCCGTACAGGATCACTTTTCCTTCATTCTAAAGTTCATCCCTTTGAATTTCCATTAATGTGGTTCTCTTGTAGCAAACTCTTCAGATTTATTTGCCTGAAAATATCATTACTTTGCCTTCATTTTTAAAGGATATTTTTGCTGGGTATAGAATTTTAGGTTGGTATTTATCATTTTTCAGCATATTGAAGATATCTTCCACTGACTTTGGGCTTTTATTGTTAAGTCAGTTGTCAGTCTAAACATCTGCCTTTTCTCAGGACTGTATTTAAGATTGTTTTGTCTTTGTTTTCTGCTACTTCACTACAATGTGCTTAGGTGCACAGTTTATTTGAAATTTTACCATATGCAGGGATTGTGGGCATCTTGACTCTGTGGCATGACCTTTTATCAAATCTGGAAAATTCTTATTATGTCTTCAAAATATTGCCCCTGATCTGTTCTGCTTTCTTCCTTTGCTTTTGAATGTCACACTGAGTATGGTGAGATGTTTTTACTCCATTCTCTGCCTGCCTCCTACCTCCTCTTTCTTTTCTATCTTTTTGCCACACCATATTGGCTTCATTATGATTCCTTTTTATTTAGCTTCCATTTAATGAATTCTCTCTTTAACTACGATGGATCTGCCATTAAATCCATCCATTGGATCTTTAATTTTATGTTTTTTTAAATTTATTTTATTTATTTTAAAAGATTTTATTTATTTTTAGAGAGAGAGGAAGGGGAGGAGAAAAAGAGAGAAATATCAATGTGTGGTTGCCTCTTGTGCACCCCCTCCCCACAACTGGGGACCTGGCCTGCAACCCAGGCATGTGCCTTTACTGGGAATCCAACCAACAACCCTTTGGTTCACAGGCCCACCCTCAATCCACTGAGCTACACCAGCCAGGGCTGTTCTTTTCTTTTCTTTTATTTCTAGGAGTTCTCTTTAAATCTTTTTCAAATCTGCAAGTCACTTCTATAGCCCCTTGTTTCCCAGGGCTATCTTCAAATTTGCCATTTATTTCTTAAATGTAGAAAACATTGTTATATAAGTCTTCTTATTATTCCAGTATTTGAAATTTGAAATCTTTGGGAGACTACTTTCTGTTGTTTGCTTCTGCTGGTAGAACTTTGCAGAGGCTTTTCTGCCAGAAGACATATTTTCTACGGCCTGGGGTTCAGCTTTCTGTCCTTTACATCCCCTCAAAGAAACCATGAAAAGAAAGGTTGAACAGTTTCCCAGAACAGATGAACTCGGATAACCCAGAGCTGTTCGGAGACTTGAGTGGTGGTGTCAGTCTTCCTTTTACGTTGTGAGGTGGTGGGACTCCACTGAAACACGCCGAAGAAGGAAAATGGTCACGGTGACGCACAGACTTGGCTCTCTCAGGGGGAAGAAATGAAATCTGATAAAGATCTCGAATCCATTGTTATCAGAGAAGGTTTCTCCACCTACTGGCTCTACCACTATGACATTTATATCTGACAGGAGGCGGATATTGAGGACTTAAGTTTCAACTTTCTTGTGTGTCTGCTTTGAATTTTGCAGAAGGATTTTTGTTTGTGTTCGGGGGTCAAGATGAAAATAAGCAGACCCTGAGCTCTGGAGAAAAGTACGACCCAGATGCAAATTCATGGACTGCATTGCCACCAATGAACGAGGTAAAACATTACCTTTTCATTTGTTTGGTACATTTATTTTTTCCCTTTGACACTTTTGATTGATTGTTTTCCAGTCGAGTATAAGAAAGTAGCATAGCAGCCCTGCCAGGCTGTTCTGCCTGAGATGCTAGTGCTCGGCCTCCCAGCTCTTCTCTCGGGGCCTTCCCGTCGCCCAGTCTGACCTCATGGTCTCTCAGACCTTCTCCACATGCTCCTGCTTCAGGACCTTTGCCAGACACCCGTGGGCATGCTCCTTGCTTCCCTCAATGTTTGCCCATGTAGCGCCTTGTCGGGGCAGCCTGCCCTGCAGCCCGGCAGCTCTCCTGTCTCCCCTACCCTCCTTTCTTTCCCTTCATACCGTGCAGCACCTTCTCACATAGTAGGAAGTTTTACATTGTTTACACAAACTCTTTTGACAGCAGGGGGTATTACCTGCGTTCAGAACTCTGTCTTCGGTGCCAGAATAGTGCTGGGCACATAGGGGCCACTGAGCAAATACTGACAAATGAAGGTGGGATGCCTCAGGCTTCTGCCATTGCCCATAGCCTTCGCAGAACCTGTTCTCCCACTGCCAGCTGGACTGTCTGTCCCGTTGCTGTGGCTCTTGTCTTTCACGCATCAACTTGGAAACAGTTGTAGACCAAACACAGATAACCTTATGGAACCAAAAATTAATAGTTCTTTTCTTGTGTTGAGCTATTGTGGGTAAAAAGTACTGATTCTGACCATGAATTTACCACGCAGGTAATTCCCTTGTTTTGAAAAATTCCTAGGTTCGAGTTTCTGTCTTTTGTGATAGACGAGTGAACTGCTAGGGAAAGCAGAAATATGTAACAGAGAGGGTTTTGAGCGTGGCACTTCTTTGCTGGAACTCTGGCATATAATGATATCTGTAATTTTTATTAAATGCATAAGTATCCGCTTTTGATATGATAGTCGATGTCTTTTCAGGGAAGACATAACTTTGGAATTGTGGAGATAGATGGAATGCTGTACATTTTAGGAGGAGAGGATGGTGACAAAGAGCTAATTTCCATGGAGTGTTACGATATTTATTCTAAAACCTGGACAAAGCAACCTGATTTGACCATGGTTAGAAAGGTGAGAGCTGTATCTTATGATTACAAGCTGGATTTTAAAATTAGTGTTCTTTCATTATCTACATATGCCTTTTAATACAACTGATAGTGTTAAAAGAAGTAATGTTATAGAATTCTGCCTCTCTTGGTAGCTTGCGGTTGCTCTCATCAGCCATTCGCCAAGGTAGGAAATGGGGTGTGTGCACATTTGTCCTGGGGTGCGTGCTGTGCTGCCCTGCTCTGTCCAGGGCCTGCGCTTGGTAAACATTTTGTGAGTGCAGCCGCCTGGGAAGCAGCAACCTCTCCTAAACCTGTTTTCTCAGTCATCACGCAGGATGGGGAGGAACGTTAATTCACAGGTAAAGAACTGCCACTGCTTACTGGGTAGAGTAAAAAAACCAAAGGTCACGTCCACTCTGTAGGCATCTGCCTTTATTTATACGCCCTCAGGCAGACAGAGAGTTTGGCATCACACCAGGCGTTGTCCAGCGCCATGCATACGTGCGCCTTCGGGTGCTGGGACACACTCATAAAACGTTCTCTCGCTGCTTGTTTCCTTCAACTAAGTCGTTTGGGCAAGAATTGAGTGACATCTTGCCCCATGGAATCTAAACCTTAGAATCTGCAAATAGCGGTAAAATGGTAGAGGCTGGAAAGTTCCTTTAAAAAATGAGGGCTATTTACTTATCATACTTAGTGCAATAATATTATTAGATGGGCTTAATTCTTTTCTGAGGATTAACAATATGTGTATTACCTTGCTCTTCTTCTCATTTTTAGAATCCTGTGTTGTAATGTTGGAAAGCACCATAGTTTACTGTTAGAAATCAAATCCTTTTCCAAATATTTTGTAATGCTCTTAGATAAGCGAATGTCAATCTCACTTTAATAATAAATGTTGCCTCCCTCACCGTTGCTTTCTTCTTTCAGATTGGCTGCTATGCAGCTATGAAAAAGAAAATCTACGCCATGGGTGGAGGGTCGTACGGAAAACTTTTTGAGTCTGTGGAATGTTACGACCCTCGGACCCAGCAGTGGACTGCCATCTGTCCGCTGAAAGAGAAAAGGTGAGAGAACGCGCACGTGGGCGTTACGGACCCCCTGAACGCTTGGCCCTTGCTCTTCTCTTCTTTCAAACCTTTTATTTCACTTGGGATTTAGTTTATATAAAATTAAATGAATGATCCATTTCCCAAAAGAGGAAAATCCATGTATTCTACAAACACTGAATGTTGCAAAGTTGAAACCAGCAGAAGAGGAATCGGGGACCCCGGGTCACGGGTTGCCCACCAAATGCCCCATGGGCTCTGTGTGTCCTTTCAGATTCGGAGCGGTGGCCTGCGGAGTGGCCATGGAACTCTACGTGTTCGGGGGAGTCCGAGGCCGCGAGGACGTCCAGGGCAGTGAGATGGTGACTTGCAAGTCGGAATTCTACCATGATGAGTTTAAAAGGTGATTACGAATGGCTTCTGCAGCTTTTTCTTTTGCCTTTAAAAGTCATGTGTAGCTTTGTTTAGTTTTGTTTTCGAGTGACTTACTGAATTATCCTGTCTGTTAAGGACATATGTGTAGTGCATAATAGATACTGATTCAGTGACTTCAGAAGTATTGGTGACTTAAAGGAAAATCATAGAAAAGTGTTTCTAAAACGTAGATCAGACCTTGACACCTTGTTGCTTAAAATCATTCATTGGCTCCCTATGGCTTTTGGGAAAAAGTTTAAACCCCTTCACTTCGCATATTTGACCTTTGGTGATGCAGTCTTTCTGATACTGTTCCACCCAGATGCTTCCCTGGAGTCCCACTGAGTGTCATTTTTCCCCTCAGACATGTCCTGGTTGTCTCGGCCCTGTGCTTTTACACTGTCCCTTTTGCCTGAAATTCCCCTTCCCACATTTATCCCATTAAGTTGGCCTCTTCACAGCTCTCCTCAGTTAACACTCCCTAGAGGTCTGCTTTGGGTTCCTCAGTCTGTGATCCCGTGACGTTCTATACACGTCTCACCCTTGGTGTGATTGTTAACGGTAAGCTTCATTGGGGCAAGGTGCAGCTCAGCCAGCTTGAAATCCCGGCTTCAGCATCGGAACTGGCCTGTAGCAAACACTCACTAAAATGCTGATTAAATGGGTGAGGTGTGGTGTCAGAGACTGACTACCTCTGATGGGCAGCCACATATCCCTGTGTCCTGTAGAGGAGGTAATACTCTTCCCAACCTCCACCCCCCGCCGTCCCTTCTCTCACACATTTTATTGTTGTAACTGCTAAACAGTATTCTTATTGCAGTAATATGTTCAAATCCTACAGGGAAACCGCCATGCTAAAATTAATCGTGTGATAGTGTTTCAATCATATACCAGAAGGGGGTGCCATAATGTAATGTTTACTTTCATATTATTTTAGATTAGGACAGTGAGCAGCTACCAAGATTTTAGAAAGAGGTATAAATGTTACCTAACTCTCAATGCATTTTTAATTTAGAATATTTTCATAGCCTTTTCCCCCCTTCAATTACAGGGGTCAGCCGTCTTAGGAAAACTTACTAGATGCAGTGTAAGAGCAATTTAGAGTATGTCTGCTGTGGTGAGGCTGAGGGGGCAAAATTTCAAAGACTATTCTCCATTTCTCTTCCTTAACATATTACTGTGAGGGCTGACTGTCCGAGGTATGAAGGACAGTGGTGCCTCGGTACTCGTTGTTACTTCATTCCGGGGCTCTCGATGAGTGCTGCCAGCCAGTGCCAGACTGTCGTGAGACAGACGAGTTGTGAGAAAGGGGCGCCGCATGGCGAGCAGCGACAAGGGGCGAAACATTTTTTTCTCGTCAAAATGCATCGAGTAAAGGGTTTGATGAGTTCTGAAGCCAACGAATGCCGAGGTGTGACTGTAGTATATTAATTTCCTGCCCGAATGAATCTCAAGACAGTCTGCCCAAATTCATTAACAATCAGTGGTCAGTGTGTTTGGCTTCTGATAAAGTGATGATAGAAGCCTTTTTCATAATGGCTGAATTACTTTGTGGACAGTGCAAGCTAGAGAGCTATAACTCACTGGGATGATAAAGGTTGCTTATGATTATACCTTTTTCTGTGCCTGTTTTGATCGTATAGGACTTAAATGTGGCTGTAAAGTCTCTCAGTCTGCCCTTGACATGCTATAAGTTGTTAGAACCTTTATATTTCTATCAGGTTGTTTCATATTTATAGTTGATAAGCTTTCAATGCAAATGTATTGTTTTCCGCTCATAATTGTTAAACATAAGAGAATTGCTCCTTCCATGCTATTTAAATGCACTTCCAAATAAAATTTATGTATCCTTAGTTTTCTTATTTCTAAGCTCTTCAGTTTTAGTTCATAAATAGAATGAAGAAAGCTTAGTTTCTCTGTCAATGTAGCATACAGTTCACCCTTGAACAACACAGGTTTGAACTGTGCAGATCCACCTAAATGCAGATTTTTTCCAATAAATATATACAGTACTGTAAGTGTGGTTTTTATTCTTTATGATTTTCTTAATAATATTTTCTTTTCCCTTGTTTACTTTAATGTTAGAATACAGCATATAATACATATAACATACAAAATACATGTTAACTGACTATCTATGTTCTCAGTAAGGCTTCCAGCCAACAGTAAGCTATTAGTAGTTAAGTTTTGGGGGAGTCAAAGTTATACACAGATTTTCAGCTGTGTGGGGGTGGGGTCAGTGCCCCAACCCCTGTGTTGTCCAGGGTTCGGCTGTATACATTATTACTTGCTTAGATAATACTAAGCACATTCATACCACTAAGTACCACGTGTTGACACATTTAACTCATTTAACCTTCACAACAGGCCTCTGTGATATAGATACTTTTTTATTCCTGTTTTACTCATAAGGAAACCGAAACACAGAGTAAGCATGTGCCCAAATGCAGTGGCAGAGCTTGCATTTGAACTTGGACATTCTGGCCCCAGAGGCAGCCTTCTCAGCTACCATACTTTATTGCCTTAAAAGTGTAGGCTTTCTCATAAATATCTGTGGAAAGAAAATAACATTTTCATTTCTTAAAAGATCATCAGATGTTTCCAAGTATGTTATATTTGCATTCGTTGGAAACTGTTGCCAGATGAACAATCTGTATTAGATCGGATACCATTTATTGTTTTTAAGTAATCTCTTGTCTTTCCTGCCTTTGTTCCCTATTTTTAGGTTAAAACTTTCCTGGAAAAATGCCATATCTTAGCATTTTCTGTGTTTCTGACTGAACACAAACCGAGTGAAGGAAAGCAAAGCCATTGCCATAAGTTAAACCTGGTCCTAGGAACAAGCTGCTGCGTCAGAAGGGCAGCGTCTCTGTGTCCGTTCCTTGTGCTCCTGTTCTTTACTGATGCCACACCTCCCCGTTGTCCACCCTCCAAAAAGGTCGTCTTTGAGCCTTTCCTGTGCTTCAGTTCACGCCTCATCGGCTGTGGAGTCTTCTCTTCTTTTTGAAACTCCGGGCTATTTCTCACCTTCACCCACCTCTATTTCCCTCCTCCCCCCAGAGCATTCTTTTCCCTACTACAGTGTCATCAGCCTTCTGACCACCTGTGTGTGCTTCTGAAAGATGAGCGTCCCTTTGAGCCTCACTCTCCTGCTGAAGATCCTTCCTGTTTCCTCATCGCTTACCAAACCAAGCTGATCCTGCTCAGCCGGAGGCCCTGCCCTGGGCCGCTCCAGCACCCCCTGTTGATGGAGCCTCCCGCCGCCTTTGTCTTTCCAAGGAGCCAGCTGTGGACTTTCTTTTTCTCCTTTGTGCATTTTCCGCTTCATTGGCTTCTGTTCTGTCCGTGTTGTTTCTTTCCTTGCACTTAGGGTTTATTTTGCTCCTCCTCTCCTAAATTCTTCAGGTAGACTTTTTCTTGTTTTTTAAAAAATATCTGTGCTGAAGCCTCCTGTGTTTTCACCATAAGCACATTTTCCTTTCCCTTACTGAGCATAGTTTGGTAGCTGCGTTCAAGTCCCTGCCTGGTAGATAATCCCAGCATCTGAGTCATTGCAGAGTTGGCGTCTGTTGATTGTTTATTCCCTTGAGAATGAGTTCTTATTTTTCTGGCTCTTCTTTTGTTGAATAATTTTGGGTTGCGCCCTGGCGGTTGTGAACAGAACATTGCTGAGGCCCTGGGGCCTCGTTGCTTCCGAGTGCTGCTCCAGGAGCCTCAGCAGACAGTGCATTTGGTTGGACTGGGGCTGCAGCTGTCACATTCACAGCAGGTGGCAGCTCATAATTCGGTCCTTCAAGCCGTAGTTACAAGCCTTCATGGTCCCAGGGTCAGTGAAAGACTTGAGCTAAGTGAATGCACGTAAATTTAGGGGCTCTTTTCTACCTCTCACCTTTCTGAGACCCCCACGCTGCACCTTGGTGATTCTGGTTGCTTCACGATGCGCTGTCTACCTCAATTCCAGTGGTCAGAAAGATGGCAGGTTTCTCAGGGTTTCAGCTGCCCCAAGCCACTTCGGTAGGATAGAGCTGCTGAAGAATGGAACCACCACTCCATGTGGGGTGCTTGTTCAACCTTCAGCTTCCTCCCCAAACCTGCCTGCTTTCCTTCACACTGCAGAGCCCTCAGGCAGTTGTATGTTGTGTTTTGTCCAGAGCCGTAGCTGTTCCTTGCAGGAGGATCAGCTTGTAAAGAGATCCTTCCTTCCTAAAAGCAGAAACCTCATGGAAGCTCCCTTTTTTCCTCTCTCTCCTCTCTCTCCCTCCCCCCCTCCTCTGGCTCCTCACTGTCTTTCCCCTCCTGCTTTCCTCCCTCTGAAGCTCATTGCTGTGGAGCCCTGCTAGATTTTGAAGTGTCGTTCTCAGGGAGCATTCTTACCTCAGTTAACAGCAGAGTCATCATTATAGCCTCCAAGTCCTCATAAGCCTGTGTTTAAAAACCTTGTAACTAAAGGCGTAATATTGCCTTGTTCATTACAGAAAGTACTACCACACGGTGATGTCCGTTCTGTACTAGACACCATGCAAGTGCTGGCAGTTTCATTTCCTCCCCGCAGCACTCACTCGGGGTTGGTGGTGGTGTCTGGTATCCCTGCTTTACAGATGAGGAAACGGAGACTGGCTTAGCTGTGTTGCCCAAGGTCAGCGAGGGGGTATGTGGTCGAAAAAGACATGGAAAACCATGTGCCTTTTATACCTGTTTTATAAGCAACAGCAAATGTATGTTCCAGTTAAATTTTCATGTTAATTTTATTTCATTGGAAGCCTCAGCATTACATAAAATTTGGTACACCTAGTGACCAAATTTGGTAGATCATTTACATAGACCAGCTTTAATTATTCCAGGCAGGAATTCTGTTAGATTCTCAACTCTACAAAATCATTCCAAAATACCCGGTATCCTGGTGTGCTTTTTTGGTAGGTAACATAGTCATACCTATCTTACTTTAGAAGTGACCATGAACCTGCTGAGTGCACACATGGCCTTTTAATGCGTTTGCCCAGAAGAGTCGTGTGCGTGCGTCTCCGTGGGCGCTGGTCCTGCGAGCACTTGGGCTGCACACGGCGCACAGGGGTTCTCTTCCGCTGGTTTGATTCAGAGCCCAGGAAGTGATTAAATGTCAGGGTTCAGATATACGTTTAGCCCTGAAAACATACCATGTGAATAAGCCAGTTAGTTATTGTAGTTTGACATTTCCAGACTTTTTCATTCAAAGGTCTGATCAGATCCCTGTTCTCACCTTTTTAATGAACACTCTTAGATTTTTTCACTTTTCCTATTAATGCGAGGCATTTTGGGGGCAGAGGGCAAACTGTATTCTCAGCACCAGCAAACTGTTGGGTACCAGTCACATTCAGGTGTTGGATGAATCAGTGGTAGATGAAGGTATTTAGAAATATGGCAACTTATATTAGCTTTGCTTCTGATTTCTTATAGGATCTTGGACAAATCATTTGGCTTCCATCTTTCTTGAAATTCAAATGTTGAAGCTACTCCTTTATAACAACTTAGAAGAATGTTTATTGAAATAAAACTGCTGTTCGTAGTGAGATAATTTTGCATTTGTATTTAGCATCGAGGTGCTCGGGACCTATACCCCTGGCTTATTGGACACTTTATAGCATAGAGTTAGAGGTACTGGGGCGATAATGCCCTTGCACCTGCGCGCTCCCAGGCGAGTGTCGGCCTGGACGTGGGTGTTCTCAGTGGTTTAGCTGCATTCCCAAGGTCTTACTGAGGTCGGTTATGACCTGGTTGTGCCTTTAGCTATTAGAGAGAAATTGGTCAGATTACCTTAAGTGAGCATCATTAAGTCAAAAAAAAAAAACAAACAAACAAACAACAAAACCCTAATTTTTATTTTGGGATAATTTTACACTTATAGAAAGCTTGCAAAAATGGAGTTCCCACAAGCCATTCACTCATCTTCTCCTAATGTTAACATCTTACATAACCATGGTACAGGTATCAAAGCCAGGATATTAATATTGGTACAATATTATTAAGTAAAGACAGACTTTATTTGAATTTCAGCAGTTTGTCTACTGTTATCTTTTCTCCTTCTGCTCCAGGACCCAGTCCCAGGTCCGGTGTTACACTTGGTAGTTGTTTTTCTTTATCCTCCTTTCACATTTGATAGTTCCCTAGTTTTCTTGGTCTTTCGTGTGTGATACACTTGAAGATTATTGGTCAGTTTTTTGAATAGGATGTCTCTTAAATTGGGTTTGTCTAATGGTTTCTTGGATAGGCTGTGGGCAGGCATTGTGGGCAGGGATACCATAGCTGTGGTGCGGTGCGTGTCGGGTGGGGCACGATGTCAATATTTTGTCTTATTACTAGTAGTGCTCACCTTGATGACCTAGTTGAGGTGATGTCTCTTGGGTTTCCCCACTGTGAAGTTACTATTTTTCCCTTTACAATTAATGAATAAGCATCTTGGAAGAGCGAGTTTAAGAATATGCACACACTGTTTTTCCTCAAACCCTCACCACTAACTTAGCACCGATCAGTGGACTAGCCTGCAGTGGTTACTACCATCGTGTTTGCCTCATAAAGAAGAGCCGTCCCTTCTCCCTATTTTTTAACATGTTCAATTATTTATATCACTATGGACTCATGGGTGTTTCTAATACTATCATTATTTTGTTGCTCATTTTGTCCCAGCTTTGGCCATTACTTCATATTGGTTCCTGAGTCTGTTTGGCACACCCCATCCTTTTTTAAGCACTTCCATTTTGGCAGTGCAAGATGCTCCAGGCTCATCTTATGTTTTCTGTCTGAGCCGTGGAATCAGCCACTTCTTCATGGAGTCCCGAATCCTGTTAGTGGTAATTAAATTGATTCTCAACAGAAGTACCAAGGCGATTCAGTTGGGAAGGAAACATCTTTTCAGCAGATGATGCTGGAACAACTAGATATGTGTACCAAAAAAACCCCAAAAACCTTGACTCTTACTGCGTACCATACACAAAAATAAACTTGAAATGTATCATAAGACCTAAATGTGACAGCTGAAACCATGAAATTTCCAGAAAAGAGCCTAGGAAGAAAATCTTTGCAACCTTGGAGCAGGCAACGATTTCCTAGAAGGATACAGAAAGCATGAGCTGGAAAAGAAAAACAAAGGATGCATTGGAATACATCAGAATGGAAAACTTCTGTTCTTCAAAAGGTTCCATTAAGAAAAAGAAAAGACAGTCTACATGCTGAGAAAAATATCTGTGAAACGTATCTGACAGGGGCCATGTGCCCACAAATAGAAAAAAATCTTACAGTTTGATGAGGAGACAGAAACCCCAATTTTATTTATTTATTTTATTATTTTTATTTATTTTATTTTATTGATTATGCTACTACAGTTGTCCTATTCCCTCCTTCATTCCCCTCCACTCTGCACCGCCTCCCACCCACATTCCCCCCTTTAGTTCATGTCCATGTGTCATAAGTTCTTTAGCTTCTACATTTCCCACACTATTCTTGCCCTCCCCCTGTCTATTTTCTACCCACCGTCTATGCTACTTATTCTCTGTACCTTTTCCCCCTCTCTCCTCCTCCCACGCCCCTGTTGCTAACCCTCCATATGATCTCCATTTCTGTGGTTCTGTTCCTGTTCTGGTGGTTTGCTTAGTTTGCTTTCGTTTTAGATGTGGTTGTTAATAACTATGAGTTTGCTGTCTTTTTACTGTCATATTTTTTTATCTTCTTTTTCTTAGACAAGTCCCTTTAACATTTCATATAATAAGGGCTTGGTGATGATGAACTCCTTTAACCTGACCTTGTCTGAGAAGCACTTTATCTGCCTTTCCATTCTAAATGAAAGCTTTGCTGGATAGAGCAATCTTGGATGTAGGTCCTTGCCTTTCATGACTTGGAATACTTCTTTCCAGCCCCTTCTTGCCTGGAAAGTCTCTTTTGAGAAATCAGCTGACTCTCTGATGGGAACTACTTTGTAGGTGACTGTCCCCTTATCCCTTGCTGCATCTAGAATTCTCTCCTTCATTTTAATCTTGGCTAATGTCATTACAATGTGCCTTGGTGTGTTCCTCCTTGGGTCCAACTTCTTTGGGACTCTCTGAGCTTCCTGGACTTCCTAGAAGTCTATTTCTTTTGTCAGGTTGGGGAAGTTCTCCTTTATTATTTGTTCAAATAAGTTTTCCACTTGTTGCTCTTCTTCTTCTCCTGGTACCCCTATAATTCGGATGTTGGGACGTTTAAAGATGTCCTGGAGGTTCCTAAGCCTCTTCTCACTTTTTTGAATTCTTGTTTCTTCCTTGTTTTCTGTTTGGTTGTTTGTTTCTTCCTTCTGGTCCACTCCATTGATTTGAGTCCCAGTTTTCTTCCCATCACTATTGGTTCCCTGTGCATTTTCCTTTATTTCACTTAGCATAGCCTTCATTTGTTCATCTAATTTGCAACCAAAATCAACCAATTCTGTGAGCATCCTGATCACCAGGGCTTTGAACTGTGCATCTGATAGGTTGGCTATCTCTTGGTTGCTTAGAAGTATTGGCTTTGGGGCTTTGATCTGTTCTTCACTTGAGCCGTGTGTGTGTGTGTGTGTGTGTGTGTTTGGGGGGGGCGTCTGGTCACGCCTGTTATGTATGAGGGGCAGAGCCTTAGATGTTAACCAAGGCGGGGCAACCCAGTGGCTGGGTTGTGACGCTCTATGTGGGGGGGGCAGGGTCAGCGAGGGAACAAGGGTGCTTGCTCCGCTCTCCCTCAGATTCCAGTCCCTTCGGCCGTTTCCCACAAGCAAATTGGGCCCTTCTGGTGCTGCCTCCCAGGTGGGTGGGCCTGTGTACGCTCTAGGACCCTGTGGGTCTCTCCAATGAACTCTCCTGTGTGGCTGGAAGTCTCTCCCGGCACCTCAGCCCCACAAGTGTTTTTAGTTGGTGCTTTTGCGCTTTATTTCCTGGCACTGGGGCCCTGGGTTACTTGGTCTGTTTCCTCGTTTTCGCCTGGTTTATCTGCGTGCAAATGTATGTCCATGATCAGCCAGCCGCCTTGTGCACCCGGGGTCTGCTAGCCACCCGGACCACCAGCCACCTCTTTCTTCTGCCTCAATCCCTCTCCTCAGGCCACTGACTCCACCCTTCCTGCCGGTCTGGATGAATGATTGTCAACTTCCTTACAGTTCAATTTTCTGTCAGATCTGGTTGTTTTTTTGTATCTGAATCTTTGTTGTCCTTAATCTTGGTTGTGCAAGGAGGCACAGTGTGTGCACCTATGCCTCCATCTTGGCCGGAAGTCTTGAGAAAACCCGATTTTAAAAGTGAGGAAATCTTTGAACAGATATTTCACAAAAGAAAATATATAAAATGGCCAGTAAACACATGCAGATATGTTCAAGATCATTAGTCTTCAGAGCACAGCATTCTATTAATCTTGATAAAATGGAAAAGACTGACAATATCAAGGCTGGGACTAATACCAAGCAGCTGGAATTCTCACACATTGCTAATCAGGATGCAAAATGGCACACTTTAAAAAACAGGCTTTTTTTTTTTTTTTTAATCAAGTGAAATGTATCCTTACATAAGTTCACAAAAAAGATTTGCACTCTGATATCCAAAACAACTTTATTAAAATAACCAAAATTGCACACTACCCAGATGAGCACAAGCAGGTGAATGGGTGAACACATCCTGGTAGGTCCGCATAATGAAATACTACTTGGAAAGAAAGTTATTGATGCAGGCAACAACATGGATGAATCTCAGAAACATTATGCTGAACAAAAGGAGCATATTGAAAAGTGCATATTCTTTACAATTCAATATTTACGACATTCTAGTACAGGCAAAGCTAATACCTGTAGTGACAGGAAGCAAATCAGATGTTACCTGGAAGTGGAGGGTGAGGTTGAGATTTACTGGCACAGTACCTAGTACTGTTGGAGGCTCACCAAGCTTTGTTGTTGCTGGTAGTCGTCCTTAATTCTGTCCTCCTGTTTGTTTTCAGGTGGATCTACCTTCATGACCAGAATTTATGCATCCCCGCCAGTTCCTCTTTCGTTTATGGAGCTGTACCCATAGGAGCCAGTATTTACGTTATCGGAGATCTTGACACAGGTAAGAACCTTAGGGTGACTTTTACCGTAACTGTTTCCTAGTGATTCCCAAGCATGTTGTCTCACCACTGCTTATTTTTGTGGTGCAGGCACCAATTACGACTACGTGCGTGAGTTTAAAAGAAGCACTGGAGCCTGGCACCACACTAAACCACTCCTTCCATCCGACCTCCGCCGCACTGGGTGTGCAGCCTTACGTATTGCAAATTGCAAGCTTTTCCGCCTGCAGCTTCAGCAAGGCTTATTTCGTATCCGTGTTCATTCACCTTGAAGAGGAAGCAGAGTGGAAGCAGAGCTCCTGACCAAGTGCACTGTCACATGGCTTTACGCGAGGGGGACCGAGATGGCAGCCTAAACTTGCTCTGCGTGCCAGGCTTTGTGTGGTAACTCTGGTGGTTTTATAATGCTTAGACGCTTGAGCTTCAGCTCTTGTTTGGGAGAACATGTAACTGTTCAAAAACTACCTGGGAGGAATCGGATCCTCCAGTTAGGTGTGTCTATAGACAAATGGAGGCTAGACAGTGTCAAAAGGGAGAGGGAGGTGGGAATCGGTAATTATGTAAAATATTGAAGTTAAAATACTAAGGTGCATTTTTCCTGAAGGTACACTGCTGTGTACCTGGCTTTGGTAAACAAACAAACAAAAATTCGTATATGCAAATCAACATATCCAAACATACCAAGACTGCTTTTGTACTGCACTTGGAAGGAAATATTATGCCTAACCCTGCCCAACAAATTAAGGATTGTGCCTAAAATGTTAGATTGGGTGGTATGCCAGCTAGTCTCCATTTACTACTAGTATTCTGTGCTAAGAATCTTTTTAAAACTATATTATGATAAATTGAAACTAAGATAAAATTTCTCTTTGATGACATTCTATCTTAGTAACACTCAATAAATTAACGAGTCAGGTTGCAGCCCTCGTATGAATTTAAAGGAAGTTGCTAACTTCTGTGATAATTTAGATTAAGGTACGTTCCGCCATAGTTTCTGGGGTAGCACTCTTGGAGTTGTGAAGGATCTCAGGCAGCGCCAGTCTTCCCTTCAAGTAATCAGAACCATTTTATGAATATGAGCGGATTAGGGAGGAGGAGATTTTATAACAGAAAGACCTGCATTAGACAAATAATAACGGTCTGCTGTGACCACACACAAAAAAATAATAATAATAATAAAATAAAATAAAAGCCAAAAAAAAAAAAAAACAACAAAACACAAAAACAGTCCAGACAAAATATAACGGGATCAAAACTTTTAACAATAATCTGTCTGAAAGCACACAAAGTCTTGTTTACTACTGTTTAGGATTTGAAAACTTGTCTTAGAATGCGAACCTGTGTTCAGAATCTAGTCTTTGTGGTAGAAGATCCTCAATGCCATTCACTAGTAAGGATGTTAGACAAATTACGATAAAGTTTGGCTGGTAGAATAAACTACCTCAACTTAATTTCATTCTGTTCATAGCAGAGCGAATTCCTCCTTTCCTGTCTCTCACTCTCACGCCACTCTCCCTCATGTCCTGTTGTGGGGAAAGGTCTGTCATTAGCAGCATTTATCTTGTAAGATACTTTGTTTTCCATTCAAATTAGACCACATTAGTGTGAAATCAGGGACTTCAAAGTGCTTGATTACTTTATCATTTGAATTTTATGCAATATCACATTTTTGATCAATTTAATAATATAGAATTCTTCATTTTTAATTGTTTCCTACAGCTCCCCCCCGCCTTAGAATATGGCTCTAAGAAGCAGTGTTTTGTCTTAAAGATTAATGTATAAATGTATCTGGTAGTTGTACATTTGAGGACAGGAATTTCAGTAGGAAACTTCCTATATGGAATGTTTGTATGCTATTAACATGCATGTGAAATGCCGCTTGTGTTTTCCCACCATGAATAGAAAAAAGGGTGAGAGGCTTTTGTTTTCGTTTTAAATACCCGCTAGAAGTCAACACAGTGCTATCGAAGTTGCTGAGAGGAGCCCTGCCTGTGGCGGTTCTGCAGAATGTTACGTGTGGCACATTTATGCCCCATTCTGGCAGAAGAGTTTGGTAAAGGACGGAATGAAGCTTTTCTCTTCTCTGTCCAAGGCACGAGGCCAGGTTTGCCACACGTTCAAGTGCCACGGTCCAGTTGGGTCTGCGAATCGAAGCCAGCCTTTTTCCTTTGTGTTGCGTGTGGGTCTGCTGTTGTCTGCACACTTTCCCAGCGATACTCTGGATATTTTATCAAAGCAAGCTCCATGGCCACTACAAAGACAGAAAACATTCTTCTTATAATTAGGTATTAGTTTTAGAGAAAACAAATTGCTGAAAAAGTGGATTTTCTTTAGTAAAGGATCTTGTGTAGAACACAGCTTTGGCATTCGGAAGCTGCAGTTGGGATACATTAAAGTAGTCATTGGTATCTTACTAAAGCTGTGACAATCAGCAATTCTCTCTTTTTTAAATTTCTGAAGTTTAAACTTCCTCCCCGCCTACGCCGGGCCTTTCCAAGGAGAGGATTCATTGGTTAGGAGTGAGTGGGTCCCTGTTGCAACATTGTCAGTGCCCTGCACTTCGCTTTTTAAAGTTATGTTCTTTTAAGTCAGTTTATTGACATGATAGCTGCAGAAATTAGGGAATATTTTATAAAATGAATTGCCACATAATATGGGATGCAAAACCAACAAAAACTGCTAAGTGCCAAACTGATTTCTACTATATATATATATATACATATATATAAATATGAAAATATTTTGTTGAAGTGTAGGGATGTATTTAATTTTATTATGTTCCAAAATTAATCATGACCTTTTTTTGTAAATTACAGTTATTTCAGTATTGTGAAATAAATTTTAACTCGTTTCATGCAGGTTTGTGTTTTAACATTCCACTTATGACTTGAAACATCTTTTCTTGATCAATTTTTGATACTTCTTTTTCCATAAGGCACTTTTACCAGGCATATGTTGGAATTGGCGGCTGAGGCTAGATCTTAAAATTTTAAATATGATATCTTTGGGAGAAGTGCAATTTATTTTCCTTATCCCACCAACAGAAGGAAAGTTGTCTCAGGTTAGAGTAAGTGAGTATATTTAAAGAATCTCCCCTCTGCTACAATCTAAAGTAGGTTTGTTTGTTTCTTTAGTACATCCAAATGTAGATTTTTCAAAGATTTTAAGTGTTTAATTTAAAATGAAGTTTTTTGTGGGGGGGGAGGGTTCTGATAGTGCTTATATCCTGTGAGAGGAAAAAGTGTGAAAAGAGAGATGTGAGAGAGGGCGAAAGGGTGTGTGTGTGCGTGTGCGCGTGTGCGAATGCGTGCTTTGCAATGACTTGGTAAGTCCGTTTGTATATGTTTACTTTTGAATTGTAGTTCCAAACTACATATATTACTGTCTTCTGGTGCTTCTGATAAATTCTTGAGCCTGTGGCCCTTCAGTTCATACTACTGTGTTAAACTCATGTTGAGTGTAAATATTGAAAAATTTGTAGTTTGTAGTTTTACTTGGTGTTTGCATTTCTTTTCTTTAGTGGGATTAACAACGTTTGCCAACTAGTAGTTGGTATGCTGTAAAGATTTGGCCTACGAAATTTCTAAGTTCATTGTGTATTTCATTAATTTATTATTTCATTGCTGCGAGGAGATAATAGCTAACGGTGGGCTTTTTTCAAACTGTAACAACCAAAAAGGCACATTTGGGGGGATGCGGGGGGCGGGGTGTTGTCTGTACGGAAGTGTTCTGTTGTGTTGCACTACCACTTTAATGACGGCACTTTCTTCAGTGGTGCTTTAGAAGTGCCTTTTTTAATCATTGCTAAGTGTGGGGTTCCCTAGGCAATGCACAGGAAATGCAGTCCTTATGTTGACATGTGAGGGTGGGGCTGCCTTTGCCAAGCACCTCAGTTACCCATGGCAGTGAGTTAGGCTTTTAGGGAAATGCGTTAGCTGCCTTGGTCCATTGGGGTTCCATTTGATATGTTCCTATTTGAACAAACCAAACCAGGACCCCAGAATGTTTTCCAGGGACCACTGGAAAACACTGCAATATTACCTTCCAGAATATTGGCTTTCTTGATTCAAGAGGAGCCTCCTCTGGTCAGATGAAGACATTTGACTATCTGGGGAAAGAATAAGGTGCACTTACACTGCACATTGCATCAATTTAACAAGTGCTTGCACCCCCACCCCCTTAAAAAGCACCTGGTGGAAGGGAAAGATGAGGCTGCTCTTGTTCAGTGGCTGCCCCCCCAAACCTGTGAGCCTTGGGGTTAGCCAGTGAGAGAGGGGACTCTGATTGATGTAGAAAAGCCTGCCCTAGGTTTAATCAACAAATGTTTATTGAGCACCCACTAAGGTTTCTGCTTGCATTTCTGAGGAGCTTAACAGTGAGGCAGGTATAACACTGCTCTCCTTCAGGACTGTAAACTCCTGGGGGCAGGGACCACACCTTAGTCATCTGCTAATCCCAGCTTCACAGCAGGCAGTCAGCAAAGGCTGGACCAGTGAATGCGGTGGTGTGCTGTGCGCCAAGTGATGTGTT
Source organism: Glossophaga mutica (assembly GCA_039655065.1). Taxonomy (NCBI): domain Eukaryota; kingdom Metazoa; phylum Chordata; class Mammalia; order Chiroptera; family Phyllostomidae; genus Glossophaga; species Glossophaga mutica. Next base: position 25,470,693 of record CM077315.1, read on the forward strand.
TCACAGGGTTGCAAAGTACCCTCCAAGGGGGACTTAGAATTTTCTGGATTTTAAGTGAGAAAGTTTATGCACACGTGTGCTGGCCTCATAAAGTGGGAGCCCAGCACAGAAGAAGCAGTGCAAAGTGCCTGACATGTGACACGCCCCTCTGTGGTTTCCGTCTGGTCTGCGGGGTTTTTGAGACCCTCTGCTCAGCACACCCAACAACATTTTTCACATTTACTGTGGGGTTTTATTTATTGCTTTTTATATGGGGCTCAAAATCTTTTCCAGAACGTACTGCTTTGATCCTCGCCTCTGTGTGAAGGCACAGTGCTCGCTGCTGGACAAGGAGCAGCCCTCGAGGCCAGTAGATGCAGCCCCACTCCACTGCACACAGGAGTGGACACCACAGGCAGAATCCAGGCCTCCAGACCATCATCTCGCTGTTGAGCCTATTAGACTCAATTTTCTAGGCAGACAGGATTCTTAATAATCGTCTAATAATCATTAAACCCCCAAACATATTTTTTGCAAACTGCACAGATATAAAATGAAAGGTCTTTGGTTTTCTTTGTCAGTTAGCTATAGGAAATTTCAGAATTTACTAAGTCTGTAAGAACAGAAGTAATAAGTGTGTTTGAAAGAGAAGCTGCTTTTACTTTAAAAGAGCTGAAGCTTCATATATACTTCCTTTCCTTGCCACGTATAAGGTGATCAGTAAGGGAAAGGGAATTGTGTCTTAGAATGTTAAGGAAAGTATTTTGCTAGCTGTTTAGTAAGCCCTGAATATTCATTATAGCCAGTTCAGAAATTATAGAAATTTATGGTATACAGGTGAGGAATAACTTGTCCATGTTTGAGAAGAACATGAACTCAGGTTGAGAGTTTGTCCTGCCTGCTGGCAGTGAAGTCTCAATAGTATTGAACTATAGACTTTTTTTTTGGGGGGGGGGGGGTAAGCCAGCTGATAACTTTTATTTTTTTTTTTTGTAGTTTTCAGAAGGAAGTCTGTTATCATTTTAATTTTAAACATACAAACATACCAACTTTGCCTCATTACAAAAGTTCCATTTATGTGACATCTGAGGAGCTCAATTATGACTGTACTCTTAGGTCTGATGCCTACAGTTTAGGAAAGTTTGTTCTTAGTTCTATCTCGAAGTGATTTGATTTTTAAATTCCATCTCTTTCAAATACCTGACAGCAAAGTTCTAGATAGTCAAATATCTAAAACAATGTTACGTAATTATCTAGTGGGAAATATCTGTTGCCTTCTGTTTTATTTTGAAGTAAAAACTAAGCTTTTTAAATTGCTACTCAACTGAAATTTGGCTAATTATAATTTTTGATGTTAACGTCCTCCTATCCCAGGGAAGTTGTAAATTCTTAGGTTGCTATGATGTGAATTAGAGAAGGTGCGAGCAGGGGGAAGACACCAGGCCAGGCCCTGGGTACACACTGCTCGGATGAGCTGGAAAGAGATGAGCAGGTTGACGGGACCCTTGCAAATAAAAGTTCCCTTCAAGTAATTCAGACCCCACGCCGGTGCAGGTTCATCTTGCTTTCTGGTTGGTGAATGATACTTATTAGAAGTTTACTTGTAGCAATTCAGTACAAATCGTAAGTTTTTAAGTACTTTATTTTTATTGTTCTTATTCATCAATTACAATTACAGTGGGTGCACCTAAGAACCTTGGGTCATACATTTTGAAGTTAAACCAATGAACTTGGTTTAAACATGCCTGTTTAGTTGGATGAGAATTACATGCACTTATTCCCTTGTTCTTAGTGTTTATAGGAGAAACTCTGTTCTCGGCTACCTCATTATGTGGTGTTGTGCTTGATCCCTTGCCAATTTAGAAGAATCCAACACATTCTGTCCTTTGACAAAAGCCTGGAAGCAAGCAGTAAGCGGCCTTGAAGAATACAATTCTCTAAGGCATATTTTCCATTTTACTGCTTTTTTTTTTAATAGGCACTTTTAATCAGGAGGAATAGTAATTCTCCTAGAGCTGCTGCAAAGTGATTACTTGAAACTCAACTTGAACTTTAAAGAGTCTTCAAAAGACTATGTTTTCATAACGTAGAAAAGTAGTATATTCCAACACCACTGCTGTATAAGACAGCTTGATTTCCATCCTTCTTAGAATCAGACAGGAAATTTGCCTTTAGTTTGACCCATTGTTTGGAATTGAGATGTCTGGGGCTACTGTTTTTCATTTTCTGTGAGGTGCTATCATGAGCAGTTTGAGGATCTATTAAATGTATTTGCATGAATTTGATTCCCAAGAGTCTTTCATGTTGACGAAGATACAGGCTCATGACTAGACTCTTCTTCTCTTTTAGTTCTGATAACCTGGGGCTTTAAAACACACCACTGGAAGTGTCGCCCAGGTGCAGGGTTGAGGTTGGCCGAACAACATAGAATTGCATTACAGTTAAAATCGTGAGTGATGAGGTTCGTTCCGTGTCGGTGAAATGTCCCTCCCTCCCTCCCTCCTGCATGTGCCTTCTCCACATGGCGCAGGTGGGGCCCTGTCAGTGCACCTAGGCACTGCGGGAAGCTGCGAGGCCCATCAGTTCTTGTAGACAGAGCTGACCTTGCGGGAGTGATTTCTTACGGGAATTAGGGATGGTGCCCAGAAGCGTAATGCCCATTCCTAAAAACCTAGTGTACTAGAAATAACTTCACGTGGGAGATAAAATTTAAAAACTTAACTCTCCTTATGCATTAATAAGATTTCATTTTTACGCTTGTGCTTCTTAGAGGCTTTTACAGGGCTTGCTCCTGACAGTGGAATGGCAGTTGCCCCTCAGGTGACAGCAGGTGAGCGCCCCGTGGCTCTGGCAGCAGGCCAGGAGACATTTCCTTGGGCAGTTTTCAAGAAAACCCGACTTACCCCTTTAAAGCTCCAAACTGTATTGCAGTTATTTTTGTGAGGAAACCATCTGTAAACATTTGACGTACTTTCCTAAGCAGACCTAGTGGTTACAAGCAGGTGTGGGCTTGTGGTCCAGGTGCATGTGGGTGTGAAACTTTTACCACTGACGGCTTCATGACCTTTGCAAGCCCTTGAACCCTAAAGCTCGGTTTCCTACCTTCGGAAGTATGGGATAACGGGTATTTGCCTCTTAGGGCTGCTGTGAGGATTAGGGGAAGTGGTGGTGAGAGCTTGGGCTCCCTGGGGCCTTGCACACAGAGGGTGGTGGTGGTTACAGCCTTGGCTGCCCTTGACCCTCATCTTGGCCTCTGGTCGTTGATTACGTCAGCTCCTGTGGGGCAGGGGCTGCCGCATGCTGAGCCTCCCTGGCCTTGGTGCGCTCCTCGTTCTCACGTCTGCTGCCACGCGATGCCCAAGTGAATGTATATTTGTGTCCATAAGATTTTTTACTTTCTAGACACCTTCTCCTCTGATATTTAAGATTATTCCAGATAGTTGAAATATCCCAAAATACGTGTTTACAGTATTTAGAGTTGTTATGACTAACCCTTGATTCAGAATTTGCCTAACGAAGCCCCGTAGTAATCCTTAAAACTCTTAACCAAGGTTGAATTTTTCTTTTTTCCCTAAAATATCAAAAGTAATAGGCTATATTGGTCAAATAAACTGGGTATTTCCTAGATCTCTATTTGAGATCAGTAGACCTAAACTATGCTCTCTTAACTTGGACATGATGCAAAACTTAAAAACAAGCAAACAAAATTTGTATTTCTGGTGTGAGTGTGTATGTGTGTGAGTGAGTAGAACTTTTGTACCTTCAGAAAAGAAGGGTTATTTAACAGAGATACAAAAGTGAACTACTTAATCCGTTTATCCTTTTCTAGTATCACTTTTCAGTTTAGATTATGGGACTGGTAGGTTTATCAGTATGTGATGTGCCCAACTTATCTTGATTTCAGTAAGGCATTTGATAAAGTCATTCTTAATATCTGTGCATTTCCTTTGAGAAAAGGAAGTAGAAATAGGGTTGAAAGGGCTGAGGAATGGATGGAATTGACTGAACACCCAGACGGTGTCAGTGAGGCTGGATCCCTGTCCGTGAGGACCGAGGTCCTCTAACAGTGTCCGATTTTAACATTTTTATTAGTCACTTTCATGAAAAAGTAAAAGACAAAAAGTGCTGGGAGGGATTAAGTGTTGGGTGTTCGGGTCTACAGTGCTCTTTACAGTCTAATAAAACAGCTAAATAAATATAAAGCCTTCCGTCTAGGTTCAGAGAAGATAGTTCCTAATTGAAAAAGAAAGAAAAATGGTGGGGCTGCGGGGCTGATCGCTGATGTTTTGAACGTGAGCCAGTGTTTAAAATAACAGCACGTGTTTGTGTGGGGGCTGGTGACCAGAGAAGGAAGTCTGTTCTGCTGCTTTCATCCATCCATGGGCCGCGTGTATTTAGCTGTCAGTTGCAGGCCCCGCACGCTGGGAGACCTGAGCAAGTCTGGAGGCCACCCTGAGGATGACAGCTGGAGCGAGAACCTTTGCAAGCCTGAGGCTCCGACCTGTAGGGGAGCCTTTCGAAGGACAGATGGGCTCACTGCAGAGTGCCTGGCTCGGGCCAGCGGGCAGAAACTAGAGAGACAGAATTTTGTTGTTTTAGAACTTTCAAGTGGACTCGCCCGCCTCGTGGTGAAATGGTGCTTCCTGGGGTCCTGAGCGCTCATCTGTGAAAGGGCTCCAAGGGCGACTCCCTGCAGCTCTGGCTCACTCAGCAAGAGCCCCCTGCCTTGCAGCAGGGCATGGCTGACGCTCTCCGAAGCTCCTTGCAAACAAGAGCTTCTGCGAACAGTTCAGTGAAGAAGAAAAAATAATAATGTTAGTACCTTAACTTTTACATTGTCTTTGAGGAGGAGAGTCTTGGTTCTTTTAACCTGTGCCCTCTCCCTCGTTCCCCTGTCCCCTCCGTTCCCCTCCACCTGCCAGCTCGCTGTCTCTTGATTGTGGCCACTAGGCAGCAGCCCCTGCTGTCTACAGCAGAACTTCCACAAGATATTTCTAGAGATTACCCTAAAACCATGTTGTCAACTAGAACAATGATTCTCGCTTTTTCTATACTTTTTTAAAAATCACTTAGTACCTCTGCAGATTTCAGAAAGCTGATAACTAAAAATTGTGTTCTGTCCTCTGAGAACAGTTTCCACAGGACCCGGTCCCTCTCGTGGTTGGGCTCCCCCTCTTCTGTGAAGGCACAGTGCCATCTACTCTCAGCTAAGGAGGGTGGGGAGGGCACCCCCTGTGTCTTTTCCTGCCCCCACTGCCTTAGGAAGGCTCTGCTGAGACCGGAAACAGGCACAGACGGAGACACGCAGCCCAGTCCCCGGGAGGGAGCCGTCTGCTTTCCTCGTGTGTTTGCTCCCCCTTTCCTAAGGCGTCTTCCCTTAATGATAACCTTTGGTTTGAACCATGTTGTTTTTCCTGTGTCCTGTCTGCAGGTACTGCTGGGGGGCGTGTCTCTGAGGAACTAGGCCCTTCCACTGGTTGGCACTTCTGTATGCCAGTTTAGGGACTTCCGTCAAAGTGGAAGAGGTCATTTTGGTCGTGTTTAAGAATGCTCATTTTACACACTTTCCTTGGCAGTTGCATTCCTGCCTTGCCCTCTGTTCCTCACCCCATAACTCTTTTAGCCTGATTTTTTAACCACTTGAGTTACATATTAAAGGGGGGTGGGTTCTTCTGGCACCCCAGACCATTAGCCTAATAATATTTCCTAAAAAGGCATCTTCTGGGAGTCCCGGGCCTGGGCTTTGCGAATAGCACTTTCCACAGCCAGCCGTCCTCGCTGCAGGAGAGCCAGACCTGTGGCCCAGGCCCCAGAAGCTTCCCAGAATCTGCCACGCTCTGTTCCTGCCAGGTGGGAACTAGGGGCCCAGAGCCTCTCCCCACCTGAGGCGTCACCAACTGTGTATCTATGGCTCCTGAAGCAACTGTAGACTAGGACAGCCTCCCTGGGGCCCAGGTGGCTCCCACCTCCCACATGTGCCCTGCAGGCCCTCAAGGCTCCTCCCTGAGCCAGGAGGGGGTGCTCCAGACACCACACGTACTACCTCAGCACCGGCCGGGAGGCACTGTGTGGGCCCAGATCATCCCGAGACGAGTGCTCAGGGCTGGGTAGCTCCTGGGAACTGGTGTAAACAAGCTCTGCCGCGGCATCCGCAGGCCCGCACAGGACGCCCCATGTGGGTTCGGTCCGCACCAGTCTGGCCGGCGTTTGTCAGAGCCGAGGAAGGCCCTCGCTCGCTTTTCTCTCTGTCAGCTCTGGCTGGAAACGCTGCGCTCCAAACTGCGTATGGAGTCAGAAGTTAGACCCGCTTGTTTACAGTGAGAGAGACCTTTCCGCATATTTTTCAAAAGGAGCTTTTGCTGCAGAAAAAACTCCAGAGGAAAAAATGTATTATTATCATTAGTCTAGCATATGCTCACTGAATTAGACTCTTACGCTTTGTAAAAAAATTACGTAGGCTGTAGTATGTGGAGCAAAGGGGTGTCATCAGCTTAAAAACAAGCCTTTGGTTTATGTGGGTTTATAGCATCGTCTTCCTATGTGGCACCTCAAATTCAAGTTCTGCCTGAAAACAGATCACCCCAAATCCACGGGCTGGATCTTTTTATGGTGGGAAACGTGTCGGGTGGCCTTTGGTTGAAAAAAGCACAGGTATTTAGGAAACTTGCTTAATAATTAATCAGCGGCTTTTTCTGCCGACGGGGTCTTTTCATTTTGACTCATCTGTAACACAGCTTTGTTTGGTTCCTCACCCCTGTGCCCCTTCAAGCCGCCAGTGACATAGTCGTACTCATTTTGTTTTGAATCATACCATTTGGGAACTGTGACAATCATCAAAAAATAATCACAGCTTGGGCAGAAATTTTGAAGAACTGTCGCAGCCAATTCTGCAGTTTGTATTCATAGAACTGGGGGCGATCAGCAGACTTAAAAAAGGCACCTCCCCTCCCTTCCCACGTCCTCCCATCCTCACCAGAAACTGTTGCAGACGCGCCTCCAGCAGGCTCTGGCAGACTTCATTGTACCTGGCCGTGTCTGTCTGTGAGTGGGGCCCACCCGTGAAACGTGCACATCCCTCTGTCTCCTAGCACCGATGCCAGTCTTCTGCCCCGAGAGAGAAAACTGTCGGGGGGATTCCTTAGAACAGGGTTGGGGTTCAGCCCGACCCTCTCAGACTCGTGGCTGACCTTCACAGTGGGGCTGGGTCCAGTGAACGGCCAGCGTCGCTCCTGTTGGCTGGTGCCTCTGTGGTGCCAGGTGCCACATACACGATAGCCACACTTGTCAAAAACCAGCTGCTAGTGCCCTCTTGATGTGTCGTTTTGTTGCACTCAGTATCATAAGGAAGTTTTTATAAATACCACAGAAATACCAAATTCCCAAAACACCACATCAAAATGCACCCTGTTAAACACAGATCTTTGTTTAACAAACATCTCTGTATCTTCTTACATGGTACATACAGAATAGTTTTAATTTCATATTAATATTTAATATTATCTAGTAAGATTCCAAGTTGGGAAGTCTACTTGGGGATGTATTCAGGCTAGGTTGTATTGTGTGTGATAAGGTATCCTGATCTTTTAAAGAGACACCTACTACCGAAAAACAGGGATTTGCAATGAAAAATAGGTAAGCTAAGTGAAAGATATTAGACAGAGACTTCAAAATGCTGGGAGGTTGCAACTTGTACTATCGCCCCCCCCCCCCCCGCCCCCAGTAGTGTAGTAGAGAAATGCTGTGCTCGTGTGGTTTCAGTGAGACGTCACGCCTCGGACGTCCTGTGGTTCAATGTGTTTGTTCTGTGGAGTAATTTTCTATTTCTTTGCTTGTATGAAATTTAGCGAAGTTGAAGTAATTTTGAATTAGTAACCTTTCTTACAAAGTTGCTTTATGGTTTACAAGTAATAACTGATGCAAAAAGGATACGTCCACTTCTTCCATCGCGGAGCGCGCGCGCTTGGTCCACATGCCTGGGTCACTGCGGGCTGCCTGCGGGGTCGGTCCCTTCCCACGAGTGCAGGACTCGCGCTGCGGGGACATATCGCCATTGTGCTGTTCTCTTGTACCAAGGACCAGTGAAAGTGTTTTATCTTTTTTATGTAGTTTGTATGGACTGGGTTTTATAACTGTAAGAAACCAGACACAGAGTGTTGTATTTTGATCTGAAATTTGTGTATGGTAAAGTAATTTTGTTTTATGTATTGGAAGTTCATTTAAAACTTGAAATATTTTCTAGAAGGGTACAGAACAAAATGAATCATCTTTAAGCTGTTTAATTAACCTAATAAAACAATTTGATGGGGAAGGCATTCTAATTGATTCTGATTTTTCCAGGGGTTTATGTGTTTGGAGTATTGCCTTTTTATGCTGCCACTTAAACAGCTGGGTGTCGGCGTTCTGGTCCTTGGCAGCCACGCTCCGGCCACTGCCTTGGGGCCCCCAGCCCTGTCAGCTCACTCTCCACGCTGTCTTCCCGACCCCAGTTTCTAATTTCCTCTCCTCGGAAGAAGGAGATGAGGCTTGATGTCAAGGGTCTAGTTATATAGGAAAATTCCATCTGGGGAGCTGGAATTCTCTGTCGTTTCTTCTTGCTACCGTGCCAGAGACTGCAAACCCACAAAGACCAGTGGAACTAAGGAAAAAAAAGTCAAGAGCAGGTCTCCACTGAAGGCAAGGGACAAAGAACTTAGAGAATCTACCAGGGATGTTGAAGTGGGATCTGTGAAGTTCCCTGGAATCACTCCTAAAACCACATGGAAGGAAGAAATGGGATATTCATCTCCAGTTGTATAGCAGGGCATAGTGTTGTTTTGGAAGTTGGTTTTGATTTGTTTCTACCTTCCACACCAAGGTCGTAAAGTCTGCGAACCTCGTTATCACCGGGGAGGGCAAAGGTTGCTGTGGAGCACTTTCTGTAATCGAAGTCTTAGCCAGGAACCAGTGCCCTGGCCGGCGTGGTTGGGGTTACTGGAGAGCCTGAAGCTCTGCCCCGAGATGCGCAGGCCCCTGCCGGCAGCGCTGAGGATCCTGGCTAGGCCCACTCACCCACCAGGGGCCCTCTCAGCGCCTTCCTTCTTGTCTATGAGGCTGAATCCTAGATTTCCTTGTCTGGAGGGTGAAGGCAGTGATTCCTCATTCTATAAAACCAGCGCTTGCAAAGTGAAGGATAAATATGTCACACACACTAGGATTCACAACAATGATAATAATACAACAACAACAGAAAATAAGTGTTGCCAAGGACATGGAGGAGTTGGAACCCTTGTACATAAGGTTGCTGAAGGGAGTGTAAGACGGTGCAGCCACTGGAAAACTGATAGGCGGTTCCTCAACAAGTTAAACAGAGTTACCATGGGACCCAGCAATTCCAGTCCTAGGGGTATGAACCCAAGCGAAATGAAAACAGACTCAAATACTGGTATGTGGATATTCATAGCAGCACTATTCACACTAGCCAAAAGGAAGAAAGAGCCCTACTAAAACATCCGTCAGTGGATGAATGGGCACACAAAATGTGGTCCATCCATGCAATGGACTATTATTCATTCATTGAAAGGAACGAGGCACTGACACACGCTTGAACCTTGAAAAACGTGCTGAGCGAAAGAAGCCAGTCGCAAAGGACCATGGCGTGCAGGGTCCCCTTTACATGCAGGGTCCCCAGTAAGCAAATCTGGAGAGAGCAGGAGGTGAGTGGTTGCCGGGGCCGAGGGCCGGGAGCGATGGGGAGTGACTGCTGCGGGCACAGGCTCTCCTTCGGGGTGATGAGACCATGTTCGTGCAACACTGTGCGCGTGCTAAGTGCCACACCTAGAAATGGTTTGTGTTCTGTGACGTTTATCTCAACAGTAAAAGGAGGGAGAGAACACGGGGAGCAAATAAAAAAAAGATCAACGCTCTGAATGCTGTGTGTTTGGGAAGACTGAGGAACTGGGGGACCCACTTTCATTTCCCAGGTGGCGTGCCCTGTCGACGTCCCTGGGGTGACGAGATTCGGGCTGGAGGGCCCGAGGGTCTGGTGTGTGCGGGGAGGGGGCTCTCAGCCTCGACCCCTGTGTGTGTGTCGGTCCGTGGGGCGGGGGGACCTGCAGGTCAGGTCTCCTTCACACCATCAGGAAGTCAAAAGGAGCCTTTTGAACTAGTTTTCTAAGTTAGATTCAAGAGGACTCAATCCAGCAGTTCAATGCCAGGCTGCAGTTCAAACCCAGTCTCCACCACCAACTCATTCTTTGACTAGTTCCTTACCCCCTGGGCCTCAGCGTCCTGGGGACAGTGACAGGACCTGAGGCCACAGGGTCGTGGGGAGAAGCACATGGGCTGCCTTGGTACCGAGAGCCACAGCCGGCACACACTAAGCCCCGTGCTCGTTACTGGGCTTTTGTCTCTTAGCTCCTTCAGGGCTGCTGGTTCCCGACAGGGCTGACCGGAGCTGCACTTAGCACACCATCCCCACCGCCTAGCCCAGGCCGCGCCTCCCCAGCGGTGGTCGCAGCTGCCTGTCCAACCCAGAGCACGCCAGGGCAGCACAGCCCCCGGCCCACTGGTGCTGCCCGGGACCCCCAGCCACTCTGAAACTGTTTGTAGGGCCGGACTCCCCAGGGGGAGGCGGGTGCTGAGAGGACTCCCAGCCTGGGAGTCTCACCATAAGGGTGGGTGTGTTTTTATCCAGCAGGATATACTTACCAGCTGCTGCCCGGAAAGGGGAAACTGACTCAGATTCCAGGCCAGCTGGATTCTCCAGCTGCTGCAGCTGCTGTTTCCCCCGCACAGCTATGAGGTTGGGGGGGGGGGCGGTGAGCAGGGGGTGTCATCTGCCTGGGCTGTCTGCTCCCCTTAGCTGTCTTTCCTCCCATCCTGATGCTTAACATCCCAGGCCCTGTGGTGGGCCCTTTGCTGCTAATTGTCATCCTCACAACATCCCTGTGAGATCACTGTGACCCTCCCTTAACAGACAAGAAAAACACAAGCCATGGCGTCACTTGCTCCAAGTCACATCGCTCACCTAAGGCAGAGCTGGGGATTGCACCCAGGTCGGTGTGGTATCTGGGCCTGCGGTCTCTCTGCAACTGTCCTTGTGCCTTTACGCCACCTCTTTGTGTCATGAGGCACAATACGGTGGGATTGGCACTGACAAAGTTCCCTCTGTTCTGAGGGTGCCCGCAGCACCGGGCCCTGGAGACTTGGCCAGAGGGGCCAGCTGTGCTGGGGAACTCCATTCAGCGTGCTCGTTCTACAGGAAAAAAACTCGAGATGCCTTCACCCCTTAGTAGGTGGGATGATGTCCCCTCTCCCCACAACACGTCCACCTCCTAATCCTAGAACCAATGAATCTGTCACCTGACGTGGCAAAAGGGAATTGGCAGATGCAATTAAGTTAAGGATCTTGAGATGGGGAGATGATCCCCAGTTATCCAGGGGGGCCCAATGTCATCACGGGGTATGAGAGCCGAGGCAGGGCTTGGAGGGATGCAGGGCCACAGGCCAGGGAACGCAGGTGCCTCTAGAAGTGGGAAAAGGCAAGGAAGCAGATTCTCCCCCGGGGCCTCCAGGAGGAGCCCAGCCCTGCCCGCACCTTGAGTTCAGCCCAGGGAGACCCCTGTGAGACCTCTGGCCTCCAGAGCGGTAAGAGAATAAATGTATTTTTTAAGCCACTGAGTTTATGATGGTTTTTACAGCAGCCCTAGGAAACTTACCCTACCCTGCAGAAGTTCGAGTTGGATTAGTCTGAAGGGCCCAGCAATAGGGCCCAGGTGATTGTAATATGCAGCCAGAGCTGAGAACCACCCATATGTCAGACGTCTTGCTTACAGGGTTGGCGGGATGTCAGCAGCAGAACTGGTGCTGCTTTCCCCTAGATCCAAGCCACTCCAGCATGTGTCTACAGAGGCTACGGCGGGAGTCCCTGGGCCTACCTGAGGTCCTGGAGGCCTGACTTTACCCAGGTTTCCTTTAAGAAGCGGAATCTCAGGACGAGGAATCTCAACAGACAGACCCTCCTGTTTTCACCAGCGATCTCTGCCGATTCCTCTCAACTTTTCTCAAAGTCCATCCCTGCAACGCTAGCCCCCTCCCTTCACAGTCTGCCTTCTCTGTGTTTGGAGATCCCACCCTGGCACTCTGCCGAGGTCCCCCTGCCTGGAGTGAAGCCCAGCCTGTGGGCTGCCGCCTCTAAACCTCTGCAAAGTGCTTTTTACCCACTGTTCCACCTTCATTTTTGTGCCACCTGACATTTCACCTTCCAGTCCCCGGGGCCCCCTGTGACCACAGGACATTGGCACATACTGTGCCTTTTCACCCAACACTCGTCCTGGCCGCCAGCTTCTCATCCTTCAGAGTGAAGCATTGATGGCACCTGGCCCTAGGGGATTTCTCTGCTCCTCTCCCCCAGCTTTGTATCAGAAGGGTTGAAAATGCTGAAGAGGCCTAAGACATTCCGAAGGGGTGCAGAGCATTGACTGCTGAATTGCAACAAATACAAATCACATGCACAGGGTAGATAACCAAACGTAGGCTCTTCTCAGTGCGTCTTTCACTTTCCCACTTTGCACGGAGGTCCAGGTAGGACAGGTGTTTCGCTTCCCTCTGGACACTCCTGTCCGAGCTGCAGGAGCTGGAGAGTCCTGAATGGCAACTGACCTCATAGGAGTCAATCAGGAGCGGCGAGGACGGTGACAGATGGGGGGTGACACGTGCCACTCAGGGGCAGCACCTCTCAGCAGATGCTCTGCTGCCGTGTGGCATGTGGGCCCCGTGTTGCCAGACCTTCTGATTTTCCAAAAAAAGCTGGAAAATTTGAGTTTTACATGAACTGCTGTGGTTTCTGCATTTATTTAAGTTAATTTGATTTTTCGGAAGAAGCATTACTGTTCATGCAGAGCAAATATCCTGGTCTTTCCTAGCCTGGAGCGCTTGGAAAACATGGCCGTCAGGAGTTCACTCTCCCATCTTCCGAATCCGGGCAGGTCTTGGGACTCACTGTGCCAACAGAATGCACAGATGTGACGTGGTTCCACTGCCAAAGCTGGGCTTCAGGTGGCCTTTGCCATTTGGCCTCTGAAACCCTCCAGCCCCAGCTGAGCCACTTGGTGACAGTTGGGGCTATAAGTGAGTGTAGGCAAGACCAGCAGAGAAACCACCCAGCTAAGCCCAGCCCACATCACTGAATCGTGAGGAAATAAATGATGGTCCTTTCAAGCCTTACACTTGGGCGTTGTACAACAAAAGATAACTGATGTATAGCCCTTAGAAGTTCTCATCTTCGTGGATTTGTTTACTTTTAGTCTCTCTTCCCTGCTCACCTCACTCCTCACACACTCCCTGGAATGCTGGCTCCATTAACCCACAGACCACGCCTGTCTTCTTCCTATTGGGTTCCCTGTGCCTCACACAATACCCGGTGGTGCCCAGTAAATACTTTGTGGAAGAATGAGTAAATGAGTGTTGAAGGGAACTCGGCTCTCTGCACTTGTGGCTCCTCTTCCACCATGTTACTGTAAATAGACAATTTAGGGAGGGGCCTTAGACCCCGGGCTGGCATGACAGCCCCGTCCCATTGCAGACAGTGGGAGAGGTCTGGGCTCACAGCCGGGCGAGTCTGGGCGTGGATCTGGAGCCCACACCGGCTCCAAGCCACGGCTTTCTGTACCTGGAAACAGAGGCTGACGCCTGCTGGAAGGCCTGCGGGGCGGCTCGGGAGAGACGCACGTTGCACCTGTGACGCATCTTGCTCCATGCGCAGCCCGTGGAGGAGCTCCGGGAATGTTGCTTCCTTTACATGTTTGGGGGAAATGCTTGCATTTCAGAGAGCAGGGCACGGGTCTGAGCGGTGCCACCTGCACTTCATCTGCTGTCTGACAGCCTCTAATTCTCCTCTTGGAGAGGCTCGGGCCTCAAGCCCCTGCAGCCGCCCCCCTCCCTGACCGCCCCCGCAGCACTGCCAGGGGCCCCTCATCAGTGAGGGTGCTCCGGGCCACCTCCTGGGCCACCCCGGCTCAACAACCATCAGGACTGTGGTAGTGTGGCCGCCACTTAAAGCAGCCCCGCCCTGTCTTCTGTCATTGGAATCCCCACAAAACCTGGGAGGTGTTTTCAGATGAGAAAACAGACCCAAGGAGCTGAAGTCATTTGTAATATGAAATAAAGAGCCCACATCCCAACAGATCCGGATCTCTGCCTCACGACCAAGGAAGCCAAGAGACAGCGGCATGTGACTTAGAAAGAAACAGGCGGGTCCCTTCTTGGGAATTCTCAGGGATGCCGTCAGTCGGCCCAGGCGGAACTTCCACAGCCCTGGGCAGAGGCAGGGCTGGGATGACTTCATGTTTGGATTGAGGACTGTCAGGATGGGAAAAAGCTGGTCTGTGTTTCAGGGCGGGTGACCTTGGCCTGAGGGGGTGACATCCCTCCTCACTGATGGGAGATGAGATCCAAACTTGAGGGGATCTAGGTGCTGAATAAAGAGTGGTATAGACCCCATGGGCGTCTGAGCACAGGCTAGCATTTCCTGACACCTGCTGGGTGCCGCCCACTGTCCCAGGGGACCCAGGACACTGGCTGCTGTGGAAACCCGGACTGGGTGCCCATCACCTTTGCTTGAGTATTGGAATCACCGGGGGGAGCTCCAACAACCAGCCCCACAAGGCCTTCACCTGAGACCAATTAAATCAGAACCTCTTGGGTAGGACCCACGTGGTGGTGGTCTACAGCTGCCAAGGCTGAGAACTGCCCCCCGTGAATGAAAGCCCACATTTGTTGAGCACTTATCTCATACCAGGTTCTAAGAACTTTTTCTTCATATGATCCGCTGAAGGTAGGTACTGTTTTCATTATCCCTATTTTACAGGTGAGGAAACTGAGGCACAGAGCAGTGGCGTTATTTCCCCAGTGCTAGTGAGTGGCAGGCCCAGTATGAAATCCAGACAGGCTGCTCCCTGAGCCTGTGCACCTCAGCACCACACGTGGCTGCCAGATGGGCTAGGACCGGCCTAGTAGTGCACAGAGTGGGGAGAAGAAGATCTGGAAGTCAGAGTGGGCCCCAGGCCAAATACAGACAGATGTCACTCTTACGGGGGAAATCTTGGGGATTTGGGAGTGGGAAAAGTCCGAATTCACATCCCAGGCCTGTCGCTCCCCAGCTGAGCGACCCCGGGCACGGAAGATGCCCAACATGCCTGTGCCTCGGTCTCCCTGCGGGCGGACGGTGAACGCCCACGGCGGACAGCAAATGGGAGACAGCCAGCTCAGGGCCTGGCAAATGGGGAGAGGGCATTCGGCGGGGGCTATCTCTGCACCGGCCCTTCCTCCCCGACCGCCTCGTGTCTGTCTCAGGTGCGTCTCCCGAGAGAAAACCTGAAGGGGCTCTGTCAGACCTGCTGCCTCTTTGTGAAGCTCCAGCAGCCTGGAACTCGCCCTACAGAGCAAAGATGGTTTGTTGTGCAAGGATGTTATTGGAAAAGGCTGTTCTTCCCCAACCAAGGAATGACCTTTTTTAAATCGTTAGTCCTGATCACACAGGCAGGATTGTCCGAAGCTTCTTCACTTCCCCGAAGTCCTGTTTTCCTCCAGAGGGAGTGCTGGGCTCCAGGACGTCTAGGGATCCCGCTGGCCCGCCCTGCAGCCCTGAAGGTACACAGGACTTCGGGGTGTGCACGTGCCAGGCCCTGTGACTTTGGCATCAGCCCCACTCCAGTTGCCACTCAAGTGTGGAGCTACCTGCGGAGCTGCCCCAGGGATGGCGGAAGGTAAGTGGCTCCCTTCTGCTTGCCATCCACAAGTACATGAGCCCAGTTAGGACCTTCCCACCTCCTCCAGGGGCCACGAGGGGTCCCCCTGTGTTAGGGGCACCTGTGCTCTAGCTCAGCTGAGGGACCAGGGAGGCAAAGGAGAGAGAGCAGTGGTCTCAGAGCGCAGCCCAGGGTTTGACAAGCATCTGCACCTATGGACCCAGGTACCTTTCGGCTTGGGACTTAATCTTTGGGAACCTCAGTTTTGTCACCTGAAAAATAGGCTTGATAATAGAAATGAGGCTTAAACTAGGTAATGTCTAGTCATACATTCAATGAGTAAGTAAGAGGAGTTCTAGTCACTAAATGTTTTAATACTACAATTATTGTGGGCTACTGTGAATTCGATATCCAGTAAATTGTACCCAATATCTAACATAAGATTCAGTAAAATATTCATAATGTGTAATAGTTACACCCATTAAAAACTATCTGGTAAGTAAGTACAAGTAGCAGTTACATCCACTGGAATAAGTTTAATGCCGTGCTGCTCGTGGTTCCTGGGAATCCCAGCAGGAGTGTAGCTGGTGGTGTCTGTCCGCAGGGCAGACCCCTATTGATGGGGCACAAACATGGAAATGAAAAGCGTAGACTCCTCTGCTCTGTGTCTTTCTCATCGGCTGGGGACTGGCCATCTTCTCCTTGCCACGGCCACCCCCTGACCACGTGAGGAGAAAGGAGACCCTCTTACCACGCTGCCTGCCCTCCCTGTCACGACCAAATACGCGATTCCGGAAGCAGATCTGAATCACAGGCGGGCGATGGAAATGTCCAGCAGAGGGCGCCCCACATCCACGGGGCTCCCGTTCTGCTCACTGAGAGGAGCCTGGCTCAGAGCAACACAGGACCAATTTCCTCGATGCTTCTTTGCTCATCCAGGCCACTGTCCTGTCTCCCCTGGACAATCCAGGCCGCGTCTGTCCCTGTCCCCTACTCCCCAGACACAGGCAGGCTCCTGCCTGGCCGCCCTGCCTCTAATCTTGGCCCCTCCAGTCCATCATTCCCCCTGTAGCCAGACTGACTTTCTAAAATGCAAATCTGGTCACGTTGCTCCCTGCTCAGTATTCACCAACCGCTTCCCATTAACTCTGGGATTGAGTTCCAGTTTCTCAGTGTGATTTATGGGGAGTTGGTCACCTGGCCAACGCCTGGCTGGCTCTTCATCTTCACCCCACTAAGGGACAGCCAGGGCCCAACCAGGGGGTTCCAGGCAGGTTGGAAATTTGACAGTCCTCTCCATAGTTTGTCAGTGTTTTCACATTTATCCAACAGGAAATGACGTTTCTATTAAGGCCATCCCCTGTGTGTGTGTGTGTGTGTGTGTGAGAGAGAGAAAATATACGAGCTTTAGAACATGCCCTCTATTCAGGTGACCTGCCAGTTGATCTGGAAGTGCCTTTCGTTTGACGTTTCCCTGCCCCCCTCGGCGGGTAATGTTGGTCACTCACACTCCTTCAAGACTGCCTGCATTTTAGGTGGATTCGGCTTCAAAGTCTCCTTCGCCATAAAGACCCTCCACATTCCTGGCCAAACTGGGGCGGCTGTGCGCTGCTCTCAGCTGCTCACACAGGACCCACGTAGGCAGGTCAGCAGCAGGCAAAGGTGCTTGTTACGCTTCCGCCTGAGGCCACAGCTTTGGAAGGGGTGGTGTGACATTCAGGTCCCCCTCCTGATTCATTCGTGAGGTGTGTGTGCTCCTGGGTGGGCCCCGGGCTGGCTGATCCCTCCATTCCTGGCAGGATCACCAAAACTTTTCCCCATCTCCTGACTCAGGGGCTTGCAAACATTCAGACCTGGTGCTTCTTTTATAAAACAAATATTTCGTAACATGGCTTTCTATCCTGAAGTTAAATTTATACACATATAATTCACGTGTACGTGTGATTGCTCAAACATCGGTATAATGCCATAATTATAACAGGAAGGAGGAGAATTTAAAGGAAGGAGGTTTTCCTAAGTGGGAACACTAGACCCACTCAAACACTAGACCCAGCTGAATAGAGGGCATGTTCTAAATCAAGAAGGAATCAGATTCTCGCTCAGATTCCAGAAGCCCCGGGCAGGCACTGGCCACAAGCACAGGTGGTCACAGGTGTGCCCTGTGGGTGAGGCCACTGGTGACGTCATTTTCCGAAATGGTGACCAGCTCTTGGTCGCTGTCCAAACGAAACAAGAACAACGTTCCCTCAGTTGACACGGTGGTTGTACTCCTAGAGAGTTCGGTGACTCTTAACACTGGCCAGGAAAAGCAAATTTGCATTTACATGCACAATGACGTTGGATTCTAAATGCCAATAATTCCCAGCAGGGAACCATTGTCGCCTACGTGACCCTGGTGGCCGTCAGTCTGTCATGTGGGAGGCAGGGCTGTTTCTGTCCGAGGGGACTGGTCGGCACAGTGCAGGGTGTCTAGCCTCCCTGCCCACTGCCCCCACAAATGCCAGTGGTTCCCACACACATTATTGAGACAAATGCCAGCCCGGGGCCTTTCTGCCCTCAGGAGAACAGTGGGCTAGTGGGTCAGGCTGCCCCCCTGCCCCAGGTCTTGGCTCAGCGCTGTTGTCTTCCTCCTTCTCCTTGAGGAGAGCGCCTGCTCTTTCTGAGGGTCTTCACGCACCCATCGTCCCTCCAGGAAGCCCACCCTAATCCCACCCACCTCGAGATGAGAGCCTTGGCACTTGTATGTCTCTCCACAGGAAGCCAGGAGCCAACACCCTTCACCATGGAACCCCAGGCCGCCCTCAGCGCCTGCTGTACAGTGGGTTCTTGTAGATGTTGGCCAAGATGTGATTCCTGGTAGCGGCTCCTGGTTCTGTGCTGCGTTCATGTGACCCTCACGCCCATCCAGCAGGTGTTCTTATTCCCACGTTTCAGATGAGGAAATGGAGGCTCGGAGAATCCCAGCGACACGCCCAAGGTCACACAGGGATCTAGGATACAAACGTGGAACGTCACTTTCTCTAGAGGAGCATTTTCTCTTCTCCCTCACTGCCCTCTCCACACCCCAGCACTTTCCGTCAGACTCAGTGAGGGCCCTGCCCTTGGAGACGACGAACTTGGGGACTCCAGCCCATCCTGCACACCTGCCTCCACCCCGAGCATGGCCATGTCCCTCCTCCCAGTCTCCCGCCCCCACCATCTCCAGCTGACCTATCCTCCCAGCCCCCTCTATGATGCTGCTCCCTCACCCCATCGCTCACCCTCTCCCCACCCCAGCCCCCAGGGCTCTGCTCCCTGCCCCTGCTCTGCATGCCGTGTTTGAGCCTGCGATCCATCACCTCTGATGGTGGGGTTTGGAGGGTGCTGCCCACACCTGACTCCTTACTCGCTCCCAAGTGCCTCCCGGGGGGAGACAGTGCAGGGCTGGCGATGTCCTCTAGGCTCGGTGTCCAGTGTCAACACCACACTGTCCCTTCGTCCGCTCATCCAGGACAGGGTTGGCTACGCTCGCTTCCCTCTCTTCCAGCCACAGGCGGCTGTGGAGTCGCCCTGCACTGGTTGTAGTGGGTGAGGAGCAGGGAGGGTGCTTGGCGGACTGGGCGTCTTGGAGCGAGCCGCCCAGCCTTCTCCCGTGCTGGGTCGCTGCGTAGCTACAGTGACATGGAGCTGATCGTGTGGCCGCTCTGAGCCTCAGTTTCCTCTTCCGTGAACCGAGAGCTTGGAGGCAGATGATCTCCAAGGTCTCGTGCACCTTCCATGGTTTCAGATTCACTCCACGCCAAAGCGTTCTCGAATGAGGTATCTAGTTCTTTGTAGGGTGTCTCTGCCCCACCATTATTTTCTTTATTTTTTTTTCTATCCTCACCCAAGGCCATTTTTTCATTGCTTTTAGAGAGAGCGGAAGGGAGAGAAATATCGACATAAGAGAGAAGCATTGATCGGCTGCCTCCTGCAGGCGCCCGGGCCGGGGGTCGTATATGCCAGGCCTGGGAACTGGACCCACAACCCAGGTATTTGCCCCGACTGGGAGTCGAATCCCCACCCTTTGGTTACGGGACAACATACGCTCCGACCACTGAGCCACACCAGCCAGGGCTGCTTTTAATTTTTAAAGTTAAGGTATCACTTAATCTACCATAAATAAAACGTCTTGAGTGTGCGCCTCGGCCCCTTTGTTCCCACTCTGCTCTTGTCAGATGTTCGAGTTGTTCATGACTTGCTGTGAATGTTTTCGTGTACATTAAATTTATTTTGTTCAGGTAATGTCATCCTATGTTACCCCCCGAAATTCAAAACGGATCGCATTCATTTTCCAGGGTTATTGTAACAAATTGTCACAAGCCGGGGGGCTTCAAACAACAGAAATTTATCTGCAGAGACTGTTTTCCCCAAATAAGGTGGCATCCACAGGCTTTGGGAATTAGGACATGGATGTAGGCAGGGTCCAGCAGAAGGAAGGCCGGCTTGCGTGTGGTGGGTAGGAGAACATATGGGTGTAATAGCTTCTAGTTTTAGTGTGATATTGTTATGTTACAGAATTACATGCTTGGGATTGTGTAAGAAAAGATTGTGCAAAAAGGGGTGTTACTTGTGCCGCGCCTGTATTTGGGGAGGGGCACAGTGAACTCACGACAGATACCAACTGCATGGCACGGAGGCGAGCGCCCTCCTGTCCTTGTCTGCCGGCCCCCAGAGTCCTCCACGGAGTTCCAAGGTGTCCTTCCGGAGAAAACCTGTGCCTATGCAGGAACATAGGTACATGTGCATGTGTGTGTCGTGTTTTTTAAATGTACTTTTTAGAGAGAGGGGAGAGAGAAAGAGAGGGAGAGAAACATCAGTGTGCGAGAGACGCGCCGATCAGTTGCCTCTCGCACGCCCACCGCTCCCTCGGGCCCGGCCCGCTGCCTAGGCCTGTGCCCGGACTGGGAATCAAACTGGTGACCTGTCGGTTCACAGGCCAGCGCTCAGCCCTTTAAGCCACACCAGTCAGGGCTCTGTGGGTCATTTTTACACAAATAGTAGCATTCTCTACACACTTCTGCACTTGGCCTTTTTTTTTTTTAAGGTTTATTTTATCCTTAAGAGAGAGAGAGAGAGAGAGAGAGAGAGAGAGGAACGTTGATGGGAAAGAGGAACACCCATCAGCCGCCTCCTGCGCACACTCCAACAGGGAGTGTCTAGAGCACTCCCTGGTCTAGAGCAACCCGAGCATGTGCTCTGACCAGGAATTGAACCAGTGATCTTTCGGTCATGGGACGATGCTCCAACCAACTGAGCCATGCCCACCAGGGCAACACAGTGCTTGGCCTTTCTTAACGTATCGTAATTATCATCCCATAGCCATACAGCTGCTTCGTTCTTTTTAATAGCGACATAGTGCTCCGTTGTATGGATATACCAGTTTTTATTTACTCATACCCTTCCTGAAGGATATTCAGATGGTTTCTAATCATTTGCTATTTCTGCCAGTGCCGCAGAGACCACCTTCACGAGTGATTTCTTTGTCCACAAGCACGAGTCTATCTGTGCAGCAAATTCCAAGCTTCCCCTCCTTGCTTTTTAAAAGACAACATGAGGAGATTTAAAAATACCTTTAAAAAAACCTTCTCTTATTCCCAGCATACCTAATACTCTGCATGCTTCTTTGCAGCCTTGTCCTCAAAAACATTTTGCAAAACTGCAGGCAGAAGACACCCGTGATTCTTACTCTGCTCCGGAAGACACTACGTACATGGTGCGAGCTCTCGGTGGTGCCACGCAGCCGTCAGCTGCGCCTCCACGGCTGTGCGACCGCGTCCCCGGGCGGGCGGGCCGTGCTGCACGAAGCCGTCGCCCTGCGTGGGCTTTTCACGTTTATTTTTCTTTTCCAGGTAATGCTGCAGGGAACATTTTCTTTCCAAAAGCTTTTCAGTGATAAAAAAAATAAGGTAATTTCCTTGGGATAGACTTTCAAGCATAGTATTATCAGTCAAAGGAGATGAACAATTTCGTGGCCTAACTACGCTTTGCCAGATCGCTTTTCCCAGGGGACGGTCGGCTTGGTACTGACACGGCGGCGGGTCAGCCCACCTCACTCCCCAGCCCTGACCCAGTGCTGAGGGCATCTGGGGACTTCCTCAAAGTGCTTTGATCGGGGCGCCTTTGACTTCTCCGTCTGCCCCACCCCATGCGCTGTGGGTTCTGAGGGACCCAGGATGTGTGCAGGCGGGGGTGGGCTGGGCGCGGGGATCCTGGCCACCCCGACGCTGAACATTTTCCATCAGTCTATCTAGTCTTTGAGTTTCCTCCTGGGCCCTTGCGAGTGTACAGGCTCTGGGATTAATTTGCCGTTTTCACTGGAAACTGGGTGCGTGTTGTCTCGCTGGCCACTTCTTTCCTGGCACGTTTTTGTTCTTTTATATTACCACGAAGTGAAAGATGGATTTTCTGGTTCTTTGTGGAAAAAAATAGAGAAAGTTGCTATGCCGTGTTGCTCTTTTGAAGTCTGTGCGTGCGTGTGCATGCTGGCAGACCTGGGTGAAGGACGCCCTCTGAACCTCGCCTTGCTTGTGGAGAAACGGTGGTGGCGGCTGGGGAGGGGTGAGGTGTGCCGGAGGGGCAGGGGAGTGAGGAAGCCCTCGCTCAGACTGTTGGGTGCTTTTCTTGCATGGATTCCACCCCTGCCCCTCAGCTGGTGGGTACTTGGTATTCGTCGAATGCATGAATTTTACCTTATTTCTTTCAATCCTTTAAAGAAGCATAGCATTCTAAATACTTCCGAGGCCTCGACTTCAGGGGGCTCTTACATGCAGGTCTTCTCTTATCTCCCACAGATATATCACCCCTTTGGGATAAAACTTGGTGGGTTTTTTTTTCCAGGCATGTTTTTAGACTATTACTATTCATTGATGTTTACAAAAAAGAGACATAGTGTTTTTATGTTTTCAAACTTTATTCAAATCATTCTATACTGCACTTTGTAGCTGGCTTTTGTTGATAATGTTCACTCTCTTACAGTATTTTCTTGGATGAACGGCCCACAATTGATGAGTCGTTCTTTGGTGGACAGTTGTATTAGCTTGCTAGGGAACCGTAATAAAATATCACTAAGGGGCTTAAATAACAGAACATTGTTGTCTTGGTGCTGGAGGCTGGAAGTCCAAGATCAAAGTGTCTGCGGGGCTGGTTCCTTCTGAGCCCTCTCTCCTTGGCTTGTAGACGGTGTCTTCTCCCTGCGTCCTCACACGGTGTCCCTCTGTGTGCGTGTCTGCGTCCTAATCTCTTCTTACAAGGCCACCAGGCATATGGGACTAGGGCCCACCCCGTGTCGTTGTTTTATCCTAATTATTTCTTTAAAGACCTGTCTCCAAACATAGGCACGTTCTGAGGTGCTGGGGC
Source organism: Glossophaga mutica (assembly GCA_039655065.1). Taxonomy (NCBI): domain Eukaryota; kingdom Metazoa; phylum Chordata; class Mammalia; order Chiroptera; family Phyllostomidae; genus Glossophaga; species Glossophaga mutica. Next base: position 25,493,774 of record CM077315.1, read on the forward strand.
TAGTGCTTTCACACGTGAGTGGGGGCACTCCCTTCATCCCACAGTGAGAAGGGGGGTGATTACTTTCCAAACTGGCAGTGCCAACTCACATTTGCCAGCAGGGCGTCATTTAATTTGCACCCTCCTGCCAATTTTTTTAGTGAAGTCGAGCATCTTTATATATGTTTGGTTTCTGCCTTGGGGAATTTTCTGTTTGAACCTTTGCCCATTTTTTTCAGTTGGAGTTGAGAGTATCTTTCATATTGATTTGTGGGAATCCTTTGTAAAACCCGGAAACTGGCTTGCATTGCAAGACTTGTCTGCTGGTCCATAGCTGGTCTTCACACTAGTGCCCTTTGATGTCCAGAGGTTTTTCTTTGAACGCAGTCAAATGCTTCAAGCACCAAAGTTTATCCTGTTTAAGAAAGCCTCACCTACACCAAGGTCATGGAAATTCTTATGTTTTCTAAATAATTGCACATTTTGTTTCTCACATCTTAGCTTCAGTCCACCAGGAATTATTTGCGTGTGTGACGTATGAAAAGAATCTAATCCTGTTTTCCCAGCTAGATGGCCAAGGGGTGCGCCCACCGCAGTTCGTGGTCTGGCTTGCCCGGTGGGCTGAGGGCTGGACGTCCTGTCCTCCAACATCCACGCCCCCTGCACACCCGGCGACCTCCCTCTGGAAGGGCTGCGCACTCAGCAGGGATGTCTGAGCCTGCCTCAGAGAGGAGCCCCACAGGAGCCTGCAGCGGTGGCTGTGTCCTTCTGGAAGGGGCTGCAGAGACGGGGACGGTATTAGTTACCCATGGCTGCTGTAACAAATTGCCACAAACTTGGTACCTCAAAATAACAGAAATGTGTTCTCATAGTTCAGGAGCTAGATGTCTGAAGTCAAGGCACCAGCAGGGTCAGCTCCCTCTGGAGACTGCAAGGGAAGGTCTGTCCCCTGCCTCTCTCTCAGCTTCCGCGGGCTGCCGGTCCTCGGCTTGTAGCTGCACCACTCCAGCCTCCGCCTCCACCTTCCCATGGCCTCCTCCCTGGGTCCGTTTGCCCTTCTGTTCTCTTCTAAGGACTTGTCATTGGATTCAGGACCCCCCGCAATCCCGGGTGAGCTCATTTTGAGATCCTGAATTACATATGCCAGGACTTCTTTTCAGATAAGGTCACATTCACAGGTTCTGGGTAGACATATCTTCTGGGGCCACCGTTCAACCCCCTACAAGGACTGCCTGTGAAGAAGGAGAAGAGCCGCCACTCATAGGGGGTGGGACAGGAGCACTCCTCCAACCCTCGTTCCCCTCACTGACATACACTTCTTTCTGTCTCCCTTGCTTAGCGAACGGCCCCCACTCTGCCTTTTCCTTTCCTTTCCTGCCCCCACTCCCGAATCCAACGTTGAGTTATTCCCACTCCTGGGAAATACATCTTAAGGAACTGATTCAATGGCATGAAGAAAATCCTCTCTTTGTTGTTGCTTTGTTAATAATATTGAAAAGTTGGAAACAACTCCCAGGAGAGGAGGTAATTACTTAATTACTTCTGTAACATTCCTTCATGTAGCCTCACCCAGAGACTGAGAAGGGGCCTTGGGAGGGAAAGAGCAGAGAACAGGAGGTGCAGCGGCTGCCTTCAGAGTGGGGGGTGGGGGGGGTGTGCCACAGGTGATGACCCACGGACTACATAATGCCAGCTAGGAACTGGGCATGGAGGGGAATCTCAGGCATGCTCGGGGCCCTAAGCTAGTCTGACTCCCTGACGCTGAGTCCAAGGGATGAGCTGACTCAGGTGGACCCCACAGAGATGGGGGTGGGGCGAGGTGTCAGGAGGAGGCCCCCTGCATAAAGCTGGCAGGCACTACTCTGTCTCTCTGGGACCCATGAGTCCCCACCACAATTACAAAATCATGGCCACATGGAAAGGCTTAGAATTAGGTAAAAAATACAGCATAGCATAAAAGTGATTCAGAATGGTGAAAAGGAGAATTGCCTTGTGAGCCAGCAGTCCTACTTCTGGGCACATACGCGCTGAAAACAACACCACCAACAGGGATGCGAAGAGCTGTGTGCTCGTGCGCACGGCAGCAGCATTCGCAACAGTGGAAAGGTAGGAACAACCCAAATGTTTATCGACGGACAACGGGTAAACAAAATATGGTGTATATACAGGGGCAGGCAAAGTAGGTTTGCCCACAGTTGTGAGTACACAGACAGTTTGTTCTTGTATTATCACCTATTCTTGCATTATATATTTTTCCATATGAACAATGGTAAACCTCCATTTGGTCACTCCTGTATATACAATGACATATTATTTAGTCTTAGAAAGGAAGGAAATTCTGACACACGCTACAACATGGATGGGCCTTGAGGACTTCACGCTGAGTGAAACAAGCCAGTCACAAAAGGACAAGTACTGTATGAGGCCCCTCGCACGAGGGACCTAGGGGAGTCAGGCTCAGAGACACAGAAAGCAGGATGGTGGGTGCCGGGAGCTGGGGGAGGGGAGAGGGGAGTTCGTGTTTAATGGGGGCAGAGCTTCAGTCTGGGAAGACGGAACAGTTCTGGAGATGGTGGTGGAGATGGTTGCACAACAGGAATGTACTTAGTGCCACTGAACTGTGCACTTGAAGTGGTTGAAGTGGTGAACTGAAAATGGTTAAAACGGTAAACTTCATGTTGTGTGTGTTTTACCAGTTTTTTTCAAAAAGGGAGCCTAGTACAGCAGCCGTTAGGTGCAGGGGTTCAGATCCCAGCAGGCCCCTCGTGTGCTCCTCTGTCGTCCAAGGTGGTGCCGCCGCTCCTGCTCAGGTGCGGTGTGGGGTCCGGGAAGCGGATGGCCTGCTGCCATCCGGAGGCTGCAGGCCAGGGCGGGCAGACGGACGCGCACCAAGTCGCACCATGAAATGCGTGCACGGGTTTTCTCGCAGTCATGAGCTCTGTGACCCTGGACAAACCACTTCTCCTTTCTGACTTTGTTTCCTTCTCTGTATAAACGGGGACAACAGTGTGGCCTAATGTTAATGGTGGAGGGTGAGGGGGCCTCCTCCCAACTGCCCAGGTGACAGTGCGTGGCCTGGACGGCACTCCGCCTGCGTTCATTAGCTCCCTTTCCTAGTGACACGTCAGAAAGACATGCTTCAGGATGCACCAGCATCATCTGAGTAGCGCAGAGTTGGGGTCAGGCAACATATATCCTTCTAGGTCATTTAGAACCCTTTTTTTAAATTTCAAAATCCTCTTATATGCATAGAAGATCTAGAAGGATATTCACTAAAGTGTGAAGAGTGGGTGATGGGACGTCAGGTAGGAAGTTTTTTAAATCCCTGCTCAGGGCTCTACCAGCTGGGTGGTCTTGGGCAAATGACCTGACACGTGCAAATAGTTTCCTCCCTGGCAAGATAACAGTGTTTGCCAGCAGAGTGGTCATTCCCTGAAATAAACTTTTTTATTATGGGACCTTTAAAACCTTCTCGAAAGAAGGAATAGTCTAATGAGCCTCTGTTCCCCAGCTTTAGCAATTAGCAATTCATTGCCAATCTCGTTTCATCTCTACCTCCCCTGCTGGTTATTTTAAAGCAGATCTCAAATAGAGAGACTCTTTTAAAAGTTTATTTTTCAGTTCTCACCGGAGGATGTGTTTATTGATTTGAGAGAGAGAGAAACATTAATGAGAGAGAGAAACATCAGTCAGTTGCCTTCCTACACACCCTAACCCGGGACTGAACCCACAACCTTTTGTTTTATAGGATGATGCTCCAATCAACTGAGCCACTGGCCAGGGCCAAATAGACAGACTCTTAAAAAAAAAATCACAATACTATTATCACGCCTGAAATTTCTTGAAAATAATTTCTCAAAATCATCTAATATCTAATCATCGAGTCATTGAATATCTAACCATCTGCACTTGTCCCGTAAATGTATTTTTAATGTGATATGCTTGAATTAGGGTCCACACATTCCTTTTGGCTGATACATCCTCCCCCCAGCATTTTATTAGGACAGTTTTCAAACATCCGGTGAAGGTGGAAGAATGTCCAGGGAGCTCCTGTATCACCCTGCTTCAACCATTAACATGTTACTGCACTTCCTTTGCCACATGTCCACCCATCTGTCTGTCTGTCTATAGTCAATGACACTTTTAAGTCTCTTCATTTAAATACTATCTCCCTCTCACCTTTTTTTCCTTACCATTTATTTGTTTTTTTTTTTAAGATTTTATTTATTTATTTTTAGAGAGAGGAGAAGAGAGAAAGAGAGGGAAGGAAACATCAATGTATGGTTGCCTCTTATGCACCCCCTACTGGGGACCTGGCCCGCAACCCAGGCATGTGCCCTGCCTGGGAATCGAACTGGCAACCCTTTGGTTGCAGGCTGGCACTCGATCCACTGAGTCATGCCAGCCAGGGCTCCTTACCATTTATTTGTTGAAGAAACCAAGTCATTTGTCCTGTAGATTTTCTCATTTGAGGATTAAACGAGCTAATATGTGTGTGGTGCTTAGAATATGTTAGGTACCTAATATTTATTATTGGCTTTTTATTTATCTATATATTTTCTAAAATATATCTTATTTTTTTTATTTATCTGTATCTTATCTGGTGAAAATATATCATTTTTGTAACAAATCTAAAAAGTCCCCGACTGCTACATCTTTTCACAGCCATGTTGGTTTGTGTCTTCACTTCGCTTGCTGGGTCCGTCCCATGTATCAGACCCTCAGGAAGGACCACCAGCACCAGGCAGTTGCAAGTGGCAGAATAAGGGCATGTGGGGATGGGAACGAGAGCCAAGGGGACTTAGTGGAAATGGCCAGGGGGAGTCTGGGCCAGGAACCTGGATCAGCCCCTCCCCTGGGGCTGAGGATGGTGACACCAGGAGGGAGGCCCAGAGGAAGCTTGGACAAGGTGTGAAAAGCTGCAGAAGTCCCGAGAGAGGGTGGAAGCAACACACATATCATTAGGGATGGAGCAGGCACACGCAGCCTGGCTCCAGGGGCTGGGGCAGGTGGAACAAGAGAAAGATGAGCCTCCCAGGGGATCCGACAGCACAACTCAGACAGCAAGCAGACAGATGAGGGACACACAGGTACGTGGCACCTTCCTCAGCTGCTACAGCGGGAAAGCTGGAGATGGGTGGGAGGAGCTCTGGGCTGAGGGAGTCCGGAGCTCTGAGCCTGGTTTTGCAACCCGCCACCTGTGTGGTCTTGGGTGAAGGTCTTTCCTTTCATTCAACCTCTGTTTCCCCATCTGCAAAATAGCATGGTGGCCCAGGAGTCCGCTAGGGGTTTGTTCTAGGTCTGGCAAGGCAAATGGTCTATCCCATTACCTGCTGGGTTGCAGGAGAGGGTCGAGGTTGCTGGGATTTGACTGTGTCGGTGGCCCCTTTAGGACTTTTCCTTTCAAGATGGCAAACACCAGGTAAAGGCTCAAAACTACGAGTCACCAAATCAAAGTAAAGCATGCATAGGGTCTAGTGTATACTGTCCGGTCCCCACCCTGCTGCTTCCTGGCCTGCAGTCTTAGGTAGCGCTTCCCAAGGTATTGGTGAGGTCTTTGTGACTGAAGGAATGGTCAGAGAGGGCTCTCCCTCCCTGAGCCCAGATCCGGGGCTTCCAAAACTAATCCTCAGGATAAACTTGGCTAGTTAACCTCTGAGTGAAATCTGCTTAACATTTCAGCCAAACAAAATGGAAAAGTGAATGCGTGTAAAAACAAACCACTTACTTGCATCCCTGGCCCGGGACCCAACCACCTGCCCACCACCGCCATTGTGCAACTACAGGCCAGAGGCCCCGCTGGCCGGCTTTGATTCCTGGGTCATTGTTGTCTGCGCTGAACGAAATTCATCAGCCGCATTGTGAGCTGTTCGGGTTTAATGCCTCTAAAATTGCCTGTGAAACTGGAGCGTGGTGGAGAAGCACAGACACTGGGTGTCTGTCTGCATGGAGCCTCCCTACCAGCTTCCCCCCAAGTCGATCAATCGTGTGCCACCTGTGGAAGCTGCAGTGGGTCCTCCCGAATCACAACTGCTCCCTGTGAATGCTCTGGTGCGAGTGTGAGGCCAGGAGGTCAGACCGGTGTCCACGCCTGTTCTGGAGAAAGCAGGATGAGCAACACCCAACGGGGCTGAAAGGAGGCCTGGGGGCTGGGGCGTGCCATGGTGAGAGCTACCTGGGGGCAGAAACGAGTGGCCCTTCTGTGGCAGGTCTTGGGCTCTGTAATGGGTTGAATTACGTCCCTCAAAAAGATGTTGCAGTCCTAGCCCCTGTACCTCAGACCATGACCTTATTTGGACACGGGGCTGTTGCAGATGGAGTAAATTAAGATGAGGTCATGTGGGGCTAGGGTGGGCCCCTGATCCAACATGACTGTGTCCTTATAAAAAGAGGAAGTTTGGACACAGCCACACACAGGGAGAGTGCCTGGAACATGAAGGCAGAGATTAGGGCGATACGTCTGTCTGCAAGCCAAGGAAAGCCAAAGATTGCCAGCAAACCACCCGAAGCTGGGGGAAGAGGCCTGAAACAGACCCTTTCCTCAGCCCTCAGAAGGCGCCCACCCAGCTGACACCTTGATCTCGGACTGCCAGGCCCCAGAGCTGTGAGAAAGTAAATTTCTGTTGCCTAAGCTCCCCACGACCCCGTTTAGGGTGCTTTGTTACAGCAGTCTCAGGACACTCCTTCGGGGGCTGACAGACGGGAATCCTGGCTTGGCTGCCTCTGTCTGGGAGACCTCGGGCAATTATTTTCCTTCTTTGAGCCCGGGGCCTGGGGTGCAGAACCAGAACTCAGAGGCCTGGCTGGACATAGACTGGTCGGGTCAATCAGATCCCTCACCTGGATGTTTGGGGTGGGAAGCTGGGCGACAGTGAACACTTCGCCCTGGGGATGGGCGCGAGGAGGCCGTTCTGGGCCCCGCGCTAGGTACACAAGCAGAGGCAGGCAGTGTTCGAGCAGGCATGGGAACTGACGCCCAGAGAGACCAGACAGAGGCCGAGGGGAGCAGGGAGGCTGTGTGCGTTGCGGACCTCGCTGTGAGCCCTGTGCGCCCCCTGGCCTGGCTGGGGAGCGTCGCTGGTTTCTCCGCGCATAGTTTCCAGTGGCTCCCCTTCCTCATGGCATCACAGGAACAAGATTTTAACTTATCTCCTTGCCTGTCTCTGCAAAGGCTTCGAGAACTATAAAGTGAGGAACACATTGCCTCAGCAACAGCAAACCCTCCTGAGTGGCTACTGTGTGCAGGCACAGGGTAAGACATAAAGAAGCCCCAGATGCTGCCTCAGGTGGTCCCAGGACAAGGGAAGTGTCCTGGGGCACATGCATGCTGCCATGCCTGCCCCCCACCGCCCACCCCAACTCCAGGTCGAAATGAAATAGTGAGGTCAGCCAGCAAAGTTCCACCATTTCCCACTGTCGACTGTTAAATGCTGTTGTGAAATGTCAGATATCACATTCTTCCTCTTCCTCATCTTCCCTCCATGTTGAGAGACATGGGCTAACACAGGAAATGTAAAATACATAATTGGGGCTAAAATAGGCAACACAGCCTGGTGGTTAAGAGAGAGCTGTCTGGTACCAGACTGGTGGACTTCATGTGTGATCTTAGGCAAGTTGTTTAACCTCTCTGCACCTCAGTTTCCCCATCTGTACAATGGACAAAATAAACCTCACTGCAATTTTGTGAGGATTAATTTAATGAACTATAGAAATGATTCCTGAAAGTGTAGTCTTGTGGGGATTAGTTCAAAGGAGTTAACACATGCAAAGTGCTTACTCCAGTGGCTGATGCACAGCAAGTCTTGTGTGGACACTGGCTCTTATTATTAATAAAGAAGTCACTACGTTGGGAGGCACAATGGAAGAAGTGGTTGTTTGTAGTAAGACATTTCTTGGGGGCACCTGCCGAGCTCACAATGACCCTCTTGACCACCCTTCGAACCTCTAGGGAGCGGTTGCCGTATCTGTATAGCTTGGCTCTGGCACCGGCTGGGTTGGGCATCTGGCCCAAGCGGAGCCAACCAAGTCCTTCCCTTGGCATCGGGCCAAACGTGTCCTGGTTTGACCCCAGCTGATCTCTCAAGTGGCCACCTCTGTTGTGCTGAAGAGACATCACAGAGAAAGCCAGGATGTGTGGAAGGATGATGCAGAGAGGGGCAGACACATGAAGCAGAGAGAAGGCCCCTGGGTTGCCGGCTCCTGGCCCTTTCCGAACCCTGAACACCTTTATGCCTTTGGAGCGCTAACGAGGCCACCTTGGCTCCTCATAGCCCATCTTGACTCTTTGTTGAGGCTACTCTGACTGGCTTCGGTTGCAACCAAGGTGTCTTGGCTAACGCTTGGACGCTGGGGCCTGCCTTCTCATTTCTCTGCATCTGTGAGACTCTGACCTTCCTGGAGTTACAAGAAAATGTCTTCTTTCTTCCCTTCAACTCAGGCAGGCTGGAATCGTTTCATTTTATGCCATGGTTGAAGAAAATAAAGAGCGGGAGTTGAGAAACCATTTTTTCCCTACCACTTATTGAGCCCCAACTTCTTCTAAGCCTTGTTCTAAGCACTCTCTGTGCATTACCTTATTAGCTCCATTGTGAATATCTCCACTGGATCTGTTTCTTACATGAAGAGACTGCGGTTCAGAGAGGTTAAGTGATTTGGTTAGCGTAGTGACTCAGCTAAGGCAGATGGGCCGCTGGGATCTAAGTCTGAAGTTTGTGCTTTCAGCTCTTTGCCAGCCTGCCTGGGGCCACTGGAGAGCATCTTCCCGCTTTCTGCTGTGAGAGCTCAAGACAAACCCACGATCTTGCCTCAGCTTCCTAATCTGTGAAACGGGGTGATACCATCACCCTCGCCCATCTGAAGGTTGTCTGGAGGGGCTGATGCACAGGGAGGGGAGGCTAAGTTTTGGAAGAGCCACATGTTCCCCACACATGTAACACATCACCCCCTCCACTTCCTTTCATTGCTTCTTAGCAACTGACTCAGAGCGGATGGAAGGTAAAGAAAGGAGGTCACATTTAAATTGGTCAATTTGAGCAGCTCACCGCAAAGGCTGGTGTGGGAGAGAGAGGCAATTAATCTGAAAAACACAGTGGTTTTTATTTTTAAAAATATGATCCATGGCCTTCGGTTCTCCGTGAGGCTATGCCAGGCATTGTTTCCACTAGTCAGCAGTCAGCAGCAGCTCGGCATTTGGGCTCTTCATGAGGTCCCTGTGAATTAAAAAATAAATAAACAAACAGCATTTGTCTTTTTAATAATTAAAAGAGATTAATACATGCTCATTGTAGAAACTTAGGGGATGGCATAAAGAAGAACACAAAATTTACCCAGAAGTGTTACGTCCACACAGTGGACGTGTCAGCGACAAAAGGAACAGACCATGACGCGCACCTCGGAAACTGTTACGCAGAGCCCAAGAAGTGAGACCCCCAGAGCACACAACTTTCAATTCTATTTGCATGAAATTCAAGAAGGGGTGAAACTGTCTATAGTGACAGGCGGTGGGTCAGGGGCTGCTGCGGCCAGAAGGAGCCCCGAGAAGATTCCGGGGCTGTGGGAATGTTCTGCTCCGGTGTCTTGATCAAGATGTCAGTAACGTGGGTGAATACATTCATCAGTACCTACCAGCCTGTTCTTGAAAACGGGCACATTTTATTTCATGGAAGTTATACTTCAGTAACATTTGTTTAAAAGTGGGAGGAAGGGACTTGCAATTCCACTCTCCTGCTGTGGGGTCTTAGACAAACCCTTGATCTTGCCTTGGCTACCTTGACCTTAGTTATCCAGAGCTGACTGCTATTAAGGTTTTGGTGTGTGTATGTAACTCAATCAATCAATCGACTCTGTGTGAGAAATGTTAGTTCCAGATAAACTATCATTTCTCTGTAATACTTTTAAAAAAGTTAACCTCAGATTTAATTGGTGAAAGTGAGACAGAAAGAGGGAGCGGATGGTACTTTCTGTTCCTTTGATGTCTTCTTCTGCCCCTTGAAACCAGGGAAGGTGGGTGAGCGGTGCAGTAATCAGCTACCCAGTGTCATTGGCTGATAAATGAAAAAGGGCTCCCCCATTTCCCCTCACTGCTGACAAGCCTAGAAAATGGGCTGACTTCACATCAGCTCAGAAGAGGGAGGAAGATGTTTACTAACTTCAGGATAAAACACTACTCCTCTCCTTATACTGGAAAAACAGCACATTTTATTACGTGATCAGCACATTAAATGGCATCAGTACGAAATGTGTGTCCCGTTATACTGGTGTCTCATGCCTGTTAAAGATGAGGCTTGGGAATGATCTCCCAGCTGATGTAATTTTGAGTCAGTTTTTAGGAGGTTCCAGAGAGTTTCCCAAAAGCAATAGCACGAGTAGCTATGAAATTGGAACCACATGAGAATAAACAGTTTTGTTACCTGCTTTTGGTGCTTGGCATTTTATTACAGTATGGCCTCATGCTGTTTAGTAGGCTCCAGAAACAGGACTTAAAAGAGCTTGCACCTTGTTCCATCCTATGAGTCCCCGTGTCCCTTGGTAGGCTGATGATGCTGGCGGTGAGTTTGCTGCAGCCCCCAGAAATGGCATCTGAGGGGGAACGTGCTGTTCTGTGAGTGTGAGCAGCATGGTCTCTCCCAGGCTGCAAACCACGGGACGGTGGGGGAATAGACTGTGTCTACTGCAAGGGTGGGGAAATCATCTTCCTTTAAACCAGGGGTTCTCAACAGCAGTGATTTCGGCTCCCAGGTGACATGTGACAATGTCTGAAGACACTGTGGTTGTCACAGATTGGGGATGCTACTGGTATCTGTAGGTAGAGGCCTGGGATGCTGCTGAAAGTGCTCCCGTGCGCAGGACAGCTGTCTGCTACCAAGACTTATCTAGTCCCAAATGTCAATAGCATGCAGGTTGGAACCCTGCACACATTTGCATCTAGAGTGTCCGCACTCCAGCTGTTGGGCAAATGGGAAAGGTCAAGAAGTGGACTGGATGGAGAGTCCATACCTGGGGAGTCAGCATGGGTTCTACAATGCTGGTGGGGATGTGAAGTAGCTGAAGCTCATTCCAAGTGCTCCTTCTGTGCCGGGCTGTGAGCCTGACGCTGATTACCTCATTTAATTTCTACAACTCTGGAAAAGGGTACTGTTATGACCACACTTTGTAATAAGTCAACTGAAGATACACACAGTTGGGAAAGGGAAGAAGAAAGGGTTGTTTTCTTTTTGGCATACTTTTTTCCTAGGGTGGTGGTGATTTTTGTGGGGAGATGACTCCTGTGGGGAATCGAGAGGCGGTTCCTGCCACTCGACTGTGAGCTCCAAGATGGGAATTTCTTGGGTAAAGTGCATCTGTAGCATCCAACCGAGTCCCTGGAACTCAGTAGCTGCTGATAGATAGGTGTTTGATGGAAAGGAGTGAAAGGACGAAGGAGCAGGGCGATGTGCGCAGCGGTTAGAACGCAGGCATTGCAGTTAGATTTCCAGCCCTTCCGCAGATGACCAGCGTGCACCTCCTCTGGGCCAGGCCTGAGTAGCGGCATACTGGAGCTAACCGACTGGCTCGCGAGAGCCGGCCGTTAATTTATCAGGAAGCTTGCAAGCTGACTGTCAAACAGCCATTAAATAAAATTCAATTATATAAAGTTACCATTAAATAAATTATATATTTTAAAAGGTAATAAAACACATCACTTCCTAATTATTTTACTATGTTTCACTGGTATCTTTGTTCTGGAGGTTATTTATGTCTGTCGCAGGGGTCGCCAGACCTTTTCTGTACAAGGGCCAGAGAGTAAAGGTTTCAGGTGTTGCAGGCCAAGAGCTGAATCTGGCCCCTCGGCCGCTGGTTTGCTGTCTCCTGGTCCGCTGTGTCTGTGGGGTGGAGACACTGCGTAGTGGGGGGCATCTCTTTCCAGCTCCGCATTCCGTTATGCATGTTGGTAGCTTGAAATCGGCCATGGTGGGAACACTTTACACCATGGAAACTGTCAAATGCTGTGAATCAGGGCTTTCCTTTTTTGCAGCAAGCTGATTGTTACACATTTACCCGCACACCGCTGGACACAGTGACAGGCAAAACTGGAGTGAACCCTGCCCTCTTGGAGGGCACAGAGTTGGGTTTGTCCACCATCCTGTGGTGGGGGTGGGTGGGCAAGGAGGGAGTGGTGCAAAGGCTGTTGAGTGATCTCCACTGGAGACCACTCCGGGGAGGAAGACACCCATCTCCAGGAGTGTCTACTGGAAGGGGCAGGGCTGCTGGAAGAGGGTGTTCAGGGGTACCTCTCCTAGGGCTGGCCATCCACAGCGATGCTCCCCACCCCCACCAGGGACTTTGCTACTTCATCAAATTCCTTTGTGGGCAGCCAGGGCAGCAGGTCTGTCTTTCCCCTCTGACTTAGCTCAAGGGGAGACTTCAGGGACTTGGGAGTGGAGATGTGAGCTCATGAGGGCAGTTTACGACTTGCTCACTACAACCACAGGTCCCAGCACTGCACCACTGTGTAGGCTCTCCACCGCTGCGGGCCAGCGGGGAGCCCAGAGTGGGTTGCTGAACTCAAGTGATGCAGTGAGCAGGTAAGAGCACAGCATGGTCCTTTGGAACCTGGCTCAAACAAGGAGGGACTACCAGCAAAGACTTGAAAAAATGATAGGTTTGTCTGGTGACCTGGCTGAATGAACTGGCCAGCTCAAGGACAGTGAAGGGTTTGAGAGTTTCTGTGTTCTCTCTGCTGCTCTGTAAACCTGTCAGGTTCAATGCCACGAGGGTGAACTCTGAGCAGCTGGGACCATTTTTTTTTTTTTTTTTTTTTGGAGAGTCTGGGTTTCCATAGCATTGAAGATGACTTGGGTACATGATTTATCCATGGAAGCTCTAGGGGCTGCCTCCTACAGAGGTTGGGTGTCTGCAGGGAGGGGCTTTCTGATGGAATCTGACAGCCGGACTCAGACTCATTTCTAGGTCAAGAACCTGGGATGGTGGGAGGTACGAGGCTGTGCAGTGAGTTTTGCGAGTCCCAGTCTACAAGGCTGAACACCAGTGCCGTCCCATCTCATCACGTCTCAGCTTACTGACCTGGTCCTGTGGCCCGCATGTTCTGAAGCACCAGGGTGTAATAGGTAGGTGTGACCATCATTCATTGCCTACTCGTTGAGCCCTGACCTGCCATGTGTGGGCCTGGAGCCAGTTCTGTTGTCAACCAGCAGAACTCCTGACGTCTGCCTCAGGGAACTTTTCTTCTTACAGCATCCTGGGGGCTCCATGTCACTGACTTCAAATTAAAATTTTAAAAAATCATTATTTAAAGATAACCAGTTGAATTCAATACTTTCATCTCTTAGGCCTCTGCCCTGCATTCCTGGGGCACTTTGCGTGCCTTGGCAACCGAGCTAGTTTCCTGCACAGGCCAAGCAACCTCCCATCTCTTCGTATCTGCCACACCCCCTCCCCCACTTCCGGGAGCACCGTTCCCCTTCTGTACCTGATTCCTAAAGACCTCCTGAGGTCAGGACATGTACTTCGCACTGCTGGATTATCTGTTCTCCCTCTGTTCCTGGAGCCGAAGCACAGCGCCGTTGGTCATTGCCTCTATTATGTTTATTGGAACTCCATACCTGGGTCCAATCCTGACCAGCTAAGTGAGCCTGGGAAAGTAGCTCAGCCTCTCTCTACCCTCATCTGCAAGAGAGGGTGATGATGGCAGCTATATCATAAGGTTGCTGTGACAGAGGAAAGGTGCATGCATGTACAACTGGTAGCCCATAGGAAGTGCTTTGGATACTGTGGCTATTATAGGAATTACCCCTGTGACAGCATATAACAGGAGCTCAATAAAAGTTTGAACAACTGACTTAACCCCACCCCTGAATAACCTGGGTGGTTCTTGGTCACAACGATCCCTTGCACCCACATTTACAGCATCAGGTGGGGGCTTGGGTTTGCCCTTTTCTTGCTTGGTGGTTTTCTCAAGGCTCTTGAGGCTTAGAATTTGAGTGAAATGCCAGCAAATTGTGGGGAGATGCTGAATACTTCATTTTCTTACTTAACTGTGCCTCCCTCAGGATGCCCAAGGAGAGGACAGCTCTGCCCATCTCCTGGGCTCCCTGGACATTTGAGTCTTATTTTGTGAGGGGCCTTCCACCCCCTGCCCCCAGTCCTGGTCAGTCTCAGGGGAGAGGGTCTTTGGGGAACCCATCCATCTTGTCGGTTCTGGGAGAGAGTGGGGAGGAGATAATTCCACGGCAGGGACTCTGTGCAAAAACTGTGGCATTCATGAGGCGATTCAACACATGCTCACACACCCCTACGTTCACTACGGAGCACCCTCACTTAACAAAAAGACACAAATCTGGGGGGTTTGATGGTATTAACTGAAGAAGCGTGTGGACATGAGAAAGCCTGACGGAGGAGCAGAGCATTTGCTGGATGGCGTTAGGTGTCTCCTAATGGCAGAAAGGAAACCTTTTGGTTTCAGTTCTGGTTCCTGAGTGACACTGCGATTCATTCCACTAAGGTGCTTCCAGTGTAATTCTCTCCTCTGCCTGGTGCAGACACGAATGTCCAGATCCTGGTCTGAGGGGAGAGGTAAAGAAGATGGAGCTACTGGAGTGCAGGAAGAGGAAGGGAGGGGGCAGTCCAGGAACTCTGGGGGAGACTTTCTTGTCTAGGTTCCTAGAAGGGCCAGACTCCAGGGGCAGGACAAAGGAGGTGCTGAGCAGCCTATCCCCTCTTCCCAGGTGGCTCGAGGACCCCAAAGGCTAAGGCGGGTAGACATCTGCAAAAGGCCAGGGATCTGGAGACTCCTGGGTCTGCAGAGTCTGATATGCTGAGACAGGGCAATGTGGGCTCATTATTTGTATAATTGAGGCAACAGTTTCAATTCCAGGAAACACCCCGGTCTGACGGCCCCATCTGGCTAGCCAGAGGGGCAGCCTGAGCTGTGGAGGGTATATCAGAGGTCAAGCGGTCCAGCCCCCATGCCCTCTAGCCCAGCTCAGCCCAGACCCTCTGGTTTGCACCTGGCTGCACCTCGGCCGTCCGTCTGTCCGCGTTGACATGTTTGGGGGTGCTTACGTTTCCGATCAGGGCCGCCGGGGTGGTGAGCCTGTGGTCCGCGGGTACCTCGGCTGGTTCCCGAATCTGGTCCCGCCCGCGGGCCTTGCAGCTCAGCACCGGCCTGGGCACCGGCGGGGGCGCGGCTGGGCGTGACGTCACGCCCCGCCCCCACGGCCCCCGCCCACCCTCACATTCCGGGCGGGGCCGGGCGGGGGCCTGCCGGGGCTCGCCCGCCGCAGCCCCCTCCCCAGGGGCCGCCCCCTCCCGTCGGGCCGCGCCTCTGCCCCTCGCGTCTCCGCCCGGCGGCCGACTCCGCCTGCGAGAGGCCGAAGCCGCGACGGCGGCCGCCGTTGCCGCCATTGACGTCAGAGGGGCGGGCACATGACCCCGCGGGGACCAATCGCGCGGGCGCGGAGCGGCTTCTGCAATCTCTCAACTGAGCCGGCCCCCGCGGCCCCCGCCGCACACTTGCCCGCGGACGGCCGCCCAGACACACGTACTGTACACACGAGCGGGTGGCGGGGCCGAGACACGCCCGCCGCGCGGCCCCCGCTCGCCGCCGCCCCCCGGCGCTGCCCGCGTCCCCACCCGCCCGCCTGCCCGCCGAGCTGGTCCGGCCGCTGCGAGCATGCACCCGACGAGCTAGGAGGAAGCCGAGCCCCGCGGGAAGGACCGAGAGCCGGCCGCGCCAGCCGCCAGCCCGCCGCGGGCCCCTCCCCTGTGGGCGCCCCCAGCCCCACACCCCCCCACCTTCCTGAGCGGTGGGGGGGTGCGGGCTGCCGAACGGGGGCCCCGCCGCCCCGCAGCCGGGACAGCCCCTCTCCCCGCCCCCGGCGCCCTCCCCGGCCCGGCCGGCCATGGATTTGACCAGCAGCGCGGGCGGCGGCGGCGACCCCCGGCAGATCGAGGAGACCAAGCCGCTGCTGGGGAGCGACGTGCCGGCCCCCGAGGGCACGAAGATGGGCGCCGTGCCCTGTCGCCGGGCCCTTCTGCTGTGCAACGGGATGAGGTACAAACTGCTGCAGGAGGGCGACATCCAGGTCTGTGTCATCCGGCACCCGCGGACCTTTCTCAGCAAGATCCTCACCTCGAAATTCCTGAGGCGCTGGGAGCCGCACCACCTAACGCTGGCCGACAACAGCCTGGCGTCTGCCACGGTGAGTCTCTCTGCGCGGCGCGCTCCTGCACCCCTGCGCCTCCCCTCCGGGCCCGGGAGGCGCCCCCTCCCACCTCTGCACCTGGAGTCCGGGGCCTGCTGCGCGCTGGGGGGCGCCAAGGGGCGCCGCGGGCGGGGAGAACCCGGAGCCCGACTCCTGGCCTGGGCTCTGGGCTGGTTTTTGAAAACCGCAGCTCTGCCCAGCCGGCGGCTCTGGGGGATCCTTAGAATTCTGGAGAAGATCTGCCTTCCGCGCCCCCCCCCGCCCCCCCGCCTCCAGGCTGAGCACTGGGGGACCTCTTGGGCACAGCGTTTGGGTTTCTTACGGAAGATAGGACCGTGGGATAGACCCGAGGCTGGGCCCTGATGGTGGTGAGGGTTCCCTTTCTGAAAGCCTGCGGTAGATGGGAAAACAAAACAACCAAAAAATAAAACAAACAAAAAACCCCAAACCCCAAACCCCCAACAGCCTCAAAACCCCCAAACCCAAAGAATTTCCAGAAACCAGTTCCTTTCTTTGCTGTACCCGTCTTTTATTCTTTTTCTCTGCCCCGGGTGGCAAGCAAAACTGGGTGCTTGCTTCCCTTTCTGAAAAATCTCTTTCGCACGTTGGGAGGTTGAAAGTGTAGGGGGAGGGGGCAGGGGTCCTGGACTATCTCCTCCCCATCCAGGGCCGAGGGTCAAGTTCTAGTGTGGAAGCTAGCCTGTGGGGCTCTGGTCTTGCATTGTCTGTGAAGTGTGTGTAGACGTGTGTTTCGTTGCTGGGGGGTTTATTTTGTTATTGTTAATTGTTTTTAAATACATGGCTGGGGCTAGGTCAGAGGGAGAGGGAGAGGAGAAGTCATTGATCTGTTTCTGAAATCAAATGTACAAGGTGGAGAAAGACAGCTGTGGTGGGTCACAGGGCGGGGGTGGTGAGCAGGAGCCTGACTGAACCAGGATGCTTTGTGTTTTGAAACAAGGACAGTTTAAAGCACCAAATCTGCTTGGGCCTGAGCCTTGCTTAGGGGGTTCCTTCTTCTATGGAGAGGTGACAGGTCTTCCCCAGAATGCACACTCCCCCCTGGGGCCACAATGAGTCTGTTTACTAAGCACAGTGTGTGTGTGTGTGTGGGGGGGGGGTGCAGAATTCACCGCCTGCCCGCACCTGTGCCAAGAAAACCCAGCCAGGAAACAGGGTGTCGCTTACATGGCATGTCACAAACGTGTAGCATGTGTAGACATTTCCCCGGCATCCATGTTCCCTTGGCAGTGTGTCACAGGCCGTGCATGACACATGCTCCAAGGAATGGGGAGGGGGAAAAGTTAGAAGAAACCGCACTCCTCGAAACAGCTTCCCCCCTCCTGAGAGCACTGAAGCACTGGAGGACTTTTATTCTGAATTTTGGGTCCGACGTGCTGAGAACACCTATTTTTTCTTTCCTGTGGGCACGTTGGTGCAATGTCTGCAAAGGGTGCTTTCTCAGGAAGGATCACCGGTTGTTGAGAAGCAGCCCAGGCCCAGTTTCAGGCTTGTGCATGTTTTTAAACCCGTTGCAAGCCACAGGCCTCAGTGTTTGGCTTTTCATTTGATGGAGGGAGAGCCTCAGAAAATTTGCCCTCACGCAGGATTTTAGACTCGGAGGAACTAGTGTCCTTAGTAGTTCCCTGCCTGGGACCTGGAGCTCCCAAATCTGGCTTCAGAATTGTCCCCTGGCTCAGAGGGGCTTTATTTTTTTCTCCCACCCCTCAAAATGATGGGGAGTTTGGGGGAAGAAAAGGGTTGAGAGGCAGGTGGATGGTAAAACAGTGATTTTCTGTGGGAAGAACAGGCTGAGCTCTCCTGTGCTCCCCTGGGAGAAGCCAGGAGTGTGTCTTCTGCTGCTGCTGGCCACGGTCTGGGGGAAGCCAGCTTTGGAGGCTCAAGGCCCCAGACTTACCTCTGATTGCTCAAGATGTAAATGAGAGAGAGAGAGAGAGAGAGAGAGAGAGAGAGAGAGATGGAGAGACAGAGAGAGAGACAGAGACAGAGACAGACAGAGAGAGAAGGAGGAAAGGCTGAAGCCAGGCACTGGCTTCTTAAGCAGCCAGAGGCCCTGGCCCCACCTTCACCAGACAAGGTGGGTGGCACTTACGTAGCTTGGGCCTTTCTGGAGAGGAGCTGTGATTTTCAGGACTAGGGACTGAGGGCTATCCATGGAACAAGATTTGTCTCAGCAGAGCCTTGCTCTGGCGTTGGGAAATGTGGAATGAGGAACTCTGAGCAAGTGTCCAGTGAGCTGGCATAATTCCTCTTCCTCTGTCTGCTGTCACCCAGCCCCTCAGGCAGGGCAGGGGGTATCCTTAAATCTCCCCATCATGGGCTCCAGTGGGGTGCATGGCACTCTGTGCCAGGGCCTGTGAGCGTGGAGGGGGGACTGCCGAGAACAGTCTTGATCAAAGCCATTGCCTCCATAGTAGAGGTGGGATTGGGACTGCTACTCGGGACCTCCTCTCACTGGGAGGCACCCGGTTGGTGTCTAAGCCCTAGGAAACAAAGCACCCTGAGGGTTTTTTCTGAGGTCTGGGCGTTATGTAATGTGTCTGCATTTTATAGTGTGGCCCAAGCACTCTATTGAGAAATATTAGCCCAAATGAAACAAAGGTGAATTTGAGTGCAGTTCACTATAACAACAAGCCCTGTCGGCCTGTGGCTTTGCAGAGTTCCCTGGCCCAGCCTCAAGCTGCTGATATATCAAGTATGTCTCATATCCTCTCCTGAAATGTGTATTATCTGTACGTTAAGCCATCTCTATAACCTAGCTCAGAACCATTTGGTAATTATCTGGTTAATTATGTAGGCTTCAGGAACAAGAGTCAGAGTGATTGATCTGGATTCAAACGAATAAACAAACCAAATACACTCTTTGCCCAAACTGTCTTTGGCGTCTGTCTACACTGATCCAATTAACTGAATTGTTAGAGATGAAGACCAGGCTTCCAGGACCACAGCTGTCTCTGGCCAGGGTGGAAGCACATGGGGCTCCCAGGCCCACCTGGGTGGCACTTGCAGGTGGCTGTGCCCTTCAGGTGGACCTCTCCCGAGTCCCTGCTGGGGGAGATGGGCTCCACCTGGGGCCCCAGGGACTGGCAGCCTCACCCCTGGCCTTGCTATAAACTTTGCTTCTGTGGGGTCAGGTTGGAGCTTGCCCTGTGCCTGTCTCCTGG
Source organism: Glossophaga mutica (assembly GCA_039655065.1). Lineage (NCBI taxonomy): Eukaryota > Metazoa > Chordata > Mammalia > Chiroptera > Phyllostomidae > Glossophaga > Glossophaga mutica. The sequence continues at coordinate 25,513,137 of CM077315.1, forward strand.
GCCAGTTACTGATTAAATCCTTACAGAGCCCACAGTGCCTGACGTGGCCTGTGACAGCGCCGGGCCTGATGCACTCTGTGCTTGAGACTTTGGATCCGGAAAGCTCATAAACAAAGAAGGAAACACAAAGGCGACAGTGACCTGGCTGACGTGTGAGGGGTGGTTGGGAGGCGTCCGCCCCTTTCCTGGGGTGTACACGACCACACCTTGTGGGGGAAGGGCCTGCCTGCCCAGGCTGCAGCTGGGCCTTGCGCTGAATTCCCCTTTTGCATCCAGACTTCCCAGTCCCTGGGCCTCCCTGGGCTTTCGTGGTGGCGGGCGTAGCCGACAGCAGGCATCCTGCATAAGCAGCCAGGTCCAGTGGGACCAGAGTCCATTTTGCTGTTGTGCGTGCGTTTGGCTCGAATTTGATCACCTGCTAGACACGTCTGTCCACTGGAAGGGGGTTTCGTCTGCGTGCTGTGTTTCCTCCGCACCAGGGAAGCACACACAAGCCGCTCACAGTTTATTTCACTTGGTTTTGTGCACGCCTTACACAGCATCTCGTGGTGGATCCGACCGAAAAAGTCTTCTATTCGTTGACCTGCCAGGGATTGGAGCGCAGGTGATGGTGGTGGTGGTGGTCTTTATTCTCAAGCCTTAATTCACCAGCGACTTGTTTTTAACTTTTCACCACTCTGCTGCTCCGCCTGACATGTTTCTGGTCTTCGTGTCACAGAGAGGGACAGAGAAGTCACCTTAATTCTCGTCGGGTTTCTTTAGTTTGGTGTTTTCTTGGGGAGAGCAGCCTTCTTCTGAACTTGCACTTGTGCTTACTAAGCATCTAGGTGTCAAGTGCTAAGCAGAGAGCTTGTCCGCATGTTGTGTTTCCACGTGAGGATCACAGTTTGTGTTGTGGGTCCCATGGGAGTGCGTCTGCGTGTGCTTGTGTGTGCACGTGTGCTCATTTTTGCACTTGGTGTCGTGCGCTGCTTCCGGCCTTTGATTGATGTGATGCTTATTGTGGTGTTAGGACACACAATGGATTTTTTTTTCTTTTAATACCATTTATCATAAGAATTTTGAATATATCGAATTTGTTTCCCAGATAACTTGTCTGATTGGAGGTTGTGGAGGGGAGGGGCAGAGACAGAGAGGAGAAGGAAAATCTAAGTTCTCTGTAAACAGCAAATGTGGTCTGCCTTCCCCAGGCTGTGGTAAATAAGTACATTTTAAGGACGGAGTATGTTTTGATGCTCCCATTCATTCGTCTGGTGCGATCCGAGATGCCTTTTCTGGCCACAGGCAAAATCGTGCCAGTGCAGGTGCAAGGGGTTTCCCTGTTTGTGGCCGGGCTTTGCCGCCGAGCCGGCGATGGAGATGGGCGAGGTGGATGTGTACCTCCAGCCTGGGCTCCCTGGCCCGCAAGTGGCTTCTGCACAGGGCCTGCTGACTCACCTGGCAGCGAGAGGAGGGCATTTTTGGGGTACCGTGTATGGCAAGGCTAGGGAGAGCCTGATGGCCATGTCACCAAAGCTGTCTTGGGTGCCTCGAGGCCAGCCTTGGGGGAGCAGGGCAGCCTCTTTCCAGGCCAGCCAAGCTCGGCCTGTTGTGGACGGTGTTTGGCAGAATGGACCTTTGAGATGGCTGAGTTATGCCTTTGGTTAAGGGAGTCACTGAGATTATTCAGCAAGGCAACCTAGTGGTTTAGGTGCCTCCACCGTGGGGCAGGACAAACTCCGGGTTTGCCGTCTCCTGGCTGTGGGTCTGGATGCTGAGGTTATGACCTCCTGGCTGTGTGACTTTTGGCATTGCTTTCCCTTGCTGGTCTTTTCCTCCTCCTGCAGGGTGGGGGCAATCCTACCTCACTGACAGGATTGCCCTAAGGATTGGAAAGAATTCAGATAAGCACATAGTAGGATGGCCAGCACAGAACGGGGGTGTGGCAACTGCTCCAATTCCTGTTTTCCTAATTGCCTGGAGAGAGCTTTGTGAAACTTTGTGCAAGTGGAAGGGGTTACTGCTACTTAAAAACGGGCAGTCTCCAGGGAGAAGCCTCCTGCGATGAGCAGCGCCTCTGGGGAGGTCAGGGTATTTAGCAGATCCGGTCTGTGTGGAGGCCAGAAATCGTTGAAAGCAGTTTAAGAAAAATTCCTCAGTGGGCACAGTCAAGTTTCTTAAAACAAAAACAAACACAAACACAAAAACATATAACTTTTTTGTTTTGAAAATTGAAACAGTGATGCACACATCAGATACATTCAAATAACACAAGGCACACAAGGGAAAATGAGCCATCGCTCTTATTTCATGTCCCCACAGCCCCTAGTTCTCCTGGGCGAGCCCTTCGACCTGCTCCTGTGTGTCCTTGCTGACCATTCTGGCATTTACACACAGTTCTGAGCCGTTATTTCTCACTGGACAGTGTATTTGGGAGAGCATTCCAGATCAGTGTCGATGCCGCGGCCTCGTTCATCTTTGCTGCTGTGTAGTGTCCCATCCGAGAGGGGCCCTACAGTGGCCCTGTTGCTGGACATTTAGGTTAGTCCCAGCCTTTGCTGTTTTAAACAAGACACTTTCTTTCCATTTTTATTCAGTGGAATTATTTCTGTTTTGATAAATTAAATGTTGTTTGTTTACTTCCTTGGTGGATGTTAAAATATTTAAGCCCAGAGTTGCTTTGCAAGGGCGAGCTGACCCTCCCTCAGAGTGCACTGTTGGGGTCACTGCTGCCTGGAGGCATGCTTCAGTCTGGCCTAACGTCACCAGTCAGGGAGCCCCTTAGAGGGTTTGGCTACCTGGCCCCACTAGGAACTGAGGGCAGGTGAGCAGGGGGCTCTGATCAGTCAGACTGACCTCTGCCCCAAGGACAAGGGTCTGTGTAGCCCAGGACAGCTGTTTCCTGCTCCACCTGAGGGCATCATTTTTGTCCCCAGGCACTTCCTGCTTCCCCAGGATGGAAGCCTGTCCCTGTGGCCCTGAGGTAGAGAAAGGGAGGAAGTGAGAATATCTTTTCCCAGCCCTTGGCCCTGGTGACAAGGCGCCCAGTGCATGCTGGAGGGCACCGAGGGAGGCCAGGCGTTGGAAAGGAACTGTTGCTGCCATTAGCAGAGCTTTCCCCAAGGGGGGGTGATGGTGATGAGGCGTGTGTGTGTCTGTGTGCAAGCAAGCGGCGTGCATGGAGGTGTCTGTGACTGCTTAGACCAAGGCGGGCCGCAGAGCAAGTATTTCTGGTACTGAAATTGGTTCCCATGTTCAGTTGCTATTTCTTTGTACCCGTGATGTTAGAAGGGTTTAAACCAGCATCTGGGGTGTGCACTGAGGTGGACAGAGAACAGCCAGCCCCAGCAGAGCAGTCAGATAGGCCCACTGAGATCCCACCCCTGCAACTTTCTAGCTGGTGGGTGACCTTGGGCAGGTCTCCTAACCTCTGTCCTTATCTGTAAAGCTCGGAAAATGGGGCTTCCTTTTAGCATTGACCCTAGGGTTAGGCGTGGTAAGGGGTGGCAGTTCCTTTGACAGATGAATATTACTGTTGTGGACACTTGGAAGACAAGCAGTCTCTGCCCTCCTGGAACCTGCGTTGGTGGTGACAGACTGTAAACTACTGAGCAAGTAAATACAAAATCTTCTGCTGAAGGGGTGACAGGGGCCTGGGAGAAAAGAAAGCAGGCAGGCAGGTGGCATATTTGGGGCTTGGGGACTGGGAGCCTTGTGGCTTTGCGTGTGGCAGCCAGGAAAGGGAAGGAGGTGAGGCGTTATCCCGAGGGAGAGCCTTCCAGGTAGTGAGAATGGCTAGTGCAAAGGTCCTGAGGCTGGCCAGTACTTAGAAATCACCCAGTAAAGTGGCTGGCACTGAGCAAGTGCTCTACAGTTGTCATTCCCTGCTTTCCAGCAGCCGTTACCATTTATTTAAAAATACTCATGAGTGCCTAGAATGTGCCAGGCGCTAGGTGTACAGGCAGCTCCTTGTCCCGTGGAGTTTTCATTCTAATGCTTCTGGGGTGTGCGAGCATGCGTGTTTGTGTTTAAACCAGTTCCCTCCCAATAAATAGTGAAGAATAGCATTGGAGTAATGCTTTAAGAGACTCTTAAACTAAAAATCCAGCAAAACTTTAAAAAACTGACTCTTTTTGTCCATACTGTGTTCCAAGGGTCCCAGGATCCAAACATATTAATGTTGGAATTCGCCTGCAGGGCAGAGGCGAGGGGAAGTGTGTTGCCCGAAGACCCTTACAAATGGCTCGGCAGCAGGGCTGGGACTCACATCCAGGACTCCTGCCTCCCAGCACCTTCCTGTGCCTTCCTTTGTCATTGGCTCTCCTGCTTTCAAGTTGCTGTCAGAAATGTTATCAAGAAAGCACATAATCAGATTAGGCCGAGTAAACTCACTTTGGAGGGAAGCAGAAGAGCAGAATTCTCCCGTCCCCAGGACTGAGGCAGGGCAGCTGATGTTTCCCTGGGGCTGGGCTGGCTCAGAGGAGGTCGCCAGGAGAGCAGAGATAACACTTGAACTGGTAGTAGTTTCCTGAGTGTTCTGGGCCAGCCCCAAGCTCTTGGAGGCCCAGAAAAGCTGCCAGCGGGAGCACAGCCTGGGAAAGCCCACTGCCTCTGGTTTCGGGTCACTGTCCAGCCCAGGTCAGTCTGATTGCCAGCATGCACTCATGCAGGGCTCAGTGGGCAGCAATGCTGTCTGTGTGGACAGGGCTGGGTGCAACCAGGGCACGCTAACTGCTGTGACAGTCAGCCTCCACACCTGGCTGGCTTCATGTAACACGGTTTGCTTCTGGCTCCCGTCACAGTCCAGTCTGGGTGTCTGCCTCCTGCACTGGGTTGGGCGTGAGGAGAGGCAGCGAGCACCAGGCGGAGCCTTTTGTGGGCCTGTCTGGTCCCTTGACCACAGCTCAGTCACTTAGCTCTCCCATGCGCAGAGGAGGCTGGGGCAGGGTGAGCTGTGTCCACGACCGAGGAGACCATGGCCTGATGACAGTTCTCACCCAGGCCAGGGGGGACCCCACAGTAGTCTGGAGGTCTCCAGGGTATCAGCAGCAGAGATGTTTCCCTGGAAAGGACATTCACATGACATGGTCTCTTCTGGCTTCTGGGTTTGAGCTTTGTGGCAGGTCAGGGAAGTTTGTAGTCTTCTCTCTTGGGGAATAAATAGGATAAGCGAACCTGTTGCAAGGGTTGGGGCACCGCACTCCTGGCTATATTGACATACATTTATTTATTTATTTATTTATTTTTAATGTTTTTTTTTTTTTTAAGTGTATTTTATTGATTATGTTATTGCAGTTTACATTGACATTTATTGCCCGCCTGTTGTGTGCCAGGCACAGTGCTCTGCTTTTCCATACAACCCCACGAGGTGGGTAGCATTACCCCCATTTTACAGATGCTGCACCAGGGGGACTGGGAGTAGGTAGAGTTCAGAAGCAAAGGCAGGTCTGCCCCACACTCAAGCGTGTGTGTCCATGGACGTGTGTGCATTTGTTGGATATACCGTACATAAAGGATTTCAGCCTCTTGCAGAAACATCTTAGTTGAAAGTTAGTGAACTTGTCAGTTTACTATTTGTCATTATTTGGCAGACATTCCTCTGTGAATTTGTCAAATGAGTTCAGGGAACGGGTGTTGGAAAGCAAATGCCAAGGACTTGTAAAGGGTAAGCACCAGGTACTAGTTTGTGAACCGAATACCAGATACTGTGTGTGCAAATGGAGTTCCCAGGTACTGCATTTGCAAGGGGGTGCTCCCAGCTACCCTACATTTGCAAATGAGTGCTCTTAGGTACTTCACTTATAAAGTGAGTAGTCCAGGTACTACGCTGGCAAAGTCAGACGTAATCTTTGCTCCCCAAAGGCTCACAGTTAAAAAGGGGCACATATGCCTTGTCTGCTCTTTGGAGGAAGGAAGAAGTGCTGTCGTGGGGGCAGGTGGTTTTAGGAAGGACTTCATGAGAGAGACACAGCTGGACAGACAGAGGTAGGGTCGAGTCGGGCAGAGATGGGGATGGGGTCAGGGATGGGGATGGGCAGAGGGAGAGCTGTGAGCAGAGGAAGAGAGGTCAGAGCAGCTGGGGCACATTTCAGGTGGTTTGTGACATTCTCCCTGAGCGATGGGCACCTGGGCAGCATAAGACAGTGTAGGAGGTACAGATGGAGGTAGGATTGCTTCCCAGAGTGGGGGCCACGAGGCAGGGTGAGGTTAGTATTGGGTTTACCAAGGCATGTTTGAGTTGGGAGGACCGTGCTCGTGATGCAGAGAGATGGCGGGGTGGCCACCAGGGGAGCCTGGGATACCCCTGAATGGAAACTTTGAAAGCGTAGGGACCTAAGTCACCAGGGCCAGGTGTTAGTCACAATAGTGACTAGTACAGCAGCCACTCAGGAGCTTTCTTTTTGCCAGGAGCTGTGCTGGGTGGTCCCAACAACAACCCACTCTGGTGCTGTTGCTCTCTGCATTTCACAGGTGCAGACCTCCCTTGGCTGAAGGAATGGGTGAATGAGGGGAGGACTGAGGCCGTTGCTGGTGTCCAGTTGGGAGGGCCCTCCTGTTGGAAGGGGTGAGGGAAGAGCCACATTCAGACCCCCACCTGCCACCTCCTTGTACTCCTGCCTGTCTCTGGCCCTCCGTGTGCCAAGCATGTGACATCACTTCCTTCTCCAGGGCCGGTGAGGCCAAAAGAGAGAGTGGAGTGTGTGCAGCAGACCCTATATGTTGCTGGGTACATGGTACCCGCAGCCAGCCTCAGGGTGGACACAGTCCTGGGAGTTCCTGGCCCACTGCTGTGCCCATGAAGCTGCCTGTTCTGGCCTGCCAGTCTGGAGCTCCTGATGGGTTGCTGTCAGAGATTTCTGGTACTTTCTGAGTCCTGGGCCTGAAGTCTCTGCCGTAAGCTTTGGCTCGAAGGGCTCCCCTTCTGGAATCTTCTTTGCTGGAGGTCTGGTGGGAAGGCCCAGCTGGCCCTCTTGTCTCTGGAGAAGCTGGCACCATTGGGCCAAGGCCCAGGGCAGGAGCGGTGCTCTGCTTTGTGTCTGCAGTGGGGTCCTGGGCTGGCATCTGTGGAGTGGCGGGGGCAGGGCTGTCCCATTGAAAAGGGGAAATGACTTGTGACATCTGTTCATTGCTCTTATTGGCTTGTGTTTCATGACCTTGTGACTGAGGCTTCCTTTGGGGCTGGGAAAATGAAAGAGTTTGAACTGTTTCAGCAGTCCAGTGGCTACCGGGCTTGGGGATCCAGGCAGGGTCAGCCTCAGGGTCAGATGGATCAGGGGTGACTGCAGGACAGTGGCCGTAATTTCCTCCAGCTATGCCGAGTCCTTGTTTGTACATTTCATCTTCACACCAGCCCTGGAGGCTGCAGCTACAGGTGGGGAAACGGAGGCCCTGAGAGATCCAGGCTACATAACTGGAACCCAGACCTCCAGGCTCCAGAGCCAGAGGTCTTCCCCACACGCAATGCTGCCTCCTGGCCAGGCTGGGACACAGGAGCCTGGGCAGTGAGGACTAATCACCAGCAAGACAGTGGCAACAACAGCAAACACTGACACAGTGCTAACTGTTCTGAGCCCTTCATGTAGATGAGCTTGTTTAATCCTCCTAATACCCCGTGAGGCGTTGTTGTCATTGTCCCATTTTCCAGATAAGCAAACTGAGGCCTGGAGTGAGGAGGTCCCTTGTTACCCAGCTATTAATGCTGGAGCTGGGATTTGAACCCAAGTCCTCTTGTTCCAGAGTATAACTGCATGTGGCCTGTGAGCAGGGCTTGAGAGCAGAGGGTCAGAAAGGCCCCAGTGGCCAGGGTTGGCTGTGCTCCGAGAGGTGGGCCTTGCGGAAGGGGGAGGGTCTGGACAGAGCATAAAGTTTCACACTGTGGGGTTCGGTCATCTCTGCAGACCCACCTCCAGAAGAGCCGTGGCAGAGGTTTGTTCCTCACCTGCCCTATGTTGATCTTGGGGTAGTGAACTTGGCCTCTTGGAGCCTCAGTTTACTTGCCTGAGATGGCCTGACCCTGAGGAGCTGCCCGTCAGAGTCGGCTGTGATGACTTGACCACGGTGAGCTTGAAGTCCAGCGTCCGCCACAGAGCGTGCGCCCTGCCCTAGCGGCCCTCTGACTCAGCCCCACACCAGGAGCTTCGGCACAGCACCTCTTCCCTCTGCTGCCATGCCGGCCTCCGGTCCCCGGCCCCCAGCCCCTGGAGTCTCCCCGACCCCCTGCAGGAGCGAGGGCTCGCTCTTGCAGCACGGTACTTCCCCAGCTGGGAGGCAGTTGTCTTCTCTCCTGCTCTGCATGTCCACACTTACACATTAAAACCAGAATAATCGCAGGGATAATGATGATTTTATAAAACAAAGGAGGACACCCAGAATCCCCCATGTGACTATTTCGGGGTGTAGCCATCTACGCATTTGCTTAGATGAGTACATTTGACACACACGGGATGCGGTCTTACTTATAAACGCGAGGTCATTTTTATACATTATCTGAAGGAATTTAAATTAGGCCCTTTGGCTATTGGGGACCATCCTGGGCATCGTAGGATGCTGAGCAGCGTCCCTGGCCTCAGCCCACCAGATGTTTCTACAATGCTCCCCTCAGTTGTAACAGCCAAAAATGCCCACAGACATCGCCACGTGTCCCCTGGGGGCAACTTCGCCAGCTTAGAACCCCTGTGGTAACTCATTTAACAGTCCACCCACCCCAAGAGGTCCTCTGGGACAGAGTGGCCCTGGCTGTGGGCTGGCCTGGGGCAGAGCTTGGAGTGTATGTTCCTGCCCCGTCATCGCCTTGCTTTTCTGGAAACTGGCGCAGAGGCAGCGACCAGGAAGCGTGTGGGGCTGCAGCAGCCCTGATCTCTGTGAGTGGCGTGGCTTGGGGCCGAGAGCCAGCAGGGACCCTGGAAGGAAATCCCGCCGGCCAGGGCTTCGGCAAGCTCCCCACACTTTTGATCCCTCAGATTGACCTCCCTGCTGATGCTGCCTTCACCTGATGACTCACGACTTCAGAGATCTGGATTGTTGAAAGGGGAATTGCATCATGCCAATAGAAAAAGCGAGAAAAACCAGCATTAGACAGTTATGATGTGAGGAAAATGACTTTGAAACCTGCTTTCTTGCGTCCTGTCTGAAACTAAAGTATTTGGGGGGATTGAGTGGGGGAGAGGGTGCCGAGAAGGGAGGGAGTGGCCGGGGTAGGTGACCAGGCCACGTGTTCTAAAGAGGCTATCTGCTTGTTTCAAGCCCCACGCAGGGCAGCACACTGGGTCCTCCCACTTTTTGATCTGGTTGAACTCCACCACAAAGAAAGGTATAAAAAAGAAGCTTCTGAGGTATGTGTGGGTCCAGCCAGCAGGTGCAGCGAAGGGGCAAGGGTCTTAGGTCAGAGAGTGCTACAAAGAGCAGAGGTCAAGGGGCTCTTTTAATGCCCCAGCAGTAAGCAGGATGCCCTCTGAGCCAGGGGAGCCGAGCCCTGGCTGGGTGCTCTTGCGTGGGACGCACCCGGATCAGCATTCAGGGCAGTCTTGCTTGAAGGGGTCTGCGCTGCCAACTGGGGAGCAACAGACACTTCGAAACCCTTGGGTCGAGGTGGAGGTGCTAAAGACCCTGCCTCCCCAGGTCAGCCCCTTCCCAATGGGGTCTGGCCAGGGATTTTGGATTCTGACACGTCACATTAGGCCAAGTAACCAGCGGTGTGATCCTGCTCGCAGTGTCTTCATCTGCAAGCTGGGGATAACAGTAGCCGCCTCCCAAAGTTGCCCTAAGGAATAGAGCAGATAAGACCCAGAAAGTAGAGTGCCAGGCATAGGATCGGTTCTCAATGATGCCCCCTCTGCCATCACCACCACTTTTACCGTGGCTGCCGCCTCTGCCTGCCTACATTTGTGCTTCTTGCTTAACTGAACTTATTAAAATTTTTTTTAATTTATTGATTTTAGAGAAAGAGAGGAAGGGTGTTGGGAAAAGAGAAACATCAATTTGTTGTTCCACTTACATACATACGTTGGTTGCTTCTCGCATGTACCAGGAATCGAACTCACAAACCTTGCTGTCAGGATGACACTAATCAACTGAGCTACCCAGCCAGGATCTAACTGAACTTCTCAAAGGTGGGGTCTTTTTCACCCAGGTATACCTGATGTCAGTAGGAGACTTCGGCTGAATGCAGTCTGCCCTCTATACTCATGGGTTTGGCACCTGCAGATTCAACCAACTGTGGATCAAACATATTTAAAAAAAAATTACATTGTTGCTATCATTACTGTGTGGTTAGGCCCACCAGGATTGTGATGGTTCAGTCTGTACTAAACCTGTAGATTTTCTTCTCCTGTCATTATTCCCTAAACAGGGCAGTGTAACAACTATTTATATTGCATTTATGTTGTATTGGGCATTACGAACAATCGAGAGACGACTTAAAGTATATTGGATGATGTCATCTGTCATGTGCAAATACTGCACCGTTTTACGTGAGGTAGTTGAGTTCAGAATCCTTGGATCTTGGTATCTTCGGGGGGTTCTGGAACCAACCCCCTGCAGGTACCGAGGGCCGACAGTGTAGTTGCTTATGTGGGGCATCTCAGGGCCCCAGGCATTGCAGTCTTTGAAGGGACAGAAAAGCCTCTGGGGTTTTCTAGGAAACCCTGGCTCTGCCCGGTGACTTTGGAGCTGTCCTGTTGGGAGGACTTCCAGGGAGTGACCTGAGGCACCTTGGGCACTGAGACCTGGAATGACCCTCAGCCCTGGCCCCCCAACCCCAGCTTCCACGACCGCATCTTCAGCAGGAAAGAAACCGCAGTTGGGAGGCTTGAGATATTATTGGTAGTTTTCACTCAGCTTTCAGCAGCAGTGCTTGGGAAATAAGATTTTGATCTTGGGAAATATGATTTAAAAACAGAATTGAAAGTTGCTTTTATTTTCCCAACGATATTGCCCCTGACACATGCGCAGGGCCTGAACGGCGGTGGCCAGTCGGAGCGTGCCAGCGGGCACGCCACTCACAGACCTTCCAGGGGGCGCGCGTGTGCATTTTACAGCCCTTTGCTCTTGAGCGGGCTTTCTGCCTTTGATGGCAGAGTGGCCCACGTAGACAGAGCCCAGGAAGGCCCTCTTTTTGGGGGGCAGCTCACGGTGTCATGGCAGCCTCACTCTCACTGCTGGCGGTGGCGCTGCTGCCAGGGAAGCAGGCTTCTTCCTCAGAACCCTGAATATCGAGAACTGATCCCATTGGCAGGTGGCTTCATGGAGCTTGAGTCTGGTTGTCCCATCCCAGTGTTCCCATCCCAGTGAGGGTGGAGGTCTCTCTCCTCCCTGCTGGGTGAGGACTGGGCGCTCTGAGTCCCCACCGGGTCCCCTGGGGAGCTTTTGAAGAGGTGAGGCCTAGCCTTCTGGCCATTCAGGAAGGACGGATGCTCCATTCTTGTCTGCTCTTCTCGGTGCCCTGTGGCCAGTGGGGACTGTGGAGGGAGATGCAGGCCTTTCTTCAGGGCTGCTATGGGCAGGCAGCGTTTCTTGCTCTAGCTCCTGTCTTGTCACCCCGATCAGGGCTTCTCCTCCTTCCCCTTGTCCCTTCAGGCCTAGGAGTGGGAACACACGGGGTAGAAATGGGGTGACCAGCTGTTCTGGCATGCCTGGGACTGTCCCAGGTGTTTGCAGTCGAGGTCTGTGTTCCAGGAAGCCCCTCAGTTCCAGGCAGTCGGGGACAGTTGGTCACCCTAGGTAGAAAAACCATCTCGTGTGCTTTCACTGTGCTCTGCCCACACCTTGCTATGTTGTCCTTTTGTTACAATTTCTTCAAACGAGACCATCTCGTGTCTGCCATCTGTTTCTTCCCAGGGCCCTGGCTGGTACACCAGGAGCTTCAGGGGGACGAAATCGCTTTCAGAGCCTCTTTTAGAGTTTATAGTAATTAAACAGGCCGTAACGCTAAACGTAGGAAAAAGAAATTAATCTCTCATACTTGAGCCCTTTTCTGAAAATATATTCCCTGGAAAGACAAATGTGATGACACTGGAAGACAGATGTGAGAGACAGATGTGCGACCATGACGATGATGACAACGATGGTGATGAGGGTAGCAGTGGCCCTTTATTTGCACACTTACTAAGGGCTTGTGTTAAGGACTTTGACGCACTATTAGGCTAATTATTATGACAATCCTGTGAAGATTTTCCAAGGTGAGGAAACTGAGGCTTATCAAGGTGGTGTAATTTGCCCAGGCTCAGGATGGGCAAGAGGTCAGGCCCGGGGATGAACCGTCAGGCAGCTCTCCGTGCGCTGTCTCTGCCTACTGACGAGGTGTTTTACACCCCAGGCCCAGCCAGACAAAGCGCACACTTTTGCTGCTTCTGGCTTGGACGGGGTGTCTTATTGGGTGTGCAGGCAGCACATTCGACGTTTTCCACCTCCTCTCCCGTGGCAAGGCAGGGTTGTGTGCGTGGAGCTCCCAGTTTCGGCTTTGCCGAATGCAGCTGTGGCCAGTATTGGCAAAACATTAGTCTTTCCTTTCCTTTTTCCACCCCTCGCCCTTTACAATTTTTATAATTAGAATCAGAGTCAGGTAGAGTTGGAAGAGAACCTGCAGGTCATCTAGTTCTGGGATGGCAAATATATGACACAGCTGTCTCCACTCTTCATTGCCTTGCCCAGGGTAGACATTGCTAGTGAATTCTGGCACAATCAATCCTTCCCTGTGACCCTGGAGACAGGCACTGCTAATCAATTGTTGGCATGTAACACTTCTCCCACAGTGTAGGTTAGGAACACCTGGAGACTAGGAGCAGTTAAATGACTCTTAGAGAAGCAAATGGTGGTGTGGAGCCCGCTCCACACCAGTGAGTTCTCTGTTGAGAGATGACTTTGGGTTGAAAGTTTGGCATCTAAGTAAAGTGTGGTGTAGGGGGAAGGACATGGGTTTAGCATAGCAGTTCATGGATCTGGGTTTAAGTCCCGGTTCTGCTTCTGACTGGTGGTAGCTTCAGGCAAGTCACATGACTTCTTGGAGCCGGGTCTGTGAAACTGAAAATTATAATGCGCACATCCCAGGGTTGCGAGGAATCAGTGAAGTAGAATGTTTGCTCAGCATCCAGCAGATGTCGATCCAGGTCTGGCGTGGGGGCACTTGCTAGGTTTGGCACGAGGTGGGGAGGCTGGGTAGCTGAGGCCCCTCCCTCAGGGAGCTCATAGCCCTCGTGAAGACAAGGTCTGATTCAAGTAAAGCTGGTTTTCTCCCTCTTTCCTTCCTGGAGGCCTACGAAATTGTATTGTCATTATCATTTTTTGGAGGCTTTTGAAATTTTTTTTCTTTTTAAGAACTCCTCTGTCTCATCCACTTACATTTTGGCCTACTTATGCTTCCCACGACTTAGTGCTTTGCGAAGTGATTTACTTTTTCTTTTATTCCTGGTCTCGTTTCCATTCTCATATCAGGGCAGTTGGTCGGTGAGTCTCGCAGTCACAAACAGTCAAAGTGACAGAATCTTCCTACCAAATGGGTGTGCCAGGACATTGGACCTCAGACTTTTTTGAAGTGATACACTCCTTTTGAAAATTGGTGAAATATGTGGGCTCTTCTGCTGGCAAAATGGGAAGAGGAATGGTAAAATGGTAAGACAAAAACGTAGCATGTGTAATACAGGCATTCTTAATGGATTCACCCCCCTTCCAGGTTATAAATCAGGCTGGGGGCCTGTGACACTTCACTAGCAGGAAACAGAACTTTGCGTGGAAATAAACACATAAATGATTTTTAAAAATGTTTCAATGTTTCATTAAGTATGAAAGATCAAGGCTTTTATTCAGAGTCCTCCTTTGGCTGGGCAAGTGGGTTTGTCCACATAGCATTTTCTAATGCTCACTGAGCTGTGTTTAGTCTTCTTGGTTATGGTGCAATATTTTTTTCTTTTATCCTAGTCTGGGGTTTCAAGGTTGGCACCTCTCGCCCCTAAAATGTTTAAGATTTAGAACAGTTCCTCACTCTTTGATAAGGCAGCGCGTGTCGCTGCAGACGTGCCGCGGTGGGGCACAGGGTGATTCCGCCCACATCGCAGATGGTGGCTCAGCGCTCAGCCCTGCCGGGCACTCAGAGAGGTCTTGGGCCACCTCACCTACCCGACCTGTAAAGCTGGGAGACAGAATGGCCACAAACCCCTTGTGGTCAAGGATTAAAGAATAGGCAGCATGAAAAAAAAATAGGCCCAGAGAATATTCAAAAAGGACATGGTGGATTTTGACTTTGATTGCCTTGAATTTGACTCAGAAGTATGGGTCCTTTGCACTGTAAGAGGCTGGTGTTTTTACAGAGTCTGTCTTATGGAGGCTGCCTGGCAGACTCAGCTGAAGTGAGCCAAGGCCCCGTGTGAGGAGCGGGATGCGTGCGGTTCTAAAGTGCTCCTTCCCCCAGATACAGATGACTAAGGAGGCTGACCAGCAAGGGCCTTCCTCTCCTGGTAGCATGTAAAGGGACCCTCGTAAATGAGTTCCCTCCTTGTCTTGGACTCTTCCGACATTAGCCAGGCACCCGTCTTTAGCCACTCCCTGGAATGAAACTTGATAAATGACTGGAGAGAGAGGGTTCTGCGGGACCATTTCAAATTTAGACATGCAATTTTTCTGGGATGATTTCTTTGCCACTGAATTTTGCATTTGCATGTTCTTAAGCCAAAAAAGGAGTTGAACTTGCCCTTTTGTTTGCTTCATTACTCTCACCACTTTTGCCAGTTTGGTGGGATGTGGTTGTGTGTGTATATGTGTGTGTTGATGACTCTTAACTTTTTTTTTTAAGTGTGCTGTCTGTATGGAGGCCTCTCCCATTCCTGAAGATGGGCCGCCAAGGGCTGGCCGGGTGAAACGATGGAATTCACCATTTCTTGAGTACCTTCTGTGCGCCGGGCACTCATCTCATTCTTGCAGCAATCCCCTAGGCTGGGTAGTGTCCCCATGTTCCTGGACTGGGGACAGCCCCTCTCCTCCAGGGTCACATAGCTGCAGGTCATGGAGCTGCGATTAATGCCCAGGTCAGGCTGACTGGAGCCCATGGCCTTTATCCTAGGCACAACACTTCTGTGATCTCAAGGGACTTCTTGTGCATTCCTTGTGTCCCCACCTTTATAAGATTCCACTTACAGAAAGAGAAGTCGGTGGTGTTTGGATGACAAGGAAAGGCCTGGAGAGTTCTGTTTCTTCAGCTCAGCAGCCTCCCTGCTGAGCTCAGGTGGGCCCAGGACTGCCTCGCCCTCCTGGTCACGAGTTGGGGTCACCTTCTCCAGGCTACCAGCTGTGGGATGAAGTTAAGGCTCCATCTGCCTCACCCATGTGACCTCCCAGGACAGCCCTGGCCAGTATGTAAAGGAATGGGGGAGTATAGAGAAGGTACCTTTCTTATCAGTCTGTTTTACAGGTGAGAAAGCGGAGGCTCCAAGGGGAGGGTGGCCCAGCATGGTTACTTAGAAAATGAGGGGAGGAGCCAGGCTGAGCCTGAGCTGTTCCTAGGAGGTGTTTGTAGCCTGTTGGCCTCGAAGAGGTACATCTCAGGGTTGGTGTCATAAGCTGGGGGTGTACACCTGCCAGCATCCTCCTAGAATCAACTTTCTGCCAGGAGACTGAAGAACAGATCCAGGCACTGAACCCACCTCTGATCTGGTGGGGCCTTTTGAGATCCTCTAGGCTGATGTT
The DNA here is from genome assembly GCA_039655065.1 of Glossophaga mutica. NCBI lineage: Eukaryota > Metazoa > Chordata > Mammalia > Chiroptera > Phyllostomidae > Glossophaga > Glossophaga mutica. Next base: position 25,528,788 of record CM077315.1, read on the forward strand.
TTTATTTTGCAGTTTGGCAAACAGGCCCAGGGAGAGAGACTGCCCTGGTTGGCAGCCCTCCCCCAGGACGGCTTCTGGTTTTCTCACTTTATCTGCTCCTTGGTAACACTGTCTTTCTTATTTATTTATTGAGGCATTTGAGATTCTGAGTGTTTTTATTGTGGTGAAGTATACATAACATTTATCATTTTAACCATATGTAGGTGTACGATTCACTGGCATTAAGTACATTCACAACATTACGTTACCATCCCCACTGCCTATACCCAAAACTCGTCGTCATCCCCACCATAACTCTGTACCTGTTAAACGCTAGATCCCCCTTCCCACTCTCTCGGCCCCTGGCTTCTATTCTAGGTGCCTCGTGTAGGTGGAATCATACAAAACTGTCCTGCTGTGTCTGGCTTATCTCACTTAGCATAATGCTTTCAAGGTCCACCCATGTTGTAGCATTAATCAAAGCGCCATTCCATTTTTATGGCTGAATAGTATTCCACTGTATGACTAGACCACATTTTGTGTATCTATCCGTCCATTCATAGACATTTGGGTTGTCGCACGAAACTTTGGGCTCTGTGATTACTGCTGTTGTGAATCTGGGGGTGAACACCTGTCAGAGTTCCTGCTTTCAGTTCTTTTTGGACATATACCTAGCAGTAGACATTTATTTTTTAAAGACGTTCATCTCCCTCTCTCCCATTACATTGGGAACTCAGGTTCATCATAGAATAATTAGAAAATACAAATAAAAGAAGAAAATAACATTTCCCCCATGCTAACACTATATTTTTCTAGGACGTTCATTTGTGTGTGCTATTTCCCCCTCCACACGGCATTGTGTCGTATATGCGCAGTCTTTGGTGTGGGATGGATCTTCATTTAGAAACACAGAACCCTTTGCGGAAGGCACTCGGGCAGTGCGGGGAGGTGCCACTTGGTCTCTGCAACCCAGCTGAGTGTTCACCATCTCCAGGAAGCATCCCTCGTGGGCACAGGGCACGTGCCCCTGTCTGTGACTGCTACGTCCTGCTTTATTATCTGTTCTCTGTCCTGTTATCTGCTCCCTATATGGACTGACTTCTGGGAGTGCTGCCCAGCACAGTGCCTGGTGGTGGTTGGCACTCAATAAATATTTGTTCAATGAGTGAATGAAGAAATGGCTGAATGAATGGAGTGAAATTAACAAGTGAGGTTGATGAGTGGCAGTGGGGTCCTCTCGGGCTGGACCTGTTGGCTCATCGCCTGTAGCAGGCACCTTGGGAAGAGCAGCCCCAGCTCAGTGAACTGTCCCTCTTCTGAGTCCTCGCTTGCATCTGTGGTGAAGGCAGGCCTGTCCCCCTGCAGCAGAGGCTGTCCCTGAGCAGCTGGGCGCACACAGTACAGTTTACTCCCAACGGCAGGGCCGTACGTGTTCTCTCACTGCACAGGTATTTGCTGAGGGTGTCCTGTGTGCCAGGCACTTGGCTAGGGGCTGGCCTGTGAGGTGACCAAAACAGGGTCCCTCCTCAAGGACCGTACATTCTGGAAGGGGAGACAGCCTTGCACAAAAGCACACGGTAATTTTACACAGTAAATAAGTGTGATGAAGAAAGATACCTTTTTTCTTTTTCTTCTCTCTTTTTTACCCATTTCTCTCTTTATATTTTATAAAAAAGAAATCTATTTGGCTTTTTGTTGTTGTTGTTGTTGTTGATTGGCAGCTAGGGATGTATGTACAGTTACAGGGTTCAAATCCCAGCCCCGCTGCTTGCTAGTAGTGATCTTGGCAATGATGTTAATATTTGCGAGCCCTCGTTTTCTTGTCGAAAGACAGTGGTGTGCCTGCCTTCTGGGTTTATAATTAGGCTTAACGGTGACGTTGCTCATGAAGCACAGTGCCGGGCACATTGCGAGGTCTGAGTGCTTGCTGCTGTTGTCGTTAGGAACCTACCATCTTTAAATAATGAGGCTGCTGGCTGCATGGTTTTAAAGTGACAAAGCCGGCCCCGTCCAAAGGATGGGCTCGCTGGAAAGGGGCTAGTAGGGTGTCGAGTGTGTAGACTCGACATGGCATCATTTTCCTCATGCTTTGGCTGAACTGAATTTGTTCAGAACCCCGTCCCTGCGTCAGATTGTCTCCTCCTGGGAACAGGAACAAAAGGGGCCGGCTCTGAAAGAGGCCCTTGTTCCCTCACCCAGCTCGGGAAAGCCAAGGCCAGTGTCTGCAGCCAGTTCAGGAGTTCTGCGGCGGGGCCGGCTCTTCCCTTTTTCCTGTGCCTCTTTGGGGCCAGTCTCTGGTTAACTGAGATGACCAGATCATACAGGAAAAGAAACAGAGAGACAGAAACCCCCTAACTGCCCTCTGAGGTGCACTTGGCCTTGTAGGGCAGGAACAGGGACCTTCTCGGGCACAGAGAGTTTCTCTAATTGAACAGGTTTCCAGTTTGTCAGGCCACGGGCTTGGTGAGGTTGCATGGTGCTGCCTGGCCCGTGTGGCCCAGCCCAAGTGTGGGTGTTGGACTTGGACCTGCGTTTGCTTCCTGTCCCTGCCACTCACCATGGGGGCTGGGTGAGTCCCTCAGTGTCTGTGTGTGCCAGGCCTCGGGTTCCACCTGCAAAAGAGGCACACGGCACCTGCGGCCTCGTCAGGGAATGGGGGGCCGGGCAAGCACACGCAGGGCTGGGGCTTACCACACAGCAGCTCCAGCAATGCTGGCCCCCAAGACGGGAGCCACTGCCACCCCTCAGCACGGGTGTCCCCTCTCATCCCCCATGAGAAGGCAGGGGGATTTGAATGCTGTTCCTCAAAACGCCATTTCTACCCGAGCTCGGGTCTGGAAAGAAGAGGGATTTAGTGTTTTACCTTTCCTGGGCCTCGCTTTTTGCTCCTGTGGGCCTGGGACCTGGTGAATAAGACTGTGATGAGCATAATTGGGGGCATTCCATGGCTCTCTGGAGTCTGAGGTGACCAAAAGAGGCAGGGGACTGGGGTGGGGAGAGGCCGTAATTCTTCTTTCCCCCGGGTCAGCTAGGCTCTGGTGTCTGAAATAAGCTAAAGCGGGCTCATACCTTCCCCCAGCCACCCACTCGCACACTCAGGCAATGTGCTGTGCCCTAGAAGTAAAGACACGCTTGCACCAGCCTGGCTTCCCGTCCTAGGCCTGTCCTCCCAGTGTGGAGTCTTCTGCACAAGATAGGGTGGGGACGTAGTGAGGAAATGTACCCAGCACCTGTGTGCTGCCTCTTCCTTGCGTGTCAGGGGTTTCTCACTTGGGGCTCAGGCATCGTGCCTGAAGCAGGCACTTAGAGAGTACCTACTGGGTACCAGGCGTTGTGCCAAGCCTGGGGAAAGAGCGCCGTGGATGGTTGGATCTAATGCCCTGTGTGACTCGGATGTAAACAAGGGTGACAGGAGCTTGTGTGAGGTGCCAGGCTCCCCAGGAGAAAGCTGCTGATCAGAAGGAGTGGACTTGGGTGAGGCAGAGAACACGGGGACAGCACTCCAGGCAGAGAGGCGGTGGCAGAGCCTGGAGGTGTGGCAGGTCCAGGGGAGGGAAATGCTACTTGCACCAGGAATGTGTTGAGTGGTGTGGGCCCCGGTGAGCTGTCCTGTGTGCTGGGCCCAGGACTTTGGATTTGAACATGGAAGCTGAGTCCTTGGAATGCCCCTGAATGTCCAGTTCCTTCCTTCTCAGCCTTGAAAACACCTTATTCTTTGCCCTGACTCTTGATCATCCTTAGGCCTGAGGACCTGGGAAAGGCCAGGCTGGTGACCAGGGTGGGGCTTAGTTCATTGCCAGTGATGAAATGGCCACTCCCTCATCTTGTGGTATTGGAGGAGAAACTCGGAGGGGCTGGCCTCTGGTCATTCTGGACCAGAAACCTTTAGGCCCAAGGTGGTGGAGAGAACTATCAGGTATTGGAAGTGCTAGGATCAGCCTTCCATAGTGAAAAGGCCCCCCGGCTAGTGATCAGAGCAGCGACGTAGGAGTTCACCCTGGGCTCTGGCACTTGCCAGCTGTGTGACCTTGGGCAAGTGGCTTAACCTCTTCGAGCTCTTGTTTCTCATCAGTAGAATGGGGTGAGTAGTAGTATCAGTCCCCTGGGCTTCTGAAAGGATTTGGTGAGCTAATGCATGTCCGTTGTTAGCTCTGTGCTCAGCACAGAGAAGTACCCGCAAAATAAGAGAGAGCCCTTATTATTACTCTTATTACTATTGCTGTTACCAAAATTGGAGTCAGACATTCCTAAGTTCAGGCTCTGACAGTCTGTAGCTGTGACATAGACATAGGGCAAGTCATTGAGATTAAACTGAGCATGTTACGTGTATTATGACCCCCTCCCCAGTTGTCCCACCTGGAAAATGGGCTAATAATTAAAGTTCAATTCCCAGGCTGCTGTGGGAGTATAAGGGCTGCTGGGTCAAGGCTCTGAGTCGAGTTTCCTGAAAGACTGTGAGGGGCCTAGAGAGGGGAAGGGCTTTCTCTGAGCTCCTCCTGCTCTACGCAGCCCCAGCAGATGGGTGTGGGGCAGGGAACTTCAGGAGCCTGCACCCATAACCTCGTCTGGAGGCTGGCAGCCATTCTCAGGTGAAAGGGTTTGTTTGAGCCCTGGTGAGAGCCCTGGTGTTGCCTGACAGCTCACCCCCAGACTGTGTGTTATCTTTTGCAGAAGTCATGAACAGGAGGAAGGACAAACCACTTCCTCTACAGCCTTCAGATTTATCAGGCACAACTTCTGACAGTTTCAGAAGTCTCTTCTCTTCTGAAGAGAATTTTTTTTTAAAAAAAGAGAGAAGTTGAGAGAGTTAGATAAATAAAGCGACCTTGCACCTCTGCTCTTTGCTGTTTCTATGGTTTGGCCAAGGCGTCTCCAGGGACCTCTGGGACGTGGGAAGGGAGAGGTGTTGGCAGGTTCGGGTTCAAGAGACGGCTGATGTTCAGAGCTTTCTTCGCACACCCAGGCTGCTGGCTCAGAGGCTGGGTTTCCAGGCCACTCACTGTCTTGCGTTCCCTGTCCTGTGTGTTGTGGCGCCTGCACACAGAGGCCGGGTTGCAGAGACAGATGCTCAGAAGTCTGACTTCGGAGCAGTTTTCTTTGCCCCTTGGTGTGCCTGGAGAATGTGCTCAAGCTAAGGCTGGACCCGAACCGAAGTGCCTGCCGGCCTCCCGGGGAGTCTGGCCTGGGTGTTCTCCCTCCACCCACCCACCTGTTAAGACTCCACACAAAAGGTGACTCTTGGGTTAGATTGGGTGGAACCGTAGGGAAGGAACTGCATTTTTGTAAGTCAAAATAAGTAAATATTGGTTTCACATAGGTTGACCTACAAGTTTGTAAGTAAACATGATCCTGACTTCCTGGTGGTATCGTTTTGCTGTGGCCCTTAGACTGACGACTAAGATCAGGGCCAAAGGAAACCCTTTCTTGAGGAGGAAAGAGAAACATAATGCTTGGCATACATACACATGCACACATGTACAACAGACATAATGCACATAGCCACACACACAGGCACACACACAAACATGCATGGAATACAGTGCCTGCACACACACCTGTACACATGCACGCATATGGACATCTTCAGAGGTCATCTTTGGCATTTCACACCTTGCATTCAAATTTACTGGGTGTATGTGTGACTTTGGGTATGTTATATAACCTCTGCCTCAGTTTCCTTATCTCTGCGATAAGATCAGTGGTAATATTTATGACCTGGGATTGTGAAAAATGCATGGAACAAGCCTAGCACAGGGGCCAGGGCCTCCAGTGTGCTTAGGTCAGCCTCTTCTGACTTCCGGTGTTCTTTAGGGTGTCTCCTTGGGCCCACCCTCTGCGGTATTCCCACAGCACCTGGTTTGCCCACAGGTGCAGGATTTGGCCCATCTGCCCGTGGTTCTCCTGATTAGGGTAGATAGTGAACTCTGTCACCCATTCCACACTGCTGAGTGTTAACCCCTGCCACAGACTGCTCTAGGGCATTTCAACATGGCCTCTGCTCTGGAGAAGCTTGGAGTTCCCTGGTGTAGTGTGTGTGTTGCGGGGGGAGGGAGGACATTGACAGTAAACAAACAAAGCCAGCAATCACCAAATCCCCTTTAGAGGTGACACACACGCTAAGATGAAAATGGGACTTGGTGAGGCCACAGAGAGAATTGGGTAGGGACAAACTTCAGACAGTGCAGTCAAGGAGGGCCTCTCAGAGGAGGTGACACTGGTGGAGGAGCTAGTCCCGTGGGCAACTGTGAAAGTTTCCACTCCTTTCAGGAGTGAGTACAAAAAGTACAAAGGCCCTGAGGTGGGACGGCAGGGGCCAGCTATGACTGTCATGCAGCACCAGCAAGGAGCCTGGATTTTATTGAGTGCCTTTGGAAGCAGGGACCACGTGAGATCTGGCGACCTCTTTCTAAGGCTGGTGAGAGAGGCATCAAGGATGGACTGTGTGTGCTGTTCTTCTCTTGTCCCTTTGAACCTGCCTTGAGCTCAGCCACGCAGGGGGTGTCAGGAGCGGTCTGTTGAACTGCTGTCTGGGAGGGTGTGAGGACAGCCGTGCCCCTTGTGTTCAGTGGGCCAGGCTTACACCCCGTCTCCTCTGCGTGCCCTCTGTCCTGATCTGTTCAGTGGGCATGACGATGGTAGCCCTAACCGCCCCCCCACCCCATGGCCCTGCCTCCCCTGTGTCCTTCTCTGAGGTCAGTCCCTTTCAGCTCCAGTGCTGACGTTTCTGTCTTTCTTGTTTGTTGTGGGGGAGGGGCATTTAATTGCATTCCTCATGAGTGAATGACACAGAAAGGGCAGGGGTATGTCAGCGACGCTGCTCTATAATTTTCATGTCTGGGACGGGTTTCAGAACTGAGCTGTTTTCCTCTCTGACCGGCAGGGCTGTTGCCTAAGTCAATAGCGGTGCATTTTCGAGTTTGCCTTTGTTGGTTTTCCTTTTTCTTTTTTTTTTTTAAAAGGTCTTTTTTCCCCCTTGCTATGAAGTAAAACTGGCAACTTGGATGTGGTGGGTAAGAATTAGTAGTTCTCGTCCTTTTGGTGTGGGAGTCGGGTGGAGGTTGATTCAAACATTTATTTCCCATTAAGAGATCCATGGGCTTAGAAGCTGGCCTTGGAAGTGGGAGGATGGCAGGTCCCGACTGGCGGTTGTGCCGTGGGACTTGGGTTTGCCTTAGAGGGAAGCAGGGAACGTGCCGAGCAGAGGTCGCAGTGTGTGACCCGTGGACCAAGGCGTGTCTGCAGATACGTGTTCTTTGGCCCACAGGATGATTTTGAAAAAAGTGTCTCGGTAAGTTGTCTGCGTTTAAAAATCAGGAAAGTTCCCCTAAAAAATGTCCGAATCTTCATTTTCTAAGAACAACAAAAGCAAACACTTCTGTTTCACTTACTGCATGCCTGGCACTGTTTTGAATGATCGATTGATCTATCTATCTACCTGCTCCTTCAATCCTCAGAACAGTTCTGTGGTGCAGGCGTCTTTATTATTATCCCCATCCTACAGCAGGGGGCAATGAGGCAGACAGTGGGCCGATTTGCTCCTGGCTGTGCTTCCGTTCCCATGTGGCAGCCGTGGGTTAGAGGTGGTGGTGTGGCCGTGCCCTTTGGGCTGGGCATATGTTTTCCACTTCACCCCAGCCTCACCTGGCCCACTGTACTCAGGTTCATTACCTGTCTGGTCTGGATTCGAGGGCATCTGACTTTGGAGAGGTCAGGTTGGAGTCGCCCAGAGCCCACCTAGGCCAGGCAGAGCGCACGCCACTTCTGATCTGCGTGAGGGTTTGTTTCGGCCTCCCTGGTTTCAGTCCAGAGGGTGTTATGTGAGGATCTCAGGGGTGAACTGAGTCAGGCTGCAGGAGAAGGGGGGCCTCAGCCTCCTGTCCTGTGTCAGCCGTACTTCTGTGGGAGGGACTCAGTGGGGGAGTCAGAGATTCCAGGGTCCACCCACTGAAGGAGCTGCACAGGGCACTGTGCCTGAGGCACCCTCCTTGTGGGGCTCCCCTTCCTCCTGTGGTCACCCACCTCCATGCAGGGAGCAAGCCTGGGATGGTGTCTGTCCCGAGCCCTGCCAGCCTGGCCGCCCTACATCCCACTGTGGGGAGAGCAGGGAGGGGGTGTATAGCAACTACTTTTCTTTGTTGAAATTGCTGGTGGGCGGAACGTGGTTCTGGGGTGGCCAGGCTTGAGGGTGACTCATTTTGGAAGCTTTCAGACGTCATTTCACCTAAGGAGACTTCAGCAACGTGGAGGTAAAGTGGCCCTTTTCACAGAAGGCTTGTGGCTTCGTGGATGGAGCTGCTGTGGACAGTGTGGCTGGCCTTCCCTGTGGCACAGAAGAGCGTGGGCTGTGATGAGAAGCCATGGTGTTAGAGCCTTAACCCTTTCCTCCCTCCTAGCTCTTTTTGGGTACATTAAAAAAAAACCCTTTTTATTGAGGTGTAATTGGCATACAATAAATTGCACATTCTCTCTTTTCTTTAAATGCTGAATGATTTCAGCTGTTCAAAGCACTATATAAAATAATATGTAAATAAAACCACTGGTGTAAGAAATAAACCATTTCAGCTGCAATTCCTGATGTTCTCACGGGTGTCCCTTTTGGATTTTACCCCCTGCCTTTTCTTTCTTCCCTGAGTTCTTTATAAACATCTTCCTTGCAGAAGTGCAAGAATTTCCCCCCTCCCTCCCTCCCTCCCACCCTCTCTTTCCTCTGCTTATCCTCCCCCCACTCTTCCTTCCTCCCTTCCTCTTTTCTTCACTTCCCAGGGGCAGTCAAGTTCAGCCCACTGAGCCTCTGGAGAATCTTCAGGAGGCAGTGAAGAATAATGGAAAGAACCTCAGGCCGGAGGGCTGGAGTCTTGGGTTTTAGCCCCAATGTACTAGATGTTTTTGGACTTCATCTGTAATGGGGCTATTTCCAGCTTGGGCTAAAATCATAACTGCAGAATTGAACTGAGCTCTTGAGGCATATAGTAGGTGCTTGATAAATGGTGGCCAGTTGTATATCATCCACTGGTATAATCAGTCCTCCACTGATTTTGCAGAAACACAACAACCTTGAAAATGTAGACCCTGACTATCTTAGGGGCAGATATTAGTGCATGCTACGAGCTATATGTTGAAATCCCAGGACCTAGCAACTGGAGTTACCTTCTTTCTCACTACAAATGGCAGGGTGCTCTGCTTTGTGTGAAGGTAGCCAAGCTCTCTCATCATCTGTAATTAGACTTGATTTATCTTTTTAAAATTTTTTAATATAGTGTATTGATTATGCTATTACAGTTGTCCCATTTTCCCCCTTCACTCCCCACCATCCTGCAAACCCTCTCCCACCCACATTCCCCTCCTTTAGTTCATGTTCATGTGTCATACTTATAAGTTCTTTAGCTTCTACATTTCCCACACTATTCTTACCCTCCCCCTGTCTATTTTCTACCCACCGCCCATGCTATTTATTCTCTGTACCTTTCCCCCCTCTCTCCTCCTCCCACGCCCCTGTTGCTAACCCTCCATGTGATCTCCATTTCTGTGGTTCTGTTCCTGTTCTAGCTGTTTGCTTAGTTTTTGTTTTAGTGTGGTTGTTAATAATTGTGAGTTTGCTGTCATTTTACTATACATGTTTTTTATCTTCTTTTTCTTAGGTAAGTCCCTTTAACATTTCATATAATAAGGGCTTGGTGATGATGAACTCCTTGAACTTGACCTTATCTGGGAAGCACTTTCTCTGCCCTTCCATTCTAAATGAAAGCTTTGCTGGATAGAGCAATCTTGGATGTAGGTCCTTGACTTTCATGGCTTGGAATACTTCTTTCCAGCCCCTTCTTGCCTGCAAGGTCTCTTTTGAGGAATCAGCTGACAGTCTAATGGGAACTCCTTTGTAGGTGACTGTCCCCTTATTCCTTGCTGCTTCTAGAATTCTCTCCTTCATTTTAATCTTGGCTAATGTAATTATGATGTGCCTTGGTGTGTTCTTCCTTGGGTCCAACTTCTTTGGGACTCTCTGAGCTTCCTGGACTTCCTGGAAGTCTATTTCCTTTGCCATATTGGGGAGTTCTCCTTTATTATTTGTTCAAATAACTTCTCCACTTGTTGCTCTTCCTCTTCCCCTTCTGGTACCCCTATGATTCAGATATTGGAACATTTAAAGATGTCCTGGAAGTTCCTAAGCCTCTCCTCATTTTTTTGAATTCTTGTTTCTTCATTCTTTTCTTCTTTCTTCCTTCTGGTCCACTCCATTGCTTTGAGTCCGTTTCCTTCCCATCACTATTGGTTCCCTGTGCATTTTCCTTTATTTCACTTAGCATAGCCTTCATATGTTCATCTAATTTGCAACCAAATTCAACCAATTCTGTGAGCATCCTGATTACCAGTGTTTTCAACTGTGCATCTGATAGGTTGGCTATCTCTTCATCACTTAGTTGTATTATTTCTGGAGATTGGGTCTGTTCTTTCATTTGGGCCATTTTTTTGTCTTGATGCACTTGTTATGTATGAGGGGCGGAGCCTTAGGTGTTCACTAGGGTGGGGCAACCTACATCACTGGGTTGTGATGCTGTATGTGGGGGAGGGGTTCAAGAGGGAACAATGGCGCTTGCTCCGCTCTCTGCCAGATTTCAGTCACTTCCGCTGCTTCCCCCAAGCAAACTGGTCCCCTCTGGTGTGATTCCCAGGTGGGTGAGTTTGTGTACGTTCTAGGACCCTGTGGGTCTCTCCAACGAACTCTCCTGTGAGACTGGGAGTCTTTCCTGGACCCTCAACCCCCACAGGTGTTTTCAGTCCATGTTTTGAGGTTTCATTTCCCTAGCTGGAACCCTGGGTTGCACCTCTCCACAATCTGCCGCCTTGCTGGATTTGCCCACTGCTGACTGTGCGCCTGGGGTCTGCCAGCCACTGCTTTGCCGTGAGTCCTTTCCATCTGGCCGTCCTACTCCACCCCTCCTACTGGTTTGGATGAATGTTTCTTCTTTAACTCATTGGTTGTCGGACTTCCATACAGTTCAGTTTTTTGTAGTACTGGTTGTTTTTTTGTTTCTAAATTTTTGTCATCCTTATTTTGGTTGTGTGAGGAGGCACAGTGTGTCTATCTACGCCTCCATCTTGGCCAGAAGTCAGACTTGATTTATCTTGCATTTAGGTTCAATGTTCATATAATATTTTTAAAAACCAGGAACTTAAATACAGTAGAAGTTTGTTCTCTTATATGAAAGAAATCTACAGTATAGGCTATCCTTTTAGGACTGGTATGGTTGGTCTTTATTCTTCATGTACTCAGTGCTGCTTCTATCTTGCTGCTCCACTGTTCTTAGCACCTTGCCTCATGGTCCAAGGAGCTGTTCAGGTTCCTGCTATTGCATCTGTATTCCAGTTAGTGGAAAGTAGGCTCCTGCTCTCATATCTACATTCCAGATAACAGGAAGTGGGAGTGGGAGGGAGAATGGAGAACAATTTCCACCCTTTTTTTTTAAGGTTTTATTTATTTCTAGAGAGAGAGAAGGAAGGGAGATAGAGAGGGAGAGAAACATCAGTGTGTGGTTACCTCTTGTGCACCCCCAATTGGGTACCTGGCCCACAACCCAGGCAAATGCCCTGACTGGGAATTGAACATGTAACCATTTGGTTCACAGGCTGGTGCTCAATCCATTGAGCCACACCAACCAGGGCCAATTTCCACCCTTTTAAGGAGACTTCTGTTTTTATCTTATTGGCCAGACTGAATCACATGGCAACTCCTAGCTGCAAGGGAGTCTTGCGAATGTAGTCAGGGACACACACTGTGAATAGGGCACAACCATAACTTCACGTTTCTAGAATAGGTCTTTCTTTGGAAACTGGCTCACATGTGGAAGGAACTAAGTCTTTAACCAGGAGCCAAGATATGGAGTAAGTTTTCTTCAGCAAGGGTGTAAAGTAGAACAAAGAACTGGCTTATTCTCTACTGTAGCAGAGTTAGTTGGTCCCTGGGCAAGAGTAGAGGGCAGAGAGTTTAGCATCTTGTATATGGAGGAATGGGCTGCCAGAGGAGGTTGTAAGCTTTCTGAGAAAGGAAATATGTAAGCAGAGGTTGAGTAAACATGTGTCATTTAGGGAGGCCACTTGAGTGTGTTCCACATCTGAAAGGAAGGTTCATGGAGACTCATCAAGGAATTACTTTATAAGGGATCTCATCCAGGGATGACAAATCATGGGCCTTGAGTTGTCACCTTCTCCCCTGTCCCCCCAATGGCTCATCCTGGTGCCGTGCTGAACCCAAATGCCACCCGAGAAATCTCTCCATAGCCTCTGTTGATAGAGGTTGGCTCACAAGGTGAACCTACTCACCTTTCCTGCATGAACCCCTTTCTCTCATTTCTACAGGGGAGGACATTAAGGGCCAGATGGGGAAGTGTTGTGCCCAGAGGTGCACATTGAGGCTGGCAGCAGACCTAGGGTTCTGAGATTCAGGTCCCTCTCAGCCACCCCAGCACCTCTCCTGTGAGTCCTTCACCTCCTTGCAAGGAAACCAGAGCTGCAGAGCGGGCGTGGCTATGTCTTGTTTACTGGAGCTCAGTGCAGACAAGGCCTCCCAGAGCAGGCTAAGAGAGCAGCACCTGCCACCCAAAGTCTGGGCTTTGCTGGACGCCCAGAAGAAGCTGGGAGACATGGGCCAGTGGGAAGTGAAAGTGTGCACCAACCCTGTTAGTTCTGCTATTGACCTGGCAGGGTTTTTCCTGGGGGGAGGGGGAGGAATCTGCTTTGTTTTCTTTACTTAATCTGGCCTTGCCCCAGAGAGAAAACTCATACGGTCTCCATCCTGTTTGTAAAGAGGGCGTTCAGTGACTTGAAGTTGCTCGCCTGGAAGAACTGGGAGATGTCATCTCCAAGAGAAGCAAGGTCGAGGGTGGTGCTGGGGCAGCCCAGGTGGGACCAGGCAGCTTCGTTGATTGTGGTGATGACGTCCGCATGTGACTTTTTTTTATTGTGGTAAAATACACAATAACATAAAATTTTACTATTTTAACCATTTTTAAGTGTGCAGTTCAACGTACATTCAGTTGTTGTGCAAACATTACCGCCATCCATCTCCAGAACTTTCTCATCTCCCCAAACTGAAACTCGGCGCCCGCTGGACGCCAGCTCCTCATTCTCTCTCCCACCCCCGTCCCCGGGCACCCACTGGTCCACTTTCTGTCTCTCTGAATTCGGCCGCTCTAAACCTCTCATAAAAGTAGAATCATACAGTATTTGTACTTTTATGTCTGGATTATGATTTTTCTTGCTTTTTTTAATTGAAGTGAGAATCATGTTACATAAAATCAGTCGTCATTTTAAAGTGAACAGTTCAGCGGCATTTAATACATTAACGGTGTTGTGCAACTGCTGCCTCTATCTAGTTCCAAAATATGTCATCACCACAAAGTGAAACCCCATATCCTTTAACAATTATTCCCCATTCCCCGTACCCCTAGCCCTCAAGCAGCTGGCCTGTGGCCATAAACCTGTGCATTTGCATATGCTAGGCATTCTACAAATGTTTGTTGAATCCTTGCCAGTTGACGAGATGATGAAGAAACCTTGGATTTCCTGAGCACTTACTACGTGCCAGCTCCAGTAAACATCCATGTTTCCCTACCCTGGTTGTACTGTGCAATCACCCGGAGTGAGCTTCATAACCCTTGAGGCTGAGAACCCAGCCTGAGGGTGCTGATTGCATTGGTCCAGGGGAGGCCTGGGCACTGGCCTTTTTCAAACGGCCCCTGAAGTGACTGCTAGGCATTATTTCATTGTGCAGCAGCACTCCTTTGGGGCAGTTAATACTGCCTTCATTTCATAGATAGGAAACTGGTTCGGAGAGTTTGAGCAACTTACCCAAACTCATATAGCTTTAAATCTTTGTCCGAATCCAGAGCCCTGACCTAACTCTTTCTGCTGCTCTGCCCTCCCCTAATTAGTTCTGTGACCTATAGCTGCTCAAATGTATGCTGTGGGATAAAATAATTAAACTCTGTCTCATGGCTCGAATTCTTTGGCTAATAGCATTTATGGAGTGCTAACTGTATGCCAGGCACTATGCACATCATTTGCCTTTTCTCATTTTACTTCTACAGGAACCTTGTGCGGGGAGCGGGGGGTGCTGTCATAATGCAATGTTTCCTCATGAACAGACACTAAGGGGACATGATTTGCTCAGACATTCCTGGGGGGAAGACAGGTGGGGCTCCATTAGCATCATGCAGGGGTCTCCCCTCAGCCATTTCAATGGGGGGCTCAGCCACAGCAGAGGGATAGCAAAGGTTGGCTAGTGTGATGTTGGTCTGAGGGTCAGGCTTGAAGCTGGACATGGCATTTTTCACAGGAGGGCCTGGGCAGTGGTCAGTACTTCCTCTGCCTTGTTTGCAATAGTTGGGAGCTGCTGGAGTCAATCCAGGAGGAACCCAGGGCTATGGCTTGGCTGTTGGCTTTCTTCAGGAGCATGGTTTGTCCCTCACACATGTGTTTGAGATCTTTTAATACTGTGGGACTCATTCATGCACCAACTGTTACTTAGACCAGAGAGCCTGGCACGGTTTGGGCTCTGGGAGCGTGTGGTAGACCAGACAGGCACAGTCTCCACCCTCCGTAGTCCTGAGTGTTGCCGAGGATACAGGTCCGAGTGAGCAGCCCTTGTTTGAGCGAACGTACCAGGCCCAGTCTCTGTGAGTTCTGTCGTTCCAGCCTCACAGCAGTCGTAGAAGAGAGGCCCTTCTGGAGCCCTACGTAAGAGATGAAGAAAAGGCAACACAAGAGAGAGGTGGGAAACATTTCCAAGGTTGTACATCTTGTGCTGAAGTTGAACGGGGCTGTCTGGCATCAGAACGCATGCTCCTAACCACTTACAGATGATTATGGAAGAGGAAGGTTTGGGAGCATCAGCATGGGATTGGACCACACTGAGGCCAGGCCAGGCCTCCCTGAGCTGAGGGCGCAGGCGGTGTGTTAACTTCCTGGGGCTGCTCTAACAAATTACCATAAACTTACTGGCTTACAACAAAATACATTTATCATGTTATATTTCTGGAGGTCAGAAGTCCCAAAATGGGTGTCATGGGACTAAAATCAAGGTGCTGTGTTCCTTTTAGAGGCTCTAGGGAAGAATATGTGTCCTTACCACTTCGCTTCCATTTTTTAGAGGCTGCTCGAATTCTTTGGCTTATGGCTGTATCACTTCAGCCTTTGCTTCTCTTGTCACATCTCCTTCTCTGACTCTGACCCTCCTGCCTACTTCTTCTAAGGACCCTTGTAACGACATTGGTCCCACCTAAATAATCCAGGACAGTCTCCCCATCTCAGGATCCTTGAACTAACCACAGTCCCATTTACCATGTAAGGGAACCTTCACAGGTTCCAGGGATTAGGACAAGGACATCTTCGGGGACGCTGCTGGGTGCCTGAGAACCTGGGGCAAGGACTGGGAGGAGTGCACAGTGGGCAGGAGCGGCCAGCGGGGTGTAGGGGGAGGCCTGATGAGTCATGGTGCAGACTGGGAGCTGGGCACCTGCTTCTGGAGTGGCTTCCGGAGACAGCACCTCTGCTCCTGCTTGAGCCTGTGAGGACATGTGCATCCAGGAGGAGGGCCTGGTGCCTACCCCCATACCGGAGCCTTCTTCCTGCTGCCTTTGGACAGGGGGACAGAGAGCTGGGAGCATTGGTGTCCTTTGATCTCCAAGACAGGAGGGAGTTTGGCTGTTGGGGGTCAGCAGGCCCCATATGCTATATTTTCCCACTTTTGTGGGGTGTGGCACACCCAGGCTTTGTGGAGGCCCTGTAGCTGCGTGAATCCAGGCTCCTCAGCTGAGCCTGTCCTCAATCCTCAACTGTAAGATGAGAGTGAGACAGGCCTGTCTCATAGGGGCACCTGTCAGGAGGCACCAATGAGGCAAGTCACGGGATGTGCCCGGTGCAGAGCGGGATCCCTTGCATGTTCATTCAGCAGGTGTGGCCAAACACCTGCCAGGTGCCAGGCGCTGTTCAAGGCACAGAGTGGAACAGATGAGGTCCCAGCCCTCTCGGAGCACCCATTCCACTGGAGGAAGAAGAAAAAGGAACAAGGAGATAGAGAATCTTGTCAGCTGCTGATTAATGCTATGGAGAAAAATCTAGTGGGATCAGGAGGACAGAAGTGCTGCTTTGGATGGGGAGGGGGCACTGTCTGTGTGTGGTGGCACTTTAAATTAGGTGGTCAGGAAGATCTGGACGAGAAGGTGACATTTGAACAGAGCCCTGACGGAGGTAAGGGAGCCTGGCCATGCAGTTATCTCAGCAGGCGCCAAGGCCCTAGGGTAGGAGTTTGGCATTTCTAGGAAGGCAGGGATATGAATGTGGTTAGAGCAGAGTCAGCCAACTTGAAGGAGGGTGGCAGGAGCTGAGGTCAGTTGAGTCTGTTGGGGGTCCAGATGGTGCAGGGCCTTGTAGGAACTTTGGCTTTGACTCTGAGGGAAAAGGGAGCTGTGCTAGAGCGGACATGAGAAAGTGGCAGCCCCAGAGTCCGAAACACCTCTCTCCGTCCTACCCTCCTTCCCTCCCTCCCTCCCTCCCTCCCTCCCGTTCTGCCCTCCCCTTCTGCCCTCCCCTTTCTGTTGCCCACTGTGTTGGGGAATGGCTGGCCCATTGAGGCCTACTGATTAAGCCCTGGGTCCAGCCTCCCCAGCAGTCTGGTGTGGGGACTTAACTCAGCCATCCCTTCCTCTAGCCAGTGCCACGATATGGCGTTTGCTATTTATACAGCACAGTGATTTACAAACCCTGCTTCTAGAATTTCGCCGTCTGTCCCGCAGTACATTCTCTCTCCAGGCAAGTAATGGTGATCTTTATCCAAATCAAAGGACAGAAATTAGGGCTGTAGATAGGGTTGTCTGCATTTCGTGTTTCCCACCCATTATACTTTCACTTAAATTTTCAGCTCCCATCGGAATCTTCTGTAAGGTAGCACCTTGTTTAGCTCAATTCCGTAGTTAATCATTTTAGGGTTACTGAATTCATTAATGTTTGTTGAAAAATTACCACGTTGGGGGTTTTCTGCTAGATGTGAAATTTGGTGGTGAACAAAACAGGTACCTTCTCTGCCTTCTCCTGCATAACTTTACAGAAAGCAAGAAACCAAATTGATGAAATAATGTCAGACATGTTCTGACATTATCCTTTTCCACAAATCTTGCCAGGTTAGCTTGGAGGCCCACCTGGTGGAAACCATACTTCCCTTTTGGACCCTGCCTGTCCACCTTTCTTCTGGAAAAGTCGTTTTTGCTGAAAAAGCCATGGCAGCAGTGGAGTTTCACTTGCTGGCCTGAGGCTGAGCTCTGGGAGGTGTGCGAAGCAAAAACCGCCTATGCAGGACCCTGGTGGCACTCAGTGGCCCCAACCTGGACCAGGGTTTTGGGGTTGGTTGCCATGTCTGGCTCCACCCCCGAACCCTCCCCCGTGAGGAGCCAGGAGCGGGTGCAGGTCGAGCTCCATCTTGACTCTAATGGAGAAAGGTTCCCCAGTGAAAGACCTTCCCCCTTCCTGTAGTAAAAACCATTTCCTCTTGCCCTTGGTCCAGAGGCAGGAGTGGCCTGCAGGGCGTGCGCACACACCTGGCTAGTTAAGGACCGCTGATGGAACTTCTGTAGACTATGGACATATTGGGCAGATCCAATACTGGAAAGCTCTGGCCAGGCCTGGGAGATGCCAGGTGGCTTCTGGAACAAGTGTGAAATTTAGTCTCCTTCTCCTGCTCCTCAACTTTCAGGCAGTCTTAGGTTGACTCTTGGCTTCCTTATTCCTCTTACTCCTTCCTTACTCCTAGGCATGCACTGTGCTCAGGTTCCTCCTCATCTCACCCACCCTGCCTACAGGCAGCCCTTAATAACTTTCTTTTCTGTCCAAGGCTTCCTTGGTGGGTTTTGAGCAGCAGTTTCTATCCTGGGCTGTACATCAGAATCTCCTGGCGGCTTAAAAAAATATCCTGACTCCTGGGCCCCACCCAGAGGCTGGGACACCTGTGATGTGTGCTGGGGCCCGGGCGTCGTTTGTTGATACGGCATCATCTGTCGTGCTGGCCACAGAGTGCGCCGCTGCAGGTGTGCACCAGAACTGCTCCCCATGACAGACGTTTGAGGTGTTTCAGGGTTTCTGATGGTAATACAGTCTACACCCATCTTTTTGTGAGATCTTGACTGTCAAGAAAAGTCGTAAATAACTTTGAAATGGGTGGGAAAAGATTCCTGGGTGTCTTGTCTGGCTCACCCATCTGAGCTATTTCTGCCTTTCATTGTCTTTGCGCTATTTTACAACTCCAATTGTGGAAAGCTGATGATAACGTACATGATTCTTATCCGCCGAAATGCCAACTATTTGTGCCTGTGGAATGTAGTTGATTGCTGCCAGGCACCAGAGATTGTCCAGTCACTCCCCAGGTGATTATCATGTATATCCAGGGGACCTCAGCTTAGAAGATTCTAGGTGATTTCTAAACCCTGTCTTTTGTTGTCCTTCCAGGCTCTGGGAACCAGTGGCTTGTTTTTTGTTTTTTTTTTTTAGTTGTATGTTTAGACAGCCCAGTGGAAACAATAATGAGGGCTAACATTTACACCAGACATTTTTTTGAGAGTTTTTGGTATTAAAATGTGGTTGCCATTGCGTGCAGATAAGAAGCAACTTGATGAAATAGGAACACTTATTATTCCCCTGTGCAGATGGGGAAGTTGAGGCCAGAGAGGTTGCTGGGGATAATATTGTTCAAGTGAAAGGACTGGGCCTAGCCTGCTCATGTCCCTTGGGAGGCAGCTGCCCTGGGTCTCTCCTGGTCCCTGCCGCTTTCTTCACGGAGTCACTAGCTGCTGGGAGCCCGTGTTGTGGGGCTGATGACCCTGAGCTTCCAGATGTGCCACTGAGTGGTGGGGTGGAAGGGGTGAGCCTGGCAGGTGGAGAGGTACTCAGTGAAGGCCGTGCTGCAGGCTGTCACCCTGGGTTCTTGGCATGTTGGTTTGCATGCTTGTCACCTGCTTGGCCAGAGTGAGTTGCGTGTCACACTTCATATGAGTGTGCTTAGGGGAAACAAATGAGGCAGATCTCCCACAGTGGGGCCTTCCTAGGGACGTTCAAGTTTCCAAGACCCTGGCTATGGATCTAGTCGGTGGACTGAAACATCAAGAGACGTGTGCACATGCTCTGTGCCAGAGCCTTCTATCCATTCTACCAGTAAGGCCTCAGAACAACCCTGGGGAGTAGATACTGTCATCCCCGTTTGACAGATGAGGAAACTGAGGTTTATTCATTCATTCTTGGGTTCCTTCACTCATTTACCTTGTGTGGTGGGCCAGATATGCTCTAGGCTCCAAGACACAGTGTTAAATTAGGAAATTGCACTTTTGAGTTGTTATCAGAGTTCAGTATCCTTCAGGTGACGTGATTTGTTCAACACCCTAGAGAAATCAGGGGCGGTGCCTAAGGCCACACAGCCAGGAAGTGCTGGGGCTGGGCCTGTATGTCCTCCCAAGCATTTGAGCATACAGGGTGACTCTCTAAGACCAGGAAGTCCCCCGCCTCCAGGCAGACAGTTTCCGGGTGTCCTTAGCCCAAGGAGGCTCCTCACCCAGTCCTCAGAGAGACCTGGGCTTCCCAGGAACTAATTTCTTAAGGGAACTTTATGGCTCTTAACTCCCTAAGCGGATCCAGATGTGCCTTGTGGCCGGCACTGCTGCAGATGTCCTGGCCAAAGCCAGCTTGGTTTGGAAGCCCAGCCCCGGCAGCCGCCAAGTCTGGAATTGAAGTAAATGAGTGAGTTGTTCTTGGCCATTTTCCCCTCATCTCAACCCAGCTCAAATCAAACTTGGGCTCTGACCTCAGGCATCGCACATTCCGGTGTTCCCCGGCCTCCTGGGGCTCCAGGGCACCGGGCAGGAGAAGATCATGCTGGGGGTCTTGAGCAGGACAAGGGAAGTGTTCTGGAGGGAGCGTGGGACATGGGGGTGGGGCAGCTGAAGCAGCTGCATTCCTCCACACACCAGTCCTTGGAGAAACAGAAGACTCCTGCTGGGCCGGGGCTGGCCTCCAGCCTGTGGGGGGTCCAGGCCCTGCTGGGAGCAGAGAGGCAAGACTGGCCAGAGCAGCTGGGGTGCGGCTGATTTGGGGCACCTCTCTGTCCCCTCAGCATCTCCGCTGTGCCCGGGAGCCCTAACTATACAAATCTGGACTTCCTGAGCGCTGCGGGCATCTCTGCGGAGGGCCTCTCCCACTGGGCGGTCGGCAAGAGCTGCACCTGGATTCCTGAGGTCCTAGGGTAGCCGGTTCAAACCTGGGTGGTCAGGGGTGAGCATGGCACTGACTTCTCCAACCTCCCAGGTCCCGACCAAACCACACAGTCCTCAAGGGTGAATCACTTTGAAGTGTGGGGCTCTGGGGCCTGTGGCAGGCCGAGGGAGCCGACTTGGCGGGAGTGGACAGGCAGGCAGGCTTGTCTCACTTGGCTTCCAGGCAGCTCCTCTCCTGTGGAGGCAAAGGAAACCAGAGGGCAAGGGTCGGGGCGTGGAGGTCAGAGAGGCTGAGTTCAAATGCCACTTCCTACGTAGGTGTATGATCTTGGGCAGGTCAGTGATCTTTGAGCCTCAGCTTGTGTCATCTGCAAACTGGGGGCGTTCTTGCACTTCCTTCGAAGGGGCCATGTGAGGACCAAAGGAGAGGATCCCTAAAGTGATTAGCCTGGTGACTGGCTCTGACGTTTGTGTACCAAACAGTAGTTTTCGGATGGCCTAGCCCCAGCATTACCTCAGAGCCACCCCACCTCCACTGACACACAATATAAACAAACAAACAAACAAAAAAAAGGGCTTCTTCTGCCAACAGTTGTTAGACCATCTGCCTATACCCTCACTTGACGGAGTTACTGCCCTGGCCCCTCCTCTGTACAAATCTGGAGGGGCCAGTGGTATTCCCTGTGTATTATGACTGTTGTTGGCTCTATGACCTTCACATACTAAAGGCGAGAGCAGTATTATTATTAATTATTGTTATTATTATTTATTATTATTGGCTACATGACCAAAGCACTTGAAAGCGAGTACCGTTAACCATAGTGGTTAAAGTTCAGATTCCGGAGCCAGTCTGCATAGGTTTTAAATTCCTGGTCCTCCACTTACTAGCTGTGTGCTGTTGGACCGCTTACTGAGAGTCTCTGTGCCTCAGTTTCCGAGCCTGAACGTGGAGATGATAACACTGTCCACCGCACGGGGCTGTTGTGAAGCTTGGTGAGACGGTGGGCGTGAGGTGCATGGAGCAGGGCCTGGTGCCCCGAGGAGTGCTGTGTCGGCCCTCAGTGCTGTAGTCACTCCTCTGCTCCTCAGCGAGTCCTGGTGACGCGCGTGGTTCTCTCCAGGAGAACCACGGTAAACGCCAGTCTCCTGCGACTGCCGTAAGCGTGATTGGCAGTTCCATCCCCTTGGTGGCCCCCTCACCCTGGGGTTCATCAGCTTCCCTCACTGTACCCCAGCCCCAGCATGGCTCCTGGAACTTCCAGGAGCACCTCAGGAGCGCCCTGGATCTCCAAACCCATCTGGGAATTCTTGCCCTGGCCGCTGACTCACTGTATTGTCTGGAGACCCAGTGTGATCAGTGGGACAAGGAATAATGACCAGCATGTCAGTGAGGTTGCCATTGTAAAGTTAGATGGGTACTACTGTCATTTGACATTTGACTTTGACTCCTGACTCTGGGCGGTCACTGGGAGGCAGAGTCTGCCCCTCTGTCATTCCTGCATGCTTCATTCACATTTCATTCATTCAGCTTTTTTCACTTGCACTGTTTCAGTTCATCGCTTTAATTCATCTTATTTATTTGTTCTTTGTCATTCATTCATTTTTTTTTTTTTAAATTTATTGAGTATCTGCTATGTCTTAGCCTTACTCTTGGGCATGGAAGATACAGCCATGAGCTGCTGATGCCCTGTCCAGATGCTGATGCCCTGTCCAGATGCTGATGGGGCTCTAGAAGGCTGACTTGAGGGGTCAGAGGCTTCCTGGAGGAGGTGACATTTACATGGACACTTGGGAGGGGACTGGAGTCAGCTGGGTGAAGTAGTACTTGTTCCCTATGGAAGGGACCTTACCTGCAAAGGCTCAGGGTCCCCAGGGCAAAGAACCTCTGGTGGGGTGATGCTTCCTAATCCCTTGTAGTGAGTTGCACCATTTGGATGCAGGGGCTTAGGTTAGAAACCAGCAGGAGAGGTCTCATTTGGGGGTCCCGCATTCCGAAAGTGCGACCATACTTGGAAGTCTGGAAGCTCTTCAGCATGAGCAGGGACCCTGAACCCATTACTACCAGATGACCCACGTGGCTGCCATTTCCCCCAGGACCCAGCCCCTGGGGTGGCCTCGGCTTCCACATCTGGGTTTTTGGAACATCCTCATCCTCCTTTCTGAAATGGCACAGCGGCCTAGCGCAGGGTGGGGAAGAAACCCAGCTGTGGTGTGTGCAAAGTGCCCAGCACAGGCGGATTTCCCTCGGGCTTCTGGGGTCCTAGTTCTGGCCGGTCGGGTCCCCTGACAGGAGGAGTTGCAGGTAAGGAGAGGCCAAGGGAACTTCCCCAGCCACCCAGCACTAGGAATTGGGCTGTGGCCTCCTGCAGGGGTTCCAGAACCCAGCAGATGTACTGAAATTTTTAGTTCCCGTCTGTGGCAAGGCAATTTGTCATGTTTCTGGGCAGCAGGATTCTTGATATTTTCTCAGCGCCAGCCTTTGGTCTGGTGCCCTTTGGGTCCCTGGGGAGCAGGCAGGAAAGCAGAGAGGGCGTGGGGCTCATGGATGGTGCGGCGGCCTGGCCGGAGGCCTGCAGTGTCCCGGGGAGCCTGTTCCCCCTTGGGGGCTGTGAAAGGCCGAGTTGGCCCTCAGTTAAGTGTGGCCAAAGGTTCCTGTTCCTCAGGAAAAATCATCACCACTACTTATTAATTAATGGATTCAACATTTATTGAGCTCCTGCTACGATACGAGCTAGGAATAGAGCACAACAGTGTCCAACATCCCTGTTCTCGTGGCAGCTGTGGGGTGGGGGTGGGGGTGGGGGGAGGCGACACTAACTTAATGAATAGCATGTTGAGTGTGGGCGGGGCCATGCAGATGACCCCAGCAAGGGAATGAGGTAGGAATGCCCACCCTGTGAACGGGGCGGGCTCTGCTAGGAGAAGACGTGAGTTGACATCGAAGGAAGGAAAGGGTGAGCTGCTCAGATAACTGGGATAGAATGTTCCAGACAGACAGCAAATGCCAGGGCCCAGGGGAGAACATGGCGGGCATGGAGGATCGCCGGCTCCGGCAGGCATTGAACGGGGTAGGAGGGGGCATGATACACACCGCTTCCTCTTATTCGATAACTCTAAGAGTTGGAGCTCTGTTATAGTTCCCATTTTGCTGACTGGTCCCGTTGAGGCCCAGGGTGATTCGGCACACAGCAGTAAGTGCGGAGTCAGTATTCGAACTTGCTGTGGCTGATTGTGCAGCCTCGGCTTGTGCGAGTTTGCTGTCCTCCTCATCTGGCTGAGGTCAGAGACCAGGTAGAGTTTTTATGTGTGAGCCCCTCAATACCGAGCCATGTGTGGGGCATGGCCTGGGGTCATTTGCAGGTCAGGGATATTACCTTTGCGGGGGCTCTTGGCTGGCAGCAGTGGGGGCTAATGCGCCACTCGGCCCAGAGCCTTGTCATGTGTCACAGCACAGGGACAGACAGCTGTGGTTAGAGACATCCAGGGGGTCGGAGCTCTGCCGTCTGGTGTTGGCCTCACAGAAGCCAGTGAGGACGGGCCTAGAGGGCCCTGTGTGGGACCCGGTGCCCTCCTGAAGCCCTCGGCCACCACACGTGTGACACCGAGGAAATCAACCCCCTTTCTGAGTCCTAATTTTCATCCTGGTGAAAATGGGGTCAGTAAAACTCCCTGCTCTCCCTCCCTTCCCAAGATTTTTGTGAGGATCAAGGAAGATTATATACAAGAAAGCCTTTGTCAGCTCTAAAGCCCTGTACATGAGAACGCTGATTTTCCCTTCATTTAATTGCAAAAACAGTATCAAGGGAACATTAGAATTTAAAAAGAAAAAGGAAGAAAAATCTTTTTCTTGCAGTTTTACCACCTTAATATAACCATAGATATCCCATCCTACCCAAACATGCACCCGCTGAACAGACTTCAGATAAATCCAGCTAAATTCAGATAAATTCTTGCTGCTTGCTATCCCAAAGGTCATCCTTTGGTGTCTGAACTCAGGAGCTAAATGGATTTGGCTACTGAGAGTTATTTGTATTGACGTTCTAATTGTTCTCTTGGTATTGACCATATATGCACGCATTTTTATGTCATTACAGGGGGAGCTTGCCGGGTTCCTTTTCATTGTTTCCGCTGCTGTCATCAGCAGGGATCATGTTCTGCACAGTCCTCACCATCAGCACTTTTTTAGGGGCTGCCTGATAGTCGGCGCGCCATGTTTATGAACCGGTCTCCCTTCAGCTTGATAGTAAGGCCCCCAGCCTCTCTTCTTCAGTAGAGTATGCCACAGTGGATATCTGTGTGCTTGTAGCTTTCCCTCCCCTTTCCTACGATGATGAATAATTGTTTGGAAAAATTCCCAGGAGGGAGATTAGTTGGTCAAAGGAGTATGAACATTCTGATGGCTTTTGATATCGATGAGGCTATATTGCTTTCCAAAAGAGTCAAGCCCATTTGTAATGCCATCCGCAGTGCGTGAATGTCCTCATTTTAACGCAGCCTAGTCAACTCTGGGTGTCATTGTTTTTCTTTTTTTTTTTTTCCTCCTTTCTTAAATTAACTTCGTGGGTTGAAAATGGTGCAGTGTTGAGCGTTGTTAATCAACAATTGGCTTTGAGACACATGCCCTGGTGTTTTCGGCCCATGCTGTGTTCTCTTTCCTTCTGTCCCTCGTCACTCAGCCATTAGCACTGCCGTTTGCAACAAAGATGATACAGTGTCCTCTCCAACCCGGACCCCTCCTCTCTGACTGAGGTGCACAGGGTGGGGTGGGGGCGAGAGCAGAGAAGAGGGAATCCTGCAGGGGTCCAGAGTAGAGGGGGCCTGGGGAGCATCAGGCAAAGGGGGAAGGGAAATGAGGGCAATGGAGAAAAACAAGAGGGAGAAGCAAAGACAAAGCTGCAAAAATAGACCCCGGAAACTCAGTGGGGATAAGGAGAACGGAGAACCGCTGACGAGAGGCAGGATGTGGCAGAGGAGAGACGGGAAGTCGTTGCAGGGGATGGGGGCAGAGATAGGGGACAGAGAAGAGGGTTGCCAGGGGCAGTAGCTGTCTGAGTGCGCTGTGTGTGTGCATGTGAGAGAGACAGACAGGGAGACAGAGACAGAGAAACAGACCGAGTCACAGAGAGACAGAGAGAGAGATGGAGGAAGAGAGTCAGAGAGGAAGAGAAACAGAGAGAGGAAGAGATGGCAGGGATGAAGAGAGAGAAGGAGAGAATGAGAAGGGAAGGAAATGAGAGAGGTGAGTGGGGAGATGAATAACGCTGCATGTCTGATGACATTACTTTCTCCGGGGGAGGGCCGGTGGGAGGGCTTCTGAACCTGGCAGGACCAGGGTGGGCCCAGGGAAAGGGAGTCAGCAGACTGTGCTGTTCATTGGAAACTTGAACGAGAAGTTAAGCACATGGGTTGTAGCTGGGATCCAGGTTTCTACCCCAGCACTGCCGCTTCTTAGCCACGTGACCCTGGTTCCATCTCCAGTGATGGCACTGTCCCCACAGAGCTCTGGTAGGCGCAAAGTGAAGAATTAACCCCACCAGGGCCTTCCACAGGGACACCAGTCAGCTGTGGGCGTGACCACGGCTGTCTGTGGGGTGGTTAGGGGCACGGATGCTGGGGCCAGGATGCCCAGGGCCACTGCCGGTGCAGCCCTGTGAGCCAGGAGGCCTGGGGCAGTACCCGGCCTGTCCTTATCTGGTGTCTGGTTCAGCACATGTGAACGCTAAAAACATTGTCCCCTTTGACAGGTTGTCATGAGGATTAAATGAAGTTTGCTATATAAGGCTCTTGGAGCAGGACTGGCCCAGAGTGTACATCACTGTGGGACCTGAGGGGCTGCCCACCTTGCCGTGATGATGACAGTGGCAGCGGAGTGACAGCCAGCGTGGTGTGAGTCCTGAGCAAGGGCCTTGCCTTGCTGATCCCCCAGCAGCATGGCCAAGTGCGTCCGATGGCTCCCACTTCACACACAGTGACACTGAGGGTCAGGGTGTCCCTGCGATAGCAAAAGTAGTAACAGCGAGCAAACTGCTTTTGAGGGTCTCATGCGCACTAGACGTGTGTGTGTCTGCAGGCCTCCGAACAGGAGAGCTGACAGGTGAGGCAGCTGCAGCTCAACGAGGAGGGAGCTTCTGGGGCGCACGACCACAGGGACACAAACAGCCCGAATGCGGATCCACGGGACGTTTCATTCGTTCATTTTCAGGAAGTGTCAGGAAAGATGCTTTGGATACTTGTTAGCTGTTTTTCATCTCTTTATTTAAAAAAAAAAAAATCAGTGTGCGTATGGAAATGTGAATCCATGTGTGATCTGACAGGTTGGAGCCGGAGTCCCTGGCTCAGAGGTAACAGCCTCATCCACCTGGGTGAGGAGTGTTCCAGGAGCTTGCCTTCAGGCACCATCCTTGCCTGTTGACCAGTAACCTGGGGAAGCCGGGGCGAAGACTGGGTTGGCATCAGGCCGTTGGAGCTGTGTCTTCCTGGGCCTGCAGCCTGTGGCAGGCCCTGGTTCCATGCATGTCACTGCAGGGCAGCCGTGTGTGCCACGTCCGGCTTCAGCTTCGCAGCTCTCGTGCACCTCCCTGCTAACTGCAGCGTCGTTCCTCCCTGTCCCCTGACCTGAGGGGGGCACCCAGAGCAGGTCCCAGTCAGCTGAGGGTGTTCCCAGACGTGTGCTGAGAACAGAGCAGATGCAGCGGAAGAAGGTTCTCCAGAATTGGCCTTCATTGACGCAAAGGGTGGGAAAGGAGCCACGTGGTCACCCTAGGGGAGGGTGGGCCGCCTTCTCACAGCCTGGACCTGGGCTGCTCCTTTTTAGGAACTTTCCAGGGGAAGGCAAGGCAGCCCTCCTTTCACCTTAGGGAGGAAATGAATAGGACACACTTCCCGCAGGAAGCTGACATCAGAAGAGAGGCTCAGAGAGCTGCGCAGGCTGGTTCCTTTCCTGGGACTGGGTTCAGGGCGGCTGTCGAGTGCAGCACGTGTTTCTCTCACGGTGTGACCAGGGGGGCTGTCCTCCTCGCCTTGCCCATGGTGCCCAGGGACACATGGTCCAAAGTCGTGTGGCCCGGATTCAGACCCCAAATCCTGGGCTCCTTTGACTCTCTAGGGTTGCCCAAGTTCCTCTGGGTACTGGGTAGTCTTGACCCCAAACAACACAGAATTGGTTTTATGAATATTCTTAATAAGAGTAAATACTAATAGCTGTGATTTATTGAGAGCCTGTAGGTGTCAGGCACTTTCCTGCATTACCTTGTTTGGCCTGCTAAAGAAGCCTCTGACAATCGGCACCGTTATCCCCACTTTACAGACGGGGAAACCGAGGCACAGAGTAGTTACATAACTAGCTTATATTGGAGAGCTGATGTCAGAGGTGGGACTTGTGCTGGGTCTGGTGACTAAAGCCTTATACCTGGGCACTTGAAGGCTTTTGACAGGTTAGGTGACCTCTCTGAACTCCAGTTTCTTTTGTACAAGGACCTAGTCATGCTCCATGTGGCAGAGGTTAGCATTATGTGAATTAATGACTGTAGAGTGCCTGGCACAATGTCAGGTGTCGTCATCGTCATCATCACCACCACCACCACCACGACCATCACCATAACTCAGGGTCTCAAGAGGAACAGGCACTGATATCGGAGTGGAACTTCCTGGCTGGGGTGAAGCAGAGGAGCCCCCATGGGTGAGACCCCAGGCAGGCTGGGCACAATGGTAAGTGGGAGACTGGCAGACCCAAAGGGGTGGGGCTCTCCGATGGGATCCGTGGGTAGGCACAGGCATGTAGAGGAGCAGCTGCCAGAGTGAGTAGTGGAGGGGCCTGCAGGAGAACAGACAAACCCTGCCTGCTGCCCTGTTTCCCCGCTGCCAGGAGGGAAGTTACGATTTCCATCCTGTCCAGGGAAGAACGGGACTGGCTGCTTGGGTGTGGTCTGCTTGGGGAGGATGGAGGGGAAGCCAGCTCTCGGCAATCGACTGCTGGTGTGGCTCTGCCCGGCTGGGAGACAGTTTCCAGAGCTGTGTGAAGTCACAGACCTGCTTAGTGGAGAGGATACAGGTATGTCCTCTACTCTGAGATATCCTGGGCCCTTCCTCCTTTGATTTTTGTGGGAGGAATGGTTGAGACCCCAAAGACCCAAAGGCCTCTCATTTGGAGGCCCGGAGACTTGGAGCTCTTCTGGTGGAGGAGACATAGTCCCAACATGACATTTTTGAGAGCTTTCACCTCCTCCTCCTGCAAGCCCACCCTGATGCTCAGTGACAGGCAACATCCCTCCTGGAATGTCTGTTCACCCCCTATTGCTGTCGGCTATTTTTTCTTTCTACCTTATTCTCCCATTTAGACAGGAGGTTCTTAGTCCTCAGCCCCCTCATCTCCGAAATGTGCATGTTTTTGAGATAATCACCTACCTTCTTCCAGCTCTGAGGTTTGCAGGAGCAGAGGCGAGTGACCAACCGGGGAGGGATGCAGGGAGCAGGGGAGCCAGTGACCGAGGGTGGGTGCCTTGAAGACATTGTAAATCTGGGGTTGGAAGCTCAGCTGTGCCCCAGTTTTCCAACCTATAAAGTGGGAATAACAAGAGTGCCTACTTCAGAGGGTCGATGGAAGTGGTGGGTGAGTTAACAAGTGTACCATAAACGGAGCCTGGCCCATAGCAAGTACCATGGTTATTGTTACTAATTCATTTAGCTAATTAAAACAATAAATGCAAATCAACATTTGTTGTGCCTACTGTTGTGCTGAATATACCGCAGTGAACAAAGCAGACACGACACGGGCCTTTCTAGTGCGGGAGACAGGAAGTGGATCAGCGAGTGGACCATGTGGGATGATGATCGTGCCATGGAGGCGGGGCTGGGGTTCTGCAGGGAGGGGTTCTGCCACTTTAAATTGGGTGAACTTTTGTGCACGTGCGTTCTGTGATTCTGGTGTCACGACTCTCCTCAAACACCATTGTGAAGAGGTTTATAAAGGCGTGCTGTCTAGGTTGAAGTGGGGGTGTCAGCTCCCAAGGGGACCCCTGCAATCCATTTAAAAGCCCAAGGGAACAAAGTTTGAAAACGGACGCTCCATCTTTTCCCACTTAAAATGATCCACCTCTAAAAATCTTCTTTTAATCAGAATGGGGGAAGGGGGCAAAGGGCAGGTTTAAGAGGGAGAAACTGGGGCCACAATTGGAAGGCAGCGCTGGGGATACCTGTGCACAGCCTGATCTTGGGGTCGTTTGCTCACCCAATGAATTGAAGAGATGTGCTGGGTTCTGCTCTCCTTGAGGGGTGTCTGGGGCTGTGGGAAGGTGTCAGTATAGAGGGAGGCAAGGACACTGGGCCTCCTAGATACAGCCAACAGGCAGACGGGCAGAACCCCCTGCGCCCACACTGAGGTCCCTCCTAGCCAGGCATAGCTGTGGGGCCCAGCAGCCTGGGGCTCCCGTCTGCCCAGGTAGCTGTGGGGCCCCTGATGGCTGTCATTTGTAAGAACAGCCGTCATGTGGGAGGACCTGCTATGTGTCGTATGAGACATGTTTTCAACCTTGTAGGGGGGTCCTCTCCACCTGTAACCTCGAGTGGATGATGGCTCCTTAGCTTGGAAGAAAAGCTCGGGGCCAACCTAGGTTGAACCACTTGTCCAAGGCCGCCCAGAGCTGCCAAGTTAAAGCTCAGGACTGCTAAGCATGGCAGTCTGGGGGCTCAAGAACCATTTCCAGAGAGCTCCTGGACCTGCTGACAGCGTCGGGAGAGGTGTCTGGTGGGGCAAGGGGACTTTCACTGTCATTAGCCTCAGACTTTTAGGGCCTTACGACACAGCCAACTTTGAGAGGTCACAGTGATAACTCATCCTGGTGGTGACATCCAGCCTCAGCGTGCTGGCTCCCCAAGAGTGTCCAGGTCTTGGCAGCTGGAGCTAGCTAATCCAAAATCCCACGGGACTTGAGCCGAGCTCCAAATGCCAGTTTTCAGAACTTACGGTGAGGCCCTGCTGTGAAGCCACCAGGCCTGCACTCTTGACTCTGGGCTGCTGGGGCTGGCCTGGAGGCTGTGACCTGCATGGCACCCACACCTTTTTTTCTGCCACAGCAGTCCCCGGGCTCCTGCAGAAGGCTCCTTCTGCCTGCACAGAGTGAGGTCCTGGGTGCTCCTCAAACCAGCTCAGGGAATGGGCTCTGTTCCCGAGAAGCTTCTCAAACGCTACATCCCTTGTTTAATCCCTTTTCTGGGCACTAACTTTCAGTTTCCTTTCACTGTTCTTTGTTTGTCCATTCATTCATTCTCAGAATAGAGCAGTCACTGAGAGGGCAGTCACAGAGTTGGATAAAGCTGGCTTGGAAGCCCCTGCTCCTACTTGTGGGCCTGTAGGCAAATTATCTAGCCGCTCAGTTTCCTTGTCTGAAAAAACGGGGATGGTGTTCCTCCCAGGTCTGCCAAGAGGGTTAAATGAAATAATGTATGTGGAGCCCCTGACACAAGTACATCCAATGGGTGGTCCCTTCGATGCCACGTGTCTGTGTCCCTCCCTTGATCATATGCGCTCTTTCCTTCCTTCCTGTACAGCTTGCTGGGGCACATGGGTGTCAGTTGTGGCGCATGTCCCCAGCCTTGCTGGCCTGAATTCTCTTCCTGACCTTTCTCCACGCAAACTCTGCCCGCCCCAGGCTTCTGGAAGCTCCGAGGGGACTCTCTGGGCATCTGGCCACTGATTGCCCAGGCTCCTCAGAGCTGCCTTTCCCCTGGGGTTCTTAGGCCCATATCACCATGGTTTGTTCTGAATGGGTCCAGCATGCCTCCAGAACATGCCTGCACACACGTGTGCACATGTGCACATGCACACTGACCCATGAGCAACGTGTCTTGGGCACTCAGATGCACTTCCTTCTCCAGGCATCATGGTTATGCCTAGCACACACTTTTGTGAATGGGTGAACACACCTCACTCTTGCACACCCTGCCCCTGCCTGTGCACACGCTCCCTTTATTCCATGCTATGTACACTTTTCCTGATGTACACAGGTTCTGTGCCCAGCTGTGTAACCATCCACCTGTACTTGTGTATTTATTTTTTTAACACACATATATAGCATTTACTATGGCCCCATGTGAGTGCTTTTCAAATACAGATTCATGTAACAACACTGTGAGGCAGTGATTACTCTTAGGCCCACCTTCCAAATGGGAAAACTGAGGTGTGGAGCGGTTAGGTCACTTGCTCAAGGCCACATGTTAGTACAGGCCAGGGCCAGAGTCAGTCCCAGCCTGGCTCCAGTCTAGGCTCTGAAACCCGACTTGGTGTTGTTTCCTTGTGAGCGCGTGTGTGCACGCACCAACCACACTGCGTGAATGCGTGCGAGCATGGCGTCCACCCCCTCAGTGTGCGGATGTGATCACAGAACACTCCTTGCGATCACAAGTGCACATGTGTCATACATGTGTGTGGAGGGACACACAGCACACGTGCTGGAGAGTGTGCTCATGTCTTTTATTGTTAAAGACTTTAT
Organism: Glossophaga mutica; assembly: GCA_039655065.1. Classification (NCBI taxonomy): domain Eukaryota; kingdom Metazoa; phylum Chordata; class Mammalia; order Chiroptera; family Phyllostomidae; genus Glossophaga; species Glossophaga mutica. The sequence goes on from CM077315.1 coordinate 25,560,496, forward strand.
TTATTCGTTGTTAGAGATGGGGGAGAGAGGGAGACAAACATTGGTCGATCGCCTCTCCTACCTGCCCTGAGTAGGGATGAACATGCAACCTAGGCATGTGCCCTGACCGGGAACTGATCTGACAACCCTTCACTTTGTGGGACAATGCCCAACCAACTGAGCCACACCGGAAGACACAGGGCCATGCTTGTGTCTTCGTGTACACATCATTCACGTGTGCACACATATACACCGCTCACCATGCCCTGCATCTCTATCCCAGCGCTCACCCCAGTCTCTAGCACTCTTTCTGAGGGTTCTTCTAGATTGTTCTCTGTTTCCTCACATTCACCGGTTGGAGAGGGAAGTGACTCGCCCACCAGGGCCACCCATGCTCAGCCCGTCCCTGGTTTGTGGCCTCTGTGTGGGAGGTGGCCCTGACCAAGCTGCTTCCGAGCACCCCACAGCTCTTCTCTCTGCCAGAGCCCCCACTTGACTTCCTTCCCATGCATCTTCACCTCTGGCATGGGGCTTTAGCCCCCCAACCCCCAGGACCTGGGAACATCATGCTGGACTGGGCTGGGGACATAGCCACATCACAGGGAGCAAAAGTGATTAGTCCAAAGGCTTCCCACAAGTCGGCAGCAGAAAACTCGTGTTTCTTCCTCCTAGGCCTTCATTTCCTGGCAGCCCTTCTTGCCATTCGAGTCCTTTCTACCCCATCCACCCCAGCCCCACCGCCGCCCTGGCAGGGCCCCCTGAATCCAAACCATGTCAGGGTCGGTATCTCCCAGTCCTGCCCAGGGCTTGCAGTTGTCACCCGCTGCTTTCAGACTCAAGTCTGGGCTTGTTGGCCTGGGCGAGCCTGTCTCCTATTTTGGCCTCATCAGAAGCATCCAGACTTCTGGGCCAGGTCCTCCAGTGTCCTTGGCTTGCCCCTCACCCTCTGGGCTCCTTAGCACATTCTGGCTTTTACCTGTCTCTATGCCTTGCTTGGCTGTCCCCTTGGGAGGAGCCCCATCTTTCCTTTTTCACAACATACCTGTCTCCAGGGAGGAACCCAGTCTTCCTTTTGCGTCCAGCCATCTTCAGTCATTTGTTGTCCCTGCTCCTCCTCCCCTCCCTCCCTGCGTGTACCAGCCTCAGCCCCTGACCCCGTTAGAGTTCACGGTCACTGCTGTATTCCACTGGATGTGAAACCAGGGGCTTTGATAGAACTCTTGTAGCTTTGATTTTGGTATGTTTTGCTTCTTTATCAAAATTCCCTCCCTTCCCTTCCTTCTTTCCTCCTCTTCCTTCCTTCTTCCCTCTCCTTCCTTCCTTCCTTCCTTCTTTCCCTCCTTCCTTCCTTCCCTCCCTCCCTCCCGTGTCAAGTCGTGAGCACTGGCTTCTTTGAAGCCCCACAAATTGAACTAACAAGGGAAAATGCCAAAAAGATGAGAAAATAGTTGATTGTGCAGGTGCCCTCTGCCAATTGGTTAAAAAGTTTTTATGAGCAAATCTGGTGGTTCTCCTTCGGAAAATAAGCAAAGACCAACCACTTCCTGCCACTTCCAGGAGCCACTCGAGTGCCTGAGCTTTCTAAGACCAACCAAGAAACTGAAACTTCAGGCAGCCTTCCTTCATTTTCCTGGAGAACTCTGCAGTTTGTATTGGTGAAATTCCACTGGGCCCAGCGGGGTTGGAGATTGCATTTCAGTCTTGTCTTGCAAGGGAATTTCTGAAATCGAGTAATTTGGCGAGAGAGAAAAAGGGAACTTGGGCTTGTGACGCAGGCAGCAGTGCTGTTCTCTTCCTCTGGGGCTGGTGCCTCTCGGTTTCGCAAAGGCCGCACAGCCTCAGGGGACCCAGACCCTTCCTCTGAGTCAGCCACCTCTTTGGGCCCAGATCAAGCCCTGCAAGCGCCTGTGCGCTGGGTTGTCTCAGGGTGCCTTGCCCTTCATACTCTGACCTGAGCCCTGAGTTCCTGAAGGACAGGAATAGAGAACCTGTAGCTCCCCACCCAGAGTGGTCTGCTGTTCTGCTGAGCAGTTAACTGTTGCAGTCTTCACAGTAGCCCTATGAGGCATCTACTACCTAGCCCCATTTACAGAGGAGGAAACTGAGACCCAGAGGGGTTAAGGAACTCGCCCAGCTGCTAGGGGGCAGGGCTGGGCTTTTGACCAGGGGTCTGGCCCCAGGGTCTGGGCATGCCTCTCTAGACAGGATTGATGAGATGCTGCTGTGCATCAGCAGGGTGACCGCTAGCCCTGGTTTGCCTGGGACAGTCCCTGTTTACACTTGTAGCCCTGGTACACTCATCAGTCATGCCCCATTTCATTTCATTCTAAAAGTCTCCCATTTTGGAGGATGGATTACATGGCCAGCTTATGTGTGCACTGAGGACATTCCCCGGAACATCATGGACCCTGGATCCATGCATGGCATTGGCGGCAGGGAGGGGACAGAGCTACAGAGGACTCAGTTTGTGTAGCTTGGGCGTGCCAGTGGTGCCCTCCTCCATCAACTCATTCACCAGCCTTCCCTGGCATCTCTCGAGTGCCAGGCATTAGGGCTGTCATGCTACGGGTGGAGCGGGTGATGAGGAGGGAGAGGGAGACAAGACACAGCTAGCAGCTCTGGGAAATGGAGACCCGCCCTTCTAAGGAAAGCTAAGCGTTACTGTTAGGATCATATTCCCATTCTTTGTTTGGCAAATTATGGCAATATGTCACTAAGGAGCACATTCTGATTGCCTATTGTTTGAATTAAAAAAAAGAAAGAAACAAGTAAGACAAAGGCTTTAAAGGCTTCTGGTTGTGTGACGGGTATTTAGAAGTTTCCATTCTTCAGGCCTCAGGGTAGGGCCAGGGCCCTGGTTGTGCGGGGCCATCGCTGTCCCGTGAATGCCAGGCGATTGGTTTATCCTTGTTCGTACCCACCTTGCCTTGTCTCTCTGTCCTTAAGTATGTTTGCAGGGGGTTGCGGGACGTGGCTTTCCCAGGGAGATGGCTGAGCAGCCAAAGGTCTTCCTTGGCCTCCCGGTTGATATTTTATTAAAGACCTGCCCTAGTTCAGCACGTGCTAAATATGGTGGCTAAAGAACCCTGGCTGTGGAGTAGGTGACCAGCTTGTCCCGGTTTGCCCAGGGCTATCCCTGTTTTAAAGTCAAAAATCCCAAGTCATGGGAAAACTGGACAGTTGGTTACCCCGCCCTGGAGTGAAGCCAGCCCAGGGTCAGCACATCCATTCTGCTGTGTGACTGCAGGTACAGTACTTAGCCACACTGAGCCTCTAAATAGCTTTAATGCTACCTATTTCACAGGGTCATTGTGAGTGTTGCTAATTTGTAAGAAGAGTCCAGCACAGAGGCACCTCACAAATGGCAGTGAGCTTGGTTTCATAATGGCTTTAAATTATCCTAAGATTTCCTCCATGGTGCTGAGGCAGTGGATGCTATCCTCCTAGCTCAGTGGACCACCAGGCTGTCTGCCAGGTCCCAGGCATCCCTCCCCACTTTAGACGTCAGTCTGGTCACGTTATCTCAGGGCAGGTGTCTAGAAGTGACTCCCGAACCTCAGCCCCCTGCCTTGTCCTCTGAGGTTGCTTGAAGCCTGTGTTCCTGCTTCGGACCCTTGTGCTAATGGTTGGGCCTGTGACACAGACATTGTTGCTTGGGAACAGGACAGGGTGTGTATGAGTTGCTGGCATTCCTCAAGTGCCTTCTTCACAGTGAGCGTCGTGATTTATGTGCTTTCGAACCCTCACTTCGCAAATGGAGAGTTGAGACTTGAGAAGGTTACATTATGTCCCCCACGTTAGAAGGTGGCAGAGTTGGGACGCCAGCCTGCCCTGTCTCCCTCCACAGTGGGTGAGTGGTACCAGCGAGTGTGTCCTCGGGCCTGTGCTGAGCTGGGAAGATGGAGCACAGAGGGCAAGAGGTAGGGTGTAGAAACTTTTCTAGTCATTTAACATTGCAAAGACATTTTTATTACATTTTTCAGAAGTATCGATCTGCAGTAGATTAGCTATTAAAAATAAAAGTTGAAACGGGTCTTTTACCATTAATATCGTAGATTGAACACTGCTGCTTTGGCCTGCGCTCTTTAGCCCCTTGTATCAGCCAGTCATTCGAGCTTATGCTGCAGTAACCGTCCCGCCTAGTGGTAGCTTGGCACAGCTGAAGCTTATTTTTTTATGCTGCATGTCCAGGGCACTTCACCAGGGGATCTTGCTGAGCTCTGGCTGAGATGGAGATCCCATCTCAACATGTGCTTCCACCATCATGAAGGTAAAGGCACACTTGGTACACGGGCATGCAAGTGACACGCATCCCTTTTTTCAGGTCACCAGAGGCACGCCTATGATTTAAGGGGGTGGGCGGGGAGCTGGGAGAAGTGGAATCCTGCCTTGTGCCCAGAAAAAGGAGGAGATTAAGACTGGGAACAGCTGCACGGTTATACTTATGCCTGTTCCTGCCCCCAGGTGTGACTGGTCCTCTGGGCTAGGATGGGCTCTCTTAGTCTCAGGGCTATGGATCTACATTCCAGCTTTCTATGGCAGCACAGTCTGTGGACCCCGAGCATCAGGTGGGACCCTCTGGACTAGCTTCTGGTTCCCATTAGAGGATAGCTTTAGTGCTTTCTTGGTCTGGGAACTGGAAGTCTTGTGTACTTCCGTCAGGTTGTGTGAAGGAAGAAATTATGACCAGAGTCAGGAAACTGCTCTGAAACTTTGGCCAAGATAATTTCACCTCCTGGATCTCAGGTCTCTCCTCAGTGAAACAGTGGCTGATTTAAGGCCACTGTTCGATAGCATGAACTGTCAATTATTGAGTGTTTACCGTGTGCTGGGCTGTACCATGCCGAGCAGTTTACACACGTTATCTTGACTCATCCTTCTGCAACCCCAGCAGATGAAACTATTCTTAGCCTCATTTTGTGGATGAGGAAACCAAGTCTTAGGTTCAGGGAGCTTTCCCAAGGTCACACAGCTGGACACGGGCTGAGGGAGGGCTGGATCCAAGGTCTGTGTGACTCGGAGCTTGCATTGTGAACCATTTTGGTGGTACTTACTGAACGGGGGTCGGAGAAAGTAATAAAGAGAAAAGATCCCCAGAGAAATTTTCAACCCTGCAAATGTCCAGTGGGGTTTTGGCATTTATTTTTGAGAGACGGATCCTGGCGAAGTTCAGCCATGTTATTCCACAGAGAAATGTGATCCTTCCTTTTATTGATACTTGCTGTTTTTAACAAACTGTCCTTGTGTTATGGAAATAACATTGGAAAATGGAAAATAGAAATAAAAATTAGCGATGGCTTAAGAATGCTAGTTTGATGGGGGAAATGTTTTCCAACTATAAAGATTACTAAGTGGGAGGAAAGTAAAGTGTATCTTTGAAGTTGAAATGGCCTGAAGCCTTTTCCTAAATGTGCCCTAAGGTAAGGCCGTTGGCCCAGCCTTGGCTCTCTGAAGGTCTTGGGTACCCACCTCTGCAGATACTGAGGGTCTGTGCAGCCCACAGGGAGTCAGGAGTTCCAGAAACCATAGGCTAGCTCATCGTATCTTCCCCATCTATCTGTTTAACTGGTTTCAGAAGGAAAAGGTTAAGTCATTTAGCTAGGATGTTTAAAACATGGCTCACCCTCTTAGAATGAGCATGTTACTTGAGGGGTGGAAAGGTTAAGTAATTTAACTGGTGTGTAATTTATAACAAGATGCCCCTTTCTGGAAGCTCCCATCTTAGAAGAAGATATGGTGAGGGGTGAAAGGTTAAACAGTCTAACTAGGGAGTCATTTAAAATATTATTTTGCTATTAGAGATGACGCAGATATGGAGTAGAAAGCAAAATTCACGCGGCTTACTGAGATTAAGCACAAGACTCGAGTGAAATTTCCTGGCAGGCTGGATGCACATCACTGAGTCTTTGCCCTTCTTTATGTCTGGGGTTCTTGGAGGGGCAGGAGGCCCGGTTCTCGGGAGGGTTTGTGATGACAGTGCCAGCAGTGCTGGGACCGTGTGTCCTATTGCTGCCTGGGACACCAGGCCAGCTTTGTGGGTCTTTGAAGGACAAAGTCATCTCATCTTCAAAGGTAGTTTAGGTGTACGCAAGCAAATGCATGCATATTTTTATTTCCCTTTCTGTTTGTTTAAACAAATACAGACTCTCACACGTTCCCATATTATTTTTCGCTGAATAATAACGAGGGATTGTTACATATCAGTACAGTTGCCTTATTTTCTCTTTGTGGCTACAAAATATTCTGCTGCATGGATTTGTGTAATCATTCCCCTGTGATTGTGTTTCAGCCCTTTGCTCTTTCAAGTAATGCTACATGTATCTTTGGGATATGCAAGGGCATCTCTCGGATAAATTCCTACAAGTGGGATAGCTGGGTCAAAGGTTAGATACCTTTGGGATATTGATAGATATTTCCAAACCCCATTGCCCTGAGAAGGTGCCCACTGAGAAAGGTCTCGGGGCTGCTCGCAGAGGCTGGGGATGGCATGCAGACTGAGCAGGTGCCAGGATAGGGATTGTCATCGTATCCTGGGGCCTTTTGTGACATGTGCTTTGTCAGCTATGCAACGTGGGTTGGGAAATGCTTAGAACAAATGTCACAGCCCAGACCTAGCCTCCCTTGGCCCCCACTGGACAGCCTCTTACAAAATGAAGCACATGTTGCATTCTTCTAGAAGAAGTGGAATTTGGATATTTGGAGTCCAAAGCCCCATTCATGCTTAGTGTGAAGGCCTCCCCACCCCCAGGAATGAACTCTTTAATGCAATTCAGGTCCCCTTTCACTTCCCTAAAGAACAGGGTGAAGGGAATCATTTATTGTTTTGCAAATAAAGGTCACTCTTCAGGGAGAAAAGCCAGCAAATCCCGTTGAAGAGCAGGTTAGTAACTGGTTTCTGAAGGTGAAACGGGCCTCCCACAGGCAGGCCCTCTTCCTGCTGGTCATCATCCTCACTACAGTGGCCTCCGGTTAGGTCCATCCTACAGAAGAGCAAATGCCACAAAGGAAGGAGTAGCCCAGGCAGGACTGCCCAGCGTGCAAGCCCTCGGCCTGCACTCCCGGCCGCCTCTGGGGCATCATCCCTGTTGCCCGGGCTCGGTGCAGCACACAGTGGAGGGAGCGTGGCGTTGGGGGTAGTCCCTGGGCTTCAAACAGAGGTGCGCCCTGCGTGCTGCCCGTGTCATCTCCAAGAATGGGAATGGCATTCATGACAGGGTGGCTGCTCAGGGAGCTGTGGTCTGGCTGCCTTTCCCTCCTGCCCTGTTTGTCCATCTCCCTCTGGCCATCCCAAGCAGGTCATCCTAAGCTCTTCCCTTGAGTTAGGGGTGGGCACCTTTCAGGATGGCTCTGGGGCACTCTCTGGATCACCCAAGGGCATGGTCTGACCGACCATCTCTTGGGCCCAGGTGCTGGGTCTTACTTCGGACCCAGGGGTCCAAGACTGCTGTCGTCCTGTCTCCCCCAAGCGGGCGGGCAGGGACAGTTGGCCCTCCAGGAGCAGGGTACTGGAGCATGGAAGCATGACTGATGGGACAGAGTGGATGGCCTTTCCGACCTCTTTGGGACGAGGGCCCTTGTCTGGAACTCCAGGCATCCTTCTCTCCACCTGGAAGTCCTGCCCTGGAGAACTGTGCCTAATCAGATCTGGCCGGCGGACGGAACCTTGTTTTCCAATCAATTTTTATTGTACTTTCAGATGGGATGCTTTTCTTGTATCTCTGATGGGGCATTTGGCAAAGCCCTGCTGGCTTTGGCTTTGACTTCTTGCCCCTGTGAGTGCCCTGTCAAGGCATCTCTGGTGGTCATCATTGTCCTTCCGCCATGCTGCCTGCTCCTTCCTACTGCAGTTTATGGCTCTCAAGGTTCCATCGGGGATTAAGAGACATTTGCTGCCTGAGGGCTACACAGGCTTCATTTCCCGGGATCAGCTCAGCTTGGAAACATGTCCATGAGGGATATGTTGTCTCCAACGTTCTTTCAAAAGGTAACAATGATGAACTCAATTATGATAGAGATATTACCACTCAATTATGATAGAGATATTAGCATTGTGGGCCCGTGGCTGAGCACTTACCATTATTGTATTTAACTCTTACAATGGTCCAGTAAGGACACACTGGTACATGTAGCTCTACCTAGCAGAGAGATTTAGCAACCAAAAGGACATCAAGTAGCAGTCCCACAAGGAGCCAGCAACAGTGCCAGGATTTAAATCCTGGAGGTGTGATCCTAGAGCTGGCACTGGCTGTCTTCAAAGTGACACTTCTCTACCACCATTTGCTGCTACTGCGTCAGACCAGCCTGAGACTGATGGCTTCTTTCTTCACTTAAAAAAAGAAACCAAATCTTTATTTTGGGAAATTTGAAAGCATATACTGGCAACAGAGAAGAGTAAAATGAAGCCTGTGTATCCATCACCAGCTTCAGCAGTTACCAACGCTTAGCCAGTCTGGTCACGTAACTGCCCCCAACCACTCCCCTCTCGACGAACCACTGAATTATCTGGAGGCAAATCCCTGACATCCTGTCATTTTATTGGATATTATTCAAGTAGATATCGCTAAAAAATAAGGTGCCTTTGAAAAATAAATATAAACGCAGTACCATTCTCATGCCTCAGAAACTAGCAATGATTCCTTGGTATCACATGTCCTGTCAATATTCATGTTTCCCCAATTATCTCATAAATGATTTTTGTTGATTTGTTCAAATAAGAATCCAGACATGCTCTGTACATTGCGTGTGCTTAATTATGTCCTTAAGGGTCTTAAAACTCTTTTTGAATCGGGTCATCTGTCCTATGGAATTCTGCATGTTCCCAGTTCTGCTCATGGCTTCCTCCTGGTGTCGTTGAACACGTTCCTCTGTGCCCTGTGTCCCTGCACGCCAGGTGACTTTCCAGTTCGCTCTAGGCCTGTGCCGCCCAGCACAGCAGCCACAAGCCACTGAGCACTTGAAGTGTGACTGATCCGATGGAAATGTGGTTTAAGTGTAAAACACACACTAGATTTTGAAGACTCAGAATAAAAAAAAGAATATAGACTATCTCACTAATAATTTCTTATGTTGATCTCATGTTGAAAGGATAATGTGTTGACTATATTGGGTTAGGTAACTATATGGATATATTTAATGTGTCCTTTCTAGGTGGCCCAGGCACTTCCTGTTGCCTCACTCCAGGGGTCTCTTTTGCCTGGGGTCCAGTCTTTCTGGGAGGCACTCACTACCAGGTTCAGGTGCTGGCCACCTGACCCATCCATTAGCGTTTCTGCTAATATTTTAGTCATCACCAACAATCATTGCTCAGGTCCATTGTTTCATCAGGGTTGCAAAGTGAAGACATTTTAAGTTTACCTTTCTGCCTTCATCTCTAAGATGGGATTATTATTAAAACGGCTTCCCTTCATCAGGTAGTCAATACTTGGTTGTTGTGATGTGCAGGATATGTAGGAAAGACGTGGGAAACTTCATTCTTTCCCTTTGCACCAAGTTTTAGAGTAATGAGCTGATTCTGTAGTATCTTCCAAGGGTTTATTTTAACAATTTTTACTCAGTGTGACTTCATGAGTTTGAAGTTGTACTTGATGAGTTTGGATCCCATGCACTTCCCTTCTTTTTGATGTTCAGGTCGTCCCGTCTTTGACCGCTGAAGCCTTTTACTCCACTTTCTTTTCCTCACCTAAACCCTTTGTGAGTCTCCTTTCCTCTTTTCAGCTGCTCAGAAGATTCCCCTCCTTGTAGATGGAGTCTTCTTAGAGTGGGGCCTGCCTGCACTTATCGCTGCTCACCAGGCCCAGATACGGGGGCTTCCTGCCAATGGGCTATTCATAGGTGCCACCTTTTCTCTCTGGACTCATTGCCAAGGTCCCAGCCGGAGGCTGGAGTCCAGCACTGCTGGCTCGAGCCCCACGCATAGTAGGTGTTCCGGAAATGGCTGTCTGGTGAATGAAGGGACGGAAAGCTGATCTGTCACACCACCTGGCGGGATTGGGTTCCTCTCCACTCTGGGATTCTCCAGAGAGGCCAGCTTGCAAATAGAGCTGGCCTTTGATTCTCGGCAGCGTCAGGACACCTTTCCAGGGCTGAGTGTGTATGGAACAGGGGATTAAGCCTCCAGGGTCACAGTAAGGGTGCCGCCGGCGGAGCACCCGTCCTCCTGCCTGGCTGGGTGCGGACGTGTGGGGCACAGGCAGGGGGGTGAGGGTGCGATCTGGACACTTCCCAGGGTGGAGCCACCCCCTTACCATGCCGAGCTCTCCTGCATGGGGTGCAGATGTGGCTGGAGCTGGCCCCTGACTCAATAGCTGTATTCCTTCCGGGTGTGAATTTTTAAAATTCCAGCTGTCAGAACCTCCGGCTTGGTTTTCCCTCCACTGACCTGCAGCCTTTGCCCTGTTGTCTTTGTTCCAACAATATTTGCTTTGCTCTCCTGAGCCCTAGCTGCACATTCTTGTCTCCATGGCCCAGTGCAATCTTGGGCTACGGGGTGGCTTTGTGATTTGGCCCCAAAATGGACCACTGGGCCTCTGTTCTGGTTGCTGATGTTAGTTTAAAAAACAAAACAAAACAAAACAAAAAAAACCAATGCCAGCTTTGTTGATGTCCAGAGACTCTTCATCCCCAAAATAATGTGTTTGTTTATGGAGGATGACTTCATGCATTTCCTCTATAAGAGGCTAGAATCCGGTGACACTCCTGGTCTATTTGAGGGGTGGATTTGTGTCTGGATCTGTCTGGAGGAGGGCAGGTGTTCCAGCCCCTGCAGTTGGAGGTGGGGCAGGCAGGGAGGAGGGGAGTGACCAAGAAAGCTTCCTCTTTGGGGGGCATGTGACTACCACCAGAGGATCAGGGTGAGAGAAGTTTCCAGAAATGGCATGAGGAGGGAGGAAGGGACAGCCTAACTTGACCTTAAGAACAAGGCTGACTCTGGGGATCAGGAGTGTGATTCTGGAGTGAGACCACCTAGGTTCCAACCCACCTAGCCACTTGTTGGTCTGTGACCTTAGCCAAGTGGCTTGACCTCACTCAGCCTGCATCTCTTCATTCCCCAAGTGGGGGTGCTGTGGGAAATAAATGGGAAAGCCCACGTAGAGCCTTTGGCGTAGCCCCTGGCACACGGTGGACACAGCATAATGGAGAGCACCGGCTCAGTGGGAATTTGTGTGGGCTCTGGAGCCCGAGTGCCCGGGAGTGAGTTCTGCCTCCATTCTGGCTCCATCACTTGTAAACTGACTGCATCTCTGGGTTAGTTTTCAGACTTCTCTTGCCTCATTCTCCTCATCTGTAAAATGGGCATCATAGTATCTCATACTTCCCAGGTTTATGAAGATTAAGTGACTTAGGAGGTGTGAAGGACCTAGGATAATAATGCCTGGCACTATATGTGCTGGGTCAGTGCTAGGCATTTTCACTCTAGTTAATATGAATACAAATAACTATCAGGTGAGGCTCCCATGGGCCCAGAGTGGGGCCTTTGCCCCAGTGACAGAAGTGCAAGAGCAGCTCTCCCGAGCATCATCATTTGAGGACCAGGTACTATCTCAGCGAATCTCCCAGCTGCCCTGGATGGAGGGCATAGCCTTCCTGCCCCCAGAGCTGGAGGCGACCCACCCACGGCTGGTTCCTGGCAGAGCCAGGCAGCCCAGAGCCCGTGGCCTTTTCCCTGTGAGATCTCAGCTGGACCGAAGCTGGACTCCAGCAGAGAGAAACATCCTGGTCACCAGCCTTTATTCTGTGCCAGGACATGCCAAAGAACCTGACCAGGATTTCAGGATTTACTGGGCAGGTGCGGCTGAATCATCTCACCTGTGCTGGGAGACCTCAAAGTGACTCGCAGCTGAACAGAGCCCTTGGCCTCCTGGTTCCTGTCCTTGAGCCTTTGAGGTCCCTCCTGTTTTGGAATGTGGAAATTGGTCTGGGTTGGGTGGTTTAACCATGTGTGGGGGACATGAGGGGCTGGGTACCCCCCATCCTGGCTTTGAGGGCCGGCTGGCGGGCACCACGTGGCGGCTGTTTCAGAGAACACAGTATTGATTTACCATTGAGTGCTTGGCAGTGCACAGCCTGGGTTGGGGTTAATGAGAGAGGCATTTTGTCAGTCAGAGAGCGGCCTCCATAGCTCTCAGGAAATCAGTCCTAGGCCTTGGAGGGGAGGGGCTCTGAAGCCATCCCAGGCTTTATTTGTTCTTTTAGCAAATGTGTCTCCCGTACCAGGCGCCGTTCCGGGCACCGGAGTTTGCTCTACTGGGCTGGGCCTGCTTTCCCCTGTTGCCATTCCTTGCCCTTCCTCTGCTCTGCTGGGCCTGGGGGAAAGAGAGTGACCCCTGCAGGCTTCGGTCTCAGATGCCCCTGTTGCTAGGTTCAGCCAGTGGGAGGAGCCAGTAGGAGGCTGGAGGTTTTCTCTCCATCTCTGAGTCTGGAGGTCCCTGATAGCAGCTGCCAATCTCCTGCGGCTCCAGCTCCCACTGGACAGCCCGTGGTCTGTCCCTAACCCCTGGGCTTTAGGCCCTCCAACCCCTCCCTCTATCCCTGTGGTCTAGGGGTGGGAGCAGTTTCGTGCTGGTGCTGAACTCTGGGTCGCCTCATTGTCCGTTTGGCTTCTCAGCTCTTCCATTCCTGTGCACCCACTGCCCTGTGTTAAAGCCCCTCAGTCCAAACATTCCAGATAGCTTCTCTGTCTTCGTTAGATTCCAAATGATGCAGTCCCAACTTCTGCATGATTTCCAGTCCCATCACTTGACTTCAGGTCAAGGCCATACGTTCTTTTCCCTTTACAAGTTTTCCTTGCACAGAGAACCCTCTCCCCAGCCCCCGCCATCTCGGCCCTTGTTGAGGTACAAATTGAATCTCAATCTCCTCTGCTCTGATACTGGTTTTTCCCACCAGCCTACCGCTAGGGCCTCCATCACACTGGACGGCTTTCTCTTCCCAAAGAACCACACTCTGGCTCACTGCTTCTCTTTTGAAGGCATGCGCTCTTACTAGGCTTGGAATCTCTCCCCAGCACCCTACCCTGGACACTCTCAACACCTGTACCTTTCTCTTGGCCAGCTCCACCTCAGAACTCAGCTCAGATGTCCCCACTAGCAGAGGCCAGACTGCGTCCCCCAGCCTGGCTGTCTCACAGCCAGGCACCCTGGGCTCACTTGGAGCTCATGGCTCCATGGGGCCAGGGACCAGGTCTGGCTCTGCACTGCTGAGTCCAGGGGCCTGACAATAGGTGTCAGCACCTAAAGAAATTCTCCCTCATGCACCTAGAGGCATGCCCAAGGATGTGTGAGGAAGCCGAGTAAACAACTCGCGAAGGGTGTCTTAAGTTCATCAGTAAACTAGGTCAGTACATTCATCGTGTGGAATTTGATGCAACAACGGAAAAGGAGGGAAATATGAAATGCATTGCTGTGGAAAGATGTTCAAGACATGTTATTGTTTGAGATGCATTTTTACACAAAATACAAAACAGGAATTTTTGGTTTACGTATACATAAAGGCCCAGAAAGATGGCTCCAAGGAAACATCCCAAACTGGCAAAAAGGGGCTACCCCTGGGAAGCAGGTGAGGTTGAATCCAGGTGAAGGGGACCCTGTTGCTTTTTGCTCTTCGTATTTCCCTATCTTTTGAGTTTTTGTGACAACGCTGTGTTAGGTATTAGCTGTGTAATTGCTAAGTAAATAATGGGCTAAAAAGGGAAAGAAAACCCCCAGATTTAAGCCAGTGTGTCCTAGGAATCTCTTCTCGGAACACCAGGGAGGCTGGCAACGTTTTCTCCAGAAGCAGCACAGGGCAGTGGCGACTCTCCTGGGCTCGTGTCGGAAACGACCCCGTCCTTTGGGAATGCCACTTTTGGAGTTAGACGCTCTCTGGAGGTTTGGAAGACCCAGTCACCGTGCAGGGCTGGCAGCGGCTTAAACATCTGTTTTTAGCATTGACCTCCTGCTGCGACAGTGGGAACCTTGTATAGTTTTTGGATTTTTTAGGAAAATGGACACCAGTGGATTTGTGGAGTTTCTTTGCAGACAAAGTAAATAAAAGGATTCCCTTTGAGTGACCCCTATCCCCCTCCCACCATGGTTAATTTTGTGTGTGTGTGTGTGTGTGTGTGTGTGTGTGTGTGTGTGGTGCAGGAAAGAGTGGGTATTGCAGCTGTTTGAGGATTTTCCATTCTCTGGAAGGCTTGAGCCAATGAGGTGCTATTTCCTGAATCCCTTTCGAAACTCCATGGCCAAAGCCTATGGATTATCTCATCCTTCCATTTCCTATTTGGCTCTCTCTTTGGTCAAAAGATAGCTGAGCACAGAGAATCTGTCAGGGTTTTGAAAGCCTGGCCTGCCCCCTGCTCCAGGAGGGGTCAGCTCACCTGGCCCACTGGCTGCCCTCTGGGTTTGCTGACATTGTGGAGTTGGGAAGTGGAGAGAGTTGTCAGGGTCCCAAATAAAAACAATGGCCTTCTCATGTTGGCTGGAATACAGGAAACCCAGACCTGCCTGGGGAGGAAGGAGGGGACAGGCAAGGGAGGAGCTTTCCCCCGAAGTCCCTGGAGGGACCAGACTGAGTTGCACTCTCCACCTCTGTGAGAGGCCCAGAGCAGCGGGGGACGAGGCACTAATGTGTGCTGAGTACTGCCCTACCAGGCGTGGTGCTGGGCCCTTGGCTCCATACCTGCATTTATTTCTCAACCAGCCCTGTGCTGCAGGTGTTGGCATCCTACCTTACACACTAGCCTGCTGGGCTCAGGCTGATGAACCGTCTCCCTGCTCCTGAGATTACTGGTCTCACCACTGCACCAGGTCTGCTTCAGTTGGAGAACAGAGCCTGTGCCCAGAGAGCGTCCCAGCCTCTAGCCCCCTAACTCAAACCTCATGCAGCACAGGAAGTGGTTTCTCTGGTCCGTTTCCCACTTAGTCACACCCTGGCTGGGCTTGCTAGCCCCCAGGACAGTCAGGGAAGGAGCATTGCATGGTGGAGGGAAGGACTTCGACTTTGACCCCCCACTTCCCCAGAAGACCTGGCTCCAGTCCTGTCTCCTATTTTCTGTCCCTGTGACCTTGGGCAGTCTTTTAACCTCTCTGAGGCTCAGTCAGTAGGATAAACCACATGAGACTGCCAGTATTTGAACACTTTTAACCTACAAAATGGCAATTTCATATGGCTCCCCCAAATCTGTACACAGTGAAGATGGTTTCATGAGGTGCTGGGACTGCTAGACTCTCGTCTCCTCCCCTCGAGCCCTCAGTGTCGGTGGCCTGGTTGTCTTGGACTGTGGTGAATGGGAAGTGAGTTCTGAAATCACTGCCTTAGTATGAAGAGGGAGTATTGAAGTCGTGCTTCCCTGGAAGGCCCTGTCTGCACAGAAGGGGGCCGTTAACCAAGGCTGTCGTATGCCGGATGTGTGGTGGGAGCTGCAGGGATGCGGCTGTGGTGCTGACGCAGATGCTCCTGTGTGGCCAAGCAGGGTTGTTTCAAACAGTGTCATGGGTGACAGGCACAGCCTAGAGGGGCGGGAGGCCTTGGACGCTGTGCTAGGTGGCCGGGGTCTAATGTTTGTGTTTCATGTAGTTGAGAAGCAGAGTAGTGGGTGGCCAACAGCAAGGCTCTGGAGTCAAGCTGGCCCGGTTTGAACCCCAGGTCTGCCTCTTGCCTGCTGACAGGAATTTCTTAGTGCCCACGAGTCATAGATTCAAACAGCCCTGCCTACTGTGCTGTGTGACCTTGGACAGGTCACTTAACCTCTTTGAGCCTCATTCCTCTGTAAAATGTGGTAGGAAGTGAGGGATGAGATTTATAAGTAGGGTTGCGGGGATGGAAATCAGATGCTCCTTCTGGAAGGGCTCTGCCCAGTGCCTGGCTTGCTGCAGGGCCCGCCACAGAGAATGAGCTTGTGGTTTCACTGTGCAGGCCCTTTGGTGTCACCTCCTGCCCTCTCCATTTGAGCAGCGGCCATGCGTTGAAGGAAGCATCCACTGGGCTCTTACCCTGTGTGTTTCGCCCTGGAGATTTTTGCAGTCCAGAAACAGGAATGTACTTTAGAAAGGATTTAATTTTGGAGTAAATTAATTCTTGAGGAGCAGGAGAAGGGCTTTCAAATAAAAAAACTAATTGCTTCAGAAGGCTTCTCTTTGTCACTTCCCGTTCCCTGTGACTGTGGACCGCAGGACCCTGTCAGCTCTAAGGCCTTGCAGCAAGCCTTGTTGAGTGCCGTCTGCATCATTGCTAACTGAGCGGATGGTACTGTGCGGTTGCCATGGTAGCAGCAGGATGTGGTTCCTATGGTGATGGTCGGCACTGCGGGAAGACAGCAGAGGTTTTAGTTATCTGGTGGCTCTGCATTTGCCGCCCCCCTGAACAGCACAACACAAGCTGCCCCCACTGCCACTCTGCTCTGTGAAATGGTGACTGCTGAGGTCACCGCCTCCCTGAAATGCCACCGCTGTTTCTTGGAAAGAATGGACTACACTTCTTCTAGAAGAGGAGGGGCCCGAGTGTCTTCAGGGACGCCTCAGTGGGGGAGGGTCTTTATACAGACCCCGAATCCAGTGGGCAGGGTCTGTATGTAGCTTCCCCAAAAGCCCCTCCTGCAGGCTCCCTGGAGTGAATTTTTTTCTTGTCCAAGGCTACCTCTATTTGCAGACGTTGGAATGGTGTGCTAATAAGAGGAACCAAGCGATTTTTAAACCTCCTTTCATGCTTCGCATCCAGATTTCAAAATGGCATAGTTTGGGTGTTCACTTGGGTTTTCAAGCATGTGATATTTTTCTTCAGTTGGGGATTGGCTGAGATCAGGGAAAGGAAAAAAGTATCCTGAATGTTTCTTTTCCTTTTGACATCCAAAATCTTACAGATCGAATTTTTCCATAGAAAGCATCTGAAATCTCACAGGTCAAATTTCTCCATAGAAAGGCCAGCATATGATACAGTGAAATGTACTATACAGAATGTTATTTCTTTTTTAATCTAGAAATTGAGGGAGGGGAAGTATAAGCAGAATTCAAGGGCCATTGTTACCTTTTCAGAGTAAATCTGACATTTAGGAGCTAAGTGCCAGCGGACGTGCAGGCTGCTAGCTGGTTTCAGTGTTGGGCAATGCTGTCCATAAATCATACATTTATACTTGATAAGGCTGCCCAAGAGAAAGGAAATGTCAAGTGTTTTTGCCTCTAGCTGAAATCCTGTCAACCCAGTGTGGCAACATGATTCGCTCATGCTGGCCAGGCTCTCTGATTGGTAGTCAGTGATGTCACTGGCTTTCCTGGCGTGTGATTGGTGTATTGGACCCTGTCGTCAGTGCCCTATGCCATACAGGTAGTCATACCTGGATTGAAACAGGGGGCTGGAGAGCCCTCTGGACACTTAGTGCTGGTGCCTCCACTGCAGGACACCCAGAACTCCTCAAGCGTCTGTCAGTGGCAGGGCCCAGGGCCAGGCAGACCTTCTCTTTCATACCTGACACAGTCAGAGGTCAGAAGAGTGCCTTCCAGCAGAGCCCTGGGGTGCCTGGACTCTAGATTCCAGTGGGGAAGAATGTGCTTGGAGTGAACACTCTATGATCTGAGGGACTTTTCCTTTTTGAATTTTGAGAATATAAACAAGCAAACAAAACCAACACACACACACAATTGAGGAGACATACCTGCCTGATCAGTAGGGTTTGCACCTGACCATATACAGATGTCAAGGTGACTTTCAGGTTAACAGAAAGCAACAACGACATATCCAAACCCCACATTTCTACCACCCAGAATCCACTGTTGTTAATATTTTGTTCTCTTTGCCTTTTTAAGTAAAAGGAGTAAAACATCATGGAAGTTACAGTTACCTTAACAGTCACCTCTAGTTTCTCACCTGCCCCCCAGGGACCCTTTACGATAAATTTGGTGTGGATCTTTCCATTAGATTTTACATACTCTTACATATAGCTACACTTCACTGTGAATGACACGTAGCATGGCTTGGTGTATGTTTCTAAAACATGCTTACAACCTGGCTTTTCTGCTCTGTGTTATGTGCTCCTGTGCGTGAGGTCTGCCTCTGTTGATTGGTACAGATCTAGTTTGTTTCTGTTCATTGCTACAGAGTAACTTTGTGTTTGACCTCTTGTTCTGTCAGGGTGGTGGCCTCCTGTCTTGTGGTTGGAGACCTGGAGCCCATGATCACTTGGATGCAAGGTGGGCTCACTATTCCACCCCATCCCCCATTTTGGTGGGATTCCAAAGGTAGGGCGCCCCTCATGGCACCTCAGGCCTACCTGGTCCCCTACCAAACAAGTGACTAATCTAGTCTGATGAATCCAGGTTCCCAAGTCACCCAGCCTAGCCATGTTTGCCTAATTGAGGTCATTGCTAACCCTCCCTCGCCACAAAGGGCATTCTGGCCTAGAACGCCGTCTGAGAAGGAAATGGGACGACAGCGCTTTTGTTTAGAGAGTGCTGTGCCCATTTCCCTGACCACCCTCAGCTGCTGGGTGGAGCCCCTGGGAGGAGGATTGCAAAAGCAGCTTTGGGCATCAGCGTCATTCAGCTGAGTACCCTGAGTTGTCTCCGGAGTTGAGTCACATCAGGTAATCCTCAACTTTAGCTCAGGCACAGCTTTCTCACCCTGGAGCTTGGATATGAGGCTGACCTCATCGCTCGGCTCCCTCCCAGCGTCTGGGCCTCTGGAACCAAAGGTGAGCCTCTTGCACACTAGCAGAAACTCACCACTGCTGGTTCCCGAGTCATCAGCGTTCTCACCAGGTGTGTGTGCGTGTGTTGTGGGTGTGTGGGCATCCACCATGGGGCAGATTTATTTTTCTGTCCCTTTAACTGTGGCCCCTGCCAGCCCCACTCTGTCAGTGGCTCCTTGGAGATCACTGACCTGTGACTTGGGGTTATCACAGCATCACATGGACCCCTGAAAAACCAGGCCCTCTAAATGCTACCACCCCTTGCTTACAAGGGAAGACAGTTTTAGAGTGAGACAGAATTCGATTCTTTCAGTCGCTCAGCAGTATTTGTTGAGCGTTCCACCTGACCCGCTCTGGGGATCGCGTGGCAAATGAAACAGGGATGGTGTCTGTCGTGCTGGAGCCTGCAGCGTAGTAGGAGCACGACAGTAAATAGGCAGCTACGCACAGAGCTGCCGGAGCTCCGCTGTCAGCCTGGCCTGCCAGTCTTAGTGGGGTTAGTTAGGGAAGTCATCTGTAAAGCACAGTCACAGTACCACAGTACCACGCTTCCCTCACTGGGAAGCGTCAGCAAGACAGTGTGCTCATCACAGTGCTGGGGGAGCACCAGTGCTCAGAGTGCTCTGCTGCAGGTGGGACCACAGCCGCCACTTAGAGGTGGAAATCAAGGCCAGAGAGGTGAGGCAACCTGCCCGTGGTGGCACCGTAGCTCAAGTCCAGCAATGAGTGGCAGCCCAGCCAAACTCAGGACCACCAGGTGGCTCTGCCCCGGCCACAAGGGAATCTGTTTCTCTTCTTACTAGCAACAACACCTTCTGTGTTCTGCAAGGAATGGTTTTATTTACTTGTTTTTATTGTGGTCAGATGTACAAGATATAAAGTTTACCGTTTTAACCATTTTCAGTTCACCACTTCAACCACTTCAAGTGCACAGTTCAGTGGCACTAAGTACATTCCTGTTGTGCAACCATCTCCACCACCATCTCCAGAACTGTTCCCTCTTCCCAGACTGAAGCTCTGCCCCCATTAAACACGAACTCCCCTCTCCCCTCCCCCAGCTCCCGGCACCCACCATCCTGCTTTCTGCGTCTCTGAGCCTGACTCCCCTAGGTCCCTCGTGCGAGGGGCCTCATACAGTATTTGTCCTTTTGTGACTGGCTTGTTTCACTCAGCGTGAAGTCCTCAAGGCCCATCCATGTTGTAGCGTGTGTCAGAATTTCCTTCCTTTTCATGAATAATATTCCATAATGTTGTGCACACCTCATTTTGTTCATCCATTCGCTGTCGATGGTATTCGGGTTGTTTCCCCCTTTTGGCTGTTGAGAGTAGTGCTGCTACAAACATTTGCATACAGTATCTGTGAGCCCCTGCTTTCGATTTCCACCGTATTTGGGCATATACATAGGTGCAGGGAGCATTTTATCACAGGAAAAGAAATAGAGGGCAAAAAGAAATCTCCAGACTTTCAGTTCTTATCATCAGATCTATAGATAGAATTCAGGGCATCTGTGAACTTGGATGTGAAAAAAATAAATGGCATCTTTATGGTCGCCAACCTGCAACTGCAATGTAACATCTCCTTCAGTGAGAACTGTAGGCAGTACTGTAGTGGTATCACCAGTACTTGTGACCTGGCTGCCAGTGGAAGTCACAGATTTCTTGCTCCCGTCAGTGTAGCTACCTTGGAATATCAGTCATTCCTCCAAAGTTAGGGTAGTTATCAGACCTCCAGCTAGATCTTGTGAACTATTTCTGTATGATTGGTTTCCTTTGTGATCCTGTGAGTTTATTTTATACAATTTAAAAAGGTACTCCAAGGAGGGGTCCAGATTCTTCACCAGACAGCCAAGGACACCAAGGCCCAAAAAAGGCTGGGAAGACCATGTCCTTTTTCCCCGCCACTCTAGCGAACACACGCTCCACGGTCCCCTCCAGGTGCCCCTGGAGGGCCTGGAGCAGGAGCCAGCAGCCACAGCAGGATTGCACCATCGCTTCCAGGCAGCCCTGAGGAGGAAAACTAGTTTCTTTAGAGGTATAGTCCTGGGTCCTGGGCCTTCGCTGCTTTTTAGCCTTTACCCACCCCAAAGATAAGAGAAATGTCACTTAATTACCAGGAGTCTTCCCTGTTTCTGGGATGACTTTGGACGAGTTTCGAGGCTGTCTGGGTGCCCAGGAGTGAGCACATGGGGGCGTGAGCTCTGCAGTTGCGGAGCTGGTTTCACTGGAGGAAGCAGATGTGTGGTGATGCTGTGGCTAACAGCGCTAGGCCAGACACGTCTGAACCTGAAGAGGAATGTTTCCTTCGTTTTCACCCACTTCAGAAGATCTGCACTCGCCAGCTCATCTGCCCAAATGAGACGGGGCGGCGGGTGCCGGGAACCAGGCGATAGGGAGGCCAGGCTGAGTTGCTTGAGAAAGTGCCTTCATAGCCAACATGTGAAAATACCATTTATTGTCCATAATTATAATAGTGCTTGCTGGGTGGCTACAGGGATGGATAGATGGCTGAAAAAGCAAGAATAGGAAGATGTCCCTTGTAGATTCTAGGTGATGAGTGTCTGGGGCCCATTGTAAGGTCATTTCAACTTTTTTCTTCTTTCTTTTTATTGATGCATTACTTACTTGCAAAGGCACACAACTGAAAGGAACAGATCTGTGAATACAACATCTCATCCACTTATGACCCAGGCCATCGATTAGAACATCGTTTGCCTTCCCAGAAGCCACCTGTAGGCCCCTTTCAATAACCACCTCTTGCTCCTCCCGAAAGTTAACTTTCTTGACTACTCTTTGTCTATTTTTTTTTAAAAATATATTTTATTGATTATGCTATTACAGTTGTCCCATTTCCCCCCTTCATTCCCCTCCACCCTGCACACCCCCTCCCACCCACATTCCCCCCTTTAGTTCATGTCCATGTGTCATAAGTTCTTTAGCTTCTACATTCCCCATACTATTCTTGCCTTCCTCCTGTCTATTTTCTACCTACCATCTATGCTACTTATTCTCTGTACCTTTTTCCCCTCTCTCCTCCTCCCACTCCTCTGTTGCTAACCCTCCATATGATCTCCATTTCTGTGGTTCTGTTCCTGTTCTAGCTGTTTGCTTATTTGCTTTTGTTTTAGTGTGGTTGTTAATAATTGTGAGTTTGCTGTCATTTTATTATACATGTTTTTTATCTTCTTTTTCTTAGATAAGTCCCTTTAACATTTCATATAAGGGTTTGGTGATGATGAACTCCTTGAACTTGACCTTATCTGAGAAGCACTTTATTTGCCCTGCCATTCTAAATGAAAGCCTTGCTGGATAGAGCAATCTTGGATGGAGGTCCTTGACTTTCATGACTTGGAATACTTCTTTCCAGCCCCTTCTTGCCTGGAAGGTCTCTTTTGAGGAATCAGCTGACTCTCTGATGGGAACTCCTTTGTAGGTGACTGTCCTTTTATCCCTTGCTGCTTCTAGAATTCTCTCCTTCATTTTTATCTTGGTTAATGTAATTATGATGTGCCTTGGTGTGTTCCTCCTTGGGTCCAACTTCTTTGGGACTCTCTGAGCTTCCTGGACTTCCTGGAAGTCTCTTTCCTTTGCCAGATTGGGGAAGTTCTCCTTTATTATTTGTTCCAATAACTTTTCCACTTGTTGCTCTTCCCCTTCCCCTTCTGGTACTCCTATAATTCAGATGTTGGGACGTTTAAAGATGTCCTCGAGGTTCCTAAGCCTCTCCTCATTTTTTTGAATTCTTGTTTCTTCATTCTGTTCTGTTTGGTTGTTTGTTTCTTCCTTCTGGTCCACTCCATTGATTTGAGTCCCAGTTTTCCTCCCATCACTATTGGTTCCCTGTGCATTTTCCTTCATTTCACTTAGCGTAGCCTTCATTTGTTCATCTAATTTGTGACCAAAATCAACCAATTCTGTAAGCATCCTGATCACCAGTGCTTTGAACTGTGCATCTGATAGGTTGGCTATCTCTTCATTGCTTAGTTCTATTTTTTTTCTGGAACTTTGATCTGTCCTTCCGTTAGGGCCTTCCCCCCCACCCCCGACACCGTCTTGTCGGCCTGTTAGGTTGAGGGGCAGAGCCTTAGCTATTCCCCAGGGCGGGGCAGCCCAGTTGCTGGGTTGTAATGCTGTATGTGGGGGAAGGGTCCAGGAGGGAATAATGGTGTTTGCTCTGCTCTTTGCCGGATTTCAGTCCCTTTGGCCACTTCCCCCAAGCAAACCGGGGCCTTCTGGTGCTGATTCCTGGGGTGGGTGAGTTTGTCTATGTCCTGGGACCCTGTGGGTCTCTCCAACGAATTCTCCTGTGAGGCTGGGAGTTTCTCCCTGCACCTCAACCCCACAGGTGTTTTCAGTTGGTGTTTTGAGGCTTTATTTCCCCGCGCTGGGACCCTGGGTTGCGCAGTCTGTCTCGATCCCTAGTTTCTCCCGGATTATCTGCGTGTGAATGTGGGACGGCCTGGTCAGCCAGCTGCCTTGTGCGCCGTGCCGGGCTTCACAATTGCCGCCTCGCTGGGGCTCTCCATTGCTACCCCACACCTGGAGTCTGCCCGCTGCTGACTTGTATGCCCGGTGCCACTGCTTTTTTTTGCCGCGACCCCTCTCTGCCGGGCTGCCCCACTCCGTCCCTCCTACCGGTCTGGATGAATGTGTCTATTCTAACTCCTTGGTTGTGGGACTGCCATGCAGTTCAGTTTTCTGTCAGTTCTGATTGTTATTTTGTTTCTAAATTGTTGTTTTCCTTGTTTTGGTTGTGGGAGAAGGCAGTGTATCTACCTATGCCTCCATCTTGGCTGGAAGTGCTGTGTCTATAGTTTTTCCTAAATTTTTCCAGCTTTGTAGAAAGGAAGTCAGGGTGTATTCTTCGTGTCTGCCTTCTTTGGCTCTGTATTACTTTTGTGAGGTTTGTCCATATTTTGTATATTGCTGAAGGCTATTCATTTTTGTTGCTAGATAACATTGTGTCTTGAGAATATACCCATTCTTTGGTTTCTGTGAATAATATTGCTGGGTTTCTATGAATAACTCTTGCCTGCACCTCTGGAGCAGTCGGTACATGAAGTGCTATTGGCTGATAGGAAGCAGTTGGTGGTCACAGGGTATGTGTCGATTCTGCTCTTGTAGATAATGCCAGGCACTTTTCCAACATGGTGGTACCAGCTCTCATGCCCGGGGGCAGTACATAGATTTCTGGTTGCTTCACATTCTTGCCAATATTTGTTAATGTTAATCTTTTAAAAATTTTAGCCATTTTGGTGGGTGTGTAGCAGCATTCAGCTTTATGTTTGAAAAGTCTCATAATGCGGGCATAGGCAAAAGTAGGTTTACAGTTGTGCGTACACAAAACAGTTTGTTCTTATATTATTATTTATTAATTATTATATTATTTGTATTACAACTGTAATACACTTACTGAGCTGTGTGAGTGGGTGGGTAGATGGATGGGTCAACAGACAGCAGGAAAGGAGAGAGGGAGGGAGGGAGAATGGGTGAGTCAGGCTAGACACAGATGAATGAACTGTGGTTCTTGCCTTTGAGGCTCTCCTGGTAATATCCCCTGTTGCAGAAGACAAATGAGTAAGTAGATACTCATAATACAATGTGACGCTTATGTTGGTGTAAGTAAGTGGGGAAAAGAGGTATCTAGACCAGGTTAGGAGGAACAGGAAAAACTTCCTGGAGGTTATGATGCTGAAGCTGTGCCTCAGGGATGCCTTGGGACAGCCCGGGGAGGGAGGGTAAGGGGTAGAGTGTGCAGCTGGTTTCCCTGATGGAGGGAGACACAGGTGAAGCAGTGCCTGGGACACTCACCTGCAGCGTCAGGTGGGAGATACAGCTCTGGAGAGGTCAGGAGGGCCGATTAGGTGGGGGCTGTGGGCCTTCCAAAGCATGTGGGCTGTGAAGCTGTAGGACACTGGGGTGGCTTTTCCATGGAGTGTGGTGGACAGGCCAATGGCCCACCAAAGATGCCACGCTGATTCCCAGAACCTGTGAATATGTGACTTGACATTGCAAAAGGGACTCTGCAGATGTGGTTGAGGTAAGGGTCCTGGCATGGGAGGATTATCCTGGGTCATCTGGGTGGGCCCCAGGTACTTACAGGCTTCCCTGAAAGAGAAAGGGACAGGCAGAAGAGACAAGGAAGGAGATGGGAGGACCAAGGCAGAGGTGGGAGTGACGCTGTTGCAGGCTTGGACGGAGGAAGGAGCCACAGGGCGAGGGGTGCCATCAGCCTCTGGGAGTTGGAAAAGGCACGGGAGCAGATTCTCCCCAGAGCCGCCCGAAGGATTGTGGCCCTGTTCATACCTTGATTTTGGCCCAGTGAGACCCATTTAGGACCTCTGATCTCCAGAACTGTTAAGGGAATAAATTTGTTTCATTTTAAGCCACTAAGCTGTAGTCATTTGTTACAGCAGACATAGGAAACTGAAACATTGGCTGAGTGCAGCTGCGCCAGAAAACCTTTGTACCCGGGTCTGTGTCATATGGGCGATAGGGGACCTTTGGCCAGGAATGGTAAGTCCATTGCCATTACCTGAAAACCGTCTTAGAGTTCATCTTCCAATCAGGCAACTCTAAGTGATTTTCTTTGTGGATAAATTGTTACAATTAAGGCCAGGGGGAAATTAACCTCATTTAGGATCAAGGAAGCTTGCTGATCCTGATCCAGATCCATTCTTACCCAGATCCCATGTGTTACGACGACTGAACCTTTTCACCAGGGGATTCTGATAATGTCATCTCAGGCAAATACCAGGTGAATAGGGCCCACCCTTGGGGGGAAAAAATCCCAGCAAAAGTGGCAGATCCCTCAGGGACCTTGATGGATTTCCCATTACTCATTCCTCCTGTCTGTGGAGCGGGAAGGTGGGGTGTTTAGTGAGTATCACTGTAACCTGTACTTTTCTAAAGTCAAACAGATTTCTCCTGGTGGGAGTATGCGTCTTTTATAGGATCGGTGCAGCCCGTCTGACTCAGCGACTCACCCAGCACCCTCTGCAGCTGACACGCTTGACAGTTCACTTGAATCTCCTGCCTCCTGCTCACAAAAGCCTGCTTCATTATTCTGTTCCCCACCTTCCCTCAAAGCAGAGTGGAGCCTCTCCCGCCCCCCTCCCACATCTCTGCCTTAGCTGGGGGCCTGTGTGACTGCTACCTCCAAGGCTTCTGTGTCACTGGGAAGTAGAAATATCACCGAGCGGTGGAACTGTGTGCCTCCTCCAGACATTGTCCACGGTGGTGGCACCATGAGTGGCCTAGTGTGCAGGCTCTGTGCTCTCCTTTCCATGCAGTGTCTTATTTGATCACAACAACCCCTGCGTTGAAAACATTTTTCCCCCTAACATCCCGGGGGTAATAACTGGAAAAGCTAAACCCAGCACATTAATCCACTCACTGTCCACTTCCCTTCTAGTGTGTCGTGGATGGCCACTGCTGTGGGTTGCATTGTGTGCCCCCAAAAGGTATGTTCCAGTACCTGGAAACATGACTTTATTTCGAAATAGGGTCTTGGCAGATGGAATCAAACCCAGAGCGGTTGTTCAAACTTTGCTTGCAGTACTGGGTTCATTGGGTTCAAGAATCATTCCCTTGGCTTCCAAGTTATGGTTAAATTTCAAGAGATCAACAAATCATGTATTGTGGCTTCTCCCAGACTGGCTGATTCAAACCATGCCTTAGCCAGAAAAAAAAAGGAGAGAGAGAGAAAGAGAGATTATTGACTAAGAAACATTAATTTCTGTTTCAAATGACTAGTTGGGGCTAGTTGTTGATTATCTCACCTCTGTTGCCATTTGTGTTTAGAAATGGCTCATAAATTTGCTTACGTGGGTCTGGTTTGTCCTCTAAAAACGATTGCGCTGCACATAGTTCTAATATCACGCTGTGACTCGATAGCCTCCAGTTTTGTGGAGCTCTGACTGTCAGGCCCTGAGGTGGGTGCTTTCCTTACATTATCTGTAGTTTTCACAGTAGTTTAGTGGGGGCTCCATTTTATAGATGAGGAAACAGAGGCTATAGGTGCCCGAGGGTCACAAAGCTCATCTACATTCAAGCTGGCTTTCAAACTGCAGTTTTCGGACTCGAGATTCCAGTCTACTTTGCTAGTCTTCATGATGCAAACAGTTCCACAATTAGATGCAGAGAAAAACAAATGCAGTGTTCATGTTTAGACCCGAGTTGGGTGGAAGAGAGAGTGTGTGCGTGCTCGCGTGTGCTTATGCAGGAAGCCCGTGCATATATAACTGTCTTCAAGAACGTTGACTATCACTAATTTTGAAAAATGTCCTAAACAACCTCTCCCGCCAGGCTAATAAATTCCACCCAATGGATAAATCACTGGGCTTATTTGCTGTCTCTTCAAGTACCTTTTAAATCCCACAGATAGCTCTGCGCTTCCCCAGGGACCGGGACTGGCTGTCCTCAGCTCGGTCCTGCAGGCCGCAGGAGGCCCCCTTGGCTTGTCCAGTGGCTGAGTCAGGAAAGCTTTGCAGGGGCCAGAGGTGGAGCTCTGGGACTCGATGCCTTGCAGTGGACCAGTGGGACCCAGGCCTCTTCTCCACCATCCCCCCAGAGCAAGGCAGAGGTGCGCATCCAGTGTGGGTCTGGGTGCCCTTTTCCCACAGTGCTGTCAATGATTAACCGTGTGACTTTGGTGACCACTGTGCCTTCTGGGCCTACTGCAAAGGCAGTGTGGCCCGGTGGGGCTCACCTCATTGCTTCCACACAGTGTGACCTGGGGCCTGTCCTTGGACATTACTGACGCTGCACCTAGAGGCCTTGGCCCTGACTGGGCCCTCTACTTGGGTGTCTCTGCCCAAGTATCCACACTGCCCACTCCCTCGCCTCTTTTTGATCTTTACTCAGAAGTTACCTAATGAACGTTTCTTGGCTCTTCCTTCTAAAATGTTGACATCCCCCCCTCCACACACACAATGTTTTATTTCTCTTTCCCTGCTTGACTTTTCTTCTTAGGACTTACCATGGTCTAACAGACCATGTACAGGGTCTGGCAGGAGTAAGGCCTGCTTGAGTGTGGTTTGGTAGGGTAGTAATATGGGTGTGATAATTTACAGTTTTAATTTGAACATTTTACCTAAAATGTCCTACCTAAATGTCCATGTTACCCAATATGGTATGCTTGAGTGTGATATTGTTATGTTACAGAAATACATGCTTATGATTGTGTAATAAAAAAACAGGGGCATTATTTGTGCCAGACCCTGGATTTATTTTGCTGATTGTTTCCTCCTGCAGGAAAGGCAGGGATTTTTGTTTGTTTTCTGTCCCCCTCTACTGTGTCCCCTCCTTGGTACCCGGACACACTCAAGAAATACTTTTTGAGTGAGTGAGTGAATGAATGAATAAATTAACTGAGTGAACTTCACAGAACCTCAATTTGCTCACTGGAGGGATGTCTGCCTGCTAAGTGTGTATTAGGCCCTCACTAAATGATACTTTGGTCGTTATTTATATTATCATTGTATGCTTTATCTTTAAAATCAAGGGGCTACTTCTGAAGGTTCCCCAGAGCACGAGCAGGACAAGAGTCCGTGCAGGGCAGCAGGAAGTGCTGGAACGAAGGAGGAGGCAGGTGGAACCCTCCCGTTGCCTCCCCTGCCCATCAACCTTGAGCATCCTTTGGGCAGGCAGGGGGCCTCAGATGGGGAGATCCTGGAGACCGATGTTTTCTTTTTCCTGCTGTCTGGTTTCCCGCTGTGCTGGGTCCCTGTCTCTCCACCACACGGGGGCTGGGGCACTTTCCTCTGTCGGGGTTCCTGCCCATGGGCATGTTCTGGGCAGCCTGTGGTCAGGTTGCACCTCGTGACCAGGACTTTCGGGAATGCACCCTTTGACCACACAAGCGAGGCCACACATGCCCAATTGTCGTAAACTCTGAACTCTTTGAAGGCGTGTGAACCTTGTCTGGTATCCACAGTAAGGGTTTGTTATCCTAAATTTCATTCACTCCCCTCGCTTAATGGGTTCATTAAGTATTTGCATTTCTTTTGTGCATTGTTTAGATTTTTTGTGTATTTTATTTTTAATTGGGGTATGTGCCATTTTAAAAAAGTGGTTTGCAAGGATTTTATCTATAATATAGAAAAATTATTCATCCTTTTTCAAATCACATGTAATGATTGTTACCCCTTCCCACTTCTTTTTTTCTCTAGTTTCTTAATTTTGTATAGGGTGTTTATTGATATATAGAAGTTTTTATATATTTTCTGTGGTCAGATCTGAGTGTCTTAATTAGTGGTTTCTTAATGTAATGTCTTGGTGGTTTAAAAAATGCTTCCAGATTTCAAGATCAAGCAAACATTTCCCTTTTTTAAAAACATATAGCTCTAAAATTAATCTAGAATTAATATTTGATACAAGATGTGAGGTGGGCATAATACTGTTCTTTCCCTCCTAATAGTTAACTAATTGTCCAGTATTACTCACTGAATATGCTCTCTTTTTCCACTGCTTTAAAACATCACTGTTACATTTTAAAAATTTCAGATATGTGCTCAAGTCTCTTTTAGGCTTTCGGTTAGTTACTTCTGATTTACTATGCTTGTTCCGTCGGTGTGTTGTTTTAGTTATTTGGATTCATAGTGTTGCCAAATTGAGCCCCTTCATTTTAAAGATGGAGGAACTAAGGCACAGGGGGGTCAAATAACTTGCCCAAAGTCACACAGCTAGTAGGGTCTCCAAATCTTGTGTGTGTGTGCGCGCGCGCGCGCGCATGCGTGCATGTGTGTGTGTATTTAACCTTCTTATAGGTCATGTCTCATGATGCCTCCCTGTTCTGCTTATATTATTATCACTTTTGCTCATGGCCTATCACTAGGATGCTTATTTTTATATTTTAATAGCCCTAGTAAGTTCTATCTCTAGATAGAGTTGGCAAGTCATAAATGTTTGGCACATGTGAATTTCATAGTACCATGCCTGGCATATAAAAGTCTTTAGTCTCTTAATAATAATACAATGAATTATTCCCATCAATGTCATTGCTTTTCTCTAAGCTACATCCTCACTGTAGTCACATGTCCCTGAATTTTCAGGATATTCCCAGTGGCAGATATCTGACTCTGTTGCCCCTCTCCCTCTTCACCCAATAAATTGTTGATGTAGCCTCAAAACTCTAAAGGGCTGACAAGTATTACAGTAATAAGTTGTACAGTTGAGCATTTCCGTGAAATATAGGAGGCTAGGCCAGTTCACACAGCCTTGGCTTTTGGAGAAAATTGTCCACTCCACTGTTAAGGTAAGAGCATCTTGGGTCTCCTCTGGTGAGTCCTGTCACCCAGGGACCTGGAGAACCTCCTCGAGGAGGGGCCTTGCACCCGCAATGTCCTGTTGCGTGCACTCCTGATTCCGCCTGGTCCCATCTGCGGCGTATGCTCATCGGCAGGGACCCAAAACATGCCCCCCACCCAAGGTCTGCAAGGGAGCCATAACCAGCTAACATACAGGTTAATTTCCTTTTAAAAACTTCAAAATCAGACAAGTATTAATTACTTTAAAATTATACAAGGAGGGACTGGTTGCTGTGAAAGCTAAGGATGGGTTCCATGAACCCATTTGGGGGGTGATGACCAAAGGCACTTGGAAGTGCTCTCCGTCCTTGCTGCTGCGTTGGACATCTCCGTCCCGTGCCACGCACGTGGTCAGAGATGTGTCCCTTCTGCGTGCCTGGAGTCTTGAAGGTGGGGAGACGAATGAGCCCAGGGTGCGTTCACATTTTAACTGTCAGGTTGAAACCATCCTTCGTCATGCTTTGTAGGAGCCTGTGCTTCACTTGGAAATAGATGGTCTTGGTTTGAAAATAAGTCAAGAGTGAAGCTGAAGGGAGAGGTATCATGTTGTCTGAGAGGTGGTCAAGCACAGGTGGGACCGTTGGGCTTCTTGTTGCCTCTGCTTAGGATTGAGATGGGGAGAATGAGGATAAATCTCTGCCCCTCTTTCCCAAGAGCCTATGTTTGCATTGGGGGATTAAGACAATGCCAGGAAATGTTCAAAGAAAAAGAGAGAGAGCAAATATAATTAGTCATGGCAGGTGCGTTTCATCAGGTGGGAGTGGCCGGACTACTGGGCTGAGAAAGATTCTGTGGCTAGGTTTGAGCTCAGTGGGAAAGAGGGCTGGGATCCATTTTCTCGAGCAGGAGAGGGGCAGTGATGTTGCTGAGATGTAGCGCGTAGGAGTCTGGAGAGACCCAAAATGAAACTGGGGGCTAAAAAGACACTTTACAAAAGGGAGGAGCCAGACCATGAAGAGCAGATGAAAGTTACTCATTTTCTTTTAGTTTTATGGTTAAGAAATATGAATGTAAAATATTCACAGTGTAGAAAAATAGAAAAAGAAAATCATCATCAATTCTATCCAGAACAATAAATCTTGTTATTTGTGACTATTTTTCTTAGTCCTTATCTAAATCCCTGCACATTTTAATGAGTTCTTCCAAATACATAAAATTTTATATCTTGCATTCTCTTTTGACAGCATTTGCTATTTATCCATCTTTCTGTGCTTTAAGGCAAGAGTTTTAAAAATAGAAGCCCAGGGGCATACCTTGGTGCATTTCTGACCAGTCGTTAACTCCAGGGCATTATAAATGGATCTCCAAGATTAGAATATTTCCACATAGTGTATCTTTTTTTTCCCCACGTGTAGTAAAACACGCATAATGCCATCTGAGCCATTTCTGAGTGTATAGTTCAGTAGTGCTCAGTATATTCATTGTCATGCCACGCACTGCCCTGAACTCTAGTTCATCTAAACTGGGGTGTCAAATTCATTTTCACCGGGGGCCACATCAGCCTCGTGGTTGCCTTCAAAGGGCTGATTGTAATTTTAGGACTGTATAAATGTAACTGCTCCTTAACAGTTAAGCAAGAGCTTGGCGCTGCCTTGGGTAGAAACGAGGTGCCAGGCTGGGTAAAACAAGGTGGAGGGCCAGATGGGGCCTGCGGGCCTTGTGTTTGCCACCTGTGATCTAAACGAAGTCCTGGAGCCGGCCCCAGGATGGGGGCCTGGTTCATGAACTTTAGGTGAGGTGGGTAGGGGGAAACAGCACAAACAGAGACCTTAGCAGTAGGTGTGCGATTTCCACCCTGGTGTGTCCCATTTTACAGATGATGAAACTGAGGCACAGATTGTCGTTGCTGGGGTTTTTTTTGTAAATGTTATTGAAACATAACATACATCCAGCCCAGTGAATTTTTGCCAACTAAACACACATTGTAACCAGCACCCAAATCAAGAAACAACATAATGACCAGCCCTCCTGCCTGCCCTCCTCATGCCCCAGACCCCAGCGGGGAACTGCTCTCTTGGCTTGTGTTTGCATTCAGGAGTCTTTCCTGTCTCTGAACGTCACAGAGATTCAGTCACTGGGCATGTGTGATTTTTGTCTGGTGCCTTTTGCAGAGGTGATATGTGTGCAACTTTGCACGACACTTGCTGGAGACTCGGAGCCCCTTGGAGGCAGAGCTGCATGCAGACTCTGTTCTGCCCCATCTGCTCCCGCCTTGCCTTTCAGGGGTACACGAGAGTGCGAGTTGGCTTGGGCTCTAGTGGGGATCTTGAGACATAAAGTTGGAAGGAGATGGCCAGATGAGGGCGTTCATGAATGTTCTAGAGAGGAATTAGGCATGGGTGTTCCAGGGGTGACTGCTGTAGAGCAGTGGAATGCCCTGCGATGTTCTAAGTGACAATGAGCCCTTGGGGTGGTCAGAGATGGATGACTGGGTGAAATACAGAGCCAAGGTCAGCCAGAGGAGTGAGTGAGGATTCTCAGAGAGAGGAACAAAACCCTGGGGGCGGTCTTGGGCAGGTGGGGGCATAGAGTACATGTGGGAGTAAGCGGGGTGGGTGAATCCGAGGAAGAGCCCCCGTGTTCTGGATGGAACAGTGACAGTGATAACTGACATGTGCCAGGGGCTTGCCCTGTGCTGCACACTGTGCCCGCATTGCAGATCTCATTGCATCCCTGCCATAACCCTATGAGGGAGGCACCACCATTTTTGTTTGGTACCCATTTTCACATGGCAAAACTGAGGCTCAGTGGGTGAAATGACTTGCTCTATGTTGGGTCTCAAGGCAGGAGAGGTGGGATTGGGCAGTCTTGTTCTTAGAGCTTCATCCATAACCACCACACTCCATGGTTTGCCATTGGAAACTGTGGAGCCACCATGGGTCTCCTGCTGCTCCAGCCTAAGTAGTGCAAACACAGAGAACGGGCTGCCATGTCTCACTGCAGGGGCTTTTTGGAACACTGTGGAAGCACGGTCGGAACTGGTTTCATCATCATTAGTGACTGTGCTGTGGCTTAGGTGGGTGAGTTTTTTCAGTGGATTTGCTTGAGGCCAGCATATATCTCCTATTCTTATTTCATAAGCTGAATAGGTTGATATCTGCAATGTAAGAAGAGCCTGGTTTTGGTAGGAAGTTGATTTGATTATCATTTTATAAGATTTTCTTGGTCTGGTCTTGATCCTGTGGATTTCTCTTGGTTTCAGTAATTTCTGGGTGGTGATCCATCTCCTGCCACTTAAGCCAAGTTGTACTGATGTTCAGCACACCCAAAAGAATGTGTTCAAGTAGCCTCGTCCCAAGAACATAGAAAAAGGGGTTAAGGCGGACATAGTGTGTTGCATCTCAAACGAAGACTGTGTTACGATCTCGTGACTGTGTTACGACCTGATTTTTATTTTCACAGACAAGGTGGGGTAGTGGTACCTTCTAAGGTCATTAATTTGATCTGTATCCAGTGGAAATTGTGTTCATTTTAAATTAAAATAAAAGTAATGGTGTCCCTCTGTTTTTGGAAACCTTAATCTATGAAAGCTGATACAATCAGTCTGTTTACAAGTTCGTTGTGGGTCAGGACAATAGTATTTATATTCATACACACAGGAAATTCGATTAGGTAACCCAGAGGAAGGACACACACGCTGATGGGACGTGATTGCCCCGAGTGCAGGCCGCCCAGGTTCTCCAGTTGTTCGACTGTCACATTAGCTGGGGATATCCCTTTTGTGACGCAGGATCTTGCAGCAAAACAGTTGGGTGTAGCCGACTCAGGGAGAGAAATGCTTGCAGCCAGGATTTTCCAAGCAGGTGTCTCAATTGCACAGAGTAAATATTTTGGGAATGTTTCCGTAAGCCCCGCAGTCTGAGGGTTGTGCAGAATGATGAAAGACTTCTGACCAGGGTGGCCTTGGGGGCTAATGATGATGGGTGTGGGCAGCTGCAGAGTATCTGGCTGTGCTGGGGGCTCATGCAAATGTTCCAGAGCACAGAGCCCAGAGAGATGGAAGAAAATGAGAGGCATTTGGGAAGCACAGGCTGCAAAATCAGTGTTTTCAGCTGGGCATGAAAGGCACTTCTGTGATGAAATTCCCCTCGTCTGCTCAAGAATCCTGTAATGGTTCCTCATTGCTTTTAGGAAACACTCATAGTTTTTGACCTGAGCCTCAGGGCTAGGAATGGGACCTCTCTCCCCCAGCTTCTCAGGTACCCTCCAGTTGCACCCAGGGAGTCCATCTCCTTTGCTCAGCTGGCCACCTTCTGGCCACCTCAGAGTGCAGGGCTCTCTTCTCAAAGACCCATCTCCTCTCCTGCCTTCCCTCACTTGCCCTCTTAATTCCTCTCCAGTTCTAATCTTCAGTGGCACTTCCACAGGGGACCTTTCGTGGTCCTCCTCAACGCCCTGCCCACCTGGGATGGGGTAGTAATTCTCTTTATGGGCTTTAGCACGGACACAGTTCACATAAAATCATGATTTGTCTGTTGGTGGGTTGGTGTCCCAGTATGTTAGGTCACCAGATCCTAGTTCACAACTCTGTCCCCAGCTCTAAGCGCTGTGGTTAGAATGTTCTGGGGACCCACTAAACCATGGGTGAATGAATGATGGAAACACTTGCAGTGAATGAGGCTGAAAGTAGTTGTCTAATTTGCAGAATAATCTCAGCCACCTTGAAAGGTCCCTTTGAGTGCTGCTTCTTGGTGAATTTGTCAGACACGCCGCGTATCTGGCTAAATGGAGAAACAAACCAAGGGCCAAAAGCAGTTGGTCACTGCGGCAGCTAAGTGCGTACATTGACCTTGGTGTCTGGTCAGAACATGAAGGTTTGATGAATTCACTGACTGTTTTTAGTTCTGCCCATTGAAGATCTCCAGCCCATGAATGCCTTGCTAACCCTGGCTGACAGACAGCTGTTTCTTTGAAGCCAGTTACTGGTAAATGTTTATTATTCCCAGCGTTATTTTGATTTTTTTTAAAGCGGCATACTTGTCAGGCTCAGGGCTTATTGGTTTTATATGCTGGACTAAATCTTATTGATTAATAAAGTAAAACAATTATGTACTTAATATAAACATGCATTCTTGTGAAAATGTTGCCTCATAGAGAAGTGTCACGTCCCCTTTCCTCCAC
This sequence comes from Glossophaga mutica, assembly GCA_039655065.1. Classification (NCBI taxonomy): domain Eukaryota; kingdom Metazoa; phylum Chordata; class Mammalia; order Chiroptera; family Phyllostomidae; genus Glossophaga; species Glossophaga mutica. Next base: position 25,595,560 of record CM077315.1, read on the forward strand.
CATCAGTCCTGTTTCTATCCCACATTCCATCTTTCCAGTCTTTTTTCTGTATATTTATATTCAAACAGATGGTTCTATAGAAAGTGTATATATATAATTTTACATAAGAGTTTGTTTATTTAAACATAAAAGGAATTATAGTGTATGTATCTTTCTGCAACTTACCTTTTCACTTCAGACTTTTTGGAAATGTGTCCATGTTAGTTCGGTAGAGCCTTATCACGTGCGGTGCTACCTGGGCTCACTCCTTGGCCTTATTTAACGGACTGGCTAGGACACTACCACACCACCCTCCACGCCCTCTGCAAGTCACTTGGGCTGAGGCTCAGGCTGGGACCCTGTCTGCTCCAGGAAACCTCTGCACTGCTTTTCTGGGGCGCTGCGTTGTACGTTACCAAGAGCCAGTGGTGTCTGCTCCCAAGCTTGATTATACTGGTTATAGGTGTTACTGTAATTACACAGTTTACTTGAAGATTACATCAACTTATGAAATAGGAGTGTGAAAAGAGAGTGGTTCTTTTTATGAAAACCAGCAGAATGCTTAGGAAAGTCTCAGGATAGTGCCACTAGAAAACAGTGGCTGTTGTGGATGAGAGACTGTAAAAGAAGGGGGGGAGCCATAATGACCAGGTGGCCTTGTGAAGGTCTTGAAAGGAACTGGAATTGCAAATCGTCAATTGCACATTGCTTGGGGTTTATGTGTGAAAGACAGAGGAGACTTCAGAGGTGTGGGGTCATCTTTCAGGACAGGGCCTTAGCCCAGCATGAAAGATGAAGAGCAAACGCATGCTTTACATGTTTGCAGCAAAAATACCATGTCTGTTTGCCTTTGTGATGATGGTTGACTAATTTTGGGTTCATCACCCTACCACTGGTTCTGCTAGCTATGGACTTAGCTCGTTCTGCTGTTGCTACGTCCGATTCTGTAAAATGGTCCTCCTGCCAATGCCACCCGCCCCCTCCAATGGATGTGAAGGTCATTTCTCGATTTTCACTTTCAAACACAGCACAAGAGCAAACAGCCTTATCTGAGATTCCTGTGCACACGTCACTTGTGGGTCGATGCTGAGATGAAGAATTGCTGGTGTGTGCATTCTTCATTTTGAAGGAGGCTGGCGCTTGTTGGTTTTGAAGTTGAAGACTTCCACGCTCGGTGCTCCGTGAGGGCAGGAACCGTCTTTATCTGTGAATAAGGGTTACAACAGAGGCCAGCTATTAATTGCACAGATACTCACCCAGAACTTAGGCCTGTTTGTTCATCAGGCATTTCTCAAGTCCCGCTTGTGTGCCAGGGGCATGTAGGCACTGGGGGTGGGAGAGTCCCAGCATGGGGTGCCTGGGCTTGAGAAGCAGGAAAAATCGTTCTGTGTTTGGGAGGGCCGACTGCAAGAGTGTGATTTTTCTGGGCCTTGGTTGGAGGGTAATATTCTCTATCTGTCTTAGTGTGCTCAGGCTGCCGTAACAAAATACCACAGACCGAGCGACTTACACAGCAGACCTCCCTTTCCCACGGTTCTGGGGGCTGGAAGTCCATGAGCAGAGTGGCGGCACGGTCGGTTCCTGGTGAGGGCCCTTTTCCTGGCTCGCAGGTGGCTGCCTTCTCTGTGTCCTCACACGGCTGAGACAGCGAGCTGTGGTCTCCTCCTCCTCTTGTAAGGGCACTAATCCCATCTTGGGGGCCCCCAACTTTATGACCTCATCTACACCTAAGAACTCAAAGGCCCCATTTCCCAGTATTGTCACATGGTGGGGTCAGGGCCTCAACATGTGGATTTTCGTGGGTGGGGCACAGACGTTCAGCCCATAACACCATCCGCAGCATGGAAGAGCAGAGAAGGAATGCTTTACAGTTGGGCAGATTATATAGGTTGACTTCTGGTTTTGCTCTTTGGAGGTGGCGGTATGAATTTTCTGTCCTAGGTCCAGTGAAGGTTAAGTTCGGGGGTCAATCCAAAGAGTGTTTTTCTGACCTTACTGACTTGGACTCTGTGCAGTGGAGAGACACAGGTGTGCTGCTCCTGGTTCTGCGTGTTGCTTGCTGTGTGGCCTTGGAGAAGTTGCTTCCCCGCTTTGGCCCTCAGTGTGCCCGTCTGGTAGATGGCTGGGTTAGGCTTGGGGAGTCTGCTAACAGTGTGGTTCTGAGAAGGCACAGATTGGCACCTGTGGCTAAACGTGGTGTCCATCTTGCCCTGATGCGCTCCTTTCCTCTTCTCCATCACAGCCAAGGTGGCATGACAGCTGGAGAGCCCTTTTGTTTACACTGTGAGAACATTTGGAAACAATCACATCCACCCCCATAGCTTGCTGCTTATTGCCCATACATTGTGTTGACCAGCCATTCCCACGTTAAAGTTCAAGGCTGCTCAGGACTTGGCCACTGTCATGGGCCCTACTGAGTGTGCATGTGTCCCATCCTTCTCCTAGCAGACTGATAGGGCTGAATGTGCCAAGAGGGAGGTCAAGGTCGTGGGGTTACAGTCTGACCATTGGAGCTAGATGGTCTGGGCTCGAATTCTGGCTTTTGCTGTGTGACCTTGGTCAAGTCACTGCCTCCCCCTGTGCCTCAGTTTCCCTATCTACAGTTGGTGGGAGGATAAAACAAGCTATTATTTTAGACTAGTGCCTGGCTTCTGTATCTGGCCAAGCAAAAATGGGGTTTAATTCTCTTGCACAAAGAAAAATCCTTATTTGGCTTAGGCAGCCTCTCCTCCCAAGGAAGTAACTAAGTTTGAATTTATTGGCTAAAAATTGACTCCCTCCAATTTAGCTGTGACCCCTGAAGTCCCACTTCAACTTCTACTTTGTAAGGGAAAGGGTTTGCTGAGCTAATTACTGGTATGAACCGTGTTGCGGAGGAAAAGGTTTATCTTACTTAGAATACAACTATTTTAAGGAACTTCAGTTGATTTTTATTTGTATCCACCTGCCACAAGACGTCATTGTGAAAGTGTCTCCTTGGGGGTAACCATTCTCCTTAGGAAACAGCCCATCGGCTCGAGAGAGAGCAGTGCAGGCATCGCTGTGTGAAGCTGTCTCTCACCCCGATTACTCCATCCTCTGTGGGGCTCCTGAATCACTTCCACCTCCTGCTCCGTGGCTCGGATTCCTGGAGACAGGCCCACACTTGCCTTTTAAATGTGGGTGATGGAGAGGGGAAGGTTTCGTTTTAAAACGAGGCCCAGACTGGAAAGTTGTGCAAGTGAAAAATACTGGGTTTTTATAGCAGAGTCTCTCTGGTGCCGCATATGGTAGACCTGGCCTGTAAAGGCAGTCAGTGTCTGGAAAAAATTATCCCTCCAACTGTTCCGTCCTCAAGGGGTAAATGTGTGTGCGCATGCACGAGCAGGAAACCTCTTGTATATAAACATATCCTCCTCCCAACGGCCTGAGCCTGGCCTCCCGGGCCTCTGAGTGGCTGTCAGAACACATCCTCTTTGCTCTTTCTTGGAGCCTGGGGGCTCCCATTTCTGCTCTGGGTTTTGTGCATGTAGCCAGGCCTACCTGAGTGTGTGTCTGTGTGCACAGGGCATGCAGTCCCTATCTCCAGAGTTGAGTAACTTTATGAATGGCACTGAAAACCCTTCTGTCAGACACAGGACAAAGTTCAACTCCTTATTTTCCTGGCAGAGAAGGCCAGATTTGGCCCAAACTCAGTCTTTTCATTTTCATCTCCTGCCAGTTCCTTACCAGGCACCCTCTGCCCCAGCCACAAACAGCCTTTTGTTGTTTCCCCAAAAGCCCATAATCTTGTGCACTTCTAGACTTTTGAAGATGCCCGGCCCATGGCCAGGATCCCCTTTCTTTCCTCTCTCCCAGCCCAGCTCCCATGGCATGAACCTCCCAGGCCAGCCCGGACCAAGCCCTGTCTCCGCTGGGCTCCTTAGCTTTCTGCCCCTGTGAGACACACTTCCCACGTGCACCGTTGCGTGCGACTTCATGCGTCCATCATCCCACACAGCACCCTGCCACCTGAGAGCAGGTGCAGAGTCTGACTCACCCCCAGCACCTGGCCCATACCCTGCAGGGGCTCCATGCTCAGTGCTCGTCAGTCTGTCCGGTGAAGAGCGGAAGCTTAGGTTCATCTGCGCTAGGCCCCATGCTGAGCGCTCTACTTCTCTGAACACCTTTAATCCACACCACTTTGTGATGTGGGTGCTGGCTTTATCCCCCCTTCTTACAGATGGAAAAATGAGGCTGGGGCAGAAGAAGCAACTTGCCCCAGGTCACACACAGTTCTTACGTGATAGGCCCAGGCTGCTCACCATAAAGTGGGGCCAGTTACCAGTTGACTGATTTGCTTCCGTTCTGGACACCAAACCCTCCTTGGCAATGTTTTCATGCGGTGGTGGCTTTCCAGCTCCAGCTGCCCAGCTTGCCTGGGCACAGGAACCTCCCTGCCTGCCTGCCCTTCCATGTGTCCCAGGATCTTTGCACAGGGTTTCCACGTGCGGTTATAAGTCTGGGTCTCAGCTGCATGAGAGAGCACAGGGTCCCTACCTGCTTGTAAGAGAATCCTAAATTTCCTTTAAGTGGTGCCACCCCCCTCTTTAGAGGCATACCTGGGGAACGCAGGGAGAATCCACCATGACCTACATTGGAAGGAAGTGGGTCAGGTGGTGCGGGGAGAAGCACAGATGACGCTCTCAGTGAATCACAGTGTTAAAGAGAACATCACAGCCAACAGTTGGGGAAGAAAGGCATTTGATTTATAATAGAATCTCACATTCATCCTCATTCTTATGAGTTATAATTTTCCCTGAAATCTCCTGGGGGACTCTGCTGCCTGAGCAGGGAGGTAGGGAATGGCAGCCCCAGGGGAATGAAGAGCCCCAATCTGCTCCTCTGAGTCTAGAACAAACAGACTCTCCCTGCTTCTTGCACAGCACTGGGGGAGAGGGAAGGACACTTTAGAAAGGATGCCTCGTCCGCTAGTAGCAGAGGCTCACCGCTAACACCAGGCGAGGCAGACTCTAGGATGTGGGGGACAGACAGTCACTTCAGTGAGGAGGAAATGGGCTGGAAATATATTCAGATACTAGCCCAGTGGACTGTTTTCCTTCATCACAGTTTTCCTTATACTTGGTAGACAAGGAAAAGGGGGTCCAAGTTGCACACCACTCAGTCATTCATTTATTTATTTTGAGGGCACAGAATGATTTTTGCATTTATTTATTCAATTAATATTTATTGAGGTCCACTGATCAAAAATGAACTGTATCCTGCCCTCAGGAAGCTCAGCCTGCCGGAGAAGATTGGTATCAGACACTTATAATGCAGGGTAATAAAGATGGGAAATTAACATCATTCATTTATTTATCCAGTGGGTCTTGAGTACTTTGTACTAGGCATCGTTCTAGATCTTCCCTGTCCAATATGGTAGCCACTAGCCACACGGGACTATTCTAATTTAGCTAAAGTTAAAAATTCAGTTCTTTAAGGGCACAAGCCACATTGCAAATGCTCATAGCCACATATAGGTAGTGGCTCCCGCACCAGACAGCTCGGATGCAGACCATTTGTATCAGTATGGAAAGTTGTATGGCTAGCACTGCTCTGGGCTGGCGACGTGAGGTGCTCAGAAAGGCCCTCTGCCCTTGGATCCCAAAGCCTCACAGTAATGGGTAAAGTCCAGCGTGTGTTCCATCATGTAGAGGGCAGCACGCCCTGAGATGTGGGCACACAGAAGCAGGGCAGCTGGGCCTTGACTCCAGGCCTGTTCCTAGGCAGGGCTGTTTCAGCCAAGTCTAAGTCATGTGAAGAGAGTATGGGGCAAAGGGAAGGGGCACGGTGCCCCAGGAAGCAGGAGGGACATGTGTCAAAGAGCCTGGAGAGACAGAAGATGTTCAGTGTGGCTGGTTGTAGACCTTGTGTATGTTTATATGGCTGTGAGTAGGGTGTGTGTGCAGGGAGGGACCTGATGGAGGTAGACAGAGACAAGGCTCTTGTAGGATCCGCTGCTACTTCTCAAGACAGACCACCTCCCTGGGTGTGCGGGTAGAGGGTCCCACAGCCAGGGACAGCCAGCTCAGAGGAGGGTCTGGTTTGCAGGGCCAGGATGGGCATCTTTCTCCTAGGAACAAGGTGGGCCTTGAAGATAGACTGCCCTCTTGAGCAAAAGCTGTGGGTAACAGGTAGGAGTCCAGAGTGGGGAGGAGGAAGGGGGAGGAATTACCTGCTGAGTTGTCTCTAGGGTCAAGATACAGTTGTCCATCCATTCAGAACCCAAGGAAGCAATTCGGGAAACAGCCCCTCTTCTCTTTGCAGAACTGCAGAAGAAAGGAGAAACGGGAAGGTTGGCTTGTGATTCTGGGGCAGTGAGGGGGAATTTGGCATCTCCACTGGGCCATGGGGTCTCAGGCCTGGCACCAGCTTGTCCCCCAAGTGCCGAGTGCCATGGGAGAGAAGGAAGGCAAAGGAATTGAGGTGAAGTCAGGCAGCCTGGTTAGCTCTGCTCTTTCCTGTCACCTGAGCAGTCACCACCTCTCTGGTCCCACATTCCTTCCCTGTAGTCTGGGAACTGTAATGTGCTCTAGGTCTGCTGGGACAATTTAGAGATAATCATAGCAGCTGATATTTATCGAGGGCTTATCTTGGGCCAGGCATTGTACATCCTTTACACCAGGGGTCTCCAACCTCTGGGCCTTGCGCCAGTACTGGTCCGGGCCTCTTAGGAACTCTCAAGCTCACCTCACAGCGGAAGGTGAGCTTGAATGCAGTGCACTTGAAACATCCTGAAATCAGCCCCTCTTCCGCACTTTGGCCCATGGGAAAATTGTCTTCCACAAAACCAGTTCCTGGTGCCAAAAAGGTTGGGGACCACTGCTTTACACCAAGATCTCTTACCTTTGGCACAGGCATGTGAGGCTGGATCATTCTCTGTCATAGGGCCATCCTGTACATGGTGGGATGGTAGCACCCTTGGCCTTGACCTACTAGATGCCAATAGCACCCTCCTGCATTGTGACCACCGAAAATGTCTGGACATTGCCAAATGCCCACAACTGGGGAGCCCTGTTTAACACCCACTGTCCCATTCTTTCTAATAGCAATCCATTTTACAGATGAGGAACCCACTGGTACCAGAGCTGAACTGTCATCTCTGGGATTTGAACCCAGGTCTACCTGCCTGGGCCTGTGTGCTCAGCCATTAACTCTCTTTTATTGCTGGCCTGCATGGAAAGGGCCGAGCTCAAGGCTGAGAGCCTAGTAGGTGGTCAGTGAAAAAGGCTCTTTTGATGATTGATCATGGGCCTGTTCAAGCCACGAACCAGACCCTGGAGACAGAAGATGGGGAGGGCAGGATCTCTGACCCCTGCCCCGCTGGTGCCTGACCTGCTCGACCTGAGGTAGCACCAGGGCACTGGCTTGAGGGTTTGAAGGAGCCATCCGTTTTTTTCAGGCAGTGACTAACCTGGCGGAGCGGGGCGGCCGTTCCATGGTCAGAACTTTACCCTGGAACACGCCAGCCTGGCAAATGTGGGGCCGCTGGCTTCACATCTGCTCTTTCCTCATTGGACTTTCATTACCCACGAGGTCAGGAGCTGTGCTGAGCGCCACTGGGAAATTCTTCTCAGGCACTCCCTCTTTTCCTTACCAGCCCCAGTCTGCTGTGTGCCCCCCGAGAAACTGTCCAATCTGGGGGACTTTTCAGGGCTGGGACTTGGGGGAGGGTGGTGGTAGGGGTGTTGACAAAGTGGCTCTGAGGGGCAGGACTGAGGCCTCCTTGTTTTTTTACTGTCTTTGGAAATCGCGGTCAGTGATGAAACTACCCCCAAAGGGCAGAGGTGGCAAGGTCTGGCTTTGCTAAACCTGGCGGCCTGGGCTGACGGAGCTGGAGCAGGTCCTGGGCGCCAGCCGGTCACAGGGTGCTGGCTGGCTCCCTGGTGGGTGACTGTGTCCTCATCCCCTTCCGTGTTGAGAAACTGTGCATGCGCATGAGCATGTATGTATTAACATATACCCGCATGTATGTGTGCAGACCCATATCTGCCTGTGTGAGTACTTAAGCTGTGCACACACATGTGTGTGCACACATGTGTATCTGTGCATGCCTGTTTACACGTGTGCTTGTGGGCTCGCATGTGTGAACACTGATGTGTGATATGACCTTATTCCACACCATGGTCATAGGACTGATGTGTAATATATGCCAGGCATCTGGCACATGCCAATATTAACCCTTCACTTTTTCCCCTTCCCACACGTCTGGATTTGATACATAGCTTTGCCAATTACTTGTTGCATGGCCCAGGGCTAGTCATGCCTCAGTGTTCACATCAGTGAAATGGAAGAATAAAAGACAGGAACTCCGAGGAGTTTAGATGAGGATCACGAGTGACAGATGTGTGTGTGTGGCTGGGGGCCGGCTGGGAGAAGGCGGTTGGTAGGTGACATGTCCTTCTAGCTTTGGGGAGGTGTGGCCTTACTAGTAGGGGTTTGGGAGAGCCACAGGGACTTTAGTTGTCCCTCTCAACCTTGGTTCTGAACCCTTGGCAGCTGTGGGCAGGACCATGCTGGCAGGTCTCATACCACCCTCTGTGCTCTTGGTATGGCCCAGTCATGTGGCCTTTGGTAGCCAGAGAGGCCAGACTTCACTGGGGCTATTTGTGCTTCTGTAGCTTGCTTGGTCAGAGTTAGAAATTACTAGAAGGCTGAGGTCAGGGGTTCCAGGGACCCTCGTTTTGCCCACTGGTGACCACAACACTGGCATTTTTATGTGAAGCTACTGCCTTTTTCCTTGGTGACAGCCCTCAAGGTCCTCCACGTTTGCTCAGGAGAGGAAAATCCCACCTCCGTGTTTTACACTCACCCCTCCAGCTCCATCAGTAAATCCAGAGGGTTCTCAGTAACCATGGGCAACTAAAAGCCAAGAAAATGGGAGTATTTTCTCTGTCTCACCACTATTTTCTGATTGGTCACTCCTAGTTAATTAGCAAGTGACAAATGGGATAATGAAGCTCTGAAAATACCTATAGACATACTAGAATCCCAGCCACAGACCTGGCAGAGAGCCTGGCAGAGAAACTGAGAGATAAGAAGACATTTGTGGATCCCCAGGAGGGAGGCACAAAAACCCAAGCCACACTGGGCACGCTGGTGGGTAGCGGCAAGTGGCTGTGGGCATGCACCTCAGAGACACTCGTGGGACCCACGTGGGAGGTGCGGGAAGCTGTTCCATCTTCCGCTTTTCTTCTATACTGTCTGGAAGAAGTGATTTTACTTCATGGTCGTTCCGTGACTAAGGTGGACTTCCTCCGTCTGAGGTAGAAATCGTCAGGGGACCCTGGGAACATTCCAGGGGTCTGTGGCCAAGGTGGTATCTGTTTCCAAAGCTGCTGAGACCCCCTCAAGTGGACAGGTCTGCAGGATGCATGTAGTTGGCAGTTGCTGCTTTCATAGATGGATCCTTGATCAGGACGGGGGAGGCTGTGCTGCCGTAAAAGGACCCCAACCCCAGGGGCTTAGAAGATGTCCTCTTGCTTGGTTGACATGTCCCTCATGTCCATGGCAGGCCAGCAGGCACCTGCTCCACACGGGCCACGGGCAGGGGGCTGGGCTGGCGGAGGTTCTCCCATCTGATGATGCTGTTACCTCTACACGAAGCTTCAGGTGGGGGTGGAGGCCTGGAGCTCAGCACTGGCTGTGCAGTCCTTCGTTCTCAGAAGGGCCTTCTGTCACTTCCTCTCACATTTGATTGGCCAGAACCAGACATGTTGCTATGGCTTGGCTTCAAGCGGGCAGGAATTTTCATCCCTCACGTACCAGGAAATAAGCTGAGACCAGGACTCTGTGGCTGTTAGTGATGTCCGCCATATCACCAGCGTGGGTTCAGTGGGGCTGATGATGGCCGATTAGAGGTACCAAGAGTGCCGTGTGTGGGCGTTTATGTTTCCTATGGCTGCTCTGACAAATTCCAACTAATTTTGTGGCTTAAAACCACACAGATTTATTATCTCATAGTTCTGGAGGTCAGAAGTCTAAGCTGGGTGCCCTGGACTAAAATCAGGATGTCAGCAGGGCCGTGTTCCCTCTGGAGGCTCCAGGGGAGAATCTCTTCCATGGCCTTTTCCAGCATCTTGAGGCCACCTGCACTTCTCGGCTTGTGGCGGCAACACTCTGACCACTGTTCCTGTGGCCACATCTCCTCCTCTGCCTCTGGCCCTCCTGCCTCCTTCTTATAAGGACCTTGGGATGACATGGGGCCACATGGATAACTCAGGGTCATCTTCCCATCTCAAGGTCCTCAACTTAATCACACCTACAAAGACCCTTTGCCAGGTAAGGTCACATATGCAGAGGTCCCAGGATTAGGACGAGGACATTTGGGGGGCCTACAACGGGCCAGCCCTAATATGAGAAACCCAGGGTCCTCCCTCCCTCCCTCCCTCGTTCCTCCATTGCCCCTCTTTTGCACCAGATTTGGGGACGATGCAGCCTCTGTCCTCATGGAGCTGCCAGTCTGTTCCAGAGGGAGACGGATGTTCAACAGGAGTTTCATGGGTGCATTTTATAATATCAGGTGGCACAGTCTGCCCTGGGGAGACAAGGAGCGACTTGTCGGCTGTGATCCTAGGAACGAGGAGATGTTAGGGAAGTGAGCTGGGGAATAAAAGACATAAAGATGGGTTGCTCGGCCACTTGGTCCCAGGACCTGGAGCCTGAGCTCCCTCTGCTTCTATTGGTCACTCCTCATTTAGTCTGCTCTGGTTGCGCCTACTCTGTTCTTGACCCCTTTGCCTGCTGTTTATCTAGAAGGTGGGAGGGATCAACTTCCTGCTCGTCCTAGTCTCCCCTGGTGTCTGGCCTGGAGCAGGCCATGCCTCCCGGAGGTTGGCCGGACTTGGCTGGAGAGATGTGGGAAATAGGACCCAGGACCATATTTGCAAAAGCAACAAAGTTGAAAGCTGGGCCTGGCAGGCTGGGTTCAGCTGTTTGCACTGGGGGAAGTGCAGGCCTCAGAGATGCCTTCCTCCTCCTCTGGCCAGAAAGGGAGATTGTCTCAGACTCCTCTGACGAAGAACATATAGTCCAAACAAACCCCACTGCTGGTCCTGGTGCCAGCCTTGAACAGGAGAGGTGACTGTCACACGCTGTGGCCCCCTCCACGGCGGTGGGTGAGGTTGTTCAGGCCGAGGGGAGAGCAAGACCTCTAAGTACAGCCTAGAGATAAAAGCTGGGCGTGCTCTGCTGGCTTCAAACACACCTTCCCTCTCAGCCCTGGAGGTGCCATTTGCGTCTTCTCTTTCCTGTGCTGTCACCCCTTGCCAAAAGCTATAGGCGGCTCGGCCAAGATTCCTCCTTAGGGCAGAAAAATCAAAGAACGAGGCATGAGCTTCTAATGAGCAAAGAGAGACAAATTGCTGGCAGTGGGACCACCCTTGGCCTCGAGTGCTGCAGCTTCCCAGGGTCCCCTTTATAACTTGGGCCCACGTTTCTCAGCGTTCACCCTCCTGGGCACCGGAGCCACTGTGCAAGTGTGTCCAGTGGGCTGTGGACAGAAAGGTAATTTTCCACATCAGAATCAAATCCTTGCCAGGGAGACAGAGAGTGCCCCATTGGTGGTGTGATGTGGCCTCCTATACTTTCCAGCAACCATATTAAATAATTATTAAGTTAATTGTCATACTCTCTGCTAAGTGAGGACAGAGAAACAGTTGGTGCCTAGTAAATAGAAGTTAATGGAACTAACTTTCCTGTAAGAATTAAGTTTTAACTCTGAATTAACAAATACCAAGTATGTAACTAGTTTAACATTCAGAGAAAATATGTTCCTCTTCAAAAGGTATTTCTATGTATTATTCTGGGCCTGAGCTCATTTAATGCAAGGGGAAGCTAAGGAGCAGGAAGATTCAGAGAAACATCCTGCATCAGGAAGATGTGCAGTAGATGAGCGATGATAAATGTGGCGTCTGTTCTACCACTTCCACAACTGTGTCCAGGGCAGGCATCAATAATCAATCACCACTCTTTCCTGTTGAGCCCAGATGCAGCTGCAGAGTTCATCACAACACACTTCCAGGTGCTTGAGATGAGACTTGCAAAATCCCAAAAGGGCAAATACCTACATCTAATCTAGTTCATTTCTACCTTCCTCCAATGTGTGCTCTCTGACTCAGGATGGTCACTGCACATTCTCTTTTACTTTAGTCACCAGCATCAACAGGTATCTCTTCCTTTGGGCACTTCACTGGCCGTTTGACCCTGGTCAGGCCGCTTTCTTTTTCTCTAGGCCTTAGTTCCGTGTCTGTGGAATGGAGATAATTGTAACAAGCGGCAAGACTCAGTGAGACCCAACCAAAGCACAGAGTCCTTACTTACCACAGTGCCTGCTAGTGCCTATTAGGAACTCAAGAAATGATAGCAATTTAAAAATACATTTGCATTCCCCCTAAACCCTCAGCAGCTTGAAGGCTCAGCAGCAGGTGGCACTGGGCATTCCCGGGTCTCTGACAAGCCCTCCTCATGCTGCTGCAGTGGAAGGGTGCCTTACCTCAGCGTTCTCTCACCTTGGTCCCTCCCCCTGCATTCTGGCAACTTGGCGCCCCACCCCAGCCTTGCTTCCCAGCCCACACTGAGAGACCTCATCTCAGGTCTGCAGCATCTGACACAAAGCCAGAGGGAGAAGAGAGCCTGCCATTTCCCCTCTTGCAGAAATCCACAAGAACTATTTCCAATGTTGTCACAGTTATAATCAGCAGCAGGAATCACTCAGGGAGGGGAAAATGTGATGGAGCAACACCCTTGGTTCCTTTTTCTTCAAGTGGTCAGAGTGGCTCTGCGGAAATTAAGGTTCCCCTGGGCTTACGTGAGAACATTTTTTCCTTCCTGGTTAAGCTTTGGGGAGCAGGCCTCAGACCTGCTGGGGGGCACACGGAGATGGTGACCCCACAGACTTACTAATACCACCGCCAGGCCTCCTGGGGGAGAGTCGCCCCACGCAGATCTGCAAGGATCCTTGCAGGCCCCAGGTCACCTGGATGGAAAGGGCCTGTCGGGCAGGGAGTGTGGAGAGAGCACGGAGCTGGGACCAGGGCCTGGGCCGTTCTGTAGTTCACGCTTCGGTTATGTGTAGCTCGCTGGGTATGATACCTGGGCAGTTGTGTTTCGTCTTCCCCGCCCCCTGTCAGAGCATGACGCCTTTCACTCGGATTTGTCCACTGGTTCAGATTCCCCCCAGCTCTCCACGTAGCCACTCGTGCCTGACACTGCTCCAGGTGCGCCCAAGCCACAATTGCACTTAAGGAGCACAGCGGCCTGGCAGCGCATAGGTTCCTTCCATTCTACGCTGCTGAGGCTGACGCTCAGAGGGCTGAAGCAACTTGCCCAGGGTCATGCAACTCCTCTGATTCCGGCACATGTACAATGGGGCTATGTTGCCTCCTGGAACACACGTTGGACCTTTGCTGGAACTTTCCATGGATGAGTAAATAAAACTGGTGGTAAGGAAGAAACTCAAAAATTAAGAGACAAGAAAATGTGAAATCCAGGAGGGAGTTTTGATGTGGGTCGGTGTTGGAAGAAGGGCTGCCTTCCTGACCCTTCCCTGCAGCCCCAGGTCACAGAACAGCTGTCGCTGCCTTGCACACCCTCTTCTCCTATGCTGCAGAAGCCCCTAGCCCCCTCCTGCCTACATGCTTCTGCCCACACCCTCCAGAGTAGACAAAACTCTGTTAGTGCCACTGGGGCTGTTTACAGTCTGTCCTTACTGCGGGGAGCCAGGTTCCTGGCGAGTGATTGTTCTCCCCGAACCTTAGTTTCCTCATCTCTAAAATGGGTTAGTAATAATGCCTGCCACTTGGGAGCTGTGAAGATGGCTGCTAGGAGGTAAACCTTGTTGTACAGTAAGGGCTCAATAAATAGGGACTTCTTCATGGTTGTTATTTACTTCTCTTAAAACTTGAATACAGACCCCACTAAGTCGAAGCACTGTCTTCTTTGTCTTTAGCCTGTGTTTCCCTGAAAATGCAGACCTGTGATGAGCTGGAAATCGTGCTGATGTGCTCCCTTAACTCCTGCCGCCTTCAGGAGGGAGGGGCATCATGTTGGGGTCAGACTTAGGTTCCAGAGCCACACTGACCGGGTGGATTCCGATACCTCTGTGACCTTGCGCGAGTCATATCCCCTGCCAAGCCTCAGTTTCCCTGCTGTAGAATGGGGAGATTATTATATCAGTCTCACAATTTGTTTCATTGAAGTCCAAATGAAACCTCCTCAACTGCCGATCTAGCTCAGTGCCCAGTGCACTGTGGGTGCCCCGTGAGGACCACTATTAACAGGTTATCCCTGTTATCTTAGTGGGTGATGCTCACACTGGGGAGGGAGGGGCTGCTTGCTAGAGCCTTCCTCTGGGAAGGGAGCCTCGCTCTTCCACCTTTGCTCTGAGACCCCCATTTCACCAGAGCCACTAGGTGGTGTCAGTAGTTTTCGAGGCAGCCCAGAGGGTCAGGAAGGTGTGGGCCCAGTGCAGGAATGCCCTGCTGTGGCATCTCCGCCATGGCCCTGCCTCCTGACGCAACCCAGGCCAGACTTCAAGAGTGGAGCAGGCCCCTTACCTGACCACAGTTCACCTCGGTGTGCCCTATGGGGCTCGTTCTACATGCTGGACACCTATAAGGCTGGGATGCCCCAGGGAGCAAGGAGACCCAGCCCTGGAGAGGCGGGAGGTTTGGGTGGGGGCTGGGAGACAGGTGTTGAGCTGGTTGTTACAAGGGAGTACTTGTTATGAAAGGCGGTGTCTGTGGACTTGGGTTGCTCCCACCTTTTTGGCTATTATGACTAGTGCCACTCTGAAGATGGGGTACAGATATTTGCTCAAGCCCCCACTTCGAATTCTTTTTTTTTTTTTTTTTTAAGGATTTTACTTATTTATTTTTAGATAAGAGGGGAAGGGAGAGTGAAAGAGAGGAAGAGAAATATCAATGTGTGGTTGCCTCTTATGCGCCCCTCACTGGGGACCTGGCCCGCAACCCAGACTGTGCCCTGACTGGGATTGAACCAGTGACCATTTGGTTCACAGGTCAGCGCTCAGCCCCCGATCCACACCAGCCAGGGCTTGAATTCTTTTATGTATACACCTAGGAATAGAACTGCTGGGTCATATGGTAATTCTGTGTTTAACGTTTTGAGAAACTGCCAAACTGTTTTCCACAGCAGCCGCACCATTTTCCATTCCCGCCAGCAGTGCACAAGGGCTCCCGTTCTTCCACAGCCTTGCCAGCACTTGTTATTTTCTGGTGTTCTGATAATAGCCATTCTGATGGGCATAAAAGTGGCTTGTGGTGGTGGTTTTGATTTGCACTCACAGAAGCAGAAAGTAGAGTACCGGCTACCCTGGGGTGGGGCGTGGCGAATGGGACAAAGTTTCACTTGAGGAAGATGAGAAATTTCTAGACAGATGGTGGTGGTGGATGCACACCAGTGGATGAATTTAATGATACTGAAATGTACACTTAAAAACAGTTAAAATGATACATCTGTTTGTGTGTGTGTGTGTGTGTGTATAATCACAGCTTTTTTTTTTTTTAAAGAGGCACCACATTAGAGAAATCCAAACTGAAGGACATCCTGCGAAACACCTGAGCAGTGCCCCTCACAACTGCCAGGCTGTTTAGGGACAAGGGAGGTGTGTGAAACCGTCCGGGATCCAGTGAGGCTGGGGTGATATGGTGGTGACCAGGGTCACCCGGGGCACTGGGGTCCTGGGAAGGGAAAAGGACATAGTAGGGCAGCAGTGAAGTCCAAATGAAGTGTGGGGTCCAGTTAATAGTCACGTGCCAATGCCCGTTTCTTGGTTGAGACCGGTGTTTCATGGTTTTGAAGATGGTACCATTAGGGGAAATTGGGGAGAGGTATCCCAGAGTTCACTGGAATTCCCTTAACTATCTTTGCAACTTTTCTGTAAATTTAAAACAATTTTAAAATATAAAAGTTTTTAAAGAAAGGCAATATCTGATCTGGGTGGAAGTAGTCAGGGAGGGCTTCCAGGAAGGAGTGATGGTCAATCTGATGCTCAAGGGAAGTCAAGGTCTGCGGGGAGGGAAGAGTGTGTGGCAGAAGGAATAGCACCTGAGATGGCTCAGAGTTCTGTATGGTCTTGGCACATTTAAGATCCTAAAAATAGTTGAATCCCCACTGCCTTCACCTGGAGCTTTTTTTTTCCCCCCAAGTAGGCCATTACTTCACTTGGCTCTTAATAATAATACTAGCTTTTTTCCTTTGTGAGTGAAATGCCTTTGTTTTTTAAAAATTTAACTTTTTAAGCAAAAACAAGTAAACAAAATACCTGTCTGTAGGAGATAAAGCGAAACAGAATAAACAGGAATTTCTTGGATACCCACAACCCAGGGATAGTACTATTAAAGCAAAACAAAGTAAATAGGAATTACTTGGATACCCACAACCCAGACATAGTACTGTTAATATTTTGGGGTATATTCTTCACATTTTTTCCATCATTGGCCTTTCTTTTTATCCCTAGAAGATTCGTCATCTTTCTGAGTAATCCTCATTGTGCTAAAACTCAGGGAACTTTCTAGGGCTCCAGGTTGTGTGGACGCTGCTTTGTGCACTGGGGTAAGCATCTCCCCAGGAAGTTATTTCTGAGTTGGGACTTGAGGGTGGGGGAGGCCAGCCTTAGGCGGAGGGGAGGGGTTAGTAGGGGCAGAGGCCCCAACACTGGGCAGAGGTCAGGGATGCTGCTCAGCACCCTGCAGGACAGTCCTCACCACAGGGTGGTCCAGCCGCAAATGTCAACAGTGCTGAGGTGGAGAAACCCTGGATCTGAGTGAGTGAGGGGAAGAGGGAAAGACATGGAATGAGGTTGTAGAGGTGAGGCAGGCCGGCCAGGCAGGCTGCCCCGAAAATTATGACCGGCATCTCTCAGAAGAATAGCAGTAATAACCACAGCAGCGGTTCCTATTTCCTGAGTGTTTCTCAGCGTGCCAGGCACCACAGGAAGTGCCTCTCTCGCATTATCTCATTTAAACCCACGTCACCATAAGGTGGCCCAGAGCTTCTTGAAAGTGGGCCATGCCTAGTAGGCCCTCAGGAACCTGAACTCGCTTTCCCTCCCCACTGCAGGTTGAGGCCTCTGGGTCGTGACTCTGATTCCTGTCAGCTTTGCTCCTCCGGGTACTTTGTCCTTTTGAAAGCAAGGCACAGCCTAGAAGATGGCCATGCAACACACAACACCCCTCCCATTGGAACCTGTGGTGTCCATGTTTGTGAGTGATGGGGTGGGGTTACCCGGCAACCAGGCCAGAGAGTCCCACCTGCTGCCCAGCTGCCATCAGGACTTCCTTCTTTGGTGTGGGGCTTCCACCTTCCTGGCCCCCTGGGGCAGGACGTGCTAGGCAGAGGAGAGGGTGTTGTTCCTTTGTTGCTTTTTAGCTAAAGATAACAGCAGGCCTGGCAGTGTGGGCCAGGCGATGTGGTATCAGGCTCTGAACGGGGACTGGCTGGGATTGAGACAGGAGTAGCGATGAACATGTACTATGACCACAGCAACAGTGGCTGTTTATTAAGCACCTGCTGTGCGCTGGGTGTCCTACTCATGATTCTTTCATTCGTCTCTGTTGACGGCTTGCTATGGGCCTGGCCAGGGCTGTTCCCAGCACAGGAGATGCGGCAGTGAGCGTGATGGGCAGGCTGCCCTGCTTTCTGGTAAGGACAGAGAATAAACATGTAATAAGGACTGTACATGCGATTTCAGGTGCCCATGGGTGTTTTAAAGAAGCGAGGCAGGGGGACTAAGGTGTCATTTCCTGGGATCAAGGAAAGCAGTTGAACAGAGTCTTGAATTGAGGGAACCGACTGGATATTTAGGGGCAGTTTGTGTGGTGGGCACATGCGAAGGCCCTGTGGCAGGATGGGATTGGCAGGCTTAAGCAACTGTAAAGAAGCCAGGGGCGCCAGAACAGAGCGTGCTAAGGCTGGAGAGAATGGAGGCCACAGGTCATGGGGGGCAGGGTTTCAGGCCATTGCCAAGGCTCTTCACTCTCTTCTGAGTGAGAAGAGGGCTGTTGGAGGCTTTGAGCAGAGGGAGGACTTAATCTGACTTGGCTTTAAAAAAGCATCCCTCAGCTGCTGGATGGAGGATAGTCTAAACCTCCACTCCAATAGCCACTAGCCATGTGTGGCCATTTAAATCTAAATTAATTACAAAGGTATAACGTTGAAAATTTTGTTCCTGAGTCACAGTAGCCACATATCAAGCACTCACTAGCCAGTGCAGATAGAGTATTCCCACCGTCACAGAAAGTTCTCTTGGCCAGTGCTGTGTGAGGGGTGTGCACGCTGGGCACCTCCTGGGGGCTGTGGTAATGATCCAGGTGAGACAGTGCTGACCCTCGGCCACTTGGTAGTGTTGGTGGAGGCTGTGACAAGTGGTTGGACTCGGCCTACTTGGAGGTCAAGAGGACAGGACTTGCCTGTGGTTGGATGCATAGTCAGCATCTGACTATGTGTGTGAGGGGACCATCTGAGGGCAGTTCGGTGGTTGTTGGGTGGAGAGGCCATTTATGAGATGAAAACACAGATGGTTAATTCAGCTCACTCCGATTGAGCACACAGACTGAGTGCCATAACAGGTTTCCTGGAGTCACGGCAGCCCCATTTAACAGCCTCATGACAAGTGAGGCTCCGTTGGAGGGACAGGGCTGGCCAGGCTCACCCAGCTCAGGGTTCAGAGCACCAGGATTCAAACTTGGATCTTCTCAGCTCTGATGCTGTCCACAGGGATGCCCTCGTTGTCAGTTCTGTCTTCCCAGAAACCACCTGCTGGCTGCCAGACCCTCCTGCCCCAAGCAAACTCATTTGGGATCAACCCGTAACTCTGGCCATGCTTGGCAGGTGCCCAGTGTGGGCATCTTGGGCCAGGACAGTGCTCACTGGGCTGTGGCCTGTGGGACTGGGTCATGTGGCGAAACAGGGCTATCAGGATGTCCTCCCCCTTCTTCCCAATCTCACCCTCCCCCACCACTGGCCCCTTGCCTGGCTCACTCGTGTATCCAGTGCTGAATCTGCCAATATCAGAGGGCTCTGAGTTTGTATTTCACAACAGTCCTGTGAGGGAGGTGGGCACTTCCCCATTTTCCAAATGTGGGAACAGGCCCAGAGAGGTGTAGTCACTTGCCCGAGATCGCACAGTGGTTAAGTAGTAATTGTGGAATTTAAACTCAGGTCTGTTCCAGTCCAGAGCCCTTGCTTCAATACGAGGCTCCACCTCATGCTGAAGCTCTGGTGAGCAGGGCCTCCCGCAGAGGGTTGTGCAGTTTTAATTTCAGACCTCATCATCATGGTCAAGGGTTGAGCAGGCTGGAATCCCCTGTGCCCTACAAGGTGCTGACCCACTTGGGGAAAGGCGTTCTTTGCACAAAGGCTCTGCCAGCTTGCCAGGCCATGGCCTGCACCGGCCAAGAAACGGTTTCATTTCCTCATTCCTCCAGTCTGGCTGGCACCTGTGATGGCAGACACAGAAACAGTGGGACTGCAGCAAAGCCTGGGGTGCGACTGGGGTGGCATCTTGGCTTCATGGTCATGAGCTCATCCCTTGGAGCCCACAGTCCCAAGTTCAAATCCCTGCTCTGCCTCCTCTGCTTCTGTGACTCCTTGCAGGTCGTGAATTCTATAAGCTGCTGTTCCCTTTTCATTGTGAAAGTGGGAATGATGATAAATTCCTCCATCTGGTAGGTAGCTTTCCATCCAAGGTGGGCTCCATGGGCCAGTGGCAACAGCCTTACCTGGAAGCTTGTTACAAATGGAGACTTTCAGACCCTACCCACATTATAATCTGGATTTTCACAACTCCCTAGGTGGTTCATGTGCACATTAAAGTGAGAAGTTCAAGGTAATACAGGTCGTAGACTGCTCTTGGTAGGCATGCTCTGTCTTATTAGCTGTGGGGTAAGGCCGCCCCTCTCATACTCCGAACCCTTGTTATGGTGATTCATGGTGCAGAGATGAGATGCCTTGGAAAACAGATCAATACTTAGAAAAGCTTCTGCCTTTGGCCCTGCTCCTATTGCAGGTCGGTGCTCTCTGGCTGTTTATGAGCCTTGAAGAGTCAAACTCCCATCGCAGACCACAGTTGGGGACCAGCGTGGCTTCTCTGGCTCCAGCTGGTGGTGTCTGGGCCTGGCCTTCAGAGCAGGGCCCTGTGTCACA
This sequence comes from Glossophaga mutica, assembly GCA_039655065.1. Taxonomy (NCBI): domain Eukaryota; kingdom Metazoa; phylum Chordata; class Mammalia; order Chiroptera; family Phyllostomidae; genus Glossophaga; species Glossophaga mutica. The sequence goes on from CM077315.1 coordinate 25,615,723, forward strand.
AGGCCAGAAGAGCTGCAGAATCGAAGCCCAGGGCCCAAGGCTGGCTACTCAGCCATTCTTCCTCTCTTACCCTGCAGTTTCAGGACTTTGGGACTGACTGGTATATGTGGTCTGAGAGAGCCCCCAGTGGGTGGGAGAGACCAGGCGACTGTGACGTCATGGTGGAGCCCAGGTTTTAATTGGCCAGATAAATCTCCCAGGGGAGAAGAGTGTAGCCCTCGTACAGGCAAGGGAGTCGGGTGGCCCAGGAGGGACCAAGAAGAAAGAATTTGTTAGCCCTGGGGCCTTCGTCAGCTTTGCCGTGTGCACCCCCACTTGAGTCCCCTTTCTTGGGGGAGCTTTTCTAAGACGTGCTCATGAAGACCTCCAGAGACTCAGCTTAAAAGTGTGTGTATGTGTCTTATCTTTGTGTGTGTGTGTTCGCAGTTAATGCTCTCAGAGCAGAAATAAAACCACAGTGCTGTTAGAGAGGAATCTAGTCTCCATGTGATGTGATTCTGAGCACCTTATAGAATCCCTAAGGGTTGATTGGGCAGGGGGTGGGAGGTGCGCATGAAAAACGAGGATGAGAAGGAGCAGTGCTGGCTACCTCAGCACCCCAAGGCCAGCAGTTCTCAAACTCAAGCACACACTGGCAGTGCGGAGCCAGTGGGTGACGGTGGCAGAGGGTGGGCTCCTCTGTATTTTGAACAGTCAAGCCTGGGTGACTCTGCTAGTGACCCTGCAAATCACTATGTTAGAAAGTGGGTACTGGGGGAAGAATCAGCAAGTCAGGTGCATAATAGGTTCTCAATAAATATTTGATGAGTAGGGCATGTATGAGGAAATGAATAAAACATGCATGAGCTAATGGATGAATGTGCGCAGAATGAGCTTGCAGCTGAGCACGCAGCAAAGGGGAGCGTCATGAAGCACTGGATGCACGTGTGCTGAGGTGCATGTGCATGGGTAGAGCAGGGGCCTCCAGAGTGGGGTACATGAAGGGTTGATGCTTAAGTGTGCCTTGTGAGGCCCCGGGTGCTTCAGGGTGGAGCTCAAGGCATTCTGGCTGATGGCAGGCTCAGTTCTGGGAGCAAGACAGAAATGGGATGGTTACCTTGGAATCTACAGAGCCTGCCTACTTGGAACAAGGTCAGGGCAGTACTGTGAACTTTAGCCCAGAGTCTGCGCCCCAGCTGGGCATAGAGGGATGCCTTTGGCTACATGGCCAACCTCCCAAAGGGAAGTTTGGCTCTTTGGGTGCCACTTGACTTACTCAGAGAAGAGGAGCCTTTTTTTTCTTAGTCTTCACTCTATAAATTCTTTCGAGGCCCGCTGAAATGTGCCACCTCCAGATAACCTTCCCCTTCCCATCTGCAGATCACAGAAGCCCAACTCGAGGGACTGTGTGAGGAAGCAGTTGGGGCAGGGATTGGAAGCCCCCAGCACCTTTACCCCCACTTCTCTATGTATTTCCACTTCCTTCTCCTGCACCTCTCCTGCTAAAACATGGCCTCCAATGTGCCCACCTTAGGCTTTGAGGCCCCACGTTGGCAAGGAGACTGTCTGCTCTTTCTCACTCTCAGTCTCCAAGTTCCCAAAGAGAGACCCCATATAGCTGGGCTTAGGGCAGATATGACCTCTGGACCAGTCACCATGATGTCCAGGCCAGGGAATCATAGTGTACACATGGCAGCTTCCTATGCTAATGCCGGAGCCAATGGGAGCAGGGACCTTCAGAGGGGAAATTTAGTTTTCTAAAGGGGAGGAAGTGACACAGGGACAGTAGCTGTGCTGCCCGGGCCTCATGCCAGGAAGAATTCAGTTGCCTCCTTTCCTCTCTGATTCTTCAGCCCTTTGTCCAATCTATCAATGGGAAGGTAGCATTTAACTCACGTCTTATCTGTTATGTTTATCTCCTCTGAGACCGTGAGCTCCTTCAGGACCTGCTGGCCCCATCGTCTTTCCCCAGCCCTGTGTTTGGGGCTCGTGCACAGATGTCACACAGGAGTACGTGCCACTTCACCCCTCCTCCAGGTTTCAGGACTAGGACCGGAGTGTGCCCTCTCTGGCACTCACAGCTAATGGGAAACTGCAGGCAAGAAACTTGAGAGACTGGGGGAAATAGTTGGCCCTTTGAGGCTGAAACTGGGCAGTGTGGGGACATGGGGGACCATTGACTGTCATTTGTTTGGACAAGCAGGGCTTCTCCCACTCTGTCTCAGACACTCCAGGGGAGACAGACAAAGGCTCTTCAGACTGGAGGCTGCCCTCTCCCCAAGAAGGAGGGCGCGCCGGGGTGGCTGGATGCATTTGCTTCCAGATGAAATTATGTGCTTGGGGTTTGGGTGGACTTAGGCCTTATTCATGCATCTCTGTTTGCTCAGCCTGCCAGGCCCTGTACCTGGTCTCCCAGCCTCCTGGGGACAGATTAGGGCCTTACTGTTCTTCCAGGGAGTGAAAGAGCATTATCTTCCTTCGAGCTCCCTTTCTCTGCCATCCAATTATCCTGCAGGTCCTACTCAGGGTGCCCACCCAGGTGAGGCTGAGGTCACGCACAGCTGGGTTTGTGTCCTGGCTCTGCTACTCTCTAGCAGTGTGACCCTGGGCACTTGATTTGATCTCTCTGTTTCCTCGTCTGTACAAGGAAACATATTTCCTGCCTACCAGGTCTTGACAAAGCTCTAATGCATTCATTCCTGCCTCTCCTAGGACCCAGCGATTCTAGTGCCAGCCATATTCTCAAAAGAATCGAGTGCTCTGTCCACCAAAGACATGAACAAGAATGTTCAGAGTGGCCTTAGTAATAATAGCCTAAAACTTGGAAACAACCCCAGTATCCATTAGTAGTAAAACAGATAAACAAATTGTGGCATAATCACTCAGTGGGATGCTATACAGCAATGAAAAATAAAGCACCACAGATGAGTCTCAGACATCATGTTGAACAGCCAGGCACAGATAAGTATATACTGCATGATTCCATTTTTTAAAAAGATTTTATTTACTTCTAGAGAGAGGAGAACGGAGGGGGAGAGAGAGGGAGAAAAACATCAGAGAGATTGGTTGCCTCTCATACGTGCCCCGACTGAGGACTGAACCGTCAACCCAGGCATGTGCCCTGACAAGGGATTGAACTGGCAACCTCTTGCTTTGCGGGACGATGCCCAAACAACTGAACCATACCGGTCAGGGCCACATGATTCTGTTTACATGAGGTTCAAGGTCAGGCTAACTAGCTTATAGTGATAGAGTTCAGAAGGGAGTGTTGACCAGGGAGAGGCATGAGGGAGCCTTCTGGCTGCAAGGATGGTAGTCGCACAAGTGTGTACGTAGGCGAACATTCATCACCTTGCACATGCCATCAGTGCACATGACCAGATGGAAGTAACTCTTCTGGCCATCCTGCCTCCAATGGGAAGGATCCTATGGCCATAACCGTCCTGCAGATGCTCACTGGGAGGAATCCTGGAGTATAGTCCTGGGGCTTTGCTGCTGGTGGAAGGACCCGCCAAGGAAGTGCCTGTGGCAGTCGTGCTGTACTTGCTGTATCTGCAGTCCCTTGAGGGACTTAATTGTCCTTGAAGTGCCTTGTGACCAATGTAGGGGCACTGCTGGTGCAGGGTGGGGCCCCCTTCTTTCCATCCTTGCATGGAATGTCAGGAAAATAACATGGCCTCAGGAGCATTAACTTACTACCCTGAAGTCCTAGCCCTGTGGTTGGAGGAGGAAGACAGACTTGCATTGGAAATCTCATTGTGCAACTTCGGGCAAGGGACATCACCTCCCTGGGCCTGCCTGTGCTTCCGTGGGAACACGGGCACTGAAGGAGTTATGTGAACATCATCCAAGAGACATTGCGTGTGAAGTGCCAGCCCCTTGCCTGGCTTGGAGCGAAGCTGAAATTCCCTTTCTTGTTCCAGTGCCACTTTGCCATTAGGGCCATGCCCCGCCCCTTCTCTGCATGTTTTCCCCGCAGGATCCGCACTTGTTTTACCACTCATTGCTTCCTGTCAGCTCCCTGAAGGCAGGGATGTTTGCTGTTTTGTTCGCTACTGTAACTCTAGCCCCTGGCACATAGTAGGTGCTTAGTAAGTAGTTAGCTTGGCACTGACTCGTTAGTTGCTGTTAGAAGGTTCTCCTAGTCTTTTCCTGCCCCAGACTTTCTTTGGGGTGGAATTGAGGCTAGAAAACCTCAGTACACTCACTCAGAGATGCTGGGGACTTACTGAACAGCCTGGGTTGTTTCGTGTTAGATTAGATTTTTGAAAGCTGGGAGTAACCGTATGGAGAAGGAGGCCCATTTTGCAGGTATGGCGACCAAGGTGCAGGAGGGCAGCTTTGACAGCAAGGGGGAGAGAGGGAACCTCTGGGCTCGCCCCTTGTTGGCATTGACTGTGAACTGTGGCATGGTCTGTCAACTCTGCCTTTCCCTCTGACTTCAGCTCCTTCTCTCCCACCACCTCCGGCCACATGCCTAGCCTCTGCCCACCGGAAGTGGGGAACGTCAGAAGGGAGCTTTGCCCCTACCCTCAGTGTGAGGGGCTGCTTAGTGAAAACTGTGTAGCTTGCGGGGCACATGTCTCCTGTCTTGGCACAGCTGGGACCCGGGGTGAGGGCACCGTGCCTCGGGAATGAGTCACTCTTTCTCCGTGCCAGGCAGGAGCTCTAGGGGACAGGGGAGTGACCCCACAGAGTGGAGGCCTGGCAGGGAGGAGGCCCAGGCACAGCCCTTGGCTTCCTGGGGCAGGAGGGAGGAGAGTGGAAACTTTTACAGTTGTTTCTTGCTTTCAAGCCAGTTAGTGCGGATCAACCTCGCAGATCAACAGCAGCCCTGAACTTTGGCTGTTTCTGTTAGAAAAACCACAAAGGAAAGGAGAACTGGATTTGGCTAAATAAAAAAGTGACCCTTGAGTATGGAAAAATAGACAAGCAAATCAGCTTCACCATAAACCAATTTGAAAGGCAAATTATGACCTGGAAAAACACAGTTGTGGCATATTTGACAAATAAAGTGTTAAATAACCTTAATATGCAAAAAGTACATGTGAATCAATAAGAAACTGAGACCACCTGAGGGGGAAAATGTACGAAGAGTGAAAGGAGAAATGCAGTGGTCAGTGATGGTATAAAAAAAACACCAACCTCCAAAAGAAAGTAGGATACAACTTTTCACCTGGAAAACTAGCAGATTTAGATATATAATGCATTTTCCAAGAAAGAGCCGCGCCTATAGCACTGTTGTGGACCCCTCCCTCCTGGGCCTGTAATCCCTTCCTCTAAATTAAGTTACTCTTTGGCAGACCTCATCCTGTGATCTCTCATCCTCATGCTGTATCCACTGAGATATTTGTAGCCAGTGCTCATGAGTACTTACTACACATCAGACATTCTGCACATACTGCCTCATTCTGGATAACCTGTGTGGGACGGCTTATTGCTCTGCTTTGCAGATGAGAAAACTGAGGCTCATGATGGTGAAGTGACTTGGGCAAGGTTCCATAGTGGGTAGTAGAGCTGGAGTTTGAACCCAGAGGTAACTAGTCCCCTTCGTTCTGCCTCCCTTGTCACCACTGTTCGCCCCTGGCTCTCTCAGAGGGAGATGATACTGGTTGGGGCCCAGATGGTTCTGGCATCTCGGTTTTCACTTCGACTATCAGTAGCCATGGCCCGCAGGGGCTGATTGGATAGGACAGTCCTGTCAGGCAGGTCATTGGGTTACCAAAGCATGTCCATATCTTGGCCAGGTGGTCGTTGCTGCTTTTGCTCATTTGGACAAAAATCGTCCCATAAATATCTGAAATCTCAGTGTGAGAGAGAGCAGTGTGGCCTGGTGGTGGAGAACCCCGGTGAGGAGTCAGACTGCCTGGGTTAGAACCAGTAGTGTGCTGGTGATCCTGCTTTCTGGGGCATGGTGAATTTTCTGGGGGGAAGCCTGATTCCTTGTACTTGCCAGTTTCCGCAGTGTATACTCTCCCACTGTGGCCAAAGGGAGAACACTGAGTACAGACTGGGAAGAGATGTGCACAGTTGGCTCCTACGAGCCAGCAGGAGCCAGCCTCAGCACACACCACTGCAGCTCCACCATGTCCTAGGTGGGTGACCTTGGTCAAGTCACTGAATCTCTCTGAGACTCAGTTTCTTCATCTGTGAAATGGGAATAATATCTACTTTATCACGTTGCTGAATGGAGTAAATGGGTGGAAACATGTAAAGTGCTTGGTATGGTGCCTGCACTTAGCAGGTGCTCTGAAGTGTGTTGTGTGCACACCAGTGTTTGTTCATTCGGCTTTCAGTCACTCAGTCCTTTAGTCCATCAGCATCTGCTCATGCAGGGTCTGCTGTGCACCAGGCTTGTGCCGGAGTCTTCCTCTGTCCCTGTCTTACAGAACCAGCAGAGGGGAAACTGAACCCCTTCTTCAGAGGGGCTTGGCCTGACCCTCATTTGCTGCAATTTGAGTGAAGGACAGCCAAGTTTTTACCTGTAGGAATCTGTGTGACCCCCTGACTTGGTGGCTGACGAAGGGATTGAGGGGGCCTATGCTCGGTGCCCAGGTGTGTCACCGAGCTTCATACATTCCAACGCCAGCACCCCATGCTGTCAGTACAGAGAACATTGCTTGGAGCTTCTTCATATGCCACTGTTGTTTGGGCAAGTGTGGTGACTGACCATGGGCTTGAACCCCACCTGGCCATTTGCTGGTGATGTCTGGTGCTGAGCCTGTTTCCTCGTCTGTAAATTGGGGAGTAGTTTTAAAGAGGCTGTTGCTGAAAGAAATTTTTTCATAGTTCATTGTAGTCTCAGAGATTTGGCCAAACTGTTGTCTCAGGCCTGGGCTGGCCAGGCACTGGGTCCTGCACAGGGGATTTTGAGAGTCTCTATGCGGACTCCCTTCTTCCTTCAGGCTCCAGCAGCCCCTGGAGACGAAACAAGGAGGGATGAGGGAAGGGCTTTCCCTTGTGAAAATATCTGTTTGGACAGGGTCCTCTGAACGTGGCTCAAGAAGAAGACACTGCTCACTGTTTCTGGGTGTCCCTGGTTCCCAGTCCCCTGGCACCCCACCTTCAGGCCTCTGGTCATCAGCCCCCCACTGCAGCCGCTGGTAATCAGGACCACATCTCCTGGGCCCTACCGGGGGCCTGGTGCTTTGCAGGCTGGACTGCTGGCCCTGCAACTCGGCAACCACCTTACAGCTTGGTTCTTATGATCCGTCTTGGGTGTGGCAGCGAGGTCCTATGGTGATGTCACTCCTGCTTATGGGGACTTGGTTGGACTTGGATCAGCAGCTCTATTTGTCTCACTCCAGGTGCTGAGTTCCCCCCATCCCCATTACCGCAGCTTTGGTGCAGTTTGTATGGTAAAGAGCTAGGAATAGTATTGATCCTACCTTAAGAGGCCTCTGGTAGTGACTTCCTGCCAAGGAGCGCACTGCAGTGGAGAAACCGGACAGACATCCCTCTGTCACGTGATCAAGGTTGAGGCCAACGCAGACGCGCCAAGGCGATGGCACGTACCCTTGATATCACATGATGAGAAGGGCGCTTTGCCTTTGGGGTCTTCCTCCCAAAACCCACGACCCCAGTCTAATCATGAAAACACGGCCGACAAACACCTGACAGTGCTCCTCAACACTGCCAAGGTCTGTCCATGTGAGGGAAGTCTGAGGAACTGTCACAGAGGGAGCCTAAGGGCACATGACGGCCACAGGCAATGTGGGATCCCGGGTGGGGTCCTGGGGCAGAAGAGGACCATCAGGTGAAGACTAAAGAAATTAGAATAGAGTGCGGACGTGAGGTGTAACAACACAGCAGTACCATCTCGTTGGTCGTGGTAAATGCACCACGCTAACATAAATAGAGGAAGCTGAGTGTGGGGTCAATGAGAACTCTGCTGTCTTCCCCATTTTTCTGTAAATCTGAAACTTTTGAAAAATAAAATTCATTAAAGAAAGAATAGGCCATCGGAGAGATGCGAGCTCAAGTGGGCCCCTCCTTGGAAAACCACAGCGCAGAGCTTAGTGAGCACAGTGCGGGCCAGTATGGGCCCCATTCATCTCCTTGCCCCATGGCCACACCCTGCCCCAACTGGCGACTGGACAGCCGCCCAGCCGCCCAGCCGCCCAGCCTCCCAAGCCAGGAGTGCTTCCCAAGGCTTGAGCCTTCCCTCAACGCCCAGGAAAAATCCCAGCCTCTTGTACTAGCACTTGTACCTGAACTTAAAAGACTTCTTCTCTGGTACTCTGTACCCCAATCCCCCTCAGCCTTCATCTTGTGGGAGGAAGGGCATTGGGAAGAGCATTCCACCCTCAGACCCTTGGTGGACTTGCTCACCAGGAAGTCCTTGGCCCTGACCCTGGGCACCAGCCCAGGACACTTTGATGTAGTGTTCTGGCCAGTCCTTGGGCCAGTTCCCCTCCTCTGGGCTCAGGGCTTTATTGCAAGTTCTTCCCAAGGCTTCATAGACCTTGAGCTCACCATTTGAACTTCTCATTTCTGTCCATCAAATCAGCCTTTCACTTGGCTGCGGTGTCCTCTCTGAACCTGCTTGGAGCAGCATGCGGCCTCCGTCCGCTCTTTCTATGGATGGTCGGGCCACAGGATGAACGCCCCCCATTTCAGGGCGGGATTCAGGGGGTCAGTCTTGGGAAGAGCCCTACCCCTTGCAAGTTTCATGGGGTGGGGCGGGAGTGTGGAATGTTAATTAAAAGGTATTTGAGTTCCTTCTTTGAATTATTCAGAAGAGTTGCTTGGTCTTTTGGGCCTTTAATAGTAGCAGCAAATAGGAGGCAGGAGCCAGTGTTCATTGAGCACTTAATGTGTGCAGGCATTTTTACTTCTTTGTTCTCCCCACAGTAGACGTGGGAGGGGAGTCTTACTGCCCTTATTTTATAGATAAGAAAATAAGGCTCCAAGAAGCTCCTTGCTCAGGGTGCCAGCACACAGTGCTTGGATTGGGATCTCAAACCTGTCTGACTTCAAATCCATGCTTCTAACCCTGCTTGCCTGCTGGTTAGCAACCCCACAGCCAGAGGTGCCCAAGGTCCCTGGTGTCGGTTGTGAAATTAACTTGATTTCTCTTGGAAAGTGACATACTATTGGGAGAGTCAGCTCCTCATGATCGAGGCTGGTGATCAACCTGTCCTCGTTTGCTTGGGACTCCCCTCATCCAGCACTGGAAGACCCTCTTTCTCGAAAGCCCCAAGGTTCTGGACAAACCAGCATGGCCCTGTCTCTCTTCCAAGTTTCTTTAAGTATCAGCACGCTTCAGAGTCAGAAATGCAAGTGTAAAATAACAAAATGAGATGACCTCTTATCTCTATATCAGAACTATAAAGAGAAGTAAAAAAACAAACAAAACAAAAACAAAAATAAAGCCCAACTTGTCTTTTCACTCCTTAGGAACAGCCAGGATTTAAAACAAAGCCACAGGGCAAGAACTTTCTTTTAGGGACGTGCACCTGCTGTTTCATTCTTCCAGCTGTGGGAGGAAGCAGTGAGGAATTAGACTGTTGGCTTAGGCGTCAGAACTGGGGCCCAAGACTCAAATTCATTATTGAAAAGAGGCTTATTTTTTAAGTAAGCATAATATATTTGTTAACTTTATTGAAAATAGCTTTGTGGGTTGGGGGCTCCAGAGGTAGAAGGAGGGAGAGGGGGAGCATCAGGTGGGGGCAGCTCCCAGAAGTCAGAGAAACATAAACCTGCAGCCCCCACCCAACACGAGGCTGAGGCTGTCTCCTCCCTGCAGGAGTGGGGACTTGGAGGGCAGGGGAGGAGTCGGCAGTTCACCTTGTTCAGTCGAAGGAGGCAAATTGCGGATCGGATTTCTCTCCTGTTTTGGCAGAGCCTTCTTCCTGCAGCTAGTGGGTCATCCAGGAGGAACCATGGATACCCCCGGAGGCCTCCACCACCTGCACCCCAGATTACTCTGCACCCCATTTTTCAGATGCACAGACGGGAACTAGCCCACCTCTCCCTGGCAGCCCCGCCCTGGGAGCAGGGGTGGGAGTCTCTGATGGTGGTGGGGAGAGTGGGGCCATACGGGATCGTGGCTGACACTCTGGAATGCTCAGACCCAAATTCAAACCCTGTGTCCCTCAGGTGACACAAGCCTCAGTTTCCTCAGCTGTAAAGCGGGCATTGTGATCAGGCCTCCCTGGGGTTTGTGCCAGCTAAGTGAGTTAGTGTAAGTAAAGCACTTGATATAGTGCTCAGCCCAGAGTTCAGGGTTGTGGATTGAGCCGTTAGTATTCTGAGCCTCTTGAGAAAGGAGGAGACCATGTGTCTGAGAGCGGGACCCTGACATGCTTTTCTTCATCTGCCCTCCACTCTCTGCTGATTTCCTGGGGCAGGTTAACCTCCACATCCTGGATTTGACTTCTGCAGTTGATAACTGTGCTGTCCAGTACAGTAGAAATTAAGTTAACTTAAACATTCAGTCTTCATTCGCACTAGCCACGTTTCAAGTGCTCGGTAGCCCCAAGTGGCCCGTGTACTGGTCGGATGGTGCAGGCCGACAGCGTTTCCACCGTCACAGAAAGCTCAGCTGGACAGCGTGGGTTTAGAGGGTTGGCACTGCGGGCTGCCCAGCAGGAGCCTGGGGAGCCCACCTGCCTTACTTCCCATGTTCAGCGCCCTCCTGCAGGCTGCAAATCCTCCTTCATTGGCGGCTCTTCTGGTAATCCCTCAACCCTTTGTCCAGACTGCCAGCCACCCCCTTGACACCCTCTGAACCCCAGCCTGAACCCCAAATCAGGGCTGCCCATCACCTGGCCCCGACAACCTTCTCAGCCCCGGGAGTCCTCCCACTGGCAGGCAGGAGGGAGTGGAGGGGGTGCCAGACTTGGCACCAGGCCCTGCTGGCCCCGCAGGACTGGGCGGGCCTGTCCTGGGCTCATGGTGTCTGTGTAACCCATCAGGAAAAGCTAGTGGTTTGACGAAAACTGGGAGGCTGCTGGAGGCTTTCGTGTGGGACAAATTGGGAAATTCTCAGTCACTAAAAAATAGCCGGAGAGGAGTTTGTGGTGGTTCTGTAAGAAAGAGGCTTTGATTTTGACCTGAAATAGTCCCTCACCTTTGCTCATTTTTTTCTCCCATCTGTGAGCTGGTTCGATGTGCCAGACGCTGTGCTTGGTGCCAGGGACGCATGGGTGACCTCTGGGGACACGTCACCATCCCTGCTCTCAGGGGTTCACAGACCCAGGGGAGAGACAGACAGATGAGTAAACAGTTACACTTTAGTTTGGTTGGTGCCTGTACCGCTAACACTGAGTATTAGAAAGGATCGAACGTGAGGTCCGGTGGGCAAGGGCTGTGTTGTCCCTGGGGCCCGAAACATAATAGGTGCTCCTTAAGTGGTTGCTGGAGGAACGTTTGGATAGGGTGTTGTCATTTCTGAGACCTTTCCCGTACCTGTCTCGTTTTGTCTCCAGAGAAGGGTGTTCACCACCCCCATTTTATGGAGTTCGAGGAGGCATGTCCTGCTGCTTCCGGAACGTACTTGAGAAAAGTTACTGGTAATATGTAACTCAGACGAACTGGGCACTTACTACGTGCCAGCACTTGCTAAACACTTGATCCTGATTTTATCTCACTTAACCTTTACAACAAAGGCACCGAGGGGCTCATTATCATCGTCCCACTTTTTAGGGGAGGAAACTGAGGCACAGAGAATGTTGGCAGTTGAGCCCAAGTCGTGCACTGGTGGAGCGGGGATCTCCAGGTCACCTCTGAAGCTGTGCCAGGCTCAGAACATTCCTGAGAAGCCGGTTTGGACTGAATCGTCCCTGGCACCGCCTCCCTTGCCCTCGCCATCCATGCCGCTGGTGGAGACGGCTCCAAAGCTCTCGCCGAACCAGCTACTGTAGGAGGCTTAGGGGTGACGCAAGGATGCAGGGAACAGAAAACTTCTCTCCTAGTCAAGCTGGCAGGTCTCCACAGTGATCATCTGGGTCCCAGGAAGGAAGGTCCCATGTGGATGGAGGCTGACTTCATCCATTAGTGCGGAGTAAACACCAAGATGACGAGCCCTGGAGGCTGCAGCCTGGGACCCGGACACGCCACCCTGCTCCCCTCCTTTACTTCCTGGGCCCTCTGGGGTCCTTGAACTGCTGCCAGTGTGTCGGTGGTGGGGCTCCACGTCCAAGTGCTGTGTGTGGGCAGTTAGCAGTGCTGAGCTGAAACCTGGCCTCTGGCCCTTCCTAACCATGTGAGCCTGGGTTCTGATGCGGGGGGTGTGGGCAGGGGTCTGTGATGGTCTCTCAGGGGAGGGAGGGGTGTGTTTCTGGCACAAGTTCTGGTTCAAGGTTTGAACATTTCAATCCCTTAATAAATACTTGAGTAAATTTTGTAGGCTGCTTAAACTCTAAAACATTTGAAATAAGAGCCAGTGTTTATAAAAGCCTACTTTATGCCAGGGGCATTCTCAGCACTCAGCAGCTACTACCATCTTTCATCAGATCTGAGACCCCATTGCTTGTAAGATACCCCATTTTCTTATGTACCTCCAGAGAGAAAAGAATGCGGCCAGAGGTTTTGCTGTCCCGTCAGCTTTAAGGGAGAGTGCACTGTGCATCTTTGAATTGATGAAATACTGTATTACTATGGTCATTCTAGATGAGGTTATCAAGGCACAGAGAGGTTCAGTAACTTGCTTAGGGACACACAGCCAGTGAGAGGCAGAGGCAGGATTCAAACCCTAGCAGCCTGTTCCAAGAGCCTGGTGTCATAACAAGCAACAGTGTCCTGTGGAGTCACACGAACTGAGTCTAGTGCAGAACACTGGGTAAGAGCACAGGTGTCGATGTAGACAGATCCAGCTGTGGGCCCCACTCCCATGACTTATTAACCGTGGGTTTGAGATGTCCCAAGACCCCCAAGCCTTGGTGTTCCTAGCTGGAAAATGGAAGGGTCATAGCAGGGGTTAAGTTCAGTGAAGTTTAAGTAGCACTTGGCCGCAGGGGAGGCTGTTCTCCACTGAAGCTGTGATCACCATCACCACTGTCACAGTAACACCATGACCACTGCCATTATCACCACTGACGTCATCACCACCATCATTATCCCCACCATCACCACCATCATCACCCCGTCATCACCGTCACCATCAGCACTACCATCATCACCATCACCACCCAATCACTAGCACCACCACCACCAGCATTTCCTTCAGAGGGAAAGACGTCACGGGTAAGGTCTCTCTTCCCTGCTCTCCCCAGGGACTCTGTCACACTGGCTACAGCTTACTTGAGTCTCATTTTGTCAATGACCCTCCCAGCCCTGAGTCATGTGAGTTCTGGGTCTTTCCTAGCATGTAACCTCCTGTCTTCAGAAAGGAAAGGGGGGGAATATTTTAAGTGTTCAATGCCTCTGCTGGGAATAACAGGCCATAAACTTTTATTCGGAAAGTGAGAGTGAAGTTGTGTGAATGCAGGGAAGGAGCCAGCGAACCCACCTGATGGCTTCTTTCTGGAGCACCAAGGTTGAGCCTCTGTGTGACCTGACAGCAAGCCAGCGGGTTCCCTTCAGGGGCCGGGACCACTCGGGGAGTGTTGGCTGGGGCGTCAGCCTCTGTTTTCATCTGCCACGAGCGCCATCGCACCGGGTGCACTCACAGTGCCTTCCTCCCTCTCACCGTACTTCCTCTTTCTTGTACACTTTTGGGAAAGAAATGTGTGATTTCTCTTCTCTGAAAATTCGCCCCTGGCTGGTGAGCCTAGGTGACTGCGCCAGGGCTTTTCTGAAGGGCTGTTGCTAGAGGCACTGTGGGTCCTGAGCTGAGAATGCTGGGCCACCAGTCAGGTCCTGACCTGTGAGGAGAGGGGAGGGCTGAGGCAGGAGACACAGAAAGGACACCAGCACCCAAGTGCGAGAGCCTCAAATGCCACCCTGAGGGACTCGAACTTTTTCCAAGAACGAAGGAAGTGTCACCAGAGTTCCCTAAGAGGGGCAGTGAACTTTTCCTTGCAGTTGAGAAGGACTTAGTCCCAAATAAAGAAACTTGCCAACGCTCATCTCCAACCTCCGCCTTCTGGTGGTGCCAGGAATGTCTTAGCATTGCATTTTGCTAAAATGAGTTCTGTTCAATGATGTTAATAGGTATGCTAGCAAAAAGTGAGAATAACAAGTCACAGTGACAGAGCGCAAACCAGGGGCTCCGCACCGTCGGTGTGGAAGAGGTGCAGATGGGCTCTGGGCTGCGGGGCTTTTTAGGGCCTTCAGTGTGTTACTGTGAGTTGTGAACCGCAGTTGAAGGGAATAAAAGAGAGACTGTTCTCCAAATGTATTTGTCTGCCCCTTCCTTCCTTCCTTCCTTCCTTCCTTCCTTCCTTCCTTCCTTCCTTCCTTCCTTCCTTCCCTGTCTCCCTCCCTTCCTTCTTTTGTCAAAAAAAAAAAAAAAAAAAAAAAAAAAAGATCTCATCTTGGAACCCACATTAGAGACCTGTTCTTGTGAATTTTGCCCTCCCTTCCCTTCAGCCCAAAAAGCATGAAATCTTCATGGATGGGCTGATGTTCAGGGTATTTTTCCTGACTAGTTTGAGAGGACCCCTTGGGCTTTTCCATGTGGGAGACGTCACAAAAGGCTGTGCAGGCATGGGTGGCTGTCATCCCTGGGGATCGTGACCTGGAGGCAGCAACACCTGCTCCCTGCCTACACTGGCTGTAGGGAGGTGCCACTGCATGTTAGCCAGACCTCCCTCCCCCACTGGTCCTCAGGGGTTGATGGCAGAGGCGAACCCAAGCCACCTGCCGCCCTGGAGTCACCCACTCTTGCCCTGGCCTGCGAGGTCCCATTCTTTGGCGTCAGCTGACCTCTTCCGCTACGTCTTTCTCTCCTCTGTGCTGGATGGTGGGGTAGGGTAGAAGGAGCTCTGGGCTAAGAGTCAGGAGACAACTATTCCAGGTTTGCTCAGCCCCATCGGTTCAGGAAAGCAGAATTCCTCTCCTGAGCCTCTGTTTTCTTCTTGGATTCAGACAAGCATTGCAGTTGACCATGGGGCAAGCACCCTGACCTCCCTGTGCCTTAGTTTTCTCTGCAGGGAAATGGGGGCGGTTCCACCTGCCTCATAAGGCTGTCGCAGGGGTCATCTATTAACAAGGAAACAGTGCTGATGGAGATCAATGAGATGAGGGCAGTGGTGGGACCTCCTGGGGCTCCTCGCCCACCCGGCAGCTCTCAGGGTCCAGCGACTCTCACATCCAGCCTTGCACCCTCTGCATCCTGCTCTGGTCCCCGCTCTGGTCCCCGCTCTGGTCCCCGCTCTGCTCGCTTGAGCCACCCACCAGCCCCTTCTCTTCTTGCCCCACAACAGTGCCCTAGACTTTGGAGAGCAGTTTCTAGCTGGAAAGCAGTTCTGTCCCTTAGTGAAAATGGTTCACCTTGAGCCTGCTTCTTGAGCCTGCTTCTTGAAGGAGTCAACAGAAACTTGCCAGTTCCTGGGTGTCTCATGAGGAAGATGGAAGGAAATTGCTCTGAGCCAGAGCAGGATGCGGAGAGGTTGCGGGTCTCGGCCCAGGCCCTCCGGAGCACCGCTTCTCCCTGCGTGGCACCCGCCGTACGTTTTACCTGTTGGGCCTCCGAGCAAAGATTTCATTTGTAAGAAGTGTTTTGCCACTTTAATGAAGTAAAATAAAATAGTATGACAGGGTCACAAAGCACTAAGTTAGGATGGCTGTGGCCCAGGTTGTCGTGCTGAGGAACAGATGTTTCCGGTAGAACAGAACCAGTGTCCGGGCTCCAAAGAGTCCCTTTCCTTAGGATCTTTGTGAGCAAGGAAGACTGGGGGTGGGGCAGGGCCCTCCTTACTGCCTCCAGACACACCTGCTTTATCAGCTCCCACACCCAATCTTTGTGGCTGCTGCACCCCTCCCACCTCTCCAGGCCCTCTAGCCGGCAGGGGGTCTCATCTCTGCGCTCACCCTCATGCACTGAGTATTTGGACACATGTCCCAGGCACCGTGTTAAGCACACGCATGCCTCATCTCATTTCATCACCTCAGCAACTCCGTGAGGATGAGGCCATCATCACAGGCATTTCACGGACAGACTTGGAATCTGAGGCTCAGCGAAGGGAGGGGCCCAGGTCTCTGGACATCAGTCTTTGTCCTCGTGAGCCGTGTGCTGGGCACTGAGCTGAGGCTTCTTAGTAACTGCAGATGTAAAGTCCACACAACAAGAAATTAGCCATTTTTGAGTGAAGAATTCAGCGGCATTTATTATATTCCCAGTGCTGGGCACCCACCACCTCTGTCTGCTTCCAGAATGTTTTCACTCACCCTCAAAGGAAACTCCTATCTGTTAGCGGTCACTCCTCATCTTTGCCAGCTCCCCTCCGCCGGCCGGCCCGTGACACCAGCCTGTGCTCCGTCCCAGTGACTTCACCTGTTCTGGACACTTCATGCACGCTGCGGTCTGTCCTGACGGCTTCCCGGACTCGGCACGATGTATTCAAGGTTCATCCATGTTGTGCTGTGTATCAGCACTTCATTTCTTTTTGTGGCTGAATAATGGCTAGACCACCTGTGGTGTATCTCTTCATCCACTGGCGCACATTCGGTTGTTCCCCCCCCCTTTGACTGCTGTGCGTAAGCTGCTGTGAACATTATTGCACAAGTATTGGTTTGAGTCCATGTTTCCAATTTTTTTTGGCTAAATACCTAGGAGGGGAATTGCTGAGCTTAGCGTTTGTTGAACACTGTCTTTTTAATCCTCACAGTAACACCCTGAATGAAGTAGGTACAGATCGGGGAACTGAGGCCCAGAGTGATAGAACCACTTGCCTCACACCAAGCAGTTCCAAAATGGAAGAACTGGGACTTGAACTGAAGGAATTTGACCCCCAGAGCCCAGGGCCTTTAGCTCCAGTTCTCTGCCTCCTCCTCAGAGGGCCTGGAAACTGAGGGGCCATTCCTGAGATGTTTGTTTGTCGTTTTGCCAGGTCAGCCCCTATCTTTCTGAGCCAGATGGGGCCAAGGCGGTTCTTTAAAAAGTCACTTAGCGGATTAAGCTTGAGAAGGGCAGGCTGGGCCCGAGGGGTGGGCACCGAGAAGGGTCCCTCTTAGAATCAAAGGCCTGCCCAAAAAGGCAGAGTGTGTGGCTCTAAATTACTCCCTGGTATTCAAGGGAAATGCTTTTCAGTTGCAGGGACCTCTGCTCTTGGAGTCAGTGGAGAACACCCCACTCGTTTCGAGGCCACTCTCCAACAGGCACACCAATCACAGATACAACCCAGAACCCGGGAGGAAGCTTCCTGAGCGGCAGCAGCTGCTCCACACTGAGCTCCCAGGTTTACTCATTCACACCCTGGGCCCAGCCCTGACAGGTGTGTTGCTTAGGTTTCCAGGACCATGAATGAGAAGCAGCGAATTAGGAGGAGGGAGGGGGCCTGCAGGGGCTGCCATGCCATCCGTGGAGAGCAGAAACACCGGGCAGCCTGACGTCCGGAAGGAAAGTGGCAGGAAGGAAGTGAAGACACAAAGCGCACAGCAGCAGGGGACAGTGCGCGCTGGCCGGCAGCACGCCACTGCTCCAGGAGCTCCTGATGGTGGCAGTGTGCCGTCACGGATGCGCCGAATGACGATTATGTCATCAAGAAAAAGGCCGAGGATATTCTGAATGGTCTGTTTAAAGCAAGGGAAAAAGGAGACATTTCTAGCTAAAAGTATGAAAATTTTTCTAAAGGGTCTTGGCACTTAGAGGGTAAGCTCTGGCCGGCATTGCCTCTGACCTTGGCCGCCTGACCGGGCAGTGAAAGAGGGAATTGTTCCTGGGGCTGCAGATGGGGCCCTGCCAGCATCTGGGCTGCCTGGCCCCTTTGTCTCCCCACTGATGGCGGGCAGCGCTGGGAAAGTCCTGGGCCTCATGTCTGTGTGAACGTCCCACCGTGTCACAAGCACGGCCCCGAGGTCGGGCTGTGTGCCTCCCATACAGCTGTGGTCCCAGACGGCAGCAAAAGAGGCTCTGTTCTTTGACCCTGACTGAGATCGGCCACCAGTCTATTCCTGTTGTTTGTGGAGCAACTGTCCTGGGCTAAATCTGAATTCTTTCTCAATCAGCGCCTGATTTTGCTTTTTAAAAATAAATCATTGGTAATACTTGTCCCTGGGCAGAGAGAAGGATCGGCACGCAATGAAAGTTGTCAGTAGAGCTTGCCAGTTGGGTCAAAGACGTGGAGTGGAGCGGTCAAGCCCCCCAAAGAGGCCTGTTGTCTCAGCATTCCTTCTTTTCACTGTAACCCCTAGTTCGGGCTTACTGGGGATACTTTTTCTTTGGACCCAAGCTCCTCTCTCCTCTCTGTCTTTGCACAGGTGTTTCATGTACCCCCTTCCCCTGTGGGCTCTGGGAAAGACCAGAGCATCCGAGAAACCTCACAGAAGCCCTGAATACAGGGCAGAGGGGCTGGATTTATCTCTGAAGGCCAAGCAGGGCTATCCAGAGTCTTGGCAGAGGAACTCGACAAGTGAGTTGTGTTTCAGGAGGAAAACTCTGGTGGCAATAGTCTGGTTGTAGGGAGATGAGGAGAGTAAGACTGGAAGTAGGAGATCCAGACGGGCAGCCTCTGCGATATTCTAAAGTAAAGTGAGAGGAGACGACACGAGAACAGAGGGTGTAGCAAAGCGTGGGTGAATTGAAGGGGCAAGCAGCAGCTGGGTCTGACCCTGGTGACTAATCGAATTCAGGGATTGGGGCTGTTGAACGAGACCAAACAGTCAGGCTTTGCATGTGGTCAACTAGTACATGTGGTTGCCACAAACCGGGCTTGAGAAGACAGCAGGGAGAACCCACTGGGTGGGTGCAGCTTGGGCGGAGATCTGGAGGGACCTGGAGGGCCCCAGGTGGTGGACCCAGCAGGCAGTCACCAGAGTGTGAGCCCTCCATGCAGGCAAGGAGCTTCGTTTTGTTTATGACTTCTCCCCAACACCTAGACCACGCTGGAAACACTTTCATGGTGCACAGGAAGCGCTCAATAAATATTTGATGACTGAATAAACTGTGAGTTTGAAGCTCAGGAAACAGACTCTTAATCCAGGTTTTAGATGAATTATTTCAAGCTGAGCATGAGGGTGCGTTCAAGTAAAACCATCCTTCTGTCTGCCAGAGGGATGGCCCTGCTTTTACCTGAAGTGGTCACAGAGTTTTCCGTGGACACGGTCGAGCCCACTGATTGGGTGTCAAGAGCATGGCAATGCCTGTAGGTTGTAGCAATGCACAGTGGCCCGGCGCATCCCACAGGAGAGGCCCTGGTCTTGGAAATAAGCTGTTTCATCCTGTGCAGGCCAGCCCAGTCTCGTCCATCATCTGATTTATCGCCACCTGATTACCTGCCAGGAGACGATTTTCAGCCCTTGAAATGGACTCTGAAGGAGTCCCCTGAGATACTAGCTCTCTTCCCCCGCCCTGTCCAGGGAAGGGAGGCTGCCGTTTGCCGGCTGTGCGGGAGTCTTGCTGGGCCTGGACGCCTGCACCGGGGAGTGACCCCTGGGTAAGCCAGCCACTCCACCTGCCGTTATCCTTGGGTCTGTCATATTCTCAGAGTTCATTATATTTATGTGGGACTTTTTCTTTATTGAGATGAAATTTGTGTAACGGGAAATTAGCCATTTTTAAGTATACAATTCAGAGGTCTTTAGTACCTTCCCAAGGCTGTGCAACTGTGACCTCTAGTTCCAGAATACTTTCATCGCCCCTGGGGGCCACCCTGTGCCTATTAACAGTCACTCTCTGTCCCCATCCCCCAGCCCACTAATCTTTCTGTATGGATTTATCTATTCCGTATGTTTCATGTAAGTGGAATCATACACTGTGAGGCCAGTGTGTCTGGTGTGTTTCTGAGGTTAATCCACGTTGTAACATGTTCAGTATAAATTCATCCCATTTTACAGAGTTCACATCAGCCCACAGAATTCGCGGATGCCCCATCGTGTAGTGCCTCTCACCCCTCTTCCCTGGCCCTTGGCACTTCCTTCGCAAGGCCCTGGCTGGAGGAGCACCTACCGGTCCTCTTCCTGTGCCCAGATCTCTAGCCCCCCCCCTTGGCCTGGCCACAGCCACAACCACAGTCATGTGTCAAAACCCACACCTGTAGCGTGGCCTTCCCAGCTCTTCCCAAACCAGTCCAGCCCTCTGATCTCATTGCCCAACCTTCTTCCTTGTGCACACCTTCTTCCCACCATTCCCAGACGTGTTTTTCCTCGCGCCCTGGATGCCTTTCCATTTCCTTGGCCTAGCAAGCTCCTACCCCATTTCTCCAGAACCTACTTTGAGCAGAATCAGTGTTTCTCTTCTTTATCTCCATTGTCTTCCTTCTTGTAGCATTTTACCTCATCTCATGCTAGCCGGTCCCCCATTCTCCATGAGATACTGGAGGACAGAGTTCGGGGCACTGCCTGTGAATGTTTGTCGAGTGAACAAGTGATCCAGTGACTAAACAAATGGCATTCTCACACTCAGACTTCATTTTGCTTCCTCTTGCTGGCCTCTTGTTGTCATTTATGTGTGCTCCTGTCTTTTTCCAGAAGGGATGTGGGTGTGTGTGGGGCTGAGCAGCTACTTGTAGAGAATGGCGCCATCTCACACCCAGCCTTCTGACTTCAGAACCTAACTCAGCCAGGCTTGTGTAGAGATGGGATTTTGGAGCCCCTTGGGTAAATGGGGTGCTGAAATGAAAAAAGCAACGTTTATACCACAATTTTGCTAATACAGTGTTTAGAAACACTTTTTAAAGACACAGCAGAAAGCACGCTGTGGCCTGTGTCCCTGAAAGGAAGGACCCAAGGGAGCTGCAGTGTGGCTTTTCCTTCGTTGAGATGATGGCTCGTTCTGACTGTGATGATGGCAACATCCATAACCACCATCCGAAGGGGTGGTTGTCCCAAGCTCACCGAGTCGTAGAGACACAGAGCAATAGTGAACCGTGGGGGCAGCCCCTGGCTCACTCTTCCGAGGCCTGCTCACACACGTTGGCCTACTTGATGTCTTGTGTGCGGGGGGAACTGGATCCCTGCGAGCCCCCACATTCCTCAGTTATCTGATGGAAATCTGCACATTACAGCATTGCATTCAAAGCTTTCCATTACCTGGATCTAGCCTGAACCTATGTCTCTCTGCTCAGTGAACTCCTACTCACCCTTCAAAGCCCCACTCGAGCATCACATACTCTCTCAAGGCTTCTTGAATGACCCAATAGCATTAGGTAGTTCGCCTTCCCTAGGGCATCCGTGTCTCTGCATCTGCAGATATCATACACCTGGAATTCTAATAACCTACAGACACGTCTGACTCCCCCACTTAACTGCGAGGTCCTTAAGGGAAGGGATTCTAGACTCTGCTTTTTCTTGGCTCATATGCTGGACAAGTGAGTGAGGAGGTATCCGTGTAGGTGTGTAAAGCTGGGGAAAGGAGGCAAGGAGGTAGAGAACTGAAAAAGGAGAGATCCCTGGATTCAAACCTGGGGGTTTCCAGAATTCTCGGGTTTCACATAAAACTCTTGGGATTCATGAGCTATTTTCCTAACTTTGAACAAAGTGTAAAGAGCAGGCTGCGTGAGATAAATTCTATGGGGTTGGTTGGTGGGTTTTTGTTTTTCAATACAACATATTCAGTTCAGTTTGGCGTTGATCTGGAATGCCAGTGGTCAGGGACAGAGGGTCTTTTGTTCACGAAAAAGCGCACATGTGTGACTCATTGCCGCGAGCAGGGTCCTGTGGGATGCACCTGGATGGGTGGGCCAGCTGTTTACAACTGGTGTCCGTGCTACTCTGTCTGTTCCTAGGCTATATTTTTACTGTCACTTCGGCTTATTGTGCCGTAAGTATATTTTGTTTGGTAGGCAGAATTTCAAACAGTGGCATGCCTGTGGGTAGGATCAGCAAGGTGGTAGATCCGTGTCACGTAGGCACACGTGGGGGCCTTGACTCAGAGGCTTGCTTCACCTGTGAGTGCCCAGAGCCACTACTTAGAAAGTCCTTGGCTTCCCAACAAGCTTCCGTGCAGATCGTCATAGCCATCACAATCACTGTCTTGTTCCAGCAGCGACAAAACTGAGGCGCCCAGAGGTGAGGCGGCCACCCACGGCTTCCCGATTAGTGACGTGCAGAACTGGGACATTCCAGAACTTTTCTCTCCTGGGCCGCCCACCCCCCGGCTTCCCGAAGTGACTAAGCCTATGCCTGTCCTCTCCTGTCTTGGGGGAGAGGGCAGATTTTTCTTTTCACTTCAGTTTTTAGAATGGTTTTAGATTCAAATGAGAATTGAGGGGAAGGCACAGAAATTCCCATGTACCCTTTATCTCCACCCATTCACAGCCACCCCCATAACAGCACCCCCCACTAGAGTGTGGTGCATTTGTCAGAATCGATGCCCTACACTAGCACATCGTTGTCTTCCGAAGCCCACAGAGGCTTACCTTAGGCCCACAGCTTACTCTTGGTGGTGTCTATTCGGTACATTTGGGCACGTGTATGATGGCATGTACCCAGCACTGTAGTAACACACAGAAGTTTCACTTCCCTGAAAACCCTCTGTGCTCTGCCTGTTCGTCTCTCCCACCCCGCTAACCCCTGACAACCACTGATCTTTCACTTTCTCCATAGTTTTGCCATTTGCAGAATGTCATTGTTTGAATCATACAGTATGTAACCTTTCCAGATTGGATTCTTTGTTTAGTAAGTAATATGCACTTACAGTTTTTGCAGTCTTTTAATGGCTTCACAGCTCATTTCTTTGTAGCACTGAATAATATTCCATTGTCTGGAGATAGAACAGTTGTCTCTCCATTCACCTACTGAAGGACATCTTGGTTGCTTCCAGGTATTGGCAGTTACGAATAAAACTGCCCGAAACATTTGTGTGGGGGCTGTTTGTGTGGACCTGCGTTTTCAGGAGCAGGTTTTTAATGATGATTCAGGAGGCCCCACCTTTGGGCCTTAGAGTTGGTTCTGGCCCTGCAACCCGCTTCCCTGGAGAAAGATCACTAAGTCTGGGGTCTGGGCGTAGCAGCCAGCATGTCAGAATCCCCTTGTCCTGGAGCCCTTGGCGGAAGCCTGCAGCCCCCAGACAAGAGCTGAGCCGAGAACAGTCATGGGTTTCCCACTTCTGATGTGAAAGGCACTAGTGATGGCTGCCAGCGCTTGCTTCCCCAAGAACTATTGTGTTTATTTGTCTAAGATTATACCATGCCTGCCTCCAAGAGGACCGTGGCTTCTTGGAGCTAGGATACCATGTGACTGAGGCAATTAGGATCTCACAGAACAGCCCCGCTGGGTCCCCAGAGATGGGCCAGTACCTTAGGCCTTGTTTGGCTGCTCAGAGCTTTCTATGAAGGAGGCAAGAGGGAAGCACAGTTTACATGGTTTTTGTTTTCGGACCAGGAAAAGCCCACGGATTTATCTTATGGAATAGATCCCTTCCTGTCCCTCCCTTTCTTCTCTCTCTCTCTTCTTCCCCACTACAGATTAAACCTCCCTGAGAGATTTTAGGTAGGCTTGTCAATCACAGCTGCCTCTGTACAGTCTGATCCTTTGCTATGAGGGGCTTGTTAGCTTGGTCCCATCATGTCACCATTGGCAGTCTCGTTTCAGGCCAGCGGTAATTTACCTTGGGGAATATTGCCTGTACTTCCCCAGTAGTTGCTCTGTGTGATGGTTAAATTATACTCTATTTTCCTGTGAATTATAGGGCCATGCCAAAGCCCAACATCCCTTTGCTCAATCTGTTCATTTTTATTTTACTTGAACTTATTTCACTTCTTATGTATTTTTCTTATTTATCCTGTTTTCTTTCTGTCTGTCTCCCTCACTACAAGGGAAATCCTATGAGAAGTAGGGGTGTCATTCATTCACGGCACACAGTAGGTCCTCAGTGCTGCACGCACTGACATTAGTCACCATGTGCTAGACACGGTGCTAAGTGAATTATGTGCATCTTCTAGTTTCATCGTCATAATGTCCTGATCAGCTGGGCTCTGTTATCAGCCCTATTTCTCAGATGAGGAAACCGAGGGACCAGAAGACTAACCTGCTGTCTGTCCTGGGCCCATAGCCTGTAAGAGGCAGAGTGGGGGTATGAACTCAGGGTTTCTGACTCTCAAGCCTGGGTTCTTTACCATTAGAATTTGAGAAATACATAAAATGCCATAAAGATATTTTGAACTCAGTCTTTTTTTTTCAACAAATTTATACTCGTAACAGTAGCATCTTCCTACTTTTATGTACATGCAGTTGCAGACATACCATTTTTCCCATCTACAGGCTGTGCTTACGGGCAGGGGTGGGTCTTGCACACGCTGGCATCCCCACAGCCTGGCCTGTGACTGGTACACGTGGGCCCTGTCTGTTGAGTGCGCACAGTGCAAAATAAATCACTGCGTGGTTCTGTGGGCACCCACTGTGGCCTGTGTTCATAGATCAGCAGCTGTTGATTCAGAGAAATGTCATTTCTTTCTTTACTCGAAAATTTTAATGAGTACCTTTTTTTTTTTTTAGCTGAGATAGTATACAGATAAGTGCTGGCAAAAAAAAGTTTCTTTTTATTGATTTATTGGGGTGATGTTTATTATTAAAATTATATGGGTTTCAGGTATATAATTCTACAGTACATCATTTAATTGTACTGTGTGTTTACAACCCCAAGTCAAGGCTCCTTCCATCATCATTCTCCTCCCTTTACTCACTTCTACCTACCCCTGCCTTCCTTTCCCAGAGGAACATCATCTTTTCAAAGGAAACTTTGTTGAATTGAATAAAACACCTACAGAAAAGTACACAAATCCAAAGTGTACGTTTTGGTGAATTTGCACAAACTGGACAGGTCCTTGTAAACCTGGACCCTGATCAAGACCACCCCCAAGATCCTCCCTTGGTCCTCTTCCAGCCACCACTGCACAGAGTAACCAGCCCCTAACTGTTGCCAGTATCTGTACCTTATATACACGGACCTGCAGGTACGCGCTCTTTGGTTGGTGAAACTAAACATATTGCTGAGTAGAACTGTAGTTTGTTCACTTTTGCTGCTATATAGTTTCCTGTTGGGTGAATATGCCATAATTTATTCATGTATTTTACTACCAGTGGGCACTTGTCGGTGCTGCTGTGAATCTTGGGGTGCGGGACCAAGTGTGCACGTTCCTCTTGGGGGCGTCTGGCAGTGGAGATCCTGGGCCGCAGAGGGCAGGGGCGGAGTCAGCTCTGGCAGGTGCTGTCTAGGTTGCTTCCGAAGTGCTGCACCAGTTCCCGCTCCCGCTAGCAACGCAGGCGCGCTCTGCTTTCTCCACATCCTGCCCATTGCTGGGCACTGTCGTTGTTTCCCAGTGTTTTTATTGTGGTGAAATACACGTAGCATGGAATTTGCCGTTCTAACAATGTTTACGGTACAGTTCAATGGCATTAAGCACATTCACATTGTTGTACATCCATCTCTAGAACTCTTTTCATCCCACAAAATGAAACCCTCTCCCTGCTTAACAGTAACTCCCCACCCCCCACACTCCTTCCAAACCCTGGCACCCACCATTCTGCGTTCTGTCTTTATGGATCCGACCACTGTAAGCACCTCATACACACAGAATCACGCAGTATTTGCCTTCTTTATTTCTCCTAGCATAATGTCCTCAAGGTTCCCCCATATTATAGCTGGTATCAGCATTGTCTTTCTTATGGCCGAATAACACTCCACTGTCTATATGTGCCACATTTTGTTTATTCACTCACTCATCAATGGATACTTGGGGTGCTTGGATATTGGCTGTTGCGAATAATGCTGCAGTGAACACAGGGGTGCAAACATCTGCACAAGTCACTACTCTCAGTTTTTGGGGATGTATATCCCGAAGTGGAAGTGCTGGATCATATGGTAATCCTGTGTTTAATTTTTTCATGTAGCTGTTTTCTGTAGCAGTTGCAATATTTTATAGTCCTACTAGCAGTGCACAATGGTTCCAGATTCTTCCTGTCCTTACCAACAGTTGTTATTTTGTGATTTTTGTTTTTGTTTTGATAGTGGCTGTGCTAATGTGTGTAAGGTATTGGTTGTGTGTGTGTGTGTGTGTGTTCAGCCATTCTGATAGGTTTAGTGATTACATGATGGTTTTAACTTGATTTCAGATGAATGAAATTTTATTTCATTTTCTGGATATCTGCCTCAAATATTGGTTATTTTATTCTAGGTTGTTAGTACATAGTAGGCGTGCAGTACATGCTTGTTGAATTGAATTAAGTTATTGGTGGGAGTGACATGTGGCTGCAGGGATACCAGTATCTCTTTGCAAGAAGAAAGTTCACCTTCCCAAGTTCTTGTCCCTGTACTGGATCACAACCTCCAGTTCTGTGTCTCACAGTGTAGAAGAGATGGCAGTAGCCGAAAACATGTTCAGGGCAGAAACAGCTGCCCTCCGTGACCTCCATGTGGCCCCCAGGAGCCTTGAAATGACAACATCCCCTCCTACGTGGCAGACGAAAGGCCAGCCTTGAAGCTCTGACCATATTTGGATTCATGCATTTGCTGTAATTAGCACAGGGTGGCACCTTCTGGAAATAATGAAGCAATGGAGACAAGGGCTCAACAGCGCGGGGCCTGCATCTGGTCTGGCCAGGCCTGTTCCTGCATGGTTCATGCTCCCTCCCGGGGCACAGCGTCATCTGTGGCCATTTTGGTCTTGCAGCGTGTTCAGGCCAGCAGCCAGCCGTTCATTCTTACTATGTACTGATTTTATTTTTAATTAGAGTTTTTGTCCTCCATCTCCTTGTTTGTTGTGCTGACAGACACAGACTCTGGATGGCTTCGGCAGATTCCCAAGGGGGCCTGTGCCGTGCCAGAGGCTGGTTTCCAGAACAGGGAAGCATGGTGATGCCTTCACTTTGCATCCCCAAGGGCCTCTTCCTCCCCCTTTCTGCTTTCTTCCCTTCCTCCTCCCTTTCCGCGGCCACACGACCCACTGCCTAGTGGTTTCGTTGCTGCCAGCACTGTTGTTGCCATCATTACAAGGCTTAGCAGTGAATATGGGCGTTGGACAGTCAGGATTCCAGTCTGGGCTCCACTGCCTCTTTCTAAGTGACTTCGCTTCTCGGTGCCTCACTGACTCGTCTGTAAAATGGGAAGAACCGTGCGGCACACCACAGCGTGTTCCCGTGAAGATGACCTGATGCTGATTCAGGCTTCATAAACATGGCCCTGCTCCCTCCCTCCTTTCCTCCTGCAGTCTGTCGTGGAGAGTAGAGTAAACTCCAGGCACCGAGCTGTTCAATGAAAAATACAAGTAAAAAGGCAGTTTATATGTGTGAGATAACGTGTGATGATAGGTGGGCATTTGCCTGCATCTTCCGTGATCTCACATAGATGCCGAATCCTACCTGGGGTTGAGGGGAGATGTGGTTGGTGAAGGCTGGATGGGACCTGGGAACCCATTGCAGAGAGTGTCCTTGGAGCACAGGGCACGGTGAGTGATCAGTCCAGAACTCTCATTTACCTGCCTCCAGCGACACTCAGCCACCCTGAGGTCTAGTTCCCGGCCTCAGAAAGGACTACTGCTGGGCTCCTGACAGGCAGCCCTATCTCTGAAAGTTCAGGGGGTCCCATCTTGTGTTTGCCACTGCCAGCTGGGTGACCCTGGGGAGTCAGCACGCCTCTCTGAGCCTGTTTGCCTATTTGAGCCTTCTGCATGTTGGACCAAACATCGTTCTCATTCTTTTCCTCCTTCCTGCTCTTCTCCTGGTATTTTCTAGAAGGCTGTGTTGATGCAAGGTGCTGTCCCCAGCTTTCTTTACACTGTCAGAGGTTCTCTGAATGAGACTGCAGTCCTGTTGGCTCGTTCCCATTGTTTTGGGAACAAAAGCAAGACGGGAGTTGCCCTGCCTGCTCTTTGGCAGCTCACCTCTGGTTGTCTCCAGCAGCCGTCTGTCCCCAGAGGTGTGGGTGGCTCTGGGAGAGATTATCCACCTCTCCTAGCTTCTGGGTCATTTGCTTTCATTTAGGGATGGCGCCATGGTTTAGGGCAAATTATTTCGCCTCTCCCAGCCTTGGTTTTTCTCAGCTGTAAAATGGGACCATAATGGCACCCATCTTCGGGGTTATTCTAGAAACTCAGTGGGAAGATGTCCGCAAGCAGCTGACCCACACTGGAATCATATCCATGGTCCCTGATCAACACAGTTACTGCGGACACGAACTAAGGTGGCAGACTGAAGTGTGTGGCCCCTGTTTTCAGGAGCTCTTGGCACACAAACAGCTGACGTCAGTGCCTAGGAAGGCACCAAGGTTGAGGTGTGCCCTGACCTATGAGAACCCAGAGGCAGGTTTCCCTATTTGCAGACTGTCATAGGCCCCAGTTCCCACCCCCCGCCCCCAGCTGAATTATACCATCAACAAGCATATGTTTTTGAGGACCCAAAAATTCACCATCTGATCTCTGCTGGTGTCCTCATGCCTGGAACACCAAATGGAGACAGGCCTACATGACATGGGCATGTGATCTTGGAGTTAAATTAATGCCGATGAACAAAAGTATAGTTACTGTTCCCAGCCTTTAACTCAAAGCTCTAACCTTGAGCAGACATGCCCTTTCGTTTCGCAGAAGCGTCTGTGCTGAGTGTGGCAAGGAGACTGAATGTGAAGGGGAACAGAGATGTCCCTTTCTGTCACATTAGCCATGAAAAATGTTTCTATTTTGCTACTACCCCCTCTGCACCTTACAGTCCAGTTTTGAGGAGGGTGCTGTCTCTCCTTCAGGTCTCAGAAGGCCCCGGTGTGAGAGATGCACCCCACCTGTTGAGCACCATCAGTAGCCAGATTCCTTCCCCCAAACTCAGGAATCCTTGCTCTCCCAAAGGCACAGATACCTGAGAAATGGTGGGCCCTACAAAGGAGTTCATTTTTCTATAAAACTTCCCTGGAATTCTCTGCAAATGTTTATTTCTTGGGCTTAAATATAAGCATTTCATCCTGTGGCCTAGGCAAATCCCACGCCTGGGTATTTCCCAAAAGAGTGCTTTAGTCCTCCCTCCCCCAAAATAAGTACAAAAATGTTCACAGCAGCTTTATACACAGTGACCCCAAACTGGAAACAACCAAAGGTCCATGAACAATGGTGGCAGGTAGGAAGGAATTCTTCTCTAAAATTACAAGAAGAATTAGCTACAGACATATCCGTGCACCTCGCAGATGCTACGCTGAACGAAAGAGCCTGACACAAAACATGTCCGCTGTGCGCTTCCACCTGTAGGAAGGTCAAGACGCGATCCGTGGTGATGGATGCCTGGGCAGCAGAGACCTCCGGCAGCAGGGCCTGGGAAGGGCACGGGGGAGCCTTCTGCGGTGTGGAGACGGTCCATTCTCCACCTGGGGAGTAGTCACACAGGGCTGCGCATGTGCAAAAATAAATCCAGCCGAACACTGAAGGCTTCTGCACTTTGCACACTGTATTGTTTATGTAGTATGCCTTAATTTAGAAAAAAATAGGAAGGAAGAGAGAGGGGATTTGAGAAGGTCGGGCAGTTGAGGGCTGTGCCCCAGTCTGAGTCCCCTCTGAGGCCTCTCTGGGGAGCCCTTGCACAGCCCGTCTAACAGGGTCCTATCCCCAGACCAGGGTCCTAGACACCGCGGGCTCCCTGTGCTCTCCCTTCCCTCCCCTCGGAGTGCCTGGCTCTCCCCCACCCCCTGAAGACCCCGCTCAAAGGTCGCTTCTGGGAAGCCTGCCTCAGTGTCCCGGAGTGCTCCTCCCCTGCCCCTCCTTGCCCTTTGTACCTCCACCTTTCAGTAACAGCGATTATCACTTCCTGTTGTCCTGACCTTTATACATTCTGTTCCCAAGCTCCTCCTCCTTCCCCCCAAGGCGCAAACTGGCAGCTGAGGCCCTGGTCATTTTGGGGCTTCCAGGCCAGTGTCTCACAGAATAGTCAGGGGACGTGGTGCAATGGATAGGGACCTGGCTTCTAAGTTAATCACATGGTCTTTCTGCTGACCAGCTGTGACCTGTTTAACTGCCCCAAGCCTCCCTTTCTTCCTTTACTAGATGGGGATCCTGGATCCTTGTGAGGAAGCAACGCGATTATGCCTGAGGGCCTACACCTGGGATGTGCTTGGTTTGCGTGGGCTCCTAGGGTCCTTAGAAATGTCGGCTGGCTCAGTGGTTGGAAGTGTGCTGACCTTGTGTCATGGCCCTTAAGGGCCTCGATCAGCTGCTCTGATGATGCAGGTGTCCCATGACACAGATGCCAAGCACCACCTGGGAACATAGAGTTTCATCTGTCTTCCCATACCTGTGATGGTGACCAGGGATGGAAGGGTCTGAATGTGGAAATATCAGCCCTTTGCTCTATTATTAAACCTCTTGAGCCATTTGGCCATAAAAGGGGGCAGCTGCCATGGCTGGACTCATGATTAATGAGCCAGAACGTGCCTCCTGACCGTCTCCACGGAGTGCAGTCCACGAACAGCTTTGCTCTGCTCCAAACACTATCCATGGCCCAGCCTCTGGGTGCTGCCATGCCAAGGTCTGGGCAGCCAGGAATGGGCTGGTGGCTCTTCGCAGCCCCCCAGGTAGCCCATCCTGGGCCCTCACAGAGGACCGGGCTGTGGTAGGACTTGGTTGAGATGGGATGAGAGGAGGTGGGTGAGCCTGAGACAGGCAGTGCTGCGTGGCATCGAACTCCTGGAATGCCTGACCTTACCCCATCCATAACTGATGGGGTCCTGCTTGTCTTCGGTCATCTAGAGCTGGGTGATCACCTCCTGTGTGCCAGGCTGACTCCGAGCCAGAGCAGACATCTGTCCTAACTTTTTGGAGTAATCAGCGGGTGATGGAGGAACTTGGCGAGCATGTTAGTGTAAAGCTCCTTCTTCCGTCTCGTTGAGGCTTTTTCAAAATAATCGCCTGGGTATATGATGAGTTTCTACTTAGCACCTGGCTCCGTGCTGGGATTTGAACTCTTTCATCGCATCCCTTCCCAGCGTGCGGCCCCGTCCTAGCCTTCTCTCGGGCCACCCACTCTCTTGGGGTGGCAGCATGAAAGTAGTTACTTATTATCAGGTTCTTACGAGGTGCTGAGCCTTGCACACTTAAGTGCTCTCCACAAACACCCTTAAGATAGGTGTACTGTTACCTTCTTTTACTGCATGTAATTCACATACCATAAAATTCCCCACATGGGTCATATGGAAACTGTTTAACTTTTTGAAGAACTGCCAGACTGTTTTCCCAAGTAGCTGCATTTTACATTCCTGCCAGCAGCGTCTAAGGATTCCAGTTTCTTCACATCTTCTCCACCACTTGGTAATGTCTTTTTAAAAATAACGACCATCCTCATGGGCGTGAGTATATCACTTTTACAAGCAAGAAAATGGACGCAGAGGCTGAGTTCCTTGCCTATGGCCACACTGCCAGCAAGTGGTAGAGCTGGATTTGACTCTAGAACTTCTGATGCTTTTAAACATCGTTTTATTGAAGGGTAACATACACACGCCGTGTCCTGCATGATGCATTTTAACAAAGTCACTACCAACTGGAATCAAGACCTAGAACAATACCAGGCCTCCAAAAGTTTCCTCTGCACTTCTTCAGGACTGTCCCCATCTGGTGGTAACCACAGGGTCACCAGTTCTGCCAGAGGATGGTGTGGTGGTGTCACGCCAGGGCAGACCCCGACTTTCAGGCTCATTAGGCTGTTACAGACAAAGCCAGGACGTGGAGTCCAAGGGTCTCGCCTCCCCTCCCAGTCTGCCCTGCATAGCTGTGTGCGGTCAGTCAAGGTGCATACCTGCTCAGAGCCTCCATTTCTGGTCTGTTGGGGGTTGATGGCAATACCTGCCTCCAGGGGGTATAGGCTTCGGGGGGGCGGGGTGTGGAGGTGGGGAGGGTTCATGCAGCAGTGGGAGGTGGGTGAAGGGAGCCCCAGAAGTGCTTCCAGCCTGGGAAGTCCTGACACTCGGGACTCAGGGGGAGGCGCTCTTCAGGGCCTGAGTGGGGGCCGGGCCAGCGCCTCCCTCCAGGCCCCCTTCCAGATGCCCTCTGAGTCTTGGTCAGTTGCCCAGCTATCAGAGGCGTCTGGTAGCATAGGTGAAAATGCCACCCTGAGGACACAGGCTCTGTGCTTCTGACCTCCTGTTTTCTGGGGTCATCTGTCTCCTGTCCCACTCGTGAGCTCTATGACTGTAGGGACGTGTCCCTCCCCTTCACCACCTCGTCCCCGGGCCCCGGCATTGGATCGCACATGGGAGAGGCTCTGCTTGTTGAATGGCCACGTGAATTCAGTCCTGAGGGTCCGTTGCACACCTGTGGGCTACTGAGACTTGTCTGTCCTGTGAAGCACCTAGAGTAATCACACCCACCGCAGAGGTAAGCTCAGACAAAACACCATAAAATGCAAGAAGCGTATATTTTTATCATGAGGTTTTCCTTGCTCAAAACCCAGTTACTTTTACTTTACACATTTTTTAAAGATTTTATTTATTATAGAAAGAAGGGAAGGGAGGGAGAAAAACATCACTGTGTGATTGCCTCTCACGCACCCCCCACTGGGGACCTGGCCCGCAACTGAGGCATGAGCCCTGACTGGGAATCAAACTGGCGACCCTTTGGTTCGCAGGCCAGCACTCAATCCACTGAGCCGCACCAGCCAGGGCTACTTTCTACATAATTCTAATAAGCGTGGAGCTCTGGTGTCACAGCTACGACAGAAGAGCAGTAACCCTTTGAGGTGTAGGGGAAGGTCCATTGGCAGCAATAGGGAGTAGCCATCTGGCATCAAGGGACTAACTGGAGACACCGTACAAAACGTACGGTCTCCTCACCTGAGGCCAGTGAGCGTAGCAGCTAGCAGCTCTCTCTGTCCCGGTGGCACCAGCCGCATTGCTGGGCTGCACCGCTCACGGGTGGAGGGTGCAATAATAACCATGGCCCTGAGGCAACCAGAAGAGGTGAAATTATGCTCCTTTAAGGAAACAAGGAGAAGCAGGAATGTGAAAGGTATTTGAGAAGATTTGCTCTGGGACTGGGGCCCAGACTAGCAGCAGACTGTTACCTGCCACTTTGCTTGTGCTGTATGGCTTTTTCTTTGTGGGATTAAAGAGAACATCATCAAAATATTTTGGCAGGCCTTCCCCCAAGGAGCATGCGTGAGTTTCTGCCCTCAGGGCCCAGTGGAGCTGTCAGCAGCCTTGGGTCCTCCAGGGCCGGGTGGCAGTGGGCAGGCAGATTCTGAGGACCACCTCCTGCCTACGGTACCAGGTCTGGCTCTGTCCTGACTGGTCCTGGCTCCTTTGTTGCTTAGCACACACTTTCGATGTGCATGCACACAACTACGCACGTTGGAGTTTGGCAGAATGTGGGGGAGGAGACCCATTGCAGTCTCGGGGATTGTCAGATTGAATCCTGGATCTGTCTCTTAAAAGCAGGGGCCTGTGACAAGTCCTCACCTCTCTGTGGTGCAGTTTCTTCTGTAGCCTGGATAAATAGAGGTAAACAGAGTGCCCCCATCCCACTGTTGTAGTATGGTTAAATGAGATAATACATATGAAGTCCTCAGCGTGGTGCTGGCCACATGGTGATGGCTTGATAAATGTTGAGCAGGCGCACCTGTGCCTTTCTGTATGGGAGGGGCTTGATGAGAGTTCTGTTTGTAGAGCCTGTGTCTTTGCTTGTCACTGAAAAAAGTATGTGCCAGTCTGTTCACAGTTGCCAAAAGGTAGAAACAACCCAAAGACTCATCAGCTGATGGGTGGGTAAACCAAAGATGGTATAACACCCCCTCCATGGAACATTATTCAGCCATGAAAAGGAACAAAGTTCTGACACATGCCACAACACAGGTGAACCTCAAAAACATTAAGTATAAGGAGGCAGCTAGAAAGGACCACATACTGCAGATTTCGTAGACATGAGATCTCCGGAAGAGGCAAATCCATAGAGACAGAGAGCAGACTAGTGGTCGCCAGGGACGGGTGCGGGGGGTTACAGGGAGTGGTCCCTCAATGGCTATGGATTTACTTCTGGGGTCATGAAAGGGTCTTAGAACAAAATTGAGGCAAAGATTACACAGCATTGTGGATGCACTAAATGCCATTTTTAAATGGCTAATGGCTAATTTTATGTCATGTGAATTTTATCTCAGTCTTTTTACAAAAAGCAGGGGGAGGTGAGGGCTGAGCCACCACCCCCAACACGCGCCACATCCTTGTACCAGCACCTGTGTCACAGCACCATCATTACTGTTATTGCCATTGTTGTTATTGACTGTCCCAGGTGGGGCGGGCAGGGGTCCGCTGCCCTCTGACCTGACTGACACGTCTCCTTGGAGGCCAGAGTTCGTGTGTGAGGGGGGATCAGGAGCACCTCCTGCCTCGTGCGTGTGGAGCAGGGCCCTGTGGAACAGACTGTGCAGAGTGGGTCCCCTGTGTGATGAGTCCACTTGTGAAGAGAGGAGGTGTGTCCACAGCGAGGCGCCCCCAGCAGGCTGCCAGGGCGGCAACCCCACCCCACCCCCGCGTGACACACAGCCAGCTGTCCTCAGCGGGGTCCCCAGCTGACCAAAGTTTCCCAGCCTCCCACATCCTCCTGACCCAGAGTGAGCCCTTTGAGGGTGTTTCCAGACCAGCTTTTCCTTTGGGGTCCAAGAGCCTCCTCCCTAGGAGCCAAGCCAGCATCCTGTTCACATTTGCCTTGAGTCAGCCTGAAGCCTTGTCTTAGGGGCCTCTGACGTCATGATTCATATTCACTTTTAGGGAAATCTCCATGGAAACCAACAGGCAGGTTTGGGCAGGAGGGAGCTGGCTTCCCAGAAAGACAGGGGAAGCAAAGACCAGAAAAGGGGGTGTGAAGAGCTCAGTGGGGGGCTGTTTCAGGGGCATTTGGTCAGCCCACTCCATATCCCATCTGACACATGGAAAGTCCAAGAGGTTCCCAGTTTGGAAAGTCTGTTGCTCTGAAGGCTTTGTGAGGGTCATAGGGGTTTCTGAGGTCCCTCTAGGTCCTGCTTTCTGTAGGCCAGATCCAGGGGTTGAGGGGGTACCAGGGAAGAAGCTCATCTCAGAAACAAAAGCCGAGGGAGAGTATTCTCTTCCTGGTCTGGCATATACGAAGGCCCCCAAACTAGCTCCCACCAGTCCCTGAGACCAAAAGGACAAAGGCATCCCCGACCTGCTCCCTGACTCCTGTGGGAAAGCAGTGTCCCCAGGACCCGGGACCCTGGCTTGCAGACTTCTGCCACTCCCACACCCTTGCGGTGCAGTCACCCTGCAGGCACTCAGCTACCAGGTGGTCCACTGAACTCAGCCAGTCAGAGCCTGGCTTCTGGCAGGACCCACTCAAGCTGGGGCTTCGGGATAAAGGCTCCAAGTCTTAGCCAGGGCTCCCAGTCCTCATTAATATCTCTTTGATGAGAGCAATTTGGCAAGGATGTAAAATATGCTCTTAGCCTTTGTCCCATTAATTCCATTTCTGGGAATCTGGCCTAAAAAAAATAATCCTAAATATAGACTAGAATAGAAAAACATGTTTCATAAGGATGTTCATTGTGGAGTTGTTTAGAGCGGAAGATTAAACCACTGCACTGTCCACAGGGGAGGGGGTAGGAGTGGCGATGAATGGTGGCCAGATATGTTATAGCTGCTGACATGACGGTTCACGGGATGTGTCCGTGATGTGACATCGTGTGAAAAAAGGTGAGTTACAAAGTCATACGTACTGCCTGCTTTGGGCTCTGTAAAAAAAAGATTATGTATAAAAAAAGTCAGGGGAGAAAAAGCGGGAACCATAATCACACAAAAAGTAAAAATCATATTTTAAAAAATAATCAGGAAGGTAATATATCAAAGTGCTAATGAGTGATTCTGGTAAGATTTTTCTCTGAAAGATTTCGTGCTGTTCATCATTTCCTAAATTATCTTGAATATTCATGCACTGCCTTTCTTAGTCCGGCTTGAGTTGTAATTTGCATTTGGTGAAATGTACTGTTTTAGTGTGCAGATCTGTGAGTTTTGACGAATGTGTGCAGTCAAGTAACCACCACCACAAGCAAGATGGAGAACACTTCCATCACCCCAAAACATTCCCCATTCCCCTCTGTAACTGATCGCCTCCCCTGTCCCTGTAGTTTTGCTAATTCCAGGATGCCGTTTAAATGGGATCACAGTACATCTTGCACTGCTTTTACACGTAGGAATAACTTTTAATCTGCTTACTGTTCTCTTAAAAGTACCTCTTAGAGCTGGATTTCCTAGCTTCCCCCAGAGAATTCAATTTTTCTTTTTTCTAACTCAGCCTTTACCCCACGCAGGAATCTCCTCCACTGTAGCTCTGATCATCGTGTTCAAATTACCAGGGAATTATCAGTTATCTGTAAATCCTCCCAAGGGTGTGAAAGTACCTCCGATGAAGGGCGTCCTTGGTCAGCAGCAGCTCATCCCTCAGCCAAAGAGCAGCGTTTGTGGGCTTTTGATCCTGATCTGTCCCACTTCCCTTGTAAACCTCACGGGCGCTGGCAACGATGGTGACCAATAGTAACGACCATAGTGGTAGTGGCAGCAGTTAATTTTCCTTACTAAACATTTTATTCTAGAACAGTTTGAGAGGTACAGAAAAGTTACAAAGATGGTGCCGAGAGCTCCCATAGACCCCATACCCTAGCTCTCCCATTCTTAACACCTTACATGAGCATGATGCCTTTGTCACCACTAATGAACCAAGATCGATGTGCTATTATTAACCTCCATGCTTCATTCGATTTCCTTAGTTTTTACCTGATGTCCTTTTTCTGTCCCAAGACCCCACCCGGGATCCCGCAGTACACGTAGTCATGGTGTCTCTGTCGACTTCTCTTGGTTGGGACAACTGCTCAGACTTTCCTGGTTTTCCATGAATAATGGTCAGGTGTTTTGAGGAATGTCCCTCAATTGGGTTTTGTCTGATGTTTTTCTAATGGTTAGCCAGAATTAATGTGTTTGGAGGAGGAAAACCCCAGATAAAGTTCGGTCTTTTTCATAACAGTTGATTTTATTGAGCTCTTCTGTATGTTCCAGATGCTATGCTAAGTCCTTGACAAATTGGGTCTCCTTTAAGGCTCCTGATACTTCTATCTACTATAGTCTCATTTTACTGTTAGACGAATCAGGCTCAGAGAGGTATAGTAACTTGTGTAAAGACACACAGTAAATGGCTCAAGCATAGGTCTCGTTAATCATGCAAATTTTGCTTTTAGCTGACACTGGTCCAAACAGTGGGAAAGCAGTTCATCTGCTATTAAAAACCAGTACATATTTATTTATACCCAGCCTTTCCCCCGGAGCCTGCCTGTGTTGCAACTTCTAATCAAGGCCACGTTGAGACAGCGAAAGCAGGGTCATGAGAAAGGCAGACACAGGCGGTTGGCAAGCCCTCGCTCGTGTCCATCACACATGTCAGCAGTGGGCTTCTGGACTGTGCTGCCAGCGGCCTGGTGTGGGCCCTGGGCAGAGTCTCATCGTGCCTCAGGTCTCCGAGGTGGCTGTGGTGGGACACAGAGGTCTCGAGGCCTTCTATTTGTGTGCCCAA
Organism: Glossophaga mutica; assembly: GCA_039655065.1. Taxonomy (NCBI): domain Eukaryota; kingdom Metazoa; phylum Chordata; class Mammalia; order Chiroptera; family Phyllostomidae; genus Glossophaga; species Glossophaga mutica. Next base: position 25,653,213 of record CM077315.1, read on the forward strand.
GGTGGGATTCTGAAGAAACAAGTCTGGCCATGCACTTGGTTTGGGTGATCAAGTCCAACTTGGTATGGTTACACTGTCCCCTTGATGGGAGTTTCAGAATGGGTTTTTATGTGCGTGTTGTTTGGTGTGGTCCCCGATTCTCCGGATGCACTAGCAGCCACGTCTTAGCCCATGTCCTCTGGCCTCCGTGCATAGTGAGGGGTCAGCAGGCTGGGGTTTGGAGGCTGACTGCACCTTCCAAAGGGACAGAGGTGCGTGTGGGCCACAAGGGAAGGCTTTTGGTGCATCTGGGCACCCAAGTATCATTGCTTCCTAAAACTGTTCTTTAAAAATTTATGTACCTATTTTTAATTTTTAAAAATAATAACCAAAAAAACATCTTTCCAAATGTGTTACGTGTAGTGATTATAAGTAATATGCAGATGAACGTTTTTTAATTAGGAAAATATTACTTCATTCACTAAGAAAATAGTTATCTCCTCAGTGTCAGGCACTGTTTAGGTACTTGGAGCGGAACAGGTGAAAATTCCTGCTCCTGTGATGCTGAAACACAAGCAGGGGAGACAGACAGTCAGCAACACACAGTAAATATTTGAATTTTGGGTTGGGAATGAGCATATAACCAACCCCCAGGCCCCTGGTTTTACTGATGCTCTTGGGACAAGGTGTGCTGTGAATGCTGAGTCACGTATTGCAGACATTGAAAACATAAATTGCAGGAGATGCTGGAATAGGGTAGAGGGTGAAGGGGAGCCCCCATGTTTGTTTTGGGGCACGCAGACGCGCAGCCCTGGGATTGGTGCCCCAGGGTGGGCCGTGTGCCAGTGAGAACTGCAGGATGGACTTGGCTGTCTCCCCACGGGGGGTCTGAGCAGCCTGGTCGCTCAGCTGGGCCTGTGCAGCAGCCTCCAGGCTGTTCCCTCCCTGCTCCCACCTGCTCCCACCTGCTCCCGAGTCTTCTTCCTGCAGCAGTCCCTGAGATGCCATGAAAATTGCCCGACCCAAAGCCCCAAGAGGTGGAGCAGTACTATCTGGACCCCCAACTTCGCTTGCCACACCCTCCTGAAGTGGCCTACCCATCTCTCCAAGGCCTTCCTTACCCCCGCCCTTCGTCCCTTTGCCCTTTGGTCCTCCCCGATCATTCCCAGCTTGTGCCAGCCCCTGGGCCCTTTGCACTGGCTGTGGGCTCTGGGATGTGTCATATTTTGCCATGTATAATGCACACCCACATTTTTGGCCCAAACTTTCAGGAAAAAGGTTTTTTTGTTTTAATTTTTAGATTCAATTATTTATTTATTTGTATTTAGGTACTTGTTTTTTGTATTATAAAGGAATTTTAGCATTTATTTTTGAGCATATTGTGTACAGAAATTTTATGTAACAGATTTACAAAACACAAGAACAGTTACCAGGTTTTCAGGTACTACCCATGTGTAACGCACATCCTTATTTTCCCCTCAAAAATGTGGGCAAAAAGTGCACGTTTTACACAGCAAAATACGGTGCTTTCCCGCTGTCTTTCCACAGTGCTCCAGCTCTCAGCGCTTGTCACTGCACCCTGTTTTGGTTCTTGGTGCAACACCACTGTTCTTCGGTAGTTTACTTATTTGCGTATTTTGTTTGCCTCACTCGCTGCTGTATCCCCAGCACCCGGTGTGGGGCCTGGAACGTCAAAGGTGCTCAGGAATATCAAGGGAATGAATGGGGGAACAAATCAATTGATCAGTCATTCTAACTTCCAGAGCCTGGTGACTGATCATATCAAGGGAAATTTGAGGCAGCTTAAGCCTTCAGCCTTCTCCACCGTCTGCACCACCATCATATCTCAACTTTGGCAGACAGAAATTGAAATTTAAAAACCTCATGGAGGTCCTCAGTCGTCCTGGTAAAATCACCTTGTTGAGCCGTAGATTTTAAATTGCGCCTCTTTGTTGCAGCACAGCTTATTGGTCAGGGTGCTGATTCTGAGTCAGCCGCTGAGTTCAGTGCTGGCATGCCCCTTCCCAGCTGGGTGGCGTGACTCCCTCGGCCCCAGCTTCTTCATCTGTGTAAAGGGGATGGCCCTGCACCTGCGGCGTGGGCCTGTTGTGAGGATTGTAGGGGACAGTACTTGCCGTGTGCCCTGCAGTGCTTGGTGCATGTCGGGCTTGGGCGATGTGAGCTGTTGCTTTCAGCTGTGCTATACTCACCTCTGAGTCTCCTGGAGTCTGGTTTCCTGGGGCCAGAGGAACAAGGACGCTGCGGGTACTGGTGGCCAGTTCATTCGCCTGGTGCCTGGTGCCTTCTGTTCATGATAGCAGAAATCACTCAGACAGCAATGAGTGGCTGTGACGTTCTCTTGTCCCGCCCTCACATTGGTGCTGACCGATGATGGCCTTTATCATTCTTTCTGTAAACACAAATTGTGCACTTGCCACATGGCAGGCCCTGGGGGGAGAGAACAGGGACCAAGACAGACACAGGCCTGACCTAGCGGAGGTGCAGCCTGGCCAGGAGGTAGACATCAAACAGATAACAGGCGATACAAGTCCACAGTCATTAACCTGGGCATGGTGAGCATGGAGGGCTCAAGCTAGGATGCGACTGGGTGGGCTCTGGGGTCCAGAGGGTCATGGGCTCCCCTGAGAAGGCTGCTGAGCTGAGACCTGGAGAGTGGAAGAGGGGATGACAGGGTGGGGCCGTGGCCTTTCTGAGACAAAGAGCAGGGTGCGGTGCTGTCAGCAGGCCTGTGTGGGAGCTTGGAAAGGGAGAGAAGACTCTGGGTGGGTCTAAGAAGGAAGTGAGACCAGACCTGCGGGGCATGTCAGTGGTGGGTGGGAGCTTCTGCTTCATGGTCAGACCACTGGGACCATTGAAGGATGCTGAGCAGGAGAGTAGGGGGATTGATTTGCCAACTTGGCTTGTGGCCCAGGGTGCTGAGTGGAGAAGGCATATCTGTGGGGAAAGATGAGGCAGGAAGACCCACGGCAGGCGGTAATTGCTTTCTGGGAAGGAGAGGATTGTGGCTCCACCTGCACTAGGCCCTGCCAACGCCCAGAGGAACAGTACACAGGCCTTATCCTCAGGGCACCCCCAGTCTAGTCCCAACTGCATCCCCAAACAGACATGTGGGCGAATTTCCTCTGTGGCTCCGCCCCTCCAGCTGGAGTATGCACCAGCTAGGAATGATGAAGTGCCTTTGGTCCCTACAGGTGCAAGGTGTCTGTACCAGCTAGGTTTGCTGTTGCCACAGTGGGGGTGTCTCCAGAATGCTCTTCTGAGGTGCAGATGTTATGCCTGATCTTGTAACCAATGCATGTCTTTTCTTTGTCTTTTTTTTTTTTTTTTTTTGCTGCAGCCAACTGGGTACATGGAAAACTCAGTCTCCTACAGCGCTATTGAAGATGTTCAGCTGCTGTCCTGGGAGAATGCCCCGAAGTACTGTTTACAGCTCACAATTCCTGGGGGAACTGTCTTACTGCAGGTAGGAGAAATAAACATGAACCAGCAGTTTCTTCTCCCAGCCCCACTCACTCGGCTTCCTCTGTTTTCTTGGAGGGAGATAGCCAACTCTCAGGAGGAAAGGTTGTTTAACTTAGGGTGTTTTTTTCTCCAAGTACAGGGAAAGTGTAAATTGGAGCTCACTTGGTGAGTGGAAGAGGGAATGCACACAGATTGAGCTCCTACTGAATGCTTGCCACAGTCTTGGAGCTTTACATATTGTACTGTTATTTCTCTTAATAAACCTGAAAAATAGGCTTTCTGATGTCCATTTTACAGATGTGGAAACTGAAGCACACAAGCCCAGTTGTTAGGCCGTAAAAGGCTGTAAGAAGCTATTAAGCAGCAGGTGTCCCCATTTGCTCTACTTCGAGTAAGGAGGTTTCTTACTTCTTGTTGATTGAAATCTTTTGAGACTCTGATGAAAGTAAGAGCTGTGCTCTTGGAAAAGTGTGCATCTTGTGTGTATTGGTCAGGGCTGTTTGATGGAAATGATGCAAACAATATTCAGACTATCCGAGACAAAAAGAGATTTTGATGTTGTAAACTGTAGTAAAGTAACTGGGAAGTCTAAGAGAGGACTTAAGGCATAGCTGGATCCAGGAGTTCAGTGCCATCATTAACATTAATTGTCTCTCTCTGGCTATCTCCTGGCTCTGCTTCATTGTGTTGGCTTCTTTGTCAGGCAGGGTCTCTCCAGGTGGTGGGAAAGATGGACTCCGGCAGCCTCAAGTTACTTTCTTGGAGCTTGTCAGCCTTAAAAATGTGAAAGCCCATTTCCTTCCAGTATCTGTCTACAAAATCTGATGGAAGGTTCTTATGGGTTCTGCTATAGCTCTGCACCTTGGGGAATGCCCTGCCTGTATTACATGCCCACCCTTGACAACAGGCAGCTGTGGACTCTGATAGCCCTACCAGGACCTCGTGGGACTGTGAAAGTTGGGTCCACCACAAAAGGAATTATGGCAGAAAAAATAACATGGCTGCCGCAGTCCATACATGCGATGTGTTCTATATCATTTCAGGGAGAGCCACCCCAGTTGCCACGTCAGACACCCCTCATTTAGAGAGAGTGCGCTCGGTCATTATTGGGAGAACAGTCTGCCGTGGCCTTTCTTTTACAGGCATTTTCTCTCCTACTCTGTCACTCCCACGAGACCTGCTCTGAGCTCAAGGAGGTGTGCCCTAAAACCTGTTTCATAACTGGCCACTGGGTTGTACAACAGTGGAGCCAAAAGTCAGGCAGTTGGGTCTCTGAGGAATGCTGAGCTCAACAAGACAAGTCAATGGCTGAACATCCTTTAGAAAAATCCCGTTCTTTACTGTTACTTCTTGGAAGACACCAAAACCATGCCTGCCTCTCCTTTGAGTCTATGGAAGAAATGGTCAGGTCCAGCCCACTGGGGTGGGAAGAGTAGCAGTGGAAGGTGAGGGAGGCAAGAGGGGGTTTCCGTGGAAAGCTGAGAGAAGATGGGTGCCAAGAAAATCCCATCTGAACCACCGAGCACTGAGCCGGCCTGTCCCCTGTGCTGCGGGGCGAAGGTGAATAAGGCCTTGGCCCCCTTTATGAAGAACTCCTGGGCCCTCTAGGGAGACAGAGCCATAAACAAATGACTGCAGAGATAGCGGCTAAAATAGAGGCATGTCCTGGAGGACTGGTTTCCCAGAGTGGGGAGTGACTCACTCAGCCTAGAGGTGCCAGAGAAAGCACTCCGGGAATGGAGACATTAGAGCTGGACACTGAGGGATGAGTAGGAGTGTGCCAGGACGGCGGCACACCCTCTGGGCCGAGGGAGCTGAGGAGTGAAGTATGAATTTAGGGGCGGGGGTGTTTGCTGCCTTGCGGGGGAGGGCAGAGGGGCGTTCAGGGCCCTGCGGATGCGTCTAGCGCTGTTCAGTCACAGCCAGATCATGTAAGTCTCGTTAGCTGAATGAAGAAGCCGAGGGCAGTAGGGAACTACTGAAAGCTCCTAAGGGGTAAGGGGAACAATAGAGGGATTAGTCTGGGTGCATGGCAGAAGCAGCTGGATATGGGAGTGCCAGAGGGAGGCAGGAGAGAAGGAACCCTTTAAATAGTCCAGTTGGAGGTGTGGCTCAGTGGATTCAGTGCCAGTCTGCCAACCAAAAGGTCACCGGTTCGATTCCTGGTCAGGGCACAGGCCTGGTTGTGGCCCGTGTCCCCCGTTGGGGGCGTGCGAGAGGCAGATGAACTGTGTATCTCTCAAACATCGATGTTCTTTCCCTCTCTTTCTTCCTCCCTTCCCCTGTCTCTAAAAATAAGTAAATAAAATCTTTCACATAAATAAATAGTCCAGCTAAAGAAAGGAGGCCCTGAGCCCCCAGCTCCCTAGGCATAGTGGTCATAGTCCCTATGACTGCCAGTGGGAGCAGCAAGGGGCCCCATTGCCTCTGGAGCTGGAGGGAGGAGCAGTACCCCTCAAGGAAGTGCTCTGTGTGCCCTGGGGACAGAGGGGCAGTGAGGCTTGGAGGGGTATGGGTCACTGGACAGTGCCTGGAATGTCCCTTTAACCCAGGCCATGGCTGCGGGCCGGCTGTGATGACTCGCCTGGCTGGGGCTGCACCTGGCAGTGGCCTCACGCAGAGCCCTCCCCGCTGTGCTGACAGACGGGCTGGCCTGCGGCTGCTCCAGCATCCCCCTAGCTCACTGCCCCTCTGCTCCAGTGCACAGTGCGGCACGCACAGCCCTGGAGCCAGAGGCTGGAGCAGGAGTGCTGGGAGAGAGGGAGGAGGAGGAGGCGGCGGTCGGCAGCTCCCGCGATCCCAAGCTACACTCATCTAGAGCAGGGGAAGCAGACGCATCTAGAGCAGGGGAAGCAGACGCATCTAGAGCAGGGGAAGCAGACGCAGCCTCCACTCATCATCCAGGGGATCCCAGGTGGGTGCACCTCGCCCCTGCCTGCCTTGTCTCTCTCGCTGTCATTTCCATTGGCTTCTACCTCGCTTCCTTCTTATTGTCACCCTCCTGCCCTCCTTCCCATGACTCATGGGGTTGTGTGGTCCTCTTACTATGTAAATGGGTTCCGAGTCATCCTGAACACAGACTCCAGGCTGAGGGGGTTCATGTGGGTTTGGGGTAGCCAGGGGCACTTGGAGCCCCATGGTGGTGCCCCCAGGTGCAGGGCGGGGCGCTCCTCACCTACTGTTGTGACAGTCAGCAGGATCCTTTGCTTCGGGGTTGTCTCCATTTACACCACAGGACCCAAGGCTATGCCATGACGCAGCAGTCTTCCCTCCTGTGGTGGGAGGGAGGCTTGAGAAGTAGCCAGGGGTGCTGAGGGGCAAGGCTGACTTGAAGAGCTTCACCTGCGTGCTTCTGGTCCTCAGAGGACGACAGTGCCTCAAACAGCACTGACCCTGCAGATACCGTTAGCCACACAGGATTGTTTGCATTTAAATATAATTCATTAAATCAAATCAAGAATGCAGTTCCTTGATCCACTAGGCACATTTTGAGTCCTCGATAGCCACATGTAGTCAGTGGCTACTGTATGGGACAGGGCAGATGAAGGACATTGCTATCATCACCCGAACTTCTGCTGGACAGGCTGGACTTTAGAACTTTTCTTTTCAACCCATGCTCCATGCATCACGCCCGCTCCCGGAGAAAAAAGCCTCAGAATGCCGGCAGGTCTGTAGTGTTCCAGCATCCCTGCTTCCCTGAACAGGGTCCCTTTCTGCTGCATGGAGCACAGCTGTTCTCCGCACAGGGGCGGTATCAGGGTTTGCTGGGCCCCTACCCTAGCCTACCTGGTGTCTCTCTCCCCGCTCTCCCCTTTCTCAGGTACTCCGTATCCATGTGAGTTGGTTTTGCTCTGTCTTTCTGGTACTTTTGCTCCCTGTCTTCTCTCCCTCCCCCTCCCCTTCTACCCCTCTCTTTATCTCTTGCTCTATTTCACGATCTTGTGGCTTCTTTTTCTCTGGTACCTTTCTCCATGCACATCTCTCCACCCCAGCCTTTCTCTCTGGGCATCTTGACTTAACTCTCTCTGTCTCTCTCTCCTCTCTCAATCTTCCTCCCTCTCTTCTCTCTGTCGCTCTCCCAAGGGACCTCCTTACAGAGCTGCTTTGTTGGAATTTGAATCGGTGCTTCACTCAGACCTTGGGGAGCTGACCTATCTGAGTTCAAGGAAGGTTAAGAGACACTCTTAGGCAAACATGCCCTCTTCTCAGCTCCGAGATGCCAAGCAGTCTGCCAGGAGGTTGAGTCCCCAGACGAAGGCGCCAGCCTTCCAGCCTGGGTCCAATTGGTGTGTTTCTGGATGCTTTGTGATTTTCAGCATGAGCTCCCTAATGCCATGTTATTAGAATCCCCGGGTGCAGAAGGGACTTGTTTATCTTCTTTCCTCCCTTAACGCCCTCTTTGCTGGTTTTTCATTGCGAGGAGCAAACTGCGTAAGCACATAAGCGGCTCTGTGAAAGCATCCATGGGGTGCGGCCCATGGGGTGGGGCGGCCGGCCTGGACGGGCTGTGCGGCGTCAGATCATCTTTAGGGATTTCCGCCTCACAGTTGGGTTTCCACTTCTCCGGGAGAAATGGACAGGGCCCGCCGCTCCTAAAACAAGGCTGCAGGCAAGACGAGACCCAGGAGAACCTTCTTCCCCAAGAGCTTCTGCTTCCTTCTGGAACGGTTTCCAAGACCCGCTCTTCTCACGGATGTTCCGGGCAACTGTTTACCCCAAACCCTGGCAGCAGGGGCAGGGGCAGGGGCAGGGCGGGTTCCCTTCTTACTGGAAGCTGGAGAGAAAGACCTTTCCGGTCTGGAGATCACATGCTGTTTTTTCCCTAAGAAGTTGAACTGGGGAAGGACGACTGGGAAACAGTCACCCCCAGTGCACCCTTGGCTGTTTTTCTCACCTCTTGAGACAATACAACAATGAGAGAACTTGGCAACTTCTGAAGAGGAAATTAAGCAGAATTTGCCTGGAACCGGGCCCTTTCAGTATTCGAAAGATTTATCACTGGAAAAAGTCTGCACTGACCTAGGCAGGCCTGCCTCTTCTAGAGCATTTTTCCCATGCTTTAGTCGCCTCTCCTCTGAGTGAGCCTCAGGACTCTGAGCTGTGCCCCCTGTCCCAGGGAGCCGGGTTGTCCCGATTCATCTGTCCACATGGCAATACTGGGACTGTGGGCAGAAGCTTGCCCTCTCCCCCAGGTCGGGTGCAGCCCAGTCTTCTCTCCCCATCCTTGGAAGGCACTTAGAGATGTCTGCACAGGGATTCTGGACGTCCCTGAGAAACCTCTGTCTTCTATAAAACTGGACAAACCAGGCCCTGGCTGGTGTAGCTCAAGTGGATTGAGTGCGGGCCTGTGAACCAAAGGATCGCGGTTCAATTCCCAGTCGGGGCACGTGCCTGGGTTGCAGGACAGTTCCCAGTAGGGGACGCACGAGAGGCAACCATACATTGATATTTCTCTCCCTCTCTCCTTCCATTCCCCTCTAAAGATAAAGAAATAAAATCTTAAAAAAATGGACAAACGAAAGAGAGAAGCAGTTCATGGCCCACCCTTATGGCAACCGCTGACTCCGTCAATGAGAGGGGAGGTGGCCGTGAGAGTGCAGTGACTGCACCGCAAGTCACCTCCCCTCTTCTGGAGGAGAGTTCTGGCCCACTCTCTTGTTTGAGAGGTGGGGCCTCCTGGCTACTGGAACAGGTGCCAAGTCCTTCCTCTTCCCCCGTCATCAGCATAATACTTTCAGATTTCCCAGCCCAACTCCTGGAGCCCAGCGGAGCGTAGGTGCATCATGGTCTCTCGTGTTGGGGTGGGCAGTAGGTAGAAAGAGCAGGCTGAGGGATCAGACAGACCTGAGTCCCAGCCCAGATCTTCTGTGCTGTACCTGTGTGACCTTGGACAGCAGGAATAACATCTCTGGACCTCTAATTTGTCCATGGTGAGGATTAGCAGTACTATATGTAGAATGCTTAACACTGTATCTGGCACATAGTAGGTGTTCAGGAAAAAAAGCATAGTAGGTGTTCATGATTATTTCTAAAGCCTTAGTCAAATACAGCTTGGGAAAGAGAGGATATCAAGGCCGAATAGTTCTTTTGAAAGTCAACTACACATGACACTTCTTTAGTGAGTAGTATGGGTGTAGAGAATTTCTATCCATCTGCCTGTCCATCCACCCGTCCACCATCCATCCATCCACCCATGTATTCATCTAGCCAATCATGCATCCATTCATCAGGTCAGCCAATCTTTCATTTAACAAAGATTTCTCTGGGTTTTGTGGACAGAGTGGTGAATAAGTCGGACATGGTCCTTGACCTCACAGAACCCACAGCCTGGAGAGGAGGAAGACTCAAGAAACAAGCAATTACAGGATAGTGTGATACATCAGATGAGGTGTCACCACCTGATGGGGAGGGGCAAGTCACCATTAAGACAGGTATTCTGGAGAATTGGCATTTCTGGTGAGACCTGAAGGGTAAATAATCCAGCAGGCAGTGAGGGAGGAGTGAAGGACGGGTGTGTGGGATGTACACTCTGTATGAAAGCCAGACCCCCCCCCCCCCAAAAAAAAAAAAAAAGCAAAGCAAGCCAGGTTATGCCAGGTTATGCTACAGTGACAAGCAGCCCCAGATTCTAAGTGGCTTAAAACAATAAAGGATTATTTTTCACTCCTGGCGGGTCAGCTGGGAGCTTGCTGGTGGAGCACACACCAATGCAATGTTTCTGGTTACCAGGGAACTACCAAATACTGTCCTGGCTCTTAAAGTCTTCCATTGGAAGTGACACAGGTCACGTCAGCCCATGTTTCTCTGTCCAAAGCAAGGCACCAGGCTGTGAGTACCTACCATGTGCTTGAAGGGAGCTAAAAATACCAGGGCAGGACACCGATGAGACCACAGCAAGCCTAGGGCTTAGATTCCTCATCAGAGACTTCGCAGGAGAGGAAAGGTCGGGTTTGTGTGGTCGTGGTATAATCTGACATTGCCTACACTGTTGTGTGTGTGTGTCTGCTGTACAAATGTGCACATTACTTAGGTAGGAGTCCATAGTTTGTTTCAGGTTTTCACAGCATTTCAGGTGCTCTTAATTCCCTAAAAGGCTGAGAAGCCCTGTACCGAGTGCTCTTTGAACTCCCTTTGAGCCTGATTCAAAGAGGCTCATTCCTTATACTGGACGAACGCATCAGAGGCTTCGAAAGAGCAGCCAGCCCAGAGGGGCGGAGGGAGCAGGGTGGCCACCTCCCCACACTGCTGGGAAATTGTACTGGGAAATAATGAGCCCGGTGGGTGGGGTGGGAGGCATTTGCTGTCTCTGTGCTGTCCGGGAGCTTCCCTCGCACCCCGGGGAGGAGGCATGGGAGAGCTGGATGGGCTGATTGTTCCTCGACCAGCATCTTTGCGCTTTGTTTTATTCGCGATTATTTCATTCAGTGAATTCTGAACACGGGCCTCACTGGAGAGGACGAAGTGAATCCTGCTGGATGCTGTCTCCTTTTCCAGTTCTGTGGGCACACAGGTAGACCACAGGGCTGGGATAAGGGCTCTGTGAGAGGCACGTGGCGGGAAGAAGTGCAGGCAAATGGCGGAGGAAGGGTGGTCCTGGTCCAGGCCTTGGGGAAGGCGAGGGGTTTTGAAAGCAGAGAAAGGTGGGCACGTGCCAGATGAGGAATGGTGGGCATTGAGGGTGACATGTGGTCAGACTCCTGCGTGGGCAGCAGGGCCTGTCTGAGCCTCAGTTTCCTCATCTGTGAGATGGCACTTCACCTCATCGTGATGTGTGTAGGGCATTTTGTGTGGTGCCCAGACAGTGACATCAGGCTGCCGTTAGTGACCCGAGGGATCTCGGTTAATCTCTACGCAGAGAGCGGGCTCCCTGTGCCCGTGTTACAGATGGGGAAGTACGAAGTCACCCAGGTGTTTTCAGCTGGGATCCACAGACCTCTGCTGAAGCCAAACCTGCCTTCTTTCCAGGTGCCGTGCTGAACTGCTAGGGTCGAGGCAGTCACAGGAAGGATTGAACTGGTCAGGAAACTCGGGTGTGGCTGGGCAAGGGCTTTGCACTCGCCTCCAAGAGGAAAGATTTGGAAAACTCAGGTTATGCCTGAAAGGTTGGGGGGGGGGGGGCGTTGACTAGGGCAGGTGAGATGGTGGTCTGTCACTGAAGAAACCCTCTGCCCCTTCTAGACAGCAAGTGCCCCTGTGAGAGGCAGGACACAATGGACCCAACTGGCTGTGGGGGCAGGAGAGGAACTCTGTTGAGCAGGGCCAGACTCACCTGGTGTGTGAGCTTGGACCTGGGGGTGCCAAGAGGGCTCATGATGAAACCGGGGTCAGCTGAGGCTCTGGGGGCAGGCTGGCTCCTTCCAGAGAAACAGGTGCCGGGAAAATGCATCAGAGCAACTCTCCTTGCCTCCAGGTGTGATACAAATCCACTCAGGGTTTGGAACGAGTCTCTAAGCCTGATCCCCCGCTGCACTGGCTACTGAACTGGCTCATTTATTCAAGCCCAGAGATTTCCCCAACTTCTTCCCTGACAGGTGATTAGGGCGAGGAGGAGGAGAGGCCTGGATCTCTTTGACTGAGGGAGACCCAAAGTTGTACATGCTTGTGCATGGACGTGGGGGGTGGGCAAAAGGTAGACTTTCGTGTTTAGAGGGTGGCTCTGGCCTCCGTGAGAATCCCTCAACGATCAGGGTCACTTGGTACAGGACTGTGGGGGTCACGTGGGACTGGATGTTGCGCTTCTGCCTTGGAGGGCGGTCAGTGGAAAACTGGGACTGCATAACTTTGTGGTTGGCAGCACGGGTCTGACCACCTGACTGCTCCTCCCGGCCCCGCACCTGCTGTGTGTGAGCCCGGGGGAAAGTTTTTAACCTCCCAAGCCTCGGTTTCCTCATCTATACCATAGGGATGAGTGGCTGCCAGGACCAGTTTCTCAGGGTGGACTTGCAAGGACTGAAGGAGCCAATCCATACATAGGACTCAGTGCTGGATCTGGCGTGCGATAACCATGCCGTAAAGTGACCAGGGGTGTCCAACCTTTTGGCGTCTCTGGGCCACACTGGAAGAAGAAGAGTTGTCTTGGGCCACACATTAAATCCACAAACACTAATGAAAACTGATGAGCAAAAAAAAAAAGGTTTTAAGTAAATTTACAGTTTTGTGTTGGGCCACATGCATAGCCACCCTGGGCCACAGGTGGCCCTCGGGCGCGGGTTGGGCGCCCCTGCCAGCGTCCGCATTGCTTTCACCGCCCGCACATCTGCTAGGACAGGGGTGAGAGCAGCAGCGGCACATATCGGAGGCAGCGGCGCCTGCTTGGGCCCCATTTTATTTGAGAGGAACTGATGATGGTAATGATAATAACAATGGCTGCCTTTCTGTTCGGCCGCCTGCTGTGTGCCCAGCGTGCTTCTAGATGCTTCACAGGAATTGTTCTCCAGCCTCCTGACATTTCTTCAGGGTCAGTGTTATTTTCCCCATTTTATGGAGGAGAAAATCGAAGCTAAGCTGCCCCGGGTCTCTGAACTAGGATGGTGCGGGTCAAGGAGGGCGTTGCTCTCTGTACAGTGATTTTAACTCAGACCTGAGTTCAAAGCTGGCTGCCTTCTTCCATGACTTTCTGCAGTCGGCAGGAGGTATAGTGGTGAAGCCCGCAGGCTTGGAAGACAGGCTGCTTGGGTTTGACTACACTCAGTTGATGTAAGACCTCAGGGTCTTGGTTTTTCCCTCTGTGACATGGGCATAGTGTCACCCACCTCATAGAGCTGTTGTGAGAGCTGATGACAGGGTAGGTAGATTATAACCACCAGGTGCCTGAGCAGCGCTTGGTACAAAGGGGGCACCCAAACAGCTTCCTGCCCCCCACCACATCATCCTACACCCCAGGCTTCTCTCCCATTCATCTGGGCCCCTCCCATGATCCTAAATAAGTCAAGTTGCCTATGCATTAAAGCTCTTCCAGCCACCAGTGTCTGAAGTCACTCCTATCCAGCAAAATAAGCATACAATGGCAGCGAGGTCTTATTTCAGAAAAGTCATCCTGGTTATCACTTGTATTTTGGTTTCGTACCAAAAGGTTCAGCCTGATATATCCCTGTAAAGGTTATTAGGGTCACAGAGCAGACCCTGTTGGGACAGACGGGCTGGGGCTTGTGTGCTGTTCTGTAAAATGCTCCGAAATGCTGCACATCTGTGACCGGACCTTGCTCTCCTGTTCTTCTTGTTGCAGGCTGCTAACAGCTACCTGCGGGACCAGTGGTTCCATTCTCTGCAGTGGAAGGTAAGTCCTGACTCAGTTGCTCATTCGTGGCAGCCGCCACTATTTTGGGTATGGCTCAACACTCTGTTACCCAGAGACCTGAAGGCAGAGATTTGTCTCTTGCCTTCTAGATGGCTCCGCCGTGGAGCCTGCTCCATTGTATAAAGCCATTCTCCCATCACCCTCTGTCATTTGTTATGCTTCTCCTAGCAATACCGAAGCAGCATTCCGGCCCTGTTGGCCCTTGACTTTGCTCGTAGCCTTATTGTGCTGTGCCTGCTTTCAAAAGGATTTTGCTGTCAGAACAGGGGCTCATGTGAGACATTGGGGGAGGCAGGACTTCAGGGGCTCAAGATGCTGTCTTGAAAGTAACTTCTAAAGGTGGCACCAAAGCAAAATTTCTGAGAATCAGAAGCTCAGCTGAGTTTTCATAGTCTTAACCTCTGGTTCTTTGGCCTCGTTTCCCAGTTCTAGCTCTGCATGGGATGATCCAGAGCCCCCAGCATATGGGGAAAATTGGTTCTCTACTGGTCCCAGGGGCCAGATCTTCCGAGGAGGGTCTTCTCAGCCCTGTGGGGCGTCCATACCCTGCTCCCGGGCTCAGGCAGCTTCCCCGCATGCCCCGCATCCCTGTCCTTCCCGCCTTCTGATCTTCTGCTTTAGAACAAGCCGTGATGGGCCTGTGGCCTCACGGAGCCAGCGGGGAATGGCTGGAATGGCTGTACTGTAAGCTGAAGAACTGCAGAGGGTGAGCAGCTGGCCCTGTGCAGGGTTTAAGGCCATGGGACAACCCAGGGAACACTCAGAATTCCTCTCGTGCCTCTGGAGGGGCTGTTGTCACAGCCAGGCAGAGGACGGAAATACAACCCTGGAAAATTACATTCCTGGTCCCAAAGAGGGCCACTCCTCTCCGTTTCCCCGACAGCTGCAGGCCCTCTCGCCTTGCTGCCTGTAGGGCAGTCTCAGAGGCTGAGCCTGACTCTCCACGTTGGGGCTGCGAAGGGAAAGCACTGGCGTTCGCTGAGCACCAGCTGTGTGCGGGGGAACTTGCAGCCCCACCCACCATGCCCATTTGCCCTTGCCACGACCCTGTGAAGCTCATTATCGCCACTGCTGCCATTTCATGCGTAGGAAAGGTGAGGCTAGACTGGAGCCCCCTTTCCATAGTCAGTAAGGGACTGAGGCGGGGTTCAGACCTACCTTTCCCCATACCCATGGATGTCTGAATGTAGGTGGAAAGTACCAGGTGGCAGCTAAAGAGGCAAGGAGGCACGAGCCTGCTCACAGAATCAACAGGTATGGCGGAGGGCTCATGTCCACAGGGAGAATGTCCCTGAGGCCTGGCTATCTGTGACCAGGTGTGTCCCAAGACAGGCAGGGCATGCGTCAGGACCTATGAGGGAGTTAAGCTCCAGAGCAGGTGAGATGGAGGGAAGCGAATTAGGATGGTGATGGTTGGGGGCTCCCTGAAGGAGGAGGCCGTTTCACCGCCACAGTCTTCTCCCTGTCTATTCTCAGTGCGTTTTTCCACACAAGCCCTCACTAAGGATTGCCTTGCTTTTCCTTAGCTCAGGACAGGACAGAAAGTACTCAGAGACATACAGCCTACCTGACAGGTTGGGAAAACGCCTCATTGAAAAGGTGGCCAAGATCAACGTTAAGAGAGAGGCTGTCTGTAGTGGTGTTCCACTAAAACTCTGTCTCTGCCTTGCCCTGGTCAACATTTTCTTCAGTGATTTATGTCAACACCTGAAAGGCAGCGCTTGGGGAATTTATGAACACTGTACAGCTACAAGGGATGACTGAGATGGTGGGCACAGACAACCGAGTTTCAAGAGACTAGCTAGAAAGATGTTCTGAAAGTGACAGGCTTGAAACGTACACTTCCGGGCATCAAGGATTGTGTGTGGAGTTCAGACAATTGATTGACCAAGCATGTAATTCAGGGTCCTGGGCTTCTAGCGGTTCTCATGAAGAGCTGGATGTCTGCACTCAATTTTGGTGGTGTTTGGTTTGTTTATGGTTGTTGAATTTAATCGGTTAAGTATAAAAAGAGAGAGAGAGCATCCAGGATGCCCGAGTGTCGAGGAACCAGCAGGCATCTGGCAGTGTGCACCCCTTTTGCCAGGTGGCAGCTGGTGTAGGATGACTTTTGTTCTCACTGTATAAGCATTCGATTGTGCCTTAGGCATGTGTAAGATACTGTCTGTTCCCCTTAGATAATTGCCCCCCACCACGTTTTAGGTATGTTGCCACCAGGTGGCAGTGGTATCTCAGTGTCAGCAACTTGATTTCATTCCTGTGGTTCTGTGCCACCTCGTTTTGATGAGGTTGGAGGAGGCATGATCTCCTTTCTTTGGAAATGGCAAAGAAACATAAGGTGGTTTGGAGGCCCTGCCTGCTAGTGAAATGAACCCAGAGGCCTGGATACAAATCCTGGTTCTGTAGCTTATTTGTCCAGTGGTCTGCCTAGGTTCTAGCAAGTGTTCATTGATTGAGATGCAGTTACCGAGTACCTACAATGTACCAGGCATGGCTTGGTGCTTTCCTGTTTGTTTTCAGTCAGCAAATGAGGGAACCAAGGATCAGAGAGGTCTAGTAACTTACCCGTAGTCACACAGCAGATTTCAGTACAGATCTGAGGTCTATCCAGCCTCCAGCTGTGCCTGATTCTAAGCTTTGGACTCTTCAGCCCACTCAGGATATGCCATTCTGCTTCTCTTGATACAATCACTCTCTCCTCTGTTTTTACAGTCAACCATTTTGGGCCTTTTTCCCCCTCTTTTTCTTTTCTATATATTTAACTTAAAAAAATCAATAGAACATTAAAATGAAGGACTTTAGAAATCTTACAACCTCAGCATGAGTTTTTAAATTTTCTAAATGTTATTTTTGTCTCCCCCCATACCAATATGTATTTGCATGTTGTAGCTGCAGTTCACATGGAAAATACATTCTCCTACTTGTAAGGAATGTTAGCCCTTAAATACTGTGTTCCCATTGATTTAGTTTTTATCAAGTTGTACTTGGTACCTCTTGGGCATTCTCCCAAGGGAGCTAAAACTTGTTGTTTGGGGCTTTAAAAACCTTAAGTTATTGCAGTAATATGTGGCCCTCCGAAGTACAGCTCTGTTCAACAAAATCTCATTTTTTAGTATTTAATTTCAAAGATAGGAGGGACTGTGGGGTATGAGGATATCCAAAAAGGCTCCATAGGGGGACAACAATGAAAAGAGACTGAGAGATGCTGCCGTTGAGTCTACCTCGTATTGTGTTGTGAAGCAAGGCAGGGTGTAAATAAAATAGCTGTGTGATATTCTTGCCAGTCTCTGCTCCATCCTGGTAACCCTGTTGTTGCCATGGCCGCAGCTCTGAGTGCCAATGTGGTCACATGCCGTCATCTACCAGCATGGTGGTCCATTGGGGAGTTCCCTCAGCGCCCAGCGTTGAATTGTCTCACTGTGAGGAAATCTGAGTCCTTTGCCCAAGGCCACCCTGAAGAGGAAGTGAGATTTGACTTACAGCATCCCAGCCCCCCAGAACCCCCTTCCCTGCCCCACCCCAGCGGCTCCACCCTGCCTCCCAGCCTCCTGCCCTCAGAGACCTGCGAGCGGAAAACCAGCATCTCTGGTCCCATGAAAGAGTGTGGATGGGCTTACTCTGGGCAGCGTGATGGCAGCTGCAGCCCTCCCAGCATCCCCTGGAGCAAAGCATGCTGTCCTGAGACTCCTTGGGGAGGCCAGCCCTGTTTGGTTTGGGTGGTTCAGCCCCTGAGGCCAATTCCTGGAGGTATGGAAGCATAAACAGTTGTGTTGAGTTAATGAGGCTTCATTTCTGACTCAGTGCCCCTTGGAGGCCGGGTCCTGTGGAGACAGGCCTGTCTGTGTGTACAAGGCCATGGGGGACAGCTGGTTTGTGTGACAAGACCAAGAGTGTGTTCCAGGCCGTGAGGGCAGGCTGTGTGCTGATAAAGCTGGGAGAACACTGTCCTGTTTCTGCGTCCGAGGATCGAGGCAGCAGGCCCTGACTGCCAGCTGGGAGCACACGCGCACCAGACCCACAGAGAGCCTCAAGAAGCAGACGCACCTGCTGTGCCTAGCCGGCCAGCACGGCCCTTCTGCGGCCTCCAGCTCTGAAGAAGAGCCGTTTCACTTCCTGAAGCGGGTTCTTCAGGCCGTTGCACAGATATCTTGAAAACTAAACTGACCTTATCCCTTGGGGGATCTGGGTCACCCTGAACAGCCCCAGGGGCTGAGCCCAAGTGCAAGGGACAGGAGCAGACGTTGTGAGAGACAAGAAGCTGGCCCAAGGCAGAGGAATGCTCTTGGCTCTGGGAGAATCCCGGCCCAGGTTTGCGTTCCCTCTGGCTGTCTGCCCGGGCCACACGGCCTCCTTCTCCCCAGCAGGGTTTCCCAGGCTCCCGGGGCAGCCTCAGGTCACCCTGTCCAGGGCTCTGTCTGTCCCCTGTGCAGAGTAAGAAGGCAAAAAAGAACGTGGGGTTCGTGCATGTGTGTGTGGGGGGGGTGACCATGTTATGAGCGCATTGGGTACGGAATGTGTTATTTGGGCCTCAGTTTTCTCCTCTGTGAAACGGGGATGATACTAGTACCTCGCTCATGGGGTCCTTGTGAGGATGGGATGCTCTGTCATTAGTGAAGCCTTTTGAAAGGAGCCCCACAAGGAGCCAGTGCTGTGGGAGCACCATTGCATACACCCTTACCAGGGTGTCTCCTGTGCATTGGTGGGTGAGAGCAACCTCCTTCCTAACCCCCCCTCGCCCCTACAAGAACTTAGAGTTCTCAGTAAGAACTGAGGATGGTGGGAAGTCTGTCCTGAGGGGCCTGCCCGGTGTGGGCCTTGTGGTGTTTCTCAGGTGTTTGAGTGCCTCCTGTGCCTGGCCCTTCAGGTACATTAGCTCCCTTAATCTCACAATGGTTCTTCAAGGTCTCTGCTACCCCATCTCATAGATGAGGGGATCAAGAATCTAAGGGGACGAAGGCCATTGATAAGGACATCCTAAGGATGTCACAGTCTAGCTTCCACATCAGGCCCTGGGTGAGCCCATCCTATGCCCAGAGCCCCACTGAGGCTCAGTAACCAGCAGGAACTCCAGTGGGCAAGTGAGAAACCGGAGGCTTGGAGGCAAAGACCATGGGGGCTAGAAGCCGAGGTTCTCCTCTCTCATCGGGCCACACACTCGGGAAGGATGAACCCCTCACCCCCATTCCCATGCAGGTAGCGAGGCCCCAGCTGGTGCCAAGATTCCTGGGGAACAGGTCAGAGGGACAAAAGGCCCTTGAGCCATCCCTGAAATCCCTCTGGGACCCACCCCCTTTCCCCTCCTGGGCCGAGGCCTTTCCTCCTGGGGAGGAGCCACTTCTAGTCCTGCGGCTGTGGGCTGTAGACAACTTTCTCTACCCAACTGCAAATTCCTCTGAGCGCACATCCCCCAGCACACAAGCCCTAAGTCTTCCTCCATCCCTCCCTCGACACAAAACAGCAGGTGGCCATCGCCGCCCTTAGCGGACGATCGCTCCTGTGCCAAGCATGTGCCTCCCTGTTGAGTCCTCCCAACCCTGAGGAGAGGACTTGTCCTCCCATTTCCCAATTTCACAGATGTGGAGACTGAAGCTGAGAGGTTAAGCCACTCATGCAGGTCACACAACCATTAGATGGCCGAGCTGGGGTTGAACACAAACTCAACTGATTCCAGACCCTGGGATCTTATCCACCGAGAGTGTGGCTCCCGACTGCACACATGTGTGAGCGCCCATGTGCACACACACCAGACTGCTCCTTGTACCTGTGAGCTTGCACTTCCCGACTGTTCCCTCTCTGCCTTTCCTTTCCTGTGACTTGCAGGTGTAGGGCCTGGGTGTTTTTGTTTTGGGAGGCATTTCATGAGGACTTCACATTTTTCTCTAAGTTTCACAGACTTCACCACGAGGATTGAGGATTGTGTGAATTGGCTTCTGACTTGGTACTCCCCTGCTTGTCGTGGATGGTGGCTGATGCCCTAACCCACCCTGCTTGTGGCACAGCACACTGTCAGACCACCTGTCCTCAGCCCGAGAATGTTAAGCTCAGCAGCAACCCAGTTCCACACCTGCCCCAAACATGCTGCATCACCTGTGTCCCCAGATTCCAGCCTCAAGGCTCTGTGTGCCTGGACCTCGCCTTGTTTCGAACTCACCTGCTCTGGCCAGGATGTCCCTTTGCCTGGAGGGAAGATGGTGGCCCCTGTTTCACCCTCCTATTACTTATGTGGTGGCCTCGCCCCTCTCTGCGCCCCACCCTCCTCCCCTGTCTCGGGCCGTCTTTCTCTGCCTTTTACAATGATCATGAAAAATCTTTACAGCCACATCAAGGACAACAACCACTCTGTTCCTACCAGTCCCCACCTGATGACTGATTTCACTCTCACACGTGTCCTTCAGGTTTGTCCACCTTTGCACAGGCCTCCACGGACTCTCACTTTTGGGCACTTGGGCTGTTCCTGTTTTTCTCATTACAGGTGATGCAGTCATGACTGTCCCCCACAGTAAAGCTTTTACTTCTTTTGGACCACTTTTTTAGGGCAGATTTCCAGAACAATGGTTACTGGGCAGCGTTGGGCTATTTTTTAGTGGCTCTTACCATATATTGCCCGTTTGCTCCCAAAGGATAATGTTTGCAGTGCCTAAGAGTGAGGGCCCTGGACCAAACTGCCTGGGTTCAAATCCTGGCTCCACCGTCACTACTGGCTGTGTGACCCTGGACCAGTTATGTTCTTCTCTGGGCCTCCTTTTCCTCCTAAATAAAATGGGGTTATTGTAAGACCAAGGTCATTAGGTTCTTGCGATGATTAAATGGGTTAATAGCTTCAAAGAACTTAAGACAGGACCTGCTATGTGAGCGAGCATTGGATCAGTGTTAATTAATCCTGTTCTGCTTTACTGATTAAGGGCCCTGTTTCCCTCTGTGCAGAAGGGCTATAGAGGCCAGCTGTAGAAGGAGGGCACGGGCATGGCCCCTGTGCCAGCAACCCCCAGGGGGCCCACTGCGGGCATCCCTAATCGATCACGGTACTCTTTCGCTGAGACAGAACTCTTCTCAGCATAGCCCCTGCTGGTCCACCTGAGTTGACAGGGAGAGTGAAAACTTGCCACCATCCCTGCTCTCGTGACTTCCTGCTCCTGTGGTCATGGGTGTCAACCGTCTGCCTCTGAGAAGGAAGGTGAGCAGGGAAGCAGGACAAGGATGGCCGGGAGGTGGCCTCAGTGCTCTCATTGGCCCAGCCACAGGTTGGCTTCCTCCAGGTTGAGAAGGCAGGAATTCTGTCAAGATTAATTTCTGGCACTTGGTCAAAGAAGGCTTTGTGACCGCCTAAGAGGGGATCAAGGGATTCAGTGGAGCACTGTGCAAGGAGGGGCTTTCCCTCGAGGCAGGGGGCCCAGCACAGTCCAAGACTTTGAAAGGGGCCTTGGCAGGAGGTACAGCTGGTGGTGGCACTGAGCCCCAGAAAGCACAGGCCCTTACAGAAGCCAGTCCGGCCAGGCCCCATCAGCACTTAATGCTCAATGGCACCAAGGGGAGGCCGCGGGGGCCCAGGCTTCCAGTCCCCCGGGAAGGCCATAGTCTTCAGTGACTCCCAGCCCCAGCCCATGCCCCTTGGTGTGTCATCAGGGACCCTGTAACTAATAACAAGGGAGGCTTCAGGGATTGAAACTAACAAGTGGCAGAGGGCAGGGCAGCCTGGGAAGCAGAGCTCATGCTCTCGTGGGCTTTCTTTGCTGTAGATGGAGAGAACAGTCATTAGGTGCCTACTAACACCAGGTGCTATGCAGGGGCTCTCGAGTGTGTGATCTCTCACAACCTTGTCAAAGGTTGGTCAGAGTCACCTTGAAAGAGGAGCTGGGAGGGCAGAGGGCTTGTCCACATTGCACAGCTAGAACCAGGCAAAGCTGGGATTTGAACCCAGGGTGGTGGTTCTGAACCCAGCCTCCTTCTGCTGGTGGGAAGTGGCACCGCTGTGGACCTGGAGAGGGTGGGGACGTAGACATGGGGGCCCATCTAGGAGCCACAGAGGCAGAGAAGCCTCAAGCAAGTGTCAAGCCCTGGTAGCAGTTTCCGCTGCCAGCATGCTCTCTGGAATAGACATGGGGCATTTAGATCTGTTTTTTAAATAAACTTTTTGTTAAAGGATAACATATGTAGAGAAGAGTGCACAGATCCAGAGAATACTGCTGGATCAACGGCACCAATGTAACTGGCTCCCTGATCAAGAAACAGAGCATGGCTACCCCTGAGGAGCCCCCTAGCGCCCCCAGTCCCCACGCTCCCCTCTCGACCCCCACCACAAGAAGCCATGACCCTGCCTTCCAGCAGCTAGACCAGTTTTCCTGTATCTGGACTTTGTATAAATAGAATCATACAGGCTGAACTCTTGTGCCTGGCTCCTTTGGCTCAAAATTTTGTTTATAAGATTTATTCATGCTGTCATGTGTAGCGGTAATTTATTCATTTGTTTTGCTGGATGGTGTTCATTTGAATGAATAGGTTATTAATTTGTTCATTCTGTTGTAGAGAGATACTTCCAGGTGGACTATTACCTATAATTGTTCTCTTACCAATTGTTCTATTGGTAAGAGAACGATTCTAAACATAACTTTTGGTGAACGCATGCCAGCATCCCAGTGAGCATAGACCCTGAGGCCGCCACAGGGTCCCCTTTCATGGTTGCTACCCAGCAGTTTTCCGGAGTGGTCCTGCTAGTTTATGGACCTGCTAGCAGTGTAGATGAGTCCCAAGGCACAGGGTATTTTAAAACCACATTTATATAGGTTTTCTTTTAATACTGAAAATGACAGAGAGAACTAAAATAATTTCTTCGGTCCGTAAATCTCTGTTAACATTTTTTAAGTGTTAAAACATTGGTCTATAATTTACATGTAACAGAACGCACACATCTTTACGATTGGGTGTGGTGAGTTTTGACTGTTGTAGTCACCTGAAAAACAACCACCCAAATCCCCATCACCCCAGAAAGTTCCCCATCCCCTTTTCCAGGGAGCCCCTCCTTCCTCCCCAATACCCTTTGGTAGCATTTAAGACAAATGAATGTTAACCCCTACATGGCAATTCTAAGGAGTGTAGAAAGGTATACAATGCACAGTCTCCTCCTCCCCCAAGTCCCTTTCCCAAAGGCAGGGCCGGTAGTGTTGATAGTGTCGACAGATCCCGGGGGCAGGGAGAGGGGCCTTCCCCAAGGTTTCTATGAGTATTCCTTTCTCAACACCACACAGATTTTATTCCCCACACTGTTGTGTTCCTTGCCTCTTCACCCACTAAAAATTATATTCGGCGGTGAGCTCTCTGAAGCAGCATGCATAGATTGCCTTTGTTCCTTTTTATGCTTTTGTAGTATTCCACTCAGAAAAGGGTCAAGCTGAATGGGACTTCAGACTTTTTCACGAAAACTGCTGTCCAGATGGGGAAACTGAGTTTCTGAGAAGCACAAGCATTTGTTGGGCTCCTACCTAATCAGTGGGCCAGAGACAGTGAGAGGTGCTTTGCTCCCTAGTCCTCACCCTTTGAGTCCCTCCAACCATCCCCACTTGAAAGGGCAAGAACCTGGAGCCAGGGCACCTGGGTAGAATGAGCTGTCCTGGGACACAGTGGAGCACCTGGGTCGATGCTCTGTCCCTGGGACCCCAAACCTTTCCGTCCACCCTCCTGCCCCAGCCAGAGCTTCCCCAGCCCCCACCAGAGGGCCAGCCTTGGGCTTTGCGACATCCTAGACACCCCCACGTCTTCTGTGTAAAGATCTTCCCAGGGCCTCGGGAATGGCGCATGACAGCGGGCTCCTCAGACGGCCAAGAAAGAAGTGCATTGTGGGAGTTGCTTTTTCTCTAAACAAGGAAGGGGGACCAGAGAGTGTGTGTGTCATCCCACGCATGCTTCGATGGGGGCTGATGACTCACTGAACCATACAAGGAAGTTTTTTCACGTAAACGGTTTGCGGGTGAACTTGTTTTCTGCCCTTTAAGGCAGAATTTTTTTCTCTATTTCTCTCTCTTTAAAGAAGTTTTTAAAACATAAATATAAGGCAATATCTTGGCTAGCAAGACCTTTTGTTCTGCAGAAGTCTGCAGCGGGTCCCTTTTGGAGTGGGTGGTGAGCAGCGTGCCCCTGAGTTGGATGGGGCTGCTGGGCAGTGTTGGGGCGGGGCTGTGGCAGGGGCCCAGCCTCAGAGGGGAAGGTGGCCTGTCCTTCTGTGTTTGTCCTGAGGCCCCCTGCCCACCTGTTGACTCAGAAACGAGCAGTGCCTGACCCCACAGAGGAGTTAGGTCCTTGCCTCTCCTGGTGGTGAGAAAATACCCAGTGTGGCAGCCAGCTCAACTCTGTGGGAAGAGGTGTTTGGGCGAGAGGCTACCTGACAGGAAGACAAGGGCAGAACTGCCATCATCCTGCTTGCCCGGTGACCCTGGTGCCTTCTTAGAACCAACACAGTTTTACGGAAATCCCTGAAATGGACAGAGAGCCCCTTTTGAGGGACCTGAAGCTGCCCCTGACTGAGCCTTCTGACCAGTGGCAGAAAGCCAAGGTTGTTTGTTGCTGGGTGGGGGCTGGGCTAGGCAGGGGCTTGGAAAAGACCTTTAGCCAGAATGGGCTGAATCTGATTCCTGGGCTAGAGCAGATGTCTGGGACTGAGTGTATGGAGCCCAAAAAGCACACCTAAGAGGTCAGGGGCCAACTCAGCGCTGGTCAGAGGTGGCGCACTTGAGCTGCCTGCTGGCACGTGTTGGCTCCTGAAGCCTTTGTCAGTGTCTGCATTAAACTCTCCACCCAGGACGGTCCTCATCCCCCACAAACCTCCCTGCCACAACGGACCCAGGGGTTTTGAACCAACAGCTCAGTGGTTTCCAAGTGGGGTGCCCAGACCAGCAACATCTGCGTGACCTAGGAACCTACTAGAAACACAAATCTTTGTCTCATGAACTTGAAGGTGGCGGGGGAGGGGGGGAGAGGGAGGAAAGTGCCGCAATTGTGTTTTGCGTGCCCTCCGGGTGGTTACGATACACACCACAGATGAAAAACCACTGTAATGATTTGAAGAAACTACAGTAGACATTTATTGAGCTCCTACTGTTTTCCATTCATGTTATCTTTTTTAGGCCATACAATGCCCCTGGAAGGTGGAGATTATATCCCCATTTTACAGACTAGGAAACTGACTCTTAGATTAAATAATTTTCCCATATGTCTGAACCAGAATTCAGACCCAGGCCTGAGGCTCCTTCTGTGTCCTGACCCTGTTGCTGGGTCTCTCTTGACCTGAGATCATGGCTGAATGCATCTGTAGCTTTTAGATTGCTCTGCCTCATCGCCTCCATCTATGCAGGTAACTTAGACTTCACCACGATGGACACCCTCCAAGTGCTGCTCCCAGGCTCCCCCTTGGACTCCCCCTGTGCAAGGAGAGTTCTCAGTGCACCGGAGGGGCCTTCCTCAGCAAGGAAGGAGCAGCCCCCATGTCATTCCTCCCTCTTCACGAGTCCCCTACCCAGGGAGGCAGGAGTGCGTTTTACCCCACACTCCAGCGCGCCGTCGCTGTCTAGCTGCTTACACACGTTGGGGATCAACCTTAAATTAACTGATCAGGGAACTGCGTCCTCTTCCAGGGAGCTCATAAGTTAAGGCCCTCTGTAGAAGGAGCCGTGGCTGCAGCCCCGAGGAGACAGCCCAACACGGAATGGAGCCCAAACAAAGGGATGAACAGATGAGATATTGTCTGAAGCATTGGAAGCACTAGATAAAGTTCTGAGTCAAATAAACAGCGGAGGCTCCTGTGGAGATGCTACCGTCTTGAGGCACCACAGGGAACTCCTTATTTGGGATAGAGACGTCCCTTTCTGTGCCCAGAAGAAACAGCCTTGTGCTGGTCTTTGCGTGTCAGGAGAGCGAAACTCGCCAGGGGCCTCGCCCTCCCACATGGCAGACGAAGAGCAGTCTCTGGTACAGTGTTTGCATTTTTCAATTTATTTCGTGGGTTGTTATGACTCGGGGGGTTTCTTCAGAAAACGGCATCTCCTATTAATGATTAATGAGCGGTCTCCACTGCAGTCTTTAGTACTAAGTTCAGGTTCTGCAAGGTGGGGTCTCCTGCACACCTTGGGTGTGGAAGCAACTGTGTCGAATTTGTAATTAAGGCGAGGCAGGACACCTTTCTGGACGTTTCCTGGGGAAATGTCTGGGGAAGACAGGTGTTCTTAGGGACCCTGGAGGTATATGCTTGGAGCTAGGGGGCTAGCGCCGGGCAGGCGGTGGCCCCGGGGAAGAGCTCTGGCCAGGAGGGGAGTGCCAATCACCGAGGTGTGGTGGTCACAGCGGTCCAAAGGGAGCTGCCAGAAAGACCTTTGAGAGAATTTGCACAGAGGGCAGACGGGAGGACATCTGTTTGTTTCGTTTTCGTTTTCTAAATGAACATATTCCCTTCGCCTCATGGTGCTTAAGGTGGTTTACGAAAACACAGTGTGGGAAAATCTGCACTAATTGATATGGAGCGACTTCCGCCAGGTGTTAGAGGAAGAGAGCAAGAGGCAGAGACCTAGGTATCATGTGATGCCCCTTTTGTACAACGAGATGAGGAGCACAGCCACAGAAACTGAGGACAAAATAAATCCCTGCACATGCGTGTGGGATTATATGTGGCTGTGGAGAAAGATCTGAGCTGATAGATACCAGGGGCCAGCGGGCTCTCCAGCCCACCGCCTGGTTTTCTAAATAAGGGTTTTACGGGGACATGGCCCTGCCCATTCGTGCCACAGCAGAGTGTGGCAGTAAAATCCTGGAGTGTTTGTTATCTAGCCCTTCACAGAAAGTGTTTGTGCAACCCTGATACATGTCACGGAGGTGCAGTGTGAAAAAAGGCAACCTGTATGAGATAGGCTAGCATCCTCACGTTCATACTGGTGTGTACACACATGTTTGTGTATGCAGCAAGAGAACAGTTTCTGAAATTTGGGGATTTGTCTTATTTCTTTTTGATTAAATGTACAGTACTTGGATATGGCTTCCTGCAGTAGTTTGAAACAGTTTAGATAAGGCTGAAGTTCCTCCTTGCCTTGCCACCCCCCCCCAAACTACTTCCCTCCCCCAGGAAGACAGCTGTCATCAGCCTGACACATGTCTGCCCCCCCACCTTATGTGTTAGATCCATGTATGTGAGCCCATGCATGTAAGTGCATGTGAACACATAGGCGTGTGTGTGGTTTTGCTTCTGCACTTCAGGTATCGTGAGGGTGGGATCCCCGGCAGGTCTCTCATCCTCCGTTCTTTTCCTCGGCTCTCTAGTACTACACCGCGCGTGCGGGCCACGGCTTATTTAAGCGTTTCTCTGCTGAAGGGCAGTCAGGGGTTCTCTGGTCATCCGTGCCGTTTCTCAGAGGTGACCTGTCTTTAATCAAGGTCCTGCTGAACTCAATAGCCACCATTTATTGAGCACCTACAAAGAGCAGGGCATTCAACACGAAATACCACATTTAACCTTGTCGGCATCTGCAAGAGGTGGGTGCTACTGTTAGCCCATTCACAGCTGAGGGAACTGAGGTTCAGCAAGGTGATATCATTTGCCAGAGGCCGCACAGCTGGCAAGTAGCAGAATGGAAATCTGAATGCAGATGTGCCCCGCTCTCGGTTTGTCATACTGTATACACCTCGGAGCCAAAACAGGGCCCTGCCTGAGCCTCTCCGTTCCCGGGAGTTTAAAGGCTGGTGGGGGAGGTGAGTGAGCAAAGGGCAGTGAGTGTGTAGTGTTAGGTGTGCCGAGCATCTGACTGCCCCCCACCCCCAGCACTGTCAATGGTACTCCCTAGTTGGGGGCTGCTGGAGAATGGCCTCCTGGGGTTAGGGCCACATGGAGACAGGAGAGTGTTTCCATATGTGGAGAGCAGGTCCGGGGCTGTGTCGTGACTCAGGACAACGAGGTGGCCCTGAGGAGGGATCCCGCTTCAGACAGGCAGTTTTGACCTGGGGCACATCGCTGTCCCCCTCTCTGTTGTTGTGAGCGCCTCATCTGTACAGTGGGGGTTGTGCCTGCCCCTTTAGACTGGACCAGCAGTGCTGACCCCTCACCCCACACTCAATCATCCAGGGATTTTGAATGTACTTCATTTAATGTGGTAAAATGTGCATAATGTGAAATTGACCTTTGTAATCGTGTTTAAGTAGCATTAAGTTTCACAACATTCACACTGTTGTGCGACCATCTCCACCACCATCTCCAGAACTGTTCCCTCTTCCCAGACTGAAGCTCTGCCCCTATTAAACACGAACTCCCCTCTCCCCTCCCCCAGCTCCCGGCACCCACCATCCTGCTTTCTGTGTCTCTGAGCCTGACTCCCCTAGGTCTCTCGCAGAATCCTACAGTATTTGCCTTCTTGTGACTGGCTTACTGTCCTCAAGGTCTGTCCATGTTGTAGTGTGTGCGTGTCAGAACTCCCTCCCTCTTCATGGCTGAGTAATCATTACATGGATGGACCACAGCTGTTCATCCATTCCTCATGGGTGGATATTCGAGTTGCTTCCACATTTCGCCTCTTGTGAATAATGCTGCTGTGCACATTGGTGTTTAAATATACTTTAAATTATACCATGCCCCCCAAAATACAGATGCCTAGGCTCTACTCCACCCCCAGCACCCACCTGGTGGGATTGACCTGGGGGTGGACTCTGTTCATGGAATATTGTTAAGCCCCCTCAAGTGGTTTTGATGTGTAGCCAGGACTGAGAACTCCGAAATAATTGTTTTGGGATTAGCACCTAGCTCAATGCCTGGCCGTAGGGAGCCCCGCCAGGGGTGTCCAACCTGCAGCCCAACACAAAATCGTAAATGTACTTAAAACATTTTGAGATTTTTGTTTGTGATTATGTGTCACAATGTATTTAATGTGTGGCCCAAGGCAACTCTTCTTCCAGCGTGCTGTGTACAGAGACACCAAAAAGTTGGACACCCTGCACTCCAGGTTGTCGCTGGGTGGGGGCGGGGGTTACTATCAGCTGACGTGGGGCCCTCCTCAAAGAAAAGGGAGTTCCCTTTGCTTCGAGCGGGTGTCTCCCTCATGACCCCTCTTTGCCTAGGACCCTAAGCCGGCCCTGACGTCCTATCTGATTTGATGTCGTCCCAGGGAGGACCCCTGTAGCTTCCCTGGGTGACCAGGTGGCTCCTCCCCACATCATAGACAGGGTGGGTGTCCAGGTGTCCCTGCCCAGCCTTTCCCGAGGCAGTGAAGGGCCTCTAGTTATAGGCGTGGAGCGGTGACACCAGCATTTCTATCCCCTGAGGGAGTAGGAAAGAGATGGGGGACGGGGGGTGCTTCAGGTCTTTCCCAGGAAGACAAAACCCAACAAACTCCAAACTGAGGATAAGCTGGGAGAGGCCACTGAGAGCAGGGGCACCTGTGTGCTAATGCCCTCTCACCTGCAGGCCCAGAGGGGCCCCAACTGCCACCTTCACCAGGCAAAAAGGGTTGGAGGGGTCCCCTCAGTGGCTGAAGCAGAGCAGTGGAGCAAACAGAAGCCAGGTCTCCTGGGCTCCTTCTGTCCTTTGTGGCTCAACAGCTGTATGAGATTCCTGTGGCTGCTGTAACAAAGTACCACCCACTGGTGGTCTCTGGTGGCTGCTACAAATCTTGGCATTCCTTGGCTTGTAGATGCATCATTCCAGTCTCTGCCTCCGTCTTCCCATGACCTTGCGTATGTGTGTGTCTTCAAAGGGCCTTTTTATAAGGTACTGGGATTAGGGTTAGGGTCCACCCTAATTCAGCATGACCTCATTTTAACTTGATGGCATCTGCAAAGACCTATTTCCAAATAAGGTCACATTCAGGTACCAGAGGTTAGGACTTGTATATATCATTTGGGAGGACGTAGTTTAACCCACAACACCAGGTGTGTGACCTCAAGCATGGTGTTAGGAACAGAGTAAGAACATGTGTCTGCCTCGTAGGGAGTAGTAAATGAGGTATGTGAGTTAGGGTTCAAGATCATCATTCTTATCTGGAATCTACTTAAAAGTGCAAGCTCCTCGACCCTCTGACTCTGAGTTGGAATCTGCCTTTTAGCAAGATCCTCACCACCCCCTGCCCAATGGTTCATGCACACAGGAGCATCTGAGGAGCACTGGGGGCCAGGAGGATGATAAAGGGTTTGGTGTAGTGCCCGGCACAGTGGAAGCACTTCATACATGTTAGCCATTATTTCTGATTTTTATTCTCCCTCTAACAAACACTGAAAGCACCTTCCACGTGCCCTGAGTGGTTCCAATCACTGCACAGAACAGTAAAGAAACAGACAAGGCCCCAAGAAGCCCGGAGCTGAGTGAGAAGAATAGTCACATACTATTTTAAAATGTAGTTAAATGGATGTGTGAGGTGATTGGATGTTCCCAAGAGTGCAGCAGGCCCTAAGCGCCTGGAAGGATGTGGTACTCTGCTGGGAGACTGGCACCAAGGCCAGTTCATCTCACCAGCCAGATGCATGGTTTCCTAGGCAACCAGCCAGTGCCCCAGAGCTGATGAGCAGGACACTGTGCCCAAGTTCCTGCTGTTTCCTTGGAAGCGGTAATGACTGCAGGGAGACTGCCTCCGGTGGGCACCGAGGGGCTGAGTGGCCAGGCGGGCACTTTCCCCTCTTTCAAACAAATCGCCTGTCTCCCCAGGCCTCTCAGCTGGGCATCCAGCAGCAGCCAGCGGGGTGAGGCCCAACTCTCCAATTTAAAGGACTTCTCGCTTGTTTCAACAGGAGGCAGCAGCAGTGGTCGGGGCAGAGGAAGCGCTCAGCTGTGCCTCCCAGAGTGGCGCGGTAGCTGGGCGCTCAGGATCCATAGCTAGATCTGGGTCCCCATTCCAGCTCTGGCTCTTACTTGCAACATGACTTAAATTCTCTCAGCCTCAGTATTCTTGTCTGTAAAATGGGGCTAATTATACCACTCACCTTGTTGAGTGGTTGTGAGGATTAAGAAAATTATTTTATACAAAGTGCTTAGCACAGGGCCCAGCTTATAGAGAGCCCTCCAAAAGTGTTAACAATCACACTCTTGTCACTGCCCATTATGGTCGTTCCTGGACACGGTAAGCCCTGGACGAGTGGTAGGCCGTGTTGCTGTGATTAGTGGCTTTCTTAGAGTGAGTTGAGCTGTGCCTTACGCTCCAGCTGACAGGGCTGGGCTACGTCTCATTTTGTGTTGTTTCCTCACTCCTTTCCCCTCCACAGAGGCAGTGCCCAGAGCAGGTGTCCCTGCACCTACCGAGAAAAGCCTGAGTCCCTGGAGGGTAATCACTGATTAGTCCATCTGTCGGTTGTTGGGCCAGCAGGTGACACTTGAGTAATTGTGTTGGCTACAAGATTAAGACCTGAGGGCCAACTGGGTGGTTTGGGGATGACACACACAGGCAGCTCACAGGCTTGGGTTGTATCTTCAGTGCTAAAAGGATTTAGGGGAAGCCATTCTGGAGGACTAAAGAGAAGGCTAAAAATGCCCGCCTGCCTAAGTGCCGGGGGCCCCAGCAGCATACTGGCTCGGCAGGGATGTGAGTTACTTGGCAGCATCAGCACCCACAGCCCCAGAGAGTGTGGGCAGGTCAAAGGCCCCTGTCTAGGAATCAGGGAAGCCAGACAATTCACTCGGCCAACCTGTCCTTCTTCCTGGTTGTGAAGGCACATTTGGGACAGCAGCCTGTAGACCTGGAGGGCAAGTTGAAGGAGTTGGGCAGGTGGACAGGGTGCTGCTCACGTATTGGTCCCAGCAGATAAGCATTGGCTGAGTGATGGGAAGAAGAACAGGACATTGCAGGCCCTCAGGGGGCAGGTGACAGGAGGGACTCCAACACTTTAGGACAGCACTGCCCAGTAGAATTCCTACGGCGATGGAAATGTTTGTATCTGCACTATCTGGTATGACAGCTACTAGCCCCTCGCAATCGAGCAGCTGAAATGTGGCTAGTGGGACCAAGGTGCTGCTTATTTCGTTGTAATTTATTTTAATTAAGGTAAATGTAAGTAGCCATGTGGGCCTGGTGGCTCTCCTGCTGGTAGCACAGCTTTGGGATCTCACTGGAAAGAAATTCTAAAAGCTGGTCCGGTTCCTCCCTGGCTTGCTTTCTTCCGTGGCTCCAGAAGCTCCCATGCAGCCTTCTCTTTAATGTCAGGTGGTGGGAGCATGCGTGCTTGTGTGAGCCTGAGCCTCCGAGGAGGCTGTAGCAAGCAGCGGAGCAGCAACCCCTACCATTGGGAGGCATGCTTCCAGCACATTCTGAGTCACGCCTTCCCTGACGAGGGACACATTCCCAGTGACAGCTCATCTCCTGTGGAGGAGACAGCAGGCTCCGCTTTACCAGGCCTAAGAACCCGGCTGTCTGTCGTTGCCTCTGCTGTGGGAGCAGTTGCCGGAGAGATGGCAGATGTTTCCCAGGTAACATCCCCTCCCTAACAAGCAAAGAGTGAGAACTGCAATGGAGTGAGTGACTCTTCCTCACGGGAGGCAGCAGTCTCCTCCTGCTGGCTCGGTTGCTTCAGGCTCTGGTGGGGCTTAGTCATCAATGCCGGGAGCCCTCCTAAGTCCTTTCTGCTTTGGACCATTCATTTTCCCAGGGCTTGGTAGGTGATAAGAATGAGAGCTGCTGTTTAGCCAGGATTGGTGCTGGGTGCTTTATGTATATTATTTCATGGAATAGCCATGGCAAAGCTTTGACGCTAGTTATTCTCACCCCATGTTGCAAGTGAGGAAAGTAGGCTGCAAGTGACAGACTGAGTTCCATGAGTACAGCCCTGTCTGTTTTGCTCACCTTAGTACTTAACACGGTGCTTGGCACGACATAGTAGATGGTTCCCGGTAGTTTTTGTTGTTTCGTTGCTTGGACAGATGGGTGGATGGGTGGCGCATGCACGGATGACTGATGAATGGATGGATGGATGAAGTAAAGCTTAGAACTGAACTGAATGAAGTCCCCTGAGGGCAAAACCTGCGAGCTTAACCACCAAGCCAGACTGCGGCTGGCTTCGTCTGCAGTCCTCTACCTGGGAAGTTTGGGATTTTCTTTACACACCTTAAGTGAGGTGTAATTTACATACAATTAAATTCGCCTATTTTAAGTGCGATCTAATGATTTTACTAGATTTATAGAGTATGGAGCTATCGGTACAATCTAGTTTAGAGTATTTCCATCACCTTTCAAGATGCCCTCAGGCCTCTTTGCCATCTGATCTCCGTTGCCCTCCATGCTCCCTAGGCAATGACCGTCCCACTGTCCGTCTCTTTAAATTTGCCTTTTCAGACATTTCAGATACAAGGAATCATACAGTATGTCTTTTGCATCTGGCTTCTTTACTTGGCATAATTCTTGTGAGGTTCATCCATATTGTAGCCTTTTTACTGCCAAATACTACTCCGTTGTCTGGATACAACACATCTGGCTTATCCATTCATCAGTGGATGGACATGTGGGTCATTCCTGCATGTGTCTTTATGTAGAGTCTGTTTTTAGTTCTCTTGAGTAGATTTCTAGGAACAGAATTGCTGGGTCAAATGATAAATTTATGTTTAATGTTTTAAGCAACTGTCAAACTGTTTTCTCATGATGTTTTACTAGTTTACATTCCCACCAGCAATGCACAAGGATCCTGGTTTTTCCACACCCTCGCCCGCACTTGGTACCACCTGTCTTTTTGGTTGCAGCAGCCTGGTGGGTATGCAGTGGTGCCTCTTTGTGCTTTGAACCTGCATGTCTTTGATGGCTCATAATGTCGAGCAGCATCATTCATTTACTGCTAGGCTGGGGTTTCACCTTTTCAGCGAGGGGTTGGCAAACTTTTTCTCCAAAAGGCTGGATAGTAAGTACTTGGGGCTTTGTGGGACACGTTGACTTCCGTCACGTGTATTTTTTCATGACCCTTAAAAAATTTAAGACCATTCTTGGATTCCTTGCACAGAAATAAGCAGGGAGACAGCTTGAAGGCCCCTGTCAAAGGATTCCAGCAGCCCATCCACTGTGGACACGGCAAGAGGTCGCCCACCCCTCTTGGTGAAATGGGCTCAATGGGAGGACCACACCGCGAAGCTGCAGGCTGGGCTCCTGGGAGCCTGGCAGTCAGGGTCCGCAGCCCCACTGCAACTTATCGCCAGATGAGCTCATCGGAGTTCCTGGGATGAAGCCTACTAATGCGTCACCCAAGGCAGAGTAACTGGGCCCCTGTGGTCCTGCATGGGCCTCCCTCTGCCTGTAGCTGCCCCGTCCCAGAGTTCAGAGCCTCTTCTGGGAACCAGTGGCTCGCCCACACCCGTGACCATGATGCCACCTGCTGTTCCCACCAGCCCCTCCAGCAGCTCCTCTATTCCTTGGTCACGTGGACCCCGGTTTTCAGAACCTTGTGAACTTGTCCTGGGCTTCACCCCATGCCACCAGGCATTCCTGACCCCTTCTTCACAGTGTCTCTTGATGAATCTGTCCTTCCTCTCCACCACCTGTGCTGGCTCTGGTTGATGTGATAGAAAGAGGGAGACTTCTAGAGTCTATCCAAGCCAGTTTTGATTCTTGAGTTGCGCTTTTTAGCTGTGTGACCTTGAGCAAGGCATGTCGCCTCTCTGGTCATGATAGTCTATGTGTGAGCAGGGTACTGTCGTCCTGTAGCAGCAGCTGCAGGTGCCCTACCCTCTCAGCAGCCTCAGAGTCCGCTCCCAGGGCAGCTCTGCCTGTAGCAGGCCCCCAGCTCCTGGAGCTGCAGTGAGGACAGAATGAGACGATGCTCGTAAGTGCCCGGCACAGAGCCTGATATGTAGTATGTGCTCATTGATTGCTAGCCCTTGTTACAACCCCTGGGACCTTCTGGTTTTGCATGCAGCCTCTGTGACCACTGTTCTGGGGCTGCCTCTTACGCAGCGGTTTGGGTTCCAAAGGCATTCGTGGGAGAGCTGTTGCCAGTGAGCTCCAAGGCTGAGCACAGCTATAAAGGGGCTCCTTGGAAGCTGCATCGGGGCTGGTGGCACCCAGTGGACCCTTCGGCCAAGGTCTTGGTATGTCTGAGTGTGGCCAGCAGGGGACTATACTCACGACCACCCACGCCACGGGCTAGCTGGATTCAGTTAAATTGAAACGAGAGTTGGCTGGAGCAATGTTCATCAAAGATTAATGGTGGCTATTTCTAAGATGTGGGATTTTTGAGGCCTTTTAATTTATTCTTTTTGTGTGCTTTTCATCATGGTTTAAAATTCTTACAATATGCACGCATTGTTTTCACCAAAAAGTGAAGTCATTATTCTTTCGAAAGTAAATGACTTGCAGGTGATCAGAAGAGAAGGCACTAAATGCTCAGACTGTGCTCGGATCTAGAATCTGCTGTGGGGAAGATGGGAGTGTGTGTCGTGGTTTTCTTTGGGGCTTAATAGATGGCAAGCTTCTGTGACCATTTCATAGTCATTTGAAAAGTAAGCAATTCTCTGAGCACAAGGCAAAACCACAATGTCCAGGACTCAAAGGAGCCTTCTTCCCTGGGAGGGATTGGGGTCTGCCTTAGGAACAGTCTCCACTGCATGAAGCTTCAGGCAGTTGGTGTTTGCTTGGATCAGTCAGGGAGGCTCAGCTGATGGTAGCTAGGACCAAGTCTGGTTACATCCCCGGGAAGCCCAGAGAACTGGGTGTGTCTTGTCATTAATGTCATGGATTTCAGCAAGCACTCATCAAGATGTATTTACTATTCATTAGCCACCCACCCCCAACAGCACTTGCCATGGCTTTTTCCCATCCTGATCGCATCCAGAATGATGGACAAGGAGATGGGCTGCTCTTTTCCCCTCCTGCACCTGATGAAAACTGTGCTGTCTTCAACCTTTGGGCTCCTCTCACCTTCTTGGCCCTCTGAGAGGGCCTGTCCCTCTCTGGTTCTTTTTTTTTTTTTTTTAATATATTTTATTGATTCTGCTATTACAGTTGTCCCATTTCTCCCCCGTCATTCCCCTCCACCCTGCATACCCCCTCCCACCCTCATTCCCCCCTTTAGTTCATGTCCATGTGTCATAAGTTCTTCAGATTCTACATTTCCCACACTATTCTTGCCCTCCCCCTGTCTATTTTCTACCCACCGTCTATGCTACTTGTTCTCTGTACCTTTCCCCCCTCTCTCCTCCTCCCACTCCCCTGTTGCTAACCCTCCATATGATCTCCATTTCTGTGGTTCTGTTCCTGTTCTAGCTGTTTGCTTAGTTTGCTTTTGTTTTAGGTGTGGTTGTTAATATGTCAGTTTGCTGTCTTTTTACTGTCCTATTTTTTATCTTCTTTTTCTTAGGTAAGTCCCTTTAACATTTCATATAATAAGGGCTTGGTGATGATGAACTCCTTTAACTTGACCTTATCTGGGAAGGCTTTACCTTCCCTTCCATTCTAAATGAAAGCTCTGCTGGATAGAACAATCTTGGATATAGGTCCCTGCCTTTCATGACTTAGAATACTTCTTTCCAGCCCCTTCTTGCCTGGAAGGTCTCTTTTGAGGAATCAGCTGACTCTCTGATGGGAACTCCTTTGTAAGTGACTATCCCCTTATCCCTTGCTGCTTCTAGAATTCTCTCCTTCATTTTCATCTTGGCTAATGTAATTATGATGTGCCTTGGTGTGTTCCTCCTTGGGTCCAACTTCTTTGGGACTCTCTGAGCTTCCTGGACTTCCTGGAAGTCTCTTTCCTTTGCCAGATTGGGGAAGTTCTCCTTTATTATTTGTTCCAATAACTTTTCCACTTGTTGCTCTTCCCCTTCCCCTTCTGGTACCCCTATAATTCAGATGTTGGAACATTAAAGATGTCCTGGAGGTTCCTAAGCCTCTCCTCATTTTTTTTGAATTCTTGTTTCTTCCTTTTTTGTTTGGTTGTTTCTTTCTTCCTTCTGGTCCATTCCATTGAATTGAGTCCCAGTTTTCCTCCCATCACTATTGGTTCCCTGTGCATTTTCCTTCATTTCACTTAGCGTAGCCTTCATTTGTTCATCTAATTTGTGACCAAAATCAACCAATTCTGTAAGCATCCTGATCACCAGTGCTTTGAACTGTGCATCTGATAGGTTGGCTATCTCTTGGTGGCTTAGATGAATTGGCTCTGAGGCTTTGATCTGTTCTCCCATTTGAGCCATTTTTATGGGTTTTTGTTTGTTTGTTTGTTTGTTTTTGGTCTGGTCACAGCTGTTACGTACTGAGGGGAGGAACCTTAGGTGTTCACCAGGGTGGGGCAGCCCAGTCACTGGGTTGTGACGCTGTATGTGGGCAAGGTCCGAGAGGGAACAGTGGCACTTGCTCTGCTCTCTCTCGTATTTCAGTCCCTTCCGCCGCTTCCCACAGAATATTGGGCCCTTCTGGTGCTGGTTTCCGTGTGGGTGGGCTTGTGTACATTCTAGGACCCTGTGGGTCTCTCCAGCAAACTCTCTTGTGAGGCTGGGAGTTTCTCCCGGCACCTCAACCCCCACAAGTGTTTTCAATCGATGTTTTTAGGTTTCATTTCCTGGCTCTGGGGCCCTGGGTTGCGAGGTCTGTCTTGCTCCCCGTTTTCGCCTGGATTATCTGTGCTCGAATGTGGGGTTGCCTGGTCAGCCAGCTGTGGCTTCACTGGGTCTGCCCGTTGCTACCCTGCGCCCGGGGTCCACTAGCCGCCGCCTGTGCACCCAGGTCCACCTACCTCCTCTCTTTCCTGCCATGACTCCGCCCCTCTTACCCGTCTGGATGAATGGTTGTCAGACTTCCGTACAGTTCAATATTTTTTGTGAGTTCTTGTTGTTCTCTTGCTTCTAAATCTTTATTGTCCTTAATTTTGGTTGTTTGAGGAGGTACAGTGTGTCCACCTACACCTCCATCTTGGCCGGAAGCCCCTCTCTGGTTCTTGATGGGAAATGGTGACTGGGCAGAGAGCCGTAGGACAAAGAGAGAAGGGGGTGAGGGACAGAGGGAGTGGATGTTGTGTGTGTGTGTAGGAAGAGACAGTAGACTTACACACGAAAGACCTGGGGCAATGAGGCGGGAGGTAAACTCTGTGTTAACTGTGGGTGATGGTGGTAGTGATGGGGGTGTGATTAGCAAGTAAGAGGCTCCAAAACATCATGGGAGTGCGAAAAAATAGGAGAAAGCAAATGGGATGCTTTTTTGTATTGCTGTGGATTGTACATTTTATCTTTTTAAAGCTTTTCAAAAGAGGCTAATTAAGTATCCCGATTCCCCTTTTTGTTACTGGTGGTAGCTTTGTTTGGACTGTGCTTTCGAATGTGACTCCATACAGAGAGTGGCCATGTAGGTCCAGGATTTATAAAGGTTACATATTTCAAGAGGCTGCAAGGTATTTTCATGTCTGGTTTATAAAAGAGGAAACTGAGGCTCAGTGGGTGCAATGCTTTATAGGAAGAGTCAGATATGTCTGACTCTGGACTCTACCCCTTTCCACCCCAGTGCCTCGCTCAGCACAATCCCCCCCCCCACTGCACCCCCCCCCCCCCCCGCCAGTTTGATGAGGACTATGTCCCCCAGATGCATTGGATTCCAAGATCACATTGTAATTCTTAACTCAGAAGCTTGGTGGTCAGGGAGACGCTGGCTGCCTTGGGGGCCGGAGGGAGACCCTGACCTCCTCCTCCTCCTTTTCCTCATTCAGACTTTGGCTTGGAGATTGTGACATGTCACTCCAGCTGGCTGCTGGCATAGTGACACTAAAATTAGGTTTTCCCCATAGAGCAGCGCACTTAATGAAGGAGTTCATCCCAATAGAGAGGCTCCCCAGCAGGCCTGGACCGCAGTGGGGGTGGGGATCTGGCTGGGGCACTGGCCTTTCGCCTTCGGAGGCAGGGCTCCTGTTTCCATGATGTCAGAGAGGTGGAGCTAACTCAGCCTCAAATCGAGGGAGGCAGCAGCCCTTGGCTTCAGCTTTGCAAGTAGCTCCTGGGCCAAGGTGAGAATGCTCCCGTCTTCCTCACTAGGTGGAAGCTGAAGACACCCTCATGTTTCCGGGGGGCCGTCTTGGGCTGTGTCCCCACCCGGCTGGATGGAGTTGAATTCTTTGCCCCTGGTCTGTCTGTCCTGTTTCTTAGCTGAACCCCTCTCCAGGGGGACCTCTTGGGAGCTGATGAACAGAACTAGTGCTTCTAACTCAAAGAAAGTCACTTTGTGGACCCACGAATATTTCTGCTCCTATTGGCTTTGAACACTCGGGAAGTAAGTTTGGCAGAAGATACGATCTGAAAGAGAAATCTCTTTTTTTGTCTTAAGTCACTGGAAATCATATTGAAATTACTCTTCTGTATTCGGGAAGTCTGGCCACAAACACACCTGTGACTTAGGACAAGCCTCTCCTTCCTTTTTCAGGTGTCCGTTTCTTATGGGCAGAGAGTGGCCCACACTGACACTTTCTTGGGGACTTTTACAGCTTAATGCATCTGATTCTTTGATCACGTTGTATCTTCTGGCATTGACATATCAATAACGTGTTTATGTCTCTGTCTCCTGACCAGAAAAAGATTTACAAATACAAGAAAGTCCTGAGTAACCCAAGCCGTTGGGAGGTTGTCTTGAAGGAGATCCGAACTCTGGTGGACATGGCCCTGACATCACCCCTGCAAGACGACTCCATCAACCAAGCCCCACTGGAAATCGTCTCAAAACTGCTCTCAGAGGTAAGATGCTTCCCCTCGCTGGACTTTGCACCTCACTGCCCCCTATTTTAAATTATTTTATTTCCCTTTACCTCCCCTGCTCACCGTCCCTCGGCCAGAATTGGATTTGAGTTTATGCTGTTTCTCTGTTGCTTAAGGAGGTGAGCAATTTCCCCCAGCTATTTAAGGGTGTTGAGAAGGTTTGCCCACTGCTTCCAACTGAGCTGTCCGGGGCTGGGGCAAGGATGAAGGGACAGCTGTCACTACCCTGTCATGCCTTATGACCAAACAGGATGGCACGGGGTGGTGGTGTGGTTATGGTCTTGGCCCTGAGGCTGGGCTGGTGGTGGTGGTGGTGGTGGTGATGGCTGAGTCAGAATTCTCTAGTTCGTTCCCAAGTGGGAGTGCATCTGGGAAGCCCCCAGACTGTCCTTCCTTCCAGCCCCCGCTGTGGGGGCTGGTAGTCCCAGCACTGGCCTGCCTCAGTGCCAGTGGTCTAGGCAATATGGTTTTCTGCCCTAATCACCCCCGACAGCCTACAGCTATATTTTGTTTATCTTGCACAGGATTTTTAAAATTGGGAGATTTCACGACAAAATGGGAATTTCCTAGTTCTCTTTAAAAACAATCAGGAAATTCGGCAGCACTTTGCAGCTGGTGCTGCTTAGCGCCACCCGTCCGAGCCATCTGCTTTGCCAGGCGGCCCCGCGCTTTGAGTGTGTGCTGGGTGCCAGGCGCCGTTCTGAGCGTTCGGGTGAAGGCAAGCCCCTGCCCTCCTGGAGCTTACGGCCTGGCAGTGGGGCAGACAAGGGAGACTTAATCAGGGAGTCAGACACGCTGTTCGTTAGGAGGCGAGGGGTGCTAGGAAACACACTTCTGTTTACTCTGTTCCAGGTGCTATTCTAAGCTAGGCACTTTACAAATATTAATAATACTCCTCATTTACTTGCCTGCCTGGCCCCTGGGGACACTAGAGTTGATGGCTCCTGATTTAAATTATGCATGGCCACCAGAGCAACACTTCTGTTTCCTTCTTTCTGTCCCCCTCCCTTGGAGGTGGTCCCTGTCTTCTGACACCCTTGTTCCCTGAGTAACTTCTACACACCCGCCTCGACTTCCACATAAGCTCCCTGCTGCCTAGACCTGGCCCTCTCTCTGCAGGCCTGGATTGCTCACTCCCGTCGGTCCAGGAAACCGGCCCAGGCTCTGCATGTCTACAGACTTGAGAGAGTCCTTCACTCTGGGAGGAGGTAGGGGTGAGAGGTGGAAAGAGGCCATTACAGTTACAAGCAGAAGAGCAGAGGATGTGTCCTCGGTGGGAGACCAGCCTTGTTTCACAGAGGAGTTAACACTCGGGCGCTGAAAGGAATGGCAGTCAAAGTCTGGAACTTGAGGCCTGGTGCTGTGGGCCCAACCTCAAGTCCCGGCTTCCCACCCTGAGCAGGGGAGGGGTAGGCAGGCCAGGGGCTGGCCTCTCTCGGAGGAAGGGGACAGCAGCTCACCTTCGGTAAGCAGCCACTCTGTGCCAGGCGCCATGCCCCCAGCATCTCTTTTAACACATCCACCCT
Organism: Glossophaga mutica; assembly: GCA_039655065.1. Taxonomy (NCBI): domain Eukaryota; kingdom Metazoa; phylum Chordata; class Mammalia; order Chiroptera; family Phyllostomidae; genus Glossophaga; species Glossophaga mutica. The sequence continues at coordinate 25,694,143 of CM077315.1, forward strand.
GAGAGACGGGCCTTGCTGTCTCCATGTCACAGATGAGGAAACTGAGGTCCAGTGGTACTGATCTGCCAAGTAAGCAGTGGGACTGGAAATTCCATTCCACCTTGGCGCTGTCTGGTTCTTTCTACAAGACCACATCAGCCTCCCCTTCCTCCCTACCAGCCTTGGCCACCATTATAAAGTCAGGCTCGTTGTGAGGATGAAGGTGGAGGTGGCAGGTGACACTTGCCAACCTCCGGCAGGATTTCTTTCCCATCTCAGATATGCTTCGTGTGACTACATGCCCATGGGCCTTTGCATTACTTCTCCAGCTTTCAACCAACTGTCCAAGTCAGCTGATTGCCAAGTAGTTGAGGGGAGAGATAAAGGCATTAAAAAAAAAAAAATAGTAGGAGCTTGCATTTGCCGTGTACCTACTGTGTACCGGGCTGGGGTCAGTATTATTCACCCTGTTTTCCTGAATAGCACCGCCATTGGTAAGGGACAGACCTGGGACTGAAGCCCAGGTGGCACCTCCTCCAGTAAGGCTTACCGCCTCTCCAAGTCACACTAACACTTTGTCAGTACGTGCTCTGTGACGATCACTTTGGCAGGGATTTAGAGCTGATGTTTTACATTTCTTCCGGAGACCCTGCAAGCTAAGTATTAAAATATGGGAAAGAGTCGACAGAGGCTCCAAGAAGTTCAGTCATCTGCCCAGGGTCCCTTGGAGAAGGGGTGGGCCAGGACCCATGCCCAGGTCTGCCCGATGGCAGAGCGCAGGCTCTTCTGCACAGGTGTGACACGAACTTGCATTGATAGAGGCTTTTTAGCGAGGGGGAGACCCACCTGTGTGGGACAGTGGTTAGAAGCAAATGTGTGGAGTCAGAAAGACCTAGTTCCCTCCTCAGGAGCTAACTGGCCTTGGACAGGCTCCTGGGCTTCTCGGCACCCGGTTTTCACTGGTGAGCTGGGGCTCAGATTAGCGCCCATTTCACAGATATGAGGGTCAGTGCTCTAACACAGAAGCAGTGTTGGCACTGCGCCTCACAGTCAGGGGGCGTTTGGGAAACGGTCACACTTCTGTTGTCCCGGGAGATGTTTGAGATCTGGACCTCAACACTGGCAGCTACACGTCCAGACAGCATGGGTGGAAAAGCAAATGCATCCTCCCTCCTCACCCTTTCCTGTTTAGACTCTGTGGGGCAAGATTCTTTATCTGTTCTCTTTACTCAAGTTGTTTCTGAGGCCTACTGCTAAGAGGCTCCAGCCCTCACCTAAGCAACCAGAAGGTGGGCAGGAGCCCAAGGGACAGAGGGGAAGGAGGGGGCTGTTAGGTGGCAAAGCAGTTCTGAGAAAGAACCATCCATCCACCAGCCAAGCGAAGCAGGCATCCCTGACCTCCCGGGCCTTTGTTGAGTTGAGTGTGTGGAGTGGCCAATCAGCTTGGGGTTCAAGTGTCCCCTCTAAGCAGTGGCTCTTAATGAGTGCTCTCCACCCAGGGTTGAAAATGGCCTTGGTGGAGAAAAGTGTCCCTGCAGAGTGGCATGGGCTGCCACCAGTGACTGACAAAGGAAGTGGCCTCTGTGCTCACTGAAGGCTCTTCCTGGAAAGGTGCAGAGTACAGCGAGGGACAGGCTGGTCCCACCGAGCCTGAAAGATGGAACTGCCATTTGTGTGGGCTGAGCACCATGGCTCAGTGGTTGGAGATAGAGGCTTTGGAATCCGCCAAATGTTAGCTGTGTTCCCCAGTAAGCATCTGCACCTCTGAGTCTCAGATAGCTCACTGTTGAGGGGATAGCAGGAAACAGCAGGAGAACCTCCAGGAGAAAGAGGAATGGGTGGGATTGGTGTTACAAAGCTCTGACACAGTGCCTGAGGCGTAGTGAGCTCGTCAGTCAGTCATAAGGGAAGAAAGACCAAAGCCAGGCTTTCATCTACCCTGAGCTGAAACATGACTGGTGTTTAATAGTCTGCCCTAAGTGGGCTGCTCAAACTGCAACATCCACAAAAAGAAAAAGGCATCAGAATCCGTAAAACATCCTCCTGAATGTTCCCTGATTCTAAGCATCGCGGGTCAGGCTGTCTCCATGGAAACCTGGAGACTCGTGCAGCTCAGACACTGACCCTGGTTCTGTGTCCACCTTCATCCCTTGGCAGCCAGACGAATACAGCCTCACTAGCTTCAGCTGCAGAAACCTGGCGGCTATCCCAACGCCCCTGAAACCTGTCCAGGTGGTGGGTGCCGGGGTCTTTTTCTAGAGCAGTCAACCTTTCCTGTTCACAGTCCAGTGAGGAGGCTTCTTGCGAGCAGCATCTGTGACCGTTAGAAAATATGAATTGACACCAAAGAGAGCCCGTGTCCACCAAGACAGACAAAACAGAACACACCCTGAAACTAGCAAAACAAAGACAATGGCAGCTGTCTCTGAGTTTTCCCATGATTTCTCGTTTATTGCGTATTCATTGCTTTCCTTACTTCCTTGTTCACAGGATAGCAGTACAGGTACCCATTGTGTAAGAAAATTCCAGATTGGGTGGGGGGTGGACACTAAAAATTAAGCAAGTTCAATCCATTCAACTTAATATTATTTTTGAAAGTTAACTGTTAGAATTTGAATTTAGCTACAAGATCTTGGGCCAACTCATAGAACACCAGTGTTCCTTAGGAACCCAGTTTGCAAACCGCTGAGATGATATACACGCCATTCCTAAAAGACTCCAGCATGGAGCCAAAACTTAAAAGTCTTCTGCACATGTTTACTGTAAACCTGTCTTCTGGCTTCCAAGTGGCATCACTATGACAAGGGCCAACCACAGGTTCGAGCCCTGTCCATATACCCTCTCCCAGCAGCCCAACGAGGATCCCACTGACGGAAGAAGAAACTGAGTCTTACCGAGAAGTGATCTGTCCAAGGTCACGTAACCCACAAGCTGCGAAACAGCAACTAGGAAACGTGACTCCCCTGCCCCAGTGTGTACTTTCCTCCTGTCCCAACTGTGCCTTCGGGGGTCTTCTCATCTGTGCAGTTAAGGAAAAGGACAGCAGCGCTCTGTCCGAGAGGCCGGAAGCATGGTGGAACTCTGCGGACCTTTGACATACAAGTGTTCCATCTTGTTAACATTTGGATTTTTGTTTTGTTTTGTTTCCTGCCTGCTTTCTGCGTTCCGTCCTTTAGAACACAAACTTGACTACCCAGGAGCATGAAAACATCATTGTGGTAAGTCTCTCACCTCCCCTCTCCCTCGGCCCTCTGCTCACTGCCCATGCCCACAGATCTTCCCGGGTTTGGGCTGTTCGCAAAATTCCGGAGGCACCCTTGTCATCCAGCAGCACAGCCACCTTGCTCAGCTTTCTCTTCTCCCGCAAGCCAGACATGTCTCCCCCTTGCTTTTGCACATTCAGAGCCCCAGTTGATTTGGGGGAGACGTAATTATCAGTGTTCGAGGTTTGTAGCAAATGTGTCTTAATTGCCTCCTGCCTCCTGAGACTGCTGAGGGAGTTGAAGGCAGGAGATAGCAGAGACCACATAACCCATTCAGAGGCAAAACCTGTAGGGGAAAGGTAACTGGCCTCTCTCCTGCCCCAGGCCGTGTCTCCTAGTTAATCCACAAATAGAACCTGGACTTAATTCCCTCTGATGTGCAAATTGAGATGATACTTTCTGGGACTTGACTATGACGTAAGCATCTTTGGGGCAAAATGTCTTTCTGGGTTAATTTTCAGCTATGAAACATGACTCTCACTAGGGAGAAGAAAGAAATGAATTTGCACCCACTGTGTGCCAAGCACTGTGCTGTGTCTTTGAATCCACAGATAACTAAGACAGCCCCTGCTCCTAAGGAGTTCATCTTCATTGTAGGAAGACAAATGAAATCATTGCAAAAATAGAGGCACATGCTGTAGAGAGTGGAGTGATAAACTCACCTGGGAAAGAAGCCAGAGTGCTTCCTGGGGGCAGTGATGTCTGCACTGGGTTTTGAAGGATGAACAGGAGTTTGCCAGATGGTAAAACAGAGTACAGGCATTCCAGAGAGAGGAGATAAAATATAAACAGAGATTTAAAGCAACATGGTAGTTTTTGGAAACTTCAGCATTGCTGGAGCATAAAGCGTAAGGAAGTGGAAAGCAGGGAGGCAGAAGGTGAAATGGAAGTGAGAGGCAGAGGCCTGTGTGCGCCTGGGAAAGGACCTGGAGCACTCACCTGCCCAAGAGGTCCCATGGCTGCAGCCTCTGAGTCAAGGGCAACATCCCAGACACTGTGCCTCTCTGAGCTGAGTTAGGGCTTTGGGTGCCCACCAACTTGGCCCTAGCTAGCCCAGCTGAGAGAATCACCCTCCCTGCCCCAGGTGGGTCCTGTCAGCTCCAAAGGAGATAAGCCCTGGGCCTTTTATTGCTGAGAGTAAAGGTAGCAGCTTCCATGGAGCCCCAACCACAGCATCTGGTACATAGTAGGAACTGAGTGGGTATTTGTTAAAAATACAGAGGTTTTTCCTGTGTTTCCAGCCTGGCCACCCATTGCCATCTTGGCCAGGACAAGGGAGCATCAACCAGGGCACCCCCAGTCATCCACCACCACCTTTCTCTGGTATACTGTTATGAACAAAGTAACAAACATTTGTTGACATGTGAGTGCAGGTGTGCCAGACACTAGTCTCTATTCCGTAGACATACAGCTGCCACTGAGGGATTTACTGTGTGTGGGGGGAACCTGGCAGGTCAACGGATAAATCAAGGAATGACATGGTCAGAAGTTGACATTTGTTCAGGGTGTTAGAGGAGCACAGAGGACGACACCTAACCTCCTCTGTCAGGGAGGGTGCTGGGAAGAAGATGACAGGGCTTCCCGGAGGAGGCGAGCACACTCAGTCTTAGACGGATGGGAGCCGTCCCAGGAAAGGCAGTCCATGCAGGTGGTCCAGCACAAGTAAAGGCGAAGGGGTGAGACTGGCTAGTGGAGAAGCAGAAGGGACTGTGGATGCCAGGGAAGGAGTTGGCATCTTCCTCTCCCTCTGTCAAACTCTGTGAGTCCCACGGTGCACCTTGGCCCTGGAAAGGAGGGGTGAGGGCTTTGGACTTAGGACAAGGCTGGGAGAGAAATGTTGGTAGCCCAAGAACTTATATGCATAACCCATGGACATGAACAAAGGTGTGGGGATGCCTGAGGGTGTGGGGGCTGCTGGGTGGAAGGGGGGCAAAGGGAGCAAAATGAGTACAATTGTAATACCATAATCAATAAAATATAATTAAAAAAAAAAAGACCAGGAAAAAAGATAAATTCGGGCTGCATTTAGCCAGCTAGTTTGGCTGGTCTGACCCTTAACTGGGCCAGGCTGAGCTTCCCTGCTCATTGAGGATGCCTGAGAACAGGGAGGAATTTGATGAAGGACCTGGCCCTCAGCCCCCCGCCCACCCGCCTTCAGTGTTCTTCTTTCCCGATGCTGTGTTCATTATCGTGACGCCCTCAGTGGCCCCCATTCATTTCCACAGTTACACTATCTGATTTGACCTGTTGGCAACTAGTCCTCTCCCAGTGGGGCTTGGCGTTTTTTTATGTACTTATTTTTCATAAGCACTTTTATAAGTAACCTGAGTTGGCATCCGTGCAGTAGGTGACGGTTGGTGGGTGACAGCTGAAGTGTCACTGGGTGAGGATGGACCTGGAGGCCAGATGCCAGCTGCCTTCCCCCATGCTGGTGAAGAAAGGGGGTTTAAAGCTGAATGTGGGTTCAAGTTCAGAGCCAACGCAGACCCTAGGCCCACCTCATACTAGCTGTGACCGTGGGCAAGTAGTGGAAGAACTTTTATTTAATTTTATTAAAATTAGCTTTGATTTTGCAAGTATTTCATGAACGTATTTTAATTGAAAAAAAATATGCACCCAGTTCCAGCACCCTCTTCAGAGACAGTCCCAGCGGTATCCTGCCGTGACGGAGCCACACAGACAGACACCGTCGTGTCTTTGCTTTTTCTTTTTAACATCAATGATGACATGCCGGATGTGTTGTTCTGTGTGTGTCTTTTTACTTAACGTGTCTTGGAAATTCTTTCCAGTCTTTCCATGCATATCTGCCCCCAGGGTGTCTCACCTTTGGCACTAGTGACATTTGGGGGTGGAGAACCCTTTGTGCTGGGGGCCACCCCGTGCACTGTGGGAGTCTGAGCAGCATCCCTGGCCTGCACCCACCGGATGCCAGTAGCCCCCCCACCATGACGCTGACGGTCAGAACCGTCTCCATGCATGCCGACACCCTGGGGGGCAGAGCCACCCCAGGGGAGACCCACTGGCCTGCCCGCATTCTCTCTCCTGGCTCAAGAGTATTTTTACTTAATCAGACAACCACTCGGCTAGCTAACTTGATGCTCCAAGCCTCAGTCTTCTCGGCTGTGAAATGTGTGTGATAACAAGGTCTCTCCTACAGGGCCGTGGGAATGGCTAAAGGAGCTAGTACCCCCAACACACTCAGGGCAGAGAGGAATTCCACAAACATAAACGCTTTTTTATTAATTATACGTTTTAAAATTATCATCATTCCGTGACTGAGGCAGGCCTCGTGACTTCCCTGACCCTCTGTCTCTTCGTCTGTGTACATGGAAGCAGCGGCTGCTTTACCTCACCAGTTGTGACGAGGACCAAGTGAGGGAACCGCTGTGGCAGCACGGGAGCCAGGCCTGATGCCCCGTGTGGACGCTCAGCTTGTTCCCTCTCCTCCATTCCTTGACTCCGGCCCCGGGAAAGCGGGGCTCGGTGTGATAAAGGGCCTCCGCCCAGCAGGGCGCACCCTGCATGCTGTCCCTCCTCCCAGAGCTGGGTCGGAGCAGCAGAGCCGCAGGCCAGACAGAGGCTCCCATCCCGCTGTCTCTGCTGTGACCTCGCTTCTCCCTGTGTTTACAGGCCAGCACGTTGGAAGGGGCAGCACAGTCCCCACCCAGGGGCCAGACACTGCGCCTCACTGTCAGGAGACCCCCCTGCAGTGTGGTCGCGTTCTCCATCTGTACTGCCCATTGTGGGAGCCACAAGCTTCCTGTGACTGACTGTCAAGCACCTGAACTGTGGTCAGCGGGGCCAAGGGACTGCACTCTTAATTTTATTTCATTTAAAGTCATTTTATTTCATATCAGGTACATTTTGAATAGGCACACACACAGCCCTGGACAAACATGACCCTGGGCCTGGCCTCTAGCTCTTACCAACCTGGCTGTGGGTGCTACAGCCCCTCACAGTGACTTTATCTGTCACCTGGGTGCCCTCCCCGACACAACGGGTCCACTGAGGGTCATCTTCTCCTCGTGTCCAGCCACACTTTTCCTTCCCCGAGACTAGCAGAAGGCCTTACTGAGAGGTCACTACACACAGCCACCGGCGTTGCTGTAGGGGGTAGACGAAGCCATGCAGGCAGGGTCTGAGCTGCGGCAGGTGGTCATGGGGAGACCGCACCATCGTGGAGCCTCCCTGGGGAGTCGGGCAAAATCGGCACCCCTTGCTGCTGTGCCAGCACAGCCCAAGACAGTCCCCTTGCGGTGGTGTCGGTGATGTGCTGTGCTCTAGGCAGTGTGCTTATACCAAGCCCAAGACGCCAAAGCTTCTAGTTTTCGCTCATGAAATCCCCCCAACAACCCTGTGAATCAGTGACTCTAGTTTCCCCCATTTTATGGACCAGAAGATTAATGCCCAGAGAGGTTGCGTTGCCCACCCAAGGTCACACTGCCTGGCAGTCTCGTTGCTGGGTCCTAGGTCTTCTGTTTCCTAATCGTGTGCCCAGTATGGCAAACAGGAGAAAGTGTGGACTTCACGTAGCTATTGACCAAGCAGCAGCTAACACTTACTGACGCTGGACGGGTGCAGGCTCCGGGAGAGGCACTTGGCACCAGTGGTTTTCAAGTGAGGCCACTTTTGTCCCCCTGGGGGCATTTGGCAATGTCTGCACACGCTTTTTCAATGGCTCAAAATTTTTATTTGATTTGAAATTTAGCAAGTTCGTTAAAACAGAAGTTATGAAAGGGACAGAAAAATGGAGAATCGAACACTATGCTGGCATAGGAATGATAGTGGAACCCATAATTATCGTCCAGCTGGCTTAAGAAGGCTCCCTGAGAAGTGAATTCAAGGGGCATTAAATACCAAATGAAGTATATCTGGAGGCATCTTTGATTGTCGCCTCTGGGTTAGGGGTCACCTGTGGCATCCCGTGGGTTGAGAACAAGGATGCTGCTAGACTTCCCACAGTGCACAGGGCAGCTGCCACCACAGGAACAACTGGCCCCAAGTGTCAGTAGTACAAGGCCAAGAAACCCACGCTCCTGTCTCATAGTCAGGGGCTGTTGGTCAGAGGGGCGTCAGCAGGTCGTGAAACCCCTCGAGTTACATGCATCATTGTATGTGTGTTTTTCTGGGCGGTAGCCCAGAGCTTTTATCAACTTCTCAAAGGGATCCATGCACCCCCAAATTTAGGAGCACTGGCCTGCAAATTAGAGAATGGGCCTTTTTGCCCAGAGGGTGACAAGGAGGTGCACCTTCCGTCTCGAGGCCACGCTCCTGTGCAGGCACACAGCCCCTGTGTGATTCTTCTAGATTCAGACTGACATTCCGTTCATTGTCTTCCAGGCAATCGCCCCTCTGCTGGAAAATAACCACCCTCCACCAGATCTCTGTGAATTCTTCTGCAAGGTACGGCACGGCTGCAGCAGTGCTGCGTCTGCAGGACCAGCTCGCCTCTGTGTGTGTATGTGCTGGGGGTTGGCTTTGCACCATTTGCTGAAAACCCAGGCCCCACCAACTGGGGTCAGAGCCCTGGACGCAGCCAGCAGGCAAGCCAAGTACCCTGTTCATAAAATCACAGGCCCTTCTCTGTCAGGTGATAATGGAAGCCCAGGGTCCAAACCAGTGGGTCAGGGAGGAGTGTCCAGGTTTTCCTTGAAATGTCTTCGTGGCTGTCTTGGGAGAAGTTTATAGCAGATTTTCTAGGCTCCTGACGTCAGGGCTGGGTTATTTTTAGCCAGGGCTTCTCTGAGCACCAGCTGGCCCACAGTGGGGGCCCGGCCGTGGGGCTTTCCTGAGGAGGGAAAGCAGTCGGGATGCCAGGTTAGCTTGGAGGAGCCACGGAGAGGGACACCCGCTTCCAGGAACACAGCGCCAGCCTCTCAGTGGCATTTGTACATGGAACAGGTCCAGGGCACATCGGGGACCAGGCGTCCCTCATTCTGCCAGCTCCCTGAATCGGCCCCAGGGCTGAACCAGCACACAATTTGGTTTTGTTCTTTGTTGTCTGATTTTCTAATGTAATGATTTGTCCTTGGAAAGACAAGGGCCTAGGTCTGCTGCTTCCCAGCACTCCCCTGGTCTCATTCCTGATGACTCATCTCAGTTGTGTTTCTTTCCTCCCCTGTGGCGTGGTAAAGCCACCTGGGAGGCCTGATGGTTCCTGGAGGAAAGAGGGCTAGGGTATACTTAACTGGCCCCACCCTTCACCACCGGGCCCCTCCACACTCAGGGAGTGTGCTCTCTCTGTGTTGTCAGGTGACATAAATTTAAGGGAGACGGGATTGTGTTATCCGCTTGGCCCTATCTCTCCATGAAGAGACCTTTTTCAGCATCCCACAGAGCAGAGGGTGGGCCCAGCCTGCTGGCCTGAAGTGCCCAGCGTACACTGTTAGTGTGGGCATGTGCCAGTGTGTGCCTTCCAGTCCAAGCAGGTAAGGTGGGTCCACGTGGGTGAGCGCCCGGCTATGCAGTTGCGCCTGTGCGTGTGTGCATGCAAGAGCGTGCCCGCACACAGCTGGTGGGCTCCTGTGCTGTATCCAGGCCCTGCCCCCTGGGACCACACAAGGGGGAGAAGTAACAGCTTGATGAGACTGAAGACGAGATGGGCCTCTCTGCCCCCAAGCAGGGCGAGGTCAGATAACCCAGTGTTTGGGCTCCAGAGAGAATGGCCAGCTGCTCCCCCACCTGTCACTGCATGTCATCTCCTCACTTAATATTTGGTCCAGTTGAATCCAGATCTGCTGCTCTTTCTCCTTTCAGCTGTAGGATTGCTCCCAGATCTCATGGTTTACAAACTTGTTCTAGAGCAATGGACCTCTTCAAAGTAAATGGCAGCACAGTTTAAAAACCAGTGATACAACTCTAGTCGGGTGGTTCAGGTGGTTGAAGCCTCGCCCTATACATCAAAAAGGTTTCAGTTCCATCCCCAGTCAGGTACATACTTAGGTTGCCAGTTCGATCCTGGTCTGGGTTTGTATGGGAGGCAACTGATCCATGTTTCTCTCACACCGATGTTTCTTTCTCTCTCTCAAATCAAGAAACATATCCTTGGTTGAGAGTTTTTTAAAAAACAGTAAGGTAGAACAAACGAACCTTTTGGACATTACCTGATAAAACTCTCTGTTGGTCCTGGAACAGAGGGCTGCCCTGCCCTTTGGAGGGAGGAGTCCAGCTACAGGGGCCTGTGAGCCTTCCGGCCGGTTTCCCTTGGGCAGTGGGGTCAAAGCTAGAGCCTCAGTGCCTCACCCACCAGGAAGTCCTCCAGAGAGGGGAGCTCGAGGGAAACAAAGCCTCCTCAGCTGGGTCCACTCTGGGCCAGCTCTCTGGACACACCAGGCATGCCTCTCCTGCCAGACTTCAAAACTGGGACCCCAAGATCTGAGGAAAAGTTCTGGTTTCTAATATCCCAAGTACACTGTCCTCATGCAGGGCTAGAAAACTTAGCACCGTCAGGCCTGGGCAGGTTGTACATGTGTTAGACTGATGGGGTCTTACCTGCTCCACCCAAAGCTCTTCAGTCTGAATTTGAAGACAAACACCATGTCAGTGAGATCAGACAAACCTGGGAGCTGCATGTGGTCTGCCAGCTGACTGCTGCAGCTTAGCAAAGCCAGCAATCGAAGAGTCACAGAATTTCCAAGATCCTGGTGTCCAAACCTTAAACCCCTGGTATTCTTTCACTGATTATTGAGAGACTCCTCTGTTAGACCGTGCTCTCGGGATCTTAGTGCTGCAGAAGTCTCACTGCACTAAATAAGGGGCCTGTCAGGCAGGTACCTTTCCATACCTCTGAAACGATCTGAGACTGTAAGATCAGAGGAAAAGGCAAACAGATGCTCCCACACTCACCCACTTTTCTTAACCCCAAACAGACAGACAGACAGACAAACAAAAAGCTAGGCAGCAGTATTCAGCAAGGGAACCCAGGCAGCAGTGCTCCTGAGCTCCCTGTCCCCGAGCCCTGCCTGGGGCCACAGGCTCCACACTGACCATGCCCTCCCGTCTCCCCAGCACTGCAGAGAGCGGCCCCGGTCCATGGTGGTCATCGAAGTGTTCACTCCCGTGGTCCAGAGAATCCTCAAGCATAACATGGTGAGTGCCCCCAACACCCTAACCACAGAGCCGGAGGAGGTGGGCTCAAGGCCTTCCCAGCCTTTCACTTTCACAAAGATTTTGGGTTGGGGTTGGCCACCTGATAGCCAGGGACTGGGGCTGGAATGCTGTTTTCAGTTTGGGTTTTCATATAGCCTGTCCCCCTTGGTTCTGTGTTTTTGTATGCAGGCAGCAGGAAGCATCTTTTCACAGGAGGTAAGAATAACAAAAATAGCACGGCTGGGGTAGAAGAGATGGGTCTCCCATATGTAAAGTCGGAAACCGTGTCTGTAAGGTCCTCCACCCTCAAGGAGGGGGGCAGACTCCTCACTCCTTCACTGGGGGCTGTCCCTAGGGACATCCTTCCAGCATGCACAGGATGGAGAAGGGGAGCAGGGTGACCGTACAGGGAAGAAATCTGACTGCCACCACTTGGCCAGGTGTTCAAGGCCCATACCAACAGGGATCAGCCATGGTGATGGTTTGTATCATTTTTACCTCTGGGGTCTCCCTCTCTGCAGCCCGCAGCCCCAGTCTCATCAGGCGGGAGACGTCAGAGCAGCCCCAGTGGAGGGACCTGCCACCAACACCTGGCAGCGCTCCTCAGAGCTGTTTGGGGCTGAGAGTGCCACAGCCTCGAGGGCGTGAGGAGACGTGACAACTACGTGTCATGTGGTATCCTGGGTGGGACCCTGAAACAGAAAAGGATATTAGCAAAACACGGAAGAAGTCTGAATGAAGTATGAGCTTTAGTTAATTTAAAAAAACACAAAGCAGTGGCAGAACTGAATGGCCCATGTGCGGTGGACCAGGCACTTAGAGTCGGTGTGGCCCCTTTCGTCCTCCAGTTGGTCCGTGGGAGCAGCAAACCATTGTTTTCTCCATATTACACTCGGGGAAACTGAGGGACAAGCGTAACTAACATCTACTCACAACTTTTTAGAGCCTGACAGTGTGACGTTCAAGCGTAAGGTCACTCACCCCTTAGGACAGCCCATGACTTCCCTTTACAGATGAGACCAGGAAGGGTCCCAGGTGATTCGGGGAACCCATGGGTGGTCGTGCGTGCTCAGTGCTACCGAGGAGCAGGCAGCCCAGAGCCAGGGCCGGTGCTCCAGCACACTCCGCCAGGCCAGCTCCCAGCCCAGACTGAAGCGTGTCTCGATGCCACGGAGGCATCTGTGCAGTCGCAGAGCAAGCTGGGCCACTGAGCCAGGTGTGAGGTGCCTGTGACCGCTGCCCCGGGCCCTGTCAAGATGCGGCATGTTGACAACAACCCTGAAAAAGGGCAGCCTGCAAATAGCCTACTCTGTGAAGTAGCTTTCCTGTCTGCACAACATGCCTCTAAAGAATATTACCTCACCTATCCCCCACGCCAATCAGGAGTGGACCTGCGGGACACTGCTCTCCCTCCCATAGCCCGCTCAGGGCAGACAGCATTGATCCATGGCAGCGCTCTGCCCATAGAGCCCAGAGACAACTGAAGAATCTCTCAACCCAGCACTCCAGGCAGCCACTGCCGGTTGAACCGTGTCGGCACCCTACGAATCCTGAATGCTGTTTGCCGTGCTCTGCCCCGAGTGATCACACACCATAACTGAATTGTTGCTTGCTTCCGAGACCTTTCTTGCTTTAGGATGAATGCATTTCTTATTTTCTGAACACAGGGGAGAGGGATACTCCATCGTCTGCTTTCTCCAGGACAAATAAGGAAACTCCCCGTTTTTTGGTTCAGGGGCGGTTCTCCCTTAATTTGAGCTTTCATAGTTTCACAGGCGCTCTCTGGCTTCAGCCCTTTGGGAGAAAAGGGTCTCCGATTGTTAACTTTAAAACCACTGTGGATGGGGTGTGAGTAGACGGTGTACTTTTCCGAGTCCAAAGCAAAGGTTCTGCAGTTTCTTTTGCAAAGGAGCATCTCCCCTCACCACTCGTCAGTGACAAGGCCATACCCCAGGGTATGCTTGGCCCGGCCCCTGCCTCCCCAGGCACATGAACACCTTTGTGTATTTCACGAGAGTCGGTAGACTTTAATAAGGGTTCTTTGGGGATACCTGACTTCAAAGGGGAAAATGTCAGAATTCAGGCAGCCTCCCATGGCCTAACCATACAACATCTCCCTTGTATTTGGCTAGTTTTATGGGCCTGGAGTGTTGACCGTGTAATAATTTTTTGGATAAAAATCAGAACAGCTACAAGGCCAGTCCAGAATTTACAGCTCTGTTGTGGCCTGGCAGAGACCAGGGACCCTTGGGCATGAATTCTCACTTCACTTTTAAAGGACTTCCCCTAAGTGATCCTCCAGCCTGGGCCGCTATAAAGCACCTGCTAATTACCCACACTGTGGGAAGAGAACTGGTAGACGGGCCGACGGGGAGCAGTCCCTCCGGTGGCTCCTACCAGGTGGCAGACTTTGCGTGTTACTCATTTAACTTAAGCTCCTTAAGCTTTGTAATTGGCCATGGGCCACACGCACCATTTTGGAGCTGGGACTCTCAGCTGGTGCGGGGAATCCAGTCACTGGGTAGTGAGTGTGCCTAGTCTGCCACCAGCCACATGCCTGCCACATAGTGTGACAAGTGACTTCTCTTCACTTTGCATGCAATGTTTCTCATGAAGGAGGCATTTGGGAAACGGGGAAGATCGTACACCACCGTACTGTTCCGGGATTTCTGAGCTTGCCCTATTCCCAGAGTGCCTCTTTGGCAAATGTGTCATGTGCTCCAATTTCGTGGATAAGCACAGTGAATCTTAGAGAGGTTAGGAATCTCAGAGTGTTACTCTTTGGGCAGAAGTAAAAATTAGATACAAATGGAAGCAGTCCTTCAGTAGGTCCCCCTGTAGATTCTCAACAATATGTTAAACTGTGTCTCCAAGAATGACCATGGTCTTTGTGTCCACGCACAACTCAGCGGAGTGTTCTTGTTGTGGCAGAGGAGACAAGAGGAGGCTGCAGTCCCCGGTGTGGGTAACCTGACCTGCTTTCTAAGGGGAGCATATTTGACTTTTCCAAAGAGGCAAAATATCCCTGAACCAACTTTCAAAAGACTGAGACCCATATATAACATTCATTCCCAAGGAAATGGCCTTGACTATCCAGAAATCTAATGGCAAAGATAACTACTTTTAGCAGGGTTCAGTTGGAGCAGTTTTCGTAGCATCATAAAGCCTTAGAGGTAGAGGGTGCTTAGGAAACAGTTCCTTCAACCCTCATTCTACAGTGGGGACCTGGAGGACCTGGCGGCCCAAGGCCACACAGCTTTCCCGTCAGTCACTTCCGGGGGACTAGGGTACTTGGGGCGTCTTCCTCAATTTGAAACCATAATAAAGCTTCAATCTTTTCATCATGCAGGAGCCTCACCTTCTAGCTCAGTGTTCTGCATGTGTGTGCATGTATGTGTATCATGTATACATGTGTGCATATGGGGGTGTGCATACACATGTATGTTCCTTCCGAGCTCTCTCTGGCTTCGCCCTCCTGGTGTAAAAGCATAATCCTAGCAGACGGGATGCAGTCAGATGAGCCCCACGTTGCCTGGAGCGCCCTAATTCAGCCCTTTGGACTCCAGGGGAGGAAGCACCAGGCAGCTCTAGAAACACTCCGTGAGCCGGCCGCAGGCAGTGGGAGGGGTACGTCCTACCCAGCCTTCATGAGGGTCCGTGGGTCAATTAGATCCATAAGGAGACTCTCCACTGGAGAGTCGTTTGCGATTAGAGTCCTGATTCAGGTTGCTTTTATTCAGTGGGCTTCACTGAGTGGGACAGTAGGAAGGACAGCTGAGTCTGGGACCACCAGCCTGCCCTCTGTCATGCTGGTCCGCCTCGTGCCCACACTGTGACTCTCCCCTCCTGACTATTCAAAATCCAGCTCGCAGCTTTCGATGTGCAGTGATGAAGCCTCCAGGTGCCTAACTGTGCACCTGGGAGTGGACACTAGGTCCTCCCCCAGCTGATGCTTCTCTCACCCGCAATGTGTTTCTTCTGACAAGTCCCTGAGCCGACAGCCTTCCTGCTCTTAGCTGAGCTCTGCCCCATCGGCCCCATCGACCCCATCGATGTGCTGCATTGGGGAAGCTGAGAAAATGTCCGTCTCTAATAACCACTCGTTGGAGCAGGCAGGGGCCCTCCGTCCTTGCTCAGTGCCCCTTAATTAGGCCTCAGCTAAGGTGAGATTCAGGCACCCATGGGCTGAGCTGGCTGATGGAGGTGCAGCGAGTGTCTTGCCCCTCAGGGCTGGGAGCGTGACCTGTACCTAACATTGGACAGATTGTTCCTCCACCTCCTCCGTCTCCTCCTCCTGCCTGCCCGTGTCTGGGCACTGACCAGCAGCCACGCACCAGCCACTTTCCCTCCATACTCGTTCACTGCCCAGCACACGGACCTTCCGTCCCAGGCCACCACTCACACAATTGCACACAACCCCACTTTCCACATGTCTCACACGCACACCTCCTACTACACTCATTTTTCACACACAACTCCTCACGTCCTGTCTCTCACACACTTTCTCCCACGCCCCATGTCACACGCAATTTTTACACACACCTTCTACACTTTATGTCTTACGTTCTATCTCTACACATACCTCCCACAACCCACGTTTTCACACACCTCCTTCCACACTCCACATTTTTCACATACACACCCTCTCACTACCACCATGTCTCACACACACCTCCCACACTCCACACTTTTCACACGCATCTCCTTCCACACTCTACATTTTTCACACACACAGATGCACCCATATTTGCCCAGTCAGCCTTTTTTGAACTCATGCATTGTTGTCATCTGCCTTTTTTGATCCCATGTGAGGGTGGCTTTTTTATACAACTAAAGTCATCAAATGCTTCTTAAATTTAATTGTGGTGTGCAGTGGGTGGCTGGGGTCAGCGGAGAGGGGGAGGAAGCCAACCTGAGGAGCCCTGGACTGGGAACCATCCCACCTGGTGCCGTGTCTGGTTTTAGGGCCACCTTGGCCCTCTCTAGAGAAGGAGCAGGCATCTACTCACTAAAGATGCTTGGGACACAGGGCATTATGTCTGTCCAGTGCACCACCTTCGCCTCCTTTGTACCCCCGGAAGTCCCAAAGCAACACCCGAAATTGATGGCCTCAGATTGGGGCACCTTCTGACTTTGCTGTTCTGAGTGGTGTGGGATAATAGCTCATAGAAAGGAGGGGGCCCAGAAATTCTCGGGTGGCTGCAGGAGAAGTCCGTAGCCTTCCCAGGCATTGTTGGAGGCCTGGCTCAACATCTGCCGGCCCCTCATGGCTGTGCAGAAGGGAGGCCCCAGTTTGGCTGTTTTCTGAGCACATCTGTGTGCCATGCTGACCCCACCCAACCACAGGGGTGGGTCAGTGCCATGCCGAAGGGTTGTCTACGTGTGCCAGAAACCCCCTGCGACAGCATTTATTGCTGTCTACTGACAGCTATCAAAGAGCATTGGGTCTAAGCAAGAGCATTACGGGGCCAATTTTTTGAAGTGGAAATGTATGTGCTTTCTAGAAAGAGGAGGTGGCTGGTGTCTCCCAGCTGTCTTCCACACCAGTGGCTCTGGGCAGAGCAGGTCCCGTTGCCGGTCTCCTGGCCTGCTCTGCAAGTGTGTCCCAACTCCTACTCTCTGTTCTCTCTGCAGGACTTTGGGAAGTGCCCGCGACTGAGGCTGTTTACTCAGGAGTACATCCTTGCCTTGAACGAGCTCAATGCGGGGATGGAAGTTGTAAAGAAGTTCATTCAGAGGTGGGTCTCCCGGCTGACACCCTCCCCACCCCGGCCTGCGTGCCAGCTTTCCTTCTCTCCCAGAACTGCACACTCCACAGATGCCCAGAGAGGCACCACTGGTGTTCAGAGGCTGTGATCATCTCCTCTTCTGCGAGGGTCTCCTGGAGCCTCCTGACCACATGTGGCCTGAAGCACTTACATGCTGTGTGACGTTGAGCCAGTTAGGTGCTGTACCTCTGGTCCTGTTTCCTCCACACAGGGGCTGTTGTGTGATTACGTAAAGTGGTACATGAGGAAGCCCCCAGCATAATATCTGAGGCTCAGTAGGAGCTCAGGAAATGGTAACAGTTCTGAGTAATATGAGTACATCCTTGGGCTGTGGATGCCAGGTGTGCAGGAAGCGATCCCCTGTGGTCCCAGGCAGTCACCACTGGGGACTTTAACAGCTATCTTTCAAACTTGGCCAAAAGGAAGCCAAATATTCTGGTTCTTACTCCTTTCCGGTGTTTGGGTGGGGGAGTTAATTTTGCTTTCATTTTTAAATATTTTTCTCTGTGCATTGTTTTCCTCATCTGTAAACGAGAATCGTGATACCCACTCCATCCAGTTGATGTGAGGGACTCGGCAATCTGACACACAGAAACACTAAGAATCATGCACAGATGTGATGGAAGCATGAGTGCTCATTGTCATGACTCTTCTTATCCGTGGAGAAAATCAGAATAGCCTGGCTAGGCCCATTCTGAAGCTACGGGCCTCCCAAACAAACTCACTTGCAGCTCACCAAGCATTTCCAAACCTAGACAATGTGCCCTTCTACCAGAGTCTGGGGGACTCAGGGCCCCTTTCAAGTATCCAGTTAAGGTTTATAAAATTCTTTAGGTCAGGCCTCACTCAGGCCCAGTGGCCACAGTGGTTTTTCCAGGAACATTACAGGTATTATCCCCAGGCCCCACACTGCCCCATTTTGCAGATAAGAAAGCTGAGGCAGCCATGATTAATAACAATGGCCGAGTTTACGGGGGCCTTAGCAACTGTGTTCCAGACCCCATGCTAGGTTAGCAGGACCGTAATAATTTTTCTTCTAAAGCAGGGCACTTTTGAGAGTAAAGTGAGGTGTTAACAGTAATTATTTCAGCACCCCAAGCCACGAATGTGACTGTCCCAGGCCACATGGCCACTATATGCTAAGTCTTCCCATAAATGAGAAAATCAGGTGTTTACTGTTACACATTAAGGAAGGGGCCATTGTCCCCATTTTATAACTAAGTAAACTGAGAGTGGAGTGTTTAAGCAGTGTGCCAAGGCTGCTCAGCTGGACTTGAACCCAGGTACCCAGGACCTGGAGCTCATGGCCTGGAGCTTGGTTCTGTGTTGCCTGCACAGGGCGGGGCTAGGACCCAAATCCCAGTGTTGCCACTTCCCCACAAAAGGCTCAGAGTGCTCCCCCAGTGACCTCCTCAAGCTGCGCCCCAGTCTCCCCCAACCTCCCTGCTGTGGGAGCCATCCTGCAGCTGTCTCACACTGCCCTCTGCTCTTTTCCAGCATGCACGGCCCCACAGGGCACTGCCCTCACCCCCGGGTCCTGCCCAACCTGGTGGCCGTGTGCCTGGCTGCCATCTACTCCTGCTATGAAGAGTTCATCAACAGGTCAGTCACCACCACCGCCGGGAGCACCTGGGTGGGGGCATGCTGCCACCCCAGGGCGGGGACAG
Organism: Glossophaga mutica; assembly: GCA_039655065.1. Lineage (NCBI taxonomy): Eukaryota > Metazoa > Chordata > Mammalia > Chiroptera > Phyllostomidae > Glossophaga > Glossophaga mutica. Next base: position 25,712,908 of record CM077315.1, read on the forward strand.
TGAGAGGTCGACTCACCAAGCACAGGAGGTGGAGCGGCCTCCACCAGGCCTGCCTCCAGTGTGTTTGCCACACCCCGTGTGCTCACTGAGTCCAGGGCCCAGAACCCAGGCATGCCACTGGAAAAGCAGACACTGGGAAGCAGCCCTGGCAGCTGCACGACCATGGTGCTGACCTGGCTTCAGGAGCAAGAGTTTTACTCTGAAGATTTCCCACCACCTGGCACATGTGACACATTGGGACCTGGCGGGGTGTGCGTGCATGTATGAGGGGATATGCACACATGTGGGTGTGCACATGTAGGTGTGTGTGTTGCCCACATGTGTGAGTGTGCAAGCATCTCTCCAGCAGGTGGCTGTAAGGTTTGCTCCCTCTTTGCCTGTCTTCGTAAACACAGAAATGGATTTTGCCCGTATATATCTTGAGGGCCCACTGTGTGCCAGCATAGCTGTCGGTGCTGCAGGTAAAAGAGAGCACAGATTCCCCCTCGGAGCTTGTCCTCTGCTGGGGGAGATAACCTACAAGTAAATATGCAGGATCATGCCAGACGGTGGGCGGTACCGTGAAAAAAATAAAATGCAGCCATGACCAGAAAGCAGGCATGGCAGGGCCACTGCCTTGGTTCCCCTGGGGCTTGGGGACAAACCCGACTAGGGAAGTAAGCCCAGAGAGCACTGGGGAAGGGGACAGATGATAGCAACTGGAGCCTGTGTTCATGAGCGGTGACCACCGTGGGCCCCTGTGCACCCCCGCCGGCCGTCCTGGGAGACCGTGTGGAGCACGTCTCAGTTGTTCCTCCGAGGGATGGTGACGCTGGGTGGTTACTTACCCGTTCCCATTCTGCCTTAATTGAGGATTGCTCCAGGGATAGAGTGACGCAGATGCTACTAGTTTGCGTAGAACTTTCGACAGTGACCTCTGGGGTCGCTGGGGAGGATATGCTGTGCAGGGCAGAGATGGCATCGGCTGCAGCCTCCCTGTCCGTCGTTCGGGTGGCACATTGCACAGCTCCAGGGGACCGCTAGAGCTGGGGATACAGCGGGATATACTCAGACCTTAAAGAAAAGGCAGCAGAACCACTGAAAACCTGTATAGATGGGGCTTCTAAAGCAAATACTTTGAGGTCTTGGGGAAGGGGCCACAAATGAACCTTAATAAGGGGGTATTTTCTTTTGATGGCTTGAGAAGGGAGGATGACCATTTTTAATGTCCTCAGCCCCAGGCCCTACTATTCAAAGGGACCATGTCCATCTCGAATCACTTCCCTGTTCAGAAAGAGGTGACAGTATCCTTGAAGTCAGAACATGCAAATGCCATGCTGATCATTCCAAGTGCCAGTGAGAGACCCTGTAACATATTTCAGTAAAAAAAGAAGGTCAGGGGGTAGTACATGGCCTGTATAGTCATCTCAGCATCCCTGTGTACAGTGACAGTCACTTGCCCTTGACCTCATACACTGTAGCTCAAGAGCTGGCCAATCTGATCTGCACACATTTCAAACTCAGGCCACCCCAGGAGGCAGGAAGTGCAACAGAAGGCCACACACAAACACACACACATTCTCAGGCTCCTTTTCCTTCTGAAGCCCTCTGGCTCATCCCAGCCTGCTTGGGCCCTCTCCCTGGATACTGAGCTGGGACTTGGTGCGGGGCAGGGGCCAGAGCAAGAAACCACACATCCAAGTTTTCCCTTTGCGTCTCCACAGCCCTGCCAGGGTGCCCCAGAGCAGGGTTTCCCTGACTGAGGAGCAGGAGGCTGGAAGACAGGATGCTGGAAGTCTCCCTCCCAGTGCCCATCCCAGGGGAAGGGAGGTGGAAGGAACCAGAATGAGGAAACACACACACCATTGCAGTTAGGGGGCTAGGGACAGCAAGAGCCCGCGTGCCTCCTTCTCTCATTCACTCAGTACTCATTTAGTGAGGGCCCCTTAAGTGCCAGGTGTTGAAGGTGCAAGGGAGCCCTCGGGCGGGACCCCTGCGCTCCCAGAGCAGATGGTGTAGCAGCGGGTGGAGGAGCAGGTGGGGCGTCAGTAAGCAGGCGGTTACAGTACCGTTTGGTCAAGGCCATGATGGCAGAAGCCAGAGGGGTCTCTGGCGGGGAGTCTTAACCCTGGGGGCATGTCAGAGCCGCCTGGGGAGGCTTTACAAAGTCAGAGCGTAAAACTGAGTATACACCTACTCTATGATCCAGCTCCTCAGAGCTTTTGGTGTATTCATCAGACGATATGTACAGGGCTGTTTATTGCTGCATTATTTCTAATAGTCCAAAACTGAAATCTGCCTCAATGCCAATGTCCGATGACAGGAGAATGGGTAAATAAGTTACAATCTGCTCTCAAAAGCCATAGTGTATATAGCAGCAGGAATGAATGAACTCATGCAACCATCCCACAGATGTAATTGTAGGTAAAAGAGGTCAGACCCAAAAGATACATACAGAGTGATTCTTTCTCCTTCAAGTTCAAGAACATGCAAAATGAATCTGTGGGGATAGAGGCCAGAATAGTGGCCACCTTTAGGGTGGGGAGTTAGATGGAAAAGCCTGAGAGAAGTTTCTGGGCTTCTGGAAATGTTTCACATCCAGATCTGCGCCAGTGGTTCTCAATTGTGGGCGATTTTTACCTCCAGGGGATATTTGGGAATGTCTGGAGAATTTTAGGTTGTCACCACTTGAGCAAAAGGAAGGGTGCTGCTGGCATCCAGCAGGTGGAAGTCAAGGACACTGCTGAACATGCCACCAGATGCAGGACAGCCCCGCACAGAGAATAACCAGAATTTTCTGGCCCAGAATGGCAGTGGTGCTAAGGTGGAGGAATCCTGATCTGGTGGGTGGTTATTAGACGGGAATGTGTAAAAACTCATGAAGCTCTGCACCTACGATTTTTGCATTTGACTATTTTGTGTTTAAGTTATACCCACGTATGCTGGAGCCCTGTTCCTTTTGGAAGCACGCCTCTTCCCAATTCCACAGTCAGTGATGGCACATTGGTGGCTTGAATTTGGTCACCGTAGGAGTATTTACACCTAGGATATTGGCCAACACTACAGAAGCCAAGACAATTGGCTTTCTTTTTCAGCATACTGCTGGTTATATCTCCATATATTGTGGAAAAAGTGGTCATGGCCCTTGCATTGGATTGTTCTGTTTTATTTTAATTCCCCAGACAAGTCAAGTTCATGGCCAGAGTTGAGAACCCCTTCTGTCAGGGGAAGTGAGGAAGGGATCCTTCAGGGAGGTGATATTTAAGTTGAGACCTTCCAGCTGTCAACAAGGTAAGAGACAGGATGAGGTGATCCAGGCAGAGAGAACAGAATGTACAAAGGCCTGGCAGGGCAAGTGGAGTTGCCATTAGTCACATTTTTCTACCTATGGTCCTTAACTACTTGCTTCAGGATCCACCAAACTACTTCTTTAAAAAGCAGACTCCTAGATTCCAGAGCCTGGGAATATGCTTTCTGGGCAAGCTCCTCTGGTGATCTGCTCCATCCTGAAGATGAAGGGCCATAGCAGGGGAGGAAGTGACTACAGCAAAGAGAGGGGGAAAGTAGCAAAAGGTGATGCTGGAGAGGAGGGCTGGCCATGGACAGACTTGTACTGCTGAGTTTCTCAGACTTCCTCTGCTGAGCTGCTCCTGGCAGTGTGTGTTAAATGCAGGTTCAGATTCAGCAGGTCTGGGGCAGGGCCTGAGACAGCTTGTCTCACAGACTCCCAGTAGTGCAGATGCTGCTGGTCAGGGACCACGCTTTAAGTGCAGAACTCTGCCTAGGTTTCGCTTGTGGAGTTTTCATTCTGAGAGTGTTGGGTTTTAAGTGTGGAAGGGACTTGACAAGGTACTAGTTTTTAAATTCCTCTCTGGCAGCAGCTGCACAGAGGATGGGCTAGAGGAGGCAAGCATGACCTTGGGGGAATTGTAAGCCACTGTGGTTGTAACCAGATGCCCCAGGTGGAGGCACAGAGAGGTTGAGGCAGGTCTTGCTGCTTCCTGCACAGACCCCCTGGGAGCCCATGGCAGTTTGAGTTCCCAGTGATGCCATCAGTTCCTCCAGGAAATCACCCAAGGGCCGCAGTCCTGCAAGACCTTTCCCAGGCTCAGGTTCGTCCAGGTCTGTAGGGCAGTCCCTGGATGAGAAAGCCTGTGTTTTCCTCAGGGCCCATCCACAGTGCTCTCTGTGGTACACGATGTACTTGCACACAGAAGAGCAGACGGCTTGACCCAGGTTAGCATGGCTCACTGGAAAATCACCCGCTCTGAGCCAAACAGCCTTGAAAATCCACTCCTAAATCCCAGCAAAGGCAAACAGAGGGAAATGGAGTGTTGAGCATTTCAGCAGCAAATTAGCTCCGAACCCACAGCCCTCCCCCTACGGACCACACACACAATTTTCCATCAACCGTAGGATTTTCGGACTTTGGCCCATGGCTTTTGTTTTTCCTCAGCCAAGTTCCAAGTGTATTTATCAAACATCCTTGGTGGGCTCAGCTCAGGCCTGGGTCGTGGTGCGTGCTTGATGAATTCAGGTCCTCTGTGTGTGTTGGGTCCTACTTCTGTGCTCGGTCCATCCTTGTGCATAGGGAGGGTGTACATCTTGGGAAGCACAGGGCACACGGGTGCAGCACATTTAGGGAGAGACTGCGAACTGTTTGTGATCCTACCCATTGTGTTCCAAGTCTCTTGGAGCAGTGGGCTCAACCTTGACTGCACACACAGAATGTCTAGACCCCAATCAGAGATTTCCCTCTAATTGGGCTTCAGGATGTTTAGACATGCCACAAGGGACACTAGTGTCCAGCCGGGGGTGGAAAGCTCTGGTTCAGAGGCAGGGTAAGGGTGGCAGGTAGAGGAAATCAGAGCAGACTTCATGGAGGAGGAGGAGGCAGACTTGCATATGAGATCTTGGAAGCCACAGAGGTGGTGAGGAACCTAACCCTTTGTAGTCAGAGACCTCGTGTCAAATCCCAGGCCCTTCCACTTAACAAGCCCTATGATCAAGGGTAGGTCATTTGACCTCTGGGCACTTCTTTCCTCACCCAAAACGTGGAAATGGTAATATTGCCATTCAGGGATATCTGAGAAGTCTGTGTAATAGCACTCAGCACCGTGCCAGCCCAGGGGCACCAACAAGGGAAACCCATTGCTAGAGTTACCTTCAGTGTGATGTGCCTCCAGGTGATGTTTGGAAGTACCCAGTGAGGAGGTGCTTTATCCAGCCCCAAGGCACTAATGTCATTGTGTCCCAGCCCAGCATTTCCCAAACAGACTCGACATCAGTGATGCATAGAGCCCTTTCTCAGTTGGCACCCTGCACAGTCATCATTCCTTCAGGTGGTTGCAGGTGCAGTAAAGGGGGCGGTGGGGGGCTGCTGCAGACAGGAGAGACCTACATGCTCCAGGGGTTTGGGATCCCCTCGAAGTGGATTCCCAGGTGGAGAGTGGAGGCTGAGCCCCTCGCAGCTGGTGGGGATGGGGCAGTAGAGGTGGGGCTTGGGCCTTGCCCTGAAGGCCACAATGCTTCAGGAGGAGAAGGGGGACACTTAGGCTATAGGAAGAAACCAGAAAAAAAATTGTTTAGTTACAGGGTGTCCAACCTGCAGCCCACAGGCCACATGCAGCCCAGGATGGCTATGAATGCGGCCCAACACAAAATCATAAGTTTACTCAAAACATCATGAGATTCTTTTGTGATTACATGTCGCAATGTATTTAACATGTGGCCCAGAGACGCCAAAATGTTGGACACCCCTGGACCGTAGGTCTCATAGGTATGTCAGGAAGGTGGCCAGGGAAGACATCTTTGTGGAGGTACTTCACAGAGGTTAACATTCACTCATCCATTCAACAAATATGTGTTGAGCACCTACTATGTGCAGGGACTACAGCGTATGTTTTAGGGACAGGCAGCTGGGTTTGGATGCCATTTCCACCCCTCCCTGTCTTGAGACCGTGAACAAGGCACTTTCCCAGACCGAGCCTCAGTTTCTTCATTTGTGGACTGGGAACCAAGGGCACTAGCTTGTAGCACATACCATGGAGGTTCAGGGAGGCATTTAGCATGGTGGAGCCTGGCTTGTCGGAAGCACTCACTGGGTCTTGTAGCTCGCAGCTGTTAGGACTGTAGGGCGGCGTGACACCACCTGCACTCACGTGCCTCTCCGCCTCTTCCCCCAGTCGCGACAATTCCCCAAGCCTGAAGGAGATCCGGAACGGCTGCCAGCAGCCCTGCGACCGGAAGCCCACCTTACCTCTGCGCCTTCTGCACCCCAGCCCGGACCTGGTGTCTCAGGAAGCCACGCTGTCCGAGGCGCGGCTCAAGTCGGTGGTCGTGGCCTCCAGCGAGATCCACGTGGAGGTGGAGCACACCAGCACTGCCAAGCCTGCGCTGACGGCCAGCGCGGGCAACGACAGCGAGCCCAACCTCATCGACTGCCTCATGGTCAGCCCTGCCTGCAGCACCATGAGCATCGAGCTGGGCCCCCAGGCTGACCGCACACTCGGCTGCTACGTGGAAATCCTCAAGCTGCTGTGAGTGTCCCTTCTACGTGCCTGTCCCCAGCAGGGCACGGGAAGGCCTTGCCTTTGCCGACCATATTCTCCAGTTTGAGGCATGCAGGGGTGGGAATGCTGAGTGTGCACACTTGAGTTGGGGTGTGGGAACATGTGAGTGTGGGTGCAGACATGCAAGGTGTGAGGGCACACATTTTGGGCATGTGTACATGTATGCTGCAGTGTCTAGGCACATGTGGAGGTATGTACAGAAGCATACATGCACCCAAGTGTGTGAGTCTGTGAACCTTTGCCCATTGTGTGGGGTATGGGCTCATTCTGAGTTTATGAGTGTTATATATGTGAATGGCCGTGAGTGTGTCATATGACAGTACATGTGTGCCTGAGTGTGTGTATGCATGTAAGTATACAAGCGTGGATGTATGAGCACTGCGCTGCTTTCATGCATGAGTGGCTGTGAGTGTACACGTGTGAATATGAACATTTATACATGAGAGTCGGAGTGTGTGTGTGTTTCTGTTTTGTGTCAGGTATGCCTGTGCACCAGCATGTGAGTGTGTTTGTGTTGTGTGATCTGTGCATGCCGTGTGTGCTTGGTGTAGGTGTCCATAAAGGGAGTACTTTTTTGGAAAGCGGCTCCGTGGGTTGATCTGAGGACCAGGCCCCCCGACTCTTCCTCGTGAGCTCTCTGGCGGGCAGGGAGGGAGGTGCGTGCGGGTTGGACCCATGCAGTCCTGGCTGGTGGGAAAAGGTCTGAGTGAGGAGCCAGGAGACCTGGTCTGAGCTGGGTGTTTCGGGCCTGTCCCTGCACCTGTTTTGTAACTCTAAAATGTGGGGGTGGTGTTAGTCTTTGATCCCCCAAGAGTCTTTCCAGTTCCGCCATTCACACTCAGACTCATCCCAAATTCATGCATCTGGTTCCCAGAGCCCCTTGTGGAGGTCCTGGGCTAAGCTCCATGGTCCCACGGACCAGCTTGGTCTGGAGAACCCTGCCAATGCCTTCCCCAATCGCTCCTACGAGTCCTGTCCTTCAGAACAGAGCTCAGCCCTGCTCTCAGGACCTGGTCCAGAGGTTGGCATTGCCAGGTGCAGTCATTGGGGGGAGGGAGCTTTTCAGAGAGGTTGGGGAATGAGATGACAGCGTGGTCACATCCAACTGACTTATGGTCCCTGTTTGAAGCCAGGGCCCCTGAATGTAGGGGGAGGTCTGGCTCTGGGGGCTCGTCAGTGTTGCCAGGGTTTTACTGAGTCTCTGAGGCTATTGTACACTATGCAACATTGATTCTGCATCTGTCATCAACGCATTGCTGCCCGGAGTGCACTCAGCATCCAGAGGGGTGGAGGCAACCTGCCGGTGCCTGGTGAGCTGGTGAATAAGTCTGGGAGGCACCTCGGGGTGCCCCCGTGCCCTCAAAGCAGGGCATGTGGTGTCTGTGAAGATGAACACATGCTCGCGCACACCCACACACATCACGCAGTGGCTTCTTGTGCTTTGAAAGGAGAGTGTGGATGCAGCATCCGCAAACACGTCCTCTGCCCTGTTCAGGCCCTGAGAGGGGAGTGAGGCCTCCTGGGAGGTCGGTTCCAGCCTCGCCCATGGTTCTAGCAGCAGAGGCCAGCTGAGGGCATAACTGCATTTAATGACAGCCTACCCCACCCCACCTCACCCCCTCACAGTTGCCAAAGGAAATTCCAAATTATGTTATGAGAGCTTCTCCTAGAACATGCCTCAGCCCCTCCAAGGCACAGGGGCGGCCCCAGTTTCTCCCAGGAATGGGTGGTCAGCCGTGGCCCTCGTATCCTCCCCGCCCTAGCTGAAGCAGGGCCCACCAGACCAGAGATGGCCCTGCTCTCCACCTCGGCCCCTGACTCTGGCTGTTTTCCGCAGACACCTGGAACTCCCAGGACCCCTGCCGGCTTGGGCCCTAGCTCATATTTCTCATTAAACGCTGAGGGTTTGAGTTTCATCATGCAGTTCACACACATTTTTTTTCCTTCTTCATAAACATGCTCATGAATGAGGACTCTGTTCTTCCTGATCTGCTTCCAGACCTCCTGCCTGCCCGCATCATGCAGCTGCCAGGGTGCGGGCAGGGGTCAGGGCCCGGTCAGGGGCCGCCCACTGGGAGCCGGAGGTGTTCTGACTGATGTGCAAAGCTCAGAACAAAGTCTGGGCCTGGTAACTCCTTTTCCTAGCAGCTTTCCTTCTCCAACTCTGCTGCCTGCTTGAGTCACTGGCCCACTAGAAGGCCTAGGACACGTTGGGTCCTCAGCAGCTCAAAGCGTTCCAACATATGATATGTCGGAAAAAATCGCAGATTCGGAGCCAGACTGCAGGGTTCAAAGGCCACAGATTTATCAGTATTGGCCTGTGACCTTGGGTGACTTACTTGTCTTTTCTACTTCACAGCTGCCTCCGGGCATTAGAGTGGGGTGGTGGGCATGGGTCTGTGTGCCTGGCAGGTGTAGACACTGGGCAAATGGGGGTTACTGTGCTTCCTGAATACAACTGTGTCCTCTATTTTAAGACACCACTGAGAGTAAGATGCTTTGTTGACTTAATATAATTGTGGGCGGCAGAATTCTTGGCTCTTCTCACCCTTAGTTTTCTGGTCTGTAAAATGGGTATCTTTCTCAGGGGGCTGCCGTGGGAATTTAATGACACTGGGCCTGGCCCAGTGCTGGTTCTTAGAGTAGACTGCTATTATCAGTAGGGGTGCTCCCTAAATGAGAGTTACGTGTAAAGAAGGAAAGAGCAGAGGCTCTAATGTGGCAGTGAAGGGTCTTAAGAGGACATTTTGCAGGGGCAGAGGAAGCCAGGCTTAGCACCCTGGCCCAGCTTGCCAACCCTGTGCGTCAGAGCGGGTCCCACTGGTCCCCCAGTGTGAGCATCACGGCCCTCCCCACAGCCAGGACCCTGAAACGCCCAGGCCCCTAGTTATCATCATCACAGTTTCACACCTCTGAGAAGGACTGTAAGCCTCTAAAAGTTCCCTGGAAAAGGAAGGCTATTCCCAATGCAGGTCATGTTTCTGCCGAAAGCATCACCTTGTGAGGCCCAGGCTGGCTGGTCTGACGGAAGGAGCCTGGACGTGGGAGCTGTACAGAGCAGACTTGTGCCTGTGGTGGTGTGGAGCCCAGCTCTTAGTCTGCTGGGCGCCTGCATGTGATCCACGTACTTATTTACCCATCTACTTCTGCATTCCTTTATCAAGCATTTACTGCACTCCTCGGCAGGGCCAGGCTCTCTGCCAGGGGCTGGGGGTCCCAACTGATCTCCTGCTCTCAGTCCCTCTGAATCTGGGAGCACCAACTGCTGAGGGCAGTGGCATCGCCTGCCCAGTGGGATGGACTGTGGGAAGCCACTGGCACAGGTGAGGCCACAGGTAAGGGGATGCTCTTCTGTCCACGGAGAGAAAAAAGCAGCTTCTGTGAGGGAGGCGTGAGCACTTCTACTCATTCTGATCAGCTTGAATCTGGCTAGTTGGTATTTTTGCAAAGACCCGGATTTTAAAAGAGGCCTAATGAGCTGGAGGTCAGTTGGAAGATGCCCCACCCATCAGGGGCTGTTGGGGAAAATTCACAGGGATGTGGATTTGTCCTAATGACTGGGAAGTGGAACTCGAGTGCAGAAGGCGAGCGCCAGGAGGGACATGGGTGACGTGGTCCATCACCCAGCACAGTCCTGCCTGTGGAAGAACCGCCCCAGCCAGATGCCACAGCTCCGCTGACAAGACGCACCAGGAGTTTGGTGCAGGGAAGGGGGACCGATTGGGTCTTGGGAATCCTGTCTGTGACCTGTAGCAGATGTCCAGACCTCTCTGGACATCCATTTCTTATCTGTAAATGGGGGTTCCAGAGCTACCCTGGCCCCATAAATGGAATGCTCCAGGTGCTTCACCTGCTCTCTCTCTCCTTGCCGAGCCCAGGGAAGGCCAGGCTATCTTGTCTCCTTCCTGGGGGTAGGTGGTGAGGTGGCTCATAGCCAGGCCTGCCTGGCTCACCAACCCTGAGGCTGGCACTGCTCTCCAGATGCTCATGGGAGGTGCTCTGTTGGCCACGGGGTTCCCTCGCCCTGTCCCTTGTACCTGGCCAGCTGGCCAGTCCCCAGGCACCTAGCCTCCCACCCTCTGCCCAACATACCCTCTGCACGTGCTCAAACTGGTCAGACTGGGCGTTTGGAGCAGGGCCAGGAGCCAGCCTCAGACTTGGAGCTGCGCTGGGCGGAGGCGAGAAGGAAGTCTGTCTGCCTCTTCCTTTCTTTGCTCCACGCCCCCTTTCCTGGTCCTGTGTGAGCCACCATAATGGAGCCGACAGGCAGCCAAGCTCCAGGCTGGAGAGACGTGGGAGGGAGAGGGCTTCCACCCAGACCCCTGCCCTGGACTCAGCCTCAGCCCCCCACTGAGCTTAACACCTGGGGACACGGAACAGGCTTGTCAACATCCCTCCCCACTCAGCAGTGAACCCTGGGCCGGGCCTGTCACTGCCTGGATGGAGCCCAGTGTGCCCACCCACTGGGCATAACATCCCTCTGATTGCGGGCGATTTGAAGTCTCCTTAGGGCTTTCCGCATTAATGGCATTTTTACAAGTAACATTATTGTTTTAAGGCAAAAGAAAAACTAGTAAAGTGCCCTTTCGGATAAAGGGAAATGGCCTTTTCTCACAGGTAGATGCAGGAGACATGAGACGTCATGTAGTTCAGTGGGTGGGGGCACAGGTGCTCAGGAGCCAGGCTCTGGAGCGTGGGCCAGCGTGGTGTTCTCTGTAGAATGGGGACACATTTCCAAGAGGAACACCTGGGCCAATCCACTTGCGTTCGTGGAATAGGACAGGCACTGTCCAGAATGTTTGCTATTACTTTCAGCTTTCCTGGAAACCGGGAGTCAGAGTCAGTGACAGGTGGGGATGTGGGAGGGGAGGGACTTGGAGAGGAGACCAGCTAGCCACAAACATATATGACCCCCTCCCCACAGAAAGCATACAGGTTTGGGTCAAAAAGAGTCTCTGGGTCCTGATGTGCATCCCACAGGCCTCTGAGCACCCTGCGCCCAGCCACCCATGGCAGGCGTAGAGCACGTGCCCAGCCTTGGGCACTGGGGCCCCCAGAATCCTTGCTCCGCTCCTCCTTGCTGCCTGCGTTCATGGGTCACTGAGGTGCTGGGGCCTCGCTCTCTCACCTGTAAAGTAGGTGCAATTCTCTCTTTTCCTTTAGTGGTTGTTTTGAGGATTAAGCGAGCAAGTTCATGCCCAAACACAGCCTAGTAAGTGTTTAGTACACCTCTGCCAGTAGCACTGCAGAGCTTAGCTCAGGCCACCAGACTTTCCTGGGAATGCTCTTCTGCGTGTCCGGTGTTTTAGTCTTTCCTCAGAACCCCCCAGGGTGAGAGCTGGATTCTCTGCTGCTTGATCACCATGTATTTGGAGGAAGGTGGGGTGGGAAAGCTGTCACCCAGGAGTTATCTGAGCTGTCCGTTGTTGGCGGAGGCGAATGCAGGTTCTGGGGGTGGAAAGGTTCTATCTACTTTTTTGGCCTAAAGCACAGATAGACATGTGGCACATGAACATGTACAGTATTTTGGGAGAACAATTAGTAAGAATCAGTAAGATATGCCAAGAAAACTCCTGGGGCAGGGAGCGGAGAGCAGGGAGCATAAGGGTACCAGATGATGAAAAGAAGCTTGAGAGACTGAACTCTAAACGTGGAGGAATTCTGGGGCCGCAGGACCAGGGATCAGGCGTGTGGGTTGACCTGGAAGTATGTGAACACTCAGTGCCTGGGGACGGCCTGTCTGTCAGGTGGAGGTGCGGCCTTGCCCCGCGTGTGGTCCCGTTTCCCGGTCCTCCTGGCTTCTCAGGGCAGCTGGCAGAAGACGTGGCTTCTTCACGAAGCTGTGCTGGTTGGGAGGGGGAGGCAGCCCTGCTGACCCCACAGCAACCTCCAACAGCTGTTGCTGCCCGCCCCCCATGACCTTTTAGTGGCATGGCTCTGGTCACCTTGGCCACTTACTTAACCACGTCTTGCTTGTCACAGGGACTCCTGTCTGCCGTGGGGCCGATTACATGAGCTAGCAGGTCCCAGCACACAGCTCAGCAAATTGCAGCTGAGTTTTCACAAGCCCCTGCTGGGTCGGCCTCAGTTTCCTCATCTGTAAAGTGAGGCCACGCCTATACTTGTACTCTGTAATAATACTATATGAATTATATAAATGTGGAGTAATCATAACCTTCATTGTGAAGAGTAAATGAACAGAGGTAAAGCTTTTGGCATGATGCAGAGTGCGTGTACACCATGTTGACAAAATTGTAGCTGCTGTTGTTTTCCAGTAGTATTGTTATTGGCACCGTTGGTGTTACTGCTGCCATTAGCAGTGACTATAAAAGGAAGCTGTTATCTGGACACAGAATACAGGTACCCAGTACCTCAGAAGGGTTGACCCAAACTATTGTACAAACGAGCCTGTAATTTTTATTTTTTATGCATCAGTCACTTCTGGTCAACGAGAGATGAGAATGGCCTTGCCGTCCCCACTCGACCCCCCTGGTATTTATTAGCCTGCCTGGGCTTCCCCAACAAAATGGCACAGGCTGGGCCGCTTAAACAACAGAAATGTATTTTCTGGAGGCGGAGCCGTGAAGTCAAGGTGTGGGCGGGGTTGGTTTCCACAGACTGTTCTCCTTGGCCTGTCGATGGCTCTATTCTCTCTGTGTTCGCACATGGTTGTCCCTTTGAGCGTGTCTGTGTCCTAATCTTCTCTCCTTGTAAGGGCACCGGTCACATCGGATCAGCCAATACCCGTGTGACCTCATTTCACCTTAATCAGCTCTTCAAAGGCCCTCTCCAAACCCAGTCCCATTCTGAGGCACCGGGTGTTAGGACTACTTGAATATATGAATGTGCGGGGGTGGGTGGAAGGAACAGTGACCGCCCCCCACCCCCCATAGTCTGCATTCAGAGGCCAGGAGGGGTGAAATTCTAGGGAGCCGGGTGCTAGCCCCTTCAGTTGCCGTTCGGAAGTCTCGGGACAGGCTCTGCCCATCAGGCCTCACGGCCACACCGTCAAGATCAGGTTCTTGTCCTCCCAGCTGCCGGGACACTGAGATGGTTAGAGCAGAGCTGGTGCCATGTGAGCCTGTGACAGACTCTTGCCTCATCTTTGGCCACCGTGACAGCCCACCGTGCACCTCTCCTTGTCCGTACCAGCCTGACATCACCCTTCTTTTTCTAGGTCGGACTACGATGACTGGAGACCGTCTCTGGCCAGCTTGCTTCAACCCATTCCATTCCCCAAAGAGTAAGTCCCACCCGTGCTTCTGACCTGTGAGGAAACCTCAGTTACCTGAGTCCTCAGCAGGGGGCCAGTCATGTCACAGGATGCTCCGGGAACACCAGGGACGACTGCGGAAGGGGGAGATTGGTTCTCAGCTCTGAGACCCCTGGGGGGTACCCTCCTCTGAAAAATGGGGAAACCACCTCACTGCGTCCTTAGGGTTCACTGAGTTGAGAGTGCAGGCAGAGCCATGAGTGGTTTTTATTATGCACCAGGTGGGGACAGAATACTGCCTCTACTCTCTCCGCAGTGGAGCCACTCCACGTGTCCTATGGTGTGTGCTGAAAGCTGTCTTACTACGTCCATTATGATTATCATTAGCTCATGTTCCCCAGCGAGTTGGCTAGAAATGGGCCTTTTGTCTCTCTCCTGCCGGCCCTCACCCCAGTATTGAATTCATCACAGCCAAACGGGGAGAAATCTGCCTGGTGGATAATGGCCTGAGAAGGTTTGTCTAAATCAGGCCCTAAAATGCCTCCAGGTCTCTATTTTAATAGATGTGAAGAAGCCAGGCCTCAGGAGGCAGCTGGGACTCTCTCAGGAGCCCATTAACGAGCCTGTGTTTATGAAATGTGGCTCTCTGAGGGGGACATTACACTCAGTAATTGTCCCATTTGCTGGCTTGGCTGGTCCCTGGGGCCCCCAGGACCGGAGACCGGAGAAATCTGACTCCTGAGAGCCGCTGCCGTCTCCAAAGAGCAGTGGTGTCATTGGCTGCACCACAGCCCTGGGGACCCTTGATGGTGGGCCCATGATGCAATTCACTTGGAGGATCGTCCCTGAATGTCGCCCTGATGTGCAGCCTTAATTAGTGTGGCTATACCTTAACTGTGGAACAATTAACGAACACACCTGGGTCCCTGGTGACCACGTGCAGGCACAGATGGTCACGCTCATCCAGTTAGCACCGCCTCTCCTGTGTACAGGTGAGGGCCCTGGGGTGGTTTGGGGGTGTGGGGGCTCAGTCCACTCACTCATCAAGGGAGGCCTTTGTTTTGCAGCTTCAAGTAGGGATAAAATGTCAGTGGTTCATTCTCAGCTTCCTCTTCATTCTGCAAGTCAGACACAAAGCCCAGCCACCCCCAGAGGAAGGCTTCTGGGTCCTTGTGCTGTTTCAGAAGCAGCCCACTAACAGCACTCTCCCCTTTGTGTTTGTTACAGAGCTCTCGCACACGAGAAGTTCACCAAGTGAGTATTTAGGCAACGCCCGCGTTACCTTCTTCCAGTGCAAATGCCCTCTGTCCTGAGGTCATCCCCCTCGGCCAGCCCTCCTTCCTGCTGTTGTCTGCCCCACGCATTCTGGGAGGCGGCGATGGCTCCTCTGGGAAGTTCTCCTGCAGTACACGTCCAGGCCTGTCCAGGAGTTTCCTCACCCCGCCAGCTCAGCCGGCTCCCCTCCCCTCGGCCCCCTCTCCTGGTCCACCTAAGCCAGGCCCCTGGGAATGACTCTGTCCCCACCCGTCTCTTTCAGGGAACTGAAGTATGTGATTCAGAGGTTCGCCGAAGACCCACGACAAGAGGTGAGGCCTTTCTCCTTGAAGCCCTCTGTCAGGGCCTCAGCAGGACCCGTGTGGGCCTCTCTGAGGCCCTGTCAGGGCCTCCTTGTCACCCATGGCGTTCAGAACAGTTTACAAAGGCTCCTTGCCTTGTGCATAAACAGCCCCACCCGAGCCTGGGCCCGGCCCATGATGTCAGTGTTTTACTGTAAACTAGGGCTCACCAGAGGTGGTTTCCCCTGACTGGCAGCTTCTCGGATGCCAGGCCGTGAGTTGGGGCAGGCCGGCACGGGGTCTCTCTGCGGGCTCTGAGAGACCATTGGACTCTCCGGGGTCCTGCTGTTCTGAGAACCGGCAAGGAGAAGTCTGAGGTGGGCTTTGTTTGTGAGCAGCGTGGTCGAGAGCCTCCCTAGGGGGCTCCACTGTCCCGAAAACAGCTGTCAGCTGCTCCCCGCTGTGTCAGGGTCACTGTCACACACACTCCCCCTGTGTCGGGCATGCACGTCTCCTCATGTAACCCTCATGCATAACCCCAAGTAGGTTCTGGTTGTCCCCATCGTGCATGAGAATTCCCCTTCTCTCAGAGTTAAGAAAACTGAAGTTGAGTTACGTCCCCAGGGTCGCACAGCTGGTACGTGGTGAAGCAGGATGTGAACCCAGGGAGTCTGGCTGTAGAGCCTCAGCAGTAACCAGCTCTGCAGCGGGCACACTGGGCCAGGCAGGGCTGCAGAGACAGCAGGGTGCTGGCACCGCCCCAAGGAGCTCAGGCCCCCTTCTCTGTGCACATGGTTCCTGGTTGTGGGGTGGTCTGTCTTCTCTGTGCACATGGTTCCTGGTTGTGGGGTGGTCTGTCTTCTCTGTGCACATGGTTCCTGGTTGTGGGGTGGTCTGTCTTCTCTGTGCACATGGTTCCTGGTTGTGGGGTGGTCTGTCTTCTCTGTGCACATGGTTCCTGGTTGTGGGATGGTCTGTCTTCTCTGTGCACATGGTTCCTGGTTATGGGGTGGTCTGTCTCCTCTCTGTGCACATGGGTTCAGGATATGAGGGGTCTGGCCCCAGGGCTGGGGGCAGCACCAACCAAGCAGAACTGGAAGATAAGGATGGACAGAGGAAAGAGCGAGTTATTCTCCGTGAAGCTGGAATATATTCTCTTCAGGCCATGCTATAAAGCCTCGTTCTAGAAGGATCCAGAAGGAACTAGTTCTAAAGCACCATGATTGTAAACCCTGATTCCAAAAGCAATTCTTGGGCCTAATAGGAAAAAGCAGAACTAGTGGATGAAAGCTTTTCTAACTTGCGGTGGTGACCAGTGATGGTCTCCATTGTTCTTAGGATTCTCAGAATTCCCCTGGAAAGTGAGCCTTTATTTCAGACACAAACTCTGAAGGTTGAAGACTAAAAGTGGCACCAGCTGCTTCCCAGAGCAGAGGGGCAGAGCCAAGTGCTGGGAGGGAGGTTTCTGAGCCAGGATAACACCCCTGGGCCCCAGGGGCTGCTGAGCGCGGAGCCCTGCCCAGCAGGCGCCTCGCCCTCCTGTTGGCCACCTCCTTTGGTTTCCTCTCCTGTTTCTCTTCCTCTCACTCCCTCCACTCTCCAGTCCTGCTCTCTCCCTCCTAGATGAAGCCAGAGTTGTTTTCTTATAAATTCTTCACTGTATCTGGCAAATAGGGTTTCATACTCCTTGTTCCTTACGTCTTTGAAGCCAATAACATTTGACATTCTTCCGACGCAGGGGAAAATCAAAGCCCTGCTGCCTGTCTTCTGTTTACTCGTGTGTGGGTTGTGATCAATTGAGTATCTGTGAGTGAGTGACTCTTGGCAGCAAGCTGTCCTTCACTCCTGAAGGACATGATGGGGCACTTCTCTCAGCTTTCTTCTGAGGATGGGGAGGAGGAGAGGAAAATAGAGGCCTTTGTTTCTCTCTCTCTCTCTCTCTCTCTCTCTCTCTCTCTCTCTCTCTCTCTCTGCAGTTACAGCATTGGCCGGGGTGGGTGTGGAACTGTTCCTCCCAAACATGCACCCGTGTTTGCACACACACACACTCACGCCCAGCCATGCTGACACATGTAGTTCTGGGAAGGAGGTTGTCAGCCACAGCGAGAGCTATACTTTGGGCACTGAAATTCCCCCCACCCTGGAGAGAGAGGCACAGAGACGCAGAAGGAGGTGCAGATGGGGCCTACTGAGGGGGCGGCAGAGTCCCAGCAAAGGGATAGCACCCGTGAGGGTGAAGTAGTGGAGTGAGGGAGGGAAGGACGTAGAGGTGGCAGAGAGGGCAGAATTGTGAGGGTCAATAATGGGGGAAGCAAATACCCAAAGAATGGTGGGGCAGAGACAGAGAGGAGGACAGAGAAGAGAGAAGAAAGAAATACCTCTCAACACCCTCCACAAAGGCACAGGAGAAAAGGGGGCTGAGTCTGAGCAGTTGCTTCCAGCCTCTCTCGCTCCTCTCTCGCTCAGAATTTTCAGGACTGGGCTAACTGACCGGGCTGGGCCCTCTATCCCGCAGGGCAGATGCTGGTGGCTGGAGCCCCTCAGGTGCGGATACCAGGTTTTGCAAAGCACCTTCTGTGGTTTGCAGTGGAAGGCTGACATCACTAGACTAAACAGAGTTAAACGGGTTTAACTGTGGGACTTACCCGAGCCTTCCTCGCTGCATGCCTAGGTTACAGGTCACCATTTCGGAGGGTCTGAGAGGCCCTGACCGGTGTGCCTTTCCTCTGCACAGGTCCACTCCTGCCTGCTGAGTGTGCGGGCTGGCAAGGACGGCTGGTTTCAGCTCTACAGCCCCGGAGGGGTGGCCTGCGATGACGACGGGGAGCTGTTCGCCAGCATGGTACGTGGGGCCCTGGGGCCGCCTCTCCTCACAGTGAAAGAGCAGTCCCAAGCCACTGGGGGCAGCCTGGGAGTTTCCAGGCTCAAATGGCGCTGCTGATGAAGATGGCAGTGATGACGTCCACGGTGTCACTTTCTCGTTTCTTACCGGAGCAGGCGCCAAGCCAGGGCCTTGAATTCCCTCTCAGTCTGACTCAGCGATGTGAGAAGGTGACACTGTTACTCCATTTTACAGATGAGGAGGCTGCAGACTGGGGTGTTAACTGTCCGAGCTCACACAGTTCCTTGTAGTGGCAACATTAGGTTCAAGGGACTGAGCGCCTAACGCGCACAGGGATTCTGGGAGGTGCGGTGAAGCTACCGCTCCTCTCAGCCTTGCAGTGAGAAGCCAAGGTCAGGATGTTCATCCCACCATGGAGGTGAGGGATGTGAAGTCACCGAACCATTATCTGCACCCATGGTGACGTCGTACTTTCTTTGTGCATTGTGTCAAATACCTCATAGGCACTATTAATTTTCACAGCAACCCTATCCCTTAATTACATCTGTGTTGGAATAGTTCCAGAGAGGTGCAAAGGCTTGCCTGAGGCCACACAGGACTTCCAACTCCTAGTCCCTCCCTTGACCTCTGGGCCCAGGCTGTCTGGAGCCAGCCACTCCTTCCGGTAGCAGAGTACGTATCTCCTGAAAGGAGCTCAGACGTCCAGCTCCCAGGCCAGGTGCTCTTCCCGGTGGCCGGCAACCTCAGGTATCTCACCTGCTGACAAAACCAACTCAGTTCCGCAGTCACGCCTGTTCTCAAGCCTGAGGAAGCAAGAATATCAGCCAGACCTGGTTCAGATCGCAGCTCTGCTATGCACTAGGTTGTTGACCTTGGGTTGGTAACCTGCCTCTCTGGGCCCAATTTCCACAGCTGTAACACAGAGAGTACAGAGTGCTGGCTTCTTGGGGTTACCATGGGGATTTCACGTGATGGTAGATGCAGGGTCCAGCGCACGTCAGTGCTCGGAAGTGACGGCTGTGGTTATTCTCATCTCTGCCGGGTGGCCATTCAGCAGGGTGAGCTGCTCGTGAAGCTCTCCGCAGTGAACTTAGCAGCGTTGTCTCTGCAGTGACGACACATCGAGGCGCTGCCTACGGAACCTTCCTTGAAAAGGGGCTTATTTTTAGGTCCTTTTTCTTACGCACTCACTCTCCACTCCTCACCTGCTTCCAACAGTCCCTTTCAAGTGCCCTGTGCATCCCGGAAGTGCAGGCCTTGCCTGCCTGCACCTCCTCTCTCAGCTCCTCTGACGTCACAGCTTCACCATGGCAACGCCCAGTGGTCCCCCCCAACCGCTATGTGAGAGACTTCAGGGAGCTGGCAGCTTCCTAGCCAGAGGGACTGCATTTGTGTGCCAGAGTTGTTAATGATGGAGCGGAAAAAATACACATGGAAGGAAGGAAGCAGGCAGCCCCTGGGAGGGCAGCACGTCATTTCCACGGAGATGCGTGGCAAGGAAGAAGTCCCCTTGATGCAGCCACTGTTTCCAGCCATGGGTGGGCATTTGCTATTGTGTGAAGTTGAGGAGAGCAAATGAGGTGCCGGGGCCCCCAGCTCTCGGGCCTCATCTCCAGATTCCTGAAAGAAGCACAGTTACCTTAGTGGCTGCCCCACATCTAACCCAGGATGGAGCAAAATTTGCCTATTGGATTTCTGGGTCTGGGTTTCACTCAGAATACCTTTGGGCTTACAGAGGGTTTGGGGAGGGGAGGCAGGGCTCCATACCGTTCCATGTCCCGTGAGGCCGCGCCCCTGCTCCCTGAGCGAGGGCTGCCCAGAAGTGTCCACCAGGTTCAGCAGGTCTGAGAACCCAGAGGGCCGAGAGTCAGCAGTGTCCCAAAGGCAGCAGGGAGGGGTATTTTATTTTGTAGGGGAGGAGATGTACAAAATATATATAATATAAAATTCACCATCTTAAACCATCGTTAGTGCACAGTTCAGTGGCATTGAGAACATTGGCATTGCTCTGCAATTATCAGCACCGTCACCCATCTGCAGAACTTTCATCTTCACAAACTGAAACTGTCCCCACTAAGCACCACTGCCCCCCCAGTCCTGGCCCCTGCCATTCTCCTTTGTGTCTCTGGATCCAACTGGTCTAGGTCTGTCACATGAGAGCAGTCCCACCGGATTTATCCTTCCGTCATTGGCTTACTTAGCACAATGTCCTCGAGGTTCATGCTCGTGGGAGCATGTCAAAGAGGGGTCTTTGGAATCCCCCCAAGGGGCTGGTGGTCATGTCAGGTCCCTTTGTCCAGACAGGGCGTGGTCTGATCCATGTCTTCTGGTTTTGCAAACCTTCCTCACACGGGACTCAGGCGCCACCCTTCACCTGGGCCATTTCTCCTCACAGGTGCACATCCTCATGGGCTCCTGTTACAAGACCAAAAAATTCCTGCTCTCCCTGGCAGAAAACAAGCTGGGACCCTGCATGCTCCTGGCGCTGAGGGGCAACCAGACCATGGTGGAGGTAAGGAGCTGTGCAGAGTCCCAGGCGGGGCCGCTGGCTCACCCGGTCCCCGGGCCCTGTCGAGTGAGCACCACGCCCAGAGCTGGTGTAGGAGCTGGAGACGTGGTAGCAGTCGAGGCAGGTGCGATCCCAGCCCTTCTGAGCCTAGCGGGCAGGAGGCCTTCACCAACCAGGTTTTTTAATTTCATCTGGGATCTGCATCGTCCAAACTCTGAGGGGAGGTTTCTATTCTGTTTGTCTGTGGCTATGTAACAAACCAACCCAGATGGGGCCTTCAGACAATAATTCTCACTTATTTTGCTCATGGAGCTTGTGACTGGGCTCAGCTGCCCAGTTCTCACCATGGGTCTCTCGTGGGGTCAGTCAGATGGGAGCTGGGCCAGGTCACCTCCAAGGCTTCTTCAACTTGAGTGTCCAGCACTGGCCCGAGAGGACTCAACCAGCTGGGCTCCCAGGCCTCTCTCCAGGCAGCAGCCGGGGGAGTAGCACTCCTGCCCACTAAGGAGCACACACCGGCCCCAGCCCCTCATGCCACCTCTCCCTGCCCCTCTGTCCCTCCCACCCCAAAGTTCCCAGAGCCACTGTGCAAAGAGAGGCCAGCCAGGAGCCATATTGCTTTCCCTAACTAGCCTCAGAAGTCAGGCAGCCTCACCGCCCCTTCCGCCTGTCAGAACTCAGTCCCCAGGGCTGGGCTATGGTCTAGGGGACAGGAGTGGACTTCTCCTGTCAGCGGGAAGAGCATCAAAGCACCAGAGGGTCCCGTGCAAGTGGGAGTAACGGTGAGACTTGAGATGGGGGAGGAGTTAGCAGGAGGCAGGAGCGGGGCCTTGCAGGCAGTGGGGACTGCACCCGCCAAGGCCCACTGTGGGAGGCTTGGTGGAACAGGACAGGGGAGGCCAGGGCGCTAGAACATAGTGAGTCCAGGGGCACGAGGCTCAGGATGCGGGTGGACATTCGTGAAGAGCCGACTGGTACCCAAAGGTCCTGGTGAGGAGTTTGGAGTTTAGTTCATGTGCTCGTCCTGAGTGCCTTGTTTGGGGACTTCCAGGGAGAGGTGTGAGCGGGGTGGTGGTGTGAGGGCTGGGCTGGCTCTTCTGGGCAAATAAAAAAGGAAAGGGGATCTCAGAGGTGGAGCTGTTGGCCCATAGATCCTGGGCAGGGAGGGCTGGGAAGGAGAGTGCACCTCTCAGCTGCCCAGTGCATGCGCTCACCAGGCTCTAGTTCAGCGCCAGGCACTGAGGGATGGAAGGAGGTGTCTCATCTGCAGGCCTGGTGTGCATCATTTCTACGTGCGTTTCCCCAAAGCCTGCTTGTCGTGCGCTCACCTGGGCATGCACCAGTGTTCCCATTGTACAGATTCAGGAAGCTGGGGTGGGTGATTTGCACGACGTCACACAGCCAGAAATGCAGAGGCAAGAGAGTGAGGCTGCTGATTTTCAAAATAAGACCTGCAGGTCCCCTTTCCAGGGCATGTGGGGCTGCTGGATGGGCTGTTCACCTCCACCCCGAGCCGAAGGCCAGTGATAACGTGCCTCCCATGCCCTCGGCAGATCCTGTGCTTGATGCTGGAGTACAACATCATCGACAACAACGACACGCAGCTGCAGATCATCTCAACCCTGGAGAGCACCGGTGTGGGGAAGCGCATGTATGAGCAGCTGTGTGAGCGGCAGCGGGAACTGAAGGAGCTGGTGAGTCCGAGGCTGGCTAGCCACGGCGAGCGGCTGGGATCATTGCACCCGTGGGGACTTCTGTCTCGCTGAGTCCCCTCTGAGATCTAAAGAGGTCATGATTAGCACCCACCGCTTTCCAGATCATCAAAGACAGGCACAGAGAAATCAAATCAATAGCCGGAAGTCACACAGCTCATTGAGACCCTGGCCAGGACTGTGTCCTGTTTCACCCCCAAAGCCACTGTCTGTGCCCGCCCCCCACACCCCCCCCCCACACACACACATCCGCACATCCCACTCCAGTGCATGGGGCCTGGACTTTCCATGCCAGCCCATCTCTGTCCACGTGCGTGCACAGCAGAATGGAAGAGGTGGGGAGTTCACGCCCCTGGTCTCCTAAAGCAGCCCCTCAGCCACTGACTAAGGGGAGTGGGTCTGTGGACACTGCAGCTCCCCTACCATGCAGGAGGGGTTGCTCTGAGACCTCACTCTTCCCCTACTTCCCAGAGGTCCCCAGAGGCAGCTGGGCTGATAGCAAGACCTTCCATTAGGGGCCTTCATGGACTCACTTCCCCACTCCCCTGATTCCTGGGATTTCCTTTGGAATGAATCCCCTGTGCTCAGACCTTGCCTTGGGGTCTGTGCCTGAGACCAAGGCCACTGTGTTGGCTTCTACAACCAAGAAATAAAAATGGAACTCTGCGTGGTGTTAATACCGGTGGGGGTGCAGGGAGGAAACTCGGGAAAGGAGGGGTCATAATCAGCCTGGTCTCTGTTGCAGCAAAGGAAAGGCGGGCCCACCAGGCTAACACTGCCCTCCAAGTCCACAGTGAGTTGGTTTTGTTCTCTCTGCGGGGCCAGGTGGAGGGGTGCAGGTGGGTTGACCCTCCCTGCTGGGCATGGCACTGTCTGTGGGAAGGGATGGGGGAGGTGAACTAAAACCCCACAGTACTTGAATGGCCAGCTTTTTAAGGAGGAAACTGAACATTGTGAAAAAGATTATTGTTTATTAATGTTAATACATTAGCAGTTACTATCAACAATAATGGTAACAGCTCATTAGTTAATAGCTAATTGTAATGATACATTGAGCATTTATGTACCAGATACTGTGTTAAGTCCTTTATCCTCATAACAACCCACATAGGTTGGTACCTCTTACCATCCCCATTTTGCAAGGGATCTTAGTTTCTCATATCCTGGTGCCCCACATCGTTGGCACAGAGCCTCTACCTCATGGTCTAAAAGAGGCTGCTCAAGCTCCAGCCATCTTATCTGCATACCAGCCAGCAGGAAGAAGGAAGAGGCACAGATGAACATGACCCTTCCCTTTAAGGACCTTTATGGAAGTTCCACTCAACATGTGTACTTACGTATCCTTGTCCAGATTTAGCATATGGCCCCAGCCAGCTGAAAAACTAGCCTTAATTCAGGACAGCCAGGTGGCAGCTGTAACTCAAGAATTCTGTCATTGAGATAGAAGGGAGAATGGATATTCGCCTCAACAGCCTCACAGTCTAGGGCTAGATATTCGTTAGCCTCCACAGTCCTGAGAGTCCAGGGGGTGCCGTGTGTTCCCACATGGGAAATGGGTACAGGCTGCTGCCTGGGAGAGTGGGGTGTGTCTTTGCGCGCGCGCGCACACACACAAGCGCGCGCCTGTGGGAAGGACTTGGCCTTGGAATACCCCAGTTAGTGACTCAGGGTATGAGTCACAGCACTGAAGGCTCTTTCTTCCACCTGGCAGCTGCCACCCACAGGGACAGCCCCTCCCTCCCTGACACTCTTCTTGGCTCAGCCCACCAAGTCATGTCATCCCCTTAGCTCCTGGGGGTTTGCCACCCCCTGAAACAGCTCTCTGTGGGGCAAGGGAAAGGAGATGAGGAGAGGGTCAGATGGCTCAGGGTCTTGGGGAGCTCCTGGCAGCCCCTAAGGCCCCGCCTGCTCTGTTTGCAGGATGCAGACTTGGCTCGTTTGCTGAGCTCTGGCTCCTTCGGAAACCTGGAGAACCTCAGTTTGGCCTTCACCAATGTAACCAGTGCCTGCGCTGAGCACCTCATCAAACTGCCTTCTCTCAAGCAGCTGAACCTGTGGTCCACTCAGGTACCTACGGGCGGCTCTGCACACTGCTCCCCGTATTCTCTTCCATGCACCCTTCTCCGTGGCTGGCCTTTCTACCCGGAGCCCACGGCCCCATCACTGAGTACCATACCCCTCCCTTACTCGGTGGCCACTTCCAGAGGTCAGAGGAGGCCTAGAACCTTATGAAGCCCAGTGGCCCATCTCACAGTTGGAGTTGCTGAGGCCCAGGGCAGACACATGCCAGGCAGTGCTGAAAGGCAGGCCTCCTGTGCTTGTTGGCGACTGTGGGCCTCTTCCTTGTAGTGATGACCACAGCACCACCATGCTTGCTGCCAGTGCTCAGTATCGATTGCGCTGTGAAGCACTTAGCATGGATGCGCATGGGTGGTTTCCACTTCACACCTGTGATGCTTCGGCCCCACTGTTGCTCACATTGTGCAGAATAAAACTCGGCATTCCCGTCAGTTTGCCTTCCAGGCCAACCCTCCGTCCTCCATCCCCTTGTCCTGCCCAGGGAAAGGCCACTTCACTTCCTGTTCACAGCCCTCCTTGACAGGTGGCTAAACCAACATGCAGGGAGGGCCCCTGCTGGACCCACATCCCACCTGCAGAGGCTAGATTAGAACCCAGGTCTGGAGAGGCATTTGAGTCTTTGGAGAGAAGTGAGAACAGACCCTGAGGCTGGGAGGGCTGTAGGCCTCATAGCTGGGCTCTGCCCCCATCCCTCCCTCCACAGCTGCCCCAGCCTCGAGGTCCTTTCCTAGGGTGCCTCGGGGGGCCAAAGTCAGCCCCCAGGGCTGAGAGTTTCTGTGCCCCACAGTTTGGAGACGCCGGCCTGCGCCTCCTGTCGGAACACCTCACCATGCTCCAGGTGCTGAACCTGTGTGAGACGCCTGTCACTGATGCTGGCCTGCTGGCCCTCAGCTGTGAGTACTGAAGGGACCGCCAGGGTGGGTGAGGCCCACTTCCACCCTTTCATCCATTTACTCATTCATTCACCTTGCCACCATGCACTGTGCCACGTGCTGGGATAAATTCATTCAGTCAGAAGTGTTTATTGAGCATCTACTGTGTGCCTGGCACCATTCTCGGTGGTAGGAACAAAATGGGGGAGGAGATATCCCTGTCCTCATGGAGCTTAAATTTTAATGGAAAAACAATAAATGAGTCCAGCCAAGCCCATACCCTCCTGATGCTGCTGCCATAGCCCTGAGGGACCAAGTTCAAGGCAAGTGCTCCAGGACATTGCTACTGTGCTCCCCGGAGCAGCTGAGCCGTCACCTGGGAGCTGGTTAGAAGTGCAGGTTCTCGGGCCCTGCCCCAGACCTGCTGACTCAGGAACTGCCGTTTGAAACATGCCTGGGTGATTCCTGGCACATTAAAGTTTGGGGAGCCCAGCCCTAATAGAAAGAGCCCCACAATAGTCACTCAAGGAGCCTCAAAATGACAATTTCTGAACCTAACCCCAAGCTACCAAACGAAAATCCTGGGCGACATTGAGCCTGGGGGTCTGTATTTCCCGTGTCAGCCCCATGGTTTAGATGGGAAGCTGCGTGCTCAGCTGGGACGGATTGAGGAAGGCGTCCAGGGACGTGATCGGATCTGAGTGTGGGAGGCAGATACGTAGGAGCTGGCCAAGAGGGAGGCCTGCTGGACAGTGGCCATGACTTCGACAAAGTTGTCGGCAAATTTGGGGTGGCTTGGGAGGGGGTGTAGGGGTGGGCAACAGGTGAATGGAAGGCAGAGAGGATGAGATTTGGAGCCACTTCTCTGCCAGTGACATTGGAGTCACACCGTGTGGGTGGGGCCCCCGGGTAACAGTGCAGACCTCTGGGCCTCGCTCTGGCCTCTAGTGTCATGTCTCCAGGACTGGGACAGGACGTTCATGTCTTTAACAGGTTCCCTGGACAACTCTTGATGCAAACAGGTTTTTGAGGCTTGCTTGTGAGAAGCCAAGGGCTTGAATCAGCTTCCGGGGTTCCCTTGAAGGGAGGGTTGGGCCCATTCCATCATGGATGGTCTGGGGTGAAGCATCTCGAGTTCTGGAGACATCTGTCTGGGCAGTGGAGGGAGGAGCCAGAGGGACCAGAAGAGCCGGGGGCTCAGAGGGCAGGGCGGGAACGAGGGCCCCGTTTAGGTCCGCACATGCCTGAGACAGACTTTCTGTACCGAGTGGCCCCCCAGCTGAGCCTCTTCCTCCCCATCTCCTAGGCGGGGACCTTGGCCTCTGCAACCCAGCCCCCAGCTTGACCATCCCTTACCTGTAGCTGCCCCTTGTGGGGCCCCCGACCTAATGACTATGTCTGTCTGTTCTCGCCCAGCCATGAAGAGTCTCTGCAGTTTAAACATGAACAGCACCAAGCTCTCGGCTGACACCTATGAAGATCTGAAGGTAATTCATTCCATCCTTTCTGTCCTCCAGCCAACACCCAGATAGGGGCGCTTTGGGTGCGTGGAGCTCGCTCTCCAGGAGGAAAGGCTGTTACACCAGCAGATAAGCCAGCAAAGACAAGATTGGCAGGTGGAAAGAAGGGATGAAGAGCAAGCCAACAGGGAACTGGTGGATTGGAAGCAGGGGTGGCATGGGAGGGTCGGGCAGTCCCTGAGCTGAGACCCCGGAGTAAGAAGCCAAGGATGCAGGGGCAAGAGGAAGCACCCATGCAGCGAGCAGTCCTCGGGCAGAAAGGGTTGCAAGAACTGACTGTAGCAAATGGGACTGGAACGTGAGAAAGAGCATAGACTGGGGCAGACCCCATACTCCTGCATAGGTCCTGGTAGGACTCTGGAATTCATCCGGGTTCTGCAGAGAGCCGGAGCATCTCTAAGCAGAGTAGGGAGTTATGCTGTGTGAAGCTTGTTCAGGCTGTTAGATGGAAAACAGATTCTCTGATGGGGAGCAGGAGCAAGAGCAGAAGCAGGACTGGTGCAGCCACACCATGGGAGGCAGGCTGTAGAGATGAAATCGGGGAAAGGAGGAGACCATGGGTAGTGGACTTTGGTCTTGGGAGTGGGGGATTGGAGGGACTGGGCTTTCGGCAGCCTCCTGCCACCCTGTCGTCCTGGGCTCGGTACCAGCGCCCCAAAAGGAGTGTACAGGGCTGTGGGGAGAGCCGGCACCCTGGGAAGGAAGGGCTGAGCCAGGAGCCACGGATGGGCCAGGAGCATGCCGGCACCTGCACACCCTGGAAGCTGCTTGGAGGGGACCTTTCGGCAGCTCTTGGCTGAGGCCCACCTTCAGGAAGGCCTCCCCTGTCATCTCCCACCTCCGGCTCAGCCAGACCTGCGATTGTTCCCTGGCAAAGCCTCCAGTCACCTGTGGAGCACCTGCTGTGTGTCAGGCCTGTGCTGGGACAGGGACGCTGAGCTGCAGCTGGCTAATCTGTGGCCAGGAGGAAGCACAGCTAACAGATGGGACAGGGCTTGGTGGCCAGCAGAGAAGAGACGGCCAACTTCACTTACGGAGGCAGAAGGGTCTTCACAAAAGGGAGTCTTGAGAAGGGGTTTTCCCAGCAGGCCAAAAGAGACAGCTGGGCCCAAGGGCCATGCAGAGGGGAGACCAGGGTATAGCATGGGCCCGTGCAGAGCCAGCCTGGGCGCCCACCCACAGGGTTCAGAGCTCAGCACCATCACCCTCCTTGCGTGCTTGTCAGGAACGCCAGCTCCAGGGCCCCCCAGACCTGCTGTGTCCAGGTGGGCATTTGAACACCACCCCGACGGAGCCCTGTGCTCCCAGAAGCTGGAGAAGCGCAGTTTCCGAGCATCCCTGAGATCAGTGTGCCAGAGAACTAAACGTTGCCGAGACCAAGCCGGAAGGGGCTGTAGTAAGCCACGTGTGAGGAAGTCACTTTCAGTAGGCATTTTATTTTCAAACATTCGGGAGACACGTGGTGCCAGCTGGGCGATTCTGGCCGGTGACACCCGGCCTCTGTGTGGCAGGGACTCAGGGAGGACTGGAGGCTGCCTGCTGCCTGCCTTCGGGGAGGCCAGCCCGGCCCAGCCAGGGCTTCCTGTTTTCAAGAGAACCTGGAAATCTAGTTTCTCCTGTGCGGTCTCCTAGTTTTGAAAGGTTGCCCTAAATGTCTGTTGCAGTGTCGTCCTGGTGAGGGCAGGCCGTGTGTGTGGCCGTGGCCGTGCCCGGGCAGTGGGGGGGCTGTCGGGGGCCCTCGAGCGCAGCAGAGCAGCAGTGAGGAACTGTGTGTGGGAGAAGAGCTCACTGGCCAGTGTGCAGGGCAGTGGAAAGTGGGGAGGCGACAAGGCGGGAGACCGGTCTGCAGCCCCTCTGCACAGTGCAGGCTTGGCAGGAAAAGGCCAGCTACTTACAAAAGCAGGAAGAGAGCAAGCGCGGCTGGGTGGCAGGGGTGCAGAGCAGGAAGCTGCCTTGAGGAAGGGCAAGGGCACGACTCTCCACCGACCCCCCAGTACCTGCAGCTGAAAGTGGCCCCACTTCATTCACCCTATGTCTGAGAATGACGAGGATACAAGCAATAATGTAAGTGAGACTAGCGCCCTTCTGTAAGCACAGGGCATGGCGTGGGGCAGGGCGCTGTGGGATCTCCGTGTGTTCAGTATTTAGTCCCTAGCATCCTCCCGTGAGCCTGGGATTGGACTTAGATTTGCTCCACAGATGAGGAAACTGGGGCTCCAAGAGGCTGTGTGTGGGGAGGGTTGGCCAGGGCCATGCAGCCGGCGGGTGATCCAGAGCCCCTCTGAGGCAGGGACATGGAGTGCGCAGCAGCCGGCCTTCCCCGGGGCCAGGAACACCCCCGCCGCCCTGCGGTCTTTCTGAAGTGGCCCAGAGCTGAACTCTGGGAGCAGCGAGGTGGGGAGGGCTCAGCTGGTTCTGGAAGGGACCGGATCCTTCTTGCTCCCTCACAGGCCAAGCTCCCCAATCTGAAGGAGGTGGATGTCCGCTACACGGAGGCCTGGTGAATCTCCACTCGGCGGGAAGGAGTTTGCAACCGCAACACATAACTCTTGACTAATTAGCCGTAGAGCGGCCAGTCCTGGGGTTCCACCCCAGCATCCTGGCTGTGAGATAGAGGGGGGAGTCTTTCTGGGGGCAGAGGGCGCTGGGGGAGGGGTTGGGGAGGGGGTTCATAAGTATGCCCAGCCCCCGCCTAATTCTCTTAGCTTCATAATTGGAACCTTGACCTGATCTAAAATGGACTTTGTAGCAACCAGAGGAGCATCAGCGGGTCGGGGAGGGGATGGGGGGGGTGGGCTTGGGGGGGACCCTTTGTGGATTTCCTTTGCCTTTGTGTTTAATGCCATGTGGGGAAAGTCAACTCCGATGCCACCATCACATGACCCGGTGGGCCTCCAGGGCCGAGAAGGACCATTCCTTCCTCCGAGGCTCCTGCTGAGAGCTCCCTGCATTTGGGACAAGAAGGTCCAGTCCCATCGTCCCACCCATCCTGTGTCCTCGCCATTGCTATGCAAAGTGATTCTTGTTGTACATAAGATTTAAATAATGCGCCTATTTAAGAAATGTTGTCAAATTGCAGGTCTGGGACCTGCCTCTTATTTATGAAGTCTCTGACCCGCCCGCCCGCCCTCCTCCCCACCCACCCGCCCCTGGCGTTTAGTACTGTATAAACCAGTCAGCTGTCGGGGTAGTGGTAGTAGTATTGTTATTTTTTTTTAAGGAAACAGACAAAAAAAATAACCTCCTTGGAAAATTAATTACTTTTTAGTCATGGATTCTGTATGCCAACGCTCTCTCCTCGTCTGTCTTTCTGTCCGCCCACCTGCGCCCCCCGCCCCCCGCCGCCATGCGTTTCCCCGATGTCTCCAACCGACTCCCCCACGGGGCGGGCGTCTGGCTGGGGAGGAAGTGCGGCAGTCCCACATCACAATCTCGCTCCACCCGAGGCCCCACTTTCTCTCCTTTTACACGTTCGGAGTGGGGGGCGCCAGCCTGTCGTCCCCCCATCCCTGGAGAAGAGCTGCCCCCACCCTTTCCCCAGAGAGCTCCCACCTCTGGTGGCCTCCGCTGCCCCTGTCCCTGACTGACACTGCGACCTGTGGCCTCCCCACCCTCCTGTGCTCCCCGTGGTCTCCTCACGCATGCCGCCTCCTTGCATGGTCTCCTGGGAGAAGAGAGAGACGTCACCTCCACCCCAACTCCCCCCCCCCACCCCGCCCCACCCCGAATGTGACCACTGCTGCGCAGGCACCTTTCTGTCCCCACCCGCCCTGAGGACAACCACCTCTTGTTTCTTTTATAAACAGTCGGCTTTTTCGTAACAAGCCCTCACTGTACAGAACAGCCCCTTTACAGTTTACTTGGGGTCCCCTCTCCCCCAACCCCCTTTTTCTGTTGTTTTAGCACAAATACGCCCCCTCCGGCACCTCCAGACCCATCCCCCAGTCAGCGTAATTGTTTTATATATATTTAATCTTATTCAATGGAAACCATGCTTTTGTCGTTTTATACTTTGCTAGGTAGACTTTATTACCCCCCCGACTATGCCCTCATTTTTTTAAAAAAGGAAAAAAAAAGAAATTGGGTTTCAGTCTTAATTCATTTTACGTGCCAGGTTTTATTTCGTGTGCGTGTGAGTGTTCCGTTTTGTGTTTCATTTTTGTTGTTGTTTTCCGTTGTTTGGTTTTATTCTCTCCCCTCTAGTCCCATACTTTACAGCACTCTGGTGCGGGAAAAAGCAGAAGCAAAAAAAAACAAAAAAACAAAAAAATTTTTTTAAAGGAAAACAAAGAGAACTGAGACATGCCACCTTCTCCCTTCGCACTGTTGCTTTCCCTGATGGTTGTACTACTGTCACGTAGCTGTGTTCAGAGATGTGAAATACTTTCAGGCAAAAATAAACTGTAAGTGACTCATTGACATTTGGCCTTTTTGTGTGGCTTCCAGGCGGTCTTGCGGGGCAGGAAGGGGGCGGGCAGGGTAATAAGACCTAGGCCAAGATTCGGGACTCACCACCGAGCCTGGTTGCCCTCTCCTGGGGGTCCATGTATCTCATCCTTAGCACTGTTGACATTTGGGGCCAAGCTGGGCATTGTGGGATGTTGAGCAGCACCCTGGCTTCAACCCACTAGTTTCCGGGGGCACCCACCCCCAGCTGTGACCAGAAATGTCCCCAGATGTTGCCCACTGTGTCCAGGGGACAAAACCACCCCCAGGAGGGAGTCCCCGCCGTGAATCTGGACCGCTGTGCAGCAGGGCCCCCCAGAACCTCCTCAGATGAGTATGCCTTCTCCCCACCTGCTGGACTCGGATGCGCAGATTCCGATTCTTCAGGTCTGGGTGGGCCCGAGACTCCACGTTTCCCAGGAGCTTCAGACTGAACTTGGAGCCTAGAGGGCTCTCCAAGTTCAGAAACCTAGAACCATCCACCCAGATATCCCCAAGAGGCAGCTTGATGTGTCCAAAAGAGAATGGGGAAGTGGAGGCCAGGAGGTGCTGGGTCTCTTGGTCAAGGTCAGCAAGGGGACCGAGGCAAGCTGATAACCAGTCATTATGGGAAGATCTCCCTGCTGCTGGTTGGTGAACAGATGGAGCTGAGCTAGGACCAGGGCAGGGACCATTTACGCAGTGAGACTCAAGAGAAGCTTAAGAGTGAAACTGCAGAATGCAGTGATCGGGGTGAAAGGAGGGCCAGCCAGGAGTCAGAGTGGCTCTCAGTGCCCTGGCCTCTCTGCCTGGCAGGCTGTGAGCACCTAGAATGGGCAGCAGGGCTGGTGCGCCAGTGCCCTGCCCCTGCCCCTCTGGCTCCTGGACTGCCTCCCTGGGACCAGTCTCCAGCTGCCCCCCAGGGCCCATTTGCTTGTTGAACCTCTGCCCTTCTTTCCCCCACACCCCTCGCTTTCCTGTGGCCCCACTCATGTTTCCTGGGACCACTTCCCACCTAAGCTACCTGTACTGGAATCTTGGAGTCTGCTGCAGGGGAAGCCCAGACAAAGACAGTGAGTCATCACGCTAGGGGGCAGAGGGACAGGTTGGAGAGGGAGACCTTCTATGACAAGCTGAGAAACCCCCCAAGGACACTGCAGAGTCAGCAGGTCCTGAGCTTAGCCGCCGAGGCACCTCCCAGCTGAACCAAAAGGGCTTTGCACCTGGGTGCCCGAGAATCGGCTTGCACCCATTTTCAGAGGTGGGATGGTGGCTGACAGAAGCTCTCAAACATTCCTAGAGGGAGTGGAAATCGGTTCAATTGCTTTGGAAAGCGTACCCACTAAAGCCAAATGTCTGCCTGCCCTGTGACCCTGCACACCCACTCCTGCATGTGCCCGAGAGAACTGCACTCACACGTCCACCGGAAGACACCAACTGGGGTGTTTGCAGCAGCATTACTCGTCATAACCCCAAAGTGGAAACAACCCAAAAGTCCACTAACGAGAGTGAACAAACACACTGTGGGGCAGTTGTACATGGAACGCGCAAGGGTCCCCATTGACAGGAGCGTGCACACATGCACAGTGGCACATTCATGTGTGCGAGGCCTGCAGAACGAGGAAAGGAACCGGCTTCTACACACAAGGATGTGGGTTAATTGGATAGATGTTACGTTGTGTGAGAGGAGCAGATACAAGTGAGGGTTTGCTGTATGATTCCATTTACGTAAAGTCCAGGAACCAGCACAAGTCATCTGTGATTATAGAGATCCCAGTAGTGGTTATCTCTGGGGGGGTGGGGGCGGGGGCGGGGGGTTGTGTTCATGACCGGGAAGGTAGGAGGGAACCTTCTGGGTGATGACAATGCCCTTCATCTTGGCCTCTGGATACAGAGATGCTTACACACTCTAGAACTTCACGCTTAAGATTTTGTAATTTACAGTATATGTTTACACATCAACTTCTTTAAAGTGGCATCCAGTGGACAACCCAAGTGTCCAGCAGAGAATGAACGGGTAAACAGAAGTGGTACACGGAGACAGTGAACTGTTAGCACCCATCCGAGCAGTAAAGTAGGGACACAGCTCCAACATGGATGAGCCTTGAAAACCCAGCCTATGGTAAGTGGAATAAGCCAGACACAAAAGACCGTTTATTGCTTGGTTTCCTTTACATAAAACGTCTGGAGTACACAGAGAAAGCCGACGAGGTCTGCCAGGGGCCAGGGGGACCTGCTCAGTAAGAACAGGCTTTTACTTCGGAACGACGGGAACTTGTTGGAACTAGGTGCAGGTGGTGGTCACACGACACTTTGCCAGTGCTGGAAACGCCACAGTCAACTGGTTTCTTCTATAATTTGGCCTCAGTTTTCTTAAGTGGCATCAAAAAAAATTTTTTTTAAGAAAATGTGGTTGCTACTCCTCTCTGGCTGGGCTCTGGAGGGTGTGATGCTGGTGACACTGTGACTTCTATCAGAGCCATTCCTGTCCATCCGTACACAGCCTCTGGGTGAACCGGTTCCCCAAATGTCCCCTCCTCAAAACACTAGACTGCCATCTGCTGGAACGTCGACGTCATAAATACACAAATTCCCTTACCTGTGGCAGCCATCCATGTGCAATGCACAAGTGCACCGCCGTTCATGGCGGGATGTGTGACTTTGCCTTATTTTGCAGTGCACTCTATCCCGGTTTGGATGGGGCTTGAAGAACTTCACGCTGGCCTTCCCTCCTGTTCCCACTCTAAGGCTGAGGGAGGCCAGCCTGAGCTAGCCCGCCCCAGGTTTGCAGGGAGCCGGAATCCACCTGGCCCCCGACCTTCTCATCAATGTATTGAACCTGCCCTTCAGAGCCACCTCCAGAAACGGAAGCACTTTCGGTCATTCCCACAGAAGCCAGAGGCTGAGGACTGTCTGGAAGGTTCCCACCAAGCTCCTGGCAAAAAGACCTCTTAGCTGTTTGTTTTTCCTCTGAATGTAAGGGGCAGGAACAGCAAGCTGTTTCCCTCAAACACGAGGCTGGTATCTCCTCTCTGATTGGCCAGGGAGAAGGGGTTTGGGGGGAAGAAGGCTCAGAAAATGGGATGCTGGAATCTCAGTGGCTCCCAGGGCACAGGACGCCCCCTCCCCAGGGGCTGCCATAAGGCGTCTTACGCCCCTCACAGCCCTGGAGTTCCAGCCATATCCATCACTGGCGTGGGCTTGTGGGCTCTGCCCTGCCAGGTGGCTGTTCAAGACCAGAGCTTTTACAGAAGTACAATGCAAGCCACATATATAATGTGAAACATTCTACTAGCCACATCTTAAAAAGTAAAAACAAACAAGTGAAACTAATTTGGATAATACAGTCTCTTTAACTTGACATACCCAAAATATCTTTTCCATATGTAATCAATACAAAAATTATTGAGACATTTTACATTCTTTCTCTTTTGTTCGTGTGAAGTCTTCCAAAGCCAGTGTGTGTTTTGTACTTCCCATCTCAAGCGCTCAGGGGCCAGTGGCTCCCGTGTGGACGGCACAGTGCTGGAACTTCTGTGAGCCCAGAGCCGGGGCAGTGGCGGCATGGAGGACGTGGGGAGCGGTGACGGCCCCGCCCGGAAGTAGCCTTTGCCCACCGATAAAGCGGTTTTCAGTTGGGGGGCGGATTTTGAGAGCCCACCTCAGAGCTGACTGTGGGGAAGCCCACAGTCAGGAAAGGGTCCCCACCTGACTCCCGGGGGTGGGGGTGGGTCTCACAGAACTGAGGAGCAGAGCCGCCAGTCCCACTCCAAAGCAAACATCTATTTTAATTGGATTTTGAAAAAGGAGGGCATACAGGGTTGGGAACAATTAGGTTTGCAGATGTTCGTAGGGAAAATAATGCAGTAACTAATCAATAATAAGGCAAGAATGAACTCTGTGTCACGGGTACGCACACCTGCGAACCTCGCTTGGCCTCGCCGCGTGTTCATTTACCGGAGAAAGACGGACCGACCGTAGCCATGGTCTCTGTGGACGGTGAGTGAGTGGATGGGTGGAAGACAGGGGTGGGGGAGGGAAAGCGGCGCTGCCCAACGAACGGTGAGGGCGGTGCGCTGGGCACCTGACCTGCACCCGACATCGGGGGTGGGCCGCGGGGCTGGGTCCCTGACTTGGGGCTGAAGACAGTCAAGTGTGTTCCAGACGCCTCCTGGCCAAGGTCTCACTCAGCGCTTCGTCCCCTATCCTTTGGGTCCCGAGTGGGCCCAGGGCCTGTGGTCCTGCTGCCTGCCGTATCCCCAGGAGAGCACCTCCTTTGGCTTCCCATGGCCTTTCATTCACTACGTCACCCATTCGTTCATTCACTGGGCAAACATGTGGTGGCTAAACCTTGAAAACACTGTGCTAAGTGAAAGAAGTCAGTCACAAAAGTCCACGTACGATTTCAGTCACATGAAAGGGAGCTCTGTGGAGACAGAGTCCATCAGTGGTCTTAGGGGTGAGGAGGTGGGGTCGGAGGTGAGCGCTCAAGGGCATGGGTTTCTTTTTGGAGTGATGGAGATGTCCTCAAGGTGGCTGTGGCGCCCTCTGCACAACTCTGCAAATACACTAAAAACCATGCGATTGTACACTCGGGTGCATCGTAGGGATTGTGAATTACATCCCCACAGGCACCGACTGGAGACTCGGGGGTGAACACCAGTAAGACGAACACCGTGCTCCGCCACACAGCGTCTGGGGGAGGAGGCAGCCTGAGACAAAGAACCCCGCACACCACTTGGCACGCCAGTGGCGGAGAGCTAGGCAGCGCGGAGCTCACGGGCCTGGGCCTGGAGAAGGAGCCGAAAATGAGCCTCCCAAGGGGAGGACAGGGCAGGGGAGGAAACAGCCTTCAGGGTCGCGGGAAGAGCGGGCGCCGAGGCCGGGCGGCAGCGCCCGGCACTTGGGTGTTAGACTACTAGATGGGGCGGGGGTGCGGAGTGCGGGGCGTGAGCATCGGGAGAGAGGCAAGGCCCTTAAATCTTTGTCCGAGCGCAGTGGGGGGAGGAGGCTCCGGATTAATTTGGGAGTTGTTTAAATAATCCCCTGGCTTTGTTGTGGAATGGATCAGAGGGTGGTAGATGGGTAGTAGGAGAGAGAGGGCGGCAGGTCACCTCCCACGCTCTTATTAAAATGCGCATTTTCCTTGGGAGGGGGTTTCCTGTTAATAAAACAGGAAGAAAGGTCTGTTTAGCAAGCGGCCAGCTGAGAACAATTTGAGGCCAAAGAGGCTGGAGGAAGGGAATCGTGGGGCTGGCAAGCAGGTGAGACCTGGTTGTCCTGGCTCACACCTGTCTGCTCCTGGTGCCCAAGACAGGACAAATCAGAGGGCAGGTTAGCAGCTCCTACACCCTTGAGGTCCCAGCTGCTGTAGATCCCCGCCCCGGCTGCGCCAGGCCGGCGGGCGGGGGCGGGAGGCAGCGTTCCGGGACCCCAGGTCCATGACGTCAACGTTGCCAAGGAAACCCTGGCTTCCCTCGGCACGTGTTGCAGCTGTTGGAGACCCCGGGGCTGGGAAGGCTCTGAAGGGTGGAGAGAAGCTCAGAGCAGTGACCTGGGTCCTGCAGGCCTGGCCCTGCTCCAGAGCCCGACCCAGCGACCGACCGGGCAGGGTAGACGACGGGGACGGCTCCCGGCAGCCGTCCAGCCGGCCTCCGCCCCTGCCCCCAGACACAGCTCCTTTTTTGCAGTCTCGGACATCGGAGACCGCTGTCATAAAACAGCCCAGGCTCCTTCCGTGGCCCTCCCCCAGGGGAGCACCAAGGGGCGCAGGATCCCTCCAACTGACCCCTCCCACCCCACACTCCTTGCTCCTTTGTTTCGTTTCCAGTGCCCCTTCCTTCGACAAACATTTACTGTGACCCTCCTGGTGCCAGGCGGCGTCCCAAGGCTTTACCAAGCTCAGGTAATCCTCGGCGGCCCAGCGGGGAAGAGAGGGTGACCTACCGCCGCTGGGGGCAGGACCGAGTGGAGCACGTGTATGCAATGGCCTTTCCTTTGTCTCTGAACCTTATTCTCTAAAATCTTTCCTTCCACTTTAAATATATATATATATATATTTTTTTTTTTTTTACTTATTTTTAGAGAGAGGGGAAGAGAGGGAGAGAAACATCTATGTGTGGTTGCCCCTCGTGTGCCCCCTCCTGGGGACCTGGCCCGAAACCCAGGCATGTGTCCTGACTGGGAATCAAACCAGTGACCCTTGGGTTCAAAGGCCAGTGCTTAATCCACTGAGCCACACCAGCCAGGGCTCCTCCCACTTTCTTAAGAAAGACACCTGCAGGAGCAAACTGTCCAGGCCACTCCAAAACTGCAGGCTCACATCCAATTTCAGGTTCATTTCCCGCCCCGTCCCTTTTCTGAGTCCCTTCTTTCTCCAGTGGTGAGCGAAGGTGGAAAGGGATGGGCGTACCTCGATGGTGCTGCCCTTGCCCTTGTCTGGTCATTCATTGTTGCTTTTCTGGCTGGCCACGGCATGTTCAAAAACTGCACCCAAGGGTGCGGTTTTGGGGAGACCATGCAAGGTTAGGGAAGACAGGAAGTTTCCCCAGGCACGCTCCTCCTCCCCAGCACCCTCTCGCTGGGCTCCTCTCCCCCCTCCCACTGCTTCCCGCTGGGCTCTCCTGACCCTGGAGCCAAGCCCACTGAGCGAGGGAGACACTGGGAAGCTGCTGCAGGACCTGCTTCCTTCCGGTGTCCATGGGACTCCCAGAAACTCCCAGCTCCCTGACACGCCCTGGTCACCTCTCCCTGTTACCGGAAAGGGAACCGGGCCTGGGGTGGGTCTGCCCAGAGCCAGCCAGTAGTGTGTGGGTTCTTGACTTAGTACGGGAAAGATTTCCCAACATGAGTCCAGGTGATTTTGAGAGGACGTGTTTTAAAGCTGGGGACAGTGAGACGAGGAAAGGCCTAGGATGGGGGAAAAAAAAAAAAAAAACAGGAGAGAGACTAGCCAGCGCTCGGCTTTGGCTCTGTAGAAACGTATGCGCAAGCGGCGAGCCAAGGCGGGCTGCTGTCGCCTCCCTGGAGAGTCAGAGGAAAGGGGCCTTGAGGACAGGTTCAGGGGGTCGGCCCGGGACAAGCTCCTACTGCCCCCGTTGCTGCTTGGTTGCAAGTCTGGTGGTGCCCCTTAGAGTTTAGGAGGTCCTTGCCTGTGGGGGAAGGAGGGGGAAGGGAAAGGCGCGGGCATGCTCCCGGGAAGGAGAGCGCTAGCTGGGATTTTTTTTTCTAACTTATTGATTGATAGAGATTTCTACGTTGTTCCACTTATTTATGCATTTGTTGATTGGTTCTTGTATGTGTTTTGAGGGTTTTTAAAGGCTGGGAGTTAGGGGAGGTCTAAGGGGAGAATCTAATAGAACATTCATCAGCTTTTCCAGGTGTTCCCTGTCAGGGTCGTGGTCTCCACTGATTGGCCAGCACCAGGTCTAAACCTCTTGACCAGTGATAACCAGGGAAGGGAAGGTCAGCAGTTTTGCCCGGGGCTTCCGCATCTGGCTGTAAATTGCTTGGCCAGTTTGTTCATCTGTCTCAGTTTCCCCATTCCACCTGCTAAGGAATGTGCCTAGCTTCTTACCAACCCCCCTCATCCCCACCCTGGCTCCTCCCCCCAGTTCTCTCTTCCTTAGTTCTGGCACACCAAATGCCTTACCCTGGGGGTGGGTGCAGGGTGGGGGTGTGAACTGGGGCCTGGGGAGGGGAGTTCCCCTCCTTTCTGCACGCTTACCCTAGCCAGTCTTTTTTTGGCACCAGGATGGTTTACTGGAGAACAGAACCTTTGCAGCCACTTTTCAGTAGTCCCGGGGGTCTGTTCCCCACTTTTGTGGCTTCCTCTAGAATATGGGGAACTCCCACTCAGAGGATGATTTCAGGGCTATAGGAGAGGTACCACCGAGTATACTCTTACTTCAGCCACTTCTTTATCTGTCCACGCATCCATGTCATCCATCATCATCATCCATTTCTCCATCATCCTACTACATGCTGGCCACTCCGGTAGGTGAGGGGATCCGGAAGTGAATAAATGTGAACAAACCCTGGTATGCATGAGAGACATGGGGACGGTGGAGGGCGGGCCAGGGAAGGCCTCACCACGAAGACCGAGGCTGGAGCGTGCACGGAGAGCAGGACGGACAGGAGGAGACGCTGCCTTGGGGCAGAGCGATGAAGCGGGAGGACGACGGGACAGGGCGGACCACCGCTGGTCCTGCCAGCTGCCGGCCGGACCTGGGTTCACTGTCGCTCTGTGCTCTTTGCCCAGCAGCGCAGCAGGCACGCTGCGGTGTTCGCTGCCACCTGCCCTTTGCCGAGCGTCCTCCTGGGCACCGTGTCATCTGACCTCCACAACCCAGGGTGAGGCGAAGGCAGTTTTGCAGTTGTTTGTACGGAAAGTAATACAATAATTAACAAATAATAATACAAGAATAAAATCTGTGTTTCGGGTACTCACAACTGTAAACCTGCTTTTGCCCCACCCTCGTCATTCCCAGTGTATAGATGAGAAAACGGAAAGAGTAAACCTTGAGGAGTGAGAAGGGATTAGGCAGGACAAGGGTGGGCTCTGGGGAGGGGGCTTGTCC
Source organism: Glossophaga mutica (assembly GCA_039655065.1). Taxonomy (NCBI): domain Eukaryota; kingdom Metazoa; phylum Chordata; class Mammalia; order Chiroptera; family Phyllostomidae; genus Glossophaga; species Glossophaga mutica. Next base: position 25,752,766 of record CM077315.1, read on the forward strand.
TAGGCTTCCCTAGGTTCTCAGGGAAGAGAAGGGCCTCTACTGTCCCCAGTCTTCCCTTCTCCAGGCTGGCAGCCTGGCCCTCTGGGTCATAGCCAGCAGCCTTAGCATTTGCCCCTGGGGCTGGGAGGGTGCGGGAAGACAGAGAGACAACCAGGTGTTTTCTATCAGGCGGACCGAAAGACTGGTGGGAGGGTTGGGCGTGGCCCCCAGCTGGAGGACCTGAGGCTGGATGATGGGCTTGGGGCGGGGGCGGGGGGCGGTGGCCAGCAGCCTGTAGGCCAGAGTGTGTTCCGAGGCCGCCTAGGCTTGTCCAGCAGGACCAGACCCCGGTCCCCTCCCACACTGATCTGGGGGCCGGGTTTCTTGGTAAGTCCCCTGGCCTGTCTCAGCTAGTAACAAAGAGGAGACATTCAGAAGACGTTTGTTCGTTCATTTGACAGAGTTTACACGGGTCTACCATGTGCCAGGACTTGTGTTCCGGGGTGGGCGGCCGGCTGGCTGCCTGGGTGATCAGTGGCTGAATGGGTGGATAAGTGAAGGGGTGGGTGGTGAGTGGATGGGTGGGTGGGTGTGTATGGGGTGAATGTATGGTTCAATGACTCAGAAATGGATGTATTCATTTTCTATTGCCGTGTAACAAATCCCCCCAAAGTTTAGTAGCTTCAAACAACAAACATTATTCATTTCTGTGGGACAGGAATTCTGGAGTGACTTAGGCAGTTCTGGCTCAAAGTCGCATCTGGTTGCCATCAGATGTCGGTGGGGGCTGGGCCCCACTTCCATGGCTCCCTCACACAGCAGGTGGTGGGAGGCCTGCGGTTCTCTGTTTCTCCATCCCGGGCACTTCCTCTTTCTTTTTTTCCTGTTTGTTAGAAGCTAGTCACTAAGTCTGGCTCACACTCAGCGGGAGGGAAATTAGGCTCCACCTCCTGAAGGAAGAGCAGCAAAGACTTTGTGAACAGATTTCAAGCCATCACAACAGAGAAATGGATAGCACGCACTAACCACTCTTCCCAGCGCTGCAGTCCTGGAACACGCTGGAGCAGGGACTCCGATCCGCCCGCACGCTAAGTCAGCTGGGACAGTGTCTCGAGATGCCAGCGCCCCGGGCTCAAACCCCAGACAGTCTTACTCAGTTGGTCCAGGGAGCCCCTTGGACATACATGTTTTGTTTTGTGGAAGATCTTAAACTTTAATTGTAAGAGGCAGCATTTGTTTTTACTACTTATTTATTGTGGTAAAATATACGTAAGATAATTATTATTTTATCATTTTTGAGTGTACAATTCAGTGGCATTTAGTATATTTGCACTGTGATTCAACCGTCACCTCCAGATCTTTTCCATCACTCAAAACAGAAGCTCTGGACCCACGAAATACTAACTTCTCCCTGTTCCTCTCTCCCCGAACCCCTGGAGTCCTCCGTTCTTTCTACCTCTGAGTTCGCCCACTCTGGGTTCCTCGTGTAAGGGGAATTGTACAGCATTTGTTGCTTTGTGGCTGGTTATTTCACTTTGAAATAAGCACAGGGACTTTCAAAGTTCATCCACGTTGAAGTCATGTGTCAAAAAATGCTTCTTACAGCTAAGTAATATTGTCTGTATATACCACATTTTGTTTATCTCTTTATTTGTGGATGAACATTCGGATTGTTTTCACATTGGTATTTTCAAAACTCCCAGGTGATTCTGATGGGCAGTTAGGGATTAAATCAGAGGCCTTAGACTGGCGGTTCTCAATCCTGGGTGCGTGTTAGAATCCCACAGGAGCTGTTAAAAAATGCCTGGCGCCTGCCTAACACAGACCCACCGAATCAGAATTCCTGGGAGTGGGCCAGGGAGGGTGTATGTGCACTTATTTCCAGGTCTTTGCTGCCCTCTTGTGGCATAATGACAACAGACCTAACAACACCTGGGATCTTCCCTCTCCAGGACTGGCTTGGTCCGCCTGCCCACAGGGACCCCAGAACAGCTGTTACCAGGGATCTGGGGACCCTGCAGCTCTGTCTCCACCTGCCTCCCCACCCCCACTGTACTTCCTGGCTGACCTTGTATGGCTCCATGTCTAGAAGAACAGATGAGTTTATTAGTGAGGAGAAGGCACAGACAGGTGAGAGACCTTCAACAAGCCATTTAACCCATGCCTCGGTTTTCCTGGCTCTCATGTAAGGCTAGCCACGGCTCCTGCTGGCAGGACCCTGAGATGGCACGTTCCTGCGTGGGTCAGTCTTGGGAAGGTCAGACGGCAGGGTTTCTCACCCTCAGGTGCTGCTGACTTTGGGGCAGGATCATTCTTTTGGGAGAGCCAGCTTACGTGTTGTAGGGTGTGGAGGCCCCTGGACCCACTAGATACTAGTAAAACCCCCTCAGCCATGACAGTCAAAAATGTCTCCAGACAAGGACAGATGTCCCCAGGTGGTATGTTTCACAGTTAAAGTTTGCATCTCAGGTAAGCAATTCATAACTTCTTAGTACAATTATATCCCAGAGATTGCATTTGTATTTGCTAAACCTGGAAACCCTTCCTGGGGTGGGGGGATTACCCTGGCCAAGAGCCCCTGTGCTGGTGAGCTGACACCCTGTTGAGGAGGCGAAGACGCCAATGGGGACACGGCAGCAGGGCTGGACACCGCCCGAAGGTGCTGTCGGGGCGCTGGACTCAGGCGGCTGTGGTTCCTTCGGCTTCCAACAGTCAGGCCTTCTAGGCGATGTGCTCGGGGGGCCAGGCTGGGGGAGGGGCCACCTTGTTTTCCCAGCACCTGGGGCTGTTGGGGACAGAGCAGTTTGTGGGTGACCACAAGTTGGAGCAGTTCACCCCCAGCTTTTCCCAAGAGAGAACTCACACCCCGAGTGATGGGGATTTGGTGCAACTTGGTCATTTGCAAAAGAAAAAAACAGGCCCAGAGAGGGGTACTGACTAGCCACGAGTCACACAGCTGGTTTGTCTGAGAGTTCAGGCCAGGACTTTTGCCCCTGGGGTGGAGCCTGGGAGTGTTCTCAATTTCTGGAAAGTTCTCTAGGAGACCCCAGCATTTTCCAGATGCAGAGGCACTTCGGGCAGGCTTCATGCTGAGGCTGGGCCATGCAGCCACAGGGGAGAGCTGGAACTCCTCCTTCTGGGGCTGCTCTGTGACCACCTGCTCTTGTTTCTGTTTGGTGAGGGGAGGCAATGTGGGGAGTGGTGAAGCTCTTGGATGGACTTGGCGCTAAACTGTCGGGGGTCGAATACTGGCCCTGCCCCTCACTAACTCTGACCTGAGGCACCCTGCACCTCAGTTTTTCCATCGTGAAAGGGGAGTGATAAAAATTATACACGCCTTGTAGGGTTGTAGGGTTGTTACAAGGATTCAGTGATTTAACACCTAAGAGTGCTTAGGACACCGTGTGGCGGGTAGTAAGGTGTACTATTTATCTTTCCTCCTTTCTCCCTTGGGGAGCTGGTTCAGTGGGGCTGTCGCTCATAGCCACCAACCTCGCCCTCCCCTAAGCGGCATGTGAGTCTGGCCAGGCCAATCACCATACCCTATTGCCCTGACCAGTCATTTACTGGGTCAGGAAGTGAGACCAACCTGGTGAAGGTCTTATTGAGTCCCTGGGTCCAGCCTCACCTGAGTCAGGATTCTCAATGCCTGAGGCAATTTTCCATTTCGCTTGAGTTAGAGCAGACTTACGATCATACACCCTCTCTGCCCTGTAGGGCGTAGGGGTACCCCTAAGGCAGTCCCGTTCTCCCAGGGACTGAGGCCCTCCGCTTCGGTCTTGACCCAGCGCTGTGCTGGGTCCATGACCCACTCACAGAGGCAGGTCCTCTGGGTCTGAGCTGTGATTAGGGCTCACAGCAAGAGGAAACAAACTTGTGTGAAGTACCTATCACAGGCCAGGTACTGTGCTGGGGCTTTGCTGTTATTTTAGTTGCATTTTATTTTATTTTTTTTTTTAAGATTTTATTTATTTATCTTTAGAGGGGAAGGGAAGGAGAGATGGAGAGAAATATCAATGTATGGTTGCCTCTCGTGCGTCCCCTGCTGGGAACTGTCGCTGGGAACTGTCCTGCATTAGTTGCATTTTTATAGGTGAGGAAACTACAGTTCAGAGAGAGAAAGTGACTTGCCCAAGGCCACACAGTCAGGAAGTAGAATCACTTCCATTTGAATTTGGGCAGTCTGATTCCAAAGCAGGAGGGAGCACTTCTCACTGTACCAAGTGGCTTATTACATGCAGGGTTTTTTTTTCTTTTTTAATTAATTTTTTTAAATGTAAAAAACACATAAAATTTACCATTAAAAGAGGAGTGGATTTTTTAAGGCAGAATATTCCTTCTCAGACAAGAGAATGACCTAGAGAATTCATTACTCCAAGTGAGCTGATGCCACTGGAAAACAGAAGCTAGGGTTCACTCATTCAACACATTCACTGAGCACCTTCTAGGTGCCAGCCGGTCCTAGTGTTCAAGGTGAGACAATGAGGGGCCCAGGGTGCAGCATTTAAGTGGTGCTCACTCTCAGGGGTTGACCCCACACTTGGATGTCCCGAGAGGGAGTGCCACAGTAGGTCCTGCACCTCTGGAGTCTCTCTTGACCCCAGCCAAGGTTCAAGGTCAAGGAGAATTTTAGGTAGCTTGGCAAAGTTCCAGTCCAGCCAGGGCAGGAAGAAATGACTCTAAATGCACTTAGCACAGAGACGCACCATGCGGCATAATTACTGCTCTTGGTGGTGGTGGGGAGAGGGGCAGCCGAGGTCAGAGACACCAGCGTGCTCGCATGCACACTCACACACACTTACACTCACACTGCTGCAGACAGTGTTTGGAGGGAAGGGGCAGGCGCTCGCTGGGCATTCTCGTACCAGGGCTGCCCCTCCACAGCAGTGACGTTTGCAGGCTGGCCAGCTCCTCCTCAGAGGCCTGGGGTGCCCAAGCTTCCACATTTTTATAATTCACCTGCTTCCTTTGTTCCTAAGCTCTGGGGGAGGTGGCTGCTCTGTGCCATTATTAACCCATGACGCCCTGGTGTCCCCATGTCACCTTTCGGTTTTCAATACCTGGGCAACAGTTCTTTACATCACAGAGGGAATTCCCTCTGTTCTTACAACAGAGGGAATTCCTGTCTTCCAGGCTTCCTATCTCCTGGCAGGACTCTAAATGATACCGGAGGACCGGAGGTCAGCTGGACACAAGAAAAGAAAGCAGCACGGTCCAGGCAGAGGCACCTGCGTGGCCCAAGACCAGGAGCTGGAGGGAGTGAGGGGCATTCCAGGCACCAGGGCCGGGAGCTGGAGGGAGTGAACGGGTGGCAAGCAGAATGAGGAGAGGGGGGAGAGGTCAGCTCCTCCAGGCCGCGGCACGGAGCCCAGTTGGGATCCAGAGGGCGATGGGAAGCCATGGAACGACCAGGGACTGAGAGGAGCAGTCGGATTTGTCTTCCAGAAGTGAGCATAACTCACTGGAGGGGGCAGAAGCGGGTGTTTGGAAGGTGTGGGGGGCAAGTGAGGAGGTGCCTGCCGTGCTGGGGAGCTCGCAGCCTTGCAGAACAGTTCACTCAGGCGGGGTCGCTCTGGCAGTGAGGAGCGGCCTGCTTGTGGGAACTCCAGACTAGCGTTCCTGTAGCGCCCACTGCGAGTCTCAGCTCCTTGCTGCAGAAACCCCTTAGGGTTTGTTGGCTCTCACATCCCGGGGTCTTACCTGCTTTGGGCAGAACCTTGCTGGTCCTTTTGGTAGTTTTCCCCTTGAGTCATGTAACAAGGAACAGAAGTTTGCTGGCCAGGCTTCCCCTGGACCTGTGCTTGTGCCGTTCTTCTCCAAAGGGTATTTTCACGTACAGAAAGTGAGCTCGAAGAAGTCTTGAATAAACCAGTTATATTGAATACAGTTATCAAGACATAACAATGGGAATTTGTGATATAATAATACCTGTGCTTGTTATTAACATTGACTAATCGGATCTAGCAAGCCGTCTGATAACATTAGGATTTCCAAGTAGTGCCGAGGGTCCATGATATTTGAGATATCTGCCACAACCGTAATGTGATACGAGCACACCTGAGATTTCTACGGCTGGGGAAGTCCCGCCGATACTCCTGCATTTAGTTGCCTACAATCATAACGGAAGGCAATGCTAAATTTCAGTTAAAAGTTGGTGCAAATAAAGGTGTAAGTTTGCTAAGCCGATTGAGTGGGTCAGCGTGAAAACTTGCTTATTCACTTCTGCATGTGCCTTGCAGTAGATATATATACTATACTATACCGAAAAATTTTACAACCACAATTTTAAATGAGAAAAAATGAGGCTCAGCACAGCTGGGAAGATCACGTGCACCCGTGTTAGGCACAGCGTGTCTCCTGCCCCAAGGGGAAGCATGTTTTAGAGCTAACGTTCTGCATTAAAAAAAGAGGTTTCGCCCTCAGGAAAACAGCAGCCACGTTGTTCTTCCCTGGACCGCTGTGGCAAAGCGAGGGGCTGCCGGGCCGGCGTGCGGATCGGGCTTCGCCGTCCAGTGTGTATCGGGGCGCTGAATGAAACGTAAGGCTGGGAGGTGTCTGGAGTGGTACCGCATGGCCTCATTCACATCCGCTGGAGGAGAAAGTATATTCTGTTGAGTATTTAAGAGGCTGTACATGTTTTCCTTTGTGTTTGGATTCTTTAAACTTTTTCATGTTTACTACATAAATAAACAAAGTGGAAGGGGGGGAAAGGCATACTTCCCCCCACCCCCCCACCCCCGCCCAGACACACACCTGTATTAGCTTGGGCTGACTAATATCATGGGCTGGGTGACTAAAACAGCTGATGCTTATTTCTCAGTTCTGAGGCTGGGAGTCCCAGAGGGAGGTGCTGGCCTACTTGGTTCCTGGGGAGGATCCCCGTCCTGGCAGGTGGCTGTTGTCTTACTGTGTCCTCACGTGACCACTAATCCCATCATGACTTCCTCTAACCGTAACCGTGTCCCAAAGGTCCTGCCTTCAGATGCCACCGTGCAGGGGGAGTTAGGGCTTTAAGTGAGGATTTGGAGAGGAACACAAACATTCAGTCCATTACACCACCCAAGGTCCTGGGCCCTTTAACCACAACCCCCAGGCCGGGAGCCCGTGCTCTAGTGCAGAGGGCCAATTTTGTTTATAAGAAATACTTCGATACGTTGCAAAGGGTGGAAAGTAAGACCTCCTCTCCCCCGCAAAAAAAAGGCATGCCGAAGTAGCAAAGACACTCATTCATCCCTGCTAAGGTGAGGGGTGGGGGCTGTTGATAGGAGGACTCTCTGCTTCACTGAGCATCTGAAAGCACATGGCTTGGACTTGCAACTGCCTGGGTTCAGATCTCACTATGTCCACCTACCTGCCTCAGTTTACTCATCAACTCAGTGGGGATAATAGTCCCTCCTGTGTAGAGTCGAGGGGAGGATTAGTGGGCTAATCTGCATAATACGTTTAACATGGCCTGCATCCTAGCAGACACCGAGATCTAACCCAATGGCCACCCGCCCTTCTTTGCTGATGGTCTCCCACTTTCTTAGAGGGAACCAGTTCTCACCCAGTCTCGGTCCATGGTTCGATAGGTGCTGGCTGTCGCTGACCCCCGAGGCTCTGGGGGTGACCGCCCAGTCCCGCCTGAGCCAGTCCGGGCACTCCATCTCCCGCCACACTGGGGCTTGGGGATAGGCGCCACGTGCTGATGAGAATGTGGGCCCCGGGCTTTCACTAAAACTGGGGGGAACTGGCCGGCCAGAGCTCTTACCTCCTTTTGGACGGGAAGCTGGGAGGAAGGAAATGTGAAGCTATTGTGAGAGAAAGCTTGTCTAAAGGCAAGCCCTCCTCCCCTGCCCCCCCATCCCAAATAAATGAAGGGGCGAGATAGAAACCAAGTCCTGGTGTCGTCTGAGAGCCTGGGTGCAGCTGTGACTGCACCACTGGGCTGCGAGTTGTGTGATCATTTCCCTTTTTCTTTAAGCCACTTTTCATTGACTGTTCCCTCACATTCAACCCAAAAGTTCCAATGTCACATCAACAGACTCCACGAATGGTCGCACTGATGGTGCTGAGGGGTGGTGGTGAGGCGGCGAGTATGGGGAAGGAGCTGGGAAAAACTGAATTGCTCTGAATAATAGCAGAAAAGGGAATTTGAAATTCTGAGAGGAACCTGAAGAGGAGGGAAGAGACACCAAGAAGACTGGGCACCGTGCGTCCTGACTGGCGTGGCTCAGTGGCTTGGGCATCATTCCACAAAGCAAAAGGTTGCAGGTTCGATTCCTGATCAGGGCACATGCCTGGGCCAGGTTCTGGGTTGGGAGTGTGTGAGAGGTGGCCAGTGTTTATCTTGTGCATGGATGTTTTTCTTCCTTTCGCTCTCCCTTCCCCTCTCTCCAAAAGCAAGTAAATAAAATCTTAAAAAAGAAAAAGACTGGGCGCTATGTGAAGGAAGGGAAGATAGAAATGCCACCTTTTTTTTTTTTTAGAACAAAAGTGTCTAACCTTAACACCAACACTAATTATGGATTTTACAAAGAATGTTGGGCAGTGGGACCTTCTCCCTAGTATTCCATTCATGCTCGGCAAAGAGCACAGGAATCATTGAATGCTGTTGTAAATGAACGCCAGCCAAGCGGCTGGGTTTTATATCCGGGTCACTGCCAGGTTGGACTGGAAAAGGTGTGTTCAATGACAGGTGCTGTGGGGTCCTTTTCCTCCTTGCTGACCCAGTGCAAGGTGACCCAGCGCCAGGTGACCCAGCTGCAGTCCTGGCATTCCTGGTCCTCTTCCCACCTATTGGACAGGACTGATACGTGACCTCGAGCTGCAGGATGAGAACAGGGTCACCAGAAGCCTTCCGTGATGACCTGTAGCCACACAGATCTTTCTTTCTCTACGTTCCAGTACTCATCAATATTCATTGGTGTTGCCACCAAAATTCTTTGCCCTTGACCTTCTGTCTCTCCCAGCTTGAATTTTCCTGAGTCCCATCCAAAAGCAAAAACCAAAAAAGCAAACCAAAACCCCCCACTAATACAACATAAGCATGTATGCAAAATATTTAACAGCCAGGATGACATGGGCACTAACCAAGGAATGGCCGCTGGCCACAGACAACTGGCCATATGGTAGGTGGAGCTGGTTATCAATCCAAGTACACTCCCTGTGGTGGGCAGTATGGACTGCTTCATGGGGATGCTGAGAAAATTATGCACATTTATTGCTTGCAAGGCAGGCAGGCTGGTAGCTTCTATAAGAAAAAGGAGATAAATCTAGGATACAAGTGTTTCAGCTTTTCCTGGAGGCTCTGACCTTGGCTACAGGTTGGAATCAGGTGGAGGCTTTGAGCTGATGCTAATTCAGCTTCGGTGGATCTGGGTTAGCATGGCGTGTGGATTTTAAGGAAGGGCCCGAGGTTGAGAACCTCTGCTTTCAGCTCTCACTTCGGAAGCTGACTTCAGCACTTGACTTTATCCTTAAGCTTCCTGCATGGAATACGACAATTTGACTCTGTAGGAACAAGATAGCCTACTAAAAGGTGCTTCCTTTTTCTTCTTTACTGCTTAGAAGGGAGCAGGTGTCTCAAGGAGGAACATGAGTGTGCTTCCGGGGCAACATGATGTCACAGAATAAAGGACCTCACAGCCCCTAGATAGTGAATGACAGGATCCTAAAGGAGCTTCTGTTAACCCCAAAGGCGGTCAGAGAAAGTCTCAGTTGATGGCTTCTTGGGGAAGAGTGGTCACAGACAAAGCCAGCCTTCTGGCTAAAGGGAGGCGGAAGCTGCTTTCAGGCCTGTCCCGCATCTCCTGCTTAATAATGTGGCCTCTACTCCAACCAGATGCCCTTGTACTCTGAGAGGGCTGCAGTCTGAGAGCCCCAGGTCCCCCTCTGTCCTTGTCTTCTCCGCAGCACGGAAACTGCAACTCCCAGAACACACAGGCCAGAAGCAGAAGCTTGCTTGCTGGCCTGTGTGGACATGCTGCATTCTGGGAGATGTAGTCCCAGAAACCGAAAGATCCTGTGAGTGGTGGAACTGGAGGAAGGTAGTTTTCATACAGTCCAGAACCCAGGCAGGGGTGAGCGGGAGCCCAGAGCCTGAGCCAGTGCCCAAGCAGGCGATGAATAATTTTGGGATTTGCTTTGATCTAACTCCACCCCCAGCACCCAAGGAGACAATAAAAGCTATACACATTCAGTGGTGATAAGCAAATCTGCATATTGGTTATCCCTCACCCAAAGTTGACTTAAACTGGCAGCTTCATCTCTCTGAGCCTCAGTTTCCTTATCTGTAAGATGGGCATGTTAACAATGCACACTTCGTAGGCTTGATAACATTGACCAAGCAACTAGCAAGTGCTTGATACACCTTAACCGCTTAAAAAAATCTCGTTTCATGGCACCTTATAGAGCAAATGGATGTTTTGTAACAAAGGACAAGAATTCTCCAGGAGAACACTGAAATCTTGTCCTACAGGCTCAGCAAAGCTGTGTGACCTTGCTGACCAGGACGCAGCGAGGTGGAAGTTAAAGTGGGACAAGCTTTGGGGCAAGCATGCTCACACAGTATCAGTGGGACGGATATCTTCTAGAAAAGGCAGTTTTTGTAGATGCAGTGAGTGCACTTCTAGGTGTTTATCCTGTAGATATACTAGCATCTTCCAAATGACAGCAGATGAAGAATACTTACTGTAGTGCTTTATAAAATAAATGATTCCAAACCATCCAGGAACCTACAGATAGAGGATGAGTTAGATAAATTGTGGTGCATTCATACACTGGAATACTATGTCACCATTAAAAATAAGGAGGTGTAACATTCCTCCAAAAAAATTTATTTTAACTTAACTCTATAGTGAAGAAAGTAGCAGAGGAATCGAATGGTAGGTTATTTTGCAAACCTGACGTGGACACTCAAAAACGTCAAGGTCATAAAAGACAGATAGGCTGGGCACGGCTCTCGGTTAAAGGAGACTAAGGAGGCATAACCATGAAAGGCAAGGGGTGGTTTTTACTGGAGCCTGGGTTCTCATAAAGTCCTGTTTAATTCGACACCCGGGGAAGTCTGATTCTGGGCCACATTATTGGATCTGTGACTTTCCACTGGTGTGCGGTAAGCATGTTTAAAACACACAATACTTGACTATCTATCTGGGACACTTTGCCAAATTAAAAAAAAAAAATGACAACACCAACATAATGATAGCTGTCCAGTGTGAATAAATAAAAATTATAGCATTTTGTCAAAATAGGCAAAAATATATTTTTTAGCGCGCCACAGAATTTTAGTGATGAGACCACGTGCGCCGTGAATGGAAAAGGGTGGAAGTCGCTGCAGTAGAGAACAGCGCTGTACCTTCACCGAGTCTCCTGATGCGGTCCTGTGTGTGTGGCGGTGGTGCAGGAGAAAGCCCTTCTTCTCAGGAAACACCTGCAGAGGTGTTTGGGATGGAAATGCTAACTCTTAGACAGTTCAGAAAAACAGAGGGAGAAATAGAAAAGGCAAATGGAGCATATATTAATAATTGGTGAATCGACGTTTACAAATATAGTTGTTCATTTTCCTATTCTTGCAACTTTTTTTACAGTATTAAAAATGTCAGAGTAAGAAGAATGAGGAAGCTCCAGGGGCACTGGTAAGGGAAAAGCTTCAAACACGTTGGGAAACTTGTTTTTAAAAGCACAGTGCAGAGCAGCGTGTGTAGAATGCTGCCTCTTTGTGGGAAAGTACGAAAGGCTGACCCAAGAAGAGAACTCGAGAGAGCGAGGTGGCAAAGGCTGCCTCTGGGGAGGGGAGCCTGTGGCAGGGGCGGGTGTAGCGGGCAGGAGGCTTGCTTCTCACACCCTTTTAGACCTTTTTGTATCATGTGCGTGTATAACCTATTCAGATAAGAAAAATATTAGCTTTAAAGAGGACTGTTTCTGGGAAAAGCACTTGTGGTCAGAAAACCCCAGACTGGGCTCCCCTATTCCCCAGTTGCAGACTTGACAGCAAACTCAAAACAGAAGGAAGGAAAACCAGCTACTTTCACATCCTTCCCCACATTTGATCCTCATCACAACCCAGTGAGCCAGGCCGGTTTGATCGGCCCGTTTCACAGACGAGGAAGACAGGTTCACACAGTCCTAGCAACTTGTCCAGAGTCGAACAGGGAGACACTGTCAGAGCTGGGACTGAAACAGTCCTTGCTAGGGACCCGGCCTGCCTCCTTCCTTCCTGCAAGGGACTTCGCCTAGCGCCAGGGCTGGAGGCAGCAGGAGAGGGCCCAGGGTGGAGGGCCAGGGTGGAGTTGACGGCCGGGCTCTGGGTGGGTGCTCACTGAAGCTCAGCCCAGCCATCTTCCTGCCGCTGCTTTTGCACGGGGCTCTCCAGGCAGGAAACAGAAGTCGATGCCGGGCGCCCAAAGCACGGGTTTGATTTACATGTTCATGCACAGCTGGTTTGGAGTTTATCTGGGGGGCCAGGAGCTAACCCAGCCAGAGAACCTCTTCCCTGAGCCCATCTGGGCTGCTTTTTACCATCTCTGTAATCTGAAATCTTAAAGTCGTCCTTTTAATTTAAAAAATTAGAGTCAGAGATGAATGTTGTTACCAATTCGAACAGTAAACTATTTAGAGGGCAACTTGACATTTCTGTCAAAATTTAAATTAAAAATGTGTGCTTTGGTATGTGCCCCAGCATTTGCAATGACAAGTAATTTTTTTTCTATGAATAAATACGCTCACCCAAGTGTTCAAAGATGCATTGCTTGTAAGAAAAAAAGACACAGATCAGTAGACCAGTGATCAAATCGCGGGGCTGCGTCCCCACAAGGTCACGCAAAGTGCTACGGCTGATTTAAAAACAAGTTTGGAGCAGGGTGGCGGGGATGGAAGGTGGACAGAGCAGGGGAGAGCAATGGGAGAAAACTGGGACAACTGCAATAGACCGACACTAACAAAACTAAATAAATAAATAAAGGTTTGTTGGGTTTGCTGACCTCGGAAGATATCCAAAATATATTGTTTGGGGAAAAAAAGATTCCATTAAAAAAATCAGCTCTGAGCATATGTTCACATAGAGATACATACGTTTGAACAAACTTAGAAAATAATTTATGAGATTAGATAGCAAATTATTTGACTAGAATGTGAAAACGGTATTTTATTTTCATTTCTTTGAAGATTAGTGAGGTGGACCTTTTTCCCCCTTAAGTTGGCCAGTTGCGTTTTCTCTTGTGTGGATTGCTGAATTGTTACTGTTCCTTGGTTGGCTGTCACATAACACGTGGTATACAATCCCGGCCCCATGTCTCATCATAGGAGTTTCTATTTAGATTTCCAGTGCTTCCTTTATGAAGGCATTTTGGACAGTGGCTTCTGAAACTTAAAGCAGAGAACATTCTCCATCTTAATGTAACGAATTATCCTGTGAGGTGAAGGTCTCTGAAAAATAAGGACGTTTCCTGCCCAAAGTAACACTCTCATATCTTCCCTTCTTTTCAGTCTGGGATGTTCTTATAAAGTGGATTGTTTGGTTCTTGGTGAAGAGTCCGATGTGTGCAAGCAGGTGGAGCGATGGGAGCTGGAGACTGACTGCCTAGCCCAGGACTAGCCTAGCACAGTGAAAATCCAGGAGCTGCAAAATTTAAGGACACACCAAATTTAAAGCGGCACTCACTCTCAAGGTCCCACCCTCAGCCGTCAACTCACCTTGCCCAGGTCCCAGCCCTGTGGACGGGTTCTCATGCCAGAACAAAAGGCCTGCACACAGCTGTCGCATTGAAATGCTCGAGTGGTCGTGACTGTGTCTGCAGAACTAGACTCGGAATGGTGGTGGCAGCGGACATGACTAACTCTTCATCCACAGCAAAAGGCAGCAGATTTCGGGCGTAGCTCCACATCGCATCCCAGACTCCCCTGTGGTTGGGCGTGTTGGTGGTGCCTCCGTCTCCCCAGGTGTTTGAGGACTGGAGGGTGCTAAGGGAGAGGGTTCAGAGTGGACCTCTGGGGAGATGGGGATCCTCCATGTGTGTGTTTTAGATTTTCCTGACTCGCCCCCACCCCCCCCACCCCCGTGGCAGCAGCAGGGCTGGTCTTCTCTGGACATAGCCTGGGCCCAGCCTCCCCCTGTTGCTCCAGTCTTCCTAGTGCAGACAGTGGCCCCGGGTCCAGCCTCCTAGAGGAGGGAGGCAACCACTAGGCCCTGGAGCCTCGGAGACTCCCTGAAATAACACTAGCTATTATTTTGCAAACTCTTATTGCACAGCAGGCATTGCCTTTAGCACTTTACTTCTAACACCTCACTGAATTCTTACCACAGCCTTCAGAGGAAAGGGCTCTTGTTATCTCCATGTTGCAGACCAGGAAACTGGGGCCCAGAGAAGGTAAGTAACCTGTCCCTGACCACAGAGCTGGTAAGCAGCAGAGTCAGGATCAGAGCAGCTCCAGAAGTGCCTTCCTACCATGATGCCCCCCACTCGGAGCCTGCTGAGTGCCCACCCCTGGACCTTGGGGTTTCCCCAGGCTAGAGGCTCCCAGGATTCTTGGGTGTTTTCAGGACGTCACTGTGGGGTTAAAGCCGTCCGTGTTGCCCTGGTGGGAGGTTCCCAGAAGCACTGGGCCAGTTGTCCCCCTTTCCTCCAAGGGGAGGGGGCAGCTCGGGTTAGGACACGTCCTCTTTTAAGGTTCTCTCTCTTGCTGCTCTGACCACTTCCTCTTTTCCCTGGGGCGGAGGCAGCTGTGGCCTCACTAATGGCAGCTGTCCAGGCAGTGGCTGCGGAGGCTTCTGAGACTCCCGTGGAAGGGCTCCCCAGCTGGGCTGCCGACACTTCTCTACCTGGACTTCCACGGCCCTCCCCAGAGCCAGAAAGGGGATGGGGTGGGGTAGGGTGAGCAGGCTCCTTGAACTGTCCTTCAGCCAAAAAGAAAATGAAGACCCTGGGCTGGCCACCCTCCACTCAGACTCCATCCACATGGGCTGAATCTGTGTCCAGCAACTTCCATGGAGGATGTGGCCTAAGTCCAGGACCCCTGCCCACACAGCCAGACCCCCTCAGGATGCCCATGGGGGCAAAGACCCTGGCCCTGGGCAGGATCCCCAACCCAGAATAGGGCACCTAAACAGTGAGCGCCTCCTTTGGCCTGGGAAGAGGATGGGCATCGAGAGGTGTGGGTACCAGGCCTGGCTCTGCCACTGCTTAGCTGGGGGCCTTTGGCAGGTTGCTTTTCTTCATGGAGCCTCAGTTTCCTCATCTGTGCAATGGACATAAATAATAACACCTTTAAGAGTTATGGTAAAAAATAAACGAGCCCTTGCCCTGGCTGGCGTAGCTCAGTGGATTGAGCGCGGGCTGCGAACCAAAGGGTCGCAGGTTCGATTCCCAGTCAGGGCACATGCCTGGGTTGCAGGCCAGGCCCCTAGTGGGGGCCACGTGAGAGGCAACCACACATTGATGTTTCTCTCCCTCTCTTTCTCCCTCCCTTCTCCTCTCTAAAAATAAATAAATAAAATCTTTTTTTTTTTTTTTTTTTTTTAAGAGAAAGCAATGAGGTACTACATGCATTGTGCTAACTAAGCACAGAGCCTGGTACACAACACGTGCTTAATAATGGTATTAGCTATTATTAGGCAGAGCCTTAAGTTGGCTTGAGCCACTCAGGAATCCCCCCGCCCCGCCAGCACTTGCTGAGGAAAGCCAGTCACAGCCACCCCAGGTCCATTCCTGGTTCTGTCCTGGGTCTGCTCCCACCTGCCCCAGCCACCCCGGCTTCCCATCTGCTGCGGGCACAGCCCTCCAGCTAGGGCTGATGAGGAACACCCCCTTTCTTTAGTTTGTAGCCTCTAGGCCCTATCTGGCCAGTCTGGTGAACCATCAGTGTTAGCCATCGCTGGGGTGTGCCCAGCCCAGTGTTGTGCCAAAGCCCTGGGCTTGGTTTTTTATGGTAAAATATATGGACCATAAAAGGAACCATCTTAATCATTCACATCTTCGCCACTGTTGTCTTCAGTGGGAATTTCCATCTTCCCAAACTGAAACTCTGCCCCTTTAAACGCAAACTCCCTCCACTCACTACCCCAGCTCCCGGCACTCACCGTCCTGCTTTTTTCTGTCTCCATGAGTTTGACTCCTCTACAGCCCTCGTGTACGTGGACTTGTACAGTACTTGTCTTTATGTGACCAGCTTGTTTCACTCACCATAATGTCTTCAAGGCTTATCCATGTCATGGCGTGTGTTGGAATTCCCTCCCTTTCCATGGCTGTGTAATATTCCGCTGTATGTGTAGACCGCATTTTGCTCACCCATTCATCCATCAGTGGATATTTGGGTTGCTGCCACACCTCAGCTTTTGTGAATAATGCTGCTGTGCACATGCGCAGGCAGATATCCGTTCGAGTCCCTGCTTTCCGTTCTTTTGGGTGTATACCCAGAAGTGAGATTGCCGGATTACTTGTTTGATGCTTTTTTGTGTGTTTATTTTTAAGAAACTTCCCAAAGTCCTGGGGTTTTAAGTAAGACCCAGGCACTGGGGAAGCCCCTCTTGCCATACTCTGGACAGGGAAGTATGGAATCAAGAGCTAGACATCGTGGGTTCAAATCCTGGCTCTGCTACTTCCCAGTGGCGTGACCTTGGGCGAGTCACTGGCCCGCTCTGTGCTGTAGTTTCCTCAGAGGTTACGTGGGATGAGACAGGCCTGCCTCTGGTGGAGGCTAAGCCAGTACAGGGCACTCCCTGGCCTGCTCACCTGAGCTGGGTCCCTGTCATAGACCAGCTTCTGCTGACCTGGGGTGATTCCAGAAGGGTAGCTGAGGCTAGACCTGGCAGGCTGAGGGCTTTGATCATTGGGGACCACGCCTGGGGGTTGATCTGGGGACCCAGGTCCTTGAGACCCGCTTATAGGTTTGCTACCTCCACCTGCAACAGGACAGGACAGAGAAGCCTCTAGGATACGTCACCCCTCAGTCCCTTTCTTTTCCATCCTCTTTCCTTTCCCATTAGTGTGTTCCCTGTTCCTGTCACCTCATACCAGGTAACATGGAAGTAGGTGGTAGGTAATACGGAAATTCACAAAGTAGTGCATTTCATTTCATGTAGGTAATATGGAAATTCACAAAGTAGTGCATTTCATTTCACATTATCAATATCAAGGACCTGGTGAGGAGTTGGCACTCAGTACCTGCCTTAGTGAATGACATTCTGCATGGTCTTTGGGCAGAGCTCCCCAGTGCGCACCCTGCTTCTCCTGAGACTTCTCCCCAGCATTACCACAGCCAGGCCTGTCTCAAATATTTGCAGAGATCTAAATGGGATCTCTGCTCTGGGTGTGACATAGTGCCATGAAGATGTAGAATAACATGTCGAAAATGCCTGGCACATTGTAGTTATTAAAAATTACTTAATGTTATTCTTTATATTTTTTAAATGATTGCTATGGAAAAAGGAAGGACATCATTTTGAAAAATACATATTGAACACCTGCCATGTCTCAGGTGCTGCTCAAATTCTGCCCTAGGAGTCTAGCTGACCTTCCCAGCCTGGATCTGAAGTGGCAACACTCACAAAGGTTGCCACCTGGCCACAGAACTAAGTGAGGGAAATGCAGCAGGAAGAAGAATCAGCTGTGTGTCCTTAGGCAAATTGCCTGGCCTCTCTGAGCCCGTTTCCTGCTGTAAAGTGCGGCTGGAAATTCCCCTCCCTCTTCCGTTGGGATGGGGGTCAGATGAGATTAAACATGTGGTCAGTCTTGGTCAGCAGGAAGTGCTGCTGGGTGGAGCAGAGAGGTGGTCCTCCAGGGGAGGCAAGCCCTGACCTGGGCCTCTCACCCAAGCACCTGCCCTCAGCTCCTCAAGCCACCTCTGCAGAAGCTTGGAGGACACCCCTCCTGGACATTCAAACTGTGCTCTTCTCCAGGCCATCAGGAAAGGAATATCCCACAAAGTCCATCCAAAGATGCTAGAGCCATCATTATTTGGCCAGGATACAGTATAGCGTGGCTGAGCCCAGGGATGGTTGGGGGACTCAGTGCATAGGCAGCATTTCCCTGGAGGGCCAACCGGGTAACTTGCCACTGCCCCATCTGCCCTCAGACAGAGCCTAAGGGGACAGCCGTGATGTGCTGTTGCTTGGTATTATTGCCTGCATTTATGGAGAACTTACTATGTGCCAGTCACTTGCCTAAGTGACTTATTAGATTATCTCCTGTAATCCTCACAACAAACTTATGAGGCAGCTGTTATTATCATCCTCATCTTATAGATGAGGAAATGGAGACAGAAGAGATTAAGTATTTTGCCCAAGGTCACACAGTCAAGGAGCGGAGCCTGGACTTCAGCCCAGGTCATCTGAAGCCAGAGCCTGTGCTGGTGACCATGCCATATACTGTCATGAGCCAGGGGAGGACAGAGGGCTGGGTAGGGGAAAGAAGGAAGGTGAGTCCGAGGTCGCTGGTCTCCTGCGAACCTTTCATCAATGTTGGGGTTGCGGAGTCTGGCTTCCCGAGGAGGGCGTCACTGGCTCCTTTCATAGATGAGGACCTGGGAGCACCGAGGTTAAGGGAGTGGTTAGTCATTCCCACTTGCTGCTACTTTGGGTGAGGGGGAGGAAATGTGGTAGGAAGTGTGGTGGCCTCATGTCTTTTGTGCCTGGATGTCTGCCTGAGCTGAGCT
This sequence comes from Glossophaga mutica, assembly GCA_039655065.1. Taxonomy (NCBI): domain Eukaryota; kingdom Metazoa; phylum Chordata; class Mammalia; order Chiroptera; family Phyllostomidae; genus Glossophaga; species Glossophaga mutica. The sequence goes on from CM077315.1 coordinate 25,771,375, forward strand.
ACGCTGAAACAGAGAGTCTGGAAAAGAGAACCACGTGGGCACAGTTGTACCTCCTTTATTTTGGGTGAGTGGAGAAAAGAAAAAAAAAAAAGGAAGTTCTAAGAGGGATCCACATTGAAAATTCTGTCCCCTATCTACCTTTCCTCCCTCCTCTCTTCTTTAATTCCTTCCTTCTCTGCATCCTTCCGATTCTTCCTTTCATCCATCCATTCACCCACCCACCTACTTACCTACCCACCTTTCATTCATCCATCCATTCCTCCCTTTATAAACCTCTATCAGGGATCAGTTGCCTCCTGACATCCAAACCTAGTGGTTTAAACAACAATTTACCATCTCATGGTTCCGGAGGGGCAGGAATTCAAGACTAGCTGGGTACTTAGTGCTGGCTGTCAGTGAGAGGCCTCTGTCCCTGCCCACCTGAGCCCTCCAGAGAGCTGCGTGCTGTCCCCACAGCACGGGGGCTGACTTGCCCCTGACAGCAGCCCAAGGGACCAAAGCAGAAGCTGCAGTGCCTTTTATAACCCGGCCTTACACATCATACACTGTCCCTTCCCCAGAATTCTGTCAGTCATAGAGCCAGCCTTTGTTAGGGCTTGGAGAAGCAACACAAGGGCATAAATCCCAGGAGATGAGGGTTGGGAGCCCTTTTGGAGGCTGGTTACCACCAGCCAGCCAGCCAGCCCGCCAGCCCCATCATCTGCCCATTCGTTCATTCAGTATACATTTGTTGGGCTCAGGTTATGTGTCAACCTGGCAATCACACACACACACACACACACACACACACACACACACACACATACATTGTTAAACATTTTCCTCCAGTTCTTTTTTAAAATAATTTTTAACAGCTTTATTGAGATATAATTTACACACCATTCACCCATTTAGTACAAATTGATGGTTTTTAGGTGTATTCACAGAATTGTGAAAGCATCACCACAGTCCACTTTAGAATGTTTTGTCACTCCCAACAGAAACCTGGTACCCAATAAGCAGTCACTCCCCATTTTCCGTTTTCCCACCTACCTTTATTTATTTTTATTTTATTACTGTTTTATCCTTACCAGAGGACATTTTTTCATTGCTTTGAGAGAAAGAGGGAGAGAGAGAGAGAGAAAGACAGAACCATCCATGTGAGAGAAACAGCTGGTTGCCTTTTTATGCTCACCCCAACCGGGGATGAAACCTGCAACCTGGGTATGTGCTCTGACCGGAAGTCAGACCTGCCGCCGTTAGGTCCGTGGGACGGCGCTCCAACTAACGGAGCCAGACCAGCCAGGGCCCCACCTCTGTCTAATCACACCTTTACTTTCTGTCTCTGTAGACTTGCTCATTCTGGCCATTTCGTGCAAATGGAATCACACCCACACCGTTGTCCTCTGTGACAGGCTTCTACCACTGAGCACCACGTTCCCGGGTTTCCCAGGCCGTAGTGCGAGTCGGTGCTTCGTTCCTTTCATTGCTGAACATATTTCCCTGAATGGATGGACCGCATTTTGCTTATCTACCCGTTTGGTGGACACCCAGGTTGTTTCCACCTTTCGGCTCTTATGAATAATGCTTCTATTAATATCCACGTACAAGTTTTTGTGTGGACAAATGTTTTCAACTCTCCTGGGTGTACACCTGGGAGTGGAATTGCTGAGTCATATAGTGACTCTCTATTTAACCTTCTGAGGAACTGCCAGACTGCTTTCCAAAGCAGCTGCCCCCTTTTATGTTCCCACCAGCAGTGGATGAGTTTCCAGTTTCCCCTCCATCCTGCGAACGGACACTCGCTATCATCTCTGTCTTTATCTTTGCCATCCCAGTGGGTGTGAAGTGATACCTCAGGATTTCAGTTTTGCATTTCCCAGGTGGCTAGTGATGTTGGGCGTCTTGCATGTACTTATTGGTCATCGGTATACCTTCTCCGGAAAAATGTCTGCTTGGATATTTGCCCATTTTAAAATTGGGTTGTGTGCCTTATTATTGAGTTATAAGATTGCTTTATATGTTTTGTTTGTTTGTGTGTTTGTTTATTTTTAGAGAGAGGGGAAGAGAGAAAGAGAGGAAACCATCAATGTGCAGTTGCCCCTCCCATGTCCCCTCACTGGGGACCTGGCCTGCAACCCAGGCATGTGCCCTGACTGGGAATTGAACTGATGACCCTTTGCTTAGCAGTCCAGAGCTCAATCCACTGAGCCACAGCAGCCAGGGCTCTTTATACATTCTAGATGCAAGTCTCTTAACAGACATATGATTTTCAAATATCTTCTTCCATTCTGTGGGCTCCATTTCTTTCTCACTGTATCTTTTCCCTGTGATTATTACAGTATATACCAGTACATCCTCATGCTGAGATGTCTGAAAAAGGCAGAAATGTATAAAGAGGTTGAAAAATAGCCACCCAGAGACCACCATTGATTAGTATTTAACCCTGTTTCCTTTTCTTTGTCCTTTTAATCAATTCAATTATGTATTTATTTCATTAACAGGTAATATTTACAAAGGTACAAAAATCTAAAATAAGTCTCTTGCCCTAAGCTCCAGCTGCTCAAACTCTTCCCAAAGGGTAGCCAGTGTTACCACCCTCTTGCTGATTTTTCAGGGGTAGTCTATATGGATAGACACGTACACATCAATGTCCCCTTAACTTGTGGGATATTACCCACTCTACTCAGCAGTTGTCAACAGCTCTTTCACAGTCTTTTAGCTCTATGTAGTCATGCAGCTAGAAATCACCCTAAAGGGAAAATATTCCTTCATCAGTTGTAGGAGGTAGAGCAGAAACCCATTCTAGTGTTAGCAAAAACAAATTTATTGAAGGATGTTAGGTGGCCTGCAGCCTCTCCAGGACAGCAGAGACCCAGGTCCAGAATCTACATGGCCCAAAGCTAAGCAAAAGCAGGCACGGGATGGCTCCAGTGGAGCTGTGCTCCTGGTTCTGCTGGGTTCAGAGACTTCTGCCTTTGATCCTGATTCTGCCACCCCTTTCACTAGTTTTGTGCCCTCTGACACCTGCTTCTCCAGTTGCCAGCTTCTGAACATAAGCCTGGTGCTGGTGCACCTGACTGACAGGGCACATGGGAATGTCCTAGCTGCAAGGGAGCCTGGGAAAGCAAGGTTCTGAATCCCACCTTGGCAAGGCAGATCTTGGGGGTGGGGATGCCCCAGACATAGGAGGGCAGATTTGACTGGGCAGCCAAAAAGAATGGTAGAAGCCCAGTGCATAAAACTTCATGTATTTTAATTATAAAATTACAATTTTTCTGCCCTGGCTGGTGTGGCTCAATTGTTTGAAGCATTGTCCCAAAAAACAAGAGGTCACAGGTTTGATTCTTGGTCAGGGCAAATACCTAGGTTGCAGGTTTTGTTCTGATTGGGGCGAGTACAAGAGACAACAAATTGATGTTTTTCTCCCTCTCTCTCTCCCTTCCTTTCCGTCTCTCTAAAAAACCAATACGCATGTTCTGGTCTGAGGGGATATATATATATTTTTTTCTATATATTTTTCCTATTTAGAAAAGCACTGCATGTGTGAGAGGCTGCATGTTGTAATGGTTAAATGTGCACAGTGTTGGGGCTGACTGCCGGAGTTCAAGTTCCACCTCTACGCCTTACCGGCCTTGTCCCTTAGGCTTGATTTGAACTTCTTTATGCTCAGCTTTGTCATTAATAAAATGGGAATAATAATAGAACCTGGTTCCCAAATGTTAAGGTTTAGAAGCACATCTGGCCCACTGTGTTCGCTGTGCAGTTGTTTGCTCTAAATAAGATCTGAACAAGAATTTTTAAATGTTCATTTGAAGGGACATGGTATGATCAGCATGCCTTGGAGAGGCCCGTATTCCAGTGCGGCACTCCTATTTCCCCAGCATTTTATTATGAATATGTTGGAACACACGTTAAAGATAAACAAGTTGTTGCCCTGGCTGGTGTAGCTCAGTGGATTGAGCGCGGGCCTGCGAACCGAAGGGTCGTGGTTCGATTCCCAGTCAGGGCACATGCCTGGGTTGCAGGCCAGTTCCCGGCAGGGGACATACGAGAGGCAACCGCACATTGATGTTTCTCTCCCTCTCTCCTTCCCTTCCCCTCTGAAGATAAATAATAAAATAAAAAATCTAAAAGAAGAAAAAAAAAAGAAAAAAAAAGATAAACAAGTTGTGTAGGACCTCTCCATGTAACTACCTGCTATGATTCCCCCCAGGAACATTTGGCTGTGTTTGTTTGATCACCTCTCTACCCATCTGTGTCTCTTCCCCATTGTTAACACATCTTAATTTTAATGCATTTCAGAGGTGTAGCAAATGTGTGCATATGTCTTCATTATTTCTTTAAAGCAACTCTCAGCTGTTAAATATGTGTGTAGAATCTGTGCTGTCCTTCCCCTCCACATCATGAGATGAATCCTATGGGATGAAGCAGTTCCTCAGAGAGAGGGAAGAGTGAGAAAGCCGAGACTCCCTCAGAGCGGACGCAGCCTGTGCAAAGGAGTGCCGCACTGGAACGCAGGCCCCGGCACGGCAGGCCGATCGCACCATGTCCCTTCCAATGAACATTCAAAAATTCCTGTTCAGATTTTCATCAGAGGAGACGCAGAAGAACAGGTCCCAGGAAAGGGCAAAGAGGGAGGGTTCCAGACGGCAGAGCCCTGCCTCTTCTGCTGCCCTGGACAATTCTGCTCTGCCCCAGACTCGCAAGCCCCACTCAGCAAAGCAAACCCCTTGTATCAGTTAGATATTGCTGCATAACAAATCACTCCCAGAATTACTGGCTTAAAACCACAGCACATGTTGATTGTCTCTCATGGTTTCTCCGGGTCAGGAATTCGGGAATGGTGGGGCAGTCTGGCTTGGGGTCTCCTCAGGAGCTACAGGTGGGCGCTGAGTTAGGTTGGGGTCATCTCAAAGGCTTCTTCACTCTCATGGGTGGGACTTGGTGTGGGAAGACTTGACCTGAGGGGCTGGAGCAGTTGGGGCTCTCCAGGCACCTCTTTCTTTTGTAGTCCCTCTATGTAGTCTCTCCAGCATGGTGAGTTCAGGGTAGCAGGTCTTAAGTCAGCTTGGGGCTCCCAGGGTACGTGTCCTGAGTCAGGTAGAAGCTATCGTGCATTGTCCCCTCTGCCACATTCTACTGAGCCTGTTATAAAAAATTACAAGGATTGGCCAGGTTCAAGGGCAGGGAACCTGGACCCCAGCTCTCAATGGAGGGATGCCAGTGGCACATTGTGAAAGAGCAGGTGGGATGGACAGAGGGCTTGGAAAATACAGTCGCTCACAACTGGCTTTGGAATAGCCTCGCTCTCCTCAGAAGGCAGGTTAGCCACCAGCCACTCTTACCCAGGCATGTCCTGGGAGGGCCTCCCCCTCAGTCATTGCAGTAAACTGCTCAGCCGTAAGCTGAGGCCTGTGGCAGCCCCGTTTTCTCCACTACTTTGTCATCTTGTATACCAGGTTGAGAGGTGTCCCCCTGGCACCTCAGAACGCCACCATATTTGGAAACAGGGTTCTTGATGATGTAATTACTTAAAATGAGATCACACTGGGTTAGGATAGGCCCTAACTCCAATGACTGGTATTCTTATAAACAGAAGAGAGGGCACAGACAGACACAGAAGGAAGACGGTGTGAAGACACAGACATGCAGGGAGATGCCACGTGCCATCAGGGGCACAGACTGGAGTAACGCATCTACACACCAAGGGTCACCAAAGGTTGCTGGCAGCTGGCAGAAGCGAGGAGAGAAGCGTGGAACAGAGCCACCGGAAGGGGCCAGCCCTGCTGGCATCTCAGTGTTGGATTTCTGGCTTCCTGAGCCCTTAGAGAATCAGTTTCTGTTGTTGGAAGCCACTCGGTTAGTGGTACTTTGAGGCTGTAGCCATGGAAAACTAAGGCACTTTGTCAGGGGCATTTTGGCCCCGTAGAAATTGGTGGTCTAGCTGCCTGGATGGCAGCTTAGTTCAGACTTGATGCAAAGGTCCGATCTGTGACAGAATGTCCCCTGCAGACGCTGCACTGTGTGGCTGAGGGAGGTGATGAGCCAGCGGAGAGCTGGGCAGGGCCGATGAGAGATCAGACGCTGATGTGTGTTTGCTTACGCGGGTCTTTTAACTTTTATTTTTTCAATTTGAAAATCCAGCTTGGCTTTCCCAGGTGTGTCCTAAGTGTCCTGGTCTCCGGAGCTGGTGTGATTTTTGTCAACACGGGCAGTATTTACAGTGGCAACAGCTGTGACCTTTGAAACCAAGAGAAAAGCTGCCTATGAATTCAGGCCTCCTCTCCACACCCAGGGCCATACACTCTTATTCACACTCAGGGCTGGGGATGGAAACCCAGTGCAAATGGCTCTGCTCCCATGCTGGAATGGGGCCCTCTGCAAGGGTAGAGCTGCCCGCCCCTCACCCAGGGACTCCAGGGACTTTGGTTCTGCACCCACTATGTGACCCCCAAAAGCAATCAGGTCGCTCTGTCGGGCTTTTGCAACTGCCTGAGTAGTTCCTTCTCCAGACCCTCACTTGATCCTCTTCCTCCATAGGTCCTGCTCCATGTCACCTCCTCCAAGAGGCCTTCGTGACACTGTATCTAAATGCCACCCTCAGCTGCCTCCTTATGTTCGTCTGCTTTATCAAAGCATACACACCCATCTGAAGTGATTAATGTGTTCCCTTGTTTGTGTCTGTCTTCCCAGTAGCATGTAAGAGCCCATTTTGTATCCCAGCTCCTATAACAGTGCCTGGCACATGGAAAGTGTTTGGTTAATGTGTGCCGGGGGACAAAATGTCTCAGCCAAGAATGCACGACCATAAGGAAGGGACATTTTGACCATTCTTCCTGCTTCCAGCTTGGCTCCCTCATCGCGCTCTCCCGCTGCCCACGAAATGATTTTTGCAAACCAGAAGTCTGTCTAGATCCTGCGTCTGCTCTGAGACCTTCGGTAGTGCGCCATTGTTCCCAGGGGAAATTCCGATGTCGTTGGAAGACCCCGCGGGGCCTGCCTGCACCACGGCCTGCCTTTCTCCTGGGCACTTACGCCCTCCACTCGTGCAGAAGTGAGTCACTCCCAGGGCGTGTGTCACTCGTGCTGCTCCCGCTGCCTGAAATCCCGCCCTTCGTCCTGCCCTCCTCATCCACCTGACAGCTCTTCCCCCTCTCACCAGTCTCAGTGTCAGGGTCACCGCCTTCAGGAAGCCTTCCCGACCCTCCTTCACCACTCCTGCATTAATTACTCGTTTCTCCTCAACCCTCCTTGCCTTATCATCTATGTTGCAATCTAGTTTTTTAAGTAAAATTTGATTTACACTCAGTTAAATTTGTCCTTTTTGGTATACAGTTATATCAGTTTTGGCAAATGCATGAAATTGTGTGATTTTCACCACAATCAAAATATTAAACAATTCCACCCCCCCCCCCAATTCCTTTATGCTTTTTCGTAGTCAACCCCCTTCCCACCCCCAGCCCTTGGCAACCAGTGATCTGTTTTATGTCCCTGCGGTTTTACCATTCCCAGAATGCCGCATCACTGGACTCACACTTTTGCAGCCTTCCGATTCGGACGTCTCTCACCGAGCATCCTTGGCGCTGTGCCGTCTGGGCGTGCGTGTCACCGAGCGTTCTTTCTGTGCGTGCTCATCCTCTCACGAGGGGAAAGACGTTTGGGTTGTTTCCAGCTCTCGGTGACGGCGACGAACGCAGCTGCGTCACCGTCCGTGCGCAGACGTTCGCATGCGCTGGGTTTTCCTCTGCCTCGGGTAAGCACCGAGGTGTGGGGTTGCTGGGTCGTGCGGTGAGTGTACGTTTAACTTCTTAAGAAACCGCCCAGCTGTTTTCCAAAGAGGCTGCACACATTCCCATCAGTGGCTGCCCCAGCCCTGGGCAAGATCAGGTGTTTTCAGTTTAGCCATTTAACAAGGATGTGATTTTTTTTTTTTTTAACCACTAGTCTCTTCCATCAGGTGTGACCTCCTGATAGAAGATGACTCTTTCAGCAGGGGTAGAAACAGGAGGAAGGTGGGGAGGGCTGGAGAGGGGTGGGCTGGGGTGGGGGGGAAGGCAGAAAACTGTACTTGAACAACAATTAAAATTTAAAAAAAATAAAATAAAAAAGAAAATGAATCTTTCCTTATTCTCTGAGCCTAGAGTAGTGACTTACACGCAGTAGGTACTTAGCAAATGCTGTGGGCTGAATGGCTGAGTGTTAGTATTGATTTGGTGTTTAAGGAGAATTTGCCTCAATTCCATGGGGGAAGAGTTAGTGGATGCCCAGTCTCCCAAAGGAATTCACTACAAGGTGGTCTTTTATTATTATTTTTAAATCCTCACCCGAGGATATGTTTTTATTGATTTCAGAAAGGTGAGGGGAGAGAGAGAGAGAAACATCGATGTGAGAGAGAAACATTGATCACTTGCCTCCCATAGGCACCCCGACTGGGGGGTCAAACCCTCAACCCAGGCACGTGCCCTGACGGAAGATCAAACCTGCAATCTTTTGCTGTACGAGAGGATGCCCTAACCCAGGCAGGGCGAGGAGGTCTTTCTGGAATCTACCAGGCAAAACTTCCTTATCTGTATGGCTAATACCGTCCTGCATCTGCCCAAAGTGCCCGCAGCGCTTTTCACTTCTGAGAAGGCTCGCCGTGTGTTTCTTCCCTGTTGTTCCAGCAGTAGGCACTGGTGCCCAGACTAGAGGGGGCAAAAGGATCACGGGGTGGAGGTGGGAGTGGTTAAAACGCAGGGGCCCCGGCCCCGGCCCCAGCCCGAGGTTCTGATTCAGTGGGCACCGCATCTCTGGGCGCCTCTCAGACCTCCCTGAGAGCCCCCAAGAGAGGCAGGACCCCTCTCAGGGAGTGGAAATAGCTCTGGATCTTGAAGAACCCTCGGGCTTCAGACTCCAGCTCCGCTACCAGCTGGAGGGTGACCTCTGAGTCAGTTGATGCCTCTGAGTCTCAGTTTCTTATCTGTACAACAGACCTGAAAAGAACTGTGCTTCCCACCTTTATTGTGAGACCATGCGTGTTTGCTGAGTGACGGATGGGTTCTGGTGCGAGGTAGGTAGTCAATAAATGTTAGTGATTTGAGTCAACCACAAGATTGTGAATGCTTCCTCCCCCCTTAGGTAACTGCCTTGTATTTTAACATATTTACTGATGCATGACATAATACAGAAATGCACAGTTAATGTAAATGGGTGATTCAGTGAGTTTTCACAGCTATGCAGCCAACACCTCAGGGAGAAACAGAACACACCCACATCCCCAGGGCTCCCCTTGCTGGCTCACTTCTTGTCACCACCTTCCAAAGTGGTCAGTCTCCCAGCCTCTACCAGCCTTGATTTGAAAACAGTGTTGGTTTCTAGTAACCAATTAAGACATGCTCGGTAAAGAATATTTAGAAAACACTGAAAACAGAAAAACAAATCAGAGACAGCCCATTCGCCCAGGAACAACCTTTTTAAAATATAATTTTTTAATTGAGATAGAACATATATAAAGTTGCACAAGTTGTAAGTGTAATAAGGCTCAATACATTTTCATCAGGAGACCGCCCCATGCAACACCCCCCATCAGAATTGAGAACATCACAGCCCCCCAAGGTCCTTCCCTCTGCTTGGCTCCCTCCCAGTCAAAGGGAATCACCGTTCTCACTTCTAAGGCAATTGATCAGCTTTGTCCAAACAGCCCTGTTTAAAATAAAGTTTCTCTCTCTCCAGGGACCTTGGAGGGTGCTTGCACATCCTTCAAGACCCAGTTTTGAGGTTGTCTCCTCTGAGAAGTCTTCCCAGTCCCTGGCTTTATCCTCCTAAACCAGCTGTGGCCATTCCGTGGTAATACTTTCTCCGCTGTCTCCCTCTCGAGCTGTGAAGAGGCTGAGCCATTTACCCAATACAGGGTATAGTGGGTTGTGAGCCCCCTCCTTCCTCTGCATCAGACCTAAGTCCTAACCCCTTGCACCTGTGAACCTAACCTTAGTTGGAAATAGGGTCTTTGAAAGATGTAATTAAATTAAGAATCTCAAGATGAGATCATCCTGGATTTAGGGTGGGCTCTAAATCCTCATTGGAGAGAGGGGAGGGAGATTTGAGACTCAGACGCAGGGGAGAAGGCCACTGAAGATGGAGGCAGACACTAGAGTGACGCAGCTCCCAGCCAAGGGACACCAAGGACCACCTGCAGCCCCCAGAAGCTAAGAGAGGCCTTCTCTAGAGCCACCAGAGGGAACCAGCTCCGCCAACACTTTGAGTTCAGACCTTGGCCTTCAGAACTGTGAGAGAATAAACTTCTGTTGGTTTAGGCCTCTCAATCTGTGGCACTTGGTCATGCAGCCCCTGGGCACCAATGCACAGGGTCTGGTGTGGAATGAGGGCTCCTTGTTTGTTGAATGAATAAAAGAACTGGAAGAGGGACTTGCTGGCCCATGGAACAAAGGGAGGTACTGGGATGATTTCTGTCTTTGTGCTGGCCACCTCATGTAGCTCTGTGACAACTGCAGGACCCCTTGGACGGCACACATGACATCATTTATCCTCCCTTCTGCTAACAGCTACTCTGTTTTGTCACACACCCTTGGGGACCCTCACATGACTCGGAGGAAGCTGACCCTGTCCCCAGCAATTAGCCAGACATGGGATCCCCATTCCTTTGAGAGTAACTGAGGCGGAATGGGCTTGTGACCTGATTCTGGTCAGTGACGTGGAAGGGGAAGCGTGCCAGGGGTTCTGAAGGAGAGTTCCCTCTTTCTGGCTTTTTCCCTTGCAGGTACGGTTCCAGGAGTGGTGGACATGGAAAGAACCTTCATTTCGTTGACATAGGTAAAATTCTGATTGCTTCGTGCCCACCCCAAACCCCTCCTGGGCCCCCAGCGACATGAGATTATAGGTGACCTTTTTGTGGAAGCCAAGCACATCCTGATACTCCAGCTACTACGGACCAGAGCTTTTATTTTTAGCCATGCAGTTGAGAGATTGGGGCTCTGAGAAACTACGTCATTTCATTGTGGATGCAAGATAGGTAAGTGAGGGGACCAGCATTTACACCCAGGCCTGTGTGTCTCCTTGACCTACCTTCTCAGCTGCTCCTGCACACTTTTGCTCTTGGTTTTAAACTCTCTGTCTTGATTTTGTATGAGGCTGAGGGCCTGGGAAAGGCCGAGTGGCAGCCGGGTCCTTAGCACAGCAGGGACGTGTATCATGCCTCCATCACAATGCAATGGCTACCGTGTTAGCTCTGGGTCCCATTTAACCAGGGACAATGCCCAGGGCTTGGGCAGGCATCAGCTGACTTGTTCTTCCACAGCAACCCTGTTTGCAAATGAAGAAACTGAGCTGCACAGTGTGGGAATTCTTTGTAGAGCCACGCAGACTGTGAGGGGCCGTCCTGGGATTCAAACCCAGCAAGTCTGACTCTAATGCCCCTTTCTGTGTCCCCCACACCCACAGGTACACATATGTTCGCTGGGGGGGACTTTGCTCCTTAGTTCCACCTCCCTGAGCCCAGCAATACCTGGCCCCTTGCAGGCACTCAAGTGTTTGTTGAATGAATAGACGAGCCCCAGCAGGAATCCAAGGCTTGAGAAATCCAAAGAAAAATCATAGGACCTGAGGCTCTTCCAAGCAAGTGTCAGTTTAAATAGCAGATTCCCACAACTCAATAACAAAAGCCAACAACCAACCACAACAAACCCAAAACAAAACACACACACACACACACAAACCCCCCACAAATAACCTGAGTTAAATATGGGCAAAGGACTGACCTGGCCAGGTGGCTCAGTTGGTAGAAATGCCATCCCCTATATCAAAAGGTTGGGGGTGATCCCCAGTCAGGGCACATGTGTAGGTTGTGGATTCGATCCCTGGTTGGGCGTGTATGAGAGGCAACCGATCAATGTTTCTCACCCTCCCTCTCCCCTCTGTGTGTCTCTCTCTCAAATCAATAAACATATCCTTCAGTGAGGATTAAAAATAAAAAGAAGGGCAAAGGACTTAAATAGACATTTCACCAAAAAAGACATGCTAATGGCTAACAGGTGAATGAAAAGCTGATACAGGTCACTGATTATCAAGGAAATGCAAACCAAAACCACAATGAGATATCACCTCATACCTGTTAGGATGCCTATTATCAAAAAAACAAAAGGTAACTGTTGGGAAGGATGTGGAGAAAGGGATCCCTTGTGCACTGTCGGTGGGAATGTAAATTGGTACAGCCACTATGGAAAACAGTGAAGAGGTTCCTCAAAATTAAAAATAGAAATACTGGCCCTGGCCAGGTAGCACCGTTGGTTAGAGTGTCGTCGAAATACACCTGGGTTGTGGGTTCCATGCCCGGTCAGGGCATATGCAAGAATCAACAAATGAATGCATAAATAAGTGGATCAACAAATCAAAATCTTCTCTTGCTCTCTCCTTTCCTCTCTCTCTAAAATCAATCAATAAAAAAAAATATGATCCAGCCTTCCCACTTGTGGGTATATATCAAAAATAATTGAAGGCAGGATCGCATTCCTAAGTTTATTGCAGCATCGTTCACCATAGCCAAGGTGTGAAAGCAGCCTAAATGTGCATCGATGGATGAATGAACAAATGTTGTACGTACATACAATGGGCTATTATTCAGCCTTTAAAAAGAAGGGAATTGAGGACTTCCAGCCAAGATGGAGGCATAGGTGGACACACCGTGCCTCCTCGCACAATGAAAATTAAAGACAACAAAAATTTAGAAACAAGAAAACATCCAGAACTGATAGAAAGTTGAACTGTACGGAAGTCCAACAACCATTCATCCAGACGGGTAAGAGGGGCGGAGTTGTGGCAGGAAAAAGTGGAGGTTGGCAGACTGGGCTCGCAGGCAGCAGCAGCTGGCAGATCCCAGGCATGCAGGCGGCGGCTAGCAGACCCTGGGCACGGGGTGGCAACAGTGCAGACTCAGAGAGGCCACACAAGGTGGCTGGCTGACCAGGTGGTCCCACATTTGTTCGCAGATGAATAATAATTTGCGCACAGATAATCCAGGTGAAGGGGAAGCTTAACAACACTGTATTATACACCTAAAATTCTAAGAGGGTGCATACCATGTTAAGTATGCACGAAGTACAGCACAGATGGCAACAGCAGGAAATGTTTGGAGGTGATGGGTGTGTTTATTACCTTGATGGTGGTGATGGTAACACAATCCAAACTCGTTCAGCTGTGGGCATTAAATACGTGCAGCTGTTTTGTATACCAATTAAAACTGAGGGGCCCACTCCCCACGCAGAAGCGGCTAGGCTGGGCCTAACCCTCACAAGTTCTGGGCGCCAGTTCTGGGTGGTACTTCCTGTCACAGAGGCCTGCCAGCCAGCAGCTGGGACTCAGCTCGGTCCCAGGGGACATGCACTTCTCTGAACAATGTCAGGAAAGGAAACCAAACTCAAGGGCTCTTAGGGGTTTTCTGGTCAGTTTTGGCTGTGAGGGCGGAGGGGGCAGTTGGCAAGCTCCCTGGGGTAGGCTGGTGGGCCTTTGCCTGGCTGCTGGGAGCAGAGGCCCAGCTGTGAAAGACCCAGCTGTGAAAGGCTCATGTATGATAATGGTTATTTTAATGAGATGCTGTTACTTATCAACAGCTGTGTTGTGCTAAGCTCTGTGTTACCATTACCTTGAATTCTTTAGGTAGGTATTTTGTTTGGACTGCTTTATTGAGATATAATTAATATAGCATACAATTATTTCATCCATCTAAGGCACATAGTTCAGTGACTTTTAGTATATTCAGAGATGTTCAACTATCATTACCATCAGTCTTAGAACATTTTCCTCTCTCCAAAGAGAAACCCTGTACCCCTTAGTCATATCCTTCCAACACCCCCTCCCCTCAGTCTGAGGCAACTGCTATTTTCCCTTGTGTCTCTATAGGTTTGCCTGTTGCGGATATCCCAAAGGTGGAGTGAAGGAGGGAAATCAGGAGGTTCAGAGAGGGTAACTGACCAGCTCAAGGTCACACAGCTAAAGAAGTAAAAGACTTGAGACTTGGACCCAGATTTTCCCGTTCTAGTCTGTATCATCCCACAGCACCATGGAGCTTTTCCTTCCCATTAACAATGTTAAAGATGATCAGCCCTTATGGTTGAATTGGGATGCTTATTTTACCTCCATTGTCACATTTAATTCTACAGTTGCCCTGGGAGGTAGGTACAGTTTTTATACCCACTTTGCAGAGAGACAAACTGAGACACCGAGGAGCTAATGGACCAGTGCACCACGGCTGCTAGCAGATGGAAGGGGGTTATGGGAAAAAACATGTGCATTTCTGAGGACTGGCAAGGGTTGCAGAATAGAAAATTGAAACTATTCTGATTAAAAGACTCTTTTCTCTTAGGTTATCCACCCTCCCCCTTCTTCTTTCTTATTATATAAAAAGGAAAAGAAAGTCTCCTCCACCCTTTGAGGTCACTTCCTGATCCATTTGTGAATCTCCGAGGACTGGTTACAAACTCACTTCTCCCTGCCCAAATGCCTCCTGTTAATACTGGGGATGGGCAGAGGGCCTGTGTGCATGTGAGTTCAAAACCTGATGCCACCACCCGCCCACTTAACGAACATCCTGCCATAGCCAGCCCTCCACAGGGTCTTTCTGCTGTATATGCCTGAACATACTGGCTGACCTCTCCCCCTCCCCATCAGGCTTTGGAAAAGACGCGTCATTTTGCATTCAAGTCCTTCCGGCGACTGGGGCTGCTGTCTCAATTACTTTATTTTGAATAACGGGACAACTTTTGAGAAAAGAGGAGGTGAGGAGCCCCAAACAATCATTTGTTGTGCCAGATTCCATTCCATCCTCAGATACCTGAGGCTAAAAAGCGAAGCAAAGAAAAACAGGCAATTAAAAAATATGAAGAAAGCAAACTGCCATCTACCATAGCATTATCTTGTATAGCATGACAGATTTTTTCACTCCAAAAATGCTGTAGGCTTGCAACCACAGATTAAAAGCATTTTTCCCGTGGATGCATGTCCTACGTGTTCTTTTCTTGCTTGATCCAGGGGACCAGAGGAAACTCCAGCCAGCATCAGCACCTGACCGAACAGAGGCGAGGAGCCCAGGCTTCCTTCAGGGGTTTCCAAAGCTTCTGCTTGCATTCCGTCTCACTTATCAGCAAGAGAGTCAATGTGCTTCCCTGCACATGTAGACTTTGTGATATTTGGTTGGTCAAAAAGCTTGTTTGGTTTTTTCCATAAGATGGCTCTAGTAGTGCTTAGTTGTCTTTAACTTTATTTGAAACAATTTTGTTAGATTGTATTGTGACAGCTGTCATATCTGCCAAAGTTGGTGAACTTTTGTGTAGTCATTTTAATATTGAAGATGGAAGAAAATAAGCAACATTTTCAGTATATTATGCTTTTATTTTATAAAAGGTAAAAAATGCAAGTGAAACACACACACACACACAAAGATTTGTGCAGTGTAAGGAGAAGGTGTTGTGACTAATTGAATGTGTCAAAAGTGGTTTGTGAAGTTTCGTGCTGGAGATTTCTGGTTGCACGATGCTTCATGGTTGAAGTTGATAGCAATCGAATGGAGACATTGAGAGCAAGCAATGTTATACTACGCAGGAGAGAGCCAACTTATTCAAAGTATCCAAATCAATAAAGTTATTGGTGAAAATGAAAATGAGTCTTTTACATTATGGAAAGAACCAAATAGACTTTTCGACCAACCCAACAATAAATTATGCACGCATATGGTTGTACTAATATATCATATACATTATATAATGTCCCAAAATAGAAGTGTTAAAAGGATGGATGGAAATATAAGTTGAAGTTCTAAAACAACCAAAAAGCAAGGTAAAGAAGTATCCAGATTTAGCCATTATTCCTGGCAAATTGGCCCTGTGATTCCACGTGGTTAACATTACAGCACGCCTTCCAAAGAGCTTAGAAACAGGGCACAGGTGGCAGTGAAAGAAATGAAGCCATGGATTTGCCACCACCCGCGCATGCGTCCTGGGGCTTCCAATATAACATTGTGAGTTACAGCAGCATTCATAGATTAAAAAATGTAACGTGAGCAATCCAGGAGTAAAACATTAGTTCTGTTTTCCAGCTCTATTGGTGACCCTAAAGCTGGCTCCAGGCACATGGAAGACATTCGTACCAGAGAGGCATATGAAAGCTTTGCATAACATTGTTTCATGAAATCAGAGAATGGGGAAAAGCAGTATTTCTCCTGAAGAATATGTTACATCATACAGTATGTGACTTGAAATAGGCACAGCTAGTTGAGTGAACTACCATAACTAGGCACTTGACTGAGTCATCTATATGCTTAGAAGTTTATAAAATGAGTCAGAAACAAAAATCTCATTGGGAAAATGGGAGCTCAATCATTTGTTTCTTACAACAAACTTTTGTGGCCGGCACTAATATTATGCTGTCGGACGGATGGGGAAAGTGAGTCTGTGGGTATTTAAGTGGCTTGCGGCAGGTAGTTAAGAGGTGGTCAGACACCAGCTTAGTTTAGAACCACCAACAGCCAATTCCTGGTGATTGTGAGGAATATAGTAAATGTATGTAAAACACGTGTATGCAGTAGGCACTCCATAAATGCTACTCTCTATGGAAATTTTCGTCCTTACAAAACTTGCAAATGACTTCGCTTCCCCTCTTGCTGCCTCGGTTTCTTCTGCTGGAATCTCAGGCCAGGCGCGCTGCGCCGGGGCGCTCAGAGATGCGGGCGGGGCAGGGCAGGGCTAGCTTCGGGCCGTGGGTGGGGCCGGCCGGGGCGGGGCGGCACCCGGGGAGTCACGTGGCGCAGCTGCGGCAGAAGCAGAAGTAGCAGCGCGGGCGGGCGTCGGAGGGCTTGCGCGTCAGGGAGTGCCCGGAGCCCGGACGGCGGGCGATTGCGCGCGGGACCCCGGAGCCGGGACCTGCGGCTGGGGCACGGCCAGGTGGGTGGCCTGGCCTGACAGGAGCGCAAGTGGGCGCCGAGAACCTGAGCCCGGGGGAGCCTGCGCCCGGTGGGCTGCGTCCAGAGGGAACCTGCGCCGGGGCGCAGCGGGCCGGGGTGGGGAGCAGCGGCTGGGTCCTCGCCCGATGTGCCCGGGGTCCGCCACTTCACCGCTCCGTGTCCTGGGGTAGCCCCGGCTTTGTATGGGGACCCAGAGGAAGCGGCGCGGCTTGCGGTCCCAGAGGGTTGGAGCCAGCGCTGGATTTCACGTTGAAGGCTCTGAGTTTTTGGCCACCTCTGTGCCTAGGGCTCGCCCACTCCGCGCGACCGCCCCAGCACTTCCCCGTAGTGTACAGGTGGTTGATGGGTGGGTGGCGGCGCGATACCACGAAGGCGAGAGAGACCAGGATAGTGTTCGGTACCCCGCAGTTGTGTGCATGATTGTGTGTGTACGTACGTCTGTGCGTTTTCCTGGTTCTGTTTTGGAATCCTAAAGCGGTCATTACCCCCGTAGCGGAAGAATTCGAGGGAAAGATGCGTCCCATTGGACTGGGGTTGGCTCCTGGGTTCCGGTGGAGGCTGGGGAGGGACTCTTGGCACCCTATAATCTTGAATGAGACTGAAAGAGTGTGCTGGGGTGAGGGGCCTGGCGTGGCTCGAGGGAAACAGGTGGCCTTCTCTAGCAACTTAATTTGAATTTCACTTTCAGCTGTGTGAGCCTGGGCTAGTTGAAGAACCTCTCTGAGCGTCAGTTTCTTCCCCTGAACACTGGGTTACACTTCAGGGCTGTGTTGAGAGTTGGGGCTTATCTATGGAAAGGGTACTTGGCTTGTTACCCCTCTGGTTAAGGTCCCTGAGTGGGGGCTCGGGCCATCAACCTTAGCTACAGTTCTTCAAGGAGGGCTTACTAATTTAGGGCTAGTCCCAGCCCCAGGCACTTAACCCTGTTACACAGGTGTATGCACCACGTGTTGTATTGGCTCAGCGAGGGAACCACTGCAGGCTTCACTGATGCTGAACTTGCCTAATGATGCTGTTATCCCCTCCACTGCCCACCCTCTGTACCACTTGACCTTGAATAGTGGGACACCCCACCTCCCGCCCCCATGCATACTCTTTGTTGGGTGGAAATGGGAAAAGTCAGTGGGAAATGGCCAGTGAGAAAACTTGAAAACAGTTCTTTATTTTAGAAAACGGTAAAAACAGAAAAATGAAAAACTAATCCATTATGTCACCACTTCAGTTAAGAAAAAATCAAGTCATCCTTTCTCCCCTCTTCCACTCCCACCCCCAAAGTAACTACCCCTTTCCCTGGATTTATAAGCAGACAGCCTTCTAAAAATCTTACACTCAACTGGTTTGCAACTCTTTTTCATCTCTCTCACGATCTTTCCAGATCAAATCACTTACGAATCGTCTTCGTTCTTTCCAGTAGCTGTGGTACATTCTTTAATGTGTATGTTTCTTTGTTCATTTATAGAACTCTTCCCTAATCACCCCTCTCCCCCAATTGATGGGCAGTTGGGTTGTTTCCTGTGTGGTTATTCTTTCTCTTACTCTGTTACATGTGATGCCCTTGTGAACATCTTTGTGTGTGTTTCTTTCTGTACTTAAGTGATTATTGGATCAAAGCATATGAATGTTTTACTAGATGCTCACAGGTTGCCCTAAAACAAAAAGAAAAAGTGGAGCCGACTCGCACTCTTCCCTGCAGTGGCTACTACTGCCGGTTCCTGCAGGGAAAACACATCCCGATGCTGCGGGGTGGGTATGAGGGCAGCTACAGCATCCCTTAAGCTGCAACAGGCTGCTTACCTCTCAGGGATGCTACTCTGCTGACTTTTAACAAAGAATTATTTCATGGGATTTTGTATAATATCCTGTACTGACCTAATGTGTGCAGGAAACTATGAAGAGAAGAAAACTCCCCTGCTTCCTGGTGCTGGCTCCGTGTGTCCTAGAAGTTTATTTTGCAGAGAAGGACATGAAAAGTAGCAATGGCGAAACCTCATACTGTATCCCAGCCACATTTTTATTTATATCATAAGTTATTTTACAAAGTTTCCCTGGGAAGATGAGGAACAAGAAGAAAGGGATTTCGAGGCTATTCTTTTCCTTTTCCTTCTTTCCTTCCTCCCTTCCTTTTTTTCAGAAGCAAAATGGAAATTGCCTCTGATGGCTAGTGCCCTCCCCTGGGTTGCTGAACATCCAACCCTGGAACCTTGGGTCAGGAGCAGGCTGGAGTTTGGTGGTTGATTCCAATGATCTTGTGGCCATGAGGATCTCTTTCCAGTTCTTGGCCAGAGGGAGTGGGAGAGACCTGTTGTTTATGGTCAAGCCAGTCCTCGCCTCAGGGCTTCTAAGCAGGAAGTTATCAGAATCCAGGGAGGTTAAGTTCAAGACTCCCAGAGCCAGAATGAGAGTTGAGGGCCCAGTGCCTCCCTGCTCTGGCAAGTTTAATCAGAGGTGCAGGTCTTGTGACAGGGCGTGTGTTTCCTCTTTCTGCCCTTCTGCACCTTGGCCTTGAGACCTGGGAGTGGGGAACACCAGGGTCGGGATGACAGAGAGCCGCAGAGCTGGCACCATGTTCAAAGTTCTGCTACTTGGCAGCTGTGTGGCCTTGGACAAGTCCTTTAACCTCTCTCTAGAGAAGGACAGGGGCTGCCAGATTAGTTACTATCTGGCCACATCCTTCTGTGGGATTCCGAATTCCAGGAGGCAGGTGCCGAAGGAACAGAGGGGTGGGATCCAGACCAGGGTTCCAGTCATGGTGCCACCACTCATCTGCACGACCTTGATCACATCATTTCACCCCTTCCGACCCATTTTCTGTATTTCTCCTTGAGGTGAGTGAAATGAACCAGGTATAGAGCAGATGCTGGTACTTGGGGAGGGCCAAAAAGCAGTGATTGGGTGAGGCTGGTCTGGGGCACCTTGTTCCCGCCTTGACCTGGAACAGAAGGTGGAGAGGCGGGAGGCTCACTTTCTTAGTCCTGGGGCAGGGCCTCTGCTTAATTAAGCCCGTTCCTCTGCCTAGAACATGGTTCCCTCCTGCTTCATTTTTTTTTTTTTTTTTTTTAAGTTTGGATTCAGGTGCCCTCTCTCCCAGAGGCTTTCTTTGAGCCCCCTAAACTCCTGGCCTTCCCCCCACCCACTAAACTCGGGGACCCTTCCCGCTGCTCCCTGGGTACTCCGTCCCCAGTGTCCCTGCTGCTGTGCAGATCTCTCTACGGCAGAGTCCTTACGCTGACTGATGGGTAGGTTTCCAGACGGACAGGGACAGGCGTAGTTCATGGTCTTACTGAGTTGGCCAAAAAGTCTCTTACAGTTTTTTCCATATGATGGCTCCAGTAGTGCTTAGTTGTATTTAATTAAATTTGAAACAGTTTTGTTAGATTGACTTGTGACAGCTCTCATAACAGCGTGCATTTAAAAAAACATCAAAATTGGTGAATTTTGTACAGCCATTTTAATATTGAAGATGGAAGAAGATATGTCACATTTTCAGCATATTATGCTTTATTATTTTGAGAAAGGTAAAAATGCAGCTGAAACGTAAAAAAAGATTTGTGCAGTATATGGAGAAGGTGCTGTGACTGATCGAATGTGTCAAAAGTGGTTTGCGAAGTTTCTTGGTAGTACCTTTTGGCCAAATAATTCTTTGCTGTGGGGCTGCATTATGCATTGGAAGATGTGTAGCAGCACCCCCCGGCCCCTACCTGCTAGAAGCCAATAGCAGGAGACAGCCAACATACTCAAAAGATGCAGATCAATGAATTTGTTAGTGAAAATGAAAAGTGTGTCTTTTATTTTGTGGAAAAAACATAATGGACTTTTTGGCCAGCCTGATATTTATCTCTGGCTCCCAGCACACCTGTAGTGGTGCTTTTGGCTGTGGGAGGGAGTGGGGAGCTTAGGCCTGGGTCTCTCTCCACCCCCTTCATTTACCTACTCATCCCCAGCCCAGTGCCTGGTGTAAAGTTGACCCTCGATGAAGGTGTTAACTACCTGGCTGATTAATATATGAGGCCTTGCTAAATTCTGGGGGCTGTGAACACACTGTAACTCAGTCCTTTCTGGTGGTACTGTTATCCCCATTTTACAGATGAGGGAACTGAGGCCCCGAGTTTGAACATCTTGGCTGGAGGCTCTGGGGGAGTCAGAGCCAGAGTAGAGGCCCAGACAGCCCAGCTGATCACAGGCCTCTCTGTGGAGTGACAATTGTGGGCTCCTAAAGGGGTTTGGAGATGGGAAGATGAGAAAGGTACGCAGAACAATGGGTAACAGTATGTTTAGCAATAGCTAAATCCCAGGAGCACTGACTTTGCATCATTGTTTTAAGGACCCAAGATACAAATCGGGTTTAATTCTCACAAGAACCTTGGTTCTTGTGATCAGTTTTCCCCTTTAAAAGTGTGGAAATGAGACCCAGGGGCTTAAGGGACTTGGCGTAGGGCAGGGGTGTCAAACTCATTTTCACCAGGGGCCACATCAGCCTCACAGTTGCCTTCAAAGGGCTGAATGTAATTTCAGGACTGTATAAATGTAACTACTCCTTAACAGTTAATTGAGAGCTCGGCGCTGCTGCCAGGCCGGATAAAACAAGGTGGAGGGCCTTGTGTTTGCCCCTGTGGTGTAGGGCCTGCAGCTAGCCAGCCTTCCGTTCAGGTCCCCTTTGAGTGTCAGGCAGTGTGTCTTTGAACATTTGGGAGGAAGAATTGGGTTGGGGGTGCAGAGCAAGGGCTCAGAGTGACTGCAGGGGTGGAACAGAGGAGCGACACGATTTCACTCGTGTTCTAAAAGCCCCTTCGGGCCACGGGTCTGTGAGCCGGCCTTGGGAGGCAGGCTGAAGCAGTGAGGCCAGTTAGTGGGTGCTTTGAATCCTCCAAGTCCGGGGTCCTGGGAGGAACCCAGGAAGGGGCCAGAGGGCTGGATTCTGGATTTGCTGCTGGCTAGGGTGTGGTTGTGAGAGAGGCCAGACAAGGCCGGCTCCTGGATTTGGGTCCCCAGCACGTCTCTGATAGACATCAGTTGTGCGTGGGAACAAATGGCGATCAAGGTCGCCGCTGGATGCCGAGCAGCATGTGAGGTGCTTTGCTGGTGACATCTCATTCCAAGCTTTCTAACTGTCCCAACACCCCGGTTTTAGAAAGAGTGACACTGAGGCTTGCAGAGGTCGCACTGCCCAGCCAGGGACACACAGACAGCAGAAACCTACACCTGGATTTCAACCTGAGGCGGCTGGGCCCTGAGGTTTTCTGTTCTGTTGGCCCCATGTCCGTGCAGAGGTCTCAATGGCCACATTCTGGAGTTGTTTTTAAAATTTGTTTCCTCTGGTCCCAATGTCATTAAGGAAGTAAAGGGATGGTTATGTATTTCCAGGCAGGTTAGAAGGGGATGCTGGTGTTGGGTGGGGGCTGGGAGCAGGTGTGGGCTGCTTTGGCTATTCAAATATTCTGCAGCATAAAAGTGTGTGGGGAGGGAGGGGCTCACAGCCAGGCTGGGGTAATTTGCGTATTCAAAGCCTGGATAACGGTTGGGTCATTGAGGTCAGGGGTCTCCTCCCACACCTCCACTTCTGTTTAAACCTCTGTGTGGGCTCTGAGTGGCCAGCAATTTGCTGCCACTAGAACCTTCTCCTAAAACTCACCCTGCTGGTCGGGAGACGGGATTTTGGCTCTTGAAGTCCAAGCCCTATTAACTAAATCCTCCTTAGTCAACTAAAACCAGTTCACTCCTTTGTTCTGTCCTCCCAGCCTCCTTGTTCCCTCACTCCACCTCCTCCCTGGAGAGGCCGACAATGACCACCATGATCAACGTCGACGGCCTCCCGGAATATGAGAAGAGTCAGATCAAGAGAGCCCTGGAGCTGGGCACAGTGATGACTGTGTTCAGCTTCCGCAAGTCCACCCCGGAGCGCAGGACCGTCCAGGTGATCATGGAGACGCGGCAGGTGGCCTGGAGTAAGACAGCCGACAAGATTGAAGGCTTCTGTGAGTACCCGCGGGGTGGGCAGAGAGGCCTGTCCTCCTCAAGTGCGGGCCCCTGCATCTCCTCACCTTCCTACCTTGACTCGTCACTGCAGTTGTTGGTTCAATTCCTTCCTTTCCTCTACAAATGGAAGTGTGGCCATTTTGTCTGGGTCTCTGATGGGATTTAGAGCAGGTGGGGGAAGTTCAATCAGTTTCTTCAAAGTAACAGAGGCCGTGTGGGCCAACTTGGAACTGACGTTCAGGCAGCTCACCTGGGCTGGCAGGGGCGCGCTCAGTCCGGCAGCAGCAGGGGCCATTTGGTTGCTGTTAATCGTCAAGCTGTCTGCCTCTTAAGGGTGGACAGGCGAGACTTTGCAGACACTCACAGCTCGGTGGCCAGAGAAATGCCCGTTTCACTTTCCCGCAAACCGCAGGGTGAGAGGCCTTTGCTTCACCTCGTGTGGACACTGCACGTCCTGTAGCTTTCGGATGCAGTGCGGCCCTGGTGGAGGTGCCGACCCTTCCCCACCCCCAGAGGTTGGGCGAGTGGCTCAGTTCCTAAAGTTTCTAAGGCTGTTTTTTAACAAAGTGAGGAGACTCACGCAATTTTCAGTTGCAGAGACTTGCTTTAATTTGTGTTTTTATTGACTACCTTTTAATTGAAAAATTAAAATGTACACTTGGGGGAAAACCAAAACAATTCATAAATGTCTCTTTCTCAGCTCTCACCCCAAGCTCCACAGGCAAGCTCATTATCAAGTTCTTTTGTCTTCCAGAACTACTCTGTGCTTGTTTAATGTGTGTGTCCTGTTTTCTTCTTCTTCTTCTTCTTCTTTTTTTTTTTTTTTTTTACACAGATGGGTACCACCTACATACACTTCTGCACCTTGATTTCTTCTTTAAATTTAGTGATTATTTCGGAGGTGGTTTGTTATCAGCACGTTGATCTGCCTTCTTTCTCGGCCACACAGGGTTCTGCTGCAGTGTAGTAGTTTAGCCCCTAGGGAGGGACATTTGAGCTGTTTTTTGCTATTAGCTGCAGCAACTGTACTTACATTCTTCTTCCTCTCCTCCTCCTATATAATTCATACCCCATGCAATTCAGCCATTTAAAAGGAACAGTTCGGTGGTTTTTACTGTAGTCGCAGATCGGAGCCACCACCCCCACAGTCCCTTCCAGACTGTCATCAGCTCACAAAGAAACCCTGGACCCTTTGTCACCCCCTCGGTTCCCCACCCTCCTCTCCTGCCTAAGCAACTGTTCATCTGTTTTCTGCCTCTCCGGATTTCCCTGTTCTGGGCCTTTCCTTCAAATAGAGTTGTGGCCTTTGCGCCTGGCCTCTTCCACTGGGCATACTGTTTTCAAGGTTTGTCCGTGTGGCGGCATGTGTCAGTGCCTCTTCCCTTTTTATGGCTGAGTAATAGTCCGTTGCCCGATGTTCCACCACGCTTTACCCCTCCAGTCACTGATGGACGCTTGGGTTGATGCCACTTTTGGGCGGTTAGGAACAGTGCTGCTGCGAACATCGACGGACTTGTGTTTGTGTGGATGCGTGTGTTCGATTCTCGTGGGCCCATGCCCAGGAGTGTGACTGCTGGGACATGTGGCAGCTCTGTGTTCGAGCATTCTAGGAACTGCCAGGCTGTTTTTCAAGGGGCCGCACCGTTTTTGCATTCCCACCAGCAGTTCATGAGGGTTATCCACGTGTGATTCTTTTATGTGCACATATGGGTATGTCCGAAGGACAGCTTCCTGTGAGTGGGGTTTCTGACTTAAAGGGTATTTTAACTCCGGCAGCTTGACAACACCCCAGAAAAGCCCCTGAGGTGTGAGAGTGCCTGTTCCCCACACCTTCATCCGCACTATGAGATTCTGGATGTGGCCATTCACAGGTAGACTCAGGTAGCTTGGTGTAATTCTTCATCTGATTTCTCTTATCATGAGTGAGGTCACACAGCTTTCCGAAAGGTTGCTCCTGGCTTCGGGCCAAGGCGGCCTCGGGTGGCCCAGGGCCAGAGGCCCTGCTTTGGAAACGTGTGGAGGCAGCCAACTTTCCTCCCAGGTTTGTTTGCTTTGGCCACACTCGACCTCCCAGGTGACTCAGAGACCTGTTGCGGCTGGGACGGGGCGGGGCCTGCAGGGGCGCTGACAATACAGGTATGCTACACGAGAGTGGACTGGCCCTTTCTCTTCTGACCTGCCGGCCCCAACCCTGGCTGACCATGGGAAACACCTGAGGGGCTATTAAAAGTATAGGCTGCTGGAACTTTCTCCTGAAGCTCATTCTGAGGGGCACCAGACAGAATTTTGGCTTCTGAAAGCCATGCTCTGTAGTTCTCCCACCTCAGTTAGCTAAAAGCAATTCCTTCTCCCTGGAGTGGCCAAGGATGACTGTCATTCACTAGGTTGGTTGGGACTGAGTACTGTAGTTAATAGGCTTCCCAGTGATCCTGGTAGTTAGCCAGGTTTGAGATACGCCGTTCTACAGCCTCTGTCCCATCCACTCCCCCATCCTTCTTCCCTCCCCCCACCCTGCTGCCCTTCCGTATTCGAATGCCTGCTCTGCCACTCACTGTTCTGGGTACTGGAGTCGTGGCAGTATTAAGTGAGGTTCAAACCCTTGTGGAACCTGCATCGGGGCATTAAGTGCAGAAATGTGGGGCTTGATTTCCAGCACCATTTGGTGAGCTTTGCTGTGTGACCGCAGGCATGTTGCATCGTGTCCTGAGATTTAATTCTCCTATCCGTAGAATGGGAATGATATTGCTGTCCACTCTGCAGAGCTATAATTGGGAGTGAATAGAGGGGGGAGCACATCAGAGGGGTTCAGCACAGCACGTAGTGCGGGACAAGCGTTCAACCCGTCGGGGCTGCTGCTGTTAGTTTTGCCATTGTTGTTGATAACGAGTGGCATCCTGCTTTCCGGGGTGACAGCGTCTCGCTCACGTGTTTGGACTTCGTCTGGTGAACAGTGGGGACCCACTGAAGGGCACCCAGACAGGGATGGTGTGAGTGCATTTGCGTTTTCGAGCATGCGCTGGCCGTCCTGTGGGAGACAGCTGTGTTGGTGGTGGTTGTAATGAGACAGAAAAAGCCAAGTCAGGGGTAAAGAGCTTAGAAATGGTGCTTCACTGACCACTTTGAGAGGGCAGGCCTTCGGGCCCCGGGTAGGGACTTTTAGGGCCATGTTCTCAGCCTCCCATTGTCAGTGTGATGTCCTTAGGGGAACCCCCAGCTGTTGAGTTCCCTTAAGGGTCTTAATAGCAGGAACTGTAGGTTACTCCGAGGTCTGCAAGGAGCAGGCAAGCATGCGGGAGCAAGCGTGTGGCTTGGGAGTACTTGGCAAGTGGCACGTGACTTCCGGCAGGTATCGTGTCCTCCGTGGGGGCCTGGATGCAGGTGGGCACACACACAGATCCCACTATCTGGAGCGGTGAGTGTATCTCATCCAGAGCGATCCTCCCCTGCCCCGCCCTGGGGCATTTGACGATGTCTGTAGACATTTTTGCTTGTGATAATTGGGTTGGGAGAGTTCCTGGCATCTAGTGAGTGGGTCAAACCCAGGAATGCTGCTAACCATCTTACACTGCCCAGGAAGGCCCCCACCCATCACAGGTAATTAATTTTCAGTACAAAATGTCAGCGGTGCCAAAGTTGAGAAACCCTGGTCTGGAGTCATGTGCTGACTTTGTTTAGAGCTGTAAAACATCATCGGGCACATCAGGGCTTCTCTTTGGACCCTGTTGTGACAGAGCTGTTCCATGTGGTTGGCCCATATTTACCATCATCTTGGGAGCTAGACTCTGCTCACTACCACAGCAAGGGCCTGGACCGCGTGCCATGTGAGGAGGAGGCTCTTTCCATGGGAGGTGGGAGAGCCCTCACCGCAGAGCAGCTGCTCGCATGGGGAGTAGAGGGAGAGGCTGGCCAGGTGGCCAGCAGATGGCCATCGGAAATGGGGTCAGTGGCCGCCGTTGAACACGAGTGAGGAGATATGTGGGCCAGAGATTTGGGCTGGGTAACTCTTCTGTTCTTTGTGGCCTGGACGGCAGTGATTTGGGAGTACAGAACTGGTATCTCCCCTGAGCTGGAAGATTCCAGAGTCTTTGCTCCAGGTCTGGTGCCTTGGTGGTGATGCTGGAGGATTGGGCTGAGCTGGAACTGCTGACTGAGCCCCTGCTGCCTGGTGGTCCCAGGGTAGCTGGACATGTGACCTGGCTCCTGGTGCCCCCCAGGGTGCATTTCCAAGAGTCTGGGCAGAAGCGGTAGGACTTAGTGTCAGAAGTCCCAGAGAGTCACATGCACCAGCTCAGGTCACCAAGGCCAGCTCAAGTTCAAGATCGGGGAACTTCTTCGTGGAGATGAAGTGGCTGGTGCATGTGCACATCTGGGGTGGGAAGAAACTGATGGTGACCACCTTGGAGCCAGGTGGCCACGAGCACACCTGGACTCTGGATCCTGACTTTGGGTTCAAATCCCGGCTCTACCATCTGCTCTGTGCGTGATCCGAGGCAGTCTGTGCCTCAGTTTCCCTGTCAAGTGAGGTAATGGTTCCTAACTTAATGGGTGAGAATTAAATGGGTTTTATTTCATGCACTTTTGTATATACGGGAAATATTGTACACTTGGAACAGAACACAGTAAGAAGTCTCTTCCCACACTGGCTCCTTGAGAGTCTGTGATTCAGGCAGGGAGCTCTGGATGTGTGGCCTGTGGTTCCTCCTTCCTCCCGGGACCAGCTGAGCAGCCTTCCGTACAAAGCCGCCTGCTCTGGCTCTTTCTGGTTTGAACCTTCGGGGTTCTCCTGCGTCTCAACCACTCATGAGGCAGCCACCTTGGTGCCACCTGTTGGCGGAGTCTGGGCTGGTGTGGTAATAAGCCATGTTTAGGGCCTGGATGGTGTCCATCCGGACTGAAAAGGCTTTTAGCCGATGTTTTCACATACATTTCTCCATCTGCTTCTTTTGGGCAAGCTGTGGCTGCCCGTGAAGGAGGAATGCCCCAAAACCAAGCAGCTCTGTTTGGTATTAGGTTCTTGGCTTGCCTAATAATAATAGAATAATAATAGTAATAAACATAATAATAGCAGCTACCTCTAACAGACCTTCACAGTGATCCTGCCAGGCAGGACTTGTCCCTGCTGTAGATTTGAGGAAACCGAGCCCCGGGGAGGCGAGGCGACGTGCCCCAGGCCACACAGCCGGGAAGGGGCAGAACTACAGCCTGCTCTGCCTCTCTCTGCCCTGGGAGTCTCCGGTTGTCTTCTGCTCTGCGTTGCTTTCTGCTCCTATGTAATCTCAGAGATGTTTCAGTTCTGTATGTGAAGAGGAGCTCCCTGCTAGGGGCCTGGGAACCACAGCTTCGCTCAGACTTTGTCACAGCAGGAGGGAAGTGTGGCCATTGCCGCGTGCAGAGGACACACTCTGCTGGGTGGTAGAGACACCACGAGGAAGGGGACTCTGGGGGCACCTTGGTTAGCGGGAGACAGACCTGCCAGGCCAACCACGAGCGCGGGAGCATGGACAAGTGCGAACGGAGCGGGCGCAGCGAGGTGGGGCCGTGCTGCATGCAGCTAGTTCTGAAGTCCGTCCTTGGGCCTCTTACCCATTCAAAATAAAGGAAGATTTTTTTTGAAAGTTGTTATTCTATCAAAATGTTTTCCAAATAGTAAAAAGTAGATGTTTCTCGCAGGCATCTCCTGTCCAAGGAGAAGTCCACTCCGTGGAAGCGGCCCCCGACCTCCTCCGGTCATGCATCTGTTGGAAGCAACATGCAGGCCCGGCGGCTGTGTGCGCACTGGCTGAGTTTTCAGTCACAGATGTGCAGTTGTGCAGATGTGCAGGTAGCAGCAGCACAGTCACAGATGTGCAGTTCCAGTAGCAGCAGCACAGTCACAGATGTGCAGTTCCAGTAGCAGCAGCGCAGGCGCCGGGGCCTGAGCGCCGGGCTCCAGGGCCAGCCCTGCACTTCGCGGGCGTGTGACCTTGGACTGCTCTTGGCGCCTCTCTGGGCCTCCATTTCCACCTCTGGAGAAGGAGACCAATAACAGAACCTGCCTCCCTAGGCTCTGGGGAGGATTGAATGAAGTGATATATGTGACATGCTCTCAGCAGGGCCGGGCACACAGGAGGTAGGCTCTCCAGTGTTTGTTGCTCTTGTCATCCTTATCATTGTCGTCCTCATCATCGTCATCAAACAAGGGGAAATGGGTTGTGCAATAGAAAGGAGGAGATCAATATTTAGGACTTGCATTTATACAGTGATTTTTCTTGCCGCATCCAATGGATCGGCCAGCTCCCCTTCTGGGATACGCTCCACATTGGAGCCTGCTGCTGTGAAAATAGAACTGATTCTATTCCTGACACTGAGACAGACCTACTTGTATGCTGGACATTTGAGGAATTGGTATCTACGGCTACTCAAGGGCTGTCTTCTGTCCTGGGTGACGATCACTTGATGTTCTTAGAATTCGCTCTTTTGTTGATTTAGCAAACACTCGAAGAGGACTTGGTGTGTGTTGGGTATTGTGGGTGTCACTAGGGATAAAGTGCACAGGACAGTGGAGATCCCAAGAGGACTTTCACAGGAAAGACAGAAAATGTTAAATAACGCCTTCAGTTGTTTTGGATGGTGATGGACGCCAGGGAGGAACGAAACAGGGCATGGTGACAAAGAGGAACCTGTGGGGAATGCTGTTTTAACAGGGCAGGCATTAGAGAAGCCTGTCTGTGAAGGTGACATTGAGTTGAGATTTGAAGCGGGAGCAGGGAGAAGCCATGGGAGGCTCTGGGGAGAGAGTGTTCCAGGTGGAGGGCGAGTCTGTAAGCTTCTGGATTCGTGGGGGTACGCTAACTGCAGTGACTCATGACATCTTGATATGGTACAACTTTATCACTCAAGTTGTGATGCAGTGGGATTGGGGGCTGGGGCTCTGCTGTCTGGTGGTGTCACCATCCCCCGAGGCATCTGAGGCCATCTCCAGGATCCTCTGTCACGCATGTGGGGGAAGAGGAAGTGTAGAAGATGGCTTAGGAGGAATTTATGGCCCAGTCCTGGAAGGTAGACGCTTCCCACCTTCCAGTGAGCAGAACTTGGCCTGTGGCTGGCTGTGAAGGATGCTGGGAAATACAGGAAATGGGTTTGGTGGGACCTCCCAGGCTCTTCCACAACCCTACTTTTGGAAGGTGCAGTGGTATCTGTAGGAGCCCCACTGATGCTGGAGAATAGAATGATGGTAAATTTGGGAGGTCTTGTACGAATCGGGGAAAATGATTAGCCTTCCCACTGGGCCTCGTGGGAAGGGAATATGGCAGTACTGAGGTCTCTCCTGTTTGCCTATGGTAAGAGCCACAGGTGGTGACGCTGTCCATAAACCAGCCTCGTCTGCCCTCTTAGGTTTCCTTGCTGCCATGGCTCGACCCTTCCCAGCAAAGCCTCTCTCCACCTTGACTTTCTATGTGGCACAGTCAGTGAAAGGTTTGTTTTTCCAGACTCCCAAGGATGGACTCCTGAGAGAAGCCTCCAGTTGGCCAGATCTTTTGGGCCAGTGCAGGGGAGTTGGCTGTTTTAAGGCCAGTGTCCTCTCTGGTCAGCTTGAGTGTGGGGGTGTAGGGGTTAGACGGTGTGTCTCCTGTTGGAGAACGTAGTCTTGCTTCTTCAGGGCTTGTGGGCAGGGGTGGGTCCCTATAATGGGTTGAATTGTACTATACTCTCTTCTCCAAATTCATATATCAAAGTCCTAACCCCTAGCACAGAATGACCTTATTTGGAAATTGAGTTGTTGCAGGTGTAATTAGTTAAGATGAGGTTGTGCTGGCATAGGGCAGATCTGTATTCCAATCTGACTGGTACCCTCATAAGAACACACACACATACACGCACACACACACGGAGGGAAGGCCATGTGATGATGGATGCAGAGGTTGGAGCAATGCACCTGCAATCTAACACCAAAGATTGCCAGCCGTTACCAGAAGCTAGGAAGAGGCATGGAACAGACGCTCCCAGCCTTCAGAAGGAACCAACCCCACCAACACCCAGATCTTGGACTCTAGACTGTGAAACGATGGATTTCTGTTGTTTAAGTTTCCCCGTTCGTGGTACATTGTCACAGCAGCCCTAGCAAAGTGGAGCAGTGGGGTGAACACAGCAGTTGATGCGTCTATTTGGCCACAGATATCACGGATGAGTTGGAGTTTGTTGGAAAGGAATTTAAGTGCCATCTTATGTCCTGGTTGCGTTGGATTTGGCTCGGGCCATGAGGGCATGAGAGAGAGTGAAGCGCACTGGTTAAACGTGGGAACTAGAGCCAGCCTGCTCGGGTTTGAATCCCAGCTCTGGCTCGTTAGCGGTGTGATCTTGGACAAGAGACTTATCTCTCCATACCTCTGTTTCCTTAGCTGTAAAATGTGAAGAATGATAGGTTCGTTGGGAGGATCAGATGAACTCCTAGTAGGCAAATCATTTAGAAAGGGGCCTGGGAAATACTAGGTAAGGTTTGTTCTTATTACGCCTCATGCTTCTCTCCTGTATCCTCTTGAAATCTCTCCTTCAAGCAGCTAAGCCTCTCCTTTGGAAGATCCCACGCATGTCCAGTTAGTTGAAGCTGATCCAGTTCGTGCTCCCTTGGCCGTGGGGTGTGGACGTGGGTCTCTTTCAGTCTGGCTTTGGGGAATGAGGTGTCCTGGCCTGGAACTCCATCTGGCCATTGGCGGGGAGAGGAGAGGCAGCTGGAGTGTGGACACATCCCTCTCTGAGTAGCAGAGGGCCGGGCACAGGAAGCCTCTGTCCCTTGCAATAGCGCCAAGCCCTGGAGTTCAGGTGTGTCCCAATTTGTGTAATGAGAGGCTCCTGAATAGGTAATATGAATTAGATCTCTTCTGGATATTTAACTAGGGTAGGGGGCTGCTAGAAGCTATCCTTTGGTGCATCCTTTTGGAAAAGAAGATTGTCATCCCCCCTGTCCCCCATCAATCCCAGTGTGCATCTTCACTTGTCGGCTAGCAAAGTGCTGGGTCTTGTTTTGTCCTGGAAGAGACCTAAGTGCCATGCAGTTTGAAGTGGAAGTCAGAAATGCATTGGTGGTGACTTTCCTGTCCCCTGGTAGGGCCTGACCTTGGAACCAGGTCCTCAGGATCCTCACCCCAGACTGTGAGCTCTGGGAGGCAGGGACCCATCCATCTGTTCTGCCCACCAGGGAGGATTCCCAGCACCTAGTCTGTGCCTGGCTCACGGCGGATGCTTCACAAACGCACGGACAGCAAATGACTCAGGGAAAGGACCTGGATGCTCTCTCTTTCTCTCCAAAGACAGAAGTATCTGGGGTTAAGATAGGACATCTCTGTGACAACTTCCTCTCTAACCCTACGTGATGGTTTCGGTCTTGGCCCTGCACTTACTGGCTACATGACCCTGGGCAATCCACTCAGCCTCTTAGTGCCTCAGTTTCCTCATCTGTGAGATGAGGCAACCGCAGAGCCACCCTGTCGGGTCTTGTGAACTTGACATCTTGTGCATGGAGCACGCACTTGACGGGGGCCTAGTGCTCCTGCTGCACTGATGGTTTGTCAGAGCCCGCGTCTCTGGGTACGTGGCGGTGCTGTGGAGCTCACATACGTAGAGGCCTCCTCCTCCGGCTATTCTGCGGCATGGGGGTTAGGGTCCCATTGGGGTTCAGGTCCCTTGGATTTGAGCAAAGAGGTGTAGGCAGGCAGCTCGGCTCCTTGCCTTTCCCCTTCTGTAGTCTGGGGGTGGGGCAGGACTTGGAGGGGGAGTGTCAACAGGGCAGTGGTGAAGTTTTGTAAACAGAATCAGCAATGATGCCAGTTTGGGGCGCAAGAGGCCTTTCCCCTCTCCTGGCACAGTTGGGAGGAAGCTGTGAGACGCTGCTTTCGTCTGACATGAGTTGTGCTGGCAGCCACCGTGGAACTGGGTTGGGGGGGTGTGCAAAGTCTGTGTGTGCGCAGAAGCATTCTGTTCTGACAAAGAACAGGAGAATATGGGAACTTACTCATTTGTAGAGTAGAGACTAGCAAAGTTGCAGCGAGCACAGCCCAGGCGACAGCAAATGTGGCAGGAAGAGAGGACTCTGCAGGGCTCATAGGGGAGTCGCCAGGCTCAGGATGGGGGGTCCTGCTGGCCAGGTGTCATCTCGCATCACACCCAGCCACTCCAGGCCACTCCAGGCCACTCCTGGCCTGCTGCCAACCCCTGCCAGTGGGAGCAGCCTCCGGGCCCCCGTGCTGGCCTGGGGACTGGCCTGAGGAGGACCCATGTCCCTGGGGAGGCAAGGAGGACCCAAGCTGGGGTGGCCAAGGGTGAACTGTGATTTCCTGTTTAAGGCAGTTCTGAGCTGGCCCGCTCTGACCTTGTTTTATTTCCCCTAATCAAAACAGCTTTTAGTTTTTTCTCGTTGTAGAAGTAACATGTATTCATTAGCAGAAACATTTTCAGCCACACCTGGCGAGGGGAACAACCCCTTCACTCACGCTCGGGCACCAGAGGGATACGTGTTAACATTTGGTGTACGCCCTGCCAGATCTTTTTTCTGTTCAAGATGTAGATCCATTTTTACAGAATGCGGACTTTCATAACACTCTTTAGTAACGTGCCCTTTTCATTTTGTGCTACATTGTGACCATGTTGTTGTTATTGTTATTATTATTATTATTATTAATCAGCTATTTTAGATACTGAGGTGGGTGTAGAGACTAAGAGGACAGACAAACACCAATGTACTCGAGCAAGCCTTCTAGGGTCTGACTGCTGGGGTTCAAACCTTGGCTCTGCCACTTACAATGGCTGCGACCATGGCCAAGTTGTTCAGCCTCTCAGAGTGCCCATCTGTAATGCGGAGTAATAGTGATGCTGTCCTGCTGGGTTGCATGAGCATTAGGGAAGCTGCTTATGTAGCGCGCTGTGGGACAGTGCCTCAGAGTATCCCCGAGTACTCCATGAGAGTGAGCTGCTGTTGCTATTGTTGTTGTTGTCGCGATTATTATTATTATTTCTGCGTCCTCTGTGTTAGGCAGAATAAAGGTGCACCCTCAGCCCCCAGCGATATCCGATAGCCGTGTCCTAATCTCCAGAAGCTATGGCTCTGTGATGCTGTATGGTTGAAGGCTCACTGCAGAGGCGATGAAGGATCTTGAGGTGGGGAGATGAGCCTGGATTACTGAGCGGGCCTGATGGAATCACAAGGGTCGCCGTAGGTGGAAGTGGGAGGGCAGAGGGTCGGAGTCCAAGGAGGTGTGACGACAGACGCGGAGGTCGCAGTGGTGGGACCGATGGCTGTGAAGGTGGGAGGGTCCACAAGCCAAGTGACGCCGGCGGTGCCCCGCAGCTGGAGGAGGCAGGCCACGGACCCTCTTGTGGAGCCCTGCTGCGGCTCGGTTTTAGCTCAGAGAGACCCATGTTGGGCTTCTCAGCTCCAGAGCCGGAAGATGATAACTTGGCGCTGTCCTACGCCAGCAGGTTTGTAGTGATTGGTGTGGCAGCCTCAGGCAGCGAATACACCCTCCTGACCAATTTAGGCAAATCATAGTATTTGCTTTGGATCTCTTGTTTTTTGTTTTTTTTTTTTAATTTTTTAAAAAATTATTTATTTATTTTTAGAGACTGGTGAAGGGGGAGAGAAAGAGAAGGAGAGAAACATCACTGTGTGGTTGCCTCTCACATGGCCCCACTGGGGACCTGGCCTGCAACCCAGGCATGTGCCCTGACCGGGAATCAAACTGGCGACCCTTTGATTTGCAGCCCATGCTCAGTCCACTGAGCTACATCAGCCCAGGGCTCTTTTTTTTTTTTTTTTTTTAAATAAGAAATAAAATATTGTAAGTCTTGGAGCATGGTAATGGATTTATGGTGGGCCCTTCCCTGCGGGCCCCTCATCGTGTACCCACGCCAGAGTAAATTGCAGCCTCGAACCATTGCCCAGCCTCCTGATCTGTGGGCCGTGAGCACTGAAGGGGGTTGTACAACGTGGAAAAAAAAAATTACGAATATTGCTAAAACCTCATATATACCCTAGAGAAACCAGTATCATGTGGTAATTACTATTCCCATGTATGTATTTTTTACATTTATTTCAAATATTTTATTCTATAATTAGCACATAATATATTGTTTGCCAGGTACCCTCATCGATACTGGTACTGTTATTTTTAACTTCCATCGGGGGTCTCAGTGAGTACACCTTGCAAAAGTCACCTGTCCTTTTGATCATGTCCACAGGTTGTTTCCAATTGTGAAAAATTTCTCATTCCAAGTATATGCTTCTGTTTTGTTTGAAATGGCTATAGTTTCCCACCTTATTTTTATTTTTTTAACCAATCTCTTATTTTTGGATATGACATAGTTTATTATTTTGCTGTGTCAGCCATTGATCCTGGGAACGTTTTTCTAGCTAACTCTTTATCCATAGGGTAGATTTCTAAAAGGATTTCCAGGAGGAAGGGAAGGATGTGTCACCGGCTCAGGGCACGGAGTGTCAGTTGTCCCCAGAGAAGCCACACCGACTCACATCGCGCTGCACCCTTGCTGGCACCTGGGCGTGTGTCAGCTTTTCCATCTGTCACAGACTCAGAATTCTTCAGCAAACGAAGGGTCTCATGAGTGTGGTTTGTACTTCCGTCTCCTCCTGGCCTGGCATTTGTTCTGGTCCAGGCCCGAAAGCAGCAGCTCGATTCCCAGAAGATGGGTACATCTCTCTGTGACGTCAGCGTGACCGCTGCGGACGGTGGTCGGAAGACTAGTATGCTTGTCTGTGGCCCGAGGCTGCTGGTCTGTGAAGTTGCTATGTTCCTGATCTCGATGAGAAACTTCATGTGCAGGGAAGCATAGAACTTTCCAAGGTCGACAGCTGGGATTTCGGTCCAGGGATTCTAACTGTCCAACTTGTGTGTTAGCCATCTTCTGGGATACGACTTGAATGTCATTTTCCTTTCTCAAGAATAAAGCTTTTATTTTATTTATTTAGTTTTTAAAAAACTTAAAAAGAAACCCTCCCTCAAGGATATATTTATTGATTTGAGAGAGAGAGAGAGAGAGAGAGAGAGAGAGAGAGAGAGAGAGAGAGAGGAAGAACGCATGCGCAACATCGATGAGAGAGAGAAACATTGATCTGTTGGCTCCCGTACATACCTGGACTGGGGCTCAAACCTGCAACCTGACCAGGGATCGAACCCGCAGCCTTTTGGTGCATGGTACGGTGCTCCAACCAACTGAACTACCCAGCCAGGGCAAGAATAAGCCTTTTAATGACCTTCCATTTTGAAGCTGGTTCCACAAATGTATGGCTTCACCGAGCTGCCAATCAGAATTAGGTCTTCGGTCCTTGGAGGTGAGTGGTGTCTTGTCTTTGTATGTTTAGTGTCTGGCACTGGGTGACCCCAGTGGGTACTCAATAAATGTGTGCTGTTGAGCTGTCACTTTTTTTTTTCCTAAGGAGGACTCTACTTTCTGTCTCTGTAGATTTGCTCATTCAGAACATTTCATGTAAATGGAATCATACAATACATAGCCTTTGCATCTGACTTTGTTTAATATAATGTTGCCAAGGTTCCTCCACATCATAGAGTACTTTATTCCTTTTTTGGATCAATAATATTTTACTGTGTGGGTAGACCACTTCTGTTTACCCATTCATCACTTGATGGACATTTGGGTTGTTTCCACGTATGGCTGTCATTAATAATGCTGCTGTGAACATTTGTGTGCAAAGGTTTGTGTGACTGCTTTCATTCTCTTGGATGTATACCTACGAGTGGAGTTGCTGGGTCACCTGTAACTCTGCGTCGGACTGTTTCCCAGAGTGGCTGGCTGCACCACTGTGCGTTCCCACCAGCACTGCACGAGGTTCCAGCCTCTCCACAGCCTCACCAGCACTTGTTACTGTCTGTCTTTTTGATGGTAGCTGTCCTAGTGGAGGTGAAGTCGCATCTCATCGTGGTTCTGATTTGCATTTCCCTGTTGGCTCATTGTTCTGTTTTACACAGAAACTCATTATTTATGCTTCTTAGTTGTTGCAGTGTTTTCCCATGAAACACTTGCCTTCTGTGGGCAGAGTTCTGACCTTACTTTCACTTTCCTGGAGCTGAGCATGGCCCTCTGGTGCTTACCATGGGGCAGATGTGTGAAGAAACTCTGGAAAGGTTAGCGTGAGCCTGTGGGCATGGGCACAGATCAATAGGGATGTGATTCCTGGCCTGAGTCTAGAACTATGAAGTTTGACCATTACATCTGCTCTTTCGGGACAAAAGGACCATTTTTTTTTTTGAAGGTGTAGCTTCCCCTAGTTTTCTTAATAAATGTTCAAGTTCATTCTGATGCTGTGGGTGAGGTGTGGCACAAATTTTCCATCCTTTCCAGGTTTGCTACCACGGCCCAGGGTATCCAGACTTAGTTATCTTTTCAGAGAGCCCTGGAAATGCCTTCTCACCTCCCAGCTGCCTGCTGGAGCCCCTCTGCCTGCCATTGGACTGCCAGGCACCCCTTAAGAGGAGAAGTTGGGGGAGATGGAGTTGGGAGGCACTGCTGGCACCAGGATAGAGAGTGTTCTGAAAAGTTTGGGAGCACCTTGCCCTGGCCAGTGTGGCTCAGTCGGTTGGGCATCATCCCGCAAACCAAAGGATTGTGGGCTCCAATTTCCAGTCAGGACACATGCCTGGGTTGTGGTTTTGGTCCTCATTTGGAGCACCTTTGAAGGACAACTGGTTGATGTTTCTCTCTTGCATGGATGTTTCTGTCTTTCTCTTTTGCCTTGCCTTCCTACCTCTCTCTAAACAAAACAAAACAAAACAAACTTCTGGGAGCACCTTGAAGGCATAGTAGCACTTGCATTTCTTGAGCCTGTGCCATGGGTCAGCACTGTGCTGAGCGCTACAAGCACCTGTGTAGCCATTCGTCATGTGTATGGGTATTCATGTACAGTTTCCAGTAACCACATTATGCCTTTTTCTGTGAGTCAGGTGAGCTTGGATGACATGCTGAGGGGTACCAGACTTTTTAGAGGAACTATATCAGGTCAGTTTCCCCCAAATACCATGTGCCATAAAAATGTAGATTAAGAGATTGAAAAGAGAAGCCACGGGCTGGGAGAAAAATGTTTGCAAAACACGTGGCTGATAAAGGACTTGTATCCAAAACATAAAAAGAACTCTTAAAACTTAACAATAATAAAGCAAGCAACCCAGTTAGAAAGTGGCTAAAAGATCTGAACAGACACCCACTCCCTCTCCTAACCCACCCACGCTGCCCCACCCACCTGCCCATCTGCTGTAGACAAACGGCCCCGCCCAGACCAGTGCAGCCCGGTGGGAATGCAGCGTGAGCCCTCAGTGCCAGCCACGTGCATTGTTTAAATTGGTTAATCACCACATTAAAAAAGGTGACATTAATTTTAACAATAAGTTTTATGTTACTTAATCTATCAGGAGTATTCTTTCAACATGTACACGATAGAAATCTTAATGAGATTTAATATTCCTGTGTTTGTTCTGAGTCTTCAAAATCTGGTGTGTAGTTGATACCCATAGAACATTTCTGTTTAGACCAATTCAATTCCGAGTGCTTAACAGCCATATTGGGCCAGTAGCTGCTGTACCAGACAGTGCTGTTCTGGAACATGCCTCCTTCCTCTTTTTGCATTACCCACTTCCTTTGTCACCTCCACATTCTTCCTTCTTCTCCAAGCAGCAAAGGTGTCCTCCACGTGGCAGCAGCTGCGATGATCATGTTGTGAATCGTGTCCCACTTCGTGAGGTCAGCTGGCTGTATTTTCCCATGGAGGCTGAAAATGTGCAATCGTGCACGTCTGCTGGCTTTGCCATCTGCTCGGGTGTCTGTCCGAGATTTAGGCGTGATACCCAATCACGGGGCCTGAGCGCCCAGTCCCAGCTGTGCTTCTGCAAATTACTGGGAAGTCCGCAGTAGAACCTTCTTCTCCTGGAAGTGCAGCCTGTCCCAGGTAGCACTGATCAGCTTCAGTGCCTGTGAGACTCAGGGGTCTGCTGACACGTGGCACAGGTTGGCAACTGGTCTTGTAAATTGTGACTGAGTACATTATATGTGCATGGAAAGAAAGTAGAGTGCTGGGGGGTATCGTGAGGGTCAGGGAGGGGGTTTGGGTATGGAAGGCCTCACTGAGATGGGGACATTTGAGCCAAGACTTGGAGAAGGTGAGGCGTGAGCTCTGCGGACTCTGGGGAAGAGAGTAACAGGCACAAGCTGGGCCTCAGTCTCCTCTAGCCACCGGAGACCTGGACTGGTTGGGTTCGTGGCAGGGAACAGAAACTATTGGAGGTACTTGCCCTTGGCTCTGTGGCAAGCCTCTGCCAACACCTGCAGTTGTGCCTGCAGGCTTTTGCTGGCCTCTGCAACAGGGCAG
Source organism: Glossophaga mutica (assembly GCA_039655065.1). Lineage (NCBI taxonomy): Eukaryota > Metazoa > Chordata > Mammalia > Chiroptera > Phyllostomidae > Glossophaga > Glossophaga mutica. The sequence continues at coordinate 25,810,638 of CM077315.1, forward strand.
TCTGGGAGAGTTAGTGCCTTTGGAGGGGACTAAGGACAGATGGGGAGCTGGTGGGCCAATACCCCAGTGTGCTTGCCCTTGGCTGGGGCAACTCTGAGGCGTGCTCTCCACTGGCATCTAGGGTTCCTGGTGGTTTCAGTCGCCTTTGCCCGCAGGGACAGTGGGCTTGGCATCAATCTTGTGCTGGTCACATTCCCTGCCCGGCTCACTGCCCTGGACTCCTCCTGGCGGTGCCATGACTTGGATGTGCATCGTAGCCTCAGCACCTGGGCCCGTAAGACAGAGACACTTAGACCTGTGTTGGGAAGCACGGGGCCGGAGCTGGCCGCTCCGACACTGCAGTTTTCCCTGTGCTCCATGTGCGCACGCACTCGTTACTGGCGCCAGGACATATGTGTGTGGCTTTTCCCCTCACTGCTGATTACCCAGGCTTCCCTGCCACCTGTCTTGATTCCAGAGAGAGTGTGTCTGATGGCCACTCACCACTGCCAACGCACAAGCCGGGATCTGTTGACTGGTGTGGAGTCAAAAACTAGCTCAAGCCAAAAGGAGAATTTACTGGAATGTGGGGCTGAGACGAACGACCAGCAACTCATGCATCCCAGGAACCAGGGCCTTGGGGAGCAGAACCAGGAACTGCCTCTCATTCCCAGTCCATCTTCCTGCTGGCCTTTGTGCTCTGCCTGTGTTCGCTCATTTTCAGGCAGGCCTGGTCCGCAGAGCAGACTGCAGGGCCGTGAGCGGCTCCAGCCCGGCAGCCCGCCGAGAGTGCCGCTTTCTCTCGGCATCCACAATTGGTCTCAGTATTCGTGGAGACCACATCACCAAGTTCGCCTACTGGCTACAGTTTACTCCTGACTCCTAGACCAACTTGTGGCACTTGTGCAGACATTTGTGGACATGCGTAGAGAGAGCCATGAAACATTGGCGTAGTCGTCCCACACACGCTGTCCCAGCTGGCTGCCTTCTCAGTTCTGCTCTCCTGCTGTTAACGAGTGTCCTTTTCACAGACTGCCATGGCCACATTGTTCTCACTTTGGGGCTTTTGTTGGTGATTTTGTTGTTTCAAACGCCACCACCGAGTGCTGTCTCATGCTCCTAAGCACAAGAAGGCTGTGATGTGCCTTATGGGAAGAGAGTGTGTATTAGACCAGCTCGTTTAGGAGTTAAGTCATATGGCTGTTGGCTGTGAACTCAATGTCAATGAATTAACACAGAAAATAAGGTGTCTATGCAGAAACACACAAAACACTAAGAGTACATATTGATTGGTTGATGAAAGTACTGAGACCAGAGGCTGGCAGGAACCTGACCGAGTGTCTCTCTGTCCCAGGAGCACTGGTTCAGTGTTGGCTGACTTAGTGTTCCCGGTGACCTTACAGAAAAGGACTACTGTGCGAGGTGAGAATTGGCTCTGTATGTCAGTCCTGGGATAAGCCTCCAGCTCTGTTTTGGTCTGCCCACCACTTGGGCCAATGACGTGAATGCTAGAAGAATGGGGTCTGCAGAGGCCGGGGGGATGGTGGGAGAGCATGCATCTGACTTCCTGCCTCGGCTTGAGAGAGAATCTCACGGGCCTAAGCCAACCGTCCTGAGTTCACATGCTCACTGGTGGGTGACCTTGGGTAAGTCACTTTACCTCTCCACACCTTAGTTTCCCCTTCTATTTAAAATAAGGGAAAATGTTATCCCCTTTATCAGACAGTTACGTGGAGTAAATGAGTTAATATATGAATGATTAGAAGAATGCCTGGCACATAGTAACTGATAGATGAATGGTGGTGGTTGTTGATAGTGATCGTAATGATTTCTGTTTTCTGTTGCTGCGTAACAAGCCGTGTCAAAATGTAGCAGCTTGAAACTGTGATGGTTTGTCATCTTGCATGATTCTGAGGGAGTCCCTCTGCTGGTTGTGCTGGCCTTACTTGCATGGAAGTTCTGAGACTGCTTTGTGCGCATGGCGGCAGTTGGTGCTAGCCATCGGCGGGGGCCCTCTGTTCTCCACGTGGCCTCCCATCCTCCAGTTGGCTAGCCCAGCTTCCTCAAGTGGAGGTCTCCAAGGACCCTTCTCAGAGGCAGAAGGCAGAAGCCGCAAGGTTTCTTGGGTTCTGGGCCCTGGAACTTGCACAAAATCACTCTGGTCTCATCCTGTTGGTCAAAGCAGTCAGAAAGCCAGCCCAGATTTGAGAAGAGGGAAATTGGCCCTTCTTTTGGTGGAAGGAGCCATGAGATGTGGCGGTTGTGCTTTTTAATATACCACGGTGGTCCTCATCATCAATCATCATCATCATCATCATCATCATCATCATCATCTTCTTGAGGGTCACTGTCTACTTCCTCAAGGAGGCACTAGCGTGGTTTTGAATGCCCTTTATCAATTCTGTTTTGTATGACTACAGCTTTGGTAAGCATAGTTGGTAAAAGAGGATCTCTCAGATTGCACCTGCCCTTCAAGAAGACTCCAAATGTGTATCTAAAATAATCAGAGGTCATGTGGTGATCCTTTTACTTAACACTTTTATTGGTGTTAACACTTATGACATGTTAGGCTTGGCCCAGGGTGTGTAAAATTGAAACAAGTCCCCTGTCCTCGTGGGGCATATATAGTCTGGTGTCTGTATTCCTTGGGGGAGAAATAAAGGGATTCGGTGAACCCTTGGGTTTGAGAGCAAGAACTCAAAGGAGAAGTCAAATCCTGGGAGGGAGGGGACAAGACAGAGAGACCTGGTTGTCATGTACTCTGTTCCTTCCTACCACGTGACCTGGGCCCAGTCACTTCCTCTCTGTGGGCCCAAGTCCCCGGCCTGTGAAGTGAGGATTACAGCACTTCATCGGGTTGTTGTGACGGTTCCCTGGGCTGGTGTGCTGAGCTTTCACAATTGTTCTGATTGTTTCCATCCCCTGTGCCTTGGTGTCCTCACTGGCGAGGGCCTTTCTGGCTCAGAGAGTCTGTGGGTTCAGTCAGCTCCTCACCTCCCACCTCTGTTCAGTCTGTGCCCCCGTTAGTGTGTCTCATTCCATCATGTCCTTCTCTTTGGGAGCTCCGTCACGCTGCAGTTGCATACTGTTTCCGTGGGCACCTGGTGCCTCCTGCCTTTCTGTCTGCCCTGGACAGGGGGCTCTGTTTGTTCCGCTCGCTGCTCCAGGGCCCTGCGTGTTGACCGGCACACACCAAGTACACCGTAGACATTGTCTGAGGGCGAATACTGTTCTTTTCCTGCCTGGGCCACAGTGAAATGGAGCTCTGGAGAGCTGAGCTTCAGGCACCATCTGTCTGGCGAGGGCTGTGTTTCTGGAGGCCTCGGTGGCCTGGACGACAGCCAGGCCAGAGCCAACCATCAAGCGCAGCTTACATCAGATGTGGCAGGCCCGGTTGGTGCTCACAAGCAGAGGGAAATGGTCAGAATAGTTTTTATGAGGGTGTTCTTGTCCTGAGTTTCCATGGAAACTGAGGGCTGTTCACCCCATCACCCTGGCAGAAGGGAGGCTGTTTAGATGGATCATGAATAGGGGAGTTTGCTTTTTTCTTCCATGTATTAGTGAGAACTCACCAAATTTCTTTTCTTTTCTTTTTTCTTTTTCTTTTCTTTTTTTTTTTGGTGGGGGACTCTATGAATCAAAAATAAAAACAAATACAGGCTTTGAGTGAGAATTTAGGGTATAGCCGATACTCTCATTTGACTTCATTTGATTTCATTTCATTTCATTTCATTTCATTGTTCTAGCACTCTCTCCTAGGCAGGTGCAACTTCCCTGATTTTCAGATGAGGAAACTGAGTCAGAAGGGATCAGTGACTTGCTCAAGGCCACACGGCCAGGGAGTGGCAGAGTTGGGGTCCAAACCCTGGTCTGCCTGTCTCTGCAGTTTGGTGGGGGTGGCAAGGCTTGGGCTTGGAACATAAAGATCCTGTTGGGTGCAGGGCTGCTCCCCAGGATGCATGGGGTGGGGGGAGGTAGTCTGTGTTCCTTCCACAGCCAGGTGGTTGGGCACAGCTGGTAGGGGAGGCTCATCTGAATTCCCTTGCAAAGTCAGGTTCAGAGAAGCCAAGGATTGGGCCCACGGTGTCCAGGAAGCCTGAGGTCACTCCAGGTACCACTCCTGACTCCTTGTCCAGTGCCCTTTCATGCTTTCTGGGGTGGGATGGGGTGAGGGGAAGCAGTCATCTAAGCCATCTCAGGAAGACTGGACCATATCCTGTTTGAGTTTTTTAAATTACGTGGACTATAGTTTTATTTTCTATTGAACGAGGAATACACGTTCATTACAGAACTGTTGGAATATACAGAAAAACACAGACAAAGGTATATCCCATTGCCTACCATCCAGAGATCGCTGGACCCAAGCTTATCATTAGTTGTATTTTATCTTTAAGAGTCACGATCTCTTGCTAGATAGATGTGCCTGATATTTTCTTACAAAAAACTTCAAAAATGAACTTTATGATGTACAAACGCCATTCAGTGAAATGCATCCACTTAAAGTATGTGTTACAGTGCATTCTGACCCATGTGTACCCTTGGCGACCACCACTAGCCTGATGACGGCAAAGGACACTCCCATCCCGCCAGTGTCCCTTTGCAGTCAGCCCCCCTCACCCCCTGACAATCCCTGGTCTACTTTCTGTTTTGAAATTGCACATAAATTGAATTGTAGAGTCTGTACTCTTTTGTGGTCACCTTCTCACGCTCAGCATAATGGCCCCGAGGTTCGTCCATGCTGTTGTGGGTCTTAGCAGTGTGTTCTTTTCTGTGTGGAGTGGCATTCCACTGTCTGAGGACACCCCCATCTCCTTACCCGCTCCCCTCATGGGTGAACTTGGGCACCTCGGTTTCTCCTTCTATAAGAGGGGGGGATCGTATGTACTTTACTGGATTGCTGTGCCATCTGAGTTCCTGTGAGTGATGAGAAGAATGTCTGGCACGTAGCAAGTGCCAAATGAACGGTGGTCGTTATTGATAATATAATGGTTTTAGTTACTTACTACCGTGTAATACACTACCCCCAGAACTTGGTGGGAGACATTGTAAGTGTTTTCAGTTCAGGGCTCTTTTAAATAATGTGAATGAATGAATACTATGAAAAAGGGAAGCCTGGATGGCTACTGCCTTTGTTGCAGCTCAGACGCTTTGTATCTTGGAGACAGGCTAATAGCCTGCCTCTTCTAAGATGGGCAGGTTTTGTGTTGAGGTTTGGGTGCTTTGCTTTGGGAGCTCTGATCTGCTCAGTGCTGACCCTACTTCTCGCCCTGTGCCTGGCTCCGGTCTTGCTGGGCAGACCCACTGGCTTGCCTCACTCAAGCCTCAGGAAGTGGCCTCTGTAGGAAAAAAAAAAAGTATAAGCAGCGGGTGATGAGCTTTAGGCCGAGTGAGCAGATCACTGGAGCACAAAGCCCGAAAATAGATCTTTCTCTGCTAAGATGCCGAGCAAGTGGAGGCAGTGGCAAATACTTTGCATAATTTCCTCCCCCAAATGAAAAGTTTTACAGTGAATAACTTCTTGGAACCAAAAGAAAAAAAAAATAAAAGAGATCCAAGTTTTTTTCTGAGAAGCACAGAGTGAGAGCCAGACAGGTGTGGGTTTGAATTCCAGATCCACCGTTTTGCAGGCTGTGTGATCTTGGGCAAGTTTCTTCACGTCTCTGAGCCTTAGTTTTCCTGTAGTCACTGGCAAAGATGAGACGAGACTCTGTATGTGTATGCAAAGCGCCTTACACTGCATTTGACATGTGGGATCCTATAAATATGGAGTGTCTCCCCCCACTTTATTTTGCCCTCTTTCCTTGTCCTAGAACTTATGCCTCAGTTTCTATTAGCTTCCTAAGTGTGGCAGGCAAGAGGGGAGGGGTGATGTTTGGCTTTTCTAGGAGGATGCTTCCAGAACTGTCTTTGAAGTAATGCACTCCACCTCTGCAGGTCGCTGGAGAGCAAGCTGAAATGTAGGTACATATGGTAGGCATGAATACTGCCCCAAAGAGGCCCACATCCTAAGGCCTGGAACCTGTGGATCTGCTCCCTTAAATGGCAAAGGGACTTCGCAGATGCAGTTAAGTTAAAGATCTTGAGATGAGGAGATCATCCTGGATTGTCCAGGTGGGTCCAATGTCATCACAAGGTCCTTATAAGAAAGAAGCAGAAGCATCAGAGTGAGTAGAGGTGACATCCTTTGAAGGTGGAGGGAGAGGCCACAGGGCAAGGAGCACAGAGGGCCAGGCCACTGAAGCTGAAAATGGCGTGGAAACCGATTCTCCCTGGAGCCTCCAGAAGGGCCCAACCCTGCCCACACCTTGGCTTTAGACCATGGAGACTGATTTTGACCTTGGAACGGAAAGAGATTACGTTTTTGTTGCTTTAAACCACTGTAATTGTGGTAATTTGTTACAGCAGCAATAGGACACCTAGAAAACAGGGTAGGTTTGTTACAATTTCACAGGAAGGTAACTTCTCAGATGATGGTGTTTGGTTCATTTCTGTTTTTGCCCTTTCTCTTGGGTGGACTGTCTCGGTCTGGCCTTTGAGACTTGGGGGACTCTGGCTCCCCTGAGAGCTGGTCTCGGTGCCTCAGTGTCTGTGGTCAGGGCTGTGAGCCCCTGTGGCCAGGGCAACTGCTGCAAAGAGGCTTCCTCTCGCTCGCGTTCTTGAGCAGGAAGGGAAATGAGCGGCATGCTCGCAGAGGTCAGGCTTCCTGTGTGCTGCCGTGGCCAGCCCGCCGCACCGGGGTCCAGGTCGGGTGGGTGTGGGGGCTCACTGCCCACTGATCTCTGAAGCAAGGTCCTCCCTGTGTGCTGTGGATTTGAGTTTAAGTTTTTAAAAAACAATTGTTTCATTGTAATTTGGCACCAAATGGCCACTGGAGGTATGAGTGTTAGAGCCTACTGCTAGTCCCTGTGGAGAAGCAGGGCCTGTCTTTGGGACCCTGTTTGGATCTGTCTTGGGCCCTCTTTCCATGCTCTTCCTGTGCCACACTTGTGAGGTGACAGGGGTGGTGGGCGCTGGGCATTAACATTCAGTAGCAACTGTTGCATTTAAGGAATAACACTGGGGCTGAGCAATGAAAAACATCCCACGGCTGCGATCTTGTTCGCCTCACTGGTTGCCATCTGTGACCTCTGTCCTTTCCTGTCCTGTGACATCCCCTTTTATTGATGATGACTCCTGTGTAGGCAGGATAGTGGCCTCCAAAGATGCCCACGAACCTGTGAATTTGTGGCCTCACCTGGCAAAAGAGAATTTGCAGATGTGATTAAGTTAAGGAGACTGGCTTGGGGAGATTATCATGAATGGTCTGGGTGGGGCATGCCACCGCAGGGGTCTTTAAAAGATGGAACAGGGAGGGTGGATGGTCAGACTCAGAGAGAGAGCTAAACATTCTGGCTTTGAAGGTAGAGGGAGGGTCCACAAGCCAAGGGGTGCACGCAGCCTCTGGAAGCTGAAAAAGGCAGGGGAACAGATCCTTGCTGGGGCTCCCGGAAGGAACGCAGACCTGCCAACACCTGGGTTTTAGCCGGCTGAGACCCATCTTGGTTCTGACCTGCCGAACTGTGAGACAACAGACCTGGGCGCTTTTACGCCACCAGGTTTGTGGTGCTTTGTTAGAGCAGCCATAGGAAACCCATGCCTTCCCAAACAGGCATCTCTGTGCGGGGTCCCTTCCAGTGGTCCATCTGGTAGATATTTAGCGACCACCAGCCCTGGGCTAGACGCTCTGCTGGGCATTGAGACTCCCAGGTTGAATAAAGCAAGGCATTCGCAGTGTAAGGGGGAGATACACATGAGGTGACAGTGCGGAGACAGAGTATGTGTAGGGTAGAAAAAGACGTGGAAATCGGACTGGGGGGCCATGGAGGGTTTCTCAGAAAAAGTCATTGAGGGGAACTTGAAGTAGCAACTCTGGAAGGTCCATGCGCCTCTTGGTTATCTGTACCTGGGCACCTAGTAAGACCTTCAGACTCAACCTGTCCAAAACGGAACCTGTCACCAAAAAAATTAAGGTCTCCCTCTTTGAAAGTGACTCCTCCTTGCTCCCCATCTCAGCGAGAGGTACAGGACCACCACCCAGTTACCCACATCCGAACTCTGGTGTCTTCCTGACCGCTCCTTCACCTGCTGTGTCAAATCTGCCCCCATTTGGAGATACGCAGAGATGGGAGGGGCTGAGAAGAACATTTAGTACAAGCTGTTTCCTTGTTTAGGAAGCAGGAGGCAGTAAGTTTGAGGCCAAAATGATGGACTGTGAAGGCAGACTTCCTGGGTTCAAATCCCAGCTCTGCGCTAATGGGTATGATCTTGAGGTCAAATTACTTCCTCTTGAGGGCTTCCTCCTCCTCACTGATGAAATGAGAATAACAATAGTACCAATGTCATAGGGATGTTTTAGAATGAAATGTGTTAATATATAAAAAGCACTTAGAATAACACAATAAATGGCAGCAGCAGTTGATAGAGAAGCCACTAAAAATCATGAAAGCAGCAGCCACTTACTGTGTCCTCTGAGTGGTTTTATTAAACTCTGTCCTTGGTGCTTTATAAATCTTCCTCATGCTGCTTGTTGATTCTGCTCATTTTACAGATGGGAAAAACTGAGCCTCAAAAAGTGGCATTACTTTCCTCAAGCCGCTTAGCTGGAATAGCTCTGCTGTGATTTTTTTCCTAGTATGTCTTTCATGGCAGCCTGAGACAGTCTCGAGCAACTCCAGTTTGTGTTGTTTTGTTTTTTTTGTTCTATTTTGTTTTCCAAGTTCTTCATTATATCCATTTGGAAGTCTTGGATTTTACTGCTGGAGATCTGCAGAACCAGCCTTCTGCTTCCCTTGGACAACTGGTCAGACACGGAAACCAGGGTGCTGGGCCCAGAATTTGTCTCTGTATTCAGCCTCCTCAGTTTCTCATAGGAATTGCTTCAGGCTCCCCAGATTTTCCATCGCCATGCTAACATGGCCCAAGGCTGCATTTCCCTGTTGACCTTGACTTTTTCATGGGACCCCTGTGGGCGGGATACATGGGAAGGTGCCTAGTAAATTAATGTCTACTGCAGTTATTAAAGCTCCATAGGGTTTTCAAGGTCTGGCTGCTTCTGTATAGCTGCAATTAAGTTTTCAGACCGAAGACTGGGACTTTGCATTTATTCCTTTAAAAGCTCCTTCTCTGTTCCAGGTGAGTGATCAGAAACTCATCTACCTGTAGGATGCCAGGCAGGTGATCTAAATAAGAGAAATGAGCTGGGTCTAGGGATCAAAGGACAAGAAACACGGGCGGTAGGGTGGGTGAGGTGCCAGGTTTGGTGGGAACCATGGTTAGTGGGAAGCTGACGCGTGCCTGCTACAAGGTGAGCAGGCTGTACCCCCATGCTTCAGGTTCAGGGTCAACAGATCTGTGGCTGAAAGTCCAGGTTATTGTTGTAAACTTCTCATTTTTACAAATATGGATTCAAACAACTAAACAGCATGATCTTGACCTAACAAAACTCATCTGCAGCCAGAGACATGTGTCGCTCCCCAGCCAATGATTTACAGTCTGTTTTCGACTGTCGTTGAGGACTTCCGTGATTTCTGTTGTTGCACGGTGTCTCCTCCTTTGCTTTGATCAGCCACAGTTTTGTTCGGCAGGTCCTTGCGGCAGGCGAGGATCCTGGGGAGACCCCCTTGTGTGACTTGCGCAAGCAGTGAAACTCATCCAAGACTCAGTTTCCTCATGCAGAAGCCGGCCTTTGTAGTAACCACCTTCCAAAGCTGCTGTGCAGCTTGGATGGGGCAGCCCTTTCCGCAGGGTGTGGGAAAGGGAGTGTTGTGTCGATTTCAGTAGATGTGAGTTTCCTTCCCCTCAATTTGGATTCCTCCTCTTTTCCAAATTTTGGATTGGAAGAAAAGGAGCTGAGAAAGGCCAGAGCCTGGGGCTCACCTCCAGAGGCTGCTTCCCAGGGTGACGTTGCCCCTCGTTCAGGCATCCTGGCACCCAGCCCACTGTTTGGGTTTCTTCGTTGTTTGTTTGTGTTGGCCTCTTTGGACTTGCCTTGGGCCTGGGGATGCCCTGAGGCAGCGTGGGTAGAGGGCAGAGTGAGCCCTGCAAGGAACCGATTCTGAGTCCTGGCAGGTGCCAAGGCCCTGTGGTCAGAGGGTGTTGGCTGTGTTTTAAAAAATTGGCAAAGGGGGCAGGGCGTTGGGAGCAGAGTGGCTGGAATGATGTCAGGAGCCGTGGGCGTGTGGTCATTATAGAGACTCTACTGCATAAACTTGATCTTGTGTTTCGAAGTTTTTTTTTTTTTTTTTTTAAGCAACACATGTTGACTATTCAGTATAGTGAATAATTATGAGACAAACTACCACATAACCATCCCTCAAATCCAGACCTAGGACATTGCCATCTCCCAGAAAGCCCCACAGGGTCCCCCGGTCACCTCTCTTCCCTCCCAACTGGCTTTCATTTTTCTTTGTGACTTGACCACCTGTGTATGTGGCATTTTGCTTTTTCACTGAAAAAGAGCTCAAGAAGTTTCTCCAGTTCAACCAAGCCACATAGTCTAAGATGCCTTTTTTACTGGTTGCCTTATAGCTCACAGCGTGGCTGGACCACACTTAATTCAGCTAGCCCTCTACCTTCACTGTGTTTCTAGGTTTTAAATTTTTATTTATCCACAGTGAACATTGAGGTAAAAGGGCCCCATTCTTGCCCTGTTATTGCAAAAATAATACCGGCTTACCATAACAAACTCAAGCAATATAAGTGAAAACAAGGGTATTTTTTAGGGTATTTGTTTTACATCTTTCCTGTGTGCATACATATTCATATGTACACATACACTTATGTATGTAAATTTGTGTACAGTATTTTTAATTAAACTTATTGGAGTGATATTGCTTAATAAAATTATATAGGTTTCGGGGGTGCAATTTTATAATACATCATCTGTATATTGCATTGTATAGTCACCGCCCAAAGTCAAATCTTCCATCACCATGTATTTGACTCCTTTGCCCTTGACCCCCATTCCCTCTGGCAACCAAAGTTCCCTACTGGTAGACAGGAGTCATTTCCAGTGTAGCCCCTGCGCCTGTGTCCCTGTGCCCCGTGCTGACATTTCTGCAGGGTGGGCTCCTAGCAGAGGAATCGCTGGGCGCGCACGGTGAACCTTTTACTAGACTGTGCCCCTGGAGAGGTTTCCATCTCACCAACCGCAGCCTGGCGGTAGAAGGGTCATTATTGAGTTAATTCTCTGTTGTGCATGTTGAATCTCTCAGGCATCGCTAGACCCAGGAAGAGTCAGAAAATCACACAGTCTTGCTTCTAATGATGATGAGGGGCGAACCTCAGCTCTGCCCTGGCTTTTTCTGCTTTTGTGGTTTTCATCCATTCGTGAGCTCTGTTTGTTTTAATTAATACATGTCTGAGTTTTTAAGTTATGAAATGTTTCAAAATACATTGCAGAGCATAGAATATAATGTGATACTTCTGCACCCTGTCCAGTTTTACCAGCTCTTAGCATTTTCTTTATGATACAGGCTTGAGATCTTTTCTTAATTAAATGTTGTAGATATGGCTATAAAGCCCTCTGTCATTTCTCCCAGAAATAACCACTTTGTGAAGTTGGTTTGTACCCTTCACTTTTATGTTTTTTATACTTTAAATACACTGGGGTTGCTGGAATCACCATTACCCTTGATAATGGGCTTGTGTCTTTTATCTAGGTTATTACCATTTGTCTGTACTTTAAAACTTTCTACAACATTTTTCTCACTCAGCATTTTTTGAAGATAAACTTTTAATTTTGAATAATTTTGGATTTACAGAGTTCCTGCATTCTCTTCCCCCAGGTTACCCCATCTTACATTACATGGTAAATGCGCCCAAACCAGGAAATTAACATTGGTGCGTTGACTATTAACTAAGCTCCAGATTTTATCTGGGTGTACCAGCTTTTCCGGTGTTGTTCTTTTTCTGTTCCAGGATCCATCCAGAATGCCCCATTGCACTGAGTCGTTCTGATTTATCTACATCAGTGCACGCAGATCGTTTACAAATTGCTGTTGTAGAGTGACCGCTGATGAGCGGGGCCAGCCTGCTCACTCTTCCACCTCGTGCTGGACACTCCTGGTGGTGCCCTTGCTCCTTTGCCTGGGCCGCAGCGCTGCAGCCAGCGCGTGTGGGTTTCTGGCGGGCGTGCGCTGGGAGGCGGGATCTGCTGGTGGGCCGGCGTGTGCATTTCTAGCGTGCTCAGTGATTGCCAGATCCCTTGCCAGGGGCCTCATTCTGCCCCTTGACTGAGTTCCCACTGGGCACCAGGCACTGCAGATATGAAAGTGAGCAGGACAGGACTAAATAAATAAAGGCAAGACCACCTGCCAAGGGCTGCAGCGGACACCAGGGGACCCTCGAGGCAGCTGGATGAACACAGTGGGTTACAATGGGGAGGAATGAGAATGGCGAGGGGATGGGGCTCCAGGCGGGTGGAATGACTGAACGTGTGCATGCAGAGCCGGTGAGGTCAGAGTGTGCAGGCACCAGGGAGCGCGTAGGCTCCAGGGAGCACACACCTTGGGTCCCAGCCGGTGACCACCTGCCCTTCCTAGAACACACCAGGCACATTTCCCTCTCAGGGCCTTTGCACTTGGTGTTTGATTTTCTTGGAATCTTCCCCCCAAACATCCATGACAACCTGCCCTCGCTTCTTTCAAGCCTCAGCCTAGAGGACACCTCCCCCAGGGAGGCTTTCCAGATCACACCTGCTACCAGAGCTCCTCCCCTGGCCCAGCACCCCCATGCCTTCACCTCACTCTGCTTTGGTTTAATTCTTACAGCACTTAGTGCTACCGGATGTAATATGTATTGATTTGCTTCTCAGTCTGCTCCCCATGCCCCCCTCGCACCTCCCCCCACCTTAGGATGTAATTCCTTGGGGGCAGGGATTTGGTCTGTTTGGTCCCTGCACATCTCCAGCTCCCATGTACCAGGCACATGGGCCCTGAGCAATTCTTTGTTGACTGAATGAGAGGATGGGCATTGCCATTACTGTGATAATCTGTGGGAGATGGTAGCAAGCATTTAGCGCAAGCTGTGCGTCACGCATTTTGCTAAGCTCTTTGATGGGAGCTGCTCTCTCCTTAAGTCCTCTTGTCAGCTCCGTGAAACAGCCCTGCTGTCTTGGGTGGCTGCCGCACAGTGGGGCTGGGATGCGGACCTCTGCCTGGCCTGACCCTGAGCTCCAGCTGGGAGCCCAGTTGGGTCCCTGGCAAATGCTGGGGAAGCGGGAAGCAGGTTGTAGGTTTCAGCCCCAGACTACAGAGCCAGACAAGCATTCATAACCTCTGGGCCAGACTCAAGTCCTAGGGGGCCGGCCGGGTGGGACTTGGGAGGCACCTGCCTGCCTGGGCTGGACTGCTCCAGGGGACTCTCTTGCCCTAATCCCACCTTCTCTGAAAGGGAAGGAAGGTTCTCACCTTCTAGCTGGCTGTAACAGGAACTGCTCCTCCCCCACCGCACCCCCTACACCCCCACCCTAGTTTGCAAAACGGAGCCTGGTGGGGAAATGAAGGGCTGGCTTGCTAACCACAATGAAGACTCATTTGCAAAGTCAAAGCAGGGGCAGTGGGCCCTTCCGTGCCCCCAGTAGAAGGGAAGGGCTTCTCCAGGCCACGGTCTTGCTGGAACCATTCACCAGCCATGCCCCATCCTTGGGGTTGGGGGTTAGAGACAGTTACGAGCTGAGGGCTTTTCCACTTCAGTCCTCTGCTTTGTTAAATGGGGTGAGAATAGTCACATCGTGGTGATAACATAAAACTCAGACGAGGGAACACATGCAAAGCCTTCTCCAGGGCCTGACTCCTTATGGACATGTCGGGGACATTGGCCAACCCATCTGCGGTGGTGGTGGGTTGCTGGCGTCCCTCTCCTGTTCTCCACACAGCAGCAGATTTTTAGGAGTAATCTTCCATTTAAGCAACAGACATAAAGGAATATCTTCTAATGCATGCTTTTCTTTTCATTTTTTAGAAGAATTTGCCATTTTAGTTAAACTACAGTGAACAGTCTGATATTGGGTTGACGGAGAACACAGTGAGGGCCAGACCCTGTTTCTACAAGGCTGAAGAATGAGACAGAGGCAGGCCCTTCTGCCTTGCGTCCGGTGGGGGAGGCTGGGGGTGCCCTGTCAGCCGTAAGGGAGCAGGGTGAGTGCCAGAGTGGGAGGGTGTCCATGTGCCAGCGGTCCAGGCATCCCCACCGGGAGCCATTTGAAGGCTTCTTCTGTGCCCAGCTCGCACAGTGCTGGGCTGTAGCACTAACACAGGGAAACCAGTAATTACCGTAAATGTGATGAGGGCCAGGAAAGGGGAAGTCCAGAAGAGGAAGGGAAGCCCTCACCAGGAGGGGGCATTTGAGCCGAGCGGTGAACTGAGATGAGTGCTCGTTCCTGCCCATGGACTCCTCAGAGGACCTGCTCCTTCCCTACAAGAGAAACTTGCAATGTGAGGGCACCCCATTTGGTGTTCAAGGACCCTGCGAAGGCCCAGGATGAAATCACCCCTTTAAGAATGAGGGCTTTACCTTTCGTTATTTTTTTCCAATCCTTACTGGAGGATGTATTTATTGATTTTAGAGAGGAAGAGAGAGAGAGAGAGACAGACAGACAGACAGACAGACAGACATCGATGTGAAAGAGAAACTTCGACCAGTTGCCTCCTGTGTGTGCCTCCCTGAAGATCGAACCTGCAACCTAGATAGGTGCCCTGACCGGGGGGTGGAGCCCATGACCTTTTGGTGTACGGGACAACTCTCCAACCAGCTAAGGCACCCAGCCAGGGCAAGGGCTTTGCCTCTTGATGGAGGGCTTTCTAGACCAAGAGGGCTGGGTGGGGGACATTACCAGGTGTGTGGTAGGTTCACCCCAGGGCTCTGAGGGGGGCTTCTGGAAACCAGGACCTTCTCCTGTAGTCTGTCCACGTCCCTCTGAGCCCTTTTTCTTGGCCATGGCTCTGTCAGTCAGCTGGAGGACCCTGAGCTGGTGGTCTGGCCAGTGTGGCCTAGTCCCTGCTGGTGAAGCAGGCGGGCCCGCTGCTGTGGGAGGTGTCTGGGAGCCCCAGGCCTGTTCTGATCACTAACAAGTTGAAAAGGTGTCTCTGCCCATTTTATCTGATGACTGACATTGGCAGTGGGAGCCCTGATTACTTTTGGCATCTCTGCCAGTGGGTTCTTGGCTTCAAAGAAAGTACCCACCTTTAGCCAGAATCTAACCTGTTCACTCCAGGGTTTTCTGAGAGGCCACTGTGGGAGCAGCCCACTCGCTGGGAAATGGAAGTGGGGAGGGAAAGGGCTGGGCTGGCTGGGCTGCAGGTTTCTCTCTATGCGACGCCCCCATGTCACTGCCTTGTTGTCTTTGGCATTGAGGCTCACCCAGGTGGCCCTGAGTGAATGACTTCACTTTCCTGAGCCGTCTCAGGAAAATGCGGGTTTGTTCCTAAGGTTGCAGGGAGGATTCAGGAGACGGTGAAGTCAGCTGTGGCACCTAATAAATATTTTGTAAGGAGGGTTTGGTCTGTTCTCTGTCCAAAGCAGGTGTTTTTGCTCTAGGCTTGACCTTGGCAGGCTCTGTTTTGTGCTGGCAGAATCGGTCGGTCAGTCTCTGTAGGTGCTGGTGGGGTGGCATTGGAGAGCCCTGTCTGTGGAGCTGGGCCGTAGGGCTCAGACCCCGGCTCACCCAACCTGCTGGCGCTTTAGTTTCCTGTCTTGCAAAATGGAGGTGTTGATAATAGTGGCCATGCACCTGTTAGGACTGCAGGAGGACCGCTGAGATGACGGACGCTAGGCACTGGGCTGCTGGTCAACAGACCACAAACTCTCAGAGCGGCCGCTGCCTATAGGGGTTTCTGGGCTGGGACCCTTCCTAGGATGCTCCTGAGTAGAAGAATCCAGCAGAGCCCTACTGGGCCGGAGGGAGGTAATTCTTGGAAAGGAACTCATCTTGCCCTGTGTTGTGGTTGAGAGTGCAGGCCTGGGTGCTAGACCGCTGGGGTCCAAATCCTGCTGGGCCAGCGTGGCCTTGGACGAGTCATTGCATCTCTGCCCCATTTTCCCTTCCCGGGGAAAGCAGATGACCGTTCCAGCGTCAGACGAGCGCATGTGTCAGACTCTGGTGTGCTGCCGGGCTGTCCTGGACGTTTCTATAAGTGTGGCTTCCCCTGCTCTTTTCTCCTCTTTGGTTTCCCCTGAATCCAAGAGGTCCCTGGTAGGAAGATGAGGCCAGCGTTTTCCATGGGAGGGTTCAACATCAGTCATCCTCTAGAAGTTTCTTTACTCCAAGTGGTCAAAGTTGAGATAACTGCTGATGTTCTCAGAACCTTTATTTTCCTACGAAAGAACAAAGGACAAGCCACCAGACTCAAAGGACGAGCGTGTGTTTCTGTGCAGTGCTGCGGCTGCACTGGGGTCAGGGAAGGGTGTGACGGAAGGAGAGGCCGCTGTTAAAAGGGGAGTTTGTGCTGGCCCTTCTGTGGGTGCTGAGAACTCCTGAATTCCTTGCAGACGTTCATAGACATTGTGTTCTCGGTTGTCGTTGTCCTTTGCACATGGGTGGGCCCCCGTGCCAGGCCCAGCAATGCCATTTCCTCTGGGTTTCAATGACTGGCTTATCAGAAGGCAACATGAGCATCTATTTCTGGTCTGGCTAGAAATAGTGTGGGTCCTGGCGGAAAGCAGAGCGTGGAGTTGGCTCCTCGAATGGTGAAGTGGCCCATAGGGAGGGAGTGGGGAATGCTCTCCCCGTGTCCCTGGGCCGACCGTGCCCTGGGTGCCATGGCAAAGCCTGGTTTCCAGAGGGTGCCCAGGGCTCGTGAGTCAGAGGCGGAAATGTGATGGCCTTGAAGGTTCTTATGGCTTTTCTGATCAAGTCAAGGAGACCATCTGTTTGGTACTAGCATTGTTTTCTCCAGTTTTGATATCCTGCATTTTTAATTGAAAACTTGAGACAATTATAGATTGGCATAAAGTTGTAGGAAATACATAACAGAGGAGCGCCCCTGTGGACTTCACCCAGTTCCCCTTGGCAGTAACATCTTACAGAACTACAGGTGCCGTCACAGCCGTGTTGACCCCATTCACTGCCGGTTCTGTTCGGTTTCCCCGGTTTTACCTGCACCATGCATGGGGTGTGTGTGTGTGTGTGTGTGTGTGTGTGTGTGTGTGTTTAGTTCTGTATGCTGTCATGACACATGGGTTCCTGCGTGCCCCACCACAGTCAATAGTCAGGACAGCTCCATCACCACAGGGTCCCTCAGCTTCCCTCTTAATAGCCACACCCACCCCATCTCTGAGCTCTGAACATGTCTCTTTCCAAAAGACCTGTGTTCAGCAGATACAACATATGCATGGCGGAACACGAATGGGGAGTGCACGCTCAAATGGACACGTGACTCTCCCCCTCCCCCACAAATGCGAATCCCACTGCCCCCATGAGGTGGCCACCGCTCCGACTTCCGTCTGCATCTGTGCGTCCTGTGTGGGCAGCTCGGCCTCACTCCCTCTCATGGTGGCTTCTCTCCCGTCATAACTGGAACGTGCAGAGGGCTGTGCCTTCGGCGGCAGTGGTTTCTCCACAGAACTTAGTCATATTGTCCTGTTCCCGCGGATGCTACTTTGTAATTCCTGTCATATATAGGTGGTGGGATGGGTTTGCTTTTTACCGAAGGTGTATGTCATTCCTAAAATCTGTCTATTCAAGTGAAAAGGGAGAGTTGATTTAAAGGCAAATATTAGGCAAACAGTACCACCAGCACTGTGCAGGTACGGCAGACTTCATAAAGCTGACAGTCAAATGACTGAAATGTGAGAGCGTCAGAAACATACACAGCCCCCTCCAAAACAAAAACAGAAACAAAATACAAACAGAAAGAAAAGGAAACTAAAAACTGGTCTACTGGGGGGCGATCTCTACTTGTCTTTGTATAGTGAGGATCTTTGGTGTAATGTTGACACATAGGACTGTTTTCAGGCAAAAACCATTTAAGAGGCTGCGCGTAGGTGTAAGTCCTTCCTATCGTGTCTGAACGATTTTGTCATATCTGCACATCACCTGTTTTATTCTGAATACTTAATATTAGTTCACTCTTTTTAACTTAAATTTATTTTTTATTATTTTAAAAATATTTATTTATTTTTGGGGGAAAGGAAGGAGAAAGGCGGGAGAGAAACATCGATGTGTGGTTGTCTCTCGCATGCCCTCTACCGAGGACCTGGCCCACAACCCAGACATGTGCCCTGACTGGGAATCGACCTGGCGACCCTTTGGTTTGCAGGCTAGCACTCAATGCACTGAACCATACCAGCCAGGGCATTTTTAAACTTCAATTTATATGGAAGACACTTTGATCTCACCATTTAGAGGTGCTAGATGTGTATTCTTTCCAATTCACGTTAAAATACATTACAATTAAGACATAACAAAATGTGGGTGCCATTTAAAGTCATCTCCCGTATCACATGCACAAAATGACCTTCGTCTCGTTTCCAGCAGGAGAGAGAAAACATCCTATTTAAGTGACATGATTACAATGAATATATGATCAATTGTTTGATGGTCAATTCATAAAGCTGCTTTTTCTCTCCTGCTATGAGAAGGTTCAAGTCCGGCTGGCATTGACCTCTGGCCCCTGACCTCTGACTTGCTCACTCTGTCACTGGCACTGGTGGATGCACACAGGCATCTTGGAGGCAGCTGCCCTCTGAGCAGCGGGGAGTAGGGCAGAGCCTGTGGTTCCTGGGGCATAGATTAGAACAGAACTGGCCAAGGAGGCTGAGCTGGGCATGCCCAGTTCCGACTTCCAGACTTTCCTGTTGGAGCAAGCTCCCTGCTCCCCTGGGGAGAGGGAGTCAGTCTCCAGAGGGAAGAGAAGCGTGGTGAATTTCTCTAGGATCACTTAAAACTCTTAAACAACCATAAAAAAGTAGCAAGCATTTCCAGGTGAATACGAAGCCTTACAATGACAGGTAACTAATTATTTGTGTGGTTTTATTCTGAATATCTTCATATGGAAGCATGAGGCTGGAATATTCTCCACTGGCTGTCAGCAGAGTCTCAACAACTGTTAATTATTTTTGAGCAAAGATAAGGGCAGCGCCCCGTCTCTGGGCTTTAAAATATTTTTTGATATCTAAAACTCATAGAATAGTTTACATCTTACCAAGTTCTTTCAGCTATACCTACCTGTGGGATAGATAGTATTTCCCCATTTTACAGATGAGAAAGTAGAGGCGAAGCCAGAATAAAGAGACCTACCTCAAGTCACACAGTTGGGATAAGCAGAGTTGGATTTAAGGAGCATGTCTGCTGGATTCTTCTAAAGCTGGGCTCTTTCTACTCTCCCACATCAGACCTTTTCCAGTCACGTGTTCTGCAGTGACTCTCACTTACTTATCCAACTTCAAGGTCTCAGGCTGCTATGTATGTGAAGTAGCCTGGTGCCCCTGGCTTTTACAGCAGGGTCCTTCCCTGAGACATAGCAACACTGAGGCAAAGTGAAACCACCAGCAGTGGGGAAGGTGTTATAGAAAGGGGGACGAAAGAACATCATCCCAACAGCTAGACTAACCTTGACTGAGACCTCCTGGGAACCACAGGGTTTTTTAGTCAGTGTAATTGCACCTCAGTTGCAGAACAGCTCAGTGAAGGAGGTATTGTTACCGCTGTGTGCTGATGAGGACACAGCCGTGACTTGCCCAAGCTCCCACCTGCTATTGTGGCGCAGAGCAGCGATTTGAAGGTCTCTGCCCTCCGGGGCTCCCTGTGGGGAGGGCTGTCTCCTCCCCCTTCACCAGGTTATCTCCAGCCTTCAGACCTCAGCCCAGATGCAAGCCCTCAGAGAAGCCCGTCTTCCTGCTGCTGGAAGGAGCCCCGGTGTTGGTAGTTTGTTCCTCTGAGATGTTTAGTGCGGTTGCAGATTTACGTGTTCATGTGCTGGTTTGGACAGGGCCTGTCCTCCCTTCCAGACTCTGGGCTCCCAGGGCCGGGGACTGGGTCTGTCTGCTTCATCCCCTCTCTCAGTGTGATCTCAGTCACTACGTGGCTGATCCAGTGACAGAAAGTAGGGAAGGAGGGTGGGACTCCATGCAGGAAGGTGCCCCAAACTTGCCCATCTGCTCTCTCCTTGAATCCCTCTGGTGATTCCTTGGAGATACTTTGTAAAGTTTGTTTGCAGATGGTGCCTCCTGAGGTGGAGTGTGGGAATTGGGGAAAAGGCCACGTGCTTGGTGCGGAGGTGGGTGGATGTCCAGGTGGGGTGGCAGGCAGCCTGAGAGGGGCCCAGCATCAAGAGTGGGAGGAGAGGAAACAGGAGTTTGAAGAACAGGGTCATGAGGACAGCCAGCTAGGGGGGCGGTGGTGTCAGGCAGGGATTGGGAGGGGGCTGGAAACCCAAGTGTGTGTCTGCAGGTGACGGGTGGGGAGGGCACGGGAGGTCAGCCCGACCTGGGGAAGACCAAGGTGAGGCCGGGAGTGGGGAGGGTTGTGCAAAGAGGTCTCTGTTCCGTGGCTGTGTTATCTCACTTCTTCAAGCAGGAAACACGGCCGCCGAGCCCCGCCTCCCCAGCATGCAGGGTCTGAGCTCTGGCCACCACAGCAACTTTGAAAATAAAGTCGGTCATCTGAATGGCTGTGTGCGCCCTTGGCAGAAGCTCTCGCCAGTGCAGGTCAAGCCACCCCTGCGGCCATTTGCCCGTCACCCTTCCCACTGTAACTCCTATTGTCAGCAAGCCGGGGGTAATCTTTTTTTTTTTTAACCTTTCCTCATGCTTTTACACACACATGCACATGTATAAATGTGCATCCCTTCTTAGCTGAGCCTAATGCATTCCTGAAAACATGACAGAGAGCATCTTCTTTGGACAGCACGGCAGTATAGTATATTACATGGGTACAGATGTAGTGTATTAACCGACTGATGAAAAAAACACCAACCAACTTCCCCAGATTGCTTAACACCCTTAAACACGTAGAAGTGAACCCATCACATATTTCCGCGTCGCCAGCAACATATACCTGATTATTTGACATTTTAATGAACTTGTCACTGGGTATGTTTGTGAAAAGTGCATAGGACAATATAATTTATAGGACTAGTTGTAAAATTTGTTTTTTCTTTCTCATCTTCTGCTTTATAACTTAATAGACAGGACACTGAAATAGTCTGTTAAAAATACGAAAGGTAATCATCTAAATTGGACTCCGGCGATTTGCTTGTCCGACGCAAACGCTAGGGCTCAGGAAGGACGAGTTCGGGGCGGGACATCGGGTTTGCCGCACGGCGATTTTCCACATGGGAGCGCCGGGCACACTGCCCTCCTGCTGCAGGCGGCTGCGCAGCCGCGTTTTCCCTGCTGCCGCAGGTGTGGCCCTGGAGCAGGTGTACATGTGATCTGGGCGGCGCGTTTGGAGTCAACACTGTTTGCAAGTTATAGTGGATGTTTCGATAGTGAGAATGTGAACAGCAAGGGACACCTGTGTGCAGTGTGCGCACACACACGTGTGCATGCGTGTGGTTACACCAGCATGCGCACACACAGGAGCAGGCATCCAGGATCCTACTTACATGAGCCACTGTGGGGTTTGTTCCGCATCAGTGCTGACAGAGCTGCCTCTTCGTTTCCTGTAACACATACACTGAGACACTGTTTTTCCTTGTGAGAGTCCCTCTTTGTCCACTTGTGTTAATCTTAAAAATAGTAGCTACAAGAGTTTAGAAGTTACTACATCTTTATCAGTTAAAATCACCAGGCACTATTTTAATACACACATGTGCACACGCATGTCTAGACCCACGCTCATTTAATCCTCAAAGAGCACTCGGTGCTTCTGCTCGTCACCGGGAGTCATGCAGAGGTCAGGCTCCTGCCTGAAGCCACCCTGGATTTGAACCCAGTGGGCTAGCTCCCGAGTCCATCTGCTAATCACCAGCAGCTGCAGGGCGCATCAACGAAAGTGCCCAACAGGCCCCTCAGGCTGCTGAGTGCCGCAGAAAACCACTCCCGCGGGTGTGGGATTTTCTTCCTGCCCTCTCAGGGCTCCTGGTGATCAAGCGGGTGGCCAAACAGTGGGCAGCCTGCTGGGGCCTGTGGAGCTGGCCCGGCCCACCCCGAAGGCCTGGGAAGTGGTACTGGCAGCTGTGAAGGGCTTGGTGGTGGCTCCACCGCCACCGTCTCCTCATGGAGTCCCCAGCTACCAGCTTATGCTCAGCAGGTGGCTTTACACCTACATGTAAGGGCCCTCCCTGGCTCAGGCTGACGGCTGGGACCCTCACCATCACACCTGCAGCCCTGAGGGTGTGGTCAGCAGAGGACGCCTTCCACGCCGAGGAGAGACCCTGGAGAATTGAACACAGGTGTCCGAGCAGAAGCTTGCACGTGATGTTCATAGCCGCACGGTTCCCAGCAGCCAGAAGGTGGAAACAACCGTGTGGCCGTCCGTGCACGGAAGGCTAAACGGAGCGCGGTCCCTCCACGGACAGGAGTGAAGCACTGACGCACGCTCCGACGCAGAGGAGCCCTGGAGGCGTTTGCTCGGTGAGAGCAGCCAGACTCAAAGGCCACCTGTTGTGTATATGATTCCATTTACGTGAAGTGTCCAGAGCAGGCAACTCTGTAGAGACTGGGTGAGCCGGGGGCTGCTGGGGGCTGAGAGGGGAGTGGGGAGTGACAGCTCGGAGGCGTGGGTTTCTTTGTGTGGTGATTTTATTAAAATGTTTTAAATTGACATGGTGGTGGTTGCACTCGTTTGTGGATTACTGGAAGTCATTGAGCTCTGCGTTTTTTAAGTCTTATTTTTGTTTTTATTATTTTTAAAGTCCTTATCCAAGGATATGTTCATTGATTTTAGAGACAGATGAAGTGTGTGTGGGGGGATAGGAGACAGAGAGACAGAGAGAAACATCGATGCAAGAAACATTGACTGGTTGCCTCCTGCACACGCCCCAGCTGGGGATGGAACCTGCAACCTAGGTAAGGGCCCTGACTGGGGATCGAACCCGCAACCTTTTGGTGCATGAGACAATGCTCCAGCCAACTGAGCCACCCTGCTAGGGCTGAACTGTACATTTTAGGTGGATGAATTTATGGCACATGAACTATATCTTAAGATGTATTTTAACAGAGAGAGAGTGCACACTGATATCTGTAATTCAGACCACCTGCTGATTAGAGATACTTTTGGGGGGCGAGGGGCAGTAACATCTTGTCCCAGGTCCCTGTCATGGCTCTGCTGGGGGAGCCAAGGGAAGTTAATAACTTCAGTAACTGGGACTTGTCCACAGTCATCACCCTCTCCTGCCTGAACTAGAGAGGTAGTGGGCCTGTGAGCGCTCAAAAATAATGGCCCTGCATTCCATGGGGGTGGCACAGAAACCGATAGCCTGACTCAGTGCGGGCTGCTGAGGGCTGGCCCTGGTTGCCGTAGCTTTCTCTTCTGCATGTGGAAGGCAGCTTGTTGTGAACACTGCATCCCTCTGCCTGAGGCCTGGGGAGTTGAGGCCCCCAGAAGCAGCCCTTCGCCTGTGGCGGGTGGGGTCAGGGGATAAAGACCCCAGCTCCCTCGCTTCTCAGTGAGGCAGACTCTGGGGACCGTCAGAGCCCCAGGGGGCTCAGCTCCAGGTGCCCATGGGGTAGCAGCTTGATAACATGCCACCCTTTCTCTGCTCCTTCCCTTCTCCTCTCACTTCCTCCCTCCTCTACTGCTGTTCTCGGAGACCGCCTCCCAAATACACTGCTTGTGCTCCAGTCCTTGACTCAGGGCCTGCTTCTGGGGAAAGCCGGGGACCAAGGCACCCGAGGAACCTAATTCATTCATTCCGCAGGTCTCTGAGTTTCTGCTCTGAGCCAGGTGCTGGCGTAGGCGGCAGTGAGGCTCCGGCTGTGAATGGGACAGACACAATCTCTGTTCTCCTGGGGCCTTGAGAGGGAGCAGACACACAGGTGAACAAATAAAAATACAGATGGTGCTGGTGAGAAACTTCATAGCACAAATATGAAAATAGCAGGATGCGCCAATTCAGGGAGATAGAGAAAAGGACGGTATTATGGAGAAGGCACTTAAATGAGATCCGACGTGGGCAGGAGGCAGCTTGTGTGTGTGTGCGTGTGTGTGCACACGTGTGTGTGGTGGGACTTCCTGGTGGAGCACGGTGGGATAGGGCTGCATGTTCTGATGCTGCTTCTCATAGTCCCTTGCTTGACCACAGGAAGCTATTTAAGGGTTCTAATCCTCAGCCTTCCACTTGCCATCAGGCTGAAGGCTGTCTGCTGCGGGGGCTGCAGCTAACTGAGCTTTCGTCTCCTGCCCCATCCTCTCCCACACTCCCTTCTCCTTCGAGTACCCGTGTCCCCCCAGTAAACACCTGAACGGAAATCCCTGCCTCACTGAGGCTCAGCTTCTAGGGGACCGATCTGCAACAACCTGGAAAGCATCAGCATGGTGCCGGCACATGCTAAGTGTTCTGTGAGAATTTTACATGATTATTGTCACCTTTAATTTTATCCTCATGGGTGAGACTGATGTGCCTGTAAGACGCTTGGGGGCCAGGACCAAGCGCATCCTGCGAAACGTCTGGCTCATGGTTAAAAGTGTGATGACTAGCTAGTCCACGTTCATGGGTGGGAATGTTCAACACGTCACTTCTTTCCAACTCGGTCTGTAGATTCAACATAACTTCAATCACAATTCCAACAATTTATTCAGTGACCATTGATAAACTGATCCTAAAGGCTGTATGGGAGGCAAAGGCCTAGATTAGCCAGTGTGGTATTGAAGAAGAACGAAGTCAGAGAGGGCTGACGCTCCCCCCTTCGAGACTTACTGGAACACGGGGCTGTCAGGGCCGTGTGCTGTCGGTGAAAGAATAAGCACGTAGAAGTGGGGCAGAACAGAGAGCCCAGGGATCGACCCACCCGGCTGGAGTCAGGTGGTCTCTGTGAAGGAGCAAAGGCCATTCAGCGGAGGAAGCAGAGTCTTTTCACAAGTATGATGAGTGGCCAGTACCTCTCTGGGGAGGAGGAAGAGGGAGATGGTCAGGATGACGTAGCGGAGGTGACCAGTCCTGGCTGGGGAAGGCGGGTGCCTGCAGCCCCACCTGGGCCCGGGGCTGCGTGAAGGATGCTGCCTTCACTGACGTGGCAGACCGTGTGTGGGCAACCAGGGCCACTGGCATCATTGGAGTGGCTGTTATTTCATTGTCTTTCTGTCGCCTGTGGTTTTTCCTCTCTGACATTCTATGTGTGTTTGTATCTCTCTCCTTGTCTGGGTGGCTTGTCCTCTGTTCCTGTCTGGTGTCTCTGTCCCTTTAACCCTATTTGGGTATCTTCGGTTGTCTTTGTTCATATCTATGTGCCTGTTTCTCTGTGTCTCCCCCTCTGTCCCATTCCCAGGTCTGTCCCTGTCTGGGTCCCCATCTCCCTCTTTCCCCTTCCTCTTTCAACAACTATTGATGAGGCTGCACTGTATACCACCATCTCTGCTTATGGTAGGGATACAGTGGTGAGGAAGGCAGCACCGTCGAGGGAAAGAGTTCTGAGTCCACGGTTCACACCCATAAGCACAGCGTCTGGTCACTGCTGCGGGGAGGGGGCTTGGTCTGTGTAACAGAAGGGGTCGGAGGGTTTTCTGTGAGTTTGGTGGTGATTGGACTGCGACTGGAAAGGAGAATTTGGAGCTAAACATGCTAAGAGCATTCGTAGCAGAGCCAACAGCATGTCTGGGGTTCTGAGACTGGGCCGGTGTGGCTGGAGCATGCAGAGGCCAGCCCTGGGCCTTGGTTCTTAGTCCTCACAGCACTGGGCACTGTGGAAGGTTTGCAGCCCAGGACTGCATGAGCATACCTGCATTTTATAAAACTGGCTCTGGGGGTAACTTCGGGCTACTTCAGAGGACCAAGTGGGATAGAGCAGTGGTGTTGGCCATGGAAATGGATAGAAGCTGACAAATTCAAGAGTGGTTTAGAAAGTAGAATTGATCAGACTTGGTGATTGCCTGAAGACCATGTTGCATTATCTGAAAACTCTTTTTAGTTACACACATGTGTCATATTTTAATTATAATTTTGCGGCAAAGAAAAAAAGCTCACAGTAGGCTACTGCAAAGATTTCCTCTTAGAGATACTTTATGGGGAAGGAGACTGGTTAGATAATCATCGTTAGACTAGATAGGAAATAATAAGGAATATTTGCTTAAAGTCGCTAAGCTCTTGACCAGCAGTCAGCTGGGTGGGTAAGTCATTTCTGAGAACAGATGTTAATACCTTTCGTGTTCTTAGGTGGTTACAAAAGCAGTTAAATCAGCAATGCTGATTTCCTTCTAGAAGGCTGTGAATTTCAGAACAAACAAAGGATCTGTGTTTTGTTGTTTGTTTTGTGGACTGAAGACACAGAAGAGATAAGACTCCCAGATTTCAGGGCTGGGTGAAGAATGGGGATATGACCCCACCCTTCTACCTGTGTAAGGTTAATGGACACCAGTCCCCCCAGTAATAGGGCCACCCATAGTTGATCAGTGGTTTTTAAAACTTTTTATTTTGAAATGATTTTAGATTCCTGCAGACATTGCAGAAATAGGACAGCGTTTCTGTGTTCCGTTCATCCAGCTTCCCCCAGTGGTGAAGTCTTTCATAACCGTAGCTTTCAAACCCAGGAAAGGGGCGCTTTACAATATTATGAAATATACTAAGGCCATAATTGGTTTTCACTACTTTTTACACGCAGTCATCTTTGGTTGTGTTTCGTTCTGGGGCTGGTGTGTAGTTCTGTGGAATTTTTATCACACACGTAGGTTTGTGGGACTGCCATCACACGCAGGATGCTGAGCACATACTGTTTGCCTACAGTCTTTTCACGTCACTTTATGACCCTGGCCCCCCAAAGTGTTTTCAGTCTAGCTAGATCCTGGTAAGAAAGCAAAAGGCTTAGTTCATTCCATTCCCTCTTTTTATTTTTACGATTTTATTCTCTGCACCCACGCTTCAGTTGCTGCCTGTGAATGGCCATGAACCTTTTCTGTTCTTGTTACCGAACAAAAAAAGAGGGTTTTGGCTGCCTGTCACCATAAAATCCAAGCTCGTGAGGCAGGTTGCTGGTGAAAAAGGAAGGAGGTTTTATTCTGGTGCTGTGCATTCTGGGAGAATGGCGAACTCCCTGTCTCAAAGCCCATCTCCTCAGCAAGACCAAGACAAAAGCCAGTGCCCAGAGTTTCTGCTCCAATTTCAAGTGCAGTCTTTGGGAGCCCACAGGTGGCTGCTGAGTGGTCATCTAGTAGCTCAGCTTGTTTCAGGTTGCTGCCCATTTCAAGCTCCCTCCAGGGGGTCATGGGCGGTTGCTAGGGTTGCAAGATTATGTGCTCCCAGGAGAGGTGGCACAAACACACCAGCGAATGCATCTCCAGCTTGGCAAGAGAGCAAGAGAAGCTCCCACCTAGAGGCTGTGGGCCAAGTGGCTGCTAAGGCCACATGGACCGTGGACAGAACATGCAAGTCCACCCTCCAAGTGCAGGCCTAAAGCAGGCAAGAGAGAGGGAGCCTCCTTTGTTCCCTTGGGTTTCTGTTAGCTTGGGTGTGGGATGGACCAGGTGCTTTCGCAAAAAGACAAATCAGATCCCCAAACTTTTGCAAGCTTTGGGTCAGTCCTCCTCCCCTTTAATCGTTTCTTTCCCCAGGCTAGACTGACAGGCCTCTTTGGTCCAGCACCTTCCCCCTGCTGCCATTTTGATTTTTATGGTGCAAGTGCCTGCCTTTTCCTGGCCTCACCCCCAATCTAGTACCAGAAGGGTGGGGGGAAGGGCTTTTTCATGCTCGGTGCAGGAACCTCCTCCTGCCGCCACCTTGGCAGGGGGAAGCCTTCCCAGCCTCAGACAGACTGTCCACCAGTAACACTGTTCGCCTCCACAGTGCGGTTGCTCACCTTCTGCACCTTGTCGGTCTTCTTCCTGGACCCTAGGTCAAAGCTGAGACCGCCTCCCCTCTCCTCTCTTTCTCAGGAATACCTCTCTTGCCTGTTTCTTTGTTGAGCACTGAGATGCATGTACCAGGACTCCTATGGTCTATGGTTGCAAGGGACAGAAACTCATTTCACACTAACCTAAGCAAAAAAGAGAATTTATTGGGTCATATAAGTAGCATGCTGGGCTAGAAGTGGCTTCAAGCTCGATAGGACCCAGGGGCTCAAATAGAGCATCAGGGCTCCGTCTTTTCTTTCCACAGACTGGAGTTCTATCAGCCAGGCAGCAGCAGGAGAAATTTTATGAGTAGCTCTGGCCAAGTAAGTCACAGAAACCCAAGGAGGTTTCTGATGGGCCTCGCTTGGGCCATGCGCTTGCCCCTGAACTAATCACTGTGCTGGGAGGGGGCACCTTGGTCATTCCCATCTTCAGATTGCTGTGGTGGGAGGTCAAGAGAGACGAACCAGATTCAGCTGAAGCATGTGGAATGTGTTCATCGAAGGAAAACGTGCTTTTTTTTCACACAAAGGAAGGGACCAGTTGAGTTTGTCTCTTCGTAGCAGCGCACAGCTCACTGGTCATCCTGTGGCAGGAAAGGGGGCTCCCTTGGGTAGAGGTATACTTCCTCTTCGTTTCTGTTATCTGTTGCTGTAGAACTATTGCAGTACTTAATCATTTTATTTATTTGCACATAATCCTGCAGTGTGGGCAGGGCGGAGGGGCTGGGACAGCTCGTTTTCATTCTGGGGAATGAAGGCGCTGGGCCGTGTGTCTGCATCCTCAGGGGGAGTCAGCTCCGGCTTCTAATTGGTTCGTGTTAATTTTCTTTTAGTGGATATCATGGAAATAAAGGAAATCCGCCCGGGGAAGTGCTCCAAGGATTTTGAGCGTGCAAAAGCAGTCCGCCAGAAGGAAGACTGCTGCTTCACCATCCTGTATGGCACCCAGTTCACCCTCAGCACGCTCAGTTTAGCAGGTGGGTGCACGTCTGGGTGCTTTGCTCCCTCCTTGGTTTCCTTCTTAGGACATTTTCTAGTAGCAGGATGCTGACACCTGCCTTCCCCCTAATGTGTGTTTGGGGGCATCATGGTTTTGAATCCTAACCCTGCTCCTTTCTGGCTGTGTGCCTTTGGGCAAGCTAGTCAACCCCTCTGAGCTGCTGCTGTTGGGTCAGCTGGGAAATGGGAGAATCATAATGCTGGCCTCAATGCGGTGTTGTGAGGGTTATGCTAAGGGCCTATCTGACCCATGCTGAGAGCTAAAGGCAGATGACAGTTTTGTCCAACAGAGCCTGGCCTACACTGTTTATTCAGCTTAACAGATCTGAAGGAACTATCCCGAAATCTTATGTCTCACATAAGTAAGCGTGCATATGTACACACATACACGTAGTATACACACACATGCACGCACACCCATGTTCATGCATGCATAGGTGCATGTGCACGGACACATGTATCTGGAGGTGAGATTGCTGGTCATCCATGCGAATCCACTGAAAAGTCATAGGAGGCCTCCGAGAGACCAGAAGAACAACTGTGAAAAAGCTCAGGCACTTCACTCAGGGGCAGAAGCTTGGAGTTCCCTTCACATCCAGTCCCAGAACTTATCATTGGCTTAGAACTGCAGGCACCATCACGACTGAAGAGGGAATGAATAAATACCACTGAAGTAGACCACAGTGGGGGGACGCTTTGACAGGAGACGTTTCATTTAGGGTCAAATAGCTGTCATCGATTTTATTTGTCTTTCTTTTTTTCGTGAGGCATCTTTTGAGCATAGGCTCTGAGCTAGGTTGTGCTGGAAATCCATGGGGGCTCTGAAGATGAATAAGACACAGTTGCTGCCTTTTAGGAGTTCAAAGTCTATTTGGGAGACAGATGTGAGGACAGGAGCTGTGATAAGAGCAATATTCCAGGGAAGCCTTTGCAGAGGCGGTGACTTTTAAACTGGGTTTTGAGGCATCAGTACAAGTTGGGGGGGAAGAGGGAAGATGGTCCTGTATATACATGTGCTTGAATGAGGGAAAAAGCAAGCTGGGTAATGGAAATGATGAGTGTATCTGATGGATGGTGTGTGGAGGGTGGCAGAGATGGGGCAGGAGGGAGAGGGGCTTGTGACTGTGAATCTTCAGAGCTGTGTCTGTTCAGCCTCACTTCAGGCCGAGCCTGGCTGCTGTGCTTGGTAGGGAGACCGTGAGAACCCAAGCAAGATGCGAAGGCCAGCATACTGGGCTGTCTCACTCCAGGGTGCCTCCTCCAGAGCTCTGGAGTTCCAGGTCGGCTAGGGAGATGAGCAAGGTTTAGATTCAGAGCTTAGCTTCTCATTTATTGGCTCAGGGACAGGTGTTTACCTTCTGAGCCTTGGTTTTCCCCTCATCCGCGTGGGAAGAATGAGAACAGCAGTGTTGGCATGGTCCTGTCTGAACTAACAAGTTACCTGGTGATTAGTTAGATGTTTAATAACTCCACCAGGTGTTTGCATTGCTAGCTCCATTCACTGATGAGGAGATGAGGCACAGAAGAGTTAAGTACCCAGCTGAACGTCACACAGCCTTGAGGGGTGCAGCGGGACTTGGAAATGGCGCCAGGCTCTTAACCGCTGCTTGTTGCTGCTTCCCTCATGGACACCAGCGTCACCTACTTTCCACCCTCTCTCTGGCCTTGGTTGGAAACGGGAAAAGCTGAGGGCTGCTCAGGATTGTGGTACAAGTTACTCCAGGCCCTGCATCTTATTCGTTACCATAGGGCTAAAAGCTAAAACTCTTTTTTTTTTTTTTTTTTTAAAAATAGCCTACTTGTCTCCTCTGCTGTAGGAGGCTCATAATGGGCATGTCATCTCATCTCAGACAAAAAGCAGGTCTTAGCATCATGCAGTTGTGAAGGGGATGGGTGCCTTCTTGGTGCCCTCCTGCAAAACCACAAATTGGCCCAGGCTTCTCCCACCCCCATGAACTGAATAGGGCTGGGGAGGTGGGGCGCCACGGTCTCTAAGCTGTAGTCTTCCCAAGGCGTAATTCAGCATTTCCATTCCTGTTCACCTCTCCAGCTGACTCTAAGGAAGATGCAACCAAGTGGCTCTCGGGCTTGAAAATCTTACACCAAGAAGCAATGAGTGCGTCCACACCCACCATTATTGAGAGGTACTGGCTTTTGCCTGCTTATTCGTGTTTGCTGATGCATTAATTTATTCTGCTCCCTTTAGCCAACATGGGTAAAGGAAAGAAAAATGAGACATTTCATCTTGGAGGCTCATTGAGTTTCCCGTATACAGTAGGTGCCCACTATTGGCTGTGGACTCTCTAATGTCCCACAGAAGAGGCTCTCTCAGTACTGGGGCCATGGCCTTGGTCTGTTGGGGTAAGAAGTGCATTGAAACTGAGACAGAAACCTGCCTTGGTGTTGTATTTGAGGGGAGGACCAGAGACTTCCTTCTTAAAGGATTTAGGAAGGTATTAGCTGACTCATCAAAGGACAGTCAGATGCAAGGTCCAGAATTTTCCACCTGCCATTCAGGACTGTCCAGTCAGTGACGTGCATGTCTGGCTGGGATTGGTGTGTGAATTATTGTTCTCCCCCTACCCCCATAAACCAAAGCCCTCCAATTTCCACTATTTTATTTACCAGCTCTTTTGTGATTATCGGATATCATCGGAGGGAGTCACCAGTTTAAGGAATGTCAGCCTCTCCGAACTGAAGGGGCCTCTTGGCTCAGCTAGGGCATTTTGACTGCAAGGAAGAAACTGCCTTCCAATTTAGAAAGTTGGAAAACTCTTCCCAGTTTCCTCTGTCCCTGTCCCATAGAACTCAGACTTGTACTAATTTTTAAATTTATTTTTAGAGAGATGGGAAGGGAGGAAGAAAGAGAGGGAGACAAACATCGATGTGTGAGAGATATAGTGACCAGTTGCCTCTCACACACCCTCGGCTGGGGACCTGGCCCGCAACCCAGGCATGTGCCCTGACCAGGAATCGAACCAGCACCCCTTTGGTTTGCAGGCCGGCGCTCAGTCCACTGAGTTGCTCCAGCCAGGGCCAGACTTGTACTATTTTCTAACTTTCTCTCTCTCTCTCTCTCTCTCTCTCTCTCTCTTTTTTTTGGTCTCCGCTCTCTTCCCAGTTGGCTGAGAAAGCAGATTTATTCAGTGGACCAAACCAGAAGAAACAGGTAAGATTCGTTCACATTTTTGTGGTTTTCTCCAGATCGCTGTGGACTCTGACTTTCATTCTTCCTTGAACTGTTCTAAGGGAGTCGGATGGGTCATGTTTTGTGCTGTGGAAAGGTCCTTGTGAGGTCAGATTTAACCTACAATGAAGTAGACACTGTCTAGGTGCTGGGGAAGGGTAGCGACAAAATCTTCCTGTGCAGAGCCTCATTCCAGTGGGAAATTCGAGTCCATCTGCAGAGACAAATTCTCTGTCATGGAGCATTTGGACCTCATCATTTCGGCCCTCACCGTTGAGCCCCTTCGGTGCCCTGGGGAGACGCAGGATCACCATGGCGCCTGCCCTTGCTTGGTGGTGGGAGAGGTTGGCTACACAGCAGTAAACCAAGTTAAACCGCGGTGGTCCTAATGGCAGGGCAGACTTGAGATGGCAGTGCGATCACGTGGAATTCAGTGGGCTGGCCTGTTCACGTAACAGTGCGTCCGGGAGGGGTTCCCTGTCAACACACATAGCACTCTGTGCCAGGCACGTGTGTGACAAGTGTGGCTTGTCCTTGGATGCGGTGGTGTAATTTCCTTACGGGTGAGAAATCATTTCCTTCTTGATGGGCAGCAGAGCTGTCCCTCATCCTTCATGATCTTTGCAAATAATGCTGCCGTGAAGAGCTTTGGGTCTAGACACCTTCTGGTTAACTTGTGCGAGGAGGAGATGAGCAGGGTAACTCCCTAGAAGAGGGACACCAGCAGCAAGGTGTGTTCCCGTCTAGCATTTTGAGAGCGGTGGTAGCACTTTATTGTCCTCTCTGTGGTGCGGGAGAGCGCCTGTTTCCCTGTGCCCCGTATCCCTGGGCTTGGACTTTTGTCAGTCTGATGGGTGCAAGGCAGCAGCGGGTTTTTGCTTAAATTTGCACTTCCTTCTATATGGGTGAGGTTGAAGATCCTCTTGCCCATTTTTTTCTTAGGTTTGAGCTAGTTCTTATTAATACGGTAATAACAGCTACCATTTCCTGAGCATGCCGGGCTCTGTGCTAAGCACATTACAATCATTGTCTCTTTTTAGCCTCACCTCAGACCTTTTTTCACTTTTCAAATGTTTTCTTCCCTCCATGAAGCTATGCCAGTGTCATAGATGAGGCAATCACTAACCTCTACAACCCTCTTGTTCCCGAAAGTCTTCCCATCTCTAAGGCACTTCCCTGTCACGCCAGTGTCCCCTGTCACTCGCCAATTTCAGAGTTGGGGACCCTTCCACACTCATTCTCTACGCAGCAACGGCCTGACGTGAAAACGGTAACCATGCAGTGCTGAACAGCTTAGCGATGTTGCCAGGTCAGCCAGCGGCACACTCCATGTCCCTCTGTCTGTCTGTCGTTCCCACCCTCCTCCTCCCACCCAGCCTTCACCGTGTGGTCCCACACCCTGGGCCGTGCTCCAGTGTTAACAGAGGTGGATCAAATGAGGTCCCTGCATTGCAGGGTTTTGTGCACACTGGTCTCTTTCAGCCCCAGAGGTGTGCCTCCTATGAGTGTTTCCTCTCTCGGTGGCCGAGGGGTGACTCATAGTTGAGATTGGCACGGGGGTGACCGGCGGAGCCTGCCAGGCCCTCTCTTCATGCAGTGGTTGTGTGGAGTTGCTGACTTTGTGCCGAAGTCTGCGTCTCCAACTTCCGTTGTCGGGAAGTGGCTCTCTTGCTCAGCATGGATTCTTGCGTGTCGTTCTTAGAGATCTGTCTTTCCATCACCTGGTCCAGAATCTTCAGCAGAGAGGAAGTCTGTTTCTGGACCTTGATTCCTTGTCCCTTGCTTACTGCTCCTTCTCCCCAACCTCCTCGCAGCGGGCAGAGCCCTGCCGTCTGTCAACGTGTGGACTGTCCCACCTTTCCTGGGGTCCTGTGAGGCCCCCAGGGAGTTTCTCAAAAGGCACTTGGACCAAGGAGCCAACGTAAGGGCAACTCATTTCTGCCAATTTCCCCTCCTTTCCTGTCACCTACCACTAATTGGTTTCCTGAAGGAAAACAAAGGAGCAACAGAAGCGAAGGGAAGGCTCAAGGCGAGAGGAGGCAGGGCCTGCTTGGGCAGTGCGCAGCCCGCAGGCGTTTTCCTTGGCCCGAGCACCTGCTTTCATGTCCCACATCTCTGGAGACAAAATGGGAGCAGCTGTCATTTGTTGAGAACTTACGTTGCAGCAGCCATGGTGCCGAGCACTTTACATCCTTATGGAAGGCTGATGGGATGAATACTCTCAGACAACAAGGGACCCTTCGATTCATTTCATGAAGGCACTGAGGCCAAGAGCAGTTAAGTGACTTATTTATAGCTCTGGTTGGATAGTTAAGTTGGTTAGAGCATTGTACCAATATGTCAACGTTGTGGGTTCGATCCCCAGTCAGGGCACATAGAAGAATCAACCTGTGAATGCATAAATGGGTGAACAGCAAATTGATGTTTCTCTCTCCTTTCCTCTCTTTCTTTCAAATCAATGAATACAAAATTAAAAAAAAATAACTTGTCTACAGCAACTTGTCAGGTGTGGCACCAGGATGTGAGGCTCACCTGTGAGTACTTGACATTGCCTTTCCTTTTTTTCATTTTTTAATTGTGCTCTTGAAATCTGGGAAAAGGCAAAAACCTTCCCTTCCCCATGCTGACCTAAAAAATATTATTTAGTTTGTTTCATTGTGGTAAAATATACATAACATAAAATTTATCATACTTCCTCTCTGTTGAAGGTTCTGGGCTAGCTTAGAAAGATCTCTCTGAAGGACTTGCAAGAACCCATCTGAGCAAGTGTACCCCTCTGTCAGAATAAGTTCATTCATTCTGTGCAGCCATTGCCCCCATCTGTCTTCAGAACTCTCTTCATCTCGTGAAACTGAAACTCCGTCCCCATTAAACACTCAATCCCCATTTCCTCCTCCTCCCAGCCCCTGCTATTCCATTTCTGTCTGTGAATTTGACTGTTCTGGTTACTGCATATAAGTGGAATCCTAGTTTTTGTCTTTTTATGACTGGCTTGTTTCGCTCAGCATAATGTCCTCAAGGTTTGTTCATGTTGTAGCACATGTCAGAATTTCTTCACTTTTTAACACTGAATAATATTCCACTGTATGTACAGACCGCATTTCATTTATTCGTTCCTCTGTTGGTGGACACTTGGATTACTTCCCCTTGCTGAGTTCCTGCTTCAGATTCTTTTGTGCGTTACCCGCAAGTGGAATTACTGGATCAAATGGCAAGCTTCAGTACCGTTTCCATAGCAACTGCAACCATTTCACATTCCCACCAGCTGTGCATAAGGGTTGCATTTTTCCCCCCACTTTTTGTCAACTCTTATTACTTTCTTGCTTTCTAATAGCTGCCACAACGGGTATGAAGTAGTATCTCATTTTGGTTTCGATTTGCTTTTTCCTCATGGCTAGTGATGTTGAGCATTTTTTCATGTGCTTTTTATCATTTGTATATCTTCTTTTTTTATTTTGAAAAAAAATTTATTTATTTTTAGAGAGAGGGGAAGGGAGGGAGAGAAACATCAATGTGTGGTTGCCTCTTACACGCCCCAAGCTGGGGACCTGGCTTGCAACCCAGGCATGTGCCCCAGGTGGGAGTTACACCTGTGACCTTTTGGTTCACAGGCTGCTGCTCAATCCACTGAGTCACACCAGCCAGGGCCCATTTGTATATCTTCTTTGGAGAAATGTTTATTTAAGTCCTTTGCCCATTAAAATTTCATGTTATGATTTTAATCCTTACTGAACTTCCAAGCACTGACCCTTGGTTAGGGGACTACACAACCTTTTATTTCTCATTTTTACACTTTTCGTTTATTGTTTCCTTTTTACAAAATGCACACAGGTTCTTTTTAAAAATCAATAGCACAACCAAGTTTATTAGATAGCATAACCCAGTACCAAATGAAATTTAGGACAACACGTTTTTCTCAGAGTTTGGAGAAGGAAGTGAGGATATGTGGATGGCGTGCTTAAGGAAACTTTTGAGGATTAAGGAGGACTTTGATCTGGGAATTTAAGTTTGGGTAGGAATTAGATATCTAGAGAAGAGGATGAGGTCCTCCTGACACCTTTCTGGGTGTTTATCCAGTCTGGTGGTCCTTGTCACTCTCTGCACTATTTCTGTCATTCATTGGTTGGTAGTTTAGGCTGTCCCCTAATTTTCTTAAGCTCCATGTGTGTCTGTGTTTCTTGTGCCTTCATCTTTTTTTAATTTAAATCATTTTTCATTTTTAAATTACAGTTGATATATGATATTATATTAGTTTCAGATATACACCCCAATGATTAGACAGTTATAATCCTAAGTGATCATCCTGATAAATATCATACCCCTCTGACACCATACTAGTAAGTTATTAAAATATTATTGACTCTATTCCTTGTGCTATACTTAACATCCCCATGACTGTTCTGTAACAAACAATTTGTACTTCTTAATCCCTTCACCTTTTCCACCCATCCCCCCAACCCTCACCCATCTGGCAACCACCAAAATGTTCTCTGTGTCTGTGAGTCTGTTTCTGTTCTGTTCATTTATTTTGTTTTTTAGATTCAATTGTTGATAGATATGTGTTTATTGCCATTTTATTGTTCACATTTTTAATCTTTTTTTTCTTCTTAAAGATAACCTTTAAACTGTTCATGTAATACTGGTTTGGTGGTGAGGAACTTGCTTAGGTTTTTTTTTTTTTTTTGGGGGGGGTCTGGGAAGCTCTTTATATTCTAAATGATAGCTTTGCTGGGTAGAGTAATCTTGGTTGTAGGTCCTTGCTTTTTATCACATTAAATATTTTTTGCCAGTCCCTTCTGGGCTGCAGGGATTCTGTTGAGAAATCATCTGACAGTCTTATGGGAGACCCCTTATATGTGACTAACTGCTTTTCCCTTGCTGCTTTTAAGATTCTCTTTTTGTCTTTAACCTTTTGTATTTTAATTATGATGTGTCTTGGTGTGGGCATCTTTGGGTTCATCTTGTTTGGAACTCTCTGTGCTTCCTGGACTTGTATGTCTATTTCCTTCACCAGATTAGGGAAGTTTTCTGTCATTACTTTTAAAATAGGTTCTCAATTTCTTGCTCACTCTCTTCCCCTTTCAGCACCCCCATGATGTGAATATTGGTTTGCTTAAAGTTGTCCAAGAGAATTTTTACACTACCCTTGGGGGTTTTTTTGTTTTTGTTTGTTTTTTGCTTTTTTGAGGGGCATTTTTTGCTTCTTTATATTACAAATCACTGGTTTTATTCTCAGCATCATCTACTGTAGTGTTGATTTCCTATAAATTATTCTTCATTTCAGTTAGTATATCCTTAATTTCTGACTGGTTCTTTTTTATGGTTTTCATGTCCTTTTTATGCTATTTAAGTTCTAATTTCTCACCAGTATTTTAAACTCCGCATGTAGTAGATTGCTTGTCTCCATTTTGTTTAATTCTTTTTCTGGAGTTTTATTTTGTTTTCTCATTTGGGACATTTCTTTGTTTCCTCATTTTGGCAGTCTTCCTGTGTTTGTTTCTATGTGTTAGGTAGAGCTGCTACATCTCCCAGGCGTGGTGGAGTGACCTTGTGCAGCAGGTGTTCCGTAAGGTCCACTGGCACAGCCTTCCCAATCACCCGGGTTGGGTACTCCTGGTGCACAAGCCTCCCGCCCCCCTTCATCCCCCCTTCCCAGTGTGGGCTGTGTGTATCCTCCTGTTGTAGTTCAGCCTTGGTATCTGTTAGCACATCAGTGGAAGAGATTTACCACCAGGCTGATCAGCTGAAAAGACTGGATGTGACTGCTGACCACCAAGGAGGATCAGCTGTGCAAGGTCCCGCCCTGCAGAGCAGGGCTGTGGTGCCACTGAGTGTGCCCACTGAGTGTGTTGCTTGTGGAGGTGGCGGGGAGGTGCCTCAACATGGTCTGCAGCTGCATATAGACTTTTTTTTTATGACAAAAGTCTCTCCTGTTCATTATAGAAACTTTTGGAAATGCTGAAAACTAGAAAAAATTTGTATAAATTTGACATTACAATGAATGGTAAGCACTGTTAACTCCGGCTACAATTTTTTTTTCCAGTAGATTTCTTCTATCCTCAATTTTATTTACTTACTTCCTTGTTAAAGGAGTATTAAAATGTAACTACACATATTCTCTTATTTCCCATTCTTTAGTTAACTTACAAATTTTGAAATAATTTTATGTTTGGAGAAAAGTATAGAGAATTCTCATATCCCCCTTTGCCCAGTTCTCCCTGATCTTCAGATCCTACATGGTACATTTGGAGTTTACTTTTCCCCCCACCAATGTCCTTCTCCTGGTCTGGGATCCAGCCCAGGACCTCACATTGTACTTAGTTGTTCTGTCCCCTTGGCCATCTCTGGTGTGTGACACTTGCTCTATCTTTCCTTGCTTTCATTCCCTTGACAGTTTTTAGGAGTGTGTCTCATGTATTTTGTAGAATGTCATCAATTTGTGTAGGTCTGATATTTTTGTCATGATTAGACTAGATTTATGGGTAGTTTTTTGTGTGTGTGGGGCAGTTCTGCCTGCAGGGTCCCCCAGCCACCATGGATGAGAATAAGTCTACCAAGACATGATCTGCTTGGGGAGGAAAGGTGGCCGATTTCTCAAAGGAGAAGGGCCAAGAGCCTTTTTCTCAATGGGCTTTTATTGGGTTGTTTTTCATAGGAATACAGGCTCATCGATCATTGTCAGGCAGTAAGGATCAAACAATAGATAATGTACAAAGAACTCTGAGGGCCTATTTTGAGTCAGGGTCAGATAGCTAAATGGCCATAAAACTTTGGAGAACAAACTCACTTCTTGCTTGGACCCTTGTTTAATTGAGAGCATTCTAAACAAAGCAGGTTTCACAGGATTTTACATATTCTTTCTTAGGCCTGATCACCCGGGGAACCCACCCTTTCCAGCACAGGGCTACACCCACCACTAGCATTGTTTCAGGCTTAAGGCATTGTCTCGGGCTTAAGTCAGGCAAAGTAGCCAAGAGATTAGGAGACTTCCTGCAGACAGAATGAGGACTCAGGCTATGTCAAAGCTGAGGGTCCACCACCCACTTTTGCAATAGCCCCCAAGTCCTTCCTTAGGGCCTCCATGTGATCATGCCTGTCTTAGGTCATTCCCCTCTTGGGGAATCTTACCCGTCATTGGCTAACCGATCAAGCATTGGGGGCCAGTTATGGATGAAGTGAAAGGAGCAGAAGTGGTGCTCCTGCCAGGGAGATAAGCCTTGTTTCTTTAGTGGCTTAAGGTCCAAAGGTCACTCACTCAGCTTTAGCCACGCAGGGGTTACAGCTCCTGAAACCAGGCAGGGCGGTTCCCAACAGTTTCAGCGGGTGGGTATTGGGGAAGACTATCACAGAGGTAAAAGTCTTTGAATACATCATATCAAGAGGAATATACTCTCCACGTGGCTTGTCAACAGTGACGTCAGCCTTGAACACCTGGCCAAGGTGGTCTCTTCCAGATTTCTCCTTTGTAAAGTTACCCGCCCCTCCATTCTTTGGGAATAACTCAAGTTTATCCCTTACTAAAGAAGGGCAGGATTAAACTATTTTCACCTCATGTCAAACTATAAGAACTTTTACATTTCATTGCAACTTTTCAGGAAAATTATGTCGGGGATGATTCAGCCAATGGGAATTTGGTATTTGGTTTGGAAAGTTGCCTTTTTTTGTCATTTAGTTTGTGTCCGGTTTTTCATGTTCCCGTTGTCACAGAGTTGTGTTCCAAGTGAACCTGTGATGTGACCCCCATGGGACGCACTTGTGGGGTCACTGTAGGGTTCTCAGCCTTCGTCTCATGACTCCTCAGTCACCCCCTAGGGTGACATGTTCCACTTTTTCTTTAAATCTTTCCCTCGTTGCTGCTGCTGCTCAGTGTTGGCCAGGGCGCCTCGAGGCCAGGGATCTGGCTGCTTCGGTTTTAACTGTGTTTGTTGGATGAACGAAACTCCTCCCTTTTTACTCCTAGATATAACATTGGGCTAATAGGGCGTTCTGGTATTGGAAGCTTTTCTTATGACCTTTCCAGGCCTGGGGAGACT
This sequence comes from Glossophaga mutica, assembly GCA_039655065.1. Classification (NCBI taxonomy): domain Eukaryota; kingdom Metazoa; phylum Chordata; class Mammalia; order Chiroptera; family Phyllostomidae; genus Glossophaga; species Glossophaga mutica. The sequence continues at coordinate 25,850,799 of CM077315.1, forward strand.
GGGTCAATGTGTGCATGTTTTAACTGTAATCTTGGCCAGATTTCCAGAGACCTCCCTTTATGAGTCTTAGCGTTTAGTTGTCTCTCATGTGGGAATTAGGTTCTAAGGTCAGTGCATAAGGTGAAAGTCTCTGTAGTCGAGACCCCTTGAGAAGACCCCTGCCCTGCCCGCCTCATGAGGGTCCCTGGAGTTGCATTCCTCAGTGTGAGGCTTACCAAGGAGCCAGAGTCCTACTGAAGGGGCAGCAGCCCCAAGGGCTGGCAGCAGATTGCCTGCTGGGGACGTTTCTTTCCCCCCTTGGCCCTTGGCCCCTTGGCACATAACACTGAGTCTGCACATGCCCATGCCTTCCCCTCGCTTCTTCAGCCTGGTAGGGACTGAGCGGGTACTGAGTTGGGCCTTCAAGAGGCAAAGGGTGTGAGTGAGAGTCACAGGTGGGAGGCAGGTGTGTGGGTCCAGTTTTCTGCTTCAACAGGAATGCAAAAAGCTTTCATGGGGTTAATATTTGTGGCTTTAGCACCTTGGGACCACCTGGGGGGCCCTAGCCATAGGTGTGCACCACCTTCCCTGCAGAGATTTTGTTTTACTAGACGTTCTGGCTGGGGCCCAAGAATGTGCATTTCTGATGACGCCCAGCTGACGGTGATGCTATTGGTCCAGGAACTCTCGGGCAGCAAGTTTCTAGAGCTGCACTGGCCGACATAGGGCCACTGGCCACATGTGGCTACCTAAGTCTAAATGAGCAAAAATGAACTACAGCGAACGTTTCGGTTTCTTAGTTGCACTGGCCATACCCCACACACTCCACATGTGGCTGGTGGCTGCCCTAGTGGACGGCCCAGTGTACATCTCCATTATCACAGAAAGTTCTGGGCAGCGCTGAGGTTTGAATCTCAGCTCTGACACTTACTGGTTGTATGATTTTGGGCAAATGACTTAATTTCACTGTGCCTTAGTTCCCTAATCTGTAAAAAAGAGAATAGCTTCTACCTCCTAGGGCTGGTGTGCGGGTCCAGTGAGTTAGCATTGAAAAGTGCTTGTGTGGTGCTTGCCTTTGCTGGCAAACACTGACATGTGTGTAGTGTTGTCATGATTATGATGAGGAATAGGGTGGGTGGTGGAGGCGTAGGGTAAGCCTTAGGGTAGCAGGCAGGTTTCTGGAGGCTGCCAGCCTTGTGTGTTGGTTTGGTACAGGTTTCCGTGGGATGAGGTGTCGTAGGAGCTGGGACGAAGCCAGGCCAGGAAGTGAAGATTTCGTGATTGTTCAGTGGCATCTGCCATGGAAGAGGGAGGGCTGTCAGTGGCTCATTGTGGGCGGGAGGAGATTGTGTTTTGTCATCCCTCCCTATAGGATTGTCCTGGTTCCTAACCCACTGTCACAGGTGGGGCACCCAGGAAGCAGAGTCTGAGGTGTGGGTTGTGTGCAGGAAGCTCATTCAGGGCTGCAGAGAGGATCAGCGTCCACGGAAGTGATGGCAGCAGGGGCACTGGGCTGCTGTGCAGAGCACAGCCTCAGCCGGCTCCACGGGGAGCTCTGGGGACGGCCCTGCAGAGCTGTCCTGAATTGGGGCTAACCTGTCGTTGAATGCCAGACATGACCTTGGCTGAGGCATTCTCTGTATCTGATGACAGGTCCTGGATGGGGAGAGGGGTGAACTTGTGAGCTGCTGGCTTCCTGCCCTTCAGCAGCTGGGGACTTGGCGTGCCCGTCCTGGCTTGGGGCTAGGCCATGCAGCACAGATCCATCCACCCAGAGTGGGGAGTGAGGGGGAGGGGTGAGTAGGGGAGTAGAGTGGGCAGGCTGCAGCACAGGAGCCCAAAGAGGCTCTTTGGCCCTCACCTTTATCTAGGGGCTCAGGTGCTCACTGTCAGGTGGGACTTTTGGAGCAGGTGAGCCCCAGTGTCGTGGCGCTGAGATGCTCATGTCCTTGGATGCTGAGTTTGCGCGCCACTAGCCCACAGGCAGCTGCACCGGCTCCTAGCTCCCAATCTCTTTATTTCTGGAGATGGGAAGGTTTCTTGGCCCTGTCTTTCTCTGGAGGTTTGGGGTTCCCAGGGGGACTCTGACCTCTCCCTTGGTTCTGGATTTCTCCATGAGCTCCACTGGGCCACCAGCTTGGCCAGATCCTCCTGTACTTCATCTTGTAGCCTTGTAGCCATTATTGCCTGGATGACACCCTGCCACATAGTAGATACTCAGCTAAGGCTGGGTCCTTCCCCTTCCTCCTCTCTGGCCTTCAGTGACCTCTCTTTGGTTTGAACCTTTGTGACATTTCATATCTCCAGAGGTTATTTGGTCACCTAATGCCATATTCCGCCTACATGACCATGTTCATGGCCATCCCTGAAGGGTAGAGGTCAGTTTTGCACATCAGGCTGTCACCGCAACCTTGAACCCAGGTCTTCTATCCTCACTTACCAGCAATTTGTGGGGTCTTCTCATGGAGGGCCACCTGAGACAGTAGCCGATGGGAGTAGTCAAACCCTCCACTGTTGAAACCCCTCAAGTTTGACTGAGCTGGGTTCCTCTCTTTTGCAGCATCAGCCTCCGAGAGCTGAAGACCGTCTTGCCCCTGGTCAACTTCAAAGTGAGCAGTGCCAAGTTCCTCAAGGATAAGTTTGTGGTAAGTTTCATAGCTCAGCCAGGTGGTTTTGTGAACCCAGGCTACTGGATCGTCTCATGTGAAGCCAGTGCGTGCCTTTGAGCTCTGAGAAATGGTGCTCAAGAAAGTCCTTCACCTCCAGCTTCATCTTCTTAGTCCAGACAGGGGGATTATGTGAAGACCTTAGGACCATGGTCTCAGTACCAGCAGAGGACATCATCCACAGAGACCATGTCTACGGAGCTGCTTGGAACGCTTTCACCATCCCAACTTTTCCTTTCTCTCCCCATCCTGCAGCCTGTCTTCATTCTTGTAATACAAACAAAGGTGTTTGTTTGGAACATATTTTGAAGGATTCCTCATGTAGGTTTGCCAGGGATGTGGCATTTTACAAGCAAGTCCTGATAGTGTAGTTGTTAGAGTTGGCTCTTCTCCTCACTTCCTACCATCAGTCTTCCTACCCACTTCTCTCCTACTCAGCCTTCCTCCCACCCATCCCTCCATCCACCCACCCTTTCTTCACCCATCCTTCCTCCCACCCACCTCTCCTCTACCCAACCCCTTCTTCCACCCACTCCTCCTTCCATCCACCCCTCTGCTCACCCACCCCTCCTTCCACCCCTTCCTCCTTCCACCTCTCCCTCCTTCCACCCATCACTTAATTTATGTTCTTATGTAATTAAGCCATTGGTAGATCTGGAGCAGGTAGAGTCACTCCAGGTGTGAGAGTACAGAGCAGGTCAAGTGCACTTTTCCGAATGACGTAAGGCTGGAGGCTATGTAGAGAGATAGCCCCAGAGAGATATGTGCTCTTGTCAAGGAACCCAGCAACACGGCATCCCAGTACCCCCCCGATGGAGGACACATGGCATATCAATGGCAGCCTCAGTCACAGGATTCCTCAGCTGCAAAAGCTCATTCATTGTTGTACCAACGAGCTCCTGGAACAGTTAACCCACTTGGGGTTTATCAGACCATTTTTTGACTTGCCTTCAACATTCTAATTCAAAAGGCAAAAACAGAGGAGGGTGGGGATTGGAAAAAGAGAAGAGAGATGGGAGAAGCATTCACCACTGATTACCTCTTAATCGGAGCTTTGTTCTTTACTGAGCAGGTGTCCCTTGATGTTACCTAGTTTGCCTTCAGGGGAGTGTGAGAAGGGTAGTGGTGGTTCTGCCATTTCACAGATGAAGAAACTGAGGGTCTGAAAGGGCACGGAAATTGTCCAAAGCCATTAGCAAATCAGGGGACAGGTCTTAACTGGAGTTGAGTTCTGTCTAATCTAAAAGCTTGTTTTGTTTTCTTAAGCTTTAAAAAATGACCTGTGCATACATACCCTGTAAATAGGTCTACATTTGAAAGTGTCTTTGGATGCCCCAAAGGAGGGTTCTCGGTATGGCTCTTAGAATTCTGCTTGAGACTCTTCTTTTGTTGAGGGTGGGGGGGGAGTGGTCCAAAGGAAGGGTTTTTACCTGGCAGGGTCCCTATTGGGTATGTTCTGCAGACAGGTAAATCAGGAAACTTGGGACGGTTTGGGTTCAGAGGAATGCTGGTTTGATTTTAGCCAGTGTTGTAGAAGAGGCACTCTATTTCGGTAAAAGGGCGGAGGCATTCTTGTGGTGGACACCAAAAATCGTGTGGTCACTTTTTTTTACTTTTACAGGAAATAGGCGCACACAAAGATGAACTCAGCTTTGAACAGTTCCATCTCTTCTATAAAAAACTTATGTTTGAACAGCAAAAATCGGTAAGATGGTTCTCTTGAGCAAATGATCGAATGATGTTTCTGTTTCCCCTGTGTTTCAAAGTCCAGCACATCCCTAAGAAAACCAGAGAAGGCTCCTTTCTAGTCACAGAAATGTAGTGAGAATGACAGTGGCGTGCCATGTTCATCTGGTAGGTTGGCAAAAGTTTTTCGACGAGAGCGTGCCGTGGGGAAAACGTGGGGAGCTGGGCTCGCTTACCTGCTTGGTGGGAGTGTGAATGGCTGTAAGTCTGACTGGAATTTAATCTGGGTCTCTTAAAGTAAAAAAATTCAACTACTTCCCCTGTACAGTCTCATTCTGGGAGGAAATCCATCAAATTATTAATAGTAACCATCTCTGGGTTAAGGGATTATGTGTGTGTGCCTTCTTTTTATACTTCTATTCATTTTTATGGGAATGTATTTTTGAGACAGTATGCTATTTTAGAATTAAATGAAATGAAATTTAAAATTTAAGATAATATGCTATTTTAAATTTAAAATACATTTTGGCCCCACAGCGGCATTCTGGGGATTCTGTTTTAAAGGAATGAAAGCCCTGGGACCTAAGAATGCGCCACTAGCTTGTTTATTGCAGCGTTACTGTGTGGGCAAAGTCCCTGGGCTCCGTCTCAGTGCCGCTCAGTGGACGAGCAGCTGGGGGAGTTACGGTCCAGCCGTGCTCCGAACATGATGCAGCTGATGGGAAATTCTGAGTCACTTACGTTTCTGTTGATGCAGAAGGATGCTCTTGGTATTTTGTTAGGAAAGCCAGCAGCAGATTCACACAAGGAGCCAGGTCTGATGTTTTTATAAAAACAAAACAGACTACAGTAATCCTGCTCACTTACATATCATTTGTGTGTGTTTTTATGAAGAAGGAGAAAGTATGGAAGAATATACTCCTCACATTTAATAGTGATTTTGTGTATGCCCTGGAGAAGTTTGGGAAAATGGGCAGGAGAGATAATTACATATTTCTTTGCACACCTCAGTTTTCTTTGACTTGGCCCAAGTTGGTACTTTACTTCTGCAATAAAAAAAAGTCCCATAAAGCATAAAGATTAAAAAGTGGGGCATTTGGCGTACTGCACAGAGCATAGTGCCTGCCGGGTGGCATGCACGCCCCAAACAGGAGCTGCTGCTGTGACTGGTGGCAAAGGTGGGCCCAAAGCAGAGCTGAGAGGGAGCGGAGAGTAGGTGGGACTCGGAGCCAAATCGATGGTCTGGTTTCTCCAGTCAGCTGTGTGATCTTGGGCCAGCCACTGACCATTCCCAGCCTCAGTGTTCTCATCGTGTAGTGGGAGCCGTGATCCCTGCCCCACTGGGCTCTGGGGAGACCTGAATGAGGGATCGATTGGTGGTCGAGAGTGCAGGCATTTTTAAGTCCGAGTGTGGAAGTGCTGGAAGACAGTTATAACTGCCCTCTACGTGCAGGGCGGCAGGCTGGCCACAGAGGGAGGCCTCTTGATAGGTGACCAATGACCACAGTGGGATTCTGGATGTCTCCGAGGTAGAGAAATGGGAGAAGCAGTTCCTGTCTGCCTAGAGTGGGCAGAAATACATTATTTTATAGAGTAACAATTCCACTGCAGTGTGTTCACTTTTTCACGTATATAATAATTAGTCCTTGTTTGCCAAATACAGTAGAAAGACTGTAGGCATTGAGAGTTGAAGGACCTGGATTCCAGCCCCAACTGGACTGCTAATGACCAAGTGATTTGGGGAAGGCCACCTTTTTCCTCCTCACTCAGCCTCCTCTATAAAATGAAGGTATTAAATCAGGTTATTAATTACAGAACTTTAAAACTATATACTCCCCTTTTTAAATATGAGATCTTAATAAAAATAAATCTACTGCATAGAAGCTGATCAGAACCCTTTTTTTGTTGTTGTTGTTAAAATATGTAGCTTTTATTTATAGTCAGCCCTTGGGAACGATGAAGTGTTTCGATGGCAGTGTACCTGTGAAATCCAGAATAGTGACAATTGCTGTCTGAGCCAATAGACCAGGATTGACAAAAGCTGGATTCACTCAAGATAAGTGGTTGCAAGTAACAGTTTTTATAATCAGTTGCCTTGAAATTTCAGGGTGCTGTCGCATCCAACAGATGGCAGGCAAAGCTTGAGAATAAGGTTTGCGAAAAAGTGATTTCACTTGCCAGCACAGGTTAACCCACTGATAATCTCCATTGTGATAAAATTCCATGTGAGATGCATGTCAGCCTGCACTTTTCAGCATGGTTCTTTTTAAGGCAAATGTGTGTGTGTTCGAGAGGGAGACCGGAGAGAAAGAAATCTGGGTCAGAATCCTGCAGAATATCCGAATCCCTGGGGGTGCCTTGCTGGCCCCAGTTTTAGAAAAGAGTCATCTGTACCTGAGGTCCTTAATGACCAGAATGCCACATTTGGCCTGTGTTCAGTTGGCCTAATGGTTTAAAAAAATTTTTTTAATGAATTGCCTACATTTAGAAGTTAGAAATTTTCTATTAAGATCCAGATTTTTTTTTTTACCTTCTTGTGAAAAAAATTGAGAGCTGCCTATGTATGGGTCCTGCGTTGCCCGGGTGACATCTAAGTGGAAAGGAAGCAGTATTCCCTGGGGTGCCCCAGCCTTCACTTGCACCCGGCTTTCTGTGAATTCAGGTTGCCCACCCGGCCCTACAGGCTTTTGGAGCTGGCATCCTCTGATCTCTACCCTTGGACAGTGCAACTGTCCGGTTTGGCCACTGCATGTATAATATTAATTCAGTGACTTGGAATTTGCATGACAAAGCCCCAAGCTCTGTAGGTAGTTACTGGCTGGCTTGAGAAACAGCACTGCTCTTGTGGTGGGTAAATGCCCCTCCCCTCACTGTTAGCATATAATTTACTTCCTGAGCTCTCCCTGGGAGCAGTGTGCAGAGAAAAATATTAGTCGTGTGCTCTTAGGGAGTCAGCTGGATTTCTTGGGCTCCTGGGGGAGACAGGGCTATTTATGGTGATTGATGATCGCTAGGCCTAAATCCAGGGAGTGGGTTCCTACTCATCAATAGCTGTAGGTTTTCAACCTGAGGTTGTCAGTTCCTCTTTGTATCTAATCACCTGCTTATGCTGCTGCTTTCAAGCTTCAGAACTTCTAAAAGTTAGTTAGCAGCAGGAAGATAAGAAATGTAATTCCATGTGTGTCCCCCTGGTGAAGGAACATACCTTTCCCCAAGCTGTAATAACAGTATTACATGTGCAGATCATAGGTAACGTTTTTTAGGTGTGAACTCTATGCTGGGTGCTGTGCTAGGTGTTTTGCATACATTAAATATTTAATAGAGGTACTTTCATTATCCTCGTTTTACAGATGAACAAGCGGTCCTTCCTGGAGGTCATGCACTAGTAAGCTGCAGCTAGGGTTTGTGTTCTCCTTTGCCCACCTTCGGTGGCTGGTCACTGATTTTAATTTTTTAAAGTTTTGTATTAAGAAAAATTCAAATATATACAGGCAGAGATAATGGCATCACAAAGGCTCACTCAGCTGTCAGCCAGCTTCAGCAATGATCAGCCAACTAACGGCCATCTCGTTTCATCCTTGTCCTTACCGGCTTCTCTCTTCTCGTATGATCTTGTATGAATCTTCCCTCAAATACTGTAATACTCTGAAATGTTAAGGATTTGAAATACAGCAGTGAGGGTACAGAGAGTTTGTGTGTTCACTGGTGCTGGTGCCGGTCGGCACCACTGTTTTGAGAGCCAGTTGATGGAATCTACTGAAGTTCATGTGCACACCTCATGTCCAGGTGCTTTTCCGGCTAGGAATGTACCCAACAGAAATAACTGGCACAAGTGAATGAAGACGTAACGAGGACCTCCTTTAGAATGCTGGATGTAACAGAAAATCGATGATGTCCATGTTGTGGAATACAGTGTGGGTTTTTAAAGTGATGAGGCAGGACTATTCGAGGTTGTAGAATATATTCAGCTCGAAACAACAGCAACAAGTTGGGAGACATGATGTCATATAATAAGATAAAATTAGACCAATATCCATAAAATAAACCCTAGAAGGAAACCTACTAAATTATTAAGAGTGATAGAATCTCAGGAATAAGATTACGAAAGAGATAAGGAAGACTTCTGCCTTTTGCTTCTGAAGTTTTGGTTATATTTGAATACTTACAAGTCACACGAATTACAAGGATAATTTAAGAGAAAAAAAGTCTGTTCATTTGCATTAATAAGTCACACAAATTATTTTTTTTAACCCCCAAAATCTGTTCTTTTGCATTAAGTGACTTAATGTTCTTATTTTGTGTGTTTTCCTTTTCTATTTCAGATTCTCGACGAGTTCAAAAAGGACTCCTCCGTGTTCATCTTGGGGTGAGGCACCTCCTCTGGGTTGTTGTCGTCCAGGGTGGGCGTGCGGGTCATGGTGCCGCAGTGCAGCTGGCTGGCTCTGGGAGGGCCATCGCTGTGGGTGGGCATGGGCAGGGGAGTGGGCGGGGGTCCTCCTATCCAGGGATTGGCCATACCGCCCCTGTGGCGTGGATGAGCAGGAACAGCAGCAGCAGAGTCTGTGGAGTGTTGGGAGGGTGGCCCGGAAGGTTCTGTGGAGAAGCTTGCGTGCTTCAGGGCCTGCTTTCCTGGAGTTTGCTTCGTAGAATGTGACTGGTGAATAGGTTCTTCGCACAAATTAAAGCAACTTTAGTGGCCAAGTGAATTTGGGAAACAGCTGGTTAAGCTGTTTAACTGAATTAAAATGGGTCGGCGTGTATAAAGTGCTTCACATGGCATGTGTCAAGGACCCTATATAGAAGTGATGACGACATCAGAGAGGAAGTGCTGCAGGTCTTGTCAGGGCCCTCACTGTGCTGCCAGTTCCCCGAGCAGGCGGTTGGTGGAGTGTCTGCGTTTCCCGAGCCTGTCTGCCCGGGAGGAAGGTTTTGCATGGAGCCGACAGTGCCTGGAGCACAGTTGGCGGTGCAGTGACCTGGGCCAGCCCTCATCCGTGCGGACACTCGGCAATGATTCCTGTATCACTTTCTAAACAAGAAACCTCAACACTTCAGAGTCTACGAAAAAACTGAATCTGATGTTTGCGTAGTATTGTAATGAAAAGATTAGTGTATTAATGAAAAGATATGAAGCAAACTTAGGCTGTTTAGCAAAGTAGGTTAGAAATACACTAATAATTAAAGACAATGAAGACAATAGACTTTTGGACCCTGAGTGTTTAGCAAAGAAAGTTTAAAGCATGTTTTGTGTCCTGTATTTTAAACAGACCCCACCCCACCCCACCCGCGAGTGCTCAGGGACAAGTTCGAGTTTCCCTGGACAGCTGTGTTCTTCAGAGTGTACTTTCCGTAGAGGCCAAGGTTGCCTGTGCCTGCCCAGTGAGGTCCCCGGGGATTTTTGATGGCCATGAATGAACATCCTCTCCCCAAGCCCATCTGTCAGCAGGCTTCCAGTCAAGGTGGAGTCTCCTGCTGTTCAGGGTGGAGCGTTCCCTCGTGTCCAATGGAAAATTCTCCCAACAGCAGGCCTCGGCTGGCCCCATGGCCCAAGCCTTGCATGTTTCAGCTGATTGTCCCATCCACCCAGAGTCTGGGGGGCTTCATCTGGCCCCCACTCCTGCTTCAGAGCAAACTCTGGATGGTGGCTTCTGAGGAGACACTTTGATGTGGCCCCAGGCACTTCTCCAGGCCGGGAAGGAGGAGGGAGGCCATGGAAGTGCGTATGTGCAGCGGACGCTTGGGCGGGCTGGTGTGGACGGCACTCTGGGCGACCTGGGTAGGTCCCCCTTGTCTTCCCGTTGCCAAGCCTGCGCCTGGCACTGAGGAGGGTCCTGCCGGGTGTCCAGGTGGCAGGCTGCCTGCTGGTGGGAATGGCCTCTTGACTATAGAGGTGTGTGCCTTTCTGAACACCCTCTCTTTCCCCGAGGGCAGGAACACTGACCGGCCGGACGCCTCCGCTGTGCACCTGCACGACTTCCAGCGGTTTCTCTTACATGAGCAGCAGGTGAGAGAACGGAAGGGCGGGGGTGGCAGGGGAGCTGCCTGCGTGGTTTCTTACCTCTTCACCACCTGCCTTCACCTGGCCGCCTATAGTCATGAAACAGCTGTAGTCTCCCTGACCAAGGCCACTCTGCTGTCACAGACTCTGGAATGAGAACAGCTTCACGGGAGCTCCTTCGCAAGGCACAACTGAGAAAGGGCGAGAGTGACAGTTCTCCAGGGCAGGCAGGGGTGTCCTCACCTGGCTGGCTTCTGCTGCTTCTCCTGGCTCAGCTTAGGTGTCACTTCCTCAGGAAGCCAGCTCTGGCCGATGGAGGATGTGACTAAGGCGGTGAGCCTGCCCAGTCCTCAGGGGGATATGGTAGCACAGTTGTCCTTCAACAGATGGCCTGTGAGAGGTCTCCGGGAGTGCTCACGTAGGGGCTGCAAGCTGGTGGTGGAGTCGGAGTCTGGTGCTGGGTGGTTCTGCCACCCAGGGCATATCTGGAGACAGCTTTGGTTGCCACAGCTGGGGGGTGCTAATGGCGTGTAGTAGGCACAGACCAGAGAGGCTGCTCAGCATCCTAAAATGCACAGGTCAGCCCTCCCACAGCAAGGAATTACTCTGCCCCAAGTGTTAATAGTGCCCAGTTGAAAATCTTAAGACTGAGATAAAGCTGAGATCCTCTTACTAGCTATGTGACCTTGGGCAGGTAGGTTGACCTTTCTGTGCCCTAGTTTTCTCTTTAAATGGGGACGAGAGCCCCACCTCTCAGAATCGCGGGGGTCAGAATATTGTATGTAGCTTTGTGTGTGTGTGTGTGCATCTGTGTGCATAGTTGCATATCTGTTTCAGTGTTGTATTTATATCACTGGAGTCTCATTTACATTTCCTCTTTATTTAATTTCTTGTTTTTTAATAGACTTTTTAAAGAGCAGTTTTAGGTTCATAACAATATTCAGTTAGTTTGTATTTTAAAAACCTTTGCATTTCAGAATGTGTTAAACATGCCCAGAAGTAGCCAGGCTGGCATCGAACCACGATGTGCTCGTCACTCCGATTTAAAAATTAGGAGCATTTGCCAGTTTTAGTGCATCTGTCCTGCATCTCACACCGCTGCGTCTCCCTTCCCTTTTCCCCTTCTTCACTTCTTTGCCGGAAAATTCTAAAGTAAACTGTAATGTATTATGAAGTCAATGTATCATCTCACTTGTAAATAGTCAGCATGCTTCTCTTATGAAACGAACTTCTTTTTCTTTTAAAAAAAATTATACCACTCCTATTATACCTTGCACAGTGAACACTAATTTCTTTGTGTCATCCGATGCACAGCCATGTTCCGTTTCTTTGGTTGTAGAGAAAGTAATGAACAGACACACAGCATGCACTTCTCACAGGGCAGCCACACGGAGGCCCCTGTGGCTGTGCCAGCTGCTGGAACACGGTGGATGGTGACCGAGGAGTTGAGGTGTCATGCTTTCTCCATGTGGGGGCTGAATGTGAGTGATCAAGAGAAGGAGTTTTGCTCATCCCGAGCTACCACCAAGGGGAAGTAAAATGAGCCGGGATAAATGAGTTCTCTTTGGCACAATTACACGCTCAATACTGAGCTGCCAATATAGTGAAGTGGAGAGAGTGGCGGATGATTTTTTCTTTTTGCCGTACTCTTCCTTGCACTGAATCGCTCACTTTGGTAGGGAGCTATTGAAATGTTAAACCAAGAAAAAAAAATTCATGGCCAAAGCTTTTCTGGAAGGCAGGGTTTGTCCAAACACTGGTCAGGAAAGGACCAGGTCCTGGGGCATCCAGTCTGCACCACCAGCAGCAGGGCCAGTGGGGACAGACGTCTGTGGTCCTGAGCTGATGAGCTCTTCTGTGGGAACAGCATGGGGAAGAAAGATCTAAGTTGATTTGAAAGGATTTCCATTTGCTACAGATAAAGGGGGTGGGAGAAGGTGAAGCGGACTTGTTCTGGGACAGGGGCAGAGTCCGAAAGGAAGAGGCGTGTGCGCCTTCGGGTTGGTGGTGGGCAACAGCCCAGGAAGTTCATTTGTAAGCAAGAAGCAGAGGCATCTGGTGGTCAGTGGCACCTGGCCATCCTCTTTAGATAATTGTGGAAATAGCCACCTGGAAGTTAATTCAGAGCCTCAACGTACGCTAAGGACGCAAGCAGTCTTTTGTTGGTTTTGCCCTGCAGTTAACTGATTAACCTCTCTTGTCCCCTCCTGGTGTGCTCTAGTCTGTGGTAATTTAATTTCGGACATCTCGGAGTTTTCTTCTTGTCAGCAGTTACATGGCTCACCTCCTGGGGACAAGAAGCCTTGTATCCCAGACTCCACCACCTAGTGCTGCTTAATTTTATTACAGGGGAGAATGACAGGCTCCCCCGCACTGCCCTGGCCCCTTCACTGGACCGCCCTCAGAGGTCAGGGATATGGACCAGGAGCAAATTGCAGAAGCTCTTCACATGTGAGACAGCCCATGAGCATCTGCGTGACAGCCTGGCTGACTCTTAATGTCCCATGTGCCCAGTGCTCTGTGAGGTGACAGCATGAGTGGAGCCAGTCATCTGGGACGTTTGTCTGGTGTGATGGATGCTGGTATGTGGGGTAATCACTGTAGCACTTGTGTGCCAGTTGGTACAGCTTTTCCTAGAAAGCACTTAGGCAATACACAATTAAAATGAAAACTTTGAAGAAAGCGTATATACTTTGATTAAATAATTGCCCTTCTAGAAACTTATCCTAAAGCAATAATGGCAGCATTCTCAACAGCAATGAAAACTTGGAACAGATCTAAATCTGCATTAGGGGACTGGTTAGGTATACCCGAGTCCCGCCCTGGGAGGGATGAGTCACTCTGTAGAAAGGGGGTTAATAGGAAGACCTCAAAGCTGATGTGCCTGAGTTGGTCTCAAGCTCAAGGTTGGATCAAGTTGTTTTATTTAATGACTTGACACCTCAGTTCCCCCATTTATATAATGAGGAAAATAGTGTGTGCCTCCTGGGGCTGTGTGGTTCACGGTAAGCCACTGCGTGGAAAAGAGGTAGTGCAGAGCCTGGTGTGCAGCCTGCGCCCAGTGCGACTGCCCTCACCACGTGCTACTCCTTTCACCGTTATTCTTATTTTCATCAGTGCGGAGTCCTAGCGCAATACCCCATACCGAGTAGATTGGTATTTTTACCCCCCAGTTTGTATTTTGAACTTCAGGCAGAAGGTTTCTTTCTTTCTGTTTTATCCTTCCCTGAGGACATTTTTGCATTGCTGAGAGAGAGAGAGAGAGAGAGAGAGACACATCGATGTGAGAGAGAAACATCGATTGGTTGCCTTCTTGTAAGAGCCCTGACTAGGGATGGAACCTGCAACCTAGGTTTGTGCCCCATCTAGGAATTGAACCTGTGACCTTTTGGTCTGGGGATGATGCTCCAACCAGCTGAGCCACACCGGCCAGGGTAGGCAGATTTCTTATCGGCAGTCATCAAGATTCAGGCTATGTCAGCTAAGTACCCATGCTTTTCACAAGAAAGCTTTGTAGAAGGAAGGAGGAAGTTTCTGGCCTTTTGGGGACATCAGAGCCAGGTGAGGCCTTTGCATGACATGTCCTACATTGAGTTTCATGTTCTAATATTCAAAGATTTCAGCACCTCTGTATTCAAATGAACGGGCTGTTCCGCAGCCTCCTAGCTGTTTTGTGTCTCTTATCCAAGTAGATTTGCAACACTCAACAGCGAGGCCCATTGTTGATGTGCAGCCACCCGCCAGGGAGGCCGTGTCTCCACCACCTCCTTTGTGTCCTTAAGCGTTTCTTCCTTTCATGCATCCTGCTCTGACTCTCCCCATCCAACCACTCATATCCAGTTACACATTTGCTTTTATTATTCTTAAAGGTAGAGGCTTTAGAATATTCCAAATCCAGAAAGCATTAGCCAAAGTTGAGTCCATGGGTCCTGTTTTCTCCCTTTGCCTAATGAATGCTTGAGGTTGTAGGGTTTGGAGAGGAAAACCATAAAGTTACTTTATATTACGCATTCTCACAGAAACTGTGCCTGGATGTTATTACTCCCACGAAGTGGATGAGGAGGCGCAGAGAGGGTACGCGGCTTGCCCAGGGTCCACCAGGCAAGTCACTGTGGTGGTCGGACATAACTTTTTTGCCAGTCCTCTTTTTGGTGATTTCTTGTTCTCTTTGTCATTCTAAGGAGCTCTGGGCTCAGGATCTGAACAGAGTCCGCAAGAGGATGACAAAGTTTATCGATGACACAATGAGGGAAACTGCAGAGCCCTTCCTATTTGTTGATGAGGTGAGTGGGCTTCTTGTGAGCTGTTCCACAAGCGCTGGTTTTCTTCAGTCTTTCCTTTCCCTGGTCTGTGTCCCATTGACCTTGCTTCCTGAGTGCGTTTCATGCTTTTACCACCAGAGGGCATTTGCTGCCTCGGAGAGAATGGTAGGCACACCAAATTCAAAGGTTTTGGGGGTTCCTGTGAGCTGTTGTTAACAGTTGTTGCACTTGGCTCCGAGTGAGGCAGCAGGGGTGGGAAGGGTGAGGAGAATGGGCAGCTCCTGTTCCCTGTAACGTTGTTCCCAGAAAGCAGAGTGTTACCCCAGTGTCACTCAACCTTCCAATTTTTTTTTAAAGGGGTCAAGAATTGGGATATCACATTTCCTGCCTCTTAAATGTTACGATACTGTTAATGTTTTGTTTATCAAGTTGGTGGGTTCACAAATGCTTATGGTATTATTATACCTTAAAGCCTATGATATGTGGGAAGCATATATTCTTGCAGTAGCATATTTTAGGGCGCACATTAAAAAGGAAACATAGTCAGTGAAACCCGTGTCAATACAACCTGTTGCATGAGTTTCTGCGTGGAAACCCAGAGGCCACCTGCTGTACCTGAGCTACCATATCCCTGTGCCGCACAGACCAGAAAGAACCAGCTACCATCCCCCTTGTCTTCGTCGTGGTGACCCTGTGTCTGTGTGTGTGACCCCTTCCAGTTCCTCACGTACCTGTTTTCACGGGAGAACAGCATTTGGGATGAGAAGTATGATGTGGTGGACATGCAGGACATGAACAACCCCTTGTCTCATTACTGGATCTCCTCATCCCATAACACGTGAGTTTTGCCACCAGCCTGGGAGGGGTCGCAGGCAACGGGGGATATGGCGGGCGTCCCAGTGCGCTGCTTTGGCAGAGCCTGTGGGGAGCGGGCAGAGTGCAGGGCCACACCACTCAGACTGGAATATACAACTGCTTCTGGAAGGGGTGGCATTACAAGGACCATCCTTTTTCTGTGGCCCTGAAAAGCCAATCAGTGAAGCTGGTGTTTTCAGTTTGGGCACCTCATAGTAGCCACAGCAAAGCAATTGAATGAGTTGTTGAACTGGTGTTTACTGCCTACCCTGTGATTGCTGGGTACTGGGGATATAGCAGTAAACAGGGCAGGACAGAACAGCACTGTTCCCATGTGCTCGGAGGGGAAGAGACCTCTTTTGACTCTTAACAAAGGACAGGAGTTGGTGAGAGGAGAGCGGGTGGTGAAATGAGAAAGGGGGTTTTAGACAGAGGGACCGCATGTGCAAGGGTCCAGGGGCAGAAGGAACTGGGAGGGATCTGTTAATGCTAGACTGCAGAATCCAGGGTTGGGGAGGGGGTGTTGTGTGGCAGGAGGGGAGGCTGGCGGGGTCAGCTTGAGTGGAATCTTTAAGTGACAGCAGCGGCAGTGAGAGGTGCTGATGGCTTTTAAGCCAGAGAGCAGCATGCTGAAGTTTACATTGCAGGGGGCTTCGCCAGTAGAACCCCCCATTCGTCACGGATGAAAATAAAAACTACCAAGACATCTTGTGCTTGGGGAGGAAAGGGGTCAAACTCTCAGAGGAGAATGACCCAGAGCCCCATCCTCACTAGGCTTTTATTGGGCTCCAATACACCGGAATACAAGTTTAACATGTCAAAGAAATCTGAGGGCTTAATTGGAGCCAGTGTTTGTCAGGAAGGGGGGTTGCTAGACTTTGGGAGACATGCTCATTTCCTCCTGGGACACTTGTCACCTCAGGAAGAGCACTCTTAGCAAAGCAAGGTTCACAGGACTTTAGGAATTCTTTCTTATGCCAATCACCCAAGGAGCCGTCCTGGCCAGGACAGGGCTGCACCGCTCACCCCCACAGTTTCAGGCTTTAAGCCAATTAGGAAGCAGGAGACATCTCCCAGATGGAAATGAGGACTCGGGCTATGTCAGAATAGCCGGGGGGCGAGGGTCCATCACATCCTCCTTGTTGCAACCCCCCAAGTCCTTCCATGAGGCCTTCCAAGTGGTCGCGTCTGGCTTAGGTTGCCCCTCCCATGAGGAGTCTTACCCGTCATTGACTGCCAACCAAGCTATGAGGCCAGAGAGGCAGAAGCAGCACTCCTGCCAGGGAGATAAGCTTTGTCTCCTTAATAGGTCACATCCTTGTGACAGAACAGACCCAGATGAAGTGGGTCCCTTGGGCTCTTACACAGCCCACCATGGGGTGAGGGTTACAACTCCTGAAACCAGGCTGAACGGTCCGCAACATTACATCTTTGGAAGATTACCCTGACTGCCAAAAAGAGAAGAGACTGGAAGAGAGAGACGGCATTGCGCTTAAGTTCCAGTGTTTAGTCTGCCTTGCGCGGTGAGAGGGTGAAGGCCTCGGCTCATGGGCTCCCAAGAGCTGTAGGTTGCTGCTTTCCCAGGTGCCATTCCAGGCAGGGGTTGGCCACGCCCTTGAGCTTATCTCCAGACATTTTGGAAGCTAAAGTCATTTTCAGGGGCAAATTGGTTTCATGCTTCTGTCTTCCCTGCTACATCCATTGGTGTAAGAGTTTGTGTCTTAGAGTAGTGAATTCTACCAAACCCAGAAGACAGTTAACATAGACTCTTAAAGGGGAACATGAGGAAGAGGAGAGTGCATAAAAATACATATTTTTGTGTCTGACAGATGTAGTTCACAGCATAGTAAACTCCACCAGTAGTTGTTGATCACTTATTCAGTGCCTGGTTCCCTGACATCAAAACGAAGGCCCGTCTCTGCCCTGTTTAGACTGAGGGCCAGGGGCAGCCAGGGGAGAGTTGTTCATTTATCATGTGCTGTAAATCTCACTCCTGACACCCTGTGACCCAGTTCTCAAAAGAAGACAGGGTCTCAACCCTACACGTGGATTACCAAGGTGGTTACTGTTCACATCCTGTGATTGTGGCCTGAGTCTAAGGCGTGGCCCCACGATGGCAAGTTTCTGGCCCAGATCCTAGCCTTGGGTCTTTCTAGCCAGGAGGAACTCTGGCCTTTGGGGGCTTGGGCTGAGAAGTTCCCCAAAGGCACCCTGAGGTGTAGGCCCGCCTTCTCTCCTTCAGGTACCTCACAGGTGACCAGCTGCGCAGTGAGTCGTCCACGGAGGCATACATCCGCTGTCTACGCATGGGCTGTCGCTGCATTGAGCGTGAGTAACCTTTCCCTGGTGGAGATAACACCCTCCTCTGAGGCTTGTTGTCCCTGCCAATTCCTCAGCTGAGTGTTGGCGCCCCCTACAGGCCAAGAGCCCTAGTCACCTCTGGTCCCACAGCCTGGAGGAGGGTGGGGCTGGGAAACTATTGGCTGTTCAGTGACCTTTGCTCCCCCTTACTGAGCCCACCTACCCCTCTGCTGGGCAGGCACAATGGGGTCCCCGTTGTTGAGCTCACCGGCCCCTGCTGCCTGCAGCTGGGTGCTTTTTTGGTTTTAAAGGTGAATAGTGGGGGTGGGTGGGACAAGCTAAGGGAGACACCAGTGCTTGTAGCATCTGGGGTAAGGGATGTGGCCATCAGTGGCAGGGACCGCTCCTCAGAAGAAAACTGTCCCCAGAACAGGAGTGGTGTGGAGCCTGGCTGGGTGGGGCCCCAAACCCATCTAGACGGCGTCCTGACACAATGGACGGCCTGGGAGGCCGGCAGCAAAGATGGCTTTATTGGCCTTCTGTCCTCCTTCAGTTCCCTTCAGGGCTTTTTTTTTAGAGGGAGGCAGATGAATGCCCTTTGAGTGTTAGCAGCTGGCCCAGCCCTGGATGCCATCCTGATCATTCTTGTCACGGTTGTTCACAGACGCCCCAGGACAGGTGATTCCGGGCACCTGGACAGGCCCAGGGTCCAGCTGCCTCCTTCCAGCTGCTTCCTCATCTCTTACTCCCTGGCCTGACTCGACCGCCAGAGGCTCGTAGGTGTGTTAGGCTGAGAAGAGGCTAACCAGTGGTTTAGGCTCCAACTTTATTTAAAAAAAGTATTATGGTATCAGACTTTAACAGCACTTATTCCTACAGAGTATTGCCTATTTTGTACTTTTTTCCCTCTCGGGAAAGAGCAAATGTGAAAAAACGAAGTTTGACACTGTCAACTCCTGTTACCTCGGGGGATGACGTACAGGGGTGCTCGCCTCCTACATAATCCAGTTCCGTCTGAATATTTTTCTCCGAACCTTTCAGAATAAATTTTCACATCGCTGCATGTTATTTCTACCAGCAGAAAAAGCAAGCCAAGATTTAGACAAGTAAAATCAGAAAATAAAACACAACGTGAATATCTTTTTAGAAGAGAAACATTTAAAATAGTTT
Source organism: Glossophaga mutica (assembly GCA_039655065.1). NCBI lineage: Eukaryota > Metazoa > Chordata > Mammalia > Chiroptera > Phyllostomidae > Glossophaga > Glossophaga mutica. Next base: position 25,869,716 of record CM077315.1, read on the forward strand.
TTTCTTTTTGACAAATAAATTGAATTACAAAGGGACCTTTATTTAAACAACCAGAATCTTCCTCTAACTGCACAGGTAGTTCACAGGTAACACCTGTCCTCATGTTGGTGGCCCCTAAGTGCAATTAGTAGGTTTGTCCCCATGTTCTAGTAACGGAGCTGGCACGGGGGTCAGGGCTGATCTCTAACTGGCCGGGCACGTGTCTGCCGTCAGTGGACTCGTGAAGTGGCGAGTGGTGGACCGGTGGTGAGGCCGCATTTCTCCCCACAGTGGACTGCTGGGATGGGCCCGACGGGAAGCCCATCATCTACCACGGCTGGACACGGACCACCAAGATCAAGTTTGATGACGTTGTGCAGGCCATCAAAGATCACGCCTTTGTCACCTCGAGGTCAGTTGTCTGATTTCCAGATGGTTCACCTTTAAGGGAAAGATAGCTAAGGTTGAACAGACAGACAGACACCCCTCCCTATCCCCACACTCAGACACACACAGATACACCAGCCTGCACTTCATCTTAAGTCACTCCCAAGTCCTTGGCTGAGTGATGGCGCCCCCTACAGGCCGAGAGCACAAGTCACTGACTTGTTTCAGAGCCTGGAGGAGACTGGCACTGGGAAACCATGTTGCTGTTCAGTGACCTCAGCTCCCCCATGCTGAGCCCACCTGCCCCTCTGCTGGGCTGGCCTGGGTGGGGCAGCAGCAGCTCTGCCAGGCAGGCTCAGCCGGAGGGCCCGCCTCCTTGCCCCTGCCACCTGCAGCTTCCCTGTGGTCCTGTCCATCGAGGAGCACTGTGGTGTGGAACAGCAGCGCTACATGGCCAGAGTGTTCAAGGAGGTGTTTGGCGACCTGCTGCTGATGAAGCCCACGGAGGCCAGTGCTGACCAGCTGCCCTCCCCCAGCCAGCTGCGGGAAAAGATCATCATCAAGGTAGGCAGCCTTGGGCTCCTGTCATTTATTCCGGGGAGCCAGAGGCTTAGCGCTAGGCTCCAGGTCCCACCTCCCTGGCTCATGCCACTGTCCTTACTAATCTGTGACTCTGGGCAAGGTCAGTTAGCCTCTTTGTGCCTGTATGTCCTCGTCAGTCTGTGGGGTGGATAATAATAGAACCCACATGGTTAGTGTGCTGTGTGCTTGGAACTGCACCTGCGCCATTGCATTGCTATGTAACTATTAACTCATTCATTCTTTGGGCAGACCTTCACCACGCCCCTTTCCAAGCCCCGTGCAAGGTGGTTGGGGTACTCTTACCTTGCAGGGTGCTAGGGGTGCTCTTACCTTGCAGGGTGCTAGGGGTGTTTTTACCTTGCAAGGTGCTAGAGGTGCTCTTACCTTTGCAAGGTGCTAGAGGTGTTCTTACCCTTGGGAGCTCCCAGTCTAGTGTGGGAGGTGGGCTGGAGGTGAACAGTTGCCCCCAAAGGGCTTGCATACACTCACGGTGGCATGCCAGGTGCTATGGGAGAGACGAGTGATTGCTGTGCCCAAGAGTGCCAAGGATGCCATGGACAGGGTGGCACTGGGCATTTGTATGACTAGGAGAAAGAAACCTGGTATACAGTGGCTTGAAGCATATAAGGGTTTATGTCTTCCTCATCTGAAGGAGAGTGTTCTAGAAGCTTTGAAGGTCATCCAGGGACCCCGGGTCCTGTTCTACAGTCTCCAAGGGAAGGGCTTTCAACTGGGGTTCCACAATCCCCAAGGAATCCACAGATAGAACTCAGGAGGAGTGACATGTGAACTTTGGGGAAATGTTGCCTCTTTATTTTTATTAACCTAAAAGTAAAACTTAACATCTCCTTCCATTATGAATATTGGCAACAAACCACTTGGGGCTTTGCTACCAGCAGAAATCATGGATATTTTCATATCACAGTCACAGCTACTGCAAATATTTCTGAGTGATGTTGGGCTCGTCACCACTTTGAAATTATGGTAGTTATTAGAGCTGCCTCTAGATCTTAATATAAGGTATTAATAAAGAAAGCACATATTTTTTATATTGCAAATATTTTTATTTAATATACTAATAATTGTATTTCAACATAGTTTCTCTTATAATCTTTTTAAAAAGATTTTATTTATGTATTTTTAGAGAGAGGGGAAGGGAGGGAGACAGAGGGAGAGAGAAACATTGATCGATTTGCCTCTCGCGTGCGTGCCCTGACTGGGAACCGAACCCGCAGCCCAGGTGTGTGCCCGGACCGGAAATCGAACCGGCGACCTTTTGCTTACAGAACAATGCCCAACCAATGGAGCCATACTGGTCAGGACTATCTTATAATCTTGTACATTATAAACATTATTCTGAGAAAGGGGTCCTCAGTCTTCTCTCAGGCTTCAAATGGAGTCGAAGGCATGAACGGTGGAGGCTCTGCCCGAGGGCGCCGCCCTGGTGTGCGTGGTAGAGCTCCAGCTTGCAGGAAGGGGAATGTGCTGGGGTCCAGGGCAGCAATTTCTGGTAAACATGTACATGTCAGGTGTACACGTCCCAGCCTGCCCTGTTCAGTGCAGAAGAACCTGGTCATGCAACCACACCACCTGCAAGGGAGCCCGGGATACGCACACTGTAGTTGGGCAGCCAGTAGTGGAAGGAGCGGGATGGATTTCATTGACCACAGCGGGCTGATCTGAAAGGATGGGTAGGTGTTGATTAGGCAGATACTCTGGGGACAGTCCCTATGTGCCAGGAGGTCACGGTCTACTGGGGAGACCGGGCCATCAACAAGTAGTAGCCAACAGTGTGAGGGGGCATTGGTGCCCGCAGGTCTAAATGCGCCAGCGTATTTGGAGGGTTTGGCTGAGATCCTGGGGCACTTTTCTCTGAGACACCAAGCGAAGGCAGGACAGGAGCTGAGCCCAGGAGGGTCCACAGCTTCTCAGGTATTCGGTCACTGAGTCTTCAGGGGACCTCTTGGCATTTCTGTTCCCTGCTCATTTGACACTGCCCTCTGTTTCTGTCAGGACAGCTCTCTGTGTGTCCCCAGGGATTTCCCACTCTTGTTTTAGGGTGTGAAGTCCCCTTTTAGAACAACCACTGTCCCAGCTGTGGTACTTCATGGCTCACCCCATCCTGTTGCAGGGAAAGGGGATGGAAATAGTGTTTGTGACACAATCAGTGTGTACCATGCACCAGTCCTAGGCTTGGCATGGTTGTGTTTGCTTATCCCATCCCATCATAACCCTGGGAGGCTTACCTGGGCCCCCAGCCCACTTTGGGGGTGTGGGTGCTGAGGTGTAAAAGTTGAGTGACTCAGCCGAGGTTGCTCAGTTCCTGCCAAAGAACTGATTCAAAGCTGTGCAAGCCAGACCCCTTCTGTCATGCTTTGCTGTTCACAGGTGTCTTATATGCCCTTGGCTTACAGGAACCCACAGGGATGTCATTACACCCAGTTGACAGAGAAAGTTACTGAGATTGAGAAAGAGATTGTCACGTGACCAAGGGTACACAGCTAGTAAGGTGACAGGTCTTGATTCAAACCCAGGTCTGACCCCCCTATTCTGAACTCTCTTCACCAGGTCACCACTACCTGGGATTTACAAATGCTTGTCTAGGTGGGTGGTTGGTGCTCACCCAGGTGAGCATCTTGTCGTCATCATGTTAGTCTTACAGATGAGAAGTGGGAGGCTCAGAGAAGGGTGGCCACCTGCCCCGGGTCACACGGCCGACAAAGCAGCAGCAGCAGCAGCAGCAGCGCTGTTTGCACCAAGTCTGCTCCCTCTCCATCCTCAGCGTTCCTTCCCCTGCCCTGCGGGCCCCGTGCCCCCGGACTGGCTGTGACCCCGCCTTCCCCTCTCTGTGCTGGAGGATGCCCGGCACTCGGGTGGTATCATGGACTCGCCAAGTATTTATCACTCACTTACTCACTGCTAAGCTACCACAGGGGATTCAACAGGGAATGAAACAAAGGCCCCGGGAACCTTTAACCGTTTTTAATGGTCCACTTGCATGATCCTCATGGGACTTACACTCGAGCAGGGAAGATAGAAGGCAAACAGAGAGACACGTAGAAACACATAGACTGAGAGTGTGGAAAATACCTTCCGAGGGCTAGAGAGTGAACGAATGGGTGGGAGGGGAAGTGTGGGCTCTCTTCAGATGAGGCAGCTGAGGAAAAAGCTCTCCGGGGAGGCAACGCCGCCGAGCGCAGAGCTGGCGCAGTCAGTGAGAGAGGAGCCAGGCCGGCAGGACAGACGGTGCGAAAGCGCTGCGTGGCACTGCAGATGGGCGCTGCTGGCTCCAGCATGCTAGACGGGGGGCTTGAGGGCGATCTGTGCTCCTCCCCCTCAGCATAAGAAGCTGGGCCCCCGAGGCGACGTCGATGTCGACATGGAGGACAAGAAAGACGAGCACAAGCAGCAGGGCGAACTGTACATGTGGGACTCCATCGACCAGGTGAGCCCCTCGCACCCAGCCCTTCCCAGACCTCGAGCCTCTCCGAGGCCTGCGGGTCGGCTCAGGGGTTGTCCCCACCTTCCTCCTATTGTGACCCAAGTGAATTATCATTGTAATGAAGCTTTATTTTTCTTTTATACTTTTAATGTTTTGTTTTGAAATAATTTTGTATTCAGTATAACATACTGTATACTTACACCCACACCCACACACACACAGAATATACCCTGCACCCAGACTCCCCAAATACTAACATCCTACACGATCAGAGTATGATGACTGTAACCAGGAAGTTAACATCGGCACAATACTGACTCATTCGCGGGCCGTATTCCAGTAGCACCAGTTTGTCCACCCATGTCCTTTTTCTGGGCCCAAAACCAAGTCTGGCTGCAGCAAGGCTTTTAGTTGTCCTAACTCCTCGGTCTCTTCCAGTCAGAGACAGTTCCACAGGCAACCTCGTTTCTTGGTGAGAAGAGGCATTTTGGGCCCTGACACCACTTTTCATATCCCTGAACCGAACGCGCAAATCCACTTGAGTATATTTTTACGTGTCTATTCTTATGTCCTAGAAATAAACATTAAAAATGGTTAAGATTTAAAGAGAGAAGTGAGTCACAATGAAAGTGGAAGAAAGGGTCTTTAAACAAACTGGCTGAGAAATCCTGTAAGTCTTAAAAAGTGAATGAAATGGAAAAAGACTGTCATAAAAAAAGAAAAAGTCATGACATAAAAAACAATCCCATCATTCATAACAGCATTCAATTAAATATGAAATAGAAATTTGGTATTACGTCATAGCTGCCCTTGGGTACACTGAATAGAAAAGTTCTGAAAATGCCAAAGGAAACTCCAAATAAATAGATGTTTTAAAAGACATGTCTCAAAGGGGGTTGAATTTTGTGAAACCACCATCAATGTCTATGAAGGTGGGAAAGGCAAGCCCCAAGGTAATGCCAGGGTGATGCCGCCAGGCAGGGACTCTGGGCCTCTGAGTTGATGGGGTAGAGGCTTGGGGACAAGCTAATGCTGGTTGCACTTTCTAGAAATGGACTCGGCACTATTGCGCCATCGCCGATGCCAAGCTGTCCTTCAGTGACGACATTGAACAGACCATGGAAGAAGAAGTGCCCCAGGTAGGTGAAGACCTAGATGGCTCCTCTCATCTCTTTGGGTACCAAGGCCTCCCTGGCTCTTCTCTGATTGGCTGGCTGGCCTAGGGCTTAACCAATGAGATTCAAGGGTCATTCCTGCTCTCCTGAAGGTCTGAAGGGCATGTGCTCCCTGGAGAAAACTGGGGCTTCGATGTTTTGTCTGGTCCCACGTCCTGGCCTGGTCTCCAGCTTTCCCTTCAGGCTGCTGGCCATCCTTGGTGGCGTTTCTTGAGTGTCACTCCCAGGGCATGGCTCTCAGACTTCCTTTGCGATAGCATGAGGGCTCCCCTGGGAATCCCTTACCCCTTGTCTCAGGAGGCTACCACAGATGGGGGCTGTCTAGAGTAGGTTAGCGGGCAGGTGAGGCCAGTGGAAACTGTGTTCCCAGACCCCTTGGGGTGTGGGCAGGCTGAGGCCAGCCTGTCTGTTTTCAGCCCCCTGAATCAGCGTGTGAAGAGTCTCGTGATGCAGGGGGCCTGGCCTAGGTTTTCAGAAACTCCTCCTCTCTCTCTGGCCCAGGATACGCCCCCCACCGAGCTGCATTTTGGAGAGAAGTGGTTCCACAAGAAGGTGGAGAAGAGGACCAGTGCCGAGAAGCTGCTACAGGAGTACTGCTCCGAGATGGGGGGCAAGGATGGGACCTTCTTGGTGCGGGAGAGCGAGAGATTCCCCAATGACTACACCCTGTCCTTCTGGTAATGGCTCTCTGCCAGAGGCATGTCTGCCGCCTGCTCGCAGTGGGCTGGATGGGGGGCTGGGTGGGGGGCTGGGTGGCGAGTAGTGGGAGCTCAGGCCAGACCTGGGCAGGCCTGGACCAGAACCCAGACTTCATTTAGTGAGCGGTGTGGGCAGGGCTTGGGTGTGGTGGGTGAGGCCCAAACACTTGGTAATCACGATTAGTGACATTTCAATGCAACATTAAAAAAAAAACGAAAGTAATGCAAAAAAAAAAAAAAGATGATAAAAATATCAACATTTTAAATGAAAACAGGATCTGACTCTGCACTGAGACGATGTGGCCTAGTCCCAGCCCTGGGTCAGGTGGTGTGAGCCTGGGCAATTCCCTCAGCTGCCTGGATTCTCCCTCCCCTTGTTTCTGAAACCAACATTCTGAAAGCAGCCTTATTGAGCTGTCGTGAGCTTTCTCATTCACTCATGCACTCACTCATTCACTCGTTCGTTCATCTATGCCTTCATTCATGAAAAGACATTTATTCAGTGCTTGCTCTGTGGTAGGCACTGTGCTTTAGCAGTGATCAGACAAGCAGGGTCTCTGTCCTGATGGAGATTAGTCTGGTGGGAAGATGGACAGTGAAAGGTTAATCATGCGAATGATGCATGATTGCAGTTGTGGTGAGTGCAATGAGAAAAATGCACGACGTTATGGGAATCTGTTAGAGAGGGATCTCATGTAGTATCGGGGCTCCATTAGAAAGGGGTCTCATGTAGTATCGGGGCTCCGTTAGAGAGGGATCTCCTGTAGTATCGGGGCTCCATTAGGGAGGGATCTCATGTAGTATTGGGGCTCCGTTAGAGAGGAATCTCATGTAGTATCGGGGCTCCGTTAGAGAGGGGCCTCATGTAGCATTGGGGCTCTGTTAGAGAGGGGTCTCATGTAGTATCGGGGCTCCGTTAGAGAGGGGTCTCATGTAGTATTGGGGGTCCGATAGAGAGGGGTCTCGTGTAGCATCAGGGCTCTGTTAGAGAGGGGTCTCCTGTAGCATTGGGAGGAGGGTGTGATGGTGAGGGAAGGCTTCCTGAAAGAAGTAGTGTTTAAATTGAGACTTGAGGGATAAAAATGATAATAAAATACAAATCAGTCTGATAGCTAACACATTCGCACCGTGTGCCAGGCAGCATTCCAGGCGCGTTTTGTGTGGAGTCTCTCAGGACTGCTCTCTGATGTGGATACTGTTACTATCCCCGTTTGACCACTAGGATGATGATACAGAAGCTCAGAGAGGACAGCTCATGTGGCAGAGTCAGAATTTGAACCTAGGTCTTCTGGCTCCAGAGTAGGAGTTATGAAGGTCAAAGGGGGCAGTGGGTGGAGGAGGGAGGTAGAATGTTCTGGAATCCAGAAAAGGACCAGCCTGCGCTAAAGCCTGGGGTCTGTTCTAGGAGCAGAGGGAGGCCTGTGGGGCCACACCTAGTGTCCCCCTGTCAGGACCCGGGGCTGCCCTTCTGGCCCCAACCTGTGTTCCCGGATGCCCAGGTGCAGGAAGGCCAGCCGGCCTGGCCTGGGCGCTGATGTTGCCCCTCTGCCCACAGGCGGTCGGGCCGGGTCCAGCACTGTCGGATCCGCTCCACCACGGAGGATGGGGTCATGAAGTACTACCTGACTGACAACCTCACGTTCCCCAGCATCTACGCCCTCATCCAGCACTACCGCGGGACGCACCTGCGCTGCGCCGAGTTCGAGCTCCGGCTCACGGACCCTGTGCCCAACCCCAACCCCCACGAGTCAAAGCCGTACGTGAGCCCAAGCTCTCAGGGCAGCACATCCCTGGGTTTAGCCGGGTGCAGACTCCCTGGCCGGCTGAGGCCATCAGTTGGAAAAGCCTTCCTTGGGGTGTGCAGGGTCCAAATTCCTCTAGGGTCCCTTCAAGTTCCCAGGGGGGCCACAGTTTCCAAATTCCTTTCCAGATACCCTTATTTTTGCCCCATTTCTTTCTTCTCCCTACCTTTCTTGTGCTTTGTCTTCACGGTCCTGAACTGGTCCAAAACAATTTCAGATTAATTTTGGCCCAGCAATGTCTTTCTCTATTTGTCAACGATTGTTCCTGTTTGTCTTGACAGCGAACAAGGAAAAAATAAGGATAAAGGTTTCCCTTCATTTTTCACTTGGTAAAGTGAATATCGGTAATGCCTTGCTGATATTGCTGATATTGATAAAGGGTGAACCAACTCTGGAGACAAAGAAAAATACAAAAAATTTTAAGCAGGAAGCTGTTCAAGTACACATTTCTGAGAAAGCCACATAACTTACAGCAACTTTATTTTTCATTTCTCTTGTCTATATTCATACGGATTGCCTTTTAAGTTTTGCTATTTCACTTCTTTACACGTAAGCAAGGACCAACGAAACAAACAAACAAAACCCCTGCCTACAATGCTGCCCGCCGTGGCCTCTGCCTCCTGTTCTCTGTGCCACGCCCTGGTACTGGCGATTCAGAGGTGGGCCGGGGGTGGGGAAGATTGGTCGGTTTATTCTCCAGCACTTCAAACAGACGCACTAGAGGTTTATTCTCCAGTACTTCAAACAGACGCACTAGATGAACGGTTCACCCAAGCTGTATCTTGGTGGTCTTTTCACAAATGCGCTCTTCAGAGGCGTTTTGGACGGGAGGCCTGCAGGTCCCCACGGTGGTTTCTGGGGCCGTTAGGCATCCTCAAGCGCGTTGTGTCCTTTGTGGGCGGCCCTTCACCTGGCTGTTTCTGGCCCTGTGCTGCAGGTGGTACTACGACGGGCTGAGCCGTGGAGAAGCGGAGGACATGCTGATGAGAGTTCCCCGGGACGGCGCCTTCCTCATCCGGAAGCGGGAAGGCAGCGACTCCTTCGCCATCACCTTCAGGTAAGCAAGGCGGGTGGGGTGGGGTGGTGGGGGAGCCTGCTGCGTGCTCTCCCCTGCTGCCTGTGCTCCCGAGGAGGCTCAGGAAGGCCAGATATGGAGAGAATAGAGGGGGGACTGCAGGTGGAGGTTTATTTAGCTCAGTGTTCTCTCCCTAGAGGGCCAACAATAATGACAGCAGTGATAATAACAGCAGCAGCCTACATTAATATGTGCTTTCAGTGTGCTGGGCACTGGTCCGTATTCTTAACGATCTGTGATCATGATCGTTATTTTTCAGAGGAGGAAACTGAGGCACAGAGAGGTTGAGTAACTTGCTGAAACATGCAGCCAGTAAGTAGTGGGGCTGGGACTCAAACCCAGGCATCTCTGGTGGCCCAGATGAGTGACGTTATAGCTCTGATTTCCTCCCAGCTTTACTTGCCACCCAGCACTGCCAGTGAGAAGGCCACATAGACCAACCATCTCTAGGACTGTGTTTCTCTACTTGAATTCGCTCCACGACACTGGACTCCTTCCGTTCCCGCCAATGGGGCGTTGGAGGCAGAGTCCAGACCCGCTTCCTCACACTGTCCCTCCGTCCTCCCAGCCCCAGTGGGTTCTTGGTGGTACTAACAGAAGACTGGCTACTGTATATGTGAGTTCCCAGCTAATGTCCCAGACACTGGGCTGCCTTTGAGGCTTCATCCGGCTGAGCCCTTCACTGTAGCTGGTGGGGGGTAGATCTAGTTTTACAAGTAAGAACATGGAGGCTCAGAGAGGTAGAGTGAGCTGTCTGGAGCCACACGGCACAGCCGAATTTTCGCCTTGGGCCTGCTCTCCTCCAAAGCCTGCGCTCTTCACTGTGAGGTCTCAAGCAAGCGGCCTTCAAACTGGGTCAAACGGGGCCTGTGGCTATTTTGCTCAGCCTGCATGGAGACGTTAAAAACTGAGAAATTTCACTTGAAAATTCAGATTGCTTCCTATGAATTGTGGGAGGAGGCGGCAGCTGTGGGCCCATGTTCTTGCGCCGTGATGGAGGCTGCCAGCTGACAGTGGGGCCCCTGGTGTGCCCAGGCCGCCCCTGTTCCTGCCAGTCCTATTGCTCTGGCCGCCCCCTGGGTTCCTCTGCTGGGCTTCCCTTTCCGTGGTCAGTCATCTCCGAGCTGCCTTCGTGTGTGTGTGTGTGTATGTGTGTGTGTGTGGTGGGTCAGGGGTAGGGGGTGATTGTCATTATCACTGCCATTTACCGACAACATACTATGTGCTGGCACTGGCCAGTGTGGCTCTTTTGTGTTTTGTGCTGCCAGCAGGGAGGCCCCGGACTTCTCGGCGTTGGCCTTGCCCTTTGCCCTTTCCCCCAAAGCTCGGTGCCTCCTCTGCCTGGACGGGAACGGGCTGGCTTGATGCAGCATCTGCTGCACCAGCCACCACGCTGGGTGCTGGGGTTCACATCGTAGCCTTGTCAGTCAGGATGCTGTTGGGTACAATTGACAGACCCCAAACTCACCAGCTCAAACAACCAAGAGAGGTGGGATCCGCTGGCTACCTGCTGAGAGGCTCCGACAGGCCTGGGTGCAGGCCTCACCTTAAAGTCCTCAGGAGGCTGTCTGTGTGCCATGCTGCTCTCTGTGGCTTCATTCGCAGGTGGCTTTACCTGGGCAGCCAGGACAGGGTCCAGCAGAAAGGACGAGTCCTGTCGTGTACCCCCACTGGCCCCTGCTTGAGCTGGGTGCCTTGATACTGATTGGTACCTTCAGCTGGCCATGGGGTCGGGTCAGCTCGCTGGAACCATGTAGGTGAAGGCTGGTGCCTGATTTGTGTGTGTCCACCGTCCTGTCTGCGTGTCTGTCATCCCCATCAGATCGGAGCCACTCTAAAAGCCCGAGTTCTTAATTTTAAGGTATCAGTAAATGTTCAGTGAGCACCTACCATGTGCTAGTCCCTGGGTGGGGCTCCAGAAATACAGGAGTGACAAAATAGCCCACTCTGCCCTCGCAAGGCCAGCCGTCTGGTGGGGATGAGAGATGTCATCTTACTCTCAAGCGTTCCCTGCCGCTAACCAGTTTTCCCCTGGCTCACGTGGGCTGGGGGACAGCAGGCGGTCAGGAAGTGCAGCCGAGTGAGTCTCTCCATGGGGAAGGCTTGGTCCAGCAGGTTGCCTCTCGAAGAGGAGGGGCAGGAAAGGCTGTTTCCATCGCATGAGGTGGCGAGTGTCTGGCTTTCACCAGCTGCGTGCCTGTCGGGGGCCCTCAGTCATCATAACAGTCAAAAATGACCTCCTCCTCCCCTGGCTGAGTGGCTTGGTTGGTTGGAGTGTCATCCTGTACACCAGTAAGTGGTCAGTTTGATCCCTGGTCAGGGCACGTACCTAGGTTTCGGGTTTGACCCCCCAGTTGGGGCATGTGCAGGAGGCAACTGGTCGGTTTCTCTCTCTCAATAATGTTTTCCTTTCTTCTCTCTTTCCCTTCCGCTCTCTCTCAGATCAATAATTTTTTAAAATAAGATCATATCCTTGGGTAAGGATTAAAAAAATAAGACCTCCTCCTGTCCTGGACACACATCCTTTTTCCAATTCACTCAGTCAGCGTGTGGGTGGGCATCCCTGTCCCTCGTTGCCTCTGGGTGGGCAGCCACATGAGCAGACCACTGCACTGTTGTGTGACAAGGGCCACCGAGACAGGCAGGGCGACAGGGAACAGGGACTCTGGGGGCTGGGGAGGGGCATGTGCTCCGGGCAGAGGAGGACACAGGTCTGGGGCCCTTTTCCTCCCTGTACGTATGTTTACGGGGTGCCTCTCCTGGGCCGGGCGCTGTTCTGGGCCCTGGGAGCATGTGCTGGACCTTGGGGTGGGTTTCCACACCAGAGAAGAAGCATGGGCTTTTAGACCCTTGGGAAGAGGTGAAGTTGTTGTCTGGGTGTGAAGGGTGGAGACGTCCCTTGGTGGGACCAGGCACTTCTTAGTGAAGCTGAGACCTCAGGACGTGGCGACCGCTGACTTGTAGCAACATACACACCTGAAACTCCAGCTCATACTCCAACCCTGTCCCGGTCTCCTTCTTTCGCCCAGGGAAGCTCGTTTTGGCTTGACCTCAGCTCTATTTTCCTAGCCCTTCATTTATTAAGTGCCCTCTGGGTGCAGGACACATTGCACAGGGCTTACCCTGGGTCACCTGACAGACAGTAGCCCTAACCCTGCCCAGGAGACAGGCGCTGCGGCTCCCCGGCACCGCGGCGAAGAAGCAGGCTCAGAGCAGCTACCTACGGAAGAAACCAGAACCCGACCCAGCTCTTAGCATCCTGCAGCCTCCCTGCCTGGGGGGCTTCTGTAAAAAACAATTAAAATTAATTTTTAATTGTCTAAGTATATTCTTCTTATAAAAAATGGAGACACTGCAGTGAAGGCTAAAGCCCCTCGTGGTCCTATTTACGTCAGTCCTGGTCCTGGTGAAAAGCACAGCTTTCTAACTAGTGTCTCCATCTAGAAACAAACTTACACACGCATGTTGTACACCTATGGAAAATGTTTAGTGCCATTTGTGGGCAGTGTGTTTTGTTTTTAAAAATACAAATGGGATCACACTGTGGTTTTATTCTGCAACTTGTTTTTCTACTCAGCAGTATTTCTTTTAAAAATTTATTAAAATACCACTGCAAATAAGCTACTAAAACAGAAGTCTTCTAGCATTTTTTAACGGCTTTTTTGAAGAAATGACTTAAAGAGGATGTGTGTTTTATTTAAAACCATAAAAAATGTCTCTAAGGTGCCACATTTTTAAAAAGATGAGTAGTTTACCCATAGTAACTGCTGTTAGACAGTTTTAATAAAAAGATGCTCTTGGCTATAACGTTAAGGTCAAAACTTCTCTTCCCAAATGTTCCTCTTCCTGCTGATAAAAGCTAGTAAGACTGAGGAGTCTGTTTTCTTGTGGCTTTTTTCCTGCCTCTTGCTTGAAATGGGTGACAAAATAAACGACTTGTTTCCTTGCCCTGGCCAGGTGGCTCAGCTGGTCGGAGTGTTGTCCTGTGTACCAAAGGGTTGGGGGTTCAGTTCCTGGCCTGGGCATGTACCTAGGCTGTGGTTTCTATCCCCAGTTGGGGTGTGTAGGGAAGGCAACCAAGCAATGTTTCTTTCCCACATCAGTGTTTCTTTCTCTCTTTTCCTCACTCTCACTCTCCCTGCCCCTCTAAAATAAAAAAAAAACAAAACAAATATATCCTCGGGTGAGGATTAAAAAAAAAAAAAGACACTTTGTTTTAGGGAAAAGTGCCATTGTTGACTAGTTGGGACATTTTTAGATAAGATTGGAGGATTTAGGCGTGAAGTCCCAGAGTTCTAGAGTGGAGACTGGCAAACATTTTCTGTAAAGGACTAGAAAGTATTTTAAGCCTTTCAGGCCAGATGGTCTCTGTTGCAACTATTCCACGCTGCCGCTGCCATTAGAGAGTGAACGCAGCCACAGGCAGTATATAAACAGTGTGGTCGTGTCTCAATAAAACTTCACTACAAAAACAGGGGCGGGGAGGACTTGGCCTGTGGGTCTTAGGTGGCCAGCCCTGATCTCGTGTTCCCAAAGTCAAGTCCCGTAGCTGGGTGGGCGGGCGAGGAGGGGCAAGGGGAGCTAGCCGTTGAGTCACTCAGCAGCATTTCTTCCGAGGTGCAGACTCTTCCGTGTCTGGTTTGGAAAGACCCACATCACTGCATTCCATGGACCTACGGCACCCTGTTTATTATCTGGCCCCCTAAGGATGGATAGCTAGGTTGTTTCTGAGAGGTGGGAATTGTGTTGTATAGCAGTTGTTTGGCTGCCAGGCTCTCAGTGTGTCAGCCCCCTGTGGTCTTCCCCTCCAGGGCCAAGGGCAAGGTGAAGCACTGCCGCATCAACCGGGACGGCCGGCACTTCGTGCTGGGGACCTCTGCCTACTTCGAGAGTCTGGTGGAGCTCGTCAGTTACTACAAGAAGCATGCGCTGTACCGGAAGATGAAACTGCGCTACCCCGTGACCCCCGAGCTCCTGGAGCGCTACAGCATGGTAGGCGGTGGACTCCAGCGTCGTTCGGGGGAGTGTCTTGTCCGAGGTTGTAATTCATCTGTTCACTCAGCTACCCTTCACCGAGCACGTACCACGTGTCTGATGCCGCTCTAGTCCTGGGGGTCGAGCATCGAAAACAGTGGACAAAGACCCTGCGCTCACGCTGCCTGGAGTTCAGTGTGGGGGAGACAGATAATAAATGAGATACATGTAAAACTCCACAGAGCACTGCAAAGTAGTGATAGGTGCCATGAAGAAAAACAAACGGGAAGGTGGACAAGTGTATTCAGGGTGATGCGGCCGGGTTCTCCGAGGGGGGAGCTCGCTGAGGAGACCGCTGAGCAAACAGCAGTGGGTGAAGGAGTGAGTTGTGCAGCTGTGTGGAGGCAGGACGGCAAGGGCAGAGGCCCTGAGGGGAGGACGGGCCTGGAGGCACAGAGGGAGCCAGTGCGGCTGGAGCGGAGTGAGCTGCGGTGGGAGCAGAACTTTGTAAGAATGGGGCTTACCCGGGGCCTGCATGGTGGGCGGCCGTGGTCCGACACTGGCTTCTGTTTGGAGCCATTGCAGGGTCCCGAGCAGGAAGGAGACCTGATCTGATTACCTTGTCTCAGTCCCGATCAGGTGTGTTTATTAACTTACTAGCAAGAGATTTATTGTGCACCTACCCTGTGCCAGGAACTGTCCTAGATTCCGAGAGTGTGGTGGAACGAGGCGGCCCTGGGAAATTTGGGTTCTAGTCAGGGGAGCGGGATAACCAACAGTCACATAATTAAGATGCCCTCGGGCAGTGTGAATTACAAGGAAGAAAATGAACAGGGTGATGCCATAGGGGTGGGTGTTACCTTGGACTGAGGTGGGGGAGGTCAGAGAAGGCCTCCTGCCGAGGGTTGGAATGTGAGCAGAAGCCTGGAAGAGGGAGCGAATTGGCCACAGTTGCTGTGACGGAAGCTGGTTCTGGTTGGGGGAGCAGCTGCCGCACCCCCTCTGAGGTGACTCTGAGGGACAGAGAGTGGGCTGGTGTGGTCAGAGCCTAGTGGGAGAGGGGCAGAGGGAGGGCAGGCTGGCTCTTCAGGGTGTGCAGTAAACGTTTAACCAGTTCTCTGCAGGATGAAGCCCCGGTTTGTGGCCTTGGCCAGTTTCCGTGGTGTAAATACTTCACGGTGGCCGGTTTCAAGGGACCGACCCGAGGTCAGAGACATGCGGCTGCTCCAGCAAACTCAGGGCTTGTGTTTTAACAACAGAGCACAGCACCTAGCACACAGTAGGCCAGGATAGGGCCTTTCTCATTTTGGAGTAAAGTTTCCAAATTTGGGGGAACCTCTTTATAGCTTCTTACTGTCTCTCCCCACAAGACTGGAGTACACTGAGGTTTCATCTCTTCTGCCGGAGGGCAGGAAACGCCAAGGGCAGCTGGAATCCTTGTGCTGTGTGGGGGCTATCACGGGACCATTTGTTTTTCTTTGTTCTTTTCCAGGAAAGAGACATAAACTCCCTGTATGACGTCAGCAGAATGTATGTGGATCCCAGTGAAATCAATCCTTCTATGGTACGGTCTCGACTTTTAATTCACACTATTTCCTCCTGGCCACTAGGTTGACATGGAGTCCACACCCCAGCTGTAATAGGGCGAGAGGACATTTTGGGAAACTTGGCCAAATAATATCTTCCTTCTTTCCTTCTTTCCTTCTTTCTTTCCTTCCTTCCTTCCTTCCTTCCTTCCTTCCTTCCTTCCTTCCTTCCTTCCTTCTCTTTCTTTCTTTTCTTTCTCTCTCTCTCTCTTTTTCTTTCTTTCTAGGAAATGATGATTGACAACATGATATTTTGTGTCACGGAAGAGGTTAATAGAATTCTTCTTAACGTGACCGTGCCTTGCTAAAATTCTGAGGTTTGATGAATCACCTTTGGGCCACACGGCTTCTAATTAAAAGTTTTTCAAATGTTTCTTGCTCCCTGACGAGTTGGTGGTGTTTATAAATCCGCCTGGTTCACTGACCTCCTCACAGTGCAAACACTGCCTCATATCCCCACCCCGCCCGTAGTGTGACTTCATGCAGGCAGGTTGGGTTTCGCTCTGAGCCCCTCGCTCCTCCTCACTCTCGTTTCATCCCAGGTGTGGTTGGAGCCTGCGGAGGGAGTGATGCGAATTTTCTGTTCGAGGGTGGTCTGGCACACAGTTAGTATACAGTTCTTGATCAGGAAGGGGCCCCCCTCGCGGGCTCTGTAGAGAGCAGAGACACATTTATTACTTTTTAAACTTATAATCCTTGGCCAATGCAAATCCCTTTCAGCAAGAAACGAAGTCTGGAACAGTTGTTGGCAAATGGAGCTGTGTTGGGGACATAGCTTGGTGGCAAAAACTTATATTAGAGGTGACAAATACTTTGGTTATGAAATGGCGTAGCCTCCTGTCAGCCAGATGGTGGGGATGGTGGACACTGTGGTGGCCTGCGGAGCACACCGCCCACCCCAGGGGCAGCCGCTCCCACGAGCAGTCCAGAGAGCTGGCCAGGCCTTCCGATTTCTCAAGATAAGCCAGTAATTTATGTGTCTTATGTGGAACCTCCACATTTTCAAATCCTGGCAACTAAAGTTGTAGAGAAAAGTCTTCCTATACTACACGAGGCAAGCAAAACATGACTGCATGCTGAATTTGATTGCAGGCTGCTCAGCTGAGGTGAATGCCTCAAAATAAAATTACTGCTGTTATTATGATTGAAAAATGATTAACAATAAACATTTTGAGAACAGGAAAAAATAATCAGCCTTGTCTCACCATCCTAAGGCAGTAGCTGTCTGCATTTTTGCTGGGTGGTCTGCCTCTGCTGGTCTGTGTATGTGTTTTACAGTCCCCACCACCTGCATCTGTCATTTTTATTCGCTGTGTTCACTTGCCACTTGGCCATGTTGGGCTTCTCCATCACTACTCTTCTTAATGACCATTTCTGTGTAACCTGGTAGGCCAAGGAATTTAGATGAAATACATGGCTCGGAATTTTAACTTTAAAAAAGAATGTTTTCAATGCTGCACGATATTCTGGGTGGCTGTACCGGTTTAGCTGTGTCCCCATCAGCAGCCAAGTGAGTCATTTCTGGTCTTTGCTTTTCTGGTTAACCCTAAAACGGACTTCACACGAGAGGCTCTGGGCATCTTTTGCATTATTTCCTTTAGATGAGATCTTAGAACTGGAATGAGTAGACCAATAATAATAGGTAACATATCAATGATCACACATCAAGCATTGCTCTAAGCACTTGACAGCTCATTAATTCTCACAACAGCCCCATACAATGGGTACTATTTTTTGTGCCCATTGTACAGATGAGGAGGTTGAGGCACACTGAAGTCAAGGTCACATAGCTAGAAAGGTGTGGAGCTGGAATTTGGACCCAGGCAGCTGGGTGTGAGGTGTGTGCTCTTAGCCACTTCGCACTGCTGCATGCCTGCGTGGTCATCTGATGGGTGGCTTGTTCTGGGCAGTTCGTGAAGGACCACCTGTCAGGCTGGAGAATTGCTCCTTGTGGAAGCCATTGTATGCCACGCCCACTTCTGCCACTGGCTGTGTCTTCCTTGGAGGCTGGCAGTGACCTGTGGAGTTTCACAGGGAAAGACGTGGCTCTAATTCTCACGTCCATCCTTGGAGCAAGATGGGCAGGCGCAGCAGGCTCTGTTTGCAGTGGAGGAGACAAGGGCAGGGGGCCTGGTTAGTCTCTGGTCCAAGTTCCTGTGGAACTTGCAGAACCCAGATTAGATTGCTCCTTAAGGAACATCCATGAGCTATGGCAGTGACTTACCGTTAATTGATTCATCTTTGCGGTCAGTCACCTACCAGTTGGTTGACCTTAGGCATGGATACTTCATCTCTTTGTACCTCAGTTTCCTTACCTGTAAAATGGGTGTAATAATGCTGCTACCTACTTGTTAGGGTTGTTGGGAGCATTAAAGGAGATACCATAGATAAAAGGCCTAGAGCAGTGTTTTTCACTATAGTAAACCCTGAATAAAGGTTAGGTGTCATTTTTGTCATTACATGCATTATCTCATTTAATAGGCTCAACTACCCTGTGAAGCATGTAAAGTTTTAATGCCCATTTCCCAGTTGGGGAAACTGAGGCAGAGAGAGCCTCAAGGTTATGTAGTAGTAAGGACCAGAGCGGTAACTTGAACCCACATGTTTGGCTCCAGAGCCTCAGCTCTAAGGAGCAGTTCTACTAGGTTCCTTGTAAAACCCATTCCTCTTCCCTTGGGTGGGGGGAGGGGGCGTTGCTGATCTGAACAGGTCTGACAGTTTCAGAGGTTTTCCCATTAATATTTGCTTGCTGCATGGGTATTCATTTTGCCATGGACTTATGCTTGCCAAGCAGGCAATAAAACAGATTTCATTGACGACAAATTTTATTCTGAGTAAGTTCTGGCTTGTTTCTCTCAGTGCAACGATCATCTTTTGATGAATTTCATGGAAGAGTTCCTCAGTTACACCTGCAAAATGTCAGTGTCCTTCAGGAATCTAGTTAGGGGACCCTTAATTAGTGAGGCCCAGGATGGCCAGGAATGGTATTGAGTTTGAACTTCTGGGAGGAATGTTGAGCCCAGGCACTGAGGACTTCAGAGGTGCTGGTTGCGATTTAATCTGAAAGCCATATCCTTTCTTTGTTGAGGACATTGAGCAATTTTGGGTGCCCTTGGCTCAGAACAGGCCAGTCCCCATTCCTACTCCCTCGTGACTTTTTGAGACTATGGAGCCCCTGCAATGCTGCACTTTGCCAGCAGATGGCGCTGGAACCTCGGACTGAAGCCCCTGCTCCCTAAAGAGAAGAACCAAAAGTGCCAGAGAAAGCGGAGGCTTCCCTCTACTCATGTCAGGGGCCTGACCTTTTCCTTTCTGTTTTCCCTGAAAGCCTCAGAGAACTGTGAAAGCTCTGTATGACTACAAAGCCAAGCAGAGTGACGAGCTGAGCTTCTACCGTGGCGCCCTCATTCACAACGTCTCCAAGGAGCCCGGGGGCTGGTAAGGCTGAGCCGCTTGGTGGATGAACTTGACTGGTCACTTTTTGGTAGTGAGACACAAGTGCTGGCTGAGCTCTGACCCCTCTTATCTGCGTTCTGAGCTGTCTTTGACCTGTTCTGCCTTCTCTGGGAAGTGGCTTGATGCGTGCGTGCTCTGTTCAGAAGAGTGGGTAAGCAATAATAACAATTATTATCATATCACATAGGTTAATATCATGTCACATCATATTATATATTATTTTAATTGTAACAGCAGCCACCGTGTATTGAGGTCATACTGTTTGCCAGGCACTATGCTAGTTGCTTTCGTACTTCATCTAACCAAATCCTCATTACAACCCTGTGGAGTTTTGACTATTATTCCTATTTTACAGATGTGGTGAATGAGGCTTTCCAAAGTTGCACAGCTATTAAAATGCACAGGCCCTTCCTGTTATATAAGCCTGTGCATTATTTTAAATTCAAATTCTTATGCAATGCCTTAATCCTGTGCCCTATGTAATAGCCCCATCATCGGCTGAAGAGGGCACATTTTAGGCCAAAGGTACCTGCTGTGCTAGGGTTTATTAACTCTTCCCTCTTCTCATGTGGGAAAAAAATTTTGCTGCCCAGCCATAGGCCCTGGGGTAAGGAGTTTTGTGGGGTGATTCCTACCATAGAGCTGTAAGAATTTGTTCACAACCATGAGTACCGGTGGGGATTCAAGCACCTTCCAAGATTAGGATCTTGTCTTCCTGCAAGATAGCTGAACCTGACCTAGAACTCTGGATAGCAACTCAAATTGTGTGCCTCTGTGTGTCAAGCTTTGACCTGATCTAGAACTCTGGATAGCAACTCAAATTGTGTGCCTCTGTGTCAAGCTTTGTTTTAAACACTTCATTTGAAATAACTCATTTAGTCCACACAGTGACCCTGTAAGGTTGGTTCTGTCAGTACTTGCATTTTACAGAGAAGTAAACTGGCACAGAGAAGTATAGTAACTTGTCCAGGGCCACACAGCAAGCTGAGATTTGAAGCCAGGCCTTCTGACTTCAGAGCTCACACTCTCAACCTAAATCATATATGGACAGGGTTCAGAGGTTTTCAAGGTTTTTTAATTTAGAGAACCCCCTCTCCAACCCAATTCTTACCTGGATTCCCCAGAGTCAAAACAGGTAATAGCAGAGCTATCTGTCGGAGCCTGGGTTTGGAGCCCCCACCTGGCCTCCCTGCTGGAGCCTAGAGGTCCTCCTTGCAAGGTCCCAGCTCCAGACTGCCAACCACAGTGTTGTCTGTCTGCCTCCCTCCAAGACAGAGGTTTGCCTCTCCAAGGTCCCTCCTGCTGAGTGGCACGGCCAGGATCCAGGTCTCCCCCAGGCCCCAGCGCCCCCTTGCTGTGCCTTTGCACCCTGCCTCTGTTGCGGTCTCACTTCTGTCTGTGAGGATGACTGACACACGGAGCTGTGGGTGGAGCCCAGGTGATCACCGCAGGTCACACCCTTGTGCATGTGGGCAGCAGCTCATGCCTCTCCGCCCCTCTGGTGCGGATGTCCACACGTTCCCAAGGCTGTTGTTTGGAGAAGAATTAAGAACCTGGCATGAGGGCCTTCGCTGAGGCACTGTGGGCAGACCACCCAGCTGGGGTTGCCCCCTTTCTCCTCCTCTCCAGTGACCATAGTGCCATCTAGGGAGGTGCCTGTGTCAGACCCCCTTATGGCATATCCTCCCAAACTGGCTGCAGTAGAGCTGAGGGGACCGGATAATTTTTGCGCATCCTGGGATGTATTTGAGAGCGAAGAGAATGTTATTGTTAATAATCACACCTGGACAGCGGGCACAAATCACTCAGTTCTGGGCAAACAGTCCCCCTGAATACACCAGCTTTTGCCTGAGATGGACCTGGAGAAACAAAGGAGAAAATGGCGTACAACTGGTGAGCCTGTATCCACACGAGGCTGTGGCAGAGTTGGCCTTTACTCTGCTCGTTTAGGTCAATAAACAGTGGAATGTTTCCCACCACCCCCAGTACAGCTTTGATTGAGATTGAGGAAGGTTTCACATGGTGGGGAAGTGGACTTCTCTGACATCTGTACGGACAGATGCCACAGGAGCACAGAAGAGCACTCAGCCTAGGAGGCAATCAGGCAAGGCTCCCTAGAAGAGGCACACCTGAGCTGAACCTAACATGGTTAGTAGGAGCAAGCTGGATGTGAAGGGCACAGACCAAGGCATGGAAGCTAGGCAGCATAGCAGGGGCACAAGTAGGGGGTCACTGGTTGTTTGGAAAGAATGTCAAGTGTGAGTCATGGAGAGTCAGGAGTCGAGGGAGGTCCAAGAGCCCCTGGAGTCAGACCATGTGGGCTCTGATCACCAGGATGAAGAGTCTGGACTTGATTCTGAGGGGTTCGGGAGCCATCAGTGCGGGGTGGTTGGAGATGCATTCTGGAAAGTGCTCCTGGGTGCAGAAGGTGGCCCACAAGGGGCGTTGGAGGGAGGAGCCCTGCATATCCAGGCACTGGACGTGGGGCAAGAATCTTGGAAATGCCACAGTTTAGTTGAGTCCAGACATGTACATAGCTCAGTCGTGTCCCTTGTTATCAGTGCTGCTACAGAGGTAGGAAGGAGGGTGGGGGTGGTGTTTAGCTGAACAACAGGAACACTGTTGAGCATCTACTGTGTATCAGGTGCTATTTAAAGCTCTCAGCATGTGTTAACCCATGAAGTCCCAATAAACCCTCTGAGGGAGGCACTGGGATTACCCCCATTTTACAGACGACACAGAGGACCCACGTAGCTGGTCATGGAGCTGGAATTTGATTCCGGGCTGTTTGGCTCCAGAACCTTATTTATCTCACTCTTGTCTCTGAACTCACGGTGCTCCCTGCTCTAGAGCAGAGCTTGTCTCATGTGGCCTGTGAAGTCCACATGAAGCACTGAAACGTTTGACTTGTGGTGTCTTTGACCAAAAGGCAAGAGGATTCCCCCCGCCCCAGGCTCACTCATTGCTGATAAAGAAAAGCAGGGAGCCCTTTGGCGTGCTCCATTACCTTAGCACCTCCTGTGGCCTCTGGGTCACTTGCCGCCTTTCCCCTGCCCGCAGCTGGGATCTAAGGAGCAGTGATGGGTTGTTAACACTGCCCGGCGAGGCCCGTGATGCCCTCTGTTCTTACCTAGGTGGAAAGGAGACTATGGAACCAAAATCCAGCAGTACTTCCCATCCAATTACGTCGAGGACATTTCATCAGTTGATGTGGAGGATCTGGAGAAGCAGGTGAGGCTCCATCGTTGCAGGGAGGGCCCTGCCACTCCTTCGGGAAATCCACTGAGCCATCTCAGTGGGTACATTTTACATGCTCTGCTGTGTGGTCCCCGCGGAGCCATGACACAGAGTGACGTGGAAAGCAGGATGGTCCCCTGAGCTGTTGTGGGTGAAAATCACTGTGACCAACCATGTTCTAATCAGGGTGCGCTGGGCTGGAAGGCTTTGAGTATGCAGGAGAAATCTCCCTAGAGTGAAAATGGCCAAACGGGGAATTTGTCCTTTGCTTAAAGCAGCTTGCAAATGAAACACATTTAGTTTGGCCAGCCAGTCATTCAGAACATGCTTGGTATGAATAAGCAAGCAGGCCAAAGTGCAAGGTGAGTTGAGGCCTTCCTGGTGGCATTGCAAACTTGGTTTCTGTTCCCTGCCTCCTCTTGGTCAGAAGGCTCAAAGAGCAGCCACTTTCAGTGTTACAGCACTTCCCCAGGGACGAACTCTTTGTATTAAGGCCTTTATGGTCCTGTTTGAGCCCAAGGAATTTTCTAAGGGAGTTGGGGCAATCTGGGAAGGCTGCATGGAGGAAGGGGGAGCATTTGAGCCTTAAAGGACAAATTAGAGATCATCAGCAAGAGACTGACAGGAGGGAATTAATTCTAGGTGGGAAGTACAGCCCAAGCAAAGGTGTGGTGGTGGGAATGTGATTATGTTCAGTGTGCTCAACCTGAGGCAGGGGAATTACGCCCTTACTGTGTCGGTCTGTGGTGCCCCTACCCACACAGCATTAGCCTGGAGGAGGGGTGGGGGAGTAACGCAGTGGGCAGGTGCGCAGTTCTGCCAGCTCTCCTCACACCAGGGTGTTGCCTATTTCACCTGGGCCCTGGGAGGTAGAGCTGGAAGGCTGACCAGGGCTCCCAGAAAGCCTAACAGCCAGATCACAGGGTGTGATGTTGCTTCCACGGGACTTGGAGAGTCACAGAAGGCTCTTGAGCTGGACTTTGGGAGGCCAGATAGTCCCATCTTGTAATGTCAGAAAAAAGGGCCCAATGTGTTTTTGAAACCAGATCCGTGGAAATGCTCCCAAACCAGTTCTAGAATTCACAAGGCCCATTTTTATGGATCGGAAAATGAAATGCCAAACCTGCCAGCACCTGCTCACTGCTCGGCCCCTGTCAGTCACATGCTTCATTATTTAGCGCTCCCCCCGCCCCCCCGGACGTATCCTGTAATGAAAATGCATTTTAAACAGTTCCACCGGCAGCGTCTCTGCTAAATGGTGTGCTTTGGAAACTGGTTGTCTTTTATGATTATACCTGTTAAAACTAACATGAGTTACGTCTTATATTTTCACAGATTATTGAAGACAATCCCTTAGGGTCTCTTTGCAGAGGAATACTGGATCTCAATGCCTATAACGTTGGTGCGTTCACACATGGCCGTAGCCTGGATTCCCACCCAACCCCCCCCCCCCAACCCCCCTGCAAGTCAGGCCTCAGAACCACCCTCAGCAGGGAGGCAGCTCTCGCTGAAGTTGAGTTTTGGGCCAGGCTGGTTGCTGATTGCAGTGTTAGGCCTGCTATTCATATCTGCAAAGTGCTAACGCTGAGTCTTGTGCAGAGTAAGTGCTAGACGAGTGTTAGATGTTGTTATTCCCAATGTCATCATCATTTCAGGGCTCTGCCTGGGTTTCCCATGCTTTTCTAAGAGGGGCTGGGCTCTTGGCCCAGCCGCGGCAGAGCACAGAGTTGGGAGTGTCTGGTTCTAAGCCCAGTTCTGCCTCTCCGTTGCTGAGACCCTGGGCCTGTCACTTCTCTCTGAACCTCCACTTCCTGGCTGCTCAGCTGGGCATCAGGCAACCTGGCCTGCCCACCTTGGAGTCCGGTGCAAGGGGAGATGTGAGTGCACAGCCCAAGTAGCACACAGGTGCATACAGCGGTGCAGGGGCTGTGCATTGCAGGGGCTTCCTGAACCCTGACCATGCCCGCTTTTAAGTGGGGACATAGCAGCTTCCATTCGAGGGGACTGAAGGCAGCGAGGAGAATAATCTGGGCAAGAAGCCCACGGAGCGTTCTTTCCAGGGCAGCCCGCCTTTCCACAGCTCCAGGTGGCCCATCAGTTCATCAGCCTGGGCGTGTTCTCTCCACGGCCTTTCCGGGGGGAGCCTGAGCGTGGTCCAAGGCCTCAGATAAAAATAGTGCTGGGAAATTTCTGCTTCAGGTGTCAGCACTTTGCTTTCTCCATTTATTGCCTGTTTGTTTTTTTCTTGACAACAATCTAATAGGGTAGGTAAGAGAGGGACTCTTGGTTCCAGTTACCAGATGAGAAAACCAGGCCCGCGAGTGCCCACAAGCCCTGCCTGAGGTTCCCAGGCAAGTTAATGGACGCGCTGGGACTCACTTGTGTTGCTCTTTGTATCGTCTCCTGCACCGTGTTTACAGGGCACAGGTACACGGCTGCGTGGTGACAGTCCGGAAGCTGGATTCAGGCCTCAGCTTTGCCATTACGAGCTATGTGAAGTTGCATGTGTCACGTTCCCTCAACAATCTCTGTCCTCTCTTGTGAAATGGGTATGACAGGAAAGCACCCAGAAGGTTGTGATAAGGATTAAATAAGATACAGTGCATGTAATTTGCTTAGAATATTGCTCGGCACATAAGAGCTCAGAGAAGTTAGTGCATAACCTTACTTGGCAGGTTATTTCTCCTCTCAGAGCCTTAATTTCCTTACCTAGAAAACACTTTCTCTGCGGAGAGAATCTATCCCATGGCTCCCTCCTACTGGCGGTCCTTGGTGTGCCTTGGCTTGCGGCTGTGTCGCTCCAGTCTCTGCCTGTGTCTTTAATGGCCGGCTTCACTGTCTCTGTGTTTCAGATTTCCCTCTTCTTTCTCTGATAAGGGCACTAGTTCTTGGAGGTAGGGTCCACCCTAACTCCATGGATCGTCTCATCCAGAGATCCTTAGGTACATGTGCAAAGACCCTGGTTCCAACTAAAGTCACGTTCATAGGCACCAGGGGTCAGCCTGTGGGCATATCTTTTTGGAGAGCACAACTCAGGCTGATGCGTACCCTAACCAGTAACATGTGCCAAGAGTCCAGACGCTGGCCGATGCGAAGCAGGCGTCCCAGTCAGCACTGACCGCTGGGCTCATGCCAGAGTGGCCAGGGCAACGTGAAGTCCGGTCTTCGTGGCTTTCTGACAGGCTGATCAGGACTTGTGGTGTTCTCTCCCCAAAGTGAAAGCCCCGCAGGGGAAAAACCAGAAGCCTTTCGTCTTTATCCTGGAGCCCAAGAAGCAGGGGGACCCTCCGGTGGAGTTTGCCACGGACAGGGTGGAGGAGCTCTTCGAATGGTTTCAGAGCATCCGGCAGATCACCTGGAAGATTGACACCAAGGTAGGCTCTCTGCTCACCTGGGCTCAGGTGGGCCTGGTATTCTTAGGCCCCTGGCACTCTACAGAGAGACATAGGTGGGTCTGGGCAGCAGGAGGAGCAGGCCCAGGGGCCACACAGAATTCAGAGTGGCGGTGAGGTGGGTTCAGACAGTAGGGTAGCACCCATCATTTTGATAGAAGAAAGGGATGTTGGAGGTCCCCCTGGGAAGCTTCAGAAGGCTCAGAGTGTGTGCAGTGACTCTTGATGTTTGGGGCCATATGTTAACAAGAAGGTTTTGTCTTTCTTATCGGGAGTATTTTCTTGTCTCTAAGAATTATTCAAAGCAGGCCGGATCCCTCCCACAGCCAGCATGCACTGGGCTTGCCCCCCTGGGCCTGCAGTGGACTCTGGAAAAACTGTATTGACAAGACCCTGTTCTCTGCCTCCAGAAGTTTGTGGGCTTATGGAGGAGCTTCCACTCTCGATGGGAGTGAACTTTGCAGGGTTATCCTGCGTGGTGCATTAGTGTTGGGCTGGAAGTGTTTTGAGAAGGGTCAGGTTCTGGGTAAGAAGAGGAGGTTTGGTTTGCCTCCTTGGAAGGCATGTACCCTGGGCAAGTGACCAAACGTCTCTGGGCCTCAGTTTCCTCTTCTGCCGAGTGAGGAGCCAGGCACCTAACTGAAAAGGGGACATGAGGATGAAATGAGGTGCAGCGTGAAAAGTGCTAGGTGTGGTGCCTGGTTTTCGACGAGGATGTAGTTCCGGATGGTATTTAACTGTCACGTCATGGTCACACTGGGAGGGCATAGGGAAGTATGAGGTGCCCTCTGCTCTTTCTTGTGGTCATAGAACTGGGAAGAAATTTTAGGGTTTCCTACATGCCCTCTTGCTTCTAAGACAGGTCTTGACCCAAGGGACTGACTTTGAAGTTTTCCCAGGACCTCTTGGGCTCCTGGATGGGTTTTCTTCCTTCAGTGAACTTGGAAGGCCAGGCAGCAGCAGCCTAGTCTCTCCCTCCCCCTGGGGGACCGCACAGCTTGGCCAGTCTCTGGTCACTGCAACTCACCCCTTCAATACCCTGGAGTGGAATTCTCATTTTTAGAAGACTACATAGAGAGCTGGTGGGCTGAGCACCCTCCCTAGTGGGGCCCATCATCTTTCCTGTCCCAGGATCGAGTCAGAGGCCTCACACCTGGGTCCTCATTCTTCCCAAGGCTTGTCACACATCACCAGTCAGTCATGATGAGCAGTGGCCTGCAAGTTTCTTTCTTCCCACTTTTCCTGGTGGGGGCATCTCATTTATCCCTGTGCCTTCAGTGTATTACAGCTCCCAGACACGGGGGGGCGCCACCGTCCCAAGGCTCACTTGAAAGTTCATTTCCCTCTATCTTACAGATGTGTGTTCACATAGCCGGTTGAATAGCTGTCGTCTTGAACTGTATGGCGCCATTTGCCAGCATGCGACCCTCTTAAGTATGTTCTAGTATTTGTGATTCTGGGCACTAGAGCTGAGGATGATGGAGAAAAGCACTAGTGAGAAAACCCTTAGCAACTGTTCTCTGGAGACTTTAGTCTCAGGCACCCAAACCTCTCCTGAAGCGGGGCTGAGTGTTGGGCGTGGCGATGACGCTCTGCCAGCTGCATCCTGGCCCTCCACTTCTCGTGGGGAAAAATGCGACTTCACCTGAAGGTTCTCTGCCTCTTTCTCTCCTCACCTGCGTGGTTTCTGAAGCTAAGCCTCGCTGTTCAAGGCTCCTTTGATCTGCATTCCTCTTTAATTGGTTTTTACATCCGTTAAGACTTCATTAGAAAAAATTGCAAAGTCTTATTGTCTATGAAGAGTTAAAAAGCAGGAGTCAGCAGAATCCACTGAGTCTTGCTCTGGGCCCAGCCAGCTGTAAGACGAGCTGGTGGGGGACGGAGGAAGGACGCCCCACCCTGCCTCTGGGAGAGCAGCATGTGTGAGCTCTCCACTTGCCGCTGGGGGCGCCTGTCCTTGCAAACATGCTCATGGCCTTGTGATTCTGCATGATCTCTGGCCCGCTTTAGTCCATGGGAAAAGACCAGTCACTAAGATCCGTCTAGTTAGTGAGCTTCCAAAGCCTGACCAAGGAAATGTGCTGTGACTTCATATTCTGCGATGGCCCGATGGGCAAAATCTGCCAGTCTGGAGAGTAATTGTTACAAGATTTTGAGGAAATAACTGGTATTTCATCTTAAATTGATAATGTCTTCTGCTAAGGTTTAAAAACACGAAGTCCGTAACTTGCCATTGCTCTGTGCTTTGTGAGGCCAAAGTTCCATAGTTCACTGTAGGTATGGCCCGCCCCCTCCGTACCACCCTCCCCCACATTGAAAGCAGTCCTTTCGTCATTAGAGCTGAGCTGTGCTGTTGCTGTGCTTCCTGTTCCTGAACAACCCCATGGTGAAATCACCAAGCTGACTTGACACAAGGTCTAGGAGAAAACACCCAAAGTCAGGCTGTTGTTTCCCTGACAGCATTTTCCTACTGACTGTGTGGCTGACTCTTCTTCGCCTCTCACTCTGGGCCCATCCCACCCACTCCAACCCCCTCTGGCCTCAGCGCTGTGGCTTTCATTGAGAAAGTGCGGGAAGGGCTGGTGACATTTAGGTGTGTGTGTGTAGATGAGCTCGCTGCTAGAGCAAATTTTGGAGGCTTCTGGTCACACTGAAATCTGTCCTGGTGATGTGGTCGCTGCCGGGGCTCATAAAAAAGGCTCCTTTGCTGGTCATTGATTGCTGAGGTCCACAGTGGCCCCAGGATTCACGTGAGCACTCATGGGTGAAGGCATTCTTCCAGAAGAAATCGGGTGCCTACACCTACCTGTTTAAAGAGCAGACTTTTTCCATCCTTGCCAGGGGGACATTTCTGGAGCAACCTGAGCAGCCCCCACCTGCTGTTTGCCACATGCCTGGTGGGGTGCCAAGGCCTCCTTGTTTAATTCTCTAGGAGTGGGGTACTCGTGTGAGCCTTGCTTGACAGTTGAGGAAACTGAGGTGCAGAGAGAGAGCCTATAACCTGCCCAGCTGACCCAGCTAATAAATAGCAGGGTCAGCTTTCAAACCCATGTCTCTGATTCCAGTCCCCCCTGTCATTACCACTGTGTTCCGTAGCTCCTCTTTCTCCCCGTCACCTGAACACTTGCTACCCGCAGGGCCTGCTCCCAAGGGACATGTCCAGTGGATAAACAAGGTCTGGGCTGTAGTGATTAGTGACATCAGTGCAGGACAGTGTGAGGCTGAGCAAGGCCAGGCCTGGGTGAAATAGTGAGCACTCTCGAAGGTTTGAGGGAAGCAATATCCTTTTCTAAGTTCTGGCTGGAGTTATCCAGGGAGGCTTCCTGGAGAAGGCATGCATGATCTGGGAAGTTGTCCAGGAGGAGGAGGAGGAGGAGGGATCTGATGGAACATCAGAGGGGGGAAGATGGGGACTGTAGGCTGAGGAGCCAGGAGGTCATTGCTGTGGTTCTGGGGCATTTTAGAGAAACCAAGAGGCAGGCAGAGACTGTGCACATTGCCCAGGGCCACTGCCCTGTGAGGGGTGCCCAGGCCAGCAATTTACGACAAGGATGCTGTGTTCTACAGAGCCCAGGAGGACATGAGGTTGTGGGCTTGGAGAACTAGAATTGGATGCACTCGAACAGTGGTTCATAGGCCAGCAGAGGGTTTAGGAGCGTGATGTGGTGACAGACCACAATCCTGGGTGGAGGTGACTTGGTCAAGAGTTTTGACAGGAAGAGGAAGGAAGGAGGAGGGACAGGGGAAAGGAAGACATTCAATCATATTAAAGAGCTGAGCGTGCAGGAGGGCCAAGAGGAGAGACGGCAGTCAGAGGGGAGAAAAGCATGCTCGGTGGGCTGGGGACGGGATTCCTTAGGTGCTGGCCGGAGGGCCAAAACTAAAGGCAGTCGGCCCAAACAGGAGAACAACATGAAGTACTGGGAGAAGAACCAGTCCATCGCCATCGAGCTGTCGGACCTGGTCGTCTACTGCAAGCCAACCAGCAAGACCAAAGACAACTTAGGTACTGTCTCTCACGACTCTGCCTCCGCACGTGGTGAAAACTCTTGTTCCTCACAGGGCACAGCCAGTGTGGTTCCTGCTTATTCTTAACTGCTCTGGGCAGAGCTTCCCCTTGCATTTGTCCTCAGAGCCAGGGGGCTAGTTACACAGGCCCTCCTGGCATCTTAGGAGAAAAATCCTCTCAGAGAGTGGGGCAGTTTCCTATTGCTACTATAACAAGTACCTGCAAACTTGGTGGCAGAAAACAACGTAATTTACTCTTTCCGTCCTGGAGGCCAGAAGTCTGGAATCAGTATCTGTAGGCTGAAATCAAGGTGTGGACAGATTTCAGCCTCTCCTTCTGGATTCTGGTGGCCGCCAACATTCCTTGGCTTGTGGCTGCATCATTCCAATCTGCCTCTTGGTCACATGTCCTTCTCTTCTGTGCAGTCAAAATACTCCCTATTAAAAGGGTCTGTGGTAACATTTAGGGCCCAGATAATCTCCCAATGGCAAGCTCCTTAATTTAATTATATCTGCAAAGCCCCCTTTGCCATATAAGGCAATTATCCAGCACAGAAGGATTCAAAAATGACTCTTACACCAAATTCTCCAAAGTAGCCAGTTCTTTGACCTTAGAATTATCCCATTCACATTTCCTTCCTCCTTTCTTTGAACCTTTGGAGCAGATCCTATCTTTGATCTCAGGAATGTGTGATTCTAGTACCAAGGACCAGAGAAATGGTACTAAACCCCAGAATTAACAGTCACTAGGAGACTGTTCCCCAGGCACCTCCACTTTGCAGGTTTATGGGCTGTCCCGTCACAGCTGGACGTGAAGGAGCAAAGCTTCACCCACGCAAAGAATTGTTTGCATGTTCCCCTCCCGCTCCTCCCATTATTCTCCTCCTCCCTCACAGCCTTTCCTGCAGGCAGTCAATTCTCCCTCCACCGGGAGGCTTGGTTCACTCATCTGCACCTCTAGCATCTCTGATGAGGAAGCCATTCCTAAGAGGGGAGAATTAACTCTCCTGCTGATCCCTGACCCGCCCCCTTTCTGTACTTGTGCTGCTTTTGTGTTTTCTTGTGCGAGGCTGCCGGTAATTTTAAACAAAAAGAAAATTACAATAATCCTAGACGAAAAGATCGTGGGAACACTGGGATCCCTTTTAATAGCTAGGATCCCTGAGGGGCAGGAGCCCACAGCAGTTCCAGTTATGGGCATGGCATCAGGACCATGTGCATGTCTTGTCAGAGGGCTTCCTGGTTTCAGTTTATGGGCCTTCTCATTCGGATAATGCACGAGACACATGATAAACGGTGAGTCTGTCTCTGTGCAGAAAATCCTGACTTCCGAGAAATCCGTTCCTTTGTGGAGACGAAGGCTGACAGCGTCGTCAGGCAGAAACCCATCGATCTCCTGAAGTACAATCAGAAGGCCCTGACCCGCGTTTACCCGAAGGGACAGAGGGTGGACTCCTCCAACTACGATCCCTTCCGCCTCTGGCTGTGTGGCTCCCAAATGGTGGCACTCAATTTCCAGACTGCAGGTAAGGGGGACAGCTCGTGGCCAGTAAATCTAAGATGATGGTAGTGTCATTCCAGGCACAGTCTCTGGTGGAATATGCTGTCTCAGTACCTGTGATTTGTCTTAGGAACTGGTGTAACCAGAATGGTAGTGTGAGGCTCAGCAGTTGAATAAAGTGACTAAGGGGACTGATGGGCATATCTGACAGTGGGCACTTGTATTCGGCAGGTTCTGTGATGGCAAGTGACAGACACGGAGTTAGTCTGGATTAAGAAAGAAAGGAAATTCATTAGCTCACATATTTAAAAAGCCTAGGAGTTGTTCAGCTTCAGGCATAGCTGGATCAAGGTGTTCAGTGGCTTCCTTCTGCACTTGCCTTTCTTCCTGGTGCATCTGTCTTCAAGGGCTTCATGCTCAGACTCTCCTTCAGAGATATTCACAAGCTGTGGAAAACGAACATGTGAAATTCTTTTTACATAAACAGTAGCATAAATCACAGTGTTTTGCACTTTTATTGTTATTTAAGTCTCTTTTGGAGAACTGTTCATCAATTATATCCTTTCTATTGCTTTTATGCCTGCACAGAATTCCACTGATTAGAACCATCGTTTATTCAACCAGGCCCCTGCTGAGGCACACTTAGGTTATTCCCCATCCTTTGCTATTCCAGACGGCACTGCCTTCTGTGAGATAATTCTCAGACGTGCAGGGTAGGTTAAACAGCACTCGCATTTTGATCAACTGCCCTGAGGACAACCACTGAACACCTGTGTCCAGGGGTGCCTGAGCTGAGACCCTCCACCACGTGCTTCCGTAGAGATTGTGGGTGGGAATGCAAACTGGTAAAGCATTTGAATACACCCTTCTGGCATAACTTCACCAGCTTAGTTTGATCAATCTTTGCCCATCTGATAGATGAAAGTTGCCCTCACACTGTCATTAAAGCTTCCCTTATTGGCGTTGCCCTTATTTTGAGTCACACGAACCCGTTTCTCATGTATTTAGGAAACACTTGCTTTTTCTTTTCTGACCCAGCTCTGTGAGGGTGTGTGTGTATTTATAGCACACATCGATCAGCTCTCTCCGTGGGCTAACTTTAGACGTATTTGTTTATCTGTCATTGGAGTTAAAAGGATTTTTCTTTCCACAGTGTGTCTTAACTTTTATGGTGTTTTTTTCCTATGTAGGCATTTTTAGCTTTGAGTGGTTTATAATTTTTTTATGGTTCTGGATTTGGTCTCATACTTGGAAAGGTGTTCCCTGGTCTGAGATGTTCTAAAAAGTCCATGTTTTTCTTCCAGTAATATGGGTTTTGGGTGGAAAAGGTTTTTTTAAAAACCCACATTTTCTTTGAGTTTAGGTATCTGTTTTAACAACTGGCTTATATTATTTTTGGGAATAATCACTTGTGTAAACCTTGGCCCGCAGGCCAGCCTTTCCCGCTGGACTTACCACAGTGGTGCCCTTTCCTTCCCAGACAAGTACATGCAGATGAATCAGGCCTTGTTCTCACTCAATGGGAGGACCGGCTACGTCCTACAACCCGAGAGCATGAGGACGGATAAATACGACCCCATGCCACCCGAGTCCCAGAGGAAGATTCAGATGACCTTGACAGTCAAGGTAAGGCACCGCTGTCCTTTGCCTAGGGAACCAGGGCAGCAGTGGAAGGCCCAGCCCTGTGCCTAGTGATGCCTGTCATCTTGTTTAACTGTCACCACCCAGACACGGCTTGAGGGTTCAGGGGGTTTCTCCTGGGTCCTGGCAAGGATGGTTTCTGGCCAGGAAAGGAGGGAAAGAAAGCATGTGGGAAAACGGCCATTTGGTCTCCATGGAGGGAACGTTTGTCCCCACAATGTCCAGTTTTGAGGGCGAAAGCTTTTTAAAATTTACTCAACTTTTAGAGAATATGTTGTCTTTTTGTGAGAATTTTTACTTTTTCCTCTTTGGGAAAATATGAAAGGTAGAAAATAAACTGCATTTCTCATAAGATTTAGGAAGAGAAAAAAATGAAACATTTGTAACCAAAGGCCTTTAAGAGAAAGTCACACACTCCCCCATCCTTTCCTTGGAGCTGGGAAATCAAGTGATTAAACGCCCTGTATCTGTAGGTGCCCCCCTGCGCATGGGTGGATGTGTTTTGTGTTCGGGTGCGGTGCACCTGTTCACTTCAATGGCTCTGACCCTGGCTCATCTGAACAGCTCTGGGAATCCACCGCAAATCTCCACTCCATTCCCTCACCCATGGGAGGGAAACGGTGGTGGTACCTGCTTCAAAAGGTTGTTAGGACTTCTCCAGTAAAGACATTGAGGCTGGCTTTGAACTCATATATAGTCTGATGCTAGAACCAAAAATGAGCTCCCTGCTAGACCACCCACACAGAACTTGTTAGCGCCTCCCACAACAGCCCTGGGAGAATTCCAGCACTCACCGTTGGTGTCCTAGGTTCTCGGGGCTCGCCATCTTCCCAAGCCTGGACGAAGCATTGCCTGTCCCTTTGTGGAGGTGGAAATATGTGGAGCTGAATATGACAACAACAAGTTTAAGACGACAGTTGTGAGTAAGTTGCGTGGGTCCTTCATCCTCTTACACTGCAAGTGAGCTGTGTCGCATGTTGGGGGTGCCCTTCGTTGGGGATTCTGTAACGCACTTTGGTTGTCCAGGTCTTTTCCTTCATCCCTCTTGCTCACTACAGTTCAGCTCCTGGAGGGGAAACAAAGGACCAAGTGATTAAATAGTTGGACTTGTACCCAGTACTGTGATTCTGGCTGTCTGTGCAGCAGCCCCCCCCCACCCCCCCGCCACCTTTTACCTCCGCAGTCCAAGCCTAAGAAGCAGAGACACAGAGGAGGTGACCATCTGACCCCAAGGCTGCAGCCTAACCTGGGTGATCTTTTCCCACAGAGGGCAGGGAGGCCTAGACAAACGTGTGATCTTCCATTTTAAGCCAGGAAGAGACCGTGAACTGCGGGCCCTTTGAGGCCCGGGTCACAGCCCCTGGTGAAAGGCGGCCCAAGGACAACTCACACACTGACCAGTGAAACTGGTGTTTGTGCAGGGTGGCAGGTTGACTGACTGCCTACCTTGCTCTATGGGGCTGGTTCTCCCCTGACAACAAGGACCTATGCTGGTTCTACCCCTTCAGATGCCCTAACGCACCCCCGTCCCTCTTACCTCCTCCAAGCCCACCTCTTCCTGCTCCACCACTGCCTCCTGCCCCAGGAAGTTGAGATGGGAGCCATATAAAGGGGTATGGGGTCCTCCCCCTCCTTATTCAGGCCTGTGACAACAGCTTTACCAGGATTGCTACTGGGAGAAAGATTATTCACATTTTCTCAGACCTTGGCATAGGTGCATATTTACACAGTTGCTCAGGAGATTCAAAGCCAATGAATGTAGAGATGGTTTTTCCAGGAGGGGCCTCTAATAAGCTTTGATCACCTTCCAGACGACAATGGCCTAAGCCCTGTTTGGGCTCCAACACAGGAGAAGGTGACATTTGAAATTTATGATCCAAACCTTGCGTTTCTGCGCTTTGTGGTGTACGAGGAAGATATGTTCAGCGATCCCAACTTTCTCGCACATGCCACTTACCCCATTAAAGGAATCAAATCAGGTAAGCAGCTTTTAATTAAGATGTTCACAGAAATGGAGAGCACATGGAGGGTTATCAACAGGGGAGTGGGAGGAGGAGAGAGGGGGAAAAGGTCCCGAGAATAAGTAGCATAGATGGTGGGTAGAAAATAGGGGGAGGGCAGAATAGTGTGGGAAATGTAGAAGCTAAAGAACTTATGACACATGGACATGAACTAAAGGGGGGAATGAGGGGGGAGAAATGGGACAACTGTAATAGCAGAATCAATAAAATTTATTTAAACAAAGAAAGATGTTCAGTTTGGGCTAGCATTGTTCTTTGGCCTATGCTGATGGCTTTAAAAAGAATAAAAAGCATTTTTCCTGGCATTTAGGAAATCACTGCAAAACCAATTAGGTGGCTTGGCGAGCTCATCTCATGGTACTGCCCTGAGCTGGCACATGTATAGCACGCTACGGTTTAGCACAGGGATGGGGGCAAGGACCAGACTGGATGCTGGACCCTTCAAAGTTGGATGTCTACGTGCAAAATTGGACTATTGGCTGATTTTCTACAGTGATTTGATTTCATTTGGAAAGGTTAGAAGCCTATTGCCTGTCCTCAGCCAGTGGCCTATGTCTGTCTGGAGCTCCCGCCCTCTCCCTGGATGGGAAGGAAAAGGCCCTCAGCCGCTGGTGGGATTTACGGCTGTAGTTCACCTCTCCTGAGTCATCTGGACAAGTGACTGAAGCTTTCAGAGCTTCGCTCTCCTCTTCTGTAAAAGCGGGATGGTTGTTTTTTCTTCCCAAACACCAGCCAAGCTGGGTCATGTGACCAGCTCTTAAGACTCAGGAGACCCGGTCCCACCCCTCCAAGCCAGGGAGATGCTCGGGAGGGAGGAGATACGGGAAGCAGCACCATGAGCTTGGTGCTGCTTCCCGGATACAGTTTGTCTCATTTATTTACCTGCTGGATTTTATGTAGAGTGTTTGCCAAACTGACTTTCCCTTGATGTTGAATTCCCTTTCCCCTTCCTTTGTATTTGAGACATGAGAGCACAGATCCTTCTGGACTCCTCACGATGTCGCTGTTTCCCTGTTTTCTAAGCATTATTTTTCAAGAAAAAAGGTCACTCTTGTTTTAGTGATTTATATACAAACAGTCTTTTCTCGATGTTTGGAGCCCTTGGGTCCTGTTTTCTGGCGCCCCTCCCCCCCAACTTGGAACAT
Organism: Glossophaga mutica; assembly: GCA_039655065.1. Taxonomy (NCBI): domain Eukaryota; kingdom Metazoa; phylum Chordata; class Mammalia; order Chiroptera; family Phyllostomidae; genus Glossophaga; species Glossophaga mutica. The sequence goes on from CM077315.1 coordinate 25,905,817, forward strand.
ATCAGATATTCCCTAGATTTCTAGTTTTTTGAGGTCATAAATCTGATCATTCCCACCACTGGGCACTTGCCCAGGTAGACATGCTGGGACCTCGGTTAGAAAATGCAGGTTCCTGAGTCCGTTCCAAGGTAGGACTCAAGCAGCTCAGGTTGGGATCTAGGACCCTGTGTGTTCAGCCAGCTTCTTGGGTGGCATTTCAAGAAAACAGCTAGACTGAGCCTACCCATCTTACCATCATGGAAACGAATTCCTAGACTAAGCAACAACTTGAAAAATGTTTAAACTCCTTTTAGCACTGTAGGAACACCCAGCTTCCTAACTTACTCTAATAAGAACAACAGGTACTCCTTTGTAAGTCCCAGAGGCTGGATATTTGGCAACCCCTCTTGGTTAACTTGCCCACTACGTTGTAAACTACATTAAATCCAGCAATTGAGGTGCAGTTCTTAACTTTGTAAATTGGTTGTTTTTCTTTTATAATCCTTGCCTGAGGATGTGTTTATTGACTTTAGGGAGAGAGAGAGAAACTTTGATAGGCTGCCTCTGGTATACGCCCCAACAGGGGACCAAACCCACAACCTTTGGCTACTACTAGGACAACGCTCCAACCAACTGAACCACCCAGTCAGGGTTTGTAGTTTGCCCCTTTTAAAATAAACAATGTTTAGGACAGATTCCTTTTTATGGTAACTATGCCAACCTATTCCTAACCCATGTCCACTTGAAGGGTAAGGCATATGAGCAAGGCAGACCCCCCCAGTGCCTTGGGGAAAGTTGATGATGAAGCCTCCTTAACAGCCACCAAATTGTATCAGTTCACCTAGAAAATGCTATGACTTAGCTTGGAGATTTAACAAACAAAGCACAAAGCTTCAAGGATGATGAAAACTGTGACCCTTCACCCAACTGTGAGATACTCAGTAAGGACCTTTTCTTTCCCTCTTCTTTCCAGCTTCTAACAACGCCTGGCACATCCATATTTATGGAGGGAATGAAATAAAATGAACAAGCCCTTTGTGCATAAGGCATTGGGGGCCTTCTGAACTCAAAAATAAACTTTGCCCATTGTCATTAGGGATATGCTTAAGCTTTTAAGCCAGCTGGAGCTCAGAAAGAAAAACATCATTTATTGTGTTAGGTGCCTTAAACTCTTTCTCTTCTAATCCTCACAGCAATCCTGTGAAAGAGGTTTTTTATCATCTCTGCTTTTTAAATAGAAGCACTTTGGGGCCTAGAGATGTTAATTAACTTGCTCAAGGTCACACACCTGTAAGACCAGAGCTGGGTGCAAAGCCAGGATGTCTGATTCCAAACCCATGTTCTTCCTGCTCTCCAGGCCTCCTGTACTCCTCCTGAGCCAAAACACTGCTCACTCTTCCAAAGACATCTCTAGCTCCCTTTCTCTGTGACACAACTCAAACCAACAAGAATAAAAACAGAATTAAACTGTTTTTGGTGAAATTGACAAACCCCTTTCAGTCCTACTTCCCAATATTCAGGAAGGGCCGCTCATAACCATGGGACCTGGGCAGGGAGAAAAGGTACATGGAGCTGGAGACATTGGCAGAGGGGACAGGGCCCCCATCTGGAGGCACGCACTGAGTGCAACGGTACCACTCTGCTTGGAACCATGTTAGCTGGAGGGCACAGGCTGCCCGGCAGGCTTCCCAGACACCAGGGAGTGCTCAGATCCCAGTACATTCTAATAGTCGATCCACACCTAGGCTGACTTCTTCCCCCTGTCCACAGACCAGCCAGGAGCTCAGTCCCACCCCAGACCTCCAGGGTCAGAATCTGCACTGTAATCAGATCCACAGGTGGTTCATATCTGCATCAAAGCTGGAGAAGCATGGGGCTGGACTGCAAGAATTCTGTGGGTATCCGGGCAAAAACCCCAAACCAATCAACAACAAAATTCCCATCACCTGTGTAAGGAGTAACTCCCTCAGAAAACTTCCCTATAGCAATGTTCAAGTAGAACAATGTCCTCAAAAACCCTCCAGGGAAAAGAGTAAGACCTGAGGGTTTATACCCACTCACTGTCACTCAAGCATAAAATTAAAGGGCAGGTATGTTCAAACATGCACAGTTCAGGGATATGTCCATGAGTTCAAATTGAAGAAAACAAAGACAAATTTAGCCAAGGGAAATGTTCAATAAAAGGGTGGTAAGCATTGGATACTTTTAAAAATTGTGCAGTTCATTGCATGTGCCAATTTTATATCAGAAAAAGAACACTATAAACAAACACTGAGCTTTCGTTAGTGAGATGCATGCTGACATTTCAGGGGAAAGTGTACGATGTACAAAGTCTTCATCTTTGAAATACACACATGATAGATTGATGGGTGGAGAAATGTGATAAAACAAGTGGAGTAAAAGGTTAATGGTGAGATCTAGGTAGTGATTGTACAAGTACTTCTTGTAATACTCTTTTAGCTTTGCTGTATAAATGTCAGAAAAATATAGCCAAGTCTACCTTCGTGAAAGAATTATGGTTACAAAATGGAGCACACATATTACAATACCATGTTGATTTAGAAATAATATGGTTTTAACACATTAGGGGACAAAGAGGGAGGGAAGGTCCAGGGTTGTGTAAGCATGCCATTTTCCTCATCTTAAGCAGTGAAAAGCAATTGACTCAATAGATATTAAAGGTTATAACTGATAGTGTAAAAGGTTCTCTAAGAGAAATAAGGCTAATCATTGAACAAGCCAAAACCTGAATGGTGAAATAGTGGGAGTGCCCTAATTTGAGTATTGCTTGTCCTGAGAATCAGTAGATACAATGCAAATAAAAAGCTTTCAAGTCAGAGAGGCGGGCCCAAGATGGTGGTGTAGGTGGGCACTGAGCTTGCCCCCTTCCAAGGACATGTCAAAGGTACACCTATATGCAGAATTCCTCTTGAGAGACAACTGCCAGCCGATTGAAAAGCATCTACACAACAAGTAAGAGAAAGCGACGACATGGAGAAGGTTGGGGTACCATGACAGCTCTCCAGGAGAGCTGAGGAAACAACCCAGGACTGGAGGAACCACTGAGCGCCATTGCTTACATTTTCCCCAAATGTGGACAGTGGGCAGGAGCTCCATCCAGGACCTCTGGCTGACCTGCAGGCCCCAGGTACCCCTCTTGGAGCTGGAGCTGGAGCCAGCAGAAAGAGGAAGGCACCATAGCTGCATACAAGGGATGCCTCCACCAGGAGATTGATCCAGTGGATACAACAGGGTTCTGCTTTGCACACTCACTAGGCTGCACACACAAGGGGCTCCCTTGCCTGGACAGAGTGTGGAACCAGGAAAACACTGAGGAATCCACATGCAGGACCATCCCTTCCAGAGGAAGTGCAGAGATAGTGAGGCGCTGATGCCCACGCGTGTGGGGCTGCTTCACCAGAAGAAAGTTGGGGAGCAAGCAAAACTTTGCAGTGCCCACCCATAGGCTGCCCCATGCAGAGTGAGGGGGGTGTTGCTATGTGCAGGAAAGGTACCCCACCTGGAGAAATGGCAGAGTTAGTAGGGCAATGAAAAGCAGGCATGCAGAGCAGCCTCACCCAGACCCTACTCTAAGGGTGGACAATTAAAGCAACAGGGCTGCTGTGCAGAGTTGGAGGGGTGCAGCTGAGTTCGGAGGAGTAGCACTACCTTGAGAGGGAGCAGAACAAACAAAGCGCAGCTGTGTGTGCACATTCAGGCATGCAAAGCAGCCCCACCCAGACCTTGCTCTGATCACAGACAGTTAAAGTAATGGGGCACACGGAGAATGCACCTAGCAGCCTCATCTACATCAGGTAGCCACACCCAGATTAAAATGCCAGGGAGGCACAGTCACACCAGCATGCCCCATCTGGAACCCACTCCTTCAGGCCAGGTGACACACAAGGTACCTCACATGGCTGCCCCAACTGCAACCAGACTGCCAAAACTATTCAGTGCAGTCTACACAGAGGCTACTCTTTCAAGACTGGAAGGGATATCTATTCGACTCGTCAGAACAAACACAGTAAGTCAAACAAAATGGGGAGACAGAAGAATATGCCACAAATGGAGGAATAAGAAAAAAAAAAAACTCCAGAGAAAAACCCAATGAAACAGAGATAAGTAATTTTCTTGATAAAGAATTAAAAGAAATGGTCATTAGGAAGCTCAACAAACTTGAGAATACAATAGAGGAACTCAGCACCTCAATAAAGAGAAAATGTAATAAAGAGCCAATCAGAGATGAAGAATACAATAATTTAAATGAATATATTGGAAGGAGTCAACAGCAGATTGATTAATACAGAAGAATGGATTAGCTATCTGGAAGACAGAATAGTGGAAATCATCCAATTAGAACAGCAAAATAAAAAAAATTAATGAGGATAGTAGTAAGAGATCTGAGATAACATCAAGCACCCTAATGTCTGCATTGTAGGAATTCCATAAAAGGAGGAAAGAGAGAAAGGAGCAGAAAGAGTATTTGAAGAAATAATGCCTAAAAACTATCCTAATCTGGGGAAGGAAACAGACATCCCCGGTCCAGGAAGAACAGGGAGTTCCAAACAAGATGAACCTCAAGAGACCTACAATACATCAAGACATTGTAATTCAAAAGGCAAAAGTTAAGGGTAAATAGAAAGCCTTAAAGGCAGCAAGAATGAAACACGAAATCACATACAAGGAAAACCCTGTAAGGTTATCAGCTAATTTTGCAGAAGCAACTTTACAGGCCATAAGGTAGTGGAGGAGATATTTAAAGTGCTGAAAGAAAGGAATATATCTAACCACTATGTTGTACACCTGAAATTAATACAGAATACGATTGAATGTAAACTGTAATTGAAAAATAAAAGAAACTTAAAAAAAAAAAAAAAAAGGAAGATACAACCTATAATACTATATCCAACAAGGTTGTCACTTGGAATTGAAAGAGATAAAGATATTCCCAGACAAGCAAAAGCTAAACTGACCTTACAACACCCAGTAAACTGACCTTACAAGAAATGTTAAAGGGTCTTTATGCAGAAAAGAATAGGCTATAAATAATACAGGAAAGAAAAATTTATCACTGGTAAAGGCAAATATACAATAATCACAGTGAATCAACCACTTAAAAAGCTAATATGGCCCTGGCTGGTGTAGCTCAGTGGATTGAGCGCGGGCCTGCGAACCGAAAGATCGCGGTTCGATTCCCAGTCAGGGCACATGCCTGGGTTGCCAGGCCAGTTCCTGTCAGGGGACATACAAGAGGCAACCGCACATTGATGTTTCTCTCCCTCTCTCCTTCCCTTCCCCTCTGAAGATAAATAAATAAAATCTAAAAGGAAAAAAAAAATCTTAAAAAAAAAAAAAGCTAATATGAAGGTTAAAAGATAGTAGTAGCAAAATTAACTATCACTACAATAAATAATCAGGGATATATTAAACAAAGATATAAAACATCAAAAAAGATTGGGGGAGTAAAAATATAGTGCTTTCAGAATATGACTGAACCTAAATGCTTCTCCCTCTCCCTCTCTCCATATATATATATGGAGTTTAAACACATATGTATGCGCAACACACATATATATAGAGAGAGAGCGGGAGGGGGAGAGAGAGAGATTTCTCTCTGTTTCCATATATATATATCTATGAATTTCGTGGTAATCATAACAAAAACATACAAAAACACCTAATACATAGAAATAAAGACAGGGGGGCTGCCAAAACAAGGAGACAAAGGACACGGCCCAAATGAAAGAACAGATCAAAGGTCCAGAAAAAAGCTGTATGAAATGGTGACAAGCAATGTATCAGATGCAGAGTTCAAGACTCTGGTTATAAGGATGCTCAAGGAACTTAGTGAGGACCTCAACATAAAAAAGACCTGGTCAGAATTGAAAGATACCTTAATTGAAATAAAGAACAATTTACAGGGAAACAACAGTAGAGTAGATGAAGCCAAGATTCAAATCAATGATATGGAATGTAAAGGAAGCAAAAAACAACCAACCAGACCAACAAGAAGAAAAAAAATCCCCCCCAAAACAAGATAGTGTAAGCAGCCTCTGGGACAACATCAAGTATTCCAACATTCGCTTCGTAGTGGTGCCAGAAGGAGAAGAGAAAGAGGAAGAAATTGGAAATCATTTGAAAAAATAAGATTTCCCTAATTTCATAAAGGAAATGGACATGCAAGTCCTGCAAACACAGAGAGACCCAAACAAAATGGACACAAAGAGGCCCACCCCAAGACACATCATAATTAAAATGCCAAAGTTTAAAGAAATGTGAGGGGTGGTCTGGGAGAATGAAGAGGTAAGGGGATTAAGAAATACAAATAGGTAGGTACAGAATAGCCATGGGGATGTAAAGTACAGTATAGGAAATGGAGTATCCAAAGAACTTATTCACATGACCCAGGGACATGAACAATAGTGGAGGTATTGCCTGAAGGAGTGGGGGTGCTGGATGGAAGGGGCAAAGGGGGAAAACTCAGGACAACTCTAAAAGCATAATCAATAAAATATAATTTAAAAAATACAAAACATGAAGAGAAAGCAATCCAATCAAATCACTGAAGAAAACCAACAAATTAAAAGGGAAGAGATCAAGAGAAGAAGAAAGGAGCAGTGAGGAACCAGAAAAACAACCAAAATACAACTAACAAAATGTCGATAAGCACATTCCTATCAATAATTACTCAATGTAAATGGACTGAATGCTCCAATCAGAAGACATAAGGTGGTAGAATGGATAAACAAAAACACATGATCCATCTATTTGCTGCTTATCAGAGATTCCCATTAGATTGAAAAAACACACAGACTGAAAGTGAAGGGTTAGAAAAATATATTCCATGCACATAGAAACAAAAAGAAAGCTGGGGTGGCAATACTCAGACAAAATAGACTGCAAAACAAAGACTGTAAAAAGAGACAGAGACAGGTATTACATAATTTTAAAGGGGTCCATCCAAGAAGAGGATATGACAATTGTAAGTACCTACACACCCAAAGCAGAAGTACTTAAGAATGTAAAATAAATGTTAATGGACATAAGGGCCAAAATTAATAGCAGTATTATAGTAGCTGGGGACTTTAATACTACACATACCTCAGTGGATAGATTTCTTATGGACAGAAAATTAATATAGAAATAATAGCCTTAATTTCCACATAAGACCAGTCTGATTTGATACTTATAGAGCATTTCATACAAAAACTGTAGATTACACATTTTTCTCAAGTGCACATGGAACATTTTCACATACAACTCCATAGAACAAGCCTCAATAAATTCAAGAAGATTGAAATTATATCTAGCATATTTTCTGACTACTATGGCATGAAACTAGAAATCAAAATCAACTACAGTAAGAAAAGTGGAAAAATTACAAATACATGGAGATTAAACAACATGCTTCTAAACAACCAATGGATCAAAGAGGAAGTCAAACAGGAAATCAAACACTTCTGAGACAAATGAACATACAACTTTACAAAATGTATGGGATGCAACAAAAGCAGTTATAAGAGGACTGTTTATAGCTATATAAGGTCTATGTTAACAAGGAGGAAAAATCCCAAATAAACAATCTAAATTTGCACCTAATGAAACTAGAAAAGGAGGAACAAAAACCCTAAGTAAGTGGAAGGAAGGAAATAATAAAGATCAAAGTGGAAATAAATGAAACAGAAAATAGAAAAGCAATAGAAAAGATTAATGAAACTAAAAGCTGGTTCTTTGAAAGGATAAATAAAATTGGCAAGCCTCTAGCAATACTCATCAAGCAAAAAAGAGAACACAAATAAAATCAGAAATGAAAGATTACAACAAACCCAATAGAAATATGAAAGATCATTAAAGAATACTCTGAACAATTATATACCAACAAATTGGATGATCTAGAAGTAATGGATAAATTTTCTAGAAACATACAAACTTTCAAGACTAAACCAGGAGGAAATAGAGAATCTGAACAGACCAATTACTAGCAATGATACTGAAACAAAAAAATTCCCAACAAACAAAAGCCCAGGATAAAATGGTTCCTCAGGTGAATTCTACTAAACATTTCAAGAAGAATTAGTATCTATCCTTCTCAAACTGTTCCAAAAAAAGAAGAGGAAGGAACATTTCAAATTCATTCTACAAAGCCAGCATAATCCTAATAACAAAACCAGAGAGACACTACATAAAAAGAAGATTACAGACTAATATCCCTCATGACCACAGTTGCCAAAATTCTCAACAAAATACTAGTGAACCATATTCAACAGTACATTAAAAGGATTATACACCATGATCAAGTGGGATTTGTACCAGGGATGCAAGGGTGGTTCAACAGCCCCAAAACAAGTACTGTGGTTCATTACATTCAACAAAACCAAGGATAAAATTCATAATGATTTCAGTAGATGGTGAAAAATACATTTGGAAAAATTTAACATCCATTAATGGTAAAAACTCCTAACAAAGCAGTTTTAGATGGAACTCACCTCAGCTTGATAAAGGCTACCTATGGCAAGCCCACAGCTAACATCATACTCAATGGTGAAAACATGGAAGTTGTTCCTCTAAGAGCAGGAACAAGAAAAGGATGCCCACTCTCACCACTATTATTCAATACAGTATTGAAAGTCCTAGATATGGCAGCCACACAGAGAAATAAAGGCACCCATGTTGGGAAAAAAAGAAGTAAAACTGTCACTATTTGCAGATGACAGAATGTTATATATAGAAAACCATACAGAATCCACCAAGAATTAATATAAATAATAAAAATTCAATACCGTAGCAGGATACAAAATTAATATGCAGAAATCTGTGACATTTCCATACATGAATAATGAACAATCAGAAGGAGAAATAGAGAAAACAATTTTTGCCCTGGTCGAGTAGCTCAGTTGATTTGAGTGCCATTCCATACACCAAAAGGTTGTGGGTTCGGTCCCCAGTCAGGGCCGAGGTTGTGGGTTTGATCCCTGGTTGGGGCATGTATGGGAGGCAACTGATAGATGTTCCTCACATCCATGTTACTCTCTCTTTCTCTTCCCCTCTCAAATCAATAAAGATATCCTTGGATGAGGATTTTAAAAATTCCATTTACAATTGCATCAAAAAGAATGAAATACTTAGGAATAAATTCAACCAAGGAAGGCAAAGACCTGTACTGTGAAAACTGTAAGACACTGAAGAATATGAAAAGGACCCAAATAAATGGAAGGATATGCCATGCTCATTAAAAGGACCATACTACCCAAAGTGATCTACAGATCCAATGCAATTCCTATGAACATACCAATGACATTCTTCTCAGAACTAGAATAATTCTAAAACTTATAGCCAAAGCAATCTTAGGAAGAACAAAGTTGGAGATATCACATACCCTGATTTCAAAGTATATTACAAAGCTATAATAATTAAAACAGTATGGTTCTGACACACAAAAAGACATAAATCACTGGAACAGAACAGCCCAGAAATAAACCCTTGCTTATATGGTTAACTAATATATGACTAAGGTAGTAAGAATACACAATGGAGTAATGACAGTCTCTTTAACAAGCAGTGTTGTAAAAATGGACAAAAACATGCAAAAAATAAAATGGGACCACTCTTACACCATATACAAAAAATAAATTCAAAATGGATTAAAGACTTGAAGGCCTGAAACCATAAACCTCCTCGAAGAAAACATAGGCAGTAAACTATTTGACATCGGTCTGAATAATGTCTTTTTGGATATATCCCCATCATACAAAGGGAAACAAAAACAAATGGGACTTCATCAAACTAAAAAGCTTCTGCACAGGGAAGGAAACCAGCCAACAAAACAAAAGATAACCTACTGAATGAGAGAATATATTTGCAAATGATATATCTGATGAGGGGTTGATATCCAAAAGATACAAGAAACTCATACAATTCAGTAACAAAAAAAATAAACATTCTGATCAAAAGATGGGCAGAGGACATGAAAAGACCTTTCTCCAAAGAAGACATACGGATGGCTAACAGACATATGAAAAGATGCTCAACATCCCTATTCAGGGAAATGCAAATCAAAACCACAATGAAATACCACCTCACATCAGTCAGGATGGCTGTTATCAAAAAGTCAACAAATAACGTGTTGGCAAGGATGTGGAGAAAAGGGAACCCTTGTGCACTGTGGGTGGGACAGCAGGTTGGTAAGGTCAGTATGGGAAAACAGTCTGAAGATTCCACTTCTTGTTATTTATATGAAGAAAACAAAACACTAATTTGAAAAGATGTACGCACCCCCTATATTTATTGCAGCATTATTTATGATAGCCAAGATGTGCAAGCATCCAACAAATAAAGCAGATATGATACATACACACAATGGAATATTCAGCAATAAAAAAGAATGAAATCTTGCCATTTGCGACAACATGGAATGATTTTGAGGATATTATGCTAAGTGAAATAAGTCAGAGAAAGACAGGTACTACGTGGTTTCACTTATTTGTGGAATCTAAAAAAATAACAAATGAAACAAAACCAGAATCATAGAAACAGAGACCAAAGGGGTTACTAGAGGAGGAGGAGGAGGATGGGGGGAATGGGTGAAAAAGGTAAAGAGGAATAGTCAATAATATTGTGGTAAGTTTGCACAGTACCGGATAGTTACTAGAATGAGTGGGATGATCACATTGCAAGGTATAAAAATGTCCACTCACTATCTTGTACACCTGACACTAATATAACTAAGTATAATATTGTATATTTACTTAAATTAAAAAGTTTAATTAAAAAAACAACTTTCAAATCAACCTAAGGCCATATAGTGAATCCCCGAGGTACAGGGATAAAATGAAAAATGTAAGGTTCAGAATTGCTTAGGTCAGAGTACTATGCTTTGCGATTTTAAAGGAAGCTCAGATGCATAGACTATTTTGAGATAATCCTGTTCACAGTGGTTCCTCGTGGAATAAGGAATTATGAGTGGATGGGAGCGAGACTTTCATTTTTACTCTGTATTTTTAAAAATTTATTAATTTGAGAGGAAAGCAGGAGAGGATGGGGAGGAGAGAGAGAAACAGGATTGTTGTTCCATCTATTTATTCATTCATTGGTGCATCAGGACAACACTAACCAACTGAGCTACCCGGCCAGGGCCTTTCGTGTGTGTTCTTTTACACTACTTAACTAAAACGGGGAAACGAACCAACCTTTGAGATGTGTTGCCTTAAACATTACTTAATGGGTGGTGGTGGCAGGGGAATTCAGCTCTACTTCAACGCTCCTCCAAGTTAACATTTAAGTAAATAGGGAATGGCTTTCAGAGGAGGATGATCAATAGTGCTCTGAACTGCCAAGGGACAGAAAGATTTCTTCCCATTGGAAATCTTTAAAGACACTCCCCCCATCCTATGCTTTGTAAAGGGCTAAGTGGAGAAAATGGATGTGAGGATTCATTACTCCTTTGAATCTTTGGCCTCTGGAGTATTTAAGGAATTGAACCACAGCTGCAGTCACTCTAAATTCAATGTGTAACGTTCTGTGGATTTTCATTTCTTCTGAGTGAATCATTTTCATTTCTAGCTGGCAGATATTTTTAACTCCCCTTTTCTGTATGGACCTGTCAGTCAAGGCTGCATTCTGGAGCCCCTCTCCATAACCATCAGGACGGGACCTCTGGCTTCCAGAAAGTCAGCCCCAGTAGGGGGCACTGACCTCTCTGCTCCTTGGACTAGGCATGTGATCCCTGGGTACCCCCCAAAAAGCTATGGTCAGGGAGACGTGCCATTAATTACCTGCCTTTGCATTGTTTTTCCTTTCTGCTGCAGGATTTAGATCTGTTCCTCTGAAGAATGGGTACAGCGAAGACATTGAGCTGGCTTCCCTCCTGGTTTTCTGTGAGATGCGGCCAGTCCTGGTGAGTGGAGAAGCCCTTTGGGGTTCCCTGAGCTACATCTGCTGGTGGGTAGACATGGTTGATGAGTATGCTTGACTGCTGGGCTTAAACGCATCGAGAATTACCTAGCTAAACATACCACATCATTAAAAAAGAATTCCTTTCAGTGACAGATCTCCCCATAGGGCCTACGTTTTTTTCTCCCAGCATCCATCCTTCTTGGAGAATGCCATATGATTCTATAAGTAGGCTGTGTAGTTGGAAAGGTGAAGCTCTTTGGAAGTTCCCCGTAGTTTCATTTCAGGAAAGCCAGGCAAAGGCAGTGCTCTTCTAGATACATTCACCCTTCCTGCATGTTTCTGTCTGTTGGTCTTGGGTAATCCCTTAAAAAACTTGAGAGCATCCAATAAGGCCTTGTCCTGGGGAAGGATGTTCATAGACCACAGCTTCCCATACTGAGCGGCACTCCTCTTGTGGTTCTGTCTGCCATTGGAGAAGCCTGCCTTTTTGGTCCTTTCATTTTGCCAAGGTCTTGAAGACATTTAATCCCTGCTTTAACTGACCAGTTAGGGAGACATAGAAAAAAGGGCTTGGCCTCCTTGAACTTTTCGAGACTGAGATAGGTAGCTGAGAACATAGCACCCAGCTATAGGTATAGCTCAGGTCTTGGGTTTGATGGAATATTTACTGTGATTCTGGAGGTTCAGAATCTTCTTGATGGCCTTGCCCACAGAATGAAACCCACTCAGTGTGTGTTTTTGCAAGGCCTTATATATGGCCAGTACAATCTTCCAAGATCTTTCCATTCCCTTGCCACAAAACCTAGCGTGGGCTGGGGGATTTCTCTGGTCAGTCCAGCTCCCTTGGGATAACCTAGCAAGACCATGGTTCCGGACCCCAGCAGGCTGATGTAGGCTTGGTCACTGCCCCTGGATACGCATCTTGTTTTCTCAGTCTGGTTGTTCTCTGGGTAGAGAAGTCACGACCTGTCCTGTTGCTTTTTTGGCTATAAGAACTACACAGTGATTTGTAAGCTGCCTATTTGGGAACTTCCAGAATCTAGCTGAGAACTACCAAATGTGGAGGGAGGGTGGCAGGGGTGGGGATTTCTCTTAACAGCCATAGTCCATGCAGTAAAAATTCATGAACTCAATTCAGAGGAGAGAATGTTAGCCTTTTCTGCATAGCTGCTTCCCTTACATTCGGTTCTTGCAACCACGATAGTTTTACACCCCAAAGCATTTTAGAAGCATCGGAATGAAAGAGCATGCAAAATAAGACAGAAAGCAGTAAAAACAGGTAGAGACTTAAAAGGCACACTAGTTGGGGGCCCTAGACCCTCACTGGCAGCCCAGGCATCACTTTTTGGTAAAAAGTAAGCTTATGATGATGAAATTTGTTTGTAAAAGGATAAGGAGATAGATGATAGAAGGTTTTTCCATCTTGGAAAAATTTTTAAATGGTAGTGCTTTGGATGCTATCAAAAATAAATTCAGTGTTGCCCTGGCTGGTGTAGCTCAGTGGATTGAGCGCGGGCCTGTGAACCAAACAATCTCGGTTCGATTCGCAGTCAGGGCACATGCCTGGGTTGCAGGCTAGTTCCCAGCAAGGGACACACGAGAGGCAACCATACATTGATATTTCTCTCCCTCTCCCTCTCTCCTACCCTTCCCCTCTAAAGATAAATAAAAATCTTTAAAAAAATAAATGCAGTGTTTATGTAAAAATTATAGTTTTCACTTGAACCTTGAATTATGAATCAAAAAAATCATGTTTTGTGATTTCTCCAATGATAGAAATACCTGGTCATTAAAGTTTATATCAGTTTCTCCCTTTACAAGGCGACTGAGTCAGCCAATGTGTCCTTATTGAGAACAAGCAAGTCTTCCAGTTCTGAGACTAAATTACGCATTTGTCAGTTTAGACTAAATTATGTATATGTCAATTTATCATTAATAAAACTATCTGAAGTCTTTAAGAAATCCATTAAAAGACTTAAGTCAATGTATGTTATTTTGTATAAATAATTTTTTTAAAACTGCACACAGTGCAGATTGTGTGGAAAACATAGTCTTATAATTTGGGGGAAGCGATGAGTAGATAAAGCTAGCATTTGGTCTGTTTGCTTCCTCATTTCCAGGCCAGTGCATTTTTATGGAAATGTAATAGTGGTGATAATGCAAATGTCTGTATACATGTGTGATTTTTTTCTTTTTGCACTACTGACATTTGGGGCCAGATCGTACCTTGGGGTGGGAGTGGCCCAATGCAGTGTAAGATGTTTAGCAGCATCCCTGCCCTCAACCTACTAAATGCCAGTAGCAACCCCACCCTCCTGCCCCTTGTATAACAGCCAAAACTATCTCCAAACATTGTCACATGTCCCCTGGGTGGTTAAAAAAAAAAAATCATCCCCAGTCAAGAACCACTGTTTTAAAGCAAGTTTATAAGTATGTTTCATGCTATTACCTAATCTTCGTTAGCACTGAATGACTGACAGATTTTTTTCCATTAAGCTGATCAACCATAGATTAAACATCCCCCTGTGTTGGGCATTTAGATGGAATCCACTTATAAATAAAGCTCTCATGATCATCTTCACATGGTTACTCTTTTTCTCCTATAATTCAGAGTGAATTCCTTAGGACTGATTCCCAGATATGGAGTTAGTGGGATCAATTCATTGAGCAGGATGGCAAGAGGGTAAAACCTGGGCCATCGGCAAAACCCTGGAGTAAGTAAGTTTGCAGACCCTTGGCTCAGACAAGCTTACCTCTTCCTGGCCCTGACAGAGCTGGGATTCTGTTGCCTGGGGAAAGGAAACCAACACTGCCTCTCCATGTACATAAAACTCTCTTGCAGACATTTCACACACACACACAAAAAACAAGTGATAAAAGTGGTTTCCGATGGCGGTCGATGGCATCTGTCTAGGCGCTGCTGTGCAAAGCTGCTGGGAGCAACTTGGAAACAGCATAAGTAATGTAAATAGTTGGGTACCTCGGGCAGCAGAGAAAGTTACCATATTTAAAAGAAAATGTGTTCACCCCGACTTGGGTGGGGGAGGCCCCATGCTGCTGGGGATGCCAGAAGAGTGTGGCAGAGGAGCAGGGGCATGGCGTGGGTTCCAGGGGCCATGCTGTTTCTCTGTGAAGGAATTTGGAAGAGAAGTTGTCTGAGTATGTGTAAATTCCGTCTCAGCTGCTGGTTTTCAAGCTTTTATTTAATTCCACATCTGTCACCCGGTTCTAAGCTACAGGTGCCATTGGCGTTTCTGCCCCACACTGTTTCTGGGAAGCCAGGCTGGGCTGTGTTCTGTAGACCTGGGCTTTCTCGTGCCCAAGGTCAAACCTTGTTTTATCGCCGTATCCTTGTGATGTCAGGGGCAGACTGGTAAACAGCTTCACAAGAGATTTGTCTGAGCAGCTGATTGATCCAGTGAGGGCTGAGATGGAGTTTACTCATAAAACATTTGCTGAGATAGAGTTTAAAGCCCCAGAAAACTGTCAATAAGCACTTTAAGCCCCTTCTGAAGAAACCATTTATTTACATGTCATGATTACTTTATCAATTCTCAGTCCTTTACTCAGGTGTGTGTATGGTTCACAAAGAGTATTTTCAGTACCATTTTATTACCTGCTATATTTAATTTGAAGCAGGAAAGGAAAAGGAGGAGGGATTTGAAGAAATTCCCATAAACAACCTGTATATAACCACTGTTAGCATGTTGGTATATTTCCTTTGCCTGATAATTTTTTTGCATATATTCTCATGGTTAGAGTCATCTAATGCATATGAATGTGTGCCCTTTACCACTTCACAGATGACTCTACACATTTTCCTATGTTATTACATGATTTTCCAAGCCATTAATGCCTGTTTCATTAGGTGTGGGTCATTAATTCATTTGGCCATTCTCTCACTGGTGGACAGTGAGGTTGTTTGTAGTTTGTTACTTTATAAATAATGAAAGTCTTCATATAACACTTTTTGATTAAAAATTACTTCCTAAGGCTAGATATTTAGTAATGGAATAATAGATCAAAGAGAGAGGGGAAAAAAGACCATATATTTTTGGATATATGTTGAATTGTTCTCTGAAAGTAAAATAATAGTTTCTTTGAAGTTGATGTATTATATCCAGTCTTGCCATTAATTGAAAAGGGCCTTCACTCAACTGATCTAAACTTGGGAGATTCAGAAAAATGGGACAGAAGAAAGCATGGAAACTTGAATATTCCATTCTAACCATCATCAGTGGACACGCTGGCAGTAGCTGGAGGGTGTGTTTGAGAAAACTGGCTGCCCTGGGATCTTCGAGTACTGCTCCCCGGGTGGACGGTGTTTAGCTTTGCACCAGGCAGGAGCTCAGATGCAGGGGCTGGAGTAGCCTGGTGGAAAGGCCGGGGTGCTGTGTTTCCCGGTGAGTGCTCAGCCATAAGACGCATGTGAGTCCCTTTGCAGAAAGGCTCCAGCACACATTCCAGAGTCGTAGAGGACCAGGAGGGGGAGGCGCAGTCTAGAGCTGAGCTGGTCCTGTTTTTTGAGGTTAGGGAAGATTTCCTTACAGTTGGAGAAACCCAGCTGTTCAGAGAAAGATCTTCCTTGTACATAAATAGCTATGTTTGCCAGTTTGCCCGGTGTCACTCCCTAAGAGCAGAAACTGCTGTGCAAGCCACGAAGACCCAACAACTTGGCATGACTACTGAACAGACAAAACCACGAGGACACAGTGAGAAAAAGAACCGGCACAGAGGACTAAAAGGAAGACGGACCCAGGTGGACATGGTACAGGTGGAGTTGAAATAGAGCCGTTGGAAGCGGCCAGTGAGAACCCTCACTCGTAAGTCATGAAAGCTTTCACAGATATCCAAGTGTAGAGCACTGGAAAAGACTTGGTGGAATTTGAAACGAAAAACCTATTTCTCGAATTAAAAAATTCAGCATGTGAACACAGCCCTTCACATTAGTGACCTAAAAGATAGCATGAAAGAAATGTCTCACAATGGAGAGGGTAACCACCATGAGATGGAAGTCATAAAGGAAAAGATAAGCCCGGAGGACAGAGGCAAATGACCTGACAGCCAAGCATGTTCCAAAGGACCAAGTGGAACAGAGGGGCGAGGAGCCGTTACCGAAACACTTAACAGAGGGAGCTCTGTCTGAGTCGCTGCTGAAGAGGCTCACTTGATTCCTGAAGGGTTGAACAGAAAACACACCCACCCTAGTTGTATTTTAATAAAAGTTTTGAATTCCATGGATAAATAATAAAACCTGAACTTCCCAACACACTGAGTTATCTACAGAGAAAATCAAATAAGTCTAACACCAGATTTGTCCACTTCACATTGGAAACTAGACTTAAAACGCATGCACTAAGCATTCATCTTAAAAATTTTATAAATACTCAGACTAAATGGAGTTGAAAGGTCAACTGGATGGAACACAAAACAAAGATGATAGAAAAGAAAACAAATGCTGATTCATTGAAAAGACCAATTAAATAAACTCTTTTCCTGCTTAATGAAGGAACAAGGTAAGAGCAAAAACATGCAGGAATAAATATGGAAAAGAGGACCGAACCTCCAAATAATGAGAAGATATAAATAAATTTGAACTATGAGGGCAAATGGGTCACTGCCTTAAAGAATGTAAATGGGCTAAAGCTGTTTCAAGAAGCAGCACAAAACTTAAAAAATCCTTTGGGAAACACTTGAAGGGTCATAAAACACCTATGAGATAAAACAGGTGTCAGATCTAGATGGTTTAATAGCTGTGTTCTACTTGGATATAAAGAACATAATTCCAAGTTTAATGCATTGACATCAATAGAAAAATGGAAATGTTCCAATTAATGTCTTGAAGATATATAACTTTCATATAAAAATTGGAGAAAGAGTATGCCATCTCTTCTCCCCACTTGTACTGCATTCATAAATGGCATCATGGATTGATGTCATTTATGAATACAGATGTTAAAATTCCAAAAAAATTAGCAAGTCATTTCTAGCTATTTACTAGAAGAACAATATATTACAACCAGGTTGTTTATTGTGATAATGCAAGGATGGTTTAACATGGTATGATTAGCAACACATTTAGTGAGAAAAAGCATAAACCACTAGATGCCACAAATGTATCGAGTTAAATGAAATAATCAGTATAAATTGTAGTGAGGAGGTAAAACTCCCTATTCACAAATTATGGTTATATATTTACAAAAGCAGAGGCTATAATTTTAAGGAGACTTACTTTTGTTTATCTGGTATTTATTAAGTCTAACCACTTTATTCTAGAAAATACAGGGTGGGAAGGAGGGACAGATAAAAAATCTCATTCATGATATTAACAAAAATTATAGCAACACATTAGGAGAAATTTAAATAAGAAAGGTACAGGGCTTATAAAGCAACAGCTGAACAAGTAGAAATATATATTAACCCTTCCAAAATTAATGTTTGATTGCAATCAGGTATTGGCATAAATTCACTTTTAAAAATTTGGGGAGAGGCATACAGATAGGTAGATACAGAAATAAATGTGTTTGCATCAATTATTGTGCAGACACACACACACACACACACACACACACACACACACACACAGGCTCTGTCTGCTGAGAGGGCCCAGAACCAGTGACGCCCCAGTAGCAGTGAGCACGCCTAAGCACCCTAGTTTTTGCTTTCTAAATATCATTTTCCAATAAAGGTAAGCAGAGCTCTTTAAACAAGTGGTTGATTCCAGAGCTGAGACAGATGAAGTGTAAAATGAGCCTGGACTGTCTGGCAGTTCCAGTAAGCAAAGAAGTGCTGAGCAAAGGATGGGGGACACGTCGTCGGGTATAGGAGCCACCCCAGAAGGGCTCCCAGTGGCCAAAGTTGGAACAATTTGAGCAACAAAGTAATGATATCAGATTATAATATATAGAATAAAACTGTTCACTCATGGACATGTGACTATTTAATAATTAAATGAGAGAGAGGAGAGAGCTCTTTCTTACGGAAGAATGCCAATCAAATGTGAAATGAAGGTGAGAACTAGAAAATTGCTGTTGGAACATCACAGTGATTGCTACAGGTAAGATCTGCCAATGGATGCTACAGTGAGTGAAAGTGTGAGGAGAAACAGGATTATTTGTGTAGTCTTCCTTCAAGAAATTTATGAATTGGAAAGAGAAAAATAGCAGCTGATACTGGATGAACCCAGCACATACCATCTTAACCAAATGATCAGGGTTACCACCAATGAGAAGACACCTCCTCCTGAGAGGGGTAGGTCACTTCGTGGGATGGGGTACGAAATTACCCACCAGTACTCTTCAAAAGTGGCAAGGTCGCAAAAGATGAGACTGAGAAAATGCCGCAGGTTGGAGGACTCCAAGGAGACACAGGAACTAAATGCAATGTGGGATGCTGGACTGGATGTTGGAACAGAAGAAGGACGTTGGTAGAAAACCAAATAAAATCTGTAGTTAACAGTATTGTGCCAGTGTCGATTTCTTGGTTTTGATGATTGTATTCTGATTGTGCAGGATGTTAACCCTGGGGAATCTTGGGTGTGTAGGGTATGTGAGAGCTTACTATTCTGTTGCAACTTTTATGTAAGTTTTAAAATTTCATCATAAAATAATTAAATGAATAAAGCATTGGGGAAGGGAGGAGGAGAGACAAAAACTGAAAAAACTGAAGGTAGAGAACTCCATGAAGATTTTGTCACAGGCCAGGTGCAATTTATTACCAATGATGTTCTCTAAGAATTCAAGGGTCTTAAATTTAAAAATATCTATACACACCCATTTAAAACAAGGGGTTACAGGAGATACAAGTGGGGATAACTCTAAAACCACAATATAAACATAAACTGATATAACCCAAAATAGACATATGTCCATGGGGGAAGGTAAGAGAGCATGTGGGGGAAATAGCCAAGTCTTTCTCTGAAGATAATACCTAAAAACTGAAAAACCAAGAGCATGCAGTATAAGCATTTTTAAAGAACTGTCAATAATCAAAGAAACTATTGATTTGGGGGAGCAGGCATCATGAGGGGTGGGGGGTGGTGAAAAAGGAGACAGCGGGTTTGGGGGAACAGTCCCTATAGTACTTCGTGACTCTTTCAACTCTGTGCACACATAAGTAATACAAGCTGAAATTGAACTTGGTGTAAGTGGGAGTTGATGATACAGTAACGAGGAGCATGAGTTATTCACGGACCTTTGCCGTGAAGGTGAGAAGAGAGATGGGTCAGTTGGTGGAGAGGGGTGTGGGGTGAAGGGAGAGCTTTTTAAGGTGCGTCTGCGCGCTGCGGGAGGGGATGAGTTCATAGAGAAGGGCAACAGTGATAACCGGAGAGAGGAGGAATACGCATGGGAAGAACTGAGTGGGAGAGAGGAGATGGAACCCTGGAGCCAGCGAGAAAGAAGGCGGCAGATGTGGTACAGGGACCCGGGACGGGCAGGTTTCCCGTGTCGTTTCTTCTGTGTTGCGTGTGTAACAGAAAGCAAGGCCCTCAGCTGAGACTGGGGAGGTTTGAGGAGAGCCCGAGGTGTGAAACGGTCATTTTGAGAGAGTGGAAAAAAAAGAATTCCTTAGCAGAAATAGGTGGTATTGTTTAAAGTGCTTCCATGATGTATGCATTAATATTTTATTTAGGATTTTTGCACTGGTTTTCACTGAGCATTCAGTCTTTAGTTTTGGTCGGGCTTTGTTACACTGGCTTCGTTAAAATTGCTTGGAGACAGACCTTCCTTCTTTCTCATGGCACATTGTTAATAGAACTGGAGTTAACTCCTACCTACACGTAACAGATGTTAAAGACATCATTTATGAAAGTTCCTGGGCTTGACTATAAAAGTTTCTCATTTTTTTCCGGAGTAAAATTGATCCTCTCAATTATTTTCTCTTATGGGATAATTTTCTATAATAGGAAATACAGATGTCTATTTCTATTATATATATTGGAGCTATAGCCTTATAACAAGTAAATATGAACACATATGTTCACTCTTTCTGTTATCATCTTGGTTTTTATTTATTTCACAGGTTCCTTCCATTTCTTTTTATCTGTAGTTGTATGTCTATGCTGATGTCTTATTTGGACTTTCATACATTTCTAGCTTAGATAATGGATTATCTACTTCATTGGTTCTGTTTGTGTTTTTCCCACAGAACCCAGCTCTTGCATTTATTTTATATTTTTATATTGAATATTTTGGTTTTCTGATTCAGCCATTTCCATGTTTACCTTTACTGATTCAGTCTGCTTTCCTTAAACTTCTGTTGATTTTATAACTCCTGTGTTTGGACACTTAATTCACTTATTTCATTTTGTGAGCAATGCAGTAGGCACTGAAGGCAGCATAAACAGACGATTCAGGGCAAGGTGGACTTCACTTTTCCAAAACACCCTCTAGAAAAAGAGATTTGGTGAGTGCCCAGGCCTCAGGCCATGGCCAGCTGCTTGCTCGAGGGATTGAGATGAAAGTGGACACAGTCCTGCAGCCTGTACTATTCCTGAGAGCCCAGAGCCCCCAGCCATCACCCTAACCCTTAGTTGATCCTTCCCTTGGTGGTCCCCCCGCCCCCCATTTACAACACTCAGAATACCAGATAGGAACATGCAGATTCAAGGCAGGAATCATCCTTCCCATCCAAGGTGAGCTTGAGCCTTAAAATTTTAAGGCCCTCAAGGAAAATAATGCCAATAGCTAACAAATGTGAAAGCAAGAGAATTCACTCCAGTGAATCTGCAAATGACTTTGAAGTAAATTTTTCTTTTCCAGAGCAAACTCAATAAGTAGTATTTTAAAAGAACAATCCTTTTAATCATTAATCAAGAACATGTAGGCATGAAAGGACCAATTAGGGATCCTGGAAATACAATTTGAAAAATTATGAAAAAAATTGCTGCTCTGGCTGGGTAGCTCAGTTAAAGCATCATCCCAATACGCCAAAGTTGTGGGTTCAGGTTCTGGCCAGGGCACATACAAGAACCAACAAATGAATGCATAAGTAAGTGGAACAACCAATAGATGTTTCTCTTCCTCCATCTCTCTCTCCCCACCTCCTCAAAAATTAATTAAATAAAAAATATTGCTTTAGTTATGCTTGTTTGTTTGTTTTGTTGATTAGGTTCCTGTTAAAGGTGAGATCATATGGTATTTGTCTTTCACTGCCTGGCTTACTTCGCTTAGCATGATGCTCTCAAGTTCCATCCATGCTGTTGCATAGGGTATGAGCTCCTTCTTTCTTTCTGCTGCATAGAATTCCATTGTGTAAATGTACCACAGTTTTTTGATCCATTCATTTACTGATGGGCATCTAGGTTGCTTCCAACACTTGGCTATTGTAAATTGTGCTGCTATAAACATAGGGATGCATAGTTTCTTTTGGATTGGTGTTTCAGGGTTCTTAGGATATAGTCCTAGCAATGGAATTGCTGGGTCAAAAGGTATATCCATTTTTAGTTTTTTTAGAAAATTCCATACTGTTTTCCATAGTGGTTGTACCAGTCTGCACTCCCACCAGCAGTGCACTAGTGTCCCCTTTTCTCCACAACCTCTCCGACACTTGCTGTTTGTTGCTTTGTTTATGAGGGCCATTCTGACTGGTGTCAAGTGGTATCTCATTGTGGTTTTAATTTGCATCTCTCTGATAGCTAGCGATATCGAGCATCTTTTCATGTGTCTCTGGATCCTCTGTATGTCCTCCTTGGAGAGGTGTCTGCCCAAGTCCTTTGCCCATTTTTTAATTGGGTTGCTTGTCTTCTTAGAGTGGAGTCGTGTAAGTTCTTTGTATATTTTGGAGATTAAACCCTTATCTGAGATATCATTGGCAAATATGTTTTCCCACACAGTCGGTTCTCTTTTTATTTTAATACTGTTTTCCTTGGCCATGCAGAAGCTTTTTATTTTGATGAGATCCCATTTGTTTATTCTTTCCTTTATGTCCCTTGCTTTAGGGGACATATCAGTAAAAATGTTGCTGCGTGTAATATCTGAGATTTTCCTGCCTATGTTCTAAAGCTTAGTAAGTGGAAAATTCCAGGAAGGATGCAGTTTAAGAAAGAAGTAGTAAATTTGAACATTATATTAGAGAAATTAACTTCGAATGCAGCAAGACAAGCTATGAATATGAAAAATAAGAGTTCAAAAAAGGATGGTAGGATGAGAAACTTCAACATAAAATATTCGAGACGTTGATGACTGAGGGTTTTCCAGCACTGAAGAGACATGAGTGCTCCGACTACAAACACAGCAGCACACAACAGTGTAGCTCTGTGTACAGACACATCCTATTTCATTGACTGGGCAGAACCAGGAGAAACGAAACTGTGAGAGAGAGAGGGAAGACAGATCACCTCCAGAGGGTCGGCCAGGGTGGTAACACTTCCCACCTACAGCAGTAGCAAGCAGCCTAAAGACTAAGGGGCACCTTCAAAACTGGTTAAGAAACAAGCTGTCAGTCTAGACATTCTGTATCCTGATAACAGTCATTCAAGAGTGAGGGCAAAAGGAAGGTATTTTCAGACATGCAAAGGAAGATAATTTAGCGCTAATAAGCCTTTCTAAAAGGACTACCAAAACACGCTTAAGCCAAAGGGAATACAATGCAAGAAGCATGGTGAGCAAAGAAATCAGTGAAATATATTAGAAATCAGAAATAACTAAAGACTTGGAAAAGAAAAGCAAACTAAATTTTTGTGTGAAAACTCAGACTCAGAGAGAAACAGGTTGTAATTGTCTCCAAATTCTAAGAGTTATGGAGGGAGTCTTGATTGGGAGGGGTGCTTAGAGTGGACAGTGCTCTGTATTTTGACTTGGTAGTGGTTTTATAGCTGTTTGCTTCACGGTTATTCATTAAACCGTATACAGTAAGTCCTCACTTAACATCAGAAGGTTCTTGGAAACTGCAGCGTTAAAACAACGTATAACAAGACCAAGTTTACCATAGGCTAATTGATATAAATAAGAGTTAAGTTCCTATAGCATATTTCTGGTCACAGAAACATCACCAAACTTCTAAATAACGACCCAAAACACTTCTAATGTTGGACAGTGCTGTAAATGTGCGCTAGACATACATTTAAGAAAAAATTAATAAAAACAAGTAATATAATTCTTCTCCAACCTGCGTATTCCACTTCAGGGTGGCAGGTGGCCTGAGCCTGTCTCCACAGGACGCCCTTCCAGCACAGGGCGCACGCTCACCACACTCCCTCAGACAGGGGCAGTGCAGACACGCCAGTCCGTCTTCCCTGCTCACCTTTGGAACGGGGGAGGAGAGCAGAGCGCCTGGAGAAAACCCGCGCAGATGTGGGGAGAGCGTGCAGACTGCACAGACAGAGGCCCTGGCTGGATTCAATTTTTTTCTCAGCGTTACAACGAAAGGACGTCAAACAAAACGTTATTCAAGGCCCTGCTGTATATGTTTACTTTTCTGAATGTTGTATATGCTTTTACCTATGTGGAATACTAAGGACTAAATTATATAACATGATATAAAAAGCTTTAGGATTTAGAAAAGGAGATAAAGGGCTTTAATTATAAAAGCATTAGTAGAAAAGGTAGACCTTGAACTTAACCTGAATAACAAATGGTCATTACCTATATGAAAGCAACAGAAGTGGTTTTCTTCTAGGTGGGGGGAAGGGAAAAAAGACCATTTGTAGTACAGGGTTAATATTTAAATGGGCTGTTTGTTTTGGTTTGCTTTAGTCTTAACAGGAAGAAAAGCTGATCTCCTTGAGGAAGGGCATACATTTAAGCAAAGTCATCAGTGACTGTTCCCAATGCCTCCCGCATTTCACTGAATTAGTCACCAAGGACTGGTCACTCTACCTGCACGCCTATGCAGAGAAAATCGTCTTTTCACTCCTCTGCACCTTTGTGAGTGGCCAGAATAACCTGCACCATCACTGTCCCCACTGTCCGGAGTCAGATTCGGCCTGTTATCCTGAGGGCTGTCCATGACGGTTCATTAGGGCAGTTAGATGGGAAAAAAAATTGTACAGCAAGATACGGTCCAAGTCCATTTTTGTAAAAATAAATGACAGAAGCAGCTCATTTGTGTACACTGATGCATGTTTTTGTAACACCGGAGTCTCCCACTGGAACTGTTCCATCAGTGGTAACAGCCAACAGACTGACCTCCTGAGCAAACCATTCTGTACACTGTAATAGTCAGCAGTCTTTTCAAAACGTCAGTAGGGTAACACACCCTCACTGCCCTCCTCCTCCTCCTCCTATGCTGGAACCTAAACTTCTTATCCTGATAAGTTTTTTGTTAGCAATAATGGAGAGAATATTTGGGCTCAGACACTGCAGAGTTTACAGGTAGACTGACTTCAGTCATGGCTGGATCCAGGTATTCCCCAGTGGTTCTGTCTCCCTCTTGTGGCTTCATTCCCCACTTTATATGACAGCAAAGGGGCCACTGGCAACTGGAAACAGACATCGCTCAGCAGATCCCCAAGAAAAGAAACTATTGTGCAACCAAGAGCCCAAACCAAGCCCCATGGATGCTTCTAATCGGCCTGGCTTGGGTTATGCGCCTGGAGGTGGTGGGGAGCAAGACTTTAGCACTGGCTAGAATTGAATCACATGCCCATGTGTGGGGATAACCTGTGTTACCTTGGCTTTTTAGAGGGGAAGGAAGTACAGCCCTATTGAGACATAATTTATATATCATGCAATTCACTCATTTAAAGTGTACAGTTCAATGGTTTTTAATATACTCAGTTATTCCGCCATCACCATGATCAATTTTTGAACATTGTCATCACCCCCAAAAGAAATTCCTGGTCATTAGTTGTCTCCACTCACTCTATCCCTACCTCAGGCAACCACTAATGTATTTTGTCTCTATGTATTGATATTTGCCTGTTTTGGACGTTTCATGTAAGTGGAATCATGGTCTTTTAGAAATGGCTTTTCCCCTCTAGTGTAATGTTTTCAAGGTTCATCCATGTCGTAGTGTTACTTTGCCTTTTAATAAGGCCCTTTATGAAATCTTAAATGATCTGCTGGCTCCTGACTACCTTTCCCTCCTCCTAGTAGCCTGTTCTCTCCCTCGCCTGCTGGGTTCCACTGTACTCACAGAACTGCTGAGACCCTTTGTGTTGGGATAGGGGCCTGAAGGTGGTGCAGATCGGTGAAAAACCAATTTTGGTTAAGAAATAACAATGGGCAGTGCATCGTTATTCAGTGTTTCACAATGAAGCCATCCTTTATTGTGAACAAGGGTTTTTTTTAGATTGCTTGCTTCCAATACAATAAATGATGGCCAATTATGTCTTTGGTTAAAGTAGGCCCTGGCTCTCCTGGGATAATCCCAGTTGTAAACCTTCTGCCCTATGCTTGCCTCAGTCATACTCTTAAGATGGCGTGGCCCACCTTCCTGTTTGGAAGACATTGTCATCACGTGGTGGTTCTCTTCTCTGCTCTCCAGGAGAGTGAAGAGGAACTGTACTCCTCCTGTCGCCAGCTGCGGAGGCGGCAAGAAGAGCTGAACAACCAGCTCTTTCTATATGACACACACCAGAACTTGCGCAATGCCAACCGGGATGCCCTCATTAAAGAATTCAATGTCAACGAGAACCAGCTCCAGCTGTACCAGGAGAAGTGCAACCGGAGGTAGGTCAGCCCCTTCCCCACCTGCAGACCCTCTCAGGTCTTGCTCCTCTCAGCACAGCGACCTTGGGCCCCTGGGGCCAGGCTTTGGGAAGGCACCACCATCGTTAGAAATCCCTTGACCAATACCCTTGACTTTAGCTCTCTTTGCTCAATAAATGACCTTTTAGTACTATCTTGAGTATCTGCACCTTCCCTAAGCCGAACTGTCATCACAAGAGGGACACTCAACATAATGGAGAACATGAATGATGACCACTACCTTTTAAAGAGCCCCTATCACGTTCCCAAGAAGGGGCTAGTCCAGTGGTTCTGAAGCAGGGCAGAATCCACCCCCGCCCCACCATGGGGTGCTTTGGATTGTGCTACAGACATGTAATGGGGTAGCACAGCCAGGATGCCTAGCGTCCGGTAATGTGCCAGACAGCCCTGCTGCACAAAGCACTAACGCCCCAAACGCCCATGGCAGCCTCCAGTGGGAAACAGCGTGTAGACTCCTCACCCATATTGTTCTCACTGCATCTTTACTTCGGCCTCGCGAGTGGCAATGACCAATGAGGAAATTGGGACTCAGAGAGGTGCAATATCTTGCCAAGAGGTCACCATCCGGCCGTGAATGACCTATAGATGTGTGGATGGGGAGATGTTACAGAGCGCACGGCCTGTGTGTTAGCCCAGTGGATGACGGTGAAATCTGTTCCATTTCAGGTTGAGAGAGAAGAGAGTCAGCAACAGCAAGTTTTACTCATAGAAGCTGGGCATACGTGTAAGGGTGTTGTGTGTGCGCGTGTGTTTGCATGTAGAAGAATGTGCTGCATTGAGACCCTGGGATCATGCGAATCTGAGATGTCATCCTCTGGTCAAGGCTACCGTCAAGATGACACTTCTGACGGAGACCCAGTCAGCATGAGTTGGGGCGATTTCCTCCTAATTTTTTCATCTTGGACAATTTCTTAACTTATAATTCTCTCTAGGGGATCCTAAAATCACGTTCCTCGTTTTTGGCCTCTTGTGTTCCAAACCTCATTGAATAAAAGCAGTGAAAACCTCGAACAGTTAGACCTTCTGCGCATGACCGGCACGGGGAGCAGGACTCCTTTTCTGGCCTCTAAAAGCCCAGGTAGCTGGCTTCCACGGACGATGAGCCCGCAGTGTGAGCAACTGATAAGTTAGCTTCTGGAAAGGATTTTAACTGAAAGGCAAGCAGTTCTACAGTTAAGGCCATCGCATTCACGAGGGCGCAAAGAGGAGCCCTGCCCCCGGCCACCCTATCTGCCTAGCCTCCCTGCCCCGGGTCAGCAGGCTCAGCTCAATGCACCTTAACTACCGCTGGCTGGCTGGCTAGACAGACCTGCTACAGTACCTGAGAGTCTATGGAATCTGTTCGTTAAGACAATTTCTAGTTAATGGTAGAGACTTGCTTTGTGATTGGAGTTACTGGGAGTGAGGGGTGGAAATTTGGGAGCCGTTTTGATTTAAAAAGCCTGTTAGAAACCAGAGACCCAGCCAGCTTCTTGCTCACCCCTGCTCTTGCCCACTCCTGAGCTGGCTGTGTGACCACGGGGGAGGGTCCTGGGTCAGCAGCTCCCACAGACAAGAGGTCAATTTGCTGATTAAACCAGGTGATGCAAGGTAGGCTCCAGTGGGGACTTCCTCTGGGTGACTCAGTTTTCTGTAGCAGCAAGCTGAGCCTTGGCTTCAGCATTAGGAAGCTACAGAAGATCTCAGATGCAGCCACCTCAACGCAGCAAACTCACCTAGGACAGGATAAGATAACACTCCTCTGCATCTTGAGATACAGTATAATGATTTGTACAGAGTGATGATTTAACAAGGCTTTTTAAAGATGAGGATAGTAATCAAGGGTGTGGTCAGTAGAGTGGAAGCTTAGAGTGAATTGAGAACTGACTCAGAGGGAAAAGGTGTAACTGTGGAAAGAAGACTGTAGTGGGGAGGAGCAAACTAGCAGGCGTGAGACTGGTGGCCTTAGTCGGGTGGAACTGGGTCCTAGCAACCCATTCAGCCCTCCCCTGGTTCCCCGGGGCTCAGTGTGCAGGGACTGCAGGGACGTGAAAACTGACTAGGCTCTCTCTGACCAAGACCTTATCCTTTCACTCCACAAAAATTTCATGAGCACCACCACATGGCAGGCACTATACCAAGGTCGGGGGGTACAATGTTAAACAAAAAAATTTTTAAAGGAAATCACAAAGCCATGGTTACTGGTCTTAGGGAACGTATCCATGTGTTTCTGAAAGAAATGCATTTTTCCTTCGAGAAAGCCAGGAGACTAGGTAATAGCAGTCTGACCGAGGTGGGGCTCTCGTTTTTTAACATTATATTAGTTATTCCTGGAATTGGGGGTTGTTATTTTATTTGGCAGCCAGCAACTCAGGGAACACACTACTCCTGATGGTAGCAAGTGTTCAAAGCAACTTTCAGGAAAGGCTGGATGAAAAAGGCCCTGAGCTGCAGGCTGCAGGGAAGGAACGTACAGATTCTGTAAGCCAGTGGCCCATTAGCCGCCCAGGCTGGGTAGCCACTGGAGCCTGGTTACTGTACCCCCACTGTGCCCCCCATTCCCCTCCTGGCTCCATTATTACCTCTACATAGTAGAGCTCAGATTTTGCTGTCATTACCCCTGTTTTCAGCTCAGGAGTAAGGAAAAGACATGTGCCTTCCCACTTCAATTCATTCTAAAGCCAAAAAGTTTAGTAAGGCCTGGACTCCCTTTCTGCTTAAAGTGGATGTTTTGCTAAAGAAATTGAGAAGTGGTGGCATAGAATAGAAAGCAGGAGTTAAGCATCTTTCAACTGCCACTGTGTAAAAAAAAAAAAAAATCCATACTTGGCCACAGGTGCAGAGGAAGAACAGGCAGGGGGTTGGTGCAGGTGGGGGGTGGTTATACTATGTAAATGGTGCTGGGAAGACCCTCTCCCTAAAACTGTCTCTTCCTCCTAGGTGCTCCAATAACTCAAATCCACCATTAGAGAATATTTGCTTTGGTTGCCACTTCTCTTAATAGGGTGACACATGAATTTAATTCTTGGTGGTGGTAGGATTCTCTCAGGAAAGACAGGAGGGGAAAGTGAAGGGTGCAGATGACATCATTGCTCTCTCTAGCTGCCTGGAGCCATAAAACCTAAGTCCTGCAAAAGATCTGGCTGAGATTATGGTTTAACAGTCATGAGTTAAGCACAGTTCATTCAAATCAAGAGTAGGGACAGGAACATCTTGAAATATGGCAGCAGTGTTGATAGACCAAAACCATGATTGTGTATGTGTTAAACTTTTCTTCATCATCATTTTCCTTGGGTTATGATTGAAGCATCAGTAATTACATGGACAAACGAGAGGGGGGAGCTGGTTAGATCATGTGAGTTTGGAAAATTTAGGTTATACAAAGTTAAATAATTGTTTTCTGTGAGAATTGGATATTCTAATGTGCACAGTTAAGAGTGGTATAGAATATCACATTTCCCAAATTTGACCTCAGGACCTTTTGCCGAGGAATCTCTCGTGGGGCTAATGTACAGTAGAATACATTTGGAGACTTGCTGCTCTATTAAGAAGGCAGCCAGGCAACATAATCTAATAATTTACAGTTGAACCTTGACCAGCAAGGGGCTTAGGGACACCGTCCTCACCCACAACGGTGCAATCAAAAATCCACATGTAAGTTTTTACTCCCCCCAAAATTAAATACTACTAGCCTATTGTTGACCAGAAGCCTTACCAATAACATAGTTGATTAGCACATGTTTTGTATGTTATATATGTTGTATATGCTGTATCCTTACAATAAAGTCAGCTAGAGAAAAGAAAATGGTAAGAAAGTCATAAGGAAGAGAAAATACATTCACAGAATTAATTGGGAAAAATCCCCATATAAGTTTCACCTGTACGGTTGACACCTGTGTTGTTCAACTGTATATGTCCTGTGACCTAGTTAAACAAAATCTAAACTTAAGCCACCAAGGCCACTGGTCTTTAAACTGGGCCAGCCTTACCCCTAGCAGTCTTCCAGAACTTTCCAAGGAATACACAGACTCAAATAGTTTTAGGGGATCAATTTTCAGATCTTCACCTTCCTATTGTAAATTTTCTTAATCATCTGCCTGAGAAAGTGCCCTTTTTCCTTTCAAAAAAGAAAATATATCTTTCCGCATCTTCAGTCTTACTGTAGAGCACGACTCAAGGTGTGAAGTTCAAAATCTGGGTGTGTAGACAGTGAGGGCTTCTTAGCAGCAGGGTGTGAATCCTTTTGCAAGGCTGGTGGCTCCTAGTTCTTTGCTTTCAACAAACTTGAAGGAACACCAAGATTTCTGAATATTTTAGCATGTAACTCCGAAGGCATTGGAAGAATTCAGTTATCCTACTACTACAAACTCCTTCTGTTCCCATCTACTTATCTATGTGAACAAGGATTATCACACTTTCATACAGAAAATTTAAAAGGAGAATAGAATGGATGCTGTACCGTGGCCATTCTAACAAAGATAATATTAATCTACGGATAGATGAAACAATTGAGCTGGGGGAAGCCTTCCTCATCTCACTGAGTGAGATGCTGCCAATTAAATTTTACTATGGTTAATAATTTATTAAAATTTGTACTATATTTGTTTATTGATCAAGTTCAATCCAGGAGAAAAAATTTGAATACATAGAGCCTTATAAGATCACATTTTGTTACAGATCTACGATTAAGCAATAGAAAGGCCAAAAATAATTAAGCTAACATTTCAAGAGGGAAGTAAATTAAAAATACAAGTTCAAGGAGTAAAAGGAAAAGTGTGGCACTTCCTACGATGAAAAATCGCTTTCTTCACACAGTTTCTGAAAGGGCGACTGCGTCTGTCAAATTAGCGCTGGGTGCAGAGCCTGTCTGCCAAGTTCAAAACCGAGCGTAGCGGTTTTATTTAAAGAGGCAGTATCGACAATATGCTGGCACTTTTATCCTTTGCAGCCATTTATAATTAAAATTTTTTGGCAAAAATTAAAAAATTTACTTCAGAGGTGTCTGAGCATAAAGTTTTGATTGTCTCATCGAGGGCCACTGAACGATGAATTCCACGGGGCGCAAGAGCAGCTGAGAGGGGCCGCAACGCTCAACCCTTACAAGGGCTGTGACTTAAAATTCCCTCCTGTGTGACATTGCACTTTTTGGAGGCAACCCCAGAAGTCATATTCTAGCCAATAAAAAGTTAATACTTAGATTAAGAAATACGCAGAGTTTCAACATTGGCATTGGGAAAATATGCAATGATTTGTCTCAGGTTTTTAATTTTCAAAATATATTGGTCTTGAAGAGCCAGATTCCTGTCTCTCAGAAATTTCCACAGTTTATTTTTCATTCGGCTTTAAAAAGCTGCATTTGTAAACTTGTGTTTCATTATTAAAGCTTAATTTATTTTTATATAAATAGTGTGTGCTTCTGTGTACATAGAGAATAATGTGTATGAGTCACACAAATGTTGGCTATCATTAATGTGAAAATTAAATGGCTGTATCACATTTTTAAAAATAAAAATTTAATCTAAACGAATGCAACAATTTGCCCAGAACTGTTTGTTTAAAAGCTATTCATTCATTGCTCCCATATAAAACAATGAAGAAATACTTCAGCCATGAGGTAGGTACAGTTATAATTCTTTTTTAGGTTGTGTTTTTCTATTGTCAGTTCCAACAAGAGGTCTAAGATCATCATCTGACCATAACGAACCTGTAAGGCTTGCCGCTCCCTCCAGCTGAGTTTGGGGCACTCCTCCTTCCTACTGAGTGAATCTTGCTCAGTTTTTAGGTCTGTGGCATAGGTTTGCAGGGTCAGCAGATCGCTGTTCTGAAGAAGCTGTCTCCGTGATTCGTTGAGCTGGGGGGTGTTTGTGATTGTCAGGCTGTCCTCATCCCTTCCATTGTCTCCCCATCCATCCTGGCCTTAGACACTGAACTCCTCAGCAGGCGTGCCCAGTACCAGAGTGTGGCGGTCAGTTCCTCTTCGGTCAACTGACAGGCTAAGCTAAATGGGTTCCCTGTTGCCTGAAGGAATATCCATGAAAAGAACTTTATTCTGAGTGGATATTCATTGATGCTTGAAAAAGAGGAAGATTTGGGTCTTTTGCTTTGCTTTTCTTATTAAATACCAAAACAAAAAAGCAAAGGGGTTGTGCTAGGAAGATCTCCAAGGTAAGGGTCATATTTAAGGATTGGGAGCAGCAGATTTGGGAATCACTGCTAATTGCCACCAAGACTGATGCACTTTTCTTAGTTATTAAAAAAATGTGTTTTTCTATCCTGTTACACTTTTCTGTAGGTTACAAGTCTATCTTACTTTCAGCAAAAACTCATGTAATGTAGAAACCCAAGTTTACAAAATTATTACATGACCACTGTTTAATTCATCACTGAATTAAGCATTGGGAGAATGTTTGGTGCTAGTGGAGCAACGAGCGAAGGGGTAGGCCGTGCTAGAACTGTCAGTCACCGTTTTCTTGCCAATGATCCCCAGTACCCAGGAAGCCGTGTTGTGTTACTGTGACTGTCCCACCCCCAGCCCTCAGGCCTCAGCCAATGACTGGATTAGTCACCCTGGTCCAGAAATTTAAAACAGCCTATGATAAAGCCCTGCATTAGAAGGTGAACAGCAGATGGTAAAAAGCAAAGAAGCAATTAGAACTGCTAAAAGACCATGTTTAAATGGGTAAAATCATAACTCATAAAGATATAAAAGAAACCCATGTCAAAAAGTGTGTTTAACTCATTAATTAACAAAGGAACCAATACAATGTCACAACCAACTCAAAGATGAATTCAAAGAACAAGAGTATTTAGGGTGTCAACTGTCAACATTGATTCCGTGCCTTTCGTTGTGTGAGTCATTCTGATGATTCTCATCCACAGAAATACAGATTGTGTCTAGTGGAGATTCAGTTGACCATTGCTCCAGGACACAGACCAGTATTGCCAGTTTTGTATCTACTAAGCAAATATATTTCCGCATCACTGATGGACAGGAAATCCGATGCCTAACTTACACCACACACAAAAATCAAGTCCAGGAGAGATTTTAGATCAAGATGTAAAAGAGGTCTGGCCAGTGTGACTAACTGGTTGGAGGCACATACAAAAGGTGACTGATTGAAGTTTCTCTCTGACATCAATGATTCTCTCCCTTACCCTCTCTCTAAAAGAAGAAAAGGAAAAAATCAATAAGCATGTTCTCGGATGAGG
Source organism: Glossophaga mutica (assembly GCA_039655065.1). Classification (NCBI taxonomy): domain Eukaryota; kingdom Metazoa; phylum Chordata; class Mammalia; order Chiroptera; family Phyllostomidae; genus Glossophaga; species Glossophaga mutica. Next base: position 25,939,530 of record CM077315.1, read on the forward strand.
GTAAAAAATGCAAAAGATAAAATAAGAACATTCCTAGAAGATACTCACAACCTTGCAGTAGGGAAAACTTGCTAAAACAAAGGAAGACTGCTAAATTAGCTGCCACCAAAGTTCACAGCTGGTGTTTATCAAAAGATACAATTAGAAGAGTGAAAAGGTAAGCAAGCCAAAGGACGAAGAAGATACTGGCAATAATATATCTGACAAAGGACCTCAATCAAATATGACTGCATCCCTCCAGGTCAATAAAAACAATCCATTAGAAAAAATATAGGCAAATCTCATGAATAAACACCTCACAAGAGTATACCCACATGGCTGTAAACTAATGAAAATACGCTCATTCATTCAAAAGAGGAACTGCAAATTAAAACTACAAGATACCTCTACACACTTATTAGAGTGGTCAAAACTAAAAAGCCTAACACATACTACCAACTGTTGACGAGAGTATAGAGCAACTGGCATGCTGGTTGTGTAAATTGGTACAAAACTACATTGTAAAGATGTTTGACACCTTCTACTGAAGTTAACTGTATACATCCCTTTCGACCCAGCGATTCCACTTCTAATTGTAAACCTACTAGGAATGCACAATGTACACAACACAGCAAGATGTGCTCGAGAGTGCCCACAGTCCCATTATTCACAATAGGCAAAAATGAGGAGTCCTACTGTCCACGTCCTGCAGAACGGGTCAGTTGTGTGTTTTGACAATGGAGCATACGCAGCAACGACAAATGACTGAGCTAGACCGACTTGTAACAACATGGACGGATCTCAAAAGCATAAGTTTGAGTGAAAAAAGCTAGGCACACAAACATACCAAAGGAAAAAAAAGGAACAATATAAATTATCAGAAGGGCATAGGGGAACACAGGATATTAGCAAGATGGACTAGTAGAAGGAAGTGAAATGGTATGGAACCCGGCACATATAGAGATCACGGATACACTTAAATTGTTGGAGAAAAGAAAGATGTGCACCCAGTGATGCCTCTTAAACACATTTTAGAAAACTACATGCAAAACAATATTTCTTGGACAGACAGGCGAAAGTATAAAAATGGACTAAAAGGAACACTTGGTAAAGACTGAGTCAGTGGAGAAGGTTAGTAAAGGCAATGCGACCGAGGTAGGGAAAGGTAGTTTGAGCTCTGTTCTATGTCTTATTTCTTTTAAAAATATTTATTGGAAGTGTCACTGTGCTTGGCACAAATGTCAAAGCAGGCCCGCTCTACCAGAAATGGATTTAGGCACATTCAAGCTTTCTGTTTCCTAGGTGAAACCTAAACAGAAGAATAAAAAATAATGAAAAACAAAGGAGAGGCAAAGGTAGGAGGCAGGGAATCAGAGAGGCTGAGAGATTTAGACTAAAAGAAATAGTGCACGGTGTGAGTGCTTAGCAATTCTGGGTAGTGGGAAAATGCTGTTACATTTTTATCTTTACTTTTCTATTTTTTCTATTTTGTTTCAAAAAAGGGGGGAAGGAAAAATAAAGCTATAAAAAAAGATGTACCAGGTAAATTCTAATAAATATAAAGCTGGTGTAGCATTGTTAATATCAGACAAAATACAAGGCAAGGTGCAAGGTATGTACACTAAGAAAGGCAGTATTTTATGTCAATAACAAGGACTTTGCATCAACAAAGTGTAACAGACACAAATGTTTATGCTCCTCACAGCAAAGTTTTTAAAATCAGATTGGGTAAGAAAATCAACAAGTTCACAATTACAGTTAGAGATCAAGAGTCTCTCAGAAAACTATAGTTTAAGGAGGCAGAAATGTAAAAAAGGATAAATGGAGCCACCTTAAAACGGAGCAGGATCTGCCGTCCCAGAGGAACCACCTTGTATTCATCTTATGCCTCAAACCTTTGGAATGTTAACACAGGACAAATAACCTTTGGACTGGGCCTCATGCTACATTGTGTCCCAGAGAACTGTTTGCAAAGGTAACAAGGAAGAAATATCATGACTACTGGACTGATGGTTGCCTGCCTGAAAATTAAAAACATTGTTTAGAATGAACATCATTTTGTCAGCTTACAGAAATGCCTTCCTTCTATTGATGTGGCTGTTCCCCTTCTGTTTCTCATAAATCTCTCTTGCCTTTGTCTCCTGATGGGAACACTGAGTTTCTGCCTGAGTCAGTGCTTCCCAAATAAGTACTCTTTTTAAAAAAAATCGCAAATAAATGCTTGTTACTTCTCACTCTCGCCTTTTACTTTTAGGTTAATGTATTGTAAAGACATAGAGACTGTAATGTGTCACAGGTTTGATCAAATGCACACATAAGGTCCTACTAACACACACTGATTTTTGGTTCGGGCACAGCTCATTGAGAAATATTGACTATCCATCCACCAAGCCACAGGGCTGGGGGCAGGACTATTTTAATTGCTGTCATACAAATCTAAATTCACTGCTACAAGGAAGTCACAGACAAAAAGATGTCCCCCTGAAGTGCTTGCACTTAAAAACTTTAAAACCTATTTCTAAAACATTTTTAGGTTAAAGAGACAGAATGAAACCTTTGCTCAGAAAAAAACAGGAGTTTTAAGTGCATTTATTATCAAAACAATAAAAGGTTAAAATAAATTATCTGAGTTTTTAATTTAGAAGCGAGGAAAAAACCCTCAAAACTAAAAAAAGAAAATTTGTATAAAATAAATTCATGAAGCAGAGAACTAAAATCTAATATAATTTACAAAATGTTATTTTAAAAGGCTAATGAAATAAAGAAAAAAAAAAGCACAAGGAACCATACCAGGAATTTTAAAAAGTGAGTTTTTGTAACTATAGAGGAGATTTAAAAAGAAAGAAAAAGAGTAGCTTAGACAAACAAGCATTCTATTAAAATGAAAAATTACTAAATATCCAGGAATCACTGGAAATTTGACTACTCCAATTACGATGAAAGAAGCCGAAGTAGAAATAGCAGCCAAAGACCTGCCCCCGAGGTGGCCCCAACTCCAGGTGACTTGATGGGCAACTTGTACCAAACGCTGAAGAGAAAGAGGACAGCGTGTGTGTGCATGTGCGCTAAAAGCACATGCGATGCACCCTCTTACATCTCCTCTTTTTGTTTTGTAAAGGCTTTATTCACTTTAACTAGCGTCTGTAGTAGATGATACAATTGAGCTGACAGTTTGGCCTGGTCACCGGGCAAATGAGACCCTTCTGAGACCTCACAAAACACTGCGGTGTGGGGACTAGACCTGGTTGTGTCCTTTCTTCGCTGACCAGTCACTGCAGGCAGCGGAAGACATTCCAGAGCTTTCCGTGGCTGCTCCACGCCCCGCAAGCAAGCGGGGAGATGAAGCCCAGGGTGTCGGCAGGCATGCGGCTCCCTGGCAGCTCCATGCGGGAGGGAGGGCCGCACAAAGGTTCGGACCGGGACCGCAGCACACAGTGTGGTGCCCTGGGGCTGTGCGTCCCGGGTGGTCGCAGTCTCCAGTTCATGTTTTCTTTACTCCAGAAGAAAATACATTTCAGAAACTGTTACCCACCCTCTTAAATTTTTGAGTATATCGTACAATACTGTTAACTATAAACACAGTGTTGTACAGACTAGCAATTTTTCGTCTTGCCGGACTGACACTTGATACCCATTGAACGGCCCCCCATTCCCACCCTAGTCAGCCCTGGGCAACCACCGAGCTGCTTCCGCTGGGGTGGGTGTGAATGCCTTCGACCCCTCCTTCAGCTTCGTCCTCTGTGGGTGGCTTATTTCTCTGAGCACAGCGTCCTCAAGTTTCCTTCTCGCTGTGGCACGTCGGGATTTCCTTTTGCATGGTCGAATAACATTCCGTTGTACATATGCACACAAGTTTCCTTATCCATTCCCCTGCGTATGGGAACTGAGATTGATTCCACACCTTCGCAACTGAGAAAAAATGCTTCAGTAAACACGGGGATGCGGGTATCTGAGATTCTGATTTTGATTCTTTTGGATAAATACCAGAAGTGGGATTGCTGGGTCATGTGGCAGTTGTTTTTAGTTTTTTTTATAGAATATTCTCATTGTGCCACATCATTTTATTGGGTTGGCCAAAAAGTTCATTTAGTTTTTTCTGGACAATGGCTCTAATAGTGCTTAGTTGTCTTTAACGCCATTGGATACAATTTTGTTAGATTGCATTGTGACAGCTGTCTTATCAGTGTGCATTTATCAAAATTGGTGAATTTTTGTGCAGCCTTTTTAATATTGAAGATGGAAGAAAATATGCAACATTTTCATATCATGCTTTATTATTTCAAGAATAGTAAAAATACAATGGAAGCACAAAAGAAAAAGATCTGTGCAGTGTATGGAGAAGCTGCAAAAACTCAAGACAAAAGGCCCAGCGCAAGGTTTCCTTTGGGAAGCAGCCTATGCCATTTCCTTTTCTCTCCTTTTTCTCACATCTTCCCCCACAGGCAGGCATCTCCTAAACTCTAAGGAACCCCAAGAGACTTGCAACCAGGGGGGCAGTGGGCAGTGGCAGCCTGTCCCAGGCTGATCCCCTGGACCTGTCCCCTGGACCCCTCTTCTCTGACTTCCCAGTGAGCTCAGGCAGCCCAGCCCGGGCTCTCCCGTCACTTCCTCCATGCTAAGCCCTCCCGTGTTTCACCGTCCCCAGCTTTAATAAACGTGTCCTCATAGCCACGTGGACTCGTGTTGTGAAATCTCTCCTACACAAAGTCAAGAGCCCGCACACTTCAGCTGACCCTGGGCAGCCCCGCTCAGGGCCAGGCCCCTGTCCAGTAACAGGTTTCCTCACTAAATTGGCAAACATTTCAATGTGAGAAAGTTCTGGCAGTGGCGTGAGGGAACTAGGAACTCTGGTGGAAGAGCATTTGAACAGCCACTTCAGAAAGCAAATAAACCAGGTGGCCGACCCAACCCGCATCTCCCTCACGCCCTTTCAGAGTTGGTCTAGGGGTAGCTCTGGGTCTCAGTTCTGGGCAATGGGTGTAAGAAGAAGTCACTAGGTGGGCTTTCAGGAAAGCTCTTTAGAAGCAATGAAAGCAGCTGGCATTCGCTTTGACCTTGCTTATCTTCTCTTTCCTTCTTGCCTGGAATGATGCCTAGAAGTGCAGCCACCTTCTCAGGACTATGGGGTGAGAATTATCAAAGTGAAAATACGTGGAAAGATGGGGCCTGATATCACTGTCCCAGGTCTGCTGACTTGTGGACCTCTTGTTACATGAGAACAAAAACCACCCCCCGTTTCTCTGAGCTATGCTGAGGTAATTTTTTAAATGAGTAGCTAAATGCATGCTTGATACAGTAGAACCTATGAAAATTCCAACTTCACTTCTGGGTATCTGCCATTAAGACTCATTTGGAGCTGGGTAGAAGAGCTTCGTGGCTGTGCTGTTTGATACAGTGGCAAGCTAGAAAAAGTGATAAACACCACTAAGGAAGTGGCTAAATCAATGGTGGTGTCTCTCCACTATGGAACACTGTGCAGCTGGTAGAAAGAGTTGGGTATATATTTATCTTATTTGATGATCATAAAGAAAACACATTCTGTGCCATTGTATCAAAATGTATCACCTTTCCAGGGTTCCTATGTTTTGCAAAGGCATGATGGAGGCTGGGAACCACCAGGGTCACGGGCTGAGGCTTCTCCCTTGGAGTCAGGCTGCAGCCTAGCCTGTGTGCCCAGGCTGGGGAGCAAAAAAAGCAGAAAGGCAGTCCGGGGGTGAGATTTCCCAACTTGCAGACTTCTCCCTTGGAGGCAGATGAGTCAGCTGGTGAGTTTGGGAGTTTGGCAGGAGGTGGGAGAAGTGGGGGTACCATCACCAGAGGCAGGCAGACAGCTCGAGTTAGGAAAGTTCTGAAGTGCACAGAGAATAAGAGTGCTTCCAGCACCCAGGGGGCTACAGGCTTCTGGAGCAGCCTGGGGTGGGGGTGGGCCAGCAGTTTCACCTGCTCTGAACACCCCTGTTCCGAAGGACTGGCCCCACCAGGGCACGTCTTACTGGTTTGCAAGGCTTAGGGGAAGGACCAGAACAAGAAGCACAATATCAAAACAGTGCATTATTTGAAGATATTATTGACTCTGCTGCTAACGCAGTGATGGCCAGTTATAAGGAGAATTTCCTGTACTCAGGCTTTCTAGGTTTTGAGAAAAATAGTAAAACATTTATGATATATTTTACAAATACTTTTGAGCATGTTTCTATATTTACTGAAATAGCAAGTTCCATTTGAATTCATTGAAATGGTTTCCTTTTTGCTTGAATACTACAGTATTCTGTGAAAGGGTTTATTTTTACTGCATTCACAAGGTTAATATTGGAATCCTTTCAAGTGTACCATTGTGCTGCATAATTTGTACCAATATTTACTGAAATATTTATTTTTCCACATGCACAATGGCTACTGGCTGAGGAGTTTATTCAAATGTATTATGATGGTTTCGTACATGGCTTTAACAATTTTGACTGATATTTGCCTTACTTTGCATACACTATAGAGGAGTTCCTTCAAATATACTTTATACTGCAACTTTTTCTTTTTAGTTACCAGCATTCAGTGAACTAGGTGCTAGCATTTGCTTTCACACTACCACACAATTACCTTCTTTTCTAGCAGTCCATGTGTTTGCTGCATAAAAGGATCACTGACAAACTTCTATACGTAAAATTTTCTTTAGCTAGGTAATTTTTTACTAATATGTCAGTGTTGGTAGAATATTGCTGGCATACTCAGAATTTAGGATTTCCTACCAGAGTCTACTATACATGTACAAAATGGCATTGCCCCCTCAAAACCACTTCATAATAACTTCTGACGCATATATTATGAAAACGCTTAATTCTTTTTGTAATTGTAATAGTACACATATACGGTGACCATACAACTTATGGAAATGGGATACAGTTAACAGTGATAGGGGACACTATTAAAAATTAGGATGAGACTACAAGCATAAAATTGGAACAGTCCTGGGCAAACTGGGAGACACAGTCACCACATTTACATGCCTGCATACCTGTGTCAGCAAACAAGGAATACTAATATGCTAATATCTACCTGTATGCTAATATCAGTGGGTCCTCATGGTGTACAATTTAGTGAGAAACACAAGCAGCAGAAGGAAAGGTGGGGTGGGAGACAATAGTTTGGGACCAATGAGCACTCCAGCCCTATTTTCTATACAAATACGTACACAAACAGAATCTCGGCATGTTGGTAAAAGGGTTCTTTGGCCTTCTCTACAGTGTTGTAACTTGTTACAACAAAAATATATTAGTGCATTACTTGTATAGTCACTTTTATAACTAAAGAAAAGTATTTTGAGTGGATAGAATTAAAAACTTGACCAATATTTGAGCTGGCTTTTCAGCCCAGTGTGGTTTAAAACCAGTGCATACCATGGTGAGTGTTTAAATACATCAAAATTTGAAGCAGAGTGGCAAAGATTACCATTTTGTCCTCTATCATGGAGTAATCTACTCTGCAACTTCAAAAAAACCCTCCCATTTTCAGTTTAGAGCTCAAATCGAGGTGTTTAAAACCACAGTCAACAAACAAGCCCCTGTTACAGAGCAGTGAATCAGTGAAACGTTTTCATCACTCCCACCACTATGTACACAACCAGTTCTCATTCAAACTCTGGTCCTACATTGCCACTTACCTACTGACATCCACTCGAATGCTTTCAACTCAACTAGCATTTCTTCCTGTGCACACCAACTTCCCCTCCAAATCCTTCAGCCTCTCCCAGCAGAACCACCATTAATTAAGAATCTATTGGATTGGCCAAATAGTTTTAGGGTTTTTTTTTTTTTTTTTGGACAATGGCTCTAGTAGTGCTTAGCTGTCTTTAAGTTCATTTAAAACAATTTTGTTAGATTGTATCATGGTGGCCGTTATATCAGCATGCATTTAAAGAAAAACATCAAAATTGGTGAATTTTTGTGCAGCCATTTTAACAGTGAGGATGGAAGAAAATATGCAACATTTTTAGTGTATTATACTTTATTATTTCAAGAAAGGTAAAAACTCAATTGAAACACAGAATGAAAAAAATCATTTATGTAGTGTATGGAGAAGGTGCTGTGACTGATCGAATGTGTCAAAAGCGGTTTGCCAAGTTTCTTGGTACTATTGACATTTCTGCCAAATAATTCTTTGCTGTGGGGCTGACTTATGCATTGGAAGTTGTTTAGCAGCACCCCTCATCTCTACCCACTAGAAGCTAACAGTGGGAGATAGCCAACACTCAAAATATCCAAATCAATAAAGTTATTGGTGAAAATACAAAGCGTGTCTTTTATTTTGTGGGAAAAATGTAAGGGATGTTTTGGCCAACTCAACATGTGCGTTAGTTCTTTGCAGGTTCCAAAATGGCCTCCATGCCATTCATCCACACAGGCCCCCTGTGTGGGAGGAGCAGGGAGTGCATCCTCTCCCCTCTACAGATGAGGGGCAGGTTTGCCCAAAGTCAGCTGCAAATAAGAGATGGATCCTGCGGAAGGCAGCACAAGCAAGAGCATGCATCACTTGAGCTTTGAGAAGCCATGATCACGCACCACCAAAGAAATCTTTTCTACATGGGCCAAAGGTTTAAGGTGTCTCCAGTGCTTAGAGAAACTTCTGAAGTGCTTTGGAAAATTCTGCTTTTGTGTGGGAGAGTTCAAACACCTAAGGGTTTCTCTACAAGGTGGACTTTGCAGTTTTATTACTTCGGCAGATTTTTTATTAGGCCCTTGCTCTGTGCCCAGAGTGATGCAAGAGGCTGCAGGGGAGGCAAGTATCAACCAACTGAATAATACGTGAGCTCTGCTCTCAGAAAACTGCTTTAGAACGCCAACTCAGGGAGAGCGGCTTAGGACATGTGTAATGTGACCAATGTCAGCGTACAATCAGGTACAAAAGCAAATCCACTGTTCTTGGAAGATGTCTTAAGTGTTATTAGGGCCAACATGCATATTCCTTACTTTAAATAAGTTGAATTTTAGTAGATTAACACACACATATTCACATGGTAAAATAATGTTTTGCTTTTTGATGTAACATGACTTTATGCAGCAATAGTTACTATGTACAGTTACTTGTTTTTTGCAGCAAATAAAATAGTTTATTTCAACTGCAAATGCAATTTGGGTTATGTTTGGCCTTGAATAGTGCCACGCTAAAAAGATAAAGCCACGGCAGACATGGTAGTCAGCAGTTTGGTGTCTGGACTCAGTGAACCTGGCTCAAATCCAAGCTTTGTCACTTCTGATCCAAGTGATTAGGGTGATCTTGAGCAAGATGCTCCACCTGCCCCAACCGCCATTGCCTCACACGTAGACTGGAAAGACCTATATCCACTTCTTAAAGTCATTGAGAGAACTAAATGAGCTTAAGAAATAGCCTTACACATAGTATGCAAACGCTCAACAAGTAGTAGCAAGTAACTCTTAAGAATGATCGTCCCTCACCCGTTCAGTCAACAAGGGTGACAAATTAGTATCAATTGTTATCTCAGGGTAGAACAGATCCAGAAGCAAAATCTCAGTGACAATTACTCGACCACAGCTCAGTGAGGGTGTTATAACTGCCTCAGCAACACAACAAATCATTCCTCTTTAATGCTGGAGAGCATTTCAGCCCCATATTTGACGATAGCTCTCAAGGATGGTGAGGAGCACAAGATGACTCATCCTCAAAACAAAATCTAAAAATACAGGGGCGCAGTCTCACTTCCTCCCTTAGCAACATTCTGTGGTGGCAAGACCTGCGCATGAAGGGGAGCATGGGAGGTGTGCGGGGGTGGCAGCAGGTTTGGCCTCTGTGACTGGGGGGTGCCCATGTGGCCTTTGTCTGGAGAGGATTCTAGATGACCAACCAGCAACCTCTTCCCAAAGAGGTTCAGCTGAGTGAAACAGACTTCACAGGGAGGACACGAGATGAGTTAATTTTAAGATGGAAGCCATATGAAGCATATGGGCAAGCTTTGGAGGGCAAGTGTACAGATCTGGACTCTAATGTTGGAAGTGGCTTAAGCGAGTTGGAAATAAAAATGAAAGCAGCAACAGCAAGAGTCTGCCTGCAGGGAAAACACCCTTGCAATGACACTAGCAACCGAGGAGCAAGCAATGCCAGAGTGAGCTCCTCAAACCCAGTACCTCCAAAAGTCCAGTTGTTGCCCAGTGCTGCTCCGCTGAGATCAACAGTGGTAGACCCAGCGGTCAACCTGTTTTCCTAAAAATGAATGGTGAGCTGGAACAGACCAAGGACAAATGGGACTAAGCCCAAAATGAACTGAGTGCCTGGAGTTCTACACCTGACAGGTAGACAAATCATCCTCCCCCGTCAAGACCTCCCTGATGGTCCCACTGCAAGAAGCTATGGTGGGACGGCCAAGTACTCGTTTCCACACCAAGACACAGTGTTTGAGAGGAAAATAAAGCCACATCCTCCTACTCTCCAGCTTGTAATGGTTAATGTAAAACTTACCAGATGAAATTTGTGTTTCAGCTTTTTTCTCTTCCCCTTCCCCTTGCTACAGAGGGCTGATGGCATCAGACAATTCAGAAGTGGCCACCTCTGAAAAATTCCCCTTTTAGAACATGGAGGCACTTGAGAAATGTTTGTGTCTTTAAACAATTTGGAGAAATAAGACCCTGGAGATTTAAAACCATGACTTGAACATGTAAAGTTCCAGCAAAATGTAAAAATGGAGTATGCAACACTTCGCTTTGAGCGTAGCGACTTAGAGACACTCCATACCAGTTTCACCAACAAGACTGTGGATTTTGTGATTAAACTTCTGGGTCAGAACTCAAATGAGGTAAACTTTGCCTTTGAAGAGTTTATTTGCTAAGAAAACTTAATAGATATGAGAGAATCAAATAATAGATATCAGTACAAGTAGTTTATATATTTAGCCATTAAGTTTGGGGCTCTATATTACTTGAAGAAACCTTAAACAAATGTGGTTTTAATTGATGTTTGAATGGTGGTTAATCCTGTAGGTAATCTTACTGAGGACTGTACAAACATGAAGGTGTGCTGTCAAATTTTAGGTTTAAAGTGTTTGAAGCATTATAAACATTCAATTCCCAACCACATTGTGCAAGAACATTGGTTATGATGAGACTCACTGCACTTTTTTTTTTTTTTTTTTTTAGTTGTAAAGTTGATTAAATCCCCATTCAACAAGCACACGCTGAAAGAGCATAGTTGTTGGTGTTAATGGGGGAATGTGTTCCTTCATTGTATTTGGGCCTTTTGTAATGCACTCTTGATGTTAATGTGCCTTGAAAAAAATTAAAAATATACATTGGTACAGGAGTATTTCACTTTTAGATCTGTAATTGATGCCCCAGGAGGACTGGGGAAAAAGATATCGAGAAAATTTGCCAGGATTAAAAATCCTACATATTAGTAATGCAGACTATTTGTTTGTTTAATCCTGCCTGAGGATATGTTTTCATTGCTTTTAGGAGAGAGGAAGGCAGAGAGGGTTTAGAGAGAAAAAAACATCAATGGGAGAGAGAAACATCTATTGGTTGCCTTTCGTACATTCCCGAAATGGGGGCAACCCCACAACCTAGGCATGTGCCCTGACCGGACGTGAACCTGTGACTTTCAGTCTGCAGGATGATGCCTAAACAACTGGGCCACACCGTCCAGGGTGTAATGTGGAATTCTTAGCCAGCTCTTTAAACATTGCAAATTACTGCAGGTTAAACCCTTATTGGTGGGAAGACACTTGCCCAGGTCCCTTCGCTATGGACCATTTCTTTGTGGAGAGCTCAGTCATAATTGCTTCAGTTCAAAGACAAAAGTATCTTTCCTGGTACATGAGACCTAGCATACAGAAGGGTAACATTATATGAAATTGTCCAACTTAGAGATGCTGTAGTCTGGTCGATTCTATTTCAGGTAAGATTTTTAACAGTGAATGGCTATTTGGAGTTAAAAGATCAGGTAACCAGGCTCACCTGGATGCATCCTGACAGGAGCCCTTTGGCTAAAGGAAGCAGGTTCCAGGCAAGCTAGAGAAATCAGCACTGAGATGTGGCTCTGCTTGTCAGTCAACAAACAGCAACTGGGCCTGCAAAAAGGATGAGGAGGGGCGTCCTTTTGCGGGCCCCTGCTCCTCATTCATTCAGTAAAGGTATGCCAAGCACCTGCTGTGGCAAAGCACTGGGAAGCAGGGAGCAATGGAGAATCCAGGAGCCTCTCACTCAACACACTGCAAAGGGAGTTCATGTTTGGTATCTGGCAGCATTTCACCTCCTTGTTGGGAGATTAGATACACCTGGAGTGAGGATTCCCAACCCAGACAGGCCTTCTCAATCAGAACCACCAGGGGAAGAGTTTGGAGTCTGCTCATATATTTTGTATTGTGGTAAAGTAGACATAGCATCGAGAGTTCAGAAACTGCTGGTTCTGATCACCACTCCCCACCCCACACCCCCTGTACCAGTTCACTGGTTGTTTTGGCTAAAGGACTGACCCCCTAGAGCCTCCCACTCTGCTATTCTGCATTATATCACTCCTCTGGAGTCTATTTTCTTTTTTAAATAAAACCCGTATATATTTAAGGTGTACAACATGATGACTTGATATACATATGGAAAGTGAAATGATTGCTACATCTAATTAACATTTCTCCTCACGGAGTTGCTTCTGCGGTGATGAGAGCACCTGAGATAGATAGAGAGCTCTAATAAACAGCACGAGGACTGTGGTTGATAATGCTGTGTTGAATATCGGCGTCCGTGTTTTTACCTTGGGCTTCCAGTGTTATTTTCAGGTAGGGCGGGGAGTTCTAGGCTGAAAGGAAGGGGTAACTGGGAGATCAGTCGTAATCTCAGATGAAATCACCTGGCTGCTAAAAGCATTCCACCAACCAACAAGCACTTGTTGGGCTGATGAGAGGACTGTTTGCTGTGTTCTCTGGATATAGAAGTTGAGAAATCACACATGGCCCCTGCCCTCACAGGACACCAAAATTCTGGGGAACAAATCTGTCGGTCAAACACTTTTCTCACTACAGAACAGGGGAGCTTGAGTTAGACGGCTTAAAGGCAGGCCCTGACCAAATGTACATGATTCTAGAAAAGGACACCAGTCTGACTCTGGAGGAAGAACTCCAGCAAATGTTTGGCTCCCCAGGGGCTAAAAGAGAGCCCCTGTGTAAGGAAGCGTGCACACAGGAGAGTGAGTACCTTTGGAAGTCACAGAGAATGGTCACCTGTGCCCAGAAGAGGGCTGTAGAGACCATAAGCAAAGAACTTTTCCAATTCATGGAGAAAAAAGCCAGGTCAAAAGACTTTAAGCAGAAAAGAAAATGTACTAAGACTCACATGACAGGGTGATCCAAGTGGAAGTTAGCCATGGGCACCGGTGCGTGCCAGAGCCGGAGGGACGTCTTCAAGGCCAGCTCTCTCTGCGTTTCTTGACTCTGCTGTACTAATGCACGGCTGCAGCCAGGAGCCCAAACAAGATTATCAGAGCTCAGGCTCCCCTTTGAGGTGGGAGAGATCACGACAGTTCCAAGGCCTAAACTCCTGATGAAGGAACCACCACGGAGAGTTTCTCTGAACAGCACCTGGAGAAAAGTTGAGACGAGGACGCTGATTGGCCCACCTCGTCCCAAAGCTTGCGGTCAGAAGTTATAGCAATCTTCTGATTGGCCAGGGCTTGCAAGTGGAGGCCAGCCCCGTGGAAGGGCTGGGAATGGGTTTCTCTCACCAAAAAGGGGAGTGGGGTGTCATTCTCTAAAGCAAGAGATGCTAGCAAACAGCGACAATTTTAATAAGACACTAACTGCTGGTGCTGACTGCCAAGGGCAGCTAACAGGGGGCTATTAGCTCCAGGTGCACAGCTGGGTCTGGGCTGACACTAGAATTCTGCAGGCTACTTCTTCTACCTGTCTGCACGGCTAGTTGAGCTGCTGTGAGTTTGGAAAGGAATAGATGTTAGGGGACGCCTCAACGTTTAATTAGTAAACTTATTAAATCTATGACAAAGCAATACTGGCTTTCTCATAATCACTATGTTAGGTGATTGAGGAAAATAAAAGCTTTTCTTGAGAAGAATCCCCAGACCTATGCTGCAGGCTTGAGAAATACTACAGCCTCGGTAGTGTGATGCCAGAGTTGGTCACCTGGCCCCCAATAACTGCTACTGTTCCCAATGTAGCTCTCTCTGCCAGCCATGACCAGAGCAGCACTAAGGAAATCAAATATTTCAACAGGACTTCTGGGCATGCGCGCTCACTTTCTCTCGCTCTCTCTCCAGACATGAGTAGTTTTTGCATTACCTTTGGCTTCCACTATAGGGCTTTTTGTTCAATGTGATCCTCCAACAGGCTAATGGATAATTGCCCACCTACTCCTTGGAAGTGCCACCTTGGGCTGTCAGTGCCAGGTGGCTTATGCCCAGGTGTCTAGGAGTGCCCCTACATGCACAGGTGTGAGCACTGTTCCCTAGCTGTATGCATTTTGGGGGTTCAATCTAAGGCTGAGGGAAAGTGATGGCAGCTGGGAGCTCTGGAACTAATGGAATCTCATTAACTGCAGTTATCTTCTGACCTTAGAGAGGAAGGGAGTTACCTTTCAGGTAATAGACTGAGTTCGTTAAAGTGGTCAGTTTTCAGCTGAGATTTGGAAGGAGCCCATAAAACTTTCTACTCTGACCACATTCCTCTCCCTTCTCTGAACCTCTTACGGCATTTAACAGCTTCAGCATATCACATGCTGAATAACCTCGCTTATTTACTGGACCACATCTAACCTGGACTTAGTTTACATACAATTCTAGTAGGTTGGCTATTTCCCCCAGTCTTCCACAGATTAGATACAGTAAATTATATATGTATGTGCCACAAAGGAAAAAAGAAAAAAATAGCTTCCGTTCAAGAAATATTTAACTCCTGTTTTGTTCTAGGCATTAGGGATACAGTAGTAAGCCAGACCAAGTTCCCACCCTCATGGAACTTACAAGCATTAAACAAACAATTGCAAACTATTAACAGCTATGGTAAAGGCAATAGAAGAAAAGCAGAGTACTATGAGAGCTTGTAGCAGGACCAAGCCTAACTCGCTGGGATCACGGAAGGCCTCTGGAGGAAGAGACTTAACCTGAAGCATGGAGTAAACACCGTGCAGTCGAAAAAGGACTGGGGGTGTGAGGAACTTGGAATTCACAAACCTCCAAGAAACCGTGTGGTCATGGGGGCGAAGCATGTTATGAGGTGAGCGTGGAGCAGTAGACAGGGGCCAGATTGGCAAGGCCTCTGGGGTTATATTATGGATTTTCAACCTGAACCATGGAGTTTTGTGCAAGGAAGTGACAGAGTTACATCTTTATAGCATCACTCTGCTTGGCATGTGGAGAACAGACTGCAGGAGTGGATGTAGGTGGAAGAGAAAAGAGGTAATTATTGGAGTCTAGAGGAGAGAGGTAACACCTGCGCACTGGGAAGTTTTGAGCATGAGAAGAAGGTAGAATCAATGGGCTTAAAGGTGGGTTAGGTGTGCCGAGTTAAGAGAAGGCAGGGATCGAAGATTATCCCTGATTTCTAGCATGAGAAATTCAATGGATACTGTTGACATTTACTAGGGAAAGGAAGCCTGCAAGAAGTCGGAGGGATTGTGAATTTCATTTTGGATTTTGCCTGAAAGGTACATATGAAATATCCAGGTGAAGGTGCAGAGGTAGTTGGACAGATGGGTCTGAAGCTCTGAAGAGTGGTCTGGGCTGGAACTATAGATTTAGTACTGTGTGTTTGGAATGGAGATGGAAATTAAGGCCACAGGCTTGGACAAGACCATGTAGGGGAGAGTGTGGTGTTAGAAGAGGACTTAGCTCTGAGCACCAAAGAAATCTACCATTTTAAGTGGGAGTGGAGATGTGAGAACTGATGAGATGCAGGCGCGTGGCCTCCAATGGTCCCCAGCTCCTGGTGTTCCTGTCCTTGGGTGGTCTCCTCCCTCACAGAATAGGGCTAACATAACCCACGTAGCCAATACATTGTAGAAATTACAGTGCATGACCAAGGTTGTGGGTATAAAACCTTTTAAGACCTCAGGGAGATGTTCTGACAATAAGAATCCTAAGGGTATTATCCCTCAGCAGTCTGAGCAGAAGCCCAAGGTAGAGAAGGACCTATCTCAAAGAAATTTGTGGATGTAGCTTTTGCTTAATGGAGTGAACTGCAAATAAGACTCATAGGGAATGCATAAAGTGTTCAAAATAATTATATTCATACTAACACTGCTGGCTTGGACTGAGATACAGCACAAAATCAAAAGAGGCTTTTGGACACCCAAAATTCTACTGGGCAGAAGCAGAATGACAAAACTATGTAGCTGTAAATATGGGCTACATTTCACGGGAAAGGAAGGGTGACTCAGAGGGCGAAGGCAGAGCCCAGTCTCCACAATGGCCCCCAACATTCTCCATCTGCTATTCACACCCCTGGGTAATTCCCTCCTACACTGAATAGTACTGACCTGTGTAACCAGCACATTGTAGAGTAAGACTGTGTGGCATTTCAGGGTAAGTCATGAAAGACATTGCAGCTTCCACTTTGTTCTCTTTAAAACTTTTTTAAAAAAATGTTTATTGACTTTGGAGAGGGAGAGAGAAACATTGATGTGCAAAACATTGATTGATTGCCCCATATGAACCCCAGCTGGGGATTGAACCCACAACCTAGGTATGTGCCTTGACCAGGTATCAAATATCCAACCTTTTGGTGTATGGGATGACACCCCAACCAGCTAGGCCACAATGGCCAGGGCCCACTTTGCTCTCTGGAGTCACCTGCTCTGCGGGAAACCAGTTGCCATGTCATGAGGACATTAGACCAATATTGTAGAGATGCCCACGTGGTGTGGGGCTGAGGTTTCCTGCCAACAGTCATGTGGACAGACCATCCTAGGAGTGGACCCTCGAGCTTTGGTCAGGCTTGCAGATGACTGCAGTGCCAGCCGACACCATGAGGTGACCCTCATAAGAGACCCTAAGCGAGAACTACGCAGGGAAGCTGTGTCCAAATACCTGACCCATAGAAACTAGGAGGTAATGTTTGTTGCTTTAGGACGATATGTCTTGGGGTAGTTTATTATGCAGCAATAGAAAATTACTACAAGGAGAAAGACCAGAAGAGTATGAGTTCATGAAAAGTAAATGAACTCTGTTTCAAGGAGAATGAACTATGTCAAATGTTGGGAAATGGCCATATGAATAAAGCTCATATATTGATTCTGAATTTCATTTAGATTTATTGATTGTGAAGAACAAAAACAAGCAAAACCCTATGTTTGGTATACTTGGGTAGAGAAAAACTGAGAAGTATCTATCATTCTTTTGAAAGACTTCAAAAGTCTTAAAAAGACGTTTTGAAAGCCGGTGATCCTTCTCAATGGCAATGGGTGAACTTTTACTGTATTTACCTGGCCTATCAGTGACATTCTCATATGGACACTGTATGACAGTGTCATTACGACGCTGTAAGACTGTGAGGGGCAGAGAAGCCTGCCCCATAGCACCTGGAGCATTAGACACACTGTAGGTGTTCACACAAGTTACCCCAGACTAAGCAGCAGAAGCAGCTTATAAGATTCCCAGGATATTTTACCAAAAGTAATCACTACCACCTCATTTATGTTGTAACTTGTATATGAAACCATTTTCACACATTTTATTTTCCGCTCACAACAAACCCCATGAGGTGGGTCAGTGGGTTTACAGAAAGGGCAAAGGCAGCCGTTCCCATTGCCCAAGTGAGGGAACTAAGGCAGAGGAGGCTTCGGTGACTTGGTTCACCACACAAGATCTTCCTGGCTGTGGCTCCTGCGGCGTGAAGTGGAGCACTTTTTCCGGGCAGCAGTCACCAGGGACTGCAGGTCTAGCTTCCTCCTTCCACAGATTCTCCCAGGACGACTCTGACATTACTTTCCAGAGAAAACCTATGAAGTTGTACAATATTTCAACGGTCCTTTCTGTAGCTGGAATCACAGAACCAGTAAAGATTCTCTGTCTTCTTTCTACTTTGGTTCCTATGCAGTGGTGTAACTTGAAAGTCTTCCAAGGCAGTCCCCATTGGTGGCTAGACGATGCCGCCATTGTTCAAAACATCCCTTACTGGAAACTGCCTTCAGGGAACCAAAACTCTCCCCAGTGAGAAAACCAGCCTATTAGTTTACAGTCATGTTTTGTTTGTTTGTTTTAAATTAAAAGTGGCATCATTAGCTTAATCTTCCTTAAGTATCAGATTTTTAACTGTTTCCAAAATTTCAATCGATCCTCAAGGACCAAAAGTTTACAAACACGGAGTATATTTGAACGCGTTTGTTACAGACCCTGAGGGCATACCACAAAGGCATTCCAGAAAGGCTGGCAGCAACAGCATCTTTTAAACAGAATACCATGAGGAATGAAACCCTCACAAGGAATGTACAGTAAAAATATTAATAACGGCTTAAGTATGTTGAGTGGCACTTTGTATGCTGTGTCTAATTTAATCTTCAAAAGAATCTTATGAGGTCAGATTAAGGTCTACTTGTTTAAACATCAAACACTAGCCTGTGGTCACGCAGGTGTAATGTGCTTGTATCATGATGGGCAAACACTAATTCCCAAATCTTACGCTGTGAATAGCTAATGTCTCTCCTACAATAGTCTGCATCTCCCCAAAGGGTTGGTCTGTAGGGATCTGGCCCAATTTGGTGTTTTTCACACATTTCCAAGCCTGTTAGTAGTTTGCCATTCCCGTATCGATGTATGTTTTAGTCTCTTTTAAGCAGATACAGAGTGTATGGGACAGAAATAAGCAGTTTTGGCTTCTGACAAATTCAGGTAAGACATTTCCAATCTAAGTTTAGCTCTGTGGCTTCAAAATGACTTCTACTGCACCCATGTAAAGAGGGAGGACATGAAAAGTCAATTTTCAAATTTACTTGCTTCTTTTTTCCACCCACCAGGATTTGTACAAGGGGGTGAGGAATGAAGATTTAATACAAGAACCTATTCTTAAGTAGCAATTTGGAGTAAAAATTTGGCACCAGATATCTGTATCTATCCATCTATATTTTAAAACTCCTCTTCCTTAAAAACCATCTCAGCAAGTGTGATCAGCACCTTATTTTTATCTTCTTTTTCATAGTGACAAAATCACAGAAGACAGCCATGTGACAACTATAACCAAGAGTAAGACCAACAGCCCATCACAAATAAGATACTCAGAGTCATGACTCCCAGGCCTTCTGCCATGACCACGGGCTTGAAACCATTTTACCACCTCCTGGAGGTCAAATGGCTGAGCCTCATAGCCTAGCTCCTTCTTGGCCTTCTCTAGACTAAAGTAATGTGTGACACCAGTTTTGTAAACTTCTGTGCGGGTAAGAAAGGGTTGGAAGTTGTAGAGTTGACCCAAAATGAAATGGGTCATCTCTGTTAGGAAAGCAAAATAGTAGATGATGGTCAAGGGCAGGCGAACAGATGGGAATGGGTACCCCAGGCCCTCAACCAAAGGCCGGAAGAACTCGAAGTTGTTCACAGGTCTGCCATCTGAGATGAAATAGGGCTGCCCAGAGGCGATGTAGCTCTTGTCAGCTTTCAGGGCCTCTGCGGCCAGAATGTGAGCCTGAACCAAGTTATCCACATGGACAAATTCAACCAGGCTCTTGGGATCCCCATACACAAACTTGAACAGGCCCCTCTCAATGTAGCTCACTATTCTGGGAAGGTGTCTTTGTTCTCCAGGCCCGTAGATGCCAGCTGGCCTCAGGGCACAAGTTCTTAAGACACCATTGCTTTCCAGGGCTGTACCATTGGCTTCCAGCACCTTCTTCTCTGCAATAGATTTGGTCCGAGAGTAGTGATCAGGATGGAGGTGAAGAGGTAGGTAAGGCAGAGATTCATCTCCATTTCTGATAACTTGACCTCCGAAGATGACATTGAAAGTGCTAGTGTAAACTAATCTTGGCACCCCCCTCTTCCTGCAAGCCTGGAGGATGTTGTCTGTGCCCCCCACATTGACTTCTTCAATCAGGTTTTGATTCAGTTGCTCCCGCCCTGACATGCCATAGGAGGCAATGTGGAACACGCAAGTGACATCCACGTCCTGGAATGCTCTCTCTATGTCAGAGAGGTGGCGAATGTCCCCATGTATAAACTTGATTCCTTCTGGAATGGTTTGAGCAGGGGTGCTGATGTCAAACAGAATCACGTGGACTCCCTTCTGGTTCAGAGCACAGCCGAGGCTGAAATAATGAAGAGTCACACTTAGATCAATCGCTCTAAAGCTATGCCTAGGAAAAGTGTGTAAAATAATTTTCCTATGCTTCTCCACTATCCTCAGTCCGTCACTTTACATGTTCATTGGAGTTAGTCTTATGCAAATATTCCAAAATGAGAATCCTCACATCCACTTAAATTACAACAAGATGGTGGCATCTACATGTTATACTTTTTTCCTCTCTGTTCCAGGACCCACAATCTATTCTTTGGAATATTTATAAATGATAACATAACTGAAAGAATCACTATTATTCTCCATTGTTTTTGGTGATGTGAACATCTCCTCTCCCCAATTTTATGGCTTTTAAAGAATTTTTCTTGACATGGAAGATATCTGTAGCTCTAAATTTGAGTATCTGAGCAGTGGGCATAATAGTTCATTCCTGGCTTAACACGATACAAACAAGTAAAAGTCTATACTGTATTAATGTCAGAGCTGAAAGTTATACTTTTTCCAACAACTAACTGTAAAATAACTCCATGGACATATTCCATAGACGTACTGACCGGAAACCAAAATAGCCACCTCCTCCTGTGATGAGGACACTTTCCTTCGGAGATTTTTGGGAGTCCATACGTGGTAGTCTCAGGAAAAGCAGACCTATAATAAAGAAGTATGCAACGCTGTTACTGATCCGAGTGCAAATATGATCGTCCCTAATTTGAGGTTAAGAAAAACAAAAAGACAGGATGCTCTAGTAGAAAGAAGGGCTAAGCCCTGGGTTCCAGTCACGGCTATGTGAAGTTAGCCAACTTTTCCTCTTCTTTTACTTTTTGGGTTTCAAATTTCTTCCTATATAATATGAGGACAGAAATATCTGCCCCACCTACCTGACAAGGTCAATGTGAGGGTTCAATAAGATAATTACCTGAAACCATAAAACACTCTCCAAATATAATGCATTATTCTTAATCCTTGGAAAAAATTAGAGCCTTTTTTGAAAGAATTAATTCAAGTTTGGTAGAGAGAAGCATTTTCTCCCATGCATCAAGGACAGAACTCTAAATCCAATTTCCAATATGTTTTACTTAAAAATAAAACATTTGTATCCTGGTTGTTTCACATAGCAAACCCCATCCCCCACACCCAGGACAGCTTGTAAGCACTGTGTGTACTTAGAAGTGCTCAGGGGCCATCAGGGTCTCACTTCTCCCTTACTCCTATGCCAAAATAGTAATGATTATTATATATCACAAATTATATTTTGTAAAAAAAAATCTGTAATATCTTCTCAAGGCTCCAAGGCCATATTCTGTTAAGAATAAGACAGAACAAGCAAAAAGTGGGCCACTCAACTCTTTCCACTTAAGAAATGGAACAGGAGGCATACAGGTCCTCGGATGCATTGGGAACACACACACACACCCCAGTAGAGAGACTCAGAGGTGTGGTTAGGCAGGAGACTGCAAGCAACCAAGAATCCTACCACTTGGACAAGTTAATCCCTCTAAACCTGTTGCTGCATTTAAACAGTGATAATAAACTCACAGGCTTACGAAGACTGAATCTGATAGTGTACAAAAAGTGTCCAGGAAACTACCTGACATAATATGGGTGCTCCCTGTGTGTCATTGCTTGGATTTCCTTTACTTCAAGCTCTGCAGTTTGGGGATCCATTATTCTACTACACTCCCACACACCATGATTAGATCTCTCAAAAGCACAAGTTCTGGGTAAGTGCGTTAAGTGGATCAGACTGCCAGGAAAGCTAATCAGATCATGCATGCAGAACTCAGTTGTCATGACAGCTGAAGACAAGATTCAGCAAGTGACTGTCTCATGGCTTAAGGGTGTGTGCAAGAAAAGAGTGAGAAACATTAGAAAAACTGAGAAAAATGGTGTGGAGGATGCTCATGGATTCCAAAGGTTTGACTAAGCTGTGTTGACAAGAAAAGTTATAAAAATAGAATATTCTGGTAGCCCTTTAATCTACCTAACAGTGACCTTTTATTTTCTGAGTGCAGAACCCTCCCTTTTGGATCTGGAGTAGCTGTAAAACAAAATTTCGTCAATTCTAACATATAACATAATCACAAGACTTTGTTACAGATTCCTTTTCGGAATACAGTACAAGATGTGAGCTGCTGACCTTTCAACTGAGACTTCTTACCTTCACCTCTGTGACCTGGCGGCAATCTCCCTCTCTGACTTCATCTCACTCTCCTGCCACTGGTACTCTACCCTCCAACGACCTGGACTCCTTCCTTTCCTTAGAGATGCCACACTCATTTGTGTGTGGCGCTCACTTCCTGCTTCACCTCAGTGTTACTACTTGGTTGCATCTTTCTCAATATTTAGGCTAGTTCAAGTGTTACTCAACTCAGAGAGGCTTTTCTGGTCGCCCCATCTAAAATAGTCTCCCTGACCATAAATGCTGTTTTCTTCATGGCACATTTCACTATCGAAAATAATTTGCTGGGGTTTCTTTTAGATTTTATTTTTAGACAGGGGTAAGGGAGGGGGAGGAGAAGGAGAGAAACATCAATGTGTGGTTGCCTCTTGAGCGCCCCTTACTGGAGACCTGGCCCGCAACCCAGGCACATGTCCTGATTGGGAATTGAACCAGCAATGCCCTTTGGTTTGCAGGTCCATGCTCTAGCCACTGAACCACACCAGCTGGGATTGTTTGTTTTTAGTTATTGATCTCCTTCCATCAGAATGTAAGTGCCACAAGACCTCGGACCTTTGGCTTTTTCACTAGCGTGTCCCCATCAGAACTTAGAACATAGTAGATGTTCACCAAATATTCATTGAATTTATGGATGATTTTGGACTGTGAAATACATCCAGTTTAGTAAAATTATGATGGACACAAATTATGTAGGGCCCTGCAGTGTCTAAGAATCATTGTTATGTATGCAAATTAATGCTGCCATTTTAATTTGTTTCCCATGAAGCTCTGAAATGAAAACAATGTAAAGTTAAGTGAGAAACATTTCTTGCTTCCCGGAGC
Source organism: Glossophaga mutica (assembly GCA_039655065.1). Lineage (NCBI taxonomy): Eukaryota > Metazoa > Chordata > Mammalia > Chiroptera > Phyllostomidae > Glossophaga > Glossophaga mutica. The sequence goes on from CM077315.1 coordinate 25,962,734, forward strand.
TTACAATGAAGGAGAGAGGTTTGCAAATATCTAAGGTACAAGGCGAAAAGGAGAAAATAAGATCACTGTGATAACGTTGGTGTAAAGAAGGTACTAAGGGAGCACTGAGGTGAGGTGAGGACGGAAACTGACTCTGAAGACTTCATCGAAGAGTGAGCCCTGGAGGTGAACTGAGACAACGGGAAGACTCGGGCAGGCTGAGATGAGGCAGAGGGTTACTACAGGTTGAGGGACCATCACAGATGAATGGAATAGCAACAGGGATGGCTGATGCTGGGCAACTGCTGTGGCCGTCTGTGATGGCTGATGTGCAAACTGAAGCCACAGCACACAGCTGGTGAGTTAGGGCAGAAAGCCAGCCTGGGGTTAGCTTGCAGACAGCTCTGAGTCCCCTTTGGGAAGTTGGAATTCTATTCTGTAGACAATAGAAAGCCTTTTTAGGTTTATGGAACTGGCATGCTAACGTGGTCTTTGCGAAAGATCAAGATTTCCCTGCAGAAGGGAGAGCCTGAAAACAGGCAAAAGGCTGGGCAGGAAGTGATGAGGATCTGGGCGAGAGGGCCGGTGTGCTGTGCGGAAATCGGGATGAGGCTGGCCAGCATCTGACTGCAACGGGAGCAGGCAGGTAAAGTCTGAGGAAGGTGTTGTCGCAAAGTAAAAAGCACACAGGTTTTAGAAATGTTCTGACTGGGTAATAGAGTTTTGATTAATAGGATGCCAGATAAATTTTAAAATAGTCTTAATCTCTCCACAAGCATTCCACTGCAAGGGATTCCAAAAATGGATGTGGCCTCAAAGAGTCCAATTTAGAAAAATCCAACAGAAATTCTTCTTAATCTATAATTATTCTTTGTTTTTAAACTGCACATTCCAGTCCAGTCACAAGAGCGCACACAGGTCAGTCATGGCTCACGTTCGCATTAATCATGCTGGGACGAACAAGTTCAAATTATTAATGCCAGCTGGTTCATGCTAATCCTCATTATCTTCCAACTAATTCCAGAACGAACTGAGGCAAGACCTTGTACAACTGACCTGATCAGGAAGGTCAGGAGAGAAAGGTGGCAATGACTTAGGAAAAACGAATGATCTAGCAAGACAAACAGCAATAAAAAGAAGCCTATCTATCAGGTCAGTGAAACCTTTCTAGATGTAGGTCACCAGCTTTAATGGTGCCACCCAGCAGCCACTCCCCCCCTTGCTGGCTCCCTACATCAATAAGCTCAGAAAAACTGCAGCAAATACATTTTGCAGAAAACCATACGAAATTCCCATAAACACTAAGCCAGAAGAGATTAAAAAAAGCGTATGTACAGTTTTTTTTCCAATCAGCAGACTGATTTTCATATACTTTATGGCTTCTGTTTTATTAATTTGTTTCTATCTAATTCCTTGTAGGGGCCAGGCACCAGACTGGCATGTATAATTGCAAGTGCTTTGAGGCTCTCCCAAAACGTGGCTGTGCTCAGTAATTGCTTTCCTCTGGGTGGGGGGGAAGGGTCACATCTGACCTGAGCAGTCATTTCAGTGGGTACAGGTTAAAGTTAAATACATGATCAAGAGAAAGGAATCTTAATTACAAACAGGGAAAAAGATGAAATTTAAAACCTGCCTGACCTCTTGATAATACAGAGATAAAGTGAGGGTAATAAAGTTCACACTTCACAGGGAAGCTATGAGAAGAAACTCATAAAAATGACTAGGAGTGCTTTAGATTTACAAAGGCCTAATTAAATGCTAAGGATCAGTAATAAGAACCTTAGATTATGCACACAGTTCCTTCATCCCATGAGTTCAAGATTATGTTACTAACCCTCTAGTATTATAATGCAATACACAAATCTAGGTTCCTCTAGAGCAGAGGTCCCCAACCTTTCTGGCACCAGGGACCAGTTTCATGGAAGGCAGTTTTTCCACAGACTGGGGTTGGGGGCAGGGGAAGACAGGAGGCGGAGCTCAGGCTGGATTGGGGTAGGAGACAGGAGGTGGGGAGGAGGGAGGTTGGGGACTCCTGCACTAGAGTATGGAACAGAGAGGAGAAATGAAGACTGCTTTATTTTAAAAATGTACTGTATTTACTTTAAGAAAGATAAAAATATCTCCAGGTAGTTTAACTCCAAGAGAACAATTTTTAAATGACTGTCCGAGCACTGACCAGTGGCAAAAGATAACTGTGTTCTTACTGATTTGAGAGCAGGAAAATACATGGAGGCTACAGGGCCTAGAAATGGTGCTACTCAAATTTCATGCATGATCTGAAAATTATTTGTGTTTCATATAAAGCAGTCAAAGCAATAAAGATGCAGAAGTAGTTAGTGACGATAAGGAGAGTAATCCTGATACAGGTAAAAGGGATATGAGGTGTAAGGCTAAGAGGCCAAACACATTTGGGAGGAAATTAACTGAAGGCACAACATCAAGTGGAAAGTGGATATACTCATAAAAAAGAGGAATTGCACCCACTGTTTCAGGTAAAACTGAAAGTGGCAGGGCAGCTAATTCTTATCACCTGAGGTATATCAAACCTTCTCGTCCAGCTACCCATTCACACTCCTTTTACCCGAATATTTATTGCACAAAAGATTCTTGCAATTCTTCACAAAATTACTTATGACAAAAGTAATTACATAATTTTATAACTGATATTTCCCATTTGATTTCCAAGCTCCATGCGGGCATAGGCCATTCAGGGATATCTTCAGGGATAAGGAGTATCTGGCACATCATAAAGTCCCAGTAAATCCAAATGGAATGAGTGCTCTACAAGCTTTTCAAGTGCCCATCTGCCATATCTGCAAGGACCACTACACTTGTACCTCTTCCCCTCTCTCGCTCAGCATGTCTGCTACTTCAACATATCCAAGTAATACCTGCTGCTATTTATTAAGCACTTACTGTGTGCCTGGCATTGTACTAAGCTCTTTGTACCAATTTCTCCTGATGCTCCTAACAACCTTCTGAGACAAGTACTAATTTGTTAATCCAAAACTTACTGACCTGAGTCCTGTGGGGGCTTTCATAGCTAACACACTCTGGAACCTCCTAGGAGCCCTTCCATTTCCTGGAGGGGCAGGACGGAGGTGCCCCATTCCCTCCCATGAGCCAAAGGTAACAGGGATGCAGCGTGAAGCGTCCTAGGTTGGAAATGAGAAAATTTGGGTCCTAGACTTGGCTCTCCCACCAGTTCCCTGTGTGGCCCTGAGCAGTCACTCAATCTCCCTGACCCTGCTTCCCCCTCTCTGAAATGAAAATAACAACAATAGCGACATTTATTATGTTTTAGGGGCTATGAGATTTAAAGCTTTACCACTAAAACCTCCGAAACAATCTTCTGAGGCAGTCATTACAGGGTGGGACAAAAGTAGGTTTACAGTTGTTTATACAGAACATTTTAATTAATAATACAAGAATAAACTGTTTCCAATACAACTGTAAACCTACTTTTGCCTCACCCTGTATTAGCTTCAGCTCACAGGAGGAGAAAGGCTCAAAGGTTAAGAAAGTTGCCCATACATGTATGTGAAATAAATGAAATCACTACCTTAAAAAGACATCTGCACCCCCATATTCAGTGCAGCATCATGCACAATAGCCAAGACATGGAAACAGCCCGAGTGTCTCGAAGTGCCCATCAACAGATGGATGGATAAACAGAAACACGCAATGGAATACCATTCAGTCATAAAAAAGAGGGAAATCCTGCCATTTGTGACAATACAAACAGACCTTGGTGGCATTATGCTGTGAAATAAGTCACACAGAGAAAGACAAATACTGTATATCACTTACACATGGACTCTAAAAAAATGATGAACCACAAAACTGTTACCAGGGCTGGGGGTGGAGGAGATGAGGGGATGAGGAGATGTCAGTCAAAGGGTCCAAACTTTCAGTTATACGGACAGAGCACGGTCTTGCGGTCTAATATTCAGCATGGGGACTATAGTTAACAACACTGTATTGTATCATTTAAAGTTGCCAAACGAGATCTTTCAAGTTCCCATCACACACAAAAAGTCTAACTACGTGAGGTGATGGAGATGTGAACTAACCTTTCTGTGGTTATCATTTTACAATATCTGCATGTATCGAATTATCACATTGCACACTTAAAATTATACAACATTATATGTCAGTTATATCTCAATAAAGCTGGGAGAGAAAAATCTAAAAAGCGAACAAAAAGACAAAAACGAACCGAAACTGGCCCAAAACAGATACGTGTCCAAAGTGGCTGAGCTGGACCCAGGGCTTGAAGCCAGGCCTGTAGGGCTCCCTCACTGGGTTGGGACAATGCAGTTTTGTTCTCTTGGCACTTTCATCACTTGTCACATGTGACAAGTACCTCTAGTACTATGACTTACTTATCATGTTTTATTTAAATCTACTAACCTTACACTGACACTTTAAATGGGAAACCACTATCATTTGTTGCAAGTAGTGGGTAATCTCTCCCCAAAACGTGAGATGAAAACAGAAGATGTGAAAACGAATCTGGCTAGACGCATACAGAGATGCCTGCTGAAAGCTCTGAGCTTGGGGCGTACGGTTTTAAAAATCAAGAAAAAAAAGAACAGCAGCAACTAGCCAGCGTTTCAGGGCTCACAGACATTCTAGAAAGCCACGCTGGGCCCGGCTCCTTAGAATCTTAAAGAACTGAAAAGGGGACGATTTCCCGGCCTCCAGGGTCAGCGTCACTCACCACCGCAGTCCGTACCCCTGCCACTGGGCTCATCCCACCTGAGTTGCCACCCCACCCAGGTACAGCCAGGGTAGCCCTCAGCGCCCCTACCACTCCCACGCGCGTTGGAGCCCTGGCGTTCCAGCCAGCTCGGCCCGAGTCCCCAAGCAGTGGTGACCCTCTAGAGCCCGGTCCACTCACAGCGACGGCAAACGACGCCGCAACAGCCAACTGTGCGTGACCGGGGAGGGTAGAACTCAACTGCCCGTGGCCAGGCCAGCTCGGAGCTTCCCAAGCCTTCTGACCGGCCTCCTGGAGCCACTTCCTGTTCTCTCTAGGAAGCCTGGAGGTCTTGTCATCTCTATGATGCACAGGGTTTTGTTTTTTGTTTGTTTTCGTTCCAGTCCCGCGCCCCCTCCCCCGCGCACTCTCACCTGTGCTGGGTCAGCTGGTTCACTCCATGAATCTCCCGCACATGCCCGACCTCTGTACTTCAGCTTCCTGGAAGTTCTTACAGAGTCAGGTCTAATGCTATTTCCGCCTGCAATTTCTGTTTTCGGACTTCCACCTGCATCTCTGTGTACCTCCACCTCCCCCCAACCCCCACCCTGCTCCGCCTAGCTCAGTACACTCACTGCCTGCTAATAGGAGGGGCTCAGCTCAGTCAGTATTGCTTGGATGGATGGATGGATGATAGGTGAGACTCCACAAGACTGCTAAATATTTTAAAGTCTCCCTCAATCTTTTTAAATTTCTGTTAACCTCTGAGTTTCCACATTTATGTGTTCATGTATTTTCCCACATTTCTGATTTTCACTAGTTTTTTCCAGTTCCACTTCTGGTCACTGTGCAGGCATAAGGCCAGGACAAACCGTTATTGCTGAAGGAACCAAAGACTTAAAAAAGCTGTGCAAAAAGGAAGGTTGCCATCCTCGCTCAAAGGTCTTCCTCAGAGGCCTGTCTTTTGTCTCCTTATCAGGAGTCTAATTCTATGGAACCAGGCTCTGCGTGATAATTTGGTTGCAAGTGGCAAATACACACACTCACACTCACACTCACACACACACACACATTGATCCCTGGCTGGGAGTATTTCCTTTTCGTGACTCAAAGGATGGAGATTTTGACGTCATATGCTGTCCTTACTGCATTCAGACTCAAAGAGGCTCATATGAAGTATGTCATTTACTGCTGTTTCCATTAAGAACACAAAGTCACAAGGACAACAGCAATATAAAAATTAATAAAGGTCAGGTGAAGAAAGCTAAGTCCCCAGCATTGGCCTCTCTGATCATGTCCATCTAGATGTCTTGTCCTCAACTGTGATCCAGCCACAAATCTGAGGAGACTGACATATGGTTGTACCAAATAGTGTTAAGGAGCAACTTAGCTCTGGCTTCCCAGGATGTGCGGAAATTAGAAGAGGGGAAGAGGAAGGCTTTCCTTTTCTAATGTGTGAGGGGATTGTGTGAGCAGCTACATGCTCCTGAGACCAATAGTCTAAGAGGAAAAGACTCCTCTGAGGATGCAGTTCAGAGGCAGATTTTTTGTCGGGGGATTTCAGCGTCTCTGAGGGATGGCCAGATCTACATAGAGGGATGGCACATGAGAATAAGTGTGGCAAATTTAAATGTTAATATTTTTGTGCCACCAAGGACTCTTTTTAAAATCTAAGCACTATGTTTTAGAGGAAAATTACAAACTTTATAATTACTTCCTTAGTTTCTGCTGCAATTTAGTGAAATTTAGTAAAGTTGATTTTGTAAAGGTCTGAACAAGAAATCAAAGATAGAAATAACCAGAGAAAGAAACTGACCTCAGTGTAAGTTTCTATGTCAATGTTTATTTAGTTTCTTTCTCCCATTAACATGTCCAAACAGGGACCACAATACATAAAAATCAATTCACAGTCCTAATTCCTCACAGGCGTACACTTTATACTTTACAGAGTACTTTCACGTCTATTGCTCATTAGATTCTCACAGAAATTCAAAGTGGCCTCCAAGGTTTCTGCAGAAAGGAAAGCAAGAGGCCGACTTTCCCCAACATCCCCATTTAAAGCAGGTCTCCTGCAACCCTTGAAATTCTCCAGTCCCTTCACAACACTTAGCCCACGTGGAATTATCTTGTATATTACTAGAGAGGAAGCTCTAAGAGGGGAGAGATCTGCTTGACAGATGGCACATCTCCACTTCTATTATAGTGGCTGACATAGAGTTTAGAAGAACTACTGAATGAATGAGCAAGTGATTAAATGTCACATCTCTGGTTATCTCTGTTCAAAACCAGATCTGCAGGTGAGACCTTCTTTCAGCCCAGGTTAGGTCAGAAACACCCTTATTATAGTGAGCTGTGGCAAGGGGGCACGAGAACAGCTATTACTGGCCCACTGCTGTAAACGGAGGCTGTTTCTAGAGAAGGGAAGTCATTTCAGCCTTGACGACACATAAAATTTTGCTACTCAAAAGTATGAAGCACCAACATCAACATCACCTGGGAGCTTATTAGAAATGCAGATTTAAGCGTCCTACTCCAAACCTAACAAGAATCTGAAAAATTCTAGCAAAATACAAAATTCTCCGGTTTATGTCTATGTACAATAAGGGCTGAGACATATTGCCCTAAAAGGTGTTTACCACTACAACTCCTGAGGTGGGTAAGAGATTCCTTGCAGTAGCCCCATGCTACACCTGGAAGCCAAGTGAAGTTAAATGATTTGCCCAAGGTCACAGAACCAGTAAGTGACAGAGCTGGGATTAAAAGCCAAGGCCTCTGACTCCAAATCCTTCCATACTCCATGCTCCTTCTACTATGTGCTCTATCTTCTGGATAAATCTGTTTTCTTCCATTATTGAAAAAAAAAAAACTAAAAGGAAGAAATAAATAGAAAAAATACTTACACTTAATTGGTGGTTAATGGTTTTAAGAATTGATTTGATTTAGAAAGGGGAACTAGCATTTATCACTTTCAGTGCATTTGATAAAATGTTTTCCCCATAATAAAGAATGCTTCAAGTAACAAAATAAATGTTTATATTTCATTTACTTAGCAATTAAGCATCTTAGCATTCTTTTATAATCATTTATAGCACTGATTCAAAATTACTGAGCATTGTATTGGGTCAATGGTTTTTCTTTTTCCTTTTAGGAATTTGAGATGCCTTTCTCAGTAATGATTAAACTAAGTATGTAAATAGTGCTGATTAAAACTAAATGTTATTTTGAATGTTTTGGCCAAAGGCTTTCTGTTTAGGGTTCAAGTATTAGAGATTTCTTAGAAGGACACAAAGAATTTGCTGATAGAATAAAACTTACCTCTACCACTTTTGTTCTTTACTAGTTTCAGAGATTGACAATATGGATACCAATTATGTTAGTCTGGTCTCTTCGGGTTAAAATCATAGAAATTCATCCCAATATGGGTAAATCAAAGGTAGGAATGATTGGCTCCTCTACCTGGAAGCCTATTCTGAGTTACCTTACCACCTCCTAATAGGAGGCCCTCCTACTCAAAAGGTGGCTCTGGCTTCAGGGCCTCAAACATCATCAGGGCTGTCTCTCCATCTCTTAGCTCCTCTTGCTAGTGGTTGGCTGGTAATCTTCCTGTGGCAACAAGATGGGATTCATTGGCAGTCAAAGCCAACAACTTTCTAATACCTGTTGCGGACCGTTCAGCCTGGTTTCAGGAGTTGTAACCCTCACCCCATGGTGGGCTGTGTAAGAGCCCAAGGGACCCACTTTATCTGGGTCTGTTCTGTCACAAGGATGTGACCTACTAAGGAGACAAAGCTTATCTCCCTGGCAGGAGTGCTGCTTCTGCCTCTCTGGCCCAATTGCTTGGTTGGCAGTCAATGACGGGTAAGACTCCTCATGGGAGGGGCAACCTAAGCCAGACACGAGCACTTGGGAGGCCTCATGGAAGGACTCGAGGGGGGGGGTTGCAGCAAAGAGGATGTGATGGACCCTCGCCTCCCCGGCTATTCTGACATAGCCTGAGTCCTCATTTTCACCTGGGAGATGTCTCCTGCTTCCTAATTGCCTTAAAGCCTGAAACTGTGGGGGTCAGCGAGCGGTGCAGCTCTGTCCTGGCCAGGACAGCTCCCTGGGTGATCCGGACATAAGAAAGAATTCCTAAAGTCCTGTGAAACCTGCTTTGCTAAGAGTGCTCTTCCTTAGGTGATAAGTGTCCCAGGAGGAAATGAGTATGTCTCCCAAAGTCTGGCAACCCCCTTTCCTGACAAACACTGGCTCAGATTAAGCCCTCACATTGCTTTGAAATGTTAACCATTGTTTGATCCTTGTTGCCTGACATACCTGTATTCCCGTGTATTTGAGCCCAATAAAAGCCTAGTGAGGATGGATGGGGCTCTAGGTCATTCTCCTCTGAGAGTTTGACCCCTTTCCTCCCCAAGCAGAAGATGTCTTGGTAGTTTTTATTCTCATCCGTGACGGAGGGATGGGGCTCTGTGGGCGGAGCCCCCCCACATCTGGCACCCAGGACAGGGTCCCCCGCAAATACCTTAGATGCTTCTTAGACCCTTGAGGAAAATTGCCCCCCCCTTTCTTCCAGCAAATGTCCCATGGAGGACTCTGATTGGATAGTCATGTGTCATCTGATCATCTTTTAACCAATCACTGTAGCTGGGAGATGATATATTCTGATTGAGACTGGATTATTATTTACCTGAGATGATGAATGAGTTTCCTATGGCTGCCATAACAAATTGCCATAAACTTGGTGGCTTAAAAATCACACATATTTATTCTCTAATAGTTCTAGAGGCTACAAATCTAAAATCAATTTTATTGGGCTAAAATCAAGGTGTTTGTGGGGCTGGTTCCTTCTGGAGGCTCTAGAAGAGAATTTGTTTCCTTGTCTTTTGCAGTTGATGAGCTGTATGCTCATCATTCCTTGCTTTGCATTCCTTGTTTGATGACCCATTTCACCATCTTCAAAGTCAATAACATAACAACTTTAACCTCTCTTTGCTTTCATTGTTTTCATATGGCCTTCTCTGTCTTCTACAGTTTTACCTTCCTTGCCTCCCTCTTAAAGGGATATTTGTAACATTTAGGGCCCATGCAGATAATCCAGGATAATCTGCTTATCTCAAGATCCTTAACTTAATTGTACCAGCAAAATCCTTTTTGACATAGAAGATAACATTCAGAGATTACATTAGAAAAGGAATGTCTTGAGGGGTCAATAATCAGCCTACCACAGATGGGATCCAGTTCCACCAAACCACTGGATGAAGAAAGGTTGTTGTAGAACAAGACAGGTACGGTTTCCCCTGCAAAAGGCATTCTTGGTACATAACCAAAAAACACACCAACCAACCAATAAAACCAATGTTTGTTTTGTGGAAGACTGCTAGTTGTTACCGAAAGTATGGCTTTCCCTTCTTCCATAATAACAGTGTTTTATCAGCACATGACCATCCAGAATAAAAACTACATTTAAACCCTAAAGCTAGATGTGCCCATGTGGCTAAGTTTTTGCCAATACAGTATAAGTGGAAATGGTGTGTCCAAATTTTGCAACACAAAATTGATGCAAAAACTCAGCTGGTCAGTGAATCAGCTTCAACACTGTAGATGAGAATAGTACCCTAGGGGATGCTGGAGCAACGAGACAGAAGGAACCAGGGTCTCTGAGTGTCCTTGTGTAGTAGAGCTGTTTTACCCATCTAGAGTACCTGTACTGTTACTTATGTCGCCAAACATTTTATTTAAAGTGTTTGTTAAGAGAATTATAGATTCACATGTACCATTTTGCAAAAGTAGGGTATAACATCACAATCAAGATATTGACATTGATACAATCCACAGATCATATTCAGATTTCCTCAGTTTTACATGGACTCACTTAAGAGTATGCATGCATAAGTTTTTGTATCAAACCACTATAATTTGAGGGTTTGCTTTCTTTTAACAACACCTTGGTCTTTATGCCAATACAAGACAGTTGAAAACATCATGTGCCAAGAAAGAATGATGTATTCAAAGGCAGAAGATACTGAATATATCTGTAATATATTCAGATCTATTATCTGAAATAAATTTAGTCAAGGTGTTGGCAGGTCTGATTCCTCTGGAGGCTCTAGAGGAGAATTCATTTTCTCATGCAGCTTATGAGCCATATTCTTTGCATTTCTTGTCTGGCCAAAAAGAATATCTTTATTAACTGATAGTGTGTACTGAACACCAGCTGTGAACCAAGCATCATGTCAAGTTTGGGGCAATGCAATGGGAGGTAAGACGGTCCTAGGAATGACAGTGCAGTGGTTGTGTTTATCATCCACCAGGAGTTTGTTCTGTTGCCTGCTCCCTATTGCTCATTCCCACAGTGACTAGGTCCCCTGGGAGATATCTGTGCCAGACCCGCTTTTTTTTTTGAACCCCTTCCAGGAAATGAAGAACAAACCCCACCAATACTTCCTTCTTGTGTGGGGTGCCTCCTCTGAGGAGGTGGTGATGAAACTCAGAATAGGCTTTGCAAGGAATTCTGTTGATTGGATTGTAAGAGATTGCCACTATATTCTATTTGGAATTTCCCCAGAAGCAGACCTTGAGGCAAGATGTCAAGTGCAAGTAGTTTATTTGGGAAGTGACCTCAGGAAATATCAGTAGGGGAGTGAAGAAGTGAGACAGGGAAGGGAAAACACTCCAGCTCTTCAGAGGATAACTGGAGCTTACTACTTCCGGGGAAACTCTGCGATCTGGTGTAAACAACTTTCTCAGAGTTATCTCATCTGGGGAGGGCAAGGCAGCTCATATTCACTCAGTAATACACTTCGATTATTTGTTGAGGGTATGTTTTGGTACTGGAATATGGGTGTAATTATTCCCTGTTACTTCTGGTCTTCCCATGACAGAGCAATGGAAAGCAATATAGATGCTGGCACTTGGAAGCTGGGCAGGCAGGCACCAGTGTGACAGGTGGAAGGGGCTGGCAATGGAGTGCCAGCATGTGATACACACTAAAATCCTGTAATACTTTGCCTGTTAAGGGCCCTTCATATTGAGGTTGCTGTGTAGTATCTCTCCTATCCCAGTCATTTCCTTGGGCACAATTCCTGAACTGTCTATTGAGAAAGTGGCCTATGACATGAGTCCTATGAAATGTGTAGAAGTTTGCCTAAAGAGAAAGGAAGAAACAGAAATTTTGTTGGGAGAAATAATAGGCAAAAGCATAGAGTCAGGATTAAGTGCCACGTGTCTGAGAGGTGAGGAGGTGCTGGCTATGTCTGTGCTGGGAGGAAAAAGGAGACACCATTCTGTGCACTGCTCAGATTAATTAATCTGAAGAACACCTGGTCCATGTGTTGGGATTGTCCAGTAGAACACAGCAAGAGGGAAGAAGTCTCATCCTGGCTGGTGTGGCCCAGTTGATCGAAGCATCATCCTGTAACCAAAAAAGTTCGCGGGTTTGATTCCTGGTTTGAGCATATACCTAGGCTGTGGGTTTGTTCCCTGGTCCAGATGCATAGAATCCCTGGTCCAGACATTTACAGGAGGCAACCAATTGATGCTTTTCTCTAGTATCAATGTTTCTTTCTTTTTCTTCCTCTGTCTCTTAAAGCAATGAGAAAAAGAATGTCCTTGGGTAAAAATAAAAAAAAGATAGAAGTCCGCAGGAGGAAAAGGCATGATCTGGATCTGACATTCCACTTTTTTTCTGACATACCCTCTATCTCAGAATAACTCATTTGACTGCTTCTGGAAGCTTCTTTAGAGTTCTGCTGTGGTAAGGGAAAATTGCAGCATCTGAAAGTACTGTCCTCATACACTTTGAGGGGTCTCCTTCTGCCCCTGTAGATAATTTCTCTAGGGAGCCACACTGTTAGGGGTAGTGGTTTTTAAATAAGATGTGCTATAATTAGCTAGGAGGTGTCTTAACTAATGTCAGACATTAGTTAACTTGTCTATATAGTGGTATATAGTTAACTTGAAGTAATGAATGACTTACTTCTCTAATCTTTAGACTTAAGGAGATTAGAAGCATGGGCTTTGGAGTCAGAGCAATAAAGATTTTAACCCTAGCTTTGCACAGAGGATTCCTGAAATGATGAAATAAGACAATGCCTATGTTTCCCCCACAGACAACCCCTGGGCAGTGTTAGCTGCTCTTGTTAGAGATAAAGTTCAAGATTACATGTGCAATACTTGTGTAAGAATGTTCACAGCAGCATTATCCATAATAGTGCCAGAGGGGAAAAAAAAAACAGCCCAAACATCCATCAATAAATGAACAGATAAAGAAAATGTGATGTATTCATACAAGGTGGCTATTAATCAGCTATACAAACCCGTGAGGTACTAATACATGTTACAACAATGGATGAGCTTAGAAAACAATATGCTCACATATTTTTTTATTGTTGTTCAATTACAATTGTCCCCATTTTCCCCCATTACTCTCCCCTGCCCTACCTACTCCCCACCTCCCACATTCAATCCTCCCCCCCATTGTCTTTGTCCTTGGTCCTTTATACATGTTCCTTGACTTGACCCTTCCCTCATATTTTTATTAGCCAATTTCAGAAGCTGGTTACCAAAACCCACATATTACCTGATTTCATTTCCATGAAATGTCTCGAGCAGGCAAATCCATAGAACAGAACATAGATCGGCAGTTGCCAGTGACTCGGAGCTTTGAGGTGAAATAGGAAGTGACTACTAGTGGGGTGATGAAACGAGGTGATGGTTGTACACCTCGTGAATACTAAAAATTATTCCCTTGTATACCTTAAGTGGATTAATTGTATCATCTGTTAATTATATCTCAATAAAATTGTCATGAGAAAAGATTACACCAATGATCATGTCATTGTAATTTCAGCATTGTTTGAGGGGGAGGGGACAGCATGGCCTAGCAACCCCAGATGTGCCCACAGAAGTGTGTCAGAGGTGGCACAATGAATAGGGGTAAAAGTTTAGGAGCTGCGGCCTTAAAAAAAAAAACAAGCATAATTCTCTTGTTCCACAATCTCAGTACGACAGCATTCCACCCTGGGGATCCTCTCACCTTCCTCTTTCTCAAGGAAAGGAGGAAAAAGTACAAGCCAGGAGAGAAAGTTAGGTTTGAATAACAAGTGGTTTTCAATTAACTACATTGAGAATTAAGAGTCAACTTGTAATAATTTTCATAATCAAATTACTTCATTTAGTCTCTCCTCTAATTTTATGCCAAGATTATTTTAGTCACTCTAATTACACATGCATCAATATTTAGTGGGTGTTTACCTAACCCACAGCATACCCAAGTGTTTCCCTCCCTCAGTGATCATGGCAGTGCAAAATAATATGAATAGGTGGTACACGGTCCAGAGATGAAGCTGCTTTAATTTCTCCATCCTGTTTGTAAAGAACATTCAGGTGGTGTTTCTAGACAAGCATGTGTACACCATTCAAATGCATCTATGAAACTAAAGGAAGTGCTATGAATGTTATGAGTTCATAAGATGGTATTAAATGCAATTCTTGCACAGATGTTTCATTAGGGATTTAGTTATATAAAACAAATTAAAACTTACCATTTGTTTAGATTTTCTTTTTGCGAAGAACCTTTCTTCTCTGGTTGTGTATTAAAATTTTTCTGTTACTGACAGGATCCCGCAGAATCCCTTCTCCTGACTTCCAGTCAAGATGGAGGCATGGGTACATATGATTTGCTTACTCACACAACCAAAAGAAGGGCAACAACAAATTTAAAAACAAAAATCAGAACTGCCAGAAAATTTAACTGTGTGAAAGTGTACAACTCATGAATCTAAAAATTATTGATTTGTATACTTTAAGTGGATTAATTGTATCATATGTTAGTTATATCTCAATAAACTTGTTATGAAAAAAATTACACGAACAATCGTGTCTTAAAGAAGATACATTCATCCAGACTGGTAGGAGGGGCAGAAATGGGTAGCCAGGGAAGAGAGGACCCATGGCAAAGTGGCAGACTAGGCAGGTGAGACAGCAGCTGGCAGACCAGGCAGTCCCACATTTGTCTGCAGAAAAGCCAGGAGGAACAACTGGGGAGAGAGAAAGACTGAGCAACCCAGGGTTCCAGCATGGGAAACTAAAGCCTCAAAACCTCTGGCTGGAAAAACTTGTGGGGGTTGCGGTGGCAGGAGAAGCTCCCCGCCTCACAGGAGAGTTCACCGGAGATACCCACGGGGGTCCTAGAATGTACACAAACCCGTCCACCCAAGAATCAGGGCCAGAAGGGCCTAATTTGCTTGTGGGTGGCAGGGGAAGTGATTGGAAGCCAGCTAAAAGTGGAGCAAGTGGCATTGTTCCCTCTCTGACCCCTCCCCCACATAAAGCACCACTACTCACTGAAGTAGGTTGCTCTCCCCTGGCAAATACCTAAGGCTCTACCCCTTACAATATAACAGGTACACCAAAACAAAGAACTATGACCCAAATGAAGGAACAGATCAAAACTCCAGAAAAAGAACTTAGTGATGAAGAGATAGCCAATCTATCAGATGCAGAGTTCTAAACACTGGTAATTAGCATGCTCACAGAAATTATTGAAATGGACACAAAATAGAGGAAGAGATGAAGACTATGCAAATGAAATAAAGAAAAATATGCAGGGAATCAACAGTGAAGGGAAGGAAACCGGAATTCAAATCAATGATTTGGACCAGAAGGAAGAAATAAACATTCAACTAGAACAGAATGAAGAAACAAGAATTCAAAAAAATGAGGAGAGGCTCCAGGACAACTTTAAATGTTCCAACATCTGAGTCATAGGGGTGCCAGAAGGAGAAGAGGATGAGCAAGAAATTGAGAACTTATTTGAAAACATAATGAAGGAAAACTTCCCCAATCTGGCAAAAGAAATAGACTTGCAAGTCCAGGAAGTTCAGAGAGTCCCAAAGAAATTGGACCTAAGGAGGAACACATCAAGACACATCATAATTAAATTATCCAAGATTACAGATAAAGAGAGAATCTTAAAAGCAGCAAGAGAAAAGGAGACAGTTATCTACAAAGGAGTGCCCATAAGACTATCAACTGAATTCTCAAAAGAAACCTTGCAGGCAAGAAGGAACTGGAAAGAAATATTCAAAGCCATGAATGGCAGGGAACCTATATCCAAGATTAACTCTATACAGCAAAGTGGATATCCATATCATTTAGAATGCAAGGGCAGATAAAGTGCTTCCCAGATAAAGTCAAGTTAAAAGAGTTCATCATCACCAAGCCCTTATTTTATGAAATGTTATAGGGACTTATCTAAAACAAAGATAAAAAATATGAACAGTAAAATGACAACAAACTCACAACTATCAATAACTTAACCTAAAAAACTACGCACAAACAAAACAAACTAAGCAAACAATAGAACAGGAACAGAATCACAGAAATGGAGATCATATGGAGGGTTATCAGCAAGGAGGGGGGAGGATGGGGGAAAAGATACAAGGAATAAGAAGCATAAATGGTAGGTACAAAATAGACAGGGGTGGGGTTAAGAATAGTATAGGAAATGGAGAAGCCAAAGAACTTATATGTATGACCCATGGATATGAACTAAGGTGGGGACAGATGCTGGTGGGAGGAGAGGTGCAGGGTGGAGGGGGATAAAGGGGAAAAATGGGACAACTATAATAATCAATAAAATATACTTAAAAAATCCCTTCTCCTTTAACAAACGCTCACCCATTTATGCTCTACCTACCTCCTCCTCCTCTTCCTTTTCTTCCTCCACCTTCTCTTTTTCCTTATATTTCATCCTTTGTCTCAATTTTCTTTCCTTTGCTCCTTTATTATTTTCTTTCCAGCTCCAAACTGGGTCCAAAATTCCATCTTCAGCCTTCTTTTCTTCCATTGTTTACATTTTTCACATAGTAGAACCTTTCAGTACTCTTGTCACAGAAGAGACCTGGGGGAGGGGTGAATGATATACTATTACTGAAAGGACCCTCCCTTTTTTC
The DNA here is from genome assembly GCA_039655065.1 of Glossophaga mutica. Lineage (NCBI taxonomy): Eukaryota > Metazoa > Chordata > Mammalia > Chiroptera > Phyllostomidae > Glossophaga > Glossophaga mutica. Next base: position 25,979,366 of record CM077315.1, read on the forward strand.
TCCAGGGGTTCCTCCCCTGTACTAGGTTTGCTTTGCCCACCACCAGAGGAAAGACGTCTCTCAGTGCCAGAAACTGGTGAAAAGGAAAGGAATTATTTATTTAAAAATTATACAGACTTAGAGTAATGATTTAATGTCTTCATTAAAATACTAAAGTTCTTTGGAATACCCACAAATGCACACAGTCCTTCCTTTTCCCCTTTGCCTGGAAGAAAAGGGGTGAATGGACTCTTCCTGGTGCCTTCTCTCCTGCTGCCTAAGCCATGTGGCAAAAGGGAGCACCCCAAAGCCAAGTGGTCCTAACTCTCGCCCAAGCCGTATGGTCTCTACTCTGCCAAAGCCCTGTGGTCCCAACCTCTGCAAAGCCACATGTGGTGATTTCTGTCATGGCTGCTGCATCTGGGTTTAAATCCCCGCGCCAATCTTGCTCTGCAGCCCCATCTCCTACTCCTCCCACAATCTGCTACACCTGCCAGCACTCCCGTATCCTTCCAGCTTTACTGGGCTACCATAGTAAGTCCCAGCAGGCATAGCCCCATGGTGTGGAGCCAATCATCTCCAAGCTCTCACTCAGGCTCCATAACCTGGGAGAATTGCTTCCCAGTTATATCCTGGGTGGAAGTCACTCCCATCCCACTGGCTCAAAGCATGACCACAGCCATTTAACTTATCTATGAAACCAGTTAAGGGCTATAGATATGTTAAATGACCATGCCAGAGGTTATTTGTAAAGCTGTTGCTATGCAAAACAGCTCCCAATGGCCCTGCTCCATGTGTCCCATCCCCCACCTCAGACTGGTAGGGGTGAGGACATTATATACATATATATATTTTTTTCTTTAATATTTCCTGGACACCCTGAACTCTCGAACCCATTACAAATCCCTATTGGCCCCCCCCCCCCACCTTGGCTGCACCCTGTGACACTCTTGGTTTTGACTCTGAGCTCTGACCTGATGACTCCCAAATGTGTATGAATTTACCACTGGGATTTATATAAGGGGATGGTCCATTTATCTTAACCTAATGTCCAGAAGTGGATTTCTTTTCTCTAGCAATACCTGGTATTGGCCGCACCGTTTTGATGCCTCCCTCCTTTTTCTTCGTTCTCATGTTAGTTTAATTTTGCCTGCCAATGTCTCCTGGATTGATTCTCTCTCTTTCCATTCCTTTGCTTCTGCTCTGTTTTCCTGATGGCCTTCTAACTAGAGTCACACCCCAGAGGGTCAACAAGTTAATCTTTGCAGTCTGCAAGGTTTGGTCGTCTTTTAGGCATCCTGAAGCCAGATGCCTCTTACTTCTTTCTTCTACTTCCAGGATCCAAAGAAGCTTCACCCCTGCACCTTTCCTCTAAGTGCTGTGGAATGAGATGAAGCTGAGAGAGAGCCTTAGGTAGGAGAACGTGGAATAGGGCAATGTAGGGGAGGTTGTGGGAGTCCAGACACACAATGTAGACCACAGGGTCTTGGGAATGTGGAAGAAGAGAGAGAGACTATATCAGGGGAAAGATTTCCTTTCTATTACTGTGGTGGCCTGGAGGAATGACTGATTCTTTCACTCAGAGGCATCTTGTTTAACTATGTGCACTCAGAACTGGGTAAATTGAAATGTTAATTTCAGTACAAATACAGTATTGTGAATGCAGTATTTTTTTGCTAAAATTCTTTAATATCATGTGTCTTAAATATGTTTTCTTTTTAAAAAATATTTTTATTCATTTATTTTTAGAGAGAGGGGAAGGGAAGGAGAATGAGAGGAAGAGAAAGATCACTGTGTGGTTGCCTGTCTTGCACCCCCAACTGGGGACCTGGCCCACAACCCAAGCATGTGCCCTGACTGGGAATCAAACTGGCGACCCTTTGGTTCATAGGCATGCACTCAATCCACTGAGCTACTCCAGCCAGAGCTTAGATATATTTTCAAAGAACTTCATAACTGAAGTTCTCATTCAACCTCATTTAACTTACGGAAAATATGCATCATATAATTGCTCAAGCCAGACCACACTGTCAAATCAATCAGCCAGATCAAAGGGTTTGAATTCATTTTGAGTTATATGCTTCAAATTAAACTTAATGATCAGCTGTTAGAAAAATATGACTTCATATTTCAGTTCACATAAATACAATAGCACCTTTATGGCAACTAGTTCATTTTTGATAGGTAGATTATTTGATTGATTGATTGATTGATTGTGGAGTTTCTTGTTGGTGCCAGGAGGTTGTTACCTAGATTATTTTTATGGGAAAATTTGGAGCACATTAAAGGGGAAGGAAAGGGGGCAGGGTGCCTTGAGCAGGAGACCTTTGAGTAAGGAATTACAGGAGGCCAAGGAATTGGGCAAATGTTTAAGAGTATTCCATACAGAGGAAAAAGCTATAGCAGGTGTGCACCCCATGTGTTTGAAGAGTGGCTAGAGGGCCTTTGTGACTAGAATGGAGTGAATAGATGCTAGAAGTCTGAGACGTGGTCTAAGAGCTACAGGGGCCAGGTCATCCAGCCTGGGAAACATTAAAAGACTTTGACTTTTACTCTGGGTAAGATGGGGACCCTTTGCCTGGTTTTTAGCAAATGAGTAATGTAATAAGACTAAGTTTATGAAAGGATTTCTCTGGTGTTGAGTTGAGAGTGGATAGTAGGAAGACAAAAGTAGAACTAGAGGGACCTATTAGGAGGCTGTTGCTGCCATCCAGGTAGGAGGTGATGGTAGCTTGGACCAGGTTAGTCTCAGCAGAGTGATGAAGTAGTGAATATATTCTAAAAGTAGAGCCCTCAAGGGGAGTTCAATGCTTGTATGCCATGCTTCATTGGGGATGAAATTGCCCTCACTGAGATGGGGAAGGCTGTGGGTGGAGTAAATTTGCAACATGCAAACTCGGGAACAGGAGTTAGAAGGAGAAGGAGCTGTGAGCTGATAACTCTATAGGATAGAGGGAAGAAAAGTTAGAGTCCACAAGACTATAGTGGAAGGAGGAAGAGGAGGGGGCTAAAGAGAGAGAGGGAGAAGCTCAAGGAAGCGCCAATAATGTTGGCAAAGTGCCACAGTGGTCATAGTGGGAGGAAATGAAGGACCTTGTTAGTAAATAGAGTGCCTTTTGTCATGATATGCACTTTAGTGACTGTGTTAGTGTCCTGGGGCTGCCATAACAAAAATACCATACATTTGGTGGCTTAAGTAACAGAAACTTATTCTCTCACAGGTGTGGAGGCCAGAAGTCTGAAGTTAGGGTGTGGCAAGGGCGTGCTCCTTCTGAACATTCTAGGGGAGAATCCTTTTTGCCTCTTCTAGCTGCTGGTGGCTCCAGGTGTCCCTTGGCTGTGTCATTGTAACTCCAATTTCTGCCTCCATTTTCACATGACCGTTTCCCTCCATCTTCTTCTCTTTTATCTCTTACAAGGATACCGTCATTGGATTTAGGGTCCATCCTAATCCAGGATGATCTTATTTAGAGATTCTTGATTACATCTGCAAAATACTCCCTTTTCCCCCAAAAATAATATCACATTTATAGGTTCATGGGGTTAGGACATGGACATATTTTTGGGGGGTCACTATTCACCCCACTACAGTGATATAAATGCTTCTTCCATCCACTCCATCTCTTCTATCCCAACTCCCAAACCACAAAAGGTAGGAGGAACTTTGATAGAGTTAATTTACCGCTATAAAGTTTGTTTTGCAAATAGAAAAGAGAGGTTGAATTTCACACTGAGTTCAAAGTGGAGGACAGCAATGTTGATTGACAGGAGGCAGAAGAAACTGAGAGGCAGGCACCTATGATATTAAAGAAGTCTTGGCAAGGCTTCAATGTCCCCAAGCTATGGGACTGGAAATTTGAGACAATCTTATCTGAATCCCAAAGTTTCAGGAAGTTCCAGCGTATATCTGAGTTATAACAACATAAAATATTATCATACTATATAATCTATTTTTTAACCTGCTCTCCTTGCTCAGAAAATATTGCAAACACTTTTTTAAGTCATTAAATATTCTTCGACAACATAATTTTTAATGTTTGTATGGCAGTACATCAAATGAAAGTACTGTAATTTATATAACAAATCCTTTGTGGTAAGCCATTTAGAATGTTTCTATGTTATATATATGATAAATAACGCTGAAATGAACAACTTTCTCTATAAATCATTGTGCACATCTTTATTTTCAGATGGGCTCATTTTAAATAATGATGAACAATTTTGTGATAGCAATTTGTGCTCATTGTTGTCTTTATGAACTAAAAGTTTTCCTTCAGGCAAAACAAAAAAAATGGAAAAGAAGTTCCCTGAACATCTGGCTTATAGTGTAATTTACTTTTGGTATTCAGATGTGCTCCTAAATTTTGAATGGTCTTCTTTGTAATAGACTAATCCTAGATTTAATCTCCCTTCTGGAAATACAGGTGCAAGTGTGTTTCCTTCCGTAAACCTTCGCCTGGGGGTGGTGATTTGAGCAGAGAAGCCACGCCCTATTGTGCACTGGTTGCCTTTAGTTCCTAACCTCGATTCAAACGTTCCGAGAAGAAGGCGAAGAAACTGAAAGAATTACATTGCAGGAGTTTTCAATGAGACCAAAAAAGGTTTTTTTATGATGACTGCCATGGAAAACTCTGATATGCTAGCATTTACATAGATATCTTTATAACAAATACGAGGTAAAGATTATTATTCCACTATTGGTGAGAATGTCATGTTAAAGGAACCGGGCCTAAAGCGGGTCTGAGTTGGGCTGACTGGTAGTCTGTGGGTTCTTAACCTTGTGCAGGGAAGATCTTGCAACACGAATCCAGATGATTTTTGAGAGTGCATTTATTAAAGCTGGGGACAGTGAAACAAAGGAAGGGCTTAGAGTAGAAGCAGCCACAGGAGAGCCCAGGTGGTGCTCTGCTTTGACTCTCTGGAAGTGTTACAGGAAAGCAGTGAGCCATGGGGGGACTGCTATGAGCTCCCTGAGAAGTCAGAGGAAAAGGGGCCTTGGAGACAGGTTCAGGGGGTTAGTCTGGGTTGAGCTGCCGCTGCCTGTTGCTCCCATGGTTGCAAGTCTCTTGGGGATCCTTGGAGTTTACAAAAGAACAGTAAAAATACATGCCTGAGAAGGAAGAAAGGCATGGGAGTGCTCCAGAGCTGGGTCTTTTTCCAAAGGGTTCCTACCTGTTTTCTAAAGGTGAGGATTTTAGGGGAGGTGTTAGGGGAGGATGTCCATAGAATATTCATCAGCTTTATGCTGAGGCACCAAAATGAGATTTATTCCCTTAATTTCACCTGCCCTTGGGTGTGGTTGCCACAAATGGCACTAATTGGATTTCTGTTATCTATCTCCTTGTAGGATGACTTAAGCTATTTACTCTCTGGTTGTGAGGGAGTAGTGTAAACCTTTTACTCTTAAGTGTCCTTAGTTATGGAAGATAGGATTTTGCAATTAACTAGATGGCTGTGAACTGCTTGGCCATTTTACTGTCTGGCTCAGTTTCCCTGTTCCACTTGTCCTGTCTTACTAGCCTGTCTCGAGAAGACTATGGCTCCAAGCAGAGAGGGAAGTTCACACAGTCAAGTTAGTAGCAGAGTTGGATTTCTACCCAGGATCTGTTAGTGGGGCTCCCATGTTTTTGAATTTTGAACACATGTAAGATTTCAGATCAAAATTTGGGGAGATATATAGGCCAACTTCCTCCCCCACCCCCGTTCTCCACCTTTGCCCACCTCCACCCAGCCCCTGCCCCCCTTCTCTCTGGCCATCAGCTGCACTGTTATCTGTGTCTGTGGGTTGTGCATGTATGTTCTTTGGCTAATTCCTTCAGCCTCTTTCACCCAGTCTCCCCTTCCCACTCCCTTCTGACAGCTGTAAGTCTGTTCCATGTATCCATGCTTCTGTTTCTATTTTGTTTGTCAGTTTATTTTGTTCATTAGAGTCCACATATAAATCAGATCATATGGAACTTGTCTTTCTCTGACTGTCTTATTTCATCTAGCATAACACTCTCCAGGTCCATCCATACTGTTATAAAAGGTGAGTTCTTTTTACTGCCGCGTAGCAGCCATTCCATTGTGTAAATGTAACACAGCTTTTTTATCCACTCATCTACTGATGGGCACTTGGGTTATTTCCAGATCTTGGCTGTTGCAAATACAGTAATACTGCTATGAAAACAGGGGTGCACATATTCTTTTGAATTGGTGTTTTGGAATTCTTCAGCTATATTCCCAGAAGTGGGATCCCTGGGTCAAAACACAGTTCCATTTTTAATTTTTTGAGGAAACTCTATACTCTTTTCCATAGTAGCTGCACTAGTCTGCATTCTCACCAATACTGCACGAGGGTTCCCTTTTCTCCACATCCTTGCCAACACTTGTTGTCTGCTGATTTATTGATGATGGCTATTTTGACAGGTGTGAAGTGATATCTCATTGTGGTATTAATTTTGCAAAGTAAGGGCATTAAAACAGATACAACTAACTGTGATATTCTATACCACCATTTTATACATGAAAAGATATTTTAATTCCAGAAAGAGAGGAAGGCTATAATCTCTGAAGACAATCCTTTAAGTTAAATGAATTTAATCTCGTGAAAGCTCAGTACCTTGTTCTTACTGATGACCATCATTGCATCATGGACCCGTGCGAAGTGGGCGCTATCTCTTTGCCACGTTTAAGAATTGCTTCTAGCAGTCCTGTTGTCAGCGCTGCCTCGGTGGGGTGGTTGCTCTGGCTTGGCTGACCAACATGGAAAGAGATGGACAGCCTCTCTTCTTCTGCAGGGAGGAGCTGGCAAACATTCAGCTCAGAGAGCAGAGCACCTGTGCCATCATTCACCTCTATTCAGGGCAGAATTGCCAGGCTCTGGTCCTTCCCAAGAGTGAGGAAATGAAGCAGAGACAGGGGATGCAGATTAGTTTTAAGACATTTAAGAGGGTGGTTAAGAAGAGAAACAGAAATGTTTGGATGTATGGTGTTGGGGAAAATTTCCCAGGGCTGAGAGACCAGAGGAAAAAGCTGACAACTCTATCATTACATTAAGAGCGTATTAAAGAAACTTACATATAAAGGGCATCCTGGGCGGTCACAAGACACTATGGCTAACCTTCATACCATGCAGCAGGGATGAAGGGATTATATAGGACATGGCAGGATAGATGGGGGTACTGGGGCGTGACCCACCCAGACACGGGGAAAATGCCTGTCATGCTTACCTGGGGCAGGGCAATGATCCATTTCAGGAGCCAGCAAAAACTAGCTGCTGTGGAGGGATGTGGAGGGGAAAGGTCAGGCAGAAGACCTCTGAGGGGACTTACGGGAAGCATTGGCTGTCCTGACCGGGACCTCGCTGGCAGGTCTGGCCTGCGCTCAGACCGCACTCAGGCAGCGGTTGTGTGGTCTGTCATGGAACAGACTTCCTTCTACACATGGGCGGAAATATTTTTATACATGTTGATTTCTTAATGTGTTTGTGAAGGTAGAGTGACATAGGAGGAGATCCCTTGTAAGTATCCAAATGGATAAAACAAAATAGAACTAGGTGATCTTTCAAGCTGGCCCTTTACTAATTCTATTGTTCTGATATACAATGCGTGGGAGGTGAGGACAGTGGATTCTTGAGTACACTTTCCCATTAACACTTGAGTCCCTCGGGGCAAGGAGGGGTCTGGGCCTCCAATTATTGGCGCTGAATGGACACTTGGTAAATGATAACATGAGGTGGACTACAAGCCAATTATTAGGCAAATCTGCTACTGCTCAATTTTAGATCACCCCACCCCATCCACATTGCTTCATTCTTGTATTTGTGGTCATCAGTAGCTCATAAAGGTAGTCGGCTTGTGTATGGTCTCCACTGACAGAAAAGCAGCAGGACAGGTAAAGAAAAAGCAGGTCAGGGTGGTCTTCTGACTCACAAGTCAGGTTGATGTTCATGAAGTCAACAATTATTGATGAGAACTCTGTACTAAATACTTGACCAGCAAGCACTGAGCTCACATGATTCCTTAAAGACACAATGAGAGAAATGTTGTTAGTTTTGTCTCCTGTTTACAGATTACAGAGCCCAAGGAGATGCTTAGCAGCAGGACTTGAAAATTGTAAAGGAGCAAAAGTGGAACCCACATCAGCCTTTCACACACACAATGCACACATGTAACACACAGACACACCCCCTCACATATACACGTACAATCTCTCAAATACCCACACACCTATACACATGTGTACATACACATAATGACACCTACACATACATACATATGCATATACACCCGCTTATTCCCACAGACACCCACCCACACACATAGTCATATTCATACACACTACACACCTAAACACATGTGCACATGTGTACACACACACATACTCCCATAGACAGACACACACACACAGCAAGAGCAGTGGTTATACACCACATTCTGGTGCTCATTGTCCTTATGATTCTGGTCAAGCATTGTCCCCTTGTTGCCAGACAGAGTCTGGGCTCTGAGCGGGTCTGCCTTAGGCCTGATGGTAGTGTGTATATTCTTGACTTCATGCAGGAAAGATTTCACAACATAAGTCCAGGTGATTTCGACAGTATGTTTATTAAAGTTGGGGATAGTAAAACAAAGGAAGGGCTTAAGGTAGAAGAAGCAACAGGAGAGAGCCTAGGTGGGCTGCTTTGGCTCTCTAACAAAGAGAAGTCACAGGAAAAGAAGTGAGCTCACTGGGAGAATCAGAGAAAAAGGGGGTCTTGGAGAGAGGTTCAGGGGGTTAGCCCAGGAGGAGCTGCTGATGCCCACTGCTGCCCTGGTTGCCAGTCTCATGGGGACCCTTAGAGATTAGGAAAAAGACAGAAGAGATACAAGGCATGGGCATGCTCCAGTGAGAGAACACTGTGTCCTTTGTCTTGAGGCTTTTTATCTTTGCTCAGCTGGAATCCTAGGAGAGGTCTTAACAGAATACTCACTGGCTTTTCAGGTGTGTCCTTCAACATGCTGAGTCATCAAAATGTGCGTATAGTGGGGTCAGGGGTTATCTTCTGGTTAGTTCTATTTTTAAAGAATGTTATTGAAGAGGGACTGGGACCTAGGCCATTCTGCCCTGAGACAATCTGAAATATGTAACCCGTCTGCTCATATGTGTCCTTGGTTAGGGAAGATAAAACCTTGTAATTCATTAGCTGGCTATTAGTTGCTCACATGATTTGGCCTTGTTTAATTATTTTGTCTCAGTTTCCTTTATTCCACTAGTCAAGGAATTTCCCTAGCTTTGTACTACCTTGCCTCACCCTCTCTGCTCCTCGGGTTCCTCGCTGCAAGTTTAGATAAATCAGTAGCCAGATATCCAGGTGCCTTGGGGCTGCCTCAGTAATGATCGAAAAGCCCAACTTGATGGTCACCTACCCTAACCTTGGCTTCCACCAGGACAGCTAAACTTGCCTTTCTTCTACCAGTTGTTATTCCACTTAATTATTTCATTTGCACAGGAGGACCCATGGTTTAAAATATTTGCAGACAAGCAGACTACAGAATACCAGGAGAGAGGGTCATCCAGAGAAAGCTCTCCAGGGGCAGGCAGGGCCAAGGGATCTCACCTTCAGTCTACAGGACAACACTCCAACCAACTGAGCTACACTGCCCAGGCAGCCCCCTTTGTTGCTGCCCCCTATCTTCCAGCTTCTAGCAAAAGTCTTTTTTGTGCAAGAGGCTGGTCTCACTGGTGCTGCAGGATACTGTGGGACAGTGCAGCCTGTCCCAACTCACCCCTCTGCTGGCTGAAGAAAAGGCTCTGAGCTCAGAGTCGTGGTAGCAGTCTGAAGGGAATTGCTGGGGGCACAAGGGTACTGAATTGCTGGTGGGAGCCAGACCTCTCTGGGCCTGCTGGTACCAGGAGATGCTGTATGAGAAGTGTAAATCCCCCTAAATCCTCAGAGATAATGCAGAGTTCTGTGTGAGGCATTAGGACTCCAGCCTTATGAGTGAGAAGAAAAGTCCCAGAAAGCCAAAGGCTTGGGAATATTCAGGTCATTTATCTATTTCTACATAAAGCCATCAGGGTTATAGAGGAATATTTAAATCTTTTAAATTGAGATTACAAATGTCCTTGACAGGAAGAGAACTACCCTGTAATCTGTGCTTAGTCATACTTATTGAATTTAAAGAAAGGTGTGTGTGTGTGTGTGTGTGTGTGTGTGTGTATGTATGTTTGACTTTTTCATTCTTCTTTTGGTTGTTGTCCCTTGCTGTTGTCAGTGCTGAGAAGAGAAGGGGATGGAAACAAATATATAATATAATATTGTACTGAAAATAGTGTGCCCCAGTCTAGCCCAACCTTTCCAGGGGAGATATAAGTGAATCCCATGCTAAGAAGGGCCAGGCTGCAATGGCGACTTAAAAACATCCAAACCTGTACAGAATTTTTATAAGAGTTTTTGAGCCCAAACTGACAATTGTTGTAAAGCAAGATCTCAAGTGCTCCCAAGAATAAGTTTGCAGTTTATTTTATGCATTTGGAAATAAGAAAATGTAAGGGAGATTACATAAAGTTAGAATAAAGTAAGGTGAGGATTGGATTACAGGATAGTTAATAAGATTATGTGCTCTCTTATTTGAAAGGTGTGTTAATCTAGATGCACAGAAACAATGGACAGGGCTTGCTGAAGGCAAAGATAAACCTTTAACTAAAAAGTTAATATGCCTGGAAAGTGACTACCCACAAAGACCTGCCCAGTTAGGAATTTATGATCACTCCGTGAGGTTACTTTTTGTAGAACCCTTTTTTTCATCCACACTAAGGATTTTTGAAACCCTTTGTACAATAAATGCAATCTTACTTATTTGGAATCTGACTCCACCTGATGTTATGGAGTTTAGACATTTATACCCCACAACATTTCAATGACAGTAATACAATGACTTGATCCAACCCTAACTTCTGGTTGTTTTCTCCTGGTTCCCCTCATCCCTCCTCCCACTGTACGAAATAGAGAATGACATACATAATATTTACACATTATGATTCAACATTTAAAACATTAGTCATTGCCCCAAATCTTGAAAACCATAACAAAAGTTGTGTTACCAGAAAGATCATCCTGATATTCCTGAGATTATCTGTTATGACCTGTACTGCCCTGTCTATATCTTGAAGTTTGGGTCACTGTGACATCAACAAACAGTCATCCTCTACTTGGGGAATTATGCCATTACCATGCTGTACTAACCATAATAGCATATTTTTTAGTTACTGCAACAACATGGTTTTTAAAATGTTTGTACCTTAAAAATGTGACCATTTCAGGCACTTAGCACCAGATAAACCATATTTTACTGTGTATATGAGGCAATTCAGAGAATCTAGGACTATCAAACTAGAGAAGTTAAGACATAGCAACAATCTTCAAATATCAGAAAGAAATAGGGACTGGACGTGGTCTGTGCGACTTGAAGTGAGAAAGAAAGGACAACGCCACAGTCGAGCTCTTTCCAGAAGAGTTTTCTAATACACCGAGCTATCCTGAACTGGAAAGTCAGGTGTACTGGCCATAGATAAGATACCCACTTGGTGGGGATGTTACAGAGAGAAGCCACATTTTACAATAGATGGGAAGTTACTTCTTCATAGTCCCTTCTAAACTCAAGAACCGCTGATTCTAAGAAAATCTGCATTCTAGGATTCTCAGCATTTGTAACTATTTTGCCCAGCTTGGAAGGTTCTCTCTTTTGGGTAAGATATCTTGTCTTCAGAAGTTGCTTTCAAAAAGGAAAGAAGCAGTACATTGACTCACTGGCATCATTAGCAAGAATGAGTTGATCCAATTAGCTCTATTCCCTTGAAAAACTAAGAACAAGCTTGACAGAAGCAAGACATTGGCCAAACCAGGAGAGCCTCAAGGACAGCTCTAGGACAAAATGATAAGTAAAAATGAGACACAGTTCAGCTCAGTCATATGGAGGAAGTCTTCATTCAGATGTAGAGCAGCTCTTAAGTGGACTAGAACCCTGAAGTCCTCAATCAAAGTAATGTGGACATAGGGGCTCAGAAGGGGCCCATTCTCACCTGGGAATTCTGCAACTCCATTTGTGTTCCCAAGTGGCAAAAGCCTTCCTTTCCACCATTATCCAGTCCCACTAGTCACCACTCCTGTGGCAGCTCCTCCTTTAGCTCCCCAAGGGCAGGAACTGGGTCTATATTACTCACTGTTGAATTTCCTGTCTGGTAAAATTCTGCTACCTGGAAGGCATTCAGTAGAGACCTTCTCCTTCCTGTATTCATTAAAAAAATATTAATTAAGTACATACCATGTGCCAGGCCCTAGGCTAGGCATTTGGTGCAGAGTGAATAAACAGGGTGAGACCAGAGCCAGCTTCCCCCACTCCCTGTCCAAAGCACTGTCTACCTTCTTACATGATAGGAACCTGGGTACATCTTCTCCATAGTCCTGCCTCCCCCAGATCATCCATAATTGAAGTCCTCCTCTCCCTTCCTCCTCCTTGCTCCTCAACATTTGCTGCTAACTTCATCCATATTTTGGGATAAGTCAGCATTCCATTGGGTACTTTATTTTAGTCCTTTTGGTCTTCTTCTGAGGAGAAAGAGTTTATGACCCAAAAATATGCTTTTTAGGATATTGATTCTATTAAGCTTGTAATTGTCAAAAACAAAAGACTCAGAAAGCCCTGGCTTGTGTGGCTCAGTGGATTGAGCGCTGACCTGTGAACCAAAAGGTTGCTTGTTCAATTCCTAGTCAGGGCACATGCCTGGGTTGCAGGCCAGGTTCCTGGTTGGAGGCATGTGAGAGGCAACATATCTACGTTTCTCTCCCTCTTACTCCCTCCCTTCCCCTCTCTCTAAAAATAAGTAAATAAAATTAAAAAAAAAAAGACTCAGGAAAGATTTTTAACCTTCACCTTAATTTGCCTAAAAGAATTTAGAGGACCTGCTTGAAGAAGGGAGCTTTTATAGATAACTATAGTTTAATATGAACTAGGTGTGATAGAAAGGGAGGAACCTAGCTTGCTATTTAGCTCATTTGATCAAAGTCCTCTCTGTGTCCCACTCTTAAAGATGGCCCATTGAACATTAATTTCCCAAGCATTTGCTTTTCCATCTCCATGTGAATTGCCTTCCCCTGACTTTGAAGTCCCAAAGGACTCCCCCGCCCTCCACCTTCTCCTTAGCTCAAGATGGCATAGAAGCCTCAACTGCCCGATGTGTGCTGGGGTCTCATATTCCTACAGAACCCAAAAATGTATATGAGTAATATATTTGGTTATTTTCTCCTGTTAATTTGATTAATAGTCCAGCCAAAGGAACTTAGAAAGGTGGGAGAAAATTTTATTTTTCCTCCCCCACACTGTCCTGTTTAAAAAATACAAATTATTAATGCCACCATTTTTGAAGCTCTTTCTAGTGTCTTAAGAAGGATGTGCTAAGTGATTTACCTTGATATTTTTATTATTTTATAGCTGAGGGTCATAGGGGAACTCAAGAGTTAAAGATTTTAGCTTTAGTTATAATCGATAGGCTTAAGAGATTAATGCATGTGGAAAGCTGTTATTCCAAGAACTGGAATAAATTACCTAAGTGACTCCAGAGGGTCAACAAGTAATTCAAACTTTGTACCCTAGGGGGTTTGCAAGCAATCAATTGAAATGATATCTGAGCCACTGTGTTCCAGGGAGGGAACATCCTTGATGCAGCAAAAGAATTGTTGGATCAGCAGATAAAGAAATACTAGGAAAATCACAGCTGGACTGTAACTCTTCTCTGGTCAACCCCTTTCCAAATCCTTTACCCTTTTCTTCTCATTATAAAAAGGTTGGCTTGAGATGAGATGTTAAGATGGTTTTTGAGGATACAAAACCCATCATCTTCTCAGATAGCCAGCATCTAAATAAAGCAGCCATAAAGATTCAATTTTTGTTTCTACTTGTTGGTTCTCATAATGACAGGCAGCACGAATGCTGATTTTTCCAGTTTCAAGGGGATGGTGGGTCTAAGGAGGTGATATCACCCACTCAGGACAACGTAGTTAGTAAGTGGCAGTGATGTAGGTGTTTCAGGGTTGGGGACCTGAGATCCATGACCCACTGTGGGTTCTTGGCTTTGCATAGGAAATAATTCAAATTCAAGCCAGCTAGAGTTTAAAGTGAAAGTGAGTTCATTAGTGAAGCAGTGAGACAGAGAATGGGCTACTCCACAGAGAGAGCTGTCCACCTTTAGTGGAGTTTGCTTTCTTTATTGAGGCTCATTTAATGGTGGGGGGTGGGCAGGGTATTCAATGAAGGGGAAGAGTATTTAGGACCTTCTCAGGGAAAGGGAAGGAGAAGTTTTCTCAGAGAAGTTTCATCAGCCATTTTGTGTGCTTATGTGGTCTTCCTGTTTCTTTCTTTTTTTAATCCTCACCTGAGGACATGTTTATTGATTTTAAAGAGAGAGGAAGGGAGAGAGAGAAAGAGAAAAAAGACATCGATACATTGATTGGTTGCCTCTGGTAGGCACTGCCCCGACTGCAAATCAAACCTTCAGCCAGGTATGTGACCTGACTGGGGATCAAACCTGCACAGTTTTGGTGCACAAGACCGTGTTCCAATCAACTGAGCTACCCAATGAGCCACTTAGCCAGGGCTGGGCCTTTCTCGTTCTGCTCAGGGCAGCTTAGGGTGTGTCGTTTAGCACGCTATTGTATTACTGTGAGCGTAGAATGAGGCTAGGGGTTACCATTAGGTGAAATTAGCCGCCATATTGGATTGAGTGGGTTTCTGACAGTTTTAAGCCATAAATTCAGCGGGGATGGGGGAGTTTGGGGGTAGGGTGTGGTTTTACTATCTTCTTGACAGCTTCTGTGGTTTTTGTTGATTGCAGGTATTTTGCCACATACCCTGTCTTAGCAGAGCTAAGATTGGGTTTGGAAATAAGTAATCTGACCTCCACGTGAGAACTTTTCTTGTCTCTCCAGATATGCCAATGCCTAGCCTTTATCAGCATTCTGGTGCCTGACACACACAAGGCATGCCACAGTCCAGGTGGTTCAGTGCCCTCTTCGGATGGTCACCATTGCTTCAGGTGGTCAGTAAGGTGTCACAGCTCTGAGGGCTGGCTTTTGACCCAGTAAGTTATGAGCGTACTGGATTCCAGATCCATTACTTTCCCTCTCCCAGTCCCCATTTTCCTCCCTGTAAAGTGGGCATAACAATACCCACCTCGAGATGTTTCCCAAGGTTCAAATGAGGCTAAGGTAAGGAAGCCCTAGTAAATTACATACTGATTGTCTTTTATATTTTTTGCCTAGAATAGGCAGTACTGTAGAGTGGGGAAGAGCATACACTTCTGAAACAAGCCTGCTTGACTCCAGTGTTGAGTGATCTTGGGCAAGTCTCTTAACCTCTCTGTGCCTGAGTGGTCTCACCTGTAAAGTCACTACAATGATAGAATCTACCGTGATAAGGATATTATATTTAAAGAGACTGAGCGTATTGACTGTTGAGTGCCAGTGCCTGGAACAGAGCTTGGCAGAGAATAGGGTCTCATCAGAGAATGAATGGCTAAGTAGCTAAATATGACCCCTGGCACAAATAAGTGCCAGTAGGTATGTGTGGGGCATTATTAGTTGTATTATTGTTGTTATTATCTCACCCAGGCGTATCTCCCCTCTGGCAATACCAATGCACTTTTTATCTGCCATGAATCTCTTCTAGTTTTTATTCTCTCTTCATCCACCCTTCAGCCTGGCTCAGGTGGGAGGTGGCAGAAATCCTGTGAACACAGACAAGATCAGTGATGCCTTCCCCCTCCAGGGTCCATCTTCCGAAATTCACTGGTTGCCTGGTTTCTCTCTCTCTCTCATTCACACACACACACATGCACACACACCAGTCTGAAAAAGGATTTGACAAACAGATGCAACACAGACTCCTAAAGAAGCATATTTTCCTAGGAGCTAGAGGTTTTGTAATTCACTGTTCAGATCAAATTTTGTCAATAATTATCCAACTAGTTTTCTCTCCAGAGGTCATTAAAGAATGAAGGCTTATTTGTTGTGGTGAGAACATGTATGTGTCACGCACGCAATGGGTGTGGGGAGAGAAATCACATAGGAAGTGCTCTGGTATTTATATCAAACTGCACTAGGAACTATGTGCCTGTGTGAGTATGATTAATCCAGGCTCATTCAAAGTGTGTCAGGGCTGTTTCCCCCTCCCTTCTTGGCTCTCAGTTCATATAACTCAGGCTGCTTCCAGCCAGCCTTTGCCCACTTGTCCTGAGTGCAAAAAGGTGCAGCAGAGTCTGTGAGAATGAGCACTCTCCCCTCTGAGACAGCGTGGCTCTGCCTGGCTGTCACAGCAGCACTAGGGGGACTTGTTCTTTGCCAACTCAAGAAGAGCCCAGGACAGGTGGGGAGAAAGGTGGTCTGCCTGGCAGGCCTCTGGGGAGGGGCTTGCCTGCTCAGCCTGTCCCCCTTCTGGGGCCTGGTCCTCTTCTCCCTGTCTTGTTTCCTCTTGTATATTTACTTATCTGGCCAAGAGTTGTTACCTGTGGATCAAAAGGCTGTGCTAATCACAGGTAAGTTGACGACACTGCGATTCTCACCCAGGGCGGGATCTGGCACTTGCTTTGCCTCAGCGGGACTTTTTCACATTTGGTTTAAAAATAAAATGCTTGGTTGTAGAGTAAATGAAGGCACATCCCCAAGTAGTTTTCAGCACGTTATTCTAATTTGCTTTCTTCAGGAGGTGTACTTGGGAGGGGTAGGAAGGTGAAGTGCATCTAAGCCATGATTTTATTAATTTTCCAGGATAAACATTAGTAAGCAGACCTGTGGTATTTCATGCTTCCAGGAAAGTCCCCTAGGTTTTGTTTGGCTTCAACAGAATTTTGTTCTAAGATTATGTTGGGCTGTTTTCTAGACTTTGGCTCCTATTTCCTAGAAGTGCAAGGAGGCTTATAATTCCAGGTTCTCTTTGTGCCTAGCTGTGTT
Source organism: Glossophaga mutica (assembly GCA_039655065.1). Taxonomy (NCBI): domain Eukaryota; kingdom Metazoa; phylum Chordata; class Mammalia; order Chiroptera; family Phyllostomidae; genus Glossophaga; species Glossophaga mutica. The sequence goes on from CM077315.1 coordinate 25,996,308, forward strand.
TTAAAAATACTTTTAAAAGTATTTTTGTCCACTGTTAAAAAAGCTTACAGTTGCATCATGACCTTCTTCCGAGTTGATAAAGTTGTTGTAATAATTTGCATGTCTTTTTCCATACAAACAACTGTAAACCTACTTTTGCCCATCCCTGAATTGAAGGGACTCACTAGGGCTGGACACTTTGCAGTTTGCCTGGCTGCTGGTCTCGTCCGAACCTTTGTCTTCATATCTGTCATTAGATGGCTAATGTTTCTTAATTGGATCAAGCTGGCAGTGTGTCCGGAAGGCAGTTGCTTGTTAGCTGAGCTGCCAGCTTTTTTTCCTCTTCTTTTGTGTTTCTTTTTCCACTGCAAGTGTGAGGCCAAATTAAATTCCTGTGGTTTGTAAAACTGGTTTGCTTGGTTGTGAAGCCTGAGCTTGGATAGGGCTTTAAATGGGATCACCCAGCATTATCCTAACTCAGAAAATGATGCCAAGGAGGAATGTCCATTGCAGAGTCATTTGCTGGATGTCACCACCCCACAGCCCACTGTTTCAACCTGCTGGGAGTGAGGGCAAACAGAGCGTGGATGGAAGCAAATAGAGGTTTTCCCAATTCACAGAGAAGCAGACTCAGAGGTGACTTGTCTATTTTGCCTTTTACTTTAATCTAATGATGAAATTTTCTCTTAAAATGAAATGCAAGTTGGCTCTTGTTTGAGTTTTGAAGTGCTGTGGGAAATAAGCTTCTTCAAAAGCAAAACAACCTGCCCCCCCCAAGTTCAAAGGTAGAAAACTCAGTTGATGAATGGGATGTGTATCCACATGAGTGTCTGGAATCATGCAGGTGATACCAGAGGACTGGCTGGGTTTTCTACTTTTTCACTAGAATTCTCTGGGTGGGCTGGGTGGAATGCTATAGTAACAATCGATCCTTCTATTCTGTGTGTAGTAACAAGAACCCATGGTCTTGGGAAATAATTCTAGGTCAGATTTATTTCTTGTACTTTTCCATTTGTGTGAAAGCAGAGGGAACACGTCAGCACGTTACAAAATTATCAGCAACGCTGTGGTTGACACTAATGGGACATGATCTCCTGGAGGTCCAAACATTCCTAGGAAATTAGTTTCAGGGGCAGCACTTCCAAGGCTAATAAATAAGAATATTAAACCTTAGGATACACTCAGGCAAACTTCACATAATGGAAAAAACAAGAATTCTGTCTTGCTTGATTATCTTGTCAATGTTCTTCATCCTCTGTTTTGCAGATGTAGGCAAGCAGAAATGGTCACAAAATATGCACCCAAGTCAGCCCGTATCAGCCATTGCAATGTCCTGACTTGTGTTCAGTGGCATGGAAAATGACACATTCAATTAGGCGACTCAAGCCCAATGACTAATCCCTCGGTGAAATGTTTAGCAATTAGAAAGCTTCCAATTAATAAAGGAACCACATCCTTTGTCAGAAAGAATGCCATAGATTCCGTATAATTCTACAGAATGTTTCAAGACCTTTGTTCTAAATGGAGAAATTAAAAATGAATTCATTTAGTTAGATCAGAACTTATTTAAAAACAAGCCACCATAACTTGGAACAACGTTTGTTTCAGAATGGCTTATGTTATAAATTGGTGAACATTTTAGTGAGGGTGGCAACTGGTTAAAGGTGGAAATGTACTTAAATATGATTCTTTTATTTGATAATTTAAGATTTGGAAATCTCCTTTAAAGAAATAATCTGAAATTTTTAAAAAGGATAGATGCCAAATGAAATGGCATATTTGCATAGTTGTTCAATACAATCTTACTTGAAATAGTGAAATATCAAAAACAATAAAACTGGTGACAAATTACAGTATACCCTCCAGTAGAAAAATGGGTAACCAGTAAAAATGACCACAGGACTGTGTCACACCATGGAAAACTGGGCTGAAGGAAAACTTGCAGGAGATCCCGTTGTTGGAGCAGGACTACAACCATGCCACACGAATTAAAAAAAAAAAAAACCAACAACCTGGAAGGGGATAGTTTGCAAATTGTTGGATTAGGGTACTTGGATGCTGTTTCCCCTAAAATTTCTCTAATGTAGTTATGTTACTCACATAACGAAATATATATTTTTCTATTTAAAAAATTGTATTGAACTTATTGGAGGTGACATTAGTTAATAAAATTATGTAGGTTTCAGGGGTACGATTCCATAATGCATCATCCGTGTACTGTATTATGGTCACCACCCCAAGTCAAGTCCCTCCATCATCATCTATTCCCTCTTTTCCCTCTTCTACCTCCCCCACCCCCTTTTCCCTCTGCTAATCACCATGCTGTTGTCTGTGTCTATGAGGTTGTTGTTTTTTTTCCTTAATGCCTTCACCTTTTTCACCCAGTGCCCCAACCCTTCTCTCCTCTGAAGGAGAGAATTAAAAATTAACAGCTGTCAGTCTGTTCTCTATCTATGAGTCTGTTTCTATTTTGCTTGTTAGTTTATTTTGTTTACCAGAGTCCATATATAAGTGAAATCGTATGGTACTTGTCTTTCTCTGACTGGTTTATTATTTTTAAAAGGGATCACATTAAATGAATAAAGTCCATTTAATTATGGACCCAGGTGTAGGACAATTACAAGGACAAGTTCAAAAAAAAATAACTTTGTTTCTTGGAGTCAACTTATTTCATTTTTCTAAGATATTAAAATGTCTTTTGTCTCAGAAACATAAGTTATAGTACAAAGAAGATATAAGCAAAGAAGAAATAGAGAGTTCGAACACATATTTGTCTTTAAGGTACCTGAAACTACAAGGGCCATTTAATTTTTAAAATGATTGTAAAATTAATGATGAGCAGGCTCGCTGGACTGCAGCAGCATCTCAGGCATAGCACAGTGGCAAAAGTTCAGAGGCCTGAAAGGGTTGGGCTTGAATTCTGCATTTACTTCGTCTTAGGCTGGGTTCTTCAGGGTCAGTGCTTGTGATTTGTGGGGGAGAAGGAAACTTTTCTCTACCCTTTGATTTTTTTTTGTTTCAGCTGTAATCAAATCTAAACGAGAGAGATTTACAAGAGAAAATAACCAAATCTAATTACATATATACACATACATAAGAGGGCCAGGGACAGAAAGTTAAAGTAAGTATATATGCCATTTTGAGCTCAGGATAAGGTAGGGTGCCTTGGAGGCTTCAGAGGGACAATAGGAAGAGTAGATGTTCAGTAATTAGTAGTTTTCCCTGTCCAACAATAGATCATAAAATGTTATTTTTTAGTGACAATTTTTATGGGCAAGACCCCTAATTCAAATTCTTTAAGGTAGAGTTACAGTTTCTTGTGTGCCTGCAGAATCTTATTACCTTCAGCTCAAAGTACTGGTACTGTATTTTGCCATGTATAATGTGCACTTTTTTGCCCAAATTTTTGAGGGGAAAATAAGGATGTGCATTGTACATGGGTAGAACTCTGTATCTATATAGAATTGCATATCTATATAAATGTTTTTTAAAATTTTTTTCATATATTTTATTGATTATGCTATTAGTTGTCCTGTTTCTCCCCCATCATTCCCCCCACCCTGCACAACCTCTCCCACCCACATTCCCCCTTTAATTCTTTTTTTTAAATATTTTATTTATTTATTATTTATTTATTTATTTATTTATTTATCTTTAGAGGGGAAGGGAAGGAGAGAGGGAGAGAAACATCAATGTGCGGTTGCCTCTTGTATGTCCCCTGCCGGGAACTGGCCTGGCAACCCAGGCATGTGCCCTGACTGGGAATCGAACTGCAATCCTTTGGTTCGCAGGCCCGTGCTCAATCCACTGAGCTACACCAGCCAGGGCCCCCTTTAATTCTTTTATGTATGCTTATGCAACAAAAGTGTAACTCTAGAAAGCAGTAACAATATCAGTGTGCAAAATAATACCCTGGAATATAATAATTGGTTTTGTTTCTAAATATAATAATTGGGTTTGTTCTGAATTAAAAATTAAAATGAAAGACTTTTTTTCCTGAAAATTTGGGACAAAAACATGGGTGTGCATTATACACGGCAAAATACAGTAATTCACATGCCAAAATGAAGAGGCATTTTGGGGAAGCCTATTCTGAACCCCTGTAGTGTGAATGGGATCTATTAGAAGGGTTTCCAAGGAACATTGGTCCTGGAGTAGGGAAGATGGACAGGAAGGGGTGGAGGCCACATGGGGTGCAGCATCAAGGGAATTCTGCTAAGGGTCAGTTGGCTTAATCACTGGGGCAGATCTGGAGACAGTGGGGGTCACACAGGACAGCTGCCCCCATTGTGATCTAGGGAGCTGTAGTTTTTATGTCCTCACACCTGTCAATCATTAGTTAAGAGCTATTACACCCCATTCCCCTGGATGGTGGTGATGAGGGGAGGCTTAAACTCCAGGCACTTCTGACTCTTTGTCCACTGGCAAAGTGAGCTGCAGCATCCTGGGGCAGCCGCTGGGCAAAGTCTCAGGGACTGGCTGCTGGGTGTGAAGCACACTGTGGCTTAGAGAGCCCACAAATGGCCAAGGTGATTTGGGCAGTTTGACGTTATCTGCTACACAGCTCTTCCTCCTCGCTGTGTGATCTTTGGTACCTGGTTTTGGGCTCTTGAACTTTTGTTTCCTCCTCTGGAAACTAGAAATGATAATATACACACACACACATTTTTATAGATGGAGTTAGTGATGAGAGACAGAGAGGGAGGGATGGAGAGAGGGAGGAAGGAGGAAGAGAGAGAGAGAGAGGCGAGGGCATAATTTTCTGTATTGGGGCAGTGAGGGGAAAGGTAGAGAAATGGGGTTAGGGAGGCCAAAAGGAAACAAAAAAGAAAAAGGCTGACAAAGAAATGAAGAGAAGAAACATTCATTTATTCATTCAACAGCTGTTTATTGAGTCCTTAGTACATGCCATGTATTGTCCAGAAGCAATGTGGGGAGGACATTAAGGACCATGCAATTGTTGTTGTTTGGCAAGTGATGGAATCAAAGTTCCTAGATTTCCTTGACCTTGGGCCCACATTTACTGGGGCTCCTTCTTCTTCCTCTGAAATTGTGCATTGTCCTTCTTAGCCTATCTTTTGGCCTTGGTAGGAGAAGCAAAGGTAACATTGACTTGCTGCCCTCGTTTTATCTCCTCTCCTTTTGATGCATAAGATAAAAGGGCTTTCAGCTGGCCCCTCCAGTCTTCCTCACCCACCTCCAGTGTTAACTTCTGGTTCGGTATCTACTATGAGCAGGACACCCACCTGGAAGGCACTGCAGTCCAATGGAGAGATTTGGCCCTAGTGGCTATGGCTGAGCAATGGGGTACAGAGGGCACTTCCGGGAGGATTCCCAAAGGACGGTGGAGCTCAAGGGTGAGCACAGCTCCCATGTGGCAGGGGTGGGGCTGGGAAAAACTTGAGCCATTTAAAAGGAATTAAAAATGGCTCCATTTAAAAATGGCTGCATTAAAAAGGAGCCATTTTAAGAATTAAAAAGTAGCTTTCTAGAGGGAAAATAAGGTTTTCCAGGCTAATTGGTCAAGCAGCTCCCACACACACAGCTCACACTCATTAAAATTTTTTATGTTGGATAATTTTTAATTGGAATTTTCAAAACTGGGTGCAATGGAGGGTGGATCAGGGAGGGGGAAAAGGGATTTGTTTTAAGCAAAGGCCCTTATTTTATGTTGCAAACCAAGAGTCCTAGGTGGGTGATAACCCCTGCTGGGACTTATTAAATAGTCCAATTAAGGTTCTAAGATTGCATACTGTTGGCATCAGCTTGGTATTTGGTGTCCTTTGGATTTAATGCTAGATGATTAAAATAGCTGAACATTGACAGTGGACTATAGGACTAAGAAAAATAATATCTCTGTGCTCAAAGATTTACATACATTTTGTATTTGATTCTCACAATGCTAATAAATTGCATCTTATGAATGGAGAAACTATGTGTCCAAAGTTGCTGAGCTACTAAGTAGCAGAAATGGGACTAAACCCAGACCAGACCCTTCTGTCACCCAAAGGCATGCTCTTAACACTGTCACTATTTGTGTTATAGTGATGGTTACCAGTAGCCTATAAAGGTGACCAGGATATATAATGTGTCCATTCAAAGGGCAAGTACATGTTGAACATGTACAAAGTGGGGCAAAAGGAGGCTTATAGCTGTGAGTATGTAAAACACAGTTTACTCCTGTATCATTAGTTATTAATTATTGTATTAGTTTCCACACAAACAACTGTAAACCTACTTTTGCCCCACCCTGTATTATGTGCATAAGACTACTGATACAGAACTTGGCAATTGATTGGAGGCAGAGATGCTGGTGAGAGGAGATAAAATGAAGATGCTGTGGACACGGATAGGGATGTTTGAAAAAGGTGCTGATGTTTTAAGATATGCTATCTGGTGAGTTAGACTTCAGGTTTCATTTTGCGGACAGTGAGAAGGCAGTGCAGGTGGAAAGTCATGGGCAGGTGGAAATAGAGAGTCAGACCTTGGTTAGTTTGGAGAAAAAGATGGGAGTAACACAAGCAACAAAGTGATGATTAGTGTTGCAAGGTGAGTGGTCCTGGAGGTGTATGATAAAGAATCAATACAGTTTTCAGTGAGTCTGAAATCCAGTCAATCAGAATTTTTAAATATGACTGTGTAACCTCTTTTATAGTTCAGTTTAAACTTTACCTTGGCCCTCTACAGAGACTCATAAAAAGGTATTTTTAACTTGGCCAATTCTGTAAAATTTGAATGGTGATTTTATCAGGCATTCTAGGTGGAGTATTTTTATTCTTTAAAAAATTAAATTTGACTTCCGGCCAAGATGGAGGCGTAGGTGGATACACTGTGTCTCCTCGCACAACCAAAATTAAGGACAATAAAGATTTAGAAACAAGAAAACAATCAGAACTAACAGAAAATTGAACTGTACGGAAGTCCAACAACCATTTAATCCAGACCGGTAAGAGGGGTAGAGTCGAGGCAGAAAAAAGCAGAGGTTGGCAGACCCGGGCACGCAGAAGCCCCAGGCATGCAGGCAGAGACTAGCAGACCCCAGGCACACAGGCTGTGGCTAGCAGACACCAGCACGGGGTGGCAACGGGCAGACCCAGTGAGGCCGCGCAAGGTGGCTGGCTGACTAGGTGGTCCCACATTCGCATGCAGATGGTCCAGGCAAAAATGGGGAGTGAGACAGAGCTCGTAACCCAGGGTCCCGGTGCCAGGAAATGAAACCTAAAAGCACCGATTGAAAACACTTGTGGGGGTTGAGGTGCTGGGAGAGGCTCCCAGCCTCACAGGAGAGTTTGTTGGAGAGACCCACAGGGTCCTAGAATGTACACAAGCCCACCTACATGGAAATCAGCACCAGAAGGGCCCAATTTGCTTATGGAAAGCGGCAGAAGGGACTGAAATACAAGAGAGAGTGGAGCAAGCACCATTGTTCCCTCTCAGACCCCACCCCCACATACAGCCTCACAACCCAGCCACTGGGCTGCCCTGCCCTAGGGAACACCTAAGGCTCTGCCCCTTACTATGTAACAGCCGTGACCAGACCAAACCCCCCCCCCCCCAATAACCCAAAATGGCTCAAATGGGAGAACAGATCAAAGCCCCAGAGCCAATTCATCTAAGTGACTGAGAGATAGCCAACCTATCAGATGCACAGTTCAAAGCCCTGGTGATCAGGATGCTCACAGAAGTGGTTGATTTTGGTCACAAATTAGATGAACAAATGAAGGCTACACTAAGTGAAATGAAGGGAAACACACAGGGGACCAATAGTGATGGGAAGAAAACTGGGATTCAAATCAATGGAGTGGACCAGAAGGAACAAAGAACCAATCAGAAAAAAAAAGAAGAAACAAGAATTCAAAAAAATTAGGAGAGGCTTAGAAACCTCCAGGCCATCTTTAAACATTGCAACATTTGAATTATTAGGGTACCAGAAGGGGAAGAGGAAGAGCAACAAGTGGAAAACTCATTTGAACAAATAATAAAGGAGAACTTCCCCAATCTAGCAAAGGAAATAGACTTCCAGGAAGTCCAGGAAGCTCAGAGAGTCCCAAAGAAGTTGGACCCAAGCAGGAACACACCAAGGCACATTATAATTACATTACCCAAGATTCAAATGAAGGACAGAATTCTAGAAGCAGCAAGGGATAAGGGGACAGTCACCTACAAAGGACTTCCCATCAGACTGTCAGCTGATTTCTCAAAAGAGACCTTCCAGGCAAGAAGGGGCTGGAAAGAAATATTTGAAGTCTTGAAAGGCAGGGACCTACATCCAAAATTGCTCTATCCAGCAAAGCTGTCATTTAGAATGGAAGGGAAGATAAAGTGCTTCTCAGATAAGGTCAAGTTCAAGGAGTTCATCATCACCAAGCCCTTATTCTATGAAATGTTAAAGGGACTTACTTATCTAAGAAAAAGAAGATCAAAAGTAGGACAGTAAAAGCACAGCAAACTGACAGCTATTAACAACAACACCTAAAACAAAAGCAAACTAAGCAAACAGCTAGAATAGGAAGAGAACCACAGAAATGGAGATCATATGGCGGGTCAGCAACACGGGAGTGGGAAGGGGAGAGGGGGAAAAGGTACAGAGAATAAGTAGCATAGACAGTGGGTAGAAAATAGACAGGGGGAGGGCAAGAATAGTGTGGGAAATGTAGAAGCTAAAGAACTTATGACACATGGACCCCCCCCTTTAGTTCATACTTAAGGGGGGAATGTGGGTGGGAGGGGGTGTACAGGGTGGAGGGGAACAAAGGGAGGAATGGGACAACTGTAATAGCATAATCAGTAAAATATATTTTAAAAACCCTTATGATAAAAACAAATTAAATTTATTAGGGTGATATTGGTTAATAAGAGCATGTAGATTACAAGTGTACATTTCTATAATACATCATATGTATATTGCACTGTGTGCCCACCACCCAAAGTCCAATCATCTTTACTGTGCCCCCACCTCCCTTCCCTCTGGTAGCTACCGTACTGCTGTCTGTGTCTATGAATTTCAGTTTTTTGGTTGGGGGAAATTCTCATGGAATGAAAGCACTCCCAGCCCCCCTGCCCTATATATTGTAAGCTGTTCTTCAAACAGGGACCATGTCTTTTTTATGGCCACATGCCCCTTTGCAGTGTTAGAGCACGTTAGAACCAATGCAGTGTTAATGAATGCATGAGCCCTCAGTAAATGAACCAAGCAGGTGACATGTCTTCCCCCTTTTGTGCTCATTGGCCAGGCAAAATGGGATTTTCCCAATCTGCTCACTTCCTCATGTACTTATCTCTGCTGGTTTTTTTTTTTTTTTTTTTTTCTGGGATCACCTGTGGAGAAAGGGCAGAGTGACATGGCTGAGCTGTCGAGGCCCCATTGTTCTGCCATGACTTAACTGTTGGCTTGCTCCGGACCAGGCTTTGTGATGACTTGGTTCTAAGTGTACTTCTGCTTACCCAGGATGTGGCACACACAGAACAGCTTCTGGCCTCCAGCAGGCTGCTGAAACTGCTCTCCCAAGGGTCACTGGCACCGGCCTAGTCACCAGAGTTTGACTTCCATGCCAGCACTGCGGACCACATTTGCCTTCTTGACATGGTTTCCTTTGCTTTCTAGGAGACTGCACTTCCATGTTTTCCTCTCACTTCTCTGTCCCTTGAGTCTCCAGGTTCTTCCTACCCCTCCCCCGATGTGACTCCTATGGCTCTGTCCTTGTTCCTCTTTGTCTTGCCACATTCTCTACTGTTGAAGTCCCACCCACTCCTGTGATACCCATGGCCTCTAAGTGAAGACTGGCAAATCTGTGCTTTTGTATCCCTGACATTCTTTTGACTTTCTGACTCATATTTCCAGGATTTTAGACTGAAACATTGAACTTGGCATTTCTAGAACAAGCTTATCATTGTTTCTCATTTTTCTTTTCTTAACTTCTCTGGTTCTCACCTTTTCCCCAATTCTGTCTATTCTTCCTCTTTCCCATCCCTCCTTCCACTTCTTCACATCAGCCACTTTCTACAGGTTATTTCTATCCCTTATTGATGACTTATTCATAGGTTCATCTTTCACTGTCTACTCTCCTAAATGCCAGCATTCCCTATAGCCCCTGCAGTTTCCTGTGTCTCCTTTAGGATGTGTCTACATTTCTCACACTCTCGTGTAGTATCTTTGTTTCCTGCCCCCGGTATTCTGGTGATGATCAATCTCTAACGCCTTGCCCAGACTTGTTTCCTGCACTCTGGACCACATGTCCACTGCTTCCTGATGTTATAGGGTCCACATGGCCCAGACAGCACTCTCTGACTTTCCCCTAAATCCTGCCACCAGTCCAGAATTTGATGGCACTAACAACATCCATCCCATCTGCCCAAGTCCACCTGCCATAGTCATCTTTGAACCTTCCTTTCAGTTAACCCATATCACAAACCTAAGAGTTCTTTTTGACTCTTTCTTTTCTTTCATTCCTCATCCAACCTATCACTTATTCATAATTCAATGACCTTTCCCACCTCTTGAATCCTCTCCTCCTTTTTATTCCTGGAGCTACTCCCTTTGATCAAAGCTTCCTTGTTTTTCATCTGGACTATTGTAATAGTGTCTTGGTTGTTATGCCTGCCTTTCATGTTTTCATCCTCACTCTGTAGTCAGATCAATGCTTTTCCAAAGAATAAACCTAACCAATCTACACACCCCTGTGTATAAAATCCTATCACAGCTCCTCATCCATATAAAGTCCAAATTTCTTATGTGCAAAGGTCCTTGACAATAGAGGTCATATTACATACTTCCTTTATACTCCCCAAGTTCCCAGGAAAGTTCTGGATACCTCTTAGCTATTCAAAAGTTGTGTGCTATCCAGGCACTGTACTAAAAAAAAATATTACTACCTTTAAGACAGAATAAGACCTGCCGAGGAGGTAAAACCTGAAGTTTTCAGAAGGGTCCCTGGTATGAAAAATTTTTAACCTCAAAAAATGATAAAAGATTATCCTGTCCACACCCTCATGGCCAAAGCTTCCATGTCTACTTGTCTATATCAGTATCTGAACCCCATGGATTTTGAAATCTTCTATTTATGCTCCTAAAGATGAACCTTTCCCAGATCCCATTCCCCCTTCCCAATTTCAGGGTTCAACGTTGGGCCCTCAGAGTTGGGGATTAGATTAGATCATAGGGTATCAATATATGTGCACATGCTAGGACATGGCACAGGCAGTGGTTTTGAAGCAAGGCCATGGATATCTGGTTAACAGGTAGTTGTACTGAACCAAATGGAGATAAACAGATGACTGAGAATGAGAGTAAATCTAGGTGCCAAAGAAGACAAGTTGGGGGCAAGCTAGGCAGGGAGCATGAGGAAGTCCAGTGCAGACATGGAGTGGAGTAGGGGAACGTGTCTGGCTTGGATGACCCAGGACCCCTGGGGCGTCCATCTCATCCACCATCAGCGCACAGCAGCATCTGCTCTTTAACTCAGGATTCACTACATGCAGCACCCTGGTGCTCCCTGATTCCCCCTTGACCACTGGCTCACTTCACGAGGTCCTTCCTCTCTGCTCAGAATTGCTGACTCCCATGGACTTCGTGCCATAAACAGGGTATTGAAAAGATACATGTCCACTGAAAAACAACTCTAAAACTCAAGAACAGAAGCCATGGGGAACATTGTGTTCAATGTCCTTGGTGTACAGAGGACTCAAGGTCCAGGACTGGCCCAAACACATTTTGATTTGAGACAAGTGCCCAATGTGGTCTTCTGTTGAATAGAACCCAAATTCCATTTTCATGGGTCATTGGCTCTGCTAGGTCAACTGAAACACTGGAAAGGGATCTGGGTTTCGTCGAACTCTATTGTCTAAAAATTCATGTCTACTTAGGTCTCATGGCCTTCAGAGTCAGACCAAACCTGGACAGCAGCAAGGGGATTAGAGACAAAACCAAAACCATGTTCCTCTCTGGAAACATATGTGCATCTAAGTGCAAGTCTGTCTACTGTCCTCCAGGGTGGGAGGAGGGTGAGGGGTTAAGACAACACAGTTAGGACAATGACTGATCTGGCTGCCTGCCTTGCCACTTACTAGCTTTCTGACCTAGGGCAAGTTAATTAACCTGCCTGAACCTCAGTTTCCTTCTCTGTAGCAAGGAGATAATCATAATATTGATCTCACTGGGATTGTTGCCAGGATGGAATGTGGTAATACACATAAAGGGCCATCTGTAGATGGTAACTTTCATTCACAGCCACAAGAGATGCATGAGGGTGGTGGCCAGAAGAAGATGAAGTTGCTAAAAGAGTGCCCCCCAGCCCCCACTCACCGCCCAACTCTGGAAAGAAAAGGAAACTGAGCATGATTGTAACAGGCCTTGGAATATGAAGGGACTTACTTCCTCAGAATTCTCCCACCCAACGTGGATACTTTTTCCTACTTAAGGTTTCAGAGAGGCTTCTAGAATAAGCCACAGGAAGTGTGTGTTCAAATCATCTTAGGGGAACTTTGCTGTAGGGACAATGGTATAGGGGGTTGGGGTTTCACTGCATCCTGTTCCCGGGGCAGGGAACATGCAAGGGGTCTCCCTTGGCCCACTCCATGTGTTATAGGTCAGCTGTGATATTGGGGGGATGGTGAGGGGGCAAGAACATCTCATTCTGCCACTTTGGGGCTTACATAATCATTGAACTTTATTTCAACCAACTGCCTCCTAAAGCCCGAATACCCTTTTCAGGATTATCCTTTTCATCTAGCGAGGTTTTCTGAATAGCCCCAATGATGGAAAGCTCATTACCCCTTCAAAGAAATCATTCCACTTTTGTACGGTGTTAATAGTTGTAAATATCTTCCATATATTGGTCAAAATATGCTTCCCTGGATAATCATCAAAGCATTAATTCTGCCCTGGAAGTCACATACTCTAAAGAAAGTGCTCTTTTGCATGATAGCTCTTGAAAAATGTGAAGGCTGCATTATATTACAACCAAATATGCTTCAAACTAAATATTCTCATCCCTCCCATGGCCTAGTTTCTGGAACTTTCATAGTTTTTTTCTCAGTGTCTTTTGGACCATTTTTAGTTTCTTGATATTCCTTTGAGATGTTGACCCAGATTTAACATTGAGTGCCATCTTGGTATGAGCAATATAAACCAGACTGGAACTACTAAAGTGAAATTAAATCAGAAGATGTTGGCAGTGCCAAAAGTATTATGGTAATTGATAAAGTAAGAGGCTATTGTCCAAGGGATAAAGAAAAGTAGCACCTATGGGTATCTCAGCTTTCATTCTAGTTACTTTACAGCCTATTATGCAAAGCTATTGGTTAAAAGGCAATTTACTTACATAGCAAATCTTCAATGGTTTGGGGTGCCAGTTATGGTTATAGGGTAGTTATGAGAATAAAATGAAATAAAGCAAGCCAAATGCTTAGCACTGTGCCTGGCTGCATAGTACACAATTGGTGAATGCAGCTGCAAGAAATTGGAGAAGACAAAAGACACTGCAGGAATCAGAGAGAGCATGATGATGGAAATAATACCCGCTATTTTCTGGGCTGGAACAGGTCATCTCCATTATGAGCTCTTATTCCTTTGTGCCTGCCAAGTTAAATTAGGTTTCTCTTTTTATGCCCCTTTCATCACCTTTGTCATCCTTTATAAGTATTTGTTTAACGTCTTCTTCCTCCTATAGCAGTGGTTCTTGACCAGAAGCAATTTTGCTTCCCAGGGGACATTTTAGCAATGTCTGAAAATATTTTTTGGTTGTCATAATTGGGGGGCACAGAAACGTGTTACTGGCATTTGATGCATAGAAGCCAGGGATGCTGCTAAACATCCTATAATGAACAGGACAGCACCCCCCTCCCTCCTACAAAGAATTACCTCATCTCAAATGTCAGTACTGCAGTGGTTGTCACCCTGTCCTAGAGTTTGAGCTCCTTTGCTCAGGGACCGTATATATCATTCTCATTGATCGTGGTATACCCAAGTGCCACTTACAAAGTAAGTCTCACAATGAGTGCCTGATAATAAAAAAAAGGAAATGGGAATTGAATTGGATCTTAAAGAATAGATAAGTTTGAATGCATTTTTCTTCTGCTTTGAGTACACAGTGACAGAGGGTACTGGGAGTTCTTTGGGAAAAAAGTTCACAAAGAAGATTGCAAATATTCTATCCTCAAAGGGATGAAAGAGACAGAGCGGCCCTAGGGCTTCACCAGGAGACTGATATTGCTGTAAACAAGAGAGTTTCAGAACAAAAGGTCTGGGACTGCAGGCAACACAAGAACACCCAAGATTATGAGCAGTTCATTGTTTTGACAGGTAGAATTCAGCCGACCACTGAAAAACCGGAGACAGAATGTTAAATAGACAAGAACTAGAGAGTCCCTTTGGTAATGCACAAAGGTGAGGCTTCTCAGCCCACTGTGGGTTGCCAGGAACACAGAGGTCTCTACCTTGGGGCAGCATCTTGAGTCTGGTGGATGTCAATCATTGCTGTGCAATAAAATCACCTGAGAGCCTTTTGAAGCACATTGATGCTTAGGCACCCACTCCCAGAGCTAGGGTTTACCTAATCTAGAGCATATGACTTGTGTGTTGGTGTTTCTTTAGAGAGCCCCCTTCCTGTGCGAAGCTGGTGTTAGTCCTATATTGAGAATGAACCATAGTTAAGTGCCTTGCCTAAGCAATTCCTCTCACCCATACCTATATACCCAATTCCACTGGCTGTTTCAGACTTTACATGTCTGAATCTAAGCTCTTGATCTGGGACCCCTTCCTACCTAGCCCTGCCTCCATCTTCCCCATCTTGGTAAGCCACGCTACCTAGCACCCTGTGGAGACCAGAATCCCGAGAGCTGCCCAGATCCCTGTTGCCCCTTCTCCCCTGCTGTCAGTAACGGCTACTTTCAGAATATGTCTTGATATACCTACCCACTTCCCTCCTTCTTCACCACCTTTACTCTAGTCATACCTGCTCCTATTTCTTCCTGGGCTGCTCCCAGCCTCTGGGATTTCACTCTTGACACTCCAGCCCTTTCTCTGTAGGGTAGCCAGGGCACCCCTTTCTGGTTTGAAACCCTTCAAAGACTTTGGTCTGTAGAGAATAAAAATCAGAAGTTTTGCCTAAGACTGGAGGGCCTGCCAGATCTAATCTCTCTTATCTCACACCCTTTCCTGTCATTATGGCCCTAACATGTGCTGTTCCTTTTATTGGAATGCTTGAAGGGGATTGGAGTGCTTTTACAGGTCTGGTTTCTCCTTCACCTTCATATCTTAGTCTAATCAGGGTTTCTCAGTCTTAGCACCATTAATATTTTAGACCAGAAAATTCTTTGTTGTCGGGGCTGTTCTGTGTATTGTAGGGTGTTTAGCAGCAAACGTAGCCTCTACTCACTAGATGCTGATAGCACCTCTCCCCGCTCAGTGTGATAACCCAAAAATGTCCAGACATTGCCAAATGTCCTGTGGTGGCAACATCACCAGCCAGTAGAAACACTACTCTTTTAAGTGTCACCTTTTTGAGCATGTATTCCCTGGGGAAAAATGACCAATCCCAGGTCCCTCCTTGGTGGGTGTTGGGACTGGGGAGGCTGTTCTCTTCCCAACCCCCAGCCCCACTAGGGTGGGCCCACATTGAGGTGGGACTTCCGGCTTCTTGCAGAAAACAGGGAAGTGAGGCCAGAGTCCTCTTACCTTTGTTTCGTCCTTCCTCTCTGGCCTTGGCAAATAAATTTGATGATGATGTTGGCCAAATGTCCCTTAGCCCTGGGGAATCAGCTGTGGGCAGGAATGCTCCCTTCTTCTGCCTTCACCAGAAAAGGGGAGTTTCATGACTCCAGAAGAGTTCTAACAAAGAGTGTTCTACCGCCAGCACCCAGCCCAGTATGGGGTGGAGAGAAGCTGAGTGAATTGATGAGTGAGACAATTTGTTTGGGGCTGGTTTCTAAAGATGTTCTAAGTCAACTCTGAGACTGTGCACAGAGAAAAGGACCTTGTGTGCTATTGCCCCCCGGAGAGGATGCCTCATCTTAGGTTTCTACTGGAGATCTGACACAAGGCTAGGCATGGAGAATGCTTGATGGGCAGGGTATCTATCTCCTTTGTATTATGCAAGGGTGGTCCTAACCTAGACCAGGTAACCATACACAGAAGTCCCCATTTTGATTTAATTAATCAATTGTTCCTGATAATCAAAATTATTCAGATATCAGGGAGAGTCACCCTTCCCCATTAGGTCAAGATATCATCTGCTTGAGTCCCCATGATATGCCCTGTGAGAGGTCCATCCCCACCCTCCACAACAAGTTTGCAAATTCCCAAGCTCTTCTTTCTCCAGGTAACCTTGGCTCTGATTTCTAGTGAAGGTGAATCCTTATTGTCTACCTGCTTTCAGTGAAAACATGTAAGAGCTCCTTTTCGTTAATTATTCACCCTCAACCTCCTTCTCATCCCTACCTACAAACTATGCATTCTGGTCAGCTGAAAGCAGTAAGCTTTCCAGGAAATATTCAGGGGCCTTCTATTATAGCAGACACTGCAGATTTTAGATTGCTCTATTCATTTTTGTATATTAATTTTCATTGCACTATACTTCCCACACCATGAAATTCACCCTTTAAAGTATACAGTTCAGGGGTTTCTAGTATATTCACAAGGTTATGCAACCCTTACCACTGTCCAAGGCCAAATTCTGATCACTCCAAAGAGAAATGTGTAATCATTAGCGGACTGCCCCATTCTTAAAATGTCATTTAGTCATTTCTGCCAACTTGACTTCCCAACTCCAGGCATGTTGCTTTCTTCCCCTCCCACACCCTTCATCTCTTTGGGACATCCCCCTTTCTCCTTCCCCTTTCGTGTCTGTAGTGGGTGGGACTTGTCAACAGCAGTGCTGTCCAATGTGTAATGTGAGCCACATAAATAATTCAAATTTTTCTAGTAGTCCTATTTTTAAAAGAAAAAAGCAAAGTTAATTTAAATATATTTAATATAATATGTCTAAAATATCATTTCAACTTGTAATTAGTATTAAAGTTATTAATGCGGCCTTTTTCATTGTACTAAATTTTTGGTGATTTGTTCGTATGTTATTCCATAATTTGACTCCTGAAGGCAGATCCTTCCTTTCCACCTCAATTATTCCTCAGAGCACTCATTTTAGTTCCTTGGCAAAACTTTCCCTAATTCATAATTTTCCTTTCATGTCACGCATGTACTCTCTGTGTGCCACACTGGCCTGTAAACTCTGTGAGGACGGTGCTATGAATTAAATTGTGTTCCCTCCAGGTTCATATGTTGAAGCCCTAGCCCCCGATGTGATGTATTCGGAGATGGGCCTTTGGAAGACAATTAGGTTTAGCTGAGGTCATGAGGGTGGGGCCCTCATGATGGGATTAATGTCCTTATATGAAGAGATAATAGAGAGCTGTCTCTCTCCCTCTTTTGTCATGTGAGGACACTGTGAAAAGGCCTGCAGTGAACTCTCTTCCTAGGTCACTATAGGTCAAGGGTTTGCCATCCCTGTTGAAAGGAACTAGGTCAGATTAACAATCACAAAGTGGTGATAGTTAATGAAATGGAAAATAGAGAGCTTCTGTAGATCAGCGCTCTCTTGAATTTCTGGGCAGTACTTTAGTCAAATTTGACAGGCGGCGACTTGCACCAATATATCTTAGAGGCAGCCGAATAAATTTTTGGCTATGTGTCAATGAGAATGACATCCTGTCAGTCAGGAACCAGCTCTCCTGTAAAAAAGACCCACAGAGACATTATTAAGGCAGCCCTTTGTAGATAAAACTATAGATAATGTTAGGGAGGAAGAACTAAGCCACCATAGAATAATGAGGAAATTTAACTACATCTCTGGGTGGTTTTTCCATCTTTGTGTTACATTAATCCTAAGTAAATTTACTTTTTTATGTAGTAGTGTGCTTTATTTTATGCAGTTGCTTAACATGTTTTTACAAGTGTTACTTTGCTTGTAAGACTTCTTGTAAAATATATGGTTGGAACCTTAAAAAAATTCCACTAACCAAAGCACATGAAAGCATAGAAGAGTGATCAAAAGAATCCAGTCTCAAAAGGCACTAATGTAAGGTTTTATTTATTGAAAGTAAAAATCAGGCATGATTGATCTATGCTGTTAGAAGCCAGGATAGTGGTAACCTGTAGGGTGGGGATGACAGGAAGGAAGCACAAGGTAGATTTCTGCTGAGCTGATGTTTTTTTCTTTTAATATATTTTATTGATTATGCTATTAAAGTTGTCCCATTTCTCCCCCATCATTCCCCTCCACCCTGCCCACCCCCTCCCACCCACATTCCCCCCTTTAGTTCATGTCCTTGTGTCATAAGTTCTTTAGCTTCTACATTTCCCACACTATTCTTGCCCTCCCCGTCTATTTTCTACCCACTGTCTATGCTACTTATTCTCTGTACCTTTCCCCTGTCTCTCCTCCTCCCATGCCCCTGTTGCTAACCCTCCATATGATCTCCATTTCTGTGGTTCCATTCCTGTTCTAGCTGTTTGCTTAGTTTGCTTTTGTTTTAGGTGTGGTTGTTAATATCTGTGAGTTTGCTGTCTTTTTACTGTCCTACTTTTAATCTTCTTTTTCTTAGATAAGTAAGTCCCTTTAACATTTCATAGAATAAGGGCTTGGTGATGATGAACTCCTTGAACTTGACCTTATCTGAGAAGCACTTCATCTTCCCTTCCATTCTAAATGACAGCTTTGCTGGATAGAGCAATCTTGGATGTGGGTCCCTGCCTTTCAAGACTTCAAATATTTCTTTCCAGCCCCTTCTTGCCTGATAGGTCTCTTTTGAGAAATCAGCTGACAGTCTGATGGGAACTCCTTTGTAGGTGACTGTCCCCTTATCCCTTGCTGCTTCTAGAATTCTCTCCTTCATTTTTATCTTGGTTAATGTAATTATGATGTGCCTTGGTGTGTTCCTCCTTGGGTCCAACTTCTTTGGGACTCTCTGAGCTTCCTGGACTTCCTGGTAGTCTATTTCCTTTGCCAGATTGGGGAAGTTCTCCTTTATTATTTGTTCAAATAACTTTTCCACTTGTTGCTCTTCTTCTTCCCCTTCTGGTACCCCTATAATTCAGATGTTGGGACATTTAATGATGTCCCGGAGGTTCCTAAGCCTCTCCTCATTTTTTTGAATTCTCGCTTCTTCCTTGTTTTCTGATTGGTTGTTTCTTCGTTCCTTCTGGTCCACTCCATTGATTTGAGTCCCAGTTTTCCTCCCATCTTTATTGGTTCCCCATGCGTCTTCCTTCATTTCACGTATTGTAGCCTGCATTTCTTCATCTAACTTGTGAGCAAAATCAACCAATTCTGTGAGCATCCTGATCACCAGTGCTTTGAACTGTGCATCTGATAAGTTGGCTATCTCTTCAACGCTTAGAGGAATTGGCTTTGGAGCTTTCATTTGTTCTCTGGTTTGAGCCATTTTTGGTGGGTTTTTTTGTTTTGTTTTGTTTTTGGTCTGGTCTCGGCTGTTACGTAGTGAGGGGTGGAGCCTTAGATGTTCCCCTGTGCAGGGCAGCCCAGTCGCTGAGTTGTGACACTGTTTGTGGGGGCGGGGTCTGAGAGGGAACAATGGCACCTGCTCCACTCTCTCCTGGATTCCAGTCCCCTCTGCCACTTCCCCTTCACCTGGATTGTCTGCTCGCGGGAATGTGGGACCACCTGGTCAGCCAGCCACCTTGTGCGGCCTCACTGGGTCTGCACAGCTGCCACCCCGTGCCCGGGGTCCACCAGCTGCTGCCTGTGCACCTGGGAACTTCCAGCCACCGCTGCCTGCATTCCCGGGTCCGCACCTCCACTTTTTCCTGCCACGACTCCACCCCTCTTACCGGTCTGGATGAATGGTTGTTGGACTTGCGTACAGTTCAATTTTCTATCAGTTCTGGTTGTTTTCTTGTTTCTAAATATTTGTTGTCCTTAATTTTGGTTGTGAGAGGAGGCACAGTGTGTCTACCTACGCCTCCATCTTGGCCAGAAGTCCTGATGTTTCTTGATCTGGGTGCTGCCTGCATGAGTGGATTTACTCTGTGAAAATTCATTCAGGTGTATTCTATAGTAAATTAAAAAATAATGAAATTTTCTATAATGTACATAGCAGACTGATAGTCTCAAAACCATTATTGCCTTAAAATAACCATCAGGTGAAATATACATTAGTTATTGATTTATAAAGATTGACTGCGTTCACATGCAATATGGTGAACATGAAAAAAAAAAAACCCACATGTGTGCTTTAGAATCTTATAATTCTGGGGGGTGTATAAATAGCAATGGAAAAACAATAAAAAATAAATTTAAAAAAAGAATCTTATGATTCCAATTCCACCTTTCCTCTTCTTCGTTGAGTGATGGTGGAAACTTTATATTGTCTGAAGCTTGGTTTCCTCATTTATAAAATGGAAATAAAAAAGATGTACTACTTTTATATGAGCCAGCTGAAAGAGCTCCAAATGGCCAAAGCTGAAACAATTTGAGCAATAAAATAAAGTAGTATTGGATTACAACCCAAAGTAAAAAATTAATATTCATGAGTCCATAATGATATAAATAAATGATCAAATAACTTAATAAATAACGGAGAAGAGGCAAAGCTCCCATACAGAAGAATTCCAAATAATTTATGTAGCTACTCTGTTCTAAAGGAGGAGAAGATAACTCCTCACTCCCTAAGTGTGAGCTGTGCATAGAGATTTCCTTCCAAAGAGGACAGCATGGAAGTGGGTGGAGGGATGAAAAAGAACTTTATAGTGGAGAAAACTGACATTACTTCATCCAGATGATCAAGAGCAACATCGACAGTCATAAATCATGTTGAGAGTACGTATCCTTAATATGATATGATGGAAGTAATACTTCATCTCTGTGATCTCCTCTCCCAAACACATAACACCAGTCTAATCATAGGAAAAACATCAGACAAATTCCAACAGAGGGGCATTCTACAATGTACCTGAACAGGACTCTTTAAAAATCACCAAAGATGTCAAAAACAAGGAAAATTCTGAGAAACTGTCATAGCTAAGGAAAGCCTAAGGAGACAAGTTGACTAAAGGTAATGTGGTATCATAAATGGGATCCTGGAACAGAAAAAGCACTTTAAGTAACAAGTAAGGAAATCTGAATAAAGTATGGAATTTGGTAATAATGATGTGCCAACGTTGGTTCATTCATGTAAGAAATGTAGCATACATTGTACATTGTAACCTCATTGTAAGACCTTAATAATGGGAAACTGTATGTGGATGCATGGAAACTCGATACTGTCTTCCTAAATTTTCCAAAAATCTAAAAATACTCTAAAAAGTTAATATATTTTTTAAAAGACCCACTTTACCTTGAGACCTCTGGCATGAAATGAGGTAACACATACAATAAACATAAGGGTCTCAAACTTGTGGGACCTAGTTCCTTTATATAGGGCAAGGACTGTTAGGGACCCACCTACTCCACCCATTCCCACACCAGCTTTGTGTTGGTTGCCATGTGCCCTAAGGGCAATGCAAATTTGATGGGAACCAGATCACAAGGGAATGCTGCATAAATTAGAGTCACTGTGTATTCTAGTTTCATTTGTGAATGTAATGTTTGAGAAACCCTTAATAAGTTAGGTGCATGAAAAAATAAATGGATAAATGTGGCCATTAATGGAGATCACGTGGAGGGTTAGCAACAGGGGAGTAGGAGGAGGAGAGAGGGGGAAAAAGGTACAGAGGATAAGTAGCATAGACGGTGGGTAGAAAATAGACAGGGGGAGGGCAAGAATAGTGTGGGAAATGTAGAAGCTAAAGAATTTATGACACATGGACATGAACTAAATAAAGGGGGGGAAATGTGAGTGGGAGGGGGTGTGCAGGGTGATGGGAAATGATGGGGGAGAAATGGGACAACTGTAATAGCATAATCAATAAAATATATTTAAAAATAAAAAAAGAAAGAGAAAAAAGGATCTGAATTTTATCTATTTGCGGCTCATCATTACATTGTTGCCTATACTTTGAGAATTTATTTAAAACACTTACTGAGTACCTATTACAAGTCAAGCACTGTGATAGCACAGGGAATATAAGAACAAACACAGTTTCTGTGCATAAATCATTGCTTTATATTCTACTAGAGAAATTAGTAAAAAGGAGTTTGATCAACAAATATAGTACTTTTTGGATTGAAGAAACAACCAAGAATAATGAGGAATGAGATTGGGGGTGGGATGTGGTAGGTTGGATCTGGTGGGAAACAGATTCTGAGGCAGAACTGGGCTTGTAAGGGGCTTGTTAAGGAGTGCTCTGGGCTGTGCACCTATGGAAGGGAGAAAAAGAAGCAGGATGGTCAACCCTGTGGAAAGCACTAGGACTGGAATGACCCTTCTGGTTTCTCCCACGTTGGTCTGAAAAGGTGAGGCTTTTGAGCCTCTGCACTGATCAGTTACTGGATATGGACACATTTGGGAAGGTCACTCTCTGAAGCTGAGATGATCCCTGGAGGAGCTGCCCTCTGAAGGGTGTCTGCTGACAGCACTCCTAGCATCTGGGGCAAATCCTTCCTCAAAGTCAGTCTAGGTTGTACCTCACAGGGTTGTCCACCATGGGAAAGAGGGGACACCTACTTTAAGCACAATTGTCAGGAAGGTCTCTCTCAGGTGGTGATATTTATGCTAAGGCTTGGAGAAGGAGAATGAGCTAGTAAGGCAGAGAAAAGATGAATTATTGCATGTGCAAAGGTTCTGAGGTAGGAAAGAATTTAGTACTGATACCTCTCATATGAGCCACTTGGCACATTCTAGGCACCAAGTTAATATTCTTCTTTCCTGAGGTATGCCTGTTTTGGGGTCCTGGTAATTAAGTGCATGTCTCCCAAACTGCTGTCCACTTCCAGTGATGTGCTGGAGTTGTGTCACATAGGCACTAGAGGGTCAGTTGTTAAATATCCAGGAGTCTTGGGAGCTGATTATTAAACTGTTGACACCTTAAAAGTTGTCTTAGTTGGCTCAGGCTGCTATAACAAAATACCTTAAGCTGGGCAGCTTCTAAATAATGTAAATGTACTTCTCACAGTTCTGGTGCCAGCACAGCCCAGTTCCGGTGAGAGCCCTCTTCCAGGTTGCTTCGCGCTGACTTCTCCGTGTATCTCAGGGCAGAAAAAGAGAGCAGGCCTTTGTGGCTGCTTCCTACAGGGCACTAAACCCATTCATGAGGCCACAGCCTTGGGACCTGACCACCTCCAGAAGGCCCCAGCACCTAATGCCATCACATTGGGATTAGGGTTTCAATGTATGAATTTGGGGGATTATCATTAATCCTAGGCCTTTTCAGGGGACAGAACTGGGGAGTATGTGATGTTTAGAAAGAGGAAAATAAGTCATGAATTCATATTGATACTTTCAATTAAATTTAAGATGACAGGATTTTTACTTCTTCAATTTTAGACTTGTACCTCTTTTCTTTAAGGCTGAAGGTCTTGGTACCTGATATTATTTGCTTTATTCTTGATATACATATGACAGTTCAAAAGAGTAGCATTTATAATAACAATAATATTACTAATAAGGCTAATGAATGCAGTTTAAAACTGTTGTCAGGCTTTACAATTTTAGCTAATAATTGCAGAAGAAATTCTCAAGGTAGGAAAATTATTATTTTTGAATCTCGAATAAAACTGAGTGGAGGCAACAGTCATTCGTGTCAT
Organism: Glossophaga mutica; assembly: GCA_039655065.1. Classification (NCBI taxonomy): domain Eukaryota; kingdom Metazoa; phylum Chordata; class Mammalia; order Chiroptera; family Phyllostomidae; genus Glossophaga; species Glossophaga mutica. The sequence continues at coordinate 26,019,983 of CM077315.1, forward strand.
TAATGTCATTAATGTCAAACCTCATGTAAAACGTTCCTGAGGAGCTTTATATCAAAGAGCTGGTCCATCAGCATCACTACAGGTGGGACGTGACTCAGCCTCGCATCTCCCGATGCAGTGCCACAGGGGCACCCAGCACTGCTGACCACGCGGTCTGAAAAACAAAACCAAAAAACCCCATAAATCCAACTAATCCTCTACATCTAACTTAATTGAAAATACAGAGGACAGAGGAGCAAGTTGACAGCCCAAGGAAGCAATTTGCCAAATTTAGGATGTGGGATAATCGGAGGGACAAATGCCTCAGTGTCTTCAACAAATATGTGGCATTAAAAAGGGGACAATAAAACTTTATATAACAAATGAGTCTTCGGGGACCTGAAAACCAAATGTGATGTGTGAAACTTGCTTATACCTTGAATCAAACCCACTGTAAGAAGATGTTTTTGAAATAAGCTGGGGAATTCGAATACCACCTGGGTATCAGATGACATTAAAGAAGAATTGTGCATCTTATCGGATTTGTAATGACAATGTAGTTAGGGTAAAAATTCCTTGTCTCTTAGTGGTATGCGCTGACATGTTTATAGATTTATGGACAGCATGAGATGAAGTGCTGGATTTGCTTTAAAATGCAGGGAAAAGGGTGTGTGGGGAAGAACTAGAAGAAACAAAATATAAGTAATTCTTATAGATGGAAAATGGGTACATAGTTTATTATAGAGTTCTCTGTTCTCTTGTAGAAAACAGTTTTTAAGCTATTAAAATGGTAAGGAATGGTAAAAGGGACACGAGTGAGCATTCTAGACAGGAAGTCTGAGGGATCAAAGGTGTGGGTAAGGAAGCACAAAGGAAATTCCAGGTGTGGTGTTGCGTGGGTTCAGGATACAAGTGGAAGGACAGTGGGAGACACACCAGGAGATACAGACTAGAATCTGTATGCTGGCTTTCATGCCAGACTTAAGCACTTGAATTTTGTTCTACAGTCAGGCTGTGGAGCACAGAAAAAGTAAAAGTAGGCTTTAAAATACCCTTGAGATGCAGAATCAGGCACCATGGACCAGATGGATGGCAGGGCAGGCAGCCCAGGGTCCAGACAATTGGTCAGGTGCAAGGTGACAGGAAGATAAAGGTACCTGAACTGTGATGCTTCTATTTAATCAGCTCATCATTTTGTGATTCAACAAGTATTTATTCAGCAACTGCCCAGGACCGTTTTGGGCACAGGGAATGGAACAGTGAGCTAGATAACACAACACAGTCCTCGGCCTGTTGGAGGTGACCTACTTCCTTCTCTTTCCTGCCTGTATCTTCCCCTGGGAGTGCTCACTGAAGGACGGAACTTGAGTTCCCTATGAAGAAACTATGGCCCATAGTTCTTAACACTTTTCTGTTTATAACATTCCTGACTCTGTATTATAATGATTTTCAAATATCCATCTTTCCCCCAGACCAGCATTGCTCAATCTCAGCACCGTTGCCATTGGGACTGGGTAACCCTTGGTGGTGGAGGCTGCCCTGTGTACTGTAGGGTGTTGAGCAACATCCCTGGCATCTACACCCTGGATGCCAATAACACTGTCAGAGTTGTGACAACCGAAAATATCTCCAAACATTGCCAAATATCCTGGGGAGCACAGCCACCCTGGTTGAGATCCCTGTCTTAGATTAGTGTTTGCAACCCTCCCTGCACATTGGAATAACCTGGAGAGCATTAGAAACTGTTGCCAGTACTTGGCTCCATCCAGATCAACAAAACAAGACTCTCCGAGGGTGGGGTCTGGCGCTGACACTTTTCAGAGTGTCCCAGGGAGTTTAGTGGAACTCAGGATTGAGAACCTCTGTCCCAGGCAGTAAGCTCCATGAAGGCAGGAAGACGCTTTTCTTTTACAGTGGTATTTCTAGGACCTAACACAGTGATCCCTGAACGAATGAATGAATGTGAAAATAGGCAGAAAGAAGTGTCAGATGTTAAAAGTGACGTTAGGAAAAGCCAGACCACCACCTTTTTATTTTTTTTATGGCCATGGATACCAACTGTTTGATAAACTCTTCCATTTTCTTTTTTGAGGATGTGGGCATTTAATAGACTTTTAAAAAGTATTCCTGGAGTCTCTGCAAAGACACCCACAGAGAAAATGAGGTTGGGAAGTCTTGGCTGAGTCCCTTACATTCTGCCAAAAGGGAGTTTTTCCTCCTTTATCCAGATACTTAACTCAACTCTGTCTAATGGCCTCTGGTCTTGGCTGAGGATTTCTGAAATTCTGGCCATCTCCACTGACCGCACATCATCCCCATCGGCATCAATTTCAGGATGTTACTACTGAGAGTCATTTCCAGTGTTTCTTAACTGGAATACTCTCAACAGATGTAGTATGAAATTTTGGGTAATTATGATGTCATTTTCTGCTGCTCCTGAGAATGCATATCCTCACCTTGGTGGCAATCTGATGGCAGGCTGAGCAGAGCTGAACTGGCTTTTTATGCCATGGGGTTCAGAAAAGGAGACATGGAGATAGATGTCGAACTATCTCCATGGGGTGGAGCCCTGACAGGTGTGGCTTTGTTGTTTGGGCATCGCCCACAAGCAAAAGGTTACCAGTTTGATCCCTCGTCAGGGCACATGCTTGGGTTGTGGGTTCAGTCCCTGGTCGAAGCAACCAGTAGATGTCTCTCTCTCACATCAATGTTTCTTTCCTTCCTTTCCCCTCTCTCCAAAAATAAGTAAGTAAATAAAATCTTTTAAAAAATCTTGGGATGAAAAGCATGGGTCCTGAATGGAGGTGAGGACTGGGAGAGAATGTGTTGGTCTTGGGTAATTGGAAGGAGGTATGCCATTAGGAGAATAAGGAACCCACCAGGCGAAACAACTGGGGACAATTGGTGATGACTTCTGCTTGAGGGTGGGGTGGCAGCAGGTGGAGTTCAGGAGAGCCATTGGGACAGGACTGTAGTCTGGGAATCCAGCCATTGTTCAAACCTAGTGGAGCTACTTTGATTGGTTGCTTCTTTTGCAGCAAGGCTAGGAGTTGTATCCTCACGTACCGCCGAGAACCAATCCATTGCCTTTTCCCTTCTGGAAGAGCAGCTGTGAGTATTTTGTGCTGTTGCGTGGGTAATGGGAGTCCATTCTCGGTGAAGGGAGCTGGCGCCAGTGATGGGGACGCCTCTCTGGCAGACAGCTCCCATCATTGGTGTGCCCACTTTGAGTGTTCACCTTTCCCCTGCCCAGGTGCTTGAGGAGACAATGAACCACAGCAGTAAAAAAACATGCTTTAGAAAGAGCAAATCTAGTTTTGAGAACTGGTTCTGGCACATCTAAGCTGTGCAGTCTTGAACAAGTATTTAATATCTTTAGGCATCTCAGTCACTGACCTTAATTTGGGAATAAAGAGTAGTATGGGAGAATTATTCAGAAAGGTTATGTTCCAAGGGAAATGTATTTATTTCCATTAAAAAACTGACATGGAAGATCTAGCTGTTTTCCAAGGCCTCACTACCCAACAGTTACTATCCTTTTAGATTGCCACAGGTAAGGGAGAAGGGGTGCTGGTGACAATTGTCAAGGATTTGGTCTTCTCAAATTAGGAGCTGAGCATTGTATGGCCCTCAGAGAAGTCTTAAGTGTACTGGAATTTTACTTCATTTACCTATTGTTTTATCACACCTTAATCTATTTTATAGGGAACAGGAGTGTCAACATGAGAGTGGCAGTCTGATGGATTGCTTAAGTCTTTTTTCCCTTTTTGTTAATTTACAGGTTTCTGGTGCATGATTCTACAACACATCATCTGTAAGATTGCTTAAGTGTTAAACAAGAGTGGAAAGTCCTTTTCTCCTTCGTTTTCCACAGGTTTTTAGACAAACAGCTTTTGACCCAGAAGCCATGTGCAAATGGGACAAAGTAGGTAAAGAGTCCTGGGCTCAAAGGCTACAAGGGTGGGTCAGGTCATGTTAGCGAGGACTGCTGGCAATGGAAATGTGAGTGCATACAATGGAGCAATGGGTTTTGTTCTGACTGAGAGAGTGGCCCAAGTGAGGGGGCAGCTATCGGAATGCTCAGCTTCAGCTCATGGATTCCTTGCAGGAATGAAGGCCCACAGTTGGCCCATATCCTGGTTAATCAAGAAAAATGACCTAGATTTTCAGGTGAAATCACCCATTTGAAATATTAGTTTAAATTTTTACAAAATACACTGTGTTGGCCACACAAAACACATTCCAAACATGTCCTCTTATTGATACATAGTAGGTCCTCAATCTGTGTTTGTCTATTCCACGATGAGAAGATGCCCACCTGCTGAGGGCCTCTGCTTATAGCTGCTATTGGTTGAAGACATCACTGGCAAAGTGGGGACTTAGGAACAGGGTCTGGGAGAGACAGGGCCGCTGGCAGAAAGTGGAATCGTGGTCCTTGGCTGACTCATTACTGCGGTTAGAATAGCTGTGATGACCTTCTGAAATACAAATTGCACTGAAATCTTTCTGGTTCCAGGAATTAGAAGTAACCAATGAATGGATGTTTAAAAAGTTGCCACTTAACAAACACCAAGGATAGCAATTGTCATGTACCAGGCACTTTTCCAATTACTTTAATGTATCAAATCATTTCATCCTTTAACAACCACATGAGGCAGCTCCTAGTATCACTTTATAGAAGAAGAAACTGAGACAGAGAGTTTGATTGGCCAAAGTCACACAGTTGGTGTATGGCAAAGCCAAGATTTGAACTCAGGGGTCCTGGCTCCAGAATCCAGGCTCTCACCATTTCTTTCTGCTGCATTTTAATAGGGAGAATTTTATTTAGTAAAAACATTATGGATTTTAAGACTATGTAGAACATGTAAAATTAGTTTATATATTAGTTTAAAAATTAGTTGTCAAATTATGTGTATGTTAAAGAACAGTGTTTAGAAAAAAGACTAGAAGAGAAAACATGAAAATTATAAAAGTTGTGCCAGATTGGTGGGCCTATGGATAATTTCCTTTTTTTTTTTTTTTTAAAGATTTTATTTATTTATTTTTAGAGAGGGGAAGGGAGGGAGAAAGAGAGGGAGAGAAACATCAATGTGTGGTTGCCTCTCATGTGGCCCCCACTAGGGTCCTGGCCTGCAACCCAGGCATGTGCCCTGACTGGGAATCGAACATGCGACCCTTTGGTTTGCAGCCCGCGCTCAGTCCACTGAGCTACACCAGCCAGGGTGATAATTTCCTTTTTTTATTTCATTGTTGATCTTAAGGTTTTTTTTTTTTTTACTTATATATTTTAATAATGACTAGACCATTTATAGGCTTGAAAAATTTTTTCCTCTTCATCCTTCTTTCTGAATGCAGCTTCCAGCTATGTCCAAGAGCACATGCACTCTTATTTTTATAGGCTGGGTGTGTTACATTCAAGGGACATGGCCCTGAAGAACTCCTGAGCTCCAGTAATACACAACTCACCTAATTCAAGATTTGACCCAACAAATGGTGGGATATAGTTCTGTTCACCAGCTAATACAGCGGCCCCATGTGGCAACAGCATAAATCCACTTAAAATCAGCTTTGACTACAATTCTTAAGTCTTTTTGAATTAAAGTGATTATGTTGCTTCCATTTTTCACATAATCTGAGACTTTATTAATACTTTTTCCTTTTAACTGAATTATTAATACTTAGGAATTATTTCAAATTCACTCCAATCTTGCATGAATGGGACTCTAGTCCTCATTGCTTGCTCCAAGCTGATGGATTTCCAAGCCACAGGAAAGCATGATTTCAAAGGACATTGCTTAAAACCACCCCCAGAATTTCCCCCACACTCTACTGGGGCAGGCATTCCACTCAACAAATGTTTGTTGAGCACTTAACTTTGAGCACTTAACACTAGAGAAATAGGACTCTTTCTGTTCTTAAGGAATTTACATCCTAGGGCCCTTAAACGTCCATTTAGTCAACACATGCTTTTTATTGACCATCTACTATGCTAAGCCCTGTGCTCTGGAAGAAGTGAATATTTCATGCCTGAGATGTTTATATACCAAGCCCTGCCTGGGTTCCACCCTCTGTCATGTCCCAACTGAATGAGTTAATCCTCCTGCGTCTGTTTCCTCCCCAATAGTAAAGTGACTTCTCTCCCAGGGTGATTTGGAGGATTCAATGAGTTAATGTATGTGAGGTTGGCTGGAAGTTGGTGAGCATTCATTTTGTACTAGATATGATTATTGCCAGAGTCTACTTCATATTGGGTAACTCTGAGGAAACACTTTTCCCTTTTCACAAAGGCCCTAGCCTGTCATTGGGTTTCTGGAGTGCACAAGGTCACCGTATCTTGGCAGGAGTGGCTTCCCAGACACATACTTTTCCAAGGCCCTCTGACCCCTGCCCAAACATACAGCCTAACAACAACAGGGCTAGCACAGCCTGACCTCTAACATTGGAAACAAGGAATCATGTCTGGGTTAGAGCCACAGTACTGACAACAGTCACGCATGACATGCTGGACTTTGTGCAGAGTATCCTCTGTCTTGCCAACTTCCAAGATCACCCTAGGAGGAAGGTACTATTATCCCCTACTTCCCAAGATCACCCTAGGAGGAAGGTACTATTATCCCCTACTTCCCAGCTGAGGAAGTGGAGGTCCCACAAGACTATATGTAACATTTCCCAAGACTCATATGTGGAAGAGGCAGAATCAGGCCGTCTGAGTCTTAACCAAGATGTTTATCTAACTGTTTTGGTAGAGGCAAATTCGACATCTACCAATATTGTGCATATAAAATCAGGAGTGATGGCATAGTTTTGTTTAAAAAAGATCTATATGGTAATTACTTGGAATGGACCCTGTTAAGCATGTCTCACATATTAACTGATGTAGGTATCATTATTAAGCCCATTTTACAGATGAGGAAGTTGAGGCACAGAGAGGTAAAATAACCTGATTGGCATTGCACAGGTAGGGATGGTGGGACCAGGCTCACACTCAGGCCTCTAATGCTATCCTTCCTCACAGGTAAGTACAAGCAAATAGAGCAGATGACCTCCTGTCAACTTTACCTTTATTAATTCACCTTTAAATTAAAAACAAATCTAGATTTAGTAAAGAGAGGTTTTATTTCCTCCTAAGTTCTTTTGCCACCAGCCACTCCTGGCCATCCCTCTATCAGTGTTTCCCCTACCATATTCAGCTCCACCCCAAATTCTCCCTCATCTCCCTTTTTTTATATAGAAAAATTTATTTTGGCTTCTCTGCCTGTCTCCCACTTAGCAAATTAAGAAAATTCCTCAAGACCCACTCTTGAGAACGTGGACCATCACAAATATTAAAATTATTAAATAATTTCTCCTGCCCCCTTGGTTGGAACAAATTTGTCTTGCCTTGATACCTTGTAGGTAGCGACTCCGGATTTGGCCATGCTTTGTCCAAGTATCTGGACCAGCTGGGCTTCACTGTGTTTGCCGGAGTTCTGGATGAAAATGGATCAGGAGCGGAGCAGTTGCGAAGAACCTGCTCCAAGCGCCTCTGTGTGCTCCAGCTGGATGTCACCAACCTGCAGCAGATAAAAGATGCCTACAGCACAGTGGTGCAGAAAGTGCAGAACAGAGGTATTGCCCTCCACCTCCTTGCAAAGGCCCAACACTGGTTTCAGCCTCTAATTACTGCTGCCCTCTAGTCCGTTCTGGCTGCTGACTGCATCTGTAAGTCACCTGTACAGAGCACCTGCCACATGCTGGGGCCTTTCATAGACACGAGGATGTTAGGAACGAGTCAGGCATGGTCTGTTGTCACAGAACTCACAGAATTCTTTATCCTGTTCGCTCTAACACCTGCTCAGTCACTCTCCCACTAATCACTGCCTCCCAACCTCTCATTTTTCTCCTTCCACCAATATTGATATGTATTAGACTTAAAAAAAAATCTTTGTAATCACTGTCCTTCCCTAGCTACTGGCCTTTCTCTTTCCCTTCCTTCATGGCAAGCTCTTCGAAACCTTGCTGCCCTGCTTTTGACTTCTTCACCTTCAATCCAACATTGGCTCTCACTGGTCTGGCTAAGCTAATCAGTATTATCCTAAACACCAAGCTCTTAATTTTGCTGCACTGTTTAAATGTGGCAGTCACCCTCCCCTGCCTTGGCTTTGGAGTCACCAGCCCCCGGTTGCCATTCTAGTTCACTGATCATTCTTTCTGCTTCTCCTGTCTGAACTTCTTCCTCCCCCTAACCTCCTCATCAAAGTGTAAATGTTACTGAGGGCTCCATCCCCAAACTTCCCACTCCCCATTTTTTGGGGCTGTACTGTTCTTTCCCTATACCAGGAATTCACACCTGGGTAGTATTTGAAAATATCCAAGTTGGGCCGAGGACGCTACAGATGTTGAGGGGCCCAATGCAAAATTACATGGGGCTCCTTTAGTTTAAAAAAATGATTAAGACTTTAAGATGGTGCCAGCAGAGAATTCAGCCAAGCATGATGCCCTTCTGATGCACCAGATCCTGTGTGACTGTGCAGGTCTCACTCTCCCAATGCCTACCCAGCCTAGGCACCCCTCCCCCAACCAATTACATCAGTATCTGCCTACAATAACTCAGCTAATCCTTCAACACCTAGGCTGGTAATGTTGCTATCCTTGTGCTGGGAATGTTAGCACTAAAGAAGATCCTATGCAGGCATCCTTGGTATCAGTATATTTCAAAGCTCCCCAGGGGATGTTAATGTTCAGCCAGAGTAAAGAAACACTGAGATTTAAGCAACTGTGATTTCAGTAACTTCTAAATCTGCATTATCAACCTAGCCCTCTTCTCATTGTCCGGAACTATATATATATAAAATTGTCTATCATATATCTCAACTCAGTTTCTCAGAAACTGACCTCTGCTGCAAGTCTGCACATCAGTTCACCTTTTGGCACCTCATGGCTCAGGGGCTGGCACCGCTACATTCAAACCAGCAACCTGGCGGTCACTTAGACCTGCAGCTAACCTTGATCCCTGCAGCCCATTAGTCTGGAGTCCTGTCAATTCTACCTCCTAGATCTTTATCACCCCATCCCCTTCCTATCATCTCCAGGCAGCTGTGGCTTAGCGCGGGCCCTCATCTCCCACAATGACCTCCTTCCCCATTACTTTCCAAATGGAATGTAATCTCTATAAAGTGCATGTCTTACAAGGTCATCCATCCCCTAAAAATCCCTTGGCATAGAAAGCCTTCATGTCTTGGGTTCCTCCCAAAGCAGGAAGAGCCAGTTCTGTGATAGGTGTTTTGCTTCATCTCATTAAATTGTTCAGTGGTTTTCTACACACCACCAAATAAATTCTAAACACCTTAAGAAGGACTTGAAGGCCTTTCAGGGTAGTGGCCCTTGCCAAACTCTTAATCTGCAATACCAGCTGGTCCATTCAGTAAATTCTGAATGGTTTCCAGAATACAATGTGCTAGTTTGTACCTTTGCATATCCTGCTTCCTCTTGGCAAAATTTCCTTCTTGCCTCCATTTCCTTTCTCTAAGGCTCTTCCTTCATCCAACGGCAGACTCTACTCCTACAGAAGACCCCGCTCAAACACAACATCCATTGCATGACCTTCCTGGTAATCGAGGTCACATCATTCACTTCACTCTTCTGGGCATTCACTTGTTATGCCTTGCGCACCCCCGTATCACTGCCTTATTATAAGTATCCGTCCATCCTCACCACTAGGTTCCTGGAGAACCAGAACCATGTTTCCAGCAGGATTCCATCAGATGCAAGCAACGCAACCCAATTCAAAATTGCTAAAGTGTATAGGGAATATGTTTGCTTATGTGATTGATAAAACCAGCTGGCTTCAGGCATGTCTGGATCCAGGCACTTCAGCAATGTCATCAGGACCCAGTCTCTATTTCCTATGTTGGTTTTATTATAGGGCGCTCCATGGAAGCCTCAGACTCTTTCTGCTTATGTCCTCTTGACAGCAAAAAGGGAGTAATGTCATCTGCCTCATTTGATAGTTAAAGGTGTAGTTATTCTATAGAGAACACTTAGGAGAGTCCTGGCATGAGGCAAGCATTCAGTTAGGGCTCTTATTTCTCATTCATTCAATATTAAGCACAGTCTCTGGCATAGAGTGAGTATTCAACAAACATCCAAGAAATGAGAAGAGAAAAATAGATTGTTGGTTATCAGGAATCAATTTTCAGCAAGTTTAGCCATGTGCAATCATTTTCTAGGAAGGTTGTTTTCCTGGCCTGGTCTTTTGCTGTCTTACCAGGTTCCTTTTACAAGTTTGATTTCATGTGTCTTATTCAAGGAGATAGTCAATACAGATTCCTCTAGTGAGCCCCCGAGGGGCAGTACTGATTGTACTGAACTATAAAGTAAGGGAAGTACCATGCCAGTGCCCAGGGATGAAGGGGCGCGGCGAGTATACTTTACAAGGTATGAGCCCATGGTACTTGGGAGCCAGCACTCTGGAGAGCAATCCTTTTCTCAGACAGAATTACCAATCCACCTTTTCCCTGCTCTTCTCAAGGTCTCTCTCAACTTCGGCTCTCAAGTCAAAGAGATGTGGAGCAGTAAAAATAGGGGAGTTTAAAATCACCAAGAAGGATGTTTGCTAAAGAACCTTCTGGGACCTGTGGATAAACCAGAAAACCTCTGCTCCTGGAAGAGGGCCAGAGACTGTGCTATGTTCCTATACAATGTGTTAATAAATTGGTGTTAACATATTATCAATTATTAACTAACATTAACTATGTTAAAGCCCTATAGGTATAATGAGCTTATTGGCTAGTTTAGAATTCTAGGACAAGAGTTGGCAAACTATGGCCTACCTCATTTTTTCTTTTTAACATTTTGAAATAATTGTAGATTCATAGGAAGTTGCAAAAATGTACAAGGAAATACTAAACACCTTTTGTCAAGACTCTCTCACTTAAAAAAAAAATTATTTCTTAAAGAGAAGGGAAGAGAAGGAGAAAGAGGGAGAGAAACATCAATGTGTGAGAGAAATGTCGATCAGTTGCCTCCCACAAGCCCCCAGCTGGGGACCTGGCCTGTAATCCAGGCATGTGCCCTGAGCAGGAATTGAATCAGCAACTGTTTGGTTCACAGGACGGCACTCAACCCACTGAGCCACACCAGCCAGGGCAAGCCTCCCCCAATATTCACATCTTGTATAACTATAGTAAAATAGCAAAACTAGGAAGTTGGCATTGATATAATCCACAGTTTATTCAGATTTTACTAGCTATACATGCAAATGTGTGTGTGCAACTCTGCAATTTTTTATGCGTAGGTTTGTGCAAAAAAATCACAAGATACAAAACTGTTCCATCACAACCAGTTTCTCTCATGCCACCATCTCTCATCCCTGACGTGGGGCAATTACTAATCTGTTTTCTACCTCTTTAACTTTGTCATTGAAAGACTATTATATGTGTCTGCCACCTGTTTTTGTACTGCCTGTGAGCTAAGGATATTTTTACACTTTTTAGTGGTTAAAGGAAATCAGAAGAAGAAAAACTTTTGATACATAAATTACATGAAATTTGAATGTCAGTGTCTATACATCAAGTTTTATTGGCACCCAGCTACACCCATTCAATTACATATCGTCTGGCTGCTCTCACAGGATAATGGCAAAGTTGAGAAAGTAGGATCTTGAACACCAAAATATTTACTATCTGGCCTTTCACAGAAAAAATTTGCCGACCTCTGTTCTACACCATTCTCAAGCTGCCATCTGCATACTGACAGGTTAAAGGTATGCATCAAACTGAGTGACTTAAAACCCTCTGTGAGTGAGAGGATGTTAGTGGAGGCATCCTCTTTTCACCCCTCACCATCCTCATAATAGCTGTTGAACTCTTGTTACAGAACAGACCAGGGTAGGAGGGCTGCTGAACAATGTAAAAGACCCCCCTTTTCCTCCAGGGGTTCCTCCCCCGTACTAGGTTCGCTTTGCCCGTTACCAGAGGAAAGACATCTCTCAATGCCAGAGACAGATGAAAAAGAAAGGAATTATTGTTCATTTAAAAGTTATACAGACTAAAGTCCTTTAGAATACCCACAAACGCACGCAGTCCTTCCTTCTCCCTCTGCCCAGCCTGGGGTGCCGTATCTCAGGAAAGAAGTAGAAGTCCGTGATTCAGGCTCCTGGCACCATGCACGTGGCAAAAAGGAAGTACTTCCAAGACTGTGGGGCCCTGACTCTCGCCCAAGCCGCGTGGTCTCCGAAAGACGCCAAATGGCTGCCGCGCCTGGGTTTAAATTCCCGCGCCAACCTTCCTCTGCAGCCTCACTTCCGGCTCCTCCCACAATTGGCCACAGCTGCCAGCATTCCAAGCAGGTGTGGCTCTGTGGCGTGGAGCCAATCATCTCCAAGCTCTTCTGGACCCAATTACAAACCCCTATTTGGGGCCCCCCTCTTGGCTGCACCCTGTTACACTCTAACTACATGTCAGGCACCCTCTTCCTGGTTGCCTGACATTATTGTGTATAATTTACACACAATATTGTGTGTAAATTAATATTATAATATTAATATTATAACATCAATATATTAAATAATATAATGTATTATTGATATAATTTAATATTTTAAATTATTTTTAATACAATAATTTAATATATTAAATAATATATTAATATAATTGCCTGACAATATTAAATAATATAATATTATTGTCAGGCAATAATATTGTGTGTAAATGTCACCAGCTCAGGTGTGCAAGACATGTACCTTATTTTCTGTAATTCAGTTTCTGTTTTGAGCCATCTTTCTGCCATGTGGCAAAACCCATTTCTCTTATTTTGAGCTTCATCTCATTTCCCTGGGGTAGCATCTACATACCTGGGGATGGGATATTTTTTCTTGGATTGCCAGTGCCTCCAAGCGTGTCTCCTTGTGGAGATGTCCATGCTCCGTCCTGCTCTCATATACCTATCTCCTAGATGCTATCAGAAGGCACTGTTAAGGTTGGTGCCTCCTGCCCTTTCTGTGCCCTGCCAGTGTGGAGGCTCATTCTTCTTCTGTACATAGCACAGGTTCCCACACTTGAGCATGCAGCAGGATCACCTGCAGGGCAGGTTGTATCAGGTGCTGGGCTTCAACAATTTCTGATCACCAGTTTCTGATCCAGCAGGTTGGAGGTGGGGTTCCGGACTGGCATTTCTAACAAGGTCCCAATTGATGAGGATGCTGCTGGTTCTGGCCAACACCTTAAGAACCACTGTTCTAAACCATGCTGAGGCTTGGGGAACTCAGAGCATCTGCTACAGGTCTGTTGAGCTAAACACACCTGGGTCCTGTCACTTCTGCTTCTCTCAGATAAAGAGGTCCCATGTCACTGGCCTCTGCTTCAGATCCCTCAACCCCCAAAATATCTAGAGGTTATTTTTCTTTGTACGTCCTTCCTACTATTTATGGCAGTTCTTCCCAAGCCTGTGTATTGGAATCACCTGGAAAATTTTGATGCCTACTAATGTCAAGTCCCCTCCCTCCCCCATCTCAGAGCCCTGATCTAAATGGTTGGGGTGTAACCTTGGCATTGAGGCGTTAGAAAGCTTCCCCAGGTGAGCCTAATGTGCAGTCAAGGTTGAAAACTACTACTTGTGGACAGTTGTTCTCCAAGTGTGGTCCAGGCCAGCATCAGCATCACCTGGGAACTTTTAGTTATGCAGATTCTCAGGCCCTGCCCAGAGATTCCCAAATCAGAGTCTCTGGAAGGGAGCCCATCAATCTGTGATTGAATAAGCATTCCTGGTGATTCTGATCAAGGGGGTCAGGCTGGTTGGGGAAAAGAATAAGGCTCAGGATCTCTGCAATCTTAGCTATTGGCACTTGTGCTCTAGTTTTCCTATTCCTGGGACTGGGAAACCTTCTTGTCTAAGGAAAAGGGAAGACAGGCTCTTCTGTCATTCTGCATTGTCCTAAAGATATTATGCTGTCTCCACACTCTCTTTGTGGGGAGAAGAATGATGTAGGCTCTTATCTAACTGCATGGATGTAGGAAAGTGCTTTGAAGCAAATACATACATACATATATATATATGTATGTATGTATTTCACAAATTATTCCCCACATAACCCCTTGTGGTAGGTGGTTGTAGGTATTCTAGGAGACTGAGGTTCAAGAGTTTAAGTTATCTGCCTAGATCCTAAATGTGAGGAGTAATTTTGACTCTAGAACTTGAAGTGTTGTAAACTGTTCTGCTCTCTCATCTGGCCCAGCCTCAAAGCTGTTCCTTTCTGTTCTCAGGACTGTGGGCTGTGATCAACAATGCTGGGATCCTTGGCTTACCTGCTGATGGGGAGCTCATTCCCATGAGCCACTACAAGCAATGCATGGCCGTGAACTTCTTTGGGGCTGTGGAAGTCACGAAGGCATTTTTGCCTCTTCTTAGGAAATCCAAGGGGAGGCTGGTGAACATCAGCAGCATGGGGGGTGAGTTGGCGTTTCCCCTCAAGGTTGTTCAGTGCCCATCATGTGGGACGTGGCTTGCTGCATTCTTTGTGGGCTCAGCAAGAAAGCAGGACGTGCTCAAGCAGGACTGGGTTAAGATTAGTCAAATTGTATGTTTACTATTGATCTTAGCACAATGAAACCTTTCTCTCCTTTCAAATCTTTTCACGTAGAAATTCTAACATGCCTTCTAACCTATCTATTCATTACTGGGGATTTGGGGTTGTTGCCTATTTTCACAGCGTGACTGCTAATGCACAAGCTTCCTGGATCTGGACAGGAAATCCTGCATACCGTTAACATCAGCATTACAGGTAGCCTCTTTTCAAACCTCCCTAACCTTGGCAACCTTTATGTTCCCTGTGAGGTGAGTTGGCAAATGTCTTCATCCTTTTGGGACTGTCAGAGCCCCATGTCTCGGCTGGCTGCCTGCTAGTGTTTTCCATATAATTCTCCGCATCATTTTGCAATCGTGACAATTGGGTGAGAGTGAGACATTTGATGACTTATAGCTCTCTGTGTCAAGGAACAGATAGTCAACAGCTTGAGTCAACCTCCCTTTCATAACAATACCCATATATGTGACATCACTCGTGTACAATAAAAGATGCTATCTAGGAGTGCTTAGAAGGCCTGGGACAAAGTGTGACTCAATATGAATAGCCAATGCTGGGTATGAAGGCCAATCCCCACAGTTGTTTTTTTTTTTGGCAGGGGCAGGGGCAAAGGGGATGGAAGGCAGGGAGGTAGGGTAGATGCACCAACAACCCAGGTGTATCACTTTACTGTTGCTGCTATGAAAAATAACCACAAATTTAGAGAATAAATGATACAATTTTTCTCACAGTTCTAAAGGTGAGAAGTCTCACTGGGCTAGGATCAAGGTGTTAGCAGCATTCCTTCCAGAATCCCTAAGGATCAGGTCCCCTGATTTTTCCAGCTTCTAGAAGCCACCTGCATTCCTTGGCTCATGGCCCCTTCCTCTATCTTCCAGTTTCTCCTTGACTCTGACACTCTTGCCTTGCTCTTATAAGGATTGGGGTAGGAGAGAAACATTGCTTCTTTACATTCTTTTCTAGGAAATGCATGTAAAAAATAACCACATTATGAATACATCCTTTTCTCCCATATTTCCCATCCCTAAAGAAAGGAACAAGAAACAGAAAGAGTGAAAGAGACATCAAGTAGAATCAGGTTTCAAAAAGGAGAGGAACCCTGGCAGGGTGGCTTAGCTTGTTTGAGTGTTGTCCTGTGCACCAAAAGGTTGTGGGTTCAATTCCCAGTCAGGGCACATCTAGGCTGTGGGTTCCATTCTTGGTCAGGAATGTATAGGAGGCAATTGATCAACGTTTCTCTCTCTCTATCTCTCCCCCTTCCTCTCTCTCTCTCAAATCAATGAACATATCCTCAGGTGAGGATTAAAAAAAATTTAGGAAGCCAGCCAAACATAGTGGAGATAAACTGCCACATTATGATCCTGTCTTTACCACTAATGACAGAGTGACCCAGGACAAAGTCCTGATGCCCTGAGTGGCAGCTTCCTCACTTTCGCCAGGGGAATAATAATTGCTTCTTAGCGTTGTGCTGAGATAAGATGAAGTGGCACGTGTTTAAGCATCAGCCACACCCAACATGCAGTGAGTTAGAGACCCGAAAGCCATCCTCCATGACATCTGGGGAAGAGGCTGGCTATATGTGCATCTGTGGCTTTTCGTCCTGCCAACTGCTGGCATCACCACCCCTGATGGTGACAATGAGTTACTGTGCAGCCTGCTGCTTGCTCCTTGTCAGACACTAGCCCCTGCCAGGTTACTACTTTTAGAGTTCACCATACCTTCTCTGGTAGAACTTTATCTCCTGTAATCATGTTTATTGCCCTTACCACAGTAAGACAATAATAGCTCTTTAACCCAAATCCTGGCAAGGAAGGTGCTTAGATAAATATTTAACCAAGGAAGAGGGGAATTTGAAGGTAATTCTTAGATTGATTGCATAAAGGGCACTTGAAAAATCTTCATGTTTGAGAGGTCTAAAAGCTTTTTCTTGCCAGTTGGCCTCTTAAAATGTTGCTGAGTAAAACCTGTGTATGTACAGTTGCAAGCTTGACTTGAATGAGAGTGGTTGAAAACAAACCTTATGAAACAACTCAGGCCTTAGGGCTTTTGAGCCAGCTGTGGTTTGAATCCTGTTCTATTACTGGCTGGGTGATCTGGGGCAGGTCGCCTCACTTGTCTATGTGTCCATGATAATGATAGGGTGACCCAGCACCTGAGTCTAGGGCAACTGTTTCACAACATCGGCCTTATTGATATTTGGGGAAGGCTAATGTTTTTTTTTTTTTTTAGGGGGGAGGGTGGGGATTGTCCAATGCACTGTAGTATGTTTAGCCACATCTGTGTTCTTAACCCACTAAGTGTAAGCAGCACCCACCCCCGTGGCTGATAAATCTTCAGACATTGCCACACAGGGGTGGTCTTCAGGCAAAATCACCTCCAGCTGAGAACCTCTGACCTCGGCTGTAGATGTAAATGCATGGTTGGTTCTGAATGTTTAGCATGGTTACTGATTAAAATGCATTAAAATTACTTTACACTAAAGTAAGTGGCCTTGGAGATTGTTACAAATCTACAAATTATCAGTCTCTGGAAGAGTTCATGGTTCCAGCTTTGAGCCTGGTGTTACTTAGTCTAGAAAAGTTGGTTGCAGATCATTCCTGGATTTTTTCTTGGTGAGTTAGCTGCCTTAAGGAAATCAATCATCTGGCAAATCATTCAGCTAGTCCCTCAGCTGCTTCATGATGTGAGAGGAAACCAAAGCTGAGTTGCTTCCCTGAATCTCACACAAAAGCTAGGGCTAGCGTAGGGCAAGTGGAAGAGAGTAGAACAAGACCGGGTAAACTTTTCTGTGCTAAATTATATTAGATGCTTGCACACCTAACATCGTTTAATCCCAGGTCTGCAGGATGCAGGTATTAATACCTTTTCTATATCAAGCATACTGTAGCCTAGGATTATCCAGCTGGCAAGCGCCCCTCTCCCCTCCTATGAGGTTGAGTGGGACTGAAAGTTCCAACCCTATAATCACATGGTTGGCTCCCTGGACAACCGGCCCCCATCCTCAGGTGAGTTCCAAGTCACCTCATCAACATTATTAAAGACAAGTTCCTTGTTCTCATCACTTAGAAATTCCAAGGGTTGTAGGAGCTCAGTGCCAGAAACGTTAAGACCAACCATATGTTTATTATAAATCAAAATATCACACAACGCCTATATAGCCTCGGGCTGGAAAGTTGCAGTATTTCTGCCCCCTGCTGAATTAATAGGGTATTCACTTGGAGAGCTCTTTCCTTCCCATAATTCCTATCTAATCGTGGGTTAGCTTTAGATTAGGAAAAAGAGAAATCTCTGTGTAGGTGTTGATCATTATGGCTACCAGTTTTCTGAGGCCCTGTGTTACCTCCAAGGGCAAGAATATTTGGCTGGCTGAACCTTAGAAAATGTTACTTCTTACATCTCACCAAGAGAGTCAGGCAAACACCAGGGCTGGGCCCACTGCAGGGGTGGGGAGGGTTTGGGTGAGTACAGTGTTTTCACAATTCTTCTGCAAGCTCCAAAATTGTAACTTCAAGTCTCCCTCAGTTTTAGCCATGGCGAATGGTATAGCATAACATCACAGGAAAGGCAGTGACCACCAGCATGATCAGTGTGAATTCTGCCTGTACTCACTTGCCAGGAAATAGTCATTGAGTAGTTTCCCAGACACTGTCCCCCGCCCCACCGCCTGCCAAAAACAAAATGAAGAAGAAAAGCTGGGTGGGAGAATGTGGTACCTTCTGGAAGGAGGGTGCCGCAGAAGGGGGAAATGCTGCATTCATTGTGGCTTCACTAAGTAAGGATAGACGGTTTGTAGTTAGGAAGGGTGGGAAGAGTCCAGAGACCTATATGTGGTTGGTTAGAACACGTCTGATTACTGACTGGGTATTCTGTTAGGTCACCCACTAATAGGTGATCCCAAGTTCTGAGTCGTTTATCAACGCTGGCTATTTAAAATCTATTTGGGGGAAACCTAGCATTCAGTTTTAATATCTCCTTAGCAAGTACTGCTCTAACAGTACAAAGTTTTACTTTTATGTCAGTCACGTTGGTGTGATGGGGGTGCATGAGGAATGGAGGGAGGGAAGGGGTATGTATATCGTCACTTCAAATTTGGTTGCAGATGTTTCTAAAGCTGTAGTTTGTCTAAGGGCTTTATCTCATCTTTTAAAATGTCAAATAATCTAGGCCTTGATATTTTTGGCTTCCCACTCCAAAGTTTAAAAAAGTGCAAATTCTTTGTTTTATTTACCAAAACTTAGGATACTTTACGACTTTTGTGCATCCAGAGACCTACATGGGAGCTAGGTAATTCACCCTCCTTAAGCATATCTTAAAGGGAGTATTTTTTAAACTTTTTATTTGGAAGTCATTATAGATTCACAGGGAGTTGCAAGGAAAATATATGTGAAAATCCTGTTTGCCCTTAACCCAGCTTCCCCTAATGATAACATCTTGCATAACTATCATACAACATCAAAACTATGTAACTGACATTGGTAGAATGCATAGACTGGTATTCAAGTTTTACCAGTTATATCTGCACTCATTTATGCATGTGTTTATAGATCTGTGCAATTTTGTCACATGCGTAGCCTCCTGTAACTACTAACACAATCAAGACACAGAACTGTTATATCACTGCAGGAATCCCTGAGATATCCCTTTATAGCCACAACCATCCCCCACCTCCACCGCCTTCCCAACTCCTGGCAGCCATGAATCTGTCCTCTACCTCTGTAATTTTATTTCAAGAATGTTATATACGTGGAATCATACAGTATGTGATCTTTGGAGACTGGCTTTCACTGAACACAACTTTTTGGAAAGAATATATTTTGACCAAAGCTTATACAACTCACACACAAACCCCCTGCATCTGTAAGTCTTAGGTCAACGATCAAACAGCATTGCCAGGTCGCTATCCAACTCCTGAGATCGTGTGAACCTTCTTTAACGGAAACAGAGATTTCTTTTGTTTGTTTGTTTTTCAGATCCCAATCTGTGTTAGCATTTACATATCCAGAGGACAGAAATAATGAAAAACTTTCAGGGTGTTCTCTAGAAATTCTAAACAACCCTGTCTGCACATTAGAATAACCAGGGAGAACTTTAAAAAACCCCAGTGCCTGTGATAAACCCCAAACCAATGAAATCATACGGGGTGGGGGGGGGGAGGCGGCGGGGAGGAGAGAAATTGCTTTTCTTTAAAGCTCCCCAGGAAATTCCATTAAGTTACTCAATTTGAGAACTATTGTTCTAAAACAATTAGAGGTTCTCAAACTTGTGAAGGAGTGGTCATCAGATTCACCTGGAGAATAGTAAACTCTGCAAAAAGCCAGGCTCTCTCCTTCTGGAGAGGACCCTGAGCCTCAGAGTGCTTCCTAGGTGATTCTGTTACCAAATCTGAGGAACACGCAGCCAGAACACCCTTCTTACAGTTTATATAAATACTGATGCCCCGATCCCACTGTCAGAGTTTTTTTATTTCATTGATCTAGGGTAGGACTTGGGCATTGGCATTTTTAAAAATATTCTCAAGGTGATTCTACTGTGTTCACTGAGTTATGTACCACTGGTCTGGAATTAAAAACAAAATAAAAAAAACAAATATATATATAAAATAAATATTCATCTCTCTGGGCACCCAAGCTATTGAGTTTCATTTAATGTCAGCTAGAGGATGGATGTGTACATTTCCAAGACGTAGCCTCCTTGGAGCAACATCAGGACACGTGCACTGTTAGTGAGATTATGACCCACACACACTCTCAGGGCTCTGCATTCTTTACCAGTGCCCCGGGCTCTCTATATTTTGGAAGCCAAGTTTTCCCTTTTGAATTGGAAATGAACTTACCTGCTTCTGGCAATAGGATTTTAACTTGAATGGAACAAAGATAAAAATTAGAGAATCTAACTGGACAGATGATGAAGGGGTGCATAAGGTCAGGAAGGGAGAATGCCCTAAAGCCTGCGGCTCTTGGACATCTACTCTTGGCATATTCCATCTTATGCCACCAGGTATAGTAGACTCTAATATAAGCCATTAACAGCAAGGTTGGCTCTATGAGGTTGAACCCTACAGAACTGCCATTTTGTAGGTCAAAAACAGTCTAATAGCAATTTCACAGGGTTCAACACAATACACAAGACAAATGTGTCTTCAATGTTTGCTACAAAGCATGTTCTCTGTTTAGATGGATAATGGTTGATATGCTAAATTCTCACCACTTGCCACACCATCTGTAAGGCAGTACATCACCATGAAAGCACATATTAAGAAATATGTGATAAAAAACCTAATGTAATAGTTTAAGATTTAGTATTCAAACAAATCATGGGAGTTGGTTTTCAATGCAGATTATGATCCAGTAGGTCCTAGTAATCCACATAATAAATAAGTATTGTGGGAGATACTGAGCAGGTGCAGTTATTACTCTAAGAAACACAGAGTCTTTGGGCTATTGAGGTATTATTATGAAAATCTTGAGTTTTCCTATTTGTGTTCAAACAATAGGGAGCTCTTATATAGAGCTTACTTTGTGCCAAGCACCATTCTAATATATTAATTAATTTTTAAAAGATTTTATTTATTTATCTTTGGAGGGGAAAGGAAGGAGAGAGGGAGAGAAATGTCAATGTATGGTTGCCTCTCGTGCATCCCCTGCTGGGAACTGTCCTGCAACCCAGGCATGTGCCCTGACTGGGAATCGAACCTATGTTAATTTATTTAACTTTGTCAATAACCCTACGATGCATGTACAAATGTTATTCTTAATTAACAGGTTAAAAATAGAGGCATATAGACATAAAGTGATTGTCCTAATTTTAATTGATTTTACTAATTAATGGCAGAGCTGGGGCTTGAACACAGTGCTGGTTCCAGAATCCCACTTGCAACTGCAGCCCCTACTAACCCGCCTCCTAGCTGGCTTCTCAGCTATAAAAACCCTGAGAAGGGAGAACAGTTGAACCCCACAGGGTAGAGTTGCCACTTTAAACAAGCTGCTTGCTTTAAGTTCTTTGGCCTTTCCCGGAGCTGGATTTGGAACTTGAAGATTTTGTGAAATTAAAAATTACTTAAAAAAGAATCAGCTGGTCATCTGTGGCACTGCTTAATATTTGATGCCAGATGCTTTATTGAAATGTCATCAGTTAAGCCTCAGGCCTCAGGTTTCTTCCTTTTAAGTGATAGGATCAAACCTCAAAGTAGTTTAAACAAAAAAAAAAAAAAAAAAAAGGAAAATAAATGTATTAGTTCACCAACTGGCTTGGTGCAAGTTTTAAGTTGGAATCACTATAACTCTTCCTTATCTCCTCCCACTCCTCCCCCGTTTCCTTCCTCTACCCCCACCTCCAGCTGTCAGCTTTCCCCTGTTTGCCCCTCTGCTTTCCTTTGCTTACCCTCAGTGGTGGCAAAAATAGCCTCTGGGGGTTCCTTTGTTTCACCATTATCACACTTAAGTGGCCAGGAAAATATTTAAAAACCACCATCAGTATCAGGACTCTGGTTCAGTCAAAGTCACATGCCCAGCCCCAACCCAATCTCCACCCCCAGGGGATGAGGTATTTGATTGGCAGGTCTGCCTGTCTATATGAGAAGGACAGAACCGTTGACTAGACAGCCTTCCTCCAAAGGCAGGAAGGTAAGGATGAGCACAGGCACACCTCTATTTATTTAGATTCACTTTATTGCACTTCACAGGTGTGTGTTTTACAAATTGAAAGCAAGACACCCTGCCAGCAAAAAAGATAATGACTGGGTTTATTGCAATATTCATTTTATTGGGGGTGGGGGATCTGGAACTGAACTTGCAATATCTTCGAGGTATGCCTGTATTTCCCAAAAGGAAATTATGTGAGCCAGACCAAAGCTCTAATAATAATGTAAGAAGAATGATGATAATTGATATTCATTACTCCATGTGTCTCTACTTCAATGCCTATGTTCTTCCCCACCCCCAAATTTGATTGATGTGTAGTTGACATATAACATTATATTAGTTTAAGGTGTACAATATAATGATTTGAGATATCTATACATTATGAAATGATTACCACAATAAGGTTAGTTAACATCTATCACCTCATGTAATTACACATTTTTTTCTTGGGATGAGAACTTTTTAAAGACTTACTTTTCACAACTTTCAAATATACAATATAGTATTAACTATGACCATAGTACAGTGGTCCTCAAATAATGAAACAGCTGTTCATTCAATTAGTTTCATTATAATGGGGCTCAGATGCTATGGAAATTTAACTCTTGTTTATATTAATTAACCTATAGTAAAATTGGTTTTGTTATACCTCTTTTCCTTAAGTTGGAAACCTGTCAGTGATGGTAAGGGCTTATTGTATATTACATCCCCAAATTTATTCATGTTATAACTGGAAGTTTATATCTTTGGCCACCTTCCCCTATTTTGCCCATCAACCCCTGCCCCCTAACTCTGGAAACCACCAATCTGTTCTCTTTATCTATTATTTTGGTTTTTTAGATTCCACACATGAGTAAGATCATACAATATTTGTCTTTCTCTGTCTGATTTATTTCACTGAGCATAATGACCTCAAGGCTTTCAAGGTACATTCATGTTGTTGCAAATGGCAAGATTTCCTGCTTTTTTATGGCTAAATAATATGCCTTTGCATATATTATACCACATTCGCTTTATTCATTCATCTGTTGATGAATACTTTGGTTGTTTCCATGTCTTGGCTATTGTAAATAATGTTGTAGTGAACATGGGGGTGCAGATACTGTGCTTTTTTTCATTAAAATTTTTATTAACATCATTGTAGATTTACTAAAGTTGTAAGAAGGAGTAAGAAAGATCTTATGTACAATTTACCTAGTTTCCTCCAATGGTAGAATTTTGCAAGTCTATAGTACAATATTATAACCAGCATCCTGATAATGATATAATCCACCAATTTTATTCAATGTTCCCAGTTTGTTTCATACATTTCATCATCTCATTTTCTTTTTAATCATGCACTAAGTATTTACCTGCTGTGAGGCAGGGGAGGGAGGAAAAAGGGGGACAAGGAAGTTTTGGGGGATGATGGACATGTTCACTATCTTGATTGAGTGGTGGTGGTTTCCTGAGTACATGCATATGTCTAAATTTATCAAATTGTGTACTTTAAATATGAGTAGTTTATTGCATATTATGTCTCAGTTAAAAAATTTTATTTTTAAATGGAACCACCTGGCTTCAAGGGTCCATAGACATTTCAGCAAATGCCAGATGGGGGTATGTTGCTCTGCATAAAATCCCCAGGACATTTGTGCAACTATCTAGGGTTGGAAGGAAGACCTCCAGTGCTCCCTGGTCTTACCTTTCTGTGCTTCCCAGTTTCACCACCTTTTCCAGCCTTTGGTGATTCTCACGACTAGGTTTGCACATGTGCTTGTCTTTATTCTTTTAACTTTTTAGTTGGGAACGCTTCATTCATGGGAGAACATCTTTTTTGCCTCTATCCAAAAGTTAAAGTTTTCAGCCAGAGTATTTGAAACCACAACATATGTCTCATGCCCATATCTAACGTTTATTAAGGATCATTTATCAAGGGATACTCAAATCATCACCGTACATGAAAACATCAGACCTGATTTTTTTTCTCCCGTTATTTCCATAGGAGAGATCCCATTTCTAAAGCTGGCAGCCTATTGCTCATCCAAGGCAGCTCTGACCATGTTTTCGGCAATCATGAGACAAGAGCTTTCCAAGTGGGAAGTTAAAGTCTCTATCATCCAGCCTGGAAGCTTCAAAACAAGTAGGTGTCTGAGCCTAAGAGCCTTGCAATGTTCTTTCAGGGAGGGTTGCTGAAAGTCCTTTGTTCTGCTCAAACTGAATGCCTGGAGGTCAACTAAAGAGGAGTTGGTATGGGTGGGCTGCTTTTAAGACTAGAGAGGCAAGTCCTAGGTTCTTTTCAATCTATGTTTGCTCCCCTGCATTCTTCCCCACAGGAATTAACTTTTGATGTCATGTATTTTTTAAACACTACCTCCTCCCCTCTGAAGAATGTAACTCACCTGTTTCCTCGCCTGGGAGGAGGTGGCTATCCTCTCCTCCCTGAATTTCTGAACTCGGGGGGCCCATGCAGACCACCCCTGCTGCTTAGTGCTTAGTTCTGGGCCGTCGAACATTTAACTGATGATTGATGTAAAGACATAAAAAAGCCTGTCTAACGAAAGACCACAAACTGGGAGGTATTGCTAACATATTAAAGAACAAACCTTGGAGGTTTGACTATTCACTGAAATTGTTATATCTAACAGTTTTGAGGAGCTGCTCTTCTTAGACACTAACTACTTTCTACATATTCTTTCCTGATGTTTTGATGTCATTTATTGTTTAATTGAGAAGGATATCAAATACACATATAGTTTAACAAATTATTATAAAAACTCATGTCCTTAACATCCAGATCAAAAAATAAAATATTTTCAGCACTCAGAAGATACCATGTGATCCTGTCCCATCATAGCATTCTCCCATGCCCAAAATGTGCCCACTCTCTAATTTTTTGTAATAATCTTTTATTCGTTTTTCTTTACAATTTCATATCCATACATGCATCTCCAAACAATAGAGTTTGGCTGTACTCATTTTTGAACTTTGAATGGAATCAACATGTTTGTATTTTATTGTGTCTGGCTGCTTTCACTCAATCTTGTTTCCATAGTTTATCTATGTGGTGTGCCACTATGGTTCATTCATTTTCATTGCTGTATCGTATTCTGTGAATATGCCACAATTTTCCTGCAGTTGGTGGGATATTTGGGCCACTTCTGGACAATTATGAAGAATTCCTCTGTGAACCTTCAGTCACAAGTACTGTGGTGTATGTGGTTTTTCCTATGGCACATGCCCAGGAGTGGAATGACTGGATCACAGAGTTTAATTATCTCCAACTTTACCAGATAATACCAAACTTTTTTTCTAAAATATTGCTTCCATTTATAGCCCCACCCTTTCCATATATGTCTTAGTCTGCACCACAGTTCTAAGGGGTAGGTTTAATTGACGTAATTCTCCAGGTGAGGACACTGAGGTGAGGTGGGTAATATACACCCAGTATGGGTATCTGGCACACCGTGGTGGTGAGGAATTTAAAATCAAATCCTAAGATATAGTGCTGGATTCTTTCTTTTATACCAGACTGACCTCAATTGAAAGCTGATATTTGATGGGCTCTCTGAAAGCAAGAGGTTAGCCAATAGAAGGCTGAGGACTCAAGTTTGCAGAACAATGCTTGAAGGTGGGGGCAAGAATAAGAATCTTCAGGGACACAAAGAGCTTCTGAAGACATTCAAGGAGACACACCAGATATTTTAGCACCTGCAATACAAATACCTAAAACATATTACATGCTTAGCAGGTTTTAAGCACCTGACATGCACAATCTCACTTAATCCTATAAGATAGGTATTATAATAATCACATTTTGTAGAGAAAAAACTGATGCTCAGTTAAGAAATTTCCCAAGCCACAGAGCTTATATAAGGCAATACGAGACAGAGATAAGTTGTAAACCGAGGTAGTTTTAACAATTGTGTGTAGCCCAAAGTGGCAGGGGATGAGTGGCTGTGCGTCAAAAGTGGCAGATGAAGGTTTACAAAGGACTAGTGGCTTTGACACCAATAAAGAGAGCTCTGGGGAGTTTAGATAGGGTCTGCACAAGAGTGGTTAGAAAGTCCATGAGGTATTTAAAGAGGAAATGTGGAAGGAAAGGAACCCCCTAACCTGTGAAACCAGGGACTGGGGGAGAGGTAGTTGGAGGAGCGATAGTTCACGCAAACGTTTCTCATGACCCAGACACCTCCAGAATAATTGTCAGGGTAATCATTTCTTTAAATTCGGCATGCGCCTTCATAAAAAGAAATGAGCAATTGAAACCGTGCTTACAGTCCCATGAGTATAATTGGATTTCACTGGCTTACATTTCACAGCAAGACTCCCCTACAGTCCTGATATTGAGGTGTCGAACAAGCTCGCAAACAAAGGCTCATCTCCACAGCAACCCCGAGCAGTCACGTACTTTGCAGGAGGGAGCATGAGTTGCTGCAATCTTTCTGAAAGAAAAAAAAAATCTGGCAGTAGCTATTAAAATTCAAAACCCATGTGCCTTTTGAGCAGGCAGCCACACTCTGGGGACTATAACCTACCGACGTAGGTGCCAAGATACGAAAGGATACAATATGCAAGGCAGTTTACAGCGGAGCCACCTAAAATGGTGAAACCTAGGAAGGACTGGAAAGCCCTTTGATAGAGATGTGGTTGACTAAAAGCTCTTCAATGGAAAATTCTGCCGCTCTGGTTTCCATCTATAGCCATTGACCACAGGGCAAAAACAAACAAACAAACATGAAAGCAACCTCCTGGAAAAAAATGCATAGTATGGCCCTTTTTGTTTTTTGTTTGTTCCTGGTAAAATAGAATTGACCCAATGTCTTGTATGTGCATATATGTTTGTATGAACAAGGAGGAAATGTAGACAGGTACACAAAACTGTAGGTGGAGGAGATTGATTTTAAAAACATATACGTCTTATTATTCACTCATTCACAGTATGTACACACATATTTTATAAAGACTATATATTACAGTGTGTGCATTATATTTTATATTGTATATAATAGTCATGAAAAGATATGTGCTGGAGTGTTCGTGACAGTGCAATTTCTAAGTGCTCTCAATTGAAAACAACCCAAATGTCCATCACAGCATACTGATGGATAGTTTATGCATATTTATACAAAACTCTGCAGCTATGAGAATGACCACACAATATCATGGATGAATTTCTCATGTCATGCATGATTCCATGTATACAACGTCCAAAGCCAGGCAAAACTACTCTGTTCTGTTCATCGGGACAGTGGCTCCTGGGAGGGGGGCTGAGAATGGAGGCTTTGAGGATGGTTTGTCCTTTTCTTGATCTGGTTGCTGGTTACATGGACTATTCAGTTTGTGAAAACCCAGTCATCTGTGCAGTTTCCTGTTAAAAACTATAATAAACACCATTATAAAGCACTTATTTGAGAAGTTGTTTGGGAATGTTGGTCCTTCTCAACAGAAGCCAATTCACAAGGGCCTGCTTCCCCTTAGGGGTCGGCTGTGCTTGTTGGGGCCTTCCCAGCATCTAAGCCTCCCTTTCCTCTGGCATCCCAGATATTACAGGCTCGAGTGAAATGTTGGAAAAGCTGGAGAAAGACATGCTGGACCATCTCACCCCTGACGTGCAAGAGGAGTACGGCCAGAACTATATCCTTGCTCAACGGAGTATTCTCACCTCCTTCAGTGTGCACTCCAGCTCTGACATATCCCCTGTGCTCCTGGACATCCGGCACGCCATCTCTGCTAAGAGCCCCTTTACCTCATATACACCAGGACAAGGCACTTACCTGTGGCTCTACTTTTTTTACTTTAGCCCGACTGGAATATTTGATTATTTTAGCAAAAAATTTCTTAACTTTGATGTTAGTATACCTAGAACACTAAGCATGCCTAACTGGAAGAATGAGGTCATGTAGGCAAATAACTGGGAAATGTTGTAATCTTGGAGTGAAAGGGAAACCAGAGCTCACCATTAAAGTTGTGGTTTCCTGCCTCGCATTTCCCGTGAACTTTGTTGAATAGGGCCTACTGGTGAGAAGGCTGGAGGGTAGAAATGCCCACCATAAGGAGCATTGAGTACCAACTCTGCACCAGATACATTTCAGATATTCTCTCATCTAGTTCTCATCAGAGAACCAAGGTAGGTATCTTCACCTCCACTTCTTGGGTAATGGAATTAAGGATCATAGAGGCTAAGTTCCTAGTTCATTATCACATAGCTAGCAAAAGGCAGAGCTAGAATTGAAATCCAGGTTGGACTCCACTATCTGATACAAGGGAAGTGAGTAAAACAGATGAAAGAAAAAGAGAGAGAGAGAGAGAGAGAGAGAAGGGAGAAGAGGAGGATGAAATGTCAAGGACTAGAATCAAACTGAGTCTTTCTCAATGTGCGCTGATATCCCACAACAACTACTGAATTTCATTTAAGGTATTAGGGTTATTGTACATAATCAGTGCTCTGTGCACCTGCTCTTCCTTCCTGTACCAGGTGCCCCGGAGATGATCTGACAAGGTCTCTTATCTCAAGCAAAGCCCCAGAGGCCTTTTGGCAGACCCAGGATGTGTGACTGGCTGGTTGGTATCCGTCCCTGTCACCTGCACCTGAGCACCCCAGAATGGAAAGCCAGCATTATTATTTGGAGAAAACTGGCTGAAGGGAGCTGTATCAGCTACTAAGAGAGGTGTTGCCAAGTTCACCTTGTGTAGGCAAAAGGGGAGGAGCTGGTGAACAGAGGGGTCATAAAAGGAATTAGAAAAAATGTCAGCTTGATATGAGGGAAGCAGAGGTCCACACATCTTGCTCAAGGCAAACCTCTGTCTGTCCCATTTCCTTTCAGGAATGTGCAGGTTCTTTTTCTATTTTCCAACCTCATGGAAATTTGGGAAGAGTACATAAACTGACAGTGCTCTGCTATTTTCTCCAAAATAAAATAATAAGTACCAATATAGTGAGATAAATAGTTAGAAAATTATTAATATCTTTTATATTTTATTTTTCAATTACATGTTACATTCAATATTTTTTATATTAGTTTCAGATGTACAACATAGTGGTTAGAAAATCACGTGTTTTACAAAGTGGTCCCCCTGATGTTCCAAGTACCCACCTGGCCCATACATAGCTATTACGGTATTATTGACTATATTCCCTATGCCATATTTTTACATCCCTGTGACTATTCTGTAACAACCAATTTGTACCTTTTAATCCCTTCACCTTTTCCACCCAGCCCCCAACCCCCCACCCCTCTGACAACTAACTGTCCATCTGTTCTCTAATTCAATACATTTTTAATGGCTGGTAATGGCAACTGCCCAGAGGTTCTCCACCATTACTTTAGGACAAAACAGACAGAAAGAAACAAAAATCAAATTAAACATTGATTTCCAACATAGGCACTTTTTGGAAATAAGAGTCATCAAGGCCAACACTTCTGGTTACAGGGTTCAGACATTGAGAGAGTGAGGGGTGTGTGTAACCTGCAGTCCGGGTTCGGAGGGGGACTGAGGACTGTGTGTTTTACAATAAGCCAGTGGTTCTCAGAGTGTGGTCCCTCCACCTGCAGCATCAGCATCACCTGAGAACCTATTAGACATGCAATTTCTCAGGAGCCAACCCTATTGCATTTCAGGTTCCTATGGCTGCTATAACACATTAACAATAACTCAGCAGCTTAAAATAACACATTTATTATCTTACAGTTTTGGAGGTCAGAATTCTGAAATGGATCTCACTGGACAAAAATCAAGTTATCAGTAGAGCTTGTTCCTTCTGAAGGCTCCAGGAGAGGATTCATCATTTCTTGTGTTTTCCAGCTTCTAAGGGCCTCTGATCCCTTTGCTTGTTCCTGTGTCACTCTGATGTCTGCATCATTCTGATGTCTGCTTCCATACTCTCATCTCCTTCTCTGACTCTGATGCTCCTGCCTCTTTTTTATAAGAACCCTTGTGGTTATATTGGCCCACCTAGATAACCCAGAATAATCTCCTTATCTTAAAATCCTTAATTTAATCACATCGGCAAAATTCCTTCTACTGTGCGAGGTTACATATTCACACGTTCTCGGGACTCCTGTGCTACTGTTATTACTAGGGACCATTATTTTACTGACTCATCTAATGAATTAGAAATTTTGAGGGTGAGCCCAGCAATTTGGGAGAGGGCGTAACAAGCCCTCCAGGTGATGTAGAGCCAAGTTTGAGAACCACAGCTCTAAGGTATAGAGTAAGCAGGCTGTGTGATATGTGGCCAGGCCACAGGAGGAGCGGGAGAGGTCTTTGAGGGCAGTGGGGGAGAGCTGGAGACGTTAGGCTGAGACCTGAGTGTGGGGCCTACTTTCTCTTCTGCAGTCTCTAGGCATCGAAAACTCTGAGGCATGGGCAGAAGGTACTGAACAGAGACTCAGATGGGTCTAAGAATTAGTATCGGAGAAGCTGCTGACTGGTTTCTGCAGGAGTGCTTCCACACTCTCTGGGTTACCTCGGAGGAAAGGAAACTACAGGGTGGCCTATGTTAGTCAGGGAAAGACTGACAGCTTCTCACTGTCATTCCCATTATGACTTCCTGGGGTTTGGGTTGGAATGGGGAGGTCTGGAAATGTCATTGAGGCTCCTGGAGAAAACAAAGAAAAGTTCTGGGAATGAAGAATACGGGTGCCTGAGAGGTGAATGGGAGAATAGTGTAACAAAGGCCACCCAGAGGGCAGCCTTGAACTTGGGGGCTGAATTAAGGATGAGAAATTCCACTGGAATCCAGTGGAGTCAAGACAGTACTACTTCCCTGGTGCTGGAAAAACATACTAGGCCCTAGGAGCTCAGATTCTGAGGAAAAGGGCAAGAAAAGGAGAAAGAGGTAGGGGTGGGTCTTGAATTCCACGGCACATTCATTTGGAAGACCCAGTTGTAAACCAGAAGAGACCAAGCTACCTGAAAGTATTAATAAACATTCAAATATATTTCATTTTTAGCAAATACCTATTGAGTCTCAGATAAAAAGGGACAGGTATTACAGACCAAACACCTCCATAACTTGACCATGTCTGCACAGTAATTGATGTTCCTTGTTTAGAAACCAGTAAGAGCTAATGGCAGAGGGAAACGCCCAGTATGCCTACACTTTGTTGAATTCTTGGGGGAAGGCATGATGAGCAGGTGATTCGACCACAGGACTTCTGGCAAGAAGTATTTTATCCCACTCCCTCCAACCCAGTCCTGCTCTTCTACTCAAGGGCAGGATGCGAGGTGCATTGGTCCATTTAATTCCTGGCCACACAATATCACAGGCAAATCCCATGCAAAGCCCCACCCACTCCTCTTTATCTCTTCCTTTGCTGCATTTCCCCAAGGGTGGCAGTAGGAAAGTGGGCCACCTTCACAACAGACCCAGGATAATAGGGAGAAATCAGGAAAAGCATCCAGTGAAAATATAATTTCTTCTACTACACAGGGAGCTAATAAAGGCCTAAAATAAACTTTACTATTTTATTAGAATGGAACATTACATTTCTTCAGTTTCATTATACTGGTGAAAAAAACTGTATTAGGATACCATTCTGGATAGTGTAATTCTGAAGAAGAGTAATTCCATGATGGGGTAATATTACCTCCTGCTCAGTAATAGTCCCCAGTCCAGGGCTCACACAGTAGTGTCCACTCAGGGGTAGGACCTCTGGACACCTGCTCTGGAGTGGATCAAATTAGTGTTTCTCTACCAATTTGTTTCATAAGCCAGTCTTTCCCTCGAGGATCTCAGATGCATGGATGGCCACGGCAGGACTAAATGGGTATTTCTGACTCCTAGCTCAATACCCAGCTCAGAATTACACATCAAGAAATAAGAGACAGGGACTTCCAGCCAAGATGGAGGCGTAGGTGGACACACTGTGCCTCCTCGCACAACCAAAATTAAAGACAATAAAGATTAGAAACAAGAAAACAACCAGAACTGACAGAAAAATTGAACTGTACGGAAGTCTGACAACCATTCATCCACACCGGTAAGGGGGGAGAGTCGAGGCAGGAAAAAGCAGAGGTTAGCAGGACTGGGCGTGCAAGAGCCCCAGGCATGCAGGCGGCGGCTAGCGGACCCCAGATGAAGGGTGGCAATGGGCAGACCCAGTGACCACACAAGGTCACTGGCTGACCAGGTGGTCCCACATTTGCGCCCAGATAATCCAGGCGAAAATGGGGAGCGAGACAGACCTTGAAACCCAGGGCCCCAGTGCTGGGAAATAAAACCTAAAAACACCAATTGAAAACACTTGTGGGGGTTGAGGGGCCGGGAGAGACTCCCAGCCTCACAGGAGAGTTTGTTGGAGAGACCCATAGGGTCCTAGAATGTACACAAGCCCAACCACACGGAAATCAGTACCAGAAGGGCCCAATTTGCTTGTGGAAAGCGGCAGAAGGGACTGAAATATGAGAGAGAGCAAAGCAAGCACCGTTGTTCCCTTTCAGACCCCGCCCCCACATACAGCATCACGACCCAGCCACTGGGCTGCCCCGCCCTGGTGAACACCTAAGGCTCTGCCCCTCGCTACATAACAGGCGAGACCAGACCAAACAAACAAACAAAAAACCCCAAAATGGCTCAAAGGGGAGAACAGATCAAAGCCCCAGAGCCAATTCATCTAAGCGACCAAGAGACAGCCAACCTATCAGATGCACAGTTCAAAGCACTGGTGATCAGGATGCTCACAGAATTGGTTGATTTTGGTCACAAATTAGATGAACAAATGAAAGCTACATTAAGTGAAATGAAGGAAAACGCACAGGGAACCAATAATGATGGGAGGAAAACAGGGACTCAAATCAATGGAGTGGACCAGAAGGAAGAAACAAACAACCAATCAGAAAAAAAAGAAGAAACAAGAATTCAAAAAAATGAGGAGAGGCTTAGGAACCTCCAGGATATCTTTAAACATTGCAACATCTGAATTATTGGAGTACCAGAAGGGGAAGAGGAAGAGCAACAAGTGGAAAAGTGATTTGAACAAATAATAAAGGAGAACTTCCCCAATCTGGCAAAGGAAATAGACTACCAGGAAGTCCAGAAAGCTCAGAGAGTCCCAAAGAAGTTGGACCCAAGGAGGAACACACCAAGGCACATCATAATTACATTACCCAAGATTCAAATGAAGGACAGAATTCTAGAAGCAGCAAGGGATAAGGGGACAGTCACCTACAAAGGACTTCCCATCAGACTGCCAGCTGATTTCTCAAAAGAGACCTTATAGGCAAGAAGGGGCTGGAAAGAAGTATTCCAAGTCATGAAAGGCAAGGACCTCCATCCAAGATTGCTCTATCCAGCGAAGCTTTCATTTAGAATGGAAAGGAAAATAAAGTGCTTCTCAGATAAGGTCAAGTTCAAGGAGTTCATCATCACCAAACCCTTATTATATGAAATGTTAAAGGAACTTATCTAAAAAAAAGAAGATCAAAAGTAGGACAGTAAAAAGACAGCAAACTCACAGCTATTAACAACCACACCTAAAACAAAAGCAAACTAAGCAAACAGCTAGAACAGGAACAGAATCACAGAAATGGAGATCATATGGAGGGCTAGCAACAGGGGAATGGGAGGAGGAGAGAGTGAAAAAGGTACAGAGAATAAGTAGCATAGATGGTGGGTAGAAAATAGACAGGGGGAGGGTAAGAATAGTGTGGGAAATGTAGACGCTGAAGAAGTTATGATACATGGACATGAACTAAAGGGGGAGGAATGTGGGTGGGAATGTGCAGGGTGGAGGGTAATGAAGGGGGAAATGGGACAACTGTAATAGCATAATCAATAAAATATATTAAAAAAAGAAAAAAAATAAGAGACAAAGGGAAGGAAGAGAGATTGGAATCTAATTTGAAGGTTTAAAATAAAGAGATTGCAATATGTTTGTAGTGTAAAGTTACTTATTTTTTTTACCTGCCTAGCATTTGGCGGGGGTATGGTGGGTTTGGTGAGACTGTCATTCAAGGAATCCCACCTCCCCACCATAAGAGTGGGTATGTGATCCAGGCTGGCTAATCAATTTATACCCTTGGCTCCAGTGATTGGTTCAGGTGTTGGCACATGATCCCCAAGGAATCCATCATGACTCCCAATGTTGGGAGGATTACGAATGGGCACTGAGAGAAAAAGGATATTTGTAATGACCATAGTAAACTGAAGCTTCTAGAGCCCACCAGAAAGAGTCTGGTAGAGAATGAAGCCATGATAGAAGAAAATGGAGCAGAATGATGAGGAAAATCGAGGTGTGATGATGTAGTTTGATCTCCTTCATCGAGCTATAATTACAAATCTACCATTTGGATTGAATTTCAAGTTGTCCAATACCTTTCCTTTAAACTATTTTAAGTTGGGTTTCTATCTTTTGCAATAGAATAAATTACTGACAAATATGCACTGTAGGGAAGGGTTCAGTGAAGAATGAGGAATAACATAATGCTTGACAGAAAAAAATAGTCAAGGCAGCAATGTCCTAGGGGAGAAAGAGCTGAGACTAAAGAAACATAGGATATTAGGATGGGTGATATTATTATTCAATATCCCTCTTTTACAGGAAAGTCATTTTTCAGTTAAAATTTCTTTAGGGGCTTTATCCCCAAAGTCTGTGAGCATGGTTTTTCTGAAACAAGGTGAAACAAAATCCTTATTGAGCCCCAGGGTGGAAACAAAAGTTTTCAGCTGATCTCTGGCAATTCTAGACTCTGAATCATGCTTGGCTGGTATAACCGTGTATAGTATACTGCATTTAGCATGGTAGAATATTCTGTCTTGGGTCATTAAAAAACTTCTTTACCCTATTGCAAAATATGGAGACGATTAAAGTGAGAATCCCAGCCACGGGAAACAGGAAGATCAACAAGCAAGCTGAGAGCTTTTGTCCTAAATTATTTGCGTCATTCCATCCATATAATGGTGTTCTGGCCCCAGGTAATTGCCCCAGGAATTTTACCACGGAGATATTTTTGTTTAGCTTTCCTTCCTGTTCTTCCTCCTATTTTGATAATAGGCAATGATTCACTGATGGATGTAATGTAACCTCTCTCTTAGGCATTGCCCTGTGCTCTCTCTCCCGACCATACAAGATGAGCTGATTCTATGTAGAGAAGGTTCTAACTTAAAACATGCCACTCTTTGGTCTGGATATGATTTTTAGGTAAGGCAAATGTTTGTGTGAGAAATTATCATTGATGGACACAAAACTCACACTTTCATCTTGAATACCCATGGTGAATAGCAAAACAAATGAAAACTCAGAAGTGGGGGAGGCCAGTACATGGCACTGTCATTGTAAGGCCGGAATTTTTTTTGGGGCGGGGGAGGGGGCACTGTTCAGCATCCACTTACCTTCCTATTTGGAAGTCATTCCCCAGGTGTGAGATCTTGGTGGAAAGCAATGATTTTCCTCCCAGTACAGAAGCCAGAGGTCTAGATCCTGCCTCTTTCAGCATCTTAGCCTCTAGAATTTTGGCATCATGAACAAATGTATGACCTTCCTAGGATATGGAATATCCATTGAAAGATATGAAGAGTACTGGTGGCAGTCTCCCACAAAATGGTAATGGTTGTGTTTCCTCTTTTTTCACCCTTTGCAGACACTTGGTCCCAACAATCCAATTTTTCAAGCCTGATCTTCTAACCTTGCCTTGATACCTCACTTAGTCAACTTGCCATCATGAGTATATATATGTATATGTGTATGTGTGTGTACATACACATGTATATATATGAGGGGGACTTTGAAAAACCGGAATTTATTTATTAAAAATTGTGTATTTATTCTTACATGTTTAAACTTCAGTCACCTTCAAAGTATTTTCCACTTGATGCAATACACCTATTGAGACATTTTTTTCCATTGCTCAAAACAGTTTTTTAACTCATAGGTTTTGATGCCTTTTAATGCTTCTGCCATTTTTTGTTTCACCTCTTCCACATCAGCAAAATGTTTCTTTTTGAGGACTTTTTTCATCTGGGGAAACAATAAAAAGTTGCTTGGGGTGAGATTGGGTGAATAGGGAGGGTGAGGCAGAGGGGTCATGCCATTTTTGGTCAAAAAATGCTGAACTTTCAGCATGGTGTGGGTAGGTGAGCTCATAAATCACTCATCATGAAATGGCCAATCACACCAAGTCTTCAAAAAAAATTCAGGAAGCTGAACACAGCCTCTCACAACAATGCCAGCTGGTATAGTGATACAGATGGGTTCCTAGAGTACTCATCAAGCAGGGGAAGCCTGTTCTATAAGGGGCCTGCCCTCCAGAAGATAATTCCAGGTTTTTTGGTGGTCCACCCACATATACATTCAAATAACTCTGTTTTGTTCAAAGACAGTCCAAACTCAGTTTCTATTACTTGCAACCACAACCATTCTAATTTATATTATCATCACCACAACACACAAACCCACTCCTAAAACAGCCTCACATAATCACGGGTCCTAGAGTAAATGGCTCCAAGAAGGATGCACCCTCTACAAAAAGGGATGTTGTATACATTTCCCCCTGTGCACCACCCCAGGAGCTCTCTGCTCCTCTTTACTTTATCTAGGACTCTGCTCCCCTTTCAGGGACACAGTAAGATGGACCCTGGATGCCATCTCTTCTTTTTGGTTTCTACTGAAAAACATCTTCATAATTCCAGATCTTGATGTGGCCTCCTCCAGTGAAGGCTGTGGGTTATACTCTATGGGACGAGACTAAGATTTGACCTGGGCAGGTTAAGAGAAATGAAAGAAAAAGGTCACTTAAGGAACACTTTTCCAGGGAAGCTTATAAAAAAATGGGGAGTCTACTAGTCTCTCCCCGCTTTAAGGTCAAAGGACTGCTTTCCCCTCCCCCTGCACAGTGTTTTGTTTTGTGTTTTGAATTCTGGAGCAATTACTGCTTCAGACATGTCACATTCTTGGTGGCAGTGCAGCACAGTGGTATAACATGGGCATTTAGGAATAACACTGTATGGACTGGGTGTGCCCCTCAAAATTCCTATGTTGAAATCTTAACCCCCAGTGTGACGGTATTAGGAGGTGGGCCTTTGGGAGGTGAATAGGTAATGAGAGTCGAGCCATTGTGATGAGATCAGCATCCTTGTAAGAAAGGAGAGAGAACAGTGCTTTTCTCTCTCTCTGCTATGTGAGGCTAGGAGAAGATGGCCAACTGCAAAACAGGAAGCCGGCCCTCACCAGACACCAGATCTTGATGCCAGCACCTTGATCTTGTACTTCCTAAACTCCAGCACTGTGAGAAATAAATGGTTGTTGCTTAAACCACCCAGGATATGGTATTTTGTTGTCGCAGCTAGAATCAACTAAGATGTATAGTCTACGGTTCAAATCTTAAGTCTGCTTTTCAATAACCGGGTGACCAAAGACAAGGTTTTTAACTTCTCTGCATCTTAGAGGCTTTTTTCCCCTTTCTACTCTAAAAACAGGGGCAGTAGTAATACTAATTTCATAAAGTTGTGATGATGAGATAGGATAATAATGCAAAAGTGTTTGTAATAATGCCTGGCATTGAACCTGGGTCCCCTAAATGTAGGAATAATAATTGTTTTCTTTTTCTTTCTACCTGAGTACGTGTGCTGTGAGGACGAGGTCACATTGGCATGTCCTTTTTAGGTTGAGGCTGATGGTGGGAAAGCCAATGTGGCTCCGAATCTTTGCAGCGGAGATTTAAAGAACTCCTGGGTCCAAATGGGGACTGTCACTGCTGATCGGCTTTCCCACCATCAATCCTCAATGCTCCTCCCTCCTAGGAGAACAGAGGGAGTCTTTCCTGGACAAACAATAAAGTTCATACCTTTTACTCTTCCAGATAATGATCCCTATTGCCTTTTATTTAAGCTAACAATAATTATGGCTTCCTATGTGCTGCCAGAAACTCTGCTGGGCAATTTACTTGGATTAACCAATTCAATCCTTAGGTCAACCTCATGAGGTAGGTACTATCATCACCTTCTTGTGTCCAAAGTCACATGGCTAGTATGTAGTAGAATGGAGTTTTTAATTTTCAAAAATTGTGTTAAAATACACATAATATGACATTTACCATTTTCAACATTTTTAGGTTACAGTTCTGTGGCATTAAGTACATTCACAAAGTTGTGCAACCATCACCACTCTCTATTTCTAGAACTTTCCCATCACCCCAAGAACTGAGCCTTTTAAGCTGAATTTGTTTAGTTTTTAATTTGCAAAAGGAGCAATCATGTAGTGGGTAAGAATGTGAATTCTTCCAGGGTTCAAATCTCAGTTCTGCCATTGACGAGCTATGAGATCTGGGGAAAGTTACTTGTGACTAGTACCTCAGTACCTTCATCTGTAAATGGAGAGGATGATAATTAATGGTGCCTCTCTTCTAGAGTGGTTATCACATTCAATAACTTAATCTATAGTAAGTACTTAGAACTCATCCTGGTAAATAGTAAGCACACAATAAGCATTAGTCAGTAATTACTCCATCCTGGTAATTATAGGGTGCTGTAGGAATGATGGGATAGGAGCTAGAATGGAGTGTTTAGGAATGATGTTGGGATGTGGAAAGGTTTTGAACTATACAAAGTTTTACTTAAAGTGACTTCTTTGAGTTAGGCTTGAAGTGATATATCACTTCCTTACATAATGTTGGTGGGATTTTATTAGGTCACTAAAATTTCGTCTGGTGTTGAAAAATCACATGGTCTCTCTCATTGCCAGAGAACGGGGTAGGCCCAGCAGGCCACTAACAACACATAGGAAGATCTCTACTAACACAGCTGGCTCCCTGGCCTATGGAGGGCCTGGGACAAGCTGCAGAATGCAAGCCTATGTGGGCAACATCCTCAAAACCCTCACCTCTTCTGGCCTTCCAGGCCAGGAATGCGGAACTCACAACTTCTACTCCACCTCCCTCTTCCTTCCACATTTCAAGGAATAGTTTTCAGAAGATGTTAAAATCTTGCACAAATACATAATGAGCATGCATCAAAGTTTTATTTAACCCATTGATGAGAGAACCTGCAGGATGGCACAGCTAGCTTCAGAGAGGATTTTAGAAACTGATACATAAAATATAGTGCTCTTAAAATAATAAATGGGTGCTAGAATTCAATTGCTAAATTAGATACAAAATTGGTCAAGGTTCTACAGAGCAATACACTCATTATCTTTGGTTCTACATTCTTTACTGATCAGAATGTATCTCCACTGGATAAAAATAATTTGGACCCTGTACATTTTCTCCAAATTAATCTCTACTCTTACAGAGCTGGATCCCTAGTTAATATATCAAGTTGTAAGTTGAGCAAAGTCACGTTTCCTTAGTCAAGTGGTCCTGAGATAGTCTTTTAGACAATGCTCTGTCATGATACTAAAAAGGCCACAGATAGCTCTTCGCCTTATTTCCAAGTTTTGGATGATTTTTTTTCATAATAAAACCAAGGTACAGATTACTAAGCAATCAGAAATCTTTTTCCACAAAGACTAGATAAGGCCTCAGATGGTTTTTCTGCACTGTGCTCCATGTAGCCACTACCAATTAATGACAAAGCTGATTTGTCACCCAGCCCTTGATGGTGAACATGGCTTGGTTTAGAAGTTCTAGACAGCATCTTCTACGGCTGACTGAAGCTATTCTGACTACTTAAAGCTCTGGCTTAGCCATAAGGAAAAACATCTCTCACTGAAGGAAAGTAAGAGGTCAAAGAAAGCTCCCTTTTTCCATTCTAGATGGATGTTTGCTTGCTCTTCCTAAGTCAGGATTGCACAAATACGTTAGATGACTTCAGAGCCATTGGTCTCACTTCATTGAGTTATTTTGATTATATTAGGTGTAGAGTTGTGTGCTAAGTGGGTGAGGAGCTTGCAAGGGAATGGGAGATTTGCTCTTAGCTATGTTGGGTGCTGCTAGTGACATTTACAGTGTATGGCCCCTCCATCCAGTACATGGACCTGTTGTAATCAAGAGAAATAGGAATATTAGAACCCAGGAGGAGGAGCAATCATCCTTCATTCATTCCAAGGCATCCATTACATGCCAGGCTTTATTGAAGTCTGTTGGAAGCTATTGGAGAATCTCTCCCCTAGAAGGATCATGAGGCCTTGTGGTATATTACTTTATTACAAGTTTCCTAAGTGAGCTATGCTAAGGCCTGTGTGCCTCTCCCCACAAAGGCATGTCTGTCTGCAGCAAGAAAGAAGACTTAAGCAGTGTGTCAATGTCCCTTGTCGAAATGTTATTTCTCATAATTACACAGCTTTCAAACCGTCAACAAAATTTTCTGCTTGAAAATTACACTTGACATTTATATTTCTATGCAAAATTGGGGAAAAGATGGCTTACCAGTATTTCAAATAAGGTAAAAGAACACTAATTCAGTGTCATCATGAGTCTTTCATTTCTGTCCTATGTAAAATGATCAGAGGGAACAGAACATTTTCCGTGTTAGGACAGCTGTGAATAGACAGTTAAAGAAAAGCATAAGAAAAGTGCAAGGAGGCAGAGGCTATAAACTGAGCAGGTGACACCTGGAATTATGATTTGTATGCAGGAGAAGGAAAGTGGAACATGTGACTTCTGTACGTGTTGGTGTCCTGTGACTTCTGCTTCATTGTTACGTAAGAGGGAAATGAATCACTGTGTAGACAGGAACATACCAAGACTTACCTCAGACTTCTGAGGGTCAGTCTCCACAAAGACATTATGAGAGAGTGTCAGCAAGAGAAGGTAAGAAGACAAAAAACATATACTGCGCAAGTACTAGCCAAACATAAGTTGGTATAGCTATACAATGCCAGACAAAGCAGAGTTTGAAGGGGGAAGCATTTCATATATTATATATCCTGCACACCCAAGTGGAGCCCAAATATCTCTGCTCTGTGATTCCTGGCCACTCTGCCTTCTCTGATGTGCTCTAGGGTTTACAAATGCCAAGTCAGGCCATGGCTGTCCACTTTGCCCACTCAGCCCACACTCTTCAAAGGAGGAGGCCTGCTTCAACCCCAAACCTCAGGTTTTCTGTCATTTCTTGCCTGCCAACTCCTTTTCCAGCTCAACATGTTTTTGTGCCAGGCATGATGTTAAGCACTGAGGACACATCTGGGGACAAAACATGGAACCCTGGTCTTCTGGGAATTGGTGGTATAATGGGGGATGACTAACATGCAGCAACTAAACAAATGAAGTTGTTTGATATAAACATGTGATCATTGCTATTAAGTATGAGTGCTCAGAGAGCTCTCTATCCAAGGGGTTCCTGATTTTAGCTGTTTCATCAGGGCTCCAACTACTAAGCCAACTGCTACGGGCTTTTCTGGAAAGAATCCAGTAAAGGATGAAACCCTTATGACCAGGATGTGTAAGAAGGCTAACAGCTCTCCCCTGAATAACTGCTTGACATGCCAGGCTGTTCAATTCACTCTAACTCAGACGTGTGCTCTTCCTAGACGCTTTAGAAGTGACTCTATTCCCCATCTAATTCCTGTGTGGATGCATGATTTTGCCCAGAACTGATCATAAATTCAGCCCCAGTGTAAGGGCACAGCACCCAGGTTCACAGGCTCTGGATCACGAGGAGGAGCCTGTGTGTTGGTCTGAGGCGACAAGCTATAGAATCTGTTTTATCTGGTAATTGGTTTTGAAATACCTGAGCTTAGGCCAGGTCATATAAGCCTAAGAGGAAGTGAAGGCATCTTTGGCCAAAGCTGAGTGAACAAATGCAACTTGTCAGGAAGGGTCTGTGGATAATTTTAATAAATCATTTATTTCACTGAACATCGATAATGGGCCTCATTGAAAACTGGCTCATGTCTTCAGGCTGTCTTCTTTCATACCTACTCAAAGAAGTCTACAAAACAAGGCCACTTTGCTCTTGCCTTCCAGGATCTCAGGGTCCTGAATGTTGCAGGAATTCTGAATCCAGCCAAAGCCACTGTCCCTTCCTGTCTTCACCAGGCTAAATTCCAGGGTGGATGCTGGCCTCTATGGTACTTTTTGAAAATTATTAAGCAATTTTACAAATTGTCTGCTAGAGAGACACAGTCCCAAGCATGAATAGCTTGGTTAGGGGACTGAAGGCTGGATTTCAGACCCCTCTATCTGCCTTAGCAGGGTATATTGTGAAACGCACGACCTCTGCAACCATGCCTGTGAGCCTTGCTGAGCTTCTGTGTTCTCCAAGGACAATTTCTGGCATTGCCTCCTTAGAATGCATCCTGCAAGACCTAAGTTAGCATCAGACTCAAGGGGATGAATAAGTAGCAATTGGAGGGAAAAAAAGGTAGTACTCCAGTTTTGATTCCACCTTCCTGCAAGGCTTTCTGCTTGAGGGACACCAGAAATGATTTGGATTCTGAGCAGCAATTCATTAGGTACTGAAGAAACCATACAGATACCCAGAAGGCAGGGCAAGTTTGGGGTCCCTAAGTTCAAACTAACAACCAGGAGTGGTTTGCAGTTACCACTTACCTTGTAGGAGGCAGCCTGGCAAGCATTTGCAGTGGAAACATATGAGGAGATTGGAATGGGAAGCAAGGAGATCATGGGTGGTGCAAGGTGCTGGAGGCTGTGGGAGGGAAAGGGGCAAACATACAGGGGAAGAGCCAGGGATGGAGGCTGGCTGTAGAGCAGGAGTGATAGGATAAGGGATTTTGGCCTGAAAACATTTTACCTCTGTCAGGCTGAAGTCAGTGCAGTCAAGAATGCTGAAGGTGCTGACAGTCAGGAGTGGTTATGGAGAGCCTCTCGGAGGAGGTAACATGCCGAGAACAAAGGTTGTGGAGAAATGAGATGTAATCATCTCTAATAAAATTTCATTATTATTCTTTTTTTCCTCACTTATTTTTTTTCCAAGGACTTATTTTTTCATTGTTTTTAGAGCAAGAGGAAGGGAGAGAGAGAAGCATCAGTTGGTTGCCTCCCGCCCACATCTGGACAGGGGATTGGACTGAAACCTAAGTATTGTGCCCTGATCAGGAGTCGAACCACAACCTTTTGGTTATGGAATGATGCTCCAACCAACTGAGTCACACTGGCCAGGGCACTAATAAAGATTTTAAAAACTGAGTATTACTTTATGTACAATTACTTTATGCATGCATGCACACACACACAAACTTTAAGCATACGGCTGGATGAATTCTGAGAAATGAATACACTTGATTAGCCCACATTGGTGGGATTAGGGATCAAGGTACACTTTTTCCATGTGGATATCCAGTTGTCCCTGCATGATTTGTTGAAAAGACTTGATCTTCCCCAGTGAATTGCTGTGATGCCTTTGTAAAAAAATGATTGACTACACACATATGGGTGTATTCCTGGGCTATGTTCTCTATTCCATATGTCTGTCTGTCTATCCTGTGCCGATGCCATATGCTTCTTGTTTATTTCTCTTTTTCTGTCTCTTATTGGATGAGCTAAGTTTTTTTGACTTCTAGTTTTTCACTTGACCATATTCTATTTCAGTTCCTTTGATGGTTACTCAAAATTTTAGCATGGACACTTAATGTTATATTTTAAAAAATAATACGTACATACATTTGTATTTCTAGCCTCCTCTTGAATAAGATCAGGATTTTAAATTCTCTCAAAATGCTTCCTTGCCATCTCCCATGTTATTTTTTTGTATTATTTTTAAAACCAGACAATTAAATTATTTATAATAAATGAATATTAAAATTTTCTAAATAATTACACAATTTATGATCAGTGCATATTTAGATTTTTCCAACCAATTTTTGCTGATTTCTATCCTCACCAATTCTTCTCTTATGACACAATGGTATCTTTGTTTTTATAAGTCCATTCATCAGTACTTCCTCCAGGGAGGATAATAGCTATTGATCTCTGAGTTTGTAAAAACACATTTCAATCCAGAATTCTATACTCCAATGAAGTATTGTCAGGTATGATTCCATTTTTTAAACATGAGTTCAAGGCATAGTTCTCAAAGGATTTATCTTGTCTAGATTCACACATGAACCCTATAGTTGGGTTGTTTTTGAAGATTTTTTTGAGAAC
Source organism: Glossophaga mutica (assembly GCA_039655065.1). Lineage (NCBI taxonomy): Eukaryota > Metazoa > Chordata > Mammalia > Chiroptera > Phyllostomidae > Glossophaga > Glossophaga mutica. The sequence goes on from CM077315.1 coordinate 26,064,125, forward strand.
AGCTTTAGGTTCACAGAAAAATTGAGGGGGGATATAGAGACTTCTCACAGACACAGACACAGCCTCCCCAACTACTAACATTCCACACCACAGTAATACTTTTGTTACAGCTGATGGGCCTACATTGTCACATCATAATCACCCAAAGTCCATAGGTTACCCTAGTGTTCACTCTTGGTTTTGTGTATTCTATGGGTTTGGACAAATGTATAATGAGATCATTGTAGTTCATACAGAGTATTTGCACTGTCCTAAGTTCTCTGTGTTTCATTTATTCTTCCCTCTTCCCCAACGCCCCCAGCCCCTGGAAACCACTGATCTATTTACTGTCTCCACAGTTGTGTCTTTTCCAGCATGTCATATAGTTGGAATCATATAGTATGCAGCCTTTTCAGACTGGCTTCTTTCAGTTAGTAACATGCATGTAAGTTTCTTCCATGACTTTTCATAACTTGAATAGCTCTTTTTTTTTAGTGCTGAAAAATGTTTCGTTGTCTGAAAGTACCACCGTTTATTTATCCATTCACCTACTGAAGGACATCTTACTTACTGCCATATTTTGGCAATTATGAATAAGGCTGCTATAAACACCCATGTGCAGATTTTTATGTGCACATAAGTTTTCAATTTCTTTGAGTAAATACCAAGATGTGTGATTGCTGGATCGTATGATAAAAATATGTTTAATTTTGTAAGAAACTTCCAAACCGGCTTCCAAAGTGGCAGTACCATTTATGTTCTCAGGGCACACAGTTTTGATTTCTGCATATTACTGTGGTTAAATTCCTCCGGTGGCCACTGGGACATTTTTCCTCTTATTTTTAGCATTGGCTATACATTTTTAAACTTGGGGAGTACTCTGCATCTGCTCAATCCTCTATCTCGAGGAGACACATTTAGAGTCAGGAATGGCACTACCTGGGTGGAGAAAGCAGCACACGCACAAACCCTACCATGGTAAAAGGCTAGAAGAGAAGGTCTGTGATTGTAGGTTCTAAGGGAGAGGGAGAGCTTGTAAGGTCAGATGCAGTTAGGTCCCGATCACATGGTCCAGGGTGAGAATTTGGAGTTTTTTCTCAGTGCAATGGAAAACCATAGAAGCATATTTAAGCAAAGTGACATGATCAATTTCCAGATTTAGAAAGTAATTTGGCATTTATTGTCAGCTTTCTCATTTTCTTTACTTATCTAGCTTCTAAGAGCCCCTAATTTTACTTTCATATACATATGTCTGTTTCCACAGCTTTTAAGCATTTACATTTTGAGAGTGCCTCCCACATGATATTGTAAATAAAAGTTTCCAACATTAGTCTGAAGAAAAGAAGAAATCATGTCCAAGCACTGGCTTAACCCTGGGTTATAAATTGCATGACTCATAGGAAGTAAAAATATAATTTGCATTAGATTTAGCCATATTTTGTTAAATTAAAATATACCAAGTAATTATTCAACAAATGCATTGTAAGAAAAAGAACGACATGGACTAAGGAACCTATAGTTAAAACAGAATTAAATATCAGGCCATCACAACACAGAGACCTTATTTGGATCTCAATTTAAACAACAAACTGTAAAAAAAATATGAAATTTATTAGATAATCAGAAAATTTAATACTGATTGGATATCTTACGAAATTAAGAAATTGTTAATTGCTTTATATGTGATAATAGTTATTTTAAAAGCCCTTATCTTTTAGACATATACATTAAAATATTTTCAAATAAAATGGTATGATATCTGGGATTCTATTCAAAATAACTTAGAGTAGGTTAAGTGGGTGAATGTATAAATGAAACAAGATAGCTATAAGTAAATAATTGCTGGAGGCTGGAAAGTAGGTACATGGGAATCTATGATAATATTCTATCTACTTTTGTATAAGTTTGAAAATCTTCATAATAAAATTTTTTGAAAGAAATTAAAAGCAATTTGTAATTTTAAAATATTCAGTAAAATAGTTTAAATTTAATCAACACAAACTTTCCAGACAAAAATGTCTGTGACCCTTCTCCTTTCCAATAATTCTTTTCTTGATTTTATGTATTAACCATCCATCCATCCATCCATCCATCCATCCATCCATCCATCCATCCATCCATCTAAGATTCTATCTGTCTTATCTATCTATCTATCTATCTATCTATCTATCTATCTATCTATCTATCTATCTATCTATCTACCTATCTATCTATCCCTATCTTTTATCTGTCTGCCTATCTATTTTTACATTATCAATAAAAGTTATTCAAATGCCTGGTTCTAAGTCGCTATGTGAATTCGTGTTCCCCAACAGCAGACTCTTAGATGAATACCCATGTGCAAGCAGATTATTTTGGAGGTGCAGGAAAAACTTAAAGGATAGTGAAGATAAAGGAAAGCAGCCAAGAAGCTACCTTATCTAGTAAGTCAACAATGATGGCAACTTGAGCTAAATTCCTGGATACTAATTAACTCTCTGAAATAGTGTTGCACAACTCCAAATAGTTACTCCTGAGTGATGATGGGGTGTTCTGACATTAATTCTGATCAGCGATTGCTTGAGGGCTGCTTCCAGAAGTTAAGTCTCTGGCACTTCCAGTGTGCTGTGCCCAGGCAGAATGCTCACCCACAATTCGGAAAAGGGCTTTCACAGAGAGATGGATTCTGGCAGTTGGCAGTTGGCTGGAGTACACCAAATGGGAAGGCCTAAGGGAAAGGGACAGGGCACAAATAACATCTGCTAGAGTCTGGCCTTTACACTACCCAGACCCACCTGTGTTCCACATTAATGCCCTGCGTCCTGTCAGTGCTTTTCTACAAGGTGGTGGCCAGTCACAATGTCAGAAAACAAACAAACAAACAAAAAAAACCCAGCCAAAAAACACACAACAAAACTCTTATAATAGCAGGATTAGTGAGACAAGTTATAGACCCTACTGCTGCAGCTGGATCTGATAATGCAATGAATATTTATTACTTTTCCCTCTTTCCCACCAATTCTAGATTCCCCCTCACTTGGCAGCACTTCTGGTTGTCTAGGTTGCCTGTCCAGTGAGGTAACTCAGAGCCTTATCTCTGAAAATTGTGACTCTGGTTACCAAGTCCTTGTTAGGTGGTGGTTCATGCAAATTGCCATTTTTTGTTTCCCTGGACATGGAGGTACCAGGAGAAACCCCAGTAGGTTCCTGGAGTGCCATACATACTCCTCTTTGCTCTGCTTATGTAGCAGCAAACTTATCTTCTCATGGGATAATCCGTGTGACTTTCTCCTGCTGGTATAGTAACTCTTCCCTTTGCCTACTGGTCTACAGGCATGATGAGTTCAAAAAGATCAGCAGCTGTAACTTTAGGTTTAGTGGAACAGCTGCTGTGATCCCTAGTAGAAGTCTTCCACCTGGGAGCCAGAACTTCTAGCCCAGGAATGTCTAAAGTTAAAGGACAGGAAGCACACATTTTCCAAGTAGGTCATTAGAAGGGGTGGCATGGGGGCACTCTCCTCTCCTTCTTTGACCTCTTCATTCCTGAATCATGAGCATTAGTTTGTAGAGCCAAATCTGAGATGGGGTTCCTGTCCAAGTACTTTATTTAGGGAGTGCTCACAGGGAACTCTATAGGAGAGTGAGGAAATCAGGCTAGGGCAGGGAAATATTCCAGACAAAGATGGGTTTTAGTAAAAAGAAATGGGTCAGTTCTGCAGATTCATAGGGTTCAGGGTACCACTGCATTTCCTCCTTTCTTTATCTTTTGGTTGATTCTTTAGCAAGAAAATAAAGAGTGAGCTAGGCTACATTAGTTTCTTTGAACTAAGAATGATTTAGCATAAATCAGTTCTAAATAAAGACAGTATAAATTCCAACACTTTAAGTTGAAAATCAGCATGTTCTCAAGTGCATCCACCCAGATGTCTCCATCCCACTTCCTCCTAATCAGGGCCCAATTCTGACACAGGAAATTTGCTGAGGTTGTGAGTCAAACCAATCTATGTTATTCTCATAGTCAGGTCCTGGGCTCAGTTTCCAGCACAGTCTGCTGTTCTTTCCAAAACAAAGTCCACAGGATCTTGAAGCGGCCTAGTTGGGGTAGTTAAAAGCATAGAACTTGGGATCAAAATATGTGAACCCATTCCACAGTTCTGCTACTCTCGCAGATAATGAACTGCCCCAAATCTTAGAGCATACACAGTAATGTCATAGTATTTCTTAATGATTCTGTGGGTCAGATAGAGAATACAAAGAATAAGACCTCTTTGTTTCTCTTGATGGCTCCCTTCTCCCTTTCCTCCTTTTCTTTTTTTCTTATTTACTTCTTTTATTCTCTCCCTCCTTTTTCCCCTTCCTTCCTTCCTGCTTTCCTCCCTAACCTTAAAATAAAAAAACTTTCTGTTTATTTTTCAGCAAGAAAATAAGGAGTAAGCTAGGCTACATTAGATTCTTTGAACTGAAAGTAATTTAGAATAAATTAGAGTTTTTGAATAAAGATGATATGAATTCTTACACTTTAAGTTTTAAATCACACTGTTTTCAACCTATATGATTTATTATAATTTATACTCAAGTTTTTTTTCTTTGTTATTTTTGCTTTTTTTAAATGTATTTGAAACCACTGGAATCTATTGAATGTTTTAAAAAAACCTTCTGGATCTCATTATCTGTGAGGAGGAGTAAGTTAAAAAAGACTTCTATAATTTGTTTTATGTGAAAGTTTTATACACAGCCTGAACAGGTAACCATTTAATAGATGATTTCAGAGCCATTCACAATTCCTACACCAAACAAAACACTAATGCCCTTTGAAATTTTCTTAAAAAATGGAATGCAATAGTGATTTTTTTGTAAGCAAAATCAAACTTTTACACAGTAGAGCATTATATTGATTTAAAAATTTGGTGACATAATTCAAAAGCTTTGAAAAAATAAGCACATTCTTGTCTTAGAAATTCCACTGATATTATTATGACAAATGTGAAATGTTTGCGTAAGGATGCTATTGAAAAACTTTGCATATGTGATGCAGGGCCATAGTTTTCTGCCGAGCTGTCGCACTCACCAGGCCTCTCTGTTCAGTTCATATACTTGAAGGCACCAGCTTTACGAGCCACCTGCATTCTCTCCATCATCCTATCCTCAGTCTAGAAGTTCCTAGAGAATCATGTGGTAACGTCCTCAGACCTGAATGGTCTGGGCAATATCCAGCAAATCTTTCTTTTCCTTCCCTTTTACTCTTTTCTATTTTCAAACTTATTAAGAGGCAAGGCTTGGGAAAATACTTGATCCTGAAATATTGTATGCTTGTATTCAGGAATATTAAATACTGAAATAAAATATTTGTGAATAATTGAAGTATATTTACTTTATGGGCTTTCGAAGATTTTTTTTCATTCTAAAAGAATTCATGGTTCACTAAACAAATCAATGTTAGGTTGTGTCATCATATATATCTATATCACCCATATCTGTCTATATCATATCTATAACTAATGAAATTATATTTTGGTAACTGATCTACCAATATATCATGCATCTTTGATGAAACGCTTCAGTCAGTAAAGATCTATGACTCTTAAAAAAAAAAAAGACCATGTTTTCTCAATTTTGCTCTCCAGCTGCTATGTATAAAATTTGGAAATTATTCCATTTCTGATTTAAAAGTTGCTGTCTGCCAGTCAGTGGGTGCCGGAGGGCATTTTTAAGCCTTCTGTTACCTCCTTTGCTAACACCCTGGGTGTTTCTGCCTCAACCATTAGGCTAGAAGATTTCAGCCTCACTTGTAACCAATTAGGCTTCTGATTTCAGTGCTGCAGACACTCAGGCGCCCATGTCGCCACTGGCTAGGATAAACAATAGAAGCAACCTCAGACTTGTAAATTTGGCAGTTCTGGATGATAACTTCTAAAAACCCTAGATGTCAATTTCCCCAGAATCAAGGGGGAAAATGTCATACTCCTCTCTGGATACCAGCCACAAAGCTTTTGTAATCCTGGCAGGAATGGTGTAGCTACCAACTCAATATTCTGGGATAAACTTTTTTCCCCTTGAAATTTCTTTCTGAAAAGATTTGTTCTCTGGTTTGTCCCTCATTGCTGATATGTCCTGGCTATTTTAGGTGAACGGTTTCTAAGATTGAAAATAAGGAAAGGATGTCCATTCTCAACACCTGCATTTAACATTGAACTGGAAGACCTAACAAGTGTCATTAAGCAAAAGAAGGGAATAAAAGACATATTAATTGGTCATGTGTAAGTAAAATTGCCTCTTCACAGACAACTTCTGTCCTCCAGAACTGAAAGTGAACAAGTTTCTGTTGCTTCAGCCACCCACCTAGTCTGGATACTTTGACCCAGGGAATGAGTGCAGGAAGCCATGGAGGGGTCTGGGGTCAGTGCTGTTGTGTCAACCAGGAAGCCTTGGTTGGAACGGAGGACCTGACCCCCATGTGGGAGGGGACTGAGCATACCTCACACACAAGGCCAAGGGTAAAGCCATCTGAGATGTGTGTACATTTTTAAACAATCATTTCATGTTTGGAAAAACAAGCACAAAACCAAACATTTTTATCAGCCTGACCTCAGGAAAGCAAAGCTCATCAAATCTTGGCTTTGGCAACACCCAGAAAATACAAAGATTTTCAACACAGGGGCGTGGATGTGTTGGAGTGTATATGTGACTGTCTGTCAGAAGAAGGGCATGGGTTGCAAAACATGGCAGGTCTGGCTCTGTCAGGGCCGGGAAGGTGATTCCAGGGGGCCCCAGGGAGGGAAGAAGGATGTTCTGAGACTGTTTTGCAATGACTGTTTTGGAGAACTGGGTCTGTTTAGGGAAAGGGCGCTGCGAATTGTTAGGTCTGCAGGCTTGTCTCTGTCCAGTGTTTGAGACATCTAGAATTATTTGCCAGCATTTAAAACTGGGGAAATTGAGCTTACTGGTTTAGATTTGGAGTTTTTCTGAAAGCTCACCTGAGTCTGCACTGCCCCCTGGTGAAGGTGCATAGGGGATGCTCCTCTCTGTTTTGCCACAGTCCCCATCATTCCCTTAGACCTCTCCCTGACTGGCTGTGCCGGCTGATAAGATTATGACCCAGATTAAGGGCAGCCTTCCTGTAGTTTAGTTTCTGATTCCCTGAAAAAGTCAAACCCTTTCAGCCCAGAGCCAGCTGTCCCTACCTCCTAGCCACTCTTCTACAACCTTCAAGAGCAAACATGAATTTTGATTACCCCGAGAAACCCAGATGAAATCCTTTGCCCTTGGCTCTGCTGACTAAATTTATTAATGTGCATAATGCTTTGTACTCATTCCCTGCTGGGCTGTCCAACCTCTCTTGACTCTTTTCATAAATTTGAGATTTAATTTCAAAAAACCAAAAAGCACTACAGAATGAGTTACATAAAACCGAGCATCTATTTGCATTTCATGGGAAAAACAAAACAAAACAAAACAAAATAGCTGACATTGAAACAATGGACAATGCTAGGTGCTGATAAGGATAAGGAGCAAATGGAACTCTCATGGGTTAAAGATGGGAGTGTAAGATGGTCTACTCACTTTGGAAAATCACTATGTTTCTTATAAAAAGAAGCACATACAATAAGATCCTGCAATTGCACTTCCAGGTTTTAATCTAAGAGAAATGAAAATGTATTTTCACAAATCTTATACATAAATATTTATAACACCTTTATTTATGATAGAACAAAACTGGAGACAGCCACAGACCTTCAACAGATGAATAAATAAATTTTTGTGTAGTCACAGTATGGAATACTAGTCAACAATCAAAAGAATCAAACTACCAAAACATGCAAACACATGAATAAATCTCAGCACATTATGATGAGCAAAAGAACCTGGGAACAAAAAATACATACTCTAAGATTCCATTTATATGAAATTTTAGAACAGAGAAAACAAACACAATGTGACAGAACCAGATCAGTGATTGCCTTAGACAGGGGTCGGGAATGGGGTAAAGAGAGGCAGGAGGGAATTTCTAGGATAGATGGAAACATTGCACGTCTTCACTGTGGCAATGGTGACCCAGGTGCATACATTTGTCAAAATTCATCAAACTGTAGACTTCAGATGGGTGCATCTTATCACATGTAAATTATACCTTAATACTTACTAAGAACAACAATTCATTTTAATAGTTGACAGCGTCAAAATAAAAGAGACCTGTGCTGTGTGAAGATTTGGTCCTAACCTTTCAAAAGAGTTGCCGGTATTTTAAAAGCCTTCAACTTGAAGCCAGTTTCTTTCTTGGCCCCTTTTCAGGAAAGTTCAGTAAAGAAAGAATTTGCCACTTTTCCTCCCCCGCACCTTTCTATTTTAAGAATGGAAGTATTTATTCTTCATCAAGGAAATGAAGAGTGAGCTTATATTAGAATTTTTATACTGAGTTGATGTAATATGAATTAAAATTTTTGGAATAAGATGGTACAAATTCTAACACTTTAAGTGTTAAAGGCCAGTCAGCTTCCCATGTGCATAATTCACACTCATAAGAGAGAGAGCACTTTTCTTAGCTTCCTCATACCTTTGAACTCACTGGCATACATTTAGAGGGTTTATTGTTATGTCTTTGTATATGAGAAGTTGGCTCAGAGAGTCTGCAGGTATTTGTTTTGTTCTGCTCCCAGGTATAAACATTGGAAACATCCGATTCCTGATTTGAATATTGCTGACTACCAATACATGGGAGCCGGAGGGTGTTTTTTGTTTTTAAAGATTTTACTTATTTATTTTTTAGAGAGAGGGGAACGGAGGGAGAAAGAAAAGGAGAGAAACATTGATGTGAGAGAGAAACATAGACGGGTTGCTTCCCATACATGCCCTGACCAGGGATAGAACCCATAACCTGGGTATGTGCCCTGACCAGGAATCAAAACAGTGAACTTTGGCTTAGCAGGACAATGCCCAACCAACTGAGCCACACTGGTCAGGGCTGGAGGGTGTTCTGAAGCCCCTCTGCCGTCACTCAGCTGTCTCCACTGCAACATGAGCACAGTTTCAGCCTCATTTTCTTTTCATTAGCGGGGCTTCCGACCCACTGGTTTCCTGCTTGATTCCTGCTGGAGGCTTAGGGCGCCTGCCACTTTTGGTACAGATGACAGCAGCAACCACAGAATTGTGCATTTGACCACTGAGATTGTCATTTCTGAAATCCAGATGCCAACGTCCCCCAAATCAAGGGATTAGAGGCCATAACCTGTGAAACAAGTCTCCTGAAGTTAGCTACAGCATTCCTAGTCCCGGTAAGGATGGACGAACATCCTGGTAAGGATGTTTTCTTCTTTGGAAATGTCTCTCCATTAATATCTGCACTAGTTGATCCCACATGGCTGATTTCTTCAGGCTAATTCAGAGAAACCTTCCCCCCACCCCCTTCTAAACCCTGTTAGCCAATTTACAGGGAATTCACAGGGATTCAAAAAGAGCCCCTCAAACTGACTGGCAGCCAAAAAAAAAAAAAAAAAAAAAAGCAAATAAAAGAAACATAGAGATGCCACACCTTGTACAAATAGGATTGGCAAATGTTTTAAAGTTGGTGTTTTACTTATATATTGTTGTATAACAAATTAACCCCAAACTCTTGACAGTGTGCCTAAGATTCTTGGAATCCCTCTTATATAAAAGAGGGTCTAGGAGGCATACCCTTAAATCTTCCTGACATCTCAAAATGGGAAAATGGTTTTACAGTCGCATCCCTGACTTTGAGGATTTACCTCAAAATTTACCCTGAGAACAAATTTTATTGGCAACACTTCAGACTTGATCTTTGCATTTTCTTACTTTGAGAACTTTTTGCTTGTCATAAAGACTACCCTGGGTCTTCACATTTTCTCTAAATTCTGCTACAAAACTAAATAGTTCTTTCAGTAGTTTGTCTTTATATCTGGTTTGTATTTTACTGTAGGCAGCCAGAAGAAGCCAAAGAATTTCATAATTCTAACTTCTTGGGGAAAATACTAATATTCTACTCCATTACTCTCAAACCTTGAGCAACTGAGGATTTTGAGTTTCTGAATATATGCCTGCAGATAGAATTAACTTGTCAAACAATGAAGTATGCAAAAATCTTTGAGGAGTTCAACATTTTAAACAAATTCACAGAAGGGAGTCGCAAAAAACATTTATGTGAAATTGGGTAAATAAGAAAACATTTTCATTCTACTTGCTCTTATCTATTAAGCACCTACTTTTTATAATATTCTCCTGAGGAACTTGGGGTTGGAACTGGACAAAAAAGACTGAGGCATAATCCTTGCTTTCAAATTAGATATTTCATGGAATCTGACCTAACCGAATATGTGATGACAAATGGTTATTTTCCAAGTGAGCACTCATCAAATAATTGTTTTCTTAATTGTTTTTGTTACCATAGATTCACATGTATAATCTTTCTTAATATGGGATCATTAATATTGAGAATAACTTCTTTACAATATTAATCATTTGTCAAAAAGTGATTGCTAATGTGAATTTAACTCATATCATCTGTGGAAAGTCAACTTGTAAAAAAGGCAACATTAAAAAATGCCAGGTAGTACAATATAATTCTGAAAGGTTCTACTTGGAAAAAATTAGGTTCTTATGGGGCTAGGCTATTTTTTTTATGTTTCCCAGTGCTGTTTTTTTTTGTTTTTTCCTACAGTTTGACATAAGAACATGGGATTTGAGATCAGTAGATCTGGGTTAAATCCAGGCTCTATCACTTAACATCCGTGAGACATTAGGTAGGTTACTGAATGTCCCTGTGCCTCAGTTTCTTCACAGTAAAATAAAGATAGTACTTTACACCCCCAGCCCTTAATTCAGTGCATGGCCAAGTCAAATGAATAATGTCATAAATCTTCCTGGTACGTTGCTGGCATTTAATGACAGCTCTTCTTAACACAGCTGTCACAGTGATTACTCTTTTGGGGAACCACCCAGCACAGCACCTGCTTCCACCTTCCTTTATTTTCCTTCAGGTAACACCTTAGTTTCACTCTTACCAGCTCCCTTCTTGAGTAAACACTTGATAGAATCTCCCATGGTCAAGGGTGAGTTTGTACTTCACACTCCTGACCTCAGTCAGGTTTTCTGTTATTGTGAACTCCAGAACCTGGTCTATGGTTTGAACTGCGACTTGATCCTGTGTTACTCTCCTTTTTCAACTGTGGCCATCAAGAATCCAAGATGACAAGTGTCAGGTTCAAGGATAGAATCCATTTGACACAGGTGTTATATGTGGGGAAGGGACTCAGGGACAATGACCCAGTCAGAGGTCAGAGAAGGGGGTGTGGGTGTGAGAGCCCACTGAGAGTGGGAGAGGTGTGAGAGAAGTTACTGGAAATCACAGCCTGCCAATATTTGTCAGATTGTTATCTTTATTATCTGAATGGTCTTGTTTGATCCTGCTGCAATTTTGCAATGACATAGTGTTACCTCTGCTAGTTATGAGAAGGCAGGATTTTCTCACATCCAATGCTGATGGAAGAGATATTATAGCAAGAGATACCATCCAGATTCAATGTGCCTTATGGAAAACTGTGTGGCTTTATGAACAAGTCCAAGGACTTCTGCTTTACAATGCATATCTGAAGCCCAGGGCATCTTTTTCCTTTAGGCAAAGGAAAATATGCCACACAGAAAATAAGTGTAATGTGTTAAAAGGTAACTCTAGGATATAAAATTGAGCTGTTGGTTTGGAAAGTGTTATCTTTTCTGTACAAATGGTTTCTTTGTCCAAACAGAGCTAAACAGGGTACATTATGGGTTAATAATTTCATAATGATTGAAGTTAACATCAGAACTTACTGTATAGTGAGAAGCTTATAAGAACTTACAGAGCCAGCAAATAATTTAATAAACCACTCATGTAAGTGTATTCCTACAGGAAGAAGACATGCCAGACTGCAGACTCTCTTTAAGAATTTCCAACATGCCTTGGACTCAAATGATATGGTGCTTGTGGTGTGTTCTCTGAGGCCAGGACTGGAAAATGTTTTTCCATGGGCAAGTGGGGAAACTGATATCTTCACAAAACACATGTAAACCTGAAAGTTCTCTGGGGACTTTTAAAAGATTTATTTATTTTTAGAGAGAGGGAAAGGGAGGGAGAAAGGAGAGAGACACTAATGTGGGAGAGAAACATCAGTTGGTTGCCTCTTGCTGCACTCCAACCTGGGAGGAGGCTGGCAACCCAGGCATGTGCCCTGACTGGGAATCGAACTAGTGACCTTTCACTTTGTGGGACAGCACTCAACCAACCGAGTCATGCCAGCCAGGGCTCTACAGATTTTCTCAAAACTGTTATTGCTACAACTTCTCTCCCTCCCCAAATAGTTCACTTTGATAAAGTTCATCAGCCAACATAAATGTCAGTGAATCGATGAGTGAAATGATGATTACTTGTTAAATTGAATTCTCTGTCCATTAGCCAGTGGTATTCAGTTTTCCTCCCCAAGATCTGGAATAGCAAGAGTTTTTCAATTGCCTGATTTGGTGGCCTTGTTTCTGAGACACTAACTGCTGAAGTGTCTGCCTCCAGCACAGGCAGCTCCTCCACTAATGGCTGGAGTCACAAATATCCCTAATGTCACTAGTGGTATCTTCTGAAACTGAGTGCATATTTCCACAGAATCATGATTTAACAGCTGTATTTTATACTATGATTAGAAATAAACTTAAGCACCGAGAGACTGAACACACAAACAATGGCCAGGCTATCTATAAAAATAGAACTTGGAGCCATAACCTGCAGCAACCTGCCCAAGAAACCAACTCTTTATCTTCACTGAACTTGGGGAGTCAGCCTTGTAGGAGGCCAGATAGAATCTCCAGGAACAATCTAGGAAGCTAAACAATAACTTCTACAACAATAGGCCCCGAATGGTAAGGATTTATTAAGTGACACCTTCTTTAAGTTTTGTCTCTACTTCCATCTTAGGACCAACCAGAGGTCAAATATGCATCTCTAACCAATCACATAGTATACCCTGCTTCTAGTTAGCTACCTACAGCTCCACCATGCCAACAGCCTTCAGTCAAGGTATACCTGAGGCCTTCCCTCTTTTTTTTTTTTCCACAATAGGCTTTCCCATTCCTATGCCTTTGTTTCTGCCAAAACACAAATGATGGTGGCTGACTCCCCTGCTATATGGAATGTAGCGAATAGTCTTTTTCTCATTTGGCTAGTCTTTATTTCCACAGCACTGTGGTTTAAATTTATTTTTTAAAAGACTTTACTTATTTTTAGAGATAGGGGAAGGAAGAGAGAGAGGGAAACACTGATGTGTGAGTGAGAGATACAGCAACTCTCTCAGGTCCTCACCTGAGGACCTGGCCTGCTATGCAGGCATGTGCTGACTGGGAATCAAAACTGGCAACCTTTCATTTCACAGGCCTGTACTCAGTCCACTGAGCCACACCAGCCAGGGAAGCACTGTGGTTTAAGTAGGCTTCGTAGGCCAATTTGTTTCCAAATCATTTAACTATCATTCATTCATTTGTTCATTCACTGAAGAAATATTTTTTTTAATCAGTATTTTTTAATTGTTGATATTGTACAGTTTTCTGTCTTTTACCCCGCCCCAGCCCACCACAGCCATTCACTGAAGAAATATTTACTGAAAGCTTTTAACATGAGCCATGTTCCTTGCTAGGCACAGGGGCAAATGGAAAAAAGGTACAGTCCCTACTTCCGAGGACAGTAGCATGACAACTAAGGAGATGAACATGAATGATGCAGCAACCGAGTCAATGGGTGTTGCTGTGCTGGGGCAGTGGTTCCCAAAATGTAGCATACTAACTACTGGTTATGTGAGATGACTTCCAAGAAGCTGTAAATGGTTGGACATTTTTACTTTAATAGGTGTAAACTTGAACACAGATTAGAAAAAGCAGCCTACCAAACCATGAGTTCACAGATGCTCTGGGATGAGTCTGTATCAGTCAAAATCTAGTCAGGAGATAAAAGCTTCCCTTATTTCAACAGAGGAAATTCAATATAAAGGACTGTTAATTGGGTATTAAAGAACAAAGACAGCAAAAAGAACATTTTAAGGAATCATGCAGGAAGCTGTCACTCTTAGGGGAAAAAAATGAAATTGTTCAATTTTAGGAGCCTGGACAGACCCCAGAGAGCTGAAACGCAAGGTAATGTTAATATTAGCACCTGAGCTGAATGGGAGGGGAAGTCCTATGGGCCAGGGTACTGGGCACACTTGAGGAAGGAGCACTAAGTGGTGGGTATCAGTGACTGTTACGGAAACACCAGCGTCTGCTGGGGTGAAGAGGTGTCTTGGGGTGACAAAAGGAACAGGAAGCAAAGAGAAAGAAGCAGACAGAAAGGGCCAAGATCCTCCTTCCTCCTCTGGCCTTGCCATCTCCACCTAGGCCTCCATTGGACGATCCCAGTGAGGAGGCAGCTGGGAAAGGAGAAACGGGGTTTGCTGAATCCCAGCCCAGCACCAAAAGCCGGATGGAAGGGTGAGTTTAAGTCTGAGAAACAGGTTAATTATCTACTACAGTCTGTCTCCTTGGGCCACTCAGCATCCACATGCATGCACTTCTAAAGATAATTAAGCTTCCCACAAGAAAAACAACTCTTTAATTTTACTTAACAAGTTGCAATCATCCTTTGTATAAAAGATGTTCTCACCCTTTCACCAAAATGAGACAAAGTCCCAGCAGACATCATGGCAGTTTCTGGGAAACAGTCACACTATTCATCTCATCTCCTGACCATGTAACTTACCCTACATAGAATTTAGTCAGATCCATTTGAATATTGTTATTTCAAGACTAAATAGCAAAGTAACCCTCTAAATCCCATATACAGTAAGAAATAGGAGAAGAAATTAGTACACACATCAAGGAAGAAATTATGCATAATTGCTCAGTAACTTATAATTGGTCACAAGAATGTACTTAATAAGCTTAATTCTTCCTATTCACATTCCATGTTTCCTCTTCCCTCAGCCAGGATCTCTGATGCTCAGGGTTTATAGCTTGTAAGGTGACCCAAAACCTTATGGCCTAAAGGGTCTAAATCAGCCCTTGCCAGTGTGGCTCAGTGGATTGGGCATCAGCCTGTAAACTGAAAGTTTGCAGGTTCTATCCCTGGTCAGGGTGTATACGAGAAGCAACTGACTGGCATTTCTCTCTCACATCAATGTTTCCCTTTCCCTTCCTTACCCTTCTCTTAAAATCAATAAAAATGTTCTCAGGTGAGGATTAAAAACAAGGGGTCCATATCACTCTTGCCTGTTTGAGGCAGTTCTATTTTCCCATTCAAGTTTGTTACTGGGCATGGAAGTGCTAAAAGATGCCCCGGTTCTACATATTCTCTAGCACCCACTGTGTAGGAACAGCACAAATACCCCTTTGTTCTCCTGTACTAGCCAGGAGAGTAAATGCCTTTGCCTATTGGTTTAGCGGCAAAATGTCCAGATTGTTTCAATTCCTGTCCTAAAACTGTTGTGATCCCTGGTGGGAGCACTTCTCCCTTGGGAAGTCAGACCTCCAAACAGAGCTCAAAATTAAGATACAGGAAGCAAAACATTTTTGAGTGCGTTACTGGGTATACGAGTGAGAGGAGGCACTTTTGCCGCCTCTGCTCGATTCCAGGCCATATATAGTCTGTCCAGAAGGTATCCAGCCATGTAATATGAAAAATAGAGATATTTATTGAAGAAGATACAAGAAACATTGTACATAGGACAATGACATCTCAGTTCCCTTCAAAGTAGACACCTTGGGACCTCACACAGTTCTCCCAATCACCATCAGCTGGCTCGTCATATTTTCCTGAATTTCATTGACAGTCTGAAATCTCTTCCCTTTCAAATGTAATTTTAGTTTTAGGAAAAGCCAGAAGCCACAGGGTGCCAAACCTGGGCTGTAGGGGGACTAAGTTACATGGGTGATTTAATGTTTTGCCAAAAACCTCTGCATGAGACGTGATGCATTAGTGGGCATGTTGTCATGATGAAGCTGCCAGTCACCAGTTGTCAATAGCTGCGGCCTTCTGAATCATCTGAAGTTTTCAAGGATGAATGTTCAAGCTTAACGCAAAATCTGATGCAGGTTTGTTGCTCTATTAGCTCGGTCATTTTGAATGTGAGGGCCACACGGTATAGATGCTCACTCAATGGCTTCTACCACCTCCCCCTGACTAGTACAGTGAAGTCATCAATTGTTCACACAAGTGCATTCCAGTCCACTCTCCTTGGCTGCTAGTTATGTCAATGCTGCACAAACTGTTCTCATTATATTAAAAATGGCTGGACTTTTTCAGATAGACCTTGTACCCTGACTACAATTAGAGCAACAGCCCCATTAAATGGTCACTGATTCAAATGTAAATTACACTTTGTAAGATGGAGTTTTGTACCCCACCTAGGGCTATAGGTAGACCTAGGGCCAGAGTCTTAAATAGACCATTCCACCGTTGTATTGTACCTACTGCTCCTGTCTGTGGGGCATAGACAAAGACCAGTGAATTCCAGAGGCACAAGTCCATTGCCACACTTCTTTTACTGTGAAATGGGTTTGTCTATCAAAAGTAATGCTGTGCAAAATGAGAGTGAATAAGACATTCCCTAAATTAGTGGATTGTGGTGCTAGCAGAGCATGGATAAGAACTTCCAACTTCTGCCCCAGGATGTAGAGAGCTGGAACGTTCATTGCCCTTACTGTCACAATGAAAAAAGAGCCAGATTAACTTCAAATTTGTGACTTCTTTCACAATTCAACTGAGAGCTGAGGTCACAGAGCAATCAAAATTTAAGGAGATTCAGAGCCCTGGCTGGGTAGCTCAGTTGGTTGGAGCATCATCCCATACACCGAAAGGTTGTGGGTTTAATTCCCAGTCAGGGCAGATACCTGGGTTGTGGGTTTGATCACTGGTTGGGGTCCTAGTCAGAATGTGTATGGGAGGCAATTGATTGATGTTTCTCTTTCTGTCTCCCTTCCTCTCAAAAAAAAAAAAAAAAAAAAAAAAAAAATCAGTAAAACATATCCTTAGGTGAGGATTTAAAAAAAATTAAGGTGATTCAGAGGGAGAGGAGACATGTACCCTCCCTATTTAGTTGCTAGGAATACAATGAAATGAAGTCCTAGGTAGATAGCTCCAGACAGAGACATGCACATATATACACTAAATTCCATGGGCTACTGTACTTACTATTTAGAATAAACAAACAGACTATGAGATGGTCTGGTTGGTGGTGAATTCCACTGAACTACACTATGAGAAACTGATGGTTTGGACCCACAGGAATCAATTTGTTATGGTTCAATCTAATAAACCACCACATTCTAAATTAGTGGCTGATTTTTTTAAAGTTTCAATATTGAATTAGACTAAATCTATTACTTGAAAGTAAAAGAGAATAGAAAAAGTATGTGAAAACAGATGTTGATTACAGAACATATTTTTTAATTAAAGGTTTTAACATCAACCCTCCCCCACCCCATAATTCTACAAATTTACAATGACTTGGTAACATGCAAACACTTCAGACCAAAGAAACATGTTTGTTCTTGATGAATTTATATATAATAAATTCTCATGATAGTTAATTCTAAAATGTATTAACTGGTTTCACATTATTAGTAATTTAAAGTAAAATGTAAACATAAGGACGATTTAAACACTGGTATCAATTTATGAGTCAATTTAAGGTCAGTGACTGTACAGATTTATTTAAAAAAAATCTGGGGTCAAAAAATTTTTAGGAAGCAACCATGTACCTTTGTACATTTGAAGATCAAGGGCTAAAAACCCACTATTGATGAATACTATTAAACAAAGGATGTACAACATCCATCACACATCTGTTTCAAGAACAGCATGTTTCCGAAATTATACATTTCTTTACAAATAAACATTACAATATTACTAACTATAGAGAAACCAGTGGAATGAGTTCCAAAATATGTTAACACTCATAAGGCATTCCTGAGCTATATCTTAAGGCATCCATTTTAATCTTGAGGCTTTAAGAACATCTTCTTTGCTTTAACTGGTTTTATATCTCCATTTTCGTCTTCTTCATAATTGGCACGGTCTCTTTTTTTGACAAATTTTTTTCCAATTGTCCCCACCAAAGTCTCATATCTGTTAAGATAATATAAATAGCCAAGTTTAATTTTAAATCAAAAGGTAGGAATCAAGTCTTGTCAAGAACACAACAAAGAACAAGAACTATGTTTATTTCAAATAAAAACTATGATTAAGATAAGCCATATTAGTTAAAAACTTATGAAGTTCTCTAAGAATGATTAAATTCTCCTGTTTTTTATTTTTGTATTATCCTAAGTAAATGGAGGTATATATTTAAAAAATGTATTGGAAGCAGCACTGGAAATAGGCCCTCGACTGCCAGCCTGTGACAGGTCTGAAGCCACCTCAGGGCATGGGAGAGAAAGCAGAAACAGTCGTGTTCCTGCTGGTGTAAGTGGAGTGCACATGTGCGAGCCCATGAATGCTGGGCCAGATGCAAAGCCATTCCCAGTTAATGGTTACCTTCTAGCCATTTCTTCATCTGACACATCAAGCTCCACTGTTTCATCTTCAACTTCTTCTGCTTTGTTCTTAGAATTCATCTGAATCATTAATTTCTGAAAAATACACCAATATGGCTATTAGGGCTGAAAAAGACTTATGAAAGAAACTAGTGTCAAATGTATTTGAAGGTAGAGCAAGTCAGAAACTATAGGACTACCAAAAATTTATAGGGGATTCTCTGTAATACTTTATTCCACAATGTGTTAACACAAGTCAGCTCTAAATTAAAAACATAAGACGACAAAGCTCCACTAGATTAGACTTGTTAATGGGTTATAATTGCACTTCAGATCATACATCTTATTATTAGTTTTTAAAATTTTAATTGTTGTTCTTGTACAGTTTTCTGTCTTTTACTCCCATCCTGGCCCACCACCCCAGCCCTCCCCACCTCCCTCCCACTTCCACCCCCACTAGTTTTTGTCCATGTGTCTTTCATACTTGTTGCTCTAAACCCTTCCCCTTTTCCCCTGAAATTCCCTCCCCTGCATTTCAGATCATATATCTTATTATTAGCTACTTATATCTAAAGCAGATACACTGCAACACCCAAGTGTGGTGATTAAAAACTGGGAGGGATATCTTGGCTGCAGAGGTCCTCACTGAGCAGTACAGGGTTCCAGCTCCACACCAAGTTCCCCAACCCCTGGGCTTCCACGCTGGGAAGAAAGTTCCCATAACTTCTGGCTGTAAGACTGAGCTGGACAAAGGGCTGCTGGAGTTCCAGGCCTTCCTTTTAATGGGCCCATGCATGGACTTACTTGGACTTATTCACTCTGAGCTCCAGCTATGGGGCAGTAGCTTGAAAGGCTTCAGGGACATGTGGGGAGGAACTCAACATCTGGCATCAGGATGAAAGCTAGAAGGGCAGCTTTCTCCCAGACAGAAGTGCTGGTATAGGCCATTGTTCCTCTGCTGAAACTTCCTCCACAACAGAACCAGCAGGTGGGTGGTATGTGAGTCTCCATCTAACTGGCTAACACTGTTCTCCCTACCCTGGTGATTCTGAGACCCCATTCCACCCAACTTGTGGGCCCCCTGCAAACCCTTTCCAGTGGCTCTTCCATACAAATGCCCTATCCTTGCTCACGCTGTGGACTGTCCCAAAATCTCTCAAATAAGCAGTATTGGCCTCAGCACGCCCTGTACCTAAGTGACTCCAGGCTTGGCATTAGCAACAGCTGGCCTTGGTCTGAAGCTTGGCCTCTCCCAGGCTCCTCTAAGCCCAGAACTAGTAACAGTCATCAGTAGATAGCATCTGTAATTTATGCTGTGGCCCTCATAGGGCACAGGAAGCTGGTGACCTTGGCTCATACCTTCTGGGAGGCTCCAGGGCCAGCAAACTCAGTGGACAGCTTTCAGACTGATTACAACCCAAACACCTTCATGACACACTCAAGAGGTGGACTCAATGGACACCAGAGACTTAATGAAGTGAGTCCTGCTTTCGGAGTCGACTCCTGCACAGCAGATTGTCCACGGTGGTCTTGGCCAGACCTTGAAGCTGACTGAACTGGGGGTAAATCCCTCCCACTGACATGCCAATAGCAATCAAGGCTCAGCTACAACAGGAAGGTGTACACAGCCCATATGGGGTGCACAGCTGGAATGCCCACCTCAGGGGACTGGGGAGACTGCACCATTGGATGCTACAGGATACCTACTACATAAGGACTTTACCAAGACCATGGGGTTGTAGCAGGTCTACCTAATACACAGAAACAAGCACAGAGAGGCAGCCAAAATGAAGAGACAAAGAAACACATTCCAAATAAAAGAACAGAACAATACTCCAGAAAGAGAAAACAAAATGAAGCCAAGCAATCTACCAGATGCAGAGTTTAAAACACTGGTTATAAGATCAATGAACTTAAGGGAAAAAAGTGAATGAACTTAGTGAGAACTTCAACAAAGAGATAGGAAACATAAAAATGGAGAAAGAAAACACAAAAAGAACCAATCAGAAATGAAGAATACATTAACTGAAATGAAGAATACATTACTGGGAATCAACAGTAGAGTAGATAAAGCAGATGTTCAAGTCAGCTATTTGGAAGATACGGAAGCAGAAAACAAAGAGAACAGCAAAAAGAACAAAGAATACAAAAAAGGAGGACTATATGAGGAACCTCTCTGGGACAACTTCAGACATGCCACCGTTCACATTATGGGGGTGCCAAAGGAGAAGAGAGAGAGCAAGGAACTAGAAACCTATTTGAAAAAAAATAATGGCAGAAAACTTCCCTAATCTGGTAAAGGAAACAGTTATAAAACTCCAGGAATTGCAGAGCCCCAAATAAGAATCCAGAGAGGCCCACACCAAGATACATCATAATTAAAATGCTAAAGGTTAAAGGCAAAGAGAGAATCTTAAAAGCAGCAAGGGAAAAGCAGTTAATCACCTACAAGGGAGCTGCCATAAGACTGTCAGCTCATTTTTCAACAGACACTTAAGCCAGAAGGAATTGGCACAAAATATTTAAAGAGATGAAAATCAAGGACCTACAATCAAGATTACTCTAACCAGCAAAGCTATCATTTACAACTGAAGGACAGATAAGAGCTTTCCAGACCAAAAAAGAAAAAATAAGCTAAAGGAGTTCATTATCACCAAACAAGTATTTTAAGAAATGTTAAGTCCATTTTGGATGGACTTAACATTTGGATGAATGTAAGTCTTCATAAAGGGACTTCTTTAAGAAGAAAATAAAGATAAAAAATACAAATAATAACATGGCAATAAATATATATCTATCAATAATTATGTTAAATGCTAATGGATTAAAAGCTTCAATCAAAAGACATGTGGTGGCTGAATGGATATGAACAAAAGACCCTTACGTATGCTGTCTATAAGAGACTCATCTCAGATTGAAAGATGTACATAAACTGAAAAAAAAAGAGATGGAAAAAGATAGTTCATGAAAATGGAAAAAAGCAAACAAAAAAGCTGGAGTAGCAATGTTTATGCCACACAAAATAGACTTGAAAACAAAGGCTACACCAACAGACAAAGAAGGACCCAGAAATTCTATTTCTGAGTATTTATTCAAAGAAATCGAAAACACTAAATTGAAAAGACATGTATCTGTATGTTCATTGCAGCATTATTTACAATAGCCAAGATGCGGAAGCAACTTAAGTTTCTGTGAATGGATAAAAAAATGGTGCATATATATAATGGAACATGACTGAACCCTAACAAAAAATCTTGCTGCAAAGACATGGATGGATCTAGAGGGTATTGTGCTGACTGAAATAAGTCAGGTAGAGAAAGACAAATGCCAGATGATTTCACTTATATGTGGAATCTAAAAAGCAAAATAAACAAGCAGAACAGAAACAGAATTGCAGATACAAAAAACATTTTGATGATTGCCAGATGGGAGGGGAATTAGGTGGAAAAAGGTGAAGAGATTAAGAAAGATAAATTGGTAGTTATGGAAGAGTCATGGGGATGTAAAATACAGCATAGAGAATATAGTTAATATTATTATAATAACTATGTATATATACAGTCAAGTGGTACTAAATTTAGTGAGGTGATCACTTCATAAGTTATACAAATGTCTAATCACTGGATTGTACATTTGAAATGAATATACTATTGTACATCAATTGTAATTTAAAATAAAAAATTATTAAAGCAGACTGCTAACACATTCTAGTGAGTAGGGGAAAGAAAAAGGAAACTTTTCAGATTTCCTCCAAACTTCCTGTCTTTGAGTCAATGGAAGAAATACTGTAGTCAAGAGAAACTTTAAATGCCTTTTTCTGGATGGTTATGTGGGGGGCAGTGAATTGCTGGATGGAACAACTGGGAAGCTGGTGCTGGTACAATGGGGAGGAACTGCTTAACCGCCCAACATGAGGATGGATAATGCATCCCATATAATGTCCATGTGTCATGGGTCTCTCCATCTTTTTTTCCTCACATTAACCTTTAATTGATAGTTCCCCTCTAACAGATTTTACTTTTACTGTACAATACTTTCTTTATAGCAAAGGTGGAACAAGGAAGGAAAAGCTGATGAGAAACCAGTCTCAATTAGCTTTTCTCAATTAAAATTTAAAGGACTGAAGATAAAATAATTTTTGGAATACAAGCTCTGGGAGGGTATACACTTGGGTTCCCTGCTGCATTTCCAGTGCCTCAAGAGGGCTGGTGCACCACAGACATGCAATATATATTTGCTGACGAAATAAATTCTACGCTAGGCTTCACTAGAAACACATACAATATTACATGTGTTCTAATTACATCCTGCTTATATTAAAGTAAGTGCTCTCAAGTTGGTATCATTCTTTTCATAACCAGGTAAATCAAACTTTCTCACATTTTATGACAGCTCATATCTACAAGCCAAACAATTCAAAACTTTTCCCCAGAGAGAACGTACTCAGTGGTGCCAGTAATTAACGCCATTTTCCAATGACCTCTCACATCAAATTGAGGGCTGAATCAACACCTTTTCCCACACATCAGACATACTTTCGAGTTCCTGTCTACCCACAGTCCAGTTTTTGGGCATCACACACTTATTTCTGCTTTTTTTCTCCTTTGCTCCACTGCCCTCTTTCCTTTCCTAATCTAAAGCTTTACGCAGGCCAAAGCAAAGAAAGCATACATTAAAAACGAACACTTTTATTGTTGATTTTGTATACATTTATCACACCCCTTCAAAAAAAGTGGGGAGGGGAAGAAAACTAATAATCTTTAAAATAAACTCTGGCAATTAACCTGGCTAGCTACGGTAGTCTACAGGCACCCTTAGAGAAGCGGTTGCTCACCAGAAAACCTTTGGCAATGTATGGAGACACTGGTGGTTGTTACAAGTGGGGTGTGTGTTGTGTGTGTAGTATGTGCATACACACACACTGTTAGTATCTAGGGAGTAGAAGACAGAGACCAGGAATGCTGCTAAACAGCCTACAATCTGCAGGAGAACCGCCCCCGCCCCCAACCAATGACCTATCTCCATATGTCAATAGTGCCAGGGCTGTCCTGGCTAGGTGACACAGGTGACTGAAGCATCATCCTATACACCAAAAGGTTGCAGGTTTGATTCCTGGTCAGGGCATAATCTAGTTTCGGGTTTGATCCCCAGTTGGGGCAAGTATGGGAGGCAAACAATTGATGTTTCTCTCACATCAATGTTTCTCTGTTTTTCTCTCTAAAAGCAATTAAAAAAAAAAAAAGCCCTTGGGTGAGGATTAAAAAATAATAATAACAATTAAAAAAAAAACAGTACCAGGGCTGAGAAACCCTGGCCTCAAGTGTTACAAACTAAAGCTTTCTATCACGCAGACCTCCACCTGATTGCTTAAGTACCTGATAGGATGGCTTTTAGTACACAACCAGAGTTTTATTATTTGTTAAGTGAAAGCCTGTGCTTCTTTACAAACCCGAGACAGAAAAATTCAAATGAACAGTGCAGTTATAAAGTGAATATTTACTTTTCAAACAAATTTCCCTAAGGATTCTTTAAAAAATCTATTTATAAGCTTGTATAAAAACCTGTCCATCAAAAAGTCAAATCATTCAGTTTTTAAGTAAACTTTTTTCCATTAGAAAAGATACATTTATAGATGTCAGAAAATAATTTTTCATAATAACATCGTGTGAGTAAAATTCCAACATTCCTGTAAGGACCCAAGCTGAAATTCTAACACTTACAGTGGCACTGTCAAGGACTTACTGCTATATTAAATTAGCTGCTCAACTCTACCATAAAACTAGACTGCAATGCCTGCAATTTCTTTAAATAGCTATGGCAATATTTCAACACTTGTTATTTTCCATATAATGAGGAGGAATGGTACCTGGTGGGGAAAAACCTAAACCCAATTATTAGCAGAAAGAATTCAATTGGAAAAATTTAAAATTTGAAGCAATTATATTTAATACCTCAACTTCAGGATTAAATCCTCTGAATGACATTCTTCCATAGAGAAGATCTTCACATAACAAGAAACTCTGCTCTTCTATTATGAAGCTTCTAAATGGGAAAATAAACCTGTATTAATAGTATGTCTACTTAGAACAAAGAACAGCAAATATAAGTCAAGATTTCAAATAAATTGATCTCAAAGTTCTCAGTAGAATCACCTAAAAATATAGTAAGATTTCTAACCCAGGATTAGAAATAAAAACTGATTAGTTTGTCTAGCAACTGCACTAGGAGACAAGAGCTGCAGGTTGTAGGCACAGTTTCTAAGCACTACATTTAATTTATATAAATGCACAATGTAAAGACCTAAAGTATTTATAATAAATCTGGATTTTCCAAATTTGAAGCAAAATTTCCTTGATGTTTACATCTCCCACCAAATTCTTATTAAATACCCAGAAGTCAGAGTCCTAGGCAACTTTAAAAGAACTGATAGCTATAAACAATGGCTGATCTTGGATGACTTAAGCAGAGAAGGAATTTCTTGTAAGGATACTGGGTGTCTCACAGAATCACTGGGAAAGCTGAGTCAACAGAACTAGAAAATGGGCAGAAATAATGGTGGCTAGGTTGTCAACCCAAAACTGAAGTCATGGTACAAAATTACCCAATAAAAATGACACTACTGCTGCTGCCGAGAGGGCTAAATACTGGACACCAGAGGGTTATCAGGCAAGCCACGGCTGCCTTAGAAACAGGATGCAGGTGCGGATGTTTTCTGTCTCTAAATAGGATTCTCCTGAGTCACAAGTTCATGACCCCACTCCCAGGTGAGCATATCTGGCTATAGTTCTGCTATCAACCATAAAGCATATAGAAAAGCAAACACCTTGCCTTTATGGCTTCTTTGGTGGAAAGTCAGCCCTGTTTCTTGTCAAGATTCACTCATTCATTCACTCACTCAGCAAACACTTATTAAACCAATTGTGTGTCAGGCAGTTCTAGAAGCTGGGATAACAGCCATGAATAAGAGAGCATCTTCTCTCATGGAGGTTATACTTTAGAGTGGTGCCAGAAAAATACTGAATAAACAGAAATAATGAATAATCAAGATTTATTCATACAATGGATAAAGCAGGTCATTCTACTCCTGGACATAAGGGAGTAACTGGTATCTAACTAGCCCTGCTACCTCTGCCAACTATAAAACAGAACAAAATAGGAAAGAGTGAACAAGTCAAAGCATAGGAATGCGATGCCTGAGAAGAAAACCAAATGAAGGGAGCTCCATGAATGCCCACCTTCTGAATGGAGGCAATTTGTAGACTCTGGAACAGGGAGAGGAAGCTAAAAGAGCACCCAGTCTCACTGAACTAAAGTTCAAGTCCCAGAGGTGGCTGAAATGTTAATACATGGGTCAAGTTACCTGAAACACAGGGGACATACACAAAAAATTCGGGACCTGCATATTGGGTCCCCTTGAATCTCTGGCTGAAAACTAGGCTGTAAATGTGCAGAGTGAGTCCACAGTGTTAAGAAAAAACTAATGATTTCCAGGAGAAAAAAAGTACTCGATGCATTAGTTTCCTAGGACTGCTGTAACAAATTAATTGGTGGGCTAAAGTAACAGAAATTTACCCTCTTGTAACTCTAGAAGTCTGAAATCAGTTGGCTGGACCAAAATCAAGGTGTTAGGAGGGCTGTCCTTCCTTGAGAGGGAGGGAAGAGGGAACGCATTCCTTGCCTTTCCAGTTTCTGTTGGCAGCCAGCCTTCATTGGCTTGTGATTGCATCACTCCGGTCTCTGCCTTCATGGTCACAATGCCTTCTCCTGTGTGCACAACATCTCTCTCTCTGCCTCCATGCATGTGTGTGTGTGTATACATATACATACATACATATATACGTATATATGTATGTGTGTGTGTGTGTGTGTGTGTGTGTATAAATAAAATCAGTGTTAGACTGCCATAGTGAAGCACATGGGCTTCAGCTCTTCTGAAATATCTAAGGGTATTTTACATCACAAAAAATGTTAGCTGTTAAAAGAGTTTTAGAGTATAAATGAATCTATTGTTGTTACTGTTTTTATGTATGAATGATTATTAGAGAAAATATTCACTAAATGATTTTGTAATTATTTGTTCCTCCTGTTGCCATGCATATGAGGTATGTATTTGCTGAACAAATATTTACTTTAATGGCTCCTGGACATGCCAGGGACCATGCTAAATGCTCTACATCAAAGATAAATAGGTGAGGCCTTTGCCTCATTCAAGCACATCTATACAATACTTTTCAGTGTGCTCAACCAACAATGTCTGTGGCTTCTGGCCCTTCTGAATGCTTGTGGAAGAAGCCACAGCTTAGAAGGTTCAAATGCTGACAGTGCTTCTTACATCCTTCCATCACTAAAATTCTAAGATATACTCTGGTTTCTCTTCAGATCGTATAAATCTTTTGCCTTTTACTAAAATTCTAAGATTATCTGATTTATTTCCAAAGCCACTTAATTTTTTTTAAACCTCACTTGAGGACACATTTACTGATTTTAGAAAGAGGGGAAGCAAGGGAGAGAAACACTGATGTGAGTGAGAAACATCGATTGGTTGCCTCTTTTATGTACCCCAACTGGGAAGCTCCTATAAGCACTGAAGCCAGGAACCAAACCCACAACCTAGGCATGTGCCCTGACCGAAAATCAAATCTGTGACTTTTTGGTTTATGAGTCGATGTGCCAATCAAGTGAGCCACACCTGCCAGGGCCAAAGCCACTTAATTTTTCAGGCTCTTACTCTTCTCCGAGAGTTGAGACTCATGGCAATACTTAATTTCTCTGGAAGATCCTGCAACGGCTCTGTGAATACTATGTGGATAAAGTGGATACTGTATTTTCAGCTTTTTGGACAGAATTACACCTAATGTCAAGACTCAAATGCTTACCTACGTTACCCATCTTTCCATATGTTAAATCTATCTAATTTTATTTACCTTCTGCTCCTAATATAGCACCTATTATACCAAATAATAAGAAAAAGCTCTGGTTGGAATAAGAAAAAGACTCTAACATAAATATAAACTCATTTTAAAATAAATTTGTAAGTCATACTTGGGCTTTTATCTTCATGGCTCTGAACCTCAACATTTTCATCTATAAAATGGAGATACAATATACTGAAGGGTTCTTGGGATTGACTTACTGTATGAATAATACCTAAAGCTCAATGGATACTAAGAAAATAGTTACTATATCATTTGCAACAGTGAGACCTTCACCAAAGAAGTCTCCCAAGTCATTTTTGCTTTTCTAAAGAATGATTTATTTTTAGTAAGGATAAATGAAATAAAAAAAAATATAGCAACCTTGGTTATAAAGAATTTTGTCACTGAGTATCTTATAATTTTAAGATGGCCTTGTTCTTTGACAGGTTGAGATGATAATCTCAAATACTAAGTCTTTCTAATTTTAAAAAGAGCCTGTTCTCTCATAATCTTAAAACTAAATAGTTTTGAAGATGGTGGCAGAATAGGTGGATGTTACACTCTCACCTCTTCCCAGGACCAAACTGGAGTTAAACTAAAATACAGAGAAAGCAACCCGAATAACCAACCGAAAACCAGCTGAAGAGGTCTTATAATCAAGGATTTATAGAAGGGGCCACATCGAGACTGGCAGGAAGGGCAGAGATGCAAAAAAGGTTGCTTCGCTCCACTCCCACAGGCAGTGGCTGAGATTCCAGAGGGCTATCTCAGCTGTGGGGGGTTCCCCCATGAGGTGTGTGGGGTCTCCACTCCAAGACTTCCCAGAGTACCAGAGCCAGGAAGAGGCACCCATATAACATCTGGCTATGAAAGTCAGTGGGGATTCTGTCCACTAGGGAGAGATGGGAGTTTGCTAGAGACATAGGCACCATCTTAAAGGACCAACACACAAAATCTCATTTGCAGCCACTTATCCTGGTCTCTGACAGAGGGAAGATGGAGAGGACTAGAGTTGCATGAGAAGAATCTGGGGTTGGAGGCTATGAGGCAAGATCCGCCAGGATCCCTGTGCTGTCAACTCTCCCACATGGCAGATGCCATCTTTTGGGGTGGAGTACTCCCCTCCATAAGGCATCAGCCTGGGGAAAAGCCTCTGTCTCTCTTTTACTAGGATATAATTAATTGCATTTAGGTTTCCCCCAGATAATCCAAAATAATCTCCCCATCTAAAGATCCTTAACTTAATCATACCAGTAAAGTCAATTTTGGGATATAAGGTAACACAGGTACCAGAGAAGAAGGCCTGGATATTATTTGGGGGACCACTTTCCAGTTCATCATACCTGGGAAAGAAAATTTATCCTGGAATTATATGTTGAAAAAATATGAGACTGCACAGAGCAGGGAAATGTTTGACTTGTGTACTCAGGGTGAAGAGACCGAGCTAAATACTCTGTAACAATAAACAGAAGGGTCTTGCCTCAGAGTATGGCTAATCTAGCCCTGGAGTGAAGGCTGTAAAACCTACTCTAACAAAAACAGGCATCAAGCTGATCAGCATGTAAATTAACTGCCTAATGGAACAAATTTCAACCTTTTATTAAGGAAGGGTACTCAGCAATATAACAATGTATAGCACACAATTAAAAATTACTAGACATGTAAGGAAGCAGAAAAATGTGACCCATTAACAGAAGAAAAACAAGTCAACAAAAAAAGAAAGATGATAGAATTAGAAGAGAACTTTAAAATAGCTATTATAAATATGTTCAAGGATTTAAAGGAAAATATCAAGGAAGATGAATGGAGAATGTGAATTAAAAAACAGAAATTATAAAAAGTTACCAAAAATAAATTTTAGAACAGAAAAAACAATATCCAAAGTGAAAAATCAGAACAGTCCTGTATCTATTAAAGAAAATGAATGCATTATTTAAAAATATTCTCACAGAGAAAACTCCAGCTCAGGTGGTTTCGCTGATGAATTTTAACAAACATTTAAGGAAGAAATAACACCAATTTTACACAAACTAAGAAAGAAGAAGAAAAGGAGAAACATTTCCCAAGTTATGCTATTGCCTAAACTAAAGGCATAAAGAAGTCTATAGTACGATACTTTCTATGAATATGATGCAAAAATCACTACTGAAATATTAATAAATTAAAGTAAATATATATTACAAATAAATACCAAATGGGGTTTGTCTCAGAAATATAGGGTTGTTTTGACATTCAAAAATCAATATAATTCCCACATTGACAGAGGAAAGAAGAAAAATCATACGATTATCCCATCAAAAATGACTTTGCAAAATTCAACATCATTTATGAAAAGCCTCAATAAAGTAGGAAGAGAAAGGAAAATATATTATGCTAATACCGGGCAGCTACAAAAACAAACAGCACTTCATATTTAATAGTAAACAAGTTAGTGCTTTCCCCCTAAGAGCAGAAACAATGCAAGGATGTCCACTCTTACCACTGTACTGGAGCCAATGAAATAAAGAAAAAAAAAGGTATAACTTTCTTTATTTGTAGGTGACATAATTGCATATGTAAATAATCTTAAGTAATCTTCAAAAAAAAAAAAACAAAAACAAAAAACAAAACCCCACAACCCTTCTAGAGTTAGTGAGTCAATTCAGCACAATTACAGAATACAAAGTCAACATATAACCATCAATTTCCACATACATAAAACAACAAAAAATTTTGGGGAAAAAGGCCACAAGAGAATTTAAAAAATCTGACTTCTGGCCAAGCTGGAGGCGTAGGTGGACACACTGTGCCTCCTCTCACAACCAAAATTAAGGACAACAAAAATTTAGAACCAAAAATACAACCAGAACAGATAGAAAACTGAGTTGTACGAAAGTCTGACAACAATTCACCCAGACTGGTAAGAGGAGAGGAGTTGGTGGCCAGCGGAGAGGGATAGCGGCAGGAAAATGCAGTAGCTAGTGGTCCCAGATGCACAGGTGGCGGTTGGCACACCCCAGGCGCGCAGGCGGTGGTTACCAGGCGTGGGGAGGCAACGAGCAGAACCAGCGAGGGGCACAAGGCAGCTGACGCGGTCACACATTCCTGCACAGATAAACCAGGCAAAAACGGGCAGCGAGACAGACTGCGCAACCCAGGGCCCCAGTGCACACTGGGAAATAAAGCCTAAAAGCACTGATTGAAAACACTTGTGGAGGTTAAAGTGCCGCGAGAGACTCCCAGCCTCACAGAAGGGACTGAAATCTGAGAGCAGAGCAAGCACCTTTGTTCCCTCTCGACCCCGCCTCCACATACAGCGTCACAACTCTGCGACTGGGTTGCCCCACCCTGGTGAACACCTAAGGCACTGCCCCGCATACATAACAGGCGCAACCAGACCAAAAAAAAAAAAAAAAAAAAAAAAGGCTCAAATGAAAGAACAAATCAAAGCTGCAGAGCCAATACTTTTAAGTGACCAAGAGAGAGTCAACCTATCAGATGCACAGTTCAAAGCACTGGTGGATCAGGATGCTCACAGAATTGGTCGCAAATTAGATGAACAAATGAAGGCCACGCTAAGTGAAATAAAGGAAAATGCACAAAGAACCAATAGTGATGGGAAGAAAACTGGGACTCAAATCAACGGTGTGGATCAGAAGGAAGAAAGAAACAACCAAACAGAAAAGAATGAAGAAACCAGAATTCAAAAAAATGAGGAGAGGCTTAGCTCTCATTTCCTTAGGAACCTCCAGGACATCTTTAAACGTCCCAATATCCGAATTATAGGGGTATCAGAAGGGAAAGAGGAAGAGCAACAAGTGGAAAACTTATTTGAACAAATAATAAAGGAGAACTTCCCCAACCTGGCAAAGGTACTTCACAAATGGTCTAGTGTGTCCTCTCAGCTTTAGCAATGACTAGCTGGGTGACTCTGAGCCAAGTTATTTTTTCTTAAGCTTCAGTTCCCTCAACTACAACATGCACAAAATATAGTAGCCAGCTTTCAAGTTTGCTATGAGGACTAAATAATTAAAAGATGTAAGTGCTTAGCAGAGTTCCTAGCACACGCTATCGATTCAAAAAATGTTAGCTAAAATGATTGGTATTAATAGTAAAAATTTTAAAAAAGAAAAAGAAACCAACAAAAAAATCACTTGACTTGCTTTTGAGAAGCTCAGTCTAATGAAGAATTCTGTTTTAAACTGAAATAAAACTGGAGAGCCCCGAAGAACACACCTAATCTTTGGAATTTAATAGGTAACAAGTACATTGCAGATTCTGATAAAAGGTCCCCAGTTACTACCTGAGATATAGTCTAGATTCCTTTATGTAATGCAAAGAGAGAAAGAGAGAGAGAAAACAATGTTATAAATGACAGCCAAGGGTCAGTAAAAATATATCCAAGTAGACCTCTTATATATTTAATAATTTTAGAAAACTACTTACAAGACTAATTCAAGAAACTGAGCAGATACTATTTAATGGGCTTTATGTCACTGGAATGATGAGCTACATCTATAGGGATCTTGCTCTAAATGCCCAATGTATCAATAATATAATTTCTAATAAAACTTACTCTTTCTCTTTAAGTTCTGGCAAATCCAAGTACCAGTGCTCGTCACTAATAATTTTCTTTTCTTCCTCTTCTAGTTGTTTCTTGGTTTCTGAGTCCAATCCCCTTTGCATGAACTGTCAAAACAAAACATAATCAGTGTCAGCAACTAATTTCCCCAAATTAGAGTTAAAGAAAACTCAAACAACTTTACTCTTCCATTTGTTCTTCCCCATTTCTCCGGGAATCCCATCTCACGACTGAGGATTCTATAAATGTAGATGAAGGTAAAGTTACATCTGTAAGCCTGCTTTTCATTTGTATCTAGCCTCTGTAATGCTGATCAACTCTATGGTTGCTGTTTATTCTAAAATTTGCAGAAGCTCAACTCAAAATAGGCCAGTGGAGAAAACAGCAGTCTTGCTGTTTGTCTCTTTCGGACATTAGCTGCTGGGAGGGTAGAACAGAGAAAGAGGCTGAAAATCAATAGCTGTATTTCCAGGGAACAGGCAAACAAACCAAGAAGTTAATCACAGCAAAATGATTTAGTATCAATACAGGAAAAAATAAATTCAGAAACCAACCAGCAGTTAGGCCGAGGATTCCACTGGCCTCCATTTACCTCTATTTCTTTCCCTTATCCAGGCTCCATATTGCTTTTTCCTCCACCCCAGCTCTTCCAAAAACAGAATTTTTAGATATAAGGGCTTTACCAATGATAAAGATGTGAGGCAACCAGATCTCCTTTGTGGAAAACAGCTAGACAGTTTCTTACCCAACTAAACACGAACTTACTCATATGATCCAGCAACTGTCCTCTTGGGCATTTATCCCAGAGAAATGAAAACTTACATTTACTCAAAAACTTATACACAAATAATCAGATCAGCTTTATGTGTAATAGCTGAAAACTGGAAACAACCAAAATAGGTGAATGGTTAAAATAACAGGTGAATGGTTAAAATAAACCGTATTATTTATTTACATCCGGTTTATTTACAATGGTTAAAATAACAGGTGAATGGTTAAAATAAACCGTATTACAGCCACACCATGTAATACTACTTTGCAATAAAAAGGAAGCATCCATATACTCAACAACCTAAATGGATCTTAAGTGAATTGTGCTGAGTGAATAAAGCCAATCTCAAAGGTTATATATTGTATGATTCCACTGATATAACATCCTTAAAATAGCAAAACTATAAAAATGAAAAATAGATTAATGGTTGCTAGGAGTTAGGGATAACACAAGGGAGTGGGTGTGGCTACAAAGGGGTAGCTAGAGGGACACTTGGTGTGATGGAACAGCCACACAATCACAAATGTACGAAGGAGTGCAAGCAAAGTGGTGAAATCTGGGTAAGTTCTGTGGATTGTACCACTGTCAATTTCCTGGCTTTGCACTATTTTTCTGTCTGTCCTCATCCTTTACTTGTGCCTATAACCTCGTCAGTTTCTGGAAAGCACACCCTGTAGTTCCCAGTCCTGCCTCTGCTCTTCAACATTATGCTTCCATTTTCTGCCTGACAAAATACTCACTTGTGAAGGCCCAGAGCCGAGTCATTTAATAAACCCTCTTTGCTTCTACAACAGCCTTCTAAACACTGGTTTATTGTTCATTATACTTCTTATATGTCTCCTAAAAGACTAAGATTGTGAATGTAGACCACATTCCTCGTTCATGTCATATTACTGGTACTTAGGCTGCACCTGGTACACTGAAAAGAGTTCAATAAAGGTTCTGGGAATGTAAATGATTCTAGATGACATTTTCCAAGACTTCCTTTCTTGGGTGGTTCTCTTTCAACATAAATGTCTCATTTCATTACTCATATTCTTTGTGATAAAACTCACCAATCCTGCCATGGCTGGTGTGGCTCAGTGGGCTGAGTGCTGGCCTGAGAACCAAGGGGTTGCTGGTTTGATTCCCAGTTAGGGCACATGCCTGGGTTGTGGGCTGGGTCCCCGGTGGGGCACTGTGTGAGAGGCAACCACACATTGATGTTTTTCTTCCTCTCTTTCTCCCTCCCTTCCCCTCTCTAAAAATAAGTAAAATCTTAAAAAAAAACCCAAACCCCTGGCTAATCCTGTCTAACTACCCTTTTATCTCCTATTTTTTTTTTTTTATTTGTCTTTAGAGGGGTAGGGGAGAGGGAGAGGGAGAGAAATATCAATGTATGGTTGCCTCTTGTGTGTCCCCTGCTGGGAACTGGCCTGCAACCCAGGCATGTGCCCTGACTGGGAATCGAACCTCGATCCTCTGGTTCGCAGGCCCGCGCTCAATCCACTGAGCCTATTTTTAAGTAGATATTCTTTACGGTATACAAATAGCCATATACATATGCACCAAAATACACACACACACACACACACACACACACACACATTTCTGTACATATAGAAAGGGCAGAAAACCCTGTGACTATGAATGAAACAACTCCAGCCTTATGTAGCAGTTCAATCTTCTGACTCCACAGCATCTAAGAACATAATCTAAAGTTAGTGATTTAGTTTTACTGGGAACTGAGGGCCTAGAGCAGGTATTACAAAATATAGTCTTTAGGCTAAACTTCTGTTGTAAATAAAGTTTTACTGGAACAAAGCCATGCACATTTGATTCAGAGGTACAATGGCCAAGTTGAGTAGAGAGAGTGGCCCACAAACCTCAAGTATTTATCTATCCCTTTACAGAAAAAGTTCACCAGCTTCTGTCTTAAGAATTCAAAAGAGCTAAAGTACAAATAAACTTATACCCTCTCTACAACAATTCCATCACACTGACAGACATTCCAACTACATCCTCCACTTTCTACTTTCCATCAGGATCAACCTCCAGCCCCCCACTGAGCCAAGTCAGAGGACTTCAAGTAGAGTGGAAAACAAATGAGTCAAAGTTAAATCCTCAGTCCTGTCATTTTTGCTCTACACTTAGCTCTGGCTGAACAGCTACACTGGTTACAATAACCTCAGGCAGTTGCTCCATTCCTTCTCATAAGGCACTCTATTCTATCTGTCAATACTTCTATCTGATCAATGATGATGTTATTAACACAAATAGTGAATCTGGGTATCTCCCCCCGCCTTTGCTTCCAATGTCGAGTTGAGTCTCTCTCAACCACTTGGGTAAAGGGTGAATAATTTTTTAAAGTTAATGACTTCATTCCTAAGTCCCAAGTCAGATCTTTGGTCTGGGCCCTAACCTCCAAGCACATTTTCATTTGACTTATTCCAAGAATTTAAAAAAATGCCAAAACCTTTTCAGTGCTTGTTCTATTAATCTACTCCATTTTTTGAAATATACATGATTACAAACCATAAGCCAAAACAAAGCTCTGTTCAGTAAAGATTCAAATTGTGCTAATATGCATAAAAGAGGTACTTTAGAAACTGTAAATTATGCTATGATTTACCCTCCATTTTCACTCATCCTATTCATCCCTAGTTACACCCTAGCTCAACTCAACAAACATCCTGCACATGCAATATTTACTCTTTGATCTTTCAGAACATTATTTGAGCCTAGCTTCTTTTTCCTGGAAACTTCAAAACTCTCTAAACATGACATCTAACACTTTACATTTATAAGTGTTCAGCAACTAGTAGTAATTAAGAGCAAAAGGGCTCTAGAGCCAGATTGCCTGAGTTTGAGTCTTGTCTACATTGCTCATTAGCGGTAACTTTGGGCGAGTTACTTACTTGTCTGTTTCAGTTGCCTGGACTGTTAGAGAGGCGTAATAACTATACCCACCTCAAGGGCTTAGATGATTTCTTGGCTTGATATATGCAAAGCACTTAGAACACTGGCACCTAGCAAGAACTGTAAGTGTTGGCTAATACTATTATTAAAGTTTTAAGGATTGGTTCTTTCCTGTTTTAATTCCTATGTTCATTTTATCTACCCTTGTCTTTTTTAACATTTTGATATTATTTGATTAAATTCAAAATGTAAAAATAATTTTGCTTGACATAACTCACTTTCATCTCAACTATTATAATTCCATGGCATCACTACTGCAACACTCACCCAGGTCATCAGAAGTTCTGGACGGTCTTTCTGACTGCAAACTTAATCCCCTGCTGGGTCTTTCTTTCATTAAGTATTCTCCACAGGATGCAGTAAGAGGCACAGCTAATGATAACTGTTACCCGGGCTCACCCAAAGCTCTCAAGGGGAAAAAAATCCTTAATCTTGCCTAAAATTCCATGCTGTAACCTGTCTACTTTTTCAGGCCCATTTCTTGCTACTCGCCTTCCAGACATACTAAATTATCTTTAGTTCTTCAAACTCACCATAGAGTTCTTGGTTTTTGCCTCTCAGACTTCTGAACTCGCTCCTCACTCAGTTTATGTTGCTTTGCCCCCACCCTACCCTCAGTCTCTACTTAAGCATCATTTTCCACAGAAGCCCAAGTGAGTTCCCGGGGCTTCTGGCATTACAGAAGTTAGTACGCTGTATCCTAACTACTTGTTTACGTTGTCTCTCTCTCTTACTTGAACGAAGGCTTTAGGACAGAATCCGCTGGATTTCTAATCCCGTACCCAGTGCCTAACAGAGCAGGCGCTAAGTGAATGAATAAAAGCGAGGGCTGGAGGCCCTATGGGCCCCCGGTACACCGCTTGCTTCGGCCTCAGACAGGCCAAGTGGGCCGGGTGGTCCTGCCCTCCCATCCTGGCTCCTCCACACCCCGCACCTTCATGCGCAGCAAATTCTTGGACAACTTAGTCTTGCGCTCCGCCGCCATGATAACTTCCGCCGGGTCCCGCTCTCAGACATGAGCCCCATCGCGCATGCGCGCTTCTACGTTAGCAGCGGTGCCGTCTCACGTAGCGCGCGACTCCCTGCCTCCTGGCCCCGCCCCTGTTCCTTGCGCGTGCACTCTCCCGGGCTTTACCCGCGTCGCTTTAGGGAGTGCTTACCAGCAGAAAGCTCAGGGTAAGAGCGCGACCGCCCACGCAGGGATGAGAGAATCTTAATAGACTGAGGGAGACCCTAGAGAAGCCGAAGTGCGAGCGCTGGTTTCGGCCGTGCTCCTCAGGCCCTGTCCCAGGCCTGGCAGTGGCGAGTGCTGCCCCGCCTTTCAGACCCCGACCTGCGGCGCATCGCTGACTCAGTTGTCCTGGTGAGACGTTTGAGATGGTTGCCACACCATCCCGCCTGGACAGGTTCCTTCACAGGACTTTAACATGAATGGTGGCCTTCCTATGTTCTGCATCGCTTTAAGTGTAATGGTTCATTTTATATTCACGAGACCCAATGGGGTGATACTGTCCTTAATCCCCGCGTTGCATTTGAGTAAATTGAGGTATAGAGAGGTTCCTTAAGTAGCCCAAAGTCAGACTGAGGGAGGTGGGTGTAAACTCAGTCCGGCCTCGAAAATACAATAGAAAATGTTAAATTCACATTAACTGTTGCGTGTGTCTTTGAACCTAAGTCATCTTTCTGTTAAATAGGAAGAATAGCAAGAGGTAGTAAAGATACGACGAGAAGACATTATTTTAATCTGACAAAATAAGAATAGTTTTAATGCTCTGTACCTAAAAAGGCATCTTTCACACCATCCACAGGTGCCACAGTTTGGAATACATCCAACTTAATAGCATTTCAGTTGATAGTCCGCCCTATATGCCAAATTCTTGTGCTGGGTACCATATGTACATTATTTTTAATTTTCATAAGAACTCTGAAGAAGGTGTAGTTGTCGTATGGTTGGGGAACCTGTGGCCCAGAGGCTAAGGGACTTGCCAGAGTTCTCACAGCTAGTGTTAGAGCTGAGATTCAGAAAGCTTTGTAAAAATACGACCCCTCTTGAGCAGGTTTTCTCAATGGATTAAATAAAGTCATTATAATGCGGTAAGTGGTTATAGGAACTCATTTGTTCATAACTCTACATGAGACCCTGGGCTAATCTCTAGGCTACAGTAGTTTGGAAAAACACATAACCTTTTCCTTGAGCAGACGTTCTCGTGTGTGCCATGGAAGAAAGAAAATGATGTGATAGAGGGGCTTTTATGATTACTTTAAATAAGGTGGTCTGGGACGGTTCTTGTCCGGTGACAGTGCTAAGGCTTGGAGGTTGAGAAGAACCTGTTGTATGAAGAGTTGGAGGTAGACTGTTCTAAAAAGAGGAAATAGCAACTGTAGAGGTCCTGAAAGGAGAACAAGATGGTTGTCATAGAGTTTACCAAGTGGGAACAGCAGAGGTAATCACATATTATGGGTTAAATTGTGTTCCTCCAAAGTCATTAGAATTTCGTCTCAGAATATGACTGTATTTGGAAATAGGGCCTTCAAAAAGGTGATTAATTGAAGTGAGACCCATAGGGTAGGTCCTAATTCAATCCGTCTGGTGTCTTTACATGAAGAGGAAATTTGGAAACACAGGGAGACACTAGGAATGCACGTGCACAGAGGAACGGTCCTGTGAGGACACGGAGTAGGTAGGAGAGAGGCCTTGGGAGAAACCAAATGTGCCTATACCTTGA
Organism: Glossophaga mutica; assembly: GCA_039655065.1. Classification (NCBI taxonomy): domain Eukaryota; kingdom Metazoa; phylum Chordata; class Mammalia; order Chiroptera; family Phyllostomidae; genus Glossophaga; species Glossophaga mutica. The sequence goes on from CM077315.1 coordinate 26,102,546, forward strand.
CCTTGAACTTCTAACATCCAGAACTGTGAGAAAATACGCATAAAGTTTTGTTGGGTAAGCCAGTCAGTCTATACTATTTTGTTATGGAAGCCCTAGCAAACTGAAATACCACATAATTAGCTATAGATTACAATTGGAATGAGAGCCCTATAGGAAAAGTATGGGGTTCGTAAGAAGGAATAGCAAATGTACCTAAACCATTCTGGCCTGGAAAAAGGAAGATAGCTTAAATATGTGACATTTCAGTTGTGATCTGAAAGGAGTTAGGCTGGGGAAAGGCCTAATCATTCAGTTCTGCGCTACTATCACACCCTGCATACCCAGAACACTTCATCTTGTGAAATGGAAACTACACCAATTAAACAATAACTCCCCATTTCCCCACCTCCTCTGCAACTACTATTCTACTTTCTGTATGAGTTTGACTTCTGTTCAGGATTTAGAAAGAAGTTCTGTGGGGTCAGAGGTGAAGTGAATCAGCCTGACATCTGCATCCAGCAAACAGCTGACTTTGAACTAGATCTTGCAGGATGACTGCTTGTCTTGTCATTGTAAGAGGAAAATAATTACTGACAGAAGTAAGAGCATACATACACCAGCTAAGGATGCTAGAAGCTCCACATCTTCTCTACAGAACTCTGTTGTTACTAGTGTATTTGCACACTGGATTCTGATTTGTTTTCCTGATACAATAGTTCATTTTGCCACTCTTCTACTCCAAAATATACAATAACATATTATCTGAGGGATGAAGGTCAAATTCTTCAATCTGCCACTCAAAATTCCACATTTTTGACAGTGAAACTACTTACAATTAAAGCTAATCTTTAAAATCTCTTCCCACCCATCAAATGTAATAAATGAGCCCTGGCTGGTGTGGCTCAGTGGACTGAGTGCCAGCCTTCGATCCAAAGGGTTGCAGGTTTGCTTCCCAGTCAGAGCACATGACTGGGCTGTGGGCCAGGTCCCCGGCCGGGGGCACTTGAAAAGCAACCACACATTGATATTACCCTCCCTCTCTTTCTCTCTTCTTTCCCCTCTCTCTAAAAAATACATAAATAAAACCTTTTAAAAATCTACTAAAAATGTAATTAATGAGAAGTGATTTAAGAGTACATAATCATGTAATTTTCACTTTGAATTGAACTCCCTGACAGGGAAGATAAGTCTTTGATCTCTATGCTACTGAATTGTAGGATACTGAGGGTAGATTTCAAACTCAAGAATGTTTAACCTGTTTTAGTTATACAAGCAAGGAAACATTATTTTGGGGAAGAGATATTTCTATAGGTTTTCATACAATTCTGAATCCTTTCATAATGAAATTTGTTGGAAGTGTGAAAACCTCCAATTCCTTTTAACTACTAGATGTATCAAGAAGATGTCCCCTGAGACTCTTTGTTCTTGCAGCCATTTGTACATGGTGGGGGCAAAAGAAGGTTTACAGTTGTTCGTATGGACAATAATACAATAATTAGTACCAATACAAGGATAAACTTTCGCATACTCATAACTGTAAGCCTACTGTAGATAAGGCTGTACAGCCCATTACATAGATAGGCCTACTCATATGTAGCTACCAAGCACTTGAAATATGGCTGAGGAACTGAATACTTAGGTAATTTTAGTTAAATTTAAAAACTAGTAGTGTAAACTGTTTTCCTCTTACACTGATTTTATTGTTTTGGAAGGACTGCATTTCACTTTAAACTGAAAATTTAGCATTTGAGTCGACAGGGGTTGTAAGTGTCAAATATACATATCACATTTCAAAGACTTGGAGTAAAAAAAAAGTAAAATACCTTATTTTTTCATATCGATTACATACAGTTTGGAGGGATTAGCTTAAATAAAACCTAGCATTGAAATTAAATCCATCTGTTTTTTAATGCAGCTGCTAGAAAATTTACAATTACATATATGGCTTGCATTTCCCTCCCTCTCTCTTTTCCTCCTCTTACTATCTGTATTAGTTCCTGTTATTTGGTTTGTTTGGCAAGTAACAGAAATTGATAATGATTTATTAAATAAAATGAGGATTTATTAGAAGGATACTGAATATTTCATGGAAGTAATACTAGTCTGAGAATAAAGCCAAGTTAAAAGGATAGAGACTAGGTTAATCCAGGGACCTAGGAAGCAGGAATTAATTTAGTACTACTCAAGAATGATGAGTACCACTGATTTCTCTGTTCTTAGGACATTCTAATCAAGTTTTTAAAGTATAGAAGAGAGTCTCATAGAGTCTTAGTTAAGAGAGAACAAGACCTAATTTATAGTCCCTATGAGTATATAAAATGGGAGAGGGTAATTCTAAGAGAAATTAGGTGCTGTAACCCAAAGAAGAAGTAATCCTTATAAAAGCCAGAACAGCAATGCCAAGGACAAATATCTATTTAAGGCAGGAAAGAAGAGCATTATGTTGACATAGCCCTGAAGGACAAATAACTTGGTGGAGTGTCATTTGAGAAACTCATATTCAACATCAGATCTACCCTTTCTCTCAAGATGTGCTCCCTGTTCATGCTCCCCTATTTCATTTAAAAAGCAAGTATTTATTGGTTGCATGTTATGTGTAAATTGAGACTCTAGGTCAATTAGCTTAAAAATCTAGTATAATACATCCCTTCTGCTCTTACATTCAGTTACTTATCAATTCCTATCAATTGTTTGAGTTTATTTCGTGGCTATCTTACATTAGAGCATTAGTGCTGGAAGGGGCCTTTTGGAACATCCAGGTAAGTAATTCCTGAACATCAGTCAGTGGTTATGACAATGACCAGAGGAAATTAGAACACATCAAAAACAAAAATTATTTGTGATTTCTGGATGATTCTGATGGTCAGCCATGATTAGGAAACTTCTGAGCTAGATGAATCTCTTAATTATATATACCAAATTGCATCAACTCAGAATTTAGATTTCTGAACTTTACATTTAACTTTCTTTTTATTATGCCCCATTCATTCTTTCTTTTCCGTTGGTACAAGGAATTTATCCCTGAATTTAATGGCTAAATCTTACCACTTTATGACTGCCATAGACTCCTGTTTTCTCTCTCTTGCCTTTTTCATTCTTTGACACATATTTTTGATAATCTCATGTTCTCAGCCCTTTGGTAGGTATTGGGAAAACTACTGTCCTCCCCTTCCCATGGTATGGCACAGACAAGGATCTACATCCTAAGTGCTGTCATAGAGATGAGTTATGGCAAGGAACCTAATCTGGATTTGAAAGGATTGGAGAGACTTCATTTGGGAAGTGACATCTAAAGCAGAGTTGGCAAGATGAGTTAAGAGTATTCTAGACCAAAAAGGGAAAGGGGCAGGAGGAGGTAAGGAGTGTTTCAGTCAGATGGGAAGGGATTTGAATAATCTCTATTGTGTGAGTGACAAGTTTGGAGAGGCAAGCTAGGGCCAGATCTTAAAGTTGATGGGCTTTTGAAAGTTGCTGTGAAACTATTGAATTGTGTAAAGCAGGAGAATGACATTTTAAAATTGCACATTTAGAATTGTGTCATCTTTAAGATCACTCTAGCTGAAAGTGAAGCAGGGAAATGGAGGAAGGAAAAATAGAGAGAAAGTCTGACTTTCACATCATCTCAAACATTCTTTTAGATTACTTTTCCTAATTTCTTTTAGATTTCCCATTTTAACTAGTTAATTCTATCACCTATGAGATACAATCCAGTCTGACCATCATGGCTTTCCACACTGGCCTTTTAGCCTTATCTCCTAGCTTTTGAGCTCTGTCTCATATGCCTCAGTTTAGTCTCCTCTAGTCAAAGTGATCTGCTCACTGTGTCTCCAAACATTCCAGATTTATCTTTCATGTAAATATTCTCACTGCTTTCTATTTCTGGAACGATGCCTGGAATAATGCTTTTGCTTCTTGCAACTTTTAAATCTTGCCTATCTCTCAGAACCCAACTGAAATTTTATCTTCCTCTTAAATCAACTGAAAATGATGACCCCCCCCCCTTACTGTCTAAAGGACTGTTTCGTACTTTGAATATTTAATTATACACTATCTCTTAATGTTTACCTAACATGACTGCAGGTGCAGGAGGGCAGCTCTGAGTTTTATGGTTAATCTTTCACAGTTTCAAGCAGTTCTTAATATACTCAACAAACACTTATCGAATGAATAAATAAAATAAAAGCCTGTTCTTTAAAATGGGTGAGACTGCATCTTTTAAAATTATATACATCCTTTAATAACTTATAAGCAGTAGGATAGCTAGCCAATTTTATCTAGCTGAGTTGACATTTAAATTTTTTTCATTTTACAAAAGAAAAAAGAATAAAGGCCAAGGACATGGTACTGAAACCAGATTATTTTCCTGTACTAATTCTATTCAAAATGTTCTGTTCAGTTAAGCGATATGGTATCTTTGGACTTTCTGTAGAGGTTTCTAAAGAAGTTCAATTGCTATGGGGGTTATGAAGAGAAAAAAAAAATTTAAAAAGCCCACTTTATGTCAATGAAGCCACCTTGTCTAAACCTGGAAGATATTTGTGAGGAATGGATGAGTTTCTCAGAAAGAAAAGGAATGTGGAAACGAAGTGTTCGGGGAACATGTAATTGTGGAACTCAGGCAGCAGCTCAGACGATGTTTATTTTTCCCAAGGGGAAATTGTGTGTTTGTAAGAAAGGTAATAAGGAACAAAAGAAGGGTTTTAAATCAGAGGTCTAGAGAGACTAAACAGTCTTCTCTTCCCCTACCAGATGTTCTCATAAAAAAGTAGTGGTCGGGTTGTAGAAGTCAAAGTTAGTAGTTAAAAGGAGTCTGTGGGGATTTTGAACCAAGCCAAATGAGCGGTTCTTGTTGTATATCCCTCTACCACTCTAAGAACATGAGCTTCACTGTTACAAAGAGATAAAACCCAGTATTTTTCTTATGAGGACTATTAATTGTTTGTAGCTGTTTTGTTATCTGTAGTAAGTTTTACAGACATCAAAATGCATTTGCCTTTTCGAGAAATTTTTTCCTGTTACAAGTTTAAAATAGAAACAAAGAAAACCCTGCTCTCCTAGATTTCTACATATTTGTTGCGAGTTTGTTGCCTGAAAAATCAATGGCAGGTGCCTTCAGCCCTGTATACTTGCCAGGTGGTGTAGGCTGATGGGGAGTGGATTCTTAATTCTGATGCTCGTTCTGAGTCCTTGTCTGGTTTTCTTGGCACAGTTAGAAATTCCTTGCCTAGAGGGCATGGACAGGCCAGGACAGGGATTTTTCATGACAAAAGTGAACAATTAAAAGAAAGAAATTAAGGTTCTTTGTTTGAATCCCTGTAAGGTATAAAATAGAACTAGTAATGATGTTTTGTGATAAAGAGGAAATGAGTCTACTGAAATATTGGATTCCTTTAATTAAAAAACAATTAGTTTTTCCAATTATAATATATTATAAAAGTAATATATATCATTGTAACCAGCACACAAAAGTAGAAACATATAAGGTAGAAAATGAAAGTCTCACTTCACTCCCCCAATTCACATTCCTCAAAAGCAAACTCTTAAATCCTTTGGTTTTGAAAGTTAGCACTAAAAGAATACTCTTTAAATAAACTTTATACCTATTGTTGTTTTAAGAAAGGTAAATGTTTCTACCAATAAGAAGGCATGCAAGTGTTATAATCTTTTCTATCTCAAACATGGCTAGAAGTGTTTTTTATTGTTGTTTTTTTCTCTGTTTTGTTAGCTTTGTCCATGATGTACTACTACCAGTGGGAGGCAGCCTAAATTGCAACCCCTTAAGAAATGAATTCATCCTTGGCATTGGGTTCTGTGAAATTGATCTTACAAAGTACAGCTTTGCATAGATGTTTTGTATAGATGTTTTTAAATGAAGTGTTGAATAATTTTTTCCTCATGTTTCTAACAGGAATGATGGAGAGGGAAGGAGAAAGAGAAGGGGGGAGGGAGAGGAGCTACTGAATTCTATTAATTCTGTAAGGATCAAATGAGATAATGTATGTGAAAACACCTTACCAAATGTGCAAAACTGTAGCTTTGAAAAATGGTTATTATTACAGCATGGATTCAGGTTGCTTTTATAGCCACTTTTATTGGCATGTTTGCTTTTCTGAATGGAGTAGTCTGTGTGAATTAACAAACACCTAGATTTGTAAAGACTGTTGAACATCTTTTTTTCCTTAAAACCAAATTAAGATCTCATCATACTTCTGGACTGGCAGGAATTAAATCTAAATATTTATTAGTGCTCTCCTGTCCTAAATATTGTGCCTAGCTAAATGGCGCAAAACATAGGTGAAGATTGCTCTGTTCACTTGATAATGTGGAGATGGCCATTGTATAGCCAGCTTGGTCCTTTTAGACTCTCCTCTAGTCCATGCTTGGTGCTCAGGAATCTTTGAAAGGACTAGCAGGCAAGTGTGCAACCTCTATAGGTGCACTGCACAGACTGTCCCTTGTCTTGCTAGATTCTCTGTGTCATGAGATTTTCTGAATCCTGACCTCTTCCCAATATGGAGAAACTGTTTCTTCTTCCTGTCTGCTGCTTTAGAAGGTATTCTGGCTTTCCCATTTGCCTTCAGGCCACATAGACTTACCTCTTTAGTGAGTGTAGACTTTAACAAGAGTCAGGAAGACCTGTAGAATCCAAGCAGCTTTCACTCTGTGCCATATATGAAATTAAGGTCTTGGCTGCCTTCTTAGAACTATTGAGCTGTGCATAGAGCAAAATACAAACTAAAAACTCTAAAATTATTCTGCTCCAGTGGCCTAGCAAAAGCCTTCCCTTGGCTTCAGCAGGGCAGAGTTTGGGTGAGTGCACTCTAGACCATGTGTGTCCTTTTATATGGGTGAACAGAGCATTCAACATTATCTTGATTTCATGAGTGTGCATAGACTAAAAACTGTTTTTCTTTTTTGATACACTTTCAATAATTCTAACATAAGAGAAAAAGGAAGACACTTATTAGTTAACTCTAAAAAGCAACAATTGTAATAGTTTATAATTTACAGCAGTCAGTGAATACTTCCCATAACATTAGTGAACATTGCTTCTCTGGGCTCGTTATTTTATATGGATTTTTTATAACAACATTCAGACTGCAAGGAAGCTAAGTTTTTTGTTTCTTTGTGCTGCTTGGGGGATAGGTGTTAGGAAAGATTAGTGTTGTTGATTAACCCATCTAATCAGAAAACAATTGCTGTAATTAAATGGATGACTGTTTGACATTTAGTAGATAAATTTTAAAAATAAAAAATGTTTAAATTTTTTATTATGGAAAATTTCAAAAATATTAAAAAATATACAGTATAGTGTATCACCCGTATACTTATCAACTAGCTTAATTATCAACTCATGGCAAATTTTGTTTTATTTTCTTTATGTACTCCCTCATCCAAGTTTTCTTTCTTTTTTATACATGTATTTTATTGATTATGCTATTACAGTTGTCTCATTTCTTCCCCATCATTCCCCTCCACCCTGCACACCCCCTCCCACCCACATTCCCCCTTTAGTTCATGTCCATGTGTCATAAGTTCTTTAGTTTCTACATTTCCCACACTATTCTTGCCCTCCCACTGTCTATTTTCTACCCACCATCTATGCTACTTATTCTCTGTACCTTTTCCCCCCTCTCTCCTCCTCCCACGCCCCTGTTGCTAACCCTCCATATGATCTCCATTTCTGTGGTTCTGTTCCTGTTCTAGTTGTTTGCTTTTGTTTTAGGTGTGGTTGTTAATATCTGTGAGTTTGCTGTATTTTTACTGTCCTATTTTTGATCTACTTTTTCTTAGAGAAGTCCCTTTAACATTTCATATAATAAGGGCTTGGTGATGATGAACTCCTTGAACTTGACCTTATCTGAGAACCACTTTATCTGCCCTTCCATGCTAAATGATAGGTTCGCTGGATAGAGCAATCTTGGATGTAGGTCCTTGCCTTTCTTGACTTGGAATACTTCTTCCCAGCCCCTTCTTGCCTGTAAGGTCTGTTTTGAGAAATCAGCTGACAGTCTGATGGGAACTCCTTTGTAGGTGACTGTCCCCTTATCCCTTGCTGCTTCTAGAATTATCTCCTTCATTTGAATCTTGGCTAGTGTAATTATGATGTGCCTTGGTGTGTTCCTGCTTGGGTCCAACTTCTTTGGGACTCTCTGAGCTTCCTGGACTTCCTGGAAGTCTATTTCCTTTGCCAGGTTGGGGAAGTTCTCCTTTATTATTTGTTCAAATAAGTTTCCCACTTGTTGCTCTTCCTCTTTCCCTTCTGATACCCCTATAATTCGGATGTTGGGACGTTTAAAGATGTCCTGGAGGTTCCTAAGCCTCTCCTCATTTTTTTGAATTCTGGTTTCTTCATTCTTTTCTGTTTGGTTGTTTGTTTCTTCCTTCTGGTCCACTCCATTGATTTGAGTCCCAGTTTTCCTCCCATCTCTATTGGTTCCCTGTGCGTTTTTCTTCATTTCACGTATTGTAGCCTTCATTTATTCATCTAATTTGTGAGGAAAGTCAAATTCTGTGAGAATCCCGATCACCAGTGCTTTGAACTGTGCATCTGATAGGTTGGCTATCTCTTCATCTCTTAGAGGAATTGGCTCTGGGGCTATGATTTGTTCTCTGGTTTGAGTCATTTTTGGTGCTTTTTTTTTTGGTCTGGTCTCAGCTGTTATGTATGAGGGGTGGAGCCTTAGGTGTTCCCCAGTGCAGGGCAGCCCAGTCGCTGGGTTGTGGCACTGTGTGTGGGGGCAGGGTCCGAGAGGGAACAATGGTGCCCTCTCTGCTCTCTCTTGGATTCCAGTCCCTTCTGCTGCTTCCCCTTCGCCTGGATTATCTGTGTGCAAATGTGGGACCACCTGGTCAGCCAGCCACCTTGCGCGTCCTCACTGGGTCTGCACAGTTGCCACCCCATGCCCAGAGTCTGCTAGCTGCTGCCTGTACGCCTGGGAACTGCCAGCCGCTGCTGCCTGTGTGCCTGGGTCTGCACCTCTACTTTTTTCTGACGTGACTCCGCTCCTCTTACTGGTCTGGATGAATGGTTTTTGGACTTCTGTACAGTTCAATTTTCTACCAGTTCTGGTTGTTTTCTTGTTTCTAAACATTTGTTGTCCTCAATTTTGGTTGTGAGAGGAGGCACAGTGTGTCCACCTACGCCTCCATGTTGGCCAGAAGTAGTCCCTCACCCAAGTTTTCTACTCCCTATCCCCCTTCCAGTGATTTTGAAGCCAGTCATAGGCATAATATATTTATCTGTAAATATTTAAATATTTCAGTAGATATCTTTAAATGGTAGAGTTAAAAAAGTGCAACATAATTACAATGTCTTTATCACAATTAAAAGTTAAACAATGATGAAAGAACACTTTGTGTCCTTATTTTTATCATTTAACTTATGTTTCCTTATTTAAAGTTTAATAATAAATTTATGTCACTAGCATATTAACATAACCTGAAATATATCCAGGATATATTGTTAAGTGAAAAAACAATTAATAGAATTTTTATAACATGGTTAAATTTCTATTTTAAATATTATAAATAACTGCATGTTTTTGTTAAACATGCAGAAGGATTAGAAACATATACCCCAAACCAAGAACAGTTGTTATTTTTATTTTATTTTTAAAAATAATTAATTTATTTTTAGAGAGAGGGGAAGGGAAGGAGAGAGGAAGAGAAACATTAATGTGTGGGTTGCCTCTCACGTGCCCCCCACTGGGGACCCAGCCCGCAACCCAGGCATGTGCCCTGATTGAGAATTTAACCAGCGACTGTTGGGTTCATAGGCCTGCACTCAATCCACTGAGCTACACCAGTCAGGGGAATAGTTGTTATTTTTAAAGTAAGAATAATCATAGTTGGTATTTGGAATGTGGAAAGGACTCTCATTTTTAACCTATTACTCAGCATTTTTTATTTTAAAAAATCTATGCATATTATCTCTGGAATTAAATTTCTGAAAGGGAATTCATGAAAGAAAGAACTTAAATAAATTATGTCAACATATAAAAGGAAAGATATTCTCAGATCAGAATGTTCTGTTCAAATATTGTGCCTCAGTTGGATAATCTTAGTCCTCAGTTAATTAGATTAGCAGCAGCTAGCTTGCATATGTGCCAGACACTTTGACAAGTGCTCTCAATCTGATTACTTGTTTGTTATCATAACCCTTTGAGGCTAGTAGTCCCATTTCATAGGTGAAGAAACGTGAACTGAAGTAGTTAAATAACTTGCCTGACCAAGCTAGGAACTGAGCCTGGTTTGGAAGAGCCTGACCAGGCTGAGAACTGAGGTGCCAAGACTCTCCTGCCCAGGCTTTAAAAAATTCATGATGATCTCACCTCCCTTGGTTCTGAAGGTGTTGGTGTTACAGAACTCATTTTGTTATTTCAGTTCATATTTTTTTGACTTTGCTATTGATTAATTTTGTTATTAGCCTTAACTACTTTATTATAAACTCAATGGGTCAGGCAAGACAGAGTAATAATTTCTCTCATTTTCTCCTTACTCTGTAGCATTTTGTTGGGAACCACCCTGCCTGGTTGCAGGAGCTGTAATCCCCCTATGGCTAAGGCTGAGTGAGTGGCCTTTGGACCTTAAGCCACTAAAGAAACAAGACTTATCATCCTGGCAGGAGCGCAGCTTCTGCTCCTTTTACTTCATTCATAACTGGCCCCCAATGCTTGATCGGTTAGCCAATGTTGGGTAAGATTCCCCAAGGGGGGATGACCTAAGACAGGCACAATCATGTGGAGGCCCCAAAGAAGGACATGAGGGATTATAGCAAAAGGGGGTGATGGACCCTCAGCTTTGACAGCCTGAGTCCTCATTCTGTCTGCAAGAAGCCTCATAATCTCTTGGCTGCCTTACTTCCATTGCCTGACTTAAGCCTGAAACAGTGCCTGTGGTGGGTGTAGCCTTATGTTGGAAAGGACCGGTTCCCTAGGGCAATCAGGCCTAAGAAAGAATATGTAAAATCCTGTGAAACCTGCTTTGTTTAGAATGCTCTCAATTAAATAAGGGTCCAAGCAAGAAGTGAGTTTGTTCCTCAAAGTTTTATTGCTCTTTAGCTATCTGACCCTGACTCAAAATAGGCCCTCAGAGTTCTTTGTACATTATCTATTGTTTGATCCTTACTGCCTGACAATGATTAATGAGCCTGTATTCTTATACAAAATGACCCAATAAAAGCCCATTGAGGAAAAGGCTCTTTGCCCTTCTCCTTTGAGAGATCAGCCACCTTTCCTCCCCAAGCAGATCATGTCTTGGTAGACTTATTCTCATCCATGGCAGCTGGGGGGGCCCTGCAGGCAGAGCCCCCCCCCAATCTGACTGGGGTAAGGAGGTAAGGGGAGAAACAACCCCCAAAGAACTTCATGATTTTCTGATTTAAGAAACACTTAAAAATAGGCAGATGGTTCTTGTTATTAGTGGCTTTCTGTACAGTTCTCCAGCCGCCTAACCTTTCTTTCTTATATAAAATTTCCTAAAGCTCTTCTTAATTTATCTATTCATAAATATAGGACAAAGATCACAAGTGTATGGGAGTAAAAGTGTCCAGCACTTTTATATGGAATACATTTCAAATCATAGATGTAAACAAGCTGTAACTAACTTTTTGTTTTAATCCTCACCTAAGGACGTGCTTATTGATTTTAGAGAGAGGGGAAGGGAGAGAGAAAGAGGGGAGAGAAATACTGATGCCAGAGAGAAACATCAACTGGTTGCCTTCAGTATGCTCCCTAACTGGAGACCGAACCACAACCTAGGCATGTTGAATAACCATTTTTATTCCCTGACTGGGAATAAAAAGTTGTTATGGAATAACCCTTGCATACCATAGCAAATTTATTTGAACTTTTTTTGTCACTTTTTTGTTCAGGAATAAGAAATTAAATTTACTATTTAGTATAAAAAGAATGCAATAGAAAAGCAAATTAGTCTATAAAACAGCATACCTTCATACATACATAATATCTACAAACACATGTAATATACATAAATTATTATTTTTTAAATTTATTTTTATTGAATTTATTGTGGTGACATTGTTTAATAAAATTATTTAGGTTTCAGGTGTACAATTCTATAATAGAACATCTATATATTGTACTGTGTGTTCACCACCCCAAATCAAGCCTTCCATCACCATTTATCCCCCACTATGTTCTTTTCTACCTCCTCTCAACACTCTTTCCCTCTGGTAATCACCACACTGTTATCTGTGGCTGAGTTTTTTTCCTTAATTCCTTCACCTTTTCAACCCAGTCCCACAGCTTCCCTTCCACATAAATTACTTTTTATTCAAAACATTATTATATTCCTTAACTACAGGAGATAATTGAGATATTACTGTGTACCCAAAAGAAAACTGTGTCTAAACCAAAGAAAATTGATCCTTACAAAAGTTTGTTGAAATTATTCAAGTGATTATTTAAGAAGATGAGTGGTTTGAAGTTTTCTATCCTTTGTACTCCATTCCTGTAGCTATCCTATCAGGGGTCATCCCATTAGGGATCATGGGCTGAAAAAAATACCCCTGATGAGACAGAGTCTTCCAGAACTTAGACCACTTGATATACCTCTTTACACACAGTGAAAAAGTACAACAAATACAAAGTATTCCATGGACCACAAGAAGATACTGTCCAATCCTTCTTATATTATTAAAATAAGATTTGAGACTTAAATTATTTAAATTTAAAATTTTACCCTTCAGACAAGCTGAACAGTAGGCCACTCTAACGGGTAGTTCCCAGTGTTCGGAGAAATAGAACTGATATTAATTCTTCTGCAAATGTAGAGCTCTACTTTGTTTCTCTGTGTCTCTGTGTCGGGATATCCCAAAGAAGATATTTTGAGGATTCTTATAAGTATTCATAATTATGTTTGGTGAGATGGCTTAAAATAATTCAATTCTAACTCCTTTAGGAGGCCCAGACAAAGGAGATGCAGTTTGCTCTGAAGAGGGAAGAATTTTCCACTGCTTAATATCAGGAAATGTCGCATTCTTTGGAACATCTTATATTAATTCAGAAACCATATTGTGGGAAACCTAGTTCTGTAGCCTGCCCTCAAGGTAGGTTTCACACCAGTCTGGGGCAATTCATAAATTTAGGTCTGATAAACTGCAACCTTATTCCTCCAAGGAGATGTATTTTTCCTGTGACTTGTACACCATGGTTGACTTTTTAGTTATTTCTTCCTTTAGATCAGTGGCTTTCAACCTTTTTCATCTCATGGCACACATAAACTAATTACTGAAATTCTGTGGCATGCCAAAAAATAAAATTTTTGCTGATCCAACAAAAAATAGGTATAATTTTGATTCATTCACACCAGAGAGCTATTGTTGTATTGCTGTTGTCATTATTTTTATTTGACAGTCTACGAGAAAAGAGGTCAGTGCCCCTGACTAAATAGTCAGGTATCGCCTGTTTTAAAAATTGTTGCAGCACGCCAGCATGCCTCTTGTGGCACACTGCTCTTGATCATCTTGCGTTTGTTACTAAACCCTAAATGTCCAGACATAGGTGTTTCGTTTGTGTGATAAACGCAACCTTAGTATAAACCAATTGGCAGAGGATGTCTGTAAGGTCATGGCTTTAAAGACATTTTAAGTGTTAAAACTGGACATTTCCTTAAAGATCTCTACTCAGCCTTTATTAGGAAACTGTGGCTTCAATAAGGTTTAGGAACTAGTGGCAATTATACTATGTTTAAGTGCTTTGGCTCTGAAGTCTCATAGTTTGTGTTTGAATCTTGCCCCTGCCTTTTATCAGCTGTGTGACTTTGTACAAGTTATATCACCTCTCTGTGCTTCAGTTTCTACACCAGAAAATGGAATAATCATAGCACATAGTTCACAGGGCCACTACGAAGATAAAATAAATGAATATGAGTTAAACACTTCATACAGTGCCTGGTACATAGTACCAAATAAATGCTATTAGAATTAGAATGCAAGGAGGACATACAGAAGATCCAGAGACACATGAAAAGATGCCCAGTATCGCTAGCTATCAGAGAGATGCCGATTAAAACCATGAGATACCACTTCACACCAGTCAGAATGGCCATCATAAACAAAGCAACAAACAACAAGTGTTGAAGAGGATGTGGAGAAAAGGGGACCCTACTGCACTGTTGGTGGGATTGCAGACTGGAACAACCACTATGGAAAACAGTATGGAATTTTCCCAGAAAACTAAAAATGGATCTGCCTTTTGACCCAGCAATTCCACTGCTAGGATTATATCCTAAGAACCCTGAAACACAAATCCAAAAGAACCTATGCACCCCAATGTTCATAGCAGCACAATTTACAATAGCCAAGTGTTGGAAGCAACCTAGGTACCCATCAGTAAATGAATGGATCAAAAAACTATGATACATTTACGCAATGGAATTCTATGCAGCAGAAAGAAAGAAGGAGCTCCTACCCTTTGCCAACGGCATGGATGGAACTGGAGAGCATTATGCTAAGCGAAATAAGCCAGGCGATGAAAGACAAATACCATATGATCTCACCTTTAACAGGAACCTAATCAATAAAACAAACAAACAAGCAAAATATAACCAAAGACATTGAAATTGAGAACAGGCTGAGAGTGATCAGAGGGGAGAGGGGAGGGAATTTCAGGGGAAAAGTGGAAGGGTTTGCAGGAAGAAGTATAAAGGACACATGGACAATAACAAGGAGGGGGGTGTGGAAATGGGAGGGAGGTGGGGAGTGCTGGGGGGATGGGCTTGGATGGGAGTGAAAGACAGAAAACTGTACTTGAACAACAATTAAATAATAAAAAAAAAGAATTAGAATGCATGTCCTCCCTCTCAGTTGATTGTTCTGTAGTTGTACCACATTGTCTCTTCTGATATCCCTTAAAAATAGTAAAATATTTCAGTAACATTATTTCTCATTAGAATTGATTAAATACTTTAGAAAATATACTTAGCAAGTATTATCTTAATCATTTTTCAAAGTGAGACATAGCCATGTAATAAATGCAGAATTTGGAATGAAATGAAAAATTAAATAATGTATATGTAAGTATATTCAGGTAGTACATAATATAATAAATTACTTTTAAATACAACCATAATTCCTAATTTGCATAAACAATCAATCACTTTATTGGCTCATTAGGTAAATTAAGCCCAACTAACCAATACAAACTTATTCCAAATGCACATCTGGAATGTGATACTGTTACTGGAACTCATTAGAACTAAAAATTCCAGTAAAGGGAACCCTTGATTTTTCAATAAAAGAAGAAATATCTATTATGGGTCCATGTAGATGATATGGATTTAGCAATGATTTATTTTTCAATTATAATCACTTACTGCCTTTTACAGAGAGATTTATGTCTTTGTAGCTCTCTGTGAAGACATATTGCTATAGCAACAATGGCTAATCTTAGATATAAGATATTGTCCACCAGTTAAACTGTTAGTGTCAGCTCTGTGCATTGAGCCATGTGTATTCTTATTAGGTGTATGTGGCAGACACTTAAGGTTGCCTACTCCATTGTCATCACTAGCCTTTTTTCTTGCAATTAGGATCCTAATTTTTCCCAAATATTGGGTGGCCATGTGCGTTAGAGGAAGTTGGGGTTCCCCTTAGCCTTGAGGGGAGGTAAATCTTGAGTAGTCTAAACCAGCTATCCTAATTATAACCCTTCCAGTGATTAATCTGGAGATGGGTATGTGACACAGTTTTGGCCAATGAGAACTGAGGGAGAGTCTTTGGGGAGTAGGGTGCTTCTTGGTAAAATTTACGTATAGAGGGAAACACTTTTGCCTTGACTGCTGTCATCTTTATACGGTGCCTGAAATTGCAGAGGCCATCTCAGGGCCTTGAGGAGGAGGACCAGCCTCAGGGGACTAGCCAACATGCTTATGCTGATAGACTGGACAGATAGAAAGGACCGAGGTCCTGCCTGATGTCAGTGAATTACCAAGTAAACTTACCCTGGAGCTACTCTACCTCTGGACCTCTTGTTTTGTGATATAATAAAAGTCGTTATTTAAGCCAATTTTACTTGACCTTCCCCTATTTTCAAAATGCTGATACCATGTAAAATCATGTAATTATAATCCTGATTTCTTTGTATTCTTTGATTTTAGTTGCCAGAATGAACTCAAGTTTGAAAATTGCTCAGTAGGACCAGGCATAGTGTGGGCATCTTCTCTTGTGGTTTCTCTTGCCAATGGTTACTATTTGGATAACTGTAAGTATTTGAACTTATATTAACCAATGACATTTCTTTATACTATTAGTATTTTAGGTACAATCATGTAAATAATAAATTATAAAATTATCTAATAGGGTCCCATTTTCATTGCTTTTTCGTCTCGTAAGTTGTATGGGTACCATTGTTCTGGGGTGCAGTACACTTAAGAAGGCCAACCTGAATGGAGGACTACCTCAGTCAGTGCAAGGAATGCTGTAGACTATTTGTTACATTAGCACAGCCATCTCCTATGAGCTGACATACTGTTTTTGTAACAAAAATGCTTCATTTAGATATCTTAAAATTAACTTTCCTCTGTTTTTAAAGGTCATGAACACAGAATCATGCAATAGCAGCTGTAGATTAAGAAGACTGAACATATGTGAATTGAGATCAGTGTTACGATAAATGAAACAAAAAATTAATTTGGCATACTTCATATATATTTAATTTTTCTGCTGGATGATTACTATAGATGTTAATTGATTCATGTAAATCACAGGTTTACAGTTTATATGAACCTTATAAAATAAATGCTATTGGATAATGATCAAGTCTATAGGGATGTCTTACTACCTTCAGAAAATCTTCCTCAATTTCACTCCTGAATAAGTTGCTCCATTTTGGCTACCATTCCTTTACACACCTTTACCATGTGTAGTTACTGACAGAATAGTACCCTTCTTTGCTATGAGAATAACTCTTCTTTGAGTATTGTGGTTTCATCAAGAGATTAGTCATCAGACTCATTAGAGACCAAACCGTCAGAGGATGGGATCTTAGATAAAGCTGACACTGTGCAGTCAGGTATTTCTATAAGTTATTTTGCAAAGCAAATTGTGAGTAAATTGAACAGATGGGGCTTCTTCAGAGAGACCCTTAGAAAAGTCCCCATGTAGGGCCTGAGCCCTTGGGCATTGCTGTGTAGTGATTTCTTCTTCTCTTGGTAATAGAAAGACTAACAGACTGTGATCACTATTTTTAATCAAAGAACAAAACCCCTACTCCTTTTTTTCTTTTTTTTTTTTTGGTAGACAGGCTGCTATATAGCTACATTGGGAGGGAAAACAAGAAATATCTGCATATAACTTAAGAAATACTTGTTTAATGCCTATTAATTTAGAACACCTGCTTGCCAGCACTTTTTAGTAGGTATGTTTGTAGAGAGATATTGGGAAGAAACTTGTACTTTACTGTTCCATATAAGGCAAAAACAAATGTGGGACTGAAAGTTAACAGGGTTTTTAATTTCTGTCCGTAGACAAGTAATACCTTTTTCAGGACTCTGCCTACTTGCTGGGAAACCTTCCTCCAACTCAGTCCCTGAAAGTGAGAAACTCACTTTTCTGTAGAGATGAAATTCCTTTCTACTCTCCCTTTTAATTCCTAATTGAGCAGTATGAGCTTTGGATGATAAAATGCTCCTTCCTTTAGACATAATGCTGGAAGCAATATGAATAATATTGAGATATTATTGGGATTGCATTTTATAGGAAATAAAAACCGTGTGAGGTCCTTTTATGAGTCCGTCTTCTGGTATCTTGAAATTTTCTCCCCTTTATGATATAAATAATTAAAGTATAGTTTATGCTGAGATTAGAGGCATCCCTGATTTTTGAGAATCTATGACAGGACCCAAAGGTGGCATCGATGAGGCCCACAGCCCCAGACTAGTGTTGTATTACTAGCTCCTCTGTGAGGGCCAAGAGGTTTAAGTAGCTACAGGAGGGAGGCTGGACCCTATAAGCTTGACTGCTTTTATGCATTTACAGAAAGTGAAATAATAAACTCCTTTAGAAAATTTTAGTGTGTCTCATGTGTATGAAAGAGTACTAACGAAGCTGTGGTGTGTGTGTGTATGTGTGTGTGAAAAATCCCAGGGCAGAACTGTGGTCACTTGGTCAGCCCTTCTATCCTCCAGGAGAAACTTCAAGTGCTGAAAGCTTTCAAGTTCTGTGTTTCATTTTAGTGAGGGAGGTGAAACTCCAATGTAGTGACACTATAGCCCCTTCTATTTATATAATAGATCATGTTTGTTTTCACATTTCAGAGCTTACATGTTTTACAAGTTTTTTTTTGTCCTGCTTCTACCATATATGGTAAGCTGTTTGCATGAACAATAGACATAATTCAAGCACTTTAGCTACTGTCATCATCTAATCTATTAAGAATATGATTGTTCAGTATACTTTAAAAATACATTCCTGTTGATGTACCTTACTTTCTGTTTTGTTTTTTTAGCATATTTTCATTGTTAGTTCAAATGCCAGTTTACCTGTTCAGTCAAGTTAGATTTAAAGTACATGAGGGAGGATGGGTCTTCAGGGTGTTAAGACTTCTCTTTCATAGGAGGAAACAAAACTATCATTGTTTGCAGATGACATGATAGTGTACATAGAAAATCCTATAGATTCAGCCTAAAAACTGCTTGACTAATAACTGAATTTGGCCAAACAGCTGGATACAAAGTCAATATGCAGAAATCAAGGTCATTTTTGTATACCAACAATGAAACAGCAGAAGCAGAAATCAAGAAAAAAAATCCCATTTGACATAGCAAAAAGAAAAACAAAATACCTAGGAATAAACCTAACCAAGGAGGTAAAAGACCTATATGCAGAAAACTACACAACACTGAAGAAAGAAATCAAGGAAGACACAAACAAATGGAAACATATACCGTGTTCATGAACTGGAAGAATTAACATCATCCAAATGTCCATACTACCCAAAGCAATTTACAGATTCAATGCAATACCTATTAAAGTACCAATGGCGTATTTCACAGACATGGAACAAACACTTCAAAAATTTATATGGAACCATAAATGACCCCAAATAGCTGCAGCAGTTTTGAGAAAGAAGAGTAAAGTAGGAGGGATCACAACACCTGATACCTAATTGTATTACAAGGCCACTGTAATCAAAACAGCCTGGTACTGGCATAAAAATAGGCACATGAACCAGTGGAACAGAACAGAGAGCCCAGAAATAAACCCAAGTCTCTATGGTCAATTAATATTTGACAAAGGGGGCAGCAACATAAAATGGAGTAAAAATAGCCTCTTCAACAAGTGGTGTTGGGAGAACTGGACAGCTATGTGCAAAAAAAATGAAACTGGAGCACCAACTTACACCATACACAAAATAAATTCAAGGTGGATAAAAGATTTAAATATAAGCCATGACACGATTAAAGTCCTAGAGGAGAACATAGGCAGGAAAATCTCAGATATTTCACACAGCAACATTTTCACTGATATGTCCCTTAGAGCAAGGGACAGAAAGGAAAGAATAAACAAATGGGACCTCATCAAATTAAAAAGCTTCTTCATGGCTAAAGAAAACTGTATTAAAATAAAAAGAGAACCAACTGTATGGGAAAACATATTTGCCAATAATACCTCAGACAAGGGTTTAATCTCCAAAATATATAAAGAACTTACACAACTTCACTCTAAGCAGACAATCAACCCAATTAAAAAATGGTCAAAGGACTTGAACAGACACTTCTCCAAGGAGGACATGCAGAGGATCCAGAGACACATGAAAATATGTCCAGTATCGCTAGCTATCAGAGAGATGCAGATTAAAACCACCATGAGATACCACTTCACATCAGTCAGAATGGCCATCATAAACAAAGCAACAAACAACAAGTGTTGGAGAGGATGTGGAGAAAAGGGGACCCTACTGCACTGTTGGTGGGATTGCAGACTGGAACAACCACTATGAAAAACAGTATGGAATTTTCTCAGAAAACTAAAAATGGATCTGCCTTTTGACCCAGCAATTCCACTGCTAGGATTATATCCTAAGAACCCTGAAACACAAATCCAAAAGAACCTATGCACCCCAATGTTCATAGCAGCACAATTTACAATAGCCAAGTGTTGGAAGCAACCTAGGTGCCCATCAGTAAATGAATGGATCAAGAAACTATGGTAAATTTATGCAATGGAATTCTGTACAGCAGAAAGAAAGAAGGAGCTCCTACCCTTTGCCAACGGCATGGATGGAACTGGAGAGCATTATGCTAAGCGAAATAAGCCAGGCGGTGAAAGACAAATACCATATGATCTCACCTTTAATAGGAACCTAAACAACAAAACGAACAAGCAAAATATAACCAAAGACACTGAAATTGAGAACAGGCTGAGAGTGACCAGAGGGGAGAGGGGAGGGAATTTCAGGGGAAAAGTGGAAGGGCTTGCAGGAACAAGTATAAAGGACGCATGGACAAAAACTAGGGGGGAGGTGGGAGGGAGGTGGGGAGTGCTGGGGTGGTGGGCTGGGATGGGAGTAAAAGGCAGAAAATTGTTGTACACAAGAACAACAATTAAAATAAAATTAAAAAAGAAAAGACAAGAAAAGAAAAGACTTCTCTTTCACCTTGGCTGGTTTGATCCTTTATTTACCTTGTATCTCTAGAGTGTGCCACCTGATTTAATGACAACCATGAGCCCTATAGTCTCAAAGATAATGAAGGGACCCAGGGCTTCAGCTGAAAGAAGCAGCCAACACACACAAATAGATAGATCTGCCTTGGTTAATGAAGATCACAGATGGAAGTACTTTTTTTTTTTGTTCCTGTCTACATGCTGGGATTTTAGAACTGATGCTATTAATCAATCTAACCTAAAACAGAAACAGTTGCAAGTATGTAATAGAGTATCAGAGGAATAGAAAGCAAACCTTTAACTGAGTCTGATTTTTTTTTGGAAGTTGGAAAATGTTGCCAGCCTGTTTCTGATGTAATTGAAAATGTTTAGAAGCTTTCCTGAGGAGTTGATTAATATATCAAAATCAAAAAAAGGCAATTTTGAGTCTAATTTTGTTTGTTTACTGTGTAATAAAGGATTCTTGGCTTTGAAATTCTGCCATGCAGGGTGAAAAATGACTGTCAGTGTGAAACAAAATAGTCTATTGAAAAGAACATGGCATCTAATAAGGAACAGTGGATACCAGCCCAGTGCATGATATCTGGAATTACAGAGTCTTAATCAATCTGATTGGTTCCCAGGGGCAAAGGAGAGAGTCCAGATTTGGCCAAGGGTGGTGGTGGGAGTCTTTTGACCCACCCATCTATTTTTTTAAATATATTTTATTGATTATGCTATTACAGTTGTCCCATTTCTCCCCCATCATTCCCCTCCATCCTGCACACCCCCTCCCACCCACATTCCCCCCTTTAGTTCATGTCCATGTGTCATAAGTTCTTTAGCTTCTACATTTCCCATACTATTCTTGCCCTCCCCGTGTCTATTTTCTACCCACCATCTATGCTACTTATTCTCTGTACCTTTTCCCCCTCTCTCCTCCTCCCACTCTCCTTGCTAACCCTCTATGTGATCTCCATTTCTGTGTTTCTGTTCCTGTTCTAGTTGTTTGCTTTTGTTTTAGGTGTGGTTGTTAATATCTGTGAGTTTGCTGTATTTTTACTGTCCTGTTTCTTTTTCATTTTTTTCTTTTTTTGTTAGTTGATTTATTCTTTTTTTAAATATATTTATTGATTATGCTATTACAGTTGTCCCATTTCTCCCCCATCATTCCCCTCCACCCTGCACAACCCCTCCTACCCACATTCCCCCCCTTTAGTTCATGTCCATATGTCATAAGTTCTTTAGCTTCTACATTTTCCACACTATTCTTACCCTCCCCTGTCTATTTTCTACCCACCGTCTGCTACTTATTCTCTATACCTTCCCCCCCTCTCCTCCTCCCATGCCCCTGTTGCTAACCCTCTATATGATCTCCATTTCTGTGGTTCTGTTCCTGTTCTAGCTGTTTGCTTAGTTTGCTTTTGTTTTAGGTGTGGTTGTTAAAATCTGTGAGTTTGCTGTCTTTTTACTGTCCTGTTTTTTATCTTCTTTTTCTTAGATAAGTCCCTTTAACGTTTGCTAGAATAAGGGCTTGGTGATGATGAACTCCTTGAACTTGACCTTATCTGAGAAGCACTTTATCTTCTCTTCCATTCTAAATGACAGCTTTGCTGGATAGAGCAATCTTGGATGGAGGTCCTTGCCTTTCTTGACTTGGAATACTTCTTTCCTGCCCCTTCTTGCCTATAAGGTCTCTTTTGAGAAATCAGCTGACAGTCTGATGGGAACTCCTTTGTAGGTGACTGTCCCCTTATCCCTTGCTGCTTCTAGAATTATCTCCTTCATTTGAATCTTGGGTAATGTAATTATGATGTGCCTTGGTGTGTTCCTCCTTGGGTCCAACTTCTTTGGGACTCTGAGCTTCCTGGACTTCCTGGTAGTCTATTTCCTTTGCCAGATTGGGGAAGTTCTCCTTCATTATTTGTTCAAATAAGTTTTCCACTTGTTGCTCTTCCTCTTCCCCTTCTGGAACCATTATAATTCAGATGTTGGGATGTTTAAAGATGTCCTGGAGGTTCCTAAGCCTCTTCTCATTTTTTTTGAATTCTTGTTTCTTCCTCATTTTCTGTTTTGTTGTTAGTTTCTTCCTTCTGGTCCACTTCATTGATTCGAGTCCCAGTTTTCCTTCCATCTCTATCAGTTCCCCATGCATCTTCCTTCATTTCATGTATTGTAGCCTGCATTTTTTCATCTAATTTGTGAGCAAAATCAACCAATTCTGTGAGCATTTTGATGACCAGTGCTTTGAACTGTGCATCTGATAGGGTGGCTATCTCTTTACTGCTTAGAGGAATTGGCTCTGGGGCTTTGATTGGTTCTCCGGTTTGAGCCATTTTTGGTGGATTTTTGTTTTGGTTTTAGTTTGGTCACGGCTATTATGTATGAGGGGTGGAGCCTTAGGTGTTTCTCAAGGCGGGGCAGCCCAGTCGCTGGGTGTGACGCTATAGGTGGGGGCGGGGTCTGAGAGGGAACAATGGTGCCTGTTCCACTCTCTCCTGGACTCTGGTCCTTTCCGCCGCTTCCCCTTCACCTGGATTATCTGTGCACGCTCGACTGCTGTTACGTAGTGAGGAGTGGAGCCTCTGGCGCTCCCCAGTGCGGGGCAGCCCAGTCGCTGGGTTGTGACGCTGTATGTGGGGGCGAGGTCTGAGAGGGAACAATGGCGCCTGCTCCGCTCTCTCCTGGATTCAGTCCCTTCCGCCACTTCCCCTCTGCCTGGACCGTCTGCGTGTGCGAATGTGGGACTACCTGGTCAGCCAGCCACCCTGTGCGGCCTCACTGGGTCTGCACAGTTGCTCCCCTGTGCCCGGGGTCTGCCAGCTGCTGCCTGTGCACCTGGGAACTGCCAGCCGCTGCTGCTTGCGCTCCCGCACCTCCACCTTCTCCCACCGCGACTCCGCCTCTCCTACCGGTCTGGATGAATGGTTGTTGGACTTCCGTACAGTTCAATTTTCTATAAGTTCCGGTTGTTTTCTTGTTTCTAAATATTTGTTGTCCTTAATTTTGGTTGTGAGAGGAGGCACAGTGTGTCTGCCTACGCCTCCATCTTGGCTGGAAGTCCAGTATTTTAATAGCACTATATCTAGTAGACTGTCTTTCAAACCCAGAAGCAACACAAAGTCTTCATAGGACCACAGGCTTGGTTTAGGGTTCAGAAAACAAGATCACTGTACGTAGAAGGAAGTTGAATTGGGAAAAAAAAAAAAAAAAACAACCAAAACCCAACAACACAAAATCAACAGAATTTCCTACCTCTTTAGGTAGATACTAAAGTGTTGGTGCCAGGTTGTCAAACAAGCTCTGCTTGAATATCTCCCCTGATAGATTGATTGGGAGCTTATAGCTCAGAATGCATCTTAATTATTATTAAGCTTGGTACCTTTAGCCAAATTTATTTCCTATGGTTTCACTCATGAGGAGCAACACAGAATGTCCTCTTGTTTTGTTGTGATGCTCATTCAGACTTGCAGGTGGTTGTTTTATCCCCAGAGTCTCTTTCTTAGGCCAACCTCACCACGCCCTTTAATCATTTTGTTTATAATACGATTTTCACCATTGTAGGGCCTTTGACACTCTACTTTGGGTGTGGGTTGCCTGGTCTAGCTTCTTTGCAATAGAACTGGGTTCCCCTTCTTTTTCCAAGTCTCTGATAATACAGTTCAGTATCATTTTAGTTTATTTGACAGCTGCATCTTAATGTTGGTTCAGACTGCACTTGATGGTCAGTTGATGCCACTTGGCCTATTTAAGTATACAACTGTTTTCTCCCCTCTACCCCTGCCATGTACCTGTGCATTTGATTCTTAAAATTGGCATATGGTACTTTACTTTTATACTTAATATAGATGGTTTTGAATTCTGACCTGCCATTCAAATCTGTCAAACTCTTGTAAAATCTTGATTTTTTTTCATGGAATGTATTGGTTTTTCTGTCAGCTACAAATTTAAGTAGATTTTCCATGTTTCATAAGTGTTGTCACAGTACTCTTTGAAAAAAGTATGCAGCGCTGACTGGTGTGGCTCAGTGGGTTGGGTGTAGTCCCACAAATCAAAAGGTTGCTGGTTTGATTCCATTCAGGGTACATGCCTGGGTTGCAAGCCAGGTCCCAAGTTGAGTGTGTGCGAGAGGCAACCGGTGGATGTTTCTCCTGCACATTGAGGTTTCTCTCCCTGTCTTCCTTCTACCCTTCCCCTCCATCTAAAAAAATATAAATATAAATAAATAAAATAAAAAGCATGCAGTTTATAGTGTGACAAATCTTAATTTTTAATTCCAGCTTTGTGTACCTGTCATCTGATGTTGGCATGCTATTTGAACTTCCCAAGCTCAGTCTGCTTACCCTAAAATTGAAGATAATACTAATTTCTACCTTTTAGGTTTGTTGTGAGCATTCAAAATAATGTAAATGCCTATTGCATAGTAGAGGATGGTGGTGGTGGTGATGATGATATTAATATTAATAAATATTTTATTGACATGGACTCAGAATAAATTCTCTTATTTTCTTTCTCCTTATCCAGGTCAGAGTTAATATTTTGGGTGGGGCCAAGGACAGAGCCATGTAACCTCTAGAGACCATTCTCCAGGTTGACGTACATTAGATAAATATTTTTAAGCCATAAATATTTATTGATTACAACTATGTTTTAGTACTGTTCTAGTGATTAGGGTCATAGTGGTAAAACAGATAACGGAGTCTCTGATCTTACACAGTGGACATTCAAACGTGCAGGGCTGCTGCATAACACAGGGGTAACATTCACATAGAATTTGTTGGCTCTGCAAGAGGAGATATAAATACAGACAGAAACAGAGAGACAGGCCCACAGACATGTACATCTCATAGTGCATATAATACAATGTCAGATTGTGGTAAGCTAGAATATATAATATCAGATATTATATGATATTGGATAGTGACAAGAACTATATAGAAAAACAAAACAAGGTGCTCAGAGTATGATGGTGGCAAATGCTGTCTTATATCAGGTGGTTAGAGAAGATCTCTCTAAGGAGGTGATACTGGGGAGAGTCCTGATGACTTATGCAACTCTCTGAAGGGAAAGGTATAGTCAGAAGGATATTGATTTATAAATTGAAGCATTTTGGGGATGAATGGTCAGCCAGGCATTTATTCCCTTAAAAACACTGACTTATCCATCAAGTCCCAAGAATAAGAGACTTTGTAAATATGCTTGCCCTAATTAATATAAATGACAGATGGATCTGAATTTGTTTGGAAGCAGTGGGGAGGCACAGGATTTGTATTTCCTTGTCCATAACAAGGTTTTGCTCTAGCTGGTGTTTCCCCTTGAGCAAATGTGCAACTTCATGGAGTGTAAAGCAAGAAGGACTCTATCAGGTAGCCGTAGTGTCTAAATCAACCTTGGTGGCCCATGGGGTAATAGGAGCCTCCAGGTTGCCCTCATAGCCTTCACTGTGTGCATGGTGTCCCCACTTTAACCAGTCCTTAAACCTATAAAAAAAAGAGTGAATCTGTCCTGGTCCCTAGTGATCACCACTTCCTTTTCTAAGGGCACAAAAATCGTCCATCTAATCACTTTAGAATATCACCATGTTGCAAAATCAAGCTTGTTGATTTGTAGATCATGGACTATTTTTTCCCATGTTGAAAAATTGGAATACTATTTTTCCAGCTTTACTGTCCCAGTACCTTTTCTGTTCTCCATGAGCCCTTAAAGATTACTGACAGTTACTCTTAGATTATATCTGCAAAGTCTCTCCATACTCTGGGATATAATTTGTTTAGGCCTGGAGACTTGAATTCATTTAAAATAGTGAGATGGTCTCCTGCTATCATCTTACTTATCTCATACTTCAGTTCCTTCTAAACTATATTTATTCAACCCTTCTGAGCTTAAAGATCATTCTCCTTGATAAAGAAGATAGAAATACAACAGAAGTTGAGATGTATTATTTTCTTTCTGTTATTTGTTAATGTCAGAACAAATGTTAATATCATCTGCCCCAAGCAGCAAACATGCTTTTTAGGTTCATCTTTTTCACTTTGATTGGAGCTGATAAGGGTTGTGTGTGTGTGTTTTTCTGAGTTTGTGGATGAAAGGCTTAAGCATATTTCACTACAGTGCATTATGGTATTAACCCTCCTATCATGTCCTTTTAGTTCAATACTCTGTGCACATTCTCTTTTGTTTTCACATGTAGTCATAAGCCAGGGCCTTGGAACTACGCAGTCCAAGGGCAGATCCTGGCCATTCCGGTTTTTTTTTTTATAGCACTGACATCACGGACAGGTTAGTTAACCTCCCTCAACCCAAATTGCCTCATCTGTAAAATGGAGATAATAATACTTGCTTCCTGGAATTTGAGAGTAAGTGATTTAAAACACATAAAGGGCTTGGATTAATGTCTGTCATGTAGTAAATACTTATCACCACCATCACCATCACTACCACCATCATTTCTAATTTATTCATCTTTCAAATATATTTGGAAAGTCTGACCTTATCAGAGAGCTTCCAGGTCAGCCACATTTTGTCTTGGTTAGGGCATATTCAGTCCAATTGTTTGTATCTTGTATGTACCTCTGCGTATCTAGTCCTAAATAGTGAGAATTGATTTAAATAATGATGACATGAGGCTTTCAAAGATCATGAATCAACAAAGAAAGATAAAATTACATTTGGAGTGCTTATGGCTACAGCAAAGTAAATGGATGCATTTTAATAAAGACTCTCATTTGAGTCTGGTTTGAAATACAAAAAGAACTTACTTTTTAATCAGAGAACCCAGGTAACCAGTATACCCCTTTCCAAGTCTTCTAGGTTAGTTTGAATGCTTAAGTAAAACTTCTCTGGGTTCTAGATGAGGCCCAACAAATCTATAACACCTCAAGGGGATCCTAAAATATTGTTTCACAATGGTATGAAAAGGTAAACTTGTAATCACCAAGGGAAGCCTGAGTCTATCATATCTTTATAACATATTAGGGCTGTTAGTGGAACCTGTGATAGAATTTGATTAGTTGCTGCATGGAGGGATCTTCCGTCCCTCTGCCTTTATGTTTTTATGATGGGTTTCCTTTGGCATAACAATGATCATATTTATGGCTGTCTCTGATTGGAGACAGAACTAAATTTACTTAACTCAGACCTTTCTTTCTTGGAGCTCTCCTTTCTATAGGATACTGACACATTGGAAACTTACAGAGGCAGATACTGACTGTGCGGGGAAGGTCCTACAGCAATGTAGTGGTGCTTGTGATTGGTGGGTACATCTGCCTAATTGAAAAGCAGTATTAGCATGTCCATTTGTGGCCAAGACTCAAGTCAGATTCTCAAATCAGTTTCATCAAAAATAATGCAGCTGACATTCTGATCTCTATTTTTCTGTCTCCTGTGTCTTGATTCTTAAGGAGAGAGAGGGATATTATTTATTGGCCCCTCAAATTTTAAATGATGCAAATAATAAGAGTGAAGGTAAGCATTATTTATTAGCTTTTTTCTTTGCTTATAACCAAGACAGTCTTTAGGCCACCTATGCAAAAATGACCTGATCGACTTCCTCCTGGAAAAGCCTGCCCTTATTTCTCCCTTTCATCAGAGTTAAATAAACAAATAAATCTAGAAACCCATGATGAAAAAGAAGCTATTGTTAACACCTAGACATAGGGTAAAAAGCTAGATTAGGTAATTGGAAAATGACTTTCAGGGGTAGGATGGGAGGCTTAAAAAAAAAAAAAAAAAGAATAGTAGGTCAAAGAGTATCCTGTCTTGGGAAAAAGGAAAAGTTTCAGCAGGATCAAAAGCAAAGATCATGTGGATACACAGAAGCTAAGATTGTAAATTTCTTAAAATTATTTTCTGGTACAACAATTCATGCAGTGCCTACATACACTTTTGGTTCCCCTCCCCTCTTTAAAAAGTACATACCAGGCTTAATCTTTGCCGAGCTAGAGAGAGCTGAAGAGTAGACTGGAGGGTAGAAAGAAAGTTAAAGGCAGCCTGGATGTGCAGGAGATGGGGTAGGGTTACAAAGAACCCAAGAAGTAGGACCAGGTTTGAATACTGGTTGATGAGTATGATACAAACAGACTGACCAGAAGAGAAGACCCCGGATGTGCTACGTAGGACCTTCCAGGAGTAGAAGGAAATGAACAGAGGGAAAATTAGAGTTCTGAAAGTGAAGAACCAAGGAGCACTCTGGTGAACCACAATGTTAATACCAGGAAAGTCTGAAGATGGTAAGCATTCTTTGGGATTGGATGAGAGATTGGTTTCCCCAGGGGCCAGATACTAGAGTTGAATCTAAATCCAAAATGAAATATTTATTGATCAATTGCTATAAGCATGTCACTGTTTTGGGAACTGGTGAAAGAATGATGGGCCAACATGATCTAATTCTTGCTCTCACAAGGCTTACAGTCTAGTGGGAGGTAGAATCAATCGAAAAGAAAAAGTTGCAAGTGCTGCATGGTACAGGGTGCTATGGCAACACAGAGGCTGTACCTGACCCTGTAGCTGCTCCAGAGGAGGTTCCATCTAAACTGAGACCTGAAGGATACATCACAGTTAGGCAATCAAGGAAGAGCATTGAGGGCAGTGTGAGTAGGAGATGGCAAGGCCTGGTGAATGGGCAAGAAAGAGCTTCAGATTCAGGCATTCGGAGATCTGCAAGTGGGTTAATACCATACTCTGGGCACTTTTTACAGGTAGTCACTTTGCAGAAAAAATAAAAATGGGCCTTGACAAGGTCACCAGGTAGAGAATGTCCCTTGATATCTGTTCTTTGGAGTGTAAGGGATAGAGCAATGAAAAGTGGCAGTGAGGGAGTCTCCCGGTGAGTGGAGTGGGTGTTGTGAGATTCTCTGGATGCTGAGGCATTGGGCAGAGGGAAAGCATGCTGATAAGTCTAGAAGAAAAGAAAAAAACTGCATAGGAAAGTGAACCTTGTGGATGGCCAGGAGAAGAAAAAAAAAGACAATTTAGTCTTCTATGTTACATTTTAATAATAGTCTTGTGTAACTGCATAATGAAATTTGTGAACAAAAGTTCATTTCCAGAAGAATAATCTCTAACTGATATGCCTCAGTAGGATTTGGCCAGGTTTTAATTTTAGTTTGAATAAATAATGCAGGATTCTAGGCTGGGTAAGATAAAAGGAAATCTCTGTACTTTCATCTCTCCATGATGGAAATAATAACTACTTTATTTCAAAACAAGTTTCCAATTAGTTTCTGTGAAATATTATTATCCCCTTTTCCCAGATACTGTAGCTCATTTTGAAACTTAATTTTGATACTATATAAACATTTCTGAAGCTTATTCTACAGCAATGACAGTTATATTTGGAGGGAGGAATGCTGTTAGGCTGTAACTATATTATTTGGGACTGTCTTAAATAATAGTAAAAATAATGAAAGAGAATTAGTCAAAGTACAACCTCATTTCGTGTCTGTTCATGACCTGGCATGAACTTATCCTCACCCTAGAGTACAGATCAAGGCCACTTCCTCCGAAGTTGTTCAATGAACTTTGTTTTTCTTCAAGACTATCTATGCTTCACTTAAGGTTATAGATCATCTTGTCCCATTTAAAGAGGTGATATTATTTAAATAATTAATGTACTCATTCAATGAACGCAATTAAGCACCAACTGTGCTCCAGACCCTGGGCAGGATGCTGGGGCTTGTGTGGTGAATCAGACAGATGTGACCTTTACCTTTGAGATACTTACAGTCTACAGGTACTTGAGAAATTCTGAGCACTTTGTGGGACAGGTTCCTCCACCCAAGTTTTCCCCTAGGCCCTACAGAAGTAAAGTAACACATTTTAATTTGTATTTTAAGTCAGGACCTGACCGTTATCTGTGAACCATTCCAGATGGATAAACCAAGGCACAGTTACGCAGGTGGTGATTTCAGTTGAAAGGTTGGTCTCCTGATGAGTTCTTCATTCTCCAAGCCCCACAAACTCACTTTTCTACAATTGCAGTGCGCTGCTTGCTCTGTTTTTCTTCCTTCAATGCAGAAAAGCAGACTGGTGATGCTGTTTTTCAGATGAAGAAAATAAGGCAGGGGAGTTTACCCAAGGCCACTTATCACTTTTATGGAGGAGCCAGAATCACAACTCCTACCCTTAGAGTTTCAAGGCTGTTGCTTAGCTACCAAACCTCCTTGTCTCTTCTATCGTACAGCAGCTGAGCAGGCACTTAATAATCATAATTGATGGTGCTGGCTAAAAGGGAGAGCTCAGAGTGATTCTTGGGGAATTTGTTTTCACATACCAATGAATTTTATTCTTCCTGTGGTCAGTAACATATACCCATTTGTTTTAGATGGCATTCCTGTCTGGATGCACCATGAAGCTTTCTTATCTACATTGATGGTTTCTCTGTTTCTCAACTATTCTTTCTAGGGGAATCCAGTTGTTATTTACAGGTATTATACATTAAAAAAAAAACAATGTTTGTCCTAAACAAATTCCACTAAAAAGTAACATTTCTGTTTCCTAATATTAATTTCATCAATTAGTTGATTAATAATGTTAAAAATATATGAGCATCTATTTGTTCCAGAAACTAATAGGAATAAAGGGATAAATTTGTTTATCCTTTCAATTATGATTTATTGAGTACCCAGCGCATGCCAGATACGGTGCTGATGCTGGGGTTTCTGTAGTTCTCCTCATGTTGCTCATAGTTATGAAATGATCTGAAATGATCACTCAAGTAGACAATTGCAACTTTCATATAAGCCTCAAAAGAGAAGCACATAGAGTTGTGAGTGCCCATTATGGTGGCTTTGACACAGTCAGGGAAGGCTTCCCAGAGAAAGTGATGCTTGAATTAAGTTTTCATAAAAAAGTAGAGGGAACTAGACAAGTAGGGAAGGAAAGAACATTACAGGTAGAGGAAGCAACATGTTCAAAGGCCATTTGGTGAGTGGAAACTTATAGAGTCCAGGAGCTATAGGACCAGCATGGTTTGAAGTCAGAAGATGAGAGGAAGCTGGAGAGGAACCTGGAGAGACGAGAAGAGGACCAAGGCCAGACCATGCTTAGTGTCAGACACCTGTATGGCACTTCAAAGTCTCAGTCAGATGCCAACCAAGGCTATAGTGGACCATGCTATACCAGCTCCCGCTGATTCTGTGCTGACCTCATCTGAATTGTGCCTGGGCCTCTCTGGTCTCTGGTCCTGGTGCCCTTGCCGGAGACCCCTGTCAGTCGTGTATGAGCAACACAGAAGTGCCAAGGAGTTACCATCCACAGGGAAACTCTCAACCATTGGCAGATGAAAGTCAGTGGGTGAATGCCTCTCCCCTTTGTCTCTCAGTGCGGCAGGGGTGGGGGGGGATTTTGAAATGAATTTCCCACAATCCCTCAGAAGTTTCCAATGGGATTGATCACAATTGCTCACAGTGGTGGTCAAATAGCTGATTTTTTTCCTTCTCCCCTGTTTGACTCACTTTCCCTAATCCATGACTATTGCTCTCTGGGGCCATTTCCCAAATGAAACTGTATACAGGAAAGACGCTGTGCCCTGCTATTTTTGGGGAAGCCAGGTAGAGGTGCCATGTTAAAAAGTTTTGTCTTGTAAAAGTGATGAATAATAGCCTCTTTTAGGTAGGATGGTGAAATTAGCATTGTAGTTCTTCAGAGAGATAATTTTGGCTGCACTGTGGAGAACAGACTAGAGGAAGACAAAGGATAGGTGATAGTAGAGCAGTTAGTTGGCTATCGTAGTCTAGGCAAACATAATTGGAATAGAATGGGAACAATAAAGAGAGATAGAAATAGATTTGAGAAACACTTAGGATCTCTAATTGACAGGACTTGGTGACAGATTGGATATGGCTGGGGAAGGAGGAGGAGATATTTGAAATGACTTCTAAATATCTGACTTTCTTAGCTGGATAGATGATGATACTATTCACTGATTTGGGGGACTCTGGAAGATCAGGTGTAGGGGAGGGAATATCAGTTAAAGTTCTTTATGATCCAAGTGACAGAAAACCTAATATAAACATACTTACATAGAAGAAAATTAGTTGACCAATATAAAAGAAAAAAAAAAAAGGTAATCTAGCTTTAGACATGATTTATTTAGGGCCTAAACAGTGTGATGAGGATCAGTTTCTTGGCTCTGATTCTCTTGGGTACCTTTGGCCACTTAGGGAAGCAAGATGACCGCGTACACCAAGTGAACACCAAGTACAGGAAGAAGGCTGTTCTCTCCAGGAGCCTCAGCTAAAGCATCATGGTTGTGCATTTGTTATGATTGGATTACATGCCCACAGTCTAAGAGACACCTTTCCCAGGGGGATGGGATATGCAGATTGCTTTAGGTTAATTACTTTGTACTCCTGAAGTTGTGAATGAGCATGGGGTCAGCCTCACAGAGACCAGATTAGCTAAGACTGTGTGGGGGTGAAGGCAAAGTAGGATACTATTGTTTTAAGAAGGGAGAAATGGGTACTGGGAGGGTCACCAAAAATTCTCATTACCAGGAAGAAAGTTCTTTTTTTTATTATGCTTTATTGATTATGCTATTACAGTTGTCCCATTTCTCCCCCATCATTCCCCTCCACCCTGCACACACCCTCCCACCCACATTCCCCCCTTTAGTTCATGTCCATGTGTCATAAGTTCTTTAGCTTCTATATTTCCCATACTATTCTTGCCCTCCTCCTATTTTCTACCCACCATCTATGCTACTCATTCTCTGTACCTTTCCCCCTCTCTCCTCCTCCCACTCCCCTGTTGCTAACCCTCATCATGTGCTCTTCATTTCTGTGGTTCTGTTCCTATTCTAGATGTTTGCTTAGTTTGCTTTTGTTTTAGGTGTGGTTGTTAATATCTGTGAGTTTGCTGTATTTTTACTGTTCTATTTTTTATCTTCTTTTTCTTAGATAAGTCCCTTTAACATTTCATATAATAAGGGCTTGGTGATGATGAACTCCTTGAACTTGATCTTATCTGAGAGGCACTTTATCTTCCCTTCCATTCTAAATGAAAGTTTTGCTGGATAGAGCAATCTTGGATGTAGGTCCTTGCCTTTCATGACTTGGAATACTTCTTTCCAGCCCCTTCTTGCCTGGAAGGTCTCTTTTGAGAAATCAGCTGACAGTCTGATAGGAACTCCTTTGTAGGTGAATGTCCCCTTATCCCTTGCTGCTTCTAGAATTCTGTCCTTCATTTGAATCTTGGGTAATGTAATTATGATGTGCCTTGGTGTGTTCCTCCTTGGGTCCAACTTCTTTGGGACTCTCTGAGCTTCCTGGACTTCCCGGAAGTCTATTTCCTTTGCTAGATTGGGGAAGTTCTCCTTTATTATTTGTTCAAATAAGTTTTCCACTTGTTGCTCTTCCTCTTCCCCTTCTGGTACCCCTATAATTCGGATGTCGAGATGTTTAAAGATGTCCTAGAGGTTCCTAAGCCTCTCCTCATTTTTTTTGAATTCTGGTTTCTTCATTCTTTTCTGATTGGATGTTTGTTTCTTCCTTCTGGTCCACTCCATTGATTTGAGTCCCAGTTTTCCTCCCATCTCTATTGGTTCCCTGTGTGTTTTCCTTCATTTCACTTATTGTAGCTTTCATTTTTTCATCTAATTTGTGAGCAAAATCAACCAATTCTGTGAGCATCCTGATCAACAGGGCTTTGAACTGTGCATCTGATAGGTTGGCTATCTCTTGGTCACTTAGATGAATTGGCTCTGGGGCTTTGATCTGTTCTCCCATTTGAGCCATTTCGGGTTTTTGGGTTTTTTTTTTTTTTTTGGTCTGGTCGTGCCTGTTATGTAATGAGGGGTGTAGCCTTACGTGTTCATCAGGGTAGGGCAGCCCAGTTGCTGAGTTGTGATGCTGTATGTGGGGGTGGGGTCTGGGTGTTTCAGGTTTTATTTCCTGGCGCTGGGGCCCTGGGTTGTGAGTTCTGTCTTATTCCTCATTTTCGCCTGGATTATCTGCATGGGAATGTGGGACTGCCTGGTTAGCCAGCTGCTGCCTGTGTGCCTGGGGCCTGCTAGCCACTGCCTGGTGACCTGGGTCCGCCAACCTCCACTTCCTCCTGCTGCAACTCCACCCCTCTTACTGGTCTGGATGAATGGTTGTCAGACCTCTGTACAGTTCAGTTTTCTCTCAGTTCTGGTTGTTTTCTTGTTTCTAAATCCTTGTGGTCCTAAATTTTGGTTGTGTGAGGAGGCACAGTGTGTCCACCTACACCTCCCTCTTGGCCAGAAGTCTAGAAAGTTCTTGAGTTTTGTTTTGAATATGTGTTTGAGGTGCCTTTAGGACATTCAAGAGATGATGGATGCATGGGGTAGGTTTAATCTCAGAGGAGACTTCTGGGAATCATAGGGAGTAATTTGCTTAAAGGTAGCCATTAGAACTGAAGGAAATGATGAAGTCAGCCAGGTAGAATAGTACACATTGAGGAAAGAGAAGAACCAGAGACCAAGTGTTGAGGGATTCCAACGCTGAGTTGGAATTCTTCTAAACAAGGGAGAATTAACCTGAAAGTAGAAGGAGCAGCTAGAGAGGTAGGAAGAAATCCTGGAAAACTCATTTATAAACAATAAAATATAACACACAATAGTTGCCTCCTTAGGATTTATAGTCCAGTAACCAGACTTGAGACCAAAAGTGATGGTAATGTAGAAAACTTCAATCCCACAAGTTATGGGTATTAGAAGTGTAACCCCCCTAGCAACATCCAGGGGAGCACAAAGAGGAGAATGGCTAATTGTTTTTTGGGGAAGAAAGGAATCATATGGGAAAAGTCTTGAAAGATGAACAAAATTTTGCCAGTTAGAGAAGGAGGGAGTTCCAAGTCTAAGTTGAACTTACATAGAAGATTCAGGAAGGATTCAGAACTAAGGGAGGGTAACCTAAATTATAAGAACTTCAAGAACAACAAAACAAACAAATAAGCAAAATATAACCAAAGACACTGAAATTGAGAATAGGCTGACAGTGACCAGAGGGGAGAAGGGAGGGAATTTCAGGGGAAAAGGGGAAGGGTTTACAGAAACAAGTATAAAGGACACATGGACAAAAACTAGGGGGGAGGTGGAAATGGGAGGGAGGTGGGGAGTGCTGGGGTGGTGGGCTTGGATGGGAGTAAAAAACAGAAAACTGTACATGAACAACAATTAAAATAAAATAAAAATAATAATAATAACATTTTAAAATTAAAAAGAATTTAAGAAAAAGGCAAGAACTGAATAAGGGTATGGTGGCTCAGGGAAAAGGCTGGAGGTACCACATAGATCATGTTTGTAGGTGGTTATTTATCTTAGGGCTTGACTGTATCACTTCTTCACTTTACTAACCAACTTGACAGACCTTTTTCCTGGATTGGCTGGTTGCCTGACATATGTTTTTTCTTCTTCTTTTCCTTTTGATATTAGAGAGACAAACTCTAAATCTAAAAGGTTTTTTTAAGGTGGATATTGACTAGCTGTTTTCTCTTACCTCCAAAGTGAGGACAGGAAGAAATATTACTATATTTCAACAAAGGCAATTTAAGTTAGACATTAGGAAGTGTTTTCTTATCAGCAACATTTATTTTACTTGTCTGTATCAGGTTCCAATTTACAGGCTCAGTCAGACAATGATAATAACAGTCTAAGAAAGATAGGCTGTACAATAAACAAGTGAGCAAGAAATCAGAAATAAATAAAATCGGTAAGTTTTTTGATTTTTTTGGAGGGGAGTGTCCAGGAAGTTACATCTGGAGCAATCACCAAAACAGTTCCAACTAGCTAGGGACATGCTGGAGGAATTACCATTTAGGATTCTGATTATCCAGAAGACAGGGATAGGACATACTTTCCAGCCATTTCTGACACAGGGTAGCTGTGATAGGCGGAATAATGAATGGCTCCTCAAAGATATTCACATCCTAAGACTTGTGGTCAAGATGGTGGTGACATAGGCAGACATCGCTCACCTCTTCACACAACCACATCAAAATTACAACTAAAATGTAGAACAGGCATCATTCAGAACCATCAGAAATTGAGTTGAATGGAAGCCTGACAACTATGGAATAAAAGAAACCACATCCATTCAGACTGGTAGGAGGGGCACTCATGCATGGGCTGGTCCCTCTGCCACATATGGTGGATAAAAATTCAGGAGAGATTATCTCAGCAGTGAGGCATCCCAGCCCCACACCAGACCCTTCACCCAGGGTACCAGTGCCAGAAAGATAAGTCACCTTCTAACTGCAACTTCTAGCTGCAAAAACCATCGGGGATTAGGTTGGTGGAAGAAATGGCTTGAGCCCCGAGCAGTTTCTCTTAAAGAACCCACACGTGGGTTCTCATCCACTCAGACTCACTCCCTCTGAGCTCCAGCACCAGGGTGAAAGCTTGAGGGGCACCAGTGGCATGCTGGGAGAGACTGAAGTATCTGGCATCAGGGTGAGTGGAAGCCATTGTTTGTTTTCAGAGACCCTCCTCCCATAGAGACAAAGAGATGGCAAGCTGTGCCATATCTGAGACTCCATCAACTTGGCCAACACTGACTGACTCACCTTGGAGATTGCCAGAGGCTCCACCCCACCTAATTTACCAACCCACCCAAGCTGCTTTTCCATATTAATGGCTGGTCTTGACTCATACTGTACAACTTCCTAAATCCTCTCAAAAAAGCAACAACTGGCCTCAGTGAGCCCCAGGCCCAGCACTAGCAGCAGCCAGCCTAGATTCACAGCTTGGCTTTGCCTGGGAATCTCCAGAGTCCAGCACAAGTGGCAGCCATCTCAGATTGCTTTATAGGTCAGGCAGGGTGGCCCCAGGCAAAACACAGGTAGGGGCTACTTTGGCCTGCACCATCCTGGAAACCCCAGGGCCAGCACACGTAGTGGACAGCTACAGACCACATTAGAGCACCACCACCCAGCCCCTGCACAGCTGATCTACCACAGAGAGAAGAGGTTGGTGGTAAGTGGTCACAGCCAATCACCACCAACCTCCTTCACAGCCAATCCTTCCAGCCGACTGGCCTGAGTAAATCCCTCCCATTGATCTTCCAACAGCAACAAAGGCTCAGCTGCAAGAGGAGGTGGACCTCTAGGCCCACATAGAGGTCATGCCTCCAGTACCCATCTTGGATAAGGGGGAGGTTGTGCCACTGGACCCTACAGCACACCTACTACATTAGGCCACACTGTCAAGGCACAGAGTCAAAGCAGCTCTACCTAATACATAAAACAAACACAGGCAGGATGCCAAAATGATGAGACAAAGAAACATGGCCCAAATGAAAGAACAGATCAAAATGCCGGAAAAAGAGCTAAACAAAATGGAGATAAGCAATCTATCAGATGAGGAATTCAAAACACTAGTTTTAAAGATGCTCAAGGGACTTTGTGAGGACCTCAGCAGGATAACAAATATCCAGTCAGAAACAAAGGATACACTGATTGGAATAAAGAACAACTTATAGGGAAACAACAGGAGAGTGGATGAAGCTGAGAATCAAATCAATGATTTGGAACATAAAGAAGCCAAAAAAACCAACCAACCAACCAAACAAACAAAAAACCCCACAACCAATCAGAACAATAAGAAGGAAAAATATCCTAAAGAAAGAGGATAGTATAATTAGCCTCTGGGACAACTTCAAGAGGTCCAACACTCACATCATAGGGCTGCCAGAAGAAGAGAAGAGCAAGAAACTGGAATTCTATTTGAAAAATAATGAAAGAAAACTTCTCTAATTTGATGAAGGAAATAGACATGCAAGTCCAGGAAGCACAGAGATTCCCAAACAAGATGGATGCAAAGAGGCTCACTCCCAGACAGATCATAATTAAAATGCCAAAGGTTAAAGAGAGAATCTTAAAAGCAGCAAGAGAAGCTTTCATTTAGAATGCAAGGGCAGATAAAGAGCTTCCCAGACAAGAAAAAACTAAAGGAGTTCATCATCACCAAACCATTATTATATGAAATGTTAAAGGTTCTTATTTAAGAAAAAAGAGATCAAAACTATGAACAATAAAATGGCAAAAATACATATCTATCAACAATTGAATCTAAAAAACAGGCAAACAAGAACAGAGGCAGAATCGTGGACATGGAGAGTGTTTTGATGGCTGCCAGACAGGAGGTGTATGTGGAAGTAATGCTGGAGGACGTGAAGGGTTTAAAAAGTACAGATAGGTAGTTACAGAATAGCCATTGTGATGTAAAGTACAATATAGGAAATGGAGTAGCTCAAGAACTTATATGTATGACTCATGGACATGAGCAATGGTGGGGGGATTGCTTGAGGGAGTGAGGCATGCTGGGTGGAGGGGGGCAAAGTAGGAAAAATCAGGACAACTCTAATAGCATAATCAATAAAATACAATTAAGAAAAAGATGTCCACCTCCTAATGCTTGCAATTTGTGAATACACGGGTGGGCAAAAGTAGGTTAAATAAATATAAATTACAATTAAGGATATGAAATAACACCAATAATAATAAGACAAATAATACAAATAAATAATACAATAATAAATAATAAGACAAGAATAAGCTTTTGTATACTCACAACTGTAAACCTACTTTAGCTCACCCCTGTATATTACATTACATGGCAGGGAAAAATTTAGGTTGCACATGAAATTAAGGTTTTTAATCAGCTGACTTTAAGATAGGGAGATTATTCTGGAGGGCCTAATTTTAAACCACAAGGGTCATTTAAGAAGAAGGCTGAAGAAGTCAGAAAGAGATGTGAAGATGCCGTGTGGATGATGGTTTTGAAGATGGACATAGGGACCATGAACCAAGGAATGCAGGTAGACTCCAGAAGTGAGAAAAGGCAGGAAACAGATTTCCATCTAGGGCCTCCAGAAAGTAAGATTCCATATCTGTTGACATCTTGACTGCAGCCCAGTAAGAGCCATTTTGGGCTCCTCTCTGTAGATCTATACAATAATACATGTATTTTGTTTTAAGACAGTAAGTTTGTGGTTATATGTTCCAGCAGCCACAGGAAACAAAACAGTGGCTGAGATGGTCTGATGAATGACACACATAGAGTTGCTTTACTTCTGGGAGAGAAGCCAGGTGGAATTAGGAGAGGCTACGGACTCAAGATATCATTCCTCTCTTTTGTTAATTTTTAAAACTTTTATTTGGGCATCACTTCAGACTTTTAGAAAGGTTATAAAACTAGTACAAAAATTCTGTGTTCCTTTACATAGGTACCTTAAATATTAACTTAAAAAAAAATCCTTGCCTGAATATATGTTTTTGATTTGAGAGAGAGAAACATCGATCAGTTGCCTCCTGTATGCACCCTGACCAGGGATCAAACCTGCAACCTAGGTAGGTACCCTAACTGGAAATTGAATCTGCAACATTTTGGTGTACAGGATGGTGCTCCAACCAACTGAATCACCCAGTGAGGGCAAATGTTAACATTTTAACACATATTCTTGATCATTTTCTCTCCTAAATAAACATATCATGTAAATACAATATATATTCTCTGTAATATACAATTTAATTTCACTCTACATATATATACTATATGTGTTTGTTTATATATGTAAATATAATTTTGTTTTTGACTTGCTTGAGAGTAAATAGCAGATCTAATGCCCCCTTCCTCCCAAATACTTCACTTTGTGTTTCCTAAAAAATACAGCCAGTACAACGATTAAAATAAGGAAACTAAAATGATACACTATTAGCCAATCTAAAAGCTTATTTAAATGTTCCCAGTTGCCCCATTAATATCCTTTCCAGCGAAGAGAATATTTTTTTTCTGATCCAAAATCTAACCCAAGACCACATGTTGCATTCTGATCTCATATAATCTGTCTCAAATCTGGAGCAGTAATTCATTCTGTCTCTGTCTTTCATGATTTTCACATTTTAAAAGACTAAAGGCCAGCCATTATGTAGAATGTCCTTTTCTTGTTTTATTGCATTAGATGGCATTTACCCAGGATGGTGCATCTAGTAAGATGTTGAATAGGAATGGTAAGAGAGGATACCTCTAGGTTAATCTTAATGGGAAAGCATTCAGTCTTTTACCATTAAGTACAGTTGACCTTTGAACAACATGGAGGTTAGGAGTGCTGACCCCCCATGCAGTAAAAAAATCCATGTATAACTTTTGACTCCCCCAAACTTAACTATTAATAGCCTACTGTTGACAGAAGCCTTACTGATAACATAAACAATGATTAACATATATTTTATACATTAGATGTATTATGTAGTATATTCTTATAATAAACTAGAGAAAATGTTATTAAGAAAATTATAAGAAAGAGGAAATACATTTATAGTATTTATTGAAAAAAATCCACCTGTAAGTGGACCCATGCAGTTCAAACCCATGTTGTTCAAGGGCCAACTATATGATGGTTTTCCTTCTTTTTTTGTTAACATTGTGAATTACATTGATTGATTTTCAAATCAGCATTCCTGGCACAAATATCACTTGGTTGTGAGGTATTATCTTTTTAATAATGCTTGATTTGATTTGCTGATACCATGTTCTAGCTGAACTCTTCTCACAGGTGTCCCCACCAAGTGGCATCTACCCCAGGTCAGTGAATACATATCTGCCTCTCCTTGTATTTTGGACCAGTTTGTTGCCCTTAGCCCTCAGTTCTCCAGTGATTTTAAAAAGTCATGAATTTTTAGTTGTCTGGCTTCAATTGTTGTTGTTTTGATTTTTGGTGTTTATCGTAAGGGTGAGAGCAATGCTCTTTCCAGCTCTCTATGCCCCTGAGTGAAAATTGGAGACCCCACACCTTTTTGTCCCACAGTTGTTTGTTTGAGTCAGAATCCAAATCAGATTCAGCCTAATGCTGATATGTCTCTTAAATCTCTTTTTATCTGCATTTTCTCCCTCTTTTCCTGTCTTTTTGTTTTTTCTTGCTATTTTATCCCTTGCTATTTTATCCCTTGCTATTATTGTCAAAGACACTGTCTATCTTTATAGAGTTTCCCATAGTCTGTATTTTGCTGATTGCATCCCTGTGGTGTGGTTTAGTATGGTCCTCTGTCCCCTGTGTTTCCTGTGAATTGGTAGTTAGATCTTGAGGCTTTATAAGAATCAAGTTTATTTTTTCTTGATAATTGATAATATGGATATTTCTTTTTGTGTGTGTGTGATGTTACTAGCCATTGATGTTTAATGCCTAGCTCTATTAATTAATTGGGGCTTTTAAAAGTCTTTCTTTCAATGTAGTGAAGATTACAGTAAAAATCAGTGATGAAAATTCTGTAATGAAGATGAAGAAAATGAGGCTCAGAGAGATTAAGTGACTTTCCTAAGATGATACAGCCAGTTAGTAAAAGTCGTAGCGAGGCCTGGAATCTGTGTCTTAACAAATGCAAGTCTTGTAAGGTGTTTTTCTTTTTTTTAGTATATTGCCTCTCTAGACATTACATTAATAAGCAATAGTAAGATCAATGTTCTATCCCTAGACACATAAGACATATTTATCTCTTTTAGGAAGATTGAATTCTGTTTTACTTAGAGGCATAAGACCGACCATACCAAATAATTATTCAAAAAATGTTTCCCCTGAAGTTTTGGGTTATATTCATTTTTATGGATACAGTTTAAAATATTTTTTCCCCGCTAATTCTAGTGTCTGGAATGGTACCTAAATTCAAATCAGAATTGTGAGCACATTTGTGTTTCTGCTTGCTTCTCCAATTCTACAGGAGAAAAGTCAACAAAATGAACAGGTGTAGTAGATTAAGTACTACAAAGAAATTTGTTTCTTTTTTTATACTTCATTTAAGACTTGCTTCTAAAACTTCTGTTCAGCTTGGAAAGAGAGAGAAAGGAGAGAGAGGGAGAGCGTTGCAATTGGTTTTTAACTACCACCTCAATTTTTCATGGGTTTGTATCTAAGGTGATAATAGTGTCTCTCTTCCGAAGCAAGGAATTCCATGAATTATTGATTAGAGTTTTGTGGAGACAACTGAAGAAAAAGACATTTTCAACTTTATAAGTTTATCATGTTCAAATCAACCAAGGACAGACATCTATCATCACCTGAGCATTCACTTTTCAACACAAGCGGATAAACTCAGATACCCATCCTATATATTTGATGCATGCTTGTGATGTTCCTGAGCTTATTTTCCAAAGAAAAATGTATGAGCTTTCCACCCTGCAAACAGTTCCTGAAATCTCTTCTGTTTATTAAGTCGATAACAATACAGATTATTATTGAACAACTTTCAATCTATTTCAAATCCAATTTATGAAGTAAGGTAAGATGAACTTGGCTTTACCCTTTAATCACAGAGTTCTGGGGATTCCCAAGCAGAGGAAATGCTCTACTTCCTCTATTCTCTCCCATTCACATTCAGAAATTCTTAGGTAAAATGGATTTTTTTGACGTGGATGGAACTTGTTGATCTGGGTTGGGGAAAATGGAGTTACTGGGATCCTGTTGGACATAGGAGAAAGTAGAGCAGAAACTCAAAGAAACTACTCAGCTTAAAAAAATATTTATTTATTTATTTATTTATTTTTAGAAGGAAGGGAGGGAGAGAAACATTGATGCGCAAGGGAAACACCGATCAGTTGCCGCTTGCATACCCCCAGCCATGGGAGTGCAATCCCTGACCAGGAATTGAACCAGTGATCTTCCATTTTCCAAGATGATGCTCAATCCACTGAGCCATTCCAGTCAGGGCAAAAATACCCAGCTTTGTAAAGAGTGTTAAGTGTCCAGCACAAGGACCAGAGTGCACAGATATAAAGCAGGAATTACATTTAGATTTATAGAACCTTTAGAATATTAAGGTAGCATGTAGTTGCAGTGATTATCTAGTTCAACTCATTTTGGTGAGGTAACTTACCTAAAGATGCAAAATTACCACTGGTCAAGCTTAGGTTAGAACTTTGTTCTCTTGAGCTGTTCCTTGAACTTCTCTTCCCTGGGCATCTGAATTCATAAGACCTAGGCATGGGTCTGGCTCTGTTGTTAACTGCATCTGTGACCTTAGACAAATCACTGATTGTCACTGAAACTAATTTTCCCCACCTGAAAAATGTGGATAATAATACCTTTCAGGTTGTAGTGTATTAAATGGGATAATATGTTGGAAAGCCTTTTGTACACTGGAAAACACATGAAGTCATTAGAGCTGTGGAATCAAATGGTGTCTGATTAGATCCACTGACATTCCTAGGAAATTTCATGTGAGATCTAGATTTGCTTTCTTCTGAGAACGTTGTATGTAAATCTCATATAATAAGAGGTAGTGAGGTGGTCAGTCACCATCTCAGTAAGATCATCCCAAAGGGCCCATTTATAGTCTGGAAGAGACCTGAAACTTGGGAGTTGTTAGGAGGATCATGTGGACATGTATCCTTTAGCATCTTTTTTTTTTTTTTTCTGCTGTGAAAAAAATA
The DNA here is from genome assembly GCA_039655065.1 of Glossophaga mutica. NCBI lineage: Eukaryota > Metazoa > Chordata > Mammalia > Chiroptera > Phyllostomidae > Glossophaga > Glossophaga mutica. The sequence continues at coordinate 26,146,513 of CM077315.1, forward strand.
CAGTTAGATTTCACTTATGTCTAGAGGAGTGTTCACCAGGGATCTTTGGGAAGAGTAATACTCAGAGTTAGAAATATCCTGTCATTATGGTTAATAGGATGATGAGGTAAAAAATGATCTTGGCTGTTTATGATTCAAAAAAGCAGACTGAATAATGTATGGTGAATTAGACATAATGATAGCAAAGAAATAACTTATTTACTACAAGGCCCACTTAGTTATTTAATCACTTTACTATCAGACACATGTAGGTTTCCCATGCAAAGTGGTGAAAAGTTAGGAATGGCATAAATGCAATCATGTAATGTCAGCTGCAAAATGAAAGCTTCATTCTGAACAGTTCCGTGATTGAGCCAAGGTTCCTTGTGGTGTGTACATTGTAAAGGAACGGTGACTGGAATCCCTTACCATGTTCCTAGATTATTGTACCTTGTGGGACAGAGAGGCATGAAATTGGCAAGTTCAACCCAAATCGTGTTTGGACTTAAATGAGATCATTAGAGTAAAAATACTTTGGAAGAATTACTGGTGGAATGTGAAATTATTACTCTTAATTTAAATTTTTAGATAATTTAGGCCAAAAATGGAATGGATACTATTAGTGACATATGTTGAAATATCTATTACAGAAAAAACTAGTCCTAGAGTTATGACAGACATATTTGGATTCTGGCGTCATCTGAAATAATTAGCAAAAAGCACAACTGCCAAATTGTGTTACATACCAAGTATGTAGGAACCCAGTGATGTGCAACAATCAGTGAGGAGTGGAGCAATTAGAGGGAGCTACATAAAGACCTTGAAGAATGGGAGAAATTTAGATGGGAAGAGCAGGAAGGCAGATTTTAGCCCTGTTTATGTTCTGAGAAACTAGCCAAGGATCATGGCTGGATTCTGAAAGTTGGGCTGATTCTAGTGTTGTGTTCTTGCCCTTTTTCTGGGACCTCAAGGAGTTTTTAACAATGAATCAATTTTGGGCTCTTGCTCAAAGATGAGCAAAAGTATAGTTTTGACACAGAACATGCCAGGAGTGGACAAGGAAACTTTTTCTCCTTTTGGTCTCATTAAACTGTAAAGCAAGTATTCTTTCGTTTAAGAGAGCTGTAGTAATTGCCATTATCCTTCAGGCTCAGCTCTGCTTCTTATCAAAAGCTCTGACAGAGGGCATATCTGTTAGAGCAGCAATGTTCAGTAGAAACACAATGCAAGCCACATTTGCAACTTCTGAATTTTCTAAGCTACATGAATAAAGTAAAAACAAACCTAATATATGTAACTAATACAAAAATTATTAATGAGACATTTTATACTTTTCTCTTCATATCTGGTCTTCAAAATTTGATGTATCTTTTACTTTTCTTTTTTAAAGCACATCTCAGTTTGGTCTAGCCACATTCAAAGAGCTCGGCATCTATGTGTGGCTGGTGTCTACTCTGTGGGATGCCACAGAACTTTATTCCCTTTTTAAGGAGTGATACTGGCTGACTTTAGTCCTGTATTTAAGGATATATTTCTAAAGTACCTGGGTTGGGCGTGAGGGCATCTTTTCTTATCTAATGACCCAGACAAAATCAACTCCATATGATCTAAAAGGTTAAAGTTTTTACTGGAAGAATTTACACAAATGATGGTTTTCTTAATTTTGAAGAGAAAAAATCACACACAAAAAAGATCAGTAGATTTGCTACTCTAAAATATAAAACTTGTAGGTAATAAAAATAATTTATCATTAAAAATGGTACGCCAAAGACTGGGGAAAATATTTGCATTTATTATGAGACAGGTTTTTTAAAAATATATTTTATTAATTATGCTATTACAGTTGTCCCATTTTCCCCTTTCACTCCCCTCCACCCTGCACACCCCCTCCCACCCACATTCCCCACCTTTGGTTCATGTCCATGGGTCGTACATGTAAGTTCTCTGGCTTCTACATTTCCTATACTATTCTTACCCTCCCCCTGTCTATTTTCTACCCACCATCTATGCTACTCATTCTCTGTACCTTTTCCCCCTCTCTCCTCCTCCCACTCCCCTGTTGATAACCCTCCATATGATCTCCATTTCTGTGGTTCTAGTTGTTTGCTTAATTTGCTTTTGTTTTTGTTTTAGGTATGGTTGTTAATAATTATGAGTTTGCTGTCATTTTACTGTTCATATTTTTTATCTTCTTTTTCTTAGATAAATCCCTTTAACATTTCATGTAATAAGGGCTTGGTGATGCTGAACTCCTTTATCTTGACCTTATCTGAGAAGCACTTTACCTGTCCTTCCATTCTAAATGACAGCTTTGCTGGATAGAGCAATCTTGGATGTAGGTCCTTGCCTTTCATGACTTGGAATACTTCTTTCCAGCCTCTTCTTGTCTATAAGCTCTCTTTTAAGAAATTAGCTGACAGTCTTATAGGAACTCCTTTGTAGGTAATAGTCTCCTTTTCTCTTGCTGCTTCTAGGATTCTCTCCTTCATTTTTATCTTGGGTAATATAATTATGATGTGCCTTGGTTTGTTTCTCCTTGGGTTCAACTTCTTTGGGACTCCCTGAGATTCCTGGACTTTTTGGAAGTCTATTTCCTTTGCTAGATTGGGGAAATTCTCCTTTATTATTTGTTCAAATAACTTTTCCACTTGTTGCTCTTCTTATTCTCCTTCTGGTACCCCTCTAATTTGGATGTTGGAATGTTTAAAGATGTCCTGGAGGTTCCTAAGCCTCTCCTCATTTTTTTGAATTCTTGTTTCTTCATTCTTTTCTGGTTGGATGTTTCTCTCTTCCTTCTGGTCCACTCCATTGATTTGAGTCCCAGTTTCATTCCCAACACTATTGGTTCCCTGTACATTTTCCTTTATTTCACTTAGCATAGCCTTTATTTTTTCATCTAGTTTGTGACCAAATTCAAACAATGTTGTGAGCATCCTGATTACAGTGTTTTGAACCATGCATCTGATAGGTTGGCTATCTCTTTGTCGCTTAGTAGTATTTTTTTCTGGAGCTTTGATTTATTCTTTTTTTTTGGGGCCATTTTTTTTTTTGTCTTGACACACCTGTTACATAGTGAGGGGTGGAGCCTCAGGTGTTCACCAGGGCAGGGTAACCCACATCACTGTGTTGTGATGCTGTATGTGGGGAAGAAGTCCAAGAGGGAACAGTGCTGCTTGCTCCACTTTCTGCTGGATTTCAGTCACTTCCTCCACTCCCCACAAGCAAATTTGGCCCTTCTGGTGTTGACTCTAGGGTGGGTTGGCTTGTGGGACCCTGTGGGTCTCTCCAACGAACTATCCTGTGAGGCTGAGAGTTTCTCCCACTGCTGCCTCAACCCCCACAGGTGTTTTTAATTGGTGGTTTGAGGCTTTATTTTCCATGCTGGGGCTCTGGGTTGTGTGGTCTGTCTTGCTCCCCAATTGTTTCTCCTGGTTTATCTGCACATGAATGTGGGACCTCCTGTTCCACTAGTTGCTGCTGCAGCCTTGCCGGCCAGCTGCAGCCTTGCATGCCCTGGTCCTCCACTGCTGCTTCACTGCAAGTCCTCTCTGCATGCCCGTCTCCACCCCTCCTGCTGGTCTGGGTGAGTGTGTCTTCTTTAACTCCTTGGTTGTTGGACTTCCATATAGTTCAATTTTCTGTAAGTTCAGGTTGTTTTTTTGTTTTTAAATTGTTGTTGTCCTTCTTTTGGTTGTGCGAGGAGGCACAGTATGTCTACCTATGTCTCCATCTTGGCTGGAAGTCTAGATGAAATTTCTTAAAAGACACTATCTGCCAAACCTTATGCAAGAAGGAATTGATGATTGAATAGGCCTGTATCTATTAAATAAATTTAATTAATATTTAATAACCTCCCAAAAAGGAAAGCTTTAGGCCCTGATGAGTTCACTGATGAATTCTACTTCACTTATAAGGAAGAAAATATACCAATTCTCTACAATCTCTTTCGGAGGATAAAAGCAGAGGGAGTACTTTCTTACTGATACCATGAGGCCAGCAAGTACCTTAATGCCAAAACTAGACAAAGATGTTATAAGGAAAGAAGACTAAAGACCAATGTCTTTAATGACTATAAACAAAAATTCTCAATAAAATATCAAATTGAATAAAAATTGTAAAAAGAATTATACACTGTGACCAAGTGGGATTTATCTTAGGTAAGTAAAGCTAGTTCAGCATTTGAAAAAATCAAGTATAATCCATCAAATCAACTGATTAAAAAAGAAAAATCCCATGATCAGGAGCAGATGAAGAAAAAACATTTGACAAAATCCAACACCCATTAAATCTCAGTAAACTAGGAATAAAGGAGAACTTTCTCAACTTGATAATATCTACAAAAACCTACAGATGGCATGATACTTAGTGGTGAGAAACTTGAGGTTTTTTCACTAAGATCAGGGGCAAGGCGAAGATAATCTCTCTTAAGACTTCTTTTCAATATTGTATTGGTAGACCTTGCTAATGCAAGAAAATGAAATTAAGCAAAGGGTATATGTATTGGGAAGGGCGACATTAAACTATTTTTGTTTAAAGATAAAATTTATGTAGAAAATTCAAAGAATTGAAGGAATCAACAAAAAAATTCTTGGAATTAATCAGCAATTATATTGAAAGATTGCTTGATACAAGGTTAATATATGAAAGTCAATTGCCTTCCATATACCAACAATGAACAAGTACAGTTCTAAATTAAAAACACAATACCATTTGCATTACCACTCCCCTGATGAAATACTTAGGTATCAGTGTAACAAAATATGTAGAAGATCTATATGAAAAAAACTACAAAACTCTGATGAAAGAAATCAAAGAAGAACTAAATAAGTGGAGAGATATTTCATGTTCCTGGATAGGAAGACTCAGTATTGTCAAGATGCCAGTTCTTCCCAATTTGATCAGTGAATCCCTATCAAAATGTCAGCAAGTTATTTTATGGATATTGACAAAGCGATTCCAAAGTTTATATGGAGAGGCACAAAACCCAGAATAGCCAATTCAGTATTGAAAGAGAAGAACCAAGTTGAAAGACTAGGCAACTTGACTTCAAGACCTACTATAAAGCTCAGTACTCAAAACATGTGGTATTGTTTGAAATAATAGACAAATAGATAAATGGAACAGAATAGAGGGCCTAGCAATAGACCCTCATAAATACAGTCAACTAATCTTTGACAAAGGAGCAGAGACAGTAATGCGAAGGTAATCTCTTCAACAAATGGTGCTAGAACAACTGGATATCCATATGAAAAAAAAGAACATAAGTATGGTGATGCCTTTTTAGAAACAACACAAGAGAAACTATCTGTGAAAGAATAATTGACAAACTGGACTTCATTAAAATTAAAAACTGCTCTGTGAATGACAATAAATATTCAGGGAATTAGAAGATAAGCGATAAACTGGGAGAAAATATTTGCAGAAGACACATTCTAATAATGGACTGTTATTCAAAATATACACAGAACTCTTAAGATTCAATAATAGAAAATAAACAACCCAGTTTAAGGAGTGGGCCAAAGACCTTATCATACACCTCACCAAAGAAGACCTATAGATGGCAAATAAGTTTATGAGAAGATGCTCCACATCATGTAGGGAAACACAAACTAAAACAATGAGATATCCCTACATACCTATTAGAATGGTCAAAATTCAGAACAACAACACTAAATGCTGGTGAGGATGCAGAGCAGTAGGAATTCTCCTACATTTATGGTGGGAATGCAAAATTGTGCAGCCATTTTGAGAGACACTTTGGTGATTTTTTATAAAATTGAACATGTTCTTACCATATGATCCAGCAACAGCGTGCATTGGTCTTTACCTAAAGGAGTTGAAAACTTAAGTCTACACAAAAACCTGCACAGGAATGTTGAAGTAAGCTTTATTCATAATTTCTAAAATTTGGAAGCAACTAAGATTCCCTTTAGTGGGTGAATGGACAAACTGTGGTACATCTAGGCAATGGAATACTATTCAGCACTAAAAACAAATGAGCTATCAAGCCACGAGAAGATATGAAGGAATCTTAAATGCATATCACTAGATTAAAGAACAAATATGAAAAGGATTTATATAATGTGTGATTCTAACTATATGACATTCTGGAAAAGGTAGAGCTATGGAGACAGTGTAAAGATTAGTAGTTGCAGGGTGGAGGGTGGGGAAGATATGAATAGCCAGAACTCAGAGCATTTTTAGGGCAGTGAAAATACTCTGTATGATTTTATAATGATGGATGTATGTCATTATACATTTTCCCAAACTCACAGCATGTACAAGACGAAGACCAAATTCTAAAGTAAACTATGGACTTTGGGTGATTATGATATGTTTATGTAGGTTCATCCTTGGTAAAAAATATACCATCTGGTGAGTGATGTTGATTATGGGGAGGCTATGCTGATGTGGAGGACAAGGGGGTATATGGGAAATTTCTGCACCCCCTTCTATATATTTTTGTAAACCTAAAACTACTCTAAAAATAAAATCTTTCCAAAAAAGGAGGTAGAGCTGTGTGTTCAGATATGGGGCAAACTCTAGGATGTTGATAAATGAAGAAAGTCATAGGATGAATAGAAGAATCTGATCCCTTTTGTGTTAAAAAGTGTTTATATTTGTAAGCAAATCCATGCAAAAATGATATGAAGGGCACCTAGCAAGGAGTAGGGAAAGGGATCATTCATGCTTTAAATTATATGTGTTTTGAATGTTTTAAACTTTCATAGTATGTATATGTATATGTATATGTACACACACATACAGACACACAGACATACACACATATATGTGTATCTCCATATCCCCATATTTATGTAATACAAGTTGAAATGAGAAAAGAAACAACAAAATTTTTCATTCTTGTTCTGTTTTTACTGTTAAGAATATATAAAAAATACTCTTCTATTTACAATTAAAAACAAGTATTTAGAAAGAATGAGGGTGCCTGAATATGTCCCTCCACTGAAGGCATCTTTTAATACTGGCTCACATTTCTGAATGGGTCAGATGATATTTTGGGAACAGTTTCTTGAATCCATTGGGGATTTTCTAACTAGCTTCCCCACCCTGAGCTAGAGCTAAGGGGCCTTCATTTTCCAGGCACAGGCCGGCAGTTGGCAGTGTTTGCTCAAAGGCAGGTTGATGTCCTAATCAGAGTGCTTTGCCTGTAGCACTGGCATTTCAGAAACACTGACAACTGAGGGGGAAGCAGCAGATAAGCAGCATATCACTGGCCACAATGGGCCTTTCTATTACTCAGGTTAAATTGAAACACAGGCCCAACTGTGAATTTTAAACAGTGTTATCAGAATGTTTGACAGCTCATCCAGGAATATAATAAAGTTCTACTGAGGAGGCAGAGGTATAATCCAAATCTCAAAATTTCTCTTTATGCATCAGTGAATGAGAGGATTATAGGTGTAACTGACATACAAGTGGGATTGATGTATGTGTGTGTACACATACATGCATGTGTACAGACATTCACATATGTACATGCATGTGTGTATATGTGACAGCCCCAACCTAGAATAGTTTATGCTGTTTTCCTTGGCACCACGAAAATATTTCCCAAAGATAAAATTTTGGCTTGTAAGCCATACTCCCAAGGGGGCGAGGATGGGGAAGGAGTGTATGTAGGTAGGTGTGCAGGAGATAGCATAGAAAGCAAATTCTGGTGTGGTTGTGGTTAATGATTTAGAGTTTCTGTTCTGTGTGCAATGCATCTATCCACTCAACAAGTACATTTTATTTGTTTAAAAAAACAAAAAGAAGTATAATAGATACTGAATATTGAAAACAACTTTATTAATCTTTCATGGAACTGTTTTATAAAATGATTTCATCTTGAGAACCTTTTAAATTTTAATTTTAAAACAATTTAAAAATAATTGTTGTATAATTGGCCATAACTTTGTGTTCTTGAAAGGAATAGCTTGAATCATCAAGATGCTGCCAGTGCCTACATCCTGTGCAACATATATGGGGGTTGAGGCAACTGTCAAAGAAGTAGTGCATGTATGTGCTTTTGCATGTGTCTGTGTGTATGCACATGTATTTGTATGTGTATTTAGGGGTGTATGTGTGAGTGGTGGGTGGGTGGAGTGAGGATGAGAAAGACTAGGGTTAAATGAAGACCCAAAGTGAGAGTCTTTTTTTTTCTTTCCATTCCTTTCTTTCCTACTTTCTTCCCTTTCTTTTTTCTTTTTTTACTACTTTTGTCTTCTTTCCTCTTTCCCAATTTTATTCTGTCTCCTTTTTTTGCATCCACTATTCTGTTCTTATTCCCTCTCATCTCTTTTGTATTTAGAACTATGGAATTTTTTCAATGTTTTATTATTCTTTTAGAAAGCACCTTTAGCAGAGAGAAACTCATGTGAATTACTACAGTATTTCAAATCGTGGTTGTTTTAGTATATCTTTAGTATACTAAATATATACTATATCTTTAGTAGATACTCTAAAGATACTATATCTTTAGTATATCTTTAGTATATTTTTAAATATATTCCAGGTAACTCTGATAGGGAACATTCTTGAATAATAAGTTACATTAATAGGAATCACTATGAGAATAAAAACAATTGGATTAAAAAATACTTCTAACTCTAAAAAATCATGTTTTTATTGGAATTATCTTCATTTTATTGAATACAAAGAAATTAAAAATATTGTTAAAATGTAGTATTTAATAATGTTTCAGACTCCCTCCTCTCAATTCATTTTTTTCCCTTAAGAAGTACCTGAATTCAATTGTGACATTAAATTCTCAAAGTTTACCTGTGTATTTTTAGTGCCTTATTTGCGATTTTGTCATTGGTTTGAAATAATAAAAATTATTCAGTGTGAACAGATTTGAATTGACAGTGAGAATGGCCTCTTGCTCAAGATTCATTAACCAGATGCTGAACTAGAATATAATAAAAAATGTCCAAACTACAGGAGCAAAGATTTCATTTTATCTTAGTGTTTGCTGCTGTTCTTTCCAGAGTTCCCTAGAGTTTGTGTTGGTTGTTCAGCAGAAAGAAAAAACAAAGTGAGCTCAAGTTTATCAAAATGTCTGACCTTCAGTTTCTTCTTCTGTGAAATGGGGACAGTAGTAATATCTACTTCCTAAATGTTCATACTATTATGAATACAAAATAAGAAAGAAATGGATATGTGAAAATGCTATGTAAATATTAGTTATTATTCAGTGCTTAGAAGGGACAGAGTTTCATTTTTCTTAAAGGTTTTGCTCTAAGTTTCATGTTTGTTTCTAATTTGTGGTTTGATCATAGCAGCCATGGATATATCTATTGAATTAATGAAACCTTGGTATATTATTGAAATTTTTCTGAAAAAATAATAATATATTATTATTTTTTAATTTTATTTTAATTGTTGTTCAAGTACAGTTTTCTGTCTTTTACTCCCATCCCAGCCCACCCACCCAGCCCTCCCCACCTCACTCCCATTTCCACCCCACCTAGTTTTTGTCCATGTGTCCTTTATACCTTTTCCTGTAAACCCTTCCCCTTTCCCCCTGAAATTCCCCTGAAATATTATTTTTAAAAATTAAATGTCCATAGTCATTGTCTTAAAAGAATGTTTTTTGAGGAAAGGCCATGTATTATTATTCATCTTCACGTTGCTGTCACAGTGCCTGGTTCATTGTTGGTGCACAGTAAATACTTATAGCATGACTGGATCTATAATCCCATTTGTGGAATGGGACAGTAGTTCAGTCCTTTATTAAACACTTAACACTTGGGAATCAAGGACAAAGAGTCCAAAAGAGTACTCACAATGATACTTTATCTTCAAGTCTAACTGAGGCCATTGTGGAAGCAGATTTTGGAGCAACTCTCTGTTTTGTCTTTGACTTCTATAAGACCCCAGACTTTCAGGGCTCTTGGGTTCTTTAACCCTGGCTTTTGGGGGTACCTCACATATCCTGTCTCCAAGCATCCTCTTTACTCTCTCTTCTTCCTCCTATTCCTATCCTTTCCACCCTCATTCTCCCCTCTTCCCAGGGACCTATTTTCCTTGGCTTCTACAGCAGCTTGTTAACCACTGAGTTCCATTTGGCTTCACTCTAGAATGGTGGTGGTTGTGGTGATGGTGGTTATGGTTGCAGCTTTTGGTCCCAGCAACTATACCTTTTTTATTGCCAACATTGATATCCTCATGGCATAACAACTGTTTTTTTTTTTTTTTTTTTTTTTAAAGTGATGCTATAGAATCTATCTCTATTTCCACACTGAGGTATAATACCTAATTCCCCTTCTGGTACCCATGCTTAATATGTGCCATGCCCTATGAAGAAGATAAGGTTGGGATCAGGCTGGGGAAAAGAAAAAGAAAGAAAAGAAAATTGTGCCATCACAATTGAATGAACATACTAACATTTTAGCACAGAGCTTATTCAATTAAGGTCTAGAATTTTGTTCCCTTTACACATACTACCAGAGCTTTGATTATTTTCAGTGGAAGCTGAAGTTATCAGCACCATCATTGAGATTGGAAGAAGGATCTCTTCTAGTGGCTGAAATTAAGAGGAAGGAGTCATAGCACAGAGAGTGAGTTGTGTGTGAAAGCAAGGTCTTTGGCCAGTAACTAAGGCTAATAATGATCCAATGGAAGAAATAAAGGGCAGAGGCAAGTCTAAGATGGTTCTGATGGCTGGCAGCTGAATTCCCTGATAAAATTTTTTCCCCTCAAAAGCTTTTGCAGGAGTAGCACAGATGGGATCCTAGGTCTACCAGTTCATGGCTGTGGAATCTTAGGCAAGTCTCTTGTGCTCTCTGACTCTGAAAATTTTAATTATAAATGGGGTAACAATAATTAATAATATCTGCTCTGCCTATTTCATGGGATTGTTGCAAGCATAAAAAAGGATAAAAATAAATAACCTGGAGAGGTAATCAAAAGCTTATCTTAGATGAACAAACAGGTCCCACATAGAAAAGGAATTATGGGCCAAAAGCCAGAATTAGCATTCATTTGTAGTTCCCTGCACTAAAATATATATTTTTCCTATGTTGAAATTCAAATCAATGTATTTAAAAATAATATTTATTATAAGCCCCTTTAATCCAGAATTGAGCCAATAGGTTTTGTAATTAGATACAAAATAAAACTGGATCTTCAAAATCTTTAAATTGACTTTACTGAATTAATAATGTACTTGATGCATGTCTCAGACATTGGTTTGTGATGAAGCGTCCTTTTCAGACACTCATTGTAATTTATGTCAGTACTTTTAATAACTCTTACAAGTGCAGCCAGGGGAAGCCCATCTCTCTTCAACATGGGCCTGGTAATTAGTGCTCAGGAAGCACGGCTGTGACATAGTTATAGTCTACCCAGTTGCTGTTGTCCTTGCTTGTCAGCATTCTGACAAGGAATGTTTATCACTGTACTAGCTGGCTCCTCAACTTTGACATTTAGCCACAGTGGCTTACACTTGACTCCAGACACCTAGAATCTGGCTTAATTAGCAAGGCCTCCACACACCCCTGCCCACTCCTCCCAGGAGCTTCCCTGAAGGCCAACTGTAGAGTGATGTTAATGTTAGATTCACAGGTTGCAAACCAGCTTTTGATTCTGGCCCCTTATTATGCAGGGATGAGCCTCAGCATTAAGGAGATGAAAACAAATTTCTCAGGGAGGGTGAGATCCAGAGTCTGGTGGTCCCAGAGAGAGAGTGAGTCAGGTATGGGCATGCATGGGACCTGTTGGGGGAACTGAGCAGGAGGTGGAGGTGGAAGTGATAATGGTTATGGCAGGGTTTCACTGGCAGGAGAAGTGGATAAATGCAATTATTTGTAGGTTCATAAATGTGGCTATTGTAGCTGTAGGACTTGTGATACGCAAATGGAAGGACTGGGCAGTGTGCTGGATCTATCAGTAATTCTAGGAATGTGTGACTTGATAAGGCTTCTTGGAGTGATAGTGAAATGTAATCTTTTTAATAAAGATTTTGTTTATTTATTTTTAGAAAGGGGGGACAGGAGAGAGAAAGAGAGGGAGAGAAACATTAATCAGCCATTTCTTGCACACCCTCAATTGGGGACCTGGCCCACAACCTAGGCATGTGCCCTGACCAGGAATCAAACTAGCGGCCTTATAGTTTTCAGGCCAGTGCTTAATCCACTGAGCCACACCAGCTGGGGTGAAATATTATCTTATTAGCAATAAAAGGAACCTGGCTGTTACTGAAATGTAGTCATAATGATCAGTTAAACCACATGATGATATATTTAATTCTAATGTTTGAGAGATGTTTCTTCACCAGGGTATGAAAGAATTGCATTATAAATATATCAAATTGCTTATTTTCCCTCTTTCAGTTTTATGTATAAGAGTTACATTCAAGTTACAGAATACCATTGAGCTTATGTTGTTGAAAAGATGGAATTGGATGGAGTCTCTGTCCTCAAGTAGAAGACTGACTAATGAAGTCAACAACACAAAAATACAGTGTCAGTAACAGATATAGATAAAATATAGCCAATTCTCAATTGTCTGAACTTAAAACTTCTGTAAGTTGAACTACATAGCTAATGAATACAATTCTCTCATGGCTGATTTCAGATATATACAGGATGAAATGCGAAGTTGATGCTAAATTAGATTAAGTCACACACAAAAGATGCAAAATCCATAATGAAAAAAATAGGTTTTTAATGAATCCGTTGTTTATTCAACCAATATTAAAGAGCACCTACTATATACCATGTTCTGGAAATATGAGGTGAACATAATATACATGTTCCTACTCCTGTAGCATGGACACTCCAGCGCAGTGGAGATGACTCCACAAAAAGGAATGACCATGAAAATTCTCCAGGTAGTGAGACATATGAATGCTTCTCAAAGGGTGGTCCCAAATTAACGTCCGTGTCACCAAGGAGATTGTTAGAAATGAAAATTCTTATAACTCTCAGTTCCACATTAGACCTACTGAAATAGAAACTCTGTGGGAGTGGGCACAGGAATTTGTGTTTAACAAGTTCTCAAGGTGATTCTGATGTATACTCAAGGTCGAGACTGTGGCACTCCAGACAGAAGTAACATTGCATGATATAGGTGAGAGTACTTAGGCATTCCATTTGGATTGGGTGCGAAGGGAAGCCTTCTCTAAAGAGCTGACATTTAAGTCAAGATCTGAAAGTCAAGAAAACCCACAGTGGTTCCAGACAGAAGGAGCAGAGAGGACAGAGCCCCTATGTTGGGAATGAGCATTGCATATTTGAAGAGCAGAAATGTTGGTATGCCTTAAACATAGTCAAGGGGGAGAGTGATTCAAATTAGGGACAGTGGTATAGGCAGGGCTCAGGTGGTGGTTGGCAGAGCTTCCCAAATTTAATGGGCATATGAATCACTTGCGGATTTTGTTAAAATGCAGATTCTGATTCAGTAGGTCTAGGGGTAGGAATTGAGATTCTGAATTTTTAGCAACCTCTGGTCCATGGACCACACTTGAAGTAACAAGGGTGTAGGGCTTTGCAATAGCAAAATGCAATCCAATACCAAATCTCTGTGGATGTGTGTATGGGTGGGTCTGAGATTATTTGTTTTAAATTCTATGTTCCTTCTTGGATAATTGAACATTGGCTTACACTGTGGTGTGCTTCAGTGAGGGGGCAGTTGATTGGATTAGGTTGTAATTGGGGCAATTGGGAGGTTTTTGCAATTAATTTTAAAGGTGAAGGATGTAGTTTAGTGCTGTGTGGCAGAATCTGGCCAGGTGTGGATTGTCTGGGCCTTAAGAGAGACAGGGAGAGTTTTGGACAAGAGGCAACTGTGTCATACTCTCCATGCAGGATGGAATTCCTGAGCTGACCAGTGCAATCTCCTCTTTATTGTTGCCTTTTGTTCAGGGTTTCTCTCCCTTTTCAACTCCTGCCTCAGTGGCCTTTGGACCATCAATAGCTTTACCTCTCTCCAAAGTCCTAACTTCCTATTAGTGATCTAAACTGTGCAGATGTTTAGGTGTGCTCTCCATCTATTACCTCCCTCCTGAGTACCAAGATATTGAGATGAGCTGAGGGACCTTCCTATTGGGGCCAGTGCTATGGACCTTCAGATGAAGCTGTGTGTCCCAAAACACCACCCAAATGATTTTGGATCTACTATGGGAGTTGCTTATGTTTCCTAGCCTCCTTATACATTCCTGCCAGTTTCGGTGTCCTACCTGTGCATCCTGTGGCATCTGACAATGATGTGTCCCTGATTTTTGGTGTCACTGCGTTGTTCTTTCACCCTACTGTGTGGCCTTTTCTATCAGCAGTCTCAGGAAAATGCTTCCTGGGAGTTAGTTTTTGCTCCTTAGCTCTCTGCTTCCTCCTCCTCAGTCCCAAAAGCGTAACCATTTCCCTTGTTTTGCCCTGGAGCTTTTTTTTTTTCTTCCTGAGTACTAAGCACCCACCAAGATGCTCCACCCTTTCCACTTTCTTTCCTTTCTTTTCCCATTCAGCAAACACTTATTGAGGCTATTCTATGTGCCCAAAACTGTACAAGGCCCTGGAGTACAAAGTTGGACAAACTTAGTCCCGGACCTCACTGTTCAGAGGGAAGACAGAAAGGTAAACAATGATTAGAATACTACAGCTTGGGAAGGCGAGAAAAAGGCAGAAGAGGGGTGGAAATGGAACACAAAATGTTGGCACTGCGGGAGGAGGTAGAGAAGGCTTCACTGGAATTTTGGCATTTGAATTGGTTTTTGAAGGATGGTTAGTAATGGACAGGTTGCTAGGGTCTTAGATTTATAAACTAGGAGGGATGGAAAGGATATTAGAAATTACATTTTGGTTCACTTAATAATGAGCCATCCAGAATGTTAGAGGACAATGTCATAGATCATTTAAATTCATATCATCTTTGCCTTGAGGCTTAAATACTGGGGTCTTTTTATATTCCTGCTGCCTTGTATTTAAGCAGAAAAATACCCAGGAAAAAGAAACACCAGAGTTTTCTGTTAAAGTTAGGCAAAAAAAAAAAAAAAAAAAAAAAATCCCTCATAAAAAAGAAAGAAATAGGGTTCCATAAATCTCTGTATGTTTTTGAAACCTGAGAGATTGTATGACCTGCCTCTCCTAAAAGATGAGGAATTTGATATTTTCATTCTTGTATTATTTGGAATTTCTTTGCTATATACCAAATAACAACTGTAAATACATTATACCCAGAAAGATGTTTTGTTCCTGTTGCTGGTAAAAAAAATTAGCTCGCTAACACTTCACCCCTCAATTATACTGTTCTTTCATTGGAGCGCTGCTCATCAGGATAACTGACAGTTTCAATTGTTCTCTGTAAAAAGTTGACATCCAGGCTGGGCATCCTGCCTGCAGAATAGCATTGGTTGAGGATGAATGGTAAGCTAATGAGCCTACCTACCTCCTTCCCCCGCTTCGCACCCCCAGCGTGAAGTATGGTACATAGCATCTGGTTTAGTAATACAAACAAAGAGACATTGAAACTCTAAGGAGGGATGAAGTAATTACATCCTTACCTGGATAAAAAAGTGAAAATGGAGAATTCTCTGCCTATTGGTCAAAGGAGTGCATGTCCCATCATAGAGCATGGCCCTTGCAATATCTCTCTCTTTTTAAAAATCCTCACCTGAGGATATATTTTTATTGATTTTAGAGAGAGAGAGAGACGGGGGAAGAGAGAGCAACAGAGAAGGAGAGAGAGAAACATCAATTTGTTGCCTCCTGTATTCACCCTGACCTGGGATAGAACCTGCAACCTAGGTGTGTGCCCTCACTGGGAATCGAATCCCCAACCTTTTGGTGTATAGGACAATGCTCCAACCGAATGAGCCACACCAGCCAGGGAGAAATTTGTATTTTTTTAAAGATGAATATTGTATTTGTACTTATTCAGCCCTAAGAAACAGATATCCTGATTTACAATGGTTTAAAGAAGATAGGATTTTATTTTTCATATGCAAAGGAATCTGGTTGTGTTGATTCAGTGGCTCAGAAATGTCAGGACCCATCATGACTGTAATTCTCCTGGCCTTTCTCTGTTGCCTGTTGCCTCATGTTTGCAAGAACAGTGCCATAACTCTAAACCTCATGGTCATATTCAAGACACGAAGAGGGGGTGGTAATGGTTTTGGCTACATTTTTTTTTTAGTTTTGGAAAGCAAAATTTTTCCAGAAGTTTTCCAGATAACTAACTCCCTTCTATATCTTTTTAGTCACAACTGGATTCGTGGAGCCACCCCAAGACATATGGAGAGCTGATAAAGTAGGAACTGAATCCAGTGCTTCTATGAACAACATAGAAAGGGCTGTTAGCAAGTAAGAGGCAGAGTTTGGACAGTGCAGGCAGTGACAGTGTCTGCTACAGATGGAGAAACATACCTATACTTAACACTGGTGGAGAAAATATTTTTAAAAAATACCTCCATGTTCATATGACACAAACAAGTTAATGCTAGATTACTATGCCAATTATTATGCCCAGTATTCTGGAAGAATTACAACAGAGATAATTAACCTAGTTTTGGCACTTTGGGCACCTGCAGTTGGCTCTGGTAGTCAGGTAAGATCATCCCAGTGAGATTTACCTGCATTATGAGAGACAATATGGATTTTTACATGTTATGATTCTAGCGCCTAAGAGTATTGAGCCATACAATAGACCTGTGTATTTGTCCTGAGACTTCCAAGAACACACCAGTTTTTTCAAAAGCACTACTGAGCAATGAACTAACATCAAAATGCAGGTATTGGTTCATTTACCACCTAATGACTAATTCCCCACATAGTAGCTCACAGTGGGGATGATTCAAATTAGTGCCTTACCAAAATTATAAATCGCTACATGTCATTATAATCCAAGATCTCCCACAAACAGTAAAAAACACGAATGTTAAATTTGCAAATGGAATAATGCCTTCTGTGCATTCTCCAAAATGTGTTTAATGTCATCAGTAAAATATCAGATCATAGTTACCATAAGGATTTTCAGTGTTTATTTAAGAAAACATTGAAGTGGATACATTTTATTATTTTATTTTATTTAGAGGTGGTAAGAGACTATTGTACGCAGATATTGTTCCACCTGAGAGATGACCAGGCTGAGGTTTGAGCTTTCTTCGTCTAAGGCTTGAAGCTCTTCAGTTGGGAACCAAATTCTGCCTAAAATAAATAGCTGTAGGATTGCTGGGTTCAGGCCTTAATAAAAGTGATGGTGGCTTAGATGTAGAAGAGAAGCAGAGTAAGGAGGATGACGGTGGTTAACACTAGGGGGAAGGCCTGGGAATTGGGTCTAGGAGTTGCCCTTTCTCATTTCTCTCATCACTATCCCATTGTCTACCTTAGACTTTGCTCTTTTTTATTTTTATTTATTTTAAAAACACCTGCTGCATGGATCACATTCTGGAAAAAGAAGTATGCAAGTTTCCTGAGTACATATATCCTTAACTATGCCCATACCCATACCTATAGCTATCTGTATTTAGGGGTGTTAGGCCCCGTAGATTACCAATATATTTGTACTTACAAAAACAGCAGAACATATCTAAACATGACAAACTGGTGTTGCAATCACACATTTTATTGTCTTATGTAAGATAGACAGTACTATGAATGGCAGTCCATGCATTAATTTAAGTGTTCCCCTGATTTTGTACATAATGTTCTCTTAGAAACTCAAATGTATAAAACTTAAACAAGATTACCTGCAAGTTCTGTTACCAGAGAGCTGAAACACATTCTAATATCCATAATTATACCTTGCCTTTTAGGCATGATCTTCAATGATTCATACATTTCCTACATGTACTTTCTTCCTTTGGAACACAGCACAAGGTTGACCAGCTTGAAGTCAATGAGATTCTGATTGAGGCTAATGACTTACCACTTTCTACAGGCCTAATGATTTCTATCTTTGTCTCAACCACATTGAGTTAATGAGACCTCTGCTTCTTATCATGGGTATCAACACTTTTTGTTTTTCTTCCTCCACTCATTTTTGTAATCTAATAAGGGAAAAATGCAATAAAATATTCATATAATTGTACAAATATTGCTTTACTTTCACAAATGAGAATGCATCTAACCACAGGGCTACTGTGGAATAGCCAGCCATGTTCAGATGCAAAAGAACTCTTATTTATGGAGTTAAATCTATAAAGTATCAACATATGGATTGCTGAATAAATACATTTCCTTGTATTCAACTCATCACAGTTTTATAGTTGGTACTCAGTCATATACTGCATGTATAAAAGCTGGGAGCAGGAGCTAATACTCTTAACTCCAAGTTAGTGTTTATTAATCCTTTTTAGCAAATATTTATTGAACATCTACTCTTGCATGCAAGATCCTGTTCTAGGTGGTAACACTCTATTTCATGTAATCCTGAACTAGAGTCTTTATGACAACTCTCTGATTCCAACTTGATTTTTATTTTTGTAACCCCTCTGATTAGCCCTTTGGCTTTGTGTCTGCAATTTTCTGTAGTGGTCCTGCTTTTGGAAGAGGCTTTCTGCTTGTAACATTTGCTCACTTGGATTTTTCCTTTGACTAGGAGTTAAATTCAGGCCATTTCAGTCCCAGTATTTCTATTAATGTGACTAAATTACCTTGCAATGTGGACAAGGAACCTTGGAAGAATCTCTGTTGAGTGATAATGACAAATTCCTATAGACCCTGTAGCCAATCATTAAAATTTAGCACTCTCAAGCGATAACCAAATGTTGAGAGAAACTTTTTTCCTATTGTTCTATTTTTACTCTCAAGGTTTTTCTTTTCCTTTCTTTTCTTTTTTTCACAGGTAGTTTGTTAGGAAAAAATAAAATGAAACAATCAATTCTGTCTTTCATCAAGTGGCATGGAAATGAGTTTACTGTGTAAGGAGAGTCATAGGTTGAGTTCCGAGAAGTTGGACCCAAAGTAGTGTTTTAGTGTCCAGAATGTTAATTAGAAGTCAATGCCTCTGGAAGGGAGGAGGAAGATGCAAGTTTGGGCAGAGGGAAGAGTTGAACTGTGATGCATGCCTGGCAAAGCTTTGCCTGACTTCATGGACTATGTTATCCATCAGAGTTAACTCTCATTGGGATGAAATGGCTGGTTCTTTACCCCAGACCTCTATGAGCCAGGGAATATGGGCTGCACCAGGGAGAATGTGCCCTTGAGCCAGGTGCCTCTCTGCAGCTCAGGCATACCTTTTTTTTTTTTTTTTTTTAATATATTTTATTGATTATGCTATTATAGTTGTCCCATTTCTCCCCCATCATTCCCCTCCACCCTACACACCCTCTCCCACCCACATTCCCCCCCTTTAGTTCATGTCCATGTGTCATAAGTTCTTTAGCTTCTACATTTCCCATACTATTCTTGCCCTCCCCCTGTCTATTTTCTATGCAGTATCTATGCTACTCATTCTCTGTACCTCTTCCCCTCTCTTTCCTCCTCCCATGCCCCTGTTGCTAACCCTCCATATGATCTCCATTTCTGTGGTTCTGTTCCTGTTCTAGCTGTTTGCTTAGTTTGAAGTCTTGAAAAGCAGGGACCTACATACAAAATTGCTCTATCCAGCAAAGCTGTCATTTAGAATGGAAGGGAAGATAAAGTGCTTCTCAGATAAGGTCAAGTTCAAGGAGTTCATCATCACCAAGCCCTTATTATATGAAATGTTAAAGGGACTTATCTAAGGAAAAAAAGATAAAAATATGACAGTGAAAAGACAGCAAACTCACAGCTATTAAGAACCACACCTAAAACAAAAGCAAACTCAGGCATACCTTGATGGAGCTGATAGCTAGGGCAATATGTCTTCCCTTGAAGGGGGTCTAGTCACACATTTCTGAAAGATAAAAATCTCAGCAAACAGGAATAGAGGGGAACTTCCTCAACTCGATAAAAAATATTTACAAAAACCTATATCTTACTTTAACAGTGAGAAACTGAATGCTTTCTTCCAGAGTTTGAGATTAAGGAAAGGATGTTCTTTCTCTTCATATCATTCAAGGTTTTCCAGGGAAACAGAACCAGTAGGAAAGTAATATATCTAAAAAGAGATTTATTATGAGGACTTGGTTCATGCAATGCAGAGCAGGGGTGTCAAACTCATTTTCACCGGGGGCCATATCAGGCTCACGGTTGCCTTCAAAGGGCCAAAATAATTTTAGGACTGTATAAATATAACTACTCCTTAACTGTTAAGGAATTGAAATTACACTCGGCCCTTTGAAGGCAACTGTGAGGCTGATGTGGCCCCCAGTGAAAATGAGTTTAACACCCTTGAAGTAAAGGCTGAGAAGTCCATCCAGAAAAGCTGGTGATGGCATTCAGTCTGAGTCCAAAGGCCTGAGGACCAGGGAAGCTGATAGTGTAAATCCCAATCTGAGGGCTGGAGGAGATGAGATGATGTCCCAATTCAACCAGTGAGGCAGTATAATAAGGGGCAAATTCCTCTTTTCTCCTCTTTTGTTCTCTTCAGGCTCTCAGCAGATTAGATGATGTTCACCCACATTGGGGACACCCATCTACTTTACTGAGTCCAATGATTCAAATGCTAACCTCATCTGGAAGTACTCCTCACAAACATACCCAGAAATAATGCTGAATCTGGGCACCCTGTGGCTAGCCAGTACATAGAATTGTACTGGAAATGTAGAAGCTAAAGAACTTATGACACATGGACGTGAACTAAAGGGGGGGAATGTGGGTGGGAGGGGTTGTACAGGGTGGAGGGAAATGATGGGAGAAAAATGGGACAACTGTAATAGCATAATCAATAAAATATATTTAAACAATACAAAACAAAACAGAACCCAACATACCCCCCCCAAAAAAAAAGTATGGTATTGGCAAAAGAATACACAAATAGATCAGTGGAACAGAGTAGAGAATACAGAAATAAACCCACATAAATATAGTCAACTGATCTTTGACAAAGGAACAATATAATGGAAAAGGACCGTGTTTTCAACAAATGGTGCTGGCTCTATTGGACACTGATTTGAAAACAAAAAACAAAGACAAAAGGCAAATAAAAAGCCAGCTTAGATGCAGACCTTGCACTATGCACAAAAATTAACTTAAAATGGGTCTTTGAATTAAATGTAAACCACAAAATTATTGAGCTTCTAGAAGATAGGTAACCTTTGGTTTGGCAATGAGTTTTTAGATACAATACCAAAAGCATGATCCAAAAAAGAAAAAATTGATAAATTGCACATAAAATGAACAAAGTTTACAAAGTACACTGTTAAGAGAATTAGATTACAAGCACAGACTGGGAAAAAATATTTACAAAATATATATCTGATAAAGGACCGTATCCAAAATGAACAGAGAATTCTTAAAACTCACCAATAAGAAAAGAAACATCCCAATTAAAAAATGGGCAAAAGATCTAAACAGCCACCTCACTAAAGAAGATACACAGGTGGCCAATAAGCATATGAAAAGATGTTAAACCTTATGTGTCATTAGGGAACTGCAAATTAAAACAACAATGAGGTACCACTATCTATCTACTAAAATTAAAAAAAAAAATCCTGATAGTACCAGTTGCTCTCAAGGATTCAGAACAAGAGCCCTCAGTCCTTTCTGGTGGGAATGCAAAATGGTAGTCAGTTTGGAAGACAGTTTAGCAGTTTCTTACACAGTTAAACGTAGTCTTATCATACACTGTATGGGGAAGAGAACAGTCCTAGTTATTTCTCCAATTGGTTTGAAAACATATGTCCACATGAAAGCCTGAACCTGAATACTTATAGCAGTTTTATTCATAATCATCAAAATCTGGAAGCAGCTAAAATATCTTTCAATAGTTCAATGCATAAATTAGTGGTCCATCCATTCAATGGAATATTATTCATTGATAAAGTGAAATGAGCCATAAAGCACAAAAAAACATAGATTGACCTTAAATTCATATTGCTAAGTGAAGGAAGCTAGCCTAAAAGACCACATATTGTTTGATTTTAGTTATATGACATAAAGATAATAAAAAGATAAGTGGTCTCCAGCAGTTTGGGGAAAGAAGAGTATGGGCTACATAGGTGAAGCATAGGGGATTGGGGGCAGTGAAGCTATTCTATATGATACTATAATTGTAACAAATGACATTATGTTTGTAAAATCCCATTGAACTTTACTACACAGACAGTGAAACTTAGTATATGAGAATTTTAAAAAGTTGTTTAGGACTTCCGGCCAAGATGGAGGCATAGGTGGACATACTGTGCCTCCTCTCACAACCAAAATTAAGGGCAACGAATATTTAGAAATAAGAAAACAACCAAAACTGGTAGAAAATTGAATTGTACGGAAGTCCAGCAACCATTCATCCAGACCGGTAAGAGGGGCGGAGTCGCAGCAGGAAAAAGTGGAGGTGCGGACCCGGGCATGCCAGCAGCAGCAGCTGGCAGTTCCCAGGTGTGTAGGCAGTGGCTAGCAGACCCCAGGCGCACGGGGACAACTGTGCAGACCCAGTGAGGCTGCGCAAGGCGTGCTGACTGACCAGGTAGTCCCACATTTGCACACAGATAATCCAGGTGAAGGGGAAGTGGTGGAAGGGACTGGAATCCAAGAGAGAGCAGAGCAAGCACCATTGTTCCCTCTCAGACCCTGCCCCCACATACAGCATCACAACTCAGCAACTGGGCTGCCCCACCCTGGGGAACACCTCAGGCTCTACCCTTCACTACGTAACAGCCTCGACCAGACCAAAACCAAACCAAAACAAACAAACAAAAAACACCAAAAATGGCTCAAACCGGATAACAAATCAAAGCCTCAGAGCCAATCCCTCTAAGTGACGAAGAGATAGCCAACCTATCAGATGCACAGTTCGAAGCCCTGGTGATCAGGATGCTCACAGAATTGGTTGATTTTTGCTCATAAATTAGATGAAAAAATGCAGGCTACAATACATGAAATGAAGGAAGATGCATAGGGAACCAATAGAGGTGGGAGGAAAACTGGGACTCAAATCAATGGGGTGGACCAGAAGGAAGAAACAAACAACCAAACAGAAAAGAAGGAAGAAACAAGAATTCAAAAAAAATGAGGAGAGGCTTAGGAACCTCTGGGACATCTTTAAACATCTCTTCGGATGTCCCAACATCCGAATTATAGGGGTACCAGAAGGGGAAGAAGAAGAGCAACAAGTGGGAAACTTATTTGAACAAATAATACAGGAGAACTTCCCTAATCTGGCAAAGGAAATAGACTACCAGGAAGTTCAGGAAGCTCAGAGAGTCCCAAAGAAGTTGGACCCAAGGAGGAACACACCAAGGCACATCATAATTACATTACCCAAGATTAAAATGAAGAAGAGAATTCCAGAAGCAGCAAGGGATAAAGGGAGTCATCTACAAAGGAGTTCCCATCAGACTGTCAGCTGACTTCTCAAAACAGACCTTCCAGGCAAGAAGGGGCTGGAAAGAAGTATTCCAAGTCTTGAAAGGCAAGGACCTCCATCCAAGATTGCTCTATCCAGTAAAGCTGTCATTTAGAATGGAAGGGAAGATAAAGTGCTTCTCAGACAAGGTCAAGTTCAAGGAGTTCATCATCACCAAACCGTTATTATATGAAATGTTAAAGGGACTTACCTAAGAAAAAGAAGATAAAAAATATGAACAGTAAAAAAACAGCAAACTCACAGCTATTAACAACCACACCTAAAACAAAAGCAAACTAAGCAAACAGCTAGAACAGGAACAGAACCACAGAAATGGAGAGCACATGATGAGGGTTAGCAACAGGGGCGTGGGAGGAGGAGAGAGGGGGAAAGGTACAGAGAATAAGTAGCGTAGATGGTGGGTAGAAAATAGACAGGGGGAGGGCAAGAATAGTGTGGGAAATGTAGAAGCTAAAGAACTTATGACACATGGATATGAACTAAAGGGGGGGAATGTGGGTGGGAGGGTATGTGCAGGGTGAAGGGGAATGATGGGGGAGAAATGGGAGAACTGTAATAGCATAATCAATAAATTAAAAGAAAAACACAAAACAAGCAACCTTTAACAAAAAAGAAAAAAAAAGTTGTTTAGGAAGTCAGAGGGATCCCAGGATGTAATAATCCAGACTGTGACAAAACTGTCAGTTTTACAAATGTATGATGCAACCTCACTGAAGGGGATGTGAAGGAAAGGAGCTGACTTAAGTAACTTTGTGAATAAGGGGAATCTGAAAAGCTAAAGGCAAAAGAAGCTGTGCATAAACACTTTACTCTATTTGGTAAAGTTGTATCTATATCTTATACAAAAGAAATCCAAACAATTTTGCAAGTAATGGGCTTTCAAACAGGTGGGGCAAAAGGTTTCACTCTTTTCACTCAATTCCCATAGCATAGGCTGTGCATTGTGACTTCTTTCCAAGAGTAAAGTGAGGAAAATATGGGGTGGGTGAGGGAGTACCTTTGCAGTGAGAAACCTGACAAACACAAATTAACCAGATGAATAAAGTCAAATCAACAATGATAGCTGATGTTGTTGTGTGATGACAATGGCACTTTACCTCTGGGGTCTTCCTCCGCAAAACCTATAACCCTGTCTATTCATGAGAAAACATCAGACATATCAAAATTGTGGGACATTCTACAGAGCATCTGATCAGCACTCCTCAAAACTGTCAAAGTCATCAAAAACAAGGAAATTTTGAGGATCCCAAAAGGACAGCCAAGAGGATCCCAAAGAGACATGATGACTAAATATAATATGGCATTCTGGATGGAATCCTGGAACAGTGAAAGGATATTAGGTAAAATTAAGGTAATCTGAATAAAGTATGGGTTTTAGTTAATAATAATGTATGAATATTAGAGTGCATTTATTGTGATAAATGTAGCATACTAATGGAGTATGTTAATAATAGGGGAAACTGTGAGGTTTATGGGAACTATACTATCCTTGCAATTTTTCTGTAAATCTAAAACTGTTGTAAAATATAGAGTTCATTATCAATTTAAAAAATGCATGTCAGGCATTGTGCCAGGCACTGAAACAAGTAAGATATGATCCTGTCCACGAAGAGCTAAAGTTTGTGAGTTCACAGGCTTGTGAACATGCAGCCTAGAATTCTAGTCAGGTAACAGAGGCACAGGCAGAGGGCTTTGGGAACTCAGGACTTTAGATTTATTGTCTAAAGTTGTCTGCCCCACATCCTATGAAAAGAGAAGATGGTTTTTCTAAAATTTCTCGGAATACCAGGGTGAGGGTGGTGGTTATCTGATTTCTAGGTCTAGTTTTCTGTTGCTGATGAGCTCATCCCTCTCATCTCCTGCCACTATTCTCTTTGCTCATATCCATGCAATAGTCCTCAGCTGTTCCCTTCTTTTTTGTCTATCCATATGTGTTGTCAGGCTTTCCTTTTTTTTCTTTTTAAAGGATTTGATTTATTTACTTTTAGAGAGGGGAAGGGAGGGAGAAAAAGAGGGAGGGAAACATCAATGTGTAGTTGCCTCTCACGCACCCCCCACCTGGGACCTGGCCCGCAACACAGGCATGTGCCCTGACTGGGAATTGGACCTGGACCCTTTAGTTCACAGGCTGCCACTCAATCCGCTGAGCCACAGCAACCAAGATAATTGTTGTCAGGCTTTATTGAAGAATGAAGATATGGAAGGTGTTTACATGTCTTAAATACAAAAAAATTAAAAATGTAGATTTGATACCCTGTTTTTTTTTTTTTAAAGATTTTGTTTATTTATTTTTAGAGAGATGGGAAGGGAGGGAGAAAGAGGGGGAGAGAAACATCAATGTGTGGTTGCCTCTCATTCACCCCCTACTGGGGACCTGGCCTGCAACTCAGGCATGTGCCCTGACTGGGAATCGAACTGGTGACCCTTTCCTACCCAGTCCGGCACTCAGTCATATCCTGTTTTTAAAACTTCCTTGGGTATTCCATAGGAACTTCTCATTGACATCCTTAATTTGCAGGCCCCAGCTTCCTGCTCTGATGTTTCATCTCTTCTTTCTTGTCTCTGCCTACCTTCAGTATTTGGGGCATTTTGTTTGCAGCAATATTTACTCCTCTATTTAATTATTGTTTTCTTTGTAAGATAGGTTTGGGATTTCACCTTCTTCACCTGAAAGCAGACTAGCAGAGTAGGTGTGTGTGTGTGTGTGTGTGTGTGTGTGTGTGTGTGTGTGTGTATGTTTTAAAAATAAAGATGGGTCCTTCTAAAAAGCAATCAAATTAAATCAAATCACAGATGCCAACTGTTAAAATACTAATTTCTTTATATTGCTATACCAGGCCAGAAAAACAAATTGAGTGTTTCAAATGAGAAAGGAGGGTTGTTAAGCAGGCACTGGAGAATATTGTCTACCTCAATGGCAGGACATAAATTAGGGTGATTGTAGTTGGACACTGGGAAGAAGGGATTGGGAGTCCCTTCCTTTCTGCCCTCTGCCTTTCTGTAAGTCAATGCCTGCTTCATTCTTCTCTTCTTACAATTCTTTTTTCCCCTTTTCATAAATTACTTTATTGTTGTTCAATTACAGTTGTCTGCATTTTCTCCCAGCCCAGCCAAACCCACCTGCCTCCCTTGCTTCCACCCTCCCCCTTGGTTTTGTCCATGTGTCCTTTATAGTAGTTCCTGAAA
The DNA here is from genome assembly GCA_039655065.1 of Glossophaga mutica. Taxonomy (NCBI): domain Eukaryota; kingdom Metazoa; phylum Chordata; class Mammalia; order Chiroptera; family Phyllostomidae; genus Glossophaga; species Glossophaga mutica. The sequence continues at coordinate 26,173,063 of CM077315.1, forward strand.
ACCCTTCTCCCCACTGCCCCCCACTCTGGCTATCATTAGATTATTCTTAATTTCCATGTCTCTGATTATATTTTGTTTGTTTTTTTCTTTTGTTGATTATGTTCCAGTTAAAGGTGAGATCATATGGTATTTGTCCCTCACTGCCTGGCTCATTTCACTTAGCATAATGCTCTCCATTTCCAGCCATGCTGTTACAAGGGGTAGGAGCTCCTTTCTCTCTGCTGCATAGAATTCCATTGTGTAAATGTACCATAGTTTTTTGATCCAGTCATTTGCTGATGGGCACTTAGGTTGCTTCCAGCACTTGGCTATTATAAATTGTGCTGCTATGAACATTGGAGTGCATAGGTTCTTTTGGATTGGTGTTTCAGGGTTCTTAGGGTATAATCCCAGCAGTGGAATTGCTGGGTGAAGAGGCAGTTCCATTTTTAGTTTTCTGAGGAAGTTCCATGCTGTTTTCCACAGTGGCTGCACCAGTCTGCATTCCCACCAACAATGCACTAGGGTTCCCTTTTCTCCGCATTCTCTCCAACACTTGTTTGTTGATTTGTTTTTGATGGCCATTCTCACCCATATGAGGTGGTATCTCATTGTGGTTTTAATTTGCATCTCTCTCATGGCTAGTGATGCTGAGCATCTTTTCATGTCTCTGGGCCTTCTGTATGTCCTCTTTGGAGAAGTGTCTATTCAAGTCTTTTGCCCATTTTTTAATTGTTTTTTTTTTGTCTTCCTGGAGTGGAGTCTTGTGAGTTCTTTATATATTTTGGAGATCAAGCCCTTGTCTGAGATATCATTGGCAAATATGTTTTCCCATATAGTTGGTTTAACTTTTCATTTTAATGCTGTTTTCTTTAGTGATGCAGAAGCTTTAAGCAGGAGGGATCATAATACGTGATATCAAACTGTATTGTAAGGCCACTGTAATCAAAATAGCCTGGTACTGGCATAAAAACAGGCACATAGACCAATGGAACAGAACATAGAGTCCAGAAATAAACCCAAGTCTCTACAGTCAACTAATATTTGACAAAGGGGGAAGAAGCATAAAATGGAGTAAAAATAGCCTCTTCAACAAATGGTGTTGGGAGATCTGGACAGCTACATGCAAAAAAAAAAAAAAAAAAAAAAAAAGGGAAAGAAACTTGATCACCAGCTTACACCATACACAAAAATAAATACAAGGTGCATAAAAGACTTAAATATAAGTTGTAACACCATAAAAGTCTTAGAGGAAAACATTGGCAGGAAAATCTCAGACATTCCATGCAGCAACATCTTCGCTAATATGTCCCCTAAAGCAAGGTACATAAAGGAAAGAATAAACAAATGGGACCTCATCAAATTAAAAAGCTTCTTCTTACAATTCTTAGACAACTCATCTGCATTCATTTGGTCCATTGCAGCACTCCAAAATGACAGCCTAGTACCCCAATGTTGCCTAATGTTTCAGTTCAGCTCTTCCTTGCCATTTGACTCAGTTTAGTCAAAGCTTTGCCCATGTCTCATTAATCAGCTTTCACCAGGGGGATAGGGTCAACTTCACTGTGGACATGGCCAGAGGTACTCAGAATGTTAGTTGTTATTGTTGACAGAGTTATTATCTATTTCATCGTTCAGGACAACTTTCCTCAGATGGTCATAGCCATATTCTACAGCGATAATGTGATAATCTTCAGTTTTGTACATTCTTGTTTTTTATATTCTGATTCCTTTATCCTGAAATGATTAAGACAGGGTCACATTTTCTCAAGTGTCTATCTCAGTTGGAAGGAAAGTCAAGGGGTGTACTAATTGTGACTCTTTTTGTTGCAAGCTATAAAAACTCAAATTTAATTAGCTAAAGTAAAAGAGGGAAAGGACAGGGAAACTATAGTTCACAAAATCAAGGGAACAACTAAAGGATTCAGAGCACCTTGGCAACACGATTTATGTATGTCTCCCCTTTTCTCTTTGCAGGCAGGTCCTTGGTTATAGCCCCAGATTCCTATCCTTATAGTTCAGCCACCCTAGCAGAAGGAGAGAGGCTGTTTTTATGTAATGTCTATGTATCAATGCCAGGGAAGAGCTCTGGGAAACCCACCTGGAGTCTTGTACTCCCTCCTTGAACCAGTCACTATTGTCAGGGGTGTAGGGGTTATGATTGGCCTGGTCTAGGACCCCTGTTATCTCTTAGGGCAGTGGCTTAGGAGACTATGATTGACAGCATTGGAATGGCAGGAGGCAGGTATGGGGCAGACAAATCAGCCTGTGTCCACTACTAAAAGGATGCTGCTGCTTTATGTTGGGATAATTAATGTAAGTAGATTTCTGGGAAAAGACTGAAAATAGAGAATGAGGATATTGGATCTTAAAGGTAGAAGCCTTCTGTCCTTAGGATGACTTAGTCTGTGTTCCTTTCTCAGGAGGAGAAAATGGTGACCGACCTAGGCATAATGGATTATATTATTTGGAGAGCATGAGGTCTGGATAAACTGGTTTGGGAATACATTCAGGGCTCATTGGAGAATCTCATTGGAGTATGGGACCTCAGCAGGACCTGGAACCTCAGCAGGGATGAGTATGGTATCTTCTGTGTGCTTCCACTTTTACTCACTAAAGCCTCTGTGCAATAGTTTTCTCATTCTGAACTCCTCTGGAATCTCGCAGTTGGCCATGATTGGTAGTACTGTCACCCTGGGCAACTGTGAGTCTGAAAAAAGACTTTGAAAAGGTCTTTATTTTTCTCCTGCCTGAGAGATTGGAGGTCCCACCTCCTGGGGGCCATTTCTAGTTCTCAATAAGAAAGTGGCTGAAGTGGTAACATATGGGAGTCTTTTTTTCCCCCTCTTATCAATGGTTGTAGTGGATTATAAAATGGAACCCAGCAGGTACAGAAAGGCTTGCATTTATTTCAAAAGTACCAACACATTCGGAGGCCAAAGAAAATCTTTTGAGAGTGCACTGTAAAGACTGTTGTCAGTAGTTTTTGTCACTGCAAGGCCTGTTGGGGATTCTGGAGCAAACTGATGTCATTTTACTTTGTTTTAATCATAGTCTAGTAGAGTCAAGTTAGAGTCCAGCTGTTTTTTTTTTTTTTTTTTTTTAAACTCAGGAAAAAGCTACATAGTACTCATTCAGAAAACATTTGCGGAGGGCTTTCCACATGCAGGATGGGGGCCAGGGCCTTCCAGGCTGCACATTCCTGCCCTCAGGGAGCTCACAGTATCAACCACACACAACTACTCTAACAGGTTTATGACTGAATAGGAATAGAACCTGAGGGAGGTAAAAGCCAATGACTTGGTTTGGAGAAGAGAGATGTTATCTTTGCCAGGAAAGGATGAAGTATAGCTAGTAGTAGGAAGAGCAGAGAGGTGGGAGAATCGTAATTTTGTCACTGGGGGTATATCCATGACCTCCTGATAGTCCAAGGAGAAACATCAGAAAGAATTGTCAGGGATTCAGTTGGTCAAATCTTAGAATACTTTAGTGATTTCATAATATCTCCTGAGCAGACAATGAAACATCTCAAGATCGCCTTAAAGGAGGGCATTTTGAAAGAGCTATATACAAATTAAAATATTCTTCTCCTTTTTGTAGTATTTCACAGTACTCTTTAAATCCAGACTTTTCTTCCCCTTCTCAGTAAGTAGCATTCACTTAAGAAATGTATATGTCCACCATCAAGAGAGGGCAGCCAGATGATTCTTCCATCATCTTACCTTTTTGTGGCATATAGATCCCAAATTCATTAATACTGAAAAGTTTCCATATATAGCCAGACTAGAGTTGCCAGATAAAATATTGGATACACAGTTAAATTCAAATTTTAGATAAGTGAAGAAACAATGAGTAATTTTCTTTTTTAAAGTATGTCCTACAACTTTATTCCAGTCTTGTTTGGCATATTGACCCTAAATGGATAGCTTTTTTTTCCCTCATGACATCTAGCTTCATTAGATCAAATTATTAGCAGTGTTACATCTCTGGCAAAATAGATCCCATTTCCCCAGTCCCTATCCCAGCTTAGCATATTGTATAACAGAAGGGGGTCTCCAGGCAGAGCAGGGGAAAGACACAGACTGAAGGTATACACTAATAAGAAGTTAGTCTTAGAATGTTAAAAGTCTGATTGTCTTTTTAAACTCCATCCCAGGTTTAGACCTTGGTCAGGGCCTCTTATCCTGCTTCCCTCCATTATCCTCAGGATTCAATCACCCATTCCCAGACCTGTGCAACTGGAAAGAGTGGAATGATTGAGCAAAACTCATGTTGGAGACAGAGCTCACAGGAATGGAATCCGGGAGAGACTGAGTGTAACTGTGCCAAAACTTCATTTCTTTAATAAGACTTTTTCTTTTTTCTGTCCTTGTGATTCAAACTGGCCTCATTCAGCCCCCTGACTCACCCACATCCCTCTCCCTTGCACATCCACTCCCTTAATCATTAAGCCCTCAGGACAATGAGGTTCTGGTCAGCATCACATAATCTTAGAAACTAAGCTTCAGGTCCATTGACCACAGAGACAAGAGTTCTAGACAAACTAGTGGTAACATGTAGGCCTCGGTTGTGTTTCAGCTCCAGACCCAGAAAAGCAGAATGACCCCACTGACCACATCCTTGCTAAACTGGATAGAGTGATGCCATGGCTGCCCTCAGGACCAGACGCACTGATCAACTAGCCCCTACCCTAGTGCCACCTAATCAATAGAGACCATAACCCTAACTGCACCATGATGGATGATTTTCCTCCTGTATAACCTATCCCCGAGAAGTCATCAGGGACCCAGGTCTTTGAGCATGACTCACCTGACTGGGCATGGCATCATTTCCTTAATTAATAAACCTTTACTTTCTTGGCTGTGAACTCCTGTTTGTGTTTGATTGAGCTTTGATGCACACAGGTGAACAAGCCCTCTTAGTTTGGTAACATGAGTGAAGAGGTTGAAAGCATGAGTTAAAATAAGGCAGGTCACAAGGCAATGAGCCCCCTCAGCTGATCATGAGTAGTTGGCCCTGTGAGAAATGCTGTGAGTATAGAATTAAAGATTCTATATTGAAGGAACTGGGGACATGTTAACAAAAGCAGTGCTTCTTGAACTTTAATGTCCATACAAATTACCCAGGGATCTTGTTAAAGTGGAGACTCGGATTCAGCAGGTCTGGGATGGGTCCTAAGATTCTGCAATTCTAATAAGCTCCCAAGTGATGCTGATATTGTCGGAACTTTGTCCATGTTTTTAGTAGTGTTAAAGAGAAATTGTACCAGGCAGTCGTTAACAATGGCAAGAATGACTTTAATCAAGACCATGCAATAGGAGAGATTGAACTCAAATTTAAATCCAGCAGGGGCAGCTGAGGATTTATAGCCTACAAGCGTGGTGAGAGAGGAGATGGGAAATCACTAAGAGGAATTTTAGGTTAAGTATCAAGGGTGCAAGGATGAGGAACTTGATTGGGTATCAAGGGGAATTCTTGCTTAACTGGCTTAGCAGGATTTTTTTCTAAAACCACCAGGATCACACATTGCTGATACATTCTGAACATTGAGACAAAATTCAATATATCAGTATTTTTTCCAAAGAAAGGAGCCCTGTGCATGCAACAGGGTGCTCAATTCAAGGTTGTCTCACCTCAGGGACTTAGCCACAGCATTCGCTTGAGGCCACAAATGACAGAGGTTCTTCTCTTTTAACTGCTTTGATAACCTTTCTCATTATCCTTCTCTTCATTCTATCCCAGTGGGACAAACAGCACCTGAAAACCCTCTTCTGAGTTGCCAGGAAATCCCTGCAGACTCTCTTCAGAGGAGAAATGTCTGACTATGGGGAAATACAGGCAAAGTAACAGGTTCAGGGGCTCTTTTTTTCCTTGGGTCAGGGAATGAGAAGATTTTAGCAGAGAGAATGCAAAATTAAGGAGAGTCATCTTTTCAGGATGTAGAACAAGAGGTCTCTGCAACCCTTTCTTATTATGTCTTTACCCAACATTTGTTTCTTTCCCTTCTTAAAAACTTCATTGTTGTTTCATTACTTTAAAAAATGGAAACCCTCCCCTCCCCCATTCCCTTACTCCCTTCCCAAAGGAAGCCTATGATTTTCTTCCTTGTGAGTCAGAGGGAGATGTGGAAAGAAAAAAACAATAACCAGGATTTGGAGCCACGAAACTAGAATCCTCTTCCACTACTTCTTTCCTTGGAGATACGGATATGAGCAATAGTAAAAGTAAGGAGATCTCTTCCAGTTGCCCAGAGATCTTGGGCAACTCTTTGACTACCTTTGGCTTCAGTTTTCTTATTTAAAAATTGGTGGTAGAAATCACTTTTCTCTGTTCACATTGAAGAAATGGATGGAAAGGGTTGTGTGTTTTATGCATTGCAAATCATGCATTGGTTGTTATTATTATTACCTTTGCTTTTACTTTTGCTGCCATGGGCAATGTTTTAAGGAGAAAATGCACATTTTTAACAAGGTTTATTTTTGTTCAAATGAGTAAGACAAAGACACGGTAACAATACGGAGTGTACATACAGTTCAGTAAAGACTATGTCTCCATCCCACCATTAGTCCCTTCTCAGACTGGTAGCTACTTCTAACCAATTTTTAATGTTTTCTTCCAAAAATATTCTTTGCATGTGGAAGTATATGCATATATATGTGTATGTTTATATATGTAAATTTATATGTAGATATTTATTTTTAAACATGGTAACCCACTTCTTTATCTTTCTTTCTGTTAACTGTATAGTTCAGTGATTATTCCATATCAGCACATTAGATATTCCTCGTTCTCTATTATAGCTACACAGTATGCTATTGCACACTAACTATAGTTTATTTAACTTTTAGTGATGGACATTTAGTTTACTTTCAATGACTGGTTATTTCAAGTTTTATGGCAATAACCATTCTGTGCATTTGTGTATCTTTGCAAATAAATCTATTTCATGAAGTCTTAGAAGCAGGATGTCTGGGTCCAAGCATACAGGCACTTTATATTTTAGTAGAGATTGTCATATTTCCCTCCTGGAGAAATATCAACACTACATTTGCATGAACAGAGTTTTCTAAACATCTCCACCAATACTGCAACATGATCAGTATTAACTTGAGTTTACAATGCTATCACATTGTTAGTTTAGTTTTGTATTGCTATAATTTTGAGTGAGCTTAAAAGCATATGAAGAGATAGAGGTTCATATATCTGTGGATAGCTTGCACATGTTCTTTTTTCATTTGAAAAAAGCATACATTAAGAGGGCTGGCCCAAACTGGCCTGGCTCAGCAGGCCCACTCTCTGCAGGGCATAGCTGGGGCTCCCTCTCAGCTCCCCAAGGTCCCATCTCTTTGTTTTTGATGTCTGGATGCTGTTCTGGCAGTCATAGAAGTCATAGGCTATGTATCCATACCACTGCACCCATCCCCATTTGCCTCAATAAATGAAAGATGACTGCACAGTTCTGTATTTATTTATGGCTTTTCTTCCAGCTATAAGAAGTATTTTATCCCTCTTCACCCAATCCCTGGGAGCTTGTGTGAAGCAGATGTCTTCATAATTTTACAGTGCAGTGAATGCAGATGTGAAGAGATATAATTGGCTGTTTGAGCACCTATTAAGAGTACTGCCAGTCTATGAGTATAAAATATGTGGCTGGGTGGAGCACTGGACTAGGAGCATAGAGATATGTGCCTTCTACTTCCAGCTCTAGCATGGATTTTCTGAAAGAGACTGGGCAGGATACATGCACTCCGTAGTGCAGTTCTGGCAATAAAGTTCTGCTATGGAAGAAGGGGAAGGTTGGGGAAGGGGTAGGAAGAGCCTCAGCTACTGGAGTAAGTCTGATAAAGTCTTAGCTTTTTGCATCTGGGGAAGCCTAGAGCCGAGATTACCCATTAGAGGTTCATGTCAGATAGAAACTGTAGGGCCCTAGTACCCTTATTGTGTGTAGTCATTGTTCAGGATCTGCCAAGGCAGATCCTTGGCTTGAAACTGGGGTGTATCCTAAGGTTCTGCAGCTGGAGGCTTCCAGCTACCTGCACTCTTAATGGCAGACTCTCTACTGAAAGGAGCTCTGTGTGGTACACCCCTATGGCTGCCACAGCTGGTTTGTTTGGGTGGTTTCAGTAAAAAATGGAGGGGAGGTTGGAGAAATTCTCATCAAGATAGTGGCATAGGCAGACATGGCTCGCTTCTTTGTACATCCATATCAAAATTACAACTAAATTATAGAACAACCATCACTTAGAACCATCAGAAATTGAGTTGAATGGAAATTTGATAACTATGGAAATAAAGAAACCACATCCATCCAGACTTAGCTGGCAAGTGGGTGCCATATCTAAGACTCCATCAACTTGGCTAACACTGTTTGACCCGCCTTGGAGATCCCCAGAGACTCTGCCTCACTCAACTTATAGGCCCATCCAAGCTGCTTTCCCATATGAATGACTGGTCTTGGCTTATGCTTCACAACTTCCTAAATCCTATCAAACAAGCAACAGCTGTCCTCAGTGTGTCCAGGCCCAGCACTAGCAGTAGGCAACCTAGATTCACAGTTTGGCTTTGCCTGGAAACCTCCAAGCCCAGCACAAGTAGCAGCAATCTCAGATTGCTTTATAGCTCAGGCAGGATGGCCCTGGGCAAAATACAGGTGGGGGCTGACCTTGGCCTGCACCACTCTGGAAACCCCAGGGCCAGTGCACCCAGTGGACAGCTACAGACCGCATTAGAGCACCACCACCCTATCCCCCTGAACAGCTGGTCCTCCACGGAGGGAGGAAGTTGTTGGTAAGTGGTCACAGTTAATCCTCATAGCTGACTGGCATGGGTAAATCCCTCCCATTGATCTGCCAACAGCAACCAAGGTTCAACTAGAAGAGGAAGATGTACTCAGACCACATGAAGGGCACATCTCGAGTACCCATTTTTGGTAATAGGGGAGGCTGTGCCACTGAACTCTATAGCACACCTACTACATTAGGCCACACTATCAAGACATGGAGTCAAAGCAGCTCTACCTAACACATAGAAACAAACACAGGGAGGCTGCCAAAACAAGGAGACAAAGAAACATGGCCCAAATGAAAGAACAGATCAAAATGCCACAAAAAGAGCTAAATGAAATTGAGATAAGCAATCTATCAGATGAGGGGTTCAAAACACTGGTTGTAAAGATGCCCAAGGGACTTTGTGAGGACCTCAGCAGCATAAAAAAGATCTGGTCAGAAACAAAGAATATACTGATTGAAATAAAGAACAATTTATAGTGAAACAACAGGACAGTGGATGAAGCCAAGAATCAAATCAATGATTTGGAACATAAGGAAGCAAAAAACAACCAATCAGAGCAACAAGAAGGAAAAATATCCTAAAGAAAGAGGATAGTATAATTAGCCTCTGGGACAACTTCAAGAGGTCCAACACTCACATCATAGGGCTGCCAGAAGAAGTAGAGAGAGAAAGAGCAAGAAACTGGAATTCTATTTGAAAAATAATGAAAGAAAACTTCTCTAATTTGATGAAGGAAATAGACATGCAAATCCAGGAAGCACAAAGATTCCTAAACAAGATGGATGCAAAGAGGCACACTCCCAGACAGATCATAATTAAAATGCCAAAGGTTAAAGAGAGAATCTTAAGAGCAGCAAGAGAAAAGCGGTTAGTTACCTACAGGGGAGTTCCTGTAAGACTGTCAGCTGATTTCTCCAAAGAAACTGCAGGCTGGAAGGTATTGGTAAGAAATATCAAAGTCATTAAAAGCAGGGACCTAGAGTCAAGATTACTGTACCTGGAAAGCTATCATTTAAGAATTGAAAGGCAGACAAAGAGCTTCCAAGACATGAAAAAACTAAAGGAGTTTATCATCACCAAGCCATTATTATATGAAATGTTAAAGGAACTTATATAAGAACAAGGAGATCAAAACTATGAACAATAAAATGCCAAAAAATACAAATCTGTCAACAATAGAATCTAAAAAACAAACTAAGCAAACAAGAAGAGCAGAGACAGAATCATAGGTACAGAGAGCATTTTGATTTTTGCTAGATGGGAAGGGTGGTTGTGGGGGAATGAATGAAGAGGTAAAAGGTTTAAGAAGTATGAATAGGTAATTAAAGAATAGCCGTTGGGATGTAAAGTACAGTATTGTTTATAGAGTAGTGCAAGAACTTGTATGCATGACCCATGGGCATGGACAGTGGTGGGGAAATTGCCTGAAGTAGTCGGGTGCTAGGTGGAGGGAGTGCCAAGGAGGGAAATGTCAGGACAACTCTAATAGCATAATTAATAAAATATAATTTTAAAAAAGAATTGGGGAGTTATTCTGGGACTTTCCAAGAGCATTGCAGGTCTGGAGATATAATTACTCTAGGATGAAGCATTATTATACTCCTTTCCTTCCAATATTTCTTCATTTATTAAATTCTTAAAATTGCTTTCTGAAGATAATCTACTCTTCCTTATTGTGGGATATTTAAAAATGTATTTTCTGTGTTGTATACAGAATCTGTATAATTTGATACTCTTCTGCACACAGAGAGGGGACAAGTAACAAAATAATGAGAAAAGCTCATTTTCTTAGGTGTTTTTGTGAAGAGGGGCACAATAAGCCCGAATATCTCAAGAGGAAATAGGCATGTGGAATTTTCAGTGTCAACCCCTCTTCTCTGAGTTTTCCAAGGAGTCCAAAGGTCCACATAGCAGATACTTCTGGTGCCCCATATTTCATGCCCACTTCCAATTTCAGCCTCAGCTGTGAGGGATAGTACTATGGAAGCTCAGAATCACCTGACTATATCCTACCTGAAGTGCAGAGGTGCAGGGTTCCTTTCTGTGTTCTGTCTTCAAGGCCCTTTCTAAGCTGCCAGAGTCTACCTGGCTCCTGCAGAAGATTCCTGGAAATGTCAGGGAGTTGATGTGCCTGAAGTTAAGCTCGACCGACAGAGGATGAGAGTTTGTGGACAAATTCTCCCATCCCTTGTCCTTTAGGTGAGCATTATCTGCTTATTTCTGGAGCTCCCAGAGGAATCCAGCCCCTTTGTCAGATGACTGGAACCCTAATTACGCAACCTTATTTGGTCTTTTTTCTTCCTGCCTGTATTTCCCTAGTTTCTCACTTCCTTTCTCGGTCAGCTGGGCTTGCCTCCAAAATAAACTACCTGTACTCATTCTGTCTGAGGCTCTGCTTTCAGGGGAACCTAAACAGGATTCTTAGCCTACAAGACCCTCAAAAGTGGGTCCTAGTAACTTAGGCAGCTGTTAGGAACTTTCCATAAATGAAGGAGTAAGGAGGTGGGGACTTCTCTATTTTCTGCTGATGCTTTCTCCATACCTCTGTTAAATGACATGGTTGGTTACGGTACCTTATTGAGTCTGGCCTGAAATTACCAATCTTAGGATGGTTGATACAAAGAGACAAAAGAAGTTTTGGGCAAAACCTCATGATTCTTATGGGAGAATTACACCATCACCGCTACCAACTCCTATTGGTGTCACCTGTGCAGTCTCACTCTTACAAGTTCTGTTTTGACTGTGATCATCTTTGTCTAGCTTCATCTGATCAGAGTGATGTTTTCTCTCTGTGATGTGAGGGCCTCAACCAGAAAAGGTTCAGCCTAATGTCAGCACAAGGAAGTGAGTGGGTGAGGTGGAGCTGGTGGAACCAGGCCCCTCTCCTGTGTGGACATTGCTAGATCTGCTGAGATGGGAGAAAGCTGGGCCCTTAGTGCTGCTTACATAGTCTCCTCTATGTATTGTGGCTTCTGGGATGTCAGTTTAAAATCTACTATTAGTTTCTCACACTTTTCTCTAAGAGTTCCTAAGGACAGAGGGGAAAAAATAAGTGCCTCTGGGCATTCTAGGAGTATAGTTAAAGTGTCTTTTATAAACCTGAAATTCTTTGGGAGCATCATGTTTGATCTTAAAAACAACCTTGGAATTTTGCCTTCCACTCCATAATATTTCTGTGTTAATTTTAATATACTACCCCCCTACCAACCAAGTGTGTATGTGTGTGTGGGGGGGTATAGAATATGCACTCATTGGATTCACATACCTTGGCATGTCTCAAGAGAGCTCTTTACATCGTCAGAAAAGGGCTGCTTTCTTGTTGGCTTGGCAGGATAAGGTGACATCAACTTTATAGTTGCCATAAATGCTTGTGGTGTGCCAGGCATTGTGCTATTGGATTAATATTGTGGCCACCTGTAGAGGTGGAAAGGCCTCTCACCCAAAGTTTGGTTTGGATGTTAAGACTGATTATACCACATACACCAAGAGGCTATAAAAAAGGTTAATTATTTATGTAATGAAGAATTCTTGGGAGAATAGGACAGGTGTCTCAAGTTGACCTGAAAATGGCTTGAGAGACCAAGGAAAGAAGACTTGCTTAGGTTTTTTATTGTGGTGGAGCAGGGGAACTAGGGTAAGGATACTTATGTTCAGGTAGGAGTGTTAAAGGAGGGAGCACATGAACGTTCTGTCAGTTTGCTCACATGTGAAACAGCAGAGAAAGACGGAGGGGTGAAGCTTAAAAGCTGTCAGGCATCAAAATAAAAAAAAATTGATTCAGTCTTTATTAGAGTTTGACCTCAGCTATTTCACTGTATCTTTATTATAGCACAATGACGGGGGTTCCACAGGTGAGTCCCATTTTACAGATAAAGAATTGAGGCTTAGAAGTGTTAAGTGACTTGCCCAACGTCACAAAGTTGGTAGACTTTCTAAATTCAAATCCAGGACACAGATGTAGGTCTATGCTCTTAGCTACTACATATCCATCAATTACAGCACTTAACGTAACTTGCCTCTCATTTCAGGCTTTTTCCCCCATATGTATATGTGTGTTCTTTCCCCTTGTAACAGTGAGTTCCATAAGGCAGGGACCAATTCTGTTCTATCTTTGTAATTTTCTTACCCCCAATTAGAACCTTTGTTGTCCATAGCAGTAGCTCAGTGAACATGTTAAATTAAATTGAGTTCAAATTATGACAGCATCCCTGAAGAAAGTACATCATGTATACCAATGGTCACCTTTTAATGTGCACTGACCATGTGCCAGGCATGTACCAGGGATTTCTCACAGCATCTCTAACAACTGAGAAATTAGTAGATTGATTTAGATATAGAGGGAGAATAAAGTTGAAGAGTAATAAGTATGAAAATTTGCATTTTGGTTACACATCAGTTTCTTAGTAAAGCTTAGGATGGGCAAGCTGAAGAGCAGTTTCTGTTAAAAAGAAGTTTAGAACATTGTTGACTACTCACTAAATTAAACCAGCCATGAAACATGGCTGGCTCCTTAGAAGTAAATCATTCTTAAGCTGAATTAATAGAAATTCAATGCTTGGAGCAAGTGGAATAATAGTCCATTGAATTCTGTACTGGCTCTTTGGAATATTATATGTAGTTATGGGCTGTAAGTTTTAAGAGAGATATTGATAACCTGAACTATATGCAGAAAAGAACTCAGAGGGTGAAGGCCCTGGGATCCACGTCACCTGAGGGCTGGCTAAAGAAACTGGGACTGCATTTGGCCCAAAAAAGAAGAGACTTGGTGGGATGAGAGCATGACCTGCTAACATTTGGAAGGCAATAATTGAAGCCCCATCAGGGCTGGACTTTCTGTTCAATTCACTAATGCATCCATAGCACTCAAAAGATACCCTGTACAGTAGGATAAAGTTAATGTTGAATGAAGGGCTGAATCATGTAATGTGTGTTCCGGTTGATTCCTGTGGTTACAAGAAGCACAGGCTCTTACATTGCACTTACATTGTTCAAGTTAAGTGGGCTTTACTGTAAAAATAGAGGACATCACTATACAATAGTTCTATCGGCAATAATGGGAGTGTTCGTCATCTGCACTGCCCGCTCTGGCAGCCATTAGCCACATATGACTATTGAGCACTTGAAATGTCCTAGTGCAACTCTGAATTTCTAATTTTAATTAAATTTACATTTAAATAGATAATGGCTACCATATGGACAGTGTTGATATAGATTTCAAGGACAGGGCCTGAAGGATTTTAGGTATAGGTGTCTGGATTTTAGGTGTCTCTAAGGACAGCCCCTCTCAGACTTACATTCTCTGCCTTGCCTCTCTCCATCTCTATTTCTCTCTGTGCCTGTGCTCAATTCCTTTCTCTCTATTGAGAGTTGTGTCTACAGATAGGGACAGGGAACTGCAGTATGAACGCAGTCCCCTAGGCAGCAGGACTGTGGGTGAGCAGATCCCCTTAGAAAGGGTGTAGGGAAATCTGTGGGCAGAGCATGCAATGATTGGAGTAGAGACAGCATTTATGGGTCTCCAAGGGGAAGTGGAGTTTACAAGGAGGTAGATTGCAACTCACTCATTCATTTAACCACTGTTTTATTGAGCATGTACTACGAGCTAAGCAGAGTGCTAGATTCTGGGGATACCATGGTAAGTGGGAAAGATATTACCCCTTTATTATTATATTAGGGTGCTCTGGGAGACATTGGATAGATGTTTATATGATATATCTATTTATATCCAGTCATCTCTCAGCATCCATGGAGGTTTGGTTCATGTCTACATTAGTTATCATCTCTAGATTACTTGTAATTCCTAATACAATGTAAATGCTATGTAAATAGTTGTTATACTGTATTCTTTTTTCTTTTTTTAAATATATTTTATTGATTATGCTATTACAGTTGTCCCATTTCTCCCCCATCATTCCCCTCCACCCTGCCCACTCCCTCCCACCCACATTCCCCACTTTAGTTCATGTCCATGTGTCATAAGTTCTTTAGCTTCTACATTTCCCACACTATTCTTGCCCTCCTCCTGTCTATTTTCTCTCTACCGTCTATGCTATTTATTCTCTGTACCTTTTCCCCCTCTTTCCTCTTCCCACTCCCCTGTTGCTAACCCTCATCATGCGCTCTCCATTTCTGTGTTTCTGTTCCTGTTCTAGCTGTTTGCTTAGTTTGCTTTTGTTTTAGATGTGGTTGTTAATATCTGTGAGTTTGCTGTCTTTTTACTGTTCATATTTTTTATCTTCTTTTTCTTAGGTAAGTCACTTTAACATTTCATATAATAAGGGCTTGGTGATGATGAACTCCTTTAACTTGATCTTATCTGAGAAGCACTTTATTTTCCCTTCCATTCTAAATGAAAGCTTTGCTGGATAGAGCAATCTTGGATGTAGGTCTTTGCCTTTCATGACTTGGAATACTTCTTTCCAGCCCCTTCTTGCCTGGAAGGTCTGTTTTGAGAAATCAGCTGACAGTCTGATGGGAACTCCTTTGTAGGTGACTGTCCCCTTATCCCTTGCTGCTTCTAGAATTCTCTCCTTCATTTGAATCTTGGCTCATGTAATTATGATGTGCCTTGGTGTGTTCCTGCTTGGGTCCAACTTCTTTGGGACTCTCTGAGCTTCCTGGTAGTCTATTTCCTTTGCCAGGTTGGGGAAGTTCTCCTGTATTACTTGTTCAAATAAGTTTTCCACTTGTTGCTCTTCCTCTTCCCCTTCTGGTACCCCTATAATTTGGATATTGGGATGTTTACAGATGTCCTGGAGGTTCCTAAGCCTCTCCTCATTTTTTTGAATTCTTGTTTCTTCCTTGTTTTCTGTTTGGTTGTTTGTTTCTTCCTTCTGGTCCACTCCATTGATTTGAGTCCCAGTTTTCTGTTGCGGACCGTTCAGCCTGGTTTCAGGAGTTGTAACCCTCACCCCATGGTGGGCTGTGTAAGAGCCTAGGGACCCACTTCATCTGGGTCTGTTCTGTCAAGAGGAGACGTGAGCTACTAAGGAGACAAAGCTTATCTCCCTGGCAGGAGTGCTGCTTCTGCCTCATCCATCTCTGGCCTCAATGCTTGGTTGGTTAGTCAATGATGGGTAAGACTCCTCATGGGAGGGGCAACCTAAGCCAGACACAACCACTTGTGAGGCCCTCATGGAAGGACTCGGGGGGCTGTAGCAAAGAGGATGTGATGGACCCTCGCCCCCTGGTTATTCTGACATAGCCTAAGTCCTCCTTTCTGTCTGGAAGATGTCTTCTGCTTCCTAATCGGCTTAAAGCCTGAAACTATGAGGGTGAGTGGTACAGCCCTGTGCCGGCCAGGACGGTTCCCTGAGTGATTGGGCATAAGAAAGAATTCCTAAAGTCCTGTGAAACCTGCTTTGCTAAGAGTGCTCTCATTTAAATGATAAAGGTCCCAGGAGGAAATGAGATTGTCTTCCAAAGTTTTACAACCCCCTTTCGTGACAGACACTGACTCAGATTAAGCCCTCAGATTTCTTTGAAATGTTAACCATTGTTTGATCCTTGCTGCCTGACATACCTGTATTCCTGTGTATTTGAACCCAATAAAAGCCCAGTGAGGAAGGGGCTCTGGGTCATTCTCCTCCGAGAGTTTGACCACCTTTCCTCCCCAAGCAGATCATGTCTTGGTAGTTTTTATTTTCATCCGTGACGGAGGGATGGGGCTCTGCGGGCGGAGCCCCCCCACATCTGACGCCCAGGACCGGGGCCCCCACAGTTTTCCTCCCATTTCTATTGGTTCCCTGCGCATTTTCCTTCATTTCACTTATTGTAGCCTTCATTTGTTCATCTAATTTGTGAGCAAAATCAACCAATTCTGTGAGCATCCTGATCACCAGTGCTTTGAACTGTGCATCTGATAGGTTGGCTGTCTCTTGGTCGCTTAGATGAATTGGCTCTGGGGATTTGATTTGTTCTCTGGTTTGAGCCTTTTTTTTTTTTTTTTTTGGTCTGGTCACGGCTATTATGTAGTGAAGGGTAGAGCCTTAGGTGTTCCCCATGGTGGGGCAGCCCAGTCTCTGGGTAGTGGTGCTGTATGTGGGGGCGGGGTCTGAGAGGGAACAATGGTGCTTGCTCTGCTCTCTTTCGGATTCTAGTCCCTTCTGCTGCTTCCCCTTCGCCTGGATTATCTGCACTCGAATGTGGGACCAGCTGGTCAGCCAGCCACCTTGCGTGGCCTCACTGGGTCTGCACAGTTGCCACCCAGTGCCTGGGGTCTGCTAGCCACTGCCTGTACACCTGGGAACTGCCAGCCACTGCTGCCTGCATGCCCGGGTCCGCACCTCCACTTTTTCCTGCCTTGACTCCACCCCTCTTACCTGTCTGGATGAATGGTTGGTGTACTTCTGTACAGTTCAATTTTCTATCAGTTCTGATTGTTTTCTTGTTTCTAAATATTTGTTGTCCTTAATTTTGGTTGTGAGAGGAGGCACAGTGTGTCCACCTATGCCTCCATCTTGGCCAGAAGTCTGTGTTATACTGTATTCTTTAGGGAATAATAATAAGGAAAACAGTCTGTACATGTTCAGTACAGACACAGCCTTCTGAAGCCTAACTATATAGTGCATGTCAGCAACAACATAACATATTTAAAAAAAGTTTTTGGTGTGCAGTGGTGGAATATGTAGATGTTCCACCCCCATGGATATGGAGGGCTCTGTTTCTAAGATGAGAGCGAGAGAGAGAGAGAGAGAGAGAGAGAGATAGAGAGAGAGAGGTTGGAATTGATTCATGATCTGCCCTCTGTAAGCTGGAGAGCTAGGAAAACTTGTGGTCTAATTCAGTTTGAGTCCAAAGGCCTGAAAATTAGGAGGCTGGTGGTCTAAATCCTGAGGAGACTTTGAGAGTCAGAGAACCAGGAGTGCAAATGTCTGAGGGCAGGAGAAGATTGATGTCCCAGTGCAAGGAGAGAGGAGGAATTCACCTTTTCTCTGCTTTTTGTTCTATTGGAACCTTCAGTGAATTGGATTATGCCCACTCACACCTAGTCGGACCATTTGCTTTACTCAGTTTAGCAATTCAAATGCTAATCTTTTCCAGAAATGTCCTCAGATACACCCAGAAATTATGTTTTACCATATACCTGAGCATCTCTTAGCCTAGGCAAGCTGACACATACAATTAATCATTATAGTGACCTAACTAACGGATTAGCAAGAAAAGCAGAAGTAGGGGACAATAAAGCATACAGATGCCATAAGAGTGGACAGGAGTGTCTAGGGAACATACAACCAGAGATTGTAAATCAGTTTGGAAAGTCCAGGGAAGACTATGGAAAAAAATGACACAACAGTTTGGCAGATACTAAGGAAGGAGGGGATGAGTAGGCAAAGGCCTAGAGGGGAGTGAAGTCATCAGTAAAGAAACTTTAATTCTGTTTCATTAAGCATTGACAACATTTATTTAATGATCGAGCTATCTTCTCTCCACTCAGTCTTCTCTTAGCATCAGAGAGAACCTGTGTTCCATAGAACTCATGTTGAGAAACCATGATCTAGACATTTCAATTGTGTTCAGTAGAAAGAGACTGCACTTGAGAAGATTTTGTGGCCCAATCACATTTGTTCTAGACCTGAAAATAAATGTGGGTCTTTTTGCCTGAATGCTTCTTGGCACAACTGGAGCCAGATTCATTGGGCTGTGAGGCTGGCAAAGCCCTTGATTTCCACTTGGAAATATATCCCTTTAGGATTCACATACATTCCCAATGATTTCATTTTTTCTGCTCTTGTTTGTCCAGTGCTCATAGGTACAGGTATTTAGTTCCCCTTTCCAAGTGTCCAGGTATCTGGAAATTCCCTTCCCCTCCAACTCTTTCAAGGCCTTATCTACAAAAGCACTTTCTCTTCAGGGAGCTGGGAGGATATTGACTGTCCTGGCCATCCCCATGTCTTTTCATTTGGGTGCATCTTGTTTACCCAACCTATCTTTGGATCATTGACCAGATAGTGATTGTGAACAAACAACATAACTTCTCTGTGCCTCAGTTTTCTCGTCTGTAGAAGAGAAATTATATCACCTACTACATAGGGTCCTGGAGGCTTAAGTGATATAAATGATATGTCATTTTGCTAAGTGTTCACAGGGCATTTAGAACACTGCTGCCACATAATAAACATGTATTACCTTTTTAGAAGATGGAAATTCTAGGGGACCCTAGTGCACTGTTGGTGGGATTGCAGACTGGTACAACCACTGTAGAAAACAGTATGGAATTTTCTCAGAAAACTAAAAATGGATCTGCCTTTTGACCCAGCAATTCCACTGCTAGGATTATATCCTAAGAACCCTGAAACACCAATCCAAAAGCACCTATGCACCCCAACGTTCATAGCAGCACAATTTATAATAGCCAAGTGTTGGAAGCAACCTAGGTGCCCATCAGTAAATGAATGGATCAAGAAACTATGGTAAATTTACGCAATGGAATTCTGTGCAGCAGAAAGAAAGAAGGAGCTCCTACCCTTTGAGACAGCATGGATGGAACTGGAGAAGATTATGCTAAGTGAAATAAGCCAGGCAGTGAAAGACAAATACCATATGATCTCACCTTTAACAGGAACCTAATCAATAAAACAAACAAATAAGCAAAATATAACCAAAGACACTGAAATTGAGAACAGGCTGAGAGTGACCAGAGGGGAGAGGGGAGGGAATTTCAGGGGAAAAGGGGAAGGGTTTACAGGAACAAGTATAAAGGACACATGCACAAAAACTATGGGGGGCGGGGGTGGAAATGGGAGGGAGGTGGGGAGGGCTGGGGTGGTGGGCTGGGGGTGGGTAAAAGACAGAAAACTGTACAAGATCAACAATTAAAATAAAATTTAAAAAGAAGGTAGAAATTCTAGTTGTTCTGAATTTAATGTAAACTTTCCTCCTGCAACTGCTTTGTGTCATTTATACAGGGTTTGAATCTCTCACAGGACACTATCTTTCTCTAGGGTATAATTATTTCCTGATATTTTTAAGTTGTGATGTACCCTATCCCTTCCTCCCTCCCTCCCTCCCTTCCTTCCTTCCTTCCTTCCTTCCTTCCTTCCTTCCTTCCTTCCTTCCTTCCTATCTTCCTTCCTTCCTTCCTTCCTTCCTTCCTCTCTTCCCTCCTCCCTTCCCTCCTTCTTTCCTGCCTCTCTTTGTAACAGTTTTATTGATCTATAAGTCCACACTATGCAGTTCATTCATTTGGAGTATACAGTTCTGGGGTTTTTAATATATTCATAGGGTTATGCATCCATTGCCACAATTTTAGAGCATTTCTATCACTCCAAAAAGAAGCCCTGTATTGTTTAGTAGTCATTCCCCATGTTATGAACTGAATGTTTGTGTCCTTCCAAATTCATTTGTTGAAATCCCAACCCTCAATGTGATAATATATGAAGGAGAGGTCTTTGGGAAGTTACTAGGTTTAGGTGGGGTTATGAGAGTAGAACCCCAGTAATAGAAGTAGTGTCATTATTAGAAGAGAAAGAGACTGAAACTTGGGCTCTCTATCTCTTTAGTTGCATGAGCCAGCGAAGGCCAAGTGAGGACATAATCAGGACAAGGGCCCTTACTAAGAGCTAGACTATGCTGGCACCCTGATCTTAGACTTCCAGCCTCCAGAACCGTGAGAAATAAATGTCTGTTTTTTAAACCTACCCAGTCTGTGGCATTTTTGGTATAGTGAGCCTAACTGACTGACACCCCATTTCCTCATACCCACCTCTCACCTTCAGTGCATGGCATCCATTAATCTCCTTTCTGACTCTGTTGTTTTGCCTATTTTGGACATTTAATGTAAATGGAATCATATAATACGTGGACTTTGTGACTGGCTTTTTTCATTTAGCATGATTTTTCAAATATCATCCATGTTGTAGCATGTATCAGTAGTTTATTTTTCTTTATTTCTGATAATATTCTATTTATTGATTTACTACATGTTGTTTATCCATTCATCAGTTGATGGACATTTGGGTTGCTTACACCTTTTGCCTATTGTAAATAATGCTACTGTGAATATTTGTGTACAGTATTTTTTTTGAACAGCTGTTTCCAATTCTTTTGGGTGGAATTGCTGGGTCATGTGGTAACTACATTGTTTAACATTTTGAGGAATTTCCAAGCTGTTTTCTACAGCAACCGCACCATTTTATGCATTTATCATTCTTGTATTTGTTCACTTAATACTTCATCCACGGTTATGGTTGTATGCTCCTATAATGGTGTATAATGAAACAAAAAGAAAAATTATTTAAATGCCATAGTTGGTCTACTGTTTCATTCAATAAAGGTGGGCCCACTGGCAATAGATGCACTCAGCCTGAAACAGTGAATGCAGGCTTGAAACCGATGGAAATTATTTATGAATAATTTTAAGGGCTTGTCACCCTTTAACAATGGAGGAAGATGTGTGATTCAGGTGGGCAGCTAAGTGGGTGATGATAGCGTTGTCAACAAAGAAATGAGGAATTAATTAAGGGTCAAGAGAAGCTTTGAGCAAGGGGACATGAGAGGAACTGATAGGTTTTTTCTCAGAAGACATTTGTGAGAGATTTAAGAATTTTAAAATATTTTACTTCTTTATTTTTAGAGAGAGGAGAAGGGAAGGAGAAAGGGAGAGAAACATCCATGTGTGGTTGCTTCTCACATGCCCCCCACTGGGGACCGGGCCTGCAGCCCAGGCATGTGCCCTGACTGGGAATCGAACCGCGACCCTTTGGTTCACAGCCCGTGCCCAATCCACTGAGCTACACCAGCCAGGGCGAGATTTAAGAATTTTAAAGAGCAAACTTGACTCTTTATTGTCTTTACTATGCTGACAGCCCTGTGCCCCTTCAAGAAAATGCTAGAACCTGGCAGAAGTTCATAGAAGATAAAATCCTCACCTTCCAGGGGCCTAGCGTGGAAGGCAGCAAAGTCACATAGCAATTGCAAAACCACGTGAAAAAAGAGAAGACAGGAGAGAGCACCTGAAGGGGAGGTTCAGGCATATTAGTTTCTGAGGGGTGCCATAACCAATAACCAAAAACTGGGGGGGCTTAAAGTCACAGAAATTTATTGTCTCACAGTTATGGAGGCCGGAAGTCTGAAATCAAGGTGTTAACAAGGTCACACTCCCTCTGAGATGTCTAGTGGAGGATCCTTCCTGCCTCTTCCAGCTTCTGGTTCCTCTAGACATTCCTTGGCTTATGGCTACATCACTTCAGTCTCTGCCTTTCTGCACATGGACCCTTTCTTCTTCCTCTCTGCATCTCTCCTCTGTGTGTCTCTTATAAGGACACTTGTACTGCAGTCAGGGCCCATCCTGCTAATCCAGGATGGATTATGATGGAGATCTTTAACATAATTACATCTGCAAGACCCTTTTTCTAAATAAGGTGACAGTCACATGTTCTGGGGGTTAGTACATGAACATATCTTTTGGAGGGTACCATTCAACTTTCTATATCAGTGAAGGATCCCTGGATACAGTAAAACAGTTGAGCTGAATCTTGAAAAAGTTTGGTAGGTGAAAGGGCAGAGGAAGTGTTCCAGAATCAGGGGAAGAGTAGTCTGCATGCGTAATGGGGTCCTGTTGGAAAAGACTCTATAGTCATTTGTGGGTACTATGATACTTTTTAGTGTAGTTTAGTGTGTGTCTGTAGTACAAGGTGAAGTGAGGAGAGGGGAGCAGTTTTGGGCTAGATATGTAGGCAAGGTCCAGATCTCAGAGGGTCTGGAATGACAAGCAGAGACTGGAGAGACTACTAAAGACAGGACTTTCAACAGGACAGTAATGAGAGCTGATTGGCATTTTAGAAAGACCACTCTGGGTGCTCTATAGAGGGTGGGATGCAGCAAGGCTGGTGGTAGAGATACCAGTTAGCAAAACCTCTGGTCTGTACATGTGCACTGACTTAAGCCTACCCTCTCCTTACTTTTATTTTTGTACATTAGCTTGTGATTTTTGATGGGATGTTGGGTGCAATTTAACATGCTAAGCCAATCTATTTACTTGTAATGCCCATCACTAATAGGAAACAAGATGCTGGCCTCACAAGGGAAGCTGGCCCTGCTCAGTTGACAAAGTCCCTTGCATTGATGATGAAAGATTATAAATGGTTTGAGCAGGTTGATGCTGTCAGTTTCAATTTGTTGAGCCACTGAATCACGTTGTCAACAATTAGCATCTATAAAATATGAACATACATACATCACCCTTTCAGCAAAAGACTGAGGAACTCTGGCAGTTGTTCTGGATTTGACACAAACTTCTCCCTTACCACTGCTTTGTAGTTGCTGCTGCAATTGAAGTTTGAATGATTTAAAAATATTTATTGAGCCCCTTCTGGATTTCAAGCACTGTGAAAGATGCCCAGGAATAGCATGGAACCAAATAAACTACCGTGTTTTCAGAGAGCTCACAGTCTAGAGAGGAACAGACAAACAGACAATGATAAGACATTGGAGGCAGAAAGTGGGGGGAGTGTGGTAAATTCTAAGCTGGGGAAAGTGGGGGTGCTATATATCACCTAAATGTCCCATAATGGGTAGAAAGGGGAGGGTTACAGAGGCTCTCTCTGTTTCAGCTCTACACTGCAGTGCCTGACTGACTTGAGGTTGTCTCATTCAGTGGTGGGAATGCACCTATTGTTAGTGATGGCCATGGGTACACAGCTCCCTTTTGAGTGATTCCATAGGTGTCCTTGTTATACTTCACCTCATTCTCTCCTTACTGTCCACTCTCTCCAATGATATTAGCCCCCTCCCCCATCTAAGGGGTCTCTTACTGAGTGGAAATGTATTTCTAAAGATCTGTTGGTTCATTTTGTTCATTCAGCAAAAGCATTCTGGCTGCTGACTGTTCTGTATCAGCTCCTGGGGTTACTTCAGATACAAATCAGATGAGGAGGACCGGAGGAGAAAACACTGAAACTGAGCTTTGAAGTGTCATTCTGGGTGGGGATGGATGGTGCTCACCCTGACCTAATTTCTGGTCTGGAATCAGGATGTCAGGGTTCAGACCCAGGCCCCAACCCATGCTAGTATGAGACCTTGATCAAAGGCCCTCCCTCACATGGCTAATCCCCAGTTTCCTCATCTATGAGATGGGATGTGAATAACTCCGCCTGCCTGGTGATGTGGAGGTTCAACCATCTGCCTGTAATGCTCCGGGCATAGTGCCCAGCACAGAGTAAGCTCTCCATCAATACCAGCTGCTATTGCCATTAGCCAATCCCTGTGAGATAAGGGCCTTTCCTGACACCGTTTGCTTTGAAAAGGCACCCAGGACCATATATTAAAAAGGCTAAAATGCAGGACTTGGTTAACCATTTCTCTAAGATGTAAACTTGCCTTATAGCAAGAAGAGGGGAAAAGGTGAGCCAGTCCCACATCCAAAGCCCTGTTAAAGGTTCTTTATTCTTTCCTGGCTCTGGGGCTGGGTTTTCTTCCTGTTATTACAAAACATGGCCTGGAGTATCTCTAGCTGAGGGGTCCAGAGCCCATGGAAGCTGTAAAAACTGGGATTAGAATATAAATATGAAATGACAGGCAGCTTTATGCACTATTATTAAACTTCACAGCTAGAATTTCTAAAAGCAAATTATCATGTAAAAATATTCTTGTTATGTTAAACTGGAAATGAAAATGACTTATTTATTTGCTTAGATCAAATCATTGGAAGCAAAGTTAGACTGTATTTTTTTCCCTGCCAAATGCTTTGATGCATTCCTTTAACCAACTGGTTTAAATATGAATATTAGTTAAAATGCAGGAACTACAGTGGGGTTGTCAGCCTCATAAGGATTGTATCCCTTCAAATGGGTCAATTAGGAGTTAGAGGCTTAAATATTTTTGTCAATCAACCAAGAAAATAATTTGCTCATAGTATAGATAACCTATAGGTGACTGATAAATGGACTTATTTATGGGAATGTAGGCACCCCCTTATTGTGTTACAACTTCAGGAGTTATGTGTGGGTGTTACCAGGGCCTGGAACTCACCTTGATAGCCACCAGATGTCACTGTTGAGTCACAGAAGCACAGCCCAAAGGGCTGAGAATCCTTCCAGAGAAGGACTTTTAGGAAAACTTTACCTGGCCAAACAGCTCATTCTTTATTTTAAATATCTGTCGAGCTCAGGAGCTCAGGGCAAGCTTAATTGAAGTCAGGAGGGTAATTTAGAGTATGGAAGAAAATTCGGGCAGTGAAAAAAAATGCGGTATTTGCTCTTCCTGCATTCTGGAGATTCTCCTTGTCATTCAATCACTTCTGCACATACGCTCTTCCCTCATTCACAACCCAGGACTAGGCAGTAAATACACTGAACTGGTTACACTTTTAGTGTTGCAGAATGTCAGAGCAGGAAGGGCTTGTAGGGGTCATCTAGCACAATGTCCCAACTCAAGTGCAGGGGTAACGAGAGGGGAATAAACTGCTTAAGGTCACACTTAACTCTAGGTGGAGAATCTCTCATAAGACTATTAAATGAAGGTAGAGGACCATCGTTCTTAAGGTGTGGTCTCTGAACCAACAGCATTATTGTCACCTGGGGACTTGTCAGAAAAACAAATTCTTGGTGTCCATCCCAGACATATTGACTAAGAAAAGCTGGGTTGGGGCTCAGCAATTTTTTTTTTAAACAAGCCTTCCAGAGGATTCCAACTTGAGTGAAGTATAAGATCTACTGTTAAGTGGGGGTAGGAGGGCTTTAGTTCCTACTTCTTTGTGCTATCAGCATCTCTCTAGGCTCTGGGCTCTGATGAGTGCAGTCAATACTCAGCTTCTCATTCTACACATTCCCTAGGAAGAGTGTCTTCCACGTAGACACTCTTGAGTAGAAAGACATTTGTCCTCTATGCTTCCCATTTTTCTGGGCCCCAACTTCCAGACATTGGGTATTGTTCACTTGGGGTCTTCCTAATGGCTCCATTTTAGCCAGGGACAGCTGGAGCCTCAGTTACCCCTTTCTTCTCTCTACTCCCTTACCTTCATTAAATGTGTTTCCCTTTGTCTCTCACTTATCTTTGTCCATTACTAGTGAGAGAATTTGGTGTTATTGGGCATTTCCTATATGCCAGATCCTTCTACATGTTCTTGGAGTTCTCACAACGAACCCTGGGGAAGAGAATTTGACCATCACCATATTTTTTACAGGTGAGAAATGCTCAAGGTCATGCTAGTAAGGAAGTGAATATACAGAGAAGATTTCAAGGCTTTTTTTTAAGTTCATGGGGCTTATTTCCCTCCCAGGCTCTCTTTGCATTTTAAATGTGCCTTTAAGCCCCAAGAGGGAGCCAGGTAAGAATTCCAGATTTCCCTGTCTGGATCTAAGGACAGAGATTTCAAAGGGGGAGGAGATAAAAGAATGGACCTCCTATGATTCCCCACAGGTATCCTCCCCAAAGACAGCCTATATTCTGTGCTTAGAAAATAGATCTTGGTTGGGTCCTCCATGGAAAGAAATATTCTTTCTTCATGGAGTCATTTTCCAGAGATGTTCAGGACTGCTCAATCTTCTTTACCATATGTTCTTCTAGGGCTTAACTGCAAGTCAGATTAATCAAAGATTTCCTCTGCCAGATGAGGTTAGACTGTCTCCTTTGCATTTTCTAGTGTTATCCTATTTACTTTTGTTGTTATATACGGAAAAATACCAATTTCTATCATTTTGCTACCATAGTTCTTAGGAAGAGCCTGATCTAAACAATGACTTGGTGAGCACTAGGGAACTACAACGAAATCATTTTCTTCTCTTTTCAAGGTCAACTTTTTATTTTCTTATAGCAAGTGATACAGAGGGCTTGCGATGAAGTTACAAAGATAAAGGTAATCACACACTAATGACTTCCAGGAGCTTCTGTCATTAGTTTTTCCTCTCCAGTAGATACATATTTAGAGTTTTAGAACATTTATGTTGTTTTAAACTTCATTTCATTTTTAAGGCTTTCCTTCCCCTTTTCAGGCTATTTCTTTGTGATATAAGACTTAATTCTGCTTTTTCATATTTGAGCAAGAATTTCATTTCCCTTTATGTTTAGGTACCCACTCAGTTTAGCTTATCAGTATAGTTTGTTCTCCTGGAATAAATGAGTGTTCTTAAGAACACTGTTCTCCTTGCCTTTTTCTCCTTAGTTATTCTTCAGTTCTAGGTTTTGCTTGGGTTAAAAATCCCCTCTTTGTCTTTACTGGATTATATGAATTTGGGTGAATAACTTCACCTGAGTCTCATTGGAATTGAGTCAGGCTCAGGAATGCAGATTCAGATTGCTGGGCCATCAGGACCTGGTGATGCCGCATAGTCACTGCTGGATGCTGGACATCATTGTGGGTGATACAAAGAAAGTGGGCTCAGATCTTCCCCAGGAAGCTGACATCTGAGGGGCTGAGGGCAATTTTTGGGGGGTGCATTGGAAGTGATGGTAACCAAATGCAGAGGAATGCTGCCTGTCTCAGGGTGAGACTCTTTCTAGGCCTAGCCTTTTCCTTCTTCTCTAGTTCTCTGGAATGGGTCTCATTAAGTCTCCATTCCCCTTCCCTATCTCTCTCTATCCATCAATCTCCCCAATGTTGCTTGGACTTGGGGGTCCAATGGACAGAGAATGCAACTGGTTAGATTTGTGACACCTTGCAGTTTGTGTTGTGCTAAGTAATAGTGCTTGCTTTGTCTGATTATCTTCAGAAGATTATCTTCTGATTATCTTTCATGAACTCATGAAAAAAGGCAACCTGAAACCTATAAAGAATACCCATTTATTCCAAGACTGCGAGCTAAAAACATAGTATGTTGAGTCTTGCTGTTTTTCTCAACAGCCTGTGAATTTGAATGGAGGTAGGTAACTTAGTGCATTTGTCTCACTATTTCCTGTTCTGAGCATAGTGTTAAGTACTTAATAAATATTGATTGATGGCTGATGAATGAAAATACCTGAAATTCTGGGGTTGGCTCATGTGATCTTGGGCAAGTCACTCAATTCTCTGAATTCATTTTGTAGACAGTTCATAATTATCTCTGAGTTTTAGATTGGACTCTCTAGGAGGAGCCCCTGACTTGTGGATTCAGGTTCCTGTGATTTATTAAGGAAGTGCTCCCTCCTCAGGGGTGAGTGGGGAGAAGGAGGGGAGGGGAAGGAAATGGAGCAAGAGAGTGATTATAGGCAAAGTCCTGCAGAGGGAAGCTCCAGCCTGATCCTGCGGAAGAACTCTGGAGTGTGGATTGAGCCTTCTAGGGGTCCCTATCTGAGGCAAGGGGGCTGGGCCTTTCACACTCCTGCAGCTTAGTCACTAGCTAAGGCCTGGGGTGGGAATGGGGAATGTTAATTCCCAGACACTTCTAGCTTTCCACCCTTTGGACAAAGTGATCATCAGTAGCCTGAGTGAAGTCCTCCAAAACAGAGCTGCAGAATCTGTGTAAGAGTAGAAGGGTGGGGCACTGATATTATGACTAATTTCTACCTCATCTACATTTCTGATGCATTGGTATCAGATGAGAAAATACGTGGAAATACTTGAAAACTGTAACAGTCCATCCCAAAATAAATAATCATTTTTATATTTTATAAATCATTTAAGAAAGAAAGTCTCACACATCTAGAAAGACCCAGGAAAATAATGTTCACATTAATCGCACATTCTGGTTCATAAAGAGGCACCCTTAGATAAAATTTCATGTCTTTTGAGAACTGGTAATCCAATACCAATTTTCAAAGAATTGTAATTTAAATTAATACTACAACTACAGGCAAGACAATTTAATCTCCGTTTGACGCTTCAGAAGACATTTCCCAGTCTTGTAAGGCCTCAGGGTCATGATTATCATTGCTCAGTAGACAAGCACAACTGCAGTTAACAGACTGGGTTAGAAAATGCACTTCTTCTTTGCTTTGTTATAGGAGAGGTGCTAGCTATTGCTGTATTTACAAATGGCTAAACATTGGAGCTCTGTCAATTTTGGGGACCCAAAGCTTTGATTTTTCTTTAGTTATTTGCCTGAGACAGGCCAAGACAAGGACTTTTACCCAACTTAATTTGATAATCTCATCTATAAAGACATAAACTCTGTGACATGGGCAAATAGAATTTTGCTTAGCAGTTTCTGTGTCCCAAACAATAGTCTGGAGGTAGTTGTGCCTTAACACACACATTGTCTCTTATATCACACAAGTACTATGTTTGAATTGTCATTCTAGTTGTTATTTTACATCATTTAGGGAACAATTACCCTTAGACTAGGGTGGCCAAGGTGGGGTTTATCTTAACAAACTCTTCCATGAACTTATCCATTGCTACCTTTGACCAAAGTTGTTCAAAATACCCTCCCCAGCCTATACCATTCATTTTGAAATCACATTATTGGTGTATTTTTAAGATCCTGCCACATCTCCTATATTGCAATAGATATAGATGAGGATCTAAGAAAAATTAAAGACCCCAAAAGCTGTGGAAAATATAAAGAGAAGAAACCATTTAGGAATGTGAGTCAGAGAAGGGACAAGAAGAGGAAAGACGAACCCTTAGGCTCATTTACGTTTCATGAAGACCAGGGACATTCCTGCAGTACATTCTAAGATTTCTTTTTTAAAAAATATATTTTATTGATTATGCTATTACAGTTGTCCCCTTTCCCCACTCCCCTCCCCTCCACCCTGCAAATGTCCATGTGTCATACTTATAAGTTCTATAGCTTCTACATTTCCCATACTATTCTTGCCCTCCCCCTGCCTATTTTCTACCTACCATTTATGCTGCTCACTCTCTGTACCTTTTCCCCCTCTCTCCTCCTCCCACTCCCTTGTTGCTAACCCTCCATATGATCTCCATTTCTGTGGTTCTAGTTGTTTGCTTAATTTGCTTTTGTTTTTGTTTTAGGTATGGTTGTTAATGATTGTGAGTTTGCTGTCTTTTTACTGTTCATATTTTTTATCTTCTTTTTCTTAGATAAGTTCCTTTAACATTTCATATAATAAGGGCTTGGTGATGATGAACTCCTTTAACTTGACCTTATCTGAGAAGCACTTTATCTGCCCTTTTATTCTAAATTATAGCTTTGCTGGATAGAGCAATCTTGGTTGGAGGTCCTTGCCTTTCATGACTCAGAATACTTCTTTCCAGCACCTTCTTACCTGGAGGGTCTCTTTTGAGAAATCAGCTGACAGTCTGATGGGAACTCCTTTGTAGGTGACTGTCCCCTTATTCCTTGCTGCTTCTAGAATTATCTGCTTCATTTTAATATTGGCTAATGTAATTATGATGTGCCTTGCTGTGTTCCTGCTTGGGTCCAACTTCTTTGGGATTCTCTGAGCTTCCTGGACTTCCTGGTAGTCTATTTCCTTTGCCAGATTGGGGAAGTTCTCCTGTATTATTTGTTCAAATAAGTTTTCCATTTCTTGCTCTTCTTCTTCCTCTTCTGGTATCCTTATAATTCAGATATTGGGACGTTTAAAGATGTTCTGGAGGTTCCTAAGCCTCTCCTAATTTTTTTGAATTCTTGTTTCTTCTTTTTTTTTCTGATTGGTTCTTTGTTCCTTCTGGTCCACTCCATTGATTTGAATCCCAGTTTTCTTCCCATCACTATTGGTCCCCTGTGTGTTTCCCTTCATTTCACTTAGTGTAGCCTTCATTTGTTCATCTAATTTGTGACCAAAATCAACCACTTCTGTGAGCATCCTGATCAGCAGGGCTTTGAACTGTGCATCTGATAGGTTGGCTATCTCTTCGTTGCTTAGAGGAATTGGCTCTGGGTATTTGATTTGTTCTCCGGTTTGAGCCACTTTTTTTTGGGGGGGGGTCTGGTCGCATCTGTTACGTAGTGAGGGATGGAGCCTTTGGTGTCCCCTAGGGCGGGGCAGCTCAGTCGCTGAATTGTGATGCTACATGTGGGGGCGGGGTCCGAGAGGGAACAATGGCGCTTCCTCTGCTGTCTCTTAGATTCCAGTCCCTTCCACTGCTTCCCTTTCGCCTGGATTATCTCTGCTCGAATGTGGGACCACCTGGTCAGCCAGCTGCCTTGCGTGACCTCACTGGGTCTGCACAGTTGCTACCCTGTGCCGGGTGTCTGCTAGCTGCCACCTGAGCCCCTGAGGTCTGCTAGCCACCAGCTGCATGCCTGGGGACTGCCAGCCGCTGCTGCCTGGGTGCCCGGGTCCGCCAACCTCCACTTTTTCCTGCTGCGACTCTGCCCCTCTTACTGGTCTGGATGAATGGTTGTTGGACTTCTGCACAGTTCAATTTTCTATCAGTTTTGATTGTTTTCTTGTTTCTAAATCTTTTTTGTCCTTAATTTTGGTTGTGAGAAGAGGCACAGTGTGTCTACCTTCGCCTCCATCTTGGCCAGCTATTTTTTTTTTTTTTTTGTCTCCACACACCTGTTAGTAGTGAGGGGGCAGAGCCTTAAGTGTTCACCAGGGTGGGGCAGCCCAGTGGCTGCATTTGACGCTGTTGTTGGGGAGTGGTCCGATAGGGAACAATGGCACTTACTCCACTCTCTGCTGGATTTTAGTCCCTTCTGCCGCTTCTCCCAAGCAAACTGGGTCCTTCTGGTGCTGATTCCCAGGTGGGTGGGCTTGTGTACATTCTAGGACCCTGTGGGTCTCTCCAATGAACTTTCCTGTGAGGCTGGGAGTCTCTCCCGGCACCTCAACCCCCACAGGTATTTTTAATTGGTGTTTTGAGGCTTTATTTCTCAGCGCTGGGGCCCTGGGTTGCCCAGTCTGTCTCACTCCCCAGTTTCACCTGGTTTATCTGAGCATGAATGTGGGACCGCCCAGTCCACCAGCCGCATGCCTCAGCCCTCCACAATTCACCGCCTCGCTGGGTTCGCTCACTGACACCCGGCGCCTGGGGTCAGCCAGCCACCACTGTTTTTTGCCATGACCCCTCTCTGCCCAGCCACCCAACTCCACCCTTCCTACTGGTCTGGATGAGTGTGTCTATTTTAACTCCTTGGTTGTCGGACTTTCATACAGTTCAATTTTCTGTCAGTACTGGTTTTTGTTTGTTTGTTTGTTTGTTTTTAAATTGTTGTTGTCCTTATTTTGTGTGAGGAGGCACAGTGTGTCTACCTCTGCCTCCATCTTGGCCAGAAGTCTCTAAGATTTCTTAAGCTTTTATAATTGCCTCATGTTTGTTGCTTTCATTTTTTTCTTCTCACTTTTCCTAGTCATGAGTGGTTAACCATAAAACCAATACCTTTATTGAAGTCTTCGTGAGACATTTGTCATGTACTCTCTGTAGACCAGGCACTATGCTGAGGTCGTAATGGTAATTCATATGGGACCCTGTCTTCAATCCTAAAGGAGTCAGAGTTTAGTGGGAAACAGATATATCAGTAATAAGCTTGCCTATCAAGGGCCATGAGAACACAGATCAGGGGTACAGAGTGGAATGGAGTGAGAGATCACTCTTAAATAGCAACTCTAATGAGTGCAGACCCCAATCTGGGGAGCAGGGAACAACACGGAAGAAGAGTAGAACCAGCTGACTCCTAAAGGCACCTGGATATGTCCCACAGGCAGAAACATAGACCTGGCTGTTGCCTGGGAGAGAACAAATGTGTTTTCTAATTGAAAGCTTTGGTGGGATTATGTGACTTGAGGCAGTGCCATTTGAGTAAGAGATTGAATATACAAATAGACAATGATAATAGACAGACCACATATAAAAAGAGAACCAACCCTACCTACAACCTCTGTAGCAATTGGCCACAAACAGCCAGCACTTAATCAATGACTGCCAGTTTCCCTAATTTTGACCTTGTTTCCAACTGATGACCAAACAGAGAAAGTCAAATCTGCTTCCCTAACAAATTGCATAGGACACCATACTTCATTAGCCCATCCACAACTTCCCAGGCCAACAGCCACCAGTCAGAGCATAGATGAAGTCTTCCTGTTTTTCACTAAGCTTTCCCACTCGCCTGCCTTCCTTTGAGTCTCTGCCAAAAATGAGTGATGATGCTTATAGCATGCCCTGTTTGATTCTTATCTAAGTGATCTTCATTTATTTCCATAATTATTGATAAAGGGTATATCGAAGCATGAACACAAGTGCTGAAACTCACTAACCACTCAATAAATGTTCTTTCCAATGGAGCACCTCCTATATTCCCAGCAACATACTTGGAGCATGCTCTTCTTTTTTCCAAGTTGCTAAACACCCTGGTTGAAGGTGGAATGAACCTGTATAAAATCTGTTACACTCATGCTAGGGAAGGACATCTGCAGCCCTGAGAGGTCCTGAGAGTTTGATGGGGTAGCAGCTGAGCTGCAGTGGCAGGGGCAGGACCTCACTCCAGTCCGGCTCAAAGACACTTTGAAAAGCTTCACAGAGAAGACCAAGGAGGGGGAGAAGATGCCTTTCAAAGGTGGAAATCTGGTTTCAAGTCAACAGTGTTTTCACCCCCTCCAAGTGTGCTTTGTCACAATAAAATCTCTGATCAGCTGTGTAAAAATCACACTTCTGTAAATCAAGTCCTACTTCCCTTGTGATTTACACTTTCATTTAAGTGCTGATTTATCATCATTTCTTCCCCTGGCAACCATTCTTATGACTTGCCTCTTAAGGAGTTCTTGCCTCCCTGGCAGATAATTAATGAGCTCTTAATACAGTTTATGGGCACCAGAGGGAACACACTATTTAAAGATGCCTTTCAGGAGATTTAAATTTTTTTTGTAAAGTTAAGAATCCCTTTGTCAAGCAAAAAATAATCATGTACATTTGGCAAATGTTGCCCTTTTGGACTTGTGGATTGTTGAAAGGCAGATCAAGAAGTTCACTTCAATCACGACATGTCAGTCTAGAGGTAGGTACCCAGCAGTCCCTGAAAGTATTCAGGGTGGAAAGAGGATCTTTTTAAAACTTTTTATTAATTAATTGATATTCTTTCATTTGCTCACTTGCTCAACAAGTGCTTATGGAACACTTGTGTGCTAGGCTCATTGCTAGGCTCTGGGGATATAATGGTGAGCAAGACACATTGTGCTTGTGGTACTGCTTACGGCTTGTTGGGGAGACAGATAATGAGCATATAATTATGCAGATAATTAGTTCACTACGTTTTTGATAAATGCTACCAAGGGACCAAGGAGGAAGGCTAATGAGGCCTGAGGTAGTTTTGGGGAAGGAGAATGGCCAGGGAATTGATAGCTAAGCTGAGCTCCAAGGATGAGTTAGAATTAACCATAAAAAGGGCACTCCAGTTCGTAACAGAATGTTCAAAGGCCCCAAGGTGAGAAATAGTCTAGTCTTTCTGAGGGACTGGGAGAAGGACTCTGGGTAGAGCAGAGTGGTGAAGGCAGAAAATGGAAGAAGATAAGCCCATGAGATAAATGTGGGCCAATTGTGTTAGTTCTTATGGAGTTAAGTATTTTGAATTCTATCCTTAGAGCAATGAATAAATTATTGACAGTTTCAGGCAGGAAAGTGACATGCTCAGATATACCTTTTAGAGAGATATACCTTGTCTGCTCTGTGAGGAATGGATTGGAGGAGGTAAGGAAGGGATTGGGAGGACCTGTTAGGAGTCCATAGCTCTTGTTCAGGATAAAAGAAGTGGTGATCTCTGCCCTAGCTGGTGTAGCTCAGTTGATTGAGCATGGACTTATGAACCAAAGGGTTGCTGGTTCGATTCCCAGTCAGGGCATATGCCTAGGTTGTGGGCCAGATCCCCAGTAGGGGATGTTCGAAACACAATCACACATTGATGTTTCTCTCCTTCTCTCTTTCCCTTCCCCTCTCTATAAAAATAAAAATAAATAAATTAAAAAAATAAGTGGTGATCTCTGTTTGATTTTTTTTTTAAAATTTAAATCAAGTACAGCCTGCTGGAGAATTGAGTAGTTCAACTCAGTCCATTTCATAGAAAAGAGAGACCCAACAGTCCAAGGACTCATAGACAACTGGCTCCTCCCAGGAAAAGGAGCCCACTCCCGAGTGCAGCATCTTCAGTCCAGCTCTGGGCTTTACAAAACCCCAGACAGTCCTGGCTTTTTCAAGGGGGCACAGGTACAAGCACCACCTGAGAGCCTGCTTTGACGTTTCCTAGCAGGGTTTGGAGAGAGGGCTTTCCTCAAGAGTTTTGACTTGGAATTGGGATCAGGAATCATGGTCTCTGTAAATGGGTTTGATAAGGAGAATCTTCCAGATGCAACCCCTAGTCTTCAAGGGAGTGTCTCAGTGAATGGGCCCCCAAAGCTGGTCCATGGCCCCTCTTTTAGACACCAGCTAGGAGTTCTCAACAGTCCATGGACAATGAGTTTTTAGGGGAGAAGCTTCCCCAAAAAGCAGGTACTTGGGCCTTATTTCCACAAATTCTATATCAATCTGTCTGGTTTTGCCCCAGAGTCTGCATTTCATAACAGGCTATACATACTTCCTGTGCCTTGTTTCTAATGAGGATAGTTTTTAAATCACTTTAAAACTCTGGGAACTCTTATTCTGGCAACTTAGGCCTTCAACAAAACATGATCTCCCATTCTAGGCAGTCATGAACACTTAGGAGGTTAGAGACTGGGTGGGAATCTTAAATTGGGGGATGACTTGGTGGCCAAGACTGAATCTTTCGCTTTCCCAAGTTGCCTAATTTTGAGAATCATCCAGAGGGGTTATAAACATGCCCATTATTTTACAGAGATTCTGATTCAGTGTGGCCAGATGACCAGAGAGCTTGTGGCCCTAGCATGTGTCACAAGTGATCCTTATGATTGGGGACTTCTGTCCTGGAAGCTTCATGGGTAGTTCTGGCCCTCCAGGCTCTCAGAGAGCTTTGGGTGTTCTCAGGGTGGGGGGTGGTGGTCTCAGGGGGACTTGGGCATCCTCAGGTTCTTTGGTTCTGAGAATTCTGCTGGATCCCAGGTGGAGTCTGATGTGTCTCTTGACTTTGCAGCAAACCCAAGGGTAATTCCTGTGGAGGCAGTTGTGTGAGGCTCAGGATATCCAGCTGACACGTATCACCCACTGCTGAGAGCCATCCTAACACTAGCTTCAGCAAACCTGTATAGTTTTAAGGTTTTAAGTTCAGAGGACTGTGTCCATTCAGCATCTGGTGGAACCATCTGAACTAGGGGCAGTTACTTTGATGGACTTCCTGGGGACAAGGGAGAAAACTCCTTCCTACATTTGAGTTCCTAGGAAGCAAAGGTGAGGGATTCCTTGAATCACATCTGCTCTAGATGTGTATCAGAATTTACTCCCTGGTTTTACTTTCAATGGTTAAGGAGAGCCCTCCAAGCTGTATAGGGAAAGTTTGGGGGACTAGGCAGTTCCTGGAGTTCAAGTGAGTTGGAGTTTGTTTATGAAGCTTGAATGAAGCTCTAAGGTAGTGACTGTGTTTAAAAAAAAAAAATGGTCAAAAGAGTTTTTAAAAAATTCCAGGCTAATTGAGTTAGAATCTCTGTTGGGGTATGGAGAATGGGGAGCTGATATATTTTTGAAAGTTCTCCTGGTGACTGTAATGCACAGATGATGCATTAGCACAGACTATGAGGGTCTATGAGCTTGGAGTGATTGAGGTCATCTTGGGTGTTGGGGACTTAAAAAAAGGCAGGTTGCAGTATTTGGGAGCCCATGGATGGGGAAAGAAGCTTAAGTAGGGTCAGGCTGGAATCTGATGGTTTTGCCACAGGTCAGAACTGACACTTCTCCTGCAGTCTGCCCACTGTGCCAAGCACACAGCTGCAGAGCCATCACCAGACCTGCTTTTTAGAGAAGAGAACTGGCACTGCATTGGCATGGATGTCTGGCAGGCTTCTTGTGTGCAAGGACTTTGTTTAGGGAGGCCTCTGCCTTTAGCTCTTCTCATCAACTTCCTCCAGCCTGTGATTTGGCTGCCTAATAAGATCCATTAAGCAATTTAGGCTAAGACCCTTTGTGGGAAGTCTCGAATCTACAGGATTCCTGGGGCTGAAAGGTTGTAGCTCCCAATACTGCTGGGTTTCTTGGCAGCCCAAGCTGGGGAGGGCATCCTTAGCAGCCCAAGGGTCCTATCTATAAATAAGGTAGAGAACAACGGATGGCTCTAGGAGGATGTGAAGTGACAGATGTCTACTGGTCTAAGAGGTGTCCTCTGAGCTTAGGGTGGACATGTGTCTGGGGATAATGTGAGGGCTGGCAGAGGCAAGGCATGGTTGAGGGGTGTAGAGGGAAGTAGAGAGGCAGAGAACATTTATGGACAGCATTTGAGGTGCTGTGGGAGGTGAACCCCTCTTTGCTTTTGTGATTAATCAACTGATCTTTGTGATTGCTGCAACAGTGGGAAGGGATGTTGGCAGGTGGTTTAGGACTCTGCTTTGTGGCTGAGACTGATTGAGCTTTGGGTTCTGACACAGGTATCACCTGAACAGAGGTTTACAACTAGGTTCGAGACCAAAGAATCTCAAATCAATTCTCCTTCCATGCCTGGTGACTTTCTTGGGCTCTGGAGTTAGATTAGTTCAATGAAGTATTTTTATTTATCCAACAAATACTTGTTGAGCACCTATTTACTGTGTGCCCAACACTGTTCTTTGTCCTAGAGATTCATCAGTGAACAACAGACAAGAATCTGCTCTCATGGGAAACTGTCACTAATCATAAACTGATCAAGAAACAAGGGTAGGTGCTACATTGATATAGAACTGGGCAATAGGTGTAGTATGCACAAAGCAGGGACATTGGAATCCTGAAGATGAGAAGATAGCCCTAGGAAGATCTGGGGAAAACACATCTCAGGTGGAGGGAGCAGTTGTTCTGAAGGTCCTAAGGCAGGAACAGGCTTGGAGGGTTTGGGGAACAGAAAGAGTGCAGGTGTGGCTGAGGTGGATGGAACTAGGGGAACAACAATGCAGAGTACAGTGGGAAGGAAAGACCAGATTATATGGGGCCTTATGGGCCCCTTAAAGGGTTTGTATTTTACTTGAGTGTAATACGATGCTACTGAACAGTTTTACTAGTAAAATGACATCATTTGGTTTACATGTTTAAAGCACTATTTTAACTACTGATTAGTTTCCTAGGGTTGCCGTAACACAAAAATTTAAGCCACACACTGATTGGAGGGAAGGGGGTGCTTAAAACAACAGATACTTACTCTCTCACATTTATGCAGGGTAGAAGTCCAAAATCAAAGTGTCCACAAGTTTTGTTTCTTCTGGAGGCTCTGAGGGAGAAACTGTTCCATTCCTCTCCAGTTTCTGGTGGTTGCCGAAATCCTTGGTGTTCCCTGACTTGTAGCTGCATCACTCCAATCTCTGCTTCTATCTTCATATGGACTTCCCTTCTGGGTACCTTCTCCCATTCTCTTCTCTTAAAAGTACACTTGTCATTGAATTCAGGGTCCATCCTAATCAAGGATGATCTTATCTTGAGATCCTTAATTACATCTGCAAAGACTTTTTTCCCCCAAATAAGGTCATATTCACAGATTCTAGGTGGACATATCTTTTGGGAGGCTACCATTCAGTCCACTATAGCTACTATGTAAAGAAAAAATGGATTTAGGGTAAGACTGAGAGCCAGGCCACAGATGTGGTAGTCTAAGCAAGAGATTATGGAAGCTGGGACAAAGATATTGCCAGAGCAAGTGTGAATTCCAGCTATACCTCTCAGGAACTGGCTAACCCTAGTAGGTCTCCATCCATAAAGGCTCTGAGTCTCAATTACTTTCTAGGAAAAATAAGAATAATAGTTTCTATTATATAGGGTGCTATGAGGATTAAATAAAATAATGCATAAAGAGTGCTTAGCATAATCCCTGACCCATAGTCATGGCTCAGTGAAATGTTACTGGCTTTTCTTAAAAATTAAAAAAAATATGTTTATTGATTTTAGAAGAGAGGAGAAGGGGGGGGGGAGAGAGAGAGAGAAACATTGATGTGAGAGAGATACATTGATTGGTTCCTTCCCATATGCATCCCAACTGGGGATTGAACCCATAGCCTAGGTATGTGTCCCGACTGGGAATTGAACCCCAACATTTTGGTGTACAGGACCATACTGTAGCCAACTGAGCCACACCAGCCAGGGCTATTACTGGATTTTGATGTTGATAATAATATTAGCAGGACAGTCAGCCTGGTCAATTTACCTAGTGACTGGGGGCTAGTTGCTCTTTGCCATAAATTAGAAGAACAGTCAGTTTAGATTTTGGTTGTTTTGGATCTGGCTGCATGGTCAGTGGTGGTGCCTTAGGGAGGGGTGGATCTGCCAGCATTCTACCAAGAGAACAGAAAGACAGAACCAGTAAGGGTGGCAAGTCTGAAATCTGTAGACCTTCAGACTGCATATCCTTGGGTAGGAGTTCATGCTGCAGTCTAGGGGTAGGATTTCTTAAGGCCTTTCAACGAACTGGATGAAGTCTACTCAGATTATCAATCATAATCTTTTTACTTAAAGTCAAATTGAGTGCAGACATAAAGCATACGTGCAAAATACTCTCACAGAAACATATAGATTAGTATTTCATTGAATAACTGGATACTATAGCCTGGCCAAGTCGACATATAAAACCAACCATTACAAGGAACTGGCAATGAGGTCCATGTGCTGGGTTGAGATTGGTGCTTTGGGAAAGGTTGGACCAGGCTAGAAGAAAGATAGAACATGAGAGTGGACTGCATGGGGTGAGTTCTGGGAAGACCTGGGTGGTACAGAAAGAAGTGAAGCTTCCTATCAGTGACTGACAGCCCAGGGAGTAGATCACAAGGTGAGTGGAAGGCTACTGGCTAGCAGGGAAGCAGGCAGGCATTGACAACTGTTATCTCAGGATCCTCATTATTCATAATTCCAGAGCTAGGTTCATGTTGGTGTGGCTTCCTGTTGTCCAGGGGTGAAAAGTCAAATTTCAATCAATATCCTGCCTTAGGAATCAGTGTAGAATGATTCTAATGAAGATTAAAAGGGAAAAAATTGTTGGCAGGTAACCTTATATTTGTGTATGGAGCTCTCTGAAAAGCAGAGATATCAAGAAAAGCATATAAATAGCAGAAAAAGTGACAATAGATTAAAAAAAAATCCCCAGTTATCCCCCACCTCAAAAAAAAAATGGCTATTAACTTAAAGAATCATGCTGGTTTCTGGGTATTGGGTATCTGCTATAATCCCAATATATAGCAGGAATTATGCTAAGCACATTTGGTTACATTTTTTCTCATGTAATATTCATAACAAACCCCTGATGTAGATATGGTTATCTCTCCTGTTAGAGAAAAGGAAATCAAAGTTCTGAAAGATTATAGAATGTCCCCAAGGTCATGTGGTTACTACATTGGTGATCTGGAACATAAATCCATGTTGGTCTGTTTCTAGAGCCAGTGCTCCTAACTATGTCACTTAATTTAAAACACAGAAGAGCCAAAGCTTGAGAAACATACTGAAGGCAACTGAAAAGAGCTTTTAACTTCCAGTTGTGGGAAACAATAAATGGATGACCAAGGAAAAGACTGCTTGGGGGAGATTTTAACAGATGAGAGAGAAAGCAGAACTACTTGACTGCTGTTTGAATTCTGACTTGTCTACCAGGGAGAATGATCTTGCTCTGGGGAAAAAAAGAGTAAAGGGGAAGGAGTCGGGGCTCAGTGTAGGTGTGAAGGCAGGAAGCTAGCACAGTTCATAGAGATGAGCTCGGTTGTCCAGGATTAGATGAAATTCATCTTGTGGGTCTGTTGGAACTTCCAGCATAAAATTTATGGTGCCAGTTGCTACATAGGATTCAGATATGCTACTTTTGAACCTTTCCCTCCCCCTTTGTCTAGTATCTTCTCTTCCAGATATTTATGACACTGAGATGGGCAGGTGTTTTTCCTTCTTCACATCTATTCCTTGAGAGCCCTTTGGCATAAGAAGCATATATCAAACATGAAGGGTATATACCACATATGTGGCAAATGTCTTAACAAGTTAAGTATGAAAATTTCCTTCCTCCTCTTTGTCCTTGTTATATTTCAGCACTACCACTAGAAGTACGGTGCATAGTAAAAATAATTCTGTGTACCAAACAATGAAAAATAAGCTTTTATTGCTCATGTGTCTTGAGCCATGTGGGGACAGACTGGGGGGCTCTGCTGATCTTGGCTAGTCTCACACATCTGGGACCCACGGAAGGAGAGTGGGGGACAGTGATTGAGTAATATGACTTAGGCAGGGAAAACCAAGGCAATAATGACTTTTTGCCATTAATTTCACATCTTTGGGTGCTAGTCCAGGTGTGTTCTCACAATGGAGGCAAAAGCACAAGAGCATAAGCAGAAGTAACAAGACTCGAGGGCCTGTGCTGAGAATTAGTGCACAGCATTTGTGCTGCATTCTGTTGGCCAAAACAAGTTAGAAGTTCTGCCCAGGCTCAACAGGTGGGAAGATAGACTCCACCTGTTTAGTAAGAGGAACTGGAAAGTCACATGACAAAGGAGCCATGAATATAGTTGATCTTCCACAGTTACCCACTTTGTGCCAAGCATGGCTTTGGGACTGTGAAGGGTAAACAGTCATATCCCTGCACTTGGGTTTTCTAGTATAGTGAGGCTAATACTGTCAAAACTGGGCCATTACCTGGGCTGAGAGATGAAGTTTTGGCTAATGCATGAATATCGAATGTGTTCTTGATCCATGCTGGGCACATCTTTATTTACCGTGTGCTGCTCATTTATATCCCTATGGCTGACAGTAGCAAATAGTTCCCTAAAGTATAGAACAAAGACCCTCTGAGATTTGTCCCAGTAAACATTCCTACTCAGCAGTTGTTGACCATTGTCTCATCATTTTTCTTAGAACTGCCGGAGAAGAGGTAGAAACTCCTTGGTGTATATAAGCAGAATTGCGGAAGTGAGGGTGAGATAAGGAGAATGCCAGAAAGACTCAGCCACAGTCAGTAACTCAGATCTCTTAGTCTTCCCTAAGATATGCCCAGTGAATCACAGCACTGATTCACTCATGTTATGTTTTCTTGATTGTAACACAATTGTTAGCAATCTTCATTCTAACTCCAGGAGTATAGTAACCCCATCTGCTTACTTATCTCTATATGCCAAATGCCTTATATAGAGCCACCTGGTAAGTGTTCTTTAAATATTTGTTTGTTGACTAGAAAAAGGAGGGGTGACTAAAGACAGTATTGATAGAGTCTGAAGTTTTCAAAAGAGGAAGAAAATTGTTTTAGATACTACCAGCCAGTGACTGGTGCAATACCAGACTGAATTATTAAACAGATGGCTTGTGAGGCAGTGGAAAAGGAAGTTGGGTTTGCTGGAAGCCAG
Source organism: Glossophaga mutica (assembly GCA_039655065.1). Lineage (NCBI taxonomy): Eukaryota > Metazoa > Chordata > Mammalia > Chiroptera > Phyllostomidae > Glossophaga > Glossophaga mutica. The sequence goes on from CM077315.1 coordinate 26,215,018, forward strand.
AATGAGCTTACCAAGAACTGGTTGTGTTGAATCAACTCTACTTCCTTTTATGATAAAATTATTGTATTGTTGTAACAGCCTGGAGCCTGAGTTGCATCATGCTCAGAAAGGCAGTTGACAGATATTTTATAAAACTCCCATAGTCAACAGGGTGAAACAGATTGGATGAGTGAACAGGTTGATTTATAACTGAATGTTTATATATGAAGATCTTCTACTAATATCAATTTTTTGGAGAGGAGGAAAGGAAATTTTTCCATTAGCACATTGTGGGACTCTCTTCTTCTCTTCTTGTTTATATGTATCAGTATCTCAGATACAGTTGTAGTGGGTGAACCTGTTAAATTTCCAAATAATTCAAAGCTGGAAGGCAGGATGATGAAGTCAGGATTCCACATCATATTGACAGACCAAGATGATGGGCTGAAACTAAAAGATGAATTTGACTAGGAATAAATTTATAGCTGAGACTGGATCTTGGAAGAGTAATTTGCAGGGGTACGAGATAACAGAGCCCCAGCTTAACAATACACAGTCAATTAGAGCCAAGTCTGTGACATGTGGATAAAAAGCTCTATGCCTAAGCTGAATTAATAGAAGTAGCGTGTTAACATCAAGGAAGATTATAGTCCCCCTGTCTCCTGAATTTATCAGACCACAACCATTCACTAAAACATTTATTAAGTACTTCTCTGTATCAAAGTCTTTGCCAGGCACTTTACTTGTTATATAAATTGGTGGGAGTTGCAAGGAACTCCTACCTCCTGGTATGTGAAAGCCCCTGTCTTAGAGCTGGACACTCAGCAGGTGCTATATAAGTGCTAGGATTCACAGAATGGCCCAAGTACATATTTATAGCCTGTGGGGGTCAACTTGCCTTCTATTCTTTCATGATTTCTAACTCCCATCCTCTTATTACAAGTAAATGGACTTGCTTCGACTTACTTCAGAGAAAGACAAATAGCATATATTTCACTCATATGTGGAATCTAATGAATGAACTGAATTAATAAGGGAAATGGAAATAGACTCATAGATGGGGAGCAGGATGACAATTGGTGGAGGGAAGGTAGCAGGTGGAGAAATTGAACAAAAAGGAAAAAGGACTCATGGGCATGGACAACAGTGTGGTGATTGGTGGGGGAGAGGGACATAAAGGAACTAAATAGTAATGGAAAAAATATAATAGAGATTAAAAAGTTAAAAAAATAGCATTACTTTAATGGCTCGTTTGAGAGCACCTGGACTCTGTGTCTATTCCTGGTTATCCTTTTATTTATTTTCTCTTTGGATGTTGGTGTTATTCTCTTGTTGAAGAGCTTCTTTCATATTTCTGTGAAAAATGATCAGAAGGAGCTCAAAGTTATATCTTCCTTATGGCTAATGGTCTTAGAGCACAAGAGAGACCTTCTCTTGGTGTGCATATACCAAAGGAAGCTCTGATCGGCCTGACTGAAGTTATATGGTCACTCTTAATTGGCCACTTCTGAGTAACGGTGTTCATTCCTATTGTGATTGTAAGGGGTGTGTGTGTTGGGATGTGGGGGCAGTCTGTGACTAGCAAGTTGGGCCCCATGTAAAACATACGGAATTGTCCACAAGAAAGAGCAGGTGGTTTATACCCAGAAAAATAGGGAAGTATGCTAGGGAGACAGAAATTTCTGTCTATAAACTATTTTCCTAAAGAAAGGAATAGTGTGGGGTAGGGAGAGAAAACAGAAAGATGGCTGAGAGTGCTCCTTCATCCTCAAATGCATTAACCCGTTCCTGAATTAAAAGGGGAAGAGTGGCTGCAATTCCTTTTGATCAAGCATTATTTCAAGACTAAAGCCGAGGACAGTTTTGAATTCAGGCTGAGATTTGCTGTAGCCTTTCCCCAGCTTCAGTTTGGGGTTTGTGCGTTTCACCTCTCTTTTTCTGTTGTTTGTATGTGTAAAGGAGTGTCCTGGGGGGAAGCCTGAAGTCCTGTGGTGAAAAATCTTAATGAGGAACACAGTAATGATGTCCTGCTAATTTGAGAGGAGGTCTGGATCTGTTCTGCAGATGGTCCAGGGAGAAGTAGGAAAAGGCACTTATTTTCAGCTCAGCTCCACTTCTGTTTTGTCTTGCTGTGACTGATCATTTCAAAGGCTCCCCCAGCTTCACTTCACTTTTGCTGTGATGGAGTAGTAGTTAGAGGACCTTTCGTAGGGGTGTGTACTCCTCCTGTGAATGGACAGGGAGCATGGATTTTTGGCTCTAGAGAATCTGATGCTCAGACTAACTAGCACACCAGGATCCCCAAGGCCCTTCCAAACCATCACATCCTCTGCTTCTTGATTACCATAGCTGACAAGGGAACACTGAAATGGGGACCCAACAAAGTCGTTAATCTTGATGTCACCTATTTTGACTGCGGACTTCACTTTAGGGCTTGAGAGTCATTTTGCAGAAAACATTCAATCCTAATGATGTTTATTGTGACTGATATTAGAATGGGTGAGTTCTGTGAATGTTGTCAAGCCAGCTGACTTCTGGTTGGGTTATTTGGTTTCAGAAAATTGGCCTTCAGTGGAAAGGTCACCACAGATTATACACAAAATAAGTGAGCCATGGGAGGTTTGGGGTGATTATTTGTACTCAAGCTTATGTCCACAAATGCCATCTTTTTATTTTTTCTTCCTCCATGAAAAGCTGTATATCATTTTCCTTTCCATTTATCTATGAGATAGTAGGAGTGTAAATCCACCGCAGTTTTTCTACTATAAATTCTAAGAACCCATCATGTCTCATTTCCCCCAACCCTGAGAAGAAAGGTATAGGGTCAGATGCTTTCATATTTTTACCTTAATATATTGAATAGATATTTTATGTATATATATAATATTTATAGATTCATAAGTGTGTAAAATATATTCAACTGATATATTAACACATACATGCATTTAAAATTGTATTTCATATATTCAATATATATTTTAAACATGCAGCATACATTTTATCTTCTTGCAACCCTGTGAAATACACCTCATTTTTACAGATGAAAAAATAGAAGAAATTAGGTAACTTTCCCAAGATCACTTGTCAGTCAGGGTCCTCACTTCCAAATAATAGAAACTTGTCCTGATTAATTTCAGCAGAAAATAAATTTATCAGAATGGAATTGGGCAGTTCTCAGCATCTCCAAGAGGGGTAGGGATACAGGTCTAGAGACCACACAACCAGGAATAACACTGCCCAAGACCCCACACCTGCTGCTCCAGGTCTAGACCCTGAGATGCATCTCTCACACAGCACACGAGAGAGAGCGGGGGGGGGGGGGGGGGGGGAGAGAGAGAGAGAGACACTCACAGCACACCAGAGAGACAGAGAAAGAAAGAGAGCCGGAGAGCGTCTTGCTCACCCCAGCCTTAGGAAGATTTATCAAGCTAAGGCTGCCGCCTTTGTTAGAATGGCTGCCTCAGGCTCTGCTTTGGCAGACCTCTTTTCATTTCTAAGTTTGGGTAGGTGATTCTGATGGGAGGCTTTTGTTCTGAAACTTGGGAAAAGTTCAAGGTTATAAAGTAGTGAATTGTTAGAGAGTCATTGTAGTATAAAAATAACAACAACAAAAGGGCACATAATGTGGAATGGAGTGAACTATGAGTGTTTTGGTCTTGTGACAAAGTGGGACATCACAGGATGTCTTAGTGAAAACAGATCCACAAAGTAACCACTTAAATGTTTTTAATTTTTTCAACCACACAGGCAATGCATGAACATTTTTTCTTTGTGTATATATTTTATTGTATTTTTTCATTACCATTTGTCCACCTTATACTCTCTTCCACCTGCACCCACCACCTCCCTCCTCAGTCACCACACTGTGTCCATGAGTCTTATATATTTCTTTTTGCTCCATACCCCCACCCTCTAACTCTGCCACCCCCAGGAGCTGTCAGCCTGCTATCTATGAGTCTCTGTTTTGCTTGTTAGTTCAGTTTGTCATTAGAATCCACATGTGAGTGAAATCATATGGTATCTGTCTTTCTCTGACTGGCTTATTTCACTTAGCATAATGTTCTCCAGGTCCACTCATGATGTTACAAAGTGCAAAATTTTCTTTTTTTTTACAGCCAAGTAATATTCCATTGTGTAAATGTCCCATAGTTGTTTTACACACTTATCTACTGATGGATACTTGGGCTGCTTTCAAATCTTGGCCATTGTAAATAATGCTGCAATGAACATAGAGGTGCTTATATTCTTTCAAATTAGCGTTTTGGGTTTCTTCAGATAAATTCCCAGAAGTGGAATTGCTGGGTCATAAGACACTTCCATTTTTAATTTTGTGGGGTATCTCCCTATTGCTTTCCACAGTGGCTGTACCAGTCTGCATTCCTACTAACAGTGCAGAAGGGTTCCCCTTTCTCTACATCCTTGCCAGCACTTGTTTGTTGATTTATTGATGATAACCATTCTCACAGGTGTGAGGTGATATCTTATTGTGGTTTTAATTTACATTTCTCTGATGATTAGTGACTTGAGCATCTTTTCATGTGTCTATTGGCCATCTGTAAGTCCTCTTTGGAGAAGTATCTATTCAGGTCCTTTGCCCATTTTTTAACTGGATTGTTTGTTTTTTTTTGGCATTGAGTTTTATAAGTTATTTTGTTGATGGTTTCCTTTTTTGTGCAAAACCTTTTCAGTTTGATATAGTCTCTTTGTTTATTTTTTCTTTTGTCTCTTGTCTGAGAAGATAGATCAGAAAAATTATTGCTCTGAGCAATGTCTGAGATTTTACTGCCTATGTTTTCTTTTTGGATTTTTATGGTTTTAGGTCTAAAATTTAAGTCTTTAATCTATTTTAAATTTATTCTTGTTTGTGGTGTAAGAAGGTGGTCTAGTTTTATTTTTCTGCCTGTATCTGTCCAATTTTCCTAACACCATTGGTTGAATAAACTATTTTTAGCTTATTGTACATGCTGGCTTCCTCTGTTGAATATTAATTGACTATAAAAGTATGGGTTTATTTCTGGACTCTCTATTCTGTTTCATTGATATATGTGTCTGTTTTTATGCCACCACCATGCTGTTTTGATTACTGTGGCCTTATAGTATAGTTTGACATTAAATAGTGTGAATCCTCCAACTTTGTTCTTCTTTCTCAAGATTGCTTTTGCTATGCAGGGCCTTTTGTGGTTCCATATAAATTTATGAAATGTTTGTTCTAGTTCTGTGAAATACATCATTGGAACCTTGGAAGGAATTGCATTGCATCTATAGATTGCTTTGGGTAGTATGTACATCTTAATGATGTTAATTCTTCTTATACGTGAACATGGTATGTGTTTCCACTTATTTGTATTTTTTCAATTTCTTTCTTTAATGTCTTATAATTTTTTGACCACAGGACTTTTACATCCCTGGTTAGGTTTATTTCTAGGTATTTTATTCTTTTTGAAGCAATTGTGAATAAGATTACTTTCTATATGTCAATAGAAAATAGAAATAATGATAGTTCATTATTAGCATATAAAAATGCTACTGATTTCTGGATATTGATTTTATATCTTTTATTGAATTCATTGATCAGGTCTAGTAGTTTCTTGGTGGAATCTTTAGGGTTCTCTGTGTACAGTATCATGTCATCTGCAAATAATGGCAGTTTTACTTCTTCCTTTCCAATTTGGATATCTTTATTTCTTCTTGTCTAATTGCTTCCAGTACTATATTGAATAAGGGAGGTAAAAGTGAACATCCCTGTCTTGTTCCCAATCTTAAGGTGAACACTTGTAGTTTTTGCCCATTTAGTATGATGCTGGCAGTAGGTTTGTCATATGTGGCCTTTATTATGTTTAGGTATGTTCCCTTTAGCCCCACTTTGCTGAGTTTTTTTTTTTTTTTTTTTTTTTTTAACCATAAATGGGTGCTGGATTCTATTAAATGCTTTTCCTGCATTTATTGTTACAATCATGTGGTTTTGATCCTTTATTTTGCTTATGTGATGTATAACATTTATTGATTTGTGAATGTTGTGCCAATTTTGCATTCCTGGAATAAATCCCACTTGATCATGGTGTATGATCTTTTTAATGTATTGCTGCATTCAGTTTGCTAATATTTTGTTGAGGATTTTAACATCTATTTTGTCAAGGATATTGGCCTATAATTTTCTCTCTCTCTCTCTCTCTTTGGTGGTGTCTTTACCTGGTTTTGGAATTAGGATAATACTAGCCTTGTAAAATGAGCTTGGGAGTCTTTTCTCCTCTTGACATTTTTGGAATAGTTTGAGAAGGAGAGGTGTTAGTTCCTCTGAATATTTGGTAAAATTCACCTGTGAAGGCATCTAGTCCAGGGCTTTTGTTCGTTGGGAGTTTTTTGATCACTGCTTCAATTTCACTAGGTGTTACCTGTCTATACAAATAATCTGATTCTTCCTGATTTAGTTTTGGAAGATTGTATGTTCCTAGGAATTTATCCATTTCATCCAGGTTGTCTAGTTTGTTGGCACATAATTGTTCAAAATATTTTCTTATAATCCTTTTTGTTTGGTTGCGGGGGCCCCTGTCCTGGGCGCCAGATGTGGGCGGGGGGGTGGGGTCTGCCCGCAGAGCCCCATCCCTCCATCATGGACGAAAATAAAAACTACCAAGACATGATCTGCTTGGGGAGGAGAGGTGGACAAACTCTCAGAGGAGAATGACCCAGAGCCCCTTCCTCACTAGGCTTTTATTGGGTTCAAATATACAGGTACGTCAGGCGGCAAGGATCAAACAGTGGTTAACATTTCAAAGAAATCTGAGGGCTTAATCCGAGTCAGTGTCTGTCACGAAAGGGGGTTGTAAAACTTTGGGAGATATACTCATTTCCTCCTTGGACCCTTATCATTTAAGTGAGTGCACTCTTAGCAAAGCAGGTTTCACAGGACTTTAGGAATTCTTTCTTATGCCTGATCACCCAGGGAACTGTCCTGGCCAGCACAGGGCTGCACCGCTTGCCCTCATAGTTTCAGGCTTTAAGCCGATTAGGAAGCAGGAGACATCTCCCAGATGGAAATGAGGACTCGGGTTATGTCAGAATAGCCGTGGGGCGCGGGTCCATCACATCCTCTTTGCTGCAGCCCCCCCCCCCCCCCCCCCGAGTCCTTCCATGAGGGCCTCTCAAGTGGTTGTGTCTGGCTTAGGTTGCCCCTCCCATGAGGAGTCTTACCTGTCATTGACTAACCAACCAAGCATTGAGGCCAGAGATGGATGAGGCAGAAGCAGCACTCCTGCCAGGGAGATAAGCTTTGTCTCCTAGTAGCTCACGTCTCCTCTTGACAGAACAGACCCAGATGAAGTGGGTCCCTAGGCTCTTACACAGCCCACCATGGGGTGAGGGTTACAACTCCTGAAACCAGGCTGAACGGTCCGCAACATTTGGTGTCAGTTGTTATTTCTTCTTTCATTTCTGATTGTATTTATTTGGGCTCTCTTTTTTTTCTTGGTGAACCTGGTTAAAAGTTTGTCAGTCTTGTTTATCTTCACAGAACCAGCTCTTGCACTCATTGGTCTTTTTAAACATTTTTAAAAAGATTTTATTTATTTATTTTTAGAGAGAGGGGAAGGGAGGGAAAAAGAGAGGGAGAGAAACATCAATGTGTGGTTGTCTTTCATGTGCCCCCTACTGGGGATCTGGCCTGCAACCTAGGCATGTGCCCTGACTGGGAATTGAACTGGTGACCATTTGGTTCATAGGCTGGTGCTCAATCCACTGAGCTACACCAGCCAGGGCTCATTGATCTTTTGTATTTTTTTAGACTCTATTTCATTTATTTCTGCTCCAATCTTTATTATTTCCTTCTTTCTACTCACTTTGGGCTTTGTTTGTAGTTCTTTTTCAAGTTCCTTTAGGTGTAAAGTTAGATTATTATTTTAGTTTTCCTTGTTTCTTGATATAGGCCTGTTATGCTATGAATTTCCCTCTTAAAATTGATTTCCCTGTGTTGTGTTGTCATTTTCATTTGTTTCAAGATAATTTGATTTCTTCCTTGATCTCATTGTTGATCCACTCATTGTTTAATAACATTATTTACCTTCCATGTCTTTGCATATTTTTCAGTTTTGTTCTTGTGATTTGATTTCTAGTTTCATAGCATTGTGTTCAAAGAAGATGCTTGATATGGTTTCAATTTTCTTAAATTTATTGAGACTTGTTTTATATCCTAACATGTGGACTATCCTAGAAAACATTTCATGTGCACTTGAAAAGAATGTATAGTTTGTTGCTTTGGGGTGAAATGCTCTGAAGATATCAATTATATCCATTTGATCTAATCTGTCATTTAAGGGCACTGTCTCCTTGTAGATTGTCTATCTGAAGTATCTATCCATTGAAGTCAATGGTTGTTAAAATTCCCTATTGTGATTGTATTTCTGTCAACCTCTCCCATTACATCCATCAAGATTTGCTTTGCGTATTTAGGTGCTTCTCTGTTGATTGTGTGTATGTTTACGAAGATTATTCCTTTTGTTGTATTGTTCCCTTTTTCATTATGTAGTGTCCTTCTTTGTCTCCTACTATAGCTTTGGTTTTAAAGTCTGTTTTTACAGATGTAAGTATTTCTACCTCATCTTTTTTCCCCTTCCATTTGCATGAAATATCTTTTTCCATCCCTTTACATTTAGTCTATGTGTATCTTTTGAGCTGAGGTGGGTCTTTGGAAACAGCATATATATGGGTCTTGTTTTCTTAGCCATTCAGCCTACCCTATGTCTTTTTAAAAAAACTATTTATTTGTTTTTAGAGAGAGGAGAAGGGAGGGAGAAAGAGAGGGAGAGAAACATCAATGTGTGGTTGTCTCTCACATCCTCCGCCCCCCAACTGGGGACCTTGCCCACGACCCAGGCATGTGCCCTGACTGGGAATCAAACTGGCAACACTTTGTTTTGCAGGTAGGCACTCCATCCACCGAGCCATGCCAGCTGGGCCAGCTGTTCTGTGTCTTTTAATTGGAGCATTTAAGCAATTTACATTTAAAGTGATTATTGATAGATATGTATTTATTGCCATTTTATTTTTAACTATTTTTCTCTGTTTCCTTCCTTCCTTCCTTCCTTCCTCTCATCCCCCTCTCCCTCCCTCCTCCTTCTTCTCTCCTTCTTCAAGCAAACCCTTTAACATTTGTTGCAATACTAGTTTGATAGTAACAAACTCCTATAGCTTTTTCTTGTCTTGGAAGCTCTTGTTTCTCCTTTAATTTTAAATAATGGCCTTATTGGGCAAAGTAGCCTTGGTTGTAGGTCCTTGCTTTTCATCACCTTAATATTTCATGCCAGTCGCTTCTGGCCTGAAAAGTTTCTGTTGAGAAATCAGATGACAGACAGTCTAATGGAAGTTCCCTTGTAAATAAGTAACTGCTTTTCTCTCGTGGCTTTTAAGATTCTCTCCTTGTCTTTAAGCTTTACCATTTTAATTATGATATGTCTCGCTGTGGGCCTTTTTGGATCCCTCTTGCTCGGGGTTCTCTGTGCTTCCTGGAATTGTGTGTCTTTTTCTTTCACCAGGTTAGGGAAGTTTTCAATCATTATTTGTTCAAATAGGTTCTTGATCCTTCACTCACTCACTCTCTTCTCTTTCTGGTAGCCTCGTGGTGCTGATGTTGCTATGCTTCATGTTGTCCTAAAGGTTTCTTAGCCCTCCTCATTTAAAAAAAAATTTTTTTTTTTAATTTTTGCTGCTCTGCTTGGGTTTTTTTTCTACCTTGTCTTTCAAATTGCTGGTTTGATCATCTGCTTCATCTAACCTACTATTTATTCCTTCCAGTGTATTATTTATTTCAGATATTGCATTATTTATTTTTGACTTGTCCTTTTTTATGGTCTCTGTGTCTTTTTTCATGCTGTTGAACATCCTGTAATCAGCACTGTAAGCTCTGATCCAGCTAGTGTGCACTTCGTTATTCAGGGTGATTTTTCTATAATTTAATTTTAATTCCAGTTTGGTCCTTGGAGGAGGTTAGTGTAGCTTCCACCTACTCCACTGACTTCTTTGCTCAGACTTGCATGAAACACTTATAAAAATTAAACATTACAAGTAAGTTTCAAGTTGCTGGGAAATTCCTCCATATGAAGAGCCACCACTCTTGGTATAGATCTTTTTAGACTGTTTCCTATGTATTTTCAACCACAGATTTGTATCATATAAAATGGGTAGTGTTGTTCAGTATGCATTTCCTTCAGCACTGAGTCTTAGAGACTTTTTTCTATGTTGAGACATACAGATTTACGTCACTAGTTTGTGTACTGCATAGTATTTCATTATATGACAACATGTGGTAGTTTTCTCTGATAGTTTATATCTAGGATATTTGCAGTTTTTTCCCTATTGCTAACAGTGTTTTAATGAACATCCTTGACTGTGTCTCCTCATGGACTCAAGTGTTTTCCAGGGTGGCTATTAGAAGTAGAATTGCCGAGTCACGGGAAATATGCATTTAAACCTTAATAGGTACTGGCAAATTGTCTTGAGAGTGTCTGTACCAAATTATGCTCCCATTTTCCACTTTTAGACTAACCATTTTCTTATCATCATGACATTAGCAAACTTATTAATTTTTGCCCACATGAAGTGCTTTTTAATTTGCATGTCCCTGAACATTTGTGATGATGAACTTCTTTTTGTGTATTTGTTGGATATTTGTATTTTCTCTTTTGTGCATGCCCCATTCCTGTTCTTTCTTATCTATATCCTATTGCATTTTGTTTCTAGACTCCTGAGGATAGGGATGGTCTGTCTTGGCCCTCACTGTATTGCCCATGCCCAGCACAGCGTGTGTCATGAGATAACTGCCTACACACTTGCTGCAATGATCCAAGTCATCGTCACCTTTAATCTAAGCATGGCTTTGCCCTGGTTTTTAAAGACATAGTCTGAAATATCCTTCCCAAAAGTGAGCCTTAAAACAAAGTATTAGGCCTTTTGTAGAAAAATCCAACCACAGTTAATTTAGCTAACCAATAGTTGTCCTAAAACATGAGGTCAAAGACCTCTGAGCCCCTTAGAATTTACTCAAGCTTGCGTTATACTAACATAGGGCTAAGATGGCTCTACAGAGTGGCTATTCTCTTTTTTTTTTTTAAACAATTTTATTTATTTATTTTTTAAAGAGAGGGGAAGGGAGGGAGAAAGAGAGGAAGGGAAATATCAATGTGAGAGACAAACATTCATTCCCACCCCCTAGAGATAGGATCCAGTCTTCTAGTAGATTCTTAAAAGAATTCATGATTCCCCAAATGGTGGTAATGACTGGTATAGGGAGCTATGGAGAAATAATGTTAGTGATGTGATCTGGAGACATACTGTACCTCTACATACTGTACCTTCGCTTCCCAGTGCACAGTCTTGATCTTGTGGGCGATGGGGAGTGTTTTAGTGTAACTCAGAAGATGATTTAAGATGCACATAGGATGTTTTAACAGCTAACATTTATTGCAGACTTTTTCTGTTCCTCACACTACACTGAGCTTTTTTTAAAAATTGAGGTGAAATCCATATAACATGAAATTAACCATTTTAAGTGTGCAGTTCTGTGGCATACATTCACAGAGTTGTACAAACCACTACCTTTATCTAGTTCCAAGATGTCTTCATCACCCTGAAAGGCAGTCACATTACCATTCACTCCTCATCCCAACCCCACCGGGTTTGTTTTCTGTCTCTGTGGATTTATGTATTCTGGATAGTTTATGTATATGGATTCATGGAACATGTGGCCTTTTTTTAGATGGGCTTTTTAACTCAGCCTGTCATTTTTGATGTTCATCCATGTTGTAGCATGCATCAGTACTTCATTACTTTTTATGACTGAATAATATTTCATTTTATGCATATTCTACATTATGTTTATCCATTCATCCATCTATGGTCATTTGGGTATTGTGAATAGTGCTGCTGTGAACATTCGTGTATGAGTATCTGAATATTTGTTTTCAACTATTTTCTGTAAGAGTAGAATTGCTGGCTCATATGGCAATTTTATGTTTAATTTTGTGAGGCTATGCTGGACTGTATCTATTCTCTTCCTTGATCTTGTCACCAACCCAGTGAGGAAGGGCTATAATTACTTCTTAGAGATAAGAATTTGGAGGTAAGAAAACTGAGGCCCAGAGAAGTTAAGTGGCTTTCCTAAAGTTGCATAGCTAATAAGTGGTAGAATTAGTATGTAAGCCCGGAACTGGTTGATTCCAAAACCAGAGCCTTTCACCACTATGCTACCCTGTGTCTCCTACAGTGTCTAAGGAGGATGGTACCTTTCTTTGCATCAAGATATGTTAGTTTCCTTGCTCAGGGAACTATTACTTTAAAGAAAAATATCCTTGTTGCAGGAATGTTACTTACAGGCAAAGCTACAAGGACACATTGTCTATTAAACTGAATGAGAGTTTTCTATCAAAAGGAAAGTGAACACAGTCTCTGTAGGCACTTTTCTGCCCACCTGTGCAGGCAGACATCACTGCCACCTGAAAGGAGCAGGGACACTTGTTCCTGCAGCCTTTCCTCCTTTCCGTGCCCTTGTGTTCATCCCATCAGTCTCTAACCACCTCTAAGCCCTTTGCCCCTGGGAAATTGGTGATTTCAGTTATAGCAGAACTCTTAAGCAGTGTAATTTGAGCAGAAAATTGTACAAACATCTGAGTCTTCATTCCATGCAGGATTTTTCTATCAGTTGTCAGGGAGAACCCAGAATAAGCGGTGTTCATTAGGATTAATACCTGTTGACTGTGGAAATGTGAAATTGATCACAGATAGCCCTTTTTGAAACAAGACCCCAGGGTTACTGAAGAGTGAGAAAAGTCTCTGCTGAGTTCCTTCACAACTGAGACCTGGTAACTGTAGAAAAGTGAAATTGATCCTGTGAGATACATGATTGCTGGAAAGTGTCAGCATAGCTGTGGGGGCAGACAGACAGCAAAATCTCTGTTGTATTTGCTACCCCAGAGAGGTATTGAAGAGCCTAGCAACTCTCTAAGTGCTCCCATCGTGTTTTAAAGTGGCATCTTTTATCAGCCTCAGCCTACTAGATGGCAAAGGCCTCTCTAGATATCTGAGGTGTTTAACTGAAACACAAAATTGCATTTCCAAACAAGTTTTTAAATCCTCTTGATATGTTGAAATCTGTTGTCTACGTCATATAAATAAAAGCTTCTGGAATGTATCTTGATTTGTACTTGTGTGTGTGTCTTGATTTGTAGTCAGCACTAAGAAGTGTATCTTCCATTCGCTCCTCTAGACCCATCAGTAAGTTCTTTTGCCCTTTGGTTTCTCCTGTGTTTGGCCAAGGGAAGATGCTAGCAGGAGATTGGAGGGAAGGAAGGACTAAATGGAACTGAGCACATTTGAACTCCTGATTCACTTCCTGATGAGACACAAGTTGGTAGTGGTGTGTTTCTCTGTAGTGGACCAGAGTTCCCATCAGGTGGCCCTCTCCAAAAACTATGGATCTTACTGAATTTTGATAACACTACCTTTATCTGTACTTTCAGTCTAGAGGTAGTATCAGCCTTCCCACTGTTGCTAGTTCTGGAGGGCTTTGTTCCTTGTGGGTTTTTGTCAGTGTTTCTACACCTTTGTGAAGAGTCCTTATAAACTCTCCCTTAGCCTCTTCAGCATGCCATCTGTTTCCTGCCATGACCCTGACTAGCCACCCAATACCTTCTATCCCTATGGCAGGTATCTAGGCATGATGGGGTAAGAATCTCAAGTATGGAACAGAATATAGGTTGACTAAATATCTAAGCATCAAACTGTGGCACAATCATCTTGTGCCTAATGAGATTGGACCAGAGAACAAGAGATGTGAGAACAGGAGAACCGAAGGCTGAGGAACTGAAAATGGGGAGTGGCAAAGGAAACTGGAAGAGAAGTTGCCTAGGAGGGGGCACCCAGAATAGAGGGGAAAAAATAACATTCCATCCAGGGTTATTACCTCATAACAACTTGAGGGGAAATTGGTGAGATGATTTGTGGGTTTCAGCTATACATACACAGATCACTTTTATACATGCCCTTATTGCTAAGGTAACTTTTCCCTTTCTTTAGTAGAACTTGAGAGGGGACACCCTTCATGTGTACCTGATTAGGCCATCTTCCACCCCTTTATTCCAGGATCTGAGCTTCTTGCAGGTTCCTGGAATGAACCAAGCCATCTCTTACTTCTCACTCAAATGGTCCCCTTTGACATTTTTTCACCATGATAATTCTTGTATTTCTTTAAGACCCAGTCAACTATGATAATGATTAGTCTTTAATTAAGATCAACTGTGAGGCTCATGAAGTCTTATCTACTCCTTGGTATGATGGAAATGCCCTTCTGGGCTCCAACATTGTTATTCTAGTCTTATCATCCATTCTCCCACCGCTGGACCATGAAATCTGTTCAGTAGGATTTTGGCCCTGTTTATCCATGTAAGAGGTAGTTTAGAAATTGTGGTTAAGGCAAAGACATGGAAATTGGGAACATGCTTAAAGTCACCAGAGGGGAGAGGGGAGGGAATTTCAGGGGAAAAGGGGAAGGATTTACAGGAACAAGTATAAAGGACACATGGACAAAAACTATGGGGGCGGGTGGAAATGGGAGGGAGGTGGGGAGGGCTGGGGTGGCGGGTTCAGGTGAGAATAAAAGACAGAAAACTGTACAAGATCAACAATGAAAATAAAAATAAAAAAAGAAATTGTGGTTAAGGGGAAAGAATATTAACTTTTAAAACATTTTGTAGATCTTTTGGGGAAGTGGGATAAAGTCTGTGCCTATACTTTGAGAATGGGAAAGGATCCTCCAAAAGTAGTTCTGAAAAATTCTGTTTTATAAGGTGAAGACATATGCCTCTAAGAATGAAACCAAACTCCTTATACATTAAATAAGATGGAACATATGAACAATGGGTTTGAAGGGAAGCAAAATCTTCTAGGATAGAGGGAAAAGCAATTAAATGTCAGGGTAAGAGGGCATTTTCTTCACGATCTCAGGAGGGTTCAGATAAATATATATAATATGTATGTGTATCTGCCCTGGTGTGTGTCAGAGGTTCTCAAGACTACTCCCAGGTTTGGTGATTTGCTAGAAGAATATGTGGACTCAGCATATAGTGATGGTTATGATTTATTACAGCAGAAGTACACAAAGCAAAATCAGCACTGGGGAAAGGTGCATGGGGTTAAGACCAGAGGAAACCAGGCACAAGTTTCAAAGAGTCTTTTTCCAGTGGAGTCACATGAGATGTGTTTATAATTCTCACGGCAGTGAGTTGTAACAACACATGAAATGTTGTCTACTAGGGAAGCTCATTAGAGACTCAGTGTTCAGGGTTTTTATTGGGGGTTGTCACTTAGGTACCCTCCTGCCTTGCACATGTCCAAATTTCAGACTCCCAGAAGGAAAGCAGGTGTTTATAGTAAACCATACTGTCTTCTCAGTTAATGCATAGTGAGCTCTTTTCTCAGTTCTGAGAATGGTAGAAATTCTCCCAAAATCCAAGTTTCCAGAGGCCAGGCAAGGGTCAACCTTGCAAGAAGGCCTTTCTGAGGATAGCAGACCTCAATCCGGCTATATTTGTTATTTTTCTCACATACTGTTACACTAATTATCTCTGGGTAAAGGAGATAGGTGTGTATTTCCCAGCAAGTGGAGTTTCCTTTCCCTTAGATCCCAAGAAGAATTACGGCTTTCTGGAATGTCATCTCAGATCTCTTCTTTTCCAGATACCTTAGCAATGATTTCTAAACCTCAAAGTTGTGGCTAACAGTTGGCTTCAATTAAATTGTTACCCACAGGCCTCTTCTCCCTTGCATCCCATCACGAAGGGCTTAAGTCCAAGTTTCCAAGAGCCATCCCTGTTGCATGTAAGACTTGTCTCTCAGGGCTTTGTCAGGAGGTAAATCCTGTGCTGCAGGAGGGATCCCATTCAAATGAACTCTTTTTTATCCAAAAAGTTTTATATACTTCCCTTATTGACCAACCACCTTAGGGTTTCATTCCCAGTCATGCACTCCTAGTTCTTTCCCAGCCATGTTAGCCAGGGTCCTGTGGCTACTATGGCATATATCCCTATCTCCCTAGTATGCTCAACACTGGTTTATCAGGTTAGGCTTATAGCCAACCATTGGTGTTGATCTGGTAGCCAGCAGAGAAGGTGGGGACATTGTTTCATTAGGCACCTACCCTATTTGAGGCTTTGTTTATTCTTCAAGCAAGGAAAGGGGCTTGTCTTTCAGTAGGAGAGTGAACACTTTGGCATGTCCAGGGAGATCAGGAGATTTTAGGGTTGAAGGTAATCAAGTATATCTTTCCAGATATCCCTGCCCCTATAAGTATATCTCGGAGTCCCCCTCTTTCCTATCAGGGTCCTGACTTTGGTGTAGGACATGTGTCTAGCCTGAGAATCCAGTCTTGCCATTCTTACAGTTAATTCCTACACCTGTTCTTCAGCTGTTTTCATGCTGAAGATAAGGGTTTTTCAAAATACTGCCAAGGAGGCCTTCTGACAGTTTGCTCTAAATTGTTGAATGATTGCCCTGAGGCTGCCTTTTTTTCTCTTTGACGTAGGTATTCAGCAACAGTCACCCAATTTCACAGTCCTGATAATTACTGTATCTCTCATTCCTCTCCAGCACTGGAGATGTTGTACATGCCAGTGCACCCCCTTCTATCCATACTCTGTCTGGTTATCCACAGGTGAAATTCTTAGCAGTTGCACTGTGCCCAACATGCCAGGGATGGAAAATGCTCCATTTCCCACCAGTGATGGACTCTTCACCACCAAGCAGCCAGTCAATCAGTGGTCCAGCTCCAGAATCCTGTCCTTTGAGTCTGGTTCTTAAGACCAGCCCTTCATACCAACTCCCTTAGATTGGTGTGAAAGGCAGAATGGTGACCCCAAAGACGTCACATTCTTCTTCCTGGAACCAGTGTGTATGTTACCTGACATGGTAAAGAGAACTGTGCAGATGTGATTAACTGAAGGAAATTGACATGGGTAAATTAGCCTGGATTATACAGTTGGGTCCAATGTATTTACTAAGAGGGATTACAGGAGGGGTCAGAATCAGAGAAGGTAATGTGACAATGGAAGAAAATGTTGCAATGATGAGGGGCCATGAACCAAGGAGTGCAGGTGACTTCTAGATATTGGAAAAAGCAAGGGATGGGTTGTCCCCCAGAAGGAGCACAACTCTGCCAAAAACTTGACCTAGCCCACTGGGACCTGGGTCAGATTTCTGACCTCCAGAACTGTAAGATAATAAATTTGCATTGTTTAAGCTTCTAAATTTGTGGTTTTATTACAGCATTGATAGGAAACTATTACAATTCGGTTTTCTAGAAGCAGATCCTGAGCCAGGGATTTGGGTATACATGATTTCATAAGAGAATGCTCTCAGGAGACCCTGTAAGAGACTGAAGGCCAGATGAAAGGGGATTGCTAAGTAAGTCTTTGGCCCTGGTTCAAAACCTGTCCTTGCCTGACATATGAAGGGTGTGGTCAGGACATAAGTCACACTATAGTGTTAATTCTTTTTTAAGGCAAGGAGGCTGCCTCTTGATTCTGGTTCCCAGCAGTCATGGGTTGTTGTTGGTGGAACAACACCAGCACCTGGGTTGGACCCAGACTGTTGGTGGTGGACCTCGGGGGCAGCATGTGCCTACCTTCCTAGATGACATGACTTTTGTCAGCAGAGCTGATCTGACAAAGGGGGCATCTGTGACCTGTTAGCAGTCAACACTCACAGCAGCTGGGTATGGGTGCACAGGTCCAGTAAAGAGGACCCTTGTACAGAGCAGAACTTGTGCACCCAATGAGACTACCTGATATGCGAGTCCAGGGAAATTAAAAATGATGTAACCAATGGGTGGTTTTTCTAGCCTGATTGTCTTGGCTTCCAAATGCAGACTTAAATTCCTGACTTGCATTAAACAACTATGTGAATTCAGCTGCCTAGTAACCAGTTACTTGGTAGTTTTGCAGAATTCAGCTGCTTTACTGAATTCTTTCAGCTTCTGTTTTATTATTTTTTTTCAAGTAACCTTGGCTTGCCCTAGTTGATTGTTGATGTTGCAGTTAACATTAGACCACTGGCACAATCACATTTGAGTGAGAAGCCCCTTGGACTCATTGACTTGCCTGGGGATATTTGGCTGGTCTGGGACCTTCAAGGGGGTAGCACTGGTACTCGAATGCTAATTGGTGGTCTGTTGCCTGATTTGATCAATGCAGGAAGTGAGACACCAGTAGATGGTCTCCAGTGGAGATAGGATTTCAGCCTTAATTATTTTACCCCTTGACGGCACACCAAATACATCCAAGCTGATGGAAAATAGGATTCTTCACTGAGTCTCATCGTGCCCCAGATCCGTAATTTTATACAAAAGAGTCACACAAATTGAAATTAAAATGCATTTTAGATGCTTCCTTCCATCAAAGCAGTTTGCACCAGCAGGCTTTCTCTTTTAGGAGTTTGCTATAGAAATAGGGAAACTGGGAGGCTTTGCTGTTGGAGGCTGTGGAAGTAACACAATCTCCCTGCTTGTCAACTCCAGGCAAGAAAATGAAATAAAATGAAAACCAATTGGAGGTCTAATTATCCTTTTCAAAATTACTTCATCCTGTAGAGTGGCTCACTGAATACGTAAAAGGCACCTTTCTTTTTTTTTTTTTTCTCCTCTCTTACCCTTGGGTTCTTGGGGCCACATTAACACAGGGGGTTACACTGGAAATGAAGAGATGGGGCACTCAATGTTTGTGTCCAATTTCTTTTTTTTAAAAGACTTTTTATTTATTTATTTTTAGACAGAGGGGAAAGGAGGGAGAAAGAGAGGGAGAGAAACATCAATGTGTGGTTGCCTCACATGCATCCCCCACTGGGGACCTGGCCAGCAACCCAGGCATGTGCTCTGACTGGGAGTCAAACCAGCAACCCTTTAGTTCCCAGGCTGGCACTCAGTACACTGAGCCACACCAGCCAGGGCTGAGTCCAATTTCTTGCTTAACAGCATGAGGGTGTGGCTATGTGCCAAGCATTGTTTGAAGCACTCCTCAGATAGTAACACATTTATTTTTCATAATGACTCTATGAGGCAAATACTCATTGGTATTTAGGGAAACTAAGGAACAGAGAAGTAAAGTGACTTGTCTAAAGTTACTCAGCTAGTGAGCAGCACCAGAGTTGGAATTTTAACCTGGGCAGTGAGGCTGCAAATTCAGGATCTTAATACACTATGCTCTCCCTTGTTATGATGAATCTGGATGGTTTGGCTTTCAAAAAGGAAACAAAATTAATCTTCCATTTTCCCAGACTCCAACCTAACCTTGACAAGCCTCATTGTAGGGCTGACCTTTGGTCACAGCAGGACCAGGAACTCAGATCCAGGTGTGTTCATAGCACATTCTGAGGGTCATCCCTGAACATGAAACAAAAGGGCTGTATTATATAATCTTATTCACAAAAAGGCTGTACTGTGTATACTGTTCTGCTCTAGCTTCTTTCTCTTAATATGACATTTTGGCACACTTTCCTATCAGCCATACAGTTACCTCATTCTTGCTTACATTCGCCTAGTGTTTACCATACACATTATCCATAATTTAACCACTGTGCTACTCATAGATATTAGGTTGTTTCCAATTTTCTGTCATTAAGAGCAATGATGTAATGAATATTCTTATATAGCCAGGTATGTTTTTGTGAGTTTATTCCTAGGGCAGATTCCTAGTTGTGGGATTGATTGCTGGGTCAAAGGACACACACACACACACACACACACACACACATACACTATATATATACATACACAACAGATATACATATATGTATATAATATACATACATATATATGATATATATACATATACATGCATATAATTTTAATTGTGATAGCCATTCCCTCATTGCTCTCCAGAGAGGTCACACTCCAGTTCATATTGCTCCCCAAAGTGCATGGAGCATAACTGTTTCTTCGTGTCCTTGCCAGTACTGTGTATCATGAAACCAAAAAATTGGCTATGTGATAAGTGAAAAATGGTATCTTATTATTGTTGTGATTAATTATGAGAACAGTTAAGCATCTCTTCATTGCTTATTGGCTAGTTGAATTTATTATTATTTTTTTCTGTGAACTGCCTACTTGAATCCTCTGCTCATTTTTCCCTCCAGGAGTTATTTATCTTTTTCCTGCTGATTTGTAGGCAACTTCTTCATTTTTTTAAAGCCTTGGAGGTCTCTAGCTCTTTAGTTTATAGCTAGCTTTGTACTCTAGCCTAGGAAGACTTTGGCTGAAGTAACTTTTCTCCTTTTCCCTTGTTTTTCTCTCCTTCAATCTTTATTTCTGAGTACAGTGTTATGCACCCTGTGGACACAATAAACACGTGCTGATTGACTGTTTTATTTATCTGATTTTTATGGCTTCTTCCTCTGAAGAGCTCCACAGACTTTATAGTCATTAACTTGATAACCCTCAAAGCACTCTAGTGTGGCAGCTGTAATTACTGTCGGGGTTTCTGAGATGGTGAAACAGAGGAGATTCTTCAGAATTATTCTTTGAGGGCCTCAGGAAGAGGTCTAGAGGCAGTTCAGCTCCTTCACAAGTTCTGGACCTAAAGAGTGTTTGAAAGGGTCCTGCCTAGTAAGAATGACTTCAGGTTTATGGGTGGGCAACCATTGGGTCTACAAAGGTTTCTTCAAGCCTCATTCTTAACTATTCTTTCAGTGAAGTAAGGCTGAATAGCAGTTACATGTGCCTGGTTCAAATCCTGGTTCTTCATCTGAATAATTATGTGATGATGGGAAATAATAGCATCTGATGTTTATTGGGCTCTTACCATATGCCAGACCACATGCTGAATGTTTTTCATGCACTGCCTCATTTGGCCCTTAGAGCTCTGTAACATGCTGAAATGTTAGGTAACTGGTCCGCAATGGCATGAAAATAACTGTTGGTGTTTGCGGTGGGCTGAATGGTGGCCCTGATGTGGAAACTGTGAATGTGACCTTATTTGGAAGTTGTCTTTACAGATATAATTAAGTTAAGGATCTTGAGATAAAATCATGCTGGAATATTTGGGTATCCCCTAAATCCAGTTACAAGTGTTATTATTAGAAACTCATGGAGGAAAGACATACACAGAAGAGGAGAAAACCATCTCAAGACAGAGGCAGAGATTGGAGGGATGAGGCCACAAGCCAAGGAACGCATGGAACCACCAGAAGCTGAAAGAGATAAAGAAGGGTCCTCCCCTAGACCTTCCAGAGGGAGCATGGCCCAGCTGACACCTTGTGATTTTGGACGTCTAGCTTCCAGAACTCTGAGAGACTAAATTTCTGTTGTTTTATGCCCACCAGTTGATGGCTACTTTCTATGGCAGCCCCAGGTAACTTATAGTGCTGGGATGGCAACCAACATGGACTGGACTCCAAGTCTACACCCTCAACTGTGATGCTGTCCAGTTAGCACATGGCTAAATCTTCTCTGTGTTTGTTTCCTCACCTGTATTCAGGAATTGCAATTGTGCCTACCCCAGAGTGCTGTTGTTAGGATTAAATAAGATGATGTGTATAGTAGTTGGAGAATAATACTCAGTAGACATTGGCTTCTGATGCTCCTAGCATTGTTGTTTTTATCAGGTAACTGTAGTTATGGCTTCTTGTGTGCAAACCTTAGTCAGAGACAGACTCAATGTCTGTGGCCAATGCTAGTCCAACAGGGAATGTACTTTTTGGAATCTTAGGCTGGATAAGTCACCATTCTAACCTGTTAATAGTTGAATAAGTACTTTTGGGTTGTAAGTCAGTCTCCTGGCATTTTTATTTTGTGGTCGTCTATGAATTAGATGTTTTCATTTCTTTCTATGCATCTCCCTTTGTTTTATTTTTAATATTAACAATGCTTACACTTATCGTTAACTTAAAGTAAACAGTACTTTTAAGTACCCTAAGCCACCCCCAGTTTTGGTGATATGACTCACAGGACTCAGGATATAGTTGGGCTCGTGGCTAATACTTATATAGTGAAGGGGTACAAAACAAAATCAGCAAAAACAAAAAGTGCCTGGGACAAAATCTGGAGGAAAATAGGCACAAGATTTTGAGAGTCCTCTCCTAGTGAAGTCACACACATGCTCTTATTCCTTAGCAATGTGTTATGACAACATGTGTGAAGTGTTGTCTACCATGAAAGATTGTTAAAGATCCAGCACCCATGGGTTTTCTTGGGGGCTGTTCACGTAGGCTCCTTCCGACTAGCACTACCAAAATTCCAGACTCCCAGAAGAAAAGCAGATGTTCAGCCTAAACTATATGGTTTGTACAAACAGTTTAGGTATAGTGGGCACCTTTATCAGTTTTGGTATTATGGGAACCCTCCTGAAATCCAGGTTCCCAGATGCTAGCCAAGGGTCAACTTTGCATGCAGACCTTTCTAAAGATAGCAGCCTCGAACCTGCTATGTTGACTATTTTCTGCACAGCATGCAATAAAAGTTACTAATTTCTAGACATTATTTTATGTAATTATTGCAAGGACCTTACAAGCTGAGTAGTATTATAATTCGCAATTTAGAGGTAAAGAAACTGAGGTTTATGGTCTTTAAGAACCTTATCCAAAATCATCACCAGTAAATCAGAGTAGGGGCATGTTAGACTATAATCACTGTGCAATAAGCCATTCCCCTTACAGGGAAGAACATGAGGAAAGTGAGAAGGCATTGTTCAAAATAGCTCTAAAAGACAGCGTGTAGGCAGAACTATGCTGTAGCAATCCCCATATCTCAATGACTTATAACCATTCATCTCTATGTCTGTTGCAGGTCAGCTGGGGTACTTCTCTGTGTCATTCTTGCTCTGGAATGCAGCCATTAGAGCAGCCACTGCTGCAAGTCACTGGGGCAGGAGGAAAGCACAAATGCAAAATGTGCATTAGCTCTTAAAGCTTCCATCCTGAAGTGGGATGTCATCACTTCCATTGGCCAGTGCAGCCACATGACCTCACCTAGCTTCCAGGGAGTTGGCAAGTGCAATCATATTGGGAATATTCATTGAACAGTACCAGTGACTGTACAGCAGCCAGATAGCATTGGTTTCTGGTTATTGCACCTTCTCTCTGAACCTTCCACTGAGCCTCTATGCTTTCTACTGATAAGGTACCCTTGGAAATTTGGCCCCAATGACCTAGAGGATGTCCCTGGAGCCTAGGGCATGACATATGTCTGTTCACTTTGCCCAGAGACTGCAGACCCCATGCTAGAATTTACAATGATTGGTATCTTTGGAGCTCTACCTCTGCCTCATCCCTCTCCTCCGCCAGCAAGCCAAAGAGACATGAAAACTGTAGCTGGAGTAAAACCTCCTGGCTTGATCAGGCTTTTTGAATTCCTGGCAAATGTTGCCTAGACATCTAAAACTCTGGTTTCCTTAAAAAAATTCCAGGGGTATATTTATTAGCAAGCATGAATTTTGACAGATTTTCATGTTCTTCTCCCTTGGCAGGGTGTGCAGGGATCTCCTGCCAGTTTCTGACAGTCTCATCGCTAGGTGTTAAGTGAAAAACATCATCAGCTCAGTCTATTGATAGGTTCAAGTGACAGTGTATGTTGCCAATCTCAGCCAAGAATCACTTCTGACAATTTTCCTTCCTGTCACCATGCTTGGACGGGAACATCCCTCCACCCCACCTCCTCAGGAGTTTAAAATGTTGTAATGCTGTAAGGCTTCATATATCTGCATGGCTGCAAGTAGTAGGTTGGTGGAGGAATTAAGCAGGGCATATGGCTTCCAGTGGGCTGCCTAGATGGTGGCTTTGTTGCCCAGCCCTTTGCCAAGTGGAGCTGTTGAAGCTGCTGTGCCTGGTGCTCCCCAAAAAGAAGGGTTTCAGCCAAACTTGATTAGTGCTCTTTGAGGCTGCCAAAATACTCTGCCTGCTTGGCTAGGCCAACCCCTCTCATGGACAGATCTCACAGTTTCTTCTCCCACTGCCCTGGGGATATAGGTCACTGCTTGTCCTCTAGTGCTTAGCCTGTATGTCAGGCAGATGCCCCCTCTCCCTTCTAACTGTAGCCCCTTCTGCTCCCTCCAATCTGTTCTGAATGATTTTTTCCGAATGAAAAGCTGATTGTGGATCCTCCCCCAGTAATATTTCCTTTTTAAAAAACAACTCTGCTAGATTTTCAATAATAGTAAAATAAAAAACAAACAAACAAACAAACACAGAATTCTTAACGTGGCCTGCATGGCCCTGCCTGGCCCCTGCCCTCCTTTTTTGCCTCATCCACAATTGAGTGCCCTCTTGCTCTCCATGCTCAAGCTGTACTAGCCTTCTTTAGATTCTACTAATGTCCATGTCTGTCTCCTTCATGGGGCTCGCACATGTCCTTTCCTTCAGCCCCAGTCTCTTCCTCCTTGTTTGGTGGTTCCAGACCTTGGCTATACCCATCTGGGGTACGGGAGGAGGAATCCTAAAAATACCAATGCTTGGGCCTATCATTGAATAAATTTCATTGGTCTCAAAGAGGAGCTGGTAGTCAGCATTTAAAGAGATCTGCAACTGATTCTAATATGCCTTGAGGGGTGAGAAATCCTAACCTGGTTAATTTCTGCACAGCCTTTGGATCCTGGTTCTGTGGTCCTCCCTTCAAGGAAGCCTCCCTGGTATCCCTGAGTAGGTCAGAATATTTCTATATTATATTACTGGAGAATCATTTACCATGACTTTTCTCACAGTACCTAAGAGTCTGAATTTTATACTTATGGGATAATTGGATTAGTATCTCTCTTCCTTGATGGACTTTATTTGCTCACCATTGTTAAGTCTAGTGCTGTCATAGAGACTAGTGACTAACAAATAATGGTAAAATAAATGAATGAATTTTAGGGTCCTCCCAAATTCCTTAGGGTGGCCCAAACTATCCTATTTAGGTTTTTGGACTATGGACTAGGTTTTGCTTCTGACCAAAGGCTTCTTCTTCTCTGGTTAATCATGAGAATCCCAACCAATCTCTTAAGTGACCCAAGGCAGTATTGGGTGTGGGGTGGATCAAGAAGTGTGAAGTGGTATGAAGCAGAAGTAGGTGGCTGATATGAGTGTTGGTCAGGTCCTAAGGGCAGATGTAGAGGTGTAGGAATGAATGTTCTAGGTATAGAGATGTGTCCTTTTATGAATAGCCATGAGTTGAATTTCCAGGAAATTCAGTATTCTGACTTGGGATGGCATTCTTCCACTATCTCTGTAGAGGAAATAGGTATTCAAACTGGACAGACAAGAACAAATGTGGTTTAGGAGGAACAACACTTGAAGATGGGTGAGATATCTTAAGAGAACATGGAGCATTAATGGATGAATTCAGAGGTCACAGGTTAACACTAGTTATACACAAGAGGAGACAATTTTCAGCTAAAATTGTGAAACTGTAGTATGTGATCTTTGAGACATAATGAGAGCTAGATATCTGTAGAGGGAAAATGTTCTAATTTTCCAAAAATGGAACAATGGTAGAATCTTAAAATTTCAAGTAAAACTAGGAAGATACCTGGAAAAGATATAAAAGGATTTTTAAGTGGTAATTGTGATCACATAGGAAAAAAAAAAAAAAGGCAAGAATCACTGGACCTAGCATAGGTTGCTGAGAATTAGATGGAAACATCATGTTGAAAATGTATATGTAGCATATCTTGATTTTAGCAAAGCATTAGGTAATGTTTCCTATGATTTTTTTTTTCAGGTAAAGTAGAAATGCCTTGAATTTGTAACTGACTAAACTACTATACTTATAGAGGGAAGTGTCCTACCATTGCACTTCTAATTTTGCTCCTGTATCTTCTCTCTCCTCTTCTTTTCCTATAGAGGTCCCTTGCACCTTCTCACCCCAGTACCTTCTTGGTGTGTGTAATGGATTCTCAAGTCTACATTTCCTACTTTCATCTTTCTCCAAAGCTGCAGAACCACCTTTCCAGCTGGAAATTCTGTTCATCTCAAACTTATTAGCCAAAATGGAACTCTTTTTCTCTTACTCCTCACCCCAAATCTCAGTCTTCTCTTTCTTTGAGAATTGGGAAATGAAGATTTTCTCTGCAATCAGGCATCAGGATCTTTCTTTCCTTGTTTTGTGACTCTCCTTTTAGTCATTGTTTTTATTTCCAAGTAGACTTAGGAGAGGTCAGACACCATCGCCATCACCATCATGACCCCTGTCATCACTGCAACTTCCACCATTATGACCACCGTTATCACCATCACCATCACCACCACCACCACCTTTAACGTCATCACTACCAACAACAACAGTAAGGCAGTTGTTGCAGCAGTCAGGGTAGGAAAACATAGACAACACACAGATTAAAACTCTGAGATATAATGTGTTACAAATGTATCCTGTAATTGAATTTTTACCACCCAGTAAGGAAAGTACTACCTTTATCACCACTTTGCAATTAAGAAAGTCAAGTCCACCTTGGTCAGGTGTGGCTCAGTTGGTTGGAGTGTCATCCCCTACACCAAAAGGTTGCAGGTTTAATTTCCTGTCAGGGAACATACCTAAGTTGTGGGTTCTTATTTTTGCTCAGGGCACATATGGGAGGCAACTGATTGATATTTCTAACATCGATGTTTCTATCTCTCTCTCTTCCTTTATTTCTCTCTCTAAAATCAATAAACATATCCTCAGGTGAGGATTTAAAAAAAAAAAAAAAAAGAAAGCCAAGTCCTTGGAAAGTTAAATTCCCTGCTCAAGATTATACAACTAGCAAACGCAGAGCAAGGATTCATATCACTCGCAGACAGTTCACCTGCAGACAGTTCACCTGTTTCTGTGGCTACAATTTGAACTTTTTAAAGGCAGGAATTCTCCTCTTATTTATCTTTCTACCTCTGGGGCCTAGCACTGTGCTTAGCACAGAAATGAATATTAGCAAGGATTCCTTCTTTGTTAATTGGTTGAATTTTATCAGGGTTCCTTAGAGTATAATCTCTCTGCCACTTGAAACGAATTGCCTGAGAAATCTAAAATTTTCTTTAAACACATTTTAAGGCTTCATGCAGACCATCTGAACTAGTCTCTGAGAGTGGGATTAGGTAATCCATATTTTAAACACATTCTCCAGTGGTTTTCATGTTCTCTAGTTTTAAACCCACTATAGCCTCTTCTAGGACTAAGGTTCTAAGATGATGATTTCAATTTTTCCACATAAGACAGTAAAAGATCCATGGGAAAATTGGTTCTGGGAATGTATTTCTAACAGCATTTGATTTCCGGGATTCTGTGTTCATCTATATTGTTTTTGTTGCAAGTTTCCTTAAATCTTTTGTGGAAAGAGCCAAGCTATAAATCAATATGAATTAATAAAATTAAGCTATACTGTTTCTTTAAGTCATCAGACAATAGAAGCCTCAATAACACAGCTGCTCTCATGGCTACTAAAACTTTGACCCAGCACTGCTCATAAGGCTTTTCTAGCAGAGGCAAGATGGCAGTGCAGGGCCAGGAATGTTCTTAAGTACCAGGGGGTCAAGCCCTGTAAAGCGAATTACTTCCCCACTTTGTATTCTCTTCCTGGAATATCAGATGTGAGCATAGCCTAATGAAAAAAGCCCTCATTCTGAAGTTGGCAGACCTAAGCTTGAGTTCTGTCACCACTCTTTAGGCAAGCTGGTCTTCTGAGCTTGTTGAAGTGGTTGAAAAGGTCCTCTTTGGGACTTGTAAGAACTAGAAACAATGTGTACAAAAGGCCCTGTCCTGTGCTTGGCATGTAATTGGAACTTGTACAATAGATATTACTCTTCCCTCTCCCTTTAATATTATTTAAAAATTGTGATCATCATAATACTGATTATTTTAACTCCTTCCCCTACTAGGAGGAATCAAATAATTAAGTTCTTACTACTGATGCTCTTGGAGCCTGATAGACAGCAAAATAACAAATGAAGGCTTGTGTTAGTATAGTCCAACTCCTTGAAACATAGCTCAAGGAACCTCCAACAGTGCATTGCCTGTGTAACACATAATCCGTATTGTGTTTTTAGCCATAGATTTGGAAACACATCTGTAAGGTAGACTGCCAAAATGGCCATAATACACCCCTTGTGATGTGAGCTCCATCAAGAAGTGGTGTCTGTTTCCCTATCTCCAGAATTCTGGGGATTTGGGCTGGGCTGTGGCTGACTTTGGCTCAAAAGAAGTGATGATGTGCCAGTTCTGAGCCTAGGCCTTGCACTCTTGGAAACTTGCCATGGCCATGTGGCAAGAATGATGGCCATGGTGGCCAGATGGATAAGAGACCTGTGACCCAGTCACCCCTGAAATTCTCTCAAAGGCTAACCAACCACCAGATATGTGAGTGAGGCCATCCTAGGCCAGCTGGCCACCAGCCAACCTGCCAGCTGCCTACAGACACATGAGCCAGCCCTGGTGAGCTCAGGCAGGCCTGACCCAGTCATCAGAACCACCCAGCTGGCCCATGAACTCATGAGCAATGATAGATGCTTGTGGATTTAAGCCACTGGGCTTGGGAATGGTTAGTTAGGCAGCAATATTGCTTCAAATTTGGCAGCTGTTCATCCAGTCATTTTTGCATCACATAGTCAACAAATATTTGAGTGCCTGCCAGTGCCAGACACTGGAGATACAGTGGTAAAGGTTGAAGATACCCAACCCTTAAGGATCTTACATTTGAGAACTGGAAAACAGAAATCAATAGAAATAGATAGGCACATAAAGGGGCAAAGAGGGACCTGTGCATCACTTGAGTACCACCAGGACTGGAGGACATGGTACTAGGGCCCTTGATCATGATTTTGTGAAGTTTTACTTCTGTGGCATTAAAAAAGCACTCCACATAGTCCAGAAAGTATATTTAAATGCACTTTCTTCTCTGGCAGGATGACTTCTCAGCGTCCATGGTAAGCCTCCTGCACCCTTGAACCACATATCCCTGAAGTATACAGGATAGGTGGGCTTGCAATATCTTTCCCCAGCTCATTCCTAGGCTGATAACACAGGTCCAAACAGTTGATAAGAAGCTGTCCTGTCTTAAAATGAGAAACCTCTTGGTCCATTTTTCTGAAAATGGTTAGGTGGTAGCTGTGGTATCAGTCTATGTAGCCTACTTTATAGGGTCCTCGATTTTAAACTCAATGCCAGGTCCTCTCTGTTCATGACAAATAAGTATCTCCAAGGAACTGGGAGAGTTCCTGGAGATGGCACTGAGTCATAGAAGGTGGACACTTCCCAGATGACTCTCTTTTTCCCATTGTCTCCTGAGATTGAGAGGTTTCTCCTACTAAGTCACAGAGATCCTAAAATTAGCCCTGTGAGTTTGTCATCAGGTGCCCAGCAGAATTGAACCACATTCATTCACTTTTTTCAGTGTTCCAGGGCACCTACCTGTGCCAGGTAGATGCAGAGATGAACATCCATAGCTCTCACCTTCAGGGCTCAGAGATGGGTACATTGTTTCAGTCCCATGTGATAAGTGCTACAGGGTGTGTACACATATGGAGATTTGAGAGAGTGGGAAGGAGTCAGAACAGCCCACATTAAGCTTCATAGCAAGGTAATTTGATGGTGGAGGGCTTAGGGTCAGCCTGGTTTTAAACACTGGTTTTGCTGCTCACAAACTGTGTGACCCTGGGTAAGTTACCTTACTTCCTGAGCCTTGGTTTCCTCATCTGGAAAATGAGGATAATAATAGTACTTATCTCATAGGGTTATGAGAATTAAGTGGGTTAATATATAAAGTAATCAAAACACTCTAAAACCCTCTTTGTGCCCCATGACAGTGCCATTCTCACTGGTACAGTCTCATTTCTGGGCTTTGGCTCTTATTGTTAGTTCTCTCTGCTAGGAGGGCTCATCTCTTCTGATTGTTCAGTTCTCTCATCTGCCTTTTACCTCATCAAAAAGGAAGTACAAGTTAGGGAGTTGACAGCCCTGAGAGGCCTCACTTTTCATTCAAACCAGAACTTGCTGGGAACTCAAAAAGAATGAAATGATATTCTAAGAAACACTCATGATCTAGGAGCCCCATCATATCCTGTCTTACTCGTGTTACTTCCCTATATAAGGCAACCACGTATGCTGAAAACAATGACATAGAAGGAAAGGAAAAGATTGAGTAACACATAATTGGTTTTCTTTTTATGCCTTCTGGACTAATTGGTAAGCCAGAGGTAAGAATGTTGGTAAAAAGTGCTCATATCAAGAAGTGAAATAACACCCTGGCCGGGTAGCTTAGTTGGTTACAGCATCATCCTGACACACCAAGATTGTGGGTTTGATCCCTGGTCAAGGTTCCTACAAGAAATAACAAATGAAAGCATAAATAAATGAAACAACAAATTGATGTTTCTCACCCCCTCTCTCTCAAATCAATAAATAGAAAAAATTAAAATAAAGAAGTGAAATAAAAGCAGTTAAATTAGTTTGGCACAGTGTTTCCACTGTTATGTTAAGAATGAAATTCATACGCATGCATAAGTTATGGAATACGAGCTGTGTAATTTTGTGATTCTGCATATGAGTTAAATGCTTATATATTTGCATTTTGAAATGGGTACCACATGATACAAAGATGCATGGTAAAATTCATGCTAATAATTTAAAATTTTAATTTTTCCTTACTTAGAATGATGTTAAGTAGTATATAAAAAGCACCGTGACAAGTTGAGAGAAAGACAGCGGAAGAAAATACAAAGCTTTATGTTTTAGTGCCGTTGGGCAGGGGCCCCATATTTCATTTCATTTTGCACTGAGTCCTGCAAATTATTTGGCTGGCCCTGCAAAGGTGAATGTTTGGCAGAACCCCACAAGTCTCTGAAGTATGTCTCCTCCAGAGCCCTTGCTCTGCTAGGCTGTGACAATTTTCTGTCTTCAGCTTCACTTCTGTGGTGAGCAGTGTTGCTTCATGTTCTCGTTTCCATCTCAGGTCACTGTTTTTCTGATAATTTTAAAGGATATTCTGTTCTTCTCCTACTTCTGTCCCCTCCACTCCCCACACTGTTTTTTCTAACACTTCTGATGTTTCAGGAATACAAACAAATTCATCAAGAAAGCACCAGCACCTGCCTCTGATGTCCCGCTGTGAGAGCCAGCACTGCAGAATCACTGGGCAGAGGCTACATGGTCCACCAGCATGTTGGATGAGAACCTATTTCTGTAACTATCATTCTTAACTATGCCATCCAGGCTCTTTCTTCTTCATTCCTTCAAATGCAGAAAGTACCAGGCAGAAATTTTAGCATGATTGAGAAACGTACACTACTTCACAAAGTCTGTAGGTTGCTCTTTCTCGAATGCAGATGACAGGAAGGGAGCCAGGTACACAAACATGCATTGGACAGGCCCTGGGCACATTTCAGTTAGGCAGAATGAGGGTAAGCCATGGGTACACTTGCTGCCTCTCTGGCCTGCACCTTGATAGGGATGCATGAAGATTCAAAACACTGCTCAGCACTTGGTGAAACTGTGACATTTTCTGGGCTTTTGTTCTTGTTTCTGTTGACTACTGGTTTGTGTTCTCACCAAATTCTGGCTGGGAACCAAGCTTTTAATGCTGTTGTATCAGCAAGCATGGCTTTTCCTAACTAAATAGTACGAGGAGGGGAAGGCTAACATTTGTGGAACACAACTTCATCCCACCTGTAGGACCTTTGTAGGTGCCACATAAAATTTGAGCCTATGAGTGACTTGACTGAACTTATCCTGCTGACACCATACTGGGCACCCCAGATTTACCTTACTAGTTCTCATCAAGTAGTCATGTGACATGGAGACCATGACCCCTGTTTTATAGTAGGAAACCCAGCCTTACCAAAAGAAGGCAGTTAATTCAAAATCACATAATAGGAAGTTCTTTTTCCTTCTAAAGCATGATTTCTTTCTACTATGTTACACTGTCCTTTTTGTCTTTCTTTTCCCTCTCCTTTCTTTTCTTCTGAGTTTCTTCCTGTGCTCTTCTTCCTTCTTTTCATCCCTTCATCTATTCAGCCAATATCTACCCTTCCTTTCTTCATCATGCACTTTCCAAAAAAGAAGTTAAAGTACTGATTTCCATTCCAGAATGTAGGCACCTTCGGAATCTAGTCCTGGTAAGAATTATTCCTTGATTCTAGCCCATGGACACAGACAATAGGGTGGTGAAGGCCAGGGGAAGGAGGGATAGGGGCTGGGTGGAAGTGGGCAAAGGGGGCACAAAATGGGGGGCATCTGTAATAGTGTCAACAATAAAAAGCTTAAAAGAAATATCCCTTGCTGCAACATCTCTGTAACATATCCAGACTGATTTCCTCACTGTTTCCTGAACATAATATATGCATCCCTACCCCTACCTCCTCCCCACATCATATCCTTTCTTAGCCATCAGCACACTCATCTTCTGCCATTCTAGCCCACAGTGATCTATCTTTCCTGACCAAATGGTAGTTAACATTTGCAGAACACTTACTTTGTGCCAATCACTGTTATGAGAACATCACCCATATTTACTTAAAGTACCCTCAATCCAATCAGGTATGTGCAGTTGTTATGCATGTGTTATTGAAGGAGGAAACGGAGGTCTGGGGTGTTGATGGTGAGTGTGGGGGTGAGTAATTTTCCCAAGGCACACAGGCAGTGATGTAGTTGTTTTATTTCCTGTTGATAATGTCATTTGTTGGTGCATTTCTTGAGATAGTGCTTTGGGATAGTCAACCATTTCACATGAACATGTCCTATTTTGAAGGTAAACATTGCATTGTGCAATTCTTCGTGTTATCCAGAGTTAAAAGTTTACTTGATGAGCACACAGTGCCCTCAAATGTAATGGAAAACACCCATAGGTTCATATGTCTCATTAAGCTATTAGAAAATGTCTTTGGATACTTAGATAACAAAAGGGTTTTGAATTATAGAAAATGTAGAACTAGAAGAGAGATTTTGGAAAAAAAGAAAAGAAAAAGTAGCCCAGGTGTGTTAGTTAAGGTAAAGCTAGTTTCTGTAATATACAACTTCGAATTGTGTAGTATCAAATATGCAGTTAGTATTTATCTCCTGCTCTTGCCAATGAGCCTTCCTGGCCATCAGATGGCTCTGAGCTCTTTAATATCGAGGCTCCACATGAGGGCTTTAAGATCATGGTACTTGTCTGCATCAGTCCAGAGGGGATAAGGTGCATGGAAGCTCCCATGTAGGAGGTGTGGACGGGCCAGCCCTGGGTGTGGTGCCCATCATCCCACACACATTCTGTCAGCTGGGGCTCTGTCACATGGCACGGTTCCCCCAAAGAAGAGTGGGAAATGTAGCATGCGTGCTGGCAAAGAAGAGGGAGTTGGTTTGGCAGTCTTTTAGCAATCATTTCCATGTCAGAGATGGTTTATACATTTGCTCTGCCAGCTCTAATGGGATAGGAACAGTTTGCCTGGAGTAGGGTACGTAGAAGGATTTTGAGGCTGAGTGCATGCTTAGACAGAAAGGGTGCAAGGGTTCATTTGCCTTATGTGCCAGGGTTGAAGAAGGGGGAGTGGCAATGCAACACACATACCATTACTTGCTCAACCAGGTTCTAGCTTGAGCTCTTTATTTTACTTTTATTAATTTATTCATCCTACATATATGGGACGACTGCCAGGTGATGGAGACACAGAGATGAGTAAGTCATGGGCTCTACCTGTGTGGAGGCTAGGTGGTTCAGGAGAGAGAATTTATGATGGGGTATGGTCCCTGTGGCAAAAAAAGGACAAGGACATAGTCCTTTGGGGATGCACAGGGAGCCATAGAGCAGAAGATAGTCCAGGTGTCAGTGACCTACTCAAGGTCATACTGTGACTATGCAGCAGATTCAGGACAGGAATGCCAGGAATCCTTATCTATAATGTGGGGGAGCTGCCTCCCAGGATCGGTGAGGGTAATGCACACAAAGCTCACTGCAGTGTCCCTCACAGAGTCAGTGCTCAGCACACTTGTGCGGCTGTTCGTGTGCTTGTTCATGAGATTCAGTCAGTCTACACCCAGCAAACGTGAACTGTTCATCAAGGGCCTGCTGTGTGCTTTATTCATTTATTCAACAGACACTTATTGATAGAGCTACTATGTGCCAGGCACTATTCTGGGAACTGGGAGTAAATCAGTGAACAAAACAGACACAAATCCCACCTTTGTTGAACTTATGCTCTGGTGTGGGGAAGCAGATCATAAACAAATCAGAAGTCTGTGAACAGGTGATGAGTGCTATGAAAAATGGTGCCTGATAAGAAGGATTGACCATGTGTAGGGTGGGGGAGTGGTAGCAATTAAATAAAAAAGGGGGGTGGTTAGAGAAGGTTTCACTGTAAAAGTGACACTTGAGCCAACACCTGTAGATGTGGAAAACTTGATTATGTCCTCAGAAACTTCCAACATGTGGGTAGCGTTATCCCAATTTTGCGGATGAGGGAGTGGTGAGGGATGAAGCAGCCTGGCCAAACTCACCTGAGGACTGGGATTTGAACCAGGCATCTTGACCCCAAGATCAGTTTGGGTTCAGAAGGAAGCAGGTGGGAGGGTGTGTGATTCAGTGCTTGGTGGCCTGGTCTGGAGTGTAGGATTGTATCAGGTTGCACAATTCCAATGGTGTCTTTCTCCTGCTCTGTCTTCAATCACATTGTTCTTGCGCAGTTTCTTTACTTTTGTATGCCATCTCTCTAGATGTAATGAGTAATATTTGGAGCTGCAAACCAGAGAGCATTTTAGTGGTCATGAAAGCTTGATAAAATGTGTACATGGTTTTAAATATTCTATTGTAATGCATGGCAAGGCTCAGTTAAAAACGAGAGCATGTAAAAGCCTGCTGGATTTGATTGATGACACACCATCAATATTGATGGCCGTGAGCACATTGGGAAGTTGGGATGCTGTATTTCTGCTGTGTCCTGCTAGCATCTAAGTCTGTAGGGATGATATATTGTGTAAAAGCCCAGGTATCACACTGCTGTTACACTGACATTAAGTAATGATAATAGGGCTCAGCCTTAGTTTGAAGTAAAATCAGTTTCGAGTGAAACATAGGCTTACAGATCCTGCACTCAGGAGGCTGGTTCCCAGGATCATTTGCCTTGGGGCTATTCATGACCACAACAGTGCATTAGCTTAAAGGTAGAAAAATGGGGATACACTTGTTCAACCCCATGAGATGTCATTCCATGAGATGATGGAGGCAGAGATTGGAGTGATGCATCTATAAGTCAAGTAATGCCAACTAACACCGGAAACACCAGAAGCTGGAAGAAACAAGAAAGGATCCTTCCTTAGAGCACTTAGAGGGAGCATGGCCTTCTCAGCACCTTGATTTTGGACTTCTGCTCCCCAGAGCTATGGGAGGAAAGTTTTTTGATGTTTTAAGCCACCCAATCGGTGGCAATTTGTTACAGTAGCTCTGGGGAACTAATAGAAACACTGTCTAGCTATGTGAGATTGGGAAAGCTATTTAACTTTTCTGTGCCTGTTTCTTCATCTGCAAAATGGGATGGCAAAAATTCCTATTTCATGGGGCAATTGTGAAGATTAGATGAGCAAAGTCATGTACAAAATGTAGAACCATGCCTACCACATAGTAGGTGCTCAATAAATATTTTCCCTGCCATCCTCATTCCTTCCTCATTTTTATTATTTAGTATTTTCAACTCTGTGCTAGGCTTGTTACACATGTGTTTTTTCTTTTTCTAGAGTGTCCTCAGAGAGCAGGGTAGTCTAATATTTTCCCCACTCTACTGATGCAGAATGGCTCAGAGAGGTGATATGATTTTCCCAGGACACAAAGCTAACTTGTGAGCTGTATGCTCTGGCTTCAAACTTGGAGTTCCTTTTGTTAGTGATGACATCCATGTCCAAGCACTGTGCTAAGATTTAACATGCATTCTTTCTAAATTTTCACAATAGTTCTTTGAGGTAGGCATTGTTGTCCTGCTTTATAGATAAAGGAACACAGTCTCAGAGGGATTTAGTAAGCTGATGTTGTTGCTGTCAGTAGGCCCCAAAGATATCTAGGTCCTAATCCCCGGAACCTGGGAATGTTAGTTTACACGACAAAAGGAGCTGTGCAGATTTGGTTAAGGATCTTGAGCTGGGGATGTTATGCTCATTATCCGGATGGGCCCTAATGTAATCATGAGTGTCTTTGTAATACCACAAGAAAGAGAGAAAAGATGATGTGATGACAATGGAAGCAGAAAGAGACTTGAAGCTGCTATGCTGCTGGCTCTGAAGGTGCAGCAAGAGGCTCTGAACCAAGGAATGCAAGGAATGCAGCTCTAAAAACTGAAGACAGGAAGGAAATGGAGTTTCTTCTAGATCCTCCAGGAGGATCGTGGCCATGCCAACACCTTGTTTTCCCAGTGAAACCTACTTAGGATTTCTGACCTCCAGAACTGTAAGAAAATAATTGTGTTCTTTAAGCCATCAAGTTTGTGGTATTTTGTTATAGCAGCAATAGGAAACTAATGTATTATTTACCTTTCTGACTCTAGTCTGCTTGTTAACTTCTATACCTCTATTGAACATTGGTCCTTTTCTCAGTAAATTTGTGGCATTGATGTTTCTGCATTGGTGGCCACTCTGCATTGATAACTGGCATACAGATTTCAGGCCTTCCAAGGTCACTCCTTCAATGTCATCACAGACGACAGTCTGAGGAGGTCAGTGTTTCTTGCTCTTCGTGGCACAGCCCACGAAGGTCCTGTACTTATCCATGGGACAGATCTGGCTGCTGATCCCAAATTCCTCTCCTTTCTCGCTAGTAAGTTATGGCCCTCATCAGCAGCCTCAGTTCCAAGCTAGGCCAATGTTGTAACCAGATAGAATATTAAAGAAGCTCAAGTTTATATCTTAAAACGAGTTGAACCTAAGTGTTGCTTTCTAGCTTCTACCTTGTTTCTTGGGAAGGTAGTTGGTGATACAGTAGAAAAAACTTGAACTTTAGAGTGAGACTTGAAATTGAATTGCAGCCCTGCCATTGACTACTGTCTGATGATCTGGGGGAAGTTATTTAATCTCTGCACCTTACCTTCCTCACCTGCAAGATAGCCATCTACTTTATAGGGTAATAGAAAACATTAAGTGAGAGGAATGCTTGGCACATGATTAATTGGAGGAGGATGGTCTTTTCTCTTCTGTTTAAGTTATTTTGTCTCTAGTTAAGGAACCTGGGGACCTGTCTTTGACTTTCTAGGCAGTAGTCCTGGCACTGTTTCTTGTTTGTTTGTTTTTTTTCTACCCAGGTATCCCACCTTGCTTGGTCTGGAGCTCAAACTCAGGCCCTTGTTTGCTGATATCAGCAGTGTGTGGTGCTGTTTTCTCTGCCTTTTGTGGGTGTTGGTGTCCTCCTTGACATCCTCCTCTGCACATCTTCCCAGAGACCCTCAGATGTGTTAATTGTGATTTTTTTCAGTGATAAGAAACCAAAGCTCTAACTCAGCTTGGTTAAACAGTACAGAGAATTTCTTATCTCCCATAAGTAGAAATCTTGAAGTAGGTGAAAAACCCAGGTGTTTAAAAATCATTTTACTCTGATAATCTTTGCATAATGGCTTATCTTTCAGCCTTGCTTTTCCTTTGGTAGCAAGATGGCCTAAGTACCACATCTAAATATAAATGCCCAGCAGAAGAGAGTCCTGTCTTTCCTCCCTCTCTTCCCCTCCTCTCTCTTCCTCTCCTTTCCCTTTCTTGCCTTCCTATGGAAAAGAAAACCTTTCCCAGGTGCTCCCCTAGCCTTCCCATCAAGTCTCATAGCTGGCATTATGTCACGGTCTAACCAGTCATTGGCAGAGGAAATGGAACTCTGTGATTGGCTTAGATCACACATAATTTACCTCCTGGGAGAAGAACTGGGGTCTACCTCCCTTGAGGCACATGGCTATGTAAGGAAGAAGTAGCTACCTGAGTAAAAGTTGAGCTTTTTCAGAAAAGGTGAATAGTTGTTGGGAAGGTGGCCAAGAGTTTTCCTCACGCAACTTGGCATGTTCTTGGATTTCCTGCTTAATCACAAACTTAGAGAGAGAGACCATAGTGCTCATCGTGCATGCTAACTTGCATTGACTGTTAGTGACTACCTGGAATAAAGTGTTGAGGATTCTGGCCACATCTGGACTCAGCAGGAATGACAGCCATGATTGATTAACAATGTCTGCCAGCGATGTGTATGTGTCAGCGTGGGAACTTAGCAGGAAGTTTTTCTTCTTCTTTTCTTCTTTTTACAAAAAAAGTTGTTTTTTTAAACTCTAGGCTTTGTTTTCCTATACTGTTACACTTCCTTAAAACTGCTTGTGATTCTAGTTTTCAGAAACCATGTTTACATATTTCACAGGCAAATGTGGTGCAGAGAGTTAATCAGCCATTCATGAATGGGCACCTTGTCTCTCTGACTCCTGTCAGTCTCCCTCACAGCCCCTGAGAAAGGGCCACAAGTCTCTGGATATATCTTGGTTGAATATAGGCAGTATTCAGTAGTAAACCTGAAGTCCAGGGAAGCTGCCCTCCACCCTATGTCATCAGCACGAGGCTGGCAGTCCAGAGGTGGACGATGCAACTGGAATATCTCAGAGTTTTTGTTCAACTTCCAAAGAGGCACCTAAAGCCCGTATTTCCTGCCCAGAGACTTTTTCCCATTAAAGGAAGATTTATATGCACGTGTAATTCTGCAATTCTGGGTCAGACAAATGAGCAGTATTTTAATTGTAAAATCTTAACCAATTATCAAGAGGGTGACTTTCTTCTGGGTATCAGCAGCATGATCTCTGTAACAGCCTTTTCTTCCCTCCCCACTGCTTATCTTTGGAGCCTAGCTGAGCCCAGCTGCTTTGTAGATGTGATCTCCCTAGGCATACTAATAATGGATATTATTTTTTCTAGAGCAAGTTTTCATTATTTGAGGTTTTTGTCTGTTTGTCACATGTCCAACTAATTTCTCTTTGTTTTTGAAACAAAGGGTGGGTCTAGGAAATGGAATTGCAGTGATCCATTTACATTCTTACTGACTTCCTCCTCCTTCCTTCCTTTCTCTCTTTATAGTAAATGAAAAGTAAGTTTTTTTTCAGGTTATGTTTGACAAATCTCTGGATACAGTCAGATAATTTTGCATTTCTAGACTCAGTGACCCACATAACAAAAGTTAATTAAACTGGCTAGGATAGGAGTATCTGGTGGTAGATCAGGTAAACTGTCACATTACCCAGGATAATCACAACCAACTTTGACGGCTCAGTGCTACTTGTTATTTAATAAATATATCCTTTGGTACTTAGAGATACCCACAAGCCACTGTTTTCTTAAATTGTCATTAAAGACATTAAATTATTCTATATACTTAGTAACAGTACTATTTCTCCCTTCCCACAAACTTCAGTCTGAAAAATTCCCAGTGTACCCCAGTCCAGATAACTGTGGTGAAATTCTCTCATGAGCTAAAGAGTGTGATTGTGTCTTACTAAAACCTTTGCTTTGGGATGAGTCCAGGCATTATTACTTTAAAGCTCTCCAGATGGTTCTACTGTGCAGCCTAATATGAGTCATGCTATCGAGATAGGCTACATTCTGCTGAAGTAAGAGTTACTAAAGTCTCACTGACTTAACACAATGAAGTGTTTCCTTGCTCTTATTATAAGTCCATAGTAGGTTGGCTGGGGCTCAGCTCTACTTTTCTGCCTCTGTCTCTCATGTTGGTAGGGCTTACTGTCTGGTGTCTCATCTGTGGCCCTGGCATGGACAATCAAACAGCAAATCACATCCAGGCTCTCAAAGCTTTCTGAAAGTAGCACACTTCACTTCCTCCCACGTTATTAGTACAAGCTAATGCAATGTCTGTTGTCAGTATGAATATGGAGATCCCCAGCTGAACACAGCTTGGCTCAGGCCATGTCTGAAGGTTCCCATTCTGGAAAACCAGGCAGGTTAAGGCCAGATGGCAGGACATTATCATGATGTCCCGCAGCCTAACACATGTCCAGGGAGTTTTAGTGTCTTCTGTTGCGGCACGAAGCTCAGGCCATGGCCTTCTAGGACAGTGCAGTTATGATGGTGACACTTCACCACTTGAGCCAAGGCATCATCATATCAGGGAACTAAGAGCATTACTGAGAGCCTGGAGTGGAGCTGAATGATGCTTCTGTTTTTCACTTGTAAAGTACATAGTAGTGGCCATGGAAAAAGCTGGAAGATAGAAGACACACAGAAAGTATGTGCGTTGGTAAAACCTTTGACTTCAAAAATTTGGAAGGGCCCTTAATAGTCCTTGACGCCCCACGATAAAGCCCAGGAACTGAGTGGTGAAAAATGGCCAAATTTTATATTCTGTCCTGGGCTGGCACCTGTGACATTCTGAATCTTGCATTAAGAATAAGAGATTAGTCACCCTTCCTGGGCTTTGAGCCCCCAGTGTCAATGTTTTCAATGATTTTCAAATCACCCAGGGATCTTACTGAGCATGCAGATTCTTGGTGTCACCTCTAAGGACCCTGATGTAGTTGGTCAAGAGTGAGGTCTGAGTATATCATTAACAAGTTCTTCAGGTGATGGTGGTATCTTAGTCTTCTCAGGCTGCCATGACAAAATCCATAGGCTGGGTGCCTTAAACAACAGAAATTTATTTTCTCACAGTTCTGGAGGCTGGAAACCTGAGATTAGTGTGCCAGCATGATTGGGGTCTTGTCAAGGCTCTCTTCCTGGCTTGCAGATGGCTGCTTTCTTGCTGTGTGCTCACATGGCTTTTCTTCAGTATATGTGTGTGAAGAGAGTGAGAGTAAGAGAGAGAGCTCTAGTGGCCTTCTTTGAAGGGCACTAATTCCACAAGAGCAGGGCTCTGCACTCATAACCTAATCACCACCCAAAGGCCCCACCTCCAAATACCAACACACTATGTGATGCAGACCCCGACTCGTGGGGTCCGCGGCATTATGGATGAGACAAGACAAATTCACACAGACTACCAAGTCCTGTGGAGGAAAAAGGGACGGCAGGGCCACTCTCTCAAGGGGAAAACACCTCTGAGTGCCTTGGCCACTCTCTCAAGAGGAGAGTGCCTTGACCCTTGCTTTGACAAGCTTTTATTGCTTTTCTGGGCATATTACATGATGGTCCTCACTTACTATGCACAGGTTCGCTTTAGGTGGTTACCTTTTATAGAAAACAAAGGAGAGGATGCCGCTAATCACATCACAGAAGAAGGATATTTGCAAATGCGAAGAGGAAAGTGGTGGAACTGGTTACACTCCATACTGGGGAGGTTTAGCACAGACTTTAGGAAGTTACAGTAAGCACTTGCTTCCTCAATTCAGGGTGAGGGAGTTTTAGCAAAAAGCAAGTCTCAAAGTGGCCTAAGTACAATACGGGCCTGATTCCCCATGGGAGAACCTATTCGTGGGTGTGGGTCCTATGCATTGGACCTTGCTTTCCACTGGCCTTTCTGAGTGGGAGCTGGGCCCACGCCACATAGAATGGTCTCCTATAACTATGGGTTAGAGTTTAACAAAGGACTTTTGGGGAAATACAGACATTCAGTCCACAATAGGTGGTTTGTGGGACCACACTTTGGAAATACTGCTGGGGGACATGGAGACAGCCTGGGAGCAATGGCTAGAGGAGCAGCCCAGTGGGAAGGCCTCCTGTTCAGTTGCTCTCACAACAGGTATCTCCAGAAGCAGGAAACACCCACTGCTCTGGCCATCAGCTAGCCATGACAGTGGTGAGGTCATGGCTATTTGAGCTCTGTTTTGGCTAAGATGCTTTCCTTTCTATGAAAAATCAAGTAGACCAGGAAGGAATATCAACCAGTCACCTGGTGTAACCCTTGATAGTATAGAGAGAACTTGTTCCCAGGAAAAAACATGGTCGAGTTGCACAGGAACTCAGTGGCAGCATTGGAGGGGTACCTGGACAGTGCATGCTAATGCTATCTGCAGGAGAGACTAGACAAAAGGGTAAAGAGGTGCTTTGCTGTCTTCTTTGAGGACAATGGGAAGGGCCATTTCAAATTGTTTTGTTTTGCCTTTCCGCAAATGTCTAAGAGAAAACGGGTTCAACTTCTAGCAGAAGGGATGTGGGTAGATAGAATCATGTCCTAGTTAAGCATATGGCCCTGGAGCCAGGTGCCTGAACTTCAGTCCTGGCTTTACCATGACTAGCAGTGTGACCCTGGGCAAGTCACTTAACCTCTCTGGGCCTATTTGTAAAATTGGGAAAATGATAGAATGTACTTGATTTTTGTGAAAGTTAAATGAACTAACACATGTAACATACTTAGAAAAGTGTCTACCACGTAGCTACCATTTATTAAATGCTCACTATTATCAATGCTATTAATGTTGTTATCCTAAAAACTTTTTTAATGTTAGTATGATTAAAAAGTACAAAAAGGAAATGGGAGATTTCACAATATTTGGCTGCAGACAACTTTAAGAATTAGACCAGCATTTACCTTGGTTGATTATATTATTCATCTTCTTTGAATGGAGTTTGTTGGTCTAATTGAATTTTGAAGTACCCCCACACCCATCAATCACTTAAAAAAAATCTAAAGCCCAAGGCAGCAATGAAATGGCTTGATGGTTAGGAAAAAGTCTCAGACAAGCTTTTCTATCATTCTACATCAACCCCAGGTGA
This sequence comes from Glossophaga mutica, assembly GCA_039655065.1. NCBI lineage: Eukaryota > Metazoa > Chordata > Mammalia > Chiroptera > Phyllostomidae > Glossophaga > Glossophaga mutica. The sequence continues at coordinate 26,257,589 of CM077315.1, forward strand.
CTTCCCTGATGGGTATGTCAATGATAGAGGTACGGAGGTTAAGTCAAATAGATTTGAGATCTGAAATTGGACCCTTGGAGGAGATGTGCATGGTCAGGTGATTATCCTGCAGAGGTGGCCATCCTTTCTCAGAGCTACTGCATTTGGCTCAGGGATGCATTTGTAACTGTGCTCTCCTGAGGGTGTGCAGCTCTGCACATGCATCCAGCACACCCCATGTGCTAAGGGTTCCTAGACTTAGCAAGGGTCTGAGCCATTTGTCTGATAGTGGTGATGTGATGTATTTTGGTCCAGACAAGTACAGAAACCTCAGTACAGGATAACTAATTACCCCACAAATTGAGTGCAACTCCAAGGGAGAGTCTTCACGATCCTACTAAAGAAAATTTTTACAAAGAGAAAGTTTAAGGTTGCTGAGGTAGAATGCCAATTTGTAGAGATGCCCAGAACCCAAACTAGGCCTTTCCATCACCATTAGCTCTGATTAGGGCTGTGTTGAAAAACAAAGTGAGCAGGTACAGATCATGTAAAGTCCAAGGCCTGTGGCTTGGGGACAGTGAACATCATAATTGCATGCAATTACCAAGGACTTGCTCTGTACTAGGCATTTATTTCACATGTATTAATTCATTTGATGTTTATCTTCTGTTGATACCGTTAGTGTCCTCATTTTCCAGATAAGGGAACGAGGCACAGAAAGAATGCACTCAGGAAGTCTGAACACCCAGACTCTTTGCCACTAAATGGCTATGTTATGACGTGCACAAACCCAGACAGGCATTGAAACAAATAGCAAGGGGACACACATGCAGCTGCAGTGAAGGCCTTGGTTATGAGGAGCAGAAACCCCACTGGGAAAGGGAAGGGAGGTAGATGATGAGAGAAGGGAATCCCATGACGGTCCAGGACAGGGAGTGCACCCGAGTGGTCTTTATCTCTTGGTCCCTCTCGGGTCATAGATCAGAGGTTGTGGAGCTGATTTCTGCTTTCCTCAGTGTGCCTGCCGGATTCTCTCTGCAGGCCAGCTCTCTCAGTCCTTTCACATCTATCTGTGGCTTGCAGTGATACTCACCACAGCCCTGGTTCTATAGCCCTCTTTGCCCCACGGTCTCCCCCCACTGACAGCTAGCTATCTCTTAAGTTAAGAGAGAGAACCTGATGGGCTCAACCCAGCTAATCCATCGGCTTCCCTGAGTCAGGTGACCATCATTGTCCAACTTCTATAATCATCCAGGAGTTAGAGGTGGCCACGGGGAGGTCTGATAACAGATATTCTTTAACTTTTTGTTTAAATGCAGGGAACACATTTATCAGTCTGGCGAAGCATATAGATCTTTTACTTTTTAGTTTATTTTTATTTTTTATTGAATTTATTGGGGTGACATTGGTTAAAAAGGTGAAGGTATTAAGCAAACTGCCCCCAAACCCAAAACTCATAGACAAAGACAACAGCATGGTGATTACCAGAGGGGAAGGAGGGTGGAGGGAGGTAGAAGAGGGTGTAGGGAGGATAAACGGTGATGGAAAGAGACTTGACTTGGGGTAGTGAATGCACAATACAACGCACAGATGATATAGAGTCATATACCTGAAACCTATAGATCTTTTTTTGGTATGTTTTTAAATGCATTAAAATATATGTATGTCAGATTACAAAGGCAGCTGATTCTATTAAAGTACAGTTATCAGAATACTAAGTAAAACAAAATTTATGATGTGCTTTTTTATTAACGTGTTAATGAGATATAGCAGCAAGTCTCATAACCATAATTTTGAAAAACTGGCTAATGTAAAAGATATTTTGAGATATCTGCAAAACCTGTTCGATATAAAAATACCTGTGACTTGTACTGGTGACAGAAGTGACAGGCATGCTCAAATAACTGTGGTCTGCTGCCTATTTCCATTATTGAAGGAAACACTAAATTTTAATTAGAAGATGCTGAAAGCAAATATGTAAAACTTTTCCCATCCAAGTTTATAGACCCCTGAATTCTATCCACAGGAGTCTGTTGCAGTATTTGTCAAAGCATTGCGTTACCTGCATCAGAATTAAATGGGGTGGGGCGGTAACAGGCAGTAAGGGGGATATCAGTGAAGGTTTCTTTTTGACAATGCAGATTTTCAAAATCTGAAACAACAAACTCATCTTTGTGGTTCCCCTGACATGAATTTTACATATGCTAAATTTTGAGAGTCACTGATGTAAAGTGGAGAATTTAAAACATTTTGGCATCATTCTCTTTTACCATAAAATGGGGTGGTCTGAACCAATTCAGTCATTTAAAAGTAAAATATATTTTAAATGCAAACCAGCTTTTGAAATGTTTAGAAATAACCTAGTGGTGCTGAATGCAGACGATATCAAAGCTTTCTTCAAAGGTGCCATTTGGTTCATTTAAGAGGAGAGCTTCAGAGTATCTCTGCAAGGGGTAGGGGCTAATCGAATTACATTATGCTGAAGAGAAAATGTTTTCCTGAGAATTCCAAAGCCTGCTGCCCACTGGAGTGAGGTCTTGGCTTGTTTACATGTCTGACTGGAGGTCAGAGCGAAGGGCGGTGTGTCCTAGGGGGTGGAAAGAGTGCAGAATGATGCAGTTCTAGACCCAGTGCATCAGGAAAGGAGGGGGAGAGTGTTATTACTAATCTGTGGGATGCAGGGCCTTGCCTGTTGTGGTTGGAGGCAGAGTGTAAGGTAAGAGTGACCAATTTATGAGTAGACAGAATGAGCTCAAAGCTATCAGATTGAAGATGCTGGGAGTCTGCTGAGGGGAACTGATAGCAAGAAGGGGAGAGGGGAGTATCGGCCAAGAACAGAGGCAAGCTGATGTACCCAGCAAAGGGAGAGCACCCTGGGCTTCTTGCCTTAGGAGAATGATGTCCTTACTTCTGTGGCTTTGGGTCTGGCAATATTGTGGAATTCCCTGCTTGGGACTCAGTGTCAGTGATATCTAGGATGTAGGACATTGCTTCTGGCCATAGGACATTTAGCAGCTGACATGGAGGGGGCATTGAGGGGAAGTACAGTTTTAATAGGCAGGCAAATTACCCTCCTCCTGTCAGTTTTTCTCTTTCTGCTAGTAGCAACACAGCACAGTGTGTAACCACATGGGCTCCAGGGCCAGCACTGGAAGTCCAGCTTTGTCACTTACCAGCTGGGTCATCTTGAACAGGTACTAATTTCTTGGTGCCTCCACTTGCCAATTAGTAAAATGGTAATAATAATTATCATGAAACTTTTTTGAAGTTTAAGCCAATTCACACACATAAAGTGCTCAGGATTGGTACCTGGTACTGGGTATAGCATATATAGTAAGCAATTTATGCTATATACAGGGTGAGGTAACAGTAGGTTTACAGTTATTCATATGGAAAAAGAATGCAATAATTAATAAATAATGATATAAGAATAATGTCTGTGTTTCAGATACTCACAACTGTAAACCTACTTTTGCCCCACCCTGTATATATTCTGGAGTTCTGGAGTCAGCTGGACCTGGATTTTGAAGTCACCACTCTGCCCTATTCTACCAGCTGTGTTTGATCCTGGTTTTACTGCTTATCAATTCTTAGGAGGGCTAATTGACCTCCCTGAGCTGATTTCCCTCAACTGTAAATGGACTAAAATACCTTTCTAGTAGATGTCCAATATTTGAGAACCAATTCTATCTTAGACACTGCTGCAGGTCCTCTACACAGAAGGAAAAGAGCTACTTCCTGTCCTCAAAGGTCTTCTGATTTACTAATTTACAAAGTGCTATAGAAATGAAAAACATCGTATGACAATTCTTAAGAAGCAGAGTTGCTGCTCAAGTAGATTGAAACAGTGCCTCTCAAATTTTACCATGCACACCAATCTGGAGATCTTGATAAGTGCAGAGTTTGATGCAGAAGGTCTGAGGAGGGAGCCTGAGACCAAATTTTAAACAAGCTCCCAGGTGATGCTGCTGCTCTTGGACCATGGATGCATTTTGAGTATGGATGACTTAGAGTACAGTTGAGGAGATAAACCTAACCCTCAGGGACCCATTTCCTTCCTCCAACCTCCTGCCTTCTGAGCCTTTGTTTAAAGGCTAAATGCCCCCTAGGCATTCGTGGCTGAGATGCTTGTTTTTACAAATCTTCCTGCCTGTAATGGTCAAGATCCCTTTAGATCTGTCTTGTGGGCCTGGCCTGATTTTCTGGATAATATGGGTGGCTTATTGAGAAACTAATCAGAATTCCCTGAAGTATATAAAGAAGGTTTCTAAGAGATTCATGCTTGTAGGCTGTGCTCTTAAATCACAGAGTCCTTCATGGGAAAATTGGGAGAGACATGTGTAAGGTCATTTGGCCCAACAACTTCCGTGCTGACAAAGGAAGCACCATTCCTCCTGAGGAATTAATTATATCTTGCTTACAAACCCACCTTTTAATTTTCTCCTTTAAATCTGAAACAAACCAGTTCTTTATGGAATAATGTAGAGTTTGGATTAGTTTTACCTACTAATGTTTGGAAAAACTTTATTTGAATAGAAATTCACTGAGGAACTTAGAAATGGAAAGATTGTGAGTGGAAGAGTAAAATGATAAAGGGATATCCAATTTCTATTTTTTAAAAGGGATTTCTAACACTCAAGTCTCATGATGATCATAGCAATAATAGTAACTTCAATTATTTGAGTATTTACTTCATGCCAGCACTCGTGCCCAGAGCTTTATATACAGGGTGGGGCAAAAGTAGGTTTACAGTTGTGAGTACACAAAACAGAGTTTATTCTTGTATTATTATTTGTTATTGTATTGTTTTCCTTACAAATAACTGTAAACCTACTTTTTCCCTACCATGTATGCTGTGCAATTTCATCCTGGGGAGATAGGTGCTTTTATATTAAATAGGAGGAAATTCGGAAGCTAAACCAGATTAAGTAGTTTGCCCAAGGTCGAATAGCTGGCTTGCTGCAGAAGTGAAATTTGAACTTGAGCAATTAGGCTTCAGAATATTTGCTCCTAAACCTTGTACTCCTGCCTCTTACTAGTTGAACATCCTATATTCTATCAGGAATCTCACCTAGCTTCCCCTTCTACCACACCAGAGACAGGTAGCTTATATCTTTCAATGAAAATCATTCCACTGTGAACATAGTTTTCTTTAGTAGACAATTCTTTGCTCTTAGCACTGGCTTTCCCTTCCAGAGTAAACCAAATTGCTCTGGCTGGCCTGGCTTATTTGGCTGGATTATTGCCATAACTGAAAGGTCATCAGTTCAATTCCTGGTCAGGGCGCATGCCTAGGTTTCAGGCCTGATCCCTGGTTGGGGCCCACGCTGGAGGCAGCTGATTGGTGTTTCTCTTTTGCATGGACATTTCTCTCTCTCCCTCTTTCTCGAATAAAAGACCCCCCCCCCTTTTTTTTAAAGAGTAAACTAAATTGACCCAACAATTCTAGGTATATACCTCCTGAAATTTAAAACTTAAGTTAAAACCAAACTTATATGTGAATGTTTACAGTGGCATTATTCAAAATAGCCAAAAAATTGGAAACAACCCAAATGTCCATCAACTGATAAATGGTTAAAAATATGATTGATCTATACAACGAAATATTATTTAGCCATATGAAGGAATGAAGTACTGATATATGCTACAGAATGGATGAATATTAGACATATTATGCTGAGTGAAAGAAGCCAATCACAAAAGACCACATATTATGTGACCCCATTTCTATAAAATGCTCAGAATAGGCAAATCTGTGGAGAGTGAAAGTGATTAGTGGTTCCCAGGGACTGTGATAAAGGAGGATGGGGGAATGCATATGGGGTTTCTTTGGGGGTGAGTTAAAATGTTCTGGAATTAGATAGTAGTGATAGTTGTACAACCTTTTGAATATAATAAAAACCACTCAATTGTCATACTTTAAAATGGTAATTTTATAGTATATGAATTATGTTATAAAAAATAATTTAGATAAAATATCCCCTCATTCCTGATTTAAAAAATAATGATTAAACCAAACCTATAAATATCTGAAGCCACTGGCTTGTCTTTGTTGAAAATTCTTTCTCCAAGAATATAGCTCTGATTCTTTTAACCATCTGTCTTATGCTATGATTTTGGGTCCTGGTCTAAACTGATTTTTTTTTACCTAAATGCCCCAGGTTGACAGTGCTATTTTTATGATATCCCTCCTCAAATAAAATCACTGCTTCAAGTGCAGACTTAGTGGGTTTGAGTAGAACAAAACCTAACTCTGCCTCCCTGAAGTCATTGTAAGATTATCCCATACTGTTGGTATTCATGGATTGAACACTCACTTTGGACTGATTGCAGTCCGTGATGATTCATTATATTTTTTCAAAAAAACATAAAAAAGATTTTCTTGTTCTTTTGGAAAAGATAATTCAAGTACTTAATTAAAAATGAAAACATTCAAGAAGGACAAACTATTACACTTTTTGTAAATTGCAAAAATAAAATAAAATGAAAAAGAGCTGCAATTCTCAGCTCTTCCATGACGCATGCCATTGCTGTGATTTTGCGGCTCCTTCTATTAAGAAATAAAGTTTATATTCCTATCTCTTGAATCTGGGCTGGTCTTGTGTCTTGTTTGGCCAATAGAATGTGGCAGATGTGACAGTGTGCCAGTTTTGAGCATAGGCCTCAACAAATCTTCATGCTCTGGCTAGTTTTGTTGCCTAGCTGCTATGGAAACAAACTTAAGCTTGCCTGCTGGAGGATGAGATACCGGTCACTTTGTTGCCTACATTGTATTAGCTGATAGACAGCCAAAAAGTGAATCCTCCAAGGTGACCAGAAGTTAGCTACAAATGAATGAGACCCCAGCTGAGACCAGAAAAACCATCTAGCTGAACTCAGACCAAATTGCCAACGCAGACATGTGAGCTAAACAAATGATTGTTGTTTCAGTCCACTAGTTTTTGCAAAGATTATTATGCAAGAAAATCTAAATGAGGTGTTACATCTCTAGCTTGGATATAGGAAGAAATGAAAGATCCTCAACTCTAACAACACAACCACAAGCCACTAGACAAGTGACAACAACAAAATCGTACTTTTCTTTAAAGCCATCAAAGAGCTATGGACACAAAGAAATCTAAAAGGACAATTTTAGAGGGAGGAGCTATTCCTAGACACAGTGTTTAACATATAATAAAAATTTAGAAGACTTGAAAAAAAATAGAAAAATGTGAGTAAATTAGCCAAGGGCAACTCAGATACTATATGTGTACATTTCAGGTAAGAATTTTAAAATAACAATATAGCTCAAACGTTTTAAAATCTATAGGATTATTAATGAGTAAAGAGATATGGAATTTCAGAAGGGATTTGGGGACCTATAAAAAAGAGCCAAATGGAAATCCTAGAATTAAAAAAGTGCAATATTGGTAGTAAAACTTCACACAAACTGAGCAACAAGAGAATTACAAAAAAAAAAAAAAAAAGAAGAAAATTTAACAAGTTTAACTAAATTGCAATGACCTGTGAGGCAGAATCAGATGGTGAAATAACATTTTTAAAGAGTGTTAGTCAGAAAAGAGAGACATAAATATGTGAAAAAATATTGGCTGAACTTTTAAAAATTGGATCAAAACCAGCAATCCATTGCTACAAGAAAAGCTCAGAGAACCTCATGAAGGATTAAAAAAAAAAAAACAAAACACCCTCTAAAGACATTATAGTCACACTGACAAAAACAAAATCTTAAGTTAAAATCAGACAAAGGAAACATTCATGTACATTAGATACATGGGGAAAATACGTAAGAATTAAAACTGACATTATCAGAAACAGTGGAGACCAGAAGACAATAGAATGGCATCTTTAAGGGGCTGAAAAAGAAACTTTCAATATAAAATTCTATATCCTAAATAAATAAAGGCAAAATCAAGACATTTTTAACTGAGAGAAAGCTGGACAAATTTGTTGCCAGCAGATCTGTACTCTAAGAAATGGTAAGGAAAGTTATTCAAGCTCAATATATAATGAAGCTTTTAAAGACTATTGGCTATTTAAAGCCAAAATTATAGCCATGTGTTGTGAGGTCTATAATATCAGTGGAAGGAAAAGATATGTGAATTTAGCATAAATATGGGAAGGGATAAGTGGAATTGTGTTATTGTAGGAATATTTCATTGTTTTTATTTATTTTTGGCTTAAAATAACATACATGTATTATCTCACAGTTCTGGGTGTTAGATGTTTAAAATCAACCTCAATAGACAAAAATCAAGGTGACTTTGGGCCTGCATTGCTTCTGGAGGCTCTAGGGGACAATCTGTTTCCTTGCCTTTTCCAGCTTCTAGAGGCTGCCGACATCCCTTCCTTCTTTCCCTCCATCTTCAAAGCTAGCTGCATACAATCTCAAATCTCTCTCTGACTCCAACCTCTGCTTCCATGAGTATTCCACTGTTAATGAAGTATGATAGTATTATTTTAGGCTAGATTGTGATAAGTTAAATTTACGTATTATAAACTCTAGAGCTACTCTTGTCAATACAGTAGCCACTGGCCACATGTGTCTACTAAGCACTTGAAATGTGGCCAGTGAAACTGAGGAAATGAAATTGGAATTTTAGCTATTAAAACTTAAATGAAAACTGAAGTGGTATACATATTCTTCTATGAAACACATTTTATTGTTCTTGTAGAACTACCTTGGCTTTAACTGTTGTGATATGTTGTAGGCATAAAATTCACATAAAAGACAGTATGAATGTAATTTTAGAATGTAAAGTATCTCATTAATGCTTTTTATAATTATTACATGTTGAAGTGATAATATTGTGGGTATGTTTAAGTAACGTATTATTAAATTCATTTCACCTGTTTCTTTTAATTTTGTTAATGTGACAACTAGGAAATTGAGATAGTCTGTAAGTGTAATGTGTGGCTCACATATTTCTATTAGACAGTGCCACTCTAGAGAAATTACCAAAATATAACACAAGGTGATATAGCTCAGAAGTCAAAGAAGAGAAATCTCAATAGTAAATACCCAATTTATGTAAATTAATGGAAGAAAGAAGGAACAAAGGAACAGATGGAATAGATGGGAAAAATGGTAGATTTAAACATAACTTTATCAATAATAACACTAAATATAAATGAACAAAGCACTTCATTTACAAGGCAGAGTTGTCAGATTAGATAAAAAAAAGTAAGACTTAATTATCTACCATTCATGAGAGGAGCAGTGCAAATATAAAGACAGATGGAAGGCAAAAAGATGGAAGAAGATGTACCAGGTTAACAGGAAGCTTAAGAAAGTGGATGTGTCTGTATAAATATTAGACAAAGTGACATCAAGACAGAGAAATATACTGTAGGTAAGTAAGAATATTTGATATTAATTGTCAGTTTGTCAGGAAGACTCAATAGACTTATTTATATGTGTATGCACCTATTAAAAAAGCTTCATTATATATGAAGCAAAAAGTGACATAACTAAAGTGATAAGTGGAAGAATCTAGAATCACACTGGGATACTTTATTACTATTCTCTCAGTAATTTATAGAAAAATAGAATAAATTAACTTCCCAAATATGGTATGATGTATAAGGAGGAGAGATGAGATTTGTAAATTGGAGTATTCTCAAAAGTCACCAGCCAGTACCTTAAAAAATTTCAGGGATGAATTCTGTTAATGTGACTTAACATTTTTTAGGTATTGTGATAGCTAAATGTTGATTTTAAGCTTATATCACCTGCTAATACTTCTAATTTCTTTTCCTATGTTCTTTGTTAAATAATGTGTGCATCAGTTATGTTGGGGAAAACAGTTTGGAGAGAACCAATCTTTTCATTACTGTTAATGTTTTGGATAATATTTTTCCTGACTACTGTCTATATTATTTAAATATAGGTCTATTGATCATCTAATATAATCTCTAATATAGATATTAGAAATATTTTGTAAATATAATTCCTCAATATCCCTTTTAAATTTTATAGACTATCTTAGAGGTCTTTTTATTTTAGTATATAAGATATATCTCACTCTTTTAAGTTGTTGCATAGTATTTCCTACTATATTTGCTAGTCTACTTGGCAATTCATCCATTACATGTAGGTTATTTCTAGATTTTCATGGTTAACAAATAATGTTGCCATGAAAATCCATTTCCTACTTTTTTTCACAGGTATGTGATTTTTTTCCGTAGGGTTGATACTCAGCAAAGTGGAAGGATATATGCATTTTAAAGTTTCTTGCACACACTCAAATTTTCATAAAACTACTTTAATAATTTACCCTTCTACAAATAGAGTATGAGAATAACATGTACATTTTCCTGATCATATAATGAATTTGAGTATCACATGCTCAAATTTGAATTTCCTTTTATGTTAATTACCTTTCATTTCTTACGATCATTTTTCCTTTGGGTTGCTTGTCTTTTTCTTATTCATTCGAGAGAAAATTTTAAGTATGTGTGTTTAAGTAACATTCATTTGTTGCATATGTGGCAGATGTTTCTCCATAGGCATTTCTCTTGCCTTTCACTTGTTTATCAGAAATTTCTTGTTAGTGGTATCTTTATTACCCTAGGTTTCTTCAGCTTTCTTTGACTGCTTACAGATGTTCCTTGTGTCCATACGTGGGTTTCTCTGGCATCTCCTTGCTTCTTTGAACCATGTGCTAAATGCAAATGTTGGCTGAGTTGAATCAGTGTTTCTACAGTAATGTTTTAATCAGAGCAATTGGCTTGACTCAGTCTTGGTGACATGTGCTCACTGCTGGCTGATTGGTAACACCTACCATTAACTATAATGGCTATGGATTCCTTTTGCTGCTCTGGCAGGGACGAATGAACAGTCATTCTAGCTCTGTGTGATCTCCTTCAGTCCTAGCAGTTGGGCTCCATGATGTGGACATCCTGACTTCCTCACTAACTACAGATTGGGTTTTATCAGCATGTCCTTTTAGAAGAAAAGACTGGTAGGACTTTGAATCATGGTATATCGTTTTTGGCTTTTTGGCAGAAGACTGAATAATCAGGTTTTAAGGCTAAGTGGTCTTGCGAATATTTTCAAACTGGGGCCTGCTGGGCACTGCATACACACACACAAAACACTGTTTGTACAAATAGAAAGCTGGAAAATGCTACAGATTCTGAAATATGCCACTGTTCAACTTCTCAAGTAATTCATGAACACATTCTCAAGTCAAATGCACAAACAACATAGGAGCGGAGTAGAAGTCTCCCTTCATGCTTGCCTCATCAATCCTACTCCTCTCTCCAGAGGTAATCACAGATAAAGTTTGGGTTGAATCTTTCAGATACAGGTGCTCTTTAACCAGTGCCCCTGTTGTACCTATAATTCTGTAGCTTCATTTCCCCCTATTTCTAGTTTTACATGACCTTCCACAAATGACATACCTTTCTATGCATTAGATCTGCTCCCTGCCTTCACAGAGGTGTGTTTAGTCAGGGAACAGGCCAGTGACAATGTCATGTACTGTAATGCTCACAATGTGCAGAGGAGAGGGGATAGTGAGGGCATATAACCTCAAACTGAGAAATGGAACAGGGAAGGCTTCCTATAGAGCAACTGACATCTAAGGTGACTCCTGAGAGATGTGTAGAAAGTGGTTGCTGTGGACTTGTAATAAGCCCCCCATAAGATATCCAGGTCCTAACCTCCTGAAACCTGAGGATACTACCTACCTCATATGGCAAAAGGAGCTTGAGAAGTGGTTAAGCTAGGAATTTGAGAAGGGGAGATTTTCCAGGCGGACCCTAACTGCAACCGAGAATATCCTTACAGAAAGGAGGGACTGGGAGATTTGAAACAGAAGAAGGCTACATGAACAATGAAGCAAAACTGTTCTATTGCTTTGAAGATGGGGGAAGGGACTAGGAGCCTGGGAATGCAAGGAATGTAGCTCTAGATGCTGGAAAAGGCAAGAAAATGGATTCTGTCTTAGAGCATCTGGAGGGAGCATGGCCCTGTAGACACTTTGGTTTCAGCATGGTGAAACCAACTGGGGCTTCTGGACTCCAGAACTGTATGAAAATACATTTGTGTTGCTTCAAGCCATCAGGTTTGTGGTAATTTATTAGCAAGGTGAAAGGAAACTAATATAGTAACCAAACAGAGAAACACTTTAGAGAAAAAATGCTTATAAGCTTTCTGGCACGAGAGCAAGATCCATTCTTTAAGACATATTGGATACCCTCTAGGTCCACCCATGTCACAAATGGCAAGATTTCATTCTTTGTTTTGGCTGAGTAATATTTCATTGTCTATATATACCACAGTTTCTTTATCCATTGTCTATTGATAGATACTTTGGTTGCTTTCATATCTTGGCTATTATAAATAATGCTGCAATGAACATAGGGGTTACTTCATAAGTTATATAACTGTCTAATCGCTATGTTGTACACTTGAAACTAATATAATATTGCATGTCAACTGTAACTGAAAAATAAAAAAAATTAAAAAGACATGTTGGCGCAAAGTGAAAAGATAAAGCAAAGGGAATTGAGAGTGGAAATATAAGTAGGGGCCAGATCACACAGAACCTGGAAGGCACAGTCAAGAAATTGAAGACAACAGGGAGCCAGAGAAGACTTTTGAGCAGGGGACAAGAGGACTTTAGTGTTGAGGAGATCATCACAGACTCTCTTTCTTGCTCTCAGAAGAGAAAAAACAGAAATTGGTTGCCTATATGACGACTTTTAGTTTTCCTACCTCTTCATTCTCATTACATTAAGCATTCTTTCCTCTCATCCAAAACCCTCTACTTTAAAAAGAGTTCTCCTCAGACAAAATTAGACAACCACATCCTCAAGGCTTCAGGCAGATAATTTCTTCCCAGACTCTTGTGGTGGCTGTTTGAAGATCAGGGAGCTGACCTGAGTTGTGCTGTGGCCACAGCAGGCTAGAAAGATGGAATGGAGTTGAAAGCACTTTACTTCATCTGATACAGACCAGTGATATCTGTATGCAGGACGGGGGCCAGAGAGGCAAGTTCCTGTTCCCAAGGCCATGGGGTGACAATTATCATTGCTACTCAGATTCCTTTGCAGGGCCAAGGTCAGTAATAGGGAAAGCACTTCAGGTATTCTTATTCTGTAAGGATTGCAGTTTGTCCCTCGGCAAATTTCTTAATCTTTATAGTGATTAAAGTAGACAGTCATCAAACTACTCAGTAGGGAAGAAAATAAAGATAGCCTTCAGGGTTAGGTAAAAGAACAAAATACACCTGAGCAGAAGGCCTGTCAAGGTGATATGAGATTTTTCTCTTCTCCTTTTAACAGTGGCTGTAAACTGACAAAGACAGGACTAGAGGAGATGGGAGGGTTTCTATTACTGGAGCTGCTTTCTCAAAAGGAGATGACTCAAAATGAACAAGCAAGCAGGGCAGTTATTAGGGTGACGGAGTCAGTGAGCTTCCCATGCCTTCGAACTACTCCATTCCATTTTGCCTTGAAATACCATGTCCCATGCAAAAAGTCATCAAGAGTAGTCTTCTTGAATAAACATCAGCATGCTGGGTCTACTCCAAAGGACAATGGCCCACTAGATATAATTGCTGTTTATTATTACTGTAGTGCATATGGATTGAGTCTGCCCATTCAGGATCACTTTTCCATTTCCTCCTGTAGTAGCATACTGATTTTTATTGGGGAGCCACCCCTTCCCACTCTCAATGCCTGTGGTTTGAGTGGTTGGTCTCACAACTTCTAGATCTCCTTGTGGGCTTGACACTGAAAACAGGCCCATTACAATGTGTTGTCACTTGGCCTTAGAGATTTGTTCCAAGTTTTGCAAGTGACTTGAGGTATCTAAATAGGATACCTCATCCTGAACTTTTGCTGAAACTATTGGAAAAGAAGTTTGCTTCTTCTGCTGGAGTTACTGAAAGAATAGGATGTGAATTTGGAGCAGCTGGTGGCTATGTTGCTCCCACAAAGAGAGAGCCAGATGGAAAATAAAACCAAGATCCAAGAAAGAGGAACCAAGGAGATCCAGATTCTAGAGGAATTCATCTGAGCATGTGGATATGTTATAGCTATGCCTAAAGCTTGAGACTCCCAATAATCCCTATTTTACTTAATCCAGTTTCACCTGAGTTTCTCTCCTATGCAATTGAAAGAGATTGATTTCATATTTACTTTCACACCATTATAATTAATACTTTAACTATGTTTCCTTTATTGATCAGTTACTATGTTGCAGCCTGTACTAAACACTTTCGTTTAAAAAGAACATAAGTTAGGGAATGTCATGATTTGGAAGGACCCTAGGACCATCCAGGACCCATGGACCACTGGATATTTTCTGCGTATTTTAGGGAGCTTTTTAGACTCTGGCCTTTATGTAAAATCTTGAGGTCTGGATTATTTCCTGATAAGAGGGTCTCTAACTCTTATCTGACTGTTAAAATATTTGTGGCCCTAGATCCTCTTCTTTATACCACATAGAATCTTTCCTCCTGTCATAAGGAGATCGTATTCCAGTCCTTGCTCCTCCACTGAAGAGCTTGGGGTATTGACTTGCTACTTTTTAAAATGCAGCAGAAGAATATGTGTAACTGAGTGTATATTTCTCATACAAGTGTAAATGAAGTTGCTTTGAGCTTTGCCCTTGATACTGGCTCCAATCGCAACTTTTTTGAACCTTAATTCACTCCTATAGGGAAAAAAAAAAGGCTTAAAACAGCTGCCCTGCATGCTTTACAGGGTGGTCACGGGGATGAGCTGAGGGCAGGACAGTGAAAGTGCTCTTGGGTGTTCAGTTCACTGGTCTCCTGGCTGAGTCTCTTCCTGCTCTCTTTCTTGCAAGGTGTTTGCTGCTTCCAGGCTGGTTCATAAGTCTGGAATGTCTGCTTGCTTTCCATACTCCCAGCAGCATCATCGACACCCTGACTAGCTTATGTACACAAGAGCCTGTTCATTAAGTTGGTGTATGTAGCTCTTAACAAATACATTAAGGAAATACTCTGAATGTTGCTTGCAGAACAAATGAACAAAAATAGATGGGTCATCTGATACAGAGAGAGATCTCTTAACTGATGACACAAGGTCTCCTAAACAGGTTAGTTAATTAATGGATTTACTCACTCACTCACTGGGCTCTGCACTGTGCTGAGAGGACGGGTGGGGGTTGGGGGAAGGGGGGGTGTGTGTGTGAGTGACAAATGGTGCCAGGTTGTTGTCCTCAAGGAGCTCAGCTTCCAGGCGTGGGGCTGAGGCACCCAAACAAATACTTGCAATCCAATGATGTGGGTGATAAGACAGATTTCAGAAAAGCATGGTGAGGAGACAAAAGAGGAAAGTTATAGGGTGATATCTGGGAAAGCTTCAGAGAGAGGGTGACATTTGATCTAGCTTTTGAAGGATGAGGAGTTTGCCAGGCAGAAGAGACAGTAAAGTTCGGCCAAGAAAGAGGAGGCTTACCTGTGGTGCTGTGAGGAAAGCAGAGTCTTGCTAGGCTAATGGCCTGCAGAGCTAGAGGGGTTACAGTTGGGAGATGGCTAGGCACTGGTGGCCAAAGGCTGCATTATGCCTTCTTATAAGGGGCTCCTGCCTCTAAATTCCTTTGTACAGCTTGAGAATTTCCTATGTGCTTTTCTTTCCTTCCCCCACTGCTCCTCTGCCAAAGAAATCATGTCAAACTGAAGTTATATATACTTTTTCTAAAATAGCGGGCATATCTGCTTTTGTGGCTCAGGTTTTATTACTGAACTCAGTGGAAAAATAAACCACATTTACTTTTTAAAGTTAAAGAACAGAAACTTACAAGATCAAGACAAGAACATGATTGAATTCTGATCTTATTCATCATCCATCTCATTTTCTCATTTAGCTTCTCTATTGCCCCCCACAATTCCTTACCACTTTTATACATTAATATTATGTCAGCTATGATAAGACATAAATGGTGATTCGGGGGTTCAGGCTCTTTCTGTCTTGTGACTCTGTCTTCAATGGATGGCTCTCAAGTTTGTTGCGGGGTTCCTCTCCATTCAAGACTGCTGGAAAAGGGCAAAAGCGTGGAGAACATACCATGCTGGAAGTTTTTATGGATCAGGCTTGGGAGCAACTCACAGCACTTCTGCCCATGTTCTGTGGGCCAGACTCAGTCCTGTGGTCACCCACACATGCAAGAGAGGCTCTGCCCAAGAGGAAAAGTATGGACTTTGGCTAATAAGAATGGCCACAATGATGGTGATGTTTCTTCCATTCTGCTCTCAGCTTTAGGACTTCCACTGAGCACTTATACAGCACAGGATGGGGGAATTTGAGCATTAGAGTCCACCTTTGCCTCTGGCCTTGTGGGGGGAAATTATGAAATAAAAAAAGTCACTGTAATGTAAGTCTCACAGGAGTGAAAAATCTTGTCTTTTTTCATTCTCAGTTGTATCCCTAGTTCATAGCATTGCATGGGTACTCAATACATATTTATGGAATGGATTTTTATAAAATGAATTTATGTATTCAAGTTTTGTCTCAACTGGGAAGCCCTGCATTATGTTTAAGCCACCAGTAGGTGGCAGTGTGGTTTGAAGTGTGCACACAGGAACAGGGATGTAGAGAACTGCTTGGTGTGGGGCGGGGCGGGCACTAAGTCAGGTAGGCACAGGTTGAGTGTAATAATTATTGGGGGTTTACCATAAAATGCCTGTGATATAATGACTGAGTTAATCTTCCCAACAACCTTAGGAAGTTGGGTGGATTACTATCCTTATTTTGCTGGTGGGGATACATTCATGGAATATTTAACTTAGCAAAGGTCATGTTGCTAGAAAGTGGCAGAGTCAGGACTTGAACCCAGGTAGTCTTACTCAAGAGCCCATACTCCTAACCATCATGACACAATGCCAAGAAGGCAGTTAGGTCCAAGGGCTCAGGGAAATTACTTACCCTGAGGAGGAGCTGGTCAATGTGCAGGTGAAGGGAGGCTTCTTGGGCATCAAAGGCTAAGCAGGGTTGGGGGGGCACAGTGATGGGGACCCCACCATAATCAAACCTGTCCTTATGATGGAGTGGTGAGGCAGTGGGGGCCTAGAGGGAGATCAGAGCCTCAAGGTTGGATTGGTACCAGCCATTACAGGGAGAGTAGTGGATACCAGCCAGGGACAGACTCACAGACATATGAGTGGGGATGACCACAAAGGAAAAGAATTGGGAACATGCTGGAAATTCTGAAGAGGAGATTTCATCCCTGTGAAAAGGCCAACATGGTTGCCAAACTCTATCTGGAGGAACTCTAGGTTTTACAGAGACACTGGGGTCATCTGTGGAGGTGATGGGGAAAGACAGTAGAGAGGGTCCTGAGCCCTCCTCTTAGCACCAGCCAGTCCAAACACTATATTTATCTCTCTCATATATTGAGAATTCATGTAGGAGGATTTTTTAAAAAAAATCTCTTCTTTGGAAGCTATTCAGCTTAATGGTTTCTAGAGTCCTCTCTTTGATATCTGAAGTGGAAATGGTATTGGAAATCCTACTGACATAAAGACGGAGTATATTTTGTGGGCTGACTACAGAGCCCACTTAGATACCTCAGAATGAAACCTTTGCACCTACTCTTTCCACCCTCACTGCCTTGCCCTGTCCCACAGTCCTCTCCATCCATCACACAGAAGAGAAATGGCTGTGATGGGCCTAGCCAAAGGGAAATCTGCGCAGTGGCTCAGAAATCCTGTGGTTTGGACCATACAGTCTTATTTCCATCCTGGCCTGGGCCCCACACAGGCCCAGCTCGAGAGCATGCCTGGCTCATTATTTGTAAGAAATGGCCTAAGTGGCAGCCTGCTGAGACTGAGGAGGAAAAGGAGAAATAGTAAGACTGATTTATTTGGGACAGGAAGATCCGCAGACTGGGGAAACAGGGAAAGAGCGATCATAAAGCTGACTTGGTTCTATGACCTGCTGGGGGCAGAGACCATCACAGTGCATGACGGAGAAGGCAGATGAGACGGACATGGGAAGAGTGGTGCCTTCCTTCCATAGCAGAATAATAAAGCTGGAAGTCAAGGATAAAATAGGTGGGCTCGGAGCCCCCAGGAGCTCTGTTAATGGCAAGCCTGGTGTCTACTTTCTGAAAGGCTGCTGCCTTTGTGTTGGTGTGCTCGCTGTAGCTGCAGCACTTTGTAGAAGCTGTTTAGTAACAAAGACTTGGATAGCAGACAGGCTTGTCCTTCCACATTAACTGCACCACTCACCTGTCAGCTCAGCCGCTTCCAAGAGGACCATCTCTCCAGCTTTTCATGTGGAGACACCGGGCCCTCAAGGGATACAACTCACCAGCTGGGTGACTCCTGAGTGGCATCTGTCTCAGAGGTCAGTGTCCTCTCAGAATAGCTCTTGGACCTTGCAGGCCCAGTTACTAGGATACGAGAGGTAAAAGGAGTCCCCTCATAACTAAGTTCACCTTTTCTGTTGCACACCAATTCTGCAAATCACTGCAAATCAGAGTGAGGAAAGGCACTTTCATTTTTTTTTCTTTAATGGTTGGAGATGTTTTTGCTGTATATATTAAAGCATCTCCCCAGGTAGCGCTCTCTCTGAGGCCTGATGGACAAGTAGGATTGCATGAACTTTGCTTCCTTGACAGTTCAGGTTTGCAGTAGGTCTATGGGTGATAGAAAATCAGCACCCACTTAAAAGGCTCTAAAATAATTTCCACTGAAAAGCTTGGAGCTTGTGCCTGGGAATATGTGTTTGAGCCATGTTCAGTGACTTGGCTAAAGAACTGATACCCACACCTGAGCTGCTTTTGTTCTGTGAACTGGGGCCCTGGGAGGCCCCCTGATGAAAATATCTCAGTGTGGGTCCGTGTGGAAAGTATAGGGTCACATGATCTTGTCTTGGCTATGGATTACCGTTGTGCTAGGGCACAATTGTTTCCCCTAATTCTGGAACCTGGGGAGGCATGGTCATCTTTCCCAGGTTTTATTAATAATTTCTGGTGATTGGGGTTGGGGGAAATACTTGCAGCGTAGAGGTGGTGTTTAAGAGACACCAGGAATGCCTGGATTCCTAGCCTAGCTCTGGCCTCCAGCTGTATATCCTCGGTCATGTTTTCTAACTGGTTCAGAAATCAGTTTCCTTTTCTGTCAGGAGCAGATGATAACGGTACTACACTGGATATTTCACATTTATCCTTCCAGATTTATTTTCCACCCTTTCCATCCTTCTCTGTGCTCTAGAGGTCGACTTATTCAGGTTGCATTTATGGGTTTCCTTGTCCTGTGGTACCCAAATGGGTTCATTTAATGGGAATTGTTAGTAGGAAATTGGAGAAAGGGAGGAGAATGAGGCTGGGAAATTTATTCCCCCTGCTCCTTTCTTTCTGGGTCACTGTGAGTTGGTTTCCTCGCCTTTCCTGGCCGCAGTTACTCTCTTCAGGACTAAACCTACTCCTGAGGCCCAGACACAGAGAGATGGGGAGCATAACCTATTTACAGTGATGTTAGCTAAGTCACATAAGACTGAAGGGTGTGGTGTGTGACTATGACCATGATCTAGTTTTAGAACATTTCTATCATCTAGGGAGATCCCTCAGGCTTGCATGCAGTTCCCTTGACGCCCTAGCCCCTGACACCCACCGTTTAACTTTCTGTATCAATAGATTTTCCTTTTCTGGACATTTCACGTAAAATGGAATCATACAATATATGGCCTTTTGTGTCTGTCTTCTCTCACTTAGCATAATGTTTTTAAGGTTCACCCATGATGTACCATGGTATCATTACTTCATTTCTTTTTATTACTGAATAATATTCCATGGTATGGATATACCACATTTTATATATCCATTTCCTATGGATGAATATTTGGATTATTTTCATTTTTGGTTATTATATCTAATGTTGCTATGGACATTAGCATCTTTCACACAGGTTGTTTGTTGATGATTTGAGCTATTAGAATTTAAGCTCTAGTAAAGCAAAGTTTGTTATAGATCATATATATAACACGTACATATGTAATTAGCATACATATAGTATAATGTTTATATATGACTAATTGTGTTTGGCATTTGGAGGTACTTGATGAATGTTTTTTAAATGAAAGAATAAATAAACAGTGAAAACAGAAATAAATCAGGGTGTCTATAAATCCTCCAGCTGGTCTAGCTTGTAAATCCAGATTGGTAGAGAATATATCTCAAGGATGTCTTGGAGGCTTTCCCCCAGCATCACACAAAGGGCAGGGCCAGGTAATCAGCATTTTAGCAAGCTTTCCAGGGCATTCTGAGCACCCTGTTGTTGGAAAAGCCCTGAGCCTTTTCCTTCATGGAAAAGGCTGCTGTGGGTGGTGAAATAAAGTTTGTCCCTGCTCAAACATCCCACTTTTACAATTTGTTTTTGGGAGCAATGGAGTTGTATTTCTCCCCCAGTGATGGTCCCATGTGGGACATCTCTGCCTGGGTCAGGTTGAGGCTGAAGCATTTTCCAAAAGTAATTCCAGTTTTCTTTTTTTGCCCTGTGTGCTTTCTCACAACTCATCTGTGAGGTACAGGTTTTCCTTTGTTATTGGGGATGCTGGACTATTGAAGAGGCAAATAAAGCAGCTTGCAGTTGACTCAGCAAACGGGAAGAGCCATAGATGTGAGCCACAGGGATCCACAGAGTCTCTGGAGGGTAAGCAGCAGGCTGGGTGTGGGAGAACCAGCAGTCTGGGTCAGCGGGAAGGGGCTAACAGGCGCCCTACGGAGGCACTGAAAAGCAGTATGGTCATATTTCAGCATCGTGGCAGGCTCGTAACTCTCTCTCTTTTAAACCAGATACACTGTTCGCTTGTTTTTCAGCTTTGCAGATGTATGCAGGACACTCTTTTCTGGAAGAAGTTGCTGCTGGTATTTAGAGGGGAGATTTGCTCTTTACTTTGATCTGGCTTCTGAAAAGATAGGCATATTATTTTTTTATAGCGAAGAAGACTTCTGAGAAGTTTAAATATGTAAATTTGAAGTCTCCCCACTGCATGTGAAAGCAATATTAGTAGTGTCAGGTGTAACAGAGGAATAGTTAATGTAACGAGAGATGGAAAACCTGAGAAAGGTCCATACGCAAGTGAAAATGCATGTTTGAGCTAAACTGCTGCCTTTTTGCTACCTTTTTATTTGATAATGAGCATTAAGTACACGTGGGCAACAAGAGGCTCTGTGGGATAAATAAAACATATGTTTACCTGATAATGCATGTAAGTTCAGCATAGTGTTTAGACCTTTGCTCTCCTCCAGAATCCCAAAATAGAATGAGCAAGACTGGCATATACCCAAATGTGTATTGTATAAAACAGAATAAGGTGCCTTTTCCTCCTTTAAGTCCCCTTTTGTGTACCTTCCTTTACTGGCACTTGTAGCACATTGCAATTATTTACTTAAAATTTATATACTATTTATGACTTGACTCTGTGCTAGGCACTATGTTAAGTCTTTTATATCAAATATTTCATGTGACCTTCACCATGGTCCTGTCAGGTAGGAACTATCATTAGTCTTATTTTATAGGTGAGGTAACTGAGGCTCAGAGAGAGAATGTCACTTGTCCAACGGGTGTGCAGTCCACATCTAACCAGAAATGAAGGATTATAGTCACATGCATGGGCTTGGACTGGACAAGCTAATTATGGACAGGACAACCTCATGGAAGGGAGAGGGCCATATGGGTAAGTCAGATGCTCTGGTGAGATAGGAAAAGAAAACTTCCCTGCTGATCTCCTGATAAAAGAAAAAGTTCAGGGTTGGACTTGACAAGAGTGACATATATCTAAGGCTAGCTTCTGTTATGGAGGGTCATATATTGTGCTAAGCTATTTTCATGTATTTTGTCATTTAACCTCCTCAATAATTGTCAGGTAAGTATTATTAATATTTCCATTTTATAGATGAGAAAACTGATACCTAAAGAGGTAAGTGTCTGAAACAGGCTTTGACTTTACTATTGGTTTTCTCCAGAGCTGATAGTTCTTAACTCATTTGTTGTACTTTTTCCTTTAAGTGAAATGAGAAAGTGAATTGCTGGATGGCAGCCAGAAAACATTTGAGATATAAAAGAGAATAAGCAAAAGGCATAGAGGCAGAAATGTGGACACTGTGGAAGGGACTGGGTTGGAGTGGGAGGGAGAGAGAAGCTGAGTTTGTTATTGCTGCTGGTGTGTATGTGTGTTGAGTGCATTACTCTATACCGGGAGATACTAACCTGAGGCCAGTCCTGCTCCTTGGCTGCTCTTCAAGGCAGAAGATTGCTCTATGAAAACCCAATGAAATCAACATCCTGGTTTCATGTACCCAGAAGTTTGGAGGCTAGGCAATGGGCTGGAAGACTCCAGGCGTAGTGCTGAGAAGGAGGGTGGATAGCACAGTGCAGCCTGGGAAACATCTACAGATCAGGGGCTATGATGGGAGCAGAAGGGGACTTGAGTCCTAGCTCTGCCTCATAGGGTCAGCATTACGCTCTGCCTCAGAGTTCACAAGTCTAAAATAGAGATGGCAACATGACCTAAAAGGACTGTTGTGAGCATTAAAGGAGGTAATGCGTAGGAAGTCACAATGCGTAATTACCAAAACACCCCATGTACTCAAATCCTCCTTTTTTCCCTCCACGACATAATGCCAAATGAATTAATTTGGTCTGAGCCCTTGCCTCCACCATCCCTGCTTTCTCCAGACACACACACACCCCCCCCACACACCCATACATACATATATACATACATATGCATACGTGTGTGTGTATAGTCTTTTAAACACACCATTTATGGAGCATTTATGCTATCATCTGGGAACTTTTAGGCAACACACTTGACTCTTCTTGTCTTATTTACCTTAACTGTAAACCAATAGAAGAAGAGTATTTACCTGTAGGGTTGCCATGAGGATTAAATGGCATGAGCCATGTAGGTGAGTAGAGCACAAGGTTGAATCATTTTATGCGCTCAATAATTATTCTTATCATTGTGGGTTATTATTTTATAATCATTTTTGTAGGCACCAAGTGCCATGTTGTTGAGTCGTCACAACAGTTGGGTGGGACAGGCACTTTGCAAATGAGAGAACTAGGCTCAGGAAATAGGGAATCATGATGCAGACGCAGAGCTATGGAGTGTTCTCTTTTTGCTGTCCACCACACTACACTACGGGCCTCTTCATGTTTTAACGAGTGTTGTGTGCGATTTAGCCATTGGCTGTGGTGTGAGTGACTTCAAAGCCAGAGTATGGCTACTTTTTATTTTCCTGTTAGTAACCTACCTCACTGCATTGGAGACCCAACAAGATCATGTATGTGAGAGGACGATACGAAACTTGGACGCATTTCTACGAAATATTTGTTCTTATTTATGTAGACCCCCATCATGTTCCAGAAAGGGATTGGAAGTAGCCTGTTAGTTATCATTAGAGTAATGATGATTAATGATTATAATAACAAGACAGGCTTAATCGGTTCAAATTGTGCCTTTTGAAATGGCCTCTACAGAGGCCAAGTGGTGGGGAGGGAGAGAGTGGCCTCTGCCTGAGGGAGCTAAAAAACATGAACCTAATTGGTTAAAAGCAGCTTTGCTAATTGCTTTGGCAAAGGCCTGAGAGAAAGCTTTGGTGTGATTATACATGAACGGGGTCCCTTGAAGCCCTGTGATTCTGGGCTAGATTGGTTTCTCAAAACACAAGCAGAGAAGAGAACAGATGTTCAGCCACTTGACAGAGATTTAATATGACACTTAAAAAAATTACCACGTTCATGTTGCCCTTCCAGACCTCTGGGTTGGAAGCTGGAGGAAGGCCTATTTTGGGTGGCCAGTTTCTGAGCTGGAACAGAAAGGGGAACATGCTAGAGTTTTCCATTTATCTGAGATTCTGCTGCTCTCCCTCGGCCTCTCCCCAAAGGGTTTTGGTGGTAGGAGGAAGAAGGGTAGCAAGAGAAGGAAGAAGCTTGATTATTAGCAACATATGAAGGGGGACCCCAAAAAACCTGGAATTTATTTATAAAAAACTGTGTATTTATGTTTAAACTTCAATCACCTTCAAAGTACTCTCCATTTGATGCAATACACCTATCAGGACTTTTTGCCATTGCTCAAAACAGTTTTTGAACTTGTTGATTTTGATGCCTTTCAGTGCTTCTGCCATTTTTTTGGTTTCACCTCTTCCACATTGGCAAAACATTTCCCTTTGAGGACATCTTCATCTGGGGCAACAAAAAAAATGTTGCTTAGGACAAGATTAGGTAAATAGGGAGGGTGGGGCATGGGAGTCAAGCTGTTTTTGGTCAAAAACTGCTGAATATTTAGCATAGTGTGGGCAAGTGCACTTGTAAATCACCCATCATGAAATGGGCAAACGTGTTAAAAGGTTCTTAAAAAAATTTTTTTTTTTACTGAAGCCAAATGCAGCCTCTCACAACAATGCCAGCTGGTACACTTATACAGATGGGTTCCTAGAACACTCACCTAGTGGACAAAACCTGTACTAAAAGGGGCCCACTGTCAAGGTATAATTCTGCTTTTTTGAGGGGGTCCTCCTTCGTATGTGCTTTGAATTCTGGTTGAGGATAGGTAGGTTGCAGTTGTGTTACTGAAATATTCTATTTGGAGAGTAAAGGAATAACATCAAGTTAGCTCAATAGCTTAAAGTGGTAAATCTTTGTGGTGTGAGCTAGAACACTCAGGAGTGGGGGAAGCTCAAAGATAAGATTTTTCTGAAAAGAAACCCCCCCTTGTAAAGAGGATTAATCGTAACACAGAGATTCATGTCTAGAGTGTATAGGGGGACTCTTCTCTATTCTCGGTGACCCAGGTTTGTCAGTGGTCGTCATAGCTGTAGGTGTTCAGAGGGTGACCACCCAGTTTCAAAGCTGACTCAGTAATTAACTGGCTATATATTTACTCAAGTCTGTAACCACCCCAAGCCATAGTAACCTTACTTGTAAAATCATACCTCATACAGTTACTGTGAGAATTAAATGGCACAAACCCCTATAATCATTTCACAGGGATGCTATAACAGATCACCACAAATTTGGTGGCTTAAAACAACAGAAACATTCACTTCCAGTTCTGGAGGCTAGAAGTTTGAAACCAAGATCTCAGCAGGGCTGAGCTCGCTCCTGAGGTTCCAGAGGGAATCCTTACTTGCTTGCTCCTAGCTTCTGGTGGCTCCTAGCAAACTCAAGTCTCCGTCTCCATTACTCCAATCTCCGTTTCCATCTTCACAGCTCTTTCTTTTGTGGCCCTGTGTTTTCCCCTTCTCTTATATGATGATTGTATCTCAAGATTATTTTTTTTAAAGATTTTATTTATTTATCTTTAGAGGGGAAGGGAAGGAGAGATGGAGAGACATATCAATGTATGGTTGCTTTTCATGGGTCCCCTGCTGAGAACTGTCTTGGGAACTGTCCTGCAACCTAGGCATGTGCCCTGACTGGGAATCGAACCTCAGTCCTTTAGTTCGCAGGCCCGAGCTCAATCCACTGAGCTACACCAGCCAGGTGTATCTCAAGATTATTAACTACATCTGCAAACACCCTATTTCCAAATAAGGTCACATTCTGAGGTTTTGGGTAGACATGAATATTTAGGGGATGCTTTTCAACCCACTATTGCAGGTAAGAAGATTAGGATGACTGATGATGTTAAGTGAGGACTTACTGTACTAAGTCCTAGTTGCTCAGGCCCACTTAAAACACAATTATTTTTTAACTATATGTATCTGCATAAGTCATAGCATGCCTGAGGGTCAGTGAGGATGGGCTAGGACACAGAGCTATTGATGTTAAGTATATCAATAGCATATAAATGGCATATCACAGCTATAAAATTTATAGATCACTGATATTGGGTGTTTAAGTTTCTTTATGTCAGGGTTTGTTTCTTACTCATCTTCCCCAACATTGAGCCCAGAAGAAAGTGAACTGGGGTTGGATTCAGAGGGCCCCAAACACTGAATCTGCCTGAACTTCTGGGCACTCCTGTTTCCTTTACATTCTCGTAAAATGGAGCTGACAAATTATCTCTTCCTCATGGGATTCCTGTGCATGTGGAGAAGACAAGAGGAGTGACTGCAAAGCCAAAGACTTAGGGACAAAGAGTTAGAGAGGTCTGGGATCAGGTGCTAGACCAACCAATGAGTGACACCAAATTCCACCAGGCATGGACATGGGCAGAGGCCACAAAGACTCCTAGGTGAAGGTGGGCAGGGAATCTTGTGTGTCTCTGACAAATGCATGGGTAGTGACCAGTAGTTCATGGTGTTCTGGGTTATTCATGGAAGTCCATACAGATCTGTGTGCCTTCTGTGGGCTACATACTGTGCTAAGTACTGGGAATTCATAGTGGAGAGTCAAAAGTACAGCCTCTGCTCTTCTGAAGATTACAGTTTAGAGGGTGAGACAGATGTTTTTCAAAAGGTCAACCAAAGATATAAAAACAAATAGTGTTAATTGCTGGTAAAGAACAGCACAGGGATTAGCTATGAGAAACCAACTATAAGGGGTGTTCTAAGCTAATCTGGAGGAAGAAGAGGCCAAGGAAGGATTTCCCTGAAGAAGGGACATTTGAAATGGGAGCTCAAAGAAGAGAAGGAATTGACCAGATAGGGTTGGAATGGAGTGGAGGGAGATGGACAGGAATAAGTTGGCTGATAGAGAACCCTGTGCCAACATCTTCGAGTACAGCCCTGCTATTCCTATGTGTCCATGGCAGGAGGGGGTTGCCTTCTCTTCAGCTTCAATAAAGATAGCAAATCTGTCTGCTCCATTTCTACAGTGTGGCAGCCCAGGGCCACAGATGTGTGTAGCTGGACTCATGGAGATTTTTGATTTTGCGGGGAGAAGTCACATACAATTTTGGAATTCCAACTTCACCTGCAAAATCTGAAGCTCTGGCAACACTGGCCCTTATATCGTCAGGGCAACCCTCAAGGGTGAGCTGTGTAGCAGCTTTCAGATGCAAAACACAGAGGCCCCCAGAGGCCTCTTTTCTCCTTAAACTTTCTGTCTGTTCCCTGTAGGCACTTGAGTTTGAGACTTCTGATCTCTGCCCTGCTGAGGATGGTCAACTGGGAGACAATAAACCATTCTTTGGAGGAGATTGTTTCAAATTTAAATTCTGACACCCAACCAGGGAATCTTTTTGTATCCTTCCTTCTGGAAGGACATGTTCATCTCTCCATGGTTGGATTCTTTTCAAATGGGGCAGACCTGGATGTCCCTTCCATGGGTTTCCTTTATTCTTCCTTTTTCTCCTTTCCACATATATATTTAAATAGCAATGTTTGGAAAAGAATACTTTATGCAAAAACCCAATGTCAGACACAGATCAAAGCAAGACTGCCCAGATTGAATCTGGAATGCCCACCCTGGGACACTGGCTGGTTGACTACCTCTTCATCTCCCTGAGGTGGCTCTGGGGCATCTCTAGAGGGGCCCAGGGTTTCTCAGAATACAGTTGAGAACCTTGCCTAGACTGTTCAGGGAGAGGCTGCTGCCAGTTGGAGAAACAGGTGTAAGGCTAAAAAAACCCCAAATGTAAAACAACAACAAAAACCAAAGGTACTCCTGGTTCCTCAGTTTGTAACATGGGACAAGCCTGAAACTAGATGACACAAAAAAGGCAAATCTAGATCTCTACTCTCATGTGTCCTGGATCCCTGGCCCCATGTTATGGATGGTGCCAGACAGCTCATGTATAGCAGGTGAGCATTAGAGTCATCCAAGGTCTGCTTTGTCATTGTCATTTGGAAGAGATCTGCAGCTGTACCCTTCTTAGAAATATGTGACTTCCTGTGGCATGCAGCACTGAAAATCAGTCATTGTCCTGCTGTAGCTGTGAAGTGGGGGCCGGCTCTCCTTAATCTGGTGAGGTGCTGGTACACAGAACTCTGGAGCTGGGGACTTGACAACATTCTGCTGGAAGTGCCTTGAGAGTATTCCTAGCAATAAGAGGGAAGTTTCTGAGCTTCCTGAACTTAGCCTAGCAGCTGTACTGTTATGTTATTAAGGATGCTTGTCACTGAAGCATCACTGTCTGCAACCTTGACATGCACTGTTTCAGATTCATTTTTCAATATTGCTTTGAAAGCCCAGGGCCCATCCCATCCATTAGAGGAACACCTCTGTGACAGGTGCTGGGAGTGATGGAGGTGGCAGAGAACTCCCCATACACTGCTGATTCATGGGAGACACATGCGAATAGTCACAGGCTGGCAGGGGCTCAGTTTCCATAGAGGTTTGCAGGAGGTTTCTTCCTTGTCAGTAAAGGGCATCCTGCTTCTATCGGGCTACATGACCCCAACCTGCAAAAACAGCTTCTTATACAAGCCCATCAGAACCAGCCTCTTTAGGGCTGACAGCTTCACCTGTCTCTTAGACATTTATTTCTTTACCATATCCTCTTAGGCAAGCTTCTAAGACTCTTTTAAGTTTTTGTTTCCTCATCTTTAATAAAGAAATAATATCTACCTCCCAATCTCATCTGTATAATAGAAATCATATTATCTACCTTGCAATCTCATCTGTTCAATAGAAAACATAATACCCACTTCTCAATATCAGCTCTATAAAAGTAATAGTAATAGTAATAGTAATAGTAATAGTAATAGTAATAGTAATACCAACCTTGCAATTTCATTGTGAGAATTAGAAATAATACACCTAAAATGCCAACCAGTGAACTTAACACATTTACTATGTAATAGGAACAGAAACTCTTCTGAGCTTTCAAGAGACCCCAGCTAATTCACATTATTGAACCTCCAGGTATGCTTAAAAAATAAAGAAATCCCCAAATTATTGCAAAATTGCTAAATATTAAATGTTTACTTTGGACAGCTGAATGATTTTAACAAACATACAAGAATAGAAGGACTGTGTAAATAGCCTCATTCAGGTGAGACCTCAAAAGTCTAAATTCACAGTTGTTGAAGAGATGTAATGGACATGGTCTGGGCCATGTCCATTACAGGCCCTACATAGTCCTTAATAAATGATAGTCATTATAGCATGATATAATAGCATTACCTCTGTCCTTTGGGATTACAAACAATGTTTCCTCTCACTTTTTAGCATGAAAACACTTTGTGAAGGACCAGTGAGCTATGGTGGGGGAAGCTGGGACAGGGCTGGCTCCAGCTGCTGGCAGCTGCTGAGAGTTGCTATTGTCCAAGAGGGATCCCATTTGTGCTGTTGGATTTTTTTGTATTAAATGATACATGTCAACCCACAGAGTGGATTCAGTTTGTACTTTGGAGGCTGGGATGATGTTAGGTAAGGCAATCTCTGCTGGCTATACAATGCCCCAGGTTGGATGGGGTCCAACTGAAATTCTTTCAGCTTTTTCCTCAGCAGCAAGTCAGCTCCCTCAAAAATATCTATCAAGACTCCAGGTGATGGTCTTTTCAAAATAGTTTTTCCTTATTTAGACTAATAATCCTATACTTTTCTTATTGGTGAATGGGTACGTGCCTTACTGGTGAGAAGGGACTTACCCTTCTTGGATTTTGCGGAGATGGGATGTCCAGGTCTCCAAATGCTAACCCAAGAAAGGAGTCAACACTTTACTACCAACCTAGGAGAGTGTCAAAGCACCTATTTCTTATGCAATGACAAGAATCTGTCCTGGCCTGGTGGGGGAAGACAAGGTTCCAGAAACAACTGGACCACTGTGACTTGTGAATTCTTAGATCTCATAAAATTTGAGTATCAACCTACATTATTGGAGTGTGGTGATCACACTCCTGAACTAAAAGTAGGAATCACAGTTTGGCCAATATTGGAATGTCCATGAGGACAGCAGGGATGGGGTATTTTAAATTGGGGACCTTCTGAGAAAATCCAGGAGACACCACAACATGTATAAGTGATTCCTCAGAGTCAGTTTGGGGCCTGGGGCCACCAGCAAAGAGCATGCTTATTATGAGTTAATTTTGAAAACACTCAGTACTTTGTAATCACTCCTTGGACACGTGTAGAATTTACTGTTATAATCAAATGGAGCTTACTACAAAGTTAATTTGAGATTATATTTAGTGATATGCTTTATCATTGTTGTAGCAAATGGTAATTAGGAATAAAATGGGAAACAATTCCCATAAAAGATTGTGATTAGCATTGATTATTCAGACAACCCAAGTTTTTCTATTTGTACCTTGTTGCTTCTTCCTTCTCACTAATTAGCATTAATGTGGCTCCTCCCCTGCTCTGAAATACAGATCTTAGTTCTGCTTGCATGGCTGGGCTTCCTTGCCCTGTTCTTCCCTATTGGTGCTTTTGGTTTAGGATCAGAACCCTGTTTTTGGTGCCCTTGAACATCTCTTCTCTGCCCCTACCCTGTTCCAGGTGCCAGATGGAGCGGGGAAGGCTGCCTAGAGGAGGTAGCTAATGATTCTGGTGTTGGTTAAGGGTGAGAGGTGTCCTGAGACGAGGCTGGGGGTAGGGAGGCTAGCTTAGGGGAGGAAGAGCAGCAGCCATCAGTTGGGGGTCTTGTCGAGAGCATTTGGAGCACTGTCTCTTCACCAGGTCATCTAAGAGGCACAAAGAACAGCCCTGCCTCTTGTCTGTAAACGTCTCCAGTTCTGATTTCTGATAGCCTGGAATTCCTACTGGAGACAGACATTTCTTTGCAAGCTAAGGGAGCTAGCTGAGGCTTAAACTGTAAAAATTGAGATTGTTCATACACTGATGAGAAGAGTTGCAGGCTCCATGGTGCTTGCCACACATCCTTACGCTTTTGGGTTAAGGGGGTGGTGCAAGAACAGAGGGACACTCAGTATCTGTGGGGTAAGTGAGAGAGCTGAATGTAGAAGTGACACAGATGGGAGATGCCTGGACCTAATGAAGGCAGAACTCTGTAGAATTTATCCTGAGAATGCTAGTGTGCTGCATTTTGCCTTGTCCACCTTGACCGCTGGAAATAATAACTGAGACCAGGGCGCTGGGCTGCCTGCAAGGCTCTCCAAAGCTATAGTCTTTCTGGGGAGATTCAAGTTAGAGCAGCTCTGGCCGCTTTCATCCAACATGTGTAGTGAAAAGGTTTGGGCGTGGGGTGAGGAGGAAGATGGTACGAGTCTTCCTCCTCAGAGGTAAACATCTACCCTCACTGGATCACTGCTCAACTCTACCCCTTAAGTCTGTTTTCCACTTGAGCTCTGAAAATGTGAAGGAAATCACACCTTGCTCAGCTAAGAACCATCCAGTGATTTAACAGTGCTGTTAGAATAAAATCCTAGCTTCTTATTTCAAAGATCTGTCTGATCTCGTTCTTGCCTCTCTTTTGATGTCATCTTCTACCACTCCATTCATTCGTCCACCTGTCCTTCCTTTCTTTCTTCCATGCATCCTTCCTTTCATCCATCCATCCTTCCTTCCATTAGTCTATCCATTCAACTATCCATCTATCCATGCATCTATCCGCTGTGACCTAGACACAGTTGCTTTCTTGCTATTCCTTAAATGCCTTTAGTTTAATCATTTTCTGCTCTTGCTTTTCCTTCTGTCCAGAATACTCTTTCTCTCAGTAGCCACATGGCTCACTTCCTCCTTTTTTTATTTGGGTCTCTGTTCTAATGTCACTTTCTCCAGGAGAACTTTCCCTAACCATCCAGGGTTGTGTCTGGAAGGGGGTCTGTGGGGGCTTGTGAAATATGGTCTTCTGTTTCTTGATGTGGCTACTTGTAACACTTTTTTTTCAGAATGTTAACATTCAGTCAGATGTAAAATTTGCCTTGTGCACTTCTCTATGAGCATATTATATTTTAACAGAAAGTTGAAAATAAATACCTTCACCCCCATCTTACTCTGCTTTATTTTTCTTCATGTCTCTTATCAATACCTGACATTGTCTTATATACTTATTTGCATTGTCTGTCATCCCCACACCACATGTAAATTTCATGAGACCAGGGAGTTGGTCTAGTTTCCTCCTCTATACCCAGTGCTTAGCCCAGAGTCTGGTATGTGGGAGGAAACAAATAATTGTTGAATGAATGCATGAGTAACTGGTTGGATACCTTAAGAAATAGAAGGTGAAATACAGGTACTGGGGAATTTCTGGTAATCTAATTTATCTGGTGCTTTTAAGTTGTGAGGGTCTCAGACAGGCCTCAGCTTCCACAAGATCCCTTTCCTTTCAGATCTTTCTGTCCCCATCTGGCCTTCTATTTCAACTCTCTGTGACTCCAAGCTTCATTCCTTTTTGGTTGTCTGTCAACACACCGGTCTCATATGTGAACCTCATCACCAAGGACCCAACTTAGAGCATCCATAGGGTGCTGAATCAGTTACCAAATAACAAGATATCTTAGAAAAGAGTTGGGCCTACGAGTCCTTTCCCCAACATTCTCCTTCATCCACAGTGAGTGCAGTGGGTAAGAACACCAGCTTTGAGGTCCAGAGACTTGGGTTTAAATCTTGTTTTCTATCTTTTCTGATTATATGATCTTAGACATTTACTTAGCTAGCTGAGCTTCAGTTCTTCATCCAGATAATGGGATGGTTTATTATACTACCCATCTACCAATGGTTGTTTTGAGAATTAAGTGAGGTGTTACATATCAAGCCTTTGGCACAATTTTTGACATTCCAGTCACTGTTAAAAATACTTGACATTTTAAAGTATTTAATGATTGTTAGTTCCCACAGTGTTAATATCGACTGTCATTGATATCTGTGTCCCTCCTATGATGTTATGACACCACATCTCTTTCTATTTGTACTTTTGGATCTCACCACTGGATCCCATACCATGTGTCTGTCTTCACATGAAGTATGATATTTTGAGAAATGAACTCATTTATTTTCACATATCTTAATTGCTCCTAGGCTACACAACTGTGCAGCATGTTATTGTACTGAATACTGTAGGCAATTGTAACATGATAGGCAAGTATATGTGTATCTAAACATAGAAAAGGTACAGAAAAATACAGTATACAATATAAAAAATAGTACACCTGCGTAGGGCACTTATCATGAATGAAGCTTACAGTCCTGGAGGTTGCCCAGGGTGAATCAATGAGTGAGTAGTGAGTGAATGTGAAGGCCTAGATCACTACTATATGTTATTGTAGATTTTATAAAAAATATTCCACAAGCCCTCCCCCTGATTCCTTCTGATGAGATCAGAAATAAAACTTCAAAGCTGCTCCAGGGACAGGGATATAGGCTGGATTGATTGGCAACATCCAGGAGACACTGGCTGGTAAGGTGTAAATCACCATAATAGCGACAGTCTGGAGGGAGTGAAAGGTGGCCTGAGGATCAGCAGGAATAAGAAATCAAGATGGTCCCTAGCTGGTGTGGCTCAGTGAATTGAGCACCTGCCTGCAAACCAAAGGGTTGCCAGTTCTATTCCCAGTCAGGGTACAGGCCTGGGTTGCTGGCCGGGTCCCCGGTTGGGGTGTGTGAGAAGCAGCCACACACTGATGTTTCTCTCCCTCTTCCCCTCTCTCTAAAAATAAATAAATAAATAAACATTTTTTGAAAAAGAAATCAAGATGGAGAGATATAAGAACATAGGGGATTGTCATGGCAATGTGGTTTTGGCTATTGTATGTTGGAGCAGTAGTCAAATTATGGAACTTTGAGGTATTCATAAAAAAAGAGGATATTTGATGTGGAGAGGGTGTAGAACTGTTCCATTGACCCCATTTGGCACAAAGGGCTCTCTTTGGCATTGATTTGAAAAAAACTCACTAAAGTGGCAGTCAATTTAATACTTGTTAAGGTGGGTCCTATGGATCTATGTCCTTGTACAGGGTCTTGGGTCCTTAACAAAGAATTTATAGCAATGCACCCTGCATACCATCAAGCTAGATCTGGGAGGGCTGCACTACCCTCTGAATATGTAGTGCTGGGGAGACAGGTTCTTCTGTGCAGAAAAAGGTCAGTGGCTGACAGATTGCAATGTAATCTGTGCACTGAAGTTGAGATGCTGTGAGTGAGAGGTAATCTACTACTGAGCCCCACAGGTAATTGCTCCCATCAGAATTTTTCCTTCCTAAACCACACGTCCTTTCCTTTCTTACAGGAAGGTCAACTTGATTATAATCTATGGGACCACTGTCATACATGCATGCAGTCCACAGTGACTGAAATTTTGTTATGCAGTATATGACTATATGGTAGAAGTCCCCCACCCCTTCTTCCCCAGCTCATTTGTGGTTTAATTGTATCTCAGAAGAGTGTTTTATCTCCTTATGTAAACTTTTTTCAAATCCTTTTCTACAGCCATAGAGAAATTTTTTAAAAAAGTTTTCTACCCGTCCACTGGCCCTCTTTTCAGTCTTTGTTCTGAGGACCATGGAGGAGCCCAATGGGATGGCAATTCCCTGCAGAGATTCCACTTTGAGATGTGAGCTGCACTGCAGACACATTCTCCTGTCGTTCAACCGAATCCTTATTCCCCTCAGCTTTAGTTTTTCCACACACATCACATTAGGTTTTTATAATCATAACAGCTGATTGATTTTAAACCATGGGCCGCCCATTGCTTGGGAAACATCCGGTAAGCGCAAGTTGACTGATTGCGAATTCATGTGTCTGGAAAGCAAGAGAAAAGGGTTATGTTGTGTATTCAGTTTTGATTTTATATCTTTAGTTGTCTAGGGAAACAGACTCTTTTTTTTACCACTTCTAATATTTTGATGGAGTTAATGCTCCTCTTTTATGGTCAGTAGACCTGTGCAACCTTCATGGTTCAACTGTAGTCCCAGACTGGCAGGATCAGCAGCAGCTGGGAGCTTGTTAGAAAAGCAGAATCATAGGTCCCAGGCCCAGACTACTGATCTGTGAATCAGAACCTGTGTCAGCACTCACCCCATGCTTGCTCTGTACTGGAAAGATGGAGGGTGCTGTTTTATAGTACTGTGGTCCTGGCTGGACCCTGTAGAGTCAGGGTCCAGCATCAGTCTTTTAAGGCAGTGGGCACCTCTGGGCCCTGGGGTGACATGCAGGAGAGAAATGGTGCAGCTCTGTAGAAGACCACCCACTGAGAGGTCACATAGCCAGTTGCCTTTGGCTGGAACTCATTTTCTCTGTTAGTCTGTGGTCCCCCTGGATACCAATAACCATAGCTGCAATCATTGTTATCTCCTTGATTCCCCAAAAGCCTCTCTAAGAGCTTGCTGACTGATTTACAAATTAGTTTGTTTTTGCCTTGCTTATCTGTCTAGAGAAAGCATCCCTGCTCTTTCAAATGTCTGGTAAATGGACTTGATTATCCTCTTCAAGCAAACGTGGTCGAGCAGTGAGAGTTGTTGGAGTTATGGGAATCTGCTGGCTGCTGACAGTCTTTCTCTTTACTGTTCTCTTCTCTATCCATTGATAAAAATTTTTCTAAAAGTGGAAATTTCTGTTTGAGAACAACTGATGTAGGTTTCTCTTCTCTGTTACCCATGAAGATGTGAACTGTTTAAGGAGTGGGGGTATCTGAGAAGAGGTTGGTAATAACTGACATCAGGGACCAGCAGAGTTATCCTTTGCTGTCAGTTCATTACTAATAGGGTTGTTGGTTTGTCAGTTTGCTTTTTTAAAATATATTTTATTGATTATGCTATTACAACTGTCCCATTTTTTTCTCCCCTTTATTCCCCTCTGCCCTTCACCCCACCTCCAACTAGCATTCCCTCACCTTAGTTCATGTCCATGGGTTGTACATATAAGTATTTTGGCTTCTCCATTTCCTATACTATTCTTAACCTCTCCCTGTCTATTTTGTACCTACCATTTATGCTTCTTATTCCCTGTACCTTTTCCCCCATTCTATCCCTTCTCCTCCCTGATGATAACCCTCCATGTAATCTCCATGTCTGTCATTCTGCTCCTGTTCTAATTGTTTGCTTAGTTTTTTTTCTTTGAGGTTCAGTTGTTAATAGTTATGTTTGTTGTCATTTTACTGTTCATATTTTTGGTCATCTTATTTTTATTAGATAAGTCCCTTATACATTTCATATACATCCCCTTATACATTTCTTATACATTTCGTATAATAAGGGCTGGGTGATGATGAACTCCTTCAACTTGACCTTGTCTGGGAAGCACTTTATCTGCCCTTCCATTCTAAATGAAAGCTTCGCTGGATAGAGTAATCTTGGATGTAGGTCTTTGCCTTCCATGACTTGGAATACTTCTTTCCAGCCCCTTCTTGCCTGCAAGGTTTATTTTCAGAAATCAGCTGATAGTCTTATGGGAACTCCTTCATAGGTAACTGTCTCCTTTTCTTTTGCTGCTTTTAGGATTCTCTCCTTGTCTTCAATCTTGGGTAATATAATTATGATGTGTGCCTGGGTGTGTGCTTCCTTGGGTCCAACTTTTTTGGGGATTTTCTGAGGTTCCTGGACTTCCTGTGAGTCTGTTTCCTTTGCCAGATTAGGGAAGTTCTCCTTCATTATGTTTTCAAGTAAGTTTTCAATTTCTTGCTCTTCCTCTTATCCTTCTGGCACCCCTATGATTCAGATGTTGGAACATTTAAAGTTTTCCCAGAGTTTCCTAATCCTCTCCATGTTTTTTTGAATTCATGTTTCTTCATTCTGTTCTGGTTGAATGTTTATTTCTTCCTTCTGGTCCAAACTGTTAAATTGAATCCTGGTTTCCTTCTTGTCACTGTTGGTTCCCTGTACATTTTACTTTATTTCACTTTGAGTAGCCTTTACTTCTTCATCTATTTTGTGACCATACTCAACCATTTCTGTGAGCATCCTTATTACCAGTGTTTTGAACTGTGAGTGTGATAGGTTGGCTATCTCTTCATCGCTTAGTTCTATTTTTGGAAATTTGATCTGTTCTTTCATTTGGGCCATATTTCTTTGTCTCAGCACACCTGTTACATAGTAAGGGGTGGAGCCTTAGGTATTTGCCAGGGCAGGGCAATCTACATAGCTGCATTGTGGCACTGTATGTGGGAGAGGGATCTTAGAGGGAACAATGCTGTTTGCTCAGCTCTCTGCCCGCTTTCAGTCATTTCCCCTGCTACCCACAAGCAAATTGTGCCCTTCTGGTGCTGATTCCTGGGTAGGTGGGTTTGTGTATGTTCTAGGACCCTGTGGGTCTCTCTGATGAGCTCTTCTGTGAGACTGGGAGTTTTTCTTGCTGCCGCAAACCCCACAGGTTTTTTCAGTAAGAGGTTTTGAGATTTCCAGGCACTAGAACCCTGGGTAGCATGATCTCTCTCACTCTCCAATTGTTCTTCCCAGTTTATCTGTACAAAAATGTGGGACCACCCAGTCTTCCAGCTGCCACCTTGCCCCACATCCTCTCTGCCCTGGCTGCTGTCTCTGCCCCTCCTACTGGTCGGGGTGAATGTTTCTTCAACTCCTTGGTTGTCGGACTTCCATGTAGTTTGATTTTTCTGGTAGTTCTGGTTATTTTTTGTTTTTAAATTTGTTGTCCTTCTTTTGGTTGTGCGAGGAGGCAAAGTGTATCTATCTACACTGCCATCATGGCTGGAAATCCTGTCAACTTGATTTTTCCTGTTAAGTCAACATTTGCTCCTTCAGCAGAGATATGAAACTTTCAGTACTGTGGTTCCTGGCACATGGTTCTCTGAGGCCACACTTCCTGGGTTTGCATCCAGGCTTGCCATTTAGCAGCTGTGAGGCCCCTTACAAGTTATTTAACCTCCTTTTGCCTCAGTTTTCTCCTTTATATAACGAGGATGTGATAAAAAGATCCATCTCATAGGGTTGTTGTGAAGATTAATCGTATTTATATTTTCATACATTAACTGAAAGTCATTTCTGGCACCAAGTGGGCACAGTTTAAGTATTTGCTGTTGTATTAAGACTATAGGTCAGCTACACTGCTAGGCAGCAAACATAGGGATGGACAGGGAAGGAGACTTGCCGTGACAGAGTGAAGTTTTCTTGGGAAGATAGATGGGCAGTATACCATTTTTTATCAGTCCAGTATTTAATTACCCCAGTGAGAAGTACAGGGAAAGAGACATGCAGGGTGTAGTGAGAGTGAATTCAGGTGCATCTGCCCAACTTGGTACATGTCCTGGAAAGTGTCTCTAGGAGGTAACATTTATGCTGGGCTTCAGGGAGACTGGGGTCAGCCCCAAGGGGAGGAAGTAAGCCAGTATGGCTGGAGTGCAGACAATGGGGGTTGGGGAGGGTCTGGAGCTGAGAAGGCAGGCAGGTCATCAGACAGAAATTCTTCCTTAAGGATTCTCAACCTTTAATGAACTTTAGAATTGCCCAAGGATCTGCTTTAAAAATGCAAATTCCTCAAGCTGCCTCAGAGATTCTGAAGATGATTTGGGGTAGAAGTCTTCATTTTAACAAGAATCTTGGGGTGGTTACATAGAAAATTGATAGAAGATAGTGTCAATAGCTCAGCTAGGCCAGGTTAAAGATAACTTTTTTTTTTATCTTAAATCTTGACAGCATTGGGGAACCACTCAAAAAGTCATTTGGTATAATTGTGGTACAATTTATATAGCATTGAATTCATATTTTTTGGTGCTATGGGTTTTAGCAAAGTATACAGTTATATAACCAGCCTATCACAATCAAGGTATCTTTTTGTAGTCAAGCCCTTCTTCTCACCCACTGGCAACCATGATCTGTTTTTCTCCTTAGACTTTGCCCTTTTCTGAGTGCCACATAAATGGAATCATACAGTATATAGCCTTTTGTGTTTGGTCTCTTTTGCTCAGCATGATGCTTTTGTGATCAATCCATGTTATTGCATTGTTTGTAGCTTACTCCTTTTTATTTACAAGTAATATTAAATTGAAAGCACATGCCACAGTTTATTTATCCATTCAAAAATTGATGGACATTCAAGTTATCTCCAGTTTTTGGATATTGTGAATAAATCTGATATAAAAATTCTCATAAAGGTATTTGTGTAGACATATTCTACTTTAGTATATACCTAACAGTAGTATTGTTGTGTCATATAGGAAATACATGTTTAATTTTTAAGAAGCTGCCAAGCCACCTTCCAAATCAGCCCCACTGCTTTGTATTTCTACTAGCAATGAGTGAGAAATTGGGTCTATATCTTTACCAGCTCTTGGTATTGTCAATTTAAAAACATTTAGCCATTTATTATTGTTTGAGGTCACAATTTTCCAATTACTAATATTGTTGAGCATCTTTTCATATGTTTATTTACTATGTATTCATAGCAGTTCTTTGGTAAGTTGTCTGTTTATATATTTTGATCATTTAAAAAATGTATTGTTTGTTTTACTCTTAGTGAATGTGGGAATTTCTTTATGTATTCTAGCTCCAAGTTCTTTATCAATATGTGTTTTGCAAATATTTTCTTCTAGTCTATGATTTATCTTTTCATTTTCTTTTTTTTTTTTCCAGGGTTAAGGGTATGTAGGCAATTTCCTTCTTTTTTTTTTTTTAAATATATTTTATTGATTATGCTATTACAGTTGTCTCATTTCTCCCCCATCATTCCCCTCCACCCTACACACCCTCTCCCACCCACATTCCCCCCTTTAGTTCATGTCCATGTGTCATAAGTTTTTTAGCTTCTACATTTCCCACACTATTCTTGCCCTCCCCCTGTCTATTTTCTTCCCATTATCTATGCTACTCATTCTCTGTACCTTTTCCCCCTCTCTCCTCCTCCCACGCCCTGTTGCTAACCCTCCATATGATCTCTATTTCTGTGGTTCTGTTCCTGTTCTAGCTGTTTGCTTAGTTTGCTTTTGTTTTAGGTGTGGTTCTTAATAGCTGTGAGTTTGCTGTCTTTTCACTGTCATATTTTTATCTTCTTTTTCTTAGATAAGTCCCTTTAACATTTCATATAATAAAGGCTTGGTGATGATGAACTCCTTCAACTTGACCTTATCTGAGAAGCACTTTATCTTCCCTTCCATTCTAAATGAAAGCTTTGCTGGATAGAGCAATTTTGGATGTAGGTCCCTGCTTTTCAAGATTTCAAATATTTCTTTCCAGTCCCTTCTTGCCTGTAAGGTCTCTTTTGAGAAATCAGCTGACAGTCTGATGGGAACTCCTTTGTAGGTGACTGTCCCCTTATCCCTTGCTGCTTCTAGAATTCTCTGCTTCATTTTAATCTTGGGTAATGTAATTATGATGTGCCTTGGTGTGTTCCTCCTTGGGTCCAACTTCTTTGGGACTCTGAGCTTCCTGGACATCCTGGTAGTCTATTTCCTTTGCCAGATTGGGGAAGTTCTCCTTTATTATTTGTTCAAATAAGTTTTCCACTTGTTGCTCTTCTTCCTCCCCTTCTGGGACCCCTATAATTCGGATGTTGGGACGTTTAACGATGTCCCGGAGGTTCCTAAGCCTCTCCTCATTTTTTTGAATTCTTGTTTCTTCCTCATTTTCTGTTTGGTTGTTAGTTTCTTCCTTCTGGTCCACTCCATTGATTTGAGTCCCAGTTTTCCTTCCATCTCTATCAGTTCCCCACGCGTCTTCCTTCATTTCACGTATTGTAGCCTGCATTTTTTCATCTAGTTTGTGAGCAAAATCAACCAATTCTGTGAGCATTTTGATGACCAGTGCTTTGAACTGTGCATCTGATAGGTTGGCTATCTCTTCACGGCTTAGAGGAATTGGCTCTGGGGCTTTTATTTGTTTTCCGGTTTGAGCCATTTTTGGTGGGATTTTTTGTTGTTGTTGTTTTGGTTTTAGTCTGGTTGCGGCTATTACGTATGAGAGGTGGAGCCTTAGGTGTTCCTCAGGGCGGGGCAGCCCAGTCACCGGGTTGCGATGCTATAGGTGGGGGCGGGGTCTGAGAGGGAACAATGGTGCCCATTCCGCTCTCTCCTGTACTTCGGCCCCCTCCACTGCTTCCCCTTCACCTGGATTATCTGCGCACGCGAGCATGCTGTTACGTAGTGAAGAGTGGAGCCTCTGGCACTCCCCAGTGTGGGGCAGCCCAGTTGCTGGGCTGTGACGCTGCACATGGGGGCGGGGTCTAAGAAGGAACAATGGTGCCTGCTCCGCTCTCTCCTGGACTCAGTCCCTTCTGCCGCTTCCCCTTTGCCTGGACCGTCTGCGCCTGCAAATGCGGGAACACCTGGTCAGCCAGCCGCCCTGTGCGGCCTCACTGGGTCTGCACAGCTGCCCCCCTGTGCCCGGGGTCCACCAGCTGCTGCCTGTGGGCCCAGGGACTGCCAGCCGCTGCTTGTGCACCTGGGAACTGCCTGTAAATGCTGCTTGCGTTCCCGGGTCCGTACCTCCACTTTTTCCTGCCGTGACTCCACCCCTCTTACCGGTCTGGATGAATGGTTGTTGGACTTCCGTACAGTTCAATTTTCTATAAGTTCTGGTTGTTTTCTTGTTTCTAAATATTTGTTGTCTTTAATTTTGGTTGTGAGAGGAGGCACAGTGTGTCCACCTACGCCTCCATCTTGGCCGGAAGTCTCTTTTCATTTTCTAATAGTGTCTTTCAAAGAGCAAAAGTTTTAAATTTAAAAATATTATTTTAAAATCCTCACCTGAGGATATGTCTTTATTGATTTTAGAGAGGAAGGCAGGGAGACAGAAACAGAGAGAAATATCAATGTGAGAGAGAAACATCGTTCAGTTGTCTCTTGCATGTATCCTGACTGGGGATCAAACCTGCAGCCTAGGTAAGTGCCCTGATGGAAAATTGAATCCGTGGCCTTTAGGTGTATGGCATGATGCTCCAGCTAACTCAGCCACCTGGCTGAGGCAGAATTATAAAGTGCAATTTATAATTTTTTTTTGTTTTAGTTTATGGTTTTTGTGTTTTATCTAAGAAATCTTTATCTAACCCAAGGTCATGAAAGTTTTCTCTTAGGAGTTTTGTGGTTTTAGGTTTTAAATTTAAGTCAATGATCCTTTACATCTATGATCTAGCCTTGAAATGTGAAATGGGTCAAGATTCTTACTACTGTATCTTTTTATTTTTTTGCCACTTAATCATTTTTTAATTTTTTAATTATAGTTGACATACATTATTATGTTAGTTTCAGGTGTACAGTCTGGTGATTACACATTATGAAACTTACTAAGTGATCATCTGGATAAATCTTGTACCCATTTGACACCATATATACTTGTTAGAATATTATTGACTCTATTCCCTATGCTGCACTTTACATTCCCATGACTGTTCTGTAGCAATCAATTTGTACTTCTTAATCCCCCCACCTTTTTCACCCATCTCCCCAAATCCCCTCCCATGTGATAACTGTCAAAGTGTTCTCTGTACCTATCTTTTTTGTTCTATTTATTAGTGTACTGTTTTTTAGATTCAGTTGTTGATATGTATTATTGCCATTTTATTGTTCATATTTTTTACATTTTTTTCTTCTTAAAGAAGACTCTTCAACATACAATACTGGTTTGGTGGTGATGAACACCTTTAGCTTTTTCTTGTCTGGAAAGATCTATATCTGTCCTTTGATGCTAACTGATATTTTTTGCTGGGTAGAGTAATTTTGGCTGTAGGGCCTTGCTTTTCATCATTGCTGTATTTTTATTTAAAAAATAATAATTGACCACATATGTTTGGGCCCATTTTGGGAATTCCATTCTATTTCATTAATCTGTGTGTCCATATTTTCACCAATACTGTACTGCAGGGGTTA
Source organism: Glossophaga mutica (assembly GCA_039655065.1). Lineage (NCBI taxonomy): Eukaryota > Metazoa > Chordata > Mammalia > Chiroptera > Phyllostomidae > Glossophaga > Glossophaga mutica. The sequence goes on from CM077315.1 coordinate 26,300,090, forward strand.
TCTATACTTCTACCTGCTTTTATAAATAGAAGTTTTATTAGGACACAGTCACACACATTTATTTACATATTAACTATGGATGCTTTTGCTCTATAGTTGTTGTGATAGAGACTGTCTGGCCTGTAAAGCCTGCAGTTACTTCTATCTGATCTTTTACAAAAAAAAAATGTTTATTTACATTATGGCTGCCATAATGTCCTAATTATTCTAAATTTATAGTAATTCTGAAAATAAGGTATTATGAATTGTCCAACTTTGTTTTATTTTTCAAAATTGTTTTGGGTTTTCTAGGTTTTCTTCTTTTTCATATAACTTTCAGAACCAACCTGCCAGTTTTTAGCAAAAAACCTGGTGGGATTTTGATTAGGATTGCATTTAATATTTAGATCAATTTGGGGAGAATTAAAAATGTCAAATCTTTTGATTCTAAGCTTAATATATCTTTCCATTTATTTTGTTATTTATTTTCATTTTTCTCATTAATGTTTTATAATTTTCAACATACAAATAAAATACTTTTTATGTTAGATTTATTCCTAAGTATTTCATGGTTTTGGATGTTATTATAAGTGGTACATTTACAAATTTTAATTTTCAATTGTTCATTGCTAGTGTAGAGAAATACAATTGCGTTTTGCACATTGACCTCATTTCCCTGTGACCTTGCTAAACTTACCTTTTCATTCTGGTAGTTTTTTGTAGATTCTTTGTGATTTTTCTACACAAGCAGTCATGACATCTATAAATAATTATAGTTTTCTTCCTTTCTTTACAGTGTGTATATCTTTTTTTCTCTGTATTGTATTGTTTAGGACTTCCAGTACAATGTTGAATAGGAGTGGAGGAGAGAACATTTTTATTTTGTTCCTGATTTCTATGTCTTCAAACTAATTAACTTGTTAATGAAATAATGCATGCCTTAAAGAAATAGTGCATACCTTTTAGATTTAGTCATTGTGCTCAGCTCTGGCATGTGGTGGTGGGTAAGATGCACACAGAACTTCTGTTTTGTGGGGGTCAGATATGTAAGCAATTTATGATAGGAAAGTGCCTTGAGTGCTACCACAGAGGAGATAGAGGATGCAGTTCATGGAACTATGTACCAGATCTGGGTTAAAGACAGTTTCTGGGGTAAGTGTCATCTTAGCTGAAATCTGAAGGGTGAGGGGGAACTTTCAGAGCAGAGAGATTGCCATTGTGAAGGCCTAAGAGATGAGATAATATCTCCTCCTCCAAAAGGGGCTGAAGAATTTCCTTGAGATGATATACATTTAGAGTATTTCGAAACTGTTAAGTACTGTATATATTGGGAGGGGTTATTATACATTGCTCAGAACAGAAATTTGAGTAGAGTGCTTACTACTATATAGAATCAACTTCATGGACATAAGAAATGGCAGTCAAGAGTTTAATTCAGGCATTTGGACTTGTGAGTCCAAATTCTTAACCACAATGTAACATTGCTTGTTTAGAAAGCAAGTTGGGATATAAGTATGAAACACATTATTATAGGGATAGGTATTAACTTAATCCAACTTATACTGTTATAGAAGAGTAAATAACATGCAACTTCTGATAGTTCATTTTTAGTAGCAGAAAATGAACTGTGTTTGGATTAGGTATGAATTAGGTTTGGATTAGGTATGAACTGTGTTTGGATTAGGTATGAATTAGGTTGAAAGTTATGTGCACTTAAAACTAGAGCACATCAATTAAATCTATAAGACTGGACTGGACAATTGGTCCATTTGTCCATAGCCAAACCAGGGATAGGGGAATATTTTCTTTAGACTTAGTGATTCATGTTTCCTAGGTCCAAAGTTCATCCCTATTTCTATCAGATCCAGCCATGCATCTGCCATGGCTGGATCTGCCATGTGAGATAAGCATCCCTTCTTTACCTCCTCATTGACTCAAACACTCCCAAGGAAATAGCAACTAAGGGGTGAAAAAAGCAAGAAGTGGGAAGGAATGGGTAAAGAGAAGTCTGTTGTGCCAAGGAGAAATTGGTTCCCTTTGCAAAGCCCTGGCCTGTCAATTTCCCACTTATTCCAACTCATTTTGCCTCCGTTGTTATGCGGGGACTAAAATATTCATTTCATGAAGAAATTGTCAAACTTTAGTGCTTTCAAATAATTGATGCATTTCATCAGCTCACCAAATTGAAAGAATGACTCAACAGAGGTATGCCATCAGGCAGTCTCTGCCGAGAATTCTTTCATAACAGTCACGTGAAGATCCTCCCTGGAGATGCTGGTAAACAGCCCAGTAATAGGGAAAGGTTGGAGAACGCACAGTTGCAGAACCAGGCAGGGAATGAAGGGTGAATTTTGTGGCTAGGAAACGTACTCACAGGGGACTTGTCAGTCCCAGGCTCTGCCACTGATTGGAAATGTACTGTGTTTAGCTGTGTCCAGTAAGGGGCCATTGACGGTGATGCTCCACTAACTAGAAATCTCTTCTGCAATCAAATTAAACATGGCCATAGTTTTTTTTTGTGATTCACACTGGTTACTACAGAGATATTTTATTGCAGAAATGCATTTTAAACATTAATTATGCTGCACATAATACAACACAGATAAAAATATGGGTGTATTATGACTTGTCTGTAGCTCTGGGGTGTGCTGTTTAATCTCTGGCAAGGGCTATAGGAAGAAAGTGGGTCAGACATTTTGTTTGATTTTTCGTTCCTGGGGTCTGCAGTCCAAGGTGGTGCAAGAAGGTTTGAGTTTTGATTGCTCACTCTGAATTAGCTGTGTCCTTCCTCCATACTTCTGTGTCTCTCAGGGGGACCACAAAAGCTCCTGATTGTCTGGGAAGGCAATTGAGATTGACCTGGGGACCCACACTTCAATGACACCCTGCCTATGCCAGGCACAGCCATCCTCTGTCTCCTGCAATGTTGACACCAGTTTGTGATGATTGACCACTGCCTATGCTTCACCATTTGTTAAATATTGTTAATATTACCCCTAAAGTAGGCATCATCCTTATTTTACACATATAGAAACTGAAGCTTAGAAAACATATATGACTTGGCTGAAATCTCACTATTGCAGGCAGTAGCTCTGAATTGCACTCCATTTCTTTTCATCTGTATGATCTTTCCTCAAAATCTCTTACCTAAAGCAGTAGAAATCTTTCTTTAGAGGCAATCATATATGAAAATCCAAAGAGATAAAATGAGTGCAAATGGAGCTGCTCTGAATAAAGAAGTGGGGACCCCTAGGGCCCTGCACTCACAGCCTCCTCCCATTATTTGCTCCCAAGGTGCTTGTCTGGAACCTCTCAATGTCAGGACGACTATCCTTTACTGCACTGCCTCCTAGAGGGCCTGGAGACAAATTAATCCAGCTTCTGCCCGTTCTTTATTTGTGGAGCCCATCCTCTGTCCCAATATTTTCTTACATGCTGAGGAAACATCTGTGGCCCGAATTGACAGCAGTCCTCCACCTCTGGAAGCTGGCCTTCTTGCTGAACAAATGGAGACCCTCCAAAACCCCCACAAATTAAGTGAGAAAAGTATACTTTACATTATGTGGCATAGCACCATGAGCTACAGCAAAACAAAACTGGGAGATGAGGTCTGTGGGAGAGGCAGTGGCACAGTTTTCAACAGGGTGACCAAAAGTGGCCTCACAGTAAAGGTGGCATGTGCTTGAAGGGGGAAGGTAGTTCCCAGCCTTGAGAAGAGCAAGTGGAGTGGCTGGTGCCTTGGAGAGCACAATGGGGATATTTGAGGAAAGGGGCGAGGGGGCTGAATCCCTGTGGGGTGGGGAGCAGAGTGGGAGGAGAAGCCAGGGCAATAACAGGGGCAGGTTGGAAGGACCCCATAGGCCAAAAACTCCTGAGTGATATTTAAAGCCATTGGAGGGTTGCAGCTGGAAAGACACAATGTGACTCACATCTTTTGAAGATCTATCTGATATCTGTGTGTAGAACAGTCTGAAGCTGGTACAGAAAGGGTCCTGGCAAAAATCAGGTTTGCTTTCAGAATGATGTATTGGGGCAGACAGCTGCATATATTGGACTTTTTTGTCTCAGTAACCTCATTATCTTTGGGGTTCACTTCAACCTGAAATTGCATATGAGGTTGAAAGGCAAATTGAAAGCACATGTGTGTGTGTTTAAGTGAACATTCATGAGTGTTTGTGAGAGTGTGTGAACATGTGAGCATGTATATAAATATGTAAGTGTGAATGTGTGAATACATGTTTGAGAGTATGTGTATATGTATATGTATAAGAGTGGGTGAGTATTTGGGGGAAGATGGGAATACAGCCCCACTATCTAGGACAATCTGGGCCAGATCACGTGGCAGGAACACCTTGGCATAGTATTCTAAGCCCATAGTTGAGGGCCAGTGGAGGGACTGGGAGATACAGGAAATTATGTGGCCATTTAGCCCGAGCTGCAGCTGGTTGATCACTGTCCAAGCATCCTTCTCCACCTGACAGTATTTGCTTCAAGGTCAGTTACCTGACTCTTCAGGTGGTAGGGCTGGGTCACTCTCTTCTGGTATCCTTGGCACTGTACTCCATGGTGAGCTTCTTGTTTTTCACCATTTTGAACTGTGGTGAGGTGTTCCTGTCAACTCTACGACATGGTTGACTTTTTGAGGATTTCAACCATGTCTTGTAATTTGGTAACCCCATGGCTCAGCCAGTGCCTTAGACTTGGAAGAAAATCAATATTTATAAGACAAATAAGGAAGGATATTTTTTTATGGGCATTCCCAAATCAAAGGATATCTATTATGCCCCAAAGCCTGACTGTGCCCACCAAATAGATTTTTCTTTAAAGCTTTCTTAATGATCAATCACTAACCAGTTGGTCACATCAATTTTTCTGGCCTAATTTGATTGTAAATTTAGATGATGGAAAGAGAGGGCTTTGTGGTTGAATAATTGGGCTTTTTTAATAGCAATGTTGGATCTGAGCTCAGTGACAATGAAACAGTAAAGGATCATTGCTTAGGCCTGGTCTAAGCCTTAGATGATAGTGTCTAATGCTCAGAATTGAAAAAAACACTATAGGAGAGCTGAATAAATATCTCTAAAGAGGAAGTGCAAAAAAAAAGGACATTTATTTATCATAGATTTGGGAGAGGAAACCTGATGACCTCAGGGAGTTAGGGTGATAGAGCAGCCTGGAGGCAGGTTGAGCCTGGGTCATCTTGAGCTATAATTCTAGAAGATTCTCCCCAGCTCTTCCAGAGTGGCATCTTGGGCTCCTGTGGGGATCTTTTGGGCTGTGGATTTCTAGAGCGCCTGGGTACTGCCTCAGGAGCTATTGGGAAGAAAGATGCTCTGTGCTCTTGTCATAGCAGAGAGGATGATCCCCATGTGACTCACAATGGAATCTGAAGCACTGGAGGAACTGGATTAATAAGATTTGAGGTTTGAGAGAAACTGGGTCACATGCCATTCCAGTAAGTGGGAATTGAGCTGTCTGGCCATGATATGCAGGCGGAGGAAGAGTGAGTCCTTGCCGCAGAAAGAAATAGGACAGTGTAGATGGTCCACGTAGGGACGTGGTTGTATGTCTGTGGGTCAGGGGCTATCCCAGGGTAGATGGGAGCACAGTGAAGTGGGAAGGGTGTGGTTTGGACTCAAGAGACTCAAGTTCAAATTCCAGCACTGCCACGTGCTTGCTACCTGCTATGGGCTGGAAATTTATATGTTGAAGACTCCCTGGTACCTCAGAATGTGGCTGTATCAGGAAAGGGTCCTTTAAAGAGATAATTAAGGTAAAATGAGGTCATATGTGTGGGCCCTCATCTAATTTCACTGGTGTTCTTAAAAGAAGAGGAATTGGACACACCCACACATAGAGGGAAGATTATGTGAAGACATAGGGAGAAGACAGCCATCTATAATTCAGAGAGAAAAGCCTGGAACAGAGAGAGAATCCTCCCCTTAGAGGCCTCAGAAGGCAACAACCCCACCTACACCTTGATCTTATACTTCTAGCCTCCAGAATTATGAGAAAATAAATTTCTGTTGCTTAAGCCTTTTGGTTTGTTGTACTTTGTTATGGTGACTGTAGAAAACTAACACACTGCTTAAATGACCTTGTATAAGACATGTCACCTTTCTGGGCCTCAATTTCTCCATCTGTAGAATGAATGTAACATTATTCATCTCACAGCATTCTCTAGAGGAGTGAATGAAATCGTGTGTGCAAATGTCCCCTGTAAGTGATAACAGATTGCTGTGATTTACAGTTTTCCTTGGGATAGCATCATTTGTTTATCATTCATTCCACAAATATCATTGAGTACCTACAATGTGCCAGACACTGCTCGTGGGGCTGGATTACAGCTGCAGAAAATAAAAACAAACATATCTCTGCCCTCCTGGAACTTTGCATTTCAGGGGATACTGGGGTGGAGGTGTGGTGAGAAACAGCGAACAAGACAAGTAAAATACATGGTATGCAAGTAAAATATATGATATGCAGGAAAAAGATAGGTGCAATGTGGGATGTGATGAGGGGTGTGAGTGGGAGTGGTCAAGAGATTTTAAATAGTGTGCTGTAGAGGTTTTCCTGAGAAGGGGAAATTTGAGCAAAGACAGGATGTAAATGAAGTGAGACAGGAGGACATCTGGGAGAAGTGTTTTGAAAACAGAGAATATCATGTTCCAGGGCCCTGGGATCTAAACTGAGAAAGTTTCAGGTACTTGCAACCCACAGAGCCTGACTTAGAATTCAGGGGTGTCAAACTCATTTTCATTGGGGGCCACATCAGCCTTGTGGTTGCCTTCAAAGGGCCGAATGTAATTTTAGGATTGTATAAATGTAACTGTTTTTTAACTAGGGGCAAGGAAGTCGGCGCTGCTGCCGGGTAGAAACAAGGTGCCGGGCCGGATAAAACAAGGTGGAGGGCCAGATTCGGCCTGCAGGCCTTGTGTTTGCCATCTGTGACTTAGATGTCTGGAGAGTTTGGGGCATTTCAGAAGCTGTATGATAAACACCTTTCTTTACCACATGTGTTAAACCATATAGTCATTATCAAGGATGGTACCGTTAGGTCATGTACCTATGATAGGTTTGGGGAGGCTATCTTCTTGTTTGTTGAGGAGGGGACTCATAGAGGGAATAAGACCAGTTCAGAAAGTCTGCAGTGTTCAGTGGGCTTGCACCCTGAGCTTCCAATCAGATGGTAAATAGCATCTCTCAGGACAGAGAAGCAGAAAGAGCAGAGTGCCCATATGACCTGCATAGGTTATAGCAGGGACAGGGCTTGCAATTTAAAACAAAGAAGAGAGCCTGTGTTAGTTTATACGCTCAGTGAGAGAATACTGTTATAACTGGATCCTCTCGAAGAAATTGCACCCTCATGCATATGTATTAAAAGAAATTGTGAATCACAGACAAGTAGAAAGTAAAAGAAAACAAAAGCCATTCCCAAGGTGCTGGCCTAAGTAGGTGTTTAATAAACATTATGTGGAGGAAAAAGTAAATGATTTTGTTTAGTGGGAATTATAACAATGAAGGAAAGAATAAACTACTCCATGCTGGTATACTTTTCCTAGCTCTTTTTCCCTGTTGCATATTTTTCCAAAAACTTTTGATCCTATATTTTATATCCTGATTTTTTAATCTTAATAAAATAAGCACTTTTTGTTATTATATAAATTTCCATAACTACTACAGCATATATTTTATTGATTGAATATATTATAATGTATTAAAACATTTGTCCAGTGTCTGCATTCTACAATTATTTCTATCATAATAGAACTGTATGGAACATCTTTATGCATGCAGTTTTCTTTTTCTTTTTAAATTTTCTCTTCCAATGTTGCTAGAATTATTTTTCTAGAATCAATTTCTAGAGGTGGAATAGAATTATTTTAGTAAAGGCTATAATTTTTTCAAGGCTGTCAAAATCAATGTGAATCATCTTTATTTTATTCTCCATTGGATAACTTATTTTACTCAGTTTTGTTTCCCTATAAATTTGAAAAGCTTTCTTTCTGTGTCTCTATTCAAGATATTACTAAACATATCCAGAACAGGTGAAAGGATATGATTTACTACAGTTCGAAAGGTTTTTATGTCTAAAATTTTGATTTCTATATATTACTATCTTCCTTCATGTTAATTTAAAATTTTGGTCCAGTTATTTTGCTTAAATCGAGCTTTCTGAGAATAGCCATTGATGTCTAAGTGTGCAGCGTATGTTTTCCTAGAAGTGAGAATTTCTAATCTTGGTGTATTTAAAGAGAGATTTTAAAAAAGCATTTAGCCCTGGTATCAGATTTATTTAGTTTTAATTGTTTTATGTGAGTTGAATTGGTATGAGCAGACTTGTGATGTTCTTTGCAAAATTCATTCCTTTTTTTAGCAGGGCACATTTCACAAAATAATCTCAAAATGGCTAGACATCCTTATCTTTTTTTAATGGTTTTTAGCTCTTATTAGCTATAATAGGATTTCCACAAATAAATCGCTGCATTTTGTTGAAAAGATACCAGAACCCCAGCTGACCCAAGCTTGGGGGACTTTGGTCCATGCTCTCACACACACACACGCACATACACCATTTTTCTTTTCCTCAAGGGATCACAATTTTAAAACTCCATGGAAGAGCAGGAATATATTTACTGGACAACAATGTGATTTTGATTTTTGAAGGCTGATACTGTGCTTTCATCAATGCACTTGGTTGACTGAGAAAAACAATTCTTTAAAAGCTCCCAATAAATAACATAAATAAACCAGTGAAGAGCCAAGGGCCTGCTCAGACTCAGTTGAATTATATGTCCCAGTGAAATCCTGTTATTTGAGGACAATGACAAACATTTCAGACCATCCACAGAAGCTACTGGGGGAACTTTTGTTTCTCTCTAATAGTCCCTGAAGCCTTTATAGCGAATAGTGTGTATAATGAGGGAGAGGCTGGGTTGCTTTAGTGTGGGCAGAGAAAGCCTCTGAAGCTTTGCCCAGCAGCGATGGAACCTGATCCTTTATAAGAGAGGGGCACAAACTCTACATTTGGTGAAACTTGTAAGACAGGGAAATAAGGTAAGGATCATAAGATGCCTGGCCAGGGTCTCAAATCTGGAGCCCTAGTCTGAATTAAGTGTGAGATGTATTCATTCAGAGCATCAGAGTCAGGCCAATAACTCAGGTGGAAGAGGGAACCTGCTGGCAGAACTCTCTGGCCTCCAGGGAGCACTCCAGTCACCCTCTCTTCCTTGTCCCCTTGGGATTTCCTACGTAGCTCTAGGTGATCTGCGTGAGATTTCAGACCTCCATTTAAAGAGCTCCTCAGGCAATTCTGTGCTTCTGTGGCACAGCCAGGTGAGATGACCCCTGCTCTGGTTTAGGCCTCCCTATGAGTGGGAAGGTAGCATCTATTACCATTTCCGAATGGATCTCTGAACTAGGAATTAGAAGGCCAGAATCCTAGTGCCAGATTCTAATATCTGTCTGTGGAACTTTGACATGCCACAGTTCTCTCTGGGTCTTGGTCTCTTTATTTGTGAAATTAGGGGACCAGTGACTCTCAACCATGGTTGCAAAACCAAGGAGGCTTTGAGAACATGGCAAGCCTGGGTTTCTTCCCAGCCCCATGAAGTCAGAACATCTGCAGGTGGAACCTGAGCATCTATAAATTGTTTCTCCCAGCCCTGAGGCCCAGAGGAGTAAAGGCATTTGACCAAATTCTTCTCAGATAGTAATTTATACAATTGAGCTTGAACCGAGGCCTTCTTTTACCTGGAAGAACATTTATTAATGAATAATTACAATAACAATAATGTATGACAAATCAGCAGAGCAGGCACCAGAGGCAGGTCAGAGGACTGAAATCCAGGTTTCCAAGGGTGAAGAGATGTACAGAGGTTTGGAGCACCATCCTGTTGGCTTGGTTACTACATAGGGTTAGGACTTCAGTATTGGGGCTACAGGGCAAGAAGGAAGATGCTGATGGGTGGGACAAGGACTAAGGGAATTTAAGCCAAATCTAGGACAGGCATTGAGGCAGTAGTGATAATTAAGTCACTGTGTTCTAGAAAGTATGGAAAATTTAGTCTTCTTTAAGGTTGATAACGAAGTGCTTTTTAGGTAGAGATCTTACAACAAGCCAGCAGGAATCTTAAAGTAAAATCAAGCTAATCCCCATGTCATGATCTTTCTGGTTTGGCCAACTGAGGTTAGGGCCAAGGTCCAAGGAAGAAGTCACCAACCAAGGAGACTGGGGTTCAACAATAGACTTCAGACTCAAGGAGAACTCTAGAGTAGTGCTTCTCACTGGGTGGCCCTGAGGCCAGCAGCATCAGCACCACCACCTGGCTACCATTAGAATTGGAAATTCTCCTGAATCAGAACCACTATGGGTAGGGCTGGCAATCTGTCATAAGAACAGTCCTTCAGATGATTCTGATGCATTCTGAAGGATGAGAACCACTGCTATAGATTTTTAATAAAGAGGAAAGACAAAGATAGTGAGGTTGGGAAGGACCTTGGAGGAACATATGGTGCAATGGTTCATCTTACCTGATAATTGAATTTGAGAAACAGGAGGAAATTGCATCCCATTGTTGGATGTGTGTCTTCATTGCTCTAGATGAGGATCATCATATGCCACATCTGACCAGAGCTGGGAGTACTAGAGACTGCAAGAGGCAGGAGAGGCAATGCCAACATCTGGACATGCAACTGGGGATATTTATATGGCAACTCCTTTGGACCTAGGGCTGGACTCTGTTCACCACATCATCTGCCTCTCCCACTAAGTTCTGCTAAGTATAAGTGGAGAATAAAGCCAAATATTTCTGAAGGGTTCTGTGTCCAGTCATGCTTACATGCTTAGGTGATATTCCTGCCACGCAGATAACATCTTCCTTGTGGTCAATAAAAATGATGCACAGCAGACTGTGGAGTTATTTACCACACAGTTTTTAAAGATCTCTTTTATTGCCTGTGTATAAAACCAAGGTGAGGTTCCTTTTCCAAGAGGATAGAAATGATACACTCACAGTGATTTGTTAGAAATAATCAATAAATGAAGGATAAGGAGATACATGTCAGGCACCCTGGGCTCTCCCTTCATGTGAATTATCTTGCTGCTTAGAAAGACCTGGGCTTAAAACAGGCACAACCTGGCATCTTTGAACACTCTACGGAAGAATCCTTGAATGCATTTTTTCTAATATGATGCTGATGGCTAATTTTGTGTGTAAATTTGACTGGACCAAGAAATGCCCAGGTAGTTGGTAAAACATTATTTCTTGGTATGTCTATGAAGGTGTTTCTAGAAGAGATTAGCATTTGAATCAGTAAATTGCGTAAAGATCACCCTCACGAATACAGGTGGGCATCATCTAATCTGTTGAGGGCTTGAATAGAACAAAAAGGTGGAGAAAGAGCAAATTCACTCTTTCTGCTCGAGGTGACACATTTATTTTTTTCTGCCCAGGATATCAGTGTTCCTAGTTCTTGGACGTTTGGACTTAGACCAGGATATATGCCATCGACCCTATATCAGGCTTTTGGACTTGACCTAAACTACACCACTGGTCTTCCTGGTTCTTTAGGTTGCAGACAGCAGATCATGGGACTTCTTGGCCTCTATAACTGAGTGAGCCAATTTCTATAATTAATTTCCTTTTATCTTTCTCTCCCTCTCATATTCTATTTCCTATTAGTTCAGTTTCTGGAGAATCCTGACTAATACAATGATGAATATATTTGAAGTAGAAATGTTTGAGAAGCGGTTGGTGGCATTGAAAGCCACATTATGAATATCTGGTTGGAACCAATGACTTGAGAAGGATTTGAGTAATTCCTGAGGTCCCTGTGATCATTGGATGGATTTAAGGGTCTGTCTTTCTCCCTCTAATTAGAAACCATAGCCTATCTTTGACTCCACATGGTGGAGATAAAGCATTTTGGCTTTCTTTGAGATGTTAGTGAAAATTTTGGTTGACTGTAAACAGATTTTCTAGATACTTGTGTTTTGATGGATCATCCCTTTCTTTAGCTCACCTTGGCATGGTGTACAAAGCTTAAGTTTCTTGTATATTTTTAATGTAACTAGACATTTCAAAATAGTTTGTACTGTACAACTAAGTTTCCTGCATCTGGGAAATGCTAATGTTGATATATCTACTTGCTTACAGTGAGGAGACTTCAGAACTCAGCCTCCTGAGATGCCCGAAATTACATTTTATTTTGAAAATATTCAAGTCTAGATGGAAGTGGAAAGAATAGTACAATAAAGCCCCATGTAACAGTTAGCTTCAAGAATTCTTAGCAGATGTGTTTTACCTCTATCCCCACCTATTTCTCTCCACTTCTCACCTTGACTGGTTTATTTTGGAGCAAATATCAGCCATCATATCATTTCATCCACATATACATTAGTATGCATTTCTAAAAGATAAGAACTCAAAAGCACAACTCAAAAAAGCACAATCACAGCACCATTATCACACATAAAAATGACAGTATTATACTTATTAGTATCAAATATCCAGTCAGTATTTAGTTCCCTGATTGGATCATAGATGGTGTTTTATATTTTTGGTTTGTTTGAATCAGGATCCAAACAAGTTCCAATCATTATGCTTAGATAATATTCTGAGAAGGTGACTTTAAAGCATTCCCCACACTTAGCAAGCTTTGTCTTCTATTTGGGCTCAGAAGTTCCAAATAAATGTTGAGGGGCCAAGGCTGTAAGTCATCCCTCCACAGCCCACTGACTGGCCCACTGAGCACATCATCTACCAGATTCTAGCAGCAAAGGCCAGAGGGGAAGGTGGAAAAAAATGCACAGGACTCTAGCTTGGGCCTAAGGTTTGTTCATTCTAAAATCTGGATATGAGGAAAGACCACTGGGGAGTATTCCAGATGGGAAGTGGGGGATCCATTTTGGAAAAGACTCAGATGAAGGGTAAAAGAGTTGCTCCAAATAATGAGTCACATAGTTCGCCTGGGTAACACCTGGTTCAATGTCAGTGACCTCATTTATCTTCTGGAAATATGCTATGTGGCCCCATTCACATCCTGGATGTATGCAATGTTATGGCTCTGGGTTTGAAGACTTGTTGAAGAAAGTCCCTATATTAACTTTGTTGCTCAAGAGGGTTACTAAAATCTCCCTGGGACTTTGAGAATTCAGCTTGCTATCACTGGGGAACCAAGTCAAAGTAGGATGGATTTGATTAGAGCCCATGGTTTGTAAGTGGTGTATTTGATTAGAAAGAGAGACATTTATGCTTTGGGACACCTCTATCCCCTTAAAGATAAGGGAGAGATCATTCATCTACCATCTACCCATCCTTCTATCTGTCTATGCATCCATCCATCCATCCATGCATCCATATCCTTTATGTTCTCTCTGCCTGTTTCTGGTTCTCCTCATTCAGCTGATAAATTCTTTCCATGTGTCTGGAGACAATAGCTGTTGGCAGCTTCAGATTATTCATACAAACATACAGGGAATTTCTCTCTTCCATCATCTGTATCTCAATTCCAGTGAAGAAAGCTGATTGACCTTTCTCTAATCACATGCTCTCAGTCACAGTGTTCAGAAAAAAAAGGATGTTCCAATAGGTAAGCTCATTTCAGGTGGCCACCCTTGTGACCAGAGAAGGGAAAAGAGAGGAGTATGTAAAGCAGGAAAAAACAAAGAAACTAATAAACCACAAGAGCCATCATACTCCACTCCATACTCCCTCCCATCCCACACTGACATGAGTAGAATTCCAAGTCAGACTCCAAAATTGATGTAAAGGCAGTAGGGATGAGGATTAGTCTCACTTTTTAAGTTTTGAATTTTATTGTTTAGCTTATTTAATTTTATTTACTATGGCTACCTCATTGTCTACCATATTGGGTCTGTCTCTAGCAGAGAGGAAGAGGAAGGTAGAGAAAGTACTCTAGTCAACTGGTACAAAAAAAAGGTATATGCACACAATCAGCCAGTACCAGTCCCCTTTTCTTTACCTTTTGCTCTACAAACCAGCCCCAAGTTAAAGCAAGTGTCACTTGGCATCCTCTTCTCTTCACATTTTTCTATGCAAGATGTGCTAATGTGACATCATGATAGAAAAGAATGAGGAGGTGGGTAGGTGGGATTGGGTGGGTGTGGAGGAGTAGGCAGGGAGATCAGAATAGGAGAAAGCTGACTTCTTGTTCTCCTGTGTGTGCTCATGCATGCACACATGTTAGTTGATTCAATGCTTTGTTGAAAAGAAACTGTTCTGGAGTTGAGGGTAGTTTTATGAGAATAGATATGTTTCTGAACACCATCTCTTGCTCCAGGAATCTTACAAGTGGGAAAAACTGGCATTGGGTCAACAGTTCCTGAGAGACTTTAAAAATAAAATAGTCCATTCACAACTTTTTGAAAAAAATCTTGAAATCTAAAGAAGCGAGCCCAATTGTTAACAAATATCCATTATATTGGTTTATATTGAATGCAGTCATAATCTGTATATGTGGTACGTTTATGTTCATTTTATGGAATGAGTATAGTTTCTCTAAAGTTTTTAATTATCCAGAAAAGTTTATGGTTGATCTTTTCTTTTACAACATATTTGTTATAACTGTAACTTTTCTGATGCTAATCATTGGTCAGAAACCCTTTACCCCTTTACAAAAATGTTTCCAAGAGAAAGAAGTGTTTTTGTGCAATGATCTGCTTAAAAACAATTCGCAGAAGCGTTCTGTAGCAAACAGTTGAGAACTGCCAGTACTTTTCTTTAGATTCTAATGTAAACATGGTCAAAAAGTCTGGGCATGAGTTAGAAACAACTGAATATTAAAGATGCAGATGGCACAGTTGAACTCAAGGGAAATGCTTCACAGGCAGACAAAAGTACCATATAAAAGGATGTAGTGGTGTTACGAAATTTTAATTTATGACCAAAACATCTTCTCCCAAGTCCCAATACTTCTTTTCAATATATCTTTCAATTACACTGAGACCTGGTGGATAGCTTTTTAAATATCCCACAAATTGCAAGTAGATGAACATTTGGCCCAAATACTTTATAATTCTTATTCTGGCTAAGCTTGGGGATCAGTAGGAAGACTTACATCAGCATAGAGCCGCCCTGCCTCTTGTATCTTACATCTTCTAGCAGCCAGAATGTGTTTCATGCATGCATTCTGAAGTTATGTTTAACAACCCTGAGACATCATCTCTATTCAGACTCATAGCCTCTGGTGGAGATGAAGTGAATATTAATCGGTAGGACCCGCCATGAAATCCTGTTGTAATCAGGTGAAGTTCAGCACGAGGGTGTCTGCTTTTTTTTAAATACTATATTGGCATGTTGTTTGAGAAAAAATATGCATTAAGCTCTTAAAATGAGCGTTACTGGGTGATTAAAGGTTAGGTACAACCTTTAGTATTAATAGTGTTAAAGGAAATTGTAACCAAGCAAACCAGGGCTCAGCCACATAGTGCCTTGACACATGACCCAACCATTAGTGTTGGAAGAAACAGGTTTTTATTAATAGGATTCCAACTTCAGGGGGTCTGAGAGCGCTCCTGCTCAGAGCGCTCCTTTTCCACGAGAACCAGGACTCCCCTTGCTCCCCAAAAGGCTGCAAGCCAAAACCATGCCCAGAAGTTCCTCATATCCTTTTTTCCTTTTTTAAATATATTTTATTGATTATACTATTACAGTTGTCCCATTTCCCCCACTTCATTACCCTCTACCCTGCACACCCCATCCCACCCACATTCCCCTTTTTAGTTCATCTCCATTTGTCATAAGTTCTTTAGCGTCTACATTTCCCACACTATTCTTGCCCTCCCCATCTATTTTCTACCCACCGTCTGTGCTACTTATTCTCTGTACCTTTTCCCCCTCTCTCCTCCTCACACGCCCCTGTTGCTAACCCTCCATATGATCTCCATTTCTGTGGTTCTGTTCCTGTTCTAGTTGTTTGCTTAGTTTGCTTTTGTTTTAGGTGTGGTTCTTAATAGCTGTGAGTTTGCTGTCTTTTTACTCCTCATATCCTTTTTATCTGTTTTTAAGCTAGCCACACAAACAGATCTCCACCCTTTCTGGAATGTGTGCTTGTGGGCTTCAGAGTCGCCATCCTCTGGCAGCAGTTCTGTCCTTCAGGATCTGGGGTGTGCTGTTCTCAGCCTCTATGCAGTGGTTCAGGAAAACGTGTGCACTGTTATACCGGGGCATGGTAGGGTCCAGGGAGGCACAGTCCCAAGAAAGTGACTCCTTATGTCCTTCAGAGAAACAGAAGTCTGCAGCTCAGCATTCCCAGTCATAGTTCAGCTCCAAGCATCTCCCATGAACCCAGGCTTGGTTAAGCAGGTCCCTGCATAGCTCCATCAGCTCTGCCACCATCTTCTCTAGTCTGACCTTCTCCTGGTCTAGACCTCGTGGTGTACTCCCATGTCTCTCACTCACAGGGACATCTGGGGTGGGCATCCACCTCCCCTGGCTATGTCACCAGTCACTATATGCTCTACACCTTTTGCCCTGGGCAGCTGCCCTCTTCCCTTCAGGAAAGGCAGGACTATTTACTTGGCCGTTGTTATGCAAAGTATCTTAAATATATCATCCAATTCCCGATTCCCCAAACCAAGGGTTGTGGGGGACATGCTTTGCTGTTTTCAGGGGACCCTCCTACTCTGCACCCCATTACAAAATTCATTTAACTCCATGAAAAGTAAATTCCTTTGGTTTTATGCTGAAAAAAATTAATTCAGGTATGACTGAACTTGCAAGACCTCAGGTGAATCATCTTGTAGTAGGGTGGAAAGAAAGTAAGGGTAAGTGGAAAGTAGATATTTTGGTGTTAGCAAAGGATGTGGGGTGTTGCTGTGACTGTGAAACTGGAGGGCAACCGAGTCCAGATATTGTGCTGCCTGTCACCACTCAGCCAAAAAGCAGAGACAGGGATTGCATTACAACTGCGCTTTTAAAATATCAGAAGCTAGCAGTCTGAGAATGTGGCAGGTTAAAACCCAAACATCCACTTACCTTGAGCTTTCAGAAGCAAGTTTACATAGGGGAAACATAGGAATTTGGGAGGGGGAGGTGAGAAGGAGGGGGAGCTGAAAGGGAAGTCCGCAGCTTCTTCCCAAACTGGCTCCTTTGTTCCTGTGTTTTCAATCTCTCCGTTTGCATTAGAATTCCTCTCCCTCTCTTCTCTGAGGCCAGTGGTTTATGTCCAGGGAGGTTATGTATTCTCTGGTTAGGGAGGAGAGGCATAAACCATTTGCTCTCAAGTGTCCTTGGTTAGGGGAGATAAGGTCTTGCTATTCACCAGCTGGCTGTAAATTGCTCAAACTGTTTGGCCTTGTTTAATTTTCTTGTCTCAGTTTCCCCATTCCGCTTGCCCAGGGATTTTCCTAGCTTCTTGCTGGTGTTTCCCAGCTCAGTACTAGGGAATAGGAAGCTTGAAGGGAATCAGACTCCTGCCTACTACCATGGTGTTGGTCAAGATTTGCACTCTGCAACAACAGACGCTGCCTCTTAGAAGGGCATGAGCTTTTCTGGTGAGGCTGTTGGAAGGAGGAAGACAGAAAAATGATGCTTAGAAACTAATTACCCAGTAACTACATGTCAATCTAAGAAATGTCCAAGCCTATAGAGAATTTTTATGAGTTTATCTGACCCAAACTGATGACATGCCAGGAAGCAAGATCTCAAATGCTCTGGAGAATGACAGTTTTTCAGTCTGTTCTATCCATTTGGAATTAAGGAGAGAAAGTAAGAAAGTTTACATAAAAGGTGAGAGAAAGCAAGGTACAGAGTAGTTAACAGGATTATGTGCTTCCTTGAGGGTGGTTTCACCTCTGAAGGTCTGGAAAAGAGGATTAGTTCTGGCATTTTGAAAGGTGTGTTAATCTAGATGCTCAAGAGTAGGCAGGGCTTGCTTAATGAAGAAATAAATCTTTTATAGTCCCGGGGCATGACCACCCACAATGACCTGTCCAGTTAGGAATTTATGATCAGACCACCTTTTGAGGTTACTTTCAGTCACTGACCTACACATAATAGCTTCTCATCCATACACATGTGCCATGTACTAGGTCAGCACACTAAGGCAACAGGCATGTCCATGTCCTTCTTAAGACCTCAAACATAACATGAACTATCTAGAAACCTTAAAAATAAATATAAACCAGCCCTGGCTGGTGTAGCTCAGTGGATTGAGCGCGGCTTTCAAACCAAAGGGTTGCTGGTTCACATCCCAGTCAGGGCACATGCCTGGGTTGCAGACCAGGTCCCCAGTAGGGGGCACATGGGAGGCAACCACACATTGATGTTTCTCTCCCTCTCTCCTTCCCTTCCCCTCTAAAAATAAATAAATAAAATCTTTTTAAAATAAAATAATAAATAAATAAATAAATAAATGAATGAATAAATAAATATAAACCTAACCACAGATGCAGGAAAGAACCTATCTTCCTCTCTACCACTGCTGGGAATCCATGAAAAGTGGGGAAAGATGTCCTCTGTGGTTGGATACAGTTCTGCAGGCACTCCTGATCAGTGTGACATCAGACCCAAGTTAGCCCTGCTCACCCGCAGCATGGCACTGGGTGCACAGCTGGGTATAGCATCCATGTATAGACTATGTTTCCAAGTCAGGTGGGACCAGGCCAGTTAGAGCCTGGGCAGCAAACCCAGCATTTTGTTGCACCTAATGAAGGAGACAAATTTATGTTCACTGAGAAGTCACATAACAAAGGACATAGAGCAGGATTTCTCACCTTAGAACCACTGACATTTAGAGCCAAATAATTCTTTATGGTAGGGGCTGTCCTATGCATTATTGGATGTTAGCACCCCTGGCCTTATTAGCGTGCCCCCTAAGTTATGATAATGAAAAATATTTTTAATAACTTTATTGTTGTTCAATTATAGTTGTCTGAATTCCCCCCCACCACTCCCCACTACCTCAGCCAAACCCACCTCCCTCCCTTGCTTCCACCCTCCCCCTTGGTTTTGTCTATGTTTCCTTTATAGTAGTTCCTGAAAACCCTTTTCCCCACTGCCCCCTGGCTATTGTTCTTAATTTCAATGTCTCTGGTTATATTTTATTTGCTTTTTTCTTTATTTTTGATTTTTTCATCTTTTATTTTCTTGTTTCATACATTACTTTATTCTTGTTCAATTACTGGTACATTTACACAATGGAATTCTATGCAGCAGAGAGAAAGAAGTAGCTTATACCCTTTGTGATAGCATGGTTGGTGCTTTTTTCTTTTGTTTATTATGTTCCAGTTAAAGGTGAGATCATATGGTATTTGTCCCTCACCACCTGGCTTATTTATTTTTTTGACATGACCAAATGTCCCATCAGGGGCAAAATTGCCCCTGGTTGAGAACTACTGTCATAGATGTATAATTCTATAACATAAAAGGAGAAAAGAATTTTAAAAAGGTATCCAATATACCAAAAAGACTTTCTTTAAGGACTGGAAGTGATAAGATATTGGAGAACTCATGAGCATTTCTGTGATGGTAAGGCAGAATGGGGTGGGGTGGGGAGAGATTATTTTGCTGATGTCCTGATCAAGTGGTACCTGAATACCTGAAGTCAGTAGTCAGTGCTGTTCCCAGGCTTTTAAGTTACATGAGCCAATAGGCTTCTTTTTAGGTTAATCCAGTTTGTGTCATTACCTTAGCATTCTGTCACTCGCAACTTAGAGTCCTAACTGATACCAGGGTATTACAAGGAGAGGAAAAAACGATTAATGATTATGACACACCAGGGCCTGGTCACATCATTCATGTGTGGGAGGGATGAAACTGGGGAGGCTGGCTGGAGTCAGGTAGTCAAAGAGCCTTGCATGCCAGGCTGAGAGGTTGGAACTTTGTCCTCTGCTTGCCACAAAGAGCTGGCAGAATAAAGCCATTCAGCATTCCTGAAATTCCAAGCCTGACTTTTACAGCCAGAAATATATTGGAAAGCACTCCTATTCTCATTGTTTTAGATGTCGCAATTCCATTGTAGTAAAACAAAGGGACTGATAATAGGAATGAAAATCCATAAACATCAAGATGAATGTGAATCCATGACCCATAAACCTGATTTACAAAGAAAAATTTACTAAGGAAACTTGATTGCTTTTATTGATAGAAGGGCTAAATTAAAAGATGAAAGGATCACAGTAGAAATCATAGATCTTATTTAAGTAATACAGCTGATATATTACTTCACAAAATTTTCCCTGACAAATTAATTCAAATTGTGTTGGCGGAGGAGCCATTGGCATAGATTGAGAGCTGGATGAAGAGTCATAAAGCTGAAGTAATGACAAAAAGCCATGGGTAGAGCTGCTATGAGCTGCCTGATGTGCTACTAGAGGGGTGATCTGGCACTACTGATCTCTTAATTTCTTATTGAGAAGAAGGGACCAATAAAAGCTGGGTGGTCAGCCTTGGCTGCCAGGTCACTTGCTGGATAGGCTGGGGAGGTCACTAGGAATTGAGGAGGGACTTGGAGGAGGAATAGGACAGACTGAGACTTTTTAGTTTCAAGCCTTGGGGTAAGGGCATCAGCAAGTTGAGTTCACAGTGGAGCTGGGGAGCAGGCTGGGAGTCTTGGCTGGAGTGGTCAGAGCATGGAACATGCTTATAAGAGTAGTCATTTCTCTGCATCAAGGAAGCCTTAAGTCCAGATACAAAAGCACAAATGCCAATGCCTATAATAGGGCCAGGTAGACAGATGACATAGAGTGAAATTGTAGAGTGTATAACCCACACTGCAATGAAAAGAAATGAAATCAGTAAACCTGGGTGAATCTCCCAACCATGATATTGAGTAAAAGTAGCTTGACCCAAAAGAAGACATTCAATACCAGTTTATGACCATAGAGCTCTCCAAATTATGAATTGGGTTGGCCAAAAAGTCTGTTTAGTTTTTTCTGTAAAATAAAATACATTTTTTTCATTTTCACCAATAACTTCATTGATTTGGATATCTTGAGTATGTAGGCTCTCTCCTGCTATTAGCCAGGGGTGCTGCTAAACATCTTCCAATACATAAGTCAGCCCCATAGCAAATAATTATTTGGCCACAATGTCACTGCACCAAGAAACTTCTCAAATTACTTATAACACATTTGATCAGTCACAACACCTTTTCCATACACTGCACAAATCTTTTCTTGCATTTCGGTTGTGTTTTACATTTCTTAAAATAATAAAGCATAATACACTGAAAATGTTGCATGTTTTCTTCCATCTTCAATATTAAAATGGCTGCACAAAAGTTCATTGATTTTGATAAGTTTTTTTAAATGCACACTGATATGACGGCTGTTACAATACAATCTAACAGGGAAAGAAGAACATAGCAGGAGGGATCACAATACCTGATATCAAAGTGTATTACAAGGCCACTGTAATCAAAAAAGCCTGGTACTGGCATAAAAACAAGCACATAGACCAATGGAACAGAGCAGAGAGCCCAGAAATAAAGCCAAGTCTCTACAGTCAACTAATACTTGACAAAGGGGGAAGAAGCATAAAATGGAGCAAATCTAGCCTGTTCAACAAATGGTTTTAGGAGATCTGGACAGCTACATGCAAAAAAATGAAACTCAATCACCAACTTACACCATACACAAAAATAAATTCAAGGTGGATAAAAGACTTAAATATAAGTTGTAGCACCATAAAAGTCCTAGAGGAAAACACTGGCAGGAAAATCTCAGACATTCCATGCAGCAACATCTTCACGGATATGTCCCCTAAAGCAAGGGACATAAAGGAAAGAATAAACAAATGGGACCTCATCAAATTAAAAAAGCTTCTTCATGGCTAAAGAAAACAGTATTAAAATGAAAAGAGAGCCAACCATATAGGAAAACATATTTGCCAATGACACCTCGGACAAGGGCTTGATCTCCAAAATGTATCAAGAATTCACAAGACTCCACTCCAGGAAGACAAAAAAACCCAATTAAAAAATGGGCAAAGGACTTGAACAGACACTTCTCCAAGGAAGACATATGGAGGGCCCAGAGCCACATGAAAAGATGCTCAGCATCACTAGCCATGAGAGAGATGCAAATTAAAACCACGATGAGATACCACCTCACACCAGTCAGAATGGCCAACATAAACAAATCAACAAACAAGTGTTGGAGAGGATGTGGAGGAAGGGGAACCCTAGTGCACTGTTGGTGGGAATGCAGACTGGTGCAGCCACTGTGGAAAACAGTATGGAACTTCCTCAGAAAACTAAAAATGGAACTGCCTCTTCACCCAGCAATTCCACTGCTGGGATTATACCCTAAGAACCCTGAAACACCAATCCAAAAGAACCTATGCATGCCAATGTTCATAGCAGCACAATTTACAATAGCCAAGTGCTAGAAGCAACCTAAGTGCCCATCAGCAAATGAGTGGATCAAAAAACTATGGTACACTTACACAATGGAATTCTATGCAGCAGAGAGAAAGAAGGGGCTTCTACCCTTTGGGACAGCATGGATGGAACTGGAGAGCATTATGCTAAGTGAAATAAGCCAGGCAGTAAGGGACAAATACCACATGATCTCACCTTTAACTGGAACATAATCAACAAAAGAAAAAAGCAAACAATACAATCTAACGAAATTGTTTTGAATGAAGTTAAAGACAACTAAATGCTACTAGAGCTATTGTACAGAGAAAACTGAACAGACTTTTTGGCCAACTCAGTAGTTTAGGGATACATACCAACATGGTAAAATAAAATCAAAAGCAAGAAAATCATGATCACAAAGATCAGAATGGTGGTGACTCCAGAGGGAGAGGCTATGATTGGAAGGACATATGGGTCTTCTAGGGGTGCTGGCGAGAACTTGGTTACATAGATATTAGCCTTATAATTACTCTTTAAACTGTGTGTGTATTTTATGTACTCTTCTGAATATATGACATATGTCACAATGAAAAAAGAAAGGAAAAAAATGGGTTCAGGAACCCTCCAAGGGAGCTCCAGTAGATTGTTTCCATGTGGGAGTAGAGCCAATATTGTCAGATCAAGCATTTCAAACAACTACAAGATTATATATATATATATATATATATATATATATATATATATATATATATATATATATATATATGAATGTGTTGTTTAAATGTGTTTTAAACAACACATATAAACGTATTGTTTATATATATATAAACAACTAAGATATATATATATTATATATATAAATGTGAAATAAGTTTGTAACTAATTCTAAATTGTTTAGACACTGTGCACTGTGCAAACCAACAACATGGGCCAAATAAAATAGGTATAAAGGCAAAATTAAGCCTGTGATTGCCAGTTTGTGCCTTCTGCTCCAATTCAAGGCATGAAGAGAAGGAAAACATTTTCACCTGGCAGTATTCTTTTCAGTGCTTTTTAACTGGGGAAACTTATGGTAATTGCTAACAAGTTAGTGGGTTTTTACTAAGCACTTTCAATCACTTGGTCTTTATTGTCACAACTATTCCATTTCAGCTGAAACATAGAAAAAAATTTTCCCCAGTATTATAAAACTAGTAAGTGAGAGGGCTGAGACTTGAACCTAGATGTATTTAACTGCACAGCCTGTGCCTTTCATGCATTTTGTGAGGGTATGTGAGTAGGCAGCATGCCTGATGCATGTTTTCAAACCCTCTGCCCCTGGCAGACATCATTAATCGATCAGTGCTCTATCCTGCTGAGCTGAGACCTATCATCTAGTATGTTTCACCTCAGCACTCCAGGAGAGCACTCATAATCAATTGGAGTTGGTGACTTAGATGAAATGCATTTACTCTTCTGACATCATGCTGTACCAGCCCCCTGGTGGTTCATGGTCAGGACAAATGGGTCCTGAAGAGAGTTGCTAGAAGCAAATATTGCCGCTACAGTCTGGTTCTTCTTTGATAAAGAATTGGTCAACCTGTCTACCTTTCACTAACCCAGATTAATTCTGCTGTTGATGTTGGCCTCATTGCTTCTACTTGCTGCAGAACAGGATGCTAGCTGGGTGCTCTTTAGAGCTTGACATGCCCTCAGTGCAGAGAAATTACCTTGAGAGCTATTCTCTCTACTGTACCATTGGGAAGAAGAGCATTACCAATGATGACTAAATGGGGTGTTACATGATCTTTAGAAGAAGGGAAAGACAATGATATATGTCACACCAGGAGGTTTGTGTGGAAAAGAGAAAGACAATGATGATACATACTAACCAGCATCTACATTCTGTACTGTGGTTAAAGAGGGACCCAACCAGAGGAGCAGCTCCAAGAACTGAGGGAGCACAACTGAGAGAGCACATGGCCCTTCTTCTTCATTTCACAAATGACAGCCAGGGGTGTGATGCAGTTTATCCAAGGAGCAAGGATGTTCCTTTCATCACACCCTGGTAATTCTCACCATGATAAGAACAAAATGTAATGCAGTTGAGAGAACCATCCTTGTATTTATATCCCAACTTTGTCATTTTCTGTGCAACCTTGGGCAAGTTTCTTAACTTCTCATGTATAACACACAGATAATAGTAGGATATATTTTATAGAGCTGTAAAGATTATAGAAGGAAATGCAGGTGAAGGTATGTATATCTGATGCCTGGCATGAGGCAAAGACTCAAAATTTATGTATATTTTAATATAACATGTATATACATTTAAATATTTATATATACTCTTCATATATAATATTGTATAAAGTAATATTTCTAAGGGCTTCAATAGTTAAAATTTATTCTTCTCTTATAAGGTTGGATTTATAAGGCTATTTTAGTTGTGGTATGTGATCTTAGAAGGACAGCACAGTATCTTTTATAAAGAAATATTGCTTAATTGTTGCTGTGAGAAGTAACACACTCCAACAAACTCCTTGTCCCTGTGCTGGCACTATTCTCTAGGACATAATGCTTTCTAGTACCAGAATGGTGAATATAAGTGGCAGTCTCCTGCTTTTTGTGTCTCCTAATAATTGTTGAAAGAGTTGTTTGAAATTGGGTCTTTATAAAGAGAAAAGATTCATTGAACACAAAATGGAACCTATTCATAGAGGTAAATGAACTATGTCTTGATGCCTTTCTGGAGTCCTCAGATAACCATGGCCTTGGGATACTGATCACTGGTTGGGGTGACTGTTCCTGGCTTGGTTAAGGATGTACCCTGGATGGCCTGGGGAAGGGTGTACTTACCTGTCAGGTAGAGTTGAGCATCCTGGAGTGGTGAGGACCCAAGAGCTAAGTAGATTATTTGAATGAAGGTCAAGCAGAGGGTAGAAGCTAGATGTGAATCTATGGAAAGAGACAGGGATGCCAGGACAAGTTCAAGTCAGAGAGGTTCCCACAGCCAATGGAGTCACCATCCAGACTGTCAGTTCAGGTAACAAAGTTAGATGGACAAATGGATGGATGAATGGATAGATATATAGCTAGATAGATAGTTAATAGGTAAGTAATGGATAATATGTAAGTGAAGGAAAATAGGTAAGTGACAGATAATAGCTAACATAAATAATAATTGATAGATAATGCATTAGAAAAATAATAAATGATGATACATTAAAGCTAAATCAGTTAATAAATTGATGTATGGTATATTGGTTTTCTATTGTTGCCATTATAAGTTACCACAAACCTAGTGGCTTAAAACAACACAAATTTTTATCTCATTGTTCTATAGGTCAGAAGTCTGGTTAGCGAGGTTATTTTCTCTGCTCCCAGTTTCATGAGTCCAAAGTCAGAATGTATCCCTTGCTGGAGGCTCTGGAGCTAAATCCCCTTCCAAGGTTATTTTTGGCTGAATTCAGTTTCTTATGGTTTTAAGACTGAGGTTCCCAGCAAGCAAGGGTGAGTTTAGGAGAGAAAGAAGAATATTTCCTCTTTCCCCTTCTGCCTCATTTTTTCTTCTTCCTCTTCAGCTTTTAAGGGCTCCTGTGATTACATTGCGCCCATCAGAATAATCCTCTGCCTATTTTAAGGACAACTGATTAGAAACGTAATTACATCTGCAAATTCCCTTTACAAAAGTACCTAGATTTGTGCTTGATTGAATTAGGAAGGGATGGAAATCTTGAGGGATATCTTTAGGATTTTGCCTACTATGGATAGGTGGATGGATAGATGGATGGATGATGGGATTTGAACACATACTTCTCCAAGGAGGACACACAGAGGATCTAGAGATACATGAAAAGATGCTTGATATCTCTAGCTATCAGAGAGATGCAAATTAAAACTACAATGAGATATCACTTGACACCAGTCAGAATGGCTTTCATAAACAAAGCAACAAACAGCAAGTGTTGGAGAGGTTGTGGAGAAAAGGGGACCCTAGTGCACTGTTGGTGGGATTACAGATTAGTACAACCACTATGGAAAACAGTATGGAATTTTCTCAGAAAACTAAAAACGGACATACCTTTTGACCCAGCAATTCCACTGCTTGGATTATATCCTAAGAACCCTGAAATACCAATCCAAAAGGACCTATGCACCCCTATGTTCATAGCAGCACAATTTACAATAGCCAAGTGCTGGAAGCAACCTAGGTGCCCATCAGTTAATGAATGGATCAAAAAACTGTGGTACATTTACACAATGGAATTCTATGCAGCAGAAAGAAAGAAGGAGCTCCTACCCTTTTCGACAGCATGGATGGAATTGGAGAGCATCATGCTAAGCGAAATAAGCCAGGCAGTGAAAGACAAATACCGTATGATCTCACCTTTAACAGGAGCCTAATCAACAAAACAAACAAACAAACATAATATAAACAATGACACTGAATTTGAGAACAGTCTGACAGTGACCAGAGGGGGAGGGGAGGGAATTTTAGGGGAAAAGGGGAACGGTTTAGAGCAACAAGTATAAAGGACACACGGACAAAAACTATGGGGGGTGGAAATGGGAGGAAGGGGGGAGGGCTGGGGTGGTGGGCTGGGGGCGGGGTAAAAGACAGAAAACTGTATAATATCAACAATTTAAAAATACTGATTAAAAAAATAAAATGGATGGATGATGGATGGATGGATGGATGGATGAATGTATGAATAAATAGATATCTAGACAGGTTGACTATTGATAGATAATAAAAGGATAAATAGCTAGCTAGATAATGGATAGCTAGACAGATTTATGGACAGATGGATAGGTAGCATTGATAAGTTAGTTATATCCCAGTTTACAGTAGTTATGCAATTACCAATGCCACCATGCATAGAGTTTGAGTAGAATTCTTATGTAGGACAGAGTGTGTTGATATCATCATGATCTGGACCTGTTATTTTCCTTTTTCACTGATCTGTATTTCTGGCTCAATTATATAACCACTTACCATATTATGTGCTGGTCTTGAGACATTCTACAACTGGAGCTGATATCAGAGTTGGGTAGATTTTTGTTTCTGTAAGCAGTTGTTCCATGTTCAATTTCTGCTTATTAATTTTTAATCTAGTCAAAACTATTTATTGAGCGACTACTTTTGCTAGGCATTGAGAGACATACTAGTGATCCAATGTATAAAACATGGTCCCAGCTCTCACAAAGCCTACTACAGTCTACTGGAAGAGACTGAAAAGTAAACTGATAATACTGTTTGCAGGCAACAAATGCCATGAGAATGAGATATACAAGGTGAAGTTTATCAGATGAGGACATGGCCTAGACTCTGGGTCTGGGAAAACTTTGTAAAAAAGCAACATCTAATCTGAAACCCCAAGAATGTATAGGGATTAGTCATATAAAGAAAACGCTGCCTTGAACATTAAAACCTCATCAACTCTAATTCAGTTGCACTGGTTATTTCTGTTCCTAATTGCTATTGCACAGATCTATGCATATGCTGCACATTTAGGATTTGTTGGTACTTTCAAATGCAAATGTGTTTTGCAAAATGTCTCCTGCTTGTACAACTCAGCAAAAGTACTCTGTGGCTTTGGCGATGGTGTGGGCTTTGTAGATTTTAGTTTTAGTTTTTTGCTGTAGGTAGGGAAATGATTCAGTGTTTTTTAGGCAAGAGACTGTCCAGATGACTCTTCTCCATTAACAAGAGGGTCTTGCATTCTGTCTTCCATTGCTCTGTTCCCCACGTACAGAGTCTGCTGTTCAAGTTATACTCGTAAGAAAAAAAATGCTGAAGCAACAGAGGTTTTTGTTTAGTTCTTCTCTGCTTCCTAAATGTGGGGTCACACTAGGTGTGTGCGCACATAGAGCTGAAGGAACGAGACAGATAACAGGGGATTCAAGCTCTCATTTCTTCTCTTTCCTATCCCTCAAACTCTGGTTTTCAATCACTTCTTACCTGACCACAGCTCCTTCATCAGAACTCCAGTGGTTTCTACAGGAAAGTGGATCCTGAGAAAGAAGCTGAGATGATTACAAACCCTCTTTTCCCTCAGCTGCTGTGTGACTTGATGGGTGATCACAGTGAATGAGAGCTTGCATAAATCACTCACCTCTCTGAACCTCCATGTCATTATTCTTAACTCAAGGGAAAGAGTTTACAACATACACAATAGAGGGAAACATTGCTCTGGTTAAGAGCATTCATTTGAGTTTAGTATTATTTAGATCACAGCTTTACTCTTTACTGATGGTGAAGCCTTGGGCACATTACTTAACCTCTGTGAACTTAGTTTCCTCATCTGTAAAAGGGAGGCAATATTATACTTTTCAGGACTCAAGGAAACAATACATACAAGTAATTAGCCTAGTGTTTGCTAAAAGCCTTATAGTTTTAGTTAACATTCTGCATAGTTCCAATTCCCTAATACAACCTCTTGCTTTAAAGAATCCCCCATCATGATCTTGTTTCATAGACCATGAAGAAAGGTGAGCTGTGAAACAATGTAAAACAGAAAGAGGTGTTAAGAGGAATTAATAACAAGCAAACCTAGGAATGTATTCTAGAGGCTTGAGTTCTGATCTTATTAGCCCAAGATTAAAATTCAATTTAGATATGTATGTGGCGTTATTTAACTTTGACAATAAATTTAAAAATAGGGAGAAAAGGCACACTTCTAAATTATTTTTGCCACAAAATTTAGACCATCAAATTTAATTTTCTTTTTCTTTTTTTTTTATTTTAAACATTTTAATTGTATTTTTTCCATTATCATCTGTCCCAATCAGTTCTTCATTTCACACTTCCATTTCAGGCCACCTTTGGAAGTTTTCTCTTTTTCTTTTTTAATTAAAAAAATTTTCTGTTGCTACTATGCTCCAGATTTTAAACACCCCAGGTCAGGGCCTCCTGGGCGAGCGGTGGGAACTGTCATACTGTTTTCTACAGTGACTGCACCATTGTACATTTCCAACAGCAGTGCACTAGGATTCCAATTTCTCCAGGTAGGAGAGTAGGTGGAAGCTGTGAACACCAGGATACCTGCTGGAAGAGGAAACCCACCAACAGAGGAACCACTAACAGGTAACAACAGAAGAAGGTGAAGGAGGAAGTGGAAGCCTCACTAACTCAACCCAGGACCTATCTGGAAATACAACTAAATAGTGGAGAAATTACCCAGAACAAACAACTGAAGAAGAGCAAGAGAGAATCCTTAAAACCTTGTACATACCATAGAATCAGCTTCAACACAACCCATTCACACCTGCACAACAGAATACAGGAGGTGGTGAACAGAGTGACCTTCAGTTAACCAGCTGGTGGGAAGGGCCCACCAAAGAAAGACGCAACAGCAATCAAAACCCAAAGACATAAACAGAGCCAAATAAATGACAGCCCAAGACCAGTGAGCTCAGGAGATCAAGGAGACTGCACCACTGAATCTCACAGGTCTTCTACCATAGAAGTTCACACCATAAACACAGGGAGTCAGAACAGATCAGTTTAAGAAGCAGAGGCTAACAAGAAGAGTCTCACAAATAATGGGAAGACAAAGAAACAACCCCCAAATAAAAGAAAAGGAAGAAGCCTCAGAAAGAATGCTAAATGAAATAGAGGCAAGTCAACTATCAGATACTGAGTTCAAAGTAATGGTTGTAAGGAAGCTCAACAAGCTCACAGAGAATTACCAAAAACTACAGGTAAACTACAGTGAACTCACTGCAAATTATATCCACATGAAAAAGGAAATAGAAACTATCAACAAGGGCCAAGAGGAAATGAAGAATACAATTTCTGAACTGAAGAACACAGTAGAAGGAATCAAAAGCAGCCTCAATGAAGCAGAGGATCGGATCAGCATGGTGGAAGACAAGGTAGAAAAAAACACCCAGAATGAGCAAGACAAGGAAAAGAGGCTCAGAAAGAATGAAGAGGGGTTAAGGGAAATACAAGACAACATGAAATGTAATAATATCTGTATAATAGTGATACCAGAAGGAGAAGAAGAAGAGCAAGGGATAGAAAACCTATTTGAAAAAGTAATGATGGAAAACTTCCCTAATTTGAGGAGAGAAAAAGTCATATAACCCAGGAAACACAGAGAGTCCCAATCAAGAGGAACCCAAAGAGGCCCACTTCAAGATGCATCATAATTAAAATGGCAAAATTCCAAAACAAAGAGAGAATCTTAAAGGCAGCAAGGGAGAAACAGGAAGTAACATAAAAGGGAGCCCCAATAATACTAGCAGCTGACTTCTCAATGGAAACACTCCAAGCCAGAAGAGAATGGCAAGAAATATTCCGAGTAATGAAAACCAGAGGCCTACAACCAAGATTACTTTATCCAGCAAGGCTCTCAATTAAAATACAAGGCCAAATAAGGAGCTTCCCAGACAAAAGAAGCCTCAAAAATATACCTCCTCCAAACCAGCTCTGCAGGAGATGATAAAGGATTTGCTTTTAAAAGTAGGAAGAAAAATAGTGAAAGAGAGAGGAACACAGGTACGAAAAATGGCAATGAATAAATGCCTATCAATAATAACCTTAAAGGTAAATGGGTTAAATGCCCTAATCAAAAGACACAGAAAGCGGAATGGATAAGAAAACATGACCCACACATATGCTGCCTACAGGAGACCCACCTCAGAGCAAAAGACCTACACAGACTGAAAGTGAAGGGCTGGAAACAAATATTGCAAACAAATGGACAGGAGAAAAAAAAGCCAGTGTAGCAATACTCATACTGGACAAAATAGGCTTCAAAAAAAGAACCATAAAAAGAGACACAGAAGATCACTTCATAATACTCAAGGGAAGAATCCATCAAGAAGACATAAACATAGTAAATATATGTGCACCCAACATAGGAGCACCCAAATATATAAAGAAAATCATGGAGGACTTCAAGAAAGATATTGACAGCAACACAATTATAGTAGGATATTTTAACACCCCACTGTCAAAAATGGACATATCTTCCAAACAAAATATCAACAAAGATATTGTGGCATTGAACAATGCCCTAGATGAAATGGACTTAACTGATATGTATAGAGCCCTTCATCCCAAAGGAGCAAAATACACATTCTTTTCAAATGCACATGGAACATTTTCAAAGATAGACCACATGAGAGGACACAAAACAAGCCTCAACAAATTCAAGAAAATTGAAATCATATCAAGCATTTTCTCTGACCACAAAGGACTGAAATGAGAAACCAACCTCAAAGAAAAAAAAACCAAACACTCAAAATCATGGAGATTGAATAGGATGCTGTTAAACAATGAATGGGTCAAGAATGAGATTAGGGAAGAAATCAAAAAGTTTCTGGACACAAATGAAAATGAACTCACAACAATCCAAAATTTACAGGACATAGAGAAGACAGTCCTGAGAGGGAAGTTCATACAGGCCTACCTACAAAAGATAGAAACATTTAAAATAAGCAACCTAACTCTATGCTTACGAGAACTCGAGGAACAACAACAAAGACAACCCAGAGCAAGTAGAAGGAAGGAAATAACCAAGATCAGAGCAGAATTAAATGACATAGAGACTAAAAAGCCCAATTCTAAGGATCAATGAATCCAGGAGCTGGTTCTTTCGATAAACAAAATAGACAAGCCTTTAAGCAGGCTCATCAAGAAAAAAAGAGAGAAGACCCAAATAAAAATAATCAGAAATGAAAGAGAAGAGATTACAACTGAAACCATGGAAATACAAAAGATTGTAAGAAACTACTATGAAGAACTAACTATATGACAAGAAATTTGAAAACCTAGGTGAAATGGACACATTTCTAGAAAAATAGAATCTACCTTAACTCAGTAAAGAAGAAGTGGAAAGCCTGAGCACACCAATAACACCCGATGAAATTGAAACAGTAATTAAAAAGCTTCTGACACACAAAAGCCCTGGACCAGATGGTTTCACAGGAGAATTTTACAAAGCATTTAAGGGAGAGCTAACCCCCATCCTCCACATATTATTTCAGAAAATTCAGGAAGATGGAGGACTCCCAAACTTTTTTTATGAAGCCAATGTCATCCTAATCCCAAAACCAGATACAGACACAACAAAGAAAGAAAACTTCAGGTGAATATCGCTGATGAATATAGATGCTAAAATCCTCAACAAAATATTGGCAAACAGCATCCAGCAATATGTTAAAAAGATCATGCACCATGACCAAGTTGGATTCATTCCAGGGATGCAGAGATGGTACAATATTCACAAATCAATAAACATAATACACAACATAAACAAGATGAAAGACAAAAATCACATGATCATATCAATAGATGAAGAAAAAGCATTTGATAAGGTACAGCACCCATTTATGATAAAAACACTCAGCAAAGGGGGAATAGAGGGAGCATTCCTCAACATAATAAAGGCCATATATGAGAGACCGACAGCCAACATCATATTCAATGGACAAAAATTTAGAGCTTTTCCACTAAGATCAGGAACAAGACAAGGATGCCCACTTTCACCACTCCTGTTCAACATAGTACTGGAAGTTCTAGCCACAGCAATCATACAAGAAAAAGAAATTAAAGGCATCCAAATTGGAAAGGAGGAAACAAAACTGTCACTGTATGTAGATGACATGATAATGTACATAGAAAATCCTATAGACTCCACCAAAAAACTACTCGACCTAATAAATAAATTTGGTGAAACATCTGGATACAAAGTCAATACTCAGAAATCAAAGGCATTTTGCTACAGCAACAATGAAACATCAGAAACAGAAATCAGGAAACAAAATTCCATTTGATATAGCAACAAGAAAAATAAAGTACCTAGGAATAAACCTAATGAAGAGGGTAAAAGACTTGTACTCAGAAAACTATACAACACTGAAGAAAGAAATTAAGGAAGACATGAACAAATGGAAGCATGTACCATGCTCATGGATTGGAAGAATTAACATCATCAAAATCACCATACTACCCAAAGTGATTTATACATTAAATGAAATCCGTATTAAAGGACCCACGACATATTTCACAGATATAGAACAAACATTTCAGAGATTTATATGGAACCATAAATGACCCCGAATAGCTGCAGCAATTTTGAGAAAGAAGATCGCAGGAAGGATCACAATACCTGATATCAAAGTGTATTACAAGGCCACTGTAATCAAAACAGCCTGGTACTGGCATAAAAACAAGCACATAGACCAATGGAACAGAGCAGAGAGCCCAGAAATAAAGCCAAGTCTCTACAGTCAACTAATACTTGACAAAGGGGGAAGAAGCATAAAATGGAGCAAAACTAGCCTGTTCAACAAATGGTTTTAGGAGATCTGGACAGCTACATGCAAAAAAATGAAACTCAATCACCAACTTACACCATACACAAAAATAAATTCAAGGTGGATAAAAGACTTAAATATAAGTTGTAGCACCATAAAAGTCCTAGAGGAAAACACTGGCAGGAAAATCTCAGACATTCCATGCAGCAACATCTTCACGGATATGTCCCCTAAAGCAAGGGACATAAAGGAAAGAATAAACAAATGGGACCTCATCAAATTAAAAAAGCTTCTTCATGGCTAAAGAAAACAGTATTAAAATGAAAAGAGAGCCAACCATATAGGAAAACATATTTGCCAATGACACCTTGGACAAGGGCTTGATCTCCAAAATGTATCAAGAATTCACAAGACTCCACTCCAGGAAGACAAAAAAACCCAATTAAAAAATGGGCAAAGGACTTGAACAGA
This sequence comes from Glossophaga mutica, assembly GCA_039655065.1. Taxonomy (NCBI): domain Eukaryota; kingdom Metazoa; phylum Chordata; class Mammalia; order Chiroptera; family Phyllostomidae; genus Glossophaga; species Glossophaga mutica. The sequence goes on from CM077315.1 coordinate 26,334,119, forward strand.
CACTTCTCCAAGGAAGACATATGGAGGGCCCAGAGCCACATGAAAAGATGCTCAGCATCACTAGCCATGAGAGAGATGCAAATTAAAACCACGATGAGATACCACCTCACACCAGTCAGAATGGCCAACATAAACAAATCAACAAACAAGTGTTGGAGAGGATGTGGAGGAAGGGGAACCCTAGTGCACTGTTGGTGGGAATGCAGACTGGTGCAGCCACTGTGGAAAACAGTATGGAACTTCCTCAGAAAACTAAAAATGGAACTGCCTCTTCACCCAGCAATTCCACTGCTGGGATTATACCCTAAGAACCCTGAAACACCAATCCAAAAGAACCTATGCATGCCAATGTTCATAGCAGCACAATTTACAATAGCCAAGTGCTAGAAGCAACCTAAGTGCCCATCAGCAAATGAGTGGATCAAAAAACTATGGTACACTTACACAATGGAATTCTATGCAGCAGAGAGAAAGAAGGGGCTTCTACCCTTTGGGACAGCATGGATGGAACTGGAGAGCATTATGCTAAGTGAAATAAGCCAGGCAGTAAGGGACAAATACCATATGATCTCACCTTTAACTGGAACATAATCAACAAAAGAAAAAAACAAACAAAATATAACCAGATTTATTGAAATTAAGAACAATCTAATAATAGCCAGAGGGGACAGGGGAGTAGACAGTGGAGAGAAGGGTTTTCAGGAACAATTATATAGGACACATGGACAAAACCAAGGGGGAGGGTGGAAGCAAGGGAGGGAGGTGACTTGGACCCCAGCTCATGAGACATGACAAATTCACATGGACTACGGAGTCCTGTGGAGGAAAAGGGATGGTGCTGCTTCTCTCTAAAGAAGAGAAAAAGCCTTGGCCCTTGCCTTGCATAGCTTTTATTGCTTTTCTTGGCATATAACATGATGGTCCTCATTTACTATGCACAGGTTTGCTTTAGGTGGTTACTTTTTACAGAAAACAAGGGAGAGGATGCTGCTAATCACATCACAGAAGGAGGATATTTGCCAAGGGAAAAGTGGTTGAACTAGTTACACTCCATACTGGGGAGGTTTAGCACAGAATTTAGGAAGTTACAGGAAGCACTTGCTGTCTCAGTTCAGGGTGAGGGAGTTTTAGCAAAAGCATGTCTCATAGCAGTGTAGGTACAATGTAGGCCTGATTCCCCATGGTAGAACCTATCCATGGGCGTGGGTCCTGTGCATCTCCGAGTGGGAGCTGGGCCCATGCCATGCAGAATGGTTTAGAGGGGGTAGGGGGAAGGGGCAGGGAGAATATACAAACAACTGTACTTGAACAACAATAAAATAATTTAAATAAAAATTTTTGTTATTTTTGTTCAAGTACAGTTGTCTCCATTTCCCCACTACCACCACTACCACCACTCCCCGCCACCCCCACCATCTCCATCTCCCACCCCGATCCCACCCCCACCCTTGGTTTTGTCCATGTGTCCTTTATAGATGTTCTAGAAAACCCTTCCCCCTTCCCTGCCATTACTCCCTTCTACCTCCCCTCTGGTTACTGTTGGTTTGTCAATATTATTTTGTTTAATTTTAGCCATACGGCATAAAGGTTAGACAGTCATATATTTTACATAGTCATATCCCTGATATTTCCAGTACCTGACTGGCACCATACAGTTATTAGAATATTATTCACTATATTCCATATTCTGTATTTTACATCCCTGTGGCTATTTTATAACTACCCATTTGAACTTCTTAATCCCTACACTTTTTTTCACCCAGTTCCCAACTGCCCTCCCTTTCGTCAACTACCAATCTACTTTCATCTATGAGTCTGTTTCTATTTTTGTTTGTTTATTTTGTTCTTCAGACTCAACATAAAAGTGAAATCATATGTATATCATATGTTTACTTAGCTTAATATCCTCTAGGTCTATCCATAATGTCACAAAGGCTAAGATTTTGCTCCTTTTTATAATCTAATGTTTCATTGCATATTATGTTCCATTCATCTATATTGACGGGCACTTTGGTTGCTTCCATATCTTGGCTTTGTAAATTAAGCTGCAATGTGTAAAGTGTATATATTCTTTTAAATCAGTATTTTGGGTTCTTTTGTATGTATTCATAAGTAGAATCACTGAGTCATAAGGCAGTTCCAATTTTAAGTTTTTGAGGAACCTCCATACTGTTTTCTACTAATCTGCATTTCCACCAACAGTACTTGAAGGTTCCCTTTTCTCTACATCCTCTTCAGTACTCGTTGATTTGTTGATGATAGCCATTCTGACAGGTGTGAGGTGATGTCTCATTGTGGTTTTAATTTGCATTTCTCTGATGATTAGTGACATTGAGCAGCTTTTCATATGTCTGCATGGCCATCTGTCTGTATGTCTCATTTGTCTGTATGTCCTTTTTGGAGAAGTGTCTTTTCAGGTCCTATGCCCACTTTTTAATTGGATTGTTGGGTTTTTTTTTTTTTAAATGTTGAGTTGTGTGAGTTCTTCATAAACTTTTGATACTAACATCTTATTGGATGTATCATTGGCAAATATGTTCTCCTATTTGGTGGGTTGTCTTTTTGTTTTGTTGATGGTTTCCTTTCTGTGCAAAAAGTTTTTAGTTTGATGTAGTCCCATTTGTTTATTTTTCTTTTATTTTCATTGCCTGAGAAAATATAGCAGAATAAATATTGCTAAGGGAGATGTCATAGAATTTACTGTGTGTATTCTTCTAGAAGTTTTATGGTTTTGAGTCTTATATTTAAGTCTTTATTCCATTTTGAGTTTATTCTTGTATATGGTATAAGAAGGTGGCCTGGTTTCATTTTTGTGAATGTATGTATCCAATTTTCCCAGCACCACTTATTGAGTAGACTGTTTTTACCCTATTGTACATTCTTGCCTCCTTTGTTATATATGATTTGACTGTATAAGCGGGAGTTTATTTCTGGGCTCTCTATTGATGGAATTGATTTATGTATCGGTTTTCATGCCAGTACCTTGCTATTTTGATTACCATATCCTTGTAGTATAGTTTGATATCAGGTAGTGTCATTCCTTCAATTTTGTTATTCTTTCTCAAGATTGATGTGGCTATTCAGGGTCTTTTGTGGTTCCATATAAATTTTTGGATTATTTGTTCTAGTTCTTTAAAAATACCAGTGGTATTTTGATAGAGATTGAATTTAATCTATAGATTGTTTTGGGTAGTATGGACATTTTATTTATTCTTTCTATCCGTGAGCACAGTATATGCTTCTATTTATTTGCATCTTCTTCAATTCCTTTCTTCAATCTCTTAGATATTTCTTAGTACAGGTCTTTTACCCCCTTAATTAAATATATTCCTAGGAATTCTATTTTTTTTATTTCCTCTTATTGTGATTGGGATTATTTATAGCTTTCTTTCTGATTGTTCATTATCGGTGTATAAAAATGCAGCTGATTTCTGAAATTTTTTGTATTCTTCTACTTTACTAAATTCACTTATCAGTTAAATAGTGTTTTTTGGTGGAATCTTGAGGTTTCTCTATATGTAGTATGATGTCATTGCCTGTGTGTGTTTTTGTAAAAAACATATTCATGTATAGATAAGCTTTATTCCAATGTTTGCCTAAATGTGATTTAATGTCAAACAGTAAAGGGGTTAACATTTATTTATAAGACAGTAGAACTTGGTCTTGCCTGTTGGTTTGGCTCTGAATTCAGTTGATTGATACCTCATTATTAGTAATCCATTCTCATTAGTCATTTTCACCACATACAAAATCTAAAATCTTTGGGCAGTGCTTCCCATTTGTCATCTGTGTTTTTTAATTATCAATGAAATATTGATAATTTTATAAAGGAGACATAAAATATGTAGTAAATGATTACATATCTTGGCAGTGATGAAAAGGTGGCAGTGCTTTTAGGGGAAGGCAAGACGGAGCGAAATTTTAGTTTTAGGAAGGTAGCTCAGGAACATTGATAAATTGAAGGAGTGTCTTTAAAGACATTCAAGATAGATTAGAAATATAACTGATAGAGGGGTAGAAAGGGGAACAATCATGATGGTGTCATTAGCCTTGGAAAGAAGTGAGTCTTTTTTCTTTGAAACAAAAGTAAAGGAAGTAAAAGTGGCATAAACGTGGAAAAGGATTAGGGAATGAATCTCCTGTTCTGTGGTGAGTTGAGGTAAGATCACCTAACAGAGAAATTTGGGTATGATTGGCTAAGGATTAGAAGAGGGTGCTTAAGATTGTTAGTCATTGGAAATGGAAAAGTGTAGAAAGCTAGAGATGATGAATAGAGTCTTACTAGTATTATTTTAACTATTATTTATTATCTATGGTGTGCTGGATGTTAGAGTTAAAGGAGTAAAATAGAGGGCCCCTGATCTCTTGGAGCTTATTAAATGGAGTTGGTGTATTTAGCCTGTAAGTAAAACCTAAAAAGAATACCAAGAATATATCCAAATATTTGAAGGGTTACCAGGTATGTATTAGGTGAGAAGACCTGCCTGTCCTATGATCTACCAAAACACAAAACTAAGATCAATAGGTAGGAAGCAGACCAATTTATAGGAAGCAGTTCTTAACTCAAAATAAGAAATGCCTTTAGAGGGAGTGAGTTCCCTGTCATTCTGAAATATTCAATCAGGGAACAGGTAGCCATTGGCCATGATTAATAGAGATGGTTCGGGTGTTGAGAGGCAATTTGCAGTCAATGAGCTTTTAAGACTCAGTGAGTGTATGAATCACTGGGTGTCATCTCATGATGGCACTTTCAGAAATTATTGCATAGATTGTCATCCTATCTGAACTGTTGTCAATGTGCATTTATATTATTTTAAGGATGGGAGGAACCCTGAAGAAGGTCCAAGTCTCTTTCCTTTAAAGTAACTACTCTTCTATTTTCTTGTGATTAAGACATTTATTTAAAACCAGCTTTGATAATAAAAAGGCATATAATCACTGGTTCTCTTCAGCCCCTGTCATGACAGATTAGCATTAATAATTTAGAGAACAGCAGCATTAAAAGTAATTACAAACTGTCAGAAAGATACAAGAAATATGACATAGCTCATAGCTTCTTTTCAGACCTTAAATATTATTTGAGGAGAAAAATAATTACATTTTCCTGTTCATTTCCTAATACAAATAACTTAGGAGATTTCATAATTCTTGAAATTTGCAATTAATTCATTGCCAAAGTAATGTCAGTTTGAAAAAAAGGCCTCTTTAGTCACAAATTTGCTCTGTGGAATGATTCCTTAGGGCACATTCCCAATTGCCTTGTCAAGGTTCATTTTAAATGCATTAACATAGCAACATGAATAAATCAACTAATGTATAAAAATATAGATTGTCTAAACTTCTTTTAATTGTGTATGTATGCATTTAGCTCTTTCTGCTCTTCCTTTCTAACTACTATAACCTCTTGATTTAGGTATATCTCCCTGTAAATTTCTTAAGATATCGGACTCTAGTATGAGTTTTCCTGTGAACTTTTGTTCAACCCAAACCTATTTTGTTCTATATGTCCTATTGAGTGCTACTTCTTATATGAAAAATGAGAAATGTGTCAGTATTCATATCTTAATAAAAACATGCTTTCTTGCATACCTCTCCTCTTTCTGCAATTTTTCTTCTTTATCACATGCACTTTTTACTCTGAGAAGGAAAAAGAACAGAAATAAACACTGTCACTTAAACTCTTATTCTGTATTATTCCAGAGAAATAAGAGGGAAAAAATATCATTCACTAAAACATAGACATTAATTTATTACATTTAAAATTTATAATTTATGCCGTTGAACAGATGTATTAGATACCTATCTTATGGTAGCCATGTCATCTTATATTTTGTTGTTTTGTAAAAACAGAGAACTCTTAGCAAAATACTTGTTCAGATTTCAGTGGAATAATTTGACCTCAGGAAAAGATTGTATGTGGTCAGCAGATTGGAATGGGGGTGTTGGATTGATGCCCATGATCTTTCCACCCTTACAGTGTCTGGCATATTGCAATACACAGAATGCCAGAGCAGGCCAATAGTGTCATTGGGAATTGCAAAATAGTTGTGGGTATGTGAAGGGAATATAGTTAAAACTATTGTAATATCTATGTATGGTACCAAGTGAGTACTAGACTTATAGGGGGATCACTTCTTAAATCAAATAAATGTATAACCACTATGGTGTACACCCAAAACTAATATAAAATAATATTGAATTTCAACTGCAATTGAAAAATAAAAAATATAATACCTATAAAATAAAAATAAAATAAATTGAAAAATATAAATAAGGAAAAAAAAGAGGAAGAATATTATTACCTTCTTAATATTTAGTGGCGCTAAAAAGTCACTATTTTATATGGCATATTCTTTAGGTAGAAGGTCATATGGGTGAGTCTACATACTATCATGTGAAATTCCAGTTTATATTTGTGTCAAACAATGGATCAACTTTGTTCTGAAAAAGAGAGTGAATTTGACTCATCAGTATTTACCATAGCATGTACTTACACTCTTGTCCTTTCTTTCATTCCCTCTTTGGTTCCTCTGTGATAGCCTGTCATTTGAGAAAGCTACTCTTCCTATAAAATGGTTTAAAATGACATGGTTGCATTATTTAGGGGTAAGTATACTACATTCTTCATATAAAAAGCCTTATAGTGACATAGATGCATAAATTGTGAGACAAATCATGTTGTCCTCTCAAAACAGCTAACATAATACAACTCCCTACAAGGAAAGCCTTTTAAAATGCCGCATAATATTATTTATTATACAGGTTGTTCATACCCACCATGGAACAATAGGGATAAGGAAAACTAGATGATCACAAAGAAGAAAATAAAAATTCACTATCCAGTGAGAGTAACTATTAATAAGTCGATGTTTGTCCTTCCAAATTTTTTCATGCATTTGTATCTTTTAAAACAATATTGAATATGCTGTTTAGGACCAACTTTGTTCTTTTAACAATATATAATGGATGTCTTCCCTTATGACAAAAATATTCAGCCTTTCTAACGTCTACGGAGTATTCCTTTTGTAGCTTCGTTTAAGCCATTTTATTTAAGCATGCCCTAACATTGAAAATTCAGATAATTTCTACTTTGTTGCAATTTAAGAATTCATAGTGGAAATCTATGTAGTTTACCTGCCCACCTCTTGCAATTACTTAAGATGTTGTCTAACAGAGCCTCTAAGAGTCTTCCAGGCTTATCAGGGAATAGCTGCCCAGTCAGAGATAGGATCAAATCAAATTTTTAGTGCTCTGTGGAAACAATGTCTGACCAAAGGAAAAAAGTGAGCCAAAAGGATGAAGTCACATGTGGGCAAAGGAGAGTCTCCACAACATTTTACCCTTTCTGCTCAGCATCTTCCCTTTCTGTTAATTCTGTATCAGTAATGGCGGCAACCTGCATAACCCTTTCTCAAGGCAAGTTGTGGATTTCTTCAGGCATAGTTACTGAACTAAAAGTTGCATTTAGCCTGCAAGGCACTTAGCCTTGTTAAATCTACATCTATATATCTCCATCTCTGTATTTCTATGTATATCCATAACTATCTGTCTGTGTGTGTATCTACCTGCCTATCTACATGTCTATTTATAATTTGTTTGTCTGTCTAGCTGAAATTTGGAAATAAAGCCAAAATATCCTGGCATATTCTCTTTTTCCCCCCTAGGTATAAAATCTTATTTTATTTTTCAGCCTAATTGAGAAATATTTGACAAACAAAATTGTAAGATATTTAAAGTGTGCATCATGATGATTTGATACCTTCAAATCCTTTCAATGTCATGCTAGAGTACTGACTAACAAGCCCGTGTAAGGGTTATTTGACTTTTTTAGGACAGCAGTTGGCATTTTTTTGTGTGTGTTTAAAAAGCCAGATAACACATGTTTTAGGCTCTGCAGGCCATATGGTCTCTGTCACAATTACTCAATACTGCTGTTATTTCTTGAAAGCAGCCACAGACAGTATGTAAACAAATATGTGACTATATTCCAATAAAACTTTATTTACAATAGCATGAGACAAACTAGATTTGGCCCATGGGCTTTAGTTTGCTGACCCTTGCTCTAGGGGAATGTAACTTTGTTTGACTTCCATTTACAAATAACTGACAAGGTACAAATTGTTTTTGTCTGGCAGAGATGCAAATAATTTATGTGAGAAAAAAATAACCCCAGTGATTATACTTTTATTGCCTTGTAGGACATTAACTAGTTTATAATCTAAGTTAGCAATCTTTGCTCAGCAATCCTCCTCCTACATGTATTGATTTTTGTAGCCAACTTTGTCATCCTGCTGGTTTTCTCATTGATAAGTTAAATAAAATTTTGGCATGTGCTCATTGTTGTTTTCTTTTTAAGATTTTATTTATTTATTTTTAGAGAGAAGGGAAGGGAGGGAGAAAGAGGCAGAGAAACACTGATGTAAGACAGAAACATTGATTGGCTGCCTCCAGCACATGCCCCAACTGGAGACTGAACCTGAAACCCAGGCATGTGCCTTGACTGGGAATCGAATTGGCAATCTAACTTTGTGGGATGACACCCAGCAAACTGAACCACACTGGTCAGGGCAGCATGTGTTCGTTGTTTATATGAGAATTATGCTTTTAACTTTTTGAAACATACTTTGATAGCCTGTACTCCACAGGCAAGACAATCCCTAAGAAAAGGATTTGGAATGAGCATGACTGTCAAAGGCCAGCTTGGTCTTGCATCTGCTGCTTTCTGCAAAGAGATCTGCCTAGTTTTCTGCTGATCTCTCCCTTGCTATGGCCAGATTACTTACTGTTCTCGTAGCGTCACCCTTTGTTTCTAAGAAGCCCCACTCTTCAAACACAGCAACATCCTAATCAATAGAAAGGGTATTCTTGTTTCCATACATTTGTGACAGCTGTGCTAAGTTCATGCTGTGGCCAGTGGAATAGTTCCATTAGCAACTCAGAAAGAGTAACAAATTTAGCTAGATTATTTTTAAAAAGTCTTCACACTTTTTTACTCTTATGATTTCCTCATGGAAACAGAACCAAGCCTGTTCATCCTCTCAGAGTTTAGCAGAGGACCTGGAGCTCAGGGTCACACTGCAGTGCACACTGCCTTAGGGCTTCACTTTACTTCCAGGGAGAGTGAAAGTGCGCAGTGTCCCTTTCTGGCCATGATTTTTTTTTGGCCTTCCTTCCTTCCTCCCTCCCTCCCTCCCTCCTTCCCTTCCTTCTTTCCTTTAAAAAAAAAAAAGTGCCTTGTTTTTAAAGAAGCAGTTCAGTTGAGAGCTGAAGAGCCCCAATTATAACAAGTCCTTATGCTCTAGCACTGTTGCTTGGCTGGTGAAGCTACAAAAAAGACACCTCAGGTTCAAAAGCAGTGCTTAGTCCTTTCTTTTCTGTTAGTCCACCAGTGATGGGGAAAAAAGCCACACCAAGCTGGCCAATTTAAAGTAGCATGCTGATTATACAGCCTTAAAGCACTTTCCTCAAGTTTCCCCTTCCTCCCTCCCTGCCCATCACCTCTCGGAAGGCCACCCACAGTGAGATCGTTTTTCCCCCCATCTCTGGTCAGCTAAGGATATATCTTTGCTCCCTTATCTTGCCTTGTTCAGGAATGTTATCTATGTGGAGGCCTCATTTGTTTCATCAGCTCTTTCACCTTCCCAGGACCTTACCAAGGTCAACTCTAATCCCTTCTCTCAGGAGTTTGCTCCTATCTAGGTAGCAAAGATACACAACATCGTGGGGCACAGAATGTCACATTCTTTTAGTTCCTCAAATCAAGATTAGTCCACCATAGCAGAAAATTCAAGCGCTGTCCTTATCTGAACTACTTCTACTTTCAAACCTACCCTACTGGGTCATATAAAGGCTCAGGATGTCTTTGCAGGACAGCATTTTTGGGGAAAGGTCCATTTCTTTTTGGCCTACACACATTGCCGCTTAGAGGCTCATTGTACCAGCCCTGATGTTCACTTGAAGGCAAAATCCTGAGTCTTCTGCACCAAGCTTGGGCACGGAACTGTGATTTTCAGTGCTAAAGTTCTTATGGTTCAGTTACTACCCCAGACACTGACAGTCACCCAACATGGACTTGCCTTTGTGGGAACCCCAAAAGACTTTGTCCTTGTCATCTTGTTGAATACAAATTCACGTATCCTCAATTCAAGTTACTTGTAGAAGTCCCAGCAACTTTCTCTTCTTCTTTCTGTTCAGTATAACCCATCCAACATCCCTAAGAGAGGAAAGACTTTTTAAAAAAGAATAGCTAGGAAGAAGGTTATTTTCTCTGTCTGGCAAGCCTATTTTTGGTCCTGGCCCACAAAAACACACTCAAGGCAATGTTATATGAAGACATGACTACTTTTGCAAAAGACACCTAACTCTAAGCAGTGAGAACAAAACACACATTTATATCTTATCATCCTGATTCCTGCCACTTGTTAGCTGTGTGACCTTGGGCAGGTATTATTTCCTTCTTCTATAATCTGGGGATCATAAAGGTATCTCCCTTTCTTCTCCTTAGCGTTGTTTTTAAGGATTAAATGAGCTAATAGAGGTAAAAATACTTAGAACAGTGCTATAAAGTATTAGCTATTGTTATTATCAGCTCATTATTGTTGCTTGTGACATTTTCTGAGCTGTCCATTTTATATCATGCTGTCACATCTTAGTTAAAGCTTTCAATGTCAACACCTTGTATACCTAGAATTACCTCCAATTTTTTTCAAGAGATTAGCCATCAAATTTCTTGATAAATCCAACCCAGCCAGCTTTTCTGCCAGCCTTAAATCCAATTGTGTTGTCTCTGGTTGAGCTCCAGATACAGGCTTTGCTTACAGATTTATACCTCCTCTCTCACAGTCAATCTGGAGCCAGGCATTCATTTAGTAAGAAACTGCAGAATCATCCATACTGCTTCATTTTTTTTCTCTCTCTGTGTTGAGTATATGTGGTTAAATTCATATAAGTTAAACATGAATAAGGTCTGCCTCCAAGGTTGCCTGAAATCCATCTCATCCTAAGCACAACCAGATAAAAAATTGTAGTCCCTTTCTATTTCAGAAGGCTTTTATGATACCATTGACCAGACAGGGGAGAGAATGAAAAGTTCAAAGAATCCCTCTTTGCTACCCTCATTATGCTCATAAAGCAAATCATCTTGCTTCTCTATTAGGATAGTAACCAAAGAACTTCACTGAAGTCTCACATCTCCATTGTCACAATCCTTGGTAAAATCTATGAATGCTTTATACTGGCCATTAGGGGTGTGTATTATATAGGATGTTCTTCATCTTTGGTAGAGGGTATATAGAGATTATTCAACTTTGTGTTGCTATTAAGCATCACCTATAGCCTCTGCTAATATTATAATAGCCTCTTCTAAAGGAGACAATGCAGGAAAATATTAGCCAGAAACATTTGAATAGGAGGGAGAAAAACATGAGAAAATGGTACACTGGACGTGGAACCCAGAGATTTTGGTTTTCTCCTGCCTTTGTCACTTATCAACTGTGTGGTCTAAAGTGAGTCCTTTCCCCTCTCTGATACTCATTTTTTTTTTAATCTGTAAGAGAACAGTATTATATATGATGACTTCTCCACTCTACTGGTCTATATTCTGTGATTATACTTAATCAGTGTGAACCCTTGAAACCTTTCTATTACAGGAATGATATGGGGGGATGGACCATAGAATGTTAACTGTTTCTTGGGCACAGTCACCTGGTGAAGGCAGTGTGGTAATTTCAGTTTCCCTTCGGGAACCACTTCTCTAATTTTTATTTGTGTTATTAGGTGGTGTTGAATTCACAATCTCATCTGCAAAGATTATTCTGTGCCCCTTGTCACAATGATTGGTTGAAGCACAGGCATGTGACCCACTTTGGTCCAATGAGAGACACTCCTGAGACTTTTGATGAAACTATTGGAAAGAGAAACACTTTTCCTCTTCTGGCACTGGTAAACAGGTAAGCCTAGAGTTGGTGATGGCCATCTTTGATATCACATGGAGAGAGTGTGCAGGGAAATGAGGTTTAAAAATGAGGCACACACAAATACAGAGACAGACATAGAATTAGAGAGATGGTATCCTGCTGGCATGTTAAGTCCCTGGATCCTGCCTTTCCCCCAGATTTTACAGTTACAAGAGCCACTAAATACCTTTTTTGCTCAAACTGTCTTGAGTTAGAGTTCTGTTAATTGCAACTGAATGATGCTGACTAACACACTCATTGCTTCCATTGAGATGTGGAACAGAAGAATTTGCTTGCCTCTAGATAGCATGGATTGAGGCTTGGCAGTGAGAGAAGGCAGTGTGATTTCAGATGGTGGAGAGTTGCATGGAATAGAGAAAGAACACACAATGCTATGCTATACTTTTCATACTTTTTTTCCCCATTTAATGTCATACCCCTATAAAGACATTGCTATTTTTATTATCTCCAGTTCCAGAGGACAAAACTGGGAAACAGACAATAGGTGGTAGGGCTGAGGTTTAAAATCAGACATTGGTCTCTGGAGCTGGAGCTCTTGACAGTTGAACTAAAATTCTCTGGGTGATTTTTCTTTCCTAACTCTCTGACTAGCTTAGCACATAGTTATGGTGGAGTTGTAGTGTGAGTCTAGGCCAGCCGGACTCCAGTGCGGCCGTAGAAGAGTAGATGGAGATCTCTAAATGGGTGACTGATGTGGTTAACATAGAAGCATAGAAGATAACTATCCCCTATACCCTGGTATTTATATTTAATATTCTAAAAACCAAAGAGGAAAAAATTATTCAAGGAAATTAATTTTTTAATAGAAACAATTTTTTGCAACTTTGACAAAATTGTGATCTACATACACAGTTTTAAATTGTTAAATAATTTAGCAATAAATTTTGAAATGAGACTATATCACATATATTCCCATCAACATTTTATGAAGCACATTGCTATTTATTAGTTATCATGCAATGTGTTTCAGCATATCTGTTTTTGATAGTCAAATAGATCATTTGAATATTTCCTTTCACATGTAATATACATAAACTCACACAATGCTAAGGCTGCCTCTAAGAATTTCTATTACTTTTCTTTTTTCCTCTTCTGCCTCATCTGCTGTGCATTTATTTTTATATAATGTCCCCCATTTGACTATAAAGAAAAGATCCACAAAGAGAGGGCCATGCACTACACATTAACTCTTGTATCTTTGTGGTGCTTGACACATAGTAGGCACTGAATAAAGTTTGTTAAGTGAAAACATTCTATAATAATTCAGTTTATCTCGTTATAAATAATACCAAACATTGTGAAAAAGTAATCTTTAAACTAACCTTATTAACCGAAGTTAAAATACATTATGGACAATAGCATAATTCATAAGTATACAGCTTGATGGATTATTATAAATTAAACACACTGATATTACTGCCACTCAGATTAAAATAAACAAAACCAATATTGGTTTCCCAGCAATCACCTTACATGTCTCCTCCAGGTAACCACTATTCTGACTTCTACCTCTCAGTAATTTTGTCTCTTTTCAAACTTAATATAATTAAAATCATAGAGTATATTTTTCCATGCTTCCTTTTATTAAACTCAATTTTTGGGAAATATATCTATATAGTCCAGTGTAACAGTAATTAATTTCCTTTCATTGTGAATAGAGTTCTACTATAACAACATATCATAATTTACTTATTTATTCTACTATTAATGGACTTTGGGTTGTTTCCAGTCTTTTCCCTATTATGAATAATGCTACTACAAACATTTTTGTACATTTTGTTTGGTGCATATAGGTATATTTCTTCTGGGTTTATACCTAGGATTAAGTTTGGGTTCACCGGGCATGTATATTTTCAATTTTGGTAGATATTGCCAAATAGTTTTCAAAGTAGTTGTACCAATTCATATTGTCAATACCCTGCAATGAAAGACTACCAGGAATACACCTGCGGTCAAACAAAATTACATTCATTGATTTGTTGCAACAAGGGAGAATGCACACCATAGAAATTGTGGAGTGTTTCAGGAAAAAGGTGTTACAAAGACTTTTTGTAATATTTGTGCTTCTCTTAGGTGACTTTGGGGAATGTTCAAGGAAGCCAGGCTTTGTTCTTGATTAGATGCTGTCAGAAAGTGGGGTTAATTTTAACTGGGCTTTTTAATCATTTTTATCCAGAAAGCAGGAAGACTGGATTGAGACTAAACTGGAATTTGTGAAGAAGCAGAATTCACTCATATTAGTGGATATATTAGTTTTATAAGGCTTTTGTAACAAATTATCACAAATTGAGTGGCTTAAAACAATAAAAATATATTTTCTAATTTTTTTGGAGACCAAAGTTTTAAAATCAAGGTGGCACTCCTTGGCATAATTAGCTGATAATAACAATAATCTAACACTTTACAGCACCTCTCTCTCTGGTCATTTTGCATGGCTTCCTCACAGCATGACGGCTGAGTTCCAAAAGCAAGCCTCTCTGATTTTGCCTGTGGGAAATAATAGAAAATATATAGTCACATGCCAATTAATGGCAGAGTTACATTATGAGAAACATGTCATTATGCAATTTTGTCATTGTGCAAACATCAGAGACCTAGATGATATAGCTTATTACACACCTAGGCTGTATGGTATAGCCTACTGTTCCTAGGCTACAAACCTGTGCAGCATGTTACTGTACACAAGATTAAATGAAGCACAAGATAAAATGATGCAGTCAGTAAACACAAGATGTAATAGGCTGCTGTCAGCTTAACAGGGCATACTATTTTTACAGCAAACTTTTTATAAGTAGAAAGAGTATACTCTAAAATAATGATAAGAAATATAGTATCACGAGCATATATAAACAAGTAAAACAGTTGGTTATATTATTATCAAATATTATATACTGTACACAATTATTTGTGCTATCCTTTTATATGACTGACAGTGCAGTAGGTCTGTTTACACTAGCATCACCACAAACATGTGAGTAATGTGTTGTGCTTTAATGTGGTGCTGGTTATGATGTCACTAGGTGATAGGAACTATTCAGCTCCATTATAATCTAATGGGACCATCCTTGTACATGAGGTCTCTCTTTGACCTAAACTTGTGATACAGTACATGACTGTATATTGGTTTCTGCACCCAGTTCATGGCACAAAGCTCCTAAAACAAGTGTAATTTCCTAAGTGATAAGAGCACTAGGAGCATCTTTTGTTCTAATGTTCAGTTTTTGACTCTGGTTTCTAACACAGAGCACCTAAATGCATTGGAAGTTCCTAAGTGATATGAGTGTCTTTTGTCTAAAGAGGCAGTGCTTTCTGGATTCCTAGATGGGAACTGGTCACCAGGAAGACCAAGCGATGATCAGAAGCTTAGACTTTCAGCTCCACCCTCTGTTCTCCAGGAAAGTGAGAGGGGCTGGACATTGAGTTAATTATCAAACATGTCTATATGATGAAGCCTCCATAAAATTCCCAAAGGTACAGCATTCAGGGAGTTTCCAGGCTTGTAAATACATGGAGGTGCTGGACGAGTGGCAGGCCCCAAGAAGGCAAAGAAGCTCTGCACCCCTTCCCACGTACTTGCCCTATGTACTGCTTCCATGTGGATGTTCGTCTGTATTCTTTATCATCTTCTTTTATAATAAACCAGTAAATGCGCAAGTATTTCCCTGAGCTCTGTGAGCCATTCTAGCAAAATATGGAACTGAAGGAAGGGGTTATGGGAATCTTGATAAGCCAGTCAGTCAGAGGTATAGGTGACAACCTGGAACTTGTAATTGGCATCTGAAGTGTGTGTATTGGGGAGAAGGACAGTTTCATGGGACTGAGCTCAGCCTATGGGATCTGATGCTAACTCTAGGTGGATAGTGTCAGAATTGGGTTGAATTATAGGAAAACTAGCTGATGTTGCAGAGAATTACTTGGTGGGGGGAAAACCCACATTTGATGATCAGAAGTGATGTGTTCTGTGTGACTAGTAAAGGAGAAACCCATAGGAGGTGTGTTTTTTCTTACAATCCTTAGAATCATGGACCATGCCTTCTACCATAGGCCCACCCAGGTTCAAGGGAAAGAGATGGTAGTCCCTGCCACTTGATGGAAGGGATGTCAATGTCACTCAGCCAAAAAGGGTAAGTGCAAAAGTTTCTATTGTGATGGGTATGTTTGGAAAAAGTTTGCCATAAATCCTAAATCTATCACATACCATCTACATGTTTTTGGAAATTCCTTGAGTCTTTCTGAATCTTAGTTTTATCAGATGCAAAATGGAGAAAATAAACACTTTTTGAAGAACTTTATAAATAGGTAATTTTGGTAGATAATATAGTACCACTGACCAATAGTTATTTAAGAGGGCGGAGAGCTGCAAGACTGTGGCTTCCATAATTGCCTGGTTTATGCCACTTCCTTGCTTTTCTTGCTGGGCTGTGAGCCCACACAGTAGAATATTCTAGAGCTGAGCATGACCTCTGGCACCTTGTAGGCCCTAAACAAATATCCGTTGAAGGAGTAAACAGACGACCCCAAACATTTTTTTGTATTCCCATTACCCTGTAAAATCCAAACTCATTGTTCTGCCCTCCACCTGAACATCTGGCTCCCACTGATTCCTCCAGTCCAATCTACTGTTGCCCTGTTCTTTGTCACCTTCTTCCATCCTGCGTTCTTTCTGTTTCATTGATGTATCATGTCCTTCCTCATCCACTGCCCTCATTTGGGACCAGTTCCCTTTCCTTGCTGATTTTCTTCTTTTCTCTCATTAACTTATCAGTTTTGGGTCTTCATTTAAATGTTTGTTCTCCTAAAAAGCCTTCCTTTGACTTACCAGACTAGACTGCTTAGTGCTGGTTTGTACCTAGAGGTATCCAATAGTCTTCTTCTTTTCAGAGCCCTTGTCTACATTGAGATCAAATAGTAGCTTGAGTTTTGTCTACACTATTAGACTACAACCTCTTCTCCATTATAGTATCATTCAGGCCTATCCAAGGGCTGACACATGGTAGGACCTCAACAATATTGGTTGAATAAATGTAGGGTTAGATTGTGTCTTAATTTATCTAATACTATATTTGAAGGACCAGAATGCTCACCTGTTTACATGGACCAGAGGGAAGAGAATTACATCAGTGGTGTGTTTTAGCTTTGTCCATGCATCCAGTGTTGGATAGACACAGGAATGGTTCCTACTTGATTCATCTCACCATTAACTCCCTGCCTTTATCTCCTGTTCCTCTTCCCTGGTCTACTTTGCTCCAACCACCCACATTACTCCCTTTGCCTGGAAAGCTGTTTCCTGAGATATCCTCATGGTGTGTGCACCTCCCCAAGTTGCTGCTTTATGTTTAATGTTTTGTTTTTACTGTGGACTTCCAATGCCACATTTAAAAAATTGCATAAACTACCCCCCAAAAGATCATTCTACTTCCCCTGCTTTATTTTTGTCTACGCTAATCCTTACCAACTGACATATGACACATATTTGTTTAGTGTTTGTGTTTTCATGCTAGAATATGAGCTCTGCAAGGAGAAAAACGTGTGTTTTGTTTGCTTTGTTTCCTGCTGTATCCTTTGTGCTTTGAACAAGGCCTCACACATAGTACCTATCCAATGAATAGCCATTGAATAAATGAATGAAGGAAGGAAAGAAAGAATGAGGGAATGAACAAGTAGCGATGAAAATATGCTAGTAATGTGTTGTTGATCTAGTGTGGAATTCATGGTCCAATGGGTGGTTTATAGAAATAACTTGGGGACTTCCGGCCAAGATGGAGGTGTAGGCGGACACACTGTGCCTCCTCTCACAACCAAAATTAAGGACAACAAATATTTAGAAACAAGAAAACAACCAGAACTGATAGAAAATTGAACTGTACGGAAGTCCAACAACCATTCATCCAGACTGGTAAGAGGGGTGGAGTCGGGGCAGGAGAAAGTGGAGGTGCGGACCCGGGAATGCAAGCAGCAGCGGCTGGCAGTTCCCAGGTGCACAGGTGGCAGGTGGCAGCTGGCAGTCCCCGGGCCCACAGGTGGCAGCTGGCGGACCCCGGGCACAGGAGGGCAACTGTGCAGACCCAGTGAGGCCTCACAAGGTGGCTGGCAGACCAAGTCGTCCCACATTCACGCGCGCAGACGTTCCAGGCAAAGGGGAAGTGGCGGAAGGGACTGAATCCAGGAGAGAGCAGAGCGGGCGCCATTGTTCCCTCTCAGACCCCACCCCCATATACAGCGACACAACCCAGTGACCAGGCTGCCCTGCACTGGGGAGCGCCTGAGGCTCCACTCCTCACTACGTAACAGCATGCGCATGTGCGCAGATAATCCAGGCGAAGGGGAAGCAGCAGAAGGGACTGGAGTTCAGGAGAGAGTGGAGCAGAAGGCATTCTTCCCTCTCAGACCCTGCCCCCACCTATAGTGTCACAACCCAGCAACTGGGCTGCCCCGCCCTGAGGAACACCTAAGGCTCCACCCCTCATACGTAATAGCCCTGACCAGACTAAAAACAAAACAAAACAAAAAACCACCAAAAATGGCTCAAACCAGAGAACAAATAAAAGCCCCAGAGCTAATTCCTCTAAGCCGTGAAGAAATAGCCAACCTATCAGATGCACAGTTCAAAGCACTAGTCATCAGGATGCTCACAGAATTGGTTGATTTTGCCCACAAATTAGATGAAAAAATGCAGGCTACAATATGTGAAATGAAGGAAGATGCATGGGGAACCAATAGAGATGGAAGGAAAACTGGGACTCAAATCAATGGAGTGGACCAGAAGGAAGAAACTAACAACCAAACAGAAAACAAGGAAGAAACAAGAATTCAAAAAAATGAGGACAGGCTTAGGAACCTCTGGGACATCGTTAAAAGTCCCAATATCCAAATTTATAGGGGCCCCAGAAGGGGAAGAGGAAGAGCAACAAGTGGAAAACTTATTTGAACAAATAATCAAGGAGAACTCCCCCAATCTGGCAAAGGAAATAGACTTCTAGGAAGTCCAGGAAGCTCAGAGAGTCCCAAAGAAGTTGGATCCAAGGAGGAACACACCAAGGCACATCATAATTACATTAGCCAAGATTCAAATGAAAGAGAGAATTCTAGAAGCAGCAAGAGATAAGGGACAGTCACCTACAAAGGAGTTCCCATCAGACTGTCAGCTGATTTCTCAAAAGAGACCTTCCAGGCAAGAAGGGGCTGGAAAGAAATATTTGAAGTTTTGAAAGGCAGGGACCTACATCCAAAATTGCTCTATCCAGCGAAGCTGTCATTTAGAATGGAAGGGAAGATGAAGTGCTTCTGAGATAAGATCAAGTTCAAGGAGTTCATCATCACCAAGCCCTTATTCTATGAAATGTTAAAGGGACTTATCTAAGAAAAAGAAGATAAAACTATGACAGTGAAAAGACAACGAACTCATAGCTATCAAGAACCACACCTAAAACAAAAGCAAACTAAGCAAACAGCTAGAACAGGAACAGAACCACAGAAATGGAGAGCACATGATGAGGGTTAGCAACAGGGGCGTGGGAGGAGGAGAGAGGGGGAAAAGGTACAGAGAATAAGTAGCATAGACAGTGGGTAGAAAATAGATGGGAAGGGCAGGAATAGTGTGGGAAATGTAGAAGCTAAAGAACTTATGACACATGGACATGAACTAAAGGGGGAATGTGGGTGGGAGAGGGTGTGCAGGGTGGAGGGGAATGATAGAGGAGAAATGGGACAATTGTAATAGCACAATCAATAAAATATATTAAAAAATAAAAAAATAAAAATAAATACAATTGCCCATAAAAAAAAAAATAACTTGGAAGTCTTATGGACATTGGCCAAGAGCTTGGTAACGAGGGTAACAAGATTCTATTCTGAGATTTAAGCCCCCAAATCAATGCATAATGGGCCTTAACAACTGGAAAAGAGGAGATGGCTTCCAGGCTATAAGACATCTCAGCAATTTTGTTGAATGAATAGACATATCTAATTGAAAAATGTGTTGGTCCAAGGGAATTTTAATCTGATCATAAAAGCAGAGAGAAAGAAAAATCTTGGAGGCAGTTTTTGGCAATGGACATCCAGACTCTGTCCAGGTGAAAGGGGAATTGTCAACCAATTTGGGACATTGTGATCCCACTGGCAAGGGCATCCCTTGTAGAGATGGTTGAAGGAAGTAGAGTCAGTTGACTTTAGTTGGCAAGACCATTTCAGAGTGCATTGGCTGTATCAGGTTATATCATTGATACTTCTACAGATCAAGTATCTTTTGATTTCATTAAACTTACAGATAAAATAGATGTGGCCTCTTGTACATTGAACTGTACAAAGAGACTGGATTAATTGGAAGAACTTTTTAAGGTTCCTATGCCAGTCACATATTATTTTGCATTAATATGTTGACATTCTAGTTTTTAACAAGTCTCATGAGATTTAGTAACACAATTCCATATCTGAGAGAAGGAAGTATCCACTGATCTTTCTGTACTTGAAAAGTCAGCTTTCTGAGACTTCAAGATAGAGGAGTCAGCCCCTTAGAGGCTAGTACATTCACCAATGGAATGAACTCCACTTTGTGAAATATAGACTACTGACCTGTTTTCTGGTGATTGGCCTGCATCTGCATTTGGGAGCCTGTGGCCATGTCTCCAGAAGTTTTCCTCTGTATGGAAGATCTGATCTCCAGCTGCTGTTCCACCAGATTCTCTTGCTTGTGAGCTGATGATCATTGAAGCATTTTAGGTTTTAGTCTTAGGTATTACCAGGCATATGACACTTTTTGCAGATGTGCCTTTTATAGTTGGGGAAGTTACAAAATGTTTAGACCTTAGGTCAACTAGTTCCTCTGACCCAATGACCCCTACTCCCATGTAATATTTTTAATTTGTCCCTTGATGAATTTATATTTATATTTCTAATTTTCTTATCAGATGCAAGGCCAGAGTAAAAAAAAAGGTCATCTGTTATGTATAGTCTAAACTGGATATGGTGTGATTAAGCTGCCATTTTTAATTAGTAATGTCCATGGGGAATATGGTTCCTGTTTCTAATTCTCTCACTTTCCCTTGAAATCAACTTCATCCTGGGGCTTTCTTCTTACTTCACACCTGGGGATTCTAGGATTTTTTTTCTTGCTTTTTGTATATTTCAATATAGCAAGCTGTGGTCAAGACACCTTGCTGTGTGACCAAGATAGAGAAAAGGGAGGGAAATAGTTTAGAGCTGCAATATTTGGGGTGATGACAACCCAGCAATGCATTCCATAGACTGCTTAGGGGAGGTAAAGGCCTTGTGTAATCAACTTGACTGGGGAGCTGGGCATTCCAAGATACTTACCTAGCATTTGGGGACTTCTTAACACTTTATTTAAAAAGTTGCTCAGTAAGAAGAGTGAAGCTGCCACTATATCTATACACACAGTTTTTAAGGCAGACATTAGGAGGGTTAATTTTTGTTTAACAGTCTAACTAAACTGTCAAATGGTATCATTTAGAATGTATTCAGCTCCAAGTAACAAAATGCCAATTAACAAAGGCTTAAATAATAAAGCCGTTTAAATATATCAATAACAAGAAGTTGGTTTAGCGAAACAGTAAGGTCAGAGTGAGGTTTAGTGTCTTTAAGATTATTTTTGGCCTTTTCTTCATGAGGAAAAAATAGTTGCTACTGTTCCAAGCATCAGCCTTGCATCTCAAGCAGAAAGGCAGGGAAACGAAAAGACTTTTTCTTTTCTAGGCTCTATTGTTTGTATCAGCAAAGAGAAAGAAACTTCCCAGCAGATTTCTCATGTCTCATTGTATAGGTCTTGATTACATGACCATGCCTAGGACAACTGCTGGTCAGGAGGGAAGGAATTACTACAGTGGTTTAGATCAACCTGGAGCTGAAAAGAGAGAGACCAACCTGATGCTTTCCATGAGAAGAAGAGATCTCTGCTCTCTAACTCAGTAAATAATATCGGGTATATTAGATGGGTAGGTAGAAATGAAAAGGTCTTCAACAAGTCTATTTTGAGGGATTATATGAAAGGATTTTTCTAAAAGTTATTCTTAAATATGTAAGGATAAAAATCTAAGAAATTCTTCATGGAGGGGAGAGGAGAGAGTGGTTGGGGAGAGAATGATGGGGTAGGCAGTTGTCCAGGTAAAAGTTCAGCATCAATTGACCTGTCTCTAGGATATTCCTATCATGTTTCCTCCAGTTAGCCTGCATTTGGGGTATAAAACACAGAGAAACATTAGCCACCATAAGCCACACAGCATAACTGTGATGACTGCCTGAAGTCCATCAACCTTGAATGGCTCCATAAGGTCACTGCCTGTTGTCCTCCGTTATGTTGTTAAGGCGTGGACCACCAACTTTCAAAACACCCCATGCTCTTTTACAGGGTAGCACCCTGTGTACAAATGCAATGCCCAGAGAGTGCCAGGCTGACATAATTTCTTCCGAGTTAAAAGTGGAGTATTAAGTGGTGACTGGAATTTGGCAGAAGGGAAAAGCAATCAAATTGTCATAAGAATGTGAAGAATCATGGTTATCAGATAAGCTAGGGGAAAGAACAAAATTGCATAGGTATGAAGGAAGAGTCTTTGTCTGGAGTGGCTGAAAATACACACCTCACAGAGGGGATAGTGTTACTCTCGAGGCAGAGATGTTAACAATAAAGGGAGAATAAAGGAGAGGATGCATGGCCAACTTGCAAAAATTTGGTTCAATTTTTCTGTGGAAGTGCTTGACAACACCTTTAAAATGAAGATGTTGGTGTAAGATCAACTGAGGTTCATTCTCTGAGCCTGGAGCCATTTCTAAAGGAGCTAAATAAAAATGTAGCAATTAATTGAGACACATTATATATAAAATTTTTCTAAGCCAGATGGAAGGAGTCATGTCTGCAATTGTAGTGGAAAGAGCATTGTTTATCAAGGACTGACCTTGCACGGTGCATTCATGATCTAATTTAATTTTTACAATCACTTATTGAAACACGTGCTTTTATTATCTTCATTTGACAGATCAAAAATATTGTAGCTTAAAAGGCTTAACTTGTAAGTGGGAAGGTCAGGATGTAGACCCAAGCTGTCTGAATCCAAAATCTGCATTCTTAACCTCTATTCTGTACTGTCAGCTGAAATTAAAAATACTGAAGTGATACAAAGAAATTAGAACCCTAATTGGATAAACTGAATACTAAGGTTTGTGTGTGCCCCAGAAGTAAGATGATGCTGTAGATTTAGAAGTGTGTATATGGACTCTTTCACTGTAAGTGACAGATCCCCAGAGAGTCTCTGCAGAACTGACTACTTAAGTACTCTATTATAGTTACTGATGTGCTTAATTGAAAGTTACAAGCTCATATTTAATAAATAGATTTTGGTTTGTACACCATTGTGGTCTGGAGTTTTACAACAATGCAGCTGGGAATGTGGTGGATTTTATAGCTCCATCTTGGCTAGAGAAACACTCTTGCACTTGGGAATACAGTGGTATCTAAGCCAATATTCATGTTTGGAGCCTCACCAGAGCCAGCTAGTTTCCCATGGAGGAAAGCCATTAGTGAGAACTATGAATCACAGGGGAACAGGATCAAGGAGTGTGGGTGGATCTCTGCAAACCATCTCCACTTTCAGAAACCTGACTCCTACTTAGGTGCTGCTGTTGATAGGGCTCTTGTGCTCTCTTCATATGTGTGGATGATCTTCATTATATAACTATGGGGATGTGTCTTTCTGGAGCCAACAATCTCAAGGGCAGGCCACCATTCCTCCTCTACAGGTTCCAAGTGTGGCTTAAAGCAGTCAATGAGCAACAGTGAGAGATCCCAGGAATCCTGAGGGAACATTCCCTTAGCATTCTGGTTCTTACAGGGCTTCCTAAAGGATCCAGAGATTTTATTCTCTTTAACTCAGACCTTCTAGACCTAGCCCCACCATGTGTTTTAACCCACCAGGAATTAAATGGAAAACCTAAGATTTATTGAGCAATCACAATGTCTCAGGCATTGGGATGAACACTTTGTTGTGAGAAGCTTATTCAAAATTCACAATAACCTTATGATCGAGTTATTTTTATGATGCACATTTTGTAGATGGGATTTCTGAGACCCAGGATGGTTAGTTAACAAGTCCTAGGCTGCTGCTTCTTAGACTTTAATGAGTTTATGATTCACCTGCGAATCTGGTTGAAATGTATTTTCTTTTTCTAATTGTTGTTCAAGTACAGTTGTCTTCATTTCTCCCCCCACCACTCCCCACCCTGCCCCACCCATCCCCACCTCCCATCCTCGATCTTACCCACCTTTGGCTTTCTCCATGTGTCCTTTATACATGTTCCTTGATGATCCTTCTCCTTTTTTCCCTGTTATCCCCTCCCTGCTCCCTTCAGGTTACTGTCAGTTTGTTCTCTTTTCCATGTCTCTGGTTCTATTTTGCTCACTTGTTTGTTTTATTGATTAGGTTCCGTTTTTAGGTGAGATAAGGTATTTGTCTTCACTGCCTGGCTTATTTCACTTAGCAGAGTGCACTCATGCACTCCAGATCCATCCATGCTGTCGTGAAGGGTAGGAGCTCCTTCGTTCTTTCTGCTGCATAGTATTCCATTGTGTAAACGTACCAGTTTTTTGGTCCAGTCATTCACTGATGGACACTTAGGTTGCTTCCAACACTTGGCTATTGTAAATTGTGCTGCTATGAACATTGGGGTGCATAGGTTCTTTTGGATTGGTGTTTCAGGGTTCTTAGGGTATAATCCCAGCAGTGGAATTGCTGGGTGAAGAGGCAGTTTCATTTTCAGTTTTCTGAGGAACTTCCATGCTCTTATCCACAGTAGCTGCACCAGTCTGCATTCCCACCAGCAGTGTACTAGGGTTCCCTTTTCTCCACAGCCTTGCTAGCACTTGTTTGTTGGTTTGTTTATGATGGTTGTTCTGACTGGTGTGAGGTGGTATTTCGTTGTGGTTTTATTTTTATTTATTTTTTATTTTTTTCCACCCTCCCCCTTGGTTTTGTCCATGTGTCCTTTATAGTAGTTCCTGAAAACCCTTCTCCCCACAGGCCCCTCCCTGCTTCCCTCAGGCTGTTGTTAGATTATTCTTAATTTCAATGACTCTGGTTACATTTTGTTTGCTTTTTTTCTTTTGTGGATTATGTTCCAGTTAAAGGTGAGGTCATATGGTATTTGTCCCTCACTGCCTGGCTTATTTCACTTAGCATTTGCATCTTTCTGATGGTAGTTATACTGAAGTGTCTGTTCAGGTCCTTTGCCCATTGTTTTAAATTGGGTTGTTTGTCTTCCTGGTGTGGAGTCATGTGAGTTCTTTGCATATTTTGGAGCTCAAACCCTTGTTTGAGGTATCATTTGCAAATATGGTTGGTTCCTTTTTTCGTTTTGCTGATGTTTTCTTTAGCTGTGCAGAAGCTTTTTATTTTGATGTAGTCCCATTTGTTTATTCTTTCCTTCATGTCCCTTGCTCTAGGGGACATATCAGTGAAAATACTGCTTTGTGGAATATCTGAAGTTTTTCTGCCTATGTTCTTCTCCAGGACTTTTATGGGGTTGCGACTTATATTTAAATCTTTTGTCCATCTTGAGTTTATTTTTGTGTATGGTGTAAATTGGTGGTAAAGTTTCACTTTTTTTCTATTTAAATTATTTTATTGTTATTCAATTACAGTTGTCTGCATTTTTTTTCATGTAGCTGTCCATAAATGACCCCGAATAGCTGCAGCAATTTTGAGAAAGAAGAACAAAGTAGGAGGGATCACAATACCTGGCATCAAAGTATATTACAAGGCCATGGTAATCAAAATAGTCTGGTACTGGTATAAGAACAGACACATAGATCAGTGGAACAGAATAGAGAGTCCAGAAATAAACCCATGTCTCTATGGTCAATTAATATTCAACAAAGGGAAAAGAAGCATAAAATGGAGTATGAGTAACCTGTTCAACAAATGGTGCTGGGATATCTGGACAGCTACATACATTTTCTGATCTTGTAAGGACTGAGGGAAGGGCTGAGATAAGGGCTGAGATTCTGTATTTCTAATAAGCTTGCAGGTGATGCTGATGCTGCCGGTTGGGGGACTACACTGAGAGCTGGTAAGGGACAGAGCTGAGATTCTTTTATACTCACTTGGGGCTTTCCTTATTCATCTCCCTGTGCTGCTGTTCTTCTTGTTACAGCTCTGAGAACCTCCTTTTCTAATTCATTCACAAGTCTGGGAGGCACAAGTGTCCTTGCTTCCTAACATGAAGACCCACAAGTACTCTCCCTCTACCTCTGTGGCTCCCTGTCACTAGCTCACTTGTTATTCTGCTCACCCCCTGCCTTTACTCTTCTCCACACATCCACAAGGCTTGTGCTGTCATGTGCCTCACAGGTCTCTCCTCAACATCTCCTCCTCAGAGAGGATGCTATCTGAAAAAGCCTAACTTGCCCTGGTAACCTGCCCCATTCTTTCTCTTATTCTTCCATAAGTGTCTTTATAGCATTTATCACTCCCAGATAGAATAGTTCATATGTGTGTGTGTGTGTATATAGCTTATTGTTATTGTTAATTATCTATCTCCCTCCTTAGCATGTAAGTTCTATCAATTTTGTTCACTATTTTATCTTTAGCATCTAGACCAGTACTTGCAACATAGTGAAGCGCAATAATTATTTTTGAGAAAAATGAATTGAGATTATGAATGAATGAGTGAATATGGTCTAGCTTCCTAATATAAAATCAGAAGAACCTAGCATTTTTGGAGCACATATAGTAACAGAAAATATGATCTCATTTGATTCTTATAAAAATGTTTAGCGCTGTTGTCATTAGTCCAAGTTTTCAGATGAGAAAACTGAAGCTCAGAAAGGAATACTAATATGCGTAAGGTCACACAGCTATTAAATGACAGAATTAGAATTTAAAACTGGATTTAATTCTCCTAAAGTCACTAAAAAGTCACTGTACTGGACATGGGACGGCAGCATTTTTTCCATGGTAACAGGTTGCATCAATAACTTTGTTGCAGGATCAACTGGATGGAGATTGAGCTTGGAGAGTGGGACCTCCTGTTGGAATCACAAATATTTAAACAAGCTAGAAAAAAATTGGATGACTGGTTTAGTAAATTAATTTTTATTATCTCCACTTTTCATTTTTATTTTATAAGCTTCCCCTTGTTCAGGAAAAATGATTCCGCTTGATGCTTGCTTTTTAATTTTACAAAAATGACCTCTGCTACATGGAAAAATATGTTTTGTCATCTAAAATGTGCATGTTTAACCCCAGTACCAGGGGGTCACTTCTTATAGCAGGCATGTTATCTCAGAGTGGAAAAAGAGAGAATAGGGAGCTAGGATTGCATTTTGTACCCGGTACCCTGAGCAATTTCTGGTGCATTGTAAATAGTTAAATAAGAATAACCTCTTCCTAATCTTGGAAGCAGGTTAGTGGGTTCATTTAAATCACTCACAAAAGAGTATATTTTCTAGGCAGAAAGGAGAGCAGAAAAGGGTGTGTGATCAGCTAGAATGACAGAGGCTCAGTATTGAAGCTTTGAGCTTAACATGGTTTGACAGTGATCCTGAAAGTCCTGCTTTAAATGGGGAGAGCAGCATCCCTTCCATTGCCAGTAATCAGAGACATCCCCTTGCACATAAACCTTTGTTCTTTGGGCAGCTAGGTCAGCCCTGGGTACCCCAGAGTTCTGCCAGTGTCACCACTTGGCCCATGAAACTGGGGATTACCAAGGCTTTTCAAAGTATTGTTTCTTCCAAAGACAAAGATCCAGGTTAAGGACTGTGGAGGCTGTGTAAGAAGCCAGGAAAAGCACAGTGTACAAGTCACAAGGGTACACATGATTGTGTTCTTGGAGGTTTTTTGCATTTGAGTTGGGCAGGAAATGGAGGCTGACTCCAAATCCAGTACCCAAACTTTGAGAATGGGTAGGAGTTCTAATCAATTAATAATCTATAATACTAGTGATAATAAAAAAGAACAGCAACATTAACACATAGAAAACACCTTGAACTTCCTACCTTTCAGTAATTTCCATTTCTTCACAGGGGCAACCACAGGGTATAGGCCCCAGGAGCTTCATTTATTGAAGGTCTTTAAATCCATTCTCTGGCCTAGTGTTTTGGTCAGTGTCCCAGTAGGACAGCATATTCAAATTTATTTGAGGAGTGTTCAACAAAGGGGTGATTTACAAATGTAAGTTTACAAACTTACAAATAAGAGGAATATTCAACAAAGGGGCAATTAACAAAAGTAAATGACAACCAGGCCCAAGTCCAGGGTCCCTAGAGTCAAGCTCAGAGGTGCCATCAGTGATTCTGGCTCAGGACATGCAGGGAGGGGCTTCTTTTCAGAGTGCTCCTTAATAATGCACATGACAGCCATCAGGATGTCTAGAGAAACGCAGTGACAACTCCCTGGATAGCTCTGTCATTACAGTAATAATTTGAATCAATAGTGTAGTAAAGCTGCCATACGTTTATTTTACCCAAGAGATTAAGTGAACAATTATATAAATCATTCTGCAGAAAAAAACCAAATGCTCCAGATGCAAAGGGAGACTGTGTACGTGTCCCTCACCAAATGCTCTTCCTTTAATACACTTACTTTTTTTGCTGCTTTATCATCAGGCCCTGAATTCCCACATTCAGAAAGAATCTGCTTATACATTTGCTGCATTTTATATTTTAGCTGGGGAACTCAAGGAGTGTGTGTGTGCATGTGTGCATGTTTTAAACATCCCAGGATGCACAGTGCAACCTCATCACCATGTACATAGCAGAAGCTCACTCAGTGTTTGTGGATAGTGGCCACAATAGTTATTGTTTAAAATAGTTACTGTGGCCTGACTGCTAAGCACATTGGGTTTCTCCTGATGATGAGGTTTCACTTCTTTCTGCCTTCCCTTTTCAGCATATTGAACCACAAACACAACTTTAACGTGTTTGAAACTTCCATTGTAATTGTTTTATTTTCATATTTGCCAGAGGGAGTTCTAGCCAGGAGCATCTCAAGCATTGGAGGCAGCATTAACTTCCAGAGGCCAGCTTTCCATTTCTCTCCATGTTACCTAGAGGGTTCTCTAATGTACATTCAGTAGTTTGAACTTGGCCATAATTACAGTCTTATTATTCTCACCAGCTTTACTTATCTCATTATTTCCTCCCTCCTGTGATAGAGGTCAATAGAACATCCCTTTTATTAGCCACTTACTCCTTCTGTCTAGTAGTTCAGCCTTGATTGATTCATTTAAGGTCCTTCTTTGTAGTTAACTTTACTGACATTTGAGATTCCACCCCTAGAGTCCTTTCATTGGGCACAAGCAGCCCAGTTCTCTAGATCAGAAGTTCATTATTATTAATTGTATTAGAAGGAAGTTGAGTTTCATTATTGCTCAATGAGCACTGCTTTATTTTTATACTCTCTTTCCTTCTACTTGTCTTTGAGGTTGGCTCTTCTATCTCTGTATAAGTTTTTAAAAAAATGTTTTTTGTACTCTTCTTTTCAAAATTTTTGTAGCAGCTGGAAGGGCTAAGACTGACATATAAATTGTGTGCCTTCATAAGAAAGGACATGACCTCACGCCCAGGCATACACAGATTGGCAGAGACTTGTTAAGGTGAATGTGTGTGTGAGATGAGACACAGGTATGTACTGTGAATGGCCCATTTTATTGATTCATCAACAAATATTTATTGGGCATCTTTTCAGTGTTCACCAATAAAGGTACTAAATCATTCTAAACCATCATTTCCTGCTCCTCTTAACCCTGTGTGACCTTTCCCTAGAGGATATGCTCACAATTTGTCTTTCTATTAGCTTCTATCCTGATGATAAATTTGGAGCATATATACCATTGTGAACAAATGCCATAAATTTTACTTTATCCATTTTACAATTTACGAAGATGCTTTTATAACATTTTGATAGTTCTTTCATATTTCTAACAACCACTATTGGAAATTCCCTGTCTGGGAATGGCAGGGTAGGGGTGGGTAAGACAAATGTTACTACCCTAAGCTACATTTAAGGCTCAAGGGTTATTACTGGCACCTATGTAGCATACCCAGGTGGTGGTTATTTAGGGAAGTTCGGGTACAGGTGCACTGAGAGAAACTGTCAGATTAAAATGTCTTTGAATGAACAATGAAGTATTCTGAAATTATGGTTGCGTATTGCTCTACTGAGAGAAATTCACAATACGTATCTCCATCTTCTTAGTCAAGCCCAGTCCACCACAGTCCAGGTAGGGTTGGGAAAAGTGAGACTGCAGTTTCTCCTGGGAATACTGCTAAACTGGTTCTCCCAGCTCCCCCTGTGAGTAGTTAATAGGGTTAGTAGGCAGAGTGAATTCCCCAATGATGCCCCAATTCCCCAGGCAGTTGTAATATCAATATCAGAGATATTCAGTTGTAGGAGTTACTTTGGGATCTCAGGCAACACAGTTCTTTATTTGGTCTTCTAGCTTTTTGGCGTCTAACATCAGAATCCCCTGGAGGGAATGTAAAAATATAGACTACCTGGCCTCAGCCCCAGAGTTTCTGATTCAGTGGATCTGGAGCAGAGTGTGAGAATTTGCACTCTTAAGTTCCCAGGTGCTGCTGGTGCTGCTGGCCCTAGTACATATATTTATTCTGTCCTCCTCTTAAATATTTTCTTCATGGTTTCATAAGGGTTAATTTCCTTGTGAGCAGAGTATAACCTAAGGGATATGCCTTTGGCTAGGGAAAGTTTTTAAAAGGAATATTATTGTTTCAAACATAAGAGCATAATAAAAAACACCTCTATGCCAACTCCATATTTAACAAGTGGTAGCAGTTGGTCGTATCCATAACAATAGCTATTGCTTATGTAGGTGACTTACATGGCATAACTTATTTGCTTCTAACATAACTTTATGAGAGTGGTACTCTTATTGTCTTCATATTACAGGGGAGGAGACTGAAGTCCAGAGAGGTTTAAAGTCACTTGCCCAAAGGCTACTAGCTAGCAGGTGGGGTCCTAATTTTGAGCTCAGGGTGTCTGGATTCAGGAAATCTGTGTTCTTCACCAGCACAGGAAACTGCCTCTGAAGATTTTAGCTCCTTTTGTTCATTTTAAAAAGATTTATGGAATTTATTAGGGTGATGTTGGTTAATAATGTATACATTTCAGGTGTACAATTCTATAACACATCACCTGTATACTGTACTGTGTGCTCACCACCCCAAGTCAAGTCTCCTTTTATCACCATTTATCCCCCCTTATCCTCTTCTACCTCCTTCAACCTCCTTTCCCTTGGGTAATCACCATGATGTTGTTTGTGTCTAGGATTTTTCTTAATCCCTTCAGTTTTTCACTCAGCTCCCCAATCCCTCTACTCTGACAGCTGTCAGTCTGTTCTCTGTATCTATGAGTCTGTGTATGTTTTGTTTGTTAGTTTATTTTGTTCAATAGATTTCACATATACGTGAAATCATATGGTTCTTGTCTTTCTCTGACTGGTTTATTTTACTTAGCATAATACTCTCCATGTCCATTCATGCAGTTGCAAAGGGTAAGATTTCCTTCTTTTTATGGCTGAGTAGTATTTCATTGTATAAATAAATATACCATAGCTTTTTCTTTTGCTGTTTAATTTTTTAAATTTATTTTAATTGTTGTTCTTGTACAATTTTCTGTCTTTTACTCCCATCCCAGCCCACCGCCCCAGCCCTCCCCACCTCCCTCCCATTTCTACTGCCCCCTCCCCCTAGTTTTTATCCATGTGTCCTTTATACTTGTTCCTGTAAACCCTTCCCCTTTTCCCCTGAAATTTCCTCCCCTCTCCCCTCTGGTGACTGTCAGTCTGTTCTCAATTTCAGTGTCTTTGGTTATATTTTGCTTGTTTGTTTGTTTTGTTGATTAGGTTCCTATTAAAGGTGAGATCATATAATATACCATAACTTTTTATCCACTTAACCTGCTGATGGTCACTTGGTCTGTTTCCATATCTTGGCTGTTGTAAATAACACTGCCATGAACAGAGGGGTGCATATATTCTTTTGAATCACTGTTTCAGGTTTCTTTGGATATGTTCCCAGCAGTGGAATTGCTGGGTCATAAGGCAGTTCCATTTTCAGTTTTCTGAGGTGACTGCATACTGCTTTTCACAGTGGCTGTACCAGTCTGCATTCCCACCAACAGTGCACTAGGTGGGAATTGCACTAGGTGCAGTTTTCTGCATCCTTGTCAGCACTTGTTTGTTGATTTATTGGTGCTAGCCATTCTGACAGGTGTGAGGTGATGTCTCATTGTGGTTTTAATTTGCTTTTCTCTGATAATTAGTGACATCGAGCATCTTTTCATATGTCTAGTGGCCATCTGTGTGTCCTCTTTGGAGAAGTGTCTATTCAGGTCCACTGTCCATTTTTAATTGGATTATTTGTTTTTTTTAGTCTTGAGTTGTATAAGTTCTTTATAAATTTTGGATATAAACCTCTTATCAGATGTTTTATTAGAGATTATGTTCTCCCATTCACTGTGTTGTCTTTTTATTTTGTTGATGGTTTCCTTTGCTATGCAAAAACTTTTTAGTTTGATGTAGTCCCATTGTTTATTTATTTACTTTTGTTTCTCTTGCCTGAGGAGATACATCAAAAAAAAAATATTGCTATGGGAAATGTTTGAGATTTTACTGCTTATGTTTTTTTCTAGGATTTTTATGGTTTCAAATCTACAACTTAAGTTTTTATTTCGTTTTGAGATTATTCTTGTGCATGGTGTAAGAAGGCGGTCTAGTTTCATTTTTTTTGCACATATCTGTCCAATTTTCCCAACACCATTTACCCAATAGATTACATTTACTCCATTGTATGTTCTTGCCTCCTTTGGCAAATATTAATTGACCATTTAGGTATGGGTTTATTTCTGGGCTGTCTATTATGTTCCATTGATATACATGTCTGATTTTTTTTCACTTTTTATTGTTTAATTACAGTTGTCCCCATTCCCCCCCATTACTCTCCCTTGCCCTACTCACCTCCCACCTCCCACATTCAATCTCCACCCCACACCCCTAGCATTATCTTTATACATGGTACCTTTATACATGTTCCTTGACTTCACCCTTCCCCTTCTTTACTCCATTATCCCCCTCCCCCCTCCTCTCTGAGCACCATCATTTCATTCTTTATTTCCATGGCTCCGGTTTTATTTTGCTCACTTGTTTGTTTTGTTGATTAGGTTCCACTTTTAGGTGAGATGATATGGTATTTGTCTTTCACTGCCTGGCTTATTTCACTTAGCAGAATGCACTCATGCACTCCAGATCCATCCATGCTGTCGTGAAAGGTAGGAGCTCCTTCGTTCTTTCTGCTGCATAGTATTCCATTGTGTAAACGTACCAGTTTTTTGGTCCAGTCATTCACTAATGGACACTTAGGTTGCTTCCAACACTTGGCTATTGTAAATTGTGCTGCTATGAACATTGGGGTGCATAGGTTCTTTTGGATTGGTGTTTCAGGGTTCTTAGGGTATAATCCCAGCAGTGGAATTGCTGGGTGAAGAGGCAGTTTCATTTTCAGTTTTCTGAGGAACTTCCATGCTCTTATCCACAGTAGCTGCACCAGTCTGCATTCCCACCAGCAGTGTACTAGGGTTCCCTTTCTCCACAGCCTTGCTAGCACTTGTTTGTTGGTTTGTTTACGATGGTCGTTCTGACTGATGTGAAGTGGTATCTCATTGTGGTTTTAATTTGCATCTCTTTGATGGCTAGTGATGCTGAGCATCCTTCCATATGTCTCTGGGCCCTCTGTATGTTCTCCTTGGAGAAATGTCTGTTCAGATCCTTTGCCCATTGTTTTAAATTGGGTTGTTTGTCTTCCTGGTGTGGAGTCATGTGAGTTCTTTGCATATTTTGGAGCTCAAACCCTTGTTTGAGGTATCATTTGCAAATATGATTGGTTCCTTTTTCGTTTTGTTGATGTTTTCTTTAGCTGTGCAGAAGCTTTTTATTTTGATATAGTCCCATTTGTTTATTCTTTCCTTCATGTCCCTTGCTCTAGGGAACATATCAGTGAAAATATTGCTTCATGGAATATCTGAAGTTTTCTTGCCTATGTTCTTCTCCAGGACTTTTATGGGGTTGCGACTTATATTTAAATCTTTTGTCCATCTTGAGTTTATTTTTTGTATGGTGTAAGTTGGTGGTCACATTTCATTTTTTTGCATGTAGCTGTCTGGATCTCCCAATACCATTTATACTTGTTGTTTTTATATTAGCACCATGCTGTTTTGATTACTTTGGCCTTATAGTATAGTTTGATATTATGTAGTAGCGTGATTCCTCCAACTTGGTTCTTTTTTTTTAAAGATTGCTGTGGCTATTCAGGGTCTTTTGTGGTTTCGTATAAATTTTTGGAATATTTGTTCTAGTTGTGTGGAATACACCATTGGTATCCTGATAGGGATTGTATCTAATCTATAGATTGCTTTGGGTAGTATGGGCTTTTTAATGATGTTAATTCTAACGATGAATCCAGTATATGCTTCCACTTATTAGTGTCTTTAGTTTTTTTCTTTAGTGTCTTATAATTTTTTGAAAATAGGTTTTTTACATTCTTGGTTAAATTTATTCTAGGTGTTTTACTTTTTTTAATCAGTTGTGCATAGGATGGTTTTCTTAGTTTCCCTTTCTGATAGTTCATTATTGGTGTATATAAATACAACTGATTTATGAATATTTATTTTGTGTACCTGCTATTCATTGATCAGTTCTAGTAATTTCTTGGTGGAATCTTGAGGGTTCTTTATGTACAGTATCTTGTCACCTGCAAATAAGGACAGTTTTAATTCTTCCTTTCCAGTTTAGATGCCTTTTCTTTCTTCTTGTCTGATTGCTGTGGCTAGGACTTCCAGTACCATGTTGAATTAGAGTGGTGGAAGCTGACATCTCTGTCTTGTTCATGTCATAAGAGAAACACTTTTAACTTTTGCCCATTGAGTATGATGGTGGCTGTGGGTTTGTCATATATGGCCTTTATTCTATTAAGGTATGTTCCCTTTATTCCAACTTTGCCAAGAGTATTTTTAATCAAAAATGGATGCTGAATTTTATCAAATTCTGTTTCTATTGATATGATCATGTAAAACATTACAGACTCAGTCAAAGTCCTCTTTGTACCCTGTGCCCGATCTCATGTCCACTAATGCTGGTATTGACTCTCCTGGAGATGGTTGAGTTCTAGGAGGAGAGTATTAGGATCTTTTAATTGTGGAACTATCTTAGTATTTCCTGCATATTTGGTCATTTTATTCCTCAGGCCATAGAGAAAATGGGCAGACTTTTCTTCAAAGTCAATGCCTTCAACAGCTGCCTTCTTACCCACAGAGACATTCTTAGGTGTCCTAGAGAATGTGGCTGTCCCACTCCCCAAGTCTCTGTTTCAGCATCTTGGATGGTCTTTCCAAGCTTCAATCACTCCTATCCCTTTGTCCCCACTGGCTGGCTCCATTTAACCATCCTAGTCCCAGAGTGCTTGACTCCATCCTTGCATATCACCTCTTGATCGGTCGCTCCCTCTGGGTGCCTCATTCACTTATTTATTCACTCATTTATCAATAAACATTTATTGAGCTCCTACTATGTGCCAGGTTCTCTCCTAGGCACTGGAAATGCAGCAGTGCGTAAACAAGACAGACAGAAATCCCTGCCCTTCCAGTGCTTATACTCCTGCTTCCCCCTTGTTCCCTATCTCCTGCTCTTTTTGCAGATTTTTCCAAGCTCCATGCTCTGTAGTCTCACCACCAGCCTGTTGTCCTCCTCCATCTAGACCTGGTTCTCTGATCCTGGCCTCTGTTTCTCCAGAAAGACATTCGGGGTATAAATTCCTCTCTGAGCATGGGGTAACCATGAGCCTCAGACGTTATGTAAACCTGAGGTTTTCAAATTAGATATCTATTTAGTAGCAATAGGAGAAAAATCATAGGTGAAATTCCAAACTATAAAGCAGATAAGAAAGAAGCTGCTGAGGCACAAGTGAGGAACCCCTCTACCCTCATCCGGCCCATCATTTTCTATGGCAATTGTCAGGACTCTGGCACAGCACCCTAGGGTGCTATAGAACACAATTTAACAACCACTCCAGCACACTTTGTATGTTCACCAAGATGGACAGTTTGGGTTGGGGCTCCGCCTATTGAAAGGCTGGGGGAAAACTGGTGAATGTTGCTTACTCATTCCCCAAGGTCACAGTTTTCTGAGGCTGCTGGCTGGGCCTGCATTTAGTTATTTGTTTTTTCCTCCAGTTGACCGACTTCCTGGGCTGCTCATTTTGTCATTGTGTTCTTTTGTTGTTGTTGTTATACTTGTCAGGACTTATTTTCTTTCAAGAAAGAGGGCTCAACCCACATATTATGAGAAATTGGCTCTGACGTGTATTCCTATTCCTTTTCCAAAGAAGTTTCCCTATACATTTTTCTCAAAGGGTCATTAAACTCTAATAGGCTTCCCCTCCAGACTCCCCCTGGAACCCAAGTCTGACTTAAACAAGCATTTTCTGAAAACAAGGTGACTCTTATTTAAGGATTCTGAATGTATTCCAGTTCTTGGCAGTCTTAAGCACACAGCTGAATGCGTGCTAAGTCTAGCATGGATAATTACACCAGCTGTGACCTTTTAGAAACATGTATTTGGACTAAAGTGGTGTTTAATCATTTTTGATTGACTTAGGTTTTACTTGGTTTATGTTTGGTAAACTTCAAATATTTGCTTTTGTGTAAGCTGGTTAAACTCCCAAAGACAAGTGCCGTGTGTGGCCTGCTATGTGGATGGGCTGCTCTGCGATGTCAGCTGCACAACAGACTCAGTATGCTCATGCACATGTGCATGCACACACTTGCGCACACAGAATCAGAGGCAGGTAGAGTGGCGAATGACACTTGGAAGTAAAAGTAGCGTGATACTGCCATGCAGGGGTTGTGAAGTCTGAAAGATCACTGGCTGTTGGGAGAGAGACATAGGCTTGTTCTTGCTTTAAAGACAGTTCCCTTGTAGCTGCAGGGGCGGCAGGAGACAAAGCTTGGAAATGAGCTGCTCTTTCATTTGTGCTCACCAGCCTAGGATGGCCATGGACAAGCCTCTTAAACTCTCTGAACCTGAACATTCCCATCCTCAAAAGGGGAGCGATGTGCCCTTTCTCCCTTGCACCCCTCCCTGCCACCCATGCTTTTGAAGAATTAGGGATTATGCATATCAACTGTTGTCACACAGTTGGAATGTAATAATGGTATAGTATGTCCACATTTGGGTTTCTTACCATCTGCTCATCCTTCTGCAGACTGTTATTTGGTCATTCCTCCTTTGCTGTATACCCCACTCGTAATTGCTTGATGTAGTAGGAATTGCCAGACTCTTCTCACACACCCTGTCCTTACTATCTCAGTGGAAGCCTTTCTGACTTTCAACTGGCAGAACCTGCATTTATTCCCCTGACTCTCTCTTACCTTCAAAACTCACTCCATCAGACTGGCAGTTTTGAGAAAGTAGCATCCCTCCTGCCCCCATGCCAGGGACATTCCCCTACCAAACCCAGTGACTGATAGGAATTGGTATATACACATACCCCAACTTCCTCAGCCCTCAGATGAGGTGATGCTGAGGTGCCTGTTCTACGCCAAATGCCCATTCAGCATAATGGGAAGGGCTTCAGTAGCCTGCAGTGGTAGCTGGTGTGAAAACACGTGCTTTGCTGCTTCTTGAGTGTCTTCACAACATGGCAGCTGATGTTTGGATGATCCGAGAGGGCAAGGTGGCAGTGGCAATGTCTCCTATGACCTATATGTTTCCTGCGGCTGGTGTAGCAAAAGAATAAAAACTTGGTGGCTTAAAACAGCAAAGATTTATTCTCTTATAGTTCTGTGGGTCAGAAGTCCAAAGTCAGTTCACTGGGCCAAAAACAAGGGTCAGCAGGGTCATGTTTCCTCCAAAAGCTCTAGGGAGGACTAGTTCCTTGACTTTTCCAGCTTCTAGAAGCCATCCTCGTTTCTCGACTTGTGAATTTTGGGGTAGTCAAATCCTATTTGTATTTCTCTTTCTTATAAGGGCCCCTTGGAAAATCCAGGATAATCTCCTTATGTCCAGACCCTTAATCACATCTGTAAAGCTCCTTTCATCATTTAAGAAAACATTCACAGGTTCTAGGGATTAGAATATGGACATTACGTAGCCAACCGCAACCTGCCCTCAGAGGCCACACACTATCTCTTCCACATTATCTAGAAATGAGTGAGTATGTCCAACACACATTCAGAGAAGGGGAATTAGGTCCCTCTTTTTGAAGGAAGGACTACAGACATTTTTTTAATTTTTTTAACTTTTATTTTAATTGTCGATCTTGTACAGTTTTCTGTCTTTTACTCCCACCCCAGCCCAGAGAAAGAGCAGGAAGGCCAGTGTAAGACATCAGCTCTCTTAGCAACTGAGATTTTTCAGAAAGAAAAAGGAACATAAATGGGGGTATATGTATGCTGGCATCAAGATTGACCTTTTTGTTCATATTTTCAAACCATCAGAAAGGTCAATCTTGATGCCAGCATACATATACCCCCATTTATGTTCCTTTTTCTTTCTGAAAAATCTCAGTTGCTAAGAGAGCTGATGTCTTACACTGGCCTTCCTGCTCTTTCTCTGGGAGCAGCTGCTCTTCCTGGGACAGATTGCTTATAAGGACACCAAAGTAAAAGTAACACATTAACCTTAAGCTCCACTGTCTTCTCTCTCTTTTGCCTTGGTATGAGTGTGTGTGTGTGGGGGGGGGGGTATAATTCATATGATTGAAAAATAAATTTCTATACAGAGACTAGAAGTAACAAGAGATAAAAAGGACTAGAATTTTACATGATCTGCCACTCTTTACCCATACGCTTTAATTAACCAGTATTTATGATAGCATACTACATGCCAAGCACTGGAACAGCTGGGGCAGAGCAATGAGCATGTGGGTATAGGGCCTGCCTCCAGGGGCTTGCAGTTCTGTGCAGCCTCAGACAGGGATAAAATGACCCCTCAGACACATTGTGGTCACAAGTGCCCCCTTCGTAGGCCCTTCTCTCATTCCTTCTCTTTTCTTCTATTTCTTTTGTAGTCCAAAAGCATTGGAACTTTGAAAAATAGCCAGAAATGGGGCCACTAGAATGCCCTTTTCTGTTAGTACTACTAACAGAAACTCATCTCATTCATATGGAAATAAGTGCAATTCATTTCCATAAGGACTCCACAGCTCCAATTCTTGAACAGAGAGATTGAGAAACTTATTATAGATGATTTGGGCAGTTTCCTTTGGAGCCATTATAGGAACCGACCTCCTCTGGTCTCAGAAGTGACAGAGTCCTTAGGCACCAAAGGACACCATGCAGCTGAACATCTTGGAGCCATTGACTTCAGCTTTGCCAGGTGCTTCACGTATTAGGAAAGAAGCAGGTCTTCCCCGTGGGGGTTGGCTACCAGCCTCGATAAGAATCTTTGTCAGCAACCTTTGGTAGAAAGAATTGTCCCAGACAAACCTTTATGGCATTCCCATCAGCCTGTGTTTGCTTTTGTTCAGCCTTGATCCTGGCTCAGGCATTTTATTTTGGTTCTGCTTGCATTTTTTTTTTTTATGACAGCTTACTGAGATATAATTCATGTGCCATGCAATTTACCCATTTAAAGTATTCATTTCAGTATTTCTTTGTATATATTCATAGAGTTGGTCCACCATCCCCACAATTAGCCTTAGAACATTTTTATCACCCTTGAAAGGGACCCCATATCCATTCCCTCTAATACCCTCATCTGTCTCCCCAGCACTAGGGAACTAATCTACTTTCTGTCTTTATAGATTTGCCTATTTGGATATTTTGTATAAATGGAATCATACAATATGTGGCATTTTCCGTTGGCTTCTTTCACTTAGCATAGTGAAAATTTCCTTGGTTCTCAAGATTCATCCATGTTGTAGCATTTATCAGTACTTCATTCATTTTTATGGAAGAATATTACTTCATTTTGTGGATATATCATTCATTGATTAATGGACACTTGGGTTTTTTTCTACCTTTTGGTTGTTATGAATAATGCTGCTATGAATATTCATGTATACGTTTTTTTGTGGACATATGTTTTCATTTCTCTTGGGTGTATATCTAGGAGTGGAAATTCTGGGTCATGTGATAACTTTCCATTTACTTTTCTGAAGAACTGAGAAGACTGTTTTCCAAAGTGGCTGCACTATTTCACAATTCCATCAGCAATGCAGGAGGGTTCCAATTTCTCCACATCCTTGCCCACACCTTTTGTCATCTGTTGTTTTGGTTATAACCATCCTAGTGGGTGTGGAGTGGTAGCTCGCTGTGGCCTCCTTGGAGTTTAGCCTTTCTTGATGTTTGACTTTCCATGTCTCCTTTGGTAACATCTCTCCACATTTCTCCCAATGCTGAGCTCATGGTAAATTCTCATGTACCATGTGACTTAGATGAAGGGGAGTTGACCATATTTTTTTTACCTAGTGATGCTCTGCCTCATCTCCTGCCTCACGAACAAGACTTTTCATTTTCTGTCCATGAATTCCTTTTACCATCTTAATACCCACCCTAACATTTGGCTTTACATTTCTGCTCAGTGTGGGCATACCTTCCTTGAACTCTAAGTAAGCTCATTTGCTTGGGAGAGAATCTGTTTCAAATGTCCAGAATGCACCGTAAATGCAATAAAGTGCAAGAGCTCATGTTAATTCTCCCAGCCCAGTGCCTGGCCCACAGGGGTTATACCAAGAAATGCTTCCTTCCTTCTTCCTTCTGCTTTGTATATTACTTTCCTATTACTGCTGTCACAAATTACCACAAACTTGGTGGCTTAAAAAGTACAGATTAATTACCGTAGAGTCATGTAGATCAGAAATTAAAAACAGATCTCACTAGGCTAAATCAAGGTGTTAGCAGTGCTACATTTCTTATGGAGGCTCTAGGAGGAAGAATCCATTTTCCTGCTTTTTCCACCTTCTGGAAGCCACTCCCATCCTTGACTGGTAGCTCCTTTTTCCATCTTTAAAGACAGCAACATTACATTTTCTCAGACCCTGCTCCAGTGGTTATACTTCCTCTGACTCTCTATCCTGCCTCTCTCTTCCACTTTTAAGGACGCTTATGATTACACTGGACCTCCCT
Organism: Glossophaga mutica; assembly: GCA_039655065.1. NCBI lineage: Eukaryota > Metazoa > Chordata > Mammalia > Chiroptera > Phyllostomidae > Glossophaga > Glossophaga mutica. Next base: position 26,375,235 of record CM077315.1, read on the forward strand.
AGATAATATAGGATACTCTTCTTATTTTAAAGTCAGCTGATTAGCAATCTTAATTCCATTTACAACCTTAACCACTTTGCCATGTAACATATTCACAGGTTCTGAGGATTTGAATATGGATATCGTTGGAAATAATTATTCCACCACACTTTCCTTTTTCTCCTCCCCCTTAGCCTTTCCCCTTCCTGCCTTCCCACTTTCATTCTTTCTCTCCTTTCCCTCGTACTTGCTCCCACCACATTATAATAGGGGAAGAAATGGAGCGGACTGTCACTTTACCAAGTGTGCCAGCAGGTCACTGGCAGTTCTGAGGTCATTATTGAAACGCCAAAGGCAATAGAAGCTGTCTGTCAAAATTGGTTTCATAACTTGTATGAGTAAAAATATATTCTGAAGTTTCAGAGCATATTTTTAAATAGAACTTTTACTCCATGGGTTAATTTTTTTTAGAATATTATGAATTTGCAAATTTTAGAATGCAATTCTTTCATCCTTTAATCAGAATCATTTAAAAGGCAAGTATTTTTTAGGTGTTGTACACAAAGAGGATACATTGCTGGGTGGCACAATTGAATCTTGGAATTGGGAAGAAAACTGGGAAGGAGGGGTCTGTGGCAGAGTGTCTTTCCATCCTGTGACCTTCACTCTAGTCTGTGAGTGAAGGCTGATGGGAAGATGCTTAGGGAAAGGGTGTTAGGGCCATCATTGGCTTAACTGTGGAGAAAGATACACTTGGAGGGTGAATGGCGAAAGGTGAAGGAAGTACAGGAATCACAAAGCAATCTAGACTTTCTTTTCAAAATTTTCTTTGAGCACATTTGCAAGATGTAAAATGAAAACAAATTTACTCATTCAAGAGATCTCTGCTTGGAATGTGCAGTTTGAAAGGAGAAATACTGTTCGATGGGAGTGGGGCAAGAAGATTACAAGGCAAAGAAACAAAAGGCAATACACTTGTTTTCATGGAGCTAATACTGATATAATTGCACCCTATGCACCACAAGCTGGGAAGGGCATGCTGATGTTGTCTGTAGTAGATAGATCTCGTTTCCTGGTTGTCCTGCACCCAACTCCTCTGGATTATTTGATATTGGTGGTGACTAGTACCCTGACTCCTAATATGGAAGCTATAGCAGGAAGATTCTCTGGAAGTGGAGGGTGGCTATATGCCCTCTACTTGGTTAGTTGGGTTTCAGTGGGGCCAGATAAAAGGATAGTTAGAATTTAATTGAGGGCAGCTGCAGTAGGATCTGTAGCATGGTGGTAGCTTCCTTGTCCAGCTGGTTTGCCAAAAGATGCTAAGTCTTGGTTCTCTAAGACTGGCTTGGATCATGCCCATTTTCAAAGTTGATTCTTCTATCTTCTCATTTATTCTGTGGACTCCAATTGCCTTCTCTAAATTACTTCTCTACTTAACATAGCAAAATCTGGTTTCTGTTGCCTATAACTCAGAACTCTGGTGAATAACGCTGTCTATCAACCTTGAGAAAATAAGCTTAGGAGCTGCTGATTATAAACATATAGGAAGTTTAGGCATTACAGCTTACAGACCTTTGCCAGGATTGGTCTTCCTTTGGGTTTTTGGGTGTCTCTCTCCTGGACATTCAGGTCATTGTTCAAAGCTACTATCTCAGAGATGACTTCCACAACCACTCTGTCTCTCTCTATCAAGGAGGTTTTCAGCCCTGGCTATATGTTGGATTTACTTGGATTTTAAAAATACTAATGCCCAGGTCCTACCTACCATGGTTTCTGATTTAATTGGTATGGTAAGCAGCCTGAGCGTTTGGGTTTTTAAAATTAATTTGGGTGATTTTAATGTGCAGTTGAGGTAGAGAATCCCTGGTCTATCACATCTTTGCAAGGCACTTAATACTCTCTAATATGTATGTTTTGTACTTTCTGACTTGAACACTGGCTAACTTCCTGCACTAGAAGGTAGGCTCAGTGAGAACGAGCATTTTCTTGTTCTTGTACTTGTAGTAAATACTAATACAACAAATATTGAATGAATGAATGAATGAATGAATGAATGAATGGAAAGTGCAAACTTTTTTTTTCTTTTCTCAGCTGGTTGCCTTTCAAGATGCTTAGATTTACTATAGGTGGTAAATCTCAGCAACCTGTCTTCATCATCCTCTCCTCTCGATTTCCTTCTCAAGTCTTAGCCTGGGATCTATCTGTGCTATTGTACCATGGACACAGAGCCTCAGACACCAACATTCAAATCTTATCTTGGGAGGGCAACTGGAGAGCTTTAGATTTCTCAGGTGAGGAGGGGCAGGGAGAGGCTTACCCTTTCAGATTCTTCGGAGGAGAATTGACAAAATTCTCCTTAGGAATTAAGGACAGTTGTTTCTTCTGGTCTCAGTATAGGGTTAATTGTGTGGGCTCTATGAAAACTGCCTGAGTTTAAATTCGGTCGCTGCCACCCTTAAGCTTTGTGCCCTTGGTCAAGTTACCTCACTTTTCTGTTCCTCATTTTCTTCATGGGAAAAATGGGGGTAATAATAATGAAACTTTTCTCATAAGGTTGTTTGTATGAAATGAGTTTACTGTTTTTATAGCCTAACTTAAGGGTTGTGGTTATGCTAAAAGAGCCACCAGCTCTGAAGTTAAGAGGGAATGTGGGGGAAGGAGGGACAGGCATGTGGAAGGTCATGTGGAATAGCTGTGCTTAACTTACTGAGTGACCACTAGGAACTAGGGTGGTATTAAGTGTTCTTCATGGACCCTCTTATTAAATGGTCACAACCAGATAAGCCAGCACTATGATTACCTCCAATGTTGTAGACATATGAACTGGAATCCAACCCCTACAAGTGTGCCTGACTCCAGAGCCCAAGGTGAGATATTGCTTCTAGAACTTGAGCCAAAAGGCATCTACCACAGTGAATGCATTTCCTGGACTTAAGGGACTGAGCTAGAGGAAGGACTTGAGAAGTTGGAATAAAGGGAGAATGTGCAGATTTCATGGAGAGGGCATTATGAGTAGGAACTTCAAGAAAGCAGTGAAGCCAGAGAGAACTTGGCAGCGATAATGGTGTCCACATAGGCAAAGGTGAACATGACCTGGAAGAGGAAGCTGTTGCAGCAACAGCTCTTTATCATGATGGGGATGCCTGACAGGCAGGCAGAGTTTACACAAAATCTGCTCTGCGAATTTCTACCTTTTTTCCTGGTTCATTCTCTCCCACTGGAGGCACCCCATTATTTTCCTTCCTTTTTTCTCCTACTACTTCTGTAGTCTGATTATAGAGCGGTCGATGTATTAATCTATGCATTTAATAAATATTAAATATATAGAGGGCCTTCTTTGGGCTAGACAGATGCTGCAGGTAAAACAGTGAGGATCCCACCATTTCAGTCCTCACCATCCCCCACCAAGACGCCTCGGTCACAGTGAGCCCCCAGCAGGTCCTGCCAGTCAGTGTGCTCACCTGGGTGAGCCTCTGTTCCACATCAGAAACCCAGCTGGGAGTCAGAAAAATGCATGAAGGAAAAAAATCACAGGCTGCCAGTAGACCATGGCCAGTTTCTCTCCTAAGACCCCCTCCCCCTCAGACTCATTATTATATGATGCTATGGACTACAGGGTGCCCACATCTCTAAATGCTGCTCAATTTCCTCAGAAGCGTGCCTGCCCACCCAGGCCTAGGTAGGTAGAACTACAGATCAGGAAATGATTGCTTCTCTTGCCTGAAGGAAGCATCCCACAGTGTGGTTGTCCCAAGAGAAAGCTCTTGCTTTGTACCCTGAGTGTTTCAGGGCAGGCTAACTCTTTTTGGAAACCATCACTTTTCTTTATTTTCACTGTCATTCCCCTAATCTGCACGACCACCTGCTAGCATGAATTTTTGCAATAACTTCTACCTGAAAGGCTCCTTTCCACATCCCACATAGTCAGAAAGTTTCCAAAGTGGAACTCCAGCCATGGAATTCCTGTCCCCACTCTGGCAAATGCTCCCCAAGGTTACTAGAAGGGGCTAGGAGGTCAGCTCCTTTCACCTGCAGGGCCTTAGGGTTGGCCCCTGACTCTCTGGCCTAATTAATACATCCCTCAGCTAAGTACTGGGAAGTGCTTTCTTCTCTCTCCTCCAGCCCATCATCAATTCCTCAGCTCTGCAGTTAGAGCCCAGCTGATTTGCCAATTCCTCTTACTACAGACTCATCTAACTTACCCAGTTGTGATTTCACCTGTATTGGTGTGGTTCTTTCATTAGTATCTGTCTCTTCTGTAGGCCCAGTCAGGGCATGGAGCTCTTAATCTCATTTTTCCTCTCTTCTAGCAAAAACTTGTAGATTTCCATGTACTTTCAAATATTCATTCATCCCTCCTACTTTAATAACTGAGCCCTAAATTCTCTCAGAGCAGCAACATGCCCAGCTGAGACCATATTTCTCAGCCTCTCTTGTGTTTAAGTATGTCCAGGTGAGGAAGTTCTGGATATAAAGTATTGTCTGGCACATGTGGGAAGGATATCTGATGGGATATGACTCCTTTAGAAGAAGGCACTTTTGTCCTTCCATTGTTTCGGATGTGGATGTAATGGCTGGAGCTTAAGTAGCCATCATTAGATCATGAGGTGAAGCTGTTGATTGATGGAGGATTAAGATAGAAGGAAATTGAATTCCTGATAACAATGGGAGTCCCCATACCAACTGTGGACTGCTTCACTTTATACTTTTTTTCTTAGAAAATTATTTTGTTGATTCTTTTTCATAAAAAATTAATTTGAATTACATCTATTTGAAATGGTAAGGTCACATCTAGAGAATAAGTCATCCTGCAAGAAATCTGTTTATATAACTCATTATAAACACTTTTTAAATGTTTTTATTATATTATATATGTTCCTTTTTAAAGAAGCATCCAACACAAAGCTAAACTTATTATTACTTTGCCTGTTCCCAATCTTGTGAGAAATACTTTCTTTATTCAAAATCCTGTACCCTATAGGAAAAACAATTCTCACAACCTGACAGCTACCCCTGACTTTCTCTCTAAAGCATTTTCCTTCAAATTTCTCCTCTCATATACACCAATTGTCATGCACACCATTAGTTCTTTTCTTTTTCCAGCAAGACAAAGTTTTAACTATTGCAACTCTATGTACAGCTCTACACTCAAAACAGAAATGAAAACAAGAGCCACATAAAACATGAAAACAAAATACACCCTCAAACATCACAGAACAGGTAGAAAATATTCTGGTGGTGTTTACAAATTAGTTGCTATTTTTGCAGAAAATTGTTAGATGCTGAAAATGTTGGTAGACTACATACCAATGTAAATAAATCCATCTCATTGCAGAGCCTGTACAGATAAACCAACACTGACATTGTTGGACTGCTCACATGTTGCCATTTATTTAAATAGTTGATGTTCCCAAGGTCTTTCTGTCATAATTTCAAGCTAGTAACTTTTAGCCATTTCATGTGTGAGCTGTAATAGTAGCAACTCAATGATACAGGAAATCTGCATACTTAGTACTCAGAGTAACACAAATACTGTACTACTAACTCACTTTGTGTGCCAGATAATATAATACAAATAAAATGACAAATGCAAGCAGAATATAGAATGGAATATCTAATTAGTGGACACTTGTTAAGCCAATTTACTGGAAGCATCTTGTGCATGAAGGACTTTTAAGATGTATGACAGTTTTTTCTCATTTTCAGTACCATAAATACAGTTTTTTATTACCAAAAGATTTAGTAAGAAAGTACAAACAGAACACACAACAGCTTAGCCAGGTGAACTCATTCATTAGACTTTGGAAAAAGTCCGCTTTGTGCACCTGGCAAAGAGAATTGCATGAAGCTGGAAGTAGAGGCAGCTAACCAGGTGAGATTCAGCATGGGAAATGGGGAAAAGCTTGGCATAAATGTTTCCCATGCAGGAAAAGACCCCATAGTGCCTTTCTAGGAAGTACTTAACACAAAACTCCTGCTCCCTCCTGCACCTCAGTGCCTCATCTCGGAGGACCACATCAGTATTGTGTGTCAAGTCCAGTGTGTGAGAGAAGGATAGGATGGAGGCTGATGAAGAAAGAGGAAGTTAATCTGCACATTTGTCTTTCTTCCCAAACAACTGCTTGAGGATACCCTCACAGTTTAAAGAGCTAATGTCACTTTGCCTAACAGTGGAAATCTATCTGTAGCAAACTGTTGGGGTTCCTTTTGAACTTCTTTTTAAATGAAATTTCCTCCTTCATTCCCATAGTCTTTAGAATCCAGGGATGGATCTTAAGCTAGTATGAAGTCAAACTGGGCACGTTTGCAGGGACAGACACCATAGCTATCTCCATCTCCCAATGGAAAAGTCATTTTTGGATATTACCTGCAGGATTTGTAGCTGGCACAGAGCTTCCAAGTTGAGATGTCTCCCTAAAGAGTAAATTGAGAGACATGTTTGCATGACATTACTTCATTTTCTAGGCACTGACTTCCCTTGGCCCAACATAGTCCACAATGGAGGGGAAAGTTCTCTGGCTAGGATTATTGCAGCACCTAATCTAGGCACAGGCCTTCTTCCAACAGTCTGTCGTTTGCCTCCATACTAAGAAGTGGTCCCCAGAGTGCAGTATGACATAATCCTTTCCCCATGCACAGGTGCCTGAGAAGTTCAAAGATGGAGGGTCCATACCTGTTGTTTGGGACTGTTACCTTATTTGACCTGGTTGTCTTTTTTAATGGTTGCTTTGGTCAGTGAGTACCAGGCTCTCCCTCCAGAGAAAGGAGCAAGATGGGACAAATCTTTTTGCAGAGGTGAATAAAACTTAGATTGCACAGGGTGAGATTGGTAGAGGTTCTCTCACACTTACACTGGCCTGCGCCCAACTACTTTGAATTAGCAAAACTGTTCAAGGTAAAGAAATAAATTGAAATATGCTGAGTATTACAAGAATGCTTACATGGAAGCTAAAAAAAATGAAAGAAAGAAAGAAAGAAAGAAAGAAAGAAAGAAAGAAAGAAAGAAAGAAAGAAAGAAAAAGGAAGAGTAAGTTTAAACACTCTACAAAGAATCCCTAAGTTGGTATTTGTTTCAATTGCACCATAAACCAAGAAATAGATTTGGAGCAGGGAACAGGGTGGTTTATGGAGACAAAATAAATCCACAACAGGTTGTAGTGATAGAACTCTACATTTTTACCTGGATTTGCAGCAAATATTTGAAATAGTTTCTTCATACTAAAGTTTTTGAAGATTCTCTTGACCTCCTAACATGACAGATAGTACACAGTTTAACTGAATCATGACAGTAACATAGTCAATTCTCATTATTCATAGATTCTATTATGAATCTGCCTACCTGGTAAAATTTATTTGTAATTCCTCAAATCAATACTTGTGACACTTTTGTGGTTATTTGCATGCATGGGCAAAGCAGGGGAAAATTTAAGTCATTGACCCATGTTTCCAGCTAAGGTGCAACATGGAGACTGCCTTCTTGTTTCAGCTCTCATAGTGCAAATAGCTGTGCTTTTTGTAATCTATTTAGTGCCAGGTTTTGCATTTTTGTGATTTTCATTGGTGATTTTGCTATTTAAAATGGCCTGTGTGTTAGATTAGCTTCCTTCAGGCATGAGTTACAGTGCTGTTGGCCATTTACTCAGTGTGAATGAATCAACTATGTACTGAATAAGATGACATTAAATAGAAACATGTATAAAACAAGGTTATGAATTAATCAGTTGATGATAATGTTGTGACCTGAGGCTTGCAGGAACCTAACTGTGTATCTCCCCTAGGAGCAGTGTTTCAGTATTGCTTAATTCAGTATTTGTTATAAAATCTAAGTACTATGGGTAATGAGAATTGACTGTATTTCTAAGAGGAGTTTAAAGATGGATTTTGTGGTTTTGATTCAAATTTATGTTTCCTGAAGTCCTGTTCCATAGTAACAGACTGCAAAGACATCATTTCACTGGAGAAGGTGTGGCTGGAATTGCCATTAGAAAGAGTGGTGCCATTCTACAGCCTGACTGTCAGATGTAGCAAGGCAGCCCAAGACAGAGGGAAAGTACATGGGTGAGACATGTGATTGCTCATTTTTCATTTTCTGAGTTATCTATGAGATCTTGGAGACTGCAACAATGTAAGGCTTTCCCAAGGAAGCCTGCAACTGTGTATTTAGATTTTTTTTAGGGAAAACCTTTATCAAAAGTCAAATTTGTTTCCAAATATGTAAGTTGCATCATGGTAGTATCTTAAAGGAACAGCACTGTATTACAGATGTTCTGCTTATATAATTCAAAAAAAGTATCAGTTTATAAGGATGATTCACACTAAACATAATCAAGTACACACCAAGTCTTTCACCAATCAGAGCAATTCTAGATAATGAGCATCAAATCTCAGGAACATGTACGGTATTTGTTTTCCACAAAGCATTGAAAGGATGTAAATGAGACAGAGCTGGAGCAGAGAACAAAGCCTTATCTGGAGATGGCAAACACATTCCATCTTGTGGGTTATCTATCATTGATTGGTGGTGAATATAGGGAAAATGTGTTGAGAGGTGTCTGAGGCCAGCTGTGCACTGTGACATGATTGATTAGTGATGTCTGCTGTGGGTGAGGATTTAGGTAGCATTCATGCCATCTATTTGCCATGTGTAAGTTAAAGCAGTAGAGTCTCAGCGTAAGAATCCCTCTCTCACTAGTTCATAATGGAATCATGTCTGGTTTGGTGATCTTCCTTACTGCTGTGCTTCGTTTATTCCCTTATGTAGGGTAGAAGTTCAATGAATAGTTGCTAAACATAGGTGCGTATTTATTTACCAGTAAATGTACAGGGGAAGGGAGGGAAGGAAGGCAAGCTTTTCATGCCTCTGAAGTAGAGCAGGGGCATCAGTTTGAGGCCACAAAGTCTTCCTATTTGATATGAAATCCTGTCCCATGCTTGGCAACTTCTCTTGCCTTGACCTAAGGCCATTTAAAGATGCAAAACATTGCAGATATCACCAGTATCAGCTTTGAAGAACAGGCTGTGCTACTGGCAGCCACAGAAGCTCAGCAGGACTCAAGATTGGGAATGGATTTTCTGATTTTTTTGAGTAGTTAAAACTATAGCTACCCATGAGGTATTACATAGAATCACCGCATAAAGACTTCTGTCATTGATTTGTGTCCCTTTCAGAGTCTTGTTTATCAACATAACTGACTTCTCTCCTAGAGGGTACATTAAGCCTAAACAGAGCCAGCCCATCCATTTCTTCCTAGGTTCCCTATAGAGCAGATGGTCACACCTGCAACTTCTCTTCATGATGTGCTCAGGAGCCACACAAGGGAACACATGTCTGAACAGCATGGATACAGGTTCCTGAGGGGTGTCTGTGGAACACAGCAGAACCTAATGGCAGATAATAGAAGGGAGGTCCCTTTCTCTGATCCTTGTATGGAATCCAAGCACTGGTTTTCAGTATGATGCATAAGGTAACTCATAGAATTTCATTTTAAATTATTTAAAAAAATTTATTTTATAATATGCATGATATAGTACTCTAGTGGTAAAGTAAATACACACATATACTGCATATTCATATATATACGAAGTCCACTTCTGTCTACTCCTCTCACTAAGCATAGCACAAACATTAGGGTATTCTCCACCAAAGAAAAATAGGAAAAATCTGAAAGGTGGAGAGAAGAAAGCAAATCAGCTAGGGACCTTGAGATCTAATATAATAATGATGAGCTCTTTAGGTTTTCTTTTTGCTTCATACATTCTGTACCGGGTTCCAGAGAAATCAGCAAATCTAGAAATGCTAATGGGTGCAAAGAAAAAAAAATACCCAAGAAAAGCCTGCTCTCTCTAGCCAAAGGACTGGGAAAGTGGTGGTATAGCAAGAGAGATCATTCTCAAACACCATGAAAAAAAAAATTTGTGCACCACTCCAACCCAACATCAGCAAAGGCCAAGCAGTGAGCCCTGATGTCTACCCACATCACAGGGGGAGCAGTAATGAAGTGAGGTGCCCCTCACTAACCAGCCATGGTGGTACCAGTGAAAGCCTAGTGGGGAAGCAAGAATCCCATCCTTCAGCAGTAATAAGGCACCTCTCCACCCTAAATGGAGGTTGAGTAATGAACTTGAACTTCCATCCCCACCTGACAATAATGAAATGGCATGGATTTAGAGGAGGCCTGCAAAAAAGAAGATTTAAATAATAACCAGAGTCTTATAATAGAAAAATGTTCAGGATGTAAGTAAAACTCACATATTATACCAAGAAGTGGGAAAATCTCAACATGAGTGAGAACAGACTATCGACAGATGCCAACATCTAGAAGACACATATTTTGGAATATCTAACAAGGATTTTAAAGCAGCTAACATGAATGCTTTAGTGAGCAATTATGAACATTCTTGAAATAAATGAAAAATAGAAAGTCTCGGGAAAAAAGTTGTAAAGAAGAACCAAATGGAAATTTTAGTACTGAATCATAAATAACTAAACTTAAAAAGACATCAGAAAAGAACCCTCAATGGATAGACTCAACAGTAGAAAGGAAGGAACAGATTCAAGAATCAGTGAACTTGAAGATAGAACAATAAAAATTACTCAATTTGAAACAATGAAAATAGACTTAACAAATGAACAAAGTCTCAGAGACCTGAGGGACTATAATAGAATATCATGTTATAGACACAGGACAGGAGAAAAAGGGTGGAGTTTAAAGAGTATTTGAATATATAATGTCTTAAAATTTCTTGAATTTGGCAAAAGACATAAACCTCAATTTCAAGAATCTCAGCAAACCCAAAGTAGTATATCTCCAAGAAATCAATGTTAAGATGTAACATAGCCAAACTTCATACTGAAGACAAAGAAACATTCTTCAAAAAAAGCCAGAGGTAAATCGTACCTTACCACATGGAAAAAACAGTTTGTATAACAACAGATTTCTTATCAAGAGCCATGAAAGACAGAACGAAATGGCATATTACTTTTCCAATGCTGAAAGAAAAGATCTGTCAACCCAGAAATTCATATCTAGTGAAAATATTCTCCAGTAAAGAAGGAACAATAAAGACATTATAAGATGAAGGAAAACTAACAGACCTTGTTACCAGCAGACCTACCCTGTAAGAATAGTTAGAGGAAATTCCCTAAACAGAGAAGAAATGATAAAAGAAGGAATTGTGGAACTTTAAAAATGAAGAAAGAATAAAAAGACTAAAAGTGTGAATAAATACAGTGGACATTCTGTCTATATTAACTTTTTTAGATATGTCTGGTGATTGATGCAAAAATTGTAATACTGTTGTGATTTTCAAGGTATACAGAGGAAATATTTAACACTGTAAGTGGGGTAGGGTAAAGAGACTTAAGAGCAGGTAAGGTTTCTACATGTTACATGAAGTGATAAAATGCAAATATCAGTAGACTGTGGTAAGTTATGTATGTGTAATGTAATACTTAGAGCACTTACTAAAAATACATATATGAAGGGATATACTCAACACTATAGATAAAGCATAGTGGAATTCTAAAGAAATGATCAGGTAACCTGGATGAAGGCAGGAAAAAGGAAACAGAAATGAAAAATGGAGGAAACAAATAAAAAACAAGAACTAAAACAGAAGCCTGAAGCCCTAATATGTCAATTAATTTAATTTAATGCTCTAATGCACCAATTAAAACACAGAGATTGATAGTGGATAAAAATATGATAAAACTACATGCCATCCATAAGAACTTCAAATGTAACATTACAGTAAGAAAAGTAAAGTCTGAAAGTAGAATGATGGAAAAATTATATATCAATAATCAAAATAAAGCAGAATAGGAGTGGCTATATTAACACCAGAAAAAAAAGAGAGACTTCAGAGCAAGAAAAGTACCAGGGACAGAAAGGGACCTTACACGATGAAAGGGTCAGTTTACCAAGAAGACGTAACAACTCTAAATATCTGTGTACGTAACAACAGAGCTGCAAACCATGCCAAACAAAAATTGATGAAACCGAAAAGGGAACTAGGCAAATCCACAATTATAGTTGAATACTTCAGTATCCCTCCCTTCAACAATTGATAAAACAGTTAGAAAATCAGCAAGGATATAGAAGAACTCAGTACCATCAATCAATGGGATCCAATAGGTAGAACATTCTGCCCAACAACAGCAGACCATATCCTGGACTAGAAAACAAACCTCAACAAATTTAAAAGGACCACATGGAATTAAACCAGAAATCAGTAACAGAAAGGTAATGGGAAAATTATCTCCAAACATATGAAAACTAAACAACACAACACAGCTCTAAATAATTTTTGGATCAAAAAGGAAGTCTTAGGGGAAATAAAAATACTTGTATATGTTGAACTGAGTGAAAATAAGTAAATAAAGCAGTGTAAAAACTTCATGTATAATTACAGTATAAAATGGAGAAAAAAGACTAAGAAAATTATCCCTACATGTCAACAGCATTTGTTTCTCCAAAAACAAAAGCAAAAGCAAGAACCTTTGGAAGAGGGTGATAGAGAAAATGCTCAGCGTTCCAAATTCCAGGTCATGTCTCTCTTTCTTGGGCACACAGAATACTCTGCCTCCCAGCTCTCTTTCCTGGGGTATAAGTTCTGGTTACAGGAGGAAACAGAACATACATTAAAATTAGTATTATCCAATTAAGTTTAACTAAAAGGCTATTTATAAAGGTGTGGGTGAGGGCTAGGGAAGCCACAAAGGATGTTAAAGTGCCCTGTCACAAAGGACAGTAGGGTTGTTACTAATCTGAGGCCTAAAGAGGCAAATGCAAATAATTAGAGTCTGAAGACAGTGAAGGGTATATTGAGAACTATTGGGGAGAACTGTGGCCTTTGTCAAGAGACCCAGTCTTCTCAAGGTGACTCAGTGGGGGAGAAACTGGAGAAATTAACCTTCCCCTTCTTTCCTCTGTCTGGATCCCCATTGGCCAAACTCAATGGGAAGCCAGAGGTGAAAGGGTCCCTGTGATCTGTAATCCAAACAGACGAGCCTCTCAGGGTGGAAAACAAGGTGGAGAAAAGTAGATCAAGGATTTTTTTTGGGGGGAGGCATAGAGGTAAGTGAAAAGCTATCTGGGTGGCATAGGGACCCAGAGATTGAGTGACAATGTTTAAAATGGCAGCATCATGAAGATGGACTATTTGGAGGCAAGTTACCAAAAGGAGCCACTCCCTCTCCCAAATCAACTATGATGTGAGTGAGAAATAAGCCTTTATTATACTAAGCCACTGAGATTCGGGATTGTTTGTTAAAGCAGCTAGTGTTAATTACCCTGACTAATACATCCCATAAAAGTCAGGGCCTGAAATTCTGTGTGGAATCATATATTAAACACATGGTGTAGCACTCAGGGGTAATTAAAAAGTGATTCCAATTTTTACTTTTGTCCCCTGAAAAATACCAATGGGGCTACAATTCATAATCTTAATGACTCCTCTTAAAACCACTTTTATCACTAATACAGTCTTCTTTTGGCCAAACTAGACTCTCATCTATCAAACCTTGAAAACTTCCTCCAGCTCCCAGTCTATGCAGGATTTATTCTTATTCGTGCCCTCTTCCCTTTCAGCTCTTTGTATTGTAGGTCATTTAGCTCTCTCTTTGTATTTTCCATTATCCCTTCAGTCTTTCTTTTATCACAGAAGATCACTGAATCTGGTTGCCTAATACGGAGGAATGTATGGGGGTTATATAAAATTAAGATAGGGACATTGGAGGAATCTAGGGATAAGGTTAAAACAGGCTTGTGGCAGGTGGGCTGTGCTGGGAATTCATCTCTGAAACAGAGTTGACATGCAGTGTGCTTATTAGGGAGAATACTTCAGATCAACATCTGTGGAAGGGAGAGGGAGGAAACAGGATAGACAGAGGGAAGCCACATTGCCACATAGGAGCCCAGGAACCTATACAAGCCCATCAGACTTGTCCTGCTTTGGCCTGGCCTTTTATCCTCCTGCCTCCATTTGACATTGATGTGTGACTTTGGGTGAGGCAATTCTTGAAAGGGCTGACAGCTGAAGGCTGCCTGCTGACAGCTCTCCCAGGAGCTGGGACAATGAAATCTGCCTTGCAGGGAGACCTGGGCATCTGGTCTCGTGTCCATCACCTTACAGAGGGTCTGTGAATGTGTGCCCGTGGACTGCAGCTCTGGCTTTGAGCTGTCTATAGTTTCTATGGTCATGATTACTGGAGACTGTTGTCATTCCATCCATGCTCTTTATTCCTTTTGTGTGATGCCTTGAAGCCCTTGTACTATGCTGTATTTTCCACTTTCTTGAAGAACCATAACAAAATTCTTTTCTTCCAAGAGGCCTTGTTGTCTGATCATCAGCCTCTCCCACTCTGTCTCATCACTGCCGGGCCTGCTGCTTGGGAGCTGCCACCCCAGAAGGTTCTCCCCGGGCTCTCTGGGTTATAGGGTTATAGAGAAGTATGTTGTTGGCCTTTCCATAATTCACTGATTTCTCTCTATTATTAAAGGACAAAGCAATGAGTGAAGTCATTGCAAGAACTTATTTATGGCTCTATCCCTCCTAACTGTGAGCCTCTGATAGCACTCTGGTACTGTGGACAACTTGCTGGTTCTCTGAGCTTTATTTCCTTTCAATATAATCAGGGCCTGGGCAGCAACAGCCTTTTAATTTCTCTTTTCCCAATGAGCCTGACTTTTCAGGTCTTGTGATGGGCCACATCAGCCTTGTATAAGCTTGAGAGTAGAGCCCTGCTGAGCAGGGGATGGGAGAATTAATGCTATGGGGCCCTGGGGCATGCCTCTGCTTTGGTTTGAAACCTAGTTCAAATGTGAACTGCCTGTTTGAATTTGAGCAAATTTCTTAATCCCTGTACATCTTAGTTTCCTCATCTAAAAAGTGTGGATGATAGTACCTACGGAATACAGTTGTGAGGAGAAAATCTCTTGCATGCCTACCAGTGCACCTGACACCTGAGCAGTGTCTGTTCTGTGATTGTCATTGCTGTTCCATTTCTTTCTATGAGAAAAATGGAGCTCAGATTGCAATTAGTAATTCTGATTGGCTGATGCAAACCTATTCCTTCACTAGCTTTCTATTCGCACTTTCCCTCTACCCCACCTCTAGTTGTAATATTATAGTAAAACTTCAGCAATGGTAGTTCTCACTTCTTGCTAATGCCAACATTCATTGGCTCTGGTCCTTGCCAGCACCCCAAATAACTGTTTTTTGAGGGAAACAACTCAGACTCAGGCAAAAGGCAAGAAATTGTCTAAGGAAGTAGTTTCTAGGAAGTTGCCGATATTTAATGAATGACTTTCTCCACATCTTCAGTCTTATTTCTTACTGCTAAATTTCTTGAACTCTAATCTCCAATGATTGCATTTCCCTAAACACTCCAGGCTCAAAACATCTGAGCATATGTGTAGACTGTTTTTCTCTGTCTATAAATCTCTTTATTCCTCTGCCTTTACTTGTCTTATTTCTGCAATCTACCATACAGTTCAGGTCTTCTTTTGCTTAATGCCCTCCTCCAAAATTGCCAGGTCTTCAGATTTCTGGGGAAAATTGTCTTATCTTATTATGCTTCATTCAGTCTCTATTCTTCATCCTGCTGCTTTTTCAGCATCTCCTTTAACTGCCTACTTCACAACCTAGACAGTAGTTACCCAAGACTCAAGGGTGTGGAAAGGAAAGGATTACTGTTTACCTGGGGCTAAAAATTTGGTAACAGAACTGTTCCATGGTTTTGTGCATCAATTTCTACATGTATAGAATATGAATTCTATTCATCCACTCATCTATCCATTCAACAATAAAATGTTAACTTGGTAATAAAAATTTGAATCAGAGCAAAGGTGAATCCCTGCCTTCAATGACCTCATAGCCTTACATGGGAGATAAAGTATGTGTACAAAAATCATACAGTGAAGCAACATTTAATCAATATTATATGATCAAGGTTTTATGGAAAAACAAAACAACTTCTCTGACAGGGGTCATGGGAAAAGGAATCTTTGGTAGAGCACATGGCACTTCAGCTTTACCTGGAAGGAAGGGTAGGATTTCAACGGGTAACAGTGGAGATGGATCTTTCCAGGCAAAGGAAGGGACAGGAGCAATGGTTCCAGTGTAAGGGCAAGACATTTCATAGATCCACATATTGCTTAAAGGAAGTAGTAGAAGGTGAGGCTAAATAGCTTGTTATCACAATGAAAGGCAAAGTTAGGTAAGAAGTGTAGACTCCATATTAGGAGATACGGAACTATTGAAATGTTCTGATGTCAGAGTGACATTAACAGAGCTGTGCGTTGGGCATATTTATTTGGCAATGTTGTGCAGAACTTATTTCAGGGAGAGAAAAAAAGTAGGAGGAGAGTGAGTTGTCTGGCTGGACCAGTTTATTGGCCCTGGGCTACCTAGGAGAGGAGAGTGTGAGGGTGTCAAGAAGCCAGATGCAAACAACTTGTATGCCAAGACTGGAGAAGGTTTTGCATGCAAGTGAATGTGAGGAGAGAGTGAAACTCTGACAGGACAGCCAGTTTTGGAGGAAAATGTTGAGTTTCACTTTAGAGCAAGGAATTAGAGGTCTCAGCAAGTGCGTCTAGATGGAGGAGTCTAGCTGCAGTGAGCGTTTTGGGGCCAGAGCACAGGAGCATCATCAGAGTTTGTGCCAGAGTTGGGATTGATTGTGTTAAGAATGTATAGGGAAAAACAGCAAAAAGATGGAAAGCTGATGATTCTGTTTTTTAGTGTGTAGACTTATTTTATCTTGCAAGGGATCCATTAATTAACTAACAGCTTTCCTGGCCTGAAGACAAAGTGAAACCAATTGCCTTGATAGAGTGATTGAGGCATCTAGAAACATCTAGTATGGACTTGCTTCCCTCCACCATGAGGCTAGAACCTGGATTCAATTCAAGATGTTTGCTTTACTAATTACAGATTACTTCTTCTGACCACCCAATTAGTGTATCCAGATGCCAGCATCCTTCTCTTAAGATAGATGATGAAAAACCAGAGTGTTATTTCAAAGCACATCTTTTTTTTCTGGAGGCCCAGGGTTGGGTGGATAAACAGACCAGAGTTGTGTGACAACCTAAAAGGCAGGAACATCAGACAAAAGTGAGACCCAGTCATAGATCACTCTATCTTCTCTAGAGACTAGCTGAGACCATTGTCCCTGAGTCCTTGGGAGTTTACAGTTTTGCATTAAATCTAAGTGTTTCCTTTTGATGGAGTATTTTATGATGGATATTGTAAATTACTCTAAGGAAACTTTTTAGTCAGCAAGAATTTATGACAATGATAAATTCGGGCAATGTCTTTTTAAGTGTCTGTATGAATGAACACTTTGAAAATTTCCCCAGGTTCTAGTCAAAGACAGAGCCTATTGGTGATTATTTTTGTACTTTTCATGTCTCAAGTGACTTCTTTTATTAGAATTCCTAAGAATAAGGTGTATGATTTATCCTGATGACATATTAACAGCTAGTCACACCAAATACATTTTTCTCTGTTATGTACCAGAAAGTATATTCTTGTTGTCAGCCTTTGGGGTACAATAAATTTCAAAAAGTTCTCTGGTGTTTTTCTTCAACATTGAACATTTCTTACCTTTGTAAGTTATCAAAATATTTAGAGGATCTGGAAAGAATAAGAAACAGAAATGAAGATATCATGGTGTCTTATTGACAATACATAGAAAAAGATGAAAGCTATTCTGTGGCTTTCATTTGTAAAATGATTGAATGGAATCAATATTATAGTGAATCCTATTAATGGATAAGAAGAACACTCCCCATCCCACCACCACCCAATTGCATTCAGCCAAAATAATTCAGTTCAGTGGTCACACTTAAATATTGCCAATATGAAAGAGAAAGCTCATATTATGCATTAAAGACCATTTTCAGGGTGGTGTAATTTGGGGAAATAACAACATTATTTGAATTTTGCAAGATCATTTATTGTTTATTTCATTGGCTTCACTTTTTAGATGTGTTTACAGCAGAAAAAGCAATCAAATCACTGGCCACTTCAGATTTTACCAAGACTAGATGAGTCATTCATGACTCATTAGAGGAGGGAAGCATCTTTTATTTATGACAAAAAAGCCCCTTCCTTCTTTCACATAACATAATTTGTCTCTATCCTCTTTATGTAATACCTCACATTTGAATTCAGAGGTCTTAAGAGCAAGTTAAAAATATATGACCTGTCCTTTGGGTATTTCATAAGTATCATTTTCATACTAGTTAAGAATTTTAATATCTCTGTCAGATATCATTTTGACCTTGAAGTTTTAATTTGGGTTCTTATAAATAGAAGCCAAAAGTGCCTGAGGACAAAAGGGAAAATAGTAAAACAACAAGATTTATGTATTTAGATAATGGCCCCTGGATGCTTCTGTTCTAAAGAGGATGGTTTACCCCTTTTATGTGTTGTGGGGAGGGATGGAGATAGTACAGAAATGCAAAAATGTACGGTGGAATTTGGATTTATTCTCACATCTCTTGATGTGCCCACAACTAGACGATTGATCTCTGTAGAAGAAACTGCCTGGATTTGTGCACAGAAAAGAAGTCCTGGTACAAATTGACATAAAACTGATGCTCTATCGATATTTATTGGGTAAATCATCTCATTAAAATAGTTTTGAATGGGTCAGAGTTAAATTATAATTTTGTACTGAACAGAATACATACATAAGTAAATAGGTGAAGGAATATATGAGCCATTCTTTCAGGTTGTTGGGGTGGGGGAAGGGCATAGACACTGACTTGACATCTTTTCTGAGGAAACTGGTAGGTGTGACTGAGTCTCCAAAGTCACTATGGTTGGCTAGAGGCTCTAGAACTCATTTGAATGAACTAGAACTGGTTTGAAAGCTGTAGAGCTCATCTTGCCTAGCACACTCTGTCCAATATTCACTGATTGTTCATTTATTTATTCTTAATTGATTAGTTCTACTCATTCAACAACTTTGGCACTAAGTTTGTGTTTTTTTAAAAGATGTTCATTGAATAAATTCTTCTATTTATGTACTTCTATTGTAAGTACACTAAGTGTTCCCTGGCCAGTTGCTGCCCCGCTGATACTTCCGCAAACACCCTATTTCTTGCTCATGTAACATGCGTGGCATCTCACCCATTTCAGACCGGTTGGTGGTGAACTGGTGTGTGTGTAGAGTGGACTAGGTCCTCTGACAATAACTGGGTATGGGGCACTGATATGAGGTGGTGGGTTTTGTATAAAAGCCAAAATGCAAATCCAAGGCAAGGGTGGCTTTGGGGAGCAAAACAGATAATGAAGCCAAATCCAGCTCTAGGCTTAAGGTCTGAAATCAGAGCATGAAACATATATCACATAAAGTCTAAATGACTGGCTCATAAAGTTCTACATATGTCACTTCCTTTGAACCCTCTGGGGACCAACCTGATGCTTTTCAACAAGCCACTCTTGGCCAGTGTTCCTTTAGGGTCTCTCTCTCTCTCACCTACCACTCCTCCATCCCTCCCTCCCTTTTTCTCTCCCTCCTCCTCTGTCAAGTACATGTGTTTGAGTTTGCATAAATTAACTATGATGCTAGACCCTGGGAACTGGACTATAAAGTCCAAAAATACTTGGAAAAGTGTGTGAAACAATTCATGAGCAGCAGGCCTGCAAAACAGGGTTAGGAAGATGGATTGAATGTTTGAGTTGATATGGCAGAACATAGAGGGTTGGTAGGCCCAGGTGGTTTTCTTTGTAACATGTGTGTTCGCTGGCCCACAAATGCCCTCATTCACAGTCCCAAACCGATTGAACAATAAGGATGAGGAGAGAGAAGAGAATGGAAGCAACATGTGTGGACCTGTACACACTTCCCAGAACCTCTCTTCCTTGTTTCTGGAACTGCACACTATTCACACCATTTCCTGACTTATATCTTTATGAAATGAGTATTACAAAGGTTTACTGTAACTTGAGATTCTTATTTACAGTTCTTAATAACACACTCAGTTGAGTCACTGATTTGGAAACAAACAAACAAAAAAACACATTTAAGATATACAACCTGAGAATGCCAATAATTTGCTCTTTAGATATTTTGAAATTAAATTATAATATGATTTAATAATAGCATAAAATGTTAGCAATAAAAAGGGTAATTCTGTCACCCTAGTATAATAAGCTCTTTTGATTATTTCCTTCCTTCCTTCTTTCCATATTTATTCAGTGTCTACTCTTCCCAGTTACTCTTTTTAGTCCTGGAGATACAGCATCACAAAGCAAAATGTATGCTCTCCTGGAGCTTACAGATATTTTTAAAAAGACACAAAAATAAATTAAATAATATGTTGGAAGCCTTTAATTTTATCAGGCAAAAGAAAAGTCAGCCAGGGTAATGGGGTATGAAAGTGCCTGAGGGGAAGGAACAGGCATTAAGGAGAATGGTCAGGGCAGGTAAACTATGAGCCAAGATTTCCAGGAGGAGAGGGAAGTCACTGTGTGAATGAACGTGTAAAGAAAGAGTGGAGAGAGCCACAACTACAAAGGCTTTGAGGTACAAACTTACAGGAATAGCAAAGAGGCCTGTGTAGCTGAAGGAAAATGAGTAAGGGGAGAGGATACAAAAGATGAGGTCAGAAGATGAGAGGGAGCCCATCATGTAGGATCTCCAGGGGTTTGCCCCTCCATCCAAGTGGAGTTGAGCTGAGAATGGTGATGAACTGATTTATATTTTAAGGCATTTCTCTGGATGCTCTGTGGAAAGAAGGAGGCAGGGCAAGGGTGGCAAGCAGGCAGACTAGCTGGGAAGCCACTGCAGTAATCCAGGCATTACTCAATTGCATCTCAAAAGAGATGATAATTGCTGGACAAAGGTGGACACTGGTCCATGGTGTTTTCTGTGGCCGAAAACATAGGGCACTGACTTCATAATTAAGTCAGCGTGTATAGTACTGAAATATAGCAGGCCAGAACCCCAGTTTTCTCCTTAGCATTCCTATTAAAAGCCATGTAATTCACAGTAGAATTCAGAGTTTGGGAAGAGCTTGCCTTGGAGAGTTTTGCTGATCCATTGCTTGGAGTTGCCTGGAGTTGTCTGGAAGAAAGTATCTATGCATTTATCAAATTTCTTCTAATGAACTTGTTAATGAATCATTAGTGTCATTGTTTGCTGCTTCAAGGATCACATGCTTCATCCATTCACCTTTGTGGAATCTGGTAAACTAAATGTGTTTGAGATTATGAGATTCTTTTCTGCATAATTTATTTTATAAACTGCAAATGTAAATCATATAGCTCTCACATGCAATTTCAGTTGAGAGGGTAACGGTGATGTTGCCATAATTGAGACATTCTAACTTGAGTGGTGGGGAAGAGGGTGCCTGCAGAACCACTGAGTCGGAATGCCATTTCAATTTTTTTAAAAGATGTTTTTAGCTTAAAAAATAATTTCTAGAGTGTCATTTTTGTAATTCTAATTTCAATTTATAACCTAAACATTCAAATGAGCATGGGGGGTATTGCAGCTTGCTTTGGGTCTTTGTCTGCTAATGATTCTATTATTACATCCATAGTAAAATAAGAATGTTAAAAAAAAAAAAAACCCTCTGACATAAGCATTTTCTAACTGGGGCTATTACTGGGCACCAAACACTGCAGGGAAGCTTGCTGTTGTTGTTTTGGGGAGTGATATTATGGGGTAGTTTTACATTTTTTCACTGTTACCTATGGCAAACAGAACAAATTAAAAATCTGTGAATGCTTGTTGTTAAATGCTAGAACTGGAAGGAATCTTCAGGATGACCTAGTTCAAGCCTCATCTTTTGCAGATGGGGAAACTGAGTCTTAGGCTGGTTGAGTAACTTGATCAAGAACCAGTGATTATATTGTGTTTTTCTGGTTTATTAAAACATGGATTATATCACACCTTATGGCAATTTGTGTCTGGCCACATACAGCATGTGGCACTTGTTGACAGAATTCTTGTGGGATATTATTATGAATTTATTATCTGTTATTATGGATTTTATTTTTGCTATGGTATTCTGTCAAAAGACCAATTCTTTAGGTTTGATGGGACACCTTCAGCTTGGAAAAGGCAACACAGATCGGGTTTAAGGCAACCTTCTTCTCTCCACAGTTAGGACATTAGATAAATAAGGAAAATCATTCTCTCAAAGAGAAAATGCTCAGCTTCGTCCTTCCAGAAGCTGAAGTGAGATGCTGTGTCCCGCTGTGCACTGTCATTCTGTAGAGACTGACTGATACTCCCTGCTAGGGAGCCACAGACTCACAATTCACCACTAGTGGGGAGAGTCACCCCTCTGTAACAGACAGCAATGACTGCATAAAATAAAGCTGCAGCACAGACAACAGAAAACTATCACTGTTTCCAATGGGGTATAAACATGACCTAATCAATGGACATGCCAAGAGGCTGAGGCAGCCATGCATAATGGACTGAATTCCCAAACTGGGTACAAATTCCAGTGCAATGTGCGCTCTAGGTGATCTTAGACAAGATGTTTGGCCCCTCTTTCCTCATTTGTAAGATGAGAATAATAGTGCACACCTTATCAGGTGAGAAGGCACTTAGGTGCAGAATGAGAGAAAGGAGTTAGTTCTCTGTGACATCCAGTGGCGATATGTGGGGCCTGCTATAGAAGGTGCTTCCTTGGCTGGACATCCCTAAACGTCTGATAAACAGGGCAGTGAACTCAGCATGGTAGCTGAGAACCCTGCTGCCAGCACCAACACATCTACTGAAATGTGGGGTTGAAAGGTCTGCTCTTCCAGTCATTAGTTTTTAGAAATATTGAGCCTTACCAGCAATTGGTCTGGGAATGTAGCTCTGGTGGCAGCAGAAATGGGGATTCTGGATAAATTTAGTTTTGTGATATCTCAAGGCGAGGCTGTTCACACTGTCCAGACTGCCCTGTTGATTTTTGTATCAGGCAGTATTCGAAGTGGCCTGTGCCTTTTTTTTTTTTCGTTTTTTCCCTCATCCCTTCCCTTCCCTTTCTTTTTGGGACTGGGTTAGCAGCTTGTGAGTGCGAACATTTGCGTTTCTCCATCACTGTATCTTCTTGCTGATTTCTTACTCTGACTTCTGGGCATATTACAGTAGCAGTACTTTGAGGAGTCTGGTTGTCTGTATGCCTTTTCATCTGGGGAGGAAGGCATTGCTAAGTGAGACACTAGTGTAGTGGATGCTGTGACAAGCCGTTTAATTCTCCCTTGGGGACTCCTGGGATCACTGCTGGCACTCAGTCCTCAGACATCATCCTGTTTTAGGATTTGTCTCATCTGAAGAGCATCACCTTGCCCAGGGAAGCCTACATACAATGATTGGTTAATATAGGAAGTATAAAGGCCTGGATTCTCACATCATCTTGGGACAACTCATAAGAGAATCTTGGCTTCACAGCCCCTTGTGGGATAAGCCTAGGCCTCTGTTGGGCATCTCATGTCAGCTTCCTCCTTTGCCCAGTCCTGTTTCCCTCCTATCCCTTGTGCAGGTAGCAATTCTATAAGTACTAAGTAAGGAACCTATTTATGCTCCTCTCCACCTCAGAGTCTGCTACCCCAAAACACTGATCAATGGCAATGATGATATGATATGCATGTGTAGATGAAGTTGTATGTGTATGGACGTGCACCAAAAATGTTCCCATTGCTCTGTCTCTTTAAACCTGCCCCTGAAAATAACTACCCCCTCTGATATTCCACCGTGCCCTGTGTATTCTCTTCATTCCACAGTTTCTCATCATTGTCTACCCTTGTCAGCATTTACTGACCACTGATTGTTAAATTTTATCACTTTTTTGTGAGTGGTCTGGATGTCCAGTACAGGGGTGGGGGTGGAGGAGTGGGGCTGGTGACCCGATTGGTCATTTCAACAGTCTTTGAGTCAGAACTTTGCAATTCAGATAAAAGTTTCAAATAATTAAATGTTTTGTTCCCATTTTCATCTTTAACCATTTTTCAACAAATAGAGTAAATTTTTAATGATTAATAATTCATTTCCAAGTGTTCAAGAGCCTAACCAAGTCAAAAGTGAATTTTATTTTTAAAAGAACAATCTGAAGTTACGTCAAAATGTTGGCTGTATTTTGCTTTGAATGGTAAAGGTACAGGTCATCTTTTTATGTTTCTGCTTTCCTTCCTAATTCCTAAATAAAGGACATATATTAATTTTGAAAATTAAAAATGTTTTATTAAGAAACCCCCCTCACTACATCCTGTGCATGTCATTGGCAGCTATGGGAAGAAAACCCTAAATGCTTGGACCTCTCTGAAATGACTGAGCCTGGTGGTCTGACTTGAGGGATTTTTGGTTAAAGGAGAGAATACTGTTAGAGGATCGGGCATGCTTCATGCTACAGCTCGTAATCTCAGAACATCGACTTTGTTTCAGGGCAAGTGACAGAAAAGATGTGAGCATTGCAGCCTGGGTTGGGAAATTTCATCTCCCTTTTTACAGATGTTCATTAACATAACAAAACATTAGTGAATGTTTAGCCTGTACCCTTGTCTGCTCTAAGCAGTGACTGAATAAAAAAAATGTGTCAGAAGTAAGCCAACTATACTAGGAAAGGCATTTTCATCCAGAAAAATAAAATGATGTGAAATATGCGGTCACCAAAGAAGGGCCACCATGTTTTATTTTGTAATTATGAAAATTTGTCTCTTTTGACAAGTGAAATGAATTTAGGCACTCAGGCATGGGGAGAAAGTTGAATTGTCTGAAAATTAAATCAAAGTAAAAATGAAAAATATAAATGGGTGTTTCATATTCACTAACATGGGAGTCATCTTTTAGATCTGACATTTTGAAGCAATCCCTGAGAAACTTGATAGCTCATACCTCTGAATAAATTATGGTCCTGAGCAGTGTGGAAATAATTGAGAATGTTTGTTGTTTTTAAATAAATGCAATAAATCTGGAATGGCATCAGCAGTCTAGAGTGTAGAGGGCACCATTTTATACCCTGAGATGTGTGATGTGCTGAGATCTACATCACAGGGAGACACATATATGCCAACGCAACGGATGTGGCAGGACCTGGATGTACTCACATGCACATTTAGAGAGCAGTACAGAGTTGTCCAACACACAGGTCATGTCTGGCTCTATCATATACTAGAGGCGTGGCCCAGGGAAAGTCACTTACTTTCAAAAAGGAGTATCTCAATGAGTCTGTGCCTTCTAGCAGTGCTAGGAAGATTGATAAGCACTCATTCAATTGTTGCTTTATGGCAGGTGTGAAAATACCTTCCACCCCAGTGCCTGGCATTGACTAGGGCCTCAGTGGATGGCATTTAAAAATCAGTCTGAGTACTTTTCATAATCTGTGTGTGCGCTTTGTGTATATGTGCATACTTTGCATGTATATGAAATTTTGTATATATTCTTTGTGTATGTGTACCTTGTGTGTATGTACTTCATACATGTATATATGTTCTTTATATATGTATAAGTATGTGCATGGATATAATTTGTGTCTGTGTGCATTGTGCTTATGTGTGTGAGTGTGTACACTTTGGCGTGGGCATCTTCAAGGAATGAGGCTCCTTTTGCGAGACTAGCGTGAATCGTCCTTTGTGCGTTTGTAGGCCTGCAGATCCCCTGAAGAGAACTCAAGAAACAGACCTGGTGCTTTGGTTTTTAAATGAGCAACTCAACTGGCTGCCTCAGTTCCTGTGTACCCTTAAGTATAACATACACACACACAAACACACACATATAATATATATGTAAAATATATTTATATATGAAATATATTTATATATAAAAGTACACTATGTGTATATAATACATATACATATAAGTATATATGATATGTATGTGTGTATGTACAATATATATAAAATATACTATGTATATATAGCATATCTACATATAAGTATATATTTTATATATGTATGTATGTATATATAATATATAAAAATATTTTAAGTGTGGTTACTTTCTAGCCAAAACCCAGTAAAGTTTTTGGTATCTTACATCATTTAAAAAAATGAACCAGCCAAAAAAATAGTGTCTTGTGGGCAACTAATGTGGTAATGAGGTTGAGAGTCTTGAATTTTTAATTAGTTGCATAGTCAAGGGTGAGTTATTCAAGAGAAAGAAAGTCTGTGACCAAACCTGAGGAAAGGGAATTCATGATGAGAACTTGAGAGTATGAGACTAGAAGGACAAAGCTAGCTGTGAGCCCTTTCTAACTCTGTCTGCCTGTCTCTCTCCTCCCTCCTCGCCTCCCCTCATCTCTGAGGAGATATAGTCTCCTGGCTTTGTACATCTGCTCCAACTGTCTGGCTTTTCGGATTTTTCACTTTGAGCTGGTTCTTTTGGTGCCTTTATTGCATATGCTCACCCTCAAGGCCACTTGGCTTGGTCTTCCCTGACACCATTGTTCCCTGCTCTCATCCCTGTTTTCTTTCTTCCCAGGAGTTTCACTCTTCATAACTGTCTCATTTATTTGTGTGTTTGCTGGTGTGTTTATTCATCTGTACCCAGGCATCATAAGAGCAAGTGCTATATCTCTCTGGTTTACTCAGCCTCAGAGCCCCCATAGTGCCTGGCACACAGGAGTTGCTAAGTAACTATCTGCTAAGTGAATAAATGGATGAACAGCGGCCTCAGACCTACACCATCCACAACTCTTGTGACCATCTCTTGGTTTTACAGCCAGCATTCCCATTGCCTTTTTCTAGCAATAGGACCTTTATTTTTCTTTGGCTCCATGCCTGGTTAATTAGCATATCCCATCACCTAGCCACAATAACCAGTTCAGAATTGGGCTTGGGACTCAAATTCATTCAGTGAGACATAACTCTAACTTTTATTGAAACTATTAGGAAAAGGGTAGCTAAGCTGTGAACCTATGTTTCCAGGGCTTCCAGTATCTATTATGCTGTGTAAGAATTAAGACAACACAGAGGAAATCATACAAAAAAGGCAGAGAGAAACCAAGTCCGGTTGAAATGGTTTGAGCCCGTGGATTCAGCCTTACCTGAAGCAGTATGCCTCTGGACTTCTCAGCAGCATGAGCTAAAGCATTCCTCCCTTTTTTCCAGAGTTTTCTTTTTAAGAAGTCCAAGAGATGAGGGGCCCCTGTTCTAAGTCCTAGTCTTTCCCATCTTGTATTTACATGATGGAAACACAAGCACTGCTTGGAGAAGGCAGCTGAGAGCAAAGCTTCTCCTAGGATGTGCTGGGGCCCAACCCAAGTCTTTCCTTAGGGGCACCCTTTCTGCCTAGTGGGGATGGTTTTATTTTGCTCAAATAATATTACTGAAAATTTTTAAAAAATACACTTGAGTTGGGCTTATGTTTTCTTTCAGCCTGAGCGTTTTAATGGCAAATGCCAACTCAGAGCTGAGTTAGTCATGATGTATGCCAGTCTTTTGTGAGGCATCCCCCACCCAGCCCTGGCAACTGTGGTCGGAGGACCAGCATCCTGTGACCTGTTCCATGCTCAGCAGGAACATGGAAAAAGCTTCTTTCAGAAGGCGTGTATTCAGGAGCATATGGCAGAAAAAGACAACAGGCTTTCTAGTATAAGTACATCAATTTATGAGACAGTGTTGAAGGCTCGCTGGAGATGCAGGAAGGAGTGGTGAGGTCTGTGGATGCATAGAAAGGTTTTTAGTTGAGCTCTACAAGGAAATCCTGGAAGAACTGAGTCTTTCTGGGTATGGAGGTAGGAAAGGGGGAACTGATGGCTGGGGTCTCCTCCAGCTTCTTGCGGGATAAAATGGAGATGGCGCATATTCATATTCACACAGCAGAAGTACTAGGGCCTTTTTCCTTTGTGAAGTCCTATTTCCTCCTTGGTGTTTCCAAGTCTGGTGCATTTGACAGTTTCCAGTGTGTAACTAATTGCTTGGGCTCCATGAACAGACAGCTTAGCGGAACTAACCCTCACTGAGGTCCCAACCTTCCTTTTCCCAATTTCATTCACAGAGAAGGAAGGTGTCCCTGTAGCACGTATTTAGAACAGGGCCTCCCTTGGGGTGGCTGAAGCCCCCAAATATGAGAGCATTGGAGAGTCCTGAGAACCCTCTCTGATGAGGGTTCAATGGGAATCATCATTTGGGAAGTGGAAGGTGGGGAGAAATCCCTGGCAGGTCCAAGTCTTGACAGACCCACTCCCTGGAGGTTTTGCATGAGACAAAAAGGAGTCCTGTGCCAGGAAAGACCAAGCCCCTTTGGAGGAATGCAGTGTTGGGAAGGACCTGGGCCAACCAGAGGCCCCACTGCCCTTCCAGAGGAGAGCAGAGGAGGGGAGCACTGAGCTTAGAGAGCTGGCAGTCCTGGGGGAAGCCCAGCCCTGCTCCTTCCCTTCCCCCACTCACTGTGCAGCAGGAGGTATGACCTCCTAATGCCTCTTCAACTCAGTTTTCTTCTCAGTGGAATGGGAGTGAGAAGACCTGCCTGGGAGGCCTGTTGTAATTATTAGACTAGAAAAAGCAAGTAGAGTGTTGTGGGGGGCTCCTGGCAGATGGGATGGACTTGGTCAGAGCCTCTGCTCCTGTTTTCTGACTGTGCTTGCTTTGCTTTGGATCTGCGTATCTGGGCTCCAACATTGCCCAGGAAGACCATCTTTTTTCCCTTGCACCTGGTATAGCACCTAACTAACGGCAGGTGCTCAGTGCATATTTGAATTTCTTCCTTGATGGACTCAATGAATTTCTATAGAACACTCTGTGCTGTGGTACATTTGATCAATCAGGGACACGGCAGATGTCCCACCCTTCATGATTTATGCAGTTTAACCAGGAGCAGCCTGTTTCTCATCCCACTTTGGGCCATGCCCTCTTTTCTCCCCAGACACACCATGAAATAAGTGTTAGTATCCCTGCTTCACAGAAAGGCAGCTATGACTCAGGACAATGTGAGCTCTGGGCATAAGAAGGAATAAAACAGAATAGACCCTCCAGGACTCCAGTCAGTGAAGAGAATCTGTGCTGGGGGCTCTCCTGAAGGCCTAAATTTCCTGGATTGAGAGGACGCATTAGGTATGGTTCAGGGAGGTGACTGAGATCCTTTTTCTGATTCTGGGGTGAGTCTGTGTGTGTGTGTGTGTGTGTGAGAGAGAGAGAGAGAGAGAGAGAGAGAGAGAGAGAGAGAGAGAGAGAGAGAGACTGCAAAGAGGACGGGTCCTAGTGGGGGAACTTCCTGACTGCTAAAGCTGAAGCTTCTGCTTGCTGGAAGAATGGAACAGCTGTGAAAAAGGTCAGATCAGGAAGGAGCTCCAGGATATCACGGCAGTGGCCTGGCTCCTCAGGAGAGGGCCCTCAGCTTGGCTGGGGAGCACCTGGCTGGCCAAAATGACCAGATGCTGGGCTGCTGAAGCCAACCATACCAGCAGGGGGTAATGCACAGGGCTCTGTGGAAGCTGGGCCTGGGTACTCTCCATTGAACACTTTTTCTTGGCACCCTAAGATTCTGTGGGGTTTTGAAATGAATGACATGTGTTGAATCACTACTAATAGGCAATTTTAGGTGGATGAGCGCATCATACCTTATTTAACTGAAAGACAAAATTTAATAGCTGTTGCAAGCTCAGGCAGACAGACCTGGGTTTGTACCTTGACTGCTGTGTAATAACTATGTGACTTTAGACAATTGATTCATGGCTCCCTAAGTCCCAGTTTCTCCATCTGAAAATCGAGGCTAACGGTTTGGCTGCCATAAGAACTAAATGTGACAGGGCCTGTGATATGCTTAACACAGAGTCTGGCACAGGGCATGTGCTGCACGAGGGCTAGCCCCACCCAAGCCCACTGTGAGTGGGGCAGTGTGATCTGGAAACAGAGGATCACACAGTGGAGAGGAAACAGAGCCTCAGAGGGCTTTGATAGTCACCACTCTTCTGGGGAAATCTCACAGCTGCTGGGGAACACCAGAATCCAGAGCCTTCTTGTCTGACTCCAAAGCCCTCTTCATGATGAATTATTGATTTTCCTTCTCTTTTAATAACCTAGCTTCTTGTACACAGTGGCCAGAGAGTTTGCAAGTTAGGGAGTCAGTTGCAGCATGCTGGACTGCTCCTGGGCACTTGTATCATTTCCTTGGGTTTGGGGAAAGGTCTCTCCGACTAATAGCAATGCCCTTTTCCTACCAGGACTCTGGTCTTGGGGAACACCATTGTCAGACCTAGAATGACATTTTTTGTTTTATAAAAACATGTTTTAAAATTAAACTAATAAAATCTGCATGTGGTTAAAAAAATCAAGCAGAACAAGAGTGTACAAAGTCAAAAGGGAGTGTCTCTTCTAGTTCACACTTCCAGGGGAAACAATGGTTGTGACCGTTTCCTGTTTTTTACATTTCCAAAATTTTCTACCCACTTGGAAGTATGTGTGTGTTTGTGTGTATGTGTATGTTCACATATCCTTCATTAATACCTGTGGGTGATTACTACACACACACCCCAGGCCCTTTTTGCTTTCACTAATTTATCTTAGAGAATATTCTGTATGTCCACTATTAGATCTAGCTCATCCTTTATTCATGTCATTGGGTGAATTAGGTCTAGTTTATTCCTTTTTCATGGTTGTATAGCATCCTATTACATGGCCCTACCAAGTTATTTATTCATTATTGGTGGATAACATTAACTTTTACCCCAGTTTTTGCTATCATAGACAATACTGCAACTAACATATTTATATTTAGACAAATTTCATTGGATATATTTCAGAACATATCTGTAGGACAATGTCCTAGAAGTGGAAATCTCCAACTTGGAAAGCTGGTGTACTTTCAACTCTCATAGGTAATAGCCAAGTGCCTGCCTCAGAGGTGGCACCAATTATACTGTCATCCCACAGTGTGGAAAGATCTTCATCTTCTCTCCTTGCATTCACTTTCTGTGTGTTAACTAACTTGCTGATATCCATTAATCGAACTGGTGGAAAATAGAATATAATTGTTGTTTTGATTTACATTTCTTTAACATTGAGTGAGGTTGTGTTGCACTTTTATGAAGCAGCTTACTTACTAATCAATTATTAAATTATTACATTAATTGGTTACAGATTAGTTGAAATGCTTGTGTGGAGTCTCAGCCCAGATAACCTAAAGAGAGTAGCACATGGGTGTTTGGTAGCTTTCCCGTAACTTAATCAACAGACCAGTATAGTTAAAAAGACTAAACTAGATTTCTTCTGTAAGGCAGGCTGTATAATCCTTGCCTTTTAGACCAGGAGTTGGCAAATGTGTTTCTTAAAGGTCTAGATAGTAATTATTTTAGCTCTTATGGGCCAGATGGCCTCTTTTAGAACTGTTCAACTCTATCCCTGTAGTGGAAAGGCAACCAGATATACTACATAAATGAATAGGTATGGCTATGTTCCAATACAACTTTATTTACAAAAATAGTCAGTGGGCTGTACTTGGCCTATGAGCTTAGTTTTTTAAAACTGTATTCTGTACTGTGCATGAGTGAATATCTGGAGACAAGATCAACAACCTCAATTTGTGGATTCCAAATGGCCCAATTCTTATGTCTCTGAACCTTCCAGTTAATGTAAGTAATTGAAGAAATGGATGAATACAAGTCTGTGCAGATGTTTGGATATCCAAGATACTAGGCCTTAAGATCATGTCACCCTGGAGAGTGCATGAGGCTGGAGATTCTACAGTTTTCCCACTTGCATGCATAGCTTGCTCTCTTTATTGTTAATA
This sequence comes from Glossophaga mutica, assembly GCA_039655065.1. NCBI lineage: Eukaryota > Metazoa > Chordata > Mammalia > Chiroptera > Phyllostomidae > Glossophaga > Glossophaga mutica. Next base: position 26,406,895 of record CM077315.1, read on the forward strand.
TATCTTCTTATCCTGAATACACATTAACTAATTGAATCTGCCATGCTCTGGTCACCCTCATGGCATGGACATGGCTAAAATTATGTTTAGAAAATAAAGGAGTAGTCCTACAGCTACTTAAGTGGTCAAAAAAGAACTGCTTGGAGCCCCTCTCCACAAGGGAACTTGGGGCTGAAGGAGGCACTTTGCAGCAGCACAAGGATGGCGAGCGCGGCCGGCCAATGCACGGCATTTACCTGCTGTGTCCCCTGTGGCGCCCCTGTGCCGCCAACCATGTCCAGAACATGACAGGGCTCAGTTAGTGTTTGTCGTATGAATGAATGGCGTGAAAAGTAAAAAAATGACTTTTTACACCCAATACAGCAATTTTCCATTTACATACCAAGTTGTGTGAACAGTGCCTGGCATATAACAAGTGCACAAAGTATTGTGGCTATTAATGTTATCAGCTATTATCACAGTGAATTTCAAACGCAAATGCAAATAATAACAATGATTTTGACAAATATTCGTTGATAATGTATACTATGTAAGTCCCAATTCTAATACTTTAAATAAATTCCTTCATTTAATTTTCACAATAAATTAAGTAGGATGTAAGTATTACCATTATTCCATTTTGCAAATGAGTAAACCAAGTCATGGAGGTTAACTGAATTATGTAACCCTATACAGCTAGATGTAAAAATCTATCTCTGGTGTTTGCAGCAGTGGTTCTCAAACTCCAGTGAGTATCAGATTCTCCCGGACGGTATGTTAAAATGTAAGCCATTGGGCCCCATCCCTGGAGGTTTTGATTCAGTGAGTCTGGTGGAAGGCCTAAGAATCTGTATTTTTAACAGGTCCCCCTTTGATTCTCACATTGCTGGGCCTGGATCCACACTTGGTTAACCACTGGTGTAGAGAATTTTGTAACTGTTTTAAGGAAAAAAAAAAGATCCAACTGAAGGCCAGTTTAGTTAATTCCTGGCTGTTCTCAAACCCAAAAGAACCTTTTCAGTCCTTTACTCATGCTGCCCCCTCCTGTCCCTCACTCCTTCCCATCTCCAGGGCTCTGGCCAATTTGCCAGCATGGTCATAAACTGAACCCCAAGGGAAAGGCATGTAGTTGCTTGCAGAAGTGATGTGTCTTCTCTCTGGGAAGTACTGAGGTGTTGAGTTCAAGGTCCAGGCTCCATTTGAGAACTGATGCCCCAAAGTTTTACTGCAGGTGACTGGAGTGTGCTTGGGCTCTGCCTGAAATGCAAGCACAACTCTTCCGATTTCAGTGTCCTAACCCATGCAAGTGCTAAATTACCCCATAAACAAAATACATCTGGTGCTTGACTCATGGAAAATATTTCTCTATGGTTGAAAGAAGTGTGTGGACAGTCTGACTCCATTAATTTCCACTGGAGTGACTCGGAACCATCTGCTCAGGCTCTGCTGTAGAGGGAGGGGTGGAGGCCGGACCACTCAGCTGGTGGCCTGGGAAGTCCAATGTAGGCTCCATGGGGCTGTGGGTAGGTGCCCATGTCACTAGTGTCTCTAACAGGCCAGAGGAATCTCTTGACACCACTCTTTACACTCTAGAGGCTTCTGAGACCCCTGGACACATGGATGTGCTGCATCCCAGTGCCTTCTTGTCCCTGACAGGGGGTCTGTGGGTAGACTGCCTTGTCCAGGAGCCTTGTGTGTCTCTGTGGCTCAATATAATAGACACATTCTTGTCCCTTTAAGAAGATCTTCTGGCACAGTTCTGGACTCTTCCTTCAAGGTTCAAAGGAAGTGAGAGGGTCTTTCTCTAGGGGTCTCTGGGACCCAGCTATTTGGAGAGAGCAAAATCTTGGGTCAAGTTCAGTAAACTGTGCCATGAGGACTATAGAGACAGGTTGGGCTTTAAAGTGACACAGACTTGGCTTCAAACCTTACTTCTCCTCACCACGGTCATGTGTCCTTTGTCAAGTTATTATTAACCTCCCTGATCTCTGTATTATCATCTTTAAAGTGGAGACTTTTTACAGTCAATATGATAATTAGCTAATTGTATATCAAGTCAGTCGATCAATTCCTGACAAATAGAAGCTGCTGAGAGTGATGGTTGTTAACATTATCAGTTGTGAATTCCAAGATACCCCACAATGACTGTCCTCTCCTTCTGCTCCCACCCCACTCAGTATATACACCTAGTACGATCCCCTTCACTAAGGGCAGAATCAGTGATTATGATGGGTTATGGCTTTGAGTTAATCCAGAAGAAGGTTATCCAGGTGGGCCTAACTTAATTGGGCAAGTCCTTAAATGGTACTGAACGCTTCCTGAAACCAGAGAGTTTGGAAATGTGAGAGGGTCAATGGAGAGGGCCATGAGGCAAAGACCTGAGAGTGACCTCTAGTTGCCAAGAGTGGTCCACAGCTAATAGCCAGCAAGACAACATGGACCTCAGTCCTACACCCACAGGAAATGAGTTCTGCTCATAATCTCAGGGAGTTTGGAAGCAATCTTTCTCTAATCAAGTCACCTGATGAGAACACAGCCTAGCTGTCATCTTGATTTCAGTTTTGTGAGGCCCTGAACAGAGCACCCTGTTAAAACATGCCCAACACCTAACCCAAGGAAACTATGAGATAAGACATGTGTGTTGTGTTAAGCCGCTAAATTTGTAGTAATAAAACTAGCACTAGAAAATGAGTACAGAGGTAATAACATCTACTTCAGAGAAAAGTTATGAGAAATAAGTGAAATAATTTGTATAGAGTGCGCAAGGCAGTTGCATAGTAGGTACCTGGTGGTAGGATCCGTGGGTTTCAGACAATTCTCCCAGCTAAGTGGTCCAGCATTTCTTCCCTCTCAGAAACATGTTCTTTCCTCAAACCCCTAGCCTGCTAACTGGAATTTTGCTGAGCTCCTACTCATTCTATTTTGGGGGTTGGCTTATCTCTTGCCATGGCTTGGTTTTGATGCTTATTGCTGACATGAGAGGTTTCATTGCTGACCACTGTCAGGATTACTTCTTTCATCCCATGATGAAATGAGTCTGTGCTCATTCCCTTCACAGCACTTCCACAGTCTCTAACTACAGTTCTGTTTGATTGTTTAGTTTGTCAACTTTCCCCTAGTAGCCTCTTGGGTCCAGGGAACCACACACCATGTTGGTTTTGTTTACTGCTGATCATGGTGAGAAGCATGAGCAGCTCAGTTCACTTGTGTGTGAAGGACACATGAGTGCATGTGTAGTCTTGTGAGGAGCTCCACCACAGCCAGCTCATGCTGAGCCCCCAGCCCTTCTCAGATTGCCTGAGATTCCTGTCTTTGCTGTTCTGAGCACACGAGCGGATCCTGAGGACACTTCTTGTGGGATTGCCCCATATCAAGGCAGCTGGCATTCCTCATCCTCACTGCAGAGGGAATTCTTTATTCCAGTTTCTCTCAAAGCCACTCCCTTCTCTGAGTCCTGTACTTGAGTCCTATTCCCCTACTTCCACCACTCCGCTCCCAAAATACATGTTTTAGCCTAAACAGAATCTGATGGTTATGTGCATCTCATGAGGATACAGATCTAGAGTGAATCCTGGGGACCCTGTGTGATGGAAAGGAACAGATAGGCTTTTCTATGATATAGACAAGCTGTTCAAATGTAAGCTCTGCCATTGACAAGCTTTCTAACATCAGGACTAAGTCATTTCCCTGGGCCTCAGTTTCCTTGTTGATAAAATGGGATAATTATATCCCATGAAAGGGAGCTTGTAATAGTGGTACCTGGAACTTGAAAGATGTTCCAAGCATATAGATCTCTTCCTAACCTCCCCTTTCCAGTTTTAAAAATGGAAACCTATGGCAAGAAAAGACCAAATGCAGTATACTATGAGTGACAGATGAAGAAAGAAAATTGACTCTGGACCAGGATGTGAAGACCCAGGTTGATGCCCTGGAAGTCCTGAGCAGTGAGATAGGTCTGGTTTGCATTTCCTTGTTTGCGCTTGCTCAGGCAGGATTCTCCTTCCTGTGGAGCACATTACCACCAACGGTATCATTTCTGTATTCATCCAAAGCTCCTGATTAGCGGCTCATGAATATTCAAATACTTGTCTCCCCTTATTTGCCTTACTATTAGCATTCTGTCTCTAGGCTTATTTTGCTGTTTTTCTCTATTGCACATTTGTTCAGTGATTTTCACTTTATTGCCCAATGTGACCAGTTTCGAGACAATCCCAAATATTCCCAGTTCTTGGAAAGGCTGGGTCTCTGCTCTGCCCTGGCTGCCAATTTTCCCTTGCTCTTTCTGCTCTCAAAGATGGGTGGGTGGTAGAACAGCCTGCAAAGTGCCACTTTGGGAACTTGCTACTGCGTTTTTAAAATTCATATTGATAATAATTCAGTGCATGTGTCTATCACTTCACATTTTACAAAGAGATTTCATATCATCCTGTTTTACAGTCTTGCTTTCTGCAAGCAAAATGATGACATTCTGTTCTGAATGGGGCCATGTCTCTTTTCCTCCTGAATATTTAACAACAAGGTTTGAACAAAACTGAATGAGTTTTAAAGCCCAGCTGTACAATGATTTCTCACAATGGCATAGTGTAGAAGGAGATTTTTTCTTTTCTCTTTCTACGCTGATTGGAGCTTTGTTTGAAATATGTTCAGCTCTGTAGGTGATACAGGCTGTATTAGTTTCCTGTTGCTGCTGTAACAAATTACCCTAGACCTCGTGGCTTAGAAAAATACAAATTTATTCTCTTACAATTCTAGAAGCCAGAAATCTAAAATGGGTCGACAGGACCATGTTCCTTGTGGAAATTTTAGGGGAAAATTCTCTTCCTTATCTTTTCAGCTTCTAAAGCCTACCTGTATTCCATGTCTCTTGCCCCCTTTCTCTGTTTTTAAAGCCAGCACTGGAGCATCTTCACATTTTTAGCTGTCTGTCTTTGACTTCAGCTCTTTTGTCATTTCATCTTCTTCTCTGACTCTGACCCTTCTGCCTCCCCTTACAAGGACCATGTGAAGACATTGGGTGCAACTAGATAATTCAAGATAATCTTCCTCCACCAATCTCAAGATTCTTAATTTAATGACGTCTGCAAAGACTGCCTTGGCCATTTAAGATAACATGATCATAGGAGGTTCAGACTGAAATATCTTTGGGTGGCCATTGTACCTACTACACCTTGTTTCTGGGTTAGTAAAAAAACCTAGGTTGCTTGGGGCTGAGACCTGCATGCTTGTCTAGAATGTGGATCCTCTGACTTCTTTTTTCATCTCTGCAGGGTGGATACTTCCTAATTGCTGCCATGACTTTCTTGCCTACAGGATCAAAATGTTTCTAAAGGGTACATGGAGGGCTTGTGGTGGTGGGTGTGACAACAAATAGCCAACTTCCTAGTTAGATCTCTATGTGCCCAAAGCATCTTCCTTAAGTGCCATGCTCAGTGTGAGCCTCATAATTCCTCTGGAATGGGAATTATCACCACCAATCAAAGCTGAGGTGCAGAGAAGTTAAATAATGTGCTGTCTATCTCTTGTGTAATATGGTGAATGGATGCTGGTGCCAGATGGGCCTGGATTCAAATCCAGACCTGGCTTTATGACTTTGTGCCTGTTATCGCATCTCTCAGAGCATCAGTTTCTCCATCTGTAAGTACCTCTTTTGTAGTTGTGAGCATTAAATGAGGTTAGGCTTGCAAAGCATTTAGCATGGAGTCTGGATCAGTGCATGTTAGCTGTTTCATTATAATTATTTTTACCATTAGCATTATCATTATTTCTGAGAAATGCATCTTTCATGCTTGCTGGGAGTTGCCATAGTAATAACTATTAAAATTGCTGTTATTAATACTCCAGATTGAGGGCATGCACAGAGGTGATTTCCTAAGATTTCTCGGACCCTGAAAGGTCTACATTGATTGGGCATGTCCAATGCAACTCACATAAAGCAAAATGCCTTGGGCACACTATCACATTTGATCCCCAAACTGAAGCTAGGAGATAGATACAACTACCACTCCCATTTTACATACTAAGAAAATGGGGATGGGGAAGTGAAGTGATTAATCCATCATGATACCGATGTTAATGGATGGAATTTGATTGTCTCTGGGTCTGCCAGAGCCTGGACTTAATCCTATGCCCTCTGTGCCTTGCCAAGTGGGTCCCCCTCATAGATATCATATACTATGCTGTCCTTGTCCATCTATAATGGTAAGTGTACCTGTAGCCTAGAGGCCTGAATGAGCCCTGGCAGGGTGAGAGCCAGCTGTCAACTGGAGCTCATTAAGATGCCACTGTCTCAGGCAGAAATTGGTACTTCTGACTCAGTCCCCATCTCACCAGGGTCTTGTCCCCACAGAGCAATGGGACCAATGGGCTGCCTGGGACATTTCCTCACTCCTGCTCAGAGCTATTTCCTCATATTCATCCTTCTCCATCACCATAAAATTCCACATTTACATCAAGACTGATATTAATGCTGAAGCACAGGGAGAAAATGGGGGAGTTTTCTGTAGGACAGAAAATGCCCAATTTCCAAAGATCTGGCTCAAGTGAAAATAAGTGTTGGCTTCAGTCCTGGGAACCACTGCCATGAATACCAACAGGGTCCCTGCTCTGCTCCAAGAAAACTCAGGCTTCTAACAGGGTGTTTGTCAACAGGAGGATCTATTATGTGGGACTCATGGAGGTCTTGAATAATATATAAAATCCACATGTTCAGGTTGATTAAAATCCTAAGCGCATTATCCAGCTAAAGCAAGGGGCTCTTGAATCTCTGATCATTGAAAGTCATTGATCTTCAAGGACTTTTTTCGTCCTGTCATACTCTAAGACAATAAATTCCAGTGCTATTCAATCCATGGTAGATGAGCATGAACATAGGGACATGTCCATGTCAGTTCATGTAGAAGGGGAATATTGCATTATACACACACACACACACACACACACACATACATACATATATACACACACACATATATATAATATAGTTTATTGATTATGCTATTACAGTTGTCTCATTTCTCCCCCATCATTCCCCTCTACCCTGCACACCCCCTCCCACCCACATTCCCCCCCTTTAGTTCATGTCCATGTGTCATAAGTTCTTTAGCTTCTACATTTCCCACACTATTCTTATCCTCCCCCTGTCTATTTTCTACCCACCGTCTATGCTACTTATTCTCTGTACCTTTCCCTCCTCTCTCCTCCTCCCACTCCCCTGTTGCTAACCCTCCACATGCTCTCCATTTCTGTGGTTCTGTTCCTGTTCTAGTTGTTTGCTTAGTTTGCTTTTGTTTTAGGCGTGGTTGTTAATATCTGTGAGTTTGCTGTCTTTTTGTATATTTGATCCTCATAGAACCACAAGGAAGAAAACACATTCATAATTTGTCTTTTTTGCTACTTTTTCTCAGATGGAAAGCTGAAAGCTAGGAAGGAGTGGAAAGCCTTTCTTGATACTAGGGTATCAAGAAAATGTTCTGTGCTTCATCATCTGTCGTGTGTTTGATTATCAAGAAATCTAATACCATCAGGACATTAGGGAAGATGACTCTAATCTGGCCTGTGGGAAATGGACCATGAACCTGGGTTTCCTGGAAGAGTGGAGTTTGATGGTGCTCCTGGCAGGAGTGTGGTCCCGCTAGGAAACCACTCACTGGATGACCCTGATAAGGTATAGATGACAGGATACTCCAGGTAGAAAACTTGACCCTGCTCGGGACACTAGGTCTGTCGTATGCCACCATTACATTTTAGAAGCTTAAAATAACTCATTGTCGGTTTCACAGGTTCACAGATGGAGAGAGATTTTACTCCAGGATAAATTATACCCTGAGTCTCAATCACACCTGATTTAAGTGAAATTTAGATGATATTTTGGACTTAGAATTGGGTTGAAATTGGTTAAGAATTTTGGGGATGATGGAATAGGGTAAATGTATTTTGCATGTGAGGACATGAATTTGAGAACCAGAAGGTAGAGTAATATGGGTTAGATTGTGCTCCCCCCTAAATTTACATGTTAAAATCCTAAATCCCAATACCTCAGAGTGTGACCTTATTTGGAGATAGGGTCTTTATAGAGGTAATCAAATTGAAGTGAGGTCATAGGATGCACACTAATCCAATGTGTCTGGTGTTCTTATAAAAAGGGGAATTTTGGTGAAGGTGGAGATTGAAGTGATGCTTCTACAAGACAATAAATGCCAAAGATTGCCTACAAGCCATCAGAAGTTAGGGAGAGACCTGAGATAGATCCTTCCCTATAGTCCTAAGGAGGAACCAACTTTGCCAATACCTTGATCTTGGACTTCTAGCCTCCAAAACTCTGAGACAATAGATTTCTGTTATTTACGTTGCTCAATTTGTGGTACTTTGTTATGGCAGCTCTAGCAAATTTTGGTATGTTAGCTGAGGAATTACTGTGTTTACATGAAATTTGATGAGAAGTCCATTATGTAAAACAGAGAAAAGCTCTAGGTGAAGTAGGGTTTGACAACCTGGACACTTATTTATTCTGTTTTCTTCTCCCCAAAGTAGCTCTGGGGAGACTCTCTAGAAGCTCCCAGAATACAGTTGAAATATCATTGATTCCTCTAAGAATAGTAAACAATGTTGACATAACTCACCAGAAACAGCCAATAGATGGAGCTGTAGCAGATTCCAGAAGCTTTGTGTAGAGAAGGATTCAGAGGTTTTGCTGAGGGTCAAGAGGAACTATGCAGTGATTGGCCAGTGATCTCACACAGGCATGAGAGTTGGGTGGGGAGTATCGTGTAACAACTATTTTCTATCCCTGGAGCAGTTCAGCTCCTTGACTTGGCAGAGAACAAGGCCTGCAGCCTAGAGAGATGAAGTGACTAGCTCAAAGACACATACCATCTTAAGGATCAGATGAATTGGGTGATTTCTGCATGTGTGAGCTTTATTCTTTGTCCATAGATTCACACTGAGTCACTGAAGAGAATATGCCATTCATTCAGGAAGCCTACATTTTCAAGGTCAAGGGACCTAGAGCTGAGGTTTGATCTGCTTTCATTCTGTTTGCACAGAATGATCATCCTTTGCTCTTCAACTTCGAAATATCGAGCGTTTTCTATAGTCAGGCTACTCCTTTCCCACAGGCATTGGATCCAGATTAGAGGTTCTCAGTCAGGGGTAATTTGATACCCAGGGGATATTTGCCCACCCCTCAGGCAGTAACTGGGTCTGTGTTTGGTAATCACAACTTGTGGGGAGGTGCTGTGGCATCTAGTTGGTTGAGGCCAGTGATGCTGTTTAGTATCCTACTGTGTACAGGACAGTCCCTCCAGCAAAAAATAAGGTAGCCTCCAATAACAATTGCCAAAGTCAAGGAACTCTGCTTGAAGATTAACCACCTTGCTCCCCATGCTTCCAGAAGCTTCCTGGGAGCTGCCTTATTTTTCACTACTCTCCCTTCAAGAGCCCCACTTCCTAGAACTTTCTCTCTAGTCACCTTCCCATAGAAATTCCCACCCATGTAGGCCAGAAGCTGGGGAAGCTGTGCTGGAAGTACCTGAAGAATTCTGTGGTTTGCTAGTGTCTTGACCACAGTCCTCTGGAGAGTATCACGAAAGCCCTGGACCCTTGAAGGAGCAGGTTCTGGAGAAGCATACAGTGAAAGAACTATAGGGACAAACTGCTCTCCTGAAAGTTGTTCTCTGGCTTCTGCTCCTCTCTTACTGTGGAGTCATTGCTATAGTGATGATATGCACCAATGCCTGGGGGTTGGGATTAGAGTTTCTCTTCTTGGGCAGGATGCTGGAAGGATATTGTCTAAAGTGGGATTTGGGTAAAGGAGGGGGAATTTAGTTACTGGTCCTGACTCTATTCCATAGGGTTTCTTGTTTCTATTTCTAGAGAAAAATTATATTTTCAGAGGATTTTAGAAACAAAGGTTTATAGAGGCTATAGACTGTGACAAGACAGAAATCAGATGGTATTTGAAACAGTCTGTTTACATGTCTGTCATCTGTCTCCCCTACTAGACAGTTCATTGAAGTCAGAAACCATGATTTGTTTACTGCTCTATCTCAGTGTCCAGCAGTGTGCTGTGTGCAGCAAGCACCAGCCCAGATTTGTTGAATTCATGAATGAAGGCATTAATTAGGTGGGGATTGAAGCCAAAACTCTCCTTCTCTGTCTCTGCATCTGTCTCTCTGGGTGTGTGTGTGTGTATGTTAAGCCACAGTACCTGACACATACTAAGTCTTCAATAAACACTTTTTAAATTAATTGTTGGGTGCTGCTGCTGCCTTGGTCTATGCACTCATCATTTAACATATAGTAACTCACTTAATCCTTACCGCAACCACAAGAGGTGGGTATGATCACCTACATTTTACAACTGGAGATACTAGGGTCAGAGAGGTTTAATGACTTAATCAAAGCCACATAGCTATCAGGAGTTGCAAAGCCAAGACTTGAATCTTAGTATAGCACTAATATCTAAGCATGTGTGTTCTACATCCTCACTTTGAATGTCAAGTGAGGACATTAGGGACTTACCTTGTATTCCATGGGACCACTGGGAGCGTCTGCATAAGAGATGGTACTGGTGAAATCGGTGTTTGGGAAGAGGCATCAGGGAGCAAGAGTAACGCAGGAGAGATGCAGTACCCTGGGGACAGTCACCCTAATCATAACAAAGGGAAGGCAAGGAGAGGGGTGGGTGGCTTGAAGAAAAGAGAGATTTCAAGGAAATGTGGGGGCCTGGAAGCTAGGGGATACAGAAAATGAAAGTATTTTGGGAAAAACAGTAAAGTTAGGAGATGCAGATGTAGGGACATAGAGACAGCAAGATGAAAAATTCATTTTAGAGCATGTTGAGTTTGAGGCTACTGAGGAGCATTTGGAAGGAAACGCAAAAAAGGTAGTAAGTCACTTTACCTCTGATAGTAGAAGCCCATTAAAAATACCATGTTTAAAGAAGCATATATTGCCTCATATAACCGAAAAGGATTAGGTGGTGTCATCAGGCATAATTGGATTTAGGGGTTCATGGAAAACATCAGGGCTCCAATCCTCGCCATCTCCTGAGAAGACAGACGTCATGGCTCCAGGAGCCCCAAACTCTAATTCTAGCAGCTTAGCAACTTGGAGGTGGGGGTAGGGGATGAGAGAGAGAGAGAGAGAGAGAGAGAGAGAGAGAGAGAGAGAGAGAGAGAGAGAGAGAGAGGGAGAGAGAGGGATTTGGTGGCTCCATGGCCAGCTTCCAGACTTCCAGGTCTCTGACAGTCAATATCCCCCACTGAGGTTAGGGAGGCAGGGGTCTCTCCACTGACAGTCTCTCCAGAATTACATAGAGTAGCAATTTTCAACCTTTTTCATGTCATGGCACATGTAAACGAATTACCAAAATTTTGTGGCACGCCAAAAATATATTTTTGCCAATCTTACAAAAAAATAGGTATAATTTTGATTCATTCACACCTAATAGCTATTGTTATGTTAGCTGTTGTAATTTTTTTTTATTTGACAAACTAAGGGAAAAGAGGTCAATGCCCCTGACTAAATAGTCAGTTATTTCATGTTTTAAATACTCTTGAGGCACACCAGTGTCCCTTCTGTGGCACACTGGTTGAAAATTGCTGACATAGAGTGATGGGTTAGGTCTTTAGTGTCCACTCTAATGAGTAGGTTGGTGTTTATCATTAATTCTGCAAGAAGCTTGTTCCAGAGAGGGGATCATTCAGAAGGCAGGATTACAGAGTAGGGTCTGTGTTTGTGACTTTTTAAAAAGCACGTCCTGGCTTTTTCTTAGGTCTCTTCTTGACTTCCCTATGGACCTCCAGGTTGCAGGTGCCACTTAGGAGTATGGAATGCACTTAAGAAGAGGAGATTATGCTATTACAGGTAACTAAGAGTTTATGTATAGGAAAAGGCAGCAGCCCCTTTGCAGTTTTATTGCTTGTTTTGTTCACAGTTACCTGCAATATGGCAGGGCTACAGATGGATAGAAATATGCTTCAATGTAACACATTTGCAGCAGGGGGAGAAATGGCCTCCAGAACACAACTGCTCAAAGCCAAAAGCTGTCTTTGCCTTTCCTAATCTGTGTTGCTTTCTGAATACAAGGAGATAGCTGATTACTGCAGTAATTGACAACTGAGCTGTGGTCAGACACTCAAGAGGTACTTTAAACAGTTGATCATAAAATTGGAGTATTGTGATTCACAGGAGAGGAAGATGAAAACAGACCCTGGTAACAAAGTCTGAGATGGAGCTTAGAGCTGGGATTCAAAGCTGGGTGAAAGCTTTTAAAGCAAAAGGAGGGATGATCTGGGCTTGGTTGAGCCTGAATTTTCTGGGAATGTGTGATGAACATGGAGATGCCTCCAGGTCCCCCTTCAGGAAGGACTTTGGCCTCAGATGGAATACCCACAGGCCATAAGTGGCTGAGGGGGTATGTGGTAGGCTGCAAAATGACCCCCACAAGATGTCCACTTTCAGAACCTGTGAATCTGTTACTTGATATGGCAAAAGGGACTTTGCAGATGTGATTAAGTTAAGGAGTCGTCAGCCTGGTCTAAATGAATCAGAAGGCTTTGCTAGAATTTAATGGCAAAGCTTTATTTAAGAGCCTTAAGATTTGTAAGTTAGCAAACACTACCAGGTAACAACCAGAGTGTTCTGTAGAAAAGAGAAAAGTTGACAATTCTTACAGTAAAAAGTACATTCTCGAGGAGAATCAGTCCTGCATTCTTAGCCTCTGGATTGGTGCAAGATGGTGATCTTCCAGATGTCAAATGGTCTGGATAATGGATGTCAGGTGTTCTTTATACCTGATATTCTTTCCTAAATTCTTCAGAGGGATATATATATAATCTCCAGGCATTGATGCACAACTGAAAAGTTTAAGTCCTCAGACTAGTTGAAGTAAAATAAAATCTATTTCTCATGTTTCAGCTCATTCTGATTTAAGTAGTTATGTTAGCTTGACTATAGTGACTCCATTTTGTTTCTTTATTCTCTTGTCAGACCTTATATGGGGAAATTATGCCCTAAATGTAGCTACAAGGGTCCTTGTAAGAAGGAGTCAGGAGAGTTAGAGTTGAGAGGAAAATGTGATGATGGAAGCCAAGAGAGAGGGGAGATGTGGAGACGGGGTAGGGGTTGGAGTGATGCATTTTGAAGATGGGGGGAAAGGATGCAGGCAGCTGGAAAAGGCAAGGAAACAGGTTCTCCCGTAACCTCCAGAAGAAATGCAGTTATGTCAAACCTTGTTTTAGCTCCATAAAACCCATTTCAGACTTCTGACCTCCTGAACTGTACAAGAATAAATTTGTGTTGTTTTAAGCCACTTGTAAGTTAGAGTTTGTAGTAATTTATTGTTGTAGTCATAGGAAACTCATACAGGGTATAAAAGGCCTAGCCCAAGACAGGGCCATGTCACAGGCAGACCATTTTAGCTCCAGAGCTCCCTGTGGCATGAGCCAGGGTTTTGTTTGGTCCTGCCTCTGAGCCTATCTTACTTTCTGCTCACTCTTGCTTCTTCCTACTCCTTTCCATAGGTGTTCATCCCAAGTTCTCCCCCTAATATATTCATTCATCTCCAAACACTGTTCTGAGTTGGCTTCTTGGGGAGTTTAGTCTGTGTTTATATTAGGTAGTACCCCATAGTGATTCAGAATATCAGCATTGGGTCAGTCCTTTTTGACTTCCCAAGTTGGTAACCTTTGGTGTGTTTCCTTACCTCTTTGAGACTCAGTCTTCTATACTATAAAATGTGGGTAAAAATTCCTGTACTAAGACTTGTAGTGGGGTTGATTTTGACCACACATGTACCATGTGGTACAGGGCCTACCTTGAGGTAAGTTCTCAATAATGTTCTTGATGAGATTAATGATGGTGCTGATGATGATCAAATTGGCAATGATGGATGTTGTTGATGATGTGAATGATGGTGAGGATGAAGATGATAACTTGAGAACTGCAGGGGCTGTGGACAGGCCCTTGGCTTTCAGAAGGCAGTATCTGTAGAAGGCCATAGGTTGTTCAGCTATTAGTGCCCAGGAGGGTCAGAAAGAAAGTACATAGGAAAGATCTTTTTTCAGTCTGATTTTCCATACTTTCTCAACTGTTGTCTAACTCTGAAGAGAGACTCCTGGGTTCTGGGTTGAATTCTAGACTCCATATTGGAATCAAGATACACATTGAATACCATACTCCAGACTGGACATTAGCCAGTCTGGGAGTCATTCCTGGGGTTCAGTGTGGCCTTCATTTCTAAAACTTGGCTTTGCTGTTCCATGGCCCAGACTCTGGGACTGTCTGTCCAAGGAGACATGTGACTTGCACTGGGGCTGGGGGCATTGAAAATCACATCTCATCGTCCCTGGGAGTACCCAGAACCTGTACCTAAGACTGGAAACAGGGGTCGTGTGAGGACAATATAAAGAGAAAAAGCATGAGATAACTTTTAAATGATTGGCTCAGTTTAAATGACACCTTTCTTTCTTTCTTTTTCTTTTTTTTTTTTACTTGAAGCATAAATTATATTCATGTATTTCAACTATAAAATCCCTTCCACTTGCTCCCCCAAAATTGCCCCTTGAAGAGTATAAAAAGTGACTCCTGATTTCTTTCCTGGCTTCAGATAGTTCAGCCTGTCAGGAAAGCACAATTTACAGGTGAGCTACTGAGGATGCTCCAAACAAGAACTGCCACAAAAGTGCCAGAGGACCCAAACTTGTAGTTAATTTATAGTTTGCAAGTCCTCAGTGTAGAGCTGGCCAAACAATTCCAACTAAATTAAACTCCATACCATTCTCCTGGGCTGGGCCTGTGGGTGCTAAGCCCCAGCTGTCAGCCCAGCTTCACGGCTGAAGATAAATCACTGCAGAAAATGGACTATAATGAAAATGCTGACAGACCCTTCAAAATAATGGAGCTCAAGGGTCTCCCTTTTGTCACATTCCACATATTATGCAATTACTGCCTTGAAAATGGCCTTTCCTTCATTCCTAAGAGGTGTGTCCTGGTTTTGGAACAGGGGCCAAGGGAGATAGTAGATACCTTCATGCTTGGGACTGTAGGCAGGTTAGATTCAGCCTGGGCCAGACCCATTGCTGACAATTGCAGCAATTTTCTATTATACAGAGGCTGGAATCGGCCACATCTAATCACTAGAATCACTGCACTGAGGGCTGGACAGTGCAAGCAGGTCAACCATCACTGCAATCTACAGCTGAGTTGTTCACACTCCAAGAAATAGATTTTATGCTGCTTTTCTGTTCTGTAAGAAGCACTGTGACTGAAGAGGGAAGAACTTTGTATGGATGCCTATTGAGGTGGCCATGACCAATGCCACTGTGTCAAGGTACAGTTGGGATTCTCCTGGAGGACATGAAGGTTCCCTAGAAGTGTTGGGTTGCTGCCTTTCTCTGACCTGCTGCTGGCTTTCTTAACTACTCCAGTCTCTGGAAGCATCTAAATCTATGAGAGGACTTCCTGTTGGCAGCAAGTGAAAATGTAATCCTGAGGAAGTGCTGCTATACTGGGAATCTTTCAGAAATCAACCCCCTCAAGCTGACTCAAATTAAAAATGGAAATGCATTGAACCACATACATGTGAAGTTTATCTAAGTTTAGGTATGGTTGGATTCCAAAGGCCAAACTGATGTTCTAGGGTGCTCCCATCCCCCCTCATGCTGGCTTCACACCTGGGAAATTCCAGGTTGACATACTCTCAATTCCAAGATGAGTGAGTGAAAGAGATATGTAGTCCCAATAGTTCTAACATATTTCAGAGCGTAGAGCCATTGAACTAATGGGATCATGGGCACTGTCCTGAACCAATCTGTGTGGCCTGGCAGGTGCAATATTGGCCTGGCTTGGTGCCATGCCCATGCCTGAACCAATTGTTGTGGCAAGATAATTCTATGCCAAGTCTTGGCAATGCCTCTTTTTGGAATAAATGGGGGAGTCAGCTGACTTTGGGATATGGACAGGGTTAGGAAGGGTAGTTTACCAAGGAAACAGGATGCCGTTATGCAAAGAACTGGGGGTTGTACAGTAGATAGGCAAAGGCAAAAACTGCTCCCTAGAATGAAATCAGTCTACTGAAGGAGCTAGGTAGGTATTGGGATGATTTTCTTCCCAAGTGAAATTAGTCACCCTCAATTTACCTAAACTACTTCTTTTCTTTTTTTCCTCCCTCTTACTCAGCACCTTGCCCACACTGACGAGCATGAGCCACTGTGAGGCATGCTATATAGATTCCTAGCAGCTGCCAAGGGGCTGAAAGGTGAAAACTGGAAAGGCAGTTAGCACTATACGAGGTAAACTTTGATGAGTAGGAAATGGGAGATATTTGGGAGTAACTGGACAGATATATTCTTGTTCCTTTCACCACCTATGAGCTCTCCTCCATAAAAGACCTCTGGAAAAGTCTTGTGTTCCAAGTGAACAGACCTGCTAGTAGACCTGTGTATTGGGTTCCCATTGTTGTTACACATTATAACAAACTAGGTGGCTTAAGGAAATATAAATTTATTCCCTTTCAGATCTGGAGATCAGAAGTATAAAATGAGTTGGCAGGGCTGCACTCCCTCTGGAAGCTCTGAAGAACTTATTTCCTTGCCTTTTTCAGTGTCTAGAGGCCGCCTGCATTCCTTGGCTCATGGCTCCACATCACTCTGATCTCTGCCTCTGTTGCCACATCTCCTTCTCTGACTCAGACCTTCCTGTGTCTCTCCTATAAGGACTCTTGTGATTCCATCGTGCCCACCTCGATAATTATGACACTCACCGTATCACAAGATCCTAAATTAATCATATCTGCAGAATCACTTTTGCTTCATCAGATAACATATTAATAGGTTCTGGGATTAGGTTGTAGGCATTTTGGGGGGCCATTATTTATCCAACTATAGCCTGGAATGGCTCTTTGAGGCTCCTTGTGAAGCCTGGGTAGTGTAGGCCTACGTTACATCATACTATTTTCTTCCTTGCCTCTCTTTGCTTTCTCACCCTTAGCCCCTGGGCTCGCACATCCCAAAGAATGTTTTACTTTGATTTTTCCTTCAGACTCTGGAAGAACCAAGGTGAAGGAAACCTCAGTGAGTTTACATAGTACTTTCTAAGTACCCGCTCTGCATGCCTTGTCCATTTACCTGTCGGACAATGAGCCACATGCAAATAGTAGCAGTATCTCTCCCATCTATAGCCTCATACTAGAGTTGGAGTCTAATAGGGGCTCCATGGATGCTTGAATGAGTGAGTGAATGAATTGACCTTTTAACGGTCCTGAAATTCTTGGTTGAAAGCTTACTTGTTCTGAAAACTTATCTACTACAGTTCCCCAACAATGCTTGGTGTGTGTACACAAATTTTATGCTTCATTTTTAAGGTACACATTTGTGCTCAAGGGTAGAGTCAGTAATGAGAACTAGAAGAATAAATGTTTTTAAGGCTCTAGGATCAATCCCTGCCTTCTCCCTTCCTGGCTATATGACCTGGACTAGTCATTTTACCTAGTCTTTGTACCCAGTTTCTTTGTGAAATGGTACTAATAATTACATTTACTTTGTAGAGTTGATGAGATGATTAACTTTGATGACATATAAAACATATTCAAAACAATATAACCTACTTGTAGTTTTCCACGCTGCTGACTCCATGTACGTATAAATTTCATTAATTTATATGTAATCATATAAATCTCACAAATATATAATTATAGAAATGTCATAAATTTATATGTAATGATATAAATTTCATACATTTATATAATCATATAATTTTATATATTTACATATAACTATATAAATTTATGCATATCTATTTATAAATAACTACATACATTTATGTATATCTGTTTCTTCAGTTGTATTTTCCAAATGGATTGCTTGAGAGACCCTTTTGCTTGGCTGAATGACCTTCATTGACAACCCATTCTTTTATGCCATCTTCCAGCTAGAAATAGCCATGTGCCAGGGTACTGTACCACTAGATATAATTCAAAACCTATAGGGTAGAACTTTCCAGAAAGCCTCTCCATTCTTTTTTGAGAGAGTCATATTTCAGTTTGGAAAGGATGACCAGCCTTTGTTTCTCTCTTTTGCTTTCTGTGTCCTGTAGATATGATGCCTGGAATTCCAGCAGCCATTTTGTAACATGAGGCAATTAACATAAGAAAAAGAACAACAAAATCTTAGCAAATCCTGATCTTGATTGATAGTAATCCATGAACCAACATTAGTAGCTTCTTGCCTTCAGACTTCTTATTTGTGCCTTTTCATGGATGATACCAGAAATTTGCAGAAGGGGATGGGAAATGTAAAGGCAGCCAAAAACAGAAGAAAGGAGTGAAATAGTCAAAGAAGTCTGTATTTCTCTTTGGATTTTAAATAATTACAGAAAGAAAAAGGGGGCTTAAAGCCAAAACAAACCTATATCCATCATCCATAGTGGAATGGAAGCAACTTGGAAGCAATGGATGTGTATGCTTGGTGTTAGATATCATCTGTATCTGGCATTGGACCTGGCACAGTAGGTGTTTGTTGGACAAATAAAGGACTCTTTCTTCTTACCTCTTTTCAATTTGGCCATGTCTATCTGTCATCAGAGCAGTTGTGATGACAGTTCTCTGGTAGGTTTCCAAACACTGTACTACTTAAATATAGCACATAATCTTAGGGGGCCAGAGAGGCAACTGGACACCTGAACTTGAGTAGCCAGACCTGTGTTAGCAAAACTCACACATTTAATCTGACTCTTTAAGAGAAAGGATTTTTCCAAACACTTGTTTCAATATGTGATTCTCCCTGGAGGATTTCAAAGGAGGAACCAAATTTAAGGTAGGTGGGAGATGCTTGCTTGTAAAGTCCTGGCCTCTGTCCCAACAATCACACAATCCAATGGAAGACATGTCCATGTCAACAATATTTAGGATCCTACCTGAGCTTCCATCCTAGAGAGCAGGTGCAGCTGCCAGCACTTACCCACACTATGGAGCTTCTTCTTGCTTTGGCCTCCCCAAAAGCACGGACAGGGTCCTGCCAGCCTTGGGATGTCTCACTCCATAGCACCAAAATGTACCCCGTAAGTACATTCATGAGTGTATTCATAAGTGGGGTGCATTGCCATTCTGTTATAGAAAAGGTCAACCCTTGTGCATTTATCTTCTTAATCGCTCACTTAGGGGGAAGCAAAGGCAAGGGAACATGCTCTTGAGTAATTTATTCTGTTTCCTTGTACTGATGAAAGGCATAAAAATAGTGTTTCTATTCAACTCATTTGAAGGACAAATTGAAATCACACCATTAAAAATTAACTTCCTAAGCAGATTGTACATTACTAGGATGAGTTCAGGACCAAAGTAGCATAATTGGCCAAATGAATCTTCAGAATGTTGCATAAGACAAATTCACTCTCATTTCCAGTTAAGAAATAAAAGAATACAGATTATCTTTATTTTAGGCCAAAAAGGTTTGAAGAAACAGCCCAGCATACACTGTCTGAAGTAAATGAGGATTTAGGAAAGAGGCTAAGGTCAAAGCTGTAGGGTTTTCTGGAGCACCAAATTCATCACTAGGCACATTCCACCATATCCTGTGAAATTCATGTCAAAATTATTGGATTGTTTCCCTTCTTGGAGTCACCTAAACTCTAGGTAGGAAAATTAAACCATCTACTAAGTTTACGATGGCCAAATAGCTCAATACCCTTTATATACATCTATTGATACCATCTATACGTATGGAATCCACTTGTCCATCCATCCAGCTGGTCAGCCAACTGACCAGCATTTATGGGTTACCTGCCTGTGCTGGGACAGATGAAATAATGATGGATTAGACAGAAACTTTGCTCTCAAAGAATTAGTCCAGCACATGGCTTTAGAGCAAGGTTTTTTCAGACTCCACACTGTTAATATTTTGAGCAGGATAATCCTCTGTTGTAAAGGCTGTTGTATGAATTGTAAGATGCTTAGCAGTGTGTGGCCACTACCCACTAGATTCTAGTAGCACCTCCCCCTCTATTCATCATTACCAAAACTGTCTTCAGACATTGGCAAATGTCCTCTGATTAGGGAGGGCAGAATTGTCCCCACTTGAGAAGCATTGCTTTAAAGTCAGACCCTAGCTTCTATTCTTGACCTATCCTCTTATTAATTATTTATTTAACTAATTGTTACTTAACTTTTCCTTACTCCCAGAACCTAATGCAGTTTCTGGTACAAAGTTAGTATGTGATAAATACTTGAAGGTTAGGTGAATGAATGATGAATGAATGAATGGATGGCTGTCTATATTTGTAAGACCAACCTTTTTCTGAGGAGCTGACAGGTTTTTAGGAGGACTTTGAGTCTTGGTCATATGCAGTGCAAAGCAAGCAATGTAGTCATTCAATCAAAATATACCTTAGCTAAGTAGGAAAGAAAATGCTTATGGGTATTTAGCTGTGTGGGCCTGACAGATAATTGAGTGGCTGGATTTTTTAGTTTCAACAGATTGGTTTGCCATTCTGTAGCCACAATAACAGAGCAAAGTAACAATTATGTCTATGTTTAATTTTCTGAAGAGTGTTGCATCGCTAAGGCTCACAGTCTGGCCAATTAAATGTGGCCGATTGGCACTCCCACACAAGTTTTAGTGCATTTAAAATAACTCTCTGCAAAAGAAAAAAATCCAAGCTGCACACAAAGTTGTAACTCTCCCAAGATTTTATATTTCAAAAGCAAGCTTACAATGGTAAAATTGTTCTTGATGACAGAGAATAGACAAGCTATCCATTTTGAGTGTATTAGTGTCAACCTGAGTGTTGACTCTGTGGCTGGTGATCAGGTCTACTGGTAGAAATGGATACTTTTTTTTATATTAAAGGAAATTATCAAACTTCTACTTGTGTGATGCTTGACTATGATGTCAACTATTCAGAGAGAGCCATGAGTGTCACTCGCCAAGTTTTCTTTACTTCCTAATGCTTAAATGAGGGGTAGCTGATAGGAATGAAGAAAGGCTTCCCTAACTCACTTTCAAGGCTTCCAGACACAATTCTGCAGGTGCATGTGGGGAGACTGTATTAGTTATCTATTGCCACGATAATCTGAGAATAAACAACCATACAGCACCATTGGCATGTGGCAATAACATTTGTTTAGCCTAGAAGTATGTATGGTTTAGTTCATTTCAGCTGGACTTAGCTGATTTGGGGGGGGGGAGTACATATGGGATTGGCTGCAGGTTGGCTAATTAGCTCTTCTGGTCTTGGCCATGCTTTTTCACCCACCTAGCATATGGATGGCTACTGGTTGATCTAGTATGATCTTGGCTGGCATAAGTGATAATGCTTTCATCCTCTGGGGCTTAGCTATGAAATGGGCTTGTAGTAGTGGCAGAGGTACCAGAGCTTACATCGTGCTTGATAATATCCATTAGCATAAGTACATCATGTAGCTGAGCCCAGAATTACAGAGTCAGGCAGAGTGCTCTGTCTAGAGTAGGGGGGCCCTGCAAAGTTACATGGACAACGGTGGGGGTATCAAGAGGTGTGATTAATTATGATTGCTTAAGATACCAATAATCTTAAAATATTGAAAATAGTTTGGGCTTGAAAATAAAAAATAAATATGAACAAGAAAGATCCTTTTAGCAATGTTCAGAGAAAGATGAAGAGGGAAGAAAGAGAGAGATTGATGACTTGAGGATGGCTCAGGCACCCAGTTGCTATTTTTTTCTAATGAGGAAAAGTGTCTTCAGACTGGAAAGGAAAGGGTAGCACAAATATGAACAAGAGATAATTCAGGGCAAAAGTAGGTAGCTCCTTATCAAGTCCATCGAAATACTTGACCTTAGTACTGCTGACAGTGATTGTGCGGTATCGTGGATAAATGATAGAGCCTTCCAAAGAAGATAGGTTAGTTTTAAAAGGTTGATCCTTGACATTTGAAAGAAATATCTCCCTAAGACATCTGCAAATTTCTTAATTCACAAGTACACTGGAATATACAATACCTCCTCCTAAAATGTAGTTAGAATAACTAAAAATGCATAATATCAATGATTTTATACACACAGTTCTAAAGTAATTTCTAAAGTAATTAAAATTAATTTCTCTTAATTCATGACTTTACCTGGTATCTACTTTTTCTTATGTCCTCTCATATCATTTATGTATTCAATGGAAATTAATGTTTATTTATTTGCCTCTTTGTGTCATGCATTGTGCTGAGGCTTTCACACACATGGCTGCATTTTATTCTCACAGAAATCTCATGACATGTATATCATTATTACCATTTTATAGGTACAAAAACAGAAGCTCAGAGAATAGTACCCAAAGCTAGTACCCAGGTCTGCCTAATGACTACCTGTATCCTCACATTGGCTACCTCTTGAAAAACTTGAGTCGTAATATGGTGAAATGAAGTCCTAACCCCCAAAATTAGCAGTGTAAGTAGAAGATTGGGAAATCTTGGCTTACCAGCAATTGACATGAATAAATACCTTAAAGTTTTGGTTGACCACAAATTCAACAGAGCCTGGGTGCTGCCAAGAACATCCGAGTAAGCTTCAATTCCTTTGTAGGGAGGTGTATGGTTCTGTCCACAGGTTGCACCACTAAGGATGCCTGATTTCATTCAGTTAGTGATTATTAGATTGATTAATTGGTACTCTGTACCTGTAGCTCTTGTCTTAAGGTGATACATTTTACTAAGGTAACATTGACAGTTTGGAGTGTGTCCAATGAAGGAGAATTAAGAGGGTAAAAGTTCTGTGAAATCATAATATGCAGGAAAGGATTAAAACATAGAGTATGTTTAATTTACGACCAAGAAGACTTAGGGTTAATACGGATAACTTTCTTCAGCCATTTGAAGGGATTCCATATGGAAAGTGACACGGTCTTATTTAATACTGATCTAGAATTCATGGGTAATAGTTACATGGTCTGTTGGGCCAGTGTTTGCAATTTGAGTGGTGAGTTGATTTGAGATGTGGTAAGCTCTATGTCTCTGGAGGAGTGCAGACAGAGGTGCCTTAGAGAGAGAGGGCTGCTGCCCTGAGGAGTTGCTTTTCCCCATGTTGACTTGTGAAACAATGACTTCAGTACTTATGGCCAGGAGTATTTACTGAGTTTTTCTGTATGTGCAGCCATTATAAAGCGATAGAGTTAGGAAATTGGTATTTCTGCTCATGTATGAAATGATGGGTGAAATAATATTTTAAAGGGGGAATATTTATTCCCCACTCCTGATGTTTCCCTTTATTTGGAGGGAACCATTAGTGTGACATCTCTGGACTCTCCCTGTTCCTCTGCTCTCTCCACACCATTGAAGGGTGAGAGAGGAGAGACTTATGTGCTATACAGTTCAGGAATAATAAACTTGACTTTCTCAGATCAGAAGTCCATTTATTTCTTTTGGCAGTGACCTGCCTGCAGAAAGCATAATTCCTCTGTTCTTTTCCAGGCACAGAACACCCTATTGGTACCCTTATGTTGGGAAGCTGCCCAAGTTCAGCATTGCCATTACTGTACTATGTGAATAAATCTTTCAGATTTTAATGTTCAGTACTAAGAATCAAGTTTGCTTTCACCTTAAGGGACATCTTCCAGTTTAGGCTTGTTTGGGAATAAAGGGGCTATGGTGGCTTTTATCTGTCACTTGCTCATCTTATGTCTCAATTTTTGAGAGCTGAGGTAGAAAAAAGGGTGCTATTGAGTAGGCCCTGGACAACTCAATCAATACAAGATGGAATATAAGACATCAAGTTACCATGTATCAGAGGTTTATTCTCTGAGTCTCAATGCTTGAGTGTGCCAACAATATCTCTGTTATTACCATTTCCAGTTCACAGATGAGAAAACTGAGGCTTGATCAAGTTAGGAAGTATGAAAGCAAATTTCAACCCATGTTTACTTGAGGTCAAAGTCAAGGCTCTCAATTGCTCCACAGCTGAGAGAAAGATTTTGAACTATAGAGGATATTGGTAATCAGAGGAAGGAACGACTATCAGGGCTGTTGAGGGGGTAAGCACTATGCTGGTCATTAGCTTGTCAAAGGCACTAAAAGGAGGAAAAGAAAGGAGTATCCTTGGACACCCCAAGGATACAAGTGAGAAGCAGTGTTTCCTCCCAGGTTGACAGCAGCAGAAATATTGTCGTTATCATCATCAGCTTCTTCATCTTCATCATTTTCATCATAAAAACCACCACTTATTGACCACTTACTATATCCCAGAGATTGCTCTAAATGTTCCAAATCTGTTATCCCATATAGTTTTTAATGGCTTTATTGAGGTATAACTGACATTCAATAAACTGTGCATATTTAAAATGTACAATTTGATAAGTTTTGACATATGAGTATACCCACGAAACCATCACCACAGTCAAGATAATGAACATATACATCCACCACTCCAGAAAGTTTCCTTAGGCCTCTTTCTAATTCTTTCTTCATTTTTTCTCCCCTAGCTCCCAGTTCTGTCCCCAGGCAATCTCACACATGCTTTCAGTCACTAAATTTGCATTTTCTAGAATGTTATACAAATGAAATCAAACAGTATGTGTGGGGGTCCCCTGTCCTGGGTGCCAGATGCGGGGGGCACCACCCGTAGAACCCCCCATCCATCACGGATGAAAATAAAACTACCAAGACATGATCTGCTTGGGGAGGAGAGGTGGCCAAACTCTCAAAGGAGAATGACCCAGAGCCCCTTCTTCACTGGGCTTTTATTGGGTTCAAATACACAGGAATACAGGTTTAACATGTCAAAGAAATCTGAGTCAGTGTCTTTTAGGAAAGGGGGTTGCAAAACTTTGGGAGACACACCCATTTCCTTCTTGGACCCTTATCATTTAAATGAGAGCACTCTTAGTAAAGCAGGTTTCACAGGACTTTAGGAATTCTTTCTTATGCCCAATCACCCAGGGAGCCGTTCTGGCCGGCACAGGGCTGCACCGCTCCCTGTCATAGTTTCAGGCTTTAAGCTGATTAGGCTCAGGAAGCAGAAGACATCTCCCAGACAGAAATGTGGACACGGGCTATGTTAGAATAGCCAGGGGGCGAGGGTCCATCACCCCCACTTTGCTGCAGCCCGCCCCACCCCCAGTCCTTCCATAAGGGCCTCACAAGTCGTCGTGTCTGGCTTAGGTTGCCCCTCCCATGAGGCGTCTTACCTGTCATTGACTAACTGACTAAGCATTGGGGCCAGAGATGGATGAGGCAGAAGCAGTGCTCCTGCCAGGGAGATAAGCTTTGTCTCCTTAGTGGCCCACGTCCTCTTGACAGAACAGACCCAGATGAAGCGGGTCCCTTGGCTCTTACTCAACCTAGCTATGGGGTGAGGGTTACAACTCCTAAGACCAGGCTGAACGGTCTGCAATAAGTATGCAATTTTTTTATTTGACTTCTTTCATTTAATGTGATTACATTGAGACTCATTCATATTGTGATGTATTTTAATAGTTTATTTCCTTTTTGTTGCTAAGTAGTATTTTATTATATAAATATAATACAACTTGTTTATTCATTTACATGTTGGTAGATTTTGAGACTGTTTCCAGTGTCTATTACACATAAAACTGTTATGAACATCTTTGTACAAGTCTTTGTGTACACAAATGGTTTCATTTAAACCTCGCAACAAATGAATGGGATAGTACTCTTACAATTCCCATTTGTACACGAGGAAGCTGAGGTCCACCACAGTCAGCTACCCTGCCCAAAGCCAGTGGCTCATTGGCAACAGGACTAACATTTGAGATGAGATCTGTCTGACAACCCCATGCTCAAATTCTCCATGCTGTATTTGCATCCCCGTGTGGAGAGGAATGACTTCACTTGGAAAAATAAAGACATTAACTTTTTTGCACTAAGAATGTATTTCTCAGCCTATCTTTACTCTCTGTCATGGTTATCCAGATTGGTTGCTGCACTGAGACTCTCAGAGGGCAAGATGAGCATTCCTACTGAGTTTTTTTAGTTTACCCATCAGCAAGAGATAAGAAAATCCCACCAGAGGCCAGGACCTTTTCCTGTCAAGAGTATGAGATTATATCTTCATTTATGGAGTAACTTTTAGACCCTGAAAATCAAAGCTAAAAAAAAAGGCAGATGGAAGAAACAAAGAAAGTGCAAACTTCCTTGTACAAATTCATAATCCAAAATCTAAGAATTTTGTGGATGAAATTAATCCATAAAGAACACTTGGCTGAAGAATTACAGTAAAAAATCTGTGGGGGTGTCCAACCTGAGGCTCACATACAGCCCAGGAGGCTATGAATGCAGCCCAACACAAAATCATAAATTTACTTAAAGCATTATGAGACTTTTTTGTGATTACAAGTTGCAATGTATTTAATGTGTGGCCCAAGACAAATCTTCTAATGCAGCACAGAGATAACAAAAGGTGGGACACCCCTGCTAGAGGATTCAGTTGCTACTGATCTGTTGGGGTTCCAGGCAAGCATTTTGAGGAAGCCCTGCCCACAGTTCCCCATGAGAATCTTATCTGAGCCTTTTTTCTGTGCTCCATCCTCATTCTGATTCTCCAACTGATTGATTCATTTATGTGCTGAGCAGCTAGCTACTCTGTATGAGGTAGCAGTGTGAGAGAAAAGATTGCCCACAGTCCCATCCCACGCTGAGGAACTTGCAAGCTGGTGGGGGAAGATTGACAGGAACCAGAAGCTTTGCAGGGCAGTATGACAGTTGCTACTGACCAAGAGACACCTGAAAGACACTATAGTAACAATGAGGAGGGGGAAACTGAGAGAACCAGCAAAGGCTTCCCATAGAGGTGCCATTTAATTATTTAATATCTTTCTTTTGTTTCTGTTTTTCAAAATGCACATATTTTTTTATGATAAGTGATACAACCAGTGGCATGGAAGTAAATGTTTGACATACAGTTCTTTGGGAAAAAACATGTATTACATTTACATACGTACATAAATCCATACATGCACTTATTATAAGTATTACTGATGTAAAGGATACGTAGCATATAACTTACAACTAACAAAAACATACAATGTTGTTTACTATAAATTGCATGTCTATGATTGATTTTCACAGAATACTTTGATTGATTTTTTTATTTTCACAGAATACTTTCACTGATTTTTGCCAAACTCCTGTATTCTTAGCCAACCTATGGCTGTAGTTAACAAGTATATTTCTAACATGACTGCTGGTTAATGTTTTTATTTATGTTAACAAGGAAGTGTTTTAATGTTATGCAAGACAAAAGTGAAACAGTAAAAACATGTCAGAGCTTCACTTGTTCATCAGTGATGTGAGGCACATGTTTGCTGAATTGGATAAAAATTTTTGATAACTTAAATGTTTTTTCAATCTTTGTGCTATTCACAATATAACAGCTTACAGAGACACCCATTTTTAGGTATAATCTTCAGTGTTAACATTTTCTCCACCACTTTCTTAAGTGCAGACAATCATTAAGACCATAAATCAAACCTGGGCTTGGAGTGCTTGCCAGTTTCTGTGGTATAAATACTCTCGCAGTGGCTGACTTCAGAGGACCAACGTGGTGCCACCGAACACACAGTCAGGAAGAGATGTGAGGTTGCGCCCCGCTACGTGCCATTTGTGCCATGCACATGCAGACACTATGGCTGTAACAGCCTCAAAACATAGATAATAGTAAAAATAGTGAAATAATTAGGAAGTGATGAATGTTCTCTATTTATTACCCTTTAATGTATAATTTAATTTTAAGTTTATATAATTTATATAGCTAGGATTAACAATCGCCTTGCAAAATTCTGAAAATTAACAGTTGAGAGTCAGTTGGGGCACACTGTTAGATACATCCATATAGGGTGATCATCCCCAAAAAGCAAACTCCCTTCCCTTTGTCCTCCCACCCTATCCCACTTGCAGTGCGTGCTGGATTCCACTCCCTTCTCTTTGTAACAACAAACAACTGCAAGCATGTGCATAACATATACAATGTTTGGTTGCGTCTATATTGACTGAGGAACACCGTGCCATGCTGTGAATGTTACTATGTCAGGGATGGAGCAGAAAGAAAGAATTAGGAAAAGTGCGACCTTTTTGTTTTCCAACACACACACACACACACACACACACACACACACACACACAGGAAAACAGAATCATGTCATAAACACTGGTTTGTTGATGTTAGCACAGTCTTTTTGGGTGGGCTTGCTTTGCTCTGCCATCTCTCTCCCCAACTCCACCACTTTCTCCTAAGAACCCTCCCTCCCTTCACATCATTAACCCATATTTATAGTCTTGTATATTTTTCATGTTTCTCCATTTTTACATAACTGTTTATATCTATACACACATACACATATGCATAGGGTTTGTTTAAACTGCTTTATTTATTATGCATAGTATTATAATGTATATGCTTCTTTGCATCTTTTACTTTACAATAGTTCTAATCTCAACAATTGTTCTAAATATATTCTTCATTTATTTGGTTGCATAGTATAGTATAGTATTTTGTGGTGTGAATGTGTTATAATTTAATACATATGCCCCTACTAATGAATATTTACTATTTTCAGTATTTCCCTTCTCTCTGAAGAATGTTGTAATAAACATCCTTGAACATATATCTTTAGGTACTGAAGCTTTTATTTCTGCAGGGGAGAATTGCAGGAATGGGGTTTCTGGGTCGAAGGGTATGTGTATTTTTAATTCTAATAGATATATCCAGATGGCTTCCCAGAAGCACTTCTCATTTTCACCAGCAATAAGTGAGAGAACTTTTCCATCACCCCCACCAGCAATAGGTATTAACTCTCTTTAATTTTTGCCTGGGACATGAGTGTAAAGTTATAATTTATTGTTACTTTAATTTACATTTCTTTGACTACCAATGAGCTTGAATATCTTTTCATATGTTTATTGGCAATTTGGGTTTGCTCTTCTGTGAATTGCCTACTCATATCTTTTGTTCATTTTTCAATGGAATTTTTTCTTTGTCAACTTGTAAGATGTTTAGCATAGTTATTAACCTATTATCTATCACCTACATTGCAAATATATATATCCAAGTCTTTGTTTTCTCTGTTAACTTGTAAAATGTTACCTTTAGATAGGGTTAGATAGTTTATGGTTTATAGTTATATAGTATATGGCTTGTAGTTAATGTTTACAGAAAATAAACACGTACACTTTGTTTTTGTTTAAAACAATAAGGTTACTCTTTTGGTTATGAAGGTCTTCCACCCCTAGACTATAAATAGATATATATTTTCTTTGTATAACATTTAACATCTACAGCTTTCTTCAATCCATAAATTTATTTTTTATACAGTATCAGGTAATATTTCAACTCCACATTCTGTTAATTCAATAGACATTTGTACATGTCCATTTACTAAAATAAGCCATCCTTTTCCCACTAATTAATTTTTCTACTCTTATGCTAATTCTGTGTAGATTTATTTACAGTGGCTTTGTAGTGCATTTTGATGTTGGGTAAGGCAAAAATCCCCCATCTTTAATCTTTATATATGTGTATATAAATTTTAGTATTCTTGAGCATTTTTCCATCTATATGAACTGAAGACTATTTTACCTTCAAGGAAAAGGAAAGAAAAACGCTACTTCTGCTTTAATAGGAGTATCATTAAATTTTATATATTTATATGTATAATTTGACATTTTTATATTAGCTTTTCCTAATGAAGAGCCTAGTTTCTCTTTCCATTTGTTCAAAATTTGTTTTACATTATTCAATAATATTTTATAGTTGTATTCATATAGGTTTTACAGCTTTTTTTGTTAAATTTTTCACTAAATTTTTTTTACTATTTCCACTTTTAGGTACTTATTGCTAGTATGTAGACAATGTATTTTCCCCTCAAATTCTTCTTATGCCCTTAAAACTTATTGAATACTCTTATTATTTACAGAATTTTAGAATTATAGAATTTTAGAATTGCCATTCTAGTGTACAGTCAGATATTCAACCAAAGCAAGAGAGCATTTTACTTCTTTCTTTTTTTGGTTTTAGGTCCATTTATAAATATCCTTATCTTATTGCATTGGCCAGAACCATTTAGACCATGCTGACCAATTAGTGATGGTGGGCATCTTTATCCACTTTCTGATTTTTATGGAAATTTTTTTCTTATTTCAAAACTTGTTATTAACTTTTGTTAAAAGTCACTATATTCAAACATTTCCTAATGATTCCTATTTTATTTAGAGTATGTATTAGGAGTGAATGCAAAGTTTATTTAATGCCTTTTGGCCCATATTAATATGATCACAGATTTTCCTTTTATTGTTGATGTAATGAATTGTGGGAATAAATTTTCCAATGCTACAAACTGAGTCTCTAAGGATGAAGAGGAGTCCTCTTAGAGAAAAAGGTAGGCAACTTGCCATGCAAAGTAAGCAAATGAAGACACTCAGGCTGTGAAAGCTGGAAGTTCCCTGGACTCATACACCAGGGTGGCTGTCATGGGAAGTATTTATTGCTGGAGGCAAGTTAGGATGCAGCAGGTCAGGAACTGGATAAAAACTCATAAGGAACGGGCCCTGGCTGGTGTAGCTCAGTGGATTGAGCGTGGGCCTGCGAACCAGAGGATCGCGGTTCGATTCCCAGTCAGGGCACATACCTGGGTTGCAGGCCAGTTCCCAGCAGGGGACACACGAGAGACAACCCTACATTGATATTTCTCTCCCTCTCCCTTTCTCCTACCCTTCCCCTCTAAAGATAAATAAATAAAAATCTTAAAAAAAAAAAAACTCATAAGGAACGGAAAAGCAAGAAGTGCTTCAAAGATCCAGGTATCTAGTCAGAACCCTATAAGCCCGTGGGGGGAGAAAACAGAAAATTCTTTGACCACCAAGGGTGAAAAAAAATTTATCTATTGCTTAGGTCAAGGGGATGAAAATGAAGATCAGATAAAAGATCTAAGTTGTTCCTTGTATGTATACCTTTTTAACTGCAATGTTCACTATTTTTTAAGTATTTTAAGTGCTCAGCATAGAACATCCTACACAGAGTGTACTGAGTAAATGCTCATTTTGGACAATAGGGAGAAGAGGAACTAAAAAGAGAAGACCTCTGATCATAAAACATTACAGTTTGAAGAAACTTTGGAAATTTATTCATTCATTCATTTACTTATTATTTCATATTTATTTGACACCTACCATGTACCAGCAGCTAGGCACTAGAAATATAACAGTAAACAGGAGAGGGAGTCTTACTTTTTAGTTGGGAGTGATTTAGGTGATTACTAAATAAACAAATTCAACAATTGTGGGCTGTGACAAGTGCTCTAAAGCAGTGCTTCTCAACCTTTCTTGTGTAAGTAGGTGACCTGGGGAAGCCTGTTAAAATGCAAATTCTGATTTAGCACATCTGGAGCGAGGTTCCAAGATTCTGCATTTTTGACAAGTTTACATGTGATGCTGCTGTTCCTAATCCATGGACCACACTTTGAAGATTGGCAAAATGAGGAGGATACGCTTTGCATACATGGTGGTCAGTGGAGGTCTCTCTGGAGAGACACTTTTAAGCTGAGTTCTGAAGAAGCCATTGGGCACTCAGGCCAGGCCAGAAATTAACACTGCAATCTCCTAGATAGTGCGTTGTAGGTGTGCAAGTGGACTCTGATGTCCTTGACACAAGGCCTGAAAATAGTGAGAAAAGAGATCATGATTAATCTCATGGGAGTGAGGTTGAGAGGAAATGGGCTTGTCTCTGGGAAGCGATGTGCTGGGGCCAGTGGGCTATGTGAGTGGAAGTGCTTGGATGGCAGGTGGGGAGGTCACTCTCACTGTACAGAGAAGGACAAGGAGCCAGAAGTTATGTCTCAGTCAGACTCCCATGTAGAGGGGTTCCAGTGAGAGTGAAATTCTCATTGATTAAAAATATCACACACTCTCACATGCTCCTGCATGTGTGTACACACCCACTCTGGCTATAATGTGTCAAAGAATACAATAGTGAGTGAAACTAGACTCAGTCCTTCTTCTCTCGTGGGACTAGCAGGTTGGCAGTTAACGT
The DNA here is from genome assembly GCA_039655065.1 of Glossophaga mutica. Taxonomy (NCBI): domain Eukaryota; kingdom Metazoa; phylum Chordata; class Mammalia; order Chiroptera; family Phyllostomidae; genus Glossophaga; species Glossophaga mutica. Next base: position 26,438,868 of record CM077315.1, read on the forward strand.
GAAACTATCACTGTGATGCTGGTATTGGAGGGAAAGGGATGCAGCTGGGAGCCAACTTCAGGAGGAGAAACAGCCTCCAGGGAACACTGGGGGTATGATCTAAGAGGTGCCTGAGGTTGCCAGAGCATGCAGAGGGGAAACAGTGTCCAGACAGAAGCCCTCAAAGTACTAGAGGCACTGGTGGTAGCTGGAGACCTGAGGATGGAGGTGGACAACAACCAAGCAAGATGAAGCTGGTGAGGTTGGCAGGGGCCAGGAATCACAGCCTGGCTAGAATGGGAACTCCTATGGGAAGTAGATTGGGCTCTGGGTCTTGATTGTTGTGGAAATGGTTTTCCTTGGGGGCAGGGGACAGAGTCATCTATAGTTAGTTGTAAGCATGTGCATGCATGTGCCAGTTTTGCTGTTGGTATAGTTTAAAGGACAACAGGGTAGGAGTGAGCCGGCTCCTCTGTGACTTTTCTGCCTCTGCCATCCTCACTGTTTCTGCCTGACCCTGATGGCTCTCTGCATGGGGTGGGCCCAGTTCCCAGCTGCTTCTTTCTTATGTCCATAGAGCCAGATTGTACCACTATCTTTACATGATTTGTCCTTAAGTGCCACAATGAGGAAGCCTGTGCTACCAATGATGATGATCGCTTTACACTGAAGTAAGGCTGGCCCAATAATAAAGGCTTCCAACCTTTATTAAATACATATCAGGTACCAGGTGCAATGCAGTAAGCTTTCCATCCAGAATTAGCTGCTTTAGCCTTCCCAGCAACACTATGAGATAGAAAAAGGGGAAGAGAAAGGGTGAGTCAAAACAAACACCTGGAGCTTTAGCTAACAACAACAAAACTTCACTCAACAAATACTACTTATTGACCCCCTGCTACATGCCAGGTAAAATTGACAACACAGAGTCATACAGACAAAAAGCCCTGTTATCATTGGACTTAGATTCCAGTTAGGGGAGAGATTATAAACCAAAGAAGGAGGCCAGCTGTAAACTATATCAGATGATGAAAAGTGCTAAAGCAGGGAGGGGGAGTCAAGGAGGAGGATTTGCAGTTCACAGAGACAAAGAAAGGCTCCATGAGACTAAGGTCTTCGAGCCAAGGCTGAAAGAGGGGATGAAGGGGTACAAAGGCTGGAAATGAGAGTCCCACGGGTGTGTTCAAGGATCTGCAAGGGGCAGAGTGTGGCTGGCTGAAGCATGGTAAGGAGGCAGGGCTGGAATCAGAAGGTTTGGGCACAACTTTGGAAGCCTTAGGTGGGTGGGTGAACTTTGGCTTTTACTCTGAGTGAGGTGAAAGTCACTGAAGATGTTTGAGTAGAGGGGTGATGATGCATTTTTAATGCATGTCTGTGGCTGCCTATCAGGATGAACATATCAAAGGGACAGGGTAGAGAATAGACATTATGGGAAACACCTAATTTCTGCCTTTCTCCACTATCACATGTGTTCGAGCTCCATCTGTCAGAATTCTCTGGAGCTTGAGAGAGCAAGCTCATAAATAAAAATGTGTTATCAGACCAGGAGCAGTGGGAGCTCTCTGCCCCACTCCTGGCACGTGCTCCCCCTCAGGCTTCCAGTGCTTGCACACCTGGGGCGTGTTGATAATGCTCTTGATTATCTTTGTTCTCCCAGCCTTTTCTGAGTTTGTGAGTTTTCTATTTGCATACTTCCTTGAGCTTTTTATGATTATCTCCTCATCTTTACAGTTTGCCCTATTACTTAAATAAGCATGAGGTAGATGCAAAAATGCCATCTGGATGAGCATACTGCACTGGTGCTGTAGGTAGGCAGGTAGGGTGGTGAATGTGTAGCCACGGGCCTGCCAGTCTGCATAGGTACCTGTGTTCCTACGTAGCTTCCTGCTGCCCCCTGCACAAGCTCTGCAGCCCCGTGTCTTCCTGCTCATGGATGCATAGGGACTTTAATGGGAACATTAAACCAATGACCACAACTGTCCACGTGACCTCTGATTGGGCACTAATTTGTGAATGTACAGATGTTTTCTCCCATCGACTTTAAAAATACTCGTTGAAATAGATGGGTTTCAGTCTCCTCACTTCCAAATTTGGCCTGCCAGAGTTGTTTTGTTTTAAATGCAGTAGATGATGTATTGATCAAATGCCTGGTATGGTACTGGGTATTTTGTCACTGTGTTCAGTTCAGTTCTCACAACAACTCTAGAGATAGGAATGATTGTCTCCATGTATCCGAAAAAAAGAAACTTAGATGGAGAGAGATGAAGAGAATTGCCATTGCCAAAATTTACAAAGCAAGTAATGGAGAAGGTGGATTCAAATTGTGGTCTAGCCTGCTCCCAAGCCCTTGGTTTGTTCTGTGCCTCCTCCTTTTGGGGAGTCTGGGAGGGGAGGCTCTCCCCTGACTTTCCAAACTTGGTGTGAAGTGGAAGCAAGGAAGTCAGAAAAGGCGGGGCTTGCCCACTTGTCTGCCACCATCATCTCTGCCTGGGCAATGGCGTGGTGGCAGCTTTATGAAGTTTCTGCAGACAGGCAGGCCTGGTGTTTTGCTGAATGACAGAATGGGGATCACAAAGATCTCAATGGGCTGGAATGAGGAGTTGAATCTAACACAGTGATATTTAATAACTTTAGTAAATGTAAGGTCTGTCCCCAGGGTGCAAAATATTAACTAACAAAATGTAGGTATAAGAGAATCCTGGCTTGCTAGATGAATATCCAACAAAATTTACTGAGCACTTACTCTTTGCCTTAGTAAAAAACAAATCAGGCAGAACTGTTATCTCCTGAGGCTGATATTCCTGTGGCTGGACAGAAGCAAAACTAAGTAAACAAAAGTAGTAAGTCAGCAGTGTCGATGCATGCTGGGATGGGATGGGGACAGGTGTGTCAGGTGATGATGAAAGGATGACAAATAGAAGAGGACCATTTAGTTCTGAGGACTTTTGTAACTATGAAGCTCAGCACCTGTTAGTGGCTTCTAAAACCATATCTTCAAAGGAGTTGTTCATTCTTTCATTTGATACATATTGTGCACTAATTGGCAGGTACTGTTCTAGGTAGTGGTGCTGGATTGCTCTCCTAGAGTTAATATTCTAATGCAGGATAGAGACAATAAAAAAATGCTCAAGTAAATTTACCTGTGATATTCAGGAGATCAGTACAATGAAGAAGCATTAAATAGGAGATAGAAGGTTATTTGACCTCCATTAGGGAGCAATGACAGGGAAGAGCTCTCTGGGGAGAGAGTTGGATCAGAGACCCAAAAGAGGAGATAAAACAACCATGAGAATATTTGGAAAATGATATCTTGGTAGTATGTGCAAAGCGGCTGAGGCATAAAAAGAGTTAGGGTTGTTCTAAGTCTAAAGCAAAGCCTTTGTCACTGAAGTGAAGTGAGCATGACAAAGAAAGTTGGAGAATGAACCTGGGGAGGAGACAAGGTGAAGCCAGTGGGCATGGAAGAAAGTTTGGATTTTTTTTCGTAATTGAGAAGGAAAGGGATTGGAGGATTGCTGAGCAGGGTAGTACAAGGGTCTAATTGCAGTTTTAAAAGGCTCATTCTGCTGCCATGTGGAACATATGTTCTAAGGGCAAGGAGATGAGTTATTAGGAGGTAGTGGAGAGACATCTGGACTAGATGGGGGATTGACAGCAGCAATACTAAAGTCCCACGGCGTGCCTCACGTGCCCAGGCAAGCCCTCACTAGGGACACAAGCTGTTGGATCAGGCTCCTTGAGGCTCCCAGGGCCCAAGGAGCTTGTGGGAGCTCTAACTTGCAGGAAAGAAGAAGCCTCATACATTCTCTCAGAAAGCACTCCATATAGCTTGAAGTTCTCAACTGCGGAATGTATGGGGGGTACCCCCCATAAAATGGAACTATCTTTTGGAGGGTGGACCCCTTGTAGTAAAGGCTTCGCCTGCTGGTTCTAGGAAACCATCTGTATCCATGTACTAGCTGATGTTGTTGTGAGAGGCTATGTTCGGTTTCAGTGAATTTTTTTAAAAGACTTTTTTTGATGCATTTGCACATCTCATGACAGGTGATTTAGGAGCACATCTACCCACACCATGGTTGAGTGTTGAGCAGTTTTTGACCAAAATGGCATGACCCCTGAACGCCACCCTCCCTATTCACCCAATCTTGCCCCAAGTGACTTTTTTTTTGCTTATTTCCCTGGGTGGAAAAAGTCCTGAACAGGAAACATTTTGCTGATGTGGAAAAGGTGAAAGCAAAAACAGCAGAAGCATCAAAATTGGCAAGTACAAAAGCTGTTTTGAGACGTGGAAAAACATCTTAATAGGTGCATTACATCAAATGGAGAGTACTTTGAAGGTGGATGAAGTTTAAATATGTAAGAATACACATTTTTATAAGTAAATTCTGTTTTTTGGGTCCCCCCTTGTATATTAGAGTAACCTGCCACAGCGGGTCCCCAACTTCCGGGCCTCAGATTGGTACTGGTCCATGGCGTGTAGGAACCAGGCCACCCAGCAGGAGGTGAGCTTGAATGTAATGTGCTTGAATCATCCCAAAACCATCTCTTCCACAAAACAGGTCTTTGGTGCCAAAAAAGAGTTGGGACCACTGAAGGGGATAGACTCTGGTCCCCTCCCCACTCCTGACGAATTAAATAAAAATCTCTTGTTCAGGACTGGGGACCTGGCATTGATACAGGTTTAAAAGCTCCCCAGGTGTCATGCTGCCCTGCTGGAAGCTCAGCATCTTTGTCACATCCTTCCTCCATACTGAGATCCTATTTGTCCTCTGCTGCAAAACAGAGCTGTGCCCCAGAGGCTGCTTTTCTGTCAGGGTGAAGGGCAAGAACTTCTTCCTCTCTGCGCCAGCCTCCCTGCTGGTCAGGCCACTGTTCTCATTCCTTTACTTCCACCTGGGCACTCCTGTGCAGGAACATAGCTGATTGCCCAGTCCCAGGAGGTACCTGACTGTAGACCAGGTATATCCCTCCTTCATTCAGGAGAATAATAGCCCTCCTGCACATCAGTTCACAAGAAGTGATGCCTGGGGACTGAGTGGATTGCTTGGCTTCCATGTTCGATTTTCATTTAGTTTACCTGAAATCCCCCTAGTATCCCTCTTCGAAGTCATTCATTTGGAGCTAAACTCAGACCATTCAGTATTACTGATTATGTTTTTATAGGTCCCTAACTAGAGTACAAACACCTTGAGGGCAGGATCTGTGTCTTATCCATCTTTGTATCCCCAGAGAACTTAGCACTGTGACTTATTTATGGTGGATGTTCCGTAAGTATATACTGATTGACTGGCTGTTATGCCAGCCTCAGGAGCTGAAGCACTTCTGTGAGGGTCTATGCAGGGACAGAGTATTTGTCTCTCTGCCTATTCAGTTGTAACAATAGATCAAGGCAAGACTTCAATTATCCTTCACTTTCATGCCCAAACTCTCTTCTCTGTTCGTTCTATTGAAAATGCCTGGTGACAGAGAGCAAGATGCCGAGAAACGAAATGCTTCAGAGCCTCAGGAAAGCTGTGTAGCAGGAAGGACATATTTCAATGAAGTTATTTTCCACCAAGGCTAATATTGTGCTTCAATACTTCAGGCTCTAGTGAGCTCATCAACAATGTTTGCCTTTAATTTTTTCACTTGTACCCAGTCATATGTTACTTGCTATGTTTCTGTCGAGCTCCATTTTATCAAAGGGATCTTAGGGCTTTCATTGTCTTTGAAAAGGTATTTTAAGATGGACATATGTGGATATCCATTATGTTTAATTATCTCCTTTTTCACGTTCCCTCAATCATCTGTTAAAGGATAAATTGTTCATATACTCATTTAAAAATTGATTTTTTGTGATTGAATGAAGGAAGGAAATTGTATATTTAATGGGTATGAGGAACCTTTTGCCTGAGATCCCCCTAGGAGGACCCTTGGCCTTTCTCTGAAAGAACACATGTTCAAGGCCCAGAAAGCCATTGAGAGCTGTAATGTGCAGGAGAGGAGAACCTCTGTTCCCTCAGAAAGGAATACTCCATACAGCTTTGTGAATGCTCTTAACTCTGGAAGGTGTATGAGAGTCACCTGGGGGAGAGACTCTGGCACTTCACCCACGCCTGACCAATTAAACAAAAATCTCTTGGTTTGGGCTTGGAACTGGCATCAATAGATATTTTGAGACACAAAAGCCAAGTTTATTTATTTCTTGCATTTGCAGTTTAATATTTGTGCTGCTGAAGAGAGCATGGTATTAATATAGTTTTAAAAGCTCCCTAGGTGAGTCTGATATGAAGCCAGAGGGGAAGACAACTGACCTAGACCAGTGGTTCTCAACCAGAAGCAGTTTTGCTCCCAGCAGACATTTGGCAATGTCTCAGACTTTTGGGTGGGCATTTTGATTGTTGGGGGCTGCTACTGGCATCTAGTGGGTTGAGGCCAGAATGCTGCTAAACATCTTACAATGCACAGGACAGCCTGTACCACAAAGTAAAATATCAACTGTGGCAAGGTTGAAAACCCCTTCCCTAGAGTGCTAGAAAAGCAAACACACACACACAGTTATCTGAGTGTAGATATTTTTGCAATTACATTAATTCACATTTGTGTAATGCATTATGATTCCCAAAGCAGTTTTATGTGCTTCACTGGATTTGATCTTCACCATGACCCTGTAAAGGAAATAATATCAGCATCTTGATTTTACACATCAGGAAACTGAGGGTGGGGGCAGTGAAAGACTTCCCCAAGACCACAGGGTCTTTAGTTCCTCAGTGAACTCTCTTTTTCACTAGCAGACATGTCAAAGATATTTATCTTCCTAGCTCTGTGCCCTACTCAAGGTGAAAATGGTAATTAATCAGTCTTTATTACAGTTGAACCCAAGTGCAGCCTCAGAATCCTTCTCAACACAGCATACCAGGAAGCCCCAATTGTTTGGGGTTGGCATGTGAGATGAAGATTGTCATATTGCCTCTCCAACCTAAACACCAAACCTCTCCTTGAATTAAGATGATCTTGTTGAAAGAGATATGAAGGAGAGTGCTTAAGAGTAGGAGGATCCTTGAACATCTGCAGGTGTTCAGACAATCTGTTTAGGAAACTGCTGTGTTAGCAGCATGTGTTCCTGTCCGAGCCTGTGAGGAAGCGACTGTCTCCCTAACCCTTATATTTCTTTATAACTCTATAAGTGTGTTTGGTTCTCACCATATGCTGCTAACTGATATACAAAGGAAGTGTACACAGTTGCATTCTTCATTTGGTACAAACTAAATATTTCACCTTCTTCTTGAGCTCGCTAGGATCTTCCTCTCAAGTCTGTAACATGAGATACCATAATTACAAGAACATGTTCAACTATGATTCACGAAGCAGGCAGGACTCAGTGTGCACTCAGTTTGCAGAGTGAAGAAGCTAGAGCTGGCAGCCCCTGCTTAAGCCCCAGGCACAATAAATTGTGACATGCACAATTAAATGCCTAATGCCTGGAAGAGATATGCAGTGGGAGGGACGCAAGCAGAGCAAGAACAGCAAGCACAATTAGAGACTAACTCCATCTCTCAGGGAGACAGGTGATGGAGAAGATGCAGGCAGCTCAGTGGACCGTTTGGCCCCAATCATTGGGAAGAAGCACAAAACTGAGCAGCTGCTCATTGAGGCATGTGCCATCAGTTTCAAAAAGTTGTACGAGTTCCTTCAGAATGAACAGGGTTCCGGGTCTCTGTCCTGGTTGTTTCACCCACAGGTATCCATGGCATCAGTCTCCAGCATCAGACCTCATCTCATAATTCAGGTGAAGAGATGGGTTTGACCTGACTGGTCCCATTATTTTTGTCTTTGGCACTCACCATAAGGATGCTGGACACATGGGTCCAAAGACATTTTAAAGTGAGGCTGCACAGATACTCTGCTGCTATGCACTTCTGTCGTAGTGGAGAGGAGGAGAGGTCAGGGCATCCTCTCCTGTTGGGTGTGCTGCAGCCACACTGCAGAGGCAATATTCAGGTGGGTTTCAGTAACAGGACAACTCACAGCTTCCTCACTTTTCACCAGGGACATGGCAGCAGGCTTTCCACGAATGGCACCTGCTATTGCCCAGGAGTTCTGGCACTCACCCTGATGGCCACTTGGAACTGTCTGGGCAGCTGAACTCTATGGAAGTTTCTATTTTCCTTTGCTAGGCCAGCATCTCCCAAGGACAGAGACTTTTGTCTGTTTACAGCTTCATCTGCAGATTCTCTATTAGTACCTGACACTCCATGAATGAAATATCACTTACATGTCAGACCTTGCCATGCCCTTTGAAGATATCCCGAACCATCACAGTTACATAGTTCCTTTACAGTGTCATTGGTCTTGTTTTCATGCATGAGGAAATCACAGGTGAGAGTTAACTGACCTGCAGAATATTACACAGCCGGTAAGTAGCAGAGCTGAGACTTGTTCCAAGTCAAGCTCACAGGAAAGACCAATCTCTTTTGACTAGTGCTGCTGCTCTTAAGAGGAGCGGATGAGGGAGTATGATTCTGTTATGTAGACCAGTCATTTCAGCAAACTAAGTGATTCAGAAAATGAAAAAATCATCTTGATTTGGTATTCTTGAGAACAGCATTTCTGTAACTGTGTTCTTGTAATAGGCAACCTCTGGCTTGTGAAATGGTGTTCCAACAAACACCTAAAAAATGGATTTTAATCAATAAAGAATTTGGGGATTACTGTCTTTTAACACTCTCTCTTAGTGGAATCATAATTTTATGTTAGCATAATGAAGGCTGTAAGTAAACCTGCATTGAAAAACTCTGTTTAATGCAGAATTGCAAAATCTGTGTGTATTCAGAACCTCTTCTTTTTCCCAAGAGACAAACAACTAGTAGTTCCCAAGATGCATGTGCCCCTTTTATGACCATATCATCACTGGAGATGGCCTGCCATGTATTAGTATGTCAGCCTAGTAAAACTAGTTCAGCAAAATGCAAGCACACTCATGTTAGCAAGCAGATGCTCCAATGACAAATCTGACCTTGATTGATAAACTGGAATTGATTCAACACTCTTAAAGACAGGGCTAAAAAAAAAACCTTGGAGATTGAACTAATATAGAATTTTCACTGAAGACATAAATAGTGTTGAGAATCCTAATTCATTTCAAGTTAAGTAAAATCCACAATGATTTATTGAGCCCTATTAGATGCCAGGTTCTACTGGGCATTGGAAGGCAAGATTAAATGGGATAGGCATGGTATTGATCATCACAGGGTTGGTGGATTTGGGTCTTTCCCCTTAGGGGCTTCTGAGGGATAGTGAGGAAACAACTACTTTCCTGTATCTATTCACATTCAGTTTACATCTCTGTCTTCTCTTCAGCAGCCCTGAATTCATTTATCTATTCATTTATTCATCCAAAATAATCTTCATTGAGTGCCTACTATGTGCTAGCACTATGGATACAGCAGGGAATAGCACAGATAAAAATCCTCTCCCAGAGAAGCTTTTTCCTAGTGGAATTTATATTCTGATTATTCTAGAGTTACTTAAAGTCTTGCCATTTACCTGAAATCACACTTGACACCTCCTTAAATAGAAACCTGGAACTCTTTCATTTGTTCTGGTCCTAGATCTCATCCACTGATTCAGACCTTCCCTGTGTGACATCCCGTATGGGCCCCACTGATCTCCACTCCATTACTTGTTCTCCACTTTCTGGCCCATTAGGTTTATATCTACCTTCCCACTCACTCCCTGCTGATTCATTTACCCAGGCCTGAAGCCTTTGTGGAGATGCCCCAGGCACTGCGCTCCAGGCATTATGCAGCACTACAAACGTGAGCAGGACAGAGTCTTGCTTCTTGTGTTAGTCAGGGTTCTTCAGAGAAATAGAACAAATAGGATATATATGGATATACACAATGGGATTTACTGTGAGGAATTGGCTCACACAGTTGTGGAGGCTGAGAAGTCCCATTATGTGCCATCTGCAAATCAGAGGCTCAGGAAAGTTGGTGGCATAGTTCCAGTCCACACTCAACAGCCTGAGAACCAGGAGAGCTGATATCCAAAGGCAGGAGAAGATGGATGTCCTGGCCCAAGAAGAGAGAGTTAATTCGCCCTTCCTCTGACTTTTTGTTCTATGTAGGTCCTCAGTAGATTGTGTGATGCCCTCTTGCATGGGTAAAGGCAGATTTTCTCTACTCAGTCTACAGATTCAAGTGCTAATCTCTTCTGGAAACACCACTATAGACATATCCAGAAATAATGTTTTACCAGCATCCCTTAGTCCAGTCAAGTTGACACACAAATTTAACCATCACAGTTCTCAAGGAGCACAGAGTGTGGAGAGGGTGAGAGATAATGGATGATACGATGAACTTGGTGATGGAGGTGATCACAGAGAGCAGGCACAGAAGTAGCCGGGCTTCCCAGAGGAACTTGAAGACTGGGTATCATGTGGTGTGAACGGACAGGTGGTTGGCTTGAGAGGGAAGAGAAAGACTTGCAAGTTGAATGAGCAGAAAAGAAAAATGCTGAAAGAGAAGACAGGAATGGAAAAGAAGGCAGGAGTGTGATATGGCTTCACTGTTCCTTTTTTGGTCTTTCCATGATCTGTGCTGTCTGCTACTTCTCACTCTGCACTTAGCTCAGCTCCAGAAAGAAGCTGGTGACTAATACATACCAGGTTCCTTCCAGTCAAATGAAGGAGACTGGCAATAACCAAGGAACAAACCTAACTGTGATGAAACGTATGAACGTTATTCAGTGGGAGAGCAAAGCTGAAACTGGAGTCCTACCTTAGGGCTGAGACCTTAGAGCTGAGATCCAAAGATTGAGAAAGAGTTAATCTGGAGAGCAGAGGGAGGAGTGATCCAGGCAGAGGGAACAGCAGGTGCAAGGTTAGGGCAGGGAGGGACCCAGGAGGCTGTTCAAGGAACTGGGAGAGGTGTGCCTGTGCCTAGAGTGTGGTGGGCAAAGAGGAGAGGGCAGCAGGGCAAGGTCTTGCTGTGCATTTCAGTCCCCATGAGGAGTTTAGACGTGGTCATAAAAGAGGAGGAGTGATCCTGGACGAGTCCAATTCTATTTGCATTTTCAAAGTGATGATGATGATGATGATATTAAAGGAATTACTGATAATTGTTTTGGGTGTGATAATGGCAAGGTGGTTAAACAAAAAGTCCTATCAAAGGTTCAAAAGAACTATTTGCAATTTAAATGACAGACATTTGCTTTAACAGAGTCCAGAAAAGCAGGGAAAGAGAAAAAACAGGTTGGCAAAATAATAGTTGTTGAAGCTGGGCAAGGGTCCATGAGTTCATACAACTATTCTGTTTAGGTTTTGGGTGTTTGAAAATTGTTTTAAGACTTATGAAAAAATATCCATTCATTTACTGATGGGCATCTAGGTTGTTTCCAACACTTGGCTATTGTAAATTGTGCTGCTATAAACATAGGGGTGCATAGGTTCTTTTGGATTGGTGTTTCAGGGTTCTTAGGATATAGTCCTAGCAGTGGAATTGCTGGGTCAAAAGGTACATCCATTTTTAGTTTTTTTAGAAAATTCCATACTGTTTTCCATAGTGGTTGTACCAGTCTACACTCCCACCAGCAGTGCGCTAGGGTCCCCTTTTCTCTACAACCTCTCCAACACTTGCTGTTTGTTCCTTTGTTTATGAAGGCCATTCTGACTGGTGTCAAGTGGTATCTCATTGTGGTTTTAATTTGCATCTCTCTGATAGCTAGCGATATCGAGCATTTTTTCATGTGTCTCTGGATCCTCTGTATGTCCTCCTACATTTACACAATGGAATTCTATGCAGCAGAAAGAAAGAAGGAGCTCATACCCTATGCAACAGCATGGATGGAACGTGAGAGTATCAAGCTGAGCGAAATTAGCCAGGCAATGAAAGACAAATACCATATGATCTCACCTTTAACAGGAAACTAATCAACAAAACAAACAAACAAGCATAATATAACCAAAGACATGGAAATTGAGAACAGGCTGAAAGTCACCAGAGGGGGGAGGGGAGAAAATTTCAGGGGAAAAGGGGAAGGGTTTACAGGAACAAGTATAAAGGACACATGGACAAAAACTATGGGGGGGTGGAAATGGGAGGGAGGTGGGGAGGGATGGGGTGGTGTGTTGGGGTGAGAATAAAAGAAAACTGTACAAGATCAACAATTAAAATAAAAATTAAAAAAAACAAAAACAAACAAACAAACAAACAAAAAGACTTATGAAAAAATAATTTCATGTAGTAAGTGCTCAATAAATGGGAAATTGGTAGCAATTAAAGATTCTTTTTATTGAGTGTCTACTGTGAATGGCAGTTTTAAGTGAGTTACTTTATTATATACATTAGCTCAGGGGTCTCCATGATTTTTAAATTGTATGCCTCACCAATAAAATTATTTTAAGCATTATTACCAAATGATTACTTTTAATTATTTACTTACATACTGTCAAATGGTGCTTTACTGAGTACCTTATAAAATATACACAAAACAAGAAATTATAAAAGGATGAACTTCACTTGGAATAAATAGTATTTAATGTCTTTCTAATTGTGGTGGCTTTGTACTATCATTAGCTACTGTCTCCAGGCACAAGTTGCACATAGAGAAAAATTTGTCATTCATGATAGTGGTTATAATCCACATTTGAAACCATTTTATGATAATTTCCTTTGGATGGGTTGGGGCAGCATTTTGTCAGCTCAGATTATATTATTTTCTTTACCTTGTGGAATGACCCATGAAGAACCCTAAAAGTGGAAGAAAGGTGAGCTCTGCCATTTTCTGGTTGTACACTTATACTTACGTTTTTAGAATTTTAAAAAATAGATTCCTAGCAGGAATGTTTTTTATTTCACATGTTTATTTTGCGAGTGTATCAGCTTAAAAACTGGTTATTATAATACTTAAACCATTTACCTGGGCATGCACACATTGAGACACAGGTGATTTGCCGATAGATAGTGAATGAAATGGCAAGGCTGGGGGGTGTTACCAGTTACTGTGCACTATAGAAGAAAGAAATGAGCTGACATGTCGATCCAAAATGGTGTCAAGCATCTATCCATACATTAAATATGAGTGAAGTTTAATTTCCTTTTATTATTTTGAGGTGAATTAAACAGGTGAGAAATTAGAATTCTGATACTTTCTTCTTGTACTCCACCTTGGAGTGTGCACACTCTCCTTTGGAGACCTCTGCGTGTGTTGTTGAGTCCTCACCACAGTCCTGTGAGGCCGGCCTTGTTATCCTCCATTTTGCATATGAGAAACCTGAGCCCAGGCAGGGTAAATTATTTGTTTGATGGACATATCTATTTGTAGGCAGAACAGGATTGAAACTCAGGCATGCTAGACTCAACATTTCTTCCTCCTGGATAGTGCTAGCTGCTAGTCCTTAGCATTGGCCATGGATCAGGCAGTGAGGTGGGCACCATAACCCTGGTATTATAGAGGACAAAGGGTGAACAAAGCAAGGTAAAACTTTCCTATGTTTAGGCTGATATGTCTGACTCTAAAGTCCATCTGTCTGCATGTGAATCCTAGTTCACCACTCTGAACCTTGGGCTAAAGTCTTTCTCCAAGTCTCAATGTCCTCATCCTTTAAATCTGCCAGTAGGAACAACCACCTCATGGAGCTTTTGAAATAACTGAGTTAGTGGACGAAAGGTGAATATTACCTATAATTGTTATTGTTCTGTGTACTGGACGTGATAGAATAGAATAGACAATGAAAAAGTCAGAATTACTCTCAAATATCAATATATAGGGTCTGGCAGAAATAAGGCCTGCTTGAGTGTGGTTGGTAGGGTAATTATATGGGTGTAATAATTTATAGTTTTAATTTGAACATTTCACCTAAAATGTCATATGATGTGCTTGAGTGTGATATTGTTATGTTACACAATTACATGCTTATGATTTTTGTAACAAAAGATTTTGTAATAAAAATGGGATGTTATTTGTGCCAGACCCTGTGTACTGGTAGGAATGAATGAGTTGCCCCAGTGGTTCCTACAGACCCTCAAACACATGGCTGCGCTCTGGTCTTGTGTTTTGCCCGCAGTGATGCTGCCCAAGGCCTTCTGCTGGCCTGGGCAGGGGCATGGCAGTTTCCCTTGCCTTGTCTGAATCTCATCCAGCCATATCTACAGAGGCTGTAGTCCAACCTTTCTCCTCCTGTCACCCAGAATAAAAATTGGGCTCATTCATTTTTACTACTGAGTCAGAAAACCTGGAGAGAAAAAGGCCAGCATGGACATTGCTTTCAAATTTATGTGACAGGGACACAAATAAGTCTTACATTCTGAGAGCAGAGACAGGCCTGGAATTTCTGCAAAGGTTTTCTAACTCAAAACATATTTTAATGCCATATTTGAGCTCTGCAGCAGAATGGCTACCTCTAGACACTGGAACATAGTTGTAAAAAAAAATTGACCTTCTCTTAAGTATGCTGCAGATTAAAAAGGGAGAAAATTTTCAGGTGGCTCATGTGAAGGAAGAGTCATCTATTCATAGTACCCAGAGTAACAGCAATGCCCAAAGTGGAATATGAGAAAGCTATGATTTACTAAACATTCACAAGATGCCTTACACTGTGCCAAATGTCTCTATTATCTTACTGAAACCTTTAAATAGTCTGAAGTTATTACTGATATCACTCAGAATCCAAAAAGAAAACAGATCATCAAGTTAGGATAATTTGAAGAGGGTTTATTTGAAAGGGGACTGACTATTTACAAAGGTGTAGTAGGATACAGAAGAACCTCAAGGAAGTGTGGTACCCTGGGGCCAGGATAAGCAAAGTTGATACCTCCTTCAGGCCAAAGAGATGAGCATTGGGAGTAGTTGCCTGATCCTGGAAGAAAAGCCTACCCTGAGTAGAGCAGGGGCCTAGACACAGACAGCCTAAGGCAACCCCTTACAGTGGGAGCAAAGGGAATGAACAGTCTAACCTCCCGCTCCTCCCTCTCCTGATTCCTGCTAGGACTCCACATTGGCTGACACCAACCACAAGCCAGAGGGTCAGAAAACTTGTTAGTATAGTCCAGGGATTCTCAACTTCTGCACTATTGATACTTGGGGTTGTATAATTTTTTGTTGTGAGGAATACGCCTGTGTACTATAGGATGTTTAATAGCATCCATGGCCTCTACTCACTAGGTGCCAATAGCAACTTCCTCAGCTGCGATACCCTTGAAGTCTCCAGATTTCCAAATGTCTCTTGTGGGAGCAAAGTTATCTCTTTTGAGAACTACTGGTTAGTCTACCAAGCAGAGAGAAGGGTGTATCTGCACAGAGAGTTTATCTGGAGAAAATATCCAAGAGCAAATTTACATTAGCCTTATTTCACTGCCCAGGAAACTGAGGCTCAAACAAATTAATTAACTTCCTGAAACACACAGGTTGTGAGTGCAGAAGTCAGTCTGCAAACTTAGATCTGTTTGATCTCAATGACAGAATTTCATATTCGCAAGTGGGAAATGTCTCAGATGAAGAGAATGGAGATTTGGAAATGGAGTTCTTGGAAATTCTGGGAGAGTTGGAATGACAGAATTTTGGGGTACTTACATTCTGGACCCAGAGTGCATGATAGCCTGTGTTGAAGACCTGTTGGCCAAAGGAAGCCATCTGACACATAAGGACTTTGGACACCTGGGAAGCAGCTTTTTAAAACTACTATCGCTCATACAGAAGGAGCATTTCTTCTCAGATTTTATCACTATGGGGCAGACTGTAAAAAGCGGCCCAGTCACATCACCTTTTTATTTTTTAAAACCAAGGTAACCATTTTTAAGTGTATAGTTCAGTAGTGTTAAGTATATTCCAAAATGTGAGAACAATCCAAATGTCCATCATGATTGAATGAATGAACAAAATGCAGTATATACATGCAGTATATTCAGTCTTAAAAAGAAAGGACATCCTGTCAAATGGACATCATGCTAAGTGAAACAAGGCAGTCACAAAACCATGAAATACTGTCAGATTCCTCTCATATCAGGGTGGGTTGAGATGATGAACACTACCACCAGGGCCAGCCCATTAAAACTTTCCATCTGTGATCCTCCATTCTCTCTCCCCTTTCAGCTGCTACTTAAATACAACAGATCAAGAGAAGGGTAATCGAGCCCCAGGGTTGGCAGAACCACTAAATGGAAACAGCCCAGGTTCCTGAGTCACTTGTGCAAGGCTGCCGCCCAAATATCTGATGACATTTTAGCTGAATGAGGGGAAAAAAACCTTATAGTGGATTAGTCCATCTTCATTTTTAAATTCGTTATTCTCCCTAATACATCCTTTCCTCCTGGAGCTTTAGTTAACAGAAGACATATCTGAGCCACACAAAAATGTAAAATTGCAATTGTGGTATGTAGTATAGGGAGAACTACATGGTAGTAGAAAAGTGTAGTGGGTTGGGATGCACCTTGGTCAGGGAGGTAAGAGGAAGCAACTCCAGAGTCCAGGGATCCCACAATAGTAGATTTCCCTCTAGTCTCACTCCTACCATCTTATTATGGTCTAGGTTACGGCATTCTCTTTCCTGCTCTGCCTTTCCTCATGGTGTTCCCCTTGCCTTCCATGTCCCCCCATTTCCATCCTTTTTTCTTGTCAAGATGAGATAAAATCTCAGTATTCAAAAATCCAACCCTGGCTGAAAAGTGGTATATCACAAATGCATTTTTTATATTGAGGGATATAAGTGTGAACCTGTGATTTTAAAATAGCATAGTTTTGTTCTTGCGCATCAGCGGCAGCAACTGACATGCCTTTGCCCAGTGCCAACCCCAGTGCCTAGATTTCAGCTACTGATCGTACTAAAAAAGCACCAGCTTGCTGATTCCATGACTTTGGGATGAAAGGGGGATGGGGATTTGGAATGTCCTCATGTTGCCAGGAAGCAAGATTGCTTCAAAATCACCAGGGTGCACTGAATGGACAAAGAAACCAGCTTAAGGAACTCCCATTAGACAAGTGGTAGCAATTTGAACATCAGTGATGGAAAAAATAGTAGAAGTAATTATGGTTAGTTAGGAAAATTTATGTCTGTGAATGAAAGGCTATGAGTTAATAATGCTACTCAATAATGTTAATATAAACTATATAGGGTAGTTTCTATATAAAAGGTAAATAGGATATGTCCAATGCTTGAGTTGATTTTAATAAATAGGGGAGAGTTGGTGTCTCATAATCTTTATAATAAGAGTAATAATAGCAAATGCTTACCTAGGGCTTACTACATGCCAGGCACTGTGCTAAGTGCCGTATGTCTAATAACTGATGTTATACTCACAACAACCAAGTAGGTTCTGTTAGTCTCACTTTACAAATGAGACAGTGGAGACACAGAAAGTTTTAACAGCCTTCCAAGGTCACACAGCTGGTATGTGGGGGATCCTGAATTTAAATCCAGGCCATTTGATTCCAGGGTCTATGTGCCCACATACACAACCATTTTGATATTCTTCAATCAAGTATTTGTATACTAAGTGGAAATACGTACTTGTTTCTTTCAAAGTAATTAAGAAAGAATTAAAGAGACAAGTGTTCATAAGTCAGGTAATTCCAAAAATATCAAAGCAGATTTTGTTCAAAGTTTAGGCCGGACAGATCAGCACTGATGGTCATGTGTAATGGCCAGCTAGAAGGGTGGGGCTCAACCCAGTGTTCTAACGTGATTAATTAGCCAGAAGTCCTTGAGAGGTGTGCTCAGTACATAGATGCAGTTGCTTATCTCCTAGGAGATAAAACCTCAAGAAATCTAGAGATTGTGATAAAATAGAAACAGAAGTTTGTATGTTTTTAATAATTCTGACAGACAGGATCAATAAATTAAATGACAGTGTATGAAGTTGGCCAAAGAAAATATTCAAAGTATACAGTTTTCAGGAAGGTCCCCAAGTTGCTAAAAGTAAAACCTGTGCGAAAGAGTGGATCTAGAAAGCTGTATCTTTAGGATGTATTGAATAGGCTTTACTCAGCCTAATGATTAGGCTCATATTATCTTAGGATCTTTAACTTCAGCTGGTCTGAGAGGTTATCCTTTTACTTTGAGTATTGTGTAACAACTGCAATTGGGAAAGCTGTCAGAATATTACAGTGAAAACCCCAGAAGAAACAAAGCTGCCTAGCAATAACCCTAAAAAGTTAGAAGTACAAAGGCAAATATAATGAAGCAATGAATGGAATGCTTGGTGGTGTTGTTTTAGAATATGTTTTAGTACATTTGTAAGTATTATATGTCTGTGTTTTGTCCACTCTTGAGATTGTCTGAAATTTTCAAGACTCATACATAGTGTATATAGCAGCTGCTGCTAGTGTTTTACCCATGTGTCCTCAAAGCCTCCTTTCCATGAACTCCATCCAGCCCAACACCAGACAACCTGCACTTCACCTTTGCCGGTGGGCTGTCCACAGACTCCAGAATCCACCTGCATATGTGCACAGCATAGACATCCAGGGCAGACTAGAAGTGCCTTGGATTAACTACCTGCATTACCACCCTGAAAGAGACCCTGTACAATCATTGACAGGCAAGGGAGTATAGATAGATACCTCACTTCCCTTGCTCCCTGGCTTTATATCACTTCCTAGAGCTTTTTTTGCAAGATTAAGTTTCAGTCATTAACGGTGGTAGCTGGTTAATAACATACCTGTCTGGGTTGACTCTCCTTACCTGGACTGATTCTCAATCCCCACCCTCACCAATGTCCCTACGGCTCCCAAATATATTATGCAAGATTGATTGGGGAATGTTTCTGCAGAAAACTCGGAGACTACACTTGTAATTACAGTTTGATTTCTTTAAAGAAGGTTAGTCAAATTTGTAAGCAACATTTACATTATCAAACTAGTTGTTTTGAAAATTTTGCTTTATGATCTAATAGATGCTAGCAAATGGAGCATTGAGCGAAGCACACGTATTTGTGGCTGTTTGTAACCAGGCACAAAAGTCCCTGAAACATTAAAGAATATATCAACATCTGATGGTAAAACTCCTAATCCACTTTCTGGAAACAGCTCAAATGTTAGTTTCATGGAATCCTTTAGGGTGAATTAGCTATTTCATTCTCTCTGCTTACAGAGTGTTTGATTCATATTTCTGAAACAGCATATACTATGCTGTATTGTAATTGATCTGTTTATATAATATGTCTCCAAGATTATTCAGAGTTCCTCAAAGGCAAAAACTAAATCTCATTTGCCTTTGTCATCCCCATACTCTGATCTGGCCCCACTATATTGTTGGCTGCAATATTTAGTTGTCGAAAAAACAAAGGAATACATATATGAATGAATGTATGAGTAAGCAAATAAAAGGGTATATTTCTTGTTCAGTAGATTATATTGTGTATCCTTAAGGATAGAGACTATTTTATTTGCCATCAAAACCACTTCAGCACTATGAAGAGGTCTTAGTAAACAATGGGAGCTTGTTGCTAAAAACTAAACAAGTGAAGAATGAATGAATGAATGAATGCATGAATGATTAAATAAAGCATATGGCCAACCCCAGGTTATTTTTGAGTGATGACTGCCAAACACAGTTTTCTCTTTGTTGTGCTGGTAGAATATAGCTAGTGTCCTTGTTAATCAAAGAGCAGTACACTTTTAGGCATTAACTTATATTACATTAATTTGGACTTATCGTTTTTGCTTCTCAGCCTAATTTTAAATCTTGAGTTTGTCATCCATCATGTTGGATATTTCTCCTATGTTTGTATCACTCATAAATGTAGTCAGCCTATTCTTATACCATTGCAATAGAGACTTTGTCATTTCAGTCTATAGCATAATTAGGGGTATAGTTATCCAACCATCTAAGCCAAGGGTTGGCTAAATCCAGCTTGCAGCTTGTTTTTGTAAATAAAGTTTTATTGAAACACAGCCAAACTTATTTGTTTATGTATTGTCTATGGCTACTTTCACATTACTATGGTGAAAATGAATAGTTATGACTGTTATGACTGTATAGCTTGCAAAGTTTGAAATATTTACCATTTGGCTTTTTACAGAAAAAGTTTGCTGATCTTTGTTGACCTGGGTGATAAATCCAACTGGTGAACCTATATTTCACCATATTATGCATGAGATCTAAAGGGGGCCCTTGTACATTCCCTGTTGGAATGAAGATACATTGTGCTTTGCCTACAGCTTTTCGCTCTTGTCATCATGCATTATCAAGGCAAGCATTGAAATTTCTAATGATCACTACAATAGGAAATAAAATGTTGGCTGAACATATACCTGATCACTGTTTTTGGAATTCTATCCCTGTGGTAGTGAGTCTGGGGCTAACCATCCTTTGCTGGAAAAGTCTTGACCAAAATGGGGAGTTAATCCCTTTGCCTGTCTCTCTAGCCTTCTCTTTATACCATCCCACAACGGAAGCCTCCGTAATTCTAGATTAAGCACATGACTGGCTTTATCTCTCTGGATCACATTTTTCTCATCTGCATGTTTTTCCAGAGTTAATATGAAGATTAAATGAGAAAATTAATGGATATGAAAAGCACTATGGTCACCTACATACATAGGTGCCTTTTGCGAGGCATTGTGCTGGGTGTTTTTTTCCCTGCATCATCTCATTTAATCTTCACAAAACCCAGTGAACATTGTCTCCATTTTACAGATGAGTCAGAGAGACTAAGGACTTTAATTCATTCAACAATTATTTATTAAGCACTGCAGTTCGCAGATACTATTCTAGGCACTTTGGATACATCTTTGGACAAAATCAACAAACACCCTTGCTCTAGTGGATGTGGTGTGTTGACAATACACTACACATAGTAACAAACTGGTTTAGTATGATAAAAATGGTGAGTCCTATGGAAAAAAAAGGGTAGAACAGGGAAAGGGAGATTGACAGTACTGGATTGGTCGGAGAGAGAAAGAGTATTGATTTAAATTGGATGGCCAGGGTAGCCTCATTGAGAAGGTTATGGTGTAAACCAAGACTTGAACAAGAGCATGGTTCCATAGACATCTTGGGTCCAAGTAAGGTCACTAGATTAGTTTACTAACAACCAAGATTCCACCTTAACTTCATCAGACTCCAGAGCCCAAACTCACAACCACCAAGATCAAGGAATGTTAGCTCTGTTCTCAGTGCTCACAGGAAATGTATTGTGCACCCTTGGTCTTCATTCTGTGGCTGTTGCCTACTTTAATTCTGGAATTTTCCCTTCCCAGAAGCTTTCCTCCAGGTCAGTGTGGATGTAATATCTCTGTCTCTGATCACATGCTCTCTGTCTTTGTTTCTGGGCCTTTTAAGACTCGGTGCCTTCAGAGGGCCACAATGCCACATTGCTGGTTTCACTCCTTTTCTTTCTTACTGGAGCAATTTGGGATTTTATCTTTACAGTCTTATTAGAATCTTCCATGTATTTTAAGTCATGTAAGTATTTAGCATATAAAACTCCATGCCCATGTTTTGCTTTATCTCCTTTATAGTTGTTGTTTGCTCTAGTAGCCAGAGTCACTGTTGTCACTTATAACCACAAAACTATCATATACCAACTTTCAAAAGAATGTATTTCCAAGCCCTTGCCCATAACCAAAGGACTGTGGGTTGAATTCTGGTCCAGGCACATACCTGGGTTACATCCAGGCATGTGCTGGAGGTGGCCAATTGATGCTTCTCTCTCACATTGATGTCTCTCTCTCCCTTCCTCTCTATTTAAAAGCAATGAAAAAATGTCCTCAGGTGAAGATTAAAAAATTCGTTTCCAAGAATTCAGGGTTTTTATCTGCCAGTGCTGCTTTTTCTCTTTCCATATAATTAAGAACCTCAGGAAAACAGATTGTGACCTTCTGCCATCTTGTCATCACTTACTCATCTTTCTTCCTTAACCGAGGGTAGGTCCTCAGTCACAGGTTACCTCATGGCTTCATCAGCACTGAAGGATAAAACAGCCCCCAGTGTAAAAACCATCCAGACCTTCTGTTTGAGTCAGATTCCCAGCACATGTCTGGGTAGTGCAAGTCTCCCTTAATTACTACAACTTGTCTGGATGCCAGTTTTTGGGTTCTACAAAGTAGAGTTTGACAATGGAACGCACCTCATAGGATTGTTGTAAAGATTAAATGCAAAGATATACATACCAACACAGATAATGCAGTGCCTGGCCTGTGACGAGGACTTCACATATCAGCTCTTACTATTGGGGGAGGCACTTGATTTGTGTTGGAGAGAGGAAGAGCACTGGGGCCAGACAAGCTTGCATTTCAGCCTCACTCCAGCCCTTACCACTTTTGTGGTTCTGAGTGATAACTCGTAACACTCTCTGTGCATCAGTACCTTCTGCTGTAAAGCTGGAATGATGATATCTGTTCCAGTATTAAATGAGATAAAATATATAAAATACATGAAATAATATGTATAAAAATAATAATACATAAAATGCTGAGATAATATTTGAGAATTAAATCAGATTAAATGTGTACAATGTAGCCCTGGCTGGTGTGGCTCAATAGACTGAGTACGGGCCTGTGAACCAAAGAGTTGCTGTGGGAGACCCTTCTGCATGGCATCAGCCCAGGTCCCACTCAGAGATGCACAGGACCCATGCCCACAGATAGGTCCTCTCATGGGAAATCAGATTTGCAATATACCGAGGCCGCTTTGAGTCTTGCTTTTGCTAAAACTCCCTCACCCTGGATTGGGATAGCAAGTGCTTATTGTAACTTCCTAAAATCCATGCTAAAACTCCCCAGTATGGAGTATAACCGGCTCAACCACCTTTCCCCTTTTCATTTGCTAATATCCTTTTTCTGTGATGTGATTAGCGGCATTGGCTCCTTGTCTGTAAAAGGTAACCACCTATAGGGAACCAGTGCATAGTAAATGAGGACCATCATGTAAGATGACCAGAAATAAAATAAAGGCCTGTCATGGCAGAGGCCACAGCTTTTTCTCCCCTTGAGAGAAAAGCCATGCTGTCCTTTGTCCTCCACTGGACTCGGTAGTCCGTGTGTGTGTTTCATTTCATCCATAATGATGCGGACACTGCGGGTGGTGTCTGCATCAGGTCGCCAGTTTGATTCCCAGTCAGGGCACATGCCTGGGTTGCGGGCCAGGTCCCCAGTAGGGGATACGTGAAAGGCTACCCTACAGTGACGTTTCTTTCCCTCTTTTTCTCTTTCCCTCCCCGTCTCTAAAAATAAATAAGTAAAATCTTTAAAAAATGTATACAATGAATACAGTAATATGTATAAATATGCTGGAATAATAATATCAATTTAAGTGTTGAGTGAGATAAAATGTACAAAATAAAAATCCCAAAATAATATCAATTTGAGTATTAAGTGATACATGTAAAATGAATATTAATCAGATCAATAGATTATTAGATTAATAAGTATAAGGACTGAGTATAGAGTGACTAAGACACTAAGTGTCAGGCACCTAGTAGGCACTTGAAAAATGTTATGTACCCATGTTACTATTTTAGTTAATATTGGCATCATATTACCAATGACATCCTCCTCAGTCTTAGGCTGAATTTCTCTCAAGGTCATTATTTGCCATAAAACTCTTCTCCTTGGTGGTATTGAGTAAGTGTTTAATAGTAACAATTCTGATTATACCTTATTATCCCTTAGGCATATATTTACCATTTTCAGAATGTCTTTTCTTCAGTAATCTCATGAGCCCTCATTTGAAAGTAGCTCTGAACACAAATTGGCAGTTAAATTGGGATTTTACAGGTTTTATTTGCATCAATATTTTCATACCAGGAGGTTAAATACGATCTTCTAGGAATTCCAGAGTTCTCAATTTGCTCCAACGAATAGGTCACATAGAAGGAGAAAGGGAGTGAGTATTACACTATGTAGGAAGATAAAGACTTTCTATATGGGAAGATAAGAACCAGGCATATAGAGTAAATTATTTGGTTTAGAATTAAGTCAGTAAGCTGGGGGCCATATGCGGCCAGCCAGATGGGAGTAGTAAGCTGAGACAATAGCTCTTTATCATCCCTGGAGTGTTACTGGGCACTGAGTATCTTCCATCATCCCTCCTGGTCCACTCTGCTCCCTCTTCTTGCTCAGTGTCCGCAGTAGCTCTTCTGTATGGAGTCCATCAGTAGTGCCACCTGGCCCTCTACCTTCTGGTTAGGTTGGCCAATGGACAGCCCAAAGAGGGAAGAAGGAGGGTAAAGGGTCTCATTTTGGCTGTGTCCCTTGACTACAGGTCGTGTGTCCTCAGGGCCACCTTCTCTCCATGACTCTCTCCTGCTGGGCCAGGGGTTTTGCAGTGGAATTAGACCTCAAGCTCTGCTGGGACAGACATGATGTGTATTTACTTTTCTCACCATTATACCCTAACACCATGGCTGGCCGAAACGAGATACTAAATTAATATATTTCAATAGAATGAATACATTGGAGATGCCCCACTAAATTGCATTCTAAGAAAAATCACCACCTAAACCTGCCCTGTGTACCAGCTGTAAAAAGAAGCTATGCTCTCTCTGAGCAGTGGTTCTTAGAAATAAAGGCTCTTAAAATTCCCATCCACAAGCTGTGACTGCACCATATTAGTGCTTTCCACTAGATTGTGCTTGGGGTCCCAGATGTTTGAGTCTTTTATTTTACAGCATTTGCTTTTCTGTAAGATTCCAATTAATTGAATTGGGGAAAGCTGTAAGCTCTTCCTCTCTTTGACAAACACCACATGCTGTAAAGTCTAAGATTCTCAGTCTCTTCTTTGCCTAGGTCCATAAAGCTGAATAACTAGTTTGACTGATTTTCTATGTTCATTTGTTTGGCTGAGTAGAAATGTTGATATGATACATACATAGGCTAGGGGAACTAGGAACACCTTCTTAGGTGACATAACTTCCTGGAGTTTCAAGGGACAGGATGGGAATCCAAGGATACCTGCTCTCACATTCCAGGTTATTTTCCCCAGAATTGTTCAATTTTTTTCCTGTCTTTCTCTCTCTTCAAAGCATCAGTTTTTTTCAGCAACAATCACTCAATTCCACATTGCTTTGAATTTATATCTCTCTTCTTCCCCTATGTATCAAACATCAGTGATACTGTATGAGGTAGTGCCTGCCCTTCCACCTGTAGTGTGCCCCAGTTCATCCCAGGTGAAAGTCTTTGGAGCTCCATTGTGCCCACACATCAGGGATGATTGGTGCTCCGCAGAGCTCTAATGATGGGAATCTTCACTGCTCACCAGCCTGCAAATGATTCAGCACAGACTCTCATGTTTCCCTGCTTGCCAGCTGCCTTAGGTTTAGTTTCTTGGAGGTCAAGTCTGATCAGGGATTCATGTTCATGTGAAATAATGAGGGACTACTCTTAAGAAAAAGCCTGTGAAGGGAGTAAAGGGCAGTAGGATAGGAAAGGGAAAAAAGCTGAACAAGGAGACAGCCTTAGATAAAGTCTAGCCTTGGCCTGATCCATGGGGTCCTTTGGGGCACAGAATGCCCCAAAAGGTTGTTCTTTGGGTTGAGACACTAGGACTGGTCTTTTGTCTACCCTCATCAGCTAGTTATTGACTGTGGGATGCCCCTGTGGAATGGTGTACCTTTCTGAATGAGGTTCACTTCACATAGATACTTCACTCTCACGTGGTGGAGCATAATACCCCATTCCTTAGGTGTGGGCTACTACAGTGACTTCCTTCCAAAGACTAAAGCATGGGGGGACGGGGGAGAAACTTTACTGTGGAGAAATCTGACAAACATTAGCTCAGCCAGGTGATCAGGGTGAACAGCAATGAACATGTTGATACTATGCTCCCTGCATAGGACGAGATGAAAATAGCACTCCTGTGATCTTCCTCCCCCAAACCCATAACCCCAGTGTAAGCATGAGAAAAACACCAGATAAATCTCACATGAGGGACATACTACAAAACACCTGACAACACTCCTCAAAACTGTTGAAGGCATCATAAACAAAGTCTGAGAAACTGTCATAGCCCATAGGAGCCTGAGGAGACATGATGGCTAAAAATAATGTGGGATCCTGGATGGGATCCTGAAACAGGTAAGGAAAATAGGTGAAAATTAAGTGCATCTGAATAAAGTATGGACTCTTAACCAGGCCATGACATTCAGAAATAACATTTACATTTTCCTGGATCCTCAAGGGGCAGGGAGATAGTTGTAGACCTCTGGATAAGGCCTGGATATCCCTGGACAGGAGACCTGAGATGTTCCTGCGGAGACATCTCTGAGTGGCTTACATATCTAGGGGGAAAAAAAAGTGCATTCTGTAAATACCAAACAAATGCACCTTGTTAGCAAAAGATGGGTTTTAGCTAATGGTGCTCAATTGGCCACTATTTTTTTAAGCTGCTAAGAGCAGAAACTGGGGAATTTAGCAGTCATCACAATCAGGAATTACCTTTAGCAAAAGGAAGTACTGTCTGATAAGCTATGGCCATAAATGTCTATTTCCCACATTACCCCCAATATCAAAGGTATACATTTGTCCTGTTAAACAATTGCCAAGTGACAGCTGCAGGGACTTGAGGCTGCCAGAGGAATCATTGCTAATGCAGGTTTTACAATCTCCACTTACATAACATAGTTGGCTTAAGACTGTTTCCAAAGGAAAGAGGCAAGATTGTGTGTACTATTGGAAAGTTTTTATTTATGAGCAAACTGTATGATAACAGAATGGAGATTACCATTCCTAATTATCTGCTATTATGAACCTGAATGACAATTATTGTAAAAATGCCTCCTTTCTCCCCCAGGGAAAAGTGCAAAAATCAGTGCTACTGTTAGTGGAATTTATTGTCTGTGGTCCCTCACCTCTCTAAATCTTGCTTCCGCTGCTTCTTTGTTGTTCTTATTTTGCTAAGAAGTTTGACTGTTTTTTGTTGTTGTTGTTGTTGTTACTATTTATTAGTCAGCTTAGGCATCGCAGTGCTGCTATAACAATTAACTTTGAAATCTCAGAGGCTTAAGACAATGAAGACTTATTTCTCTCTTGTGACCTGCCTTTTCATATCTTTCTAGTTACGTTGTTTGGAACATGTACCCTCCCCCCCCATTCATATAAATATTCTCTACCAGATGTTTCTTGATACCTGAGATCACATTTTTATTCTGAATCTTTTGTGTATGTGTGCTTTTAAGATTTAATTTTTTAGAGCAGTTTTTGATTTACAGCAAAATTAAGAGGAATTTATAGAGACTTCCATATAACCTCTGTCCCCACCCATGCATAGCCTTCCCCATAATCAACATCTTATGCCAGATTGATACATTGTTACAATTAATAATCCTACATTTGACATGTCATAATCACCCAAAGTCCATAGTGTACATTATGGTTCACTCTTACTGTTATAGCCCATATTCTATGGGTTTGGACAATTGTATAAGGACATGCATATATCATTATGGCATTATAATGAGTATTTTCACTACTCTAAAAACACTCTGTGTTCAGCCTATTCATCCCTTTCCCACACTAACCCCTGGAAAATGCTGATCTTTTTATTGTTTGCATAATTTTGCCTTTTCCAGAATGTCATGTAGTTGAAATCATACAGTATGTAGCCTTTTCAGACTGGTTCTTTTCACTTAGCAATATGCATGTAAGTTTATTCCATGTCTTTTCATAACTATATGATTTTGAAGATGACAAGGAAGTATGAGAAAGAGCTTGGTATAATAAGGCTAATCTTTAATTTGCATGGTTATTTAAATTTAACTGTAAATTAATTAAATTTAAAAGTTCAGTTTTTCAGTTATACTAGCTAACATTTCTAGTGTTCAATGGCACAACTGGCAAGTTATCATATTGGACAACACAGAATTAAACAGTTTCATCATTATAGACTGTCCTACATTATTTTAAATGTTCCAGAGCATTCTTGCATATTCTAGAACAAGTGACTGATTAATACACCGTGAGTCTAACATGTTTCTAGGGGTTCACCCAGTCCTCTGATGCAGGCCTCCTTTGGTGAAAAGGAACCCAATGCACTGCAGTGACTTTGAAGCTATGTTAGGCAGAGATCTGTTTTGATTTTAGCTGAATTGCAGGCTTTCATGTAAGATTTGCTGAAACAATAGACTTCATGGATGAAAAATGTTTGAAAACCATTAGATTCATATAAACAGGCTCAGATCACAGAGATGCCTGAGTTCAGATCCCTGTCTTTCCATTTATGTGCTATAAAATCTTGAATAAGTTATCTGATCTTCAGAGCTGTGCATTTCCCATCTCTAAAGACTGAGATGAAGACACCCACCTCACAATGTTGTTATGAAGGTGACAGGAGTCAGCATGCAAGGCAGCTGTCACAGGATCTGGTGCTTATAAGCAAGGGCTTAACAAATGATAGAGACTCTAATAGTCATCATTGCAATTATACAACCTGCCTCAATAATTTAGAAGAAAACTAATTGTGGGTGACATGAAACTAGAGGGAACGGGTAATTTAATACAATCAAGATTCAGAAGGATCTTTAAACATTTGAAGTTATTGACTTAGTTTACAAGAATAAATTTAGTCAGAATAAACATAACATTTCACCTTGGAATCTCAAAATACAAGTACATAAGAATAAAATTTTAGATGAAATCGTCTAATGGTGGCATATGGAGGATAGTAATTTCACTTCTGTTTAACCACGTAGTAAGGCTATATTCAGATATGTGCATGCCACATACCTATTTGCCTTGGCAAAACCATGCATGGGTCAAGCTTTAGGTCTTGTCATTTTAGGAGAGGCCAAGATGAACTGGAGGAGTTTGCTTTTTGCAATAAATATTTTTGACCATTTCCCATGGTCCAGGTACTCAGGCTACAATAGCAAACACAATGAGATTGAACATTGATCTCTGAGAGCTCACAGTCTAGGGAAGGAGGAAGATATTGAGTAACTAGCCAAAAATATGCATGGAATTAAAACTGATATGTGCCAGGAAGGAGAGGTCCAGGGTGTTCAGATAACCTTTACTGGGAGAACTCATCGTTTTAGAGAAACAGAAAGTTTCCTTGGGAACTAAAGATTGAGCTAAGACCTAGGAAAAATAAGGAACACTTGGGGGAAGGGTAGGCGTATTCCAGGAAAAAGGATCACACCTGTAAACCTGGGATGAGAGGGACTGAGAAAT
This sequence comes from Glossophaga mutica, assembly GCA_039655065.1. Taxonomy (NCBI): domain Eukaryota; kingdom Metazoa; phylum Chordata; class Mammalia; order Chiroptera; family Phyllostomidae; genus Glossophaga; species Glossophaga mutica. The sequence continues at coordinate 26,467,929 of CM077315.1, forward strand.
ACTGAGTGTGGAGAGGAAGGCTCTTGCGGACGTAGGACAGATACTGGGATGTACAGTTCAGCGGGGAGGCAGGGATCAGACCGTAGAGAGTCATGTAGACTGTGCTATAGATCTTTATTCTAGAAGCAATTGGAAGTCTTTGAAGGGTTTTAGATAAGGAAGTAGACTGGTCATAGTTGCCCTTTGAGAAGATTACTCTGGCTGTAATGTAGAGAATAGATTAGAAGCGAGAGAAAAGTATATTTCAATATTTCACTTTCAATGATTATTTTTCTGCTACCAGTAAATATGAGATGCTGCTTTACTCCACTTCAAAAATGTAGAGCATGATCATTAAAATGAAAAGTTTTGAAATAAAATTTGATTTTATTTTTGCATTGCAATTTTTTATTGGAGAATTTGAGTAATTTTTATTTGGACATTTACATTTCCTTTGTAGTTTGGCTTTTTGTGACTTGAGATTTTAAAAATTTGGCTTAAGAAATTTTATTACAGATTTATAAGCAATGTCAATATATTGAGGCATTATCAATTTGTTATATTTTTGAAACTTGTATTGAAATATAAGTAGTACACAAACACATGTACACACACACTTTGCACACTTTGTGGGGGTCTTAAAGTCATTTTCTCTGTATTTTGTTATTTGTAAAAGTTAAAAATGTGTTAATTTTGTTGAGACAAATAAATGTTTTTTTCCTTGTGAGTTTTTCATTGCTTTGATGCTTGGATACTTTGAGCAAAATCAGGTAATTTTCACTTTTTATAACTTAAGAAGTGCCCTGTATCTACATCTAACTCTTTATTCCATCTGGAACTTACTGAATTGATTAGAATTCACAGAAAAAATTTAAAATAATTTAGGATGTTATGTACTCTTATCTAATTTCCAATATTAGGAGGAATGTTACTAGTGTTTCATTATTAAATATGACAGTTGATTTTACTTAGTTTTTGTGTCACATTGTCAGTTTAACTTCATTCCTAATATGCTAAAATTTGTTTTGCTTTCAATTATGACTAGGCATTACATTATACTGATTTATTTTTTAATGTACCTTTAAAATTTACCTATTGATATGATGTGTTATATTGTAGATTTCCTATTGTTTAACTACCCTTGCTCTGAAAGAGTGAACTAGGTTTGGTTGTAGTAAATTTTTCTTCCCTTGACTTATTCATGCATTCGTATAATAAATACCCATAAAATACCTTCCACATGCCCAGCACTCTTTTAGGGGTAAGGGCTCAACAGTGGGCAAATAAGGACGCTGTCCCCATGGGTTTTCCAGTCAGGAACAATAAATATATGTACAAATAAATATGAAGAAAAGCACAACACAGTGAGTAAATAGTGCAGGGGAAGCTGTGGTTTAGATTGCCAGGGAAGCCGTCTCCAATGAATGACCCAAATGATGAGAGCGAGAACCCTGGAGAAACAGTTCCAGCTTCCTGGTCCATCCAGGAGTTTCTCGGCTCTCAAGGGTGCCTACTCGATTTAATTTCCACATTGTCTCTTCTGCTCTTCACTGCCTTCAAGGAGGGCCTAGGTTCTGCTATTGAACACCTGAATATCTGGATTCCTAGTGAGCTCTCTGCATGGTGCCTTCCTCATCCCTTCTATATGCTCCTCTCAGTGGCTCCTGGCCTGGGTCTTCAAAAATCCATACTTGGCCCATTTCTTTCTTTCTTTTTTTTTTTAATATATTTTATTGATTGTGCTATTACAGTTGTCCCATTTCTCCCCCATCATTCCCCTCCACCCTGTACACCCCTCCCACCCACATTCCCCTCCTTTAGTTTATGTCCATGCGTCATAAGTTCTTTAGCTTCTACTTGGCCCATTTCTTAAATAATGTAATTTCTAGAGACATCTTCTTTTTCCCTAGGCCCTTTATCCCTTTAAGTTTGTTCATTTTATTATCCACTTATTCAGTCATTCTCTTATTCTTCTCTTATTCATTTGCTCAACACATTATTTTGTTATGGGCCTCTTTGCCTCTGGGTATGGTTTTGTTGCAAATCTATTAGCACTTCCTTAGAGGGTAAGGTATGTATTGTCAGCAGACTGGGCAGATTTTCCTTACGCCCCCTTCAGGGTTCCCTGGGGTAATAACATTTCTCTCTCTGATTACTCAGTGCTGTACAAAAGCACAAACTCAGGTTTCATGCTCAGCAAGCAGTAACTGTTTAGTGCAGGCCTACTGGAGTAAGGGCAGGCTTTTCTAACCCCAACTTGGTTTTGCAGATATTGTTTGTTGTTCTTCATTGTATAACACAGGCATGGTAGACCACATTGCTAGCAACAGGGTTTTTTTTAGATAGCCAAGCACCTTAGAATCAAAGCTAATTCTTGCCACAGCACATGCCAATGTTACTGTCTTACAGTGAATGGAGATAAATTGAAGCCATTAGTGGGGCCTCCTATGACCCTAGTTCTGGGTATCTTAGAAGGATGTTTCTGGGGATTGCCTTCCATTTCTTTCCTGAGCACTGTAGAAATAAGGGCACTAAGTGAAATTCAGTAAAGGGCTGATGTGTTTCCTACTTTCTTTGGGGGCATTTCTGCTGTTATGGATTAAAGGGTAGGACATATGGTGTGTATTCCAAAAATGTGCTTTTCCATCAGTCCATATCATCGATGCAATTAGAGAAAATTCCCCTTGGATTTTTGTCTTTTTTTTTCTTCCTGCAAGGGCCAGCTGCTGTCTGTTGTTTGTATCTTCAAGCGTATTTTAATAAAAATTTGGAAAGTGGCAGACTTAGCAAGCACAGGTGTTCTGTCTTTGTGTTCAACCAGAAGTGTCCCCAAGAAATGTTTTCTAATAGAATTCTGAAGATGGAATGTGCTGTCTCTATGAGAATGTGTTTCCAATCTAAGGAGATGTTCAGACATGAGCTGGGTCATCACTTGACTGTGATGCTGAAGTGGTGATTCTAAATGTCTTGAGTCAGGAAAATAAGCAGGTTTTACCTTGTGCACTCAGCCTGATGGATAGTTTACTGGGCATCTGGGCTCAATGGGAGAAGTGTCATGATCCATTAACAAGGTCTCTCCTAGTAATGGAGAGTGGGGAGGGTAAGAGGCACACATTCCATGTGTTTGTCCCTGGAAAAGAAATTGAACTAGAAAATCTGTAATGCACTTCAAACACTGAAAATTCCAAGAGGAACAACCTCTGTATCCCTATCCCATTAGTTCATAGGAACATGATATTAGCCAGAGCAGTGCTTCTGGAAGGATCCAGAAATTTAGTATCATAGGAGTTCCCAAGTGGACTATTTCAGAGATGATAAGATATATTGGTGTTATCTCTGGAAAGTCAGTCACCTATGAAATCTGCTGATTTTCTTGATTCCATTTGCCTGTCATTGAATCATTGGTTTCTATTGGTTGATTAATGTATGTATGTATCACTTATTGAGCACTTACTTTGTGCCATACTCTGTGCTTGATCTTCCAGATAGAAATGGATCAAAGGATGAACAATTCCTAACTTTATGGCTTCCTGAGAAATTGGGTTACTTTGAGGGTTGGTGTTGAGGTTAAAATCCTTGGGCTGCATGAAGATTTTCAGGATTTAACATCTAGCAGAGCCATCTGTTTTTTAACATAGGATTTTTGTTGGAACAAGGTCAGGAGCAGGCTGGTAGAGGAGGAGACACTACAGCAGGGTTTAGGCACCCTTACTTTTAACAACTAGATATAGATCTAAAAACACTGAATCACAACACCTTCAGTTCCTATTGGTAGTTAAGAAATTGGTGTTTTCTTCTTACATTATGGAAGGTATCCACCCTGTGGTATAGCAGGGTGGTTACGAGTATGGGCTTTGGTATTGGAAGTTGACTCATATCCCAGCCCTGCCACTTACCAGTTGATAACTTGGAGCAAGTAACTTGACTTCTCTGAGCCTCGGTTTTCTCATCTGTAAAATGGAGATGGCAACAGTACATACCCTCACAGAATTGAAGATTAAATAAGATAAGGCATGTAAAACATTTAGCACCATGAAGCTGTACTGTACTAATTCTATTTAATATGGTTGTGTGCGTGTGCGTGTTTCTACTTTAGATCCTAAACCCCTGACATTCCATGCAGGAGCCAGTTTCACTCTATAGCCACCCTATACTTTAAAATTATGTTAATCTGTGAGGTTGAGAATAGGAAGCAATAAAGGTGATAGCTACAATCTTATGACCTTCCCCCACTCAAGTGCCAAACTTAAACTTATTCTAAACCTGCTGTTTATTCAAGTGTGCTGCTCACTTCCAAATGTATTGATAGTGCCCTCTACTGCCCATACCTCTGCAGCTTATTGGAGCTCCTGGGGCAGCCTGGTGGGATGTGGGTCTGAGCATCTGGCTCTTTTGTCTCTCCCTCTCATCCTCAGACACATTTTCCTTCCAGTTCACAGCTCCATTTATTGCCTGCATTTCCAGCTAAGTTCTGAGTCATCAATTTCAACCTTTAATTCAAGTTTGTGCCTGGACCTGAACCAAACCATAGATAGATACCCATAAAGGTTGTGCAGATGAGAATATATGATTCTCCCGCTTTTGATCGGCAGCAGGCCAAGACTGGTTCCAGGGTGGCGGGAGCCAAGTCTATTTGCTTTTGTTAAATGTTGAACTCAAGTCATGCACAGACCTGGCTGAGTAATTATCTAAATCTGAACTGTGTGCATTGTGTTAATCCACTGAGTTCACTTTAGTCCCCTTTTCACAGCTAGGTAGGTGCAGTCATAACTTCCACAGGATGGTGCTGTAAATCTGCTCACTTGGTCTTTTGTGGTGGTGCAGGGGTGTGGAGAAACTATGATCGAAGTAAGAGTAAGGGCTGCTAACAAATTTAAGTTCCATTTCAACTCCACCGCATTTAAACCTTTTAGTGTAATTAGTACTCCCCTCACAGAATGAAATGTGGAGACGTTGGTGATGAAATGATCAGTACCCAGAAAGCCCTTGTACATCGTGCCCAGTAGAGTGCAGACTAGGCACAGGGAGGTGTGGGAGGAATGTGAGGCGATAATTGCCTTCTGCAATGGAGTGTGTGTTTTGAGTAGTGAGGCAGCAGTTTCAGAGGGAATTGCCCTGCACCAGTCACATTCTCTTTGTACTCCTATTGTGGCCATTGTCAGAATGGCACAGTCTGACTCCCCTGGGTGAAAAGTCTAACTTCTAACACATCAGAAGCAGAGATCTTGGCATCCCCAAATCATACATCCCAAACACTGAAGCTAACCACCCATATCAAAGATAAATGCAAAATCCACAGTAAAGTATATATTTTTTACACCCAAATGTTCCATTTGCTTCCACATAGCTATACAACATACTATATCACAGCAGTTATGAATACAAGCTTTGGAATCAAGCTGATCTAGGTTTGAATTCCAGCCATTTCACTTACTAACTCAGCTATTTTGGATAAGTTGCCTCTTGATCTTCTTATCTTCACTCAGGAATACTTATCCCTATCCAACAGAGTTATTTTGAGAACTGAAACTGGTATTGCCTACAGACGCTTTGTAGAATGAACAACACAATTCATGTTAGGTGCAATTTCACTAATGGTGTCATGATGGAAAGAAGCTGGTCCACCCATTTCAGAAAAGGAAGCAATGATGAGTCCAAGAAAGTGGCAGAGCTGAGTTACTCTCCTCCATTACTGCTTCTCAGTTTGTTGATCTGTATATTTCTTGTTCATCTTCAAGGGTTTCCATATCTCATGTTCTTGGGCAAGTATCAGATCTCTGGTTCCCAGACAGAGATTTTATAGAGCTACATAATATCTACATTGCAGAATAATTTTAAGGACTAAATACAATACTATGTGTGAGCACTTACATATGTATAACTCTAGGGAACTTAAATAGGATCATCAAATTATCATGCCAAGTAAGGAAACGCACACCACCATTTCAGAGGAAATTAGAATTACATGCAGTGTTGTGGATTTTTCATTTCTTTTTAATTTACATGGTTAGCTCCAGTGTGGGGGATGTACACTTCTGGGGCTCCACTATCCCCAGTTCTGGTGTGGTATATGTCATAGTTTTAACCTGAGGGACAAAGTCTGTACGATCTAGGGTACCACCCTAACCAGTACTGGCCACAATGGTTATACAGTTTGTCTGGGACAACAAAGAAGATCACCTATATTGACTAATTTACATCAATGGCAAAACTTAAGATGTTGTCCATTTGTGGAGAACAAGTGAAAATTTGATCTCTAACCAGCTCTTGGGAATTGTTATAGAGGGCAGGAAGCACTCACCTTTCAGAACAATTTGGGGCTCCCCAGTGACCTTCTCCAAGGAGGTAGAACATGAGGATGAAGAGAGACCATCAGTGCTGCTCTTTTAAAGGTCACCTCTAAAGCATGACAAAATCCTAGTGTTCACACATCTGTTTAAGTCCTCCTAGAAAAGGAGCAATGCATGTTTGCTTATGGCTTTTTATAAATATCAATTGCAGTGATCTATAGCTTTGAATGTTTTTTGGTTTCTGTGACAATGTCTGTTAATCCAGCTAATAAAGTTATTTACAGAAAATGAAGCATGTAATAGTTCTTCATGTGTAATTAAGGACTATTTCCCCCAAACCTTAGTTACCTGAATTGTTCTAAGATTATTTGTAAAAACTGAAATTTGATGACTAAAGAGAAGTAAGAATTAAAAACAAGTAAACAAACAAACAAACAAACAAATAAATAAATAAATAAATAAATGAAGGTCACCTCAGGCAGACATGTTTTCTAAAATGCTCCAGGATCAGGGAGCATTAGGAGTGGGATAAAGATACATGGATTTTAGCCAAGCAATTCAAAGTGATTGGAGGAGATTACTGAGGCTTATGTGTGCTTAACTGTGGTGAATAACCAAGTAGTGTACTATCCCTAGAGACCAGCACCATGTAGTCATCCTATTCCCTGAGCGTGTCTCAGACTTGCCAAGGTCTGGTCTTAAGTAGAAAGGACACCAACTTAAGGAAAGAGGTTACCTCTGGAATAAAGGGAGGTGAGGCGCTCAGCTGTATTTATTTCTTAACAGAATAAGAGCGGTCCCCTCCTCAAGAAGGCACATGAACATTAGTATAACAATAACTGGTTAGAGATATGGGGGATAACCTACCAGACTAAAGGGGTGGGTTTCTAGTCACCCTTACAGTATAATAATCATTCCACGTGGAGACCTAGAGGAAATAAAACTAGGCTCTTGAACCACTATCTAACTGCTTGTATGACAAAATCATTGGAGTTTAGGAGCTAGAGAGACATGGTTTGAATCCTGGTTGTACCACCTGTGAGCTGTGTGGGCTGGGACAGATGACTTACCCTTGCTGATCTCTCCCATCTTCTTTGTCTGTTACTGCTCTGTTCAGTACTCTAGCCACCAGTCACGTGTAGGTCTTGAGCCCCTGAGATGTGGCTGGTGAGATCCAAGACGTACTGCTACTGTCAAGTCCCCACTGAATGACAAATATTTAGTATTAAAACAAGAACATAAACTATTTCATTAATGATTTTTATATTGATTACATGTTAACATAGTAAAATGATAATATTCTTGATATATTGGGTTAGATAAAATTTATTGTTAGAGTAATTTCATGTTTCTTTTTGTGTTTTTAGTTTTTTGTCAACACTATTTTTTAAATTTTTTTCAATTACAGTTTACATTCAATATTATTTTGTATTAGTTTCAAGTGCACAGCATAGTGGTTGGACAATCATATACTTTACAAAGTGGTCCTCCTGATATTTCCAGTACCCACCTTGCACCATACATCATTATCATGTTATTGACTATGTTTCCTATGCTGTTCTTTATATCCGCATGTGTTTTTGGTTTTTTAAATATGGCCACTAGAAAATGTCATTACCTCTATGGCTTACACATACAATTCCACATGTCTGTTTTTCTATTGGACAGCTTTAGTCTGTAGAATTAAACTATAGGGGCAAGAAGGCAGCTACAAGGAGAGCCTTACTATGTGACAAACACTATAACTTGAAATCTCTCAGCAGCTCAACATGCTAGTTACTATATTTATTCTACCATTATACAGATAAGGCTCCCAGACACGAGATTATTTGCTCATGGACCAACAATTAATAAGTGCCAGGTGGTGATTTAAACCCAGGTGTTTGGACTCAGAATCCCAGTGTATTACTGTTAAGTACTGCAGTCAAGAGTGTTCAATAAAGTCTTCCTTGCAGATAATTTTTCAAGGATGAAATGCAATGTCGTGGGTGAACCCTTAGCTTAGGGGTCTGACATAGTAAGGACTCTAGAATAATAGCTGCTATTATTGTTTAAAATGACAAGAAGAAGGAGAAAGAGGAGGAAGAAGAGTGGTAGGATTTGGGGAGAAGGAGGCGAAAAAGGAGGGAGGAGGAGGGGGGAGTCATGTTACCATCATCACCGCCGCCACAAGGTGCCAGGTGCTATCTTGGGCACTTCCCGTACGTTATGTAATTTAACACTCACAGCATGCCTAGCCAATATTCACTCACCATTTTAGTCTCAACTTTTTGCTGGTATGAGTGTAGCACAGTCTAGCTGGCAGTTAAGTGCTCTATGCCACTTTGCCAACTTTGCCATGGTACCATGGTATCTTGGGTGGATAGGAATCTTGAAGGCAAAGGAGGTGCTGGCAGGGACTGGCAGTGATTGAGCGCATGATGGAGATGAGGGGTGGACAGGGTTTGGGTTTTGTAAGAGAAGAGTGGATGCTCTATATTTAGCATCTGATTCACTCAGGAAGTTTGGAGCACTGCTCTAAGCAATTAGAAACTGTGAATACTAAGGGAGGCATGACCAGTTGTTGAAGATATCATTGAGGGTGGTGGAAGGAAACAAAAAGAAAGATGGTGGAGCCTTACTAATAAGAATCATAACATGTTGACAAATGCCAGCAGGAATGGAAGAGTGGTATTTTCCTTTAAAGGAATTCTAGAACCTTGTTTCATGTAACAGCCTTGCCTCAAAAATAAGAGAAAAGAAAGTGTACTTTAATTGGACTAAATAAAGAATCAAACTCATGAGACAATTTCACTGACACAAAAGCCGTAAATGAAAAAGACATGAATATAGTGTGTTTCCTGGGGGCTTAGAAACTTCCAGTAACAGAATTTATACCTGAACCTAGCCCTGGTCAAGGTGTACAAGGCACAAAGTTGGTAGGAAGCCATCTCTGCTGCTCTCTGCTGCCTTCTTCAACTCAAAGCACAGAGCCTCTCACTCACAAAAGACCAAGACCAAATTACCCAGCCCTTCAAAGGGCCAGCATTCATTCAGTTGTATTCCACACCAGGCCCAGTTCTAGCTGGATGTTTGCTGTATGATACTCTCTAGAACCCTTACTCTAGCCCTCTGAAGTATTTATTTTTACCCTTCATTTTATAGGTGTGAGATAAAATTATGCTGTCAGGCCATCTAATTACAGGTCGGTAGAGCTAGAATTCTAAATTAGGTTGATGTACTTCCAAAGTCTTGCTAACTTCACAATGTCCTGTGGATTTTTCTTTCAAACCCATGGTCATGACCAGAGATTTCTTTACCTGCACTAATTACATGAAAGAGGTCTTGCTGCTATTATCTGTCAGAGTACAGGGCTGGCTCACTTCAACCTGCATCCAGGGCTAACTCCAAGAGTCAGGATGGAAGGGTGAATAGGGAATTGTGTTTGTGCTAAATGCAACTTGTACTTGTTTGGAAGAGAAAGAAAGAAAGAAAGAAAAAAGGAAGGAAGGAAGGAAAAGGAAGAAAGGGAGAAAGGGAGAAAGAAAGAAAGAAAGAAAGAGAGGAAGGGAGGAAGGAAGGAAGAGAGGAAGGAAGGTGAAAGAGAAAGAGAGGGAGGGAGGGAGGAAGGAAGAGAAAGAGGAAGGGAGGGAGAGAAAAGAAAAAGAAGAAAATAAAAAAATCATAAGTTGCTCAATAACATCTGTAAATAAAATTAGTTGTTGATAAATTCATACTATGTAGATATGCTTTGTGTCTATATAGTGTACATATACATGTGAATAGTTGTTTGGTTATTAAATTTTTTCAGTGTCTATTATATTTTATAAAACTTAACTGTCCCTTTACATCCTCTAAAAAATCTAGTATTTGTCAGTTGCCTTTTAAAAATAAAATGACTAATTGATAGATTATTTAAATTGTTCAAGTAGCAAGAACATACATGCTAATCATCAATAATCAAAACAATACTCAAAATGTGAAAACCCCATTCACTTGTCCCATACTGCCTCCAAGCTGCTCCCCTTCCCAGAGGCAACTAATACTATCAGTGTGAATCTTTGTAGTCTTTTTTCCTAGCATTTTCAGGTATGGGTACACATAGAAATATATGGTTTGTTTCTTGTATCAAAAATGAGGTCCTATACTATGTATTATTCTGCAACTTCTACTTTTATGTAATTTGCCTTCTTTTTCTTGGTGTCCATATACTATCCCAGTGCACTGAATTCATTTAACTATCCTGTACTGTTAGACATTTAGGTGGTGTCTAGTTTTTCACTATTATGAGGGTAATACTTTATTTGTTTCATTCTAGGGAATGCTTGATGTTTTACAATCAACATATGGTTAAGTAAATATTTAAGATTTTATGTTGATATTTTGTTGTCAAGTACAGAGCTTTACTATGCAATTCACCTCAAATTATATAATATGTATTATCACTTTCTAAGTTTAAGTTTACAAGGCCACGATCATAAATGTTGATTGTTTTTCTAGACAATACACTTTCAGTTTCCATAGCTAACAGTTAGTAAACAGTAGTGATGAGCCTGCCTTGGATATTTGAGACATGGTTAGGGATACATAATCTGAGAAAATAGGAAAATGGCATGCTGGAAATTAAAGGTTCTAATTCTGCCTTTTCCCTCCCTGTGGAACCTTATAAAATTGAAAATAGGCATGAAGAACCAGGTGACCATCAAGTGAAATTTCAAATGTATTAGTAAGCAAGGCCAGAACCAAACCCTTCAAATTCTGGTTCTTTGATTAGGTGTGCTAGAGAACGCAACTAGGACCTGAGGTCAAAATGAGTGTTCTTGCAGGTAACTCCTAAATCTAGTCCTTGGACCCATCTGGAGTGAAGCTGGGTTTTCAATTATCATTAGTAGCAAGTTTCCAGTCAGCGGAGGGTTTCCAGCTGCCCAGTGACCTGTCATTTATGGGGGAATACAGTTATGATGCCTGCATATCGATCCTTGGTAAATTGCCCAAAAGATGTCAAGCTTTCCTCAGTCTCCACAATAAAATTAGTCTGTGACCCTCCCATAGGAATGAGTGAGTGAGGATGAACAAGGGAGGCAGGCAGAGCTCCAGTCTCACTCTGTCCCAGGGAATGGGTAGAGGTGCCCTCATGGAAGCATGGAAGGGTCTCCCCCATCATAGCACATGATCTGGCCTGCTGGGTATCTTCGTTTAAAATTACAGATTTTCCAAAAAATAATATTAATTTTTGTTAAAAAAATTAGGGAGTTCAATTGTGTCCCTCAAAAAGATGGAACCATATCATATGACCCATTCTTTGTGATAACTTTGTGAATTCACAAATTGATAACTTTATCAATGTTATCTTATTTGGAAAAAGATCTTTGCAGCTATAGTTAAATTAAACATGCTGAGTGAGATTATTTTAGATTAGCAATGTGGGTCCTAATTCCAATGACAAGTGTCCTTGTAAAAGACAGAAGGCACAGAGAAGGCCATGTGGAAGCAGAGATTGGAGGGGGGCTGCAGCAAGCCAAGGACCACCTGGAGCCATCAAAAGCTGGAAGAGGTGAGGAAGGATTCTCACCTGGAACTGTCAGAGAGAGCATGGCCCTGCTGACACCTTGATTTCAGATTTCTGGCCTCTAAAACTAGAAGAGAATAAATGTCTGTCATTTGTTACAGCAGCTGTAGGAAATGAATACATTTACCATAAGAATAAAATCAGGATGTGGTATTCTAGCCCAAGGTGGAAATATGAGAATATCTAGATAAGGCTGGTTGCCTTTGCTCTAAAATCAGCTGATTCCTATCACTTTTTAGAGCCATTGTCCTCCCCACCCCACCTATTTCTGTTTGTTTATAATTTTCTTTCACCTTGAGCTTTTCACTGGGGCTCATTCATGGCTGCCACTGCTGATGGCTTGATCCACTTGTGCCAGGAGGCAGGCAGGCCTTTTGTGAGATGCTCTGACCACACTCTCTTCTGCTTACCAGTTCTTTGGGGGATCTGACTTTTCTGCATCATCATTTTGATTGACTATTAGTTCAATCCCAGATTCAACTCTTTATACATCTTGGTTAAAGCGTAGTGAGAAGATAACAAAGGCTCTCTACTTCCACTGGTAGCCTGGGTTCTCCAAGACAAGCTCCTTCTATTCAGGAGCAATGCATGTGGGAAATTCATCACTATATGTCAAGTAACTCAATTCTCAGATTACCCACATTGGCCCCTCTGTCATGGCACCAAATAGTTTTGCAAAGAGTAAGCTTTTTAGCATCTTTACCTTCTTTGGTTGTTTGTTAGCAGTTGGTGGTTTAAAAAATAAAATTATTGAATGGTTTGGGGTGACATTGGTTAATAAAATTTTATAGGTTTCAAGGGTACAATTCTATAATATATCATTTGTGTATTGTATTGTGTATTCACCATTGCAAGTCAAGTCTCCTTCTATCGCCATTTATCTCCCTTTTACCCTCTTCTTCCTCACAACCTCCTTTTCCCTCTGGTAATCACTATACTGTTTTCTGTGTCTAAGAGTTTTTTTTCTTTACTTACTACCTTTACTTTTTTTACTCATCCTCCCAACCCTCCTCCCCTCTGACAGCTGTCAGTCTTCTCTGTTTCTATGAGGCTGTTTCTATTTTGTTTGTTAGTTTATTTTCTTCATTAGATTCAACATATAAATGAAATCATATATTTGTCTTTCTCTGTCTGACCTATTCCACTTGGGGACCAAGTCATTCACCTTCTTAGCTGGAAATTTATTGAACAACAAATTGAGCAAAACAGAATAGTTTGGGAACAGTTGTTCTTCCAATGTTCAGTTCATTATTAAACTTGCTCCAGACCATTGGTGATCCTATCACTATGGGGGAGATAGATAGATAGAGAATCTTTAGGGTAGGTCTTCCCAAACAGCAAGGGGTCCTTTAGCAAAGATTCTCAGTGTGCCAGCTTCAGGGATGTGCCACTACTATAGTCATATGGTGCTTAGTTTAGTCTTAAAATTTTCAATTTCTGACTAGGGGTCCCACATTTTCATTTAGCACTGGGCCCTATAAATTGTGGAACTGGTCCTGGTGACTAGCATGGGCCTGGGGCAGCTGGTCCCTCCTACAACAAACTACATCCTCCACTGTCTGGCACACGTTGGGGTCCATTGTTCATTTATATTCTTTTTTGTTATATGATGTGGTCTGAAAGACTCCAGGAAGCAATGCTCTAAGTTAAACATATAGGCTTAAGAAATGGTTCTCAGCTGCAATGATTTTTGTATACCCCAACCTTTGGAGATACATTGCAATGTCTGGAGACATTCTCAGTTTTCACAACTGGGTAATGCTACTGGCAATTGTTGGGTTGAGGTGAGAGATGCTGCTAGTATCCTATAGTGCTCAGGACCACTCCACTACAAAGAATTATCTGGCCTCAACTGTCAATAGTGCTGAGGTTGGGAAACCCTGGGCTAGAGCCCAGCCACTCAAAGGTTACCCTTTCACCAACAACCTCAGAAACACCAAGGACCTTGTTGGGAATGCAGAATCTCAGGCAACCTATGGGAGTCATAATTGGCTTCTTAATAAGATCCTTAGGTAATTTATACAAACATCAAAGTTTGAGAAGCACTAGAAAAGAGCAAAATGAACCTGGTTTATGCTTAAGTGTCTGCAGGTTTCTGATTATATGACTGCTCTTCAGAGTGGGCTATCCAAAGTTTGATCAAACAGGGAGAGTATGACTTGAGGAGAAAATGCCTGCTGAAAACTAGCCTAGTACAGAGCAACAGTTTAGAAGGCAAGGCAGGAGAAGAAATGGGGGAAGAGTCTGCAGGGGAGCCAGGAGGACAGAAGACAGGAGGAATGGTGGTAGGAGTAGTGAGATGGGGTCAGTGGTGCTCAGATCATGGAGTCCTGAGGAGGGTCTGAATCCCCTTTGCAGGTGGCCCATTGTGTGAGGCGGGTAGGGAGGCTTTTTCTAAAGGAACCACAATGGTGAACGCATGCACTTGTGATCATCAGAGACAACTCTATGTCTCGTTGAGAACTATTAGAGTCTGCCAATAATTGCTCATGCTACCATAACACAGTACCTCAGACTGAGTGGCTTAAACAGCAGAAGTTTGTCTTCTCACAGCTTTATAGGCTAGAAATGTACAATCAAGGCATCAGCAGGGTTGGTTTTGTTGGAGGTCTCTCTCCTTGGCTTGCAGATGGTCTTCTCTCCATGTTCGCACATGGCCTTCCCTCTGTGTTTGTGTCCTAATCTCCTCTTCTTACAAGAACACCAGTCATATTGGATTAGGGTCCACCCATATAACCTCATTTTAACTTAATTACCTTTAAAAAGACCATCTATAAATAGTCATATTCAGAAGTACTGGAAGTAAGGATTTCAACATATGGATTGGTGGGGGGAACAATTCAGTACACTGGCCTCTGCTCCTAGGTACTGCTTAGCATCAAGTCCTCCCAGTCATCTTCATTGGGCTCTCTTAGCTACCAATTTTGGACCTTTCCCTGTATAATCCTTCCCATTGAGACCTGAGGTTCAGTAGCTCCTGGGGAGCCTAGCATCCTGTTCAGTATTAAACTATGGGCTCTGAGCTCTTGGAAAACACAGTTAGTTGCAAGCCAATTCTCTGCTTTTCCCTCCAGGAAACATTTCCTTCCCTCTGTGAGTATACCACACCATATCGAGGGTCTGCAGGTTAACTAGGGCAATTATTAGTAAATGGTTAGAGCATGGTTGTCTCAAGGTTCTGATAGATAAATCAAAGGAATATGAATGCAAATGCATTTTTACAGCACACTGCAGCTATTATAGGGTATAATGAACAGTCATTAAACATATTAGCTGCTGATTTTATAATCAAGTGCTAACATTTTCTGGATGCTAACCTAAGTAACAGGAGATATTGGCCATTTGCAAAACATGTTTAAACAAAGAAGATTCAGAGACAAGAAGTGCCTCTCATCTTAATTATGCTTTTGCATCATAAATACCTTATGAACAATGCTTTTGCAAAGCATAATGGATGTGGAGCAGCTGTAGAAAACATTTCACTTCCTTTGTTTGGAAACAACATTTTACATTTGGAAAGAAATATTCTGTCCAGTTGATTTTATTCCAAGGAGAGGGAGAATCTGAGAGAGCAGTCTCTGCTGTCTGAGGAATATCTATTCATGTCCATCAAACACTGGCAAAACTTTGGAGGGAATAGTTTGAAATTGTGCTTGTTTTTCATCAGTGCTGCTCCTTCAGGGTCTCTGGGTGGCTGCTGAGTCTGCAGGGCGCAGTGGACTGTTGAGCATCATGCCCTGCCCTTCATTACCAAGGAGCTTACTTTCATGAGTGGAGGGAGAACTTAGTGTTCTCTTCTATTTTCCTGCAGCTTTCATAGGCCATCAGCATCAGCCCACACTTGTTTTTTCAGATAGGTAAAATAAAATTACCAATCAGTCCACATATCACATTGGGAGCCAAACTAGCCCAGGGTCTGAGCTAATCATACTAAGGCAGGTAACACCTCCTACCTTCCAAATTCTTAGATATGATTGTGTGGACAATGGACTCTGTCCAGTGAGCCTAGTAATAGCCAACATAACCATGGGACTTCGGAGACACAACATTCCCTACCTTTCTGTGTTGACCCCCTTCAGAGGACAAGACATCTGTCTGTCTTTACCCTCTCAGTTAGCTATTGCCATGTAACAAACCATCCCCAAATTTAGTAGTTTAAACTGCAACCCTACCCTACTTCCCATGAGTAAATGATGACTGGATGGTGCTGCTGCTCTGGGTCAGGTGTGGCCGGTCTCCATGGGACTCGCTAATACCTCTGTGGTAAGTTTCAGTTAGTAGGTGCGTTTTGAGCCTAGTTAGTCTGGAATGACTTTTGTTGAGATAAGTCAGTTTTTTTTCCCCAAGTGTCTCTCCCATTCCTCCCATAGGTGAACCTGCACACATTTTCATGGCACTGACATGGGTTTAAGAGAGGAAACAGAATTGCACAAATACTTTAAGAGAATTAGAGGTTCTACTAAAGACTTAGATCAAGGAGGCACAGAAAATTAGTGTCTCGGTGCAATCAATTTAGGCACAATCCTCTGTTCCATAGACTGTCCACTGATCACATTCAGTTACTGAGTCTGAGGTCCAATGGGCCTGAGTCAGAGTAACCAACAGTGCTCTGCTCAACTTCCCTCCTCCCCGAAGGGATGTTTGTGTGCCCTATCTCTGGTTGGGAAACTGGTGTGCTTATGGTCATGAGACCATGGCACCCCAGGGGAACAGAGCAAGATTGCATCTTCCATGCCTGGAACATGTTGAATTGGGGATCCAAACAGTGGAAAAAGACAAATTCTCTATTCCCAAGGTATAGAGACTTAATTAGACTCAGATTTATCATTGACCAAAATCTCCCACGAGAAAGGCCCTTGCTCCTCACTCAGTGTGGGTATTTGCCTTGATCACACTTGAGTTATTTTGCCTGTCTGGCTTGGCACTGACACAGTCTTTGGTGAATTGGAGAAAATTTGAATTGTCAACAAACAAATATCTGAGCAGTAGACATGGTTCAAGATAAAGAGCCCTTTGGTTACCCTTCTTGAGTTGAGAGAGTGTTTAGACTTTTTAGGTCCATAAATTCAATTTACTTCATTCACCTGTGGAGTATTAGATGTGGGAAGGTTTATTAGGTGTTTTGTCTACTTGCTCAATATCTCTCCAAATTGTGCCTATTTCCTTCTCTGTTAAGTATTCCTTGAATAGTTATAATTAGCTAAACCCCATGTGTATGACCCATTGCACTTATATAATAGACTTAATTCTTTTTTCATTTGTTCCCTAAATATGTATTGAATTCTTTCTATGTGCCAGGTACTCTGTAGGCACTGAATAAAGACTTTGGAATAAAAGTAAGGCCTCCCTCCACTCTCATGGAGCTTGCATTTAGAAGGGAGGATTCCATAAGGAATAATCAAATAAATGTTTACTATATCAGATGCTAAGGAGAAAAATAAGCTTGGGTAAGTGGCAGACAGTGATGTGTGTGTGTGTGTGTTTGGGGGTCTGTGTTAGAAAGGTGGTCAGGAAAGCCTTTCTATAAGTTGCATTTGGGCAGAGACCTAAATTACATGAGGGAGTGGGCTACACTGCCATTTGGGGGAATGCTTGCTAGGGAAGCATGTGGAATAGGCTTGGCTTCTTTGAACAGCAAGGAAACCAATGAGGTTTGATTTAACAGGGAGAAACTGGTAGGGCATGAGATCAGAAAGGTAGCAGGGCTCCTGATTATGTTGGGCCTTGTAGGTCAAAAAAACAACTTTTAATTCTCCTATGTGAGATAGTAAGTGTGGTAGGCAGAATAATGGACCCCAAAGATAGCCCTGTCCTAATCCCCAGCCCCTGCGAGTATGTTACTTTATATGGCAAAAGGAACTTTGCAGATTTGATTCAGATAAGAATCTTAAGATGGGGGAGATCATCCCGGATTATTAGGATGAGTCCAATGTAATCACAAGGGTCCTTATAAGGAGGCAAGGAGGTCAGAGTTAGAGATGGAGATGAAATGACAGCAGCAGAGGCTGAGGTGATGCAGGGTCCTGAGCTTAGGGGTGTGGGCAGCCTTTAGAAGCAAAGAAAGTCATGGAGCAGATCCTCCTCTGGAGCCTCCAGAAAGAAACTAGCCCTGCCAATACTTTGGTTTTAGTCCGTGAGACCTATTTCAAACTTCTGACATCCAGAACTGTAAGATAATCAGTTTGCATTGCTTTAAGCCACTAAGTTTGTAGTAATTTTTTTTTACAGTTGGAAGTCACTAGAGGGTTTGAAGAGACCTATGATATGGCCTGACTTACATTTAAAAAACATTCACGAGCTGTCTATGTGGAAAATGGAAAAAGGAAAGCCAAATATAAGAGTTTGCCAGAGTCCAGAGATGAGATAATTATGCTTGATCCAAGGTGATAATGGTGGAGGGAAGTGCTGAAATCTCCTCCATGCATTTTAAAAATAGACTCCATAGGACTGAACATGTAAGAGATTGGTTTTAGGGGCTGGGGGAAACTGAGGGGTAAGGATGAATCCCAGATGCTTGACTTAAGTTCCTGAAAAGAAGGAAGTGTTCTTTATTGAAAAGGTTGGGGGAAGTCAGTTTTGGAGATTTGGTGTCTGTATGTGGGGAGAGAGAATGGATCAAGAATTGCATTTGGACATATTATATTTGAAATGTTTGTAAACCATCAAAGTGGAGGTGTAAAATAGACTATTTTTAAAAATAAATCGGGAGCTCAGGGGAGTGTTCTGGGCTAGAGATCTAGATGTAAGAGTTGTCAGTGTAAAGGTGACCCTTAAACCAGTGGGAATGAATGAGATTGCCGAGGCAATGAGAGAACACAGTCAGGAGAGGGCAAGGGCAGCATTCCATGTAGAATTTCCTACGTTAGCCATACTCCCTCTTGTCTGAAACTCAAGCTGGAAAAGAGCTCTGCTAGAATGTTGGTGTGTGGAATAAACAACCAAGGAAATTTCTTAGTTACCCATTTCCCTCTACAACCTAGAACATGACTGGACCCAAACTGATATTCCCTAGCACTTATTCATAATAGAAAGACATGATACGTTCTTAAGTAGATGAATAAAATTAGATATTTAAGAAAGGCAGGAATCATATCAACATGTATATTATGATACCCTATGGCTGAGTATCTCTATAAAAGTGCTTTAATATGGGTTCATCAGATAAATAATGATTGTAAGAAAAGGGTAAATACTTGGGGGAAGGAAAAGGAAGTGTACTATGCTGAGCGCAAGGTGGCTTCCCAGATTGATTCAGTTGCTCTTATTGACTGTTTCTGCACTATAAATCTCAGTTGAAGAGTCTCACTGTATCCAAAATGGGGGCCTGGAAACCCCAAACAAGAGTACAATGGCTCACCAGGGAAGGCATTAACCAACCTAAATGCTGCTTTTTTTCCCTGAAGAAATCTCCTCCATCTGTGCCAGAATCATTATCTCTGCCTTCCTTGGAAATGAGGAAATTTGCACTATCAAAAACAGGATTTGTGTGGCCAACCTGACTTCGAAATTATTAAATGATAAACTTTCCAAATGAACAACGAAACGAGTTCAAAGTTCCCTCTCCACTTGCTGGATAAATGCTAATGGAGCCACATACAGAACTGTGTGTAGAGAGGAGAGCAAGTTTCCTGGAACCTGACCCACAGACAAGCTCCAGCAGAGCTCCATTTCAAAGGCCTAGCCCAATATTAGGGCCCCTAAAAAGCTTGATAATTGTTTGGTTATTTTGTATGTAAGTTGTCTCTTATTATAAACTGTGCATGCTGCTGTATTCTTGCTATATGAGGAGTGTATCAGATAACTGTTGCTACCATAATTCTGCATAACAAGCCATCCCAAAGCTCAGTGGTATATAATGAGTATTTATTTCATGCACATATATCTGTGGAGCAGCTAGGGTGGACTCAGGTGGCTCTGCTCAACATATTTTCATTCTTGGGCCCAGGAATAGGGATAGCAGCTATCTGGGGAGAGATATATTCATGGTAGAGGTTGGAAATACTCAGGGGGGTGAGTGGAGTAATGACGCAATTAAAGCCTAGGTTTAGAAGTCGTGCACTGTTGCTTCCATCCACATTTCAATGGCTAAAGCAAGTCATATGACCAAGTCCAATATCCATAGGGCAGAAACATACTCCTCCCATGATGGCTGGGGAGAGGGAGTGAATACTTACCAAATGATAAGCTAATCTGTGCAGGGAGGGATACTCATATTTCTGATTTTTTAGATGGCAAAACTGAAACACAGTGAGATCAATGGTATGTCTGTGCAATAGTTCTCAGCTGGAACTTAGAGAAAACATTTTGTATTGATTACCAGAATTGTTATGTACTAAGCCACTTTTTGCATCTCCATTTAGTTTGCACTGATATCATTATTTTATAGAAAGAACCAGAGTGACTCTCCTACTATCCATATAATGTCAAATAGCAATGACCATGTAGTGATCTGGCCAGGTAGTTCAAAGTTAATCAGAACGACCCTCATAATTTGGATGATGGCTTATCATTAGATTACATGGCATGGTTTTGAATATTTTCTCTTTTCAAAATCAGTGAACTGTTAGTTAAAACCCTTGATCCCAGGAGATCAAACAATTATTGTATCATTGTATGGCTTGAAGCTATGACAATGGGGCAAACATAATCAGTCATTCAAGGGTCAATTCCTATCTTTCCAGCTGTCAAGGTAGCAGAGAGCCCAGCAGCAGTGAGGTCTCAAGGCCAGTCTGGTTTGGTCAGCTTGGCCAAAGTAATGGGGCAATGTGTCACCTTGTGGTCTCACAGTCTCTTCATCCTTGAGAAAAACCAAGAACAGCTTCTTTACCTCTCTTTGATGTCACATCTTGGCCGTGCTGCTCTTTCAGAAAGGGGCATGCCCCACACTACATTTCCTGCCATGTGCATGGACTTTCATCTAAAGGCAGACCCAAAGAGAAGGAGCTGCCTGGTGGTCACATGACTGTGGTGCATTCCAGGCCACAGGGGCTCAGCAGTGCCTTTCTATACAGAATCCTTCCAGAGCCCTGAAGACCAGGTTCTGAGAATGGGTCTGGCCTCTGGAGAAAAGACACTGTGATTATTCATTTTTATTTATTGTATGTGTTCATCAAAACTCATTTCCTTTTTCTCCTGAATCCACAGATATTTCTCAGCCTTCCTTGCAGCCGCATGGGGCCATGCGACTGAATTCTAGCCAATGGAACATGGGCTAAAGTGATTGGCACAACTCCTAGGCCTGCTAGATGCAAACCTCTCATGGGCATCCCTCATCCTTTCTTCCTGTGGTCTTGCTTGGACGTAGCAGACCATTTCAGGACCCATATATGTTCTTCCCATCTCTAAGGCCAAAGAAAGTCCCCATTATTGAGGCTCACATTTTGTTGTTAATGAGACCCATGACAGCTAACACTGATTGAAGACTTATTTTGTGCCAGACATTTTATGTACTTCATTGCATTTTAACCTGAAAAATCCACTGACATTTATCATATACACTTTATTGTTGAGGAAATCTAGGCTCAGAGTAGATAAGTAATGTGCCCAAGATTTCACGACTAGACAAGTGAGCAAGTCAGGAATGAAGCCTGGGTTAGGGACCCTAGGGCTTGTGTGCCAATCATTAGCCCTGCTGGCTGCCCTTTCTCTGGGCAGCCTCAGATTCCTGCTTCTCTTGGCCATCTCTGGAAACCAGGGGCTGCTTTCTTGACACTCCAGAGTGATTAGGCTCTCCATGCATGGCCCAGCCCCAACCAATCCCTCTCCCATGAGCCAAGTAGAAGGACACTCCCAGTGTCCCATGCTTCAACACCATTCATCTTCATGTGGCCTCTGGTTGGAGATAAGCCTCCATAAGCCAGCCCTTTCATTAAAAAAAAAAAACAAAAAACCCAAAAACAACAAGCTTGCCCTTTTGCTCACCCACACTGGGAGGCCAAATTCGCAGGAGAATCTTTCCTATTCACCTAATGATGGAGAGACTGATTACCTACTGCTCTGCTTTCCAGATTGCTGAAGCTGGGAGCAATGGGAAAAACACCATCAAGGCTACTGCATCAAAGCATGAACTTTCCAGAACAATGATGAATAGGCTTGAATAGGCCTGTGTGTACCCTCATAGCATAATAAGGTGCTGGCTGGCAGATGCTCGCCAAGAGGGGCGTAGACACTCCTTGCTGGAATCAGAACTCCTTTTTCTCTTCCTGGCAGAGGTCTGAGCTCCTGACACTGTCACTCAACCTTGCTATCAGTTTCCAAGAAACAGTCAAAGGCAGCTCAGAAAATCAGCAAGGCCCTGGGTGGTAGGGGGGGCTTGGGGAGAGGGCAGGATGGCAGTCAGCATAGAGCAGGGTTTCTGACCAGCTGAGCCTAAACTCCTCCATATTCCTGAGGTGGCCATGGTGTGAGCCTGAAGCTGATCCTGTAGTTATAATTGAGGAAGTCTCTAGAAGAGTGGTCAGAAGTCTATCAGCCTTGTCTGGAGTGTTTGTTCTATCCCTTCTTAGTTGTGATACCATAAATTAATTTCTTAATTTCTGAAAGACTCAGTTTTCTTATGTGTATGATAGAGATTTCAGAAGTAATACTACTCTAAAAGGTTGAGGACCTGTGCAATAGGCAGAGAAGGTGCTCAGCAGAGTACCAGCCTTTATGATGCCCATCTAGGCCACCACCTTCTAGGCACAGCTTGTTTGGCGAACGGTATTTTTCAAGAAAACATTAGGGCACTGGAAGAAAACTATGGAGAAGTCCTTTGGTATTTCTGTGGTGATACTTTGGGGCTGGAGTTCAGAGGGAGAGGCATGGTTAACCTTTTAAGCTGCACCCCTTATTTCTCTCTGCTGGTGAGAGTCTATCTGGAGCTGAAGGGTACGTAAGTGAGGTTAATGTGTTTTTCCTAGTGAATGAGCTATCAGCTTGCCCCATTTAACCTCAATGGCCTGTGTCCATTTGCTTCACATCTGGAGGTGACACCTTTTTTCTATGATGGAAAAGGCTAGAGAGTGTTACTGTAGATGAGACAGAGGCAATGAAGAGAAAAAGGCTGACCACCAAGGCAGTGACAGCCACTTTGGCGTAGATCCTGAGAAGGTGGCAGGGACCAGAATCTGCAGTGGAACCAGAGGGGACTAGCTTTTGCTATGAGGAAGGACTCCTCTGCTATTACAAGAACTCAATAAAGCCCTGGCCCATCTAGTCTAGTCCAATGGCAAGTTTGTATTTTAAAGAGTCTAGTACAGACAGAAATTCAAGTCTTTATGTTCTCAGACAGCTAAGGGGGTTGTCTTGGTTTGGATTTCTCTAGAGTCAGATCCTGAGACAAGGATTTGAGTGCAAGGATTTTATTTGGGAAATGATCTCAAGGATTCTAGTAGATGGGGATGGAGTGGGGGATAGGGAAGGAACACCATGTGATAGGCTGAAAAATGGCACCCAGCAGATTTCCATGTCCTAATCCCTGGAATTTGTGGATAAATTACGTGGCAAAGTCATTGCAGATGTGATTGTTCATGTTCTTAAGATGGGCAGCTGATAATGCATCATCTGGGGGAGACTTAAATGCTATCACATGTACCCTTATAAAAAGGAGGCAGAGGCAGATTTCACACACACACAGAGCAGAAGGCAGTGTGGTCTCAGAGGCGGAGGTTGCAGTGATGGGACCAAAATCAAGGAATCCTTGCAGCCACCAGAAGCTGGAAAGTTTCTCCCTTAGAGCCTCTGGAGGGAGCATGGCCCTGCTGATACCTTGATCTTGGATTTATGGCCTCCAGATGAGTAAGAGAACAAATTTTTGTTGTTTTAAGCCATCAAGTTTATCGTAATTTGTTACAGCAGACCCAGGAAACTCACACAACAGGAAAGGAAGAATGTTATTCAGATGTGTTAATCAGCTAGTTTTGTCTGTGGGCAACCTGGGCTTAATCCAGCTTGGGGGATTCCCTTGGAGCTGTGAGGAAACACTTCCCAGCTGCCTCACCTGAGGGGCAAGAAAACAGGAGTATTTATTCACCAAATCTTAAGAGATTTGAAGTCTCGGGGACATCAACTCCCTGGCTCTACGGCCTGCTCTGTGCACCGTGGGAATGAGTTCTCCATACCAGAGAATGCCACCAGGCAGAGTTAGCTGCTGCAGTTTTCTGCAGTAAGAATTCGCCAGCGTGCTTGGAATGGTGCATGTTGAGGGGGCAGAGTCTGCTCTGGAGGCCACTGTGGATCCTACCTACCCCCATACATAATCCAAGTCCACCGTGATTGTTTTTTTATCCCAGTGTCTGAAACACCCATACAGCAGCAGCCTGTCCCTCTCCTAGCCCAGGACCCTCTTTCTCCCCTGTAGCATCCCTGTTCTGTCATCTCTGCTACTTGAAAGCTCTGTCTGAGTTGGGGAAGGTGAGCCTTACAGGTGAATAAATTTTGGTCCCATCACAGTTATAGTGAGAAGCAAAAGAGAATCGGATTTAGGGACAGGACTGTAGAAATGAACTTCCTCTCTGTCAACCCTAATTAAAGAAGAGAAGCATCATGTGGGTGTTCTGGTGGCCCGAACTCTCCCCCTGCCGTTACTTCTTTAGATTATATTTCTCTGTATTTCGGGTGTATTTGGGTGATGTACAGAGGACACCCAGGAATATTAATTACCTATGTAGGGTGCTTTAAAGGTTACAACTCAGTTTTAGAACCAGTGTTCTAGTAGCTTCTGATAATGAGAAAGTGAGGATGGTATAACTGTATTAATCATTTTAACCATTAACCACTGTTAATCAGTAATCATTACCACCAAATCCATTTTACAGCAGAGAAAACGGAAACTTACGGCTTTGCTATTCAAAGTGTGATCTGCAGCAGACCTGCAGGGTCAATGTCACCTGGGAACTTGCTAAAAATGCAGATTTTTAGGCTTCTTGTTGGCCTACTTTTTAAAAAGACTTTATTTATTTATTTGTTTGTTTGTTTGTTTATTTATTTATTTTTAGAGAGAGCAGGAGGAAGAAAGAGCGGGAAACATCAATGTGTGGTTGCCTCTCCCACACCCCCTACTGGGGACCTGGCCAGCAACCCAGGCATGTGCCCTGATTGGGAATCAAACCCGCAACCCTTTGGTTTGCAGGCTGGCACTCCATCCACTGAGCCACACCAGCCAGGGCAGGCCTGCATTTTGACCCACTTTCCCGGTGACTCGTTAAACTTTGAGAAGTGCTGACTTATTCTAACTGAGGCCTGGGTTCTCCTGTGACTTTAGCAACCTGGATCTTGTCTGCAGGCTTGTGGATAGGGAATAGGGTGGCAGAAGTAAATGCCCCTACCTTCAGAAGGCTTCTTCTGGGGGTTGCCCTGGGGTCTGAGGCCCCAGTGATCCAGCAGGCAAGTCTCTCTGACCTGCCCACTTTCTCTTCCTCCAAGTTGATAGAAGACAGTTTTGTTTTGTTTTGTTTAATTGCTAGCTCCAGTCTCCTGCCCTTTGCAGCTGTATGTTAAGAAGACATGGAAATTGAGAACAGGCTGAAAGTCACCAGAGGGGAGAGGGGAGGGAATTTCAGGGGAAAAGGGGAAGGATTTACAGGAACAAGTATAAAGGACACATGGACAAAAACTATGGGGGGGTGGAAATGGGAGGGAGGTGGGGAGGGCTGGGGTGGTGGGTTTGGGTGAGAATAAAAGACAGAAAACTGTACAAGATCAACAATTAAATTAAAAAAAAAAGAAGTGGGAAGTTGATACTTGGTATTGTGAGGGTGTGGAAGGACAAAGCCACCTGTAATATTTACTGGGGGAGGGCAAGAATTTAGGGTTATTTTCAGTACTCGACTTCCTCTGGCAACCCCCCTTGCCTTTTTCTTCTCTGTCCCAAGTCTCCAGGGTAAGGGGACTGTGTGCTTTGCTTTGCTTAAATTCAGAAACCCCTTGCCACCCCTGTTGGTCCCCTGCTCTGGTAGAGCCTGTCAGATTCTGCTCCCTAAACTTTTCCATGTTCCAAGTAATCCTGTGTCTTTCCCATAAGCTCTTTTGCATTCTCTTGCTCACATAACATGGAGAAGAACCATGTTGTTATGCCAAAAGCTGGCTTCTCCCAGGAGCTTTTGTCACACAAATAAAATAGATGTTTGCTTTGTTGCTTGTGCTCCAGTTTTTTACACTCCCAGGCACAGGCTTTTTAACAGCATTTATTAGAAATGGAAAAGAAAGCCGTTAACGACAGCAAAGGGCGCCTGTGCCTTCTCCTGATCCTGCCTCCTGCCCCTCCCTGATGCCTGTGTTTTTGATAATGAATGCCGCAGGGGGACAGAGAGATGAATGGGGGCTGACAAGTGCAACCATTATTGCATTCATCTCTTGGGGGCTGGTGCAGAGTGCCACCATCAGAGTTCCTGAGCTGCCGCAACAGGAGAAAGCACTTCCATTGTTCTTCCATGTCCTAGGGTTGCACTACTACCTATGTGCAAATGTTCTTCCTTGGATTAAGAAGCAAATATATAATCCCCTCTGTGTACTCCAAGGTGCCTACCATTGGTTGGTTTTCCTTGGGGCTCCAGAGAACAAGGCTAACCTAACTTGATAGGATAATACACAAATGTGCCAGCACTGGGCAAACTGTAAAGTACTGTTCCTGAATGTGGCATTGTCAATGTAAGGTGGGGTAAGAGCTGGATGACGTGGAAAAGGAAGACTAAGAGAAGTAATGGATGGTAAGAAAACAGGCCAGACAATGCATTGGAGATAATGATTGTCTAAGACCTAGTGGCTTGCAAACAGCAGAGATTTATTTATCATAGCTCTGGAGGGTGGAAGTCTGAGATCAAGGTACCAGCATACTTAGGTGAGGGCCCTCTTCTGGGTTGCAAACTTCTTGTTGTATCCTCACATTGCAGAAGGGGTGAGGGAGGTCCGTGGGGTCTCTTTCATAAGGGTACTACTCCTATTTATGAGGACTCTACCCTCATGACCTAATCACCTCATGAAGTACTCACCTCCTAATACCATAACCTGGGGCATTAAACTTTAACAAAACAACTGTGGGGTTGCGGGGGTGGGGGGGGTGGCACAAACATTCTGATCATAGCAGTGGTTGTAAAATGCTTAGTATCCTTAGTATACTTTCAATATAGATTCCACCCCTGCTCCCTCATCTCTGAACCTAGTCTGGGTCATCAAAGTCCCTCTTGGTATAACATAAAACCTAAGCTCTAAGTTCCAGTCTGGCCTAACTATTTCAGTCATCAGTATGATTGTCAGCTTCTTTGGCAAACATATTCTACATCTATTGATATAGCCTAGAATTGCAATGCCATTTTGTTTTTGACAGGTTGTTTTTGTCAATTATGACTCACTTCTGATTATCCGAGCTTATGGTCAACCAATGAAGCCCTACCTTTTCTCTAGTAAGCTGACACCATGTGGCTTTCACTAATTTTCCATCATATATATGTGTGTGTATATACACACACACATACACACACATATGTATATATGTATATATAGTTTTAAGAGAAAAGCTTTGCTCTAATAAATAATGACATTTTTAATAATTTTAAATGTTAACAGCTTAAACAAACATGGTGGGTAATGGTCCATCCAAGTAGACAAATCCTTATATGGCTTTCCAGGGACTTCAATAGGATTGATGAAGTGGTGACCAGAAGCAGAGAGGGGAGGGATCAAAGGGTAAATGTGGGAGCCAGCCTCTTTGATGGCCCTTGTGATCCTGGGCTCCTAGTATTCACACCCCTGTATAAGCTCCTCCCAAAATGACTCACTAGGCCAATCAAGTATGGCAGCTGTTACAGTTTGTGACTTCTGAGGCTAGATCATGAACCATGCCACTTCCATCCTGGCCTCTTGGATCTCTTACTCCGGGGAAGCCAGTCACTAAGATGTGAGGAAGCTCAAGCAGCCCTGTGGAGAGGTCCTAGTGAAGAGAAACTGGGGTCTCCTGCCAACAGCCAACACCAATTTGTCAGTCATATAAAAAAGCCACTTTGGAAGGAAATTCTCCGACCTCAGTCAAGCCTTTGGATGACAGTCATCCTGTTCAGTCTCTTGGCCACCAATAGAGATCCTCAAGTCAGAATTGCCCTGCTAAGCTGCTCCTGAGTTCCTGACCGATGGAAACTCTGAGTGATAATAAATGTTTACTGTTGCTTTAAGCCACTGAGTTCTGAGACAGCAATAGGTAACTAATACAGTGGGTAGAATCTTGGTGCCAGGGACAGCTGAAGGTCAAAACTAGAAAAGCCAATTTTTGCTTTTGATCTAAAAGTTTGTATAGAAAATTAAAAAACAACCCTGCATCGTAGGAAGGGAAGAGGAAAGTAGAGTAGCCCTTTGTTATCCATGGGGAACATGTTCCAAGACCCTTGGTGGATGCCTGAAACCAGTACTGAAGCCTACCTATGCTCTGTTTTTTCCTATACATGCACACCTATGATCAGGTTTAATCTATATATTAGGCACAGTATGAAATTAATAATAGCTAATAGTAAAATGGAATAATTATAACAATATACTATAATAAAAGGTATGTGAACATGCTCGTTCTTTCTCTCTCTGAAAATATCTGCCAACTGGTCCGATAGCCGAGACGGCTACTATATGTACTAAATGACTAGTGGGTGAGTAGCATGTGCAGTGTGGAGATGCTGGAAAAGGGCTGGCTCATGTCCCTGGTGGGACAGAGAGGGGTGCCGTGAGATTTCAACACACTATCAGAATGGCATGCAATTTAAAACAGAAATATAGTTTATATCTAGAACTTTTCATTTCCTATTTTTGGAATTGACCATAGGTAACTGAAACCACAGAAAACAAAACTGCAGATAAGGGGGGATTACTGTATGCACCACTCAGAGACCTTGGAAGTACCACACCCAAATCCTTAACACATCAAATTACAGGATTAAAAACATCCACACATACAACAGAAGGCCCCTGTAGACATTGCAGAGTGGTCGTCAGGGGAGGCAAGATCTTGTGACATTCATGGGGGGAAGATAAGGCCTCCAGATGCTTGGCAGAGGGGAAGAAGGCGGTTTTTGCCATAAGTTAGCAAACTTCAAAAAAGCTTTTTGAAAAGCATTGTCCAGTGAAACATGCAGTGTCTCTAATGGATTCTAGCCTTTTTTTCTAAGAGAGTAAAGCTTTGAAGATCTATAAAGGGGTCATGGTATAGGCTCAGTGGAGTAAAACAGTCTGGCTTTCTCATTAGTTGAGATTTTTTAGTTTCTGAGAATGTGACATGAAGTTCAGTTGACTGTGGATTGTCATCAGTACAAGAACAAAAATAAAAGCCAGACCATAAGGATCAGGAACTTGGCAGAGCTGGGTGGCCAGGGCCAAGGTCAGGGCCAAGTGAGAGGACTTGACAGTTGTTACAAACATGGCTGCTCAGATATTTTTAGAGGGACTGTCAACTTCTGTGATTGGAATAAGCAATTCTCTGCTCCACCAGGAGTTCTCAGGACTTATTTTCCAAAATTAAGGGGATAACAAGGCTTCATTTAGTGTTTTACTACTTTGGGGGTTTCTAAAGAAATCCACTGGCTGGGCCAGGATGAGGCCATGGTGTCAGGCAGTGAAGGAGCCTGGCTCTCGCCATGAGAGATCCACATTCAGACAGTATGTAGAGACTGGATGGAAGGTAAAGCTGATGATACTTAGAATTACTGTTATTTTTAAGACATTAAGTCATGTTATGTTTTCTATAAGATGGGCCTCTCAAGGGGATTTTTTCTGAATGAAAATAAAATGCAACCAACTTAAGAAATAAATAACATTGGAAAAATTTTAAAAGACAATTATAATGCCTTCATCCAGACACTCAAAAATCTTGGTCATTTTTACATTTTCCATGGACAAATAAAATGACCACTAGAGCTATATGGCCTAGTCAAGAATGATTTGATGGTAACAGCTTAAATTCCACTTGAAACAAAACAAGCAAACCAAAGTAAAGCAAAGCCAAAATCAAAAACAAAAAGAAGAAAGAAAAGAAGTAAATTTATTGATGGTTCTGTGGGACATTGATTGATTGAGCTCTCATCTTCTACTCTATATGTTTCTTGGTTCAAATTCTCAAGAAAGAGAATTGCGTTGGCAAGAGTGCTCCAGGACTCTCCTCAGGCAGGTGGGGGGGCCTGCCCTTGTGGGTGGGGAAGAGTCATTATCAGATAGGAGGGCCAGGAACTGGACAGACACTCCAAATTATCTTCTACAAACTTCCACCCTGGTGGGGGAGCACTGGTTAGCTCATAACTGCACACCTCGAAAGGCTATAAGAAGTACAAGGCTATAAAGGTTCCAGGTTTTTGAATAAAGAAGGAAGGGAAGAGGGTGGGAGGGAGA
Organism: Glossophaga mutica; assembly: GCA_039655065.1. NCBI lineage: Eukaryota > Metazoa > Chordata > Mammalia > Chiroptera > Phyllostomidae > Glossophaga > Glossophaga mutica. Next base: position 26,498,085 of record CM077315.1, read on the forward strand.
GAGTAGAGAGAGAAAGAAAATTATTGTAAGTATGCAATGCAATAATTGTGCAATAATTATTTGTTACCTGAAATGCAAATTTAACTGGGAATCTGGTATTTTATCTGGCAATCATACCCAAGGGTTATCCTTCTCTATCGGAGCTGCCATGAAAAAAGACTTGGGAGAATTTAAACTGAGTCTCAAACTAAATTTTCCATGTTTCAGGGCTGCTTGTGCCCATGTACTGTTCGGTTTTTTGTGATCTGTTTCAATTGTGAGAAAAGCAATTTGACGTGATGATAAAGCAGAGAACCTGACTTTGTGTCCTGGCTCTGTCACTTAGAAACTGGGTGATGCTGGGCAAGTCATTTGGTTTCAAGGTGCCTCTGTTTCCTCATCTAGACATCAGGGATAGTCATGTCTACTTCAGAAGACTGCTGTGGGGAGTAAGCTTATGCAGGTAAATTACCTGCAGGATACCAGTCATGTAGCAGGTGCTTAACTAGTGTGTCTGTCCCCTTCTCTTTTTCTCCTTAGAGTCTGAGCAGAAACACCAGTATCTGTTATTATTTACTGAATAGCTATAAGCCTTTATTTTCCAGGTACAGGATAATGTGATGCACAGGCATGGTCTCATGTAATTCAAGCAACAGTTGAGTGAGAGAGCTACTATTTTCACCCCCAATTTACTGATGAAACTGGGGCTCAGTTTGGTGTAAGAGTTATCCAGGGACACAGTTTCTGAAGGACAGAACTGGGATGTAAAGGCAGGCCCTGTTGGTTTCCAGAGGGCATGCTCTCAGCTTTCAGTCACACATTTCATGGCACTCGCAAAGCACATATCCACTGCAAGAAACATAAGACGGGTGCAAGGCGCATGGAGCATTTGCAGTGTTGAATCCACTGTCTGTCCATGTGTGGTTGTGCTGGCAAACCATTCATTTCACTGGATTTATTGCGTGTTCACGCTGTTGCAGCCCTCTTTCTGGGCACTGAGGTGCAGTGATGATCAAGACAAAGGCCTTCCTCACAGAATTTCTATGCCAGTTAGGAAACACACAATAAACAAGTAGAATAGACATAAGTAACACATGGCATTATACTATAGCGTGTGCTATAAAGAAAATTAGACAGAGGAACAAGAGGTGTGACTCAGGGCAAGGCAGTAGAAGAGAGTATTTTAAGTAAGGGTGTTCACAGGAGGCTTTTCTGAGGAGTGATATGTGAGCCGAGACCTCAGGAACATGTGAGGGGCAGAGGGTACAGCAACACAAGGAGGACAAGAACAAGTCTGGAGTGATGGAGCAGAGTGAAGAGGCAGGTTTGAAGCAAAGTGTGCAAAGCAGGGAGGGAGGAGATGAATGAGGTCAGGCCCCAGTGAGGAGTTGGGGATTTAGTCCTTAGTGATGGAAGATGTAAGTTTGTAGTGGGCCGGGGGGGAGGTGGGGGGGCGGCTATTCCACTCATGACCCACAGAGCTGATCACAGCTGCAGGAGAAAGGCCTCCTGTCTCCCAGGAGCAGCATAAGGAAAGCAATCATGCCACTTATCGCCCCAGTTTGAAAAGTAATTACAGACACATGTGTAAAGGGCAGGGCAATCTTTTCTGCCAATTACGTGCCCTGCTATTAGGCGATTAGAAGCTGGTAAAGTCACGGTGTGAGGGATTAGTAGCACAATTCCCTCTCCTGTCACCTCTGTATTTCTGCCACTCCTGAGAGTACATTCTTCCCTCCCCAGGCACTGGTCTCAGCTGGTCTCAGCTTGACCAGGTGTCCCCCCAGATTATGTTCCCTAAACACACTTGTCCTTGTCTAGAAAAGTAAAAAGCCTACAAGAGACCCTTACAAAACTGTAGTTGAAAAGCAAGGCTAAGTCTGCCTGGCTACAAGATTGCAAACTTGTATTTGCGACAATATTCATGAAGACTGTTTGGTGCTGGGTATTTCCAAAGATCCTTATCTAACAAATTGTACTGGCCCTTATTGCACTTTCGTGTACTTGATGCCTTTGTTATTTTATTTGGCTCTCATGCCTGTGTACATCTATCTGCCCATTTTGGGGGGCATTTCATACACTAATCCATCTGTCCCTTCATTCTTCACGCCAGTTTTTAATAGTCTTTAATTAAATACCTATTTTCATCCTAACTCAGAGCTGCTTTTTTAAATTAAGGTCTAGTGGTTAAGAGCTTTGGGTTCAAACAGTCCTGAATTCAAACCCTAGCTTAGCTCCTTTAGTTATTTTTATAGTCATTTTTTTAAATCTGAAAAATGGGAATGATGGCAGAACCGGGTTTTCTGTCACTCTAACCCTCTTCATTCGCCCTCATTCCTAGCCTTGTAGAGAGGAGACTTTTAGCCTGGCACCATATCCAGTTAATGGCGTGGCAGGGGTCAACAGCTGCGAGAGAACAGCGATTGGTTTCTAGGTATCCCACTCTGTACATGAAAATTCAAGGGCAGGGCAGCTCTGTAAATTCAAGGCAGGACATATGGTGGTGCGGAGGGTGGGACGTGTGGGTCTCAAGTAACTGAGTGGAGCTGGAAGCCTGGGAGGAAGAAATAGGGGGAAGGCAAAGGAAGAAGGGAGCCAAAACAAAAGGAGGCTTGCAAACGTGTGTCTGAAGGAGTCTAGTCCAGCTAAGCTATCCTGTACTCAGGCTACCGTATACCTTGGTTGGCTAAGAAAATGACTTCAGGAAACAAAATGCTTGGGGTCAGGTCCTGGTTCTGCCCCTTGTTAGTTATGGGACCCTGTATAAGCATCTAACCTCTCTGTGCCTCATTGCCTCATCTATAACAAGATTCTAATAAGAAGACTTACCTCTGAGGCTGGCTGGAAGGATTCAATGAGTGTATACATGCAACATGCTTAGAATGATGGCTAGCACAGAGTAATCATGAAATAAATGTTAGCAATTATGGAATTCTAAGTCTCTTCCTATGTTCTCTCTCCTCCTTTCCTGACTACATTTTACCAGAACACTTGCTATCATTTAGTCTTTTTTAAAAGGTTTTCTTTTTTTTTAAGATTTTATTTATTTATTTTTTAGAGAGGGGAAGGGAGAGTGAAAGGGAGGGAGAGAAACATCAATGTGTGGTTGCCTTTTGCGCCCCTGCCACACTCCCCGCACTGGGGATCTGGCCTGCAACTGAGGCATGCACCCTGAATTGGGAGTTGAACCGTCAACCCTTTGATTCACAGGCCAGCACTTAATCACTGAGCCACACCAGCCAGGGCCATTTAATTTTATTTTACATTTTTAATGTTGTTTAACCCATCTCTTTAACCCCACTACTACTCAAGTTCCTTGAAACCTGGGATTATCATCTGTTTTGTTCACTATTGTATATTCAGCCTTATTTTCTGGAACAGTGCTTGACACAGGGAATGAGCACAATCAATACTTCTGTTGACTAAATGATTGAATAAATAAATGAAAAAAGGAATGAGTTATCCTGTGGACTCTGTTCTTGATTAGTGCTGAGTGATAATGGGCTGCCTGCCCAAGCTTTTAGGTGTTGTGAGCATAGTGACAGTATTATATGATAATAATGGTGATAGCCACTTTCTGAAGACTGAGGAGTATAGTAGCTATAAGATACCCAGGGTAAGTACCCAATTCTATTACCTGTTAGTGACATTATCGCTTTATGTGGTATACTCTTTCCTTCAAGCTTGCCTATGTCTGTTCTAGTACATGACAGAGTGGAACTTAAATCTAGGCTGTCTAATTCCAAAGGCTGTGCTTATTAACAAGAAAGAAAACAAAGGCTAGAGAATATTGACCTGTTCTTCATTATGGCACAAATAGGCCATAATGGGTCAGGTGGGACCCAGGCATTCAGAGTACCTGGTCAATGCCTTCTCCCTTTTAAACCCAGGGCAGGTTTGCCTATAATTGGTCACCAGTAAAAGGCAATACTCATATTTCATGTGTAGCTGATTAAGAGTCAATGAGAAAAACATGAATGTAAAGCACTTGGAAAAATGCCTGGTACTTGATAAACAGCATAGCTCTCATGATTATTTATCATGTACACGTGTATTAATACACAGATGTTAATTTGAAGTACTATGTATGCTTGGCACTGGGCTTATTGAGGGTGAAGATGAGAATAAGACTTAGTTCCTTACTGCAGGGGCCCCTGTCCTGGGCGCCAGATGTGGGGGGGGGGGGCTCCGCCCGCAGAGCCCCATCCCTCCGTCACGGATGAAAATAAAAACTACCAAGACATCTTCTGCTTGGGGAGGAAAGGTGGTCAAACTCTCAGAGGAGAATGACCCAGAGCCACTTCCTCACTAGGCTTTTATTGGGCTCAAATACACGGGAATACAGTTATGTCAGGCGACAAGGATCAAACAATGCTTAACATTTCAAAGAAATCTGAGGACTTAATTGGAGTCAATGTCTGTCCGGAAAGGGGGTTGCCAAACTTTGGGAGACATACTCATTTCCTCCTGGGACACTTATCACTTAAGTGAGAGCACTCTTAGCAAAGCAGGTTTCACAGGACTTTAGGAATTCTTTCTTATGCCCGATCACCCAGGGAGCCGTCCTGGCCGGTACAGGGCTGCACCACTCGCCCCCACAGTTTCAGGCTTTAAGCCCATTAGGAAGCAGAAGACATCTCCCAGATGGAAATGAGGACTCGGGCTAAGTCAGAATAGCCGGGGGGCGAGGGTCCATCACATCCTCTTTGCTGCAGCCCCCCGAGTCCTTCCATGAGGCCTCCCAAGTGGTTGTGTCTGGCTTAGGTTGCCCCTCCCATGAGGAGTCTTACCCGTCATTGACAGCCAACCAAGCACTGGGGCCAGAGATGGATGAGGCAGAAGCAGCACTCCTGCCAGGGAGATAAGCTTTGTCTCCTTAGTAGGTCACGTCCTCGTGACAGAACAGACCCAGATGAAGTGGGTCCCTAGGCTCTTACACAGCCCACCATGGGGTGAGGGTTACAACTCCTGAAACCAGGCTGAACGGTCCGCAACACCTTACCTCAAACAAATGATAATCTATCAAGGGATTCCAGTAAATGAATACTGACATGTTCTCAGTGAAGTTAACCCAGCCTGGGGGTATCATGGGAAATTTCCTGGAGAAAGTGGCATTTGAGGTGGTTGGTTTCTAATGCTGAGCTGTGGCCCACCAAGTCAACTTTGGCCTGCACAAGAGAAATTCTAGAAAATAGCATGTGCAATGGTTCTGTAAAGTAGTCTGGTGTGAGGTGAGGTGAAATGGTAAAATGTTCTGTATGTCCTGTACTTGAGCCTTGTTGGGGAAATAAAGCAGAGTGGTTGCGTAGGATCTTCAGGTATGGCACTGAATACCAAGTTAGGGATTTAGACTTTTAACATACAGGCAGTGGGGAGGCACTGAAGGCTATGTGTATGTACACACACACACACACACACACACACACACACAAGAACAGGTATAGGAACAAAGGCCAGAAACAAAGTTGCTTCATTCACTGCTGAGTAAAATAATTCCTAGATCATAATCAATACTTGGTGTTTATTGCTTGAATTAAAAATTGCTCTGGCAACAATATGGAAATTGGGCTGGGGAGTTGAAGGAGCTGGTAATCTAGAGAATCAATTACTTAGCTTGATTACAGAAAAATGCTTCTTTTTTACTGTATCCTTTTGCTTGTTATCAAAACAATTGCTGAATGAATGAACAGTTGTCCTGTTTTACTTTCTTTGTTAAGAGAGGCATGATTTATGGACATGGAAAGGCATGTTAGCTGAGAGCAATAAAGTAGGTAAGTCCTGATATATCCATAAATAAGTATTTACCCCCAAAGAATAATAACTGAGTCATGAGCATCTTCTGGGAATATGCCAAGACCAGTCTTTTTACCCATCAGGTTCCATGACAAGTAACAAGAATTCTTTTGTCTTCTTTCTTGACATTCTGCAGTCTTCAGAGTTTTCTGGGGGCAAAAACTAAATCAATAGATTCATTACATGAACAAGAACCTGGCACCTTGAAAAGGCTTTAGATGAGTTCCTGACCTGTCAAGTAAGAGAAAGTGGTATTAAAAATACTTTACCAAGTCTTTCTTAGGTATGCCCCAGCTCACCTCAGCCTCTCCTGATTCACCTTGGGAAAACTAGGTCCTCAGTTCAAGTAGGTCATGCCCCACCCTTCATATAAGCTTGGTGTTAGCAAAGGGAATAGAGTGTAGTTTACTTGGGTTATGCACAGGGCCCCTGGACCCTTGGTATTGTTTTATACAACATAAGGCTTGACGTGTGCACACTTAATCTTGGCCGTATTTTAGTACGTGGTTCCCTGCGGTCATTGGCTATCAGGCCACTATCTGGTATTTCTAATGAGATTAGTGCATCTAGAGAACCACTCATCCATCTACTTTATTGCCCATAAGATCATCTGTTCATTTATTTTTAAAAAATAGATTATTGAGTGCTGGTCATGAACCAAGCATGGTTCCAGGTCCTGGACTACAATGATTGATAAACAGATATTTAGTAGCCATCACAAAACTTATATTCTAGTAAGGAAAACCAGGACAGAAAGAAGCAAACAATAAATAAGTGACAAATGATAGAAAATTCAGTGGAGGAAACAAGGAAATGAGCTAATGAAGGATGAGCTGGTGAGAGATGGGCCCTTGTCTGAAGAAGTGACGTAAAACAGTTTCTGTGAGGATGAAAATGATCTGGAAGTAGAGGTAAAGAATATTCCTGACAGGGTGACTAGAATGTGCAAGGGCCTGGGGTTAGGGAAGGGCTCAGCTTATCTGATGACTGAGAGTAGAGCAGGGCACAGTGACCACAGGGGGCAGTGGAAGTGGAATGGATTTTGAGAGGGAGGCAGGCGATAGCTTTGTTAGGCTTTGTGGGCTGTGGTGAGTCCTTTTCTCTAATGTGCTGAGAGAATTTTGTAATTCAAGACCTATTTGATTCTGAGTTTTATACATTAGAAACAGCAGCAGTGTAGACAATTAACATTTACATGTGGAGTGTTGCCACTGAAAGGGGACACATAGTAGGACAAGAATTTGAGGACCACTGCTCTAGGAGGTGGATGCTGACACTAGAGGTGTTCCGTTTGATAGCTCGTCTTGCTGCAGTCAGTATAAGTATGGCAAACCATAGGCGTGCACAGCTAAGCAGGCACTCTCCTATGCACCTGCACTCTTATTGGTGCATCCCACTCCTATCTGCCGGACGTCTACTCAGTGCCAGGCAAAGTGTGGGCAAGCGCTATCCAAGGGAGAGAAGGACAGACATCATCCCTGACCTCACTGAAATTGCACACCAGCCATTTTAACCCCATGAAAGCTCAGCTTAAGGAATAAAAGAGTCTTGGATTTATTTGCCTTTTCGGATGCTCATTTGGTTAAATACTGGCAGCTGTCACACATTCAGAATCATTAAAATGTAGTTTTCTGTGCTTAACTTGCTTTCACAGATTAACTTTCCCAACTTATTATGGTGGACCTGACCTCAGCCTATTCATAAAAGACCACAGAAATGATTACCCGGGTGGGTTGCTTTTTATAGGAGCAGCACAATTTTATCTACTAAAGGTATTGGCAAATTTGAATTATGTTATAAATAAATGTATCCACTACAAACATTCACAGATCTGCCTTGCATTGTAAATAAATTTCCCAAGTAATTGCTAACTGATGGCCTCACAATTATGCTGCCATGAGAAAAGCAACCGGAGACAGAGTCAGTAACTTTGCAGCCAATGTTCAAAATGGAGCCTAGGGATTTGCAAGGAGACAGACAGCTTGGATTAGGTGGGTCAAAGGAAAGGACTTTTTCGTGGGTTGAGAAATTATTAAGGGCTTGAATCTGTGGTAAACATTAAACACTGGTCATGCCCACATCAATGTCTATGCTAGATTTGAGTATTCAGCTTTCAGCTCATTCCCTGAGCCATTCCTTGGCTGGGATTCGGCTAATCTAGGTTAGATTTGGCTTCTTACTTCAGATCTGTGGTGTGTGGGCGTGGCTCAGCTTTACATGTTTCTCTTTCTTCTTGACCAGCTGGATGACCAGGAAATGTTTTCTTTGTGGACATGGCAAGGTGTAGAAGAGCAAACAGAAACACACAGGTCTTCCTAAGACCTAGGCTCAGAATTGCACACTGTCATGTCACATCTTCCTCATTCTGTTAGCTAGAGCAGTCCATATGGTCAAGTCCAAAGTCAAACGTGAGGATGTTTACTCCACCATTAATGAGGCAAGGATTAGATGTAGGGAGGGGTGAAGAATTGGACCTCAAACTTAAACTCCTGTGATTTAATAAGTATGTTTCATTTATCTGTACTGTGTAAGCGTATGTCTTATCCTAGACACTGCTAGGCAGCAGGAGAGAGTGCCACGTAATTTTCCTGTACAGGTCACTGGTTAGAAACCTAAGAAAGAAGTTCTTACTCTGTTCCCTTTTATATCACCTGTACAGTAGTCTTCTAAGAAGTGTCACTTCCTTAGTTATGGCCCTAATGCAATCCATCCTCCGATGTGGCCAGAGTGATCTTTCTCAAATGTAAATAAGATATGGAGCCTTCCCTGTTTAAGTAGTTTGGATGATTCCCCTTTGGCTGTATTATAAAGCTCAGCCTCCAGATATTGATGTTTAAACGGAACCTGATCTGGAGTCCCAAACTGCCTAGACTTGTTTTGGTCAACAGTCCCTCCCCGAAGTGTCCCTCCTTCTCATTTCTCCTTTCTCTAGTTCAGTGGTTTCCTGCTTGGAACCACAGACAGGCAGGTGGGGGGTGGAGCATGAGGGCCATGGTATCTGTATAAGAAATCTCACTAAATGCACACTAAGCATTATCTGTCAACTATAAATAATGTCCCCACCCCCAGGCACTGCCATTTGCAAATTTACCTAGGTGGGATTGTAAAGAATAAGCTTCAAATTTAATTAGAAGAAAATGTTGAGTTTCAGTTGCCTTTTCCTATTATTTAGTTTGTCATCAACAGATATAAAAAGCACAACTTTGATCAAGTAGAGATCCATCGTGGTTTTTGACACATAGTGGAAACCAACCACAGTGGACCCATTGACTCTTTTTAAATGCATCCTGATCCCCCATAGCTCTGGCTACCTTGCTCTCAGTACTTCCTGCAGCACACTGTAATAGAATGATGTATTTCTCTCCACGAATCATATTTTCTGAAGCACACAAACCATGCCTTGCATTTCCTACCCTGTTGCCTAGCTCAGTGGCTAATATGCAATAGGAATTTTAGAAATGTTCCTTGAATGAATGAATGAATGAATGAATGAATGAATGAATATATGTAAGTGCATAATAGGGAATCCTCTAAAGTATTCTCATGCTATGCATACAAAGAGCTTGTAAAACAAAGATCGTTGGGCCTCATTCCTGAATTCCTGAGTTAGTAGGTCTAGGGTAAAACCAAGAATTTTTTATTTCTCACAAATTCTGAGGTGATGCTGATGCTGATGCTCTAGGGGACACACTTTGAAAACCAGTGCTTTATGGAATTGATGCTGAGATCATTCTCTGTGTAGGAATAACCCCAGTAACTAATTTTGGGTAAGGGAGACACCTAGAGGGGGCTTTTAATGGCTTCTAGTTCATAGGATGAAATTGGTATCTGCATGCCCAGTGTGATTCTTAAGAGGGACGGAAGTCCTAAAGATAGTTAGGCAAGTTGAATTGAGATTGCCTAATGGTCACTCCAGGCTTTATCTCCATGTTAGTGTGGAAGTCATGATTATATTAAACATATCCATAGAGGACCCTATATTAGTGCAGTACCTCAAAAGCTGAAGGAGTACTTTCTGTCTTAGTCTTAGATGTCTGGGCTCTTCATGAATCAAGGAAATCTAGAAGGATGTCACATCCCAAAGGTCCTTCCCTGAAGATCTCCAAGTACCTACATGCTCACACTAGCCCCTGTGGAATGTTGCTTACTATGTTTAATCCTGCTTGAGGCTACTGTAAGAAGGCCTTGGCTTGTCATAGGCTGAATTAGGTGGCCACATGTGAGCGGAGAGTGTCAAGGTCATAGAGTGTTTTCCAGGTGGGAGGATTGAACCGTCACCATCAGGAAGTATTTCTGGCAGAGCACTACATGTAGGGGGCTTTCATACCAGCATCACACATTTTTCAATACAGAAGCCATTTATCTTTACAACAAAAATCCTTTGAACACCTTCTGTATGCCAGATACTGTTCTAGAAGCTGAATACACAACAGCAAAAAGACAGATGTAGGAGAGATAGACAATGAACAAAAAAATGTAAGTATTGGCTAGCTATTGATGCATAACCACTCCCAAATTTAGAGCAGTCAATTATTTTTAGTTCACATACCTGTGAATCAGCTAATCTGGGTGGGGCTCTGTTGGCTTTGCTCAACTTTCTCTGGGTCCATGCAGGTACTCATCTATCCCTATGACCAGTGAGCTCGCCCATGAATGCTCCTTTGAAGGCACTGGTAGAGAACCTAGTGAGAGCAACCTGAAATGCACAGGGCCTCTTGGAGCCTGGCCTTTCAACCGATACCCCATCACTTTTGCCTCATTCCATTGACCACACCAAGTTAATATCACACCATGATTTTTGGGCCAAACCCAAAATCAAGGGGTGAAAGATGTACATGCAAGTTGAAGTGAAGAATTGAGACAACAATACAGTGTCCACTTATAGTATAAGGTCAGGTAACATAAAGGCAATGAAGAAACATAAAGCAGGCTCATGGCTCAAGCAGATCAAGGATGCTACATTTTTGGTGGTCAGGTATTGTGGGGTAGTATATTGTCATAATCTTGGGTATTTTAAGCAGGCTGAAAACACTGAGAGGTGTAGTTCTGGCATTCTGCTGTGTTATAATGCTGTATGCTGTGGGCTCCCTCCCTGCTCTCCAAGTATATCCCAATTACCAAGTGCTCCTGCATACTTGATAACTTTTGTGTCTCATAAGGACATCTATCTGGTTTATCACTATTCTATTCAAATGCCTCATCACAGCAGCAAATTTAAAGGGTAAAAAAAATTGAATAAATTATCTCTACTGCATGATATCCCAGTTGCCCCTCTTCATACACACACGTTAATGTGCCTGTATGCATGACATGCAAGCACTGCATACACCCACACAGCCACCTCTGCACACTCAGAAATCATGTCTTTATCTGCACCAGTCAATGCGAGGAAACAGCCTCAATCCCTGGAACCTCAGGAGACAGCTGCAGACTGCTGGATGATGATCCCACCAACTTCGAAGCCAGGCAGATATGCCAGAAAAAGGAATGTGAACCTGGAATGTGTCTGAACACAGACATGGCTTCTGGGGAGCCCACAGCTACGAAAACCACTGGAGTTTGTTGGGGGGCTATGGTAGGGGAGGTAGAGAAGAGGTAGAAGGTGGTTTTTAGCTTCAGTATTTACTTGCCACTGTCAATCCATCAGCCAAAAGACCCTCATTAGGGAGCTGAAGGGAAAACAAGACAAAACAAGCAAACAACCAAATGGATATCTTCTTCAGAGGTCTTTTATCACTGGAGCAAAATGACTTTTCTCCTGTTTTTGTTGAATAAAACATGATCCATTTTTTGGTGAGATGCGCATTCTGTGAGAGTAGAGGGCAGTAGGAGATAGAAGGAAAGAGTCACATTTTTTTTTACAACAATCCTTGGAATGCTGTGTTAATATTTCCATTTTATTGATGAAGAAACTGAGGCTTGGGGAGTAAAAGCTACTTACCCAATATAAGCAAAGTCTGGAGATCCCAATCCAGGTGTTGTTTTATGGACAAGTCTTTTTACAACTTCCTGACCTCCATGGGTTTCTAGAACTGAGACTCAAGGCCTAAGAAGACTCTGAGAGTTAACACCTCCTCTTCTGAGGTAGGAAGTGATGGGGACTGGCCTTTTGAGCACAACTGCCTGGAATCAGGTGAGCTTGGCTGGAGCCACTCTGCTGCCAGTAGAATAGCTCAGGACAAAAGCCCAGGACTTTGGTGAATGCCTGCACAGCTCCTGGCTGGAGACAGACTCAGCAGAATTTTGGCCAGGCAAGTCTATATCTGTCTTCATTGGTGCCATTAGATGCCCCAGGTCATCTGCAGCCTGGGAATCACAGCCTCCAGTCACCTGTTGTGGGTGAGAACCTTTGTTTAATATATAATGATGAAGCTGAAGTCAGACTAGAATATTGCCCTTGGCTGCACCACGCTACCTCACCCAAGATTAGTTTCCTACTTGGGGGAACAGCTGGCTTCATGGGAGTACAAAGGCACAGCCCACTGACTCTATTAGGGTCATCTCTGAAGGACCACTCGAGCCTCAGCGCTCCCCTGGTATTGGCTGAGTCCTCTACTGCAAAGACAGCTGTGTTCACCCTCTCCCTCTGCCAACCTTGATTCCCTCCCTCTTGTAGTTGTTGCTCCTGAGAACACTTCCCATTAAGCCACCTGCACAAATCTTCATCTCAGCATCTATTCCAGGGAAACTAGTCTGTCTCACACTGGTGATTAAATGCTCCAGCCCTGAAGTGACAGCTGTCACTTTTGCTCACCACTTATTGGCTAGAACTAGTCACACTTCCCCATGCTAACCACAAGGGGGCGACAAGTGCAACCCTTCCATGTGCCAGGAGGGGGAAAACTGGACCTATTTGGTGAGCCGCAGTAAGAATGATGGAATAGGAAGACCAAAGAAAAGTCCAGCAGAACTACAAAATCAGTAATAGTGCTGTGTACGTTGTGCAAGGATACACGTGCATCCTTGGAAACACCCTACCCTTAGGAGTGCTTGCCTGACTGAGTGGCTGCTTTTGGAAATGTGGCTGGAACATTATCTTACTGACATCCTTTATCCCTTATCATGGTTTATCATCTCCTGAGCTGTCCTCTTCTTGCTCTCTGTCTTTGTGCCTGCTGCATCTATGGGCTTAGCTCAGCTGGCCCCTGATTGGCAAGATGGCTTCTGCCCTGGAATGGAGAAAAATTAGAATGTTTCACCATGTCTTGATTTGAAGCAGGTCTGACTCCAACGCACTCTGTTTTTGCTCTTGTTGGTGAGCTATGTGGGAACTGGTCTTCACACACACAGGCTCTAAACTGAGACACGCACAGCATCTATTCAACACTGTGACCACACAGAGGCTCCGGCGGCGAGGCCTGCTTCGACAAGAGGACGGTGGGAAGCTGGAAGAAGCAGTGATAGTCACCTTTCCTGGGCTCCCCTGGGTGCTGTTTGGCCAACATTGCCATCTATTGGGCCAGCTCTGGCTAAAGCAGTCGGGCGGTCAAATGGCATTGCATCTTCATTAGTGGCCTTGGGTCCACATGAGATGATAGACCAACTGACAATGAAATAATGTTTAAAAGTGTATCATTTTATATTTATTGAGTGCCTATTTTGTTATTTAATCCTCATCGTATCCTTATGAGTTCAGTATGATCTGTATTTTCATTTAACCAGTGGGCAAACAAAGGCACAGATAGTTTCAATAACTTATTAGTTAGTGGCAGAGCTAGGGGTTCAGCTTAGGCAATGTGGCTCTGAAATCTTTGTTCCACCCTGCCATTGCTACTTCTTGATTAAGTCTAGACATATATTTAACACATACTAATGGTGGTCTCCCTGTTCCAGGCCCTGTGCCAAATGTTGGGAATACAGCCCAATCCACTGGATCTCAGCATGGTCCATTGCTCAGTGTCCTGCTGTAGTAGATACCACATACTACATTTATCCCATTATTTGGTGTCAAGGGAACTTATGCCAGAAGATATTTGTGTACCTATTTCTGTAAGAACTATGTAACTTACGTGTTTCTCTTGTTGCTTTAGCCACCAGGAAGCTCAGATCTAAATCAGAGCAAATTTATTAGAGTTTGGGTTTAGCATTTCAGTTTTCTGATTTTTTTTTCCTTTTGGCCCAGATTTTCTATTTTGGTTGCATAAATTCTATTGCACAAATATCCTTTATTATAGAATACCTGAAATACTCTTTTCAGGAGGCTGCATGGAAGTGACAAAGTACAGTCTTTAAGGCATTCTCTTAGATTCCTACTGGGAAAGGCAGACTTAGATATCCCTCTTACCCTCATTTCCATAGGACCCCACTTATAAAATCCCTTGAAATGTGGCTACCACTGTTCTGAGTTTCTGGGGATTGCTAGGAGCTTCCAAATGATCACATCCATACAAAAAATTTAAAAGTTTCTTCAAATCATAGTCCCAACTTTGGTGCTAGATGCTCATTTATGGAGTAGGTGGCCAGTCACATTCGCACCTGAGTGGTTGATAAAATCTGTTGCCCCTTGATGGATTCTTTTCTGCAAGCTAGAATTGATCTGTCCTCTTTGTGATTTGTGAGATGGCAGGGAAACACCAAACACCATCATGACTTGGGCCACGTGGGGGAAAAAAGGAAAGAAAAAGAAAAAAAAAATCTATTGCCAAGAAAGGGCTGAAACTGTTGGGGTCATTTTATTTGATTTATTGGAAATAAAGTGGATCTTATTAACATTTTAATAAAGAGAATCTTTTTGCACTGGGCTGGAAGTGGCCGCCAGTCCCTGGTGCAATTCCATTCTCTGTGTAAGTGGAATCGGCTGGCGTTGCCCAGCGTGATTTGTGAGATGGGCCCCAACAGTCCAAAAAAGCAAATGGGTTGCCTCCTTTGAGGGGCTCGCTTTGCGCGAGGTGCTAGCCTGGTATCTGCCATGCAAAACGAGGGAGCTTTATGAAGGAATCCGTCTTGTAAAGCCATTGGTCCTGGTCATCAGCCTCTACCCAATGCTTTCGTGATGCTGCCGCTGATCTATTTGGGAAGTTGGCTGGCTGGCGAGGCAGAGCCTCTCCTCAAAGCCTGGCTCCCACGGAAAATATGCTCAGTGCAGCCGCGTGCATGAATGAAAACGCCGCCGGGCGCTTCTAGTCGGGCAAAATGCAGCCGAGAACTCCGCTCGTCCTGTGCTTTCTCCTGTCCCAGGTAGGGAAGAGGGGCTGCCGGGAGCGCTCTGCGCCCTAGTTCTGCATTCCGATCGCCTGGCGCGGGCAAAGTGAGAGGGCTTTGGGGGCTCTTGGGGACTCCTGGAGCGGTGGCAAAGACAACCCTGGGCTAGGAAGGGAGGTCATTTCCAGCCTCGGAGATCCTAGGGCGTCTGCTTACCCACTCCGGGATGTGTGTGTGTGTGTGTGTGTGTGTGTGTGTGTGTGTGTGTTGGGGAAAGAAGGAGAAAGCTCTGAGTCCTTTATTTTGCGAGCAGGGGCGACATTCTTGCCTGCATCAAGTGGGGTAACTTTGATTCGCCTTCTCTCGGAGGCTCATGCATTGGAGAAAGACTCAGAGACGAGTCCAAGGAGTCGTGATTTCACCCAGCTCAGCGCGGAGCAGGGGAAGCGCTGCTTGTGTCCGGATTGCCGGCTGCTCGGAGGCTGGAGAGGACGGCCTGGTATTGCTGACTTCCCGGAGAGCCAGGGTCCCCTCACCCAGTCCCGCAGCGCGCTGGAAGGTGCCTCGGGCTAGCAGTCCTCTGCAGCCCGGCTGCTGCTGTCGCTCAAAGGCGCGGGAGCCAGTTGCGCCGGCATAGGGGTCCTTTCCCTCCCCAGCCTCAGGCTGGGAAGGACCGTAGTGCGTCCCCTGTTAGGGCTCAGGCCCCAACCCCCTGCACCCCTTTGTCCAGCTAACTGGAGCTTCAGCCCTAAATCCCAACTGCCGCCTCTGCTGCTTTCCTGGGTGGCGCGGAGAACAGAGAAAAGTTCAAGCCTTGCCCACCGGGCCGCAGCTGCCTGTTAACCCTCAGAGCGCTGCGGCGGGAGGGAAGGGCCCTGAGATTCCGGAAAGCGGAGCGATGGAGACGTGGTCCTCCCGCAACCACCTATGTATCTAGGAGATCTCCGAAGTTTGTGTGTTAAAAGCAGTACTCAGAGGAGGCCAGACTAGAGGTACTGGAGGCTGAGGGGCACGCCCAGCACTGCTCAGGGGCCCGTGGTTTCTGAGAGCACCAGGACCTAGCTGGCAGCCTATGGGATTTGGGATGAGCAGGGAGCCTACAAGTGGGTGGGTAAGATCAAGGCAGGGCCAGGCAGAGAGGAGGAAAGGAGATAGGGAGTGCCTTGGGGTGCTAAGAATGGGTGTTGAGCTCCTGTCCAGGACTCCTGGGTGCCCGGGGAAGAGGCACTTGTGTGAGTATGTGGGTGAGAGGGGGAGTGAGCAGCAAGGGTCCCTGGCAGGGGCTGGTTAGCATGTGAGGATGCACAGCAGCCTTCTAAGGGGAGGCTACTGCTGGATTAATATTGGAGTTAGACTTTGGAAATGGGCCAGTGTCCCAGGAATGCCGTGGCCATGGGAAGCACTCAGAAAGTGTGTGTGTGTGTGTGTGTGTGTGTGTGTGTGTTTGGGGCAGTGATAGTGCCTGGAGGCAGAGCAAGGTGCTTGGCTGTGGAGCCCCCTCTCCCCACTCATTGTGTCCTTCTTCCTTGTACCCACAGCCACTGTTCAGTTATCCTCCTCTTCTACCAGGGCTTTGCTGGCAGATTCTCTTGGGGGTCCCTGTAGCCTTCAGTCCTGCCGCAAACCCTATGCCTGTCTATCAATCAGTTTTCCAGTCTTTCTGGACTAATTATTCCTCAGGCTGTATGTGTATACATGCATCCCAGTTTAGCAGGGTGGTTCAGAGCATGCCTTTCATTTGTGCAGATCTGCTCTGCCATATGTTAGTGGTACCACCCTGGGCAAGTTGGTTAACCTCTCTGAGCTTCCGGATTCTACACTGAGAAATAATCTTGTCACCTTCCTAGGATTTCTAGGCAGATTGGATTGCATCCAACAGGGTGTCCTAGGTAATGCATTTACCATGAGGCCTGGCTCACCGGGAGCTGTTGATGTCTGGGGAGCACTGAGTAGTGCCTTTCCTAGGACTTTACAGTACTTTTCTCTGTGGGCATGTTTTGACCTCAGTTTGGATTCTAGGGCTTGCCCAAAGTTATGCCTCCCTTTGAGTAAGACAGACCACATGACAGCCACCAGTAATCCACATGCACCAGGGGTTTCTCACGTGATACCTTTTGCAGGGCAACTGGTGTGTCTCCTCACCCAAGGCCCAGCTAACACAGTGGGTTACGAAGGCTCTCAGTTCACTCAGTTGCTTTAGAATGGGTGAGTGGAGGTTTTACTCTGAATTAAATTGCCTGCCTTGAGAGGAGTGCCTCTCTTTTAGATTGTCGTGCGTACTCAGAGCAAATGCCCACATTAGGACAGTAATTGATATCCTGATAGCAATAGCACCTTGTGGAGAAATCATTTTTGGCGCAATCCAGTTAACCAACAAGAGGCTCAAGTGCAGAGCTCTGTGGGCCATAGTGTGAAAAGTGGGTAAAGTCTTGGGGTCTTGGAGTCAACAAGCAAAAACAAAACTTTCCCGAGGCAGAGAGGAAACAGAAGAAAGGGGAAAGCAATGTAGTAAAGCAAATTAGTCCCTCAGCCCTGGCGGTGTTCAGGCAAGTGTGTGTGTGTGTTTTTCCACCCCGTTTGTACTCTGCTGGGTCCAGCTTTGGAAGACATCAGTCTCTGTAAGTTTATTGGCTAGGTTGCTGTTTGGGGTATTTTTGGAATGGGGGAGAGGAAATCTAAGCAACAATGGCTGGAAACTGGCAAAGTTGAGAAATAGTCACCTCTCTTCTCCCCTGGGGCATTTTGGGAAAGACTGTCTCACAAGTGGCCTCTGGAATTTAGCTATAATGATTAATAAATGTGAAAGAAGAGAGGCATGAGCTAGAAATTCCACTGTAAATATGACTCTCCCTCCCCCCACCTATTTGGGTATCACAACCAGCCAAAAGTTCTAACAATGAATGAGTAATCCCCCAATAATGAGGACTTTAGGGAGTGGTTCAGGTTTGGACAGCATTCACTTGGGAGTGACTAACAATGTTCCAGAGTTCTGAGGTGTTGCTTTGAATGAGGGGAGCACTTTCTTGGAGTCAGAATCTTGATTTTCAAAATTTAAGTGAGAATCAGTGTCTTCCAGTGCCCCTTCAACCTCATTTGTTACATTTTAAGGGCGGTGTTTGTTTGCAGAACCGTTTCGATGAGGACAAAAGACTGAGAATTGCAGAAAGTGCCCTGCTCCAAGAAGGGTTCAACACGTGACAGCCCATAAGACAGCAAAAGCAGAGATTAAGTGGTGAAAGGAGTCAGAGTAGAAGAGTTAATTTGTCTGAACATTTTTTTTAGCAAGTCCCCAAAGACACTGACTAAACCGTAAGGGTGAATATGGAATCTGGAAAATGCAGGTAATGCCATCATCTATATTAAAAGCCTCGACAGTCATCTTAGCTAATCTCTCCTGCTCTTCCTCCCTCCCCTCTCTTCTTTTCTATCTTTAGCCCTTGGGTTTTCCACTAAATCCAATCTATTTCCTTGTAGAAGTATTCTCTATGTGTTATGGTGAAACGGCCCCACAAACAGTGTACCCAATAACAGCATTATCTAAAAGTACAAGCATTTAGATACTTGGAGTCTCAACTCAGTCTGAAGTTCACTGTTTAGGTAAAAGTACAGCTAGGTTCTTGAGGATCCATTTTTCTTTCCCTCCTTCTAAAAAGATAGTGGCTTGGGGAATAGAGTTAATTTCTATTTAGTGGGAGGTGAGGAAAAGGACAAACTATGGATTCAGTTCATACATGAATGACATTTCATCTAAATAGCCAATAGTACTTCCTATTTCTGTTTCTCTGTATGTATGCATCTGTCTCTGTGTGTTTTGACTTTGTTGTAATATCTGTTGAAAAATTTCTCCAGAAGAGGGCTCCATCCACAGCATTACAAAATTCTGAATCTACAGCTCATATTTTAAAGAACTTCAGTAACAACAGCTCCATTAAAACCAAACTACTGTCCTTATTCCCAACTATTTGCTACAAGCTCCTCCAGTGAGAAGTCCTGTCATTTTGCACTATCTTTCTCTTTTTTCTCCTTTCCCCCTCTAGTGTAGTTACTTCTGTTCTACTTTATTCTTCAACTATGTATCCCCTCTGACCATTAGAGCAAGGATCATTTCAAAGACCTTTGTAGACAATTTATAATATGAAATGTGAGGAAGTATTGAAATTTCCTGCCATTTGACTTCAGCTGGGCCCAGTTTACTCTTCAGGCAGCCAAAAGGCAGGCACAGTTCTGCCTGGGAAGGGAGATAATCTTCCCCATTTGGTAACTACCCAGAAGAGTGAGTCATGGGCCAGATCTGTTCACCCTTCAACACAGTTGAAAAGAAGAGGGAAATATCAATCTGTCATCCAATTACAATAATCAGATGGACAGAATCAAATCAAGTGACCAGTGGTTTTGGCACTGTTTCCACTTAGCTGTCTGCAAGGTGCCCACATGCCTGGGAGAATCTGACCCTCCTGAAGGATGCTGCCAATATAATTCTCCACAGCTTGTCTCCTATGCAGCCACCTGGGGGACCCCAGGCCTGGATCCCCCTACCTGAGCAAAGTGTACAAATGATGACTAGCTGGACTATAGGATCCCCTGCATGTTCACCATGCACTAAGTAGAGGCTTTATTTTAGGGTTAGGGTGGAAAGAACTTTCTTTCTCTACAGAGAGAAGAGGCTAAGGACAAGTTAAGAGGAAAGAAATGACATTTCAAACTTGAAATGCAGACTGAGCCAGATTTCACGGAGGTGAATGGTCACGCATTGGTGTAGCAAATTGAACCTCAAGCTATCTGTTTGATGGTGCTGAAGCCCATCCATCCCGATTCTGCAACTCTGACCTCCAGGCAGAGGTTACAAAGTAGCAGCGCAGGCCAAATGTAGCTCATGGATGTATCTTCTTTGGCCCAAATGTTTTGTAAAGTGAGAAATGTACATTTTTAAAAAATCTAGGCTTCTTATATTAAAATGTTGAAGGTTAGGCCACACTAGAGCTTCATTTCCACATGACCACACTTTACTGGAGCTGAGTCACTGCTGTCCCCTTAGGGAGGACATGCCTCTGGAGTTTGTCACAGTCCCCGACTATTCACCCAGCCCATTGTCTTCCCTAATTTTACCCACTTGCCTCAACAGCCATTTTGTATCAGGAATTTCTGCTTTCCCAAATTTTGAGGCTTGATCAAATTTATGCAGTCAATTTTTCAGTAACAGGCTATTTTAAAAGCTTCTTTTTGATTGCTCTAATTGAAATCCATCGATGTGCCCTTTCGGTGAACATGCACCTTCTGTCTGAGAATGTTATTAGCATTAGCCATTGGTTGATTCGGGGTACCCAGAGCACCATAACACCCAGACCATTGTTCAATGTAGAATAATTATACCCGGAGGAATGACACACTGCAGCTTTGAGTCAGTCTGAGTGCTGGAATACCAGCATGTTGACACACCCAACACATTGTTTTGCATTGGAAGCCAAGGGGCTCTGGGACCACAGGATAATACGTAGGTCCTAGAGCGCTGTGTGTAGTTTATACAAAAAGCATCACTGCCCTTGGAGCACAGTGACACACTGGGCATTGTCATTCCATCTGTGTTGCTTACCCATAGTATGAATATAACCAGAACATCACAAAAACATATTGTACTTAGGCCTGCAGGGTACTCTGGAAGCACTGAGCTAACAGAGCATTTGTAACTTCAGGGTAATGTTAGCTCCATAATTTTGTTGCCTAGAGTACTTTTATACACAGGACATTGTTACCACAGCACCAACTGGAGTTTGTGTGATGTTTTTGTGACTGTTTTTAACAGTTAACACCCACCTCAGCCCACACATAGTGTAAATGCTATAATTAAGGCTCTCTGGCTCTGTAAATACTAGACAAATTTGTCCACTCATCCCATTCTAGCAGGTAAGCCTCAGATAACTCTGTCTTCCATAGCTACAGACCCTACAGATCAAAGTAAATATAACTACGTACATATACAAAACAAAAAGTAATTGCTTTTCCTCTGTCAGTGACCAACAGAAGTCAAATTCCTGAAAATTAGCATTAGCAATAGGCAGGTTTTGACATGTCATGCCTCCTTTCAAAGGCCCCACTGAGTGTCCCCCATTCTGCACAAAGCCCCTGTGTCTGCCAGCGGAGCGCAGGCTGGGCTAGGGTGGAGGGCAGCAGCTGCTCAGCTGAGAGCAGCCCTGCCACATGCCTGGGCAGGGCCAGGAAATGAGCTCAGCCTCTGGAGGAACCTGGGGACCCTGCAAGGAATGTGGCAGCTTCCATCCCTGCCTTATGAGGCCTGCAGGCCAAGTCTCTTTCCTCTGGGCGTGGCAGGGAACTGCTTTTCCATGTGCTGCAGGAGATGGTACCTGCAAATGCCTGAAGCTTGAACTTCTGTGCTAATCTCCGTTAATTGACATACGGTCTGTGGAAAGTTGTTGGGTTCTGTCAGCAGAACCCATAGCTGACTCAGGCCACACGGGCCCCGCCTTCAGCTGCCATAAGCGACTGGGCCTCCGGGATCATCAACTCAAGGATTGCAAACTATGGCCTGTGGGCCAATTCCTGCCTGCAGCCTGTTTTCATAAATAGGTTTATTGGAACATAATCATGCCCGTTCATTTACATAATTGTCTATGGCTGTGCTCGTGCTATAACAACAGCGTTGACACCATATGGCCTACAATGCCTAAAATATTTAATATTTGGCCTTTTGGAGAAAAAGTTTGATGGCTTCTGCTCTGACTCAGAGTTACAGAAAGAGGCTGCAGGGAGGCTTCTCAAAGGGCAGGGAGGAGTTAAGGGTCTGGCCATTAGGGATTGTCCCACCCAAGCCCCAAACACTCAAGCAACTTGACTTCAGGGAGATTCATTCACCTGGGACCAAATGAATTCAATAAGTATCTATGGTATCCACAGAAGGCCTACTATGTTTTTAGGGTACATTTGCTAGTAAGGCTGACTCAGTCTATTGGGGCTCAGACCCAACAAATTCCCTGGCAGGAAAGATAAAAATCAATTGATGAATAATTCAAACCAAATTCAACTGCTATGAGGGAAGGAAACACAGTTGCATGAAGTCATGACATTCTCTATATTTTGCTTGTTTGTGCCTTGTTTTTCTCCCTCACTAAAATGTAAGCTCCATTATACCGCATGTTGCTGTCCAAGGGGTTCATTTCTGTATCCCCAGCACCTAGATCAATACCTGCCATGTAGCTGGCTCTCAGTAAATGTGAGTGAGTGAATGAATGAATGAATGAGTGAAATATATATATATATTTCATATATATGAAAGGCATAAGATCCAGATAAAGGATCCAGGAGGCTTCCCTGATAGCCTGATGCATAAGTTACAGTCTGAAAAAGTAGTGAGGCTTACACAGACGAAGCGACCCTAGAAGGTGTGGGTGGGGAAGAGCAGAAGGCACAGACTTGTGGAAGTCTCTGGGCAGGAGGAAACACGATGATACAGCCAAAGGAGAGTGGTGTGAGAAGCAGCTAGGAGGTGCCAGAGCCACTGGGGCCTTGTCAGCCCTGCAAAGATTTTGGTTTCTGTCCTAGAGCAATGGGCAGCCATTGAAAAGGGGAGGGTAGAGTGTGACACGGTCAGATTTCCATTTTGAATAGGTCACCCTGGCTACAGTGTGGCAAATAGATGGGGACTGAGTATGAGTGGAAGAGAGAACAGAGCAGGCCTGAGATCATGGAAATCTAGACTAGGGAGTGACAGTGCGGCTGAGCGAAGTACACACACCCTGCTCAGAGCATCTGGGAGATACTTAGGGAAGAACTTGGCAGGGCATGGTAGCTGGGTTTAGAGATGGCAGAGCAAGGGTCAGGGAGGGGTTAAGAATGCAAGCTTGAGTTCTGATTCTTTCAGTTGGCAGGAAGCTAGAGCCACTTCCAAACAAGGAACCCAGGTATTTGACATCGTAAACAGGGCCTGAGGGCTGTTTCCATGGGGGGGTGCTAGCCAAGCTGCAGTAATATTCCTCAGGAGAGGTATCCAGGGCCCCAGTTACACTGATGCCCACAGCTTCAAGCCATGCTTGCATCTGGGATGGGCACCGTGGGGGCCTGGAAATGCCCTGGACTAGAGAGAGACTATGTATAACTCTATAATTAACCAATCTCTGAGGCTTTTCACGCAAAAGATATTTGAGTGAAACATTGCCAAGGCCTTTAATCGTTTCTTGAACATTCAATCAGCAGCACTGGAAACATTTCTTACATGAAGCAAATAATGATCTACTGCCTTCAGCAATCACTTTGCGAATGCTAACAAACCTTTGTTTCAGCATATTAGATATAGCTTTGGTGACTCTTATGTTTCTGTCATAGCAGAATCTTCCACTGGGTGCCAATCAGTGGTGTGCTAGTAAATGTTTAACAACCGGCTCTCTTTAAAAAACGATAGCAAAACCTGACAACACAGTTAACATTTTCCTGAGAAGGTGAGGAGTGAACACTTGTCCATTTGCTAAGTATTTATTGAAGTGTTTAGGAAATTCATAGATAATAAGATGGAAATGAAACCTGCTCTCATGGGGCTTACAGTCTACTCAGGGCGTCCAATAAGAAGCAAGAGAATAAATAGCTGAGATCATACAAGCATTGTAACTGTTACAGTAGGAAACACCGGGGGCTAAAACAGTACTGAGGGAAGGCTTGCTGTGCCCTCCTCCTCTCCTTCCATCCTCCCTCTCTCCCTCTCTTCCTTCCATCTTTTCCCTTTCCTTCCCATAATTTTTAATATCCACCAAGTGGCAAGATTGCTGGCAATTTGGGGATCCAGAGATGAATACAACATAGTCCTGGTCCTCTGGGGAGAGTGATGGAGGCAAATCAGGGCTGATAGTTTGCATGGATTCAGAGGAGGGAGCATCTTATACTTCTGAGCCTTTGAGAAATGAGCTTAAATCCTGACCCAGCCATTTGCCTACTGTGTGACTGCAGATAAGTTACTTTATTTCCCTCCTCTTGTTTCCTCCTGTGTCTAAACAAAAAGACAGAATAGCTATGCTTGCCCAGCAGGGTTTTGGTGAGAGTTAAATAAGTGTATGCTCGAGACTTCATCTCACAGTCGGTAACTGTTAGGTGCTGAAAGAGTGTTGGTTGTATCGACTTTAGAGCACTGTGCTCCAAGGGAATTTGTGGCTTGAAGGTACCATGAGGCCTTGGCCTTGAGCATCTGACTTAGAGGTGGGAAAAATGCTTGTGTATTTAAAAATTCACAGAGGTTTTAAAAAAGTAAAGTACATTCCCTAGAGAAGGATTTGCCAATTCCCATATTGGTAGCTCCACAAAGGTTGTTTCTCTGGGGATTTCATGCCTCATAAAATCATTTGATCTGACAGGATCTTGCCTTCTAGATGTGTCCTCCCAGCATCCGTTTCTTGGGAGCTTTATCAGGGCAGTGTGTATGTGGGTGTGCCTGCTAGCATCAGGAGCACTTATAATTATTATTATTATTTGAAATATATCAAAATAACTGTGGGAAATGTACTGTACTGTACCATTTACTGCCATATACCATTTGCATATATTATCTCAAATCCTTACTACCATCCTCAGGGGCAACTATTTTTATCTCCATTTTATATACAAAGAAAAGAAGTTCATAGTGGTTTGTCATGTGCCTAAGGCCACACAGAACTGGGACCAGGGTTTGAACTCATGCATTTCTGGTTCCTGTGCAAGTGCATTTTCCTGAAAATTTTGTAAGTGTTTAAAAACTTCCTCCTTATTCCTGCAAATAATGAAAGAATTTTCTCTCTTAACTATTTTGGTCTCTGGCTCTCTTCGGGTCAAAAGTGCTTCCTGCAGTGACCTCAGTTTTGAATTCCTGGTCTTTAAAAGTGAGTCTGGGACCTGGCCCTCCTGTCTGAGTTACCAGTTGCAACCTTCAGAACTGGGTTAGCCCACGGCCATTTGTGTTCTTTGTCTCTGAGTCCTTGCTTTTGACTAGGACATGCGAGCCCCCCTCGTCGCATGCTTCCTCCAGTAAGAATGGCCATTGCAGGAAGAATGCAGTCACCAGGACCCAGCTCTGGTGTGCCACCTCTGAAACTTCCAGGCATACAGGTAAATTCTCTGGCAGTTTTCCAGTTTCTTGTCGGCTGCTGAGCTCAATGGCTAGATGGTATTCCTCCCCAGTGGTGCCAAAGAACATACAGTCTAAGCCAGTGTTTCCTGAGTACTGCTGTCTTACAACAACATTTTCCCCAATCCGTAGGAAAATGAGAAATATACAGCCTGTAGCTATAGCGAGACACACAGATCTATAGCAAGTTGCAGTTGGACTGAATCTATTCTGAAGTTTCATTCTGTTTTACCAGAAGAGCTTTCTTTTTTCCTTTTAGTTCAATTTAAGTACCTTTAGACAGGGTAGCCATTGATTCAGTGAACAGTTACTGGGTGTCTATTGTGTGCCTGGCACTAGCCCATGCACTGGTGAGAGAGCAGAGAGCGCTCACAGAGGCCTGTGCTGGTGGGTGGTCACCCTCTCCCTTCGCCCCAGTCCTCACCACTCGACAGTGGCCTTGCACTTCTGCTTCTCTCTGTGCACACCAATCTACACATTCCATATTTGGTTAAGCCAGTCATTTAACACATATTCACTGATCGGTGACTATATCTAGAGCATGATGCTTGATATGTAGTAAGTAGCAGTGATTAAGAAAGACAAGGTTGCCTCTCCTCATGGAGTCTACATTCTAAGGAGGGGGTAAACAACAAAAGTAAGTAAAGGCAATAATTTGGCATAATGATAATGCTGTGAAAAAATTAAAATGGGATAGGAGGTTGTTCTGAGTTTATCTACCACCCACTGTTAGGATGGAACGTCTCTTGTTCTGATGCAATGATAAAATATCCTACTGTCTCTAAAACGAAGTGGGTTAATAAAGGGAGAGCATTTTTATCCCTAGTGGTATCATTGACAAAACTTTGTCCATTCTCTATTTTTTGTTGCTATAGTTCTTGAAATTTTGCTTTTGGGAGTCAAAGAATGTAGCAACCAATGATTTAAACACAGGTATGTAATC
Organism: Glossophaga mutica; assembly: GCA_039655065.1. Taxonomy (NCBI): domain Eukaryota; kingdom Metazoa; phylum Chordata; class Mammalia; order Chiroptera; family Phyllostomidae; genus Glossophaga; species Glossophaga mutica. Next base: position 26,524,037 of record CM077315.1, read on the forward strand.
TTTTTTCTGTAAAGAGTGATAGAGATAGAATAGATATATGGTCTCTCTTGCAACTACTCAGTGCTCTGACTGTGTAACATAAAAACAGCCACAGACATTATGTAAACAAATGGGCAGGATTGTGTTCCAATAAAACTCCATTTACAAAAACAGGCAGAGCTGAATTTGGGGCTCGAGCTGTAGTTTTCCCGCCCCTGATTGAAACCACTAGCCACCTCACCAGTTGGTCACACTGGGATAGGGTAGAGGCCAGGGAGAGAGACCAGGCATTTTCTTTGTCCTCTTGTCACCATAAGAATTGTGGTACTTCTTTAGAACTACACATCACGGGCTTATTTCACATTAAATTTGATCAAGGTGAAGATGCTGATAGTCAGCTATAGAACATAATTCTTAGATCAGCTCTAAAATGTATAATGAGTTAGCTTTTGTAGTAATTATCTAGACTACAATTCTTAAGGCTTTCTTGCCACTCAAAGGTATATTGGTATAAAGGTATAAAGGATTGGGTTCATTGAAACAGTGATGGGGATGTAGGCTTTGATGCAGGGAGCTAATATGGGAGATAATTCCAGGGCACGGAAGTGAGGAGTGGAAATAAGAAAGAAAGAAAGCCACTAAAGACTGTGTCATTGAGCTGGTTACTGTCATGGGTAACTGGGGCTTGTTGCTGCAGGGGCCCCATGGAAGAACTGTGTAAAATTTACTTCAGATGGTCTATTTGCAAGCTAGAAGGCCGGGGTATATATCTACCTATGCCCATCTTCCATTTGTAAAGGGTAAACCCTGGCACCATTAATTCCTCTGTACTTCCCTGCTGAGCCTTTGTGGCTCTGGGGGAGCAACTGTGGTTTCGGAAAAGTCCTGAGAAGGAAACAGTAGAGGCAAGAGAAGTGCCTGGACTGGCAGAACAGGCTCTGGGCAGGGCATGAGTATATAGGAGATTCTGTCTGCCACCATTATGTGTTACTGCAAACTTCCTCAGTAGAACTAATGATGAAGGGAAGTTGAGGTGGTTGTTTTCTTAAACCCTCCCAGTTTTGTTCAGCACCGACCTGCAGACACTCTCTTACCCACTAGGTGGTACTGGTATGCCAAAGCTCTCTCCTGCTACCTTAGGGCCCCATCTTTGACTTGGATATATTCCCACTCACTACTAAGCAATTATAAGGAATAAGTGAATCAAAGTTGTAGGAACAGACTATGGGTGTTTGGGGGACAAGATAGGAGAAAAGTGGGGGCTGTCTAAATAATTACCCTCATTCACTGATTCACTGACAAATCTTACAGACCACCCACTAAGCCCTCAACACTCTTCTCAGCACTGAGACTACAGAAGTGAGCAGTGCACCCGAAGTCCCTCCTCCGGTGAACTTCTACACCAGTTGGAGGATAAAGGATAAAAAACGAAGGGGTAGATACATGATGTCTCTCAGGTGGTGACAAGTGCTACAGAGAAGGACAAAGCAGGCAAAGGGATGGACAGGATGGAAAGGGAAGAGCATAGCCCTTCCTGTATCTGTCTGTCTTTCCTGTCAGCTGGTGGGGTGAGAGCTTATTTCCATCTGTTTCCTACACTCATGTCCACCACTCTCTAACCTCTTATGACTATGCTTATGTGGTTTATTTTCAAAATGAGACGGTAAGCTTGTGGAGGGCAGAAGTGGTGCCTGGCTAACAGGTGTTGCCCACTGGAACCTACTGCGGTCTAATACGCAACTCAACCGACTGACTGAGTCTTGGCTGGTTTTCATTTGTCTGGAATCATACTGAATTGTTTCTGTTGTCAACACACAACAGAGTCACATTTTATTCAGGGATTAGATCGTTAAGTCAAGGTTTAAGGCAAACAGAGTCAACATGAACCTTGAAATCTCTTAAACTGCCCATAAGATTTCAGTGTATGTGGTTTTCTGTATGCAACCCTGTACTGTAATCAACATGTACCCATGTAAAATGCATGCAGTGATGTACAGTACACAGTAGAGAATATACACATGATATAATTCTACAGCATTTAATTGCAGGGTTTGAATTGTTCTTTCCCTTTCTCTTTTTGGTGGGAGAGCTGGATTTCCATTAATTAATGTGCCTACAATAGGTTTACTGTATCCATTTAAGCTGATTTCCTAATCATGTAATTCCCACCAGGTTGTGCACTGGGGAGGGCAAGAGCTGTGTTCTCTGTGCTCTGTTTATCTTTGGATTCCCACCACCGGTCATGTGCTTTGGGACAGAGGAACATCATATTAGTAACAACAGCAGTAGTAGAGTAGTGGAGGTTGACATCTAAGCAGTACTTACAGTGAGCTAGGCCCTGTGTGAGGACTTCAGATGTATTAATTGGTACATTTAATCCTCCTAATGACTTTATGGTATATCTACTATGATTTTGTTGCAATAATTCCATTTCACAGATGGGGACATTTTGGGAGAACTTGATGAAGGTCATACAGCTTTTGAACTCTGGGACTGAGATTCAAACTTAGGCAGTCTCAGACACAAAAGGGCACATGTTGCATGATTCCATGAAACAGAAAGAACTGTTTAGAAGAGGCAAATCCATGGAGACAGGAAGGTAGATGAGTAGCTGGGTAGGGCTGCAGAGTGGGGAGTGACTGCTAATGGGTGTGGGATTTCTTTGGTGGGTGTTGGAATGTTCTGAAACTAGATAGTGCTGATGGCTGCACAACTGTGAATACACTAAAAACCGCAGAATTGTTTATTTTAGCTGCGTGAGTTTTGTAGTGTGTGAAGTACATCTCAATAAGCTAACACTGGGCAGTCTAACCTCAGTGTTTCCCTGTGCGCCATCTCTGAGCACACACAACCTTCTTTTAGGTGCTTACCACATCCTAGCAGCACTCTGATTCTTTACTTACAGAAACTTGAGTGTCCCTCAAAAGGGCCTATCATTCACCTCATTTCAGAGATCAAAAACTGAGGCAGAAAGATACTGGGAAACTTGGGTCTGGCAAGTGACCCAGGCAGTTCTGAATCGTACCGGTTTTCACACCTGTTTCATTAATTAAAAGCAACCCTAGTGATCCAGAGCTGTAGGTCACTTGGGTCATTTCTTCAGAAATAAAGCGAGGGTTTCTCACTTTTGTTTTGCTGATTGACAAAGTAGATTAAGATCGGTCTTTGTCTCACTGTTCATCCCCATCTGACCCAGGTGTCTCTGGTTTTGGGTCCTGACAGGAAGACCCAGACACTATAGGAAAAGAAGGTGTGTTAATGTGGCTGACTTTTAAAGGAAATAAAGTGCTCAGGAAGAGGGAGCGAGGGGGAGAGAAAGGTGAGAGGGTGGGGTGGGAGGAGAGGGAGACTAGGAGAAGAGGAAAGGCCAGAGTGGGGAGGGACTGAGAAGGAGAGGGAGAGAGCACTGAATTGACATGCTAATTATTACTGGGCTCAAATTGATACCAGACTGCTGAAAGGATTTACCCAAATTAATACAAATGTTTGGCACCCCTTGGCTGGTTCAGTTGAAGAATTCCATAGCTTGGCAATGAGAAGGTAATTTAAGGTCTAATGCAGGGGAAGGAGCTCTTTCTTGCTCCTTATCCTTAGCACTCAGTGCTCTCCAAATCAAGCCATCCGCCCCTGCAAAAAAGGACACACTGCTCCATCAGTACTACCACTGCCTAAACCTCCTTTGATCCCCAAGCCCCTTAAACATGGAATTTATTTCTCTGTGTCTTCACTCTTACTTTGATAATTTTATTTCTCTTTTATGTTTAAAATACAGAGTGGCAAAGCCATTAGCCATGCATAATGCACCAGGAAAGGGAAACAGGGCTTACTCCCTGACCAGTTCCAAGATGCCTGTTGGTGGTCCTAGAAGGCTAGGATTTATAAAGACAAAGCTAAGAAACTACAAATAGCTTCCTGGGTCTCCAGTCTGGAGGAGCTGCTGCAGTTTGGGCTGGGACAGGAGCTTGTCTCCCAAGTCACTCACTCCAGGTGACAGGCAGTCTGTTGGGTTCCCCGTGATTCTGAAAGCTTTTCCAGGTGACAACAAGGAAGAGCCACATGAGTGTCTGAATCAGCCCTCCCTGACCATTTTTCCAATGTAGTGTTTTGCAAAGTATGTTATGAAGAAGTACTGGTTCTATGAGAATTAATAAAGGCTCTGGAAAAATAGGTTGCATGAGTTAATATTTGGAGAAACTCTGGACTTTTCAAGAGAAGGAAACTAGATTGTGTTGTTTTTTGTTTGTTTGTTTGTTTTGTTTTTTTACAACTGAACGTCTTTGAGGCTTCATTGTGCATTTAAGTTTCAAAGAGGGGCTTCCCAAGGCTGCATTTCTAATGTTCCTCTCAAACTCCCAGAGGTAAGGAAACTCTTCCATATAGTATACCATTTCCAGAACATATATGAGTAAACAAGATGTGTGGTCTCAGAACTTGGGCCATGACTGCCAAGGCCAGTAGTGACAGCATCCTCTGTGAGCTTGTTAGAAATACAAATTCTCCAACTGAATTTGAATCCTACTGAATCGGAGCTCCTGGGGGTGGACCCAGCATTCTGTGTCTTCACATACCCACCCCCCAGGGGATACTGATGCTCCCTCAGGTTTGCTGTTGGGTGGAGAGACCGGCCTAATGTTGTTCTGGATGCAGAGAAGACAAGCCTGGGCCAGGAACTTGCTCCCCCAAAGCACCAAAGATCACAGAAGGAAGACCACAGTGATATAGGAGTGGGACCAAAGATTCTGTTCCATGTCACGGCATTTACCGTTGTGAAGCATTGAACTATATTCACAAGTGCCTTTAATGAAAGCTATTGTCTGCACAGTAGACCAGAAGACCTGGGGTAGTGACAGAGGAAGCATTCAGAAAGGCCATGTAGGGGAGGTAAAAACTTTACTTCTACCCATCTTAGGTTTTCAGCTGGGGCTCTTTAAGAAAAAAAAAAAAACAGATTTACAAGAGAAAAAGTAATAGTTTATTAACATGTTTATCTCACGTATGCATGGGAGATACCCAGGGAAAGATGAATAATGCTCAGAAGTGACTTAAAACTCCAGCTTAAATATCATCTTACATTAAAGACAGGCACACCACACACATACCCTGTGGAGCACTACACTATTGGTACCTACTCAATTTAGATTCTAGTGTTGGTATTAAGGATTCTAAGGTGAACCGGACAGATGCAGATTCTGCAGCTGCTGATCTCATGATCTCATGGAGATTACAGACACAAGGGAAGAATGATAAAAAGACAATGACACTTCTGGATCCATGAGAAGACCCGAATGCCAGCTGTGTCTATAGCCATTGGGTTTTGAAGCCCATCCAGAATAATTCTTTGTGTGAATCTTCATGAATCTTTGGGAATATTTGTTGATCCTTTTAGTATCTGCCCGTGATTCTTACTCATGAAGTGCATTCTAAACCAGTGGTTCTCAAATGAGGGTGATTATGCCTCTCAGGGAACATGTGGTGATGTCTGGAGACGCATTTTGTTGTCACAGCTGGGAGAGGGGGAACTACTGGCCTCTAGTGGGTAGACAACAGAAGTGCTGCCCAACATCCTATAGTACTCACTTCAAAGAATTATCCTGACCCGAGTGTCAATAGTGCAGTGTTGAGAAGATCTGGTCTAAGTGTAGAGCTTCATATCCACCCAGCATATGCAGACCTTGATTTTTCTTTGTCTCCACTTTATCCTGTGATTAATAGGAAACCAGAATCCAAAGTTGGGCCTGTGAAAAGTTAACAAGTAGCAAGCTACTATACGTGCTACATGTATAATTTTTCAAAAGTTAAAATCATGACTCACAGGTAAATACAAATATCAATTCATTAATTTATGAGGACACCAGTAAGATGCTATGACAATTTAAAAGGCCATTTAAGAAGCTGAGATATTTATGAGCAAAAAGAAATGTTAATATGAGATTGCTGAATTAGAAAAATACTAGTTAATGTGCAACATGCCTCAGCCTTTGGGATTATCTGATCCACTAGATAGAAGTTATTTTCATCTCCTACTAAGCAAAAATGGACAAGTAATTGGTCATTTCCCTAAGTCTGGGGTCTTCAATCAAGAGCGAACAGTGGCATGAACTGAGAACATGCTCCTAAACATCTGGTGGCCTTTGTCCCTGAATGATATTTGAAGGATTTTCATCAATCATTTTGGCCTTATTTACAAGGTTTGGATAATTTTTTTCTGATGCCTCAAACACGTGACTTTTAATTTACTAATGCTGCCTTACTAGAAATGGCCTATACAGTATGGGTCAAAGAAGTGGAAGGAAGTAGGCTGAGGTCTAGAGGGTGGTGGGTGGAGAGGTTGTAGTAAGTCAAGGTGATAATGTACATAGATGCCATTTGTTACCTGCCTTTGATAAGGCATGCACTATGCTAGATGCCTTCACGCAACACTGCCAGGTGGGTTTCACCATCATCTCCATGTACAAATGAGGAAGAGTGAGAATGGCAACAGCAGAAGTGGGCAGAGTAAGGAGAAAACAGGGTGGGATCAAGACTAGGGGAAGAAATAGAATTTAGCTAGACAGAGAAAGAAGGGAAGATGTTGCAGGCTGTAGGAAAACATTAGTCCAAATTTGAGGCTGAAATAGTGATAGCATGTTCAGGGGCAACGAGGAGGCTCTTCTGGGTGATAATGAATGTGAATGCAATGTGAAATTGGATGAGTGCTACAGTGACAGCAGCTATTAATAGTATCAGTGTTATTTTACCCAAATGATTGTGCTGTTGCTACATGGCAGTGCCTGGCAGTACACCGTGGTGGTTAAGAGCCAGGTCTTAGGGGAAGGTAGAATTGAATTTCAACACCAGCTCAGTCACTGCAAGGCTGTGTAGCCCTGGGAAAGTTGCTTAACCTGTCTGTGTCCTCAGTTACCAGACCTGTGAAATGAGGGTGCTAATACTACCTGATACAGCTGGAATGGGGATTCAGCACAACCCTGTACAATCTTAGTCCTTGATGTCCTTGGTGGTTTAAGTCCTTGGAGAATGGATGTTGGTTCTGGAGGAGGAAGTGAATAGATAGGATTTAGCAGACAATAGTTTTAAGCATTTGTTGGTAAGTGTCACAGAATTTGTCTGAGTTTTCCCAAAGAAAGATTCTAAGAGGAGACTTTAGTGCAATTAGTTGATCTGGGAGGTGACTCAAGGAAAACTGTAGGGAGGGTGGGGAAGTGAAGCAAGGAAGAGAGGGCAACCACATGAACGGTCTGTTATTCAGCCAGTTGCTTCAGTGGGTGCCTGGAACTTAATTCCTCTGGGGACCTTGGGAGCAAGGATAGAAGACTTCAGAGTCATCCTACCTGAGGGGAATGGGAGCTTTGGATTTTATACCACAAATCTGAGTGGGCATTGTTTTGGGGCTGCCCAAGGTTGATTTTGAGCACTACTGGACTGCTGGGTATGGACTTTGGTCCCAGATAAAGCTCTCAGCAAAGAGGTGTGGATTTCTGCAATGGGGAGTTGGGCCAGCCCTTTAATGGAAGGCCCAGAGAGGCATGGTTTTGTGGGTGGCTGGGAAGCCCTCAGCACCTGCTAGAGTCAGTGTCAAGTCATAAGAACCACCACCTTTGGGCCAGTAATCTACATCTGAGAAATTAAAGAAACAGCCAAATACAGAAAAAGATATATGGAAACACTTCTCTGCATCACGTGTGTAGCCCAAATTGGAAATAATAACAGTAGTCAACATCTATTGAGTGTTTTCCCTGTGCCTGGCTCTCCTGAGTGCTCAACAAATAAGATAAATTTCTAACAAATGGAAACTGGTTAAGAAACTCAATGGAATATCACACAGACATTGGAGGGGATGGTTGTGAAGACAATAATGACATGGAAAAATCACATAAATGAGGAATTAATACTGAACAGGAGATTGCGTGTAGAGTAGGATTCCCACTAAGTGCCCTCTCCCAAAGCTTCTATATAAGGGGAAGAGAGTGGAGTCTGAAAGGAAATTTATAAAAATTTTAACTGCAGTTTTGGTTATGTAATGGGTTTGTGAGTGATATTTTTACTCTACTTTATAAATCTTTATTGATACACGTGTGTTACATTTACAAAGACAACTATAATAAACTTGAAAAAGTGAAAGAAAAATACATCTAAAAATAGGTGGTGGAGATCCAGTGGACATTTTGAAGAGGGAATAATATAATGGAAAATGATATTTCAGAAAAGTTAATCTGGGGATGGTGTGGAAGATAGATTGGATTGGCAAAGATCCAAGGTGAGAAGTCCAGCTTGCAAATTAACAAGGGTCATAGGGAGTGTGGAAAGGAAAGGGCCAGTTTTAGAGGCTTGGCACTGAAAGGAATGAAGGGGAGGAAAGAGAAAAACACCAGAAATGACCCCAAGATTTAAGGCTGAGTGATAGAAAATTAGAAATGAGCAACAAATATATATTGAACACCTCTTTGAGCCAGGTTTCTTTACACTTGCTCTCTAATTTAAACCTAACATCAGTCTTATAAACTATTTAATAGTCCTATTTTATAAGTGAGATAATGGAAGATCAGAGAAGTAAAATGACTTGTCCGAGGTCACAGATAATTGAACTCAGATAATTGTTAAGTGAACTGGATGGGTGGATGGATGGATGGATAGATGATGGATGAATGATGGATGGTTGTTGGATGCATGATGAGTGAATGATGGATAGATGGATGATAGATGGGTGGGTGGTTGGATGAATGATGGATGGATAGATGATGGATGGATGGATTGCTAATCATATAAGGGGGGAAAAGTGTAGACTATTATAACGTCAAAGAAGAAAAGAGAATTTAAAGAAGGAAGTTGCAGATACCTTTGAAGGCAAAGAAAGAGATCTGGGGAAAGCACCAGATTCTGCACGAAGGAGTGGTCTCTGGTTCTTTTCGAGAAGGCCATTCCATTCAGGTAATGGGAAGTAGGTGTAAGCTGCATGGGAGACTGAGGGCCCAGGATGTTGTTGGGGGAATTTACGAAATGGCAGGTCAGACCATGTAGGAGATTAAAATAATCCATACATTTAAAAATATATTTAATAATAGGAAGGACAGATGATATAAGAGAACAAAAGGCAAGGGGGTAATGGGAAGGAGAAATAGAAAAAAGGAAAACAAAAAAAATTACTGGATAAGAACAAGGACACCAGACTACCTGGACTTGAGTCTCAGCTCCACCACTATGTGAGCTTGAACAAATCCTATAACACTCTTTGCCTAAGTCCCCTCATTTGTACAGTGGGGAGGATGGTAATGGCCCCCATCTCAATGGCTTCATAGGAGGATGAACTGTAGAATGTAACATGCCTGACCCAGTGTGTGGCACGTGGTAAAGCCGAGTCAGACAGGGATCCTTCACTGTCACATTAAATACCATTTCCTAGGAAAGAGACGCAAGCTATAGATCAAGAACTGAGACTTGGAGAATGTGCCCCCAAGAAAGTATACCTAAAGTCCCCACATTGCACTGCCCAGGAGAGCAAGCGGTCAGCTCTTCCAGGTCAGTTCCCCCATTCTTCAGGAGAAAATAGATTTTGTGCAAGACACTGCTAACTTTATTAGTTGGAAACTGACCTTTTGCAATTTGCACTAAATGAGGCATAGTGAATTGCACTTTTTTTTTGTTTCCGTTCTTTTTTTTTTTTTTTTTTTTTACCAGAATTAATAAACAGAGGCTGCCCATCAAAGCAAAGTTAGAAAGAATGTTGGAGGCACCAGAGAGTGGTTAGAGGAGCAAAGTAATAAAGCACTTGAAGATTCCAAGGGGACAAATGAAGATCCATCAGACCCCAGCAAGCACCCTGAACTCAACGCCCTTTCTCGATTCCAGAAAGTTTTATGCTGCTATAATTGATGCTTGGAGAGGTCTGCACACTGCAGACTCAGCATGAGGGCTCCTAAAAGCCTTATTAACCCAGCCACTTAGCCTTTCCGAGCACAACCCCTACCCTGGCTATTTTGACTAAGGATGCACTGAGCCCCAAAATGTTCCCCTGTCAGGATGAAGAGGTTCAATTTAAGGCCTTTCTCCGGTGGGCTCTCCTCCCAAATCCCCTTGCCTATAGCGCTGGCTGCTGGCAGGCTTCATTGGAGCTCAGCCTGCTGTGTCCTCACTCCTTCCCTTTGGAATCATGTTACCTGCCAAGGAAGTTTCCTCTCCTACACAGAGCCCCCAGAAAAATTGCATGTCTGGGATCAATTTTGTATAGTATAAAAATCAGCCTGCACACCAGGTGGTTGAGGCGCCTCATCTACTAGAGAACTAGTATAGGCTGGTTGGAGGCCCGTTGGGTCAGGGCAGCGAGAGTTTAAGTCAGAAAGTTTATATCTATCTATCTATCTATCTATCTATCTATCTATCTATCTATAACTATATATCCATATCTATATCCATATCTATATCTATATCTATATCTATATCTATATCTATATCTATATCTATATCTATATCTATATCTATCTATCTCCCAGATAAATTGAGGGGTATGCTTTGCCAGGCTAGAATGCGCTTTCTCTTTCAGTGTTAGTGAGCCCTATCTGGCACAGCTGGATAGAGCCATGGTTTTAGTGGGGAGAGGGGAGTTTCCCACTAGAAACATTTTCCTGCTGGCAGGAGGGGCCCCAGGGAGACAGCGTCAGCTTGACAGAGTCTCTCCAAGGATAGAACTATAATATGCTTTGGTGATAAGACTGAGAACAACCATTGTCGTTTGTGTTCTAATACTAATTCTTTAATTAAATAATTAAGTGTAAAACAAAAATTTTTGGAGCATCATGTGTCAGGCACTCAGCTAAGTACTTACATATGCAGTGTCTAATTCAAAACTTCAAATGTTGGAGCTACTGTAATGCACTTCATTTTATAGCTGAGGAATTCACAGTTTGTGAGGCATGCCCACATACAGCATCTCCCTCGATCTTCATTCAACCCCCAGGAGGCTACGGACATCATTTTGCAGTTAAAGAAACAGCCTCAGGTGCTTTGTCTTCTGTGGCGAATAATTGACAGAACCAGGATTTAAATCTCAGTCTCTTGACTCTATATTGTTATAATTTTATTGGAGAGAGAATAGGTGGTGTGTATTCATTAAATTCCTCTGTATTGAAGGCCTGGGGAAAAGAGTTTGTGTATTGTCTTAATTCTCAATCAGAAGGGTGTGCTTTTCCACTTTATAGATGAGGGGACTGAGGCTCAGAGAGGGAAAGCCATTGGAACAAAGCCACACAGGCAGAGGATAGAGCTGAGGCTTATAGCCTCCCATTCTATCCTGTAGATTTTCTCTGCTACCAGTACTCCCCATTTCAATAGGAGAAGCAACACCATGTGATTTTCCAGCAGGGACAATGAGAGGGTGATTCTGGTCTTGGACCTTAGGAATTAAGACAGGTAATTGACACTGACAATTAAACAGGCTGCTAGAAATGTGATTCTGGCCTGGAGGGAAGATCAGACATGATCGAGAATTTAGGAAGGACCAGCTCTGTCCAATCAGAAGAAATTTGGGGCCTTTCATTTTCCTCGAAGGTTACAAGTCCTAATTTGAAAGTAACAACTTGCTGGACCAACCTATTGTTGCTGCCTTCCCCTGCCAGTCACAGTCATCAAAGCAAAGGTCTCCGAACATGCTAATGTCACGGCACATTTGGAAGGAGATCACTGTCCCGAGCAAAGCTCAAGTTCTGGGAAGAAGGAATCAAATTGTAAAGTTGAATCTCCATTTCCCTGGAGTCTTGTGCTTTGGAAAAAGTATCATTGGTTTGTCATTCTGGGCTGTCACCAGTGACACCTCTGGGCTTTGAAAGGTTACAGGAGAATAATAGGCTTCCTGGCAGTTTCCAGCAGGGTATATTTCTCACCTGGGCCAGGACTGTGCCTGTGTTTTTATTCGTGACAAGATGAGGAGAGCTTGGTTAAATAAGGAGCAGCTGCTCTTTTATACATCTGCTTTCCTGATTGATAGCATCCGAAAGCCATTCGTCTGATTTGAAAATAGACAGGTGTTTGCCGTCACTACACTGTGGGCTTTGAAGTTTAGTCTGTGATGTGATTACAGCACATACTTAGCTTATGCTCCAGGGGATAAAGTTGACCTTTGATCCTACTCCTCATTTAAAAATCACACATCTTGGAAAATGAACCAACCTAGGAAGATGCCCGAAGCTGCTTTTCCTGCTGATGTTGGTTTCAAACCAATTTAACTAGACTGATTTACCTACAGTTCTGTTTTTCTGATTCAAACCAATGACCTTTAAGGTCCTTTTTTTGTCCCTCCGAAAATCTCTAGAGGACATCTGTTTTTTTTTTTGAGAGTTCCAATGGGAACCCCAGAATCACGCCATGCTGTGGGCTCCAAATGAGGAAAGTGCATTTAAGAAAGAGACAATCATAAGAAATTCAAACTGAGAGTGCATGTTCTTTACCCTTCTCATTCATTCATTCAATTGCTCATTCATTCAACATTCACAGAGTCTTTTCTATGTGTCAGTTCTGTGATGGGAGCTAGTGATAAGGAGGTGACCAAATTATTCTCCAGGATCTTACAATTTAGAAGGCTACACAAGACAAGACAGTCAACACTGTCAAGGTAGGATGAGAAGGCCTGGGTGTACAGCCACTTTGGAAGTGTTCACTTTGGCTTTGATAGATACCCTCAGACAGTTCTCCAAAGTGGCTGCAAAAAAGGCAGGGTAGGGGCTTCTGAGAATTTGATAGTGCTTTGTTTATTGACCGCAGTGCTGTTTGCATGGCACCTTGTGGAAAATACTGAGCTGTATACTGAGGCATTTGCACACTTTCTGTAGTGCCTAGTATAATTTCAATGAAAAATAAAGAAATAAGGGGTAGCAGCTTCAGGATCTTTGGGAGCACAGAGGAGAGACTGGCCCTGCTTGCTGGAGGAGAGCAGAGATAAAAAAAAAATTGAAGAAGGCTTTCTGGGAGTGACAATATTTGAGCTGGGCCCTGAAAGATCAACAGAAAATTAGGCAGACAGAAAATGTGATGAGATGGGCTTGCACAAAGCTCTCAGTAGGAAGGAGGCCACAGGATGGAGGGAGGTGGCAGTTGGTGCTTGGGAGGTCTATGAGTCGCTGGTGTGGCTGAAGCCCAGGGTGTGGGGCTGTGGGGGCAGAAGGAGGCTGCAGGGAAGGGGGCTGGACTGTTTTCTAGACAGGATGTCCTAAAGGCAGTGGGAACCATGAGAGATTTTTTAAGCTGCAGTGCCAATGTAAAGCCTGGCTGTTCCAACAATCAGCATGCCTGCATGGTGGTATAAGATGAGAGACATTTAGGCATCTTTACAACAGTCCCAGAGAGTGTCCCAGAAGGCACCCCAATTGAGGGTACTGAGGGAGAAGAGGAGGAAGACAGATCGGAGATCAGGAGATAATGTGCCATCAGTGAGACTTCCTAATAAACTGCAAGGTGAAGGGTGGGGAAAGAGATGGAAAAATCAGATCTTTCTTCCAGACCAGCCTCTAGTGAGAATCACTTGGATAGAAATACTCAGGCCTAAGAGTTGATTTCCTTTACTACATAAATTCACAAAGATTCTCATTAGTCATTCCAGAAACATCTATTTCATGTCTATGATGTGCCAGGCAGTGCTGAGGTTCTGAGGGTATCCAGATGGAAGGGACTTATTCTTACCTCAAGGAGCCATCTGTAGAGTGTAGGGAGATTGAGGTCTTATTCTCTCTGCCTTAAAGCTCAGACAGTATGTTTGAGTTTATGCGATGGTGTCAGTTTCTTATTTGAGTCAAGGTCAGTTCCCCAGCCCTTGCAGTGACAGTGATATGGCAATCCCCAAATCCCTTGCAGAAAGGATCTTTCTTTCCCCTTGAGTAGTTTTGAGCCAAGCATATAACATTGCATGAATGTTTGAAAACTTCTCCTGCTTCTCAGAATGCAATTCTGACAGTGCTGAAGGCTGCCAATTAAATGAAGATTTAGATAAAGGCTGTGTGGGAGAGAGAACGCAATATTCTTAAACCTAATAATGGTTTTCTTCTGTCTTTTTGAAACTCTCAAATAATCCTGATTGACTAGCTCTCTGCTTTGGGCATTCCCATTTACTGGACAATTTAATAACATTTAAAATGTTTGACAACCTTTATTTGGAGGCAGACATCCTAGAGGAGTTGGTAAGTATGTGAATGCTGTACAATTAAAAAGAGGAACCAGGATTTAATACATATATATTTTTTACATTCAGAACAAGTCTCCCTCATGCCGTATAGCAGGGAGCACATGTGGGTGGTATGAGAACAGGCTCTCAGATTATATTAAATATGGGAAACATGTAATGACTGCCATGTGCCTTGCCTTGTGCTCAGTGTTTTTATCCTATCACCTCATTTACTCCTCCCAACAGCACTGAGGTGGATGCTATGACTGTAGCTGTTATGTAGGTGAAGTAGCCAAGGCCCACAGCTATGCTGCTGATTAGCTGTGAGCTGGTGATTCTCCATTTTGTGCTCTGGGTGGACTTCAGGAATTGGAGAGGGAGTCCAGAAAGAAATCCATGACAACTTCCTACTGTACCAGGGGATTCATCCGGGAATTCATCTGCTCGTTCATTCAGCATGTTTATTGAGTGCCCACTTTGTGCCAGGTATATTTCTAAATCAAGAAAGCAGCAACAGACACAACGAAGTCCTTGCCTTCACAGGGATTTTGTGTTAGTGAAAGAAGCAAACAGTAAACAAAGTTCATTACTCATATGTGCTACACCAAAATCAAGGCCTCATGAAGGATAAAGTGTGATAAGGATACTGTTTTCCATAGGGGTGAAGAATTGTGTGTGGGGTACCCCAGGAGAGGGGACATTTCAACTGAGACCTGCCTGAAGTGGAGTCTCGAGACGGAGAGGTGGGTCTGTGGGGGAAAGAATATGACAGGCAGAGTGGAGAGCAAGTGTAAACTCACAGAAGCAGGAACATGCCTGATGTGTTCCTGAAATAGTGAGGCAACTACAGTGGCTGGTCCAAGAGTAGGAGATGAGATAAAGTGTCAGATTAGGCCACGAAGAGGGTTTGGGCATTATTCTGAGAGTGGTGAGAAACCATTGGTGGGAGGAGGGCAAAGTGTGACATCATCTGTTGTTATGTACTGTAGAGGAAGCCTATGCAGTTAAGTCTGCAGAAGCTCACCTCCTCCATAGTCTGTCTTCTTATTTATGCACAGTAATTTTGCATATGTTAACCATTCAGTCCTCACAACAACCAATGAAATAGGCATTGCTGTCATCATTTCTTATTTTAACAGTTGGGAAACAGAGTTAGTGGGCAAACTGGGAGTGGAAAAGATGTTGGAGCTAGTCCGACAAAGCAGGGAGTAGGAGGGTAGGGAGAGGGATTCCAAGCAGAGAAATCAGTGGTTCAAAGACATAAATAGGGTGGAAAGAGAATGGCAGCCTGTTCACCATAGCTGGAGAGAGAGGCAGGGGTGCATCTGGTTGCACTTGAATGGTGTTCCTGTGCATCCAGGGTGCGAGCATGTGTGTATGTCTGTGTATGTGTGAATGAGGTGATGAGATAGGAGTCTGGGGAGGGAGACAAGTTTGCACCTGGTCTCATTTTCTTTTTCAATAGCTAGATAAACTTTATGTTTAAGAGCAGTATTAGGTTCAAGAAAAACTGAATTGAAGGTTCAGAGATTTTGCATATACTCCTTGTCCCCACATTCACACAGCTTCTCCCAGTGTCAAAATCCGGGCATCATAGTGCTACATTTGTTACAATTGATAAACCTACATCAACACATTATTATCACTCGAAGTCCATAGTTTACCTTAGACTTCACTCTTGGTGTTGCACATTCTGCGGGTTTGAAAAATGTGTGACAGGGGTCCACCATTATAGTATCATGAAGAATATTCCCCTACCCTGAAGATCCTCTGTGCTCTGTCTTTTCATCATTCCCTCCTCCCTAACCCCTGGCAGCTGCTGGTCCTTTTTGTCTTTCCTAGAATGTCATATAATTGGAATTATAGCTTTTCAGAATTGCTTCTTTTACTTAGTAATATGCACTTACATTTTCCCCCATCTTTTCATGGCTTAATAGCTCATTTATTTTTATTCCTGAATAATATTCTATTGTCTGGGTGTACCACAGTTATTTATCCATTCACCTGCCAAAGGACACACTTTCTTTCAAGTTTTGGCAATTATGAATAAAGCTGTTGTAAACACTTGTGTACAGGTTTTGTATGGATGTACAATTGCTGGATCAAGTAGTTTATTTATTTTTGTAAGAAACTGCCAAAGTCTGACAGAGCAGTTGTACTATTTTCATTACCATCAGCAATGAGTGAGAGTCCTATATCCTCATCAGCATTTGATGTTAGTGTTTTGGATGTTGGCCATTCTAATAGGTATGTGGTGATATGTGACTGTTGTTTAAATTTGCATTTTCCTAATGACATGTAATATTAAGCATCTTTTTATATGCTTATTTGCCATCTTATTTCTTCTTTGGTGAAATGTCTGTTAATGTCTTTGACCCATTTTTGTTGAGTTTTTCAAAGTTCTTTGTGTATTTTGGATAACAGTCCTTTATTGGATATGTCTTGCAAATATTCTTTCCCAGTCTATGGCTTTTTTTTTCTTATCTTCTTGACAGTGTCTTTTTTAGAGTAAAAGTTTTAAATTCTGGCTTATGGTTCTTTTGGTCTTGGATAGTGTCTTTGGTGTTGTTTAAAAAGTCATTGCTATTCCCAAGGCCATCTAGGTTTTCTACTATGTTATCTTCTAGAGTTTTATGGTCTTGTATTTTACATCTATATGTCTGGTCCATTTTGAGGTAACTTTTGTGAAGGATGCAAGGTCTGTGTTTATTTTTTTTTGTTTGTTTATTGTTTTGGCATGCAGATATTTATTCAGCTGTTCCAGCTTGATAGTTTTTGTTGAAAGCACTATCTTTGCTTCACTAAATTGCTGTTGTTCCTTTGTCAAAGATCACTTGACTATATTTGCATGACTTTATTCTCTTTCAGTAATGTTTTATCTATTCTTTCACTGATACCTTACTGTGTTGATTACTGTACTTTAATAGTAAGTCTTAAAGTTGAGTTGTATCAGTTCTCTGACTTTGTTCTTCTTCAGGGTTGTGCTAACTATTCTTCCTCCCAATTACTGTACCTTTTGTTTCTTTTCTTGTCTTATTGCATTAGATAGGACTTCCAGTACGGTGTTGAAAAAAATGGTGACACAGGACCTTTTCGCATTGTCAGTGATCTTAGCAGAAAAGTTTTGAGTTTTATACTATTAAATATGATGTTACCTGTATGTTTTTTGTAGATGTTATTTATTAAGTCAAGTTCCCCTTTATTTCTAGTTTGTTGAGTTTTTATTGTGAATGTGCATTGGATTTTGCCAAGTGCCTTCCCCACCTGCATCTATTGATGTAATCATGTGATTTTTTATTCTTTAGCTTGTTTATGTGATGAATTATATTAATTGATTTTTTAAAAGGTTTCTTTTTATTTTTTAATCCTCACTTGAGGATATGTTTATTGATTTTAAAGAGAAATGAAGGGTGAGAGAGAGAGAGAAATATGAGAGAGGAACACTGATCCGTTGCCTCCCATACACACTCAGAGCTGGAATTGAACCCTCAATCTAGACATGTGGCCCAAGCGGGGATCAAACGCACAACATTTTGGTGCCTGGGGCAGCGCTCTAACCAACTGAGCCACTGGCCAGGGCACATTAATTTATTTTTGAACATTAAACCAGCCTTGGATACCTAAAATAAATTCCATTCCAGTTGCATTTAATACACTTACCTCTTTCAATATCTGTCTCAAGAGAGTATAGCTCAGTGGCAAATAATGGAGTCAGGCTGCTTGAGTTTAAATTACATCTCTATTTCTTACTAGGTGTGTGAACTCGGCCAATTTAACCTCTCTGTGCCTTAGTTTTCATATCTGTTAAATAACATAAAGCACTACTCATCCAAAAGCATGTTTTTGAAGATCAAATTATACCTACAGAGTGCATGACTCCACCCTGCACCTGATGGATGTCATGATGGTTTGCCATAATTATCTCTCAGCATTTGAACATCTGCTCAGTGCGTTTTGTTTCTGTTTGGATTACCAGTGCCTGATACAAAATAGATGCTCAACATGGGAAAGATGTACATTTTTTCCTTTGTGTGTGTGTGGTGAGGATTCTGTAATCACACTTTGATTAATCTCTTTCTATTCAGTTAAACTAGCCACAAAGAAGGTTCTCTAGGGGGTGGATTTTCTTGGACTGCTCTGATCGTAGCCACCAAAGTATTCTCCATTGTCTAGTGCTGACTCTAACTTCCTGCTGGTCATCATCTTGGATTGGTTTATAGCAGCTGCAAGCAGGAAGCCTACCATGGAGTTAAAATAGATATCATTATTCCCATTTTATAAAAAGCGATGCCAGGAAAAAAACCATACATAGTTGCTTATGGTTTCCTAGGGTGGATACACTTCAAACATTTAACATCACTGTGTTCAGCATCTAAAAAGGTATAACTTCTCTACTTAACCCTGGCCCCACTACTTGTATCCTTTTTTCTTATAGCATTAGAGTCAGAATATTTACTCTCAAGCTTGTAGAGATTACTTCAAAGGTAGACAGACAATTCATAAATAAGTGTGAATAAGCTTTAGTTATAACAATGGAAAGATGGCCTTAGCACTGAGAGAGGAATGGCAGAAGCAAGGCTGTACTGACTGAGCTTATTTGCTGTGTGTATACACAGTTATTAAAAATGTCGGTGTGTATTCCACTCCCAAGTAGAAATTGGCACAAAAAAAATGTAAAAATATAAATTATGGAAAGAGTATATACTAACTGTTAGAAATACAAAAAAACATATGCATGAACACAAACTCCCTTATGGGAATTTTGCTTAAAGGAATAATCCCAAAGAAACAAAACAACATGTCCAAAAGAGCACACCACAGGCCAGGTACTGTGTAAGGCACTGGGAATAAAACCACGAGCAAGATGGACTTGAGAATTCATAATGTTATGACATGAACCTGGGAAAATCTGAAATGTTAACATTTGGGCAGAATTTCTCTCCTGTAGCACTGTTGGCATTTTTGGCCAGATGGGTCTTTGTGGTGGAGGCTATCCTGTGCATAATAGGATGTCCAGAAGAATCCTTGGCCTTAACTTACTAAATGGCAGTGGGACCTCCCACCTGTGACAACAAAAAAAATGACTCCAGCCATTGTCAAGTGTCCCCTAATGAGGGTAGGGGGTGCTCAAAGTTGCTCGCTATTGAGAACCACTGCTTTAGGAGAATATTTAAAAAGTTATGAAGGATCTGCTCAATAGAAAATGAAAACTGTAATTGGGAGGCTTGCATAGCATCACTGGGAAAAATAATGTTAATTTTAAAAGGCACAAAGTAAGATTGCATTTGTTCTATAGACTGCACCCAGGTTGGCTGAGGTTCTAAGCTCAGAGGAAAGGGAGGAGAGAAATCATAGAAATCACAGGAGCCAGGGAACCTCAATGAAGGGAGTAGATCAGTTTGTCTAGGATTAGGAACCCAAAGATAAACACAGGCCAGGCAGATATAAGTAAAACAATCAAATGCATGAATATGGAAATTGGGTGCCAAGAGTGACTTAAGTAAAGGTAGGCAAATATGGGTATATCAGGAACAATATTTAAAATGTTTAACAACAAAATATGGCAGAGGAAGCACCAATCATAATAGTTATCTGCTGAAACCACTCAGTATGGGCGTTGTTGTGCTTGCAAGAATGTGGGGGAAATCCACCAGGGTGTACCAGTTGGCCAGAGTCACTCAGTCTAGCCATGGTTCAAGCAGGGCTCAGGGACTAATCTTAGAGCAAGACCCGAAAAAACGGGCAGAGTGGAAGAATAAGAGGACTTAGGGCCCAGAATGAAATGTGCTGGAGGGTTGAGTTATATTTAATCCCATTTGCTGCATACCTGGAACCAGACACAGAGCAGCTTCAGACACAAATTATGTGTACGCATGAACAAAGACAGAAAGAGAGCACAGAAAAATGAAAACAGTTTGATTTGTAGGGCTTTCAGCATCGTGGGTGATTTTTTTCCCCTTCCTTTATTTAGAGGTCTGTTGATGCTGTTACAGTTTTGTTCCGGCAATAAAAGTAAAATATATGTTGATGTTGACAAAGATGAGAGGAGCCTTTGGAAGGATGTAATTTGTTAGAATTTAATATTCATTACATTTAAAAAAACCTATTAAGTTCATTGATGGAGTCATAAAAACAAACCAAATACTCACCATCTTCTTCCTTCCCAAGAACATGGCAATGGCCCCTTTAAGCAGGCCCAGTCTGTGTGAACGAAGGGGCCATTAAGAGTGTGATGATTGCCCAGGGACTGGTGTGACGTTTCATGCTGGAGGGATACAGCTGTCCATTTTCTTTGCCTCCTCTCATCCTGCTCCATCATCAGCTCATCGTTCATGCTGACCCAGTGAGGTTGGCATCAAGTTCTCCCCTCCCCATGCTGTAGGGAGAGATAGTCCTGAGGACACATGCATCATCCATCGCAACAGATTAGTTCTGATCATAGCCTAATTATGTGAAGTGCAGCCAAACCCCTTATTTATGCTTTTCTGGGGACAGGAAGGAATAGATAGGAATGGGTAATTGAGGGACATTAAGAAACGGACTAAAATATTGCTTGTCGTGCCTTAATATGAGTGCTATTAATGATGCATTATTGCAAGCACTGAGTAAAGAGGTTACTGCCAGCTCATTCATGCTGGGCATTCAGCAGATCCTTCTCCCCAAGTCGGGGATTAGTGCAGTTACTCCTTGGGGACAGCCTGGCTATCAGGAGCAGCACCTTGTAGAAGGTCCAGCTATTCTGTCAGGTTGCTGCAGGGGAAACATGCAGCTTTTAAAAGGACCCTAAATGCCAATATAAGAAGCTCTGAACCTTAAGGTTAGTTTATGGCAAATATGTAGGCACATCTGCCTTTTATTGTATCAGAAACAAATGCAGATTGTAGGAACCTGGCTTATTATTAACAGAGACACAAAATATTGGGGGGAAAACCTCAGTTAGGGACTAATGAGTTAGCACTCAGATATCCACACACACAGAGATGTGCATCTCTCAAAATATCTAATAGAGACAATTTAAGAAAAACTAATGTTTGCCCTTCAATTAGCTGACTCATTAAATCTGCACTAATATAGTAGCTACTAGCCACACGTGACTATTTATGTTTAAATTTTAACTAATCAAATTAGAGAAAATGAAACATTAAGAATTCATTTCCTCAGTCTTGTGAGGCACAATTCAAGTGCTTAATAGCTACATGTGGCTACTGGCTACCAGATTATACAATGCAGATATAGGGTATCTCCATTTTTAAAGAGATCTGTTAGAGCAGCACTGAGTTAAATAAATGATTGTGTAGTATATTCTCAGAAGAATGAGATACAGATATTCTGGCATAAAAAGGTCTCCTTTGTGTATTGCATGTAAATAAGTTACAAAACTCTATTATATTAATTTTACTTATAAACAATGCAATACACAAATTTTGTGTAAGTGTAGGAAAAGGCATGGAAGGATACTCACCAAGTTGTTTGCAGTAATTGTCTTGAGAAGGAAGGAGTAGACATTTACTTTTTATTTTCTCTACTATGTATGTACTGGCCGAATATATTTCAGTAAGAATGCATTAGTTTTTGTACTTAAAAAGAGATTAATTTGATGAGAACCCATGAAGATAGCTGAGAAACATAAATAGTTTTCTCTCTTTGGGTTTTTAGTTGGTTAACACCTGATTGAGGCTACCTGAGTGGGGTTGACCAGATGGCTCTTCAGGAAGAAGCATTGTGGAGGGAGAAAGGGGTTGGTTCATAGCGAATCCATCCCTGATGTTCTCAAGACACATCCACAAGTACGCCCCCTTTGTCTTAAATGTTCTATTCTGGTAAGAAGACAAATGAACTTCATAATCAATTCTGGGGACCTCTTATTATTAATCTTTGGGTGAGTTGATAGAAGCTTCTGTTAGGGGATGAGGCAGAAAAATACTGGGCTTAAATGTCAAATAGCCCTTGGGAGGCAATATACAACCATAGATACATGTCAGTCAGGACAGCTTCTCTGCCATTTAGGAGGGAATGAAAAAATGCCTTCCAGGCTGCTGTAAAAGCATTAAAATTGTGTGTGTGGAGCGGGTATGGGGTACATGAGGTGTCCTCATCTATCCTGTCCTGGGGAATTTACCTCTTTGCTAGCTGATGTACTATGTGAATAAAGCAGGGACGTAGAGGAGAAATACTTTCCTCTTTCCCTTTCAAAATCCATCTCTGTCCTCCAGCATCACAGACATTGTACTCTGGGGTAGAGTCACTTGAACTCTGAGGACAATTCTGCTTCTTCTGCTCTCATAGCTATGGTCCACTGGTCAGAGTTCCTTGACCTTTGAAATTCAGTGTTATTCTGTGGAAAATAATATATTGCTATCCCCTGCCTCATAGGGTGGTTGCTCAATGTAAAAGGGGGAAGAAGGGTGATGAAGGGTACAGTCTGTGCTTGGCACATGTTAAGTTCTTCATAAAAAATGTTAGCTTTCAATGAAATTAGTTTTACCTTTTGCTAAGCAACATTGCAAAGTGAATGTGTCTCCCCTCCCAAGATAGAAAGACTGTCATTGTAGGGTAAGAGTATCCTGCCACACTGCTTTCTATCTTTTTGGATCCCTGACAGTGACTTGCACCAGCTAATTGGTAAACTCATGCCAAGTGCCTAGTGCCTGAGAGTGATAGCTGAGTGCTGCCCAGTGGAAGCTGCCAGTCAGCGAGCCCAGTGCAATCCTGGGGTCCCGTCAACGCAGTAGGTGGGCAAAAGGCAACAGCCATGACTTTGAAGCTTAACTTTCTGAGGGAAAGGGCTAGATGTCTTTCCATTTTGATGGCAGGGAGAAAGGATCCAAAATTTTCTTGCAAGTTTCCTTGAAACAGCCTCATTCTATGTGTATTTATCAATGTTTTTCAAAGAGAGGACAATTTTCTTCATCTTTGACTCTTGACCATACTTACAATTTCATCTTGCTTGTTTAGTTAATAAAAATAAGGATTTAATTTTGCCAAGTCACAGATTTTTATATGAAACAGTAACAACACCATGCATTTTCTGAATATGTATGATATGTAAACTGGTCAAAAGCATTTTATACACATATATGTATGCACATATATAATTACATGTATATATGAATGTATCTATGTATACGCACACAGAGTTGATCTCCGTTATCTGAGGATTCTGTATTGTGAATTCACTAAGATGTGTTTGTAATTCCCAAGTCAGTACTCACAGCACATGTCGTGGTCATGCGCAGAGCAGTGAAACTTCGAGTTCTTTCATGTGCTTGTTCCAAGCTGAGGCCCAACAAGGTGACACTCTGCCTTCTCATTTTGATTCTCATACTGCAAACAAGTGTCCTTTTGGTGGTATTTAGTGTCTTTTTTAAAACACTTTTTATGCTTTTCATTGGCAATTTTGATGTTTAAAATGACCAACAAGTGAAATGTTGAAGTGCTGTTCAGTGTCCTAAGTACAGAAGGCTATGATGTGCCTTATGGAGAAAATGCGTGTTACGTAAGCTTCATTCATGCTTGGGTGTTCATTGTAAATGAGTCTGTGTGTGTGTGTGTGTGTGTGTGTGTGTATGATATCATATATGATGAGATAATTTTATGTATATTACATTCATGTGTGGGTGTTCATTGTAAATGAGTCTGTGTGTGTGATATCATATATCATGTATATATGATGAGATAATTTTATGTATATTAAGTATAAACAGAAACATGCATAAAGTAAGGTGGCATATTGATTGACAGAAATGTTGTGACCAGAGGCTCACAGGAACCTAACCCTGTATTTCCATCAGGTGTACTGGTTTGCTATTTACTAATTCACTGTTCATGGTAACCTTATAGACCATAAGTACCATGAATGAGAACCAATTGTGCATATAACTCTCTATAAATCCTCCCAGAGCCTATATGAAAAGGAGTGGACTGTGGAGCTTTATTTCCTGGACACTGGCCAGAGTCACAAAGTCCCTGTCTGCCTATGGCCATTGTACCCTTGTTTTGTCAAGCCCCATAGCTGCCGGGGAACCTGCTCAGGGAAGTTGGAGTGTGTTTATCTTTAGGTGTGTTTTCATTTTTCCAAGCACTTGCAATCACATACATACATAGGGGAATGGATGGCTTATCGCTCATTATACCAATGATACTACAGGGAAAACCTTTCTGTATACTTCAAAGGCAAAGTCCTTGGATCAGAGCACAGCAAAACCATAACCAGCCCTCCCTCTTAGATGGACAGATGGCCACACACTGTGCTTACTGCTTTCATAGGAGAGATAAACTTGAAGATTTGGTGAGTACCTTGAGCTACTGTCTCACTCTCTATGGAGTAGGCAGTAGGCTGTGAGAGACAGCAAAGGCATTGAAGCCAGACTCACTTGTGTTGCAGTCTGGGCTCTTTCGCATAAAAACAATCTCTCTCTCTCTCTATTCATACATATACATAATATATTTTACATGTATATATAAAATTTACTATAACCCAGGCACTGATAAGTGAGGCATCTGGGTATCTTTGATCATGTGTTGTGCATATCACAATATGAGGATAGTACTGTTAACACTTCCATTTTGCAGATGAGAAAACTGAGGCTTAGAGAGGATAAATTGTGTGTACAAGATTACACAGATGGAAACTGGTGAAACTAGGACTGAAGTCAGGAAGTTAGGTTGTAACTCCAGAGCTCTGCTTCCTTTCTACTGATTCAATAATGCTATTCCACATCCTTGAGAACTGAGGCCTTGTTCAGATGGGTGATGACTCCAACAGAGAACCAATATGAAATGCATCGTGCAGGTTCTGCCACTGAGTGGAGTTCAGTGGCAGGGCCCAGCCTCCCGCTTAAACTTCTGTTTTCCTTCTGCCTCCAGGCCACCTCTGAGCATTCTGATGTTTCTCTCCAAATTGACAAGAATTCCTTCTAGGATGAGGATGGCTTGACTTTGGTCTTTAGAAAGGATTTAATATCAACTTATTCACATTTTCTCACCTACTAGCAGCAGAAATGAAAGACTTAGGTATTGGAATTTAGGATACCAGCCTTTAGCTACTCCCTTAGCTGGGCACCCCATATATGTTTATATTATATTAGGGAAGATCATTCCAGAGAGCATGAGCGAAAGAGAAGGGACACAAAGCTGGGAAAGAGGATGTGAGGATGTGCTATTGAGCTGACTGAACACCTCCAAGTGCAACTGATTGATAGGTTTTCAGGAACATTCCCTTGAGAAACCTGCCTTCCCAAGTTGTTGGTGAAGAGAAGAAGGAAGTCTTTATTCACTTATTCACTCATTCCCATCAGCCACTGGCTAAGTGTTTATTCAAGGGGCTTCCCCGCCTTGCACCTTTGGGCTATGAGTGCATGGATGGAGCCCCTCTACAGAAGAAAGAAGCCCTAGGGCAGGAGTTGGGAGCCTTTTAGGCTAGACAGGAACTGGGTGCTGTCACCCTGCCTCTACCTGAAGTTAGCCACTCGGAACACACACGAGGCCAGGAAGCTACGTAACAGTGCATACCGAGTGTCTGGGACGGTCATGAAATTGCTGCCACCATCGCATCTGCATCCATGTTCCCACAGCTCATGCCCGTTTACCACATCCCTGCCCCTGTGCTTTTCTCGGCCTTTGCCCTGTCATGGCAGGAATTCCCAACTGTTGGTAAGGAACCTTTTCAATCTTCTGTGTTCTACTTTCAAAACTGTCTCTAAAGCCTAATGCAGTTTTTCAGAAACACTTGTATTTGTCTGGCTGACCTAATATTAATGCAGGTTCTCATCTCTACTTGAATGCTACTCTGCTATTGCTACACCATAACCAAGACTGCACTCTGAGTCTTTAGAGCTCATCTGTGCACCTCATGCTATGAAACCAAGTAGATTATTTATGTAGGATGGCTTACACCTACAGGGGAGACAGGGCCAGACACCCCAGAAAATTTATAAAGATTCTCAAGAGGCAATATACAAACCATGGGCTTATAGTTTCCCAGTTCAACTGCTCTGGTGAATCCTGGCACCTAAGACTTTGGTTGTCCCCTATGTCCCATGAGTTCTAATCATGAGCTGAGTGATGCTGTCCAGGCTGGAAAGCAAAGTTGACAAGAACTGCCAACCCTAGAGAGGCGTCAGACCCACTGATAATTAAAGGGCACCTAGGATACCTTGCCAAGTCTATTATTGGTTGTAGTGGACTTGACTACATTCCACAAGAGACAAAAGAAATTGACAGTTAAGCATTCAGGGATTGTACTGGCATAAGGGAGATGGTTCTTACCCCAGAGCTACAACACAGGACAGCCACTTGGGCAGTGATTTTGCTTTAAGCAGAAGTCTGTACTATCTGCTTTAGTGTTACCTGAGATGGTATGAAAAAGGAAGAGATTTGGGGACCCTGACTCTGATGCCGAATTCCTTGGGGCCAGGGCCAGGCATCTGTACTTTAACAAGCTTCCTGAATGAATCTGGTACACACTAAAGTTTGAGAACTACTACCCTAGGTGCTTTCAGCAAGTCAGGCTTCCTGGAGTGCTCAAAGCTGTGTCATGGTCCAGCACAGTCAGGAGAAAACAGGGAAAGCCAAGAAGTTATGAGGCTTCTCTTACATGTATGATTAGTACCTCTTGGGACCTGTAGCAAGTTCCAGAAGGTCTGTCAATACGAGTTCCCCCGGTGGAAAGTGGAGGTGATAACAGTGCCTTCTGTTGTCCTAGGGGGTTGGAGAACTAACTGATGTGGTGCCCATGGCTTGCCAAGCCCAGTGGCTTCCTTCTGACTGCATTGCTCTCATTACCACCCACACCAAAGGGGCTGGATCAGCTGGACCCACAGGCTACGGATGAGCCTCAGATCAGAAAAGCCCAAGACTAGCTTTTAGGACTTCCTGAGGCTCAGACATGGGCCATGCTTTCCAAGCAAAAGGCAGGAAACCCACTAGAGAGGGTCCATCAAGCACCTCTCAGGGCTGCCATTATCATCAGGCAGGCTTTGGATGTGGTCAGACACGGGAACAGTGTGTTGGGTAAAACCGAATCTCTGATACGAGGATAGTTTGCTTAGACACCCAGTGTAGGACAGACAGGCCTTTCAAACCCAGTAGATCTTATTGCCCTGTCAAGCTCCTGAGAAATGGACACTGGTATGATATATCTTATCCACTACCACATTAATAAAGTCTAAGAAAAAGTAGTGGGTCTTTTAGGACTTACCCATTGAACTTTTTATTTTAAGTGACACATTCTAGTGCCAATTTAATTGTCATTCTGATAGCATTACTGGTAATACTGTCTTCAGTTCTCAGAATTAATTTGGCTGGAAAAATTCCAGGAGGACTTAAATGTTTCTCATTAAAAGCATTGTGGATAACTTATTAGACATTGTAACTAATGTAATATCACCCAATGTAAAGCCACCCAATTAAGATGTGGTTTCTTCTCTTCTGATTAGTTGGCAAACTTTTCCATATGAGTCTACCCTCCAGAATCTAGATCAATTAAGCATATATAATTCAACCGAGCCATTCGCTGCCCCATCATCACTCTCCAGTGAGAGATATCCCAGCCGGTTAGTAGGCTTGCAAAGACAAATGCTCTGGACTTGAGTTAGGGAGTTGACAAATGGATCTCTGTGAGAAGTTTATGTGCGAAATATTTCTCTTAGCCCCTTTGGCAGAGATGTATTCTGTTTTCTCAATATGGAAAATTTCTTGATATTTGTTCATTTGCCCTTTAAAAAAATAAAGAGAAGCCATTATGCCCTCTTTTTGTTTTTTTAAATATATTTTATTGATTATGCTATTACAGTTGTCCCATTTCCCCTGCTTCACTCCCCTCCACCATGCACACCCCCTCCCACCCACATTCCCCCCTTTAGTTTATGTCTATGTGTCGTAAGTTCTTTAGCTTCTACATTTCCCACACTATTCTTGCCCTCCCCCTGTCTATTTTCTACCCACCATCTATGTTACTTATTCTCTGTGTCTTTTCTCCCTGTCTCCTCCTCCCACTCCCCTGTTGCTGACCCTCCATATGATCTCCATTTATGTAGTTCTGTTCCTGTTCTAGCTGTTTGCTTAGTTTGCTTTTATTTTAGGTATGGTTGTTAATAAGGGTGAGTTTGCTGTCTTTTTACTGTCATATTTTTTATCTTCTTTTTCTTACATAAGTCCCTTTAACATTTCATATAATAAGGGCTTGGTGATGATGAACTCTTTGAACTTGACCTTATCTGAGAAGCACTTTATCTTCCCTTCCATTCTAAATGACAGCTTTGCTGGATAGAGCAATCTTGGATGTAGGTCCTTGACTTTCAAGACTTGGAATACTTCTTTCCAGCCCCTTCTTACCTGCAAGGTCTCTTTTGAGAAATCAGCTGACAGTCTGATGGGAACTCCTTTGTAGGTGACTATCCCCTTATTCCTTGCTGCTTCTAGAATTCTCTCCTTCATTTGAATCTTGGGTAATGTAATTATGATGTGCCTTGGTGTGTTCCTCCTTGGGTCCAACTTCTTTGGGACTCTCTGAGCTTCCTGGACTTCCTGGTAGTCTATTTCCTTTGCTAGATGGGGGAAGGTCTCCTTTATTATTTGTTCAAATAAGTTTTCCACTTGTTGCTCTTCCTCTTCCCCTTCTGGTATGCCTATAATTTGGATGTTGGGACATTTAAAGATGTCCCGGAGGTTCCTAAGCCTCTCCTCATTTATTTTGAATTCTTGTTTCTTCATTCTTTTCTATTTGTTTGTTTCTTTCTTCCTTCTGGTCTACTCCACTGATTTGAGTCCCAGTTTTCCTCCCATCACCGTTGGTTCCCTGTGCGTTTTCCTTTATTTCATTTAGTGTAGCCTTCATTTTTGCATCTAATTTGCGACCAAAATCAACCAATTCTGTGAGCATCCTGATCACCAGGGCTTTGAACTGTGCATCTGATAGGTTGGCTATCTCTTGGTTGCTTAGATGAATTGGCTCTGGGGCTTTGATCTGTTCTCCCATTTGAGCCCTTTTTTTTGGGGGGGGGGGGTCTGGTTGCAGCTGTTACTAGTGAGGGCAGAGCCTTAGGTGTTCACCAGAGTGGGACATCCCAGTTGCTGGGTTGTGATGCAGTATGTGGGGGTGGGGTCTGAGAGGGAACAATGGCGCTTGCTTGCTCTTCTCTCTCTCTCTCTCTCTCTCTCTCTCTCTCTCTCTCTCTCTCTCTCTCTCTCTCTCTCTCTCATATTTCAGTCCCTTTCGCTGCTTCCCACAAGCAAATTGGGTCCTTCTGGTGCTGATTTCTGTGTGGGTGGGCTTGTGCACATTCTAGGACCCTGTGGGTCTCTCCAACGAACTCTCCTGTGAGGCTGGGAGTCTCTCCCGGCACCTCAACTCCGACAAGTGTTTTCAATCGGTGATTTTAGGTTTTATTTCCTGGCGCTGAGGCCTTAGGTTGTGAGGTCTGTCTCATTCTCCGTTTTCACCTGGATTATTGGTCTGGGTGAATGGTTGTTGGGCTTCTGTACAGTTCAATTTTCTGTTAGTTCTGGTTGTTTTCTTGTTTCTAAATCTTTGTTGTCCTTAATTTTGGTTGTGCGAGGAGGCACAGTGTGTCCACCTATGCCTCCATCTTGGCCGGAAGTCCCCATTATGCCCTCTTCCTTCTTGACCTGCCCTAAGGAGCAGATACAGATGGGAAGGCAATCCCTGTTGGGTAATGGCTGCTTGTCACAGGATGTGAGGTTCTGTCTGGATTCTTTGAGTCACTGAGTATATGGGGCTTCTGGCTGGATGGCCTACTCCCTGTGTCTGGGGATTCATTGGGGGTGGTTCAGTAAAGCAAAGCAAGGGTTTGCCAGCTGCCACCAAAGTATTTGACCTCATGATAATTGCAAATGCTCCCTGAATCAGAACATTTGAAAATCATTTGGAGGGATCAGGAGAATAGCCAGAAGTTTTTTGTAGGAGAGTTAGAACAGTGACTGTGGCCTGACATGAAGAGGAGGGAGCAACTTAGAGCTTTTTCTTCCCTCTTCCTTCTGTCTACATCCCCTCACCCCCCACAGTGGATTTTCCTTCAGGCACATATGAGTGCAAACTGAGGAAAACATAACTTAAAATCAAAAGGCTCAGCAATCTGGAGTCAATAAAAAGTTACCTCTACAAAGAAGCATGAGTTTCCACATTGTGCAAGTGCCCAATTTCGCTGTACCTGGATGTGGCAGGACAGATGTACATAGCACTGGCAAGTAGAAGGCCAGATGGGGCTATAATTAGAGGGTGAGCGTCCAACAGATTCTTAGAATGGGCCAGACATTTGTGGTGTTCAGAATATATAGACTGGCTCGTAACTTTGGGTAGTGGGGTATGAAGCTTAAAGACACATTCATGGATTTCCCTTTACTAAATCATCTCCTCTAGTAGTCATTTTTCATCAATAGGCAATTCAGTAAAAGTTAGAATTGAGCATAATGTTGCATATCATTTCAGAACATCTGGTCCTAATATGTGGTAACAGCTGTTTAGTACCTGAGATATAAACAAAACATTTTCCCCTTGGCTGTCAGTGTTTATCCTCCTGGAGGCGCAGTGTCTTTGAGGCAGGCCTGCTTCCCAGTATTTCCAATCACATATAACAGTAACGGCAACAATATCAATAATGCAGTGATGATTACCATACATTGTTTTACTTATGTGCCAGACACTGTGCCAACCATCAGCCTTTTGCCAGCATTTAGATGAAAAAAAAAAAAAGGTGTAAAGCTAGAGAGTGGCTCTGCTGAAAGTTGAACCAATCTGTTCAATGCCAAAGCTAATGTTCTTTTACAATTATAATAAATTGCTCCCAAGTAAGGCAAATGAGAAAAGGACACCACTGTATATGTCAGAAATGACGAAGAGAGCAGAAGGGAACCCAAAAGGGTTTTTGAATAGCCTTGGTCCAGAGTGTAAGATTGACTTTTTGCTACTATCTTGTATTGTACATTCCTTGGTCATATGATCCAGTCAACAAGCCCTTTGCCCCCCTCCTAAAATTCAAGATGGTAACTTCTTGAGTAAAACCACATTTATAAACATGGCTTTACAAATCTTCAGTCAAAACTTTTAGAATCAAATTTTAAAGAAAATAATTATACCTATGCACCCAGTATCAAAACAAATAAATCTTTAAAGCAGACTTCATAAAAATAGTTTTAAGATCTATAGGTGTGTTTTTATTACTAACTCATAATTGTTACTTAAATAGCATAGTGTACCTATAATCTTCTACCCAGGCTTCCATATAATGCTAATCTTTAGGAACACAACTGAATACCTTAGCTTCTCCAATACTCAGTTTCTCAGATCCATATTTGGGTTTCTAAAGACTTTACTTGTTTACCTTCTGGGTTTTCTTAGGGCTTTTTTCTTTCCATTTATGACCTGTTACTTTATACAAGAGGATATACACCATGGGGCAGGCAGGTCCAGGAGTAAGAGAAAGAGGAAGTTGCGTACCCAAGAAGTACCCTCTTCCTCTGAGCATCATTTACACTGTGCCTCAGGAAGAAGGAAGAATTTCTTTAGATGACTTCCTGTCTCACCCTCACTCACCCTGCACTTATCACCTATTTTGGAAAAAAAATGACTCCACTTCCAGGATCCTTTCAAGGATCAATACCTATCCACTCTTCTACCTTCGCTCCCTTCGTTTTCAGTTAAAAACTAAGACTTTGAAGTGGGCAGATCTGTGTTCAATTTCTAATTGTAACTTTACAATTGTATAAGTTTGGGCAAATTATTTTAGCTCTTAAGCCTCAGTTTTCTCATCTGTGAAATGGGAATAAAATAGGACTGATAACAATAACTACCCCCATGTGGTTGCTGTAAGGATTAACTGTCATAGTGTGTGCAAACTATTTAGAAGAGTGCTGTGCTCACCATTAAACCCGAATGGCAGCTAGTGTTGCATACTTGACGTGTACATGTACTTCTCTATTCTGACTTTCTCCTTAGCTCCCATATGTACACCATCACCTTACACTCAGTTCATTGCTATGCTATGATTACCCACTAAAGGTAATTTTAGTCCCTCCCTATTCACCATATTTCCATCATTGATATTAATGTTCTTGAAATCAGAGGCAAAATATCTAGTATTATTCTTTTTTCTTTTATGTTCCAATTACATTTTACGTTCAATATTATTTTGTTTTAGTTTCAGATGTATAGCATAGTGATTAGACAATCATATACTTTACAAGTGTTCCCCCTGATATTTCCAGTAACCACCTGGCACCATACGTAGTTATTCCAATATTATTGACTATATTCCTTGTGCTGTATTTTACATCTTTGTGACTTTGTAACTACAAATCTGTACTTCTTAATCCCTTCACCCTTTTTACCCAGTCCCCCAAACCCCCTCCTATCTGTCATCCATCAGTCTGCTCTCTGCATCTATGAATCTGTGTCTGTTGTGTTTGTTCATTTATTGTGTTCCATAAATTCCACATGTAAGTGAAATCATATTGTATTTGTCTTCCTCTGTCTGACTTACTTCACTTAGCCTATTACCCTCTAGGTCCATCCATGCTGTCAAATATTGTTAAGAGAAATATCACAGATTTTGCTGCCTATGTTTTCTTCTAGGAATTTCCCAGTATCATTCTGATGCTTCTGTCCCTCAATTCAACTGCAAGCACTTTGCCCGCCCCCCGCCCCACCCCATATTGTCCACTCACTTTCCTACACACACCTCTGGATAATCAGCCACTGACTCCCATCATTTCCACTTTTATCGTCCTTGGAAGATGTCCCTTGTAAGCCTTGGTTCCATTCTCTTTGAAACAATCCTATTGAATTACCAAAACTCACTGATTCTCCATTTCTACCGACTTCCTTGGGACTTTCTTGGTAGGTAGAGATATCATATTTCACTTAGGAAAGGAAACATTTTTACTTCTTGTGTCCTCCCTCAGTGCCTAGTAAAGCACCTGGGCCCAAGTAATAACTTGACAGATGTAATGTGGTTTATAAATTTCCTTTTCCCACTATTTCTCCTCACAGTTATTTGTTCCTTTATTCTGTCATTAATTCAACAATTCATTCATTCAGTCTTCAAAAAAACACTCATTAAGTCTCATGCTCATGAAGGGAGCTGAAAGTACTAACAATGTAACAGTTCTCTCTAGGAACTCCCCAGCAGGAGAGAAAAGTATCTCCAAGGAGAGAGCCTTGAGAAATAAAATTTTCAGCACAGCAAGTATTTGTTGTGCCCTGACTATAACTCAGGCGGCACTGGGTTTCAGTGGTAAACAAGATAACAGCCCTGGTGGAACTCACAACCTAGCAGAGAAGATGGTTTTAGATAAATAATTCCATGAAGCTTACAAAAGGGTGAATGTGACAGCATAATAAAAACGATTTTATCCTGTCTGAGTTGGGAAATGTCCCTTAAAATTACTGTATTTATTCCAAAGTTTAAAAATTGAATGTAACAGAGCTAAGGATGATGTGTATCAGGGAGGAGGAAGAACACTCCTGTAGAGAGGATTGAGGGGGGTTCACAGAGAAGATGTCGCGGGCATGGGTTCTTGATATATTCATAGAAGTTCATTCATCAGTGTGGGAGTCTTAGCAACAGACACAACTGTATGGGCAGCAACTCCAAATCCCCTCAAAATGAGAGACCTTTTAAATTCTGTCCAAGCCTGACAATCTTCTCTTTCATGCATCTCTAGTATGTGGGTTGGCTTAGTGTGTTAATGAAGTTGACAGGACAAAAGTTTTCTTTCTCTTTCAAACTTTAGAAAGGTGTACTACAGAGCTTGAGGAGGAGAGCAGAGTTGATTTTGTTGATTCTTCTATTTGTATTTTTCTTCCCTGTTAAGAATATACTTTTGAAACTACAGCCCTAAAATTTGTATGATCAGAATTGCAAACAAGCTTCTACTTGTAATGGGAGAGGAATGAGCAGAAAATCTCACCCCAGTTCAGTAAAACTTGACCTCTTGTGGTGACATTGTGGTCCCTTGTATCAGTTTAAGGAAGTTATCATCTTGATTGGCAGAATTGATGGCTTACATTTCACCCTTTTCTAAGTTGTCTTTATAAAGATCTCTTTCTTCAAGTCAGACTAAAGATTGCACTACAACTAACATAATTGAATCACTTGATTTCCATCTCCAATTTAAGGTATTTGAAATGTACAGGAGGTCTAAGCAAATGAAGGGGTGTGCAGAGCATTAGCAGTTCTCCAGATAGTTAGGCAAGTGCCCTCTCCTTTTGCCTCTACTATGTCAAAATTGAAATCTTCAGTTGACTGCAGCAGGGCCAAGTACCTGGACTTGAAAATAACTTTTGATTCTTGCATTCTTAATTCTGCTCCAGAGAAGTCTTTGGGTAAGATGTATAAGACCAGAGGGGGTCTCTCACCAGGAATTACATAAATGGTGGATATTTAAATTTGTACAATGTTATTGAGAATTATAAGATATGTCAGCCATCTCCTATGCTAATATTTTTCGAGGTGAATTATTTTGTAGATGTTTGAGGTGGGTCATACTGGAAAGAAAAAAGACAGGAGGAACCAAATTATTTATAATTATGTACGTGTTGGCGGGATGGGGGCTGCCTTCTGAGACACAAATGGATAACAAAGAATAAGTTATCTCTTTATAGATAGAACATGACAATAATTACATAGTTTCTGGCTTCAAAAAGTCATAATCTATTAATTTGATGGATATCAAAAAGCCATAATCTGTCAATCAGGTGTCAGAAATAAGAATATTTCAGTGCTTTGAGGCATGACATTTAGAATTCTGCTGGATACCTTTATTTTTAATCTGATAGTAATGGGGAGAAAGGATTCAAACATTCTCAGCATAGTTAGGGAATGAATATTATTTTGGCTATTGTAACAATTTTGCAACTTGAAAGTGGTATTGAATCAGTATGCTCTATTGAAAAAGTGTAAAATCACGCTGCAGTGACTTAGAGGGAGATAATTTCATCCTAAGATTTTGTTGACATAACCCATTGTAGCATTGCTTTCTTGTTTTAAATGTGAACAGATTATTTCTTTGAAAATTCCTGCGATCCATCCATTATTTCTGTGTACTATGTGGATATGTCCTTGAAACTTTATTAATGGCTAATGAGGAAAATGCTCTAGTCTATCGATGGAAGGTCAAATGAAAGGGAGACATGGGAGATGTAACACACATAGAAAGATAGAGCTTTTCCAGAACCCAGCAAGCTTGCTAGTACTAGTGAACAAAGACATACTCCTTCTCAGATAGGAAAAATTAAATGCTGTAGCTCCTTGGTGTTATAACATATATTTCAAAGCTGAATGCACTTGCATATGCCTCATTGCAATTACTTTGGTTTAAGTTGCTTTTATAGACACTTGATAATTTTTTTGCAAAAATATTGCTGGTGCAGAGGTCACCAGACCCACTGGATTTACCTCTTTGCTCATGACAAATATGGCAAAAGAATAGCGCTCCATTCCTGCCTTTCCTCCTGAGGCCCTGCTAAAGTTCAAGTCGAAGAGAGAGAATTATTCTGCATATCTAGCTTAGACTTTGTGGCCTCTATCTTTAACACAAACACCTAGTTCAAAA
This sequence comes from Glossophaga mutica, assembly GCA_039655065.1. Classification (NCBI taxonomy): domain Eukaryota; kingdom Metazoa; phylum Chordata; class Mammalia; order Chiroptera; family Phyllostomidae; genus Glossophaga; species Glossophaga mutica. Next base: position 26,559,726 of record CM077315.1, read on the forward strand.
AGCAGAAGGTAGGGAGAGCATCAGTGTTCAGAAGCCAAGAGAAAGGGAAATTATTCCTCCTGCAAAGATCTATTCTGAACCTAGATTCTGTGCTTAGGAGAGCAGAGCAGCTAGCAGCAGAAGACTGGTTCTTCTCTTTCTCCCCATAAGCCAGCTTCCTTGGGGGTTTGCATAAACATACTCACCATACTATTGTTCAAAGGACAGGGAAAGAGGGAAGAAGGTAAGATTTATTAATACCCAATTTGTGTCTGATAGCATTCTGGTTGCTTCGTAAATGAAAATTTATTTTATTTTCACAATGATCTCATCCATGTCCATGGTTTCAAATTTCATCTACCTGACCACCAATGACTCACATAAAAGCCCTTCACTTTAGTCATCTCCAAGCTAAAGAGCTGTACACCCAACATCCCAGTTAACACCCTTCTTTCACATCTCAAAGGCACCTTGGACTCAGCATTTTCCCACCCAATAGGAGACCTTCACTCCCAAGCTTCACTGTTTTCTGTTTTTCCCTACCTCAATCCATGGCATCACCACCCATCTAGTTTTGCCATTACCTCATTTCCACATGTAAATCTTGCCTCCTAAGTGTATCAGGAATTCATCTATTTCTCTCCATCTCCATCACCAGCACTGTAATCCGAACTACCCTTGTTTTAGCTTCAGGCTGGTCTCCCCGTAGTCGCTCTTACCTTCCTCCTAACTACTGTCTTATCCCAGTCAGAGGGATCCTATGAAAGCTTTAATATGATGCATCTGATCATTCCATTCTTTTGCTTAAAACCCTTCAGTGGGTTTTATTTGCTTCGGGAATTAAATAAAAACAAACTCTTGACATGAGCTACAAGGCTTTGCAAAGGATGCACTTACCAACTGCTCCAATATCCTCTCATACCACTCTACACTTCAAACTCCAGCCATACTAGTCTTTGTTCGGTTGCTAAGACCGTTATGTACCAAGACCTTTACATATACTGCTTTCTATTTTATTTTATTTTTTTGTTATTATTTTTTTAAACTTTTTTTATTGATGTTCAAATATGGTTGTCTCCATTTTCCCACTACCACTTTCCCATGTGCTACCCACGCCCACCTCCCACCCTCAATCCCACCCCTCCTTGGCTCCGTCCATGGATTCCTCATTCATGTTCATTTACATCCCTTTCCCTTCTTTCCCAAGTTATTTCCCTCTCCCCTCCCCTCTGGTTACTGTCAGTTTGTTGTCAATTTCAATGTCTGGCTATATTTTGCTTGCTAGTTTGTTTTGTTAATTAGGTTCCACTTATAGGTGAGATCATATGGTATTTGTCTTTCACCACCTGGCTTACTTCACTTAGCACAATACTTTCCAGTTCCATCCATGTTTCCCTATCAAAAATCTACCCATAACCTATTCCTGAGCCTTTTCCTTAATTCTGCCTCATTCATTTCTTTTGATCTCAGCTTTACAGCCAGTTTAGACCAGACACCCCTTTATTCTCTCTTGTAGTGTCATATACCTCTCCTGCATAGCCCAAGTGATAAACATCCTTCCATTTATTTATGATGATGATGTGACTAATGTTTATCTCCCCTGAAACTCAAAGATATACAAGGGCAAGGACTTTAAAAAATACATTTTATTATTGAGGGCTCATTGCTGAGCACCTTAGATAACTATTATTAGATAACTAATAAATAATGACTGAGTTAATAGATACATGGGTAGAATTAAATGCTTTTAACAAATTAGGAAATCAGGGCTCACTCTAAGTGAGTGCTTAGAAGTATCAGAGGCAGGATTCTTTCCCAGGGTCACAAAACCTAAGACAGTGTATCTATAGGAGCACTGACAGATGTTTTTTAAGGATTCTCTGATCACACTACACTGTTTTCAGTTTGACACTCTGCAGTATTTTTTCCCCATGCATATGGAATATTTTGAGGGTAGGAACTAGACACCATAGTTGGAACAATGAATTTCCTCCTCTTTTTTCACTGTCTCAATGACTTCAGGGTATCCTAGTTAAGCCTTTCTTCAAGAGCCCAAACTACTCCAAGTAAACTTGGCTGCTGATCTTACTCCCACAAATTTGTGTTCTCAGAATGATTGATGTCTGCTGGTATCTTTTGGAAAAGTTCTTACAAATATGACCCAGGAAACTATAGTCACAAATGTAGCATAATCTTATTGAGTCTTGGTCAGAATAGTAAGAAGTGTTGCATGGAAGTCTTGCATGAAAATTACGCATCTTCTGCCCTGGCTGATGTAGCTCAGTGGATTGAGTGCGGGCCTACGAACCAAAGGATCGCGGTTCGATTCCCAGTCAGAGCACATGCCTGGGTTGCAGGCCAGTTCCCAGCAACAGTTCCCAGCATGGGACACACAAGAGGCAACCATACATTGATATTTCTCTCCCTCTTCCTCTCTCCTACTCTTCCCCTCTAAAGATAAATAAATAAAAAATCTTAAAAGAAAAGACTTAAAAAAAAAAAAAGAAAATTACGCATCTTCTGTCATCTTTGCCCTTTACGTTGGCCTCCCTGGATGAGCTATCCAGCACCATCTCTCTCCTAGAAGAACGTTGTGACCAAATACATTTGTATTAAATGTATGAGTGCATGGGTGGGTAGGTGGATAGATGCTTTATAATATATTTTTATCTTAATATAGTTTACAGGTCTAGGACCAGAAACAAAGCAAGATAAATCTAAAGATTACATTCATTAATATTGTTTTAAAATACAGTGCATGGTATACAGAAAAGATTTTTTTCTTTGAAATCTCTATTTTTACTTACATAATTACCCCAGTTGCAGTACTTTTTGCAAGGTGTGAGAATTTTCTGTTTACTTATCTGCTTTCAATCTAGAATGTTTATTCCTTAAGGTCAAGGACATGGCAGTTTATCTTCTTATAATTGGAGACTTGTATGATCCTGGTTGGTCCCAGATTCTTAATATTTTCTTGAATGAAACATAACCTTCTCATGATGACAATAAAGCACATTGAAGAAAGCATGATTAGGAGGGTGAATCTCTGTTTTGTTTTGCTGAGAAATACTTGAATATTTTGGCAAAATCAAGGGTACATGCCTATTTTTGTGCAGTAGTCAGCCCCATCTGCCCTTGGAGATTGCAGAGTTTAAAGAGATAGTAGTGTGTGCAGTTCTGTCCTGCAAGACATGCACCACTCTCTGAGGAATCCATCTCTTGGGCAAGGAAAGCCTATTATTTACAACAAATATTTACAAAATAACTCTTTCATCATCCCTGATTTAGCCCTTCACTCACCCCAAAAAGCAAAACCTATTTGAGGGAGTGTTTGATTCCAGGAAACAGGATGGAGAGAAGAGGAAAGTAAGACAGGGAAGGAGGGACAACCCACTCAAGGGGACAGATGCAGGTTGATCACCAATATTGGCAACAGAGACCTCCTTCCAGGGCCATATGAGAAGCATAGAAAGTACCTCTCAAAAATGTTGATCTCTAGGAAACAGTTCCCATCCCCATTGGTCAAGACTTGCCCATGGGGTGTCAACTTCCTCTCATTCCTAAGCTGTGTAAGCGTGAGTCACCTTGTAGTTCCCTTGGGCACTCCATTGCAGAGTGTCTGAGAAATCCCAGGGCAGAGTGAAGGAATGGGAGGTGCAGCTGAGCCCAGGTGCTGGCTGATCATACCTGTGGGAAGCTGGTTGTCACAGCTATAGCTGTGAAGCATGTGGAAACAGTGTGCAAGAAGTGTTCAGCACAGCCTACTAGTTTAGATACAGACTTTAAAGGCCATTTATGAGGCTCCACATACTCCTAGAATGGGCTTATGAGCTTAGGAAGGTTAAGGCCTGGTAGGACACCAAAGGAGAGGCACTGAGGCAGAAGATAGTCCAGTGGGTCAAGAGGTCAACATAATGTGGTGAACATGAACCCAGGCTCTTGCATCAAATAGTTCTCATTTTGAGTTTCACTCCCATGGCTTCCCAGCATGAACTTGAGAACATTATTTAGTCTGTTTTAGTTATTTGTGTATCATAAGAAAAATGGGGATATAAATAGCAAGTTCATACTATTTAAGTTGTGGGTCTTTATAGGGAGAATGTAATCATACCTTAATGTTACCTGAGTACCTGAAAAAATACTAATACTATGTTTGAACCAATTTTAAAAATGGATCTGGAACAGATTTGTAACAGAGTTTTAAAAAGGAGTCATACCTTAGGATTGATAGAACCCTTAACTAAAGTATGCTTATCAGGTTATCATCTCAGAGTTAAATCTTCCACATGTGGTGGCCTTCTTGCTGGTGATAAAGAAGAGGAGGTAAGCACAGGATTAAGGAGTGCCCCAGGGGTCTTCTTTGGAATGGAGGGTACAGGGTCTACAGAAACTTGCTTCTCTCCACATTGCCTAATGAGAAAGAAAATTGGTGCTAGTGCACTTCCAGTACTAGTCATCGCTGGCTCAGCCTCTAGGAAGGGTGTGGGCCAGCAGAGAGGACTCCTAGACAAAGCCAGGGAAAGCTGTTAAAGACCAGGGGAGAGGAATTTAACATTAGGAGGAATGTGGGTTAACACAATAGCTGACATTTATTGAAAACTTCTAATGTGTGGCCCTGTTCTGAGAACTTTCCGCATATTGTCTATTTGTCATAGATAGTCTAGACAGCATAATTTGCACTTTACATATCATGAATCTGAGGCTTGGAGAAATTAAGTAATTTGTCCAAGGTCACAGTGCCAGGAAGTACAGAGTTAAGAACTGAACCCAGGAAATGTGATTCCAGATCCCACATTCATAATTGCTCTATTGCAGTGCCTTCTAGCTATTGCTATCTGATTCACATCTGGTCTGGGAGGTGGGGATAATACATAGGGGCTCAGAATATTTCTCAGTCCCAAGGTTATGAGAAGGTTAGGCCGTTATGAAATGTGCTTCAGTAATTGAGTGAAGGACAAGTTACTCTATCATTGATTATTATTGTATTAGTTAGGGCCCCAGCAGAACAGAGAGGCACACAAACTGGGATAATTTGAAGAAAGTTGAATAGACTATTTAGAAAGATGTAAGAAGTTTTGGGAAAAACTAATGAAGGATAATGCAGTACTTGAGAGCTACCAGCAACAGGAAGCTGTTACTTTGTTTTGGTCTGAAAGTGCAAAAAGAGGGGCCAACAGAATCTGGAGAGAGAATCTTGGTGGAGAGAACCATTTGACCAGAATCCTGGTCTTTGTAGAGGGACACACTCTCTTTCCCAGGGAGGGAACTGGAGAAAAAAATGACTTAACCACACTTGTTAATATCTGATATCCTGCCAGTTACTTCCCACTAACCAAAGCTAGCAGGAAGCCAAAGAAGAGATCTAGAGGAGGAGGCAGACCATAAAGGCCAGCGTCTTGGAGCACAAATGAAGATGGAGAGGAGTGAAAGGTTGATCTAGTATGGCAAACAGGGTACACCCAGCACTATTATCAGTCCGCAAAGACATATTCTTGGGGTACCTCTGTGATGTCCAAAAAGTGAGAGAGAGTACAGTCCTTATAATGAAATTTTATTCAACCAGAAAAAAAAATGAACCACTGAGACACATTACAACATGGATGAACACTGACAACCTGATGCTGAGTGGAAGAAGCCAGACACAAAGGACCACAAAGTATAGGATTCCATTAATTGTACATGAACTCTCCAAAATAGGCAAATTCAGACAGACAGAAAGTAAATTGGTGGTTGCCAGTGCCCAGGGAGAAGAGAATAGAAAGTAACTAAAGGGTACAGGACTTTTTTTTTTTTTTTTTTTTTTTTTTTTGGTGGGGGGCAGGGTGATGGAAATGTTCTGGAACTAGATAGTAATGATGGTTGCATAACATCACGCTATTAAATGTCACTAATGGTAAATTTTATGTTATGTGCAGTGTCAGGGAATTAGCTGCTCCCAGATGCCCAGCCAAACAAGGGCACGAGTCTGTAAACACCAGCCTCCCTGCCCTCCAGGTGAGAGTACAGGGAGGTACGTGCTCTTTGCCTACCCTGGAAGGCCCCAGCAGGCATGATCTCCAGATGCCTGTAGTGGTTAACTGACAGCAACAACCCTTTACCCTACCTTCCCCTTCCTGTCTTATTTCCCCAGTCACCTACGGACTCTCCTTGCACCTCCCAAATCATGCTCTCAAGCCCTTGTCTGAGGATTTTTAACAACTGTAAAAAAATAGATAACGTGTATTGAATTCATACTATTTAAAATATGTATGAGAGGAGACTGGCCTGTGTTCATTTTGCCTCTCCTGTTCCCAACCTGAGGCTATCTTCATGTATCAGGTGACTAATTGTCACTGGTTCTTAGACATTGCTGTAAACAGAATCCCCGAGGGAGAGTGTTAAAAGTGCAGATTCTTGGGCCCCACCCTCAGACATGCTGATTCAGAAAGTCTAGGTTCGGGGCCTTTCGATGTGCATTTATCAAGCTCTCAGGTTGTCCTTACACGGAGCAGGAGCAGTGTCCACTGAGAAATAATGGACAGTGGGGTCATGAGAACTGAGAGAGGAGGCCACTCAATGCAGGCATCCATGAGTATCTGCTCAAGTATATTATTTCTGCAAATGAGATCCCCCAAATTCTTCAGGGAGAAATACCCCATTATGTTATACATTTACTCTCTCTTAAACTGATGGAATCTATATCCAAGTATGGCAGTTAATTTCAGTATTTAATAATCATTAAGTAAAGAGAGAGTGAAATATCTACACTATGTAATTACATAAAACACGCTTCTGGCAATATTTGCCCCTTTGGAAATTCAGATAGGAAATCTCCAAGGATCAAGGTTGTATTCTTGGAGGTGGACACAAAGTAATTGAGTTTAGCTAATGGAAATAATTAATTAGGAAATGGATGTGTTCACTTCTAAGAAAAATATTGGAAGGATCTCCCAGAAGGCCTAGGCCTCTGCTCTTGTTATTTTCAGAAGTCAGTGACATCTAGAGATCCCAGTGTTTTCTCTGAGTTATGGCCCCACCATGCTCAGGAATTGAAAAGGCAGAGAACAAACAGTCCCTGCCCACAGCTCAGCCCAACCCTAAGAGCTTCTGGGCTCTATCTGCAGGAAACAGTGCCTGTTTCAACCTGAAGTTCAAGTCCCAGCCCTCCACTTATTAGTTCTCTGAATTTAGCCAAGTTATTTGACTTACATGGGACTTAGTGTTCCCATCTTAAAACCGGGGGTTATAACTGTAATAACAGAAATGAACTGGTGAATCAATACCCTGCAGGAATACAAGTTGTGAATCAGAAGATGATGCCCTGGTGTGGTCATGCTAAACGTTCTGTCAGCCCTGGATCTCGTTTGTTTTCCGGCACCTGGATCACCTGTTTGACCCTTTCTGCCCAAGTTTGATCTGCACTGTGGCCTGATCTTTCTAGCTTGTCTGCTTGCCAGTCCTCTTCCAGCCCCTGTGTGGTTCCAAGTGTTAGCTCAATCTTGTCTAATATGTCTGGCTTACTGGGTCCACTCTCAATGCTACCAAGTGGCAGTGCCATGAATCTTCTAGCCCAGCTTTACATTTTGGCACCCCGATGATAAGGACCAACAACCCAGTGGTAAGAGATTGCATTCAGATCCTCTACCTACCTCTTCCCAAATCATATCACACCAGCATGGGGCAGGAAAAGAAATCAAGCCCATGATTATGGTTGGACCAGAAGGACCAGCCATAATTATGGGCTTCACTTCTTTTGGACTAGCAGCTCTCCGGGGGCAGGAGAATAAGAAGTCAAATCATAGAGGTCATAGGGAAGGCATGTGGGCTATCACGGATTGAAGCATGCATCCATCATATGGGCAAAACCACATTTGTCTTGTTCACTAGGCTATCCACATCATATAGCTCAATCAATAACTGTGGAATGAGAGAGAACCTGGGATTCAAGCTAAGGAGGCAGGGAGATGATGTGGATGATGTTTTTGCTTTCTGGTGGTGGCAGATTGTACCTTATATGTTATTAGGACACAACACAATAAGTCTTTTGATTTCTATGCTGATGGAAAATGTATGCTTTTTATTCTTCTACAGAACTAATGGAATCATAGCACACTTATCTTTGACTTTTCAATCTCTTTTTCCTTTACTAGATCCCCTCTAGGAAGCTGGGTACGAAATGTCTTTTGTCCTGTCTATCCTTTTCCAAATACTTTATTTATATTGCAGCAGTTAAAACCAACAGCGAAGAATTAATGAATAGCTGATATCAGTGTGGGAAGACTGAGAAGTCTCAGCAGAGTGAGGGACTCAAGCCTATTTAGAGGAAATGGCCTAATAATGGGGTTATTTGTTTTTTGATACCTACAAAAAATCCCTGGCATCTAATCCCTGGCATCTCTTGGTGTCAGGGATTAGAAGGCAAGCTGACAGAACACAGGTGCAGGATTCAGAACAAAGAGTTGCCGGTGACAGTGAGCCATGGCATTTGATATAGGTGTTCCTGCTACTTATCTCATTAGGGCCAGGTATAAATATCTCTGGGTTATCTGTCCATTGGTAATAATCATGTGTCTCTATCTAAGATAGCAACTAGTTTTCCTTGTGTGCGCCAGCTGTCACTTAGAGACCACTTAGATCTCTGTGCTGAGTAAGATTCTGAAACTCATCAGGAGATTGTGCTGCAGTTGACTAATGATGTCTGTCATGGGCACAGGTATAAAGTTGTGTCATGTATGCCGAATACTCACCATCTCAGTTTAATTTATACACAGTGGAGCCAAAAACTACCTCAATAAATGAGAACTCTTTCCAAAATATTTCTTTGGGATAGTAGGTCCCATCTGTAGTTTATATTTGTTCTACAGAACAGAACTATTTATACTTGTTTTTTACCCCCTTTTCACATGACTGAGTACTTGGGCATAAAAGGGTAAATGCATCATTTTAGGAATATGCTCTATAAACATGACCTGTAAGTGTACCATGAACCTGAATTCAGAGTCAGACCTCAGCCCCTTACCTAAGTTCTGCTGCTTCCCTAAGGCCACAGCCCCTTTCTGGGAGTTGAGGAGGATAAGGGTGGAAGACAAATAACTTGTATATTCTAAAGAAAAAAAATCACATTTAAAAGGTTTCTTGAAAATGACTAAATCCAACTGCTTATCATGCAGTATTCTGGAGTGTGGCAAATTTAGTCAACTGGGCTAAACTGAAGGCAAAGGGTATATCACCTGACACAGAAGAACATGTGTTTTGTGTATTTGTCCAGTAAACTTTTAAGTAATTCAGAGCACAGCCATTGGCAGGCAAGGCCTATTTTGGAAAAAAATGATTCAAGGAAAGGAAGAAAAACTTCACTTTTCTTCATGAAAGATCGTGAAGTCACATCCATGTTGCGAAAGGTGACATCTGGGTCAAGGAGTATTAATTGTTGACAAAGATGTGTGGGTGCATTTACATGTGTTTTCCCTTGTGTGTGTTTGTACGCATGTGTGCTGGTGTGTGAGCTTTTGTACATGAGAAACTGCTCGAGCTACAAGGAGGCCAGTGTGCATTCAACCAGGCTTGACTCAAGCAGCTTTAGCCTCGACTCAGGCAGTTTTAGCCTTCCTGGGCAAACCTCATGGTCAGCCCTTAGATACCATGAAGATATTTGACAAATTCTAGAATGTTCACTGTGCCTAGGTGCCATTTCAGAGGTCTTCAAACAGAACCTTAGTGTTGTACATACAATGTTTTTGATGAGTGGTTTTTAGGTACACCTCTTGAGAATGGCCCCCACTTAGATATCATGGTGCCTCCTGGGAGTTAAGTCATGGCAAACAAACTTGGTGATTTAGTACCAGGAGCTAGGTGTTAAGGTGGAAGATAGTACATTTATCTCTACTTTATCCCTAGTAAGTTATCATTAATATTTGTTCCTTAACTGTAAGTGGAATTGATAATGATCCTTCACACCACACTTCCACACCCTTCTCAGAAATCCAGGTAATGCTTCGTCATTTTAATCATCAACACTGATGGTTACCATTTGCAGAGAACATGTGTTTGGCGTATGTGAGGCCTGGAGAAAGTGACCATGTAATTTCTAGTTTGAACAAGGACACCCCTGAAAGCAATCAGGGGTGCTATTAATAATTGTACTGAGGTAATTAGACTAAAGTAGGACCTTCCTGGGCAAACTGGGACATGTAGTCACCTTTCTTGGCAAAGATCTTTGAACCCTTTCCCTCCCAGTCCTTCAGAGGACACAGGGAGGAGCAGAACCGAACCCTGGATTTGTCAGGATTTCCAATTATAAATGTGGAGGATCTTGGCACATGTTTGGCTGCTAGCCTTACTCATGCAGTCGGTTACTGGCATGAGCAGAGATTGTGTGGGGACAACTAAGGAGTGCAGGTTACCAGTCTGTCTGTTTTCCCAGAGGCAGCAGGATGATGCGTGGATCAGAGAATGGTCTTGGAATCAACCAGACTTGTCATTGACTTGCTGAGGAACCCTGGGTACATTATTTAACCACTCTGAGCTTCAGTTTTTCAGATCTAAAAATGAGAACAATTGATTTCTTCAAGTGATTATTATGTTGATTCTATGTGATGACTTGTGATAAAGATTCCAGCACCCGATATGCTTTTTCCCTTGTTTTGAAAACCCAGGATGTCACTAAATGCACAAAAGAAATAGAGTGCCCAAGAAAAGCTGTAATAAAAGAGTTAATTTTAGTAATTGTGTCAAATACTGGCAATATCTGTGACCATAGCATACTCCATATCTGGAATAATCCAGGAAAGATAATTTCTTGCTCAACCTACATGAAGCAATTTCCTCCCTGGGTCTCTCTTACAGGGGTAGGTATCTTACTCGAAATTGTAGAACTGAGGGGGGAGAGAGAGGAAGGGAGCTGGCTCTTATATGTTACATTCAGGTGTTAGGTGTGAAGGTCAGCAGTTTACCTATGGCAGGCAGGCCAGGTCAGCTCTTAGAGTGGATTCTGACTCTAAAGCTGATGTAAGGGAGAGCTTAGCACCCACAGACAGTGAGATGTAAGGGGTGTAAAGGAGAAGGCAGCATTTGACACAAAGAGAAACTAAATCCTTAGCCTGTGGGGCACGGTGCAATGGATTTTCCAAATGTTTAACAAGATGTGAGTGGTTATCAGCAGGAGGCCAGGTGTACTCGTCTATTTAAGGTAAAGAGATCATTTACAATTGGTTGCTTGCTATTCTGACCTCAGCCAATTAAAACTGTGAACCCTAAAATGGTGGCCCAGCTGGGGCCTCCCTTCAAACTGGCTACCTTTGGGGTGGGAGCAGAGTCAGGGCAAATGATCATGGCCACAAAATGATAGACAAGCATCCTCTTGGACAGAGACATGCTTGTGGTTGGGCTGACAGGATGATTTCACCTGTTAATTGCAATACTGCAGTACTTCAGTGAGGGACTTTGGCCCTCAGTGACCACAGACCTGTATGGTAGCAATGATCCAAGCTCAGTAGTGACACCAGTGTTTGTGACATCCCCTTTTTGTGAAGCTGGGCTTGACTGGGGCTTCTGCCTGGAATCTCGACAGTTGCTTGGTTGGCTCTTGCCTCATGGGCAAGCCAAGGGGTACTCTTGTCCAAGACTGGTATGACCTATCAGTAACTGCTACCTCCAGGCCGGGTTCTGGGATGCCCTGCCGGGTTTCATGCCTCTCTGGGAACAGACTGTCTGTGCACAAAACCGAGCACCTGAGCACACAAAGATCCTAAGTGAAGAAGGCAAGCCCTTCTAAACCTCTCCGAGCCTCAGTTTTCTCACCTGAAAAAAGGGGGCCACAATCACAAGAATGTTTGTGTCCTAAATCAGATAATGACTATGGCAAGCCCTGAACTGGCCATTGTTATTATTCAAGACTCTGAAATCTGTCAAAGCAGAGTCTGTGTTCTCTTGGTTGCATTTCCTGTGCTTGGTGCCCAGTGGGAACTCACAAATATTTATTGATTAAAGTAATTATGACAACATAGTTTAAGACTAATAATACAAAACATCAATCATTAGATGGCATGGTTTCATTTGGGGATGTTTCTGTTAGTGGCTATAAAATGAAGTAAGGATCCAAGAATGATGCGAGTGAGTATTCCCCAATTATTCACTTCATTTTATATGTGTTTGCAATGTTTAGGAATTAAAAAATATATAGTGAAATAAGGTAAGAAAACTGGAGTGGACTGGTTTGGTGGTTTGATGACCAGACAGATGGAAAACTAAAGGAAAAGGGACCAGGGTGACCACATGGCCAATGGTATATGCCAAGATGGTAGTGAGGGAGGGCACCGGGCCCAGGCTCCCTGACAGTGGCCAGTACCCAAGAACTCACAGAATGAGGTCCACTGGCAATCAGAGCACCTGGATTTTCCCTTGCCAGGATCATATGCTTCAGTTTAAGGACTGGGTCAGCCATCTTTCTCACCTGCTGGGTTCATGTATGGGAGAAAAATGTGCATAAAGTGATGAGCATGTTCTAGCAGGTTTAATGTACTTATTCAGGTTTATTCTTCTAATTTGCCTACATCCACACATTTTTTTTCCAAGGTAAAATCAGTATGTCAAACTGCTAAGCTAACATTACCTGATAGGTTTGAGAAAATATCTGAATTAAAGATGGGCCACACATGTTCCGGTTAAAATGGATTGTTCATCAGGTATGAGTCACTGCTATTAAAAATGGGTGCCAAGGATAAACTGTTGGTAAGCTCTCCTGTCCATCCACTCTTCTGTAAAGCCAATTTTATCAGTTTTGTCTATTTCAAGGATCATCATTATGATAATCAGTTTTGTAATCTCCTTTTTTATTTTTAGTTTTTTTAAATTGTTGTTCAAGTACAGTTGTCTCCATTTTCCTGTCACTCCTTTCCCCCACCCCACCCACTCCCACCTCCCACCCTCAATCCAACCCCCTTTAGTTTTGTCCATGAGTAATCTCCTTTTGCATAGCATTGGTTGCTTTGTTTCTAAGGCCCCTCATAGGGGGCAGGCAGCTCATGACAATGACTTAGTCTTTTATTTCAGTTTAGGACAACTCTAAAGGGCCATTGAGATCGGTGTTCCATGTAGGATCTACAGAGGCCTCAGATGACATCCTGTTGTGGATTTGTTTTTCCCTTTGCCCAAATCTGCTTCTCTCATATCCTTATGGAATATCTTTCGGAACAGTCCCCAAATCCTCCTGGATACCACTGTCTGTCTGTATCTGGTTTTCATGATGGAGAGCTGGTTTTTGTGATGTAGAGGGCCACAGGAATGGTTCTTTTAGGTTCTAATCCCAAGGCTATAACTTGATGGTGTCCTGTGAAGAATCCACCCACAGGCAAAAGAAAGAACAAATGCAAAGCCCCATGGCAGAAAAGGATCTGGGACTTTAGTACACAGAAAGGAGATGAGATCAGTCAGAGTGAGCAATCAACCAGGCAGGGTGCCAAGACAAGGTTAAAGGGGCTGGCAGAAGGCAGCTTCTACAAGGAGGGGGTGGAGTTTATTCAGAGTGCAATGGGAAGCAATTGGTGGGTTTCACTAGAAATGTGATAGTATCTGTTTGATTCTTTAAAAAGGGTCCCTTTAGCCATATGGGGAAATAGATTTGTAGGAGTGTGCTTGGCTGTATAATGGCCTCCAAATATGTCTAGGTCTTAATCCCTGCAACCTACAAATGTCACCTTATATAACAGGGACTTTGCAGATGTGATCAAGTCAAGAATCTTGAATTGGGGACATTATCTTGGATTATTCTGGTGGGCCCAATGTAATCACAACAGTCCATATAAGAGGGAAGCAGGAGGTCACACTTAGAGAAGGTGATGTGGTGAGCAGAGGTTGGGGTGATGAGACCATAAGGCTAGGGACTGGGGGCAGTTTCTAGAAGCTGCAACAGATGAGGAATAGATTTTCCCCTGGACACTCCAAAAAGAACCACCTCTGCTGACCCCTTGTTTTTAGCTCTATAAGACTCATTTTGGATTTCTGACCTCCAGAAATGTAAGAGAATAATTCGTGTTGTTTTAAGCTTGCAGTAATTTGTTACAGCAGCATGGGAAACTAACACAAGGGGTCAAGCGTGGAGGTGGGAGATGAGTCCAGATGGGCATAATGATGGAGGGTGGGAGCAGATGGTGGCAGAGGCTAGATATCATCATGAGATGATACAATGAGGAGGCTGATGAGATTAAAGACCCAGACAGAGCTGAGTTCATCTTATAGCTCCATCACCAACCACCCCCTGCCCCGCAAGTAAGTTCAGGAAATGCTCTAGGGCTTAGGTTTCTCCTTTGTAAAAACAGTGATGGTGCTTACTTTGTGAGGGTATTATGAGACTTAAATTAGATAAACTGCATCAACAATTTAGCATTGGACCTGACATTGTGCATTTTTTTGCCTCTTCCCAGAACACTCAGAGGGCCCATCTCTTCTGCCCTCCTCCTTCAATGCCCTATCAGTCTCACTGAAGCCTGAGTAAGGAAAGGTAACCAGTCAGCTTCTGGAATTCTCTACCCCCAAAGGCTCATAATATATTTTTGTCTGGGTTCCCCCAAAGCAGACTTTATGAGAAGGACTTGGGTACATGTACTTTATTTGGGGCAAGATCCTAGGAAGCACTGTGGGGGAGAAAGGAGCTGAGATAAGAAAAGAGGACATTCCAACAAAAAGTGCATTAATGAATGGGGTCCTGTGGGGGTCACTGGGGTTAAATCCTGATGGAGACCCTCAGAGATGGCATAGCCCTCAGAATTATCCTATCAAAGGGCAAGGAGGCTAGGGTGCTTATCTACCAACTCACTCTCCTTGGTCAAAGATCTCTCCTGGGCATTAACTCTGCATCAAGTCTGACCTGCCCAAAGCCCAGGCTGACCAAGTTGCTGCTGGTTCAGAATGCTTACAAGAGGGGGGATGCCAGAAGCCATTGGCAGAAGTGGAGAACATCTGCAGGGTCACTGGGATAGGCTGAGAGGATATGTTTGGGCACTGAGGGCATCTGCTGCATGGTTAGAAAGCATCTGAATTAAATTGTGGATGGCGGGGCCATACTGAAGGAAAGTCAGATACTTAGGGGTGCAGCTGCAAGAAGAAATAGGCAGAGCAGCTAGGATAGGCTGAGAAAGTAGCCCAATGTGGGGACTCTGTATTGTCAGGTTTAAATTTGTCACACCCTGGAATAAGTCATTAAAAACCTTCCAGAGGATGATGAATGGGCTGACATGACTATGTGGTTCCTAACAGCCAGAGGAAGGAGAGCACAAGGTCCCCTGTGCCTGGAGTCTGAATTCCTAGTGCCCATGGAGTTGTGTGCATGGCACAACTCGGCAACTCTCAGTAGCTGGGAAGGGGCCTGCATAGGCTCTGGTTTTTAGCGTACGTGGTAGGCAGCTTCTAAGGTAGCCCCAGTGATCCCACCTCCTGGTATTCACAACCTTGTGTAATCCTCTCTTCTTGAGGAACTTGCTTTCAACCAGTAAAACAGCTCAGTATTTAGGGAGGTCACTTCTGTGATAGGGTTACAAAAGGTTCTGACTTCTGTCCTGTTAGCCGACTATCTCCCTTGCTGGCTTTGATGAACAAGTTGCCATGTAGGGGAGGCTCATGTGGCATGGAACTCAGGGTGGCCTCCTACCGACAGCCAACTAGAAACTGCTGATCTTGGTTCAACAGCCTAAAAGGAACTGAATCCACCTGCAATCACATCATGGACTTTAAGATGATACCCCAGTCCTGACTGATTCTTTGACTGAACCCTCAGAGCAGAGGAATCAGCTAATGCATGCCCTTATTCCTGATCCACAGAAACCACAGTATAATAAATCTGCATTGTTTTTAGCCTATTAGTTTGTGGTAATTTGTCATGCAGCAGCAGATGCCTAATACATACTTGAAAATCTTGGCTTGAACATTATCTGAGGACTTGCTGGCAAAATCCTTGTACCTGACATTATGTAGGACACAATCCTTGTGTAGGACATTCCAATCCACCCCTTTGCTAAAGGCAACATTTTTTTTTTTGTCTCAGGAGGATCACTGCTAGGCCCATGATGTGGGTAGACAAGCTCTAAACATTTAGGCATAGACCCCCAACATCCATGTGTGGGATGTGATGGGATACACATCTTCCTACACTGAGTACTTGGCAAGACTGTCCAAGTAGACAATTACATAAACATACCAATGTGCAGGCACACATAACAAGATTTTTGCTATCAATAATTCATTAATGAACACTGCTATGTACACTGCCATGCGTTAAAAGGCATAATTACATTCCAATATATATTTGAGTTACTGACCTTGGGTATATTTCATGGAAGGGCAGGACTGGGAAAAGATGTTTATTTTGTGTTATTGATCTGAGGTGCTGTCAGTGTCAGAAAGCCCCCAGTAAAATTCCAGGAACTCTAGGTTCTGCTGTCCCTTGATAATCTTACTACTTTCTTGGTATAAACTCCTCATCTATTACTTCATGAGATAGGCCAAGGTACACTGAAGACCTGGATTAAATTGCTGCCATTTATTTACTAACCATATGACCTTGAGCAAGTAATTTATATAAATTCTGAATCTTAACATCCACATCTGGGTAAAAAGAAAACTAAAACTTACCTTTATACAATATAATCATAAAAATCCAGTGACTGGCTCTTAGTAGGTGCTCAATAATGCTTCCCTTCCATAATTTATTCACAAGCACATAGAAATATTTACAGAGAAAATTTTATGTGACAACTTGCAGTTATGGCTACTTTTATAGAAAACATGTCTTCCTTATAATAAAAAATAGTGTTTGGCTCCAAGCAGATGAGATTAAACAGAGTTATTTGAGCTACTTATAATAAAATGTGACAGGCAGACTTTGGTATTTCACTGCCCCAAGGGTTTTTTATTTTATTTTATTTTTTTATGGACTGCTCACTATCATTGCAAAATTCAGCACTTTTTTCCAGTCAGTGTGATAGACAATATTCATATTCTTCTTGGGTAATTGCCTTTTTAGCTGAATCAATGCCTTGGAGGCATGAGAAGGGGGATGTTTTATCTCAACTTTATTTATCCTATGATTATACTAAGACTATTAAAGTGAATTTTCCCTTCCTCCCCGGACCATTCCCAAACATCTTCCCACACCTCTGTCAATACTCAGCCTTTTTGTAAAATTTCCCATTGGTGTGCCTCACATTTCCCAACCTAGTTCCATTCTCTGGCAGAATTCCAAGTTTTAAATAAGGGTCTGATGAATGAGTGAACCACTAGTATAATTCAGTCATTCATTCAAAAACATTCTTTGAGGGTTTATATTCAGAAGATACAGGATGAGGGAGAAGGATACCATTATCCCAATGTGTAAAGGGGATGCAGCTGTGAGAAGTTTTAGAAAGAAGTTACTATAAAGGAGGGTTCTTGGGTATTCTTTGTGAGCATGATAAGTGCTGATAAGTAGCTAATCATGGAGGGAGGAGTTCTCTGCATGGAGACTGGAGGTGTTGGAGAAGTTAAGTATTTCAAGGTAGAGGGAACAGAATGTGCAAAGTCCTGGTGGCTGGAGAAGGTGCGGTGTGTTGTTGAACAGGAAGCAGCTCAGTGGACAGGAGCCTGATAGGGTACCCCGGCGGGTACAGTCCAGGTGCTGGTGGGCCTGCGGACCTTGTTGCACAAACCCCAGACTCCATGCCTGGGGAAATGGGGAGTCCATGAAATGATAAGCAGGGAAGTGGCACTATTAGAAAAGGATACTCACATTTCACAAAGGGTTCTCTGGTTAGAGAATAGGGAGTGGACTGGAGATGACCACCTTGGATTTGGGGCTGTCACAATATTCAGGTAAGATGTGATGGGGGATTGACCTAACTTTACTGCTGTAGAAGTGGAGTGAGGTAGAAGGCATTTTGGGTTATTTAGGAGGTAAAATACGCCTAATATTTTGCAGATTGAATATGGAAGGTGCAGGATAAATGGACAGAAAGGATAACATCTCAGTTTCTAGCTTGCCTTGTTTCGATGACTGGTGTTGCCTGTCATTCAGCTGTTAGAAAGCCCTGGGAGAAAACCAGATATGGGGAAGGGATGGGCACTTCCCCCTTGTATGTGGCTTTAGCTTTCTAGAGTGATGAGATTTCAGGAAACAAAGGCTGAACCATGTTGAGTGAGCACAAGGTCTGTTAGTTTTATTTTGCCATATTCTTTCAGAAACATGCCTCCACACCCCCAGTTAAAGAGCAAACATTTCCCCACCAGTATATACCAAACGTGCCACATCATCCATTACAGATTATCCAAAGAGTAGATACCTTGGTCTTGCAGGGGTCTCTGGTATTCCTTTTGTCCTTCTTTGCTGCTGGAGAAGCCGGAGCTGTATCTTCCCCTTCTTTGATCACCATAGGAGTTTTACCTTTTCCTAAAAGTGTGTTGGCAGCCTTCCCTTTCCTGTCACCTGTGTACTATCTCAACATCCTTGTGCTTTTGGAAGGGATCATTCAGTGTTTTGATCCTTTGAACTGGTGAATTCAGGTAAACAGGCTTCATCTCACAAGCTAGATCAGGCTAAGTGGTAGGGGCCGCCCCATATGTGTGTAGAAGATTCTGGAGCCATATCTAGGTTTTCCAGGAAAGAATTCTGGGATTAATTGGTAGTGTCTGTCATGGTCTCAAAGCAGGAGAATGATGTCATATAATTCATCCATTTTATTCCTCCTTTAGTCTTTCCCAATTGCTATCTCATCTCTTTAATCTATAAATATATTAAATATTTACAATATCTCACACTTCTCTTCCGTATGTTGTTTTTTGGATATTTCTGCATTTCCTGAAACACACCATATATTATAAGACAGCAAGAATCAATTTGTCTGTTTCTAATTTTTGGTCTCCTCCTCAGCACTTGGGTGCCCAGAGGGTTTAATAAATTATCTTTAACTGTACTTTCCACCGTGTCCTCTCTCTTCACCCTGTCTCTATGTATCTACCACCCATGGCAGGGTCAGCATGTGGCTCTGGGGCTGAGCGGGAGGAACGTCATCTCTTATCCCTCCCTTGGCTTTTGTGTGGGCTGCTCCCAAAGTAGCTTTGGAATTAGAGTCCAGAGGAGGAATATCTGACAGCATTGTTGAGTTAGGTGTCTTTTGTACAGACCCATTTAAGCCTCGTAATACTCTTTTCCGGGATGGGAATCTGTTTTGCTGATCTACGGTCAAAGCCCCTGTCTGAACTCCTGCAAGAAACATAATTGTTAAGTCATTGATTGATTCTCCTTTGAGTTGGAACAGCAGGAGATCTGAACACAAGGGCTGCAAGGGTATGCACTGTGGCCTGGCAGAACTGAGCTGAATAACTTTTGGATTTATAAGAGAGTACATTTAATTTTTAACAGATTATATACAAGATATTGAGTGACATTAAACACAGGGTTAAATCAACCATAACCCATTTAAAGCAGCCTTGCAGATAAAAATCCCAAATCTACTAAGCCTGCCAAATATATTCTTTGTCCACACACATTTGTCAGTTCTTTCCACAACACTAAGCCTTTCTAATGCTTTTCTAGGAGTTACTTTTTTCCCCCTCAAGCCTAAAATACAGGTGACATCTATTCTCTGTGAAATAGATAGGATTGACAAGGGAAAATCCCTGGATTTGTGATTGTTAATCTTTTGGTGATCACAGACCCTTTTGAGATTGTGATGAACTCTTTGGACTGCTTCTTAGACAGAAAAGAAGTGATGTAAATACTTACATTCTGCACACAATCTATCGTGTTACATTTGAGATTGATTTCATTTATATCATAGAATATAAAAATAATTTTTACTAAAAAACAAGCATTACTCTAGATTTTTCAGATCAATTAAGAGCTACTTTTTTTTCCCCTTTGGAGCATACCTTAGTTATGTTCCAAAGTAAAAATTAATGGAACACTGTTGTTTTGCAATTGTAAGAAATTTTATCAGTTACAAAATCTTTGACATAGCAACAAGGATGTCATTTTCAATGACCAGGCAATTGCTGCACCTTTGGGTTTGATGGCAACAAATAAGAAAACAGACTAATGTGTGTGGCAGCAAGAAAATCAGGACTCCTATGGCTCAGTTTGCCAGAGAAATGTAGGCTGGTGTCAAGAAAAGTGGGCTGTAAGACTATTCCAACTTTTGTTTAATGATTTCCTTGTTCTCAGGTCATTTAGGTTAGCCATGACTGTTTTCAATCATTTGAGGCTATTTATGTGTATTAATTATCTATTGCTGGCATTAAAATTACCCCAAATTCCAGTGTTTTCAAAATTATTTATTATCTCAGGCACAGTCTATCTCAGTGGTTCTGGTTCAGAGTCTTTCATGATATTGTTGTCAAAATGTTGGCCAGGGCTGCAATCTCATCTGAAGGCCTGACCAGGGCTGGGGGATCTACTTTTAAGACAGTGCCTTCACGTGGCTATTGGCAGGAGGCCTCGGTTTTTTGACACATCCCTGTCTCCACAGGCGTGCTGGAGTACTCACACAGCATGGCCACTGGCTTTCCTCAGAGTGGCATCGCTCAGAGAGAGAAGAGCAGGGCAGCAGCCAGCGTGTCTTTTATGTCCTGATTGTGGATGTCACACACCATCACTTCTGTCACACTGCTTATTAGAAATGAGTCACTAAGCCATGCTCCACACTCAAAGAGAAAAGAATTAAGCTTCACCTCTTGAAGGAGAAGGGTCAAAGAATTTGTAGAGATATTTTAAAACCACCACACTATGCAGTTAAAGAAAGAATTGTGCATTTGTGTTTCAATATCAAGGTGGTTTGAGAAAAGTTAACTATTAGAACAGTTCATCCACGTCTCCAGGTACTGAAGATAAAGACATCTCCCTGCAGAGAAAATGATGAGTCTGGAAAATTGGGGCACTGGTAAAAATGAGAGTTCTACTTCCCAGGCTCCATTCTCTCTACCCTCTTTAGTGTTCTCTGGCAAGTGTGAAGGGTCCATGGATATCAAGCATGTGTTTGCACCCAAAAGCAAAGATGGGAGCTGGTAGGAATAACCTGATCGTATTGAAGACTGAGGTGAGAACTGTGTTTTCCTGGATATCTTCTGCAAGTGGTGAGTGAAAAGGAAGAAAGTATAACAGACTTTGCTGTGTAACAAACCTCAGTAGCATATGACAGGTAGCATTTTTTTGCCCATGCATATGGGGTCAGCTGTCACCTGCGTGGCTCTCCTGATCTTGTCTGGGTTTACTCACATGTTGGGGAGTCAGCTGACTGTTGGTTGATCTATGCTGGCCTCAGCTGTGATGACTGAGGTGACTTGGCTTTACCCCATGACTCCCACCTTGTAGCATGTTTAGCTCTGACATGTTCTCAGAGTAATGGTAGAGGCACAAGAGAGCAAGCATAATCCTATGGGTGCTTTTCAAGCCTGTTTGGCAAGCATTCCATCGGCAAGCACTTGGTGGCTGAGGCCAGCGTCAAAGTGGGAGGATACCGAACAGTTACACGGCACAGGGAGTGGAAGAATCAGGGCCATTTTTGCAGTCTGTTACAGGAAGGTGAAGAAATAGCCTGTTTTCTTTTTAAAAAACAGGGATCCACACATTTTCTTTTTCTGTAAAGGGATACATAGTAAATATTTTAGGTTTTGCAGGCTCTGTTGCACATTTTCCTCCTCCTCCTTACTTTGTCCCTCCTGCTCCTTCTCCTTTCTCTCCTTCTTTTACTAGTGTTTCAAACTGTAAAAACCACTTCTAATTCCCAGACTGTATAGAATTGGGCTGCAGGACAGATTTGATTCATGGACCATAGTTTGCCAACCTCTAGTTTAAGTGGAAAGAAAATCTTCATATAATAATAATTTATTATGTTCTGTATATGAAACACATTCACATCTGTTGTTTTATTTGATCCTCACCACACTCTGATTGTTCAAGGTAGATATTACTAATACCTTTGTTTTCGTATATAGAGAGATGTGAACTAATTTGGTGAAACTGGGATCTGGCTGCTGTGGGGGCTGGGAGGGCCCTGGTGTTACCTAAGGTTATCCTGCCAAGAACAGCTGTTCATCTCCCCTGCATGAGGCCTAGTATGTGAGGAGAGTAGTCTTCTCCAACCTCTTGAGAACATACACTATGCAGGTGGAAGGGAAGCAAGCCATCTATCTAATCATGTTCATTTCCATCCCACACCAGCTAGACGAGGCTGATTGGAAGGGTGCAGCAGGTAAGGTGGTTGATTCTCAGGTCCCATTTCCCAATCTTCACTTCATTAGCATGACCACCTTGGTGGTATTTAACTGTCTTCTGGAGAGATTTCCTTTCTCCTAGGGATCTTTTAGAAATAATGTTTAAGGGATTGTGTGTAAAACGAGTCTTCATATTGATTAAGGCATTTTTTAAAACCAAAATGTAATCAGTGTGCACATTTTGATTTTTATATTTAATATATAAATATAGCTTTTAGTGTTTTTCCTTCTACTACAATACATGACGCTAAACAATGTCATAGAACAAATATAGCAAAATATTAAGTTATTCTCTTTTGCCCATGCCAAGTGTTATTTAGCTGTTAGGAGACGACTGTTCAATCTAATTTTCGTAAACAGTCAATAATACAGCTTATGCAGGCCCATGTAGGTGGTACTAACTTGATGTCTCAACAATTCTCTGATAAAAGGAAATAAAATGATTCAGCCAATGAATTGGCTAGGAACTTGTCTGCAAGTTGTCAAACAGAAAGCTTTGTTCATTTATTTCAAATTGACTAAGATTGGCTTACTCTAGAAATTGGGTTACTTTAGAATTATGGCCTATGGCAGCATTTTCTGTTGTTTCCCAAAGTATATGTTATGGATATTAATTTCCTTTTTTTTTTTTTTTTTTTGTTAGAGAGAGAGGGGAAGGGAAGGAGAAAGAGAGGGAGAGAAACATCAATGTGTGGTTGCCTCTTGCACGCCCCCCACTGGGGACCTGGCTGGCAGCCCAGACTTGTGCCCTGACTGGGAATCAAACCAGCAAACCTCTGGTTCAGAGGACCATGCTCAATCCACTGAGCTACACCAGCCAGAGCTCCAATATTAATTTCTCAAGATGATGGAAAGTGTTACAGAATCTAACATACATTTAGCTAAACACCTAGGTTAAACAAAATTAAATGATTTTTTTTAACTGTAGGACTTCTCAGGGCCTTTATTATATGAATGCTCATCCTGAATTTTCTTGTAGGAGTTAGAGTGCAGCAGTTTCCAAATCTACGTATCCTTGGGGCTCTTTTGTTTGCAGAATACTTCATGAGGCAATATTCCATGGAACAAATGTAGAGAATCACTACAGAAAGTGAAATGTCACCAACACTGTATGCCAGAGTAGAATCCTGGAATCAGCCAATGAACGGTAGTAGTGTATTAGTGGAAGTTCTTTTCAAATACTCAATTCAAACCTCAGTGTTTTAAGAAAAATATCGTCACAAAAACCAGGGCTGGTAATTGTTTAATGTATGTATATACAGGGTCTGGCAGAAATAAGGCCTGCTTGAGTGTCGTTGGTAAGGTAATAATATGGGTGTAATAATTTATAGTTTTAATTTGAAAATTTCACCTAAAATGTCAAAAGGTGTGCTTGGGTGTGATATTGTTATGTTACAGAATTAGATGCTTACAATTTTGTAATAAAAGATTTTGTAATAAAAAGGGGCATTATTTGTGCCAGGCCCTGTATATCCCTAGGAATTAAGAAGTTAACATTAGTTAATGAGTAAGCTTAATCATTTCACAGATTCTAAGATGTTAAGTCCTGTGCTGGCATTTTGCAAGCGTCTAGAGAAAAGCCTCTGTCAGAACATCACAGCTTCTCATCCTGTCTGGAGTTTTACTCTCCTTTCTGCTCTTGTGCCTGATTCCACTGGCGGCATCACTGACAAGATATGTTCTAATTGCTTTCTGGTATGACTTCCCAGTACATCAAGCCTTGTTTTCTCCATACATAGTGATTATTCACAACGACTGCTATTCAGAACACTAACCCGACCTCTAAAACTACAAAAAGAGGTCATGTCTTTACGGTGGCTGATCTCCCCTCCCTGAGTATTACAGGCACCATGGCAAGCATTGCTTTCCACCATATTGGACATTGCCAACCTGCAGCCCAGAGACCGGCTTCAGCTCCAGGTGGCTAAAAGTGAACTTGTTATCTTTACCATGATTCAGTTCCTCCTCCTGTTTTCTCTCCCACCCCAGCTAATAGCGTAAACATCTGTTCAGCTTCCAAAGTTAAAATGTTCTGAGTAATTTTATTTCTTCCTCTTCCTTGACATCTATTAGTTGACTAATCCTGTTGACAATACCTCTGAAATATTTCTCACCTTTACATCTCCCTTTCAATTTCATGGGCATTGCCCCAGTTCAAGATCCTATTTTTCTTAGTCAAACCCCGTGGTCCCTTTGCCCCATCCAATTGGTGCTTCGACCCCTATTACTAAGATCCTTAACATTTCTGACTTCTCTTCCTCCCTCTCTTCCGTTTGTTCCTCTCCTTTTCCAAGTGTGTTAAACACATTGTCATTCAGTCTTTACAATGGC
The DNA here is from genome assembly GCA_039655065.1 of Glossophaga mutica. Taxonomy (NCBI): domain Eukaryota; kingdom Metazoa; phylum Chordata; class Mammalia; order Chiroptera; family Phyllostomidae; genus Glossophaga; species Glossophaga mutica. The sequence continues at coordinate 26,584,248 of CM077315.1, forward strand.
TGAGATTGGTGCTGTTACTATCAACATTTTATAAATGAAAAAGAGACAACTGAGGCACAGAGAAGATGTGTGGTATACCCAAAGTTATACAAAGACGGATATACAGCTTCAATCTGCAGGGTCCTGGACAGATACCTAAGCTTGCCCACTAAGCCATGAACTCTGACAACATACGGACCTTGTGGAAAACGACCCCAAGTGGGGAAAACCCTCATCTCAAAAACCTTCACTGGCTCTTTGTTTTCTATACAACAGTATGAAGACTCTTTAGAATGGTGCACATATTTTTGTCTGAAATGTTTTTATTCTGCATTCATTTAAAAAAAAAAAACAACTGTATTAAGATTTATATACAATAAATGCATCCATTGGGAACACATTCCTATAATTTTTGACAAAGTTATGCATCAGCATAACCACCACCAGTCAAAACATAGAATACTTTTTATCACTCTAAAAAATCCCTTGTGCCCCTTCCTCAACTATCCATCCGCACATATGCCTCTGGCCTCAGGCAACTACTGACTGGTTTTCTGTCACTATAGATTAGATTTATTTTTCTAGAATTTTCATATATATGGAATCTTACAGTATTTTGTGTCTGACTTTCTTTACCCAGCATAATGTTTTTGAGATTTATCTATGTTGTTGAATGTATCAGTAGTTGATTCCTTTTTGTTACTGAGTAATATTATAATGAATATACTGCATTTTGTTTATCCATTTACCTGTTGGCGGACATCTGGGTTGTTTTCAGTTTTGGGCTTTCATGGGTGAAACTTCTCTAAACATTCACAAAGGGATCTTTGTGCAGGGTTTTATTCGAGTGGTATATTAGGGCCTTTGATTGCAAAAGACAGAAATCTACCCCCAAAGTAGGTTCCATAACTGGAAAATCTAGAGTTGACCTTAAAATTTGTCATGAAAAATGTCTTCACTTCCTCTCTCAGATATCCTTTCCTCTTTGTTAGCTCCATTCTGACAGAGTATCTCTCATCACGGTGGTAAATGTGGCTTCTGGCAGCAGTCTCAGACTTACAGTCTATCCCCTCAGCAGCTCCACTAGAAAGAGAGTTTTCTTTTCCCAACACATTCAGTACAAATTTTTTAACTAAATCTAATTGGTTCTTGTTAGGTCATGCTTCAGCCATTTGTTACAAACAAGGGGATGGGATTCTTTGATTTGTCAGGCTATAGTCACATGCCCTCTTCTGAAACCAGAGCTCCACCCAGCCACGTTAACTTAAATTGCAAGGGGGTCGAGGGAGGTAGCTCCCCAAGGAAACTGGAACATTGTTATCAGAAGCAGGGAAATGGCTGAGCAGCTGTCAAATCAGCAATCACCATCGGTCCTGGCACTGTCATTCCATTCCACCAATCCTTTCCCCGGTCTCTGTTCCTGAATGCTAAGAACCAGATTTTTTGGACACTGTAAATTACTTATTCCTCAAAGAACTGCAATTTTCCTCTGCTTACCCTCATCCATGCTGTTCTTTCGCCTGTGGCAAAGGCAAGCTTACTTACTTCCTGAGTCCAGATCAAATGCGTTCTACCCCGGAAAGCATTCCCAAACTTGCCCCTGCCTCGATTAGTCTCAGGGCACCTTATCTACACTCTGTCACAGTTCTTACCATAAAATGTCTAATCATAGAACTGGTTTCTTATGATCTTCACCTCCCCTACTAAACACAGACAGCATGACAGTCCATCACTGTCTTGCTCATCTCAGTGCTCCCTAGGGCCCAAATGCAGTGCCTTTTATACAGTATAAGCTCCACAAATACGTATTGATTGATTCTGGACTTGCCATCCATTAAGAGAAGTTAATGGAGGTTTTCTGATTCCCAGCAGATGACCAATTTTGGAATGTAGTATCAGTCAAATTTCTAGGATCAATAATAGTGTTCTTTGGATTTTTTTTTCTCACTCAAAGAATATTAAAAAAATAATTTTATTGTATTTTCTCCTTTGCTTTTAAAAATATGTTCACATTTCAGAAAGTTTGCAGATATGAAAGTATAAAATGATAATAAGCTTCTTCCTAGCTTAGGGCCACTGCATGTGGAAGGCTGGAGCCCCTGTGCCTTCACCCACCTGGTTCCTTATCAGTCACATCTCAGCAGGAACTTCACTTTCGCCTTGAGACCTTCCCTTGCATCTCAGGTTTTTGTTTTTTGTTTTTTAATAGCACTTATCCTGATAAAAATATATCCTCTAAGTTGGTATGTGTATTTCTGTCTCTCATGACTATAAAATAAGCTCTGTGTGGTTAGGGACCTCATTAGCTTGGTCACAGTGTTTTCCCATTCATAGAGCAGTGGCTAGCACATAGTAAATGCTCCATAAATATTTATGGCATCAGTTAATGAATGCTCTTGTAGCAGAGATAACCATTGCTTACATATTTTTGTTTTCTTTCACACATATAAACACTATATACTCTAGTATGTATGTGTCCATGTGCTTTATACACACACACTACACACACACACACACACACACACACACACACACACACACACAGTATATAAGGCATACGTAATGTAATTTGGTCTATCACACACCCTGTCTGTGTCCCACTCCTGTTCACTCCTTACTCCCCATTCTCTCAGGCAGCTTCTCACTGCAAACCCTGGGGGCACTCTACCTGAGCCCTTGCTCTGGCTGCAGGAGCCTTTGCAGCCCACATTTGTCCTGCAAGTGCTGGGAGCTCACATCTCTACCAGCAGCACTCCCCCAAGGACAAAGTGGGATTGGAGGGTAACTGTCCCGGTTCCCATGCTCCTCTGGGCACACATCCCTGGAGAGTGTTCCACACCATTTCTGAGTCTCCAGTGGGACTGATGCCCAAGTGGTAGCTAGACTGATAATGTTGATCACCTTCCATCTCATCCCCATGTCACTGCCCACCTCCATGTCACTGCTTCCTGGAATCACCTGCTAAATAAGCTACTTGCATTTGACAACTAAGTCTGAAGGTTTATTACCTGAGACAAGGAAAAACTGTAAAAATAGTTTTGTAAGCAATAAAAAAATGGCCTTTGCTTCTCTCAAATCCCATCTTGTAGATTTTGCCTTCTGCCTCCCCATTCCTCTCTGCTGCATGGACAGGGCGGACAGCCATTCACAGCCATGTGTACTTTCTTCTTTGGGAAGCCAGTCAGTGAGAACACCCTTAGTGCTGTCTCTACTCAGACTGTGATCCTGCCCAGCACCAGTGGCTTCAGAAATTCCAGAGGCATCCATATTATAGATGCCTCTATATTGAGCTTTGCTTTTATCTGTTTCTAGTTTCTGTTTTCAAGGCATTTCATTTTTCTCCTTTCCCCTTCATCCTCAGCCCCTCCTTTACAACAGCACCAAATTAAAAAAACCCAACACACTGCCACAGCTCAAAAAGCTTTTGTAAAAGGCAGGTGACATGGCTTGAATGTTCCTAAACTCTAAAACTGCACGTCACAGACAAATGAAGGGGTGGGGGTGGGATGGAGGGGGCCAGGGGGCTCCTAGCTCTGTGGAGGAAGCCCTCAGGCCACAGCAGGCTCTGGGGGCACAATGCCTCTAACATGGTTTGAACGCCTTGATTGGGGCATCTGTCTTGCTGAATTTGGGTTTGAATTATAGATGTTACTGAATGAAACATTAAGGCTATGTCCATTGGGACAGCTCTAGCTCTCTTGCCTGTTAACTTTCATGCAGTGTTGTTCAATTTTATCTAAGCATTACTTCAACTTCGTTTGGGTAGATGCTCTTTTCACTCATTCATTCCTGCATTCATTCATTCCATACTGACAGTGACTAAGTGCTGGGGCTACAAACTTGTCTAAGGCCCATTCTTTATATCCAAAGACCTCAAAATCTCTTTAAGGGAGATAGATAAGCAAATCAATAATTGCAGTTCCTTGCAGTTGATGATGTCCCAGGGTGTGTGCTGAGTGGAATTACTTAAGAGCAAGTGCTACAGAGTCAGGCTTGTCCTGGCTTGGGGATCCCCAAAGGTATCCCAGAGGAGGAAACAGGGGCCAGCTGTCAAGAGCCAAGGACATGGATCAAATACCCCTGGCTCTTTAGTCTCTGCTTTGTGCTAAATTGACTGACTTCACTTAAACTCCTTGAGCCTCAGTTTCCTGATCTGCTAAATGGCAAAAAAAAAAAAAAGTCTGCATCATGGATTCTGCAAAATAAATGGGATAGGGCCTGAAATGTGCTGAGCAAATTTCATAGCATACAATAGCAACTTAATAAATGTTCGTTAATTTTAACAATTAAATCAACCACAGAATATTGGGAGATACCCAGTGCAGACCCAGGAGATGGATATGATTTGTTGGATGAGGTGATACCTCGCTGGAACATGAGGAAAGTGAATGATGGTGCATTGCCAGGCAAATAAATGGTTTCCTCTTTCTATTCTCATGGACACCAGCGAGACCCAGCATATACCTGTGTCAAAATCCACAATTTATCAAAAATAAAGCCAACGATAGTAACAATCTTACTGGCCACAAAGGCAGTAAGATACAGGCAAATAAGCTTTTTCTGGGCCATTATTTTCTGATGGGCTGTCAGGTGTGTATCAGTTTGAGGGAGGATGAGTGCCGCTGCCCTTCTGGGGCTCCCATTGATCAGGTGAGATGTTCAGTGTGTTTTCATTTAGGATCTGATTTTCTCCCTCCTTCTCTCCAGTAAGGGGATGTTCAGAGATGTAGCAATTAGAATTCAATATGCTAATACAATGTCTCATTAGCACAGCCCTACAATTGCCTCTAGTGGTACATGTGCAAAAGCAAGAGAGTTCCCGGAAATTAGCTTGGCTTCCAGCCGTCCCCATCTGAATCTTTCCTCAACTATTTCATGATTGTAGAGTCGGGCTCATTTCAGCAGTGGGAATTTCACTGGGTTGGTGATCCCAAAACTCATTCAAAAAATTAATACATTTTTCTCTCTTTTAATTTTTTTTGTTTGGTGGGGACATATTTTATGACACGTGTCTGCTTCTTTCTTGCAAATATTTCATTCAAAATCAGTCTTCAAGTTTTCAGATTTTAAAGGCAAGACAATCAATCATTGTTTAACAGGATTAAGAGGCCTTACATAATTCTGGAGAGGAGATGTACTTGCTTGTGCTTTTCATTTTGTTTTTGATTCTGCAAGGTATTACCATTCCTCTGCCAAGTGAATTTGTACTGCATTAGAAAGGTGTAGATGCTTTTCCAATAGATTTTGGTCATTTGATGTATTATTGAATGGCTTCAGTGGCATTTTCCTTTGTGGGCTACAGCCTTAAGTCAAAGTCATACTCCTGTTATCCTTTTTACCTCCTTCCTTCTCTTAATTCCACCCTTTCTTCATGCTTTCTTCTCTCCCTCCCTTCCTCCTTTCTTACTTTTTTCCCTTCCTCTTTCCTTCTTTCTCTTCTTTCCTTACTTTCCTCCCTCCTTCCTTTTCCCCCTCTACAAACATTTATTCAACCCCATTATATACCAGGTGCAATTTGAAGCATTGAAGATGCACTGATTGACAAGGCACATGTAGTTCCTAGGAGCATGATGGGGAAGGCAGGTGATAGATCAACAATTAACAAGATAAAATCAATGACCAATAAGTGTGCTGAGGAAACAAGAAGATGTGATGAGTAGGAGCTTTGGAGGAAGCTTTGTGGTCATGAAAGACTAAGAAAGAGCCAGGCAGTAAGCCCTGGAGCAGAGAGGGACTACCAACTGCCCAGTAGTTAGCAAGGAGGAAAGTGGGGAGATAGAGCACCATGTTGGGGCCGGAGCATGCAACATGGCGATGGGGATTTCCAGTCTGAGGTGATGTGTTGAGGGACAGGGGCATTTTTATTTTAGCCACAATGAATTGGGTACATGTGCTGACCATATTTTCCAAACCAATTTTTTTCCTGGCTATTTAATTTCAACCTCTATTATAAAGTTAGAGTATTTGTTTGCATTTGGTTCTACGTTACTGACATCTCTTTTATCAAAAGGAAAAAGACACTTAGAGAGTGTTGCAGAAACCTTAGATTGAAGGACTGAAGGATTGTGCCATCCACTTCAGTTCAGAAGAAAAATAGCTTTTGTCACAGATAGTTGCTCTGCTTCCTAAAGCATAAACTCGGAGGTACAATAATTTAGTCAAGTAGTTAATTTAGTTGTATTCAGCTTAACTAATTAACAATAATTCCATGCTTGATTTTCCACCCATTAACTAAACAAAAGCCATCTCTAATGAGTTATGAATACAGGGCCAGCTGACTGACTTTGTTGTGGAGATGGCTAATGAGGAGGGAGCTATAAACATTTGCAGGGGATGGATAGGCAAAGCCATGATATTCAATGTATTTAACAATTGGTGTGATATAGGCACTAACCAGGCAGAATGCACAGTAGTGTATGGGTGTCACCAGGCTGTTTAAAAATGGCTTCAACTCAAAAGTCTAAAATCTGAAGTCTTATATAAAATCACTTAATCACATATGGGTGACACTCAATGTACAATTCATCCTGAGGCAAATTCCTCTCCAGCTGTGAACCTGTAAAATCAAACAAATTATGTGCTTACAAAATACGATGATGGGACACACATAAGATAGACTTCTATTCCGAAAGGGAGAAATACGAAAGAAGGAGGGGCGATGGATCCTGAGCAAGTCCCAAACGCAAAGGGGCAAATTCCTTTGTAATTTAAGTTTGAGATAATCCACTTTGGTTTAATGAACCAGGCTTTCTGGGGCAGAGACCCTGCCTTCCAAACACGCTGGGGTGAGGGCCCTGCCTCCAAGGCTCTGGGTGGCTTCACTCAGGTGTGCCTGGAAGGCAAGGGTGGCCCTCTTGCTATGTGTTGCTGAGAGTTAGAACTAATGGGGAAGACAGGCAGACAGATTTCAGGTCAACATAGAAAGGCATAAAAGATAGAGCTGCCCAAGGAAGGAATTTGAGAAAAATAGAAGCTCTCTTTTGCTGAAAGAGATGAGGCTGTGAGGTTGGATAACTTTCCCAAAATCAGCACTGCAGCACCATCTTCTGACCTTGGTGACATATAGGTTAGGACCGACTGAGAGTAACTGCATTAAAATATATATCATATATACATACTTTTGTATTTATATATTTAACATATGTAAATATTTTCTATTTCTACATATGTATATATTCATTACATACATAAAAATATTTAGTATCTACCTTTCAGAATTAAGCAATCCTATTCTAAGCATGAATGAAAGAACTGTTTTATTTGGTATCTCTTATAAATTGTCACCTGCTTTTTCTCTTAGTCCAACATAAAAAAAAAAACCCAAAACTTGTTCATAAACAAAGAGCAAAGAAGCAAATCATCTCACCTCTTCCCATCCGGTATCAGTGTTGAGACAGGTTGCAGCTGAAGGTCTGGGCCAGTTATCTACATTCCATCCTAGACCCCATGGAAATTTCTGCTTCCACCTCCAGGTCCTCTGACAAGAATCCATGTGAAAGGCAGCAAAGAAGTGGCTGCAGTGTGGAGGTTCTAGTTATGATTATGAAGGGCACACACACAGTTTACAAGGGGATCTTGAAGGACTTGTCACAGACTTTGTTTCATCTTGCCATTTGGACAGACCCTGATCATCTCCTCTCATGAGGATAGAATCTTAGAACCCCAAGTGATCTTCAAGGACACTAATCATGTAGTTTTCAGACAGTGTTTTACAGAGCTCTAGTATCAAGAGAGGGAACTGGGGTTCTTAAAGCGGGGAGGGTGCAAGAGGAACAGGGCGAAGAAAGCAGCTGGGACTCCAGCCCTGGGAACAAACTTCAAACAGGGCAACTTTTCTCTGTTTTAGGGTTCAGTAGGAGATTCCATTTGATTAAAAAAGTGGAGGTCTCTTAAAAAGTGGGTTCAAAATTCCAATAAACCTGTCTTCTCCCTGCAGAGACAAAGTCTCAGAGATATTGAAAGGGGTTCTCTTCAGGTCACCCACCTTATCCATGGTAAAGGCAAGACTAGGATCCAGCACTACAGTCTCTAGCTATGGCTCTTCCCACCGTTAGTCACTGTTGATGGAATGCAGGAACACTCTCAAGTTTCTGCACTCAGCAACTACGCGTGGTGATAATGATGGTAGAGACTGCTCATGCATTTCTGCCATGTGGCCAGTGCCTCGGAGACTTTTTTTTTCCTTAATCTTCACAATAGTGCTCTGAGTTAGGAGCTCGTATTCATTCTGTATTATGGTTGGGGAAATGAGGTTCAAAGAAGTTAAATCATTTGCTCAGTATCACAACATTTATTAAATGCTAACTAAGAGAAAAAGCTTCTACACCACAGGTGGCAAACACAAGTCCCGTGGGCCAAATTCAACCCCGCACCTTGTTTTATTCGGCCCGGCACCTCGTTTCTGCCCGGTGGCAGTGCTGAGCTCTCGCTTAACTGTTAAGGAGTAGTTACATTTCTACAGTCCTAAAATTACATTCAGCCCTTTGAAGGCAACCTTGAGGCTGATGTGGCCCCCCAGTGAAAATGAGTTTGACATCCCTGTCCTGGTGCAATAGATGTTGAATTTGAACCCAGGTGGTCTTAATCCAGAGGCCTCAGCACTAACCACCTTGCTCTCTTGCCTTCCTACACTCTCAGCTTCTGATGGAGGACAAGATACTATCAGATTATTTTATCTAGCCTTACCATATTTTTTTTTTACCAGCATAACGATATCCAGCAACCTTTTCTCTATTGAATGTTTTACTTGTATAGTGTTATGCCATTATGTAGCATGAACTTGATGAAGATAACAGTCCTTCCTATATCAAAATTGTCAATCTTCATTAATTTGTACTTCTTGGTTAATGGCTGATATAATTTAGAGAAAGTCTAAATTATAGAATATGTATTATTTTATTCCTTTTAAACACATACCTTAAAATTATATAAGAATGCTCCCATTTGGGAGTTACTTCAGTGATTTGTTATTAGCATTGATACTATTTACATGTAAATGAAAGAAAGTTTAATATGAGAACTTGCTTGTTATTCTCTAACTAATTCTGCCCAACAACCTATGCTAACAGACCTCATTATCTCTTGCCAGGCCTATTGTGATGGCCTGCAAACTCATTGCTCTCAGCCCTGCCCACCATGTCTTTCCCATGTCACTTTCTCAATGGCTACTGGTAAAATTCAGTGCGAAAGCACACCATGAGCTATAGTCCATACCCCAAACTCTATCAGTGTTCAATTTATCTTCCACCTTGTCCCATTTCACCCCTAAGTTTCCAGCTACATGGCTGAATCCCTGCTCTCTTAGGTTCCTGGCTGTTTTCTGAGGCATGGCCTGGGGTTACCTTACCCGTTCCAAGTCCACTCATCCTAGAAAGTCTTCCTGGGCTCCAGATCTCAGCCATCAATTTCTCTCACGAACTCCTCTAGGGTTTTACTTCATCCTGGGGCCTACTTTCATATTCAGTTTCATTCAGATCAAGTGTTTACTTCTCTTATTTCTTCTGCTCTGCTCTGAGCTCCAGAAGGGCAACCATCTTTACTGTCCTGTCACCTGAGTAATCAATACATGTTAATTGCGTGAATAGGATCCTAGGGAAGGTGTGTGTGGGGGGGGGGGGGGCAAAGGATGCTTGGTAAGAAAAAGGAGTCACAGGAGACAATATCAACGATAAGGAATTCCCCCCTTAATTTGAGGTTCCTGCATCATCCATATAGGAATGATTCTTGGTGCTAAATAAACATGCGGATTCTCCAACCTGGCTGAGGCCTATGAAAGCACGGTTCCTGGGTGTGGGGGCCAAGGGTCTGCATTTTCAACATGCTCTCTAACTGATCTTTGCACAGTGGTGTCTTAAGAAACACTGCCCTGTGAACTAGGATTCGCATTGAGCCTACTCTGAAGAATCAATGTGAGTCCTGGGTGACATGAGGAGAACAAGGGAGCTTTTGGATCCTCAAGAGTCTAAGGCATGTCTTCCTGGGACACTGCCTTTGCCTTCCCCAAGAAGGGCTGGGTGGTCTCTCCCCTGTACTTCTGCAAGCACTTCATGGAGCATTTCAGTAAGGCAGAATAGCAGAGGTTAAGGGTAGCAAACATATAAAAAGTGACAGTTGGACTAGTGATTGCTATGATAAATCCCAAATATAAAATTCCATGATTGGCTCTAAGTCGCTGTCAAAAAGCCAACAAAAGTAAATGCATACTAAAAAAGACTAAGCATTGGAAAGCATAGGTTCAGATATCACAAAGACCTTTACTGATTCTGTAATCTTGAGGAAATTTGTTAACATAAGGCTTCTCTTTCTTCAAAAAGGGGGAAGTAATAGTTCCCCTGTCATAGCGGTATTTTAAGAATTAAATGAGATCCTGTGTTGGCAGTGGTAAGTTGAGGGCCTGAAGCAGAATATGTGCTCACTCAGTGGTCCTTTGATAATGATTATTAGCACCATTAGTATTCAAATCTTATTTTTTGCATGATTATAACCCTTTTCCTCATCTCTGTGTCTACGCTCAGTGCCCAGAGCTTGGAAGTACCAGGCCGTGTTTGGTGCTCAGTTAATGTCCTGTTGAATGAAAGGAAGACTGACTACAGTGTGGCCAGGAGGTAGAACCAGGGGGACAGAATTTTCCAGGGAGCAAGTTATGATTTTCTTGAGCAAGGGTCCCCTGAGTACCCACTCTCCCTGACAACTGGTTGAGATTCCAGGCCAGCTGGTTGTCTGCTTATTTACATAACTAATCTAGTATGAAGTCTTTTTATGATCCTGCTCTGCTTTCTCTTTTCTGGGATAAATAACCCCCCAATTCCTCAATCCATAAGCCCCAATTTTACAACCTTTTAATCATTTTTGTGACTCTCTCCTGGATGTTCTTTGGGCACCATTTGAGCCTTATCTAAATTTCACAGACAAGCCACACAGACAATTAGGAGAGATAAACCCATTAGAATCTTAGTCAATAATTTGGATCTGAGTCTCTCTTCTTTTCTCCATAAGAATCACATGGAGAATTTTTAACACCTTTCCCCCTGACAAATGGGCTGTCAGTTTTGCTTTTCCATGGGATATTTGTCCATCTACAGTATGGAAAAGCCAGTTTCCATAAAGTAAGAAAGCAAAGGATACCCCTGAGCCCAACAGGGGAGTCTTTCCTAAATGGGCTTTGTGTGCACCATTTTAGTGCATGGGGATGGCAGGGGTCTGTTGTTGAGTGGAGAGAGAGGTGACTGCCACCTTGAACCTCAGTCTGCTAGAGGACTTGAGGAGACCACTTACTCTCTGGAAGCTTCTGCAGAGTCTCCTGAGGCAGGCCTACTGCTCTGTGTCCTGTGATCTTATCTGACTTTCCCTGGCAGGCCTTTTTATTAACTGACTTCAGACTGAACCAAAGAACTGAGCCACTAGAAGATTGAGGAGAGGCTGACCCTTGCGTTTTCAACATGGAGCAGTGGTCAACACATGGCTTAGATACCTCCAAACAGCCCATAAAAGATTGCCAGTAAAATTATGACACGACTAAGAAGAGAGGGAATTCCTGGGTTTCTTAGATTGGGGAATTTTGAGAGCAGAAGAAAAAAGAAAGGAGGCTGGCAGAACTGAGATTGTAGCTTGTCATTTTGCAAAGACAAAACCCCATCATTGCCACTTTGTGCTGCACGTCAATGTCCTCCCATGGCTCTAGCTCTCCTGATCCGTATTCCACCGCCCCCACTGCCTCCAAGCGCAGTCTGATATTTCTCAGGGATTTGTTTGACAAGGTGCAAACAGCAGGGATATAAAGTATATTTGAACAAGGATTAGCAAATATAGACATTCCTGTGTTGCTACGATGTCAATAATTTCAAGGTGAAACCCCTACCAGTCCAGCAGCTAATTTGGTGAGGGAGATTATTGTTTTGTGCAAAAAAACAATAAAATCCACTGGGGCTTTTCTTAGCACCACACATAGCTCTGGTCTGAAGATCAATAAGGCAGAACCTCCTCTTCATTGCATGTTAATAATGCGTAAGCAGAAACCAGAGCAGGAGGTGGGGCCACCCTGTCTCCCAACAAAATGATTGCCTGGCTTGGTGGTCAGCAGCACAGGATTGGTGTGATGATGGCTGTGGGACTCATTTGTGGCCACAATTGACTTTAAGCCAGTGAGTCTCAAAATTACACTGCCTTCTGCAAGGTGACAGAGCTTCTCACGGTACTTATGGCATCTTTAGAAAAGCTATATCCTGACTTAAAGTGCTTCATAATGCTCACTAACCGCACATTAACTGAGTTAATAACAATTAATAATCAAGAGAGTGTGGCTATGATACTTCAGGAATGAATTTAGCAACGGTTCTAAGTTTCCAGTACTGCCTGAAGACAGACCTTTTGGTGACTCTGGATCTAGACATAGCAGAAAGGGGTTGGAATATTCTATTAGAGTTGCTGGAAAAAAGTATCACGAACTAGGTGGCTTAAAACAAAACAAAAAAATTTTTTCTCTTACAGCTCTGGAGGCAAAAAGTCTGAAATCAAGATGTCAGCAAAGCCATCCTCCCTCTGAAAGGCTGTTTCATGCCTTTCTCTTAGCTTCTGGTGTTGCTGGCAATCTTTGGCATTCCTTGGCTAGTAGATGCATCACTTCAGTCTCTGCCTCCATTATCACAGAGTTCTTCTCTGTGTGTCTCTACCTCTTTTCTTACAAGAACAACTATATTGGCTTAGGCCTCTCTCCCCTTCTAAAAAACAATCTCATCTTACCTTGATTACATCTGCAAAGACTATTTCCAAATAAGGCTGCATTCACAGGTACTGGGGGTTAGAGCTTCAACATACTTTTTAGAGGGAGGCACAATTCAAACTTTCAGACTTGGGTGCAGATGTTGGTGGTTCAGCCTCAGGCAAGAGGACTTAAGAGGAGCCAGAGGCATCGAACAACAGGGAAGCTGCTTTTATGGGTATATTAGTTTCCTATGGCTGCTGTAACAAGTTACCATAAAACTAGGGGCTTAAAACAACATATATTTATTCTCTTACAGTTCTGGAGGCCAAAGTCAGTTTCAAGGATCTGTAGTCAAGGTGTTGGCAGGCTAATACATTCCTTGCCTCTTCCAGCTTCTGCTGGCTGCCAAGATTCCTTGATCTGTGGCCACACTATTCCCAAACTCTGCCTCTGGGGTCACATGGTCATCTCTTCTGCGTTAAATTTCCCTCTGCCTCCTTTTTATAAGGTATCTGTGATTGCCTATAGTACCCACCCAGATAATGCAGGGTAATCTTTTCATATCAAAATTACTAATTTAATCACAACTACAGTGTTGTTGCCACATAAATTAACATTTATGGGTTCCAGGGATTCGGACTTGATATATTTGGGGGCCATTGTTTGGCCTAGTACAGTAGGAATTCACCTGTTGGTGAGGGACAGGGATAGCCAGGCACCAGATAATCCCCTGAAGTCCTGTGTAATCACAAACATAGAAGAGTTTCCTGAAGGAAAAGAACAGGGTGCTGTGAGACCTGACTTAGCCTGTGTGTTCGGGAAAGCTGTTTTAGTTGGGATACCTGTAGAAGCAGACTCTGCAACAAGGATTTATGTGCAAACTCTATCTGGGAGGTGATCCCAGGAAACACTGTCAGAGAAATGGGGAAATAATACAGAGAATAAAGGGGCTGTTACCATATCAGCTTGTTACCCTCATGGGCAGCTGGAGCTGGTCCCACTGGAGACCCTGGAAGACAGTGTGAACGTGCTTCAGTTATCCCCACTGACAAGTGAAGGGCTGGGGTATTTACCTACTAACTCTCCATCTGCCATTGTTGAGGGCAGCTCCTGGGTGAGTTGTAGGTGTTCCTAGTAAGCAACCTCTGCAGAGTAGAGGTGAGTGCCAAGAGGATTCACCATGGCTACTCTGCTTGGGAAGGTTCCCTGAGCAGATGACCTCTGAACTGCACCTGTAGTATAAATAGTAGGTACCTAGCAGTGGGGAGGAAAGGGAGGAGAAGGTGGTAAATGAGGAAACAAAAAGTGCCACAAACCCTGAGGTCAGCGGTGCACAGTCTAGTCATTGGTATGAAAGGAGTTCAGGTGGGACAGTGTCTCATCTAAACTTGAGAACTGGAAGGTACACCCCAGTATGGCCGTATTGGGTGCCTATGGCCAGGGTCTGCTCTGATAAGTTGGTGTTGACATGGTAGTAATTGTTAAACATTTTGAATAGCTTCCATGCTGAGGTCAATGTCACTTTCACTGAGTGGCCATAGCCAATGATTCAGATAGTCCATGAGAGACTGATTTGCAATTGTGAAGTCCTATGTGAAGGTTGCTGCTGTTTTGCTGCTGGGGAGGTTTCATGTTGAAATCTGATTTTTTAAAATATATTTTATTGACTATGCTATTACAGTTGTCCCATTTGTTTTCTCCCCTTTATTCTCCTCTGTCCTGTACCCCTCCTCCCACCATCATTCCCCTACCTTAGTTCATGTCCATGGACCATACATACAAGTTCTTTGGCTTCTCCATTTCTCTTCTATTCTTAATCTCTTCCTGTCTGTTTTGTACCTACCATTTATGCTTCTTATCCCCTGTACCTTTTCCCCCATTCTCCTCCCTCTCCTCCCTGCTGATAACCCTCCATGTGATCTCTATTTCTGTGATTCTATTTCTGTTCAAGTTGTTTGCTTAGTTCATTTTTGTTTTTGTTTTTTAGGTTCTGTTGTTGATAGTTGTGAGTTCATTGTCATTTTACTGTTTGTATTTTTATCTTCTTTTTCTTAGATAAGTACCTTTAACATTTCAAATAAGGACTTGGTGATGATGAACTCCTTTAACTTGTCTTTATCTAGGAAGCACTTTATCTGCCCTTCCCTTCTAAATGATACCTTTATTGGATAGAGTAATCTTAGATGTAAGTCCTGGCCTTTCATGGCTTTGAATGCTTCTTTCCAGCCCCTTCTTGCTTGCAAGGTTTCTTTTGAGAAGTCAGCTGATAGTTTTATGGGAACTCCTTTGTAGATAACACTCTCCTTTGTTCTTGCTGCTTTTAAGATTCTTTCCTTATCTTTAATCTTGGGTAATGTAATTATGATGTGCCTTTGTGTGTGCTTCTTTGGGTCCAATTTCTTTGGGACTCTCTGAGCTTCCTGGGCTTACAAGTCTATTTCCTTTGCCAGATGGGGAGTTTTCCTTCATTGTGTTTTCAAATAAGTTTTCAATTTCTTGCTCTTCTTCTTCTCCTTCTGGCACCCCTATGATTCAGACGTTGGAACATTTATAAAGTCGCCCCAGAGGTTCCTAAGCCTCTCCTCATTTTTTTTTGAATATTTGTTTTTTCATTATGTTCTGGTTGAATGTTTATTTCGTCCATCTGCTCCAAACTGTTGATTTGAGTCCTGATTTCCTTCCCTTCACTGTTGGTTCCCTGCACATTTTCCTTTATTTAATTTCTCATAGCCTTCACTTTTTCTCTATTTTGTGAGCATATTCAACCATTTCTGTGAGCATCCTGATTACCAGTGTTTTGAACTATGCATCTGACAGGTTGGCTACCTTTTCATGGCTTAGTTGTATTTTTTCTGGAACTTTGATCTGTTCTTTCTTTTGGGCCATATTTTTGTTTCAGTGCGCCTGTTATGTAGTAAATGGTGGAGCCTTAGGTATTTTCCAGGGTGGGGCAACCCATGCATTGCTGCAGTTGTGCTGTATGTGGGGGAGGAGTCTGACAGGGAACAAGGATACTTGCTGGGCTCTTAGCTGGCTTTCAGTCACTTCCTCTGCTACCCACAAGCAAATTGGGCCCTTCTGGTGCTGATTCCTGGGTGGGTGGGTTTGTGTGCATTTTAGGACCCTGTGGATCTCTCCAGTGAACTCTCCTGTGAGGCTGGGAGTTTCTCCTGCCACCTCAACTCCCACAGGTTTTTTCAGTCACAGGTTTTGAGGATTTATTTCCCTGTGCTGGCACCCCAGGCTGCACAGTCTGTCTTGCTCCTGGTTGTTCCTCCTGGTTATCCACACACAACTGTGGGACCACCTGCTCCACCAGCTGCCACCTCACCTGGTCCTCCAGCACCACCTTGCTGAGAGTCCTCTCCACCCCAGCTCCTGTTTTTGCCCCTCCTACTGGTCTGTATGAATGTTTTTTCTTTAACTCCTTGGTTGTCAGACTTCCATGCAGTTCGATTTTATGGCATTTCTGGTTATTTTTTGTTTTTAAATGTGTTGTTATCTTTCTTTTGGTTGTGCAAGGAGGCAAAGTGTATCTACCTATGCCTCCATCTTTGCCAAAAGTCCCAGAAAGATTCAAGTCTTGGTACTCATTCTCAGGTTACTTGAGCAGGACACACTTAAGGTGCTGCCATCAGCCTGTTACTGTAATTTAGACCTGATATTTTCTGTAACAGATGGTATGGAGAGACCCTGTTATTTAAAGCTTGGCAGCTAACAGTCCACATTTTCTTGGTGTCAGACAATCCATGGTTCAAGTACCTGCTCTACCACTGACTGCTGAGTGGCCTTGGGTCGGTCTCACCAACTGTCAGTTTCCATCTGTAAAATGAGGTAATGACACCTGCCCCCAAGGTTACATGAGTGAATGCACTGGTGGACACAGAGGAGGGTCCAGTGTTTCCTCTGTTTTTAAGCATTTGCTTACATACATATCTTACTTTATTTATTGAGAAGGCTTTTGTTCACACTGGCCAGGTCTTTGAAAATTGTTGCTTGAGTCAGTCAGTGAACGGCAAATATTACAAGTCACTGACTTAGTTGAACAGTGGTTCCCCTTGGCTCTATTGCATGTGTTTTCAGTAGAGCAGACTGACATAGAAGTGGTCTGGAATCAGGCTCCTAGACCAGTTCCTATGCTTATGGTAGGTGTGAAGTGGGCTGATTGAAGCTCTCTGCCCCTCAGTGATAACTAAGAGTCCCATCTCGTAGGGCTGAGGTGAAAATTCATGAGGTCAATTCAGACAAAGTCAATGCTGGAGGGTCACAGAGCTTACAATAAATATGACCTAGTATGATTCTTGGAACAGGAGCTCCATGAGGGTAAAGCCCTGACCTGGCTCATCAACTGCTGGGTCTTCTGTGCCCAAAACAAGATCTGACAAGTAGGTGCTCAACAAATATGCACTGAACAAATGAATGAATGAACAAATGCATGAGTGAGCTTTCCTGGAGGTAAGCCCAATATCCCCTGCATTTCCAGGCTCTCCCCACATGATTATGAGATACAACCATGACTGAGAACTACTGGCCAAAATGTTTATTTTATAGATGAGGAAATTTCAGTCAGGGTTGCTAAGTAATTTACCTCAAGAGGATTTGGTTAATTTATTCAACAAATAGCCAGTCCTTCCTTTTATTTAACAAAACTTCATTGAGCTTACAAGGTTGCTGGTGGTTTTTAAAACCCAGGTCCTTTCAAAAAGAATAAGAGATTCTCCAGCCCTTGATAAACTCATGAGCTGGTAAAGGATTCAGATGTGTAAACAAAAGATTGCATTGCGATGTGCCATGGCCTAATGTTCACACACATGGTGTGCTGAAGGAATACAAATGAGCGAGCGTTGATTCTGCCACAGGGCCAATGGAGACTACTAGGAGTGAGGGGCAGAAGGTACAGGATGAGCAAAGGCATTGGGAGGGTCATGGAACTGGTGAATTATACAGTGAGGCTTGGGTTGAGGGCCAGTATAGGCTATAATTGCTAATATAGGCTGTAAGAAAGGTACTTCAGGTGGAATTAACAGCAAGGTCAAAGGCCAGGAATCAACATATAGATTGATATGTTTAAAGAACTAAAAGCTAAATCATGTGCATGAAGGGAGAATGGCAAGAAATGCAGTTTGATAGAATGATAGGGGTTACATCACTCTGGTCTTTGTAGCCCATGGTAAAGAGTTCAGATTTTACTCTAAATGCAGGGGAAGCCATTGGGAATTATAAACCTGGGACATTCAATAAGTCAAGTTTTAGAGTCACTCTAGCTACTGTGATGAGCACAGAAGGTACATTTGCAGTGGTGAGAGTTGTCAGGAGCCTGTGAATGTAGCCCAGGTGGGAAATTTTAGTTAGGATAGACGAAGTTGATGGCAGTGAAAATAGAAGGAAATGTACTCATCACTATGAGCTTTTGTAAAATGTAGTTCGGGTGTGTCAGGTGCTTGAGTTCTATACCTGTTCCCTCCTCTCATGCCCCATCCTCAGGCAGACCACACTGTAACTGGGCCCATGGGTGGCAGGGGCATGGATTCAGGAAGACACCTTTGTTTGGATTGAAACCCAACAGGACATCTATAGAATAAAAACGTTCCAAATATTATTTCAATTTAATTCAACAAGATGTTGACCCCTACTTTCATTAGGACACTCTCAATTTTAAGGATTAATACTCAGCTCAAAATGAGAAATGTATAGTTAACTAAACTAAAAAAGTCCAGGAACTTGAGCTTCAGAAACAACCAAATACAGAATCTTAAATATGGTCAAATGGAATTGGTTTTTCTTTATCTCTAGGATCTGTTTTCTTCTGTGGAGACTTCATTCTCAGGCAGGTACTCCCAATGAGGTATCAAATGATTGCAGGCGGGCCCAGATTTATAGCTTCATAGTTTCAAAATCTAGCACCAGAAGAGCTCTTTTTCCCCAACCACTCTTGTAGAGGGATACCCATGATTTACTCAGCTAGGGTCCTGAGGACATCTCTAATTCAGGCACCATGCCAGGTGGGCTGTTAAAATTGACCAGGCTAGGGTTGCAGTACTAGCTCTGAAGCTGGAGATGGAGTCATCCTTACTTTTATAGATTAAATGTGAAGAGTGAGGTGGTTTCCCAGAGGCAAGCTGGGCACTGCTGCATGAAGCGGAGAGATGGTGGGTGGAGAAGAATGACAGATGTCTACTACTAGCACCTGCCGTCATATGTAAGGCTCTGCTCAGCTCTCCTGCCAGGGATCAGAGATAAATAATTCAGTTTCTGCCCTCAAGATGCTTGCAGGGTATCAGGGACAGACGCATACATAGCCTCTTTAATATGAGCCTGCCTGTGATAAGTGCCCTGATTTGATGGCCTCTCTAGCACCATAAAGTTCTGACTGCTTATCCAATTGGCACCTGGGGTTTGGCACATGGGTTTCCTCACATTTCCATTTTAAAAGTCAATAAATTGTTTCTGGTACCTTGGTTAGAAATTAAATCTGGGCATTTTTCTTTTCCCTTGATTATGGGGTTGAGATATCCAAAGTTGACTTACAGCAGTAATGTTAGGTCAGTCTGATCCAACATCTGGGAATCATGGATGCATCACCAGTGCAGGTGTGAAGGTAGAACAGGTGGACCTGGGGGACAGTATGAGAATGGATAGGCTTCACATGAGTAGTGACCCTCAGGGAGCAGTTCTAGTCGGACACTGACTGCAGTAAATGACCTTGGGTGTGTATGTGCAGGGTGATGTTCTGCTCCTCCCTACCACTGTATATCACTCACCTGTAGGGCTGCATTTTTTTTGTTTTTTATAGACATTTACTTTTCTGTTAAATGCACATTTAGTGAACCCCATAGTGGCGACTAACTAGTTACTCACCAAGTCCTTTCTTGTTTTCTCCAGGCCACATGGCTAGGTTACATTTCCCAGTCTTTCTTAGGCTGGGTTCTGGCCAGTAGAGTGCAGGTGGTGTAAGAGGAAGCTTTACTTCTGTAAATCTCCTGTGCAGTCCTCCACACTCATTTTCTCTATTGCCTTGTCTGCAATCTGGAGGCAAAGGATCCATCGGGGGATGGTGGAGCCACAAGTGGAAGGAGGTTTAAATGACTTCAAGGAGCCATCAATCCCATCCCCATATACACCCCCACACTGTCAAATAAAAAATCCACACATACTGTGACAAGAATGATAGATACAAATCATAGTGTTCACCTGTTGAAATTGTGTTTTCCTTTCCTTTCCTTTCCTTTCCTTTCCTTTCCTTTCCTTTCCTTTCCTTTCCTTTCCTTTCCTTTCCTTTCCTTTCCTTTCCTTTCCTTTCCTTTCCTTTCCTTTCCTTCCCTTCCCTTCCCTTCCCTTCCCTTCCCTTCCCTTCCCTTCCCTTCCCTTCCCTTCCCTTCCCTTCCCTCCCCTCCCCTCCCCTCCCCTCCCCTCCCCTCCCCTCCCCTCCCCTCTCCTCTCCTTTCCTTTCCTTTCCTTCTTTTCTTGCTTTTGCTTTAGACTCTACAATTTAGCCTGCCTTGGCCAATCAAAAACTTATAAAATACAAGAAACTGTGCTATGTGCTAGGGACTTGGTGTTAAGCAAAGTTGGTGCAGCTTTTATTTTGATGGCATTCTCAGTCTTACCTGTTATTTTGTCTATTCTCATCTCCTCTGTGACTTTTTGTAGGAATTAATAAATAATGCTGGGAATAAGAATCTTAAAATAACTTTGGTGAATGTCCAACAGAGTGAACTGCTAGGCTGGATTTTGGAAATGAGCATCTTGCTTACCTATTGGTTACAGTCTGATCCTGTAGGACTCTTGAAGACTAAAGAACTTTTTTTTATTACATAGAACACTTCGTTTTTTTCTTCTCTCTCATTTTTCTCTCAAAATAAGTCCTTCTTATTTGCTAGAATTTCATCTATCCAATTATCCCTCTATGCATCTATCCATGCATCCACCCATCTATTGATCTGTCCTTTCTGCCTACTTTCATTAGTAATAGTTGTCTTTTGTCAAATGCTCATTTTCCAAGTGCTGTCCTAGTATATAGATGTGCATAGTCCTTTTTAATTTAAATGACAATCCTACATTATGGTAGGTGCCATAATTATCACTTAATAAATGAGGGAACTGAGGACCTGAGGCATAACTTACTTAAATCTTTGGAGCTGGTAAATGGGGAGGCAGACTATGAACTGATATGGATCTTTGATAGAGCCTGGATTTTGAGTCACTATGCTGCCCCTCATTCCACTAGTTCTGAGAATGCTCTCAAATGTGTCTGATGGAAGGCTCACAGAGAATAGCTGATATGAAGGAGTTCGCACTGTGTGTCTGTGTGCCTGCATGTATGTGCATGCCTGAGTGCCTGTGTGAAGAGGAGGTAGTTGGAGGAGTCTGCCCTTGTAAACAGCTAATGTGATTAGAAAGGGGCTGAACAACAGCTAAGGGAATCATGGAGGCCTGCAAGAAATTGGAAGGCATCCTGATGATTCAGGGTGAAGAGAAACACTGGGGTCCCAGTCTGCAAGAGGAGGGAGGGAGTCCGAAGCAGGGATTACACATACATTCTGGCGTCAGAGTATTTGATTTTATACCCACAACCTTCCAGCTGGGTATCTTAGGCAAGGTTACCTCATCTCTGTAACTCAATTTCCTCATTTATAAAATTGAGATAATATAGTTTATACCTAAAGAGTGGTTCTAAGGACTAAATGAAATGATATTGTAAGGACTAATTGAGATAATATACTTTTAACAGGATCCATCACAGTAAGTTCTCAGTAGATATTAGCTTCTGTGGTGGTGGTATTGGTGTTGGTGGTCATGATGATGATGATTTAGGATTAGGGGCAATAGAATGCATGTTCTTCTACTTTCCTTCTTCAAAAACAGCATGTGTCCCCACCCCAGATAAGGTATTGTCTTTTAAGCTCTGAATTGTCCCAGTTCTGCCCCAACCAGCTTTGTGGCTCTGGGCATAGCAAGTAACCTTCGTGCCTTATTATTATTATATTTTTAACCTACAGAGAGTGCAGAGTAGTATGTTGTGGAGCTAGAGCTGCCTGGATTCACATGCTAGCTCCTTCACTTAATCAGTTGTGTGCCCTTGAGCAAGTAATTCAACTCCTCAGAACCTCAGTTTTTTCATCTGCAACATAGAAATGAAACCATCGCACTGAGGCATTTTAAGTTATAATGAGATGATCCACACAAGGCTTCATAGCCTTGTTCCACATAGTAATCTCTCAATGAATATTAGCTATTGTCATTATCAACTTAAGAAATCCCTTCAGCTTTATTTGGTGGGTTTTCCTTATGTGTTTTACCTCTGTTTTTACTTTGGATAATTATATTCAGTGCCCCGGCAGTGCGTTCTCAATTTGTAAACTACCTTTGACACAATCTCCATTCTGGTTGGTTCTCCAAGAAATGTTCCTCTTCAGTGAATATGATAGCAGGACTCATTCATTACCAGGTTATTTTAAGCAAGAGTGATTTTTAACTCATTACCCAGATAATTATTGCAGTTCTCCAGTTGACTTTCTGTGCACAGACTTAATAAGCTCTGAGGATATGTGGCAGTGCTTTTCTGGGCTGAGATGAGAAAATTATTGAGGCTCTCAGGTGAAAGTGTGAAACCTTAGATGTGCAGGGAGTGCCCTCGCCAACCAGGTGGCCTCTGACTGTGAAAGGGGCTCTGCTCCTTTGGGAAGTACTGCAAGATTTTATTAATCGTGAAACATTTCCAGTGTGCCTGATGATGTTAGTTTTACTTATGGGAAAGATGTCCAGAAGACAGTGGGCAAATATACATGATGTGCACACACCTACTTACCAATAGCTATATGCAAATGGAAACCAGGACCTAGCTGATTCTCCCTTGGTTCCCCAGCACCTATGGGTCACATAGACTGGTTGGCCGTGTGCTATAATGGTTTAGAGACGGGATTAGCAAGCTTTCCTTGCAAAGTATTTTCCATAAATATTTTAGCCTTTATAGGCTGTAAGATCTCTTTCAGCTATTAAGTTCTGCTGATGCAGTGTAAAAGCAGCAAAAAACAGTACAGCTGACCCTCGAACAACATGGGTTGGAACTGCACAGGTCCATCTCAACACAGATTTTTTTCAATAAATACTGTACATGTATTTTCTCTTCCTTTTGAGTCTCCTAACAACTTTTTCTTTTCTCTGGCTTACTTTATTGCAAGAATATACTATATAATACATATAATGCAAAATACGTGTTAATCTACCATTTATGTTATTGGTAAGGCCTATGGTCAATAGTAGGCTATTAGTAGTTAAGTTTTGGGGGCATCAAGTTATTCATGGGTTTTTGACTGTGCACGGCAATGGCAAGGGCCTGTCAGACCTCTAACCCCTGAGTTATTCAAGACAAGGGTCAACTATATACATAAATGAATGGATATGGCTGCAGTCCAAGGATATTTTAGTTGTGAACATTGAAACTATGATTTTCATTGGCCACAGCTATTTTTTTATGTTTTTAACCAATTACAAATGTAAAAATTATTTCCTGGCAAGCTGTACAAAATACAGGTGGTAGACAGGATCTCACTAACAGGCCATAGTTTGCTAACCCCTGCATTAGAATCTGCATGTGTTTAAGTTCTACTCCTTCCATTGTTTGCTATGTTGTCTTGGGCATGTTCCTTAAGTGTTCTATGCCTCAGTTTCCTCATCTGCAAAATAGGAATAACAGTAATGGAACCCTCTAAGGTGGTAGGGAAAATTAAGAGTTAGTGGAGATGAAGTGTTTAGAACTGATACACAGCACACCCTTGAGAAACATTGGCTGTTGATGTGATCATGTGCACTTTTATCTTAATGAACTCCGACAACCTCTCTGTGAAGGAGGTATTGTTAGTATTTCCATTTCCCAGATGAAGACACTAAGACATAGGTATGCTTAGTCATTTGTCTGAGGCCAGAGTTAGACCAAGACTTATTTATGCAAAACAGTGGGGACCTATTTCTGATAATTAACAAGGCAGAAATTGCTTTTGTTCCATTGCTAATGATACTCCACGGATCTCCCCATCCATCAGAATTTGACTATGGCTATCAGAAACTGACCTTTGACAAGGGGGTATGGAGGCGTGAGAGAAGTTACAAGACAAGAAGATGGTCCAGAGGAGGGAGTGAGAAATCGAATGCCAGTGACAGAGCAGTGGTCACTGCATTTTTTCATTTTCTTTCCATTTTTCTCCTTTTTGGACACGTTCTGGAATTTTCTTCTAGGACATCCCTGTCAGGTTTGCAAATTGCTGGAGGTTGCAATTGCAAGATGTACATTTATCCTCTCCCATTACATGATTCTTTCCTTCCTAATGCACCAAATTAGAAGATTGGCTGATTTTTATTATCCCTAAAAAGTAAAATTTCAGCTTAAATCACAAATCTCTATGATGCACTTAGCAGCTACAACGGCTTCTAACCAGCAGCTATTCCTCCTTATTCCCTATTTCCCCGAGAAAAATCAGGTCTATTGTGATTTAGAGATGCATTAGCTCTACTTAGAATTAAAGATCAACTTTGACTTCTGAGGAAGTCACCCAGGATTTAAATGGTAAGAATCCATCCCATTTAGAGTTTGGTGTATTCCCCCCTTTCCCTCCTTGCTCATATTTATGACAGGATAAAAGAGCTAAGAAAATATCAGAGTAGATTCTGGAGGAATTTACATTACTGTGGTGGCAGGGGGCGGGGATGGAATGTCACATGTGGTGGGTAGCTGGCAAGTTCTGCATGTTCGTATGTGGTCAGTTTCCAAAGCTTTTTCTCTGGAAAATAGATGGCTCCAACTAAGAGGAGGACTCTGCTTACCATGGGATGGCCTTCATGACAGATCCTAGACCTACCCTACCCATCTTTGCCATTTATGTCTGCAGTGTTTGAATGGATTGGTCCATTCTGGGTCATGAAGTCCCTCATGCATGTTTTGAAGATAGCTCTGTCTCCCTGCAGGTTCGAATGACCTGAATAAGAGAAAAGTGAGAATATGCCCCATATATCCCCGCTCCTCTACTCATTAATCAAGTCCTTGGGCAAATGATTAATTGCTTGCTGTCTCTGTCTCATCTGGAATATTGGGGCATAATATTAATACCATATCACATGGAGTTCTTGGGAGAACTAATATTTGTAAAATACTTAGAATGGTGCATAATACATAGAAATCAATCCAAAAATGCTCACTGGGATTAAAAACATTAGGTAATAGGAACTGGGAGAGATCAAACTACTTCCTAGCTATAAACTTTCAATGGCTTCCCATTCCTTACAGGATAAATCCTAATCTCCTCAATCTAGTTTATAAGGACTTGCTTAGTTTATCTGCCTGGCTTTGTCCCACACATCCATCTCTGCCCCGCAGGCACACACTGTATCTTTCAGCTGGTTTAGGATATTGATATGCTGAAGCCAGTTTATAACAGCCCTAAGAGTGAATTGTTAATTTTTCAGGAAGTTTAGAAGTCAGTTGTTAAATACAGCTATCATTAAAAATTAAATTATACAAACTTACAAATAAGTTACATTAAAGGCAAGAGTAAAAAATATATAAAATGTATTATTCCCTAATTATCTTACTACATTTTACTGTTGTCTGTGCTTCTGAGGTAATCGTGGTCTGTCGTATCTGTATGGTGAAATGTATATAATGATGTGCTACTACTCCATATTTCTTCCCAGCACTTCATTCAGTAATGTGATCATGGTAGCTTCAAATCAACCTTGGTAGGAGTATTTACACCACAGGAATTGGTGAACACTACAAATCAGGGCTTGATATATTGTTTTGTTGATTATCTAAAATAGTAGTTAGAAAACTTTTTTCTGTAAAGGGCTAGTTAATGAATATCTTAGTCTTTGTGGACAATAAACCCTCAGTTGCAACTACTCACATCCAAAGTTGTAGACTGAAAGCAGCCACAATAAATACAAAAATAAATAAGCATGACTGTGTTTCAATAAAATTTCACTTACTAAGACAGATGGGGGCTCATTGTTTTATGACATCTAATCTAGGATGAAGTGATAAAGAAAGTGTTAACAATGCCAATTAAATTTTAAAATGTGTTGTGTCTGGTAGCTATTAAATTGCATATAGCCCCCCTGCCACACACAAAATCCTGAAGATATATTTTTCTAGCATTTGAAAACTACTGTACAATTCAGCAAAGAAGTGTCTGACATATTGACAAATGAGTGAAGTTCTGATATATATTCATTGTTTCACTTGCATCTTACTACTTAAATTAAAATATCAACTAACATTAATATGGGAACGACACTTGCTCATCAGTTGTAACTGTAGGTTGGCCACAGGTATAAGTGACAAAAATCAACAAAAGCATTCTGTAAGAATTAATTGGCTGTGTGGAATTTACAACAGAGAATATTGTATGTTTCACTGTTTTTTAAAATTATGTTACTTATCTCAGATATGGTAACATTTATGATACACTTACATAGACCTAGATATACACATACTGGATTTTAACTTTTACCAGCACATCGCTGGTAAATGTGGTGAACCACCCTTGAAGAAGATGGCTTCTTTCCAGCCTCCTGGCCTTTGCGTGTGGTCCCTCCACCCGGAAAAGTTCTCTTTCCTCTTCACTTTGCCTCTAACTCCTACTCATTCCTTGATTTGCAGCTTAAAGGTGACTTCTTCAGAAGACTTACTTGATTCCCCCAAGACCAATTCCCCCATTATACACATTTTCCTTATAATACCTGCATCACTTATAGTTAAATGATGGATTTTGTCATGACTTATTATTTTTCCTTTCACCAAAGGAATATAGGTGTCCCCCTGCAGGGATAGCCCATCTTCTTTATCACTGAGTCTTTGGAACCTAACACAGTTTCTTGAAGTATACATTCAAAATATATTTGTAGCTGGACTGAATTGTCATTTAAAAGAAGGAAAATGAACTCTGTAGTTTAAAGAGTTTCAGCATTACCTCTATCTTGCCCAAGTTGAATATAAATTCAGCAAGTTAAGTAGTAAATGGCTATCACTTTATTACAACATGTTTGAAGTCTAGTTTTGGGACCCCAGTCATTGCTGAAATCTATGCTCACTTTCTCTAGGTATAGTAATTATTTCTTATATTGTTATTGACTGTCTCTTTAAATACGAGCCAGGACAAATCTATTTCTCAAGCCTTTGTAAATGATTTGAAGCAGGAAGATGAATGGAATGGAATGAGGGTTGCTTAAAAAAGATTGTTCCCTCCTCAACCTTGTTCAAGAAATGAGTGGTCAGCGGCCACCAACCCATCTCAGGTGAAATCTGGGAGCATTTTCTGACCCTTTTCCTAGTGACTAAAATAATCTAAGTGCTGATTTCCAAAGGTTTGTTATCATTCTGACCAGTGGCAAATATTTTCCAGTACACTGGGAATCTACTTGCTTGGATTTCTGGTTTCATGGAGGCTTGATATCAGTTGTCTGGGGATGCACTAGGAGTCTGGGACCCTGTTGTGGAGGAAGAAACTTATTGGGAGACTGGAGGGAGCACTCATCTGGAATTTAAACGTAAGTTCAGGGCCCCAGAAGGAGGAATGGAGGTGAAGCTCTCTCAAGCAGGATATTGCTATTTCTCTTCCTGCATTCCTTACCTAAAGCAAATGTCAGCAGGTGACCAGGTTTATTACACAGGCATATTCTGCAGTGCATGGGCAGTTGTTTCTATCAAGTCTTCAGAACTGGGGCAGAGAAGTTATATCTCAATGTGCCCAACCAGTGGAAGGACATGCAGAAAATCATCCCACTGATTGTCCTCAATGCATTATTGATTCTATGAAAACCAGGCGTGCCAAGCTATCTGCCCATCAGCAGGTACAGGATGAGCACCCAATAAAAGGTCATAATTCTTTCCTTTTTTATTAGAATTTCTTAGTTATACATAAAAAAAAGTAATCTCAACCATGTATATGTGAATTTTGGTTAAAGGTATATAAAAATCCAGTTTGTAAACATGATCCTAATCTTACCTGAGCAGAATGCTAAGCAAGGGAAAGAGCTAATTATTTGCCTGATTGTGGCTCCTATGTACTGAGTGATTTCTGAGTGACAGGTTCTGTGCTGAGGTTTTTCATCACCATGATCCTGTGAGATGTTCAATGCTATGTCTTCATCTTACAAAAGAGAAAACTGAGGCTTAGTGAGGTCATATATAAGCACAAGAGCTAGTAGGTGACTAAGGTGGGGTTTAAAACTCGTTGGGGGAGGTGCACATTTCCAAAGGGTCTATGCTTTTGGTCACTTTACTGGGATATAAGAGATAAAGGGTATCTTTTAGCATACGAAGAGAATAGAAACAAACATACAATCACACACACACACAAAAAAACTGGAGATATATTGACGTACCTGAATATTTATTCATTTACTCAATGAATGTTTGTTTAGCACCTATCTTAAAGCAGAAAAAAATCCCTGCCTTGATCTAGCTTCCCTCTTAGTAGGGGAAGGCAAAAGGTTAAAAAAAAAATGATACCTAAAATATGGAGAAAGTAAGGCAGGGAAGAGAGATTAAGTTGGAATTTCAATTGGGTGATCAGTGGGGGGAATCATTTGAGTCTCAGGACCTGAAGGAGGTGAGGGAGCCAGACCCTGGTCTGCCTAGGGCCACGTTCACCAAACCACAGCCAGCAGGCCAAGTCCAGTCTAGCACCTCTTTTCATAAATAAGGTTTATTGAAATTAAGACAGGCCTATTAGTTTATGCATTGTCTGTGGCTGTTTTCATGCTAAAATGGCAGAGTTGAATAGAGATGCTCCCTGACTTATGATGGGGTTATGCCCTGATAAACCCACTGTAAGTTGAAAACATTGTAAGTCAAAAATACATTTAATATAATACTGTAGAGAATCAATTGTTTACCCTTGTGATTGTGTGGCTGAATGGGAGATGCGGCTCACTGTGGCTGCCCCGCATCTTGAGTTAGTGTTTTACTGCATATTGATAGCTCAGGAAAAGATCAAAATTCAAAATTTGAAGTACAATTTATACTACATGAGTATCACTTTAGCAGCATCATAAAGTTGAGAAGTTGAACCATTATAAGTCAAGGACCATCTGCAGTTGCAACAGAGATTTTGTGGCCCATAAATCCTGAAGTAGTTACTATTTGGCCCTTTACAAGAAAAAAAAATGCCTACCTCCAATTCAGGAGAAGAGTTTTCTAGGTAGAAGAAACAAACAGCAAATGCTTGATGTGTCTGGGGAGGTGAGTATGGCTGAAGCAGAGTGAATAAAGGAGGAGATGAAGTTAGATAGGAAGTGGGGGGCACATCCTGTGGGGCCTATGGGTAATTGTAAGGCCTGTGAAGACGGGGGGAGGTGAGGGAGGGTTTCAAGTAGGGGAGAGTTCTCATTACACTTAGAGTTATCAGGATGCCTATGGCTGTTTGTGACGCATGTATTGTCACAGGCTGGGGAAGGAACTCTGAGATGGAGTTTAGCATGCAGGGCTATCTGACCCCTCAGGACCAGCTCCTGCGGAAAGGAGGGGCAGAACACAGGAATGGGTGGGGGAGAAGTCCAGCTACGATGCAGCCTCAGCTACTCTCGTAAGAACTTCAGAATCATCCCTGAATCAGCCAGACCTTTATACTCTCGCAGTCATTAGATGTAGGTCTTTCAATGGCAATAATGACAATGCAGGTGCTTAACCTGAGGTGCTCCCAGCAACAGGAGTGGGGGGACAATGGGTCCTTTATTGAAGTCAGACCTTGTGGCACATCATAGTGTCCACCACCTAGAGGACAGGGAGAGCAAGAGATAAAGCAAGACTAGTAAGTAGGCTACTTGGCAATCTAACAGAGAGATAAAGGTAAATTCTGAATATTTCCTGAAGTTAGAGCCTTCGTATATTCTTTATGCCCTAGATCCTCTCAGAGGAGCAAAGTAAAGGGGAATAAGTAAAAGGAAAATGCTCCAAGGATTTGTTCAAAGTTATAAAGTCTCCTAATTCAGTGAATTCCATGGATGTTCACTGGTTCAGTGTAACCTGAAGTTCTCTTTATCCAGGGTGGGTAGACAAAATGAACTCCATGGGATAAAACTCCATGAGAGACAGGGCCTGTAAATCTTGTCCTGTGACTGGGTCCGTCCCAGCCGTGACTGCACTATTCATAGCCTGGCCAGCAACAATGTCGTGTTGCTAAACTTGGCACAAAACTGTAGTTATTTATGCATCTTCATGGCATGGAGTATGATCTCAGATTTGAGATTCTGCTACAGCTACACGAGTGGGCAAATCAAGAAAATGTATTCCATAATTTATCTCCAGTCTGACAAAGAGTATTGTGTATAAGAGGAGGAGTAAGCTCATAGACTTTAGCACATTTATTGCAGTGTGATGTGGTTTGATACGGTGTCTATGGGCCTGTGGGGTGAAATGGAAGGTTTAAATGGATTCCAATTTTAGTATCCCACTGTGATCTGAGGAGAGCCGAGACCAAAATGTTGCCACCCAATAAAGCAGTTCATCAAATTCCCTCCCATGCTGAATTGCACTATCTGGCAAAGAAAGCTATCTGTTGGGTAGACTGTTTTGCAAGTTGCATTTTTAATGCAGGTGCCCAGCCAGCCAATGAAGTCTAACAGGCTTTGCTTACAGTGTGTGTGACTTGGCTATTTAAAACAAGATTGACAATATGAGAAAAACCAGATTCTACACTCCTGAGGCTGATTTTAGAGGCTTCTCTACTCATTTGAATTCAGCGGAGCTGGTCAGGCTAGCCCAGGAAAACCTGCAGGAGTAAAACAAGAACCAATGGGAGTTATTCATGGAGAACCTGAAGTGCATAAGAAATTAATTCCCCTGAGTTTCCAAACCAGTCCATGAGCGCTGCTGTGGCTCATGGCTTTGCTGCCTATGTGTCTCCCTTGTTTAGAGGTTGGTAAAAATCTTGAAACCATGTGTTTACTTGTTTTTCTCTCTTTAGACTGAAGGCTAGATGGAGGAACACCCAGAGTTGTAATGGACATGCAGAGGCAGGTGGCTAACTAGGTCCCAGGGGTTGAAGAAGGCTTCCTGGAAGAAGTGATGCCTAAGTTTAGACCCAAAAGACAGAGAGGATTTAACCAAGCAAAGATAGGAAAGAAGCTCTTAAACGTTGGGACTGTGCCATTCATTGATTCCGTAAAAAGTTTGCTAAGAGTCTATTACATGCCAGACCCAGGGCTAGGTTCCAGGAGACACTGGTGAACAAGTCACAGTTCTTGCTCCAGTGATTGGTCTGCATAAACAGATCATTGCACTGTGCAGACCTAAGGGCCATGTGTACAAGTCCTGGTCTTGCTCTGCACCCTATTCTGGTGCCTGGCATGCAGTAGGAGCCCTTTAAATATTTGTTGAATTAAAGTGTATTGTCTCTTAGTATATTCTCCTTTCCACTAATTCATTGCTTTTTGTTCAAATCTTAATTACTTAACTGTTTCCTAATACCATCACTTTTCTCATATTTTTCATCAACAAATTTTTAGAAAAATTAGGTTACACAGTCACTATCCTTATGACACA
The DNA here is from genome assembly GCA_039655065.1 of Glossophaga mutica. Taxonomy (NCBI): domain Eukaryota; kingdom Metazoa; phylum Chordata; class Mammalia; order Chiroptera; family Phyllostomidae; genus Glossophaga; species Glossophaga mutica. The sequence goes on from CM077315.1 coordinate 26,615,465, forward strand.
CTCACTGCCTTGCCCCTTCATTCTCTCAAGCACTTTGATGTGACATCTATAATCACACCTGGTCCTGCCTCTTCTTTCAGTTCTCTTCCTCCTCAACCCCTTTATTCTGTTGTAGTTAGTTTATTCCTATTTTTTTGGCTTCTCAGATGCAGCATAATACTGTTTTGTTTTTTTTTCCTCTTCCTCTCTGAATATTCCTACTCTGCCTCTCCGGTTCTTTTTCTTCTTCCCAACACCCATGTGATATTTGAAAAAATTCTCTAACTTTCTGTACTTTCTCCATTAGCATTTGTTTCAAGTACTTGTCGTCATTTCATTTAGCAGATAATATCTAACTCTCTGTACAGGCACACCTCAGAGATATTGAGGGTTTGGTCCCAGACCACAGCAATAAAGCAAATATCGCAATAAAGTGAGTCACACCTTTTTTTGGTTTCCTGATGCATGTAACCATTATGTTTATACTATACTGTAGTCTATTAAGCATGTATAATATCTAAAAAATGTACATACCTTAATTAAAAATACTTTATTCTAAAAAATGCTAACGATCATCTGAGCCTTCAGCTAGTTGTAATCTTTTTGGCGCTAATACAATTGCTCAATGCAGGGTTGCCACAGACCTTCAGTTTGTAAGAAACACAGTATCTGTGAAGTGAAGTAAAGCAAGATGCAATAAAACAAGTTAACTGTATTAATCCCTGAACACTTCAGAACAGATTCACTTGTATGCTGGGCATCTGGACAGCCCAAAAGCATAAAAAGTCATGTCAGGAACCACACTCTTTCTGATTTACTCATTTCCTATATGCTGTTGCCATTGACTTAGTCATCCAGGCTGAGGACCAAGGGTAGAGGTGGAGCTTTCTCCTACTCCTCCCACTTTGCTGCCCTCAGGATTTACTCGGGGAGTATATCCTGTCGATTCGCCCCTCTCATAAGAGTCTGTGCTACCTCCCACTGGACAAAAGAAATACAACCACAGAAATATGCTTTTCATTGTAGAAGGAAGGGGTGGTATGATGATTCTTTCAGAATGATCTTAGTGGGTATAGAATCTGCCCAAATGCCCCCTATGTCTTGCATTTCACAGTTCAGCTACATATTCCTATGCAGAAAGGATCAGTAAGGTGGTAGGAATTTGAGGGAGGCTTCTCTGTTCTGCTCTATTTGATTCCTGAGCTCTGACCCCAGATGCAGAGATTTAACACTGCAGAACCTGTTCAGGGTTCCACAGAGCACACCTTCCAACACCTCTTTTTCCTTCTTTTCCTCTATGATCTTTAGGTTTTTTGCATTTTTTCAACAGCTTTACTGATGTATAAATGATATACCAAAAAAAAACCTGCATCTGAAACCACCATAATCAAGGTAATAAACATATTCATCACCTCCCAAAGTTTTGTTGTGCCCTCCCCTCCACCCTTTTTAGTAAGAATACTTAACTGTAGATCTATTCTCTTAACACAATTTTTAAGTGCATCATACAGTATTGTTAACTATAGGCACCGTTGTTTACAGCACTGTCCACTTATTGCACGTCCACTAGTTTCCATGTGAACCTGTTCTTAGAGAGGTTTTCTCTGCTCTGTAAGAGTCTCTTGCTAACATATGATTGGTGTCTCATGGGAAAAGCTGGAATGGCTACAAGGTAATCAGTTTTTTCCACTGTGAAAATAAACTCATCTCTCCAATACCTTATTATACTATAATAGCATTTGAATTCTCACCTCACTTGAGTTACATCACACAGATCCCCTCAGTTTTTGCTGATATCAGATTCTGGGAATGTGAAGGTGTGGAAAACACACCTCAAACAGAAATACTCCCCTGGTTGGAGTCCTCACTTAATGTTTCCATCATTCTAATCCATTAACTTTTCAGAAGGTGCTTTAATTCATTATCCTCCTGGTCTAAGATGTTTAGTGACTCATCAGCTTGTTTCCAAATTTCTTAGCCTGGTATTTCACCCACCACCACCCATCTGCTCTTAGTATAAATTTCTAGATTACTTTTTTATGTTTCCTCATGTTGTTGTAGCTAAACAACTCTGTCTGAAAGGAATACACCTTTCATGTTCTGTTCTTGCGAATGTTCTATTCTCTGTCTGTGCCAATATCTATTATTTCCTTTTTCTGGAACGCTGTCTCCTTTCTTCATATTTAAATTCCAACCATTCTCTGCAGTGGGGGGAAATGCTTCTCTCTGTGTGAGAATCAGCTGTATTTGTTCTGCCAGTGGCTACTTATTTTGGCATGCCTCACACACCACTGACTTTTCAAAACCTTTTGGTGGACTAATTATTTTATTGTAGAAATGAATTAAATATTCAAAGAAGCAGTTAGAAAAATATATTTATTAGTCCACCTTTTAGAAACAAAGTTTTACCATTCTCCATCCCTAGGAACTGTGCACTATCATTTGGATATGAGAGTCACCTGATATTTATTCTGCAGTGTAATCCTAATTGCATAGAATTTTGTTCTTTTCTATAATGGCAACATGTTAATAGCTTAACCAGATGTGACTTAACTATTTGGTAATTTTATAAATCAGTATAAAATCCTTCTCAGATGTGCCCTCATGGTAGGTTAGGCAAGCTGTCCAGCCTACTTCCAGATAAAGAAATCTCTTTCTCTACCAAGATTTTGCTCACCTGTAAGGGGGAGAAGTTTCCTACCAAGAACTGTTATTATAATTCAAATTTAGAGGCATTTTTAAATCAATGGATCTTGCTCTGCCTCAGACATTTTGAAGTTCATCATGAAATGTGATTTAATTGTTTTATTAAATTTAGAGTAAGAGAAGTCCAAGTAACAGTTTCAAAGGTAAGAAATCATTCAAGCCTACTTATATTCCCTGTTTAAGTAATGAAGAAGATTCAGTTTATTTATTTTAAAAAAATTTAGAAGAGAAAGTGCTACTTCAAGTTAATGGAAGGCACAAGTATTTGCTTCTAATTTCTTAAAACAGCATAAATCTTGGTTTCACTACATTTCAAAGAGCACTTTGCCTTGCAGAAGAAAAGGGAGATGTGACAGTCAGGCTTTGTCAGCTTTTTCAAAATATAAGTTAAAAAAGGTTTGTTCTGAATGTGAGTGTAGTATACATCACCTGTAATATTTACCTGAATAGTGTACATTTAGAATGAAATACAGTATAATTTCTTTTAACTTTCAAAGAACCTTTCTTTTCTCTAAAAAGATACTTGAACTTCCAGTGTTGGCTACGTATGAAAATATGTCAAATACGCAGATTCCACATCTCCAGACAGTCGAAACTAATTATCCCTTAATTTGCATGTGAAAGCAAATTACAAGCTAATAGACCATTTTCCTAACAAACCTTTCTTAACCTTAATAAGCAGAGTGAGAAGGCCTATTACAACCTGATTAAAAAGCCTCCGTGCCATGCAGCAGGTTGCTGCTTACCTATAACATGATCAGAAGGAGATGACAAAGATGTAAATATTCTTATTTACCACAGGGAGCTGAGCTCCCATCTGCCCACTTAGTGTTTTAGTATAATGCCTGTCAGCCTAGCAGGATCAATGGTCAATTCATTTCTTATGTACAACATGTGAGTACTTTGATTCTAGATGGAAATACTGCAAATTCCAGCTGATGAGATGACAGTTTGCAGTTGCAAGGACTGGGCTACATATAATCATTGCAAACTTCCAATTGCATTATCTCACTTTCCAGATACTACACGGGGTATTTGTCAGCTCAACCCTAGTTCTCTAGAAGTGTCTTTAAACAGATGGACTGTCTCTAGAATATGAAGGGAACAGAAAATGCCAGTGTACGGGTTAGCTGTTGCCATAATAATGCTTCCTACAAACCAGGTTAAAACTCAGTGGCTTACACACTGTAGATTGGCTAAGGGGTTAACTGATTGGGCTGGGCTCAGCTGGGCTGGGCTCCAAATCGTGGGTTTCATTCAGTTCTGCTCCCTGGGTGTCTTCTCTTCTGGGAACAGCAGACTCCCTTGGGGCAAGTCGTTTCCTGGTGGAGACTGACAGTTCCCAGACCAGCATGTGAAAACACTTCTTAAAGTCTAGGCAGGAATTGGCATAAGGTCACTTTCACCCACTGGCCAAAACAAGTTATTTGGGAAAAATAATACATCCTATCACTGCTACTGTGTTTTATGAATTTTAAAAAGGAATGGTTGTTCAAAATGAATTACCTTTTCCGCATGCCTATATGTTTTATTTATTTTTTTAAGATTATTTATTTATTTTCAGAGAAAGGGGAAAAGGAGGGAGAAATAGGGGGAGAGAAACAGCAATGTGTGGTTGCCTCTCATGCTCCCCCTAGTGGAGACACAGCCCCAACCCAGGCATGTGCCCTGACTGGGAATGGAACCAGCGACCTTTTGGTTTGCAGGCCGGCACTCAATCCATTGAGCCGCACCAGCCAGGGCTGAGTGCCTATGTGTTTTAAAGTAAATATATCACTCTACATTGAATAGCTCAAGCTAAAAGGATCTTACAGTTATCCTTGACCTAATTCACTCTCTAATTTCCAAACTGAATCCAAAACTTCCTTTCCTTCTATTTTCTAAAACCCAGACCATATCATATCCATTCCCAGCTCAGAAACACATCAGTTAATCCCTATTTCCCACTGATATAGCTCAACTTCTTGGCTGGCTTCACAATATTCTTCACAATATGTTGATTGTCTCCTCTACTGGTCTCTGCCCGGACACTCTTTTCTCTCTCCCACCTGCCTGGTGAATGCTTATTCATCTGTCAGAGCCCAGCTAAAACCCCAGCTTTTGCATATCCTTTACTAATCCCGAGAGGTTTTCTGCTTCCTCATCTGTGGTTTTCTAGCATGTTATACGTATGTAGATATAGCGCTTATAATAATAAAGTGGAATTGGTCATTCGCATACCTATTTTTCTACCAGATTGTGAAATCCTTGGCTAACGAGGGGGTCTATATCTCCTTAATTTTCTAACCTCAGCACTCATCTCTGTGCCTATAACCTGGTAGACTTCAGATAAAATGGTTGGATTAAATTAAGGGAGGTTTTTTAAATTACTTTTTAAAAAAGAAATAAAAATGGCCACAGCACAGGTAGATGTGTACAGTCTCACTAGTCATTAAATAAACTATGAAGAAACAAAAAAATTACAGATAACATTATAATTGACAATTATATTTAAAAAAAAACTTGTAAGAATAAGGGTATCTGGATTGTTTATGGGAGTCTTGGTGACAACTTTTAGAAATCTTTATCATTATGTTTAAAAATATTTACATATACTCATATGTGTTGATCCAGAAATTTGATTTCAATAATTTATCAAATGGAAATAGAGATGTGAAAATTTTGGTGGAGAGTACCATCGATTATAGCATCGCTTATAATAGGAAAATATAGAAACACTCCAAATTTCTAACAGTCTGAGTTGGGTTAGATAAATCATAGTGCAGCTATGACACTGGAAAGTCTGCAGTTAGTAAGAAGGGCAGTTAATAAAATGGGGGAATCATCAATATATATTTTCCAACAGAGAAGTTAGGTTATAAAACATAGCACACAGAGTGTACTGTATGATGTCAATTTTGTAAAATATGATGGGTTATTGATATTAGCATGCTATATGAGCAAAAAAATGAACTTGAAAAAAATACAGGAAAATATTAACGATGGTTATATCTAGGTGTGGTGATTACAGGGTGATCTTAATTTATTTTTGCATTTTTGTCTAAGTTTCCAAATTTTCCATAATGAACATATATAAAGTTATAGTAAATAAAAAGATGTAAAAATAGTTTTCTTAACATACAATTATGACACAATGACTGGGATTATTAACTGGACTTGTTAGAACTCTAAATTATTGATTATACAAAGCACTTTATATGTAAGTTCTGCTACTTTTGAGCCTTTACTTTTGTTTATTTTTTAAATGGCTTTCATTTTTCTTCTGTAATTAACTAAGAACTGAAATGAATTTTCTAAATAGAATTGTTCTAAATATAAATGCAAAATCCTGTTTTCTCTAATGTAATTGTACCTGAGTGAAAGTAACTGCAACAAGGACTATCAAGGAAGATAAAGTAGGAGTATAATGTATAATTTCCCTTTGCATAATTGTAACTCCAAAGAACGCATGCTCCCAGCAGAAAAGTAATTTAAATTATATCACAACAAATGCCATATTTTAAAATAGAAACTATCCATCATGCACTGAGTAAAGCTGGTAGCAACCTATATGTCTCAAGAATATACTGAAAATTCCTCCATGAGTCCATTAAAAATAAATTGATTGGTTTAATTCCAGCACATGCTGAAATAAAGTATAAGTGACATAATTTTTAAGTGCATAAAATGACTAATTACACATTTAGAAAAATTATATAAGATAAGTAACCATTACAAAAATTTTTGTTATAGAAATATTGAAACCTATGTAATGGAAACAGAAAAGGGTAATAAACTCTGTGTATTTATCACCCACAACATTTTTTTTCTCTTTTGATACAATATCTCTTATGGGGATAATTTAAAAAATGTAAACTTAATATCAAATTCTTACTTTTTGGCTCATTTCACATGCAAAACCAATTTTGAACAGTAGTAAACATTTTAATAGTTGCAGACTAATACTAATACATACATATTTTGAAGACATTATTTGGAATGTCTTGCAACAATACTGTAGCATTGTTTTATTTAGACAAAAAAAAATGGACACATCTTTATTTTCGCTATTTAAAATACAGACCCAAACATTCAGCAGTCTTTTCCTTGGTCAACCTAAAAGGTGTGAATGAGGAAAATATGTCAGGTACTGGCCCCCACTGTTAGTCTTTTTTTCATAGTCCATTCTGAAGTTTCTTTCTGCATGTTTTACATAAAAGAATCATACCATATATCTGTTTTTCAAAATAAAAATATTTCTGATTTTATAAACATTATATACTTAGAAAAAATATTAAGCTATTCAGACTGTGTAAACTTGATTTTTTATAGGAAATTTTGAAATGGTTATATCAATTAATTGCTTGTGTCATCCAGCATGTATTAGGGGCCCACTGTATGCCAGGTGCTGTTCTAGACTTTGAGAAAATGGTCAGTGAGATGGATAAGGAATTTCATCTTTGGAGCACAAAGTTTTCTCCAGCTATTTCTTATTGAGAGGTAAGAGAAGGCTTCAGCTGAGGACATACGAGTCTAACTCACCACTCTTTACTTCCTCAGACCCAGTTTTCCACCTCAGTGTGGCACCCTCTCAGCCTGTTACAAAAATCTCCAGCCACAGCTTCAAGAAGAGAAGGAAATACACGGTTGTAACAATCTCCCGAAGCAAGGCAAAGGAGATTGCTTTTTTGCCTGTTAAGTAAGCAATCGAGTTTAAAAGCAGTAGTAGCTTAATGTTAAAGGAGGCATTATTAAACTTATAAATGGATATATCCAGCCTGTTACACAAGTAATTACTTGTTACACAAGTAATTATTTTCAGTGTTCAGTGAACACTGAAAAGGGGTGTCTCTCTGGAGCTCTAATATTGCCCCCCTGTAGTAATTTTTCACAGACTGGAACTTCCTTTGAAATGAACCAAAAGGTACATTATCTGTGGGTAGCAGTGGCTTGAGTTGAGGATAGTGTCCTCTAGTTCCTACTGATTTGTTGAAATTCAGGAGGGGATTCCATAAAACCAGTTGGTCTGGTTGCTCTATCTATGCATCAGGCCTCTCTCTTTTTAGAGGATATCAGGTCCTTTTAGTCCCTCAAATCCCTGTAACCAGCCATTGGAGTTCCAAAGAAGAACTATAACAGGTGAAAACAAGGATGCCCCCTTGCCACAATTCATGCATAAACTTGGTGCTTATTATGCACTTGGCCCTGCAATGACTGCTCTGTTCACATTATCTTATTTAAAATCTACTACCTATTCACGGATGGGGTGCATTTATATCCTGAAGTGCAGATGAGGAAACAGGCACAGATAGTTCTGATCATTTTCACAAGGTGCAGAGCCTGTGAAATGGCATCTTGGCAGTGACACCCAGTTGTGTCACTTTAATCTCAGACGCCACCATATAGGGCTGTCTCTTCTAAGAGACTTAAATAGCTGTATGGCTGGTAGGCATCATCTATAGAGTTGCTTCTCTTGTACAGGAAGTGGTGAATTTTGAGGGGTTATATTGATAGCAGAAATTAAGTCTAATGGCAAAGCAGCAAAAGATTAGAGCCCAGATTCAAGCCTGGGGTTCTCTAACCTCAGAGTCTACATGTTAATCTGCTGTACTTCAAAGGCTCTGTGAAACAGAAGAATGTGATTTGATCAGACTCAGAAAGTTATGTTGGTGAGAGGATCCCCTCCCAAAGACAGCAGCTTTAGTTCATGGTGATTTGGAAAGAGATTCAAGCCTCAGTAGCATTTACTGCCTTACTGCATTGTTACATAATGATATAACGTGGAGAGCAGGACTGGTTTTGATTCTTTTGAACATGACTTTTCTCTGTTAGTACAGTTCCATAAGGTCAGTAATAAAAACATTACAGAAAGTCTTTTTTTTTAATTTTATTTTAATTGTTGTTCTTGTACAGTTTTCTGTCTTTTACTCCCATCCCAGCCCACCCCCCAGCCCTCCCCACCTCCCTCTCATTTTCACTTCCCCTAGTTTTTGTCCATGTGTCCTTTATACTTGTTGCTCTAAACCCTTCCCCTTTTCCGCTGAAATTCCCTCCCCTTTCTCTGGTCACTGTCAGCCTGTTCTCAATTTCAGTGTCTTTGGTTATATTTTGCTTGCTTGTTTGTTTTGTTTAGGTTCCTGTTAAAAGTGAGATCATATGGTATTTGTCTTTCACCGCCTGGCTTATTTCGCTTAGCATAATGCTCTCCAGTTCCGTCCATGCTGTTGCAAAGGGTAGGAGCTCCTTCTTTCTTTCTGCTGCATAGAATTCCATTGTGTAAATGTACCGTAGTATCTTGATCCATTCATTTACTGATGGCCACCTAGGTTGCTTCCAACACTTGGCTATTGTAAATTGTGCTGTTATGAACATTGGGGTGCATAGGTTCTTTTGGATTTGTGTTTCAGGGTTCTTAGGATATAATCCTAGCAGTGGAATTGCTGGGTCAAAAGGCAGATCCATTTTTAGTTTTCTGAGAAAATTCCATACTGTTTTCCATAGTGGTTGTACCAGTCTGCAATCCTACCAACAGTGCTCTAGGGTCCCCTTTTCTCCACAACCTCTCCAACACTTGTTGTTTGTTGCTTTGTTTATGATGGCCATTCTGACTGGTGTGAAGTAGTATCTCATTGTGGTTTTAATTTGTATCTCTCTGATAGCTAGTGATACTGAGCATCTTTTCATGTGTCTCTGGATCCTCTGTATGTCCTCCTTGGAGAAGTGTCTGTTCAAGTCCTTTGCCCATTTTGTAATTGGGTTGCTTGTCTTCTTAGAGTGGAACCATGTAAGTTCTTTATGTATTTTGGAGATTAAACCCTTGTCTGAAGTATCATTGGCAAATGTGTTTTCCCATACAGTTGGTTCTCTTTTTATTTTAATACTGTTTTCTTTAGCCGTGCAGAAGCTTTTTATTTTGATGAGATTCCATTTGTTTATTCTTTCCTTTATGCCCATTGCTCTAGGGGACATATCAGTAAAAATGTTGCTGTGTCAAATATTTGAGATTTTCCTGCCTATGTTCTCCTCTAGAACTTTAATGGTGTCATGGCTTATATTTAAATCTTTTATCCACCTTGAATTTATTTTTGTGCATGGTGTAAGTTGGTGCTCGAGTTTCTTTTTTTTTGCACGTAGCTGTCCAGTTCTCCCAACACCACTTGTTGAAGAGGCTATTTTTACTCCATTTTATGTTGCTGCTCCCTTTGTTGTGTTGAGTATTAATTGACCTGTTCTCTGTTTTGTTCCACTGGTCCATGTGCCTGTTTTTGTGCCAGTACCAGGCTGTTTTGATAACAGGGGTCTTGTAATACAGTTTGGTATCAGGTATTGTGATCCCTCCTACTTTGCTCTTCTTTCTCAAAATTGCAACAGCTATTTGGGGACGCTTATGGTTCCATATAAATTTTTGAAGTGTTTGTTCTCTGTCTGTGAAATATGTCATTGGTACTTTAATTGGTATGGCATTGAATCTGTAAATTGCTTTGGGTAGTATGGACCTTTTGATGATGTCAACTCTTCCGATCCATGAACACAGTATATGTTTCCATTTGTTTGTGTCTTCCTTGATTTCTTTCTTCAGTGTTGTGTAGTTTTCTGCATACAGGTTTTTTACCTCTTTGGTTAGGTTTATTCCTAGGTATTTTATTTTTTATTTTTTGCTATATCAAGTGGGATTTTTTTCTTGATTTCTTCTTCTACTGTTTCATTGTTGGTATACAAAAGTGCCTTTGATTTCTGGATATTGACTTTGTATCCTGCTGTTTTGCCAAATTCATTTATTAGGTTGAGGAGTTTTTTGGCCAAGTCTACAGGATTTTCTAAGTACACTATCATGTCATCTGCAAACAATGACAACATTACAGAAAGTCTTAAAAATCAACTAAGACTACAAATAATCTTGTCACCTGTATATGTATATTTTTGTACATTTGCCTTCTATTCTTTTTCTTTGAAGTTTTACATGCTAATCACCATAGAATACATATAATTTTAAATTTTTCTCCTTTCTATGTTAGCATTTTTCATGTTATCTCAGCTTTTTATACACACAGCTTTCCACAATGACATGTCATTTAATTAATAACCCATCATTGATGTGGCCATTTCAGTTATTGAGCAGTTTATTGTTTGATTCCCTTCCAATTTGAGGCTGCAAAGATCAAATTTGGTCTTCAATTACTTTATTTACAAAGAATAATTTTCTAGAAATAAGATTACCTAGTCACTAAGTACAAATATTTTTGTGAGTCTTAAGGCATACATAATTGCCAACTGCTTTCTAAATCTATTGGGAATCTTGATAACACTATCAAAATATATCCATTTATAAGTTTAATAATGCCTCCTTTAACATTAAGCTACTACTGCTTTTAAACCTGATTGCTTACTTAACAGGCAAAAATGTATTTTTCTTCTACATAGTTTCTAAATCATTCTTGAACATTTTCTGCAAAGTCTAGGCAAATCTGGAGTTGCTTTTATCACTGAGAGCAAAAGGTGTTTCCATTATTCGTAGAGAAATAGACTCATGGATTTAGGATTCTTTTCAGGTTAGTTGCTGAAAATGAGAACCAAAAAATAGTGCAATCACTTTAGGAGAAATGATTTTTTTGCCTTTATATTTAATTTTAAAAGTCTGGTTTATGAATGAATTTGTCCTATCGAATAATATTTTTTAATTTGAAGTGCCAAGAGACATACTAGATGAAATTAATTCACTTATCATCATCTTAAGTAGATTGCTTGCTCATACATATATATATATATATAATGTAATTTTCTTAAGACCCATAAGAAATTCCAAATGTGCTTTTCTAATATTTTTACTTTGAAAAAGTGTCCAACCTGCACAGAAATTGCAAGAATAGCACAGTGATCAGAGCTGTTCTTAATTGTTTCATGTTGTTTTTTCTTGGTATGATACAGACTTCATTTTTGATGACTGCTTATGACAATTTAACTTTCTGAAATATTAAACAATTATTAGGGCCCAGGCGTGTGAATAGAGCAGCCCTATCTCCTTTATTTTTTGTATCCCTGATAGTAAAAATTGCCATGCAAATAGTAGATACGTTGTTAAATTGACTTAGTTCTCCTCTATGCCAGGGACTTTCAATAAAATGCGATTGATCCAAAAAGGTAGAAGATATGCTCCTTCTATGCAAGGAGTTAGTGGGACTGTTTAAATTAAAGTGAAATGTTGTTGCACCGTGGATAACTGCCCCACCCAAAGAGGTCAACTCTTTTATTAAGGAACATAAACTGACTCTCAGTCAAACTGGCAGCCTGGGATCTGGTTAGAAACACAGAGTCTCAGGCCCTACCTGAAACCTACTGAATTGGAATCTGCATTTAGTAAATCCCAGGTGAAGTGGTGTGCACTTTAAAGTCAGAGGAGTGCTTATTCAGATAGCTTTGGTTTCTTCTTATATACCCTTTCAGTATACAGGCAAGGGCCAAATTCTTTCGTGTATTGGAATACTTAACTTCTTTTTTAGTGCAGTGCTTCTCAAGGTGTGATTCTCAGACCAATAGCATTAGCATCACCTGGAAAGTTGTTAGAAATGCAAATTCCAGGGTCCCACCCCAGAATTACTGACTCAGAAACTCTGGGCTGTGTTGCTATCATTTAACCAGTTCTTCAGGTAATTCTGATGCCTAGAGTTTGAGAACCACTCCTTCGATCCTAGAAAGATCTGAAGTAGTTGTTTAAATAGAAAGCTTAGAGGCTTTGAAATCATTTACAAATTAGTGCTCCCAAAGGTGTTTTGTTTTTAAATGTCTGACTATGCAAATATTGTGAATTATGTCAACTCTTGGGACTTAGTATTAACATTGTATCAGTTCCATGCTAATACTATGTTAATTCCACAGTCAAAATTGTAGCTGTCTTTTCCACTTTTTTTCTTTTCTAACAAGTGACAAAAAGCAATGATTAACAGCAGAAAGACCATTTGTTACATCAGGCAATCTGTATATTTTCAAAACCAAGGCATGCCTTTAGAAAGTTAATACCCAGAAAAGTTTGGGTTCAACTTTTACAAGTAGGTTCCACTTGTCTTTCCCTGTATTCTGCAAATGTAGAACATCCATTTAGGTGATCTCTGTGGGTCCAGAATTTTGTGCTCTGTTTTCTGGACCCCAGTGTTCCCCATCTGACAGAGCAGCCTGTTTGTAATACATGACTCACCAGCTTTTAGCATCATAGCTGGCAGCTCTGCTACAGCCCTTGGTGTTTCTCCCTGGTGTAATTTAACAATAACTAAAACAGGAGACTGGATCCACAAACCCCATAGGAAATTAGTTCATTATTGCACATGAATTCCTGTTCCCATCCAGGAGAGGACTTCAGGTGCAATTTCACGTAGCTGTTATTTTACTAAGCAGAGTGTGCTTTGCTTGGTGTTGGCTTTTATTCTTCCAGGACAAGGTGATCACCTGTGTCCTTAATAGTATGTGTAATTTGACAGTCAAAATGGGCTTTGAGTAATCTCTTGGCACTGTCATCAACAGGAAATTTTTCTCTGAGTTGAACTTCGATTCTATGTGACTGATACCTTTCTTCTTCTTCTTGGACTGTGACCTCAATTTGAGTAAGCAACGTAATGGATACATCTTTAGGGAGAGATAGATTACTCTAAACTCTGTTAATAATTGTACATTGTGTAAAAGCAAAGCATGTTAGTCTCACTGTGCTTACCACAGGTCACAATCAACCTAGAGAATTAGGACATATCTGAAGCCTAAGTATAATTGAGTATAATAAGTATACTCAATCCTCTGTACAAGGCCAAGATGGCAGAAGACCTGTGTACCAGACTTCAGCTACTTTTTGTTTGCCCGGCACCTTCTTCTTCCTGCCTTTGACTATTTCAAGCAATTCTACTTGATCTTTCCAATATGTGCCTTTGTCACCCCAAGGGATACCTGCACCAAGCTGGCCAATCAGGTCTCTAATTGTCTGGGCTCCGTCATTATGCTAGAGACACATTTATGAACCATGTAGTGCAACTGAGAGTTCGTTGGGGAAACTAATTGGAATGTTGTAGAGAGTTGGCCATTTTCACTCTTAAATAATTAGTTCCAAATATTAGGTGAGCCTGGAGCTGTGAAATCCAACTTTTCTCCACATTGATACAGAGAGTTAGATAAAAAGCCCAACGGAGACAAGAAAAAGAGTGACAAAGAGTGGGGAAGAAGAAGAGAGAAAGAGAGAGATTTGATGGTGTTATTCTAATTCTTGGGTTCAGCTGTACCTGAAATCCACAGTGATAAGCACCAGCACATCCTCTACTTGCTTACAGTATATATTCACATTCAAAGAGACTTGACTTACATAGCCTGGAAATATGAAGTATGAGAGATTGTTTAAAGACAGAGGCAAACTTAATAAGAAAAAAATGAGGTTTGATGATGGCAGGGGTGGAGCAGGAAAACTCACCTCAAGTGTATCCAGACTGAGAATGTGGAAGCAGGCATTCATGTGTTCACAGTCCTTCCAGGGAGCAGGACCAGAGCAGCCGGGGAGGTGGCAGAGCCACGGCAGAAGCAACAGTGGGCACAGACACACAGACCGCAGCGTCATGGAACCCAGTGCCCACTCTAATTCTGCCATTTTTAAACCTTGCTCAAATTGGTTAACTCTCAGAGATCCCATTTCCTCATTTATGAAATCCTTATGACAGTCTCCTATCCCTTATCTCTTTATCAAGTGAAAATTATATAATGATATTTATTGAGTACCTAGTATATGTGAGACACTGTCATAGGTATTCGAGACCCAGGGATTAACAAAGAAGACAAAAATCTGTACCCTCATGGTACTTACAGTTTTTAAGTGTTGGGAGTGAAATGGATTATTAATAAATGCGACTATCATGAACATGACTGTGGAGTTGTCAGCATGATGAGAGAGAAGAATTGTAGGGGCTGTGACAGCCTTTAGGAGGGAGAGCTGACCAGTCAGGAGACACAGAGAAAGAGGTCACACCTGAGCTGAGGTCTGAGGGGTCAGGAGGGAGGAGTTTAAAGACCAAAGGAAATGTTCCCTGCAAAGGGAGCAGTATGTGCTGAGTTGCTGTGATGTGAAGGAATACAAGGAAGCCAGGTGGAGCTCCCAGGGGGCTGGTATAGATGGAAGTGGAGAGGTAGGTAGGGACGAGAACAAGTAGGTCTTTGGAAGATGAATAACATGTTTTGTGTCCAGTTAAAGGGAAATAAGAAGCCAAAGGAGGGATTAAATGGGCATTTTCATATCATTCTGGTGGTCCTGGAGGGCAGGTTGAAGGGGAGACAAAGTGGATGCGAGGATACACATTATTCAAGAAATATTTATGAAATTACAAAAGAACAAATACCAACGAATCAACAGCACCATGGTGATGCTAACAGTAGCCATCTCTAAGGTGACTTTGCGTGTAACTCCTCTATTCCTCAAAACAGTGCTCTGAAGTAGGAACTGTCATTCGGTCTGTGCTATAGATATGAAAATGCAGCACAAGTTTGTAACTTGCTTAGTCATGTACAAAGTATTAGAGCTGGGACTAGAGCCTGGGAGCATGCAGTTGTTTTAGGCAGGTTTTTTGTACTCCTGAGCTCTCATTGTATTGTATACCTACCTTCTTTGTACCTCTTTACAGTTATATTTTAATTATTTGCATGGTCCACTAGACTCTTTCTTCTCTCCCTCTTTATTTCTTCCTTTCCTCATTCTTTCTATTCCTCTGTTCTTTTCTCCCTTCCTTCCTTCCTTTACTTTCACCAGCACCTAACATATAGCCAGACCCCCTCAGGGTGCTCAATGATATTTTTTACAATGACCGACTGAAGGGATTACTTTATGCTAAGGTAAGGGCTCTCTGTCCTTAGAAATATGGAACTATAGGCTAGCAGGTTTCTATTTAAAAATTCTGGGACTTCCGGCCAAGATGGAGTCATAGGTGGATACACTGTGCCTCCTCTCACAACCAAAATTAAGGACAACAAATATTTAGAAACAAGAAAACAACCAGAACTAATAGAAAACTGAACTGTATGGAAGTCCAACCACCATTCATCCAGACCGGTAAGAGGGGCGGAGTCGCTGCAGGAAAAAGTGGAGGTGAGGACCTGGGAATGCAGGCAGAAGCGACCGGCAGTTCCCAGGTGCACAGGCAGCAGCTGGCGGACTCTGGGCCCACAGGTGGCAGCTGGCAGACCCCGGGCACAGGGTGGCAACTGTGCAGACACAGTGAGGCCGCACAAGGCGGCTGGCTGACCAGGTGGTCCCACATTCCCGCATGCAGACAATCCAGGAGAAAGGGAAGCAGCATAAGGCACTAGAATCCAGGAGAGAGTGGAGCGGGCGCCATTGTTCCCTCTCAGACCCCACCCCCACAAACAGCGTCACAACTCAGGGACTGGGCTGCCCTGCACTGGGGAACACCTAAGGCTCCACCCCTCACTACGTAACAGCCGTGGCCAGACCAAAACCAAAACAAAACAAAAAAACCCACCAAAAATGGCTCAAACCAGAGAACAAATGAAATCCCCAGAGCCAATTCCTCTAAGCCGTGAAGAAATAGCCAACCTATCAGATGCACAGTTCAAAGCCCTGGTGATCAGGATGCTCACAAAATTGGTTGATTTTGCTCACAAATTAGATGAAAAAATGCAGGCTACAATATGTGAAATGAAGGAAGACGCATAGGGAACCAATAGAGATAGGAGGAAAACTGGGATTCAAATCAATGGAGTGGACCAGAAGGAAGAAACAAACAACCAACCAGAAAAGAATGAAGAAACAAGAATTCAGAAAAATGAGGAGAGGCTTAGGAACCTCCGGGACATCATTAAACATCCCAGCATCCGAATTATAGGGGTACTAGAAGGGGAAGAAGAAGAGCAACAAGTGGAGAAGTTATTTGAACAAATAAAAAAGGAGAACTTTCCCAATCTGGCAAAGGAAATAGACTACCAGGACGTCCAGGAAGCTCAGAGAGTCCCAAAGAAGTTGGACCCAAGGAGGAACACACCAAGGCACATCATAATTACATTAGCCAAGATTCAAATGAAGGAGAGAATTCTAGAAGCAGCAAGAGATAAGGGGACAGTCGCCTACAAAGGAGTTCCCATCAGACTGTCAGCTGATTTCTCAAAAGAGATCTTCCAGGCAAGAAGGGGCTGGAAAGAAATATTTGAAGTCTTGAAAGGCAAGGACCTACATCCAAAATTGCTCTATCCAGCAAAGCTTTCATTTAGAATGGAAGGGCAGATAAAGTGCTTCTCAGATAAGATCAAGTTCAAGGAGTTCATTATCACCAAGCCCTTATTCTATGAAATGTTAAAGGGACTTATCTAAGAAAAAGAAGATAATATGACAGTGAAAAGACCGCAAACTCACAGCTATTAAGAACCACACCTAAAACAAAAGCAAACTAAGCAAACAGCTAGAACAGGAACAGAACCACAGAAATGGAGATCATATGGAGGGTTAGCAACAGGGGAGTGGGAGGAGGAGAGAGGGGGAAAAAGGTACAGAGAATAAGTAGCATACATGGTGGGTAGAAAATAGACAGGGGGAGGGCAAGAATAGTGTGGGAAATGCAGAAGCTAAAGAACTTATGACACATGGACATGAACTAATGCGGGGGGAAGTGGATGGGAGAGGGTGTGCAGGGTGGAGAGGAATGATGGGGGAGAAATGGGACAACTGTAATAGCATAATCAATAAAATATACTAAAAAATAAAAATAAATAAATAAAAATAAAAATTCTGGGCAGAGCACCCAGGTTGAGTCAAAGATCAACAATCTTTTATGATCAACAGTCCATAGAGGTGTTACCAAACAGAGTGGGGTTTGACTGCCTACCATTGAACACAGGCACAATACAAAGATGGATGGGGAAGGAAAAATGTCTTTATTAAAATGTCCAATTTGGGGGAACAAGGGACCCCCCTAGCTCTGGGCTTCTCTTCTCCACAAAACACAGAAAGAATCCAGCCACCACCAGAACTATAGTCAGTGTCCAGAAATCCCACTCCATTCTTATCTTTCCTTCTGGAGCCCAAGGCTGTTACACGAAGGACTCTCCATCTTCAGGCTCCCTCCTTAAAAAGCACACCTGTGGGGTCAGCGCCACCATTGCATTGATGCAGCTGCTTCCCTCTCCTAGGGCCTGGGGCCACTGCAAGACTACTGCAGCCAGTCATGCAGGGGGACTCCAGCCGGGTCCCACACCCAAGGCTGCTCACGCCTTTGTGGCAAGTGAGTGTTTGTTTACCCTTACCCAGGGGTTGGGAAATCTGTCATTTGCAGGCTGCAGTTTCAGTCCCACCACCTCCAGCACTTCCAGTCCCCTCCCTTGTCCAGGGCCTGGGCAGGCTCTCACACTACCTCAGGGGTCCCTCCCCATCCTCCAGATCCCTCCTTTAACAGAGGTACTGCACCAGAAGAAGATTTTCACTCTAAACACTTGTGTGTGATTCCCAGCAGACAGAGGTTGAGCTGAGTCAGTGAAGGTTAGCTCCATAGGCAGTGATGCTTTAGGGACAGTGGTAAACAGAAATTAGGAAGCAGATGGTGGTGAGGGTGGTAAGGGTAGGGAGTCTGCAGCCAGAAATAAGAGTGTCTCTATGCTGAATAGGAGAACAAGCCAGGTGCTGATCTGAATGAGCAGAAGTTTCCTGAACATTCAGGAAGGATGTCTGGTCTTAATCTGTTTTTGAAAAGCCAGCCTCAGAGAGCTGGACCTGAGTCTGCATCTCACCTAGCCTCCACCTTTATCTTGTGGTTTACAGCCCCCACCTCCTGTGTGAGGGGCCTGTGGGTCATTCCCCTTGTGACCCATAGAAGAGACCCTGACCTTGGACACCCCCTTCAGCTCTGAGTTACTAGGCTAACGATCTGACACAGGTCTTGAGAAGGTTCCAAGGATAAGTCTGAAAGATGAGTTTACTTCTGCTCCTAGTTCTCTTAAGAAGAAGGCCCTCAGATGGCAAAGGAAGGCCTTAGATGATAGCACTTTTGCTTTATGTGTGAAAATTAGCATAAGCTGAAAAGATGATGGTTGTACATTATTTTACTTAGAAAATATAAAAATTAATTTCGTTTTAAAGTTAGGTGTTAAACTGGAATAGCTATTATGCAGCAGAGAATGGGGTGGTTGTGCCCTTCCCTCGCCATTCCTTTGTTATTTAATTCTTTAGACTCTTGATTGTTTATTTTAATCCTGAGAGATTAAACATAACCTTGTTAAGAAAACTAAAATGAAACCATAACCAAAATTTTAAAATAAGATTTTTTAAATGATAGCACTTTTGCTTTCTTAATAATGAAAGAGGGAAAGTATCTAAAAGAATGCTTCCAGCTGGTCAGTGTTGGCCAGAACAAGGAGCGTTGGCAAGGAGAACTTCTCTCAGTCCACTTGGAGCTTATGAACATTGGAAATTGCAAGAGACTGGCTTAAGCTCTTTCCTTCTTCCAGAAGCACTGTCAAAGACTTTGACTTTTCACTTTTCTGTTATAGTCGAGTGCATTCTTTTGGCAAATACTGTGCACTTTTTATGTTAGGACTGGTCACCTAAGACAAGTGCCTTCAAATATTCTTTATTTAGACACATAAGCTTCAAACCACAACAGTAATAGACTGAGAGCCAGTCATCAGCAATTTTCAAAAATTGTGCTGGTTCCCTTCCCAACCCACTCAACTGGGCTTCTTCCATCCTCCCCTCTTTCTGAGCATCTTTCATTCTTTCCGAGCATCTTTTCCATTCTCTGCTTAATCAAATATAATCTTTAGCATGTTCTCTTACATACAAAGTCGTGTATGTGCTGATACTATTATGGAAGAAACTCCCAGAAACTTGGTTCTTCTCACCAATACAGTAAAAAAATTACAGATCAGCAAGTCTACTAGCATGCACGCAAGCAGGGTTTATTGGTAATCTGTTTTCATGGAAGCGACTGGGCTTAGCTAAGGTAGTGGTGGTTAGTGGGGGGTGGGGGTGAAAAACATAGGTTCAGGGAAAAGCGGGGTAAAGGAGGCAAAAGTAAGGGCAGCCAAAGGCTGGGGTGGCACACCCGCATCTCAGAGTCTTTGTCCTGAGGACGTATATAGTTGGCAGGATGGAGGTGAAGAAGTTACATATTGTTTGACAGGTAAAGGTGGTGCCCACTTTCCCTGGGGGGATGTGACTACCCAAACGTAGGTATGTGTGGTGGTCTATTAGCCCGAATCCTTATCTTGCTCCAGACCCCATTTCTGCATCTTGTTGTAAGACAGATACATGACAGGAGGCAGTTAATTAAAGCTGGAGCAGTTACCCAGAGTTATTTATGGGCTCTTTCTGTAAGCATCAGTGACTCCCTTGTAAAGCAGATAGTGACCAGAGGTAGGCAATTAACCAAAGCTGTTTTCTGGGCCTCTTCCTTTGGGCGCTGTGGACCCTCTCCCTTCAGGCCTTGAGGTGAAAGCACAGTTTCAAAGGCTTTCTTTCCCAGATAGTGGAGACTATACGTAGAATTTCAAAGACTGCCCTCCTCCCATGTCAGCAGAGTGTTTCTTGGATGTAACGCCTGGCAGTATTATCAGACCAGGCTCAGGACTGCTCCGTTAGTGGGTGAGACATGTCTCCCTCTTCCTCCCTGCCTTGGTTTTGCTGTCTATCCTACCTAACAATACTGTCATAGCAGACAAGAAATGTACAATAAGGGAAAGCTTTGTGGGCATGCGGTGTGTGCAATTGCAGGGTTTCTGGTGCTCTGAAGGGGGCTCTGTGAATGGGGGTTAATGCTCTGTCTGAATCACCATCTTGAAATTCTTAATGTACTCTTTCTTTGTCCTTGTGTTTTGTAAATGAAGTCCAGTGAGACAATGGAACATGATCTAGGGCTTGGAACCTCACTTCACTGGCGGCACCCCCTCACCCGCCCCAGGGCCTCCTCATCTCCCTGAGTGATATGGGTTCTTGGCTACCAGCTTCCTGCTTCTGCCAAGGTCAGAACTCTAGGCTCCTGGGAGGGTTTATACTCACCCCATGAATACCCTGTGCCTGAGGGAGCATGCCATTAAATAGCAAATAAAAACCACCATGACAGATTCAGAGAGACACCGTGGGGGGGGGAAAGGTTAAAAAATTTTGCCTGTTTTTGAACAAGAGGCCCCACATTTTCATTTTGCACCTATCCCTGAAAATATACGGCTAACCCCTTTCACAGCCTTTAATGTTTATCAGCACAGAGGGTCAGTGAGTAGATGAGAAGTGTGGGTCCAACCACATATGAGTATGGGAAATCATCCTCCTGCTTAAATACACAGAAAGCAGGTCCATGCAGGCTAGGTCTGCTCTCAGCTGGCATGCTAATTGATTTTATCAGTTCCCGCAAAACATACTGGCTTAAGCACCATCAAATAATGACCATGTCTAACCATCTTAATATTCTTTTAAAAAATATGCTGCCAGATTTGGGGAAAACAAGATGATGACTGAAA
Source organism: Glossophaga mutica (assembly GCA_039655065.1). Classification (NCBI taxonomy): domain Eukaryota; kingdom Metazoa; phylum Chordata; class Mammalia; order Chiroptera; family Phyllostomidae; genus Glossophaga; species Glossophaga mutica. The sequence continues at coordinate 26,636,600 of CM077315.1, forward strand.
TTAACTGTGTCCTAAAGCAGCAGCATGGGAAACAAGTGTATTATTTACAGTATAAACTAACAAGGCAGGCCCTTGACAATCAATGTGTGCCCCTCCTCTCCAGCAAATCTCTTCTCATTATGTAAATAGGATGGCCTGAGGTGCAAGAACAATGAATAGAATAATAACTGGAAATGTAATGGAGCTAATAGTGGATTTCTCTGGCCTGTCAACTTCTGTTCAAACATCCTGGCAATGAAGGATAGAGAGCAGCATGCAGAAAGGAAATCTTTCTGTTCCTGCCTGAGTGTGCTGCCTGGTGCAGGCTCCTTTTCCTCTCCCTTCCTCAGTCCTTACCCACCACAGCCCATGTGTCTAGAACAATACCCTCTGCAATACTTCCCTTCCTAAATTGCTTAACCCAGAGCCTTGTTGTGGAAAGATATTTGCACATTTTGTTTGATTAGTTGGTGCAATTCTAAACTGATACAAGTCCCAACTCTAAAACATGTGACATGAGGTTTCCTTTTGAAAATGTCCAATTCTCAGTCATTGGTTATTCATTTGAAAGTAGCAAACATCTACTCAGACAAGTTTAAGACAAACAAGGAATCATTGGGAGGGTACAGGGGCCTTCCAAAGGTCTAGAACTAGGAGGCAGAATATTGGGTCCCGGGGAGACCAGTCATTCTCCTCAAAGTGTCCAGTCCTAATTTGTAGCATGTGATTATTTCCATGATAAATAATTCCACCACACTGATTTCAAGCTACCAAAAAGTCATCACTGAATGAGGAGTTGGGAAGAGATGCATAGTTGCATCCCATTATATAGTATTTCTACCATGTAGATAGAATAGGCATGAGTAACCCTAAAACATAGATAGTAGTAAAATATAGTAAAAGAATTAAGTGATGAATTTTTGAGTATTTGTTGTCTTTGCTTTAGGTAATTTATTCACCATAAATTATTTACTTTAGGGTAATTTATTTAACCATAAATGAATGTAATTGAATTTTAATGACATCAACTTTTAACGACAGGTTCACAAAATTTCTGAAAATTTAACAATCAACTCTTGGGAACAGTACATTTTGGCTTCCACACCTCTTTGTTTCCTCCTTATGGGGTGGGGGAAGCAGCCTTTGAGATGAAGGCAAAAAGCATACAGAGCTACAAGTGTTGAAGGAAATGACTGTTGAAGAAGCAAATGATTGGCATCTCTAGTTCGGTCTCCGTACAGATATTTCATTTTGGTGTAACTCAAAATTAACATCTCACTTGATGTAAAAAAAAAAATCCACATCTGTTCTTGTCTTCATTTTCTTTTACCTCTCCAAACATCTCTTATTTGGCTCTTCTTTCTATCCCCTAACTGAGGCTTTCTGCCTTGTCTCTGGACATCATTTATCCTCTCTAGGGTGACAACCTAAGTCTAAGAAATTGGTACTATTCCCCTGCTGAGCTACAGATCTGTGCATTTAACTACCCCTAGATACTGTCACATGGATATCCCACCCTTACCTCAAATTCAAGGTGTCTAAAGCAATACGGTCTTTTCCTCAAAAACATTCTTCCTAACTAAATGGCACTATGCTATAATGGGAGCAACAGACTTTTGAGTGTAGTGCAAGTTGTACCCCTAAGTTGGCTGTTGCCTTGGGCAAATCATTGATTCTCCCTAACCTCAGCTTTACCATCTGATAAACAACTTGACTTTGATGAGTGATTTTTATGCCAATATTCCCTGGAGGTCTTCAGAATTATAGGTCTACCTCAGAAGCTGTCCAAGCATCAAGAGAAGCAAGGCTCTGGTACAGCTCTGGGTACCCTATCCTCCCTTCAACCAGGAATACTCCTCTTTTATCCTCTTCATATGTTGAACTTCCATGAAATATTTCCCTTTTGAAACAGTTATCCAGGAAATTTTGTGAATCATTGAATTAGAGATATCTTAGGTCCCCTCTAGGTGTAAGCTTTCCATGATTCTTCAGTTAGTGCTTATGCTTCAGAGCTACTGGGATGGCAGCTCAAGATTATAGGACTCTGCTGTCCTGTGTAGTTCATTGCACAGGGCTAAGGGTGGGAAGCTTCTAAACTCTGAACATAATCTACAGTAATTCTAACACCTCTTATTTGATTTCCTCTTAGTGTTCTACAGAACACTCTCATATTTCTTTCTGCCTTGGGGCCCTAAAACATAAATTTAACATTCCATGCTTCTCCTTGCCTATCATTCCTAAATACAAATGGACCCTCATCAATAATCATTGTTGAATAATTAATAAACACTTGTTGAATGAATGATCGAATGAACAATACCAGGGAAAATTACAATTTTGAATTCATCTCAAGGCCTGAACTTTAAAAGAGTAAATATTTGTTAACCTATTAAAGAAGCCAGTTGTTGAATTGGTCTTTCATACCTGCTTTCTGTTTTCTGGAAAACAGTGAAGTTTTTTGGTGGGAATTGTTTGGCGTTCCTGGGAATTGCCATGAAGCATGTATTTTGCTCTCACCTGTGCTAAGCATTATCAGGCAGAGACGAGGCCTTTGCACAAAGAGAGGCAGTAGGCCTTTCTCTATTCAGGGTTGCTGGATCAATATTGTTATCATTGGATTTATTTATTAATTTATTTGGGTTTCTAAGCAGCTCTACCTTTTGTTGTGATGATGATATGGCAGAATGTAAAACAGCTGACGACAGACCTTTCCTGTCTAGACTGTCGATAATGATCTCTAAAAGCCACCTCATTTCATTTGCATGCTTTTATTAATAATACAAAAAAAATCCAAACCTCAACTAGTTTTCGTTGCAGTCAGTGGGTACTTCACAGGCCAAGAGTGCAGGGGAGGATATTTTTGGTTCATTATTAGGTTTCTGTAATTGAAATGACATTTTATGAGAGCAATCGTGTATTTTAAGGAGAAACTCAAACCAGTGCAGTAGTTTTAAAGTTTTTGTTACTATAATCATGAGAAACAAAAATTTTTCAGAGGTGTGTGTGCAGACAGATATGTGCACATACATACACAGGCATGCACATGCATTGGCACGAATGGACCTGATAAAATACATGCAGTATTCTCTTCATTCTAATTCTACCTGGTCCTATAGAGACTGTATAGACAATTGTCTGTCAGCTGCAGCCCTCCTCAATCTTTCCCCCTTTCTCTCATGCGTGAGGCTTACCCACAAGGACTTTGGGGTGTGACCTATGCATGCATTCAGCCCCAACTGATGACTCATGGGACAGAGCATTTACTAGCCTTCTCTTCTGTCCCAGTGGTTATAAGGCAGTCATTTCATTGAGACAAAACTGAGAAATAACAAAGGAAGCTGCTTGAACAAGTTGTGTTTGGGAGGATCAGAAAAGGGAGTGCACAGAAGGATTAATTTGAAATCTCTAAGGAAGCAATCTTGTTCAAACAATAGTTTTTTTTGTAACCATATTTTCTCATGTTGGTTATTTCTGATGGGATCTCCAATTTTATGAAATCTTTTAAAACTTAGATTCTAGCATCCTTCCTTTAATTTCCTTATTCTTATTTTCTCATTCTGGGACATTATTTGTTTATTTAGTCCATTGTTTATTCATACAACTGACATTTACTGATGATTCAGATAAATAAAATCCTGACTTCAAGATATGGGGGCAAACCCAAACCCGAACCAAAACTCATTGAGAATTCATTGTGGCAGGGCTGACCATTAGGTCTCGTGGGCGTTCTCTGGCCTTATTGGATCTTTAGGCATATGTTCTGATTAAATATCTTGTTAAAAATTTTACATGCCAAAATTGTGATAGCAGTTATGGTAGTGACATGAGTACAATGAAGAAACTCTGGGGTCATTAAAATCTTAGTTGGAGCTCAGAGATGGGTTAGGAAAACTTTATAAATTGGGTTACTTCTGCCTTAGGCATAAACTAAGTCTCAGAGCATTCTAGGTGGGAACAGTGCTGGAGTAGAGGCTGGGAGGCAGTAAGGCAAGCTGTGTTTTTAAGTTTAACTGAGCCCACAAATGGTTTAAAATGTTTAATTTTTAAACTCTGTTTTAAAAAAAGTGTTTTTGTGTGTGTCTGTATTTTTTTTTTTTTTTTTGATGAGGTGGTTTGTGAAAGTTGCATACTTTCATTTGTTGCTGGAGTAGGTTGGCCAAGAACTTATTGGTTAGGTGTGGGAGTACTATCTGCAATTAGATATAGACAAAAAATAAATTGAGGAAAGAGAAGGCCCCATGCTCTTAAAAAGGGCAAGTGAAAACTGATATGATTTTATTTTTAAGGAAAACTTTTTTAAAAGATTTTATTTATTTATTTTTAGAGAGAGGGGAAGAGAGAGAGAAAGAGAGGGAGAGAAAAATTAATGTGTGGTTGCCTCTTTTGCACCTGCAGCTGGAGACCTGGCCAAAAACCCAGGCATGTGCCTTGGCTGGGAATCAAACCAGTAACCCTTTGGTTTGCAGGCTGGCACTCAACCCACTGAACCACACCAGTCAGGGTGAAAACTGACATCCTTTTAATGGGAGGAAAGTAATGATTCATGAGTTTGGGCTGTTCTGGCAATAATAATGATGATAATACTCACCATTTCTTGATCACTTAGTGTAAACCAACACAGTGTTAAGTCCTTCCCATGTATTGTTCTCTTTAACCTTCCTGGGAACCAAGATGATTGGGCTGTACAGGTAGTGCAGCAGTTCCCTGCCCCAGTGGCTTAAGCTTCTTTCAACCTCAGTTTCCCCTTCTGCAAATAGAGTCACAGGACTATGGGGGATAGTAAACGAGACAATGCTTATTATGTGGCTAGCACAGTATCAAGCAGGGAGTAGTAAATTGGTCAGTGAGCATTAGTGTATTAGCTAGTATTAGCATCCCTATCCTTCTTTTACAAAGTGCACAGAGGACCATTCTAGATAAGAGCGGCACCTGAGGGTAGCAGTAAGCAAAAGATCGTGCTCTTGTAAGTTCCTGTTAGAACTGAAAATTCTTTGATGCTTAGAGTGACAGCTGAAACAATTTCCACCAACGTGTGACTGTCACCTTGCCATTATGAAAGTACTTTCCACAAACTTGATCTCAATTGGCTCTAATAATCTCTAAGGGGGCAGAGATTTTGGTCCTATCTACTGTATTCCCACCTGTAGCAGTTCCTGGCACATTATCTTTGTTGACAAACCAACCTTTAATATTTCCTTCTTTCCCTGGCATACTCCCACTGTCCATCAGGATCTGTGGGGTATTGACACTGCCCCTTCTCCCTACCCTCACCACCTCCATGGGACTCAGTCATCCTGTCCTCAATTCCTACACAGCTCTTAGTTCTTACTGTATTCAGAGAATTTTCATGTTGTGTTGTAATGCTTCTACTTTTCTATTTATTGCCCTACTTGCTCAGGCTCCATGAAGGCAGGGACCACTTTTTACCCATTTCAGTGCTCTTGGCTTCTTCCTTAGTGTCGGCTCACAGCAGGCACTTTGCAGATACTTGAATACATAACCACAACTACCGTATCTGATCAGTTTTCTTGATATTTGAGGTTCTTACCCAAACCCCCAAACCCAAAGACCTTTACCATTTGCTCAGAGGTTTTCAAAGAATGTATACCTGGGGATTGGGCAGCTCTCACATGCCTGAGTTGATGCATACTCTCCTGGCACATGTTAACTTAGGTCTTTGAGCTGCAAGAGAAAAAGTGACCCCCCAGCTTAGTTGAAGTAACAGAGATTTGAGAAATAAATAAGAGTGACAAGAAGCTCAGAGAACTCAGGAATAGCTAGACATGTAGGCCTCCCAGAGATAGGAAGTTGGTTGAGGAACTGGAGGGAGGGTTTTGTTTCCAGCTCTAGTAACTGAGTTTTCATGTTGCCAATTTTAGCCCATAGTACTATTGATACCCCTTTACTTGCTTTGCTTCTGCACCTCTTTTCATATGTGTCTCCTTTCAGCTGAGCAATCTTTTCACTTTTGCCTAATTCAAGTTTCTTGGGAGAATCTGGTTGGGTAGAGCCTTTATACTATTGGGACAGCCTCTAGATGGGCTTCTCTTAGGTCACATGGTCACTGTGAGCCAATCGGCAGTATCCAGTGTAGGGGTCATGCGGTACAGACCTTGGCTGCCTATGCTTAAGGAACCACCTAGGATGCCCTCCTCAAGAGGTGTCGTAGACTTGTACACTTTCTTTTTACATGGGCTGTGAGTGTCTTTATTTGTGCATCTCCCTTCTCAGCCTCATTTTTTCACTTCCTTACTTGTGCTTCTTGGGATAATTCCCAGAATGCATTACCAGTACCAAAATTTTTATCTCAGGCACAGCTTTTGGGAAACCCAAACTAAGACAATAAAATGTTATACCCATTTCAAGGAAGATCTGTAAACATAGGAACCATGTATTATGGTCTTTATCTGAATAAAACCTGTTCTACTACATTAAATCTTTTTATAATGTGAAAGAGCTCATAGGCAATTAATTGAATATGTTAATATCAGTATAGCATTAAAATCGCTTTGGTCTATATGCAGTATTTCCCAAAACAATGATGTTTTACATCACCAAGAAGGAGCAGCTGAATGAAAGTATACTAACATGCTGAATGCAGCGAGCCTCAGAGGAATACAGAAAGGTCTATGTGTTGTTCACCACGAGTTCTTGCTTTTGACTCACTTGGCCAGATCCTCCCTCTTGAAAGTGCCTATTGAGTAATTTCCTTCATCTTTCTGCACTATGCCTCTGTTTCCATAATTCAGCAGCCTCAGCCCTTCCTTACAACCCTTCCACCAAGCTGCATTTACTTTTTTAAAGGTAAAGTTTTCTATACTTTTAATTATTTAGAATTTATAATATCTTTTCAAACATACCATCTTTAAAAAATACGATTATTATTATTTGTGTTGATCATGTGGTTACAAATTTGCAAAGATCTGAAGTGGTCTGTCCTAAACATATCTTTTTCAAAAAACCTGTGATTTTATTGTACAATTCTCCCAACACAGGGTTTTTCTGAAACACAAATCTCATTCAGGGCCCCTATTTCAGGGCTGTTCTAAGCATAGGAGCATACAATCACACAGTTCATTGTTGATACTTACTAAGGGGGTGAAGGGAGAGAAGGCAGTACAACCCTGGCAGTAACATAATTTAGATATAATGGGATTGGCAGTTGGCAATCAGCTTTGATCCTTTGCCCAGCAAGTTCTCAAAAGGGGAGGAGTATTGTTATCATCTTCTGCTAGGAGCGGGGAAGGACATGGCTTTAGGAGGTGGCTACATCATGATCGTCTGGTGTACTGTCAGTTACATACAGTATAAGACTTGGCATTGTTTCCTTTTATAGATTTTATACCGATATAGATTAAGTGAAAAATGTATGTTTATTAATGTTATGTTATCACTTATTTTAAATGATTTATATTTGGGAACTCTATTTACAAAAATGTGCCAGGCTTTGCAGTTTTTCTTAAGTACCTCTACTGCATGCTAAAAACCATGCTAAACAGGAACATGAATGGTTTCCATGTGACTCTCATAACAACCCTGTGGGATAAACACTCATTTTTATTTTTCAGATGGGAACACTGAGGCACAGAGTTTTGGGAGGGCTAGCTGAGGTCTGGTACTCAGAATTAGCACTGTCTGAACTCAGCTTTCATTTTTTTTTCACCCAGGAGGCTGAACTTTGATAAATTATTTGGGGTCAGTTGCTTTCTGCATATGGCTTTGCATTTTGTTTTTTTTTTTGTTTTTTTTTTTTTAAATATTTATTTATTTATTTATCTTTAGAGGGGAAGGGAAGGAGAGAGGGAGAGAAACATCAATGTGCGGTTGCCTCCTGTATGTCCCCTGCCGGGACCTGGCCTGGCAACCCAGGCATGTGCCCTGTCTGGGAATCGAACTGCGATCCTTTGGTTCGCAGGCCCGCGCTCAATCCACTGAGCTACACCAGCCAGGGCTGGCTTTGCATTTTGAATACACTGAATAAGCTCAAGAGAAGGTAACAGCAAACTAGGAGTTTGTAGGATTGTGATTTAGGTGTGATTAAAAGCCATTGTAACTTTCAAAAAATAGTTTATGCTTCACCTGTTTCATAGCTCAATAACTTTTGTTTATTTAAGCTAGTGTTTTTCCAAGTTGCATTGTCAAGAGTAGAATGTGACATTTTTTGAGGCAGAAAAATGAGAATGTTTCAAAGCTGTGATACTTGGAGTGATGACTAAAAATTTTCCCCTAACTTATTAGCTTATATAGAGATGTGTGTGTGTGTATGTATATATACACTCTATTTTTATTTTTTATCAAAATTATTGTATTTTGGTAGTTTTCTACTAAGATATATATCAAAACACAATAATTTTAGATAACAAGAAAAATGGCTTCTGTTTACACTGAGTTCTCACAGGTGAGCTATGCGTTAAAGGTGCAAAAGCTAAAAGACAAAGAGAAATGGAAATGTAAGCACTTGAAAGGCTCACTGAATATTTCACAAGGTATGTCAAGGGGAGCTGCAAAGTGAAACCACGAATCAGTGGTGAGAAGAGAAGCAACCGGGCAGCAGAACAGGATGTGGACTGGGGTTTTCTCGTCTATTCCCCGCAATGACCTGCACCTTGGACTTCAAGCCATGTCAGTGTACAAAATGAGGGGTTTGACTGCAGTGATAACTAAGGCTCTTTTCTCCTCCAAAGATACTCTGATTCTCAAGATTTCGAAGAGTTCTGTGCCATTAGAATTGATTACCTTTAAATTGTTATCTACTATTCATAAAAAGAAAATTATTCAAGCTTATAATTTTTGGCACAAAATTTACTCATTACTTTTCTAAAATATTATCTCTTAATGCACACAGTTCTCAAGCACGGAAGCTAACTGGAACTACCACAGAGTATTAATAGAAAATATATACGAGAAGATGTTATTTAATAAACCCTTAAGTCAGTAATTCTAATGATTCAAACCAACTTCAACTTTCCATTAAGAAGCCAAATTCTCAGCTTTGCTTCTTTTATCTGTGGCTCACCCTGTCTCCCGCTGCTCAGTGCTGGCCATGGTCCTGGCCTGGGCACCGTCTTCCCTTTCCACTGATTGCAGTTCCCTGGCCAAACAGTGAGCAGGTTGGACTTCAGGGAGGGATTTCCTGGAAAACTGTGAACAAAGACTTGAGGGCTAAAAGCAAAGCCCTGCCATACTGGAGGAAGAAGAAGGGGGCTCTGCTCTTTGCATCTGTTTGTAAATGTCTTTCTAAACAGCAGGTTCTCATACTTGGGGATGCCAGGGGGTTGGTTTGGGTGGACACTCTTCATTATCCAGCCATTTTTGTGGAGTGATTAACACAGCTTAATGACTTTATGAGGAAAATAATTGTTCCCTTGCTCTCCTGGTACATAAACTGTTCTAAAATGGCAAGTACAAAGCATCCCTGGTGCAACTGTGGGAAAAATGACCAGCATCGACAATAAAATATTTGTCAATTTTATTTAAACCCATGAATATGGGATTTCAGATACACAGCCTCCTCTGCTAATCTTGGAACACACCAGACACCCTTGGGGACCTTGCACCTGTTCTTCTGACTGCTTGTAATGCACCCCTCTCCACCCAATATCCTCATGACTGGTTACTTTTAGTTAGTTTTTGCTCAAATGTTCCCTTTCTACAGAGGTCATCTGTATGTCTTCTGTCTCCCATCACTCTCTAGCCCCTTAACATACTTTATCTTCATAGCATTCATTACATCATGACATAGTAAATATTTAAAAGGTCCTCTCCTCCTCTAGAATGCTCTCTGAGTACAAGCTCTTTGCCTGTTTGAGTCAATTTCATCCCCAGCCCAGAGAAAGCATAGTGAGCACTCAGTAACTATTTGCTGGAAGAATGAAAGCATACACATGGAGGTCAATTTAAGTCAAAAGACAATCTTTACCTTAAAAATGCAGTCTGCACACTTTTGAAATTTAATGGCTATTAGTGGCAAAAAATGCCCACGTGAATGGATGAGAAGCATTCAATAGTTACATAAATGAGTCGCAGAGCTGCAAAAAGAGAGAGACTGGCAAGACCATGGTCTTTCTAGATGCCCTAATGCTGAGCCCCGTGACAGTGCAAAAGCTGCATGCAATCTTGTGTAGCCTGTTTTCTTATCTGTAAATGTGGGATAACTAGTCTACCATTAATAATAATACAAATAACACCTACCCTGCAGCTTCTCACAAGGATTAGCTAAGACAATGTATGAAAAGACAATAAGCTGGGTTTGAGTCTAGGTCTGGGTAGCAGTAAAATTTGCATGCATTATGCATATTTGGAAACAAACAAATGTTTGGAATGAGGGAATGCAAGAGAAGGTTCTGATTCTGTCCATTCAGGGTTTTCCCCTTCCCCACTCTCCAAGGCAAGACTGGGAGAACTGGGAGGGGAAAGATCAAATCTTTATCTGGATATGCAACCTGAGGGTTTGGGGAAAACAGATGTGAGAGCAGAGAGGGCATTTCGAGACCCAATTTGCCTCCTTTAAGGGGTTAAATCTATAAGGTACAATTTGTGTCCATTTATTTCATGGATGTATCTGACGCCATAGTATTGGTATGGCACACAGTAGGGGCTCAATAAATATCTGTTGGATAATGAATGAAGGGCATGGATCATTTAAGAGTTAATTTTGGTTGTTGGATTTGTGTCACATAATTCTGTGAGGCTGAACCAAACTCAAGTCACTTCATTCATTCTTCATTCCTTCATTTCTTTCTGGAATCCCTCACCTTCATAAAGTTTGTGGATGCATGAAGTCAACTTTGAATGTCATTTTTTCTTTCACTTTTTAAAGAGACTAGTATTTGGTTCTTTGGATCTGCAGTGTATTTCAGAATTCTGTCAGCTAAACACTTCTTGAGGCCCCAATTACTGAGACTATAAACCCCTCTAGAACCAAAAGGATTTCCTTATAAAGATACTGCTATTATGCATCTTGTGAAAAGCCCCCTCATCTTTAACTCAATTCAGCAAGTTTTCATTGACTGCCCAGCACTAAAAGTCTTAAATGAAAATTGCTTTCCTATTCCTTTTATTTTAACTGTTAAAATCATAGACTACGTAGTTTCTGACTGAAAACCCACTAACAGCTCCCTGCTGATCCCCTCGTTGCTCCTTCCAAGCACTGGCACTGTCTGATACCAGTATCAATGGGGAATCTATATTGTGAATGGTATTTATTATGAGAAAATCATGTGGCATAAAAAAGAATAATTGCCTTCATAAGCATGTAATTTTTTATACTATGGGCTTCTCAATGGAAAGGCATTCTAAGGGAGGAATAATTGCTAATTCCAGTGTTAAACATACCTCTGAGGAGTAGTTCATGGTCCAGCTCTCTGAGTGTCATTTCTTCCTGTGGACTAGAGAATGGGGGAAAAAATAAACTTTCATTGAGTGCCTACTTAGGTCCAGGCCGTGTAGTTCCCAGACATGGGTTTCTCCATACAATGACTTAGGAATTACATGAATTATATTATTATTATTATTATCATTATCATTATCATTACTACTACTACTACTACTACTACTACTACTACTACTACTACTACTGCTATTATATTATAAAAGAGGACAGATTCTCATAGGGCTTAAATAACATCATAAAATCACCTCCCTATGGTTATGTGAATATGGGATACAAGTCCAAGCTTCCTAGAGATTATACAGTGAGTCCATATCCTACATCAGTGTTTCTTTTCCCAGATTTAAAAGATGAAATGGCTCCAGGAGCTGCCTGCCTCTCACCACTTCACTTCACTGTCTGAAAGTCCACTTTAAAATCACTCTTGTCACGTCAGGCAAGAATCTTCTTTAGGTGTCTGCTAAAATATCCTGTGCTACATGGGATTTCTAGTGTAATCTCTTTTTTAAGTGAAGGAAAATTTGTAGAATTTAGGTCAAGATACACTGAGAATAATTTGCAAAACTCATAAATCCAAAGCTGATATAATTAATACCAGATACAGTCTGTTTCTGAAGGCTTGACATTCTCCTTAACTCTGAAATGAATTGAGGTTCAATCTGAGTCTAGGGATGACTCACTCTGCTAAGGCTGGCTGCAGTGTCATGACAATGAATAAAAGTGCTACATGGATTCTGGATCATATAGACCAAGGTTCTAATCCAGGCTTTGCCAATTGTCTTCCGTGTCCCCAGTATGTGCTTGCCTAAGCCTAGGTTTAAATCTCAGCCCCATACCTTCTGTCTGATTAATTTGGGACAAATCAGTTAATCTACAGAAGCTTAGTTTCCTCACCCAATAAATGGGACTATTTGTACCTCTCTCTAAGGGTTGTTGTAGGATTAAACAATATGGTTCTTGAAAGCACTTAGCTTAATGCTTGTCACAGAGAAAGTGGCCAGTATATGGCAATAATAGTGATTGCCAATGTTGTTGTTGGTCTTTGTAACAACAATCTCAAAGGGTTGTTGTTACTGTATATCATTATCCAGTAAATTCTAATAAATATGAATAAATATCTCCGAAATGTCTTCTTCTCAGCATTCCTCAGCATAAAAAGTGAGATGTCCTTTGACAGTGAAATACAGTAAATCTTCATTAAATATCATAAATAGGTTCTGTGAATTTAAGCAAAATGATATATAATAAAAACAGTTTTATCATAGGCTAATTGATATAAACAAAAGTTAAGTTCCTACATCATTTCATCAATGTTATAATGAAACAATGTTGAATAAAATGACCTTATTTGAGGACCTACTGTGTAACATTTACCTTAACTTCAAGGCCTATTCTGGGCCCAATGTATTTCTTTAAAACACATTTTACTAAAAAAAACTTCAAACCTATAGATAAATTGAATTTTGCAATGGGCATGTATACTCACCAGCTAGATTCTACCATTAACATTTACCTTTTGCTTTTCTACCTCTCACTCCCTCTATGCATCCTTCTTTCCATCCACTAATTCATCCTGTTTTCCATTTGGTCCATTTCAAAGTAAATTGTAGACACTGTTATAATTGCTTCCAAAATACTTCAGTATGCATGTTATTAACTATTGACATTAGTATATAGTTTTTCTCTTTTGATGTAAGATTTACACACAGTGAAATGCACAAATTTAAATGTGTTTTCTGAGTTTTAACAAATGCACAGCTCTGTGTAATCCAGTCTCTTGTCAAGATGTAGAATATTCTCATTATAACAGAAAGCTCCCTCAAGCCTCTCCCCAGCCAATTCTGACCCCCACCATTCCCAGGGCAGCCACTGCTCTGATTGTTCTCTACCATGGATTACAAGTGAAACCAGAGTGATGATTGTAAGACTCCAAAGAGAAAAGGAGGAGAAAAGGAGTAGAAGTCAAGGTGATCAGTTCTATTAGTAGTGAGTATGAGTTGGGCCGAGGCTAATGGCTCAGGAGGGAGATGAGGGAAGCTATGAGGAGTTACTGTGCTCATGTGTAAGTTGTCTAAATACTAAGTACGTAGGTTGATTTTCCTTGTGGCTGTTGAGAATGCTTCTCCTTTCTACACAACATGCAACATATGTCTTATTTTCTCAATCAAACTTCGAGGTAGTCTCTTACTGTTGAATGGGACAAAGTCTCACAAGGCGTTTCTTTGGTTCCCTACAGTGACTTGCGGTTGGGGGGCCTCAATAGATACTTGCTGATTGCAAAGGACACCTCTCACCTGGTCAGTCATTCTAGCAGTTAGTTCTATTGATACTGGGGGCGAGGTGGCTGAATTTAATGTGTATTTGACTTAATTGACCATTTTGGTCACTGCAGGCTTTGTAGCAGTTGTGTCTGTCAGCTGTGTCAAGGAAATGGGAATTGGGTATGGAGACCATTCATTTTGTTGCCATTTTACTATGATAGTATGGTTGCATCCAGCCATAGTGTTCATGGTATAAGGTGCTTTTTGTCCTCAAATATGTGGTGTTTTATCAATCTGTGTTCCTGCTTTTCTAAAATTAAAATAGGAAACTTTGTCCCCCAAGTTTTGTTCATCACACTTCCAGCCTAGTGCTAAGGTCTGTTTTCATAACCCAGCGATATCTCCCTTGGGAGAAGAAAAATGGTCCAACAACCCCTGGACAAGTTTCTTACCTCCCTAACCCAGCAGAGTCAATAACCCAACTGACTCTGATTCTGACAAAGACTATCAGAAGCAATTCAGTGTCAGCAAACTCCCTTTAATACCTTTGATATTTTGTATTTTGCCAACATTTCAAGGTAGCTTGAAGGTCTCCCTCTTTCTCATGAGGGCTGGGCATGCATGCTTAAGAGCAAGCATTTGCAATGGCATCTTTCTGATTAAAAAGACATCTAGTGAAATCGAGATAGAACATCAAATTGAGAAACATCATTAGCAGGATTCTATTTTGGTTAGGTCTAACCTTCTGTGGGGTCATTACGTTGCCTTTGACAAGTCTGACCATTTTATATCAGATTTAAACAGACCCATTATGTCACAAGCAAATAGCTTTATCATATTTAATTGACCCAACACCATGTAATCTCTGTGGTAATTATTATTCACCAGTGTTTGAAAGCATGCTGCAACAAATAAATCATCAAAGTTGCAGGTACACTTAAACTGTTATTTGGTGCCATTGCAGAATATTGACAAGTTACTGCACGATACTAATTATACTAAGAAAATGTAAGTGGCTTCATCAAAAACAAAAAGAGCCAGATGGCTGGTTTTATATACTCTATCCTCATGTGTTAGGAAATGGGTATTAAAAAGGCATCATGTCCTCTGTATCAGGGAAGAAGGAGGAATAAAGGAAGATACCTGCACCTTTATGGATGACAGGCTGAACCTCCAGTTGAAGAAGCTGTCTGGAAAGTGGTAACATTCCAAAGGACATTAGTGGCTCTTGACATTTATGTCTCATGATGACACCCAGGATATAGGTGAATGGATATTATTATACTTAGAATGAAAACTACCTTGTGTGTATGCATGCATGTGTGCGTGTGTGTGTATGATGGTAGTTGCTGGAGAGAGCAAGGGGAGCTGGCTTGTTTCATGATACTCTAACTTTTCCTTCCTGCTTGCAAATGAGGAATTGTTCATGGGAAGACATGTACCCACCAGGTGGTGAATCAGTGAGGCTTCACTGAACTGGTTTTTCTAGTGCATCAGCAAGAGCGTACGTACCTGAACTCATTGCAATTTAAAAGCAAAATTCAGTTAGAAACAATGGACTTAAATCTATAGAAGGCAACAGCACACAAAAGAGAGGAAATTTGATTTCAAAGGTGAGATTTGGCAAGCTTATGGACACACTATGCAAACTGCACCAGCAAGGAAGACTGAAGTGGATTTTTCATAAGCATAAAGTTCTGAATTCTCTTGCTTTTGAACTGCATACCTTATCTCCCAGCTGCTGTCCCAGCTAATGCTGCCATAGCTTAAGTGACAGCCAAAATGTAACTGGGGCTTGGGAAGTTAACTTTGAGTGGATTCTCTGGTTAGGTCAGGCTGCTACCTGTCCTCGAACATGGCTGTGATTTAGCCTTATTAGAGAACAAATTTGGAAACCATTTAAAGAGAAGAGTGTTTGAATAGTAACGTTCTTACCTGGCTTCCCATTCCTTACTATTTCATCTGTGTGCATGTGTGTTTGTGTGCATGTTGTGTTGCTGTTTCTCAACTGATCAATCAAGAATGCTGTTTACTATAAAAGTAATTCTTAATTAAAGAAAATTTAGAACATAAAAAAGGAAGATAAAGAAAACCACCCAAGGGCTGCAGCCCCAAAATGATCATTCTTAACAGTTTACTGTAATTATTTACAATGTTTTTTTTATTATTCATCCTTTTTAATTGAAGCATAGTTGACAAAAATATTATATTAGTTTCAGGTGTACATTGATGATTCAGTATTTAAATACCTTATAAAATGATCACCATGTTAAGTCTAGTAACTATCCCTTACCATACAAAGTTGTAATATTATTGACTATATTCCCTATGTTGTATTTTGTGCATGTATTTTTCAGTTGGTTTAGTTTTTATGTAGCTGGATCTATCCCAGATCATATTAAATATTCTTTATGTTTTATCCTCACCCAAGGACATTTTTTTCATTGCTTTTAGAGAGAGAGGAAGAGAGAGACAGAAAAACATTGATGTGAGAGAGAAACACTGATCAGTTGCCTTCTTGCATGCACCCTTACTGGGCATTGAACCTGTGACCTTTAGGTCCATGGGATGATGCTTCAGCCAACTGAGCCGCACCAACCAGGGCTCCAAATCATATATTAAATATTCTGTTAAGAAGTCATCATATGTTTAGTCTATATAATTACATTAGCAATAATTATACTTTGAGGTATACTGCCATTTTATAAACAGAGATTACTTCATAATTTTTACATAGTCAATCTTCAATGGCTACATAATATTCCCCTGCTTAGTTCTACGTTTTAGTTAAGCATTTCCTTACTGTGAAACATTGGTTTTCAATGTTTCCAGTGTTTTTATTGCTTTTTACTTTTTTAAAAAAATATTTTTAAATTTATTTTAAGAGAAGCGGGAGGGAGGGAGGGAAAAACATCAATGTGCAAGAGAAACATCTATCAGTTGGCTCTCACACGTCCCCAGCTGGGGACCTGGCCTGCGACCCACGCATGTGCCCTGACTGAGAATGGAACCGGCAACGCTTCAGTTCATAGGCCACTGCTCAATCCATGGAGCCACACCAGGCAGGGCTTTTCTTTTTATATTTAAAAGAATTAAATTGTGACTTTAAATTAAGTTTGTTTTATTCAACTTCATAAACTTTTACACAGGTTTGGTTTCATAATTTTTTGATATATTTTTAAATATATTTTATTGATTATGCTATTACAGTTGTCCCATTTCTCCCCCATCATTCCTCTCCACCCTGCACACCCCCTCCCACTCACATTCCCCCCCTTTAGTTCATGTCCATGTGTCATAAGTTCTTTAGCTTCTACATTTCCCACACTATTCTTGCCCTCCCCTGTCTATTTTCTACCCACCATGTATGCTACTTATTCTCTGCACCTTTTTCCCCCTCTCTCCTCCTCCCATGCCCCTGTTGCTAACCCTCTATATGATCTCCATTTCTGTGATTCTGTTCCTGTTCTAGTTGTTTGCTTAGGTTGCTTTTGTTTTAGGTGTGGTTGTTAATATCTGTGAGTTTGCTGTCTTTTTACTGTCCTATTTTTTATCTTCTTTTTCTTAGATAAGTCCCTTTAACATTTCATATAATAAGGACTTGGTGATGATGAACTCCTTGAACTTGACCTTATCTGAGAAGCACTTTATCTGCCCTTCCATTCTAAATGAAAGCTTTGCTAGATAGAGCAATATTGGATGGAGGGCCTTGCCTTTCAAGACTTGGAATACTTCTTTCCAGCTCCTTCTTGCCTGCAAGGTCTCTTTTGAGAAATCAGCTGACAGTCTGATGGGAACTCCTTTGTAGGTGACTGTCCCCTTATCCCTTGCTGCTTCTACGATTTTGTCCTTCATTTGAATCTTGGCTAATGTAATTATGATGTGCCTTGGTGTGTTCCTCCTTGGGTCCAACTTCTTTGAGACTCTCTGAGCTTCCTGGACTTCCTGGTAGTCTATTTCCTTTGCCAGATTGGGGAAGTTCTCCTTTATTATTTATTCAAATAAGTTTTCCACTTGTTGCTGTTCTTCTTCCCCTTCTGGTACCCCTATAATTCAGATGTTGGGACGTTTAAAGATGTCCTGAAGGTTCCTAAGCCTCTCCTCATTTTTTTGAATTCTTATTTCTTCCTTGTTTTCTGTTTGGTTGTTTCTTTCTTCTTTCTGGTCCACTCCATTGATTTGAGTCCCAGTTTTCCTCCCATCTTTATTGGTTCCCTGTGCGTTTGCCTTCATTTCACTTAGTGTAGCCTTCATTTGTTCATGTAATTTGTGACCAAAGTCAACCAATTCTGTGAGCATCCTGATCACCAGGGCTTTGAACTGTGCATCTGATAGGTTGGCTATCTCTTGGTCGCTTAGATGAATTGGTTCTGGGGCTTTGATTTGTTCTCCCATTTAAGCCATTTTTGGGGGGGTTTGGGGGGTTTTGGGGGGTCTGGTCTCAGCTGTTATGTAGTAAGGAGTGGTGCCTTAAGTGTTCCCCAGGGTGGGGCAGCCCAGTGGCTGGGTAGTGATGCTGTATGTGGGGGCGGGGTCCAACAGGGAACAATGGTGCTTGCTCCGCTCTCTCTTGGATTCTAGTGCCTTATGCCGCTTCCTCTTCACCTGAATTATCTGTGTGAGAATGTGGGACCACCTGGTCAGCCAGCTGCCTTGCGCAGCCTCACTGGTCCTCAACGGTCTGCACCGTTGCCACCCCATGTCTGGGGTCCGCTAGCCACTGCCTGTTCACCTGGGGTCTGCTAGCTGCCACTGGCACACCTGGGATCTGCCAGCTGCTCCTGCCTGTGTGCCCAGGTCCGCCAACCTCCACTTTTTCCTGCCACAACTCCACCCCTCTTACCGGTCTGGATGAATGGTTGTTGGACTTCTGTACAGTTCAATTTTCTATCAGTTCTGGTTGTTTTCTTGTTTCTTAATCTTTGTTGTCCTTAATTTTGGTCGTGCAAGGAGGCACAGTGTATCCACCTATGCTTCCATCTTGGCCAGAAATCCATAATTTTTTAATCCTTACCAGAGGATACATTTCTGGATTCGAAGGAGAAAGAGAGACAGAGACAGAGAGAGACAGAGACATAAATGTTAGAGAAAAAAATGGACTGGTTACCTCCTGTGCATGCCCTTGCTGGGGGTTGAACCCACAACCCAGGTGTATGTCCTGACCAGGAATAGATCCTGCAACTTTTTGGTGTGCAATAAGTAAGACACTGCAACCAGCTAAGCCACCTGGCCAGAGCTGCTCTATAATTTTAAAATGAATTTTTACAAGTATGATTTTTTAATAGCTACACTTAAAAAAAAAACCATTAGCCTCATAACATCTATCTTTTCCTTTGTGTTTAACTATTGAGATCAAGTTGCTTTCCAATTTTTCATAATGATAAATAATACCCTAACTTATTAATTAACAAAATGTATTATTATATGTCAAATATATACAAAGCACCAGGCTAAACTGGTTCTCTTTGTATATAATGCTTCTGCAAGTTTAAGAGACTTTACTTAGGAAATGTCTAAACTTGGTGTCAGTGAACATGGTAGGATGGGTGTTCCCAAGGGTTTGGGTAGAGGTTTTCTGATGGCTTTTGTGAAGGGCTATTACTAATCTTTGCTGCACCAGCATTTTATGAGTGTTCATTTCACCTCTCCTGGGCAGTCAACTGTTATTTTTCCTGCTGGGAGAAGACAGAGACAGTGGGGCAAGGGGCTTGATTAGATCACAAACAAGCACACTCACCACATCCCTTCTGGGGATCCTACTTGCTTGTTGCTCTCCACTGAGTGCTGTCTGGCTGTACAAGTTTGGGGGAGCTCAGGATTAAGGCATGCTGCAGTTTCCAACCAGGGCTGGTCAGGTGTCCCTGTACCCTCCCGGAGACCCATTTTCTCTGCAACAGACAAGGATGGGGGCCTGTTCCAGGAAAGGACAACCACGGGACCTAAACGCTCATTCCAAAGGGCAGTATAAGCTCAGGGATGGCTCAGAAGGCCATGCAGCCCTATTAGGTGGCAGGGCTCAATCGTCAACAATTCCAAGTGAAGATCTGACCTAGAGGCCAAACATGATGCTCTCTTTAAAATAACAGCAACAACAAACAACAACAACAGCAGCAGTAGCGTTTATGAGAGGTATATCACAAGCCAGATGACTTATCTTTGTTCATTCTCCAAACAGCCCTATTTGTAGGGATTTATTAGACCCACTTAATAGAGGTAGACTCGGAGACTTTAAATAACTTTCCCAAGTCACATAGCTTCTATCAGAATTAGAATTTGAACTCAGAGCTTTAGAATTACAAGCTCTTAAGCACTGTCTTAGTTGAGTTCCCCAGAAGCAAACTCTGGGATGGGAAGTTGTGTGAAAGTGACTAATTAGAAAAGTTTCCAGGAAAAACTGATAGGGAAACGGGAGAGTAAGACTGAGAAAGGGGGAAGGCAAGCAAGGGTTTGTTACCTTGGAAATGATGTTGGCCAGGAAAACCAGAGATGATAAGGGTAACACTTCAGTGTTGGCCCTATCAGAGGTGAGGGATCTTGAGTATTTACATCTCTAATTCCCATACCCTTGGTTGAGGGCTGCTGGGATGTGGGACAATGAGCAGGGACATGAATGCCTGGACACTTCCTGTCCTCCTTGGGTACAACAAAAGCAGATCATGGTAGCTGGGATGCAGCCTTTCTAAAAGAGACAAAGATGTGAGAGTTGGGTGTTAAATTACTAGGAATTTTGCAAACTAGTTAACCTCACATTGATAGCTGGAAATCAGCCATGGTTGAAATAGTTACACCATGGAAATTGGCTAACATTACAAATTAGGGCTCTTCCATCCCCAGAGGTGGTTGTTAACTATTTACCAGCATGCCACTGCAGGTGCTGGCTATCAGGAATGATAGGAAAGCACACTGGGAGTCATTGTGCAGTAAAATGGCAAAGAGATCTGAGGGAACATGGATGGAGCGCTGCTAGTATCTGCTGCAGTGCTGATCTATATGCTAACTACAAATGAGGCAGGAAGCCTGCTCCAGCCCACCCACCCATGGGCTAGGCATGGGGGACTGAGACAAAGGAACCTGGAGAGAAGGAAGGTGATCAGCTGGATTTGAGTCTCTGAACCTGGAGGTGGTCTGTTTAGAAGTGCTAAACAGACAAAGCCAAGAATGAACTGAAATAATAGCTAATTAAAATATTGAGCACTTACAGTGCCAGGCACTGAGCTAAGTGCTTTACTTTGATTATTCTTTGTAGGTGCCCTAAAAGGTAGGGCTGTAATTAATCACCATCTTTATCATCCCTCCACCTTTTTTTTTTTTTTTTACAGATGATGAAACTGAGGTTTAGAGAAGTAAAATAATTTATCCAACATCATAGACAAAGACCTAAGCTTTGAACACATTAAGTAAGATTCTAAAGGCAAAGATTTTAATAATGAAGCCAGAATCCCTCCTTGGTCTACCCCCCATGGACTGAGCCAACATGATGGGAGCAAAAAAGATGGTAAGGGGGTCATTGGGATGCCTCAGGAGGACCTTAATCTTATGTGATATGTTTATTAGAAAAGGAAGTGTAGAAGGAGCATGGGAACCCAGAGTAGTTGTGCCTCACAGTGTGGAAAGGATGGTGCCCAAATCCCATCAAGTGATGGAGCTTTGGATGTACTCCCTTCCTCTCAGAATCAACTCAAGGCTGAGACCCAAGACAAAGAATGCAGAGGCTGAGAAAGACAGAGAAGACCCCAGGGATGAGCTGAGCCTGCAGAAACATTTCCAGTCAGGCTGTCTGAATTCTCTTGTGGCAACAGAGATTAATGTCCTTCTTATTTTTTTGTGGTTTTCTTTGCTGTGAGAGCCACCACTTTGTGAAAGTTCCTCCTTTCCTTTCTCTGATTTGCCCATCCCTGGATTGATTAGCGGTCAGCAGCAAGGATGTGTGGAAGGGTCTGGAAGGCTGCCACTGTAGCTTATTCCTGCTGTGCTCTGCCCTCCTAGGCCCACAGGGATCCCTTGACACAAATAGTTTTGCAGAGGGGTGAAATAGATGGACTTGTCCCAATGACATAGTGGAGATATTTTTGGAAGTATCCTTTGAACATTAGCACATTACAGCTTTGTGTCTGGGGTACTTTTATCTTGTAACAGTCTAGAGCTGCCTTTCAAATGTCATCGATCTCCAGTGTATTTTGTATTTTCTTCTATGTGTGTGACTTCATATGTATACATGTTCACTTACCATTATAAAGTAATTTCATTGAAGCAAATTGAAAATACAATCTTTCTTATGTTGCCAACATTTTTTTCTTCATTCATCCAGGAATATTGTTTTCCTTTACACCTAACTAATTACTTAATGGAATTGCCTTTAAAAAAATCTACTTACCTACCACTAGGTCAAGAATGTGGGCTCTGTGCCATACTGCCTGGGTCTGAGGCCCAGGTATTTCCTTTACAGCTATGACTTCAGTTCTGTTCCTTCATTTACATATGCCTCAGTTTGCCTATCTTGTAAATTGTGGATATGTACAGTACTTTTCTCATAGGTTATGGTAAGAAATAAGCGAGTCTGCATGGACAAAGCCCTTAGAGACATGCCTGTCACAGAGAAAGCACTGCATGCTGTCAGCTGTCACTGTGTTCTTCAATAGGTTTTAATTTTGGTCTTCAGAAAAATGATTCTCTTCTTGTATTTAACAAGCACTTATTGAGCATTTATCATATGCTTGCTCTGTACTATGTCCTTCCATATAGATTTTATCTCATATAACTTAATTTTCACCACCGCCATTTTCTAGGGTTTGAACCCGGGAAGCACCATGCACACACCAGCTGTACCAGCTGGGGTAGGTGAGGCTATGCCTCAGTCACAAACACAGGCCTCAGGGGCCATACACGGTAAGGCAGGGAGCACTACTACATAAAGGGGCTGAGCAAGCAAGGCCATCCAGTCATGTGCCCCCTGCCCTTAGTGAATGTGCTTCTACAATAGCTATAGCTGGAAAAAGAACATCAGAGGGTCTTGGTGATTAAATGCTTTGACTTCTAAATGAAACAGGTTACTTCTTCCTACAGCCCAATGGTCCTAGGAATCATAACCCTCTCATGTGCCTGGAAGGAAAGCAGGACAGGGTATGATGGGCATTAGAAATCTCCATCGCCCATTTGTGTGGGTTCACATTCCAGTTCTGTCACTTAACAGCTGTATGAGCTTGGGGAAGTATTTTGTCTTCTCTAACCTTCACTTTTTTCTTCTGTAAAATGGAGTAGAATCACACCCACCCTGTTGGCTATGTTGAAATTTAGATTGCTAACATTTATTGATTCCTTGGTCAGATGAACGGTCTAAAATCTGCTGCCTCATTAAATCTCTATGAAGATGTTATGAGATAGTACTGTTACTCACATTTTACAGCTGAAGAAACTGAACCACGGTTTAATATGTCCAAGTTTCTCTAGTAAGTAAGGAAATAGTGGAGTGAGGACTAAATCCCAGGCAGTTTGACTCCTCAGCTAATGACCTTAAGTTATGCCTCACAGCCTCCCTGACCCCCTGCAGAAAGCTCCCAGCCAGGCATGGCACACAGCTGATCCTTGCAGCATTAGTACCTTCCTTCCTTGCTTGGGTGTACATTGGGGGAAATATCCCTTAGTCTGTTCCTAACTAGGTTAACTCTTTTTGGGACACATACTGATAGCTTTGTTTCATTAATGAACGGTGATATGAAGGGAGTAATAGGAAAGGGCACTATTTATGTCACGTGCTTTTGTGAGAATATCAAAACCACTGTGCAAAAATGCCTCCCAGAGAGTCAATGCTCAATTAGCAGGAGCCCCTCATGGTTTTCAATAAGCAGCCATACTTAGTGGGAATCTTTGACTCTGTAGACATTACTGTTGAAAATAGGGAAACACAAAGGGATCATCTAGACATAGTAGCAAATTTAATAATATTCAAACGACCTACAAATATGAACCTTCTTTTCTATTGAGTCTCTGATTTAGGAAGCACAGAAGTTAAATCCATGTTCTGTTTTCCATTTTCATTGTACCTAGATGGGTTGACTATGGAGTTGGTTTTCTTTTCAAATTAAACACCTGGTACTTAGTGGTATAATCAAACACCCTGGGGGTACTGCCTTGGGCAAGCAGAGCTGGTTTGAGGTGACTTTGTTCCTTTTTCCATCCCACACAGAAATGGGAGGTTCTACTTCCTGCTGGAGTAAAGAGAGAGAACTAAGTGTCCTAGCACTTTGCACAGAACCTAAGCCCTGGAAATTCTGCTTGAGGCCAGAGACTCAGAATTATCGAGTTTACAGTCAGTTTCCTCTGTGTGCCAGATACTGTGCTGTCCACAAACATCTGGTTTACCTTTACCAGAAAATTGATGACACCATGATTCTTACACACACTTTACAAATGAGGAAACTGAGGATCATGGAAGTGACACCTGATCCAGGTCAGGGAGCCAATATGTTGCAGAGCCAAAAATCAAAATGATGAAAAGATGCAGTGTAAAGATGGTCTCAGGGCTTTAATGTTACATCCCTCCCCATCACATTTGTTGTGAACGGTGCCTCCTGGAGTTGTGCGTTGTGGGGAGCCCTGTGTGGGCATGTTGAAAAATTAAATAGATACAATGGACTTTGTCTCTCTTGATCGTTTTGTACCCTAGTCTTTGTGTCCTAGATATTATATCTGCATTAGTTACCTATTGCTGCAGAGTAAATTACTCTGAGACTTAGTGGTTTAAAATGACAACATTGTTTACCTCATAGTTCATATGGATCAGGAATCTTGGTGCAGCTTAGCTGAGTTCTAGCTACAATCAAGGCTGCAATCAAGGTGTGGACCAGGGCTTCAGTCATCTCCAAGCTTGACTAGGGGTGGGATTGCTTCCAAGTTCACTCCCGGGGTTGTTGGCAGGATTCTATCCTTTCAGGCTGTTAGACCAAGAGCCTTACTTCCTTGCTGGTTGTTGTCCAGGGAAACCCTCAGTTCCTTGTCTTATGGACTTCTCCGTAGGGCAGCTAACAGCATGGCAGCATGCTTCTTCAGAGCAAACAAGTGAGAAGAATGAGAGAGCCAAAATGCCAACAAGACAGAAATCACAGTCTTTAATAACTTACTCATGGGAAATATCCTGCTACTTTTGCCATATTCCATACATTAGAAGCCAGTCACTAGGTTTACCCCACACTAAACAACAGGGGATTCCCCAAGGGCATGAATATGTTGAAGGGGAATTATTGAAAGCCAGATGCTAACTACCACAATATCCATCATTACTTTAATGCAAAATAATGTTTCAAGTTACTTACACTGAATAGAATTTTCCCTCCAGAAAATCTTGCTCGTCTTGAGAAGTCATGCATTCCCTTGTTAAGTATCTTCATACCCTTTATAGGATAAATGAATCCCAGTCTAGAAAACCCAGAACAGCAATACAGTTTTGCTGATCTAAAACTACTAAGTGTCTTTCAATAACTTTGTATCCACCTGCTTTGATCCATGATGCTAAAGCCATCCTTACTGGTAAGTTTTGGGTGGTGGGAGCTATGTTCTTTTTACATAAATAAGGGCTGACCTTTGAAGTAGTCTCCCTGGAATGAAAGGCTTTATACTCATTCATGATGCAAACTTTGCCTAAGAACTTGTTGCAGCTCCTCTTTGGGAATGGCCTTTGGAATCACACCAAAAACAAACAAAAAATCTGCCTCCTTTTTTTAAGATGTGATCATGATCACCAGGAATTATTTATTAGACAAGGTTGGCAGGTAGGCATCCTCTTCCTTATTTACTATTTCATGCATTTCCTCCCTAGACCTAGTAGATTCGTACTCAGACCTATCCAGAGCCTTCATTATTTACAACAGCTTTGTGCTTTATGTACACAGGGCAATAGAAACCCATATGTAATCATTTCCAAATGTAAGACATGGCCAAGACCAACACCTCCCTTGCTTACTTCGATAGATTTAAAATGCTTAGATTGGCTGAGTCTCAGAAACTGAACTATCCTTGGTCTTCAGTTCTGTGATAGTTTTAAACAGAAGTGCAAGTCTGAAAAAAGAATGATCAGGAACCTGTCCTGAGCATTGCTGGGTACATTAATCAGTCTTGGATAGAAAGACTGAGATCCCAGAGAGCTAAGAAAGGTGGTGGACTTTGTAGCAAGGATGAAAGGGAGCCTCGAAGTATAAAAGACTAGGGCAGGAGAGGTGAGTCTTGAATAATAAGCCCATTAGAAATTACATTTAATGAAATAAATATTTAAAAAGCAGTTGATAAATTTAATTCCTTAGGAGGTAGATATAATTTTCTATATATCATAGATGAGGAAACCAAGTCACAGAGAAACCGAGGACTTGCCAAGGTCACACTGCTGGGAGGCAGCGAGCTAGCTTCAGAACTGTGGTCTCTACAACTGTCCTTTGCTGCTTCTGAGAGCCCTCCACCCAGAACAAGGCAGAGGCTGCTCCAGCAACACCTTCACAGAGTCAGAGGGTCACTGTCAAATCAGACTTCTGGCACAGCAGTGGCTATTCCCTGGTGTTTAGTAGGAAAGATTCTTTGTTCCCTTGGGACAAAAGGAATCCAAACTAGATTGTGCAGAAGAGGCTTGGGAGTGGGCCTAGGGAATGATCAACACATTCAAAGGGCAGGACTGGAGGAGGAAGAAGAGAAAGTGGAAACACTGGAAATAAGAATTAAATTAATCCAGTAATTTTTCTATAGCCAATCAGCTCTATTTTAGTTTATTTGGACACACCCTCCCACCAGAAGCAAATAGCTGGAGTTGTTTAAACTGAGGAATGCAACACTTGAGTGCCTTTGAGTGAGTGTGTGTATACCCATCTGTATCTTTTGTGTAACAGATGGTGGCAGGAGGACATGGGCAGGGGTAGGGGCAGGGTAGGTAACTGCAGGAAATGAAAAGGGGGAAGGTCATGGTTCTCATCCTGTCTTGTCACACACATACCTTTGACAGCCCCAATCAATCGATCATTCCCCCGAGGAGCCAAACACATCTGTACACGTGTATCATGTTAGTTGCTCCTTTCCCTGACAGGTACATTTTAGGGGATGCAGTCTCTGCCCGTAGAGCCAAGAGCAAATTCATTTTGTCCATGATTTCAGGTGGTAATTTCCTAAACAAAGAAGCACAGCTGAAACCTTGACTTATAAAACAATAGTGTTTGCAATTCATCTAATTACCCAGTATCCTGCTGCCTTTCTCTTGTAGGTTTTAGGGGTATGGGGAGATCAGTACCATATATTTAAAAGAAAAAACAGAGAGAAAGAGACCCCAACTGCAACAGAACTGATTTATTTTAAAGTTCTGTCTCTGCTTCCTATTAAAAAATCTAGGTAACAACCTGGGGATTCAAAAAAGGTGGAGGAGTTTTCTCTCCTTGACAATCTTTCCCTTACTCTCTGATAAAAACTAGAAACAATTGCTGGGAAGCAAGGGATATAAATATTCAGTCATGACAGTCCCCAAAGGATAAATGACAGCAGCCCATGCAACTTGCCTTCTGCACACTTTAAACTGTCTCTTCTCCTCCACACCTGGGCTGACATATTAGTAAATTGATTCTAGGTGATGCTGACATTTTGTAATTATCACTATCTATAATTTTCATCTTATTCCATCGAATATTTTGATCATTTAAAATAGAGTAGCATACCTAATAGTGGTCATTAGCTTAGCTCAAGGGAAAATTCATGGTTTAATAAACTCACATTAGAGATAACTTACTAAAATTACAATTGGCATGATTAGCTTCCTATTTTTTAATAAAAAAATAAAACAGTCTAATTTTATCCAAACTGATAGCTTTTCTGTTTTAAACTGATTCATTGTTCTATTGTTATCTCAGAGGAAGGAAAGACGTCTATAACACAGCAGTGGTAATAAAAAGCGTAATAACCCAACACAGAAAACAAGGGCTATGCTGCATTCTACATTTGGCAGTAGCAGAGTACTGTACATTCTCTTATTTTCTGACTACCATGGATTGGAGCAAGGAAGCTGTGTGGCTTTGAAACAAGGTCATATTTGGAGGAGTCAGTCTTCTTATTCTGCTGTCTGAAGGCACTGTTTTTGGAGGATTGCCTGGGAAGGAAGGCGGTTCTAGGCTTGACTTCCTTATTTCCCTCAGTACCAATTTTTGTTTTAAACATGTCTTCTGAAGCTTGCTTCTATGTTTATCATAGGTCATTTCCAAAGAATAAATGGGACATTTTTAATATGTAGGAAATGATTTTTTAAAAGATAATGACATAGATTTGTCTATTGCCAAAGCAATGTTCTTTGGTTGCCACAGGGAGACATGTCACCTATTGGCCAATAGCCCAAAATTATAGCATTCTCCATATTCCTTCAGCTCCAGGGAACGCAGGCCAAAAAAGGCCTGCCTGCTGTTTTGCTTGCTGGTAGGTCAGATTTTGTGAGTTTATTCAAGGTATTGCTAGTTGGAGATTATTTTGCTGGAAGTAAGCTATACTGTTGATGTGTACATTGGCAACTTGATGGTTGAAGTCATTCTTTATTCATTCATCTGGCTACCCACCACTAACTCATCAAACATCCATTTATCCTCTGTTCATCCACCCACCAATTAATTTATGTAGCCATTCATCCATCCATCCACTCAGCCATCAACTCACCCAACCATCCATCCACTCACTCATGCATCTACCCATTTATCTACACATCTGTTTATCTGTCTGTCTGTCTACCCATTCATCTACCCATTTATCTACCCATTTATTTACCTATACATTCATTTACCCAGTCATATTTTCAGTCATCTATCCACTCACTAAACATCTCATCCATTGATATACTCTTTAGTTCAACCATACAACCACCCATCCTTAAAATAATCATTTAGCAAACATCTATCAATACTGGCCTTCTCTCTGCTTTACTCCTACTGTTGGTGAGTCTGCAGGAATCCTTTCAACTCCAAGTGCCTGGCACTCATCATTGCATAGGGGCCTGGGTGAGGCCTTTGTGACTTTCCCAGAGGCCTGTGGTCTCTATCGAAATACAACAGCTATTACCAGGGGCAACTTCACTTTCTAAATAAGATTGTAGACTTTGTGGAGCTTTCCCAGGTGCTGTGGACCCAGTGTTGCCAGAAAATGCCCAAGACCCCCACATTCTCTTTCCTCCATGGAGCTTAAATATATTGGAAGCAAATGCTTGTTGACAACAGGTGTGTCTCAGTGTGAGAAAATGTCCCATTCTGTTATGACAGGGTTGGCACCAAGGGACATTTCCTGTGAAATAGATGTGCTTTCAGGAGTATGGGAGAATCCTACTCAGAGCCAAAAATGCTTCCTCTATTTTAGGACCAAAGTCCCCACAACTCTGTGAGCAGGTGCTCCTAACAAGAGCAGAGGTTTCCACAGCGAAAGGAAGGTTAGACAGGGAGGGACAGGCTCCCTGGCCACAAAGCCCCAAGCAGCTGACTGAACAGGCTGTCTGTGATGATGTTTAGTGGCTGCATCTCCATTAACTTAGCTAGATTAACTTGCTCAGCAGAAGCTGGCAAAGCTGCGTGAACCTGCCTTCAGCTCAGCTTGAGTTAGAGATTGGGCATTTAGGATAGAGAGGTAACCTTCAGGAGGTAGGGCCTCAGCCCTGTGACGGCTTGACAGAAACCCCAAGGACAGAGAGAAGACATTTTTATTCATTTGAGAAATCTTTCCAGTGATTCTTTCTGTCCCTGAACTGTCTTAGGGGCAAAAGTAAGTTCTGCATTGAACTATATAGAATTGCTTGCCAAATGAGATTCTGATTTCAGTGAGGAGACTGCTTGACTTTCTATTGCTTTGGGAAGTTCCCCGCTCATATCTGTGAGGATTCATCCATACCCAGGCTTTATGTGGAGTTGCCAGGGCAGCATGTAAGGGTAGGGAGAAATATAAGAAATAGTGAAGATTGTCTTACAAAGAAGCAACAGTAATCAGGCTATTCTTATAGTTATTGGAGATTGAGTTGGTAGATGAAAAGAAATAAATGGAAAAAATTTAAATACCATTTTTTCCTATTATTATACTTTGTCAGAACTTCATTTTTTTTTTTTTTTTTTTAACCTCCATAGGATCTACTAATATGTTCTTGGAGGTGTAAGTGTGAGTTGGGGCAGCAGGCCTTGTTTTTACGTATTTCCAAGGCCTGAAATCTAATGTGTTAGTACCCTAATGTATTAATTTTAGTGGGTTAAGTTGCAGTAACAAATTGACCCTGATATTTCAGTCATTTAGCAGCATAGGAGTTTATTTCCTGCTGATACAACAGTTCTGTTCTGGCAGTTTAGGTCCCAGAGTTTCTTCCACAAGCAGCCCAGGCTAATGGGTTGCCCTACCATTTTCAACCATGTCTTTCAAAGTGACCCCAGATACCAACATCCCAGTTAGCCAGAATGCAGAAATGTCAATGAGCTGCTCTGAGAGGTTTATATGGTCTGAACCTAGAAATGGCAAGTTATCCCCACTCAGTCACATGACAACCTGCCTGCAAGGGAGTTTGGGAAATGTAGTCCAGCTGGGCACTGATTTGGGTGGGCAGCTATTGGTCTCTCCTACATATGATTTTCATCCTTGTTGTTTGACCTCTTCAATTACTGAGGGCCTGCTAAGAGCACTGCACTGTGCTCAGGAACTGCAGATATAGCCCCTACATGGTTAGAATCTAGAGAAGTACAAAAAAACAAAGTTCTAATGGCTAATAATAAAAGTAATTAGTGACAACTTTGATACAGGCTATTAGGGAAAATTATGTGACACCATGAGAGCTCGTAACCAACTCTAAGGCCAGGTGAAGGGGAAGCAAGTTTCTGGGAGAAAGTTACATTTAAGCAACAGACAGGAAGACAGAAAGACTTCACCAGTTAGAGGCACAGCAGAAGGGCATTGTCACAAGAAAATGGCCATTGAAATGGAGAGAAGTGAGATGAATTGGAGAAATATGTGGGAAGGAGAAGAGATGGGACTCTGTTATTTAGACCTAAATTGAGAAGGCAGCCCTGAGGTCCCAACTATACAGGCTGGTTTGGCACTTGGCTCATTTGAGAGTGAGACAGCTTAGCAATAACTGGTTTATCTTTTTCCTCTATAGTTTTGTGGGCTTCTTGATTTCAGGCCTACTTAATAAAATTCAGCTCTTTAAAATGGATGTTCAGTGAAGTTCAAATTTACCCTTAATCTGCACTTCTGTGGACTTTGATTAGTATTCGAAATAGAGTGGTACACCTGACATCCACAGCAGGCAGTTCCAACACCAGTAGAGAGAGGTACAAGATAAATCACTCCAAGTAAATGACTAATTAATCATGCTCTTGATTTTAATAACATGTGCCGTCTGCTCAAGATTCATTTGCCTATAATCTTGCATTATATTCTAGAAATTTGATAATCAGTAAAGCCACCCATGGATTCCTAATTGACTACAATTTATTTTCTTTCTTTTGGAAAAGTTAGAAATCCAGATATATCCCCATAACTGTAAGAAGGAGGATGAGTGGAGGAATGTGTGTTGGTTTATCTGTCTCAAAAACCATCATCAAAAACTTCAGCATAATCTGTGGGACAAAATTGACACTATCTCATTGCAAATGTGTAAACTCATTTCTGGAAATGTCTATGCCAGAGAACAATGTATCTGTGCTCCTCCAAATCAGACAACTGTTATTTTCAAGGGGAGTTGAACAAGAACCGTGAATACTTGGCAATAAAAACATGCCTCACTGTGTGTGGCCTCAAGGACTTGCAAATCAGCAGAGGTCTGACCCATGTGAGGATTCATGATTTCCAGTGAGTCATGGCTCTTCTTATTTGGAATAGATAGTTGCATAAAATAAAATACAGTTCGAATGTAAAGAGCTCCTTTATCTCACATGACAAAACAAAACCACGGTCTTATTGCTCAAGACCGTTCTCCATTGAGGCCAGTCTCAGGTTGGGCAAGGTAAATATCTATAGGTTGACATCTGGAAATAGATTCTCCAAACTTTTTAATTAACTGATCTGACTTTTTCACCTTACCCATTTATATAGCTGGGCATGGCCCATCTTCTTGCACATATTACCCTGTTCAAAACAAAATGACTGCCTCCCCACACACAGCAGAACATATGTCCTGGGTGGGGGAAACAAAAAACAAATGAAAAAAAATGTCCTGTTTGACTCATTACATTATTTGGAAGAAAATGCCATTAGAGAGGGTTGATGTGGGTGGGTTAATAACTGATGATAATAGAGAAATTCTGAGTACTTACTATGTGCAAAGAATTGTGCTATGGGTAGGCTTTAATTATGTGAATTAATGAAAAATTGTTTAGATGCTGCTTATTGAACATGTATTACATGCTAAACATGTACATCACCTCACTTAATTCTCAACATTAGCCTCAGAAGTAGGAATTATTATAATTCTAAATGTATTACTTAAAGAAGTATGTAGCCCAGAAAGGTTAGGAGAGTTAATGGGCTTGCACAGTGTCTCACAGCCACTGGGGAAAGGAGGGACCCAATCCTAGGTCAGCCTCCAAGAAAATGACTAATCATGTTCTTGATTTTAGTAACATGTACCACTTGGCTTAAGATTTATCTATCTACTTTACATTCTATTCCAAAAATCTGGTGACCAGTAAAGCCACCCATGGATTCCTAATTGATGACAATTTTCTTTCTTTTAGAAAACTCAGGAATCAAGGTGTATCCCAGTGACTGTATGGAAGGAGTTGGAGGGAGAGGGTGTATATTTTTTATGTCAAAAGTATCAAAGATACTTCAGGATAACCTGAAAATTAAAATCTGAAAATCCAAAACCTGACATATAATCTTTGTGCTACACTGAGGACCCAATAAATAGGACAGTGGTGTCATTCATTTTCCCCTGAAGTGTTCTGTTGCTTCATACAATCACAAGATGTGAAATCATCTCCAAGAAGTGCCCCGTTTGATTAATAAGTCAATGCCCATTGGAGACTATGACAAAATATCATTTGGTATATAAAAAAGGAGAAACGTGTGTGTCCAAGAAATGAGGAGGTGTACTACTAGGAACTAATTGTCTCTTTCAGAAAGGAAACAAAAGAGAGAAAGAGTTATGACCTTTGCACATGTCTTCCAGATTTGGTTCCCAAACTCCGCAGCTCTGGTTTGGCCCGGAATGGTCTTCTCCAAGCAGCAGCATAAGCTCATTGCTACCCATTACATCTGTCCACATTTTCAGCAGGCATTTGGAAGATGGCCAAATCCCAAGAGCCATGTGAGCCTTTGGACAACTCAACATGATTCAGAGTAACCCTCGTAAAGTGGCTCTAATTCCCCCCTCAGGTACCCCTGCCTTTGCATGCAACAGGCCCTTTCTAGCATCACCTGAAGGAGACCCTGCCTCCACAAGTTCACAACTGCTGCTTTTGAACACCCAGCTTAGGGAACGAGACTGAATTAGTTCTTTGTATTATTATCCAGAGGAGAATTTACATTTTTCTGACATCTCTAATCTTGAAGCTTGGGGAATAGAGAGCATTTGCATGAAATTACCCCTCATTCTATCTATAGGCTTAGCTGCCAGTGTTTGTAAATTTGGCAGAAGCCAGCAGAGCTCACAGTTAATATCTTCCTTTCCTGCCAGGCTCTTTGGAATAGGGTGCATTAGAGTGCTATGTGACAAAGAGCAGGACGAATCTTCGGATGTGGAGCCCAGGTGATGCTATTTGCATCCCGTTAAAGAGGCAACAATCAGTGGCATTATTTACATGCACAACTCCAAATATCTTTTGGCTCGTTAAGTCTCTGGATCAACCTTTGTAGGAGATGTTAGCAAGAGCATGGGCATGGCTTGAGCACAGGTAGAGGTGAGCTTCTAGGTCGAATTCCCCACCAGCTTGTCAGTTGTATGTTTCCTTTTTGGACTTGCTTCTGGGATCCAAAGGAGATTTCTTTTGCTGCTCTCTTTTTTGTTACATCCATAGAATTCAGGTTAGTTGCTCAAGTTTGTCCTGATGAGCCCTACGTTTGTCCTTCTCCCATTTCTCTTGGGGATTTCATAATCCCTACACCAACAGGGTGTCTTGGAGGGGTTCAGAGGTAGTCGGTCTTCAATTTCAATGTGATTGGGTTGTTCACAGAAATTAGAGATGTCACAAAATGTATGCGCTTCTCTTGTTAATTACACAAAGAGCTAATTCAGTTTGTTTCCTAAGCCTGGGAGTTGATAACAGGGATAGTGAACTCATGAGGGAACATCTTCTTAAGGTGATGCCAGAGGATACACAGTATTAGAAGAGGTTGCCTTACCCTGTGAGGAGGTAAAGCCTACCTTTGAGAATGACTATGAATTATATCAAGGAGGTGTCCGGAGGATGGATTGTCCAGATTTGGTGGTGTGCCTTTGACAGAACACTTCACATCCTGCATTTTGTATAGTTTATAATGAGGGAGCTGAGCAAGAAAAGTCCTTTTGAAGTTCATTCTGGGTTGCAGAAAGATGGGGCAGCAATTTGAAGTTCCAGTGGGCAGGACATCCCTGTTTCTATCAGAGTAGTTCATTCTCTTTGTTGTTGTTTGTTTTAATCGAGAGAGTTTCATTTAATATTTTGTGGGGGGGCTCTGCCCACACGATCCCCCTGGATGTTGTGGATAAGACTAAGTCTACCAAGACATGATCTGCTTGGAGAAGAAAGGTGGCCGATCTCTCAAAGGAGAAGGGCCAAGAGCCTTTTCCTCAACGGGCTTTTATTGGGTTCATTTTGCACAGAAATACAGGCTCATTAATCATTGTTAGGCAGTAAGTATCAAACAATAGATAACACACAAAGAACTTTGAGGGCCTATTTTGAGTCAGGGTCAGATAGCTAAAGAGCTATAAAACTTTGAGGAACAAACTCACTTCTTGCTTGGACCCTTATTTAATTGAGGGCATTCTAAACAAAGCAGGTTTCACAGGATTTTACATATTCTTTCTTAGGCCTGATCACCCTAGGGAACCCACCTTTTCCAGCACAGGGCAGCACCCAGCATTGTTTCAGACTTAAGGCATTGTTTCAGGCTTAAGGCATTGTCTCAGGCTTAAATCAGGCAGGGGAAGTAAGGCAGCCAAGAGATTAGGAGACTTCTTGCAGACAGAATGAGGACTCAGGCTATGTCATAGCCAAGGGGTGAGGGTCTATCACCCCCTTTTGCTGCAGCCCCCCAAGTCCTTCCTTGGGCCTCCATGTGATCATGCCTGTCTTAAGTCATCCCGCCTTGGGGAATCTTACCCATCATTGGCTCACCGATCAAGCATTGGGGGCCAGTTATGGATGAGGTAAACAGAGAAGCGGCACCCCTGCCAGGGAGATAAGCCTTGTCTCCTTAGTGGCTTATGGTCCGAAGGTTGCTCACTCAGCCTTAGCCATAGGGCGGGGGGGGGGGGGGGGGGGGGGGAGCAGAGGGTTACAGCTCCTGAAACCAGGCAGGGCAGTTCCCAACAATATTTTATTTGAAAAGTAGTTTTCTGTGCAAAGCCTAGGTCTAAGTGATTTCTTCCCACTCTAAGAGTCTTAGGCCATCTGTAGTCCAGACTCTGAGAGCCATCATATCTCAGGTCCCAATTTTGGGCTTTATTTCTGACCACTCTGCACACCAAGTGTCTCCTTTCTATGGACAGGCATTGGGCATGCTCCATAAGAATCAGGGTGATGAGGCAATAAATACCTGTTTCCCAGTCTTGACATACCCTGTGTCTCAGACTAACCTCTATCTTCACTTTAGGAATGTTCTTTATGTAGCTACTGCTCATTGTGGCATGAAGGATTGCTTCCTCATCTGGCTAGTTCTGGAGCTCTAGGTAGATACTGACTTA
Source organism: Glossophaga mutica (assembly GCA_039655065.1). Classification (NCBI taxonomy): domain Eukaryota; kingdom Metazoa; phylum Chordata; class Mammalia; order Chiroptera; family Phyllostomidae; genus Glossophaga; species Glossophaga mutica. The sequence goes on from CM077315.1 coordinate 26,672,085, forward strand.
CTGATTAGTGGAGTTTAAAATTATATTTCACATACTGCTAATAAAATACATTGGGAGAGTGTAGTGTGTCTAATTATACTGAATGCTTTAGATCAATATTTCTTAAATAGGGCTTCTTGACATACTAATAGGCACACAGAAGAATTCTTTGGTCAAGTAAGTGAGAGCAAAGTATAGACTATACATACATATATACTATACATAAGCACCAACAGGTTAGCCCCATAATTTCTTTCCTGCCATGTTTATGTCCAGCATAATCCCCTCCTTTTGAATGTGGGAAAGATCTATGACTTGCTTCTAGCCAATAGAATATGGAAAGAGAAATGGGATGTCACTTCTTCAGTGCCATTTTGCTATATAAGACACAGCCGTAGCCCTGGGGAGACTCTCCACAGTAGGCTTTAAAAAAGTAAATGCTCATGTTGTAAGAGAGCCCATGAAGGGGAAAGGAGTCTAGGCATGAAGAACAGCTTCTGGGCAATGGCCCACAAGAAAACAGACTTTGCTCTACCACTCCGAGCAGACAGATTCTGCCAACACCGTGAGGGACCTTGAAAGTGGGCCATTCTGTAGATCAGGATATGATAAGACCACAGCCCCAGCTGGCACCTGGATGGCAGCCTGGGAGGGCTGAAGCAAAGAACTCCCTAAGCTGTAACTGGAGTCCTGAACCACAGAAACTGCAAGACAATAAATTTGTGTTGTCTTAGCACCTAATTTGTGATAATCTGTTACAAAGGAATAGAAAACCAATATAAGGCCCTTAGATATTTACAAAGAATATTTGCAAAATAAAGCTTTGAGAAGTCATGAAAAAAGGAAATATATTAACTTCAACATGCCTCTTTCCCATACCACAAAGAAGATGGCATTCTACCCACCCCCATCGTTTTCCCCCAGAAAAGACCTAGGAGCATCTTATAGAGATCCGGTATTTAGGAGACAAATTTTTGGGGGGTGAGTCTTAAACATTTTGGTCTCAAGACCCTTTTACACTCTTAAAAATAGTTGAAGACTCTAAAACCTTGTATGTGGATTTTATCTATTGATATGGACCATTTTTGAAATTAAAACTGAGAAAAGTTTAGATATATGCTTATAAATTTATTTTAAAATAACAAGCCCATTTATTGTTAGGATAAATAACATATTTTATAAAAAACTATGTTCCAAAAAAAAGTAGTGAGGAGAGTAGCATTATTTTACATTTTTGCAAATTCCTTTAGTGGATGTTTTAATAGGAGTTGGCTGAGTTCTCATATCTGTTTCAACATTCAGTTTGTTGTGATTTGTTGTTTTGGTTAAAGAAAATGAAGAAAATCCTGCCTCACATAGCTATGTAGTTGAAACAAGTATGAGAATTTTAATAATCTTTTTAGATGACTATGGATATCCTTCTTTGATACTCAAGAAGTACTAGTTTCTCAAAGGCTAGTTTTGATGTGGTATCTGAAACCCTATCAATGAATCTTTTATACACTGCACATTTGTGAGAGAATAAAAGTGAAAAAGGCAAATAATATCTTAGAGTTATTATGAAAGTTGTTTTGACCTTATATACCCATTGAAAGAGTGTCAGGGACCCCTTGGGTTCATCAGAGCACACTTTGACAAGCTCTGATTTAGGAAATACTACATTAATCAAATACGAAGCCTAGATTCATCTTAACTGATTCATCAATTATGTACTGACTGCCTTGTTCATACAAGACACAGAACCAGGTGCTAGGAAAGATGGAACTAAATAATATATGGTGCCTGCCTCAAGGAGATAGGATCTAGTTGAAATAGAGAAAAATAAGCAATCAACTACATATTAACAAAAAAAAAAGACAAAAGCAATAAGTGCTTGATAGCTAGTTAAGGTAGAGAGAGAGAGAAAGAGAGAGTGAGAGAGAGGTGAGGGTGCAGGGAGAGATGATTTTTTTATTTTGGTACATGTAGGTGGCCAGTGGCAGGAGGGTGTTCTGGCATGGGTTGTGCAAACACGCGTGGCTCCTTCAGGGAATGGCTGGTGGTCAGCTGGTTCTGGAACATCATGAGGTGTGTGGAGAAATGGGCTGAGAAGTAAGATCAGTACATGCAGTTGGACCAGTTTATGAAAGACCTTGAATGTCATGTGAGGAATTTGTTCTTTATTTTTTAAGGAACAATGTTTTCATAGGACTTAATGTGAATTGGTGATGTAGAAAGAGTAAGTGTCCAGCTCTGTAGGGGAGAAGTAGAAGAGAATAACTGGAGAAAAGGAGACCCATCATGTGACAATTGCAATCATCAAGTGACAGCCGGTAAGGACAGTTGCATGTGGGTGAAATTGCAAAGGTCTGGAGAACCCACGTGGCAGAGGCTGCTTTAACAGGGCTTAATAGCTATAGAGAGGATGGTGGGGAAGCAGAGGGAGAGGAGTTAAATGGAGAGTTGAGAACATTCTTATTCCTCATCAGATTTCCTAATAATTCTCTATCAGGAAAGCAATCTTCTCAAAGGGAAATGAAGAAATTTCTTATGTGGAGGCTTTGATTAATACAAGGAAAGAGTAAATTTAGTTCAATAATAGAAGGTACCTTGCAAGAGCCACATGGGAGGAGTGGCAATGAACAGAAGAGAAATGAATTTGAATAGATTTTTGAAACACTTAAGTGGCATCACACCATGGTAGCAGGTATCCACTCTAATGGTAGCTTTTTAGGGGAAACCAACCCACCCCTAGAATTCAATCAAAGCCCTATACTTACCAATAACTTTGTGCTTCGCATGAATTCTTTCATTTATTCCTGTCAATAACTCTTTAAGAAAGTAGTGCTGTATCTTCACTTTGCAGCTGGAGAAACTAACCAAATAGAAGTTAACAAAGAGTAGAGGCAAGACTTGAACTCAAGGCTGCTTCATTCCAAACCTAAGTTCTTAAAATCTCCTTTGGACCCTTCCCTAAGTCTATTGTCCACCATCCTCCCACACTGCCCTTGTACTTACGTGATTTGACTTGTTGCTCCCAATTCTTTTATCTCTATGTCCTTTGGTACCCTCTCTGGCCTCAAGTACCCATGCAGCCTCTGCCTGCTTTGAGAACTTACTTTCACCTCCTCATTCTCACTTCTCTACATAGCCCATTTTACTCCGAACTTTCCCCCATTCCTTGATTTCTTATACTTACAACCTGAGCTAAGAGATGATTCTACAACTTCTCTGTATTGGAATCATAGGACTTCTGTCAGACAGGCTGTTCTCCTGTGCACCCTTCCCAGCATGGAAATCATCACTCATTCAGTCATCATTTATTCATTGAAAACCCATTCTCACATGTTTGGGAAATTCAAAGAAAAGATGCTAGACTAGGTGTTGGGAGTTTTGTATATGGTGATATCATATTTCCCTCTTAGAATCTGATAAAAGCCATCAATCCATTACTCCCTATTTATAAAATTTCAGTTTATGTACAATTCTAGAGGTTTCTGCACTCCCTGAAGGCTGTTCATAAGGACTCTCCTAGTCTTGGACTTCAGGTTAAGACCCCCCTTCCCTCTGTTAGTCTATAAGACTCTTGAGATAAAAGTTCTGTCTTATATGCCACTTCATGAAGCACCAAGCCTGGTACCCATAAACTCTTAATCAGGGTGCATTGAATTGGCTGCATGACCCCATTTTTTGTATTCCTACTGTCTTGCCATAATCTAGAAATGAAATGTATACCTCTGCTAGTCCGATGACAATTAATTTTGAAATCATTGCCTAATGCCTGACTACACATAGGCTGTATGACATCATTAGAGACTATAAAGTGCCAAGTGCTAATTGATTTGTAAGAAAGTCCACATGCAATGCATGGCTTGCTCCCAAGGGCTCCCAAGGGAGAGGCAACAGCATTGGCCTCTTATGTCAGGAAATCACTCTTGCTGGCCTGTGTGAGACAGGATGACACTCTGGCCAGGAAGCAGTCTTGACTTTGTATTTCAATCTGTCCCTGATGGAGTTATTCACAGATGGCTAAGTTAAATGCAGCCTTCCTAGCACTAAGGCATTTCAGAAGCAGCTGAGCAAGTGGCCCATGAAATGGAGGCACTAGAAGCCCCTGGAAGCATCACCAATGCATCACCTAGTGAAGCCGTTGTGTCTTTCCTTGGTAATGAGCATTTTCAAGGGCAGTGTGGGGGATTTCCATCAACCTGTGAGAAGGCAGGGTATGCAGGCATTGTGGATCTCAAGAGGGAGTAAAAACAGGCCATAAAGATCAGAAAAAGAAAATGCAACCAGGAGCCAAGAAGATACTTTCTGTGGAAACAAGAGGGAAAAAATAGCTCCACCCCTCCTGTCCAAATGAAAAAAGCATTTAATTGAATGTTCTTTATAGAGGTGAAAAAATACCCTGCGGAGTTCCCAGTGTTTCATTATCCAATTGAGTTCAGTATCTCAAGTTTCAAAGACCATTCTCCTGAATGATTATTCTTATTTCCATGTCAGTCTGCCCTGTGCTCAGTGAACCCCTACTGGGCCATATCATTTAAAAGTCTAAACCCTGGAAGTATTTTTATACCCAATATAGAAACAGAGCAAAATCTGTATCACTCATTTTATTCTCCACAGCCTCCTTCCTCTTGTCTGTTATGCAGATTTCTGTGCTACTGAGGATGCTCAAGTATCAACAGGGCTGCTCCCCAAACCCTTTCTTAATTCTGTGAAAGGCTCTATGGGGAAAGAGATTAGAAGGCTCAGTGGAGGCAACATTAACCCAGGGCAACCATTTAAGCAGAGGATGGGCCTCAGAGAGGTTTCCTCTTGAAGTTAGAAAAATAAGGGATGGCCTGGGGCAGTGGTGAGTGGCTTTAAGTAAGTCTATCAGGAGACAACAGGCCTGTGCTGCGTTGAAATAGCCCAGATAATACTGTCTGCAAAAGCTCTTTCAGTGAGGGCAACCTTTCCTGGGAGAATCAGGGAAGGGGACTAGGATATAGACTCTTCCAGCAAACTCTCCAGTTCTGTGAAATAGGCCTCTTTGTTGTTTTTGAAAGCAGTGTAAATCAGGTTTAGACCATTTTAACATCAAGGAGGTTATTTTTGTTCTTCTCCCTTGAGAGGGAAATCTGAGGGTGGGGTAGAGAATTCTTTCAAATATTTCCCTTCAGAGAAAAAGTAGTAGGGTTGGCTGATAAACAACATAAAATAATTGTTTAAAAGTTTCACATCTGACCCACATAGCTCCTAGCACATTTTGTTATTTTAGAAAATATTTGATGATACTGAATCCAATCCCATTTTCTCAAACATAGGCTTAATTTCTCTATAAATGCAATGAATAGATATGTTGTCATGCCTTAGTCAAACACCCTATAAATATAATGACCCTTCAGCTTTAATATTTCAAAAACTGTAGTTTTCATTTCCAGCTGTTATATTTTATCTCTGAAGTTGTAAAATAATTTTAACTAATTTTCCTACTTCAGTTCCTTTGAGGTTGATTCTTCTGCCTGAATTCCTTCTGCACAGAACATGTAAACTACCTCTTTGTTACCTCCTGCACTGGCAGAAAAGCAATTTGTTCCCAAGATTCAGAACTCCAAAATGACTGGAATGATCTAGGGAAACCATTATGCTGATTCCTTGCAGTGCTCAGAGTTCTCTACTCCATTCTAAAGGTAACAAGCACTGTTTTCAGTTGAAAACTCAGAGGTCCCACCCTCTCCGCTCCTTCCTCAGTGCAGTGTTCCATGGTGTTTTGTTTGCACACTCAACCTGACGATACACATGTCCCTTCACCAAATGGCCTAGTCAGGTGGGTGGGAGAGTCCTTTTGTCTGCAGTTAGCTGACTCAAGTCTCTGCTCAGCAGTTTTTAGCTTCTGGTCTGAGAGCAGTAGTTCATGGACAATTGTCCAAGCAGACTGGAAATTAAGGTCCTTGGCCAACTTTGGTCTGTGCAAACCCCTTCAGTTGTTCAACATGAAGAGTATGTTCTTCTCCATCTTAGCAACTTAGACTAGGGAGAGGAGCACTGAGGAGGGAAACTGAAAATGCCAGGGAACTAACAAGGTGGAATCAGCCTGGACCTAAAGGGATTGGGGAATCTCCAAGTGGCATCCATTTCTAAATAATGATGACTACCATTTTTTAAGGCTGATTACTATGCACCAGTCATTTGTCAAATGCTTAAGCTAACTCTGCGAATCATGTACTGTATTATCCCCACTTTACCCATGAGGAAATAGAGATTTAGGCAGGCTGAACACTTTACCCAAGGTCACACTATGAGTAAATATTGAACAGAGCCGTATACCCAAGCAAGTTATCTGTAGACCTTTACCCTTAACAGCCACACTCTCCACCCCTTCCTCACCAAGAGCTACTGATTCCTACCTCAGACACCCAGCGAAGGAGTACAGCAGCTGTGGTCATGATCTGGCCCCTCGTTGCCAAGTTCTAGCTTGGATCCTGATGAGCTCTTTTGCCCACTTCAGGCAAAGTACCCTAGTTCCTGGCTCTCTGTCTCTTACAGACTTTGTGGGTAGCTAAACAGATTGTGTCCCTATTCACTTAACGCAATGAAAAAAATTGCCACCACTTATTTACTTACTTTTTCATTCAACATTCACTCGGCTATTGTTTTTCCAGAATGCACAGGGCCCTGAGATACAACTCAGTGAATAGTACTGACAAACGATTGCCCCGTTGGAACTCACAGCCTTGTGTCAGGTTTCTTACGCAGAGTACATTGCCTGACTAAATACGACAACTTCCCCGGGAGGCATTTCACAAACAGGAAACAAACGGTTTTCAAAGGTGGAGTGGCTGGGCCAAGGTCATATAGTAGCAAAGCTAGGTGAACTCTGATACTAGCTAGAACCTGTTCTTTTGTTTGTTTGTTTGTTTGCTTTGCTTTGTTTTGTTTTTTGCTAGTCTCTTCTCCTTGTGGACGTGTAAAGGGAGTACATGGGTCTCTGGAGGCAACAGGTCTTACCTGGAATCATCTTTCCTATTTCTGCTTGTTTCTCTATTTAGAACCAACTTCAACAACTCCCCAGAATGCATTGTCAGAATAACCTGTCATTCATTATTTTATTGAACAATCAGATACTGAGTCCCTGTTCTAGGCTAGGCAGCTATCTTGGAGCTGTGGAAGCTCACAGAATGTTTCAGTATTCCAAGAAAGGTGAAGGGGGGCAGGGAGTTGATAAACATTCTTTATAAAGGAACAGATAGTACATATTTTAAGTTTTTTACACCAGGTCTCTGTTACAACTACTCAACTCTGTAATTAACGATAGCTGAATGAATGGGTGCAGCTATGTGTCAGTGCAACTTTATTTATGGGCACTGAAAATAATTCACTTGTGATATTTCAGCTAATAGGTATTGAGTCCAGGGGCAATATTTAAAATAATTAACACCTGGTTCAATCAAAATGGACACTGGACCTTCTGTGTCTGGAGTTCCGAAAGTTTCCCTGCTGTGACAAGCATTAAGTTTTTAGTTGCTAAATTAAAACAAGGTTCTGAGGGATCGCAGGGAAGACCAGGGCACTGGGGTGAGGAACTCAGAGCTCTCAGAGTATCAGCTTTTTACTTGGCACAGAAGTATTTAAGTGTTTCCACAACGCCTGTACCTATGTGTACTGGCTGAACGTTAGCCCTGCTCACATAATGTACAGGAGTTCACCTTTTGCAACTAGGCTGAATACCCACGAGGGGCATGGATTCTGTCATCTTTTTTTCAAACGAGCCCAGCACAGTGCATATTTGATCTGATTCATCCGTGACTATGTACTTGGCATAAGTAATTCTTTTTTTTATTTTTTTATTATTTTTAAATATATTTTATTGATTATGCTATTACAGTTGTCCTATTTCTCCCCCATTATTCCCCTCCACCCTGCACACCCCTCCCACCCACATTCCCCCCCTTTAGTTCATGTCCATGTGTCATAAGTTCTTTAGCTTCTACATTTCCCACACTATTCTTGCCCTCCCCCTGTCTGTTTTCTACCCACCATGTATGCTACTTATTCTCTGTACCTTTTCCCCCTCTCTCCTCCACCCACGCCCCTGTTGCTAACCCTCCATATGATCTCTATTTCTGTGGTTCTGTTCCTGTTCTAGTGGTTTGCTTTTGTTTTAGGTGTGGTTGTTAATAGCTGTGAGTTTGCTGTCTTTTTACTGTCCTATTTTTTATCTTCTTTTTCTTAGATAAGTCTCTTTAACATTTCATATAATAAGGGTTTGGTGATGATGAACTCCTTTAACTTGATCTTATCTGAGAAGCGCTTTATCTTCCCTTCCATTCTAAATGAAAGCTTTGCTGGATAGAGCAATTTTGGATGTAGGTCCTTGCCTTTCAAGATTTCAAATACTTCTTTCTAGCCCCTTCTTGCCTGTAAGGTCTCTTTTGAGAAATCAGCTGACAGTCTGATGGGAACTCCTTTGTAGGTAACTGTCCCCTTATCCCTTGCTGCTTCTAGAATTCTCTCCTTCATTTGAATCTTGGCTAATGTAATTATGATGTGCCTTGGTGTGTTCCTCCTTGGGTCCAACTTCTTTGGGACTCCCTGAGCTTCTTGGGCTTCCTGGTAGTCTATTTCCTTTGCCAGATTGGGGAAGTTCTCCTTTATTATTTGTTCAAATAAGTTTTCCACTTGTTGCTGTTCTTCTTCCCCTTCTAGTACCCCTATAATTTGGATGTTGGGACATTTAAAGATGTCCCGGAGGTTCCTAAGCCTCTCCTTATTTTTTTGAATTCTTGTTTCTTCCTTGTTTTCTGTTTGGTTGTTTGTTTCTTCCTTCTGTTCCACTCCATTGATTTGAGTCCCAGTTTTCCTCCCATCTCTATTGGTTCCCTGTGCATTTGCCTTCATTTCATGTATTGTAGCCTGCATTTTTTTCATCTAATTTGTGAGCAAAATCAGCCAATTCTGTGAGCATCCTGATCACCAGGGCTTTGAACTGTGCATCTGATAGGTTGGCTATCTCTTAGTCACTTAAAGGAACTAGCTCTGGGGCTTTGATTTATTCTCCAGTTTGTGCCATTTTGGGTGGGGTTTTTTTTTTTGGGGGGGGGGTCTGTTTGCATCTGTTAGGTAGTGAGGAGTGGAGCCTTAGGTGTTCTCCAGTGCAGGGCAGCCCAGTTGCTGAGTTGTGACACTGTATATGGGGGCAGAGTCTGAGAGGGAACAATGGCACTTGCCTGGCTCTCTCTTGATTCCAGTCCCTTCTACCGCTTCCCCTTTGCCTGGATTATCTGTGCGTGAATGTGGGACCACCTGGTCAGCCAGCCACCTTGCGTGGCCTCACTGGGTCTGCACAGTTGCCACCCCATGCCCGGGGTCCACTAGCCGCCACCCGTGTGCCTGGAGTCTGCTAGCTGCCGCCTGCACACCTGGGAACTGCCAGCCGCTGCTGCCTGCATGCCTGGGTTGCACCTCTACTTTTTCCTGCCTCAACTCCACGCCTCTTACTGGTCTGGATGAGTGGTTGTTGGACTTCTGTGCAGTTCAATTTTCTGTCAGTTCTGATTGTTTTCTTGTTTCTAAATATTTGTTGTCCTTAATTTTGGTTGTGAGAGGAGGCACAGTGTGTCCACCTATGCCTCCATCTTGGCCAGAAGTCATAAGTAACTCTTTATTCTTTCACAATTTGACCTCAAAGTCGAACAGTCCAAATGAGGTAAGGTTCCAGGTTTTATATTATATTATCTCTTAATAGTTTTTTCTATAAATTACTCTTTCACTGTAGGAAAGTGGTGACTTTTCAGTTGCTATTAAGTGAGGTTTACTGTATACTGTGTGTTACCAGTGTGATTTAATAGAACCCAGCTTTAAGAGACTCACTCATATGGTCCACAACTCAGCTGTGCTCATTTGCATGCCCAAGAGACTGTTCAAGAATAAGTTCAGAGTAAGTGCATCGGTAGTCACATAAAGAGCATGACCACCATGTCCTGTCAGCCCAGAGCCTTGGACCAAAGGTAACAAATTGGTGACAATTTTATAGCCTCCAGTCCTTTAACCATTTCAAGGGGAGACTTTACTAATCCATGACTTCACTCCTCAAGGCCTCAGAAAACTTTTCATTCTTATCACTTCAGGCAGCTACTATCAATGGATCTGAATTAGCTCAAGCAATTAACCCTATTACCATCCTGTAGCCAAGCTGCTGTTTAACTAGAAAAAAGAGACCTCTACCCTACAAAGAGATGTTGATAATTGTTTATGTCTAGGAAAAAACACATTATTGAGATTCAGTTTCAAATACTAATTTAATTTAGTGCTTAAGATGTATCTGTCATTTGGGTGAGAATCAGGTGAATAACAGTAAGATTTTTGGGGTCCGTGTAGGGCTGTGTGTGTTCTTATGTTTTACTGTGCGGTAGGATTTATTCAGCTCTGAGGTCTAACCAAATGGAAAGAGACTATAGCCTTCCCAGAAGACATTAGCAGTATATCCCTATCACTGGTTTGTGCTTATTTTACCAAGAGCGAAAGTCACGTGCATGCAGTGATCACTTCTGTCACCATCTTTGGTCTAGATTTAAGATGTTGGGCCTTCACAAAGTAATCAGATACCTTCTTTCCCAGGTATCTCTGAGTTGGGAGAACTTTCTCTGCTGACTAAACTATGAATAAAATCAAATGCAGGCTCAGCATCTTGAACCATGAAAGAAAAGAGGCTGGCAGTTACTGTCTACCGGATGCCAGGTTACTCCTATAACTCCATTTCATTTAATGTAAATAATAACCTCATGGAGTGGACATTATAATCTCCATTTTACAAATCTGGAAAACAAGAGCATCAAAGTGATTAAACATTTGGGTAGCAGCTGTACAACCAGAGGCTAATAATAGAAATCAGGTTTGTCTAATTTCAAATATCTTTCCACACTACCTAAAATATTCATGCACCAGATGAAAGCTCTTCTTTTTTCACCCTGGATTGTTTCTTAAATTTGTAGCTCCACTTTCAATACAAGGTTTCTTGAAACGTAATGATGTGATTACACTTCTGTCATTACTCCCCAACATCATTTCAAGTGAACTGACTCGTGAGGCTAAAGGGATAATGGCAGGGTGAGCCATAAATGCAAGTCAACCTTTCCAATGTGGGCTTGGTAATATCTGAATTACTTAGCGCTGTTTTTAGAAGTCAGTTCCCCACCCTAGAACAGGGGTTACATGCACAGATACCCACAAGGCTGGGTAGTTACTGTAAATAAGCTCTGTAGACGGTCTTTGACAGGAGATCAGTGGTGAGTTTGAGGGGCTGTGCCACACTGGAAAACAGATGCCTTAGCTAGGGTGGGGGTCTTTATTCCATTAGGATGATTGCTAGGTCCCAGCAGGCAGACCATGGACAGCTCCAACTGGGTCATTGGAAGAGAGCTTCATGAAGGGGATGTTTACAAAGGTGTGGGCAGAGAAATACATCCCCCAAAGTCAGTCTCCTTCCTCTCTCCAATTTCCTGCTGGTGCTCCCTATTTGAAATTTGCAGGAACAGCAAAAGATGTAGCCTTGGGAGTCATAAAAAGTTTCAAGATTGGCCAAAGTTTAAGAGCTACACTGATAGCAATTTACACATTGCTCTGTATTTAAAGAGGTGTCTGTGTTTTGTTTCTTTTTTATTTTAACTGTAGTTTACTTTTGGAGGAGAAAAGTTGGCCATAACATAAGGAACCAGGCTGACCATACCAGTTTTCCCTTAGGTGGTGTGTTATCAGAGTTCCTGGTGGGGACTCTGATGATAAAAGCAAAATAATGAGAACATTGGTTAATTGCTTAAAACTTGTAAAGAACAGTCTTTCCCTTCTGTATGTCTGAGCATGGGGGCTTCAATCTCAAGGTCTTGAAACTTACTGGTGGCTCCCATGTGTTGTGATTGTAGGCTTTAGGAAGGGTGTGGTTGTAGAGTATAGTAAGGGTGTGCATATCACTCAGTAGTTTTTCTTGTTTATTTTTTGCTATAGCATTCCTCAAATCTATATATTTGAAAGCATTAAGTAAGCTAGGGTGGGGGTCATTAAGTAAAGACCCCCATCCTAGCTGTAAGTAAGTTAAAAACAGAGACATGACTGGGAAGTATTATTTTTTCCTCCTTATTTATCCTTTTCTCCCTTTCATCTTTCTTTCCTTCTTCATTGTTAGAAGCAGCATCAGCATCTTAACTAACACTCACTGAACATTTGCCATGTGCCAGTCACTGGGCTAAGTTCTTAAATGGATCATCCTACTTAACACTGGCAGTAGCCGTAGGGAGTGAGCGAGCGTGATTTTGATTCTCAGTTCTTTCAGACAGAGAAACTGAGGCCCAGAGAGGTGAAGTGCTTTTCCCTAGGAAGCTACGTTATTTAGAACTTGGCCAAGGTAAAATTCTAACCTACACAGTCTGCCACCAGAGTCTCCCCTTAACCTCTAAATTTCATACCTCTTTTCACTGTTCAAACATAGCAATTTTATTCAGAGAACAATAAATAAACTTGAAGATAAAAGACTAGTCAATAATTTCTCTTCCTCTTCCCAATTTCTTATGGCATCTTAAAAAGCACTGGGTTAATAAAGCTAGAGCATGATCAAAGAAAAGTCTAATACATGTTATTTTTTGTTCTATGATTCAGTTGCTTACACATAATTCATTTGTAAATTGATACTAATGAAAGTTGGTCTTGAAATATTGTATACAGCCCAAATTAGAAGCTTGGCACCAAATCCCCTATTGGATCACAAATCATTTACTCTTGCCAAATTAGAGTCTAGAGTAATTTAGCATAAGATGGGCTTTTAACCCTAATATCTAGATGTACTCAGCAGTTTGTTATGAAAGTTATAAGCTTCTAGGAGCAGCTCTTGTTAAGGGATGCTATCAGGGCAAACACATCACTTTAGTTTCTGTTCCCCAACATTATTAATTCCACCTTGGAATAAAGGAAAAATGAATGTAAAAACTCTTGTTTAGTATTAATTCATTTGGACCCATTTATTTCTATCAGTGGCTTCTCAGAGAAAGTTGTTTCAGTTCCTTTTCCCGTGTTTAGTCTCTGATACGGTGTGGGACTGCATGTCTCCATAAGTAAGAGACATTTTTCAAATAGAAAAAAATTTTTTTGTGCTTTTTGGAAAAAATGAACAAAACATAGTGGCTACTGAATATCATTTTCTAAATGCGGTGTAGATTTTTCATTTCCAACATGTGTTTCTATTTCCTGATGTTATGGATTTTGACTTTATGGCAACCCACTACCAGACTTCTAGCTGTCAGATTGGACAATTTATTGGCTCCTAAATAGGAACAGTGAAACCGCTGCATTATCATGATATGCTGTTGCAAGCAAAGAGCATCTATTTTCTAAGCAGATGTTTTCCGAGGATCTGCCTTCTGCACGCAAATGAAATTGCACTTTGTTTTAGTGGGTATAGTTGGAGCCATTGTGATTAAAAGATACAAAGACTCCTTGGTTGAACAAATATTGCACATTTGTCTGTCTGTCTTGTCAGTAATGTAAAGTTTGCTTGTCTAAATCTTGCTTTCCATTTATTTGAGTTTTTGGGTGGGTTAACCAAATTCGAGATTATGTCAAAAGCCCTTGTCCATTGAATGAGGAAGCTGGCTCTCATTCATTGGGCTAGGTCTCTTTTAAAGCTCTGTGATTCTCTTGTATCAAGACCTAGTTCAATGGATTTCTCAGTGAACCTGAGACAAAATGGTGGCTTTTAACTTCTAAAGCCTCTTTCTTGTAGTGAAGAGATTCCCCAGGTGATTCCCCAAACACTAATCATAGTTCTTAACTTGAGATCCATGGAACACACACCAAGGGATGGACTTTAGGAGGCCCATCAACCTTCAAACGTAAGCAAAATGCTGCAGGTATGGACATATTTCACAAATATTATCCCATTAACAAAAGGGTTTATGATCCAGAAAGGTTGAAAGGTTAAGGACCAATGATCATAGGTATTTCTTCTAAATAATAGGATCTGGCAGCAATATTTGTTGTGGGATATATTTGCCACATATTCACTTACTTGGTCATGCCATTCAACTACTGCGCACCTCATGATATAAAAGAAAAGGAACAAGATTTACCTAAAGGCCAAAGGAACATTGATCCTGTGCTAATTAAAATTTGTTCTGGCATTTGGAGTCTCAGATGGGAAACTCAGAGTCAGGTTAAGTTTGGTTATTTTCCTTGTTTATAGCCAGTATACAATAATTTAAGCCAAATACAGGTTTTCAGGTATCTTATTGTCTTTCCCCCCTTTTTTTACTCCATTTGGTACATTTTTAACCAGTAAACAAGAGGGGAAAAAATGGAACAGGAGGTCTTGAAACTAAAAAATAGCCCCGTTACACATTTGCAAGGCTTATTGAGCAAAGATTAAAATCAGTGTTTAAAATTTTTGCAGTTGATCTCTCAGAAGTTCTCGATGTTTAGAGACTAGGGTATTTTGTGTCCTTTTGCAAAAAACAGCAAGTATCCAGTCATGCTTGACTTCTGAGTCTCTCACACTCATCCTTCACCCTACAGACTTGAAAAGATGGCCACCAACACCCAAGATTCAGGTTTATTCCTGAATCTTTTGCCCCAATCTATCTTGCAAAAATACTTTTAGCCTGTTTCTAATTAACCTGACTGCTGAATGTATGAATGATTTCCCCCTTTTTTTAATATATTTTATTGATTATGTTATTACAGTTGTCCTATTTCTCCCTCATCATTCCCCTCCACCCTGCACACCCTCTACCACCCACATTCCCCCCCTTTAGTTACTGTCCATGTGTCATAAGTTCTTTAGCTTCTACATTTCCCACACTATTCTTGCCCTCCCCCTGTCTATTTTCTACCCACCATGTATGCTACTCATTCTCTGTACCTTTTCCCCCTCTCTCCTCCACCCACGCCCCTGTTGCTAACCCTCCATATGATCTCCATTTCTGCGGTTCTGTTCCTGTTCTAGTTGTTTGCTTTTGTTTTAGGTGTGGTTGTTAATAGCTGTGAGTTTGCTGTCTTTTCACTGTCATATTTTTATCTTCTTTTCCTTAGATAAGTCTCTTTAACATTTCATATAATAAGGGTTTGGTGATGATGAACTCCTTTAACTTGATCTTATCTGAGAAGCACTTTATCTTCCCTTCCATTCTAAATGAAAGCTTTGCTGGATAGAGCAATTTTGGATGTAGGTCCTTGCCTTTCAAGATTTCAAATACTTCTTTCCAGCCCCTTCTTGCCTGAAAGGTCTCTTTTGAGAAATCAGCTGACAGTCTGATGGGAACTCCTTTGTAGGTGACTGTCCCCTTATCCCTTGCTGCTTCTAGAATTCTCTCCTTCATTTGAATCTTGGCTAATGTAGTTACGATGTGCCTTGGTGTGTTCCTCCTTGGGTCCAACTTCTTTGGGACTCTCTGAGCTTCCTGGACGTCCTGGTAGTCTATTTCCTTTGCCAGATTGGGGAAGTTCTCCTTGATTATTTGTTCAAATAAGTTTTCCACTTGTTGCTGTTCTTCTTCCCCTTCTGGGACCCCTATAATTCGGATGTTGGGACGTTTAACAATGTCCTGGAGGTTCCTAAGCCTCTCCTCATTTTTTGAATTGTTTCTTCCTCATTTTCTGTTTGGTTGTTAGTTTCTTCCTTCTGTTCCACTCCATTGATTTGAGTGCCAGTTTTCCTTCCATCTCTATCGGTTCCCCATGTGTCTTCCTTCATTTCATGTATTGTAGCCTGCATTTTTTCATCTAATTTGTGAGCAAAGTCAACCAATTCTGTGAGCATTTTGATGACCAGTGCTTTGAACTGTGCATCTGATAGGTTGGCTATCTCTTCACGACTTAGAGGAATTGGCTCTGGGGCTTTCATTTCTTCTCCGGTTTGAGCCATTTTTGGTGGGGTTTTTTTTTGTTGTTGTTTTGATTTGGTTTTAGTCTGGTCGCGGCTATTACGTAGTGAGGGGTGGAGCCTTAGGTGTTCCTCAGGGCGGGGCAGCCCAGTAGCTGGGTTGTGATGCTATATGTGGGGGCGGGGTCTAAGAGGGAACAATGGTGCCTGCTCCGCTCTCTCCTGGATTCAGTCCCTTCCGCCACTTCCCGCTTGCCTGGACCATCTGCGAGTGCGAATGTGGGACCACCTGGTCAGCCAGCCACCTTGTGCGGCCTCACTGGGTCTGCATAGTTGCCCCCCTGTGCCCAGGGTCCGCCAGCTGCCGCCTGTGGGTCCAGAGACCGCCAGCTGCTGCTGCTTGCGTTC
The DNA here is from genome assembly GCA_039655065.1 of Glossophaga mutica. Classification (NCBI taxonomy): domain Eukaryota; kingdom Metazoa; phylum Chordata; class Mammalia; order Chiroptera; family Phyllostomidae; genus Glossophaga; species Glossophaga mutica. The sequence continues at coordinate 26,688,298 of CM077315.1, forward strand.
CTGGGTCTGCATCTCCACTTTTTCCTGCTGCGACTCCACCGCTCTTACCGGTCTGGATGAATGGTTGTTGGACTTCCGTACAGTTCAATTTTCTGTCAGTTCTGGTTGTTTTCTTGTTTCTAAATATTTGTTGTGCTTAATTTTGGTTGTGAGAGGAGGCACAGTGTGTCCACCTATGCCTCCATCTTGGCCGGAAGTCTCTGATTTTCCCCTTTATGGGTCCATCTGACCTCCTAGCTTGATACTCCTCAGGAGACCTCTAGCTCCTATAGAATCAAATGCCTTGAGGAAAGTTTCTGTCTAATCCACCCTATCTGCAGGACCTTCTATCTCAGTGCAATTTCTCAGGAACCTCTCTGCCCCCTGAATGTATATCAAATCTGCAACTATCACATTCAGCCCTTGATCACAGATGTGAAGTCATGGTGGGCAGCCAGGGTTGAGAACAGTAGGGTTACTGCTATTGACTACTAAGTCAACAGTAGCTGACTGTTTAGTCAAGGGTGCTGACTCAAGGCAACAAGAGGTTCCAGCATGACATTCTGGGGTCAGTAATTGAGGAAAGTACAATATTTAACTGGAAGAAACTGTTTAAGAACTTGAAAGTGCCAGTTCTGTCTCTTCAACTAACACATACACAGCATATAAAATGATTTCAAGTAATTTTTCTTACCCAGAATCTTTGAATGTTCTTGAACTATCAATTCTATGGAGGCACAGATTAGGATGGGGGAGAGGGCAGTTTTAAAAGTTTGTCATCCACATTCATGCCAACCCCCAGTGTCAGGCCCTGTTCCCCAAAGCAGACACTGACAAAAGGACTCAGTGCAAATCATTTATTTGTGAAACAACAGGAAACTCCAGTAAGAGAGTAGAGAGTGCTGCAATGAATAAAAGGAATTCAATACATTGTGTGCTGATGGACATGTTACCATTGTGGGTGAGTGAAGCTGTGCTTCCCACATGGCAAGGAAGCTCAGAAGTCTACCAACTCCCTCTCATAGATTGAGGGCTTATCCCCAGGGGGATGACTTCCTGGCTCTTCCAACCCACCAAGGGAGCCAGACCAAGCATAGTCCTGTGGCCACATTAAGAAATTTAGATATTATGAGAATAATGAGAACCAAAGGGATTTGGAGCAGGGGTGGTAACAGCATCTGCTATATCTAGCATTACATGTAACTGAGAGTTGAATCTGATGAAACAGGTGACTTCCTCAGTTTTTCAGAATGTTCTTTTCTGCTTCTAGTGGCGTAGGCAAAACTGGGGGAAGATATTTATCTCACAGTATTCTAAGAAAGGAGGTGCAGGGATCTGTTGAGAGGGTCAGTGGATCCGTTTCCCTCATGGTACTGTATAGGAAAGTGATAGGTTCTTAAGGCCTAGCATAAGAATGGAAGCATTCATACACAGTAGCAGTGTGTCCACAGTGTGGCTTCATCTTCTTTTTCTCATCCTTTCTCTGATTGCACCCTAATTCTCTCTGTCCCATACTCTGAAGACAAGTAATGCACATTATTAGGCAAGCACATATTGGGAACAGAAAATCTGTTGAGGGATGAATGGATAAAGAAAATATGATACTTATGTGCACAGTCACACTCAATAGAATATTATTCAGCCATAAAAAACAAAGAAAAATTTTTCTTTGTCACAACATGGATGAATCTGGAGGACATTATGCCAAGTGACATAGGCCAGAAAAGAAAGACAAATACTGCATGATTCCACTTATATGTGAAATCTAAAAGAGTCGAACTCAAACAAACAAAAAAGAGGGTGGTTAGTTGTTGGAGAAATGAGGAGAAGTTGATCACAGTGTGCAAACTTCTATTCTAAGATAAACAAGTCTGGGCATCTCTTGTACAGCATGGTAACTATAGTTAAAAAATACTATTTTGTACACTTGAAGATTGCTAAGAGTGTACATCCTAAGTGTTTCCACCACACATAAAAACCTATGCAAGACTTCAGTCCAGTCAGATTGCTGGCGTAGGCAGACCTATCTCACCTCTTTGCACAACCACATGAAAATTACAACTAAAATATAGAACAGCCATCACTGAGAACTGTTAGAAATTGAGTTGAATGGAAGTCTGACAACTACGGAATTAAAGAAACCACATCCATCCAAACTGGTAGAAGGGGCGCAGATGCAGAATGGGCTGGTCCCACACCCATACTTGGTGGATAAAAATTCTGGAGGGATATCTTGGGTGTGAGGAGTGCTAGCCCCACACCAGGCACCCCAGCACAGGGTTCCAGTGCCAGGAAGATAAGTCACCACAACTTCTGCTGTAAAAATCAGCAGGGATTGAGTTGGTGGAGGTGGAAGAAAGTTCTGGAGACCCAAGTAGTTCCTTCTGAAGAAACCACACACACAGACTCACCTACTCAGATTTACTCCCTCTGAGCTTCAGCACCGGATCATCAGCTTGACAAACACCAGTGGTAAACAGAGAAACTGAAGTGACTGGCATCAAGGTGAGCAGAGGCCATTGTCCCTTTCCTAAACCCTCCCTATACAGACCCAGCAAGCTGGTGCCATATCTGAACTCCATCAACCTGGCTAATACTGTTTGAACCACCTTGGAGATCCCCAGAGACTCTGCCCCACACAACTTATGCACCCACCCAAGCTGCTTTTCCATATGAATGGCTGATCTTGGCTCATGCTTCACAACTTTCTAAATCCTTTCAAACAACAGCTGGCCTCAGTGAGCCCCAGGCCCAGCACTAGTAGCAGCCAGCCTAGCTTTACAGCTTGACTTTCCCTGGGAATCTCCAAAACTAGCACAAGTAGCAGCAATCTCAGAATGCTTAATAGTTCAGGAAGGGCAGCCCTGGGCAAAACACAGATGGGCCAGCACACGCAGTGGACAGCTACAGACCACATTGGAGCACCACCACCCCACCCCTGCATAGCTGATCCACCATAGAGAGCAGAAGTTGGTGGTAATGGGTCACAGATAAACCTTGAAGTTGATTGGCCTACATTAATCCCTTCCATTGATCTACCAATAGCAACCAAGGCTCAAGTACAAGAGGAAGGTATACTTAGCCCACACAAAGGGCATACCTCGAATACCCAGCTTGAGTGATAGAGAGGTTGTACCACTGGACCCTACAGGACACCTACTACATTAGGCCACACTCCCAAGACACGGAGTCAAAGCAGCTCTACCTAATTCATAGAAACAAGCACGGGGAGGCTGCCAAAATGAGGAGACAAAAAAAAACATGGCCCAAATGAAAGAACAGCTCAAAACTTTAGAAAAAAGAGCTAAGAAATGGAGATAAGCAATCTATCAGATGCAGAGTTCAAAATACTGGTTATCAGGATGCTCAGGGAACTCAGTGAGGACCTCAGCAGCATAAAAAATGATCCATTCAGAAACAAAAGACACACTAATTAAAATAAAGAACAATTTACAAGGATGAAGCTCAGAATCAAATCAATGATTTGGAACATAAGGAAGCAAAAACAAAACAAAACAACAACAACAAAAAACAACCAATCAGAATAACAAGAAGAAAAAAGTATCCTAAGGAAAGAGGATAACATAAGCAGCCTCTGGGACAACTTCAAGAGGTCCAACGTTCACATCATAGTGGTGCCAGAAGGAGAGAGAAAGAACAAGAAATTGGAAATCTATTTGAAAAAAAAATAAAGAAAGAAAACTTCCCTAATTTGGTGAAGGAAAAAGACATGCAAACCCATGAAGGACGGAGAGTCCCAAACAAGATGGATGCAAAAAGGCCCACTCCAAGATACATCCTAATTAAAACTCCAAAGGTTAAAGATAAAGAGAGAATTTTAAAAGCAGCAAGAGAAAAGAAGTTAGTTACCTGCAGGGGAGTTCCCATAAGACTGTCAGCTGATTTCTAAAAAGAAACTTGGCAGGCTAGAAGGGATTGGCAAGAAATATTCAAAGTCATGAAAAACAGGTACCTACATCCAAGGTTGCTCTACTCAACAAAGCTATCATTTAGAATCAAAGGACAGATAAAAAGCTTCCCAGACAAGGGGGAAAAAAACAACTAAAGGTGTTTATTATCACCAAACCATTATTATATGAAATGTTAAAGGGATTTACTTGAGAAAAAGAAGATCAAAACTATGAAAAATAAAATGGCAAAAAATACAAATCTATCAACAACTGAATCTAAAAAATGAACTAAGTGAACAAGAAGAACAGAGACAGAATCATGGATACAGAGAGCATTTTGATGGTTACCAGGTGGGAGGAGGGTGTGGGGAAATGGGTGAAGAGGTGAGGGGATTAAGAAGTACACATAGGTACAGAATAGCCATGGGGATGTGAAGTACAGAATAGGAAATGGAGTAGCCAAAGAACTTACTTGCATGACCCGTGGACATGAACAATGGTAGGGGAATTGACTGAGGCAGCAAGGGGTGCTGGGTGGAGGCAGGGCAAAGGTGGAAAATCAGGACAACTGTAATAGCATAATCAATAAAATATAATTTAAGAAAAAAACTGAGAAAATGTACAAAAATTCAAAATCTGTTATAACAAAACTGCAGTACAAGAAAAAAACTGTGAGGTAATGGATGCATTAATTGTCTTCGGTAATCATTTCACAATGTGCGTATATGTTAAATCATCTTATTGTACATCTTAAATACATAGATATTTATATGTCAATTATACCTCAATAAAGCTGGGGGGTGAAAAAAGTGCATAAGGACAGAGGAGCAATGGCTGGTGAAAATAACTTTAAAATCGAGTGTACTGGGCAGAAGTGAAGAGCAAACCTCACCGAAATGTTCAGGCAATATTCCTGTCTCCCTTCTTTGGCTGCCTGCAAAGGGTACTTGATGTGGCCAAGGAAAAACTTCCATGTATCTCCCAACAATCATAGATGACTCTCTGCCTTCATCTTTCTTGTCTGCACATCTCACCTTTGCTGGTTTCCTTACTTCGAAATAAATTCCTCTGAGGGCCCTGTGCAGTCTCAGGGTTGCTAAAATATCCACTTGGGTCCCAGGATGGAATCGTCCATTTCTGTTTGTTTAGTTTTTCCCTCCACATGCTGTTCCATGGCAGAAATCTGGCTGGCTGTGGAGTTCTGACTGCACAAGTACTCCCAGCTTTATACAAGGGCACAGATTGTACCAATGTGTTTGCTTTTCCATTTGTTAGCCAATTTCTTTCGCTGGTTTTGAGTAGATCTAGAGCACTCGCAGCTCAACCACCCTGTCTCTGACAGGGATGTAGTCCATAGTGCTGGAATAGTATCACAGAGACAGAGGATTAAAAGATTTAAGATGATTTAAATTTTGAATAATTCTTCTTTATCCTTGAAGGGCACCTATTAATGGTTTTCTGGAAAATGCCTAGCCATTTACCTTTGCTTATTGGACCTTCTTCATCTCAGAATTCAGGAAGAGGCATGGTATTATCTTTTCAAGTTACTGGCTTTTGGGCACCTGAGACTCAAACCACAATATCTGTTTGGGATGTCTGAGCAGCTCAGACTCAAAAATGTTTTTTAAATGCCAGCGTATAGACAGAATGTGAAATTTCTCATCGTTTTTTAAAGTGGAAATTTAGAGAACAGCTCAAATGTTCCTGAAGTCAGTTTAAATATTCTTTTAAATTTTTAAATTTATTTTTAGAGAGAAGGGATGGGAGGGAGATTGAGAGGGAGAGATGTGTGAGAGAAACATGGATCAGTTGCCTCTCGTACACCACCAACCAGGTACCTGGTCTACGTCCCAGGCATGTACCCCGACTGGAAATTGAACTGGCGATCTTTAGGTTTGCAGGATGACACCCAACCCACTGAGCCACACCAGTCAGGGCCAGATTAAATCTTCAGGTGTGGTCTATAAAAAAGGAGAGAAAGAAAAAACATTGGGAATTCATATTATCAGATCATCATGAGTTTGACCCCTGGTTCTACTATATGCATCTCTTTCTCAGTTTCCTCACATGAACAATGGTGGGTTTAACATATGACTTATAGAATCACATGTGGATTAGGGGATACCATATACATGACACACCTGGACCAGGACATGGCTCATAGCAGACATGCAATATTTGTTGGTTCTTCCATTCTCCTGCTCTCCAGGATACATAGCAAGTGCTAAAGCTATATAACAGAGCACAGTTCCCTGGATTAGGTATCCAATGAAGGAATAAGGACTATGAATTGATATCCCATCAGCATACTTTAGGGTTGAAAAAGCTGTTATCTAAATTATAAGATATATTAGGAAATTTAGAAAAGTAATCTAAACTTAAAAAAAGTAATGTGCACCATATCCTCAAATGTTTTATCCACCTTACCTAACTCCATATTTTCATTTCTGTTGTAAGCAGAGTTACTTATAGTTATTTGATCAGAAGACACCAAAGGTTGGTACTCTCACCTTAACCATCTTTCATTATCCAAAGTCTTTAAAGAAAAATCATGAACATAAAACACCAAGCATCAATAAGATTTCTAAGAGTTTGTTATCACAGAAGAGAGTGTGAATTTGTTTTTCATTTTCACTGTGTCTGTCTTTTTGGGAGAGCCTCTACCTTCCAGTCACCATTACCATGTATTCTTCTCCCCATTAGGACCACAGTATGATAGCCCATGATGGGGAGGCAAGTTGTACAACCAAAAAGGAAGACCATGTACAGAAGAGAGAGGCGATTAGATTATTAAGTTGGTTGGTGATCCTTAAGACCAAAGTAACTGTAAATTTGTATATTTTTCTGGCTTTTCTGTTCATTTGATGATTAAACCCTATGGCTGTCCAAATCTAGCCCATGGTTTATCTCAGCTATGCAGAGTGGCAGGCTGGTTCAAGCTGTCTATGGAGAAACAGATGTAGGAGGCCAAAATCTAGCAAAATGCCAGAAGAGTGGGTAGTATACCAAAATATAGTTCAGGGGCCTGCATGGATCTGGGACCAGGGCCAAGGGCAGATAGTTGAAGACTGCAGTGAGAGATGACCAAATATGAGTATGACAAGTGGGAATGTCATCCCATGAATGAGTCAGAGTCAAAAAGACTTCATAAAAACATAATTTAGGGGCTGAGTGTGAGAGTCTGACTTGGAACTTTTCTCATAGCCTAGGGATTTCTAATGGTGCTTTTGTTGGAGGAAGTCCTAGAAGTCTAATTCTATTTTAAAGGCATGATTTTACCTGTATGATGTGGTACCAATGTGACATGGGTGTAATATGCTGTATCAGATAGAAATGAGGATGTGGGTAGGAGGTACTAAGATCCTGTTTGGAAACTCTGGGGTGCAAATAAGATGACTGTCTTTGGCTTCTAAAACCATACATACATTTCTGTTTTGATTACTCTTTCTACTAGTTGGTAGAAACTTAAGCTGTCCATTCATTGCTTCCACAATCCCCTAGGTTTCTGTCTAATTTCTACTGAGCTTACATGGCATCCACTGAGATGTTAGTACACCCATCTGGCCTTTGGTCTTCTCCTTTCACACTTAAGGGTGATTCAAGTGTTTCAGCTCTCTCTTCACTGTTCGATCCCTTCCTAAAGCATATGGGGACATTATCCTTTTGCTCCCTTGCTGAACTGGACTTAGAAATGCAGCTCAGAGAGATGAGATGCCATTGTTTCGAATGTTCCTTTTACCACATCTGTTGTATTTCTCCTCTTTCCCACCCAGGGAATTTTTATCTGGACGGTAGGTGGAAGTACCCTAGATCATAATCCATTCTTCCCTGTCTACCATTTGAAGCCCAATGGTATACTCAGATTCCTTTTAGGGTTTGAAATATGAAACTTTGGGCTCTTATAACAACAGCAAAACAAACAAACAAAAAAACTTGAGTGTTTAAATCTTTAAATTTGTTTATTCTTGATCTCTCTGCTTTATAGCAATAGTATCTCTTCCGAGAGGTAAATGATGGGAAGTGGAGTAATAGAGAGAAATTTAGGGGAAGATCTCGTTTAATTCCTGCCCAAACTTTCAGCCAGTTTGATTGGAACCTCAGTTGAGAGATGCTGTTTCGTCCTGAGAAGAGGAGTCCCAAGCACTTTCAGTTAGGGGCAGCTGAAGAGTATGCATATTTGCCTTGGGACTCACGTGGAGCAACAGCGAATGAAATATGGCTGTGTTTCTCCAGCAGGGAAATTTTAGATCCACAGAGATAACAGGCTTTCAGTATGACATAGTAAAGAGGAGGAAAGCATAACTGAGGGACACAGTGGATAAGTAATAAGGTGAAATTTGCAAGGTATAAATATGCTCTAGTAGTATATCCCAGTGAGGACTGATGAGGTGTGGGTGTAGCAATCATCTCAAGGGGGAAATCCAAGATAACTAGAGGAAGGAGAGGAAGTAGCTGTCTTTGAGAGAGCAAGACCGAGAAAGTTTTTGGTCTAAATAATAAGTAACTTCGGTTTCTAAGCGTGTGCTTTTGCGTTTGAAAGCAATTCTTAAAAAAAAAAAAAAAAGACTTAAATTGCTTTTACTGACAACAGACATTGCCAGATTTATCTATACAACCAATGTTCCAAATGGCATGTAAAAATGAAGGAATTGGCCAGATTGTTAAGTAACCTGCTATACTTGCTTTTATTTGCTTAATCCTTTTGAGCAAATGGCCGCTTTCATTTTTTGCCCAAAAGAAAAAGAAGAGTTGACATTTTTTTGTCTGGTTGAGGTTGGAAGATCATTTTCTTTAGCAGTTTGGGTAGCATGCTCAATAGGGAGCGGTCTCATAGCTGGGAAAGATAGAGTGAGAAAAGTGGAAGCTTTTCAGGTAGGGGTCAGGGGCCCAGTTGGAGTGAATGAGTGGGAGTTAACACTGAAATATAAGGAAGAAACAAGAACAAAGCCATTTAGGTAAAAATGACATCATACCTTGAATTTGATGCCAAGGATCTCTGCAAGATTGAACCACTGACCTTTTACCTTAGGGATCCCTCCTTGTGGGTCTAAGGATAACCTTCAAGCTTAAAGGCTTTAGGTTTTGCAAAAAAAAAATGAATACACAAACAAAAGATATTCTTTGTTTCTTGTAAAGGGCGAAAGGAACGATTAATGTCAAGCTTTTGCCCCTCCAAAGCCATAATGAAGTATTTTGTATGTGGAGAAAAACTGTCAAAGGGTAAATATATGCAACTAGATCCATAGCAATGATTCCTAGGGAATTTAATGAACTCTATTTAGGTTCTTTCAAACTTAAGAAATATACTCAGCTATATCTTGGGTCATTTTTAAATTGTGTTCTTTTTCCCTTAAAATGATCAAAAGGAATTGCTTATTATCCAGGATCAACTTGTTAACTGGAGACAGCATATTTCCTAATTACTGTATCTCTTGAACGCACAACTTACTGAGCTCTAGGGAAGAGGTGAACTGGGGAGGAGAGAAAGAATGTAATAAAAAGTCCCAGAGTTTTGCTGTGGTCTCCAGCTCAGTGACCTTGGACAACCCTGTGACTTTTTTGCATATGCTTCCTCATTTGCAAAATGAAGTGAGATGGAGTAATTCCATAAACTCCTCCTTTCTCTCTGCTTTTCCTAATTTTTTAGAACTGCTAAATTATTGCATGCATGAAATGATTTACTATCTCGTTTGAAATAATGGAGCTCATTTTCTAGGATCTCCATCTTCCTATATTTCTGTTAAGCAAGATCTAACAGCCTTTGATATCTCACTGTCTACTTTCTAGGGAATTACAGGTATAATATCATTTGATTTTGTGGAGATACTTAGTAAAAAATTGTCATTGAATGCCTTATGCTTTCCCACAATGCTATCAGAGCTGAATTCTTACAGCAGACAAGCCAAAGATAAAATAAGAGGGATTGACAAGAAAGGGACATAAGAAGAGCTTGTGGACACATTGAAAAGACAATGAATAGGAGCATGAGAAAAGCCACCACAAAGCAGGTTATTTTTCTATCCTTAAGGGTATAAAAATATTGACTTATTTATTTGTAAGATGATGTTGGAAAGGTGACAAGGGAAAGCCTCTAGTATTTGGTGAGCACCTACTGTGTGCCAGGCACCATCATTTGTCCTCATTTTGACTGTGCCATCAGCTTTGTAAATGAGAGTATTGAAGCAAAGGACTCACCCAGGAGTGAGTGGCACAACTGAGGTTTTAAGTCAGGAATTTAAGCCAAAGGGTGAAAAAAAATCAAATAATCACAGATAAGTCTTCTACTATCCCTGAATCTGTCCCCTTCCCTTATTCTTAGATGTCAACCACATTTCCATTTCACTCTGCAACGTACATCAGACATTATCCCATGGTATCACGTGGAAGTATCTCATTAGTTTTATTCTGTATCATATTCATGGTGTGGCTCTATCATAAATCACTTCATTTAACCTTTTTTGTATTGCTTTTCTCTATTAAAAATCATTCTGTGGTGAACATCCTTGTACCTGTTCCCATGTGCACATGCAAAAGTGGTTTTCTAGGTAGATTTGAAAAAAGTAAATGTGTACATGTACCAGAGAAGGGAAAAGTAGGTTTATAGTCATCTGTATGGGAAGTATACAACAATTAATAAATAATAATATGAGAACAAACTGTGTTTCATGAATTCACAACTGTAAACCTACTTTTGCCCACCCGTGTATATGTGTGCAAGTGTACATACATATATGTACATATATGTGTGTATGTAGATGTATATATGTATTTTTAAGACCCTGCCAAGTTCCCCTTAAAGAGTGGTTGTATCAAATCACCTGCTCCTCCACATTGTATGAAAGTACGTTTCCTGACACTATCATCAACACTTGATGTTATCAAACTTAAATATTTGCCAAGCTATTATTATATTATTTTTTCAAGTGCATTTTTCTGACCATGAGTGAGTTTGAGCACCTTTCAAGTTATTTTCCTCTAGAAAGGGTTTCCAATAAACAAAGTGAAAGCAGTTGAGCCCTGCTCTGTGCTCTGCAGGAAGCAAGTGGTTTCTTTGTGAAGAGGATGCTGCAGGTCATTTGACTTGGAGATCCTAGCCAGGTGGGCGTGGTAAGATTACACTCTCATTAGGAATTCCCCTGGGAGTCATAAAGGAGGCTGAGCAGGTCCTCTAAGCATGTAAGTGATGACACTCACATCTATCAGAATATTAACTCCGAAATCAGGTCTGAATTTACAGCCGTAATATCTATCTTTGGGTCTGGTTTTATGTTTTTACCCCTGATTTATGTGTGTGTGCCTTCCTTAGCATTTCATATCTCAAGCAACATAAATGTATTAGAGTAATGGAATTTAGCAAATATGTTACGGTTACCATCTTTGTTCCCAAGAGGGAATTTGGAAATCTGACAAATATTATAGCTTTCATTTTCAAGACCCATTTTCTGAGCAGTTTCACTAACAAGTCTCCTGATTTACCATGCCATTAACAAAAATAATTCTTTCTGGATAGCAGTAAAAGAAGTGGATTAGCACAATTTATGGTACAGATACAGATAAGATGCCTGTTAAGAAAAAAAAAAGGACAGGTTTTTGATTAACTGTTACATGGACTTGCTTTTAAGACACCTCCATTCATTTTCCATAAGCTCATCTGTTATGGACAATGTCCCTCAAGGAGGAAGCCTGCCATGGCCCCCATGTCTCAACAAGGTCTCGTGTTTGCCAACAGTGATTAGGAATTACTTAGTTGCTGACAGCCCTTCATCATTGATTGAAAGACGAAACATTTTCCACTTCAAGCTGAGGAGATAGAGCTTAGTTTTTCTCCTTTAAATAAAATGTTACCCAGAGACAACCCTTTGAATGGGCATGCAACCACACGTAGAGTTCAACAAGAGAGTAGCCTGCAATAAGCAGAGATGCAGAATAGTTGAGGACTTAGGACAGCAGCTCATAGGAAAAGCTGTCCTTTTTCTTTGCACAAGTCAGGGAGGAAACAAATGTCTGCCAAACAGAAGGAGTAATGAGAGGATCCTGTCAGTAAGAAAGACATACAGCTGTGGGGAAAACATTGGAAAGTTTCCTCTAATCCACAGGAACTTTAATTATGTTCTCTGTAATCCTTGTATTCAGAGGATCTCAAAGTGATCGGGAGTCCATTAAAAAGCTTCACTGTAGTCTGACGTGGCAGTGTAAATTGCATGGCTATCCAGGCTGTGACGTTAGCCCCCAACTCTGAGACCCCAAGGTCTGATTCTCACCTCCCACAGCAGGTCATAAGGTCAGCAGAGAAGATTCCCAAGTACATAGTGGTGGTGGTGGTGGGTGGGGGGTGGTCTGGGAGAGATGAACAGACTAATGCTGATAATTCCACACTTCGGTTAGTTGTGGGCTTTGGGTGTGAATAGCATGAAGCAGGGGAGAGAAGAGATGAGATGGGCTTGGCCATGCAGTTCTTTGTAGTTCGTTTGAAGGATCTTTGCTTTATCCAAAGGGCAGTGGGAAGCCATTAATAGGATTCAATGTGTGTATATTTCTGGGGGTACAAGTATTTGGCCACCGGGGGGAACCATCTTAATTAGATTTCTCTTTGAAACTATTCTGAGAATTGCAAGGGCTCTTAACCTCTTTGTGCCATGGACCCTTTTGTCAGTCTGGGGAAGCCTGTGGCAGCCTTCTACGAATATTATATTTAGATACGTAGGTTAAAATAGTTAGAAGTATGCTGCAACTTACATATACTATACTAAATGTATGCAATACTAGTTTTCTATCTTTTTCAAAATAGCAAAAAAAAAATTGTGGAAGAGTAACATCTACACGAAGGTATACTGAAGCCTGCACATAAAGGCTGATTCTGAGCATTTCTTTCCAATTCTGTGTTCATGGATGTCATTTTGATGGCTTGAATGTTGCCATGATGGGAGTGTTTATACCATGGAAATAATTGGAAAACGTTAAAAATCACCCCCACAAGAGCCAATTGTTAAAACATCACTACTCATATATATTACATTATATATACATATAAATGTATATATATGACTGCATATAAGATACATATGTATTAAACTGGTTAGGAAATGCTGTTATTTAAGGCATTAATAAAGAAGTATATATATATATATATATATATATATATATATATATATATATATACACATATACATATATACACACATTCTTAAATAAACTTTATTAATGCCTTAACAGGATTTCATCACAAGTTTAATAAGTATCATCATTTTGAAATAATGATGAGTATAAATAATATTTCAGGATATCAGCAACCACAATATGTGATATAATATTTCTTTAATTGATGAAAAAGTCATAGTTACTGCTAATACTAACTAAATTTTAGTTAGAGGTTAATGAAAATAAAGAAGCATTTTTCCTATCTAAAGAACCCTTGAATTACATTATCCAGAAAATGAGAAAAAGGAGGAGCAAAGGGACCAGTTAGTAGTCATAGCAGTATTCCAAATGAGCAGTCATGGTGTCTTGTACTCAACTGAGGAGACAGAGAGGTGTGGATGGAATTAGAGATAGTTCAGAGAAAAAGTCCACAAAACTTAGAAATGTATTGATATAAAAGTAAGGGAAGTACCAAGAACAACTCCTAGGGTTTTGGGTTTTACTACTGAATTTACTGAGAATGGAAAATCAGAAAGGGCCAGGTTTAGGGAAGGTGACTGACTGCGAGTTTGTTTTGGGACCTGCTGAGTTGGAGGTGCCTCTCAAAAATCACCATGGGATACTAATTAGACATTGGGGATATATGTGTCTGGAATAGAGGCATAAGTAGTTTCTATGATCATTCTTGGATTGAGACAAGGGTAGGGGGAAGTTATTACTTGGTGGAGAAGCAAGCTCATTAGAAATGTGTCATTCTTTTAGTTACTGTTTTCACACTGCATTTCCTGCCTTCTATATATCTTTGTAATTATTATGTCATCAGATTCCCCTTCAAAACTGGTGAGATGGCCTCATTTGGGGGGAATCACCATCACGGAGAGTAACCTCTGTCTCAGTTCCTGCACAGCCACCTTGCTGGATCTGGAAGTCCAGAGGAGAGGCCTAGTTATATACTAGGGATTACTAGGCTATTTGCAATAATTAGAGCTTCCATCCTATTTGAAACATCTCTGAGGAAAAGGACTCAGTGAGAAGACTGGCAAAGAGTAACCTTGAAGATTTCAAATTCAGTGGCTAGCAGAAGTGGACAAGCCTAAAAATGAGACTATAGAGATAAGGGGAAATCCAGGTGAAGTGGTGGGAAAGACCAGGGCAGAAGGCTTTAGTAAGGAGAGGAGACAAGTAGACTGCAGATTGAAAGAGAAGACTGAAAGTACTTCATTAGAGAGGGTGTTCATTTTATGGGAGATGTGTTGGTTGAGTGATGGTGGTGAAAGCCATTTGAGAAGAGAGGAAATGATGACAGGAGTTATAGACACATTTTTAAAAGAAATTCAGCTGCTAAGAAGGACACAGTGAAGTAGCTGGAGGTAGATGTAGAGCTAATAAGGTTTTCCTCCCTCTCATCCCTCCCTCCTGCTCTCTTTCCTTCCTTCCCTCTGGTAGGAGAGACCTGCTATAAGAAGGGTCCATTTGAGACAGAGGGGAAAATACATGGGAGAGAAGGAATCAATGAGGGTATAAAGTTTCTGAGAAGGAAGGAGGGAATAGACTTCAAAATTTAGAGGAACTGTTAACTTTTTATAGCAGAGAACTGAATGAATGAAAGATTAAATAAATAAAAGGCAACCATCTTTAATGGCAAGTATGTGTTGTTTTGTCTTAAAGAGGAGTTCTTTAGCGGCTCTGAAGGCAAATTTATTTATTCCAGGTCTTGCAGTGGTGGAATGCAGACTCAAGCAGGTCTCCAGAGAGTACGTGTGTCCCTTTGTCTCGAAAGCACATGTGGTGGTTTGGTGACATTCAGTTCTTAAGGACTTCACACATTTGTGAGGCATGTAGATAAATGTGTGCTAAAGTGAGTTGGAGATTATGCTGCTTTGGATGTTTCCTGAGTATGTTTTGATATTGGGATTGGGAGAGCGTTATCCGGGCAGGAAAGATTGGGTTTAAGGGCTCTGGGTGGTTGAAAAATAATGGTGCCATCCTTGGGGAAGGGATCTGTGGTGCAGATAAGTTTGGGCTTCGGGGACACACTGTCTCTCTTCCTAGGATCAGAGCTGTCGTATCTCTGAGGCTCCAAGCCCAGCTTTTGACACCTGCACCAAGCTGAGGGTTGCAAACCTCTCAAGACATAAATTCTGGGACTTCCGGCCAAGATGGAGGCGTAGGCGGACACACTGTGCCTCCTCTCACAACCAAAATTAAGGACAACAAATATTTGGAAACAAGAAAACACCCAGAACTTATAGAAAATTGAACTGTACGGAAGTCCAACAACCATTCATCCAGACTGGTAAGAGGGGCGGAGTCGCAGTAGGAAAAGGTGGAGGTGCGGACCCAGGAACGCAAGTAGCAGCGGCTCGCAGTTCCCAGGTGCACAGGCGGTGGCTGGAGGTCCTGGGGCACACAGGCGGCAGCTGGTGGACCCCGGGCACAGGCGGGCAACTGTGCAGATCCAGTGAGGACGCACAAGGCGGCTGGCTGACCAGGGGGTCCCACATTCGCGCACCCAGACGGTCCAGGCAGAGGGGAAGTAGCAGAAAAGACTGAATCCAGGAGAGAGCGGAGCAGGCGCCATTGTTCCCTCTCAGACCCCACCCCCACATACAGCGTCACAACCCAACGACTGGGCTGCCCCACACTGGGGAGCGCCTGAGGCTCCACCCCTCATTACGTAACAGCACGCACGCGTGCGCAGATAATCCAGGTGAAGGGGAAGCAGCGGAAGTGACCGGAGTCCAGAAGAGAGCGGAACAGGCGCCATTCTTCCCTCTCGGACCCCGCCCCCACCTATAGCGTCACAACCCAGCGACTGGGCTGCTAAGGCTCCACCCCTCATACGTAATAGCTGCGACCAGACTAAAACCAAAACAAAACAAAACAAAAAACCCCACCAAAAATGGCTCAAACCGGAGAAAAAATGAAAACGCCAGAGTCAATTCCTCTAAGCAGTGAAGAGATAGCCAACCTATCAGATGCACAGTTCAAAGCACTGGTCATCAAAATGCTCACGGAATTGGTTGATTTTGCTCACAAACTAGATGAAAAAATGCAGGCTACAATACGTGAAATGAAGGAAGACGCATGGGGAACCGATAGAGATGGAAGGAAAACTGGGACTCAAATCAATGGAGTGGACCAGAAGGAAGAAATTAACAACCAAACAGAAAACGAGGAAGAAACAAGAATTCAAAAAAATGAGGAGAGGCTTAGGAACTTCCGGGACATCGTTAAACGTCCCAACATCCGAATTATAGGGGTACCAGAAGGGGAAGAAGAGCAACAAGTAGAAAACTTATTTGAACAAATAATAGAGGAGAACTTCCCCAATCTGGCAAAGGAAATAGACTACCAGGACGTCCAGGAAGCTCAGAGAGTCCCAAAGAAGTTGGACCCAAGGAGGAACACATCAAGGCACATCGTAATTACATTAGCCAAGATTAAAATGAAGCAGAGAATTCTAGAAGCAGCAAGGGATAAGGGGACAGTCACCTACAAAGGAGTTCCCATCAGACTGTCAGCTGATTTCTCAAAAGAGACCTTCCAGGCAAGAAGGGGCTGGAAAGAAATATTTGAAATCTTGAAAAGCAGGGACCTACATCCAAAATTGCTCTATCCAGCAAAGCTGTCATTTAGAATGGAAGGACAGATAAAGCGCTTCTCAGATAAGGTCAAGTTCAAGGAGTTCATCATCACCAAGCTCTTATTATATGAAATGTTAAAGGGACTTATCTAAGAAAAAGAAGATCAAAAATATGACAGTGAAAAGACAGCAAACACAGCTATTAAGACCCACACCTAAAACAAAAGCAAACTAAGCGAACAGCTAGAACAGGAACAGAACCACAGAAATGAAGATCATATGGAGGGTTAGCAACAGGGGTGTGGGAGGAGGAGGGGGGGAAGGTACAGAGAATGAGTAGTATAGATAGTGGGTAGAAAATAGACAGGGGGAGGGCAAGAATAGTATGGGAAATGCAGAAGCTAAAGAACTTATGACACAAGGACATGAACTAAAGGGGTGAATGTGGGTGGGAGAGGGTGTGCTGGGTGGGGGGAATGATGGGGGAGAAATGGGACAACTGTAATAGCATAATCAATAAAATATATTTAAAAAAAAAAGACATAAATTCTAAACCTTTATTGACTAATGTGGACTCTTCTACGCAACAAAAGGCTCAGTAATGGCAGGCTCTTTTTAAGTGCAGAAGTGCTTCTCTGTAGATAGTATGCCAGGCTACCTGGGGTTAAGATAAAAGACTTCAAAAAGTCAGCAGCTTCCTGAAGGCTGCCTGTGGCCACTCACATTGCTGCTTTGGCCATGCTGACCCCAGACTGGCAGGGCCAGCCTTGGCATGTCTCTCTCTGTCACCTCAGATCTTGTGAGCCCCAGATCTCTAACTCTCAGTACTGAAACACACTGTAACAAAACTCGAGTTTGGACTGCCGCTGCTTCCCCTCCCTATGACCTCTGCTGCCTGCACCATTTTGGAAAACACAGACCTTGAAGTTCAAGCATTCTTGGTTTCAAATATCCACTCTTCCCTCATCAACTGTGGGATCCTAAACAAATCTCTTGCCTTCTCTGAAGAGTCAGTTTCATCACCATGCAATAGGGATAATTTTGCCTTCTTTATAGGACTATTGTAGATACCTGTCCACTCAGAATGTGCCTGAGTGCCTATTCAGATACTGGCCATGGTGCGGGGCACTGGAGTCTCATTGCACAAAACAAGCATGATCCCCACCCTCAGGGAGCCGCCAGTGCAAGAGTGGATATGCCCAAGTGCCCGGTGCAGGGAACACATTTAGGAAATGTCTCATTTGCCCTGACCAGTGTGGCAGTTGGTTAGGCATTGTCCTGCAAAGTGAAAGGTCACCAGTATGATTCCCAATCAGGGTGCTTGCCTGGGTTGCAAGTTCAGTCACCAGTAGGGGCACATAGGAGAGAACTGATCAATGTTTCTTTCTCACAGAGATGTTTCTCTCCCTCTCTTTTTCCTCCACCTCCCCTCTCTCTAAAAACAAACAAACAAACAAACAAACAAACTTTTTTTTTTTTTTAAAGAAATGTCTCATTTATTTCTTTTCTTCATGTACCAGGCTCAGCCCAGACTACCGGTTGTTGCCCATCTAACGCAAAGTAGCATGCTGGGAGGCATTGCATAGTTAGAAGACAGCTCTGCAGGGAGCAAGAGCAGCGGTACAGTAAGAACTTAGTAATAGAGTGGGGTCAGGGTCAAAGACCCTAACTGAAGACAGAATGTGGGCTTCCACATTGCAGCTCCACCTGTTACTAGCCACGGGACTGGAGACCGTTTACTTGAGTCTGTGCCTCACTTTCCTCAACCGTATAGTGAAGACAGTAATGGTATACACTTGAGGACTGCTACAAAGACTAAATAAACTGGTATGTGTCAAGTGCTTAGACCAATGCCGGGAACTTGGATAGTGCTTGTTAAACGTTAGGTATTACTTCCATTTTCAGAAACAAACTTCTTTCGTTAGACCTCACCAGTCTTGAATGGAAATCAGATAGGGATAGTGATTAGCTGGAATTCTGAACTAGACTGCCCACCCTTCAAATGCTGCTCTCTTGTAGTCTCTTTCCTTTTCCATTCCTGGGTCCCATAGGTCGATCGCCTACTGCAAAGAGCAGTGTCCCTAATAGTAGAATATCGTTTCACTGGGACCATTCATTGACCATTCACTATACTGTGGAGTCTCAATAGCTTTACTAACAATAATTTGACGTTTGTTCAAAGCATTATATTTCAGTGAGTTCAGGGATGTTTTTAATTTAATTATATGCTGTTTTTACGCCACACATGACTGTTTGGAAAAGAAGAATGCTGTTTTTTTATGAATGCAAAACACATGTTTAGGACTGATAAAATATATTACTGTGTTTTGTTTCATAACAAACAGAATTGTATTACAAAGTATGTGACAGTAAGTGGATGCCGAGTTGCTTGATTTGAGGCATTGTCACCAGAACAGGCTTTATTCTGGTTGAAGGAAGGGTATGCCCAGGATCAGCCTTGTACACATGTCAGGGGCCTAAAGGCCAGCTCCCACAGAGCCCCCAGAGTTAGCCTCTCTCCTAAAAAAACCCATGTTAGACCTCCGAGTGGGTGCATGCATGTACTTCTGCTATTGCTATTTATAGTAATAGTTATTCATTGCCATCTGAGTTCACTTATCTGGTGAATATTTATTGAGGGCCTACTATGTGCCAGGCATTGTTCTGGTGATACAGATGCAGACAAACAGACAAAAGTCTCTGTCTTCAAGGAGTTTATGTTCCAGAGGAGAGGAAAGAGAAAACAAGTTAAATGCAGGCTTGTGTTTGTGTGTGAAGGAAAGTAAAGGGAGGGTACTACTGAGGAGGGATGATTGTACTTGTACATAATGTGATCCAGAAAGGCCTTCTGGAAAAAGCAACATATGAGCTAAGACTTGAAAGGGGTGATGGAATGAGGCTGTTCTAGGCATAGTAACAGTCCATACAGAAGTCCTGACATGGAAAGGCGCCTGGTGCATCTGAGGAAGGACACGGAGGGCATTGTGAATTGAAGGGGACTGTGAAGTTCAAAAATTATAGAAGAGAAAGATTGGATTTAGAGTTTTTATCGTCAACATCGCTGCCACCTTTACTACCACCACGCTCCTTACTGAGACTCAGCAGGGAACAGGGCAATTTCTGAACCCCTGAACTCGATCTCTGCAAAGGAGGCAGTTAAAGGACAGCCTGGTCCTTGCTACCAATGGAGTGAGCACAGATTTTACAGGAGTTCAGAGGTGGGCAGAAAACATGGCCTAAAGGAGAGAGGACACAGAAGACTTTCTGGAAGATACCTAAGCCTCAATGTACTTGTGAGACCAACAGAAATCAGCTAGGTGAACTGGTCAGGATGAGGCTAAGTTCTGCTGCCAAGAGAACCCTGAAATCCCATTCTGTAGCCTTTCTGGCCTTTTCTTTCAACTCTCTCTACCCTCTTATACCAGTTTTACTGTGGGTATTGTTCCTTTTTCCAATCATGACTCAGGACTTGGAGAAAGTTTCCTTTCATAAGTTGTGATCCCTCCTTGCATTCAACAGCATTCTGGTCCACCCCTCTGGTTCAGCATATTGACAAGCAGCTCTTTTCAGCTCAGCCGTCCTCCCTCTATTTAGGAATGTATGTCTACTAAATCCATGGCTCTGTACATAGAGCCCAGTGAAATCTACTCCAATAACCTACAAGGAGAAGGGATAATGAATAAAACAGCAACAAAATGTTCCCACAAATACATGCATAGTTATCCTTAAATACCTGAGCATACACATACATGACTACATGCACATATAGTTATACATAAAGGCATGCATATACTCATACATGAACACAGCTACACATGCCTATGCTTATATATAAATACATGTACACACATACAGCGATATATTCACACACCTAAGTTATATATATAAATGCATGCACAAACACAAATATGTATGTATATATGTGAATTCATGAATATCCACATACATGATGTAGACGCATACATGGTTTTTTTCTTTTTTCTTTTTAAGGGAGGGAGAGACACATCAATATGTGGTTGCCTCTCACATGCCTCCCACTGGGGACCTGGACCACAACCCAGGCATGTTCCCTGACTGGGAATCGAACCCATGATCCTTTGCTTTGCAGGCTGGCACTCAGTCCACTGAGTCACACCAACCAGGGCCATACATGTTTATATATAGTATAAATGCATGCACATACACAAACATGTATGGTGTGAGTATGTATTGTGTTTGTGTGTATTTTAGAAAGCCGGTATGAGCTGGGAGCTTTACATCTAGTCTCCCTTTTTACGTAAACCACACCCTGCTATCATGTGCTACCACTATTCCTTTTCCATGGATGAGGAGTTTGAGGCTTTTGCAGTTTAGGTTTCTTGCCCAAGTTCACACAGCTGGTAATGTAGGAATCTGACATTCAAACCAAGGGATAAAAGAAAAGAAAGCCCATTCTACCTCCATGCTTAAATGATGTTATCAGAAATGGGGCAAGAACAAAAAATATATTAAATAAACTGTAGATCGTGTCTTTGAGCTGCTCATAGAAAATACCTATGGAGAAATGATTAGTACATAATGTGATATTTTCCATGAAAGAGAAATAAAAGGCTATATGGGAACATAGAGGTGATAATGGCATTTGAGTTGGCTCTTAAAGGATGCGTAGAAGTTTTCCAGAAAGGGGTGGGGGGAGTTAAGATTTTGTATTTCCTTTAATGTTATAGGGATCATTATAACAAAATAGCCAGTATTGACCTTTTTGGTGTATTTAAAGGTTTTAAACACCTTTGGCTAAATAGCCACAGAAATGGGGGTATTTTACTAATAAAGGTAGGGGTGGCACCTCAGATGTGGCCTCAAGCATCTTTTAGCTGCATGCAAATGATCTATGGCAGTCTCTAAAAATGGCTCTCTCCCCTCTCCCTCTGCCATCACATTTGCATATTCATATGTCTGTGCACAAAAAACAAGTCTTCCCTTAGCGGTGTCATAACTTTTAATAAGGAAGGGAGCATGGTTAAAGGCAAAATGAGTTATGCCTTTTATAAAGCATTTTCAATAGGAGAACCTGCTCCCCTTTGAGCACTGTTTGAGGATCAGTAATCACAAACTGCTGCTTTGCTAGGAGGTGCTGTCGAAGATTGTGTGGACATTGTTTCAGCAAAACCACTGGGCCTGTGTGAT
Organism: Glossophaga mutica; assembly: GCA_039655065.1. NCBI lineage: Eukaryota > Metazoa > Chordata > Mammalia > Chiroptera > Phyllostomidae > Glossophaga > Glossophaga mutica. Next base: position 26,710,078 of record CM077315.1, read on the forward strand.
TGCTTCTATTTATTCAATACTAAGAAATACAAGATTGAGTTTTATGAGAGATAGAGAAAAAAAAAACACATCCTACACACAGGCTAGATAGGTTTCATTGTTTAAGGTGTTTTTATTGCCCCAAAGTAATCTTCTGATTGCTCCATAAGTAATCCCATAATTGCAAAAACAATCAATTAGTTGATCTCAGTTAAGCATATTGCATATTTTATGCTGCTAAGCACGAAGGTAGAATTCAGGTAGCTTCCCAGATAAAAGAGACATTGAATCTTTATAGCCACCAGCCAGCGATAGTGATACAGATTCAAATTTCAAATGCTGGTTCCTTAGTCAGCATTTTGAATTACTATGGGAGGAGCAATAGACTAAGGACTCGTGAAGTCCCATCTCTTTCATTCAGCCAAAAGCTCCCAAACGGCCTGAGTCCCATTGCTCCTCCTTCCCCTCTGTCCCAGTTGTCCCTACCTGGGGAAGAGACTTTCCTAACTCTTATGGTGGCTTCTTCCTTTCCTTGTCTCTTGCCACATTACATTGGAAGAATGGCAGCCCCAGGGATGGGGGAATGGGGCCTGTGCTTCCATGGTGGCAGAGTTATCTGGAGAAGATGTCACTGAAGGGGACACTGAAGAGGGTGAGAGGTATTTCCTGCCCTCCTTTTTCTCTCTTCCCTCCTGTTCTTCCTTCGTTTTTTCTTCAGTATTTATTGAGTGCCCTTGATCTACTAAGCACATTTTAGGCACTTGGAATACATTACTGAACAAAAAGAGCAAAGATCCTTCTGCCTGTGGCATTGATATTCTAGCAGGAGAGACAGATAATGCAAATGATAAGTAAATAATCACTGAGTATTTTAGAAGGTGACAAATGCCATGGGAATGACAGAAGTAGGCAGAGAAAAGAGGGTGGGATGCTGGGGTAGTACGCAGAGCAACCAGCTGGTGTTAAAAATGGCCTGAGAAATGTTTCAGGGACACAGCAGTAGGGGTTAGAGGAGGGCGCACTGCAGTGGGACAGGCCAGAGTCCATCCTCGCTCTACCTGTACCTGTCACTCATGTGAATACATCATCAACTTCCCTCAGCTCCTTCACTCTCAGCATAGAAATAATTGTATCTGTCATGTAGGGATGTGGGGAGAAGTAAATAAGATACTATTGGGAATATCACCGGTGTGTTTATACCACTGCTCATTAAAATATCAAGAATAGCAACAACTACACAAAGGAATTGAAATAGTCAACAGTGTGTGTAAAGCACCAAGTGCAGGACCTGGCACATGTTGGATATTCAGAACAAGTACAAATCTGTAACCATTAAAAAAAAACAAAAAACAAAAAACAGAAAAGTTTGAATGTTGCACTCTTACAATACATAAGGCATTGTTTTAAATGTATCATTTAATCCTTACAACCACGTGAGGCAGGAGTTATTTTAGGCCCATTTTACAGATAATGAAACTTAGGCACAAAGACATTAACTTTTTCAAGGACTTAAAACTAGTTAATGGTGGAGGCAGGATTTAAACCCAGGCATTCCGCTTCTGAAACTGCACTACAATTATCCCCAGGGCTCCAGGAAGTGGGGGAAAAAACAAACAAACATTCTTTCATTCATTTGACAAATATTTACTCATCATCTGCTATGTGGTAGGTCTGTGATAGGCACTGAGGCTACAGAGGTGAACAAGATAGACAGGGTCCCTTCCCAAAGACATATGAGTAAATGTGAAACTCACACTTTCTCTGCCTGAGAGATTTATTTCTGAAAAGACATCCTTGACTAAGGATGATACATGCATGCTCTACATTTTCTGGATGTGGCCCTGAATGTAAATATTCCACCTTCTTGTTGGACCACGAGCACTAATGTCTGGCTGAAGCATACAATAGGTTATCTTTTTTCATGTAAGGAAGTGTGCCTCTTCTTTTGCAGACTCCTTCCCAGTAAGTTCGTGGGCCCTGCCTCTACCGATAAGGGGTGTGAGCCTTGTGACTTTTAGACTGTGAACTCCTCATTAGATAAAACCATCAATTACAGCAGATATGATCTTTATTGGCAAACTGGAGACCGGCCGCTGTCAGGGAAGAATGAGCAACCATGGAAAGTTGCAAACTGATGGGTGTTTAATCCTTGAACTTTGACAGCAACAGTATTAGTTGAAGGTCTGTAATGCATTCACAGTTCTCATCTGACATTTTCCTCACATCATTATTTTCCTGGTTTTACTTTCGAATTCCCCATACGATCATTGATATGAAATTCTGAGGGGAAATTTGGAACATTAACTACTTTTTAAAGCAAATGAGTAAGTGTCCTTTCCAAGAGGAAATTACCTTTATGGTGTTGGAATAAAGCTATTTTTAAAATTTATACTAATGAGGAGGTAACATGAAGTAGATGACTAAATTTCTGAGTCTTTGCCTTGGCCCACAGCCTCTGTGAGTTCAGCCTGCTGTGGGCTCTGCATAGCCCTGCAAGGCTGGCTCTGGTGTAGGGAAGGCCTGTTTTCTCAGCATTTCTTTTTTACCATAACTGACTGTTGAGAGCCTTGTCAAACTTGGCACATGGGTGGACATTGGCTCAGAACAGTGAGCATTTACAATCATGGTGCTTGCTATCTAGGAGGGAAGGAAGACCCTCACCAAGTAATACTGATCCTAGAGATCTACACTGTGAATATATGCGGGTACCCTGAAAGAGGGAAGATAGCCCTGGCTGGTGTGGCTCAGTGGATTGAGTGCTGACCTGTGAACCAAAGGGTTGTTGGTTTGATTCCCAGTCAGTGCACATGCCTGGGTTGTGGGCCAGGTCCCCAGTAGGGGGGCATGTGAGAGGCATGCACATGCTGATGTTTCCGTCCCTCTCTTTCTGCGTGCCTTCCCCCTCTGTCATACTTGCTGTTAATCCTGAGTAAAGGGCGAGGTCTAGGAAAACAGGGTTTACATCACTGGATTGGAGAAAGTTATATTCACAGTGATCAAAAGGAAAACAAGATTAGTCATAACAGCAATATTTGTTAACAAGCAAGCAAATAAATGTGAAGGTTCTCAAATGTTTATTAAAAGAGCCCTGGGTTGAAGAAACAATGGAATGCCTGAACAGAAGAGTGCTATGCTGTTCTGAAAAGGAATAAGGAGTGTGGCTATGGACTGTTTTAGAATAATCTCCAAATATACCATTCAGGGGGAAAGTGTAAGCTGGAAAGAAGCATGTAGTGTACTACTGCCTATCTACAGAGGAAGGTGGGTATAAATTTATATGCAAATTTCCTCTTTTATTTTAAGAAAAGGTGGGTTAAACTGTTACTGTTCTGATTATTTATTAATGTTTAACAAAATTCGTGGCTTTAAGTATTAACACTATCACTGTATTGGGTTGCCTGGGCAAGGTGGGTCTCTGTCCTGCTCGCCATGAGTGCTAAGGCTGGAATCGGGGATCATCTAGAACAGGGGTGTCAAACTCATTTTCACTCGGGGGCCACATTAGCCTTGCTGGTGCCTTCAAAGGGCTGAATGTAATTTTAGACTGTATAAATATAACTACTCCTTAACAGTTAAGTGAAAGCTCAGTGCTGCCACCAGGTAGAAACAAGGTGCTGGGCCAGATAAAATAAGGTGGAGGGCCGGATTTGGCCTGTGGGCTTTGTGTTTGCCACCCGTGATCTAGAAGCTTGCACTTGCACATGTGAGTAGGAAGACTGGAGCTGGGGTGGGGCTGGAAGAGCTGGCGTTTCCCAGGCATCTTTCTTCTTCTCTGTGCTCTTTCCGGGTTGTAGGCTTCCAGGTAGCTGGTCTTACATGTTTGCTCAGGGCCCCAAGTGTCTTTCCTAAAAACAGCAGGTCAAGCTGTCTTACCTTTTGTGATTGGTCTGAGAAGTCACACAGTGTCACTTCTGCTACACTTCACTTTTTGAGACAATTATAAGACCCTCCCTGGCTCAGGTGACATGAGAGGGGAACAGACTTTACCTGTTAGTGAGGAAGTGGTAATGTCCAGAAGAGTGTGTACGACTAAAAATAGTGTCGTGGCCATTTCTAGAAAATATAATCTGACTCAGTTACCTAAAGTGAGAAGTATGGAAAAGTACAAGGAAATAGGACAAAAAATAGACTTTTATAAAATCTTGTTTCATAAATTAGAAATGAAACTAGATAAAAAGGCAATTCTGACATTCAAAAGTCAGAGAAACAATTGAGCCGAATGTATGCTCAAGTAATGGCATAACCTGCAGAGAAGGACTATTCCTGTGACTTCAAAACACAGTCATTTGACTGCATTCATTATTTGACTGCTACATGTGCTGTGATGGCAATGGAAAAAACCTAAAACAGGGAATCTTAACTGTTTTCAGTAATACAGTTGTTAAATGTAGCATTAATATTGTTATGGCTATTGTTGGGTATATTGAGAAATAAAGCAAATGAGTAATTAATTATGTTAGCCTTGAGGAGACTTAGTATTTTAAGGTGTGGAAGGAAGAAGAAACAGATGAGAGATCAGTAAGATTTATTTAAAATTTTGGACCCCACCCTGGGTGGTGCGGCTCAGCCAGTCAGAGCTCCCTCTCGTGCACCAAAATGCCACAGGTTTGATCCCCTGCCAGGGTGCATTAGAAAGACAACCAGTCCATCTCTCTCTCTCTCTCTCTCTCTCTCTCTCTCTCTCTCTCTCTCTCTCTCTCTCTCTCATCAATAAAGTGTGTTGTCAGGTGAGAATTTAAAAAAAAAATTGGAACCCAGAATTTCAAGTAGAATTGTTAATATGAATTAATTGTGTATTTTATCTTAAAAATTCATTATATTCTGTCTCTGTCATATTAAAAAGGCCTGGAAACAGTGACCAGCCCCGTAGCAATGAGCTTCCTTAGCAAATGGATGCGGTTTATAGTTACCATTTCCTGCACAGTGCAACCAAGTCTCTTTGGGAAAATGGTTTGTTTTATTTCTGGCGCACAAAGTGTACCAGATACATCTATAAAATTGTGAGATATCAAAAAGGCAAGAAAGTTACCTTGTGCTATTAGAATCATGTCATTTAGAGAAACTGACATCAATAGACTAAAGATGAGATGATTTGAGATTAAAACAAGATTATTAATTTCAGTGGATTGAAACACATCAAATATGTCTCAATCCATAAGATCATAATGACAGGGAAAAACAAAATTACTTATTGGTCACCTTTCAAAGATAATAGAGACCTACTCATTATTTTAGAAACTGGCAAATGAAGGTGGGGCAGGGGAGAGAAACAAACACTGATTTTTGTCTTTCTTTCAAGGAACCCAAGGTGAGAAAATTACATAGTTGATGAAGGGAGTTTCTCTTTAAAATTAATAAATAATGAAAAAAATGAAAGAATTAGAATATCTCAAATTTGCAACCCCTCCTTAATGAATGGATCTAGGCAATGGCCATCAATGATTGCTAACAACAAAAAAAGGGAGACCAGCAGGGAGTTCACATTCCTGAAGGAAATTCATACCACCTATGAAGTGGTCTTGAGCCTAAAATACTCAATCTGATCTAGCCTCCAGGGTATAACTATCTGTTTATGGGAAACACTATGGATAGTTGAACATGTTCAGTGACATCACAGGCATAGAACCAGCCAAACTGACACTGTAAAACAAACCAGATTACTCAATGAAAAGTTGCAAAGACAAAAAAAAAATATGAATGGGAGCTCTATGAATTAAGAAACCCTGATGCACTATATTAGTTCCTCATAATAGTTAGTTCAATTTGGATCCTGATGAAAAATAAGCTGTAAAAATTATTAGGTACTTTGGGAAATAGGAGCACATACTGGGTATTTGGTGACATTTAGATACTTGTTATTTTTGTTCAGGTGTACTGTGCTTGTGTTAGAAAAAAAGAATTGCAACTTTTACAGACACTTCGTAAACATTTACAAATATTTACAAAGAACGGCATGCTATCTGGAATTTTATTTCAGGCAACCTGTGGAAGTGAATGAGCGTTCAGTTGGATGAAGGGCAGCCGTGAGTTTAATGTTGATATTGAGTGATGGATACAGAGAGGCTCGTCAGTATGACTCTCTCCACTTTGGTGCTGGAAATTTTCAATATGAAAATATGGCAAGAAATTGATAGAAATAAAGTACTTCTTCCCCCAAAGGGCTTCTTGTCTATGATTTTAGCCCATGGGTATCAGCACAGGCAGGTCAGACAACACAGGTGTGTCTCATCTTAGCGTGCCAGAACAGTGAGGGGCGCCCTGCTCTTTGGTCATCTGCATGGCCCTGCCAGCCACCACCTCCGATTTTGCCGGGAAAACGCCAGGCATTCGAATTGTTCCATCTTTAAATAATGCCTCACTTTCGAGGAACAAAGGAACTCATTTTTTCTCTTGATGTTTCAAAAAAAAAAAAACCCCACCCACAATAATAGAAAAACTTCTCATTAGCTGAAAAGTGTTTTTGATTCAATTTTGAATTTAGTGAATGGTGAGGACTAAAACTCCTTGGCCTATTTCTCTGAGGTCTAAACAATTTTAACAAATATTTTCAAGATGCATTGTCTGCTAAGGGAGAGGCGATTTTGATTCTGAATTACTTTGCTATAAATAGCCAAATGAAAACCTGGAATCAGAGTGCTGCTTTTGCATGAAATCAGACTATTTTAGAACTGCAGTGCCTTCTATATGACAGGAGGCTTAAATCTTCCACGTCAAAATTCTGATTTTAGTAATGAATGGGGACGAGGATAAAAAATGGTCATGCAGTTTTTATTTTCTGCATACAATCTCAAATGTAATCCCAAACTTGGAGCATTGATAACATTGTAAACATCTTGATAATTTTAAATTGTTCAATGCTGCACGTGCTCACAACTTCAAGCATCTTTAAAATAAGTGCTTCTATTACATGGTTATGTATAAAAAGTCCTCCAGAAACATGAAATTACCTCTGTCATCTCAGGAATAGAATCCAAATAACTTCCAGATTGAAGCATTTATGGAAAAAAAAAGTGAAATAGTCCAGTAATTTTAAATTGCTTCTTACAATGAAAAGTACCTGAAAATTACTGAATGTGGCAATTTGTTCCAAAAGCTTTTTTAGATTTGTAAGTAACTTAGTGGATTTGCTGCTGAAACATCTTGGCAGGTAGCGTAGATAATTTCAAGATTGAGCATACACATCTAAACGTGATTAAAATGTGGCATCATCAGGTATTGACCACAGGAAAGTGAGGTGAGTTTTCAACTTTCAACAGCTAGAGAGATTGAGAAAGACTATAGATGACTCTCAGGGGACCTTGGCAAGGTACTGAGAATGCAAAATAGAGCTAATTACAGAAAAATGCCACATGGCTGGCTTTGGAATGATTCATCAAGCCCCTGGCATGTTCTGCTTACCCTCTGCCTGATGATAAAATAGGGGTTATTTCTGTCCATGGATACATTTGGTTTATATCTCACCTAGGCAACACAGTTTCAGCCTTACTCTGCTGGTACCAATTTCTTTTTAAAAATAATAATGTTAATTTAGTAAAATATCCTTGATGGGCTTCTAGGAGGGGACAGGGAGAGTTTTGGTTTATAATTTTCCAGGCATAGTGCCTTAATCATCTTGTGAACTCCTTTCCTATAGGATGTCTTCATCTTTACTGTTTTAGATAAGAATTTATTGTTCAGCTGTAAGAGGGCTTTGGTTACTGGCTCTGGAGACAGCTGCAGGGTGCCTGGGTACAAAGAGGTCTGTCAAGGGTCTGAAACCCACTGAGTGAAGGAGAGGCAGCCAGGGGTTCTGAGCAATGAACTTGAGCTGACGTTTGGAAAGGGATCCCATGATGACATTGTGATGACATGAGTTCTGTGCTACAAGGGAGGGAGGACAGACAACTATGCCCCACCCTTCTAGAAGTATACTGTAGGATCGAGGGAATCAGTAGCCAGAGCTAGGCTAACTTCCTTCTGGGCAGTGTCTGAACTCTTTGATGTTAGGGCTTCACAAAATGGTCCCCACTGTGGGAAAACTGAGGCAAGACATGCCATCTCTGGGAAGGATCAGGTCTACACACTTCTTTTAAAAAATCTATCAATGCCCTTTCATTCTAAGGGAATAGGCCAGATATTGGTTGAGTTATTGAGTTGGCTAAAAAGTCCGTTATGTTTTTTTCCATAAAGTAAAATACGTATTTTCCATTTTCACCAATAACTTTATCGATTTGTATATTTTGAATATGTTGGCTCTCTCCTGCTATTGGCTTCTAGTACGTAGAGGCCAGGGGTGCTGCTGGACATCTTCCAATGCGTAAGACAGCCCCAGGGCAAAGAACTGTTTGGCCAAATGTCAACAGCACCAGGGAACTTCACAAACTATTTCTGACGCGTCTGGTCAGTTGTAGCACCTTCTCCATACACTGCACAAATCTTTTTTTTTTTTTTTTTTTGGCAATTCAGTTGTGTTTTTACCTTTCTTCATATAATAAAGCATAATACACCAAAATGTTGTGTATCTTCTTCCATTTTCAATATTAAAATGGCTGCACAAAAATTCACCAACTTTGATAAGTGTTTTTTTTAAATACACCGCTGGTATAACAGCTGTCACAATACAATCTAACAAAATTGTTTCAAATGAAGTTAAAGACAATTAAGCACTACTAGAGCCATTGTATAGGAAAAAAAAAAAACGTAATGGATCTTGGCCAACCCAATATTTGAACAGAACAATAAGGGGTAAGAGCAAAATAATTGTGAGAATTTATGGTGCGGGGATGGTCAAGTGTGTCATGATTATGGCATGGAGCCAGAGCTTCCTGTTTGTTCGAGATCAGATTCATCACCCTGATGGGGATAGAATATTGTACCTTGGGAGGTGTGAAGTAGGGGAACGCTGTCCCATTTCTAGCACTGACAGTCCTGTGCCCCAGGGGCCACTGGGAAACAGAAAGAGTTGCTCATCTTATCTGAGAAGTTAAAGTGTTTTCTGGATGGGTTTTGCCTGATAGTTCAGCTCCATTGCATTTGATCGGAAAGGCTTCCACTAGGAGAAGACTTTCAGTACTGTCGCGGAACCCCTTCTGGAGTCACATCTGAGAACAAGGCGCAGGGGTTGGGGAGGAAGCTGGACTCTGACAGCTGCTTCCTCTGTGGTAACTCCTTTTGAATCAGTTTTATGGACTAGGCTTTTACATAAAGTTTCATGGATCAGAAGCTTCCTCAGTGAAAGCAGGATGGGAATTGGAGCATTGGGCTTTAAAACACGGTACGGACAAGGGACTTATGGATATACGTAAGAATGGTCCCTGGAGAAAGGTTAGAAGGGGTTGGGAGACCCAGTGGAGTCAACTATGGACCTGGCACTGTGCACAGATGCACGCGTGGGCTGGAGAAGGACAGAAAGAGCCATCAAGAAGGAACCAGTCTTTGCTTTTGACATTTCTGTTTGCCCCCCGAACACCCACCCAAAGTTCTTCTCCCTGAATAACTACAGCAAGGGAACTATAACCTTACCACCACCTGACTAGGACGATGGATAAGGAAATATGCACTTTGGGAGCCCAGTCTGCCTTCCTGTTAAATTATTTATAAACTCTTGGGCTCAGCACACCTCCCAGGAAGGAGGGGCCAGAACTGCTTTTGCCTTCATTCCACTTTCGTTTTCATGCTACCCAAGAGGAAATTATTTGATTTGGGGCTGCAGGGGGTGAGGCAGGAAAATGCCTTAGGAAGCCAGAGAAAATCAGCAAGAAAATTACTAAAAGAAGGAAAAAATCCAGCCGACTGTGTATTTCCAACAACAGGAGTTAATCAAATTCTGCTCCTTCTTACACAGCCGTATTCCGTTTGTTTTACATTGTTTGGTGTGTAAAAGGATTTGGCTTTGTGTTATAGAACTAATTGCTTACTAGATATTACATGGATATCAAAATACTTTATAAATATTAATTAATCTTCACCTAATTCCCTGGCAAGCACAAATAACCAGTGGCATATTTATTGAATGTGTAAGCAATAATCTGATTCTTCAAGACTTGTTTTCTCTGCAAAAATTTTCTTATCATATCAAGGTGTCAAAATGCTTTACCTTTTTTGAGAGCCATCTTGTACGCCATTTCCATAATTGTTAGAAAAATAGTAACAAAGATGATGCCAAGAGTAACTGGCACTATCATTTACTGAGCAGTCATCCCTTGCCAGGCCCTGGATTAGGCATTTCATACATATTTTCCCATTTAATCCCCACAACAATCCTATGAGGAAAATTTATCACCCTTTTTTCAGAAGAGGGAACAAAATTTCCGAGAGCTGAGAGCCGAATGGTGGCAGGGTTGGAATCCACCCCCCACTCTGTGCTTGAAGCTCCTGTGAGCCGCCATATTGCACCTCTCCTGACTCTCACGTTGGAAGAATACAATTGACCTTGTGCTTGTGACTCCTTCCTTCATTTATTCGGAAAAAAATATCTGTTTGAGTGCCAGCTCTGTGGGAGGCACGGTGCCAGTCTCTGTTGTGACATGCGTCATTCTGAGCCTTGAGCAGCGCTATGCCCTGGCTGGTGTAGCTCAGTGGATTGAGCGTGGGCCTGCGAACCAAAGAATCACGGTTCAATTCCCAGTCAGGGCACATGCCTGGGTTGCAGGCCAGTTCCCAGTAAGGAATGCTCCAGAGGCAACCATACATTGATCTTTCTCTCCCATTCTCCTTCTCTTCCCTTCTAAAGATAAATACATAAAATCTTTTTTAAAAAAAGAGTAGCGCTTATGGAAGTCAGCATCTTTTCTCTCCCGCATCCGTTGCGGTTACCGAAAGCAGCAGCGGTGTTTGCATCAGGCGTGGTACTTGGCACCATGAAGCTTCTTGAACAAATGGGGAAGCAAAGGAGGGGATCTACAGTTGTGTTTAGTTTTCAGCAGGTGAGGGGTGGGAGCACTGAGGAGATTAGAGAATGCACTTCCTTCTTTCCTAATGCTCACCGTAAGTAGTCACATATTTCTATGTGTTCTTACCTGTCAGTGTTGTCCTTGCTTGACACCCATGAGGGTAGGGGATATATATACCTGTTTCTTTCAGCAGTGTGTACCTACTACTTAGCATTGTATCTGGTCCATAAATATTAGTTAAATTAATCTATGAATTATTCCATGCGTGGAGAAAAGCCAGTTAAAGTGATAGTATGTGCTTATTATAATGGCTATAGAAATAATCCCAATCCCAGGTATAGTCTGGCTCTTTTCTGGAATGCACAGGACTGTTATGCGGCAAGACTGGAAGGACAATTGAAGGAAAACTGTCCCATTGATATATTGTATATAAAAATGTAGCTAGTGTTAAAATGGGCCTGGCATACAGAAGGTGCTTAACAAATCTTCCTTGGAGCTGAAACTGCACCATGTCTTGTGACCCAATTCCCGCTTTGTTCTCCCTCACTGTCCAGGGCCTTGCTTCTCAAAGTGTGGTCCATGCCCCAGCTCCATCGGCATTACCTAGGAGCTTGTCAGAGAGGCAGAGTTTCAGGTCTCACCCCACACCCGCTGAATCCGACTGCATTTTTAACAAGATCCCAGGTGATCTGCATGCACCATAGTTTTGAGAAGCCTTAATCTAGGGGGCTCTTTGCAGTCAGCAGGTGACTGTGATTTGCGCATTATCACTTTTCAGAAATCTCAACTGAAACTATACTTTCATCCTGGGCTAGGTCGACATGAAGTTTCCCTGTTTTGAGTCAGAATTTTATCAACTCAGTTAGGTTTTCTAAGATGCTTATATTTGACAATTATGTATATCTTTGGTTTTCTTTTAAGTGGCAGGGGTGGGGAGGCCCTGGCAAACGTAGTTATTACTTAATAACTGTAGTTTTGCTGAGAAGGCCAAGCTTTTTCAAAGAATGAGAAGCATCAAAAGGAAACAACAGAAACAACAACAGAACACTTTCCGGATGATGAAAGGGCTGAGGACCCCAGCTGTGGATCATACTGCCACAAGCAAACCAGCCGCAGAGTAAATGCAAGACAAAATAACAATCACATCCAGGTCATGTCACTTATGAAACAGGAGGGGAAAGCAGAAAACAAGTTCTCAAATACAAATATTTCTGTTGATCCATATGCTTTCAAGGAGCTGGCATTGTGAAGACAGCCTTCCTAATGATTAATTGAATTTCTCACCTTTTGTTCAAATGCCTTGACTCCTTGGTTTTTAAATAACATCTAAGGGCAAAAAAGACCCAGGACTCTGCTGAATGACTTTTCAGGATGCAATGACATACAGAAACACCCATGCTCCTCGGTTCCCTCTGTTAGTGGTGAAATTATATCAAAGATGACCTTTTGAAGAAATAAAACCCATTATCACGTGAAACATGGTAGCTATAAAAGATCAACACTTGGAAGCCAAAGCAAAATTCCACATATGATAAATTAATTAGAATAGAAGTTGCACAAAACCTAGACCTTCTGTGTGATCGTTATCTTATAATTACCTCTTCTTTAAAAGCAGAATGGAATCTTTTATGTATGAAGATGTTACTGTTGACCCTAAATGCATTAAGAATCAAGAAGACATTTGCACATATTGAAAATAAGATTTGATTGAGTGCTTGCAAGTAGCCTAGTGAAATCTCATTAAACCACTGTTTATTTTAATTCCTTATAAATGGCAGAATATTAGACATTAATTACAAACATGAAACCCGCTAGAAAATAACTTTTGCAATGGCTAGAGCTTGCTTTTCAACCCTAGTGAGTGCATTGTCTTTGATAGTTTTAAATGTTTTAGAGCAAATAGGGACTAATGACTTTGGTGTAACTTTTTACTTCCTCTTTCTCCTCTTTCTCATCTCCTTCCTTCTTTTTGTTGCTCTAGCAACATGGTTACAAAAATCCTGATGAAAATCAGAAAACACAGGTCATTAAACATACCTATAGGCTGCGTGAAGCCTGCTGTCATTTCCCACTGTTGTAATTAGATTTATAAATCATGTGCATGACTCACAGTGAAACATACTAATCGAATACTCTTTCAACTACTACCACCACACAAAAAAATAGCAGTTTGAAATCTTCTTGATAACATTTCCATATTACATATTACTGATACATGATCAATCAGCACTGTTATTCTGAAACACAAATGGATAGAAAGAAAATGAATTTCTTGACCATCCAGTGGGTGTCAACCACTGAAATAGTATCCCATTTGACTGCGCCGCCGTGACTGGGTGGCTCAGTTGGTGGGAGTGTCCTTCCGTACACCAGACCTGCCGCAGGTTCCATCCCCCTTTGGGGAAGATCAGTGTTTCTCACATGGAGGCTTCTCTCTCTCTCTCCCGGTCCCTTTCTCTCTCTCTAAAATCAATATGCATGCCCTCAGGGGAGGATTTCAAAAAAATTGACAGCACCAAGGAAAATGGGCAGATTTTGTTTCAGGTGACAACTTCCATTATTTGAGCAGGCGCTAGGAGGCTGTGTTGGGAAGAATTCTGATATTGGATCCAGTAAAAATCATAGAAATGTAAAAATGGATTAGCAATGTCTGTTACATGAACCAGCTAGAAAGATATGACACGTTTGCTGCCAAATTTCTACCTTGGAATTATACGTTCTTATTCTGAAAGGAGTCGGTGTGTCGTAGCAGCACCCCCAGATGGCAGACACAGGGAGAGCCGATGTGCGAGGCCAGCGGACACAGATCCGTCTCCCAACAGTCTTCGTTGACTTGTGCAGCAACCAGACACCTGGGACTTTCCAGCAATTTCGGATTTCAAATGTTAATATAAATACCATATTTTGCCGTGTATAATGCACCCTTCTTTGACCCAAAATTTTGAGGGAAAAATAAGGATGCACATTAAACATGGGTAGTACTAATTCCATGTCTGTATGTTTTTAATTCTTTTCTTTATGCTTATGCATTAAAGTGTAACTTGACAAAGCAATAACAATATCTGTACGCAAAATAATAACCTGGAACATGATAATCGGTTTTGTTTCTCAACATAAGTAAATAAAAATTGAATTAAAAATATTAAAATGAAAGATCGTTTTTCTGAAAGTTTGGGCAAAAAATGTGTGTGTGCATTACACGCAGCAAAGTATGGTCATTGTGTAGCACTTCCTTACTGTGTGCCAAGCACATCAATGAGCCTGTTTTTCACTGACCCTGTAAAATACTTAAACCTGCCCTTACCATGGGTGCACCAAACTTCAGCCCTGGACGAGAAAGCATCTCAGTAGAAGCTGCATAGATAGTAAATGGTGGCATGGAAATTCATGTCCAGGTCTGCTTGACTTTAAAGTCCAATCTCAATCTAACACCCTAATGGACTCAATCCAAGAACCTCATGGCCTCCTGCTATTTCATTTGATCCCCATGGACTCACTGAGTTGTCAATTTTTAATTTGGACAACATACTCTGAATGCTTTCTTCTGGTCTTCTACTAACCACCAAAGGGACTTGTATTCCTTTTGCAATCAGTAGAGATGGAAATTTGCTCCTTCCCTATTCTTCTCTGTGTCTGAGGAAGAGCCTAATACCAAGCCAGCCACTTGGTAGAATCTATCTTCAGTACCCTCCAGTCTTCTAGAATTCTCAGGGGACACCTGACCTAGAACCACGACTAGAAGGAAACTCCTCAGGGGCTAGATAGGAAATAGAGGAGTATGGCCATAGGGAGGGCCTTTTCACATTTGATACCAATATAATGTAAAAAGATCTTACAAGGAAGCCTAGAGCAGATGAATAACAATGCCATTGATATTTTTGTATTTAACAGTACACCTTTACCCAGAAATGTATTACTTGCTTCGTGGGTGGGGAATTCTCTCTGAACCCAATCAGGATTAGTCACTGGCCCATGACTATCTCATTTTTAATAAATAATAATTTTCTCAGTTCAGCACTAGCAAGTTTGCTCAGAAGACAGGATATGACTGCTTTTATTTCCTATATTAACAATGCTCTGAATCAGAAGATTAACTCTTGACACACTGAAAACAATTCTTGCTACTGGAACCTTGAGGTCTTATTTTTCCCCCCACCTGGCAGGCTGCTTGTATCTTTCAAATGCATTTAAAGGTCAGAGCCTCATGCATGAAGGATGGCTGAGCTACACTCAGTGACTCAATCATTGGTCATTTGTGCTGAAGGAAAGGCAAAAGAGAGATTCAAAACCACCAGAAGGCCCTGATCCCTTACACACCCCTTTTGTTTATCCATCCACAAAGCACCTACTCAGTGCCAGGCATAGTATCAGGGCTATCAGACATGGTCATGCAGCCATAAGAAAGACTCCTCCCAAAAAAAAAGAAAAAGGGAGGAAATACAAAGGCACCTTGTATTGCCGAAACCTGGTGATTAAAAATATGAACTCTGTAGTCCTACATGCCTTTCTTCAAGTCCCACCTCGCCCCTTTGCAACTGACCAACTTTGGTTCGGAGCCTCAGATCGCTCACTATTGTCACTTGCCTAAAACATGGCCACTCAGTCGGCTCCACAGAAGGGTACTGCTGGGTCCCTGGGGCTCTGTGTTGGATGCTTTGAGATGTGTTATCCTCTAGAACAGAGGTCTTGAAACTGGTCTGTGGGTCAAATCCAGCCCGGTACCTGCCTGCTTAGATAGCCACATGCTAAGAATGGTTTCTACATTTTTAAACAGCTGCATTTTAAACGCTTCTGTAAGTACCAATATGATGTCCTCAATTTTGTCTCTTGGTCCATTTTAAGAAAAAGTTAGCAGACTCCTGTTCTGGAGAAGTGCTATGCAATAGAAATCTAATTTGAGCCACATATACAAGTTTAAGGTTTCTGATAGCCATTATTAACAAAAGTAAAAACAAGCAGGTGACATTAACTGTAATGTATTTTCTTTCACCTGATGTATCCAAAGTAGCATCATTTCAACATGTAAGCAGTGTAACCACTACGAAGAAAACACCGTGTGTTCTTTTTCATGCCAAGTCTTTGAAAGCAGTGCGCATCTCGCTCCAACAGCACATCTCCCACCAACACGGGCCTCCATGGCAGACAGCAGCAGCTCTGGAGTTTGAACTAGCTTGTGCTCCTTCCAGTGTTCACAGAGAAAGCGCTGCATGTTTTGGTCTCTCTTTTCAAGGTCACACGGTACCTGGATTTAAAATCCATGTCTGGCCCACCTTTTGATGCAGGTGCTGTATTCTAAACTGCAAATAGGGACCCCACCCAGCAGATTTCCTGGGGAAAGTGAATCCAGTTGCTCTACCCCTTCATGAGATGAAGTGATCCTCTTTCTGACTTTACTCTTGCTCTATCATTTCCTAATCCACTGCTGTTTGGTTGATTCATGAGGAGCAGTGTGTAACTCTAGGATCCTAGATTGTGAGGAGCAGCTCTGCCATGGCAGAGCTGACCAGTGGCCTCCTCACTCTGGTCTCCAGATAGAACTTTGCCCAGGCTCTGAAGGTCCCAGCTCACACGGAGGAGGAGGATGGAACTGCCTTGCTGTGATGATCAAACTACATGCATGCTTGCCTCCAGCAAACCGAGGTCATTTAATTTTTGGCCAGTTTCATCAGCTTGATCAGTATGACAATAAAATGAATATATGTCTTGGTCACACCAGGAAGCATGCCCTGCAAATACCCCAGGAGGTCATACTCCGACCCCTAGAGCCTCCCTGTGCAGCAGAACCTCATTCGCTCAGGCCCCACTCACCAGGATTTGCCACCATTCACTCACAGCATGCGTCAGGCGTCTTTAGTGGAATGTTTGAAATGTCTTTTTATTTTCATCGCTGCCACTTTCCAGGGCTTGGAATGTGAATGTGAGCCTTGCATGTAAAAGATGCTTCATTCAAGTTCATTGAAAGAATGAGTGATTGAATGGTAAATCGTCTCCACTGTGGTTCTCAAACTTAAGGGCATTGGAATAACCTGAAGGGCTTGTGAAAACAGACTGCAGGGCCCCACATCCGGAGCTTCTGCCTCAGTGGGTCTGAGGTGGGGCCTGATACTCTGCCTTTCTGACAAGCTCCCACATCGTGCAGAAGCTGCTGATCTGGAGACCACACTTGGAAAGTCACTGATCTAGCTTCGCATGGCTTTGCTTCCTTTTTTATCTCACTCTTCCCACCTCTGACTAATATCCTCCATCTGCAGCCCTTCCCAGATGGGTTATCTAGTTTATGGTTTCCCCAGCTTAAATCTTTTATAGATAACCACATTCTCTTTAGTTACTAACTTTTCTTTAAATCAACTTACTATTTGGTACACATATATTCAGAAAGAAAATTTCCTATCACTACCCTAAATAGAAAATCAATATTGCTTACCATAAATAGGAGGTAAGCATTAAAATAAGGACATAATTATTAAAATTTAAAAAAATGTTCATCTGAATATACTACCTTAAATAATTTCATACACCACAGTGGTCCTTGTGACCCCTGTGAGAAAAACTAACAAAGGAAGTCAGGCCTAAAGAGATCTTTTTCTTCAAAAGAACACAAATAAGTTCTAGAATAATGCAAATGATAGCATCTTGGCATTTTCTGCTGCTGCCTTTGAACAGCAGACATCACGCTCCATTCTGAGGCCACAAGTGCCGTGGGCCTGCATTCCATAATGTCTGCAACGTGGCTTTGCAGGGGCCTCCCCAGCTCATGCTCTTTGTGACAAGGCGAACTGAATTCAGCCCAACCTATAATAGTCATTCTAATTTGCATTTTCATAACCCACCCTTCCACTTTCCAAGTGTGACTTTCATTTTTAGGACAGAGTTATTCAGTCAGTGGATATGCAGCCCCTTTAAAGGGATATTTATCACCCTTGAAAAATCTTATTGCCAAACCTTAATAGTCTTTCTTACAACAAATGCTGAAATTCACTATCTAGATTAAGAGGTGGAGCTTGAATGAGCTTTGCTAGAGCATCTCATGATAAAATAGATTAAAGTCTTAAAATGGGGGACCCTTGGTGGGTAGAAGTCAAACAAATATGCAAAAATATCTGAGTTTCCCGCAGGCTGTGTGCATGCTGTGGGTGAGCCCCGGGGGCCTGTCATAGGATTGGGAGTGAGACCCTCTGGGTGCTCTGTCAAGGCAGGCTCAGCTGGATGACCTTGGGTGAAGTACAGAAACTCTCTGAATCTTAATTACTTCATCTTTAAAATGTTTGTGGTGGTGATGTCTGGGAGGGTTTGCCAACCAAAGAGACTTGTGGTGAGGAGTGCATGGTAAAGTCTGTGTGAAGTGTTTCCCCTGGGTCCTGGCACAGAGATGATAAATGAAATACACACCTGTTGTTTGTGTCAAGGGTTTCCAGGATTCAGGATATAGTTGTACTCATGGCTAACATTTGTCATCAGGAAAGGATACTGAGCAAGATCAGCAAAGGCAAAGGTTCATGGGGTGAAATCTGGGGGAAACCAGGCAAAAGAATCCTTTCCCAGTGGAGTCAGATGAGTTGTGATGCGTGTGAAATGTTGCCAGTCAGGCAAGCTCACTAGAGACTGAGTGCCCGAGGTTATTTTGGGGGGCTGGTCATATAGGCACCTTCTGCCTGATGTGTAGCAAAATTCCATGCTTCCAGAAGGAAATAGCTGCGCAGCATAAACCACATTGTGCAAACGTTTTAGACATAGTGAGATACCCTTACGGGGCAGGGTAGTGGGAACCCTCCTGAGATTCAAGTGCACAGAGGCCAGCCGGGGGCCAACCTTGCAAGCAAGTCTTTCCAAGACTACAGTCCCAGATCTGCTATTTTTTGTGCAGCATTTGTGGCCATATACCTCACCTCACTCTCTGGCCTCATCCACGGTGCTGCCCTCTACCTGCCTGGGCCTTTCCTGGATCAGTGGGTATCTCCCTGCTCCAAAGCCTTGCCTTTGTTCTTGCTGCAGCTTCTGCCTCAAGTGCTCTTCCCTGACCTTGGCGGGATCAGGTCCTCATCATTCTCCTCATTAAAGATGCTTGCTCAAACAATATCTAATGTTCTTCCCCCCACCCCATCCTTCAGTTTTAATTTCTCCATAGAATTTATCACTGAAATTAGCCTGTACTTATTTTCTGCTTGTTCACTGGTATCTCCTCCATTGGAATTAAGCTTCATGAGGGCAAAAAAAACATATTTATTCTGCTTGCTGTGTTATCTCCAGTGTCTAGTACATGACTGGAGGTAGTAAGTATTCAATTATTATTTATCAACTGGATTTTGAGAATTATGAAATATTTAATTGTTCTCCATCCCTAGTGATTTAAAAAAAAAAACCCTATATCTTTTCTGTTTATTAATTTAAAGTATTTTCTTTGGATGTTTAAGAAGTTCTTTAAAATATTGAACTTACAGAAAATTGTCCTAAATAATATCATGAAGAGTCTGGATGCCTCTGGGCTTTTCAAATTCTTTTTTCCCATAATGGCACCTACTCTGCAGGAGCGTAACTCATGGCAGGCTGCTTAAGAAACTCAAGGTTTGTTTACACTTTGGGTGACCGTGGGGTGCCTTTGCTTTCAGCATTCAGGCCTCGACTCTCCTAGTGGTTCTCCAGTTGTGTGACTGATGTCACACATGAGGAGAGTCCAGAGCAGCTTCCTTGGTCCCTCCAGGTCCACTCCTTGTGCTTTTCCACCTTGTCCTCCTCCCTATGTGGTGTTCCCCGGTCACTGACTTCCGGTGGGCTTAGTCTATGGGTCTGTAACTTTTTCTTAAAAGGACCAGGTAATACATATTTTAGGCATTGCAGGCTATAAGGTTTCCATCGTAACCAGTCAACTCTGCCACCACAGCACAAAAGCAGAAATAGACAACAGGTAAATCAATGGTCATGGCTGTGTTCCAATAAAACTGTATTTACAGAAACAGGAAGTGGGTTGTGACTTGCCAATCAGTGCTTTAGCCAGTGGGGACAAAGACAAGAGATCAGAGAAAGGGAGGCGAGTAAATTTCTGCAGGCTGCTGTGTCCCTCCACTAAGGCCCCATGTTCCTCTCAGGGAGCATCCTCCATGCAGCTCTCTCTGTCCTGTCTGGAAACTGTTTCCTCTCCTGGACCTTCAGTGCTTTGGTGAGATGAAAGTACCACACTGTTGCTAGGTTGTTATCCTGTGCCCTGTGCCACTTCTCCCCAGCCCTGCCCATACTGAGATAGTTCCTGTACCCCTCCCTCTCTGTCCCAGTGGCTCCATCTGAGTGTGCCATCAATTCCCTGCTGGGGCTAGGGTACCTGGGACTGAGGAGTTTCCTGTAATATTGAGCCCTAGAGGTTGAAAATCGCAGATGGTCCCAGGAAAACGAGGTCAATTGGTCATCCTCACCGAGATTCAGGTCTTCCTCCTCCCCAGCCCCTTCCACACTGCCTTAGTTGGGGCCGTCAGCACCTCCCATTTGGGTGCTGGCCTTGCTGGCCCTCTAACAGATAGAGTGGCCCACTGGGTCTGTGGCCATCACAACACGCACCGCTCTGCTCTGGCTTATTCCCCCTCGGAGTGAAGTCTGTAGCTGACATCTGACTATCTAGGGAGACTACAGTGTGACCTCCAGCCAAGTGTAGAGGCCCTTCGCGTGGTCATACTTTGCACTTTATAATTTTTGATGATCCTTTCTCTGCCAGATTTTACTATGGGTGAGATATACTACTTTTCCCTAAGAAGAATCAGACTCACTTTGAAAGAGCAGTAGGATTAGCAGAATCTTTGGCAATTACATAAATCCAGCTTGAGTTGCAAATATCACAAGGACTGATGCATGAAATTTCAGGTAATGGAAATTGTGGACTCAAGTAGACATAAGAAAAAAATATTTAATATCCTTTTCAAACTATTTTGGCTCAGATGTTTTCTTTCTTCTCATCCCCAAACCTGATGAACATTTTTGCCTGATGGAAAGAATAGACTAACTTATCCTAAATTTAATGCAGTACTTGTAAGGTAGGGAGGAGGGTGTGACTTAATATATTGGCATTTAGACATTCTTTCTTAGTTTGTTTTCAGTTAGAAGCAGGCAGAAGAGGCATCCTGCCTGCTGTAGAGATTAGGGAGATGGGTGATCCTTTGACACTGCTATGAAGTTGATGGAGAGGATGGCCACAGTCTTTGAAGACCAGCAATAAGCCACTTTTATGACCCTAAAATGTCTGTGCCTTTGAACAAGCAGCCTAAGAGGAAGGGCCTGACGCTTTGAAAAAGTACGAACTTGAGTAATGGAGCAAGCTGACTCAGCACATCAAAACCTGGAAGACAGATTCAGGGAAGCAGCTTCAAGAGACTTTTTATGGTGGTGGTAGTTTCACTGCAACAGAGACAGCTTCTCTGGGACTCCTTCAAGGGAAACTCTTTCTAGGAATATTAGTCAATGAACAATGGAAGCTGGTGCTCAGAGAAGTCAGGAAGGGGAAGTAAAAGACTGAATAGATATGGTGTAAGAAAAATCTATATAAAGATAAGTGTAAGCCAAAAATCACTTTTGGGTTCAATTTAGGAATCCAACAGCACCACTGGTATAAGAAAAGGCAAGTGGGAAGTGTTGCTGGGGACAAAGAGGGAGGGGCAGGGACTGATGAAGCCCCACCCATCAGGGGGTTATCCTTACCATCTGTGGAATGTTGCCTTGTTTGATTCCAGTTCCAGTGCTATTTCAAATCCAGGTATTCAGTAAAAAACAAAAACAAAACAAAAACAAACAAACAAACAAAAACCCTTGATACTTAACTGTTAGCAATTAATCCACACACTAAAGGCTATCTAAAAGGTATATGGCCCATATAGGGCCTGTCAGCCATCATAATCTGCACCCTTTCTGTTAGAGCACGTTTGTGATTAGAACAAAGTTTGTAGCTGATGTTTGACTGTTGAGGGAGACTAGTGTGGCTACTACATCTGTGTTCTGAACATTAGTATGGTACTATAGACAACCTTTCAAGGTCAAGTTGATTATCCTCCAGCTTAGCAAAGCAGCAGCTCCCTAATTATGTCAGAAGGCAGGATTATCTCTGATCATTAGAACTAAGACTCTGTGTGAAACATCAAAAGCAGCATTTAAATAACACACAGTCACGAATCAAGGATTCACTGCATTTTCTTTTACTATAAAACCAAATTATGGTGGGTCATTTTGCCCCCTTAGTAAGGGTTTTCGAGGCTGTTTTAACTCATATGCAGTGGAACCCCATCCTTGATTACAAAAGGTCACCCCGTGAAGGCGAGAGGCTCTATTTAGTATCATAGTCATCCATATTCATAAAGGCCCTGCAGAAATCTAGGGAAGTTCTTGGCCCAGACAACCAGAATTGAGAACTGGCATACCCACTGCTATGCTGGAGCAGCTTAGCTCATGGGAGCCAACTCTATGCAGCTCTGTATCTAGTGGCTTGTGCTAGTAGCTCAAAGTTGACCATGATAAGAGTATTTAGACCATGGAGACTGAAACATTACAAATCAAGGCTTTGATTTCTTAGAGAGCCAGTTGTTAAACATTTGCTCAGATTCCTCTGAGTATTCCTCTCTGCTGGAAATCCACGCTCTATTTTTCCTTAAAACCTAACACTGCCTTATGCTCCACTTAGACATCATGTTGCTATCTTGCTACTCTAGAAATATAAAGCAGAAATATTGCATATGAGATTGTTTTCTAGTTCCTATCTTCTCCAGAATTCATACTCTTTAAACATAAAGTTGTTATCAAAGACTTGAGGAATTTTTTTCATCGGGGTATTTCTGTCTTGAGACATTTGAGTCCTTCTGAGTAGCAGCACTCCTGAGTGAGTTCAGGGATTACCATTTTTCATAGTCCTTCCCCATGCACATTTTCTTTTGTTTAAAATATAAGAGTAAATAAGCAAAATCATCTAAACTGATGTGTCGAGGCCAGTGGCTTCTCCAGTGACCTTCCTCCCCCACTGCACCATTGGGTTAGTTGTGTTCTTCATTTTACGATTTCTACTGGATTACTTACTCTGTTCTTACACTTTTAATTGTGTTTTTAAAGTAGGAGGTATTTACATATGTCTTTCCTGTTGTGTTCTGTGTCCCTAAAGGGCTCTTGTCCTACTAATTTTGCATACCTTTGCATAGTAGGCACTTCATAAATGTTACTTACGTCAATGAATGAATCTTTCAGAATAAGATTGATTGGCTTGTAAAGAACAGTCATTGCAATTCCATCTGATTCAGGTAAGCCAGCATTTGGAGAAACTTTTATCTTAACTGTACATCAGGCAGTTAGGATTTAGAGAAGAAATGCAAATTCTTACATTCTTCCCCAGGGGGAGGGTATGTGGTATTCTGCTTAACATAGTCAATTCCTTGACTTCAACACCAGTTTTTGCTGGGCTATTTCTTTTCTTCTGGAACTCTCAATGCGAGAACCTCTAGCAGGGAAAAAATAATTTAACAAGATAGACATTTAGTTCAATATAAAAGTTTTCCTGGTGTGAAAAAATAAATTACAAAAGGACTTTGCCTCTGAAAGATAATTAATAAAAACCTTCCAGTGTGATGACAAATCTGACATCTTGTCTAATGTCTGGCAGAGAAGAAAGTGTTGAGAGTTGCACAGTTAGAATAAAATGTTCCACTTCACAGCAAGGCCAGGCAGGATCTGATAATTACTGCTAAGCAAGAAAACGTCGTGGTCTAGTTGACACGTATTCTAAACGTTGTAGTCTAAATGGACACAACATTAGGACCATATCTGTACCTATTGACTGTCAGTGGGGTCTTCGTTTAGATTTTCCTGATTTTGCAGGTAAGCATTGCTAGGAATGTAGGTGATGATGGAACAAAACCCTCTTGGACATTAGGGGGTTTTGTTGGCTTGTTTTTATTTCAGCTCTACTGAGATATAATTAACAAGCAAAATTGTAAGGTGTTAAAACTGGACATAATGGTGACAGATACACATAGACATTGTGAAAGGATCCCCCTTACTTAGTTATCGAGTTAATTAACATATGCATCGCCTCACATATTGATCCTGTCCTTCATTTCTATTTTTTTGGTGAGAATGTATGAGTCACAGCCTCCAGCAAACCCCAACCATCCAAGTCAGTGCCATCAACCACAGTCCCCGTGCCTCACGTCCGACAGAGCCTCAGACCTTATTCGCCATAGCTGACCTGTCTACCCTTCACCAACTTCTCCCTCTTCCCCCACTATTGGCAACGCATTTTTACTCTCTGTATCTAAGAGTCTGACTTCTTAAAAATATATATGTATTCCACATATAAGTATTTGTCCTTATCTGGTTTATTTTACTTTGCGTAATACCCTCAAGGTCCATCCATGTTGTTGCAAATAGCAGGATTTCTTTCTTTCTCATGGCTGAGTAATATTACAGATATACATTGCATATATATAAATTTCAATATAAGTATAAATATGTATATATCCGAGTGGCACATGGGCTGTCTCTCAGGAGTCCATCTAGAAGAAGGCAGGCAGGGCGTTTAACCAGCTGCCATTTCCCGGTGTTGAGGGCTGTACCTGGAGCATTAACTCCTCTGCATGCCTCAGCTCTACTTGCCCTCACATTTCCCAGGCCCCTGAAATATAGAAACAGCGTCAGGGCAGAAAAGTAAAAAAGACTGAGGATACTCTGCGAGCCAAGTCTGAGATCTGAGGGAGCTGTTCACTGCACTGGTGGCTGAGTTGGGAGGCTGGCTCAGGTGACAGACTCAGGCACCAATTTCTATTGAACTGAGTACTGAAACCTCAGACCTATTTGTCTAGTAAGTCTCTAACCCACTGTCTTCATAGATTTAGGGTTTTATATGTAGACAAGTCTTCCAGTGCCTAGCACACAGTAGGTATTTAAGATTTGCTTTATTGAACTTCCTGAGACTGCTTTAGCAATCCTTCTGTATTTCCATAACAATGTATGTATTTATTCATCTACATTAGTGTAAGTTACAATATTAGCTCACCCAAGAATACCTCCTATAAAAGGGACTGCTTTGCTTGACTTAAGGGAAGCAGGTTTTATCTGGCATTTGGCACCATTAGTCCAATCGCTAGAATTTTATAAGTAGACATAAATATCGCCAACTCTAGGGCACACAGGGCTTCCAGTTTCTATTAAGGGCCAGCCAACCAAATCTTTTTAATTGAATTAATTAACATTTTTACAAAACTGCATTTTTCTTATAAAATTTACTAGTCATGTCTACTTTATTACTCCTGGAAAATTAATAGTAAATAGTTAATTCCATTTAGACAGAAATTGTGATTTTATTGAGTGGATTATTTTTGGCTCCTTTAAGCCACACTTGAGGAGGACATGCCTGGTCAACTTAATACTATTTTGAAGTGACAAAACATTTTCAAATAATCTTGAAAACAACACAGAGCTTGTTATCCCTGCCAGATTGCTCCCTGTTTTTCAACTGGCATGCCGTAGTGTTTGCACTTCTCAAAGCCCTGTGTGGAACATTCCTTCTTATACTTTGCCACTTCAGAATTGTCAATCATCTTTACAACATGGCCTTATCTGCGACACGGCCCCATGTCCTATTCGCATCCAAAGAGTGCGTTGTTCCTTCTGTATTTCCATAACAATGTATGTATTTATTCATCTACATTAGTGTAAGTTACAATATTTGGCAGTATGTAGCACTTATTATGAGCCAGTTTCTGTCCTAAACCTTTTGATTTATGTTAACTCACTGAACCTTACAACCAAGGAGGTTACATACAAATTGCCTATATCATACAGAGAAGTTTAGTAGCTTTCCCAGGGCACAGAGAAGTTTAGAAACTTGCTTAGGGTCACACAGCAACTGAGTGGTAAAATTGGGATTTTAATTCAGGTAGTCTAGCTTAAGAATGTTTGCTTTGAACTACTTCCTAATTTCCAATGTATATAAACTATTATATTGTGTGATATTATGTTACTTGCCTATGTGTCTACATTTCCTTCTACATAGTAAGTTTATCCAGGGCTGCTTTTTTTTTTTTTTTTTTTTTTTTTTTTTTTATCTATCTCAAGCATCTAGCCCAGTCCCTGGCAGGTAATAAAAATTTTAAATTTTGACTAAGGGAATTGATGAAAAAATGAACTTAACCACTCTGCCATAACAGCAGATGAAAATGCCCCATCACTTGAAAGGAAAGATTCCTAAGACGAAAGAAAAGGGACTGTGCCTGTTTATGCTCAGGAATGGAGCACTTAGACTCTGCTATTTCTGTAGACTCTGATGTATTTATATCATGGCAGCCTGATGGCCTCAGGTAAGGGGTTCCAAAGTTGTGGCCCTGTCCTTCTCTTCCCGCTTTTTCTTCCTCCCTTAATTGCCCTCTTCCTCTTTTCCACCTCTGTTTCTCACCCCAAATTATAGTTATCATCTGAAAAACCAAGTAAAGGAATCAATATTTTCTGAATGTCTACAGTGGAGCCAACATTGTGGTAGACCGTATGAGTCTCCTGTGGCATCTGTAACAAATTGCTACACTCAGCAATTTAGAACAAAGCACATGGATTATCACACAGTTTCGAAGGTCAGGAGTCCAAAATGAATCTCAATGGGGTAAAATCAAGGAGTTAGCAGGGCTGTAATCCTTCTGGAGGTGGAAGGGAAAATCTCCTCTTTGCCCCCAGCCTCTGGAGTTCTCTTGCTTTCCTTGGCTGGTGGCTCCTTCCTACATGTTCAAAGCCAGCAATGGCAGGTTGAGTCTCTCTCGCACCAGGTCACCAAGACCTGACTTTCACTGTAACATCTGCTTCCCTAACTCTTCAAATCTTTTTTGCATTTTCAAGGATCCCTGTAATTATATCTAAATAATTCAGGATAATCAGGTCAGCTGATTTTCAACCTTAATTCCCCCATTCCATGTAATCTAACATATTCACAGGTTCTGGAATTAGGACATCTTTGGGAGACCATTATATGCAGCTTACCTTTTAACAATCTGAGGAAAAGATACTGAGTAGCATTCAATTAGAAATAAAGTCTAGAACGTTGATCTCAAATTGCGTATGAAGTCTACGTCAGGACTCTGAAAACTGGAAGTATTGTCCTCCTGTATGTTCCCAAGAATCACAGCGTTATTTCTCAGCATCTGTTACATTAACAGCCAAGAAGATGGATGACATGAACTGACGCAGTGAGGGCCTCCATGTGCTGCTGAGTGTGTGCTTGTATGTGCACAACACATGAGTGTGCATTGCATGCATGTGCATCTCTTTTCTCCATGCTTTTCCTGTGGGCACGGCACCTTTATACACCCTCCCAGGACTCTGGGTTTTCAGTCTCTGGCAGAGTAAAGAATCAATCAAAATACATGTGGCCGTAACATTTTTATATCCTGCAAGTCAGAGATAGTAACCTTTCCTCCCTGCCAATCTAAGTCCCTCCAAACTGATTCCAGTAGACTGCCTTTGACAAGAGTAAAGCAGAGGTGTTTCGCAGCAAGGATAAAGTAACTGTCCATCCACACTAATAGCAAAGAGTGAGTGAGTCAGTGAAAGAAAAACAACAAGGGGCCAGGAGACACTAGCGAGTTCATTTGGAAAATACTATTTTGGAGCTGGCTTCAGAGAGGATGAGCTCTGAGGGAGTCCACAGCCTGCTGAGATAATTTATTGTGGCCAGAAGTTTCTTTTTATTTATGCCTGCTCAAATACAGTTGTGTGAAGCTTTTCTTCAGTTCAGATATTTTCCCCTGGCCTCTGGGGTGTGTCTGTGAGGCTGTGGTACAGAGGACCCTCTGCCTCTATCTCTTCCTGTTCAGTGTACAGTCAGCCAGGCAAGCTGCTGCACCAAACCACCCCCAGTCTCAGGGCCTGAGCACAGTGTGTGGAGTTTCCCTGTGGGGCAGTTCTCCCAGATACTTGCCCTTTAAGCAGTGACTGACTTCTCGGTTCTTTCTATTGGGTGACCCTGTCATCTTGGAAGTCCTTCCTTCCCATTTGCACAGATGGAAAAGGGAGGGCATTTCAAGGTTCAGGCCTAGAAGTTATGAAAATCCTTTCACCCTCTTCCTGTTGACCAGTGCTTAGTCATGTGGCCAAAATTACTGAAACACAGCACACAGCTATGGAAACTCTTGCGACGAGTAACTAGAGACTCATAACAAGAAAAGTTCTTTGCTTGAAGAGTCTATTTCCAAAGTCTAAAACAGGGTTGCAAACTCAAATGCCTAGAGGGCCGGACAATTGTATAATTGGGTCAGTGAGTGGGAGCATGAACATGGGGAGCAGTGCAGCCAACGACAGCTCAGAGAGGTGTACGCTACATAACATGATAATTTAACTTTTATGGCAGACTGCCCTGGCTACACCAACAGCCTCTGCTGGCCACATCCATCCCATATGCTGCCAGTTGGAAACCTGTAGTCTGGGACAAAACAAAAGGCATTTTCCTGGAAGCAAACTCCAGAGTTGGCTATGTTCTTGAATCGGTACCTGTCAGGATAAACAAAAACCTTTTCATTTAAAGGAGAAAGCTCGAAATGGAGCAAAGAAATGGGAGCTAAAAGGAAAAGCAGGCATAAAGAGCGTGATGTAAGGATTTCTCTTCATGTGTAGGTTTAAGGCAGTGGCTCTTACACAGTGGACAGAGCTCTGAGATGCCATCTTGAAAGATGCATGGAGTCCTCCCAAAGCAGCACAACTCAGCTCACAACAGGCACTGATGTTCTTATTGTACAGCTGACCCTGAGATGCAAATTCCCTCCTGATCTCCTACCTGATTCAGGTTCCTGCTGTTCCCTTTCCAAGGAATATTTCTGAGCACAGCCTACCACTGAACAGTTTTATAGTAGCAACAAAAGTAATATTTTAATGGTATTTATGAATGTCTATACTGGGGAATATCAGTGAATTATGTATATTGGTTTAAACATAATATAAAAATACTGCTACTCCTACTAATAATAAGAGCAAACATTGACTGGGCAATTACTATATGCCTGGTAGTACATAAGGCTCTTTACAATAATTAAATCACTTAATCCTCATAATAACCTATAAGATACTATTATTTTTCCCATCTTCCATCTAAAGAAACTGAGATTCAGGGTTACTTGCCCAAGGTCACCACTGGTAAACTGGGATTCATATAGAACCAGTGAGGCTCTGTCCTGTGCTTACATTGTGTCTGAACATGAGCCTCTTTTCATGAGCAGGCTGATGTAATTTTCCAGTAATAGAAATCCTTTTGTGATTAGAAAATTTGACCTTGCTGAGCTTTCACAGGTGTATTGGTTGCCTGTTGTTTATGAGGTGCAAGCAAAGGCATAAATGAACAAAAGAACCAAACAGAATGATCACTATTCCGTGGCATTAAAGACAAATTTGGAATGTTGCTCGCAGCATATATTCTAGAAATGTTAAAGAGGCTTTGGGGAAAAGTATATCCAGGTATAATTATAGTTATAAGAGTAACATCTGATGATGCTAGAGGAGGTGCTTGTCTAGTTTTGGAGTAATGTCCAAGGGCTCATTCTCAAGTGAAGGATGCTTCTTCATGTCCCACCATCAAACTCACTGCCATTGAACTTGAAGAGTAGGCATGCATGACAAATTCATACACAGATGCTATTTGAAATCTGCTAAAAAAGTCAAGGGGCAATAGCTATAGCTAGAACATTCTGCCACTACTAGGTAGTCAGATGTTCAACTTTCGGGAACCCCAAATTAGTCTGGATTCTTTTTTAAATGTAGTTTTGTCAATTCAGAGATGTGTTCCATGAAACCCATGGAGACACAAAGGAATTCATGTGAAAGCAGAGAGTGTGTTGGTTAATAAGACAGGTTTCTATTCCTCTCTATTTACTCAGCTAACTTTGACCCATCTTTGAGATGGAAGCAGAAATGTCCTTGCTGTGGGTTTACATTTCCTGATCTGCCAGCTTTACATATTCCTGAAGAGACCTATAATTTCCTTTCAAATTAAAATTTAACTTAATTTTAATTACTAAATTAAATTATGATTTGTCAATGCCTCTCACCTTTTCTAGTTCTCATGGACAGTTAACACTTACTGATCGCTTATATTCTGTGCAGCACTGTTCTAATTGCTTTATTGGCATCTTCCCACTGAATCTACCAGCCCCTCCCAGCGCACATCTCACTGTCCGTATTTTTTTAGATTTGAAAACTGAGACAAAGAGTGGCCATGAAAAATGTCAAATCTCCTAGTCAGTAAAGGTCAGAGCCAAGAACAAAGTAAAGTGACTAGTGCTTCTCTGCAAGCTCCAGGACAACACCTAGCTAAGTGCTGACTGAATCCCAGGAGTTTAATAAGTATTGGGGCACAAGTGAATGAATGAATACGGGGAGTAGTGAGCGAATATATTATTTGACTAGTTCTTACCTCGCTAAGTCACACCTTGTCCAGGAGAGTGCTGCATGCCTTCATATTGTTTTATTTTATATTATTAATAATATAAAAGCATGAAGTGACCCAAGAATTTGCAAACCAAAACTGGAGCCTCTGAGATTCCTCCCACCACTCCCACCCGCCCTGAGGGAGTTGGAAAAGGTTTATTTTTTCCTTTATGAGTCCAGAGGAATCCTGAATAGAGCATGCCAAGGAATCAGGACAGTGAGTGAGCTGCAGAGAAATAACAATGGGGGACTCCATTACCCCATATACTCAATCAGTTCTGGATTCTCACACTCAGGATCCCTGGAGAAATGTCATCTCCTGTAGTCCTATAGAATGACTGGTTTACTGGTCTGGAATTTGAGGGCAGAATTAGCTGATTAGAAGGTTAACATGTAATTGTAGACACAGGGTGCCTGGAGGCAACCTTTGACCATTTGCTGTTTAACTGAATTAATGTTGGCCAGTTATAGATTTTCTGCTTGCAAAATTGCCAGCAAATTATTCTGAGTCCTGAATCTGCATTCTGTGCATGCCAGATGGGATGTCAGCATTATGATGGCTTCAGAAGTGATCTAGCCAGAGCCTGCTCTCTAAGCAAGAGGCAGTTTTAAAAACAGAACTTCTCAGACACTGACTATAGCATCCTTCCCCCTTTGATTTTAGAAAAGATGATGTCGATCAGGGTGATGACTCTCCCATTTCGATTTCTCTGGTGTTTCTCAGCCTGGCCACACTGTGAACCTCCAGAGATTGATTCTTGCTCTTGTTCCTCGAGGTTCAGTGCGTTTCAGAGGGCTGGTATTTAGAGAGAAGCCTTGGTTCCACGGTTCCACGGCTTCCAACCTTTTGTTGTACTCCTTTGAGTTTGCTGGCAGGGATAATAATGAGTTTCCATCAACAGCCTGTGTACAGTGGTTAAGAGCTTGTGTTCTGGTATCAAAGTTTAGTTTCCCAAGAAACAAACACTCAGTCAAGGATTTGAGTGCAAGCAGTTTTATTTGGAGGGTGGTATGAGAAAAAAAATACAAAAAGAAAAAGAAAAACCAGGAGATGAGGAAATGAGCCAAGGAAGAGAAGGTAGCTAATGGATGGTGAGTTATCAAGTCAGATATCACTGTGGTAACTGGAGTTCAAGTCCAAGTGGAAACTAGGAGACAGAACATTTGCATCCTAGATATTTCACCTGAGAGGTGAGGGAGCTGGGGTATTTGTGCACCAACTCTCATCAGTTATGGTCATTGTCTGCTCCAGGGGTTGTGAATTTCCGAACACTGCTTGTACCATTGTCAGGTAAACCAGCCTCCCACAGGTTATGGAGGAATATCTCAGGCAAAATAAGGCAAAGTCCTGTTCATGTGGAAGACCTGAGGGGTATGAGAGGTGCTCTGACTGAGGGCCCTTAAACCTGGATTCAAATTCTGGCTCACCATCCTAAATGTAGGTCTTGGGCAAGCATGTCAGCCTCACTAGGATGTCAGGTCCCTTCTCTGAAAAATGTATCTTTTACTGGATACATCAATAGGACTATTGTGGAGATTAAAGGAGATGATGCATCTAACAAATTTAGCACAGTGCTAGCCATAAAGGAAGGGATGGAAATGTTAAGAGTCATAATTTGGGTATATGGAGCATCTTCTCTGTGGCAGTATATGTGGTAGGTACTTGGTATAAAAGGTGAAGAAAGAGAAGTAATTCCTATCTTCATGGGACTTAGATATTTGCCTACTAAACCTACAGCCATTTCTTATCTTACTACAATAAAGTACCCCTTGTTCAGAGCTGCGCCATGCACTTTTATGTTCCAAAACACATATCCTAAATTTTATTTTTTTAATTTTTTATATTTTATTGATTATACTGTTACAGTTGTCCCATTTTTCCTCCCTTTATTCTACTCCACCCTGTACTACCCCTCCCACCAGCATTCCCCACCTTAGTTCATGTCCAAGGGTCATACATGCAACTTCTTTGGCTTCTGCATCTCCTGTGCTATTCTTAACCACCCCCTGTTTATTTTGAACCTACCATTCATGCTTCTTATTCCCTGTACCTTTTCCCCATTCTCCCCCCACCACCTCCCTGCTGGTAACACACCATGTGATCTCCATTTCTGTGATTCTGTTCCTCTTCTAGTTGTTGGCTTAGGTTTTTTTTTTTTTTTTTTTTTTTTTGCTTCAAAAGCAGCAAAAATGAGGTGAATTTATTTCATACATTCTCATTGGACGATGAGACCATGTCCCACCTCCTCAAGAACAAAACCTCTTTCACTGGTCAGACTATCCCAGGCCTTTTATTGGCTGCCTGGGACAAGCATCTGTCAATATGGCAGGACATTCTAGAGGATCTTTTTATTTATTTTTTTTACATTTTGAACATTTTAAAAATATATTTTATTGATTATGCTATTACAGTTGTCCCATTTCTCCCCCATCATTCCCCTCCACCCTGCACACCCTCTCCCACCCACATTCCCCCCCCCTTTAGTTCATGTCCATGTGCCATAAGTTCTTTAGCTTCTACATTTCCCACACTATTCTTGCCCTTCCCCTGTCTATTTTCTACCCACCGTCTATGCTACTTATTCTCTGTACCTTTCCCCCCTCTCTCCTCCTCCCACGCCCCTGTTGCTAACCCTCCACGTGATCTCCATTTCTGTGGTTCTGTTCCTGTTCTACTTGTTTGCTTAGTTTGCTTTTGTTTTAGGTGTGGTTCTTAATAGCTGTGAGTTTGCTGTCTTTTCACTGTCATATTTTTGATGTTCTTTTTCTTAGATAAGTCCCTTTAACATTTCATATAATAAGGGCTTGGTGATGAGGGACTCCTTGAACTTGACCTTATCTGAGAAGTGCTTTATCAGCCCTTCCATTCTAAATGAAAGCTTTGCTGGATAGAGCAATTTTGGATGTAGGTCCTTGCCTTTCAAGACTTCAAATATTTCTTTCCAGCCCCTTCTTGCCTGGAAGATCTCTTTTGAGAAATCAGCTGACAGTCTGATGGGAACTCCTTTGTAGGTGACTGTCCCCTTATCCCTTGCTGCTTCTAGAATTCTCTCCTTCATTTGAATCTTGGCTAATGGAATTACGATGTGCTTTGGCATATTCCTCCTTGGGTCCAACTTCTTTGGGACTCTCTGAGCTTCCTGGACTTCCTGGAAGTCTATTTCCTTTGCCAGATTGGGGAAGTTCTCCTTTATTATTTGTTCAAATAAGTTTTCCACTTGTTGCTGTTCTTCTTCCCCTTCTGGTACCCCTATAATTCGGATGTTGGGACGTTTAACGCTGTCCCGGAGGTTCCTGAGCCTCTCCTCATTTTTTGAATTCTTGTTTCTTCCTTGTTTTCTGTTTGGTTGTTAGTTACTTCCTTCTGGTCCAGTCCATTGATTTGAGTTCCAGTTTTCCTTCCATCTCTATCGGTTCCGCATGCATCTTCCTTCGTTTCACGTATTGTAGTCTTCATTTTTTCATCTAATTTGTGAGCAAAATCAACCAATTCTGTGAGCATTTTGATGACCAGTGCTTTGAACTGTGCATCTGATAGGTTGGCTATCTCTTCACGACTTAGAGGAACTGGCTCTGGGGCTTTCATTTCTTCTCCGGTTTGAGCCATTTTTGGTGGTTTTTTTTTGTTTTGTTTTGTTTTGTTTTGGTTTTAGTCTGGTCTCGGCTATTACGTAGTGAGGGGTGGACCCTTAGGTGTTCATCAGGGTGGGGCAGCCCAGTCGCTGGGTTGTGACGCTGTATGTGGGGGCGGGGTCCGAGAGGGAGCAATGATGCCTGCTCCGCTCTCTCCTGGACTCTGGTCCCTTCCGCCGCTTCCCCTTCCCCTGGATTAACTGCGCACTTTCGCATGCTGTTACGTAGTGAAGAGTGGAGCCTCTGGCGCTCCCCAGTGCGGGGCAGCCCAGTCGCTGAGTTGTGACGTTGTATGTGGGGGCGGGGTCTAAGAGGGAACAATGGCGCCTGCTCTGCTCTCTCCTGTATTCAGTCCCTTTGCCTGGACTGTCTGCACGCGTGAATGTGGGACCACCTGGTCAGCCAGCCGCCCTGTGCGGCCTCACTGGGTCTGCACAGTTGCACCCCTGTGCCCGGGGTCCGCCAGCTGCTGCCTGTGGGCCCGAGGACCGCCAGCCGCCGCCTGTGCACCTGGGAACTGCCAGCCGCTGCTGCTTGCGTTCCCAGGTCCGCACCTCCACTTTTTCCTGCCGTGACTCCGCCAGGTTTTATTTTTTATTTTTTGGTTCAGCTGTTGATAGTTGTGAGTTTGTTGTCATTTTACTGTTGACATTTTTGATCTTCTTAGATAAGTCCCTTTAACATTTCATATAATGAGTTTGCTGATGATGAACTCCTTTAACTTGACCTTATCTAGGAAGTACTTTATCTGCCCTTCCATTCTAAAGGATAGCTTTGCTGGATAGAGTAATCTTAGATGTAGGGCCTGGCCTTTCATGACTTTGAATGCTTCTTTCCAGCCCCTTTTTTCCTGCAAGGTTTCTTTTGGGAAATCAGTTGATAGTCTTATGGGAGCTCTTTTTAGGTAACTGTCTCCTTTTCTCTTGCTGCTTTTAAGATTCTCTCCTTATCTTTAACCTTGGGTAATGTAATTATGACGTGCCATTGTGTGTGCTTCCTTGGGTCCAATTTCTTTGGGACTCTCTGAGCTTCCTGGACTTCCTGGAAGTCTATTTCCTTTGCCAGATTGGGGACATTCTTCATTATTTTTTCAAATAAGTTTTCCATTTCTTGTTCTTCCTCTTCTCCTTCTGGCACCCCTGTGATTCGAATGTTGGAACGTTTAAAGTCACCCCAAAGGTTCCTAAGCCTCTCCTCATTTTTTTTTTAATTCTTTTTTCATTTTGTTCTGGTTGAATGTTTATTTTTTCCTTCTGCTCCAAACCATTGATTTGAGTTCCACTTTCCTTCCCTTCACTGTTGGTTCCCTGTATATTTTCCTTTATTTCAATTTTCATAGCCTTCACTTTTTCCTCTAATTTGTGACCATATTCAACCAATTCTGTGAGCATCCTGATTACCAGTGTTTTGAACTATGGAACTGATAGGTTGGCTATCTCTTCATAGCTTGGTTGTATTTTTTCTGGAACTTTGATCTGCACTTTCCTTTGGGCCTTATTTCTTAGTGGTGCACCTGTTAAGCAGAGCCTTAGGTATTCGCCAGGGTGGGACAACCCATGTCCTGTGTTGTGATGCTGTATGTGGGAGAGGAGTCTGAAAGGGAACAATGCTGCTTGCTTGGCTCTCAGCCAGCTTTTAGTCCCTTCCTCCGCTACCCACAGGCAAATTGGGCCCTTCTGGTGCTGATTCCTGGGTGAGTGGTTTTTGTATATGTTCTAGGACCCTGTGGGTCTCTCCAACGAACTCTCCTGTGGGGCTGGGAGTTTCTCCCACTGCTGCTGCCCCAACCCCCACAGGTGTTTTCAGTCAGCGGCTTTATTTCCCCTTGCTGGAACCCTGCATGGCACGTTCTGTCTCGCTCCCCAGTTGTCCCTCTAGGTATATCCACACACAAATGTGGAACTTCCCGGTCTGCCAACCACCACCTTGTCGTGAGTCCTCTCTGCCTCGATTACCCATCTCCACCCCTCCTACCGGTCTGGATGAATGTTTCTTCTTTAACTCCTTGGCTGTTGGACTTCCATACAGTTCAATTTTCTGAAAGTTCTGGTTATCTTTTGTTTTTAAATTTGTTGTTGTCCTTTTGGTTGTGCGAGGAGGCAGAATGTGTCTACCTATGGCTCCATCTTGGCTAGGATATCCTAAATTTTGGGCATCTGGACAAATTGTCTCAAGGATTTCCAAAGGCAAAGCTGAGCCTTTGGAAGCAATTATAAATTTTAAATTTTCCAGTATTCAAATTTATATAAATAAAAAGAAAGTAGCGAAATTAATTTTACTAACATTTAGTCCAATCTGTAAAATATTATCCTTTCAATGTATAATCTATACACAAGTTATTAACTAGATATTTTATTTTGTTTTTGGAATTCAGTCTTCCATATTGAACATGTACTTTGTACTGACTAATTCAGCCCAGCTTCATTTTAAGGGCTCTGTAGCCACGTGGGGCTCATGGCCACCATATTGGACTATGAAGTTGTAGTGGGCCCTAGATTCCTTTTAGAAGTAACTTCCAATGGAATAGTTTCGTTTTCCTCCTCTTCATAGATGACAATGGTCCTTCGCATCTATGAAAGTGAAGTAGGTTTTAGCTCAGGCTTCCTATGAAATTGACAGATTCTGTAATGAAATTTCACACATGGAAACTGCAGCGAGATTCTTAGCAGGTGTAAAAATTTGACGAAGTTATTTCTTTAACTGCAACTGAATGGAAACTGCCGCAGCTGTTCCCATTTGCACATTTTCCAAATCTCATTGCCAAAACAAAGTTGTTGGCAACCACTGGAGAAGTATCAACTTACCTCTTCATTTGGGAAATTAAATTAAATCCTCAGCTCATTTCTAAAAGTCACAGATTTGGTACAAGTTAGTAGGGCAAACACATGAGCTGCTGTTAAAATATTGATGGCTTTGGTTTTCTCAGGTACTGCTGCTAACATCTGCAGAAGATTTGGACTGCACTCCTGGATTTCAGCAGAAACTGTTCCATATTGATCAGCCAGTTGAATTCATCCAGGACCAGGCGATTCTAAACTGTAAGCGATGCCGCTTGATCTATTTATTTATTTATTTAGCCTAATGTCATATTTAAATTCACCAATGTCTGTTAATGTGCCTCAGGATGTGGTGTTCCTTAAATGATTTTCTGCTCATTATTCTTATTCTGCTTGATTCAGAATGGAATGTCTTGCATTAGAGCCTCGACAGCTTAGAGGTGAATAGAGTGATGTGTGTCTCTTTTTAGTGTTTTATCATTGATGAATATAGCCCAACCGCTCCCAGAAAAGGGAACTACTATCTTCCAATGTGAGTACTATTCTGTGCAAAGGAAATAAAATCCATTTCACCAGGGCAGATCCCTCAGAGCAAAACCATTGCCTTCCTGTGGACTGTCATTCTACCTGTAGTTTGTCATCCATGGCATTAGATCGAAATAAAGGTGAGAGCAGGATGTTGGCTTCCGGGAAATTTTAAGCATAGGAATTCAAAACTCATTCTTTAGGCTGTAAGATGATTCTCAGAAAGATTCAAAACCTCTACTGGCTATTCTGTGGATTAAACTCAAATCCTCCCAAATTCCAGTTAATTTCTTTAAAATATGCTCAGGCCTGTGGTTATAATATCTTCCTGTTTTTTAATGCTGATAATATATTGTTTAATCTTTGAAGGCATGGGATGCATTGCTAAATGCATAACAAATACAGTGTTAGCACAGTGGAATTTAACACTGATGTTAGACAAATAATGATTTAATTGAAGGCTCTTGAGCACTATTCTTTAGCATTTGGGAATGAAGGATGTGAAAACAGTGGTGTAATTTGTTTGGATGCTCTGAGGTTCCTTCAGGGAAGATAATTGTACATTTGCCCCTATAGTCTCAGGTTTGCCTTTCAGGCCAGCCACATTCCTTTATTCCTGAATGATGTGGCTGGCATGTTTAAAAAAAGTTAAAAAAAAAAAAAAAAAAGCCTGCTTGATTGGATTGTCCTGTGAGGCTGGAACACATTTCAAGAGTTGAAAGGAACACAATAATGAAGATGCAATGTTGAGCATCAAGGGATTTATCCAAGGTGAAGCCCAGGCACATCTTGATGCAATTACGCCAATGAAATCATTTCAATAATTAGAGTCTGTAATGATGAGGTGCAGGACTGGCACAATAAGTGAATTCCAATATGTGATTTCATATTAATTTGATCCCTGAGTGTGACTTCTGGGTCAGGCCATCAGGAACCCTCATTTGTCTTTTGATTCTGCTATTAATCAGAATCAATATATTTCAGACAGAACTTGGTTTGCAAGAACCATTTTTCTGGCTCTCTTCTCATCTGTTCTATCTACTCTTTTCCTCTCTCTGTCTGTCTCTCACACACACACGTAAACACATACACACACTCTTCTCTTTTTTCCCTCAGTGATTATCCCATATCTATTGATATATTAACGTGTGGAAATGTGAAGCCACCCCGAGTATGAAAATTAGTAGTGTTGGTATGCAAAGCAGGCCCATAAATGCAATTGCTTCTGTAATCTTCACTACACCAAACAGCTTCTAATTCACTGCTGAAAAACTGGAAACAATCATACTTTGGGGGATCTTTTTAATTTGAACTAAACCATACTGTACATTCCAATATCACAGTTTGGTATGTGTGTATGTATGTGTTCTTTCAATCCCCTAACTAATTAAGAGGGTTATGGTTGCTGGTTCTGTGTAAGCTATTAAGTGGTAAATGGAACTGGGTTGATTATCAAAGATAACACATTTATGAAAAGTCAGGGATATGGGAATTGAGGATAGTTAAAATTTTGTATATGAATTTGTGTGTGAGTTGTTGGATCAGTAAAATCTGACTACCCCTCTCAGTGAAACTGTAGGGTCCATGTATATTACTAGAGTGAGAAAAATACAGAGAGCAGATCTAGTATGGAACGTTTGAGTTCATCTCAAAGCAGGACGTAGGTCATTATGAGTGTAGACCTGGTGAATAAGGTTAATTGTTCCTAAATGAAGAACAAAGTTTTTACGAATTGGAGAATGCCTCCTGAATATTGTTTGGAAAATCTGAATTTCCAGAAGTAGTAGCAATGTATTACAATACTCCACTTGGAAGGGAAAATAAGAAGCCCAAAATACTTTTCTTAACCAATAAACGTTTTAAGTCTCTCTCCCTCCCTTCCCTTTCACCCTTTTTCTCCCTCCCTCCCTCCCTCTTTCCTCTTTCATTCCCAGTTTCTTTCATCCATTTCTTTATAGTTCAGCACAAGACCCCTCTGTCTCTGAAAAACGTGATTAACTAAGGAACCAATGAGTGGTGAGTGCTGTCATTCTGACACAAGGCTAGCATCTGGATGAAAACAAAAAGGGATCAAACAAAACTGAACACTGTTAAGATATTTAGGTATATGAAATTGACTGCTGAGATCCAGGCATACTTTAGTGGTATATAATCCGAGGTTCTAGGTAATAACAGATGTTAAAAGAAACCAGGGTAGTAACATTCCTTTGGGCTTTTGTCATTTGCATTTCCCTTTATCTTTGCAATATTTAAGAGCTTTGGTTTCCAATCATTGCAAATTTTTATCTTGTAGAAGATAAACACAGCATGATCAGCCAATTGATGTCTATAATTTCACTATTCTGTAAAGTTGTCTGAAAGTGTTGTCTCCTTGCCTGACAGACCTAGTATATCTGCTGATACCCCAGACTCAAATTCAACCAAACTGCATTCAGCTTTTAGCAAGTTAAAGGGAATGTTTATTCTGTCCACAGCTTCCTGCTCTCTTTGTTCTGGCAGTAATATTCCCTTTTATCTTTTTTCATCTTTCTTCTCAATTCTCAATGACTTATCTTTTTCTACCTTAACTGTTACTAATGGTCACCTCCACTTCTTTTATTTCCCTAATATTTTATTCACTGTTCACTTCAATACATCTTTCCCTCAGTTGTTCCAAAGCCTTTTATTTTCTTCACATCCCAATAACTCTTTATTCTACTCTCCTTTCCACTAACTATACTTGCTTTCGTCTTTAAAAGGCCATTTTTCAACAAGCTTCTAGGATCAAAACATGGTATTCCACTATTTCTTCTAATGTAACCAGGGGAGCACTTTCATCCTGTCTCTTGCTGTGTGATGCAAAGCCCCCAACTCATGATAACTTTGACAAAACTTTCCTGGCTTTATCTCAGTCTTGAAAGGTGAGCTGGAAAGATGTGTAGTTATTCCCATTTTTGATAAGAAGTACAAGAAGAAA
Organism: Glossophaga mutica; assembly: GCA_039655065.1. Classification (NCBI taxonomy): domain Eukaryota; kingdom Metazoa; phylum Chordata; class Mammalia; order Chiroptera; family Phyllostomidae; genus Glossophaga; species Glossophaga mutica. The sequence goes on from CM077315.1 coordinate 26,750,229, forward strand.
GGGGAAGACAGCTTAGAAAGCAGAAACTCAGAAAGGAGATAATCTATTCAAGGTCTTTAGTCTTGTGGAAGAATCCCTGAGGGGTTCATGGCAGGAGTCCATGGTGACCTCCAACACCCTGAACTGTGTTACATTCGCTGGTGCCGTTGCTTCTCCTGCAACATGGAAATCATGTGATTCTGGTAGCCGTCGTATTGGCACCATGACATTTGGATCACAACCCTGCTTCATAGCCCTGGATCATAGCCTCCTAGCTGACACCTGGGTTCCAGAGGAATAGCTGGTCTGGAAAACTGAGCAGCCACCCAGCTGATATGGAAAAAAGAAACAAGTGATAAGTCCCTGACTTTTTGTATAATGCACAATTATAGAACAGCACGTTCTGCTCTGCGCCTATCAGCTCAGATACAACTTCCCGCATTTTGGAAGGACCTGGGATCATTGCGTTTGCTGGGGAAAATCATACGCATAACCCTCCAGCCTCTATTAGTGGGAGACATCTCCAACCACCAGTGTCCAGAAGGGACACCCCAGTGGCACCTAGCCACTATCAGTTCAGCACTTTTCTTCCTCCCTTGTTCATCTTCATGGATCACTCCTCCTAGACCACACATACACAGAACGAAATCGCCACACCTGAGTACACCTAAAATGCAAACCTACACATATTTACACTTAATAAAGAACCCGCATGAGTCAGAACAGGCTTGGTATCAAACAATCCCAGTGACCTAACAGAATAGAAGCTTGTTTTTCTTTAAGGCCATGTGGATGGAAATTAGTCTGCTCTCCTCCAAGTGGCTGCTCTCCATGCAGGAACTTGAGAGCCCAGACTACTTTCAACTTGGTCCTGCCATTTCGTGCTTTCCAGTCACTCCTGTGTCACCAAGCTGATACCCAGGAGGACAATAAAGAATGTGGGGAAGGCACTCTAGGTGCTTAACTGCCTTAGCTCACAAGGTGCATGTATCATTTCTGCCTCACTCTGTTGGCCATACCTAGTCATAGAGCTAACCTAACTGCAAGCGAGGCTGGAAAATGTAGAAGAACACTTGTGTTTGGTGGGTGCTCACGATCTCTGCCCAGATACTGACAAAGCAGTGTGACCCAAGTCACAAAAAGACTCCTGAAGGGACAGAAGCGGGCCACAAAAGGAGGCAGCCATCTCAGAGTAACTTGGGCCTACATGGGAGAGAGGACAAAGTTTAAGCAGGAGAGCAAGGTCACGCACCTCTGACTACCTCCTGCCTTTCTAGTCAGGGCATGTTCTTTTCTGAGCCTGTCAGCTTCTTCCATGCTGCCCCTTTGAAACACTCAAGGAAGGGACCTCACCTTCCAATGGTTCTGAGAAGAATGGGCTCCAATTGCATCCTCCTGGTGATTAAGATCACATAATTTTAAACTCACATTGTCTAGGGTTTAAACATATGACACAGTCACATGTGAGCTGTGTGACCATGAGTGAGTTATTTGAATCTTCCAAGTTTGAATTATGTCATCTCTCTAAGAAGGATAATGACAGTCCTTACTGCTAGAGTTGATGCAGTAATTGCTGGGAAGGTGCTTAGAACATAGCTATGAATAAATGGAAGCTGCTTTTATTATTACTGTCATTATTACTGTTGTTATAATTATTGTTGTTTTTATTCATAGACCTGAGATTGGTTCAATTTCCTTATAGTGGCCATCTAGACATAGTTATTTAGAAGAAAAATTGTGGGCATTAAAATTTTGAAGAGATGAAGAAACATCTAAAGGAGTGATTCTAGGATTTGAATTTCTTGGACCAGTAGATTTTTCTTTTTTTAATATTGGATTGATAAGGTTACATTTTAAAACATTATCTTATATGTGGATATGAAAAAAGAAGAAAGCAAGCAAATAAATAAGATGAATACCTCTATTTACTTTGGCCAGAATTTTCTTTTAAAAGGTCATTTGGTACCAAAAACCAAACAAAACAGGAATAAGGACTAATTACAGAAAAGAAGGTGTTTCTTTAATTTCAGTACATTTTGCTTTGTAAAAAGTGCACCAAAATGTCCGTGTTCACCTTATTTTGGTGGGAAATCACTAATCCAAGGCATTAGGCGGCCAGTGGGTTTTTTGCTCTTGACTTTTCCAGTAATTCTTCCGAAGTTTGAATATGTTCATTTTTCTGGGGAGGCAGGGATAACTCTTAAGAGAGCTTCTTATGAAGGGCTGTATGCCTGTGCTGATTAGCAAAGGAGACCATTTTTAGAAAATATAACAGGTATGCATATATTGGGAACAAATGTTGGGATTTTTAAAAGGCACTCCTAGTGCTGACCATTACAGTGTCAGTGGCCTTCACAGCCAACATTTTCTGTGCATTCTCTAAGTATGGAGAGCCCCTTGAACCCCATTACAGTTATCAAGGGGAAAACACTCTCCCCTGCCGATTTTACAGGTGAGGATACTAAGGCTGGGCTAGCTGAAGTAGTTTACTCAAAGTCCCATTGTCCATAATTGGTGATATCAAGATATGAACCCAGGATTTCAGTGCCCTGGCTTTTATCAGAGTTCTAGTCTAGTGTCTTGTAGTTTTTGTTATTGTTGCTGGTAACATATTAAGGAAATTTGTCACTTAATTTTCCCATCCATGTTTATTGACCTGGATGAGATAAAGAGAGACCTTCCTACTGCACTTTATTTTTTTTGTCCATAGCCAACTTTATTCTTCCTCTGTAATATATAAAACTGTAGAAAAATTGCTGCTTTTTTCTTGTTTCGGATGAATTCAGTGTCAGATTGTTAAATGACCCTGCGTCCCTGGCTTTCCACCCTCTCCATGAGTTCCTTTAATCAAGGCATTGCTGGGCCATCCCACCTTGACACTGACCTTGGTTGGTGGCGGGTCATCCATGGAGTGCATCACATTGCATTAATCATATTTGTACTTAACATACATGAGTCAGGGCTTTTGAGGGTGTTTTTAATTGACTATAAATCAAACAGTGAACTTGAAAAATGAAGGCAATTAATGAAAAAGCAATGTGAGAGGTGTTTTGCATCCCGGCACAGGAAATATATTGCCAGTGAATGAAATGTCAAAACAAAGGCCCTTTTGACCCTGCTGGAAAGATTTCACTTGGCTGTTAATAAATGAATGAACTTTCCAACCTGGCAGGTGGGGAAATGCCTGTTTCCTGAGTTCAGGTTGATTTGGGCTTTTCTCTGTCTCTATTCTTTACCTTTAAGAGCCTTCTAAGTTCTTTTGTTTTTGTTTTGTTTTAGTGATTTAAAAAAAAAAAAACACCTGATAATTTCCTTTCCATTTTCTCTCTGGTTATGCATCACACTACTAACTTGTATTTACTCTAGGTTGGGAGATTGATGAACTGATTAGTGAGATTATTTAACTGATTGATGAAATTACTTATACAGCCTGGAAAGATCTGAGTAAGGTTGAAGTTTCAATTGGTATAGTTTTAAGCTGTTGTGATATGCCCAAAAAAGCCACTCTGATGTCACTTAATTCACTCTATCATTATGAAGGTGATCGTAGTTTGGGTCAGCATGTGGAGTCCTATTTACATTAATGAGGGTTTTTCCTATATTTAAATAGAGTCCTATAGAAATATATTTTTACATGTTTGCCCTTTCCTCTCACCAACATATTTGTAACAATCCAGTAATCAGTCAATTAATATTTATTAGGATTCTCATAAATGAATTATACTAACTACCTCATTTCATAAATGTAAAGTGATATAATAAAATAACTTCAGAATAAAAAGAACACATATACAAGTTAGGGGGATATAATGAAATGCTAGAGGTCCCCGCATTTGACTTGGGTCCTAAATTATACTTTGAAGATTGGGAGACGTGAAATAACAGAATGAGACAGCCTAGGAAATGAGGAATGAAGATGCAGATGGAGCTCTCTTGACATTTATCAGGAGAACGGAAGAAATAAATAGACCGGACGAGTCACACTGTCAGCCCTTGGGCTAAATTTGCCCCACAGATATGTCCTGTTTGACTGCTCAGTGTGGGAGCCTGGAGTGTTTAATGAAAGGACTTCGTTGTCCACACTGAGAAATTCACTCTGAAAAATGCATAATTTCTGGGATATTGGCCTCCAGAACATAGACCCCAGACACAGGCTGCCTGGATCCAAATCTACTAAGTTCAGCTTAATCTCTTAAGGATCTTGGGCAAGTTGCGGGGGGTTGGGGGGGGGAAGCTGACTGTGCCTCAGTTTCCTAATTTGGAAAATAAACGTTATAATGGCAACAACCTCAATAACTTGTTCTCAGGATTAAATGTTACTCTACAAACAAGGTCTGAGCTGGCTTTAGGAACTGAGCTGGATCTAGAGGCTCTAATGATGTCATCATATCCCCTTCGTTTCTCAGTTCTGCTTTCTGTAGCATTGGTGCCCCTCACTCTCAGAGAACTTCCACCAGGATGGCCACCAGGACCTCCAGACTTTTATTCCTCCAGCTTAACAACCCAGAGCATCTTTTTTTCCAAGTGTTCTAGCAAATGTCTTGTGGCTAACTCTCTTGATCCAGCTTGGGTCATGTGCCTATTCCTGAACCAGCAATGATGTGCCAGGAGGTTTGGTCTACCTCTTGGCCAGGCCCCGGGGAAATAGGCCATTCTCTGAAGGAAAGGAATGATGCGGGGCATGGAACAGCAAGAAAGCCCACCACAAGGGTGTTTCATTCTGTCGTTAAGCCCCCTTCCAGCACTAACAGTGCATGACTGCGGGTTGCGCTCTGTGCATGAGAATGTTTAGAACCCAGCACACAGGCCGATGGAAATGTCTTTTAGGTGGCAGGGGACAAGGATAGCCACCATACCAGGTTTCTCACTGGTGGTGCTGGTCAGCAGATCGTCTCATTAGCACTGTCACGTTCTTAGTGCCGCCTTGTGGCTTTGCTCTTCAGCCTGCTGAGTGTCTGTCCCTACATAGTTTTGGGGCTGGGCTAAATCTCTTTATCTCTGCTTTTTTTTTCAAAGGATTAGGAATACAATACTCTCCTTCTTATGTGCTGTTTTGCTACCTTCAGTTTCTGTTACCCACAGTCAACTGCAGTCTAAAAATATTAAATGTAAAATTCCAGAAATAGATAATTCATAAGTTTTAAATTGCGTGCCATTCTGAGTAACATAATGAAGTCTCACACTGTCCCACTCTGTTCAGCCAGGGATGTGACTCATCCCTAGTTCAGTGTCTTCATACTGTATGCACTCCCTGTCCATGAGTTACTCAGTAGCCATCTCAGTTATCAGATCAACTGTCTCAATATCACAGTGTCTGTGTTCAGTCACCCTTATTCACTTGATAATGGCCCCAGAGTGCAAGAGTAGCGATGCTGGCATTTCTGATATACCAAGGGGAAGCTGTGATGTGTGTGTGTATGTATGTAAAGGGAAAAACCATAATCTACAGGGAGTGGCAAAAGTAGGTTTCCAGCTATGAGTATGGAAACACAGTTTATCTTTTTATCTTTATTTACCAATTATTGTATTATTTTCTATACAAACAACTATAAACCTACTTTTGCCACACCCTGTACATAGGGGTCAGTACTGTGGGCAGTTTCAGACCCTCAGATCTGGGGGTCTTGGAGCGTGTCCTCTGTGCGTAAGGGGGAGCTGCTATACAGGAACATGTGGATGTTGCAGGAAAATCTCCTAATTTAAGGTATTAGAACCACATGAATTGGGCTTCTTAATGAGTAAGGCATCAAAACAAATTAGGAAGGATTAAGCATGGCTTTAAATAGTTTGAGGAGGCAGAAGATCTTATCCTTTAACAGATCAAATCCACACACATTCTAATAATTGTTGTGCCCTCTGTCCTTTCATCCTAATTTTCATGGAAATTTTTGATGCTCTGAAAGCAAAAGGGCAAAAGGTACAAATACCTGCCAGTCAAAATATCCCTAAATATTATTTGTGTTAGACCAGATTGACATTCTTCTTGTGAAGGTAGAAGTAGGATTTAAAAGGGGAAATAACATATGTGGGGTCTCTATTATTTGTTCAGCCAATTATTTAAGAAACACGGAATAGTTGCCTACCTTATGCCTGGCACTGTACTAGGTACAAAGGATAAAACTTTGATCCAGAAACAAAAGATGCCTTCTATGTTGGAGCATTTATTCTTGTGGAGAGAAAGAGACAGGTATGATAGAAATAAGCAGTTAGTTTTATGTGAAAAGCTGATTATCAGTACCATGAAGGAAGATTTCTGGAAGGCTGCTATAGAAATGGATGGCCAAGGGAGTGTTCTTCGAGAAGCTGAGACCTGAATTACTGGAAGGAATCAGCCGGGTGAAGACTGGGTCTGTAAAATTTAGGCAAAGGGACCAGGTAGTAATGATGAGAATAGGATTTTCGTTTTGAGTTACTGTGGTCCAGGAAAGGGGATACTGTTTCATCCATTTAATCAAATCAATTGCCTTGTAAGTAGGATTGTAAATCCCATTTTATAGGTGAGGGCATAAAGGTTGATTAAAGGATCCAATGTCTCAAAAGAAGTGCCAGTGGTGCAAGTTTGCTCTGATCGCCTGACTCTGCATGTTCTCTCCACATGAAACGCTACACCCAGTTCCCTCCCACACCAGCACTCCTGTCCTTTCCTTCGAGAACAGACTGGGTTGTTGGTGAGAGCCTCACGGGGCTGTTGGTGTGGACTCCTGAGCCGGATTGCTTATCACTTACAACGTGTAGTATTTCCAACCAGAAATGTTAGGACAGTTGTCTGCCACATGCAAGCTATTTATAAAGGTTGGTTGACTTTATCATTTAAAAGAATAAGGCCAGGGAGAGGAATATCTACAGAATGATGCTGTTGGAATGAGCAGTGCTGTTGTCTGCCAAAGGTGGCACAGAGAATTTTCAACAAATTCTCATGCCTCCTCTGACATAGAACATATGTTCTTCCTATTTCCATTAAGTCCTTCTTTCAGGCATTTTCATGCTTTAGGGTCACATGCCTCCTGCCCCCACCCAATACCCACACATACTGTCCTCTCATGTTTGGTCTCTTTGGGCTAACTGTTAAAAGGATGTTCCCTGAAAAGAACCACTTGAGAAGTGATTCTTCCCCGCCTTAGATCCAGATGTGTTTATGTGTTTCAGAATTCAAGGAACTAATAAAGTACATATGCTTTATATTGCACAACTCCACCAGAGGGTCTAGGGCAGCATCCTGTAGTAAAACAGATATTTCTGCAGCAGATAATGAATATTTACTCTAAGTAGGATGAACCAGGACCACAGACACCATCACATTAGTTCAGGTTGGGTTTTGCTGCCAAATGAGTTATGAAAACAGTTTGGGTATGGTGATCCTCTTGGATTTCAGAATTGCAAACTGCACTCCTTAAGAGAGCATTCCCTTGAAAAGTTGCAGTCTTCTGACCTGCTAAAACGCCCAGTTGGCTTCTTCACATCTCAGCTGTTTCTGGGGCTACAGAGTGTGGTGGTGGCCCAGCCTCCAGGTTCCAGCCCTGCCCCCCAACCCTGCTTCTACTTGTGAGCAACTTGGTAAATAATGTCTTGGCAGACCATCCCTGGAAAGTGGCCAACTGCTGCACCAGCCTCTTTTATTCCCATTTGAAGCCAAAACAGTTGTCAGCCATCCAACTTCCTCTGAACTGTGTCAGCTGATTCTGGAGACCTCCCAGAAGATCTATTTTTAGCTAAAATTGCTTTTCATTTTCATATGTATACATTAAATTCCATGGGGGCAGGGGTGATTCCAAATGAAGGAACACTAATTTTGAATAACATGAAAGAAATAACTAGTGCTTGAAAACAGTTCAAAATATGAGTCAAAACCTCCAACGAATATAGTTAGCACTGCATTTTTTAGTCAAAGGGAGTTTCTCATATTAAAAACAGAAAGTGAGGGAGAGTAGGGATAAATCAAGATGGAAATTCTAGGCACTGAAGAAGGAAACAAGACTGGTAACAGAGAGGACTGAAATTAGGGGTAACTGGGATTGTCAGGTGGGGAGGTGTCTCTGGTTATTCCCAATGTCCAAAGCGGGTGGAGGGCACAGAGGGCATGGGCTAGAACCAGCCCTTGTCCAGATTTAAGAGTGACGAAGGAGCAACAGCATGGACTGTGGTGCATGGCAGCTCTGATTCAGCTTCCAGGTGTTTCGTTTATTTTGGAGCAAGTTCAAGGCAGTTCTGGAGTGAGCGAGGCCTAAAATGTGCATAAAATTTGTTTTTTGTCCAAAGTTGCCTGTTTTGCTTTTGGAATAGCATAATTCAGTTTTTGCTTTCATCACGTGCACTTTTGATGAAGCACATTTTTGCGATGGGTGTAGCCTATTTATACACCCAAGGAGCAGTTGGGTGTTCTCTGTCAGAAAGCACTGTCAGCTACAGTTACAATATAGTGGTGTTATCAGTTCTGATAAACCCTCACCAACTCAAGACTTTGAACAAAGGGATTTAATGAAAGGTAACCGTGTAGCTCACAAGACCTCGCTAAGAACAGGAAACTAAGGAAGTTCCAAGAATTTCAGCAGTGGAAACCCAAAGAGAATTAGACCAGTGCCTTTCAATTCTACAGTGGAAGCCCGGTTTTTGTTTTGTTTTGTTTCTTCCATCGCAGGCTGATCCTTTTTAAAAAAATAAAGTCAAATATAATTTTGATAAGTTAGAAACATGGCTCATAGAAAAGTAATGTGAACACAGGTCCAAACTTATCAATAAAAAAGTAGACCAATGAGATGAGGAGTCTGATTCAAGGAACATTTGAAGAGCTAGGTATTTGTAGTCAATTTAATGATAAAGAAATATTAGAATGTTTGCTGGGTGACATACAAAGCTGGTTAATGTCCTACAGGGTAGTGACTGTAACTGTTGGGGTTATTTTTCCTCCTGAATATTATCTGCATCTCTAGTATGCAGAAATCTAGAAATTAACATGTAATTTTACTAAATCTGCAAACTTCAGTGAGGCTAGCAAATTGTATTTTCCTAGACAATTAAGTAATCCCCGAGTGGACCTGTGAAGCAATGCCTGTATGTGACTTTGAAAGAACTTCTCCATCTCCAAACACATTTTCGTCTTTGAAGTTTTAAACAATTTTTCTTAACAATGAAAACTATTGCTATAAAAATGAAGATTAAAAAGATATACAAAATATAAGCTTTAAAGAAATTATATTCAATTAGCATATTACTATTACTCTATTGAAGTACTTTCAGTCACTGTGCTCCTCTGGGCACGGGCCCCTGACAAGAGTTAGACCCTGCTGTGTGGGCCACACTTGTAGTATTTGAGTACCTTTATAGGAATAGCCGAACCTCAAATACCTTCCAGTTTGGGCTGTCTTTATTCAATGGAAGAGAAGTTAATTGACTTGGCATGGTGTCAAGGTCCCCCTCTGTGGTCTAGGAGACAGGTCCAGAAATTGGAAGCTCAATCCCTAAAAAAAGGGCTCCAAGTGTTACCGGACAGGGGATCAGGCCCTGAGCGGGTCTGCCCAGGGCCAGTCAGTAGTGTGTGGGTTCTTGACTTCATGTAAGAAAGATTTCACAATGTGACTCCAGGTGCCTTTGAGAGGATGTTTATTAAAGCTGCGGACAGTGAAACAAGGACGGGGCTAGGACAGAAGAAGCAACAGGAGAGGCTTGGCTGGGCTGCTTGAACTCACTGGGAAGTCAGAGAAAAGGGGACCCTGGAGACAGGTTCAGGGACAAGCTGCCTCTGCCCATTGTTCCCCTGGTTGCAAGTCTCCTGAGGACCCTTAGAATTTAGGAGATTCTCACCTGTGGGGGGAAGATGAGGGGGAAGGGAATGGTGTGGGCTGTTTCTCAGAGACAGAGCGCTCACACTTCCTGAGCCCTTTGTCTTGAGGCTTTTCTCTCTTTCCGGCAGGTGGGAATCTTAGGGGAGGTCTCAGGAAAAGGTTTCAGCAGAATATTCCTCAGTTCTCCAGGAGCACCCTTTCAAAGTCATGTTCTCCACTGATTGGTCAGTGCCAGGGCAGGGAGGTCATCAGTCACTGCAGCTCGTTCTGGCATCGCCCACCTGGTTTTGCTACTTTTCTGGGCCTGGAGCTAAAATGTAACAGGCCTAGATGTTATCTCTAGGGAGGTGACCTTCTGCATCGGGCTGTAAATTGCTCGGCCTATTTGTTCAGCTATCTGCCTATTTCCTATTTCACTTGTCAAGGAATTTTCCTAACTTCTTATTATCCTGCCTCACAAGCAAATAATTATCAAAGGTATTCATTTCCATTTCTGGTCTAAACGAGCTGGGGCCCTGGGCAGTACTGAATTCTGACCACAGGGGAAAGGTATCTGCAAGCCACTGTGGTCAAATATCATTTAGGCTCCCACATTGGTGTTTTTAGTCTTTTGGCCAAACAGCTCATAGTACAAATTCTTCAAAAATCACCAGACCACTCATGTTAATAAAGCAAAGGTACCTTTTTTAAAATATATTTTATCGATTATGCTATTACAATTGTCCCACCCCCCCCATTCCACTCCACCCTGTACTACCCCTCCCACCAGCATTTCCCACCTTAGTTCATGTCCATGGGTCATACATGCAGCTTCTTTGGCTTCTGCATCTCCTGTGCTATTCTTAACCTCCCCCTGTCTATTTTGAACCTACCATTCATGCTTCTTATTCCCTGTACCTTTTCCCCATTCTACCCCCACTACCTCCCTGCTGGTAACACACCATGTGATCTCCATTTCTGTGATTCTGTTCCTCTTCTAGTTGTTGGCTTAGGTTTTATTTTTTATTTTTTGGTTCAGCTGTTGATAATTGTGAGTTTGTTGTCATTTTACTGTTGACATGTTTGATCTTCTTAGATAAGTCCCTTTAACATTTCATATAATAAGAGTTTGCTGATGATGAACTCTTTTAACTTGACTTTATCTGGGAAGCACTTACTCTGTTCTTCCATTCTAAATGATAATTTTGCTGGATAGAGTAATCTTGATTGTAGGTTTTTGCCTTTCATGACTTGGAATACTTCTTTCCAGCCCCTTCTTGCCGGCAAGGTTTCTTTTGATAAATCAGCTGATAGTCTAATGCAGGGGTATCAAACTCATTTTCACTGGGGGCCACATCAGCCTTACAGGTGCCTTCAAAGAGCCAAAATAATTTTAGGACTGTATAAATGTAACTGTTAAGGAGTTGAAATTACATTTGGCCCTTTGAAGGCAACCGTGAGGCTGATGTGGCCCCCAGTGGAAATGAGTTTGACACCCCTGGTCTAATGGGAACTCCTTTGTAGGTAATTATCTCCTTTTCTCTTGCTGCTTTTAAGATTCTCTCCTTATCTTTAATCTTGGGTAATGTAATTATGATGTGCCTTGGGGTGTGCTTTCTTGAGTCCAACTTCTTTGGGACTCTCTGAGCTTCCTGGACTTGCAAGTCTATTTCCTTTGCCAGAATAGGGAAATTTTCCTTCATTATTTTTTCAAATAAGTTTTCCATTTCTTGTTCTTCCTCTTCGTATGGTGCACTCCTATGATTCAGATGTTGGAATGTTTAAAATTGTCCAGGAGATCCCTAAGTCTCTCCTCATTTTTTTGAATTCTTGTTTCTTCATTCTATTCTGGTTGAATGTTTATTTCTTCCTTCTGCCCCAAATTCTTGATTTGGGTCCCAATTTCCTTCCTTTCATTTTTGGTTCCCTGTATACTTTTCTTTATATCACTTTCCATAGCCTTCACTTCTTCTTCTATTTTCTTTTTTAACTCCTTGGTTGTTAGATTTCCATACAGCTTGATTTTCTGGAAGTTATGGCTATTTTTTGTTTTTATATTTGTTGTCCTTCTTTTGATTGTGCAAGGAGGCAAAGTGTGTCTACCTATGCTTCCATCTTGGCTGGAAGTTTGTAAAGGTATATTTATTAAAGCTCACTTCCATAAGGAACACCACCTTGACAGAATCTTAGCAATGTTTCAGAAGGTAGAAGTCTGAATGGATATTTACAGGGTTTTGGGGGATAGGTCTAGGCTCTTGTGATTTACAGTAAGAAACTGGCATCAGGTCATGTTAATGACATACTAGCAAGGTCTTTAGCTAAGTCTTGAAGCAAGTCTTATAAGTATGTTATTTTTTTCATAAGTGAGCTGTTTGTCCAGTAGAACTATTTCTTCAAGTCAACTTATCTTCATTAATTTCCTGAAACAAACTGAAGTTTTTGCTGGTTTACAGTCTTACCTTTCTTGGGCAAAAAAAACAAGTCAGACTGACACAGATGGTCTCAGTTCTTTCTCTTAATAGCTATGTTGTGCTGATGTGGGTGGCTTCAGTCCTCAGTACTGATTGTTTGTATTTGTTCTTAGTCAGACTTTCTCAAACCTCTGTCAATGGAAAACTGTTCTACAGAATGATAACAAGAATGCACAATGGGGGAAATGTTTTGATGTTAAATAAATTTAGGGACTGCTAGTTTTTTGTGTGTGTTTGTTTGAATTTATTTTTTTAACTGTAGGACCACTGAGACCTTTAAAATGTGAAAATGCACAGTGAATGTTCCAGAAAGTCTGTAGACAATACCTCAGGATCTAACCCATGCCCAGTCTAAAAAGAGCCCATTCAGTCCTCCCTAAACTGCAGAGCTTCACCCTGTCTGCATTTTAGAAACTTCTGGTAGTGTCAGCATGCAAAATTCTCCCCACACTCACATGTGCACCAGGGAAGACTGAGCTTCTAAGACTCAAATCTTGCCTTTCTTTTTGAGGAGAGGGGAAGGTGGAAAAACACATATGTATAGATTATTCCATTTCATTCTGGTGAGCTCGTAGGAAATAAAATAGTGTAAAATGCATGGAAATATATGCACCTTCATAATATAAAGCTCTATAGCACCATGGTTATGGACTTTCCTGAGTAAAGCCAGACTTTCTGAGATCCAGGGAACCTTTCCATCTTGTCTACCCATCTGGCAGCATTCCCATCTTCTACAATCAGGTTAAAAAGGTCTCAGGGTAGGTGGGAACCTCTCCTCCCTGAAATCCTGAGTTAGCTCTACCTACTGGAGGCTTATGGTTACATGTTTGCAAGTTAGAAAGCCCTTTTCTCTCTCAGTAAAGCCTGGCTTTTAAGACTTTTGTTTCACTAAAGTCCTTAGGCTGAATATTGAATCCTCCACTCTCTTTGCATTCCTGATTCAACATCCTAATCCTCCCTAAGGCAACCAATGCCTCTGGCAAAAGATTGGGGCGGGGGGGGGGGGGGGGGGGGGTCAACTAGGAAAATTTGAAAAGAAAAGCACACAGGTAAATTTCAATGAGATGGTCCCAGTTACTTGGGGCACAAACCCAGGCTTACAAGAAGGCTGGAAGCAATTCTATAATCACCCTGGAGTTGAGAGCAGAGATGATTCCTGAGCCCTTCCTGTGGCTTGGGGCTTCTGACAGCCCAGCTGTCTTCGAATGCTCTCAGGGACTAGGTCAATTTGAGTGGAGGAAGAGGCATCAACACTGTCTCCTGGCAGGGAGTCAGGGAGCAAGGGGCAGCCTTTAGGGAGTTTTCAAACCCCTAGGAAGTTATCCATGAATTGAGCACAAAAATGTAGTTTTATGTTTACCACTGCAAAGTGCCAAGACTCCATCTTCAGTATTTATGCCCTTAGAGGTGTCACCTGAGTATCTAGGATTGAGACATTTAAATGTAGGTCAGGTCTGATTTTCCTGAGCATTTAAAAAGAGGCAGCAAACAGACTTTGCAATGTCATATGAGCTGACTAACTTCCCAAGGGCCACAAAGGGTTTTCTGTTTTCTCAAGTGCCATCCCAGCCCATAATCATGACACTAGCTACATCCACAATCAATACTTCCAGTATGTTCCTCCTATTCTTTGTAATCTCCCACCAGCTCCATAATATTCCAGGGAGAGGAGCCAGTGTTGCCTGGAGCTTAGCAGTCTGGGCACATGCGTACTAACACCTCAGGTCTGGTTTTCATGGTATCTCTGGGAGACAAACACCGAGATTTAAATGCCAGCTCTAACTCTTAATAGGTCTGTGACCTGGGGAAATTTCGTAACTTCTCCGAGTTTCAATTTCTGCTAAGAGGCAAGCATTCAATAAGATGCTGAAGAGAAATGTGGGGCTGACACAGAGCCACTGCTCAGTAAATGGCAGTTATTTAGATCAATTAATGTGATTTGATGATGGGTTCCCAAACCTCACTGTGAGCTCTGTGAGTAAATGGTCTATGCTGGTAATACATACAGATTTTGTTCAGCTTCTCCCTCTCACTCCACATATTCCCCACTTTGTTGCCTATTGACTATAGCACCCTCTCTCTCCTGCCCACATGATTACCCCATAAACCGGTTCTCAACACAAGTACCTGGCTGAGTGTTCTGAATGTTTTTAGCATATTATTAAAATATTTGTTGTTACATGTACATAGTACTGGGCTGGGTTGATTGCTTCATATAATGATGCTACTAAAGTGGATACTGAATGTTTTGCCTGCCAAGGCCCTTCATCTAGTTCAGCCTGAGCATATATAAAAGTGATTTGAATGGGAGCATTTGCTCTGTTATTTTGGTGATAGACTTAGGGAAATGGAAAGTAGAAAATTGCTTTGTTTTTGGACCTTTTCCAGGTCCATCCCAGTTATGGGTAACGCTTGCTTGGTTGATTGAAGGAGGCCAGCTGCTATTCTAATAGCCCAAATCAATGGCCATTGCTGCCTATTAGCAAGCTTGTCATGCTCACTGTAGTGAAAAGCATCTTGTAATTATGAATTAATAATTTCTCTACTATGTATCAATATGATGCTATTTTCTTACAAGTTGATCAGCCCTTCAATACTAATATTGATATTAAGGTCAGCTTTACTTTTATGATGATATTCTTCAGAAGATTTAGATATAATTCCTGGCCTCGGGTGAGGGAGTTCACACTCTGAACCTCCATTTCCACATCTGTAAAACAGGTTGAATAATGCGCAACTCCTGGGGCTATGAAAATCCAGTGAGAGTCTCTAAGAGCATTTTTAAAGCTTTTATGCATTACTTTCTCATGCCAGTGCCTGTTTAAGAAAGACTTCTCTCTGTGTTTATGTCAATTCTTTCAAATGAAATATGTAGTTGCCCTTATTATTTAACATCAGTATTTTGTTGTTGCTGTTGTTTTTTCTTTATTCTTGTGTAATATGTTTGAAAAAGTCACATGGTCAAGGGTGACTCAACAGCTGGGCTTATCCAAGACTTATGTGAAAGCGCTTGTGTCTGGGGAGGCTTTAGTCTGCACCTCTGGGTCATCTTGCTTGGGCCCCAAGTCTGCATTTTGGGTGATGTCATGGGTTTGAGTCTCCAGAAGGCTGACTCTGGGATGAAGACTGGTGTGCAGAAAGTTAGTTAGGGAGTGTTTGGGGTCATCACTGGTAGAAGGGAAGGAAAGGAAGTGGCTTTGGCTAGAGATAAATCTAGGCTCTGATGCAGTCTCACCAAAAGCTCAGCCAGTCCCCTGGACAACTCTGAGACCAAAATGGCCCTTCAGAGTGGTCCTGAGTTGGGGCCAGGGAGCAGGGCCTTGATAGCTCAATGGCGATCTGTCATTGGATGTGGGTTTGGGGAAAGGAGCATGACTTAGGGAAGAAGATGGTCTTTAGCCAAGGCAATTCCTTAGAGGGCTGACAACTTAAGGCTGTCCCCTGAGGCTGGGAAAATAAATCCTTCACCCTGAACAGAAATCTCATGGGTATATTAGGACATTCACTACACTTAAGAGGAAAATGAAGCCATCTGGTGTCCACTGAGCTTCCATTAGTCACCGCCGCCCTTAGAGACAGATACCCATGGTCCTAGTGTTGTTACTTGGCACAGTGGTGAGAAAGAGCGGGGCCACTGTCTGACTTCTCCCCTGTGGTATTATAGCTAGTTCATGACCTCTGTACCTTTTCTTGTAACAGAGTGCAGCCAGGCCCCCCTCCCCCAAGTCTGGCTGGGGGATGGGACACATGGAGCAGAGCCAGTGAGAGTTATTTTGCATATCAGTAACAGCAGGATAGCTTCATACCTATATGCAAAAACAGTTACTTTGCATATCACTAACAGCAGACTAGTCCTCCAGCCTGAGTGGAGCCAGAAAAGTATGCATGACTTAAACCCATGATGTAACTGGGAGGCAGCTCCCCTTACCATACCTGCAAGAGAGCTTGGCGATGATGGTTCACTCCATGCCACAGGGCCACTCCTGCCCAGACTTATTTTGGCAGCCAAGAAAGGCTGAAAATACAGGAGTGCTGGCAGGTGTAGCTGATTGTGAGAGGAGTCCTAAATGGGGTTGGGGAAGAGGTTCCAGGCTGGAATTTAAACTAAAGGTGGGCTGCCATGTGGGACAGAGAGACGATGGGAGACCATGCAGGACCACGGGAGGACAATGCAAGACCATGCGGGAGGACAAGGGGTGAAAGGACTCTCACTAGTGGGCCCTGAGGAGGTGCCACGTGGTTTTGGATTAAATACTGGAGATCACCGTGACACAGCTGATGGTGCTGCAGACTGCAGGAGACTTGCCCAGCTGAGCATGGATTACTAGGAGGAACTGGGAGTCTAGCCGAGCTACGGACTTCTATTGTTTTTCCTGAGATTCTGTACCCGACTGGCCTGGTTTAGCAAGGGGAGGCAGGACTGTGTGTGGGTGTTTGTGGGTGTTTTAAAAGGACTTTGAGATTTAATGGTGACATTCCTTTATTACTCTAAGCCTGTATAACTTTTGAATAAATACTTCCTTTCCTTTTTACCAAACTCTGGCATCGAGAACCACAATTCCTAACACCTGGTGGAGGCCAAGATGAATCATAGTACAGAAATACCCTGGGGGGAAGGGGCTTGTTGCAGTAACAGTGTCTGGGCTCCCCAGTGGGTTCATTCTGTAACATTCTCTTCCCAGCTCCTACCCCTTCTGAGCATGGCACCACCCTGTATCCACCCCCCACTTTCTGTAGCGATACTTGCTATGTTTAAAATTTTTTGAAATCTGTAATCCTAATTCCTATCTTTCAGGTATCCTATTATGAACTTTCAGGTGTGATTATTTATGTGTGTGTGTCTTCTTAGGCATCTGTGTTTGCATGAATTTAGGTATAAGTGAGTCTGCAGGTCAGTCTGCCATATTAGATAAAAGTCTTTAATGTATTCTAAAACAGATGAATTTTAGTGTGTAAAAATAGAAATATTTTTCTAAGCAGAAAAGGAACTTAATTATTTTTATTTTTTTTAATGAAATGAAAACAGACCAGCATTTTCTAAAGGACTATAATAAATAAAATTCTGAGTCATAAAAATAACTTAAGATCCATCCATTTAAGCTCTAGAGAGTGAAGACAGACAGAATCCATCTCAGGGACTTGAACATGGAAATTAGTCCTTGCTCTAATGGCGCATGTTACACATTAAGAGTGTTAAGCTGTTTCCAATGATCCTGGCACAAGAAAAAGGAGACGCTGGATGCTTTGGGACATGTTCACAAAATTCCTTGTGCTAGTGCACTCTTTCCCTTGCTCCTTGTGTTACATTTGGAACTTGAACTACCCATGAATATCAAATGCTGAAGTTGAAAAAGACAGCCCTCAACAGAGAAAAGAAATCTAATTTAGTCAATGTCTAATGATGATTGATTTATGAAAGTCACCTAAGGACAATTCATTCTCTTTTATAGGTTTACAAAGTTTTTATTTTACTGTATTTCATAGTATGTCCTATCGACCCAGTCTTTACAACTTTCCAAATTTATATATATGCTTTTATGTATGAGTGTGTTACTTGGAACACAATTTATAATAGGGAAAATTCATAAACAACTCATGGAAAAGTTATATAAATTTTGGTGTATCCATATGTTGGAGTGTTATGTGGCCATGAAAAATATTTAAAGACATGGGAAAATGTCATGATTGAATGTTATGTAAAAAAAGCAGAATTCAACACAATATATTTTTAAAAGCAACTAGATATTGAATGTAATTCTTATTTTAAAAAAGCCTACTAGGATATATGCCCTTGGCAATTCTTTAACATTAATATCAGATTTATTTGTAAAACATTATCTAGTTAAGTAGTTCATGTTTTTTGTACCCTAGGTACATAAAGGGTTGGCACATTACTGTTTTCTTAGCAAAATATTTATTTTTTGAAAGTAAGAGAGAATAACATGTATTTTGTGCACAAAACTTCACGCCTTGAGGGTTTGTCCATTGTCCTCTGTGTCTCTGAGTCTCTCTTCACTCTTGGCACCACCTTTAGGCCGGAGCCCTCCTAGGGAGGCTGCAGGACCGGTCCAATGATGCTGGGTCAGCCCAGGCTCTGCCACTTCCTAATGGTGTGGCCACAGACCAGGTACCTCACTTCTGGGAATCTCATTTTTCCAGTCTATGAGACGGACACACTAAGTGTCCCTGTTTTCTACTTGTGAAAATGAAAGGCAATAATGCACTAAAGTGCAGAGCAAGTATGAAGCACACACTAAGTGCTCAGTAAATGTTTGCTAGTATCACCATAACCACTGTCATTACTTCATTATTAGCCATCACTCAATGTGTTTTAAAGATAAGAAGTGACTGACTATAGGCAAGAAAAATGTGATCAAAAAGTATTTTTAGCCCCTTCACCACTCCATCCAGGAGTAGCTGAAGCACATGTTTCATTTAGCTACAAACAAAAAGTCACACATCTATAGATCACCTTCCTCTTTTTTCCTTGTATTTCTGCAAGGTTGTTGACTCTAAGGTGTGTTCTCCTCACAGCAGACTGGAGAGAAGTGGGAGGTAGTTGCGCTCCACTTTATGAAGAGCAGTCAGCAAAAGTAAATAGCTAGAGAATAGAAAAAGAATAACATTTTGTTATTTGGGTCTTACATTAAATTTCATTATTGTGTAATTTGTGTTTCATTATAGTAGTGACTGACTTCTGTGAAAACTGGGTTGCAGAATGACATCCCAGAATGGATGGAGAATGGATTTCCGTTTTGGCATTTTCTCCACAAAAATAACATTACGTTCATTAAAAAGATATAGGAGCCTGGAAATCAGAAGTCTGTCTGGAAAAATTCTAGCCATTGTCGTCAGTACAATGAGAATGGTTTGCAGTCATGGATGTAAGCTGGCAGCCAAGAAGCACAGCCTGGAATGCACATGCATGAGCAATGATAAGTGCACAGTACTAGTCAGTGGGGATGGTAGACACTGCTGAGTGAGCATGTGTACTGTGTGGCTGTCACATTCAAAATGACTGAATGACTAGAGCAACGAATCTGCATCAAATTTTCGTTATGCTTAACCATTTCTCCATGGAAACTATTCAGATGATTCAGGAGGCTTTCTGGGATGATGCGATGAGTGCAGTGCAAATAAAAGTGTGGTACAGGTACTTCAAAGATAGTCAAGAATCTGTTGAAAGTGATCCACATTCTGAAAGACCTGTAACAAACAGAACACTGAGAATGCTGAATGTGTATGGGCTGCAATCAACAAAGGTCAGCAACTGACAGTGTGAGAACTAGAAGCTGACCTGGGGACTCCAGAACTACTGTGTCTGAGATTTTGATGCAGGATCTTGATATGAAATGTGTTGTGGCAAAATTTGTTTCGTGGCTTGTTACCAGAGTAGAAGGAACATTGGGCTGCAGTTGCTAATGACTTGATTCAAACCTCTACAAATGAACCAGATTTCCTCAGGAAGGTCATAGCTTTGAAGGTGGCTGGGGTGTTATTTCCCCATGTTTCTTATAGGAATGTTTCTTATATCTTGTTTCTTGTTCAATAAATGTCTATTTTCCACAGTATATGGCTTGATACTTTCTGGACAGACTCTATGTCAAATTATTAGCAGAGGTTATTTTTGAGTGGTTGGATTACAGGCACTATTTGCTTTCTTCTTTGTTTTATCTTATTTCCTTTTTATAGTGAGGCTGCATTTATTTTTATTTTACAAAAATGATGCTAATTTTTAAAAAATCCCTGCCTAATAATAAGCCATAAGGAAGTGCCTTCGATTTGGCAAACTTGGTTTAGAAAAACCTGAACATACACACACATACAGAGATTATTTTTTTTTTCTTACATAAAATTCACACTGGAACTTTTAAAAATAAATAGCAGAAATTTCTAGGTCCTGTAATTTATGATTCAATTTGCTCCTCTGTTTTCATAAGTTACTGCCATGGTATAAAGTAAGGACCACAAGTGTTACAGAAGTACTAACAGCATAAGAAGCATCAATCTTTACTAGTAGAATATTATTAGAAGCAGGCAAGGTTCAACTGCCCTGCCATGAATCCTCCCAGCCTCCCAGAAGGTGGATACTAATATCATCCCCATGTGACGGATGAGAAGACCACTCACTTCCTAAGGTCATTGGGATTCAGATCCACTCCATTTTACCCCGAATGGTCTGACCAATGCTTCTGCATGTAAGATGAACGTGGCCAGCTGGTTGAAGTAGTCCCCTCTGCAGGCTGGGGATGGAGGGTCACGGTGTTCTCTTCTTAATTGTGCTGGAAAATCTGCGTGGAGGGACTAAAGCTGATGCTTCGTTTAGCCTTTTTAATTCCTTTCTTTTCCTCCCACCCTCCCTTCCTAATCCTTCCTCTTTACCTCTCTCACTTGCATCCTCCCTTGCCTCTTTTTTTCCTTTCTTTTTGAAAAAAATAACTGAATGGACATACAAAATCTGGTCTTTAATTTAAAAAATTATACTCTTAGAATTTTTACTGAGCCATTTTTTTTTCCTGTTTACTCTCTCTGATATGAATTATTTCTGCTCTCTTTCTTGGGATATTAGGAAAAATAATATTTTGATTTTTAATGGCACTATTTAAATGAAGGAAGCATGTACAAGCCTACCCCTTCAATTTGATGACTCAATAAATTCTAGGCTTTGACTCCAACATGTGGAAGTCTGAAGCAATCTGTCGTCCCAGGAGAGAGTTCACTAATTTCAATTATATAGATTTTATTACCACCTTCTATGGGTCAGAGATAGAATTTTATAGAATGCTATCACCCTTGGGTATGACAATGGGGTTTCATGCCATTAAATCCATAAAGTATAAGAGAA
Source organism: Glossophaga mutica (assembly GCA_039655065.1). NCBI lineage: Eukaryota > Metazoa > Chordata > Mammalia > Chiroptera > Phyllostomidae > Glossophaga > Glossophaga mutica. Next base: position 26,771,282 of record CM077315.1, read on the forward strand.
AGAATAAGAAATGAGAGGGCTCGAGAGGCATGCCAGTTTACTTGTGGAAAATACAACCTACTAAGCAGCTATGAGAAATAGAAGCAGGAAATGTTTACTGGCGATGCAAACATGTGATCTCCTTTCTGTATTGTTTCATATTAATTATCATCATCATCACCATCATATCACTGCAACTGTGTTTAGTAACAGGGAAAAGAGCAAGCAGCCCAATGCAGGTAAAGTTCTCAGACCTGAGTGTATATCAGAATCACCTTGGGGGAGGGTGCAATGGGACTTGTGAAAAACACAGGTTGCCAGGCCTTATTGTCACCAGGCCTTACTGTTATTGGACAGGGGACCAGACCCTGAGCAGATCTGCCTAGGGCTAGCTGGTTGTGTATGGGTTCTTGACTTTGGCAGGAAAGATTTCACAACGTAAGTCCAGGTGACTTTTAACGGTACATTTGTTAAAGCTGGGGACAGTTAAACAAGGAAACGCTTAGCATAGCCGAAGCAATGGGGGAGCCTAGGCTGGGCTGCCTTAGCTCACTGGGAAGTCAGAGGAAAGGGGCCTCAGAAACAGGTTCAGGGGATCAGCCTGGGACAAGCTACTGAGCTGCCACTGCCCATTGCTCCCCTAGTGGTAAGTCTCGTGGGGTCCCTTAGGGGTTAGGAGATTTATGCCAGTGTGGGAGGAAAGGCTGGGCATGCTCTCCAGAGGGAGAGCATGAGGCTGGGTCCTCCTTTGTCCTGAGGCCTTTATCTCTCTCTTGCAGGCAGGAATCTTAGGGGAGGTCTTAGGGGAGGGTTTCAACAGAATATTCATCAGTTTTCCAGGTGTGTCCTTTCACAGTCGTGGTCAGTATCAGGGAGGAGGTCATCAGCCATTGCAGCTGGTCCTGGCATTGCCCCCTGATTTTGCTGCTTTTCTGGGCCTGGAGCTGAAATATAACTGAGGCCTAGATGTTATCTTTAGGGAGGTGACTTTCTGCATCTGGCTCTAAATTGCTCGGCCATTTGGTTCAGCCATCTGTCTCAGTTTCCCTATTCTACTCGCCGAGGAATCTTCCTAGCTTTTTACTATCCGGCCTCATTATGCCCAATGGTTCAGATTGAGTCTGATTAGTGGTGGTTGTGGGGGACCAGGAATCTGCATTTTTGTTAAACATCTCAGATGATTCTGATGTAGATGGTGAAAGGACCACACTGAGAAACACTGATACCGGGTCCATGCTTTGTCACCTGTCAGTCTAGCCAATTTGCCTCTTTCTGTGACCTCTTGGACATGTCATTTAGTCTAAATTTATGTAAATCCACATTATACTGGAGAGCTGCTATGAGAATTAAATGTGAGCATGTCTGGGATGGTACGGCCTCTAATATTCATTGTGTTGTCAGTAGAGAGCAAAGGGGAGGTATGCCTGTCCTGGAGATCATCCTGGTCATCACTACCTCCCCAGTCTTTGCTTTTTGTCTGGGGCAGTGTTGGGGCTTAGTGAACCCCCATGTTGCTAAAGAGCTCACTGCTGAAGCCCAACTGAGTCCAAATCTTGACTCTTCAATTCACTGTGTGATCTTGGGCACATTATTAACCACCTGCTGCCTCAGTTTCCTCATCTATAGAATAGACATAATTATAATCCCCATTTTGTGGTTTTTGGGGGGATTGTATTAAAAATTACTATAAATAAAACTCAGAACAGTGCCTTGAATGCATGCTGTTTCTTTTCTTTCCCTATTTCCAACATAATGCAGATGTAGTCTAGTAGTTGACAGAATTTTAAAGTGGAGAGCGTGTTAAAGAGCCTCTGCTCCTGGGGGAGGGAGATCTGCAGGTATTAGATGGGTTTGGCAGCCAGTAGAGGCGTGCTGCTGAGAAAGAGAGGCTCCTTAGGGCAGGGGTGTTAGGAGAGAAAACTGGATTCAGCTCTTCTAACGAGAAGAGCTGACAGGAAACAAAATGAGGCTCCCTCAGTTGTCTGATGCAGCAGACAAATCAAGATATTTAGTTAATAGCAACAACCTGGTACTTATAATTTTCATGTCCTTGGAGGCACATTATGTGGCCTAGGGTGAGCCAAGGGACAGAGAAGGTAGTGAGAGAAGTCAGGGAGAATCTATTTCCCATGTCCCTCGTTACAGCATTTGACTCACCTAAAGTTAACACTAATACAACATTTGCTCGGAAATGTCATCACTGAAATAAACGTATTAAATTTAAGCTCTGATTGCCCCAATTCATCTGTTATGCAATTTGGCTGAAAACAGCTCAGCCCTAAAAGGCATTTCCAAGCTTTTCTCAGCCAACAAAACTTCAGCCATTTTGTTTTCTCAGATTATTCAGCCTTGTCCAATTTTTGGATTAAAGTCCTTTGACTACTCTAGTGGCTATACTATTTTCCTTCAATCATACACTTACAGTATAAAGTCAAAGCTGTGAAAACAACCCAGTGTTTCTTCACATCCTTATTTTCTAGCCAACTATGGCTTTAGACTAAAGCTTTCTCCTTTAGGAGAAAATCCCATTTGCATGTTTTCTTTTGGTTGGCTGGACTCACACACAGACTCTTGGGTGATATTCAGGAGGCTGCATTGTGTTTTGACTGTGTTGGAATTTTTCTTCTGGGACTATATACAGCAGTAGAAGGAGGATATTGTTCAGTTCTTGTTCACCCTAGAACTAAATCACCCTTTTGCAAGAGACAAATACAAAGGCCCTAACATTTTGAGCACTGTTTTTTACTTTGCATTGTAATTCATTTTAATATGAAATATATGTCTGTAATTTGGTTACAGAAGCAATACATTACAGAAAATTTGATTATTCCTGAAAAAGTACAAAGAGAGAAATAAAATCATAAAAGAACTACTAAGAAATAATGAGTTTTATGTTTTTTTCCAGCTATTTATTGATCTTTCCATTTATCCATCCATCCATGCTTCTAACTGTTCATTCATTTGCCCTTCCATCTATCTTCCTTCCATCATTCAGCCATATATACACACACACACACATATATATCCATTCAGTCATCTATTCACTTTTCTACCCATCCATCAGTATTTATCCATCCATCCTTCCATGTATCCACCTATTCATCTTTTCATCTTCCCATCCCTTATCCTTCCATTTATCCCAGGAAGAAATAATAGCCCCTCAAAATATGGTATAGTAATTATGAGTGCAGACACTCCAGTGACTTGCTTTGTGCATTCAAAGCCTGGCTGTATCATGCACGTTCTATGTAACCTTGGACAAGTTTTTATGGCTTCTTTTTCTCCTTTATAAAATGGTATTAATAATAGTGACTACTTCATGCAATCGTGTCAGGATTTAATGATATAATCAATATAAGATGGTTGGCAAAATGCCTAGCATAAAAGAAGTTCTCAGTAAATATTAGCTATTCTTATCATTATTATTAGTCTTGCTTATTTTATAAAGTTGCCAAGATCTGATGAGAAAACATATAAAAGACTTAATACAATGCATAGTTATTATAATTACAAATGCAATGATAAATATGCACATATTTACAATATATATGTGTATTTGCATATATATAAATAAACACAAACATTTTGTTTATGTTACTGATATCCATCTGTTTTATAAACTCATTTTAAATGCTATGTTAATGGTTGAAAATATTCTATAGTACATGTATTTGTAACCAAATTGTTACAGCTATTCATTTAGACTATAATGAATTTCTGTTGTTATTAATAATGCTGTAATGAACATCCCTATTCATGTCATTTCCTTGGACTAAATGCCTTGAAGTGGAGTTGCTGGTTGTATGTTGTACACAATTTAGAGCTTACAATATCGCCACAGTGCCCAGCAAAATGTCTGCACCACTTTGCATTTCCGTCGGGATGCAACGGCCTGGGTTCTCGCCAGCCCTGTGTGTTATCTCTGGAAATGTTTGCCATTCCATTAGACACAACATAGCAGCTCACTGCTATTTTACTACTTGTTTTCAATTACCAGCAAAGTTTGCCATATGTTTTTTTCACCATGTTTACTTCTATTTCTTAAAACTGTCAACTTATAATATTTGTGCATTTTTCCATTGAGGTACTTGCTCTTTTCTTAGTGATTCTGCCAGTTTAAAATTTTAACTTTCTAATAGGAAGGTATTAGAATTTACTCTTCTCTAATTTATAAAAATGGGGCATGGCCTATCAGCAGTGTTCTGAAACTTGCCTTGTGTTTGCTAGAACTTCCCGTGGACTATTGTATCCCTTTAGCTGATGCCAATTCAGCCAAGGGCCATTGAACTTGAACCCATCCCTAGGTACCCCAGAGACTTCTGACTTTTCACATTTTAGTGGATCCCTTTTCATCTCTATGATGATTTCCCAGTCCTTCTAAATGCCAAGTTCATTTTGCTCATTGAAGGAAAATAATATGTAACAATAGTAGGTAACTACACATTTTACCATGATGGTGTATCTCTACTTAGTGTGGGCTTCTCTTTCTTTGTGCTTCTTTTTAAACTTGTGCTTGTTAGACAGGTCTCTATACAATGGCATTTGTGCAGGAGATGCTTCCTTTTAAACATGGTGAGGAAACTATCAAAAGATTTCCATTTAATATATGGAAAAAATCACTTAGATTTTGTGCTCAGAAATTTATCTTCACTAATGGTCTAACAGAAGTTTCCTGACTTTGCTATAAGGGGCAGATAGTATCTATTTTCAGCTTTGCAGGCCACAGACTCTACTGAGCTCTGTGTTTGTAGCACAAAAGCATCCATAAGCAATAAGTAATTAACATGCCTTCTGTGTCCAGTAAAATTTTATAAAACAGGCAGAGGTCCAATTTGGTTCATGGCCATAGTTCTGTGACTCCTGGTCTAAAGATGAGAAAAGCTTTAGGTATGGGAATGGTATGAGAGGAGAACACATTTTAGCTTATTGCTATTAACAGGAAAGAGCCTTCAATGTACCATGGCCATGGACTTGATTAGGTAGAGAATTCCCTGGACAGCTGGCTTTCCTTAAAGAATCCAGCTTGGAGAAGATCTGAGTAGAAACCATATGGGTAGATGAAGAAAAGAAAGGGAGAAGAGTGTTCCAGAGGTCTCATTCCAGCAGGGGACCCAGCCATATGTAGTCTCCTGAGGCTAAGGGTGGCCCTAAGACATGATGAATCCCTCCTCTGGGGACACAGTATGGGGAGCTCTGTGGGTTCTGGCCCCTGAATTACATTTCCGAACTCAACAGTTTCCAATTATTCTAAAAACAAGTGATTTTACCTAAAAGGGCTATACATTAGGTATTTTACTTGGTACTCTTGGTGGATTTTGTTCATTTTTATTTCTGTTTCTTTGGTTAGTTTTCAAAAGGCATTATTTTTCGGAAACCAAATTCCAAAAATCCCCTAACAACCTTTTGGAAAATGACTTACATGCTCTGCAGGCCCTGCCTGTCTGTATTCCCCATGGCCTTGTCATGGCGAGGTAAGTAAGATCGGAGCCTCCATTACCTCAGCACAGGCTGCCCTTTTCATAGTAAGCTTCATGAAATCTAAAAGAATGAAGGAGAAACGTTTGACCTGGCTGTGGCAGGAACTATTGGCAAGAAACTGGACTGGGGGGTCATGGGACCCGTGTGACATTGATTAAATCCCTCCTCCTCCGCATGTCTCAATTTCTTCCTCTGTCAAATGAGAGGATTGGACTAGAAACAGAATGGTCAGTGTGTGGCAGGTGTCCCATCACTCTGTCCTCATTGCCTGTGACAGGCATTGCGACACCGCCACTACTTTCTTCCTGGTTACCTGGAGAAAATGCCTTTCCCGCAGGCCTGCCCCAGCTGACCGTTCCCTCCCCCAGTCTGGGGATGGTCTCAGAGGGCCCACGTGCTGTTGAAGTTCTGTGATCCTCACCAGCCATGGATCTCAAGCATGTTCTGTGCTTCAGTGGGGATTATTCATTACTTTGGACACATTTATTTAGCTATCCCTAAGTGTAGTTAGTCCCTTAAAATGTAAACTTCGCAATTTGCCTATGCTTTTCTTGGTGCCATAGTTTTGCATTTTCTGTCTTGTGGCCTGTTTTAAAATGTCTTTCTAGAGAAAGCTGGGGAGGCCGGCGATAGCTTTCCATTCACCCAAGTTAATGTTTCGTTGTCTGGGGTGTTTTTTTTTTTTTTTTCTTTTAATGAGAATTTTTATAAGAGTTTATTTGGACCAAATTGATGACGTGCTGGGAAGCAAGATCCTAAAGGCTCCTGCATGGGGAGTTTTAAGATCCTGTGCCTTGAGATTTCCTGAGCTAATAGTTTGCCTTATTTACTTCCCTAGGCTGTAATCATTGCGGCTGACCATTTTGATAAGCTACTTCTGTAAAAAGTTCTCCTATGAGTGAGAGACACTCTTTAGGTGATGATTTTCCTTAACCTTGTTTTCAGTTACAGAAAATGATTCTCACAGGAAATTTGTTTTGTTGTTCAAAAAATACCCCTCAAATATTTAAATGCCACAACCTTTTCAATCCTGAAAAATTTTGAATTGATTCATACGTGAAATTTACCACAGCACTCTTGATTCAGGAAACTTGTGCTTCTCCACACCTCCCCCCCACCCCCACGCGCGCTCTCTCCCTCCCTCCCTCTCTCTCTCACACACACACACACACACACACACACACACACACACACACACACACACACTTTTCCTGGGTTCGCAAACGAATTAGGGTTACTAATTCAGTGGAATAGAGTAGAGGGAAAAATAGTAGAAAAGTGGGATGAAGTTGGGGGTATGTTGGCACCCATTCTCTCTATCACGTACAGACCTCAGAGATGGTCTGCAATTTGGGGGTCTTATTAACAGCCAAAGCCAAGAGGAAGATTTTTTCAGGCTTTTGGTTCACAGTGTCCACAGGATAAAACTGTCGTTCAAATAATGCTTCCATTTCCTTGGTATTCAGATCTGACAGGCATTTCTGTTGTGGGTTCTGACATAGGAGCACACATGATAGAGTTGCCTCTGCCTATTATATTTAAATATTGCCTTAGACAAAGCAAACAAGTAAATGAAAAAATCTGGTGTGTCTTTTTTAATAATTCAATCTAAAACTCTCATTCTTCTAAACTAAAAGATTACAACTAAAACACAGGCATTTGAAGGGCATGATTGATTTAAGGTTTTCTAGTGGGAAGACTGTTCATTGAGATGTTTGTTCAAGGGAGCAGGCTCTTCTTTGGGAAGTCAAATAAGCCACAGAGCTCCATGGGAAATTGATTTAAAACATAAACGCATTTTAGAATACTACCTCCCAGTTTTCTTTTTTTCCTTCCTTCTTTTCTTTTCTCTTCTTCTCTTTTCTCTTCTTTTCTTTTTTTCTTCTTTTCTCTCCTCCCTCTTTCTTTTTAAAAGATTTTATTTATTTTGGAGGGAGAAAGAGAGGGAAACATCAATATGTGGTTGCCTCTTATGCACCCCTTACTGGGGACCTTGACCTGACCCCCAATCCAGGCATGTGCCCTGACTGGTAATCAAACCTGAGACCCTTTGGTTCACAAACCAGTGCTCAGTCCATTGAGCCACACTAGCCAGGACCCTTCCTTCCTTCCTTCCTTCCTTCCTTCCTTCCTTCCTTCCTTCCTTCCTTCCTTCCTTCCTCTTTGATACTCTATTGACTCAATGCTATATCTAATTACACGAGCTCCAAATACAAAGCATTAACATCTCAATACATTTGCAGTAAGTTACGCAGTCTTCACGATTCTTGATGCTGACTTCAGGCACAGAGGATCCTTTCCCGGAATCTTGATTTAGATAGACCATGGTTAGTTAACATGGGCAATTAATGAACTGGGAGCCTGGTCCAAAAGAGATGTTCAGGGCAGGAGATCTTTACCAAAGCTACCCAGAGTGGCCATTGTCAGTGATGGGTGATTGCACAGAAAGGACTGTGAGTTTGGTCAGTTACCACCACTTGCAGCCTCAGCTTCCTCAGAAGGTCAAAGACTTAATGACCATCTCAAATCCCTTTCTTTATTGTGTCTTTGCTAGAGTTGTAAATAAATAACTGAGCTGGGCTGAGGTCAGCTCTTCTAGTATCTCATTGGAGTCTGAGGTCTCAGCCATAGAGTTATCACTAGATTAAATCACTCTTTACAAAGAGTGGTATAAGTGGCATTCTTAACATGGAGTTTTTGAGGTAAACTTGTGTTTATTGTCCTCTTTAGTCTTCACAGAAACTATAAATCTGGCAGGGCAAATGTTCTTATCTGCATTTGGAGGTAGGCACCTGAAGCCCAGAAAGTTCAAGTGACTAAGGAGGGCTTTTTATTACTTGTTTTTATAAATTGAATAAAAGAATTTTGGAAGCAACCTAAGTGCCCATCAGTAAATGAGTGGATCAAAAAACTGTGGTACATTTACGCAATGGAATTCTACACAGCAGAGAGAAAGAACAAACTCCCACCCTTTGCGACAGTATGGATGGAACTGGAGAGCATTATGCTAAGTGAAATAAGTCACTGGTGAGGGACAAATACCATATGATCTCACCTTTAACTGGAACATAATCAACAAAAGAAAAAAGCAAACAAAATATAACCAGAGTCATTGAAATTAAGAACAATCTAACAATAACTGAGCAGTGGGGTGAGGGGACAATGGGGGGAAGGGTTTTCAGGAACTACTGTAAAGGACACATGGACAAAACCAAGGGGGAGGGTGGAAGCAAGGGAGGGAGGTGGGTTTGGCTGGAGTCGGGGGAGTGGGGGGGAAATGCAGACAACTGTAATTGAACAATAGAATAATTAAAAAAAGAATCATTCAATTCTTTTAGTATCTCAGAACTCACTTCATACTGCCACCTCGTGGCAGCATGTAGCACGGCACTCATTAAACCCCATCCCTATTAGAGGCTCTGAGTAAAGTGAGTTTCATGCTGGAACATATTTGGAAAATCTGTTTTCTGAACTATCTCTTGGAGACTCTCAATTTCCTGGATATCAAAGAGATCCTCCAAGAAAAAAGTAGGTTTTGTGGAACTCAGCAATTCCCACTTAAAAAAATATCACAGTGCCTATAGAAGTAGAAGAATTAAGAACACACTTTGGAAAATTATCTTGTAGAGGTGTGGGCACCTCTTTAAGGCTAAGACTCAAAAACTGTCCTGCATTCATCTTAGATTTCCTGGCAGTTGGTATAGTAGGAACTCAATGCATTGTTGAAAATACTAAATTGGTCATATACCTTGGATTATCCAGAAGATTCCACATGTCAAATTGTTTCCCTACCTGCTCATACACTTGTCAGACATGTTATTTTTTGCACCAGAAAATACTGTTCTAGTAGAAGCAGGAGTGATCAGTGTTACAGAGAATTGTGTGTGTGGTTATAAATACCAGAGACCATGGTTGAGCAGACCTTGGGTTATACTTATGGCCCTGACCTGATGAACAGGCCACACCTTAGGTCCCCATATGACCAAGAAAAGTAGCAATGCACTCAAGAATGAAGTGATTTAAAAATACCAGCTCCTATGATAGGCTAGCAAGAATGCAAACACTCGTATATATGAATGTTTCTTAAAGCTTTACTCAACCTTGGAAAGTTATCCCTATCATATTGTTGAAGAAAGTAAGGTTCTGAGAGCACTGCTGATACTTTTACAGCTTTGACTCCTCATTTATAACTATCAGCTCAAAGCTCCATGACCTTGTGCAAGTTATTTAACCTCTCTGTGCTTCAGTTTCCTCTTGTGAAAGGAGGATAGTAATATTATTTCCTACTAAGGTGGTCATAAAGATCATAACGATTAAATGAATTAACACATATCTATTGCTGAGAACAGTGGCAGGCACAGAAAGCACTCAGTAAGAACTAGCTGTTATTGTTATTATGTATATTACTTTCTCACATATACACACAGCATATAAACATGCACATTCGTGCACCCTGGTCTCACCCAGCTTACTCAGCAAGATTGCTTTTGGAGGACATTGATTGTTTCCAAAAATCAAATCTACTTCCCATGAACAAAGATTGTTTTCATCATAAAGTTTATTCTGAGGGGTTGTGTTGCATCCTCTCAACATAATTCTCATAGAGGAGACCAAAAATATTTTTGGCAAATAAATATTTTGGCAAGTAAATCTGGTTTGAGTGAGCATCAGATGTCTACTTTAAAGGGGAAAAGAGTAATTTCAGTGTGCAAATTATTGTCTCGTTACTTTATTACGCACCAAAAGAGAGTTTGGGTGCAATGTCTAAAAAGTATAACAAAACCACTACAACTTGTTCTGTCATTTAGCATTTAATTAAAAATAACTAGGAAAACAACTAATTGAAATGCTCAGTGCAATTTTATTTTTAATTCAACAATATGTTGACTGAGTTTTCCAAATTACTAAAAGCATTCAGGCAGTTCTGGGAATTTGGATGTAGTAACCCTTCAGCTCTTTTTTATTTCAAATGTTGGCATTTTACACCAGTGTCAAATATGATAATTATTTTTCACAGATACTGAACTTAATAGAGCAATTGCTAAACACATTTCTGCATTTGGCTCTCCAAGATAAAGTTTGTAAAATTTGCAAGCTATGAACAGTAACTTGACTGTATACTTGCCCGACAATTGTCTAAGAAATGTGCCCTCAGTGAAAGAGAGGGGGAAATAATGGAACCAGATATCGAAGTCATTGCAATGCTAATTGTGGACAATCTCAGTTCCTGAGTTCTGTGTAGATCAGTCATCATAGACTGAAAACAAACAAGCGAACTAAATAGATGGACCTCAGAGTCACCAGAGCCAATTAGATATCCAAAGGAAAAATCCATTTTCAATATGTTACAAAATAACCCAAATACATGTGTATTGGCATCAGCAGTTTTGACAGATCTGGCTTAAAATGGGAGGAAAGCACAAATATAGGGTCCAGCACAAATAAAGCACAGTTTTTATCGCAAGATCTTTTATTAAAAAATCCTAAGCATGTAATTCTGTAACATAACAGTATCACACTCAAGCACCCAATATGACATTTTAGGTGAAATGTTCAAGTTAAAACTATTATTACATCCATATTGTTGTCCTACCAACCACACTCCAGCAGGTGTTACTTCTGCCAGACCCTGTAGATCCAGGCAATTTTAATGTGGCCTAAGAAATAGCAAGTGATATTAATAACATTCTGAACCTTCACTCCAAAATGAAGTGACTGCAAAGTAAACAAAGTTGGAATGTGGACTGAATCAGTCATGGGTTCTAGTAATTGGTAATGTACAAATGTGATTCATTTATGATGAAGCAACAATTTTCTCTGTGGCTAATTGCCATGAATTGAATGTTTGTATTCTTGCAAATTCATGCATTGAAGCCCTCATCCCCAGTGTGGCGGTACTTGGAGGTGAGGCCCTTGGGAGGTAATTAGGTCATGAAAGTAAAGCTCTCATGATGGGATTAATGCTCTTATAAAAGAAAAGACTCCAGAGAGATGATCTCTCTCTTCCATATGAGGACACAGCAAGAAGAGAACAGGTTCTCACCAGACACCAAATTTACTGGCACCTTGATCATGGATCCCAGCATTCAGAGATGTAGGAAATAAATGTTTGTTATCTAAGCCATCTAGTCTGTAATATTTGTTATAGTGCTAAAATGACTAAGACAGTAACACTTGGGGAAATAAAATATACCAAGTGTTTCCAAGGTGATGAAATAGCTTTCTTTTTGGCACGTGGACACTCAACCTCTTTATTTTAGAATTGGGTTGGGTATACTTGCCAGGTCTGGGCTGTTCCCTGATTCCTCCAGGCAAGATCCCAGGAAGCGGAGTCCTGCACCTTACAGGAAACTCTGTAAAGGCAGGTGGCCTTCAGTCATTCGGCACTGCATACCACCCGTCAGCAAGCAGGGGTCTGGCCACATAGGGCCTCCTCTGGACCTCAGTTACACTCATCACTGCGTCCTGAGCACACTTGCCTTCTTTCTGCCTGACACATCTCCGAGCTCCTGCCTCTATAAGCCACTTTCTTTTCACTGCTTCACCTGGATCCGAGTGAGGTCTTTCTGTCCCCACCGAAACACTCCCATTTCAGTAACCTCCCCTTGGTCTTCCGGCTCTCCCCTAAACTAGTCTGCATAGAGCAACCAGACATCACCTACCCCCCAATCTCCACCCCCACCCACCTCCATTCCTAAATAGACCTGTCACATCCTGTGTGAGGAAGTAGCCTGGTCCATTGCCTGGAGGCACTCATCCATCCATTCTTTCATTCAACAATGAGTACACATGCCATGCAGGTGTTGTTCTTCATGATGGGCGGTAGTTGGGATAGAGTTCAGACTCTAAAGCAATGACTTTTTAGTGGAGAAGGCAGTCAACTAACAAATAATAAGGTAATTCAGGTAGGGATAAAATCACAGAAGAAAAATACAGTAGAATGGAAAGTGATGGAAATGCTATAGATCAATGGCCACAGTAGGGCTTCCCATAGGGGTCACATTTGAGAAAAACTAAAGTAAAAGGGTAAGTTCTACAAAACTGGGGGAGCATGCACTAACTGGAGGTGGACAATAGTCCCAGCCTTTGTAGGTCTCAGGAATGCCATGAAGGAAGGAGAGGCTGGGGACTAGTAAGCAAGGGAGAGAGCAGAGGTTGGTGGGACGGGGGTGCGTTGTAGAGGTGGGACTGGTAATAATAATTATGTGGGGCCTTTTATTCTATGATGAGGAGGTTGAACTTTATTGGCTGTGATATGTTTTTTTCATTCAGGTAAAATTTACATGACATAAAATTACCCAATTTAGAGTGAATAATTCAGTGGCATTTAGAATATTCACAATGTTGTGGAACTACTACCTCCATCTAGTTCCAAACCATTTTCATCATACTCCATGGTTAGTCTCCAAACTCCCTACCTCCAGCCCCTGGCAACCATCAATACTGTTTTCTGTCCCTACGGATATGGATTTACCTATTCTGAATATTAAAATACAGAGATACATTCATGTCACTTTCTGGTTTAACATCACTCCCTTCCCATCATAAGTAGGCTCAAACACAAACTCCTTAGCAACCTCTTAATTATCAGACTCCTCCCCAGTGTTCTGTCTTTCTTCCGACCAATCTTTGCTTTACTCTTTAAGACCCAGCCTCACTGATTCTTCCCATTGTCCTTTGCACACACAGGACTTTGTTACTGCTGCAGGGCCTTTGCCTGTGTTGTTTCTTCAGCCTCAAATCTTTGCATGACTGGTGCTTCCTTGTCATTCAGGTCTCAGCTCAAATATCACCTCTTGAAAAGCCCTTCCCTGATTACCTCATGTCAACACCCTGTATTATTTTCTTTATATCACAGTTCACTCTCTGATGTTATTTATTTTGTCTGTTTCCCTATAAGAACAAAGTTTTCACGGAAAGCAGCAGGCTTATCTTCCTTATTCACTGGCGTATTTCCCTTGCTTCCTGTGACAGTGTCAGGCATGTTGATGTTGGGGTAGTCAGGTCCTCTGTACAGCAGACACCAGGACAGGAGGAAAGTGGAAGGGATTTGTTAGGGAAATTCCTGGGAGAGAAAATAAGGGAGGAACTAAGAGACGGGGAGAGATATCAGACCGAGATGCCAGTCTGACCTCCAGTAAAGGAGAGAGAGAAGGAAGAGAGGCTGGGTGGAAGCACCTGAGATTGTCATGCAGTTCTAAGAAGTTCAGCAATGCCATCAGGGGGGACTTGGGCCAAAGCTGACCAAAGTCATGAATTCCCCAGTAATACTGTTGACGGGAGAGACCTGGTTCTTCTTGCTAACGCATGTAAAGAATTACATATCAGCAAATCTTGTAGTATGAAATCAGTTTATTAGTGATCCGTTCCCATGAATGAGAACAGGACTGGATAGAGTAGGGGGTGAAAGGCAAAGTTTCAGGGCAAAGTGGGGTGAGAAAAGTTAAGAGTGGCTGAAGACCAGGGTGGCGAGTTCCTGGGCAGCCTGAGGCCAGGTGGCCAGAGGCCCTGTGGCCCGAGAGCCAAGAGCACCCTGAGCCCCCGAGAGAGGGGGAGAGAGAGAGGAGAGAGAGAGTGAGTCCTTTGTTCTCAGGACTTATATAGTTGGTGGGATAGGAGGGAAAAAGGTTACATATTAACGGGTATATGCGGTGCCAGCTTTCCTGGGGGAATGTGATTACCCCAAACTTAGGTATCTGTGGGGGTCTGTTAGCCCGAATCCTTATCTTGCTCCAGACCCCATTTGTTCATCTTGTTGTAAAACAAATACGTGACAGGAGGCAGTTAATTAAAATTGGGGCACTTTCCAAAGTTATTTACGGGCTCTTTCTGTAAGTATCAGGGACTACTTCGTAAAACAGATAGTGACCAGAGGTAGACATTTAACCAAAGTTGTTTTATGGGCTTCTTCTTTGGGCACCAGGGACCCTCTCCCACATTCCAGGCCTTGGGATGAAAAGCACAGTTTCAAGGTTTTCTCTCCCAGATAATAGAAATGTTACATAGAATTTCAAGGACTTCCCTTCTTCCTTGTTAATATAGTGTGTTTTGTGATGTTGGAACACCTGGCAATATTATCAGACCAGGCTCAGGACTGCTGAGTTAGCGTGTGAGACATGTCTCCCTCCTCCTCCCTGCCTTGGTTTACCATTTATTCTACTTAATTGGTAAAAGATGTTTCCTGGCAACCAGGGTGCTAAATGCTGGACAGTAACAGCATTGCGGTCTCAGAGTTCTTCCTATGCTGTCTCCTGCTTCAATACCACTCCCTTGGTATCCTTGTTACACTCAGTAAGTAGCTGAGAACAGCATGTGGAAGAATGGCCTTGGCGAGAAATGTGGCAGTGGACTTCAGTGGGCAACAGCTGGGGTCAGTAATTAATACTTTCCCTTCAGATAGAGATCATGGCCACCACAGAGATATATACAAAGTGTTAGTTCAGTGAATGAGTAATGAATAAATGAGTGAATGAAAGAATCACTCACTCATGATATGTTTATACCCTTCCTCATGTTTTCAGACTCACTTTTGACTCTGTTAGCTACTTTTTTATTGAGCATCTACTATGTTCTAAGTCATTTGCTTGCAATGCCTCATTTGGTTTTCATAGCAACCCTACGTACCATTTTTATCCATCCCCATTTCATAGATGAGGAAAATGGGGTTCCAATAGATTAATTTGCCCAAGCTCAGAAGCTACTAAGTGGCAGAGCTCTGTCTTCTAAAGTTTATACTTAAAGCCTGTACCTGTAGCTGTTGATGCTGTGCAGTATTGATGGATAGTGGATACAGGTAGAGAGAGATGCCCTGCCCTGCTGAGGAGGGTCCTGAAAATGGCAAGGAGCTGGGACGTAAGAATGAATCCCAGGCTTAGGCCAGGTGACCAAGATGTGCATTTATGAATTTGTATTGATCGTTCTTTCCTTCATTCATCATTCACCAGTCATTCATTCATTTAGCAAACACTTATAAAACACCTTTGCATGCCAGTCCATGGACTAAGTCCTTTTTAATATTTTATTTTATATTTTTAAATATTTTATTGAATTTATTGGGGTTACTTAAACATTATGTTTTTAAAGCACTTATCATGGAAGCTGTGCACAGCTTTTAAGCACTTGAAGTGTGGCTGGTCTAAACCGAGATGTGTTGTGAGTAGCAAATATATACCGTGTTTCAGAGTGAGTATGGAAAATAACTGTAAAAAATAAATCCCACAAACAGATTTTATATTGTTACATATTAAAATGAGCATTTTGAACGATGTAAAATTAAATGAAATATATTAAAATTAACCCCACCCGTTTCTTTTTACTTTTTTAATATGAGCTGTTAGACAATTTGAAAAGCACATCTGGCTTATTGTAGAATTCTCCTATATGGTTCTGGTGTATCAAACAGAAAAGACAAGCACTTTAATAGTGCAGAGGGCTCTGAGAGCACAGAGCGAGGAGCAAATGACTGTGAGGAATGGAGACAGAGATGGCGCATTTGAACTAGACCTTGATGAAGGAGTTGGATTTTGTCCAGTGAATAAGTGGGGGATGACATTCCAGGCAGATGTCAAGGTGTGGACGAAAGTGTGTAGTAGTGAAGACAAAAGCTGCTTCCAGCAGTTTGAGACTGGGATTCTGGATGAGACTTTTGCCTCACCTGGGTTCCCTGGGAAGCAGATTCTGAGCTGGAGTTTTGTATGTTTACTTAGCAAATTGCTTGTTTATTAAAAAATGCATATCAGTTGGTTAAAGCATCATCCTGAAACACCAGGGTTGCCAGTTTGATCCCTAGTCAGGGCACGTACAGGAATCAACCAATGAGTGCATGAGTAAGTGAAACAACAAATTGGTCTTTCTTTCTCTCTCTCTGTCTCTCTCTCTAAAAAAATCAATAAAATTTTTTTTTATAAAGCGCCCTTGACTTCAGCTAGCATTTGGATATGGGCTGTCTGGGGAAAGAGGGAAACCTCGGGTGAGGGGGCTCTCTGCAGCTGAGGCAATCAGTAGTGGGGAGAGAGGACAGTGCTGATGCAGTGACCTCTTCCCTCCTCCTTGCTCAGTGCACAGGGTCTGGCATTAGCTGAGTGGGTCAGAGGAGGTCAGGTCTCTGTCATGTCAGGTGGGTACTTTGGAGTTTGTATAAATTACAGCCAAGGCAGTGGTGAATTTGTATGTGTAATGCATTTACCCATGGCCCCCAGAGTACACTAGAAGACAATTTCTTGGTGTTTAAAAGATTATCCTTTTAATAATTCATTGATCTTAACAACACAATACATCAATGGTTTACACCGAAGCCATGTTTTATCTGCAATGCACTTCTAAATTGAAAGGTACCATAAAATAGCACTTAACTTTCAGAATCCTTATGTTATCTGAAGCTCAGTTTCATATTTGTTTGATGATAACAAATATCCTGTCTATTTTATTATCTAGCACGAGCTCTAGTTTAGGAGCTCAGGAATAAATGAGGTGGTACCTACAGGTGGGTAACACGTGTGTGTGTGGTGAAATGTGTGGGTGGCTTTGACCTTCTAGTTTATTGATAGCGTTTTCACATCAATTGATGGTCATGCAGTAAGACACATCTGCATTTCTGTCTCAACTGATCCATTAGGTGTGAACTTCTGCTACAAAATATGTGGGGTTTTTCACACCAAGCAATTTCCCAACCGTCTGGACATAACAGGGTGTCCTATAGTTTAATTCATTCTGACACTAACTTCCCAGAGTTATCAGAGACCCCACGGGTTAAGGGCCAAGTCCCAAAAGACTGTCCTCACTTCAGATGCCAGTCACAAGTAGTGGGTCCCCAGGTTACCTACACTTTTATCTGACTTGAATGTTAATTGAGGGTTCCCACACACTCCTTCTCAGGCTTGATAATTTACTATAATGGCTCGTAGAGCTCAAGGCAATGCTGTTCCTGCAGTTACTGGTTTATTATAAGGATATTGTAAAGCGTACAGGTGAAGAGATACGGACACTGAGATCTGGAAGTGTCCTGGGCGCAGGAGCTTCTGTCCCCATGGAGTTGGGCTGTGCCACCCTCCTGGTACATGGATGTGGTCACCAATCTGGGAAATCTTCAAACCCCCTACTTCATGGATTTTTGTGGCAGCTTCATTAGGTAGATAAGACTGAGTATTAAGTCAATCTCAAGCCTCTCTCCCTTCCCAGGAGGATGGAGGTGAAGTTTGAACATGCCACGCCTCATATCATGGCCAGGTCTTTCTGGCTAGGTCTTATCAATGGCTAGGACCAGCCCCATTCTGAAGCTCTGTGGGAGCCCACCAATGGTTGCCTCATTAGAAAAAGAAGATGCTCCCATCACCCAGAACATTCCAAGGTATTTAGGAGCTCTGTGTCAGGAACTGGGGCAGAAGCCAAATACAGGGTCTGGCAGAAGTAACACCTGCCTTAGTGTGGTTGGTAGGGTAATAATGCGGGTGTAATAATTTATAGTTTTAATTTGAACATTTCACCTAAAATGTCATGTGGTGTGCTTGAGTGTGATATTGTTACAGAATTACATGCTTATGATTTTGTAATAAAAGATTTTGTAATAAAAAGGGGTGTTATTTGTGCCGAATCCTGGCACAAAATATACTTCTTATGTCATAGCATTCCTTTGACAACAAAAGTATAGACCAATAATCTCCTCCTTTAAGAAAAACAGTTATGTTTTCAGCATAACTAGAATTGAGAACTAGTCAGATTTTCTTTCTACATGTTCTTATTTGTCTCACTATATCCTAGAACCTGGAATTCTGGGTGATGGATATGTGCAAGCGATTTCAAAGGCAGAAGTGTCACCAGTGACCCCCCTTGCCTTGAGAATGAAGGTCAAAACTATATGGTCTAAGCCATTGACCCTTCTCTACCTCTCCTGTGTCATTTTACATCTCTCTCTCTCCCGCTTACCCAGAAACTTGACCCTGTGTTCACTTTCCCAAACATGCCATGCAGAACTATACTAACTTTTTAAAAAAAGTTAACTAACTTTTTTTCCCACCCCAGCACCTTTGCACCTGCCACTCCCTGTGCCAGGAATACCTTTTCCTGAGTCCCATTTAGATCATGAGTTCTTAAATTCCACTTAAGTGCTAATGCCACTGGAAAGAAAAGCCTTCTCTGACTCTCTGATCAGTTCTGAAGGTTCCCAATCCCACAGCACTTCCCCTTTTCATAGTACTCACCACCCTCACCAATATCTTTATTCCTGATGGGCAGCAAAGACCAGGAGGGCAGACTCTTGCTCATCCACAGCATAGCTGGCTGGGTGCTCACCACATGGAGAGTGTGAATAAGTGAGTGACCATAAGAATAAATAAAATATCACAGACAGGCCAAGCAGAATAAACTCTGGAGCTGAGTTTTACTTGGATATTGATGATCATTACTGCAAGAGTTTCAGCGAACTGATGGGGCTGCAAGACAGTTTGCCCTGGTTCAAGGAGTGCACCAGCAGTGAAATAGGGAAGACAGATAGGAAGTAAACTCTATCAAAAAGCTCAGCTGCCTTGGAAAGTTAAGAGATAGGGGAATAACTTCAGAGGTGGGTAGAATTGAAAAGGGTCTTTTTATTTTTTTCAGTTTCTTAGAATAAATAAGCCTTAAATATATTTGTAAGCTGCTGGGAAGTAGCCAGGGGAGAGGAAGTCATTGAAGATGGAAGAGAAAAAGAGGGTAATTGATGGAGCAATGTCCCCAAGGAGACATGAGGGATGACATCAAGAGGGTGGGTCGGGAGGTGAGCCTAAGAGAGGCCAGTGCCGAGGCAGGTGATATTTCTGTCCGGCCCTTCAGCTTTGGTGCAGGAGAGGGAGGAAAGCATCAATCACTTCCTTCCTGGCTGGGTAAATGCCAAGAAGTTCTACGGCAGAAACTTCCCCAGGCAGAAGGCTTGGAATTAATTGTGAGGATTAAGCATAAACCAAATGGAGCAGGAAAGTCGTAAGCACTAAATCCCAAGAATAGAGCCTTTCCAGATCAAGAATATGCATCTGAGAATGATCAGGTAGCTCCTAAAGCTGCAGGGCATCTCTTGGTACTTGGAGATCACGTTAATGCCCCCTCAAAGGTTGTTTCACATGGGCCAAGATGTATATTGATTTTTTTTTTTCCTGTGATTACACTTCCAGAAAGAGAGCATGATCTCTGGAATCTGTTTGGGGAATAAAAATGTCTGTACAGGAGAAAAGGATATTTTTTGACCTTCTACTGGTATTGTCTCGTTGTTCTTGTCACAGCTTGTTCACAAGCAATGCAAGGCCCCAAATTAGGAATCTCTTTGCAGTCCTTCAAGTATGATTTACCTGATTAACAAAATCTTTGTGGAATGCAGAGGATTTGCCTGAAGATGGGTACGTGTGTGTGTAAATGAATAAATGAGATTCTTGGGTAGCCAGGGAGCGGAGCAGACCTGAGGGCGAGCTGACCTTGTGTTTTCTCTAGGATCTTGGCAATGGGCCAAGATAGCAGTGCCAAATTAAAATATAAATATTTGGTGAACAAGCAAGTGCATGGGTGAATGCAAGAATGAGTGGGTCAGAGAGTGAGTGAGATTACGCATTGCTCTCTAGGCTCTGGAAAGCTTTACTCCCCAGATGGGCACATCACCTGAGACATGGTAGATACTTAATATTCTTCACGTAATCAGTCAATAAATAGCAGTCATGCAGCCAACAAACATTCATGGATTAAATGAATTAATACTTGACAAATACTTATAACAGAATTTAGCATATAATAATAGGTGCAGTGAAAGTGTTAAATAGAAAAAATTGACATCAGCTATATGCCAGACCCTGTGCTGAGTTCCAGGATATAACAAAGCAGAGCTGACACAGGTCCTGTCCTCAGGAAGGATATTTAGAATCCAAAGGATCGTTTCATTGCCCTCGTAGGACATCACTTCCATTGCTTCCATCTGTAGAGAAGATTCTCAGTGCCGATGTTTTTCACACACAGGACCCCTAATCATCCCAGAAAGTCTTAGATGTATTAGCAACCTCATTTTTCCTGAGCTAAATCTTACAGAATTCTTTTAGTGATTTGCTCAAGGTCACTCAGCTACTGGGAGACAGAGCTAAGAATCAGACACACCTCTGTCTGATTCCAAAACTTGGGCCATTTTTTCCCATATTAAACTGTCTCTAATTTGTCCATTTTAACATAAGAAAGAACTAAAAGGCTCATGTTGTTGTATTTGAGGTGATGTGTGAAAGTTTGATAGCCATTTTTCATAATACCCATAGACTTTACATATTTTTGTGCCCTAACCTTCTAAACTGATGAAACCCTGTTCTTTATGTTCTGAGGTTATTCTTCTTCTAAGTTTAAAATGATCAAACCTACTGGGAGGAAGGGTTCCCTTAGGAGTTGCTTTTTAAAATAAACAGAAATCAATTTTGACTTGTTTTTTAATCATGATAAATGAAGCCAGGTTGTGGGGGGGGGGGGAGTCCCAGCATTAGTTGAGGATCATTTTGCCAGGATGCATTGGTCTTTGACAAGCAATTAAGAAGCCCTCTGATTGTGGCTGGCAGTGCCACGGCTCAGCACACTCCTGATTAATTCTTATTTTCATTCCTTCCTTGGGATTTATTTACTCATTTCACCTGGAATCTGTTTAGCTTCTTAACCTTTTCCTTCCCCCTTTCCTCTTTTTCGCTTGGCCCCCTACACCTTCACCTACCCACTAATCAGTGCCATGCTCATTTCTGCTAGTGAAATGCCATGTCGTGTTGTTGTTCACTCACTGTTCATCCATTCATTCACTTAGTTTTTCTTCCTTGGAAGTCTTTCATGGTGGACTTCTTCATCTAAGACCACCTTGGTTGACATTCTCTATTTCCATCTAGGTATGCTTGCAAAATCCAGAGAACATCTTACTTGGGTTGTTTGGAGGGAGGGGTTCATCTGATGTGAGCTAGCTATAGCAGGTTTGGAAACACATAACAGTGAGAAGCCTGAAGTCTGAGCAAAATGGATGGGTCTTGAAGAAGTTACAAAAGATGGAATCAACATCTTTATCTTCATGATTCTCAACTATTGAGACCTTTTTCTCATCCAGGCACTGTGTCTGAATCTTTCATCCATTATTTCTTTTAATCTTTGCAGCAACCCTATGAGGAAGGTCATGGGGTGAGGGCCTCATTTTATGGACAAAGTGACTGGGGCTTAGAAAATTTAAATCACATGAGCCTCTGTCTGAGTTACTAATAGGAGATAACCCATAGCAGACACGACCTCACACATGGCGTCCACAACAGCAGCAGCATTGGACGCCTTGGTTAGGTTGAGTTTGCAAGGATACCCTATTGAATCATGAGTTCCACAGAATTGAGACCTATACCACACCACCATTCTTGGCCTGCCCTACCTGGGGACAGAAGTGACTTAGTGGATGCTTGGCCCTGTGAAGAGTTTTCAAATGCTCTGCTTGTCTCAGTAGACTGTCTAGCATATGCAGTAGGAGCATCTTGTCATGGTCTCTGACCTTCATCCTCAGCTTTTCCTTCCATCTATGAAGAGTTCCTCCCTGATGCTGCACCCCCTATCTGCATACCCTGCCACCCTTGGCTCTTGAGCCCTTGCCTCATTCTCTCAATGATTCTGGTTTCTAGTCCTGACTCCTTTTGGAAAATGCTTCTCCCAGTTGAGTTGCCCGGGGACCTTTTCCTGTGCAGCCCAGACTCATTATGGTTTGTCTCACTTTAGGGGGTAGTGCACACAGGGAAAGGGAAATGGACTATTACAGTATACGACTTGTGTTAAGGGGTTTACAGTGAGGAGCCTAGAATAATCCGTAAGCATCTTAATGAGACAGGTTTATTACCTGTGTTTCATACATGAGCACACTAAGGTTGGAGAGGTGATATAGATTGCTGAAGTCCTGTTAGCTAGGAAGAGGCGAAAAAGACTTGGTCCCTGGTTAGCTTGGTCTCTCTCCTCTCTGCTCTCCTGGAAGTCATAGGATACTGTGATTTCCTTCTAAACTGCTTTCCCCATTAAAATTATCACCTGTCATTAAAATATTTAAGCACACAAATTAACTGGCACTAATTATGATATTTCAAAAGATGACAAGCAATTTAGAGTGAGATTTAAAGGAAAAAAAGCACCTAAATATAACTTGGCATCTTTCCTAGTAAATAGAAACCTTTGTCAATCATGACTTTATCAAACTCCAATATGCCTCAGGTCTAAACAGAAGAGAACATTGTGACTCATCTACATTTTAGTAGGCTCAGAAGCATGTAAATATTTTTGGAAACATTTTGGTACCCAAAGCCATTGCAAGTAGCTTTCTGTTAAATCTCTAATGTTCTCTCTGAAGAGAAGTTGAAATGATGACTTTCAACTTAAATTAGGAGATGTTGAGGTTTCTCCTAGACAATTAACGAGGGAGGTTTCTCCCTCATTAATTCACATCCCTCCAAATCCTTTGTCCTTTTACACTTTGTGGTAAATTAAGGCAGAGACTAGAAGGTGTGGTCTGGGGGAAGAGTGCTCCATCTGGCTGTGCAATCATGCAACGTGGTCTTCGGTCTGCAGTCTGTGTCACTCAGCCCCTCCTTCCATCAGAACACGGAGCATGTTAACTAGGAGTCCGCGTTTACCAGAGGCAGCCAACTGCTCCTGAGCAGCTGGGTGGCTTGACGAGCAGGCCATCCCTCCTTTTGGGCCATGAGGAGAGTGCAGCATTTGAACTAGGTGAACTCGGGTTTCCTCCATGGCTGTCAAATCCCACAGGCTTCAACTCTACTTGCTGCACTTTGACTCTTCTCTAGAAATTTCTTCCTGAGTCTGTGAAACAAATAGCAGTGATTTTCCAGGGGAAGTGGGAGGAAGCAAAGGCAGCCCCGTTAGCACAGTGAACTGCTGTTGCTGCTGGTGGTTCCTAGAACTGCCCCATATATTGAAAAGAAAGGAAGAAGCTGAGAATCACTGTTCTGTGGATTGTTTCTGGACCTGCTTATTTTACAAGTGATGCTATTGGGGCCCAGAGAAGCTAAATAACTTACCCAAGGTCACACAGCATTTCATAATGTAATCTGAACACTTAAGAGCAAAATTGATTTTGTTTTATATCTGACAGTTATTTTTAAGGAAAGGTAACCATAACAAAATGATTAGAATGTTAAAAAATGAATCCTGTGTGTGTGAGAATTGTTATACAAATTTAAAAAAACTAGTATGACTTCCAGCCAAGATGGAGGTGTAGGTGGACACACTGTACCTCCTTGCACAACCAGAATTAAGGACAACAAAGATTTAGAAACAAGAAAACAATCAGAATTTATAGAAAATTGAACTATATGGAAGTCCAACAACCATTCATCCAGACCAGTAAGAGGGGTGGAGTCATGGCAGGAAAAAGTGGAGGTTGGTGGACCCGGCATACAGGCAGCAGTGGCTGGCAGATCTCAGGCATACAGGCAGTAGCTAGCAGACCTCAGATTCACAGGCAGCGGCTAGTGGACCCCAGGGTGGCAACTCTGCAGACCCAGCAAGGCCACACAAGGTGACTGGCTGACCAGGTGGTCCCACATTCACACACAGATAATCCAGGTGAAGGGGAAGTGGCAGAAGGTACTGGAATCCGAGAGAGAGAGGAGCATTGTTCCCTCTCGGACCCCGCACCCGCATACAGTGTCACAACCCAGCCACTGGGCTGCCCCACCCTGGGGAACACCTATGGCTCTGCTCCTCACTACCTAACAGCTGCAACCAGACCAAAGGAAAAAAAAAAACAAACAAACCAAAAACGGCTTAAATGGGAGAACAAATGAAAGCCCCAGAGCCAATTCATCTAAGTGACCAAGAGATAGTCAACCTATCAGATTCACAGTTCAAAGCCCTGGTGATCAGGATGCTCACAGAATTGGTTGACTTTGCTCACAAATTAGATGAACAAATGAAGGCTACACTAAGTGAAATGAAGGAAAATTCACAAATCAATAGAGTGGACCAGAAGGAAGAAACAAACAAACAAACAAACAGAAAAGAAGGAAGAAACAAGAATTCAAAAAAGTGAGGAGAGGCTTAGGAACTTCCGGGACATCTTTAAACATCCCAACATCCAAATTATAGGGGTACCAGAAAGGGAAGAAGAAGAGCAACAAGTAGAAAACTTATTTGAACAAGTAATAAAGGAGAACTTCCCCAATCTGGCAAAGGAAATAGACTACCAGGAAGTCCAAGAAGCTCAGAGAGTCCCAAAGAAGTTGGACCCAAGGAGGAACACACCAAGGCACATCATAATTACATTAGCCAAGATTCAAATGGAGGAGAGAATTCTAGAAACAGCAAGGGATAAGGGGACAGTCACCTACAAAGGAGTTCCCATCAGACTGTCAGCTGATTTCTCAAAAGAGACCTTCCAGGTAATAAGGGGCTGGAAAGAAGTATTCCAAGTCTTGAAAGGCAAGGACCTACATCCAAAATTGCTCTATCCAGCAAAGCTTTCATTTAGAATGGAAGGGCAGATAAAGCACTTCTCAGATAAGGTCAAGTTCAAGGAGTTCATCATCATCAAGCCCTTATTATATGAAATGTTAAAGGGACTTATCTAAGAAAAAGAAGATAAAAATGTGACAGTAAGAAGACAGCAAACTCACATATATTAACAACCACACCTAAAACAAAAGCAAACTAAGCAAACAGCTAGAACAGGAACAGAAACACAGTAATGGAAATCACATGGAGGGTCAGCAACAGGGGAATTGGAGGAGGAGAGAGGGGGAAAAGGTACAGAGAATAAGTAGCATAGACAGTGGGTGGAAAATAGACATGAGGAGGGCAAGAATAGTGTGGGAAACGTAGAAGCTAAAGAACTTATGACACATGGACATGAACTAAAGGGGGGGGAATGTGGGTGGGAGGGGGTGTGCAGGGTGGAGGGGAATGAGGGGGGAGAAGCAGGGCAACTGTAATAGCATAATCAATAAAATGTATTAAAAATAAAATAAAGAACCTAGAAAAGTTAAAAAATAAAAATAAAAAATCTAGTAAAGAAAAATTAGAACTTTCTGAACAAAAATGTTCAAAATAGTGACTAAAGAAAATACAGGGTCCAGCATAAATAAAGCCCCTTAATTACAAAATCATAAGCATGAAATTCTGTAACATAATAATATTACACTCAAGCACACCACGTGAGATTTTAGGTGAAATGTGCAAATTAAAACTATAGATTATTGCACCCATATCATTACTCTACCAACCACACTCAAGCAGGCGTTACTTCTGCCTGCTTAAAAACCATGTATCCCTTGGAGCAGTGCTGTCTGACACAAATTTATGTAAAACACATAAGTAAGTTTAAATTTTCTAGTAGCCATGTTAAAAAAAAATTAAAAGGACCAATGAAAGTAATTTAATGACATGTTTTAATCCAGTGTAATAAATAATAAAATAGCATTATTTCAATATATGGTTAATATAATAAGTTACTGAGATATTTATTCCTCTATACTGTCTTTGAAATCCAGTATGTGTTTATTTCATACTTTGCATACATCACAGTTCTGACCAGTCAGCTTTCATGTGAATGACCAGTTGGTTTCTCCTGTGTCTCTCTGTGTTGTGTCTCTCCTCTTTTTAAAAAAAAAAAAAATACATATTTTATAGACTATGCTATTAATGTTGTCCCAATTTTCCCCCTTCAACCCCCTCCACCCAGTACCCCCATTCCCTCCAGCATCCCCTTCTCCTTAGTTCATGTCCACGGTTCGTGCGTGTAAGTTCTTTGGCTTCTTCATTTCCTACACGATTCTTAACATCCCCATCTGTTTTGTACCTCCCAATTTGTGCCTCTTGTTCCCTGTGCCTTTTCCCCCATTCTCCCTCTTCCCCTCCCAGCTGATAACCCTCCATGCAGTCTCCATATCAATGATTCTGTTTCTGTTCTGCTTGTTTGCTTAGTTTACTTTTTTTAGATCCAGTTGTTGACAGTTGTGAATTTATTATAGTTTTAATGTTCATAGTTTTGATCTTTTTTTTATATAATCCCCTTTAACATTTCACGTAATAATGGCTTGGTGATGATGAACCTCCTCTTTCTATCAGGACACCAGGCATTGGATTTAGGGCCAACCCTAGTCTACTATGACCTTATTTTAATGTAATTACATTTGCAAAGATCTAGTTCCAAATACACCAGGCATTGGATTTAGGGCCAACCCTAGTCTAGTATGACCTTATTTTAATGTAATTACATTTGCAAAGATCTAGTTCCAAATAAGGTCATATTTTGAGATTCTGGATGGGCTTGAGTTTGGGCAAGGGGCAGGGACACCACTCAACTTAGTATAGCTTCCAGTAAAGGTTTTCTCCCAAGATCCTTCACTGAGTCTATCAGTAACTTAATCTGAAATGTAGAATTTTAGAAACAGAATAGGTATCTTACTATCACCTAGTTCAGTGGAATCCTTTCTTTGAAAGACAATTTCATCACAATTTAGTCCAGGAGAGAAAACAGAATGAAGCACAGATATGTGTTAGGAGGAGGAGAGGAAGGCCAGAGTGACCGTGACCCCTTCCCTTTGCCACTCATGAGGCTCTCAGAAGACTTGCTTAGCATCCCTAGGGCCACATCAACCCCTCTTTAATCATAACCCACCTATTGTATAGGTCTAGAGCAAATGTTAGAGAGCTGTAGCGAGTTCTCCAGAATTATACCACAACTTGAACCTGAGCCGTGCCTCACCTACAAAGTGTCCAAAAGCTTGACACATCCATCTCTCTGTTACCATCGTAGGGGTGGGTGACAGAAGCCAGTGGTATATTTTTCTTTGGAAAAAGAAAAACAAAACATTGTAAAAAGCAAAACATTTGCAAAACATCTGTTTTGCAAAACTGTAAAAGAAAGTTCATGGTGAGGTCAAAGCCATGACAACATCTGCTGCCTCCTGTGGATTTTCTGTCTCCAAGTAAAGGAAGAGCTCAGCCCAGCCACCCCTGGGTCTGTGTGTGAGGAGGGGACCCTGTCAAGGACTCTCTTCTCAGTTCTTCCTGCCGTACAAGTCTGCCCGGGATCTGTTCCAGTCCCATTTTTCAAGAGCATTTTGAGTATTTCCCTCAAAGTAGAGACAATGTATCTTTGAATCCAAAGCATGGTCTGAGACTTCCAAATTTCTTTTTTTTTTTTAAATTAGCTCCTTCAAGTTTTTTTAAATTAATAGCTTTAATTTTTAGAACAATTTTTAGGTTTACAGAAAATTGAGCAAATAATACAGAGAATTCCTATATATATGTACCCCGCCCCCACTCATACCTTCCTCTATTAGTAACATTTCCCATTTGTGTGGTACTTTTGTTACAATTGATACAGCAATATCAATACATTATTATCAAGTGAAGCCCATAGTGTGCATAATGGCTCACTCTTGGTGTTGCGCACTCTGTGGGTGTGAACACACGTGTGAGGCATGTGTCCCTCTCATGGGAGTAGGCAGAGCAGTCCCACTGCCTGAGAGGTCCCTGTGCTCCACTCCTTCCTCTCCCTTCCCCGCACCCCCCCTCCCGCCCCCAGTCCCCGAATAGCTCATTTCTTTCTCATCACCGAAGGACACTCCATTGTATGGATGTTCCAGCTTGCTTTTCATGATTTTCCCCTGTAAAACCACTCTCTGAGTGTACCTGAAGCCAGATGTACAGCAAGATTAGAGGGTCCTTCATGGGCACAGCCTGCTCTGCAGGAGGAAACCCATCCAGCCCAGGCCGTTTGCCTGCTGGCTTGCCATGTGTCTGAAATATGCTGCTGCTTCTCTCTAATATGGTTCCAGAAGGGTTTGGGGGTTTTGTTATTTTTTTGCTTAATTTAAGACAATACATTATTTAGGAACATAGATGTCTGTTGGGTTTATTGTGCTCCTGATTCTGTCGAATCACACTATCTTTAGCCTGTAGAAGGCTCCCGAGAAAAAGGAATTAGGGGTGTGAAGAGGCAAGGAGAGTTTTGAAATGAGGAAGGGACAAGAACACATTTGGAAGCTCCACATTCCCCAAGATATTGCTCTGTGGGTGCTAAGGGTGCTAAGTAGATAGAACTTGAGAGAGAAGGTGCTTCCTGTGGAATTAACATTTCAAAACAGCCTAAAAAGTGCCAGATGCAAGACGAAATGGACCAGCTAGTAATGAACATTCCTCCCAGATAGGGCTGCCCAGTGCATGGCTGGTGCAGCTTGTGGGGGTCAAAGGTGCACCTTCCTGTAATGAACTTGGAGCCCCAGGTTAGCATAAGCACCAGCCAACCAACAGCCATGGGCAGCTGATGAATGCCCTTTGAAAGCATATATTAAAAAAAGTTTGGAGGCTATATATGGGCTCACTTTGATTTTAAATAATTCAGAAAAACAGAAGTCCCTTTTTTCTCCCTGTAACCATATTCCTCTCATAGATGTAACCTCATTATTAGTGGATGGACATCCTTCCAGAGGGTTTTCTGGTTATCTAGATACACATATGTATGGCCATGGATACAGAGAGGTTTGTGATATGGGTAAGACATATATGATCCTACTACTTGAAGTTTTCTGGAATTTGCACTTAAATTTTTAAGCCCTTTTAACTGCTGCATAATATTCTTTTAAATACATATATTTACATGTGATATCCACATGAGGAGATAGGTATTTATTCCCAATCTTTACTATTACATATGTTGTAGAAGTATTAATATTTACCAATGTCTGGCTTTTTTCTACTTCCTAGACGTAAGAGTTGATAAAAGAGTATACTTTCCTAGCTTTTTGAAATTAGCCATCTCCATGTCACTGGATCTGACCATTGAAATGTGTGTGCAAGTGGTCTGTGTCACTTTCAGGTCAAAGCGTGTAAGTGTCGGTGCTCAATTCTCCAGTCCTCTCTTCCATGTCGTTAGATGCTGTCTCTTGGTTACCTGGGTCCTTAGGCGTCTGTGATCATCAGAATCCAGCTGCTGATTTGCATGGGACAAGGGGCATGGAAAAGAAATAAATCCTCGTTGTTCCCAGCCACAGAGACTTTGGAGTTCTTTGTTATCACTGCACAGCCTGGCCTATCCTGGCTGACCCTCAGCAGTGAGCAGCCTGTGTGTGCTTCTTTCTGCACAGATGACAGCGTTTCTCCAGGAATAACTGTCTATTGCAAAGTCAAAACATTCAATTGCTTTTAAAGCATCTTTTTATACATCCAGCCTCTACCTTTTGTCCCTTGGCCCCTCTGCATCTCTTGATTTTAGACTCCTTTCTATTATTTATTCATGGTTTATTAGATAAATGTCTTCCCCAGACAAACCAGGAGCTCCCTGGAGTCTGCCGATTCTTTTGCCTAAGCCCCCGGTGTTAGTGATTGTTTCATTAAACTCTAATCTCAAGGCTAATCCCTGCTGGAAAATGTGTTCTGTCCTATAAGAAAGCTCCCAGGCTCTAATTCTCAAACCACTAAACAGGCCATGTGGGTGTTTAGTGGTGCTTATTGGTGATCATGTGACATTGTTATTTCTCTCTGCACATTTCTCGTATGATTCACACCGTCTAAAAAGATTACCTTTTGGTTTGGGAGGTACTGAATTAGAGAATGAGATTTCCAAAGCCCCGTCTTCTTCTTTAGAGCACAGTGAGGGTGTTTATTCCTACCCAGAGGGCCAAGGATGCTGCAGGCTTCTTACCTGATAAGTTCATTTAGGTCTGAGCTGTGCAGCCAGTGGGGCTGCAAATAGGATTTTTTTTTTTTTTTTCTGGCTGGTGTGCTCTCCACCAGAAGTTAGCAGCAGGGTTAAGATGCTAAGGTTGATGTAGATGCAGGACTCAGCCCAGTTGCAGGACTAAGCCAGCCCAGTCAATTTTGGGCTGTATTCATCAGGGTGAGGGGACCCGAGATTCCATGTTGATGAGAAGCATAAGAAGGTCAGAACCAAAACAGAACTTTGAGAGCCTTGTAACCGATTCCTTAGCTTCCCTGAGAACTGATATTCTTTGCAACTTTTATTAATTCACACGTTTCATTGGGGTGTGAGGCATAATGTAGTTTGTGTGAAAAATAAACTTCTGCCAAAAGAGGAAAACGGAGAGTCTAGGAAAGTTTGTCAATTCAGCTGAGTATGACTACTACATTTATCACTTTCATTTCATCACGCTTCTTCCGCATCACAAAACCATGATGGCTCCCTGATATCCAAAGCATCCTGGCATCACCTCTTTTAGGACAAAGTGACATGGAAGGGTCTCTGCACAGGCTGAAACCTGAACCTTGAAGTTGTTTCTTGCTTGTAGTACAATTCTGGACCAATCCTCCCTCCTCTTTGACTCTGTGTCTCCAGTGTAGAGTGGGGAGAATAACAGTGCTTACCCCACAGGAAAATGGCCAGAATTAAATGGACTAACCTTCAAATGGATAGCAAAGATGTTCTAAGCTTTCACCCAAGAGGAGAGCGCAGACACCATGACACAGTTGGCACCTGGTAAATGCAGGTATTCAGATGGTGCTGTCCTCCTCTTATCCCCCTCACTTGCTGCCATACATCATCTGTGGGCCTGGGTCCCCTTCATCCATGGCCTGGACATGCCTCTGGCTGCTGGCCCAGAATCCTTTTGCCACCAAATTCCCCAGATTCCTCACCATCTGCCTGCTTTGAGCTGCCTCACTAGCCAGTGTCCTAGAGCCTCAGCTCCCGGGCTCTGGCCTTGTCTAGCCTCCTTGGGCTTCCAGATGCCCTTTCTGAAGCTAAAGTGCAAGTGATTTATGATTTGACCATGACCCGATCCAGCTCCCCATTGCAGATCCCCCCAGTGCCACACAACTCTCATTGCTCTAATTTGACAGCTGTTCCTGCCCTCTCCTGAGCATGGTGGCCTGCCATCACCATGGTTACCTGCAGGGAGGGCAGCTTTTCTTCCCCTCTCTTCTCCCACAAATCTCCAGTCCTCTCCCTCCCCCATTCCTTGTCTGTGTCCCTCCTTTAAGATTTACAGAAGCTCTGCCTCTTTGTGTAATGTCTTCTTTCACATTTGTCTTGTTTTCTTAACTATTTAGCAAACTCATCAAAGATGAAGGGTTGACATGACTACAACTCTCTGTCACACAGGGAGGAAACTAAATTTGAGCCAGCTAACTTAAAATTTCCTGCTCAACTCTCAAAACTTTATGGGCCTCCACAACACACAAGTGGAGTTCAGACAATTTTAAATTAATGTGTGCATGAGTGCAAGAGGGCTGACGTGTTCTTATACAGCTGTGGTCTCCCAGCTAGTGTGAAACCCTCTGCTAGGTCAAAACATTTCTTAGAGTGATGAGTGACTAATATGAAAGACAAGGAAGAGCACAAGAGAGTTTGATTAAAACACTTAGCTGGATGTACTCCATTGGTCCCCAGGAGGAAGAAACTGACTAATTTTCATCTTCTGTTAGTGCATTTAAAGACAGTAGTGCCTAAAAAGTGTGTCTCTTCAAATATTTGCTCTCTCAACATTGTAAAATCTGTATTAAGTCTTAATTCAAAGTACATAAAATTGGGGTGAAGCTGGGTGAGCTTATTATTTGTGTTGATGAATGAGGCTCCTGAGTAAATGTTAATTTAATTAAAAAAAAACAAAAAACCTCAGTAGAAATGCAACTCAAACTTTAAAATGGACTTCAGAACTGTCTAAGAAGTGTTTTCTGATTCAAAGTGAATTAGAGTTTAATTTTTTCCCCAAAGGGCAGGTGGTAGGCCTAAAGAGAGAGGGGGAAGCACCATTGTACTGTGGTCTTCTGGGAGGTGTGTGCTGCCGGTTAGTCCCGAGCATCGCAGATACTCATGGGGGTGCATGGGTTCTTCCAGCACTTAGAGCTACTCTTTCCCTACTCTGGGTCTGATACTGGCTCCTCCCCACTCCCACCCCCAGGACTGTAATAAAGGGAACAGGGTAGAAATCTAGGCCTTAACTGTTAGAGTCACCAGCGAATAAGGTCCATGAGGCAGTCAGGGGAAACAGGTCTAAAAGAGACTGTACTGTATGGGCAGCAGAGCATGTGAAACAAAGCACAAGATGCTGGAGTTGATGCAAAAACACGCTGGTGTGATGCATCAGGGTGTGGATGGGGGAGGACTGTCCATAATTATCTGACTTGGGGCACCCCACGAGCAGACCCTGACATGGGGGTTAAGGGCAGTTAGTTTACTTGGGAGATGAAGGAGACACAGGTGGTGTTGCAGGGGCTTGAGCCAGGGAAGGGAAGGCAGCTAGCTAGTGAAGCTTGTGTGTGTTCGATGGTAACCAGTGGGGGCGGGGGTCCATGAGCCTTAACCCTTAAGGGGAACACTGAGAAACAGTATGCGTAGAGTTCCTCCTGAGGGGCAAGGGAGCCCTGGTGTATTTATGCCCCATCTTACATTAGTCCTTGTTTAAGAGCTGGCAAAGCATGAGTTAGAGGAAGCTCTCTGGCCAAGAAAGGCAGTGCTGTCCCCCACCCCCAGATATTGGTAGATACAAGTCATTATGCATTTGTCCAGACCCACAGAATCTTCGACACCAAGAGTGAACCCTAAGGTAAACTACGGACTTCTGGTGATTGTAAGTGTCCGTGCAGGTTCTCTGGTCAGCCGAGCTGGTAGTGGAGGAGGCCGTGCATGCGTAGGGGGGAGTGTATGGGAAGCCTCTGTGCCTTCCTCTAAATTTTGCTATGAATCTATAAAAAAATCAAGTCTTTAAAAAGAAAGAAAGGAGAAATGACATGATTGGCCCAAGGATGGGAGTGGATGGCAGAAAGGGAGCTATGAGGAATGAAGACAGGTTAGCCCCTGCCTGCTTTCTACCAGTGGTTTGGTAGGTTCTTGCCAGAGGCTAACTTAGCTTCTAGAGCAAGTTTCTACCTGGTACAACTGATCCCACCACCCTCCCTCAGGTCCCCACCATGACCCACTTTATTCATTATAATAATGAAGAAGGTGTGTTGAGTACTGTTTACCTTTCATAATATTTTAATCCATGTAATGTTTGTAATAATATATTCAGGTGAATATTGTTATTACCCCCATTTTATGAGGTGGGGGGAATTGCCTATTTAGCAATTTTAAGGTTTACTAATCTGAAGCGGATTTTCCATTGTTTCATAGCTAGTAAATAGTGGAATTGGTCAGTTTTTTTCAACTCAACCACCTAAAAATGTCTTAACCATGATTCCTGCCAATACTGTTCTAATCTAAAAGGGCCCAAGCACTTACTAGTAGTTAACAAGTCTGATTTTCTCAACAAATAACAGTATTTCCAAAAACTGAAGGAACTGAAGTTGTGATGATTTTTTTTAAGGCAAAGCATCCATTGTTGAAGGCTTGTCAGAACTGATGCAGACAGAGTGCATTCTAATTCCCAGGGTGTGGAGGGGAATGGGGCCTGACCGTCCTGGAATCTGCAGCTTACGAGGGATCAGCGATGTGGAGGTTACATGCTCCACTTAGACGTCAGTGCTCTCTGCTACTAAATGGTCCCTGGGTTCGTTTATCAGACTCTGCAAATTTGTTTAACTCATTATTTATAGCATCATTAAATCCAGCTGAAGATACCAAAAGGTGTCACTGTGAGCATCAGGCCAAGTCCAATTTTAATCCTTAGAAAACATGTAAAATGACACTCTCCCCCTTCCTCCCCCACCCTCATCAGGGATAGTGGATGGAAGCAAGTGTTAAATTTGCACAATGTGCAAGGGTCTAAATTTTCACTGAATCCTAACTGACTGGATAGCCTGTTGCTTTTTGAAATTGGATGATGAAATGTAACCCTGGGACAGCTTCAACTCAGCTCAGGCCTGAATGTTCTCTGCAAAATGGCCTAATTTGGTGGTTACAGCACTAGCGTTATATGTGCAGTGATCAAGTGCTGTGTTTTCAATTGTCCTTTTTATGGTCAATTAAAATAGTCTTAGGATATAGATTTAATATCCAAGGAGTCTAATGTAACACACTAAAGTGTGCCTCCAATTATGGGGAGAATGTCTTTCTGTGACAGTAGTTCTCTAGATAAGGCTTCTATTTTTGAACTTGACTCTAAGGGCCAAAGAAGCACATTTCAGAAATGGTTTTGTAAACTGTAACAAAAGCATCTTTCTTTAGCAGCTTCCATCCCAAAGACAGCAGCATGTTTTACAAACTTATCAAAGTGATATACAGGGATCATTTTATTCTCTGAAGTAGAGAACTGGGGAGACTGCCGTCACTGGTGAAAAATCTCAGAGAGCCCGGATGACAGTGGGGAGGAGAGCGGACAGCGTCTAAAACTCCCTCCTAAACTGCAGGGCCTGTTCCAACAGGTGAAAGGGCTGTGTTCCGGGACGCTGTGCACCCCAGGTGATGCTGCTGCAGAAAGGGTGCATGTGCGTTCTGATGGGTGTCCATCCCGAAAAGCATGCTTGTGCAGCTCCTTGTGTAGTAGATTCTTCACTTGGATCTTTCCTCCCTTCCTCCCCGCCCCCTTCCACTCTCCCTCCTTCTCACCCTCCCTCCCTTCCTCCCTCTCTTTCTTCCTTTCCTTCTTTTTTTGTTGACCTGGAGATTATTATGCCAAGGTAAATAAGCCAATCGGAGGAAAACAAATACCATATGACATCACTTATACAATATGTGGATCACTCATTTTGTATGAAACACTTTAAGGTACCTTTTGATATACACACTAGAAAAAATGGGCACACTTCTCTACTCATCTTCTTTTTTTAGAGTAGGATCATCAGATGGGAACTGATACCTCACCTTGCATGCCAATTAACTACAAGGAAGGCCTGCCTGAATTGTAATACACAGAGAAGGCAGAGTCTGGGCTTTAAGGACATGTTCAAAGCATTTCTGAGCAGAAGCTTTTTTGGCTCTGTTTTAATTAATAGCCTAAAGTAATTCACATTTAATATGTTAGATATTTCTGTGTAGATGATGATGTTAAAGTCCCTGCAGACAGTGTATTCTTTTGTGTCCTACTGATTTTTACGTAGACTCCAAAGTTCAGGTCCATGAAGTAAGTGTTTTTCGCCACCTTCCATATACATTACTGTGTTCCCTCCACGGGCCTCGAGGTGCTCAGTATAGTAGGTAAGGGACTCTTATATAAATGATTCAAATAAAAGGGAGACTCTGATAAATGCTACAATACATACATATACATAAAGCCTGATAATATATTTAGGGA
The DNA here is from genome assembly GCA_039655065.1 of Glossophaga mutica. Taxonomy (NCBI): domain Eukaryota; kingdom Metazoa; phylum Chordata; class Mammalia; order Chiroptera; family Phyllostomidae; genus Glossophaga; species Glossophaga mutica. The sequence continues at coordinate 26,806,882 of CM077315.1, forward strand.
TGTTTTCAGCATTTATACATGCTTGTTGAAATATTTAATTGTCATATATCTCAATTTTAGTCATGTATTATGAAAGCAGGAGACCTAAGGAATCTTCCCTGTTGGGAGAGGGTTGTGAAATATGTAAAATTTGTATTTTTCCATTTTTATGTGATGCATTTGGGTTTTTCTTAAACAAGACTGAATTTACCATAGTTCTGATAAATTTGTAGCAAACTGAAATTAGTGGAATTAGTCTAAGACTTAAGAGAACTGGAAACCCCCCACATCCACACTCATTGTCAATGTGATCCTTGAGAAATAGTACAAGGGGGCAAATAAAACTGTAGGGCCTTTGTCTCTGAACCTACGGGACATAAAAACAGGAACTCACAGGGAGCAGGCTTCCTGGGGAAGGAAGGCTGAATGATGCTGCTGTCATCAGAAAGGTAAATGCAGGGAAGATGCTCACACCTAGGGGCAGGAAATGGCCTGTTACTACACAGAAGAGGGTAGTAGGTACTTGGAGCTGATGGGGCCATGGACAAATACGCCCTGCTGGTCTGTGTTGGAAGGGCAGACAGGGTAAAGTCAGACATGTGGCCCAGTTTGGGAGAGAATATTTCAGCTTAAATTCGGAGAAAATGTAGACATTTTTAAAAAATGGATACACTGTCCTTGCTGGTGTAGCTCAGTGGATTGAGTGTGGGGTGTGAACCAAACAGTCACCAGTTCAATTCCCAGTCAGGGCACATGCCTGAGTTGCAGGGCAGGTCCCCAGTAAGGGGTGTGCATGAGACAAACACACATTGATATTTCTCTTTCTCTCTCCCTCTCTCCTTCTCTTTCTAAAGATAAATAAAAAAAACTTAAATAAAATATTTCTATTAAGAAAAATGGATACACTAACACAGAACCGAGTAACTAAAGAAATAAAGGTTCTTAAAAGGGAAATTGTGATTATATAACAACTTGACAGATAGTTTATAAGGGAGGTAGGAGGAGAGAGAGAGGAGAAAATATATCTAAAGAGGAATATTGTAAAAAAAAAAAGAAAGAGTGGACTTCTTTAATAAAATTGGTTTAGAAGAAAGCATACACTAAGGTATATATGAGGGGCATGACCCATCCCAATTGTATGACAATTGGGTTCTTGACAATGGCAAGTTTCAAATAAGCCAAGAATAGTGAGAAAAGGTCTGTGCAGGTGGTTGTGCAGAGCTGCTGTCGGGCAGGTGCGCCCTGGGAAAACACCGCAGGGTAAATGCCGAACCACACTGGGTCAGGTTACCTCCATTTCTGTGATCAAAGAAAATAATCATCACCCTGTAAAAGGGATAAAAAAATAAAAAACGAGAAAATTGGAGTCAGAGGTAGCTGAGATGATGAAAGTACATCCTATTGATTTAAGCAAGTCCACATCTATGGGACAATTATTTTTCACAGAGGACACTGAGAATATTGTGATTGCAATCTCAGCAACAGTTTCTGTAATTTTTGAGACATCATGGACAAGAGAGGTGTGAATAGATAGGAGAAGGGCAGAGTCAACATTTTAGAGAGAAAAAGAAGATGGTCCTGGAAATGAAAGACCAGTGAAGTTGAATTAAATGCCTAGTAAAATGCTGACAGAGCTATGTGTTCACCATCATTCATTCATCTGTAGATTCCTCCATTCATGAATTTTTATTGATTGAATACCTATCGTGTGCTAGGCACTAGGGGCATATTAGAAAACAAAACACAGACAGTCCTGGTTTTATGAGGACCTACATTCACGTAGGGGAATTGTGAAAGCATGATTTGTGAATTCTAAGAGGGTAGTGGTGAGATCTGGCAAAGATGAGTGTGAAAAATCAAGGCATGCGTTCGGGAGATGGCTTTATCCCTGTATTAGTCAGGATTTTTTCCATTGTCAGAGTCAGAAACTGAATTAAAATTGGCAAAGCAAAGGGGTAGTCCATGCCCCATGTACATGAGGAGTCCGTGAATAGTCCTGGCTCTAGACTGGCTGGGTAACCAAGCTCAGGCACCAGCTGTTCCCAGGACTTTGTCTCCATGTTTCTGCTTGGATTTCTTCCTTGTCTCCATTCTCCTTGCTTTTTTTTTTTTTTTTTTTTTTTTTTTTGACAGTAAAGACAGTTTATGTAGCTCTAGGCTCAAGCTGTATCTTCCCAGCAACTCCAATGGCAAGAGACTATATTTTTTCCCCTCAGTTCAAATGAAATTCCAGAATGAGGTTCACAGGGGACATGTGTACCTCTGTGACTCATCTGTGTAGCTAAAGAAGACCAAATAAACTGATGGTCCTGGCCTGGGTCAAGGCCAAATGCCCTCTCTTGTACCAGGGATAGAGTCAGCCCCTCTATCTACAAGGACTGAGTCAGTGGGAGGAGGGTGATCCCCTTGGAGACCAAAGGATGCTGGATAGACAAAGTAAAGTTCCTGCTCTAGTGTCCCCTGTGGGCAATGCTGGACAGAAGCCTCCAGAGCATCAGGACCCATTTTCTACCTCCTACCATCTTTCTGTTTTGTTTTCCTTTTTCCTATTTGCACAGGCTAGAGCCTTCGACACGATATTGGATAAGATTTGGGGAAAGTGGGCCTCACTGCTCCGTTCCTGATCCGAGGGAGACCATTCAGTCTATTAAGCATTCATATCACTAAGTATGATGTTAGATGCAGGCTTTTTGTACATTCTCTTTACCATGTTGAGGAAGTTCCCCTCTATTCCATGTTGGTTGAGAGTGTTTATCATGAATGAATATTAGATTTTATCAAATGCTTTTTCTTTATCTAGTTTTTAATTTGGTGATCTGTGTCTCCTCCTGTTTTTCTTGATCAGTCTAGTTAAAAATTGTCTATCTTGATCTTTTCAAAGAACCAGCTTTTAGTTTTATTGATTTTCACTATTGCTTTCTTACCTCATACTTTAAAGAGGCCAATGGCAAACTAAATTTTTTTCTGGCTAGACAACTACGTCATATAAGGAATTGGGACAGGCAAGGGTGGCACATGAGAATGGAACTCAAGTCTCTGAAGGACCGCATTACAGCAGAAGAAATGGGAAGGTTCTCTCATTCCCCAAAAGATAGAGCTCAGATCACTGTGTGTGAGTGACGGAGATGCGACCGTGAACGGTGTCACCCCCATCTTAAACACAGGCTGTCGGAGTTTGGTATATTCAGCCAAAGCTGATGGAGGAAAACCCATTGACTGAGTTATTTCCTAGGGAAACTAGTCATAAACAATTTTTCCATACGAACATGGTAGAGAATCAAGACATACACTTTAGCCAAAAAGAAGATAATGATTAAGGACTCACTTTCTATGTGGTTACTTTATGACAAAATGCAGGTTAGTTGCCTTGTTCATTCAAGAACAATGGAAAAACCCTCACCACCCCCTCTACTCAATTTATAAAAGTCAACATTACTTAAAAACAGAAAAAGTTTAGAATTAGGACAAAACCTATCTAGTAATTCAATCAAAACAGAATTTTTACTCTGGTTGTAGTGGTGGCATTTTGCCTTTTTCTCAGTTGCTATGCATTTGTGATTTTCATTTCAGCGATAGTACTTTGTTAGTTGGAGCCATTACATCCCATCCCGTGTTGTCAATTGGGTCCTGAGGTTATTCCAGCACCTTTAGAAAAGCCACTGCCTATCTCCTTTTAGAGTTTTGAATGTAAACCCAGAGAGCAGCGGGAAAGCGGGCGAGTTACCGTTATCAATATGGAATGTGCGGTTTCCTGTACCACAGCACCACCTCTTCTATGTCACTGTGGCGGGCGCTTCTCAGAATTCATCGTACATAATGTGTGTGCCGAGCGAAAGCTTTGAGTACTGGAACCAGCTAATCTGTAGAATTTTATTAGAGGCAAACTGTCTCCGATATTCTTAGTGCTATTTCTACCCCCTCCCACATCCCCCTCTTTGTTAAAGTTGGTGATTCTTGTTTTTAAAGCCCTTTGGAGACATTCATTGATACATGCCTGAGAAAGAAATGTAGATTGTTTTCCTTAAAAAAAAAAAAGTTCCCATGAGACTTTAGAACCATGTAAGAATAATACTCTGATTACTCAAGTGGGTGGATTTCGTCCTTCCTGTTTTTCATCCTGTAATCATCTTAAGAGATCCAAATTCCCCTTACCATGAAGTACAGACTGAGCACTGTGTGACCCCTTTGCCGAGAGGGAGAAGGAGGGCAGCACTTAGCGAAGACCCTGGCCCTCTGGGTGGCTGCCCCACTTAGCTCTCAGCAACACACAGCAGCCCCTGAGCTCCTTGCAATGAGGAAAGAGGTAATATAATATTAGAGAAATGGTTGAAATAGCTCAGAGCAGTTGTGGCCTTCCAGAGCACCCACAGCCAATGTTTAAAGGGGACCAGTTTCTGCACTGTTCCTGTCAGTACCTGCCGGGTCGGGGTGCAGACTCAGTCTCCCTGGAGCCACCAACTTATCAGGAAAAGCTGGCAACTAGCCACAGTATCTGTGCTCAAGGAAGGAAGAAGGGAGAAAGCAGTGTGAGCTTTTCACCAGGAAAGCCAACACCTGACCTGGAAAGAAGCCTTAACAGACTTCTGCCTAAGTCTCATTGGCTAGAAGAAGTCGTGTAGTCACCGTAACTGCACAGGAGGTTGTGAAAGTGTTTACCTCCTCGGCCATTGTCATGGGAGTGGGCCAGGGAGAAGGGACTTAGGGATGGGTCCCGAGCTAGCGAACTCAAACTGCCAGCCAATATGTAGACATTATTTTAAGTATTGGCTCTATATTAAAGGAAGCAAAACAGGTCAGAGAGCAAGATATAGGCTACAGACTTTCAGCTTATAACCTCTACATAAAAAAACACACCAATATTTATTCTTGGTATCTCTCTGCCTGTCACCTCAGCAATAAAATTTCCTGATTCAGTGGCTCTCAGGCTTCTACCACCAAGGACTTCTATTACTTTTTTTTTCCTGTTTTCTCCATGGAATCCATCTGTTGGAACATTCTGTCTACAAACTCCTTTTCTTAGGTAATAATGAGTTTTTCCATCTAAAAAAATTCAACAAAGACTCGCACGACTGCCAACCAGAGCCTCTGATTAACACAAGATAACCAGTAGCAGCACGAGAGTTGGTGTAATTCCAGGCAACAGTGAAAAAGAATAGAAAAACACTTCAATTCGACTGTACAGCTTTATCTTGGCTAAATTGACACATCTCACTAGGACAGGGGTTGCTAACTTTTTCTGTGAAAAGTCAAATAGTAAATACTTTAGGCTCTGCAGACCACGTGGTCTGCGGTTCAGCTGTCCAACTCTGTGCCATTGCAGGACAAAGGCAGCTATAGACAACACAGAAATGAAGGGGCGTGGCTACGTGCCAATGAAATTTTATGGACAAAAAAATGCTGTGGGTCGGATTTAGCCAGTGGCCCATAGTTTGCTGAGCCTTGAGTGAGGCCTTCAAGGTATTAAAAAATGTTCACACCCTGGTCCTTGCTCTCCTGAAACTTGACAGGTGCTGATTGGGAATACTGGCTTGGACACTAAACCTCGCCCTGAACCACCCTTAGCCTGTCCCACAACACAGACGATAAAGTGAAATGCTATTGGAAAATGACAGGTAGCATGGAAAATAGTTGGGAGGCAAAAGAGGGAGTAAGTGTTTTATTTACAGATGGGGTTAGGAGAATCTCTGGGGAAAGTGGATGAAAACCTAGGGATTGGCCAACTCTGTTAGAATGGCTATCATGGAATTTCTGGAAAAGAAGGCAAGAATGTAGAAAACCTGTAGCAACACCAGGCCGCTCACTGTAATGCACCAAAGAAGCTTTGAAAGAATGGAAAGGTGTGGGCTGTTGGTTTAGTATATCCTTGGAATTCAGAGTGACACCAGGAGCCTGAGGGTGTCAGCCCAGATTACAGCCCAGAAAACAGAGGCCAGAAGAAATGCAGAAGTGTGGTTAAGGATGCTTTGAAGGTGGGGCTTTTAGGGGAGCCCCCAGGGGTCATAGGTGGCTGGGACTACAATTATGGGCAGGGTAGTAGCTTCAGAAGAAAGCAAAAGGTGGAAAATGAAGGGATATGATTAATCCAAGAGCAAGGGGCTATTGGTAATCACCACAGGTAGATGTCTCCGAGGTGGGAAATAAAACTAAATGCTCAGCTTTAAAGTTCTATTGCCTTTTTGCTCAGTTCATACCTCACTGAGGGCAGGGCACTTCAGCTCTGCTCAGACCACTTTGCTCATTTCTGAAGGTACAGCCAGAACCACAGAGGTTTTGTTTCTTTGTTTCAAAGATCAATTATGCATTGATTTTCTCTCCTGTTAAGTGTTTCAGCTTCTGTAATTATAAACACCATGTATGCACCTGGAAAAAGTATAACAATAAGGAAATATAAAAATAAAAATGAAAATATTCACTATCACTCCCAACATACCATAAAAGCAGTAACAACTATAAATTATTTGGTGTGTGTCATTCTAGATGTTTATCAAGCCATATACAAGCAGATAAAAAACAGTTTCTTTAAAGAATGTGGTCGTATCATTAGTACTGCCCCGCCATTTTTGTTCCATAAATACATAAATACATTGTACCGTCTATGTGTGTGTGAGAGATACACTTAAAGCTTTGTGTTACTGCATATTATTCCCCATCACTGTGCACTCTAATTTATGACTGATGAGCATCAAGATAGCTGCTAGTTTTTTACTCTTATAACCATTGAGATACTTATCTCTCTTCACACAGACCCAGTAAATGTAGGACTGAATTCTAGAAATGGTATCACTGGCTTGAAGATAGGCCCATTTCATTTTGACAGTTACTACCAGACTGCCCTTCCATGTGTCTTACCAATTTACATGGCCACCAAGAGCACTGGAAAGTGTTCTGGCCCCCACAGCCTCATCAACTCTGGATGTTATCAACATGGAATATTTCACTGCTGTTTTTATGTGCATTTCTCTTAAAATCTTATCTTGAGAATCAGGTTCTTCCTACATAAATAAGAATTATCCAAAATGAGAGTTTTATAGGTTCTTTAGCACCTCCCCACCAAAGGTTTCAATAATTCCAAAATATGAATGGTTGAACTGCTTTGTTGTTTTCTAAATCCTGAAGTAATGGAAAATTTATAAAGGGCTTACACTTTTTATTACATATGACATTTAATGAGAACTCATCTAAAAGGCTGGAGCCTGGACCGAACACCATGTCGCGGAGATGAACGGAAACCCTTCTCCTCCTCTCCCCGTGGGTCTGCTCTTCCGGTTACTGGCGTGTCTCCATTTTCCCGACATTGGGCTGGAAAAGGCCACCTCCCAATATCGGTCTCAGCTGAATACTACCAAAACGAGTAGCGTCATGCTTGGTTAATGTTTGCAAGGCACTTGCTTTCTTAGAGTTTTCTGAGTCCTGGTTGTATGGATGACTTTCATTATTTATATATTTTTTAATTATTGTATCACCTTCAAGAAATATTTGTTATCATTTTAATCAGGTTGACACTATGTTATTAACTGTTCACTGAAGTGTACATATAGTGTGAAAGTCACAAATCTACAGCTTGATGCGTTTCACAGACTTGAACACACATGTGACCAGTCCCTGGAGTCCCGGTGCCCTCCCGTCGCTGTTCCACAAGGGTGACACCATTCGGACTCTCAGAGCATGGGCTAGTTTGCCTGTTGCATGTTTTATAGAAATGGAACCATATAGTGTGTTCTCCTTTGTGTCTTTTAAAATATCATAATAATTCAATAGGTAACATTTCACACAGATAACAATGTATCAGGTATTTTTCTAAGCACTTCATATGCATTATGTCAAACACAGGTGTGTTTAGTATGGATCACGTTAGGTGTTTTACATTTTACTTTGAAGTAACTAGTTGATACAGAGATGTCAAAAGTATGTATTTCCTTTTCACATGTCCAATTTATATATCTTCTTTTTATAAGTAATTTATTAAAATTGGGAACCTCTTCAGAGCTCTAATTGCACAAAAAGTTCCCTGTCAACTCTCTTTGCAGAAGTTGGTAATTATTCTTTAATAAACACATTAAGATGTGCTGGCATTCTAAGAAGTGAGCCCCTAAATATATCATTCTAAATTGAACACTTAAATGCTGTGAAGCTTTGGAGATACCATACAAATTAATGTCCAAGTTCACCCCAGGTAAGAAGGGCCATGAGGATTAAACATCGCCTCTGTCCATTTCCTTTTCAGAAGTGATGACCTATCAGAGAGGACATAAATCACTCCTATTCCCAAATTAGATCGAAAATCTGAGGTTTAAAACTTGCCTTTACCTGAAGCCTCTAATATTAGACCTCCAGCTTTATCATTTCCCCACAGGGGCAGATTTGCTGGTGCTCACAGAATAGCGCTGTTCTGTTTCTGTTACTAAAGAAGTTGAATGCTCTACTGAAGCCAATTTGAACAATGACAGCACCATCTCCCTTTATGAAAGATCCCTGCAGAATAATCCGAGAGTCTTATGATTAGGTAATTACACATGTGACTCTGCGCAAGAGACCTGCTTTCAACCTCACTCAGACTTAGGTTGCTCTCACCTCCTATGCTAAAAGGTGTATCTAACCTCATTTAATCGACTCCCCCACATAGCATTTCCTCCTCATGTCATTGAAATTAGCTAGGAAATACTATTAATTTCTGTTTTGGAACCATGCCTAATAATACAAACAAACAAACAATGAAACAAACAAAAATGGTTATAGTCATAACTATTTGGTAAGTGACTATGGTAAATATGAAGAGTTCTATTTTTCAGGGCTAAATATACAAATTTGCTCTAGGAAATATTTGAGCACACAACGCACTTTGCAGAATGCCGTGGTCATTCAAACCTTGATGCTCTGGTTATAAATAGAAGTTAGGCAATTCTGTATGCAATGTTGGAGCAAAAACTGGGCCTCAAAGGTTCCTTTGGTGTTGGGAGTTAAGAGCCTTGTAGGTTCTGTGTGACAGGGAGCTCTCCCCCAGCTGTGCTATGGCTAGCATGGAGCCTGGACATGAGTGGGTATTCAGAAAACATCTGCTGAGTAAAAAGGAACCTCAGTCCAGCCCCTGCTAAATTCCATGCTAACTTGTGGAGCAAAAAAATCACAAAAGTTAGTGAAAAGAATGCTGTTGCTTTGCATGAACACAGGCATGTGGATTTACTAGTTGGAGGAAGGTTTCAAGGAAAGCATTCCACATTACTGGTCAAGAACACAGGTCATAAAAATATAGGCAAGTAATTTAAAAGTATTTTTAGTGTAGTTTTAGCTAAGTATGTCCTCTGCAATATTTGAGACATATCTATACTAAAAAGTTATTTATTATTTGTGCAATATTTGGGATATTCTTATACTTGGAAAGTTGTTTCTTATTTAATTGAAATTTAAATTTAACTTAACTGGGCATTTTCTTTCTTTCTTTTACTTACTTTTCTTTTTTTTTGGGGGGGGGACAATCCTAACTCAAGTCCTACTAGTCTCATTTTTATAATGTTTAGTTTTCAGACAATAATTCCTAAATAGGTGAAAGGGTTGTTTTTCCAGAGTCATGTGAGTTTAGCTGTTCTAGTTGATCAATAAGGTAAAATCTTGTTTCATGGACTTCTCCATTAAAATGAAGGATAAATCAGTTGTTAAAGAATTGATAGAGCGCCCCAAGACAACACTTATGGACAGAGCAGGGGCTCTCATCCGAATGCTGGCTAAGTGAAGTCATCTCAGGGCTGTGTGCGTAATCTTCACTGAAAATATGGCTTTTCATGAGGCGATGAAAAACCATATTGAGGAAGGTTTCTGTTGGCAGGGCTACGATTTATCCCTTAGCATAGGCCTTTACATTTTATAGCTAGTATTGATTAAGATATGATGAGTAGAAATATTTGATATATTATTGATAGCATGTCATTCTGGTTGATACATTGGATAACAGAGTCAGGAATCAAAAATAATTTGGTAGGCTGAAATGGTGGCTGAATTATTAACAATTAATGTAGTAAAAACAAATGGAAGATTCTGTACTTGGGTCTGAACAGTGAACTCTACTACTTAAATATGTGAGGAGCCATGACTTAGTAGAAGCAAAAATAAAAGCAAGAGTTGGCATTTAAGTTTAATTTTAAAATCAGTATGTTGTATTAGCAAATTTCTTTTTCTTCCTCCTCCTTCATCATCCCCCTCCTCCTCTTCCTTTTCTCCTTTTCTTTCTTTCTCTCTTCTCTCTTCATTATGGCACACCTTTCAATGAGGGGTTGTATGAACATTTAGGATGGCTGTATCAAATGATTCTGGGGCCTCTTTTCATTTGTGTGGTAAAATAGCTAGTAACTATGTAAAATGCCTTTGGTCTCAAGACCTGTGTGCTGTTTGGATAAATGAGACATAACTTCTTCCCAGCCTGTTTTCCTAGCACTGGGTGATTAAAGAAGTTAAAAGGATCTGTTACAGAACAGACCAGAGTGTGGGGCTGGTGAATGATGTACTATTACCAAATGGACACACCCCTGTGCTCCAGGGGTTCCCCCCCCCACTAGGTTCGCCTTGCCTGCCTCCAGGAAAAGACATCTCTCAATGCCAGAGATTGGTGAAAAGGAAAGGGATTATTTGTTTAAAGAGTTATACAAATTTAAGAGTAATGACAATGTCTTCATTGAGATCCCAAAGTCCTTTAGAGAACCTATACCCCTATGTTTATAGCAGCACAATATACAATAGGCAAGTGTTGGAAGCAACCTAGATGCCTATCAGTAAATGAATGGATCAAAAAACTGTGGTACATTTACACAATGGAACTCTATGCAGTGAAAGACAAATACCATATGATCTCACCTTTAACAGGAACCTAATCAACAAAACAAACAAGCAAAATATAACCAAAGACATTGAAATTGAAAACAGGCTGACAGTGACCAGAGGGGAAAAGGGAGGGAATTTCAGGGGAAAGGGGGAAGGGTTTATAGGAACAAGTATAAAGGACACATGGACAAAAACTATGGGGGGTGGAAATGGGAGGGAGGTGGGGAGGGCTGGGGTGGTGGGCTGGGGTGGGAGTAAAAGACAGAAAACTGTACAAGATCAACAATTAAAATAAAAATTAAAAAAAAAAAGTCCTTTAGAATACCCACAGACGCACACAGTCTTTCCTTCCCTCTCTGCCCAGTCTGGGGTACTGTATCTCAGAAAAAGAAATAGAAATCTGTGATTCTTCTCTGCCCAAGCTGTGTGGCCTCAAAAAGATGCCTCACGGCTGCCGCACCTGGGTTTAAATCCCAGCACCAATCTTCCTGTGCAGCACCATTTCCAACTCCTCCCACAATTGGCCACAGCTGCCAGCATTCCCTTATTTATTTATTTATTTATTTATTTATTTATTTATTTATTTTTACCAGCTTTATTGGGCTACCTTAGTAAGTCTGGGTAGGTGTGGCCCTGTGGTGCGGAGCCAATCATTTCCAAGCTCTTACAAAGGCTCAATAACCAGGGGGAGTTGCCTTTCAGTTGCAACAAGAGTTGAAGTCACTTCCATCCCCCTGGCTCAAAGCTTGGCCACAGCTGTTTAACATATCTATGAAACCAGCTAAAGGTTATAGATATGTTAAACGACCATTATAGAGGTTAGCTGCAAAACTGTTGCTATGTAAAACAACTCTAAGTGGCCCTGCTCCATGCCTCCCATTCCCTAGTTCAGACTTGTGGGGGATGGAGGACATCATATATATAAATATATATATATATATATATATATATATATATATATATATATTTCTTATATTTCTAATATTTCCTGGACACCGAGTTCTGGACCCCATTACAAATCCCTATTTGGGGCCCTCCCTTGGCTTCACCCTGTTACAGATCTACATGGAAAAACAATTCAGAAAGTGCTGGTTCTTGGGCCAAGTGCTTCACAAACTTAAGTGGACGTCAGAATCACCTATAGAGTTCATCAAAACAGGGGCCCCTCCTTCAGAGTTTCTGACTCAGAAAGTCAGGAATGGGATTCAAGAATTTTCTTTTCTCATGAGTTCTAATGATGGCAGTGCTGCTGGTCTAGACTTCACTTTGGGAACCACTGCTGCAGGCGCTGAAGTTTATATTAAAAAGTTCCTGTCCTAACTACGAAAGTCTATGACCAAGACAAGGCTGGACTTGTCCGCACTCAGAGTGCGGACTCTGAGAATACATAGAAATGGCTATTCGTGGCTATAACCCTTACGTGGGGTGAGGCTTATGTCAGCATAAGGCAAGGATAGATGGAGGAGGGAGGCTTAGTCCATCCACTTGCCCCTTGGGTTTCAAGTTCTGTGGTCTTCATGATTCCTCTCAGAGTTCACCTTTGAAGCCCATTGTCACGGAGTACCCAGAACAGAGATACTTCATCAGGCCTCTGTGCTGTGACTTCCACAGGTCATCACCGTGACCAAAATGGGGCCACAGGATGGGGTTCAGCTTCTTGTTAAGACCTCATGTGTCATTACACAGATGGCAATGCAGAGTTCTCCATTCTGTTTTGTTAAGAAAATAAAAATAAGAACTGCCACTAAACTGAACCTATGAATGCCTGTTCCCTATTGATAGGATGGCCACACTCATTGTTACATTGCCTATTTTCCCCCTGAAACAGCTATAACAGAAGCCATGACTCATGCAATGTGCTGCCCTCAGAGATAATCAAGATCCATTTTACATAAATATTCACAATCATGTTTCCAAAGCTGTTTCCTTATTTCCCCTTGCTGCTGTTTTACTTTTCATTGGCAGTCAGATGAAGCCATCTCTAACTGAGGCTATTTAAACACGTACGCACACAGACTCCAGAAGAATTATAAATTCCATGAGAACAGGATCAGCATCTACTTCTCAGTGATTTCTTACTAACCCTAATACAGGATCATACAATTTGTGAGTGACTGATGAAATAAATGGATATATCTTTTCAAGTCAGTGATCATGGAGGTTACTCGTTAATCCACCAAGTCTTATCTTTGAACATGAAAGAACTTTGTTTTGCTGTGAACATAATGTGGATGATTTTGAGTCAAGCTTTAATAATATCTACTTGTTCCCTTCTGAAGCTATTTTTTAATCAAAGACAATATTTTGATCATTTATAGGTTTAATGTTTATTCATTGATCATATCTACCACATTTATTTTTAAATAGTTTGTTAAAGTTCAATTGCACAAAGGTAAATATGTTAAAAAGACATAAAATATAATACAGAATAACAATAATGGGATATACTTATTAAAATTCAGTAGCAAATTTGCTTTGAGTTTCTACATAACCATGGAAAAATGGAAATGTGTTGGCTTAAATAGTTCTCATTGTTTGAGTAAAACAAAAAAAGAAAAGCGTACCAATTAATGGGAAGAGAAAAATTTCCCCTTTGGCATTTATTTCTGGTAGCCATGTATCTTAAGAGCCTTTACTGAAAGAACTCTGAGTTACACAAGGAATAGCTTTTTCAGCAGCTATTTTGCCAGAGGTGTAAAAACATTCTATGCCTGGTTACTTTGTATATTTTAGCTCAGCAAAGACATAAAAGGGAATCATGATAAAGTGAATGCATTCCCACAGAGAACTAAGCTTCCTGGTGTGGGACTTGATTCAGGAATGGAACTCAGTGAACTGAGAGGATTAAATAATCAATGTTTCTTTCAGATTAGCCCTCTCAAATATCAATGATATCCACCAGCCTTAGAGGAGATAATGAGGTAATTTTAATATCGAGCGATCTACAGAGTGTCTGAAGTGTGGAAAGATGACTCAACTGCAACATCACATGGCCTGTATCAGCGCTGGCCCTCTGTGAGGTCACCGCGGTTGAAAGCCTGAGACACTGTCTGGTGGGGATGCCTGAGATGACATGAATTGGTCTGTCTCTTAATTGGGCTCCTCAAGAAGAGACAAAGCTACAAGAGCAAGTGGTTTATTAAGGAGGTGCAGCATCACCAGAAATGGACAGGAGACAAAGAGGAAGGTAGAGTCAAGGTAGGGTGCAATATTAAGCCATGGTGGGTAACTAAAGTTTAATCCTATAAGAAAACCCTGGAAACAATGTAGAGTTTCATTGCCTCAGAGTTGTCCCGCCTGGGGAAAGAGGGGAAAGGGACATTGACGTATTAATTCCTTTTATTTGCTTTGTTTCAATTTTTATTATACTTTTTCCATTACCATCCCTCTCCACTTACACTCCCCTCCCCCATAGTCACCACACTGTTGTCCATGTCTGTGAGTCCTTTTTCCTTTTTCCTCAATCCCTGCACCCTCAACACGCCCCCCCCCATAGCTGTCAACCTGCTCTCTATCTATGAATCTATTACTCTTTTGCTTGTTAGTTCAGTTTGTTTTTCAGTTTCCACATATGAGTGAAATCATATGGTACTTATGTCCCTCACTGGCTTATTTCACTTAGCATAGTGTTCTCCAGGCCCATCCATGCTGTCACAAAGGGTAAAATTTCCTTCTGCTTTATGGCTGAATAGAATTCCATTGTGTAAATGTCCTGTAGTTGTTTTATCCACTCGTCTATGGATGGACACTTGGGCTGCTTCCATATCTTGACAATTATAAATAATGCTGCAATGAACATAGGGGTGCATATCTTCTTTCAAATTAGTCTTTGGGGTTTCTTCTTGTTACTAGCATTTTGGGTTTCTCCACCTTTAAGTGAAATCGCTGGGTCGAAAGGCAGTCCATTTTTAATTTTTTGAGGTGGCTCCTTACAGTTTTTAGTGTTTTCACCCCAACTCCCTTGGCAGAGAGCTACTCCTATGAAAAGGGTGTTAATTCCAGGGTTATTCCCACCAGAGGGGCTTCAGAACCACCATCTACGTAGGCAGAGAGTCTTCTGTGGTTCTGGGAGAAGTCCTCAGACCCAGACCTGCAGACCCTGCCCCCAGAAGTGTCTGGGAACAAAGGAAAGGGGGTAGAGTCTGTGGGATTTGGTATGATGCTGGCAGCTTCTCCTCTGGTGTGTAAGGTGGCTTTACAAAGCAGCAGTCACTGTATTAAATAACTACCCAGCGTGCATCAGTTCTTTATCAGATAATCCCAGTGATTTGCCCCTACCAGTTCTCTACCTCTAGTAGAAAGACTCACCATAGTTTCTGTGTATTTCTAGCACTTCTCTACACTTGCCAATCTCCTGAGATTGTAGATGTCAAGATGATTTTTTTTTTTTTGCAAGCACCATTATCTGTTTAAGAATGTCCTAATGTTGTTGCATTTCCACTGGGATTTATCTGTAAGGAACCTTCTATTAATGTGAGACCACATTTTTTAAAAATCTTCAGTAGTGATACGATTTCCTTTTTAAATAAATATTTTTAAGTAAAACAAAGTCAAAGTACAAAAAGAAGTTAATTACATTAAAAATATGTCTAGAAGTGTGCTGGTATGTTTGACAACTGGCTGGCCCGAAAATATTTATAATTTGTAGCATTTGTCTATTTCTGTAGTGTAAATACTTCCGTCAGACTCCAGTCAGAAATAGTTGCCAATGTGACATCACTTGGGAAGAATGTGCATTATTGGTTCTCATAAGCTGGAATAAGACAGCTCCGTCACACCTCTGGGTGCCACCCAAAAACAGTCAGTCTCATAAAGGTCATGTGCCAGTCACAAAACACTCCGTGGGTAAAATGAGGGAACAGAACTTGTGTTCTCTTCCAAATATTCCCCAAATTTGGTAGTTAGATGAGTTACAGGATTGCCAGCTGACAGAACAGTAACAATTACTCATATACATGAACCAATATTCAGGTGAGATTTCTGAGTACAAACTTTCAGGTACATAACTGATCCTATGAAAAGGTAGAAACCTATAAAAAAAAGTGGAAATGAAGTGTACCATTCAGTCACCTCCATAACCATAGTTTTTTTCTACTCCTCCAGAATGAGGGCTTTTAAGGAGCCCTTTCCTACTTCTGGTCCCTATTAGCTGCCCCAGGATACTGAAACTCTAATGTTTTAAATCTACTTCTCAAATTTGTTTGTTATTGGTATTTTATGGAAATATTTATGAGCCTTTGGTTTGTGTGGGTATATTTCATTTCACTATAGGCTAGATTCTATGCCTAAAATTTGGAAATGAAGATCTCAGTAAAAATGTTGGCCAATCACATAGTACATACGTTGCCTTGAGCAAATTACCCCCTTGCTGAATCTCATTTTTTTTACACCTGTAAAATGGAGAAGGTAAAATTAACTAACTCATGAGGTGATTAACCTTAACAGTTATAACTGTGGTTATTATTGTCATTACTACTTACTCCATAGATTCATTTGGATTTTGCAATCAGGTTAGTGCCCTGTTCCATAGTTTCTTTTTAAAATTCTAGATTACACTCAGGTGAGGCTGGCAAAGCAGAGAGAGCTGGATTCTTCTTATTTGCCTCACCTTAGCTGGCTCCTACTTCACACATCTCCCAAGATGTTTGTAGAAAACTAATCAGCATCTACATTTGTTTTCTAATTTTCTTTTGCTCGCACATACCATGGCCACTTGATTAGCAATCAGCACTGTGTTGGCAGTCACATACAAGCCCCATTTCTCTAATCAGGGATGTAGGAAGCGAATGCTGGTGTTTAAAGGGAACCCTTTTTTGAGCTCTTGTCCCATGACTCCTAATTGTTGTATTTCTCAAACTCAGCCCAGCTGCAAGCTTTATTAGGGAAACATTTATTCAGATAACAAGCCTTGAGTATGAAAGAGGAGTAATTATTTTGCAAATGCATTTGAATCAATGTATGCTATAGTGCAACTCATCACCCAAATGGAGAAGGTACACATTTGGGTTGAAATGTTGCTTTGTAGATAGACAATACACTAAGCATATGACTAGGAGTTCCTGGCAAATGATAGGAAAATGGACAAAGGCAAAGATACCAGCAAAATAAGATGTAAAAGCTAATCAAAACTATGAAAACTGACCATGGTGAACAAAATGGCTAACTTTCATTTATGAATATGTTCATTCATTTATTCATTCATTCCACTATATATCAAGCATTTTGAGTTCTTATTATATACCTTGCTGTCAAAGGGCTTAATGGGAGAGGCGCACTGAAACTATGTCACTGAATCAGCTGGGCTCTCCCTGCCTATGCAATCTAAATAACATGGGTGCCAACTTCCATTCCATGGCTTGTTCACAGATACCTGAGAAGTGTTTGGGATTTCAGGGGGCTCACATGCCAGTGTTCACCTCTAGCTCCAATGTCATGCTTCTGCTTATTTAGTTGTTTTTGCCTTATCATTCTCTTCACATTCCACAATTCACTTGCAGAAGATAGCCTCTCCCTTTACCTTCACAAAAATTTGCATAAACCCTGTATGGTTAGCACACATCATTGAAATTCTGGAAAGTTATATTTGGAGATTGTATCAACTCCCAGTGGAATATTAAACATGACTCTTTTTAAGTGTACTTCAGGCACCATATATATATATATATACACACACACACATATATATATATGTGTATATATATGTATATATATATGTGTGTGTGTGTATATATATATATATATATATGTGTGTGTGTATATATATATATATATATGGGCTGCCTACACCCAGCTCTCTATTTGTCACATCCCAGTTTTCTTTTCCCATTTCCCTCCTCATCTTTTTTATTTATTATTTTTTAATTTTTATTTTAATTGTTGATCTTGTACAGTTTTCTGTCTTTCACTCCCACCCCAGCCCACCACCCCAGCCCTCCCCACCTCCCTCCCATTTCCACCCCCCATAGTTTTTGTCCATGTGTCCTTTATACTTGTTGCTCTAAACCCTTCCCCTTTTCCCCTGAAATTCCCTCCCCTCCCCCTCTGGTCACTGTCAGACTGTTCTCAATTTCAGTGTCTTTGTTTATATTATGCTTGTTTGTTTGTTTTGTTGATTAGGTTCCTGTTAAAGGTGAGATCGTATGGTATTTGTCTTTCACTGCTTGGCTTATTTCGCTTAGCACCTCCTCATCCTTTCTTTGATTCTCTACCAAGTGTGCTGGGTTTGTTACATGCCGAGTATATTTTCTCTGCCCCTGCTCTTTTACCAAGTTCCAGACTCAGCTACTTGTATCCAGACCCAAAGTTGTCTCCAGAATAAAACAGGTTTTCTCCATTTAAAAGAAATTCCCTTTAGTGGTAATTTAGGGAGCTTTTTAATAAATTCTGAATTTAAGTCTTTGTCAAATGTGTGCATTATGAGTGTCATCTCTTAGACTATGCTTGTCTTTTACTATATTATTCATGTCTTTTGATAAACAGATGTTTTATATTTTAATGAAGAACAAGTATTAATTTTTCTACTTACTGCTTTTTGTGTCTTGCTGAAGAAATATTTGCATGTTCCATGGTCACAAACATTTTCTATCATGTCTTCTAAAAGCTTGATTTTTTAGCTTTTATGATTAATTTTCACCTCAAATGAATTTTGTGCATAGTAGGGTCAAGACTGATTATTTTTCCCTGATTGCTCTAGCACCATTCATTGAGAAGCCATCCTTTCCCCTACTGAACTGTAGACACCTCTTTGTCATAAATCGAATGACCACACATGTGTGGTCCATTTCTGCACTCCGTTCTATTTTCCTGGCTGTTATATCTATCCTTACACCAGCACATGGATGGTAATTTTTAATCATTATCCCTTTCACATAGTCACTTAAAATAGTCCATAATAAGTGCTCTGACAGTAGAAATCCAGGCTATCATACGTGCAGAGGACCGCATAGAGGGGATGAAAAGGGCTTTCCCAGTGGATATCATTTAGGTGAGAAGCACGTCACAGGTGAGCACCCCAGGGCATTCTCACTATGCAGTTTTCTTACTTTCAGATGGGTGCACTGATCTGTTTGATGTAAACCATGCTGGATATGCACTGGCCTGGGATAATGCCTGTAAAACAAGAAAGATACACAGGTGGAGATAGAATAACTTCATTGTAGGGAGGTGAAACTGAAGCTCAAAAGAGAAGATGAGACTTGCCAAAGGTCACAGAGCTGGTGACTTACGATGTCCTGATTGGGCCTCAGGTTTCCCAGAATATCCGGCTTCTTCCCATGATATTGCATTCCTTTCGGTTACAGGTGCATAATATGACTGAGCTGAAATGGAGTGATCCCAAGATTTGCGCTCAGTTCCTCTGTGTAACTCTGAAGTCTGTACTCTATCTGGTATCCTTGATTGCCTCCCTAGAAAAACTGAATTATTTGTATGCCAAAAAAGAAGGGGCTAATTGATTCTCATTTTAATATAATAACTCTGCTGTAGCACTATCAATATATGTCTAAAATACCTTATGGTGCATGACTAATTGCACTTTTGAATTATATACATTTAATCACATATTTGATTTGATAGTTTAGCATTTAAAGTTATTGTCATTTCCCACTTACTGATCTTCTGTTCTTACATTCTAATTGCCTTTGTTGCAGATTCCTTTCTTATGCGTAGAAAAGAAATACAGGCATGATTTCTCCTTTGCAAATGAATGTATTATATATTGCTTCAGTGGCATAGATAATAGGATGGAACAAATCAGTTTTCGTAATGTACCCTTTGCAGGACAGACCTCCTAAAGTGTAATTTTGTTGAAATGATAAAAATGCTCATGAAAGATTTTGTCTTTTAGTGTATAAAACTAAGTATCCAATTGTGAAAGTTTACAAGACTTAAATGGAAAAAATCATGGTAAAAGTATTATTAGCAGAAGATTCCTTCTATGTGAGGCTCTGACTGATGGCTGGGCTGTTACTGGAGTACATATGTTTGACCTGGTATCTGTGGGTAAGACCCCAAGTATCTATCAAGTCAATCAAATACTTGCTGAGCTCTCATGTCCAAGACACTTTGGGGAACAAGGAAGTATAAAGCTGTCTTTGCCCTAAAGGATATATCAATTGAGATACAATTTAGACTGCTATAATCAATTACACAGATGGCTCTAAATTCAGTCTCTGGAGGCTTTGGTGTAAACCAACAAAACATGCAAATAATGAACCAAGTTCCCTTTGTCCAGTGATTCATCACCGGACTTCCCCCATCATTGAGGTAATCACACATTTTCTTGCATCCTCTGCAATTATCAGAATCAGCTGATTCCACAGTCTATTAAGAGAGAGGGTCCAGGCAGTATCGTCAGTCTCTGCAACTCATTTGGGTCCTGCTTCTACTGCTATGAAGACACTTAAATAGCCCTTGATCAACTCACAACCCTCGAGATTGAGTATTTAATTTCTCTTGACCTCTAGCCTTAGGAAATAACCCAATTCATTACTTAGCCATTATTCAATTCATTACTGCCTTTAGAGATCAGAAGAAACATCTTACCAGGGCTGAGAGTACATGACAGACTTCACCTTCTTTCATCTGGCACAAAGAGCAAGCTGTGGAGGCCCTAATTTGACATCCTCCTTATGGAATTTGGTCCTATGGCTATCTTCAGTCCTGGGCTTCTGCTGGATGACTGGCAGAGGGATGGCCTAACCTGATACAGAGAGGATTGTTGCCTAATGTGCTCGCCAATACTTCGTGTCTTCAGTGAGCTTTGGTAGACTCCATGAGATTGCTGTTCTCTTAACAGAGCATAGCAAATGGACAGAAAGGTATATCAAGGTATCATACACAAGGGAACTGCTCTCTCTAGACTGGGGTGGGATATTGCTTCCCATGGGACCTTGGCAATGTCAGGAGACAGTTATTGTTTTCATAGTGGAGAAGGAGTAGCTACTGGCATCTAGTGGCAGAGACCAGAGATGCTGCTAACATCCTGTAATATACAGGACAACCCCCCACTCACCACCCCAACAGAATTCTCTGGCCCAGACTGTCAGTAGCACTGATGTTGGGAAACCTGAGTACCTGTTCATTATTGTCCCCTTCTAAAACTACACATATATTGATGTAATGACCCTGTGAGTCTGTTTTTAACCTATTAGTGAGATACAAATGGACAGATTTATAGCTTTATGATCTATTACTACTTATCTATTTATTCCCTACTTCATTTTACAAAGTACTGTGTTAAGCAGTTTATACAAAGCACACTCAATAAAGTAGTTAAAATACATCTAAACAAAATACATTTGAAAAATACACATAGGAGGGGGGCCATCAAGGAACATGTATAAAGGACACATAGACAAAGCCAAAGAGGGTAGGTTGAGGGTGGGCAGGGGAGTGGGTGGGGTAGGGAGGTGTGGTGGAATGAAAATGGAGACAACTGTACTTGAATAACAATAAAAAAATACTCAAGGAGGAATAGAAATTAAAGTCAGTAGTATTGATTATAGAGAATGTATGACACAGTTATCTGACAATCATGACTTACAAAGTTGCTTTAATTTTCACTGAGTTCACTGGTAACCAAAACAAAAATGGAAACAGTCATTGTATTTTGTTTTTGTTGTCCTTGAAGATAAAACAGATTAAGCAGAGCTTTCAGTATTTCAAAAACATTTCTCACTTGGAACTTAACATAGATCAAGGGTAGCAAATATTGTGTGTGTGTGTGTGTGTGTGTGTGTATGTGTGTGTGTGTAAAGGGCACAATAGCAAACATTTCTGGCTTTCAGTCCATAAGGTCTTTGGTCCAGTCACTCAACAGTGCTACTGTAGCCACAAAGTGGCCATATATGATATGTAAAAAATGGGTATGGCTGTGTTCTGATAAAACTTTATTTAACAAAAACAAGCCATGGCCCAGATTTGACCCTTGGGTCCTGGTGTGCAGATCCTCAGTGTAGATCTCAGCAACACGCCCAGACCAAGTGAGAAATGGGTTTTAAGCTAAGGTTCCCCAAACATACTGAGAGGGAAAGCTGAGAGTGTCACCCCGTGGGAGGTGAAGTAAGACTTTCTTCACCATTTGAATTTCTGTAAGATGGAGGAACTATAATGACAATAAAAAGCCTCTTCAGACTTTTTACTGTAGTATATATCAAGGGTTTTGTATTGTTTTATTTGTTTTCATTTAGTTTTCCTTGGGCCAAACCCATTCTTTTTTGCTGTGGATTTAGGCCTGTGTAATAAAACCCCCTCTTCTCTGATAATGTTTCACTTGCGAAGAAAGTAAGCTTCACTTTGCACCTGCCATCTTGCTGTATGTTTAAAAGTTATGGAAATAAAGCATTGTGACAAAGCAAAAGTATTATTACTCTAAAAAATATTTCAGAAGATGTAGGCAGGTGGACGGCAGCATTAAGTGGCCATGATGAAACAGCTATCTCCAGACTCGGCCTCCACACCCTTTCTCAGGGACCTCAGTTTCTTTAGTGGCCTCAGCTTGGTTGTCACCTCCTCTGTGAAGGTTGCTATGGCCCCTTGAAGGAAATAACTAGTCTTCTCCTTTGACATTCCCTAGAACTTTGTACTTTCAACTTTATAAGACTTTTCCTGGTATCTTGTAACTTCTCTTTCTCACATCAGTTGAACTCATGAAAGAAAAGTATGTGTCTTTCTGATCTTCTACCCTCCCCCCATGTCTACTGCAACATCTACTAAAAAGTAGACATCTATAACTATTTCTGAGTAATTGAATGGATTAATGGATGGATGAATGGATGGAGAGAGGGAGGGAGGGATAGGTAGACAAATAGAATAATGGATAGAAGGATATTGATAGTTTCTCAAAAATGTAAGTTCAAACATAAGTAGTGGTATTACTTGTAAAATATTTCATTGACACTCAGGCACTATGATTAAAATTGTCCTATCTCCTCATACAAAATTAATCTTAATATTGACTAAATAACAAAACAAAATCTCTAGTCAACATATCTGATTTATATTTCAGTAACATGAAATACATATGCTTAGAAATTCATTGCAAGTCAAAATGATTTATATAGATAGTAGAATGAAGTTCAGTGTTGTAAGCAGAATCTACATTTAGACAAATATGTGTATAATGTGTATACACATATATACCACTATATATATGCTATACCAAATTACATAAACACAATTGAATTATTGCTAATAACATATGTACATACATTATTAGATTTTTATTAGATTATATTAGATTTTATAAGAAAGTTTAAGGTCTCACTTCTTTATTTTCTAACTCTGATTACTATCGATAATAGCTGGCTGGTATTGATGATATTAGGATTTATATTTTAACTTTGTATTTGCCCTTGTAAGAACCTATGAGTCCTCACCCAGAGTTGGCAGTTATTCCTACTACCTGCCTGGATGTCACATGCATCAATCTGCATTTTGTATTTCTCCAACTTTCTTTTCCTCCTGCTACCTATATTCATTCTACTTTTCTCACTACTTCTACCTCCCACTCACAGAAGGGTGATCAAGAAAGAAGGTAAGGGAATTAGCCCAAGAACATATATGCTTAACCCATAGACACAGACTGCAGTGTAGTGATGGCCAGGGAGAGGAGGGGACTAGATAGAGAAGGGCAAAGCAAGGGGATGGGGACATCTGTAATAGGTAAACAGTAAAAATAAAGTAAAAAGGTATTTGAAGACTTGACATTTTTGGATAATCCTGGAGAAATGGAAATGCTGGGTCATGAAGTCAGTCATTACCCATGCTTGTATCTTGAGTGAGACAGGTACCCTGCGGTCTCTCCATGTTCACATGTGTCTCTTATGTGTAATTCTGACCCATCAGCCTCAGTTGATAAGAACGTTACAAAACGGAGTAAAATTTTACCAAGCTACATTATGGCAGATCTTCTCTTTGTTCAAGGATAAAACTTTTCAAATTTAAATTTTCTTTGGATATAAAATTTCAAAAACCATAACCAGATAGTCTATATGTGTTTATATAAACATTAAACTTGCAGGTTGGGGGTGTGGAGACTTTTGCAATGTACCAAAAGTAATTTTGTTAGTACCTTCTCAGAGTTAGAGTTCATTTTATATATTTTCAATGAGAATCAATTCCTGAAATGGAATTTCATTATGAACAGCTAAAAATAGTAGTTAAAATGGAAACACTGACAAGAATGGGTGTCACGTGGCAGTAATGAATTCATGATGGGACTAGTTGGAAGTGTATGACATTTTAAGTGCCTCATCACTGTGAATTCATTTGGCATTTATTGTAATAGAAGTGACCATATTGAATACATTTGGCATTCATATGAGCCTCACATGTATTTATGGAGATATAACATGGTAGTTTAACATTTACTGTACTAAGCATTATTTAATGGACTTTGAAAGGCACTGTCATACAATGCTTAATAAAGCCAGTACCTCTAAAGTTAATCTTCTGTCAAAACAAAGACATGAGAAACATTTTTGATTCCCTGAGCACATGAGCAAATGATTTGGATAAGCCAAAATTCTGTATTTACTCCTCCAAATCTGCCTTCTAAATTTTTAAGCCAGAAGGTTGACTCTATGACCAAGACAATAAAACAGATGTTCAAATTACACTCTTTATATTCTAAGCTTGTCTGCAAATACATTAATCTTAGTCTAAAAATATTAAGTAAGATTTTCTTGGAACGTCAGCAGTAAATTTAACACATAGAATGTCTTCAATGTATTTATCTTTTTTGCCCCTGTTAGAGTTCAGCAGGTTCCCTTTAACAGTCCCAGAAAATAAACTTCTGTTTTATCTCTGCAGAAGAATTATTTTTAGACCAAACAAATCATTATTTGGGAAAACCAAAAGATCAAAGCCTTGAGGATCTTTGTTGTAAAGTGGAAGAAGAGCTCTTCACCAACTATGATGGCTGTGTCTTTTTCTTTTCCTTCTAAGAACAGAGTTTAATGACACAGAGTAAGACAAAGTTTGCTGTTAGTTGCTTTCAAAGATTTTGCTTAGGATGCTCTTTCTCTTCCTTGAATTTTCTCAGTTGTTTTCTTTACTCCACTCAAAAGGAACTTTTATTGAAAATGTACCAAAAGGTACAAGATTACTAATCCTCCTGGCTTGAATCAAGCCAGTGCTCAACTATGATTATCGCGTACTGCATATATTAACATTAACTTACTGGAAATATTTTAATGAGGACTAGAAATAGAAAGAAAAAGTGTTTTATGTATCTCCTACCTAGACTTTTTAAGTAATTAATATCATTTTCAATATTACCAACGTTACTGTAAGGGATTCAGATAATATGAATATCTTTCAACTTTACATTGTGAGAGAGTCTCTAAATAGCTGCCACATCACTCCAAGTAATCCTCCTCTGTGATCCATGGCAAGGTTCTGAGAGAGGGGTGTATGAGTTTTCTAGGGCTATCATAACAAAGGACCACAAATTGGATAACTTAAAACAGCAGAAATTTGTTTTCTCACAACTGTAGATGATGTGGGCACTGGCTCGTAGTGTCCTCGGTGTTATGGATGAGATGAAACAAATTCACAACAACTACAGAAGTCCTATGGAGAAAAAGGGATGACACGGCCACCGTCTCAGTGAAAGAGAGGGTTGGCCCCATCCCTTGCCTGGACAGGCTTTTATTGCTTTTCTGGGCACATTACATCAAGGATGGTCCTCATTTACTGTGCACAGGTTCACTTTAGGTGGTTACCTTTTACAGAAAACAAAGGAGAGGATGTTGCTAATCACATCACAGAAGGATATTTGCAAATGAAAGAGAAAAGTGGTGGAACTGGTTACACTCCATACTGGGGAAGTTTAGCACAGACTTTAGGAAGTTACAGTAAGCACTTGCTTCCTCAATTCAGGGTAAGGGAATTTTAGCAAAAAGCAAGTCTCAAAGCAGCCCAGGTATAATGCAGGCCTGTTTCCCCATGGGAGAACCTATCCATGGGCATGAGTCCTGTGTGCCAGACCTTGCTTTCCACTGGCCTTTCTGAGTGGGAACTGGGCTACATTTCCCACACCAAGCAGAACGGTCTCCCATATCTAGAGGCTAGAAATTCTATATTAAGGTGTTGACAGGAACTTCGGGTCAAGATTAATGCATAGGTAAACATGCTTTGCCTCCTTGTGCAACCATAGAAAGAATTACAACTAGACCCCAAAACAAACAACACCCAGAACCATCAGGAAATCAAGCTGCGTGGAAGTCTGACAACCAAAGATTTAAAGAAGCCATATTCATCCAGATAGGTAGGAGGGGCAGAAATGCAGAGATGGGCAGAGAGGCACGGAGATGCAGTATGTCCCAGAGGGATGGTGGCAGTGAAAAGGACAGTCCCACATTCACGTGCAGTAGATAAAAATCAGGAGGTATGCCTGGGGGGTGAGCAATCCCAGACACAGGCCAGACCACATAGCCCAGGGTTCCAGTAGCAGAAAGATAAATTCCTATAACTTCTGGCTGTAAAAACCAGTGGAGGGTGAGGTGGCAGGAAGAAACTGACAGAATTTCAGGAGACTCTGCTTAAAGGGCCTGCATGGACTTAGAACATACACAGGCCCACCCATTCTGGGATTCAGCACCAGGACAACATCTGGAAGGGCACCAGTCACGTACAGGGAGTAAGTAAAATGACTGGAAACAGGGCAAGTGCCAGGCAAGCCTCCAGAAGCCAGGCAGTGGCATTGTCCCCACTCTAAGCCCCACCCCCACACAGCCACAAAGTGGTGAAGAGGGTTGCCCCACCCTGGCAATTACCTGAGGCTCCACCTCACACAATTTACAGGTGCTTTTTCTACAATAGGCCATGCTGCTAAGACAGGGAGTCAAATCAGCTCTACCTAGTACACAGAAACAAACACAGGGAGGCTGCCAAATTGAGGAGGCAAGAAAATATGGCCCAAATTAAAGAGCAGAACAAAACCCCAGAAAAAGAACTAAACGAAGTGGAGATAATCAATCTATCAGATGCAGAGTTAAAAGCACTGTGATCAGGATGCTCAAGGAACTCATTGGGTACTTGAACAACATAAAAGAGACCCAGGAAAAAAATGAAGGTTACACTAAGTGAAATAAAGAAGAATCTACAGAGAACCAGCAGTGGAGGGGATGAAGCTGGGAATCAAATCAATGATTGGAACATAAGGAAGAAATAAGAATTCAACCAGAACACCAAGAAGAAAAAAGAATTTAAAAAAATGAGGATAGTATAAGGAGCCTCTAGGATATCTCCAAATGTACAACATCCAACTCATAGGGATGCCAGAAGGAGGAGGGAAAGAGCAAGAAATTGAAAACTTATTTGAAAAAATAATAAAGAAAAACTTACCTATAATTTGGTAAAGAAAATAGATATACAAGTCCTGGAAGCACATAGAGTCCCAAACAAGTTCGACCCAAAGAGGACCACACCAAGACACATCATAATTAAAATGCCAAAGGTTAAAGATAAAGGTATTTTTAAAGACAGCAAGAGAAAGCAGAGAGTTACCTACAAAGGAGTTCCCATAAGACTGTCAACTGTTTTCTTAAAAGAAACTTTGCAGGCAAGAAGGGACTGGCAAGAAGTATTCAAAGTGATGAAAAGCAAGGACCCTGCGATCTAGATTACTCTGTCCTGCAAAACTATCATTTAGAATGGAAGGGCAGGTAAAGTGCTTCCCAGACAAGAAAAAGCTATTATCACCAAGCCATTATTACATAAATGTTTTTTTTTCACATCTAAATATTTTTTTAATATATTTTATTGATTATGCTATTACAGTTGTCCCATTTCTCTCCCCCATCATTCCCCCCCACCCTGCACACCCTCTCCCACCCACATTCCCCCCTTTAGTTCATGTCCTTGTGTCATAAGTTCTTTAGCTTCTACATTTCCCATACTATTCTTACCCTGCCCCTGTCTATTTTCTACCCACTATCTATGCTACTCATTCTCTGTACCTTCCCCCCGCTCCTCCCACGCCCCTGTTGCTAACCCTCCATATGATCTCCATTTCTGTGGTTCTGTTCCTGTTCTAGCTGCTTGCTTAGTTTGCTTTTGTTTTAGGTGTGGTTCTTAATAGCTGTGAGTTTGCTGTCTTTTCACTGTCATATTTTTGATCTTCTTTTTCTTAGGTAAGTCCCTTTAACATTTCATATAATAAGAGTTTGGTGATGATGAACTCCTTGAACTTGACCTTATCTGAGAAGTGCTTTATCTGTCCTTCCATTCTAAATGACAGCTTTGCTGGAAAGAGCAATTTTGGATGTAGGTCTCTGCTTTTCAAGATTTCAAATATTTCTTTCCAGCCCCTTCTTGCCTGGAAGGTCTCTTTGGAGAAATCAGCTGACAGTCTGATGGGAACTTCTTTGTAGGTGACTGTCCCCTTATCCCTTGCTACTTCTAGAATTCTCTGCTTCATTTTAATCTTGGTTAATGTAATTACAATGTGCCTTGATGTGTTCCTCCTTGGGTCCAACTTCTTTGGGACTCTCTGAGCTTCCTGGACGTCCTGGTAGTCTATTTCCTTTGCCAGATTGGGGAAGTTCTCCTTTATTATTTGTTCAAATAAGTTTTCTACTTGTTGCTCTTCTTCCCCTTCTGGGACCCCTATAATTCGGATGTTGGGACGTTTAACGATGTCCCGGAGGTTCCTAAGCCTCTCCTCATTTTTTTGAATTCTCGTTTCTTCCTCATTTTCTGTTTGGTTGTTAATTTCTTCCTTCTGGTCCACTCCATTGATCTGAGTCCCAGTTTTCCTTCCATCTCTATCGGTTCCCCATGCGTCTTCCTTCATTTCACGTATTGTAGCCTGCATTTTCTCATCTAACTTATGAGCAAAATCAACCAATTCTGTGAGCATTTTGATGACCAGTGCTTTGAACTGTGCATCTGATAGGTTGGCTATCTCTTCGTTGCTTAGAGGAATTGACTCCGGGGTTTTCATTTTTTCTCCGGTTTGAGCCATTTTTGGTGGGGTTTTTTGTTTTGTTTTGTTTTGGTTTTAGTCTGGTCGCAGCTATTACGTAGGAGGGGTGGAGTCTTAGGTGTTCCTCAGGGCGGGGCAGCCCAGTCGCTGGGTTGTGACGCTTTAGGTGGGGGCGGGGTTCGAGAGGGAAGAATGGCGCCTGTTCCGCTCTCTTCTGGACTCCGGTCCCTTACGCTGCTTCCACTTCACCTGGATTATCTGCGCACGCGTGCGTGCTGTTACGTAGTGAGGGGTGGAGCCTCAGGCGCTCCCCAGTGTGGGGCAG
Source organism: Glossophaga mutica (assembly GCA_039655065.1). Classification (NCBI taxonomy): domain Eukaryota; kingdom Metazoa; phylum Chordata; class Mammalia; order Chiroptera; family Phyllostomidae; genus Glossophaga; species Glossophaga mutica. The sequence goes on from CM077315.1 coordinate 26,835,927, forward strand.
TCCAGTCGCTGGGTTGTGGCGCTGTATGTGGGGGCGGGGTCTGAGAGGGAACAATGGCGCCTGCTCTACTCTCTCCTGGATTCAGTCCCTTCCACCACTTCCCATCTGCCTGGACCGTCTGCACACGCGAATGTGGAACCCCTGGTCAGCCAGCCGCCTTGTGCGTCCTCACTGGGTCTGCACAGTTGCCCCCCTGTGCCTGGGGTCTGCCAGCTGCCGCCTGTGCGCCCCAGGACCGCCAGCCACCGCCCGTGCACCTGGGAACTGCGAGCCGCTGCTACTTGCGTTCCTGGGTCCGCACCTCCACTTTTTCCTACCGCGACTCCGCCCCTCTTACCGGTCTGGATGAATGGTTGTTGGACTTCCGTAGAGTTCAATTTTCTGTAAGTTCTGGCCATTATTACATAAATGTTAAAGGGACTTAATTATGAAAAAGATCGAAACTATGAACATTAAAATGGCAACAAATTCACAACCATCAACAACTGAATCTAAAAAAAAACAAACAAAAAACCAAACCAAACAAAACAAAACAAAAAGCTAAGCAAACAACCAAAATAGGAAGAGAATCATAGATATGGAGATCATTTGGAGAATCATAGGTATGAAGATCATTTGGAGGGTTATCATCTGGGAGGTTGAAGGGGGAGAATCGGGAAAAAGGTACAGGGAATAAGAAGTATAAATGGTAGGTACAAAATAGACAGAGGGATGTTAAGAATAATATAGAAAATGGAGAAGCCAAAGAACTTATATGCATGACCCATGGACATGAACTAAGGTGGGGATTATGGGAGGGAATGGGAGTACCAGGTAGAGGGTGATAAAGAGGGAAAATTAGGACAATTGTAATAACATAATCAATAAAACATATTTTTTAAAAAGGTGTTGACAGGGCCATGCTCCCTCCAGATCATCCAGTGGGGGAGGATCGATCCTTGCCTCTTCTGGATTCTGGTAGCCCCAGGTGTTCCTTGGCTTGTAGTTGAATCACTCCATTCTCTGCCTTCACCTTCACATGGTGTTCCCTTGTGTGCCTGTGTCTTTACAATGAATGTTCCTCTTAGAAAGATATTGGTGATATTAGGTTAGGTTCCACCCAAATGACTTTATCTTCTTAACTACATTACATTTTCCAATAAGGTTGCATTCACAGGTACCAGGGTTAGGAATTTAGTGCCTTTTTTTTTTTTTGGTGGGGGGGTTAGTGGGTTACATTTAACCCATAGTGGGAAATCTCTTGCCAATTCTTAATAGGATTAATACGTTAATGTGTGAATTTATTTTTGTAATTGTCTTTTCTATAACAGGGCCAAGACAAAAATCAATTTATTTGCCCTTATGGGTTTCTTTGTTTTCTGCCATTCATGCTATCAATAGAGAAATAAAGCTTTCTTTACATCAAATTGCTTTTCTCATCCTTCACATACCTATGAAAGATATATGATGACTTTCTTCTTTGGTCTAAGTGTGTCTCCTTGGCCTTTGTGATACAGCATCTTTTTATTAATTATGAATTGCTTTGATTTGCAAATGCAATATTGCTTTCATTGTTTGATAGGGGCCATAGTCTTACATGAACAATGATATACTTCATTTGAAATCAGAATCAGTCTTTACTGTGGTTTACTTGAATTATCAATTAATTTTCTTTTGATATCAGGCAACAGGAATCCACTGTAATATTAAATAAGGAAAAAGAGGAAAGAAGAATATTGTTGTTGTGTATATTAGTTTGCTAGGGATGCTGCAACAAAGTATTGCAAACCAAGTCGCTTAAACAACGGAAATTTATTTTCAAATAGTCTGGAAACTAGAAGTCAAAGATCAAGGTGGATAGGGTTTGTTCCTTCTGGGAGCTCTGAGGGGGAATCAGTTAAATGCCTCTCTTTTAGCTGCTAGTGGTTTGTTGGAAATCTTCAGCATTCCTTGGCTTGTGAATTCATCAACCCAATCTCTGCCATTATCTTTTCATGGCCTTTGTCCTCACATATCTGCATCCAAGTCCAAATGTTCCCTTCTTATAAGGACTCCAGTCATATAGGATTAAGGCCCACCCTGATGACCTCATTTAATTTGATTGAGGTAAATGAAATAGAAGAAATAAAAATAAGTAAATTAAGTATAAATAGAAGCACTCTATCTCTAAATAAGGTCATGTTCTCAAGTATTGAGTGTTAGTACTTCAACATATTTTTTTGATGTGGTACAATGCAATCTATAATAGTGGGGTCATGATATGTACATGAAACCAAAGGAGAGGCTGACTCATGAAAGAAGGAAACAAAAACATGCCTGAGCGCTAGAATTTGTGAAGCTTCTTCAACTCCACCACTGACAAGCTTCTGCTTGAATGTCACCCATCACCATGGTTGTATATCCTGAATTTCAAATCCCCAAGGAGAAATTTATTGGTCCAGTTAGGTTCAGGTACCTTTCCTTGGATCAATCACCTGTGGCCAGATGAGGGTACAGAACAAAATAGCTGCGTGTGTGTGTGTGTGTGTGTGTGTGTGTGTAGAAGTTTTGTCTCAAAGTGTGTGAGACTATGTACTGGAATCATTGTGAGACTATGTACTGCCAACAGTGTATCTCATTCCTCTACTTCCACCACCCCTTCTAATTGTCTGGAGAAAAAAAGGCAGTCTGTGCTCCCATAGAAGGGATGGCTTTTCATTGACTCAACAAATATTAATTGACCTCATAAGCTGTGTCCCACCCTCTGTTGGAGGTGTAGACATCAGCAGTGGCCACTAAAATTTAGTCATTTGTGTTTGTAAAACTGAACTAGGACAGGGCTTTTCATCTCTGCCCAAGCCCATGACATAGTTCGCCATGCAAGTGTTGGGTCCTCTGACAAGCAGCACCAAAAGAGACCACACCACTCACAAGACTAGACCACTCAGTGCACAAGCTCAGTTCATGGCAGTTAGTCTCATTGTGTCAGGATGCCTAGTTCCCCCATATACAGTGTCTGCAGGGCTCTCATGTGCCTCCCTAGACAGTCATGGCCCTGGCTTGAGTGGAGGGAGACCCAGAGAGCTCCAGAGAAGGTATCTATTCATCACTGACCCACACTGTCTCTGGTGCCCATGACTGTCTCCCCAGCAGGGAGTTTGGTGACTATTTAAGGACATAAAAGGACGTAAGTCCTGTTGCTGGTACAGCTCTCATGTGCCCATGGGGTCTGGGGGACTTGGTGTGTTTTTCTAAGTCTCCATTGTCTTCTGGGGAACCACAGAGCTACCACAAAGAGGACCGTGAATACTGCATCTGTTTGTGTGTCATTTTTCTTTAGGGCAAGTTTTATAAGACTCCCTTCCAACAAGATCACGATCTCAACACATGTCACTTTGCTATTTGCTTCGTTAGAACATTGTGTTGAATTAAATGTACACTTACAGCATATTTCTTTGAAAGGAGTTTAGACAATGATAAATGCATAGACATTTTTCAACACTCAGACGACCTGATTCCATGCCCATCAAATTGCTAGCAATTTGCTCCAAAGAATCAGTCTCTTGTAAACAGGGAATCCCGGGTACTGGGTGCAGATACATAGCACTGGGTTCAAATGGCACTTCTACCGAATTTGCACCATGTGAGGTTGGGAAGCTTCTTAAGCCTACTAGCCTACTTAGTTTCCTCATCAGTAAAAGAATGATTTTAAATTACTTCCCTAATAGTACTGTTGTGTTAAATGAGACAACACTTGGAAAATAATTAGCATCATCTCTGGCAAGTAGTAAACTCTCAGTGAGTGTTGGCTAGTGTTCATGCAGGTAATTTATCCTCTTAACTGTTCTAATGTGAGTTCAGATCCCAAGCATATGGGAAAGCAAAGCAAAAAATTAACAGGATTTTTCTACAGACACTTTACTATAATAACAGTAGCTAATGTCTATTAATTATTCACTATGTTCTAGACAGTGTATAAGTGTTTCCAATGGATCATATTATTTAGTTGTCATGCCAACCCTGTTTTATGTTATATATCTTTTTTACATATTAGGAATTGAGCTATAGCATATTGGCACATTGTCCACCACTTTCCACTCTTCCTGTGCGATGAGATGCTGGCCTGCACGGACCACATCAACCTGGTTTTTTGCCCTCTAGTTTGTGGTTAGGTTCTCTGGGTATATCGGGTATATCAGTGAGAGTCTTGGCAGAGAATAAATGACACAATTAAACTGGTTAAATTGAAGAGAATGTAATAAAGTAACTATTGACAAAGATGGTGGGAAATGTGTAGAAAAATCACAAGGCGTTGTTCAGCTTCCTCCCAGAAATGGTGGGGCACCACTGTCGCCACAAAGGTTATGAGATAAAAGGTGAGAGTAGTTACCAGACCCAGAGTCAAAGAGAGATGCATGGAAGGGGCTGCCTATGATAGTACTCTGGTCTTCAGGTGAAGGATACAGCCAACCTTCATGACCTACAGGAAGGAAACCAGAAGAATTGACTCACTGCCTTGTTCCTCCTTCACCTCTGATCTCTTGCTGGTGCTCTTCATCTACTGAACTCAGCTGGAAACCTGCAGGGAAGGCTTCCCAGTGATATACCTAAGGCAGAACAGGGTAGAGAGAAGGGAGAGTGAATTCAGAGTGCCAAGCAAATGTAGACAGCACATCTGCCTACGAACACAGCACCAGTAAGTGATACTTGCTTTAAGCAATGGAGAAATGGCTATTCCTTTTGTTCCAATGTTGCACGCTGCTTGTTTTCCCCTCCCTCTTTCTCCTATTAGTTTTCCTCACAGTCTGTGAACTCTAAATATTGTAGTGGGGAACTTGAAATGGTGTGGCATCTTAGAGTAACCCAGCCGCTGTTAAATTTGAGAGCATTTCATTGTGGAAGGTCAAGATAAAAAAATACATTGCTAAAAATCTATTTATCCTTTATTTTTTATTATATAAGGAAAATTTACTGCCAAATATGGCAATAACGATTTTATTGATGTGATTTTTTACAACAAAAACAAGCGTATTTCTTAGTGAATTTTTGTTTATGGGATCAGTAATTGCCAGCATGGGATTTCTGGGTCTAAGGAGACCATGATGGCAGCAGTGGAAGTCTGCATGGTATCTTAAAATATTTCAGAAAATCTAACGTAACCCTACTTTTACAAGTGATGAAGCTTCGCAGACTAACAAAAACATCAAGATTCTTTGGTTTTGACTAAAATTATATTAGCTCTGTGTGATGGGTGACCTTAGTAATTTCATGCTGATCAAAAGCTGTGGTGGGCTGTTATATGTATCTTTGATCAATAAAACATGGGAGAGCAAATGAATTATTACTTAATCTGTGCAGTTTGATAACCTAGAGTCAACGGAGGGAAAAATAATTAATGGAATGCTCACTAGTGAAATAATAATGACAGTACTGGCTTGGCATTTCTCATATACATAGGGAGGCCAAGGAAGGCTTCTCAGTGAGCCAAGATCTGATGAAAAATTCAAGTTAATTATTTTTTTCAGTAATAATAACAACATTAATGATAATAGTGGTGGTATTTAATGGTTATTAAGTGGTCAGGCAAAGTGCTGAAATGCTCAGTGTGTAATCTTATGTCATTCTTCCAGCAGTCCTAAGAAGAAGGCACTCTACCTCTTGTCTTAAGTTGGGTTCCCTCAGAAGCAGAAAGATGGAAAGACAAGGGTTTTCTGCAGGTAGTTTATTTGGGAGGTGATGCCAGGAAGTGCTGGTAGGAAATGAAGAAGTGAGGGAAGGCAGGATAAGTTCATTCATTCACATTAATGAACAGGCTGCTGCTGTGGATAACTGCGGCTGAATCCTTGGTATGTCAGGGAGACACAAAGAACACTGCTGAGTCACACCACATGATTGGTGAGGAAGATGGGATATTGATTCACCAGCTCTTGTTTGTGACTGGTTGAGAACTACTTCCAGGGGCATTGACTCCCACACACTCCTGGTTTGTCTAGCTTACGGGGCGAGCATGTTGCTATGGCTAGAGAAAGCCCTTAGGTGGAGAGACATGGAGTCTTGCAGAAAGAAACCTTTGGAGATGCCCAAGGACAGGAGCAGGTACCAGAAGCATCTGCTAAATTCCTGTCATGCAGATCAGGAAGCCAAGACTTCATGAGTTGAAATAACTTGTCTAAAGTCACAGAGCACTTCTGATGATGTGTCCTTCCATAGACTTTCATTACTACCTAGGACTAAAGCTTACCAACATACAGTAGACTATTAAATGAATTCTTATCCTTCGTTTTTTTTACAACAGCTTCATTGATCTATGGCTCACATACTATACAATACACTCATTTACAGTGTATAATTCCATGGTTTTTAGTATAGTCACAGAGTTATGCAACTATTACCACAATCAATTTTAGAACCTCTTCATCACCCCCAAAGAAACCTTGTGCTTATTAGTAGCCATACCTCATTTCCTCCATCCTACCTCCAGTGCCCAAAACCAGTCATTTATTTTCTGTCTCTATGGATTTGCCTTTTCTGGACACTTTGTGTATATGCAACCATACAATATGTGATCTTTTTTTTTTTGGTCTGGCTTCCTTCGCTTAGCAAAATTTTTAAAAAAGGTCATCTTTATAGTAGCATGTATCAGTATTTTATTACGTTTGATGGCCAAATAATATTCTATTGCATGGATATACCATATATTGTTTATCCATTTGTCAGTATGTAGATATGTGAGCTGTTTCCACTTTTGGCTATTATCAATAAGGTTGCTATGAAAATTTGTTTATACGTTTTTATATAGACGTATGTTTTTATTTCCTTTGGCTGTCTACCTAGAAGTGGAATGGCTAGGTTATATGGCAACTCTATTTTTAATCTTTTTCAGAACTGCCAGACTCTTCTCCAGTGTGGTCCTGGAGTTTATTGATGACCTTGTTTTGCTGTTCAACTAAGCAGGCTGCCTGCCTTGCAGTGCTTGGCAAAGGCTAAAAATCACTACCATGCACTTGCAAGCATTGATTTCTAGAACTCTGAAAGCTTTCAAGAAGGATGTTATCAGTGCATCATCAGACTTGACTTTAGTTGGTCCTGGATCTCAAGGCCTGTACTTCTTGCTTTTTCCTTACAACTGACATATACTTTAGCTTCATCATTATCCATTTAGCTTACGATTATGCATTGTCTGGTCAGCCCCACTGAGTGTAGTGATGCATGTTTTCATCAAGAGTATTTTTGGTCTGCAGTTTCTAAATAGCTAGAATATGAAGCATATACTGTGGTAGTTCATTAAACATGCATTTGTTTTTGTTTTTATTCCACACCTACTGTGAGTCAGGCACTGTTTTAGGTGCTGGGAATACAGTGCAGGGAGAAAAACAGACACAATTCAGTTAGGCAAAAATAAACTTTGAGAGGAACTGTACTGACAGATGTGCTGCAGGGTTGTAGTTGGGGTCCTCTCATAGCAAGTGGCTACTGCATACCTGCAATTCACCCTGAATCTAAGGCAGGCTCTGCCCAAAACTGCTGCGTCATCAGTTAATGGCATTGTATCAATAATTATAAGCCACACACAAAATCAATAGAAAACCTCTTTTCTACAAGGGGAATTTAAATAAAGAAGAGAGAATGCTTTGTGGAGTGTCTGCCACCTAGAATAATCAAAATAAGTAAAATTTCATGATAACTATGAGGACAGTGGTAGATCATTCTAAAGCTCAGAAGTATCATGCAACTCCCTTTTAGAATTCCTCTGTGGATAGCCATTGCCCCCAGGTTCAAGTTCATGTTCTTTAACACAGGGGGTCACAGTTTTCATGACCTGGCACCTGATGACCCACCCAATTTTATTTTCACCAACTGCTTCCCCAGTGGTCTAAGTTTAGCTGAGCTAAACCAAACCTTTTAAGGTCCCTAAAATGTGCTAGATTTTTTTACATCAGAGACTTTGTATAACCTAAACTTTAAAAGTACTTTTTCAATTACATGTGACTCGGTGGATTTCCATTCTTTCCTTATATTAGTTATGATGTAGATTCAGATGCCATTGCAAAGATCTTGAATGGCCCTGGTCTCAGTAAGATAGATGCATGTTTCTCTCTCAAGCAACAGTCCAGTCTTAAGCATTCCTGGACTGGTGTGGTGGCCCCACTCTGTCACTCCAAGCCCTGGATGGAGAGGAGAGAATCTGTCTGAAAGACATGTGCAAACTTGAATCTTTACAACCTGGCTTCTCTTGTTTTCTGACATCTGTGGCAGGCTGCTTCTGTCCTCACAGTCCCAGATGGCTCACCACCACTTCCCATCCAGTGGATGAGGAAAGGAGGGACAGGAAAGGCATATTCCTTTTCCTAAAACATTCAGTGGAGAAGCTGCATCCACCAGTTCTGTTCATATTGGTGGCAATTGGTGGCAATTGGCCACCCACCAGATTTAGCAGCAAAGAAGACCAGGAAATACTGGTCTTTCCTTGGGGGACAAATAACAGTTTCTGGTACAGTCTTTTATGTAAAATTATTCTGGATAAATAAGTAAATTTTCTTTCCAGTCATATGCAATCTTGGCAGAGTTGTTGGCACTTTTATTGCCAACGGAACAAATTTCCAAGTCAGTGGTGTCGTTATTGGAACACCAAGAGAGATGAAGGTTACCATGAGATTGGCAGTAGCAACTCCATTTTACACATGATAAAATGGAGCTCAGAGATGTTAAGTTCTTGCCTAAGTATATAGAATTTGTACATTTCACCTGCTTCCTTCTGAATCCATACCCTGTGCTAAACAAAAGTGTAAGGAAATACAGCATAGTGGTTAAGAACATCAGCTTTGGGCTCAGAAAGATCTAAATAAATCATTTATTGATATTGTGATAAAACTTAAGTTTCTTAACTTTTCTGAGCTTCATTTCTTCACAAGGTGTTATATGCATTAAGTGGGATAATGCAGGGAACCTGCCTAGGAAAATGCCCAACCAATCATGAGCATTTCATAAAGAATGGCTAATATTAGTAACTACAATAACTCTTCCTAAGCTTTGTCAGTACTGTTTTCAGTTTTTGCCATTGTTGGAGACATGGTGGCCAGGAAGTAGGTGCTTACACCTTTGTGAATGTCTATTTCTTCATGAAACAAGCAAGACAAAAGAAGCCCTGTAACAGAATCCCTTTCATTTTCTCCTTAATCTACCCAGCCCAAGCTATTCATATCTGTTGATGGGGTGACAAAGGCTGATTGAGAGAACACTGCTCTGTCCCACTCTCAGTACATTCACAGATCAGTAACTAAGTACTCAGACTCCAGAGTGAGATATGCCTAAGCTGGAATCCCAGGTTACTTGCTGTTGGGCCTTGGAAAAGATACTTGACTTTTTAAAGCATCATGTTTTGCTTCTAAAAGTGAGAATAATATGAATACTTACCTTGCAATGATGCTGTAAGAAATTGTTGAGGTAATTTGAACAAAAGTGCTTAAAACAGTATCTAGCATGTTGTTCCTGCTCCATAAATTGAGTAGACTGAAATTCCCCCCTTTAAGCATGGGTCTCTACAGAGGCAGTAGGACAAAAAAGAGGAGATGCAGAGAAGAGAAACGTAGAAGGTAGAATTGAAAGGATATGGTGATGCTTGGTTTTGGGACTATGGCGGAGACAGAAATCCAGAAAATGTATCGTAAGAAAATTGATTATTCGATAGACTGGTTCATCAAGATGGGAAGTTTAGGGGATGAGCAGGTACGAGAGGAAGACCATGAATGCAACATTAGACATGTCAGGTTTTAAATGTGAAAGGATTCATACATGGAAATATCAAACAGGCATTATTACATAGTTGGTTCCCAGACTCCATAGTGATGTCTGAGGTCAAGATGCCCACTTAGGAGTCATTCAACTCAAAAGTCCCCAGTCACAGGTCACAGGCTGTTATAAATAATGTTATAGGGTCTTCGGAGACCAGAGCAGCAGTCAGGTGCTAGGAAGGAGAGAAGGTTGATTTGGGACCAACAAGGCAGGGCAGGCCTTTTGATGCTTTTACCTGAGCAAATGAGCAAATTGTAGGGCTGAATGTGACCTTCCATCCAGGCAGATGGTGAAGTGCTTGAAATGAATGAAATCTTCCCCAGAAATTGCTTAGTGCAAAAGAGAAGATTGAAGACCAAATTGAAATGTGCTTGGACTTTTATGGTGTCACTGTAATCTACATTGTATGGTACTTTGGCGAGGAATGAGGCTCTTCCAGCAGTGTTCATGGTCTGACAGCTGTAACCAATACCTGACATTTCCCTTGCTGATAGAAATAATTATCTTTCACAGTAATGGCATATACAAAACAAGAAAATTCCCCGTTATTTGGAAAGCTTCTACGTCACGATTCATATTTATCTTCCTCATCTTTCCCACATTCAGAGGGACCATGGCCCAGCTAACACCTTGATTTCAGACTTCAGGACTCTAGAACCACGAGAGAATGCATTTCTGTTGTTTTAAGCACCCCAGTCCGTGGTAATTTGTTATAGCAGCAATAGGAAACTATGTAGAGGCCTATGCCAGTTTGCAAGATCAAGCAAAGGGAGTTCGGGGAGAGGAGCTGCACGAGAAGCGATGGGACATGGAATTTCTGAGAGCTGAGCAGATGAGGAGTGGTAATCTAGAAGGTTTGGAATTAGAAACTGACAAATGTGTGTGTACAACAGTCAAGGCTGTGCAGTCTTGAAAACCATACACCCGCTCTGGGAATTTCCCTTCTGTCTGTGCTGCGTTCCTGAAAATGGGTGCTTTCAGTCAAGCCTTTTTTTTAAATCTCAAGGTGCAGGTACTTACAATAGCACTGAAGTTGTTTTCCTGTGAAATATAAACAAACTTACAATTTTTAATATTGTTTACTAATGATCACCAATGACCTGGATTTCAGGACAAATGTCTTTATGCAGTTGGATCAGAAAAAAATGATGTAATAGCAAAAAACTTTTTCAGGAAAACACTAAATTATTTGTTTAACAGTTTAACCTAAAACTCCCTTGATCTTTATCCCTTTATCCCGCAGTAGGACAACATGTATGATGAGGCAGCAATGTTAGAGATAACTGGAAAGAAAGACAAAATAGGCAAAAAGAAGAAAGAAAGGAGGGAAGGAAAGGAAGGAAGGAAGGTTGTGAAATATAACAACCTCTCAAAATTCTAAGTGTTACTGCAAGTATTAAAGTTTCTGGGAAGCCCACCTTTGGATTTAGCTAAACACCCAGCCCTTCATGCCAACACATGCCTCCATCATCACACAGCTCCATGGCATGGAGCTCTTCCTTGTAGGGAGGGAGAGCACTGTCATGCTGTGTCCCCAGAGCCCAGCACTGTGCCCAGGAAGCCTCATGGGATCAGTCAACTTGTCTTCTACTCCTGTCATCAGCTTAATCAATGTGACTCTCACCTTTTGTTTAGTTACTGAGATAGTTTCCCACTCTATTCCATTCCCCACAGCAGCCAGCATAGTGGTTTAAACATGCAGTCCTAAGCATGGTACTCAACCCTTCCAACCCATGACCCTCCTGATGAAATCGTTCACTTGCTCCCCGTTGCCACAGAGATCCAGTCCCTACAAGTACCTCCATGCAGGGTCTCTGGCCAGGCCCTCCCACCCCACAGAGCTCTTCACTGAGCTCCTGGGATGCATCACACTTTTCCTTACACCTCACCCCTCTGCTCTGCTCTGCTAGGAAAATCTGTCGCAACACCTATGATGTAACTCCTGCCCCTCCTTGTGGTTTTACCCCTTCACAGCCACACAAACTCACCTCTACCTCCACATTTTAGATGAGGTGAATCTGTTTCCTCTTATAGTCCTCATAGTCTAACTTGTATCTCTAATCACAACTGTAATTATACAATAAATTCTATGATGATCGATTCAAACCGAGACTTTCCATTAGAATGTAAACTACATGGGGACAGAGCTCATACCTGATTTGTATTTGCCCGGCGACTCTCCGACTCCTAGGACAATTCCTAGGGCACAATAAGTGCCCATAAAGTTGGCTGAATGCTCTGTTGGTATTGGTGAAATGCAGGAAATACCCATTTCCCCTTGAGGTAGGAAGCCAATGTGACTAGCCTCTTCCTGCCTTTTTCCTAAAGCGCTTGTAGTCGAGCCCCTACGGAGTGATAGGAAGCTCACTGGAAAGCCACATAGAAGAACAGAGATACCCAGCTGATTCTCACAGTTGGACATGGCAATGTGACATCAGTGACTTCTTTGTGAGAGCCCCGTACTCCACTGTTCACACAGGGAACTGGCTCCTGGTGGAGCCGTGGGCTTTTCAGACCCCCTGAGTCACTTTGTGTGCACAGCGCTCTGCCTCTCAGTTTGTACAGCGTCGTCCTCAAAATGCTGGAGAGGAAACACGTGCCAAAGAGAAAATGGAGTGGAGCTGACTGCGATCTAATAAATCCATAGTGGGCCCACTCTGTACTTACAAAGCCATCTGAATGTCACAGCACCATGAAAGAAGAGGCGTAGACTGGTATAATTTTCTTGAAGCCCTTTATAAAGTGTTTTATTCTGTAATACAGATACATTTATAAAATGGCTTTATCTTGAAAGATTCCAAAGGGCTCACTAAGCTGAAGAGGAAAATATCAAGTATATGGCAATCTCGAAACACCATGTATGTACTTTTGTGATAAGGACTGGGGACTCTGTGACAGCAGGTAGCCATCTTAAAAAGCAGATAGTAGCTTATTCTGTTAAACCTCGGGGGAGAAGTAAAGAGAGAAAGAAGATAATTGTTCACATTGGGTAAGAGTCCCATGGGCTTGTGTGTTAATAAGGGCCATGGCTTTTTTCCATTCCCCATGTGAATTTAAGAGAGCGACTTCTATCAGCCTTACTCTTCCCATTTGAAATAGGAGGCAGATATCAACTTACTTCTTCATAAAGGGAGAAAGTGTATATAAAGCTCCCAGGGGTTAATGGAGGTCAGGGGTAGCAGCGTAATTTAAAAGTCATGCATTTAAAAAAGTAAAACATAGCAACCTATGGTTTATCCAACAGTTAAAGTATCATTTCTCACCCAACTTTTACATAACACATTCCTGCCAAAGTGCCTGATACTATATTTTCTTTGTTCTATTTTTTTAAATCATTTTCCTGGTTAGGATGTGGTTATACCAACTTACGATGCATTAAAGAAGGGTATGGGGCAGGGGCAGCGGGCAGGAAAAAGTCCTTTTTGGTTATTTTTCAAAAATATCACCTTGCTGGAAGGTAAGAAAGTATTTTCAGTATCACCCTGTGCTGTCAAAGAATGCACAGTTCAACATTCAAAGTAAACAAAAAGTAACTCCCTTCTCTTCAAGAATATTCAAGTTGACCCACTCTCAAACCCAGAGCAAGACTTCTCTGTGTCATAGTTTATTCAATAAATGGTGTTGGCAAAATTGGACAGATACATGCAGAAAAATAAAACTAGACCACCTTCTTACCCCACACAAGAATAAATTCAAAATGGATCAAAGACTTAAATGTTAGACCTGAAACCATAAGAGTCCTAGAAGAAAACATAAGCAGCAAAATCTCAGATATTGCTCATAGAAACTTTTTTATCAGGTATATCTCTGCAGGTAAGGGAAACAAAAGAAAAAGTAAACCAATGGGACTATATCAAACTAAAAATTTTTTGCACAGCAAAGGAAATCATCAACAAAATAAAAAGACAACCTACAGAGTGGGAGAACATATTCACTGATACATCTGGTAAGGAGTTAATACCCAAAATTTATAAATTACTTACAAAACTCAACACCAAAAGTCAAACAACCCAATTTAAAAATGGCTAAAGGAGCCGAATAGACACTTCTCCGAAGAGGACATACAGATCACCAATAGACATATGAAAAGATGCTCATCATCACTAATCATCAGAGATGCAAATTAAAACCACAATGAGATACCATTTCACACCTAATGACTATCATCAATAGATCAACAAACAACAAGTGCTGGGGAAGATGTGGAGAGACAGGAACACTTTTGCACTGTTGGTGGGATTGCAGACTGGTGCAGCCACTGCAGAAAGCAGTATGGAGTCACCTGAAAAAATTAAAAATGGATCTGCCTTTTGACCACCAATCCCACTTCTGGAAATACATCCAAAAGAACCCAAAACACTAATTTGGAAGAACATGAGCACCCCTATATTCTTTGCAGCATTATTTACAATCACCAAGATAGGAAAGCAGCCCAAGTGTCCATCAATAGATGAGTGGATAAAACAACTATGGGGTATTTACACAATGGAATTCTACTGAGCTATAAAAAAGAAGAAAATTTTACCCTTTGCTACAGTATGGATGAACCTGGAAAACATTATGCTAAGTGAAATAAGCCAGTCAAAGATTTTGCTCATTATGATTTTACTCATATGTGGAATCTAAGAAACAAACTGAACTAACAAAACAGAGACAGACTCGTAGATGAAGAATGGATGACAGCTAGTGTGTGTGTGGGGGGGGCAGGGGATGTTAGCGGGTGGAGGAATTGAGGAAAAAGGACCCAAGGACATGGACAACAGTGCAGCGATTGCTGGGGAGTGGAGGGTATAAAGGGACTAAATGGTAATGGGAAAAAAGACAATAAGCATTAAATTAAAAAGAATAAAAAAGACTTCCCCATGTCATCTCTATGATTTTCCCAGCTTGCCTCTAGCCCCAGCCCAACTCCTCACAGCTCTCGTTTTCCCATGCCAGAACTTCCCTTGTATTTTTACCCTTCTTCTTCCCTCCCACATTCTCAATCAGTGGTCCAGAAGCTGGGTTAGCAAAGAGAATGCTCTTTTCTGGTGGAGGAAAACAAGGAGCCATGGAGGGAAAGACAAATGTGTTAAGGTTTTAGTTTGACTATATTATTATTCATTAAGTTTTCTATGGAGTGTTATTTAAAAAAAAACAAAAAACAAAAAACAAAAAAAAACCTAACAGAAAGGCTGTCCAATGGAGCCGGGTGCGCAGGTAAAGCCTGAGAGTTGCAGGGCCCAAAAAAAAGCTCAGTGGATCGATTAGTCAACAAGTTGGCTGAGCATCGTGGTCACACCTGGAGGCACCTGGGGAGAAAGGCTCAAGAGCACTCTGACTGTGAAAAGTGCTTTACACACATCAATCTGAGAAGGAGGTACTAGTGTTTCTGTTGCATTAATGAGAAAACTGAGGCTCAGAGAGGCTAAATACCTCACTCAAGGTCCCACAGGTAACCAGGCTCAAACAGAACAATCCAGATTGGCCTGACTCTGGACCTTCTGTTCTGTTAGCCCGTCTTTCAAGACATAGGGCTTTTTTATTTTTAAATTTTCATTTTGAAATGAATGCAGAACTACAGGAAGTTGCCAAAAAATACAGGTAATTCCATTAAACTCTTCATCCAGATTTTCAAATGTTAACATTTTATCCCTTAATTATTTGTTCATGTAATTATATCTCTCTCCCCACAACCATTTGAGGGTAAATTGCATCTACAGAGTGGTATTTCCTAAAAACAAAGATTTGTTCTCTTATAGAATCACAGAACAATGATCAATTTAGAAAATTAACACCATTGAAAGAATATTATCTCACCTACAAACTCTGTTCAAATTTAGCCAGTTGCGGTGCTAATGTTCTGTACAGCACACACACAGTCCTTGTCCAGGGTCAGATCCAGGACCCCATACTGCATTTAGACCTCGTATCTCTTTAGCCTCCTTTAACGTCGGAAAAAGTTCTTCATCTTTGCTCTGTCTTTCATGAACTCACCGCATTTTAAGATTATAGGCCACTTCTTTTGTAGGCTGTCCCACTTTCAGGTTCGCGTGATGCTTCCTGTGAATCGGCCCAGGTTGTGCATTTATGGCAAGAACACCGTGGAAATATCATCGAGCTCTTCTCATACATCACATCAGGGAGCACATAGACCTATTTGTGTCATTACTTGTGACATTAAGCTTCATCTCTTATTTAGGGTAATGCCTGTCATGTTTCTCCTTTATAGATAACTTTTTCCATTTTAATTAATAAGTGTCTTGTAAGGAGTTATTTTCAGACTATACAAATATCTTGCTTCTTTTCACTCTTTCACTTAGTAGTAGTTCTTGCCTTCATTGATAGTCCTTGCCCAAAACAATTATTCCTACATGGTTGCCAAGTGGTGATTTTCTAATTACATGTTTCCTTCTAGATATATTAGGTGGCATTCTATTCTAAGGAAGAGCTTTCCCTTATCCTCCATTTTTTAACTTATTTTCATTTAAAAATATATCAGTATGGGCTTAGAGACTCTTATTTTATTCTGTGGGGTTATAATCTGTTACTA
Source organism: Glossophaga mutica (assembly GCA_039655065.1). NCBI lineage: Eukaryota > Metazoa > Chordata > Mammalia > Chiroptera > Phyllostomidae > Glossophaga > Glossophaga mutica. Next base: position 26,852,209 of record CM077315.1, read on the forward strand.
TCATCATTTATTCTCATGTTCAAATTGGCTACAATTTGGCCAGTGGGCAATCTAATATACAGTTTTTATTCCCAAGGATCCTTATACTTCAACTCTTACTGCTTCAATTAAACTCTGCCACCTCCAACTTTCCTGTCTTGAAAACTCTATGTAGAGAATTTGTTATTTTCTGAGAAGTCCTCAGGCCCAGTGATCTGGTTACAGTCTGTTCTTGCTAACTTTTGAAATAATTTATTTATTTAATTTTAGTTTTTTAGAGCTGGTGGTAGAGGTGAAGGGAGTTAAGTGGCAGTTCTCCCAGGAGGCCATAGTTATGGCCCTGCCAGCTGCTCAGAGGCATGAAGAAGGGAATGACAATCTTTCCTGAATGCTTTTTGCTTTCTCATTTCTCTATACTTTTGAACACATTCTACCCTCTTCCCAGCTTAATTCTAACTCCCTACATCAACTCAGAAATGGACTCTAACTCCAAGACCTATCTCATTCTCTGGAAATCTATCTCAACTCCCTAGGCAAAACTAATTATTCTCTTTTTGGCAGCTCAATACACACTTGGTATAGCCTTTTTTTACAGAACAAATCTCATGGCATTTTAGTGATACATATATTTTTTGCCATTTTGTTCTTCTCAATAGTTTGTGAACTTCACACAAGTGGGTTCTTACCACATATCTGCATCAAGAAATATTTTTTTTAATTTTTATTACATTTATTAGAGTGACAATGGTTAATGAAGTTACATAGGTTTCAAGTGTACGATTCCATAATACATCATCTGTATATTGTATTGTGTGTTTATCACCCTAAGCCAAGTCTCTCAATGGTGTAAAATGCATTAGAATCTACTACCAGGCCATCACATATACCAAAGGTCAGCGAACATTTTATGCAGAGAGCCAGGCAGGCTTTGTGAGTGATACAGTTTCTCTTGCAACTACTCAGTCACTGTATGATGAGAGCCCTCGTCAACGATACCTTAAGGAATGAATGTGGCTGTGTTTCAATAAAACTTCATTTATATAAATAAGATCAGGGCTGGATTTGGTCTGAGGGCCATTGTTGACTCTGGCTCTCTCCCACTTCAAGATCTTCCTAATGTTTGAATCACCTTCCTCTGGAGATTCCTAATTATCCCTAGTGAATGCCTACATATCTTTAAGAACCTACCTTAAACCTCACCTGTTTAGGAGGCGGGGGGGGGTGCTCACTGTTGTGTATAATAGACTAAGTTCCAGTACTATATGTTTTGTAGTTTCCCCATTAGTTCCCTATCCTAGCACACTTCACCGTTAACTGTACACATAAGTACTTGTTTCCGCCTGTCTTTCACACGTTAGTGAAATTATCACAGGAGCAGGCCACTCTATTCCTACACTCAGGGTCTAGCATGCAGATTCGCTCTGCTCATGACTTTGGCACTCTCTTTAACGCAGACCATGTGCAGAAGTAATCAAAGGCTTTCACAGCGTAGCTGCACAATCTGTAGCAGACACTGCGGGCACCCCACACATATCCCTGCTCCTTACCACTCCAGGGCCTGCCGGCCCGTTTTACTTGTTGGGGAACATGCGCATGCACTCTAGGAGTAGCCCTCAACCAAAGACCAGGGGAGCAAATGCATAAATACCTGCCCCCCCACCTCAGATGCAATGACCCTGAGGCTTCCAAATTCCCTGTCTCCAGCGCCCCACGCTGACAGTTGATTTGAAAACAAACCTTTTATTAGTTGCCTTACTTACCTTATATCATTTTCTATTTCCACATAGGTGTTCCCTTTATCTCCCAAATAAACTACTTGCACTTGAACCTTTGTGTCAGGGTCTGCTTCTGAAGCAGACAAACAATCTTTACAACAGCCCTGTGAGGCCTGTACCCTTACCTGTATTTTAAATTTAAGGACTGCAGGGAAGAGGGATGAAGGCCCTCCTGCACGTGCATGGAAGTGGTCGAATCTAAGCCCCAGACTCCTGACTCCTGGTCATGATCCGGTTCACCACGTTCTTCTCACAGATACTCAGCCGTCTGTCGGATGACTGGATGGCTGAATGCAGTTCTGATGCGAGCTCATCTCCCCAAATTCATCCCTGAATTCAACTGTTTGTTTTTTGTCATAACACAGTGCCAAATAGACTACTCTGTTTAGAGAAGAATAAAATGTAAAAAGCATAGGCATTTAAGTCAGATTATTGCCCCTAACTGCCTGTGGCCTTAGGCGCTACCTCTTCCAGATCCTATTTGAACAGGGGAGTATCTTCTGAATCCCTGTCTGGCAGCTATTGATTCTACGTGGCCATTAACCTTGTTTTCAGTGATTGCTCTGCTTTAAGCGGGATTACCTGGGAAGGGAGGAGGCTCTTCGGGTATTTAAGGCATTAACCTTCTAGTCCAGGAAGTTCTGTATTGCTGTACCCAGCTATAAGCAGCTTGCACAGATGGATTTTGAACAGTTCTGTCCAGGTGAGGGACAGTTTTGGTTGAGGTTGAATCCGAAAGTCAAAATTTGGGGGCACTGATTAGGCGCAGGACAGCACTAGGGGTTAGAACCATGTTGGAAATAGACTTATTACAAGAGAGGAAAACGGTCACTGACAAGGATTCATCACAGAGAGCTTCTGTAGAGAAATAAATCAGGCAGATAGAATCTGAGTGTGAAAGCTGTGTCTGGGTGAGAAATGGAGTGTTTCCAGAGTAAGACAAGGGAAATATTTATTTTATTTCTATAGGGGTCTTGTATTGCTAAGTTCCATTTATAGTTTGTAGCTTCTAATGTAAAAGTACTTTAGCAGAATAGCATGCTCGGTTAGCTCAGTCTTTGGAGTCTCTAGTTGCTGCTAGCCATGGGACCTGGGGAAGCTGTTTCCCCTGTCCGTATCTCACTCCGCTCATGTGCAAAGTGGGGTAATTATAGGACCTTCCCCATAGAGCTGCTGGTGGGAGAAAAGACTAACCCCATGTGAATTGCCAAGGCTAGTGCCTATCACATGGAAAGCATTCAACACACGTCAGCAGCCATTTTTAATATTATGGGTGTTAATATTCCAGAAACATTCATCAGGATTGGCACAATTCCACGAATCAACACCATTTGGGGATGATCATGGAAGTGCTGACCAAGGCCAGCATTTACCTTGTCCTTAAAACCACTAAGTAAGAGCTTATCAAATTATTTCCTGAAATTCAAATAAAAGATCTGCCCCAAATCTGTGTTTTGCCTTTTAATGCCATGAAGGAAACCAGCTCACTCAGGCACAACTTGCTTTTAGTGACTCTTACAGGCTTCTGAAGACCACCCCTTTATTTATTTTTTTCTAAGTGTTCAAAATCATCTCTTTAATGATCATTTCTGGGGTCTTGATCCAGAGCAACGTCAGTCTCATTACAGAATCTGAGGATCTATTGCCATCTTTTTTTTTTTTTACGAGTTTATGTATTTATTTTTAGGCAGAGGGGAAGGGAAGGAGAAAGATAAGGAGAGAAGTATCCTTGTGTGGTTGCCTCTCACACACCCCCTACTGGGGACTTGGCCCACAACCCAGGCTTGTGTCCTGACTGGGGACTGCAACCCTTAGGTTCACAGGCTGGTGTTCAATGCACTGAGTCACACCAACCAGGGCTTACTGCCATCTTTTGGAATATCTGGAGACACTCTTTATTTTATTTTTATTTTTATTTTTATTTTTATTTTTATTTTTATTTTTATTTTTATTTTTATTGTTGTTCAAGTACAGTTTTCTGCCTTTTACCCCCATCCCAGCCCACCCCCCCCAGCCCTCCCCACCTCCCTTCCATTTCCAACCCCACCCCTAGTTTTTGTCCATGTGTCCTTTATACTTGTTCCTGTAAACCCTTCCCGTTTTCCCCTGAAATTCCCTCCCCTCTCCCCTCTGGTCACTGTCAGCCTGTTCTCAATTTCATGTAACCAAAGTGTCTTTGATTATATTTTGCTTGTTTGTTTGTTTTATTGATAGGTTCCTGTTAAAGTGAGATACTCTTTCTGTCCTATCTCAGCACTACCCCATTCTTGCAGATGGACTTTATTTATAGCTACTAGGTGCTATCTTAGAGTCCCTTTATCCAAAGTTAGGGTTTCTTTTTCCTCCTACTAGTGTTAGCTCTGCATTTTCATCTCAATGCTCATTTCTCCTGGCCTTTTGTATAGAAAAGTTAGAAGCAAAAACAGATGCTTAGGAAGTCTTCGCTCACCTGAAAGAAACAGGCTTGATGATTCAACTTTATGTTCCAAACTTAGCTTTAAAGCCCATTTGGGTGTCCTTAGAAATTTTTTTACGTGTCAGCTTATATGAGACATCCCACTCCAGATGTCTTGTTTTCCCACTGTTCAATGTTGAATTTAACCAAAACACACATTAGGTACCCACTGTGAGGCAGGCATTGTGCTACGCTTCAAAGATACAAAGGAAACAAGATGTAGTTCTTGCTCTCCAGAAGCTCGTGGTAGAGTGGGAGATGCAAACAGACAAATACAAGACAGTGTGCAAGAACTCTGTTACAGATCTACACTTAGCACCCCCACCTGCTGCTGGAGGGAGTCAGGGACAGCTTTACTGAGGAGTTGGTGTTTGAGCAAATATTTTGTTTTTATTCTCCTTCATTCCCTTTATTTCTCCGTCCCACCTCATTCCCTTCTCTAGCTCCACAAGCAGTCATTAACAATGTATACAAATTTGCCTGTACCATATTCATGCAAAATGCATATTGCCATTTGCTCTATGTGTATTTACTTTTAAAATCGATGTAAGCAACCCTGTGTTATGTACCTTATCTTGTACTTTCTTTCACTAAGCACTCTTTTTAAGATGCATTCATGCCAGTGTGTGAACATTCAGGCTGTTACATTTAATTGCCGCATATCCCTCCAAGCTGTGCATCCTCCACATTTCACTTTCCCTTTGTCTCAGTGTGGAACACCCATGGTAGTTCCCAGTGCCCCAAGTAACTCTGCAGTAACAAGCCTTATGACTCATTTGTGGATTGGCATGAGAAGTTCCATGGATCATGTATACCCAGGAGTAGAGTTGCTGGGTCACAGGTATTGCAAGCAGAATAGTGGCCCCCGAAAGATGTCCACTAATTCCCAAAATTTATGAATTTGTGATTTTACATGGCAAAAGGGACTTTGCCAATGTGATTAAGTTAGGGATCTTGAGATGGGGAGGTGATCCTGGATTGTATATGTGGGGCCAATGTAATCACAGGAGTCCCTATAAGAGGAAGGAGGAAGCAGAGAGGTCAGAGTCAGAGAGAGCTTTAAAGATACTACATTGATGGATTTGAAAGGGAGGAAGGGGCCATTATTCAAGGAATCAGGTGTCTTCTAAAATCTAAAAAAGTCAAGAAAATTATTTTCCTTTGGAGCCTTTAAAAAGAACACAACTCCCCCCAACCCTAGGTTTTAATCTAGTGAAACCTATGTCAGACTTCTGAAACCTATGTATTAGAGCTGTATACTAATATAGTTGTGCTGTTTTAAGCCACTAAATTTGTGGTTATTGTTATAGCAGCAAGCGAAAATTGCACATGAGGTAGGCCTGGACTTAAGTTGACTGAAATGGTGCCAGATTGCTCTCCAGAATGGCTGTCCCATCTATACCCGCTACAGCTATGCATGTGGTACCCCTGTCTCTATACCCCCAGAATCACTGGAACTAATTCAACTTTCTGGGTACTGTTAGTCTTATGGATATAAATCACTAATGAGTCTTGAAGAGAGAATCAGAATTCCACAAACCAAAGTGGGGTTAGTGGAATGGGATAGGGATGGTCCTGAGATGCTGGCTGCTGGGGTTGGATTGGCTGTTTGGGGGTAGTGATGGTGGGAGGCATGTATGTCATCAGGGCAACCAATGAGTGGGGAGCTTCCAAGAGGCCTTCGTGGACTGTAGGTGAAGAAAAAACCACTACTCCTCACAGGGACACAGGGCTTGGGGACTCCATGGAAGAGAGAGCCCCAGAGAATGAGGAGGCAGTGTGGGGTAGTGGTCAGTGTCAGGGATGGGCATCGTCCCCAGTTCCACAGCTGCTCTGTGACTTCGAGCAAGTTTCCATCTTCTCTGGTTCTTGGTGTCCTCCCCTGTATGACAGGGGTAATAACAGTGCCTTCCTCATGGGGCTGCTGTGCATGTTCAACAGGATTACGAATGTTAAAGCCCTAATACAGTGAATTGTCAATAGCATTCTCATTATCACAATAATTATAATAATGACTACTGTTAATATTACAAGTTAATAACTATTATTAACTTATATTTCTCAAATCAGCCTTTTTCTAATTTATAATATCTATTGCTGACCTTTCTGGAGAATAACGCATCATGATCAGTTTTCATATACTTAAATGTAAATAATTTTGTACATTATTTTCAAGTAAATATTCCCCTACTCAACTGCCCCCTTTCACCCCTACCTCTGAAAGAGTTGTGGCCTTGAGGGTTGTTCATAGAATAATGAAATTAGATACAACTTATTTTTCTGACATTTTCCTTCCAGCTCTCTCCCCCAGCAGTTTTCAGGGCTAAATAATGCATGAGAGGAGAGAATAGCAGGGCTTGTATTAACAGCAGAAAACAGCGCTGTAAGGATTCTGTGTTGTGAAGAGATGAAAGTGCCTGGTCAGAAGGCCAATAACAAAGTGAAAGAGAAATACAAAGGCATTGACAAGGGAGGAAAGAAAAGTTTGGTTTTTTTTAAGAAAGATTTGTCAAGAGTTGAAAAGCAGATGGCTTGGGAGACAGTCGAGGAGTCTTCATTAGACCGGAGCCCTGGATGAGGTGCACCAGCGGGGACCTGGCCTTTGAAGGGCTTGGGCTCTGAAGAAGTTAACAAACAAGAGCTCCCAACTTCCCAGGCCCTCGAAGCCTTCTTTGACTTGCCCACATGAAGGCAGTTTCTTCTTCCTTGGGGTCCCATGATTCTTTCCTCTGTTACAACTGATACACTCCACTGTAAGTGTGGATTTATATGTCTCTTTTCTTCACTCTGTTGGAGCTCCTGGCAAGACTGTATTTTAGGTATTTTACTAGATGGATTAAAATATTAATTATTGGCCATTTACCTTGTTTCTGTGCTAAGTAAGCACTCTGTATGCATTACATAAAATCTGCCTCACGACAAACACAAATGCCTGCTTTGCAAATGTGGAAACCGCACAGGTGGAGCTTGAGACTTGTTTACAGACACAAGTGGTAGACGAGGAAGGCCGGACTTGTACTTAGGTGTTCAGTCTGCTGAGTAGGGCTGTTGAGGTTCTGTTACCACCAAAGCCAAGTATTGTGCAGGGCACGAAGAATATATTCGGCAAGTGGTTGATTTCTGAACAAATTATAGTGCCTGGTACTCGGCGGGCTAGTCATGTGGCACCAGGAGTCGGGACTTCTGTTCCTCAGGCCTGGCCGCGAGTGGGTGGTACAAGGTGTGGGGACTTTCTGTTTCCCAAGGCAAGGCTGGTGTCTGTGTCCAGAAGTTCCAGTTGGCTGCTCCTCTCTTTGAGTGTATTGAGCCCCTTCCGGTGCTTTGTAGTTAGTGGTTCAGGACAAAACACGGCTGCTACTTCTTTTTCCTTCCCCCAAATCCTGTCATTTCAGCACAAGGGAAGGCTGGAGCCTCAGAAACTCTGTCACTGGAGGGCTCAGTCCCTTGTGGCTGGCCTACATACACACAGACATTAGCCAAAGGCAATTTTTAAAAGGGACTCCATTTCTATGGGGAAATTTTCCATTGAGCCATTTGCTGACTTTTACTTAGTCATTTAAAAATGATTCAAAAGGAAGAAAATAATAATAAACTTCCATTTTGCCTTTCACCAGCATATCCCTAAACTAAATTAATTCTCAACATTTGTGAATAAAGTTTGTGTCCTGATAAATGTGTTGCCTCAAGAATTCTTTATTCATCTTTTCTCAGCTTCCCAGCTCACATGCCACAATTCCAACTCTAAATATCCAATCTTGAGGCCTTCTCCCTGACCCCGGAGGGTGATATGTTAAATCAAGTCAGCTCTGTGTGACGCCCTCATCCTCCCCTCCACATCCCAGTGCGTCCCTTTCTCTTCTCCCCTCGGAGGAAAGAATGTCTTTTCTTGTTAAGGCTTAATCAACCCTTTAAGCTAGTCTTTCCACCCCAATCTATGGGGAAGCCTGTTCTTAAATTTGATAGTTTTTAGAGCTACCCTTATTCCTTGACTTATGGCTCTTCTTCCATCTTGCAAACCACCAGCATAGCATCTTTAAAGCTTCCTTTGACTTTGACTTTTCTGTCTCTGTTTTTCACAAGGGCCCCGGGGATCACATTGGACCTGCCCAGATAATCCACTAATCTTCTCATCTCGGGGTCAATTGATTAGCAACCTTAATTCTATCTGCAAACTTTTTTTTTTTCTTTTCCCAAGTAACCTAGCATTCTCACAGGTTTCAGGATTAGGATAGACACTGGGGAGACCATTGCTCTACTACTAGCTTGCTACTACAAGAATTATTCTGCCTTTACATTGTTTCTTTGGACAAGCATCCGAGTTTCAATGGTTCACTCCGAATTCCATACAGATTTCCCCTTCTGATTCCAGCCCCATCTCACTCCAGTCTTATACACCAGTTGGTTGCAGGATGTCTTCTTCTGGCTGTGTTTTACACAAGTATAAGTAAACTCATAACCCCAAAACCAATTTAGTTCTCCCTAAAATGGCCCAGATTTCTCAATAGTTATTGAAGAATGAGGAATCTTTCTGCTCACTTCGGGTGAACAGAAGTAAGCAAAAAAGGTTTAGTGAAGATCTCATCAACCTGAGTGGCTGGGATATTACTTTGAATAGGAACGAGTACATTTGCTAAGTGTGGCAACCATGAGACTATGCCTGGTAGACCTCTGACCACAGAAAGCGTAACTGACCAATGCTCCATCTGCTGTAATTTGAAGTCCATGGCAATGTTTGGGCTGAGGCCACTTTTCTTATTACCTGCTCTCACCAGTGACTCAGCACGGGACCCTAAGGCAGGGCTGTTCCCTGGAATCCTGGAAGACATCTGACAGCTGACCATGGCTGCAGGATCCCCCCACAGCCTAGCAGTTCCTTCCTTAGACTACAGGGCACTTCTGTCCAGCCTTCCTTCCCCTGTCCCTCACTGAGGGTCTGCCTTGCATCTCAGTCTGATGGATCTCTCAGGTCCTCCCAGCCTCCTCTCCCTTTTTTCTCGTCAGTTGTTTTCCTGATAAAAGAACTGGTCTTTAATCCCACCTTGCACCTGCTTCTCAGGGATCTGGGTTAACACACTATGTATCTGAGCTGGAGGGTTGAAGGACCAAGACCCAATGGCGCAACCCACCTTTTTAGGTTCTTTGGATTCCAGGCAGACACAGAATTTACGATTGTTAGTAAGGGAATATTCAGACAACACAAACTCCTGGCTCCAAGAAGAGAAAGTGAGAGGAAAATGAGATGTTTTAAGAACAACAGAGGGATCCATGAAACAGGGCTACTGTGAACTGATGTTATGCTTGACATAAACTGACTAGAGATTTTGAAACAGTTAATAAGAGAGGGAATGTGCATACCCTAAATGATGGGGACAAATACATATGCTCACATCAAAGCTTGTCTTTCCAAACTAATCCGCCCTTGTCCACTTTGTGCACCATCATCCTCCCCCCACCCTGAGACTGACTGAGGAGCCATGGATTTGTTCACTGAGCTTCCAATGGGAAGAATAACAAGTGGAAGCTTCTGGGAAACAGAACTGGAAACCCAGACAGAGGGCTTTTTCCATAGACACCTCATGGCTGGAGCCACGTCTGCCAAAGACACAAGGGTTTCCAGCCATGGGTAGGAAGTTGGACTGAGCAGCTAATAAGACTTTTCATATCAGAGACTGGAATGAATCCAACCATCATCTGCCCAATTTCAGCAGATTTCCAAGCATGGTGAATTCTCTGAATCACATAAAAAGCCATTAAAAAACATCGCAAATGTTCTAAATTAGGAACTCAATCTTAACTGTATTAAGCTATAACGAATTACTTCCCTTGCAATTCCATTGGCCAACCCAGTTGGGAAGCCATCTGCTGAATTGAGTAATATCGCCCCAGACTTGAGATATTACTCATCAATGTCTTCACAAGGGAAATATTTTGCACTATCAGAAGTTGATTTGTTTGTTTTAATGTGCTTAAGAACATGTACCTCAGAATCTAACTGGAGTGAATTTAAAGTCTGGCTCTGCCACTTACCTCCTGGTGATCTTGAGTAACATATTCAACTTCTCAGACCCTCGGGTATTTTTTAGCTGTAAAATGAGGACAATAATATTACTTCTTTCCTAGGTTTATTGAATGATTAAATGGGGTAAAGATAGTAGTTAACACTTATATTCAACTTTTTTGTGCCAGTCACTATTTCAAACACTTTACATCTATTAGCTCATTTTTTTCTAACAACTTGCTGAGTTAGGTTCAACTGTGATTCTCATTTTACAGATGAAAAAACTGAGGCATCAAGAGGTTAAATGACTCACTAAAGGTTGAATAGCTAATAAGAGATACAGATGAAATTTAAACAGAATTTATCCAAAATATTTTTGTGTATACTATTTTTGCTACACTATGTGTGTATAAAGCACTTTACCCAGAGTTTGGAAGATACTATGTGCTTGATAACTAATAGCTAATTAGCTATTGACTAGTGTTATAATCACTGCTTTTACCGTGGGGCTTAGAGTGCAGTTGTCACAACTCTCCAGTGTCTGCAATATCCCTGCTACTTGAGAAGCCAGAAGACCTGTGTCTCCATGGCCCCTCCTTACCTGCTCAGCTCCATCTGAGTGACGGGAAAGCAGCAGGCACCGAGGCATTAACTTACGAAGACTGGGAGCATCAAATTCAAAACCTATTCCTGCTGAATAAGGTCACTAAGTAGTATTATTTGCTCTATTTCTCCTAAGTGTTGAAGAGGAGTCTTTATGGAAGTAAAATATAAGCCCTTTAATCCTAATGTTCTTTGACTTCCTTAGGATACACAGGTGCCTAGGGAACTCGAGAGTCAGTTTCTCTGAGACCGTAGGAGAACGTTTTTGGAATATAAAGGAGGGGGAGTTGAAAGGCATTGCTATTATAGCAAAAAGAAATGGTGATGATTCATCCTAATCTGTAGGGAAAGCAGATCTCCAAGATCTTGAAATAAGTAAGAAATGGGTAGTTAGTTTTGGAGGAAAAAAGTATCATCAAATATATAAATGATGGTTCCAAAGAGGATAATAAATGGTGCTTTGATGATCACTATATTCATTAAGCATTTCTGCAGCTTTCTCTCTCATTTTTCTTGCAGATAAATTCTCACCCAGGACCTCCAGAGATAAGTGCTCATGTTTTAGAGATAGCTCTGGGTTTATGAACGGTTGCCTTTACTTTATGTGAAAGCTTGGGCAAGACCCTCAGCCTCTCTGAATCTCAGTCTCCTCTTTTCTGAAGTGTTGATTACTCTTGCAGAGTTGCTATGGGACAAAATGTGACAATATAGAATACAGTTTGTATGCAGTTAAAGCTCAGCCACACACTCTGTAGGTGTTAGTGATGTTTGCATGATGATACGAGTTTTCATGTTGGTACATCTGTGCCTTCACAAAACTGAGGAACCAGAGGGGATCCCAGGTTGATTCTGTTGAGTTTAATGACAAGCCTTTGACACTTGATGAAATAATAACAAGAATACTTTGTTGAAAACATCTATTTTTTTTGTTTCCATTTTCACTTTCAAGTATGTACTATCCCCATCATATGAAGTCCATGGTCACAAAAGTCCTTCAAGAGATTCTTTGGCTTGCCAGTTCCTTAAGACTTTCACTGCCCTCAGTGTCAAACATACCTCAAAATTTTAGTGCTTCATCACAGAAGCATTTGCTTATTGCTCATGCATCTGAGGGTCCTCTTGAATGTGGTTGATTTAAACTGCTGGATTTAGCTATAAACCATGAGTGAGCCTTGGGTCTGCCCCCTGTGTCTCTCATTCTTTAGATTATAGCAGAAACTCAAGAGGCAAGCCCAACCTTGGGAACACATTGCAAGCCTCTGCTTGTGTCACATCCAATTTCACCTGTCGGGCAAAGAAAGTCACAAAGCTAAGCCTAACTATTAGACCATGGCCCGGGGATGAATGTGCACAAATACTATAAGAGAGAAAAGAATTGAGACCATATCTCGATTGTACTGTACCTGGAACTCCAAATCCCTTAGTTCTTTACACTTTTATTAATTAGTATTTGCAAGTTGTGTAGGGCAGACCAAGGTGTTTCAAGTGACTTAGGTCTATCAAAAGGTCACATAGAACATGCAAGGAAATACTAGACACAGTCTTAGCTTGATGGAATTAGGCTTTAGTTACCTGCTTTTGAGGGATCAACAGCACCTAGCAAAGTACATTGCACAAAATGGCTGCTCATTAAATGTTTATTGGAAGAACAAAAAAATGAATCACCTGGAAGCACCTTTAGTGCCTGGTCACTTTGCCATTTTCCAAGCAGCTCCCTCCATTGCCTCCTCCACTCTGGTCAGCATCATACTCCTGATTCAGCTTCTCTGTCTTTGTTCTTTTATAGCTTCTGGTTTTACTTTGCCTCTTTCTCTTAAATTCCCCAAGAGGAAGGATTCTGTTCAGTTAATTAGCCATATTTCAATCCATTGGGCAGAGATCTTGACATGTTGCCTCTTGTTGGCACAAACCAGCCAATAGATAATGGCTTTTGTTTAAGTTGCTTTTCACTGGTTCAATCACAAAAAATGGTAAGGAACATGCAAGGGATTCCCAGTGGCTACATTTCTCAGCTGGGGTCTGTGAGATTCTGCTGTCACACAGACTCAAGGACTTTGTGTTGGTTTGCCTCATCCCTCTCTTTGTGATAATACATCCATCCTGTGATTGTCCTGTGATTTGAAAAGATAGCCTCTCTCCAGCACAGAGAGCTCTTTCTCCCTCTAAAGTGCCAATTACAATCTGGTGAGCCAGCCAACAGCCCCTTGTCTCATCATTTCTACCACTAGCTGGCTAGAACTCTACTTCTCCCAGCAAAGCATTTCCTGCCAGAACATTGCACTGCCCACCCACTGAAGCAGAGCTGTTTTTTGTTTTTGTTTTTGTTTTAATATCTTGTAGCAACAACCCTCTTCCTTAAGTCATTGAAAAGTAATGGGGAGCCAAAGCAGCTGGGCCAAGACTGAAGCAATAGAAGTGCTGTGTGCGTATTTCTTTTTAATGTAAAGAACTACTTTCAGAGAAGAAAACATGTTAGAAGCCTCCCATGTAAGGAGAGTAGAAGGAATGGGGTTTTTTCTTGACAAGTTGATGGAGAATGGGAGGATAGGGGCCATGACTCCTGATATCAGGTAGAGAAGCTGGAGGCTGGAGCTATGGGGGCAGAGCTTCGAGAACATGGAAACTTCTCACAAAGCTGCAGAGGTCTAGAAAGAGAACAAATAATCAAGGGCAAATGCAGGATTATGGCTGGATGCTTGCTCAGTCACTGGCTGTGTCTCATAAGACAGGAGGTGCTCTGCAGATGAGAGGTGAAGACAGAAATGATATCAGATAAGGGCATTACAGGTTAGAGTGCGAACTCCTTAAAGCCTCAGTTGTCTTACTCCTCTTTATATCTCTAGTGCTGAAGATCCCCCAAGTGAGCCCTGTGGATGTTGGATAACAAACTGACTAGTTAATTAATTTGTGTATTCCTAAGTTAATTTGAAATTGAAATTTGGGTGAGCTGTGTACTCACACAGAAAAGACTGACTTTCAAAAATCTACAAAGATAAGAGAGAGGAAAGGGAGAAAGTAAATGAATAAATGAGTGAAATTCAATTTGTACCTGAAACATGGCAGTGTGAGTGGTTTAAAAGGAAAAAAACAAAAAACAAAAACAAAAAGACTAGGCTCCATCAACCAGTAATGTTACAGAGACTTTTTTCCTGTTAATTCAGTATGCAGATATTTCAGCATTATTCGGGGTACAGGGTAATCCCCGGTTTGTACTAATACAAGGTCTCCTAGTTTAACCCATCTCTGTAAAACTGATTCATTTTTATTGCCAGTTTTTTCTTTAACTAAACCTTGTGATTTACATTGTCAGGTTTAATCCCTTACTGTCAGATGAAACTGTCCTTGTTAAAAATCCCTGGGATCCTATTACAAAAATTCTCTCTAGTTCCTGCTCTCCATCCAACAGCTGTTTGGCAATTTTCTCTTCTTTCGTCCCAATCTTCCTTGACCAGCTCCCCTCAACTGCTATTTACTGTCTTCAGGATTTTAAATCCCAGCTCCTTTTCTTATTAGTCAATGTTCTGATTTCTGCCCACCTAGTGAAATACCATGGCTGCCCTCTTTCCCAGTGAATAGATCACATCACAATTTTTTTTCTTTGCCTGTATCCACTTTCCCCTCCCTATAAACAATTTCTTTTTCTCTCCTTCCCACCCCTGATCCCTTGTGGTTGGAAGTCAAGGAGCCAACTGCCAATCACTGTCAAATTCAACATTTCTAAAGTTCACCTTTGCAATAGATAGCCTTTTGTTCTGTAGAGAAGCAAGGATTCTAGAAAAATATGCAAACTTCATTTCAAGGAAGATGGCGTATTCTTTATGCTCCCCTTGGAATGAGTCAGCAGTGAGGAAGCAGGAATACATTTCTGTGATTCCCATTCTCCTTTGCTCACCACAGCCCTATCACTGAGAGAGTTCACCTGGGACCCTTCCACACTTCTCAGGATTTCAGATCACTTTCATGACACTTTTAAGAAAGGAAGTGACGAAGTTCCCGTGTCTTCTTAAATTATGACTTTCTTATCAGATTTCAACCCTAAGGCTCATACATCTGTTGGCTCAAGAATGAAAGAAGACTTTTATTATATGTGCCTTGTATTGAGAACAAGCTGAAGCCATACTGATCCCACGGAGAAGGAGGACAGTAATGGTCACTACCATCCATAGGGCATGAGGAAGCAGTGGTAGCATTGCTGCCATGTCTGTGCCACCCTTGGTTCTATAAAGTCCAGAAGTGGGTTTACCTAAACTCTTAACTGGGGTATCACCCCACCTTGCACCATGGCCTTTGGAAGTCTCCAGGGTCATAACTGGCACACTATTTCAAAACAATTTCCATCAGAGATTTAAACACAGGTCATAGATTTTTTTTTGAGAATTCTAATTGTTCTAGGTAGCTCTATAGTACTACTATTTCTTCTCCCCTAGTTACCATTCTCTAAGCAAGAGTGACAGCTACAATGGCCTGGAAACTTTTTCAAAAAAAATCGCAACACATTTATCAATAGCTCACATAACAGGACATTTATTTCAAAAGCTGATCACACACTCTTGTTAGATGATACATGGATCATATTTACAATAATTTAGTTTTTTATTACTGAAAAAATGTAGGCATAAATCAAATATTTGTAAAATTGATATTTTAATATGCCTTACTCTCTATGCACCCCTTGTAAGGGGGAAATGTGGTTTTGATCTAGAATGGTCAACATTATAATGATTCATTTTCAACTCAGACTTTAACTCCTTTGCTTCAGATACCACCTACAGAAATATTATTCTCCAGTCTGGCTTTTGTCTTTTTTCTGTTCCTCTCAAGTCCAATTTATCACTTATGAGCTAACAGTCCACTCTATTTCCTCATCGCGCAGCCATCTCCAGGGCATAATTTGTAAAACTTTCCTGTGATATGTGGGTAGCCGAAGTGAGCTATTGATGGACAAAGCATAATACAGGGGATGATAACCTCAGTCAACTGCTGGTGCAGATATCGCACATGGCACACTGTAATTCGCAGGACTGTGACTGTCTGTGAGTGTGGAGAATTACAGAAATTTGAGCGCAGTCAACCTCAGCCTTAAAAATGGCAGAGGAAGGGGGGAAGAGATATTTAAAATTTTAATTCTGCTAATTAAGAAAACTCACTTTAATACTGGCTAAGAAGTTCACTTGTGTTTTTCCATAAGATGGCTCTAGGAGCACTTAATTGTCTTTAACTTCATTCAAAACAATTTTGTTAGATTGTAATGTGAAAGCTGTTGTATCAGCATGCATTTAAGAAAAACTCATCAAAATTGGTGAATATTTATGTAGCCATTTTAATATTGAAGACGGAAGAAAATAAGCACCATTTTTGGCATATTATGCTTTATTATTTTAAGAAAGCTAAAAATGCAACTGAAATGCAAAAAAAGATTCATGCAGTGTACAGAGAAGGTGCTGTGATTGATTGAATGTGTCAAAAGTGGTATGTGGAGTTTCACACTGGAGATTTCTTGCTGGGTGGATGATGCTCCATGGTCAGGTAGACCCATTGAAGTTGATAGTGATCAAATTGAGATATTAATTGAGAACTATCAACATTATACCACATGGGAGATAGCTGACATACTCAAAATATCCAAATCCAGCACTGAAAATCATGTGCACCAGCTTGGTTATGTTAATCTTTTTGATGTTTGGGTTCCACATAAGTTAAGCAAACAACAAAACAAAACAAAAAAACCTTCTTGACCATATTTCCACATGTGATGCTCCACTTAAATGTAATAAAAATGTTCTGTTTTTAAAACAAATTGTGACAGATGATGTGGAGACTTACAATAATGTGGAACGTAAGAGATTGTGGGGCAAGTGAAATGAACCACCACCAACCACACCAAAGTCTGGTCTTCATCCCAAGAAAGGTGATGTTGTGTATGTGGTGGGATTGGAAGGGAGTCCTCTATTATGAGACCTTCTGGAAAACCAAATAATCAATTCCAATAAGTTCTGCTCCCAATTAGATTAACTGAAAGCAGGACTCAAAGAAAAGCGTCTAAATTAGTCAACAGAAAACAGATAGTCTTCCACCAGGATAATGAAAGACCACATGTTTCTTTGATGACCAGGCAAAAACTGTTACAGCTTGGCTGGGAAGTTCTGATTCATCTGCTGTATTCACCAGACATTGTGCCTTTGCATTTCCATTTATTTTGGTCTTTACAAAATTCTATTAATGGAAAAAAATTCAATTCCCTGGAAGACTGCAAAAGGCACCTGGAAGAGTTCTTTGCTCAAAACGATAAAAAGTTTTGGAAAATGGAATTATGAAGTTGCCTGAATGATGGCAGAAAGTAGTGGAACAAAATGGTGAATACATTGTTCAATAAAGTTACCAGTGAAAATGAAAAATGTGACTTTTAACAAAGAGAGAATCTTAAAAGCAGCAAGGGAAAAATAGGAAGTAACATACAAGGGAGCTCTGATAAGGCTAGCGGCTGTTTTCTCAATAGTAACACTGTAAGCCAGAAGGGAATGGCAAGAAATACTCCAAGTAATGAAAAGCAAAGACCTGTAACCAAGACTACTCTATCCAGCAACACTCTCAATTAGAATGGAAGGTGAAATAAGGAGTTTCCCAGACAAAAGAAGGCTAAAAGAATACACCTCCACCAAACCAGCAGTGCAAGAGATGCTAAAGGGACTGCTTTAAGAAGATGAAGGAAAAGAGTGAGAGATAGGGGAACTCAGGTACAAAGGGGAAAAATGCCAAGGATCAAGTACTTGTCAATAACATCCTTAAATGTAAATGGATTAAATGCTCCAATCAAAAGACATAGAGTAGCTGAATAGATAAGAAATCATGGCCCAGACATATGCTGCCTACAAGAGACCCCCCTCAGAACAAAAGAAAAGCTGGGGTAGCAATACTTGTATCAGACAAAATAGACTTTAAAACAAAAGCCATAAAAAGAGACACAGAAGGACACTTCATAATACTCAAGGGAAGAATCCATCAAGAAGACATAAAAATTGTAAGCATATATGCACCCAACATAGGAGCACTCAAATATAAAAGGAAAATCTTTGGGGACTTCAAGAAAGAGATAAATAGCAACACACTTATAGTAGGGGATTTTAACACACCATTGTCAACAATGGATAGATCTTCCAAACAAAACATCAGCAAGGATATTGTGGCATTGAACAATGCCCTAGATCAAATGGACTTAACTAATATATATTTAGAACCTTTCATCCCAAAGAGGCAAAATATAGATTCTTTTCAAATGCACATTGAACATTTTCAAAGATAGCCCACATGATAGAACACAAAACAAGCCTCAACAAATTCAAGAAAATTGAAATTATATCAAGTGTTTTCTTGGACCACAAGGGCCTGAAACTAGAAAGCAACCTCAAGGAAAAAAACCCAAAAGATTCAAGTTCATGGAGATTAACTAGCATGCTACTAAGCAATGAATGGGTTAATAACGAGAACAAGGAAGAAATCAAAAAGTTCCTGGAAACAAATGAAAATGAACACACAATAGTCCAAATCCTATGGGACATGGCAAAGGCAGTTCTGAGAGGGAAGTTCATAGCAATACAGACCTACCTAAAAAAGATAGAAATATTTCAAATGAACAACCTAACCCTACATCTACAAGAGCTGGAGGAACAACAACAAACAAAGCCAAGAATGACCAGAAGGAAGGAAATAACCAAGATCAGAGCAGAATCAAATGACATAGAGACTAAAAGAACAATTCAAGGATCAATAAATCCAGGAGCTGGTTCTTTGAAAAGATAAACAAAATTGACAAGGCTTTAACCAGACTCATCAAGAAAAAATGAGAGAGGACACAAATAAAATCAGATATGAAAGAAGAGATATTACAACTGACACCACAGAAATACAGAGGATTGTAAGAAATTACTCTGAAGAACTATATGCCAAGAAATTTGAAAACCTAGATGAAATGGACAAATTTCTACAAAGATATTATCTTCCAAAGCTGAATCAAGAAGAAGCAGAAAGCCTGAAGAGACTGATGACAGTGAAGTTGAAGCAGTATTAGAAAATTCCCAGCACACAAAAGCCCTGCACCAGACAATTTCACAGGAGAATTTTACAAAACATTTAAGGAAGAGCTAACCCCTGTCCTTCTCAGATTATTCGAAAAAAAAAAAAAATTCAAGAAGAGGGATGACTCCCAAACTCTTTTCATGAGGCCAGCATCATCCTAATCCCAAAACCAAATAAAGACACAATAAAGAAAGAAACCTACAGACCAATATGGCTGATAATCCTCAACAAAATATTGACAAACTGCATCCAGCAATACATTCAAAAGATCATACACCATGATCAAGTGGGATTCATTGCAGGGATGCAAGGATGGTACAGTATTTACAAATCAATAAACTTAGTGCATCACATAAACAAAAGGAAAGACAAAATCACATGATCATTATTAATAGATAAGGTACAGCATCCATTTATGATAATAAAAATCCACTCAGCAAAGTAGAAGCAGAAGGAGCATATCTCAACATAATAAAGGCTATATACGAGAAATCTACAACCAATATCATACTCAACAGGCAAAAACTAAATTTCCCACTAAGATCAGAAACAAGACAAGGGTGTCCTCTTCTACTACTTCTATTCAACATAGTATTGGAAGTTCTAGCCACAGCAATCAGAAAGAAAAAAGAAATAAAAGGCATCCAAATTGGAAAGGAGGAAGTAAAACTGTCATTGTTTGCAGATGACATGACAGTGTACATAGAAAATTCTATAGATTCCACAAAAAACTACTTGACTTAATAAGTGAATTTGGGAAAACAGTGGGATCTAAAGTCAATATTCAGAAATTAAAGGCATTTATGTACACCAAAAATGAAATATCAGCAACAGAAATCAGGGGAAAAAAATCCCATTTGCTATAGCAACAAGAAAAATCAAGTACCTAGGAATAAACCTAACCAAGGAGGTAAAAGACCTATATTCAGAAAACTACACAACACTGAAGGAGGAAATGAAGGAAGATGCAAATAAATGGAAGCATATACTGTGTTCATGGATTGGAAGAATTAGCAATATCAAAATGTCCATACTACCCAAAGCAAATTATAGATTCAGCACAATCCCTATTAAAATACCAATGACATATTTCACAGATATAAAACAAACATTTCAAAAATTTATATGGAACCATAAACAACCCTGAATATTCTCAGCAATTCTGAGAAAGAGGAACAAATCTGGAGGGATCACAATACCTGTTATCAAACTATATTACAAGGTCACTGTAATCAACACAGTTTGATACTGACATAAGAACAAATACATAGATCAATAAAACAGAATAGAGAGCCCAGAAATAAACCCATGTCTCTATGGTCAATTAATATTTGACAAAGGGGACAGGAACATTAAATAGAGTAAAAATAGCCTCTTCAACAAATGGTGTTGGTGGATCTGGAGCGCTATATGCAAAAAAAATAATAATAATGAAATGACCATGAACTTACACCATAAAGAAAAATAAACGCAAGATGGATAGAAGACTTAAGTATAAGTTTTGACACCATTAAAGTCATGGAGAACATAGGCAGGAAAATCTCAGATATCCCATGCAGCAATATTTTCACTGATGTGTTCCCTAAAGCAAGGAATATAAAGGAAAGAATAAACAAATGGGACTTCATCAAATGAAAAAGCTTCTTCACAGCCAAAGAAAACATCAGCAAAATGAAAAGGGAACCAACCATATGGGAAAACATATTTGCCAATGATACCTCAGACAAGGGTTTGATCTCCAAAATATATAAAGAACTCACACAATTCCAAACCAGGAAGACAAACAACCCAATTAAAAAATCAGCAAAGGACCTGAACAGACACTTCAACAAGGAGGACGTACAGAGGGCCCAGAGACACATGAAAGGATGCTCAACACCACTAGCCATCAGAGAGATACTATTTAAAACCACAGTGAGATACCACTTCACACCAGTCAGAATGGTCATCATAAACAAATCAACAAACAAGTGCTGGCAAGGTTGTGGAAAAAAGGGAACCCTTGTACACTGTTGGTGGGAATGCAGACTGGTGCAGCCACTATGGAAAACAGTATGGAATTTCCTCAAAAAACTAAAGGTGGAACTGCCTTTTGACCTAACAGTTCCACTGCTGGGATTATACCCTAAGAAATCTGAATCACCAATTCAAAAGAACATATGCACCCCAATGTTCATAGCAGCATTATTTACAATAGTCAAGTGCTGGAAACAGCCTAAGTGCCCATCAGTAAATGAGTGGATCCAAAAATTGTGGTACATTTACACAATGGAATACTATACACCAGAAAGGAAAAAGGAACTTCTGCCCTTCATGACAGCACGGATGCAACTGGAGAGTATTATGCTAAGCGAAATAAGCCAGGCAATGAAGGACAAATACCATATGATCTCACCTATAAGTGGAACCTAATCAACAAAACAAACAAGTGAGAAAAATCTAACCAGAGACATGGAAATAAAGAAGAAACTGACAATGACCAGAGGGGATGGGGGAGAAGGATAATGGGGTAAACAAGGGAGTCATTAAGGAACATGTATAAAGGGCCCATGGACAAAGGCAATGGAGGGGCAGTTAGAGTGAATGAGAGAGGTAGGGGTGGGTAGGGCAGGAGGGATTAATTGGGTAAAATGGGGACAACTGTAATTCCACAACAATAAAAAAAGGGAACAAAAAGATGTGGAACAAGGAGATTTTCTTATACTAATAGTGGGAATGTAAAATAATATGGCCACTTTGAAAAAAAATAAAAATGTGTCCTTTATTTTTACTTAATAACCAAAGAAACTTTTCGGCTGACTCACTATTGTCTCAAATGTAAATTGATGATGAAACAAATTTACCAGAGATTTTTATATTAATCTAAAAGAATATAGTGTATAGAGCTAGACAAAAATACCAGAGAGGGATGATGAAACCATTTCTAGCAATCGTATAATAAAAGTATATTGTCACTGAAAGGGGCAGTAAGGGAGGGGAGTCTCAAGCAGGAGGAGTGTGTTGTGGAAGCCAAACTCCACTGATTGGCCTCATTAAGGACACAGTTCCTTCCTCCTGCAGTAGGAAGTTGTCATCTTCAGATATGAGCCTGGGGTTTCATGCAGTGCAGAAGTGTGTGCTTGGCCAGACTTTGTCACAAACTAGCTGTGAAAGTGTGGATATATCACTTTTCTAAATTTTAGGATCCTCATTTGTGAAATGAGGAGCTTGGCTTGGAATCAGTAGTTCTCAAACTTTGCTGTTCATCAGAATCACTGGGATGGCTGTCAGTGCCCCACTCTTCATCTACTGGAGGTTCTGATATGTACAATCAGTACTAAGTATATGCAAGTATAAAAAAATCTTCAGGTTAGATTCACATAAAAATGAGACTTTGTTCTGTACTTGCAGAAAGAATGAGCTGCATGTGTGGGCACAGGCTGAAGATAGAATGCAGAACCTTAAAGATAGTCTAACATTTTAGGAGACCAGAGTTCTACAGTGTTCCAGAACTACATCCCCTAGGTCAAAAGTTGTAACTAAACATTTGCATGATCAATAATTTGGTCTGATTTCACTAAGTAACCTTTAAGTACATTTTGTAAAGCAACTGCACAACTTAGTACCATGTGCTGAGGGGGTTACATACAGAAAATGACTTGTGTTATAGTTCTTGTCAACAAGGAGATTGATACTTACTTTGAAATGATGAAAATAGTAAGTAGTTAATCCCCCCAAATGTAGACAGCAATGGACAGGAGTTCAGAGAAATAGAAAACTAATTCAGGCTGGTGTGATAATCAAGTTCATAATAGAAGTGTAGATGCTGGTTAAGCATGACCTTGGACAAGGAAGAGTTTAGGCTTTGAGGTTCAGTATGCTCTGGCAGAAAGCACCTCATGTGTGCATCTCCCCAAGGATGCTCAAGGTCTAGTGGTCAGAAGAGATGTCTTCTTTGGGCAGAGCTTAGATGGTTTGTCCCAACTTTTTTCTCTTTCTTTAAAACTTACCTGGTCCTGTCTTCTGAGTCACATGTTGGTTCTTAGACAAATTAATAAAGTTAATCCAATAACTACCTCACTCCTTCTGATTTGGGAATAGGTTTCCTTCTGTTGATATTACAGAACTCTTCTTTGCAGGGTAATTTTACCTTTTATTTCCCAAAGGCAGTCTCTGCTCCATCCTCTCTAGACGCCTCCAGATCTCTGACCACAGTGTGCTGGCACTGCCTGCACCGCTGCTCCTTGCATCATATTACATATTACAAGTACTTATACTCATTACCCTGTCAATACTGTTTTAAATCATTGCCGGATTAAGTCAACACTGGCTTTAGACTCAGCAGAAAAAATAATAAAGGGTAAAGGAGAGACAGGTATGTAAACTGACCCTGTGCAGACTCTAGGAATTGATCTTCAACTCTTGCCAGCCTTATTGTCAAGCCAAAATCCATCATCAGTGCAAATTATTGTTTTGGGTGATGTCGGAGGCCTTTTCCTACAAGCACATATTTTAGATTAATAGCAAACAATTGCAGCTGAATTATTGTCAAAGACATGTTGTATAAGACTGGCTCATAGTTCAGAGGGTGCTGCTGCTCAGCTAGGATTTAGCTGAGTGCTTCTTCTCACATCAGGGGAAACGTCTGTATCATCGTACCGTAAAACACAAAAGCAGGCCCTTGAAACAGACATCAGCAGGCACTAACAGGCCAGTTTTTCTGACATTGTCAGATGTATTTTCTGAGTTTTTCTTTTGACAGGGTCATGGTCAGGCAGAATCTCCTAAGAACTGCACTCACCTAGTACACTTCTCTAGGTGCATAGAGAGGGAGCTGGTAGAAGATAAACATGGAAGGAAGAGGTGCTTCCCCTTCACCATTGCCCCTCCCTCCAAGAACCTCTGACACCCTGATTCTTTCCCCAGTATGATATCCCTTTTCAGGAACAGAAATGCCTTCTGCGGAGCCAACCCATTCCCTCTGGTGCTGGTCCCAGGGGAGGTATAGCATCTGGCTCCTACCCTCCATCTAATTACCCATCTGTTTGTGGGGGATGAAGCAGTGTTCTATTCCCTGTCCCTTTCCAAACATTTTAATGTGCTGATGCATGAAGATGACAGCAGCTGCACCTCAGAGCCCTCCCCCCTTGCACATAACACTAACTGGCTTACCTATTCCATTCATTTCTTGGTAGAGCTGCTGGACACGTAACTTTCTAATTCTCCCTCACCTTGACTCTGCCCACAACTCTTGTATTTGACAGACCAGGGTTTCATGTTGCTCATTGATTCAGTGCTATGAGCCTCATGGGGTGGCAGAGGCCTCCTCTCTTAGGTGTGGTGAGGAATCTCCCTGCTTTGCTCGGGCTTACCCTCCCTGTCAGCACCATCAGCAAAGGAGGCCCTGCAGTGGGTCGTCTTTGCATCCTCATCTCTCACTCCCTTTGGTTATTTCCCCTTCATTCTGGAAGTCCTGTATAGAAAGAGATTACATGCCAAACAAAGTGAATTTAATAAACAAGCATTCATTTATTTTTCTACTTTTTAAAGACTAATCAAGGTTTATGTAAGGTCCAGAAGCTCTTACTAGTCTTTGGTAGATGGAAAGACCATTTTAAATGGATTATATTCAAGTCCCAAATGAACACCTTTTAGCTAGTTCAGATGATCTGATTATGGAGAAGTTTGCAGTTTAGTTCAGTTTTTTGAAATATTGAAGTGTTTCAGATCACTGTTAACATCTAAGCAAAGTGGTTAAGAGAGTAACTGGGCATAGACACATGGATTTGGATTCCACTTGGCTTCATACTAGTTTCATGACCTTGGATAAGTTTCTGAAGTTAATACATCTGAGTTTCTTCATGAGTAGCATGGGAATAATGATACTTTTGACTTTATAAGATTTTCATGAAGATAAAATGGCATAATGTTTACAAAGCACAATATAAAGAGACATAAAACAAGAAATCAGTAAATGTTAGTTGTTGCTATTTTTATTTCCTTCATTTTTATTATCACCAGTAATTAACACCACAACCTAAAATTGGGAATGGGGCCTCAGATTAGGAACCCATCTCTCTATTCTTGGGCAAATATTCATTCAACTTGCCTATGGCTGAGACTCCTAGGATTCCCACTATGCCCATCCTTCCATCTTTAATAGCAATAGCAATTTTAGTTGGGCACATGGTCACCCAGCTAAAGATTGGTTTTTCCAGCTTGGTGTGGCTTTATAACTAGGTGCCGGCCAATGAGATATGAGTGGATGTGATGTGTGCATTTCAAGTCATGCCCTTGAAAGAAAAGAAACATGCTCTCCATCCTGTTTTCCCCCTCCTGGCCAGCTGGAATGAAGACATGGTAGTGAGTTATCTTTAGCGAAGCCAATGGGGGCAGAGGCAGGAGGTGACATGGTGACAAGATGGATGGCAGATACTATCCATACCACCATTCCAAGTCTGGACCACCAACCCACACTGTTACATGAGGGAAAAAGAAACCTCTTTGTTGCTTTAAACACTAAATCTTGTATTTTATTACAATACCATAGAGTGTCCTAAAAACACAGCAAACAACTATTTTCAAAGTAGAAGTGATACTTTTTCTAGTTATACAACTTCCTGAAGTAGAAAACCACATCAGCCTATCAAGACTTACTTCTGATGGGGTATAACTAGATGTCAACAGGGCTCATGCTGCATCTGTTGAGAAGAAAGATTCCCCAGCCCCCTCATGAGCTGCTGGGGAATCAATATCTTTTAATTATGAGAAAGCACACTGTGTTTACATTTCACAGGGTGGCAAGAGGAAGGTCAAATCACAATTCTCAGGGCCATTATCAAAACCATGTACTGCTGTGCTTATCAAGTGGGATTCAAAATTAGGCAAACCTAAAGAGTTTTCATCTTGTTTTCTCCCTTATTTGTTTATATGGCTGTACCTTACAAGATTAAAATGCTTACAGAGCAAAGGAAAATGAAACCTTCGGGCAGATAAAAACTCCTCCATTTTAGGAAAAAAGTCAGTTAGTGACTCCGGGTTTTACGGGTGGGGCAGTGACTGGGAGGCTATTATCCTCCTTTCCTGTTGCATATCTAAAACGATTTGAGAAATAATCAAAACTGTAAGCACACACACACTAACAAACAGTAGAGTAAACCCCCTTCCTCTTCCCACCGCCTATACCCCGTGACTCATCAGCTTCCTGAACTGGAACAACACGGAGCTTTATGAGTATGGAAATGTAAGCTCTGAGAACAGCGCGTGCTTCTTTGTGTGAAAACCTGAGGCAGCCTTATAAAAAGCCAATCCAGAGCTCAGAGTGGCCCTGCCCTATTTGCTCTGCCTGACTTAGTCTCCATGTTAATTAGAGTCATCTGATTTCTTAGCGAGCACTCACTGGTCCAGTTGTACATTGGAGTCAGCAGTAACGTTAATGACAGCAACAACAAAAATAACCTTTCATTTTTATGTCTTATAAGGAGATCTTGTTAGCTTCATGATGAAAATGAGGGAACTGCAACTTGGAAATATTATGAAATTTACTTAAGATGATTTAGAAAATCATAATGAATGATTATAATGGAGGTGGTGATGATAATACTGACAGTAATAGTGGTAATAATGGCGATAGTGGTAATGGTGATGATGGTAAGGATGATGATGGTGATGATGATGAAAATGGCATTGTTGATGATGATGATGTGGTGGTGGTGTTCATGATGGTGGTAGTAATAACAGAGATGCTGCCTTTGTCTGGGTTAGGTTCCATGCTAAACATTTACTTACAAGTACATGTATAAAATTAAAGTGTTCAGTGCAGTGTTTGACTCACTGTGACTGTTCGGTAATTTCCAGCTTTAGGTCCAGGCCTAAGATGAGGTAAGTACAGTATTCTCTTAGACACAAAATTTAAGAAGGGGTGCCAAAAAACTCAGTAATCAAAATAAATAATATCATAATGCCATATTATATAAAAATAAAGAGTAATCACAGTAAACAAGATAGCAACATTTTAAATACAGACAAGTTTACACCTTGCAGTTAACTCAGCTTTCCCTACTCACCTCCCCCTAATCATGTCCCAGTCTCTCATCTAATGTAATCTCTTCTCATCTGCTCTCAAGCCTGAGCCCAAGTTGTTCTCACCCCCATTTTATAGATGATAATACTGAGGCTCAAGAGGTCTTTTTCATAATTAATATAATTTATATGTGGGATTAGCTCCAATCTATCCCCCATAGAAGTCCAGGTTTTGCCCATGAGTATCCCTGACTTCTAAAATTAGTTTGTCTCTTAACTGCATTCACTGAAAGTTTCTGTGTCATTTTTAGGAGGTGGAGAGTAGAAGAGATTAACTACCACCTGCAGTTCTTATCAGGGCAATGATGTCAGTTAGGGTGATGCTGATACTTACAGACATCTAAGACTGTGTATTTATTTAACATCTACTAATACATCTATTAATCTATTTAAGTGGGTTAAATACATTAGTATTAGAAATTCTAGGTAGATAGCATCACTGTTCCATTTCACAGATAGGGAAACAGAGTCTCAAAATTGAGGGCTCATAGCTGAAGTCAGTCCATGCCAGAGCTAATGACTAACTCAAGTCTTCCGGGATGATGTAACCTAGTTCTGCTGCTCCCAAGGTGTCCACATTTGTCTCTTAAACCCCCATGATCTTTACATTTCTTCACAGAGACCTTCCTTGGAGAAATCTATTTTGCTTGTATCATGTATTATTTTCCTTAGAATTATCTGGGGAAAAAAAACACATTAACATACTTATTTTTAATAACATCTTGTGTCTTATGTAATTTTAAAATTGGCATATATTAACTGAAGAAATTTTGGAAAATAGTGAAAAAAAGGAGAAAGATAAAAGTGCTTCCACTATTCAGAAATAAGCAAAAAGGCCATTTTGGTAAAGGGTTTTTTTTTTTTTTTTTTCTTGTTATTTTCTTGGTTTTGTGTAGAGTTATCTGTTATTTACTATTTCTGGACAGCTCCTCCTGTTAATGATAATAGAAAATGGTGAGAGAAGAGCAAAAGATCTCACCACTAGACTTTTCTGCCCAGGACATTCCCTTGATTCCATCCGCTCTCACATCACCTTGGACATTATTCAATCAGATATCTCCTACCACTCTCAGCTTCTCAATCTAGGCAATTTTATCAGTTTGCTCTGCTCTGCTATAAATTAATAAAAGTTTCCCTATTCTCCAACAAAGTAGTTCTTAGCACTTATTTATAATTGGATAAAAATATTATATATACTCAGAATAACATATATATACATGCAAAAGTTAAATATAATTTTAAGGATTTTACAGCCACTTAAATCCTATCCATGCACCTCTAAATGTTGGTGGGACCAAAGATCAGAAGCCTCACTACAGTTTTCCTGGATCCTATTTCCCATAAGATACTGTCCCTTCTCATTTCTTCAAGGCTTTTCTTGGTAAAGAAGCTTCTACTTTGTGCCTCTAGAATTTCCTTATTCACATGACTATTCATCTTAATCTAGCTGCACACTGGTTATTCTTCTCTTCATTCTTTCCAAAACATCTCTTCAGACACCAAACTGCACACTCCTTGCAGCTCCATCAGCAGTGATTCTCCCATTGTATTTGACGTCACTGTCATGAAATTCTCTCTTTTCTTGGTTTCTATTGTGTTATATATGTTTGACTTGCCTCCCTATTTAACTGTGTACTTTCTAACTCCTTTTAAAATCCTCTGTTTCTCTTTTCTACTTTTTCACCACAAATTTCCCTTAGTGTCACTAGCATTTGGCTATTTCATTTTGTCTCTTGTCAGTCTCAAAACTCATCTCACTCCACTCTTGGCGCATGCACCCATACAGAGGTGACTGGAAAAGAGGTTTAAAGTGTTGTGTAGCTATCTCCAAGTAATAGGATTTTGGAGAATACTGATTTTTCTTACTCTTTCCCTTCTGATTTTTAAATAAGAAACAAATATCATATATAGGCACATAATACATATTTATGTATATACACACATCCTTACATCAAAATAAATTCCTGATGGTACCAAGATATGTGTTCAAGAAAACCATAAACAAAAACTGGAAGAAATCAATCAGAGGTGAATTTTTTATAGTCTTGTGGTTAGGCAGACTTTAAGCATGTCATCAAAAGTCAAAACTATAAGCTGAAAAATTGATATAGTGACTACATAAAATTTTAATGTTTCTGTAAGGGAAAACTCTATAGTTAAGTATGAAAGCAAATGACATATTGAAAAAAATATAAATATATATTACACTACATAACCCAAAGGTCAAGTATCCCTTTCCAATAGTGTATCCTCTAGCACATACTTTAACTTCTACATGTCTTATTTTGCTCATCAATAAAATAAGAATAGTAATGCTACCTTATGGAGTTTTCATAAGAAGATGGGACAAAACAGTATTTATTAGTGCCTCTAGCTTGGGGACTGTTTTGTCCTCAAAGGGGCGATTGGCAATGCCTGGCGAAAATTTTGGTTGTCATAACTGGGAATTGCTACTAGAGTCTGATGGGTAGAAGTCAGAGATGCTATTAAACACCCTACAATGCACAGGACATCCACCCAGAACAAAGGTCATCCAGCCCAAAATGTACTTAGTGGTTGAAAAACTATGGCCTATGTAGAAAATGTAAAAGCGCACCTGTGCTCAGTGAATGTTAATCTTTATTATGTCTCTTCTTACCAATCATTCTCTATGCATGTCCTGTACCTAGGTTCATTCACTCCCCACCATTTCTCTCTTAAGGACAAAATATGATTTCAGGTATATCTTACTCATTCGGCACCCATTTTTATTTTATTTTATTATTTTTTTAGAGAGAGGAGAAGGAAGAGAGAAAGAAAGGGAGAGAAAAGTCAAGAGGCTCTCACATGCCCCCAACTGGGGACCTGGCCCGCGCAGCCCAGGCATGTGCCCTGACTGGGAATCGAACCCATAACCTTTTGGTTCACAGGCCGATGCTCAACCCACTGAGCCACACCAGCTAGGGCTGCACCCATTTTCTTTTCTCCATTTCCTTAGAACTTTGCACTTCCAGCTTCCCCTTCCAAACTCCATGGATTTTTACTACCAACCAGATGTACAACCTCATTTTTTCAAATTTCAGAGAACTTCCTTTCTGAATTTTTACTCCCCTAACTTCTACTTTGGGGCTATTTGGCTAATGTTTTGTTTTCTAATATTTGGCTATTTTCTTTTCTCTCCCATTAGTCCCTAAATTCATATGGCTCAACTCTTGGTGCATGTATTCATACAGAGGTGACTTAAAGAATGTTCATTGAAATGCTGTTATGTGATACTGTTGTCATGATTCTCTAGGTAGACTGTAAGTCCCTTGAGGAAAATGGTGACTTTTTATTCATTCTTAAAACCCCTACAGTGCCTTCTCAGGGTAGAAACCTACCTTGAGAAGAGGGGGCAAGCAACTCATGTTTGTTAATGTGAACCATTTCAGCTATTCCTTTTTTTTTTAATCATTCTGGCAACTGAGAATGCATTTAAAATCCTCTATTTAGATCACTAGCACAAGTAATCTTGCATTGGCTTGAATTCTCATAACCTGTGTAAGTGACTTTATTGTTCATGCAAGTGAGGGTTATTCAGTCTGTTCAAACGAATAGTGACCAATGCTGAGAATGAATATTTTTCATCTTGTTCTGCTTCATTCAATGGTCCGGTGTTCATTCAATGTGGAGCCGTCAGACTGTGTCCAGTGCCCCAGCCACGGAGCTGCCAGTTTTGTTTTAAATTAAGAAAAATAGAAATTGACTGGGAGGTATTTATGCAAATCAGGAAGGTTCTGAGGACTTATCTGGCAACTGTGTTAATGGATGTGCCATTCTTAGAAAAGAATGCTCATATTTTCCTTCCTCTGTCAGAAAGGGTTCTGTGTGGTCACTTATGCCTATGGATGATTGGATCCGACCAGAGGACACTGATGTGAAGGGTATTTTGTTCATGACAGTGAATCCGAATCCTATTCAATCAGTGGGATCCCTGAAGTTACCATGGGGGATCAATTTTTACTGGAGGTGGGGTCATGGGAGGGCCTTGCAAGTGGCAGAATATTCTGCCTTTGCTATCTCACTGAATTTCTCTCAGAAGAGTTATACACTTCAGGACACCTTAAAGTAAGCTCACTTTATGTTCCAACCATTTCCTGAGGTCTGTGTGCATTTATTCAACAAATAGGACCTGAGCACTCCAATGTAGGCACTCTCTTATAGTCAATAGAGACAGAATAGTGTATCTAGTTGGTTGAACAGTGGCTGCTAAAATAATATGTTCACAGAACCTGTGAACATGACCTCATTTGCAAAACTGCTTTTGTAACTATAATTGAGGTAAAAATCTTGAAATGAGATGGTCCTGGATTATATAGGTAGTCTCTAAATCCAATGTCAAGTGTCCTTATAAAATACACACAAAGAAACAATAGCCCATGTGAAGACAGAGACAGAGACACAGATTCAGCTCCAAGCTAAGGAACACCTGTAGCCACTAAGAGGTTGGCACAAGCAAAGAATGGAATGTCCCCCTAGAGCCTTTGGATGAAATGGGACTCCATCAAATCCTTGAATTTCAAAGCCTACAGAATATTAATTAATATGTTTCTGTTGCATCAAGCCACAAAGTTTCTGGTAGTTTATTATGGGAGCCCTAAAATATTAATATAGTGAATTAAACAGATAAATAGATGAATGTCCCTGCCCTTGTGAGGTTTTCAATCTGGCTGGGTAAAGACAGAAAATAAGTTAATAAAATATATTGGATGTTGGATTGTGATCAATGTGATAGAGAATAACAAAGCAGGACAAAGGGACTGGGATTAGGGGGAGGGGTGCGGCTGTAAATTAAGTGATCATTAGGTAACACGTTACCAAGAAGGGAGTATTCAAACGGGACTCGAAAGAGGTGAGGAAACATATCATGTAGGTTTCTGGAATAAAAGCCCTGTAGACGGGGAAGTGCAATGGTAATGTTTCCGGGTGTATTGAAGCAACTGTAAGGAAGTCAGGGTGAGGAGATCAGATCAGTAGACCTTTTATGTGTGTTTATCCGTTTACTCAGCATATGCTTATTGAGCCTATACTGTCTGTAGTATTTCATGTAGTATATCATCTAGTATATCATGACATTCTTATGACAGCATTGAGAGGTGGGTATGAATCCCACTTAATAGATGAAAACACTGCTCAGTATTACTCAGCTTATATATATAGCATTAGAATAGGAACCCAAAGGAATGCTCTTTCCCCAATATGTAAATGATAAGTGAATATTTATCTTGTTTAAATTTTATCTGTAATTGTTTTGTTTCATATAATCATCTTGATAAGCCTAGCTTGCTTTTGAGGCAAACAGAAATGTGTTTTGAGCAGTGACTTGCCCTTGGGAGGCAGGGGGACTGTGACTTTGACAAAGGCTAAGTGCTACAAATTGCTATCTCTCACAGTGTCTTCAGATTCTTGCCATAGCTCTGTGACTCCAAATACATTGGATTTACATTTTCTTTCTTTAAATGGCTTAAGGATGTATGTGAGTTTTTTTAATATCCCAAAAAGCCAGATTCATAAACAGAGACAAAATGAGAAATGCTATGTAAAGAGAATAAATAAATGTAGAATCACAATAGTCACGTATGATCATTGATGCAGCTACCAAACATAGAGAAGAAAACAGCGAAGTCATCTTGTTTCTTATGCAAGCAAGTATGTAACCCAACTGGAAACCTCTTACCCCTGATCACATTGGCCCCTCACGTTGATCACTGTCTGTCATGTTCTGAGATGTTATAGGAAGATGCCAGAGAAAGACAAGTGGAGGAATCAAAATTGAGCTCAGTTCTTCTCACTGCTCTGACAAAGCAGAAGAACATGGCGAGCATTAATTACAGTATCTGTGGGCGACTCTTACTACTCCATTCAATGGTGCCTCTGAATGTCTGATGGAAGTAGTTAGAGATCTGTGAAGAGTGCTTGTCCTGCATACTCCCGTCTCCTAAATAATTCTGTATAAACAGAAGCTTACATATTTGTGATACCTCTCTGCCACTTCTTTTATATCCTCATTTGGTTTGTTTTGGGGGGAGATTCCAAGGGGATTTGCTTCATTTAAATGTTGTACTTCTTTATCATATTAATAAGGTACTCACATTAATAAGGAAAGATCTAGGAGAATCAAGACTATTGAATAAGTCAGCCTATAGTAGACACTCAATAAATGCTCTCTGTAAGAAAAATGATCTTAGTAAATGAGAGGGAAATTGTCATTCAGTGACAAAATGTTCATGGGTTAACAAATGCAACTGTAGAATGCTGGGTCTGGTGGCAGTAACATACAGGTGAGCTGGATCCCAGTCCTTAGCCAGGGAATATTGGTGTTCTCTTACAGCCATTTTTGTAGATGGCAGGGACACACATGGGAGAGGAGAAAGAAAGGAGCAGGAAAGGCTGCAAAGGTTCTGTAGGCTCAAAAGGATATATATTGGAAAGAATTCGGAATTAACAACACACTGTGCCAACTTAGACCTGGGCATCCAAAGTAGTTAGGGTCTTGGCTAATAGCTATAATAAAGACACTGTAAAAGCAGAGGCTTAAACAAATGGAAGTGTACTTCTTTCACATAAACCAGTCCAGAGCAGGTAGGTGACTCAACTCTACGTGTCATTCAGGGACCCATGTTTGGAAAAGTCCAAGGGCTGTGGATTGCTACCTCTTGTGGTATCTTCAACCTTGTTGCCTCAAGTAGCATTGGACTGATAACGACCTGTTCTGACATCCTTTATGGTGCTGTCTTCTTCCCTATATCCTATACCATACCCAGGCCACAAAGGGACAGGAAGGGAAAAGAGCAGAAGCATCTTTCTTTTAACAGACTGCAAGTCCTCCTCTTACCATGGTGACCTTCACTCACCATGGACCAGAGCTGAGTCACATGACCACACTCGGATGCGAGAGAGTGTGGAAATGTAGTTGCTATATAAGTAGCCATGTGCCCAGGTAAAACCTTGAGGGTGAGAGGTGACATTACATTACAGCAGGGAGACAATTTCTGCCAGAGCCACATCATGGGCTTTACTCTTCACTACTGCATTTTGGATGAATATTCAGCTGTCTCCACTTAAGGACTAAATCAGGTAAAGAGAGACTTTCTATACCAAAACCCAGAAACTTCAGGCCCTGGCATCTTCTCATCTGCTTCTAGTTCTCTACCTTCCCCTACATGAAGACATACTAAAGTGCTATTCTAAAGTCTCTTAGCAGCAGACAAAGGACTCCCCCGCCCCATAGTTCAGTGTCCCTACTTCGAAACTGGGCATCTGAAGGACATCAGGCTTCAAGTGTCCAATTTCCAGGTAGAGAATTAAACAATGTTTTCCATTTGTGAAGGACAAAGACAGACAAAGGAGAATCTTTAATCACGAATGTGTTCGCCTTCTCTTCCTCCCAGCTACACAGGGCTTGATTCAGAAGCAGTGTTGACTTGTCATCGCAGCTCCTCTGACCAGGAACATTCTAATTGGTTCTCTGCCTCAGACTGGAGGGTGAGGCTCCTGTGTGTTTTGCTTTGTTTTGTTTTGATTTTTTTCCCTAAAATCTAAATGGTGGGCTCATTTGTTTAAAATAACTAATGTCAGGCATTTAAGAGCCCTGACAAAAAATTATACAAGGTTACAGGGCCATCTTGATTGATAGTGATTCAAGACAAATAGCAGCCATTAAAAGATTTAGTTCAAAATATGACTTCTGCTGTATTATTCAAAACATCTTTGTCCTAGTATTGGTATTTATTTGTTTGTTTGTTTTGTTGTTCATTTTAAATGAGGCAAACATCCTTAATTTGCGATTTACAGTATAATTTGGAATTATTTTGAAATGTACCCAGTGCAGGGTCAGCATTGCATTTAGTGTCCTTGAGGTGAGTAGCTTAAGCAGGCTGGTGTTTTAGGTGTACGTGCTGAACTCAGGTGTCTTTTAACTTGAAATTTTATGATAATTTTCATCTTCTGGTTGTTCAATAGGGATACTTTCAAGTCTTAATCATATCTTTAATATTAAAAACAGTCCCCAACACAATAGTTAATTATTATGAAAGAGTTTATTGACATGTTAGGTGTATGTTTTAGACCCAAGTGATAATATAATCTTTTGTTAATATAGAGAAGAAAAAATGTGATCTGAGAAGACTTCTCCCAGGTGCACAAGAAAACAAAATACAGACATGTCTCATAAATGGTTTTGACTGACACAACTTACTTTCCCCCAAGGCAGTTCCTTTGTGAAAAATGCAAAAGCCTGCCTTTCTAGGGCGAATCAAAGACTAAGCCTGAGAAAGATGGGATGGGTTGGGGAAAGCTGGCCCAGTGCTTGTCTGCTTGTTGCAGCTTTAATAACACCATTCCCTGCGGTGTCATTTGCTCAGTCTTTGTTGACAGCCCAGATCCGAACAAGGAGTGCTCACTTTTGTAATCACTGGTTTGAGTCTGGGAGTGTCTAAACAAGAAAATAAGTGAAGTGAGCCATGACTCCAAAAGAGTTTGAGGGGAGTCAGGAGCCATTGCTGATGTTTAAAAACTTTTCAAAATGGTGGCAATTTCATTTTCAGAAACTGCTTTCATCCCAATACCATGTTTGGGTGAGTTAAAATACAGGGTCTGGCAGAAGTCACACCTGCTCAAGTGTAGCTGGTAGGGTAATAATATGGGTGTCATGATTTATAGTTTTAATTTGAACATTTCACCTAAAATCTTGTATGGTATGCTTGAGTGTGGTATTGTTATGTTACAGAATTACATGCTTATGATTTTGTAATACAAGATTTTGTAATAAAAAGGGGGTTTGTTTGTGCCACACCCTACATAATAATAATTTCAGTGCCCGAAAGTCACTCAAATAGGAATGAGATGATTTGTTATTAAAATGTTTCACTTATTCCATTTTCTCCAGAATACTTGGATCTGAGTGACTTTAATTCCAATGATGGCTTAGGTGATGTTTATTGACACTGTGGCAAGTGATCTACAAATACTGTCTCAAGCTTCAGTTTAGTCCCATGGGTTACATGTATCAACATGCAACCCCTTCACAGATGAGGAAACTATAGTTCAAAAATGTGGATTAACTTGTCTAAGGTTCCATAATTTATCAAGTTCTTATCTCTGACTCCAGAATTATTGCTCTAAACTCTACTGCTTCCCTATAAAAGTTTCCCAGAAGCTAAAAAATATCCTGTGATAAAATGACTTAAATTCTTATGTATTTAACTTTTTCTTTTTTCTTTTCTTTTTTTATTGTTGTTCAATTACAGTTGTCCCACCTTTTTCCCCATTGCTCACCCCTACCCCTACCCCCACCCCACAGTCAATGCTTCCCATTGTCCATGCCCATGAGTCTTCCATTCATGTTCCTTTGCCTGTCCCTTCCCCATCTTTCCCCTCTTTTCCCCCTCCCCGATCTTCTCTGGTCACTGTCAGTTTGTTCTTAATTTCCATGTCTCTGGTTATATTTCGCTCACTTGTTTGTTTTGTTGATTAGGTTCCACTTATAGGTGAGATCATATGGTATTTGTCTTCCACCACCTGGCTTATTTCACTTAGCATAACACTGTCCAGTTCCATCCATGCTGACATGAAGGGTTGGAGTTCCTTCTTTCTTTCTGCTGTGTAGTATTCCATTGTGTAAATGTACCATAGTTTTTTAATCCACTCATTTACTAATGAGCATTTAGGCTGTTTCCAGTAATCAGCTATTGTAAATTGTGCTGCTATGAACATTGGGATGCATAGGTTCTTTCGAATTGGTGATTCAGGATTCTTAGGGTATAATTCCAGCAGTGAAATTGTTAGGTCAAAAGGCAGTTCCATCTTTAGTTTTTTGAGGAAATTCCATACTGTTTTCCATAGTGGCTGCATTAGTCTGCATTCCCACCAACATTGCATTAGGGTTCCTTTTTTTACACAACCTCACCAGCACTTTTTGTTTGTTGATTTGGTTATGATGGCCACTCTGATCGGTGTGAAGTGGTATCTCATTGTGGTTTTAATTTGTATCTCTCTAATGTCTAGTGATGCTGACCATCCTTTCATATGTTTCTGGGCCCTCTGTATATCCTCCTTGGAGAAGTGTCTGTTCAAGTCCTTTGGTGACTTTTTAATTGGGTTGTTTGTCTTCTTCGTTTGGAGTTGTGTGAGTTCTTTATATATTTTGGAGATCAAACCCTTGTCTGAGGTATCATTGGCAAATATGTTTTCCCATATGGTTGGTTCCCTTTTCATTTTGCTGATGTTTTCTTTGGCTGTGAAGAAGCTTTTTCATTTGATGAAGTCCCATTTGTTTATTCTTTCCTTTATATCCCTGCCCTAGGGGATGTATTGGTGAGAATATTGCTGCATGGAATATCTGAAATTTTCCTGCCTATGTTCTCCTCTATGACTTTTATGGTGTCACAACTTATATTTAAGTCTTTTATCCATCTTGAGTTTATTTTTGTGTATGGTGTAAGTTGGTGTTTCTTCTTTTTTTTTTTTTTGCATGTAGCTGTCCAGATCTCCCAACACCATTTATTAAAGAGGCTATTTCTGTTTCCTGTATTTATACCAGGTCTTACAACAACAATAACAAAAATCACATTACATTTGTCCTTTTCTTCAATTTATTACCTACCTACTTACTTCATTATATTCATTCATCATTAATTGACTGGCAGATAACAACATTTAAGTAAAGGAATAAAAATTAAGGAAATTAATCCATTAATTTATTCATTGATTGAGTCAATATATATATTGAGTCATTGTGTGCCAGATACGTTTTGAGGCTTTTGATATACTTTGAGCTTACATTCTTAAGAAAAGAAGACATAGTAGTATAAGTAAAAAAATGTACTGTGGGATATATTTTGATTTTGGAAACTTCTCAGGACAAAGAAACAGAGAAATGTCAGTGTGGGGAAGTACTGGAACATTAGGTGGGAAGGCCATATAACATTTGAATATACACATGAAGTAAGTTAAGAAATGAGGGGGTGGTCTTGGATGTGGTGGAGGAGTGTTGCAGGTAGAGGATATAGCACATGGAAAGGTCCTGAAGCAGGAGCATAGCTGGAAGTTTAAGAAAGAGATAGGAGGCCAATGAAGCTGGAGTGACTCTGTGAGGACAAGAGTAGAAGGACATGATGGGTTATGTTGACTGGATTATGTAGGGTGTTGTTGGTTAAAATAAGAACTTGCCTTTGACTGCAGATGGGATGGTTTGGAATAGAGGCGCGTCATAAACATAAAGCTGGACCTCTCTTGATGTGTTGAGACCAGTGGAGGTGGGGATGGATGAAGTGGGAGACCAGGAAGCTGTGCGGACCCTACCACAGGAGCTCAGGCAGAAGACCATGGTGCGGTGGCTGGGCCAGGATGAGACCCCCTCCCTTCTTCCTTTTAGCTTCGATTCGTGTTCCATGTCTACCTCATTCAAGAGGACAACTGACTGAATGGCACTTAATTGGCCCTTTTGACATTAGCATCTATTATATTGCATTTTGTAAGAGAGATATTTCTGTGGCAGACAGCATTGCAGAAAACAACACTCTGAATTTAAGCAGAGTGGATCAATAAGAGCTATTTTTTATTTGCTTAGATTGTGATATTTATTAAAAGAGAAGGGCAGTGAACTGACTGCAGTTTAGTCCCTTATTTTAATAAATTGCACATGTAACTATTTTAGATGTCTTCCTATGTAACAGATGCTTCACACCCTCTCTCTTTTTTTCCCTTGAGACAATTCTAGGCAAAAGGCATCATTAGTCCCATTTTACAGAACAGAAAATTGAGTGCCAGAGATTCTGTGCAAAATCTCACACATCTGGGAGGGAGCACTCTTTACATCTGCACACTCCAAAGCTGATATTCTCTCTGTATATTTAATGGATATCCTTAAAAGAAAAAAAAAAACAGTATCAAATAGTGCATATTTAATACTGGATAATGTGTTTTTAATAG
This sequence comes from Glossophaga mutica, assembly GCA_039655065.1. Classification (NCBI taxonomy): domain Eukaryota; kingdom Metazoa; phylum Chordata; class Mammalia; order Chiroptera; family Phyllostomidae; genus Glossophaga; species Glossophaga mutica. Next base: position 26,891,102 of record CM077315.1, read on the forward strand.
AGTTGTTGAATCATATAGCTGTCTAATCATCTGGAAGATTATCAGTGCTGGTGGTTGTCACACTTGAGTTTGAACCAAAATCTCCTGGAGAGTATGTTCAAACACAGATGGCTAGGCTCTATCCCTAGCCTCCATTTTAATAGTCTCAGGTGGAGCCCAGGAATCTGAATTTCTGGCAAGTTCCTAAATGATGCTGATGCTGCTGGTCCTGGCACCACACTTTGAGACTCTCTTTTCTATGCCAATTCATCTTTTTTGGCAATGAACAAAGTGAAGATCAGAGAGGTTAATACCATTTTCAACTATCAATAAAAACCCCTCTTGCCTGGATTAATTGTGAGAGAAAACTTGAACTACAGAGATACATAACAAACTTCCAGTAGTAGAAATTTAGAATCTGTTGGCTCCTTTGCTTATTTTAATTCAAGAGTATAATCATTGGAATATCTTGTTCTCACATTTTCTCCTGATTTATTATTTCCTTTTGAAAATTTAATCAAGAAATACCCTGCTCCCTCTCACACACATTTTATTTCTCTATTTATCCTGCCCTTATTTTCCTTTCCACTCTGAAATCTGTGTTGTGTTTGTAGTTCCTCAGAATATTCTCAAAAATATCTTATGGACGGATCTGCTACAAACAGAGCTGATGAAGGCTTAGTGATAGCTATCCAGACCTCTACTGAATCAAAGAGGTACTGGTTTTGTTTCTGTGTTTTGTTTAAGGAATCAGAGATGATTTGTGCACCTGAAACTAGAAACATCCTTTGGTAAAATCTATCAGTCCAATTGGATGTTGCTCACGAGTATCAGAGCTTACTCTCAGTCAGTCATGAAAAACAACTATTTGTTTTTTTTCCATTCTTCAAGGTGAAGCTTAAATGCCATTTTTTTGTGTGTGTGAAGCCTTGTGTTGCTCAGGTTCAAACCAGACCACTTATTCTTGTTTTCTTCCCAGAGGACTTAGTTCACACTTTTACTATATTCTCCATTATGCAATATTGTCACCTCATGTTAAATGGCTAACTCACTGACCAGCCTCATTATCATTAAGGACAGGGACTGAATGTTCTTCGGTTTAATGGATATGGAACCCAACAGAATCCTTGAGACTCATTTTGCTGAGCAGGTGAGAGACAGCAAAGTGATAAGAGGTGTGAGCTTTGAAGTTGGGCAGAATTTTTTGGAGACCAGGTTACTCTATACCTGTCACACAGGTATAGCCGCCCAGGTATATCTGTCACACAGTTTCCCTTTAGGTCCAGTTTCTTCATCTGTAAGATAGGGAAATTATATTAATATTACACAGAGTTTTGAAAAATTAATGAGATACTGAAATAATGTATGTGAAGTCTTAACACACTGCCTGGCTCACGGAAAGAGTTGAATAAATAGTAAACATAATCCAAATGTTCACAGGCCCACTCTAACCCCTCAAGGGTTAATTAAACTTAAATTGAGCCCCTAACTTCCATAAGCTGTGGAAATCCAAAGCCTCCCCATAATGAATTCTGCTTCCTAGGGGCTTGTGTCTTCATGGCCTGTTTTGCTTCTGGGCTCTGTGCCTTAAAGACTGAGTCTTTTTTGACCTCTGTAAACCAGACAGTAAAACTTGGCTCCTGCACCAGGTTGCACAAGAAACACACACACACACACACACACACACACACACACACACCACCCACCCACCCACCCACAAGTAAGGTCTTTTTACCGAGGATTTGCGTATCTGGGAGACATTCATGGTCTTCCACTCTCTCTCCAGCTTTCTCCTTTCTTCCCTCCCTTGCACTCCCAACTGTGTTCCCCACACCTTCTTGCTTGAATTGTTTTCTCCCAATTAATCTTTCATTCTCTAGAGCTCTTTAGCAATTGCTATGTTTTACCCTCCCAAACTTCTACACCTAAACCCAATGAGGGGCTTAGGAGAACCAAAGGTCTTGCCCTTAGCTGGCGCCACCTTCTTCAGAGGGGGTTTGGGTTAAACATAGCGATGACTTTATTCATTACAACTATTATGCATATTTTAAAAGTTGTTACTGACATAAGAGTGAGAGAGTGATTTTACCTCATTTTCCCTTTACTTCTCACCCACTCTTGTTGGGTTGGTATCACCATTTTCATTTTCATACTCTATCCCCAGCCTAGAACTGGGCCCTTCTTATATAGGACCCTTTGAAAACTGAAAGAATTCATATCCATGACACCCAGGCATAGAGGCATTAAGTGAGAACCCAAGAAACCATTCAACTCAAACTTAGAAAATTACAGAGGAAATATGTGTTATAGTTTGAATGTTGTACTTTCCTGAGTTCACTGGATTTTATACACTTAAAATGCACAGCAGCTAGTACTGTCCAATAGAGAATCTAACTACATGGAAATGTTAAAACAATTTAAGTGATTTTTGGTTTCTGTCTTTTTTCCTTTTGCCCCTTTACTCAAAGAAATGTTGCTTTGCTTCTTAATGAGCCAAATCCTCACAAGAGGAAGAAAATAAGATAAAAAACACTATTTTCCTGCCACTTTTGGGCTGGATAATTCTCATTTCATTTTTGAGGAAGCTAAATTTTCAAATGGCTTTACTTAGATAGTGCAGAAGATTAAACATCTTAGTCATTTTGGTGAAAATAATGATAGACTCTACAAGAAACAAAAATTAATGACAAATCACATTAATAGATGACAGATTATTTTAAGTGTGAGAAACAGACCTTGACAACAAATAGTTTTGTGTGTGTGTGTGTGTGTGTGTGTGTGTGAAATTGATCAAAAGCATGATTCTCAGCTAATTCTTTGGTTCTAAATTAAATTATTGCTTTAGAGACATAAAAATATAGATATACAAAATTCCTTGTGCTCTTCTAGGTATGCTAATCTTCTCTATGAGTGTGTGACCATATATTTAATGAATGCAGATTGTGGATTTTCAAAGTATATTTTAAATGTTAAACCTCTCGAGATTCTATTTTGAATGGAAAATAATCTTCCAGCAGATTTTATTTTCGAAAACTAAAGACAATGCCAGGCACTGAAATAACATTTAGGTGAGTGCTTGAGAGTCATTTCCCCAGTCTGCAAATTATCTTTGTGGCTATTCATTAAAGTGAGAATGCAAAGTGGATGTGGCTGAATTTACTTGCCTTAGCATTCAAGTGGCTTAGAGTAGATCTTAGAATAGAAAGTCTTAACACTTTCTTAAAAAATTGGTGGTGGAGGGAATGTGACCTTGACCTACAGTAGGAATCTGCAGAGTTTTTTTGCAAAAATATTTTAGCTTGTGAGCCAGACAGTATCTGTTTTAACTATTCAACTCTGCAGGTATAGAGCAAAGCAACTATAGACAACATGTAAACAAGTAGTGTGGCTGTGTCTCAATAAGACTTTATTTACAAAAACAGGTAGTGGGCCACATTTGGCCTCTAGGCCATAGATTCCTGACTCCTGGCAATGAGGTTATAAGCTGGCCCGCAAGCTTTTTGTTTGTCTTAAATTAAGCTCTTTAATTTTAGACTTTCATGTCAGCCTATCTGGATTATAGGCTGAGTATGAATTCAGCTTATGGCTTCAGCATCTCAATTGGGCCCACTCTAGCAAGTTTGAAGTACAATATTTTCTATGCCAAAGTAAGTGCATAAATAAATAAAAGATGAAAAACAGGACAATGAAGCCCTAATGTCATAATAGCATTTCCCTTTTACCTGTTCTGCACACACCTCAAACCCTGGTCTACAAGGTGGGATTAAGAATTTCAGTAAGAGCACTGAGTAACTTCTCCCTTGTCCATCAGCACTGGAAATGAACAGAAAAGAAGAAAGAAAATTAAAAAAAAAAAAAAAAACTCCAGTCAACCTTTCAAAGTTGGGTGCCAATGTGGTATCTGGTATAGAAACAGTCTGACAAATCATAACACAAAGTTGGATTCATTTAGAAAATATTTACTGAGTGCCTGCTACTTGTGAGGCTCTGTACTAGCACTAGAGATACAAGGATTACCAGTCTGACCACGTCCCTGCACATGTAGAGGTTTTATTCTGGTAAGGGGAAAGGCATTATATAAGAGGGAATGTAGAGAGGGAACTCAAAAGAGAGAGCGGCATTGAATAGAGTTTCCTCTTAGAAAGGCTACTCTGGTAAGCAGCTGTGTGGTAGCAGAAGGAAGCATCAGCCTCATCCATACAATGAAAAGCACGTATTCATTCAACAAAACATGTGTGTCTGGTCTCTGCAAAGCATTGGCAATAGAATGACCAACAAGACACAGTTCCTTCTTTCAAAAAGCTTGTAGTCTAGTAAGGGTAACAGCAAGGAAACAAGCTATGAAAATTTAAATTCCTGATAGACTGTGAAATTCACAGAAAAGGAAATAAAATTGGCCAACCAGTACTAAGACAATACATAACCTCGCTATTCATCAAAATTATACAAATTAAAAGTACACTTTTTTCAACAATCAAGTTGGCAAAAATATAAACATTATATTATCCACTATTAGTATGAGGAAAGAGAACTCCAATGCACTTTAGAGTCCAAATCAATAAAGCCTTTCTGGTGGACAGTTTGAAGTGTCTAACTAAATTTTAAATGGACATTCGTTTTGGATCAGCCATTTCCAAGATAAGCCTCAACTCTAGAGAAATACTTGCACTTAGGCACTAAAAGGCAGGTGTGAAGGTGTTGACCACTAAACAATTAGTAATTGTGAAACAGGAAAACTCTAAGTGTCCAGTAAAAGGGGATGCTTTAGTGATAGTGTATCTATAATAAGAGGTATTATTCAGTCATGGAAAAGAATGAAATGCATTTATGTAAACCAACATAAAAAGTTTGTAGTAGATATAAAAGCAAATCTACTTACTTAGCTGTATGTGTATATATAGTTTGTAGGTTTAGTAGACTATACATCAAATTTTATGGTTAATGGAATAAGTGAGGGATAGGAGGGGTGGTAGGTGGGCACATTTCCCATTCCATACCAGTGAAGTTTTGAATTATTTTTGGAATGTAAAAAACCATTACAATTAAAAGCATTATAGCATGGGCGCACAGTCAAAGGGTAGCCACTGTGTAAGTTCATCTTTAATTCTGGAATGCACTGTGATTCAGTTATCAATAGAATAACCAATTCCGCATCTTCAGAGTTTCTTGCTTACTTTGAACACTGTCTCTTTAAAGGGAGGTGGGGCGTCATTTCTTTCTGCCTGATATTTTCCCAGGATATGTGAAGTTGTATTCCTAGTGAGCATATCTGAAAATCAACATAATTCAAAGGTCCTCACTTCACAATGTTTGCAGTAAGATTCCAGCATCTTAGCATTAAAGTGTTTTCAGATTACATCCATTTAAACATCTGTGATTCATTATCATAAATATCACACTTGTGTGGGACCATATGCTTCAGCTTGCATGCATATATATATATATATATATATATATATATATATATATATATATATGAGAAAGGGGGAGGGGAGAGAGCATGATAAATAAAAAAATAAATTGCAAGAAACTTAGAGTTACCATATGTGGAAAAAGAACATTTTCAGACATGTGGGACCTTCTAGAATCATGGCAATAAACTTAAGATACCATATAAGAATCCATCCCTCAACTGCAGAAGTTGCCACTTTTGATGGAAAGCTATAATTTAAATTTGGCTCATGCTTTTCTCATGATAATTCAGGTAGGGTGGAAAGCAAAACAAAAGCCTTCAACTGCATTGGCTTTTACTTCTTAAGGAAATGAACCTGGGCTCTTGTTGTTGAGTGAAGAAATCACAGGAAAATGGGATACCTTTAACAAGTAGCAAGACGCTCTTGGCAGGCATCCTCCTACGTTCCCACGAGCCTTAAGCTAGAGACGATGCCATATGGCATAAGGGATGCAACAAAAATCTCTTGGCAACTGGAGGATGAATAGGTATGACCTACAGGGCTGATCATTTTCTTGCTTACATCAGAAACCCATATATGCATACAATAATTAATTGTGGTTCATGTATTGTAAGCCAGATCATTTTATTTTAATTTCCTGATAAGGTCTTGTCAACCAGGCACAACAGATTTGTAATCACAGCTGGTGAGCATCTCACCCACTACAATTAGGGAGGAGGTGAATGAATTAATCCATTACAGACAAAAAGAGTCCACTGATATCTTTGATTGCCAACTCTTTGCTAGGGCTAGCACCGAGCAAGCCAAAGAGATGGGGATGAAGCTGTATGCGGCCTTTGCCCTCAAGGAGTTCCCAGGTTACCAGAGGGTAGGTCAGGAGGAAATTGTGAAGGTATGGAAGCTGGTGTTCTGCACTCTGTGCAGTTGGATTGGCATCCCTGATGGTTACTATCAAGCCACCAGCCTTGTCAATACTAAGGACTTACCCTTTAGGAAAGACATTCATTGCTGCCCCAGACGGTGTACTTGAGCCCCCGAACACTACTCTGTCTTCTGGAAGCATTTCTAGACTCTCAGGATGCAGGTAGCACCAGGCCATCTCTGCATAGAAGTGCTCTGAGTATCCACAGGGAGTAAAGCATAGGTGTTTAAAATGCCTCAGGATTTTTTTATACGGAAGATGCTCATTGACACACTGGCTACGGATTATCTATGAGTCTTATGAAATTAAATCATTTTGAAGATCATGGACCAAACTTCCATGACATTTTGTTTGCTCTGATCTGGGGATTTGTGATGGGATGGTGTAGCAGAGAGGCAGGGCCTTGGTCTGTAGAAAGCCTCAAGAGTTCTTTAATAAAAGTTACATGTAGATCAGTGAAGTAAATTCCACACTTGCCTTTTTTCCTGTCTATAAAGAATTCATACTAGTAAAAGCTCTTGAATACTTTTAGATGTTCTAGGACTGCATAAAGATGTGACTGAGCCCCATTCATGCATTCTTCCCACCCCTCTTCAGAGCTTCAGTGTTTCCTGAGCTTTTAAGCTATACAGGGTCTTCTGACTTCTGTTCTATCCATTTTCCCCTGATGGAATTAACACTTACTTCAAGATTCCATTCAACTCCATCTTTGACACCTCTGTTAACTTTAGACAGAGAATATCTAATATCATGTTAAACCATGTGCTCCTAGACTACGGAGTAACTTCTGACATTTGCTTTGGATTTCACTGTCCTAAAAAATCTACCCCCTTCCTCTTCCTCCAGGACCTGGGACAAGATTCCACAATAGATGTGAAAAGCAAAGTTCCAGCTTTGCTACTTATAGACTGTTTTCTTAATCTCTCTGAAACTCCATTTCCTCATCTATAAAATACTGCCTTTATGGGACTGTTGGAGAATTAAAAGAAATAACGTTTGTCCTGGTCAGTGTGGCTCAGTTGGTTTGAGCATAATCCCCCAGACCAAAGTGTCTCAGGTTCAATTCCAGTTTGGGGCATGTAGAAGGTTTCAGTGTTTCTCTCTCACATCCTTCTCTCTCTCACTTCCTTTCTCTCTGAAAACAATGAAAAAAATGTCTTTCGGTGAGGATATGAAAGAAGAAAAGGAAGGAAAGAAAGGGAAGGGAAGGGAAGGGAAGGAAGAAAGGAGAGAGGGAGAGAGGGAGGGAAGGAGGGAGAAAGGAGGGATGGAGGGAAGATTGGTTATCAAGTGTTTACCCCACTGCCTGTCATATAGAAAATGTTCCGTAAATAGCAACCGTTAGAAAAGATAGATGTCAAATATGAAAAGCCAGCATGATTATGGTTTTGTAGAGTGACTTGAAGATGTAGGGAAGTGCTTTGGATAATTCCCAGTGTGTGTTTATATGAACCAACACTCTTACCTTTGATGCCACAGCCATTTACATTTTCTGAACTATTGCTTGAACTTGTGTGAACAATGCCTTGTTAATATCCTCAGCTGGGTCATAAACCAAAATTTCATGTTTTACAAACTTTTGACACCCAGTTGATGTGTTCATTTTTGTGGATCAAGTAGGTTGGGTAATTAACCTTGTAAAGATTGATGTGAAAAAAATCTTGTCTTTTTCACTCACTAATTCTTGGAGAATTTTTCAAATAAAGTAATCAGAGTAGTGCCGTGAAAGCCTGGCCTTTGGAGTGTGGCGAAGCTGGGTTTGAACCCCCATTCTATCACTAACCTTTGCATCATGGGCAACTCAGCCCCTTCAAGCATCCTTCATTTCCCTTCTATAAAATGGTTGAAATATCAAGGATTTAAGTAGGGGGAATCACTTATTATCTATTATGTTCACAATATTTTGTTAAAAGCTTGATAGTTAGTTCCTCCTCTCCCAGAACCTGCCTTCCTCTTTCAGGTTTGAGTGTTCGCAGATGGTTGTTTACAAAGTGCTGCTTCAGATCATGGATGATAAGCTTTTTGAGCGATGGAACTGTCTTCTGTGTTCATGATAGCACTTTATACATCTATTTCAGTGTTTCTAAGTCAGAAGCTAATTCAATATACATTCCCTAAAAACTCATTTTGCAGATTATTGCTTGTTTGCTTGTTCATCTCAGACATTTTAATTTATTTCTAAATATTGGGTTATCATTACTACACTCCCACCTGCCTTCACTTCCAAATCATCCTCAGCCCTTATAAAACCCAATAGCTTCTACAGAGCCTGGAAATAGTTTTGGTCACCTGCCTATAGTTCTAGGGGAGAAACTGAATCAAAACTAAAGGACTTTCAGATCTGTGATGCTCAACTTTGCAGGTGGATGATGGATGCCGGCTAGCAGTGTTCGTGTCATTATGGATGAAATAAAACATACACATGGACTACTGGGTCCAGCGGAGGAAAAAGGATGACAGCATGGCTTTTCTCTCAAGGGGAGGAAAAGCCCCTGCCTCTGCCCTGACAGGCCTTTATTCTATATCTCCTCACATTACAAGATGGTCTTCACTAACTATGCACCGGTTACAACAAAGGAGCCAATGACCCTCATCACAGCACAAAAGAAGGATATTAGCAAATGAAAAGGCAAAAGCGGTTGAGCCAGTAACATTGGTCCCTGCAAGGTTTAGCATGGATTTTAGGAAGTCACAGTAAAAGCAAGGCTCGAAGCAGCCTAGGTATATTACAAATCTGATTACCCACGAGAGAACCTATCTGTGGGTGTGGGTCCTGTGCATCTCCAAGTGGGAGCTGGGCCAACGCCACGCAGAAGGGTCTGCCACAGGTGGACATCATTATAATTAGATCTTCAGACTCTCAGAGCCAGTTTAAACGTTTGCCCATGTTATTTGCATAGTTTTACTATTTGCTTTATGGATTAGTATCAATATTTACCTGCAAAGTTATAATTCCTTCCTTCAAATGTTTCTAATATGTTATTACATTCTTAAATATGATTTTATTATGATGTAAGGCCAAACATCATCTAGAAGAACACATTCAATTTTATAATAAAATATAGTAAAACTATACAGAAATTTGCTTTCTAAGCAAGTCTTAGGGAGTACAACTCTTTAGTAAGGTGAGATATACTTGCTGATAACCCTTTACCTTGGATGCATCTGGTAATGATGAACTTGCTCATTGGTTGACTCTCTCTCATTTCTAGAAATAATTTATTATAATGAATTATGATCTGCTTGCTTGTAATTTCTACCTATTGTGATTGTTTGGCCTTTTGACACAATGTAGAAATGGAACACCCCCCTTTCAAAAGGGAACCCCTCCAAGTAATTGTGTGCCCCAACCTTCTAGGTCCTGAATCCATCATGAAGGCAGATCATGCACCTCTCTTATCTGTATGTTGGCATTCATTCCCCCCTTACTGCCTACTGTCTTGCACATCGTAAGCGAACACATGATATTTTTATGGATTATGGATGAATATGTTAAGATTTAGAATAATAGAATTTCAGATTGTAAGAGATATTAGCCAATACTAGAATCTCTTCCACAATATTTCTGCTGAACAGTCATCTAGGTTCTACTTGAAATTATCCAGTGACAAGCAAATTATTTCATCCAGAAAGAACTACACCTTCCAAATGGTCCCAAATTTCATGAAGCTTTTCCAATGGTTGGACAATAAAGAGGTCACACAAATATTAATGTTTGCACTATACCTGCTTATAACCCGCACCCGCACAATTGCAGGACCTCAACTTGTCCCCCTCCCTTAACTCTTATTCCAATTATTTCTGAAAGACTCTAGGGACTCTCTCACACAAACTCACAAATGCTTCTTCCATGACCTTTTCTCTGGCCTCTTTATTGAAAACAGTTCTGGGAAGTTCTTGAAGGGCATGCCTCCCCACCGCCCTCTGTGGGAAGGCTCCTTCTCAAACTCATGTTAGGATCCCCAAAGCCATGAACCCTTCTCAGTGCCCAAAGACCCTAAGGCTGCTTTAGTCTTCACTGCACTACAGCAAAGCCAAGCTGTATTCCATTCAGAAATGGGGTCAGGCTGCCATTTACTGTAACAGTCTGTAATTAGGGACCAGAGTAATAGTGCTTGAAATTACATAAATTGCTTGTGGTTTGTGAATTTTTAAGGTTGTACATATAGCTTATTCTCTCCCTTGCTACAGATTCCTGGGACTGGACTAAGAAACCAATACTGTGTTCTCCTCTCCATCTTTTCTCTGGTTCTGTACCTATCTAAGAAGTATTCATAGAGAAGTTGTCCCCTTTAAAAGTCCCTTCCTCCCTACGTGTATACCTATGCATGCAGTAGAGAGGTGCTTGGGAAATCACAGAACTGCCAGAGCATCAGACATAATCAGGATCCAAATCTCAGTTTAGGCTCAGCGAGAACACACTGATACCCTCTGTCTCCAGACAACTCCAACTGCAAGGCCAAATATCTTAAAAGTTGTAGCGGAACAAATATCTCTTCTCATTAACCTACCCTGCTGACACTCATAGGGAGGGAGACATGTGTGCACATAATTACTAGATAAGTCACAAACTAAGGGCTCTGTGTAAGAAACATGTGTCAGTAATATAAAAAACTGCGGGGGGGGGGGAATCTCTGTAAATCTGATGCTTAGGGGTTTTCCAAGTTGCTAAATCCACTATTTCTATTTCATTGATTGGGTGACTTTAAAAATAAACTCCAATATTCATATGAGTTTGGGTCATCATTCTCAGTTTTGTTTGAGGAGTTTCAAATTTGCTTAGCTACTAACTTATAGTTCTGGTATTTATTCATTCAACAAATAGGGTTAACGTGTATTGTGTCAGGCTCTGTGTCATATAAAATAATTCTAATTTGAAATACAGATTCATCGTGATTATAACCAGCATGGGACAGACGATGCAAAGAATTCTTTCAGAAAACAACCTGCCATGTTTTAAAGAATTTGTAGCAAGGGAAAAATGTAATACCGTGACAGGAAAGACTAGATTCAGGGCTGGCAGCTTAGTGTTTAATGGTAGGCAGAGAAAGTTCCCTGAAAGTAGATGTGGGTTCTGTCTTTTTCTAAAAGGAAGCCCTTAAGGGTTTATGTGGCAAAAATAGGTTTCTGCTGAAGATCACTTGACAGAATCATTCAGTATGTCTTTGGCTGACACGATAGAATTGAAACTCTATTTTATCAAAGTTGGAATTGACACATGAAATGGTATTAAGGCCATTTTATGTGCATTCTGTGTCTATCAAATATACAAAGACTTCGGAGGTAAAATCCACTCCTGGATTAGTCAGTTAAACTTAGGAATATGCCAGAACCTTACAGAAGATCTGTGGATATCAGCCGTGACTTCAGGCCAAATATGGAACACAGGATTTCAAGAATCAGGAGGGTAGAATGAATCAAAACTGGAGCATGTGCCTATGGTATCATATAGGGATCTGATCCAGTATGGATGGAACTGAACACATTTTAATGAAAGCTTGATTGGCTAGAATACTTGAGAAATAAGGGTACTCAGGAAAGCTGAAGGAAATGCTTTCTGTTTCTCTCACTTGAGCAGGTCCAAAAAGCCTCTGGACTAAGCTTTATTGGTGCCAGTGGGATACTGAAAGATATGAGAAGCAATTAAGCGATGGTCCGTATCCTGGAGAGAGTCCATCTGATGTTTTAGAACTAAGTACTCCTTCAGTTGTCAGAAAGGCGTGGCTTTCCATGCCCCAGCAAAGACTTTGCAGATCAACCAGTTTACAGTCCCTTCCTGCTGATAGAGCAATTAAATTGTTTCACTAACCAGGCCAGTGTGCTGGGATATCAGGTACAGTCTAAGGTAGAGCAAATAATTTACATTCTCCCGCATAGTCATTGCCTGGTCTCAGTAGTGTGCTGGAGACAGCTAATACTTACGCTCCTGAGAGCTGATTGTTAACGTTTTGAGAAAATTTGCAAGCCAGTCAAAAACACATTGCTAGCTGAAATCAGCTATGTTTAGAATATTTACACCATAGGCATTGGCAAATACTACAAATCAGGACTTTTTCTATTATGAGCAAACTGATCAAACAAAGCCAGTTTCTTCTGTGTAAGAGTTTGGATTCCTAGAAGTGATCCAAGCATATCTATCTATGGCAGGGTTACAACTCCCAGGATGACTGGTTCAGAGCCCACAGTACTACTGATCTTCATATATTCTCACAGAAGTGTATGGGGAGAATCTGACCACCAACTCTGAGAGGCCCTACGACTACGTGTTGACCAATTGCAAGTCTCCATGAATGCGTATAATATATGTAGGACCATTTGCCCATCTACGATGTGAGTTGTATAGATCACAAATTAACCCAAAACACCTATAAGAATAACACAAATTCCATATATTCATTCATACCTATCTATGTGAGCAGAACTGCTCTATATTTTTGTAGATAAGTTTAAATCCATCTGCATTTTCTTATTTCCTGGGATCATAATACAGCTTAATTTGCTCTTTCACACATTTCTAGATGGTAATAAATCTATGCCTTTTGGATTTTCATCCCTAAGAACCACATTTAAAAGAAAGAAATAGAAAAGCATAAAATCAAGGTCAGGAAGATTAAGCCCCTTAATTCACATGCCAAGCTTCCCATTTCAATTGTGGTTTTGTCTCCCAGCTAAAGTTTGTCTTTTTGTGACATTTGCATTAAGCCCAGAGGACATTTTGAGTGGAAACACGCTGAAAGCATAATTGAAACACTGAGTGGTGCCATTTGTCTAATTTGCATTTTCCCCCAGGTGGGGAGTTTTTACTTCCTCCCTTCTTCTCCTGGGGTGTTCAAAGATTATCTCAAAGAATAATGTTGTGCAATTGATTCCAATAAATCCCGATGTACAATATATTATATGGATAATTTTTTTCTTTCCAGAAGCTATTTCAAATGCCACAATGATAAAATATATAAGGAAGTCCTTTGTAGGTTTACAATGGTATAGATAGTTCATTTTCTCCTTCAGATAGAAGTTTTAAATATTTGTTCACAAGTTTAATTGTTTGCTATAATTTTTCCTTTCATTATTCTCATGGTGTTATTCTGAGTTACTTAGGAGGTTATCTCTATAGAAACAAACATTTTTTAAATAGACATAAACTATTTGATTTTGTCCTTAATATGTTCTTTGAACTCTGTGCCCCCAAACATGTATTGGCTTGGTCTCTTTTTTAAAATTTGAGAATCATTGATCTATTGATTGTGTCAACAAAGTTAATAATGTGAGACAATATAGGGTTAATGCTATCAGTTGCACCCTTTGATAGGGAAGTTAAGGTGAGTTTATAACTGGCATGAAGTAGAGTTTTTTTTCTTCTAGCAGAAAAAAAATAAGTGTGGTGAATTATTCCTTTCCTTGATTAAATATTTTTCATATATTTCAGATTTGTCATTTATGTACTGCCAACATTGAATGGTCTAGATATAGGCCTTTTCTTAGGTTTGTATATTTCTCAAGCCTGCATTATTTATGTTAGCTATATCATTTTCTGGATTATATTAGAGCCCTCCTAGATTTTAAACCAGAGTAGGGTGGACAAGGCATGAATTTGTCTAAACGAGGGATGGGCAGAGGGGAATGTAGCTCAGGCCAGCATTTGTGGAGGGTGGAAGGCACATCCCTTGAGGATTTTAGTACATACAAAGACAAACATATGTCTTTGTTTGACTCCTTAGACTTATGTAACATTATTTAAAAAATACATCTGGTACATCCAGGATGTCTTTATGAAGGTTATCATCAAATAATTTCATAAATAAATAATGTGAGTCAATTAAAAGAAAAACAGTAAGTGAATAATAGCTCAGGTATAAACGCATGGCAAATTGTGAGGCTGGAATCGGAGTGATTGGAGAAAGGAATACATTTGGCTAGGCAGACCAGCAAGACCGCGCGGCCTTAACCTCGTTTGACCTCACCAAGCCTGTTTCCAGAGAAGGAGAGGAAAAGGTCCTACCTCAGATTGGTAATGCAGAGACTCATCACAACCCTGAATGTAAAACTCTCAGTGCAGTCATTCTCTAGGAAAAATGATAGCTTTGAGTTGTAGGAAGTCATCTTTACAAACAATCTGTTTGAAGACTATTTAATAAAACTGTTGAATCTATTATGGGCAGGCCACCACAGTGTCACTCTGATGGTATTTTTCTTTCACAGCCTCTCACGTGAGGTAGGTAGGGCTTTGCCAAGACAAGTGAGAGGGTTCAAAGATGGGCAAGGCCGGGTCAGAATCATCAGCCTCACTCCTGTAGCCTCAGCAGAAATGCCTATAGTAACCATCCCCATGGTAACCACACACAGCCAGCAGCCTGGAGTACAAGTACCTGACTAGAAAGAGGTGGAAGGACCCAGAAGGCAGGCAGAAAAGCAGCTGGAGGAAGGAAGCTATGGATGAAAAGAAAAAGGTAGTTTCTTTGATGCCCAGAATTACAGGAATAAGGATGACAGTAATTTCTACACATGGAACACCAAGGCTTATCTTAAGGGCTCTGTGCGTGTAGGTACATATTATCTTGTTAACGCTCACTATTAGAATTATAGAACCTGAGAGCAGGTACTGTTATTCGTGCCACTTTACAGATGAAGACATTGAGGTGTAAAGAGGATGGGTGATATGCCCAAGGCTGCTTGCTACATATGAGACAGGTCAGGAAAAGGGTTCAAAAACCTACCATTAAAAATGCCCTTTCTTAGGGCATGCAGATTAGCAGTTCCTAGCATGCTAGTTCTTCAAACTTGCCTCTGTGCCAGGAAATGCTGGGAATTATGGATACCTGGCATCTTGACAAGCAATTCATTGTCCGAGGTCCCGGTTCTTCGTTCTAGTTGCATTGGATTCATCTGGTAGCTTTAAAAAATACCAGTGCCAGGACCCCAGCCCAGCCCAGGTATGTCAGGATCTCTCTGGGACAATCTTGTTATTGCTATTTTTAAAAGTGCTCTCCAGGTGATTATTAGAGCCTTGAAAAAGAACCACAGTCTAAAGCCACCTGTTCCTGAACTGGTAAAATATGTCTGACATAAAAAAAAAAATACTCAATTATGCAAGCCTCAGCGATTTGATTACAGCAAGTTGGAAAGAGAACTAGAATGTACTGAGTGGCCGCAATGTACCAGGTCCTGACTGTAGGTTTCTTCTTTCAGTAGGGCCTTACCTGGAACCTCTGAGGACTCCAGAGGGATTAGTGAGAGGCCTGAAGTGGTTGGAATAGGCTGCCTGCCCTTTTCCTCTCATGTACCCATTTCTGGGAAATTCACGTACAGAGAACTTGAACGTCCCAGGCAGACAGACTGGGAACAACAGGTTCTTGTCCTTTCAGGATGTGTGATGCTGAGCAAGTTGGTCAATCTCCCCAAGGCTCAGTTTCTCCTCCTGTAAAATGGAAATGGTACTTACAGATTGTGCGTTCCAGTGGGGCTATATTGCCCCC
Source organism: Glossophaga mutica (assembly GCA_039655065.1). Classification (NCBI taxonomy): domain Eukaryota; kingdom Metazoa; phylum Chordata; class Mammalia; order Chiroptera; family Phyllostomidae; genus Glossophaga; species Glossophaga mutica. The sequence continues at coordinate 26,906,890 of CM077315.1, forward strand.
AAAGGGGTGACATGGGTTCTTGGAGAAAAGCAAAACTGTGCTTTCTGTGTGTGTACAAAGTACAGGTATACATACAGAAAATCAATGAAAGATATGCAGAGACATCATAATAAACAGATACCTGTGGCATTAAAATTTCATGGAAGTGTTGGCATTTAGGCAAAAATATCTAAAAATCACTTGGGGGTAGATAATTTTTTAAAAGTTGCAAAATGCTGCTGTAGATCAGAATTGCTATGAGGCTAAAAGCAGCAATTGAATGTACAGTCCTTGGCACAGAAACTGGCACTCAGACTCCACTCAGTAAATGGTAGATGTTACTGTTTCTTGTCCAAACATTCACTCATTCAACAGGCACACACTGATTCCATGCTTTAGGAACTATGGGAAGCTTTATTGGAATTAAGAAGAAAGGTAAACCACTACCCCTGACTTTACCAATAAGCCTTATAAGCCAAAGCTAAGCATGGGAGGCTCAGTACTATCATGAATCGATGTACTCAGGGACTGGGGAACTAAGGGGAGACCATGACTTGAGTCCTTCATTTCCTGTCTATCTCCACCACTGGGCTCAGCCAAGACAAGAGAAGAGTACGGGTCATCATTCTGAATCTTGGCCTTGCCTGCAGTGTCTCTTGTTGCCAGAATGGAAGAGGAGCCCCCGATTCACCACCACTAGAGCATCATTTTGCCCCTGGAGAGTAATAGAGTTATATGAGTCGTTTGACAGTCTCATGTATGGAGAAGCTTTCTGTTCATTGCTGGAGATGTAGAGATGAATAAAAGAATAAGATTCAATATCCGCTTTTGGTTCTGGTGGGAAAAACAGATACATAAAGTAGACATGTTGATGTAACATGATGTGCAAGGCCTTATGTACAGGGAATTCTGGGAACACATGGAGGATGTTTGGAGAAGGTTCCTGAGCTGAATCTTAAAGAATGACTAAGAGTCAATAGGGTGAAGGTAATGAGGAAGGTAGGGAGTGCCTCCTGCACAGAGGGAGCAATATGAGCATAAAGGTGGAGCCAGAACCAGAGGTAGAGAGAGGCAAAGGTGTGGGCATGTGTGAAGCTCAGAGTGAAGGTGGAAGCCTGAGGGGAGGCCAGTGGGCAGCCCAGACATGGAGGACCCTGGGTGCTGGTTTCCATTGGGGATCCACAGTTGTACGAGACTCAGATGGAAGCCAGTCAGTTCTATGGTTGTGATGCAAGGGTCCAGAGCTTCCTTCATCTTTATGTGGCCTTCCAGGTCCCACATTGTCCAGGACCAGCTTACCTCCACTCTCTTCCTTGCTTTCTAATTTAGTTTACTGAATGCTATAGGACCTTTGCAATCTTATGATTCTATCTGCCTGGAGTTAGGTCCCTTGCTACTTACAAGGTTTGGGGTTAATATCTGTAATCCAAGCAACTAGCATAATGTAGGCTCTCAGTGAATATTTGTGAAAGAAATGAAAGAAAGAGAAGAGGAAAGAAAGAAGTAAGGGACTTAAGCATGAAACTAGAACCCCCACAGACTTTTGCATGCTTTTGCTTGCCCTACCTCTCCCCAGATGAGAGGCCAGGTCCAGAATAAACACCTTGGCAATTCAGGCAACAAGTTCCCAATGGGTCCTTCCTTTGAACAGGGTACCTCCAGTGGATGAATGCTATTTGAAGAGGACAATGAAAGCAACGCTCTTGTCTCTCCTTCATAGTTCTTATCCAAAAACTGAACCCAGTCATGCTCAATTACCACTGGCTAACAAGATGGTCAGAGGAAGTGAGAAAGCATTGAGAACTGTAGATTCCCAAGAGTCTATTTGAGTGTTCGTACAAAGATGCCCCTACAGCTGACCCAACAACCAAAGAAGACACTGGAGCCCTGGCACACAGAGACTTTGAGGTGACACTATGCAAAACACTTTGGGGCTGGGCAGGACTTTGGGAGCAGGCCTGAACCAGGTATTCATGTCAATATATTCAGGCTTAGATAGAACTGCAGGAGGGATTTATTCTACATGCAGCTGTGTCTGTTCTGAGAATGTGCAATGGTGAAAGGCAAATGGACCAGGTTTCAAATCTTGGTTTTAATGCTTACAATGTGTGTTGGGCACCTTCTTTGCCTTCTCTGAGCTTCAGTACCTGATCTATAATCTGTTGGGAGAAGGAATCAAAACTGTCCCTCATTCATTGTTGTTGTTGTTGTTTTTAAGATTTTATTTGTTTTTAGAGAGAGGGGAAAGGAAGGAGAAAGAGAGGGAGAGAAACATCAATGCGTGGTTGCCTTTCACGTACCCCACCACTGGAGACCTGGCCTGCAAACCAGGCAACGCAGTCCAGTGCCCTGGACTGGGAATCAAACCAGGAATCCTTTGGTTTGCAGGCCCGTGCTCAATCCACTGGGCTACACCAGCCAGGGCCCATTGTTGTTGTAAAGATTAAATAAGATAATGTATGTAAACTGCTTAACACTCAACTTCAAGTATGGGAAGTGTTCAATTTGTTAGCCATTATCATTATCAGCTAATATGATTATTACCACCATAAGAATTAATCTTGCCAGGAAAGGAAGATCAGCTTAGTTCATCAGAAATTTATATGGATTTAATGATGCACTTGGACCTATGTAGACAAAGGAAACTTCCTCGTAGCAATATTTAAAAGACTTAAACTGGAAATAGCCCAGATGCCCATCAACAATAGAATGGATAAATAAACTCAGCATAGCCACATACTTGAATACTACATAGTGATTAGGGTAAACAGCTATGCCTTGCAGCTACATGGTCAAATTTTATGAACATAATGTTGAGTGAAAAAAGCCAGACTCAAAGAGCACAATCTGTATAGTAATTTGTATGAAGTGCAAATACAGGTCAAACTAATCTATGTTATTAGAAGTCAGTATAGTACAGCCTCTGGGGAGGAGTGTAGGGATTTTACTCAGGAGGGAGAGAAAGGGGGACTGGTAATATTTTGTGTGTAGGTCTGGGCACTGGGTACATGGTTGTGCCCACATTGTGAAAATTCATTGAGTTGTACATTCTGATTTATGTACTTTTCTATAGCTATGCTATGCTTCAATTAAAGATTTACTAAACAAACCTGTTCAACAGAGAGTGAAGGCAACAAAAGTAGGGTGAGGGGGAATGCATGTAGTACATGCAAGTCTACGCTTGCACTCAAGGGGCCTGGCAGTCTACTGAGGAAGCAGACAGCAAACGTGTGCACAGGCAATACATTGTGGTACCATTGGTGATAGAATCCTGTACCAGGTACAGACACAGCATAGGTGTTTATCCCTAAACATCACTGTGTACTTCACCCACTACACTCAAAGGCAAGGACACGGTCGTGTTTCCCTCTGCATCCTCATTGCTCAGCACCTGCCTGGCCTTCATGCTAACTTCATGGGAAGTTAGCAAGGACAAGTCTTGATGGAGTGAAGTCCTTCAGCATGATCAAAGTTTTAGGGTCTCAAGGGGGTGCTGTGGGATAAGAGACAGAATTTGTGGATCTGGGATGGGGAGTGATAATTCACATCGAATGGTCAGAGGTATCTTCAGGACTATGCCTTCCAACCTACTCACATGTTTTCTGTCTTTCTTTGTTTGGATTTGTTTTCTCCAGTGAACTTCAGTGACTGTAAGGGAAATTACAAGCTACACTATGAGGTCTCAAGCCCGTACTTCAAGGTGAACAATGAAGGTGATTTAGTTGCCCTGAGGAACATAACTGCGGTGGGCAAGACACTGTTTGTCCATGCCCGGACTCCACATGCAGAAGATATGGCAGAACTCATGATTGTCGGGGGAAAAGACATCCAGGGCTCCTTACAGGTAACACAACTGTTTGGGACAGACTGGGTCCAAGGAGAAACTGGGGTCTGTATCTCTTATGTGGAAAATCAATATTTAATTTATTATTGGCTGAGATCTTTTTGTTGTTACATATGACAGAAATCTAACTTAAATAATGGTGGGAGTTTTCAGGGATAGGACTTATGGGCTTATGAAATTATACTATTTCTGAGACAGCTCTGTGTTTAGGCATGGCTATGTACCAGTGCCCAAATGATAAGACCAGCTTTGATCCTTATTTATCATATGGTTCCATTTTCCTTCTGTTAGCTTTACTTTTAAACAGTCACATCCCTCCGTGCTTCCCAATGTGGAGGTCTTGGTAGCTCCACTCCATTCTCTCAGTCTAAAGTCACCTGAGAGACTATCTGTTCCTGATACTGACAACAGAGGCTTGAAATTGAATCTCATTGGCTCATTAGATCCTGCACCCATCCCTGAAACAATCACTGTGTCCATTGGGTTATGATTCTCTGTCTGGCTACATCTGGGTCACATGCCTTGACCTGAAGCCAGAGTGGAGTCAGCCCAACCTAAAACAGATAGACTGAGAGTTAAAGAGGGTGCCCTAATAAAGTAAACTACAATCATGTTATCCAAGGAAGTAAAGTGGATGTTGGGCAGGCAAGAACCACAGTGGCCCACTGGAGGTGTACAGAAGGCAACCATTGCATACGGTGCTGCTCCTTTGCCTGTACTAGTGCTCGTTCTTTTCCAGGTGCATATGTATGCTGATCTTGCACTTGCACACATGTGCACACACTTTAGGAGTGCCACAGACTTCAGGAGTACCACTTCCAGATTGTGTCATCTATTGCTACAGTGGATACACCTACTTCTTCTTTACCAGGATCTCAGAGACTCTGTGGCTTCTTGATTATAGAAAGAAAAGACACACAGAAAGACCCTTGCAAAATAATTATGCTATGCCCTCCACTTGGTATAGAGGGCATAGCACAATTATTATTTTCTCCTTTTCTCCCTTTTTCTCCTATATGCTGGCCTGGTTGTACCCAGTTTTTCAAAGCCTATGATTATCATTGCCTTTTACCACATTCTCCATAAACGTGATTTACTGCTAACTTTATTTAGTGGTGGCATGTGGGCAAAAGAGTAAACAGATTTTGCAGCTGGGCAGCAAAAACAGTACAACTGGCCATGTGACTGTTGCTTACCCTCCAGTTCTGTGGTTACATAGTCTGAGATGACAAATAAGTGGCCTGAGCACTGACTGTCCTGCTCTGTCACCATACCCATGGCACATATCACTAATTATTCCTGGCTTGACCTGAGAATCTTTCCCAATACAGTGTTTCTCGAAACTACCACACATCAATCTTTTAGCGATGTTTCTAGACATGGAATCTAGTTGCCATTCCTGAACTGGACAAACTCCATAATTCTCCTTTATTTCTGTGAATCTGAGTTAAGGGTAGATAGCTAGCTAAAAATGAATCCACAGCATGCCACTGATGTTTCCAAAGAAATCAAAGTATTGGTGAGTGGATATCAGTGTGAAAACCCATTGATACCACAAAAGCAAGCTTTTCTCTTACTTAGCCATGGTCATTTTCACAGCATCTGACTAACTCATAACATAAATGGCAGCAAATACATAAAGCAACAGAATTGCCAGAATGTGCAGCATAAAGTGCTTCTTAGGAACAAGTAAAGGGTATGGAGATTCTCATCAGGGGGTTTGCATGTGGGAGGGACTGTATTTAGACAGACAATTGTTCATCATAATAGATGTCTTATCTTTAAATCCGGAAAATAAAATGGCACGTATTTAGCCTGAAGCAGAGCAGAAGGGATTCCAGGCATTTCTCAGGACAAACCACACCTTGACAGGCAGGGAGATCAGGGTTCAATACCAAGAGACTCAGCTTTGAAGAGCTGGTAGGTCTCTCAAGTCCCAGAAAGACACCCTTCTAAAGGCAAAGCCCCCCAGAGCCCCAGCCATTTCTCATTTACTGCTGTCTGAGCCCGTTATTGCCCGAGCTTGCTGCAATTGTTTGCTTCTTATACAGCACAGGGAAGCTGCTGTGCCGTGCAGTTCACCCAGCTCCACAGAAAAGGGCATTCATCTCCCCGCTCCAGTCCTTTTACAAGGTTTGATAATAAGCCTTGTGAAGCTGCCCAGATGTGTCCACAATAAAGTCCAGACAAAGAAAAGGGTAGGGAAACAAAATTGCTATCCAAAGAACCCCTGTCAGGAGAGCACAGTCATTCAGAAATATTCAGTTTGTATTTCTGAGGCCCTACTGTGTGCAGCCAAGCAGACGAACTGCTGGAAGGGAAAATCAGTGGGGATGCAAGCCAGCTCAGCTCCTGGTTGGAGAAGAAAAATAAGCATGTATGTTGATGACGTACCAAGCAAGGAGGCAAAAGTACGTGCTCTGTGCCCTCACAGAAGAAAGGGCAGGGGACGCTGGCTGGGTGATGACAGCAATGCTTTTGTGGCATTCACTGTGTGCCAGGCGCCGCTCTCCTGGGCCACACATAGTGACTCGTTTAATCTCCCCACCACCCTAGGAGGCATGTGCTCCTGCCCCCACTTCACCTATGGGGGAAACTGAGGCACTAAGAGGCAAGCAAGAACCTACATTATTTAGTGGGACTCTCTTAAGTACATGCATCTCGATGTACACTTCAACACGCATTACTTCCGACCCTCATAACCTCCCGGTGTGGGGAAGCTGCTGACATTACCCCTTTCCTACAGATGTGAGAACTTGGCCGAGATCCCCTCGCTTGAAATGGGCAGAAATGGGACTGAGATTCTGGCTTTTCTGTCCAAACACCCATTTCCTTCTTGCCACTTTGCATATCAGAAGACTGTGCCACCTGGGTGGCTGTGGCCACTGTCCATTGGGCAAGTGATGACAGCATGAGTTAGAGCAACGCAGAAGGGACAGAGAGAAACAAATGAGAGGTGTGGTTTGAAAGAAGAAAGCCAAGCTTCAGCATCCTGATGCTTCTAAATTGTCTGGCCTAGGAGAATGGAGATGGAGTAGACTGTCAGGCTTGGGTGTGTTGAGTTGGTGGCTCCTGAGGACATCTTCATAGAGATGTCCAGGAGATGACAGGGAGTGTGAGACTGGATCTCAGGGTAAATATTTGGAGGAAGAACAGCATGGAAGTAGGGCTTTGACTTTGGTTGGAACTTCAGTGGTCCAAATTAGTGCTCCACCATCTGTGATTATGTGACCTTGGACAAGTCACTCAGCTCTCTAAACCCAAACATCCTCATGCATGAAGCAGGGATAAGACTAGAGCATGCATCACAGAAGCATACTGGGCACAGCACCAGACACCAGATAACCCCCCAATGGTATCATTTTGGAACCTCTAGAGACAGGATAAGGAACTGGAGGCTGTGTTCTCACTGAGACCAGAGACTGGGGGCAGGAGCAGAGAGTGGAGCCAAAGAAAGAAAGAGAAGGTATTCTCAGACCACAGTGGGGTGCCCAGCATGTACAAAACAGGAGAGATTGGAGGGAGCATACTGTGGTTAACTTCACGTCACTAAGTTTTGGAAAGAAGGATTCTTTAAGATAAATGAAATCCCAATGGAGCACAGCTCAGCTGTAGTAACTGGAGCCCAGATCTCTAATAAAAGGTTGTGTCTCTTAGTTTGACCTGCTACCTGTGACCTCCTTTCACCTGGGAAGTCTATAGTCTGAATCTGTGAAGTCTGTTTGTTAATGGTTTAATTATAGATCCACAAGCTATTTCTGCATTTTTAATAGGCTTCCCAGAAGCTAGTACCTGCCTGGGCTGTGTAAGATCACCATAGATCTGAGTGTGTGAGGGAGCAGTTTAATCCCTGAGCTTTTGATGGGCAAGGAGGAATTGCTACGGAGCGGAGCAGGGCTAACCATGCATGCACAAAGCGGTTTTGTAGCCTAAGGAAGGTAATGATGAACTCGACTAACAAATGTCTGGACAAAACTGTGGCTTGTCTCCATCAAGTTTGCTGTCCCTCATTGCCAGACAGTGGTGAGCAGGGAGACAGCAGAATGGTTAGTGGTTTATTCATTCATTTATTCGTCTATTTACTTTGTATGTAGGGCTTCAAAGGTTGCATGGAAAAGCTCTGCTTCACTCCTTGTACTCCTTGGGTAGAGATGTCTTTATCCGCTCTGTGAGTCATTAACCTCATTTTTTCACCCTGGCCCAAACAAACAAACAAACAAACAAACAAACCAACCCATTGACTTTTCGTGTGTGTGTGTGTGTGTGTGTGTGTGTGTATTTCTTAGTTAAGAAACTGTAGTTTCCATGACTGTAGATTATGGCAAAAAAATTCTGACATCAGTTAAAGAACTCAGTGACATCAGGCTGGGAAGTAAGAACATTGGGGAATTAAATTTGAATTCCAGTTTGGGAGCCAGAGACTGTGAGCATGGGAGTCGACACTCTGAGCAACAGTAGAATTTAGATACTGGTGATGGGGCATCTGGGCCTGGTGAACAAGCAGGAGATGCTTTGTAACAATGTAACAGAAGGGAGGCTGCGGGCATGAATCTAGCTTCCTTGCTCCCAAACTGAAGTTATTTCTCAAGTGCAAGTCTGATCACTTCACCTCTGCTTAATGGGCCCTTGCTTCCTCATCTTCACACCTGGCCCTGAGGCTAAATTCTGAAGTCTTTTTCATATGTCTGATAAGGTCCTTCGTGGTCTAGCCTCGCTGGTTTCTGCAGCCTTCCCTCACGTCTGCTTTTCTTTTCACCTTTCAGTGCCTTGATCTGCTGAAATGTTACCTCCTCCAAGAGCCTTCCCTAGTCCTTGTTCCAAAGAAGGGTCATCCCCTGCTAGTCTCACTCCAGCATCAGTTCTGTTCCTTTGTGACTGCTTCTCAGTTTGTAATTTACTCCCTTGTTTAGGTATTTAAAGTCTGGCTCCCTGACAGGATTGTAAACTCCCTGAAGGCAAGAATACAGTCCCTCCCTCCTCCCCTCCCTCCCTTTTTCCTTCCTTTCTGCTGTGTCCACCACTCTATCTGCAGCACCCAGCATAGAGCATGATGTACAGCTGGTGTTCAGTAAATATCTTTTGAATAAATACATGAGTAGAATGAGTGACTCCTCTTACAACTCTCCCTACATTGAACCCTGGGCTTCCGCTCTCCCCACGGCAAACCATCTGTGGTTTCTTTAATTGGCCAAGCGCTCCTTCCTGTTTATGCCCGCTGTGCCTCTCCCTGGATTTTGCCCCCTCCACTTTGGCCCTCGCTGCCCCATGGCTGCCACCGACCGACATGGCTTTCCTTCTGGACCTGCCAAGATTTCCTTTCTTCAGGGATCCCTCTCTGACTGTCCCCTTGGCTACTGAGGTGTTTTTTCACTCCATGTTCCTCACAGAACCCTCCTGGCCCCCTCCATCACAGCACTAAACTTTAACTCTCTGGTTTATTGTGCTGCTCCCATCTCAGCTCTGCGCTCCTGGCTTCCACACAGGGAGGCTAAGGACATTGCCTTGGGCCAGACTCTTTGGAATGATTCCCAGGACTGCACTTACTGCCTCTGCTCTAGTTACCTCAGCTGTAAAATGGCTTCATAACAGTATCAACTTCATAGATAAAATGTAAGGATTCAGTAAGTAAGCATATGCAAAATATTCAGAACAGTGTTCAGCACAAGGTGCGGGAAAATGCCAGTTATTTCTCATCATTGTACCATCAAAGCCAGGCCTATAATAAATGCTCAGTGAATGAACCAGGCGAATTGAGACAACTCAGCTCCGTCCGTGTCCCTTCTCTGCATGACCAGGTTTCATCACTGCTACAACCGGTAGAGAATTCAGGACAAGTGAACTTGAATCATAACCATCCCCACTGCTCAGGCACCCACTATATGTGAAACCCTAACTAAACTTCCAAGAGAGGATTTTTTTTTTATTTCTATGTGTCTGCTTAATAAACACCAAAAGATATGGCATTATTTGAAAGTTAATTATGAACAATTTATACTTTTTAACTGGAAGTCAGTGCATGGTGTTCTGACTAGTCTCTTATTTGAGTTGGTTAAATTAAATGCAAATATCCCCTCTTTCTGTCATTTAAAATCCCTGAAAAGATAAAATGAATAGAGAAAGTTGTGACAGAACTTGAAAAAGCTAAATTTAAGGCTTACTTAAATTGGTTGATCATTATCACTGTAAACACATAATTTTGGCTCCTAATCTGGTTTCAAGAACCAGCATAGAAATAGTTCCAAAAATAAAATAAAAGGAGCAATTAGAAGAGGAACAGCTTAGGAGAAACAGTTGTTTTGTTTTTAACATTTTAAATAAAAATATAATACATGCCATCCAATGCTCATAAGCCAGTATAAATGTTGCTGTTAATTGTGTGTTGACCCTAAGGGGGATCACCACTTTTAATTCCAGAGGCCCAGGTAAGTGTATATGCTCTGGGACATTTAGCTGAGCTGGTGTAGATCAGGTGTGTCAAACTCATTTTCACCGGGGGCCGCATCAGCCTCGTGGTTGCCTTCAAAGGGCTGAATTTCAACTCCTTAACAGTTCAGGAGTAGTTACATTTATACAGCCCTAAAATTATTTCAGCCCTTTGAAGGCAAACGCAAGGCTGATGTGGCCCGTGGTGAAAATGAGTTTGACCCCCCTGGTGTAGATGATATTAAGGGGAGTCTGGAGTGACCCAAGTTGGGATCTAATTACACATTTAGGACTTATAAGTTACACCTCTGAAAAGTCACCTCACTCCTTTGAGCTTCAGTTTTCTCATCCGTACAATGGCAATAAAACCCCAACCTTGCCCACATGCCATAGTGGGGTACTCAAAATTTAAAAATAAAATATTATCCCCAACCCAGTGCTAACAGAGGGGTAGCACAAAAATCACATCAATAGATGAATGGACAAAGAGGATGTGGACCATTACTCAGCAATGGACTGATACTCAACAATGAAAAAGATTGAAAGCCTGCCATGTGCGACAGCATGGAGGGACGGAGAGGATATTATGCTATGTGAAGTAAGTCAGGCAGAGAAAGACAAATACTGTGTGATTCCACTTATCCATGGGATCAAAAAATTCAAACAATGGAACAAATAAAACAAAAACAGACTCATAGATAGAGAACCATTTTCTGCTCTTAACTGAAGTACTGGAGTTGTTATCATCTCTGTACATTTTTCCATCTTTTCTGATCTCACACATTCCAGACAAAAATGTTTTTGCACATTTGTTACTGAGATAACCTCCAATTTTTATCAACCCTGAGCCAACCATTTGAGTCATCTCTGTTTGTTTTGGCCATTGTATCATCCAACCTCCAAGGTGCCTGTCATTCTGCATGCAGGTGACTTGACTTCTGTTTGTTTAAAGCAGCCCTGAGAGTGAGAGAAACCAGCTTATGGGATAATGAATTGCCTTGTCTCAAGATCTTATCACACTGACTGGGAGTGGCTTGGAGTCTGTTGAGCTGGTCAATGATATCGATCTTGATCACATGAAATATGTTTTACAACCATCTTAGTGGAGAACCAATCCGTGCTTTGAATGTGGCCATAAAAAAGATGAGGAGTTTAAAGCTGTAGATACTTAACATGCCCTGATTTAACAAGTGTGATAATTTCAAAAACCTGTGAAGTACCACTCTTCATGGCAAAAGCCTCCCAAGTTACTATTAAGGAAAATTGGTATCCATTTAACTGTCACACAAATTAGGGAAAATATATATCTCGAAAATTATGGTACAGAACCAAAAACTGAGCCTAGAATTGGGTATTAGGCTGTTATATTTTGACACATGCCTAAATTGTTATGTTTATGATTCTTAGCTCCAGGATACTGTTCGAATATAGATAAAAACATCCTTTGATTCATTAATTTAACTAGATAACAGATTGTTTTGTGGATCAGAATCTAATAAAACTATATTTTGAAGATTAATTTTAATTGAAGTGCTTGGGGGAAAATAACTGATCCTACAGAAAGTCTAGATAACTGAAACCCATTTGGTGTTTTTGGCTTCTGGAAACTCAACATTTCATATTTCCAGCAGTATAATACATAGAAAAAAATAATACGAACTACAAATTCAATTTTGCATTTCCATGCAGTAACATTAATAAGACAGATGAAATAAATTTTAATAATATACATTATTTAACCATATATATTTAACATATATATACCTAATGTATATATTGTTTATCTTATACACACATACACATACCCAATATGTACATATTGGATTAAATTTCATAGATATAGATACTCTGCATACTTATATATTATAAATCTAACCCAATCTATATATAAAACTCAACATATGTATAATATATAATTTCTCTAAGATAGTATGTCAACAAGTAATCAATGTGAACATTATTAATGAGATTTTTACGTTCTCCTATTTATACTGAATCTCTGAAATTCAGTGCGTACATTGCCCTCCCAGCACATCTCGACGTACATTAGTCACATTCTAGGTGCTTAATAGCCACAGGTAGCAAATGGCTACCAACTGAATAGGTGTCCTATGGTGCCTGGTGGAACATTTGTATATATTTGAAAGAGAGATGGAAAGAGTCATTCACTGAGCACCTACCTCATGCTAGGGCATCGTTTTAGGTGCTCTCGCATATACATCCATTCTCTGATGCTCAGAGCCGACCTGTGCCATTGGTAATCTGGTTCCTACTTTGCAGATGCGGAAGTAGTTCAGACTCAGAGGGGTTGTGTCATTTAGCCAATGTCACCATCTGTCAGCAAGTGGCAGAACTGGGAGTTGGGCCTGAGCCATCTGATTTTATGTGGTCACTGCTGACATTTGCAACAGAATCAGTGCTTTCCTATTCTCCTGTTAAAACTGTAACATGAGAGAGGAAAATAAAAAATGGTTAGAAGTAAAAAAAAAAAAAATGAATGCAGAACTGAGCAAAAAAAATAAAAAGGACAAGTCCTGTGTTGTCATGACACTTTTAAAAAACTTTGCTCATGAATAGAATCTTTGGAGAAAAGCTTATGGAAACAGCATGAGGGCTCCAAATGTGATCATCTCCCAGGCCATCGGTTTCTTTGCTTCAGACCTTATCCTATTCATCTTTACAGTCCTAGAGTATAGGGAAAATACCTCCCATCTCTATTCTTAAAAATAAAATTAAAATTTATTTTGATGGGCATTGCTTGGATATAATTCTCACAACCCTATCTTGAAGCAGATGGAGTTATTCCTGTTTTATGAGTCATGAAACTGAGACTGACAGAAGTCAGGAGGTAGCTCTCAGGTCACAGAGCTGGTCAAGCATCAACCTCGGTATGCAGATCCACAGCGATTCCCTAGGTCCAGGGTTCTGTCCGCAGCTAGCTTTCCAACAGCTGCCGGGTGCTTTGCAAGTGAAAGGAATGTGGCATCATCGGATGTGAATTTTCACCTAGTGTCTTTTATGGCATAAGGTCATGTGATAGAATGCATATTTTTCTGTGTCCTCTGATATGCTTCTAATCTCATATCTTTTATTATTACTATAAATCAAATGCAAGTGAATTCTAAGTGTAGATATTGGGGTGTTAACCTCTATTTAAAAATCCTGTCTTATCTGGCATGTGGAGATGCCTGGTCATAATGGGCTTTACGAGTTAGCATGGCTATCCTCATCTGAGATGAAACAACGTAAAAAAAAATTCAAAGTTATTAGAAATTTTAGGAAACAAAACCAAACAGAGATAATCCTGGAGAAATTTTATGTAGGTGGACAAGTCCTGTGTTGTCATGGCACTTTTAAAAAACTTTCTTCATAAATAGAACCTTTGGAAACAGCCTTATGAAAACATCACAAGATTTCTAAATATAAGTATCTCCTAAACCACTCTGAAAGAATCTGATTCTCATTTCTGAGTGAAACAAACAAACAAACAAACAAACCCTCCAATGGTAACAGAACACAGTCTTTGATACAGACCATGGATTGTGTCCATTTAGTTCTTTTGTCTCAATACTCAAAAATCAGGTAGCAAAGGAACAGGGACTAGATGTACCTTTTATTCAGTCCTTCCTTACATGGCACATGGGTCAGTCAAATTACATGGTTTTCACCCAAACTTTCAAGGCAGAAGACCGAGCATGTGCAGGAAAAAATAGCAGAGAAGACCATTATGACCCCAGCCAACCATTTGCTCTAATCTCCCCACATTAGGTAGACACCTGTGGACTGTTGGTCTCTGTGGACTAGCCTTGATTTGTGACAAATGCCAGAGTGACAACTCCTCTTGGGTCACATGGTTGATGCCATTTGGCCCTCAACTTACTAGTTATTGCTTATTCAGGAAAAGCCAAGTGGTGTCTCAAAGTATCACATAGATAAAGAGGAACCACTTTTCAACTGTGGTCAGGGCCAATTCTCGGGGTTTATTTTGTCTTTTTTCTCTCTCCTCTTAACAGAAGGAGAAACCCTCAAGTCCATACCTTCCAGGGCTGCCGCATTAAAAATAACAATCATAACAACAGCAACAATAAGAGGGCCTCTGCCCTTCTGGAGTCCACAGCAGGGACTGATATTTTTATTTGCAGAATTGCTTCTATCTTTTTTTAATAAAGCAAGAGGTAGAAATAGTCAAAAAGCAAATACCGTGTGTGGTCATCAAAATATAATGATTTCTTTAACAGAAAATAGATTTCATTAGTGCTTGCTCTTCTTTCTGTGTCATGCAAAGAAAGATTAATTCTCTCATAAAAAGCACTTTAAGTAATGCTGCATATACAATTTCAGAATTTGACATATCAATGGACTTACGCATGAGCAGAGAAATTTCAAATGCTGACAAAGATGACACCTTAATGGTCTTGGCAATTCCCAGTCTCCAAAGAATGGTTAACACAACCAACTAGGGAAGACTTTAAACAAAGAGCGAGCTTCCCTTGTGATAGCGTGATAAGGAATATTCAAGGGCTTTTCAAGATCAATAGGACTAAAAAAATTTGAGAGTGTCCTCCAAGCAACAGCTTTAAAATATCCATGATTGGCAGGGAGCTTTCAGTTGGTTGGAGCTTATTGCCCTTGACCCCACTGATCCCAGTGACTGCCCTCCAGCTTTCTGACAGTCCAGAGAGGAGACGTGGACTCTTCCTCACTGTCCTTTGTGTCTTCTGCCGATAAGAGAAAATTAGACCTGACATTTGAGATGGGGCTTTCCCGCCCCCCACCCCATGTCTACACAGTTTCTCCTGCCTCATGCTATTTGTGAAAATTCGTTGGTCCCTTTAATTTTCAGTCTTTTTGCTGCAAACGTTTTCACAAAAGGTTGGCACCGCCAACCAACCCCTTCATAATATCAGACAATTTGGGTTTCTATTGTCGGCAACTACAACTCCTTTTCTTTGAAGTTACAAACCTATAAGCAATGGTCGTTCTCCAAGAGACCCAAGGAAGGGCCTGAATAAGTACAGCCAGGCTTTTCCTGCAGCTCCCCCGCCCCCCACCCATCACTTTCACTCCAGATGTCTGCGTATGCTCTTTTTACCTCCACTGTGAGAGTTAAGACAGCTAATCAGGATGCGCTATTTTCTTCCTTTCATTTTTCCATTCTCACAAACCCCAGTTAACACAGATAACTGAGACTTGACTGCTTTTGTATTCCAAGTCCCTGAATTTGGACCTTATTAGCAAAGTCTAGCTGCTATCAGTATGACCATGAGTCAGTCTCATTTGCCTGGTTTCCCTGGAATTTCCTCTTTTACCCAGGCCTTTGGATTAGATTTTCTTTAAAGTGGGAGAGAAGAAAAGTATTAATTTAAAAATAAAAACTCAGAAACTGAATCAAGAAAAAAAAGAGTTCAAATAATAATAATCCCCCTATATTTTTGTCAAATTCTAAACAAATCTTACCATTTTGGTGTTGGTTATTAGGTAAAGTAAAATTGTATTCTCCATAAGGGTAGGGAAGGGATTGTGACTGACTTGTTCATTGCTATGAATCTAGTACTTAACCTAATACCTGCCACTGAGTACTTATTGAATGACTAAACAAATGTCACAGATGGAATGAATATTGATGTTAATAATGCTGATCATAACCAACATTTATTTAGCTCAAATTCGATGCCAGGTACGACTCTAAATGCATTTCTTATGTTAAGTCATTTGATCTTTACAGCAACTCTGTGAAATAGGCACAGTTTTCCTCATTTTACAGATGAATGAAGTAAGACATGGAAAATATATGAGACTTGCCCATTGCCAAACAACTACATGGAATATTTCAGAGGCATGCTTTGTATTCAGACTGTCTAAAAAAAACATTTAAAAATATTGTATCATTTTTTCAAGATAGACATATATGAGCTGAACATTAATAAAGTAGATTCATGTCAATTGAACAGATGTATCCAGAAGATCTGAAGAATAATCTCTGTCAGCCAAGAGAATGGTTTCTTCATGTAGTCAATGGCCCTAAGTGATCGAGCCCATCCCAATGATAAAAATCAAGATATTAAGACATGTGTTTTTAGTTTGTAACTTTCACAGCTCTGGGATCATCATTGGATGACAGATTTAAGATTCAAAAAGAACTAAAGTATCTATAAGAAAGGGCTGAAATCAGTAAGGCAAGAACAATAGATGTAGACGTGAAGCCTCACCTATAGGGAAACAATTTCCAAGAAACGGGATGGGTGGGGTGATGTGGTAAGGGCTTGGTTGCTGAAGCGTTCACTCATGAAAATGCAGCAACTCCCTCTGTACACGTTCTTGCCCATATTGCTACTCTGTAATTATTGATCCTGAATTTACTGCTCGTTGCCTTGAGTACCACTCCAAGACTTTCCCTTTTACTTAAGCAATAAACTATTCCACTGCTCACATTTTTCTACAGTTGGCCTTGCACTGTCCTCTGCTGACAAGTTTGTACCATCCAACTTGAGCTTCCCCAATTCCCTCTTCCATCTCTGCCCCCTTCCAGTCTTCCCTCCCCTCTCGGAGGAAGACCAACTCTTCCTTCTCTTTGTGGCACATCCCTTCATCTGAGCTCCTGGAACCTCCTGCTTTCTGCCTCTGTTTTCCTCATTTGCACCTTCTTTCTCTCTTATACCTTCAGTTGTTTCCTCTTCTCCGAATGCTCCTCTCTGCCTTCAGACATGCTCAGATCTTCCCAGTTAAAATACACTTCCATGGAAGTGTATTATCTTCACATCACTCCCTCTCCTTCGCCAGTCTTCTGGAAGGCCTAGTCTTTACTTAACAACTCTACTTAATCACTAACTCATACCTTCTACTCCAAGATGGGGCTTCTAACCCCATTTTGCTAAAATTGCTTTCTTTTGAAGGTCATGGAAATTGAATAGCTGATTTCCTTAAGCTTTTGTTGTTGTTATTGTTGTTTTAGTCCTGAGACCACTTGAATTCTCTGAAGAATTTGGCAACTTATTTTTAATTTTTAACTTTTATCTGAGATCAAATTCATATAATATAAAATTAACCAATTGAGGCGAAAATACCAGTGGTATTTAATACATTCATGATATGTAGCCAGCCACTACCTCTATACAGTTCCAAAATATTTTCATCAACCACCCCCCCAAAAAAGATCCCCCATAACCATTAAGCATTCAGTCCCCCTAGTCCCTGGCAACTAAAGATCTGCATTCTGTTCTGAGCATTGACCGACGTGGCATATTTCATATAAGCGGAATTATATAATAAATGGTCTTCTGTAACTGGCTTCTTCTGCTGAGCATAATATCTTCAAGGTTCATCCACCACATTATAGCCTGTATCACTACTTCATTTCTTTTTATGGCTGAATAATATTACTTTGTATAGAAGATAGTCCACAATTTGTTCATCTATTCATCCATGGATGGTCATTTGGTCTGTTTTCCTCTTTTGGCTGGTGTGAACGTTACTGCCACAAATATGCATTTACATGTTTTTGTTTAAGTACTAATTTTCAGTCCTTCTGTGTTCATACCTGGCAGTGGAATTGCTAGGTCATATAGTAATTTCGTTTAATTGTTTTCTAGAGCAGCCGAAACATTTTGCATCCCTTTCAGAGTACTTGACAATTTTGAGATACCTCTTGAAATTCTCTCCCCTTTGCCTTCAAAGATGCCACACGATCCTTGTTTTTCCACTCTCTATATATGGCAGCATCATAATTTTCCTTTTCCAGCTCCTCTTTTTACTATTTTTGGCAATGGAGATATTCTTCAGATTTTTGTCTTGATTATCCTCTGATGTTTTCTATCATTCTCAACATTTTCATCCAAACTAGTGGCTTTAAATAGCCCTCTGTAGGATGTCTTCATTACGTAGCTCCATTTCTGACCTCGGGTTTCTCACATCTACCTGCCTACAACATCCCCACCTGTATATCTTACTTGCCTCAATGTTAGTGTGTGTGCATGTTTATCACCTTCCTCCTTTCTTCCTTTTTTCCTCTTTATTCTCATTCTTTCTTTCCCAGGTGGTTTTAACTTTCTCCATTATAGTAGCTTCAACTGGTTTAGGCATCATATCTTCTTATCTGGCCTATAACAGGGTCTTATAAATGTCATCTCTCTTAAATCTACTTTTCCCCCCTTCCTTTCTAATCCAATCTACAAGCCTGTTGCTGCTCAATTGTCTTCCCCCTAAAATAGCCAGAATCGTACCATGTCCTATTCAAAGGCCACAAGTGGCTTCTCATGCCCACTAAACAACATTCAAATCGACCCCAAACTTTCTTTGTCAGTCTCATCCCTCACTTCTCTCCATCACTCCTGTGATTCTCCCACCAAAGTAAGATGCTTATTCTCAGTGATCACTGAAAATGATATGGTTTCTTCCATATCTCTCTCTCTCGGAGTGTTACACATGTGTTTCAATAGGCTCACAGGAATAAGGACCAGATTAGGAGTTATGGTATTAGCAGAACCATTGACTTATTACAGGGACGTCAAATCATTTTCACTGGAGGCCATATCAGCCTCACAGTTCCCCTCAAAGGGCCAAATGTAATTTTAAGACTGTATAAATGTAACTGTTCCTTAACTAGGGGCAAGGCACTTGACACTGCTGCTGGGTAGAAACAAGGTGCCAGGCCAGATAGAACAAGGTGGAGGGCTGCATTCAGCCTTCAGGCCTTGTGTTTGCCACCTGTGACTTATTATTTAATAGTGTATATTTTCGCCAAATGATATGTTAACCCATTACTATGGATTTTTTTTTAAGATTTGTAATTAATCATGGTAGAAATAATGCTATAATGGTATAATGAAACATTGCTTGCAAGTCTTACAAATTACGTAATTTCTAATGATTGGATATGGAAGGAGGGGCTCTGTAATATGGATCTTATTAAGAATTTCCGGGCCCTTTACAAATGTGCTAGGGTTACCACTCAGAGTCAGATCTCTCAGGAAATTTCTGCTTATTGTCCACAACAGCCAGATGGGAGCCTCATGCTACCTACCATCCAGTGTAACTCTAGGGAGAACTTACAGTCGCTAGCACATTATTTATAATCTCATTAGGAAAGAACTATTCAAATTCCTAAGGGAAAAGATCCAAAGTTAGATTGGTTTCCTTGAGTGATACAGTTCTCTTATCTAGGACTACTTTCTTTGTTTTATTCATTTTGACTTTAGCTTCTTTGGTCAACTTTGTATTTTTTTTTTTTTTTGTTAACTTGGTCCTTGTTGATGCTAATGTACTCCTGTCATGTGGAAAGGAGAATAATTCAGACATTGTAAGAGAAGGAAAATGGTTTGATAAATTAGAAGCATGAATAATTTATTGAGAAATAATTCAAGCAGCTAACTATATTGTGCATTCTCTCCTTACTTCATGAATGATCCATATGCCAAGTCCATACAAGTTAATGTTTATTTCTAGAAACCTTTATCAAAATGAGCAAGAAGTAGTAAATGCCTCATTATCCTTTCAGAGTGCCTAATGATACATTATTTTCTGTTGTAAAACCTCAAGGTTTCTGAATGCATTGTTATAAATCCAAACTGTCAACATATCTTTGGCAAGGGAAAGCACAGCATCCTATAGAAATAAAATGTAAAATTAACAATTTAAGTTTATATATTTTGATCCCTCCATGAATTCTGCCACACCTCGCAGAAGACTACAATCCATATTTTTTACAGAATATGTGCTATGAAGACCCATAAAACATTTAAGAACATTTAGAAAAGCAGAAATGGAATTTCAAAAACAAAACCTTACATAAGGACAATGGAAAAGATAGACTATCAGCAATTACTGATAAAATAGGTATTTTATAAAATACTATTTGGGGAAGTAAATAATTGTATACCTTGGGCCAAAGCCTAAAGATATTCTGGTTTTTCTTTCCACATAAGGCAACCTACAGGGAAAGATTTAAATCCCAGCCCTGGAATTTATCAGCCTTGGGATTTGTAATAAATTCTTTTTACTCTTTTATTATATTTTATTGATTATGCTATTATGGTTGTCCCAATTTTCCCCTTTGCTCCCCTCCACCCAGCACCCTGCACTCCATCGGGTAATTACTCCACCATTGTTCATGTCCATGGGTCATGCCTAGGTTCTTTGGCTACTCCATTTCCTGTACTGTGCTTTATAGCCCAAGGCTATTCTGTAACTACCTATTTATAGTAATACCCCCCACTTCTTCATCCATCCCCCCATATCCTTCTCCCATCTGGCAACCATCAAAATGCTGTGTGTGTACATGATTCTGTCTCTGTTCCTGTATGCTTAGTTTGTTTTCTAGATACAATTGTTGATAGATATGTATTTTTTGCCATTTTATTGTTCATAGTTTTGATCTTCTTTTTCTTAGATAAGTCTGTTTAACATTTCATATAATAATGGTTTAATGATGACAAACTTCTTTAGTTTTTCTTGTTTGGAATGCTCTTTATCTGCTCTTCAATTGTAAATGACATCTTTGCTGGGTAGAGCAATTTTGGCTGTAGATCCTTGCTTTTCATAACTTTGAATATTTCTTGTCAATCCCTTACAGCCTGCAAAGTTTCTTTTGAAAAATCAGCTGACAGTCTTATGGGATCTCCTCTGTAGATAACTAACTTCTTTTCTCTTGATACTTTTAAGATTCTCTCTTTATCTTTAAACTTCAGCATTTTAATTATGATGCGTCTTAGAGTGGGCCTCTTTGCATCCATCTTATTTGAAACTCTGTGCTTCCTGGGCTTGCATGTTTATTTCCTTCACCAAATTAGGGAGGTTTTCTTTCATTATTTTTTCAAATAATTTCCACTTTCTTGCTCTTTCTCTTCTCCTTCTAGCCCTCCTATGATGCAAATGTTGGACCACTTGAAGTTGTCCCAGAGGCTGCTTACACTAACTATCCCACTACGCTCATTTTTTTAAAAAATTCTTTTTCTTTTTGTTGTTCTGATTGTTTATTTTCTTGCTTCCTTAAGTTCCAAATAAGGATTTGATTCTTGGCTTCATCTACTGTACTGTTGTTTCCCTGTAAATTGTTCTTTAGTTTAATTAGTATATCCTTCATTTCTGTCTGGATCATTTTTATACTGTTGAGATCCTCACTAATCAACTTGAGCATCCTTATAACTGGTGTTTTGAACTCTGTATCTGATAGATTGCTTATCTCTATTTTGTTTAGTTATTTTTCAGTTTTGATCTGTTCTTTCATTTGGCCCATGTTTCTCTGCTCATGTTGGAAGGCTCCCTGTGTTTGTTTCTATGTATTAGGTAGAGCTGCTATGACTCCATCTTGATGTGTGCCCCAGTGTAGTAGGTGTCCTGTAGGGTCCAGTGGCACAGTCTCCCCATCACCCAAAAAGAGTACTCGAGGTGTACCCTTCACCCTTCGTGTGGGTGAGTGTGCCCTCCTCTTGTACTTGAGACTTGATTGCTGTTGGTAGGTCAATGGGAGGGATTTACCCAGGCCAGTCAGCTGCAAGTACTGGCTGTGACCACTGACCACCAGCCTCCACCTTCCTTGGAGAATCAGCTGTGCAGGTATAGGGTAGTACTTCTCCAACATAGTCTATAGCTGTCCACTGGGTGCACTGGCCCTGAGGTTTCCTGAGTGGTGCAGGCCAAGGTCAGCCCCAACCTGTGTTTTGCTCAGGGCCACCCTGCCTGAGCTATAATGCAACCTGAGATGATTCCTGGGCTTGGAGATTCCAAGACAAAGCCAAGATATGAATCTGGCTTTGATTCATATCATCAAGATATGAGCCAAGATATAACAGCTGATTGCTGTTAGTGCCAAGCCTGCAACCACTTAGCAAGAGGTACAGGGCCTGGGGGCTCACCGAGACTGGTTGTTGCTTATTTGAGAGAATTTAGGAAGTTGTGAAGAATGAGCCAACAGGCAGAAGACAACAGACTGGGAGGGCCAACTTCCTGCATCTATAGCAGAGCATGTAGACAGGCTGTTCATCTCTCATGCAGTGAGCAGGTATTTAATTCACTCAAACCTTCTTATTTCACCATCATCCTGAATCCAAGTCTTTCGCCCTTCAAAACATAAAGGAGCTGTGGTTTCCGGAATTCCTGAGTCCTCCTTCAGAAGCTGATTTCCTCTGGCTTATCAGTGTCCTTTAAATTGATAAACAGTCATTTTAATATGAGCTATAGGGAGCTGCTGCTTTTTCTTTCCACAACTTCAATTGACTGAACTAGAGAAAACTGGGCATTTGACTCAGACATTTAATCCATCTGAAAAATTGTTATTTGTCATCAAATATGTAAATCCCAATTCCTAAAATCCCAGCATTCTTATATAGGACAAAACCCCAATTTTGATTATGAATTGCAGGACTCCTTTGACAGCAGGGAAAATAAAGAGGAAGAGAGTGTGAAGGGTGTTCTGACTTTTTCTGAGCCTGTACTCTAAGACAGTAGAGTACTTTGCTAGGTGCTTTTCCTGTATTAACTTGTGTAGTATTATCTAATTCACAGAAGAGGCACAAAGAGGCAACTGATCTATGGAGAGGTTAAGCAATGTGCCCAATAATTTATAACTTGTAAGTAATGAAATTACCAAGAAGTATTGGGCTTAGATCTGAGTCCAGAGCCTGCACTCCTAAACCCCAGGCAAGAGCTGTCCTTACCTTGGACCTCTGGGTTAAGACACATTAGTTTTGGTAAGTAAAATAATAAAGTAATGAAAATATCTTATCTCATGACTTCCTTGCCTTTCCACAACCTGCTGTGACCCCATGGTTCTGACTGGGACACTGTTGTTCTCTTCTGCATCATACACATAGAGTTGTCTCTATGTAACTTCTTTTCATTTTTTGCTTGTAAAATCTATTCCAACTATGGATTACTTGCCTAATAACCAGCCATTCCTCTCACCTGTGAGCAGTGTGTCCCTGCCATCAAGGTGACTACCCTCAAAAGCTAATGATTCTCATTCCTACACTTCCTGGCAGAGGGGCTGGTATACAATGGGTGCTTGATAAATCTTTGGCAGATTGAATACAAGGATAAATGGATGGATTCATATATTGGTCTCTGTGTTTTACACATGAGAAACCTAGTCTTGGTTTCTCTGACATTGAGAATCTTGCCCAAAGTCACACTACACAGTGGGAAGTAGAAACAGAATTCAAGTTTCCAGTTGCCTGGTCTGGTGTATTTTCCATCTCTGAGAGTGTGCTACCTTTCCATGGACATAAACACTTTAATAAACATCTTCTGGAGACAATCCAAGAGGAGGCTCTAATGATGGACAACAGAGACTCCACAGCAGCCACCAGTGGGTGGGCTTTCTGTGTCCCTGAAATCATATTGTGTGAATTCCCAGAATCATGGTTTATGCAAAATGGTTTCCCAGTGACCTCCCTGTGCCAACCCTGGAATACAGTGGCATGAGTATCTGACAGGAACAGATGTTGGTGATGAGTAACGCAATGTCTTTCCCAGCTGAAAATCTGTCTTACACACTTGTTATTTCTGTGCTAGGGTAGATGCTTTTCTGTGTACCGAGGGGCCAGCATTAGAAGGTCCAGGGCACCCACTGCAAAACTGTCCCCAAGTGACTTTGATGCTAATGAGCTCCTGCTGCTTTTCCCACCACAACTAAAGGAAACCAGAGACCTCTGGTTACAAATTTAGTTAAAAATTATATTGTAGTATTTATTAATAAATAAAAGGAATAGAGCAAAAATAAGGAATCCCTACCTCTCCCCCTAAATATGGTAATTGTAAATAATCTCTGCCCAACAGAACTGAAAGGTCATTGGAGTATGGCTTTGCCAGTGCTTGTGTTAATGCTCATGCTGGCACTGAGGTGATACAATAGGCCAGGAGATGATTTCCTGAGAGAGGGGCCCTCTAGGATGGTTGTGGGGACTGGGATGTATGGCTAGAGATCATGAGTCTATGCAGCAAGGCAGTACATGGGGGAGAGGAAAACGAACATGGTATACTAGCGAAATAAATGGAGTCAGGATGGCTGAGACTCTAGAAGCAGGGGGAGTTGAGTGGACTGTCTTAGACATTGGTTCTGGGCTTTGCATCTGGAAACATAGAACCTGGTCTAGAAATAATGATGTGGAGCTTCTTGCCCTTTAATCAGGCCTGTCAAGGTCTGGTTATCATCTGCTCAGAGAAGCCTTCCCTTATCACCTTACTTCAGTTGGGTACATCTTATTACACCGTTGTGTATGTGTGTGTGTGCATGTACACACACAGGTGTGCTTTCTATTACAGTATTTGTCATGTTTAAAAGCATTGTTTCTTTTCTTGCTTTGTGTCTATCTCCTGTGCCTATTGGTTCCCGCTGTGTCCTTAGAACTTAGCTCAGTGTCTGCACATCGTCTGTGCTGCAGAAAGAGAGATTGAATTCATAAGTGCATTTCTAATTGAATAGCTGTTAGACCATAAATATCCAGAGAAGTGTGTGATGTCTTTCTGGCTGGGCTCCATGGATCAATGGGAAGAGTGACAGAGGATGGAGGTTCATGTTTCCCCTAAGTGCTGTGGGAAGCAAGGGAGTGACCCTTTGAATAACTGTAAAATGACCGCATCAGCTGTTACGTGTCCTGTCAGGTGAGGTAGAGCAGTTGCGTGAGTGGGAAAGAAGTGTTTCAGTTACCTATCACTGTGTAACAAACTACCCCAAACTTAGGCAGTTAAAATGACAATCATTCAATTTGGTCATGTTTCTATGGGTCAAGAATTCAGGCAAAGTTTGGCTAGGTAGCTGGGTCTTTTGCTCAGTTGTTTTCAGCTGCTGGCTTGGCTAGGCTGGAAGATTCAAGAAAGCTTCACTCATAAATCTGGCACTTTGGTGCTTCTTCATGTAGCTTCTTTTCCTATGCTTCCTTGAGCTTCCTCAGAGCTAATCAGTGATCTTACTGAGTGGTTGGCTTCCAAGAGGAACAGTCCGTGCATGTGAAAGCAGAAGCTAAATCTTAGTTAGGTCCCAGCCCTGGAAGTTACACAGAATCACTTCTGCTGTGTCCTACAGGTCACAGCAGCTCGGGATTGTTCTCCAGTTCAAGGAGAGGAGAAATAGACTCCACCTCTTGATGGGAAGATTGACAAAGACTTTGCAGGCATTTTTAACTCATTCCAAGGACAAACTAGTTAGGTCATTGATACAGTAAACCCCGCCTAATGTTTGTAGCAATGGACACAAGGAGAACTTGATTCAGAGGTAAACACGACAGGATTTGATAACAGTCGTCTTGGGGCAGTTGGACAAGGGTGGTACTTTTATTTTTATTGGTTTCCTATTAGTGCTATAAAATTTTTATCACAAATATAGTGACTTAAAGTAACACAAATTCATTCTTTTACAATTTCAAAGGCAGAAGTCCAAAATGACTCTGACAAGTCTAAAATCAAGGTGTAAGCAAAGCTGGTTTTATCTGGAGTCTCTGAGGGAAAATCTGTTTCTTGCCTTTTCCAGCTTCTGAAGACCATTCATGGCACCTTGCTCCATCTTCAAAATCAATTTGGTAGCATCTTTTAGGGGGATAGCCTTGGGTACAGTAAGATAAATTAAAGAGAGGCGAGTTAGAGGGAAATGATCAAGATTCAAATATACCAAGTATGAGAAATTTGTGAGATGTTCAAGTGGAGATATATTTTTAAAAAGTCAGATGAATGCGCAAGTCCTGCATTCAGAGCCAGAAGTACACACTTTGGTTTATCCGTCTAAAGGTTTATGAGGATCATTTAGGCCATGTAAGAAGAGACTTTCTGGCAGCATTGTCCAATAGAAATACAATGTGACCCACACACAGAAATTTACATTTTCTGGTAGTTGCATTTAAAAAGTCAGAAGAGCCCTGGCTGTCGTAGCTCAGTGGATTGAGCGCGGGCTGTGATCCAAAGGGTCACAGGTTCGATTCCCAGTCAGGGCACATGCCTGGGTTGCAGGCCAGGCCCCTAGTGGGGGCCACGTGAGAGGCAACCACACATTGATGTTTCTCTCCCTCTCTTTCTCCCTCCTTTCCCCTCTCTAAAAATAAATAAATAAAATCTTTAAAAAGTCAGAAGAAACAGATAAACTAATTTTAATATCTTTTGTAACCCAATGGATTGTATAATTATTATTTCATCATTTAATCAATACAAATACAATATTTTATCTTTTCCCATTCGAAGTTTTAGAAACCTAGTGCGGTCTAGTCAATTCAGACTGGCTACATTTTTATTGTTCAATGGTCACCTGTGGCTAATGGCTGTGTGTTGGGCAGTGTAGCTTTACAAAGAGAAGAGACCCTGGAAGTTAGCCTGGACAAATCCCAGCATTTAGAGGTTGGGTATAGGGAAAGCTTTAAAGTAGAAGAACAACCAGGAAAGACAAATATTGTGGAGGAGAAAAGCCTGGAGAAGTAAGTGTGGTCAGCTAGGTCGAATGCTAGAGCAAAGATAAGTGTGATGGGACAGGGAAATGAATATAGAATTACTGCTAATTGGAAGAAAGGGAGAATAAAAACTAATTGTGGGTGGTCATTCTTCCGATGTGTTTCCGTCTCTCAGATGTACTCTGTTCCTATTCCTTTGGGCGATGGAGGGAAGGGTACAGTAACAAATATAGCTGGGGAGCTCTCTGTTGGCAAAATTTCTCCTAGGCCATATTGCACCACCATGTAGCAACTGACAAATGGCTTTGGGATCTAAAATTGAGAACCTGGACTGTCTGCAGCCAGGAAGGTCCTGCATTTTGTATGTGGTCCCAGAATAAAACAAGTATCTTAACTTGTGTATATTAGTGTGAAGCTTGCCTCCTGTATCAAATATCTTAGGTATAAGAGCTGTAAAATAAAGTACTCATGGATTATATTGTTGTGTAATATCCAGAAGTCATAAGGTGGTAACAGCTTAACGGTCCCCCTAAAACTAGATATGAAACTTGAATTTGGCACATACAGGTAATTTCTAAAGCACTTTGGCTCAAAAGGGCTCAACTACTTGGTGATGTTGGGTTTTTCTCAGCATGTGGCTAGGCTATTGGGTAATGAACCATCCCAGTTTTCCTGGCCCAGGGGCTTCCTGAGATCTAAAACTTTCAGTTTTGAAAACTAAGACAGTCAGCAATCTGGCCTGGTTTTCCGGAGATGGTGGGGGTTCCCAACGTGTGGGATTTTTAACACTAAAACCAGGATAGTCCTGGGCAAATGGGGTTGAATGAGTCACCCAACTAGACTGAGAGGTCTTCTAACCAAGGACCTCCTGATATTGTCAACCCAAAGAGCATAACTTCTTAGGGCTGGTACCTACAAAAGGGATTATAAAACCTGAATGCCAGTTGATTAATTTGCAAAGGGGAATGAGTGTGACAAGAATCAGAACACTCCAGGTCCATGTGATCAGCATTTTTTCCTTCCTGTATGAAGCTAATCTATTAATTTAAAAAGAGGAATGATGGTCACAGGCACTGAAATACATAGAGTCCAAATGATCAGCAACTTCTGTGTGGAGTGGGTCTGTTAAAGTACACAGAGAAATTACTGTCCAAGAGACTGGATGTTCAAAGTCCACATGGTCAGCACATTTTCTGCTTCTACTTCATCCTTCGTGGAAAAGAAAATCATAATCAGCTGACGGCTTAGTGAGCATGAAATGTGGTTAGAGTGAATGTTTGAAGGCCTGACTCCACCAGTAGGCCCTGACTACCTTTGCTCTGAACTAGGAGTCTTTGCCTCAGCAGCTCTTCCTGCCTCCAGGATGGGCCCTGCCAACAGTGCTTCTGTGAGGCTTCTTATTTCCTAAGCTTCCATTGGTGACTAATCCCTTTAGGTCTGGCTCATTCTTTAGGTGTCCTAACAGCTTCACATAGATTGCTGAGTTCTATTTCCCTAGGAACCATTTCAGCTTTGCCACACCTATCTCTGTTCTCATTCCTTATTTGTTGATTTATAGATTCCCCGCCCCCAAAAGCAGCCTTACTTGTCTTACTGCCAAATTTTAGAGCAACAGAAGACAGCTCAATAGGTCCCTCAGTAATCTCAATTGGCTTGCAGGGAGGCTGTGTGGGACAGTGGTTAAGAACATGGGCTTAGAGGTGAGAAAATCCTACTGTCTAGTCTCCTACCACTGAGAATTTGAGCAAATCACTGTATCCCTTTGAGCCTCAGTTTCCACATCTGTAAAATGGGAACCTTGCAAATTCAGTTGTGTCAAGGATAAACCGATGCCAGACATGTAAAGGGACTAACATAATGTTTGAGACAAAGTAGATACTTAATAAGTGATAACAATAACCTGCAATATATTATCATTTTCTGTAATATTTTGAAGTGTTAGTGTTTTACAACCTAGACAAACTAAGATTAATGATTCATGGGCCTTATTGAATATTTAGCTGTAGAGATAAAAATGTACATCTATAATATTTTAGTGCTATTGATTTATTATAGCCAAAGGAAACATAAATATGTACGACAATGTTGAAATGGAACAGGATGAAGAAAGGTGTTTTAATGAAAAAGAAAAGAAAGCAATAATCTGTCTTGGTTCTTCTTCCTTCTCCCTGGCCAGTCTTCCTCAACCAGCTTTGATTCTTTCTGCTCCTCTCCCTGACCTCTATACAGTGAAATGTCTCAGGCCTCAAATGTCTTCTTTCTTCCATTCTACCACTGCTCAAGCCAACATCCTGAAGAAGGCCTAACATAAGTGTTTACAGCCTAGATCTAGGCTGCAAAACCCTTGCCCTAAACTCTAGGGCTACCAGAGCATGATCAGTCAATCATCTCATTAAATCTTCCCAGTTACTTTCTTGAAGGAGCATCACTGCCGTTCTATAGAAGATACAAGTAGGTCTTAGCAAAACGACAGTCCCAGTCAAAATAGACAGCTAAGAACATTGATGAGAGACAGGGGCCCATGATCAGATCTTATAGGTTGTATCATATAGCAGATGCCAGCTTCCAATGGGTTAATATGTTTGTACATTTTCTAAATGCCAGACATTTTTCTATTCATTTTATAGGCGTCGTCTAACTTAGTCTCTAAAGAGCCTGCAAGATCACCATAACGATTTTCACCCCCCAGTTCACAGGCTTATGGCTGAAAATGAACAGACTGCGTGTCACGTAGCTATCAAGCGGGACACTGCGGGGCTCGGTAACGTCAGAGCTCAGTCTCATAGGATTGATTATGCCATGCTCTCACTCACACACTGGCATTCAGAATGTGGCAAATACAGGTCAAGTAAACTAAAAATGTGAAGAAGGAGAATCTCACATTCAATACTCCTTTTTTGTTTCAGCCGGCCTCTTTAAGGCACAGTCTCCTGAACTATCTACCTGACAGTGCTCATGGGTGGCCAATGAGCTTCTGCTGTCACTGAACACAGACTACCCCCCATATTCTTTGTCTTTAATGCTATCATTTTTAATATGTCTGTAGCTCTGCAAGCATTAAGCAGGCAGTTGGGGAGGATGGGTTGGAACATTTTACATCTTTGCAGCTTCACTATTTTATTTGAAGACTGCAAGCTCAATAAAGGCACAGTCTGTGTCCACCTTGCTTTTTTTCTGCAGCCATATCCACTGCCATTCCCTGTTCTTAAATTTCTGTCCAGTGTCTAAAATTTACAAAGGAAATGTGGTCTTTTGCATTGTGACACATGATCACTACCCTCTGGTCCAAATGTTTTCACAGCAATGGTTGATAAGGATTGGTGTTGGGGGCAAAATTGTCTATTTCCCATGCTCCCCAATTCAATGTCCACATAACTTAAGAATAAGGAGCAATAACTGCATTATTTTAAAGTAGATTCTCAGAATCCCAAATGCATGTTTTTAAATTATCCTGTAAAATATTATATAAAATTATTTCACAATTATAGATCGTGAATTATTTGTATTATGTGCTTCTGTAATTGGAAAGTGTAATCAGGAGTCTCAGTCACATTCAGAGAAGGCTACTTGTATTTATCAGGATTCCAACACTGGCCTTAATTCACCCCTGTAGTTCTCTAATGGAACTGTGGAGCTGAAGCTGTGTTTCATATTTCTGATTAATAAATACCATTTGTAAATCTGATCACATCACTTTAACATTTTCTTTTAAAGAAACACCTATAGATGCAGTGCCTATTATACTGTGGGTATTGTTTCATGTGCTTTACAAGTATTAGCACATTTAATCAACATAACAACCCTCTAGGGTAGAGACCATTATTAGTGTCCTTATTTTGAAGATGAGAAACTGAGGCATGAAGAGGTTAACTCCCTGTCCGAGGTCACCTATCTAGGAAATGCAGAGCCAGAATTCAAACCAAGGAAGTCTCAGCCACTAAGCTAGTCTGCCTCTCAGAAACACTATCAATACTTCCTCCAGCACCGCTGAGCTGGTGTCATCCTCGTCCTTATCAGCTCTCCCCAAATGCTCACTCTGACCACTGATCCAATGGCAATCCTGGTCAGCATGGGCAGGGCCTAGGCCAAGTGTCTCCTGAGACTTCAGTTGGAACACACCAGGTTCTTGGTCTTTTTCTGGAGATACAGGTGAGGTGGATAAGAACTAGATAAGGAAATAAAAATAAAAGGAGGAAAAACTGGACCAACAGCACTTGAAAAATTCCCCAAATCTTTAAAGACAATTTCTGTTTTCACTTGTATTTATCAGGATTCCAACACTGGAATCTAATACTAAAATACTACACTAACTGTTTTGGAATCCTCTTTCTTCTTGGCATGCTTATTAAGTAATTCTGCTCTTGTAGCAATAAATTTCATCTTTCCTGGCTTCTGGAACACTGTAAAATCATTAACTATCCTTTAAAAATATATTATTGGAAAAATATGTGATATCTGTCCTTATAAATGTTTGGACATGAAGTACTATATATTTGCTACTCACAGTTTGAGGGTGTTGGACATAATGACCTTTGGGGTCCTTTCTAGTTATAAGGAAATATAAATCCATGAATTTGGGTTAAATAGTAACAAAAACAAATACTGAAATTTCCCTTTATTTCCCTTTGTTCTTAAAGAATTGGTTAACATATATTGATTTTATTTCACAACTTGTATGGAAATGAGTGTTTCACCATTGACATTTTTATGATCTGTAGTTTACATTCTTTTTAATATCCTTGGTGCAGTATTTCAAAAAGTATCTGTTGTAAAAGCTGTTTTAGAAGTAGTTGTTTTAGGAAAGCAAACATGACATATAATCTACTTTCTTAAAAAAAAAAAAAAAAAAAAGCAAACAAAAGCCTTGTTAGTAACTTGGCTCAGGAAGGAGAAGATTGGTGGGATTGGATGAAGGTGAGACACTTAAGATAACTGACTTGCAATTACTTTGGAGGGAATGGCCAAAGTATTTGTATTTGTCTGGGAGAGGTTATACATCAGGAGCTATGCCTTGTAAATCGAAAGACCAAGTTCAGCAGAGAGTTGCCTTAGGCAACAGGATGTGAATCAGGTTGGGTTGAGTTATGCTGCAGTAATAAACAGTCCTAGAAATGCTAATGCATAAACAGCAAAAATTTATTTATTGCTCATGTTATATAACCCATATTGGTTAGAGGGGCATTATGCTTATGAAGTCACACCCCATGATGTCATGAGAGCACCATCTTAACATGATACATGTGAGTTCTCCATGGGAAAGGAAGACATTCCAGAATCTTCATTTACAAGCCAATGCTTCGTCCTGGAGTTGACAGACCCTGCATCTTGCTGTAATCCATTGACCATAATAATGGCATGACCCCACCCAACTGCAAAGGGGACAAGAAAGTGTAATTCTCCCCATGCTCAGAAGAGAGGAGACCTGACTATACATGAACATTAGGGGTCTCTACCATAATAGCCAGATAGTGCTTTGGTCTGTGCCAGACAACATGTGAAGCTCTCTGCAGGCGACATGCTATTTAGTCCTCACACCACTTGGGAAGGCATGTGGTCTCATAGTTCCCTTTTCTCAGAAAAGGAGGCTAGGAATCACGAAGGTTAAATATCTTGCTCAAAGCTTATGGATTAAGTGGTATAGTCAAGTTATAAACCTGTTCTCTGAGTGCTCCTCCACATCTCAGCTGAAATGCCAGACCCTCTGCTCCCTGAGGGCAGGAGGGCATTCACTGCCCTTGCTGTACCACTAAGGGACATGTCAGTGAGGGAGGGAGGCATGTTCACTTTGGAACAGTGCAGGCCCTCTCCCCATGCCATTGAGAAACTAGTTAAGTCATGAAGTTGACTATCAAGTACAAGCATGTTAGACTCAGTAGTCATTGTGTCATCACAAACACAGAAAAGTGATTTCAGTGTGACAATATGTGGGAGAAACTTAACGATGTTAAATGTTTTAACAAATATTTTAAAATGCATATAATAGGTGCATACATGTATTATAATCAACTTGACATAATAGGTATGCATGAGAGAATAAATTAAATATGTAGGGTTGATTCTATTCTTCTATCTATATGCTCTTCTATCCATCTATCTATCTAAACCAGTGTTTAATAGAAATATAATTTAAGCCATATATACAATTTTAATTTTTATATCAACATTTAAAAAAAGGAAAAGAAACATGCAAAATTAACTGCATAATATATTTTACTTAACCCAATATCTGCAAATATGATCATTTCAACCTGTAATCCAAATAAAAATTATTAATGTGCATCCCATTTTTGTATTTAGTTTTTAAAATGCTACATGTGTTTTTACACTTAGAAGGCATCTTAATTGGATACTGTACGTTCATTGGAAATACTTGATCTGCATTCATAGTTCATAAAATGTACACTTGAAAAACAAGATTCACACATTCACGGTGTTGCAAAGGTACTTAAAAGGTTACTAATAATTGAATTCATCTATAGACAATGACTAGGTTGCTGATGTGCTTAAGTATAATACTAGAAATGCTGGGGGTATTTGACGTGTGCCTTTCAATACAGTCCCATCTTTCAGACTGAGAACACAATGAGTTCTCCCTGAAGACTAACTCATCATCGAGTCCCCCTTCCTATGGAAAAATCAATAGAAATACCTTTCCCCTTTGCAGCCAGCTGGGAGGAATTTCCGGTCAGAAGTTAAGCAATACTTGTATTCAGGTGTCAATGGGACCACAAACTTACTGTCAGAAAACCTGAAATCTGATATGAGCTAGGTGGTCTTACACTATGCAACACAGGCATTCTGGACTCATAGGTATTCATGGGTATTAGAGGATATTCTTCTTCTCAAAGCATGATCTGTGGACCAACAGCATTGCCATCATTACAAGAAACGCAGAATCTTGGGCCTCACCTACTGAATCTGAATCTGCATTGTAAAAAAGTCCCCTGGGTTGAAGAAAAATCAGTGAGAAACTGCCCCAGAGGATTTCTAAAATTTCCCTGGGCTCTAAAATTCTGCTTTGATGTACAGAAGAATGTAACAGTTATTTTAAGATAGTGTACCTTTCAGAAAATAGTTTCATATTCTATCTGAAAGAAACACATTTCAAATGAGGACAATACTTAGATGTACTGCATGCTCGTGTGTGTTGGGTGCTGTGCTCGCCACTTTACTTGCAGAAGCTCATCCATTCATCACTTCCCCTCGAGTTCATGTTGTTATCCTCATAAAACAGATAAGGAAACGCAAGCTGAGAGGTTAAGTAACTCAGCCAGGTTTACACGGATGGCAATTGTGAAGCTGAGAATTGAGTACAAAGTTGTCTGGTTCTAGAGCCTGGACTAAATCATTGTGCTGGTCAGAAACAGAGGTCCTGGTGGAACCCAGGATGCTCCATGCCAGCAACTGGGTTTTTTCGTGTGTGTGTGTGTGTGTGTGTGTGTGAGAGAGAGAGAGAGAGAGAGGCCTTTCTCTCTTTCTGTACTGTTTTATCTCCCTTTGTTATTACACAGAGCACTGGAATGTTGCCTTGTCTTGTGTAATTAATTAGGAGCCAGTATTTAATAACTATCACAAAAGTCAGGCATGCAGTCACTCACATAGTGATAACAATTCACAATATCTCCCTCCTTGGTGGCTGTCCCTAAAGTTTCCCAGGAACACCCCATGTGAGTTTAAAAGAAGCTGCTTCCAGAGTCTCCTATTGAAGATTTTTTTCATGGAAAGAGAATATATTGATCTTAGGGAAGAAGAGAAAAATGGGGCCTGCCATTTTTCAAAAGGATCCTGTGCCAATTACCTTAATCTTGTGCCTCTCACCTTAATCTTGTGCCTCTCTATATAATGTTAAAATATATGTAGTTAATATAAAATGGTTAAAATAACAATAATATAATATAATATAGTATACTATACCAACATAATGTGCTATGATACATGCACTAGACCACAACATAGTGTGTGTATATAAAATACTGTATATATAACATGTAGCACACTGTAACAACCACATATCATTGACTGATTCCTGCCGGCAAGAGTCAGTGGAGCTCTCCCTCCCACTCATCACCTTACTCTGTCTTCATTAGACACTGTTGTCACAGATGACGAAACTAATGTCAAAAGCTTAAGTGTGTAGCTGATAAGTCAGTGGTCAATGACATCAATATTCAGTTATAAGTCAATAGTCAAATCAGGATCTGCTGATTCCAGACATTGTGTACTGTCTGGAAAACACTAAATTAGACAAAAAGCAAGGAAGAGACTGTGGTCCTCCCTGTTGGAGTCCCACCCTTATCCTGGACTCAACTCTGAGTCTGCCAGCAACCTTTAGGCAAGGCAGCCTCCTACCTGCAGGGCGTGACTCTGCTCCTCATCTGGTAGCTTGCCAAGTGGAAGCCTGTGAGGACCCTCAGCCACTGCAGGATAGGATCTGTGGATTAATTCTCCAGCATCCTTGTCCCTCTGTGGACAATCCTGGGGCACATGCTCCACTGTATCTCAAAGGATCTCATAAGATTGAGTTCCACGATGGTCACCTGCCCATTCATGAGTCCTGTGTGTTCTTGTCTCCCTGCCCTGCCTCACTTCCCCACTCCCTTTCTGTGCTTCCTGGCATCACCTCCCAAATAAAAGACTTTCACCCAAGCCCTTGCCTCAGGGTCTGCCTCAGGGGGCCCCCAAGGAAAAAGATTAAGTAGACCTGCAAAGATCGATTTGTGACAGACAATGGCCTGCTCAAGCTTTACCACCTAATATCTCCATCTTAGCATTAAAGTTACATTCCACCAGAAGCACTGGAGCTGGGCCTTTCATTCCCAGTCATTGTCACCTGTCTGGACCTTGAGATGGTGACACCTTTCTTGGGCTAGAGTGGTCCAGGCATAGTCCAATTAAATAGCCATGGGCATGCAGGGAACAACAGTTGTGGTTTCTGAGCATTGCATAAGATGCATACCTCGCTGCACTCTCAGGATGCTCGGGTTCAGATTACCTTGAATGTTCTCTGTGAGGCAGACTTCAGCACTGTGCCTATTAAATTACACTAGGGGTTCCTGCAAAATGATTCAAAGAAAGCTATATGTGGGATTTTCTGAATTTTCCAATAGAGACATATTAATCTTATTTGGGACAGCTTTCCCTTCTCATTCCTGATCAGATTATCACTCTGTTTCTGGCAAATGTTATATATCTATGAATTAGCTTTGCAGATGGAAGGTATATTTTAGAAGTCAAAGCAGTTAAAGCTCTTTGATACTGAACATATTCATGGGCAGAAGTGCTGCAGAAATCCCCTCAATGCAAATGCACAGCTAGATTTTACCTTTAAGTAGCTCTGTGACCAAAACTTGAAAGAAAGGGAAAAATGGCCTGAAATTTTTAAGGGAAGTAGGAAAAATGGCTGAAAGCTGACAAGTGTCCAAGCCAGGACTCAGGCCTTCTGATTCTAGACACCCTGCCCAATGAGTATAAAACTGGGAGGAAGAAGAAGAGCCGTGAGGAAATCAAGTGGCCCGTATGCGCATCATACTCGACATGAGGGCGTGACCAGGCATTTTTCCTCTGGCACAAAGAGCTTTTGAGCATTGTTTGATAATATTCCAAAAGAAAATAATAGAGCAAAATTTCCCAAATGTTCCATATAAAACCAGGAAATGGCTAAAGTATTTATCCTGTCATCTAGGTACTATAAGAGGCTGCATCAAAATTCATCTCCCTGCCTCGTTCCTCTGCAGTTTGCTGTCCAGGTTAGGGATGCTTAGACCTACGCAACTGGGGACTCCTTGGCTGGACGCAGATGTGTTCACAGCATTACAGAAGCTCATCCTTCCATTTCATAAAAAAACTTCTAAACCTTTATTCCTTCCCACATTTTATTATGAACATTTTCAAACATAAAACTGAATGAAATTTATACCGAACCATGGACTCCTAACCTAGATTCTGCAACGGACAGCTTACTTATCACACATCAGTTCATCTCTCTCTGTTCTTCTACCAATCCATCTTATTTTTTGTGCATTTCAAAGTACGTGACAAATATACTTCTGTATACACATGAATAATTAGAGTTCAATATTTACTTATAGTTCTTTCCTTTTTGAGGTAAAATTCATACCCTATGATACCATGACATCCACAAATCTTACATGAAATATTTGCATTCTGAAAAATGCATACAAATGCACAACTCAAACCCCCATCAAGGTAGAAACCATCTCCATCACCCCAGAAACATCCTTGCTAACTCTTTCTGGTCACTATCTGCCCCACCCCCTGGAGGCCATCAACATTTTGATCTCTCCCATCATAGGTTAGTATTGTCTGTTCTAGAATTATATGTAAGTGAAATCATATAGTACATATATCTTTTTTATTTGACTCCTTTCATTCAGCATAATGCTTTTGAGATTCACACATGTTATTGCATGTATCGGTATTTTATTTCTCTTCATTACTGGGTAATACTCCATTGCTTAAATGTGGCACACTTTTTAATCCATTCTCCTATTGATGTATGCCTGGGTTGGTTCCAGTTCTTGGCAACCACAAATAAACTGCCAAAAACAATCATTCAAGTACAAGTCTATGTACGGACATATGTTTTCATTTCCCTTGAGTAAATACTTAGGAGTGAAATTGCTGCATTTTGGGTTAGATTCACATTTAGTATCATAAGAAACTGCCAATCCTTTGTCCCAAGTGGTTGTTTCACTCCCCAACAATGCAAAAAAAAATGGCAGTTCTGCACATTTTCTCACATGTTTGGTGTTGCTGATGTTTTTAATCTTAGTCATTCTTGTGGACAGGTAGTAACATCTCATTGTGTATTTAATTTGCATTGTCCTAGTGACTCATGTGCTTACTGACTTTTTGGACTGTCTTTTCAAATATTTTATCCATTTTTTAATTTTTGTCTTTCTGTCATTGAATTATAGGAGTTCTTTATATATCCTGGGTATCAGTCTCTTGTCAGGTATAGATCTTGCAAATATTTTAGTCCAGTATATGGCTTGGCTATTCTTTTTCTTAATGATGTTTTTCCTATAGCCAGAAGGTTTTAACACTCACACAGTCTGGTTTTGA
Organism: Glossophaga mutica; assembly: GCA_039655065.1. NCBI lineage: Eukaryota > Metazoa > Chordata > Mammalia > Chiroptera > Phyllostomidae > Glossophaga > Glossophaga mutica. Next base: position 26,944,585 of record CM077315.1, read on the forward strand.
TGTCTGTCTGTGTCTAGTCTGAGGAATCTGTGTCTGCACCACCACAGAGGAGATCTTCTCTCAAGTTTTCCTCCAAAAGTTGTACAGCTTTAATTTTTACACTTAGCTGTATAACCCATAGAGAATTAACTTTTGTGACTAAAATAGAGGCTATTTATGCGTGTTTCTAGCTATTGTAAAAGTTTTCGTTATCTTAAGTTTTCATCAGTTTGACTATGATAGGCCTGCATGTAGTTCTCTTTCTATTTAGCTTCCTTTGGATTTAATGAGCTTTTGATTCCATACTTTCATGTGTATGACCATATCTGAGAAACCTCCAGCTGCTATTTTTTTCAAACATCGTATTGCCCCAGTCTGCGGGACAAAATTGCCCATGTCGGACCTTTTGATATTGTCCCACAGGTCTCTGAAAAGATCTGTTCCTGTTTTTGTTCTGTTTTTTATGTATTAAATTATTTCTATTGATTTATCTTCAGGTCAACTGACTTTCTTCTTTCATCTTCATTTTGCTGCTAAGATGAACCAGAAAATGCTTTATTTCATATATTTTATCTTTTAGTTCTAGAATTTCCATTTGATTCATTTTTATTGTTTTTATTTCTGTACTAAGATTTCCTGTCATTTCATTATTGTAACCTTATTTTCTTTTAGGTTCTTGATCATTCTCAGTGACTATCATTTTCAGTGGCATCAGAGTATTCCATTGCAAGGATGTGCCATCATTTATTAACTTTAGCTGCTTTAAACCATTGACTGCTAATTCCAAAATCAAGGTACCCTTTTGGGTTGGTCTCTGTCAATTGCCTTTTCTTGTGAGAATAGTTCATATTTTTCTGCTGTTTTTATTTAGTGCCAAACAAATCTTGGATTTTATTTTGAACATAATAAAATACGTGATATAGAGACTCTGGATTCTGTTCTGTTTCTACAAAAAATATTTTGTTTGTTTGTTTACTCTATTTTGCTTTAGCTTGACTACACCCAGGCCCACATACTCTGTGTCCCCTGCAGCAAGTGTCAGACCACATACGGTTCCGGGGTCAGGGTCAGCAGTTTTGGGAAGAGGTTTTAAAAAAAGAGCTCATGCACAAAGTGGGGACTCTCTGTATGAATTTTCCCCATTTAATATTCAACGGCCATTGTTGTCCTCACCCTGGTCCTTTGTTCTGTAAGCCAGCAACACAGCGGGTTTTCCATCACTTTAGTCACCCCCCCTAGAAGTCTGATTGGTGGTTCTGCCCTCGACTGAGAGCCCTGAAAACTCAACCAGTGCCTTCTTCTTCTTCAAGGTGTTCGCTGCTCTCCAGTTTCTTCCCACTTTATTTCATTCTCCAGGTGTTCCCGGTAGTTATTTATATTTGTCAAGAGTTTACGACTGTGACTGCAGAAGGGTTGGTCAGACAGGGGCTACCCAGCTACACTGGAAGTGGAATTTTCGACACTGTCATTCTCAGTGGCCTCAGTCACTATCATTCTCAGTATTCCATTGCAAGAATGTGCCATCATTTATTAACTTTACCCTATGTTGATGGTTATTCATAGTACTTGCATTATTGCTATTATGGTAACTTTGGCTCTGATATGAAACCAACCTCATTCTGGTACATACTTGATTCAGAACTGAAGCAAAAACCAACTCTGAGCTAAAGTTTGCTCATCTGTAAAGCGGGGTGGTAATAAGAATAGCAACCATAAATGAGCTTTAATGAGACTTAAACAAGGATACTTCCACAAATGCAAGAATAAATTTATTATTTTATTTTTTAAATATTTTATTTATTTATTTTTAGAGATGGGGGAAGGGAGAACGAGAAACATCAATGTGTGGTTGCCTTTGATGCACCCACTACCGGGGGCCTAGCCCACAACCCAGGCATGTGCCCTGAGTGTGAATTAAACCGGTGACCCTTTGGTTTGCAGGCCGGCACTGGATCCACCGAACCACACCAGCCAGGGCTGATTTAAAGAAACAATATATTGAGGGTGGAGGAGTGGGGACAACAATAATAGAATAAATAATAGAATATAATAAAAAGAAACTATATTTAAAACATACTATTCTGGCATGTAATAAACTCAAATTATGTTTTAGCTCCTCTTTTTTGTTGTTCTTGTTGTTATCATTATCTTTGTATTAAATTTTTGATCCCACATGATTCTGTAAATAAGTGATTGGAGAACAAATGGCATATAATGAAATATGTTTTTTCCATTTTTATAAGTAACTACATATGAGGATTTTTTTACATCAATCAATAGTTTTTGAGAACACTATTTTAATGGCTGCATAATACTCTACTGAGAAGATAAGCCATTATTTATTTGGATGACTCGTGGTTTCTGAAATAACTTCGGAACATGGAAGTTATGTAGGTATGTTATGCAAATTTATCTGGGGCAGAATCCTGCAAAACAACTCTATTTCTAATTGTAGACTAGCACATACTAGATAATGTCAGCCAGATAAAGTTAAGTAGCCCATTTCAGAAGCTAGAGTGCTCATTAAAAGTACCTTCATATTTGGACTAATAAAAATGGCATAGCTGCCTTATCCCTCTTTAAGGAAATTGAAGTGCTCCATCACTTTCATTTCATTAAGATCTCTACAGCAATGCTGGGGCATGGGTGTTGGTCAAGGAGGCTCTGGTTTTTGCAGGTGGAGCATCAAGTGCTGTGATGATAGCATGTTCTCATGTTTCTGTACTGTGGAAATGCTCAGGACAATCACAAGTCTTAGATGGGGGACAACAGCAAGCTGCTTCATTCTGATTAGCTGAGGCTAGAAATTCAAATCCAGGACAATTTGAATGCTTGTGAGTGAAAAGCATGGAGGGAAAATTTGGTCTCCCTCCCACTCGTTCCCTTTTCAGACATTTATTGAGTGAACAAATGAATGGGGACAGGGGCTTCCACTATATCTTCTCCTCCTCCTCCCGCTGCATTCAGGTGCTCCACTAATCACTTTTCATGCACTTATAATGACCAGTCTGTGAGCTATACCCTATTATTAGCCCCATTTTAAAGATGAGAAAACTGAAATTCAGATCACAACCAGCTCCAATGTCCACAGCTAACCTATATTTGTTAAGAGTCTTGCACTATAAAAATTTTTAAAAGTTTGCATAAGTCTTACACTGTCTTGAGTAGTGAAAAGTGTGTCCTTAGAATATAGATAGCAATGAGAAGAGCTCTATTCTAAACTACAGAAAAGATCACTGAGTATGGACACTTGGCAGAAGGTTAGCAGGTTATTTTGCAGTCCCTACTAGTAAAGAAGGATCTCTGGAGCCAGATTAAGTTTTTTAACTTCAAGAAAGTAGATTCAAACCAATGTGATCATTTTAACTAGTATTTATTGACTATCTACTGTGACTCAACCACAGTGACCGAGCCAGAGGACACACTGGTAAACACACAGATGCGGTGCCTATCACATGAGCCTGATACTGTAGTGCAGAAGTGAGGACGGGCACTGAAGAAGAGATTACAGCTGAGCTGAAAAAGGAGGTAAAGGGCGCTTAGGACAGTCATCAGGGACATCCATGTAGACTAAGGGTCCTATTTCTAGATGAAAGAAAAGGGTATGAGCTTGATGGAAAAAAAAAAAAAAACCAGCACCATCTCGTAAAGGAGATGAAAGTTTTCAGATTCAGCAAGATCTCACCAAGTGGGAGCAATGGACTAAAGCCATGAAGGTGCAATTTCAATTCTAGAATTAGGATGTGCAAGGAAGTGCAGAATCAGGTTTAGCATGAGAACGGCTTATGTGAGAAAGACCAGAAAAGGTTCTTCCACCACAGGGTTAATGTTAGTTAGTAAATCATTTGATATTACTGTTATAACATCAACAATGAATTCGCACATTTGTTTTACAAGGCTTGCAAAGGAAAAGAAAACAGTGTTTTATATCTATTCCCACATGGTATGTTTTGAATGGTATCTTGCCATTCAACAGACTTTTCTGGTAAGATGGCTTGTTTTTTTATGGGGAATTAAGTAATAAGCATGGGGGCAATTAACTTGATCCTTAATAAGAATGATTCAAAACCATAATAGAAGCTGATGTGCTTTTGTGCTCTCTAAATAGCTTTACTAAATGTATAGTAATTGGATATTTGTAAAAGTCAGACTCTCCCGTAACTAAAGTGAAAATGATAATGTGTTGGTATGGGATGCACAGTTTTAAATACAGTATCCAACTTGCTTCTCAAATTACCCTTGAGGGGAACTCTCAGTGGTGTTTTCATGTGTATTCACCGTAGGTCCCACCTGTTTCAATAAGGCATTGGGACAATTTACACAACTCCAGGCTGAACAGGATAAACAAGGATGAAATTAGAAGGAAAGGGTGATCTGGATAGGAAAGCTAGAGAGAAGGCAAAATGAGTGCACACAGTTCTCATCTGTGCAAGCCTACACGCTCACTGGAGGGAACAAGGTTGCTGCCCCTGTGTTGTGGCTGTGGAAATTGAGATTTGAGGAAATTACTGACATGCCCAATATCACAGAACTAGTGAGTTACAGATCCCAAACAATATCAGCGCCACTGAAGGTATGTTTTTCTCTTACTCTATGCTACCTTCCGATAATATGAAAAATGAAATTGGTGTTGGAAAAGATGCCAGCTCAAAGAGAATCTCAGTGGAACTATAGCTGGAAACTTCTTTGCAATATTGCCCCTCAAACTGTGTCTTGATGAGCTTGACCGTCACTTGATGCTTAGAACTTTCTTAATCTTAGCAGTTCTATAGTTGTTTAATGTGCCTAATATTCATTATCTAATCAGGAAACAAAGTATAATGAAGGCCACCAGGCTATTATGACACTCCTCTGCCCATCCCAAGTTATGTTTTATTAAGTTGAGTTGTGAATATTAAGTCATCAAGAAAGATGGCTCCAGATAAATCTCACCATCTCATCAATAATACTTTCCCAGGCTCTTTGGAGACCAGAAATTTACAGTGAGTTTAGCATTCTGCTCTGAACCCATCATAATTTTTATTATGCTTTGTAGCTGCAACAACTTCCAAAAAAAAGCTGTTCTAAAATCTTAATGTGACAAAAATCAATTTTCAGATGTAAATTTGGGTGCCATAGGTGGCATTTTTCACACCCAACAAATTGCTTGTCTCTGGTTTTGAACTAACAATCACATAAACAAGACTGGAGACAATTGATTACATTACTGGGTGGGGGAAATTTATGTGACTGGGGCAGACATAGCAAGGAATACTCAGGGAAAGGACCTGCAACTTTGAGAAACTTTGTTTTGATATGGAGCATCGGCAGTTTGTCTCTTCTTGCCCTTCTTACTCACATTTTTCCAGAAGTATTCACCTTCCCATTGGGGTGTAGGTGCTCCACGTAGCAGGATGCCTGTGTGACTCCTGTTCTCAGAGCATGCTGTGGAGGAGAATCCAAGTTGCATCTTCAGAAAGCAGTTCTTTCAACTTTCAATATTGTGGGAAAATGTATTCATTTATTCAACAATCATTGAGCATGTATTGGTTAAGGATGCATTTGTCTGCAAGTAACCAACATGCCTGATTAAGAATCAGGCTTATATAAGTAGGGGTGGTTTTTCTTATTGAACAAGAAGTCCTACAATAGATAACTGTTGGCATTGATTCAGCTGCTCAACAGTGCTGAGAGAGAGCCAGGCTATCCCTCAGTTTTATCCTGCTGTCCTTAACTTGCTGGCTTTAACCCTCACACTTGTCCTGCCATGGTTGCAAGATGGCTGCAGCATATTCAGCTATCATGCCAACAAGGCTGAGACAAGACAGAAAGTGTGAGCCAGCCACCTTTGTCCTCTTTGCAGCAAAGATATTCTTCCCAGAAACCACCTGAAGTCTACTATTATTTCTCACAGGCCAGAACCTTGTCACACAGCCTCCTCCAGCTGCAAGAGAGGCTGAAACAGCAACCATTTGTCTGCTGCACTGGTGCCCTGAACAAACTCTAAGTTTCAAAGCAAGGAGAGGCAGAGAAATAAATATTAGGGAGACAATCAACTAAGTCACTGTAGGGTGTTTGCTCAAATACATACATTTGGGGAATACTGGCTTTATCTTCTTGCTCATAGAGCTTCTCAGAGTTTTCAATATGCCAATACACATTGAAGCCAATATACATCCAGCATTTTGCCAAAGTAAACACAACTATTTTTTCCCCTTGAAATACCTATTAATTCAGAAGTGTTCAGAGTGACAATGGAAAATGCTGTATTTTTTTTCTAGTTCACATCCTTTGTTGGTGGAGTTAAACACATTTGTCTCGAACCAGCACAGCCTCCTACACCAAATGTGTGCGTCCGGCTGCTCTAATTGAGCATAAATCAGGGCACCAGGGCCTTTAATGAATCCTGTGTTGAGCAGATGGTAGCCCAAGTGCAAAATGATGAGTAGAACACTAAACCCAGAGAGCAAGCCACTGCAATCTTCGGATTCATGTCAGCTATAAGGCAAAATTGAGAGAGGTTTCCTCAGACATAGCCTTGACACTACATGGTAGTCACTGCATTTCCCCAAGAAAACTCAGTAAAACCTTAAGTCTAGACAGTGTATAGTGTTAGTGGCTTGGAGCTGTAGGGTTCAAATCCCAACTCTACCACTTATAAGCGGTGTGGTCCTGAGAAAGTTACTCTGAGCTGTGATTTCCTAATCAGTAAAATAGGGACAGCTCCTGCCTGCTGGAGCTGTAATGAAGATCGCAAGAGGTGATGGTTGTAAAGTGCTCATTGTAAGACAGGGGAGCTGTTTTCAGCCCAGATCTTTTCTAGAGGGCTGAGCTAAACGGAGTCCCTATCTGTGTTAAAATTGGATTCTCTATTTCTTAAGGTCTTGTGTAATTTTAAGTTCTAATTTTTAAAGCAAATTTTGATACTGCTCTTTTGACCTTGGCAGTTGGACCATGCTTTGAACTTAGGTGCTATGTCTTTGTTTTACTGATATTCTTTGCTCTAAGAAATACAGACCACCAGTCTTGAGTTTGATTCATAATATCTTACTTCTAGAAATGATACACACAAAATAAAACAATGGCTGAAACTATAAACAGTAAAATTTGTTGTAGAAGGAAAATTGGCTAAAAGATCAAATATTGCTGGCATCATAGAAAAGCACAGAAAATGTCCTATGGCAAACCAGACTTAGTAGAAAGAATGTGAACAAAATAAAAGAATAACAGCCAAAACCACACAGAGGGAATTTTATTGTTGACTAGAAATCAATGCGAGTATCAAAACATTTTATCAAAAATATATAACTGCAAATTTGGACTTGGTAGAATAAAGTCATAAAACAAAACCCACAAATCAGAAGTTGCCATTGGAAAAATTTAATTTGGCAAAAACAATCAATGAAGCAAATATTTGGCATAAAATTTATACACAACACAATCCTGATAAAAATAATTTCAGCAAAGTAAAATTAAAATTTCTAATTTGAAATTGTTTAACTATGCAGTGTAGAAACCTGAGCAATCACTGAAGGAATAACAGAATTTGCTTGAAAAATATTACTGGATGAAAATTGTCAATACAATTCTGATGCACTTTCACTGCTTTGAAATATATTTACATATTTTTAAAAAAACAGCAACATCAAAATAATTAGATTAAAACATTGCATAATCATTGTAAGTATAATGCTTAATTTGGCACCCACAGTGCGAACAAATCCTTGTTATTATTTTTTAACATTCTTTGTATTCATTGAATTTTTTAAACCTCAGAACATTTTCTTCAAACATTTAAGTCCATTCATTATTATGTACACGGTGGGTGCTAATTAAAAAAGGTCTTTCTCTGGCCAGTGTGGCTCTATTGGTTGGAGCATGGTCCTGTAGCCAAAGGGCTGTGGGTTCTATCCTCAGTCCAGAAGTGTACAGTCCCTGGTCCAGGCACATGCAGGAGGCAACCAATAGATATTTCTTTCTCACATCGATGTTTCTCTATTTCCCTTTCTCTCTTTCTTCCTTTCTCTCTCTCCAAAAAGCAATGAAAAAAATGTCCTAGGGTGAGAATACAAAAAATAATTTAAAAAATGAAAAAGGTCTTATCTATCTATTGAGGGACGCTTAGCAGGATGATTTTATGTGGATAATAAGAGAAGCAGGAGGAAGAAGTATGACTGTCACCTTTATCGAACACTTACTTTGGAACAGGCCCAAGGCCGGTGGAGGCCTTTGTTAATGGTTACCTCCCAGCTCTTCCACGCACTTGAGTATCATAGAAGTAATTAGGAAATACCTGCTGCTCTGACTTTGCCTTTATTCAGATGTGCACTCCCCTCTCGGCTTGTGACAGCAAGACCTTCTAAATCTCTACGTCTTTAGCTTGTGTTGACACATGGCAGGTTCGACTCTGACATGTTATTTCCTTATGCTGAGGGTGTCTTGTCAAGTCTTACGGCTTTTGTGCTTTTCCTGCTGCCTATTAGGATTATAACTCACAGCGCTATGACTTTAAATGTCAGAATTGTCACTGTAACAAAGGAGCAGAAAGCAGGCTGTTGGCATTCTGTGGACACAATTTGCAATATCCTTTTTTCCCCCTTTAACATTTTCATGTTGCCAGGTGACACTTGCCCGCAGAACTGCGTCACAAAGGCCAGGATTTTTGTGAAATGCGTCTGACCCAGGATCTGTAGCCCCCAGGTGCCAAAGCCATTTCTGATATAACCTCATATAAACTCAATTTCTTCTCTGAGCCCAGGCCCCTGTCTTAAAAAGGTATTATTGTCTACTTCATGAGATTATTGTGACAATACAGTTTTAAATGCCTTATATAATCAGAGCTTCTCTAAAGAAATATGGTATTTTACCTAATTCAACATGTTTAAAGCACTTCTGTATGTACTCATCTGATATTTTAAAACTTTATAGATTAGAAAATATTTCAAATACATCAGTAAGCTCTATAGCAAGTTTCTTGCTAAAGTTTAGAAGCTGGTGGCTAATGATTATTCATGTACATAGAAGATTAGAACACAGGTTAACCAACTATTGCCCACAGGCCAAACAAATATGGCCCCTTGCCTGATTTTATCAATAAAGTTTTATTGGAACACAGAATGCCCATTTATTTATATATTTTCTATGGCAGAGTTTGATACAAACCCTGATTTGATACAAAGGCAGAGCTGAGTAATTGAAACAAGAACTTCAAAATCTAAAACATTTACTGTTTGGTCCTATGTAGATGAAATTTGCTAACCCTTAGCTTAGAGCTTTACAGAATTCATTCCATCTCTATAGATTTAGATCTAAATATACATTTGGTTAAATATCACAACAGTCTGTAAGGTGGATATCATCTCCATTGCCCAGATGTGTAAACTAAGGCAGAGCCAAGGATTAATTCCAGCCCACTAACACCACATCCTTTATCTGATCATTAGCATATAGACTTTCAGTCCTTTGTAAATTTTACTTTATTGACATGTGTTCCATTGTATAATTAATGTCATGGTTATATCACGTAATTGTTGCTCATTAAGCACCTACTGTGCGGCAGGCATTGTTCTATCCACCAGGCACAGCAGTGCATAAAAAGCTTCCTGCCAATGCAGAGCTCACATTCCAGGCTGTTATGTATGTACCTCATGGGCTGCAGGGGTCTTAATCAGACCCACTCTCTTCATGACTTTGACTCACCAAGGGTTCCAAGTTCTGCTACTACAACAGGGAACCTGGATTGGTCCCTGCCTTGCAGGTGGAAGAAGTTCACAGTTAAGAGGAAGATTACCTGATGGGCACATTCTTGATTTCTGAATGTGATACAGACTAGAGACATCATGTGATATGGTATGATGGCTTATTTGCCATGACTTCAATCTCATGACTTTGCTCTAAGGGCTGGAAACAGGAAATAGGATCTGAGGTAAACACAAACAGAGAGTCAAAGGCTTCAGGAATTAATATTTAGAGGAGTGCAGTTCAAACTTTAATGTGCATACAAGTTACCTGGGATCTTGTGAAAATGCAGGTTCTGAGTCCATGCCTCTGGGTTGAGGCCTAGGCCTCAGTATGTCTAATAAGCTCCCAAGAGATGCTCTGAGGACCATGATATGAGTAGCAAGGTACCAGTGAACAGTCCAAATTCCTCTAAGACCCCTCAAATTGAATGCTAGATGCATGAAACATGCATGGGTTCTCACATTTAAAGGCCAGGGTTTGAGCACACAAGCTCAGGAATGGACAAAAACGGAGGTGGCCCCACTTTGTGGACATGGGACCGATAGGCATCCTCGCCCCATAAAACCTTCTTCATTTACCAGTTGCCTCTTCTGTCTTTCTAGCTCCCTCTTTTCCATGATTTCAGGCTTCTCCTTGCCCCCAGCCCAACCCACAACAAACCTGGTGGTTCAGACCACCCTAGTCAGACCCTGGGTAGAGATGCTAAGACTCTTTTTTTTTTCTCCTCAAGTTCAAGTGAGAAAAGGTGGCAACATTTCTAGTGCAAACTCTTCACTTTCAGTAACTCTGTCAGACTGACTCAGAGTCTCCCCAGCCTGTCTGCTCCCACTGCACAAGCTGGTGATTAAAACTTAGAACAATAATTAGAGACCCTTTATTTTCAAAGCACACTTGGTTTTCAGACCAGACTTCAACATTCATTACAATACAGAGTAATAAAAACAAATCTGGGACATATGCTTTTTATGCTTTTGTGGTATAAAGTCTATAACAGCATTAAAATCATTTTGATAAAAAATCATTCACAATGCCCCTGCAAAGTACACTGTGAACATTTCCTTCTGCGTTTCATCCAAATATATTGCACATATATACACATAGTATATAACTAGTTTGTACTCTAATTTTCACTTATTATATGGTGAACATTTTCTGTGTTGCTGCATGATATTATTATTTTTAAAGGCTGCACAGTATTTCTTCTATTTGACAAGCAACAATGTTTGTAAAAATTAAACAGTTCCCTGCTGCAGAACATTTCATTGGTTTCCTTCTCCCTTTCTTCATTCCTTCCTTCCTTTCTTCCCTTTTTTCTTCCTTCCTCTCTTTACTCTCCCTTTTCCACCTCCTCCTCTCTCCCTACTTCCTTCTTTTCGCCTTCTATCAGAAAAGTGTTGCTCCATGAACCTTTGGTAATTCTCTGCCTTAAACTGAATTATTTCCTTAGGGTAAATTTTTAGCCAACAGTAGGGGAAGCATTTTCTCCCCTTCAATATAGTTTGAAAAGCACAGTGGCTGAATCAGTATGGTGTTGCCATTTCCTGTGAAAATCTCAAAAAAAGACACCCTAAACATGTTTTATACCTACTAGGCAAACTGGATAATTCTGATTTTAATTCCAGCCTCTTATACCTGCATTCATTCCTAGGGGCTATTGGAATGAACCATAACAGAAAGTTGCATTGGCTCAAACCAGGTCCCAATGCTCAGCTTAGCCACTAAGTCATGGATTACTCTTGTACAAGTTTCTATCTCTGCTTTTCTCTAAATATGCAATTTAGGTATTAATACCTTAACACATGAGGTTATTCTGAAGAATAAATTGAATAGAATATTAGCTTGTTTTCATGTTTTGGTCTGTTTGGTTCACTGATGTATGCCCACCATCTGCAGTAGTGCATGGCACATGGTAGGTGTTCAATAAATATTTGTTTTATCAATCATTATAAAGAACTATAAGGTCAGAAACTATCTACACAAAGGAAAGAGATTGTTATTCCAAAGAGCTTAAAGCAGTGTTTCTTAAGCCTTTTGAGCATAAATGCATCCCTCACATCTGTATATTAACAAATTAGTTTCAAAAACAATTTTGGTAGGTCCAAAGAATCTGGATATTGTTTCATGGTCACCAGACTATGCTGACATTACGAATCCCTGGTGTAAAAGAACCTCTAACTTCTCCTTCACGTGACATCACTCTGTCAAGTAAAAGAACCTCAACTTGTTATCCATACCTCATTCAATCTTTATTATAATATGTCAAAATAGACATTATTATTTCCATTTTTATAGAAGCCAATCTTAGGCTCAGAAAGTTTCAAATAACTTATTCAATAATCACATAATTATTAAACATGGAGCAGAGACTTGAATCTAGGTCTTCTAATTCAAGTACATGTTGATTTGAGTTAAACCCTTCCCATTACCTCTGTGTTGATTTGCACAACCTTTGTCTTCTTAGCATTTGATTGATGGTTATGTTTACTGTAGATAATGTGGGCTCCCTTGTAATGATCAAGAGGTTTTTGCAAGGCAAGGTTTCAGATGATTAGGACATGGTGTCGCTAATGCCATTCTCAGCTTCATTTGGAAATTTCTAACTAGAGTTCATTAACCTGTCAGCTCTAGTTTCTTTTGAGCACCGTACTGATGTAATAAAATAGTGCCAATCAATAGAAAGCTTAAACAGGCTTCATCTATCTTCCTTTGTTACTCTTTTTTTCTTTCTTCTTTTATTACTACTTTTCTTCTCTGTCACTTTAAAAGTAAAATTCTTGTGCCTCTCATTAGCTATGCAATTCTGTTTTCACTGTATATTTTGAGTTACTGGAAGTTCAGGTACATTCAGCTTTTTCCAAGCACACCCAAAGACTTGAAAGCTAACCTTATCTAACTCACCCAGAAAATTTCTCTCATGAGACTGCAAATCTAGTAAATCCATTTTTCTTCAGTATAACTTGACTCAATAACTGTATGAGCGAAGATCTGAAAGTTTTGAAGAACTGCTTCAATTATGAAATTAACACTAACAGTATTTTTGCCCATGCTTTGTACAAAAGCTAAATAATTCTCTGAGTTGATGGAGGAATGCACTGTGGTTAACATCTACTGATGGGAATGTGAGAATAAAGATGGTTACAAAAGTACTTCACTTTTCTCTTCCTCCTTAATATTGCTCACTTGTTCTATTGGAAATTTTTGAACTTATTCAACCTTCATCTGAAAAATAAACCATCTCCTTGGCCAGTGTGACTCAGGTGGTTGGAATGTTGTTCCATTAACCAAAAGGTCATGGGTTCAATTCCCTGTCAGAGCACACATCTAGATTGTGGGTTTGGTCCTCGGTCGGGGTGCGCATCTCACATTGATGTGTCTTCTCTGTCTCTCTCTCCCTCCCTTCTGTTCTCTCTAAAATCAATGAACATGTCCTCCGGTGAGGATAAAAAAATAAAATAATAAAAAATAAACCATTTCATCTTGCCTATTCCCATGAGATGAATTTCTTGATCTATCCCCTCCCAATTCCCTACTTAGTTTTTCTCTTCTCCAACACTTATTACATTCTTGGAATAATTAATGCTTTGACATGAATTTTTCCATTCGGGCACATTTGGATTTGTTCTGAGGAAACACCATGGTTCCTTTAACATGCTGTTTGCTTACCAGCAGCATGAGAATCAGTATAACCATCATGAGCTGTAATATGGGTGCACATGTCTTTCTGAGAGCAGCCCAGAAAACAATCAGGAGACCAAACAGCATCGCGGAGAGGAGGCTCGGGCAGGGCTCTACGGCTGAGACCTGCATACTCAGACAATTCCCATTCTTGAAGAAGTTATCCGATATCTCCTGGAATAGGAGATAGAGAGATTCTCTCTGTACCATAGCTAAAGGACCGATCACAGAAATGAAAGTGCAATTACAGAAAAATTATCCCTGGGCTATGACCACATTTCATGAGCATTTTATTGCTATCACAACTCATGATTTCAATTTCAGGACTGAGAGTCTCTGCTGAAGCCCAATTTAAATTCCTAATATGAGAGTCTGTGCTTTACAGGCATGTGTTAATGCAGAGTCAGCCAATTTGAGTTTTATTCTTCTGGACTGAGCACAGTTATGGGTTGGGAGGGGTCCAGCGAGGTTGCATATGTATATGATATTGTGCTAATCATGTGTGATATTTTCTCTTTTACTTCTGATCAACCACAAGAATAGATTCCAGACTACAGTTAAGTGTTCACTTGAAAACGATGACATTTTATACCAGAATTCTTAATATCTGAGTTTTAGTTGAAAGAAGAAATTGCCCATACCTTTGAAAGTCAGGGCCATGCTGAAGTATTTTCCAAATCTCTCTTCAAAAATTCTCTGTACACTTTTGGAAAAAAAAAATGTAATCTTTTTCTTTCAATAACATCAAGATTGAGTGTACCTCTAGAGAAATATTGATATAAACTCCAATCAATACATCTCCACTTGTCGCTGATTTTCTGTGTGCCTTGGACAAATCATTTAACTTCCCTAAACCTCAGTTTTGCTCAACAGAATATGATAGTAACACACAGATGGGAGATTCAGTTACCCTTGTTTTTATCATTAAAAAGGACCATGAGTCCTGGCTGGTGTAGCTAGGTGACTGAGCATGCTGGGAAAGGGGAACAGGGTTGTGGGGCATGTCCCCAGTAGGGGGCGTGGGAGAGCCAAGCACACATTAATGTTTCTCTCCCTCTGTTTCTACTTCCCTTCCCCTCTCTCTAAAAACAAATAAAATAAAATCTTTTTAAAAAGGAACATGAGTCTAACAGATATATAACATTCCTGCATATACGTATGTACACACAGACTAAGACTCATTAAAGTTTATGTCATGAGAATGTACAATTCTTGGCCATGAAATAATCTGGGATTGCCTCTAATCTATTACAATGCTGATCTTTCATCTGAGTTTAATCTTTTGTACACCTCAAAAAGACCTAATAGAGGTCAAGATTATGACATTATTGCCACATACAGCATTGCTCTTCTTTTAAAACAAATAAGGTTTTGCAAGCTGAAAAAAATCAAAGAATTGTTTTGATTTAATGACTAGGGACAGTCTGCCTGCCTGAGTGACAACTCTCTTCCTAACTTCCCCAACTTGCATGACTGAGATGATTGAGAAAGACTTCTCAGAGGAGTTGGCTATCTTTGTAATTTAAGTGGGAAGGACATCCCAGGTAATATGGTTGCTAGGGGGTTAGATACAAAAGCAGGAAAACATAAACTGGTTTAGCAAACCACATGCAGTAGCATTTGATCTAAAGCAGATGATTCCAGTAGAGAAAGGAGATTTAAAAAGTAGTTTCAGCTCTAATTTTAGAGGGCCTTGAATGTCAGGCCAAGAGAGAGAGTAGACCATGCTATAGGCAGAGAAGAATCATGAATTTACTTGTTCATTCCTTCTTTCAACAAATATTCATTGATTCTGACTACCTGTTCTGTACTACCTTAAAGGTGACATTTGATAGTATTGCAGAATGTCTAGTGGAGACACATATCTGTGTTGACTGAAGAGGGATGAGACTGTAGGGCCAGATGAGAAGCAAGTTAGAGGGCTCCTGGGGTAGTCCAGATGAGAAGCGGCACTGATGCTGTACATAACAGTAGCAGGTAGTGTTTGGAACCAAACTGAAGAGCATGGCCTCAAGAAGCATTCTTTGTGTGGTCATTTTAGTGGTTGCTTTGTATTTATAGTATATATCTTTAACTTATCACAGTCTGCCTTTAAATAATATTATGGCACTTCACATATAAGAGCCTTATAACAGTGTACTTCTAGTTTCCCCTTTCCCAGCTTTGCAGTATCGCCGTTATACATTTTACTTCATCTTATGTTGTAAAGAGACTGCACAATACATTGTTATTATTTCTGCTTTAAGCAAACCATTACCTTTTCAAGTCATGTTTAAAAATGAAAAAGTCATATTTTCTCACATAGTCTCCATTTCTTAGGCTCTTTATTCCTTTATGTAGATTCATATTTCCTTTCAATATCGTTTTCCATCAAGGTGAAGGACGATTTAACATTTCCAGGGTGCTGTTCTGCTGGTGGTGAATTCTCTCACCTTTTGTATATCTGAAAAGTATTTTACCTTCAATTTGCAGAGGTATTTTCATTGGGTTTAGAATTCTGGATTGACATTTTTTTTTCCTTGAGCATTTTAAAGATTTGCTCTGCGGTCTTCTGACTTGCCTTGCTCGTGACAACACATCCGCTGGCATCCTTATCTTACTTTCTCTGTTTCTAATGTCTTTTTTCCCCCTGGTTACACTTAAGATTTTATTTTTATTACTAGTTTGAAGCATTTCGATTATGATAAAAAGCATTCTGAGGGGTGAATCAAGAGAGCATGGAAACAGATAAGATGTGAGCGCTGGGAAAAGAGAAAAAATAAATGTGAGCCTACACAGATTAATTGAAACTGATAGTTGCTTCCCAGTACTATCTCTTCAGGTAAAAGAGAAATATCATTATAGAATGTACCCTTGAGAAAAGTAAAAGCTAACACTTAAGAACACTATATACACATGTTTTTGTGAGTATATGCATACACACACGCACATTTTATACTTGTAACACTCCTATGATGTAGGTACTGTTATAATAACCATTTTATGTACTTAAAACCATATCACAGAATGGTTGGATAATTTTAGCACATAGTTAATAAGTGGCAGAGCAGAGATTTAAACACCGTCAAATTAACAGTCATGCCTTCAAACACTATCCTAAACTTCCTCTTACAGCAAATAACAGTTAGGTATACCAATAGCAACATACCGAGAGATCTAGGGGGTACCTGTATTACAAATATTTCATGTTATAGAGGGAAGAGAACGCTGCTTTTTGGACATAGAAGATGCTGCTTTCAGGGCAATGGGCTCCTGTCCGATTTTCAGCCTCTGGCTTACATATTGCTGTTCCTTCAAACAGTAAATGACCATAATCTTAGAGATGAGACACCGCAGTGGATTACTGATTCCTACTCACTAGCATCATCCCATGTATTCAACAAAAATGGAAACTTCTGCAGATGAAAGGGAAGGCGTTCGCAAGTATGTCTGAACTCATACACCAGCCCAGCCAGTATGAGCAGGAAAAGAAATAACAGCAAAATCCCATTTTTAATCTCTCTGACCTACCTATTGCATCCTAATGATAGGATCACATAGTGAGATTCTTCTAGGAGCTACATACATGCTTTACTTCTATTATTTCTAATTCTTAGAATAATGACCCACACCGACACTATTCCAAACCTTATGTTTCTATTAACTTTGATCCATTTTTTGAAAATTACTTAACTCCCTTATGCCCTATTTTCCTCATCTACATCATGAAGTTAATACTAATACTTACCAAAATGCTGTTTTGAGGACTAAATAAAATGATTCATCTGTAAAGTGCTTAGAATAGTGCCTGGCTTGTGGCAAGCACTCAGCAAGTGCAATGTGCTGGTATTATAATCTCTGTTGTTTTCTACCTAGGAATTCCTACTCTGTGCATCCAAACCTTAAGGTCCTGCAAAACCAGATTAGCATTCAGCCCACCATCCTAATCAGCTTAGTCAGACACAATCTCTTTTTCTGAACAGCCAGTCAACACAATTTAGCATCTCAATGGATTATATTACTCCACGTAGGTTTATTTTACCTTCTCAACTAGATTAATGCATCATTCACTGGATTCATTGTTGAGCACTTACCATGTGTCAAAGACTGCTCTGGTTTATTAGGGTTACGACAATAATTAAGAAAAGTAAAATCCCTGACTCATAGATTTTGTGTATTGGTGTGGGGGTGAGGGGACACAGACAGAAGATAATTTAAATAAGGAAAAGATGCGGCATGTTAGATGGTAACAGTGGTATAGATAGAAATAAAACATGGAAGAGAGATAGGAAGTGTTGGGGGATCTCATGCAATTTTGCATATTGGGATCAGGAAAGACTTTGCTGAAGCAAAAGTACAAGCTGTATTTTAAAGATGGGGTTTATGGATCAGATAAAGGATAAACGTGACACATGTATGAATGCCTGAAAAAGATGCTGAATAAAATTATTTTAGTACTTAAAATTTTAATGTGAAAAGATAGCACACACAGAAGGCAAGAAGTTGTCCAGTCTCCAAATAAAATGATCTGGGTTCAAATCCTAGCCCCTCCACTCACCCAAAGTACATCCTTGAGCAGGGGTTTAACTTTCCTGGACCTCAACTTTCTCATTTGCAGCATGGGAGTATAATAGTACCTACACCACAAGGACTGTGTGAGTATTAAAGGAGAAAGGTGTTCGCAAGACTTAGTGTCTTGCCCATAGTAAGTACTCAGAAAATGTTCCCTGTTGGCATCTGGAATCCATTGATTTTCAAAGACATGTTTTCACTTGTCAAATGCTTGTGGATTTAATGTGGAGAAGCTGAAAACAAGTGAAATGGTTCCCTTCCTGTGGGGCAGGTTTGCAGAATAGCCAGGATGCTAACAAGTCTCCCTTGGTCCCATAGTAGATTTCCTGAGCTCCATTATCAAATAGTTGTTGTACTTGTCAATCTTGACTTTGAAAAAGGAGCCTGAACCTTCAGTCTTTTAAGGAAGAATGAATGAGTAGCACATGGCAATTGAATAGTTAGAACATGATCTCCTCTTTTTTCAAGAAGCTGTTGTTTTAGCAATCCTACATCAAATGCACTGGGCCCAGGGAAACCTTGGATGTAGGAGAATATCAAATGTGGTTTCTTTCCTCTTTTTACTGGTAGCTCTGACACACCTTTGAATCTTCAAAGGCCACAGCAATCAATGACATGGGAGGCATGTGACTTGCATGCATCATTGTGAAGATAAATTTATTAATTTAAACTGTGGAACAGCATTTGGTGTGAATTAAAATGTGAGGATCTGTAATCCAACAACAACAACAACAAAAGCACAGAACAAAGGGAGGAGAGAGACAGGGAACAGGCTGATGAAAGGCACTTTACTGATTCGGGACTTCACTGAAGAGAGCTACATAAAGGGAGATGGCTGCTTAAGTAGGTTAACATAACCCTGGTGTCTTAATTAAAATGTCTTTAACAAAAGAGGAAGAAGAATAGTACTAGAGGTTGGGAAGAAGCTTTAATGAAAGAGAAGAAATTGACAGAGGGGAAAAAAGAGGACAATTTAGGTTAAATATTGGTAATAACTCCCTAAGCAAAATAATCTTGAATTTTAGTCATAAAGGATATTTAAAAATTGGTTAGACAAAGGAGGCCATTGACTTTGGTGGCCAGTGTGAGAAATAACTTTCTAATTTTACAGTTTGCAGCCATAACATCAAGAAGTTAATGACCAAAACAAAGCCAAAAGACGAAAGTGGGAGGAACAAGGATCTCAAAATTAGATCAAATACAGAGAGTAAGTCCTGGTAACTCATCCTTCCTTTTCTTAAACACCAGGACACTGATTTAAGTTCCCTCCCTCTGTTGTTGTGTCTGAGACGAGAACGTGACATTCCCAAGGGGAGGGTTGATTTTACCCCTGTTGTTGGGGGCCCTCAATTTGGGACCCTCCTTTCCCTGAACACCACTACAAGATCCTGCTGGAAAAGCTGGGTCTTCCTTAGTAAAAAAAGTAAAGAAGCACCTGTTTTTATATTTGATAAAGTCATACACTGTTTTCTCTGAGCCCATTCTAGAACAACCCATTGGCATCCGTCAACGCCATATCTCTCCTTGAGCTGGACCCAAGGGAGATCAAGCCTCATTGCAGGGTGGTGTGCCATCCATGTCCACAGCCACTCTGTCTTCTTCCAGTTAATGAGGCAAATCAGCTGCAACAGAGAGAAGACTGAGTCTCCTTCCAATCTGACACTAGATGCATTTACTTAACACTAAATGCATTCAGTGTTAAGTAAAAATGCAAGGTTTTTCTCTTCTCTATGGAATGGAAAACTCAGAAACTCCTTTAAAAAAAAGGAAAAGAGTTACCGTCAGCTTTCCATCTGATATCAGGTAGCATTTATTGAGCAGATACATATTTATTAAAAAGATAATATTTATTAAAGTTTAAGGAATAAAGCATGCATTTACATGCTAATAGGACTGGGCAGAAGAAACCTGAATTTAACAGAAACTGCTTTCTAACCTGAGCTGGACATGACCCACATATAGTAGGCACTTGTTGTGTGTGTCTGTGTGTGCCTGCATGTTATCAGGCAGGTAGAGAAGATTAGAGTGAGTGAGGGAAAAAGAATGTCTAGTTAGAGGTCCGCACAGATTAAGGCATACAGTCATGGCAGAGCATGGCACATCTGGGCAGGAACAGTATGGTTGGGGCTACAGGAGTTGTGGACAGAGAGATGTGCTGGAACCGCTCGGAAGTGCCCCGCCATGCAAGGCCAAATCTGTCTGCAGTGCTGACTGGTGCTTTGGCAATGCCATAGGCCCTTTAAAACGTTCATACTCTTTGACCTAGTAATCTCACTTTTACTAGTTTGTTCTAAGGCATCCTTATTAGAGAAAAATAAACAAGTAGGCAAATAGAACTTTACATGCAATGATGTTTCGTTTGTAACAACAAAGAATTAGGAACACCTAACCATATGAGCAAATCAACAAGGGAATGGCCAAATGCTTGCTGCTACATCCACACGGTGTATCATGCAGCTACGCAAGTTACACTCACAGAATTTGTGATGTGGAAGGAGAGAAAGCTTGGCACTTATCATTAGGTTCAACAAGCAAGATACAAAATTAGTCAGACGCTTCAATTTTACCTTGAATAAAAAGTATATTAAAACCTGGAAGGAAGGACACTGACATACAATTCTGTATGTCTGATTCGGGGTTCAAACGTAAAAGACTAAAAGAATTCATATTTTTCTGATTCTTAATAGAATAAATTCATTATGGGAACTATAGAAAATAGATTAAAATACTGCTTACTCTCAAATCCTTGTGTCAGTGCCTACTTTTGGGAAGTCTAGACTAAGAGTACTGAGACCCTGGCTGTTGTGATTCCACTATCCAGTGGGCCTGTGTATAAAAGGGAACAGTAAATCATGGAGAACCCACAGGTGGGCTACAGTAGAGCAGGTGAAATGTGATGGTGGTAGCCGGGAAAGTTATCCTAGAGAGGGAGGGGTCGATGCCAGGGAAACCCCCCCAGGTGGAATCCGGAGCATTTGGCAGCCACTGGGGAGTGCAGTGTGGTGGAAACGAAGTCAGCCGAGTATAGGATAGAAGTGTCCAGCTCTTCAACAGCTGAGAAAAGGGAGGGAGGAAGCATTGAGGGTTCTGCCACAAGTGGCTGGGAAGGACAGAATTCTCAATTTGATTTCTGAGGTACCAGCAGGATAGTCAGGCGTCATTTGTTATGAAACGTCCATGGGGAAAGTACATGGCAAACACCCAGTAAATACCCACCGAATTGAAAAGAACTGTTTTTTCCGCATGTGGTTTTTCTAATGGCAGCTTTCTTTAGTGGCCAGTCGCACGTTCATGAACTCAGGCAGACGAGAAATGCTGGGATCCGAGGTCCGTGCTCACACATCTAGAACACACACTCAGATTGATACGGTAGGCGAGGTGGGAGTGCATGTGTGTGTTACAAAAACAAGCCCATCTGTAAAACTCTGCACGATGCCTCCAGGTGCTCAGAAGTAGCTATTTAACATGAATATTTTATCAATGCCAGAGCAGATAGAGGGAAATTGTATGCATTATATTCCCATCACCATCACATGTGGTTGAATGGGCCTCTAACTAAAGAATCTAAGTATGCTTAAAATATTTTTCACCTCCAGTGAAACTAGCAAGCCCTGATTTGTGTTGTTGCTGCTTCTGCTAGATTCATGAAATATTTCAGAGGCAATTGCATCTTGAAAGTGTGGCTTTGTAAATTTTCATTCAAAGTGCATGCTTTTGTTTTATTTTTTAACTAGCAGTTCAAACATGGGCAAGTTGACATTTTAGAGCAAGTGATAGAATATGGATGTGGGATCAGTTGTTGTTTCACTTGTGTTTTATTTTTAAATTCAACTTTTTAAGTAAGGGTAACAAATAGCAAGAAAGAAAGCCTACTTAAGAATGTATGTTCTCTAAGGATGGCTCCTTAGCTCCCATAGGGCAAGGTCAAAGGCAAGGTCAAAGCCCAGTGTTTTGCTTAAAACTATTCAGTGGCTCCTCGTGTTCCTCAGGATTCAGAACAGTCCTTTGTGGATGGAGGAGATCCGGCCTCTCCTCTCCTTTCAGCCTCTTCTAGAGCATCCGGAGCCTTACTCTTTCTGCTTCAGCCCTTCTGGTCTTGGACCAACTTCTGCCTTTCTGCCTTTTCACACATGCTGTTCCCAGGCCTGAAATCTTCCTCCTTGTTCCCCTTTACCTGGATGAATTCCACTTGGTCTTCAGGTCTTTAGCTCCATTGTCATTTCTTCCAGAAAGCTAAGATCTTCCATGAGTGGTGCAAGGGGTTGACAAGAGAAAATTTCTGAGATGTTCTAAATTAAATTGTAGCTGGAGAGTGAGAGAAAGAGACAGGAATAGGTAGCCAGTTGAGAGTTGTGGGCCAACCAACAAAAGATGGACCACATTCTAGAATATATGCTGGAGCTGTGAATCAACCTCCAGGCACCTATTAGCTGACCACTCGGCCACCACATCCTGCATGTGTGTGAACATTCAGGACTGTTGCCTGTAATCAATCAAAAGTAGCGTTTTGATTGGTCCACGGACTGTGCGCCTATGACAGAACTGCCCCCTTTTCCTGCTTCACCTTTCCTGCCCCTCTTATCTGTGGTCAATGTAAAACATTTCAAAGCAACTTACATCTTTCTTCTCCAAAACGAAATCCATCAAAAGCACCCGACAGCTCCAGGGCAGTGGGCATGTTGCCTCCTCCACCTCGTGCTGCTGCTGGGGGTTTAGACTTCATGCCCCAGACCCCGGTCCTTTTCTGGCTCACACGTGGTTCGACAAACCCTTTCTTTCAGAAAAGCTTTCAGTTGTGAAGGATGAATTTTCTAAAAAATGTTTATAGATTCAGTTACTTCACAAAGCATTGATCACCTTATGACGAAAGAACCCAAACCGAGTGTGGCCGTTGTATTGTTACGGAAGCTGTTTGTATATTGAGGAGGAAATCAAAGTGCACTCCTAGACATCCTGTTCACTTCATCGTTGGATTCACGGTGCAGCAAACACATGGACCAGACACTATGCTAAGCCCATTACCTGGATTATGTTAATTTTTACAATAGCTCACAGTTAATATTTTTATTTAATAGTATGTTTAGAATACATTTGAAAACCCGTTACATGCCTGACCTTGTACTAGGCACCAGGGGACACAGCAGCAAAGCAGAAAGACCGGCTGGCAGCCTGTGCTGGACGTTGGGAAAATAATGGCACTGAATGAATGAGCAATAGAAGCTGAGATCAGGGGTGCAAATGGGAGGCAGCAGGCAATCCCCACAGTGAAGGAGACCGAAGACCTCTAGAAATGGGGCTTGAGCTCATATTTGGAGGGTGGGTGGGGGCCAACCAGGAACCAGAGGGGAGGGCTGAAGAGGGGTATTCCAGGTAAAGAGCTCTCAGCTTAGCGTTTGGAACCTGAGAATTCTGAAGGGCTCCTGCAGCAGAAGCAGAGCCAGGAGGACAATGAGGGCACCTGAGATCAGCGATGTCACTGCCAGCCACGTCTCCGACCCCTCCCGGGCCTTGATAACATTGGAAGCTTCGTCTTTTGACTAGGGGAAGCATATGTGGCATCAGGGAGGGGAACAGGGATGTTTTAAAGGATTTTCTAGCTGCTGAGCAGAGAACTTCTACAGTCACTACTCAAATGGCAAATTCCTGAATGAACCTCTTTTCTCCACTGACTAATCTGACCAAAGGCGTGCCTTCTCCACCCTAAGCACACACAACCAAAATGACCATCAGAGCCATTACATTGGGAATTTATTACTTCCTTGATGTTAGTCATTCAGATGCTCCACTATTGGACCTTCCATTGTAAAGTTGCTTATTTTCAGACTGACCATTCTCAAAGGCCCTGAAAGATGGCTTTCAATATCGGAGAAATTGTTTCTGATATCACTGGTGATTATGATGCAGGCATTCTGGTGGCCAGGGACTCAGGTGTCCATGGCCCACTGTGACCCACTGTGAGTTCTTGACTTCATGCAGGAAAGAACTCAAAGATGGACCAGCAAAGAGTTTAAAGTGAAAGTGAGTGTATTAGTGGAGCAGTGAGACAGAGTGTGAGCTACCCCACAGGCAGAGCAGCCCCCTCTGGCAGAACTTGCTTTCTTTATTGAGGCTCATTTCATTGAGGGTGGGGTATTCAGTGAGGGGGATCTTCCCTGGGAAAGGGGTGGAGATTTCCTAGAGGTGCTCTGTGGGCCATTTTGTGTTTATACCTGAGCTTTCTGTTTTCTATCACGGGCAGCATGTGGTGCGTCGTTTAGCATGCTAATGTATTACAGCGAACGTATAATCAGGCTAGGGATTGTCATCAGGTAAAATTAGTGGCTATGTTTTATCGAGCTGATGTCTGCTGGTTTGAAGCCATAAATCCCGTGGAGCGGGGGGGGGCCTTACTTTGTAGTTGACAGTTCCTGTGGCTTTTATCAATTGCAGCTCTTTCGCCACATTCCCTATCTCAATCACTTCCAGAAAAGCACACGCGTATGGGGAGTCTAGGGAACAGTGGTTTGCACCCATTCTTTCCAGTGGCGTACCAGCAGCCCTTGACAAGCATATGTGGCTTAAATTATAATAGCAGACTGACCTCCCCCACCCTGTGAATCCACGTCTCATCTTCCCCCGGCCCACCTTTAAAATTAGCTCCGTAACACCTGCTTTCATACTACGAGATGACGTGTGGGACTGACAGACAGTTTCCACATCACCCTATTTTATTTTCAGCACAACTCCGTCCAGTAAACCTACAGCAGATAACTCAGCTCAACTGACATTTGGCCTCCAGAATCTTGAGAAAACAGACAGCTGGAAATGAAGCAAGCTTAATATCTTGGCTCTCCAACCTCCTAAATTTGCTGCTGAATATTTGGTATTTGTTAAATGTTTCTTCCTTAAGTAGGCAAACTTCAGCCCCAGGAAATAATAAAGCAAACTTTAAATCTCGCCTCAGGTACAGCAAAACTGGCTGAACTGAGCATTTGATTGCATGCAAAATTCGAACTGAGTGGCACCGAACCCTTCTCCTAGCAGTTCTCAGCACCTGAGATCAGCTATAAGAATGGAATAAATTGTAGATTGATTTCTGCAGTTGCATTCATTTGCAGAAATTTGCAGACAATTAAGCTGTCACCCTGTAGTATAAGCTACTCCTTTTAACAAGAGGCTGATTGAGATTTGCTCTCTATCTCTGCTTACAGGGTTGTGGTTCTCCAGTTACACTTCAGTACCCAGGGCTAAGGAAGTCTCAGACCTCATTGTAAAGGTGGTTGCCAGCAGCAGCCCTGGGGACGTAAATAGCATCATGCCTAGAGCAGAGGTTCTGGGGTCACAGATGCCTTGGTTCCCATCTCTCACTTAAGAGCTAAGTGACTTTGGATGAGTCTTTTATGTCTTTGAGCCTCAGGAAAGCAGCCATGGTGGTTCTACTGGCCAATTGTTGGATAAAGAAAATGAGATAATATTACAGTGTGCCTAGACGATGTCTGATATATAATAACTACTCAGTAAATGACAGTGTTTCTTATGGTGGACTCAGTGAGTCCAGGACCAGGATGCCAAGTAAATCTTAGGAGTGGAAAGATGAGAAAGAAATAGGCTATGTGACTTGGAATTCAAGTCCGGAACACAAGCTTCAAACTCTTCAAAAGAATAATTCCAGGATCCTTCAACTGGATATAGAGTTCAAACACAGAGCATCATTCCTTTACATGAAACTAGCAGCAGTTCCCACCTGCCTGGGCAGCACATCCAATCTCCTTACCATGATCTGCGTATAAGACTGTCCACAACTGGGCCAGGCTGGCTGCACTTCCAGTTTCTGCAATGCTTTGCCTTGTGAAAATATCTCCTCTTAGCTCATAATTTTGCCCCAAAGTTATGAAAGTAGGAGAAAGAACAGAGGCAGAGGCTTGTGATTCTTTATAAAGTTGTTGCTATCTTTTCCTCCCATTGATTACCTGATGAAAAGGCAGAAGTGAGGGGGGCACAGAGCAGGGGGAGGAAGACATACGAGTTCTCTGGCCACATCTTGTCTGTTTGAATTTGGCTCATGAATACCCCTTGACGGTTGGTGGCAAGACAGGTCCAAGCTGCTTTCTGGTTTGTGCCTAGTGTGAAGAAAGCAGGGTTGTTCCTCTCAAATCTCACCGCTTTCTTGGGGTGGCCACCTAGAAGACTTCTAAGCCCTCAGGTGGGTGTGGTGGGAATGAACAGTGGCCGCCAAAAGATGGGGTACAGTCTCAGCTGTAGCATGCCAATCTGGGCCAAACCTTTCCATTCCCCTTCACTTCTGGGACCCCTTGCCCATTGAGTCTCTATTCTTGGCACTTTGCCTTCATGGGTGTCATCAATGGGTTCCCTGAAAACAGACTTTGTGACTCAGATTTGTTTGAAGGAGGTCTACTGGGGGCGTCTCAGCAGCGGTACCTGTGCGGGCACAAGAGCAGCAGGATGGGCAGTGGAGGAGGTTGACTGAGGGGTAGCTGACTGCAGCTACAACAGAGGTCTCAGCCACTCAGGACAGCAGGGACTCTGGATGCTCCCCAGGCCCCTACAACCCTTACCAGTCACTCGATGTCAGCTGCATCCTTTTCTGCTTCATGATCTTCACATCAACTGTGAAACAGAGCCAGAGTCCATAAAAAGTACTGTGGAAACAAATTGTAGCTCCCGTTTATGAAATGTCCAGAGAAGGCAAATGTGCACCGACAGAAAGGTTCATGGTTGCCAGCAGCTGGGACTCAGAACAGAAGAGGGACTACGTATGGTCAAGGAGTTTCTTTTGGGGATAATACAAATCTTCTAAAATTAGTTCGTGGTGACAATTGCACAATTATGTAAGTTTCTTGATAATCATTACAGTACACGCTTAAAATGGGTGAATTTTATATTAATGATACATAAATATGCATTAAAATATTGTGGGAGGTAAAGAGGATAGAGGGACTCAGGCAGGAAATGTTGACCTCAACTGTTCTTTACTGTCCCAAAATCAAAAGGTCCGATTTGCGTTCTCAGAGAGAGCCTCAGCGCCTTGTGAAGACAGGGTTGGGAAAAGGAAGAAACCCAACGGTAAAGATGCCCTCAGTTTTGCCTCAAGTCTGTTCTCCACGTGGCAGCCAGTGCGATATAAAAATTTTATTAGAGGTGGGCTCCTGTCATTCCTCAGCTTAAAACCCTCCCATGACTCACATCTCATGCTGAGTGAAAGCCAGAATCCTCTTTGTGGTCTGTACAGCTGTCTGTCCGGTGTCTGAATTTCTTTCCCAGGCCGCTGGCTTGTCTCTTTGCTCCCAGCGCTCGGCCCCTGAGCTGCCTCCCATCTAAAGTGTCAGCAGTACACTCCTGTCCACACAGTCAGCGCCCTCCCTGTTTGTTCTCCTGGACCTCGTGTCGCTCTCTCCCTGTGCTCATCGTCTTCTCCTCCTTCTGGAGTGTGAGCTCCATGTGTGCACAGGACTTGTCTCTCTTAAGCACTGCACTACCCCAGAGGCCTAAAATTACTCCTGGCAGGGAGGAAGGAATCCACAGATAGTTTTTGAAGAAATGAATGAATGAATGAATGAATGAATGAATATGAATCCATTCTTTCTCCCATTTTCACATTTTTCATTCTTTCTGCTTTCCTCAGTCTCTTGGGCCCCACTCCTACCCTCATAGTTGCAGGAGACTTCCCTTTATTTCCGAAGTGCTCTTTGAGACTGTGCGGTAAGATCCTGCCCCTCCTCAGGTATCATGAACTTTGCTCTCAATGTGCTGCCAATTTCTCTGGAGATTGAGAAGCAGGGAGGAAAGCAAATGAAACTGTAAACCCAAATACCCCATGACAGAAAGGTGTTAGCTGACAGGAGACAGGGATGTTCGTGCAAAGGTGACAATTCTCCTGTAATAAATCCAGCAGAGTGAGCCTCCCTGAGCACACAGTTCTGCCTCTTTGACTTACACAAGATTGGAGGAAGCTGCTGAAGGCCTCAGGCTGTTCTAGGTTCAAAGACGCTGATGGATCATTGCCCAGTGACTGCAGGGTGTAGGGAGGGTCCTCTAGAGGCAGAGAGCCAGTTACTCACTCTCCTGCGTATGTCATGCATGTGTGTGCGTGTGTGTGTGCGTGCACGCGTGCGCATGCATGTTCACTTGTGCTGAGTGTTGGGTTTGACAAGAGAGAATTTTGATGTCAGTGTGCATGCACCTGGTGAATCTGGAAATCTTTAGGTGGCTGTGTGTCTAGGTGTGTCCCCTTTAAGATATGGTCTTGGGCCACCCACAGCTGAAATACTGACTCTTAAAAGAGACTGAGTGGCTTGTCTCCATTTCTTCACCTCTGCTGTTCTGGTATCACTAAGCCCCATCCTTCACTTTTGTGCTCTTCTTTGGAGAGCACAGACCACCTCCACACACAATTTCTCACTTCATTCTGATAACCAAAAGCACAGCAAATGGTCCTCATTTACAGATGAGAGATTCCCCTTAAACATCTGTGCATCCTCCTCAAAGAAAGCAGGTTTCACTCTCCTTTCTCTAGCTGACCGTGGGGCTGATCCACTCCCTTCCCACCTCCTTTGGGCATCTTCATTCACCCTGAGCTACAGCTTCCTTCCTCCTCAAGCCCACCACCCTGCTGGTTTCCCCTTTAACTGACAAACAAACTACTTCCCATTTATTTCCTTTCCTTCTGTACCCAAGTCCTCACTTGTCATTGGTTACTCTGACATTCCACCGTATCACACTCTTAAAGCTGCTCTTCCCAAAGTCATCAATTACCTGTTCATTCATTGTCAAGCCCAAAGCTTCCTTAGAGTATTCAGCTTGCTGCAAAGGACATCTGTGTTGTATACTATGGCCATGCACTCTTTTCCTTTTTGAATTCTCAGAATTCAAGAAGGACCTACTAGTCCTTCTGTGGTTCGTTCTTTCTTTCTTTCTTTCTTTCTTTCTTTCTTTCTTTCTTTCTTTCTTTCTTTCTTTCTTTCTTTCTTTCTTTCTTTCTTTCTTCTTTCTTTCTTTCTCTCTTTCTTTCTTCTCTCTTTCTTTCTTCTTTTTTTTTGCCAACTAACTTTTCTGTGGCCTTTGCTGTCCTTTTAGAAACCCATTGAATCGTTAAGTTTCTCCCTTTTCTATCTTTCACCTAATCAGTGTCAGCTTTTCCATGAGGTCTAGCTACTCCTATACATAGGTGGCTGTGACATTTTTGCCCTGAATTACCCTGCCTTCCGAATGCAAATCTTTATACACCCTCTGGACATCTCTGTTGGCTGTACAATGGCCCCTTGAAGTCAACAAGTCTATACCTCCTTGAATCTGTGCCTAAAATGGCTCTTTTCCTTCTCTGGCCACTTTCTTTTTAATGGCAACACCGGAAAGCAGTGA
This sequence comes from Glossophaga mutica, assembly GCA_039655065.1. Classification (NCBI taxonomy): domain Eukaryota; kingdom Metazoa; phylum Chordata; class Mammalia; order Chiroptera; family Phyllostomidae; genus Glossophaga; species Glossophaga mutica. Next base: position 26,973,868 of record CM077315.1, read on the forward strand.
GTCCTAACACAGCCTCTCCTTTACCCTTATGTTCTGGTCTTTCCCACACCCTATTTCATCTCCATCTATAATTGTCACATTCTTTTTATCTCCACTGCTTCTGTCTTGTCTTTCCTTGAGGTTGTGGCCACAGCCTGGTGCATTCAGAGACTTTACACAATGGGTTGACAGATACAAACACACACACAGAGTTTAGCATAAACATGGTTACACATACATTTGCCTAGCATACATAAAGTATATGATTGTTACTCAAATCAGATGCTACGGCTTCTAAATGGTCCCAGTCACAGAGAAGCACATGGCTTCAGAGCACACCAAAGAACTCATTAGCACAGATCCGATGAAAGGTAGATGCAACAGCAAATGTATAGGTACACATTGTCAACAAATTCATAGTTACAGATATATACGTAAATCACCAAGACGGAAACACAGTTATGGACAAATATTTACTGAGGTTCCTGCCATTGTAGAGCAAAAGTTAAAAGTTGGGAGGGAAGAATACCCTGGGTTCAGAGAGTCTTGGGCACAGGCAGGCATCTCTACGATCAGTCCCCCTCCCTCCCACATCCCTCCCTTCCATAGACTGTTTCCCATTCTGAGACTCTGAGACTCCTTGTTCTACTCTTACATGGTAGAGCCAGGCGTTGACACGATTGTGCTTATTGCCAAGCTTCAGGGATGCTGTGAGAGTCGGAGAAGTGGACCAGCATCTCCAGGCTTGGCTAGCTGGTGCACTGGGCACACCCCAGAAGTCCCTACTGGGGACTCAGGAAGCTGACCACTCTGGGCACTCAGGGGGTCTAAGGCTTGCAAACACAAACAGGCTTCTTACTGCAAACAGTGGAAAGTTTGCTATTGATGATGCAGTCTGCTTTTCATTACTTTAGATACATTTACACATACATTGTCATAATGAACTAAAACCTATGTTTGCTCTGTTATAGAGCAGAATCACCAGTCTTTTACATTTGCATATGATTTTAAATCTTTTCAAAGTGCTTCACCAGACAGTCTCACATCTGAGCCTCAAGATTTTTTTATTGTAAATGAGTTCCATATATTACACATATTTTACGTATTTTCTATTCTTTTCCTATTCCCCAGTAAACCAACAGAATCTTCATCGGTGTTACATGTCAGTGGTTTATGAATATAAGCCTCCTTGTTCTTCCATTGCCTTCTCACTGTCTGTTCCATACTCTCTCTCGCTGCTGTTTTTAGCTTGGTGGGGTCAGGTTGCATACATATTTTTTAGTTAGTTGAGTTATTGTTTTAACCCTTCTTGCTCTTTCTTCTGTCTTTTATATTGACACATTCTATTTTTCTGTCTTTTCTTGAATATTGACATTTTGATCTTCCTAGAGACCAAGCAGTGTTTTATTTGGACTCATTCCCTGAGATTTCAAGCAGTATTTTTCAATGCCCAATATAGTTTATATAAAAAGGGTATCCAATATGGTATTCTATATTTTCCTACACATTTTATTTTATGTATTCTCTCTCCTGGCTAGGTGAGTTGGAGAAACTAACATAACCACTGGGAACTTGATATCCTTCATTGGCTGAGGAAGGCTAAGACTTACTTGGGAAGTTTATTGCAATGATTAGAGCAGACATGTAAAGTGCCTAGCACACTGCCCAACACACGTTTAATGAATGGGGGCTGTTACAGCAGTGTGTGGTAGTGATTGTGGCAACAGTCAATGATGATAATGTAGTTAGAACACAGTCCTCACAACGGTCTTATTGGACAGTGCATAATACTATCTCCCTCTTGTGGACCCAAATTTAACCTCGTCCTGTGGTGGAACGTTTAGGTTGGTTGCCGTTTTTGCCCGTTATAAGTAATGTCTCGCTAAACATCTTCCTGCATAGAGTTTTATTCTTCTTTTCAATTTAATACTGTTTGTGTGTATTCCTAGGAGTGGAAATCACAGAGTGAAGAGACATGTGCATTTGTAAGGTTCTCTTTTTGTAATTTTTTTTACTGTTGTTCAAGTACGGTTGTCTCCATTTTCCTGCCACCACTTTCTCCCACCCCACCCACCCCCACCTCCCACCCTCAATCCTTCCCCCCTTTGGCTTTGTCCATGGGTTCTTTATACATGTTCGTTGATGACCTTTCCCCTTCTTTCCCCCGTAATCCCCTTTCCCCTTCCCTTCTGGTTACTGTCAGTTTGTTCTTTATTTCAATGTCTCTGGTTCTATTTTCTTTGTTTGTTTGTTTTGTTGATTACATTTCACTTATAGGTGAGTTCATATGGTATTTGACTTTCACTGCCTTCTCAATAGAAAAATATTGCCTGATTGCTTTCCACTAGAATACCATCACTTTACACTCCCAGCAAAATCAAGAGAAAGATTATTATAGGAGCTTCCATAGGCTGTGCTGATCTTATTTTCTATTTGACTTATGTAGATTTTCCTTTAAAACTATGATATATGTGTGTATACATGTATAAGTTTGCACATATGTATACATGAATATATATGTATACCTTATATATGTGTATGCATACTCGTACTTTTATGGGGCATGTGTCAGTTATGATTTTTAAATATCATTTGCCACATAATTCTGATAGGAACCAGTTGTAAAGATTTGAGGTGCTTACTTTTGATGATACATAAGATAATTTTAGTATGTGGCAGTAAATAAGATTAGGTTATATGTTGAAAACGATATTCTATTTTCAGTTCTTTTTTAGTCCTATGATCAGATCAAGGAGAAAGTCTCAGTTTGGTGCTAACAACACTTTAACACCCCTCCAGCCCTTTCTTATCTCCCTTTTTAAAAGAAGAGCTTTTTTCCTGGAGTTTCTATCTCCAATTTAATACCATCATTTGGTCGCCAGTAATTTTCATACTTTCCTACATTTAAAAAAAATCAATACCAGTACTTTATTTAAAATACTGATATAAAAAGGCTGTTGCACACATTTATTTAGTTAAAATAGATAGGGCAGACATCCTGACAGTGAAGTCCCCGTGACTGGAGGTTGGGACCCACTGAGTGGGGGGCACATCGCATCAGTCCTCTGACTAATAATAATAACAAACGGTCCTTGAGAAAACGTGGACTACAGGTCTCTGCAATGCCTGACAGCTGGGAACTTTGTGATTGCTCCTCAATCCCCATTCATCTGTGAGGGTGAGGGCCTTGCAGTGAGCCCTGAGGAGAGTCACTTTTACAGCTGGTGAGCTCTGTGGGTTCATGGCCAGGTGAGCAATCCTCTCATTCGGCAGATAAAGAGCAGAGTGGGAATAAACGGTACTAAAAGATGTATAAATCAAGACTGACAGTGTGAATAGAATGATTCAGAAAATGGGATTAAATAGCTTAATGATAGTTATTGTGAATCACAATGTCAGCTTTAGTATAATTCTAAGGATGTACTTGCTAAGGCTAATGAGGTTTGATAGAATAAAATTAACAATGTCCAAACAGCCGTATGCCTTCACAACAAAGGAGCCATATCTCGAAGAGCAGACTGATACATCCTCTCTGTGGGGTCAATTGATTATGTTTTTTCTCTTTTAGGATATATTTAAATTTGCAAGAACTTCTCCTGTCCCAAGACAAAAGAGGTCCATTGTGGTATCTCCCATTTTAATTCCAGAGAATCAGAGACAACCTTTCCCAAGAGATGTTGGCAAGGTAAGTCAGACAAAAGACAAATGAGAAAAGCATGTTTTTTTTTAATTAAGAGATGAGCATACATGAGACAAGTTGACTGTCTTGGGACCAGCTGGAATTGGCCTCAAATTCTTCTATGATAGAAGGCCAACCTCTTTTGCAAAAAACAAAAACAAACAAAAAACCCCCCAAAAGTCAAAAGCTTATTGAACAACAATAAAAAATAGCATTTTTAAAAAAATAGCAGCTTTGAATATCATGACTTGGAGATCTACATGGTAGATAATGGTGTGTCAGAAGGATGTTGTTGGTTAGAAACAGACTCATTGCTTTTATAGATAACATCGAGGCAACCGTCCAGATACCCTCCCTTACTGTATCAGTATGATGATATGTGGTCTCAGTGTGATGATATGCGGTCTCTTAATTTAGATCCTAGTTTTTAGATGTGTTATTCCAGGAGCAGCACTGGGTCAGCTTTCTAAAAACTCAGATCAAAGGAACCAGATCAAAGAAACTAAATCACACTAACCAGAGCCAGAAAACACTGCTGCATAAATCAAAACAACAAGGAGAAAGTCACTGCTAAATCAACATAAATACTGCCACTGCCTGGTGAACATATTCTTTCCCTGTAGAAGAGACAATGTGGAGAATCAGCTTCTAAACCGTTTTTATTTTTAGTAAACTTGAAACTTGAACAATAGTGCTTGGTTGAATGAATGATCTCATGACTGGGGCTATTGGACTATTTACTCATTCATTAAATAAATAAGGAGCACCTGTTATATGCTGGACTCCAGGATTTGGACTGGATACATGTAGGTGTGAACAAGCATGCAAGCCCTTATTGTGATAGAGCTTGTATTCTAGTGAGGAGACAGATATCCCAATGAGTAAATATATAAACAAAAAAACTGCAGAAGATAACAAATGTTGTGGAAAAACAGAAACGAGGTGATGTGGGAGAGAGTAAATGGCAGGACCAGGCAGTAGAGGGAAGAAGGAATCTTTACACAGATGGCTGGGAAGGCCAGTCAGAGTTACTGACATTTGAGTGGAGATTGGAAGGATGAGAAAGAGACAGCCATGGGAATATCTGGGTAAACCGTGTTCTTGGCAGAGAGAACTGCACATGAATAGGCCTGGAGATGGGAAAGAATGGGGTATATTTTAGGAGCAAAATGCCCGGTTGTCTGCAATGCAGTGAGCAAAGAGGAGAATGGTAAGAACTGAAGTCCTGGGGCCATAGTCAGGGGTGGGGTTTCATCGTGCATGCAGCAAGAAACCCTTGGAAGGTCTTCTCAGTGTGTGTGTTTTGAAAGGTCCTTCTGGCTGATTTGTAGGGAGAGATTTGTAGGAGTGGAGTTGAGTGGGAGGGAAGAGTGGACACGGAGATGGGCTAAGAAGAGTGTTTATAGTGATCTGGAGATGTGCAGGTGACTTGGACTACTAGAAATAGATACTACTTCTATTAGAAATTAGAAACCTTGATTATCCAATGTCCTTGCAATCACTGTATTTATAATTTTAAACTACCACTGTGCCAGATGTCTTTCTTTAAGCAAAACCTTGCCAGGGGTGAGGATATGATGTAAAAGGAAGCAGAGCTGCTCCAAGTGGGCGGGGTGGGGCTGAGGAGCCCTGCCCCTTTGGACAGCCTCAGCCACTCTGATGGTTTTGTGTAATTGTCCCTGAAACCAATGATGGCAATTGCCAAGAGGCCAGAGTCCTCAAGTCTGCAAGGCTCTGCCCCCATATAGTTTCAAAGACAGAAGTTGTATCCCTGTTCTTTAAGACTGGAGTTCTCAGCCCTCACTGGGCATCAGAATCACTGGGGCAGTGAAAATACAGATGTAAGTCTCCACCCCCAGAGGTTGATTCAGTTGGCCAGGGGCTGAGGACCAAGCATCCTTATTTTTAAAAGATCTCACATAATTGCTGATGTACAGCCAAGGCTGAGCACCGCTGATCTAAAGCAGCCCTTATTCAAGAGTATGAAGCAGCAGCATCAGAGCATCACTTGGTTGCTTACTAGAAATGAGTATTCTGGGGCCCCACCCCAGACCCCCTGAGCCAGAAACTCTCCGAATGAAGTCAGGAATCTCTTTGGACATACCTTTCAGGTGATTCTGATGCACACTCAAGTTTACAGAGGTCTGATCTAAAATATATTCTCCTTTCCTGTCTACCATTGATATATAATAATTTCAGTATTGGAGTTTCAGTTCTATTAATTAGGTTGTGACAAGGGTGATCATACATCTCAGCTGCTCGGAAAATTGGTTGTCCTGGCATAATTATTATTAGCACCACCTTTTCTCTTAAACATGCCCAGACGTGGACATTAAATTATGTGATCAGCCTAAAGCTTCCTTCTTTCACACATGTTCATCCCCCCAAGTATATTTAGATAGTTTTCGTAATCCTCTTTTCTTGAGATATACAATGGGTCAATAACTATACAGCTAACTAGAGAAATTATTCTGCATTGTTCCTTAACAAATTTTGTTTACAAGCTGAGGAATCATCTCTCCTTTGCGCTGTGTGCACTGCACACATGGGCTCTCAACCTGGATTCTCTACAAAGCAACGGCTTTCCTAAATGTGATAGTCTACTAACGTTGTGATGTGTGAAAGTCTCTCAAAACTCCAGATGGTTTTTGCAGCATAACTGCACTGCCTTCCAAAAACTACTTGTTTTTCCATGCTCTTTCTGCCTTTGAAGGAACTTACTTTTTGTGCTTTCTTGATTTTATTCATTCATCTTATTCTTTTCTTTATATCTTTTATCATCATCAACTCCGCCAGTAGCTGATAAGCATTGCTCTGCAGAGCTATGAGAGCTTATAGGTTATCTTCAGTGAGTGCTGGGGAGGTGGGGAGAAGGGAAAGGAGACCAAAGAGGGAAGGCTCTGGCCCCCAAGTATCATCCCCATCCACCCAAACTACCTGAGCGAGGGCGGCTCTAAATAAAAATAAAGACACTTTCCTTACTTTGAGTTTGCTGAGACAAGGATTCAAATGCAGGTTTGTTATTTAGGACATAAAGAGAATGCTGGTAAGGGAGTGATGAAGTGAAAAGGGAAGGGAAGCAGCCACTTGGGAAACTTGTTTATCAAGACAGCTACCGCTGAGTGAGTGGACTGTAATCCCATAAACACTAGGAAATGGGACACAGGTGCTGTTAGGGTACCTACTCCACAGGGAAGGGAGCTTGGATATTTACATGCCAACCCCACCAGCTGTCGGTTGAGGGGCAGTCCTAGAGGTGCGGATCCATCAGTGGATCCGTGGGTGCATCCGCATTCGGCCTGCCCTGAGCTCTGTGCACAGGCACAACGGCCTTCCGAGGCTTCCGGGAGAGCCTTCAGGCAGCAAGCCTGGGGCAGCTGCAAGCTGGTGGTGTGCATTGAAAAGGTGAGCTCTGAGGGACAGGAGAGGGCACTTCCGAGCCATTACTAAACTCAATATAAATACTTTTTCTTTGCAGGCTAGGTTTTCTCTTTGTCTTATCCTCTGCTTCCACTTCGTTTCCTGAACTACTTTTGTTGTGTCTCACGCCTTTGAAGCCAACTGTATTTGCCTCTCTCCATCAATAAGTACTTGCTGCATCGCAGGAGGGAAAATCTCTGAAATTCAACTCAATTCATGTCAACAAGCATACATTCAGTGTCTGCTATTTACGAGGCACTGTGCTAGAGGCTGGGGGTTTAATGACAAAGGGAAACAGACAAAGTGCTTGATCTCATAAGATTACAGAGGGGAAAAAATCATCACAAATTCATTGTTTGTCCAGTACTGTAAATCGTAAGCATTTTTCATCTATTATGTTTAATTCTCATCATAGCAACCCCATGGGGATTATCTTTCAATGTGCCAAATGAGAGTAATGAGACTCAGAGGAACTTGTCCAAAGTCACATAGTCCCTAAATAGCAGAGACTAGCTTTGTGAGAGCTCTTTGAGATTTCAGTCTGTGTCCTTAACCAGTATGCTCAGGGCTGCTAAATGCAGTCTGAGAATTCTCTTTTGTGGAATGAAATATACGTGCTGACAATTTTTCGCTTTAAAACAGCATTAAGCTTGAATGTAATTCTTTGAAACACACCAAAAAATAATTTGGACTGTAGGAGGATGGATCAACAAATAAATGTGTGATAAAACAAGTATAGTAGATTGTTAATGGTAGACTCTAGGTGATGGGAGAATAGTCGATCACTATAAACTTCTTCCTATTTTTTTATTTTCTTCTGTGTTTGGGAATTTCATAATATAGTGCTGGAAAAATTAAGTTTAGCTAAATATAAAATTATCATAAACAACACAAGAGTTGGCATGGTGGCACAAAGGTACTTTTTTTTGTTTGTTTTGTACTTCAAGGGGATGAATGGAAGCTAAGTATCTGTTTCTTTTTCTTTTTTCTTTTTTTGTTATATTTTATTGCAACCTGAATTCCTTAAAAGAAAGGAGGCCCTTAACTAAAGGGTAAAGACATCAAGCAAGTTGCTTTAGGGAATGAGCCCTCTGTGGTATGTTTTCCCGGTTAAAGGCTGTGCCTTGTAGAATTGTATATTCACAGAAAGGCATGCAGGCCGCTCTAGGGATTAGACACAGTTTTGACTGATGCATAATTCATGTATCTGCCAAATAAATTGGTTGGTAAGAAGCTAAATTACTAGAATTTGGGGGCTGCTTTTCCATTATATCTCTGAATGTTTCTGAAAAGAGGATAAAACACCCAGTCGTGAACACACCCTCAAACCTGTGATTTCCTTCCTGTTTTTGCATTCCAGACAGCAGGGAGGATCCCTCTAGGAGTGTGTGCCTCTGTAAGACGCGGGCACTTCCCAGCACATGCTGTCTTACTCCCCCTTCAAAGTGTGACTATTTCAAAATTTGAGCCATAAATAATTTCTCAGTTTTACCAACTTTCGCTGATAAATATTTGATTGTATCTTTAGAGAATTTTGAGTTCTTGGACCGGATTGATTGAGAGCAGGGGACTTTAAATCTGTGAGGAAGCAAAGAGGTCTTGGGAGACGTATTTTATTCTGTTTTATATTAAGTTTGAAAGACAAGTCATTTATGAAATGCTTATTAGAGATTCTACTTTCATCACAAACCCTTTTCATCAAAACCAATGAAAGTATATTTTACTGAAAATCCTTTTTTTATATCCCCCATAAATTGGTAGAATGGGCCTTTGGAAGGCATCTTTAACCCAGAATGGAAGAAATATGTAATTGGACCGTGTGCTCTTTGTAAAGAATCAACATAGAGCAAGAATCAACATTAGACCAAGATATGAAAGCCACTGAAACGGGACTCGACTTTGATTGCATCATGAATGTCAGTCAGACATGAGGGCGATTTAAGGCGGTTGCTAAATATTCCTCAGAGTTCTGGATATACGATTATTAGAGGTCTCCCCACAACCAAGTATTGCATACCTCTCGTTTATGCCCATTTACGCAAATAGGTGCTAAGGAACCTAATAGTATTAGAATTAAACTTGTTTTACTCTATGTACTAGCCATTTGCATCACTTTAGAACCCCTAGGTGCAGAGCTGTTTCCCCAGAGGCTGGGCCAGAAACCTGATCCCCAGCCCCAGGTAGGCTCATCCTCCTACAGAAATGCAGGCCCAGCGTCCCTTGCTCCATCCTATTGTCTGATTTGTTTTATGGAATCAGTGTCAGCCCTCCACCTCTTTTAAAACCCATCAATTCACAGCTCTTATCCAAATCTAACAACATGCCTCCTTTCAGAAATTTAATTTCCCCCTTTTAAAACAACTAGCAGTTTTATTCAATAACTAAAACCACTGGCTAGTGTATAGAAGAAAAATTTGGATATAGGGGATCTAAAATGTCCAGAAGCTCAAAACTCAAAAATTCACGGTGAAATGAGCAGCAGAATTTATTTCTAGATTCAGCAATCCCAGTTATACCTATGCCCTTCTCATTCCCCTGATTTTGAACTTCCCCTCTTCTCTGACACACCCTCTTCCTCCCACTCCACAGGGGCCGCCCCGTTTACATTCTAAGGCTGCACTGTCCAATGGGACATTTCTGCCATTGCAGAAAGTTCTATGTCTACAGTGTCCAGCATGGTAGCCACTAACTACCATGTGGCTCTTGAGCACTTGAAATGTGGCTAGTGCAATTGAGAAATCAATTTAAATTTAACTTAAAAACTACTACTTGATCCAATTATTGGAACAACTTGGTGCATGAATCTACCTTTTCAACTGTAAATTTTAATCTGCTCATACAGGTCTAAATACAGGTCAAATATTTTTGCTGAAAATATAATGTCCAAATTGAGGTGTAAGTGTGATTACTGTACACACAGGATTTCAAAAACTTAGTAAACACTCACAGAAATATAGAAAATATCTTTTTTATTGTTTATGCTATTACAGTTGTCCCATTTTTCTCCCTTCATCCCCTCCTCCTAGCCCACCCCCACTTCCATGCTCATTCGCCACACCATTGCCTACGTCCATCCTTTGACTAATAATTTTTATATTGCTGTCATGTTGAAATAAGTACTTCGTGTGGGTATGATTAACATTAATCTCATGTACTTCTTTTTTACTTTTTTTAATGTGGCTACCAGGAAATTAAAAATTATATGTATTGCCTTATATTTCTATTATCAGTGCTGAGTTAAAGTTTATTTCCAGTAGTCTCCACTATGGGATTTTTGTTTGATTTCCTTTATACATGTTTATATTTCTCTGATTACACAACATATTTTGAGGAGCAACTTAATTTCTGTTATATTTTTCTTATCTTCCCATTAACTGTAATTCATCAAGTGCAGTGATTCAGTACGGTACCTAACACACAGTAGGGACTTAAATATTCTTTGATTTGAAGTCTAGCCAGGTCTATGGTTGGTTGGATAAGGCATTTACTGGTTACTGGTTAATTAAAGTGACTGTAGCCTGGTTTGTTGTTAAAGTGAAATTAACAGACCATGATATGGTCAGTCTGGATATTTCCTGTAAATTTTAATCTTCTACAGTGGCAATGGGGCTTCCAGATAAGTTGCTTGACAGTCAATCATTATGTCAGGTCATAGAAACATCCTTAGCAGATAGTGATAAATTCAATGTTGATGGATTATGCGTGTGTCTGTGGGGAGCGGGAGGGAGGGGGGAGAGAGAGGGAGAGAAAGAAGAGAAAAGGAAAGAAAGGAAGAAAAAAAAAGAAAGAAAGGAAGGAAGGAAAGAGGGAAGGAAGGAAGGAAGGAAGGAAGGGAGGACGATCTGGTGTTTTTGGATTGGCTCATATAGGCAATTATATTTAAAATCCACTTAAATTAAAAATCAAAACTTTTATCTTTATTCACAACTGAACAGAGTTAATTCTAACTTATATTGACTAAGTCTAATAAAAGCTTATGCTCATCATTACCAAGTGTTGCCTTCTTTTCCACAAAGTTTAATTAAGGATGCAACATAATTGAGTTGTTTTGGTTTTTTACCAAGTACCTATAAATGCAAAAGTGACCTCCATGATATACATCTAGCAAATAAAGGCATCTGAGCCTATGGAGGAAGCAATATTTTGAGCCCTGAGTTTATTACCCTTTCAGTTCTCAATTTGAAAGTTTCCCAAAGCTTTATTGTTATATGCTTTTGGCCCAGACTGAATTTATGTTTAATTTTTCGTGAACATTAAAGGATCTGGCATTTCAGTGTGAATTAGCACCCTAGAAGTTAGGGAGTTGAGGAGTTTTCAAATTCAACTAAAACCTTCAACATCCAATGAGTGTCAGGATCTTAGCCAGACATGGCTATCCCTGTTATTCCCTTCAGTTCTTATAATGGAACAGCCCTATAAAGTACTGTACCCATGTCTCAAATGGAGAAGCTGAAATGCAGAGAAATTCAGTAATTTGCCCAAGAGAGTGGCCATGCTGATATGAAACCTAAAACTCTTCAATTCCAAATCAATGATATCCACCAGAACATTCCTGAATGTGCAGTTTCCATGGGTCTTTGCTGTTTGCATAGTGTGCTCACGTGAACTGTCATTTGTCTAGTACACACTCTCAGAAACCAATGTTATACTCCCGTTGTGCTGTTGAGAAAGCTGAGGCTAGAGCACCATGCAGGACAGTCTACTTGTGATACAAATTGAGTTGTTAATAGAAGTTGACTTCCTTCTGCATCGCCACCAGCCATATACCACAGCTCCAAATGGATTTCAAAATAACACATGGCGTGGGCTAAGGGATAGGCTTCACTGGAAAAAAAGGATATGTGTAAGCCAGGGGTCAGCTAAAAATGAGAAGCACTGCCCCCCTTCCCCATCATCCCACAAAAAGGTGTGCCCAGGCCTGGACAGACGGCTGAGTACATGGTACGGGTTTTCTAGGAGAGGCACTCTGCTCCCAGGGTGCTTCCTTCTTAGTCAGCCAGATCAAACATAACCTCGTCAGTGGATGGATGATCAAACTCCTGGAGCGTCTGGCAGCCTCAGTGCAGGTACGCAGATTTATACGAATTGTCTAGATTCTAGATGCTCAAAGCAGATGCCTTGGGCACAAGTATACTGGGAAACTAGCTCTTAGGGGCAAGGAGATCCCTGATTTATAGTGTTTGCTACCTTCTTTGGTACAAATACTCCCACAGTGGTCAATGTCATGAACTGATTTGCAAAATTATTGAGTATTTAACAATTGGCAGCAGGACCTGGCTCCAGCATAACACTCCCCTTGGGGCCCATGCAATGTGATGCTGCATGGAGTCAGGATGCATTGGCCCCATGGGGAGCTACGCTTGAGTGGAACCTCCAAGCATGGAGAAGTGGCTTACCCATCCACCCATTCACCTCAGGTTTTAGCCAGTTGCTTGTCCAGGGTGAGCCTCAGGGATCCTTTTTTGATAACTCCGCTCTTTGTATTACATTAAGTAACTTGTCACACGTCCAAGTGCAAACTAGAAGCAGACCTTGCACCTTTGCTCTTTCAGCTCTGCCATACATGTCCTCTACCCAAAAATCTCTTGAGTGGCTGTCTCTGCGGAGCATGCCCGTGTCTTTTCCCATCCCCTACTTTCCCAACGCATTTACTTCTCTCTCTCTCTCTCTCTCTCTCTCTCTCTCTCTCATGCCCAAATCTCTCTTCCCTCTTTTGTTTCTCAAGGTGTGTATCTCTCTCTCTCCTAAGCTCCAAAGGCCCTTATTTTGCTGTAACTTGTTTTCTGACCCATTTCTTCTATGACTCACTTCTTCCACCTTTGTGGCTTTCTAAATAAACTTTCTCTTATAATTTGAGTCTTGGTTCTGGATTCTTCTCTTAGCCAGAACTCAAGAACTGGGGTAGCTAAACTGAGGTTTACACTTGGTGCTGTTTTGACACTGCTAACAAAAGGATGCTTATGGAGTGAGACAACTAGCATAGGAAAAAGTGGACTGTGCACTAGGAAGGTTGGCATGTAGGACACAAGCCTGGCTTTGCAATTGTCATATTCAAAATTGGAATGGAATGAATCATTTCCTGCTTCTCATCAATTTATCCATTTGTGCTACTCAAATATGTGTAATGGGAAGGAGAGAAGCACTTGACTGGAGGAAAATCTCATGAAGTTAACACTTGTAGCACAATCACACTAAATGTCCATTGGATTTCAGTTTAAAATGGTGTCAGGCTGGTTGCTGCTGATGCATGACCTCCCAAATTTCTACTATCAAGGAAGACACAGGAAAAGACAGAAAATGCACATTATCTCCAGAAAGTATAACTTTAAAAGAGCCAATTGCCAACTTCTAAGAACATTGACTAAATATAAGCCCCAAGGAGCACGACAGAAAAATAATTGTTAGTCTGACAATGTTAACTCCCAGGAAACTGAGAAAACCCTTCCCCTGGAAAAATATATGAAAATATTTTATTCCTTTCTACACTCTCAGTCTATGAATTGGTATTGGAGTTTGTAATCACCCCTTTATTGCATGTGTGCGTGCGTATGATTTTTTTTTTGTAGCAGCCAAAACACTGAAATGATGCCCCTTTGCACCTCTTTCTATAATCTTTCAGAAATGTTAACCCCAGAAAATGAGAGAACCAAAGGCAGGAGAAGGTGGGCCATGTTACGCATTGGGCTTTCACGTGAGATTTTATTTGAACGAGTGGTCTTCCCATTGTTTCTGTTGCTGCTGCTACTGAATAATCATGGCCTTGGCAAGTGGGGAAAGTGGCTAATCCTATTATGAGCGTTAGATATCCCCAACTGGATTAGTAAAACAGGATGAAAAAAATAAATCTCTAGAGTTAGTTTCCTGAGGCTGACAAATTCAGTAACAATTGTTCCAATTCTACCTGGAAAACAATGAAGGGAGAGATAAACTTCTCTGTGAAGTGTGGAGAAATGAGGTTAACCTCACCAAATTTAATTGATGTGCGAGTTTGCACATTGAGTCAAGGCCGGAAGTCATGTCTTAGTTTAATAAGTAGACCATGTGTTGACAAGAAGAAAAAGGCTTTCTTCAGCAGACAAGGAAAGTCACTGTCTTGCTTCATCCAACACAACACATTTTTTGTTGGTGTCTCTGCTGGCAACCTTGTTTAAAGAGAGCCACAAGGAACAAAAGTGAAAGCAGAAAAGGCCAACTGTGGTGTAATTAAGAGAGATCACGGCTGACTCAGTCGATAAAGGCTGTGAAGGTGCAGGGCCCAGGGCACCATGGGGAATGGATTGGCCCTTTTGTGGTTAGATTTTTAGTCCTAGTTTTGAAGAGGATTGAGGCAGAAACTGGATGGAGACAGAAACAAGCCACTGAATGGTTTTTCGAAGAGAGGAAGAAATGAATGATAAACACACCTTTATTTCCTCGTCTAGCTTGGAACTGGCCCTGGCTTCCAAATGGGTCACAGGAGCAACACTTGGATGTGGGTCTAGGCCACTAGGAACAATGCTTGCAGGCATCGGGGCTTAGCCTGTCTCTGTAGCAATAATGGGAGAGATTGTGGCCACAAAGACCCTTTTTTGGGGAGGAAGTTGAAATGTTCCCATTTGTGGGTGTTTCATCAGAAATGCTTGTGTTTCCTATTGCATTCTGTGGTTTGAATCAGGAGATGAAGTAAGAGCCTCAACTAGGCCACTCGGGCAGACAAACGTTCTTCCTAGGCTGGGTCTCACTTATTTATTTACTCAGGAATATTTATCAAAGAAATACTATGTGCCAAGGCATCCATTCTAGGGGAGCCACAGACTAGTAAATGGGTATCTAAGCACTGTGATAGACAGTTGTGGGAACATGGAGGAGCTAAGAAGACCCAGGAAATCATTCTCATGAGGATTCCTGCCTCACTGATGCATATTGGTAGGCAAGGTGAAGTTGGAGGGGAAGAAAGAGAATTCTCCAGGCAGTGGGAAGAACATGATCCAATCTCTAGAGGCAAGAGAGAGGACAGTGTGTCTGGAGAACTGAGAATAACTGAATATGGCTGTGATGCAAGAACACCTCACGAGTAAAATCAGAGAAATAACCCAGGGCTAGAAGATGAATTATTGTAAAAACTACTTTGGGAGATTTGCAACTTATTCTACAGGTGACAGAGGGTTATAAATCAGGGAATGACGTGACCAGATTAGCATTTTAGGAAGGTTAGTCAGGTTACAGTGGCTCATACCTGAAGACTGAAAACCAGGAGCAGGAGAGACCCGCACAGAGGCTGTGGCAAGAGTCCAGATGGGCAGTGAGGGGCATCTGGGCAGGGGAGAGGCAGGGGGACTGGAGAGAAGACAGAGTCTAGGGCTGTTGTCCAGGAGAAAGTGTAGCATCTGTGGGCACATGAGTGTATAATGGGGAATGAAGGAAATAGAGGGAGGGCCCTCTTAGCTGGGAACATTATGCCTTTCTGAGATGCTGAAGAAAGTTCTCTGGACTGCGAGCTTAACTGCGGAGTGGTAAATCTTTTGTGAAACAAAAGCAGCTTGTTATCCTTGCCTCCAAAGCTTACTCTTTGCCCTTCCTTGAAATAAAAGTAAACTCCTCTCAGGGTAGACAGATCTACCTGCACGTTATGTAGACATAGGCTTCCAGATGAGACGGAGAGCCATTCTTTTAGGAGATAAGACACATTTTGCAGCAGCAACAGGCTCGTGGGAATATAAGAGTTTCAGATGTCCCTTCATCATGTCTTCACAAGTTTGAACACACACCCTGGCTGATCTATCCCCAGGGATTTTAGTTCATCCTTCCATGCTGGGGATTTGATTTTTTTTTTTTCCTGCTAACTCAAAAATGGATAACAGCTGTGTTCACTGCTGGCCTTCTAGCCTCAAATTCATTCTAAGTACATTTCTTCTTAGTAATTTCTTTTTTTTTTATTATTGAATTTATTGGGGGTGACTTTGGTTAATAAAATTATAGGTCCCAGGTGTACAATTCTATAATACATCATCTGTGCATCGTATTGTGTGTTTACCTCCCATGGTCAATTTTCCTTTTGTCACCATTTATTCCCTCTTTACCTTCTTCTGCCTCTCCCGATCCCCATTTCCCTCTTGTAATCACCATACTGTTGTCTACGAGAGGGTTTTTTTTGTTTGTTTTGTTTTTTTCTTAATCTCTTCACCTTTTCCATCCAGCTCCCCAACCCCCCTACCCTTTAACAGCTATCAGTCTGTTTTCAATATCTATGAATTTATTTCTATTTTGTTTGTTTGTTTTATTCAAGAAATTCCACATATAAGTGAGATCATATGGTACTTGTCTTTCTCTGACTGGCTTATTTCACTTAGCATAATAATCTCTAGGTCATTCCATGAAAAAGGTAAGATTTCCTTCTTTTTTACAGCTGAGTGGTATTCCATTGTATAAAAACACCACAGCTTTTTTTATTCACTCATCTACTGATGGGTACCTGGGTTGCTTTCAAATCTTGGTTATTGTAAATAATGCTGCAATGAACATAGGGGTGCATATATTTTTTCACATTAGTGTTTTGGATTTCTTTGTATATATTCCCAGAAATGGAATCACTGGGTCATAGGGCAGATCTATTTTTAATTTTTTGATATGACTCTGTACTGCTTTTCACAGTGGCTACACCAGTCTGCATTCCCACCAACAGTGCACTAGGGTTCCCTTTTGTCCACATCCTCACCAGCACTTGTTTTTTTTGTTGATTTATTGATGATATTAATTCTGACAGGAATGAAATGATATCTCATTGAGGTTTTAATTTGAATGCGTTTCTCTGATAATTGGCGTTGAGAGGTTTTCATATGTCTATTGGCCATCTTTATATGTCCTCTTTGGAGAAGTGTCTGTTCAGGTCCATGGCGCATTTTCAAATTGGGCTGCTTGTTTGTTTGTCTGGTGTTGAGTTTTATAATTTCTTTTATAAATTTTGGATATTAACCTCTTATCTGATATAATTTTGGCAAATATGTTCTTCCATTCAGTGGGCTATCTTTTCACTTTGTTGATGATGTCCTTTGCTGTGAAAGAACTTTTTAGCTGGACGTAGACCCATTTGTTTATTTTTTTGTTCATTTCCCCTGCCTGAGGAGACATATAGGACAAAAAATATTGCTACAAGAAATGTCCGAGATTTTACTGCCTGTTTTCTTCTAGGATTTTTATGGTTTCAAGTCTAAAATTTAAGGCTTAAATTCATTTTGAGTTTATTCTTGTGTATGGTGTAAGAAGATGGTTCTTCTTTGAATCTGATGCTTGGCTATACATTAGTATGCACAATTCAGACTCTATGTCACTCAATTTTTAGTTCATTTATTTGACAACTTGAAATTCCTCACGAGTGGTGCTTTTATTTTGTTATTTGCATCTAGAAGTCATTTCTGACATGGTATGCAATAAATTTGTCTTTTTCTATTTAGTAACTTTTCTCCCCATTATAAGAATAACAGGTGTTCACCATAAGAACTTTAAAGAAAAACATACATTTAACAATAACAATATAAAAATCTCCCCAAGTCCCCCCCATCTGAGATAACTACTGTTGACATTCCAAGGCAATACTTCCCAGCCTTTAAAGTGCATACATGTCTGTGAAAACATAGATTCCCGGCTTCATCCCAAGAGATTTGGGTTCCATAGGTCTGGAGTGGGGGGGCCTGAGAGTTACCGCTCTTACAAGCGCCCTGTGCTGCGGATGCTTGCAGTTCTGAGGCCCGCAGTTTGAGAAGTTCTGTCCTAAACATGCAAGTGCCCATGCACGACCGCCTGGCAGTCCCAGGTTTTTGCTCACCAGGGTCGCAGAAACATCTTTCATATCCTCAAATGTCTTTCTTTATGTCATTTTGAATGGCTGTATGGTGTGGTGTGCCATTTGCATGGCCATCGTTGAGTTCCTGGCGTTCTTAATGCGGGGTCTACAAACCCTGAAGGGGTCCATGAATAAATGGGCTCCTCTTGTAATTCAATGTATTTTTTGCACTTAAAATAGTATTCTGAGAAAGATGCCACAGGATTTACCAAATGCCAAAGAAGTACATGAGACAAAAATGTTTATAAACCTCTCATGCTATCCCTAATGACTGGCATTTAGTCGTTTCCTCTAACATCTCCCAGGTGTAAATGTTACTGCCAGAACCATCACCATTTATAAATCTTTGCATAGCTATGTATGTAAATAGGTATATTGACTGATTGTTACACTATATGAAACTTCAAACCACACACAAGCCATTAAGAGCTGGTTTAACAGCACATCGCAAGAAAATAGCAAGTGAATTGATTCCTATCTGGGATAGGGGTAAACCCACTGTGTCCTTGGACTGATGAGTTTTTTCTTTTCCATTTCCTCTTCAGCTTTGCTTCACTGTGGCTCCACCAGCTTCCTTGCCCCACCCACCCCCATACCTGCTTGTCTGGAACATTTTTGTTTCCATTATGCTGTACAGTACCTGGGGCAATATATCCTCAGCCCTGCTGAGAATTAAAATACAACTTATTGGATACACACACCCCATAAATTCTTGGAAATATAGAGGAGTACACCTGAAGCCTTCTAGTTCCTCCTATGGTCCCTCTGCTGTTCTCGCTCACATTCTCTTTCCGATGACTAAACACCACTTCATTTATATTGTCTCCTCGCCACCACTAAGAATTGCCCTCTATGAGAGGGGCACTTGGCTCATTGCTATGTATTTCCCATCACTAATTCTCCCAACAGCCATGCAAAGGTGTTTCATGGTCCTTACAGAGGCAGAAACTGAGTGATTGGTAGACTTCCCTGATGCCTCAGAATGGTGAAGCTGGAATTTTAAAGATATTTTTATTAAAATATACAAATGCAAAAGTGCAAAATCATAAATATTCACCTCAATGATTTCTTTACAGACAGAATACACCCATGAGGTCAGCACTCAGATCACAGGCTGGAACATGATCAGCCCCAGAGCCCCCTTCATGTCACCTTCCTGGCACTAACTGCACACCTTCCAAGTGTAGCCAACCCTGACCTCCATCAACATGAGCTGGTCTCACCATTTGGTGCATAATATAAATGGGACCATACAGCACATATTTTATAATTGTTTTGCTCAGCATAACATTGGTGAAGTAAGTCTGTAGTATGAGGCACACTTGGAGAATCACAGATGCATACTATTCCATTTTCTGAATATACCATATTCAATTCTTTTCACTACTGAGGGCAACATGGATCATTTCCAGTTTGGGGCCATTGCAAATTAAGTACTGAAATAACATTCTTTGCAAGCCTTTGAGTGAATATATATACACATTTCAGTTGGATATATGCCAAACTGTGGGATTATTGGGTCAGTTTTAGCAAATTCTGCCAAACGGTTGTGAAAGTGGGTTGAGTAGAAGCTTAAATTGAAATCTGTTATTCTGACTCTACAGTGAATTGTGGGATAGGTGACTTATTTATTTCTAAAGAAAAATGTACCCAGTTTCTTTCCTACTCAGGAGTGAGTGGCTACCTATATCAGCCAGAGTAAGGGCCTGTTCTGTTCTGGATCACACTAAAACCTGTTGTCTTGACTGTCAGGAACTGGAGGAGGTCACTGTGTTGGTCCTCATGGTATCAGTTCATGTCCAGGCTTCTGGGCTCCATTCAAAGGAGGTGGGTTCTGCTAGAGCTTCCTCCCTCCCAGCCCCAGTTCCTGGGGATGAGGCAGCCTTTCAGCCAGTTTTATGGGAATTCGCAGCCAAAGCCAGGGAGAATTTCTTGTTCTTAACGGGCTTTCATTTAATCTAATAGGTTATTTTATGAGCCAAAGAATGAAAAGTTTAGGGTCCCAAGAAACAAATGTTAAGTCAAAAGATTTTCTAACAAGGTCTCTTTTCTTTGCTAATCAAGTGTTTATTAAGAAATATCAGACAGCCACACTGGTTTCTCTGTTGTCTGCTAGGATAAATTGCTGTGCCATCTGAGCTGCTTTTTGTAGGTGAGACTGTCAATATGACTACTACTACTACTAATAATAATAGCAGTAGTAGTAATAATAATAATAATAATAATAATAAATCTATGGTCAAGTTCCATGCACACAACTTGGTTACTACTTCTTTGTACTAAGCTGGTTTCCCACCTTTTCCTGAGACACTGGTGACATCCAATCAGAGCCTTCTCTTCTCACGTGGGACACTGAGAGCCCACCTTCTTCTGCTGTCCCTTAGAAACATTAGTAAGTAGCCATCATGCAAAAATTCTTAAGACATGGAACATGATAGAACTTGACTCAAGAATACCTCATGTTTTTGTTTCTGTACCTGGGTTCTGCCTCCTGGGAATGGAATAACCTGACCAAGGACCTCTAGCAACACATCTTTCCCAGCTGAAGGAAGACTTCTTACCTGGTAAATTGAACAAGAGTCTTGGCCCTTTGGTACAAAATTGTAGAACAAACAATTCACACATTTATCCCCATTTGGCATCCCCAGTGAACTACATTAATCTCTGAAGTGTCCCTTAGTCCACTTCTGAGGTCAGGAGAATTGACCTTAAAACTCTTTATGCTCTTAGGTTGTCTTTAGGTTTATCACTGTTTCAATGTACTCCCTCCTTCAATCCAGAGAGATCATAGAGTATTAGTGCTGGAAGCAACCCTGCAGATGGCCTGGTCCAAACACCTCGCTTTGTAGGTAAGATGGAAAATAATTTGTCCAGGGTCAAAGGTGGGAAAAATACTCATCTCTGACCTTCATTAAGGTGCTCTTTTGCCTACACCTGGCCTTCTAAGCCTCCATTGTCCTCAGAATGGCAACCTCTGCCTGGGGACTTCCCAAACCCTTAGGATGCCCAGCAAAAGCTCTCCATGATTGATACCAGGGTGTCCACAATCTCTAGGATCATTTCTAAGACCTGTCTTATCCCTTATCTTTTCATTGCTCAGAACAGTATTCTTAGAGGTTTGCCCAATCTTAAGAGCTCAGTGAATGGCCCCATGTACCCTCCCAGGATCAGAGCACATTACACAACCAACCCAGCCTTTGAATGGGAAAGAGCTGGCTGAAGTACTCCAGGAGGTGGGAATATATCGATGAAAGTGTCCCACTATGTGACCCCGGTTTGTTTGAGGAACATGGCTTGAGTAACCCAAACAGGCTAATCCTGGAGAGCATGATTCCCGTACTGGCTGTTTGCCCAGCTTGTTCTCATCTTATGCTCAGCATCTAGCATACGTCTGACACAGACTATGCTCTCAATACATATTTGTTGAGTGAATGACAGGTGAAAACAGTCCACTCCAGTGGTCTCCCACAATGGGTTCAGAGTAAAGGACATACCTTTACTTCTATCTCTAAGCACCTATATATTCTTTTATATGTAGAATAAATGCTAAGTTTGAGATTAAAAAACATAAATTTTCCTTTAGTATCTTAATTATGGTTAAAGGGTAAAATGATGAATTTGGTAGGAAAAAAATGAGATATTTGAGAAAGTTTCAGAAATTTAAATATGATATATGAGTATGTGTGTATACTCATGTAAGTCATGTTATATAAGCTGTTGAGTATAGTACGTGTCATGAGGTGACACTTCCTGTATTTAGTTTTGTGGAGACTGGTTCCTTTTAGCTAAATACTACAGGCAACTAAGGCAAAAACATTTTGAAAAAGGGAACCATTTGAATTCCAATATCTTTGTAATATTTCATGCAGGACTTCCCTGTTTTAAAGTAAACCAAAATTAACATACCCATTTATTAATGGAAAGGTGGCATACTGGAAAAATAGGCACTATGGCTATCAAATGGAATTGTGTTAAACTTTCTGAGACTGAGGAGTGTGGAGATATCATAAGTTTCTTACATTAAGTGGTTTCATTCTGCCGTATATTTGTGTATGTGCTTCGTATACTTTCCTTATCTCCTTCTCCATTTCTGGGCTCTCTCAGCCGCCACTCATCCTGCTGTCCCTCTGCCTGTTTCTAGTAAGATTAGCCAGTCCTTGAATTTGCTGCTTTGAAGTTGCTTTGGGCTGGGAAATGAGTATCCATGCATAGCCCAATCCTATGGTCTAGACCGCACAAAATGGGATAAGACAGACTTGCATATGGTTTTTTTTTTTTTTTTTTTCCTGCTAGTGACCAACTGTCTGACACTTGGGCACATCACTCAAATCATCTGAGTTATGTTTCTTCTTATGTGAGACAAGTAATCCCTACCATCCACACTGGTAAGGAAAAAGTGAAATTACTTAGTTGATCATGCTGGGCACATAGCAAGTGCCTGGTCATTGTGCTCCTGTTCTCTCTCTCCCTTCTTGGCTAAAATCAGCCTACACAAATATTAGTAGGTAGTTGTGAAATTTCTCCCATGAGGAAGTGACACAGGATTGTTCTTATCTGGATGGTGAAGACAGACACCTTTTATTCCTGTAGGTGACATTCTTCCAAGGAGTCAAAGTTACCATACAAATGAACAGGATTTAACCAATATGTTAGGATCATTATAAAGGATGCTAACTTGATGCATTTCTCAGGCAGAATATTTTTTTTAATTGAAGCAATAATCCGATGTACTTGGCTGCTGTTTTCTATATTCTTTTTGAGGAGATGGCAGTACATGATCAGCAATAAACTCAGATTTGAGCATCATGAGACCTGGTCTGTTCACAACTGTACCTTTAGGGCCTGAAACATCATCGATACACCATATTTTGACTGAATAAATATCTATTTCCTGCAGATGTTGGCATCGGTTTTCCTGTGCCTAGGTTTTGCCAAAGGAAAGGGGAAAAAGGCAAAAAGAGAGACAGAGAAGATATTTGTCTGTTTTTTTTTTCTCTGATTAGGATTAAATTTCCCTGAAATATCATAAAAATTCCAGCTGTCAGAATGACTTCATTACCTAGGCTAGAGAGTTTGGCTTCTGTGAACAGAAGGCTCCATCCACCCAGGTGTCTGTTTCAAGAACAGCATCCCTTTTTTGCACAACATTGATACAAATGGCCTTCTCTGCTAATGAACAGCAGCACAGACCCTGCTCCCCCTGTGCCACACAGGGTAGATCAGTGAAGACGAGGAGCCTGCATGCTGCCTGGATGACAGAGGTGAGAACATGATTTCCTCCCTCTTTGGCGTCATGGGGTTTGCAGTACAGATGGCCCGGTTGCACTGGGGCCATGGCAGATATGTTACTTCTTGCCCTTGCTGATGTAAGCATGGGGATATTATATTTAGTTTCTGGTCTCCATCCATAAGCTGCTTCTCCAATTTACTTGTCCACATGAAGGCAGATGAAGCACAAAGCAGTAGGACACCCAATTCTGCTTTAATTACAGTGATGGGCTGTTTGTCGGGGTGCCACAAGCTTCGATGCTGCCTTGTTTCCTGACAAATTCCAAGTAAGGGTGACACTGACTCCCCTGTCGGCCGCCAATCACCAGTCTTGGGCAGCGACAGCATTTGGATTGATTTTATTGTTTGAAACTCAACATTATGACTCCGTCAAGCTTAATGAAAAGGAGAAAATCACTCTCAGAGAGGATATGCAGTTTTGAAATCCAGAGGCTTTTGAACTAAGTCATGATGCGGGGAGCGTTCCTGGCATGGCATGGGTGACGTTGTCACTATCTGCAGTGACAGTGCAGTCATTACTTTCGTACGGGTTTAATTGTTCAACAGACACTGAGGGCCTCGTCAACACAGTTCAGCAAATGGAAATAAACCATACTGTCCTAGAGTCCTTTTTTTGATTGCTGCTTCGCACTAGTTTTATTTTCCCTGAAGAAATTACTACACTAGAGGCGATATGTTCATTCACCTAGTGTCTCCTTCCCACTGGCCTCTGAGGTCATGGCTTTAAGCACAACACTTGGACACCAACATAGCCATAGCTGTGAATTCAATGGAATCGATACAAAGATCAGGAGCCAGTAGGCTCTGGTTACTCTTTGAGGCATTATATTTTTGGAAACCAGAGAGATGGTGAGGCACAGGAGCTGAGAGACCATGGACAGCACAATGGACTCAGAGGCCTTTCTAACTGACTGGCAGAAGTAAGAGAGCAGTGAGAGCAGTGGGTAAAATCATGGGCTATGGAGTTGAACTGCATGGGTTCAAATTCCACACCTGCCACTTACCAGCCAGATGACCTTGGTCTAGATATAATAATGTCTCTGTGCCTCAGTTTCCACATATACAATGGAGGTGATAACAGCACCTGCTTCACAACATTTTTCTGAGGATTATATAAAACAAATCTTGACAGTATTCTGGTACTTGGCAAACTCTCAGACCATATGAACTATTGTTGTAGAATGTTGTTATTATTAAGACTATGTAATAGTTAATATCTTTTTAGTACTTATAGTGGGCAGATATGAATGTCACTTTTGAAGACCCAGAGATGGATTTTAACTTTATACCTATAATATTTATCCTCAAAGACACTATTTGGCCTATTCAAAAATATTTACTCATTTTTAAAACATTCTTTCCAGCTCCTTTCTTTACTTAATGTAGTTCTGTTCCTGTTCTAACAATAATGGCCTAAAGAAAATCTTATTACACTCATCATTTTAAATTAAGGTAATTGAAAACCACTGTTGAAAAGTGGACCCCAAATGTATCAGAAAATTAATTCAATTATAAATAATAAGAATCGACTGTACTTGAATGTGTGAAGTGTAGAATAGTAGTTAAACATTTAAAGAATATGCCCTTATCTTGTTACTATGGCTACAGGTTACTCCAAGATACGGTGGTTCTACAGTAACAATGGAATTACATTATTTCCTCTCCATATTGAAATATTCATCAACTAATTTCCTGTAGCTTCATATAAATCATGTTCCTAACCTCAGAGGTGAAAACCAAGGTGTAATAGTGTCTCTGTGCTCTGGGGTTATTCCATTAAACAAAGCAGAGAAAACACGTTCACATTCACTTGACTCTGAAACACAAGAAAGCTCTAAATGAGAAAAAGATGGCAGTAACATCTCACAGGAAGGTGTTAACTTTAACTCCAGTGTTTAAAATTACTTATTTATTAGGTCTATGATAGGATCACAACCATGAGAAAATTATGGTTTCATATGGGTAGAAATTGACGAAATATATGATAAAATTCAATTTGATTCCACAAATAGTAATGAAGACCTATTATTAGTTGGGCACATTAGGTAGGACCTGCCCCATACCCTATTTGTTGTCTATTAAAACATTTATATTATTTTGTATATACCATGAAACATTCAGTAGGAATAATGAAGAAAGAAATTGTGACTGAAGTCTAAAATCCCTGTCATCAGTATTTGTTTCTCCAAAGTTCCTCCTGAAATCCTAGAAATGCTAAAGGATTAGAAGCTGTGGTGTATGCAGCTGGCTCATGGCAGCTTGCGCTTGCACCAGCTGGTATGCCTCTATTCCCAACTATGTATTCAGTAATATCATTTTGATAACTTGAAATTGGCCATAAAGGGAGTATTTCACCATATACATGGAGAATCATTACAGCTCAGGTTTCTTTTTTCTTTCTAGAGTTGACTATTAAACTTTCACTAACACCACTGATTGCAAGTAGTGACGTGAAGTTATATCTTTTTCAATTTTGTAGACCAATCCCTCCTCTCTATGTGTCTGTTTATTTCTTTCAAGTCCACTCCACACATACCCATTGGATTGACTTTTGCCTCTGTAGATTAAGGTTGGATTACAGCAGTTTGTGACCTTTTTTCCAGTTCTCCCACCCTGATTCAAACCACCATTATCTTTTACCTCATCATCATCTATACCTTTTTAATTTGTCTCCTTGTATCTACTCTTGCTTTCTTTCAATTCAACCTCCATATAGCACCTGAAGTGATATTCTAAAATTGTAAGTTGCTTAAACAAGCAAAATAAAAAATAAAATAAAGTCAGAAATTTAAAACAGGAAAACAATAGAAAATTTAACAAAACCAAAATCTGCTTCTTTGAAAAGACCAATAAAATTGATAAACTTATAGCAATGGTAATCAAGAAAAAAAGAAAGAGGGATGGAAATTACCAATATAAGAAATGAAAGAGCAATCATCACTACTGATCATTAAAAGGATAATAAAGGAATACCATGAACAAGTGTAGCAAACCCACAAGTTTGCTGACTTAGATGAAGACCAATTCCTTGAAATGTATAAACTATTAAAACTTGTACAAGGATAAATAACCTGAATATTCCTATATTTATTAAATAAATTAATAATTGATTACCTATCAAAAAGGAAAGCACCCACCCCAAATGGTTTACTGATAAATTTTACTGAGTATGAATTTTACCAGATGATTTCACTGCTGAATTTTTACCAAACATTTAAGGAAGAAATAATACTAATTACTTATAATCTTTTCCAGAAAATAGAAACAGAGTATGTATTTTCTAACTCATTCTATGAGGCCAGCACTACCCTAATACTCAAAACAGGTAAAGGCATTATGAGAAAGAAAAACTACAAACCAAAATCTATATGAACACAGATGCAAAATGTCTCAAAATCTTAGCAAATCATACCCAACAATGTGTGAAAAAATATACTCATGACCCACTGGGATTTATTCCGGGGGTGCAAGGATAGTTCAACATTTAAAAATCAATCAGTGCAATCCATTACATCAATAGAAAGAAGGAAAAAAATCTTATGCTTGTGTCAGTTGATACAGAAAAAGCATTTGACAAAATTCTATACTACTTCATAACAGAAAACTAGGAATAGAGGATAACTGCCTCAAATTTATTTTTTAAAATATCTACAAAATCCTACATGTAACAGCATACATACTTAATGATGAGAGACTGGTTTACCACACTAAGATCAGGAAAAAGGCAAGAAAACTTTCTTGCACCACTCCTATTAAACATCATACTGAAAATCCTAGATAATGTAATAAGACAAGAAAATAAAAGGTATACATATTGGAAAAGAAGAATTAAAACTGTCCTATTTTGTAGATGATGTAATTGCCTATGTAACCCCACCCCAAAATCTTCAAAATAATATTACTTGAGTATATCAAGGTTACAGGATAAAAGATCAAGATACAGCAGTAAGTTAATTGCTTATATAATTAAGCATAATACTTGTGATACATCTAACAGAATATGTATGTTGAAAAGTACAAAGCAACGATGGGATAAATCAAAGAATAAGTGAATGAAGTGATACTCTGTATTCATGAGTTGGTAGATTCAGTATTGTTCAAATGTCAATTCTTCCCACTTGATTTATAGACTCAATACAATCTCTATCAAAATCCTAACAAGTTATATTGTAGATATTGAAATACTGATTCTAAAAATTCATGTGAAAATGTAAAAGATTTAGAATAGCCAACACAATATGAATGAGAACAACAAAGTTAAAAGACTCACATTACCCACTTTTAAGACTTAATATAAAGATTAAGATTAGGTAGTGTGAGTAGTCAAGATGGTATAGTTAAGACAGTGTGTTACTGGCAAAAAATAAAAAAGACACATAAATCAATGAAACTGAATAGAAATCTCAGAAATAGATCCAAAAAAATATATGCAACTTTTTTGTTTGGTCTTGTTTTGCTTTACAAAGGCACAAAGACAATTTAATAGAGAAAGGATAACATTTTCATTAAAGGATGCTGAAACAATTGAATGTTCATATGCAAAAAAACTACAAATATAGACAAAAACCTTATACCTTACATAATAAGTAACTCAAAATGGATAATAGATCTAAATGAAAAATGGTAAACTGTAAAACTTCTGGAAGAAACAACAGAAAATTTTGTTGACCTTGGGTTTGGTGATGACTTTTAAAATAGAACACCAATGACGTGATACATAAAAGGAAGATTGAAAATTGGGCTTAATTAAAACATCTTCTCTGCAGAAGACACTGTTCAGTGGCTGAAAAGATAATCCATACACTAGGAGAAAATATGTATAAAACAAATCTGATGAAGGACTTCTAGCTACCTACCTACCTACCTACCTACCTACCTATCTACCTACCTACCTATTGAACCTGTAAAACTCAACAGCAAGAAAACTAAAACCCAATTAAATAATAGATAAAAGATCTGCAAAGACACCTCACTAAAAAGATATATAGGTAGGCAATAGGTACATGAAAAGATGCTCAACATAACTTGTCACTAGAGAAATGAAAACTAAAACAACAAGATGCCACTACACATCTATTACAGTGGTGAAAGTAAGACAACACATTACCAATTCCTGCCAAGGACGCAGAGCAACCAAAAAGGACTCTCATTCATTGCTAGATGGTATGCAAAATAGCACAGCCACTTTGGAAAATAGTTTGGTAGTTTCTTATAAAGCTAAACATCATCTTACCGTATGACCCAGCAATTGCACAGCTAAGTATTTACCCAACTGATTTGAAAATTTATGTCCACACAAAACCCTACACATAAATATTTTCAGCAGTTTTATACATAATCACTAAAAATTGGAAGCAAAAAAATATTGCATTCAATAGGTGAGTGGATAAACTGTGGTGAATTCATTGAAATGCCATTTAGTTATAAATACAAATGTGCTATTAAGCCATGCAAGGACATAAATGATTTTTAAAAGGAGATTTAGAAATAAAAGAAGTCAGTCTGAAAAGACTATACCCTGTACATTTCCATTTATATGACATTCTGGAAAAGGCAAAACTCTACATACAGTAAGAAGATCAGTGATTTCCAAAGGCTTGGGAGGAGTGGCAGGGGTTGAATAGATGAGGTACAGGGGATTTTTTTTTAAGATGGGAGAACTGTATGATACAGTCAGTCCTTTGTATTAACTAGTTCTGTATCCACTGACTCAACCAGACATAGATGGGAAATACTTTAAACAAATGTTATGTTATTGCTGGCATGCACTATGTAGTCAATCAGTCCTGTGATGGCAGCATCTGTACTGAACATGTACAAACTTTTTCTTGTCATTATTTCCTAGACTATACAGTATAACAACTACTTACATAGCATTAAATTGTAGTAGATATCAAAATAATCAAGAGATGATTTAAAGGGGATGATGTACATGGGTTATATGCAAATACTATGCATCTGTGGATTTTGGTATCTGCAGAGTCCTGAAATCAATCCCCCATGGGTACCAAGAGGAGACCACTATGTGATTCTGAATGATACTGCAACATTGGCTGTGTGTAACACTGTACATCTGTTGAAGCCCATAGAACATGACACAGGATCCCAGGATGGAATGCAGAGTCTAACAATATTTACAAATATATGAAACAACCTCACAGAAGGGAATGGGGGAGAAGTGATGACCTAAGCAACTTTAGGAAGAGTGAAGTCCCTGAGATGAAAAGGAAATGAACTTGTACCCAGCACTGCTCTCTGGTTGATTAAGTTCTTTCCCATCAGGATACAGGTTAACAATTCTAAAACCATTACACAATTGTACTGGAATTGAACAATTAAGTGAATTGGTGGAGGACAGGGGGAGTCAGGTTTTTCACTGTTAGAGCAGGAGTTTACAGGCAGGCAAAGGAAGGAAGCCAGAATGACCCATGTGGTAAAGGAATTGTGTTGGAGACCAATACAAGCCATGCTTGGTCTAATGCTCTACTGTTATGTTCCTGAAATTCTTAATAATTTTAAAGCAAGGGGCTCTGTATTTTCATTTTGCACTGGACCCCCACAAATTATACAGCCAGTCCAGGTTTAACAATCATCTTCTAAATGTTAGTATTCCCTAGGGTTCCAGGTGTGGCTCCCTTTTTCCCTCTCTGTGGTCACCCTCTCCCGTTTTCATGACTTCAGCTTAATCCGGGACCCTGAAAACACATCAATAGCTCTACCCATTTGGGCTCTACTGACACCCAGACCTGAATTTCCAATTCCTTGCTTCAATCTCCAGGATTGTCTCTAGAACTCCTAAACTCACTCTCCAAGTGAGTGCATTATTTACTTTCCCTAATTCTGCCTCTTATAACATATTTTATCTACACAAAAAAATTGAATAAAAATACAAAATAAATTTCAGAATCACATTTTCTTAGGAGCATTTCCTCTCCTTTACTTTGAAATGCCTGTGCATCAGTTTATATCCCCATCCCCCTGTACTTCATTATCCCTCCTCCGGGCCACAATAGCAGAAACCCCTACCTCTTGTCCTTCTCTGTTATGATCCAACTAGCCAAAATTTCCTCCAGAGAAATCTTACTAAGACTCAAACTAGTCTCCTTTAATGGGCTGACACTGAGTAAGGATGAAATTTAAACCCTTTAGTGAGCCAGTGGTGGCCTCTCAGTCTCACCTGGGTGCATTCCCTTTCTGCCATCGTAATTCCGAGCACCTCCACCCCTGTCCTGCCTGGTTATTATGCCACAGTTCCACGTGTGCTCTCCACCTGGGATGTTGCCACACATCCAGACATGCTCTCTGTACCTGGAGTGCCTATATCCCCCTCCTCTACTTGGCCTCATTGAAGAAACAAGGGTAGGGCTAAGCAAAGCCTTGGTACCCAGTTGATCTCTTTTATCTTCCATTCTTGTTCCCCTTCAGTTCATTCCCTGCCCAGCAACTAGATGGCATACTCCATAGCATAGATCTGGTCCATCATGCCCCTCCTCAGTCATTTAGTGGCTCCTTGTTTCCCACAGGAAAATGGCCAGACTCCTAATGTGGTTTACGAAGCCCTCATTGTCTAATCTCTCCGGCCCCAGTCTCTCTTGCTCTCTGTCCTTGATTTCTTTCTTTCCTCATATCACTGGCACTTTCTGTCCCTCTCCACTTCCATCCCTCTTCCTTTCTCTCACTTACTTATTTTCTTTTATACCCTAATTTCCACCCTTTCTCCCTCTCCCCTTACCTCTTCTTCTTCCTTCTTTCATTCCCCTCATTTTCTCTCTTCTGCTCTCTCTCTCCCCCGCCACCTCCATATACTCCCTCCTTTTCCTCCCTCCCCTTCTCACAATTTGAGTTCTCAAAATATGTCTCTACCCGCCTCACATTCTGGTTTTTTGCCTGTGCTGCTCCCCATGTCTGGGAAACCTGTTGCTTCTCCATTGATATCACTTTCACTTTCAGCTCCAAATTTGCTCACACACTCACATGCTGACTCAAATTTATGACTTATACCCACCTATGACCTATGTCTTGTTGATTCGAGTCTCAGCTTAGAAATCACTTCTTCCAGGAATTTATCTCTGGACCTCACAAGTCCTTTGCAGGTATCCATCCTTACAGAGTTTCTGTCCCACATAATAGCTTGTATGAATTAAAAACAAAGTTCCCTTTCTTGGAAGACTACTCTTCAAGGCATAACAGATACTTTGTGAGGGCCATTTAAGCCATATTTTAATCTTCCCTTTCCAAGTGCCCTTTGGAGTGAACAACCTTCGCAACTGTCCTGCCCCTGCACTGTTCCCATGACAGCCTACACTCCCCCATCACAGCACTTGTCTTTATTACCTGCTCCTAACTCTCACCAGATTGGAAGTCTCACCTGTTTTGTTTTGTTTGGTTTGGTTACATTCCTATGCATTTTGAATGCCCAGCATTTGGCCCGATGTGAATTTGATGTTTAATTATTGCATCTGAATAAACAAATGAATAAGTGAATGGATTAATGAAACTATTGAATGAATGAATGAATAAGTACATGAATGAATCAGTATGTGAGTGAATGCACAAACCCATTTTTATAAAATGCTTTACCAACTCTACCAGGAAATTAACATCTTTTAAGTTTCTACAGAATTTAAAATAAAATGGTACAGATTTTTCATGCAACTCTACTCTTGAGACATCACTTTTGAACTAAAAAGATTTCCTTCTTGTTTTACCTCCTGTATTAGACTGTAAGTTTTCCAATATTGCTGACCATATTTTATTCATCTTTACATCCAGCACCATAACGTGCATGTAGTAGATGTGCAAATTTTATTTAAAATAAAATGAACTTGATCCCATTCCCATAACACTAAACCTTACTATCCTTAGTTGCCCAAACACATTTCAAGCACTACTTTATTCCAGATGTATAGAAAGATAAGCAAGGAACAGAATTCCTGTAGGAAACCTACCATCCCATCAGGAAACAGACACATATTGAACAAAGGTGGTACAATACCACAAAGGTGTGATCCAAGGACCAACTGCATGAGAATTACCTAGGATGCTTCAACAAAGATTTCTGGACTGTACCCCATCACCCTCATAATTAAAGTCTTTGGAATAATCCTTCTGTCCTCTGCAAGCTGCGCCCCCCCCCCCCCCGCCCCTTTACATCATTCCCATCCTAGTCATTTAGTCACTGCTTCCTCCAGCATGACACACACCCCTGTGGAGTACAGCTGCGATGTGATGGCCACCATTGCCTGAACCAGGGAACTGACTTTTCTAACCCAGCACATGTAAAACAAAACGGCATTTGGAAAGAAATTCCAAGGAGTATTTTCTAAGAGATGTGGCAAGAAAGCAGCCACTTTTGTCCAGGATAGAAAAATAAAAGCCAAACTACTTAAAGAGTACCAGAAATATAACCAGCAAGAAGTCTGTTGCAAAACCAACAAAAACAATTTGTGGTTTGGTCTATAGTCACTGACTTTTAGAAACCCTGTTCTTCCTAAGGAAAACTAGACAAAAAAAGAGCTTCAGTCTCTTTGAAAATGTGCAAGAGGAATATCATTTGTGATTAAACTGTTATGAGAAGCATACCCATAACTGCAAGAAATTCTTACCACGTCTTTCTAAAATTGCAGCTTGGTATTTTATGTGGCAAAAATGACTGTAAAATAATGATCTCTTGAAATCCACCTAAACGACCCACAATAAGGAAGTCAATACATAAATTATGGGGTGGATATCGTGGACTATTATGAATCATGTTCTCAAAGAACTTTTTAAGCATAGAAGAACATGTACAGAAATATTACTAAGAGAAAATACAGGTTACAAAACAGTATCATAGTATTGTTTCAGTTTTATTTAAAAATGATATGTATACACTAAAATATTAATAAAAGGATTCCAAGTGTGCTGGTATTTAAAGGTGATTCCTTTTATTTTATTTTATTTTATTTATTTTATTTTATTTGTGATAACATTGATTTTTTTATTTTTATTTTTATTGAATTTATTGGGGTGACATTGGTTAATAAGTTATATAGATATCCGGTGCACAATTCTATAATATATCACCTATATATTGTATTATGTGTTCATCACCCAAGACCAGTCTCATTTTATCACCATTTATCCTCCTTATACCTTCTTCTAACTCCCCCCATCCCCCTTCACCTCTGTGTCTATGACGTTTCTTTCTTTCTTTTTTTGCTGATCCTTTCACTAAAGGTGATTCCTTTTAAATGTTCTACTTTAACTGTTTCTATATTTATTCAAGTTCTCTATAATAACCATGTATTATTTAGAGAAATTTAGAGTAGCTACTTAATTGACCATCCAATCTGGTACATTTTTTAGTATGAATGAGGGCTCCCTAGTAATAATGTCATCAGGACCACAGCCAGAACAGGGACTATTTTAGACAAACATGATGTTTGTTTGCTTTGGATTGAACTGTCCCCCAAAATTCATATGTTGAAGTCTTCACCCTTAGTACCTCATAATGTGACCTTCATTGTAGATGTAATTAGTTCGAATGAGGTCATACTGGAATAGGGTGGATCCTTAATCCAATACGATTGATTTCCTTATAAAAAAGGAGAAATTTGGACACAGACATACACATAGGGAAAATATTATATGAACATGGAGGCAGAAATTGGAGTGATTCATCTATGAGCCAAGGAATGCCCAAGATTGTCAGGAAAACAGCAGAAGATAGTGAGGAGGCATGACACAGACACCCGCTCAAAGCCTGCGGAGGAACCAGCTCTGCCCTGACCTAGATCTATCTAGGACTTCAGATCTCCCGAACTGTGAGACACCAAATTTCTGTTGTTCAAGTCACCTATTTTGTGGTACTTTTCTTAGGGCAGCCCTAGAAAACTGAAATGAATACCACTGTAGTTATTTTATGTTTGGAAAACAAGAACAATTCCAGGATGGTTAGAGTAGAATGAAGGTCCACACAAGAAGCTTCTTCACTCAACTAGTACTATAAATAATAGTACTGTTAGTCAAAAATATTTGCTTCTTCATGTCTGGCCCTTCCCTTGGAAGTCCTGCCCTGGTGCTCTCATGCTTGAACATGTGACTTGCTTCAACCATTGAAATGTGAGCACAAGTCACATGTGCCACTTAGAATTGGGAGCTCTAGACCAAGCAATGGTTCTGTTATCTTTGCCCCTTGCCATGTGACCAGCTTATTCTAGAGAGGAGCTGCTTCTTTAGCCTGGATCCTGAAATGAAGAAGGTCTAGAGCAGACCTGAAACTAACCTGCAATGGACCTGTAACATGGGACAGGAACAGATCTTGACTGATTAATTCACTAAAATCTTCAGGTCATTTGTTATAACAGCAAATTTTAGACTAAGTTGACTAATAAAACATTTACTGAACAACTATTGGGTACCATCCTGGGAATGAAATAATAAATTACACATAGATCCTTCCAGCCAGGAGCTAACATTAAACTGTGTATCATCTGCCTTTAAAATATAAAGATTCCTGATCTCAGATTTTTGTTTCTTTTTGTAACACTTGCAAGTAAATGTTAAATCATGTTATTTCAATAGGTTTTTATAGATAAAAATCTGTGCCCTCATATTCAAACTGTCTTTCGAAATCTTGAATTACATGTACAACTACAAGGTGGAGCAAAAATAGTTTTACAGTGGTGAGTATGCAAAACACAGTTCATCCTTGTCTTATCAGTTATTGTATTGTTTTTCATACAAACAACTGTCAACCTACTTTTGCCTGCCATGTATAAAGTTTGCCAATTACAATTTTATGGTTTAGGGAAAGAAATTCCTGTGAAAAATAAACCTGAGTTAATTATTCAGTTATTTAATTATCATTTTGAAAATGAGATTTTCAGACACTATCAAAAGTTATATTAAGGGGCAAAAACCAACCACTTCTGTGGAAACAGATTTATTTCATTTACTGTTAAAGAATATTAATTTCAAGGAGCAAGCTTTGAAAGCAACCAAATAAGTTGTCAAAGGCAAGTAATTCTTCACTAAGGAATGCTCAAAAAGCAACAGATTATATAAGGATAGAGGGGAAGATACCTTTCAAGTGGAGGTCGAAGGGTTATGTTCTAAAGTCAGCATTATAAAGCAAAAATTGCATGGTGTCAAAATTATCCTTGAAAGTCTCTTACATGGCATTTAAATTGCCTAGACCTCAGCCCTTAAAAGTTCAAAAGCTACGAATTAAGGTCTTTTGTTTCTCTGGGGCAATAAAGGCCAAGGTCTAATTTGAAAGGAGCAAAGGACAATGGGAAAAATAAAGGGTCATCATCTCTTTTGGCTCTTTCTCTGAGTGATTCTCCCTCAAGCTTCTCTCTCCTGCTCTTTCTCCTCAACAGTTGCATGTAGCTGAAGTCATATAATTATGCAGGTACCTTTAGCAATTTCTGTTTTTAGCACAGTTTTAATATGTAAAAGGAAATGCGTTGAGGGCCTATTATGTACCCTGTCCTGGGCTGATGTGGAGGAGAGAAAGCAAAACAAAAAGAAAACAAAAATGAGACCTCAAAGGAGTGGGAGAGACTGGAATGCAAACAGGTAATAAGAATACAGTGTGGTCCAGTCTAGGCAAGAGATAAAGTCACACCAGAATCAACAAGCAAGGAGGACTTGAAGACTGCTGCAGTAGAGGAGATTAAACCTTAACCTTGCTTAAACAAAGGGCAGGAGGTTGTATAAGCACTGGAATGAGCCAGTGAAAAAGTACTGGGGGATATGAAGGGGCAAGTTGGTCAGTGTAATTGGACCATCTGTGTTTGCTAATTGGGACTGACTGGAGTTAAGGCCCTACCTTCCTACAGAGACTGACAGATAGGGGACTATCTCCTTCAATGATTACGTTTCAAAAGAATGGTTTACATACAGGTTTTTGAGAAAGATGTTCCTGAGTGGTAAAACTGATGGAAGCTAGAAGATTTACATTTCAAAGGGCAGAGTCAGAATTATAGTAACAAGTTTTCTAAAGTAAATTCTTTAAGAAAAGGAGGGTGAGGGGCCTATAGTTAGGAACACACTTGTCTAGGTTTAGGCAAGCTGAGGGGCAACATTAAGGCTGTCTTGGTAAGAGGTAAGCACCAGATGCTGTGAGTAGTTCTCAAGCTGTGGCTGCACTTTAGGATTATCTGAGCTTTCAAAAATCTCAATGCCCAAGTCATATCCCTGACACATTACAGCACCAATTACGTACAAATCTTTGGGCTGGGCAGCAACGTGGCTTAAAGCTTCCCAGGTGTGTCAATGGCAGATCAGGTTGAGACAAGGGGCTACAGGTATGAAAAAGAACACCTGAAGTGAGTCTAAAGACTAGGGGTGGGAATTAGCCGGGGGAGAACACAGTCCAGACAAAAGGAACTCCAATAGCAAAGTTTCTTCAGTAGGAAGAAAGTGTTTTGGCTTGTCCTTTTGAACACAGTGTTGGTATAAAGGAAATAACCACCCTCCATGAGCTGAATCAATACACAGTCATAATGCATCAGCTCATTTCCACATGTCAACACCTTTTTATCTCCCTTTGTTAGGGGTCACTAGTTCTTTAAGGGGGTGAGTATGAATGGCTTCTATCTGATGATTCATTCCGTAGTGCCAACATGCATCCCTAACCGATATAATGACAGCATCTTCTTTTCAAAGGTGTAAGGCTAGTGTAATGTCCATGAAACTAAAATACACACTGATCTACAAAGGTGACATGCCCTCTTAAGGTACAATGCATTTCCTTTAGGGGGTGATTGCGTGTGAAGGATACACTTTTAAGTTAAAGAAAATTGATTTTGTTGTGGTTATTGCACAAAGGTTGATGTTTTCAAAGACTCCAGATAAAAGGCACTGCAGGCTGCTAACAAGCCCCTAATAGGACTAGATCAAGTTTTACTTACCTGCTTCCAGACCCTGTCTTCAGCATCGTGGTGACAAGAAACCAGGATTTGACAGCATTCATTTTTGTTGCCTCCTTCCGTAAATTCTATGCTACTTACTCATTCATTCAGCACAGGTGTTTTTATGGCCATACTATATTTATAGTAATTCAGAGGCTTGCCGTCAAATAGATAGGCACATCTCTCTGATCAGGAAGGCAACAGAACCCCTACTTCATATTTCAGACAAAAATATGCCCTGCTTTTTCCTCACAGTGTTCTTCAAAGGAGCAATTTTCTAAAATTCAAACAAGGGTGTCATCGTTAATAAGATGGCTTTTTCTCGTTCTTTTTCTTATCATCTTGTCCAAATCAAGGGCATTGGATTCCAGAAACCAGGCCCCTGTGGTTCCTTCATAATGCTACTCTCAATCGGGTTTCTTATTATCTAATCCTGATTTCATAGATTGTCACAGGATTGACATTTTAGATTAATTTCAGTCTTTTTATTGCTTTTTAATAGCTAATTGCCACACAGTCCATCTCATTAATGGTATTGTGATTCAGGTCAGCCATTGAGATGATTACAGATAACAGACCAGTATTATCAGTTGCTTGTTCTTCTGTGATGATCACCGGCCACATAATGAACCACGCACGAACTCATTGAGCAGGGTGTGGGTGGCTGTGAGATATTAAGGATGCTACATTTAGCATCACATTCCATTTTCAGATGAGTCAGAGAGATTTTGGAAACAACTTCAACCTAACCCAGTTTACAATATAGTAACATTTAAATTGCATTTTAAAGTCTAAATTGACATCTGAGTCTCACCCATGAATTTTTGAGCAGATGTTAAAATAGACACACAAAAAAGGGCCTTTAGATAGTAAATACAAACTTCACAAATGTCAGGACACTGGATAAACTTTAGTTTTTCATTTAAACAGGCGTAACATGGAATTAACCTGTTCATTAACAGCAGTCTATCAAGCATGTAAAATTACGTCAGATTGGCTGTGCTGGTTTTAAGGCTCTTACATAAAGCAGGTTAACATGTGATCTTAGACATATGATTGGAATTATAATTCTGTAAGAAAGGTATATTAAAAGTTTGACTAGTGTGGTTGTCAAGCAGGTAGCAATCAGAATTATGGCAGTCATAGGGACAGATCTATGACAATGAAGGTGAAGGGAGACAGCTTTGTTTGTCAAAATGGCAATTCTTCATTTTTGGAATGTCTGCAAATGAATTTGACCCACCACATGTGGATTCAGATCAAAGGCCTCATATAGCATATGGTCACTGTGGCACTTATGTGGCCTTTCAAATGCCAGGCCCACAGTAATAACAACCACTGAAAATCCTGTAAACCTATCCAGCTGCCTTCAATGATGTGACTTAAGAACTGGGGGGTGGGGGGAAGAGGATGATATTTTATAAATATCAATTTTCAAAAGTCTCTGATCTGTTGGCATTAACTGATGAGCTCAGAGATGCTTGGAAACCTTACTTCCTGTACAAGAACTGTAACCATGGCAACCTACATTTTTTAAAATGTTGAAGGTGTTTTTAAACATAAGGTGAGAAAAGCAGTTTTTACAGAAATGTTTGCCTGGGACCTCATGTCCAATTTTACCAGTGTACTTATTTTTTCTTTTACTGAGACTTTATGCCATGCTAGATGCTTTCCTGTTGGAGAAAAAAATTGGACAGCCCAGGACAGTCACAAATGTTTAGACCACCACACTGCCATGACCGTGAGACTTGCCCTTGCACCAAGACTGTGCCAGTGTGCCTACTGTCCCATGTAATACGAAAGAAAAAGATGGGGGACTCCTTCCGAAAGCTTTTGAATTGCTGATGCTATTTGTTCCCTGTGATTTTTAAAGGCTTTATTGAAAGACTTCATTTTTAAAGACTATCATATATTCTACAACAAATTAATTAAGAACAACCCTAGATTTCCAGAGTAATGTGTTAATATCTCCGGATATAAGTAGAAGATAGAAAACAATTGTGTGATGTTCAGTATTTGAATGTTGCATTCACTACTGAAGAAATCATCAAATGAATGCTTTTTTAACAGTGAGATTTTATTTTCTTAAACAATTATAATTTTCTTTGAACTGGGTATATAGAAGGGGTTTTATGGAGGCAAATTATAGTGAAAGATTACATTGAACTATTTGGAGCTAGAAGCAGATCAAACACACACAGATACTGAATAGCAAGCTGAGCATTCGGGGTTTTCATTGTCTGCCACTTCTGCCCCCCTTTTGTTTTGGCAAACCATCAGCACATCTCTCCTACCTTGACTCTGCATGGGTTTGCATATTCATAGAGTTAAAACGTCACCCACCATGGCTCTCTCTTATCCACATTCTTTATTTGTTACCCATACATCTCTGTCACTCTCACAATATAACTCTTCCCAACTAATTACATTAATCAACAACAAGCACCAACTCTAAAAATGTGCCCAAGATGGGAGTTTCAAAAGCCTGAGCTACTACGTCAAGTAACCCACTAGAGTTGTTTTAGGAACTTGCATCTCAAAGTGAGTGAGGCAGCTATCAAGCCAGAGAACACATTAATCGTTATTAATATAATTCTCTTCTATACTTGGGAATCCATGTTTTCCTATTGATGCCAGTTTCTCTCTCCACTTTCCTGGCTCTAATTCAGAAGTAATTAAAACCAATGAGCCTTTTTGCTCAGGGATTAGGTCTGTTTTACAAGGAATTAAAGGAAAATAGATCCAGCATTGGTTAAACATGAACTACATCACACACATGACATTATATATATATTCCATATAATCAAGTCCTAAACTTTATTTTACAGAAAATAAAAAACAGTCATGTGTTCCATTTGTTACATATTTGAGGTCCAGGCACTGACTAGAAGGTTTTCATTACGGTTTTCATCATCATCACTATTATCATCACCATCATCATCACATCCCCATCATCATTATGCTTCTTTTTTTCCATGGTATCATTGAATCCTTCCAACAAAACAACAGGTCATTTTATTGTACGGCACATTTCACAGATGAGTAACCTGAAGTTCAGGGGAGCTGGTTTGTATGCTCACAAACTCGCAGCAAGTAAATGATAGATCTGAGAGTCGTGTGGTGGGGAAGCCAAGGGCAGGAAGTGTCTGAGAGGTGCTCGAACTTCAGGTTGCCTAAAAGACATTAGGTGAGCTTGTTAAAATACCTGTTGCAGAGGGGAGAGGGGAGGGAATTTCAGGGGAAAGGGGGAAGGATTTACAGGAACAAGTATAAAGGACACATGGACAAAAACTATGGGGGGTGGAATTGGGAGGGAGGTGGGAAGGGCTGGGGTGGTGGGTTGGGGTGACAGAAAGACAGAATAAAAGACAGAAAACTGTACAAGATCAACAATTAAAATAAAAAAAAATACCTGTTGCAGACTCCACCATGCCCTCCTCCCCTACAAACACTCACACACATTCTGATCCAATAGTTCCGAGGTGAGTCAGAAGTCTGCATTTTTGACAAGTTCCCCAGGAGATTCCCATGGAGGTGGTCTATGGACCACACTTGGAGCAGTGATTTTACAGATGTATCAGGAACCTTTGAGGGACTCGATTTCCTAACTGAAGGAGCTACTGAGGGCAGTTTCAGACCTCAGCACACTCACCTGTGTAGCTCTTCCCTGATTTCCAATTTCCAAACTTGCTGCCGAGTCCAGCTCTTTCCTCAGAGACACCCATCTTATTACCCATTATGTGATTAAGGCTCGCACTTAGATTAACATATAATAAAAACAACAGTGGCTACTAATTGTTGAGCACCTGGTAATGCAAGGCTCCAAGCTGAATGCGCCTCACCTTGTTTCATTGTCTTTGCCATCTTGCCATCATCGTGCTTGGAAAGGCACGGGTGCTCACCACACCCAGGCCTAGTCTCCTTCCTGACGCACAGAAGGACTGTTTCCCAGCCCCTCTGCAGTCCGATGGAGCCATTTGAGTAGTTCTAGCCGATGCGTGCCATTTCCACTCTCTTTTCCTGTACGGTGGCCACAGACATGTTTCAGATAGTGCCAGCGGGCTAGATAGTGGAATTTCTTCAGCCTCGATTCTTGAGTTGTTAGATAGCATAAAAGCTCCACCAGCTACAACTGAATTTATGACATGAGCAGGAGATAAACAAATCTTTGATTTATCACACCTCTGAGATTTCATGTTGTTTCATTCTGCTTTTATTTCTGCACCATAGCCTATCTTATCCTAACCAATAAAAAACATAATCAGCATTATCATCATCACAATAATCAGATTTACTATGTATGATAATACATGCTTACTGAACACTGTATCAAGCACTTGGAAAACGTTATCTAATTTAGTACTCATCACAACACTACAAATAAGACAGTTATTATCTGTATTTTATAAAGTCACATAACCAGTAACAGATAAGACAGAAATGAAAACCCAGACAGTCTGATTCCAGAGCCCATGTGTTTAACCAAAACAATAGAATGTAGGTTCCTTAGTGCCAGAGTTGGGGCTTTAGATGCTTATCCCACCCAGTCCTCTGCCCACACTAACAAGTGGGCATTATTGTCTCAATTTTCTAATGCAGGGGTGTCAAATTCATTTTCACCTGGGGCCGTATCAGCCTCAAGGCTGCCTTCAAAGGGCTGAATGTAGAACCCCTTGCCCCTAGTTAAGGAGTAGTTACATTTATACAGACAGTCCTAAAATTACATTTGTCCCTTTGAAGGCACCTGTGAGGCTGATGTGGCCCCTGGTGAAAATGAGTTTGACACACAGTCCTAGTGCAAATGCTGAAGATTGGCAAGTCGAAGTATCTGCCCCAAGGCCACAGGTTTTGTTGAACCAAAGGTCTCTCTGACTCTTAAGTGAAACCTCACTCATGCTGAAAACCAGGGTGTCCAAGCAGGTGATGTTGAT
This sequence comes from Glossophaga mutica, assembly GCA_039655065.1. NCBI lineage: Eukaryota > Metazoa > Chordata > Mammalia > Chiroptera > Phyllostomidae > Glossophaga > Glossophaga mutica. The sequence continues at coordinate 27,015,886 of CM077315.1, forward strand.
TTCTCTGAACTTGTGTTGGAAACATCTAGGAGCCCCAGGCCATGCAAGGTGAGCAAAGGTGGGTTTATAGTTGTGAGTGTGCAAAACAGAGTTTATTCTTGTATTGTTTATTAATTATTGTATTACTTTCCATATGACCAATTATAAACCTACTTTGGCCCCACCCTGTACATACTAGGGCACTTAGCACAGGGCTTCAAGATTTCAGGAACCTTAGTCAGATTTTCCAGTTTAAAACTGCAACTAGCCCTGCCATGTACTGCTATATATATGGCTTTGGGTAAGTTTCTTATCCTCTCTAGCAAAATGGATTGAATTAGATAATTTGAGGAAAGTCTAGCATCAGATAGAGGCAAAGCACCAAATAGAGGCGAAGAGTGTTGTGATTAGAAGATTGGCAGAGAGCTCTGCCTGGATGGGCTAAATGGGTTTACAATGGTTCCCACAGTGGCTCGTTCTTCAGCTGCCTGACACCGTCTGGGCAAGCCCTTGGGTGCTTTTCTCCTATAAAATAAGGCAGGCAGCGCAGGGAGCTCCGCTTTGGGTTTTCTCTAAATTCCTTTGGTTACAGGTAAGACTGGGTTTACAGCCCCACGCCCCCGGAGTCCCTCTGCAATGATTTTCTAGTCTCAGGTCTCCTGCAAGCCAGCCAGTGGCAAATCCTGAAGGGCCACTGGCGGGATTCAAGGATCTGGTCAGAGAACAGATTAAGAACTTCAGGGGCCTAGTCCTAAAATTCTTGGAAGTCCTGAAATGTGGGCTGGGGACAGGTGGGGGAACCCAATAGGGTTGTAGTTGGAGGTCTCATTCTAGTTTCTCTGAGCCGAGGAAGCAGACATTTTTCTTTGCCTTTTTGGACTCTGGGATGAGTTAGGTCACTTTCCTGCTGGCTCAGTAGTCATGCTAGTATCTGGGTTCCTAGTCTAGCTGAAGTAAGCAACCTGGCTTTCAGCTGGAAGCTTAAAAAAATAGCTACTACCAGTAATAGAGAGTACGGACAGCCAGTGCTGTTCATGAAATGCCTTCAGTGTACCAAGCACTACAAAAATGGTCTTACGTATAGATTCCATTTAATTTCTTTATACAATGGGCATTATTGTTATTACCATCTTACTGATAAGAAAACAAAGTCTCAGAAAGTTTAAGTTGCTTGCTACAGGTTACCAGGTAAAGGTGTGACGGAGCTGGAGCCTGAATCCAGGCAGTCTGACTCCGAAGTCTCACACTTAAACAGCACCCTCTGGCCTGGGCGCTGAGCTGTAAGCAGGGTCCAGCTCTTTTTTGCTAGCAGAGAGTGCCTGGAGCTATTGAATGGGAGCAGTGAGAGGGGATAAAGGACTTGGGCCAGAGGTATTTGGGAATCTGTAAAGAAGTGGAGCCTTAAGGAAAAAATGACCAAGTCTATCGAGTTACTATAGACAGGAGGTGGGAACCCCTCCAGAGCTCCAGAGCTGCCCTTAATACTGCCCCTCAAGACCCTTTGACACAGGATTCTACTGACAAACAATGGAGAAATGCTGCCAACCCCTGCCTTTCTTGAAATTTCAAAATGCCCAGTAAATGATAGATAGTCTGAGATGTGTTGTAAGGAAAAGACCAGTTTGTGTGCCTAAGTCCATTTCTGATTTGCCTTTAGCCGTACTACCCTTTTTACTACACAAAGCCTATTAGCCTCCGCTAGAAGAAACAGGGGCAGCCATCAAGGAAGGCATCTGAGGGAGACGTATGGAGCCAGGGTCTGTGTTTGAAGAGTTTGTTGTGGAGGATGCGGTGAGCGCAGGTGGGGAGAGCAGTCTGGAGGCTAACGAGGGTCCAGGTTAGGACTGCTGAGCCCCTGCATTGGTGACTACAGCACAGAAGCAAAAGGGAGTATCAGTGACACAGGTGTAAAAATTAAAGACAAGATGGAGGCAAAGCTAGTTTGAAAGATGGCTTAAGAAAGAGGCGCCAGGTTCCAGTTCAACCTCAAATTACGCATTGCAGACCTAGACTTGGGGCGAAAACTCGGAACTAGGACAGTGCCCTCTCCCTCTGGAGCAACGGTGGGAAGAAGTAACAATGAAGGGGGCTTTGGAAAGGACCTTCAGCAAGACCTGTCTGCAGGATGCAGGAGACAGTGATGGGAGAAGTGGGAGGTCCGCACAGCATCTAAGGCATGAGGGTGTTTCACTCAAAGGACCGTTTTTTTTTTTTTAAGTAGGAAAATGAAATTTGGGGACAAATAAAGAATGTTCACTTTGTGGAAAGGTGCTCATTTAGAAAGCATCTTGCCATAGGCAGTGAAGCGGACAGTTTATAGTTGGTGCCTAGATCGTAAGCTATATTTTGAGCAAGAAATGGTGCCCAACAAACCAACTCATAGCAGCAGATCCCTGGCATTAAGAGAGTGAATTCTTTATACTAAAAACAAATAACCAAGTGCTGGCAGGTACAATGAGGAGCAAAATACCAGACCTGACTGTATCGTATGTAAATCTCTAAGGCAGTGTTTAAGCAGGAGGAAGAGCCTCTTAAGTGGAAATGGGTTTGAGGACCTATCAGTAATTGGGCTGAGAAGAAGAAGGGCTAAAACCAAGCACATCTCCAGAGCCAACCAAGTCAGCAGATAATTAACCTCTTGATACCTTCCCTCTTTCCAAATCAGATTTTTATTATCTCAGAAACATTTAAACTTCAAGCAATTGTGAAGAACACAGGCTTTCCGAGCCTGCTTCCACTGACATGCTGTTTGATTAATTTATGTGGTTGGGCAGACAGTTCAAAGAGATGCAGGCTGCTCTCACCTACAGCCTCATTTCCATACTGGATGTATCCAGAGGTGGTTACCATACAACAGCCCATTTTTATATCCAACTTTGTGCCTTTGGAAGTTCACATTTAACTTTGCATTGATAAAATATCATTTTCCAATTCAGATTTTTAAAAAAGACTCGTGGGTATTAAATATGTTTTGCAGAATGAGATGTTATTAACCTTACTGTGAGGCAAGAGTAAATACATATTACGGCCATTCATGAAACATGGTCACGGGGTTGCAAATCTCCCAAATATTTGAAAAAATAGAGTAGTCGCCTCTTGCACCACATAATTAGTTCCCCAACATTTTGTGAATGAAGCAATTGGATTCTTGTATTTGAAGATGCCTTGTTTTGTTGCGTTTTTATTTCAGGAAGTGAGAGTCAACACAAAAATGAATACACTGTGTAAGGGAACATAGCAGACTTCTCCTAGGGTTTTAATAATTCCCCCAAGGTTTATGAGGATTTTAATTTGGTGATTATCAAACATATTCTCACTGATCTTTTCCTGCTGTATACTTAGGTATTGATGGGGTACCAGATTCTTGTTCATAGGCACAATGTGATAGTGTTAAAAGAAAATAAAAATCATTGTGTTGGAGAAAGCTGGGCCCAAACATTGTTTTTATTACAGAGCTGTGTACTGATGAACATTTTACTTAGTTTTTCAGAACACCACTTTATCATGCCCCTTTCTCTCCTATCCTAAAACTCTCTTACCAAACTCTTTCAGCCCAAACTTTACTTTTGATTGTTTCTTTTCCTAATTATGATGTTTTCAAAATTTGTCTCCTTCCTTCTGGTTCCCATTGTCAAATAACTCATCCAGGCATTAAGCATCATCTAATGGATGGTGCCATCAAAACAAAAATGTGAAAAAACATTGTTCTTTCCAGTAGAAACAGCTCTGCAAATGTCTCTGCTCTCCTTCAGCCCAAAGCTAATAACAACCATTCTATAAGTGTTTATAAAATGATAGAATAAACTCTACCTAACTTACCATAAGGTGCTGACTTTGTTGTTTTATTTTTAAATTAACTTATTCTAATTATAAAAGGTATATACACTTGTTAAATAAATAAAGGAAGGAAGAAATAGAAGAATAAATAAATAAAAGAGGAAAATAAAATTAGCTTGAAATTTCACCACTGAGAGACAACCTCTGATAACATTGTGGTTTTTGTATCTCTACAAATATAATTGAATATAAATATATATGAGTTTGCACATATATACATTTATATGTGTGTATAGGTAGCATCAAATTATGTATTCAGGTTGTATTATGCTTTTAAAATTTCACTTTTTTGTGGGAATGTTTCTTTCATTGAGTTCTTTAAAATCCTGTTTAATGTCCACATAAGAAAACATCTTACAGAGTGTGAATTTATTTGTTTCCTGTTTTGTTGGTCAGATTTCCACCAAGAATTAAATATTTTAATGATTTTGTGATGATGATGATTTAAGTACATGGGTATGTGGCCAAATTTACCTAATTTCTTAGCATTGATGATTACAAGTTGAAGTTTATATTAATACATAATTATCAAAATGCTGTGCAAAGAAATAACACTAGAATTTACTCTGGCCTGAAGCATATGAAAGTCCCTGTTTACCTTTTTCTTGCTAGCATTAAATGCTAAGATTTGCTTAAATCTGTCACTTTGATAGATTGAAAGATAAAGCTTCCTTACTTCCTTCCTTCTTTCCTTTCTTCCTTCCTTTCTTCTTATTTACAAATTACTGGTGACTTTTTTTCTTTTCTCCATGTCTTATAAAGTAGCTGCCTTCTCAAGTCCTATTCCCTTTTTCTATTGGAGTGTTAATGGTTTCTCTATTGATTTATGAGGGCTTATTACTTGTTGTGGATATTCATCTTCATCTCTTGCCTGTCATATATTTGTTGCCACTTCTTGCCAACTTGTTCTTTGAATTAATTTTGTTTGATGTTTTGAAATACTGATTTTTTTAATTTTTAATCAGACACAGCATTATTATTCTTTATGACTTACTCCCTTGTTTTTACAATTAAAATCCTTGGCCTATTCCAAGAACAGAATCACGCTAGCATATATGTTGTTCTAAATTTGTATGGCTTTGTGTTCACATTTGATTCTTCAAATCATCTAGCCCCATTTTGAGTTTTTCCCCTCCAATTTATTTTCTTTTCAACTGCTTTTTTTTTTTTTTCATTTCTTTTTTTTTTTAATCAGTATTTTTTAATTGTTGATATTGTACAGTTTTCTGTCTTTTACCCCGCCCCAGCCCACCACCCCAGCCCTCCCCACCTTCCTCCCATTTCCACCCCCCCATAGTTTTTGTCCATGAGTCCTTTATACTTGTTGCTCTATCAACTGCTTTTAATATTGTATTTATTCACTTTTAGAGAGATGGGGAGGGAAGGAGAAAGAGAGGGAGAGAAACATTGATGTGCAAGAGATAACAGCTATCATTTTTTTCTTGTATGCCCCCTACTGGGGACCTGGCTGCAACCCAGGCATGTGCCCTGACTGGGAATCGAACCAGTGACCTTTCAGTTTGCAGGCCAGCACTCGGTCCAGTAAGCCAGACCAGCCAGGGAAATCTAATTGCCTTTAAAAGTATCCACTCCTTTTCTGGTTTTGTGATACAGTTTTTGCAGGATATTAAATTATAGTATATCAGAGTTTACTAAGAAATCATCTCACCTATTAAAGCTTGCAATAATGCCACATTGTTCTAACACTTGTAGCTTTATAATGTGTCTTAAAATATGGTACAGCAAGCTTTTCTGAAAAAATGTGCTGTTTTCAAAATGGTTTTAATACTTTTGCTTTAATTATTCATCTAGACAGGAAAACCATTATTATTTTACAGGTTTCTATCCTCAGCGACTATAACCTGTTTTCTCAAAGCTGATGTCATACTGTGGACATAGACAAAGGGCCAGGGTTGGAGAGAAATCAGAATGTACTGAAGTGTTTGCTTGACCCTGAGAGAGAACCAGCTGCAAGACCAAAAGACAGAAACGCAGACCACAGATAGCACAGGGAGGTGGCATCTCCCCATTTTCCAGTTGGAGATACTACTGGTTTTCATCAGATTAAGACATGGAAAATCACTAATCTGTTTTTCCCAATTCCATTCTGTAGTCTATCAGATTCTCCTGGTAGCTATCTGTCAGTCTGGTAGTTAAAATTGTTGGAATTTTGGACATATTTTATTTCTTCAAATATATTTTAGTGAGGAGCAAGAGCTTCTGCTTTAGGACATGCTGAACAAATACTTTAAAAATTTTAAAGGGTATTTTAACCATCTATCTCCTTCATATATCTCAATTTTAAAGGTTTGTTGATGATAGAATAAGATGTAAAGTCCAGGAACTTATACCATTATCTGGCAAAAGTGTGGATAAGAAGTTTAAGAAAGACATGCATGTACTCATTTCCTGTTATGACTAAATTTTCCACAATTGGTAGAAACTAGTTTCTTGAAAATTAATAGAGAATCAAAGCATTATGAACTAAAATTAAAAAATTGATAACTCCTTGCCTTAGTCCTCTTCCCTCATTTCTATTCCCTTTTCCACCACTCAACCTCTCCCCTCCAAAATATTTCTCTTTTGCACGAGGGAAGGTTTTCTGATAAAGTTACTCATTCCATTAAATCGGCTGCTCGTAAATAATCACAGTTTCTGGGATGAAGATTTGACAAGCCCTGTGCCATTACTTTGGTTGACACAAGTGCACAGTACAGTTTGAAATATCTGTGTCTCTATCTTCGTTTCCTTGTTTCTGTCTCCAATTTCCTGTATGCCGTCAGAGAATTTGGTGGCACTGCAAATAGCACCCTCATTTTCAGGCATGCCTCTCCTATTTCCTTAGAACCTGTATGTCTTTCTGAAACGTGGAGCCCGTATCTGTGTTTCCAGGCACTGTTGTGGGAAGATTAACGGTTGCTTGACATCTTTCTTGCAAAGGTTTGAATGCCACTGCCAGCGCAGACCAATATGTGAAATTAAACGTTTGCCTGGCAGTTTTATAGTGCTATCAAATCTCTCAAAATGTGTTTTCTCTACATTCTCTTATTTAAGCCTCATTACAGTCCTATTTGGTGAAAAAGGCAGCTGTTTTAGCCCCACGTTAGAAGGTAGCTGTTATGGGCTAAACTGGGCTCTTAAAAAATTCATATGTGGAAGGGCCTAACCCTAGGATTTCAGAACATGACCTTATTTGGAGATAGGACCTTTATAGAGATAATCAGGTTAAAATGAGGTCATTATGGTGGGCCTTATTCAATAGGACATGTGTCGTTATAAAAAAGGGAAATTTGGACACAGAGACAGACACACACAGGGAGAATGCCATATGAACACAAAGGCAGAGATCAAAATGCTTTGTCTGCACTACAAGGAACACCAAAGACTGCTAGAAAACCACTTGGAAGTTATGTTAGAAGCATGGAACAGGTAGATTCTCCTTCACAGCCCTCAGAAGGAACCAATCCTACCGACATCTTGATTTCAAACTTTTGGCAGCCAAGAACTATAAGACATTAATTTCTGTTGCTTAAACCACCTAGATTGTGGAGCTTTGTTATATTAGCCCTAGAAAACTAATACAGTAGCTAGTAAAAAAATAAAAATAAAAAACACAGAAAGCTTAGTAACTTCCCCATGACAGGGCCCAGTTTCATTAGATGATTTGATCCACTTCTGCTGTTCCAGAAATCCTCATTCTATCAACCACAGTGAGTGGGGTTCAAGGCCAGCCAGCCTGACCGTGAAAAAGTTTCATTTCATGCTAGGCCACACTAACACTCTCCCTGCCCCACTTTGATTTATCTTCAGCACATCCCAAATTGCATCTGCTGATCCTCCTGGGTGTTAACAGTCATTGTCAGGAAAGTTTCTGCCACTGCTGTGACTCTTAAAGCCAATGTTCACGGAACAGTTCCCCTGCGCCAGAGTCGGGTTAGGTGCTTCATGCTGATCACATCATCCTCACCCTGGACCTGCGAGGCAGGTGCATGCCCATCCTCATTTACAGATGTGCCATCGAAGGCTCTGCTTGTAACTTATCCCTGGTTGTGGAGCCATCACTGTGTTGTTTATCCGGTATTTGAACACAGGCAGTCTGACCCTGGAGATGGCATTTAAGCCACTTCAATGCTGGGCTCCGTGTTCTCAAAAGTCTGGAAAGGGCTGTGAAAAAAGAGTAGATGTATCTGCTACAGAACTTCTCAGAGCTTTTAACACACTATTGTCTTCAGAAATCTTCAAGAGGCTGACAAAGTAAGAAGCATTTCCAGTGTGTAGTTAACCAGGGGGCCCTTTCTCCCCTGGGAGATCTCTTGGGACTGGTGTTTTATGGACAGAGTGGCCAGATAAAATATAAGACTTATTCAAAGTGGAATTTGGGGTGATTGATGACTAATATTTTAGCATAATTATGTACCAAATATTGCATTGGGACATTCTGTATTTTTACATGCTAACCCTTGTGAATTACATAAAAGATGCTTTGAAACATATGGGATAACAGCCAAAACTCCATGATTTTTTTTGTCTTCTGGTGATATCTGTCTTTAGGAAAAAACAAATGTCTTCCCCAAACTGAGGTTTGGTCCTGCTGCCTTCTCGACAACCATCTTGTTAACCCACATCCTTCCACCAGGGGAGTTCCTATTGGATGGTGTTTCTTATCTTTTATGACCAAGGGCAGGTACCACAGACCCAGAACAGTCACACCCTTGGTTATTCCAAAGTGACCATCACACTAGCACATAGAAGTATGGCCAGAAAGTGGCAACAGTCCTCCACTTTTTATTCCCCTCAAATGAAAAGGGACTGGTGGGAGGAGATGCATGTAAGTCTTGAGGCTGGTTGGTTGGTATGAAATCTCTCCTGCGGTATCACTGCTCCACTTCCGTTCCGAGAGAGTTGGGGGCTTATGGAGCTGAGGAGGAAATGGGTTTCTAAAAAGATCAGGTCAGCTCAGTGTCTGTCAGATCACTGGACCGTGTCTTGAATCATGAATCCTCTCATCCTTCTCACTTCAGAATCAATCCCTTCTGCCCTGGCTGGTGTGGCTCAGTGGATTGAGTGCCAGCTTGTAAACTGCTGGTTCAACTCCCAGTCAGGGCACATGCCTGGGTTGTGGGCCAGGTTGCCAGTTGGGGGCACGCAAGAGGCAACCAAATGGTATGTCTCTTGCACATCGATGTTTCTCTCCCTCTCTTTCTCCCTTCTTTGCTCTCTCTCTAAAAACAAATAAATAAAATCTTTTAAAAAAAGAATCAATCCCTTCCTATTAATACGGCATCCAATGATACCACTCAGAGATAGTCATAAGTCACGTCTTACTTAGCATTGCCTTTTTTAAAAAAAGATTCAGTTTCCTTTCCAATATGTTTTAGTTATCTTGACCAGTGCTTCAGAATTGTTTACAGCTTTATGGGTTGAAGCAAAGCATAAACAAATCACCATTCATGCCATTCAGAGTAAACATTACCCTGTACAGAAGCTCAGATGCACTGTCTAGTAAGGTAGCGACTAGCCACATGTGGCTACTTAAATTTATAATTAAATTAATTAAAGTTACATAAAATTAAAGCTTTAGCCCCTCAGCCATACTAACCATATTTCAAGAATCCAATAGCCAGCCATGGCTGGTGGCTACTGTATTGGATAGCACTGCTAAAGAGTATTTGCATCATTGCAGAAAGTTCTATTGGGAAATCCTATTCTAGTCTTGCTTTAGTCTCAAAGATACTGAAGAATAGTGGATGTGATTTTTGGCCATGAACATTAGTTTGTTTGGTTTGGACAGAAGAAATTAGAGTGGATGTTTCCAAAATAAGAGAGGAAGTTAAATTGTTTTATATTTTATATAGAGCTTTTCACAGTTTATTGATATGCTAATTTGGTTAAAGATGCCAATTTAAGTTCTCAACCCCAGCTGTAGTCCACTGGTGAAGGCAGAACTTCATAGGCACTATTAATTTGGCTCTATTTCTTTTTATAATGAACCAGTGTTAAAAAAAAAAAAAAAAAAAAAACCTTGGGAAAAAGGAGGCACTGACTGAGAAGATCAGAAGAGTAAAGGAAGGCTGTGTAGGGTCGGGGGCACCATTGGCCAAATCAGAGATCCTAATTTCCTAATTTGAGCTGTATGATCATTAACTGACTGAACATATCCTTCTCTTACCGGTCCTGAGTTTTGAGGATAGCTCATTTAAAGTTTATGGATAAAGCATAAAAAATGCAGATATATACATATATAAAGTCTGTCTGGAAAAAGTCCAGCCATTGTTAATATAACAAGAATGGTTTGCGTGGCATCAATGTAACCTGGCAGCCAAGGAGAGTGGACTGGAATGCACATGCATGAACAATGATGACTTCACTGCACTACTCAGTGGGGGTCAGAGATGCCATTGAGTGAGCATGTGTACTGTGTGGCCATTATATTCAAAATGACTGAATGAGTAGAGCAACAGATTGGCATCAAATTTTGCACGAAGCTTGAACATTCCTCCACAGAAACTATTCAGATGATTCAGAAGGCTGCAGCTATGGGCAACTGGTGACTGGCAGCCTCATCACGACAAAGCACCTGCATAGGCATCATGTCTGGTGCAGGGTTTTTTGGAAAACATCAAATCACCCAGGTGACTCGGACCCCCTACAGCACAGATTTAGCACCCTGAGACTTCTGGCTTTTCCCAAAACTAAAATCACCTTTGAAAGGGAAGAGATTTCAGACTATCGATAAGATTCAGGAAAAAATGACAAGGCAGCTGATGGCATTTGTGAGAACTGTGTGAGGTCCCAAAGTTCCTACTTTGAAGGGGACTGAGGCATCATTGTCCTATGTACAACGTTTCTCATATCTTATATCTTCTTCAATAAAAATTCTATTTTTCATATTACATGAATGGATGATACCTTCTGGATAGAACATATATATAATATACATTATATGGTATATATATTATAGTATTTATTATAGTACATATTTATTACAGTAGATATAATAATATGAGCTGGACAGATCAATCATATGTATAATATATTAATATGATTATACATAATTATATAAATGTATATGATATATATTTCTTATATGTATAGAAGAAATATGTATATATATTTCTTACCCTGTTGGCCAGATGGATCGCTGACACTTCAAACTCTTTATAGATCTCTGCACCTTCCTTAATGCATATTATATAATATATTCACAAAAGTAAGGTCATAATATCCATTCTGTTTTGAAACCTGCTGTTTAAATTAATATGCCTCATCACCTTCTCAAGTCAAGATGATGTGTACAGCATTGGACTTGAAAGTGTGACTGAGTCTGTCCAGGAAGTGTTTTCAACTATCTGTTAGACACTTAGTAGATTTCCAGTTTTTCCTCAATTATAAATATCATTCCACTGAACATCCTCAACTTTGTGCATATTCCTAGTTATTTCCATGCAGTAAATTCCTAGAAGGAGAATTACTGATGTAAAAAGGAATTGAAGGTATATATACATTATTAAGTTTTGGGAATATAGGTCTTTAGTTTCTTTATGAAATGAAGGCATTGACTTCAACCCTTAAGGAGCCTTCTCGGTTTAAAGTTGTCCTGGTTTGTGACTTTGTTGCCTATGGGGATCTGAGTCTGAGCAAGCCCTCAGCTCCCTTCTTCCCCAGCCAGCATGAGCCAGAGATGGCCTCAGGAAAATGTCATCTTGGGAACAATTATTAAGAGGCTCTTTGCCCCTGATGCTACCCCACATTCTAAGGCAGCACTGTACACTAGAATTCTCTGCGCTGATGCAAATCTCCATCTGCATGTCTGATGCAGTGAGCACTAGCCCTGTCTGGTTGCTGAGCACTTGAAATATGGCCAGTGTAACTGAGGACATTGATTTTTAAACTTATTTAATTTTGACAGCCACATGTGGTTAGTGGATGCTGTTTTGCACAGAACACTTCTAAGTATATACCTCCAAGCCTCAAATATATACTGAAATCTTTGCCACTTTGTTTTATCTTAAATACAGCAATTAATAACTTTGCCCATAAATTCATATCATGCTCAGTTGGTTGCCTTAAACTACCTTTACTTTCATTGCTAATTCCTCAAGGGTAGAGACTGATCACTTAATCACCAATTATTCCCTGCCCCCACCTCACATCTACAGCATCGAAATGGAGGCCCTCATCGAATGAACTAGTCAGTCAGTCATCTTTAAGTCACCTCTGAGAGACCACGGCCTCAGTCAGAATTTGGGGGTGTTGTCATCAGTGGGAGATTGTAAGGACAATAGTGTCTACCCCTCGGTGTTGTTGTGAGGATTAACATAAGGAGAGTATTCAGTGCAGTGCCTGGTACATGGTAAGTCTCCAGTGAGTGGTGGCCATCACTATTACTACCAACTTCGTAGCAGGGCCCAATGCATAGTATAGGATTACTTGTCAGGACCCCTGCCTGTACCCCAAATCTCTTCCAACTGTATTTAAAAGCACGACAGCGTATTAGCATTAGGAGAGCTGGCTTGAGAACAAGGAGATGTCAGACTGAATCGGGTTTCCTTAGTTGTGTGCCCTCATATGACACTTATCCCAATGATAATTCATTGCATTTTTATTATCTGTCTTACACTTGCCCTTCCCACCATGCTATAAACACACAGGAGAAAGGCTGTGTTTGTCTCGTTCACTTCTGTATCCCCAATGCCAAGTACTTAGTAGTCATTTTATACATATTGCATAACAGATGGAAGAAAAGTGGGTAGATGGGCAGGAAAGAAGGAGCTATGTAAAACCTAGCAGGGAAATAAAAACAGCACCAGAAATCCTGAAAGCTAGTCAGCAGCTTACTGTTGGTCCAGTGAAAAGCTGTAGTTGTGGTTTATCCCTTCTATATAGTGAGAAAGGTTGATCGAGGTTAGGGTATTCCGACCTCAGCACTGTTGACATTTTGGGTCAAATAGTTCTCTGTTGTAGAAGTTGTCCTGCCTGTTGTCCTGTACAGTGTCCTTGGCCTTGACCAACTAGATTCCCATAGTACCCTCCCTCCAGTTGTAACCAAAATTTCTCCAGTCATTTTCAAATGTCCCCTGGGGTGGGGGTGGGGGGCAAAATCACCCCTAGTTGAGAACCATTGATTTAGGTCATGTCTGAGGTTCTCTCCAGCATTGGAAGTCTAAGGTTCTACATGAGACAATTTATTTCTGAGATCATGAATTTTCTGGCATTTCATAGATCATTATAGAATTATAAGAATATTTCCAGTTACTCATGAAAATCACTGTGGCCTGATTATCAATTTAATATTTGGACCACTGGGCCATTAAAATGCTAATTTGAAATTCAATTTTCTATTTTTAAAAATGATCACTTTGTGAATTATATCTGTTATGCAGTTGATTTTATTTAAATGGATTGTATAATTTCACCCACTCTGTGTTCATGAATAATGTTTTATACTTGAATGCTAGAATGCCTGCTAATGACCCTAATAATCATAGCTCATGTCTATAGAATCCATAAAGTCATTGACAGGTTGGTTATATATATTTTTTAATTTTCAATTGTTTTTCCCTGAGTAAGGTCTTTAATTAGTGTTCATTAAGATACACAAATAGCCTGGCCTTGGCCCCTCCTGCCCTCTGCATGTTATGTCTCCCCTCTAGCTTATTAGAGTTGCTTCTGGAAGCCACATAAAGACAGGTATTTATTTTCTGGAGCAGTGTGTTCACGTATTTTGTTCCAAGGAAGAAATATACATTGGGCAAATATGAAGGTATATTTTTGCAGAAGTATTGCAGAGAACCTGTGTGTAAGAACCTCGATAAATGTGCCACTATTTTAGTAATTGTGAAATTGAACTCTCATATCAGAGCCAGGGTGTTGGTGGTCTGAGAACACTATCAAGCCCCTTCATTGGAAAATTACCTTAGCAAGGCGTCTGGGATTCCAAGGATTGCAGGGTGGCCTTTGGGATTTGTAGGTCCCATTGATGTAAAGTCAACATTTCCCCTAAGATCCAAGTACTTATTATGTTCCAGGCAGTGTCCCAAGCACTACCTGCTGTTATCTCACTAATGCTCCCAGCCCTCTCAGAGGGTTACTCTCATTACCACTGTTTTACTAACTAGAAAGGGCGTCTTCCTCATGTCAAGTAACTTGTCTGAAGTCAACGAATGGTGTGTCACTGAACCAGAGTGTGAATCTAGCTCTCTATATTTCTGGAATCTGCAGAATCCTCTATACCTATTATGCTTCTAGGTTTAGGAAAAAATAGAAATCACTTACTTTTTTCACTTAAAAGAAGTATTCCTTAGCATTAAACTGAAAGTTGGTTCAACATATATTCAATATCAAAGCAGGTCAAGGTTTTTACATTTGAAAATGCTGATCAATGGGAAACAGTTGGAAAATAACTTACTCTGAATGATTTCTGTGGTCACAAGTACTTTAATCCACTCATTCATTGTAGTTAATTATTTGTAGTTTTAAGAGTGTGATTTTTTCTTTCTTTAAAAGAGTAAATTTTATTTTATTTCGTGAGAAAACACGATTTCCCCCGAACATAGCAACCTCAGAGCATGGTAGTTATGTAATCTTAAATTTCATTAAGTCCACGGTAACTTAGAAGTAAGGTTTTTATATATGAAATCATTCTCTTTGTCATACACCAAGGCAGTCAACATTTTTTAAGGGAATGGAGATGGTATTGAGGTAAGTTTATTCTTGCTGTTGTAATCTTTGGAAGAAATAAGTACAAATGGGAAAATCAGTTAAAATCAGATCATGGGTATATTCCCTGCTGTGTCTTTTACCTCTTTAAGATGAGTTTAGGAAAAAAAACTTACTAGAAACTTTCTTAATAAAGAATGTCATAATATATTTCCTTTAAAAAAAGTGTCAAGGAATGAAACCAACATAAACGGCCCAGAGTGTCAGACTCTGATTCCAGCGCCTGCCTTTTGACAGCAGCCACCGGGATGCCAGGAGGTCGTCAGATCTGTGGAGGAGCATCCCATCACTTAAGTTTTCTGCAGTTACAGTCTGAAACGATTCATGTTTGAAGTGTGTACACTGCACATTCTGTGTACAACATTTATGAGCTGAGCATCCCAGATTGTCCCGGAGCTGTCCAGGTCCCCCAAACCATGCCCATTGTTCATGGGCATAATTGCTAGACGGCGCACACCAATTTTACTGCCACAGAAATGCTCACTGCAGATAACGGTTTCTGTGGAACGAACAAAGGATGCTTAATCTGAGCTGCTGTAGTCATTTGTTGGTTTGTTTTTAATCCACAGTTTGCAACAAAATGTGGTTCTTTATTTTTCTTGTTAGAGAAAACACAATTCTATTAAAAGTAGACTTCTCTAAAATTAAGCCATTACAGCGGATTTAAATTCATGCATTACTATTTTGGTGATTTAATGAGCATCCTATTTGAGGACATTATTGGCTTAAAGAAATAAATCACAAACATTTCATTTCACACTAGCATTGAATATTTCAAATTCATTTTCTCAGTACAATGGTGTATTTAAATGAATTGTTCTATCGACTGAATTTTAATCACACTGTGGGTGTTTGAGACAGAAATGCATGTGAGGATGTCAGGAGTCATGGCATCTAGGCTGGGCTCTGCCACCAACAAATGAACTCAAGTGACTCATTTATTATTTGGATACTTAGTTTCTTCTCAGCCAAAGGGGTGCTTCGGTGCAGCGAGCCCTGATCCACTAGGCTGTTTTGCTCACAGCGTCGGGTGAGGCCCATCCCCACCCTCACGTTTGGATTCAGTAGGTCTGCCATGGGGTCCAGAGCTCTTTTTTGATTACAATGTCTGGATGGTTCTGGCCTGGTCCCCAGTGACCCCATGAGGGAGCCACCACTGTGGATAATGCCACATGCTCCATCAAGCTGAAGCTTCTTTGGTCACATTTGGGCTATAGTATTAACATTTTTGCTTTTCTTCGGTAAATCAGAAATAGCATTCAGTTATGTATCACCATTAAAATGAACTTAGCTGGACTCTTACATCTGGCTGGTTTTGAGCCCAGAATAGTAGAAATTAAAAGGGGGTTGAGTTGATCTAGTTGTTGAAAAGAGGAGAAGAAGTGGTAAGGGTAACCAGGATTCAGTAAGATTGTGGAACAAAAGTTTTTTACCTACATGTTTGAATCCTTGGTCCATGGAAGGACATCAGTGTTGTGCACGTGTGTGCGCACGTGTGTGTTTGAGTTTATTTGGAGAGAGAAGGATTACAAGTTGTATAGGCTCCCCAAGGCGTTATTGACTGCAGATTGGTTAGTAATGCCCTTCTTCCTTCATGATGGCTTGGATCATAAGCTTTGGGTATGGAAACCCTGATTTAGGGCCCCTCTGTTCTATTTATTTGCTGGAAACTTGAGCTGAGTTATCCTCCCAGTGTGCCCTCCCAGCATCACCTGGTTATTTTGGCATCACAGGAGACTGTAGGAAAAGCATATGTTTCCTGGTGCTTAGTAATTGCTCAATAAATATTAAGCTATATCTGAATTAATATTTTATGGAAGCCCTTAAACTCAGCCAAAAGCAATTTATGTATGGTGCATTGAAAAATGAGGTCATGACTAACTAAATCCTCCTCTCTCCTGCTAGCCATGCCCTGTATCACTTTATAGTCTCTTTCTCCTAACCTGGATCTCTGGTTGAAGAATGACAAATAAAGATTGCTGTGTCCTGACACTTCTGGTCTCCCCCTGAAGCCAT
This sequence comes from Glossophaga mutica, assembly GCA_039655065.1. Taxonomy (NCBI): domain Eukaryota; kingdom Metazoa; phylum Chordata; class Mammalia; order Chiroptera; family Phyllostomidae; genus Glossophaga; species Glossophaga mutica. The sequence goes on from CM077315.1 coordinate 27,032,437, forward strand.
AAACTGCATATTGTTGAGGCTGCAAGAGAAACTGAAAATGCTATATGTCAGGTTTAGACCCCCCAGGTCTTCTCTCTGCCATGGGTTTACTGTGCTGTGCTGGGAAAAGAAGTCATCTTTGGGACCCCTGTGGGACGTTTCTGTGCATTTCATCGAACGGCCGTGTCTGCTTAGTTTATGGTCTCCTCGTGAAAGGTGAAGAAGATCCTGAGTGCCGCGGTCTCTGTGCTTTGTCGTTTAAAGTCTGAGGACACTTGAAGCCCTCAGTTAGTCTTGCCACACTGTGATCAAAGGGGTTTCGTTTAAGAATTTATACCAGAGACACTAATTGAGAGAGCTAACATTTGTACAGCTCTTTGGGATTTACAGAGTACTTTACTTATGTTTTCCCATTTAATCCTCACATAGGACTAAAAAAGTTAGTGGCACTAATGGGAACAAGCAGAATCCAATTTCAGAGAGTGTTAAATACACAAAATTATGAAGTAAAATGAGATTGACTTCCTCTAGTCACAAGAAAAAATGTGTCTCTCTACATTGTGGTGTTTCCTCTTATTTTTAAAGGCATTTGCATTTTCACTTTTCGGCTTCTGATTTTCCCTCTTGTTTTAGTTCTCCAATGCAAGTGGTCCCGTGTGGCAGTTTTCTGCATGATTTAAGATGAAAAAACAAAAATGAAAACAAAGGGTCTCTGACCTGCAACGTCCACATGATTAAATTTAGCTTGAATTTGTTCAGATAATATTGCCTTTTTTAAAAGTTATAAACATAGTTTTTATCTTAACTGGGCAGGAAAAAACATTTTAGAAAACTTCTCATCTCATTTCTGTTCTGGCCTTAAATAAGGAAAAGAGATATAGTGGAAATCTTTGATCATTTAAGTGGAAGTGCTTTATTTGAGATAAACACAAAAGGCTTTAAGTATCCTTGATATTAGTCAAACGTAGCCACTGTTAGCTATTGTCTGAAGAGTTCTCATCTGCTGAGTTGCAGACCTGTGACCTCTAGATAAAGTTTCAAAATGCAGAAAATATTTATCTTCTTGCTATGACCTTCCATGCACAAGACATGAGCCATGGATTTGTTTCCTAGGGAACTAGTGACTGAGGAAGATCTATAATTAAATCTGTGAGTTATAAGCTACACATGGGAATTGGGTATATACCATGTCTTTTAGAAAAATCCAGTAACATGACTATAGCTTCAACTAGTAGAATTAAGCTCAACTTTTCTTAAGATGTTTTAGCAGCATCATTTAAAATTTGAATAGTAGAAAGCTCTGTGTTTCTTTCAAAAGACAGTTTGCATTCTGGGTGGCATCCATTTCATGTTGGTCAGGGTGATAGGTGAGCACTGGTTACTGCTGCCCAAGGGGGCGCCTTATGTGGGAGGCTTGGCTGTGTCAGAAGTCCACTGTCTGATCTTTGAACATCCCTGTGTCAGAGTGGGAGGCAGAGCCCAAGCTTCTCTGGCCTTTCAGCCACCTCCCCAGCCCAGAAAGTCAGGGCAGGACATCCCCAAGGCACCACCATTTCTCAGTGTGAACATCAACATCCAAGCCAAGCCATTGCTTAGAGAGGTGGAGCTGAGATCCAAGAGAAAAAGATGCCAGCCCTCTCACTGGCCAACCAACCCATAACCTCTAGAGTTAGAGGTTAGACACTAGTCAGAAAAAAATTGTAGAAGGCAGAAAAAGGAGCAGTTGTTTCCAACCCTTCAAATATCTTCTCACATTAAATTTTCCTGTTTGGAGGCTCAGGAGAGGCAAGCTTTCATGCAGTACTTTCATTTCTCATCTGTTGAATCCTACAATCAGCCTTTTACTTTAACTCTTAAAAAAATAAAACTGTTGACTCCTTTTCTTTTAGTGGTATTGTGCTCCCCCTACCTACCCTCAACCAAAAGAAGGACACTATAAAAGGAAAGGCAGGACAGGGGACAGGAGTTATTTATAGATATCAAGGCTTAAAGTGAATACAGGGACAGAGAAGATGTGTTGATCATGGTAATAATACTTGACACTTACAAATCTGTCCCATACTATAAATAAATTAGTTCATATAGTTCCTATGGTGTCTAAGCAGTTTATATATGTGTGCATTTTACATATTACATATGTATTTACATAATATAAGTTATATGCAATGCATGTATGTATCTATCTCCTCCCAATAACCTTATGAGGTAGATACTGTTATTATCCCCATTTTACAGATAAAGATACTGAGGCGGAGAATCCTGCAGATTCTGCAGCTGGTGGTAGCAGAGCTGAGATTTGTATTCAAAAAGCCTGCTCCTGAGTTTGCAGCCTTTACTATGCTGCACTGACTCCTTTCTCATGGAGTATGAACTGTGACCTGGGGCAAATCACTAACCCTCTATCAAATTCATCATGGTGAAATGAAATAAAAATCATAGTACCTCAGAGCTGGCTCTGAGGATAAAAGGGACAAATGTAAAGCACTCAGCCCACTGCCTAGCACATAGCGATATCTCCGTGAGCACTGTGTTTCTGTAGAAATCATCAACCTGGTGCCCAAACGGGTCTTTTTTAAAATTCTAAAGTAACTTAAGGTGAAAGACTTCGGGATCACTTTGTCAAATTTGATACTAGACACCGTATTTCCTCTGGTAATTCAAAATTCTACAGGTATTTTAATGTGTCTCAGTAGTGAATTAGGAATTTCTCATTTCTGGACAGCATCGCTCTAACCAAGAGATATTCCTGGTTACAGTACACTCCCACTCATGGCCCTTAAAATGCTTAGTTAAGTCTCTCTCTACCACTTCCATGTTGACCAGCCTATTTCCAGAGATGTTTTTGCAGTTATCATGACAACAGGAATAATCAATAAAAGGAGCAGGCACAGTTGTTTGGTTGAATCACCAGGAACAGGATCACACATGGCAACAACTCGGAACAGCCGATTCCTCATTTCCCCCGTCAGTGATGACTGGTGCCTGTATCGGCCGCACTTTTCCCTGGTTCGCTGCCATATTCCCTGCACGTGCACCCAAAGAGTCTTCTTCTTATTCATGGAACATGAATCTGGAAACCTGTTATCATCTCCCTTTTGTTCCTGCTCTGTCTTGTGGAAGAAAAGGAATTATTTTTTAGAGCAGATTTAAAAAAATAGCATTTAGTCATAAAATTAGTGCTTTTCAGATTGCATTGTCTTATTTTGAAAGGCATATTAGTTGTTGAATTTCTCAAGACAGCCTTACAATCTGCCTCTGGTGTTTCAGGTTCTCCTGTTTTCTGTTGTCATTATTTTGTTTTTGTTTTTGTTGAATGCTATTTAAGAGTATATTTTCTTTGTTCAAAACTTGTATTATTTTAAAAGATCTATGGTATATCCAGAGGAGGAAAACCAAATAGGGAAAATATTGATCACACGCATGTCTCTTATGAACACATTCATGTCAGCATTATGTGTACATAAGCACGCTTTCCCAAGCACACTCACGGGGCAAGGGGGTGAAATATGCCTCCAGGTTCATCTCGAGCATCCACTGTGAGCTTCACTCTGCTTACTGTTTGCTCTCTGTTTTCTCACTGTTCTTCTGGGTGGTCAGTGCGGACCCGGATCTTATCAGAGGCTCAGACAGACCCACTGACATTAAAGTTGACTCCATCAACACCAGTGTGTCCATTATGACCCAACTTTTGCCTTCACAGCGGCCTTTGCAGATTGATAGCCAGACAAGCACATTTGGGGGATGTTTTGAATGAAGCAGAAAGGCTAAGCTGCTCCCATAATGTCTTCAAGTTTTCACCTTTGGAAAAGTTCTATATTAATGGACACATTACATCTAAATGCCTTTCCTGGACTTTAGAATGACCCAGATGCTAGAAAGATCCAGGCTCCACACCCTACTCTGGCTCTGGTAAACCAGATTCTCTCAGTTGTGGCTTGCACGTTAATTTTCTGTAAGCCACTCCCATCCCTGAGGAAGTCATAGTATACAGTCAGGGTTGAGAGCCGCTGGGTTAAAAGTAAAATTTCTCTGTGCTGAAATTGTGTCAGATGAGCTCATTGTAACCTACGGCAACTGAAAGGTTGACTTGAAAGAATGGAGCAATAGGTGGATGAGCTTTGAAGGGGAGCCTGAGCTAGAGAAGGAGATGACCCTGACCGAAGCTGGCAGATGGTGGCTCCAGCAAAGGGGGAGGACAAATGAGGAGATGGAGATTTTAAATGGAAATTATAACATACTCTTTCATAAACAATTTTACTTCATCCTTACATAAAGTCAAGGAAAGATATTCTCGTTCCCCAAGCATCTTCATGAATGGCATTTATACATTTCTCACTGAATCACCCTCAAAGGCCAGCTTCTGTGGGCTTCACAGCGCTTTTCTCTGTCATGAAACTGTGGCTTTTGGCAAAGCCAGCCGTGCAAACCCAGATGCTCTGGTTCTCCTACCCTGTGCTGTCTGGAGGCAGCTCAGTCTGAAGCCACAGGCCTTCAGGGTATGCTGGCAGGGGAAATCTCAGACAGGGTCCTCTCTGATGGGACAGGCTTCTGCAGCCCAGGAGAACTGATTTGCAATGCAGAGTTCCAGGCTGACATGAGTTGAGTGGCTAATTCATCCATTCATCAAAAATATGCTGAGCTCTGGCTACATGAGGAGGATTGCTGTAGATTCCATGGGCACAGCAGTGAATAGAATCCTGCCCTCTTACGTTGCTTTCTAGAAAGGGAAACTAACAAATCAGAAGTCAATAAAATAAGGCTGTGAGAAGTCCAGGCATATGGAGAGACCCTAAAAGATGAGATGTCAAAAAAAAAGTTTAAAAATAAGTTAATAAAGATAGATAAAGGATGTGGAGAAGCAAGGGCTGGAGATTGGGGGCAGGTTGCAGTTTTAAATTAGGTTTTCAGGAAGGCTCTCAATGAGAACCCCTGAGGAAGCGGGACACAGAAGTGAATGGGGGTGAACATCCCAGAGAGAGGGAACCAAGAGCAAAAGCCTGTGTAGGAGCACATCTGGAACGTTCTGGAAATGTCAGGGAGGCCAGAGGGGCTGGAGCAGAGAAGTGAGGGGATATGAGACAGGAGGAGAAGTGTGAGCCAGATCATGGAAGGCCTTCTGGGCCACTGGCAGCACTTTGGCTTTTATTCTAATTGAGAGAGAAAGCCGTTTCACAGGGGGTTGGTGGAAGAGAGGAGGAGGGGCGTGATCTGACCTATGTCTGTATGGGTTTGCTCTGGCTAAAGGATGGAGAATAGACTGTGGGGAGAAGGAAAGGAGGGTGGAAGGGGGGAACAGGAACAGTCATGCAGATTCTAGAAGGGATGGAGACTTGGCCCGGAGTTACGGCAGTGGAAGGGGAGAGGAGTGATCTTTCTGGGATTCCAGCTGTGTTTGGAAGATTTTCTGAAATGACACTTACAGCTCTGCCTTACGAAGTGCCACTGCTTGCATGCCAGGCTGTGTGCCTCCATAAACCGCCCTGCCTTCTTTTCTAGTCTTACTGCATTTCTTGAAGGAAGCCAGCCTCGCCTCCATCTCCCAGATGAGGACACCAATGTTCGGAGACTCGGTGACTTTCGTGCAGCCTTGGGAGTCAGGCTCTGGCTGTGGGTCTGACTCTCAACCCTGTCCTTTTTCTCCTAGAACAAGCTGCCTCCACGCCAACGTCTGCAGCACATTTAAGACTTTGGGGGTTTCTTATTGCATCAGCATGAATATTATTAAATTTCTCATAAACTTGGATTTTGTCTATTTAAAAAGACCATGAATCTTTCCTTTTAGAAAAATTGAGGTGGTTAAGATTAATGACTACCATAAAACTTTATAAGCAATTATTAGCGTTCACTGCGCCTTCTTTAGCTGCTTCACACTTTAGCCTTCCTTCTCTCCTTTGTTTGTCACAGTGGGTGTGCGCATCGCTGATCTGGACCTTGGGGTGGGGGGACATGGGAACAAGACCACTGGTGAATCTGTGTTTTTCACTTTCAGTATAACAAGGGGATCACAGTCATAGATGTTCTTTGACGTTTGTGCATCTTTCACTAAGTAATAGAGCATGGTGCATTGTCTATTTTCATTAATGGTGTTTGATAGACTCTTTAGAAAGAAACTCAATTCTCTATTTCAACATTCAATGTTTTTTTCTTTGTGGAAGATAATGTAAACGTCTTCATTTTTCTTTCCCTGGGTGGCTCGCATTCTAATTTGGGGCCCCTTCTGGCTTTAGGGCCGTGTGGATCCCAAACTCCTCTGTCCTCCCCACACCGCAGACATCCAAGGCTGCAAGCCTGGCCCTCCAGCCTCCAATGCACAATTGCTCCTTTTGGTCAGGATTGCTGTGCACCCCGCTTCCCTGGTTTCACAACGTCTTGTCTCCAAGTTTAAACCTCCCTCTACAGCCTACCTCTTAATTCTGTTTCAACCTCTAGGCCATTTTTTTTTTCTGATCGATTGCCCCAGTATTACCAAACTAACGCAAAACTAACTGTAGTGGCTGGAAAGGGATTCTATTTGTCAGAATTTGGTGGCTATACATGACAAAAACATTCAAATAGCAGAAGTGAAGAGTACTTGTTGACCCCCCTAGCCAGGAAATTCAAGGGTGTGTCTGGTGTTAGAACAGGTGGATCCCAGATTCAAAGAGTTCCTCTCTCTCTCCCTTCGCATGTTGGCCTCATTCTCTCCATCTGTACATAGACCTTTCCAAACAGTGCAGACAGCCCCCGTCCAGCACCACTGTTGAAGACTAGAAGGCTCTAGCAGCAAAGCCCTAGGGAAAATACATACCGGTCCGACTTTGGGCAAATGAGCATTGCTGAAGCCATCTCTGTCTGAGGCCAGCAGAAGGGTTAGGTCTGACCAGAAGCACATCCCTCTGTGGTTGGGAGTGGAAGGATGTCATGACAGGATGATTGTGGCACTAGCTGATTGTCATCAGCAGATGGGAGGGCTGATGCCAGAAGGGGATGGATAACCCACTAGCTAAAGAAATCTGTAGCTGGCATCCTTCACAAAGTCAGATTACATACACAGCTCTAGCATTTCACTTAAAGGGATTTCAGGATTGGGGATGGACCTCAGAAGTTCTTTTCAATTTTATTTCAGTTGAGCACCTACCGAATGTCCCCTCACTGTACTAGGCACACATCGATGATAAAATGATGAATAGCACAGTGACTCTGCCTCAAGGAGCTGTTCATTAGGAGGGGTCTCTTTAGATTATAAGGATTGATCAATTTGCATGCCTGCCTTCGATGCTAACTAAGACAAAGGAGAAATAGCCCCAAGTGTTAATACTTTGTCTCTTGAATTGAGTTATTTTTCCAAGGCAATAAAATTTGAAGATTGCAATTAGTTAACCATTATGAAGACAAATTTTCAAATATTTCTCTCACTGTGGTGACATTTAAAATGCTTCCTGCTCTACCAAACAGTCAATTGGATTTTTTTTTCCCCATCTTCTCATAATGGCTAATTGCTAAGCAATTGATTGAGTCCCCTTTTGTTAGTACAGAATTACTAAACTGGCCAAAACAACTGCCTTGACCATTTCTCAGTCTGCTTGTTTTGGTCACCTAAAGGGCAGGTTTGGGGCAGCTATGGTCTTATTTGGTTAATTTCTTTGCAAATTATTGATCTACTTGCTTAATGTAGTGATTCAGAGCAAAGGCTCAGTGGGCGGAAATGTTTAATTTATCTTCAGAGAAAATTTCTTAACCTAAGCCTGAGGTGTTCTTTTGTTTTGTTTTGTTTTGTTTTTTGGCCTGTAATATGGAGGTACTATGAGTCTACCTCCTGCCGTTTTGTGGAGGGTCATGTGAGATAATACATTGTTAGTGCTCAGCACCACTGGGATATAAACTTGTAATAAATTCCTAAGTGCTATTTTGTCTGGGCTGCTGCTGATGCATACTTGTTGGTCAAAATTCTTTTCTAATTTTTATTTATTGATTTTAGAGAGACAGGGGAAGGGAGAGAAGGAAAGAGAGAGAAACATCAATTTGTTGTCCCACTTAGGCATGCATTCTTGTATGTGCCTTAACCAGAAGTTGAATCTGCAGCCTTGGTGCATCAGGACAATGTTCTAACCAACTGAGCTACCTAGCCAGGACCAGAAATTGGTCAAATTTCTTAACGGCTCTGGGCCTCAGTTTCTTATTCTGTAAAATGGGGATAATAAAGCTACCTACCTTGTAGAGTTTATTCAATGACAAAAAGAGAGAGAAATGATGGCAAAGTCACCTAACACACTGAGCCCTGCAGCACTGACTCCTCGTACCTGGCGCGGTCCTGGTTCCTAGGGCTTGAGCAGAGGAGAACCCTTCCCCTTGCTCCAAACTGCTTGGAAACACAGGCATGCCTCCTTTCACTGCCCTTTGCTTTAGTGAGCTTCATAGGTAGTGCTTTTTTTTTTTTTAACAAATTGAAGGCAAGACCCTCTTCCAGCAAAAAGATAATGACTCTCTTTTTCAAGATGCTTGCTTTATTGAGGTTGTCTAGATCCAAACCTGCAACACCCGCAAGGTGTGCGTGTCATTTGTAAAGACAACGGCAGCTGCTGCTTTTGTATACACAGCATTCCCTCTTCCTGCAAGTATGCTTACAGCATTTACCAGGCACGTCCTGGGTTTTGATTACACATGGGGACTGGGTTGTGGGTTCAGCTTTGCGGAGAATATGGGGGAAATAGAAAACACAGGGTCTTCTTCCTGAGCTGTTTGGGTTGTGGCCTGAGGAAGAATTGCTCAAAATGATCCCAGTGCTTTTTCAACATGTCTGGCTATTGTCACAAGATGAATTCTTGTTTATGGAGCTTTGTGTGATTCCCAACCCTCTCCCCACATAAAAAGGGCCTCATGCTAAGAAAGGAAATTTCCCCAGAGCCACATTCAAAGAAGAAATGTAAAAGAAGGCCCTCGCAGGACCCAAGTTTCTGTGGTTAGTTGCATGGACATAGATTTGGCTGCTCCATGTTGCTGCCTTTAAAAGGAAGCTTGCCATTAGTGACCCAGTGGTGTTTGCATGGTATGCCACCCAAGTCTTCCCCAAGGCTGTGAATTCCTGGATACTGAGGGGAGTTTAATCTCTGGGTGCCTCAAAATGCGTAGACCAGTGCACTGTTGCCCCAGCAAGTGCCTGGGAAGGGAGGACAGGATGAGAATTCAGAGGAAGCAATACATCTAAATGATGAAGATCTGATTTTTCTCTGTGGGGTTTAAGTGATACATGTGTCTTTACCCTCCAAAACGCAGAAACGATTTCTCTTAAAGAGAAAAAGGGTGGAACTTTGCAGGCTTACCTTGTTTTATTGTGCTTTGCTTTATTGCATTTCACAGATGTTGCTTTTTTTTTTTTTAAACAAATTGAAGAAGAGACCCTCAACCAGCAAAAAAAATGCAACTCACTTGATTGCAGTGCTCACTTTATTGCAGTGGTCTGGAACCAAACGCACACTATCGCTAAGGTTTGCCTGTACTTGGGCTTCGTAGTGGGGTATCTGGCCAAAAAAGAGGTTTCCATGGGAGTTACAAGTGGAGTCTGGGTGTAAGGGGGCACATACCTAGCCACCCAGCTCACGTGGTGAGCACAGTGCTTGTGCCCTAGTGGGCAGCACTGTGAACTGGAGAATTGTCAGCATGCAGGGGGGTGTGGGAGCTGTGCTTGAGGAAAGGGAGGCAGGGTATCCATGATCACAGCTACTTTGTAACATACTGTGCCATCCCAGGCGTCAGCTCTTTACCTGCATTGTCTCTATTTTAATCTTCAAAGTAAGCCTCCAGGTGGGTATTATCATCATCTACAGTGGAGGGAGCTGAGGGTTAGAGAGATTTCACAGTGTGTTCTCTGACAAACACATGACTAAATGTCTGAGCAGGAACGTGAGCCCCTCACTTGGCATGCCGGCAGTGTGCTCTAACCCTGCCCCTGAGCACAGGACAGGGTTTGTTTGAATTTTCCTTCTCTCCACTGGTGCGAGTCCTCTGTCCTTTCTGAGGACCCAGTTCTCTGCAGGATGGAGGAGTAAGAGGCTACATGCCCACTGGAAGTAGGCAGGGTCTCCCGGAGGCTCTCTCCCACAATCTGAATTCCGCTTATCGGTGCAAGAGTGAAGTTCAAAAGCAGAGACCTTGAGGAGAGCTCCTTTCTTCATCACTTCATTGATTTATTGCTGTCTCTGAGCTTCTAATTTGAATCATTGGCTGCTTTTCTGTTGTCCTCTGCATCTTCACCAAGGAGTGGTAGAAAAAAAGAACTCAACGTGGCGTTCGACCAGCCTAGCCTTGATTGACGGCTCTTCTCAGAAAATTCACTTCAGCTATTTTTGTTCCACTTTCTCCTCTATGAAGCGGGGCTAACAGTTCCTCTTTAGATTATGAAAATTAACATAAAAACATACGAGAAGCCCCTAGTAAGGTGCCTGCCCCAAAGTAGGCACTTAACTAGTGGCAACTTCTCCCCTCTCCTTGCCCCTTGCCCCTACAGCCTGGAGAGGAAGAATCAGATATTTCCACTAGAAAAGCTGCCATTTATACAAGGGTTTTTTTCTGCATCCCAGTGTTTATAGTTTGAGTGATTTTCTACCTTACAATCCTCAAGGACACCTGATCCCAACATTTGAGAGTATGAAGACAGGTTTTCTAAATAATGGAATGGTGTGGTCCACAGGTGGCCTTGGACTTTCTTCTGGTTGCAGTTTATTCCAGACACACTTAAGGATTTAAGTGCACCCTGACATGGCCCCAACGAGCCCCTCTGTCCTGAGCCCTCAGAAGGAGAACGCCAGCTTTTAAGACTCGTATTGCGAGGACGATTATGTTCGCTGTCAGCAGCGTGGATCCAGCATGCTTTTAAAAGCAAAATGACTGCATAGAAAGGAAAAAAAAAACGTTTTTTCCTGTCTCTCCATGGAAGCTCTACTTCCATTAGAGAAAGAGGAGGAAACCAAATTAGGAGGGATGGAAACATGAATGGAACTGCGTCGGCTCTCCCAGGCTGCCATCGATTATCCTCCCCTCCCACCCGGGGCCATCTCCTGTGACAGCCATTTCCATGGCCGACACGACAAGGAGGCAGATTAGGCTGGTCAATTTGTCCCTTTCCCTTTCTTGGGTAAAAATAAAATGACTTAACTAAATATTTTTTTTTTCTTTAAGAGAAAAAGAGATTTAAAAAAAAAAAAACATTTACTGGCAAATAGCTGCCCTAAACTGGTAAAAGAGGAATTGATTTTTCTTACCTGCCATCCCCTGGATAGTTGAGAGGATTACCTGAGATCAGGTATGTGCCAACACCTATGAAAATTCGGGTGAGGCAAGTATAACATGCCTCCCATTATCATTTTGGGAGGCATGTTGCTACATTATTTGCCTCTCCTGTTGTCTCCCTTTTCTTCTTTGATAAGCGTGTTTCCTGCTCTGACATTCAAATGCACAACAATGAATGCATGAAAATTGAATGATAATATGTTTTACGCATAGGTAAATATGTGAAAGAATATCCAAATAGAAATAACTGTGAGAATAGTCCTCGTTCTTGTTTTAGTGACCCCATTTCTGGGAATCCATCCGAAGGAAATAATTCAACAATACAGAGCTTGTTTATTTTTTGTTCGTTTTTTAGCAGGATGTTCTCGGTAGATTTATTCACATCATTCATAATTGCAAAAGGACCATTATTATTGAAATGGTTGTTAAATGATAGTATATCTAGTTTAAAATATTAGGTAGCCATTAAAAAGGAATTAGTCATAATAGTGAAAATGTTCATGATACAATGTTTAGAAAAAGAATGTAAAGATATGTTTATGCTTCAATGTAATTCCTATTGAAGTCCCCACGAGGTTTTCTTCAGGTGTAGACATGCTTATTCTAAAATGTACATGGAAAGGCATAGGCCCCCCGGATCGTTTAACAATCTGGTACAAGGAGCATAAGGTTGGAGGAATGTCTGTTCCTGATGCTAAGACTACAGTTGTAGTGGCCAAGACAGTGCGGCACAGCTGAGAAACACGCACACGGCTCAGTGGACCACATAGAGGATCCAGAAACAGATCCAGACAAGCGTGCCCAGCCTGTTCTTCACAGAGGGGCTCAGGCCGTTCCGCAGAAGGCAGCTGGCTGCCTCAGCCAACGGTGCTGGAGCCACTGGACATCTGCTGGCAAAAATGAACCTCAGCTTAAACTGCGTATCGAAATGGATCGTGAATAAAAATGTAAAATGTAAAACTGAAACTTTTAGGAAAAACAGGAGAAAATCTTAGTCTTTTAGGGCTAGACAAAGAGTTGTTAGACCTGACAAACAGAACATGATCTCTAAAAGGAAATCTTGATAAATTGAACCTTATCAAAATTTAAAGCTTTCGGTCTAGAAAGAGCTTTATTAAAAGAATGAAAAAGCAACCTAGAAACTAGGGAAAACCATTTACAAACCACATATCTGACAAATGATTAGTATGTAGAATATATGAAGAACTCTCAAAATTCAACAGCGCAAATCCCCAAGCAACCTACTTAGAAAATAGGCAAAGACATGAACAACCATTTCACCAAAGCGGATATACAGATGGCAAATAAGTGCATGAAAAGATGTTCAACCTCGTTATCCATGAGGAGAATACCAATTAAAACCACAGTGAGCTATCAGCACGTATCTATGAGAAGGGTTAAAACAATGGTAACCATAGCGAATGCTGGTGAGAATGCAGGAGACGAGATCACTCAGCTGTTGCTGGTGGGCCTGTGCACCGGCACGCCTGCTCCGGAAACCAGCCGGGCGGTTTCTTGGGGAATGAACATGCAGCTATCACAGGACACAACAGTGGCACCCCTGGACACTTATCCCACAGAAATGAAAACTGTTCATATGAAAACTTGTACATATATATTCATAGCATCTTTTAAAACGATATATAATCTTTATTGTATTTTTTCTATCACCATGTAGTCCCCTTACACCCCCCAGCAATCACTACTCTGTCGTCCATGTCCATGAGTCTTTTTTCTTTTTTGCTCAATCCCTTCACCCTCTAACCTCCCCCCACCACTAGCTGTCATCTGGTCTCCATCTATGATTCTGTCTCTGTTTTCCTTGTTAGTTCAGTTTATTCATTAGTTTCCACATATGAGTGAAATCACATGGTATTTGTCTTTCTCTGACTGGCTTATTTCACTTAGCATAATGTTCTCCAGGTGCATTCATACTGTAGCAAAGGGTAAAATTTTCTTCTTTCTTTTTAGAACCAAGTAGAATTCCATTGTGTAAATATCCCATAATTGTTTTATCATCTCATCTATTGATGGACACTTGGGCTGCTTCCAAATTTTGGTGATTGTAAATAACACTGAAATGAGCATAGGGGTGCTTAAGTTCTTTCAAATTAGTGATTTGGGTTCCTTCAGATAAAGTCCCAGAAGTAGGATTGCTGGGTCAAAAGGCAGATCCATTTTTTTAATTTTCTGAGGTATCTCCATACTGCTTTCCACAGTGGCTGCACCAATCTGCATACCCACCAGCAGTGCAAAAGGGTTCCCCTTTCTCCACATCCTCGCCAGCACTTGTTGTTTGTTGATTTATTGATGATAGTCATTCTGACAGGTGTGAGATGGTATCTCATTGACTTCAACAGATGAATCATTAAGGAAACTGTGCTACATCCATACCCTGGAATAGTTCTCAGCAATAAAATAAATGAATTATTGATACACAACAACAATCTCCAGGGAACTATGCTGAGTGAAAAAAAGGCAATCCCAAGGTTATATGCAATTTGACGTCATTCATAGGGCATTTTCTAAATGAAGGAATTATGGGAATGGAGAGCAGATTAGTGGTTGCCAGGGATGTGGGGAAGAGGTGATGTGCAGGAGAGAAGAGGGCGTGGTTATGCATGGTAATGGGGGTCCTTGTAGTGAGGGAACTGTTCACTAGCTTAATAGTAATGATGGATACACAAACCTACACATGTGACAAAGCTGTCCAGAACTAAATACACACACACACACACATGCGAGCGAGTATGAACAAACTGGAGAAATCTGCATAGAATCAGTGGGTTAAATTAATGTCAATAGCCCAATTTCAGTATTGTACTATAGTTTACAAAATGGTACTATCAGGGAAAACTGAGTAACGGATAGTTATTGGGACTGCCTATGAATCTTCCAGTTTTCTCAAAATAAAGATGTAATTGAAAATAGGAGTTGCTGGCCAAGATGGAGGCATAGGTAGACCTGCTTCACCTCTGCGCAACCATAAGAAGGATAATAACCAATCTAAGAACAAACAAACAAAAAAAAAAAAAACCTAAGCAAACAACTAGAATAACAACAGATTCACAGAAATGGAGATCACATGGAAGGTTATCAGTGGGGAGGGGGATGGAGAATGGGGAAAAAGGTACAGGGAATAAGAAGCATATTTGTAGGTACAAAATAGATAAAAGGAGGGTAAAAATAGTATGGGAAATGGAGAAGCCAAAGAACTCATATGTATGACCCATGGACATGAACTAAGGGATGGGGGGGCTGGAGGGAGTGGGGGTACCATGCAGAGGAGGGCAAAGGGGAAAAGGGGGACAAATGTAATAGCATAATCAATAAAATATACTTAATAAAAAGAAAAGAAAATGTATGTATGTAGCTGTATGCATTTAAAAGACTGGAAGGGAGCCATTCATGTGCTAAAATAGTTGTAATTGTCAGGACAGACATTGAACATGTTGTTTTTCCATCTTTTACTTTGATTTATTTTCCAGAATTTTTCTAGTATACATGTGTCAGTTTTGTAAAAGGGGAAAAACCTATTTTTATTTTAAAAAGTTTATTGCTAAGTACAATACTTTATGGCGCTATTTATAGTTTACCCTAAACAGTCTCAGTGTTTCTTCTCTCATACCCCAAGGATGGAGCAAGCACATGCACACACACTGCGCACACACACACACACGCACACTCGCAGACACCAAATCACAAGCTGCTCAAGAACAAATGGGTTGGGACTCAGTGTTCAAAGTTTAACATCAACAATTTGCAGGTAAAGATATAATGAATGGCTGTTAGCCATGAGGGGTGTTGGACCTGCCCCCAGGTCTTTGAAGTTGGATGCCCCAGTGCAGCTTCTAGTTTTGATTCACAGCCTAAGTCTAGTGTAGAGATAAGTGGTGCATTTTGATGGATAATAGAAAAGATTTAGACAAAGAAAATAATGAGAAAATCTATTTGGCAACATACTTTACCCTCTCCGCCCACGTATGGCCCCTATCCTTTGGTGCAGGCACAATTCAAAGAACTCAGGGCACGTGATGGATAGTAATCAAATAAATTCACAGTATGGGAATAAGGCTCAGGACCGTATAAAATATTCAACTTCTGTTTCCCCTTAGGAAAGGTATCCAACTAGTATTAATATTTTAGAAATACTAGAAGGTAGAAGAAGAGCTATTATTCATCACTAGCACTTCCATGGTACTAAAATTAAATAATGGATTTTTTTAAAGACAGAATTGCTAGAGTTGTGGAACTATAAAAAATACTCCTCTCTGAAGGATGCTGCATTTTTTTTTTTGCTTTTATCTTTTCTTCTCCTCTTGAGAACATTTTGATTTACTTCTGTGATAAGCTTATAACAACTAAGGAACTTGGGAGGCGGGATGAGCTAGGCTGAGAAGGAGGTTTGCTGCAGCTGACAAATGAGCCTGGGTAAATTTGTTTGGCTTCAAGTCAGAAAGCACCAGGACTGTGTGCGCATTTATTTTCCACTGTGTAGCATATTTATCTCCACATATGGGCCAGGGCCCTGGGCCCTATAATAGTGAGCATCCGCTGTGCTGTGTGGGCTGGGGATCTGAGCATGCTGAAGGAGCCCTGCAAAGAAGGCCTGCTTATCCTCTTCGTAATCCAGTCAGTGCCTTGACATGACCGGCCCAGCTCCTTGAGAAGGCATCTGGTTGAGTTGTGAGGAATTGAGCGACTAGGATTTGGCATCAGACCAGCATCCAGAGTTCTGGATCGACCCAGCTCGTCGCAGACATTTCCCTGTCTGGCCCTGCCCCCAAACTAGCTGTGTAACCCAGTTAGACAAATGACTTTACCTTACTGAGTTTTGTGTTTCCTACCTTGGAAATAGAAATAATAGTGAATACCTGGTGAAGTACACAAAAAGCTGCTTTGACACCGTACCTGACATTTGTAACAGCTCAGTGAAAGCAATTACTACATAGGACGCAACTTGAAAGTTTTTGACAGTCCTCTTAATTATGAAATTACTCTTCCTGATATTGACATGTTGTTTTAGATATACTTTGATAAGTTTTAGCACTTACTGAGTGCCTACTGTGTGCCAGCCACAGCACTCTGTACTTACCAGGAGTTTGGGAGCTCAGGTCTGTTATCTTCATCTCACTGAAGAGGAAACTGATATTTGTATGGGTGAAAAGATTTGTTCAAGGTCAAAAACCAATGACATGTTAGAACCAAACTGAACTAGAAACCATTTTCCAAACCATTGCACTGCCGGAGCCGGAATGATAGATGTTGCTCAGCACCTGGAGAAATGGAGCTACAGGAAATGAAAGAGAGTCCTCGCTCAAGCGATGAGTAGAAAGTGGCTGAGTTGAGTTTAAACAGAGATCTCTGGACAGCACTTCATCCTGCACCTGCTCACACAGCTCTAATCCATACATGTTCAGGACTGCTCTGAGCTTTGGACGTAAGGAATTACAGCAGCTGGGAGTGAGAAACCACCGCAGAGTGTCTCTCGTATCGATCGCCTCTGCAGCATCTTTACCAGCTGGCAGTGTAAGCCTGGCACCTTGCGGGCAGCCTTCTCCATCACCAGGCAGACAGTGCCTTCAGCTAAAGCTCTTCAACCTCAGGACGGTGTCCTTCTTTTGAGCTGAAATCTGTTCACTAATACATTGATTGACTTTCCTGAAACAACAAAACTAAGCCAATCTTCTCTTCTGTAGGACTTGAAGCGATGTCCAACACTGTGCCTCCTGCCCCGTTTTTGCACATTTCCAATCACTTAAGGGGCTCCATGGTGTTCATCTGATGTCACAGAACATATCATTTTGTGTGATATGCACACTTTGCTTCTTTCTCAAATGTGTGCTTTCTCCTTGGTTGCTATCTCACATGGCCTCTACCCAGCCCCGTATCCCTGGGGTAGAATGCAGTACACAGCATCCTCTGTCCAAGAAGAATCCCCCACAAGGCACTTACCTGGGCAGTTGTGCTTGCCCACGGCTGTTTCTGAGGATTTGTTGTCATGACTTGAGAGGAACTTCATGACCATACAAATCCCCCACCAAGATCCTTTCATTTATTGTGCATCTTCTGAAATGCTTTGCCAAAGCCATTATTGAGTCCATGCATTTGATTCTCTCTTGTTAGGCCTCCTTGGAAAAGCCACGTTATAGGCAGTCATAAGCTTCAGGAGAAGAAAGATGTTTACCCAAGTTGATCCATTGTATCTGCGGGCCTGTTAATTTTCAAGGCACATGCTCCTGATTCTTAAAAATGGGAGTCTCATCCTGGCTGGTGTGGCTCAGTGGATTGAGTGCCAGCCTGTGAACCAAAGAGTCACCAGTTCGATTCCCAGTCTAAGCCACATGCCATGGTTGTGAGCCAGGTCCCCAGTTGGGGGTGTGCGAGAGGCAACCACACATTGATGTTTCTCTCCCTCTCTTTCTCCCTCCCTCTCTTTTTCCCTCCCTCCCCTTCTCTAAAAATAAAAAAATTGTTTAAAAAAATGGGGGTCTCATTGGAATGATTTAATTAGGAGAATCACTCAAAATCACTCTATTGGGAGTTTACCTGAATAGCTTTCAGAACTCAAGCCCAAGAAGCAGAGCTGGTCCTTACCAGAAATTGATAAACCATCTTGAAACAAAAGTAGCAGTGCGTGTGCATTGATTTATGCGTTAATTTCCTTTCCTTAATATGGTCTCTCATTTCAGCTTCTCTTTACATAGCTTCTTTATTCATTTGTCTACTGTGCACCATGCACCATTTACAGCAACAAACAAAACAAAAGTCTCTATTAACATGGAGCATATAATTTAATGGTAAATAGAGATAACAAACAGATAACCATGTCTGGTGGCGATGGGTTCTAGGGAGGAAAACAAAACAGGGTAATGGGCATAGAGGATGATGTTGTAAGGGAAATCACTATTTCTTTTTAATAAGGTGGTCAGGGAAGCCCTCTCTGAAGATATGAATGTGATTAGAGAATTGAGGGGTGAGGAAGGAATGAGTCATGCTGATAACCATTTGATGATATCTTGGCGAATTAAAGCCACTTATTTACCAGATACCATTGGGAAAGGGGGTGTGATATTTTTGTGGAAGAGTATAACCTGCAGAACACGCCTGAGACGTGGGATTTAGTAGTGTTGAAGAGGTTAAGTTATCAGCTGTGGAGTGGTAAGAATGTGCTTGAGCATGAACTGTCTTCTTATAACCTGCATATATCCATTCTTAGTAGATAGACTATTCCCTTTGTCAAGGTCTGTATTTGCTGCCCAAAAGGTCTTCCCAAAATAGTGGGCTCAACTTTCAAGCTGACGAGACTTTGATGGCCCACAGCTCTCAGCTGACTCGGTATCTCCCTGACCCAATCCCAGGCTTCCCTAAGAGAGGATCTGACTGGCCAGGCTCAGATTTCCAACGGGAGCCTCTGAGTCAGAAGAGGGCAACCCCAGAGCTGAAACAGGGGTGGGCCCAAATGTGGTACTTTTGGGGAAATGACCACAAAACAGGACGGGGGAGTGTATGTGAACACCACAACAGTTGAGGCTGAAGACAGAGGCAGGGAGCAGGCCGTAGGGAGCCTTCAATGCATTACTGAGGGAGCCTAAGTTTTCCCTGAAAGTGGTGGTGTGGGCAGCCTTTGAAAGGTTCTACTCAGTGGTGATCCAACTGTGAGAGATGGTAGCTGCTTCAGGGAATGAAGAACTTCAAAGCTGTGCACAGGCCCTTCTAACGGCGGTATATGCAAGGCAGAATAGAATGTTTAGCTTTCAATTGGGAATGATTGAAATTTTATTTGTATTTAACACTGCTTGTGTTTCCAAACATCAGACTTAACATTAAAATTTGTCCTGAATTATAAGAATAATAAGAATAAGCATTGAAACTCTCCGTGAAAGGACAGCCAACATGCATTTCCAGGGAGAAATTGTTCAATTGTTTGTGTTTATAACTTCCAAGTGGGAATAGCTCCAGGTTCATAATGCTGATTTTGTTACATTGCTTTCTCTGAACTGTGGTTCAGATGAGTGCATAAATATTTGGTTTAATATTTCTTTGGGAACCATAAACATCTGAACTGATGGAAGGGAGAGGAGCAGAGCAATGGCGAGGAAGGAAAGTTTGGCAAGTTAGTAAGAGATTAAGTGTATGTGTTTAAACAGTGCCCAAGGGTGTGATTAATTTATTATCCTTTCAGACAGCAGAATGCATGCAGAAACCTCTAAATTACACTATTACTATGACAAAGCTTAGAGGGTATGAGAAGGTAAAGATGCTCCCACCAAGAATTTAATGAACAGAGTGAGTGGCTGGCCCACTGGATACATAAAAATCTGGGATGAAGACTTGGAAGTCCCTAATCTTGGCTCTGCTGCTGGCATGGGCCTGAGACAAACATCTCTTCCCCAGTTTTCCTGGGATGGGCACATCAGCTGGAGCACAGACTGAGAGCACTTTCCATAGTGCCAGGTTGTGGTGCTCTGTTCATTTTACTCCTGGGATACTCCTACTCAACCCAGCACACATTGATCAGTTGGCCATATAGAATAGGGGGAAAGGCCATGGGCTCTGGATACCTGGGTTCAAATCCAAAGTCATTATCTAGCTGACTTTGGCAAAGTTTGTGGGGCTCAGTTTCTTCCTCTGTAAAGTGCATATTAACATCAGTATCTACCCCCATAGAGTTGCTATAAGGATTAAATGAACTAATGTATGTAAAATGCTGAGAAGAGTGTGTGATACAGAGTTAGTGGTGAATAAATGGCAGCCTTGTCATCACCACTGCCATTATCATTAGCACCATCACCATTTAATAATCATAATAAGAACAATTGCCTTACATTATTTCATGCTTATGTACTTCAGCATTTACTATTTCTCAGATCATTTACCCAGTGTAATCCTTTTGGGACAAGCCTTATTTCTCCTATTTTGCAGAGGAAGGAAATGAAGCTCAGAGAGGCCACGTGACTTTCAGTAAGTCCACACTGCTCATGAGTTCTGAGCTGTAAGCCTTCTTCCCCTAAGTACTCTGTGCATTAGTCAGGATAGGCTAGGCTCTGCTGTGGTGATAAGCATCTCCTAATTTCAGTTGTTCAAAGCAAAAAGGATTAATAAACTCCATGTCCACTGAGGGTTAACTGGGGGCTCTGTTCCTCAGGAGTGTCTTTTCCTTGGGATCTAGGTTGATGAAGTCACCATTTGAAACATAAACATAGCTGGTCACCATGGAGAAAGCAAAAAGAACCTGGCTAAGCACACTATAACTCTTAAAGCTTTTGATCAGTATTAGCCGTAACGACACATGTCACTTTTACATTTCATTTGGCTAAAGCAAATCTTAATGCCACAACCAATTTCAAAAGGCCAGGGAAGAATAATTCTACTAGGTGCTCAAAAGGAGAGGAGACAAAATAATTAGGAAAGCTTCAGTGACTACTCCCTGCTACCATAAGTTTGACTCATAACTAGAAGAGACAGGTATAGAAGATCTAGAGTTTTCACTACATGTTTCAGGGACTATCTTCATTTTTGGTGAAAACAACAAGAAGCAAAGTCAAGGCATCCAGTTAGCGGGAGAGTTAAACTCACAGTGTGCATTAAGAAACCACTAAGCGAGTGACCCGCTAAGATCCTCTGTCATTCTCTTAGACAATAAGGGATGCAAAAGTGTGATTCTGATGGGTAAAGAATGGGCCCAGACAAGTAAAGCACAATGTCTGAATGACCCAAAGATGACTTCCTCTTTCTCTGATCTGCTGGCACATCATTCAGTACATCCGTTATGTTGCATAATGTAGAATTCACAGAGTGCATTGAATGGTAAGCTGTTGAGGGCTGTGAGTACTCTAGAATTCACAAGCGGTCAATAAGTATTTTGAATGGAAGAAAAGAAAGTGGAGGAAGACCAAATGTTAGAGGAAATTGTGTTCATGAAGGAAACATTGCAATGAAAGTCATGGGAGAGAGACAGTAAATGGTGGCATCATTTCAGTGTGTTCATTAACAAACATCACCTGAACTCCTGCCATAAGAAAGCATTGTGCCAATTACACATTGAAATATGTGCAACCATACAGTATTTGTCCTTTCATGAATGTCATATTTCACTTAGCATAATATGCTCATGTTTAAGGCTGAGTAATATTCCACTGTGTGGATGTACCCCGTTTTGTGTGTCCATTCATCCATCACTGGGCACTTGGATTGCTTTCACCTTTTGGCCACTGTGAATAATGCTGCAAAATATCCATTCTCTCTATGTATCCATGGATCATTTAGTAAAAATGATATTGCACTTGGCCACTAATAAATCTTTTAAAAAACTCAACAGTAGAAATTTCATAAGCCACATTATTATATGATAAATTGGAAATAAACAATTAAAACACTGTCAATATTTGGAAATTAAGAAGTATTCTCATTAATAGAAATCCTACAGCCTAGAGAAAATGACCAAAAAATTATAAACTATCAGAAAATAACACAAAAATCATGAACCCAACAATTAACACTGAATCCTATGGAACTCAGTTTAAGCTGTGCTTGGCTATAATCTTAAATGTCTTTGTTATAAAATTAAAAGAGCAAACCTGGCGCAATGAAAGCACTAATAGATGGAAGATAAAGATAGTGGGTTTAGTTATGCCCTCATCTGGCATTACTGGGGTTTGATGTTTCTTCCCAAGTGCACCATCCTGCCCTGAATCTTAGCGACCCCCATGGGACAATGGAAACCATTGGAACTGGGTGGTGAACACAGCCAGCCCTAGCTTACATGAGAACCACTGGTCTAGGGGGTGTCTAGCTGTCGTCCTCCCTCATCAGATTGCCAAAGCATTGGTTCAGTGTTTCTACACCCTGGTACTGGGACTCTTGGCACTGAATTTTCCTTAGTTCCCCTTGTTAATTTATGACCAAGTAGTTGAAAGTAGTTTCACCAGCATGAAGGTTAGAATAGGATGTGGATGTAATAGCTGCCCAAACTGCTGAGTGGCTAAATATGTTCAAGTTCAAAGGCATGTCAAGGACTAACTTGCAACTAAGAATTAATTAATGCTTATAGATAACCTTAGAGAACCAATCTAATGATAAAGCAAACGTCTTCTAAATACTATAGGTGATGGCAATAAGTGGGTATTTTCCCCTATTTAACAAAATAAAACCATCTTCTAAATTATCATGTACATTAATTTAATATTTATTCTCACATTTTTAAAAAGTTATTTTTTTACTGTATAAATAAGGAGTATAGTGCCATTTTGTGAAACCACAAACATTGTAAAGGTGAAGGACAAAAATATTGTCCCTGCTCCATCCCCCAAAGACCTACACAGTTCACATGTGACGTGTTCCCTTTGGTAACTTGGGGGAGAGGTCTCATCATTTTCTAGTTTTTTATTCTTTTGGTCATACATATGAATAGTCTTCCATCCTTTGAAGGCTTTCTTGATTTTCTAAATAGGGGAGAATTAGAGCCATCGGTTTAGTTGGATGTGACAGGGAAGAAGTACAGGGTACTTGTGTTGGGGCTGCTTTACGTAATGAGCAGTGTTTGCTGAGAGGGTCTTCACACAGGGGATTTAGGACTGGTAAGGGCAAGGAGCCCCTTCCTGACTCCTAGGCGTTACCCCTGCCTGGGAAGCCAACTTTGGGGATTTGTAAAAGGAGAAATAAAAAGGTACTGATATTGCAGAGGTAAAGTGACTGCATTTTTTTTTTTAAAGTTGTATAATAGACCTTGTTTTTTTATTTTAATTTGTGAGTTTATGAGCATTTTATGATCACATAAAAATATGCAAATAAAGTTGAACTTCTTCACTAAAAGCTTTAATCAAGTGTCTTCTATATTTCAAACTCAGGAAATGTTAAAGGGAATAAGAAATAAATAGCCCAAGGGACAATTACCACCACCGAGAAAGAGGCCATCTGTTCTCCGTGCTTTAATACAGCGGTCCCCAACCTTTTTGGCACCAGGGACGGTTTCGTGGAAGACAATTCTTCTACAGACCAGGGGGTGGCGTAGAGAGTGTTTGGGGATGATTCAAGCGCAGTACATTCAAGCCCACCTCCTGCTGTGCAGCCTGGTTCCTAACAGGCCTGGACTGTCCCAGAGCTTGGGGACCCCTGCATTAACAGACCTCGCTGGTGAACAAGGTTAAGCCCAGAGAATGAGGTTTGATCTCCACAGAATGGGGCAGAAGAGGTCAGGAGATGCCCCAGTGAGGGTGTCACCTCTGGTGCTGAGTCCAGGAAGACAGGAGAGGTCTCCAGCAGAATGGGATGGGGAAGGGAAGTCCAGAGACCCAGGTCCAGAGAAAGTGGACAGAGTTCAGGAAGCCTATGTTTAGTTGCGACAAACAGTTGGAGTTCAAGAAGCAGGTAAAGACCTATCAAAGAGAGCCCCTGGGATATTACCCTGGGAGCCCTTGAAACGTTCAATCTGGGGACTTCTCAGTCAGATTTGAGCTTGCATTTTAGGTTAACCAGAATTAGGACAGGAGGGGAAAGGAGAAATCAGAAGCATGGAGGCCAGTTAGGACACTACTCGAACATTCGTCTACTTATTTGGTAAGCACATATTTATTGAAAGCTTACTGTGTTAAATGCATTGTTCCAGGCACTGAGAATGAAACAGTCAAAAATCTCTCGTGTAAAATGTGAGTTAAGGCATAGATACTGGAGATCAGCAGGGGCAGGGCTATGACACATAAAACATGGTGACTGTGGCATTTCGATATCTCAAATACATTTTCCGTAGGGAAAACGACTGATATCAGCACAATTAGGAAAAGGCTAAACCCACAGGGAGCCACCAAAATAGGCAATTAAAAACCACACTGACTGAAGGCAACGTGAGGCTCCAGATTGGATTTTGGATCAGAAAAAGGCTAGAAGTAGAAAAACTGGTAAAATTGGAATACACGAAATCTGGAGGGCAGTTAGTAGTCACACACCCACCTTGATTTTTCAGTTGGGACCAACGTTCTGTGGTTACACAGGATGTTGACATTAGGGGAAACTGGGTTAAAAGTACATGGGAACTCAACTACTTTGGCCATGTTTCTATAGATGTAAAATTATTTCCCCAAAAGTTGGGAGATATGTATGTGTGTATATGTGTATTCCAAACACATTGAATAGAAAAAAAAATGTAGAAAAACTTATACGGAATGATCCTATTTATTTAAAAGCATGCAAAGTTGCTCTATGTTCTATGAGTACATATACACATGTGTAAATTCATAGAACACCTTAACAGCATATGTAACCTGGTATCAGTGGTTACTTGCAGTTGAGAAGAGAGGTTGGGGATAGGACTGCATGGGGGACAGGACCTAAAGGGGCCTTGGCTTTGTCCATAACAGGGCACATTCTGTAAGAAATATGCAGCGAGAACATCCTTTGAAACTCAAATCAAATAGCCACTGCCTGCTGCGGGCCTCAGGATTCCCCACCCTCCCTGGGCGCAGAGGACTCTGGTCCCAGTTGTGCTGTGCCAGGGACACAGGTAGTCTGCTGGCCACTGCCAAGGCTCTCTGGGAAGTCACTTTACCCCGATATGCAGCAAGACTTCTGTGTGCTATTTACATGCCCACAGGCCAAGTTTTTTCTCATTATTAGCTTTTTATTTTTTTTTCATTCCAACTCAGAGGATAAGAAAAAAAAAATCCCACTGTGAAAAGAGGTGTTGAATTACAAAGAATAATAGGAAAGACCAGCTAATTGTGAAGCCCTGCTATGTGGTATAATGGGCATTAACAGCTGCTGCAGGAACGGACTGGCTCAGGATTCGTTGTGGCCAGAAGAGGTGTGCTGGATTTCTTACATTCTGTCACATTAACAACGACAACAAAGGGCCCCAGCCCTGGTGGGGGCCGTAGCTGTGAAGCAGCACCTGGACACTTTTCGGGAGTTTAACAGGGTATAATAAGTGTCGCCTAGGAATCCACTTACGTGGAATAGCTTTGACGTTCGGCTGAGCTTCTCTCTGGGTCTGTGGCTATGCACACCTCCTACCTCCCAGCTCAGTGAGGCTGGAGTGGACCGGGATCCCTAGAAACCAAGAAGCTGGAGAGGTAGTGGGTGACTCCAGAATCTAAATGGGGCCCAGACTCCTGTGTTTCCCTGAGGAGCGGCCCCTCTCCCATGCTTTCCTCTCCATGGTCCCGGGATGCCTTTGGCACATGTAGAGATGTTTGACTTGGAGAAATACCAGCTCTGCTTTACTGGTGTTCTAGAAAACAAGTTTTTCAAAGAATTCCTGGTACTGTTATCTGTTTAAAATATTAGGTTTAAGAAGAAGGTAGCAAATAAACCCAGCCATTTGTTTTTTTGTTTGTTTGTTTTTTTTTTAGCAGAAAGATCCAAATGGTAGCTGTGGAAATCACTGTCAGTTATAATGAGTGTGGATGGTGATAAAATCTGTCTAAATCAGTGGTCCTCAAACTTGGGTGTGCATCAGAATCGTCCAGGCCCCGCCCCCTGGGTTTCTGATTTAGGACTCTAGGTGGGGCCTAAGAATTTGCATTTCTATCAGATTCCCAGGTGATGTCCATGCTGGTCCAGGGAAACTACATCTTGAGACCAGTGTTCCAGGGACCCCAACTGCCCTGTGCTGGGGGACACATAAGGCCCATCAGTCGAGGGGCACTGTAACCAGTGTGGCTCTGTGGCACTACTTCAAAGTGGACACAGCTCTGAGGACCAGGAGGCAGCTTCGACAGATACGTTAAAAGTCCAGGATTTAAAGACAAAATTACTGAGAGAGAGATGAGTCATGCCCAGCAAAGGTTTTTACAGTGGGGACATGCTCCTTTCCCAGGGAATAAGTCACTTAAATCCAACAGCCTGTGTTCATTTAACAGAGTCCTCTCTGCAAGACCCCGCTTCTGGGAGGCCAAATGGGTCAAGCTCTCTGAGAGAGAGCAAGAAAAAATAGCCCAAACTTGACCTTAACAGCAGGAAGAAAGTTGCCCCAAGGGAATTTCTGAGTCTAGAATTCAGCTTTCTGCGCTGAGTAGCAGGTGGAGAAATGGGAGGGTGGCAATGTTTGCCCCAAGAGAGCTTTCAGGACCACTGATAAGGTCTGGGATGCTGTCCTCCCAGCCATTTCTGAGCAGGGAAGGGTCAGGAAAGAACAGAGCACAGAAGGCTCCTCCTGGCAGGTCCTCACCAAGGGGCCCTGTCTGGTAGAGAAATGGGTTCTGGGAAGCACGGCAGCTCCGGAGCTCTTGCAGGTGTCCTAGGTTTACTTCTCGTTAGATTGTCCTCCAGGATAATATGACCTTCTGGAGAGGACCTAGCTGCCAGGTATGCCTAGGGGAGCAAGGTTCTCATCCACATTTGGGCCAAAGGAGGAGGGGATAGTAAACATGGAGGTGACAAAGAAAAGTGGCGTTTTCTCAGCTGCCCCTTCCCACAGGACATCTGTTTCCAGAGCCTTTCTTTTCTCAAACCAGAGAGGATTGTGAAGAGATGTGTCCTCTTAGAGATTTTCATAAAATATGATGGCTAAGATGACTTTTATGCCCAGAGGTGCATCTTACCCATTACCAACAATGGCATAATTTTGCTAGGATTGTTGTTATGATTAGTATTGCAATCATTAGCTACTATTCACAGAGCCTCTTCTACGTACCTGGAAGGATAGTTTGCACACATCACCTCGTTCAATCCCCACTAACAACCCTGGGGAAGAAGTGGCATTACCTTCATCATACAGAGGAGGAAGTCAGGAGCCAAAGAGGCAAAGTACCATGTCCAAGGTCACCCGGTTGATCATTGGCCAAGCTAGGGCTGGGACAAATGTTTGCCTGAACAGTGGTGCTCTTCGTTAAACGGAATGTTGTTCTTGGTCCCTGCTATATTCCAGGCACTGGGGTCTAGTGCTGAGACTAATATGCTGAGCTGTTGACCTCAGGGAGCTTCCAACTGGGAGAGTGGTTTGGGAGAGAATGTCAGTTGGATTAAATCGAGTCAAGCAGTGACTTTACTTTTAGTCTTGTTTTGGATATTTTCTATTATCTTAAAATGCAACCAGAGGTAATTGGTATTTAATTAAATTTCTCAGTGCATTTTAATGAAGAATATTTTAAATCAGGAAAACACCATATCACCATATAGAGCTATATCCTTCTCTTACTCAACTGTCATGGCAGAGGAACCTTGCCTTGAGGGTCAAGCTGCCTTAGGCACCACTGCCACCTGGTGGCAGCCATTGGAATTGCAGGCTTGGTGGCCACAGAATTGGCCCGGTGGGAAGGAGGCTGGTTCCAGTAGAAGGCACGTTTCCAGTTCTGATCACCCAAACCCTCCAGACACAGCTGACTAAGTTCAAGAGGTGCCTGTTCATTTGTAAACAGCTTGCACCTGAATCAACATTGGCTTACTTTTATCTGTATGTTTTGAATGTCTATTGCATTCCTGACTTTTAAATTGTTGTTATAATCAAATTAATGCTTGCAGATACTGATGATAGAGTGACATGAAATATAGATGAATACTTGGGCAAACTCTAAAACAAATTTTTGCAAGTAATAATTTCTCTTCAGTTGGACACTTTCAAATGCCATCAAGAAAACAAAATATAATTCGGTTCCTAATTGCCTCTCAACCTCACCTCTGAGACTCAAACCACACTAGTGACACAGTCTGAAACTTTTTAGTCTCCCTCTCACCTGCCTGCTGCCTCTCTCTGTCCTCTTTTCTCTGCCTGGACATACCTTCTTCCATCTTTATCTTCTGAATTTATTCTTCAAGTGTTGCGAAGCAAGGCTAACAACCTGTAGGGAATTATCTTAAAGTAAATTCACAACTGAGTGCGGCAAAGCAATGTCTCTAGAGAAACTGAAGATGGATTCTGAATCCCATCTTTGTCTTTCTAATGGCTGTTACTGTGGCCAGCTTACTTAATCTCTGTGTCTCAGTGGTTTCATCCATTAAGTGCAAATAGCAGTGTCCCCTGACCCAGCATCGTTTTGAGGTCTCTTTTCTTTTAAATAAAAATGTGTGTAAAAATGTTTGTTCAGCCCTGTGGCTAGTACCCTGTAGAACCAATGGGGTGGATGAAGATAGATGTAAACATCTAGCACCTTAGTCACTGCCCGCCCAGTGTAAGATTACGGAACAAAAGTTCTATTGTTGTTTTTTCATTGTCTAGTTGGTCTTGCTTGCAGGGAAAAAAAATATGTTTCTTGGGAGTTAAAAATAAAATAAATGTCTAACCTTGAACTTTGCTGGAGTTATCTCCCTCCTAGATTCTTCTTTGCACGTCACCCCAGTGCGGGTGAGCCTCCACAGCTGTAAGCTTCAAAGATTTGCATATTGAGATGAAAGGTGTTAAGCAATGATGCTATTTTGGGTGATACTACTTTACTAGAGTTTATTAGGCACCTTTGTGTTAACACCTGTGTTGGGTGGCTTGCTGGCTGAGGTATGTTTGTAATGCTCCCTCTCTGTGTGCCAGAGTCTTAAATGTCACTCCATTCCTCTGACCAGGTTGTCGATAGTGACAGACCAGAAGGGTCCAAGTTCCGGCTCACTGGCAAGGGAGTGGATCAAGAGCCTAAAGGAATTTTCAGAATCAATGAGAACACGGGCAGCGTCTCGGTGACACGGACCTTGGACAGAGAAACCATTGCTTCTTATCAAGTGAGTACCCCTCCCGTGCCCATCCTGCATGGAGAGCCGTGGCTGTCAAAGGTGGTTTCTTCCCACGGAGCTTGTTGTTTTGTGCTCATCACACCCAGGGCGGTGTGACTTTAAGTGCATTTCTGTGGGGTCTGAGGGGTGTTGAACTTGACAGTGGGGCCCCCTGTCTCTTCAGTGGAGCCCCCAGGCCTGCATGATATTTTGGGCACTGGAAAGCAAAATGAGAGGTGCGCCTCAAAGAGGTCGGAACACTTAGGGCAGCTTTGGCTTTCTAGAAACCAGCTTAGCCATCATGGGTAGTAAGAGGTATAAACCCTTGGCCCTGGTCATTTTACTTTTTAATATCTGTCCTAAGGAAATAGGAAGAAATTTAGTTAGACTTTTATACAATGATCTCATGGCAGGACGTGATCCTTAAATGGAATCAAATGGGAGTTGTGTTTAACACTGGAAATATTTTTGAAGAGGTTCTCCTTATAAGGGAGAGATTCAAGACATGGAATGGAAACAGACACACGTAACGTGATGGGGGTGTGTTTGCATGGAAACAGGGTGCAGGGAAAATCAACGTGTTAATTAATGGTTATGTTTGGGTGTTAATTAATTTTCCAACTTGGTTTTCTTTTTCCTGCAACATACTTTAAATCACTTTTACATCGAGAATAAAAAGCTATTTGTGGAAAAATAGTTTCAGGAGTTATATCTATTCAGGACACAGAGACCAATATTGAAATGAGCAATAAATCTCATATGGGCTGGAAGTCAGTCCCACCCCTTTTTTACCACATCCCCAGAACAGTTTTGTGTTTGTAGCCTATAATGGACACAAGCCTCTGATAGTAGTAAGCTCATTCTTTGAGCAATAGATGGAGTTTCCAGCAATTTCCAGGAACAGCCCTCCAACAGATGCAGGGTGCCAAGCTGGAAGCAGGCACAGCAGGAAGGAGGCCCAGCCAACATTTGCCTGTGGTCCCCACGGCTCGTCATGTGAGCATCTCCCTGCATTGGGTTTAGGAGGTGGTGGCCGATTACTAGCACCAGATTTGGCATCCCTGGTTTTCCTGGTCAAAACACCACATAAGAGCATCCTAATTCCCCTTCAACAAAAGGTCCATGTTCCCTCTTCTCTGCAGACAGGGCTTGCAGAAACATCACAGTGGAAAGTCGAGTGCTCTGGCTGGGGAATAGGCGCCCTATGGCTAGCTATCCTGCTCTGTCAACATGAGCTGTTGGCCTCAGGAACACGCTGGTCCTCAAGATCCCAGCCATGAAATACAAATAGCACTTTGTTTATTTGCATTTCTCACTCAGATGGATTGGTGTAAGTTTCAGTAAGGAGAAGTTGGTGTGAGGCCTGGGAGGCATAAAGCGCTAGACTAATACAGCAGCATGATGGAAACGTGTGGACTCCCCATCGTCCAGCAGACCTCATGCTAAGCAGTGTGCTCGAGTGCCCTGGGTCCTGGGAGGATGGGATGCCTGCCCGACGTCCCTCTCAGAAACATTGCCAAAGGGTGGGTGCTGCCGACATCTGCAGGGGATTCCATCTGTCAGAGATCGCCAAAGGGTGAACAGTGTGACCTTGCTGTACACCCAGCAAGGGAAATCGGGTTGTTATAGAAACTAAATATTGGTGTCCTCAGAAAGTCCCAGCCCGCTGGCCTTGGGAGTAGCCAGAGGTGTCCTGGAAGTTTTTGGCATCCAGCTGCTGCAGGAAAAGCCAGCAGCAGGCCGTGGGTAGATGCCCTCTTTTCTTCCTGTGCCTATCATGGGAATA
The DNA here is from genome assembly GCA_039655065.1 of Glossophaga mutica. NCBI lineage: Eukaryota > Metazoa > Chordata > Mammalia > Chiroptera > Phyllostomidae > Glossophaga > Glossophaga mutica. The sequence continues at coordinate 27,063,098 of CM077315.1, forward strand.
TCCATTAATTGGCAGACACAAGGAACGAAGAAGACAATGAATTTTGTAATTTTGTAGCATAGTGATAAAGATTAAGAGTTCTGGGGTAGCCAATATCTGAGCCTCGGCACGGCTGTTCATGGAGCTGTGTGATCTTGGACAGCCCACTTACCCATTCTGATCATCTCATTCTCAACCACAAAGTGAGGATAGTACTGTCACCTCAAAGGACTGTAAAAGATGAAACAAAATTTCTTCCATTGTTTAGGGGAGCACAAAGCAATTCATCATAGCTGATCTTATTAGTTTTTTCCTGAATATTTTTTAATGTTTTAGTTAAGTTCCACAAGTTTTTAATGTCAGTTTCCAGCTTTCAACCATGAGAAGGTTGACATCTACTGCAGACTTGAGGTTTTTCTTCTATCCTGACATGAACCAAACATCATGGCATTTGTTGCCCCTTTTTTTAAGTATCACAGAGAGAGATTCCTGGACAAAGCTGGATCCCCATAACTCCCTGCTGGATGTAAGGAGTACAAGATAACCAATAAAGAGGATCTCCTTGGGAGTGCTCTGTAGCCTGCAAACAGGACAAGCACGAATCAGAGAAAGTGGAAATGGCTGCTTGTCAGGACAGAGAACTGGTGAATGAGCGGCTGAAAGATGCCTTTTGGGCTCACACCACAGGGGCTGTTTGAAGAGCTGAGCAGGAGTTCAGATGCCTCCGGGGCTGCCTGATGTTTATGGGAACCAAATGTGGTTTAAAAATTAAAGTCACCCTTTTGGGTGTCCTTCCACATTTGAAGAGACCTCTAGGCACCATAAACTGGGACCTGCCTCAGTGCGAACATTCTTCTTAGATGGCAACAGCCTGGATCTCCAGGGACCATGAAAAGCCCCCCAGGGCAGTCAGAAGGGTGGGGAGAAGAATTCGAACACTAAAGTTGAAGCGATGAAAGGGAGTGATGAAAAAGTAGTCTCTGGTCAACCCATTGGCTTGGAGATTGCCAAAGATGCCAATTAAAAACTTCTTTAAGGAGAAGTTCTGAATCGTGATGTATCCCTCTCCTCTGTCCTTCACAGAGCTGAGTACATGGCTGTCGCATATGGCCAGGCAGGGATCTTACTGCACAAGGGGCAAGACTGGGGAATGAGGACGAAGCCTGGCCCGACCCACGGCTCACTACCCAGGAGCTGCACTGTGGTGCAGGCGTGTCTGCCAGAAAAAGGCTGCCTCTAGTTTTCACAGAGGCATCAGGGGCTAGGATGGAATGAAATCCACATTAATTTTTTGAAAATGTAGTTGATTTTATTTTTATCTCAGTGATATCCAGGTGATAATAGTGATTCATAGCAAGGGTCCTGAGGTCAGAAAACTGTGCTGCTACTTACTGAGCTGTGTGATCTTGGGCAACCCACTTACCCTCTCTGATCTTGTGACTCTCATCCATAAAGTGGGGATAGTACTAGCACCTCTAAGGATTATAAAAGATGAAATTATTAGCTTCTATTAACTAGTCATTGTTAACCAGCTGGTAAAATAGAGCCTAATCTCAAGCTTAGAGCTTCTCATGTTTTTCTGTAAAGCAAAGCCATGTGGTATCATAGCAGTGAAAAATACAATTTTGTATGCAGCCACAATGGCTGCAGTCAAATCACGGCTGTCAGGGACTAGCTGTGGGAACTAGGGCAGGGTGTCTGCCTCAACCTTCTCATCTGTAAAATGGGAATAGTAATAATACTGATCTCATAGGGTTTTGATCGGTTGAATGAGTTAATGCATGTTAAGCATTGAGAACAAGGCCAGAAACTAGTAAGCACTGTATTACCTCACTCCCTGAGTGACAGGTGAATGCTGTCTGTGAAAGGCTGAGGGAGGTAGATGAAAACTCCGAGCACTCTGAGTTGTAGCCCAGTCAGCCCATCTTAAGCATGAACTTTCCTTGAGTAAGCTTGAGGGTTTTTTTTTTTTTTTTTTTAGTAGTTTCATAATGTATTGATTGATCATCGATCCTGTCCACATGTATTCGATTGAGTATCTGCAAGGCGAGGAGCCCCCCCACCGGGGTGCTAGGACAGTATACTGGGAAACAAGATGCACCAGGGATCCTGCCACCCTGTGGCTTTCATTTTGATGCCTAGGTTTAGTTTTGAAATAAACAAATTTCTCACCAGTGTGTGCGGGGCCATGCCAGGAAGCTGTGCTGTGCTCATTGCGTAGCGCCCAGTGGAGTCTGCTGGTGCTTGGTGGGAATGCAGTGTCTTACCGGAACACTGGGTGACAACGGCCAGACTGCGGCCTGGTTCTCAGCCATGCTTCACCAGCCTCATGAGCGTCCACTTCCAAGTGCTGTACCCCCTGCCTTTCACTCTTCCATTGTCTTTGTTCTGTTTCCTTCGTGTCCTTCCTTCGTGTCCTTGTCTTTGTCCTGTTGCTCTATGCTTGGTTCTGCTCTTTCTGATTTTGGAGTGCTGGGCTACTGTCTTGTTAGTACACTCTGAGCACAAGAATGTTACAGTTCTGGTCCAAGTGCCTATTTAGAAACAATTTGCTGCCTTAGTGCAACGGTTGGGTCCGTCGTGTTCATGACAGGCATTATGGTTGGTAGCAAACATGTCTTAAAAGAGCTGCATCCCAGGTCTCCAGTTCCCACATTGTAGTTTCCCCTCTTGCAAACTTAAAATGCACAGTGCATGTGGGCAAATGGCTTGCCATTACAATTGCTCCAATGTTGTTATTTTTAAGTTAAATGCTCTTCACGTGCAAGTCCATGCTAGTGTGTTAACATTTCCCAAGCCCAATGAGAAAGCATTCTGAACCAAGCTCAGGGGAACTGCACAGTAGGAAGTAACCTGGGGTAAATTTGTCCTTGAGCCCCGCTGTGTATCGTCATTAAAGCTGCTGTTTATTAAACACTACATGACTGATACAGTGCTGAACACATCCGTGTACATTTTCTTATTTAATCCATTTCATACAGGCGACTTAAAAAGAAGGTGATAACACCATTTTACAGATAAGCAAATAACTGTTACATAACTTTTTCAAGGTCTCCCAGCTGGTGTGTATTGAATCTGGGATCCATATCTGTTTCCACCTCTAAAACCCTGCATTTTCAATCGCTAAGAAACACTTCTTCCTATTTTACCTCCAGCTAAACTCTGATATCTAATCTGCAAATTCCTAGGCCTCTTTCCCAGGACCTCCACTTAGTGGGGCTGGAAAGAGGGGCTGACTGGCTGGATGAGCTATTTCTTCTTAAATACCCTCCTGTACTATGACCCACTGCCACCTGCCCACTCTCCCTACCCCAGCTCCCGAAAGGGCTTTCCAAGCTTCTGACCTGAAGTGGCACCTGGCAAAATAATTTAGCTCTTGGAGTATTGGAAGCTGACATATTAATGCAAAGCCTCCTGAAATATTACTCATTATTATGCATTTTGCCAGCATTTGAGTGATTTGTGAACTCTTCATTGGAATAAAGTACTGTAAAGGATTCATGAATGACCAAGTTTATGAAATTCTATAAAAACATTAGCAGGTGGTAATGATTCCCTCACACTGTGACTATAATCCGCTGGCTGCAAATTTGTCAATATGGGAGGACAGGAGCGGAGTGGGAGACAGCCTGTCAGGCAGGCGGAAGGAGGTGGTGGAGGGTTTGGGCTGGGCTCAGCAGGGGGTGAGAGGTGAACCGGGAATCAGGGCCCCGGTAGTGGGCAGGTGTCCCGTGTCACGGGCTGGAGACCTTCACCCTGAGCTGCTCTCCAAGGTGGGAGATGCGTGTAGAACTGGGGATGTCCGAATTGGGAGGGAGAGGAAAGGAGCCCTTGAAAGGAGAAAGAAAGCTTACATTTATTGAGAGAACCTATGAAATACTCAAGAACTCCCTAGAGTTCTACACACACAAACTTGCGAAGTCGGTTTATTATCTTGCCTTTACCGCTGTGTTAGCTGAGGGCCAACGTGGTTTCAAAGATATATTATTGTTATTAATGTTGGTGTTAACATTTATTGAACATTTACAATGTGCCAAGGCGCCACGCTAAATACCTAAATGATCATCTCATTTAATCTTCATAAAATGAGCTTAATACTGTTATCATTCTCAATTATAGAACTGGTAACTGGAACCACCTGTGTTCTTGGCCTCAGAACATGAGCAGGATTTCATTGCCTCCTTCTGAATATTGGTTCACATTTTCTGAGATACACTTTGCTCTCCTTTGAGCCAACTTTTTTGTATAAGTTTGGACTTTGTGGTTAAGAAGGTTAAACCTGGCAGACAGAGGGTATCCTTGCTTCCGTGTCTCCTGTCACTTGTCTGGCTCTGCCCTGATTCTAACCTGCATGTGGCTCCAAGGCAATTTGGCAGAAAACACATCAAGGTGAAAAATGCTGCTGTCATGCCGAAACATGTGCATCATAGCATTAGTGATCGTCAGACAATTGGGAGATGAAGACTTACCCAGATTAGAGAGTTACTTAGGTGATTAGCCTGTTTACAGTAATGTCCATGTTACCCATGGACAATGTGTGCATCACCCGATAGCACCATGCTGCCCTTGGTAATATTTGTGCAGCACTTGGAATGCTCCCCCAGCCCTTGACTGTGAGGACAAGCTACATCCTTCTTCATCCTCCAGTCTTGTCTCCCTCATGGCCATCTTTCTTAGTAGGGACTCTAGGGATTCTATAGTCAACAAAATCCTCTCAACTAATGTGCAAAGAAAAGGATTTATTAAGGGTACAGATAGCTTTATAGAATTGGCTGAAGGACCCTAAAACCTGGCTCACATGCAACACAACCAGAAATGATGGTGCTACAGGAAATACCCGGCCATGTATGATACTATTCTAGTTCAGGGTCCTCCACTTCAGCATTATTGACATTGGGGCTGGGTAATTCTTCGTGTGGGGGTCTGACCTTTGTGTTGCATGGCATTTAGAAATATCCCTGGCCTGTAACTACTACATGGGAGTAACATCCCAATTTCACTCTTGACCATCAAAAATGTCTCCAGAGACTGCCAGTCACCCCATAGGGGTAAAATTGCCCCCATCTGAGAATCACTGTGCGAGCAGAGTCCTCGCGGCTGCTCCTCTTCCTGAACTCCACTCCTCTGATACTCAGAAGTGGGAGGGAGCAAGTCTTCCTTGGTTGTCCAGATAGCTGGGTGACTGCCGCTGTGCTTTCGAGAACCTCCAAGCCCCAAAGCAGAGCCGTCTCTAAGTCTTATGCTAAGATGTCAGCAGGGAAGAGGCTGAGCTGGCAAGGGGCCTGGGATGGGTGTTGGCATCGTCAGCATCAGCATGTCATCAGCACAGTTTTATTCTAAGAGGCAGTTAGTGATAGGCACGACTCCCTGGGGGCAGGTAGTCCATGCTTGGGAGAGTGTGGCTTCACCCCTACGATCCTTACTTCCAATAACATAACGTTCCTGTTAATCAGTAACACACACGGCCTGGGAGAGAACCCTAATTGGGAGGAGACAGAGAGCTTGGGTTAAAGCTCAGGCTATGGAATCTGACCTACTGAGGTTAGGATCTTGACACTGCAATGAGAGGAACTATAAGAAATTGCCACTTTTATAGGGGAAAAAGGGGTAAGTATCCGTCACCTCATTGTTTGTCCTAGCACTGACATCTTTGGCAAGTCATTCAAATCCCATCCCCTAATTTCCCCTCTTTAGAAAGAGGGTGAGAGAGCCCTGACTGGTGTGGCTCAGTGGATTGAACGCGGGCCTGCGAACAAAAGGATCGCAGTTCGATTCCCAGTCAGGGTACATGCCTGGGTTGCAGGCCAGTTCCCAGCATGGGACACACAAGAGGCAACCATACATTGATATTTCTCTCCCTCTCTCTCTCCCCTACCCTTCCCCTCTAAAGATAAATAAATAAAAAAATCTAAAAGAAAACAAAACAGTGAAAATTAAAAATATATATATTAAAAAAAAAAAAGAAAGAGGGTGAGATTGCCGTCTCATCTGCTGGCACTGCCGCAGTCCGGGAGTGAGTGGCGTGGGTGAGGGTGGTGATCAGTGCAGTCACTGAGTGTTCTGCGACTGGGAGCCGGCACCTCATGGACCAGTTTGTAGTTGAAGCTCCTGCAGGTGAAATAGAGGTGAAAGCGGTTGCTAGGCATTGAGCCTGTAGTTAAATGGTTAAATGTCAGTATCACCATGTGTCACTTCGTAGAAGGAAATCTTCTAAACGTGGCCCCTAGACCAGCATCGTAATCTGGGAACTTGTTAGAAATGTGAGTTCCCAGGCCCCCTCCTCAGACTTACTGGATAAGAAACTCTGGCCCCACAATCTGCATGTTAACAAGCCTCCCAGGTGGTTCTGATGCTCACTAACATGTGAGAGCCCCAGGTCCAAAAACACTGTTAAGGGTTAACACCACTGCCGCTGGCCTGTTTCATTAATTTGCTTCTGTGAAAGTGGCCTTTGAACCAATTCCATTACAGCCCTGCTGGGGTAATACATTTGTGCCTTAAAGGCGCTTATTCCTCCAGGTGTTCTGGTACACCATTTGAAAGCCCTCTCAATCCAATCCATATTCTTCAAAACTGTCTTTGTTTTTGTTTCATTAATGGCTCCTGAGAGCCGGGCAGATTTGTCCCTGGCTCCTTTGCTCCATCCTGTCTAGACTTTGGATGACTGTTAAATGCCATGTTACCGAGCGTTTGCTTATTTCTCAGGAACCAGCCTTTCAGGCTGCAGATGAAAATGTCTTCAGAGATCTGAGCTGGTACAGGCAAAGGTGATTCCTGATAGGAGGAAGCTGGCCCTAGGGTCAGCAGAACCAGCTTTTCCGCCTTATTAGATCTATAAGCTTGAGTAAGTTATTTGTGGTTCTCAAACTTCGCTGCGCATTAAAATCATCTGGGGAGATTTTAAAGCCCCAGGTGCCCAAGTTGCTCTCCAAACCAATTAAATCAGAATATCTTGGAGTGGGACCAAGCATCAATACCTTTCTAAAACTCTCCAGGTGTTTTCACTGTGAAGCCAAGTTTGAGAACCACTGAGTTAGTACACTCTATCTGTACTCCAGTTTATTCATAACTGGAAATGGGGACAATAACATCAACCAGCTAGGTCTTTTATGAATTTCAAATGAGATAGTACACGGAGGAGTTTCTAACACAATAGGAGAACATCAAAGACCTTATTTCCCCTCAATCAGCTGCTTGACTCTGAGTGAATATCTGAAGTTAACTACTTTCCAATGTCTCTTTTGACATAAAAAAAATTGAAATGCAGAGAAACAGAATTTGATAAACAAATGAACAGATTGTCTTCTGAGTCACTTTCGCAAGAAGTAGTTCAGGATTTGGCCGCAGCCTCTCCCTACCCCAGTACCTCCGAGCATCTCCATCTGACTCTTTCCAGTTGGGCTCCTCCCATTTCCAAGCACTTCATTTTGCATCCTGGCCTTATCTGCCAGGTGCAGCTGGTGAAACTGAGGCATAAAGAGGTTAAACGACGTTGCTGAGGCAGTCGCCTAGCTGGATTAGAGCGCCAAGGTGCTCCTGCCTGATTATTTATTTGGTCCACTAAGCAAAGCTGCTTCCTCACCCGTGTCTATGGCAACATATTTTTCTAAATGTTATTAGCTTACAAGTGGTTCAACTTGAATCTTGGCAGGTGGGAGAACCCTGTGTCCCTCCTTCAACTTTATCCATCCCACGCTGGGCCTCACACCTGAGGCCACTGGCCCACAGGCTAGACCTACCGCACATTCATGGAATGAATAAATGTGTGATAGTCAACTATTTTCTTTTTTTGCTTTTGTTCTCTCAGTACAACCAAATCTACTTCATCAGGCTGCTTTTTCAAATGACTTGGTGGCATTTTTTTCCTAAGGTGCTGAAGAATCACAATACATCAGAATTACAAGAGCCTTTAGAGCCATTTTTATCTAACCCACTTAATTTACAAATAAGAACAAATTAAGCCCTGGCTGGTGTGGTTCAGTTGGTTGGAGTATCATCCCATAAACCGAAAGGTTGTGAGTTCAATTCCTGGTCAGGGCACATGCCTAGGCTGCAGGTTTGATACCTGGTCCGTCGCATATGGGAGGCAACCAAGTAATGTATCTCTTTCGCAATGATGTTTCTCTCTCCACCTTCTCCTCTCCCTTCCTCCCTCTCTTTAAAAAAAAAAACAAAAACAAAAAACAAAAAAAAAGCAGTGAGAAAAATGCCCTCAGGTGAAGATTGAATAAAAAAATAAATAAAAGAACAAGTCAAGTGATTGTCTAACTACTGAAAATACATCGTTGGTATTTTGTTATTCCTTAGCAGTGGGTATTATGGCCAAACCTTCTGGGACCAGATCCTGCAAGCGCAGAGAAGACCTCCATTCCTAGCTCCCACCACTCACCACCTATTTGCAAAAAGAAATCCTTTCATTTGTTGAAAATGAGCAGCAGAGGGAAGGAGGAGTTTGTTTAGGGAATGGACTAGGAGGAGAGAGGAACAAAAGACAAGATAGAGAGGCTGCCCTTTTCTCTTGTGGGCTTGACACTCTTGGTTTGGAGGGCAGGAAATGATGGAAAAAATTAGGAGATTATGTGCAAAGTGGGATGTGAGGACCAGAACCTAATTAAACCAATCACAAAAGGCCAGGTAAGGTTTTAGACTCAAGTACTACGGCTCGGAGGCCAAGCGTCCAAAGGATGATGTGGTTGAAAAGTGAGCTGCCTGCTCCCTCAGAGGCTCCTGCAGCCTCTGGCATGAGAAGGCGGCAATGAGGGGTGGATCACCATGGCGAAGCTCTATGTGTGGCCCAGACAAGGAAGGGGGAAGCTGCCATTGACCAGGGGGCCCTTGTGAAGCCAGATTTGGCTCCCTTTTGAACTACCTGGGGAATAATGCCATAATGGGGACCGAATTCCTCTTGAGGAGGTCAGAGCCTTGTGTCCCTGTGATGGGACATAAAAACAAATGGACCAATGTCCTCATCTGAGGCTTGGGAGCTGCTGGCAGGTTCCCCATCTCAATTCTGTCCAGCGTACCGCTTAGTGTTTAATTAGAGCAGATCACTTCATCACTGTAGATTTGAAACTGGGACAATCTGTGGGTAGAATCCCAGGAAGAAAAAAACATGAAGGAGCACATGCTTTTGCCAGCTGAGCCTTCTTTTCTGGCCAGGGGAAGTCGAAAGAAACAAGACTACCAAAAGGATGCCCTTCAGGGCTAGCCCACACCCAGCAACCCTATCAGGTGGGATTCAAGTCAACTACAGGAGTGATGGATTCAGCAGATGCTGGTGGGATGCCTAACTCATGCCAGCTACCATTTCAAGGTGCAGGGGATGGAGCAGTGAACAACCATGGCGTTCCTGCACATGGAATTCAGTCAATAACAGACTTGAGTGAGTGTAACATGTCAGGCGGTTATGAGTGCTAGAAATAAAAATAAAGCACATTAAAGATGCAGAGGCTGACAGGAAGGGATGTATGGTCCAGGCAGGCCTCACTGAGAGATGACGTTTAGGGGTAGGCTCTTTGGGAAGTCTGAAGACAGGAATGCTGTCCCTCCCTCTCAGGTATCCTTGACATCTGCAGTTCTCAACAAGGGTGATTGTGCCTTCCAGAGGACACCTAACTGTAACTGGAGACATTTTTTGTTGTCACAAGTTGGGGGAGTGATACTATTGGCATCTAGTGGCCAGAAAGTTGCTCCATGTCCTACAGGGAGCACAGGACAGACCCCGTACATCCTGCTTGGCAGGCCCCAGCACAGGCCTGGCCTCTTCAAGGATCTGAACATATGGCATGGTTTGTTCACTCAAGTAGTTGTCTGGCTTAAATAGGCAAAAGGTCTGTGCTCATTTCTGGGGCACCACAGCAAGAGATACTGTCCCTGTCCTTGTAAATTTCATGATCTACCTGGGGATGATGAGCTGTAACAAGACAACTGCACCACCAAGGGACAAGAGCAGGATCAGAAACAGCCTTCCAGATGACATGATATCAAAACAAGTGCTCAAGAAGGAGGAGGATCCCTGTCCAGTGTGGCTTGGTTGGTTGGAGCATCATCTCCCGTAAACTGAAAGGGCTCGATTCCCACCAGAGCACATGCCTCAGTTGTGGGCTCAGTGCAGAGACAACTGATCAATGTTTTTCTCTCACATCAGTGTTTCTCTCCCTCTCTTCCCCACTCTCTAAACTCAATGGGCATGTCCTTGGGTGAAGATTTGGAAAAAAAAAAAAAGAATGAGGAGGAGTTAGCCAGGTGACAGGGAGGTGGACAGGGCAGGAAGAGTGTTCCAGGGAGAAGGAACAGATGAAAGAGCCTAAGACATCCCAGAAGAAGTGGTCAAGTGGGGTTTGTGCAGAAGACAGGAAATGAAGTCCACCAGCGAGGAAAGCGAGTCCCATGTGCTAAGGAATGAGCTCAGACAGACATCCTACCCCAATGGTGATGGGGAGGGGTTAGAGGATTCTAGGCGGAAGAGTGACATGATCGGATTTGGATTTTGCACAGACCACTCTGGTTGCCAGTGGAGGACTGAGGACAAATGGGAGATGAGGAGCTCCGTCTCCGGGTCTCTGAAGCCAGAGTGACACATATCAAATTAAGGTCATTCTCACCCAGGAAGACCTGGGAGGTGAATCGAAACTCCTAGTGAAAATATAAACTGTTCTGTGGGGTGAGATGAAAAATCAGGGGCCGGGTACTGCCAGGCCTTGCACAGAAAAATAAAGAATTTGGATTTTATCCCCAGGAAGCCCAGGAGGGTTTTCAGCAAGGGCATGACATCCAATTTGCATTTCAGGAAGATAAGATTTGTTTGAGCAAATCAACAATAACATTCACATTGCCATGAAATAGAAATTAATTCAAAAATGCATTCATTTGTTGAGAACCCACTACCTACCAGGCACTGGGGGAAGGAGATAAAAGATAAAGCCTTGCATTCCCCAAGCTCAGCCTTAAAGTGCCCTCCTAGACAGTGTAAACCAGAAAACCTCTTATTCTAAGTCCCTGTGTGGAGTGGGGGTGGGGGGGTGCTTTATGTGTTGCCTGTCCTTCCTGTTTAGTTTGGCTCAAATCTCCAGGCCAAGCAAACATTCTGCTAAAATTCCAAGCTTTAACTCTTTTTTTTTCTCTAGGGGTTTATCAGTGAGCTATCTCAAAATTATTTATTAAACGCAGTTGGCCAGAGCTGTTAGCTGTTGATTCATTTGATTGGCATCTGCTTTAAGAACTTTATTATGAAGAAGGCTTATCTTTTCCTCACAGTAAGGCATTAGGTGCCGCAAGATCATTTCCATATTATTTTTCTTTATTCTGAAAGTTCAGAAGTTTGTATAATGGGCTGTTTTAAGCAAAGTCCGTCTTTTCTGGTACCTTGTTGGAAAGAATACATACTCTGTAAAAAGGACTTAATTGTGCCTTGTCACTTGTGGATGCTCATTCGCTGCCTGCAATGGGGGCCAAAATCAGCCTCGTTCAACACGCCAGGCCAGGCACCTGCAGGTGGAATAAAGTGAAAGCAAACAGAGAGAATGCATCCTCATTAAGTGATGGCTTATCATGTCAAACAGCATTAACGGAGCCAAGACCAGACTGACCACGTTTGACAAGAATTTGGGAGGAGAGCTCTGTGCTCTTTGCGAGTTGGTCATACCCTCTGGTTTGGGTGCACATTCAGTTGATCGTGAACTCCTGGGGGATAGCACAGGCAAAGGCGGAGGTCTGGGGGACCAGCATTTCACAATTAATTATGAATGCATTCTCTGTTCCTTTCGAGTACTTAATGCAGAGCCTCATCTTGAACGCTACACACTACACCGGTGGGTTGGATAGCTGTGATGGGGTATGACCTGCCAAGCTAGAAGTATTTACTCTCTGTGACTTTACAGAAAAAGTGTGCAGATCCTTGGGCTAGATAGGTCCTCACATCCCTCAGGAATTGATAACCTGATTATAAGAGTTTTTGAGATCATAGTCCCCAAAGGAAACTTATAAATTTCCCTTTTCTGGAGATTTCAGAGGAAAGGCTAAATGTGTGCTGCCCTCATATGATGGCGAGGTGAGCTAAGTCCTGTCAGGGACAGGCTCCCCAGGGGCATGATCTTGGAGGCTCACAGCGAACACACATTTCCTGATCAAGGGCAGGGGCTGCCCAAGTTCATCTGCACGCCGCTTCCTGAGTAAATGGAATAGTGGTTGAAAAAGGCTTTGCCAAAGGGGAATGACTGTACAAATGTAGTGTACAAGATGAAGTTTGTTGTTGTTCTTTCATTTCCCCCTGGAATTTCTCCCTTCAGAGCATTGCTCAGGAAGCTGGGTGCAGGCCTGAGCTGCCCATGGGGGCAACCCTGCCTGTGGGCTATGTCTGACCCTTACTCTGAGTAACAGAATAACAATGATAAGAGTAATGCTTTGTGGGGTTTGCTCAGCCCTTTGTAGGCAGTATCTCACTAATTCTTACATTGACTCAGTGAGTTAGGTACGTTTAATAGTTTACTATTTTTGCCATAATAAATGATCACAAATTTGGTGGCTTAAAACAATAAGAATTTGTTATCTCGTGGTCTTGGAGATCAGAAGTCAAATACGGGTCTAACTGGGCTAAAATCAAAGTATCAACTTGCAGGACTGGTTCCTCCTGGAGGCTAGGGAGAGAATTAGTTTCCTGTCTTTTCCAGGTTCTAAGCCACTCATAGTCCTTGGTTTATGGCCCCTTCCTCTATCTTCATAGTGAGCGATGGTGAGCTGACACTGACATTGACACTGACGTCTTTCTGGTTCTCTCTACCCATTTCCTGTCCCAGTTTTAAGGACTATGACTACATGGGGCCCTGCTGGATAATCTAGGATAATCCTCTCATTGTAAATTCAGCTGCTGAGCAACCTTAATTCTATCTGCAAAGTTAATTTCTTTTTGCCGTGTGGCCTAACATATTCACAGGTTCTACACACTAGGGTGCGAACATCTTTGGGAGCCATTACTCTGCCTATCACCACACCATCTTTTGCAGGTGAGGAACTAGAGGCACAGAGGAAGCTATGCAGGGTCACACAGCTGGTAAGCAATGGATGATCTTAACCTTTGACCCCAGCTACAGTCATCTCTGGAACTTAGGGATGATGGTATAGTCAGCAGTATGAGTAAGGGGCTCCCCTCTTCTGTTGGCTGTGAATAGGGTGATAACCAGAGAGAGAAGTAACTCTCACTGGACCCTCACCGGCTCTCTCTTAAGGGCTGGAAGCAGTTTGTCATCTTTCACATGTGTGTTTGTTTTTTCATCAGAGCACAAATGTTCAGGCCTGTTTCACACTTTCCCATTTCCCTTCGTGTCATCATAATCATTTTCTTTAGACTCAGTGAGAATCAGGGAATGGTTGGACACATGATTTTCATCTCTGGAGCAGTCTCAGACTCATAACTACTTTGGATCCATCACTTAGCATGAAGTGAGCCCCAAATACAGTGACCTGCTCCGAGGCCCTCTTATCCACTAGAGAGATGGGGGACTGAGTGGAGTATTGATTACAGAGCTTAAGTAGGCAGGTACCAACCAGCACACCTGGTCCTGAACTTGAACTAGTCTTCACTTTAGAGACCACCCAGGCATTGGACCCAGGCAGCTCCAAGTCCAGGCTCCTGCCCCAATGTAACTTATACAAAATAGCCACAGCCAAACTTGACCACACATTGACTGTGTCAGGCTCAGACTGTGTGCATTTCCTGGGCAGTCTCTTCAAATCTAAGTGCCCACTGGCATTCCAGGCACACAGCTCCAGGCCTAAGGGATTTGAAAATGAACAGAACACATTTGTTGCCCCCTCAGGAGCTTATGCTCCTGAGAACCTTAAAGGCAGAGATCATTTTTGTGCATTTTTCATGTGGAGAAATGAAGTTTAGGGAAGTGTCAGGAAGCAGGTTACATTGCTGGCAGATGAAAGTGCTGAGTGCCAAACCCATTGCCTCCCCTCCAGATCCCAGGCTCCACACAGCATTTAAATGCTTAGTTTGCTCACTATAAACCAGTAGCTCTCAAGGAGGAGTGATGTTGGCCCCCAGGATATAGCTGGCAATGCTGGGAGACATTTTTGGTAGTCACAACATGGGGAGGATGCTACTAGCATCTAGGGGGTAGAGCCCAGGGATGCTACTAAACATCCTACAATTCACTGGACTGCCCACACCACAGAGAAGGCAGAGAACCACCCAGCCCCACATGCCAATGACACTGCTGCCAAGGAACCCTAGTGTAGATGAGAGAAGTAAAACCCACCCTGTAGGGCAGCAGGGAGCTCTGTGCGCTCACACCTGGGAACCATGCATCCCACCAAGTCGTGATTTCACCAGCCAAACCCCATTCGGTAGAGTCCTGGCACGTGAGGGCTCCTCCTGCCTGGAGATTCCCTTCGTTATGAGCAACACGAGTAATGTGATTCCAGCAGAACTCACCAACGCTCATATTTTTTATTGTGTGGTGTTTTTAAATTTTTTTCTTCTCATCGCAGAAGACAAATTCCATTTTCTTAGTCCTGAGGGAGAACTAATTCCAGCAAAGGCCATTTGTCTTTGGTACCTTAAGATCTAGATAATTTACTGCAAGTTTATTTTTATTGAAAATTATGTAGATATTATTTGGAAACACAATTTCCAACTATATAGCACACTTAAGCAGATTATACTTTAAGTGTTTACATACATATATGTGTATAGTAAGAATATATGCTGTAATGTGCATTTTGCAAAGATACTTTTTCTGTAACTCTCTGCCTTTGAGATCCTCAAACTTGTTTGCTATGAACTGCTGAAGAATTCAGATATTTTCCGAATAGATATTGTGTTACATTACGAGTTGTTACTGTTCAAATGCAATTTTAACTCATGGCATTTTCTATAGCTTATATGATTAATTCAGAAATAATTTGCATTTAAATGCATTTAAGATATTTAACTTGTGATTCCAAATGTAACTATTTTAAGCCCAGTAGAAGCACCAACCTCTGTGATTTGTGGGCTCCTCCCCCACCCCCGCAATTACACGGAGCTAAAAAGGATATAGATATTAATATAGAATAGCATTTCCGAACTCTTTCTGGGGAACATAAGAATGGAGAGATGCCCCTCCGCACACACACTCACACCAAAGGGAGGTCTGTGCTCCCTCGGGAATGTTTGGAAAACATGAACATTTAGGAAATCCTGGAAACTGTAATTACTTCTGCGAAATTCCCAGTGCACGTTTGACACAAGAAGATATTTTAAAAAACTGCAGTTGAGAAATCTACTTAAGCTAACATACTCCGCACTTAAAAAACAAACCTTTTAATCAATGTTATCCTGTAAGAAATATTAACTATTATAGAAGTCACAGTTTAGATAATGTTGGTGAGAAAACGTTAATTAACAAGACCAGTGAGGATGCCTGCTGGGTGCCGACATGCCTTCCTGAGAAGCCCATGGTCAGCCATTCTGGAACGATGGCTGTGGCGAGGGTTTGGCATTGACCTCCTCTGACTTCTGGCCCTGTCAGCTGACACAGAGGTATGGGAGCCCATGGACTGGTGAATGGGTAGAGAAAGGTGGTCTCTCCATACCATAGTATTCAGCCACGAAAAGGAATGAAGTACTGATCCATGCTATGGTGTGGGTGACCCTCCAAAACAGTATGCCGAAGGAAAGAAGCCAGACACAGAAGGTTACGTAATGTCTGAATCCACTGATAGAAAATGTCCAGAAGAGGTAAATCCATGGGACAGAAAGCTTATTACTGGCTGCCAGGGACTGGGAGAGGAAGAGAATGGGAAGTAGCAGCTAATGGGTACAGGGTTTCCTTTTGGGGTGGCAGAGACGCTTTGGAACTGGACGACATTGTGAAACACCAAATGCCCCTGAACAGTTCACTTTAAAATGCCTAGTTTTATGGTATGTGAATTTCATCTCCATTTTTTAAAAATCGTGAAAAATACAAAATGATCTTTTTTAGTGGGGGCGGGGGGGGGCAGCGTGACAGGACAGGAGACCCAGGTAGAAGGATGAGCAGGGCAAGTGCAAGGGCAGAGAGGGGTGGAGAAAACCAAGCAGGGGCTGCGTATTCTCCGTAGCAGCCTGGAAACTGCCCGAGTCTGGCAGCAATCTGAGGACAGTCCAGCCCAGGGAGATGTTCAGGATGCACGAGTGGCCTTTGAGAGAAGGCTGCAGAGCAGTGCCTATACCTCAGCAGAAAACCGGCTGGGTCCCCAGCCCACAGCGATACGTTAATGACTCTAGCCTGGTGGCTCAAGTGTGTGCCTTTGTTCCTGAGGCAGAAGCAAGTAACTGTGAAACAGCAGAAGCTGGACATTCAGGGCACTGTATTTGGAGCGACTCCTTCTGAAGCCCTGGTCCTGCTGTTGTATGTGAATTTTATTCTAATTTAAGAAGATCCCCAAACTGGATGATTGTCAGCTTCTCTACAACCTGGACCAACCCCTGTGACCAAGCCTAGAGGAGCCAGGCTGCAGAGCCATCCCAGGTCCATCCTGACATCGTTAAACCTCACGTTCATCAATGCCTCCTACACATGAGGCGCTGTTATTTCCGAGAAGGACTACACCGCTGTGGTCCAATAGAACTCCCTGCAATGACGGACACGTTCTGTATCTGCACTGTCCCGTGCAGGGCAGTCCACTATGGTGGCTACTGAGTGCCGAACGATGGCTAATGTAACTATGAAACTGATTTTTTTACTTTCTTAATTTTATTTAAGTTTGAGCACACACATGGCTGATGACTATTGTCTCAGAAAGTGCAGGTCTAGGAAGTCACAGATGAAGTGCAATCTTTAGCATCACACAGGTCTATGTTCTAATATTAGCTTTCCCTCTCATTAGCTATATAATCTGGGGCAAATTGCTTAATCTGTGAGCCTTAGTTTCCACATCTGTAAAAAGAAAGAAATGTGAGGACCTACTTCCTAGAGCTGTTGTCAAGATGAAATGAGATATTGCATGTTATGTACACAGAACTGGGCATGTAATAAGTGCTTCAGGAAACATTAGTATGTCTTCTGATACTGGTAATCCATCTATGCTTTACGTGGTGGGTGGTGCTTAAAGACACGAGGCTTGGAGAGGTGAAATAACTATGCTCAGGGTTGTATAACCAGAGGCAGAGGAATATGGGAATTTCTTTCCATGTATTCCAATGTCAAAGTCCATCAGCGTCCTATTCCACTGTGGTCCCTCCCCTTGGAATCCTGGTTATGAAGTTCCTCTCCATGGGAAGAATGCAGTAGGGACTGAGTACTGGGTATTATTTTCTCCCATAAGCTGGTCCTTTAAGTTTGAGCTGCTCCATTCCATGTTGAGATGGGATTTCGATAGGACTCGAAATCCTAGGAAAACGTGTGAGTGGGTTTCTATCTCCACAGTGGTCTTTGTCTCTTGCCTAGGTTGACTTTAGGTAGGTTCTGGGCTGGACCAGCAGAGAAGACCTTGCGATCTGTCATCTCAGCCTGAAGGTTCTGATTGAGTGAAATCTTTCAAGCACACTATTTATTCAACAATCTTGATTCATATTTTAAGACACTGAACATCTCCTTTTGAATGCTTTCTTCTCCTTTCTATATGAACTTGCCTCTAAGTCATAGAGAAATAGTCCCAGCATAGATAGATGAAGACAGTCTTCTTTCGTTCTAACTTTAGTTGTAAAGAACACATGCATTCCATCATCCTCACCTCTGGGCCATGAGCAGAACTGGGGCCTGGAGCGAATCATTTATTCAGGTCTGAGAGATGAACCAACCATTGCAAAATGCCCCCTGTTTGCTATTGCTGGCATCTCCGCTGCTTTCTCAAGGAATGCTTAAGAAGCCAAGAATCACCGCAGGTCCCAGGGCTAACACTTCACCTCCCATTCCAAATGTCGTAGCTGTCTTGCCACACTGGCTGTTCAACAGGCCTTCCCATGTCATTCTTAAGAGAAATAGAGTGAAGTCTCATTAATGTGAGAGATCAGCAGTAGTTCAGTTATAAGTTATTACTGCAGAGGCAGAGCAGCAGGGTTAGCTCCTCAAGTTGGAAATAAAGAAGATGAATGGGAAGGGGAAATGAAGTTAGTGCTTTACCACCCAGATGCTTTGCCATTCACGTGCAAGGGTATAAGGGAAAGTCCTTTCTAAACAAAATGAATACCAAAGGCAATTAATATTTTTTAATCTGCAAAAGCTCTACTTGTCGTGGTTAGATGGGCAAGCCTGTCTTCAATACCATGGCCCCAGGATTGTCTTGTTTTGTGGCCCATCAAGCTGGGGCATCAAGCTGGCTAACAATTGCAGCTGCCTAGAACTGTGAACCTTTCCCAAACATTCCGGGGGTTCCCAGCACGTCAAAAGGACTGAAAGGTATATCATCATTCCAGTCACTCTACTTCCTGTGACTGAGTTTATTTGAAGTGTATTTATCTTTTCCACCTGCCCCACTTATTCACTCGTTCACATACTCATTAATTCAACAGGTAATTATTCAGCTCCTACTACCTGTCAGATACTGTTTGAAGCACTAAGCAATGACCCAGAGTCCTCGTTCTCAGGGAACATACAGCAGGAGAGCAGGCAAGTGATGATAAAATCCCCTGCGTAAAATTAAAAAAGGTGAGGAGAATGGGGAAAGGAAGGGGTGAGCAATATCTTATTTTATGCATGATGGCCTGAACTGGCCTCTGTGAAAAGGACACGTTTAAGCAGAGACCTGATGAAACAGAAGGAGGGCAGCTGTGCAGATATCTGGAGGGAAAGAGAACCACACAGCTGAACAGCAGCCAGGTCGGGGAAAGAGAGTGTTACAAAGGACAAGGTCCTACAGTCTGGGAAGGAAAACCCCATAGAAATATTTTAGCAGTTCTGCCTCTGTTAGTGTGCCCCGGTTTTTTCCTGAGGGCCTGGTCCCCTTCTTAACAGCCCTGACAGCAGATGCAAAGGCCCTGGGGTGGAAGTGAGCTTGATATGTTGAAGGAAGACAGGAAGGGGAGGAGGCAGATCATGCAGAACCATGTAGGCCTTTGCATGGCCTCTGGCTTCTGAGAGAAATGGGAGGCACCGAAGGCTGTGAGCAGAGGCAGGATGCTGTCTGGCATGTCCTTTGCCAGGAATCCTGGCAGGCCTGCGGGAAGTAGATCGAGGGCAGTGGTGGAAGCAGAGAGCCGGCAGGAGGCCGTAGCAGTAAACCAGGTGAGAGAGGGTGGAGCTCGGATTGAAGTAGCCAAGGTGGAGGCGACAAGGAGTTGGATGTGAGACATGTCTTGAAGAAAGAGCCTACATTACTTGCTGCTGGATTACATGTAAGGTGTGAAAGAAGAGGTTGTGAGGATGATTAGGAGACGTTTGAGCCAAAAGGAAGAGCAGATTGCCATTTACTGGGGTGGCGGGTGACTGGGAGGAATGGGGACCCAGAAGAATCTCATACCATATGGAGAAGCCGTTACAAAACTAAGTTGGTCATCTTCTGGTGCTTAAAGATTTCCTCCAAAATTTTCTGATTCGCAGCCAATGTAAACCCAAACCAGGGTTTTCTAAACGAATTATGTTTTGAGGGGGCAAATGGTCCTTCCAGGATGGGCTGTATTTGTAGGGTGTTGTAGAAGCCCAGGCAGAGTGAGCCAGCCAGTGTTGGTCACAAGATCCACAGCAGCTTTAGGGCGTTAGATCATGGAACAGGCAGAGGCCCCTGCCTCAGGGGCAGTAGCAGTACTTGGGAGAACTCCCTGAAAGTGGTTGTATTAGGGGACTGTCTTCTTGCAGACTATTGGAGTCAGCTCATGCTGCCAGCCATAGCAAAATACCACAGACTGGGGGTTTAAACCACAGGCATATATTTTCTCACTGTCCTGGAGGCCAGAAGTACAAGCTCAAGGTATCTACATGTTCGATTTCTCCTGAGGACTCTCCTTGGTTTGCAGGTAGCTGTCTTCTTGCTGTGTCCTCACATGGCCTTTCACTATGGGTACATCCCTGTGGTCTCTTCCTCTTTTTATAAAGGCACATCTGACCCTTTTATAAAGGGTCATATGGGATTGAAGACCCACCCCTATGACCTTGTTGAACCTTAATTACCCCTTTAAAGTCTCCAAATACATTCGTGTGGGGGGAGGGGTAACACTTCAACATAGGAAATTAAGCAACATAATTCAGTCCAAAACAAAGACTTGTTATGGTTATGTTGAAGAAGATTTGGAGGCTGCCTCCAGATCAACAGGAAAGAGAAGCATAGCCAACTGACATAGTCTTTCTCGGGAAACAGATGTACATGCCTCTTGCACACTTGTCCTGGCTAAGTTGATGTCTCATCTTCCCTGGCTCAGATGGAAGTACCCTCAAAAACAGTATTTTCAAGCATATGCTAGGTACCTGATGCTATCTGGACAGCTTTTCTTACCCTTTATGAGAACCCAGTGAGGTATGTGCTGTTATTACCTGGATTTGACTGTTGAGGAAACTGAGGCACTGACAGGTTAAGAAGCTTTACCCAACACATGGTTAGTAATTGGTGGAGACTTGTGCTGGGCAAGCTGGAACTTAAGGTAATTATACTTATGATCAGTGAGCTTAGCCTCAGTGCAGGTGAGATTTTACTGGAACAAGAAATCTATCCAACAAACAATTTATCCAACTGGCTTAGATTTAGATTTCTTCCTGGAAGCGCATCATCACCCTTTCCAGTGTGTTCGTCTTCATCAACTGTGACGCCTTCTCCCATGTGGGTTTATCAGCTTTAGAGGGAAGGCTTTCATGGGATGACCTAATTCATATCTATAGAAATGGAGAAATCAGAAGTCCATCCACACCCCGGCCTCCGAGATTAGAAACATACGTAAGCGTCAGGCTTTCTGTTTGGTGAAAGTACATTGACCACTCTCTTCTTCGCATCCCTTTGTTTTTTATTGTCGAGTTTTCTGTCTGTATTTTCATCTGCAGCTCTGTCTTTACTGATAGTGTTTGTTTTAGATTTGTGAGCTCCGAGAGAGCTGAGACAGCACGCTTTAAATGGCCTTTACTGTGTTGGCACAGCACTTTGTAAATAAAGGCCCAATAATTCATTTAACAAGCATATATATAGTGAGTGGGTACTGTGTGTGAAGCCGGGTGCAGAGAACACAGCTGATATTTAAAGATGTGGCAAAGAAGACTCCTATTTTTTAGAATTATTATTAATAAGAATGTTGGAGTAACAATATTAATGACTACTATTTATAGACCCCATCTTATCTGCCAATAGCTGTGCTCTGTGTTTTACACCCATTCTCTTAATTAATCTGTGTTGTTGAGCACGGTTACCTGAGTGCATTCTCAGAGCACTTTTTCTGGCAAAATGTTGATGGATGCTGTGCATGTGAGGGGTCCCCAAGGCCAAGCCCATCTTGATAATTCTCTAGGAGAATTCATGGACTCAGCACACATAATCATACTCATGGCTAAGATTTATTGCAGTGAAAAGATACAAAGCAAAATCAGCACAGGAAAAAGCTGCAGGGGCTGAAGTACTGAGGAAACCAGGTGTGAACTCCCGAAGGCCCTTTCCTCACGGAGCCAGGAAGGGTGTGCTTAATTCCCCCAACGATGGGTTGTGGCAACATGTGAACTGTCTACTGGGAAGCTCATTGGAGACTCCGGGCCCAGAATTTGTACTGAGTGCTGATCACCTAGGTACCCCTGCTCATTACAGTAAAATTTGAAAATCCCAGAAAGAAAGCAGTTTGGCATTAACCATATATATTTTTGTACAAACAGGTTAGGCACAGTGAGTCACTCTTCCAGCTAGGGAATAGTGGGAACCATCCCCAAATCTAAGTTCCCAGATGCCAACCAAAAGCCAGCCTTGAAAGCAGGACTTTCTAGGGATAGCTGACTCAGGGCTTCTGTGCCCTCATGCCTCATTGGCCAGACCAGATTAAATGCTGTGATAGACAGACAGGCAGGCAGGCAGGCACAATCCAGTATGACAAACCTGAACCGACCAGAGTTAAGCTGGTGTCTTAACTTCTGGAGTCTAATAGTCTAGACTTACTCCATGGGAAGTAACCCCCATCGCCCCCCAGCCGAGTATCTTGGAAGACTTCTGCTTTGCAGGAACAACTACGAGGGGTGTTAGTGGGAAGAGAATATCAGTCCTGTTCAATTTAAGGTCAAACTCTGGCAAAATCCATTGCAGAATAAGATAATTTTAAAATATATTTATCTTACTTTCCACATCAGCACTGACAGGTGGTTATTAATTTAATGTCTACATGTCGATCAGGGTTAGTATGAGAAAAGTACCAAAGCTTCACTGGCCTTCTTGGAATGTAGAATCTGAGAAATTCATTTAGACTTACAGTTATTAGTCATGCTCTGTACAAACCTATAATCAGGGGTCATCTGTTAACTAAATAATTAGCTTTTTTACTGGAAATGTGAATTCAAATTGTTTATCCATGCCTGGTACATTATCCAAAGTTGTATCCTGTATCACCTGGAAGTTTGGTGTGGTTTTTTTGTTGGTTCGTTTGTTTGTTTTTGTTTTTTGCCTAAACCTGAATTAGTTCTTATTTTCTGTTACAATCAAAATTTTAGAATAGGCTTTTTATATAGTTAAGTATATGGACTAGAATTTATTCTCTCTCCAAATGCTTTAGTTTTAGCATCATTGTTAACACAGGAACCTGATTCCTGTTAACATTTCTAAGAGGGAGCTTTACAGACTCTCCAGTGGGTAATTTTTGTTTGAATTCTTGAAAGAGACATTTTTTTTCTGTTCGTAAATTACCATTTTCCCATCTGAGTGGTATTTGATTATTTTCTTCCCTGACGTTTCCTTCTATCTGCATTTGCAACACCTTATCTTATCCTCAATCGCAGCCTCATTTTGATTCTCTGCTTTGCTGACTTCCGCACTCCATGGGATTCTGAAACCTCTTAACCCCACCTGCGGCCTGGCAGGCTTCTTCATCTCTACGCTTCTCCATGGTTCATTCACCTCCATTTGTTTATGTTATTGTCTTTCTTCTACAATGTATATTTTCAGGAGCAATGACAAATTCCTATTGGTTTGATCTATGAAACCAATAGTCTCCATCAGTTCTTTGGCTCCATTCTCAGCACCCTTTCTCAGTTCTGATTTTTATTTTGACTCCCTGGAAGAGGTGAGACTCTCCGCTTTGGCTTTGAAACACCTGTCTTTACTTTTCCCTAATGTTACTGCCAGAGGCTTACACTGGATCCAATCACTCCTTCAATTAAATCATCAGTGCTTCTTTGTTGACTTCGGGATAAGTAAGTACAGATGGGACATAGACCTTCTCCATCTGCTTCCTTCTTCAACCCTCTCACCTCCTATGGTCCTTCCACATATGCTGTGTCTGCTCCTGCCACGCCAAACTGCTCATTATTTTCTTAATGCACATTCCTCCCTCAATGCCTTTATCCGTCCATTTTTAATGGGGAATTAGAGTGGTTTTGGCATCCTGGATGATGATTGGCATGAACCAGGAAGGACATTTGTTTGAGTTGTGGGAGAGGTGAAAATGGAAGCAGGATGTTTGAGTCAGGTCTGTAGCTCTAGACAGAGGGATCCTGTGAATTTTAGAATTGGAGATTGTTTGATCTCTGGCATCTCAGAAAGAAGGGAGAGCCAAGCCAGTTCACAGACTTGGTTTAAAAAGAGAGAGAGAGAGAGAGAGAGAGAGAGAGAGAGAGAGAGAGAGAGAGAGAGAGAGAGAGAGAGAGAGAAGGTTCTGGCAGGTCATTTAGTGGAAGCCCACTGGAAGGAGGGCTTCATACCCTGTGGATACATGTTGTGCACCAGATACAATTTACTCGGAGTTTGGGGAGAGCAAGCTTCCAGGCGGGGAGCACAAGGGTTGATTTGTGAAGAGCTGGAAAAGTTGAAGACGGCTTTGATGAGGGTCCAGCTTCGTAGGTGCTGCAGTGCGGCACATACCTCGCCCTTGTGTCGTGACCCAATCGCTCTCCTTCCTGTTACGTTCTGAACATCTTAAGGGTGGAGTCCATGCTATCATCATTTTCATTTTTTAAAAATGAACACAGTTTTTGGCACACTGCCCATAAAACATTTGTTAAGCGTGTGTGCTATTCAGCTTTGGGCATCCCTCACCCTCCCCCCCCACACACACCACCGCCCTGAATTAAATCGCCTTGACATACTGGGCTTACTGTTTATTTTCCTCTGGGGTTATTTTCAGATTTTCCATGAAGCCTGGAAAACAATGCAAAGTTATTACCAAGTCATTTTCCACTCTTTGGTTTATTTTAAATTTAATTTGACATTCAGAAATTGGCTTTCATCATTTATGGTATCCATCCCACCCAAAATTCTAAATCCTTTCAGTGGGCAAATCAAACAATGCTTGAATAGCAAATCCAGAAACCAAGAGGCCAAAATGTACTCCCTGGAATGGCAAATAATAAAATATGCTTCCAAAGGACAGATAATTCTTAAAGAGACCTGATGGTCTTGAAATGTCACCAGAATATTCTAGTCCTTTGTTCTGCTCTGTCTCCACAGCTTTCTTTCCGAAGTCTGGAGGACACCAGGCTCTTGGGTAGAGGAAGTAGAAAGGGGAGGGTGAGAAGGCAAGATGAACGTGGAGGGGAAGGGTGATGTTTTCCGATTTCTGAGGGGCCTGCTGATCAGGGGTGCCGATGAGATGGTGGGAAGTCGACCACTGTGAGTACCCACGGGCTTTGTTCCACTCGCAGCCCCAGATGGCCACCATCAG
Source organism: Glossophaga mutica (assembly GCA_039655065.1). NCBI lineage: Eukaryota > Metazoa > Chordata > Mammalia > Chiroptera > Phyllostomidae > Glossophaga > Glossophaga mutica. The sequence continues at coordinate 27,087,810 of CM077315.1, forward strand.
CAGGGACACGGGGAGGGAGAGCGACAATAAGGGAACAGAAAGAGGGAGACAGGAAGGGAGAGAACCTTGTGCATGTGCGCGAGCAGGTTTGAAAAAGAAAGAAGAAGGGAGAAATAAAACTCCTAAACTCGAGGCTGCGTTCCTCAGGAGCGGATGTACATGTGTGGCTGTTCGCGCATTTTTCTCTGCTCGGGGAGCTTTTCAAAGACCTCGCCTAGATCTGCAGCAGGAAGTGCTGTTATATGCAGGTGTGATTGTATCACACTAAAAATTATCCCACAAGGTCAATAACTGAAAATGAAAGTAAGGCTGAAAACATCATCAGCAAGTTGATAGATCAGCAGAATTCATACAACGTACGAAACCTCTTTCCTCTTGGGTTCTGACACTGACTTTCCAGATTAGCCTCTCCGTTTCTTCCGACTATTCCTCAAAAGCGCTCATGAACTTCTCCCCTAATCTTGAATGAAGGCTTCCCCAAGTTTCTCCCCCTCACTTTGTTCTATTTCTGCCTTCTAATCTTAGCTAAACCCATAGCTTCACCCATCACTCTATGCAGGGAACTTCCCTGTCCAGCCCAGAGCTCTCTCCTAAAATCCGGTGTTTTGAACTGCCCGCATATACCATCTCCACCTGAACATTCACCATCGTCCCTTTGGTGTGTCCCAAAACCGAACTCAACATGTGTCTTGGGCCTTTAATTCTAGCAAAGAATCTGCTAATGTTTATTCTTTGAGTTAGTATTCCCTCACTTCATTTCTTTGTCCTCAAGGACTGAACTGGAAATGGTAGTCTCTTATATGATCCTCAATGAATAGTTTTGAATGGAGAAAAAATATACTTCCAAATCCAGGTTACCTCAGAGACATCTCCTAGAGCCTTTCCTACTGACACACCAATTGTCTGTGCCTGAACCTTGACCTTAGCTTTCTTTGAGTGAGGCCCAGCGTCTGATTCTCTTCAGCAAGTTGTGTGTCATACATAACCTGGTTTTCAGGTTCATCGGCCAGGCAAAGAAGACATTATACCCTCTAACGCAGTGGTTGGTGTGCTGGAGCCAGCTCATACCGGCTCTCCTGAAACGATGGTTAGAATCTTTTTCCAATGTCATGTGTAGTGTTTGTAGCTTGGTGTCAGCTGTGGCAGGAGTGTTGGCACCATGGCAATGGGCAAACATTGCAAACTAGGGCTTTTTTCTTTTCTCAAAAAGCTTCTTATTAAGCGTACCCCTGCCCTTACCAAACTTATATAATGTTCTGTACATTAGTAATGACATTAACTTACTCTGTTCGAAGCATTCCATTAAAGCTTTACCAATTTATCTCATTTAATCCTTAGAACAACCTTATGAGAAAGGTGCCATCATTATAGTCAACTCACAGGCGAGGCAAATGAACACTCGGAGTCAGACAAACCCAAGGAAAACCAAGGCTCAGTGCCATGTGACCAAGAACAGACCATGTCATCTGAGTGGATTTTTCTCGGAGGCCTGGCCAGGAGTGTTTGTCTCAGAGACATCTCTGTCTCTAAAGGACGTCCATTCCAAGTCAGTGGTGCTGGGGATTCTGATAGACTAGATTTTTACAGATTTTGTGTTCTTGAAACAAGTAGCATTTGGAAACTATGAAATGGTGTTAGAGATCATCCGCAAAAAGCGTTCACTTTCCTATTTGGATGAAAACTTCTAATAAAAGATCCATGCCTGTTAACTGAATAACATTTTAATTCCAGATGTTTTCTATAAATGCTTAGTGAACAACCTCCCCTGGCCCCCTCCCCCAACCAAAAAAAAAAAAACCCCACAAACAAACAAACAAGCAAAACCACAGAGCACTGTAAATGACCAAATAAGTAGTTGTTTCTTTGCAGAAGGGATATGATAAGAGACAAGTTACTCAAGTTACCTTGTAACTCAAGTTACCTGAAACCTTTAGTAGCAAACTCTTTGGCCAAATGACTTTACCCTTGGGGCATCAGTGTGACAGTAGTTGTCAATTATCACTACCTTCAAGATAAAATGTTTTGTTTAGTTTCGTTTTTCATAAATCTGAAGAAATATTAGAGTTGCCACCATCAAAAACAAAATCTTGTTGTTATCCGATGAGCATTCAAGAAATAATTTTCCTCATTGGTAGTTTTTCATTCATTAAGCTACCAAACCTTCAAAGAACACTTAATTTATGCCAGTCACTGTTCCAAGTGTTGAGAATAAAGGGGTGAAGAAGACAGGCAAGATCTCAGCGTTCAGGACTTGTATTTTAATTGGAAGAGATGAGATAAACAAGGAGCCAAATCAAACCAGAGTGTCAGGTCGTGAGGAGTGCTGGGAGTAACGGAAGTGACAGGACAGGAAGGGAGAAGGCTGTGGGCAGGGAGGGGCTCTGCGCACCCAGGGCTGACTGACTCGGAAGACATGCGAGCCGAGGAGGAGTGCTGGTAAGGCACCAGCCACGCAGAGCTCTCCAACGAGCGTGTCCAGCTGAAGGAACAGCTGGGCCACAGGCCCTGCAACCAAAACAGATCTGAAATGGTCCAGAAGTATGGAAGTGACGGTAGTGGTGGAAGTTGGTGAGGGAGGTGGGGTTGGTGAGCAAACAAATCCGAGAGGTGAACAGGGCCCAGATGATGGGGTCCCGAAGGTTCTGAAGTGCACGAGGGAGGGCTGCAAGCAGTACAGACATTTCCAGCTTCTGTGTATGCTCAGCAGTCTGTTTATAGGAAGGCATTCTAAACTGCACTATTTCTGTCTTCAAGTGTTATGGAACTGACTTATGTCCTTTCTTGTGAAATCAGTAGCATTCTTATGCTAATATGTGGTAACTTGGGTTTTGCTGCGGCTTCTGAAACAGGTGCATTGCGTTATCTGTGTACAAATGGGAAGGGAAGAGACTTTAAAAGTATGGTTTCTCATCTCTGTCATGTAGTAAATGTTTTTTCCCTGCTCCGACCCACTCAGGCCAGCCATCCCCTGAATATTCAGCAATGTTCAGAATATGCTGACTTTGGAAAATAATGAAAATAGTAGCACAGTGGGGATCCTGGTGGAAATGGAACTGTCCTGTGTTTTGACTGTATCAATGTCAATATCCGGATTATAACATTGTGTCATAGTTTTTGCAGGGTGTTATCATTGGGGGAACTGAGGAAAGGGTGTGCAGCACTTCTCTGTGTTATTTCTCACGATTACATGGGGATCTGCATAATCATTTCAAAATAAAAGTTTCATGAAAATATAATAGCTCTATTCATTTGAGTGTTTTACCAGGTATGAGGCACTACATTGAGTATATTACATGAATTATCTCATTTAATTCTTGCAAGATTCTTTTGACACAGATTGTAACATCAGTCTATTTTACAAAGGAGAAAATAGAGGCTCTTAAAGATGAAAGGGTTGGCCCAGTCATCCAAGTGGTAGGTAATAGAACCAAATTGGTTTTATGATGTCCATCTCTAAAGCTGAGACTTTCAGCTACACGGCCTTGGGACCCTTGTTTCTTGTGCCCTCTCACTGGTGGGTCCAGACAAAACGTGTCTCAATTCTGAGTGTCAGGAGTCAGTGAAGGGCTGGGCCCAAACTGGGGGAGGTGGATCACCTGTGTCTAGTATCATAATAAGAGGTCGGGCCTCTGAGTTGCAGGTGGCTGTGCTAGGGAACAGAAACTTTGTCTCCTCCCTTGGTGACCCCCTCCAAATGGCAGCTGGAGGCATTGTTTCATCAGACCAGCAGGCATATTTTGTGGTAGAATCAGGGCACTGCTGGGGCATTAGAGGGGCAGCTGCTTGAGGGCAGGCAGTCCACACAAAGAAAGGCACATTCCCCTCACCTAGGTAAGCTGTGTGACGTGCAGACCCAGAGGGTAAACCTCTTTCTAAGCCCCAGGAAGAGCCCCCTAGGCTAGGCGCACCCCACAGACTGATCCATGGCTGGTCTTTATGCTCTGATGTTATCCCAGCCTTGCGGTTCCCCCATTTACATCTTTCAGCTCCGGCATTGAGCGTGCATGTGAGCCTCCCCACTGCAGCTAAGTTTTTTATTTTAGGATATGACTGGCATTTTTAAAATTTGAAGACAGAGTTTTAATCTGTTGATGCATTTGCTACATCTTTAGGCAAATATTTATTAGGGTAATATGGCTAATACAATCCTGACCATAACTTCCTAATGAATGCAAGTGGGGAAAATAAGATTTTATTAAGCAAGGGTGATCATTTGAAAACCATTAGATACTGGTGTTTATGGAAGACATTTTAGGAGTACACCTGTTCTTTATAGCAAATCCTTTCTTGTGTTAAAAACTGTTGGGGACTTAGGCTGAGCCAAATCAGGTGGAAGAAGCAGTTCTGTGATGTAGCTGAGCAGTGAACATTGGCATTTCAGCCCCAGTGGGAAGTTAGGCACATTGATTAAGGCTCACCCTAGGGTAAGAATGATTGCCCTTCCCCCAGGGGACATTCTTTGAGGTGCCTGGAGGCATTTTTGGTTGTCAGGAACAGAGAAGGGAGTGCTACTGGCATCTAACACATAGGAATGCCACTGAGCACTCGATCCCGCAATGCACACGTCAGCCCCTCAGGAGAGGATTACCTAATCCCAAAGTCAGCAGTAAGGAGTTCCGAGTTACGATAATGGGTTTAGGAGTCTGGTGGACTAGTTTTCAAATCCCAATCTGCCCTTGGGCAGGAGATTTCAACGGCTTGAACTTCTAAGTCCTGGTTGTTAAAGTAGGTCTGGTAATTATACCAAGCTCGTATGGTACTAGAACTGAGGTAATGCAGGTCCAGTCCTTAGCCAGAGTAAGTACTCCATAAAGAAGTGAAAACTGTAACTCTTATTATTGTTATTGTTGTTTTCCTGGAGGTAAAATAATTGAGACTGAGTTTACACCAAAAGTGTCAGAGCAAGTTTGAATTCAGTTTTTAAAAGTCACCTTTTTAAATATCAAAATCCTCCAGGCTGGATTCCTATTTCACGATCTCTAACAGGCTTCCTGTGAGAGTGTCACTGGAGGGGGACTTGCCCTCCGCCACTGCTAGAGCCAGGTGTCTGACAGTAGCTATGCCTGAGATGGCCCGTTCCCTGTGGACTGTGCATGTGGAAGCTCCGAGTGTTATGTGACAGCGGCCCTAGAAAGTTGCCTCATCCACCTGAGTTTCTTCTCACTTAGTCACCTTGATCAAGGCAAGAGGCAGCCTGTGTCCAAGGCAGGGAGCTGTGGGGTCATGTGGCGAGACCCGTGTCCATCAGCCACAGGATACCTGTGTCATTGTTGTAACACAGGGCAGAGAAGTGAAAGCAGAGCTGAGCAGGTGACCTTGATGAACTGACAACCTCAGGGGTTACCCAGCCTCTCAGGCGGCTTTGCAAGCCACATTGCCCTTTCGAGTGTCAGTTCTCTGTGGTGCAACAGAGCAGGCTGCTGCCCTGCTCCAAGTATCCTGCACGTTAGCTATTGCTATCACTGTTACTTGCACTCAGATGTGCCGTTAGGCCTATGCAGCTGCCTGTGCACATGTGCGGGTGCATCTGTGTGATAGATGGGCACATTTAAAAACTGTTGAAGGCACTCTGTACTTTGTGATATGTCCAACACAGGGAACAGTATAGTACATACGAGTATAACAGAATTTATACTCCCCCAAACCTTTGCGTTAATAACATTCTGCTCAGAATTGACCTGAGGGTGGAGAGCCAGCCCACTGAGGCCAAGGGAGTGAGTGGCCCTGGAGCTGGCCATTTTCTAGGACCAGGAGGGAACATCCTGGTTCCCCCTTGACTCGAAGATGGAGGCAGGCTAAGTAAAACTCTGAAGGGTGGGAGTGCGCTGGCCCCTTTGCCCTTGTGCAGGTTACACCCTTTCTTTGAGGCTTAGCCTCCCCAGCTGGGGAGGGGACCGCAAATATGTCACTGGGCTGCTGTCCTGAGCATGGGAAGGTTTGCAGCTTACTACCTGGCATCCAGTCCTCAGTCCTTGAAATGGAATTCAGGGTTTATGGTGCCAGCATCCTCTCGAAAGCCTCATGATCTGAGAGTCAGGAATCTCATTCACAAACGCCTTGTGTTCTCCCTCACCACCACCCTGAGCCACTTGCGTCACACACCGGCCATATTTCCCTTTTCCCGTTGGCTGACGAGGCGCACAGGGTCAAATTTGTGGTTCAGGCATAAGAACTTCATCTGTGGTTGGCATGACTATTGATCTTCCCCCTTCTTCTCTCTTCTCTGTTTCTTCTTTTCATCTACTTGTAATTCTATATTACTGCGCTTAGTTGTGCAAGCTGCTTCAAACCCAGTGTGGATTGATGTAAGGTATAAATATTTTTTTTAAAACACCCAAACCTTGAATCTGTTCAATAATTCTCCAGGATTTTGCTTAGCTCCTTTGTGCTTCTTCCAATTTGAGAACCACAATAAAAGCGACTCACCCAGCATCTCTTATTGGCTGACTATAACTATAATGATAAGTGATTCCTACACCAAGTCTAGTAGGATCAATTAAATTCCTTGTAAAAACATCTCTGGTAGGGGAAAATGCTGGGTGATATGCTAAAATGCATCTGTCCAAAAGTGAGAAGCCAGCTCTTTCCTTGTTTAATTCTTGCAGCTGACCAGAGCACCCTGCATGCTTTTCATGGCCTCTTCGCCCAAGGTGTCCATGACAGATGGTTCGTGAAGGAGCAGGAACATGCTAAACCTCTTGCTATTACTTTTAATAAAAAATACTGACTATAGAAGAAATTGACTATTGAAAAGATGGAAGAGTCAGTCATTGAAACTAATTATGTCATGTCCAGGCACATTAAGACTTTCTCAGCATGGGCCTTGTGGCCATGACAGGGGGCTTTGCAATTAAAAAGAAAAGTACAGAGATGCCTCAAAAGGCCAGGCCTCCACCCCTTTCCCAGTTTTAAACTAGGGTTGGTTGCAAGGTGCATAGTTGAATTTGCATTAGAAAATTAGAAAATGGCTTTACCATAGGTAAAGACAAACCTCTTAAATGTTAGGGAATGTCTTCATGAGCATATTCAGTGATTTGGCATTTGCTCCACAAGACAAAGTCTCTGCCATTATGCCCAGCAAAGAACGGCTCATGCATCTTGCAGACTTGATTGCCATTTGGCTCCTTCTGCAAGGGCTGTGCTGGTCCAGATGGCAGTGCCTTGCTTAAACCCTTGAAATCACCTTTTTGGCAACTAGACTCATTGATTTTCTGGTCCAATAGCAGGGTGAATATGAAAATGCTCATGGACAAAGGGACAGAATGTGCAAAGATAGAGGAGGGAAAATAGCGTGTGTTTGACATATTCAGAGAAGCCCATAGAACTTCTGCTTCAACAGAATTGATCTGTATTTTTCTTCTCTTACTAAAAGTGAAATAATAAGATAAGAAATATAAGGAGTATTTAAGCTGATCCCAAAGGCCAAGGTTGAAGGATGCTGATCTCTTCCTTCCCCACCCCTTTAGCTTTTAGGTTCAATTTTTTTGTCTCAGTTGGTCCTAGTTTTCCAATGTTGGATCCGTGATGTAAGAAGTTGACAAAAGGAAGCCTGTCAGGGGAAGAAGTCTCTATGAATCTGTTAGGAAGACAAACCCCGGTGGGGCCACACACCAGCACCGCTGATCGTTTCCAAGATTTATTATTGCATACTCTTGATTAAATGTGTGAGATGATAAATTAAACTGGGCCTTTATAACTGTGCACAAATTGGTGGTTGTTTGGAGGCTATTTCTGAGTTAGGGAGTGAATTGAACTAATAATGTTCATTAAGATGAGTGGAGACATTGATTTAGCTGAAAAACAAAGCTCTACAGCAGCATGGCCAGTCTGAGTATTAAAAGACATTTTTACCTCTAATATTTTCAGGTGAAGGAGCCAACCAAAGGTGTATCTTATTTGAAAGTGCAACACCCTATTGAGAATGGTCTGCTTTAATAGCCTTGGCTTCTGATTATAGAGATGAACCTCCTTAATGTCCCCAATAAAAATTAGACTCGAAGACATCTAGCCGGCTTTAGTGGCTGTGCTAGGAAGAAAAGTGCCAGTGGAACCTTAGTGCTGGAAACGGTGTTGCTGCTGCCAGTCCAGATGAGAGAAAGGCAGGCTGTGAGAGGTTTGGTGCATGAGTCGTGTCTTTCTGGATCTGCGTGTGCACTGGGCACACTCAGATGTGACCAATACATAGGTGCCAGGGACAATTAACAGAGCCACAGTGGCAAAGCCATTAATGCAAGAAGAGGATTTGCCATTCAGACATTAATTTAACATGACACCAACAGGGGTGTTTATATGTGCTCATTGCAGTGTCAGACATTCCGATCTAATTGAGTTAATTAAAAGTTAATGGCATAGAGCACCTCATGATGCTATAAATGACAGGCACGTGACCAGTCCTCATATACTCTTGTTTGAATGAATATTTCACTCACAGTCCAATTCCACCTCTGAAACATTCATTCCACATCACTGCCTCTCCTTTTCTCTTTGAAGAGGGTGAATGCTGTTCCATGTGATATACAAACAAAGGGAACTGAAAAAGGTAAAACCAGGCTTGTACGCTAATGTCATAAGTATCACCCATAATTGCCGGCTGTGTACTTAAGCATCTTGATGGGAAGAGAGAAACGTGTATTCCTCGTTCTGGCTATGGCAGGACGGGCAACGGGAATACCTGCTGCCAGCATCATGAGGATGACGGGATGGGACAGCGGCTAAGAGGACAAGGTTTGAATCAGGTTGGTGCAGATCTTACGAGGTGGGAAAGCCACTTAGTCTCTCTGAGCTTCAGTTTTCTCTTCTGTGAAATGGACCCACTATCCGCGTCATTGGACACTTCTGATGTCCAATCTCTCCAAAGTACCAACCTGACACGGTGGTGGGCACATCATGAGTCTTCAGTAAAGGCTAGATGATGCTCACATGGGAGAGTCTGTCTTCTCAACAGGGGTAAACGAAACCCCCAAGCATAGTTTTACCTGCTTTCCTTTCTCAGTGTTCTTGCTCGAGCAGCCAATGGAGTTCTCCAGGCATTAGCTTTTATATGTTGGGTTGTTTGATTATGTTACAGATGCTTCCGTAAAAGAAATGTGCAATTTATAACACACACAGGACAGGCAGAGAAGCACTTGAAAATCATTCACATAGACAAGGTAAAATCAAATAGAAAAGTTCTCAGTCTTGAATCCTGACCAAGAAAACTCACCGTGGGCTAACAGTGAACTCCAGGCCTCCCAGCAGCGTACTTAGCACTCGCCTTTCCTTCCCCCAATCCAAGAGGCAAACCCTTGGGGGCCTAAATCCTAACGATAATCTGTGAGGGGCCACTGTGAAGCCCAATAACAATTCTTTTGTAATTTTAACAACTAAAATATGGGGAAATGAAACAATTCTGGTATGACTCTTTCTTGGAATGATTCTTGGTAAAGGTCAAAGCTGGTGACTTTCAAACTTTTTGATAGGGCTCCACAGTAAAAAAAAAACTAATAGGTTTACATCACAGCACCTTCAACACACACACACTCTCTCTCTCTCTCATGCTCTCTTACATGTAAACAAAGGTTTACATATAATACTTGCTAGTCTTACTGTAAGTGGTGCTTGCCTTTTCATTTCTAGTCTAGTCTCTTTTGTTACTTAAAATGATGCCCATGATCTGTGAATTGATTCCATGATCTAAACATCGATAGTGACATCCAGTTTAGAAAACAGTGGTCCAAGGTGTTAGGTAGTAACATAATTCTATGAATGTACCTAAGTGAAGGGACAGGGATGAGTGAGGCTAGGTGTCTGGGATTTTGGAAAGAATTGAATATTTTTATTGGTGTCTCTTTCTCATCCTTCTCTGTCTTCTTCCTGGCACAGTGGGTTCTGCATGGCCCAGCATCCAAGTGAAGGGAGCCTATGGGAACAAGTCACGTGATTGCCTTTAAGCTTAGGCTCTCTCAGGGAGCACCTCAACAAATGGATGTTCATTAGAATCACCTGGCATCTTAGTGGGTTTAGGTGGAGCCCGAGGTTCTGTGTCTCTGACCAGACCACTAGTGATGCTGGACCACTTTGAGAAGAGGAGAGAGAAAACACAAAATGAAACCTTCTGTTTCCAAGCAGCCACCCACAGCCCCATCTGCTAACATCCCTTTTCTCCTTCAAGGTCATTTTGTTGTCTTGCCACTGAGACTAATTATGTCATGGAATATACCTTTGCTGAAGATTGTAAAATCCACTTGGAAGTTAAAAATCAAAAGAGGATATATTTGGAAAACTCCCAGGAACTGACTGAGAGAGGCCATGAAGCCTGAGAGCTCTGGACCTTTGAGACTAGTAGCGCCCACTTCAGGTGAGGCCACTGAAATTAACTGACACGAAGGGCCCCTTGAGTCCTTGCAGTGGACATCCAAATTCCAGAGAGAGGGTCCAAATGTCCTAACTTCAGTCACAGGTCCACTCCTAAACCAAGGGAGACAGAGCATCTTGACTGACAGACCCACCACCAAATAGGGCAATCACAATTGAGTCACCGTCAAAAGGGGCATGTGTACTGGGCAGGCAGACTCAGCAACGGAATGCCGTGTGAAGGAAGGAAGGGTTCTGTGCTGAGCACATTGCTGCTATTGTTAACTTATTCCTCTCGATTAGCCCATGGTTTTCAAATGGGGATGGTTTTGCCTTCCAGACACATTTCTGTGTCACAGCTGGGTTGGAGGTTTTGACATTGGCTGGGGAGGGGCCAGGGATGCTGCTAAATATGCTGCTACAATGCACAGGACAGCCCTGCCCCGACAGGAAAGAAATTATTTAGTCCAAAATGTCAGTAGCGCTGAAGTTGAGAACCCTGCAATAAACCTGACAGATGGTGGTGGTTTTCTCTATTTTTCTCATTTTATGGATGATAGAAAGTTAGGTAATAGTCACAAGGTCAGAAAGCTGACAAGCGGAAGAGCCTGAACTCGGACCCAGATCTCTAATTCCAAGACATGCTGCCTTCTTTGCTATATAGCTTTGAAAAACAGCTTCTTGCATGTTCCTGGCAAGAAAAGGTGGGAGCTGGTTAAGGCTCTCAAACAGAAATCTGTAAACCTCATAACAAATGTGCAAGTTTCCCCTTTGCTAATCAGATTTGTTCTATCCTATTCTGGAGTCATTCCAAGCTGCCAGATTTTAATTTAATGGTAACATGTAGAAAGGCTTTGTATCTGAGGTTACCTGGTACAGCTGTCTTCACGCTGGCACAGTAAGAAGTTATGAAGTGATTAATAGCCATGGCGTTTCCTGAAACATCCAGGTGGAAGACACACAACTGGCTTATTCTCCTTTAATATTCAGCCGTATAAATTGAGTGCAACAGGGTAACAGCAGGCAACCCCAGACACCGAGGCGTGAAGGTTAGCCTCATGTGACCCCTGCTAAGTGCGGTTTCCCCAGGGCACGTGGTGAGCCACGGGCCTTGGTTTCTCAGTTTTACCGCTGGTGAAGAGGGCGTTCAGTCTGCACGGCTGTGCTGTAATCAGATGTGCAGGGAGACTTGGAGAGCGGAAGGAGCCTTTCCCCGTGCTGCCTCTCCTGAAAGACTTGTCAGTAAGAGTAGGCTTGGGAAAGGCATTCTGTTTGAAAAGAGAAAATTTCACTTCCTTTCAATAGCGTGTGGTGCAGGTGAAGAGCCTGCAGTTTTTCTAATTATGCCCTGAGCCATTCAGAAGCATGAACATGTTTTGCACATTAAAAGACCTCGATTTACTCGGAGACGCTGGGGAATGTTCTCACTGGAGTGCCCTATCTTCACCTCAGGAAGAACTATCCAAACTAAAAAAGAAACCTGAAGCAGGAAACATGTATACAGAAAAAATGAAAAAAAAAATTATAATGTTCAAGGGGAAGGGTTTTCTAAAAAATTCATGAGATAGGCTATAAAAATGGACTGAATAGCTCAAAACAAAAATATCAACAGATTTTCTTTTGCACATGTTTCTAAAATATTTGGAGTGGTTTTAGATGGTCTGTGTTTTCTGTTTTAAAAGCCTTCTCTCATCATTTTTATGTTGCCTGGTTAGGCTACCAATTGAGTAAGATTTTTGCTAATTAACAGTCTACATTCATTAAGCTTTACTGTAATTATATTTTGAACCAATCAGCTAAATTGTTACTATGTTATTTGTCCTAAGAAAGATTAAGTGACTAATGGGAAATAGGGTTATATTCTTTTCAACTTGATATTCTTAGCTCTTGGCATACTGTCTGGTGTTCAATAATATTTTGATAAGTAAATAAATACGCCATGAGAAATAGATATAAATAACTAAGAAGGGAAGAGATGGGTGGGGTGAGTGAGATTACACCAGAAAAACGGAAGCAATGCCTCCTGAACAGACTGAGCATTTGTTTCTATGAATTCAGTTAAATAGGTATTTTCATAAGACCTTAAGTAATTTTAATTACTAAAAATTATTTAAAAATTAACTGTTTCAACTTTTTGCACACAACATCCTCTTGCTTGAGGTGGTTGTCGAGTTGTCTTTTCAACTGTCGGGAGCATTTCCAGCGACAGTGAGTATGTAACAGTGACCTTCCATTTTCAGGTCATGCTATAGGAAACTGCGTTGTGCTGAGCTCAGATCTGCCTGTTAGAAAGTATCTACTTCCTCCCTTTTGAAAAACATAGAGATCTACCGCCATTCCACAAGACAAATCTCAGGTATTTAAGAGGAGATTCTTGGTCCATTCTCCCTATGAAGGGTCTTGATGCCTTCCTAGCTGCCCCTATTTAATCACTAGGTGATTAAATGTTGTCAAGTATCTTCATCCTGAAGATATGATTTGGCCATAAGATATTATTAAAATCAAACGCATCACTTAATGGCAGCCACAGAGTCTATTAGAACAGCATGTTAGTGGGTTCTACATGTTCCCCAGTCAGGCCTTTTCCTAGGATTGGCTTCTGCTAGCCTGGTCCCCCCATTCAGCACTCCTGGGAACACCTGAAAGAAGGCAAAGGCAGACTCTGCTTTCTGCCAAGCCTCTTACCTCGAGGCAAAGGAGCCTCAATGGAGGAAATTATACAGCAAGCATTAATCCAGTAACTCCCTTATGGATGTTCAAGTTCCCAGCACCACAAACATCACAAACTATGACTGCTTCTTATTCATGGTGGCTAATGAGATGTACATCCTCCTTGAGTGCTCTCATTCACCTGCCTCTGAATGTCTCACCCTTCACTCCCTGTTCCCAGTCCCAGGTAGGGGAGTCTCTTCATAACCATCTGTGACACACGCACCTCCGCCTCTCTGCCGAGCCTCAGCCCATTTCCCCTTGCTCTGTTCATGCTCTGATTGCAAGTGCCAGCAGCTGTGATCACTGTTGCTCCCATTTTCATTATCTACTGAAAGGTCTTCATCTGCTGGTATTTCTGGCCTCACTTTCCTCTTCAGCATCAGGGATTTGGGGAAGGGGAGGAGCTAGTGCAGCAAGGACCTGCATTCTTTGTTGAAACAGAATGTCCTTGGAAGCAAGTAACTGAAAACTCCAGCTCAACTCTTACAAACTGTGAGGAAAATCCATCATCTCACCAAAGTCTGGAGATATAGGGAAGCTCCAGGTATGGTTAATTCAACATCTTACCAAAATCAAAGATCAGTTTTCAAGTACAGTTGATATTCAACATTATTTTTATTCATTTCAGTGTTATAACATATTGGTTAGACAATTATCTAATTTACAGATTATATAATTCTAGTACCCACCTGGCACCATACATAGTCATTACATTATTATTAGCTATATTCCCTATGCTGTACTCTACATCCCTGTGACTATTTTATAACTACCAGTTTGTACTTTTTAATCCCTTCATTTTTTTCTCCCAGCCCCCTAAGCCTCCTTCCACCTAGTAATCCTCAGTTTGTTCTCTGTATCTACGAGTCTATTTCTATTTTGTTTGTTTATTGTATTCTTTAGATTCCAATTATAAGTGAAATAATATATTTTTCTTTCCCTGTCTGACTTATTTTTTGCATAAAAACCCCTAGGTCCATCCATGTTGTCTCAAGTGATGAAGTTTTATTCTTTTTTATGGCTGAGTAATATTCCATTTATATATATTGTATGTCCAGAAAGTATACAGAAATGTAATTTGAAAAATAGAGAATTTATTGAAGAAAATACAAGATATAAGAAGCATTGTACATAGGACAATGGCACCTCAGTCCTCTTCAAAGTAGGTACCTTGGGACCTCACACAGTTCTCCCAATTGCCATCAGCTACCCTGTCATATATTCCTGAACCTCATCAATGGTCTGAAATCTCTTCCCTTTCAAAGCTGATTTTACTTTAGGAAAAACCAGAAGTTGCAGGGTACCATATCTGGGGTATAGGGATGCTGAGTCACCTGAGTGGTTTGATGTTTTGCTAAAAAACTGCACAAGACATGATGCATAGACAGTGTGTTGTCGTGATGAAGCTGCCAATCACCAGTTGCCCATAGATGCAGCCTTCTGAATCATCTGAATAGTTTCCACAGAGAATGTTCAAGCTTCATGCAAAATTGATGCCAACCTGTTGCCCTGCTTGCTCAGTCATTTTGAATGTGATGGCCACACAGTACACCTGCTTACTTAACGGCTTCCACCACCCCAATGACTAGTCCAGTGAAGTCATCATTGTTCATGCATGTGCATTCCAGTCCACTCTCCTTGGCTGCCAGGTTACATCAATGTTGCGCAAACCTAATGTGGTCATTGGCAAGCAGTGTCTGCAGCATTGTGGATGAGACATGAGACAAATTCACACGGACTACCAAATCCTGTGGAGGAAAAGGGACGGCACGGCCACTCTCTCAATGGGAGCGCACCCTGACTCTTGCCTTCACAAGCTTTTATTGCTTTTCTGGACACATTACATGATGGTCCTCATTTACTATGCACAGGTTCATTTTAGGTGGTTACCTTTTACAGAAAAGAAAGAAGAGGATGCTGCTAATCACAGCAGAGAAGAAGGATATTTTCAAATGCAAAGGGAAAAGTGGTTGAACTGATTACACTGGTCCTTAGAAGGTTTAGCACAGATTTTAGGAAGTTACTTTAAAGATATGCAGTAAATGTTTGCTGCCTCAATTCAGGGCAAGGGAGTTTTAGCAAAAAGCAAGTCTCAAAGCGGCCTAAGTACAATGCAGGCCTGATTCCCCATGGGGGAGCCTATCTGTGGGCGTGGGTCCTGTTTGGGCCCACGCCAGGCAGAACGGTCTCCTATACAAACCATTCTTGCTGTATTAACAATGGCTGGACTTTTTCTGGACAGAATATATATGTTCGAGTCTTACATTTAAATCATTAAGATATTTTGAGTTTTTTCTTGTATATGGTGTATGAAGTTGGTCTAGTTTCATTTTTTGCATATATCTGTCCAATTTTTTCAATACCATTTATTGAATAGACTGCTTTCTCCTATTGCATGTTCTTGCCTTCTTTGTCATATTAATTGATCATATAGGTGTGGGTTTATTTCTGGGCTCTCTATTCTGTTTCATTGATCTACATGTCTGTTTTTATGCCAGTACCTTGCTGTTTTAATTACTATAGTCTTTTAATAAGTTTGAGATTAGATAATATGATACCTACACCTTTGTTCTTCTTAAGATTGCTGTGTCTATTTGGGGTCTTTTGTGGTTTCATATACATTTTAGCATTATTTGTTCTAGTTTGGTGAAAAATGCCATTGGATTTTTGATAGGGATTGCATTGGGTCTATAGATTCCCGTGGGTAGTATAGACATTTTGATTATGTCAGTTCTTCCTATTCATGAGCACAGTACACTTCCATTTATTCATACCTTCTTTAAGGTTTTTCTTCAATGTCTTATAATTTCCAAGAACAGATGTTTTACCTCCTTGGTTGAAAGGATCAAGTTCTTTCTGCTTTCTGCTTTGTCACTCTTAACTTGCTAGATCACTCTCATGTTCTCCCTCCATGAGTGCAGGGCAGCGACACAGCCGCAGTGTCACAGGCAAGTGCATCAGCTTAAGCTAAAGGAAAAAAGCACCTCTTCCTTTGCGCCTCTTGTGTTACCACTCTCCCCAGAGCCCCCATCCCCAGCCCATGTGCCCTTACGCCTCACTGGCCAGACCAGGTTAAATGCCTGCCCTATGCCAATCACTAGCAAGGAAAACAGGACGACCATGAGTAGTAGATTAGCAAGATTTATGCCTGAGTTTGACCGCACAACTCTGTGGGGAATGGTAGACCGTCAAATATTGGTATTCTACCATCAAGAAAGGATTTCAAATAACAAGTGAAAATTGTCTGCTATGTTTACCTCACCTCAACTTCCTGCATGAATATATTTACTCAAACATTCAACAGACCATTAGTTTAGCTTGTATTCTAGGCATTAATCTAGGTGTTAATCTAAAAATGCCATCACGAGAAGGACATGGACCCTGTCCATGAAGAGGAGGCAGGACAGAGTGATAGCTAAGTTGCCCAGGCCTTGGTATTTAGTCCACCTCAGTCACAGCAGTGTAACCTTGAGCAAACTACTCCACCTCTTTGAGCCTCGAGGTCCTCACTTATGAAATAATGATGCTACTATCTCTCCACAAGGGCTGTTGTAAAGATAAAAGGTTTACAGATATATGGTAGAAATGGATAAACATACACACACATACACAAGTGCACAACATGTACCCCCACACGTTGAAATTAACACAGTGATTGGAACAAAGTGAACCCCTGATAATAGTGATTGACAGAATAATTGTAAACATTAAAAATAACTGCATTGCAGTTTAATTTAGTACAGTAATATAAAAGCATACATGCACATACGCGTGTGTGTGTTTCCGTATTCATGTCATATGTAACCTTTGCAATATGTAAGTTTCTTCCTAAGAGAGAAACTTAGGAAGTCCCCTGGGAACACAAACAAGAAGGAGACCAGCTGGATGGCAACACCCAGTTCATGGCCGTGTGTAGTTGATACATCTGGCACATCTCGGTTCTGTTCATAGAAATGTTGCCGCCAGTCGGCCCAAGTTCGCCAGGGCAAACACCGCAGCTGCTCTCCAGCCTCCACGCGTTTCCAAACTGACAGAAGCCACAATCGGACAGGAACTTTTTGTGAATTCATTTATGGGATACAAATTATAAAAATATCCCATTTTGCATTCAAAAATATATTCTACATATGGTTTATATATAATTTTATATACAGTTTATATAAATGCTTTCCAAAAAATGGGAAAGCATTAGTGACATGAAATGAAATATGCAGTTCAGTATTCAGCATGTGTGCGGCATTCCGGGCTCAGTAACTTTCCCAGGTGAACTGAACGTAATGTGATTGACTAATTAAGGAGTATAATTTATATTCTACGATCCACTATTGGGTATAATAATGGAAACTGGGCATGGGTTCACAGGAAATTAGTGGCTGGGATTCAACAGAGAGACCAAGACCTGCTATGCTTGCCTGTTCACTTCTTGGGTTCTGACTGACTTGTATCAGTGCTCCGTGGTTGGAGGTGAACTTGGCCACAGCTGAACTGCAAGAGCAAAGCCAAAGCAGAAAGACTGGCGAGTCATCAAAGCATCATCAAGGTTGGTTTTATTCCATTCTGACCAGCCAACTTCCTCAGCTTAGGTGTCAATAATCAAATACACTTTTATCTGTAAGGATGCCTTTATTTGTTGATGTTTTAAACAGAAAAACAATGGCTTAGTGAGTATGGAACTCATAAGCATCTCCTTTTCTATTAGAAGAGCAATTGTTTTTCTATCACAATTTTGGAGACACTAGGCTTCTTAAAATGCAACTGTTGTGGTGTGGCAAAACATGATTGACATGATCGCAGAGAACTCGTAGGATGGCATGCCTCCATGTCAAAATTCTCCTTCCAAGCACTCCGGACAGTATGTGAAGTGCAGAACACATTCTGTCACCACAGATTTTTAATACAAAATTGTATTAAAATATTAGGTAGCATTATTTCTGGAATCATAATAGATGCACTGTCCTTTTTGTCTCAAATATTGATTGTTTAAAGTGTGCCAGGTCAACTATTTGGACACAGGGATGGAAGATACAAAGACACAGTCTGGTGTGAGAATGCAATCCAGGCAGAGTGGTTAGTTAGAGAAGGACAGGGAGGCGCAGCAGGGTGTGGAGCGCTGTGGGAACTCAGAGGAGGGACTCCAGGCTACTTACAATTCGGGCGTCACCCAGGTCAGAAAGGCTGCAGAGAAGATACGGAAATGTGAGTGCTTGGCGGTTCAGGCTTCACAGTGCTCCCAGATTTGCAGATTGTCAACAGATGGCTCACCTGCTCCCATCTATAAATGGCTACTTCTGTCAGCACCAAAAAGATTCTTTGGACTTTGTTGTCATCAGTCAAGGTTGCTGCCTCCAGTTAATCACCATGTGTATAGTTTGAGTAACTGGCTTTTCTTTAAACACACTGTGCCTCTGTATCTCTACATCTTTGTGACTGCATGGGAGTAGCGCCCTGGGAAAGGTGGAAGAGAGTATAATCTCTTTGTTTTAAGTAACACCATCTTTCTCCTCTATTTTTTTATTCTTGTACTGAAAACCACTTTCTCAGCCCATTGAATCTTCCCAGGCAACCTCAATCATGGTAACTCCATGTTTCAGGGTCTTGTTTCACAGTTGATATAGTATGGGAATGCCCCAGGAAATCCTGAATGAGCCTTTGACCAAGTCAACATGGTGTATTTTAACAACACAGGGTCTGGCCCTGACCAGTGTGGCTCAGTGGGTTGGGTGTCGTCCTTCAAAGCAAAAGGTTGCTGGTTCAATTCTCCATCAGGGCACATGCCTAATTTGCGTGTTCAATCCCTGGTTGTGGGCCTTTTGAGAGACAACCAATTGATGTTTCTCTTTCACATCACAGTTTCTCTCCCTCTCTTTCTCCCTCCCTTCTCCTCTCTAAAATAAACAAACAAATAAAAAATTTTTAAAAAAGGAACATAGGATCTGTTATAAATTTTGAATTTGAGTCCCAGCTCTCTAATTCACTAGTTGTGATGCTGGGAAAATCACCTGATTTCTCTATACCTGAATTTCCTCATGTACAGAATGAATTTGATGGTGATAATACATATCTCTGGAGATTTTGTAAAGAATAAATGTAGTAATATACGTAAAAAGGACTTTGTAAAAGAAAGAGTTACCTGTTCACTTTAGTGGGTTAATGGGAGTAGTGGGTTAGGTCCTATCACTTTATACACTGTCCATCTTTCTCTCCCCAAGACCCTGAATATGGTTTCCCATAACCTCATCTTTGACCTGTGATGAACTTCCTTCCCCTAAACTTGCTCTTCATACACACACACACACACACACACACACCCTGGCTCCCCATCCAGAGAATGTAGCCCCTAGAGAACCACTCAATCCCTCTGTACTCTAGGGATGTTCTGATCTGGTTTGTCCTGCTTCTTTAAACCCCCTAAAAAGCATTTCTATACTAAGTTAAACAGGATTCAGCCTAGCCCTTTGAAATGGTTCTATTATTTCGAATGTAAGAAAATAATGTACAACACCCCCTGAGAAATATATCTTCTGCAATGTTTTCATTAATCTCTTTATTAAACTAAACTGGTTTCTCTTTGGAAATTAATTACTGAAGTAGTATTAAGCATTTTAATTTCCACAATATACCAGCAAGAGAAAGCGCTCTTTCTTTATACACTGTTACACAGCAGGGCAGTAATCTATTGAAATAAGCCAGAAAGGGGGCAGCTTGTAATTAAAACAGTATAACACAAGTATTTAATGACTCTTAGTGCTAAGATGGTCCTGTCATGCTTTGTTTGGGTGGAATAAAATGTATATTTAGGAAACAGCTCTATATGGAGAAGCTGACAAGGCCAAGTTTTGTAGTTTGGGATGTTGGCTGTGTTTTACTGCAATAATATGCCCACAAGGAAATATGGGGTTTTTTTTGGCATCTGAGAATTACAACCATTGCTGTACAATGGGAAACTTTCCTTATTAAGCCATTCCCATTGTGAAATTTAAAATACTTAGATCACGAAGTAGAGAGCATGAATTATGGATGTCGGTTTCCATGGACAAGATGTGAGTGTGTAAATCCTTGAGCATATGTACCGCACACGTGTAGGCATGAGTCCATGGATGAATGCAGATCCTGTCTGCATGCATGAAGGCATGCATCTCTGCAGGGTTCGCACTTAATCTTACTCCTTCCAGTTACAGGATGCTTCATTTTTTAAAGACGCATTCCAATTTATCATCTTCTCTCCTCTTAGGTGTGCTTTCTCATGATAAGAATTATTACACATCATTTACATTTACAGACTTACTTCCTACTGCCAAAGACATTTTTGCAGATTGTTTCCTGTCCCTTCCCATCTCTTCTCTTCCCTGTTTTTCTAAGACCCGTAACTTATGTTTACATTTCCTTTACCCATTTCTTCCTCCACATTCCCACTACCTTGTGAGTCACTCTGTGTTTTCCACAAAGCCTCTATTCTGAAGCAGCTCCACATCCACTCCACCATTTAAAAAAAAAAATAGGCAAAACAGAATTTCTGAAATTGGAACCATGACAAGATAAAGCAGCCTGTACTTGCCAGGAACTCAGGGTTGGCCCTCAGCAGAAGTGCATAGGGTTTATTCACACTAAACCGACTTAGGCAAATGGATCTGTCGCCCAAGTCCTTTAGCTCTGAGTGTTTGGTCTATTTTATGGGTATGTGAGGTTGACTTGCTGTAAGCATTAATGCCATGTTCCTCCAACGTCCATTATTTATTTTCCTGCTTCTGATTATGACTCCATGTGGGTGTCAATTTTCTGATTATATTTCTATATCCATATAAACATAGATATTGTATAACACTTGTTGTTAGCTTATCACACTTCAACATAAGCAAAAAAACCTCAAAGTTGCATCCTTTTACCATGTAAAGTAATCTTGCATCCCACAGAGAAGCTGTCTTACTGTAGTCTACAAACATCTAGTTTCCTTTTGGGCCAAGAGCTTAATGATCGGTCTTAGAATTCTGTGAAGGGTCAACATCAAGTAAAGGACCCATCCTTTCTCTGTTGTTTCTGTCTGAAAATTAGGCCAATGTGCAACACAGTGAACCTCCAGAGGGCTCCAAGATAAGAGGGAGAGGTAGTCTTTGCTAAATGGGAAACTAAAGCACAAAGACATCCACATATTTACAGACATACCTTAAACTAGGAGACTCTTGCATTATCGAATGATTCATTTAGTTTTATTTACACAGAGGAGAAAAACCAGGCTCTTGGCCTATCATCCAAACAGGAATTGACGGTTAGAGGAAATGACAGCTGTAGGAATCAATAAACTTGGGTTGGGCAGACGAGGTTGAATAGAGCCATGGTGTGGTGTCATTTCACACTCTAATATTCTATAGTAATTTTAAATATTTTTAAAGAAGGAAAGGGTGAGCCCTGCATGTGAGAAAGGAAAGGTCCTTGCCATTTCTCCCTTGTCTTAAGCAATTCACCTCTACACTTGAATCATAAACATTCCTTCTACAATTATCTACCCTGTGCCTACAATGACCAGGGCCTGCTGTAGGTGCTGGAAATACTGTTATAAACACCACCAGGTTCCTGCCCTCAGGGTGAGTAAACATTCTGTCTCACTTAGCAAATAAAATTCTACAGTTACTTCTCCTTAGAAGGCACTTTAGTGATTGTTACCACTGACACAAGTCCTTGGAGGGCTTAGGACTCATCCTCAATAGTTTTTCAAAGAAAACATAGTACAGCTGAATCACATATATCATATTCTCCCTGGATGAAATCTATAAACTAAAAGTTTGTTCATCTCACTGTATTTCTGGTGACACTTTAGTAAATCTTATAGATGAGTGTTCAAGGTAGCTCCCAAAGCTGGGCTTCTCCTTATTGTGGCTTAAGACTGCCAGCGATGTTTCTGAATTAGATCTAGACAGAAACTCTGCCCCACAAGGAGGCAAAATTGACAGGAATTATGACTGCTGTTTGAGCCCCAGCCCAGGACAATAGACTCCTGCAAAAAGAGGCAGTACCTGGAAATAATAGTCAAGGAAAGAAGGACATAGTGTATACCCAAGACTATAAAATGCTGGGAATCATAATACTGCTTTTTTCTCAATGAAAAGAAGGAAATAATTCATGGTACTTGAGTGGAATATAGCACTGACGAGCCAGCCATCCTTATTTATAGAAGCCCTTTTCATCTTTCCCTGCAACGTCTTTGACCAGTGTTGTTCACTTAGGATGATTAGAGAAAAACTCAGTAATCAGTTCTATGTGAACATTGACTACGAATCAATTCCAATAAAAATACTACTGTCCAATCATCTGTGCCTGCAATTGGAAGGTAATAATTTACATTCAAGCCTCTTTCGCTGGATTAATCTCTTCAAACCTAAGTGATCCATATGAAAATCTTGTCGCAGCAAATTATCTTTAATCTGATGCATCTCATATATCATAATGGTAATAAATAAACATTGTGTTGTGCCTTAGAGTTTACAAAGTGCTTTCCCATCCTTTATCTCTCTTAATTTCCATAACGATTTTTAGATAGTTAATTCATTTAACAAATATTAGAGTGTTGCTTGTTTATTCAGCAAAAATGTATGGAGTGCCTCTCAGTGGCAGACACAGTACTAACCACTGGGGATGCAGGGCAGAGAAGACAAAGTCTCCAGCCACACAGAAACTGATCCTAGTGAGGAAGACAAATGATACATTTAAAATGACACGATGAGTGACCCAATGTTGGGGAGTGATAAGGTCTGGGAAGAATTGAGAGGCCAAGGGGTAGAGATTGACAAGGACTGCTCATACCTCCGCAGAGGTGGAGGCTGAGTGGCCCTGAACTGTATAAAAGAACGGGCTGGAAGGACAGCATTTCAGGCACAGGGAATATTTGGTTTACATCTCACATAGAGCTTTGTATTCTCCACTTACAACTTACTACCAGAGGTGTATTTTTCTATATTGTTAAAACTTGAATTTTTAAAGTCTAAAAACACTGTCTTATGATGTCCTCAGAGATTGTATAAGCTGTCCAGAAGTTGCAGCATGGAGCTCATCGAATTTCTTCTCTCCTTACCAGGCCTCAGGTCCACCAAGCTGCACAGAAATAGTTGGTAAATCATGATTGTTCGGTTAATAGTCCTGTGTGGCCCCCAATGGTTGACTAAGCTGGAGAAACAACCCCTGATTCATGGAGCCTGAGCTGGACACACTTAAGTTGCTTTTCTCAAAAACTGAAAAAAAGGATAAGCTATGGAGGAGTCAGTGTGGGAAACTCAGTCTATTGAACAGGCTTAGGAGTTTCAGGCAAAACCCGTCTGTGTGGATTGGTCAACCATGTGGGGATTTTGAAAAGGGTTTTTGCCACCAAAGCTAACTGATGATTTTGCTGAAAAACAACTTTTGCATATCCGTATTCAATTATTAATATATGACAGTATGCACACCGCCACTCGGATAGCCCAATCTCCGGTGACATTGCTGTGCTCCATGCTTGTGACTGGTGTTTAAAAATAGACTTTTGTCCCAGAACTTCAGTGCTTGTTTTTCTCTAGGAATCACAAAGATGGTATTTATTGAGCATTCTTTCACCCTGGTGATGGTGTATATTGCTTCTTTAATCAAGCAAAATAACTCTAAAACAATATCAATTATTGAGAAGCCCACAGGGTGACCTATTTGAAAACAGCCACAAAGGGCTATGTAAAAGTGAAGACATGTTTTAATGATACAGTTTCAAGTTAACCTACTGATAAAGTAGGCAGTTAGGCATGAGCAGAACAGGCACTACTGGCCAGGTATGGAATGTCACCAGGGTAAAAAGTCCCTGGTGCATAGCAACAGGCAAAACTAGAAAAAACAACTATTATAGACTAGGACCTCACACCCAGGGTGACCTTTCCTCCCTTAGCATGTTGCTAGTCATACAGCTTAATACCCCTGACCTTCCTTATCTCTAGTCACACAGGTTAGACCTCCTCAGAGGAAGATCAAGGGGTCCAGAGAGTAGCCTCCTATGACTCCCATGCAAGCCTTTGCACAACCGTTCTCAGCTCGGTTCTAAGATTACTTGACGGAGGTTCTGACTCCATCAAATAATCTTAGAAACAGAAGCCCCAGGTCTGTTGACCACAGACACTGTCTCAGTCAAACTAGAGATAACATCTAGGCCTCAGTTGTATTTCAGGTCCAGAAAAGCAACAAAACCAGACAAAGTGATGTCATGGCTGACATCAGGACCAGCTGCAGTAACTAATGAGCCCCTCTCCAAGTGCCAACCAGTCAGTAAAAACCACAACCCTGAAAGGTCACACCTGGAAAGCTGATGAATATTCTGAGACCCTTTCCTGAGACCTCCCCTAAATTCCCCACTTTTAGAAAACAGTTAAAAACTGCTGAGACAAAGGACCCAGTACATACATACACTCTCTCTCTAGAGCATGCCTGTTCCTTTCCCCCTCTTCTCCCCTCAGGTGTCTTATCTTTGCCTTCTTTCTTCTGAGCTCCAAGGGCCCCTCTTTTGCCTCTGTGATTTGTTTCCTGAGTCCATGCATTCCAGCTGACTCACTTACCTCTGTGACTTTCTAAATAAACTTTTTGAGTTAGAGTTCTTGGCTCCAAGGACTAAGGTCCAGCACTCCTCCATTACCACTACCATTTGTTGATGTCTTGTGGTTTCCTGGGAGGAGTATTTTAATACCACGGAGCTATCATGACAGTTCTGATTTTTACAACTATCCAGGGAGGCATATTTAGCTATCTCCACATTCAGCACATTAGGACAGCGGGCTTTATAGGGGTGAAAAAAACTTCCCTTGATCAAACAGTTGGTACACAACCTGGAGTTTAACCCCATGAGTAGACATCCAAGCTCTTAACCATTGGCCCGTAATCAGACCAAGTGCAAAGTCTGCACTCTAACCACATCACTCACACTTTCTACCCTTCCTCTGCATCCCTTACCCTGGGGTTAGGCCCTCTTTTCTCTAGCTAGACCTTTACAACACTCTCTGCAGCCAATCTCACACCCACCAACCTTCCCCCTAGACCAGCCCATCTTCTGTATACCAACACCACAGGCCTTCTGAAGGACAGGCCCATCAAGTCACAAACCTGCTTTAAGGTCCCGGTGACAACAATTCTGCTGGGCAGAAAGATAGGCAGAAAGATAGCCTCAGAGGGGATGCTGACTTCAGCTAAGGCTGGAGGTGGAAAGAATGTTCTAGGAATATTGATGGAATATTTCTAGAAATATTGATGGAATGTTTTAGAAAATATTGATGGAAGGGGCTGTTAATCAGATAACCCTCATTTATCTCAGTCCCTCGATACATGCTTTTTTCTCTTTCTAGAATGTTCTTCCTTTAACTCATTATTTGACTCTTACCCTGAAGGCCATTCCTGACCCCCTTGCTCAGGGCACTCTGCTACAAGGTCCAATCCCTTACTCTAGTCTTCCTTAAATTCCTTACTGCTGTTTGCCATTTGAACCTGTTTGTGTGGCTGTTTGGTTAATTTCTAGAAATCCCACTAGAACAGGGTACTCCTTCAAGAAAAGGATTCTACCTTTCCCCCAGATAAATCCCCAACCACTGCACAGAGCCTGATTTGCAGAACTTGCTGAACAAATAGTACGTTAATTATTATGTAAATTTATTCAAATAATATCCAGTTCCTAAAGCTTTGGTTCCCAAATACCCTGAAGGCAAGGAGGGGTTTGTTAAATTTGAATAAACTTGATTCTCAGGTCCCACTCAAGATCAACTGATTAGCAGCAACTCCTAATACAGGCACTCCGGTGTTTGTGAGCAAACCCCCAGGGTGAATCTGATTTGAATGAGAGTTTGGGGACTTCCTTCTGAGCAGATAAAATCTAGTCTATGAACAGCCTTATTCCATTTAGGTGTACTCAAATGAATTAATCTCAGAATGTCCTTCTCTGAACCTCCCCCACTTCCTGTTTAAAATTCCAACTTTTCATCCTCACCACCCCCATACACCTAGATCTCCCTATTTTTATCCACAGAACTTACCTCTCACCACTCACTAATATATAAACTTGTGAAGGCAGGGATTTTTGTCTCGGTTGCTTCTGCCACATCCCCATTCTCTAAACAGCGCCTGGCGCAGAGCAGGTACCCAATATGTGAATGAATGAATAATTTGCCCCCAAAACATTTGAAATGTTCAAGACCCTATGCAGCTGGGAAAGTAGAGATGTGTAGCCATTGTGGCTTGAGATAATATTGACATTGTTTTGTTTTGTTTTTTCATTTTTCCTTTTGATTAGATGACACTTGAGAAATTAGGGCAGCCATCACACTTTCTCTCCAAATGCTGTTGGGTCATGTTCACCTAATTGATAGGCAATTTAGGCTGCTAATTTCCTGTCTGATCAGATTAATTGAATTCAGATGGTGAGTGCAAATTGCCCCCATTTAGAATAAACAAGACAACACTAAAATTAATCCTTATCCAGGCTTTCTAACTTTCCTTTGATGAAGAGCTGTCTTATCTTGAAATTTCTGGACAGGACTGCAGTGCAGTTGGGGAAATAACAAGGCATGCAGGAGCAGCTTGGGGAGAGGGGCTGTCACTTCCCTCAGTGGCTTAGTGAAAACTCAGGGGTGAGCCTTGTGGCTCTAGGTGGGAGATAAGGGGTGTCCACTGTGTTAAATATACCTATTAAAAGCTTTGATCAGTTCCAAACCCACAGTACCTACTGCTTACTTCATGTAAATTAGGCCTTCCAGTCAGGACAAAGAACTCCTGTGCTTGGACCAGGTGTCAGGCCCTGGAGCGGTGGGTGGAGGGGTCAGAAAAGTGGGAGGAGAGTCTCGAATAAGAAATTGCACTCAAGAACTTACAGACTAACGAAGCACTTTTCAGTTGTATGGTTTACATCCTGTAGAGAAAAAAATGAGGTGACTTACGATGAAAACAAAAAGTTCATTATGACCATTTCAGTAATTATAATAGAAGAAAACGTGTGTAAGGAAAGGCTACAATAGACCCTGAATACCCAGGATCACAATTACGGTCATTTGCAGGATCATAAAACATCAGGGTTGAGCAGCCTGACAATGAGCACTCAGATCAAAGTCTTCCCCACCCATTCAGTCCTCCGCCTGAGTCTTTTTGAGGGTTGGCCCATTCAGTGCCCATCACCCCTTCTTTGAGTAGCTCTGTTTGAAATATTTCATTTATAAAGCCGAAGCTGGTTTTCTACCCATTGGTAGTAACCCTGCTCCTTAGGAACCACCCAGGAAAAAAAAAAATTCTTCTATCAAATAGTTCCGTCACTGAGCACTTTGAGGATGTCCTCACATTCCCTCTGTGTTCTCCCTACCAGGGTCTTGGGTGTTTCTTTGTGTGATTTGCAAGCATCTTAAGCCCGTGATTATCTCACAAGTGCATTTGAGTTTCCAAAGCACAGTACCTGTTGCGTTGCGGTGCTTAATCGACTTTAAATAAATGAATACGTTAGTACCTTCTTATAGAAAATTCCTCACTCGCTATATAGAGGGAAAAGGCGTGACACTTAATGGGAAGTTTTGTTGCTCATGGCTTTGACCTTGCATGCAGATGAGACCTTTTCTAACTTACAAATATATTTTAGCCTTCACATGGAAGATCGAATAAAGCTTGTCTGAAGGTTGTGAGATGAGGGTCTTCCTTAAAGTATGAAGAGTTTGTTTAAAAATGCAGATACCTAAGCCAACCTGCTGAATAAGGAATTCTAACTGGAGAGCCAAGCAAATCTGCATTTTCGCAAGTTCCTGTGCACAATGCAGTTAGGGAAACTTAAAAATTTTTATTGAATTTATTGGGGTGACATTGGTTAATAAAATTATATGGGTTTCAGAGGTACAGTTCTATAATAAATCATCTGAATACTGTATTGTGTGTTTACCTCCCAAAGTCAAGTCTCCTTCTGTCACCATTTATGCCCCCTTTACCCTGCTCTACCCCCCCCAACCCCTTCCCCTCTAGTAATCACCATACTGCTGTCTGTGTCTATGAGGGGTTTTATTTTGTTTTTGGTTTTTTTGCTTACTGTCTTCACCTTTTGCACTTAGCCCTGCAATGCCCCTCCCCTCAGACAGCTGTCAGTTTTCTGTATCTATGAGTCTGTTTCTATTTTATCTATCAGTTTATTTTGTTCATTAGATTCCACATATAAGTGAAGTCATCATGTACTTGTCTTTCTCTCACTGGTTTATTTCACTCATAATACTCGCCAGGTTCAGCCATGCAGTTGCAAAGGGTAAGATTTTCTCCTTTTTTTTTTTTTTTTTTTTTTTTACAGCCGAGTAGTATTTCATTATGAAAATATGTCATACTTTCTTATCCACTCATCTACTGATGGACACTTGGGCTGCTTCCAAATCTTGGCTGTTGTAAATAATGCTGCAGTGAACATAGGGATGCATATATTCTTTTGAATTAGTGTTTCAGGGTTTTTCAGCTGTATTCCCAGAAGTGGAATCACTATGTCATAAAACAGTTCCATTTTTAATTTTTTCAGCAAACCCCATACTGTTTTCACAGTGACTACACCAGTCTGCATTCCCACCAACGGTGCATAAGGGATCCATTTTCTCCACATCCTGGCCAGCACTTGTTGTTTGTTGATTTACTGATGAAAGCCATCCTGACAGGTGTGAGGTGATACCTCATTGTGGTTTTAATTTGCATTTCTCTGATGATTAGTCACATTGAGCATCTTTTCATATGTCTATTGGCCATCCGCATGTCCTCTTTGGAGAAGTGTCTATTCAGATCCTTTGTCCATTTTTCAATTGGATGGTTAGTTATTTTTTAATCTTGAATTGTATAAATTTTGGATATTAACCTCTTATCAGCTGTATCATTGGTGGATATGTTCTCCCATTCATTGGGTTGTCCTTTAATTTTGTTAATGATTTCCTTTGCTGGGCAAAATCTTTTTAGATGAATATAGTCCCATTTGTTTATTTTTTCTTTTGTTTCCCTTGCCTGAGGAGATATATCAGAAAAAAAAAAAACATTGCTACAAGAAATGTCTGAGATTTTACTGCCTGTGTTTTCTTTCAGGATTTTTATAGTTTAGACTCTTACATTTAAGTTTTTAATCCCCTTCGTGTTTGTTTTTGTGTGTGGTGTAAGAAGGTACCCTGTTTTACCTCTTTGCAACACCAGTTTTGCCAACACCATTTATTGAGTAGACTGTCTTTACCACTGTTCTTGCCTCCTTTGTCGAATATTAATGGCCATAAAGGTGTGGGTTTATTTCTGGGCTCTCTATTCCATTCCATTGATCTATATGGTGTTTTTATGCCAGTACCATGCTGTTTTGATTTATGGCCTTGTAGTATAGTTTGATATCAGGTAGCATGATTCCTCCAATTTTGTTCTTCTTTCTCAAGATTGCTATGGCTATTCAGGATCTTTTGTAGTCCCATATAAATTTGTGAAATGTTTGTTCTAGTTCCTTGAAATACGCCATTGATATCTAGATGGAAATTGCATTGAATCTATAGATTGTTTTAGGTAGATGGACATTTTAATGATGTTAATTCTTCCTATCCATCCCACAGTATATGCTTCCATTATTTCTATCTTTTTCAATTTCTTTCTTCAGTGTCTTATAATTTTCTGAGTATTGGTCTTTTACATCCTTGGTTAAATTTATTTCCAGGTAATTTTTAAGTGCAATTGTTAATGGAATTGTTTTCATAGTTTCCCTTTCTAATAGCTCATTATTGGTATAAAAAACTGCAACTGATCTCTGAATATTTATTTGTATACTGCTACTTTACTGAATTTATTTATTAGCTCTAGTAGTTTTTTTTAGAATATTTACGGTTTTCTATATGTAGTATCATGCCATCTGAAAATAATGACAATTTTACTTTTTTCTTTCCAATTTGGATGCCTTTTGTTTTTTCTTCTAGTCTCATTACTGTGGCTGGGACTTTCAGTACTATGTTGAGTAAGAGAGGTAAAAGCAGACATCCCTGTATTTTTCCCAATCTTAATAGAAACAGTTTAGGTTTTGCCCATTGAGTATGATGTTGGCTGTGGGTTTTTCATAAATGGCCTGCATTATATTGAGGTATGCTCCCTCTGTTTCTACTTTGCTGAGAGTTTTTATCATAAATGGGTGCTGTATTTTGTCAAATGCTTCCTCTGCATCTGGCCACTGGGTCTGTTAGCTCTGGGCCCTTTTGGGAGGACCTCTGTTGCAGGACAGTGTCAGCTGCTGCCCATGACTATAGCTGGGTACACTATTCGGAGCTCCAAAGTGATCCATAGTTTGTAGCTGCCTGTCCTGGGACTGGGTGTTCACAGAAAGGACCAAGCTATGCACCAAGGTTAGCATTTACAGCACCGGCCTGGGGGCAGGTCAGCAAAAGTTCCAAGGGACCCCGATTCCCACCTCTGCCTGCCTGCTGCCTGTTGGGCTCAGTCACTGGAGATGGACATCAGCCTCTGGCAGACGCAAGCTGCATGAGGTAGGTTCTCAGTGAGCCACCAGGTAGGGGTGAGTGGTGTTCACCAGACTCATGCAGGTTCAAACTCAGTGCGGGTGCTGGATCTGAGGCTGCTCAGTAAATGTCCCGGGGTATACCAAGTCAAACTGCTACCCACTGGGTGCCCACAGGCCTTTGTGGTGGGTCAGGGTCTCAGGGAGTCTTCACGTGAAGGCTTGGAAACATTTTAAAGGATTAAAAAGAGCAAGGGTGTCTTAAAATGTGGTCTCTGGAATCCCTGAGACCTTTTCAAGGGGTTCGTAGGTCACAGCTATCTTCATAATAACACTAAGATACTGCATGCCTTTTCTCCTCTCGTCTGTCACAAATGTACCATGGAATGTTCCAGAAACTAGTTGGCAAGTGCTATTGCAACAGACTGAATGCAGAAGCCAGAAGACAGCACAGCTCTCTTCCATCAATCCAGATGTTAAAAGCAGTGTGCCACTCTTCTCACTACATTTTCTTGGTTTAGGAAAATAGAGTTTTTTAAAAAAATAAAAAGTGTTATTTATGTTAACAGGTTATGGGGTTATTTTTAAATGGATTAATAAAATTTTTAGGTTCATAGTTTTAATTTTGAATATGGAAATTGTGACGATATATAACCCACACAACGAAAAGGCCTCTGGGATCCTCAAGTATTTTTGAGAGCATACAGGGTCCTGAGACCAAAAAGTTTGACAACTGCTGCTATCAAGCAACAGGCTAAATTTGTTTTAAAATTTCTCTTTCTTTATTCAGTTAAATGTTCTATCAAATGTTTGATCTATGTTCAGTTTGCATAAAATTATGATTTCTATTGTTATGAGTTCCGATACCCCTGCTTCCCTACGGAGGCTGAGCTGATTTGGTAGTGTCGCAGCATAGCGAGGAATCAGCCACAAATTTTTTCCTTTGCGTAGACAGAAAAGATTTCATAGTATGCTCTGAGACTTCACAAAAACTTGGTAAACTTGAAATTGTTCAATTTTATATTATGCATATGAGGGATAAAACCTGGCTGTATGAAAAATTGTAAAACATCACGGTTTAGCTTTGAGACTTGGTGAGATCACATCTAGCTCCCTTTGTCTCTCATTCCCCAAGCGAAAACCTCAGCAAGCTTCAACAAGCTCCGTGATTCTTTCCTGTTCTTCCCCATCCACCAGGGGCCCCGTGAACCAAAGACATCTTCTATGCAAAACGCCGCTGCAAGACGTAACCACCTGAAATAGTGCTTCTGACGTGGGGAGGCAGCTGTGTAGAGACTAATGTTTAACAACCGACTTAGAGGAGTTGGATAGCAAAGGGGCCATGTGTAGCATTTGCCAATTTCTGTGGTATAAATAGTCTTGCCATGGCTGATTGTAAGCTTTAACCGGGCATCACGGAACACAGGGTTAGTTAGGAAGGGATGCAGACAACGGGCTCCAGAGGAAGCTGTTGTAACCCCTGAGCTCCTCCCACCACAGACTCTACTCCTGGCTCTGGCAAGCCTGTGGAGGTGGCCTGGTTTCAGGGTGGCCTTTTGTATGTAAACAGCGGAGGAAAGAGTGCAGTGTAGCAAAACCTGGGAGAGGCCCGAGGACTCTGCTTGATGACATCCACTTCTCGTTCTATTCAGAACTCACACTTACAGCAAGACACGAGAGACCAAGACCAACTGGGCTTGGAAACTGACCCCACCCTGCGGGGAGTGGGGTGTGGACGAGATGTGGAGCCCCAGTTTCTTCATTCATTTTTATCAAATAACAATAGCTAGCATACCAGGCTACTGTGAAGACTAGATAGAAACAGAAAGCACACCACTCTGCCTGGCTCAGGGGATGGTCATTTCTTTTGTATTTTTTTTATTTTTCTTTAATGAATGCTCTTTTGGAAGAATGAATCAACTACTTCTGGATTCCAGTTCTGACTGCTTTTGTGCGGGCTCATCTCAGGTCAGCGTTTTGTTTTGTTTTGTTTTTTTACCTCACATCTTTATATTTGAATTGAGTATTAAGTCACAGGAAATTGCTTTTTAAGTTCTATGGGGGTCCAAAGGTAAGAATTCTGTGTAATAGACACAAACAGGTCTAATGTCAGGGCTAGATTTATTCTAATTAAGTCATTGTAAGCCGCATATTTTTATAGATCTGAGTTAGAAGAGAAAGTAAATATGCCATCCCCGAGGATTTGTTAGTGAAGATTTACATGTCTCCTTTCTACTCTGGAGTTTGAATTTAAAATATTCCCAATGCCAAGGGGCTCCTGGATGCACATACAAAATAATTGTTTTAAAATTCTATTAGGGGAAAACCATAGCACGATAGCTGAACCACAAATGCCAGAGGTTAGGGAGAATATTAACATCATTCAAACACCACACATATCTGCCACATTCTGGAGATCACTAGCAAAAAAAAAAAAAAAAAAAAGTATTAAATCTCATCTTAAAGGTCAGGGGCAATTTACTCATCCTTACTAATGAATATAAATTATTCTGGAAGGAGCTATCTAGTCAAATACATGGGGTTGGGAAAATTGTGTATACATTTGGGAAAAACATCGTTAGCTTCCTACCTCATAATATACAGTGAAACAGCAGTACCCCCTTGTCTGCAGGGGCTACACTGCCAGGCCCCCAATGGATGCATGCAACCAAGGATAGTACTGAATTCTACATATGTATACTGTTTTTTTCCTATACACACATACTTATGATAAAACTTAATTTATAAATTATGCACAATAAGAGATTAACAAAAATAATAAGAAAATAAAGCAGTCATCACAATACACAATAATAAAAGTGATGTAAAAGGGGTCTCTCTCTCCCTCTGATAACTGATCTGGTAATGGATATGGCTACTAAGTGCCTAATGGGGTGGCGAGTACATAAAGCGTGGGTGTGCTGGATGAAGGGATGATTCATATCCCAGTCTAGATGAAGCTGCATGGCTTAATATTTTATCGCACTACTTAGAATGGAGCACAATGGGAAACTAATGAATTGTTTATTTCTGGAACTTCCCATTCAATATTTTTGGACTGGGGTTGACTGGGTTACTGAAACTTCAGAAAGCAAACTGTGGATAAGGGGGGACTACTGTATACATTTTAGATGGATATGAGATCTTAAAATGAAAAACAAATAATAAGTATACCAAAAGATAATAGATTGTAAAAATACAATTTTTGGATTAGAGAGAGCCTCCCTAAGCAAGCCTCCAACCATAGAAACTATAAATGAAAATATGTAAGCAATTATAGCTCCCATATATTTGCAAGACCGTAAGGTTACAAGACAAATGACAAGATGACCAAAAAATTTACAATATATATAATAGTTCCTGTCCTTAATATAAAAAAAGCTCCTATAAATCAGTAAGAAAGAGACAAATAAATGGGAGAAAAGTCGGTGGAGATATAAATTCCCCATGTACTGAGAGAGTAAATCTTCCTTTTAGTAGACTGGGACAATCACATTGACTTCTAGATGCCTTCTTTGCCCTTCAGTCAGGGCTGCTGATAGATGGATTTTCATCAAAGCGCATTTTTGTTCTGTCATTCTCTTGCCCAAACGGCCTCAGTGTGTCTCCACGATTGACAGGCTAACACGAAGCCTCATAAACATTACATTCAACTAAATGAGATAATTAACGCCACTAGCACAGTTTTAGCTGTGGTAAGCTCCCGAAGAATTCAAGTTCTTCGTCCTTATTTATAGTATTGTTGAGAGGATTAAATGAAATACTATGTGTTCAGAAGCAGGAACATTCCCATCACATGATGGCACTACTCGGTAAATGCCGGTCCCCTTCCTTCAGAGCCCTCCCTCATCCAGGCCTCATCAAGGCTCCTTTACCTGGCTGCGTTACCTGTGGAGTTAGTGGGCAACATCAATGCCGGGACCGCAGCCCAGACCAGCTGAATATGAACCTCCACTTGTGCAGCCCAGTGCATTTAAAGGAGATTCACACAAGATTCTAACATGCAGCCAGAGGACACACTCCACCTTACACATGCTTTGGATTGCTCGCTGTGGTGCCTTTAGCCTTGAGATTCCTTCTCCATCCCACCTTCCCTCTGTCTGCCTCTGCCAACTGAAGTCTTAGTTCCAGCAGGTAACAACCTCCTCAACTCTGAACTGTGTATCATTTGCACTCATCCTATGCATTTGCCTTTTATTATAATAATATATATTTGTGAAGTATCTCCCTGTCTAAAATGGTAAGCTTCTGGAGACCAAGGATCTTACTTTATTCATCACTTTATCCGTCTGTTTGTTCCATCACTTGACACATAGTAAGTCCTCCAAAGTTACTGCGTGAATAAAGGAATATAAGTGAGTAAGAACAGATACTTACAGTCACACAAACTTAGAATAAGTCACCATACTCCCTGGAATCTGCAACCAAGTCCCTGTCGTCCCTGGGTTATCAAATAGTCATCTTCATAGATATAGCCTTATCAGCTAACTCAGCTGACACTCTTCAAAGAGTGTGGATTTATTGCCATTCATGGAGTAGTTGTCCATTGTAGAATTGAAGCAGATTCACTATAGCTCTGGGGCCATTGTAAAAGCCTCGCTTTTGGGCTTCTTGGTTTGGATTTTTAACCCTGAACAAAGTATCTACCTGGGAGGAGACTCTGAGTAGTCAAAAGCAGGGGGGCGGGTGGTACTGATGGTGCTGGGGTCCCAAGGTGCTGGGCCTTGGGCAGGTTGCCTCTTAAATATCAGTCTCGTTACAGAACACAGAGGCCACAGGGGCCAAGGTTCCGTTATGTCCCCCGCCAGATGGAAAGATATCTTTCAAAGCCAGAGATTCGTGAAAAGGAAAGGAAATGTTTATTTATTGCTATATAGAGTTAAAGTAGTGACCTAACGTCTTCATCAAAATATCAAAGTCCCTTAGGATACCCACAGCCGCCCACAGTGCTTCCTTTCTCCCTCCTGCCCTAATGCAGGGTACCATAACTCAGGAAAAGAAGGGATCCAGGCTCCTGATACCGTCAGCTGTGTCATCGTCCAGGCAGGATCTCTAATTAATCCAAAGCCATGTGGCACCTTCTCATGGCCTATTGGCAAGAGTTTGTTCACCCTTCTTCCAGGCAAAGTCTCTCCTGCTTCCCCGGCCATGCAGCCAAAGGGAGCACCCCAAAGCCGCGTGGTCCTCTTCTACCAAAGCTGTGGGGAAGGGGTCCCACTCTGGCAAAACCTTGTGGCTCTCTCCGGAAAAGCTGCGAGAGGGTCTCCACTCTGCCAAAGCCATGTGGCTTCCCCTTCACCTAAGTTGAGGGGAGGTGGTTGCCACTCGAGTAGCGATTTTCTGCTAAAGCCACATGGTGATTCTCCCTCACAGGGCTGCAGGGGTCCTGACTCTGGTGAAACACTGTGGTTCTCCTTTCCAATGGCTGCCATGTCTCCGTTTAAATCCTCGCGCCAATCCTCCTCTGTACCCCCACTTCCAACTCCTCCTACAATCTGCCAGCATTCCTGTATTATTCCAAGTTTACTGGGCTGCCATCATGAGTCTGGGCAGGTGTGTCCCCATGTCCTGGAGCCAGTCTTCTCCAAGCTCCCACGCAGGTGCCATAACTCAGGGTCCTCCCCCAGTCACATCTTGGGGGGAGTCCTTTCTATCCCCCTGGCTCAGATCATGGCCACAGCTATTTAACACATCTAAGCCACCAGCCAAAGGCTATAGATATGTTAAATGACCATGCGATGGATTAGCTGCAAAGCTGTGGTTGTACAAAACAGCTCTGAATGTGCCCCGCTCCATGTGTCCCTTCCCCCAACTCACATCTTATATGTCCCTCTAATATTTCCTGGACACCCCGAGTTCTGGGCCCTGTTCCAAATCCCTTTTGGGGGCCCCCCTCTTGGCTGCACCCTGTTACAGTCTCATCATCTACCAAATGGAATACACTACTGCCTACCTCATGGCTAAGATTAAAATGAGACCATTCATTTGAACATATCACAGCACCAGGCACGTAGTGAACACTCAAAAAGTGATGGCCTACAGGAAATACGAATAAAATTGAGACTGAAGAGCACAGGCGACTCCAAGAGGATTGGGGCATTTTCCTCATTTTGTTGAGAGGATTAAATGAAATACCGTGTTTCAGAAACAGGAAAATTCCCATCAAGAGATGGGGCTACTCCGCAAAGGTTGGTCCCCTTCCTTCGAAGCCCCTCCCTCATGCAGACCTCATCAAGGCTCCTCACCCTGGCCGCGTGGTTTAAATTCCCTGTGGAGCTATTGGGAGCTAACATTTCTAGCTGCCAGCCATGTTTCAGACTAAGAACTTCTCCCGTTAAGTCAGTGCAGGGAAAATGCAAGTTATTTAAATATGTAACATATCATAATATAACACAGGATGACATAATAATATAATAAATATAAGTACTATGATTAACATAATAACATAAAACTTGTATACTTAACATACCAAATTTTTTGGACCCTAAGATGCACCGGAGCATAAGAGGCACCTAGGTTTTAGAGGAGGGAAATAGGGGGAAAAAATTTGAAGCAAAAATTGTGGTAAAATATTTAATAACATAAATAACATAGGCTGCCCCC
Source organism: Glossophaga mutica (assembly GCA_039655065.1). Lineage (NCBI taxonomy): Eukaryota > Metazoa > Chordata > Mammalia > Chiroptera > Phyllostomidae > Glossophaga > Glossophaga mutica. The sequence continues at coordinate 27,124,912 of CM077315.1, forward strand.
CTGCCCCCAGGGAGCCAGGTAAGCTACATTTGGACTATAAGATGCACCCCCATTTCCTCCCAAATTTGGAAGGTAAATAACATGTGACTAGTATAAAATAATATACTATAATGTTATATAATATAATATGCACATGCCTTCTTTAAACCTTTTTCAGAAAAAGTTGAAGGAAACAAAGCCCTGAGTTTGATAGTGAAATAGTTTTGGTAATAAAGTGAGGAAACCAGATAGGTTCTGTTAAGCGGGGTGCAGATGTTTCGTGACTGTGTTTTAATTATAAAAGACCTGGCAGGCTTCCCCACACACTCTCCCTGTACAAATGTTAGCTCTGGTTCAGAGGCCCTCTCTCTGTATCCAGTTATTCTCACACATAATTTTCCCCTTTGTGTTGTGTTTTATTTTGGAATGGCTTCTTCACCTTTAGAGGAAGCACATTTCATCTGGGGCAGCAGGATGTCCATGTGATGTATCTGTAGATACTTGGCAACAGAGAAAACATTCGTACTAATGCATTCAAGTCCTACACGAAAGGAAGACAAGGTCTCATGGGGGAAAAATGATTACATGGTTTTATCTGTGCTCATTGTTCCCTGAAGTGACCTGATCCTGGTCAATTTCTCATTGGTGATTTTAATTATTTTTGTCCTTTAGAAGTGAACTCTTGAGAAAGTAATTATGCTGTTGTTTTAAAGGCTCCAGAGTAACACCTGTGGGGCAGGATGGCGCTGCTGGTTTGGTGGCTCATTTGGGGGTGGGGGTCTGCTTTAGTGCTGTGCTAAGTAACTGAAGTAGCTGAGAACATGTTCTGGATTCATTGGTAAATTTAACGGCTAGGTTTGCATTAAAATATCCAATGAGCTATTAGGAAAAAAATTAAACACCATTCATTGTTACCAGGTGGCAGAGGGCAGAGGGGGGACCAAAGATGCAGACCCAGAAGTGTGGGAGGACTGTAGTGCTCCTGCCCCCACAGTACCGCCTTTCCACTCTAGGAAAGGAGCAACAGCTCTTGCACAAGAGCTCTCTGGTTCAGCCACCTCCACCCTTACTCAAGTCCAAGTCCACTTGCCCAGCAAGTCTGTTGGAGCACCTCTCCTACTTTCCCCCATTCCCAAAGTTGGAAGCATGAACTGGATTCCAGGTGACTACTCACTCACCTAGATACTTCTAGCAGTTCTGCCTCAGTCCAGGCCCTGAGCGAGTCTTCATTCTTCCCATATCAGCTTCAGGGGACCCTCCCTACATGCCATACTGGAGTTGGCTTTCCCTTGACAAATACTTTTGCCTTATTTATGGGTGAACCCAAAGAGTCTGTCTCCAGGGCTTCTGCTAGCCAATACAGTATCTTTGTGCAGATGTAAAAAAGACATCCTCTCTGGTCATATGCAGCCTCTCAGGTGTACCAGCTTGGGCTATAGAAGGTGACGTTGTCAAATTAAAAATACAAGGTCTGTCCAGAAGGTATCCCGCCATATAATATGAAGAAGATATAAGATACAAGAAACATAGAACATAGGGCAATGATACCTCAGTCCCCTTCAAAGTTCCTACTTTAGGACCTCACATAGTTCTTCCAATTGCTATCAGCTGCCCTGGCGTATTTTCTTGAATCTCATCAACCATCTGAAATCTCTTCCTTTCCTAGGTGATTTTAGTTTTGGAAAAAGTCAGAAGTCACAGGGTACTTAATCTGGGCTGTAGGGGGCCTGAGTCACCTGAGTGATTTGATGTTTCACCAAAAATCTCTGCATGAGACATGATGCATGAGCTGGTGCTTTGTCATGATGAAGCTGCCAGTCACCAGTTGCCCATAGCTGCAGCCTTCTGAATCATCCCAGTAGTTTCTGCGGAGGAATGTTCAAGCTTAACGTGAAATTTGATACAGATTCATTGCTCTACTCAGTCATTTTGAATGCAATGGCCACACAGTACATGTGCTCACTCAATGCCATCTACCGCCCCCACTGACTAGTACAGTGCAGTTGTCACTGTTCACACATGAGCATTCCAGTCCACTCTCCTTGGCTGCCAGGTTACATCGATGTTGTGCAAACCATTATTATATTAACAATGGCTGGATTTTTTCCAGACAGACCTCACATACTCTGTACTTGTAGGTGTATTCGGGCCCATGGGCTGGATTTTCAGTTCCCTTGGCATGTCCACTCTCTTGTGCACGTTACAACCTTTAAGAGTAGGCAGTACCCCTGAGGTACAACCCTTCGTCCCTTCATCTGGAAGATGCTTTTCCTTCATTTTAGGGTCACTTATATGAGATAGAGCTTGCAGGATATCCTGGGAGACTATAGAACACATGTGAAAATCACAAATTACTCTTCATCCTAGTCCAGCTCTGACCGCTAACACACCAGTCAGTCCCCATCGTTGAGGGCAGTGTGAGACATTGTGCTGAAAACTGGCACACCGTGGCTTGTTGTCATTCCTAACGTTCTTGTGCCCCAGGATCTCCTATTCACAGCAGAGCAGAGAAGTTGAGCAATCTGTCCCAAATCCACACTAGGTGGAGGTGGAAGGAATCAAATTAAGTCTAAAGCCCATTGCTTTGGCCAAGTTCAGTGGCAAGGAAAAAGGAAGGCATGGGGGAAAGAAGAGCAGGTGCAAAGGCGCCAGAGCAAGCAGAAGGCAGCTACCTGAGCTGCATGGAAGCTGTCCCTCCAGCTGAAGGAGCCAGCTGTTCACGCAGGGCCTCTTAATGGTGACATTTCATACTGCGGAGAGTTACCAGGAAGAAAACACACATTCGAGACTTGTGTTTGGAAGCTGATTACTTAACCTTTTCCCAAAGAGTCTTTGACAAATATCACATACTGCCCCCCCAAACGAATTACTTTTCCTTTCATAAAACTCAAGTGGACGCATCTCCATTTCTCTGCAAAAAGAGCAGCTGCAGAGTAATCACTCGAAACACAGGGTCTGAATGGAAATTAATGCTGTTGATGAAATCAGCAGTCTAAAACATTGAAGGATATTGGACTGAAAAGACAATGGTATTTGCATCCTTTTAAACATTCATTTAGATTTGCATAATGGAGATGTCAGTTGTCTTGCAAGAGAAAAAAAAAATCAACCTACCTGGGCTCACATTAACTCTGCCTGCTCTCTACAGCTCTTTTAAGGAGTTGGAACACCACCATGACTTGCCCTTTTGAAAGCGGAAAATGTAAAACTTCTTCATTCATCAAGTGAGTCTTTTGTGAAACAGAAATGAGACACATCACAGGCCAGTACCTGCTCTGTGCCTGCAAGAACCAACAAAACAAATTCCTGCTGCAGGCCGGGACCGGAAAGAGCCCACTGTCTGCATGTGAATGTGCATTAATTGATTGTTAGGACATAAACAGTACATAACCCAACCTTAGACCCTATTGGCTTCCACTGCTAGAAATCATAGCATGAACTTCAGGACCCAATTATATTAACCTCATTATTTTTTTTTTTCTCTGTAGGCTTCTATTTAGAGCAGGTTAGCAACTCTGGGCACACATCGGAATTACCTGGAGTGCTTTATACAAATGTGGATGCCAGGGCCCCACCCTAGTTGCGCTGGACCCAGATATGGGTATTTTTTTATTTGCAATTTTGGAGAATGCTTTGTTAACCAAATAGAAAGAAAACCCAAAGTAGACTTGCATAGAATTCTTTCCAAAGGTGCAAAGAAAGGTTACCTGGTGACCCTCACACTGTTTGATGTGACTAAAAATAAAACTAGCTCTGACTCCTCATGACTCAAAACCAGTAGAGGTTACAAGGGAAAGGAGGATAATTCAAGTCCAACTTACTTTGACTTGAATCTATGCCAAGTGGCACTTTTGCCTGAATTACTCAGAAAAACTCCAAGTTGCCTCTTAATACATCTTGTACAATTGGTTCCATGTATATTCAAAACGTGTTTTCTAGGATTATTATCCGTGTAGCTAAGGTCACCTTGATCGGATCAAGGTTCCCCGAAGTTATTTTTTAATGTACAAATTTATTATATTACTTTTCATCATACTGACTCCCAGTGGATATGAGTGAGTGAATTCATCTACATAACAGAGTTCACTTATAATGTCCTCTAGGTATTTTTCACTGCTGGCTTATGTTATCACCTTTGTTTACATTTAGTTCAGAAAGTACAAATTTAGGAAGTGGCAAGTTGTAACGAGACAGGAGATCAATGCGTTAGCTTCTGTGAGAGCTTTAACGACTCAGAAGCTGTCAGGCAAAGCATGAATACAGACACTGGTAAATCCCAGTTAACATGCAGTTGTAATCACGACTGGAATTAGTAATGTTTTCTCTTCCATACAATGAAGCTCTTAGAAGTGCCTTTATTCATATGATGTTTCTGGTTTTGTTCATATTTTCTTCCCATTTTACCCAGTTCTAGGCCTTTCTGTCCTCTGTTCTGGGGTCACGTTTTATGTGGAGCTTGTTGGGGGCTGATGTCTTCCTGCTACTCCTGCTGTCACGCTGCCCGGGAACCCTTGGTCTCTTCCCAGCAGTCGTGCGGAGTGTGTTATCGGAGTGAGCTGCTTTCGGCCACAGGGACATGCGGTTCAGATCTCTCTTTGTCTCACAGCCTCTATTCCTGTTTTGAACAAGTCTGCCTCATTCCAAAGGCAAGAGCCGTACCTCTCCTGGATAAGGCCTGTCAAACATTCTCACCATGCTGACCATTTCTTTTGGATGATGAAATATCATGAATATTTGAATTGAAATCATTGGGATATTCATTTTTAAAAATGATCAATTAGCACTTCATTTCCTCAGAGCAAATTCAGAAAATCAGTATCGTAAAAGCTTGAACAATTATGTTAGTTTAGCTTGATTGCACATCTGTTCTTTTTTCTTTATAAGTTCACGACACAGTTCAAACCCACATTGTTTAAGGGTCAACTGTGTTTTTGACCCAAGGCTGGGAATCTGAGTATGTGGAAGGCTGAGTCGTAGCGATACTTAGGTTTTCAATTGCTTAGGGGTCAGCACCTGACCCACGTGTTGAAAGGTCAGCTGTACTTATGTAAGGTAATATATTTAAACAGAATTAAGTATTTTTTAAAATGAAACAAGTGTTCACTTTTCAAAAACAGTTTTGTAGTTTCTGTGTGGGTAATTTGGTCCTCATCCTTGATGTCATGGTTCTGAATAGCACATAAGTGGCTGAATCTGCATAACAATAGTTTGGTCAAGAACCACAGGTGTACAACAGCAGCACTGTGAGATTATAACGGAGCTGGAAATTTCCCATCGCCTAGTGGCGTGGCAGCCGTGGTAATGTCAGAGCACAGGCCATTTGCGATGTGCCTTTGTGTCCGTGGTGACGCTGGTGTACACAAACCTATTACGCTGCCAGGAGTGTGAAAGTCTAGCATGTACAATATGTACAGGATATAATACTTGATTATAAACGACTGTATCACTGGTTTATGTATTTACCATACTATACTTTTTAATCATTACTTTGGAGTGCACTCTTTCAAGTTCTGAAAGAAAAAAAGTTGGCTATGAAACAGTATGCCCTGTTACCGCAGCCGCAGCCTCACTTATCTCCTGTACACCACATCTCTTGATTGCATCATTTTCTCTTGTGCTTTATTTAATATGTGTTGTTTTGTACAGTTACCTACTATATAGGCTTGTAGCCTAGGAGCAATAAGCTATAACGTACAGCCTAGCTGTGTAGTAGGCGATACCATCGAGGTTTATGTAAGTGCACTCTATTATGTTCGTACAACGGCAAAACTGCATAACTATGCATTTCTCAGAACATATCCCTGTCATTAAGAGGTGCATGACTGTAAACACATTCCTTGGAATGAAGTTACTAAGCAGGTACTTGAGTCAATTGCACAAGGATAGTGAACATTACATTAGATGTTATCATAGCAATAATTACTGGGCAACATTGTATTTTTTTAAGAAAAGGGTTATCAGCAATGGAAAATGCACTGAGTTTTTATGACAGATTTTTTTGTGCTATATATATTTGATAAGGACCAAATCCTCTCATAAGAAGTCAGAGTTCTACCTTGCCATGGATAAAGGACCTTCATTAAGTTATTTTTAACAGCAAAGATTTATTGAATTCTTACTGAGTTAGGGGCTGAAGCTACAAAGGCACCTGCCCTGACGCATGACTTCTGAGGCTCATACTCGAATTTAAGAGTTATAGCATGTGCAGATAAGGGTAGATGTGGTCACCTTGCGATTTGAAGCAAGGGAGTTAAAATTCCCACCTGTTGTTCAGCACAGTCTGTTAGCATCTGGGGAAGGTCAGTTATTTTCTGAGACAAAGTCACTCAGGAATAAGACCTTACTATGTCAGTAGTCCAGGATATAGTCAGCTTCTTTTTTGACTTAGAAGTGTGATTTGATGTCTACATTTAGAGGTGATTTTTATCCTGGGATGGGCTTTTACTAAATAAGCTCATGAAAGATGAATATGTAAGCCAGAATGCAAGTATATTAATTTAATAGTGAGAAACGAAGGACTGATAGACTATTTTTCATAGTGAGAACTAAAGTTGTATCTGGATGAATCTATTACTCTTCCAGAAAACTAAACTCTGGTTCCTGAATACAATCTCTGTTGGAGAAGCTTCTGTAACCTTCTACGTACAGGTGATTTCATAGAGCAAATGTCTCCGAGCAGCAGCTTTCCATGTTCTGAGCTCCTTTTTTCCAGTAAGGATGCTTTCTCCTAGCATGGACCATGGTTTCAAGATAGGCCTCCCCTCCTGTTCTTTGTGCTTTTCTCCCCTCTGTAGCCTTCTCCCCTTTTATCTCATTTACTAACTGTGCCAAGAACTTCATTTGTGTTTCCTCTTTTAATCTTCATAATTTCCCTATGACTTAAAATGACATCCCCCTCATACAGATGAGAAACTGGAGTCTCACTGAGATTCAGTAAAGTGCCTTAGTTCGCATGAACTAAGTGAACTAAGTGCCACAGTAAGAAGGTATGTTCTGGGATCAGTTCCTGGGAGATAAGGGCCAAGAAATGGTATCTATCGTAGCAGTTCAGGGAGAGGAAGAATAAGCCTGACAAGTACTGAGAATGGTTGAAGGGCATATGTGTTTAGAAAGGGGAATGGCCTAAGACACGAGAGAGGGAAAATGGAATTGGAGTGTGATCTGTTAGTGCTGTCTGCCAAAGAGCGAAGTAGGGGACATGGTAGTGGGCACATGAGGCCTTGACCCTCCAAGCTGGGAGCTGTAAGTTCTTAATTAGTACCACACCCAAAGCTTTGATGGGATCCCAGTGACCTAGATAGGGCACATAATCTTCATGATGACAGGAGTAATGGTTTCTTAATAAAATACACTCTAACTAATCTTACTGTAATTGGGATACTCTGCAACTTACTCTAGCTGTTAAATACAACAACAGATTGTATTTAGATCCAATAATGTGTAAATGCACATCCTCCTGGGAGGAAAAGGCGCTTTGTGTTTCCATCACGGTGGGACCCGGTTTTGTGATGGTTTGGAATATTCTGTAGATTGAGAACATTTACCAGAGAAAGTGGGAAAGCCATTGGAAGCTTTCTAAATAAAGAAATGGTGAAATCAGAGGTGTATTTGATATCTTGTATCAAATACATATCAAATGTGTACTTGAAATCAGACAGGTAGCAATGTGGAAGATGAAATGAAGGCGTAAGGGGTGCCAGGAAGGCTGTGGATCTCTTATTTATTGCAATAGTACTGACAGGAGTTCAGGAAGCAGGGAGGTTGAACGGGGCGAGAATGAATGCAAGAAAAGCTGTTCTCAAACAGTTCTAACTGATCTGCCAGGCACCAGTACACTGTTTTTGTTTTTTGATTTTTTTTTTTAACACTTCCTGAATGCCTCCTGTATGCTAGGCACTGTTCTCAGTGGTCTTTGAAGTCCCATGCATTTGCCAACCTGTTGGAGAGTCCTTGATATGGAGTATATGCCAGGCTTTCAGTTCAATAGAACTTGATGTACTTCAACCAGTCAAGGGAATTTCACTGTCATATCATCTTTGATGGGAATCCTTGTAAGCCTTGCCTCCTACACAATGATTATTGCATAGATATTTAATATATATCCCATGGGTGAAGAAACAGACAGGTGACCAAAGGAATGGAGTAAATAGACTAATCGAAGGACATTCAAGCTAGACTTTCAAATGCCCAAAAGTGTTTCTGGACTCTTCTTGGGGAAACATATTTCTGTCTTTTTATCTGTGCAGTTAATGAAAAAGATGGAAGATATCAATATAGATAAAAATACTTATCTTAGAATATACCAAGCGAGCAAGAATGACAGCTTTTGAAAGCCGTATCTCTCCTTACATAGCCTTGAGACAGTAGCTATCGAAGTTTCTTGAATACATGTATGAAAGTATGGATTCCTGGGCTCTTCCCAAAACCTGCAAAATTAATCCCTCAAAGACAGAAAAAGAACTTTAAACAAACTCCTCGGTTCATTCTGTTGAATGAACAGAAGTGTGAGAACACTGTCATAGAGTTAAAAGCAAGCTTCCTGAGGACTTAAAAACCTCAACAAATATGGATCTGTTATGGAAGTGGTTAATAGGGATTCGCTGAATATTCTTTAAAAAATCTTTAAAACTGCAGGGGCACCAATTTCTCTTGATTTACCTTTGAGCCGGGAAGGACCTAAGTTTTAGGGGCTCAGGGGACCCCAGCCAACCCCAGCCTGAAACCCCTTAGCCTGTCAGGTTCACAGAGGATTGCATACGAACACTCCAGCTCCAACATCCCTAAGTTGGAAGATCTGCGGGGAAGTTCACTCTCTACACTGTGATGTCTTTTCCAATAATAGTATTAACAGGAAAGTGTTATCTCTAGGGCATCATCCTTGTTTTATGTATTTAGCAATAAATATTTATAACTATTATTGTTTTTGAGTATAAAAGTAATGCATGTCTGGGATTTAGAAAAAAACTAGAAAATGCTAAAAAGCACAAGAATAGAAATTACCCGTAGTCCCACCACCCAAGGTAAATACTGTCACTATATCCCCTTCCAGACCTTTCAGTATGCAAATACACAAACAGTTTAGCCAAAAAGGAATCATGCCATAAATTCTATTTTGCAACCTGTTTTACAATCTGAATGGAGGTACAGTAATATCTTTCTAAGTCATATATAGCACCATTTTTTGATTGCAGAGTCATTAAACAACAACAGTGTTCCTTTTTATTTTATTATTCCCTTATTTTTGATGTTTGAGTTGCTTAGGTTTTCACATTAGGCCATAAAAAAAAGGATAAATTTGCAAAAAGCTTGTAGGAGATGTTACACGAAGACAGCACTACTCTATCATAAACTTCCCATTCGTGTCATGGCTGAGAAGAGGTAGACCTCCCATGGTTGCAGCGCATGCGCTCTTTCTGTTTCCGGTCTCTACAGAAGGAGCCACCGTCTTCCCCCCGGGTCCTCATCATGCACCTGCTTTCCCCTGGAGTGTCATTCAGCTTCACCAAAGATTACTTGCTTTACTTAATTATTCATCATTTATTGCACAAACATTGATTGCACACCTCCTATGTGTCAGCATTTTGCAAGACCCCCCATTTTATTTAGTATTGAATAAAATATCTATTACTCTGCTCTCATTTAGGTATACACAACTGATTAAGCCAGAGTCTTTTATCAAAAGGCTAACTTGGAAAATGCCAGCCATTATTACTGTAATCTGGAATACTAGAAATTCAGGGAGCTTGTATTAGCTAGCTGTTGCTGCAGAACAAATCATCTTTTAGTGGCTTGCAACAACACTCAATTACTAACTTACAGATTCTTGATGTCAGGAGTCTGGTATGGCTTAGGTCTGCTTAAGAGTTTCTCATGGGCTGCAGTCAAGGTGTCAGCCAGGGTTTTCAGGGTCTTTAAGCTCAACTGAAGGAGGATCTGTTTTCAAGCTCACATGGTTGTTGGCAGAACTGAGTTCCAGGTAGGCTGTCAGTCTGAGTGCTTCAGTTTCTTGCTGGGTGTTGGCTGGAGGTCACCCTGTGCTCCTTACCATGTGGGCTTCTTTCCACATCAACATGTGCAATAGAGAAAGTACCAGAAAGATAGAATTCATAGTCTTCTGTAACCTATTTATAGGAATGATATCCCATCACTTTTACCATATTCTGTTCATTAGGAGCAAGTCACTAGGTTTAGCCCACACTCGAGGGGAGGGGATCCCCAACTATGTGAATAAATAAGTAGGGATCATTAAAGACTATATTTGAAATCAGTGGTATGCTCATAGATCTTACAGACAGTGACAAAAAACAAAGTTATTTAATAAAAAAGGTTAACTCAGAAAATAGCTGCTTTGTAGTCAGAAGTACTAGAAATTCATGGAGCTTCACATTTAGACTCACTTTTAAGTTTAGGGACATGAAGAAATAGGTCAACATATTTACATTTGCTAAATATGCACTTCATGTTATTTATATGGAGTTTTACTACACATACTTCTATGTCAATATTTTCATTTGATTTCTTCAAATCTGGAAAGTAGGAACTGAAGTTATTATCTCTTTTTTAATTTATTCTTTATTATATTTTTTCCATTAGTATTTAGTCCCCTTATACCCCCTGCCTTCTGCAATCACCACACAAAAGATAATATCTGAAATTTAGCGGAGGATTAATTGAGCCCTGGCAGGTAGTGGGAGATCAGCTGAGTCAGCTGTATCTCGCTCCAGTTCATGTGTTGGCTCAGCAAACATGTATAGTCAAGCACTGATGTGCTGAGCATCATGCCAGGCCACACGTAGAACCCAATGAACAAAACCAGTGTGGTTTTTGCCCTCCAAGAACCTAGTATCCAGTCAGGATGAAATATCAAATAATCTCACAAAAATGGTATTTCAAACTTTAAAATTGTATAATGGATGTAAAAGTTATAGATTGTTTGTGCAATGTTTACATATGCATGGTTACATATTTAAAAATTATCCAACTGCACCTTTAAAATTTGCACACTTAACCAGGTGTGGGATGTTTGTAGAACATCCTAAGAAGAAAGATACATGGTATTAAGATTGCTTGTTAAAGAAGACATGGCTGCTGTCCTCTTTATTGATTTACTTATATTGTAGACGTCAGAGATGCATTTATAGCATAGATTGTGGCGATGGTTTCATGGGTGTGTACTTATCTCTAGACTCACTAAGTTGTGCACGTTCAACAGGTGGAGCTTTTTGTCAATCAAGTGCACCTCAATAAAGTGGCTTTAAAAATAAGATCAAAACAACCATCAGTCATCCGTCCATGGATTAAATTATAATTTCAAATTTAAAATAATTTTGTTATTTTTTCAAAAGTCGGTCTTTAATTTGGTTTATATACATCATAATTCATCCTAGAATCAAAATTCTATACCCTTTTCACTCAGATACCATTACAGATGTGAACAATTAGAAGTATATGTACAGTGTGTTTCTAGTTCAAAATGGCTCTCTTCCTTTTTAATATATAATGAATTTTTTCATAAGATTTCACAATATAAATCTGAATTGTGAGGTTACATATGTTTTTATAACATTCTATTAAATTGTTCAGAACAATCTCATAATATTATAAAAAATAATGCAGAAGAAGCACCTACAAACATCAGCGAAGACGTGGCGGAAGCAAGGGCACAAGTGTCTGAAGATGTCTGGGGGCGTTCCACAGGGCGTGCTAACTGGTACACGTAACTCAGGCTTTCCTTTCAGAACCATTTACTCTTGATAAACGTGTCCACTCTGCCTCCCTTTCAGTGGTTTTTCCCTTTTTAGTTGCATCATGCTAGCTGTACCCAGCACCCCATTTAATTATGGAGTTGCTTGTTTGCCAGGACTGATGGGCCAACCATGGGCAGACAAGAGCCAGGCCTTCTTCTTCCACTTAGGGGAAGTGGCTCTAGCCAAGCCAACTTCATGGCACCAGAGCCTTCATTTCCATAAAGGCCACGCCTGGTCTCATGCCACCCTCTGTCCTCCGTGGGGCTAAAGTCTCAGGCTCTGGAGTGAAACATGCCAGGGCGGGGATCCCAGCTGGCCCCTTCCTTACACTCGTTATCTGGACAGTGAAGGACATCACAGTACCTACCCCATGTTGTTGCTGTGAGTACAGTTGTCCTCCCTTATTTTCAGGGGACACATTTCAGGACCCCCAGTGGATTCCTGAAACCGAAGATAGTACCAAACCCTGTATGGACTATGTTTTTTCTACATTAGATCTGATAATAAAGTTTAATTGATAAATTAGGCATAGTAAGAGATTAATAGCAACAACAGAATCAAATAGAACAATTACAACAATGTACTATAATAAAAGTTATGTGAATGTGGTCTCTTCTTTTTTAAAATATTTTACTGTACTGTACTCACCTTTCTTCACCATTTTTTCTTCTCCACGACTTCACAGATAGAGTTGTTCTTACTGTAGATCTTTAGCGACCTCAGCATAGTTAAAAACTTTCACCTCTTCACTAAAAGGAAGTGGTTTACAGCTGCTCTTTGGCATGTCTGAACTGCGGGCATCACTACTTTTGTGCCTTGGGACCATTAAGTAAAATAAGGGTGACTTGAATACAAGCACTGTGGTACCTCAACAGTCAATCTGATGACTGAGAAGGTTGCTAAGTGACTGGCAGGCAGGAGCATCTACTGTATGAAGATACAGGACAAAAGAATGATTTACATCTTGACGGGGCAGAGCAAGATGGCGCAAGATTTCATCACAGTACTCAGAATGGCAAGCAATTTAAAATTTATGAACTGTTTATTTAAGGAATTTTCTATTTAATATTTCAAACTGCAGTTTGAAATATTAAATAGAAAACTGGACCACCAGTACTCAGACCACTGGTAACTGAGACTCTGGAAAGGAAAACCGAGGATAAGGAGGGACTACTGTACTAGGTGATATAATGCAGAGCAAATACTTAGTGCAGAGTCGGTGTTCTGAGTTCACCGCTGTTGACTGATAACTTCACAGAAAATGCTCTAAACCTAAACCTAAAGCTAAAGCTTTTAATTTCATGCCCAGCCTCATATTACTCAATATGCATGCTTTATCAGTTACTTTTACCTCCTGCCTTAGTTTTTGAAATTTGTAATATGCTACTGACATTATAGGCAATACCATGGCACTCAAATTAGGCAAAAAAAAAGTAGACATTTGTGGCACAAAGCAAATGTTCAATAAATGGTAGTTGAATCTGACTCATAACATTGTCAGTTAAGAAGGCATTTTTTTCACACTACACAAACAGGGCTTCTTATATGCCCTAAAATAAATAATTCTAAGAAAGAGTACAACATAAATTTTCTCCCAACTCTTATCCAGGAACTTGTAGTTATCCAGAAAAGTTAATTTTCTGAAATGCTTTTAAAAATCTGCTATTTACCAGGAATGAGGAGAAGAGAGACTAATAAGATCATGGCCCCTGCTGTTAAGGGATTTATAGTCAGTGGAAAATTGCAAAATAAATGCCGTAGAGGGGAAAGTAGGGGGAGGAAGGGCACTGAGCCAAGTCGAGGTAAGAGCAGGGATGTCAGAGAAGGCGATGAAGTGAGGATGCTTTTAGCTTCAAGTAACAAAAATCTCTAACTCAAACTGATCTAAACTTAAGTGAAAAAAAATTGCCTCCAACAGGGAGGTTAGAAGAAGGGCAAACTGCCAGGCGCAGTTACTACAGTGGCTCAAAAATTTTATCAAGGTCTCAGGTTCTTTCCACCTCTGGTCTATCATGGCCACTGTCATTTCCAGTCTACCACTAGCTGTCGGTTGGTACCAAGATGGCTCCATCCATTGCTGACAGGATGACGTCAGAGAGAAAAGACAGGATATCTTCCCTTTCATTTGTCTTTTTTGAGAAAAGGGGAGTGGGAAGGGGAACACCTTCCCCCCATAGTTTTGAGCATAGGCAAGAATTGCTGAAACCTACTCACCCCTCACCTAGACCTCGACAAGGGTACAGGACTCTCATGGCAGGCTAGATGGGCCTCTTGGTGAGAGGGACATTGAGAGATAAGCCTTCGCCATCAGCAGGAAAGGTTTTCTCTGAGAACTTCAGACCTGGCATGTTGCGTAGAATAAATAGGGCCTTTTTTAGGCTATAAGTATCAGAGGTGGAGAGCGAACCATCCCAAGGTTCTCATCCCAAAATAATTTTTATGTTACAAAAATAATAGGCATAAAACATCATAATAATTCTGGGAATTCCAAGTACTCTTACATGACTAATCTCGGGGTAGCAGAGAGACCAGACTGTTGACAAGACATTATGCTGCAGGAGAAGGTAGGGGTTGGCTTATGAAGGACTATATCTGCCATGCCAAAGAATGTGGGTTTTATTTTGAAGGAACAGGCAGCCCACTGAAAGATTTGAAGCAGGGGAGTATATGAGATTGAAAGTGTGTGTTCAGTCTGGAATGACCCACTGAGCGTGGAACAGAGAATGGAGCAAGGTCAGAGTCTCGAGAACAAAGTGGTGCTGGTCATTCTGGGAGGGTCTGAGGGGACCAGGCAACCGGCCAAGTGGAGCATCCAGGAGAAGGAAGGGAGCTTGAGATGATGATTCAAGTTTTTCCTGGATTTTTTCTTAGCCATCTCGATAAAAATAATAGTGCATTTGAGAACATTAGAATCTAAGACCTGGCTACATAGATCTGACACCGTCAATATATGAGGAGAACTCCCCCCAAAAAAGAAAAAAAGTCATAATTATTTTCTGGACGGCAGGTCTCTTGTAGTACAGCTTCCCTCACTAGGTGAGTGTTCTAGGAACCCATCTATACAGTGTACCAGCTGGTGCTGTTGTGAGAGGCCGTGTTCATCCTCAGAAAAACTTTTTGAAGATTCTTCCAGTGCATTTGTCCATTTCATTATGGGTGATTTCCGTGCGCACCTGCCCACACGGCACTGAGCGGTCAGCAGTTTTTGACAAAACAGGGCCTCAGCCCTGTGCCCCACCCTCCCTATTCATCCGATTTTGCCCTGGGCAACTTTTTTTTTCTTTTTGGTTTCCCTGATGAAAAAAGTCCTTCAAGGGAAGCATTTTGCCAGTGTAGAAGATATGAAACAAAAAACAACAGAAGCTCTAAAAGACATCAAATCGACAAGTTCAAAAACTGTTTTGAGCAGTGGAAAAAGTTTTGATAAGTATATCGTGTCAAATGGAGAGTACTTTGAAGGTGACTGAAGTTTAAACATGTAACAATATACAATTTTTATAAAGAAATTCTGTTTTTTTGGCTCACCCTTCATAGAGTGACTGTGATATAGGAGATGTTGGTTCTCAGTATATATGGGATATTAGCCAGCTGTTAAATAAGTGAAAATCTTTTATAAATGCCCATTGACATAAGCTATTAATTGAAATGAGGAATAGTGCTAATTCTTGGGTTGTAGTATTTTATAAGGGATAGAGTACTTGTGACATTTATATAAGCCAAGCATTGAGCAGATATCCTGTGGGTTAATAGGCTAGTAATTAAATTAAGATAATCTAATCACCGTATTAATGCTGCTAATAAGGGTGAACTAGGCTCAGTAACACTCGGGTGCACGATCTCTCTCTCTCTCTCTTTCATACATGTGTGTGGTTTATGAAGTCTTAAAGTATTCTATTCATGGCAGAACTTTTTCATTTTGCAAAGGAGCCTTCTCTTTAAGCTTTAAGTGTGTGATTGGAATGAGCTTTGCATTTCCCAGACCAGGAAGCTCTTCTCATCTAAGATAGAATGCTCCAGTGTAAGGTCAGTGTGTAAACCAGAGGCTGATGAATTTGTAGGCATCGCATCCCAATGTCAAAAGGACTGTCCTGCTTTGGATGTCTTCCCACCATGTAAGCATGGTTCAAATAGAAGCAAGGAGTGAGTTGATCCCTCAACATATTTACCAACGTCCTTTCCAGGCATCCAGCTCTGTGTGGGAGGGGACTGTTGACCAAGGAAAGCCTCATTCTTGGGCACATCTATCCAGCATACATTCTCTGGAAAGACCCTTTAATCTGAATGAGTACACAGGAGATCTGGTGACTAGAAGCTTTCGATTTAATCGCAGAAATATTTACGTGTCATGTGCTTTGGGAGGGTTTTATCTTTCCTGTGTGGCAGTGAGGTATCATGGGAAAAAGTCCAGAAGTTGGAATTATACCTTGCCAGCTTGTATCCCAGCTCTGTCCCTTAGCAGCTGCGGCCTTGACTCAGTGGAATACAAGGGAAAGGGCATGTGATTTGGTGTCAGGCAGAGGGCGTTTGTATCTCAGTTCTGCCAGTTAATAGCTAGGTGACCCTAGATACTTGATGTACCATATTCTTTTATCTGTGAAATGGGGTTAATGCTACTATCTTATAGCATTGATGAGCAGGTAGCATACAGCAAAGCTATTAGGAGAGAGCCAAGCCCGTAATGCAGACTCAATAAATTACAGCTACTGCAATTATTGACCTCTTAGACCCTGTGCCCTGATCTGAAACACAGGAATAATAAAAATGCCTAATATGCATTTTTGATATGAGTGCTACAGTAATTCTTCTACAGCAGGGTTTCTCAACCTCATCCTCGGCACCATTGACACTTAGGGTCATGTAATTCTTTGTTGTGGGGCTGCCCTGTGTGTTGTAGGATGCTTAGCAGCATGCCAGGCCTGTACCCACTAGAAGCCAGTAGCACCCACCAGCCCAGTTGCAACAGCTAAAAGCATCTCCAGATACTGCTAAATGTCCTTAATGGGGAGGTACGATTACCCAATAGTTGGGAATGACTGACTGTTCCAGGACATAGAAGAAACTGCCTAGAACTTAGATGTAAGTGTTCCATAAGCAAGGGTAGCTATAATTTCAAACTTCCCTATAAAGCTGTGAAGGGGAATAGAGAAAGCAAACAATTGTGTTTGTTTTCTGAGCCCCTAGATAGTAATGCTTAAATGAGAATAGTGGAACAAATTAAACTTTTTCAGCCTGGATAAACTTTCCCAAGTTCAGCTCCAGCAACAAACCACAGTTGGGCAGTGCTGCCAGCATCCAGAGAGAAGCGGTGGTGATGGGCTTTGCAGTTGCTTCTGCTACAGCCCAAGTACCCAGGGAGTGAAATGGTGACACCCCATGCCCCCTATCCTGCTAGCTCTCCCCACCCCTCTGAGTGATTGTGTGGATCGAGCTCCACTGTAAGCGCACATCTGTGATTCAGCACAGCCTGTGTTGTCTCTCACATGATTGTTTCGCCCTCCCATTATTTTATTTTTTATCCTTCTCCTGGGAGGAAAAGGTCAGTTCAAACCAACATCACTGATAGAATCTGAAAGCAACAGGAATCTTCCCAAGCCCCTCAACCCCGTCACGAGAGCTAATTGCACCTGTCTACAGGTGCGTGGGCAGTTCTGCGATAGCTCGGACTCTGCATTTTAAGGAGATTTTACTGATGGAAACATCCAATCTTTCAGGCCATGAAAACTTAATTTAGCCATGAATTTCCTCCCTCAAGTTTTCATTATGTTTGGTAAAATAATACAATGAAATAAACTGTGCTCTTTCAGTGTCTGAAAAGGCGTGGGCGTGCGATTCAGCTGCTTCATTAATTGAAATGGAGGAGTAGTATAAAAGGTATTTTTGTTAACCTTACTGTGAAAGGAAAGGCACCCCACCTCACACACTCACACACACCTGTGTGCACACACATACAGGTAGGTACACCCATGCACACACTCCTCTACCTGCCTTCCTTTATTGTGTGTGCTTATGAGATTAAATGAAGAAGATATTTTCTTCTCCCCAGAAATATTATGGCCCAGAACAGCATTTTAGCGCTATTATCGCGTGATAACATCAGAGCAGGGAAGTAATTATTTTCTGATAATACATGTGCTCCACTTTGGCTGGTTCTGGCAGTGCTCTCACGCTGAGATCTATGAGGTATAGATTATACATTTCAACACTTATTCAAAATATGTATTTTTATGATTGATGAGGACATTGCAGCATGCCACTTTCATAATTTGCATTTTAAAAAAATGGTCCTGTGTATAAATCATTGGTGTAGATTATTTCAATCACAAGTCAAATGGTTCTCATGTAAATGCTCTAAAATATGCTTTTGTTAAATATATTATAGAAAAGTCAGGGCTAAATATGTCTTAACATACTTTTGGTATCTTGTTACTATTCAATATATACCTTTCTTCTTTAACAAAGAAAACCCCAGCTCTTATAATTGCTGTCAAATTAAAGATTAGGCTTTGTCTTCCCAAACATGTATATTTTGTGCTTACCTCAAAGCCAGACATGACCTTTTAGGGGATTTATTAGCAAGATGCTTGATGGAAAGTAAAAAAAAAAAAAAAAAAAAAAAAAATCTCTATTTGATTAGGGAAAACATAAATGACGAGACTAAAGTAAGCTTTAACAAGTCCTGACATTTTTTAAAACATAAGATTTCAAACCCCCACAAGCGTCCTAGTCTTATCTGGAGATCTCCTACAGGAAGACCTTCAAACATAAAAATTGCATTGAATTTCCTCATAAAGGGAGTAGGAGTTTTTATACGAAGCAAATGACATGAAAAAGACACTTGAGATTACAAAGGCAAAGACACTGTTACTTTTAAAGGCTTTAAGAAAATGTTACTGCTGAACCTGAATGATTTACAATGGAAATCCATGTAAAGAACCATTTTTGAGCCTACATTTTAGCTAAGGCTTTGGCGAGATTAAGAAATGAAGCTGCTTCTTATAAGAGGTTTTCCCCTGATGGGTGGAAAGTTCAGAGCCGGGTAGAAACCAGGAGGGAGAACCAAGACTGAAGAAATAGACACCTATGAGGAAACCTGGGCAGCTTTGCCAGAGCTGAAGCTGGAATAGGTGCTTACCAAGAGTTTGGAATTTACAGAATGGACTTTATAAGATTGATAAGCTG
The DNA here is from genome assembly GCA_039655065.1 of Glossophaga mutica. Taxonomy (NCBI): domain Eukaryota; kingdom Metazoa; phylum Chordata; class Mammalia; order Chiroptera; family Phyllostomidae; genus Glossophaga; species Glossophaga mutica. Next base: position 27,143,817 of record CM077315.1, read on the forward strand.
GGGTGGAGGAGTCAGGAATTTGGGGAAGCACCAGGAAACCCGCAACAATAATGTTCACACAAGAGAAGGAAAGAGGTAACCAGCCCAAGTCACACTGGCTTGGTTGTCAAAGGAAGTCCCTTCCTCAGTGTCCTAGACCCATTCCCTCCTGTCACCTCACTATGCCTCAGTCCCCAGAACTGCCCTGCACTCTGTCTTAGTGCTTGCCACTCCCTATTGCTATTCTCTGTTGGATTCTATTGGCTTTGCTGTTTCTCCTGCAGGAATGTGACCCCCTGGGCATTTAGCTTGTGTCCATTTTGTTTACAGCTTTATGCAGAGGGCTTGCCTCCTGGTAGGCTCCAGAGTGATTTTGCAATAACTATGGTTGAAATCAAAATAGGGCACTGGGACATTCAAGAGAAGATCTATGTCAAAGTCAAATCCAAACAGTGAGGTTTCTATCTCTAGCAGGTGTCCTTAGAAAGTCCAACTCAGCCTCTGGAGGCACCACCTGTCTTCCTTAAAGTGGGCAAACGGTGCGTCCCATCCCATTCCTCAGCACACCTGTGCCAAGGCTGTGACATAACTCCTGAGTGCATGGCTTCAGCCTTCTGGAAAGGAGGTCTGTTCTCTTGCTATGGCTCCCGTGGGATTTTTTTTTATTAAACTTTGCCTTTGTGGACTCCAGAAATCCTTCCAGACAAATGGCTGCTTTATTTTTGAGGCGGTGATTTATGTCCCTGGCAGAATAATCCTCAGTGAAGGTGTCTCTCCTTCATCATAAAGGAATAACAAAACATTTATAAAAGGCAGACAGAGCTTCAGATGAGTGAGTATAAAAGTTCTGCACACTATCAAATGGTTGAAAGAACGTGCATATATTAATTAAGAATTCTGACATACTTCTTTTACAAGGTCCCTTATGAAAGATAGACTATTTTCCACATTTACTTTGTGTTGGAAGTGACAGATGAAATTAATATGCTTCATAAATTGCCATCACGGAGGGTCAATTAACAAGTGAACTAACCTTGTGAAAGTCATTTTGAAAGACTAGTTATGTCTATAATATTCCCTGTCAAATTAGGTAAAAGTGAGAAAATTAGAAGGCTGTCAAATAAATAGCAGTCTAAGATACTGAGTAATTGCATTTTTGATAAGGTAAATTAGTTTCTGTGATTGTTAGTTGAGAAACAGGAAATGAGTGGTGGAAGTACCAAAGATTTTTAAACTCTGTGTGTGTGATACATGTATGCACATAGATAACAGATGTATGTATGCTTCTGCACACACATACATGTAGAGGAAGGCAGTCAGGAAAGTCATACAGAGGTTCGAGTTGTAGGTGAGACAGGTCCATAGACCCTAGCCAATCCATTCCCCTTTTCTCCACCGAGGCCATCTCCCTTCAGGTATGAGCCCCCCACGCTTGTACCTGGTGAGCTCTCACCTCTCTGTCTTTACTGGCTCAGCTTCCTTTTCAGTCATTCCTACCTTTTCCCTCCAGTCTTTCAGAATTAACTCCTGTGCCTGTGCTGTGAGCTGGCCAGTGTTCTTGGCTGGGGACAGGCACAACCATGTGCCCTCAGGAGCCAGCATTCTTCTAGGACAGAATGGTGTCAGCTGTGGCTGAAGCTGAAACCCTGTCCTCGCGAGCCATTTACTTCAAGGCCTTGGCAGTCCCAGAGAGACGAACGCAATCGGACCTGTTTTAGAGACTGCAGGGGCTGCAGCAGTCTGATTCCAGGGCTATTTCAGGTGGAAAGAGCCACACAGATGGTTCCAGAAGAGCCACATGACATAGGCCAGCCACTCCGACAGAAGGGCCGTCCTGTCCTCGGCCGGGGCGGATGCAGCTGTGGCCGGGCACCCTCCCTCCCTCCCTGCGGTGAACTGTTCCTGCACGGAGCCTCCCTCCTCTCTTGCCTCCTCTGATGTCTCCGCTCCCTTCATCAGTACTTTGTCATGTCTGTGATGCCCCAGTTGTGCCAATTAGATCCTTGACTGGGCCTTAAGTTCCCATTTGTCATATGAATCAGTAGAGCTTAAAATTCATCTGGAGTTTCGGTCGCCTGTTTCCATCCCTCCGTGACCTTCTGTGAGACTCAGAGCCAGTCAGTTCTCTTATCAGGAAGTGTGCTCCCCGGGTGTGAAATGAGGCTGCTTTGCAGCAAGGAGATGTATTTAAAACTTTTTTAAAATAAAAGTTGTTGTATTGATATATACACCAGAGCCCAGACACACGTATGTATGTAGAGCAGATGCTTTGTGTGAAATCCTTTGCCTTCCCCTAGACCGTCACCTTCTGTCTCTCCACTGCCAGGAGACTTTCAGAAGGCACACGCACTGAGGGAGTGAGTGGGTGTGTAAGGTGTATATACATACCCTCACACGTGCATGCACAAGCACAGTTTCTTTCCATAGGATGCCCATGTTACTGTCAGAAACTGAGTCTCAGTGAAGGGATGTGATCTGTGTGTGTCCACACAGTAAGGAATGGCACTGGGGGTTGAACCTGTACTCTTTCCCGAAAGGCTCTCTTTACAGCCAACTTGCTCAGCTGAGGCAAACAGAACCTCTTCCTAACGAAGGAAGAATTTTGGGAAAGAATATGCCCCGCATTTTTTTCTCTGTTGGAGGAATGACACATTCTCGTTCCAACCTGGAGTGTTTTCTGCCCCTGACCACACAATCCACCACCACCCCCCACCCCCTGGCCTGCCCAGTGCAGGCAGATGCAGGTGAGCCGGCTGAGGTTGCATGCATGCCACTGGGACCAGCTCAGAGGAACATTCTCCTGTGAGCTGCTCAGGATCCTGTGGGGGAAGGACAGGCAGTAACTTCAGCAGTCAGAGAATTCTTACTGGCCACCTTATGTACTAAGAGAATCATTGAATGAATGTTGGCCGTATTTTACAAATTTAAATCTGACAGTTGGGTCTCAGAAAGGACAACAATTGGTTCAGTTCTGGGGATCCCAGCCAGGAACTCCCGGAGATTTTCTTTTAGGCAGAACCCGCCTTCCATCCCATACTCTGCATCATGGTTCCCATTTCCAGCAGAGAGCTTTCAATCGCCTCTTTTGTGTAGGATTGAAGAAAGTGAGATTGCGATTGCTTGACCCACCACAACAGAGCGAATGGGGAGAGGCCACAGCCCAAGGATAAGCAGGGTGCTCTAACTCAGAGAAGGGGGCCAGGGATGAGAGGAAGTCAGAACTTACAGATAGCTCCCAAGTCATATTATGAAGTAAAATCAGACCAAAAAAGCTTAATTGCTGCTCTGTTGCTTTCAGATCTAAACTGCAAATGTACATACAAAATTTGGCAGCAATAAAGGGAGCAGCTTGTGGGTGTGACAGAAACTAGGAGTTTAACTCAGAAAACCTGCATTCACATCCCAGCCTGGTACCACCAGCAGTGGTACCTTGGTCTCAGAGTTCACCATGCCGAAGCCAGAGGTAAAGCTCAAGTTATCTCAGTCCTCCCCGAGGGGAGTCACTAGGGGGAATCACAGGAGGTGCTGCTCCCAGAAGTACATGGGAAGTCAGTACTCACCCCAGATGGGTCTCATGCACCAAGGATTGGCATTAAGGTCACGAATAACATGTGAAGCCAATGCATATGTTCATGGGTTTACACACTGTTTTAAATACTTGTAAATATCTCTCATGGGCCATTTACTTTTGTATAGTTGGGAACAGTGAATAAATAACAGTCTTTCTTAAAGGGTAGTCTTTGAATTCTGAAGGACTGGCAGATCTCACAGCTATTGATATTCTGACAGATGCGTTGGTGACTTGAGATCTTTGAGTGCAATTATCTTTGAAATTATACATGCTGCAAATGTAGACATGGATATCCAGCTCGATAGGTAGATGCCACCTTCTCCACACACCAGTCGGTGCGTCGTAGCCATCCGTCCTACACGTATTGCCACCAAGCTTTCAGCTGGCTAACGACTACCTTTTCAGTAAGGTTATTCCATGCTAGGGACCCACAAAAGCAATAAGACTCCTAAAAAAGAAAGAGTGAGAGTGAGATTTTTAGAAATTCTCAGCCCAAAGTTGAAGAGCGCAGGCCATGGAAGACTTTTAGAAGAAATTTTGGGATAGAGAGTTGGCTGGGCAGTGCCAGTGGACAACTCACAAGGATATTTGAAGTCCTTGGTATTATCAACTTAATGCTGGAGTTTTAGAGGGAAACAACTTACAATGAATTACGATTGCCTTATTTTCCATTATTTCAGTTGATGTTGTTAAACAATAGATTCTGGAATTGGCTAAGGAAGAACAGTTATTTGAAAAATGTGCTGTTTTGAATAAACTGATCCTGACTTAATGAGCTTTTAGTGGGTTTTATGCATGACTTGCTGCCCATATTACATTGCTAAGGTAAGCTACTTAAAACTATGGTGCAATACGATGCTTTTCAGTTCATTTGTCTGTTTCATTAATGATGGAAAGTATTTTCCAGCACACAAATCCTATTTATGATCAAGACATTGCTGTTCTGTAGATCAACTTAAACCCTTACACTGTGTAATTTACCTGCTGTCAAATCTCATTTGAGGAGCTGCTGTCTCGCATTGCCCTAATCAAAAATATGCCCAAGTGTAATGAGCTGTGCATGTTGTGTCTAGTATTATTTATTTTAATAAACTTTTGTTCACCCCCACCACACTTTGGGCAACTGGCAATCTATAACATTTTCCGTGCTCTTCTTTTTTCACCAATTATCTTTCCCATGGGGATAATGATTCACAAAAATGTGAATGTTTTTGTTCTTTCAAATGTGTCTTCATGGGTAATAGCTGATTAGAGAATGTACAAGAGAAATATCAAAATGATTTGGTATTGAAAGTAAGACTGATAATTAATAAGACAAATAATTTTCTAAACTAAAATAGCTGAAATAATACGTGAAGTTTGATCAGTGAGCTTCCGGGACAGAACACCTCTCAGCTTCAGGGAGTCAGGCTGGTCTGTCGCACATAATCAGTAGGCACCATGATGGGTGGAGTATCCCCCCCCCCCCCCGCCCAAGATGCATATCGGTGTGTTCAACTGCACCATTTGTTGAGATCATTTCCGTTTGCTTGAATCACACAGCTGCCCATAGTGGGTAGAAAATACCATGGCTTTACCCTTCAGCTTTATGGGGTCCTTTCAAACAATATATGTCCAGTGGGTGCCATCTACCCTTCATTACAGGCAGAAAATCCAAGTCCCCAGATCACTAGGGTACAGTTACATTGCACACACACTGAGTTTATGCAAAGGCAAATATTTTGCTTGGAAAATCAGAGACAGAACCACTTAAATAGTGTGAGTGGTTCTTCCTCATTTCTGCCAGTAGATACGTGCCCTTAGTGAGAGGAGAAGCAACCTGAACAGCTGTTGTGGTTTCACAGTGAGAGTATCTCAATGAGCTGAGTGTGATTCTAGCATCTAAGATACGGTATGATTTTTTTTTCATCTTCATCCTGTAAAGACAAGCCCACAACTTCATCTGGGGCTCAGCTGAAAGTCAGCCATCTGTTCCAACAATAGAGGAAAAAATGGCTGTGTGTATTGAGTGATTATTCAGTACTGTACTTTCCGGGTGATTTTACTGGTTTCAGGAAAAAGTTTTGCTGTAGTCTCTGCTTCACATGGTGACTTTACATTCAGAACTCTGCATGTGATACCACCTCACTCTAAGAGTTTTGGGGCACTGTACCTAAAAAGGGGTTGCATGCAGCCTTTTAAAATATATATATTTCACTTTAGTTGGCAGTTCTCGTGGATTCTCAGTCTTGTCTTCCTGCACCCTTAGCTCTGGACAGTGTGCTAAATCCTGGAAAGGACTGGGAATTCGGATCCTGCTCCACTACGTGTATCCTCAGTCACAAAACGGACACTACTGCCAAAGTTACAAAGTGATGGCGAGGAATAACAGTTAACAGTTTAATAACAGTTAAAGAATGCAGAAGACTGTACACCACAGTGGTAGCCTTTCTGTGTATGATATTTATAATTGTGATCATGGCTCATCCTAAACTTATACATCCATGGAAGCCCTTGTGAGTATGGTGGCCTCTTGTCAGCATTTCCCCTGAGTCCAAGGCAGACCACTGAGTCCTTTGGCAAGGTGAGATTCGTGGTGCTGAGAGCCACATGCATGTGGAGTTCACGTCGCCGAAGATGAATTGATTGCACTAAACTTGATGTCATAGCTAACTTGTGCAGCAAGCAAAGAAGCAAATACAAACAAAAAACAGTGCAGAATCCTGGAGTGAAACCTCACCTCCACTCCCTCCCCACGTGTACTGATTATCCCCTCTGACATCACTGCTTCCTGCCCCTAAATGACTAAGTGGCGCTAGATACTTTCTGGCCTAGCAATACTACAAAGACCTGCAGGCATGTACTTCATCATCAATTTATGCTTCGTCAAAAATCTTCGTTTGGAGGAAATAAAAGGATCACTGAATCTGTTGCAAACTCTGGATTGAAAAAAACAAAAAACAAAAAACTAAGCTCTAAGAAAACTTTTATCCTTTGCTCAATGCATTCTCTCTATCGTGGAGTTCCAAGTGTTTCCTTCCACATTCCCTAGCGGCTTTCACTCTGGGTAACCCATTTGAATCTTCTGTGATTTAAACAAGGTCCTTAGGGTCATCGTCAACTTCTATTTAAATTATTTGTATGCTTGATGAGATGGGTGAACATTCTTTCCACTTCCAGTCTGCCAGGATTCCACACCAGGAATGGTATTTGGTTCTGGCATAGGGAGTAAAACAGGCACAAAATGGCCTTTGCTCTTGTGAGAGGTTAATATTTGGAAGTCATATATTAAAACACATATATACATACAGATACTGAATAAATACCACCATAGTTGGTATGCTGACCAAGGTCAATGGAATCTAAGTTTCAACTATTTTATGCGTGTCAGGGCCTTTGATTCTCGGTTCATCATGCGCTGGGAGAAAGGGGGAGCAATGCGGAAGACAGGGCTACTGCCTAGAGCAGGGGTGTCCAACTCATTGTCACCGGGGGCCACATCAGCCTTGCAGCTGCCTTCAAAGGGCCAAATGTAATTTCAACTCCTTAATAGTTAAGGAGTAGTTACATTTATACAGTCCTAAAATTATTTCAGCCCTTTGAAGGCAGCCGCAAGGCTGATGTGGCCCCTGGTGACAATGAGTTGGACACCCCTGACTAGAGCCTGCCTGTGGATACTGGCTCCAGAACTGGGAACGGGACAAAGGCGGGGTAGTTAGACACAGTCTTAGATGCACCGGGGAGTGTGGTCCATGGAGTGGAGTAGTGAGGGCTGCCCAGAAGGCTTTCTGGGGGTAACTCTGCAGGAGAGAGGTGAGCTGCCGTACTAACTAACTCACTACATACAGCAGTCTAACCAGTCTGACAACATTAAAATCCTAGCAGCGAGTGCCCTCAGTGTACCCAGGCACTCCGCATGGAATTCTACCATATATTTAATTTTCTCCTCATGGCTAGAATGTTAGTTGGGTTTTTTGCTGCAGAACAACTTTGAAGTCACATTGGCTTACAATGTATATTTATGTTTCTTGTGCATATATCTATCGGTTAGCTGAGGTTCATCTGTACTGGGCTGGGCTCTGGGTCAGTCTGGATTCCAGTGTGCTTCCTCTTTCTCCTTGAGTGAGGGGCTACCCAGCTATAAGAACATAGCAGAGTGATTCTCAGCCAGGGATGATTGTGCCCTCCACGGGTCATGTAGCAATGGAGATGTTTTAGGTTGTCACAAATGGGAGAAGGGGGTTGCTACTGGCATGTAGTGAGTAGAGGCCAGGGGTGCTGCTAGACATCCTGAAATGCTCAGGACAATCCCCCAACAATGTCCATAGAGACCCCAAATGTCAATAGTGCTGAGCTTCAGAAACCTGTCATAGTGGATGGCAGAAGCCCAAGAAGCCAAGCCAGCTACCTGAACACATTTAAAGTCTTTGCTCGTGTCACATCTGCTTGAATTTCATTAACCAAAGCAAATTGCATGGCCAAGTCCAAAGTCACTGGGGTCAGGCTGCATCCTCTGCCAGCTTTCCTGGAAGTACTTAAAGGTACATGGCCATGAGAGCCAATCAAGAGTTGCAAAAATTCCACCGCAGCAATGCTCCCATTCACAAATGAGGAAACTGAGGCCCAAAATGACTGAGTAATTTGCTCAACGTCACCCGATTAGACGTGACTGAGCTGGAACTGGAATCCAAGCTTCATCCTGGCCTCTTCCCAGGTAGTCTACACTGCTTCTGTTTGGATCTGGGCTACTGGAGCGATCGCCAAAGGCAGCTGCAATCAGGCTGTCTCCTCTGTGTGAAATGGGGGAAATAATGGTACCTATCCCGTACAGTACTTGGACAGATTGAGAAGATAGTGTATTTATGATCACACAGTATCTAAAATATACTGAGCGTTTAACAAGCTGAAGCTGCTGCTCCTGCTGCTGCTGCGGAAACACACAGGGTGGTGTGGGGTTCATGGCCGGTGAGGAAGCGTCTGCTGTGTTTTCTTGGGGGTAAGTGGTCCAGGAAAATGGATTCACCTCCTCTGTTTTTTACAAGTTTTAAATCAAATTGCTCTATTTCTTGAATCTTTTTTTGGTGAACTTTTAGCATTTGGAGGCTGTTTGACCTTCAACTGTTGATTAAAAGGCATTTCTATTAAAACTAAGTTATCTATTTTTCATCCTCTAACAGCAATAAGCCAGGGATTCACATGCAGTTTAGACAATCTGAATCTTTTGAGATTTAATTGAATGAAAGATCCCAAGGGAAACCTCCTGACCCTGTTTAACACAAGTTGCTGCTTTCATTCTGTGGCTCCAACTTGGCCTTCAGGACCATCTGAAAGGAATCTCGCTGTGGCACCTTGACTTCTGCTTAGAGGCAGGTCCAGCCTCAATGAGTTTGCTGCACAATGCACCGTCCCACAGGTGTCCCTGGATCAAAGGAAGAGTTTGCTTGGTGAGCTCTAGCGTTGTCCTACCGAATCTTGGGAACGCCTGCCAGGAACAAATGGCTAGGAGTCATACATCCTTTAGGTTAGGTTATGAGCAGTTTTCTCTCTCAGTGGTCACATAGGAATCTTGAAGTCACTGCCAGGATCTTACAGGCACATTTGGTCCTATCCAAATGATTGTTCCAGACTTTGTGCCAGGCACTAGGAAATCAGTGGTGGGTAAGAACTTGTCCCTACATCTGATGCATTCACAGGAACAAAAAAAATCTTTATTCAGTCATCATCCATTAAGGCACGTATGAAACTGCATGAAGGCAGAGTGATATTGGAGTGGTCAGGAAGTTCATTTGGTTTCTTCCATACGATGGCTCTAGTAGCACTTAGTTGTCTTTAACTTCATTCAAAACAGTTCTGCTAGATTGTATTGTGACAGCTGTTATACCAGTGTGCATTTTTTAAAAAAACTTATCGAACTTGGTGAAGTTTTGTGCAGCCATTTTAATATTGAAAATGGAAGCAGATACGCAACATTTTTGGTGTATTATGCTTTATTATATGAAGAAAGGTAAAAATACAACTGAAATTCAAAAAAGCAAAATGTTGTGTAATGTATGGAGAAGGTCCCATGACTGACTGAATGTGTCAAAACGTGTTTTGCGAAATTTCATGCTGGAGATTTCTTGCTGGATGGTGCTCCATGGTCAGGTAGACCAGTTGAAGTTGATAGCGATTACATCGAGACATTAATTGAGAACCATCAACTTTAGAAAGAGTGATGCCTAGGCATGGTTTTAAGGATGGGTAAGAGTTCTCTAGGCAGACATCTTCTGAAGGAATACCTCGTTCTTGACTCTTGTTATCTCTCACTTAACAGCAATTGAGAGGGCTGTTTTATTGTGACACACAGTTTACCTACTAACAAGATAACTACTGTTCTTTGAAAAGCTTTGCAAGTTTGGATGTCAAGGGCTTGACTGCTAGGCTTCTCTATGGCATTCCCTCTGTTGGCCCTCATTCCCCTGGGTTCACTGCCTGGCGAGGGCAGCATGTCCGTTTCACTGTTTGCAAAGCAGGGACCTGAGAGTCGTCAGAGCCGGGGGCGGGCAGGCGGGGAGCTCTTCCCAGGGAGCCGTTTCCTCCTCTCCTGGCACAAACACCCATTTGGTGCCTGTGTGCGGGAAGCATGGAATGAACTGAGTATCAGAGAATAGTAAATCACTTCTGCACAACTTGCTTCCTAGAACAAGAAATATAAAATATTGAGATCATCAATATTTTTCCTTAAGAACAAGGAAAATAAGATTTAAATGACTAAGTAAAACTAGTGACAAAGGAGTGAAGCAAGTCTCATAGAACATCCGTCACACGTGGAAAGCTATGGCAGACACAGGAGGAGCAAAGAAGTGCGCCAGGTGAGGGAGGAGACAGGGACAAGAAAGGAAATTGTTTATGGGTATAAGAAAGAAAGCACAGGAAAAGCTTCAATAGGCTCTAAGTTCATGGCTGGGTCGACTTTGGGGGATAAGGGGATGGACCACGTTTCCAGTTTTTCACCCCCTCGTTCAAAATCTTCACGAAGATCTAAGTAAGCGATGTGATTAATGCAGCCCACCTGCAGTGAAGGAGCGACATCATCATCGAAACTGGGCTTTGCTTAGTTCTAGAGTGAATCCACTGCACATGTCACCGCTGGTCACACCTGGATTGGCCTCTGGGCATCTTGGACCATGCTCTTTTAAGAACCAGTCCAAAAAACAGGACTTCTTGTCCAAGACCCATCTGGGAACAGTATCCATTGTTCTGAGACCAAGACATTGCTGGTGGTGGCAGGCTGGATACAGGATATAGCAGTTGTCTACTTTAGGAGTAAGATAAATAGGTCAGAACAAGTGACAGAAATTGGATAATAATTTTTAAAATGTGTATCACCTATGAGTGTTTTCTTGCTCACTTCAATTAAAACTAACAACATAAAAACCTGATTATTTCTATGAGAACTGATTTTTTTCCTGATCAAATATTCTGAAGATAGCTTTTTTTCAGATAATCAGTGCTGCAAATCAAAAGAGTAAGAAATTCAGCCCTGGCTGGTGTGGGTCAGTGGATTGAGTACTGGCCTGTGAACCTAAGTTTCACTAGTTCAATTCCCAGTCAGGGCATATGCCTGGGTTGTGGGCTAGGTCCCCAGTAGGGGGCACAAGAGAAGCAATCACACATTGATGTTTCTCCCCCTCTCTTTCTCTCTCATTCCCCTCTCTCTAAAAATAAATAAATAAAATCTTTCTAAAAAGAGTAAGAAATTCAGCTGCTTTTAAGGTTCTATTGTCACTATTTCTAGTTGCAGATTAGAGGATCTGGACCAAGTACACAGAATGAGAATGAGAACTGTCACTGCCAGTCGAGCAATCAGCCCCTAATTAGACTCCCTTAGATCTTTGACTTGAGTTATGAAAGTTTTAAATTATCAAACTGACTTAAAGGGATGCAAGGGTTTAGGAATAGTTATGGAATAAGTCTAAGAAGAAAAAAATATTTCAAGGCCAGTATCTTAGTGAGTTCGAAATCTTTAGAAAGTACAAAGTCATGAAAGATATGCTAAGGGAAACTGAAGTCTTATGTTGCTACCAGGTAATACTTTAGTGGGAACTGAAGGTTAATGAAACATTTCACAGAGTTCATTGACAAAGTGTGTAGAATACAAATGGAAGGAGGTTGAAAGTAAGGAGTCTTGCCAATGATGTCTCACCTTATTGTAACTAGTTTATATAGGGCTTGGTCTGAAGCTGCAGAAAACATTCATCAATCTTATGTAAAATAATTGTCCATTATTAATATGCTGATTTAGTTTAGATCACCTGGAATTACCTTTCTAAAGCTGACTTTCTCTTGCACCACTTTCGTGACAGAATTGCCCAGAAAACTCTTGGCAAGTACGTAATTTCACAGGATTAATCAGTAGCACTGCAAATTGATCAATTTCCAAGCATGTCACACATCATTCACTGGCAATGGACTTATTTAAATCAGAGTTGACTGCTAACAGCTACACAGCTATTTTTCTTGCAAAATGCTAAGGAATTAGAGAAAGACATGACAGGCACCATCTTAAACCCAAACTATAGAAAGATTCCCTAACTTTAGAACATAAAAGGAAGTGGAGATTGGTTGAAACCTACTGGTTGCAGGTGTTGTAAGCCCAAATACCCATGATTTAGGAAGTTACTGCAAATGAGTGCGGATGTAAGAAAACCACAGGACAAGCATGGCAGGCAAAGGAAAGTCTCATTCAGCCTTAGTTCTGGGAAAGCGGTCCGTGCAGACTGGGGACTCTGTCTGGAGGAGAATACCTGCCGTTTCAGCGGGTTGTTGCCATGTTGGAAGACAGCCATTGGGCTGTAACACCTTCTACTTTTGTTTTTCTGGACAATCTGGAGATCTGGAATCTTATTTAACATTCCTGCTTTAAACCACTGATGAACAAGTGGTTTGTTTGTCACCTTGTAAGGACCGGCCTCCTGTGAGTATGCCCGGGTCAGGACGTGGGAGCCTGGGCTAGAGACCTGGGCAGAGACAGGCTGAAAAGCGGCCTCCGCCTCACCTACGCAAGGCAGTGGGAGGGAGTAGGAGATTCAATACGCCTGATCGTGCACTGGAACTCACTTAGTGGAAAAATTACTAGCCTCAGGAAAGTAAGTGGCTGTTATCCTTCAGTCCAGAGCCCTGGAATAATGGAGAGGGCTTAGGAGCACCTGAGGAATGAAACCAAGGCCTCCAACTAAAAACACATTATGTCTGTCAATGAGATTAGAGACGAAATTAGAGCCTTTGACATTTAGAGCCGGTGTCTCCCCGGAGCAGCACTTGAGCAAACTGGAAGCAGCACTTGCTGCCCTCTGTGGAAATGGAAATGACGTGTAAGACAGACGAGGGCATCCTTTGATGAGGCTCTTGCTTCAGTGGGCATGGAACATCCAGAAAGCATCATGGATCAATGGGTCGCTAGCTTCCAGGTGTATTGCTCAGGTCTTATTTCTCAGAAAAACCAGGACAAATGCCCTCTGGTGCACTTATTGTTCAATGATTGCTCATCTGTTCATTGATTGATTGATGATTGATTTTATTTATTCAACCAACAAATACTGAGCACCTATGTATGCTAGACACTAGGGAGACAGAGATGAATATAAAGCCAGTCTTCACACTCAAAATAACTCCGGATCCATTGGAGGTTGTAGCAATACAAGCAAACAGTGCCCCGGGGCTGCCCTAGAGGTGTCTGCAGTGAGCGGTGGGTGCCCGGAGTAGGGCTCAACTCCGGGAGGGTCAAGAAACCTGCCAGAGGAGGGAGTCCCTGCGTCTTCTTCTGCTAATGTGCTCATCCAGCATGCGAAAAGCTTCATCCAGCCTGTGGTGCTACCGTCATTGTAATGTCAGAACCGTCTCTGACTTTCCCAGTATCCACAGGTTATAATTCATCATTGATATTCATAACAATGCTTCCGGGTCCCTCAGGGGGTTAGAACTGCTTCCCTGAATTTTCAGAGAAGGATTACTCTTGGTTTAATTTAGTTGGTATTGAGTGTTTATCCTTGAGTGTTAATTCTCTGGAATTTGGTAATCACATGGTATGTACTGCTCTACACTGAAAAATACTTTTATATTCATCTTTCTAATTTATCTAATGAAGGAGGTTGGTCCGGTGTTACTGTTGCCGCTTGCAAGTGAAGGAAGGAAGGTGATGGTTAGCCGAGAGTCCCCAAACCAGTTGCATGACAGGGCCAGGATTGAAAACAATATCTCTTACTCTCAGCCTCTGGCTCTAGAAACAAAGAACATACCTGTCTCTAAATGTTCTGAATAAATACACATTTTCCTCACTATTATTCCATAACAGAAATCACTACCATAGTGCAAGCCATTATCATTTTCCTCCTGGACTTTTTCAGTAGATTCCCAACTGGTTGTCCAGCTTCCTCCTGTAGCTCTTCAGTCTCTTCTCCCCATAGCTTCCAGAACGATCTTTCAGATTCAAATCTGGGTAATTTCCTCACCACTATCCCCTAAGAGGTTTTATGTTTAGCCACTTTATTGAGATAAATTCATATACCATACGTTGAGAGTTTAGCTCAGCCACTCCATGATATTGCTGCTGTTTTGTTTGACCAAGTGGCCTGCAGGGACTTTAAGCTGATGGTAGCCCCTCATGCAAGTGCATGCTCCAGCTAGCAGCCCACACGATGACAAGCAAATGTAAGTCTGATGTGACTTCCCCACAGCTCTGGTGATCAATAGTCTCCCTGCCTCTCCTTGTGCCCCATAGATAAGATTCCTGTGAGGTCACCAAAATCCCACTTTTTTTGTTTAAATGGACCAATCTGGTGTTAGCCCGAGAACCCCAAAGCACTCCACCTATGGGCCCTCGCAAAGGCATGTGCTCGGGCCCTATTGCTTGATCTCTCCGGATGGCCCGTTGAGGCTTGCCCTGTACCTCCTCCAGAACCTGTGCACAATACACTCTATTTCAGTTCTCTGTGGTCTGTCGCTTACCAGCCAGCATCCTGTGCTCTATGTAACATGTTAATTTACCAGGGTAATAACACCATACAATTTGTTCATCTAAAGTATGTAATTCGGTGGCTTTTAGTATATTCACAGAGTTGTTCGACCATCACCACAGTCAATTTTAGAACATACTCATCACCTCAAAAGAAACCCCGCCCCCATTAGCAGTCACTCTCCATTCCTCTCCTCCTCAGTCTATTTTTTGATTCTATAGACTCAGCTCTTTTGAACACTTCGTATAAACAGAATCAGATAATGGGTGGTCCTTTATGACTGGCTTCTCTCCCTTAGCTTGTTTCAAGGCTTATCTACGTTGTAGTGTGTGTCAGTGTGTCCTTCCTTTTTATGGATGAATAATATTCCACTGCATTGAGAGACCCCATTTTTGTTTATCCATTTACTCTCAATGGACATCTGGGTTGTATCTACCTTTTGACTCTTATAAACAGTGCTACTAATTGCAATGTGCATGATTTTGTGTGGACCTATGTTTCATTTCTCTTGGGTATGTGACTAGGAATGGATTTGGTGGGTCATATGGTAATTCTGTGCTTAACTATGAGAGGAGCTCCCAGACCGTTTTCCGAAGTGGTGTTAAGTTGCCCCTAGTAGAGTCCAAACTGCTCAGCATTATCCACCAGAGCTCCCCTGGCCTGCCTGCCCACCTCTCTGTCCCTGCTCATGTCACTCTGTCCACTTCTTTCAGTCTACTCAGTCCCTCGGCTTTTGTGCAGCCTTTCAAAGGCACAGGGACTTGCACATGCTCTTTTGCTCCTCTCCCTGGTCAATTTCCACCACAGAGGCCCTCTCTGAAAACCCCCCACCTGCAATCTAAGTGAAATCTCATTATGTCCTTCCTTGTTTAATAATTATTTACATGACGCTCATTTAATCCTACTAAATGATGGCTCTAGATGAGCTTTAAAAATCTTAAGACTCTGTTTTTTAATTATTGTAAATCAAGGAACTTGTGCACAAACTGAAGTATAATAGGGGCATAAAACATGTGTTGAATGAATAAGTAATAATGAGAGAGAGAGGTTAAAGAGACCTCAAGTTGTCAAGTTGAGTTTGTAGTCTACATCAAAACTCTTATTTTCCTGGGGTATTTTCCTGCTCCCTCCTTTTGCACTGAATGTTCTAAATAAGGGTCAGAGAACATTTTCTTTAATGGGCAGAAGAAAACTATTTTAGGCTTTGTGAGCCATGAAGACTTTTGCAGCTACTCAAATTTGCAGTTCCAGTGTGAAAGCAGCCTTGGACACTCCACAAATGAATGAGGGTGGGTGTGTTCCAGTACTTACAAAAACAGACAGCAGGCTGGGCTTGAGCTGGAATTACCAATGATTTTCTTTGACCTACAAAATTTGCAGCTTCATATGGTTCAGCCTAACAAAACTCGTAAAAGAAGGGGGATGTCAGATGAATTATGGTTCATTAGCACTTACCCTTTTCTCAGTTTTAACATGCTGCCCAATCTAGGCAATGAGGCTACATTCCCATTTTTCTGTCTGCATGGCCAGGAAGCTATGGAAAGGGATATCATGAAGTCATGAACAAAGTAACAAGTCACACTGGCACTTCCCTTCTGGGCTGGCCAGGATGCTTGGAGTTGGGTGGCACTGTGCCAGAGGGAACCTGTAATGGGCCAGAACACAGCCAAACGCAGGCTGATTGTAACGTGGACAGTCTGTGCTCAGAAGCACAGAACCTGTGCACCAGTCTGGCGGGGAGTGGGGTGGGCGGGGGTGTGCGTCTGGCCAAATGAGAGAAGATGAGGCAATCTAGGTGAAAATCCAGAAGAATCTAACAGAATGCATCTAATTATGACAGTCTTATCTGGCTGTTTGAGGCATTTTCATGCACAAGTAACAAAATCAGGGAAGAGATGCTGAACTAGGGTTATAAGAATGGGAAGAGGGGATTTATGTAAGAAATATGAGGTCATTCCTGTAACTTGTATTGCCTCATTTATAAAGGCCAGAAAAGATGGGATCACTTGCTGAGCTAGAATTTATATTAAGTTCCACTTCCTTTATTTTCTTTCATTTAAATTTGCTTATTAGTAATATGTGTGTCAGAACAAAATCATATTCTATCAGTCATTGCCAAACAATGAATAATCCCATGTAAAACACATTTTCACACTTTAGACAGTTATAACAACTTCACTGAACTTGGTTTCTTCCTCTGAACTAGGTGGAATGTGCTTTTGTTGAATCCTTAATGCATTGCCTTTTAGCTGGGTTCACCCTCAGGGAATTCTCAAAAGATAGGTGTCACTTCTTTTTTGTCTATAGATCTTTCCTCTAGGGGAAAAAAGGAGAGAGAGAAAGAGAGAGACTGCCGCAGAAACTCAAAGTCCTTAGCTCACCCATTGTTCATTTGTTGCATTTACTGAAAACCTACTATGTGAAAGGCAATGTCTGTGCTGTGGGAACCAGACAGACCACTTCCCTGTGCTCAGGGGCTTGTGTTCTAGCAGGGGTGGCAGGCAATACAGACACAGCTGCATAGCCGGCCTCTAACAACCAGAGCCTTAGAAACAATAGGGACAAGGGATGGGCACTGATGGAGGGAAGACTACTTTTGACCAAGTACTTCAGGAAAGCCTCTGTTCTGAGGAAAGACATGAATGAAATGGAGGAGCAAGTTATGAAAACTCCTTGAAAAGAGCATTGTAGGTGAGGGAACTGAGTCTTCAAAGACTCTGAGATGGAAATTGGCGTAGCGGGTTTGAAGAACACCAAGGAGGATGTGGTGGGACTGGAACTGTTCCGGGAGAGTGACGAAAGATGTGGTCAAGGGCAAACCCTTGGCTTGTGTCAAGGACTTATAAGCCACAGTGAGGACTTAGGACGCACTCCATGTGGGATGGTTGGGAAGCAGAAGAATGTAAGACCCAGCTTACGTTTGTAAGGTGACCTGAGAACCTGTGGGGTAAGTAGAGTGTGGGTGCAAGAGCAGAGGCAGAGAGAGCAATTAAGAGATGCTCATATTAGCTTGGGGGAGAGAGGCGCTGGCTCCGCCCAGAGGGTAACTGACAGATTGTCAGAGGTGGTCAGATTCAGGCCAGAGATGGTAGAGCCAACAGGGCCAGTGGATGGGCTGAATGTGCACGAAGAGGATTGGGTATCATTATATTGCTGGGCTTCGGGCTGCTTCAACATAGTAACTACCCCTCCATTCACCTAGGAGCTAATATTGATTCCTCCTTTACAAAGACTGTGTCTTAGTTTGACAGGTTTAAGGAAAAAATTAGAAAGATGAAAGGGGATGACTCAGTGGCATACTGGCATTGATGAAAGTCAGGTGGTCTAATTATTTGTGTTGCTCATCACGATGAGGGCTTTATGCACAATAAACAGGTTTGTCCTGCCAGTCAAGCTGTGCCAACTGGGGATGGTCTCTGTTGGGTCTTAGCAGCTGCTGCCCAATAACAAAATGAGGAGCCTTGAGCTTCCCTAGAGCAGGTTTTCCCAAAGTGCAATCTTTAGGCCAGTGCGGCAGAAATATGAGGGAGGGTTTATCAGAGATTCCTGAGCCCCACGGAGAACCTACGTAAGTTAATCCTGGGCCTGGGTCCCAGGAGTCGTCAACCCTCAATTTTCTAGGTGATTCCCGTGCAAATTAAAGTTTTTTAATTGTGGTAAGAAAACACATAACATACATTTTTCCATCTTAACTATTTTTAAGTGCACAGTTCAGTAATGTTAATTTATTCACATTGCTGTGAAACAGATCTCCAGAACCTTTTCATCCTACAAATCTGAAACTTGATGCTCACTGAATAATAGACCCTTCCTTTTGCCCTCTCCCCTTAGCCGCTGGTAGTTGCTGTTGCCCTCTCTGTAGCTGTGAATTCGATGACTTTAGATACTTCATATAAGAGGAATCATACCATGTTTGCCTTTTTCATGACTGGCTTATTTCATTTAACGTAATGTGTCAAGGTTCATCCGTGGTGCAGCAGCATGTAGCAGGACTCTCTTCTTCTCTAAAGCTGAGCGGTGTTCTCCTGTAGCGTACACACTGCATTTTCTTTATCCATTCATCTGTCGGTGGACACTTAGGTGGCTTCACTTCTTGATAATGTGAATAGTGCTGCTCTGCACACAGGTATGCAAATATCTCCTTAAGCCCCTGCTTTCAATTCTTTTGGATGTATACCCATAAGTAAGATGCAAATTAAAAATTTGAAAGCATTTTTCTCAGCACCAGAGAGACTTTTGGAAATGGAACCGCTCTGTGCCTCGATTGAGGTGATGAATGTAAACATACAACTAAATGCTCAGGCACATGTACGAGTACCCACCAAATGGAGGGAATCTGAACGAGACCGGGGGCGACATGGCTGTCAGAGCTCTGCGTACGATGCTGTGTTACAGTTGTGCAAGGTGCTACCGGCAGGGGAAACTGGAGGCACTGTATGGCATCTCCGTGACTTCTCACGACTGCGTGTGCATAAAAATAATCAGTGTCAAAATAAGTTTCATTTGAAGAGAAAGCATTTTCCTCACAGCCCTCGAGGTTAGAGTGTGCCACTGAAGAGGGGACCTGATCTGGAAAGGGGGTTTGGGGGAGGTGTACGTGGAAGGGTAAGGCATCCTCAGCATTGTCCCAAAGGAGAAACTGGAGGGGGAGCTGAGGCCAAACTGAAGTGCTAAGTGGACTGAAGGTGGCAGCTCAAGGCCCAGCAGCAGGACCGCTATGGTGGAGATGGGGCCCTGGACCTTCGATGAGAGCCGGCAAAACGATGAGGCCACCTCAGAGCTGAACCCCCAGAGTGTGGGCCTGGAGCCAGCCACTGACCACCTTCTTTAGAGCACATTCTTTCCGGGAACAGGGTGGGAGCAAGGCAGGATGGCGAGATCTGGGCGGGGCCCAGGACCTGAGCCAGGTCCACTCGTCACTGGGAGATCCAGACAGGGGACTTGCCCCCAAGAGGCTGATGTTCCCTCTCGATTCTAAATGAGCTTCAGCTTCCTACTGGCAGCTGCTGCAACATCTCAGAGACTTTCCTTGGATGCTTGAGACTGTGAACCTTAATCAGGAGCAGAACCCTATGCTCCTTAATCAGGAGCATATCCCTATGTTATAGGGATCGTTTCCTTGCTTCACCAAAAACTTTCAGGATATTGGAAGCTACTGTTCATTTAGCACTTGTTACAGGCCAGATTTTTGCTAACTGCTTTACAAAAGTCATGTATTTCACCTCACAACAACCCTGTCAGCTAGCTCCCACGCTCCCATTTTAAAGGAAATTGAGATTCTAAGAAATAACTGACTAGGTTTCGAATTGCAGAGCTGACAAGGGGTAAAAGTGAGGCTTGAAGCCAAGTCTCCCTGAATCTAAAGTCCACGCTTGGAGCCCCTGGTCTCTCCTGGTTCTCAGAATTTATCAGTGAGATTAAAAGTGCAGCTTCAGAGAAAAAGCAGACACTGATAACAGTGATGGTTCAGTAAATAAAGCTGATGAGACTGAGTTCCATATTACAAAATGCCGTCAAGTGCTTTGAGATTCTTCTTCATCCAAAGCTCGGAGACCGTGAAAAGACTGTGACAGCAGCCACTGGGCATTCATTCTCCCAGGATGCTGGTGGTCTCCTGCGTGTCCGGTGTTTGCCCCGTTCTCCTCGGTCATCAACGGGTCACTGCTGAGAGATGCTAGAGGTCAGAAGTTCAGCAGACACCCATAGACCCCGACTTGTAATAAACTAGAGCCGATCTGTAGTCATCTTCTGAATAAGCTGCAATTTCAAAATAAAGTTTATAAATTCATTTTAACTCTAAAATTAACATGTGCCCATTATAGAAAATCTTGAAAAAAATGTAAAGAAACAAAGGAAAAACTCACCTGCAGTAAAATCACTCAATATTTTGGGATAATGTGAATAGTATGTCTTTGCCTACTTGTCAAAAATTGCATATATAGTGCATACTATTTTGCAATCAGATATTTCACTTCATACCATGAACACTGTACTATTGATATATTTTTCCATCCCCCAAAATGCATCTGTAACATAGTATTCTATTTGTGTAGATACTACAGTTTATTTCCTCAATATCCTATTGGAACATTGCGTTGTTTCTAAATATTCTTATTTTTAAGCAATGTTAAAATGAGTACACATATTACTAAACACCCCCTGCCCTCCATGTAGCCCCTAAGTTAAATTTCTACAAGTAAAACCATGTTTTTCAAGGCTTGTGATGAATATTGACAAATTATATTTTAGAAAGATGTTTTAATATCATCAATAATGTATGAATTGTTTCCTTCACAAATTTGCAAAATACTGACTAGCGGATTTTTCTAATTATTTTGGCAATTTTATAAGAAAAAGCTATCTCATTTTAATTGTATATGTTTATTGCTTTTTTGTTTTCTTGCTTTGCAAACTGTTGTTTTTTCTCAAATAATTTTAATCAGCTCTTTTTATTTTATTTTTTTAAATTACTTTATTGTTGTTCAATTACAGTTGTCTGCATTTTCTCCCCACCACTCCCCACCCCCGCAGCCAAACCCACCTCCCTCCCTTGCTTCTTCCCTCCCCCTTGGTTTTGTCCCTGTGTCCTTTATAGTAGTTCCTGGAAACCCTTCTTCCACTGTCCCCTCCCCCCTCCCCTCTGGCTGCTGTTAGATTATTCTTAATTTCAATGTCTCTGGTTATATTTTGTTTGCATTTTTCTTTTGTTGATTATAAGCCAGGTGGTGAGGGACAAATACCATATGATCTCACCTTTAACTGGAACATAATCAGCTCTTTTTATATTCAAGATAGTAAGCCTTTGTTTTTTATAATACAAATATTTTCTGTTTTCTATTTATTTTAGTTATACAAAAACATACACTTAAATAGTTTAACTCTCTCAGTAACTCACATAATAAGTTATGCCTTTAATACTGATTTAGAAAGGCCTTCCCTGCTCTATTTCATAAATATTCAATGGGTTTTTTTCTCCTAATACTTTAATCCACCTGGAATTTATATGCTATACTTTAAATTTTTATATGTCAACCTTAATTTTTGGAGAACATGTTTTATAAAACACATTTTAATACTCACTTAACACAATGACTTTAAATTTGTAAAATAAAAAAAGTATTTCATTTCATTCTAGTCCTCTGAATTTCACTTTTGGAGAAGAAGAAGGGCAAGGGAAAATGAAATCCCCAATAATTTTCTCCTGTGGCTTTGTTTCCAAAAGTATTATGCTTCTCATCTTTGTACAGAAATCCTCTTAATTCTAGTACATAGCCTTAATGAATCTGGCATAATTCCAGCATCCATGATTTATATAAATTCTACTTGAACCAATTAAGTATTTCAGTCTGTGCCCTCTCTTGGGATGGAGGATATTCACTGGGACTTTACTCAAACTGCTTAAATAACTATTTTTAATGTCTGCATAGATTTCTTCTACATAATTAAGGCTATTTATTAATTAATTATTAGTTAATCAAAAGTTAAGTAGAAAAATGCCCTCAAAGTCCAGTGTGGTCATGAGCATGCATGCATACATAAGAAAAAAAATTTTAAGATTTTATTTACTTTTTAGAGAGAGGTAAGGAGAGGGAGAAAGAGAGAGATGAACATCGATGTGTGGATGCCCCTTGCACACCCCCATCTGGAAACCTGGCCCACAACCCAGGCATGTGCCCTGGCTGGGAATGGAACCAGCAACCCTTTGGTTCACAGGCCGCTCCTCAGTACACTGAGCCACACCATCCAGGGCAGAAAAAAAATTTTATTATGTTTGGGAGAAAACAAACTTTCAAATTTCAAATTGACAAAGGAAGTACTATAGCTCTAAGCAGAGCAAGCTTTTCAGAGAGCATTTGATAATAGTATCAAGATCTTTAATCAATAATCTAACAAGTTTGATACTTTCGTTGCCCCTTCGATCATTTTTAGAGAGAGCCATAAACACTACATTCAATCCATCGGAGGAAATTACACCCAGTGCAAATGAAGGGGGAGGAACGCTGCAGGAACCTAAAGGTCCCTTTTCCCTGAGAACTCTCCAGGAGTTGGTTCATAATGAGGTTTAACTTTGATAAATGAATAAAGCTAAGAAAAATAAGCAGAAATGCAGTGATTAGTGTCAAAGAGAAATCTGGATTACTGTAATAGAAAAGCAATTTCAAAAGGGCAATGCCAGACAAACAGGAATTGAATCGAGGGTACTGCACCTACTTTTACAAAAGTCTAAATAAAGGTCTATTGGAAGGGAGTGAATGCCAAGGTCACCTCACCCTCTTCTGATCTAAGGAGCCTTTGTTTAGAATTTCCTATGTGTTGGGAATTGTGCTATTCGTGCTCATTTATCTCTTTAGTACTTTAACAACAACAACAAAAAAACCTGAGAGTGCTATTCTAAATAGCTTTGTTACAGGGGCAAACTGAGCCGACAAAGTGAGGTCGCCTAATAAGATAAAATCACTGTGTGTCCCCTTTGTCTGGGACGAACTTGGTTTGTCTGTATTGTTTCAGTGTAATTGTTAATAGTGCCTACTTAGATCCTAAAATGTGTTCCACTTTGAACAGTTAATTCTGTGGTCCAATTGCTGCTGTAATGAGTAACCTCAAATGTCGTGACTGAAAATAACACAAATTAGTTATCTTGCATTTCTAAAGACAGTGGGCTGAAACCGATGTGCCAGCAAGCCTGCATTCACTTGCAGAGGCTGCAGAGGAGGAGCCTCACCTTCTCCAGGTTCAGTGACTGCCTGTGCTCCATGGCCCCTGGCCTCTTCCTCCAACCCCAAAGCCAACCGTGGCTGCTCAAGACCCTTCTCAGGCCACGTCACTCAGACCTTGTCCCCTCCCTTTCCCTTGAGGACCTTTGGGTTTCCATTTGGACCCATCCAGATAATCCAGGCTACTCTTCCTATTTCACCGCCAGCAGATCGGCAACCTTAATTCCATCTGCAATCTTAATTCCCCTTTACCATGGAACCTAACGTATCCCCAGGTCCTGGGATTAAGACAGAAAAATCTCTGGGAAAGCCAGTTCACTGTCGACCACAGCCACTCTATAGGCAGCAGGGCCAAATTTTGAAGGCAGGCTTTCTGACTCAAGTCTAGTGGAATTTCAGTAATCCAGGAGGCTGTCTTTGGTAGAAAAGTCTTGTTGGGTCTTTGTGAGAGGTTGGGAGGTGGGAAGAGTGTGAAAATTTCAAACAAAAGGCCAATAAAAATATCTATCAATGCTTTCTTTATTCAAGGCACTTAATTAGCTATAGAAGTAATATCTAGAAAATAGTGTCCCTGCCTTGGGCCACAAGTATATTCTTATCTACATGCAGAATGCATCTGTCTCTACCAAAGGGGTCTATAACAAATGAATATGAGACTATATTAATTAAACATGTAAGAACTCAGATGCAACAAGTAAAGGCAATTTAAGTTTCACATTAATCAAATATGTTAGGGCTAGTTTTATTATTTTCTTATCACAACAAACATCGTATCTATAGTGGAAAATACTGTTTAGAAAAAAATGTTCCAACCACTCCCAATCTTGAGAGATCATCTGTTATAAATAAACTCATAGCAGCGTACTTTCACAAAAATCTCTGTGGGCTCCCTTATTTCCATGGTATCTTCACAGAGTTTTTTTTACACTGTCAGCATCCTCGAGGGGCTTGAGACACGCCTGCACTTCCAAACTGCCTTCCGGGAAGGTGGCATCAGGTGGAGTTCCCACCAGCGTGGAACCCGCTGCTTGTTGTCACAGCACGTCCACAATCACTGGGTCTCACCTTTTCTTTTTCTTTGTCCACTTGGGAGACAAATGCAGGCATCTTATTTTTTATATGTACTTCAAGGGTTTATGTGAGTCTCCATGTCTGACATGCAGTCATGTTTAATTGGAAATGTCCAATATTCGTGAGACCTATGTGTTTCTCTAATTGCATGTGGTGAACTTCCAGGTATCATTTTGTATTTCTGGCATTATAACTATTTTCTATTGTCAAAAATAAAATTTGGCATTAAAGGAATGAAATCTGTGACTTTTAAACTAGTGCAATAGAAGTTCCTTAAAGAGGTATTTCAGAGATAGTGCGAACTACAGCATCCATGTCAGGACCAGTTTTAGTGCCCAGAGAGATACGTTGGAGGGGACACATTCATGTAGGTAGGGGGCATATGTGTCCAAAAGAGAAACTGAGTCACATTTATGTTGGAGTCATGGCTCATATTCTCTTCATTTTATGTGATCAAAAAACATGTGGCTGAAGAACATGTGTGCACATGCACAATCAGCCGGATGTTTACTGCATCGTCTCAGATAAGTAATTCACTGTGTGTGTGTGTGTGTGTGTGTGTGTTGTATTTCATTTGACTAGTTGGCCTGAAGCAGAACCGTCAGAGTTCAAAAGGTCAAAGTGTTTCTAAATTGTTTTACTTCAAAATGACTCCGGAATCCATACACTGTGTATGTCATGCTTTGTTTCTTATTCCATTGATCCGGGTTTCACATCTGTTGCTTGGCTTATCGCACATTATACAAAGTATCGGCTTTTAGGAGCCAGCTTCTTCATTTTGGCCTTCACCCAAAGAACATCGTAGCCCATTTTGTTTTGTGCCAGTTGATCCCTTTGGGTTAGATCACAGTATCAAATTTTGTCGGACTAAATTGTATCTTTCATAAGCAGATGAGAGGATGAGCCAAATGAAGGGCAAGATGTTAATAGTTTGTTGTGATGCTGAAGGCCAGTGTGCTTGTACACGCTTTGTAATTTGGTTCATTATGTTCCTTTTCTTTCACAAAGGATTCTTGTCTGTGCATTATGTGCAGCTCATCTCCATTATTATGGTGCATTAATTGCTTTGAAGAGTCATCAGTTTGCATGTTGTGATTTGACAGTTCACACCTCTGATGGAGATGCCCCCAAGATATGGAAGGAGCATAGAGTAGCCAGGGTGTCGGGGTGCTGGGAAGGGTGGCTAGGGGTCCCCATGCTCATACTTCAGCAAAGCTACGCTGGTGGCTTAGTTGCCACTCTGGCTCCCGTGGGTTTTCATTGCCTGCTCCCTATTTCAAAGGTCAAACCCCCCTGTCCTCCTGCACACAAGACTCAGGAGATCAGCACCAACAGCTGGTGCCCATTGACCACGGCTCCCAAAGAGGAATGATTAGCTCACAGTCACATAGTGCCTACCTGTCCTCACCCTTGGAGGAAGTATTTTTGCTTTAAACAGACTAGGGGTGATTGGTATATACTGTTCCCTCCACATTCACCATGGTCATTTGAGAGCTAAATTTATAAGAAGGACCACTTTTTTTTTTTTTTTTCAGAATGTCTGCAGCATCACAAAAGGGAGCATGTTAGAGCCAGGCAGCACTGTAATGTCCCCAGCCTGTCCCGTGGGCAGGGTGTGATAGCGTACACAGTGCCTCAAAGAGCATTTTCACATGTATTTTCATGTGTATTAGGACAATTTTTTAATAAGCTCATCATTGCCTAATTAATGGATAATTTTGCCTCAGATGAGGCAACAGTGAAACATAGCAATCAATAGTAAAACCCTTTTAAGTAGATTACAAGTTAGCAAAGGGAATGAAATAAAAATGTAAGGAAAGACCATGATCAAGTATTTACAGATAAGAACATCGTGGGGGGAAGCTTGATTCTGGAGTCAGGCCTGACTCTGGATCCAGCCAGCTCACAGGCTGGGCCCTTTGGGCCGCAGACCGGAACTTCAGTTGTGAGCTTTGTGCAGTGGCTACTTCTCCAGGCCGTTTCGAGCCCAATGTGACAGTGCATGAAAAGCCCAGACATGTACCGAACACAAAATAAATGTTGTTCCCTTCTTTTAAAAAGCAAGTAATCAGTTAATGTGCTAGGTATTGTTTACCACTGCGGTTCCTGTTCGCGAGTGAAGACGGCGCAGAATGTCAACTGGCCTGTAGTCAGTGGGATCGGGACTGACTGTCAGCTCTCCCGGGCCAGAGAGGGCGAGCAAGGACAGATGGGCAAAGCTGAGGCCAAAACTTTGGGCTCTGCCCTCTTAGGGAGACATCGCCTCTTCAGCGGAGGGCTGTGTGCAGTGAGGATGGCATCAAGTGCCTGTTGTGTTGCAGGCAGGCATTGGATGTCAGCCTCGGGGATTTGCTAACGGGCGAGAACATTTGCCATGCCTCTGCCTTCCCGGGGCCAGATGGAGAGGCAAACGCTAATTGAATTGTCACACAAATAAATAAGCGATCACATATTATTATGAAAAATGTTATAAAGCAAGCTTCTGGTACCATGGGAGTGTAAACCAAGGAGGCCGTAGCTGGTGTGGAGGGGTGATGGAGGCTCTTCTGTGCCCACAACAGCCAGCGGAGACCGGAAGGATGAACAGGGGCTCACAGGGGTGGGGACGGCATATGGGGCGCTCATGCTTGCTGGGGGGTTGCACGTGAAAATCTCTGCGCTGGGAAAGAATGGGAACCAGGTTGGAGGAACCAAAGAAAGGTTTGCGCACCTGGATAATAGGGAGGAAAGAGGGTCTCCGTGACATGGAATGGGTTTGGAGGAGTGGCCTGGGGTCAAATTATAAAGATTTGTCAAAGTAGAAGAAGGCTTTGTTTATCCTAAAAGTGATGAGAGATGGTTGGGAGGTGTCTACACATAACAATTTGAAAAGATGCCCTGGAAGGCCGTTTTAGTCGGTGGTCTCCAGAGAAACAGAACCAATAGGAGAGATACCGTGTGTATACAGTGTAAAAACACATAAGAATATACCATATCAATATCAATGTATAAATATATAAGATGAATATATATAGACCGGCACATTTACGTGAGGAGATTAATCACAAGGGATTGACTCACACAATCGTGGAGGCTGAGGCGTCCCAGGATCTGCATCTGAAAAGGCAGGCCCGGAGAGCCCTGGTATAATCGGTCTGAGTCTGAAGGCCTGAGAGCCAGCGGAGCCAGTGGTGTAGATCCTTGCCCCAGTCTGAAAGCCAAGGGCAAGAGAAGACCGATGCCCCAGCTCACAGTCAGGCAGGAAGAAAAGGGAGCAGATGCCTCTTTCCTTTGCCTTTGGTTCTATGCAGGCTCTCAGTAGATTGGGTGATGTTCACCCAGCATATGGAGGTGGATCCTTTTCACTGAGTCTGCTGATTTAAATGTTAATCTCATCTGGGAACCCCTCACAGACACACACAGAAATATTGTTAACTGTGGGCACACTGTGACCAGTCAGGTCGAAACACTAGATGACCCGTCACCTCCCTTACAGAGTAGACCATGGTGGTCAGCAGTGGTTGCAGGGGTAAGGTTCAGTGCCTGTTGCAGTGGCCTGGTGAGAGGTGACAAGCCAATCTGAGGAGGTGATGAGGGAGCTGGAGAAGATGCTATATGAGGGGGGACGCAAAAAGCCCAGAATTATCTTCTGGGGGGTGGGCCCCTTGTGGTACAGGCTTCCCTCACTGGGGAGTGTTCTAGGAACCCACCTGTATCAGTGTACCAGCAGGTGTTGTTTTGAGAGGCTGTGTTCGGCTTCAGTGAATTTTTTTTGAAGACTCTTTCCATGTGTTTGCCCCTTTCCTAATGGGTGAATTACGAGCACACCTGCCCACACTGTGTGCTGAGTGTTCAGCCGTTTATGACCAAAAACCAGCACGATCCCCATGCCCCACCCTCCCTATTCACCAGATCTCACCCCTAGTGACTATATTGTACTTCCCCGATGAAAAAAGTCCTCAAAGGGAAACATTTTGCCAATGTAGAAGAGGTGAAACAAAAAACAGCAGAAGCTCTAAAAGGCATCAAAACTGACACGTTCAAAACCTGTTTTGAGCAGTGGGAAAAATGTCTCACTAAGTACATTGCATCAAATGGAGTACTTTGAAAGCGACTGAAGTTTAACATGTAAGAATACATGCACAATTTTTTCACTAAGAAATTCCAGGGTGTTTGGGTCTCCCCTCATATTTAAGAGAGATTCGGGATTGTAGACAGGACTTGTTGACAGAGTGGATGGAGATAGGAGAGCAGCTTCATCTGAGAAGGAGGTTGGCTTCTGAGCTGCTGCTTTCGTCCCAGGGAGAGGGACCACCCCCTGGACAAAGTTCAGAGCAAAATTATAAACTTGAGACTGCAGTGATCATACTTTCTGTTGCTGGAACATCCTTGCCTCCAATAATTCCATTTAAGGACATTTTGATTAAATCACTTTAAATGTAAAATAGCTCTGCCTTCTCTAGGAAAGGCTGAAGCTAGTCCTTTAAAACTGGACAGTACGAGATGGCTTGAACTTCAGAACTCACTTTGTGTCAGGCACCTTTACACATCCTTTTCACTTAGTCTGCACTGAGGTCCTGTGAGGTCACTGGGTAGGCTCTTGTTGATAACACAGAAACCAAGGTGCCCAGAGGTGTGAGCCTGGCTCAGAGCCTGGCTCCTCTATGTCAGGAGCCCTGGCTTTCTCCTGAATCCAGGTCCAGTGCTCACCCCACAATCCTTCAGAGCACTCTACTCAGGCTTTTGGGGTGTGACCCCCCCTCAGCAGTTTTTCCCTCCCTCACTCCCACTAAGACCAAAGGTCTCCCTCTCTCTCCCCCTTCCATGATGGGCTGAGCTTTCCAAAGAATGGACAGGATACCAGTAGCTCCAGAGTCTCTCAAAGTACTGGTTTAAACTAGATTCCTAACAGGTTCCCTAGATGCCTCCTAGGCCCTCTAGTGGTGAAGCTCGGTTAGTTTCCCCCTCCCAGGGGTACTGCGTCTCAACACTGCCCAGCTGGGTGCAGAAATTACACAGGTTGAGATAGGTCCGCCCCCTCCCCCGCACCTCGAGCTCCATCCCCCTTGTGAGGTTGCTGCCTCCCAGGGCCTCTCCCTTTTCTTTCATTTTCTGCAAATTTTCACTTATCAGTTAGTAAGCAGTTCCCTTCTCCCTACTTTCTGTTTAATAACTTTATAGAACGTGATCTGACAAAACACACTTCAAGTGTCCATTATGCACAGTCGAAGATCAGAAGATTGGAAAAATTGATTTGTGTGTATGTGTTTTATATCTGTGTGTATGTGATGTGTGTGTGGTGTATGTGTTTTTATGTCTGTGCCATGTGTATGTATATCTCTGTGTGTTTGCATGTGATGTGTGTTGTGTTTATATATGTACCTGTCCGTGTGTCTGTGAAAAGGCTTCTCCAGGCTGATCCACAGAAAACATCTACCCTGCCCCTCCTGCGTGTTTGGAGGTGACAGATGAGTCCACGTGTGCAGTGCGTTCCTAGCAGGTGGTTTGACGCTGCCTTCTGTTTAAAACTAATTTTCATGCATCTGAACCTGGGAATGCTGTTCCCAAGTTCAGCAAGGCCCTTGGGCCTTCTTCTCCAAACCCTGTGTCACAGTTCAGCTTCACACAAACAGTAATGTGTACTTGAATCCCCTAAAGATGGGATAAAAAGCCAGGGCTACCCAGTCAGTTCTGAGCAGGACCTGACAGTCAGTATTTCTAGGTCCCAGCAGAGGTCAGGGCTGCTGGTCCCAGGACTGCACTTTGAACAGCAAGGTCCTAGAACACACAGCACAGAGGATGGTCAAATGCATTGCTGTTTCAGGCTACTGGCCATGGAGT
Organism: Glossophaga mutica; assembly: GCA_039655065.1. Classification (NCBI taxonomy): domain Eukaryota; kingdom Metazoa; phylum Chordata; class Mammalia; order Chiroptera; family Phyllostomidae; genus Glossophaga; species Glossophaga mutica. The sequence continues at coordinate 27,173,945 of CM077315.1, forward strand.
AAGTTACTAGGCACTACCTTGTCCGTGAAACCCAGGCAACTATTTCTAGACACAATTTATTGAGCATCTTCTCTCTTTCTGGTTCCACAGCAGATCTTTTAATATGTCACCCCTCATTCCTAAGAAGATCAACCACTCAAACTAAGTCCTCAAGTTCTAGTAGGTGGTATAGAAATAGTCAGTGAGAAGCTGGGTGATTTCCATTTCCTTCCAGAAACTACTCCATTTCTTTCTGCCAATGGCCACCTGTTTGTTTTTCTCACAGTAGGTTTCTACGAATGGGCATCTCACTTCAAACCAAGATCAGCAATGAGAATGCCTCCCTTTGAATGCATCCCAGTTAGTTTCATTCCTGGAGCCCCAAACACAGTCCCTAGAATAGATGTTGAGACTCAAGGGAAACAAACCTTGTTCCAGTCTTTTTAGACTAAGGATGTGTATGTTTGGGTATTTCAATTAAGAAGAGGAAGGGAAGGTAAGAACATCATCAAACACTTGTACTCTAATACTACAGGTCCCCTCTGAAAGTTAAAAGGCCCACTTCGGAAAGTTTAACTGTGGATCTGACCTTCACATGAGAACAGTTATAAGAACTCACTGGAATGTCAGATTTCCTTAAATAAGTGATTGGGTAGTAAGGTCATATTTACTAATAATTTCTTCATGCATGCTTAATTTTCATCCACATTACTAATATGCCTTTTGAAAAATGCATGGACTACTTAGTAAAGCACTAGCATTTCCTATTATATATTTTATTCAGTCTGCTATGGTTTCCTTTATTAGGAACAAGCTTGATATCATTTTCCCTTCCTCATCTCTGCTTACCCAGCAATTCACAGAGAAAATGCCTTCTTTTCTCACTTTGCCCAAATTGTTTCATGCAAAGAATGGTATGGCGGAATAAACTTTAGTCTACTCCACTGAAATTGAGTGGAGACCCAATTATGTGCCTTCATCTTGTACCAAGACTATCCCTAATATAATGCTAAGCTTGGAACCATTACACTTGCTGCCTAAAACCCTTTTCCATGCATTTTTGTATGGCTAGCTTCTTCTGCTTTGTGGTTATTCAGGTCTCAGTTGAAGAGTTCCTTCTGTGACAAGTATGTTCTAGGCAGGGCCTGAGAGTCTGCAGATAGTCTTCTAAAACAAGCCACAAGCTATTGTATCTAGAACAGGTACTTCCCCCATGAACACATATTCACACACACACTCTCTCTCTCAATCACACTATAGTCCAAGCTTTAGTATCCAATAGAACTCTGCAATGGCAGAAAGATTCTGTGTCTGCATTGTCTGATATGGTAGCCACTACCTGCACATGGCTATTGAGCTCTTGACTATGGCTAGTGCACCTGAAGAACTGGATTTTTCCTTTGATTTATCTTGATTTAATTTAAATTTAAGTAGTCACATGTGGCAAGTGGCTGCCATGTTAGACCACGTAGCTTTAATATATAAACCTATTTCATCCGTTTGCATCTCTTATCTCTAACTAAAATGACCTTACTCATGTATTTTACATGGCTCGTCATCTGTCTCTTCAGGCCAGAATGTCTTTTCTGTTAACAGATGGATAGCCGACACTCAGCACAGGGACTGACATGTAGTAAGTCTTCAATGAAACTTCATTCAATTGACTCTCAAATTAATAAATGCCCCCTAAGAGCACTTAGTTGTTTTTAAACATTATGCATCTAATGATATTGTTTTCCACTGAATAACCCAGTAGTCAAACTCTGGGAACTGGTATAGCATAAAATGCTATCAGGTTGTTTACTGACATAATTTCTTTTATGAGATTCAGCTCAACATTTTTCACTCATCCTAATCGATTATATATTCTTTGTGTCTGTCTGTCTTTCCATTATACTGAGACAGATCTGGAGTCTGCCTCTCCCAGTTCCAGTACATTGGCATATTTGGCAAATGTGAATTTTGTTTCTGTATCCTGCTTGTGGCTTCTTATACTACCCAAGTCTTGTAGAAAGTGGAGGTGTTGGAGGAGGTCATTGAGAGGATGTGACCGCCATTTGTCCTATGAGCTGGACCCATATATAGTCAGAGGCTCCTCACCCCTCTCCTGTCCTTGATTGTATGTCCTGCCCACCATTCCCACAGTGTGAACTGTTTTCAAGGACATGGCCTTGAGATAGTAAGGTATTATTGAGACTATCTGGATGGTATACGAGATTGAACCCAGTTAAGACCTCTACCTAAACTTTTAAGACTCTGATAGGTGCTCACAGAGATCTACTTGTCCTGCAATTGCCCAACACAAGCCTCATTTGTAAGTTCCCTTGCTTATTAAGCCTACCACCTACCAGACTGGAGCCGCGCCTCTCTCCTTCATGTCTCCTTGCCCTCCGAGTATGGGAGCCCGTTTGTGAACAAACAGGAAGCTTAAGATTCAGATCCGAGACATGTATCGTCTTTAGACAGGTTTTTGGGATTATAGTTAAGTCTTTGGCTATTGGAGGAGGACAAAAGGCCAGACCTTCATTATTGCATGTTATAATATGTTTTGTTATAATTATTTTTTTCTTTAGCAGTATTCTCATAGTAGTTTTAAAAAGCAGCATGAAAGTATAAAAGTGAACTCTGTTTAAGACTCTCTTTTTATGCAGATGTTAAATGGCTCTGCCATGTCAATTTCTTAATAATTAAGGTACACATGCATTATTTTGTCTGTCCCAGGAATCAAAGTGTGTGTGTGTGTGTGTGTGTGTGTGTGTAAATTTGCTAGTGAAAAAATTAAATAATGTTGGAGAAAATAAATGAAAAATACATCTCTCTACCCAAACATACCTGGGTTTATTTTTGCCAATTAAATTCAAATTCTGTCCATATGTGTATTTCATAGACATGAGCACGTTATTTTGTGTATTTTCACACAACATTCTAAGTAGATCAACAAGGTTTAATAACTATTTTATGTCATGGCTGTATTCTAGTATGTCACCAGCTGATGCGGACACCAGCTAGCAGTGTCCGCATCATTATGGATGAAATAAAAACATACACATGGACTACCAAATCCGGTGGAGAAAAAAGGACAATAGTGTGGCTTTTCTCTCAAGGGGAGCAAAAGCTGCAGCCTCCACCAAGACAGGCCTTTATTCTCTATCTCCTCACATTACAAGATGGTCCTCACTCACTATCCCCAGTTACAACAAAAGGAGCATTGGCCCCTAATCACATCACAGAAGAAGGATATTAGCAAATGAAAAGACAAGAGTGGTTGAGTCGGTTACACTGGTCCTCCCAAGGTTCAGCATGGATTTTAGGAAGTTACAACAAGCATTTGCAGGGTGAGGGAGAGTTTTCAGCAAGAAGCAAAACAGCTTAGGTATATTGCAAATATGATTACCCACGAGAGAACCTATCTGTGGGCGTATCTCTGAGTGGGAGCTGGGCCCACGCCATGCAGAAGGGTCTGCCACACATGAGCACATGTTATTTTGTGTATTTTCACACAATATTCTAAGTAGATCAACAAGGTTTAATAACTGTTTTATCTCATGGCTGTATTCTAGTATGTTGTTACACAAACATTCATTCAACTAGTCCCCTTTCACTGGACATTTAATGGATGCCGGTGTTATTTCATTACTAGGAATAACACTACAGCAAACACCTCGTATTTTCATACATGTAGTGCAACCTAACTCAGAGAAAACGAGGACTGGCGTCCAAATGGAATAGAGTGTATGAGTTCTTCATGGCTCTTGTGGAATTTTGCCATGCTACTTTCCAAAAGGGTGATACCGACTTACACCACCACCACATGGGGTGCAACTGTGCAGATTTGTAACCAAGGTGTTTCTTTTATTTTCCTAAATTGGGCTAGTTTTTACAATAATGTAGATAACAATATCAGTGGCAACAAAAGCAGGAGCTAATACTCTTGAGATATATTATGTGACAGGCATAAAATGCTTTAGAAATATTGTTTTTATAGTGGTTAAAATGTAATATCTGGAGGCCGATTTCATGGGGTCAAGTCTAGACTCCACCATATAATCTGTATTTGCTTTTATTCCCTCCTTACAAAAGGGTCATAGGATTACTGTGAGGATCACGTGAGCTAATATAGTAGAGAGCCTAGGTAAGCACTGGATAATAATTGGTCATTATTCCTAATTATAAGTGTTTTTAATGTTGTGCTGGGATTCCAGCTGCCGAGGCCCTTTGCCAAGGATTCCAAGTCCAGAGACCCTTTTCTGGCTGAAATATGCACCTCCACTGCAGGGACAACCGCTGCTTTCTAAAAAATGCTACTGTCACTGCCCGGTTCAATCAGGCTGGACTTGGCTCACAAAATGAGAGCAGAAGGTTACTGTGATTCACTGGGAATGTCATGACATAATTCCCTGTTTCCAAGACAATAAAGCTGGGTTTTTATGCTCTTATTTTCTTCATGCTTGAGCTCTGAAGGTAGTTTCTTCTGTATTGAGAGTGTTTCATGGAATTAGGAAATTCCACCATCAATTATATGGGCCTGATGGGCAGGAATCCTGACGTCTCACTCAGGACCCAGCGCACACCTCCCTCGCCCCAGGAAGGCTCTCTGTACATGCCTACCAACCCGCATCTCCCCAAACATCACCGTAAACACTTGCGGTTATTTCCTAATGAACTCTGTTCACAAATGCTTAGTCAGTTATTCTTACTAGCATAACATTCCTTTTAAGCATAATGATGTTGGAAAAACAGAAACAATATAAGCACATTTAGCTATGACTGATTGTGAGTAGGGGTTTTTTGGAGTTTCTTTGCAGATTTGATAAATTAATTGTAAATTTCCCAAGGGGGACCTAACCCGAATTGATCTTTGTCTTTTATTCTCTAATGTTTAGTTTCTATTCTAGTCCCAGTGACTATCCATTGAGACCAAAGTTTGAATATTGCCAAGGGCTCATTAAATTGCTGATATAACCTACTTTCTCCAGAGAACCTGATTTCAATTTTCATAATGAATTAATACCTCTTTCTCCTCCAATCTCTTTGCTGCTACAGCTCTTTGTGGAGACCACTGATATCAATGGCAGGACTCTTGAGGGGCCAGTCCCTCTGGACGTCATTGTAATTGATCAGAATGACAACAGACCAATCTTTCGAGAAGGCCCCTATGTTGGCCATGTCATGGAAGGATCACCCACAGGTACGTTAAGTTGGCTTATCGTTAGCATTATGGCTTGGGAGGTGGCCCACTCTGGTCTTTGGGGATCCTAGAGGCTGTTTTACCGCCGCCGCAACTTGATGCCGGGACGCATCCATGCTGACACATGATTTCCCCGGATAGAAGCAGGAGCTGGAAAGATGCAACTCAGGACATGACTGGGGTGTTGCAAACTATAAAAAACTTCTCCCCTTGTCTCTGAAGGTGATCCTTCAAGGATGACCGACAGCTAAGTCTTCCACGTGTGGCTGCTGTCGGACACCCTGTTAACACCCAGCTTGCCCTCGTGCGGGCCCAAGGCTGAACTGTGTGACACAGTGGAGCTGTGGAGAAAATTAGAGTCGCCACTGCGCGCTCCTCCATTCTTTCCTTTCTTAACTGCATTGTAATCAGAGCCACTTTGGAAAAATGGGTAGGACTTGCCCCCCTCTTTCTTCAGATGGGCATGGCGAAACCTTTGTCTTCAGTCAAAGGGCCAAAGGCAAAGACATTTACTTCTCTCCCTGGAAGTACTTGTACCTACTGTTATGGAAATGACTCAAAGTTACTATAGAGCTCCTTTTATCTTTTTCCCACAGTTAACCTTTCTGTACGGGAAGGTTTTACAATTTAAAGCTCCCCTTTCTGGCCCAATAGATACTAATTAAAGCATTTTCTGGCCAGCAGCAGAAATCACTCCTAAGTACAATGTTTGAGAAAGTGAAAAGCAAAGAGAAAAATTGCTATTATAAGCCTGGACTCTGATTTTAAGCTTTAAGATTCATTTGAGTGAAAAAGTGCCATATTAAGTGTATCGCCATGGCTGCGTCTAGTTATGCTGAAACAAATAAGTGAAAGAGTCGTTCAGCAGGCCGGACGGGAGGTGGGAGCTTGAGAACTGCTTTGACTGGTCATTCCCCTGACCCCTTGGCTGAACTGATGGGATGTATTGATGACATGTAGATACATGAGGAGCTAGAAGTGTTGTCATGGCAACCTGCCTAGGCTACCAGGTGAATAATTGTGTGTAAGGTGCCTACAACCTCACTTCAACTTCAAGGAGCTGGGTCTCCGTGTATTTCACCAGATACCCAGAGGCAGACTTGAACACATTCTGTTAAAAGGAGAGGGGTCTCCTGTGTGTGCCAGAGGGCAGAGGAGTGAAAACAGCTCTGGAGAGATGGAGAGTGGGCAGGCGAAGGTGGGTCAGATCACTTCAGGGCAGAACTCCCTGTGGCACCTCTCAGTAGGCTGCTTTTGATAGACAGATGGCTTCTGGTGAGAGAGACCCTGGAATTTGGGTTTGATGTTTACAGAAATCTTAAACAAGCTGATGTTCAGAACAAGTAAGGAGAACTGATAGGGAAAGCTATTAAAGGGGCTAGAGTTTGAGCAGAGCAGAAAAATGATTCTCCATTTCCATCTGTGGTACCCGGGCTTTGCAGATGAGTGACTGGAATTCGAGATGGGCTGGAAAGTGTTCTAAATGTAAATGACAACATGACATTGAAGGCAGTCATGAGCGTGTGCCTGTCTTTGTGGATTACACGTGTATACAATTAGACGATGTTCGATTTTCCTCCCACTGTGCCCTTTCTCAGAGTTTCAGAAAGAATTTCAAATTTTAATGGTTTATATACATGTCATATTTTCCAAGAAAATGAATCCTATATGTATGTCGAATTTCTTAAAGCACAAAGCAATTTGCCTTGGGTAGATGCATCTACAGTAGAACGTAAACCGTCTCCAATTTCTGTTTATAATTGGAAATATCCTATAAAAACACGTAAAGCCTTGGATATCGGTATGGAGTAGCTTCTTGTCACTATGCGGAATTTGGCCTGAATCATGGTTCTCTTTTTCACCATCCTCTGGGTTTGACTATAAAGCAGGAATTGGAATGGAGTCAGCCAGATTTTGAGCTAAAATACGGAAATGCTGTGGAAAACTTTTAGAGGGAAAATCACTTAGATCAGGGGTCCTCACCCTTCGCACCATGGCCTGGGACTGGCCCAGGCCTGTTAGGAGCCAGGCCACACAGCAGGAGGTCAGCTTACCGGAAACCATCCCCGACCCCATCCGTGGAAAAATTGTCTTCCACAAAACCGGTCCCTGGTTCCAAAAAGGCTGGGGATTGCTGACTTAGATTACTTAGCACGCCGTGCAGGAGAGCTCAACAGGAGGACAGTGGGAATCTGGGAAGGGTTGTGTCCCTTTTCTAATCTCCCCCCACCCCGAACCTGAACCATTTATAACAACGAACGCAGAATCCTGTGTATTGTAGTCATTGTTCTGGATCCACTTTACAGAAGAGAATGCTGACCTTGGACAGAGTTCAGTGACTTTGCCTGGTTGACACATAATCAGGGCTCAGCCTGTGTCATCTACCTTCAAACCAGGTGCTCTTTCAACTGTCCCCAAACCTTCATGTTGAATACAGCCATCAAACCATGGCAGCATTTCCTGAGCAGTTACTGTGTTTTAAGACCTTTACCTGCACTGTGCCATCTCCTCCTCTGTACCCTGTCCTACCCTGAGAGGTGCATGCCACTCTCCCATCATACATATCAGCAATCCAAGTCTCAGAGAGGTCCAGGAACTTCCCCCAAATCACAAGCTGGTAGATGAGCCAGAATCTAGGTTCATGTCTCTAGCTCCAAGACACTGGCTCTTTCTCATGACCGTATTGGAGTCATCCACCTTCTCTCACATTCTTCACGATGGACTCTTTGCAGGCCCCGCTGGGGGAAAATCAGATGAACTGATTTAGCTTCTGACAGAAAGCGACCAGCTCTCTGCCCAATTATGCAGGCTCATTGAACCACTTTTAATACACATGAGCTGGTGTGCAGTCTTTGGGGTTAAACAGCATTAAATACGAGGTCCTTGTCCTCCTTCAAATCACTCGGGGTCCACATGGCCAGGGCTGTGACCTGTACAGCCTCCCAGAGCCCCACACTCACATTATTAGGTTCTGCCATCACCATCTTAAAATCCTTAACAATTGCTGAGCAAGGGGTCCTGCATTTTCATTTTGCACCAAGCCCTGTAACGTTGGAGTTGGTCCTGTGCCTAGCACTGTGGCCTCGAGCTGGGTTTGATGCACCCCTCACCTACTTAACAAGGTGAGACCTCTGGAAAGTTACTGAACCTTCTAGAAACCTCAATTGCCTTGTCTATAGATGAAGCAGGTACGTAATAGCACCTACCATTGAGAACTATATGCAAGGATTAAATGAGAGAGTGTGCTCTACTCAGTGTTTAGAACATAATAAATGTTCAAGAAATGCCAATGTATTGTTAATGCTGCAATTACTATTCTGGCAGCAGACCCCTAGGAAGGTAAGGCAAAGGGACATGCAGCTTGTGTGAAGGAACATTCATCTCCCAACAAACCAAGCATCATTTTCATGTTCCAGCGTACCCAGGTGCCATCAGCACCGATCTATCACAGAGGAAGGTCACCTGTATTTATCTGTCTGTGCAGACAGGAGACCATTTCCTGCTGCTCAGCACTAAACTTCAGAATAGTGTTTTGGGGAATCATTACTAGATGAAGGAAGACCAACAGACTATGATGGTCTTTGAACTTTGCACATTATAAGCTGTTCCTTTGGTGGAGTCACAGGCATTGATTTATGGGACCTAAGCCCAAGCCCTGGCAGCTCATGGGGCCAGCCAGAGCTCTGTATGAATCTCATGTTTTCTGAATTCTTGAAGCGTGGGTTAGGGGACAGAGGGATGGGAAACCCAGAGTTCCTGGAGGGTGCACATGCTAGGGCCCCACAGTGCTCGCTGGCATCCACTTCCCAATTTTTCCACCAGTAGTCCTCTGGACACCTTTGAGAAGGGCTAGCCATGAGGGATGAGGTACAGACTTCCTCCAGAAGCAGACCCTGGTCTGAGGATCGAGGGCATGAGGTTTACCTGAGAGGTTCAGGGTACCCAGGTGAGGAGTGCTGCAAGAAAGAGAAGCCAGGCGATTCAAGATGCTACATCAGGCTAGCCACCAAGGTGGGCAAATATGGGCTGGATCCCTTGATGTAACAAGCAGTGTGGCTTTTCAGTCCACCAACTGTCCGTTTTTCTTTATTGGTATTGTTGGACTTTCACATTGTAGTTTCTTCCATTCTCAACTATCTGGGCCAATCCAATGGACTCCCGGAATATGGGACATGTGGCTATTTTGAGGGGGTTGGTTTTTTGTTTGTTTGTTTGTTTGGTTGGTTGGTTGGTTGGTTGTTTTACTAAGCAGATATATTTATTTTAAAAATAAAGCAATTTAGCTTTTTGCCAGCTTCTTTTAAGTAAAAAAGTGCAATCACCTTCAAGTCTCGCCATCCAGAGAAAACCATCGTTGCCATCTCGGTGGGCAAGGCTGCAGGGCTCCCCATGAGTGGCTTCACTCACAGCACGTATGTGCACAATGGTACAGAAATGGACCTCAGCATCCTTTCCCGTGACTCACTGTCTTCACTCTGCGGGGTCCAATGGACATTTTGTAAATTAGTAAATAATATCAAGATACATTGTTGCTTTAAACAGCTAGCATCTGGATCTACTACCATCATCTAATTAGCTGATTTCTTACTGATTTAAGTTGTTCTTACTTTTCTGTATTTATAATCAATTCTATAATGGAGAATGCATCTCCTCCTACTTGTGTGACAATTCTTTAGGATAAATACAATGCAAGAGGGGCTTATGGGATCAGGATATGCCTGTTACACTTTGATGTATTTGAGGATGATGCATCTCATCATTGGATTATATTTGTATCTTGGCAAAGCTCATGCATGAAGATACGATAGTCTTTCTTTTCACATCTCAACATACTGGTAGACATTTTCATTTATTTTTTCTGGATTATATCCAATATCTCCAAGTTTTGGGGATCATTTCACTAACTGTATCTGTCAGTTGTAGATTGCCTTGTTCTAGAATCCTCCCTGGGTATCGTGGTCAAGCAGTAGGCTGACATTGTTGACCTGAGCTACCACTGGAGTCTTAGCTAAGGGGTATCGCCTGGGGACAGGTGCCGTTAACAGGATGCTGTGCCATTCAGAGTGGGTCAGGCACCCTGGGATTATGCAGTTGACCATAAAACAAAATTTATGGAAAAGTTGTATAATCCAATCAGAGGCATGTTCACAAAGGGAAAATTCCAGAAATAAAATATATCAAAACTGTTGAGTTGTCCAAACTTTGCTCAAGAAACGGAATCTCCGCCAAGTTTCTCTTAACCATGCCCAGGGTTCCCCAGGTGGTGTGTTCTAGGGTCTCCAATCCAAGCCAAGTAAAACCTTGTCATAGCCAGTGGGTTTCTCCCTCCTTCACACGCCAGCCCCTCTCTGATGCACACCATTGCATAGCCTATTGTTCCCACTGCTGCGTCCGCTGGAGGCCTTCAAGATCCCATAGGGCTCAGTGAGACAGGAAGAATGCCTGGACCCCTTTCTTCTGCTCAGACACCCAGCCAGTCTCACCTTTATTGCCGGTAACTTTGGAAACAGCTCTTCTCACTTTTAGTCATAGCCCTCTCTCCACCTAAATACATGTACGAGTCCACGGGTTTGAGACCCACGCAGGAGAGAGACAGCGCGTGGTTTCTTCAGTCACTCCCCTCTGCAGTCGTGAAGCCTGTACTCCTGGCCAGCCCACATGTCTGCTTCCTTCTGCCAGACATCATTCTCGCATTCGGTCACGTCAGGTCTCCGCATTTGAGGCCCCATGGGTAACTGGGGGACCTGGGAATACACAGCTCCTGTGCTCCTGGAGGTCACTCCCTGGTAAGAATCAGCACTTGGTAGCCCTGCCCACTCACTTGTTGGATGTATTTTAGACTCAAGCTGGAAGTCATTCCTCCCTCACTCTGAATTTGGAAGAGAGAAGGATTCGTGACATCAAATATTCAAAAATAAAATAACAGTAAAAATCAATCAATTAATTTAATTTTTAAAAAGTAATTTAAAGTGGAAGGGGGTTAAAGAAACATCAGTAGCTTCAGGAACTTAGTGATCGATCTACAATGTTTTGAAAGAATAAATCTGATGGGAGTTTCCAGCCAAATTGGAAATCAGGGGACAGCTGAGAAGCTGCAAAATGAAAGTGAAAGAGCCCTTGGGCTGTTAAGGCACAGGGCATGGCAGACACCAAGGCTGCCAAAATTCATCCCGAGACCTTAGGTCCACGAGTGGTCCAGAAATTGTTCATGCTACAGATGAGTGAAGCGATGCCATTGAACAGTTACAATTGCAGGAACACTTGTACTTCAGATCAGTTCCTGATGATGATTTCGTTCAGCAAAGTCATTCAACGAATATTTATTGTGTCGCTTCTATGAGCCAGGTAACATTCTAGATGCTGGAGATATAGCAGTGGCCAAGACCCTTTAGGACCCGACTTTGAAGACATTTACACTTTACTGATAGGAGAAGGATAATTAACAATGAAATGAATAAACAAGGTCATTCACGTTCTTTGGGTAAAATAGAACAAGGTGGTGTCACAGAGTGACAATGAGGTGACATTTAAGCTGAGGCCAGTGAGAATGAGAACCCACCATGGGAACATATCAAGCAAGGATGCCGCAGGCAGAGGAATTAGCAAGTGCAAACGTCTGAGGCAGGAATGACAGATGGAGGGACAGAGAAGAGGCCAGCAGCATGGGAGAGTGTCAGCAAGAAGACTGCTAGGTAAGTCCAAGGAGAGAGGCAAATGCAAGATCACTTTGGACAGAAGTCAGCAAACTATGGGCCATGAGCCAAATCTGTCCTACTGTCTGTTTTTTAAAAATAAAGTTAATAAAGTTTTACCAGAACGCTGCCACGCCCATTTAAGCATTGCTCGTTGTTGTTCATTGAAGCATCGACTGTGGCTATGGCCGTTTTCATACAATGTTAGAGTTGGGTAATGAGTGTGTGTCCCACAAAACCCAAAACCTATACTACCTGTGCATCTATATATGTAATATTTAAAGAGTTTTAAATAAGTAAATATTCTTTACCTGGCCCTTTTCAGAAGAAGTTTGCAAACCCTGGATTAGAGCTCCATGAGTTTTCCTTATACTTTAAATTCAGCTGGAAGCCCTTGGGTGGTTTTAAGCAGGAGAATAGTGAAGTCAGGTTTTGCTGTCAGTGCGGATCAGACACAGGGTCAGCAGCATTCCCAACGTGAGAGGACCAGGGCCTGGACGGAGGTGGGAACAGTGAAGGGGGAGGGGAGGGGTCACTTAAGGTTTTTGTGTCCATGATGAATGGGGGAAGACTAAAAGTTGACTCATTTTATGGCACCAGATTATTGTAACTAATGGAATTACGCTTATACTGTAAACCTTCATAGTTTTGTAAATTTTCTTCAAATATGAACTGGATTTTACCCTCAGCATTTTATCTAAGGCATAATCTGAAGGCCAGGGGACTTGGATTTTCTTGTCTGTAGCACTGATTTTTCAGCGTATGGCAGAGTTCCAGGCCTTCTATTCTCACTCAGTAAATCCCATTCCATGAACAAATGGCCCCAAATGGCAGAAAGCATGAATCACCATAAACCTACATTTTAATTTTATTTTTAAATAAAATTAAAAATTAAAATTATCTTTATCGGCAATTTATTCATTCCTTCAACAAATATCTTGAGTGCCTACTATACACCAGCCACCACTGCTCAGTAAGCAGAGGGTGCAGAGATGCATAAAACAGGTGTGCCCCTGACACCTGGCAGGCTGGTGAGGAAGGCAGACGATAGATACACCCTGGGCCTGCTGTCCCTGCGGCACAGGAGAAAGGAGGCCCGCTGGGAGCGGGAGGGGGGGGGGGGGCGGGGCACCTCCCTCACAGGCACTGAGGGAGAAGATGGGGCCTGACCCCGGGCAATGCAGCAGCGATAATCACCAGTATAATTCTTCTAGTACTGAATATTGGTCTAGGTTCTACACCTATCTTTTAATGAGCTCCCTATAATTCTCCACAGTTGAGCAAACAGAAACTCCGGGAGGTTAGGCTCCTTCCCCAAAGTCACACGGCTGGTGGCTGAGAACACTGGCGTTCCGATTCAGACTGACTCCTGAGCCCATTCAGTTCCTCTCCTTCTGCAGCACCCACTGTCCTTCAACCACTTCACCCATGAAACTGCCAGGGTCTGTCCAGATCTGCCATCCTGAGTCCAGACAGCATTTTCATACGTGTGTATGTGTGAGTGTGTATACGTACATATTTGTGTGTGTGCCTGTATAAGTATGCATATGGGGGTGTGTACAGATGAAGGAGAGAGAGGGCAAGAGTGAGTTGGGGGGAACACATCAGCAGCCATCTTGAGTCATTTTCTTACAGCCTGGCTTGTTGGGGACCTTCCTGTAGCCCACAGTTGCCTGCAGTGGCCTTCTCAAATAGAGCCAGGTTCTCCCCCTAGCGGTAGATTGGGAGACACTCAAGGAGAACTCTTCTCCAAGATTCATAGGCATTCCAGGCCATCAATCCGGACAGTCTACAAATGTCGGTTAGAAAAGATTTACAATCAACAGAGAGCGTGATAAACCAGCTCTCACTGCAGCACCATCACGCTAAGACCATCGTCTCTGGGAGCAGAGTCCAGAGCGACTGCTTGCCCCCACCTGCACAGATACCTCTGGATCACTTTACCTCAATGTATCAGCAGTTCACTGCCGGCAACCCTGGGTGATTTATGTGTGGAACCGCCCCCCTCCTTAAGTAGATAGAAGAGCCTCAACATTCTAAGTTCAATGGGGAGAGGGCATGGAAAATTTCTTTCAAGTGCATGTTTTATAAAATATAGGTCATGAATTGAGTTTTCCAGTATCAAAGAATAAATTTTAATAGGCTTACAGCTTTCTTCCTTTAATTATGGTTGGATTTTTTAATAAACCAAGCATCGTCCCCAAACCTATTTCATTATTCATAAAACTGGCTGTTTTCAAAGATTTCTCAAAAGTTTGGTTTGGGGGATTTTCAGTTTTTTTCTTGCTCCGGTTCTTTACTTTTGTTTCACGTTTTTATCTACTAAGTCAGTGGTTCATAAGGGGCTCCCAACGCAGATACCCTCTCCTTGAGGACGGCGGGGTGTGCTCATGTTTCGGCAGTCGGCCTCTGTGCCCTTGGGAATGGCCCCTTTTCGGAATGATGGAGGACCTCGTGGGCATGTTCCCTTGACCATCGCCACCAGACTCACTGAGCTGCTTGCCATCTGTTCCCACACTTCTCTTATCACCTCTGCAATGCCACCTTCTCTCTTGATGAGGGGGTTCTATCCATCCTTGTTGGTTCACACCCAAGTCACAAGCCAGGGTTAGAGGTGATGATTTGAATAGCAACCTAAATATGTGAACTTAAGTTAATCTAGTTCCTTCATCAAGCAAAAATGGCTAGGAAAGTGTGTTTGACATAGTTTAACTTAAAACGTTGACCCATGCCACTAAACAGATAACCCAAGAGACTGCTGCTGCTGCTGTCACAGCCACCTAGGAGTTCAGACATTGTGGAGCAGTGGTTCAGCTGTGGGTGATCTGCATCTTTCCCCAGACACTTTTGGTTGCCGTCCTGGGGAAGGGGAGGTGGCAACTGGCATCTAGTGGGTAGAGGCCAGGGATGCTGTTGAACACCTTACACTACACAGGACAGCCCACAAAGGATTATTTGGCTTAAGATGTCAGTAGTGCCAAGGTTAAGAAATCCTGCCCTACATGAAGAAAATGAAGAGTTTGGGGTGAGAAGCTCAAGTCTAAAGTCCGGAGGAGAGGCCACAGAGTGCATGCATGGTCAGTAGCTCTCTGTGGTGAGCTCTTGGCTGAGTGATGGCACCACACTGCTCCTCCAAGGACGGTCAGTCAGCATTTAGCCGAAGTTGTCCGTGGGCCCTTGATGAGGGGGAGCTGGTGCCGAGCCCTGTACTAAGGGATTCTTCTGCATTGTTTCATGAACTCGCCCCGGGAATCCTGAGAGGTAGAGGTAGTGATCATCCCCATGTTCCCAACGAGGACACTGAAGCCTCAGAAGTGAGAAAACAATTTTTGCAGGGGAAGAGACCTCTTCCTCAATATGCATTCTTCTCTCCTTCAATAAAAGACCCCAGTGTACTACAGCAGCACTGTGTCCTTGTAAAACCTGTATTACCCAGACCGCGCTGCAGCTCAGTGTGGCCATGTGATGAAATACCAGCCAGAGAGCTATTGATAGAGTTAGGTTAGGTTTCTGGGATGGCTTGGGAACCCAGTCCATTGGGAAGAGCTCCCTTGGTCCTCCTCATCACCTATTTCTCCTTGCTGCCTGGAATGAGGATACGATGGTTAGATATCAGGAAGCCACCATGCTTTCTGAGGTGGCTTTGAGAAGGGAAACCATGTGCTAGGAAGGTGGTCCGAAAGGTAAAATGAGACTGGATTCTGCTGCCTGTGGAATGTCATGTTCGTGCTGGACTGTGTCTCTCCAGAATTATTTTACAGGAGATAATAATGAACTCCTGTCTTATTTAACTCACTGTTACATTGCGCTCTCTGTATTTGTTGCCAAATCTAATGAAACTGATGTATCTAGTGTTACTAAACTGGCATAGCCCAAACAATTTGACTCTACGCCATGCTCTTAAACCAGTGTGCTGTGCTGCCTGAGATATTCAAACCCACTTTCCGCTGTGTTTCATGCCACCAGTTTTTGTATAGTAATCATAAAGTTGAGCCTTTGTTGGAACAAAAATGGTTTTTGTCTCCTCCACTGTCTTAGAATTCTCTCCAGAAAGCATTCTGAGGCCTCTGTCATTAGATATTTTTATTAGATTAAAAACAAACTCAATGCCCTATGATGGAAACTTCCTTAGCATAGTGGTTTTGACTGCCTACTATCACAGCAATTTCAGACCATAGTCCAACACTGATTATCTGAAAATACCTCCAAACTAGATGTCATTGTGTGGCTGCCATTTACGTCAATGTGCTGGCCTCGAGTCCACATCAAGGACCGTGAAGGAGGAGAAGGGTACAGGAATGCTAGGAGGGCTCTAGAAGGTTTTCAGAGAATATTCCTTTTTTTCTTCTTGCCAGTGAATCAACCAGAAATTCACCATGAGGATGTACCTGTCAGTCTGTCGGGGAGGGCAATCTGTCTGGCAAGAGCATAGCACAAGGGTTGAGACCCCTGGCTCCTGTGTCCAGAAGACCTGGTTTTCAGTTCCATGTCCACTACTGATTGGGAGACCTTGACCATGTGGCCTTACCTCTCTGGGCTTTGAGTAACTCCTCTGCAAAATGAGGATTACAATAATGCCGCCAAGGGGTAGCCATGAGGTTCAGTGAGAAAACGGATATCGAATGTTGAGCACCATGTGGGACAAAATACACATGCGCCATAAATGTCGGCAGCTACCGGCCGCTGTTTTTTTTTATGACAGGAGATTCAGAAGGGTCATAGTGCTGTTGCCTTGCATCTTGCAGGGGGAGGGAGGAACTCTGGCAACCAGCAAAGCTAAGCTCCGTCCCTGGCTCCTTCTCTTGTAAGCTGTGTGAATTCAGGTCTCTATTTCATTTTGAATCAGTGATAACCCACTGTTTCAGTATTTTGTATGAGTTTGAATCAGGGAAATTTAAAATGATGCAATATGGAAATAATAAAAATCTCCTTTGTGTACAAATTTAGAAACAATGTAAATTCCTGAACTTTAAGTATTTGTCAAGAATAACATAATTTCAAAATGGCTGGCAGAGTTCTCTCTCTCATATATATGATTATATTTATTTATATGTATATATTTACACATATCAGCTTTGATGGAATCTAGTTTGCATATACAATTCACTGATTTACCCATTTAAAGTACATGATTCAATGGTTTTTAATATACTATTCACAGAATTGTGCAACCATCGCCACAATCAATTTTAGAATATTTCCATCATGCCCGAAGGAAATCCTGAATCCATTAGAAGTCATTTCCCATTTACTGCCCACCCCACCTCGCCAACCCCCTAGCCCTCAGAAACCACAAATCCACTTTCTGCCTCTACAGATCTGCCTATTCTGGACACCTCATAACAACAGAATCACACAGCATGTGGTTTGCTGTGTCTGGCTTCATCCATGCAATATCATATTTTCAAGGTTTATCTGTATTGTATGTAGCATGCGTTGAATCAGTGCTTCATCCCTTTTTATTGCCAAAGACAGCCTTTCTTTAATAAACCTGCTCTTTCCACGGCTGACGCCACTTTCTCTAATAAAATAATTATATGCTATTCTTTGTCAAGATCGGTCTTAAATTATGCACATTCATAATTATTTGAGATATTTGAGAATGTGTGCCTTACATAAAGTGTACCTGTGCTCTACTTACCCTGCAGTTTGTTGCAAGAATTAAACGAGAGAATATACGTAAGTTCTTGGTAACAGGACTGGATATAGGTCGGCCCCTCAGGAAGTGGCCCTGCTCTCTTTCAGTCTGTTCATTTGTTCTGTAGACACCTACTTGTCTTCTGTTTTTCTGTTTCCCTTGCCCTAAGGAATCTCCATCAATTAAGATTCCAATTGAGCCCTGGCTGGTGTAGCTCAGTGGATTGAGCGCGGGCCTGCGAACTAAAGGATCGCGGTTCGATTCCCAGTCAGGGCACATGCCTGGGTTGCAGGACAGTTCCCAGCGACAGTTTCCAGTAGGGGATGCGCGAAAAGCAACCATACATTGACATTTCTCTCCATCTCTCCTTCCCTTCCCCTCTAAAGATAAATAAATAAAATCTTAAAAAAATTAAAAAAAAGATTCCAATTGATTACATACAAGAATTACTATTAAGTGTTTTCTAAGGAGTTTGCTCACCAGATATCCAAAAAAAAAGCCTTTGGAAAAACAACCCAGTTTCCACTAAAATATTAAGTTTTTGGAAACCCATCAATGGTTCAAGTTCGATACTCCTTCATAAATTCCCATCAATAGCTGTGTATTCATAAGGTAATCTGAAACCCTTACTTACGTCAACCTAAGTACATACATTTCTATTATGAGTGGGTATATGAGCTTTAATGAAAGACAGCTTTTGAAAACAGCCATCCTCTGGTCCTTCCTAACTTATTTCAGCAAGACGTGTAAGTGAAAGCCATTCAGCCCTTCTCCATCCTTCACCATCTCCCTTTGTCCTCGGCCACGAGGCGCCACACCACGCAGATAGCTCTGCGCCTTCAACAAGCCCTCATGCTTGCCTCCTGTGTGGGAGACATCAGGCTGGGTACTTTCAAATGTGCCGTTCCATTTCATCTTCCCAGTGATGCCGAGTATCATTATCTCCATGCTGCAGATGAGGAAACATAAGCTTCGATAAGCAGAAGCAAAGCTGTGTGAATTTGGCTCTGTCTGACCTGAAATCCCATCTTCCTTCAGGGAGACAGCATATCCTCCGTGTTGGTGTGGGTCAGTTACTTCTTGGGATTCCTGCTCGTCCTCGTAGTCAGACTCACTCACTCTTATTCAGTGCTCTCTGAGGTGAGCAATCAGTGCTGTTCCCCAGCCAAGGCTCCACACTGAAATAGCAAATGTTTATTTTATTGCTTATTGGAGATGGAACAGGCAAGCAACTAAAACGCAGTGTGGTTTCAGCTGAGAGTCTGCAGGCTCAGAAGCGTCTCTAGGTTGTGCCTGTCCCTGGGGATTTTTCCTTGTAGCAAGGGACAGTCCAGCTGCGCCTGGTCCTATAAAGAGTAAGGTCAGGCTACGTGATAAAAGGGCAAATACCACCAGAGGAAAAATTTCTAGAGTTAGAATACTGTAATCAGGGATCTAGAGAGTAAATGTGGTTCTAGGTAGTTTCACCTTAAGCGTTTTTTGCTGTAAATGTCCTTGCCGCAAGCTTTTTCGCCGCAAACATTCTTGCTGTAGACATTTTCACCATATACCTAATGGGCCATACAAGATAAAATAACTGGTTGACAGTTTGGTTTACATTTGGCAGACTTCATGTCTTTAAGCTAGTTGTCAGTTTGGTTTCATTTCTCCATTGAGAAGTTCTCCCATTTTTAACTCATTTTTTACTGTTATTCTGTTACAGTTGTCTCACATTTTCCCCCTTTGCCCTCCTCCGCCCACCCCACCCCCGCCTCCCACAGTCAGTTCCCACAGATCTTAGCCATCCTACAATGGTTTCTACAGTAATGAGATGTGGTGATCTTAAAGCACGGGGTGATAACAACTACGTACATTGACCTGATAGGAAATGCAGCGATACAGCTTACTGGAAATGTGCATTAAGAGAGTATAAAGCCAGATTACATACTATCCTAGAAAATGAAAATGCATCTGTTTTTTGTAAATCCTTCAGTGAACACAGTCATCCCTCCCAGCCACCGAAACCAAAAGTTTACCAAGCTTTGGCAGATATACCATAGGTGGCTGCTAATTCACAAGTCTTTGAGGGCATTAATTATTGATTCTTTAGTTGGGAACTGATACCTCTCTCAGTAAAGGGAGAAACTGTAGCAAAAAATAAAACAGTGTGATGCTGAGCAAAGGGACCAACCCAGAAGCAGTACATTGTATGACGTATTTTCATTTTGTGCAATAAAATCTTTTTGATTTTTTTAAATTTTCCAGGTTTTATGTATGCTTTTTAATGTCCCCTCTTTTCTTTTTCATTATTTTATCTTTTGTGGCAAGATTGCCTTATGGCCAATTAGTTGTGCAATGAAAATATTTGTGGTGAAAATGCTTCTGGTAAAAATGGTTAGAGCAAACATTCTTATGGCAAAAATACTGAACACAATTAAATTTATCTATTAAAGTATCAATCAGAAATGCATTGCTGTGGCTGGTGTGGCTCAGTGGATTGAGTGCCGACCTGCAAACCAAAGGATTGCTGGTTCAATTCCCAGTCAGGGCACATGCCTGGGTTGCAGGCCAGGTCCCTGGTGGGGAGCACGTGAGAGGCAACCACACAGTGATGTTTCTTTCCTCCTCTTTCTCTCTCCCTTCTCCTCTCTCTAAAAACAAATAAAATATTTTTTAAAAAAGGGATGTTTTCCGCTACAGGTAATAAAATAGCAATTTAAGTGGCTTAACCATCTCTGGTTGATTTTTGTCGTATTTCCAGAAGCTAAACAGTGAGTGGCCGCTGCTTGTGCTTCAGTGATCTGACAGCCAGCCTCTCTGTGAGTCCTCAGCCTCCCTTTCGTGGCTGTGAGACTGTCACAGCTCTTAACTTCACAGCCATGTCTACATTCAGGGAAGCAGAGAGAGGGAAAAGGAGACAGTCTATGGTTTTCATTAGGAAATATAGATACCGTGTATTCTATATACAGGAAATACATATCTATTATATATATATAACTATATATAGTTATGTATAAAATTATATGCACTATATATTTCTATATATAAAATAAGGAACTGGCTCACATAGTTACAGAGGCTGAGAAGTCCCATGATCTACAGTCAGAAAGCTGGAGACCCCGGAGAGCCAATGGTGTAGTTCCAACCTAAAAGCCAGCAGGCTTGAGGGCCAGGAAGAGCCATTGTTTCAGTTCAAGTCTGAGTGCAGAAAAAGACCAATGTCCCAGCTCAAAGACGTCAGGCAGAAGGAGTTTCCTCTTACCCAGCCTTTCAGTTCAACTTTTCAACTGATTGGGTGAGGCCCACCGACTTTGGGGAGGGCAGTCTGCTTTAGTCAGTCTACTGAGTCAAATGTCAGTCTCTCCAGAAACATTGAGAAGACCCAGAACAACATTTGACCAACATTTGCCTACCCTTTAGCCCAGTCAAGCTGACACATACAATTAAACATCACAGTGTTTTAAGCAGAATTTTGGACCCCATGTTCTCCACCCCTGCTCTTACTCCTATGGTTACATTACCTTACATGGAAAAAGAGGCTTTGCAAATGTTAAAGTTATTAATCAGTTGACATTAAAATAGGGAGATTATCCTGGATTATCCAGGCAGATCCAAATAATCATATAAGCCCTGAAAAGTGGAGGAGCCAGGCGGGAGAGTAAGAGACATAGCAGAAGCAGAGTCAGTGAGATGAGGCAGAGAGTGGTTCAAGGAGTTTCAGAGCCTGAGAAGGACTCAGCCATTGTCGGCTTGAAGATGGCCTTGGGCCCTGTCAAAAGCATGAGAAGCAAATCGATTCTGCTGACATCCTAAATAAGCTTGGGAAGGTGTCACCATGAGCTCCACTGTGCCCAGAATCCTGACCCACAGATACCATGAGATAATAAATGGCTGTTCTTTTAAGCCACCAAATTGGTGGTAATTTGTTACAGCAGAAATAGTACAGTATGTGGTTTGCATCTTTGTACACGGCAATTATGAGTGAAGTTGCTTTTCCAAAAATGAAAACCAAAATAGCCAACCAAATAACAGAACTAAAGAGAAATATACAAACTCATAAACTGTTTTAACAACTGTCAAAAGTTCTATTTCAAATGACTTACCAATGTATGATTTTCAAGTATCCCCAATACCGACACCATTCTTAAATAAAAACAGCATCAAAAACAATTTTCAGGACATGTTAGCAACACACCCTAATGAATATCCCATAATTATGAATTCTTTTGATATTCATGCGATGCCACTAATTACGATGAACTCTCCTTTGAAGAGGTCAGGCTGACTGCATTAAGAATCTCTGCAGGCAAGTCCCCAGGCCCATTCAGCTTTCAGAAGTAACAGTACCAACTTGCCACAGTTCACCTCACTTTTCTAGAGTAGACATCTTTCGCGGATGCTGGAATGTGAAGAGACAACAACACTGACAAACCAACATCCCTGCAATTGGGAAAAACTGCCATCATTAATGAAGTTCAGCAAAACCTTAGTTGACTTAACAGCTTAGCAGTCCATGGTCTAAGGACTGTGCATCTTTTAAATGTCTCCCTAAATATTCTTCTGCAAAATGCACATGGAACCTGTGTGCTGGAAGTAACCTTTCCTGATAGGCCCCTCAGCATATTTATGTGGAAATATAACCTCCCCTGACCTGTCTTTGATTCCAGAAGTCTTAGGATGTCTGATTTGTGGAACAGAAAAAGTCACAGAGTAACCCTCCTGGAAATGTTCAGTACGTAGGCCTGATCAAAAAGACAAAGAAACAAATACACGTATCATGGGCAATATCGTGCACATTTGGCCAACAGCATGCTTACTCCTTGCATCCCTCTTGCTTTTCATTTCTTTTGATAAAACAGCTTTATCACAATACAATGCACACACTACACAATTCCCCACTTAAGGTGTACAAGTTGATGTTTTATGGTGCATTCAATCATCACCACAATCAATTTCAGAACGTTTCCATCACACCCTGAAAGAAACCCCAAACTCATTCATTTCTCATTTCTCCCCAAACTCTCTCAACCCTAGACAACCGCTAATCTACTTCCTGGCCTATAGATTTACCTGTTCTGGACACTTTATATAAATGAAATCGCATGACATATGGCCTTTTGTATCTGAGAGACCTCACTTAGCATAATGCTTTCAAGGTTCGTCTGTGTTGTAGCATGTGTCAGTGTTTCAATTTTATTGCCAAATATTCCATTGTATGGATTATTATTTCATTTACATTTTGCATTATTATTTTGTTGTATTTTATTTATTCATAATTTGATGGACATTGGTTTATTGCTAGTTTTGGCAATTATGAGTGATGCTGCTATGAATATTTGTGTAAAAGTTTTACATGGACGTATGTTTTCATTTCTCTTGGGTTTATATCTAGGAATGAAATTGCTAGGTCATAAGGTAACTCTGTGTTACTCTTTTGAGAAACTGCCAAGCTGTTTTCCCCATCAGCTGTGCCATTTCACAGTCCCACCGATCGTGTAGGAGGGTTCTACTTTCTCCACTCTCCTCTTACATCTGTCTCCTATGAGCCACCCCAGTTGTGTGTAAAGTGGTATCTCTGCATCTTCGATTCACAGTTTGTTTCATCAAGATTGTTTTGCATATTCTGGGTCCTTAGTATGTCCATATGAATTTTAGAATCAACTTCTCAATTTGTAATGGATACTTGAACCGGTGTTGTGTTGAATCTGTAGATCAGTTTAAGGAGTATTGCCATCTTAATAATATTGAGCCTTCCAGTCCATGAATATAGAATATTTTTCCATCTATTTAGTCTTTAATTCCCTTCAACAATGTTTTTAGTTTTCAGTATACAGGTCTTGCATATCTTTTGTTATATTTATTCCTAAAGATTTTATTTTTTGATGCAATTATAAATTGAATTATTTTATTAATTTAATTTTTAGATTGTTTTTTGTTATTTTATAGAAACACAACTGATTTCATTGGGATAATAACTAACCTATAGCAGTGTAAGTTTAAGAAGTACAATGTGTTGATTCGATTCATGTATATAGTGCAATATGATTATCCCTGTTGTGTTAGCTAACACCGCTATCATGTCCCATATTTATCATTTCTTTCTTGTAGTGAGAACATTTAAGATCTAGTCTCTCAGCAACTTTGGAACACGTAACACAGGGTGGTTGACCGTAACTGCTGTCCTGTGCATGAGCCTTCCAGAACTTGTTTATCTGGGAACCACAGGTTTGTGGTTCCAGCATCTCCCATTTCTCTGAACCCCAAGCCTGGGGTCACCACCATTCTCTCTGCTTCTGTGGGTTCAGCTTGTGTGGAGTGCCCATACAATTACATTGGTCATGAGCCCTGAAAACTTGCTGGAGCCCTCTTTTACGTGGCATGATTATGCTTATTCTATAGGTTCAGTGGCTTGCTCAGCACTCACACGATAGTTGCCTGAGCCCAGTGCTCCCATTCCGTTTCTTATACCTTCAGAATTGTACAGGTGTATGTGTATGAAGCCAATATTAAGCTAACACATTACGTATCGATGCAGTATTGCCCCAAATTCTCATTCCACTTGGGTTTACCTCTTGTACCTGTTAACTAGGAATGCACTTGCTTGTTCTGTTGTGACATAGGGTTTGTCTCTCACCCCAGAGCCACCTTCTATCTCTCGACCATTAACTGTTCACTATTAATTTAGTTGTTGTTTTTTCTTAAACATGTGTGAATGGACTCATCTCCTAATGACAGTGCATTTCCCTTAAAACTGCCACCCGTGTATTTCCAAGCACACCATCTCCCACCATTCTTGAGGCTAAAACATAGGCACTAAGGTCCAGCCTTATCTCTCACCTTCCAGACTGATTAGAGCGTCCCTTCTAGTCTTCACGCCTCCCCTATCCATCTCTAGATCCCTGGAAGGGCCTTCCCATGATCAACACCAGCATCCTTTCTCTAGAAACAGTGGCCAGCCCCAAACAGTGGGCCTCAGGTGTACCTGCCACGCCACACATGTGTGATGTCTCGTGAAACCAAAGTCAAGTGAAAGTGTCTCAAGCAGCCAGCACCGTGGTTGACTTGTCTCTAAACTCCCACTCTCTGCAGTTGGCACTGCCCCCTCTCAGCGGGCACAGCTGAGCCCGTCTGGAGCGATCTCTGCAAACCTGGGTCTTTGCTGTCTGTGTTTCTCTAAATCTGCAGCATTTCTTGCCTCTCAAATCTCAGGAAGGAAACTCTTCCTTTTTACTTCCTGTACTTTCAGTTCTATACTCTGCTGACTCTCCCATGGTCTTGCCCTCTTAATTATCACCCTCTCCTTTCTGCATCTTCATTCACATCCTCCATCGTTTCTCTCCCTCCAGTGGACACACACTTCCAGGTCGCCCAGTCCTGAGGAGAGAGGCCCCCACCCCTCCACTTTATTTTCCTTACGGGCTGCCTATTATATGCTCTTTTTCTCATTCCTGTCACATAAATACTTTCGGACAATACAGTATTTCTTAATGCAAGCATTGCACAGCTGTGCCTAGATTAAAAGTAGTTTTAGGTGCCATGGTGGTGAACTTTTATTGTTAGCTGTTTGTTTTGATGGATAGCTAAACAATGCATAGTACATCATTCCTGTGATTTTATTCATGCCATTGCTTAGAACTAGGTTAAATTTTAATGATCAATTTAAAGTATATTGTAAAATAAATACATAGAGGTGCCAGTAGTACTCACATATTATAAAGTATAGAATATGTAATTTCAAACTTCAGTCATCTTTGAATGACTGAAATATGAAAAACCTTTGTGGTAAAAGAAGAACTTTAAAGATAAACAGACCTCAGAAGCGACAGTGCCCCTAAACTATCCTCTGGGTGACCCTGGAAAAGTTGGTGTCCTGCAAACCCGCACAGCAGAAAGGGTGCAAAAATTAGAGCTCATGTACTTGAAGACACAGGTGCGTCATCCAGAAAAGCAGTAGGTGTTCTACAAATGGTATCTCATCGTCTCGCGGCTGCTCACTTGACACGTTGCTGAAAATGCACAGGGATGACCCCGTCTCCAGGCTATTCAGTTCACCCAGTAGATGGTCGGGGATGGTTACTGAACTGAAGCCTTATCAACAGCATTTATTGAGTACTCACCATCAGCCAACAATGTACTAAGGTTCTCATGGGACTGTTTCCCTCATTTACCTTTGCAAGAGCCTTGTAAAGTAGGTGCTATTACATCTCCACTTTATAGATGAGAACAGTCTCAAAGGAGATGAGTGGATTACCCATGATCACTCAGCTCGTCCAAGGTGAAGTAGAGGTTTAAAGCCAAGCAGTCTGGTGTCGGGGTTGGTTCTCACACCCACTGTGCTACATCTCCAACGAGGAAGGTTCTGATCTAGGTGCCACACTGCCACACAAGAGAACTTTTCTCTCCCATGCCATTCTTCCCCCAAATTCAGTACAAGAAACATTTGTGCAGAGTTCTTCATGGACTGGGTCTGCTGTAGACATAGAAGACACAGGAAGACTCGCCTCTGCTTTCTGGGGCAAACCATCCAGATGAGTCAAGAAGACAGCTAAATAATGCCATTCATTGAACAGTGCTGTTAGCCACACACGTAGAGATAGTCTTCACTGCCTGTTAGTATGGGCCCAGGGAAGCCAAGCAAGGGACACTCTGCAAAGTCAAATAAAAGAGTAAAAGAATCTTAATAAAGATCAACAGAAATATTACGGAAATAAAACACTAAAATCATTTTCCCTAAATAGTTTGTTATCATAGCAATAGAATCAATCATCTTTGTCACCAGTTTTAATGTTGGCTTTGACAACTTTTCCAGGATCAGAGTTTGATAATATCTGGAGATTTTCATGATATTGAGCAAATATCTGAAAACTGACGTTGAAAAATGTCTACTGTGTCTCACAGCGTCTCAATGAGAAGCAGATGGTGCTCTCGAATTCGGACAGTTGTGGGGGGCTGTTTCACAAAAGGCCTGTTTAAAAGGGGAACCTCGAGGGACAGAGATGTCACCCCTCACCAGGAAGACCAGAGCCCTTATCATCCCCAGCCATGGGGGATGAGGGTACAGTTACAAGCCTGCAAGGAGAGGGTCCTGAGAAGAGGGCCACTAGGGAGGAGCAGGGTGACCTCAGCCTTGGACACAGCCACCCCAAGGCAACCCAGAGGGGAGGGGGCCAGGGAAATGAACACCCTGACCTCACTCAGCTCCTGCAACTTCTGATCTCCAGGCCAGACAAAAAGTCAGACGGCTCGTGTAGTACATTCAGGCCGGCCTGAATGTATTCCCTACACAGTGTAAACCTTCTTGTCTGTTCTTGCTGCTGTTCCCTAAAACAGACTAGACCCATGTGCTTTGAATGGGGAAGAGCCTTGTACTAGCCTGTTGGTCTGCAAATTCTGGAATTTCGGTAGAACAAACAGTGTTCCACAGATGTATTTAAATATCACTACATTTTACTCAAGGCAAAGGTTTCTTTGTATCTGTTTAATCACTGTGAATGAATAACCATGTAACCTTTGAAAGGATTCCCAGCCATATCCCACTGGTTTCTAAACCTTAGAGATACTTGTTTTTGGCAATGTGAAGAGTGTTATTTATTTTTTATTCATGCCTTTAAAGAGACCACATTTTATTTTCTGATAAAGTCAGCTATTAGTATATATGATGCTGTGTTCACTAAAATTTGACTAAATAATTTAATATCTATGTAGAAAACAGTCCCCGGACTGGAATATTCCTAGGTTGTGCATTTTGCATTTTCAGGGTAGGAAGAGCATCTGAGCATTGGAAGCCACACCCCCCTCAAGATATGAGAGGATCCAGGTCAGCAAATTTTTTCAAGGAAGAGGTAGTTTAATGAATGCACCTTGGGCTGTGTGTTCCTCCATTAGCATTTGTTATTACAAAACCATTGGTCTGTCTCCGTATGCTTTCTCACACACCTGATGGTGTCAGAATGACAGGTCTCTCAGTAAGGATGTGTATCTTGCCTCCCGCCTCCCCTCAGACTCCAGCTTATTCTCGTGTGAATGTGCCGGTTCCGTGAGAGCCTGCTGCAAACCAGCTGGATCCTATCCAGAATATCTACTCTCCGCCACACCTTCATGTGGGCACATATATATACAGAGATACAATACACATGGATTTGAGCTGCAAAGAGTTTGAGTGAACTCTTTAATAACTGTGGGGATTTCTCATCTCAAGAAATTTGGGAAATGATGTAATGATGTAAGGTAGCAGCAATTTAATTTGCTAGGTAGGGATTAAGAGCTAGCAAATGTCCCTCTCTTCAAGTTCCTGTGCAAGTCAGAGCATTCGGGGTAGTCTCCAGCCTCCCAGCTGATACGCTAAAAACAGTTTCACTGTCGTGCTCTCAGACACACAACAAGATAGGCAAAGCTGTTCAGTTACTGGTGACCTGTTTAAGTTACATGGAAGGTTGGTTAATTAGCAGTAAGCACATTTCTTGATTAAGGGACAAATTAATATTTAAAGAAGTGCTGAGACCTGTTACAGCAGATAAGGGACTGAGCACGTGGCCTGTGGTTGCCTGTGTAATTCTTTGCAAGGAGGGTCTGAAGTTTGTGGTGACACAGACAATGGCAGTTTTGGGACCAAACATTTCTAGACCCTGGGAATTCAAAGATGGGTACACCAAAGTCAGACCCTTAATGGAGCTCAGGATAAAATAGGCTCCTATATACAATCCTTAATGAAATATTCTAACCGCTGGAAGAGAGGTGAGTAAAGTACCCTGAAAGCACATTGAGAGTAAAGCAAGCTGATGGGGTAAGATAGAGAGCGGAGAAAAGGTTTGGAAACCTCACGATGGTTAGAGGGTGATGGGTCAGCTGAGTCTCGAGAGATAAGCAGGAATCTCATGTAAATAACTTGGAGGATGCTTGCTTCGGGCAGAAGGAATATATGTGCAAAAACCTGAAGGAGGAAGGCGTGATCCGAGAACACAGGTAGAAAGAGTGCCAGGGACTCGTCTGGAAAGGCCAACATAATCCAGGTGATGAAGAGAGGCAGGCATCACGTGAGGTGGATGTGTGAGGACCCTTTTGTCCCAGTGACAGAAATCCAGCCCCAGTGAGTTAAGCAGAAAAAGGAGCGCATTGGCTCATTCATTTAAAAGGACAAGAAGGGACCGCAGGAATGGCTGTGCATAGGTGATCTAATTGTTTTCACACACGTGTTTCTATTCCTGGGCTCCCCTCTCCTCAGTGCTGGATTTCCTCAGGGGGTGGCAAACAACGATGGCCACCTGGCAATTGCCCTACAACCCTAGGACCTCCGGCTACCCCCACACTTTACCAAAGCATTCCTTTCATATTGTTTTACTTAAAGTCCTAGATACTGTTCTGGGCCCAGTCTATGTGACCGTCCCTGAAATTTCAAGTGTACACAGGTGTGGAAAATTCTAAGTGGCCAGATCTGAGTCCTGTGCCCACACCTAGAGCCAGGTGTGGAGGAAAGGTAACGTCAGCCCTCTCTGAACTACAAGGCCTAAGCGGGGCGTGGGGGGGTGGTGATAAACCAAAGGAAAATGAGAATGCTGTTACCAAGAATAAGACAAACAGATGCAAACCACAGAGAGAAATGGGTGACTACCGCATGAAGAAGTCTGGATTAGAGATCCTGATGAGTTTCAAGTAGAAACATGAAAACATGATGGGGACATTTTTGCATTGGAAAAATTATTCCGGCTGCAGGTTGGAGAACGGGCGGGAATGAGGAAGAGGCGGACACCGGACACCCAGTGAGAGTGTTGGAAAGGGCCCCGTCTGAGGTAGTTATGGTAAAGATGGTGAGGGTGAAGCACATTCTGGAGAGATCTAGGAGGTCAAAGAGATGGACTTGGAAGTCTCTGGTGGATTGTAAAGGGAACCAAATTCTTTGAGGGTCTGTGTCCCCTCCCTTTGAATGTAGGTGGACTCTGTGACTGCATTGACAAATAGAATATGGTGAAAGTGACACTTGCCAGTTGCCAAGTCCAGGCCTAAAGAGATGGGCAAATGTATTTTACTCCTCTTGCAACATTTGCTCTGGTATAAGCCAGCACCACGTAAGTTTGACTATCTAGAGACCGTCCTTGGAAAAGCTAAGGCCATATGTAGACACCTAGAAAGATGATTTACTGTTTGGAAAGAGAGACCAAATTGCAGCAAGACACTAGCCATGCGACTCTAGGAGTCGTCTTGGAAGAGATTTTCCATCCACAGCTGACCCTCTGGGGGTCTAAAATGAACCACCCAGCTGAGCCCTTCCTGATTCCTGACCCACAAAATCATGGGATGGATGGAGGGGTGGATGGATGGATGGATGGATACATTTATTAAATGAAGTTCTAGATCTTTGTCACACCGTAAGAGATCTTTGCCTAGAAATCAGCTATACAGTGTTTTGGTGAAATTGATCAACCAGTTATAAATTCACCCAAGGATATAATCCTTCATTACACGTTTTTCTCATTGTAGCCATGATGTGATCATGAGAGGAATGAACCAAATAGTTTGTGTTTATATATTTAAAGATACTTTTAAATAAATAAATATAAATATATATATTTTAATGAAGATAGAGCTCAGAAACAAGAAAGTCAATTTTAGTGCCTATTCCATATGATTCAATTTATTAAAAATTATATATAATATTATTCATGGAAACTAAACATATGGCTAAGATGACCTGAAATGGCCTGGAAGGTTCATCACTAACTATCGACCACAGTGATGTTAGTTAGTGATGAAAGACTGATGGGGACAGAACAGGGAGTAGTGGATACAATGACTTAGCTTGATCTGTAATTTTTTTCCTTTGGCTAAAATAAAAACAAAGCAAATATGACAAAATGTTAACAGTTGGCAATTCCAGATGGCGGGTATACAGATTTTTTTATGATATTGTTCTTTGTGTTTTTCTGTGTTTTTTTTAAGATTCTCAAAATACTGAACTGGAGAAGGAAGTTGCCCCTCCCTGGTTACTGACAATCAGCCCATTTTGTGCATATTTGCCCCTAGATGATTTTTTGGAATATATAAGACATGACAGATACAGTTAAAACCTGTCATAGCTCCTAGGCCCTCTCAACAGAAAGAATGAAGACACGTACACATACATCCACATACATCCATACATGTATCTATAACTATTGGTATATCTGTGTTTTTATTCATATATCACATTTTACAACACAAGTTCAAACCAACATCTCCAATTCCAACCCAGTATCTCAGGGCTTTTTCTAGCCATCCCATCTTTTAATGCTTGTAAATGCCTTTTGCAGCAGTGAGAAACCTGTCATAATCCTCAGTGCATTTACTAACCAGCCTGATGAAATGGCTCAGTATAACCAGTCTCCCAGCCATGCTAGCCATCTCTTCCACCTGCCACGTCTGCCCCACTCCCCCAGCACCCACATTCTGGCAGAAACAGGCCCTGGTCCCTCTCTTTGTCCCACTGAAGGTGCGCATCCATCAGGTCACCATTAACTCCTCCATGCCACTGAGGATGGGGAGTACATTAATCGGGTGAATGTACAGACAGACCAATGTGGGCTCACTAGGATAGTTAGTCCAAACCAGGGGCAATCAAAAGTGGCTTCCTGCTAGAGTCAACACCTTGAATAGGGACAAAGAGGCACCAGCAATGTGGACACTAGGAAGGAAGGGGAATAACATGTATTCTAGGCAGAGGAACAGCTTGGACAAAGGCATGGGAAGGGGGAAGTTTGGTGGCTTCTGCGAAATAAATACATGCAGGTCAGGGGAGCAGGAACAGCAAAAATGGAGAAGGGGAAGTGAGAGAGAGAAGACTGGATGGATGAGCAGGTCCAGATGGCGAAAAGACTTCTAGAAGCATCAGTTTGGTCAATGGTAAAATCTTTTATTTCTCTCTCTTCTGACACATACTTGGCTTGTAAATCCTCTAAACACCTTCAAATGAACTCATCTGTCATGTCCAAAGTTCATTTCAATCTGTCAGATTCAAATCTCATGAGGTGTAGGGACTCAGTCTTATTACCACTGTGCCTCCAACCTCTAGGAAAGTCCTGGCACATAGTATATGCTCATTAAGTATTTCAGTCACCAATGTATATTTGTATATCAAATAGGCTCTTCTGGTCTAGGTAGTTGGCAAACTTCAGCCAACTCCCAGCTTGAGCACCCACAGTCTCTACATGAAATTGCATTTGTTAGTATGAAGATGTGTATACCTATATCCTGCAAACATTTTACTCTATAAAAATATGGGGCCAAGGTGTAAAATTCTTGAGAGGTAGCAGCTGGAAGTATTAGTTGAAATTAGAGAGGATCGTCATTTCCATTAAGGAGTGCCAAATTCTGTAACACAGGTAACATCTTCATGTTAATTCTAAGAAACTGCCTGCCTCATTAGGCAGATAAGACATTCTATGACTTGGATGTGGAATAACCCCTGTGATAAATGAATCTCCTTTTATAAGAGCTTCCACATTACAATAACCTCTTTGGCAGACTTGCTACAAGCAAGGTGGCCAGATCATATTTCAGTGGCCCATTTTATTAGTCAGGATACAACAATTTTTTTTAAATCCCATGAACTCAGTATCTTAACAACATAAAATGATTTCTTCATAATGAAATTTGGGATGCAAATAGGGTGAGCCTCATTCATCTTATAGTTACTACCTCATGTGACCTTCATGGTCACTTAATGGCAGAGGAAGAGGAATGGGGGTGACATTTGGCTTTTACCTCCCTTGGCCCAGGAAAGAAAAATCACTTCTGTCCTCAATTTAATGGCCAGCACTTGTCATGTGGCCCCAACCTAACTGCAAGGGAGACTGGGAATGCAGGAGAGACTCTTTGGTGAACACTAACCCTCTCTGCCGTTCCAACCATCTCTCCCTGTCCCCCATTTGGACTGAGAAAAGAAAAAAGAACTGGCACCTTAATATTGATTCTTTCTAACATGGAACCTGTCTGAAGCTACTTTAGTTATCAATTTGCAATTTATCACAATAGTCTAGAGTATGAGCTTTGACAACAGGCAGCCCGTAAATCTAGCGCCAGCATCTCCATTTCTAGCTGTGGGTACTAGGGCAGTCAACTTTAGCTTTCTCACTCTTAGTTTCCTGGTCTAAAAATGGAGTAAATAATGGTGTCTATACCTTACGGCTTCAAGGATTAGTTAGAAACATGTACATATTCAGTAAGCATGCACTACTATTTATTTGCAGAGATGCTGGATTCAGAATCCCATGGGATCCTTTACTCTGATAAGAATTAAGCCACCTCAATCAGTGTAGAGAAAGGATGTATGGTCATGGTCTCTTGACCCAGCCCAGCATCAGAACCATCCAGATAAACTGGCCTGGGGCCATTGGCCACAGAAGGGTGACATTCTGATGGAGATTCTGATGATGGAATGTGAGAGGCAGAGACATTGTTTAGAGATACCTGGACACTAACCTTGCTCTCTTCCTATGGCTCTCTTAGGATGGGACTTGATAATAATAACTCTCTGAAATGGAAGAAACTATGTTTCTTGTGTAAGAGTTGGCATGATACTAAAAATTATGTATGAAAGAAGTGTTGGGTAGTGACAAATGGGATTCTCCATTCTACCTACCCTACCTTGGTAGGGTTATTAGCAAAACCCTGCACCAAGAACTCTAGAAGTCAATTTAAACTACAATGAAATATGGCATCCTTGCTGTCTGTGGCCACTTCACTTAATGTAAGATTTTGTATCTCTACCTAATTTTATGAGGAACTGTACATTTTAGGATTACGTTTGGCTATACATGATAGGAAGTCTCACTACTGTGGCTTAAACAATGTAGGTGTTATTTGATGACTGCTCTTCAGCTTCAAAATGGTGTCAGGGCTGGCCTCATTGTAATTCTCTTAATCCTTCCCTCAGGTTTGCAAAATGACTGCCACAGCTCTAGCCATCACATCTGTATTCAAGGTAGAGAGAAAGGAAAGGAGTGGTGTCTATCCCCTCTTTTCCACTGCATCTGGAAAGCCAAAGTTTTCCTGAAACAGCATCCTTAGCCCTCTACTACAATAGACTTCTGTGTACATTTCATTGGCCAGAACTATGGCATCTACCCACACCCACCTAATTGCAAGGCAGGTTGGGAAATTATATATTTGCTTTCTTAGACTCTATCGTATAGGCAGGAAAGGAAAAGCAATGACCAGAGTTGAGTGTTTGGTCAACCAACCTCCAATGTTTGCCCCAGGAACTTATCCAAATACGTTATCTGGGAGGGAGAGGAGGCATAACATCTTTTCCTTTGCTCACCTGAGAAGTCCATAGTCTATTACATTTAACCCCATAATTTTTCAACTTGAGGGTTATTTTTGTCTTCTTCAAGAACAAAGCATGAGATGTGGGTAGAATGCTTCTCATTCTCTGCTGAGAACTAAATGCCTGCAGCAGGTCTCGGCTCACTTCTGGTTGCTTACTGTTTTCCAAGTCACCATGATTCTGGAAGGTATTGGGCCTCAGTGGAGCTTAAAATGGATATTGGCTCTTGGGTGCATTTTAGTGGTTTGGCCATAGGAGGGAAATTATACTGCTGAGAATTGTCACCTTGGACAGTTAGAAAACCAAAGTAAATGAACTGAGCAAACCTCCCCCTTAAATAGTGCTCAGAAACCAAAGAGCTGAAAAAATGTAAATGGGATTCATTAAGAGCTGCAGAATTAGCTTTCTTGTGGTACTTTAAGTTGTTGGGGGTTTTTTGTGTTTTTTTTTTTAACCTCTAAAACTTTCTGGCTCATGGCAAGTTTTGAACATGGTTGAGAATGTTTGACTTACAGTGGCTGAGTGGACAGTGGGGGCCAGTGAGAGGAGGTGCTTACTCTGCCGGTCTTAGTGTGCCCACTGGCCCCTGCAACAGCTCCCCTGATGTCTCGGCTTTCCAGTTACGTGCCTTCAGACAATGTTTACGCAGCATGTGAAAGTGCTAGCTGCACTTGATTTTCAGTGTGCTTCTTTTAACACAAAGGAGTTGAGTATTCAGGAATTTCTGTAGTGTTTGGGTCTTTGCCTTCAACCTCAGCAAGAATAATTGTTGGTTAACCTTTACCCTGAAGACTCATTGGCATTTAGTTATCAGGACTGGGGATTTTACTGCTACTCTGAGTGAAGCCAACACTCCGGCACTGATGGCCCCAGGCTGGATCTATCTGGCTAAAAAAAATTTGTTTGGCCTGTGCAGTGTTTTGAAAAGGGGAGATTTCATTTCAGAATCACACTTCTGGCTTCACTTGAAAAGAGGGAAGATTGGATGATACTGGACAACTGTTTGCATGTGACATCCCTAGGCTGGTGCTGAGCACCAGTGGCTGCTTTGAATCAGGGCCACAGTCTCCACCACGCCCCATTGCCTTGCACTCTGCCTGTATCACCTGTTCACTCTCTCTGCATGGTCACCATAGGCATTTTCACTAGTGTCCCCTGTTCCAGATTACTCCCTTTGAAGAGCATTTTCCAAGGGCACACAGAGAGTTCGTGAGTCAAAACTCTTCCTGTCTTCTCACAATCCTTTCAAGCCTTGCTCCCCAGTGTGGTCTGGACAGAGCAGCCTCAGAAACACCTGGGGGTTGTCATGCAAAATCTGGGGCTCTGCTGCTGTCCTGCTACCTCAGAATCTGCATTTTAACAAGATCCCCAGAAGATTCACGGGCTCGTAAAGGGGGAGACGCTCTGGACTAGCAGAGTTTTATATTCTCAGCTGATAACAGAAATGATAAAACCCTCCTCCCAGGCCACGCACTAAAACCAATCCGATCCTGTGCAACAGGGGCCGAGAACCCTTGCTCTTAGCAGGTGCCCCAGGAGATGCTGATGTTCAGGAGCATTAAGGAAGCTCTGCCCAAAGAGCTGGTTCTCGGGTGCGGATATGCATCGGAACCACCCAGACTGCTTCTTAACTTTAATAAAACATTTGATTGTACAAAACAACTCACTCGCACAGGGTAGAAATTTAGAAAAGTCAGATAAACGAAATAAGAAAAGTCCTCTCACTCAGAGACTAACAATCCTGCACCTTAGTGTGTGGCCTATGTTCTGGGCAGACACATATGTTTGTCATTTGCTTGTTTTACCAAAATGAGATGGTGTGGATACCATACCTGTCACTTCAAATTCGCTTTTCTCAGTTAACAAATGCTATTTTTCTCTAAGGAAAAATGTTATTTTCCCCAGTTGACCCCAAAATAGTCTATTTACAATTAATGGCTCTGTCTAAACTGAGTTCCACAGTAAGTGTGATTTTTCCATCCCTAAGTCTCTTATGATCCAGCGTAGTACTTCCCCTCCCTTCCCCACCCTTCTTATTTTCTCTGTACAGTGTTGTTTTGTTAGGAACTGGACCACTGATTGTACAGGAAGTTCCACCTTTTGGACTTCCTGTCTGGTTACTTCCCTGTAGTGTTTCTTTGCTGGCCACTCTATCCTGGAGTGATTTTTTTAACTTTGTATTCCAGGACTCCACTGAAACCCCATGAATTGAAGTCTTAGTGGGTGGGGCTGCTACAGGACAGGGGCCTGGCCCTGAGCAGGCCTGCCCAGGTTCAGCTGGAGTGTGTGGGCTCTTGGCTTTGAGGTGATGTTTATTAAAACTGGGGACAGTGAAACACGGAAGGGCTTAGCATAGGAGAAGGAACCAGAGGTCCTGGGTGGGGCTGCCTGAGCTCACTGGGAAGTCAGAGAAGAGGGGTCCAGGGGACAGGTCCAGGGGATCAGCCTGGGACAAGCTGCCACTGCCCACTGCCCAGAGTTTAGGAGACCCGTGCCCCTGTGGGGGAAGAAGCGGGGGAAGAAAGGAATCCCTCCTTTGTCCTAAAGCTTTTGTCTCTGTCTTGCAGGCGGGAATCTTAGGGGAGGTCTCCGGGGAGGGTTTTATCATTTTTCCAGGTGTGCTCTTTCAGGGTCATGGTCTTCACTGATTGGTCAGTGACAGGGAAGGGGGTCTTCAGTCACTGCAGTTGGTTCTGGCGTTGCCCACCTGGTTTTGCTGCTTTTCTGGGCCTGGAGCTGAAACACACGTGAGGCATAGATGTCACCTCCAGGGAGGAAAGGTCACCCTGGGGGTGAGGCCCTTGTTTTCCCAGTTTCCCCCTGCCAGGCACTCAGGGCCTTCCGCCCTGGTGACCCTCTGCTGTGAATTGCTCAGCCAGTCTCTTCAGCTCTCTGTCTTCGTTTTTTCTATCCCACTTGCCAAGGAATTTCCTAGCGTCTTACTCTCCCGTCTCAGGGCCTGGCAGTCTGCAGTGTGTGTACTTGCCCAGGTGGGTCTGAGTTAGAGAACTAAGATGCTGATTCATTCAGCAGGGGAGGGTGACCTGGCCCCTGAACTACCAGGTGCCTCGCCTCCTGCACCTGCATTCAGAGAGGCACTGTAGTATTTTGATTTATAAGAAAAGTGTACATTTGGTCATTTAGATAACCGAAACATATTTCTGATAGAGGTCTGGTCTTCCTCCAGGGTTCCTGGCTCACAGCTCACAAACCCTGAAATTTCCTGAGTGTTGAGAGTGGTGAGGGTGTTTTGTTATGTTAATAGGTGACTTGAGGAAGGACCTGCCCTGGTTATCAGTAGAGCCAATTGTGTGATTAGGTTAGAAATTTCAGTTCCAACCTCTGACCCCAAGAGAGGGGAAAGGGAAAGGAGATTGAGTTCACTTGCCAGTGGTCCGTGACTTAATCATGCCCACATAGCGAAGCCTCCCTAAGAACCCAAAAGGATGAGGTTCAAAGAGCTCTCAGGCTGATGAGACAGTGGAGATCTGGGGAGAGGAAGGACGGGGCTGCTGGCAGGGGCGGCTAAAGCAGGAGAGAAGGAGCCTCCACCCAGCATGCCTGCTCTCACCGCTCGCCACTGAGCAAGCATCCAGGAAATCCACTGGAGCTGACCCTGGGGGCTGACCCTTGCGGCGGACCCCTGGAGCTGACCTGGCTGAGAAGTGGCCTGGTTCTTAAGAGGACAGCTCCTATACTAGGCTGGCTCTTCTTAGCTTTCAGAAGATTGTATCCCTGATTCAAACCGCACACCCGCGTCTGCCTGTGGGGCTGGGTATGTCAGTGCAAACCCACCCAGGCTGAGTGGCCTCTGCCGCCTCCAACCCACCTGTCCGCCTCCTGCCCTGGGGACTCTGCAGGGTCAATGAATACCTGCTAGACACCCTTTAGTAACCCCCTGTGACATTCATGACATCTTAACCCACCTACACACATTTTCCAAGAATAGTAAGACCAAAGTATAATATAAAGGAAAATGAACCTACAATAGAATATCTAGGTTAATATGTAACAGCTCAGGCACAACCGCCGTGGAAGATGTGATGAAGTTGTCCAATGAGACTGTCCTCAGGCAGGACTGCCACAGACGCATCCACTGCCAGTTCAGTGACACAAGTCTGTCGTGCGTTGGTCACTCAAATGACATTCAGCAATAACATCAGTTAAGTGATTTTTTTTTCCCAGAACTGGTAGGCTCTAAATCAAACAAAAATTTAAAAAAATGAAAAACAAGCTCCCCTCTGTTGCTATAGTGGCTACATTCTGATGAAATGCGTAGTATATTCAACTGTACAAAAGTATTTGGGGTTTGAATGTAAAGTTGAGTTAAGTTCGCCCTGGCCCGGTGGCTCAGCTGGTCAGAGTGTCATCCCGTATACCGAAAGTTTATGAGTTTAATTCATGGCCAGGGCACAGCCCTGGGTTGTGTATGGGAGGCAACCAATCAGTGTTTCTCATGTGGATGTTTCTCTCTGTCTCTGTCTCTCCATCCCCCTTCCCCCAGCCCCGCTCCCTTCCTCTCTCTCTAAAATCAATAAACATGTCCTCAGATAAGGATTTAAGAAATAAAAATTTCTTAAAAATTGAGTTAAGTTCTAGATTCAAATCATTATAAATAGATGAGAGTTATTTTTTCCCACCAAAAGAATGCTTATCAGGATCATCCAAAATTCCTGTGGACTATTTCTGTCTGACACCAGACCCCCATACATCACCAGATGGATGTGTGGCATCCGATGCCATCTCCCACCAAACATCAGTGACACTCTTAGTCATTGTGAGGACTGAAAAATGCCCCCAACATTCCCACACACGTCCCTAAGCACATGGCTTCTGTTGTCGTCTTCGAATGACCCCAGTGGCCTGAATCCCCACCCCGACTCCACTGCCTAACAGCTTCTTGACCCTGTGCAGGCCTCAGCTGTCTCATCTACCAAATGGGTGCATAGGGGAAGTTAGACAGTAGCTCCAGTTTCAAAGGATACTTAGCACAGTGCTTAGTGAATTATAAGTATTAAGTGAATGTTATGTATAATTTATATATTATTTATTATTGTTCATTAAATTACCATGAGTAAATGAGAGCTTATAAGCAATGAGCCAAGATTCAAAGTGCTGTGTCATAGATTTTAGAGGTCTGAATGAGATTCTAGAGCCTCTGCATACCTCCTGCATAATGGCTCCCCGGACAGAGTTTATCAGCATAATGGCTCCCTGGACAGAGTTCCGAAGCTGCTTCGACATGAGAACTCACAGCAAAACCATCACGGGCATATTCATGCTTTCTGAGATGCGCACTCTGGAATCGCTTGGCAGTTCTCACTGCGTGGCTTCAGGCCGCTATCGGAGATCACAGCGTCCCCAGATGGAGCCCTAAGTTGAGATGTAAAACAACAAAAGCCTCCAAGACTACAGTCTGGTTCAAAGACAAGCAGCACTCACGAAGGAATAACAGTGTAAGAGCTTCTGCAATTAGATGCTAAATTATTTGGTGCCATCCTTAAATTATGTAGGAAATAGAGAAAGGAAAAGCTCGGTGTATGTGGGAGAAAGCTTCAAGAAGGAGGGAGGCGTGCGCCAGCCCGAAAGGTGGAGGGAATCCGAGTCAGGACAGAGGAGGGAATGTAAATAGGTTGAAGGGGGGCTGGATGGAGAGAGGCTTGGGAGGCCTGGGGTGTTGGTGCCCAGGCCTGGGAATTCAGACTTGCTAGCAGAGCTTTCAGAACTAGAGAAAGTTCCCTACTAGAAAAAATGTAATATTTAAAGCAAAATCAATGTGTTGCCAATGTCTTGGTAGCATGTCTGCAGGGATGTACTTGCTGATATTTACTGAGACCATGTCAAGAGCTGGGGGGCTGATGCTAAACTGATGCCAGGAGGTGCCCATGGAAATGCCACCTTTGGGTGTGCACGAGCTTTTGTGGCCTGGGAAAGGAAGTGTTCTCGTGGGACTATTATTCTTGGCTTCGGGAAGGGAACATGCAGTTGCTGCCGAGGGATCTTTCTGAGTATACATGCTTGTTTACAAAGATGAATGACTAGCTCAGCAGTGAGCAGAAATGATCCTTTTTCTGGAGATGGAATGGGAACCTTGCCCAGAATTTCTGTTACAGTGTGCTGCCAGAGCCCAGTGACTCAGAAACAAAGTTCATGTTTACCATGCCTGCTAGGAACTAGGGTGGCTGCAAAACCACTACTTCATTGCTCAGTTTCTGTGTGGAGGGGATGCAAGGATGTATGCAATGGCAGTGGTATCACCACTGATGTCAGGAAACCACACTAAGCTTACTTCATTCATTCATTCATTCATTCATTCATTCAAGAAGCACTTAATGCCAGGCTTCTGACCTTACAGGAAATACATATGTCTCCCTCTAGTACAGGGAAACAAACAAGCAAGGTGAAAAAACATATTAGGTGGTGAGAACAATAGAGAAAAACAAGCATGATAAGGGCAGTACTGGGGCGAGGGTAGCAGTGGTTCAGTTTTCACCGAGTGGGCAAGAGAAGGCTCATCTGAGAAAGTAACATGAGAGCACAGCCTGAAGAATGTGAGACAGTGAGCCACATCCATATCTGGAGGAGGAACACTCCAAACAGAGGAAGTGGCATGTGCAAAGGTCCTGAGGCAGGGGTGCATCTGGCATGCTGGAGGGACTATAAGGAGTCCATGTGAGTAAAGTGAGTAAAGGATGGAGCAAAGTGAGAAGGGAGAGGGAAGCGGGAGGTGAGTTTGGAAGAAGCAGGGGAGCAGATCATGTACATCTATGTAGGCATTGTGCATAGCCCAGCTTTTACTCACGTGGAAAAATGAACTATCAGGAGTTTGAGCAGAAGAGTGTGACTGACTTTCATTTTGTGAGACTTCCCTGGCTGAGGGAAAGAAACAAAGTGGAAGAGAACATAAGCAAGATGGCCAGGGAGGAGGCTCTTTCAGTAATACAACCAAACTGAGCTGGCTGGAGGGGGCGTGCCCTGGAGATGATGAGTGATCGCTCTACATGTGTTTGGAAGGGAGAGCTGACATATTTGCTGATTAAGTGTGTACCTGATATAAGAGAAAGAGAAAAGTCAAGGAAGATCCAATACTTGTGACTCCTAGCGATTGGCTAGAAACCCAACTTCTCCAAGGAGGTTCTGTTGCCAGTGGCCACCTCTTCCCTCCATCAATGATACCCAGGAAGTTTGATGGCTAGAAGTTACCTCCTTTCAAAGTGGCTTCTCCTGCCAGCAGAAACAGCTATATAAAACAACACTCTGGAGACCTTGGGTGTGAGGTATGATGATTGATTCTTCTGGAAGACCTTCTGCCCAGCTCTCCCACATTAAGGGGTGAGGCAGACAGAGTTTTCATACAGCTTTCCTTCAGCCCAGTCACTGTTCAAAGGAGGTAGAAAAGTCAGCAGTAACAGCTGGCTACAGGGTTAGTGGCCACATGGTAGGCACCGGGAAGTGGTTAAAAGCTGAGGTCAGCTGGAACCTGAACTCTTATTAGTTTCCACATGGGAAACTAATTAATAATTAATATAATATATCAATAACTAATAAAGATGAATTTATCTCACCGTGTTGAACATCAGCCTCCTGATCTGTGAAATGGGATAACCCATTTCCCGCCTCACAAGGTTATCGAGATGATGACCACATGTACAGCACTGTGCCTGGGTTGTGAAGTTCAATGACCGGTCATCAGGTAGACAAGGACATTAATGTCTTCAGCGGCCACATACCAGCTACTTCCCTCCCGTCGTTTCCAAGACGTACAGAAAGGGGCCTATGTCCCTCCCTCCCTCCTCTGTTTTGTTGACATCCTACCTTTAAAACTTTTCTCTGTTTTGGGTCATAATTTCATTTTGAATTATGGTAGTACATTTTATTTAATGTCTCCAAGGGGTTAAGCCCTGCCTTGGGACCTTTAGGTGAGTGAATTCCCTCTAATCCTGTCCTCCCAGCAAGGTAAGAGGTATGATAGTCGTGTACAGGTGAGGTTCCTAAGGTTAATGGCTTTTCTAAGGTCACGAGGCAATTGAAAAGAGAGACTCAGATTTAAACCCTGGGACTGCAAAGGTTATGAGGTGACATGATGATAACAAGAAGGCAGGGAGGGAGAGGGGAAGGGATAAGAAGAAGTTGGGGGAAGAGGAAAGGCCAAAAAAGAAGAAATAACATATATATTGCCAGGCTTTGTTATTAGACCTTTCTATGTTTGAACTTTTTAATCCTCATAGTATAACCTTTTAGGGAAGCTTCCGTTGTTGTCCCGCATTGCTGCTGAGGAAATGGAGCCTCTGGAAGGTTAAGTCACTTGCCCAGGGTCCCACCGCTGCTGAGGCTTTTGGATCCAAGCAGCCTTTGCTGCAAAGCCTATATGCTGTGCTGGCGGGCCTGCCCCGTGTCCACGGTTTCCTCATCTTATCCCCTAGCACGTCCCTCCTTGGGCACAGGCAACCCTGTTCTTCCCAGGGCATACCTCTCCCACGAGGTTGTGTGTCCCCAAAGGACATTGAAGACCTTGTATTGAGAGGCCATGGAAACAGCCCTGTATTTGTTACTCTGTTAAGAAGAGGTGCAGCTGGTAAAAGACAGGCCTGTCTTCCTTGTGCCGAATTCAGACCCGTCAAGAGGATCAACCCTTCAGTTGAAGGCGGGGGAGCAGTTCTCATTAGCCCATGTATGTTCCTGCTCAGTCTGTGACATGTTTTGATTTCTCTCAAGGTACCATCAAATACTCTAATTTGAAAAAAAACATTAGAGAGCATACCCACAAGTGAACATTATCTGCTCTGATGTGACTTTTAGAAAGTCTAGTTATTCTTGATATGCAAACTAACCTGTAAGGAGCTCAGGCATGGGAGAGAAGCAGGATGCATTATTCATTGGGAAACACCTTCCTGTGTTTTAGAAGTGAGAGCATGCCAGTGCTGATTTAATGCCACCCCAGTACTTAGGAGGAATTCAGTTAGAGATACACTTGTAGCTTCAAGAGTTGCTTATTTCATAAGCTATGAATGGTATTTTGAAGACATTATGCTCCTGTGAAGCTAAGAGATAAAATTTTGTACTTCATTTTTATTTTTGACACTATTACAGATGTCCCCATTGTCCACCCCCATCCTCTCAGCTCCCCCCGCTCCCTCTGGCCATCACCGCACTGCTGTGTGTGTCCGAGGGTCATGCATACATGTTCTTTGGCTAATCCCTTCGCCATCTTCCCTCCAGCCCCCCTCCCCGTCCCCCTCTCACAGCTGTCCGTCAGTTCCATGTAGCTATGCCTCTGTTTCTATTTTGTTTATTTTTTTCATTAGATTCCACATGCAATTGAAATTATATGGTACTCATCTTTCTCTGACTGGCTTAGCATAATAATCTCTAAATCCATCC
This sequence comes from Glossophaga mutica, assembly GCA_039655065.1. Taxonomy (NCBI): domain Eukaryota; kingdom Metazoa; phylum Chordata; class Mammalia; order Chiroptera; family Phyllostomidae; genus Glossophaga; species Glossophaga mutica. The sequence continues at coordinate 27,217,099 of CM077315.1, forward strand.
ATGTTGTCGAAAAGGGTGAGATTTCCTTCTGTATGGCATTCATTCCATTGTGTAAATGTACCACAGCTTTTTTATCCACTCATCTACTGATGGGCACTTGGGCTGTTTTCAGATCTCAGCTATTGTAAATAACACTTCAATGAACATAGGGGTCCATATATTCTTTTGAATTGGTGTTTCAGGATTCTAAGGATATATTCCCAGAAGTGGAATCTCTGGGTCATAAGGCAGTTCCATTTTTAATTTTTTAAGGAAACTCCATACTGCTTTCTGCAGAGGCTGCACCAGTCTGCATTCCCACCAACAGTGCATGAGGGTTCCCTTTTCTCCACATCCTGGCCAGCACTTGTTAGTTGATTTATTGATGGTATCTCATTGTGGTTTTAATTTACATCTCTGTGATGCTTAGTGACTTTGAGCATTTTTTTCTTGTGTCTATTTTATCTTTGTATCTACTTGTCCTGTTTCTCCAATATATTGGCAAAACTCTTGGTGGCAAGAATCAAGTCCTATAACTACTTATAACTGCAATGCCTGACATATTAATCTGTCCATATCAGAGCAACAAAAATAAAAACCGAAAAAAAACATTGTTGTAAATGAGAAAATCCCCAAGAGAAAAAGCTGTAGAGAACTGACCTGGAGCAATTCACTTCCCTGTTTGATATCCACACCTGGTCTATTTGCAGGTCCAAAGAAGGTCTCTGCTGTCCTATAGCAAAAATGCCCATGTCTTTAGCAGTCACGCATAGAGCTGTTTATTCGGTTACTCAGTAGTTCTCAACCTTGAGCATGCATATAGGAAGGTTGTTAAAATACCAATTGCTTGGCCAACTGCCCAGGTTTCTCACTCAGTAGGTATTAATTCTCAGGGCATCCATAACATATCACCACAAAGTTAGTGGCTTAAAACAACAGAAACTTACTCTCTAATAATTCTGAAGTCCAGAGATCCAAAATTAAGGTGCTGGCAGGGCAGTGCTTCCTCCAAAGGCTCCGGGGGAAAATCCTTCCTGCCTCTTCCAGCCCTAGTGGCTACATCACTTCGACCTCGGCCTGCATCTCCGCATGGCCTTCTCTTCCATCTCATACCTCCCTTTGCTTTTCTCTTTTAAGGGCATCTGACATTACTTAGGGCCTACCTTGATAAGTTTGCATGATCTCATCTTGATATCCTTAACTTGATTACATCAGCAAGGACCCTTTTTCCAAATAAGGTCCCATTCACAGGTCCTAGGGACTGGGATCTGGACCTATTCTTAAGGGAGCCATCATTCGACCCTACAGCAAGCCTGGAATGAGCCTTGAGAATTTGCATTTTTGCATTTGTAACACGTTCCTAATTGATGCCGAAAGTTGCTCAGAGGTTGGAATAGAGGGCTGGACCATTACTTTGAAGAGAGAAAAAAATAATACAACGCCTTCTTTGAAATAGGCCTTTTTCTGTAGAGTTTTTAAAATAGATTGTATCTCATGGGATTGATTTATAGTATCCATTAAGCCAGATGTGTAGCTATACCACTAGAATTAATTTTTAAGTTGCTAACCCTTAATTATTTGTAGAAGATGGGACAAAAATGATAGAAGCAATTTGGAAATAGTCTTTATATGCAGTCTATAATGAATGCTATTTAAAACAATGGCTTTTCATATTCTCATACAAATGATGCAGCTAATATTCAAATCCATAGACTGTTCAAATGCTTTGTAGCCTGAAAAGAATACAAAGATCCTTAGACTACAAATTGTGATTTGTCACTGCCACGGCGTGTTTCAGTAGAATGGCATGGTCCTGAAGAAAGGAAATTAATTCTGGATTCAGATCCCGAGTGTGTTCCCTTTTTGGCTATAAAAAGTTGGGTCTTAGTTTTCTTGTCTAAACAGTATAGGCAATAATATTTTGTCCTAATAATAACAGGCTTACTATGATGATCAATTAAGAGCACTTTGTAAACTGCCGAGTGTTTTGAAATATGTTATTTCTGTAATGATGAGGTAGAGGACAAATGTAAAGTGAAGTTAACTCATGAAACTGTACTAAAGATAGTTCTCACAAAAAATTCTAGCCCAAGTCTGTGAATTTGGCTTCTCCCATGGTTTCAAATTGCTCTTTTTCAAGGATGATTACAGTGTCTCCCATCTCACATGGTCTACAACGTGACTTTTGTAAGAACTCCTTTCATTGAGGCGTGAGGACTTGTCCCATCCCCTTAGATCTAAGTGGGAGGGGGACTCACGTGTAACCAATGGAATGCGGTAGAAGTGACTTCTAAGGTGAGGTCATACAGGCCAGGCAGCTTTCACTTTGTTCCCTGGGAATCTTCCTGTTGGAGTCCTACCTTTGAGCAAGCCCACGCTAACTCACAGAGAGAGAGCGCATGAAAAGGAGACCTGAGAGGGCATGAAAAGAGATGCCTTGCCAGCCAGTCCCCACCCCACTGTCCCAGCTACATCCATCCTCCGACTGCAGCCAAGAGACCCCAAGCCAGAGCGCCAGAGCCGTCCAGCCCGGCTGAGCCCTTCCTGGATTTCTGACCCACGAAACCCTAGGAGTTAATAAAATCATTGTTACTGTTTTAGTCTCTAAGCTATAGGGTAATTTGCTGTGCAACAACAGATAACTGGAACATTCTTATAAACTGTTGTAGCCAATGGTCTGAATTATCAATTATGTGTTCAAAAGACATTAACACCATAGTTAAGTAAATGTGTCATGCCTTGTAGCCCCTCATACCTCCACCTGCAGCCCGTCTACTTATTCATCCCTTTTATTTCAAATACACCCTCAGTTTACAGTCTAGATGAGGTTCCTCTTTTACACTTCATGTGAGCACAATGCTTTGCTTCCAGCCCTACTTCGTTGGGGTGAAATTAATTAATGTTATGTCTCTTCCACTAGATTCTGACCTCCAGGGTGGCAGGGACTCTGTTGGTTTGTCCTCAACTTTATATTTCCTATACTTAGCACAGTGCCTGACACCTAGTAGTCATTTAGATATTAAATAGCCCTTGTAAGAATAAACAAATTAATGAGGATTGTACCCAGCTCATTCTAAAATGTTCTCAAGCTTATACAAAGAATATAAATCGGACATCATATGAGCAAATGCCAAAAAGTATAATGCAATATAGTACCTTATTAATTTTCTCTAACTCTGTGATGCCTAATGGTAACATCTGTTCTTTCAATTGGTCCTTTGTCATGCTTGCCAGAAGATCCTACCAGCAATCACAGGGAAGGGCACCCTCAGGCCTTGATAACTCATAAGGTTTCTTTGGAAAGGATTTAACAAATATCTGAGAAAACTTAGAGGGCAGAAAACTCAAGGAGTCTTGGGACTCCTTGAGAGCCACAAAAGGAATGACCCTTAAAGAAATCAATCCAGGAGTGTCTGCGTGTCTGCCCTTTTCCTTCTCATCTCAGTTTCCTCACAGGAAACACAGGTGTTGGATATCCAGAGTTTGGTTTCCTGGCATTCAGACAGACATAGGGAAATGGTCGGTGTTTTTAGGCAGGCTTCTCATTTCTTCAACATTAGCCTGTGGGCTGGGAGGGTACCAGCTGACAGAACTCCAGGACACCACTTATGATGTAAATTCTGTGAATGATGCCCCAAGGACAGTTTCCACCTGAATGGAGTCTCCTAAACTAATGCCCCTTGTCAGCCTGGGTCCTCCCCAGTGCCTTTAAGATGTACAAACCATCCAGACCTAGGTTACCCATCCTTTTGACCTTTACCACACTGATGTTCTAATAGGTCCTTGAAAAGAAGCTGAATATAGAGAAACACAACATGGTGAGCTGAATCAAGTGTGAACTGAGTCCCATAAATCCGTATATTTCCATTTGGCCCACATATTGTCCACATTGCTTAGAATGACTTACAGTGTTCACCTGAGCTTCACTCACGCCCGTGGTGATTATTTTAAGCTTTGGTCCTATAATCCAGCCCATTAGTGTTGCTCCTGTGACTCAGGGTGAGAGTGTGCCACCCTTGTTTCCTGAGCATACCCGTTCTCCCCGGCAGCATGCTAAACTCTTTACACAGACCTCATTTAATTCTCACAGCAGCTCCATGAGGTGTACATACTAGTACTATTCTCATTTTAGAGCCTAAAAAATAATAAAACAGAGGCACAAAGAGGTTCATAAATGTTTCCAGTGACACACTAGTAAGTAGCAGAGCAAAATTTGAACCCAGCCTGACTCTCAGGCTCAAGGTCTTGACAAGGTGTCCTGGCACTCCAATGGCCCCCAACAGAATGGTTTTACCAAAAAGGGAAGAGAGAGAGGGGGAGAGGGAGAGAGACCCCGAATGCGGTGTTTCCTGTCTCTTTCTTCTCATTGTGTATTTGCCTCACAGTGCACACAGGTGTTAGAGATCAAATTTTTATTTTCTGTCATTCAGAAGGTTACTTTTAACTTTCATTCAAATTGTAAACTATCTTCTTCTTTCTGATTATCATCATTATTATCATTATCATTGTCATTCTTACTGTTATGCATCCAGCTGAAGTGTCTGGCTCTCAGAGCTCCCCCTATTGACCACACGTTCTGCCTTTCAGCTTCATGCTTAGCCAAGTTCATTCTCACCGATTACTGAGGACTTACAGAGCAGGGCAGAGAACAGCGAGCCACTCTCAGGAGAGTTCCCACTGACATGTCATCTTTGTGTTGTGGGGACATGGTTATCCAGGCCACCTTAAATCCATCAGGTTTTATTTTCCAAATCATATGTACCAATCCACAGAAATAGTGCAAACCAATTTCTTTTGCTGAAATTAAAATACACGTAACCCAGTGGCTCTCTCCAGAAAGGGTGGCTGTTTGGCATGATTTGTGTGCAGTGAACTCAGGTCAGCTCCTACAGTGTGTTTTTCTCATTTATAAAATAGTGGTAATATCTACCTTGCAGATCAGTGCCATTTAGGTGAAATGACAGAAGTCAAGCACCAGCATTGAACCTGACACACAGGAAGCTAGCAGGACATCCAAAGTTACCTCTACTGTTATCATCATTAGTAAGCAGTTTGGGTTTTAGTCTTTGAATTAAGCTGTATTACATAATTTAACTAATGAGACTGTAATTTATTTTCTACACCATTCCCTGTACACTTGGATATTGTAAGTCCCCTTCTCCTTGCTTGAGTATCCACATTTTTCAATTTAACCCAGACCCTAATTTTTAAATCTCATCTATAACCGGTTACAATGTGCCCTTCTGGAGGCTGGTGCTTGTTAAAGTATGTATGAACTCCCTTTGCCATCCTGATTTACAATGTGGCATTTAGCGCCCTCAGCTGCTTCTAAAACCCAAGGGGCAAACTGGTTACCTAGCAACTGTATAAACATAAATTGCTAAGTGTACAGTTTAGCCCCATTTTGTGACAATGAAATAATGTATCTTAGGAGAATGAAAAGCTGAGGTGTGCTATATGAGGTCAGTGCTTTGAAGAAAAACTGCTTTTTCTGGACAGGTTAGCAAAGCAGGATTGTGCTGGTCACCCCTGGGTTTCAGTGATCCATCATTTTCTAGAATGGGGACCCACCGTGGGAATCCTCAGGCCGGGAGAAAGCAGCAGCCACATCTGGTTTGCCCAGCAGTCTTTGAACAGAGCGTGAGCTTGGATATCTTCAAGGGGGTTGGGCAGGCTGCCGCTGACAGTGTCACTTAGAGGCCACCTCACACAGGCCTGCGTGACCCTCAAAGTCACCTGGCGCCGCATCCCTTGGTGAACCAGAATGAAATCCATCGCTGCTATTTCTACCTACACATTTGAAAACAATTCTCAATATTGTGCCATGACTTTAATATAAAGGAAAAATAAATGGAGAGTAATTTATAATGAAATAATATGTATTTTATAATGCAAGTGTTCAGGTATGACTACACTGGAATAAAATGATGGACTCTAATGTTTTCACCTATTCCTAATGGACCACCTTGGATTTAGGGGAAGTAGGATGACTCAGAAACCATTCTGTAGAAGAGATACCAAAAAAGGGAAATGCAGGCACACAGGTGAGCATAAAAATTAAGCTAGTACCTTCAGTGCAGATTAAAATCACACAGAAATGTTTTTGTCTGTATATAGAGTTAAGTTCTTCACTCATAATTATAAAGAACTTTTTCCCCTACTTGAATGCTGGATGGGATCATGAAAATCAAGCACTAAATTGGATAATCCTTCGTTGAAGGAATTGCCCTTCAAATTTCAGAACTTTTGACATCTCTGGCTCTGCCCACTGAAAGCTAATAGATTCCTCCACTGACTACAGCAACAGAGAAACACCCAACAGATTTCCAGACTTCTCACCGTGGTTTGCGTACTGGCCTCTAACCTCCCCATCTTATTTCTCACTTCCCCTAAAACATTAATCCATCCGTTCATTCATTTATTTGTTAACTGATTATTCTTACAACACCACCATTATAGCCTCGTCTCCGTTTCCTTATCAGTGAGGGCGGACAGCCTCACCGGACGTGATGAAGGACCATGTGATCCATGTGAGATGCGTAGTTAACTCAGCCTATGCCTGAGAGCTTGAAAAGGTCGTTCAAGCGTTTTCAGTACTGAATGCATTATTTAGTACTGCCTTTTTGTATCGTAACATAATGTACAAGGGCATGATTAAAATACATATACATATGTAGACATTGGTTCATACATTTACACACATATATATGCATATGTATGTATATGTACATAGTAGTATTTTACACACACATCGAATATTTCATAGGAGTGTATAGTGAAAAATTGTGTGCCCAAATCCTGCTCAGTACCCCTCCCCAGCACAGCCACTGTGCATTGTGTCTTCCCGGAAAGTTGTGCTCAGAAGCAGTCATGTGCATCCTTCTGCTTTTCTGGTGTTTTTCTGCTTTTCTGGTGTTTTTCTGGTGGCGGAAGCCTTCTCCAGGGTAGCATCTGCTTCCTGCTTTTCGCCGACACTTCCTAGTGGGCACCATGTACGGCTCTTCCTCATCCTCTTTATTGGCCATGTAGTGGTTCATTTTACGGATGAACCACAATTTTTAAAAACACTGGTTAGGTTGCTGTCTTTATAACACAGAAATGTCTAAAGAAGAAAACAAAGTAGCCCATTACCTCAGGGTCCGAAGAACCCAGCTAACTTATTTTAGCAAAGGAAAAGTAATAAATGTGAATAATACAAATAAAAGGCGGTTAGGGGGTGACCGCACAATATGGAAAGTAGAAGTCTCCCCTAAGCGCCATCCCTTCCTCTTCTAAAGCCCCAATCTCTCTCCCCTAAAACCACCATAGCAACAGTTCCACGTGCACTTCTTCAGAAATGAAGAAAGAGTATGGGTGCACCCCTCCCACCCCCACCCCGTAGTCTGGTTAAGGCCCCTACCGCAGCCCGGCAGAGATGTGCACATCCTAATGCCTAAAGCCCCTGACGACGCTGCCTTAGATGGCAAATGGGACTTTGGAAATGTGATTAAGGATCTTAATTTAGAGAGATTATTGTGGTGGCCACAATGTAATCACAGGGTCCTTAAAAGACGGAGACACAGGGGTCCGAGGGGAAGGAAGTTGCCAGGCTACTGGCTGTGAAAACGGAGGAAGGGGACCAAGTGCCAAGGAATCAGGCAGCCTCTCTAGAAGCAAGAAAACCAGTTCTCCCCTGGTGCCTCCAGAAAACGAGCCAGCTCTACGGACCCATTTCAGACTTGTGATGTCCAGAGCTGTGGGAAGAAAAAAACATGTGTTTTAAGCCACTGAGTGTGCAGTCATTTGTTACAGCAGCCCTAGGAAACTAATCCTCTAACAAATATTCGCTTTATTTGCATAAGGACCATACTGTGTATGTGCACGCAGTAGTTCTTTACTAAGAACACCTTGTTACCTAACTTTTCACAGGCACATGCCTTTCCCTAAATTAACTTTAAGTACCTTGGAGGCAGAAGCTGTGCTTGGTATCACGTTGTGTTTCTCCCGGCTTCTCCCAGCAGGAGGAAACAGAGCTGCTTAGTTAAACTAAAAAAGGATACAAGTAAAGTTAGAGCAGACAGCAAGCTTTTGGTGTCCTCCTGCCAGGAGCCCTGAGCTTACTTGGAGCTCAGCTGCAGCCGTGGTGGGCAGCCCTGCCAGCATCTTCTCACATATAGAGCTTTTCCAGAGCCCAGGAAAGTGTGCACCAACACAGGGCAGCCCCAATCAGGGATTTTAGTGTACCCAGATGTAGCCGCCAGCCAGCGTGTGGGCGAGTGTCGGGGGCTCAGCAGATCAATGTCCGGCCCGTCCATGGAAAGGAAATTCCGACATGCACTCTGCCTGCGCCCTCAGAGGTGCCCCGTGCACTAAGCCCATTTCCTGCAGCGAAACGCAGCTCGGTGACACCTCTGCACAGATGTTTCTCCTTCCTCCTCTCCTTCCGTTCCCTGGCTCTACTTCCGGAGTCCACCCCAAGTACACCACCTGAGCCCAAGCCCCTGTCTCAGACTCAGCTCCGGGAGAGCCCGAGTTAAGACAGAACCCCAGCTTTGCCTTTTTTTTCTATCTGAGGACACTCTACTAGGTCGTTCTCCTAAACCTCCATTTTCCTGTCTGTAAAACGAAGGTAATGGAATCTACCTCAATAGATTGTTGAAAAGAGAATATATATATAAAGTGTCTGCCTTATTATTAATAAGCTACTATTGTTAAAACCATTTAATGACTATTACATAGTAGTCATTGCTTTATAAAAAGTAAATGAATAAAATACGTAAGTCAAATTCCTCATAAAAGATGCATTCTAAAATTGGCCTTGACCTTCACAGCATTTTCCATTCCTTTCACCATGTTTATTCAACAGATAATTGTGAGCACCTACTGCGTGCCAAGCTGTCCTAAGAGCAGAAAAACTGCAGGAACAAAGAGACAGAACCCATATCTTCAGGGAGCTGAGGAGCACATGGGTTTGTTTAGCAAATGACATTAGCGCCCTGGAATTACCAAGGCGGAGAGAACACAGTAGCTGCCTCCATCTCTGCTCCTTCCTCTGCTCATTTATTTAAAATAAACACAGCGGAAAACACTGCTGTAGGTTCACTCCTTTTACAGGTTCATTGGTCTCTATGTCAGGCATTGTGCTAGGCACCCTTTTTATATAAAGACAGAAGTTTTGGCTCCTGAACTTTAGGAAATGTACAGGCTGCTATACTAGGTTAAGGGAAAAACTCTGCGTACTTTTTCTGGCCAGCTTGCTGTGACTCTAACTCGGGGAAAATCCTTCTAATCACTGGTTTTAATACAAATAAAAAGTAGTGATTCATTAATCTCCTTAGCCTATAATTGCAAATTGGGTTTTCTCTAGAATGTACCTAAAGGAGGTAGGTGCCCATTAAGCAGTTCAGGGGAGTTTTATTTAAGCTGCAAATAAAATTAGTTTACTAATTTTTAATTTAATTCCCAGGAGGCATTTTGGAAGCCTTCCCTTCTCATTTGACCTAAAACCATTTTTTTAAAATTATTGTTCACCTAAATTGAAGCTCTTTCCAACATTGTGCATAAGAAGCCTTAAACCTCATCTCTTTTCTTTTCGTAATTGATTTACAAATGCATAATTGACTCACAAATGCATAATTGAGTATGCATGGCATTTTAAAAGGGCAAAGTTTCTACGTCTTGATTTCCTTGGCGTTTTCCTGAGCCCTCTTTCAACTACATTCCAAGTGATTCCTTGGGTCTTCTCCCATGGGTAGAGCCATCCTGAGGGCATCTTAATGGAAGGACCACTTCTCTTCCCAGCAGCAAGGGCGCCAGAAGATCTGACCAAACTTGGGGACAATTTTCAGAGTCCTTACTTGCAACAATCTAGGCACCTTGCCTCATTCTCCTGACGTACAATTTTACTCATGAGTCATGTGACTGTAACGTACCACTGTGGTCTTTGTTAGACCAATAAGGCATCTAAATAACAAAGGATTCTATATTTTCCATTGTCAAAACTGAGAACCCTAGTTCTCAGCCACATACTTAATGCACAAGCCACATACTTAAGTAACTTTAGTAGAAGTACAAAGAATGTAGCAGTTGTCATTTGGAAAAGAATTTTGTCAAGTTAATGTTTAGTTAAAGCAAATCTAGCAGTGGGTGGTGGCAGCTCATGCTGCTTTGTGCGGATATAATTCATATCTCTAGTCAGAAAGAGGTATCAGGGTAGCAGGAAACATGGAAGATGGCTAAGGAGAAAGAGGAAGCAAATGCCAGGCCACAGGTAGGAACACCAGGCTTCTTGACTTAATCCAGGTGTTTCTGCTTGGGAAAAATGAGTGACAGGTGCTTTTCACGGATGAGTCAGGGCAGGTGAGTGGATAGAGGGGATCTTACTTTTGCTTTGGAACTCAATGTGGAGGCAAGGATTTTAATAGAATTTTCTTTTGAGGGAGGAGCGCCAGCAAGGCACAGAAAACACAATTAGAAAGTAAAGATGTAAGATGGGGAAGGAAAGTTAGTCAACAATGCATGATTATCCAGCCAGTTACTTCCATAGGAAACTGGAGCAAAATTCCACCAGGAAACACGAGAGAAGAGCATTAAAAAGAAAAAAAAAAAGTAAAGTAAGGCTTCAGAAAGAGATGTGGGAGCAGGGCTGTTTATACATCAATACCCATCTGTGATTGGCTAAGGGCTACTCCTCGGGGAGGTGAATTCCCCAATCCTGGGGCTGCTAGAAAGGGATGGAGAAAGTTCAGCTTCGGATGAACTTAGACCAGGCTACACTAGAGGTAGTTGGTGATGTGATACAGATCTCAGTGAACACTGACTTGAGCTTCACTATGGATCTTGATCCGCCCACTAATTTACCTACTGCTATGCTTCACAATGACAAAACTACCAATATACATTAGCCAATTTCCTTCTTGAAAACAGCATTTCTCACACAGTGAAACTACCTCCTTGATTATGTAGAATGTGACCACCAATCATTCTTCTTTTCCCCAGATGTAGGTTCTTGAGTAGTACAATCTGTGTCATGCCATTTCTCAATAAGACAGAAGGGATTTAATTCTTGGAATGTCATTAAGTCCAGGTTATTTAACTGGCTTCTTCTAAATCCTAATTTGTGTCTGGTTGCTTCTACATGTTAAAGTGGAATTTCTGACTACAAGCTGAGAAATACCTCTGGAAAATATTTAAAGCCTCCTTAAGCAGTCTTATTTTCTGTCTGAATCAACTGTTACCAAAACGCATTTGATATTGAGCATGTCAGTGAGTTGGTGAAGGGGTCCTTGGGAGTTCCAAGCACAAATCCTGTTAATAGGTAATAAGATTTTGAGCACAACCCATGTAAAACATGCAGTTTTATCAGCTGATGTGAAACATCAGGATGCCAAGTTGTTAATGGAATTCAGAATCTGTGTCTTTCATGGGTTTCTAAATTGACAAAGTCCTCTTCTATCCAAATTATTAACAGAATCAAAGCTACATCCAAGTATTGAGTGGGTATTTATTTGTTTCTTTTCTACTCTGGAAAAAAAAAAAGATTTTTTGCTTTCCAAAGCCTTTTCTCTCTTATACTACAATTTTCTTCCATCTTCTGAAAATGTTAGACGGTGAACCAAATATGAAAACTCATGTTGCATTTCAGAGTGTCTAACCACAATCTATAGACCAAGATAATGCCAGACTCTAATTTCAGTGTTTAGCAGGAGAAAGGTTATTGGCTAATGGTCTTTGAGTAAGGAAAACCATCATGCTATGTTGAATGTAATACAAACTCCCCCATTTTGTATTAAGATTTTGTGTAAGCCCTGGCTATTCAATGCAGTGATAGGATATTCTTTCTTTTTTATGTCTTTGTGAGTTGCTTTCATTTTTTAAAAGATTTTATTTACTTTTAGAGAAGGGAAGGGAGGGAGAAAGAGAAGAAGAGAAACACTGATGTGAGAGAAACATCGAGCAGTTGCCTCTCTAACTGCCCTGAGTGGGGACTGAACCTGCAACCCAGGCTTATGCTCTCACCAGGGATCGAACCCGTAACCTTTTGCCTTGCAGGACAATGCTCAACCAACTGACCCATGTTGGTCAGTGCAGTAAATTACTTTTAAATATGCTCCATTTATATATGCCACTCTTAGAAACTTTTATATTCTCCATTGAACTTTTTTCAAAAGTCTTACAAAAAAGTTTGATTAAATCACCTTCAAGCAACTGAGTCATCGGCAATTCAGTGCCAAATTTAGTCTGTTTTCATGTGGAATTCAGTAATAGTATTAAGTACCCACCAACTACTGCCCAATTCAGTCACCCAATTGACAATGATGATAAGCTATGGGTATTGAACCATCAGGATTGGAGCAGCCACTTATGAGCTAATGAATCTTTTCATCTATTAATTTTTCCAGCTCTTGCCCAGATACACAATATGGAAATTCAAGTCAAATCATGCCTGTGCATGCTTTTTCTCTGCCGCATCTAAATGGTCGCTTGATTCTTGCTGATCCATTCACAGCAGTGCCAGCTCACATGCCTGCCCTCCTTTAGCATCCTCTGGATTCCCTGGGCTTTGTCTACTGCCCAAAGGTTCCAAGCACACTCCAATTTCAGGAACTCCACCCTGGATTCTCCTTTAGCCTAAAATAAGTAGCCACTGATCTCTGCACAGCTAAGTCTTTGTTGTTCCAGCCTCACCTCAAATATTACTTCCTTGGAGAGATCTTTTCTGGTTAGCCCACCTAAATTGGCAATCTGCTTGGCTGCACTCTGTTAAAACTCCTGCCATAGGATTCTCATAGTGTTTACCACCATCAGAGAGAATCTGGGCTGTATGACCACTGCCTGATTTAGTGCTGCCTCCCAGTGCTGCCCTGAGAGCCCCATAGCAGCAGAGGCAGAGGGCTTAGCACAGAGAAAGTGCTCCATAAATATTTCAATGGGTACATTTGTTAATAAAATATGGAGACACGTTGAAAATCCATTTGGCACTTAGCACATGCTACTCTAAATGTGAGGTCTCAAGTAGCCTAGGACACTGCAAATTCCATTTTTTAATCCCTTTATGTTATTGGTTCCTATCCCCATGTTTCACACACAGTAGGTGCTCAAATAAATATACAGGATAGTGGATGGTGTGATCATGCAAGGAAATCATGTAGAAGGGAAAGAAACTAACATGTATGGCGCATCCTGTATGCTTGCTGTCATCCGCTTTCTCACTTCATTGTCATGACAAGTTCACCTAGTAGATAGCAGCATCCCCACATGATAGTTGAGAACCCTAAGCCCGCAATCTCATAGCACATAAGGAGCAAATATGGGGTCCAAAACCAAGTTCTCAGCATGCTCCACCTCATTGCTCACAAAGTGCTAAGAACAGGGTTTCTGTGGATGTTTGGGAAGGAGGCAGAGGAAAGTGAATAGACCCACAGGCTCATGACCCTGTCACTGGAACTTTGTCCCAACACTGAGCACTTTTGAAAGAGCTGAATGCTTGGAATTCTCTGTGATTCCTGGAGTTGCATGTTTATTTCCTTCTCCAAATTAGAGCAGTTTTCTTTCATTATTTTTTCAAATAGATGTCCAATTTCTTGCTCTTTCTCTTCTTCTTCTGTTACCCCTATGATATGAATGTTAGAACACTTGAATGGTCCCAAAGGCTGCTTACACTATTGTCAGTTTTTTTAATTCTTTTTTGTTCTTGTTGTTCTGACTGGTTGTTTTTGCTTCATTATGTTCCAAATCATTGATTTCATTCTCAGCTTCATCCATTCTACAGTTGTTTCCCTGTAAATTGTTCTTTATTTCAATTAGAATATCCTTCATTTCTGACTGGACCTTTTTTATGCTGACAAGGTCCTCACTAAGATCCTTGAGCATTCTTATAAACAGTGTTTTGAACTCTGCATCTGATAGATTACTTATCCCCATTTTGTTTAGTTCTTTTTCTGGAGTTTTGGTCTGTTCTTTCATTTGGACCATGTTGCTTTGTCTCCTCATTTTGGCAGCCTCCCTGTGTTTGTTTCCATGTATAAGGTAAAGCTGCTGTGACTCCCTGTCTTGGTAGCATGACCTGATCTAGTAGGTGCCCTGCAGAATCCAGTGGCACAGCCTTCCCTATCACCCAAGCTGAGTACTCGAGGTATGTCCTTTGTGTGGCCTAAGTACACTCTCCTCTTGTAGTTGAGCTTTGATTGCTATTGGCAGGTCAATGGGAAGGATTTACCCAGACCAGTCAGCTACAAGGACTGGCTGTGACCACTGACCACCACCCTCCACCCTCCATGGAAGATCAGCTGTGCTGGGGCAAAGTGGAGGTGCTCTGATGTGGTCTGTAGCTGTCCACTGGGCATGCAGGCTCTGGATCCAAAGAAGCCTACTCCAAGACACATCATAATGAAAATACCAAAGGTTAAAGATAAAGAGAGAATGTTAAAAGCAGCAAGAGAAAAGCAGTTAGTTACCCTCAGGGAAGTTCCCATAAGACTGGCTGCTTATTTCTCAAAAGAAACTTTGCAAGCTAGAAGGGATTGGCAAGAAATATTCAAAGTCATGAAAAACAGGGACCTACAGCCAAGATTGCTCTAACCAACAAAGATGTCATTTAGAATCAAAGGGCAGATAAAGAGCTTCCCAAACAAGAAGAAACTAAAGGATTTCATCATTACCAAACCATTATTATGTGAAATGTTAAAGGGACTAGTTTGAGAAAAAGAAGAAGATCAAAACTGTGAACAATAACATGACAAAAAATACCAATCTATCAACAATTGAATATGAAAAAAACAAACTAAGCAAATGAGAACAGAGACAGGATCATGGATACAGGGAGCATTTTGATGGTTGCCAGATGGGAGGGAGGTATGTGGGAATAGGTGAAGAGGTGAGGGGATTAAGAAATAAAAATAGGTAGTTACAGAATAGCCATGGGGATGTAAAGTACAGTACAGGAAATGGAGTAGCCAAAGAACTTATACCCATGACCCATGGACATAACAATTGTGTAGGGATTGCCTGAGGGAGTCAGAGGTGGGTGCTGGTTGGAGGGGGGCAAAAGGGGGAAATTGGGACAACTGTAATAGTATAATCAATAAAATAAAAATAGAGTTAAATGCACTTATGCTTATGGAATAGTGGGTCTTCTTTTCATATCACAAGAGTATCTACAAACAGTTTTTGAAAGTTAGATGTATAGCACACTGATGGATCCACCTTAGAACTGGACGCAGGTCACCCATCTGCACAGTGGTTCCCCAAAGGAATAAGACCCCAGGGGAGATGGAGGACACATCAGCTCATCACAGTCAGACATCATGACTGGGATATAGGAGCTGCTCAAGATGCTCGTCCTTCATGGGTCTTACCTGCTGTGAAGTCATGCAGCCACTTTGAGATCTGATAAACGCAGAACAACCCGTGTGCATTTAAGACATTCATTTACAGTTTCAGGACATCCATGAACCCAGGGTAACAGGTACAGCTTAGAAAACTCTCAGTACTATAGAACATGGAAAGTTTAAATAAAAGAAGCTATAATCCATGTTAACTCCTTTTGAAAAAAATATAACTGTGTTTAAAGAAACCCAATGGACAGATTTAAAAACAAAACAAAACAAAAAAAAAATCACACCTGTCATCCTAACATAGCTACTGTCTTTCCTTGTCTGGTATATTGACATTTTATTCCACTGTGCACAAACAATTCTACATTTAGCTTTTTTTTTACTTAACACATCATAGCATAGAATAGTGTAATGGCATTTCACAATCAGTATTTAAGTGGGAGAGTGTTAGCATAATGTTATTGTAATATTCAAATGCAGAAGTGTGGTGATGCGGTGAACATTGGTCTCTTTTATCCAAAATTATTTTAGAACCCATCAAATGTTATAATGTGCATTCTTTTTCAGCTACAGGTACCCCATAAAATGGCTTCAGATCTCATAATCAATGATATTTTAAAATGGCACATAAGTATATTTAGCTTTAATGTGATCACTGCCTCAGGACATAATAAAAACAGAATTTTCCCCAATTATTACCAGGCACTCCTTTTCCAGACTACATCAGAGTAAGACTGACTTTCATTCCTCACCAGGCAACTAATCAGCCCTTTGCGAAGCATTCTTTATAAATGGAATGGAATAAATTCCATTATGCAATGTGGTAATGTTCCCCTACTGGAGACTGGGGTACTATGATCTTGAGGAAAATCATGACAGGAGTATTAAAACAAAACTTAAAGAGAAACAGTATGTATGTCATGCAGCCCTTAAACAGGCCCTACCTCCCCCTACCCTATCCCCAGAGCAGCCCTCCCTCCCCTGGCCCACCTCATCCACCTGCTTCCTTCTCTTTATGTTCTTTGAAAACTTCCCTGACCTGACAAATACCTGTATGCTAGCCTGCTATGCTTTTATGAAAGTGCTTTCTGGGAAGTTACCAAAAAGATGCTAACTACTAAATTCAACAGCCATTTCTCTTACTTGTTTTGACCTTGTACAAGAGCAATTATATCTTCTTGAGCATCTTCTTTCTTTTCCCTGTCTCACTTGGCTCACCTGCTAGTAGACCTCCTGTTCCCTTACTAGACCTTATTCTTCCTTGTATAAGTAACCCCTAACATTAAGTTGGCAACACTCTCTTTTCTCCATAGGTAGAACTCACATGCCTACAGATTAAGCTATACCATCCATACTGATGCTTCCCAAAGGAATAGTTTCCTGAGTGTCCAAATTTGAATTCTCAACTTCCTTTTAGCATCTCTACACAGAAGTCCTTGAGGCACTGTTAATAGCTTGAAAGGAGATGGAGAGTAGAGAGGTGGATAAGAGCACAGATGCCAGAGCCAAACTGCCTGGGTTTGAATCCTGGCTCTGCCACTAACTAGCCATGGGTCTTTGGGCCACCTTATAGATCTCCCTGTGCCTCAATTTCCTGATCAGCAAAAAGAGTATGAAAATAATACAGTGCTTGCCTTATAGGGTTCTTCTTATTAGTTATGCTAAGTAATGCACTTAATTCTTTAGAACAGTGCCTGGCACGCATTAAATATCTTGAAGTGTTAGCCATAATAAAATTTAGTCATTTTTTTGTCCATAATGTTATTAGCTAACCTTTCCTAAGTATTGTCTAAGTGCTTCACGTGAATTATTTTATTTATCTTTAAAACGATCCTATGAGGCAGCTGCCATTATTATTCTCACTTTACAGTGAGGAAATGGAGGCACAGGGAAGTTAATTCATTAGCTCAAGGACACACAGCTTTCTCGAGGCCACACAGTAGGTAGTGGGGCTGTGACTTAAAGCGAGGCAGTCTGACTTTAGACCACACTTCTGACTTCTTCACTATGTTACCTTTCCGGCTCAATCAAAAAGATTCAACTCAACTTAACTTCTTCTGCTTTAAAATGCTACACTCTCCTGTTTTCTCTCCCTGTCCAGAGACCACCTTTATGCCCCCGGTCTCCTCACCTGCCGCTCAGCACGTGCTGCGCCCAGAATATTTCCTTCTTCATTTCCCTGTTCTTCTCTCATGGCCACTGACCAGCAGAGCCCTCTTCTCTAGCTTAACCTGCCGTAACACCAGGCACCCTGCACCCTGTCCTTGCTCTCCCTTCTTTAACTCATCTTTCTCACTGACACCATAGTTACCATTTGGTGGGGGGGGGGGGGGGGGAGAGAGAGAGAGAGAGACACTTCAGCTTTGTGACAAAAAGGCAGAGAAGTTACAGCAAACACCTGAGCAAGCAAGACCAATATATTTTGAACATCTTTGCATCAGCATGAGAAACTCCAAGGAAGCAGCCAATGCTTCAGACCTGTCACCAGAGACTTCTCTTGTGAAGCAGACCGGCTGCAGAGATACAATTTTGGACTCAGCAGACACATCCCATTTTCCCCAGTATGTAAGCTATCAGAGTTCTCTATTCTGTTTGGATAAATCCCTCTCTACTTTGGTGGGGAGACTGAGATGTAATCGAAATAAAACAAAATACATTTCAGAGCAAAATGGTTCCAGTCACCCGGAGAGAGAGAAATAATGGTTTCCCCTCACCCACCTTAGCATCCTTCTCAACCCCTCAACTTAGAAAACTCCTACGTGTCCTTCAAAGCCCAGGGAAAACGTGCTTTTTCTGTGGAAGCCTTTTGTCCACTTTTCCAGACCCCACCTTCTTTTTAATCATGCAGTAGGGCGGGGCAGTTAGGGAGCGATCCCTGCAGCACTAGCTGGGTTTCAAACGCTGGCCTTGCGGGGCACTAGCTGAGTGGCCGTCAGTGAGTCAGCTCACTTTCCTGAGCTCTACTTTCACATCGGGAAAATGGGAGGTCGTACCAGCTCCAGCTTCATGTGATTGCTGGAAAGATAAAAGAAATTCATAAAAAGCACTTAGCCTAGCACATTCTAAGTATCCAATAACTCTTACCTGCTAAAATTTATAGCCTCATAAATACTGACATCCTGGGAAAATGTAATGCCCATGGCAATGTCTGATTTTTTCCCAAATCAAAAGAAGTTATAGCAGTCTGAGAGTAGCTTCCGTCCACCTTAGAGGAAAGAGAAAATGTCAGGCGTCCTTACATTCACATAGGTCAGTAGGTTGTTCCTGCAGCTTTGGGGCAAGAGGGCAATACAGGAGGAGCATGGGGCAGACTTCTAGTTACAAGTCAGGGTTTGATCCAATGTCATAGGCATCTGATGGGATCTATACAAGCCAAGATTCTGCCTAAGAACTCCTTTGAAGAGGATGTGATGTTAGAACTTGCCCTATGATCTCTCCCTCCTGGGAATTAGTTTTTAAAAAATAAAAACAAAAAAGGAAGAAGAAGAGAGAGAGAGAATCACAGTGGTGTGAGCTAGGACATTGTCATAGTTCTTTGAAGTGTGACACACTTTTAAGGTGTCATACATAGCTCTTTTAAGGTGACAGGTGGTAAGACAGGCATGCCAGGGAGAGACTTTACAGTTCAAATTGAAGTGGCAAAGGGCTCCTGTTTTTTTTTTTTCTTTTCTCTGGAAAGGTTATTCTCTTTCTTTGGGGAGTTACAGGTCCATTTGGTAAATGAAGTGTCATCTGGAGAATTTTCAGCAAGTGCTTCTGTTCTGATAGGGAATGGCAAGAGTCCCCTAAGTTCATGAAACACCTGCTGTTGCCCCCCAACTTCTAACTGCCTTAGTGACACTGCACATGTTTTCTAAATCAGCGAAGCAGCACACTGTGCCCCAGTGAGTGAGCAGACCAGGACCAAAGCGGGGCGTGCGGAAGTGACTGCTGGCCTCCCTAAAAGCTGACCCTCAGCAAGCCTGGCCCTTCCCTTCCAGGACACCTGTAGCCAGCTTATCCCTATCCCACTGCACCCTCTGTAGCCTCATAGGTTTATTGAGGCAACACTTAGTTCTTCACTAATGCTACCTGCAAAAGACTTTTACCTCCCCAACACCAGGCGTGTTTGGGAGATGGCAGAGAATATGTTTAAACTGTCCTTCATTCATTGATTTATTGGTTGGTAGCTTCCAGTAGCACCCATTGAGTCTGGTATATACCTAGTATTGTACTAAGTTTTGGATACCTATAAGATGTCTGAGATGCTGTCCTACCCTCTAGGGACTTGAGGATAGTGAAAAATCCAAGTATATGGATGATAAAGCTCAACAGATACATCCGATTATAATAGTAAAGATTTATCGAGACTTTACTACATGCCATGTTGTGAACTCTCAGTCTTCTGTGGATTCTTATTTAACCCCCTCAACAACCCAATGAGGTAAGTTCTGTTTATAACTCTTTTCAGGTAAGGAAAATGAGCATGAATAAAATTAAGTAACTTGCTCAAGCTCATTGTTAATAGTGGAAGGACTGGGATTCAAAGCCAAGTGTTTTTTGCCTCCGTTCCACATGGTACCTGACATAGTCTAGACATGCAGAAATTAAGGGGCAACAACTCTACTTTGTGGATTGGAGGGACATTTCCAGAGAGGGTGGCATTTGCATTGAGCCCAGAAGGATAAAGTAGGAGTTTGTTGGGAGAAGAGGCATTCCAGGTTGGAGAACAAGAATACTCAGGCAAATGCCCAGATGTCTGAAATGGCAGCACACGCTGCAGAATGTTCAGCTGGAAAGGAAGGCTGGGGCCACATCACAAAGAGGCATCTGTAGCATAGCAGGGTTTCATTCATCACTACATTCTGTAATGCCTACGAGAGTAAACATTGGATGGATTAATGGTTGAGTGTAGTATCTGGGCCTTACTTTCCATGTAGTACACAGAAAAGTTAATTGAATTTATCATTCAGTGCATATGAATGTTAGTTATCTATGGGTTCGCTTGCTCTCCTGGAGACTTAAACTATAGTAACTTAAAGAGATAAAAGTCTATCTCTCTCCTCTCTCATGGGAAAGCCCAGTGACAGAATTTCAGGGCTAGTATGGTGGCTCCTTGGCGTTGGAGCCCAGCTCCCTTCAGGGTGGTTGTTCTGCTTGTGCTAGGTACCATCCTCATCCCTATGGTCCATGATGGCCAACTACCGCATCTCTGGTCCAGAAATCAGGAGGTAAGCAGTCAAGGGGAGGGCACCCCCCTTTAAAAGAATAAAACAGACATTGCACACAATAATTGTCCTAAATAGGGGATCAGATTAACAGAACTAGCTGCAAAGGAATCTGTAAAATGAAATTTTTACTTTGGATAGCCATCTATTCAGCTAAAAATTGTGTTGTGTGAGAAAAGGAGGGAGAACAGATGTTGGAAACAACTGGTCGTTTTTGACACTACTTGTATCCATGGGCAGTCCTCACACCCCCAGTAGGGATGGGGTCTTGTACATCATCGTTCTGAGTACCACCAATGTACTACACCCCAAATGAATGGAGGAGACATCAGGAGCAGGATTTCTTTATTTTTAATGGAATTTATTGGGGCAATAATAATAAAATTATATAGGTTTCAAGGGTACATTCTATAATACATCATCTGCACATTGTATTGTATGTTTACCACCCAAGTCAAGTTTCTTTCCCCCTTTATATTCTCTTTCCTCCCCCTGCCAACCTCTTTCTCTACTGTTGTCTGTCTATGAGGTGTTTTGTTTGTTTGTCTTTTGCTTAATCTCTTCACCTTTTACACCCAGTGCCCTCCCCCCACCCCCCTGACAGGGGCAGGATTTTGAGTCCTGTACTGATAGCAGTCGAACGAGACCTTACAGAGCAACTGCTGTACTCTATCAATAATAGTACCTAACATTTATTGAGCCAGTACCATCTCCCAGCCACTTTACATTGATTAGGCAATGCTATTAGATTCTTGTTATTACAATGAGAGGATACTGAGGCCTTGAGAGGTTGAGTGTCTTCTCCAAGGTCATACAGTTAGGAAGTGGTGGGAGCAGAATTTTTTCCCAGGCTGAAACAGCCATGCTCTAGCTTTGGGACACACCTGGGCCATCCACTGACACTGGTAATCATCCCCTGGCATCACCCACCATTGCTTTCACACTGGGCCAGGCATCACACGTGCTGTAGCAGTTTTCCTTTACAGAGAGGAATTTACTCAACCCCATGCCTGCTAATATATCCCAAACCCTCAGTATTATGTAAGACAATTTCCCTGATAGGTTACTCCAAGGCATTTCCATAGGTATGCTGATACAGTGGTTATATACTAAGAAATATATATTCTAAAAGGAATTTTCCTCTGGTGATTTCTTCCTAGCAGGTTGGGATGTCACCTAAAATTATTGGACACTTTGCTTCCAATCCAAATAAACTGTATTGTACACTCAGCTCTATAAATAACAGGAATTTCTTTTCTCTGAATTGTCCATTTTTAAAAAAGGATTTTTAGTTCTGAGTACTATATACCTAGAGTCTAGCTTGAGAGAATTGATGACTCAAATTTCATCTGGGGATATAAATTAGCTAGACATCAGTTTTAAAGAATGATATTTTAAAAAGGACAATGAATTTCCTACAGATGGACAGAATAAAAATACCTAATACAAGAGAAACTGCTATGGTCAGGGCATGGAACTAGGTGGTGTTAATGTTACAAATTAAAATGAAGTTTGACCCGCATTCTCAAGGATCTGAATTGAGCTGTCACGGTCTCTACCAAGGAAATGTGCAGGTGATTAAAGATGTCACACCAGGTGAGGGCATCAATTACAATGTGTAATTTGGAGTAGGATGTCTGGCTGCACACAGATTTGGAGACTTAGAAGTAGCTGAAGTCTCAAGATGCTTTTAGGCACTGAGATTAATGCTGGTTAGAGGATAAATAATTAAGTACCCTGGATAGCACCCTACAAGGCTAGGATATAGCCCACCAGGAATATGTCAGTAGACTCCACTCTTTCCCAGGGTAGTTCTTCTCCAAGGTTTCTCACAGAATAATATGTGCACATGACTCAGCACATGCTAGGTGCCGATTAAACATCAGACGTTATCATTATCATCTGTGTTTCAGGGATGGCCATGACTTCAACTCTGGCAGGAGGCTGCCCAGTGGCCCGTGTCTTCTAATAGGTTTACAGCCCATCTTATTCTCACCAAGAATTTTTTTCCTCTAGAAATCCAATGTGCTATCCATTGCACCACAGAGACACCTAAGAATTTTTTTTCTTAATAGTCACTTTCTCTCATGATAAAAATTGAGGGAGGGCCTTGGGTAAAGGATAAGAGAATATGGTACAAGGGTTAAGAAATAGTCAAAGGAAAAATAAGCAATGGCACATTGTCAATTCCCCAAGTGGCGATAACAGGAAGTGCTATCACAATTGCAGAATGAAAAAAAAGGAAGTAAGGATGTTAAAAAATGACACATTTTATTGGAGTTGAACATTTGGCATACCTTCTACTTCTTAGGAAGCAAACTTTCTGAAGAAAGAAAGAAAGTGACTTCTTCATTCAAAAAGTTGAGAAAGCTAGGAAATGCATCACACCGATGCCTACCTCCTGCTGTGTCCTACACTGGAGACACAGTTTACTGCATGGATGGAGTTCTCATGGATGGCCCCAGCCCATCCACCCACTACAGATCCATAGTTTATGCCATTGTGATAAAGGGAATGAGTCAGATTTAGAAGTTATTTGCATGTAGGTGATAGTAGAAGCTGTGGAAGTGGATAGAATGAAGAAGGGAGATTGTGAAAGGAAGTGAGAGCAAGGGCTGCACAGAGAACCGAAGGCCAGCATATGTCCTGTGGGAGGAGAAGAAGAAGAGTAACAGTTTAAGAACCCTTCCAGAGAAGAAGAAAAAAGCTCAGGAGAGTCTAGAATCAGTGAGAAAAAGGGAAGCGCAAACACCAAGAAGAGGGTTGATTGTTTAGGCTACACTGAGCTGCAAGTAAAGGAATCCAACCATCCCACAGTAGATTAAAGAATAAATACATTAGTGAGCTCATACAGTGACCAGAGGCCTCAGTGAAGGGTAGATTAGCAGTTCATCATGTTATCAAGAACATAAGCTCTCTGCACCCTTCTCGGCATATTGGCTTTTTGTCTGTGCATTTGTTGCCTGATGATTGTACAGTGGCCACTGCATGTCCAGACACATCAAGGTTACACTGAAGGGAAGTGAGGTGAGAGCAGACAGTGGAGAGAAGATTCTTCTATTAGGCAAGAAGGTCCTTTCCAGGAACTCCTGCAGGCTTCTCATGACTTAATTATCCAGGCCATACCTATCACATGGCCGTTTTTATCTGCAGAGGCAGCTAGAGAAGTGTGGGCTTTTCTGGGCCCTATTCTTTGTGCAGAAGGAAGGGAACAATTGGGAAAGGGCTTTGCTGTGGCCAGCACAGAGCCTGCTGCAGTGAAACTAACAGTGACAATGTTGTTCCTGTAGTCACAATGTTCTTCCATGGTCAGTTCTGTTAAATAAAGCCAATAAAATAGTCAGGATTACCCAGAGCACCTTCTCATGAAACCAGGGAACAAAGTGTTAGCAGTCTTCAACCACAATATTTCAGTTGTTAAAATTAGTGGCATTTCTTATTTGTTAAAAGACTATCAACCTATAAATAAGCCTTTAGCTCCTGTTTTCCTGACTTAAAAAGTCATGACTCATTTATCGTGTGGGACTCCCCAAACCCAGGAGGTGTTCTCATTTCTTCTCTTTCCCTCTTGTCCTAATTTCAACCCATCCAAATCGTATGTCAAATCTGTCCTCTTCTCCACATCCCACCTAAAATCATGTTAGTCCTAGTTGCCATCATCCCTCCTCATCCGTACTACCACAATAACAGTCCTCTCTCCACACAGAAGAATCTCCCCTTCAAAACAGAAATCAGATGATGATACTCCCTGTTGAAACCCTCAAAAGGCTGCCCATTCCCCACAGACTAGAATCCTAATCCTTTGCCAGGCCTCAGAAAGCCACACTCCCAGGTATCATTCTTTTCTCGATTACCAGCTCCCACAGCTCTGTGTTAGTTCTTGCACCCACATCATGCATTCTGGCTCAGGTCCCAGCGCTGGCCATTCTTCAGCTTCCCTCTGCTGGCCTCCTTGTTTTCACTGGTCAGACGGGCCACCTTGACTCTCTATGCTGAATATTTTCCTTTAAGATCCACTCTCTACCCTTGGTGACCCTGCTACATGCTCCAGGAGGGTGACCTGTCTGGGCCCCATTGTCTTCCAGCTTCCTGTTGTATTCAACCAATAGGGAGTGCCATCTGGAGGTGGGAGGGAGGAATATGCACTTCTCCCTAGGAGCGGTCAATTCACTTCTCTCTCCCTAGTTCCATCCTTCTGGCATCACCGCTGCCTGGTTGTATCCCTTAACCAAAATCATGGCTCTTACCCAGGAGTTGTGACCTCTGTCTTTCCCCTCTTTCCCCCTCTTTTCCTCCCTCTTCTCCTGCCAAAAGTCATGATCAAAATCCAGTCAACACCATGATCTCCTGAACACCTACTAGTGGAGGTGGAATGACCTGCATGCATCACAGACTGAGCACAGATAATACCTGTGACAGGACTTCAGTTATGATGGGAGACAGACAAAAATAAAAGGATGTCAGCTGGTTTCACTGTCTGTAATGAAGGTACAGAGCAAGTGGAGATTTGGGGACTTAGATGAGCTGTTCTGGAGATCTAAACTTCTTGAGGTGGAATGAATTTAAGATGTCTTCACTTCCCACTTACCAATGTCTCTGAGGTCAAGATTCCAAGATTGTTGTTTTGGCATTGGGAAGAAATTTTGGAACAGAATAAGCCACCCACATTCTTCTTTGGTTATCCATCTATTTAATTGTAGGCGCAGAGACTTCCCTATGAGCTGAGCGCAGTCGTGCCACATAGGCAGGCACTGTCGCAGGTAATTTATGTAAAACTCCAGTGAAGTAGGACTTAACTTTTCTGTTGTACAGTGGAAGAACACATACCATAGAGAGCTCAGCCATACAGATTCTGAGTGACAACAGACACAGATCTTCTAACCCAGGGTCAGTGGTAACCATTGTTGAAGACATATCTTTCTTGGGATCTTGAAATGACCAACACTAGAACATGTGCTAGTGAGGGAGGCAAAACCAGCCTCCATTCATCCAAAGGCACATTTTCAGATGATCTAGGCCTTTAAATTATCAGCCTCCAATCTCCGATCTCCTATTGAGACAGGGTAGATGTTTTCTAAAAAGGAAAAGATTTCCTAGATTGCCCAATAACAGTTTCTACTCCATTCAGAAGACATTGCAAACTAGCTAAGAATATGACACTGGGCTGTAATTTTCCAGGTTGTTTGCATGTTATTCAGACTCTCCAGGTTCAAGTCCTCAATTAGTGACTTTCTAGCTGAATGATCTTGGCCAATAGGATGTGCGTTCCAGGAGGGCAGGGATTTTTGTGTCTTACTCATTTCTATGTCTTTATGCCCAGGACAGTACCTAGAAATACAGATGCTCAATAAATGTTGGGAGGAAGGAAAGGGTGAAGGAAAGAAGGAAAAGTTATGGAGTATACCTAAGCCCTAGTTTTTCCATCTTTAAAAGGAAGACAATAATGGTACTTTCTTCACAAGACTGTTTTTGAGGATTACCTGTAAGAAAACAAAGAAGATAGTGCCTGGCATTACACTTAATATTCTTCTGAATATTCTGAAGCTAAACACACAGAAATGTATGAAGATGATAACTACGATGATGAGGAAGATGAGAAAAATTTGGCAATTATTTCCTGAATGCCAACTGTATGTCAGGCACTGTCACGGGCACTAGGGTTAAAAGATAAATGAAACACGTAGGATTCACATTCTATAAAGCTTTATTTTTTTTCTTTCTTCAATTCAGTATAAGTCTTTCTTTGTGTGGTACATTTACATATAACTGCAAATTCATCGGAAACCTGGGTTGTTTCCTTTTTGCTTTGTTTTTTGCTACACTAACCCTACATTTAGAGATAACAGGGGTCCTGCAAAAATCTCTTTTGTTTACTTTTTTAACCAATGGGTAAAGTTTAAGAATTAAGTAAATTCTTGACAGCCTCTAAAACATTGCAAGCTTTTATTATATGGCATGTAAATGCTTACCCAAGAAGAACATTTTTTATCTGGGTCATTACTGGAAGTTCTCATTTTCATCATTCTTATGAAAACACAAAAAGGAAAAAAATGCCTAGAGCAACTCACTTCTTACTCTTACAATGGCATCATAATTTAGTGATCTATCTCCCATTTTTAGAAGGAAATTCCAGTAATTCCAGACGCCTCACTTTTTCTAACTGATTTCCCAGAGGCCAATTCACCAAGAAACATTCTTAGTGCCCCTGTCAGGAAAACAAAACAAAACAAACAAGCCTAAGTTGGATAAACCTTTTCTAAACATCTGAAATAAAAACGTAAAACTGATTTGCAGAATCTCTATAATTGCACAGACATGCCTGCATAGCTGTCTGAAGAATGGGATTATAAATACCTGCAAAGATATCTGCTGTAGTCAGGGCCATGTATCTATTGCAGTGAAATTCTTTATTATAAATGATGAATTATAAAGCCCTGATAAATATTGGATCAAAATGTATTTGTGTATTCTCAAAATGTTTGGGGGTTGAAAGATCCACATGTTCCATTGTCCCTCTGCCAGTGGCCCCAGAGGCATCCCTGACAATCTTTAAGACTCTGAGGGACATCAGAATTAGGGAGAAAGTGAATCCTGGCTGCTATGCCCATTTTTCATTACCTTGTGGCAGCCTGGGATTTGGTTGGGCACTATGACTATACCTCAAGGCACACGTGGGTAAAATATGTAAATGAGAACTTAACCTGGGAAAACAATTAAGGGAAGGAAAATCCAATATGGACTGAAGACTTGCTATGTCAGCCTACCTCTACTGCATAGAGTTACCATTTGTTTGGTATCTGCAGTGCCCAAAGCTCCCTCACAAAAGTGTGTTTGGATCCTGTCAGTTAATTCCAATTGCACAAACCTGTGGGATTTCTGAGACCCCTGCCACACCTTCCACCTTGGAAACCTATCTTATTCACTATTTCTATTTAAATATGTTAGATGGCATATTGCCTGGACTGGAATACACTAACATAAATATTATTATTTGGCTATTTTCTTAATTTTGGAAGGATCACTAAGCCCCATCAAAGATAAAAAGGGAGAAATTAAACATTTTCAAAAATGGTTTTGCAAGAATGAAAAAATAAGCCTTGGTTCTAGATAAATGGTCTCAGAGTATTTTATATAATGTCTGGTTTTTCCTTCTCAATTACAGTTATTTCATGCATGTTACAGATGAAACCATTGTACCACTTAGAGACCAGTTTTAATCCCAAGGTTGATTAGACAGTTAGCTCTCCCTGGCTTGAGCACTGTCTCTTTGTTCTACACCCCTATATCCATATCGCCATTGATTTAAACATGAATAAGTGTTTGACTTGACTCATTAGCTGAACGTCCTAATGAACGCTTGGTTGCATTTAACCTTTTGCTACAACAAAAGTCTCATGGTTGCCATAGTAATGGGAAATTAAATCTATGGATCTGTCCCTCCTTCCTGAATGGCCGGAGTCTGCTATCACACCATGGCATACCTACAATGTGGGTCAAGTAAGATTGGTGATTCTGCTGCTGGCTAATTGAGTTCCAAGGTGTGGGTGATATTTGCAAAAGGTCATTTTGTTCCCCAATCATTAAAATGAATGAAACAGCTGGAGTGTAAATCAGGAGGAGAGGAGAAAGTCTGTCCCTTTGGCTGTTTGATGACTTATGATTTGAAAGGAGCCCAAGTCATCATCCAATACTGTTCCAGCCCATGTTTGACAGCCCTAGGACATCCCTGAAAGATGGTCGTTTGGCTGCTGCTTGAAGCTGTCCAAGAAGTAGAGTCTAGCTCTGAAGTTCTTACTATTCTTCACCTCCAAACAACCACTTATCTCTAAGTGTCCACTCTCTTCCAGGTGTCAACTCCTAAATAAAACAAATTCCCTGCACTCAGGAGGCTCACAGAGAAGGATGGCATGGTTACAGTGTCCCCACTTAGATCACACTTGCAAAATAATTCCCTTTCTGTTTATCAGCTCCCTCATATGTATCTCTCTCTGGCTAATTCCTCTCCCTGTGCTCCCTTCCACCGTTGCCTTTGGAACTATCTACTCCTACTTCCTATGTCTTTAATCATCTCCTAGATTACATCCTTCCTCCTTTCCTTTAGAAAAACTCAGCCTTTCCCCTATTAACCTGCAGGGGACAAATATATTGGGTTGGCCAAAATGTTTGTTCATTTTTTTTCTGTTAGATGGCTCTAGTAGTGCTTGGTTGTCATTAACTTCATTCAAAACAATTTTGTTAGTTTGTATCATGACAGCTGTCATATCAGCATGCATTAAAAATCTTATCGAAATTGGTGAATTTTTGTGTAGCCATTTTAATATTGAAGATGGAAGAAAGTATGCAACATTTTTGGCATATTATGCTTTATTACTTCAAGAAAGGTAAAAATGCAACTGAAATGCAAAAAAAAATGATTTGTGCAGTGTATGGAGAAGGTGCTGTGACTGACTGAACATGTCAAATATGGCTTGCAAAGTTTCATGCTAGAGTTTTCTCTTGCTGGATGATGCTCCATGGTCAGGTAGACCAGTTGAAGTTGATAGTGAGCAATCAAATAAAGACGTTGGTTGAGAACAATCAACATTATATCACATGGGAGATAGCCAACATACTCAAAATATCCAAATCAAGCGCTGAAAATTATTTACACCACTTTGGTTATGTTAATCACTTTGATGTTTGGGTTCCTGATAAATTAAGTGAAAAAAAAACCTTCTTGACCTATTTCCACACACAATTCTCTACTTAAACGTAATGAAAATGTTCCATTCCTAAAACAAATTGTGATGGGAAATGAAAAGTGGATACTTCACAATGA
This sequence comes from Glossophaga mutica, assembly GCA_039655065.1. Taxonomy (NCBI): domain Eukaryota; kingdom Metazoa; phylum Chordata; class Mammalia; order Chiroptera; family Phyllostomidae; genus Glossophaga; species Glossophaga mutica. The sequence continues at coordinate 27,246,417 of CM077315.1, forward strand.
TGTGGAAAGGAAGAGATCATGGGGCAAGTGAAATGAAGCACCACCGACCACATCAAAGCCCAGTCTTCATCCAAAGAAGGTGATGCTGTGTGCATAGTGGGATTGTAAGGGAGTCCTCTAGTATGAGCTCCTTCTGGAAAACCAAACAATTATTCCACCAAGTACAGCTCCCAATTAGACCAATTGAAAGCAGCATTCAAAGAAAAGCATCCGGAACCAGTCAACAGAAAACGTGTAATCTTCCATCAGGATGATGCAATAACACATGTTTCTTTGATGACCAGGCAAAAATTGTTACAGCCTGGCTGGGAAGTTCTGATTCATCCGCTGTATTCACCAGACACTGCACCTTCACATTTCCATTTATTTTGGTCTTTACAAAATTCTCTTAATGGGAGAAATTTCAATTCCCTAGAAGACTGCAAAAGGCGCCTGGAACAGTTCTTTGCTCAAAAAGATAAAAAGTTTTGGGAACAGGGAATTATGAAGTTGCCTGAAAAATGGCAGAAGGTAGTGGAACAAAATGGTGAATATGTTGTTCAATGAAGTAATTGGTGAAAATGAAAAAGTGTGTCTTTTATTTTCACTTAACCAAACAAACTTTCAGGCCATCCCAAAATCTACCTTTGTTTCTTCCCTTATTCCTTTCCTTCCTCCCTTCTTTCTTCCTTTTTTCCTTCCCTCCCTCCTTCCATTTATTTATTAATGTATTCATTAAACAGTAATAAAGGACCTAATATGTGCCCAGCACTGTTATAGTCACTACAGATATAGCACTGAGCCACCCTCATTAGGTTTACATACTATTGGGGGAGAAAAATAAACAAGATCTTTAAAAATTCAAATATATAATAAATTAAATGCATTGAGAAATTTCTCTATCTTTTTAAGTGGAGTTGGTTCTTTCTCCTATCCTCCGAACACCAATATTTCGGAAGTAGCATCTAAGGTCAACATTCTTGGGGGTCCCTTGAAAGAATTTTTCTTCCCTCACCCTCTTTGCTCAGCTCCCACTATGAAGCTCATGCCATTGGATTACACTATCTGCACAGCTCCTGGCTGCCTCCAGGCACCCCTGACCCTGTGTACAAAGACCCTGGAACTCTGGAGCCTAGTGCATAGTTTCCCTGTCTCCCTTCTCTCCTTTCATCATCACAGTCACTTTAGCATCTCATTTGAAGGCCCAGCTTCTTGATCTCCATCACACCATAACGTTTATCTCCCTTTCACTGGAGCAGACAACTCATAAGACCACACTCTTGACCTTGCTAATGTCCCAACTCCAGTATGCCCCTCCCTAAATCTCCTCCTGGTCCATGACCTTCTTTATCCCCTTTTCCTCTCCCACTGAACAGCTTTTTGTCAAGATCACACACACACACACACACACACACACACACCTTTTGACCATCTCCCAGCCCCCTAAACTCACTGTATTCTAGAGTCAATGATTGTCTTTATTTTCCCTTAAGCCACAATGACCATGACCCCCTTCTATGTGTCCTAACAAATCTAAACCCCTTATCTGAAGTCTAAGCCCCTGATGGCTTATCAGGGACAAGCCATCTGATTTCTCCCTCCTTGCTCTTAAAGTAGGTGGTAGGCACAGTAATGGCCCTTCAGAGTTGCATTTATCCTAATCCTCAGGATCTGGAAATCTGCTACCTTACATGACCAAAGGGACTTTGCAGATATAATTAAGGATCTTGAGATGGGGACAAGATCCTGGATTATCCGGATGGGCCCATGTAATCACAGGAGTTCTTATAGGATAGACATATGAAGGTCAAAGTCAGACAAAGAGATGCAGCTATGGCATACAAGTCAGAGTGATACTCCAGAAACTGAGGAGTGTGGGCAGCCTCTAGAAGCTGGAAAAGGCAAGAGCTGGGATCTTCCCTGGAGCCTCCACAAGGAGCCAGCCCCACTGACACCCTGATTTTAGCCTCCTTATGGCCCCTTTCAGACTTTGGACCTCCAGAACTATAAAATAATATACCTAAGTTGTATCACCCCAATAAATTCCATTAAAAACAATAAATTTAAGTTGCCTTAAGCTGCTGAGATGATGGCAATTTGACACAGCAGCCACAGGAAATTCATACAACATGCCACCACTGCAAGGCAGCAGGGACAGTGACCCTCTGTCCCTTCAGGATCCCCACCTCAGCCAGGACTGAGGGCACTTAAGCACTAGTGGTCAGCTGCCCCTCCCTCACCACCTCCTTCCACATTGTTGACTAGGACCCATTTGTAACAACATGAACCTCTGTTCCTCTAATAACATTAATAATTATGCTTCCACAATTCTTTTTAGGACCATGAAGATGTTTCTTAGAGCTAGTCAAGAGCCTCTGACAGCTTTGGAAGCTCTGTGTCACTTCACTTGCAAAAGGTGACAGAAGGGCCGGCATGGTCTAGAGCTGACCCTCTGGTCAGTCCCACTGGCCAGAACTAAAACCTTCCAAACAAGTGGCCCCTGGTGCATTCCAATTTGTGCATGGCAGAGAAGTTACTCGCATTCATAAAGTTAATATGAAAGCTTCTGTAGTGGTACCAGCATTTTAATAGAGAGCATGTACTATTGTACATTGTGACTGCTCATAGTTATTCTGTGAGGGGAAATGAGGGCTTTTTTGGTTTTCCTGGAGTGGAGTCCTATGAGTTCTTCATTTATTTTGGAGATCGAACCCTTGTCTGAGGTATCATTGGCAAATATACATTTCCCATATGGTTAGTTCCCTTTTTGTTTTGCTGATGTTTTCTTTAGCCGTGCAGAAGCTTTTTATTTTGATGATGTCAGGCAGTAAAAGACAAATACCATATGATCTCATCTATAAGTGGAACCTAATCAACAAAACAAAAAAGCGAGCAAAATATAACCAGAGACATGGAAATAAAGAACAAATTGACAGTAACCAGAGAAGGAGGATAATGAGGAAAAGAAGGGAAATGTTCCTCAAGGAACATGTCTAAAGAGAACCCATGGACAAAGCCAAGCGGGGGTAGGATTGAGGGCAGGAGGTGGGGGTGGGTGGGGCAGGGGAGAGTGGTGGTGGGGAAATGGAGACAACTGTACTTGAACAACAGTAAAAAAGAAAAGAAAAAGAAAAATGAGTTTTTCTTTGATGGGACTCAAGGGGATTCAATGTCCAGGAACTACTACAAAATAGCAGGAGGCAAAAACAGTGACTATCATGGGAAATTGATTTTTTTTATTTTCAAGAACATTGGAAACATGCTATAAATCCCTGTTAGTTTGACTTCAGCAGTTAGATTTTTAAAAACTTCAGTATTTTTCTGGTTTGTTTTTGGATTTGTTTGTTATTTCACTGACAGAATTTTCTTATGTTGTCAAGGTAGAGGCTTGAATTCTGCCTTTTAAAAAAGGGCTGCATACTATAGAGATGATAATAGTGCTGCATGATTTGTTAATACTTTGTTAAATAACTCCCTGTGTGAGATGCTCAAAGATACTTTTTAATAAATGAGAAATAAGGAAACTTATTAGAAATCAGTCTTTAAGACAAGGGAATGGATGAGATTCTACATCTGCCTGATATTCTCTTGCCTTTGTTTGTGGAACAGGCTACACATACCCATTTGTTTGTTTTTGCAGGGAATTCTATATGGTGCACTGATTCTGTTGTTTTCAGGTTAAATCAGTCGCTTCAAATCTCGCTATTTTCCAGTGCAATCAACCACTACTCTGGGTTCATGTGTTAAAATAACCATAGCACTGAACCAATCCATTACATTTATCTTTAATAACCAATTCTGGTTATTTGTTCTACCATCAGTTTCCCTGGTGAGGAGCATAAATATCTGCTCTCAATATATTTCCTGGAGGTAAATGTCGTTCTTTCTTGGCTTAGTGATACAGTTACACAGGCAGACAGTGGAGTCTATCATTTGAAAACATGGATTGATACACGAGTATCTAGTAGTTGGACTGGATATTGCAGCCTGCATCAATTATAACTTCTCAGTGCAAAGGTCAGAATAATAGCTTTCATGAAAAGGTCTCTGTTGTCTGTTGTGAAATTACTTCATGACCCACAACTTTCATCTCGCTTGTGGAAGGAGAGGCCCATGGTCCATGATGGGTCTCTTTGACCCCTCTTTGACTAGAGTTGAACATGATGTGGTTTCTTTATGAGGCATGGGTGTCACTTGAAAATCTCTCCTCTGACAACCAATACTTAAGGAAAAGGATCAGTGCCTTCAGATGGGAGCCTGCTCATCGCCACACCAGGTACAGTGTAGACCCGTGGTCATATGTGTTGAATGAACCATTGAATCACATACTAAAGGCAGTAGAGAAACACATACATGTTTACACACAGTGTTGAAGATGAAAGAGAGAAAAAGAGCATGAGGGAAATAAATTAAGGTGTATAACCTGGTTTTCTGCCAAATGGCCTAATGTGTCATTTGGTGATTAGAACAGTTCTCTTTTCTTCAATTAGGAGTGGCCAGTGGTCATTCCTCCACTGTGACAGTGGTCTCAACCCTTTCATTCTGCCCAAACCCCAATTCCCCATCAGCATGCCAAGAAGAACGTGGCTAATTTTGCCTTACCTTTCTGAGGAACTAGCATTTTGCTTCAGTAACTTGGCTTAAGCAGAGACCTTTCTATAAAATACCTTTGCAATATTCCACTGTGACATACAACTTGTGTCGATATTTAATTGCTTTATAATTGTTGGAGCCAAGGAGTTGATTCTTATTTATTTCCCCTCTATTTTTTAATATTACAAATAGACTCTCTTGATTAAAAGGGAAATTAAATATAATCTCATCACATCTGCTTTCTGGTGTTTGAAATCTTGCTTTCTATCTCTTGCCTACATTTTCACTCTCTGCTTAACTATTTCCAATGGTGGAGAATTTAATCTCTCATGAAAGAGTTCATTTCATTCATTATCAGTTGAAGTTGTAAGGAGATCCTTTCTCAACATCGATCTGAAAATCCTATGTTCTTACTTAGTGGTCATTCTACTAATATTTCTACTTAGTAGTTCCCCCTTCCTTTCATATTTTAGACATTTGGAAAAGAAATCTATTACGCTGCTCTTGTGTATCTTAATCTAAATACCAGTTTCTTTCCATTCTTACCATTTGGTCCTGTCTCCTTATCGCTTTCTTTGTTCAACCAACTGCTATAGAAGGAGGTGATGGCAGAGGGGAAATGCGGCAAAGGTGTGCAGAGCATCGAAGTCTTTGCAGATCATTGTATGAACTTTGGATTTACTCTGAGTGCACAGGGAGCCTTTCCAGGCTTTGGAGCAGAGGAGGGATGTGGTATAACTTATGTTTTAACATGATCCTTTAGGCCACTGTGTTGAGAGACAGACTGAAGAGGGGGGCAAAGAGGAAGCAGGGAGACCAATTAGGAGGCTCTGACAATCTCATCACCGAGCGCCAAGGAGGGAGTGACTCCGTTGCAGTGCAGGTGGAGCTGCTCTCGAGAAATGGTCAGCATCACGCCAGTAAGCGATGGGCACAATGCCAGTCAGTATTTTGGAAAATTCTGATTCCCAGTGAACACAGCATGGACATAAGTGAAAGCCCCAATCTCACAGAGTTGTTTAATCTACTAGATTGTCATGCATGTTGAATAAGAGTAAATCAATTGTCACAATGAGCTGTCACACAGATCCATACACAGAGCACCAGTAGCTGCGGTGGCCATTGTACTGCTCTTCCAGCACGGAGCCCAGCATGTCACCACTTAATCCTTTGACCTGCCTGAATGGTAGTTGATGTTCTCTTATTAAAGATGAGGAAACTGAGACTGAGAAAGGTTAAGAAATATATTGCAAGTAGAATGACTAGCAAATGACAAAGTGGAGGCCTACACCTACCTCTCCACCTGAGATGTCTTCCTGCAGTATAGAGAACAGTGAGCAGAGATCCCCAAGTCCCTGGACTGCAGCTGCTGCAAACACAGAGGGTAAAAAGTGACCTCTCAGGAGAGCCATCAGCCTGAGTCAAGGAGCGCTCTGGCCTGCGGGGGCCACCACATGTCTCTCTGACTGTGGCTGATAAAAGGTGTAGCAGACTCAGGCTCCTATGAATGTCGTGAGCTGCTGCCCTGAAGGCCCTGGGAAAGTTCTAGAAGGCAAAGTGGCAGGACACTGGCAGCCGGGTCTCTGCAGCTGCTTCCTATACATGGCCTTGGAAGCAACACACCTGATCAGAAGGGCAAACAGGTTTCTAATTGTATTTTCCTCACTTTAGAAACAGCCACAGCACCTTAAACGTGTGCTGTTTGAAGGGAACTTCCATTGCCCTGTTTGACTTGATCCTATGGCTCCTCTTCATAGCCAGGGCTGGTAAGGATTAAGGTCATTTTTCAGAAAAGAAACCAAGGGCGAAGAAGGTTATGTTACTTTCTGTGTTCACATGGGAAGTCCTGGTATTCTGCTTTCCAATCCGCTTGCTTCTCTACTGAACCATGCTTCAAGGAATGAGAGGCACAGAAAAGCCAGCAGCCAATGATTATTGAGCACCTACTATGTGCCAGATACCAAAGAGCAAAAACAGACCAAGTCCCTGTCCTCCTGGAACATACTTTTGGAAAGAGCGCTGGGACCAGGAAGGATATGCCCTGAGTCCTAGTCCTCGCTGTTTTATTGATTTGGATGTGAGGATGGGTTGGTTACCCCCATCTTGGAGCCTCACTTTTCCTCATCTGTAAAATGGGGAAATTAAAACTCATCCTGCTTTCTCTTTAGACTTGCCAAGTTGGCCCAATGCATCAGCAAAGGAAAAAAAACCTTGTGATTCCTGACTGAGCATCTGTGTGAACGTGGCTGTCATTTATGATATGAAAATATACAGCCAGTGGACACTGATTTCATACAAATAAGATCAGGCATTGTTTCCTCGTGCACCTGCTAACTTTACCAAAGGAGTTGGCTGCATTTCTTCTGACTGGAAGATGTTCTTCCCTGCCATTGTCATTAGCACAGGAACAGGTGTAGTTTCTCCTATAAATCTTTGACTCAGGAGTGCTGCTGCCAGAAGATTCATTAGCCTGACAAGAGAGAAGGGGTGCCCTCCCAGCCCAGCAGCGCAGACCTGATGACAAATGCAGCAAACTTAGGCTGATGCCGATTCCTTGCATATACCATTAGCTACTGTCTTGTCACATTACACTGGTTTATGCAAGAACCATGCAGGAGATGAAAGTGTTTAAATGCTTTTATTACTTGGCATCAAGATATTGGTAATAGTTTGCAATGACTATTTGTTTTCTCAGTGCAGAACACATTCTTAATCAAAAAATATGAATTATGCTGAGTGGCCTCATTGAAAAGTATTTTCTCAGCATAGAGGGGAGTGGGGATCAATTTTTTCTATTGCTTATTTTTCTTTTCTTTCTAGCAAGGTTAATATTCATAGCATGATCTGATGGACTTTATTTTACAAGGTGAAAGGTTTCCCAGAAGTGCAGTGCTGGCTCATTAGTCCAGGGCAGAAGAAATTGTTCAAAGCAATTTGAAGGGGCATCATTAGCACAGTTCTTTCTGTACAAAAGCTGAGATCCCACCTTGCAGTTCAGGTTAATGAGGATATTCTGGTACGAAACTCACTCCTCCACAGGTTCAAGATGAACCCTGTGATAGCTAGTTTGTGTTACATCATGGAAAGACCATAGTGTTTGGCATTGCAAGACCTGGGTTCAAGTCCAGGCTATGCTATTCACTAGCTATATGGCATTGGCTATGAACTTAACCTCCCCTGTGGTATGATGGAGATGTTATGTAAGAATGCTTTTCTCAAGAATTATTGAAAGATCAAGTGATTTAAGTCCACATGCTCAAAGTCTCAACAGAATCTCTCCTTCACTCCTTCTATCCCAAACTTAGTAAAAGTCCCCAGGACCCATCATCCAGTGTTCAAAGAAACAAGTGAGTAATCATGTACATGGCTCTTTCCCATATTTCCCCCAGAGCCTACCCACATCCCAGCCCCATGGATGTCACCTCTCAGCTTGTCTGGAATCTGCCCATTTCTCTCTTAGGCTATTCCAAGAACTTCACACCTGGCACACTTGCATTTTTTAAGCCCCTGTTTAATGTGGCCTCATCAATGCAGCGGAGGATCTTTCTCCTAAACAGTAATATCATGCCCCTCCTTTCAAAGCTTTTTGTGACTCCTCGTGACTTCTGGAATATAGACCAGTGTCTAATTATGCCGTGGTCCAGCCCTGGCTTTCTCCCTTCACCCCACCTCATTCACTCTCCCTTGACCACAGCAGAGAGCGCTGGCCCCTCCATGAATATGCCATGCCCTCCCCACGCATCATGGGGCTTCCATCCGTACTGTTTCCTCCGCCCAACATGCTTTTTCTTGTACTTTGCCTGTACTCTAGATGACTCTCGCTCAGCCTCCAGACTCAGTGGTGCTGATAAGCCTTGGATGTGCCCCCAGGCAAGGCCAAGGCCCTCTGTTACTCCTCCTCTCCACATTTATCACTATTGTCCTGCTACACTTACTGTTGTCATTGGTGGACTGTCTGTTTTCCCCACCATGTGGTAAGCCACATGAGAGGGTGGGAATATTGTGTTCCACCCGCAATTCCACCCCTGTTAAGTGACTAAGGCCTGAAAGGCATGGCACAAAGTAGGCACTAAATAAATATATGGGAACAAATGAGATGCGAAAATGTGTCATTTACTTTTAATTCTTTAAGAAAATAAGCTGTTAAAAGTCTACTTTGTCCCAGACATTGTGCTGTTTCCTCATAAGCAAAGGAGTGCTGAGGCCAGCTTATACCTGCTCATGAAAGCTAATTGCATATATTTCTTCCCAATACCACCTTCAGAGACATTGGTAGTTTGAAGTCAATTGGCCATGATGGCAGAATATACACAGAGATCAACATACTTAAAAATCAGGTTGTGTTTTTTACCCCTTAAGAGCTGGTTGTTAAACATTTACCAGTGCACCACATGAAATGGAATTTCAGATCAAGAGCATTTGGTATTATTACAGAGCATGAGATATTACAGCAATTATTCAGAATTTCAATGTAGTTGAAATGTCAATGGAGAGAAAATGGGGAAAGGGAAATGTCTCTGGGAGACTTGGGTTGAAGCTGCTCCTAGACTCCCCTTACTCCGTAGGAGGAGAATGTTCACTGGAGCCTACGGCTGCCCAGAGTGAAGACCACATTTCCCAGCCCCCCATGGCCACTGGGCCATGTGGCTGCCTCCAGGGAATCTCCCTCTATGGAAAGCTGGTGCTCGTTCCTTGTCATTCTTCCCTCATCCCTGGTTTTCTTCCTGCTGAGTGAGACATGGACAGGCAGGGGAGCACATAAGCAGGCATCTAGGGACTGGAGGGCCCACATGGCAGGGCAGGAAGAGAGAGACTGGGTGCCTCTGAGATGGAAGAGCTGCCACCACCTCCGCACAGCCCGTATCCAGACTTTTACGTGCAGAAGAAAGAAACTTCTGCATTTTCTTTAGGGGTTCCTTGTCACACTTGACCTGCCCATTGAGGAGGATAGCTGTGTAGATGCTGTATGTCTACATAGAAGAAATATGTGTTTATATTTATGTACGCGTGTGGGGTGGGAGTTGCATTGAAGAGTTTGACTCTTCTATACCATCTAATGAGAGATCTCTAACTACATCTGTGAGTAAAGCATTACCCTTCTAGATTTTTTGCCTTTTGAATAGTTACAAATCTTATCTATCTGTAAGAGATAGTAAAAGAATCAAACCAACTTTACCCCATCATTAAGCTATCTATAGCCCATGTTCACTGTACTTTGTTCACTACCGTTTCCTCCAAGCCTGGCCTATAACAGGCACCTGATAAATAGTTGCTAAATAAATGAATATGTGGCCTCATAAGCCCCAATAATAATACTTTACTGAAGGGGTTTTCATAGCCAATCCCAAATGAATAGTAAAATTCTAGAGCAGTGGTTTTATCCTGGAATGATTTTGCACACACACACTGCTGATGAGCCGTTTGACAATGTCTGGAGCATTTCCGATTGTCACAACTGGTGCGTGTAATGGCATTAAGTGGGCAGAGGCCAGAGATGCCATTCAGAATCCTACAGTGCACAGGACAGCTCCCACCACAAAGAGTTAAGTGTCAGTAGTGCAGAGGTGTGAAAACCTGCTCCAGAGGTTATGAAGAAGGCCATTTCCAAATCAAACAGCTATGGAAGAACGTAACAAATGCTCTTGCTCTGGAGTTCCATTTCAGTGGTCATTTCATTCTGGGGCCACCTCCCTGCACATGTCCCACCATAGGGGTTTTATAATGATGCACCACATGCAGTGTTTATTCTCAAGGACCTACCTTTAAAAAAATAAAAGGTATCAAACAGTGAATAGTGACATGCCATCCTGAGTACTCAGCTGTTCCCTTTGTCTCAGAAGCCTTTGTGCTTTTTTCAAACCAGTTTGCTGTTCTTAAACTACTAGTAAATCTGTTAGACTTGACTGACTGACAAAGTTTGATCTTTGAAAGAACGAGATGCCTTTAAATGCCTATCAGATTGTGATACTCTGAGTACTGTATTCCATGTGTAATTTCAGTCACATGATGATCAAAAGAAAAGTTTGAAAACTTTGGTTGACTTTGGTGCGTGCAGCTGGGAGACCTTCCAGGGGCTTTCAAGGTCTGCATGAATGCGTGATTTAGACCACAGCTCCTCAATTGTGACATTTAATCCATAGAGATAAATCATCTCATGCCATTGGTAGGGCTCTTTATGGATAAACAGTCCTAAAATAATTATGTTCAAAACTCCATCAGAGCCTCCATCAGAAAATCACCACTTTTTTTTTTTTTAATGTAAGAGACTAGGATGATGAAACTGTTTACTGATTGTGGTGCTTTGGACCAAATTAAATCAAAGTCAGAACAATAAAACTAACTTTTCCTTCACTGTCCTTGAGGTATACTGGGTATCATTTCTTTACCACCAAATAGACTGAAGTTCGTAAGGGTTAGCCCCTGACATTGGCCCCAAGAAGATATTGTGATGTATAATGGTTAAGAGCAAGACTCTGGAAGCCAACTCTCATTTATTGACTCTGTGACCTTGGGAGAGTTACACAATCTCTTTGTGCCTCAGTTTTCTTACCTTTCAGAAGGAATAATAGTCCCTGCTTCATGGGGACAGTCTCCCCACAGCCTGCATTTCCCACTCCGTTCCATTCTCCCCTGTAGCCACGTTTGGGTTTTAAGCAGAACAGTGGCAGGAGCAGGTTTCTATCTCAGAGGCTGCTCTAGCTGCAGGAAGAGAATGTTGGTAAATTTTTAAAATGTGTGTCTTGACTAAACAGATTGTTACTGAGAATCAGCATCGAACCTGGCTCTGTCCTAGGTGTTTTCATCCACGTCATCTCAACCACATATATTTCAGATGCTTAAAGTCTTAAATGAAGCCACAGGAAGATAAGTCAGCAATACGGACCTGGTGCCATTCAGTTCAGGCAACATTTGGTAGCTTCAGTGCCCCTTGTCCTGTGATCTCAAATTTCCATGAGCTGGAAATCACTCCTGGCACTGGGTGGATGGAGCACCGTGACTATCAAAGACCAAACACTTCAGTGCCCCTGGCTCAAGAGGCGGAGCGTGGCCAAACCAAAGCTCCTGGGTGGCTGTCTCAACCTGCCTGGAGGAGAGCACTAGGACATTGTCCTAAAGGACCAAAGGCCTTGTGTCTTCATTGCTGAGAAAACTCCTAAATTCAGATTCGCTTGTTAGTTAGGTTTCAAAGACAAGAGAGAGAAGGCTTCACTTAAAGAGCAATAATACAAAACACAGAAAGCTAATGAACCCTCTCATACTAAAGCCTGCCTGTAGAACTAGCATTTCCACAAATCTATGCTTTTAAATATTTTTTCCATTTCACAAATGGACTCTCAAATGGCAGAATGATTGTCTGAAAATATTTTTCTGATGCTGAACATATTCTATATGTTTGAGATTATGCCGAAAATTCTATGCAGCAGTGATGGTGAAAGAGCCAACATCTAAAACACAAACATTCACAGAGGGGTAAAAACCTAAAATAACTGTCAGGGATGCTAATCATTCCACATGGAGGAATTAGTAGGGGCAACACATTTCTCCGGTGTATCCTCCTTACTAGCATAGAGTACCTGACATAGTTTCTAAAGGAAAGAGGAGGAAAAACAGAAACCCTACAGTAATGAGAAAATATACAAAATTTGAAGTCTAGGAGGCACAGTTCAGATTTCAGCTCCCCACCTCCAACAAAAGCTCTGAACCCTTGGGAAAGGACTTACCTGATTTGAGCTCAGGGTCCTTGATTTAAAAATCAGACTAATAGTAATACCCACATTGCAAGGCTGTTTTATTGGACATGGTGGTATCTGGCACATAGCAGTTATTCAAGAAAAGGAAGCTACTATTTATTATTTTTCCACTGTCATTGCCCTTCTGTCTGAGGCCTCCAGAAAGATAGCTGTAGTTCAATAAGTTTGATTTATTGCAAGGAGGGAGAACACACCATGGGGAAGCATGGGGCGTCCTTGTAAGAGGACATTAGGAAAGACTCATACAATAGAATCTGGGCTTGCATTAGCTGCCTGAGGGAGGAAGAAGGTTCATAAAAGTTGAACATTGCTCTGAATGGGATGCCGCCAGGAAGCAAGGTAACTCTATGACTGAGAACTTCATACATCTATGTGTAGGCAGGATGGACTAGGGTGAAGCTACAGCTATGAACAGCAAAGAAGCAGCTGTCACACAGGTGAGCCAGGAAGGGGGATAGAGTGGACCATGTCCAGATCTGTCTGTGTTCAGACTCAGTTACGAGGGTCGCATTCTTGTCCTGATCCATCATGGTCATGCAGTGGCCTTGTCTGATGTTGGCGTTTTACAAATTCAGTCACGTTCAGCAGGAGAACGCCAGCATCTAGTTAATGGCACCAGGCCATTTCCTGGGTGTAAATAACTTTTCTCTTCCTCTCCACCTTCATTCAACAAGTACTTAGTGAGTGTGGCCAATCACAGGTGTCCTCTCTCCACCAGAGTTTATATCCTGTTTTAAAAAGCAGGTCAATAAAACGTGATAAATGTGGTGCTAAATGCAAAGAAGAAAATAATATAAGATAGCATGACAAGGAATGACCAAAGAGGAGGGCAACTTGAATCAATGTGGTCAGCTTAGTCCCCTCCAAGGAAGTGATGTTTGAGCTGAGACCTCCAAGATAAGAAAATTAATTCCAGCTAGAGTAAGGGGAAGCACCTTCCAGTCAAAGAGAACAGCAATTTCAGAGGCTGAGACATAAAATGTCTTGGCCAAGGGAAGGTCCTCACCAAAGGGAAGAGAGTGGCAGGCAGGGAAGAGACATTTCAAAGGCTCTGAAGTAGGGAGGAGTTTGCACATGAGGGTGGTTTTCTACCAGTTAGTGCTCAGAGGGGAGAGCGGAGCTGGCTGGATGGGCAGGATGGGTGAGACTGAATGTGTACACCTGTGCAGCCAGTGGGGAGCCTGGCTTTTATTTCAGATGTGAGGAGAAATCGCTGAATGATTTGCAGTTTGAAAAATTACCTTGTTCCCTATGTGGATGAAGAATGGATTGTTAGGAAGTGTAGAAGGAGGAGAGTGGTTGTACAAGAAATGAAACAAAGCTTTTGTCGTTAATAACGCAAACTAGCATTAGAACGCGGGACCAAAGTGCAGACTCTCAACTGATAACACTGAAAGGGATCTGATTATTGGTCTGACCTAATCATCTCCTTCTCATGTGAGAAAATCAACCCTGACCGGAACAGACAAAGTAACTAAATACTAAATATTTGGTTAGCAGCAGAGCTGAAAGAGGCCAGCAGGGGTCGGAACCCCAGAAGATTCTCCATCCGAGTGTCCCCAGTACTGTGGAGACAGCGAGTCTCCGTCCGGCAGCAGGGAGCTCTGCACCCAGAAATTCCTCCTGTGACAGGGCACAGTGCACAGGCGGTGGGGTGGTGAGTCCTGCTGTCCTTCTAGCATGACCATTTAGCTTCTCTTAACTGTCCACACTGGGGTGTCGGCCAGGGAAGGAGGCACAAGCCTGTACTCGTGACCTGCCTAGAAGGGGAGAGTATCCCGGAGAGCTTTTCCTTCATCAACATCCCTAAACCTGTGTTTACCCATTGACGCAACGATTACACTTCTGAGGATTCAACCTCATAATCTACTTAAAGATGCATGTCAGGATTTTGTTATCTGTTCTTTCTTCAGAAAAGTAGCCATACTGTATGACCGTAAAATGTTTTTAATTAAAAATGAATTGTTTCAAATAAGAAACTAGTTAAATCGTAGCACGCCCTTGGCTGGTAGTCTCCTGGTCCCCCTTGTATGCTGTTTCTCCTCACTGGGATTGGTGACCATGCTGTGGTCATGGGATGTGCGAGTGATGGAATACTATACACCCCTTTAAAAGATAAGTATTTAATTGCTTGGGACAAAGCCCACACTGCATTTAAAATTGGCAAAAAGTAAACTGTAGAGCGTTGGGATCCTTTTTGTTAAATCTATATAAAACGTACATTTCTATCAAAATATTAACAGTGACTTTCACTAAGAGGTGGAATAATGAGTGGCTTTTGTTTCTCACTTTTTGGTCACTGATATTTTCTAATTTTGGAAAAGGGACACACATAACTTTTGCGATACATAAGAAAAGTTGTTTGTAAAGTTTTGCACACTATTCTTTAAAGCTGGGCAGCTGCTGTCTGCTTTTCCCGGTACGGCCTCTGACGGTCACAGCTGCTGGCCAGGTTCCGGTTAGCATGTGAGGGCTGAATGCCTGGCTTTTCCTGAACCCAAGTGGAAACTGTGTCTGAAAAGTGTGGGAGTACCTCTTGGAACACTCCAAGTATATTTTATGGTGATTCAGCTCTGGACAATCTAGGTCTCCCCTAGGGATTGGCTCCATACCCCAGGCCAAGAGAAAATGTTCCAGAGCATCAGAAGGAAGGAACCCATGCATGAGCCTTTGTGAGTTCCACTGTGTACGGGCTTTGTTCTGAGTGTTTTCAAATATGGAATTTCATTAGTACACCATCTTTATGAGATGGGTCTTGGTAAAGGGGCTTTATACATAAGGAGGCTGGAATGGAGAGGGTTTGGAGGATTTGGCCTAGCTCACGAAGTACAGGTCAGGTCATAGTGTAGAAGCCAGGTATTTTTTTTTGCACACACCTAAAATGGCTATACCGACACCTACCAGCCAGGTTGGAGAAATGCACAGGACAGCTCTGGTACTCGCTCTCCCCATGCCTCAGTGCAAGCTGCATCCTAACTCTGGCTGTATTACTGAGTATATTAACGGACACTTACCATTTATTCTCTCTGAACCTCAGCCTCCTCATCTGTAAAATGGGACAAGGAGGTATTTGAAGTAGATAAACCTTGGCACCCCATCAGCCTCAAAGAGTTTAGAATTCTGCTTGAATTTAGATGAGACCTACCCATGTACCTTCACATCCTGTCTTTCACTACCAGCTATTTCAAAGCTACCAACCTGTTGACTCCGCCAAAACATCCATCTTCAAGGGGCACAAAGAAATCCTTCGCCAGTATCTTTCTGGATGCAAATATTTTGCTCCTGAATTGCATGTCACCTTGAACAGACTGATGATAAATGAGCAAGATGCAGCTTTGTCCTGGAAAACTTTTGCATGGCATTTTTTTCTTTGGTTTTCTTTTACAGAATTATAAAGTCAATACTTTAGCTTTTCTGTGACGTGAGTCTTGTTATTTCCCTGGGCTAGATGTAACAAAGAGCTTTCCAAATGATCAGTGACATCTCAAGTTAGAGCTGCACTTTGAACTTGTTCTTCAGAATCTCTCAATTCATTCGGAACAGTAAAATCAGAATGTTAGCTTAATACTCTTCCAGAAATGCATGGAGAAGATGTAGAATGTTTATAAATGAACATCCAGTGATTTGAGCTTGGTAATTTCATTCAAAGATGTAAAGGAAGAGATATTACAAAGGACATTTCTGTTATTTTGTCAAATGCTATTCACCAAAAAATATAATTTCAACCTATATTCTTGACCTTCAGAGACTTATTTTAAAATCATGTGGCTTTTCCTAAGCAACTGAATTATTTAGTAAGATTGAAGTGTCAGGGGCTTTAAAACAAAGCCCACCAAAATACCAGTCACTCCGGAGTGCTACAGCTAGCTGTTCAGGCCTCGGTCTGCATATCTCATATCAGCAAACTGAAGTTTGCAACTGAAAAATAGCTCAGAAAATAGTTATCACCTTCCATGCCAAATGAGAAAAGGAATTCATTCAAAGCTGAGAATTTGATATAGTGGGTGACCTACTCCTACAGTGATGCTCAACATGGCTGGTAGAATTCTAGCTGCATTTATACTACTTCACCCCTGCTTACGCCACGCCTCTGAGAAAATAGTTGGTAGGCCCTTCCACAACAGGAGGGAGCAAGTTAATTACTCTAGGAGCAAATTAATATAAGGAGCAAGCTCGGAGCACCACAGCTGCTAGTATTAGTAGTATGTTTTCAATGAATGTAGAATGTTATGAGGAAGTTTAATTTATATATTTTTGCCCGAAATCAACATTTTTAGCTCATAAGGAATTTTTGTAGATTGCTAGTAACTCATTCTCCCCAAAGGATGTTAAGAAAAACAAGAATTCAAAATCATTAGTTTGAGAACCAAGCATTCTCGGGGCTCCCCAAAGGAATAAATGGCACCTCCTATAGAGGCAGAGGATGATGGCAATGGTGACAATACAATGATGACAGTGGCTCTGACGATAGTGGTGATGACGGTGGTGGCGATCATGGTGGCAATGACAATGGTGAGGATGACAATGATGAAGACACTAATAATAACAATGCTGCCACCTCTGGTGCTGCTGCTGCTGATGTGATGACAGCAATGACGATGATGATGGTGACGACAGTACCAGGGATGATTCGGATGACGATGATCAGATGGTAGAGGCTTACGGTCATGGATCCCTTGCTGTGCAGCATGTGATATGCTGAGCTGCATACGTTCGTCATCTCACTGAATCTTCAGCACTGTCCCATAAGATGACACTTCCACATGCTGTGACTTTCACATTTTATAGAGGGTGAAAGGGAGGCTTATTAAAGACCCTAGAGAACTTGCTCTTGGAAAATACTTCTTAAATTTTTCTGTCCATTAGAATAACATGGAAAGATTTTTAAAAACTTTACCCGAGGTTAGACCGTTTGTCCAAGGTTGCCCAGCTGGTGGGAGGCGGAGCCAGGATTCACAGCCGGGCCTTTGGACACCAGATCTGTGCCCTTGCCGGTGACTGTGCAGTCTCCCTTGTGAAGGTCCATGACAGTATGACAGTGCCCATGAATTGTCATGCTCCCCATCCTCACCCTCATCCATGTTGTTTTTAATAATAATAAACTGTGAGCTGAAATGTGAGCTTCACGTGGAGGAGAAGATCTTCGTTGGGCACTGAGCTGCAATCAGTTTGAATCTCTGACTGCCAGATTAATTTCAATTTCATTCACAATATTCTATTCTCTTGAGAATATGCTTGCAGGTATTTTGCCTGAAGGTATAAAAAAGTTCAACCAAATACTAGCTGCCTTTGAAGTGTCTACAGTAGTTAGAACTCTGCATCCCTTGAGGTGGTGATGGTACACGATGTACGTCCGGGGAGGCTCACAGTTTTCCAAACCAGTGAGTCAGAGCTTTCCCGTGATGAGGTTCACAGCGAACTCCCAAGTTTCGGGTAAGAAATTAAAGCTCATAAGAGATGCGGGCAATGTTTATCTATGTTCCTAATCCAAAGGGCTGGGATGTTTTCAAATTAGCCCCTGCTAACCTTAAGAGTGCCTCTCAGGAATTAATTATATCTTTATATGTGTAATTAAGCTTAGTTTCCGCACCAGTGGAGTCTGACTAGAGACTGACATGTATGAGCTCCTCCCATACCAGCTCCTATTTTCTCATGGAATTCCGGTACCACACCAACAGATGGGTAATAGTGTACCCATTTCACAGATGAAGAAACTGAGGCTAAGAGAAGTTAAATAATTGAGTTATTCTTACCCAAAAGAAAGAAATGATATTTCATAAAGGCTTCCTAAGTTTTCCCTAAAATAAAGTTCTGGCCTAGAAAATCAGCTCCTGCCATTTTCATACTTGACACCAATTTGTGAACACTTCTGTGACAGTTTTTTTTTTCCTTTTTCTTTTTTCTTTTTATCACCTGGCTGCAGAAATGAAAAATTCTGGATTCTAGACCAATAGGCTTCCACAGCATTAACATTCCACAAAGGTGTCCAAGAGTTTTCACACTTGGCTTTATTTTCCTCCCCACACAACTTTGTTGGAGATGAAGATAATCATGTTTTTTCTCTCCCAATCTTTTGTTGTTGTTGTCGTTATTTTCCTTTATGCCTTTGGAATTCAGAATGGATTGCCTTCATCACTTGACTGGGTAAAACTGAAAGATTTCTAAAATTCTCCAAAACTGTCCAAAGGGAGGCAGAACGGAATGTTTAGTCTAGGAGTAGAACTCGGTGTACCTGTTCTCTACTGATCAGTTCCTGTAGAAGACAGTTGAAGTAGAAGGGCCGTGATTCCTTCAAATGAATCCCGGCATCAGGCAGTTCATAGACATCTGCGCCTATTGATGCAAAACCGCAACTAAAAGTTTCCAAGGAATTGTCCTCTTCCCACCCACCCCCAGACATTTTATTAGGTATAACAGCACACAGGAGGTACATTAACTAAATTTAGAAGTAGGTGCTTAGACATAGATGGGTCAGCTGAGCCTTTTTTAAAAATGGAAGTTGCTTAATGAGATCAGTTTCCACCATTTGGCATTACAGTCCCATGCCATCAGTTGTATAAAATAGTTTAGATCATTTCCAGCCTCAGAAAGGAAAAGGAGAGGCAGAAAAATGAAAGTTAGCTGAGTAAAGATGCTTTTTCTTCTGAACAATGGGAGAAAAGTCGCTCAAGGATTTAGGATCATTTAACTTTGAGGCTGTTCTGTACCTGTTTCTCCATCTCTTCTCTTTTTGGTGGAAGTGAAAGACACCAGAACTGCAGATAGTGATCTCCCCTCTAATCAGTTTAAACAAAGCTTGGCTGACTTCAGTTATCCAGTCTGTTGCAGCATAGGGGAGTGGCTGAGGGACACCTGGGCAGCTTGCATACATTTCATGACAACTTCATTGAGGAGTTACTATAACAAATCCTACTGTAAGTCCTTAAGCTGTGCTGTTTGGACTTTTAAAAGTTATATATTTTATGAAATAAAAAATGGACCATATTGCCCATCTCTCAAGTTACAGAGCATTAATTTGGTTCATTCTCCTGATGCATTACTGCCACCTGCTGGTAGTGTACCTACATTGAAGGGACTTGAGAAGTAAGAAAATGTTTTGTTTTTTGTTTAAGATTTTATTTATTTTTAGAAAGAGGGGAAGGGAGGGAGAAAAAGAGGGAGAGAAACATCAACATGCGATTGCCTCTTACACTGGGGACCTAGCCCGCAACCCAGGCATGTGCCCTGACTGGGAATCGAACTGGCGACCTTTGGGTTTGCAGGCCAACACTCAGTCCACTGAGCCACACCAGTCAGGGTATAAGGAAATGTTTTAAAGAAAATGAATCCATCACTGCCACCACCACAACTTACCCTTTCCTCTCAAAAAAATATTTATATACATACACTCATCTATATGTACACATATATATTCACATATACATATATGTACACGTACACATGTGTATATATTTGTCATTTGTGTCATAAAATGTTAGATGGAAGAAGCATGTGAGTTAAAGTGGAGCCAGACTGTGGAAAGCCTGAGAGCAGACAGTTTTTCCTTCATCCTATTGGCACATATGTGCAATCGAAGGTGTTTGAGCAGAAGAGGTTCAGATGAAATCAGAGCTTCAAGAAGATGAGTCTCATGTCTGTGTACAGGAAGAGTAAGAGTGTGAAAACAGCAGACTGGTCAAGAGCTCCTGTAATAAACCAACTGTGAAATGATCGAGGTGGTTAAAGGGGTAATAGAAGCAGGAGTACAAAGTTGGAAATAGACAATTTTAAAAATCAGTTACGCACACTGTGTGCTGGGCCTAGAGCAGCGCGAAAATATGTGTGAGAGCAGTTCCATCTCTCCAGAAGTTCCCAAACACAGCTGTGCTGATCCAAATTTCAGCTCATGCTTCGATGCACTCTGTGATCTCCATGGATTGTTCCACTTCTCTGGACCCCAGACTGCTTATATGAAATGAGGAAAGGTGAACTTAGGAGTGTGCAAAAGCCTTTTTGTCTCACACACTGTAACACGAGTTTGCCTAGAGCAGACATTTCCAAGGGGAAATGATAGGAAGAAGGCTGCCTGTCTACATACAGGAGATAATGAAGCTGAGTGAAAAATTGTGTGTGTGGGTGTGGGTGTGGGTGTGTGTGTCTTAATGCCAAAGTCCAAGCCAAACTAGGGGAGTTTTAGCATCACTGATATGTTGAGAAGTCACCAAAGAGAGGCCCATTTGCAGATAAAGAGGGAAAAAACAGGGCAATTTTGCAGACACCATAATGGCAACTAGGCATGTCAAACCAGAGATCCAGGATTCTGTCTTCCAAGTTGGAGGAGCAGCCAAGAGTGGAGAAAATGCATGATTGGTCTATGCAAATCATTTAAATAAAGTACAGCCTGTAGAGTCCCAGACAGCTGGTTATTTCTTCCCTGGCTGTGTGCCCTTGAGCAACTTAACATCATTAGTATTACTAGTATCTTCCTCTTCCTCCTCACTATTTATAGAGCCATCAGTTTTCCCAGGGAGAAGTGGTAGAGTGAAGAATAAGAGGGCATCAATGAAGGCCCAGCTGGAGAAGAGGAGCTCCAGGGAGAAGGAGAAGAGAAGGAACCAGAGGAGGGAGTTTTGGGGAGCAGGAAGCTGGGCTTGGTTCAACACTGCTGAGACAGTGAAGACTCAAAGGAGAGTCTGAGAAAAGTCACAGGACTTGGTGACTTGCAGGTTATTGAAGACTTTTGAAAAAGCAGCATGCAAAGAATAGAGAATTCTTCACATGGAGACTGAAGAGATTATAGAAGAAATGTAGGGTGAAGAAACGTGCTCCTGGATACTTAGGTACAGCCTGGAAATCCTTGAGAGAGAGGAGATTGGGTTCATTTCAGAGTGTCAAGAATAGATCAAGGGCAACATGTGTGTGCTCTGCAGGCTGCAACTTCCATAATCATATTTCAAATTACTTACATTCCTCAGGATAAAACAAAGCATCCCTGATGCAACTCATTTCTACAATGATCTATAATGATCTATGATGTATTGTCCCAGTTAGAATGTCAAGCCTTTGGGGACAGGAGCCCTAGATGTTTCTTTGAGACCTGAGATGAGAGAATGGTCAATAAAAGTAAATGATGAGGTTAACGGCAAAGATCTGTTGGCACCAAGAGAAAAATAACTGACTGGAATCACTAAGTCCCTGCCCACTGAAAAAGGACACACGACTATCCTGCCTGGTTGTACATATTTGCGATGTCCCAAAGGCCAGGTATAGCACTGATGCAAAGCAGAAATATTTTGACTTTTTAGTAAGGTGCTTGCTCTGTAAATATCACTTTGTGTGTCAAAAAAAAAAAAAAGTTCCCAGAGGGAAGTTCATAGCAATAAATGCTTACATTAAAAAGCAAAAAAGACTCCCCAGTGGCCTGTCTACTAAGGTACTCAAGGCCCATGCACGATTAACTCTTAATGGGTGGCACAAATGAAACAGGCAACAGAGACAGAAAGAGGAATGGCATTATGAGCTGGAGGAACCTGAGGAGATGCCATGTCTACTGTATGTGCTAAATGATGTGTGACAATTCCATGATCTATAAAAATAAAGTTACATTATTTGGAGCACAGTAAGAATTCCTCCATTTCTCGGTAGTCATCTCTTAGATGGAAGGAAACATCATAATTTCTGAATCAATATTCTGTAGTATGTATGTATGCCTCTATTTCAGAATCAAACATAGTACAGGGAAAAAATTATTTATGTATGTATTCATCATGTCCTTCTGGATTTTGTTCTTTAGGATTTCATCCCTTTTCATTCTTTTCCCATTTTTTAAATTGGCTGGCATTGAAAAACAAGAAATAAAGTGTTTAGGATAACTCCATTAATGTTTTTAGTTATATGGCAAATTAACTTTGGAGCAAAACCAATATAAATAAAAGATCTTTAAGGGGGGAGCAGTGTTTTAGGGAAAGCTTTAATGATATGTATATTTCTAATTATTTAGGGAAAAAGACAGAACACAAACTACAAAGCATAGCATAACCTTAAGTATATTTTTAAAACATATGTATATAGGAAAAGCTACTGGAAGAATATAGACCAAAACTTTATGTGGAAAAAAAAGAAGCAAAAAAGATCCTAAATTAATAACCTAACTCTGTGCCTTAAGGAACTAGAAAAAGAAGGAAAAAAATGAGCCCAAAGTGAGCAGACAAAAGAAAATAATAAAGATCAGAGGAGAAATAAATAAAATAGAATATGAAAAAATAGAAAAAAATTACCAAACTAAGAATTGGTTCTTTGAAAAAAATTGTAAACATGGACAAACTCTTAGTTACACTATTGAAGGAAAAAAGAGAGAGGACCCAAATCAACAAAATTATAAATGAAAAAGGAGACAGCAAGCGATACTACAGAAATTCAAAGGATTATAAGAGGCAGCTATGATCAGTTATACACCAAAAAACTGGGCAGTCTAGAAGAAAATGGAAAACTTTCAAGAAATACACAGTTTACCAAGACTGAATCAGCAATATAAAATCTGAATAGACCAATTACTAGTAAAGAGATTGAATCAGTAAACAAAAAAATTACTCAATAAACTAAAGGCCAGGACCAAATGGCTTCGCTGATGAATTTTACCAAACACTTAAAGAATTAACACCCATCTTTCTCAGACTCTTCCAAAAGGTCAAAGAGGAGGGAACACTCCTGAACTTATCTTAAGATGCCAGCATTATTCTGATACTAAAAGCAGGAAAGACACTACCAGAAAAGAAAACCAAAATCTCTGATGAATATAGATGCAAAAATTCTCAACAGTATACTAGCAAACTGAATATAGCAGTACATTAAAAGAGTCATTCACCATGACCAAGTGGGATTTATCTCTCAGATTCAAGGATGGTTTGTTCAACATATACAAATCACATTAATAGAATAGAAAAGAGTCATATGATCATCTCAATAGATACAGAAAAGCATTTGACAAAATTCAATATCTGCTCATGATAAAGAAAAACCTCTTAATAAATTAAGTATAAAAGAAACATTTCAACATAATAAAGGCCATATATCACAAGCCCACAGCTAACATCATACTCAGTGGTGATATGTTGAAAATGTTTCCTTTAACATCAGGAACAAGACAAGTGTGCCCACTCTCACTACCCCTATTTAACATAGCAGTAGTCCTAGATGAAGCTATCAGGTAAGAAAAATAAATAAAAGGTATCAGAATTTGAAAGGAAGAAGAAAAATTGTCTCTGTTTACAGATGACATGATTTTATATAGAGAGAATTCTAAAATCTCAACTCCAAAAAACTTAGATATAATCAATGAATTCAGTAAAATTGCAGAATACAAAATTAACATAAAAAGTCAGTAATGTTTCTATACTATAACAACAAATTTTCTTTAAAAAAATAAAGAAATTGACCTCATTTAAAATAGCAACAAAAACAATAAAATATTTAGCAATAAATTTAAGCAGAGAGGTTAAAGATCTACTCTGAAAGCTTAAGACATTGATGAAAGAAATTAAAGAAGACACAAGAAAATGGAGAGACATCCTGTGTTCATGAATTAAAATAATTAATATTGTTAAAATGTCAATACTACCAAAAGCTATCTATGGATTCAGTGCAATCTCTATCAAGATTCCAATGGGATTTTTTACAGTACAACATAAAAAAAGTGCTTCTAAAATTTGTATGGAACCACAAAAGACCCAGAATAGCCAAAGACCTTCTTTGGCATCATACTTCCTGATTTCAAGATATACTATAAATCTATGATCATAAAAACAGACAGACCAACAGAATAGAATTGATAGCCTAGAAATAAACTCAAGCATATATGGTCAACTAGTATTTAATAAGGGATCCAAGAATACTCAGTGGAGAAAAGACAGTTTCTTCAATAAGCAATTTCAGGGTAATTGGATATTCACATGTAAAAGAATGAAACCGGACCCTAGTCTTACACCATTCACAAAAATTAACTCAAAATGATTAAAGACTTAAATGTAAGACCTGAAACCCTAAAACTCCTAGAAGAAAACATAGGAATAAAACTCCTTCACATGAATCTTGGTAATGGTTTTTTGGATATGGCACCTAAAGCACTAGCTACAAAATAAAAAATAAACAAGTAGGACCACATCAAACTAAAAAGCTTCTATACAGCAAAAGAAACCATGAATAAAGTGAGAAGGTGACCTATGGAATGGGAAAAATCATTTGTAAGCCATACCTGATAAGGGGTTAATATCCAAAATATATAAAGAAATCATACAGCTCAATAGCAAAATAATAATAATAACTCAATTTAAAAATTGACAGAGGACCCAAATAAATATTTTTCCAAACAAAATATACAAAAGGCCATCAGGCACATGAAAATGTGCTCAACATTCCTAGTTATTAGGGAAATGCAAATTAAGCCACAATGAGATATCACCCCATATCTGTTATTAGAATGGCTATTATCAAAGAAGGGGGATTGAGCAAAAAAGGAAAATGGGCTCATGGACATGGACGGACAACAGTATGGAGATTCCAGCAGGGAGTGGGTATGTAAAGGGGTTAACTAGTAATGGAAAAAATGCAATAAAATTTTTTAAGAAAAAAGAAGACAAGAAATAACAAGTGTTGGTGTGAATGTGGAGAAGAGGGAAGCCTTGTGCACTGTTGGTGGAATTGTACATTGGTACGGCCTTAATGGAAAACAATGGAGGACTCTCAAAAAATGAAAAATAGAACTACCATATGGTTTAGCGATTTCTCTTTTGAGTGTTTATCCAAAGGAAACAAAACACTAACTCAAAAAGATATCTACACCCCCGTGTTCATAGCAGCATTATTCACAACGGCCAAGACATGAGCACAGCCTAAGTGCCATTGATGGATGATTGGATAAAGAAGTTGTAAATACACATATACAAACACACACAATACAGTATTATTCAACCATAAAGAATGAGGAAATGCTAGTATTTGCAACAATAGGGATGGACCTTGGACCTTGAAGCATTATGGTAAATGAAATAAGACAGAGAAAGACAAATACTGTATGATCTCACTTGTATGTAGAATCAGAAAAAAACAAAACAAAAAACAAAACACCAAAACCCATAGTTTGGGATATAACGTACAACATGATGACTATGGTTAACACCACTGTCTGACATATAGAAAGATTGTTAAGAGAGTGAATTCTAAGAAGTCTCATTTAAAAAAACAGAAGTTAATTCTCTCTTTTAGTCACTACAAGCTTGGATTTTAAATCTTTGGCATTTCTCTTCCACCAGTTGTTCTTTCAGAGTCGTTTGGTTCAGCATCCAATTCTCACATCCTCCTCCATTTCAGCATGGTGTCGGCTGATAACTGTGGTGGCAGCAAGGCTCTGGGGCAGGACTCAAGGCCCTCTTCTGCAACTCACTTGCTGTGAGATCTTGCAGAAGTCATTTATCCCCTCTATGCCTTGGGTTCCTTATCTGTCAAATGGAGACGTGAATGCTGGTTGTATTAAAAAGTAGATGAAGTACTGCAGGTAAAGTGAGCATTCGATGGGTGTTTTTATTCTTTTATTGTGAGAGGACCTCTTATAGAAAGAGCATTCAGTGCCTGAATTGGTTTTCACAAGCAGAATTAAGACTAATGGTTTCCCTCTCACTGCTCATCATTAGGGATGCAGAGATAAATCTCACCCCAGCTCTGCCAGTGGGGCATGAAGCCAGATGTGAATATAGTCCTCTGTGATTGATGCTGTGCCAGGGCGTGGACAAAGTATACATTCCCTGATGGCTCCTGCAGGGAGTGACACAATGCCCAAAACCCACCTGTGAGACCTATGACCCTGGATGTCCTCCTCACCATTTGGGCTCTGTTCTTCTAAGAGTGAGATGTGAATGGCGCAGGGCATGTTGTGTGAGTCAGAATTGCATGGGCTCTGGGGTTAGACTAGCATCATGAGACACGGCCTCTCTGAGCCTTCATTTGCTCATCTGTGAAATGGGTAGGGGGCACTTTTCTACTTGATAGAATTCTGCTGAGGATCTTTGCAAAGGATAGTATCCAATTCAATAAAAAGGCTTTGTATATTTAACAGGAATGCCAAGTACAGCTACATCTTTCATAGTCGAAGAAAAATGTTGAAAATCAAGTTCTATGCTAAATTTGATAAACAGAGCTTATGACTTAACACAGTGGTTCCCAAACTTGCATGTGCATCAGCATCACCAGGAGGGCTTTTCACAACCCAGACTACTGAGCCCCAGCCCCACAGTTATTGATCCCAGAGGGCCGGGGCCTGAGAATTTGTGTCTCCAACAAGCTCCCAGGTGGTGCTGATGCTATTGGTCTCGGATGCCACTTGGAGAAACACTTCAAGGTATCCAGGCTTCTAAAGTAGAGGATAATCATTTCTTTTATCTTTTCTATTTCTCTTGCCCCTAATTTATGTTTTCAAACTTGAACTTTTTATGTTTGAGGTTAATTTAAAAAGGGATCCTTTCAGTGCCTCTGGTGTGTGTGTTACTCAGACCCAGCTCCGGATTTTGCTCTTCTGTCCATCGAGGCTCATCCTTGTGGACCTGCGGGTGTCAGGACTGATGTTTCTGATGCCCTGTGTGCGCCGAGGTGAAGCTCCTCCGCCAGCCAGCCCTAACCTCCCCACTGCCCCAACAAACGACAGGAGACACGTGCCAATTCAAGGTTCCAAAAGTATGATTACTCCCAGTCTAGAGCAAGAAAACTTATTTGAAACATTTTCTTAAAAAGTAATGTTTATAATCCATCTTGTGACCGTCGATTGCATGCCAACAAATCAGGTCAGGTGGGTTTCTTCCTTTATTGTGCTTATCATGTAACTACTCATAATCAGTTTCAAAAAACCCTTATTTCTACACAACATGGTTTATTCCTTCATTGACTCACTCATTTGTTCAGCAAGTATTTATTGACTATCTACTCAGTGCCAAGGCCTCGGCTAGGTCATGAAAATGAAGACAAATATAGACATTGTCTATTCAGGCAATAAGGATTTTATAATGGGGTTTTAGTTGTTTAAAGATGAAAGCATTTATAATTTTTGTTTCATGCAGCACCCTACTTACTTGCTTAGTTTTTTGTTTGTTTGATTTTGTTGGTGTCATTATTGTTGCTTGTTTTGGGGAGGTATTTATATCCTGCCCATCAATTCTTATAAATAGTCATATGTAACAGTTAGATTTCTTGGGTACCCCTGAAGATGAACAAGGTATTTTTAAAGGCTTACAATGAAATAAAAAAAAATAAACATTTAAAAATATGTCTACAGCGCAGTGTGATAAGGAACAATAAAAGCAGCTCCGTGTGGAAAACAATCTATTTGTCTGGGATGCTCAGAGAAGCCTCTTAGCTGAGGTGATGTCAGACTTCGGTTTTGGAAAGGGAAACCCTTGCTCTCACAGTCAGTGTTGAAGTCCGTTTTCCTTCATGTGGCTCCAGGAGCACCAGCACTTCACCGGAGTGAGACCCGCGCAGGCCTTCCACCTTTGGGTGAGAACTCCAACTCTGCTATTCGCTTCATTTTTAAGCTGCAATTTCCTCATCCAAAAAAATGGGAATAACCTTATGTACTACACAGAATTATTGAATGTATAAGATGAGATATTTGAAAAGCACTTAACATAGTGCCTGACACGTGGCAAGCACTTAATAAAATGATGCTTGCTTTAATTATTATAATTATCACAATGTTGATGGTTGGGTGTCATAGGATACAATAGGAATGGGTTAAGTCTGAGAAATTAGACCAGTTTATGGTGCGCGTATCTGTTTAATAGTAGGGTCTCCAGAGCCTTCCATGTATGAAGGAGCAACATGAGTGGACAGGAGGAATATTCACTACTGTATTCCCACATGTGCTTCAAATAAAACCCTTTATCCATTGTGCATCTGTCAGAACTGGGGCTCGTATCCTTTCCAAGTTAGCCCTCTCCGCCTGGGGGACTATCTGTGCCTGATAATGGCAATGGTCTTGTATTTCATGGTTGGAATCCTACCACAAATCTGTGATGCAGTTCCGAGTGGCAACATGCCGCAAGTGCTCCCTGCCTTACAAGGCTGGTGCAACACGCAGGTGCCTTCTGAGCATCGAGGCGTGGCCATCTTCTCGCCCTTACCTTTGCAACTTGGTCTACTGTGGCCTCTGAGGGAACTGGATATGCCATTGTAGCTGTCTGTGGTGCCGTAGGTTTAGGACTATAAGATGCACTGGACCATAAGATGCACCTAGGTTTTAGAGGAGGAAAACAGAAAAAAATTTTGAAGCAAAAAATGTGGTAAAATATTTAATAACCTGTGGCCCCACTCCACCACCACCACCACCCCCCCACCGCCGCCAGCAAGCCAGGCAAGCTACGTTTGGACTATAAGGCGCACCCCTCTTTTCCTCCCAAATTTGGGGGGTGCGTCTTATAGTCTGAAAAATGCAGTATGTAAGTAAGTAAATAAATAAAATTCAATCCATGCACTTTGTGAAGAACTAGAAGATTTTCCAAAAGAAGCCCCAACTGGCAGCTGCAGGAATGCAGAACACATTAAAGGGCTCATCGAGGACGAGAGTTATCTGCTTGAGAAAGATTACCCAGCAGACACCTGCGCATTCCATGTGTCCCTGGGCATAGCTTGTGTGTATCCGAGAGACTGACTCCAGAGTAAGTGCTGTTCTGTATGCGTGGACACATTCCCAAATAAGTCCCAGAGAAATTAAAGCAGCAGTTTGACTAACCCTTTTTAATTAAAAATACCTTTTCTAATATTACTATTAGAAGTCAGCCATAATTGCTCCATTCTGCTGTTGCTATTTGTACATCTATTCTGTGTCCACCTGCGTCCTGTATACATCATTTTATATTTTACTTTTTTTTACCTAATATAGCACAAGCATGTCCCAGATTTCTGTTCAATCATTATAATTATAACCTTTAATGGCTATGTAATGTTCCATCAAGTCACTAAATCTAATTTATTTGGCCATTTTCCTATGGTTAAACATCTAGGCCATTGATTTCCAGTCTTTTTAGCTGCAGAAACTGCATTTTAAGAAACCATATGTAGAATATGTTCTGTTCATTATTGTTTTAAAAATACCTAAAGTAAAACATAATTGCCTTCATGTAAATACTCTCAGAATATAGTAATAAAAGCCAAGTTCCTATTACTACTGCCTCACACCTAATGCCAGATCCCAGATCAGAGATAATGCCTACATTAGCTTCATTTCTGTCCTTCTAGACATTTTTGTCTGCATTTATAAATGAAATAGACATGAATTATACAGGCTATATGACTCTTAATTTGCTTCCCACCCTCCTTAATATGCCTTGATTTTTTCCTCGTCATTGCATTTAGATCTACTTCACTCTTCTTACCCCCTGCATAATATTCCATAGAATGGGTGTACCCAGGGTTCTTCCCCAGGCCTTTTTGAGTAGGCAGTTAGGCTGTTTACAGTTTGCAATCATCACAAACAGTGATGCAGAGGGTCCCTCTGGGGACTGCTCTGGGTCCTTTTAGCTCCCCTTGAGGTGATAGGTCCAGGAATTCATTTGGAGAACCCCCCTATTTTGGAGGTTTTCTATTTTCAGTTGCTACACATAATGATACAATGAACATCTAAAGGGTTTTGTACTTTTCTCCCCTTTCTTCTCTGAATTTCACCACGATAAATGATTGGAAGTAGGATGAGGAGACAAGGGTTGGCAGCACTTTTGTAATGCATGACACCTACTGTCTCTAAAACTGGTTTCACCACTTGTGCTGCCTGTAGCATCCTGTTGAGTTTCAAAGTTCCCTGCTCCCACCCCAGGGCATCACATGTGATTTGGGAACTCTCTCAAACACACATGCATCTGTAAGGGAATTGTATTCCTTGCTGTACAAATTGTGGCTTTAACTGCTTTTCTTCAAAATATCTGATGCATTTTCCAAATCAGTTAATGATAATAATAGCAGTAGCAGCAGTTCACATTTACTGAGTGGTTTCTGAGTAGCAGACACCATGGCGATGTCTTCGCTTAGCTTATTTAATTTTTAGGAGTAACCTATGAGATAGGAGCCATTATTATCCTCTTTTCTAATGTGAAAACTGTTGCTCAGACAAGTTTCTGAGTTAGCTCAAGGTCACAGACCTAGTAGGTTATGGACTTGGGACATGAACCCAGGCGTCTCTGACTTTAGAGCTCAATTGGTTTTTAAAAATATATTTTATTAATTATGCTATAACAGTTGTCTCATTTCCCCCCTTCACTCCCCTCCACCCTGCACACCCCCTCCCACCCATGTTCCCCACCTTTAGTTCATGTCCATGTGTCAAACATATAAGTTCTTTGGCTTCTACTTTTCCCACACTATTCTTGCCCTCCCCCTGTCTATTTTCTACCCACCATCTATGCTACTCATTCTCTGTACCTTTTCCCCCTCTCTCCTCCTCTCACTCCCCTGTTGATAACCCTCCATGTGATCCCCATTTCTGTGGTTCTGTTCCTGTTCTAGCTGTTTGCTTTTGTTTTTATTTTAGGTGTGGTTGTTAATAACTGTGAGTTTGTTGTCATTTTACTGTTCATATTTTTTATCTTCTTTTTTGTAGATAAATCCCTTTAACATTTCATATAATAAGAGCTTGGTGATGATGAACTCCTTTAACTTGACTTTATCTGAGAAGCACTTTATCTTCCCTGCCATTCTAAATGAAAGCTCTGCTGGATAGAGCAATCTTGGATGTAGGACCTTGACTTTCATGACTTGGAATACTTCTTTCCAGCCCCTTCTTGCCTGGAAGGTCTCTTTTGAGAAATCAGCGGACAGTCTGATGGGAACTCCTTTCTAGGTGACTATCCCCTTATCCCTTGCTGCTTCTAGGATTCTCTCCTTCATTTTCATCTTGGCTAATGTAATTATGATGTGCCTTGGTGTGTTCCTCCTTGGGTCCAACTTCTTTGGGGCTCTCTGAGCTTCCTGGACTTCCTGGAAGTCTATTTCCTTTGCCAGATTGGGGAAGTTCTCCTTTATTATTTGTTCAAATAAGTTTTCCACTTGTTGCTCTTCCCCTTCCGATACCCCTATAATTCAGATGTTGGAACATTTAAAGATGTCCTGGAAGTTCCTAAGCCTCTCCTCATTTTTTTTGAATTCTTGTTTCTTCTTTTTTTTCTGATTGGGTGTTTCTTTCTTCCTTCTGGTCCAAACTGTTGATTCAAGTCCCAGTTTCCTTCCTGTCACTGTTGGTTTCCTGTGCATTTTCCTTTATTTTACTTATCATAGCCTTCATTTTTTCATCTAAATTGCAACCAAATTCAACCAATTCTGTGAGCATCTTGATTACCACTGTTTTGAACTGTGCATCTGATAGGTTGGCTATCTCTTCAACGCTTAGTTGTATTTTTTCTGGAGCTTTGATCTGTTCTTTTGTTTGGGCCATTTTTTTTTTTTGTCTTGATGCGCCTGTTATGTAGTGAGGGGTAGAGCCTTAGGTATTCACCAGGGCAGGGCAATCCATGTCGCTGTATTGTGATGTTGTATGTGGGGGAGGGGTCTGAGAAAGAACGGTGGTGCTTGCTCCACTCTCTGCCGGATTTCAATCACTTCCCCTGCTTCCCACAAGCAAATTGGGCCCTTCTGGTGCTGGTTCCCAGGTGGGTGGGCTTGTGTACGTTCTAGGACCCTGTGAGTCTCTCCAACAACCTCTCCTGTGAGGCTGGGAGTCTCTCCCGGCACCTCAGCCCCCATAGGTGTTTTCAATCAGTTGTTTGAGGCTTTATTTCCCCCTGCTGGAACCTTGGGTTGTGCAGTCTGTCCCGCTACCCAGTTTCACCTGGTTTATCTGCATGTGAATGTAGGACCATCCAGTCCACAGCTGCCTTGTGCACCATTCCCCCTTCCACAATCTGCCTCCTCATGGGGTCCACCAGCTGCCACCTTGCTGCGAGTCCTCTCTGCCCCAGCTGCCTGACTCCACCCCTCCTATCGGTCTGGATGAATGTGTCTTCTTTAACTTCTTGGTTGTTGGACTTCCATATGGTTTGATTTTCTGTCAGTTCCAGTTGTTTTTTATTTTTAAACTGCTGTTGTCCTTCTTTTGGTTGTTCGAGGAGGCACAGTGTGTCTACCTGTGCCTCCATCTTCTAGAGCTCAATTCTTAATCAGACCATGTGGAGCAGGGCAAGGAAAGTGGCATGATCCAGGTGATTCACTGTAATCCCCCGTACCTGCCCCTGATGGATGGCAGCTAGATGGTCGATCAGAGACAAATATCATCCAAGGCTCCAAAATGCACAGAGACTGGTCCAGTTGGGGGTCTGGAAAATGCCCTCTAGTCCCACCCATTTCTGTTCTGTTTGCCTGTTCACAGACTTGTCTTTCTTTGGCCTCCAGAAGCCAGACTCCCCCTCCCCACTCACAAGGATGTGATATGCTTTCTAATGCACTGCTTTCTGCATTTTTTTCTCTAAATACCTGCTCCTGTGTATTCCCACTGGGGGCTCTGGCCGTCGTTGCAGGCGGACCCTTCATTTGTCATTCATGGCTTCCAGCTGCATTTCCCTCAAATGCCTTCTGGTATCAGCAAATCCCTGGATCACTAAGAAGCTCAAGCTTTGCAGTGTGTTCCCCCTCAGAATTTTTTTATGTCAGTGGCTTTGGGAAAACCAGTTGCTTTTGCTTTTCAATTAGTTGTCCTTTGTCACTCACAGTGCAGTCCCAGGGTGGTGGCCCTGCTTCCCTGTGGACAAGTCCCCCTTTCTTTCTTGTGCTAGGTAGAAACAAATCACTAATTGAATTTCACCTTTCAAAGCTCTGGGAAAATGACAGGCTGGTACCTCCAATTAATTCCTGAGATAATGTTGAAGAAGAGGCATGTTTCATCCTCACAAACACAGCAGGGCTAAGGGATCACAGTCCCCCTTGCATCTCACCCCACACCTCTGTTGCAGGGAGGTGGCAGTTGTTCTGGGCCTTTCTGTGTTCCAGCAGCTGACACTGGCTTGTGCAGAGGTTGAGATGGCTGCATTCATTTGTTCACCCAATACTTATGGGGACTCGAATACGTGCCAGGCCTGCTGACCCCACCACAGCCAACAGGGCAGACATGACCCTTGATTTCCAGAAACCACCAGGCAAAAGGGAGAAGTCAGAATGTGGCAGTTCCAATGTTTTCAAAGTTGAGCTGAATCAGATGTATGAGGGCCAAGGATAGGCTGAGAGCAGAGGGGCCCTATGTCAGGCACTGGGGGTACAGAAATCAACCCACATGGCCTCTGACTTTGGAGAACTGCCTAAAAGACCATTTACTGTGGGACATGAGAGGCCCTGTGACAGCAGAACATGCAGGGAACAGGGGACACCTTTTTGTGAGTTCAGAGGTGGCTTCAAGAAAAGGTAGATACTGAGTCACTTGTGGGAGTGGGGTGGGGGCTAGGTGGAGGAGGACAAAGGTGGAAAAAAATGGGACAACTGTAATAGAATAACAATAAAAAAAGAGTTTACAAAATGGGGTCTAGAGGAGAGACATTCAGACATTGAGAGTAATTTATGCAGAAGCCCAGGGCAGGGCATGTTTAGGGAGAAGCAAGTAACCAGATGTATTTAAAGTATACATGTGGGGACCTGAGGGAGCTGAGCCAGCAAAGCCCAAAGGCAAAATCTGGCAAGGCAAGGCCTGATTTTGCCTTTAGGCTTCATTGAATAGGTGGGGCTGAGGATGGGGGATGAGCCACAGTGTCCGGGCACAAGCCCTACCTCTGCCCCTGCTAGCTGTGTGGATTTGGCAAGCTGTTGTTAACTTGCCTGGCTTCTTCCTCTATTAAATGGGGATAGTAATAGCACTAATGCCATGGGTTGTCAGAGACTAAATCAAATAATGCACCTGAAATGCTTAGCACACTGGCCAGCCTCTTAATTAAGTGTTCAATAAATGTTAGCTATTATTATCGCCACTGTTTTAATGTTGGTAGTTGTTGCAATGGAGGGCAACAAGGTGGGGTGGACAGTGATGGGCTTTGAGGTCAGATGGACCTGGTTCGAATCCCGGCTCTCTCATCACTCACCGAGCCTCGGCATGTTGCTTAATCTCCCTGAGCTGCCCTTACCTCCAAAGCCCCTCAATTAGGGAAAATATGTATCTAACACTCAGCCCCATGCTGGGCACACAGACCCTGAATAGTGACAGCTGTCATCATCATCATCATTGTCGTCACTGCCACAGTGTCTGTTACCTTCAACAATGATGACAGTAATAGCAATAGTGAACAGGGAGTAACGTAAGGAGGACTCCGTTTGCAGAGATGAGTGAAGAGCTTGAGGCTGGAAGAGAGGAGGGAGTCAGCAGGCCAGGCTAAGCCAGTAACCTGTCCACATTCAAAATACCTGGGGGAAATGTCTGAAAATATAATTGCCGCTGCCTTTTCCCAACATTCTGATTTGACAGGTCTGACGCGATTCCCCTTAATTTGTGCTTTTAAGTTTCCCCACAGGATTTTGCTTCTCTGCAGGTGGCAGGTCTGACAGTCTTCATCAGGCATATGTGGAAAGGCTGGCCTGGCCTGGGGCAGAAACAGAAGAGGGTCCCAGGGCAGAGTGGGCGTGGCTTGGGTCTCTTCAGGATAGCCCCGGCTCGCACTCCATGAGAGGATGCAATTCCCTACCACCTCTGGCCCCCGTGGGTGCCCACTCCTTCCCAGCCCTGCCCAACTGGGAGCTCCTGGATCCCCAGGACTGTCTGCATCCCTGTCCCTGCGCACCTGCTCCTCTGGACCCGTGTCCTGGACTGGCAGACCCCAGCCCTACTTCTCCTCTGACTTTTGACACCTGGTTCCTTAGCCTCTCACTTTGCTGATCTGTTTATTTACTTACTGTTTACTTTTTTGTCTTTTAAGTTGCCTAATTAACTCATGCTTAAGGTAATAACTCAAAACACAAAAATGATGAAATTGAAATGAACCCAGATGTGAAACCTCCTCTAATTTCACCCAACGCTACCAGCATCATCACCATTAACAATTCCTGCGTAGTTTTCTATAGATACTTGCCTTTTTTTAACCTATACATATATATCTACAGATAGGGCTTCACTTTGTTTTGATTTGATTTGATAAAAACATGGAGTTATACAATGTAGTATATATTAAAATCTATCCCCCTGCCCCACCCTAAAAAATTGTGGGTGTGTTTCTATGGCAACAGAGATTCATTCTCTCTCTCTCTCTCTCTCTCTCTCTCTCCCTCCCTCCCTCCCTCTCTCTCCCTCTCTCCTTAATAGTGATATAACACTGTAATTTAACTACCTGTTTCCTATTCTCAGGTTTCTTTCCTCCTTTTGGTTTGCAAACTTGAGCAAGCTAGAATCAGTGATCTTCATGGATTATCTTTACAAGCTGGCACTTCTGGCTCTCCTAGGTAAACTCCCCGTCGTGGGACTGCCGATTTCTGACACTCAGTCCCCTGATCCTGGACTCCGGCCCCTGTTGTCTCTTCCCCTAACGCAGCCCAACTTGAATGAAATCTCGGCTTCACAGAAGGGTTGTAGCCGTAAGGAAACAGCTGCCAGGACAGCCCCTGGGCGGGGTCAAGAAATGGAACATTATCATGCAAGGGTGTTGTCCAACTACAGATTATGAAATGACCTTTTTCATGGTTTTTTTTTTAATTTGACATCTCTTTTGTCAGCTCC
This sequence comes from Glossophaga mutica, assembly GCA_039655065.1. Taxonomy (NCBI): domain Eukaryota; kingdom Metazoa; phylum Chordata; class Mammalia; order Chiroptera; family Phyllostomidae; genus Glossophaga; species Glossophaga mutica. Next base: position 27,282,426 of record CM077315.1, read on the forward strand.
AACATAAACACTTGGTTTTTGCTCTCTGGCTAGCCTAAGTTGAATATTAAAATGGCCAACTATACAAGAGCAAGTTTTTTCTCCTTGTCAATACAGCCAAGTTGTGTACTCAATTCTCATTTCACGGTTTTATAAAAAGAGGGAAAAACTCATCATAAGTAAAATAATAGAACTCAAAAAAATCCACTGGCATTTTGTGCAAGACTATTTGGTCAGCATTGGTACGTAGCAGTGTCATTGGTGAGAAACCCAGCTTGATCGCCTTGTTACTCCTTAAAGAGCTCTGACGCCTTTCTGCTCAGCATGCATTCCAGTGGGGGAGAGGGCAGGAAGCATGATGACATTATCGGATGCAAACACATGACTATAAATAATTGACTTTCTCATGTTTCATGAGCCTGAACCTCTAGCTTCAGAATGTTTATTTCATTTATTTCAAAATGTTTATTTACTTTTCTCCATTGACTTTAATTAATTTTGCCTTTGGCTCATAAACAGGTGAAACTGAAAACTTTTTTATTTGCATTTTTATCTCGAAGCAAGCCAACTAATTAAAATTTCCAATTGGTTCCACTGTGCCTACGAGAGCCATAGGAAAATGGCTGACAGGCTCATAGGTTTGTGACTGTTTTGCTGAGGAAGAAGTGGCGAGAGTCTTTGGAAAGTGTGATGGTTTTGTGGAAACGCTAAAGGCAAAACCCGAATTCAGAGTCTCACCGTCACCAGAAGAGAGATGAGCTATGAACTCTTCTCTCTAAGAGAGAGAAAAGAGAAATGAGGTATGAACACAGGTAAAAGGAAGGTTCTAGAAACTACATACCAGTGAACTTACCTTGAATTCTAGAAAAAGTGTAGAAGGAATTAATATAAAAATGGGTTATGACCATATAGAGCTAAATAGATTACTCAATGGCAGAAAAGAGAAATATCTAAAGCAAGAGCTATATAGATGTCAGCCTGAGTCATGAAAAGTTCTTACGTGAAATCTTAGAAATGGAAAAAAAAAGAGAGAGAGAGAACACCAGTAAAAAGGACTGAACATTCAAAGCACTATCTTGAGAGGATATTCATAATGCATTTAATTGATAAGGGACACATAACCATAATATGTAAAGAACCCCTAAACTCAGTAAGAAATAGAGCCAAAAAATGTAAAAATAGCTGAGAAATGTAAACAGTCATTTCACAGAAAAAAACATGAATGACCAAACGTACAAAAAATGTGTTCCAACTCATTTGATATCAGTGAGATTTGAATGACAACCCCAATTAAATATGATCGGTAAATATTAAGTCCAGAAGTCCCTGGTGCTGGCAGTGATGTGCGAAACCAGGGACTCTCACTCGGTGCTGCTGGGAGTGAAAACTGTAGCAACAACGTTGAAGAACACTTCGTCATTCTTCACCAAAGGTGAAGGTGCGTGATCTGCTCCTAAGCCTATACCTGCAAGGAACTTTCTTTTTTTTTTTCCTGTGAGAACAATTTATTGTATGTTTTCCAATGCAAGGAACTTCCATGCGCGCACCTGGGCTCGTGGACAGCGATGTCCCCAGAGGCATGGCTGGCAGTAGCAAAGCTGGGAAACCACCTCTGCGCTCACTACCCGGAGCGTCGCTGGAGCGTCGGCGCAGGCATCTGCCGCGCTGCGCCGAAGGGCTGACGGCGGACCTCCAGGCCCTGCTGCGCGAGGAAAGCACAGTGTGCAGAAAAATCTGTTCAGTATGATAACATTTACAGAGAATTCAAAAATGCAAAAAAAAAAAAAAAAAAAAGAAAACCCTAATATTTTCAGGACAGTTCAGAAGTAAAACTGGAAAACAAAACAATGGAGCAGGAGGTACAAAATTCCCGGTAACCATTTCCCTCGGAGGGAACGAGAAGGGACGAGATTGAGAGGGAACATGCAGGGGCTCCAGTGGCACTGGGCTCCATGCCATTTCCTACGAGGGCAGGTGGCTGGAAGTGTGACTGTATTCTTTCTTACACCCGTATGTCGTACATGTATGTGTGTGCATATGTGTATAAATAGTATGTGCGCACAATGCGTGCATATATTCCTGCGTATGTACGCAATAATTCACAATTTTAAAAAGAAAAGAGAAATACGGGCTGGATGACATTTATTAGGCACCAATCTTATCTCATTTGACATTTACGTCAATAACGTCTCAAAATGCCAGCTCATCCAGAGTAGATGAGGGACAGCTGATACGTCAGATGACGGACTCAGATTCCCTGTCAGGCAGGGACACACTGCAACCACCAGCTGATGAGTTGATGTCACAGAGATGAACGTGAAGTCCTCACCTTGAGAATCTTGAAAGCCAGCTCATTAAATCAGGGTGAGATGCCCTACGTCACCCAACAATTCGTGTGAAAACAATGGTGGAGTCTCACTTGACCACAAGTTCGAAAGGAACTTTCTGTGTAAATGCCTCTGCCCAAAGAACCAATTTCCACTGTAGGAAGGGGAATGGTCCTCTGACAGAAGCACAGGCCAGGCCTCAGCTCGCACGTTGTGCACCCACGCCTGTTTTCAGTAGGAAATTGACCGATGAGAACAAGGTCAGAGGACGGTGACTAGTAATGAAAGATATATCCGCATAAAAGTTTTAGTTCATCGGAAGGGGGTGTGGAAGAGCCTAAGCAGAACCGTAGGTTTCCAGAAGATTGGTTATGGCTCAGTGCACACAAGATCTCACCAGTAGTCAGACACAGAAGAAGCAGGTGGCTGTCTTTTATGGTGTGGCCTTGAGCCCCTGAACAGGTTTAAACAGAGACTGGATAATTCACTCCTTCTACAGTTGTACTGGAAGGTAGATTCAATGGTTCTCCTGTCCCTTCCACGCCATGGCTTCCATGAGTCTGTTAAAATAATTAAAGTGAAGTCACAAGGGAAAATAGAAAGACGTTTTGGTTTAACGGAGACCAAGGAGGGAGCATGAAGTACACAGGGCAGATCACCGAGTTCAGACCGTCCCACACTTGTCTCGTGTTTCCTTCAAGCAGAACAACTGCCCCGCAGGTGAAACCTTGGTGCGTTCAACAAGAGCTGTTTCTCTACTGACTTTGCCCCTAGGAAAGGGGCTGCTGAAACCCAATATCTAGCTCTAGACAAAAACAAAACAAAACAAAACAAATAAAAACTTGGGTTTAGGAGTCTGAGGACCTGAGATAGAATCTTCCCCTGCATCTTGTTTGACTGCATGATCTCAAAACCATTACTATCTTATTCCAAGTCTCTTCTGTTTAAACCAGAATGAGGATACAAGAACACAGGGGACAGAGAGGATTAAATAAGAAACAGGAAGCATCTGGTATATTATCCCTTTACCCAGGCCCCTAAAAATTGTGGGCAAGAACACTTCTGATACTCTTCACTCATTCTTTCATTGACTCCTCAATTCATCCAATAAAAGTTGATACTATACTTGGGTCCCAGGTACCCGGTAGCCTCCCAGCCATTGGAAAAACGCCTGTAGAGATGGTAAGCCCTTCTCTCAAGCTGTAATCTAGTAGCTGAAACTGACCAGTAACCAGACAATTGCAACCCAATGTGCAGAGAACTAGAGTGAGGACAACCAGGGAGAGAAGGAGACTCGAAGAGAAGGACTATTTAATTCTGCCTCAGAAGAAGGTTGAGGGCAGACTCCCCAAAGTGTCCTAAAAGAGGAACAGAAATTGTTGAGATGAAGCAGAACCAGCATGAGGTAGAGAGGATAGTATAAGACTCCATGTCTGAATGAACAGCATGTGCCAAGGCCCAGATACGACATAGGGCAAGTCTAAGGAAATTCAAGTTCAGCGCACCAGCCAGGATGAGCTAGCTTATATTGCTACAGCAAACAACCTCCAAAATCAGTGGTCACACACAAGGAAAAGGTTTATTTCTTATCATGATAATGACCAACAGGGGCTGGTTGGGGGCTCGGCTCCATGTCCTGTCCTCTCTGGAATTCAGGCTGACAGAGTAGAGCAACCACTTTCTGGAACAGGGACTGTGCAGAGGGAGAGAGCACATGGCACATCACGTACTACCTCTTAAAGGACTGTTGGGAGGGGAGGGCACACACTCTCCTTGTACTTACCTTGCGTAAGCCAAAGTAAGTTGCTGGGCCATACCCGTGAGGCCTGGGAAACCGCTGGCTGACAGCTAAATCCAGCAGAGGAGGGGAGTGCAGCCCTTCCGAAAGCCAGAAGGAAAACTGGAAGCGTTTGTCGATAGCAGTAATGACTGTCACATTCAGTACAGCAGGAACAGGGAGGCGACAAGTGAGGGGCAGAGAGAAGGAGAGACAAACACCAGCCAGGTCGTGAAGGTTCTTCATGTTCTAGAATTTTCACTCTATCTAGCAAAAGCCATTGAAGCAGATCAAGCTGGGGTGGCACAATGAACTGCTCATTTTAGAAATGGAATCTAGCAGGGGTGGTGTTCATTTATTTGTTCCACAAACACTTGCATTGGTGTTACGAAGCAGGCAAAGCCCCCATTACATTTGGTCAAGGGAGGGGGAATCATCAATCAACAAACTAAACAAGTGAATGCATAACATTTCAGGTGGTGACAAGTCATGGGAGGAAAAGTAAAGATTCTCCTCTAACCAGGACAAAACTAGCTGGGAGTGTTGAGGTGAGAGAAGTGAATGCGTTAGAAAGCTATTAGGAGGTAGAAGCCAACAAAACTAGGTCAACTTACAGAATTGTAAGAGGGTAAATGAGATAAGCTATATGGAAACACCTATGGCAGAAAGCTTCAACAAACATTAGTTGAATCTGAATTTAGAGTTGGAGTAGTTCTTTTGAAGCCTTTTGTCCCCATGGACGTAGATGTGAGTGACATCAACCCTTTTCAGGTGAATGGATAACCAACAAGCCACTCAACTGGATTATTAAGATGGAATTTTTCACAAGGGCTTAAATGAAGATTCGCATCAATGAGGGCTGTATTTAATTGATAAGAGCAGCTCAGAGGTAAAGGAAATTGGAGCTGCCCGATGCATGCGTGTCTGCAGCATTGGGGGAATTCTGCAGAACACTCAACACAAACCTCCCCGTGAGCTAACTTGAATTGATGGTCTGTGTGTGACCTTGTGTGCCTTTCTGTGGAATAAGTGAATGAGATTAGAAGCAAAGTTGCCTCTTTTACTCCTCTCCTCCCATCCCTCACTCTGGCAGTCAGCACAATGTACAGGTTAATCAGCTGAGGAAGCATCTAACAAACTCTCTCCTCTCTCACTTTCACGACCTTTTGGCACCGTGAACTTCAGTATCGCCAGCATCGTTTTTGCATGTCCCTGCAAGAATCACAGGTGCTGCAAGTTGAGGGATCCCCCAAAGCTGATCTGATAGTTCACCTTCCTCCAAAGGCAGGACTTCCTTCTGGTACCCCACAGCAAGTATCACTCAGCCTACCCACACCCGCTCCCCAGTGGGAGCTCACCAACTCACCAGGCAGGGCTTCCTGTCACTGTACAGCTCACGGGGCTGCCATGTTCTTCCCTAAGATCCATGCACTGGTCTTAACTGGGAGCCACAGGGAATTATTGGGTCTGTTTAAACATGAAATCATTTGAGTATTAGTAGGTAACATGCTGATAGGACACCTTCTGATCATGTCAGGCTTGTTCCTTTCTTTCTTTGTATCCTTTATTTCGTTTGAGTCTTAAAAAGAGGACATAAGACTCTCAGACAAGACAGCACCGAATTCTACAACCCATTGTTATGCAGAAGGGCCCTGGCCATCTAGACTGGCAGCCTCCCCTCTCCTCCTGACAGGCTCTGCTTTGTCCATTTCCCTCCAGGACCTGGGAACCAGGATGGTCCACGAGTCCAGCCATGATCCAAGCAGGACAGAACCCAAGGGCGGGGCTCCAGGGTTCTAACTCTTCTCCATAAAACTTACTTCTTAGTGCAGGGAGGAGATATAACCCATTGCATCTGACATTCAAGGAAAACATTCCTATTGCACTCAACTCCAAAAACCTCTTTCTGCTCAAACATTTTGTGGTTCAGAGAAGAAAGAAAATACACTGTGCACATTTTTCTTTCTTTAAAGATTGGAAAGAAATGAGGAAAAAGCATGTCTTGTCTATGTTTTTATAAAAATATAAAGCATGTGTCCTCTGGGACAGAGATATTTCTTTCTCTCTAAATCCAGCAGAGTCAATGATAGGCCTTAAGTGTGAGCAAATGTCACACATTCGTCTTCCTGAGCCACTTTGCTGCATTTCCGAAAAGATGACACAGTTTCTGCAGGCTTGGAAATCTTGAGTTTTAGGAGCTGGCCCCTCATGTGTCTTTGGGAATTGAGCCTAGAAAACATGTCCATCATCAGCTGACCCCAAGAAAGAAATTCACAACCTCAGAGGGCAGAGGCCCAGTGGCCCGTACTTCACTGAATTGATTCTTGGAAACTGGTCTCAAAACATTGTTTGGCCGACAGACAAGTGTGCTTTTTGTGTTTGGGCCTGCCCCATTTCTGTCACCTGCCTCATCTTCCTCATTCTTGGCTGTAGAATGTTTGCTCAGCACAAACCGTGAGTCAGAGCCGGGTTCCAGCACCAGGCACTGGCTTTGTGATCTTCAGTGAGTCACCACTATTCCTCTGTGGGCAAGAGGGGATGAGAACAGAACCTCCATGAGGTCAAGTTCGTGCACTAGGGTTTAGTATGTCTCCCCACACATCCAGAGCACTCTGTGTACTGGGCGGAACCGTGGCTACCCGAAGATATCAAGCCCTGATCCCTGGAACTTGTGAATGTGACTTTATTTGGAAGAAGAACCTTTGTGTGGGTAATTAAGTGGAGGAATTTGAGCTGCGATTCCCTTGGATTATGGGGGTGGGGTGGGGGTGAAATCATAAAGGCCATTAGAAGAGGCAGGAGGCGATCACAGAGGGGCAGAGAAACAGGCAGTGTGTAGACAGAGCAGAGATGGGGTCCAGAGCCAGAGAATGCCGACAGCCCTCAGAGCTGAAACAGGCAAGAACAGATTCTCCCCCAGAGCTCTCGGAGGGAACTCGACCCTGCCAATACCTTGATTTCAGCTTCCTGGCCTCCAGGACTGTGCGAAAATAATCGAAGGTTTTCGGCTTCCCAGTAGGTGCTAATTTGTTACAGCAGCCCTAGAAAACGAATGCAACCACTGAGCCATGAGCATCTCCCGGATATAAGCCCCGAGGGGACAGAAATCTGGTCACACTGTGGGCAGCATATGCAAATCCTCAGTAGATGCTTGCTCAATTAAAGGATGCAGAGATTGCTGCCTTTCTGCCTGCCCGCCTCTGTCTTCTTTCACTATTTCCCTCTTCCCTTGTCTGTCCCCTGTGGCATTTAACTGCCTACAAATCACCCCCCACCCCAGTGTAAACCTTAATCTCTCATTTAATTGCTAGCTGATTCCTTTCTTCCATTGCCTGCAGGGGATGGGCTTCCGACTGCTCACCTTGTTGGAAAAGGAGTTGCTTAGGAAGGATGAGCATTCTGCCTCTTGGTGTTTCTTTTCTCTACTGAGATGGGGTCTTTGGGGCTGCAGTGCTTTCTGATTCTGCTGGGTCTTGTCTGGGCAGATGTGTGTTTAATGATAGAATTCAGGAAAAACTGACTGTTCAAGAGCATGGAAGGCAGATGGGTGCTTAGGACTTTTAACTCGGGGCTTTTTCAACTTGCCTTGCAAATACAGCCTCAAAGTCCCCAGCTCTTAAAAATCTTTAATGTGCCCACTCTCCTAGCAGCGGGGAGAGTTTGAAGGTAGCCAATGGGGCTGTTTTTCAGCCTTTAATGCCTCGTTACACTCAAGACATGGGCAACTTATTCTGTGGAAGAAAATGTTTTAAAGGCTTAAATGCTGAGTAATAATCAAATGGTCAGGGGCTGAACAGAATTTCCAGTCAGTAATGCACGGAAAAGAACTTAGAGCTGTCCCTACCCTAAATCTCAGCTGGGCGTAGCTAAAGGTATGTATTGGTGAGCTACCTTTCACCCGTGAAAATCCACAGTGCCCTGCCACGGGATGCTTTCAGAATGACCTTGAACGCATTTTTTGTACAGCACACACATCGCACCGCAGTGCAGTTTTGTATTTAAGTATCTCTGTCTTTCCCTGTTGAATGTAGCAAGGCAAGGGTCTGAGACTGTCTCATTCACCTAGCCCTAGCACAGGGCCTGCCAGGAAGTCAGCCCCAGTAGAGTGGAGTTGAACTGAACACATGTTTACAACACACAGGCAGAATCTCTTACTTTCCTGGAGTACGGACAGGACTGACCAATGAAAGCACAGGTTGTACTTTAAACATACGAGATCCTTGGATCATGTGAATCACGAAGGTTGCACTGCACACCGATGAGGAAGCTGTGCTCTCTCCAAGCCCCTAAGGTGACACCAGCTCAAGGGTCACTTAGGGAGTGTCATGTTAACATGACTCCGACCATTTTCATAAATCTCTGTTACCTGTCCACAAGCAGTCTGTGGGAGATTCTCCTTTTGCAGCAGACACCTGTTACAGTACCAGAGGTCCCGTTTCAGACCTGTGTGGCTCTCCCCAGCCTGCAGTGGTGGAGAACCACCCCACAGACACACACTCGTTTGCACATGCTCGCTTTGACATTCAACAGTCTGCGTATTGCCTGCCTCCAGAACCCTCTGCCACAAGGGAGGGAGGCAGTGAGGGAGGCAGGGAGGTCAGCGTCGGAGGAGACGTAAGGATGGAAGCAGAGGCCAGAGGCTAAGAGACAGATTAGAAGATGTTATGCTGCTAACTTTGAACATGAAGGAAGGTGGTCCTGGACCAGCACAGCATTCCTACTGCCACTTCTTGCTCGTGATGTCAGCCCTTTGGCTGTTGGAAGGCAGCTCTACTGGCCACTCCTTTATTGGGCTGTCGCAGAAGTTTATCAATTGACCTTGGCTACCAGGAAGAATTTCAGATGGACAAGGCTAAGGGAAAAACCAAGATCAATTCAGAAGTTTGCAAGAAGGGGCAGTATTTTCATTATCTCTGAGTTACCCAGTGCATGTAATAGACCCTGAAATATCGGAGAGGCTTAATATGGAGTGAAAATGGCGATCACCTCCCTTGCACTAGGTAGTCTACTCCTGTTTATGCAACCTAAGATTGCTCTAAGAAAAGGCAATCTTGCACTCATCTAAGACTTCTACTTTCTCAAAAGCGGAGCCTCTGATCCAGGCCTCTTCCATTGTGTAATATCAATATTCTCAAAGATCACAGAGCCCTGGGCAGCATATTACCCACATCAACTCATTTAATCTGCACCACAGCCCCATCCAATGCATGCCAGTGTTATCCCGGGGTGATTCCAGCAGAACCAGCCTGCACAGCGTGCCTGTTGGCCCTGGGCTTGGGGCGCAGGTGCCTTGGTCTCTCCCCTGCCAGACAGTTTCCAGGAAAAGAGTGTTGCAATCTGGAAAGGCAGCACCATCAGGAGGCTGAAATGAATACATGGGAAAGACAATTTCAAAAAAATAAATGAAATGAAAAAATATTCACACAGAGTGAGCCAGACGCTATTGGAACTCTTCCGCATTCGTTCTGTAGCGAAATATTTACTGAGCACCTACCATGCGCCCAACTCTGCTCCATCCAGTGGGCTACAAGAGTGAATCGGGCTAAAAATGTGCATCGTTTAGTTTTTGGGTCTGAGTTGTCCCCCGAGTGCACCCTGACAGCCTGGAAGATGAAAGGCAGCTTTCAAAAGCAACATTCACGGTGGAGAGAAACAAGCAGGAGTGGAAATGACTTCGGTTTCACGCGGCACAGACCTTCAGGGACAAGCCCCACCAGGCTGCAGGCCCCACCATCACAGGGGCTCCTTCTTAGATCGTAATCCCAGAGTGCTTAATTTCAGGTTCTTGTGGCCCTGATAAGCCTCCTGCATCAAGTTTTATTCTTCATCAAAGATCCATTTCCCCAGACTCATAAAGCAACTCCCCCTAATTCGGTGTTATTTTATAAATACTTTCATTGCTAGTATCAATCACAGGCAGCCTACTTCCCAGCCATAAAACAACAGCTTGCAACATCACCATATTACCCAATATGTATTTACTTATCAAGTTGAAGAACACATGTTTGCAAAATCAGCAACATTACAGCTCTACTAGCAATTTGTGGGCACTTCCTTCCCATTGAAGGCAGAGTCTCGAGTCTCAGATGTGCTGTATTTCAGTATCCTGGCTCATTTGAATGTTGTTACCGCCATAATCACCTGCCCCTCCAGCCCCTCCTTGATCAAGCCTGTGACTTCAGGCAGGTTATTTACCAAACAGGTACGGTTCTGGGTGTCATTGATCATCTGTCCTACACTACAGTTCAGGGGTGCAGGCCCTGCCTGCCCCATTGGCTCCCCAGTGTGGCTCAAAGATGCCCCAGTGTGGGTCAGAATATGGGTGTTCCGTAGCCAGTTGGTAAGGATAGGTCTTGAAAATTATTCTACGTGAAAAATGAAATTTGAGATGCCATGACATGAGGTATGCTGGAGCGGGGTGAGAAGAACAGGCATCTTGGCTTACCAGCTGCATAACCTGAGAGATTTCACCTCCATCTGCCTCAGCCGTCCTTCCCATAGGATAGAGCTGATGCACTACTCCCAGGGTTGTTCAGGGTTGAGAGACTGCAGCACCCCGCACCATGTGCTGGGTGGTGGGAACCCTCAGGAAAGGTCAGTAGTACGACCACTGCCTACATATGTGGTCTTCTGTGCGCCCTCCTGCGTGCCTGCTCAGCCACGTGCCAGCAGCAGTGATCTTGGGGAGGTTATTGGACTTCCCTGAGCCTCGAGTTCTCCTTCTTTAAAAGTGGAAAGGACCTAATTGCCCTGGAAGGGCTATAGTAAGGACTATTCCTGGCACATATTAGTTCTACACATTCATTTCCCTCTCTGTGGAATTACTGACAAAGGCCACCTCATCAGGCCTCTTATTTTTTATGTGTTTGTTCAAACCAACTTCACAGTGGCAGGTGTCAGTCCATTGTACAGTGAAGAAAGGGAGGCTGTGTGAGCTTGCCTGTATTCCTCAGCTCACATAACCAGTAAGTAGAGGGTCAAAGTCCTCATTTGCCTGGCCCTGTCTATACCCAGGATTCCACTCTCCAGACCCCACACCAGATTAGCAGATTCAGAATCTCCCGGGTGAGCGACCCTGTTTCAATTTTTGTGCTATTACATAATGCTCCTCACCTAATAGTGGCAAAACTGCTGGGGGAACCAAGAGTGCTGTGAGCGGTAGCAGCCAGGGCCCTACTGATGAAAATGAAGGCCTCTGCGTTGTGGCTTGATTGGCAGAAGGCAGGACCACTGACCGAGAAGTCCGAAAGTCTTGCGTCCCCGTGCACCTGGCATTGGCAGGTCTGGCTCCTGGCTCTTGACCAGGACCGGCTGCAGAATGTGTGGGGGCCCAGGCAGAATGAAAGTGCAGGGTCCCTTGTTCAATAATTATTAACAATGTTAAGAAGGTGACAGCATTAAACCATGTGCAAGGCCCTCTGAGCACAGGGCTCTGGGCAACTGCACAGGTCACAGGCCCGTGAAACTGGGCCTGCTACTGAGCTGGCCTCGGTCACCAGCCTGGCCAGTAGACGGCAGGCCACAGCAAGGTCCATTTCTGAGTCTGAGTCCCTGCTCGTGCTGCAGCTCTGTGCTCCGCCCACAACGGTCAGGAAGCCACGAGGTCCCAGTGCCACGGCTGCAGGAGGCTGGGGTCTGGACCCCCACGTCACAACTGGGAGGAAAACTGCCTCTGGAAGGGAGCCCCCAAAATGGACTAAATCTGAGGGAAGAACTAATCTCATGTGTTAAGCCACTGAAATTTCAGGTTTGGTTTGTTATCTCAGCCTAGCCTAAACTACTCCAGGTTTTTAAATAGCGAAACTGCTTCACCTTTGCTCTTAAAATAGATGTAAAAATGATCAGGACAACAGGCCCACTGTTCAGAATTTACCCAGGAATTAATTCTTAGTGCCAGTCAGACATTAATTATTTATCTGCTTCCTAGTCTACTGTCCCTATCTTAATCTGTAAGAGAAATAAAAATATTCATTTTATTCATTTATTCACCTTATTCATTTATTTATTCACTCATGCATTCAGCAAATGTTTCCAAAAATCTTACTACCCATAAAGCATTATCAAAGCATTATCTTGGAATCTTGGAAGATTTTCACATTTTGAAAATATAAAATTTAATCAGAATAATTAACTGATGTTCGTATCAGCATACTATTAAATATTATATACTATGTTGAATTTGCATACTCAACGGTATTAATATTTGGGCCATTGTGTGGGGAATAAATACAGAACAGATAAGATCTCTCCCCTCAGTGAACTTCAAATCTAGAAGAGGGAGTTCCAAAAAGAGAGGGAAATTGTGGTTTCAGTTGTTGCAGTGTGAGATTCTGAAAGTACCATTACTTTTAGGGACACTGGTGCGAATGAGACTGTAACAGGATTTGCCAACCTCAGCACTTGTGGGCATTTGTGCTGCAAAGCTCTCTGTTGGGAGGCAGTTTCTGAGCATCATGTGATGTTTAGCAGTATCCCTGGCCTCCATGCACTAGATGCCAGCATCACATGCCCAACCCCAGCTGGGACGAGCAAGACACCTGTCCAGACACCGCCCAGTGTTCCCTGGAGGATGAAATCACCCTAGTTGAAAAATCACTGCTCTAGGGAGAACTAGAAGTACTTTTTAAAAATCGCTTAAATTTATTAAACTAACCCCCACTTGCCACCCTCGCCACACACAGAATTTCCTTTTGTTGTCTCCAGAGTTTTATGGGAAAATGTTTTCATATGTGAGAATTTCAGCTACTTGTAATCCAACAGGAGGATTTCTTATTACTGTGGAATATTAGGGATAACGATTCCATTTAAAATTGCTTTTTTGAAGTGTTTTGGATCAGTTCATTTAGCACAGAGTATCCTGTTAAAGGAGCTGCACAGAAAGAAATGGTAGAGAAAAAGATTAAATGGAGTTTTTAATAGGTTTGAGAAAAATATTACCTTAAATTTCTGGGTGAAATGAGGAAATGGGGCAGTCTAGTTCATCACGATACAAGTGACCCAAGTTTTAGCCCCATGTTACCTTGTGTCTCAAAACCAGGTGTCTTTCCCCAAACCTGGCCTGCTGCAGCTTAATTAAACAGTATCTCACCTGAAAAGTAGGGCAAAGGCACTGTGAAGAGTACACGGTGAGCGGGAGCAACTGCAAGATTGAAATAATCATAAGGCGGTTCTGTTGCTACCGTCTCTTCATCAGTATAAAAATAAACAACCTTTGAAAACAGATGGAGACAACCATTGCTCCACTTGTCATAACTTATTACATATTTGCCTGTCAATTTGTACTTAAAAAACCAACTAGCTCCAGGGAGGTAAAGCAAATTTGAGAGGGGAAGTCTATTGCATTTCAAATCAAGCCCGTGGTAATTGCGGCTGCACACAGGCGTGCATGGCTGCGATTAAAGGAGTGAGCGGCCTGTCTCGGAATTGAAGCCACTCTTATTTTTAAGAACGGAGTTTTCTCCCTATTGGAAGGTACTTACTCAACTCCAGTCTGTATCAGGAGTATATACTTTGTTCCAGTTTGATTCATTGTTTTAAAAAAAAAAATCCCCTAGGCAACTGAAATACTCAATGGTCAACATAATGTATTTAGGGGTGATTCAGTGGGGATGTCATTAGTGGCCCCCAAAGCCCAACACTTGGGAAATGGGTTGCATTTTATTCTCATAATTTTTCTATTGTACCTGATCCTTTTTATTTTAGCCTACACCCTGGATATGCTCTGCTACTCGGTTCTTTAAAATGGCAACTATTACATTAAAAATAAATTATTTTTTATTCATGCAATAGTTTATAGCTTGTTTGGGAAGATTAATTTACTAATACTCCTTTACCAGTTTCCTATCACTGTATAATGAAACATACCAAAATGTAGTAGCTTAAACAGCAGCCATTTATTTGCTTGTAATTTTGCAAGTCAGGATGAGTTCAGCTGGGTGGTTCTTAGGCTGGTATGGCCTGAGGTCACCCATGCGGCTGCCTCAACTTACATGGCTGATGGTTAGTTAGGGGTGTCAGCCAGGGAGTGCTAGTTCCCAGATACGTTGCCCCTCCAGCAGCACAGCCCATATATCTTTAGATGGTGACTGAGTTGCAGGAGGACAAACTGATGCACAAGCATTTTCAAGCCTCTGTCTGTCTAATGTCCCCACAGTCAGTGTGGGAAGGGACAATACAGTGTGTACTCATGAGGAAGTGTGATTTGCTGGGGCCTACTAATGGGACAGATTTCCCTCCTGATAGAAAGATTGTCTCTGGATTCATGATATTTTGGGTGAGTAGAAACTAATTTGAATATTTTAACACACCTGAGGAAGTGACTGGATATTTCCACTTTTGTCTAAATTAGCATCATTTATCTCTAGGCTAAAGCAAAAAGAAATTTACTTTCTAGGGTAATGCTAAGTATATAATAAATGGTATTTATTCACTTTCTTCCGTATTTGCTTTCTGCCTTTACCAGAGAAGATTAGTTGTGTCTGCATGGAACAGCAAGTCCAAAATGACAATAGCTCAAAAAGATTGGCTTTTACGCCTCTGAATTTTTTTTCTTGCTCATGGAAACAAAACTGGAGGCAGGCATTTCAGGCTTCCCTTAAAGCTCCATGGTCATCAGAGATGCAGGGACTCAGACTCCTTTTATCCTGCTTTACCTTCCCCTCCTGTGGTCCAGTGTGGCTGCAGAAGCTATAGTCATCACACTGTATTCCAGGAGGCAGGAAGTGAGGGGGTATACAAAAGCACATACCCCCCGGGTTAGATAGCTTTATAAGGATCCTTCCCAGGAGTATCACACCCAATACTTCTAACTATATCCATTGTCTATACTTTAGTCCATGGCCACAGTAGCTGCCAGAGAAGCTGGAACACGTAGCATCTCAGTTAGTCAGCAATGGAGACAGCTAAAATTAGGGTTATGTTTCTAAGGAAGGAAGGAAAAACAGGGACTAGATAGCAAGTCACAGTCTGGGCCACAGTCCCTTTAGCGAAGGAGGGTTCAAGTGTTGGCTCGTTGGGTTACTGGCTCTGTGATCTTCTCACTGTTTCCTCATCTGTACAATGGGCTTAACAATATACCTCCTGAGGCTACTCTCAGAGCCGGGAAGTGAATGTGTATTTACATCATTGTGCCTCCCTGGAACCATGTAAGGAAACTTCCCCGTTGCAGAAGTGAGGTGGAAGGAAGGAGGGCAAGTTGTTTAGAGTATATGTGCCATTTTTTAAGTTGTAATCTCTCACCAGAGTACACATTAACAGCATTTTAGTTCATGTCTTTGGGAAAAAGAATTGGCTTTACTGACAAAGACAAAGTTTGCAAACCTGTGAGCCTTGGACCAAAGTCCACCATAACCTGCTTTGCTTGGCTTTCTTATTTCCATTCAGTGATCTTTTATTTTTTAAATTTGAACTAGTCTCCAACATGTACTCATTTTTATAGTTTATACAAAAATCCAAATTCCTGTTTTTTGCTGAAAAATTGAAAGGTCTTGCCCCTCCAGACTTGCATTTCAGAAATGCAGCAATTACATTGAGCTGAAAGGACGTAACTGCCCCATTAGGCAGGACATTCTTCCATTTGCCATCATCCCCCCTCCACAACTAACTGCACTGAAATCCCTTTACTCACATATGGTACCTGCGTGGGCACTGGATGGGTGTTTGAGCACTTCACTCTTGGCCCAACTCCCATGACCCCACTTTGGGAATGGGGCCACAGAGTCACAGCAGTGGGTCTGGGCTGCTATCAAAGGAGAGGCCAAAAGTCATTGACATCTTCATCAAAACTCACATTATCAAGAACTTTCTGGGTCTAATGCACAGCCTGACCACCATATGAAAAATGGGAGAGAATCTTTTTGCTGGCGAATAACAATCCCCAGATAATTGGAGGATACAGGGAAATGCCCCCCAAAGGAGAAATGACAACAAAGCTAAATCTTCTAGGCTTTGCTTTGGGTCTAATTCTGCTTCCCTCCTCCTCCTCAAAGTCAGAGTAGAAGTACCTCTCTGTCCTCTGAGGATTCAGATGGGCTTTCTTTAGCAGCCTCCACACCCAGAGCAGAGAGCCAGCCTCTTTCTGCCACCCCACCTGCCAGGAGAGTGTCTTGGAGATAAGCAGGAAAACTTAAAGTGAATTATGAGTAGCAGCTTCCAATTGGACACTCCCTCAAATGAAGATAAAGCAGGTCTGAAATGCTAATGTAGGTCAATGGGAAAATAAGACATTATTTACGACTCATTCCACGGGTGACTTCTCAGCATTGCACACACTGCAGAATGTGGCCGCCTGTGGATACCTATCAGGTTGGTTCAGTTATCTTTTGTCAACTAATCACTTGACAGTTTTCCTATTAATTCCTGTATACACAGAAACATTGATAAGGCCAGAGGAAGATGATTCATGCATGGCTGCACTCAACCAAAGTTCCTCAGCTCATCCAAGGGAAGAAAGGAATTGTTTCCTTAGGATATTTTAATTAACTCCTGCTCCTATAGATCCTGAGTGCGAGTCCTAGAACTAGTCTGAGCTGAACTCTAAGTGATTGGGTCCTACATGATATTCTGCTTATCATCATTGCACACAGCTATGAGTCCCCCAGAACTGAGTTGCAAATTGTGGTAGTCAATACAAATGACAATAAAATGTATATCTCTTGACTATTTACCATTGCCTAGGCATTGGACTTTATATGCATTAATTTTTATTTTCTAAATGGCAACAGTATCACCCCCATAGGGGAGAATATTGGTGCTTGGCGGGGAATATTAAAAAGATTAGATATTACAATGGTTTGTGGCCCTCCAGAGGGCTGTAGTACATAAGTAGATATACAGTATATCTATTGAGGGGAGTGGCAAGTAGGAAGGAAGTTCTTAAAAGACACTTGGTGGGTTGATGATGAAAAAATAAAGGTTGAGAAGCACTGCATTAATTCATTCCATGCCCTCAATAGCCCCTTAAGGGAGACACTGTTTTGTAAATGAAAATGCAGTGGTTTAGTAAAATAAAGAAATTTGCCCAAGGATGCCCAGCTGCCAAATGGTGAGCCCAGGATTGCAAATGAGTCAGCCTGCATCCTAACAGTGCCTCTAACACAGCTCCACCTCGAATTTGCACACCTACATCTCTCTCTTCACCATTAAGGGCTGTTAGGAGAGAACCGAGTTGTGCCCACCTGCTTGGTCAGAAAGTAACCCCAGATTGGTGTGACCGGTGGTGAATTGAATGGCTACGGTCTGTGTCCTGAACCACCGTAGTTACATTCACAATGGCTCTCATGTCTGTGCTCTGATGGTCATGGCCATGAGATATGTCTATATCTGAAAACAAATAAGTAAATAAATAAATAAAACTTGGCCGGTAGGGTGACAGACTCACCTGGAATCCCCTCAGTCCTGGGCGAACTGGCTGGTTCATCATCCCGCATCTAGAACTCTCAGGTTGGGCATTTGGAATCAAGTCACCCAGAATTCCCTCAGCCTGAAGGATCCTCATGAGAAATTTGGTTTCCGATTAACATCAGTCCAACTACACAAGACGGGGTACAAGATGTGTCTATGTCCCTCTCACCTGGGCGAACAGGTTGAGGTGCCGCTAGTCTAAGTGCTTTCTCCTGCCATGGGGTAAGTAAACAGAGAGAGCCAGTCGTGGAAGGCAGCATCCTCAGTCACATTCTGTTTCTAGAAACCTTAGAGGCCCATCTCGTAGGTAATTCAATCACAGAGATCAGTGTTTGGGTGGCTTTAAAACGCACCACCTCCTCTCACAAATTTGGTGTTTTATGGCCATGAGCCATTTTGTTACATCCAAAGTGCTCGCTTGGTGGCGTCTTCCATCTCGGCGCATGCTGGTTTCTGTAGCGTGCGTCTCCCTGGAAAGATGTGTCTGCCCCAGCTGTGCTCTCAGAGCTCCAGTGCCAAATACAGACCTGAACATCCTTGTCTCGGTACATTATTGATTATGGGGGTATGGTTTAAAAAAAGAGTCTGCCGCTTTTGATCATGTGAAGAAAATGTTATAGGATGAAGTCAAAGAAGTTTCGAGAACAGAATTAATTTCATCACCGGCGGCACTCCGGTGAGCCTCCCACTTGAGGCTGGCTGACCTTTCACAGCGACGGACAACCCCTCGCCTTCAGAGCCGCACGCCGCTTGAAGTCACAGGGAAGCGAAACTTCAAACAGCAGCTTTCAGGCCATGACACTAGGCAGCACTTTCCTTTAGTCAGAGCAAGGGGCTATCTGACCAAAACCAAACTACCATAATCGTTTATCAGCTTGTCATGGTGGCGGTGGTGTCCTACCACAAAAGAAAATCATGGCCTGACCTGAGACTTTCAACTATCAACTTGTAATTCTTTTCTTTTGCTTTGGAGGGGCCACTGGTAATTTATCTGGATCTGGCTCTGGGAGCAGCAGGGTGACTATCATTTATTTTGACACTCAGGAGAATATTGTGATGGAGAGAAGACTGAAATGTTCCGCGTGAATGCCCCACACCATGTCTGTCGTAATTATCATCTCTCTACCATCGGGAAATATGCGTAGGCATGAGATGAGCACTGGTACGAGGCCGCCAGGCTGATGGAAATGAATGAGCCCTTCTTAAAGTCCAGGGTCAGGCACAGAGGCCACCCATAGGCAACTGGAATGGCTGTCCTGACGCTTACCTGATTAGCATGCCTTGGACTTGGAATTGGTGTATGACTGCTGAATCCAGTTCCAACAAGGGCCTCCAAGGGGCAAAAAAGAGCTCAGAGGAAGCTGTGAAACTTGCCGGGTTGTGAAAGATGCCCAGACAGCACTGTTCACTCTTTTCAGTAGACAAGTTATCCATGGCTTCTGGTCAGTATGGAATAAGGCAAAGCTACAGTGAATTAAGAGAATGCATTTCTCCTGAAACATCAATAGAGGACCTACTATGTGTCAGATACTGAGCTTACAACGATGAACAAAACACAGTCTGTACCCTTCAAGAGCTCATATTTAGGACTTTGTGGCCCACCACATACGATGTCCTTTAAATGAAGAGGTTCATCAACAGAGAAGTTTGGGAAGTGCTGCAGATTATGCCCTCTTGGAGATTTTCAACATGCACTTGCTTATTAAGGGCACTAAGAATCCCCCCAAGAAGGAAAACCTGCTTAACTGGGGTTAAGCAAATTTCCCAAATGTGTTTCACTGCTGAGCCCATAGAATCAGAGGTCCTTGCATGCAATTTAGGAAAAGCTGGATTGTAAGGTTTATCCAGCCACTGTAGGACCTGGAAGTGTGGAAATGTTGGCCCAGCCCCTGCGGGAAAGGCTGGCAAGAACAGGGTACTGGGCCCACAAAATGGACTGGGACTCAGGACAGAGCCTTGGTCCTGCAGGGAGACTGGAGTGCCACAAGGAGAAGCAAGTGGATGACCGTGTGTGTGTGTGTGTGTGTGTGTGTGTGTGTGTGTGTAGAGTTGTGATCTCCATAGCAGAAAGCCAAGTGTAGAAAGCGAGACTGAGGGCAAGGTGAAAGGGAGAGAATGAGGTGGGGATGGTGAGCGATGTGATGGGCACCGGGACTGATCCTGCTGCGCCAAGTTTCAGGTTCTGAGAACAATTCAATCATGTGCTCCTTTGCCTGAGGCCATTGCCTGCCAGATAGTAACAGGCATCCTCCTCAGAACATTAACCCACCAGGCACCGTACCCGTTCTTTAAAATATTATCCCATTAAATCTTTACAATAACTAAGACAAAGTGTTGCTAATATCCTCATGTGACAAATGGGAAATTGAGGCTCAGGGAGGGTTGGGTAAGTACAAAGCTGAGCCTAGACATATCTTCAGCACCGTAGACCTATTTACATGACACGGGAACTGTTCGGTCCCCACAGAGGTGGGCCTCAGAGGCAAGTCCCAGGCCGAGTTTGCATCTGGGTTAGGACAAAGGCAGGGCTTAAAACCAAGTACACCTGCTCTCTAACAATTCATTAAAATAAAAAACACTCTTGTGTAACCTTGTGAATATTCCAGGAGAAGCTTTTATTGTATCATGTTATCAAATCTGCAAAAATAATAACCAAAAAAGACATTATTGATGAATTTCCCAGTGAAAATGGAAAATTCATCAACCAGGGAGGATTTTTTTTTCTTCCTCTAATTATTTTAATGCAAATGATGACAAGTTGAAAGCCATGATGACTTCATTTTTTACTCTTCTGCTTGTTTGTCTCTGACTTCAATTAAAGGCAGATGACATAGGACACGGATTCCATCAATCAAGATTTATTAGACACTAACAAAGTGCAGGGCACTGGGTCACGCATACTTAGACGGACACCGTCTGGTGTGGAATTGATGGGTCTGAGTCCTCCTGCCATGCCTTTGGCCACCAAGACCTCACTTAGCACATCCCTAGGAGAGATTGTGGGCCTTTGATTTCTGACGGAGATTTCCCAAGTAGGTCTATTTCCTAGACCAGGAAGGCAAGTAAGTGTCACTCATTACATTAAACTGATGGACAGGGAGTGGCTGTGGACCGCTGGGCTGAAAGAGACCCTGATTCCACAGTGTGGCTTAATGGGAAACAGGGGGCCAACTGGTCTGCTGATATCTTCCAAAGGCCAGGGGCAAGGGGAGGGAGCTGCACGCACCAAGAGTTTTCTATTCTTGCGCTACCAGGGGCGTCCAACCTTTTGACGTCTCTGTGGCCCAAGGCAACTCTGAAGAAGAAGAGTTGCCTGGGGCCACACATTAAATACACAAACACTAACAAAAATTGATGAGCAAAAAAAAAAGGTTTAACATAAATTTACAATTTTGTGTTGGGCTGCATTCATAGCCAATCTGGCCTGCGGGTTGGACACCTGGACCCTGAAGTTTTCCCTGTGAAACAGGGTACAACAGAGAATGCATCTTGATGCATCTGTCTTAATGGCAACATTGGTGAAATTAACTGAGACTGCTTAACAAATTGATCCAGCCTGCGGGTGGTCAGAGTCTCCTTGTTCACCTGATCCATCAGACCTAATGGCTGATAACCTGGTTCCCATGATGGGAGTCAACTGGCTCTGAAGGCTTGAGAGGCACTGTCATCAAAGTGAAAGGAACACCGGGAGGCTGGCTGAGCTAGGGAAGTTCTGTCTCCTCTGAGCTTCAGTATGTTCTGTATATGAATATTCCTGCTAGGAACAGCAGGTCCACAGCTTTCGTGTCTTACCAGTTAGGTTGCACTTTGTGGGCCCAGAAGTGTCCAGAGTCAGAAGATGGGACTGGATAGCCATAGAAGACAAAACTGCCATGAAAAATCGTGCTTGGGCAGGTTCCCCTGAGCCAAATATGATGGCTCACAATTGCCAAGACCATCAGGAAAATGTGCCTGGTTCTGCTCTAGACCATGCTTCTACGAGTACTTAGGATTATGATCCCTTTAAATTAAATTTTAATTGCAAAAGGAATATATTCTCCTTGTAAAAATGACCAAAACATTAACAGACTGCCAAAATCTTCCCTCATCACCATACCTGATCCCAATCCTCTGAGAGAGGCTCCTTTCACAGATTTAACCACCATGCCCTTATGAAATTCACCTTAATAGAGCTTCTTCTAATCTATGCACTTACACACATAAACTGTACCTGCAAAATAGACGCATGTTGTGGGATTTTCTGTGTGCAGGCAGGTTCACAAAAATGAAACCATGCTATGGCTAATCTTCAACGTGACATTTTTCACTTAATACTCTGTCTTGGAGGGCCCTCCATGCTAGAACACATTAGATCGACAACCTTTTTAGACTGCTGCAAAACAGTTCTTAGTATGGGAGAGACCATCACTTCAGCAATTCCTCTGTTGTTGGACCGTTAGGTTGTTCCCCAGTGTGTCACCAGGATGGATAATCCCACCATGGACACCCTTGCAAAAACCCCTCATGTAAGAGTTTCTCAAGAGTAGATGCCAAGAGGGAGAATGCATTTGTTTTTACTCGTTGCTGCTCGATGGTCCTTGAATGTGGCTGCTCGATGGTCCTTGGATGGTCCTCGAATGTCCTTCATGTCAGTTGTGTGTGAGCAAGACCCTGTACCTGACATCCTTCTCACCCTTGACATATCAAATAGTCCTCATGTCACCCTCATCTTTATATTGTCTTTGTGTCTGAAGTGTCTAAGACAGTGCAGCTGCCACAGGATGGTGCAAAATTAACATTTGCTCACGTTCCTTCCACCCGGATTGTCTTTCCCTTTGAGGTCCCTCTTCTTCACCCTGCTCCCACCCACTCACGCCTTAGACGCCTGCCCCAGGGACCTGTTCTGGACTCTGGATTAGATGAGGTTGTTCTTTGTGTTCATCAATGCCCTCTCTCAGTGCACTGGGTGTACTTTATTATTTTTACATATTCATATGCTACCCCTCCTACTAATCTCAGACCTGCTGGACAGCACAGAATGTGCCTTTCTTACCTCTGTTTCCCCAACACCTGGCCCAGGACCCCGCACATGGTAGGCATTCATAAGAGCTTTTGAAATGAAGGCTTTTGTCATGGAGCCACATCTTCAACAGGATGAAAGCCTGTGAAAATGAACAACATATCAGCAGAAGGAAAAATTAAGCTGTCAATCTGCTGAACAGCAAAGATTCCTTTATTTCAGGTCTTTTAACATGATGGAGCAGGGAGGGAAGGAGGAAGAAAAGCTAAAAAATATCAGAGCTGTAGAAATGCTTTCCATTTTTAATCCGGAAAGCAATTGGCATATCACTTCATTACCGTTGCCTGGGTGGGGAACAGGGGCTCCACCTGCCTGTCACTGTCTATGAGTGACCATCTCCCGCCCTTCTGTCCTGCCTGCTTAGGGACCACGGTGATGCGGATGACAGCCTTCGACGCGGATGACCCATCCACAGATAATGCCCTCCTGCGGTATAACATCCGTCAGCAGACGCCTGACAAGCCATCTCCCAACATGTTCTACATCGATCCCGAGAAAGGAGACATTGTCACCGTTGTGTCACCTGCACTGCTGGACCGAGAGGTAAGCTTTGGTTCGTGAGAATCAAACGCGGCTCTCCCATGAGGGGAGGTGTGGCGCTGCAGTCAAGGGCGCTTTGTATCCGGACGGTGGAAACGAGATATTTACACATGGCTGCGTGGGAAAAACCCACAAAAAGAAGTGGGGTGAACCAAAACACACACTATAAAAAGCTGTATCGTCTAGGATTACTTGAGTTCATTTAAGCCGATGCTTGTGTTTCCTCAGTAGCTGCTTGAATCAGCAATGAGGCCCTGGTTATCCTGGACCCCTCCCCTTACCGCTCAGCCGTGAGGGAGAGGGAGGGGCGAAGGAAGGGGAGTTGGGAGGGAGGAGCGTTGTCCGTTGGTGAGGTCCCTGCCGGAGTCCAGGGGCTTCAACCCCTTGTCGTTCTCAAACCCTCTGCTGCGCACATCGCTTGCTGTCTTCCCTGGGAACCACTGTCTTCTTTCCATCTCTGCTCTTTTCCTTTAGGTTGTGTGGAACCCCACGCATCTTCTAGGTCGGATGTCACAAACAGGTGACACACGGACCTTGGTCAGTCCATGCTCGTGCTCTCTAGCTTTTCCCAGGGTGTTTTAGCATTTCACATTAGTTTCTGTGTCCAAGTATTCAGGCTTTATATTTCTTTTTTTTTTTTTTTAATTCCAACGTCTAGCCTTTCTGGAAGTCAGAAATTCTGGAAATTTGGGTCCCAGTTTCCACCTGTGGGTAATTGGTAACATCTGCTGTACAGTTCGATGGAGCTGGTGTCAGGTGTCCCACTCAGATGGGACATGTGCTTCTTCCCCAAGTATGACCCCTCATGCAAGTGGCCCCAGCCCCACCCTTTCTCCTGGGCTCCGGGTCTCTTCTGCAGCCCACTGCAGACTCCTTTCGTGGGAAAGCCTCTTGAGACTTCAAACAAAAACATACCAAACCGACTTGGGGATCACCCACCCATCTATCTATGCCCCTCCGCCCCACTGCCAACCTGCTCCCATCCTGGAATTTCTTGCTCCCAACATAGCATAACCCCACGGGCATGGGCAGCAACCTTGACCTTCTACAAGCACCATCCGCCCTGCAGTAACTGCCGGACTTCCCTAATGGGCTCTGTGCACATTCCTCTTGGTATCTCTGAGTAAACAAATCCTGGGGCAAAAATGCCTTCTCTCCTTTCTGCTTTCTACGCTGTGGCTTCGCACAAGATGCTGGGTTAGACACACCTCCTCTGAGAAGCCATCCTCCTCCACCTGAGTCTTCCACTGTCGTGTTCTTTCTCTAAGCTCTGCCTGTGCTTCCCTGTAGCCATCACGTGGCATTTCCCATAGGCCCCGTTGTCGTTTGTCACCTTAAAGAATATCCCCTTCCTCTTTGCCTAGACCTGCATTGTCCCATGTGGTAACCACTCGTGCCATGAAATTATTTAAATTTTAATCTTCAGTAGTTGAAATTAAATGTAAAACAGTTTTTAGTTTGACTAGCCAAATTTCAAGTACTCGGTAGCCTCAGGAATGTGGCTGGCAGCTACTGTGCCGGCCGGAACAGATCGAGAACGTCGCCGTCATCACAGGAAGCTCTGCTGGGCAGCGCCGACCCGGACTGTAAATTACCTGAGAGCGCAGACTATGATCGTGTGCGTGTGAGTCTCCTCATGGGCTAGCATGGTTTGAGCACTCTTCAAAACTTCTAGTTATATGGGTTTTGGCATGTAGGCCAAAATGAATTGGAAATGATGCTAAGATTTTTATACTTGAGGGAGAGGAAACAGTAGCTAGAAATGGGAAGTTATTGGAAGGGAGGGTGAGAATGAAATTTGCATTGAAACTGTGGTTGTCACTTAGAAAATGTGGTCGTGTCTAGTTAAAAATAGGAAATTGGGGGGAGAGCACACTGAGTCAATTCCCTTCCTTTTCTCTCCCATTCTCCTTCCACCCCCTCCCTGGTGTGTGGCGGCATGACTGCCATGTTGGCGCCTTTGGAGGCAAGTCATGACTTCCCAGCTCTCTCTGCACCACCTGCCCAAAGCGCGAGTGCGCGTGCACACACACGCACACACACGCACACACACGCACACCAGCCTAGCCAGACCCCTAATGCTCCCAAAGTTGCTTAAAAATTCTTACAAGGGAAAGATAAAATGCAGTGATTTTTATCTTAGTTCTCTTTTTACTGATAGAAAAGGTTTTGTAAGTCTCGATTTATAAATCAAAGTGATGATATAGTGAATCATTCCATTTTTTCAGGTTTATTTTGGTGACAGATGTGTTTCAAGCTCATTATCTTTTCATTTGGGTTTTGGTTAAGTTACATTGAGTATATAATGATGGGAATTGAATTAAGCATTTCTAGCCACATATATAAACAGCTCACAAAATAAAAAATGAAAAAGACAAACTCAATTTAACTGAAATTGGAAAATCAATGGAAATGAGTGAAGAGTGTCACTTTTCTGCGAGGGTTGCCACAGTTCGGTGCTGACCCAGGCGATCACTCGAGGAAACGTCCCTGGATTCAGGCAAGCACTGTCCGTTCACTCGCGCTGCCCGAGCTTCCTGTCGGCACATTTGCTGGAGGACGAAACGTGACTCCGAGTCACTCGTCTTTGAAGGGGCAGAACTTGCACATCAGACAGCCTCCCAGTCGGGGTTTCCCACGGCCCGCAATGTTTTCATCTCGCTGTGCCTTTCCTGCGGTTCCTGTGTGTGTGACAGCTTCCCTCAGCGGGACTGTGCAATTATTTTTCATTATATCTGGAGACCTCGTAAGTATCCTGTCTTTGGTGTGGTTTTAAACATCTACTTCCGGACCCCCTGGGCAGAATATTTAACACAGATTTATGCGCCACTCCTTGTCGAGAAAATATTCTGTTGGAGGAGCCCTACGAACCCTGTGCGATTCCAGATGACGTTAAGTTTACTCACCCTGTCTTCACTCAGGGTACCTCAAACAGCACATTTGGGTGCCCCTTTGGAGCAGGGACCCCTGGGATTGTACACGCAGGTTGCCCCCCTCCAGCCCTCACCTTGTTGGGTGCGGGAGCTCCAGAAACCCACCCTCTGGTTGACATGAACTCAGTGGATATCAGATGTAAATTTTTCATTTTGATTTTCCATTTAGTAGCCTTCGTTTCATGAGCACTTCAGGGAGTGGCGTGCACCGTTTCTGTGCACAGGCCTGTCCGTGTAACTTCCCTGCCGTTCCCGTATTTACTTTGTGATAAAGCTGGTCCGTGAGGACAGTCAAGGACTCCAGTAAATGATCTTTTTTAAAATTTACTTTTCAGTTGTAGTTGACATACGGTATTGTATGAGTTTCGGGTGCACAACACAAGTGATTAGATAATTACACACCTTAAGAAGTGATCGCCCCGAGACATCTAGTGCCCACCGACAGCGCGCGGTGTTATCACCGTGTTGCTGACTGTGTTCCCTGCGCTGCACTTCCCATCCCTGTACCTGTAACTACAGTTCGTGCTTCGTAATCCTGTTCACCAGTTTTGCTCATACCCCTTTCCATCTGGCAGCCATCATTTCATTCTCTGTATCTATGAGTTTGTTTCTGTTTTGTTTGTTCATTTATTTTGTTTGTTGGATTCCTCGTATAAGTGAAATCATATGGTATTTGTCTTTTTCTGTCCGACTCAGTTCACTTAGCATAATGCCCTCTAGGTCTATCCATGTTATTCCAAATGGCAAGATTTCTCTTTTTTTTTCATATAGCTGAGTACTATTCTAGTGTGTGTGTGTGTGTGTGTCACATTTTCTGTATCCATTCATCTGTTGACATCCATTTAGCTTGCTTCAATACCGTGGCTATTGTAAATAATGCTGCAGTGAACATAGGGGTGCACACATCTTTTTCAAATTAGTGTTTTAGATTTACTTGGATAAATACCCAGAAGTGGAATTTCTGGGTCACATGGTAATCCTATTTTCCATTTTGGAGGTAACTCAGACATTTTTTTAGAGTGGCAACATGTTACCATTTTGATGGTTGCCCTTTCTTCTTCCTACCCTCCCTTCCCAGGTTGTCCCACGTGGGGCCAACTGTGGTAGGTGCCCTCCCTGAGCTGGTCCTCTGCACTCTTCCAGCAGGAAAAGGATTTATCCAGCTTATTCCCTGATGTATTCCCAGTCCTTAGCACACAGGATATACTCAAAAAATATTTTATTGAGGGGTGTGAGGGAGAGAGAGTGGCAGGCAGCATGACACCTCTGTGTGCACAGGCTGCCATCTGGCAGGCCAGTGAGGGTCCAGATCAGCTGATGCTGCTTCTCTCTTCTTCTCCTGGTATGTTTGGAGCAGTGTAGCCTCTGGAGCGTATGCAGGAGCAAGACCGCGTATCTCTCACCCACTCTGGACAATGTGAAGGTGCTAGAAGGCAGCCCACCCACTCTCTCCACCTCCTGAGGAACCATTACTGACCCCTCCTCTCCCTCCTAACCATGATCGTCAGCTGATGGGGCTGCCCATTTCACAGGCCAACTCTGCCCGACAGATGCCATCCAGTGAGGGCGTTGAGAAGACAGTTCTTAAAATGTTCCTCCTCCACTGAGCCATGACCTTGGGGAAGTACACCAGGACTATGTGGGAAATGATATGGGTAATAAAAGTGACAATGCTCAGTTCCAACTTCCCAACATGTTCAAAGCTGATCTGTACTGCCCCACTTCCCCCCAGACTGGTGCATTTATAGGCACCATGATTCAGGAGTCCTCTGGGCTCCTGCTTTGAACAGTGGACTGCCTAGGGATGTATCGCCTGAAAAAAGAGGGGCTCAGAGGAAATAGGAGGTGGTCTTTGTGTTTAAGGAGGATTGGCCTTTTGAAAGAAAAGGTGGATTTGTTCTGATTGGTCCCCAAGTGGTGGACAGCCAACTGGGACAGCGGTCCTCACACTTGGCTGAGGAGCTTTAGAGACCCCAACCTCCAGACAAGGCCCAGGTACATCAAATCAGAGCCCTAGCCGGGCAGAGCACAGGCATCAGTAGTTTAAAAAAAAAAAAAAAAAAAAAAAAAAAAAAAAAAAAACAGCTGATGCAAATGTGTAGTAAATAGAAGAATCCCCTTTGGAGACCATGTTTCAATGCATTGAAAGACCTAGGAGGTGAGGTCTGGGGTCATATTCCTGGCCACATCCTTTATTTGGTTTTTACCTAGGTGAGTATATTAGTTTCCTAGGACTTCTGTAACAAAGTACCACAAACCAGGTGGTTTAAAACAAGAAAAATTTATTCTCACAGCTCTGAAGGTCAGTCTGAAATCAAGAGGCTGAAGGCTCTGGGTGGTGGGGATCCTTCCTTGCCTCTTCCAGCTTCTGGTGTTTGCCAGCAATCCTTGCATTCCTTGGCTTGTAGATCATACTCCAGTCTCTGCCTCCATCTTCACATGGCCTCCTTCTGACTCTGTGTCTTCATGTTGTCGTCCCTCTATGCATGTCTGTGTCTTCTTATAAGACACCAATCATATTAGCTTAGGACTCATTCTGATGGCCTCATTTTTACTCGATCGTGTCTGCAAAGGCTCTGTTTCCAAATGTCACATTCACAAGTTTTGGGGTTAGGACTTTGTATCTTTGGGGGAACATAATCCA
This sequence comes from Glossophaga mutica, assembly GCA_039655065.1. Taxonomy (NCBI): domain Eukaryota; kingdom Metazoa; phylum Chordata; class Mammalia; order Chiroptera; family Phyllostomidae; genus Glossophaga; species Glossophaga mutica. The sequence continues at coordinate 27,311,086 of CM077315.1, forward strand.
ACCCATAACAGTTAGTTATTTGACTTCTGTATGCCTTATTTATTAATCTATACAATGGAATAACAGCACCTACCTCAAATTGTTGGTGAGGATCAGATCTGTCAAAATACATAAAGCACATTGTCTATAATATAATAGTTTTGAATATATTTTATTGATTATGCTACTACAGTTGTCCTATCCTCCCCTTTATTACCCTCTGCCCTGCACCCCTACTCATCCCCATTACCCCCCTTAGTTCATGTCCATGGGTCGTACATAAGTTCTTTGCCTTAATAGTTTTAAATAATGTGAACTATTGTAATTATCTTCATCTGGTATAGTAGTAAAATGTTAGTGTGGGTACTGAGTTGCCCATTTGGGATGTATTCAAACATAGTCTGCCCTTGGTAGAATGACACAGAACAGATTCAGTTAACCAGTAAAGGTCATGTCCATAATGTCTTTTCCAACCTTGAGACTGTAGTTATTAAAAACACTTATTGAATAGTTTCGATGTGCAATCTATGCTGCCTGGGAGTGTCAGTTCCCCACTGGGCCAGATGTGTGACCTTGGGCAAGTCATTTAACCTCTATGAGCCCATTTCCTCATCAGTAATGACTATGACAATGACATCTGCACTACCAACTATAGAGTCATGAGAGCATCTGTAGTGACCATTTATTGCCCTTGTCTTATCATAAGCTCAGTGTTAATAGATATCCAGTTTCACTTGGAAACATGGTTCATTTTCCATTGCAAGCTCTTCCATTTACACTTTCCAAACCATACCAGAATGTACACCTCTTGAAGAAAGAGATCTGGAGTCTGTGTTCCATCTCTGTATTCGTATTGCCAAACTTAATGCTGGGTAAATAATAGGCATTCGGTAAAGATTTGTTGGATGGATGGATGGATGGATGGATGGATGGATAGATGGATGGCAGGAGGAGAGGGAGGGAGGGAGGGAGGGAGGAAGGTCTACGTTCCTTCAGGTGTATACTTATGAGTTAATGTCTAAAAGATTGAGAACTTGCTGCAAGACTCACATTCTAGCATGGGTATGTAAACAGAGGAAATGATTTCATTTTAGTTGAGAGCTTAGTCATGCCCTTGTGCAGTCATCCAGTAATCTAAGCTGTATACCTACCTTGTGTCAGGAACTGTGCCAGGCTCTAAAAACTACCATAGAATAGGACATACGTTGTATCTTGCTTAAGTGTTTGGAGAAAATAAGAGCCATACATCCTACTAAACAAAATTGGGTTCATCTGGGTCACTGTCTGATTCTCTTCTGTAACCATACTCAGCCCCTCATTTTGACAGCTCTATGTTTTTAAACTATGTCTGTCCTCCCTACAAAATAAAATCAGATAAAGGTCTTACCCTAATGTTTGATAAATGGTTTATTTAGTTGATCATCTTGGTCACTAGACTGAAATTTATCAGCTGACATCTGCCAACTTTTTTAACATAGCCACAGTTTGCAAATACTTGGAGTAACTAATGGTCAGTTCTGGGGGTTTGTTTGTTTGTTTGTTTGTTGCAAATGGAAACAGTTTCTAAATGAGGCCCTTAAAATTCCATCTGAACACTTAAACTGTGAGAGTATTGTTGGTCTCTCTAAGGAGTTTGAGCTGAGCACTTTGCTATCTTTGTTTGAATTCGCCTTTATCTTAGTATGTGCTATCTTCCAGATAATCTAAGGGATAGCCTACCCATAAAAAAGTACATACAATAAAAGATATTAGGACTGTGGGTGTAATTTATTTTCTATTTTCAGCTGGTAAAGGATTTTCTGAAAGTTTATAATGCCTCCAATTTCTAGGCCAAACATGAAAACGGAGAGAATTTCCTTCCTTCTTTCCATGGTAAGTGTCACATAAGGATATATTTTTAGATTTATGTGCATTTAGATTCAGGAGTCCTTGAGTATGTCAGAAAAAAGAATTGGAGAATGTTAGGGGGAACATCTCAGGCAAAATAATCAATGAAATTGGATGCACAACTGCAAGTTGAAAGAACTATGTGTTTGGTCAAGATGATTTAAGTTAAAATATTGTCACATAGTGTGGAAATACCAAAAAAACATACCAAAAAAGACCTATCAAAATGATGATATCAAGTCAAGCTGCCTGAAAATAAAATAGTAGTAATAAGGCAGCAATTTTCAACCTCTTTCATCTCATGGCACACAGAAACTAATTACTAAAATTCTGCCGCATACAAAAAATGTATTTTTTGCCCATCTGACAAAAAATAGGTATAATTTTCATTCATTCACACTGGACAACTATTGTTGGGTTGGCTGTTGTCATTTTTTTACTTGACAGTATAAGGGAAAACAGGTCAGTGCACCCAAGTAAATAACCAAGTATTACATGTTTTAAAAATTCTTGCAGTACCATGGCCAGTGTGGCTCTGTTGGTTGGGCATCATCCCACAAACCAAAAAGTCATGGGTTCAATTCCCAGTCAGGACACATGCCTAGGTTGTGGGTTTGGTCCCTGGTTAGGGTGAATGTGAAAGGCAACCAACTGATGTTTCTATCCTTCTCTTTTCCCCTCTCTTCTCCTCTCTCTAAAATCAATAAGCATATTCTCAGATGAGAATTAAAAAAATTCTCATGACACACTCATTGAAAATTGCTATAGGCCCTGGCTGGGTAGCTTAGTTGGTTAGATGTCATCCCTATATGCCAAGTTTGCAGGTTCAATCCCCAGTCATGGCACATACAAGAATCAACCAATGAATGTATACATAAGTGGAACAACAAATCAATGTCTCTCTCTCTCAAATTAATAAATAATGTTTTAATTGCTGTGATAAAGGCTAGTATTTCTCCCATGCCTTCAATGAAATCTAGAAGTAATCATACTCTCAGGAAAATAAATGTTTTCAGCTGCTCTAATCTAATGCTTACTTTTCTCATTATCATCATGTTTAAAACATTGTCAGTAATTACACACAATTCAATCATGCTGTCAAGAATATTATCTTCCTTTGTTTCGGTGGGTGGGACTAGAATTATTTAGACAGCATCCTCACCATTTCTGCAAAGTATTTACTCACAAATATTTTTGTTGGCATAATTTCCTCCATTTTTATATCACCTCCTGCTGAGAAAATAGAGGGGGGAAAAGTAGACGTAAGTAAATTTTTATTATTTTTAGAATAATGCATTATTCTTGCAAATGAAACCCAGATGGTGAACCCCTATGTGAATTGCACTTGTTCTGTTGTGCCAGCAGATAAAACGGATGGGACATTCCTCAGGAAAGATGCTCAGCCCCGGGTCTGAAATCCAGTTGCAAGCCTTCCAGCCTCCTGCTGAGAGCAGTGGGGGGGAGAGATGGGGAGATCCCTCCTTACTTTGTAGCCTCTTTCACTTCTCCATTCTGGATAAATTCTAGCAGGATACCTGGAAGAGTCTCAGAGCTATGTTGGTGACTATAATTATCTCCCTCACAGCTCCAAGGCTGGCCTGCCATCCCATGAAAGTTAGGGCTGTGTCTGGTCGCCCAGTATGACCTCAACTTAGCTGAAACCTGGTCTGACATTCATGGGCCAAGGGCATGTGTGCTGGCTTTAGACTATAAATTCAGAGCTACCTCCACCTCTTCTCAGATGTGAGAAGGTGGGCAGCTTACTTAATCTCTCTAAGCTTCAGTTTCTTCATCTGCCATAATAATGATCATCACACTCCCTATCTCATAGGCTTATCAGGAAGATTAAATAAGATATGTCACCCTGTAAATATTAGTTAATATTAGTTATTTTCATGATGGACAATAAGGTTGAAGAAGAAGTGTTAAGGAAGTACATTTATGCTCCACCCACACAGCAGAGAATCAGGCAGGTTGTTGGTGTTCAATAAAACCAAGGTAATCTAGTTGCCAAAATTCAAGGACAAATGTTGACACACATGTATCGAGCACCTACCAATGTTTGCTTTATCCAGGGCACAGTGCGGGACATCAGGGATGCAAAGATCAAGCTGCCTGGTAAGGAAGTAAAGCAGACATATTAATAGCAAACACACACAAATATGGTATGTGCTGTTTGAGTAAACAGCACATATTTGATAGAGGAATGGAAACTTGCATTGAAGAAGTCGAGGGAAGGGCATTGTTGAGAAAGGAACAGCATGAGCAAAGGCATGGCACATTCGTATGTTACTAGAAGAAAGACTGGGGAATTGAAGGAATTATGGAGGCAGATACCAAAAAGTGCCGGGAGTTGATTCAAGATTGTGAAGGCTTCAGATGTCATTCTACGGATCATCGGTGTATCCTACCATAAACGCAATGCCACCCACCATATTTAATACTCAACACAGCTCTGTTAAACACGCTGCTCTCAGAGCTGTGACTTGGAGAGAAAGCTAGTAAGTGAAAGGAGGGGTCAGCGGTAAAGCAAAGTCATCGAGAGGTGGACGAGAGCACTGGGTGAATGATGGGCTTTGATCCACAGACATTTCTAGCCTTCTCAAGGAGAGAGATGAGGAGTTACCACTTGAATCTAAATTCCTCAAGTCGCTAATTAGATTAATAGACAACAGCCTATTTTCTATCTGTTGTTTTTGTGCATCTTAAAGTACTACACAATCAGCAGCTACTTGGCACATGATGAATCAAGGGACACAACTTTGTCACTAAGAGAGATTCATCCTTCTGGACTTAACACATGTTCAGTTCTCTAAGCATTTTCTTTTCTTCTTTCCTTTTTTTGTTTTTACATGGCAAAATAACTTAAAATAAGGGTGATGAAGAACTTAGAGTACTTCTGTTTTTCGTTACTTTAAATCTCTCCATCTTATGTGAAGTACCCTATAAAACTAAAGAAGATTTTTATTTTTCAAAAAAAAAAAAAATTCTTTAGAGAGCAGCTTATTTCTCTTTATCAGCCAAGAACTATGGTTACCATGTTAAGGCATGTTTTACTTCACTGACGGATTTTCCAGTTACTGTGCTGAAACAACATCGTTCTCAGTCCCATCCCTGTGAAATCCTGGCTGGAGAGATACCTCCAATTTAGAAAGACTGTCTAGTTCAGTTTTGACTTTGAACTGGTGAAGAAAATTGGGAAAAGCTTTGCTTCACCATACTGAGAATAACCATCATTTAAGCAAAGTAGGTTGAGAGTCTTTGGAAAGGAGCTGTTTCAAACTTTGCTTTAATATGCTTGGCTTCTATCCAGGACCAGGTTCATTACAACAGCTGGGCATTGTAAAATGCATTGTAAAGCATTTTAAGGGAAGATGACCAGAAGCTAGAACACTAAGATTAAGGCAAGCCAGCAACAGACCATTTCAAGACATGCTGATGTCTCAAAATGCCTCCCATCCACATTTCTTTCAGTTTTGTTTTAAGGGGGTATCTCATTTACTGTGCTTTTGTATAGGATGAAAGCTTGTTGATAATGGGACTTGGTGTTCTAAAGGCACAAGCAACTTCATTGGATAGAGGGCACTATGACATCACATTCAACAGTGAAAAGACTTCCAATTATAGCATCATCTATGGGATTAGAGGAAAGCATGCTTTTTCTTTAAGGGCCAGATGGTAAATGTTCTAGGTCAGGGGTGTCAAACTCATTCTCACCGGGGGCCACAGCAGCCTTGCGGTTGCCTTCAAAGGGCCGAATGTGATTTTAGGACTGTATACATGTAACTACTCTGTAACAGTTAAGCGAGAGCTCCACGCTGCTGCGGGGTAGAAACAAGGTGCCGGGCCGGATAAAACACAGTGGAGGGCCGGATTCGACCCTCGGGTCTTGTGTTTGCCACCTGTGTCTTAGGTTTTGTGGGCCAAGAGGCAAAACTGAGAATATTATGTAGGTACTTACACAACCATTTAAAATGTACCCATCTTAAAAAAAAAAAAAAGAAGAAGAAGAAGTGTTTTTAGCTGATAAGCCACTGAAGACCAGGCAGCTGGCTGGATGTGGCTCGTGGACCTTCACCGACCACCGCTGATCTACGAAATGATCGCTCAGGATGGCCAAACAGTAGCCGTTTCGCCTACCAATCGATGCATGTATTCACGTGGCTATATCTGAGGTCCCCCCTCAAAATGTTGATCACGCTTATTAATCACACTTGAAGTTGGATTATAGGGATAGGAATTAGGTCATGAATGATGGGCCCGATTTCATATTTTTGTCAGAGCAGTCCATTCCTCATGATTAAGAAACATAATTCTAGACATTTGTTAATTAATTCTAAACTCAAATTTTGGTTACAGCAATTAAAGCAACTAGTTCAATCCAAAAGTAATAGAACAGAAAGTGCTGTCTAGACACACGCTAAGCACTGGATGCGCCAGTTCCGCGCGACTGGTTTTGCTGCGCGAGAGCCCTGACAGCAGGGCGAGCAGGGAGCCGGGGGGCCCGGAGGAGGGGAGGGGAGGGGAGCCGAGCCTGCCCAGAGCGGGCAGCCGATCTTGAGCTGAGTCTGGAGCCAGACGAAATCCTTCACAAAAACTCTGTGGTTCTGGGAACCTTTGTCGCTTGAGCAACTGGTAGCCATAATTATTTTTTCCGTGTCATTGGAAATACGCTTCTGCCACGTCACCAGTAACGCTCCAGGGGGCTCCACGGTGTGGGAGGAAGGAGCATAACACAGCCACCTGCCCCTTCTGTTGGGACTGTGTCTGGGTCTCTCCGCCTGTCAAATGGGAATCATAACAGCGCCTGCCTCAAAAGGGCTGTTTGGGGGATCAAACAAATTAATACAAGCACGTGCTTAGAAGAGTGGCAGGTGTGGGTTAGTTGTTGCCGTTATCTGTATTGTCTAGTGTGGGTGCAGTGACCACGTGTCGTTTTGGTAATAACAACACAGTTCTGTTCATCCTTTTAAAAAGTGTTTGTATCTCCTGGCTGGTGTAGCTCAGTGGATTGAGCGTGGGCCTGTGAACCAAAGGATCGCGGTTCGATTCCCGGTCAGGGCACATGCCTGGGTTGCAGGCCAGTTCCCAGCATGGAACACATAAGAGGCAACCATACATTGATATTTCTCTCCTTCTCCCTCTCTCCTATCCTTCCCCTCTAAAGATAAATAGATAAATAAATAAATATTTTTTTAAAAAAAGTGTTTGTATCTAAGTCCCGAGGGCAGAGGGTTCAGGTCAGGACACCACAATGGGTGGGGGCCGGCAGGACTGTCCCCTTTGAGTTCAAAGACTGGTTTCTAAGTGAGCCAGCTTCTTTGTTGACAAAAGAGTGGGAATCTTACTGGGAGTCATGCCTCCGCCAATATTGCTAACATCACAGGCAATGCATTGCAAATGTCAGGGGAAAATGTTTTCGAGGGTGTTTTAAGGTAAACCTTGTCAAAACGTCCTCACCTGCAGTGATAAGCACTCTGGTTTTGTTAAGCGACAAGGCAAAATGGTGGTTTTTTCCCTTAACACTTGCTGACCAGTTGCTTACTCTCTCTTTCACCAATCCCAACAGGCAGTTTAATAGACATATTGCGGCGTGTGTTTCCATGTTCTTAAGACAGACATGGGAAATGAATTTCTTTTGACCTTTGCAAAGAACAGCTATAGAAATAACTGCTGAAATTCAATGAACGGCATCTCTATTTATGGACCTCAAGAGTACGAACCAAAATTAAATTCCTTTAGACATTTTCTCTCCCTTATGAACTGTTTTGGCAGACTGATTTTTCTCCGTGGGAGTCTCCTCAGGTCTTCACTCTAGTTTTCTGTCTCCCTGGGCTCTGGATTTCTGGGGTGGGGGAAGATTCTGAGACTTCTGCAGTCCCACTGCTTCCTGGCGTTAGGCTCCCTAACGCATGCGAGACAGCTACAATGTGGACAATTATAGCATCACTCTTTTCAGCCAGGAATTAATTAAGGTCCTGACGCTCACAAGAGTACCACACCCATGTTACCACGATGGTAGCCAGTTCCCGAGGGCTGATGTGACTTGCCTGAGTCACATGCTGGAGAGTCAGAGAACTGGACTTGACCCCAGAGCTTCTGCTTCTGATACAGCCTGGCAGCTGAGAGCAAAGCAGGGCCATGGTGAGGAGAAAATCTGGACATCTAAAGGACAACCTCAGAGTTTACGGAACTTGTATCGGGGATTTCATTGTTCTTTGCTCTGAGCCCCTCCACACATTTGGGAAGCTTGACTCAGTTTCCCTCGGCTCTCCCGCTGGAAGGGCTGTGTGGTATAATGGCTCAGAGGTTGAGACTGGGATTCTAAATCCCTGAGGAGTAATCTCGCCTCTGCATGCTGTTTGATGAAGCTGATTGATGAGGACAGGCATGAGTCTGTGGCCAAATACACTTGCTGATATTTTGTGTTTTAATTACAGACTTAGCCCCACCCAGAAATGGGTGGTATGGAACAAGCACAGACCATTTACTCCCTGGGTACAGCCCACCCTAGAAATCCTCTTCCAGACACGAGCAGAGAAAAAGGTGGGGGAGAGGGAGAAAGAAGCAGGAGACAGGGAAAGAGCCTGCTGGGAGACGCCGCACTCACACTCTAATATCTCCATCCCTTTCCACAGGGTAGAGTCAGGGCAGGGTAGCCCCTAGCCCATAAGCCACCTTTGTAGCTAGGAAGATAAAAGATAGATAGATATAGATGATAGATAGATAGATAGATGGATGGATAGATAGATAGATAGATAGATAGATAGATAGATAGGGCACCTGTTCCTCTGGATGGGCGCCGGGCATTGTAGGAGAGCCCAGAGTGTACATGAGCTCAAGTCCCTCCACCCAGAAACTTGAGGGTGGCAAAACAGAACTTCCAAACCCACCCTAGTCCTCCTCTTCTAAGGGCCAGCTGTGCATGAAGAATATTGGAGGGGTTTCAGCACACAGCCAACCTCCTAGTAGAGGAAAAAAGTGTTAATGCCATCTGAAAGCACTCAGTGTGACAAATGTCCCTACCAGTGAATGGGCATAGGGGCACAGTCAAGGATTTGCTAACAACTTCTTCTGTTTTAGGGAGCGGAAAATGAGCTACATGTTTGTGACCTGGACGTGGTGTCCTCCAGTCTGGGAACATGGCACCCCCTCCCACTGGAGCCATGTCCATTCTGAGTGAGGCAGGGGTCCTTACTCAGCTTCAGAGATAACAGCTAGGAGATAACAGCTTCATCCTCCACCAGGCGCCCAGGTGGAGCTCGGGCCCTGGCAGCAGCTGGTGTTGGAGCAGATAATGAGATTATCTGGTCTGCCAGGATGATGACAGTAGTGACTTCAAAGAGTGTCTTCCTTAAGTAACATTTGTTATAGCGGTGTTTTCAAAAATAGAGAACATATTCATACAAGCAAGAAATTAGTCAGCTAAGTCCCATGGTGACATGTGACTGGATGTTTTTAAAGTCAGCCTCACAGTCCTAATCCGAGGCCTATAGACAGAACCAGGAAGATGGGGAGAGAATACACGGACATGGATAAGAAAAACACCCCATGTTTATTTTTATTAACCATTAACCACAGTTTCCTGTTTTCTTCTGCTTTTTGGGAAAAGGCAAACCAGGGCAGTGTTAGCTGTTCCCATGACTGTTAACAACCGAAGTCATAAATATTTTCATCTCTCATCACAGTGGACACAGATATATTATAAATCTCCCCCAGCCTCTCCTACTTTGAAATTAATCTAATTATTAGATTTAATGCTTGATTTCATTATTGATGAATGGACAAAAAAGTACATGTACTACACGTCAGTGTTCCTACTATTTTGATAACTGTATTTCAGTATAACTGTCTTCCTTTGTTATCCTATGTATTTATCTTATGTGTTTAGAAACATTTTCTGATAAGGGGTCCATAAGCTTCATCAGACTGCTAAAGATGTTCCATGGTACAAAAAGCTTAAGACCCCAGCTTAGAGGAATTGAACACAAGCTTTATCTCCCTTGCTTAATGCTCCTCCTTCCCTCAGGGAGAGAAGGGTCCATTCTCCTACACTCCATCTCAATAGACAGAGACGTTCTTGGTGGCCTCTCAATGCCGTTGCCTCCCCCGTGTCTACCTATCACATGATGGGTCTCCAGGGATGCTTCAGTATATGACCTTCCAATGATTCTCACAACTGATAGGAAAGGTAATGAGAAAGCTCATCAGATTTTGAATTGTAAACTTATTTTGTGTTTCCCCAAATGAATCCACTGATTTAGTCCAACAGTTGGTTCTAGGGAAGGATTAGCAACCTGGATATTAGGTTAGAGTACTGCATTGTTTGGTTGGTAAGTCTTGTAGCCATAGGCAGAGGCAGCCACAGTCTACTCACTCAAATATGAAAGATAGATTGAACTTTACACACCTTCTCTGAAGGCTGTCAGTGGCTGGCTGGAGTGCTGTGTTGGGAAGGATTCTGAGTCACACTTGGTTTCTTCAGTAGCTGATTAATTATGTCTTTTCTGGGAGTAGAAGGTAGGAGTGGGGGCGGGCACTCTTGCCACATTATTTGTCATCTGTGGTCTTCAAGGATAGATCAGGAAAACATGGGGTTATTGAATCTTTGAATTGTTCAGTGTTTACTGAGTTCATCGAGTTCATCTCCCTTCTGGAATGCTCTGCACAAAGGACTGGGAAGGCAGGAACAAATAAGTCATGGTTCTAACCTTTGAGATGTTCAGCCAAACTGGTGAGTCTCAATACAAAAAAGAACTATACCATAGTGCCCATGCTTACTGCTACAATACAAGACCATGCCAACAGCAAGGAGGAAGAAGTCTATGGCCGCTTGAAGATGAGAGCTATTCTGCTGGCCACATTAGCTATTGAAATCTGTCCCCTTCCCCCAAATTCTATTTCTGATCATCCAAACAACATCTCCCGACTGCTGCCTTCTACTTTCAGAAGCAACATAGTGGTCCTTCATCTGAGCATGGGTGCCAGGAGAGCCATAACTATAGCAGTGGCTTCCAGAAAGAGAAATATTACTTCAGTGAAATAATAGCATCCAGAAAAATGCGTTCTGTGCAGTGGTCCTACTTGGCTATTTGCCCTACTTTCTTCCAATTAATAAGTCAAGGGAAGACATTTAGCCACCCATAAATGCTCACGAGGCCCCCATTTACCACTCCTATGAGTTTGCCTATGCAGAAGGGGAGCCAGGAGGTGGGGAAGGGAAAGAAGAAAGGAGGGGATGGGCACAAACACCCGACTGTGGCACCACCTCTGCCTTTGCCTCTTACTCTCATACAAAGAGGAGGCAACATAATCGTACCTGCCCCCAAACTCCACTTGGACATAAAGTTAAGTGTTCCTGTCTCCGGATTGTTCAAATGGATCTGCCTTCAGATCCCAGACTTTCCTTCCACTACCCACAGAGGAAACGAATTCCTTTCCCAGTTCTCACCATCCTGATCTCCAACTGGTGTTAGTCTACAACAAAGGATAATACAACCCAACTCCACCTCAGTGGCCACTGGACATAAATGTTTCTCAGGAAATCTTCACTCCTGACTTTCAATGGCCAGTGGAAATCAATGCAAATTCCTGACCCAAGACCCTCAAAACCTGCCTAACGATTAATTTACAGGAACTGGCCAATACGTGAGCATAAAAGGGAACATGTTTGGTAAAATCCTGCCCCCCCCCAAAAAAAAAAGAGCAATTCTTACTAGGTTGATAAATTTGACACTCATCCCAGATTGATGAGATCAGGGAAATAGGGGAGAAGATCAAGACCTGGGGACTTGATACAACTTTTTAAAGATAGCCTCTGTTGCCAGACATTGCAAATGCATTACCACACTCATTCCTTCAACTGCCCATGGCATGGTGCTGTTATTCCCACCTTCCCCCTGTGGATGCTGAAGGTCAGAGGTACTGGAGTAGAAGCAGAATTCACACCCAGGTCAGTGTGAGCCCAGGGAGGCTATCATCATGATTTGCTGTTCCACTCACAGCAAACAGGATTTGAAATCATTACATGCCAAGACAGGCCATTGGGCCGTGAAGGAATAGAAAATCAAAGAAGTCACTATCTCCTTCCTGGTGCCTTAAATTCTTAGATTGGATCTGAAACAAGTTTGGTTAGACTGGAGGGTGTGGAAAAGCTGGTCTGGATCCTCTCAAAGGATGTGGAACTACTTGATCTCTTTGGAGGACAGTTCACAAGGAGAGACTCATTGCTGAGAATCCAGTTCTGCCATGGATGTCCGTGCCCCTGAATCCAGATGCCAGCAGATGAGATGGGGGAAAGACCAGCAAGTGCAGTGGTTTCCTTTGTCTAACCTCCTCAGTCTAAGCTACAATGTGACTCAAGTTTTCTGATTTTATCTCCTGCCACTATTTCCCTAACTTACCCCACATTCCCACTGACATCAACACGTTCCATTTCTCTTAAAGATAATGCACTTCTTACTTTTGTATATCATGGTAGCCAGCCCTCAATTGGCCCGCAATGATTCCCACTTCCTAGTAACCATGCTCTTATGTAGTCCTCTCCCAAACTGAACAGGGGTGACCTGTGTAACCAATAAGATCTAGCAGAAATGACATCGTGGAATTTCCAAGCCTAGATTACTCTTGTTCTTGCTTGCTATGGGAAAGCCAACTGCCATGTTGTGTGACACTCAAGTAGCCCTGTGGAGAGAGCCACATGCCAGACAACTGAGGCTACCTGCCAACAGCCAGCACTGACTCACCAGCAATGTGGCTGAGCCATCTTGGAAGCAGATCCTCTAGCCCCTAAGTTCAGGGTAATTTGTTATGTAACAATAGATAACTGATACACATAATGCCATGACCTCTGCTAAAACTGCTGCTCTTTTCCCTATGACCCTTCCAGATCTGGTTTGAATATCTCTTCTTCGGAGCCTTTCAGACCTTCTTGGCTGAATTGATTGTTCCCTGTTCAGTTTTACAAACAAATTATTTTAAACATCCTATTAATACAGTTATCACATGGAATAGCAATGTTTTGGTTATAGGTCTCTCCTCTCTCAACTCGTCTTCATAAGAAAGTTTGCAGTGTATTCATACTTTAAAGAGGTACAGTTCCTAATAGGGGATCAGAAGATGGTTGAACAGATAAAGAATACATATAGGAACCTGGAGAAATTATTGAAGCCAAATACATTGGAAGCCAATGGTATTTTCAAAGCCTATTTGACTAGAAAGACCAAGTCCTTTAAAGGGGTTTACAAACAGCGTTAACTAGGGCATAGTCTTAACCCCATTCTTATCAGTAGAGTAATGATAATTGGTTGCTCCTTTGGAAGAGAATTAGAGAACCAAGGAAATGTTTCCAAAGGCAACTGCAACTGAGCTTGACTGTGAATGCCTGATGCCACCCTGCCTGTTGGTATAGCTGTCTGAATTGCCTGATCCTGTCTAATGGCACATGCTCGAGCATCATTGTTTTTAAATAACAATTGACCAAGAGTCTATCACTTAATTTTTGTTTAGTAAATGTATAGCATCTACAAAGCAGGGTAGTAATTTCCTTCTAGTGTCCCTGGGTCAACAACTTACTTATTGGGGTTCTGAAATGGAGCAGTAAAAAGATGGAATGGAAAATTAGAGGTAAATCATGCACCCCCTCACACCCGCTTGCCCAGTATCATGGTGGCATCAGCCATTTGACTCATGAGTTTAGATAGCACAGCAGTGGCCAGGAGTGAGGAATCCAGATTGCCTACCTCTCACCACTCCCAAATGGGCTGTTGGCTTCTTAATCCCTGCAGCTGACTCTGTGGAGCCTTTCTCTCACCGCAAGAAGGTGTTCGGTTTGCTCAGCGATTTAATGCTCGAGGAGCAACCTTCCACCTGTGAGACAAGATAGCCGAAAAATACCCTTCCTCCCCCTTTGAATAGGACACCTCTGACAGGTGCTCTCCACGGTCTCCCTGTTGAACAGAACACCAGCTGCTCACAATGATAACCTCATTACTGCCCTGCATGTGGGGTTTTTCATTTTCTGTCTCAACTTCTCTTATTCCCTCATTTGTGCTTCTTGGGGCCACCTCCTACAGAAGCTGTTAACACCCAAATCCTCGTCTTGGGGTCTGCTTCTAGGAAAACACAGTGAAGACAGAGCTTGCAAGATCCAGGCTCCCTCCTGGCCTCTATATTTAATATGTCATAAAGTGGCCACAAGTGCCATGGAGGGCTGAGTGGTCTGCATGCATGTGTACTTTGTCATGCTACTAATGGGTGCACAGAGTTAAGGACTCGGGCCAAAGTGTGCATTTGCGAACATCCCTCTACGTACAGGTGGGCGCACCCTCATCTGCCACGGGCACCTGTGGGGGGTGTGCAGTCTGCACATATCACCAAAGCCCTGTGTCCTCCCTTCCCAAGGTCCTACATGAAGGTGAGATTCCAGAGTCCCCTCCACTCAGCCCTCTCCTCACCCACCCCTCAGGGTCTGCCCTCTGAAGGTCTCTGCTCTCCTAGCCTGGAGTTTCAAAGATTTCAGAGCTGATGCCCACCTTGATGGTCTTCACACAGTGCCTCAGAAGGCAGGCATGGAAATGATTCTCTGTGGAACAGTGATATGGGGGACCAGGGAGATGCTGTGGGCAGAGAAGTAACTTTATCTCAGAGGGCTGGAGAAGGTGGCCAGGAAGGGGACGGCTTGAGCTGGATGATTAGATAAGTGACCTGCAGACGTTCTCTGTAGAAGGCCACGTAATATATGTTTTCAGCTTTGTGGGCCAGATGTCTCTGTTGCAAGTACTCACCTTTGCCATGGTAGCCCCAAAGCAGCCAGAGACATCAAAGCAAGTGAGCATGGTTGTGTTCCAATAAAACTTTATTTACAGAAGCAGGTGGCAAGCCAGATTTGGCCCATTGGACCATAGTTTGCTGACCCCTGACTTAGAAGGATTAAAAAAAAAAAAAACATTTCTGAGAAAAGAAGGAGGATGACTGTTCTCGGTAAAGGGAAAAAATCATGTAAAGGCAAAAATTAGAAAGTCAGAGGGAATGAAACAAATGCATTATCCAAGTCCTTACCTGGCAATAAAAAATAATGCTAATCCTAGGAACTAACTTTTACCGAACACTCATTATGAGCCATTCATTGAGCTAAATATTAAATATTTTCCATGGAATCTCATTGGAGTTCTACTGTCTGTGAGTTTGGAGGGCTGTTGTTTTCTTCGTAGTGCATACAGGCATATACATGGTCCAAGAGGGTGGGTGATTTGCCCAGGTCACACAGCTGGCAGGTGGCCAGGTGGCAGGAACCTAGACAGAGGATTGGAAGCCTGGTAGAACCTCCTTTGTGTCTGTCATTAACTCAACTGTAATGGATTTTTTAAACAGTGTTTTGCTTTGTTTTACAAATGGTATTTGATTTCTTGACTCAGCCCAGTAGCTACCTGAATTCTGAGTGGATGACTGGAAAATATCTGATGGGTTTCTCCTGGGGCTATTTTGTAAGAGATAACAGAAAAAGAGTGAGATATTTAAATTCTTCGGGGATATTGGTTTAGAACAGATAAAGTGAAGAACATTTTTATTCCTATTAGAAGTGATAGTTGGACGTGTGTAATTATTTGCTCTGTGAGATGGAGAAAGAGCACAGCATAGATCTTGGAATGTAAAATATGAATTTAGATGACATTTTGAGGAAACTGATAAACACACCATCACTCAATTGGACTTCACTTGCCTGTGCAAATTCTTTTGCAGCCTATAAATGATATGGTGCAATTTGAAATCAAAGAGATAAGTGGACTAAATCTGATGAAATATTAAAAATATACAACATATCAATGAGAGAATAATTTTCTTTCTTTGGCAAAAGTTTCCATTTCTCGAAATATTATCAGAAAATTAGAAGTGTCTTGACAGCTAACAGTAACCCTTAGAATAAGAAAATGTTAAGCTGTGAATGCATAGGCTGTGAAATCCTGCCCAAATTCCCCCACAGAGAGAAAGAGACCCAGGGGACAGGAGCATCGGCAGATGTCCTCGACACCAGTGCTGCATTTCCAGCATGGGCTGGAACGCCTGTCTGTACCGACAGGAAGAACCAGACTTCGTAACCCAGGCAGCGAGCATGCTTTCTTCCACCCACCTGGGCCGATGGGCACTTTGAAAAGGTGTATATGTGTGCATGTGTGTGTCTTGGAAAAGTCAAATGAAGAAAACTAAGTGAAAACAATTACAGTTATTAAAGGTCTTTTAAAGCATCAGTAATACAGGTCCCTGGTTCCTCGGGTTTGAAATTTCACACACAAAACATTCTTCCTCAAAGACTTACTTAGAGAACTAGTAGAATGCTTCCCAGCTTTTAATTTTGCCAAGTAAAGAATATTTTTTAAAACCTTGCAACATTGTAATTACCTTCTCATGAAAGAAAGGACATTTTATAACTCACTAATTCACATGCACATGCACACAATTACACAGTGTCACACACATATTCATTCACATGCGTACACACACTCACATAGAAAGAGGCAGGTCATAATCTCGGAGTGAATACAATTGAGTAAATGTAACCATATGAACACATTGATTATGCTCATTTTGCTAAAGAGCAGTACAAATTCTGATATAGATATATACCACATAAACTTAATTGTAAGGTACTAAGAACAAGAAAATATTTCAACTATGATAGGAGACAGAATGAAGAATAAAGTAAAAAGGAAAGGGTTAAGGTCGGAAACCTAGAACACTAACAGTGGAACCTGAGTGTTTAATGAGGAATAAGCCCAATGCCAGCAGCCACTGAGGACCAGGCTCTGGAAGTGTCACGTCCTAGCTTCGGGGTCTAGGCAGGTTGTTGAATCTCTCGCACCTTGGAGAGGCCCAGTAAAACACCCACCCCCCAGCACTATTGCCTGGTCGATGGTTCCAGCATGAGGTTGGCCCTCAGTAAGTGTTAGCTAGTAGCACTGGAAACTATTTCTTTTTAAAAAGGGGGGATGCTAGGGGAGAGAAATATGTTCCACGTGAGCATTCGTAGAGACATTGACCCAGTTTGTACTCCAAGTATGCGCCCGGAACATCAGCATCACCTGCGAACACCTTAGAAAATCCCTTTCAGTAAATTCTCACGATGACTCGAACCCACACTGGCAGTGAGAACCACTGATCTACTCCTGATCCTGAAAAGCCAAGTACATCCAGGAAATATTTCACAGATTGGACAAAAATAAAGGAAGAAAGAAAAGCACAGATCTCTGTGGGTTGATCCTCATTTTAAGCTCCAGGATTAGGCTGCTAAAACAATGCAAAAATTATCTTTGAGCTTATAATTCCTGCTAGTACCACAGGAAATGGATTTTGAAACGAAGTAAGTTGAGTTGGATTTACTTGTTCTCCCCAAGTTGCAAATCATCAAGCAAAGATAAATGGTCAGGCCTGAAGATGACCTTAGTCATACAGTGTCCCTCTCAGATGACAGCATTCACTGCAAACTCCCAGAGCCTCTGTCCTCAGACTGATGGGAGTTGTGTGCCTGGAAAACTTCTCTGAAAAGCACAGAACCGACTTCCTCTTTATAGGTGCACAGACGAGCACCAGCATGAGTTAGGTTGCTGATCACCTTTTGGCCAGCCCTTTTCCAGCCTCCAATAGTTGGTAAAGACTTAGACAAAAATTAGGGCAGTGAAGGGCAGAAAAGGTGAGAGGCTGTCTTTGGCTAAAATTTCTATCCTATGTCCCATAGGGACTGTCTTGGGGCTTAAAAGTTTGTCATTAGAAGCTAAAAGCATTGACATTAGAATGAACATATCTTGTGTGCTGTGTAGGAATATGTTATGGGCTTAGGGCCAATTACTGACACGGACAGCATTTATCATGCCTTTACTGTGTAGCAGGCAATGTGCTTTGTTCCCTGTATTTGTTTACATAAATTTAATCCTCATAGCCACCCTATGCAGTAAGGGACATCATCACATTCTTTACTGGGTTGAATAGTGTCCCCTAAAAGTTTACATCCCCCCAGAACCTCAGAATGTGACCTTATTTGGAAATAGGGTTTTTGCAGGTACAGAGCTGATCCTTAAATAACGTAGGAGTCAGGGTGCCAACTGCCAGTGCATCAAAAATCCAGTGTAACTTAAGTCAGCTCTCTGCATTTGCAGATTCCCAACCTCAGTGTTGACCCTGGAACAGTGCGGGTTAGAACTGTGAGAGTCCATTGAAAACAAATCCCTGTGTGAGTGGACCTGCGTGGGGGCCCCTGTCCTGGGCGCCAGATGTGGGGGGGCTCCGCCCGCAGAGCCCCATCCCTCCGTCACGGATGAAAATAAAAACTACCAAGACATGACTGCTTGGGGAGGAAAGGTGGTCAAACTCTCAGAGGAGAATGACCCAGAGCCCCTTCCTCACTGGGCTTTTATTGGGTTCAAATACACCGGAATACAGTTTTAACATGTCAGAGAAATCTGAGGGTTTAATCTGAGTCAATATCTGTCAGGAAAGGGGGTTGCCAAACTTTGGGAAACATACTCATTTCCTCCTGGGACCCTTATCATTTAAATGAGAGCACTCTTAGCAAAGCAGGTTTCACAGGACTTTAGGAATTCTTTCTTATGCCCGATCACCCAGGGAGCCGTCCTGCCAGCACAGGGCTGCACCGCTCACCCCCACAGTTTCAGGCTTTAAGCCTATTAGGAAGCAGGAGACACCTCCCAGACGGAAATGAGGACTCGGGTTATGTCAGAATAGCCGGGGGGTGAGGGTCCATCACATCCTCTTTGCTGCAGCCCCCCGAGTCCTTCCATGAGGCCTCCCAAGTGGTCTCGTCTGGTTTAGGTTGCCCCTCCCATGAGGAGTCTTACCCATCATTAACTGCCAACCAAGCATTGGGGCCAGAGATGGATGAGGCAGAAGCAGTGTTCCTGCCAGGGAGATAAGCTTTGGTCTCCTTAGTAGGTCATGTCCTCGTGACAGAACAGACCCAGATGAAGTGGGTCCCTTGGGCTCTTACACAGCCCACCATGGGGTGAGGGTTACAACTCCTGAAACCAGGCTGAACGGTCCGCAACAGACCTGAGCAGGTCAAATGCATGTTGTACAAGGGTCAACCATAATTAGATGAGGCCATATCAGATTCAGTGAGCCCTAAATCCGATGTGGTGCTATCCTTAAAACACGCTAAGAGACGTACAGAAGGTATGGGAAGAATGCATGTGAAGATGGAGGCAGAGACTGGAGTGATGTCTACAAGCCTAGAAAGGCCTTGGTCACCAGCAAACCCCAGAAGCTAGAAGGGAGGCACAGGACAGATTCTCCAGAAGAAGCTGACCTTCCCGGCTCCTTGATTCCCAACCCCTGGCCTCCAGAGCTGGAAGAGAATACAGCCCTGTTGTTTAAGTCACCCAGTGTGGGGTTCTTGGTTGCAGCAGCCCTAGGACATTCCTGTACCCCATTTGGACATACACAAATGTAGGCTGAGAGAGGTCACCTCCTGCCCAGGCTCATACAGCCCACTTGCATCCAGTGTACTCTGGGTCAGCTAGGGAGGGCTTTGGGTCACTTCACATTTCAGGACTCTGTTTTCTGAAGAATTAGCAAATTTACACATGAAGACTCAAAACTCATCTGGGCGGTCGAATGGGATTATTTTTAAGGATTCTCCTAACCAACTCTGAGCCTCTCTGATTAGAATTCTGGAAGCTTTGAAGCAACCACTAGAAAACTCATTTACGTAGCATTTCCCATAGAGGCTTTGCTCTTTCCTCTGCAGTAACTTCAGCTTCTGTCTTTTTATGGACTTAGGAAGAGTTAACAAGCAGTAATAAATTGTCTGGACCAGTTCTTATTCCAAATGTCTACATGTGTTTGGTGACATGATTGAAGAGGGGTTCTGTAATCAGGAGAGATCTTACACTGTATTGTAATTTCTCTTGATGCCAGCTAGAAAAAGATGCCAGTTTGGATTTGCTGGGGTGAATGATTAGAAAATTGCCCCAACTGTCAAAGTTTTCAATGTTAAAAAGCAATGCAAATTTTCTCAAATACCTAGAATTTCTAGATGTCACAACAGAGATATTACCAAAATATGAGAACCAGGGTTTTATAATCGAGAAAAAAATACATTCTTTTCTAAAAGCCACAATATTTGTTCAAGTGCATGAAGGAATAAAAAATGCACCAAGCAAATCACTCATCTTGTTCAGAAATAGACTAAATTAATACATTACTTTTTATAATGTATAAAATGTAGCAGTGAAATTGGTATGTGTGTATGTGCCAGAGAAAAAGAAATGAAGAGCAGATATATGTGGGTGTAATATTACCTTGTTATCCATGTTCTTTATATTGGATGAGTTGCTTTCTTTTCTATTCCAACCCAGAAAATTAATTCAAAAATTGCTCCCATTCAAAAACTTGCTTTTCCAAGACTTCATCCAAGAATGTGTGGTGGGTTATTATCTTTGCCATAAGCAGAAAGGAGTATCCTGGAAGAGCTTCTGGCATTTGTTGACTCAGAGGGGTATGTAAAAAAGTTTCCACCAAGTATTTGGCACTGTTTGAAATTTGTCTTTGTCGTGCTAACTAAGGAATGAAAAGCCAAAGGCATTCACCATTCAGACTGTTGGGAGAGTGTTGCTCTGTTCTGAAGTTCTCTTCTCGTGGGAGTTGGGAGCCCTCTATAATTTTGAGATCTGGAGCTAGGCTTTCATGACATTTCTCTTTGTGAGCACTACACTAATTTCTAACCCACAAAAATAGTGCCAACATCGCAGTGAGCTAATGTCTGAGGCAGAATCAAGAAGCCAAGGATCCGATTTTATTTCACATTTTTAAAATGGAGCTAAACTTTGCAGAAAGCAATTTGCAGGAAACAATTCTTTACAGTACAATGAGTTATGGGCTATCTCAAAGGAGAATCGTCTCATTCTAGATATGGGATTTTAATGTGAGAGCTTGCTTATTCATGTTATAGAAGGCAGCTATCTGAATTGTTCTTTCTCTCATTTAGAAAGGCAGATAATTTTTATGGATCAGCAGGTAATGTTTAAGCACATACTCTCTCTTTCAGGTGCAGAATTTGGAAATGAGAGTATGGTGGTAAATAACCCAACTTCAGCTCCTTTCACCGTGGAATTTATAGCTCAGCAGATTAGACATTAAATAAGAAATGCAGCCCTGGCTGGTGAGGCTCAGTGGATTGAGTGCTGACCTGTAAACCAAAGGGTTGCCAGTTCAATTCCCAGTCAGGGCACATGCCTGGGTTGCCAGCCAGGACCCCAGTAAGGGGCACAAGAGAGGCAACCACACATTGATGTTTCTCTTCCTCTCTTTCTCCCTCCCTTTCCATCTCTCTAAAAATAAATAAAATATTGCTTAAAAATATAAATAAATAAATAAATAAATAAATAAATAAATAAATAAGAAATGCAAATGCTATGAATGTTACCTTGGGTAACTTTGGGTGGCATTGAAGTATACAATAAATGGAGCCCTACCTAGTTGGGGTAATCAAAGACAGCTTCTTAGAGGAAGTGGCACTTATTTTCAGAGTTGAAGATTGTTAACCAGGAAAGGTAGTAAAGGGATAGGGACTGGAGCAAAAACATTACAGGCAGAGAGACTAGTAAATATAAGAAGTTGCTGGCATAGTTCAAGACTTGAAAGAAGCCTACATTGACTATAATATTATCCTGGATGAGTGTCTAGTAATTCTGGCAAAGGGGAAAGCGAAGTGAGTTCCTAGAATCTCTTGTAACTCCAGAAAGATTCTTTAGGTTTGTTGGCCCTTACCAGATCTTTCACTGACACAACCAATTCTGGCATAAGAAGACGTAAGAGGGTGGCTCTGAGAATGTCCTAACGAAGAGGGTTACCTTAAACCAGAGAATCCCTCCAGGACAGTTCAGGAATGTGGGCTGTCCAAGACAGGCTCATGACAGATTGAAGCAGAGTTCGTATATTAGTCGGGGTTAGATTAGGCTATGCTGTAATAACAAGTTAACCCCAACATTTTTTTAATCCTCACCTGAGAATATGTTTATTGATTTTAGAGAGAGAGGAAGGGAGAGAGAGAGAAACATCATTGTGAGACAGAAACATGGATCAGTTGTCTCCCATACATGCCCCAACCAGGGATCGAACCCACAACCCAGGTATGTGCCCTGACCGGGAATTGAACCTGCAGTCTTTTGGTATATGGGACAACACTCCAACCAACTTAGCCACCAAGCCAGGGCTTATCCCCAATGTTTTAATGGATGTAACACAACAAAGACTCTTTCTTGCTCAAGCTACCTGTCCAACACGCATCTGCTGGGGAGCTCTGCTTTGCATAGTTACTAAGGGACCCAGTCTGGCAGAGGCTCTGCCAATTGGTACTGTGTGGAGCACATGAACTTTTTTGAAGCTGTGGCAGAGGAAGAAAATTAAAAGCATTTAAGAAGCTCTTAAATAGTTCCACCTGAAAATGATAGTGCCCATCGGCTGGAAGTAGTCGTATGGCTCCAGCTAACAGACAGCAGGTGAGATATGTGAGGAAGCCACAGACAGCCGCCTGGAATCACTGTCCCCTTTGCAGCTGGAATCTGGGTGACAAGGCAAACTGATTGAGAGGTTTAAAGATGGGTCCAAAGGGCAAAAACTTCAAATGACAGAGAGGGTTTCTGAGAGTCTTCAGTGAGATGGGTAGAAATAAAATAATGTATGAATGAAGGAAATGGACAGTTCAGGGGCTTTCTTTCAGCATTAATAATAGTCAGATTATAGACTGTTTATTAAATGGACTTTATATAAATAGTGTCATTTAATTTTCACAATGACCCTCTGACATAGGTACAATAGTGTTCTCATTGGACAGATGAGAAAACTGAGTCCTAGAGCAGTAAAGTGACTGAACCTACAGTTAGCAACGTCAGAGTTAGACTTCATTGATCCCATGTTCCAGAATTGATCCCAGTTCTCAGAATCACTGAACTTTACCATTGCCTTTCAGTCATGGCCTGCAAGCCAAGACCATAGACATGTTGGAAATTCAAGGTCATTTATGTAGGTGAGAAGGCAGTTACTATGTAGGGATGGAAGGAAAAATGCCAGGAGTCTTGTCTTGTCTCAGCCAAACAAGATGACTTTGGAGTGCACAATCACAAATGTGGGTTTTGCAGGCACAACATTAAGCCCAGTGACAGAGGGCTTTACAAGGTAATTTGCAACATGTGGGCACAAACCCGCCTTCAGCTTGGAGCCCCCAGAAGACCCAAGTGGCCTCAGTAATGGTCCAGACATGTACAAAGAGCTAATACTTAAAAAAAAACAAACACTTAAGAAAATGAATTTCATATCACATTTTACATTCCTCATTTGAAGGAATTTTAGTGAGCTAACAGAGGGAAAATTAGCCACTTTAACTGTAATACCTCGAATAGTAGACTAATCCAGTTATGAGTGTATAGGCCCTTTGATCAAGAGCCAGAGAAGTTGCCTAGAAAATGAAAAAGCTGTTTTGAAAATGTCCAAAAGAGCTGTTTAAAGACACCTCTTTTACTGAACTTAAAATAGTCTAGGCAAGATGTAATGAAGGCAGAAATGGAGCAGAGGTGCGGGGGAGAAAGGGAGAGGAACCCCAATATAAGAAATGCTGCGGAAAGGAAAGAATAAACAAATGGGATCTGATCAATATAAAAAGCTCTACACAGCTAAAGAAAACAGGATTAAAATGAAAAGAGAACCAACCTATGGGAAAACATATTTGCCAATGATGCCTCAGACAAGGGCTTGATCTCCAAAATATATTAAGAATTCACACAGCTCCACTCTAGGAATTCAAACAACCCAATTAAAAAATGGGCAAAGGACTTGGACACTTCTCCAAGGAGGACATACAGAGAGCCCAGAGACATGTGAAAAGATGCTCAGCATCACTAGCCATCAGAGAGATGCAAATTAAAACCACAACGAGATACTACCTCACACCGGTCAGAATGGCCATCATAAACAGGTCAACAAATAACAAGTGTTGGAGAGGATGTGGAGAAAAGGGAACCCTTGTGCACTGTTGGTGGGATTGCAGACTGGTGCAGCCACTGTGGAAAACAGTATGGAATTTCCTCAGAAAACTAAAGATGGAAATGCCTTTTGATCAGGCTATTCCACTGCTGGAATTATACCCTAAGAATCCTGAAACACCAATCCAAAAGAACCTATGCACCCCAATGTTCATAGCAGCACGATTTAGGAAGCAACCTAAGGGCCTACAGTAAATGAATGAATCAAAAAACTGTGGTACATTTATACGATGGAATACTATGCAGCAGAAAGAAAGAAGGAGCTCCTACTCTTTGCAGCAGCATGGATGGAACTGGAGAACATTATGCTAAGTGAAATAAGCCAGGCAGTGAAAGACAAATACCATATGATCTCACCTTTAAGTGGAACCTAATCAACAAAACAAACAAGCAAGCAAAATATAACCAGAGACATTGAAACTGAGAACAATCTGACAGTAACCAGAGGGGAGGTGGAAGGACATAATGGGGGAAATAGGAGGAAGGGTTTTCAGGAACATGTAAAAAGGACACATGAACAAAACCAAAGAGGGGTAGGATCAAGGGTGGGAAGTGGGGATGGCTGGGGTGGGGGAGAGTAGTGGGGGGTGGGGAATGGAGACAACTGTACTGGGGAAAAAAAAGAAAGAAAGAAACGCTGTGGAGATACAGTCCTCCCGGTTTGAGCAGTGGCAGGAACAAAAGGAACTGGAAAAAATGCCTGAGGAATTTAGCATTTGGGAGTGTATTAGAACTAGAGGACAGAGAACAAATTGCAAGTGGTCAGAAAGGAGATAGAAGTCCTCTGCTGGCGATGCTGAGTTTGAAAAATATGTGAAAAGAATTCAGAAAAAAATTGATGTCAAGCAGTAACACATAAAGGTGTGAAGTTCAGGAAAACAGGCAGAGTCTGAGGACTTCAGCTTGGGTACCTTCAAGATAGACATTTTCAAAAGCTGAAATGAAAGGGACCAACAGTATCAAGGATGTGGGGCGACCTGAAAGCTTGCATATTGTGGTAGAAGTGTACGTTGCGTCACTTTGGAAGTGTTTCATGATGTGTGCTAAAAACTAAATATCCATAAACCCTGTGACCCAGCAATTTATCTTCTTAGCTCAGTAAGTCCCAAAGAGTGTTGAATGGTTATATGCACAAAAGACACACACAAGAATATTTTCTGCAATGTCTTTCATAACAGCCCAAACTGGATACAACAAAAATGGCCCTTAACAGTAGGATGGATGGATGGATGGATGGATAAATTGAAGTAGGCAGTAATGAAAAAGAATGAACTACTACTACACACAACATACATGACATTCAAGTGCTCGACATCAAACAAAGGAAGCTAGACATAAAAGAGCATATTCTGGCCCTGGCTGGTGTAGCTCAGTGGATTGAGCTCGGGCCTGCGAACCGAAGGATCGCGGTTCGATTCCCAGTTAGGGCACATGCCTGGGTTGCCAGGCCAGTTCCCAGCAGGGGACATACAAGAGGCAACCGCACATTGATGTTTCTCTCCCTCTCTCCTTCCCTTCCCCTCTGAAGATAAATAAATAAATAAAATAAAATCTAAAAGAAAAAAATTATATAAAAAAAAAAAAGAGCATATTCTGTACAACTCCATTTCTATGAAATTCATGAACAGGCAAAATTAATTCAGAGCCATAGAAGTCAGAATAGTAAGGACCTTGGGACTAACCCTTACTTTGGCCATTAGAGAGCCTGCTTGGGAGGGGAGAGGGTGTTCTGCATCTTGATCTGTGTGGTGATTGGTTACCTGAATGTAGACTAAAGTGGGCGGCCAGGTTTGCCCTGTGGGTTTTGCTGTGTTTAGTCTTAGAGACCATGGGTATGTTTTCTCAGAAATAATCTGTGTCCAGATGTCATTACACAGCATCCACTTCACGGATAGCATCAGGGCTAGGTTCCTGTTTGCATATGATTTTGCCAAAGTGTGTATGTTTGCTGCTCAATTGATCATGTTAATTATGGCTTCCCAGTCTATAAAATTGTTCTAGAAGTGGTCAATGGGATGCTCACAGGAATGTGGCATCATCGGCTTTAGAGGCAAAAAGGGACTTGGCTAGCTTTACAGCTGGCCCAGCAGAACACAGAGGGTGCTGGGGCACCAGGTAGAGCAGGGCCCGGGGCCGGCCCTATGGCTCTGCCCCAGGCCCTGCCCAGCTCAGTCTGCATCTCTTTCTAAAGGAGAGCAGTGCATTGCCCGACCAAGGGGACGTTCACGAGAACTACCTCTCCTTAGGTTGCAACCATTGTCTCCCCCACTTCAACAGTGTAAGTGCTGCCTTTGTAAATTTGCCTTATCTGTTTAATAGCTGTTCTAATATTTACTTCATATGCTTTTTAGAGCAACACACTTTAATTTACTTCAGTAAACAGGTCTAAGTAGGAAACACCATATCACTGCTGGCTCGCTGCTGATGGAAAAGCAGCATTTTTCTAACACATATTAAATTCAAACGATTGCACATGCCACCTTGCATAGCGCCTCTCAGTAATTATTTCTCATCCTCTAAGGCTCTTCCCAGCTTTAAGGCCTTATGGCTTTAAATTTTAAGCACCCCCAAAGAGAGAAGGTACTCTTTGCTCTTTACAGTTAAAACAAAAATAGGAAAACCAATAATCTAAAAAAATAAACCACAGGAATCCTGAATTCTTGTGCTAATATTACTAAGAGCCAGGGGACACTCAGCAAGTTCTAACTTTGTGGTGCTGACAACAATAACATATGGGGTAAAGAGAGCTCATCCCCCAGTTTACTGTGAGAATTGGATGACAGGATTGCCAAAGCCCCTGCGAGGTGTAAAGGGATGCAAAAGTTTTACAGATATTGACGTGACCATTGGAGATGCAGGAGAAATCAGTCTATATTGTGCATGTTGAGACCAACCACGTACTGGAAAGAATGTGTCTGGGTAGTTCTTATGCCTGTCGACTTTTCCATAGGACACAAGCCGGCTTTGGAGTCAGATGGGCTTGTTTAGTGCTGGTTCTGCCACTGACCTTAAGTTGACCAACCCCGAGGAAGTAATTATCCTCTTGGGTCTTCAGTCGCCTCAGCTATAATGCAAGGGTGATAGTCCTGCTCTGTGAAGTTGTTGACGTTTAAATGAAATAGTGCAGAGGCTGTGCTCAGAAAACGTTGTTATTTTTCAAGTGATTTTTCTGAGAGCAGGTGCCCCACATGACAGATGAATAGATAAGCCTTCAGCACTGAAATGCCTGCTCACAGCTGCTGGGCCACCTTCCTTCCCAGTTAAGCCCTGCGAGTCCAGTTCTCTCTTGCTGCAGAGCTTCTGGTCCCCCTTCCCTGTGAGTACTGCCTGCCTTGGGAGTGGACTCCGGCTGGCCCCTGGCATGCCATGGTAGCCACCCCTCTGCTGCGGTTTTTATCCAGTCTTGATAGAAAGGCCGTAATGGTTGTTTTCTGTCTGTTGTAATGGATCACACCAAAATGTGTCCAGCCATTTTTAAAGTCATGTATTATTTGCCTACTGGAGCCCACTCTTACGTCAGTCTGTGTTATGGACTGTCAGACGTTAAGACAAGAACACGCAGTAAAGCGAATTGGGGAAGAAAGTACCGCAGCACTACCTGCAACCACGGGACTTCTAATGTTGATAATTCAGCAGGTGCCAACAAGGCCTGGTCTCTATTACAGATTAGAAGCAGGTAATACTTCACTTTTTCAAATGTAACCATTTTTTTTGTGTGTTACAAGAACACAGAATTGGTCTGTGGCCAATAAATGTCTAGTTTTACACCATTCAATAAATGAAATATAAAAGCCCAGCAAAGTAGTTGAGCATACTACATTGCTACCCACCTGTGGAGTCATTTGTCATCAGGCTGGGTGGCACTGACTTCACAGCCACGGGACCTGTCAGGGTCTGACCTCCAAATACAGGTGGTAACAAATGGCATCAGATTGGCCTGGATTCTAGCCTCAGGGCTCTGTATTCTTTGGGACTTCCCTCAGAGGTCATCTGGCCCCAACTGTAAGTTCAACACGCCTCCATCCCAATGACTTAAAGACTTTTCTCCCAAGACTTTAGGAATCAGCCCCAGAACTCACCACTTAGTCCCTGTCCTCAGTGTGATCCCTGATGGCGACACCAAGCCCCTTGGAGAGCCATGACCTTGACAAGTGCTGTTTCCTCTAGCTATAACTTCCTTTACATCCTTACCTGGCTAACTTACAGTTGCCATTCAAGTTCTGGTGGGAAAGTTACTTTCTCAAAATAAACTTTCCTGACCTCACAGACCCCGTAGTATACCTTCCCCTAGTGCCCCTTGCACAGGTACTTTTCCTTCGAGCACCTGTCCCTGCCACATCTAAACTATGGCGGTGTGGTGTCAGCCTGCCAACTCACATCCAGTGAGCACAGGATCCCTGCCTGTGGCACTTGCCCTGCCGGCCCAGCACTGGCACTGTGCCTGGCTTGTCCACAGTAGGAGCTAATGAATGGATGGCTGAATGCATGGGTGCAGGGAAACCAGTCTGGCTGGTTGTCTGTCTTGGTCGAACACCGTCCTCTGATCCTCATGCCTAAGATGTGGCTCTCTGAGCATGTCAGGAGCTGAATCCTCTTTAGACTTTCTAAACCTGAGTTCCTGTCTCATCCTGTGTCCCGTTCTTTTCATTTTCTTTGACAGAAATCACATCTCTCCCTAGAATTCATTGCAGTGACCCACACCGTGCCAACAAATGTTCCCTTACTGGGACCGACTGCCACATACATGCATTCACCTAGCACTTGTCGATTCCCCGTTCCTGAGTTGGATCCGCTCTAGCACACCCTCTTGTTCTGAGGTAGACCCTTGATGTCCATGCTTTCTGCGCCCAAGCTGTCTTCTGAATGCTATTCCCTGGCAGCTGGCTGGGGGTCCTCCTAGACCCTCTGAGTCCACCCCAGTGGTGCATCCAGTTTTATATCACACACCCGGTGCATTTTCCCCAACCTGCTGCTTTGCTCCAGAGCCCACAGTGAACATTGGGAGAAGGGAGTCGGACCAACAACAAAGCCCATTCCAAACACTTGAGTCCCACATTTTACAGCTCCAGATGCATCTACTGCTCCTGGGAAGGTGACACAGCCAGAGCCTCTACCAGGACCCCAGAATGCAGGTCACCTTCTCACCCAGCCCAAAAGGAGAGCCTCCTATACCACAAAAGGCGCCGGTATAATTGGTACCTTCCGACCAAGATCCTCAGATATTAGTTCTTAATCACTTCCCTGGCAGCCCACCCACGGGAGGTAGGTATTATTTCAGTTGTATAATTAATGAAAGAGACACAAAGAGTTGAAATGTCACCATACCTGTCATGACCTTACCATTCAATAGATTTGTTTTCATAGAAATTCATGTGGATTTGCATTATGTGCAGTTAAAAGAATGAATAATACATTAATAGAAGAATAAATCAGCATATAATATTCATGAATAATACATTCATACCAGACCTGGTAAAGGAGTAGCTACTTATTTAGTGTGTTTATACAGAAATAGATTTAAAAGTGAGTAACCACATTTTTATGAGTCCTTTATAGTTAGAGAAGCAGAAAGCTCAGACATGAATGCTAACCAGCATAGTAACTAGCCTGAAGAGGCGTGAGTTTTGTGTCTAAATACTTCCTTCTTAATAGCTGAGAGACCTTGGCAAAGCCTTTAACCCTCTAAACATCAAGTTTCTTCATCTTTAAATGGAGACCACAGCACTAATCTTGCCAAGCCAGGGATTGCAGGTGGCGGGATTTAAGTGGGCTGCAATCCCACATGAGCAGGAGAGCAGGAGATGGTGAGGTCGGTAGACCAAGGTTTTCCCCTTGATAGATTCTTGTTGTGTCAACTTAGACAAAATACTTGGTGTTTTGGGGTCCTGATTTTCTCATCAATAAAGAGAGGTTATTGGTCTGATGCATGTACAGTGGAATCAGACTGTTGCTTAGAATGAGGCTTCTCTTTCCCAGCATCCATATAACAATCCCAGAGACAGATTTTTGTTCGCCCTGTTTGGGTCCTATGCCTGCCCTTTGGACCAATTATAGGGTGGCTAACAGAATGGAGTGCTTGGGTTGACCAGACATCTGAGATCTGAGAGAGCTTCCATAAGTTTCCTATCTCTGTGCTAGAATCTGTGCCTCACATATATGAACTTAATTTAACCTTCTGAACAACAACATAAAATCATAATAAAGCTATGCCCATTATAAAGCTATAGAAACTGATATGGGCAGGAGTGTCCAACCTGCAGCCCACAGGCTGCATGTGGCTCAGGGTGGCTATGAATGTGGCCCAACACAAAATCATAAATTTACTTAAAACATTATGAGATTTTTTTGTGATTATGTGCCTCAATGTTTTTAACATGTGGCCCAAGACAGCTCTTCTTCCAGTGCAGCCCAGAGACATCAAAAGGTTGGACACCCCTGTGAAAGGCTCTGTAACTTGCCTGAGGGTTACACAGCATAAAAGCAGTTGACGTGGAATTTGTTAAACAGCTCCTTGAACTGCAAAATCTACACTTGTAGGTTATATTGACTCAGCTGTAGAGCAGGTAGGAGCGGGGTCCCTACCAGCACCGGCTTATTTTCAAGTCCTTGTTGATTTAAGTTCCTTCCACAAAGCTTGTTGCTGCAAATCTTGGTTCTAGTTTTACATGCACAGTTGGCAGAATAATATCCTCTGAAAGGCCCATGTCCTAATCTCCTGGAACCTGGAAATAGGTCACTTTTACCTAAGGGGCTCTTCTGAGTGATGAAGGGGCCCTTGAGTTGGGGAGATTATCCTGAGTTGCCTGGGTAGGCCCAATCTCACCAAATGGGTCCTTAAAATCAAAGGACCTTTCCTGTCTGGGTCAGGAAATATGTGAGGACTGAAGAACCAGAGAGATCGCAGCATGGAACGGCCTCCACGCACCTGTGCTGGCTTTGGGGCTGGAGGAAGGAGAAGTGAGTCAAGAAAGGTGGGCAGCTTCTAGAAGCTGCAAAACTCAAGGAAACAGATTCTCCCCTGGAGCCTCCAGAAGGAATACAGTCTTGCTGATACTCTGAACTTAGCCCAGCGAGTCCCGTGCTGGACTACTGACCCCAGAAGTATAAAATAAAACACCTGCATTGCCTAAGCCACCATGTGTGTTAATTTGTTACAGCAGAGGTAGAGAACCAACGCAGCATCTAAGGGGAAAGGAATCAGGGACGCCTGGAAATGCTGCAGCCACCAGCCTTGAGAGTCAGCCAGGCCTTCAGTGGCATCGAAATTGTCAGGGGAAAGTTTCCTGTGTTTTCTGGTTTGGCATTTTGTTTTGTTTTATATTTTTGGAATGGGCCTGTTTTTCCACTGCAGGGGGCCAGCTCTTGAGCTCCAGCAACAATAGCTTCTGTGTTTTATAGTCCAGATGATAAAATTTGCTGCCAATCAGAACCATGACTGAAATATCAGAAGTAAGAAAATTCGAATTTATATCTTCTACTCCTCATTGTTTGATATTCAGTCTCTTGCTGCCCAGAGAGGGTGACCCGGGGGCACTGGGGTGAGAGTCAAGCTCAGGGGCAGACAGGCTGTTCAAAGAGCAACCCTGCAGCTAACCTGCTGGGAAGCTTATTTAAATTGTGCCTTGGGGTGTACTTGTAAGATGGGACTAATTATAATGACAGTAACAATAATAATGCCTGCCTCTCCAGGATATTGTAAGAACAAAGTAACTCAACACCTATGCAGTGTTTAGAAATTAGCCCAACACATTGTAAGTGCTCTATTATTCCTGGCTACTATTATTCTACATAGTCACATAACTTTCTCTCCCCTTCCTCCTGATATTTCAACCCCAAACTGGAGGCAAACAGTTAACAACTAGCACTCGTTCAGCATCTTACAGCTGGAAGAGCATTCACTCTGTGGCAACCCTGAGTCAGGATTGCCAAAGCAGCCCTGGCTGGTGTGGCTCAGTGGACTGAGCACTGGCCTGCCAAGTGAGAGGTGGTTGGTTCCATTCCCAGTCAGGGCACGTGCCTGGGTTGCAGGCCAGGTCCTCAGTGGAGGGTGGTTAAGAGGCAACCGCACGTTGATGTTTCTCTCCCTCCCTTTTCTCCCCCTATCCCCCTCTCTCTAAAAATAAATAAAATAAATATTTAAAAATTAAATTTTTAAAAAGACTGCCAAAGAAAAAGTTGGGACCCCTGCTGACTAGGACTTCGGCATGGGGGCTGCCACTGTCTTTTCAGTCTAGGCACCAAGGAGATCACTGTGGGGCCCCCTTTTCCCCACCGTTGAGCCCCACGCAGTAAAAGCCCTCCCGAATTCCCACCCCATTCTGCACTTTTCGGTCAGCCCCTCATCTCCCATGAAATCCTCGTTACCCCTCCTCGCAGGTCACTCGCCACTTGCAGTGAAGTCCCTTATTCCAGGTACTCTTCCCCCTTCCCCAACAAAGCTCCTCACAGCTGCTTAACTCAGCGTCACCTCCTGACCACTGGTGACGATCTGCAGGGGGCTCCTAGGTGACATTGACTTCTCTTTGATGCATACTCTACTAATACAGCTTAGAGAGGTTCGGTAATTAGGCCAAGGTCACAGAGCCATTACATGATAGCATTAGGACTCACAATCAGTAAGTCAGGTTGTAACAGGGTGCAGCCAACAGGGGGCCCCAAATATGGATTTGGAATGGGGTCCAGAACTCAAGGTGTCCAGGAAATATTAGAAAGATATATAGGATGTCCTCACCCCACCCCCGCCCCGCCACCCTCTGCCACCACAGGTGTGAGTTGGGGGAAGGGACACGTGGAGCAGGGCCATGGAGAGTTGTTTTGCATAGCAACAGTTTTGCAGATAACCTCTAGAACAGTCATTTAACATATCTATAGCCTTTAACTGGTTTCATAGATATGTTAAATAGCTGTGGCCATA
Organism: Glossophaga mutica; assembly: GCA_039655065.1. Classification (NCBI taxonomy): domain Eukaryota; kingdom Metazoa; phylum Chordata; class Mammalia; order Chiroptera; family Phyllostomidae; genus Glossophaga; species Glossophaga mutica. The sequence goes on from CM077315.1 coordinate 27,343,912, forward strand.
CTTTGAGCCAGGGAGAAGGGAGTGACTTCCACCCAAGATGGAACTGTTCTGGTTACAGTTCCTGCATGAGAGCTTGGAGATGATTGGCTTCACGCCATGGGCCCACGCCTGCCCAGACTCACTATGGCAGCCCAGTAAAGCTGGAAGGATATGGGAGTGCTGGCAGGTGTAGCTGATTGTGGGAGGAGTCAGAAATTGGGCTGCAGAGGAAGATTGGCGCGGGGATTTAAGTGGAGATGTGGCAGCCATTGAGGGGAGAACCTTGCAGTTTTGGCAGAGTGGGGACCATGTGGCTTTGGGGTACTCCCTTTTGCTACATGGCTTAGGAAGCCGGAGAGACTTTGCCTGGAAGAAAAGGGATGAAAGGACTCTTGCTGGTGAGCCATGAGAAGGTGCCATATGGCTTTGGATTAGCTGGAGATCCTGGCGGCAACACAGCTGATGGTGCCGGGAGCCTGAATCACGGACTTCTGCTTCTTTTCCTGAGATACGGTACCCCAGATTAGGGCAGAGAGAGAAGGAAGTACTGTGTGCGTCTGTGGGTATTCTAAAGGACTTTAATATTTTAATGAAGACATTGGGTCACTACTTTAAGTCTGTATAGCTTTAAATAAACATTTCCTTTTCTTTTCACAAATCTCTGGCATTGAGAGACATCTTTCCTCTGGTGGCAGAGAGTGCAAACCTAGTGGGGGTTACTTTTGGTAACAGTGTATCCTACCCCGCCTTGGCCCTGTTCTGTAACAAGGTGAGAGCCAGGAAGACATTTAAACACCGACTGCTCCCTCTTCCCCAGCCCCAGCCAGCAGGGTTCGCCTTTAACACTGTGTCCCAAGCTGGGGGGACAGTGAATCTTTGGTGAGGGTCCCAATCATTGTCTCAAAGCAGAGTGGGAATTTGGGGCAAATTCCTTAATTGCCTTCATTGTAGTGCAGGAGGAGAAAAATTGAGGACAGTTAGTAATTTAAAAAAAAAAAAAACTGCACCTACCTATAGCATTAGAGAGATGACCTTGGGCCACCTGAGTCTGTTTCCTCAGTCGATAGATGGGGATGATCAGCACACCTGAGAGTGCACGGTAAGCTGGGACAACACCCAGGGAGGACTCGGCACGAGGGAGCCGCCCCGTAAATGCAGCTGCTATTGCTGTCACTGTGATCAGTAGGATGAAAATGCCACTCACCAAATTAAATACCTTTGTGATCGCAGGTATTCGCATCAGGCTGTAATATGGAAACAAGTCTGTATTTTCTCATTAGGACTTCAGTATTAATTTATTACTTAAGTGCCAACAAAACTTCAAACAATATTGGAGCCAGAACAAATCATCACGATCTTCCCTTGGATTGGTTTAGTGACTTACCCGAGGGCTTACAGGTAGTTCAATGAGAAAGCAAGGGCTGGATGCTCCAGGTTCCAGTGGAGCATTTAATTAAAAGCATACACAATAAGCTATAAGCACGCTCCCTACCACACAATACATATATTTAGCTCTATCTCCATATCCAAAATTTGCACAAACTCCTTAATAATCCTCGTAATAGCTGTGATAACTAAACATATTCAGTTTTAATAACAGTTTCATGCATTCCTTCTCCCTTAAATCTAAATAATGTTCCTGCTGCTATTCCAAAGAAATACTATAACTGGCTATTTGCCATAATAAAGATGGGGAAATTTCGGTTAATCACATTTTAAAGGGGAAAATGTATTTAGAGAGATTTTAAATTGCAAAATTAAAAATACAAACATGAAATGATTTCTCCGTTAATGTTTTTTCCTTGGGGACATATCTTCTTCCATTGCAGCTGGGCTGTCTGAAGAGGCTTGTTACCCTTCTGTGGGGTTCATACTAAAATATCAGCTCCTCTGAGGCTCATTCTCAGGTGCTGGAAAAATAACAGCCCCCGTGGGCTCTTCTCAGAGAGCTTTGTGACAATACTTGTAGTCACGTATATACGGCCTAAGTCTTGTTTCAAACAGGAATATTCTGCCCTGGCTGGGGGGCTCAGTTGGTTGGAGCATCATCCCATACAGCAAAAAAATGTTGCAGGTTCAGCCCCGAGTCGGGGCACATCCAGGAGGCAGCCAATCGATGTTTCTCTCCCACATCAATGTTTTTCTCTCTCCTGTCCTCTCTCTAAAATCAATAAACATATCCTTGGGTGAGGATTAAAAAATAATAATTTTGAAAAAAGGAATTTACTGCTGTAAATGTAACATCTATTTCTAGATACCACAACTGATGTTCACAGATAATTGCATTGACCAATATTAAAAATACTACTCATTGGAAAAGATTTACTGTGCCAGATGTAGTATTTTCATTTCTATTTCTGAAAAGTCCATTTAAAGTTCATCACTGGTTGCAGTCAAGATAGAAACTACTCGGTGCAGGTTTCTCTGAGTTTCTTTGTCATTCACTATGGTTGAGGAGTTATGGCTGTGTGACAGTTTCATTAGCAGGAGTCACCTTGAGAAATGTCCCAGGAGTGGTCATGCTCAATTACTAATTGGGTAGTTATATCTAAATTGCTTGGCCCACCTGACTGAAATGCACTGGATTCATTCTCAGGAATATGTAAATGTCAGATTAGAAGGAAAGGTGGAAGTCACCCATCCCAGCTCCCTCCCCAGGACCCCCTGGGCCTTGTTTGTTGTCATCGTTGTTTGAACACTGCCCACCTAGGCTAGCGTGCTGTCTTGAGAAGTTCACCCCGGTGCTGGACATCTCCGCGATCAGAGAGATCAAATAGTGTTAGTGCTGGGAGTTCAGGCTCTGGGGTCTAATGTACATGAATTCGATCCTAGCTCTGCCATTTACGAGCTAATCTGGCCATGCGTTTAAATTATTAACATAATAAAGAATATAGACATAATAAAGAAGGAACACAGCAGTCTTCCTTCTGGAAAGCTATCCTAAAAATAACAAAACCTCAGTACTTAAAGGTAAATGTATAAGGATGTTTGCAGAAACATTGTTTCCTGTAGGTACAAAAAAATAGAAGGAAAGGTTAAATGTTCGTCCATAGTATGCAGTGCTTCCTCCATGCTATGAAATATCACGTGGCTTTTAAAAATAACCATTAATACTTCTGATTTACTGGCTCAGAGCAATGTCTGTGGCTTGAGTAGAGAAATGTAACTGCCATTTTTTTGTAAAAAGAAATCATAAGAATTCCATGTAGAGGTTTTTGTAAGATTCTGTGAGGATAGTAAAAGACATGGATGATATGCTCTAGTGCTCTGTTTGAGTAGCATAAATGGAAATGGAGATTCCAGGAAAAACAAACAAATGAAAGGGAGAGTTCTAATTTAATGCTACAAACTAAAAACTTACCTGTGAAATGGCCACATATAAGAAAAACTGAATATACATATTGAAAATAGATGAAAAGAAATATCAATAAATGAAATACTTATTTGATTAGGAGATCATGGAACTGTAGCTGATATTTTTCTTAGATTTCTGTTATTTCAACATTATGTTTGTCATAAGATACCATCACCAAATCACAAAGAGAATGTTGAAAATAGAGTCCTAGCTAAGTGAGGGAGCAAATGGCGGGTCAAGCAGGGCTGGTGGACGCGGGTGCTGAGCTGGCCATGAGCGGCGTTCTCGGAAGACTGTCATCTGTCCTCCCTCCAGCCCAGAGCTCGGCAAACCTGCTCTTGCTGGCCCATGAAGAGGTTTATATGTGAGATGAGCATTTTGGGGTACTCACTCAGTGCTGTTCATGGTCATTACAATAGGTCAAATCCTTTTGATTAAACTCAGGACAGGGAAGCTCTCAGTGGAGAAATACCATCAAACTGAGTGGACTCCAAAGCAGGTCGCTGATGCTGGAATTTTATGGAGTTGCCGTCAAGCTGACTTGTGCTGCTGAGCTTTGTGATTATCACAGTAGACATTTCCTTAAACATCCGGATGGCACTTCCACCTCTCGAATAAAGCGCCCACGTTGAGCCTCGTGTCCTGTGTCCTGGCAGCGCTGTGGCCCTCTCCTGGGGGACTCAGAGGCTCCTCACTCCCCATTTGGTCTGCGTGAGGTCCGTGAGGAGCAGTCAGGGTAACTGTTCCTTGGCAGTTTTCTTCCACTACCCAGCACCCCAGCTGCTCCTCCCACCAACTCCACGACAGGCACCTTTCACCTCCCAAGTCCTGACTGGACGTGGAGGGCTCAGAGTGAACAAATGGCCGCTGGTCTTCCCAGATACACCATCGTTCTGTGTTCACTGTGTCAGCGTAACTGCGGCCGTCTCTGCAGCACCTGCACAATGCCTGGCAGCCACAAAGGGCTTCACGGCGACTCATTGATCATCTGCCGGAATATCTGAGCTTGTGCAGACGTGAGCAGCCCTCTCCCTCTCTCCCTGGCAGCAGAGGCTGGGCTCATTAAGCCACGAGAAGCTCTCTGGTGTATTAAGCCATGAGAAGCTCTCGTGTAACAAGCCATGCACTAGGCCGGCACCTGGGCAGGTGGAACCCAGCACCACCAGTGGGAGAGCCAGCAGCCTCTCCTGCATCTGAGCAACATGGCTTGTTGTTCCCAGCTTGGGTGTTCACCCACCAGCTCTTTCCAACACAAACCCGTGGCGACAGAGCTGTCTGCAAGAGGAACTGTCCGCAATTGCGGGTAGGCAAGAGCAGCAGGCATTGCTAAAAGGGTCCCTGTCATCGTTCCGTTCTGCCTGCTCCTGTTGGTGTCTGCCCCAATGTTGGCACTGCTTCAGGGAGAAGAGAGCAGAACCCTCAGCCTTCTGCTGGAAGAATGGCAGAAGAGAGCCGTGGCAGTCATGCTGGAGAAGGACGAATGTAGGCAGTCTCTCCTTGAGGTGATACTCCGTTTTGTGCCGGGGTTTATTGCACAGAAACATGGTCAGAAAAGCTCGATCCAGTGCCACTTCCAACCTAACTGCTGCGCTGCAGATAAATATTGGTTCCCAGAGGCCAGCCTTTTTCACAGGGTGTTCCCCAGGGACAGATGCGAGGGCTCCACACCTGCACCTCCTCCCACCTAGATGGCAGGAGCCCTCTGGAAACAAACAGAAAGTCAAGCTGCTCAGTCGGTATTTCTGGATGGAGTGGGCAGGCTTCTCAGCATTCAAAACAATGTATGTGTATCCAAAAAAGACCCCAACATGTGGAGTTGGTGGAACAGTGGAGCATCCTGCTTCCTCACCTGTGGAAGCTATGAGGGTTTACACATGACTTATGTTATCCAGTTAAAAAAAGAAAAGTAGTACAATTTTAAAAATCAGGGTAAAATTCACATAACATAAAATTAACCACTTTACGGTAAACGATCCAGTGACATTTAATGCATTGGCCGTGCTGCGCAACCGCCACCTCCATCTCCTTCCAAACATTTCCATCGCCCCACAAGAAAACTCCACGCCCAGTGAGCAGTTGTTCCCGCTTCTCCTCTCGCAACCTCCAGTTACCATTCATCTACTTTTTGTCTCTGTGGATATGCCTGTGTTGGACATTTCATGCAAATGGACTCGCATACTAAGTGGTCTTCCGTGACTTTCCCTTAGCATAATGCCTTCAAAGTTCGTCCGTGCTGGGGCGTGAGTCAGCACTCCATTCCTCTGTGTGCCTGAGTGACAGTCCCCTGTGGGGCGTGCCCCATGTCATGTCTTCATTCACCTGTTGTTTGGGCCACTCCTGCACTTTGGATATTGTGAATGGTGCTTCTGGGAATGAGTGTTCAGTAAGTTTAAATGTGAATTAGCAAATACTCATACACACACAACTAGAACGTTAATTAAATCTGCAACTTGATCGGTAATGATTATTTCCTCTTCACAGAGATTTGAGATTAAACCGCAAATGTCAGTGAGTAGGACGGAGGATTTTGTGCACAATATAAAGAAGAGACAGCCCTGGTAAATTACAGATGTCCATCACGTCTACAGAATCCCTTTTGTCCTCTAAAATAACATTCTCTAATCCCAGGGATTAGAACCTGGGTATTGCTGGGGTCACTACTCAGTCCACCACAAGCACTGAGGCCTGAAGTTCCATTACTAGGAGACCAGAGAGTGAAAGGTGCTCCAGGCAGAAACATAACATACACAAAGGCCCCGAGGCAAGAATGGGGCTGGCACCCACAGGAATAAGAGAGGGGTGAGGCTGAAAATATACACTATGGTCTTTGGCCAAATTAAGCACTTGGGTCAGTGTCCTAAAGATAATGAAAAGCCAGGAAAGAGTCTCGGGACAGGCATGGATGGGTCTGGCTGGATGTTAGAAGTCATTCTAGCCTCATTCTAAGTGGGTGAAATAGAGAGAGGGAATAGCAGGTGCAGGGGGAAGAATCAGGAGGCTGTTGCCACAGTTCTGCTGTGAAGTGGCCAAGGTGGAAATGAGTGTGTGGCTGCAAGGACCAAAGAAAGGGGGAAACACTCAAAAAAAGTGTATAGGGATCAGTGGCTCGTGATAGACCAGCTTTGCTAGTCATCTGCTCATTCGTTCATTCTACAAACATTTACTGAGCTCTTAGCATGTGTTAGGTATTGTGCCTGGTGCCCAGAATATACCGCTGAGCTCACTGTGTGATCCTGGACAAGTTAATCAATATCTAGGCCTCAGTTTTCCCATCCATGCAGTGGAGATTTGACAGTGTTTGTGTCTTAGAGGGCCATGAGGGTTAGTGAATGAATGAAAGCAAAGAGTTTAGGATGGGGCTTGGCACAGAGGAAGTGTTTGGAGCAGCAAAAACCAAAACAAAAACAACCATCCCAGCTTTGGCTCACCTCTCATTAGTTTGGTCAGTGAAAGAAATTCACCCAGGAAAGCATTTGCATAAACATCCATCCATAGCTATAGATCTCTTTGGCATAATGAATCATGAGAAATCTCTTCCATAAATATATATAAAGTATATATTAATGAGCCAAAATTATGCTTCTTGCTATAGGGGAAAAATGAGCAAAAACTAAGCAGGCATTGTCTTCAAGGAGCTTATTATAGTCTAGTAGGGGAGACCAACATTAGTCAAATAAACATACCAACCCAGGCAACCGGTGTTAAGAGAGAGATGGTCAGTGTTCCAGAAAGTCTGTGGTGGGTGGATTGACTTGACCGAGGAAGAAATAGAAAGCCTTATGGAAGTGATACTCATGGTGAATCAAGAGGATAAGGTGGTGTTAACTGAGCAGAAAGGGATAGTAAAAACATTCTAAGAAGAGAGAAGAGTGTGTGCAAAGGTCCTGAGGCCAGTGTGAGTATGGTGAACATGAAAGACTGCAGTCAGACCCCTGGGATGGAACCTGAAGAGGTACAGGAACCTGGGTGCGGGTAAGGCTGGCAGGCTCAGCAGGCACTGAACTCTGGTGGGCTTGTGGGCCATTTCGATGGATTTTGTCTTTATCCAAGTGGAAATGGGAAATTTTGTAAGTATTTTAAGTGGCTGGGAGACACATTTAAAGATGCATTTGGGAATAACTCTCTGTTTTGAGTGTTAAGAAGAGATGAAGAGGGAAGTAAGAGAAACATCAACCAGGACACTACTGCACTGGCTCAAATGAGATAGTAATGACGTGTGCTAGCCTGAGGGTGGAGACAAGGGTATGACGCTGAGGGCTGTAGTGATGTGTTGAGTATGGGGGTGAAGGAGGGACAGGTGGCAGGGGTGACTCCAGCATTTTTGGACTGATGCAAGTAGAATTTCAGATGGCGAGGTGAGAAGTGGAGGTAACTCATGTCACAGTCCTTCAGGTCCTCAAGAAAACAGAAACCTGGCTCATTTGCTGAGAAAGAGGGTTTTGAAGAAAAATGTGGATTTTAAGGGCATACAAACATTTTGAAATGGCAGCTGTGAGGGCTCAAGTAACAAGAATGACTTGCAGAAGTGATGACCTGATTGAAATCAAACTGAATGCATAGAAACCACAGGTTTAGAGTAGACATTTCATCTGATATGTCTCAAAAGATCCAGCAGTGTTTTCTTTCTCCATTCCAGGTACATAAGTGTTCGTTGAGCAAGAAGGTAGATAAAGCCAAACAGCAATTTGTGACTTTCCCGAGCCAGCGGAGACAGTGGCTTGGCCCATCCGTACAAGTCAGCTTGCTCTGCTGTGGTTCTTCCACTAGCAATCCTGGTGTCGAACTTTAGGCTACAGCCTAAAAGGTGGAATAACTCCATTGAGATTGAATATTTTATTTGAATGTTTTCCTTATCAGTGAAACCTGGATATATAATGTTAGCAGCAGAATTTGGTACATATACAATTGTTTGATTCTCAGGAATTAGAATATGAGTGAGATGGAGGGAAAAGAAAAAGGAATCATTTGCCAGCACCCTGCCAAAGCTAATAATGTTTCATTACTGTAGGACTTTTCAGAACCTTTATAATTCTAAGACAGAAGCTCCTGAGTCATTATTAATTCTAAGGGTGAAAAAAATGAGTTGCAAATAAGAGCTACACATAACTATTACCTAACATATTGGCATTCTAGGGGGGGAAATAAGCACATAGTAGGTAGATTACCTTGAATTTTATAATATCAAATTTTAGCCCATGGAAGGGATTATACTCCAAAATTATATCTTGGGAATATCAGATCAGGCCATTATACAATTCTTCCTATGGTTCCCACCATATTTCTAAAAGAGTATTATTTTATACTATAACTATATTCAAGATTGTGCCTATTTCTCAATTGCCTTCCTCAGAATTTAATTTTGTTGCCTAAATGGGGGAAGTCTGTTTTCTTTCCCAGTTATGGCCCAAATAATAAATGTTGATGTTACTGTGCTATAAAAATATGTCCTCTATAAATTGCTTTGCTTGTCATTAAGATGTTTCCTGAACAAGTTGAACACATACTATGTTTTTCTCAGACACTTGCCACGGTCTTAAATTACCTGCTGTGTCTGTACATATTCAGAAGGCTATATGGAAATGTGCCAAGTGGCTCAGGAGAAAATCATTTCTAAAGATTAGGAGGAGACTTGGGAAAGCTTTGGCTCTTGTTGCTTGGATTGTTTACAAATGCGTTTGTTTTTGAGGTAACGTTTGGTTATTTTTTTCCCCAGATTTATTTCGGTTCGCATTAGTCATCAGCATTACCCTCTCTGCTCATTTCCACAGATGAGCAATCAGAATCTTGAGCTGGAAATGACCAGTTAAGACCAACAATCTGTTGATGTAGTGGAGAGGGGAAAAACGCAGTCTCAATTGAAAGTGCTTTTATAGGATTTCACCAAGGCAATTGAGTTCAAATTTAGACTTAACTATGGAGTGAAACTTGAGAGAATATTTTGAAGAGGGAATGAGATCCTCCGGTAATAGGACATCCTGTGGGTAGACAGGTTGCAGAAGTGTGAGGGATGCACAGAGGAAAAGGGTCCATTGGTGGATTAGTATCAGCTTCCTGCTATCCTGTGATTGTTTTTGCCGCTTATTTGGAGATAGGCACAGAGAGAAAGGCGTAGTTATCATATTGCCAGACGAGGCAGGGTTGGAAGAGATCCTTGTCCAGTCGGAATGTGCAATGTGTGTTGGCAGACACACTAAACTGGAATGATCCACATGCCAGGGTTTCCAGATACCCGGAAGTAGACTGCTGGTAGAAGACTGTACAATTTTATTTAAAAAATCATGTTAAATGATAGCCATTTGCCCACCACAAATATCATGCCAACTTACATTTTCACTACCAGGGCACACACTGGAATCCATGTAAACAGTTCTCTATCCTGAGGACTTCCCAGAACCTTTATTATACCAGTGCACATTGTAAACCTTCAAGGGAGGCATCCGGTATATGAAGTGTTTCCCAAACTTTGTTTTCCAAGGAACTCCTACAAATACCTGGAGGATCTAGTATCCTTAGAACACAATTTGGGAAGTAATAGTGAAGATGAAAGTGTAAGACTTAGAATTCTAGGAGAAGGAAAAGCTAAAAAGTGAAAGAGGAGAACTCTAACAGGGAGAAGGCACGGAGGCAGGCTTGAGAGCCATTTTTAAAGGGCTGTTAGCAGTAACGTTGACAATCCGAGTTCTTATTTTTGGAGCATTGTGTGTGTCAGTTGCTCATTTCATTCCACCAAGAGCTCCATGCGGGAGGTACTATAATTATTCCCATTCTATGGATGATAAAACTGCTGCATAGAGAGGTACAGTATTGCCCTAGGTCATGCAGCTAGATTAAGCTTGTTCTCTCTGTGTGGCCCCAGAGGCACATGGGGTCCAGAGAAAAAGATGTCAGCCTGACATCTGAAAAAGGGCTCAGGCAGTCAAAAGCTGGCCATTAACTGTTAAGAATATCAAAGAGAATTTCTGTGTGATCCAGGCATTGTCCACACAGTTTTCTGGCACTCTGCCCATGAGTCATCTCTCTCTGCAGCTCATTCTTTGACCTCAGGTACAATCTGCATGGTCCTGAACCTTTCTAGTATTTAGGTGGCTTGTCCTGGATGAGACCTACTTAAAAATATGTTGTGCTATTACCAAACCGTGACACCAGTTTTTTTGGTGACAGTGTCTGTGAAGACTATTGTGAAGAGATGCAGACATTGTCTTGGCTTCCTCTTGACATCTCCTGGCTGATGCCTTTATTCTCACTCCTGCTCATCCCCTGACACATAAGCCAATCTTGTCTCAGACTCTAAAGCCAGCCATCAGCTCCAGCCTCTGGTCTGTGTTCACGCCCACTGACCAAGGATGATGGAGATAAGCCTAGCTACAGCTAATCCATATGCCTGTTAAATTATTAGGAAGGTGCCAACACTCTTTCATAGACATCTTCTTCAATCTCTTTATCATTGTAAAATACATATAACACTGAATTCACCATCTTAACCATTTTAAGTGCACAGTTCAGTGGTATTGAGTATATTCATAATGTTGTGCGACCATCTCCACCATCCATCTCCGTAACTCTTTTCTTCTTATAAAACTGAAACTCTATACTCATTAAACAATAATTCCCCATTCCCCTCTCTCCTCAGCCTCTGGCAACCATTTTATTTTCTACTCTATGATTTTGACTACTCTAAATACCTCATACAAATGGAATCATACAGTATCTTTTGGTGATTGGTTTATTTCACTAAGTATACTGTCCTCAAGGTCCATTTATATTGTAGCATATTGCAGAATTTCCTTCCTCCTTAAGTCTAAATAATATTCTACTGTATGTATATACCAAATTTTTCTATCCATTTATTCATCGGTGGACACTTGGGTTACTTCCACATTTTAGCTATTGTGAATAATGCTGCTATGAACAGGGGTGTACAAATATCTTTTCAAGACCTGCTTTCAGTTCTTTTGGATACCCAAAAGTGGAATAGCTGGATCATATGGTAATTCTATTTTTAATGCTTTGAAAAGCCACCATGCCATTTTCCATGGTGGCGTTTACATCCCTGCTAACAGTGCACAGGATTGCAGTACCCTCACATCCTTGCCAACACTTATTTTTTGTTTTGTTTTGTTTTGTTTCTCTGTTTTGTTCTGTTTGATAGTAGCCACTGTAGTAGGTATGAGGTGGTATCTCATTGTAGTTTTGATTTGTGTTTCCTAATTATTAGTGATGTGGAGCATTTCTTTTCATGTGCTTATTGGCTATTTGTATATCTTCTTTGGAAAAACGTCTTTTCAGATACCTTAAAAATGTTTTAACATGTCACAGTATTGAAGCATTGTGATGGATTGGCATAATTGACCTTGTAAGAAAAATGATAACCAGAGAAACTATGGATATTTGGTTAGTTTGTGATCCTTTACCATCTATTGTTGGTACCTGTCAGTCTTATCACTCCTTCCCTTTCTTCATCTAACTGGCCTGGCTCATCTTTTAAGACATGTGGTAGACACAATGTGTTCACCACACCCACCTCCTTTTCCTTTGGCTGTAGCTTTAGACTTAGTTTCCCATCATTTCTTGCAGTTAGGCAGGCCCTGCAACAGAGGCAGGGGAATTTGGTAGAAGTCATTAGACCACACCTAGGCCTCCTTAACCCTCTTTCGCCATCCACTAGCTAAATTGAGAGCACTCCAGGGGCCAAAAGACGTCATAGCCCAAGAGGGAAGGACCTGGGTCCCAAAAACTCCCCATGACATTGAGCAACCAGAACAAAGTAATATTTATTTGTTAAGCTGTTGAGAAATTGTGTTGAGAAATACAAGGCTCTGCCTAATACAAGACTCAGCTCTACCTTGTCAGGTATTTTCCCACGTACAGTAAGGTCCTTTCTGATGGGAATGCATAAACCCTGAACAGCGTGCAGGCCCCACCAGGCAGAGGCTGTGTCTATCTCATTGGCTATTGTACCCCATTCCCCAGCACAGTGGCCGGTATTTGGAAGATAATCAATAAAAATTAGCTATTTTTACCATTAATTTTAGTATTAGTACTACATGACCCTTGCTTCTTAACATGTAGGACATGGACCAACATGGCATCACCTCAGATCGTGTTAGAAATGCAGAGTGTCAGGCCCCACATTCCCCTTACTGAATCAGAATATGCATTTTCACAAGACCTCTGGGTAATGCCATTCCTGAGGAGCTACGCATACTAACATTAAGAGACATTGCTCTAGACCGGCTGCTCCTAGCCCTGGTAGCACATTAGAATCATCCTATTGGAATTCCTTTCAGAATCTCTAAAACACTGTTTTTGTTTTTGCTTTTGTTTTTGTTTTTGTCTTAAGGCTACCCAAGTAAATCTAATATGCAGCCAGGGTTGAAAGCCACTGCTCTGTATCAGTAGTTCTCACACTCTAGCATATATCAGCATCCCCGGGGTTGGGGGATAGTTAAGACACGGATTGCTGGACGACCATGTATAGAATATACGGCACAGTGTCTGACTCAGTGAATCTGGGGTGGGGATGGACCAAGAATTTGCATTTTTACCAAGTTCCCAGGTGCATTAGTTTTTAGAGCTACCATATCAAAGTACCCAAAACTACGTGGCTTAAAACAACAGAAATTTATTCTCTTATAGTTCTGGAGGCTAGAAGTCCAAAATCAAGGTATTGTCAGAGTTGTACTCTCCCTGACAGCTATAGGGGAGAATCCTTTCTTGCCTCTTCTCATTTCTTATGGTTTCCAGCAGACTCTGGTGTTCCTTGGCTTGGGTCCATACATCGTTCTAGGCCCCTGTCTTCACATAGCCTTCCCTCTAAGATTATCTGTCTTCTGCATTCCAATTTCCCCTTTACATAAGGACCCCAGTCACAGTGGATCAGGGCCCACTCTAATGACCTCATTTTATCTTACATTCCTCTATAAAGACCCTGTTTCCAATTAGAGTCATTGAAGCCCTGGGAGTTGAGATTTCAACATATCTTTTGGCAGGAGGGACACAATTCATCCTGTCGCACCAGGTGATTTTGATGCTGCTGGCCCAAGGACCCCACTTGGAGAACCACTGCTGTACTGGAAGCTACAAGAGCACAGGAACAATACCCATTCCTTTCAGCACATTCTACCAAGAGCTTAGCATATGGCTCGGTTTTCAATAACTATAGGTCAAATTAATTAATTAATATTCCTTCCATGAGGCCATTTGGCCTGCATAAAAGACTTCAATCTTTTCCTGATGCTGTTAGAGACTTAATATGTGACATTTCATCTAGCAGGCACTCAATAAATGTTGAGTGAGTGAACATAGCTGTCAGTCCTCATTAAAAATGTAGAAAGGAAACTTACCGAGTGCTCATGCTTTCATTCCACCTTATGGAGCCAAATGATAGAATGCTTATTAAATGACATGGCTCCTTTAATGGGAAATTAACAACCTACAAAACATTGTAGATTGGTAGCAGGAGTTTGATGAACTAACTGGCTATGGTAATTTGTGGATTGCCCTGCCTTGGTTCCCTAATGAAAATTCATCTCTATTTAGCAAGTGCTGTGAACTATCAGAGAAAGGGAGAGCTCCCTCTGTGAATCCTAGGAACCTCTAGCTTGGTCTTCAGTTTCATAATCACTGTTAATTTTCACCTAAGCCAGTGGATGTTAAGTGTGAGCGATTTTGTCCCCAGGGTCTATTTGGCAATGTCTGCAGACATTTTGGTTGTCACAGTTATGGGTGCTAAAGGAATCCAGTGAGTAGAAGCCAGGGATGCTGCTTACCACCCAAAAATGCACAGGACAGCCCCTGCAACAAAGAATTATTCAGCTCCAAATATCCAGAGTGCCAAGGTAGAAAACCCCAGACCTAAGCAAAGATAAAATGGACATGAATTTGCCTCAATGGGCAAGACCATGATTTCGGAACCATCCCATCATTGGATGTGGCCAGAGGCAGAAGAGCCAAGCAGAGCAAAGCTTTGTCTCTTAGTATCTGGCTGTTGGGAGCAGAGTTGGAGCTCTCCTGGATTAACACAGAGACCTTTCAGCCATCACTGCAATACAGGAAATGAACTGCACCAAGCAACTTCTAGGTGTCAGGCTCAGTGCAACATGCTTGGGACACATCCTTTTGTTAAATGTGAGATGATGCATCACAATGTCTCTGAGGTAGGGACTATTACGATCCTCCTGGAGATCCCAGATGAGGAAGCTCCAGCTTTGAGGCTGAATAGTGAACCCAGCATAATAATGCTGAATAATAAAATCCTAGAGCCCAGGCTACAGGACTCCTGATGTCTGTATTTTTAATCCCTTTTATTTTCTGTGTTTGAACTTGGGTTCAAATCCCTGCTCTGCTATAAACTACTTGTGTGGTCTTGGGCAATGCATTTAACCCTTCACTGTCTTTGTTTCCTCATCTGCAAAATGAGTTTCAATAATTGTTCAAAAAGTTTCTACTCAGATTAAAAGATATAAAATGCCTTTCATAATGCCTGGCTACAGTATGGGCTTAATATATATTAGTCCTTCTCCCCCTCATGGGCCATTATTTACAGATATTAAGAAAGAGAAATGTATAAGTATGATAAGTAATCCTCTTAGCTGATAGGACTTTCCTTAAACTAAGTAGGAGACTCCATTTACTGGAAAGATACTGTCCATGATGAAGCTTTTATTCTGTTCACCTTCCTCAGGGAGTACTTGAAAATAACTCATGAACTCACTGTGAGAAACCCATGTCAGAAGCCCAGTCGGGACTTAATTAGTCCTTCAGCATCTTAGCCCATCTTCTAAGTTGTTCAATGTTAAATCCAAATGACCCTGGCTGGGAAGATGTGGAAAACTTTTAAGCACATTTTAACATGCTCAGTGCTAAGAAGACTTTACAGTAACAGTTGGAGTATTTTAAGGATTTCTGATGTCTGTGAGGAAGAAAAATATATATTTTTGTGGACACACTAAATTAGATGCTTACAAAGTATGTTTCCCTCCCCTGGGGAAGATTAATTAATTTTTGCTGTAACCAGCCTCATTTCATGGGGCCACTAGAGGAGGATTCAAGATTTGGTCCCATCTTTCTCACTCTGTAGGAAGCCTCATTATCTGCAAATGTCCACACAGGGAGAAGTCCACTCCCTGGGCATGGCCTTCCCCTGTTCACAGCCTGCCCCAGGCTCAGGTCTCAGCATACCTCTTATGTCATCCTCGGACTTACCATTCCTCTTCCTGCTACCTTCCCATTCATAAATATTCCTGTCCAGTGGTTCCCTCCTTTGTTTGCCAGGATAACTCCTACTTCAAGAACCAGTTCAAGTATTGCCTCCTTTTGCAGCTTTCCTCAACCTCCCCTTGCTTTCCTGACCTTAGTATCCCTAGAATCTTGGCATCCCCAGTACCTAACACAGAATCTGTGTTAGGTAGCAAGTAGCCACAGATAATGGCTCAACTGACTTAAACTAATTTAAAGCTTTATTTCCAGTTGTACCAGTTACTCATCTGTTGGCCATGCCACTGATTTTTTTTAATCAAATAAGGTAAAAAGCTATTGTTCTTTATTTCTCTGGGTTCAAAGCATTCTGAAAACAACCTTAGGAAAATCTGTTTAGGGAATGCAATATAAATGCCAAATAACATCTTGGGAGTGGTGCCATTTTACAAATTGATGACATCCGGGTTAACGAATGTTGTATGGTATGCTCCCAGTCTTTGCTCGAAGAAGTCTAACTGCTACTTCCTGTGTAGTTGAGTCTGAGAAGACACAGTGGCATGGGAAGAGGGGGCAGATTGGGAGGGCTCTCTTCCCCTGGGCTCAGAGAACACACAAGCCATCTGTGTATCAGCAGCACCCCTTTCGCAGTCCACACCGGGCAGTCGTTCCTAGGTTGATGTACATCTACACCGCTAGACAGAGGACACTCCAGTGCTGTGGCTGGGTCTGTCTTGTCTGCAATATCCACAGTGCCAGTGTGCATCTGGCCCATAGTGGGTCTTCAGGAAAGACTAGCGTGATGAAAGAAATGAATGAATGAATTACAACAGGGAATGGAAGGCATTCTTCTGGTCCTAAAAAGCCTTGTCTTCAAGCTCAAGGACCACTGTTGGCTTGAATTTTAATTCATAAGGCTATCTCTATGTGTCCCATCTTTTCAGCAAAGGTTTATGTGTCAGGCACTGTGCTAGACCCTAAGGATATGGTCATTCATGATAACTCACAGAGTCCCTGACACTCATGAAGCTTAGAATCTAGTGGGAGAGGTAAACTTTAATCAAATGATGGCACAGATAAATGTGAAGTTATGACCTTTGCAAAAAGCTTAAAAAGGAAAGACACATGTTGCACTGAGAGTATTTAGTTGGGAGCCTTGATACAAGGGGATCTGGGGAGCCTGGGACTGTGGGGAAGACTCTGGAGTCCTGATCCAACAGACTGAGCAGGTGAAGGAGTAAGAAGGAGGTGAGTACAAGGGAGTGCGGGGCACAGAGGAACTTTCCTGGGGCGTCAGGAACTAATGCGTGGAAGAGAATGGTAGGAGACAAGCAGACAAAGCAGGCTATGGCTGGATCCTTTTGGGCTCTCTTAGGAATCTTCATCCATATCCTCAGAGCATAGGAAAGCTTTCACGGGCTTGAGACATGGAGACAATATGAGCAGAGCTGATTCTGGAATCATCACCTGGGCTGCTGCCTGGAAAGTGGATTGGGGGAGGCAGGAGTGGGATGAGAAGACTGGCTGAAGCAGGTGTACAGGTGAGAGATAATGATCACTTAAACCCAGCGATGGCTGCAGGGTGGGGAGAGGTAGGCAGATTTAGGAGATTTGAGGAGATGAGCTAAGCAGGACTTGAAGGTATTTGTTTTACATCAGTGGTTCTGAACCAGGATACATGTGCCCCCCAGGGGACATCTGTTAAGGTCTGGAAACTTTTGGTGGTTGCAGCTGGTGGGGAGACCTGGAGGGGGGAGTTGTACTACTGGCATTTAATAGGTAAAAACCAGGGATGCTGCTAAGTATCCTACAAAGTACAGGACAGTCCCTCCCCCAACAGCAGATTTTCCTGGCCCTGAATCAACAGTGCTGAGGGTGAGGAGCCCTAAGGGAGATGTAGGAAGATCAAGAGGCACAGGGTCAAAGATGACCCTCAGGTCTTATCTTGCTAACAGGGTGAAAGATCATGCCATTCTCTAAAAACTGGAGACCCTGGGAGAACAAGTTCTTTTAGAGAGAATATGGGGCAACTGAGGGCCACAAGATGAGTTTTTGAGGCATTTTGGAGGCATCCATTTGGGGAAATAGCTTATTTCCTTCCTAAGTTTTCACCAGTCCCTGGAAGGCAGCCTTTTTTCCCCTTGTTAGTGCTATTTCCAGCCACCCTACTCTGCATCCCCACCTCCCCACACCCCACCTTCTCATGTCCCATCCACCACCTGGTTTGTGTCCCAGAAGCCCTTTCATTCTCAGCTTTTTACTACCGTCCCTGTAGCAACACAGGCAAGAGTAACAAAACACTTGGATAGCATCTTCATTTGCATTTTTTATTTGTCTCCTCGTGTGTCATATTCTCCTTAAGAAAACTGAGAGAGAAGTGTGGGGTTTCTTTCCCGCCATCTGCATAATTTTTTTTCCTGTCTGGTTAAGTGCTTGTGGGCACGCGGGCAGATCAAGAACCACTCTAAAAGCCTGGAGGGGCAGGGAGAGGCCTGGTGACCTGTGACCCAGTGAAAGCCAAGCTTAACCTCTGTTCACATGTCGTTAACTGTGCTGTCTAAGCCTGGGGGTGTTGCCTTGGCAGGAATGATGCAGACATGCTGTGATCGAGTCCTTGGGTCTCACCTTGGAGAGCTCATGGGAGCACCTGAAAGTCAATCCCCCAAAATAGCTCCCCTTTCCAGGTTGCCCATCGCTGCTTTACCCCATCTCTCTTCCTTTCTTTGTGCAAGGTACGTATCTGGCTGTACGTGAAAGGAAAGGGATTTCAGAGGCAAGTATCATAGCATTGTTTTGAGTGGATTAAATTGTGTGTGAGCAGAGCAGCCTGCATTACGAGGAACATAGTAGAATGATACGAACCCTCCGACAACCCTCCACTGGCTGCAGACCACCGTCTGCTCTGCCACTTGCACCCTCGAATGTCCCTCTCTGGGATTCCCCAGTCTGGCTTGTGACAATATTCCAGCACGGAGCACCACCCCTTCCAGAACACTGTGACCACAGCTTCATTTCTCACATCATATTTGTCCACACTCAAAAAAAATCTGCACAGTCTGAGAAATCAAGTTAATGAAATTGCTACCACTTTGAATTTTCAATAAGAAAAAGACAAAGCAGAACTTGTCAACAAAAGAAAGAGTCACTCTCTACAATCCTTTAGAGGAGAGGTGGAAGCAGGGTTGATACAAAAGCTTGTTCCCGTAATCAGAGCATTTGTAACTGTTGGTGCACCAAGGGGAGAGAGAGAGCCCCGAGAGGGGAAAGTACAAGGTCAGTTTTAACTGTGTCAGTCTTTCCTGCCAGCTTGCTGATGTGATCTGGGTTGTTCACACAAAAAGGAGACTTAGCTGACTAAGCAGAAAACACTGACTAGCACCAGCTGCTCAGGGTGGGAGGCACTGTTGCCTTCCAGGGGAGGGATCAGAGCTTGCTGCTCCTACTCTTTGGGATTCACAGCCTTTGAGCACAGGAAATGCATTCTATAAAGCTGCCTCTCACATTGGCACTTCAATATCGGCACAGCTCCAAGTGTTTGACCGAGACAAGCAAGAATGCCTATCACATCTCTTGGTCAGCTGTCCAGCAGGAATTTAAAGTCAGAAAGACCTAGAAACATTGTGTCCCCTAAAGGAGCCCCTTTCATCCAGGGGGTGCAGGTGGAAGGTGTCATTGCTCTTGGTGAAGCCTCCAAGCATACATTTTGATGTCTTAATCCTCGTGGAAGGAGTGATAGAGTTTTACAGTAATATGCAGTGGGGAGCCATCAGTGACATTGGGTGGTTGAACGCTGCTGTCGGCAGTGTTTTAATGACAGACAGACAATTGATTTATAGGAGGTCAATTGCCAAGCAGTTAATCAGAAGGCAAGTTCTGCTTTTAATGGAGGAGTTGGCCCAAGTCTGCACGCTGGCCTGGGGAGCCGTTCCTGGGAATTCCCGCTGTGGGCCCAAAAGGAAGGGGAAGATATCAGTCCTTCTGAGGGAGGCATAGCAATGTTTTCTGCAAGTTCTGTGAGGGCGGGGCTGTGTCCATCTTGTTCACTATCGTATCCTTCATAGCTGAAACATTGTGGACTTTAAATAAACATCTCTTAAATAAATGAAAAGTAAATGAGTTGGAAGCTACCCTACTTATCCTATTTCACATCCAGGATTTTTCAGGTCCACTGATGGCAAATCCAACCTCCTAAGTGAGAAATCTCTGAGTTGCCTCAAATGTCTTTCTCGCTCTTCCCTACCAAGTCCTGTGTACTGTGCCCTAGGAGAATGTCTCTGATATGTCCCCTTGTCATTTCCCACTCCCCTCTATCCTTCATATTCCCCTTAGTCTTTCACCATAAATCCCAGCATGTTACAACCTTGCTTTAAGACAATCAAACGAACAAATGTTTTTTGGACCATAGGATTCACTGTTAGATACGAGATACTGGACCTTTACAATCAGCCTCCTTACTGCCTCCCCAACCTCATGTCCTCCACGTGTCAGTGCTTTCCACACACCCACCTTACATCTTCATGCTCAGCCTGGACTCCATCCTTCTCTTCTCTATCTGGCAAAACATTCTCATTCTTTAAAGTGAAGTTCTTCCTTTTGTTAAGGAAGAACTATGCAGCATCTCCTGGATACTCTATACTGTCATTCTGTAAGATGTGTCACCTGGGGAGCCTTCTCTGATCCCTCTTCTCCCTTAATGAATCAAATCATCTCTCCTTTTGTCCATTTTCTATCACTTTGCAGCATCATTATCAATTTGTATACCCATCTCGCCTACTGGCCTACGAGGGCATGGAGTCAGGGGCCGTGGCATCTTGATTAGTGCCCCCCACACCAGTGACCAATGTAGTTTCTGGCACATAACTAATGTTAGTTGAAAAAGTAGACATATAGATGGTGGAGGGATAGGTGAATGGGTAGATGGATGGAATGGCCAGAGATCTACCCATCTAGGTGGGTGGGTAGATGGGCAGGTTTACAGATGGACAGGTTCTACGTGTGACAAAATGAATGGGGAAGTGGTTGGTTGGTTGGAAAGATAAGAAATTGATTAATTCCAGGAAAATGCTAATAAAATAATTTGACAACTCCACCACTCTCTGCTATGATATAAATGATAGGACATCATCCAAGGAGAGCTGAGCATCCCCTAGGTCTATTTGCCATTTGCCTGGGAATTCTGGGGTTCTGGGTACACAGAGTGTGATCTAGAAGGGAGCTCATGGGACCCAGCTGGGCACATTTCCTTGTCCCTGGGGACTCTCTACCATGGAGAAGGGCACAATTGCCTCTATCTCACCAGGAAATGTTTAAGACATGTGGTCAAGGAAAAGTCAACATCCTAGCCAATCCAGTAACTCCTGTAACTGTCAGTTACAGTGAGAGATGTACTAATTGCTCATTGTTCACATGATAAATCCTTGCTCAAGACATCATCCTGGCACAGCCCTGGGTCCCCTAGTTAGGCATTAACTAATAGGAGACATGCAAAATGTTGATACTGCAGAATAGAGAGGCAAAAGAGACTCACACTCAAAGGGCAAATTACTTTCTTTGCAGTGAGAAGAAAGTCACATTACTCTAAGAAGCTGCCTAATTATTGCAATTATACCCAAAATAGTCAAACTAGTTTGCTACAAGTTGAGGAATTGCATCTTAAATGAACTTGTCACTACAGAAAGAATGTTGGAACATGGCAAAAGAGATTACTATCTTCAGGGGAAAGATGGAAACAGATCTCAGCCCAGTTCCTTCTCTAGAAGCCTGTGATTATGTGTAAACATTTTTGCTGAGGGAGCATTTATTACAGTTATTCAATTTAGCATTTCACAGTATACCATGGAAACTCTAATGTGAGTTCTGAGCTGTTCTATATTCAAATAGTTAAAACTATCTGTGAGTGAGATCTAATATCTAAATTCATAAAGTAAGCTGTTATATATTGAAGATTTTTTGAAATAAAGGAATGCAGTTTCATTGTAGAAAACACAGGAAACACAAGGTTATAAAAAGAATTTATCTATAATACCATCATCCAGAGAAAACTATTATTACTAGCAAGCGTGTTTCTTGTTAGTTCTTTGCTGTCCATCTTTAATAACATTGAAATTTTGATGCATACATCATTGTCTTTGCTATATTCTTTCATTTAATTTTTATGAGCATTTTGACCTAATCCATAGACATTAAAGCACAGATGTTTAATGCCAACATAGAAGTTGCCGTTTTGATGTACCATCATTTATTTAACCAAGAGTTTCTTTTAGAAACTTTGTTTTCCCTACTGTAAACAATTCTGAGTGGACGTTCTCATACCGATAGCTTTCCCCATGCTCTACCCGTTTCCTTAATGAATGCCTATGGATAGAATTATTCAGTCCATGCCTGTAGGGGCTTGTGGATTTAGATCTCAGTGCAATGGTGCCATTCCTGGTTGAATCTTGCCTTCTAAGTCTTTCTAAACCTGGGTCTAGAAATACAAGGTAAGGGTCTTAGGTGAAGAAGAAAAGAAGCAGTGAAAGGGGGGAAAAGAAACACAAGGATAGCCAAAAAGCTAAACCCAAGCCTGTGAATTACTCTGTCCCCGGAGACAAGAAGCCCTACTGGCTGGGAACAGCGAGCCAAACAGAAATGGAACTGAAGAGCTAAGACAAGAAGAAATTTCATGGAACCATTGGAGGAGGGATTAGTGGTGATGGAGGCAAGGACGACAAATGGGAATGTAGAAAAGAAAAATGTCGAACTAGCTCTGAAGGAAGGGGGCACTAACCAGGGCTTTGCAAGCCAGGGAGCCTCTGATGAAAGGGCCCGTAAAGATCTACCAGCGCAGGCCCTGCTGAGCCATCTTGTATTCAACGAGTGCCACTCTGACCCTTTGCCTCCAGAACAGTGGGGAAGGCTGAAAGAGGGGGCACTGACCGTAGCACAGTGACAAGTGAACCTGCGACACGTGTGGAGACTGAGGTTTGTGCAGTGGTAACCTCAGGCAGACCCGCGGGCATCTGAGACCTTTGCTGCACAAAGGGCAGTGGATGGCCCAGCAGGGCGGAAAACACCTGGGAGTCTGGCAGAAATGCCTCGTCTCAGCCCCTGCCTGCCCCAGACCTACTGAATGGCAATCTGCATTTTAACCGCATCCCCTACGCAGGCGATTCCTACACACATTAAAATTTGAGAAGCACTCTCGTAGCAGACATCTTTTCATATGGATTTCAAACGCCAGTGCTGCTTAGATTTAAAAGTGCTGATCTCTCTGATTCCCTGTTCACTGGAAAAGCCAAAGATTTATGTGAGCACTGGTAGTTGACTGAATCACATGTGCTTTTTAGAAGAGTGATTTCCAGATATAAAGTTCAAACATGATGTTAGATGCTTAGCATAGGTGGAGAAAACCAGTCAATAAGCTGAAGGCTGCATGAAACCTTTCTGAGTTTTTGAGAAAAGCAATCTGCTTCGGGGATGCTTTCCAAAGTCCATCCGAACAGGTGTTGCTATCCCAGGTTTTAAAACAGAATATAGCAGGTTAGTTAATGCGTGTCCTCTCACCTCTCAAGCCCAGAAAGTAAAATATGTTGCAATTCCAAGTACTTTACATAAAATATCCATGCAAGGATAGTCTGTTCTGTTTATATCATATGTTTATGTTTCTTCAATAAAAAAATAATTTTGGGAATTTGGGCTTACCGGATACAGGCAAAGCTGTGGCCTGGGGAAGCAAGATTAGCACCTGAAACATTTTAACTGTTTTCTCTGCCTTCTTCAGTAATTCAGCCATGTGAGCAATCTTAATGTTCAATGTAATTTCAAAGAGACTTAATAAGAAAAGTACGTAGGCAATTTACAAAAGTCTCCATTTTTCTTTTCTTTTCTGCCAGCAGCACTGTATTCAAAGTTAAGCATTGTATACACCTGAAACTAATATCATATTGTATGTCAACTATACTTTCATAAGAAAGAAAGAATAAAGTAATCTGCAGGGAAAAGCAGTTAAATATTAGGAGGGGTTTAGAGATGGTTTGGGTCTGGCATTGAGTCAGATAAATTATCATTGTCAGTTATTGTTGTTGTGATAAAGACTTCATAGGCTTTGGAATAAGCCAGCCCTGAGCATCCTTGTTCATGCGTTTAAATGCTAAGGGAGAGTCCACAGAGCTGCTGTAAGGAAAGGAGAGGAGGAAGCAGATCCTAGAGAAGAGAGATATCTGGAGGTGAAGAAACCCACCTCAGTTATCACCATCATCATAAAGAGACATTTACTGAGCATCTGCTATGTGCCAAGCAGGATGTAAATCACTTTACACACATCTTTTCATGTAGGATTCAACCAGCCCAATAAAGATGCTGAAACGGAAGCTTGGAGGGGGTCACATAACTCACCCTAAATCACACAGCTATTCAGTGACTCCTCCAAATTTGAATCCAGAGCTTAAGTTGTTCATCCTCACATTCTTCTCCTCCTCTCACTTTGAGTATTTCTGACAAATCAAGGGACATGGAGAGCAACAGGAAATATTTCCACATCAAGAAAACCACTTAGAATCAACATTGGCCCTGACCTCTTTAACTTGACTGTAGAGGGGCATGCTTTTATGGGGCACCCCACACCTCTCTCCGCACTTGAGTACTAAATAGCCAGATGTGCAAGGTTCCAGCTGATGCCAGGGAACTTTACAGCAAAGGAAATCTCTGGGTGCCTCTTGGGCGGTGACCACCCTCCCCCACCCTGCACTGCCCTGCACAGCTTTCCACAATAGCTGGCAATCACAATGCTAGAAACACTCATCTGAATCAGAAGAAACTCAATCACTAGCACCGTGTTAGATTACACAGTGGCAACCTAAAAATAAAAGGCCTTTCACAGTGAGACGCAGCAAGTGCTTTTTGGAGATCAATAAGAATACCATTATTTGGGCAGAAGCTAAAAGGAACGTGTGCTCTTTGCTTTAAACACGCAGAAGCCCAAATAAGGTTCTGATTAGGAGACAAAGGTGAGGGGTATTTATGAAGATGGCAAGGGGAAAGATTATGTCAATAGAAGGAGGGCATTTTTATTGCTGCAGGTAAGATAACAAAGCGATGTTAATGCTAAATAATGTTTTTAATTTGCAGTCCCGCAGTCATCAGTCCAGTGGTCATAATAACTGCCTTTTTTGTTATCTTGGCAAACGGTTTTGGGGACACGAGGTGGCGTAGGCCCAGCACGAAGGCTAATAAGTTGCCCTGTGGTGATGTTACGAAGGGTTGGATGTGCAGGGCAGCTCCTCCGGCGCAGCAGCTCCAGCCCCATTCTAAAGAGGCTCTGGCCGTACAGGGCAGGCGAAACTGAGTTTACAGTCGTGAGTGTGCAAGGCGCAGAGTTTATTCTTGTATTGCTCCTCCTGTATTATGTCTTTGTATTACAACTGTAAACCTACTTTTGCCCACCCTGCCTTATTGTTTACAAGAGCGTTTCGTGTTGAAGTGAACAAAGCTGTCTGCATGGCCTGTCCATGCCTTTATGCAAATAGGGACATTGGAAAGTTTGCCATCCGGGCTTTGGCCGGCACAGCACCTTCACCCTGACCCAGGAGTTCAGTCTGGGAGGCACTAGGAAGCTGTCTCGGCAGGCAAGGGGCGGCTGGGGTGTGGCCTTGCCTTAGGTGGTTCTATTACTTGGATGGTACCTTTAATCTCGACTTTCGGTCTGACCCCAGCAGCACCCTGTACCAGACTTCCCCTGCCACCTGAGGCTCAGAGTGATGAGAGAGGCCCTTTCCTTTGGGCACATGCTCTGGTCACTTCGAGTGACAGAGTCTTCAATATAAAACTGTATAAAATAGGAATTGGTTCAGATGTCTGGGTTGAGAGGCTGTAGATCTGTCTGTCACCCTACAAGCAGAGCCCCCCCCCCCAGTTGGCCGTACCCCAGGCCCCAGGGGATACTCAGCACTGGGCAATCAGTGACTGAACAGCATTGTATAAAAATGGATGCCCACAAGTGCTCTCGCAGTCTGCGGCATTGTTTCTTCTGATTCAGATGAGTGTTTCTACGGCAACAAGAATCCTTCTTGGACATAATAAATCACCTTCTGTGGAAGGGACTAGTATTTGGAACCATCACATTTGCTTCCTGCGAGTTCTGAAGATTTCAGAATGAACCTGCATTAACTAGTGGAATGTTGGAAGGTCATAGGTCATAAGTTATAAAATTGAATCTGGATGTGCGAGCTGGCAGCAGCAAAAGCAGAGCCACTCCAAGCTTTCAAAGAGCCCGCCCATGGCCACAGATGTCTGCTGGAGACAGAAACAAAGTGTGAGGCAAAATACAGAGATTTAAAAGTATCTACATTTGTCTACTATATGCAACAATCTTTTTTTCTCACTGGCTCTGTCTTTGGCAGAGTCAGTGTGTGTATAATGGGTGCCTGGAGCATGAATAATGTATGTACAGTGTGTGTTTCACTGACTTAGAAGGAGGAATGTGGGCCACAGGTCTTGAGCACTTTAAATAATTTACATTTTAAATCCTCATCTAGTCGGAGAGTAATCCGAGCCTGCATGTAACATTTATGAATGCAAGTAAAACATATCTTTTTCCAAATCCAAATTGCCTTTATCTGAGTGTTAGTATTTGAGTGAATTTAGTTGGCATCATTTAAACTTTGTTGAAATACCTAGTGCTTAAAGTGAGTGATGGGGGCCCTCATTGTGATTTAAAGAGGGCAACAGAGGACTCAGTCTGGGGAAGGGTACATCTGTAAATGAAGACCATGTGGACACAGGGGAAAATGGCATCTGCGGTCATGCTCCATGTGCTGGTGTCCGGAGTCCAGTGTCTGCAGACATGTCGGGTCTGCTGTGTCTACAGCAGCGGATCAGAAGGGCCTGTGTCCAAGCATGAAGGACCACACACCTGCCTCCCTCGTGGGGTCAGGGTCTCATAAATAAGTCATGCTGGTGGCTGCAGAGGAGCAGGGATCCTCTCCAGGAACTCATGGAAGAAGCTGAAAGGAACATGCACTTGTTTGTTTTAAATGAGCTATTTTGATCAAAAGCATTGCATGGACCTAGGAAGACAGGGTGAAGAGAGATAAATGCAAACATTTCATTCCAAAAAGTTAATGAAGCAATTCTGTGGCTGATGATAGCTAATAACAATGTTGTTGAGTTATTATTATAAGCCAGTCACTATGCTAATGTCCTTACATATGTTATTTTATTTCATCTTTATTTTAAAAAGCCAAAACTCTGAGATATTATAACCGTTCTCCAGATAAGAAGCACAGAGTGAATTAGCAACTCTTTCCCTATCACAAAGGACAGGCCCTTAAACCCAAGGAGTTAGTTGAACCTACAGTATCTTTACTTTTATTTATTTAGTTTTTTTTTTTATCCTCACCTGAGGATATGTTTTGGTTTGGTTTTTCTTTCTATTTTGATTTTAGAGAGAGCGGAAGGGGGAGAGAGAGAGAGAAACATCAATGTGAGAGGGAAGCATCGATCGGTTGCCTCCCTAAAGTGCCCTCCCCGACTAGGGATCGAACCCGCAGCATTTAGGTGTATGGGATCATTCCCCAACCAACTGGACCACCCAGCCAGGGCTACAGCATCTTCTTGAAACTTAGTTTTTTGTGCCTTCCCCAATTCTCTGATTGGGAATCCATTTTTTTAAATAAAAATAAAGGATTATAGCAGATCAGAAAACTGACCAGTGTTCACCTGGGTTGCTCAGATGATGGAGGACACATTGTTTATTACATTTCATGATGACAGTAAAAACATTTGGATTTGCAAGGGTTTCGAGCTCATGAAAACTTCATCCACTCAATCTCCTACAACACTCCAGCTCCTTTGAATGGAGTCTGCTGCCTCCTTAATTATTTATACAAAACATATATTGAGAGTGGTTACTCTGTGCTAGTCCCTGGGTGAAGTGCT
Organism: Glossophaga mutica; assembly: GCA_039655065.1. Lineage (NCBI taxonomy): Eukaryota > Metazoa > Chordata > Mammalia > Chiroptera > Phyllostomidae > Glossophaga > Glossophaga mutica. The sequence goes on from CM077315.1 coordinate 27,371,354, forward strand.
GAGCAAAGTCAAGGACAAGATAAAGTCCCTTCCCTCATGGAGCTTAGACTTGAGTGTCTAACTGAGCTAAAGTCTTCCCAATTACTCTTCTCCATAGTTCCGAGTTCTGCACCCTGAAGCCACGGTGTTAAGGGTTACATTGCTGCCGCAGAAGGGCGCTCAATGGAGAAGCGCCATCACACCACCCGAGTCTCCACTGAGCATAGTCCACCTTCTCTGGGTTCCCTCATGGCCTCCAAGCCTGATAGCATCTACCCAGTGAATATGTAGCAACTTCTCCCTAATGTGCACTGAGAAGTGAAAGCAGAATCACACAGTCCAGTCTTATCAAAATATAAATTGGCTGGGTTGACTGTGGGTTTTGGTAAGTATCATTTGTTTGGCAGGAATAGAAGCCAAATCCACCAACTCAGAAGATAAAGACATTGAGTGGCCTCTCAGGTCTCCAGGGAAGGGCTGACCACCAGGCCGCAGGTAGTGGGGACTGGGTATGGCTCCAGGGACCTCAGCAACAGGAGTTCCTTGTCCTTCCTCCTGCATGTTCTGCCCTCCACGTGACTTGGCTGCTTTTTCTGTGCTGACATCTTTTTGTGCTGCTACCAACCTAGTCTCTCATAGTCTCGATCCTGAATTCCCAAAATATTGCTATGATGGATTAACCTTAATTATGAGTTGGTTTCCTTGGGGTATGTCCACCTCTGGCCCAGGAAGCTACACTCCTGCAGCAAGGATTTCTGTTTCATAAGGTTGCCCCCTCCAGGGCAGAGGGTTAAACAGATGAACCCAGAAGGTGAAAGGCATGTGCAGCAAAGTAGAACAGCTATGACATATAACCACCTACAAACTCTTGCTACAGCTTTTAAGAGTCTGTTTCTTTTATTTGTCTCCTCTTGAACTTTTTGTAATACCCAGACAAAAATATCTGTTTTGATTGACTATTCTTCCCTTGAAAAAATTCATTCAAGTTTGTCTCTCACTCTTCAAAAGATACTTGGAGGGGTGCTCTGAAAGTTGTTTCTCTTCCCCTCTGTGGGGCTCAATATTTAAATCAGGAGCAGCATAGTATAAGAAGAAAATCTATAAGGAGCTAGCATGTATTGTTTATAAGGCTATTGGTACTGTTCTAAGCACTTTACATGTTTAAATTCATTTATTTTCTACAGTGATCTTATGCTAAGTTGTTCGACCTCATCAAACCTCCATTTTCTCATTTGTAAAGTGGTGATAACTCCTGATATACAAGGTGATGATAAAATTCGAGATGTTATGGAGCTAAATTTCTTATCAGTTCATAGTATGTGCCGAGTAAATAGTGCTTGGTGACCTCTGTGATGGTGTCATCAACTATGACACTGCTTAGCAGCTCAATGACCATTGCTCAGCTTCTGACTGTTTGAAGGAGGAGCACCAAGCTGAGATGGGATTCAAGTATCCAAGGGACAGGAGATGAAAGATAGACATGGATAAAGCCACATGTTGGAATCCGGGAGAGTTACAGTGCTGCAGAGCCAGGATCCTAGAGAGCAGGATTCTGGGAAATCTGTGTCCAGCGAATACGTTCAGGCCCCTGGAGAGCTCACAGTGGTGCGCAGGTGCCTCCCACAATCTTTTTGTTACTCATTGTTTTTTAAGCAAGACTTTTTTAGAGCAGTTTAAACTCACAGCAAAACTCGGGGGGAAGGTAAAGATTTACCATGTGCCCTCCGCCCTCACGCATTCATAGCCTCCTCCACTACCAACACGCCCCACAGAGTACTGCGTTTGTTACAACCGATGGACCTACATTGACAGGTCATTACCATTCAAAGTCCATAGTTTCCATTACTATTACAGCTCACTCCTGGTGTTGTACATTCTGTGGGTTTGCCAAATATATGACATGTTTATTATTGTGGTATTATCTATAACCTTGACCTCAAACTAGCAATGTAAAACTGCATTAAGAACCTTCACCTTGTAAAGGGTCTAGTCCTTTGTTTCATGGGGCAGCTCTGATGGCAGTGAAACTCTAGGAGCTGAAAGGATGGCTCACAACTAGAGTCTTCGGACCCGGAAAGGCACTGGAATTCTTGATTAGATGAAGGGAGCCACTGGGGTCCTTGTCAGGGAGCAAGGATATTTCTTTCCATCTCTGAGTTTAGCTCTAGTAACCTAGAACAGCAAATAAAAATAAAAATAACAAACATCACCAACTTCTTGTCTTATGTAACTCAGAGTAGATAAGAGGCCAATATCTTCATAAGGCTCAGGAATAATACTCAGTTGCATTAGGGTTCTGTATAGTATTAGACGTTCAATTTCTAGTCACCTATTTCCTGAAATCGGTAGTCGTACAAAACACTGCCTGAGTAAGAAGCTCGTGAAAATAAACAGGCCTGCGGATCCCTCGGGCGAACAGGCTGCCTGGTCTCTCCGGGAATCTTCCTGCAGTGTCAGCTCAGTCAAGAGTCTCTCTGAGGCCCACATGCTAGAACGCACACGGAGTGTTTCTGCCTGTCTATTTCGGGCAGAAGAGACTTACAACAAAAGTGATCTTTCAGGGAGGAGAACGTTGAGAAATAAATCGTGTTCGTGCTGCAATATGACTAATAGCAAACACTGCCAACGTGTGTCTGAAACATAGCTGGGAGTGCTGTTCCACTGCTGGAAGGAACAGCCCCGAGTGTCGCATATTTGTGTAGACCGTGGGGCAGCCAAAAGGAAAGAGAACATGAATTCTGTCCTGAGCTTGTGGCTGGCAGTCCCCACTTCCATCTGGTGTGTCTCCTACAATAGTTGGAGGCTTGGATTCACTGGTTTGTAAAGACCCTTTCACGATCAGAAGCTCACATTAAGTATGTGAATAATGAGCGAGTGAATGCACAGACTGCTTCTTGTTGCCGTAGTCTAGAAATCGCTGATGGATTCGCAGGGAAGGGCAAGAAGTGGTGTATGCTGGTTGCTGCCTTTTCTTAGGAACCGGGTCACCCAACAGACCCTATTGTGTAGGGAGCGTCACTAAATTATGATTGCGCGCAGTAGTACTAATTGCGAGGTGGTGATTTTTCTTTTTGGTGATGTAGACAGGCATGTGACCAGGTGGACCTCTGGGATGGGCAGTGCATTCATTCACTTCAAATTCAGCATGATCAACATGTTTTTGAAGCTATATTTTTCTGTCTTGGAAATGGACTGAATTTGAAGTGATGTTCAAAGAGAAAAAGTGACTGTGAGCAAATGTGTTAACTAGATTTTAAATCTTCACCTTTTGGTGTCACAACCACCCATTGGTTAAGCTGAGTTCTTGTTCCCATGGGTGGGGTGGGGTGGAGAGTGACAGTTGTGCCATTTCTCCTGATAATAAATGTGCTTGAATTTCACAGATTGATGGAAATCATGCATATTTTATGAATCCTCTTGACTGAAGTGTGGGTTTCCTCTAGAAAAGATCACTTTGGGGAAGATATATATATATATCATATGTATAAATACATATATGTATATTATAGACATCTCATATATATGTCCTATAAGTCTTGTAAGTTATATATATCTCAACCCTGATCTCAGGTCCTTCCCTGGGCTTTCCATCCCATTTCCATTGTTCTTTTTTCTTTTCTTTCTTTCTTTCTTTCTTTTCTTTTTTTTTTTTTTTTTGGCTTGTGGAGCTTTTCTGGAGGACCAATTACCAAGCCCCTTCCCTTCCCAAGAGGGTTTCTTTGTCACAAATGATCCCACTCCTTGAGGATGTTTGTTGACATTTAATCCATCTCCTGTTCTCTGCTTGGATGAGTACTCGGGAGCTCCGTGCAAGGCAGGATGAGCAGTGAGACATCTGAGAAATGCAGTTTTTGTGGCGGGTGAAGGTGATGGATTTTCACCTCCTTTCTCACCCTTTTTTGCAGCTGCCTGAGGGCCTCTGGGTTTTCTCCCCCCTCATCCCCACTTTTAGTTGATTTATTCTTTTCTTGCTTAATGACTTTTCTTTTTCAGGGGTAACTTTTCTGATTTTTCTTCTTTTGGTGTCCAGTTCTCATTCTGTAGCCTTTGCACTAAATCCATTACGTGTTGTTTAAGACGAGAGGTTGGCTGAATTTTAAAGCAGGCATGAGGAGCTCTGTGAGGCTGGGAATTGAGTTCATCCCTCTCTTGACTTGAACTGTGGGAGGTGCTACCTGCTTCAGCGTCCTAAAAGGCATGTATCTATTGGCCCGATATTCCCACTTCTAGAGGAAGTGCCACAAGCCCAAGTACCTGCAGGGAAAAGTGGGCACTGCTCCCTAAAACCTACCTTTTGTTGGGAAGGGGGGCCACCTTCAGCAGGCCACCACTGCTTTTCCCCCTTCTTCAGTGTGTGTCCTGATGCGCAGACAATGTCTCCCACTTGAAGCAGTGGTGGCCTGCTGAGACTGGAACTTCTGCCCCTCTTTCAACCCTTTACTCATTCTTCTCATAGGAGGAAGAGTTGCAAAAGAATTGTGAGGGTCTGGAACATCCTTTGGGCCATGTTTACTATTCAGAAAGATCTTTGCATGTCAAAGACAGTGCCCCAGGTCCATTCTTTGTTCTTCTTTCACTTTCCCCATCCAGCTCAGGGATCTGAGCATGCCCTTGGGCAGGCTCAGGATTGGCCCTCGTAGTCCTGTCTGATCAGGCAGGGCAGAGGGTCCGGTGAAGCCCTGATCTCCAGTTCCCTTTGTATCTTTTTTTTTTTTTTAAATGTTTTTTTTTAATTTATTATTTATTTATCTTTTAGAGGGGAAGGGTAGGAGAGAAAGAGAGGGAGAGAAATATCAATGTACGGTTGCCTCTCGTGTGTCCCCTGCCGGGAACTGGCCTGCAACCCAGGCATGTGCCCTGACTGGGAATCGAACCGCGATCCTCTGGTTCGCAGGCCCGCGCTCAATCCACTGAGCTACACCAGCCAGGGCTCCAGTTCCCTTTGTAATAGCGCTCTGCCCTCAGACTTACCAACCACCCACTCCGATGGCAGTAATCTAGTTTATACCTTTTCATGGGGCTGATGTTTGCTGTGCATCACCTCGAAAAGAGAGAGGAACCCATCCCCCCAAAATGCACACTTACTCATCTCCCAGTTCCCCTGCCTGCATCTCTCACCTCTCCTCTCTGCACTTTCCCATGTGCACTCTGTCTCTGGGGGACTCACCACCTGCCATCCCCTCATGTCATGCAATGCTAGGCTCTGTGTTTTTGTCCCGCCCTCACCTAGAATGCCCTACAGCTTCCTTTCCCATTTACCACCCAGTCAGTGCCTGATTGTCCTTCAGAACTCAGGTTCAGCCGTGCTCACTCCAGGGTATCACCCATGCCCCAGGCAGCCTGGGTTGCCCCTGCTCTGTGCTTCCCTGATGCCCAGTACTCCTCAGCCACAGCCCTCATCACCCGTTCTCTGATAACATTGACTTACTCTCCCCCTTCCCGAATAATTTGTTAGCCTGTTGAAAGAAATGTCACATCAATTTAACTTTGTATTCCCAGTGCTCGGCACATTATGGGGAACCAATAAAGGCATGACACACCAAATCAGTGATTAACAAGTGCCCCTTTAATTCAGAGCATGCCTATTAACAAAAAATATCGGAGTGTGCAAGGTGCAGAGAGGGAGAGTAAGTCACAGGAAGGTTTGCAGAAACCTTAGCTAGTAATGGCAGAGCTGGCACATTTGAAGATTTACAAGGCAGAAACATGTGCTTGTTTATATTTTTTTTTTAGAAAAGAGAGAGAAAAATGTCTAGACACACGTTATCAGCCTGTAAATTGTGTTCTTCAGCTGCAACCAAAGCCACCATGTGCCCCGTTCAGAACAGAGGGGTGTCCATCACCCCGAGGGATTTTTGGCTGCACATCTTGTGTCCTTGTCCCCAAACCCAACTCACAGACAAGCAGCAGGCTTATCAACTGTCTGTTTAGCAGAGCTTCGCGTGTTAATGAAATCCCCCTTCCCTCACCAGCTCATTTCAAAGGCATTTCCTTGTTCTGCACACAGGTGCTGGTGGAACAAAATGAAACTCACCCCAAAACAAAAGGGAAAAAAGCTGATCTGATGCAAAATCTATCTGCATTTCAGAAGCTGTCAAGATGAAAAATGGAGCCAAGTTTGGCCTTTAAAAATATTAATTTCTTATAAAGATGAACTGGAGAGTGGTAGAGGGAAAATTTCCTTTCCCCCCTGAGGAGCAAACAGGACAAATTCTGATACTTGATCCTGGTCTTGCTATGTCATTTCCAAACCCAATAGTTTCTTGTCCCCTCTTCATTTATGAGGTTTCTGAAAATAATGAATGTTCACACATGTCACCAAGTTCATGATGAATCTTCGCTCCTGTTCTGAACTTAATTGACATGGTTCAATGTGCTTTGGCTTTCTTGTTGTTTTAGGGGTGGTGATTCACCTAACAGAAATAAGTCTGGTCAATTTCTGCCTGGGGCTGTGTTTGGGGCTCAACTAAGGGCACCAGCAAAGAATGAATGAATGCCCAGTTGCTAATAAACACGAAGGGCTGAAAAGAAACCAAGGGAAGAAATGCATTTTGCAAACATTTGCTGTCAAACTTAGAGATGGTTTCTGTTTTAATAAAGTGTCTTTCGAGCAGTTATACAGGGTCATGCCTCCCCCTCTGCTCCCTCACACCCGATCTTTCCTGCAGAAGCTCCTCGTAACCAGCTCTCAAAGCCATCCACTGCTCTGCCCTTTCTAGGCCTCTCTGCTCTTTGTACCCCTCCCTCTCCTGCCTGGACCATTGCAGAGTCTCATAACTGCCTCTCTGTGCTTCCAATTCCACACCCTCGTGTTGCCTGCAGACCATTCTCCTTTTCTAAAATACCTTCACCTGCTTAAGAATACTGATGGCTCTATCTTGCCTAGGACACTGACTCCAAATTTTTCATAATCTGGCCCCAAACCACTCTTCACCACTCTTCCAGCCTCTTCTCCTTCCCCTCCTTCTGCACACTTTAGATTCCTGCTAAATATGTTATTCCACAAATATACCAAGCCCTTTCCTGTCCTCCATCCTTTGCACACCCTGCTCCTTCAGCCTGTGTTCCCTTCCCTCCCTCCGCCACCCGAGGAACTCTTACACATCCTCTCATCCCCAGCTGAAATGCCCTGCCAGGTCCCCTCTGCCTGTGCTGGGTGGGACCAGCTGTGCTCAGTTCCACTGTGACACCCAGCACACCTTGCACACGCTGTGTCAGTTGACTGAGTGATTGTCCCTGTAAGCCACTCCACGCAGGGCCATCTCTGATAAGGTGGCGTGTTCTCCCTCCCTAGAGAGTAACTTTAGTCAAGTTGCCTGGGGTGGTGGCCATGGACTTGATGCTATTATTCCTCTGGAAATGATGCTCAAAAGATATTTGGGTGAATGAAATAATTAACATGTTAAACAAACATACTTTTGTCCTACTTTTTTCTAGAAGCCCCATTCCCAATTTTCATCAGGTTCAAATGGAAAAAAACCCCTCCAGATTCCAGATCATCTTCTTCCCCAGAGAGCAGGGCTCTGTCTTCTCTGTTGACGGGGACTTGGGCTGTGCTCAGAGGGGTCCAGGGACCTGGCTTTCTGCCTGTCTCTTCCTCTTTGCAGGAGCAGGTGGTTTTAAAGCGATCATCCATTTCCTCTCTTGGACTCAGACTGCTCATTCTGTGGGGCCTGTGTTTTCTTACAAAATGTACCTGGGCGTGGGGAGAAGTAACATCAAGTGACCAGAAAGACAAGCAAAGGAAACGGGCACATGCAAGGGCCTAACTCACACTACTGACTTCATTAGCATGAGTCCTGCATCATGGGTGCAGAATAGCGTCTCCACTCCCCTCCTTGGCCGCAGAACTACCTGGACAGTTGGCAGAGGAGCCACATGAGGCTTTTCTGTCTGTGCATCTACCTTCTAAACCCCCCACCTTCCTCCTCTGTACCCTCTGGGCTCGCCTGTGATGATGTTTATCTCAAGGGCTGGACTGTGTCACTCCCAAGAGATGAGGTCCTCTGGCACTTAAGCAAACACTTCCTGAGATCTGACTGAGTCCCAGCCCCTGAACCAGGTTGTGGGAACAAAGTCAAAGAAAACCAGATTCCTCTCCTCTTGGTGCTCTTGGTCTAGGGAGGGGAGAGCCCCGCCCTTCTTGAATGGCTGCAGTGAGGAGAAATGAGAGCAACATTGTGAGATAAGTGGGAAAAAATGTCAGGGGACTTCAGCAGGAGGTGACAAAGTCCATCTTAGTATTCCAGAAGATTCCTTATGTCCTTTTTTTCTTTTTTGGAGCCATCTGGTCCAAGGGCTGGCAACCCTGCTAAATGTTCAAAAGCAGACAAGCTGCATCCTTCGCCAGCATGAGGGAACTACATCTACCAAAACAAAAAACACAAAATACACCCTGTTAATATGTACATATTTTCCAGGAACATCACAATAGTCCACTTCATTCTGTGTGATTACCAAATGCTTAGAAGTATAAAACATTTCCTCCATGGAAATCATCTCCCAGTTTGCTCCACATGGATTGACTATATCATTTTGCTACCAGGAAAGCAACCTAAATGGTCTACCTGAAGGGGAATTAAAAGACAGAAAATTATCATTTTCCAGCAGCTCATACAGATTCAGACGCCAAGGGACATTGAGAATTGCTGGTAGACAAAAGCAAAATTGACAGTTGCATGATGGAGGAGGCTTGAATGGTCTTCTTTCCATTTCTCTTCATTTGACATTGGTCCCCGTTTTTATTCCTTTTATTTAAATTCTGGCCTTTAAAACAATAGATATTGATTGCCTAAGTAATCATACATTGCATTAGACTAATAACCTAAATTTAAGCAAATTTGAAAGAATTATCTTGACAGTGAGAAAGAAGCCCCTAAGTTAGCTCTTCAAGGTAATGGCACACATATGCCTTTACCCTACCAGTTAATCAAGAACTATTGGTTCTGACTCTCCCTAACGTGAGGCTGGCATCTGCTATGAGAATTTAGCACAGGCAATTTGCTGCGGAACAGGAGCAGGGATAAAGTTCAGTCTGCCTTTTTGTTTCTTCTCAGTTTTAATTCGTCCCTCCATTAGCCCCTCTCTTGTCCTCCAAACCTGCTTGTCTGGATCCCATGTACTGTCTCCACTCCATCTGTGCAGGTCCCTGAGCCAGCAAGTGCCGACCACGGTGACACCCGGATCCCCTCATTCGTCACCTAGAACGCACACGCTGGCTGCAGAGCTAAGCAGTCACTCTGCCTGGGTGCAGATCCTGGCTCTGTTACTGCCTCCTGAAATAACCTGGAGAGGTCATGTAACATTTCTGAGCCTCAGTTTTCTCATCTGGAAAATGGGTGTATGTCACACCACAGGATGCAGTAAGGGACGAACAGGAAAACATCTGGACAATTTGTAAGACCTAGCATATCTTTGGTGGTCAATAAATGTGATCCATTTTCATAATCATTGTCCTTACCCTAGCTGATAAGTAGGTCTTTTTTATTCCAGTTTTATTAAATTTGTGTTATTTCTGGGTTCTCCCAGGACATGAGCAGAGGAAAAGCTATCAAACACATATAATAGTCAAACATGGCATTCTTGATTCGGAAAAAATTTGTAGCAGACCCAAAATATGCTTTGGAAATTCAAATCATTCATCACCTCTCCTATAAATTTCAGTAATCATTTCTGTTTGGTTTGTTTTAAGGATTTGATGCATTTAAAGTTTAAATGTGGGAAATTTATGCCTTTTCCTCTTGTTTTATTTCCCACTACTATGACCAATGAGGCAAAGAATCCAAACTCATTAAGTTTCACACATAAAGAATTGAAATGTATACAGTACTTACAGAGACTGTGGGCTGAATGATAAAGCTCTCTTTAGACCTTGAACATGTTGACACACTCAATATTTTTCATCTACAGAATGCAGTATGAATATTGCCTCGCACCACATAACATTAATACTTTTATGACTGCACAATGAAGTGACACATTGCTGAACTGCTGAGCAATTTCAAGAATAAGAAAGATTTAGACACTGAAAGAACCTTGAATCGCTGGATTCAGAGAGGTAGAAGGAAGTTGAAGTACGTCTACAAGCTGATTCCATGGCTCCCAGCAGATGAACTGGAGCCAACACACCGATTTCTTAAATGGCTTGGACCCTTGGATCTAGTGCCTGTGGCTGTGGCTCAGCTCAGCACTGTCAGAATTTAGTGGGTGGGGACTTGCACTTGTTCAGCAAAAGTACCAGGCCAACCACCGGTCAGGATGGAGATGACCATTGAACTTGTAGAAGGTAAGGAAGTCACCAGGGGAAGGGGCCTGGCACTCACACTCTAGGATCCCCTTCTGCCCCCACAGCAGACATCACTAATCAGTCGTGTCCCTCGGCCCTTTGAATCTTGGTGCAGCCTCAGGATCCTGCTCCACACAATCTTCATAATTCATCTGATTGTCCATATAAATAAAAAGCTGCATAACATGCTTAAAGCTATAAAAACTAAAATAAAAAACAAAGGCAGAAAGAAGTCCAAGGTTTGTAAATGTGGCTGCACATTTTTAAGTGCAGATAACTCCTTTTTTATTGTCACAGCAGATTATTTAAAGGCCAAAGGACCAGTTTGATTCCTTCCTGTGGTCCTTTGTCAGTTCAGCTCACTCTTTCATTTGGTAATCATTTATTAAGGACCTACTATATGCCAGTCACATACATGCTAATTCGGTAGCTACCCAAGTAGCTCTCAGTGTTGAGTGTCAGACTGGGAAGCCTGGACCATCTTGCCCCAGATTTGAGTGAATTGGGTCCCCTGAGTCTAGGTAAGAGATTGGGATACCTAAATACCTCCCTCCCACTCTCTGGGTACCAGAGTACGTCCAAGCCACAGCTTTCCTAGGACACTCCATGAGCCCCGAGCCCCTTCATCTGCCATTTGTGAAATGGGAATACGACTGACACAGACCTTGCGGTGTTGTCATGAAGAGTCAGATAAGGGGTATAATTGCCTGGCTCAAAGAAGATGCTCCAGAAGTGACAGCAGATATTGTCACTGCGATGAACTCGCTATTGTTGCCATTACCCTCCCTCTGGGGACATACCCTCCGCAGGTCAGGTGCGAGCACCAGCTCTCTGACCACAGGAGGTATGCTTGAGCTTGCCTCCAAAGTCTGAAGCCTCACATTCGGCCTGATGGTTGGCACATGCGACTGCACAGCTGTGAGCAGGCATGCCCCACCAGGCCCTCAGTGGCATTTGTCCTCTGGGAGCCCGTGCCCCAGACACCTTGGTGAGGAACAGAAACAGGGACCCAGGCTGAGAACCAGGTCCCAAGTCCAGGTAAGGTTGAGCATTTATGCTGCTCTGAGGTCAGACTGAGGCTCGAATCTTGACCTGACCACCTACCAGCTATGGAATTGTGAGTTGCTGCAGCTTTTGTGCCCTCGGAGTCTTTATCCGCATGTAGGAGATTGCATCTGGTGCCTGCGATTCATAGGGAGTCTCAGCATATAAAGTCTCTTTCTTCCCTTTCCACCTCAGCGGGGCTTCCCAAATCATGAACGAGCCATGCCACATCCTGTGAAGAATCGTCCGTACCATTCCCAGGGAACATTGTCAAGGAAATTTAATGGACCTGCATTTTTTAAAAGACAAATAATATGACGAAGAAATTCCACTCCTAAGTATGTACACAAGAGAAATAAAAAATACAGGTCCATGTCAAAATGTCCACATGAATACTCATAACAGCATTATTCGTAATAGCCAAAAAGCAGAAGCAACCCACATATCCATCTTTTGAGGAATGGTTAAGCCGAATGGGGTATATCCATACAATGGAATGTTACTTGGCCATAAAAAGGAATGAAGTCCTGTGAGACAATAAGTATCTGTTGCTTTAAGCCCCTCAGCTAGAGGTGCTGGGTTATGGTAGCCATGGAAAACAAATACAGGGGTGCCTGCTAATGGGTATGGCATTTCTCTTCGAGGTGATGGAAATGTTCTAAAATTGATTGTGATGTTGGTTGCCCAGCTCTGTGAATATATTAAAAGCCATTGAACCTTAAACTTAAAATGGGTGAATTATATTATGTGAATTGTATCTCAATAAAGCTGTTATGAAAAAAAAGGAAAAGGCAAATATTTCACACTACAGCCAGAATGATATTATCATGTCAGTCTCCTCCTTAAAACACCTCCACGGGAGTCCTGTTTGTCCCAGGAGACTGGCCCGAGTCCACCCCTGGGTCGGAAGGCCAGCGCGGTCTGGCCCGCCTCTGCCCAGCCTCTTCTCGCGCCAAGTGCCTCAGCCCCCTCCCCACCAGCTCTGCGGGTGTTTCTGTTCTCCCCACGCAGGGCCTTTCACCTGCTCTTCTCAACCCAGAGCATACTACACGCCCATCTCACCCTACTACCCAAATCGTTCCCTAGTCCTTCCTCAGATTTCAGCTCACCCGTCAGTTCCTTGAGAGGTCTTGCTGACATCTGCGAGAAGCTCACGTCCTTCTTGCAAGCATTTTCGAAGCACCCCGCACCTCTCCTTCATCAGTCATTTCACAGCTACAACTTAACGGAAATGTGTGTGACTAATATCTGCCCCCCCACACTGGACTGTATTCTACATAGAACAGGAGCCATGACTGTTTTACTTACCATTGAAGCCCCAGCACCGAGCATATAGTAGGCACTGTATGTACATTTTTATTGAGATGACATTCATCTGACATGAAAGTAGTCATTTTAAGTGAACGGTTCAGTGGTGTTTGGTGCATTCACAATGTTGGGCAACCACCACCTCTACCTAGTCCCAAAACGTTCTCATCACCCCAAAAGAAAACCCCAGACCCTTTAAGCAGTCTCTCTACATTCTCCACTCTCCCACAGCTTTTGGCAACCACCAATCTCTATTCTGTCTCTCTGGGTTTATCTACTCTGTACATTACATATGGGGGAGAGGGGTAATGGGGGAAAACAGGGAAGGACCAACAAGGAAGTGTATAAAGGACACATGGACAAAGCCAAAGGGGGTAGGTTTGAAGGTGGGAGGTGGGGGGAAATGGAGACAGCTTCACTTAAACAACAATAATAATAAAAAAGGGAGATCTGAGAAAAGTTTGACTTTTAAGTGTTTTGATCATTAAATATATACTTCTTAATAAGTGATGAAACTGCTTTAGTTTACATTCAAATTGGCGTGTGTCCGCAGTGTGCTAGATTCAGAGAATGGATTGCAGGGAACTGGTAGGTGGGTGGGATAATGGGAAGTGGTATAGGGGGAGAAAATAAGAAAATAGTAAAGTCTTCAGATTCTACCCAGGTAAATAAATAAATAGATAGATAGATAGATAGATAGATAGATAAATAAATGGAGTCGCACAATATGTGACATTTTGTGTCTGGCTTCTTTCACTTAGCATAGTGTTTCTGAGGCTCACCCACATAATAGCATCACTCTCCAAAGTGATGGCTATGGAATCAGATCTACACCCTTAAAACTTTTCTTGTCCCTTCTAAGTTGTATTATGGGCCTAAGGTATTAGGCCGAGGGTCATGGAAGCCAGAAGACATCTGTGTAAAGCAAAGCAGACATTCGCTGGGCAAGTCCCGTGAGGCAGCCTGAGCGTGCCCTCAGTGCCAGCAGGGGCCCCACGGAACCAAGCCTCCTGGGCCTCTGCTGCTCTCCCATTGTATCTCAGCAGGTCTCCCGCCAACTGCCAGACCTCAGATGAGAAACCTGAGGCTCAGGGGGGGTTCACCTGTCATTCCACAGATTCTCCCAGGGCCCTTTAGCTGGTGGGGAGAGAACCACAGACAAAAGCTACAAAGATCCCCTCCTTATGGAGCTTACAGTCTAGATGAGGGTTTGGATGGTAAAGATCAATAGAGGTAAGCACCTCAAGAAAAAATTAAATAAGAAGGGGGACAGAGCATTCTGGGGTTGAGGGTGGAGTCTCAGTTCTAAATAAGGTGGCCTGAGGAGGTCAGCTCTGAAGAGACCGAGGAGACACAGCAGGATATGCTGGGGTAGAGCAGTCCGTGGAGATGAACTGGCAAGTGCAAAGGTCCTGAGGCAGGGGCACCCGGGATGGGTATTTTTGTCTGAATTATTTAAAAAACACTGAAAGTAATTTTTGAGGACAGATTTCTGACACTTTTTTCTTTTCTGCTCTCTGGATGCTCAAGGCAGTGAGTGACTATTTAAAAGGAGAGCAAATACTGAGGCAGTGCTTTTGGATCAACGACTCATCCATAAACTTTACCAGGGCAGAGACCACACCTGCCTTCCAAATGTCCCACAGTTATTTTGGGGGGTAGTGAGCAAATGTAGTTGTGATTTTCATAAGACAGTGAAATATATTCATCCTTTCAAAGAAAAGAAAAAGCATGTTTCTTTTAATGCCAGCTGAAATACAATCTGCCCAAATTTCATTATAGATATAAAAATCAAAGGCTAGGATTTTCACAACATGAAAGCATTTTAAAAGTAAACAGAATAAGTGGCGCCATTTAAGAAGAATATGCTCTTCTTCCTTTTATAAATATCGACTCCCACAGACAGAGACCGTTACCTGCAGGGAAGCTAAGTGTTAACATCCAGCCCAGCGACCCACGCAAGCGTGCGGCAGTTCTCAAACTTCTTACTTCAGTCAGCTCCGACATCTGGGAGTTTTAATAAGGAAGTGTAGAAGAAATGGTAAAGTAATGACATGGGAAGAAATGACAACTGGGTGGTGCATTGATCTTAGATTTAGGACCTTCCCGGAGCCATTTACCAAGCTATCCGTTCTTCCTCTTTAAATCGTTCACGTCTGCCATCTTCTTTCCATTCCCAATACCTCTCCTGCGGTTCAGGGGACGAAGAATAGACTCTGCGGATTCTCTGAGTCCCATCTCACCCTTTCAAGAGCATTTTCATTACAATTATATTTCTAACATTTCACTCTGATCACTTGGCTGCTCTGCTCTGAATCCTTCCATGGCTCCCTATTATCACCACGATACTCTGTGGACTAAACTAATAGTTTAGACTATTAAGTAATAGTGGAGTGGCACTAAAGGCCTTTGGAAATTTGTCCCTCTTTGCTTTAATTTCCTACCACACTTCCCCTCATTCATTATCTAGTAGGAACACTTAATCACTAGCTATGGTTTCTCAAATGTGGCAGGTTCTCTCCACTTCCATGCTTTTGCCTGGAACAGCCTCTAGCAACATGTCCCCAGGTGAGACCTACTTGTTGTCTAAGTCTCAGTTCCCACGTTACTCCTCCATGAAGCCTGCCCTGACTTTTCCGTGTCTCGTTGGGAGGCCACTTTTCTATACTCACACTGTGCCTTGTGTGTGCCTGTGTTTAATGCAATATCCACCTTCTTACAATGGCACGTTTGATTCCTGGTTAGCCTGTGGGCTTCTCACAAGCTGTGTCTTTATCACATCAATATAGTTCCTGGACATCAAGGTGCCTAATAGGTAATTATGATTGGAATGAATGATGGAGTATGAAGTCAGTCCTAGGAGGACTCTCACTCGGTGATTCACAGTCCCCCAGAGCTACCAGGATCCCACCTCTTACTGAGGTACTGAGGGCAACATAGTGAGGCCTAATGGGGAGGGAGTGGCGTTAAGAATCAGACAGCGCTACATGCAGCCCCGCTCCACCCCTTACCACCTGTGAGGACCTGGGCAGATGACTTAAGTTCCTCTGTGCTCCCAGTACCTCCTTGGAAAATGGGCTCGTCATTGTCTACCTGGAAAGATTGTCATGAGGATTAAATAAGAGGATACCTGCAAAATGCTTAGCACAGCATGTAGTGAACCCCATGAGCTAGCAGCACATATGGACCACGGGCAAGTTAACCTCACTGAGCCTCAGTTTTACGTTCATTAACTAGGGAGAAAAACAGTATTTAGCTCACAGCATTGTTGTGAGGACTAAATGAGATGATACATGCACAACATCCAATAGTGATATTTATTGAGACTTATTATTACCACACTCAATATTCTCTCTTATTGTACCACATGTCACACTGGATTGGCCTGTATGTTTACAAACCTGTACACTGTTAGAATCACCCATGTCCTTTCATTGTCACACCCCTGACACCCAGCATACTGTTCAGCACAGAGTAGATGTTCATTTAACATTAGCAGAGCTGATGCCTGGACAAATGCCTACTGCCCTCTCTCTCTCTCCAGACCATGCCCATCCTCGGGGGCTCACAGAAGCTTTACCTCTCGTCTGGCAAGCCTTCCCTCCTTCCTGCCACAGGACATCATTTGCTTTCCAACACCCACATCTCCCATTTGTTCATTTCTGGAGACCACATTTCAGCCTGGAACCTTCACAGTTATTTACATTTCAACTGGCCTAAAAGATGAAGTGTGCCTATGTCACTCTCCATCAGCCAGACACCCAGTGCCAGGACTTCACCCTGGAACCCTCAGCCCAGCACCTGTTAACATCCAGGAGATGCCCTGTGGCTGTGAGAAAGGGAATGGTTTATAGATTCTGAACAAATCAAGAAAGGCTGGACATTCTTCCCCATCCAGGAATGGCTAACCGGCGGTATTCTTCCAGGTGTACCATTTAAACATCATCATAACACTTTGAGAATAAAGAACTACTCAAATCTACCAAGCGTAGCTCTTCGAGGCATTGAAGACTGCTGCTGTATAAGCCAGAGGCACCCACATTAAAAATAATGCTTAGTAAGAGAATATTTAATGACATGGAAAATGTTTCTATTACATTGTTGAGAGGAAAGCAGGTTACAAAATTATGTGAATGCTGAGGTCCCATTTTTTAAAAAATGTATTTATATATACACAATTTTTCAATAGAGTAGGAGAATTATATGCAACAAGATATTAACAGCAATTATCTCTGGACAATGTGGTTATGCAATTTTTATTTTGTCCTTTGTGTGTTTTTCTCATTTTTTACAATAAACATTAATTGGTGGTCAGAAAAGTGATACCTTTTATTAGCAGAACTAAATGTGGGAGTTAAGGTCTTTGGACACGTCTACGTGGTTTTGATGGGGAGGTGTCACAAGGTGTGTGATTCTGAATGTGGCCTCTTCCTCTTCTCTTCTCCTCACCCCGCTCCCCACCCCGGGCACCAGTGCAGAGCCACGACCCAGGCTTTGCTTGAGAGCGGAGAGCTATTTCCTTGAACCAAGGTGTGACAGTCATTAGTATTTCCAGTAGGGGCACCTGTGAGGACCTCACATTACAATAGAAAGAACATACTAAATAAAGAACACATGGCCCTTGTTGGCTTTCTAAATGTCAGCGTGCAGACTTGCACATTTATATCTCAGTGCACATGCAGACTTCTCCCGAGAGCCAGCCCAACAGCTGGTTGAGGTGTGAACCAAGAATTCAACTAAATGTTAATTGGCACCCAGGCGTGACATGGGGGTCCTTAAACAACTGTGCTGGGGAACGTGGTCTTTTCATTTTTCCTGTCTTGCTTCTTTTATTGTGGTTATCCATAAACCACAAGGAGAATATGGTCAGTGGGCACAGTAGGAGAGGAGCTGTTTAACTCTTTCCTTCCTAAGACATCCATTCTCCATACGGTATTCTGCACCAGGAACTGCACCATGATGCTTAATGTTTGGGGGGAAATAAACACCTGCAACCAATCAGCAGGGTGATTCTAAATTCCAAGGTGTTCGGAGAAATACAAATTGGTGGGCAAATATAGGAGCACTAGATTGTTTTGTCCACAGATGCCACGTACATGTCTGCCACTGGGTGTCTTAGTCATTTCATCATTTAAAATGTAACAAAGTGGACATTATGAAGAAGGTGAAGAGACAACCTACAGATTTGCAAATCGTGCTTTTGATAGTAAGCTCTTGCTTACTATCCAGAATTTATAAAGAGCACCTACCACTCAAACGACAGATACACAATGCAATTAAAATACAGGCAAAGGAGTTGAATAGATACTTCTGCCAAGAAGATATACAAATGGCCTAGTGAGCACATGAAAAGATGCTCAACATCAATAGTCATTAGGGAAATGCAAATCAAATCCACAGTGAGGTGCTCCTTCACACCTGGGGCGGCATGACTAAGAAAGAAACAGTAACGCCCTGGCTGGTGTGATTCCCTGTCAGGGCACAAGCCTGGGTAGTGGGTTTGGTACCTGGTTGGGGCACAAAAGATCGATGTTTCTTCCTTACATCTTTCGTCTTCCTCCTGTTCTCTCTACCCTCTCTCTAAAATCAATAAGCATGTCCTCAGATGAGGATAAAAAAAGAAAAAGGAAAATAAGTGTTTGTGAAAATTCAGAGGAATTAGAACTCTCATACATTACTGGTGGGAATGTGTTCTTTATATAGTACATTCTTTCTGTTGTAATGTGTGGTTGTCACAGATCCCCCCCATTGGAAATACTAATGGCATCACATTTTGGTTTCCAGCCACTGTGGAAAAATTTGTCAGTTTCTTAAAAAGTTAAGCATAGAATTACCTTATGACCCAGAAATTTCCCTCCTAGATATGTACTCAAAGTGCAGAAAACAGGTTCCCAAACAAGTACACGTACATGAATGTCCACAGCAGCTTTACTCACAGTAGCCCAAAGGTGAAAACAACTCCAATGTCAATCAGTGGATGATTGTGTTGATTGTGTTTGTTTTGTTCTTTCTTTTTAATACTATAATCATAAGGTATTGCCTTGTTACCAAAGCCATACAATTCATTCTCTCTCTCTCTCGTGTGTGTGTGTGTGTGTGCATGTGTGTGCGTGTGTATCCTATTAAGGGGGAAAAGAATACTTATCTGTAGTTACATCACACTAAACTGTTGTCAACATTTGTGTATGTGCAGATGGATGCACAGATAGATATAGATTAGATAGATATCTCTATGTGTGTGTGTATATATATGTACATGGACATATATACATATAGATATCTATAGCTGTATAGAATTTAGATAGATACATTTTTACATATGGGAGGAACCCAATTAAACGGGTTGTCTTCTGAGGGCAAGCCCCCTGTTGTAGTACAGGCTTCCCCTGCTAGGTGAGTGTTCTAGGAACCCATCTGTAGCAGTTTACTAGCTGGCATTGTTGTGAGAGGCTGGATTCTGCTTCAGCGATTTTTTTTTTTTTTTTTTTTTTTTTTTTGAAGAGGGAAAGGGAGAGGGGAAACACCAGTGTGTGGTGGCATCTCGTGCGCCCCTACTGGGAACCTGGCTCACTGCAGGAGGAGTTCCATTCCTCCTGAAGCTCACACCAGTGTTCTGGGAAACACGAATCCACTGAGCCCATCTGCAACCCAAACACCATCCTACCAACTAAAGATCCATGTAGCTAAAATCCTAGTAAAGTTAGTGGACTTCATTGAAGATTTCTAAAGCAGCCTTTCCTTTCAGAGTCTCTGAGACAAATGGCTAATGACAATTCTACCTCCCCCCTCGATTTCTCCCCAGTTTTCCCATTGAAGGAAGAATGGGTTTCCCCACCCCCACTGCCTGCTCTGAAGCATGTTGCATGTGAGAGCCATTGGGACCTACAGCGGCCTCAGTGGCCGGGGGCTCCCAGGAGTGGTCTCATCCCCCAGCCATGGGACATTGACCCAAACCACTGGGAAGAACCACCACTACCATAGAGAGTGAGTTGACCACCAATGTGAATGGAATTCGTAATTGACAAGGCTTCCTGAAGACTGAGCTCTCTCCTGAAAATGTAAAATTCCCAAGACCCCCAAGTGAGACCCCAGATCTACCATACCATGATGTCATACCATGAAGTTATGTGGCAGATTTAGGACAGTGTGACTGCACTCTAAGTATTGGACATGCACTCCATTCCCTGGCCAGAAGGATCATTGGTAGGCTTTGCATTTAATGGGTGTGTTCATTTCCTGTGGCTGCGGTGACAAATTACCCAAACCAGGTCATTGACAACAGCAGACGTGTATCCTCTCACAGTCCTGGAGACAAGGAGATGAACTTCAAGGCACCAGCGGGCCGCGCTCCCCCTGGAGGCTCTTGGGGAGGATCCTGCCTGCTTCTTCCAGCTTCTGTCACTCCTGACTGCCTTGGCTTGTGGTCACATCACTCCAGCCTCTGTCTCTGTCTTCAGATGGCCTCTTCCCTTGTCTGTGTGTCTCTCCTCTTCTGTCTCTTATGAGAACACATGGCCTTGAAGTTCTTGATTGTAGGGTCTCCCCTAAATCCAGGATGCTCTCATCTAGAGATCCTTAACTTGGTTACATCTGAAAAGACTCTCTTTCCAAATCGGGTCACATTCACAGAGACTGGGGGTTAGGACTTGGTCCTGTCTTTTTGCAGGCCACCATCCAACCTACTCTAGGTCATGAACATAACTCCCATGTCATTTTGAGGAACCACCATTCTTTGTTGCTTTGATTTAAAAGCTCATGTACCCGTCCAGGATTTAATGAGCAACTATTCTGTGATTTTTGACTCTAACAAGAGCTTCCACTTGCTAAGTTCATGCTGGGCACCAGGTCCCATGATTGGTGATATATGGAGGTTAGTCCATTTCCACCCTCACAGCAGTCCTGGAGAAAAGGTAAGACTGCAACCTTCTGCTGAACTAGGAGACCTGGGCATCAGAGGCTGTGACTTGTCCACAGTCATGTAGCTGTTACAAAGCAAAGCTGAAATTTGTCTCCTTAGTCTGAAAGCATCTTGCAGCAGAGAGGAAGGGACAGAGATCTTTGGTTTACTGAGGCACAATGTGATGTGTGCTACAGGGGAGCTGTGTAAAGAGCTCTGCAATCTCTTTACTCTAGAGATTTCAGTAAAGGCTTCAAAGAGAACTGACATTTGAAATGCACATTTGAGGATAGTAGAAATTTGCCAACTCTGAATCTAGAGAATTGCATTCCAGGCAAAGGGGACAGCATCTGTGACGAAATAGAAGTGTGACTGGACCACCCACATAATCCCTTAGGAAGTGTCCAGGGGCTTCTGTAGGGTGTCGTGGAATGATGCTGGGATGCTCTAGGGCCTATGGTTTGCACATAGAAAGTCAGCCTGCGAAATCTCCCACTGTCCCAGGGTGACAGGTTCTGGTACAGCATCTAGTGGGCTGTCCTGGCTGGTGGTTCCTCCCCGAATGGCATGATGCCAGTACCCCAGGACCTCTTTTTACCTTCCTGCACTCCTTAACCCCTTCCAAAATTGCTCCAAATTTATATTCTACTTATCTCAGGAAATAGCAGCCAAAGTGAGACATGACAGTGACTGAAATGAAGACAAAGGCAGTGGGAATAGTGAGGGTGGGATCATAGGGGACTCCTTTCCAAGAACAAATCAGTGGGGCTAAGAGGGGACACCAGGACTTCCCACTTGGTCACCTGGTGGAGGCTGACACCGTTACCCAGGACAGGGAGGGAGTGCGATTGGCTGGGGTGGCACTCACCCTGCGTTTACTTTGGGAGGTGCCGTGTTTGCAGTGCCTGTGAAACATTCAGGTGGAAATGTCAAGCAAGCAGTTCAAAGTGGGGATCTGGGAATTAGGAGAGATTTGGACGTGAAAGAGACAGGTGGTAATTGAAGCTGTCAGAATCAATAGGGGTGGGTAAAACTGAAGTTGTGGGAATACATGGGGTCTCCAAGAAGTAGGCAGACGTTTAGGGACTTAGTGGAGATTGTTCAAAGAGCTGCCCATGACTGGCAGCCTGTCCCCAAAAAGCTCCGTCTCTCCAAGCTCAACCCAGACAGGGCTTCCGTGAACAGCTGGGAAATGTGTTCCCATATGGACACCTCAGGCCACCACGAAGAGAGGCTTTGGGCTGCTATGTAGGCGATGAGGAGACTCAGAGTGTAGTGATTAGGCAGGCGTGTAGGCTGTGGACCGAGAATTTGGGTCCCAATCCCAGCTCCACCACATAAGAGCTGTGTGTCCTTGGGCAAGAGAATCCCCTGCCTGTGTGAGGGGAGCAACTATCTTACCCACCTCACAGGGCTGTCGTGAGGTTCAGCTGAGGAATTCTCACAAAAGGTTGAGCCCCGTTTCCAGCATAAAATAAGTTCCCAGTGGGCGTAGCCATGGTTGTTAAAATGACACAGGGTCTGAGTGGAATGCAGCTGGACTGTCAAGGAATGAGCACTTGTGGACTAGAACAGAGAGGTCCACAGGCTGAGGTTCGAGCCAGGAGGGAGCATGAGGCCCAGAGGTGCGTGCTCATCCCAGGGCTGAAGTCTGACCCCCACTGGGACGGGAGTGATGATGCTGGATTCCCTGGCAGTACAGTTCAAGTCCCTCTATTTTGAAAAGGACTCTGGAGAGGAGCAGGATGGAATGCAGAAAGCTCTATTTATTGTTATTTTTAAAAAACAAAATAAAAGGGAGCCCTCCAAGGGCATATTTGTGGGCTTTATACTTTGTGAAGGGAAAACACACTCATCTTGATCAACAACATCCTGTCTGTCTGTGAGGCTGGGCCAGGGAAGGTCAACACCAAATGTTAAGTCATAACAGTCGACTTCCTGTTTCTTGCTTGAGTAACATTCAAGGGTGTTAATAGGCTTAGCTCCTGTCTGCAGAGCCAAGACAATTTCACGAACAAAATGAATAGCAGAGCCAAGATCACAAAAGGGCCGCCTCTTGAGAACAGGGCAGGGGATCACAGTGCATTAGGTGGTCTTATCCAAACAATGCTGAAGGAAGGTGATCAAAAGGACTGGCTGTGCCAGGCATGAAATCAACAGGAGAGCCTTCCAGAATAATCATGGCTGGGTTATTCCCACTGCCTTTTCTCCCTGGTATGTGAATTTGCTTTTGGAACAACAGCAGTGGCATAATTGGAATCCATTTTGTGTGGTTTTTTTCTCGGATGATTTAAAATTAGTTCAATTTCTTTTCAAAGAGTATAACCCAATGACAGCATAAAGGCAGTATCTTGAATTGCTTTCTCGTCCACGGGTAGAGTGGGTGGGTGTCATTTGCTGATTCATTACTCTCTCAGCGGGCTCCTTTGTTTCCAAAGAAAGCTACCTGGAATTATTACCAGCAATAGAACTCAAACCAGAGTAAGCTTTGCATAAAAATGCATTTGACTTAAAGGGAAACTTCGAGTAGTGATTGAAAGTAACCCTGGATGGCAGATTTGATTAGGGGACCACATCCGAACGCGAGTGGGTTCTAAGAAATGGCGGGCAAGTCAGGCTTGACTCAGCTAGCTTAGACTGCACTTCCCAAGCAGGGGCGATAATAGTGATTGAAGTCCTGAAATTAGTGTGAAGGGCCATAAGCCGGCAGAGGACTGATGGACAAAGGTCATAAAGCTAAAATCGCTCCAAGTGATAGGCATTTGGAACCTAATTTTAGAACCCTCCTCCAGCCCTCGGTGAGCTCATGTGCTGCTGTCATTAGGAGTCGGTAATTGAATTTTCTGTACATTTTGATCAGTGTGTAACTTTGTGAAGCTGATTACACAGCAGAATGCAATTTTAAGTCTGACAAAAGCACTACCTTTGGCTGTGTGACTGGAAAACATGCAGAGAGTGCTGCCCTTCTAACTGCACTTGATTTAGGGGAGCGGAAAGGGGGGAAATCACCTCGATACTTCATGTAACTTAGGAAGATTTATTTAGATTCTATTCAGATCATTTAATAATAGATTTTGTAAAACCTGAACATAAGGAGACCCCATAAAACATATTATCTTTTATTACCTATACAGAGAATGACATTTTAGATGGTAATAAATCGAAGCCCAAGGAAAGCTATTTGCTTTTCGAGAGCGCTTGGTGAGTGACAAGAACACCAGTTTCCTGATTTGACTCTGTGGGAAACATGGCTCACCTGAGACAGCCTCCACGGGGACCGAGGAGGCGCATCTGAATGACATTCTCTTGTCCCCTCTTTGATTTTGGAAAGGTCATTCCCATCCACACCTCACTGCTGAGGGTTTGGCTGTCCCTCCTTGGTTGTTCCTCCTTCCATCGTATACGCCTCAGGATGTATGAGGAGCCAAGGGCTGAGCCTGGGGTTGGACCAGCCATGGGGCATCTGCCATGAGGTGGAAGAGAGCCCGACCCGCCAGCCTCGGTGCTTGCAAAGACTTGCTTGGTGTGGACACCTCTCCAAAGGGGAAGGACTTTCCCTACTTGCTTCTGGAAAGCAAGAGCCTTGTCACCCTACCCCACTCAGCAAAGCCTGGCCTTCTAGAGATAGACTTAGCCTGTCCGACCTTGTTCAGGCTGTGCCTTTGGACCAGTAACCTTTGCAACCCAGAACAGCAAACCCGAGGCCAAGTTTTCTGTGTAGTGATCCTCATAACCATCCCTTGATTTATTTATTCCTCAAACATTAACAGAGAGTGCCAGCCACTGAACTGGCTATGTGGTTTCCCCCCAAGGAGTTTAGAATTACTTCAGTTTATTTTCAGAGAGTGCAACCCAATGACCATGTACAGGGCCTCAGTGTCTCCATGGGCCAGGTGTTGAGGATAGAGCAGGAATAAGTCAGAGACAGGGTCCTTGACCCCATCAAGGACTGTAATGAATACTCAGAATGTGACTGACGCATTGGAAACCACGTACATGTATCAAAGAGAGAATTCTCCAGTAAACTGGTTTTGTATTTACCACTTTGCACAAAGAAGAAAATTCATCTTCCTACTGCACAGATTTTGTGGGAAAGGTGTGGTTGACATACACTTCAAAGGATTAAAATGGAAATATTTTCCAGAGCAAAGATAGTGAATGCTCTTCTGGGAAGGTGGGCAGTCCCGGGAAGTAGGCAGCTGGGCATGAAATGAAGGTGGCAGCTGGTGACACTGTATACCACAGAGAGTGGGAGGCCGGTGAGCATCTCCCCTCCCCAGGACTCTCACGAGCACTCTCCAGAGAAGGTGCATTCGTTTCCCATGGCTGCCATAACAAAGGACCACAATATTGTAGCTTAAAACAACATTTATTATATTACAGTTCTGGAGGTCCGCAGTCCAAAATAAGTTTCACTGGGGTAAACTCGAAGTGTCAGCAAGACTGGCGCCTTCTGGAAGCTGTAGGGAAAACAACCGTCTCCTGGCCTTTATCACCTTCTAGAGGCCACTGGCCATCTTGGGCTCATTACCTCCTTCAGATGTCTCTCTCTCTCTCCCCCCTCTCCCCCCTCGCCCCCCTCTCCCTCCTTCCCTCCCTCTCTCTCCCTTTCTCCTTTTCTCCCCACCTCACATTCTCTCCCTCTTCCTGATCCATTGTTACATCTGACCTTCCCACCTCCCTCTTATAAGGACCCTTGTGATTACTTTGGACCCACCTAGGGTACCCAGGATGACCTCCTTATCCCAAGATCCCTCACTGAATCATGCCTTTAAAGTCCCTTTTACCACATAAGATGCCGTACTCACAGGTTCCAGTGTTTAGGACATGGGCATCCTCGGGGCCATTAGCTGCCCGCCACAGAAGATATGAAAGCTTGTAGGGCCAAAAGCTTGACCACCTTCAGAGCCTGCTTTCAGTGCACACTGCGCTCGACACATGAACCTGACATCTCACAGCAGAACCACAAAGACAAACATGGGAAGAAAAAATTTCCGTAAGTGCCATTAAGCAAACCAAGAGAAAAACGTTCATCATAATATATAGATAAGGCTAATACAGAGGCGGAAGGAGTAACTCCAGGAAGAAGAAGAAAGCTTTACAAGGGAAGCAACACCTGACAAGTTTTCCAGGGGTCAGGGGTGGGACATGCGTAGCGAAGGCCTCCCATGCAGAGCGCGCAGCATGAGCAAAGGTGTAGAGGAGGGAAAAGTTCGAGATGACGGAATTGTATGTAGTCTGGTGTGACAAGAATAACACTGTGAGTGAGGAGAACTAGATCGGGCCGTGATGAGTGTGATGAGTGTGTCACCTGTGCTTGATGAACTTGAACATCATCTATAGACACTGAAGGGCCACTGACGCATTTTGAGGAGGGTCCTGTGGTCAGACAGTAGTTTAGACTGCTCTGGCTGGCTTTGGGGTGGACAGTGTTTGGAAGGTAGCAGAGGGACCAGTCTGGAGGCTGTTACAGTAATTCAGGTGAGAAAAGAGGATGGCCCAGGTGCTGGGATAGCAGGGGTGACAGAGAAAAGAGGGTGTACCCAAGAGAGGCTGGGGGAGCGAAATCAGTGTTGCGCGATCAGCCACTGAGAAAGGGAGGGAGGAGCTGAGGATGACTGCGGGGCGTCCAACTTCAGCCGGTGCCTGCGTGGCAGGGCCGTGTAGCAGGGGAAGGTGGCGAGTGCTGTAAATGTTGAGGGGGAGCATCCAAATGGAGACTTCTAGAAAATGATTTTACACAGGCTGGAGAGACAATCATACTGCTGTTCAGTGTGTTAAAGGAAATACCTTTTTTTCTAGAAATGGAAAAATTTCACAGAGAGAAACTTTAGTAAATTACATTTTCTATTTTTTCATTTAAGTTGCATCATAAACAGGTGAGTTTTAAGTAAAAATAGATAAGGGAACCTGCTGGCCTGCCTGTGTGGCCCCCAGAGGAGCAGCTTCAGCATCTCCTGGAAACTTGTTAGCAACGCACATCCTGACGTCCCCATCCCTTGCCTGCGCCTCCTGAGGCATAAGCACTAGGGATGGGCTGAAACCCGGGGTTCTGCCTCAGGGAAGTCCCAGAAGCACTGGCTCCAACAATATGTCTTAAACACCTACCGAGTACCTGGCAAAATGTTGCTCTGAGAGTTCAGGGCCAAAGGTTTAGAAGAAACAGCCTAATGGTAAACAGCAGATTGTGAAAATGTATAAAAGTCATAGGGAAAGAGCACTTTAATTACATTCTAGTTTACTTCAACTTTTAGGGCTCTCTACCTCCTTGTCTCAATCAAACAGTAAATCCAAGAAAGTCATTAGCATGTTCAGTCCTTCCCCTAACCAGCTGTGTGCTTCCCGGGGTTCCCTCTCTCTGTTTCCTCACATTGGAGTTCCTTAAAGGTGCGGCTGGGTGATGTCATCTCGGAACTGCTCACAAGAGCCAATAGACTGTGTGTCTTTCCCTCACAAACCTTGTCTACAGCCACCCCAGTGGCCCCATCTCATCTGTCGTCCTCGTGCCAACAACCAGGCTCTTCTTCCCTCCCTGAGTTCTCTGCCCTCACACGCATCCTTCAAAGCTCAGATCCAGCCTACTTTATCCCAACACCACTGAAAAGCCCCCGTTCTGCTTTACCCCTCCCAGCTGCACCATCCACGTCTGAACCTACGGAGAACCCACTGGCCACCTACTGCCTAGGGCCTTGTGGAGCCGCTTATATGTGTTGTATCTGCCCTGGAGGTAGAGAATACATTTTACGCTTCTTATTTCCACAGCGTCCCGACCAGAATCAGAATCAACCTCAGTTCTTACGGAATGACTGAATCTGAGTGTTTTAGGATTAACAGTCTCCTATCCTCTTCCACAGAAGTCTACTTCCACATCGAGACCCCACATCTAATTCTGTAGTAGAATATTCTGCTCTGCAGGAATGTCTCCTTAATTCTCCCTCCCCAATGTTGAGGTTAGGTGGCCTCTCCTTTGTGGCACCACAATGCTCTGTTCTTACTCCCATACCGTCCTGCTGAAATTACGTGGGTATTGGTCCCTCCCACAAGACTTGGGTCCCTTTATTTGTCACCACTATGTAGCACAAGGTCTAACGCATCTGAAGTGCTCGTTTAATGTTTGGTAAATTAAGTGACCTCAGCAGAGCCTTCCTGAGCACCCCACATCTGACTCCCTTCACAGGGACCTTAATTGGTATCGCTCTGATAACACTGTTATCTGACCATGTCTTACACACTTGCCTTTTGTTCATTTATCTGGAATATAAATGCACCCACAGCAGGGTCTGTCATTCATTGCCTCTTAGCAGAGTTCCCTGAACCTAGTAGACATGATGTAAATGTTTCAGTGAATCAAACTGAATATCAAATATTTGCCACCTTGGATCCGAAGGGGGTGATTTTTCTAGGAATGCTGTGAACATCATAGGCAGCTTATTTACTGTAACTCATCAGTAGCATCAGAAGACATACACTTCTCCGGAAATGTGTTATTTGATTTTGGAATCACTTAGGTTATTCCAACTGTGTATGTCCAAATGTTGGTGTTTATTTCCCCTGTTGCTTAGTCACCCACCCTGCTGGCTTAGTCAGCAACCAGTAAATTGGGAGGGGGGATGATAGGGATGAGCTCCGCCTTCTCCTTACCCACCAGACCCAGCAGGGAGTGAAAGCACAGCTGGTCACAGCCTCGTACACGCATGTTCATGAGGAGCAAGGTGAAAGGAGGCCTAAAGACCAGCACGAGTCAAACCCACTCGCCACGCTGCATGGGAAGATGGAAGAACAGCCCTCACCATCTGCTCTGGGGATAAGGCACATTTTATGAGGGCATGTATGCAGTGCCTGCTGGATTTATGGACTACCTTCCCCAGTGTTACGTGGCCAGAGTGGATAAATCAAACTCCAGACAGACAACAACTTGTTCTGCTTCAGATACCATTTTCACCAATCCGTTTGCAATATTTATAGACCAGGTGTCAGGTGCAACTGACCTGGAGAAGAATGTGGTCCCTGTTCAGGTGTCATATAACAAGGAGCCTTGCTTTGCCCAGCCTATCTGGACGAAGTTGATGAGTAATAAATAAATTGTGTTATGTCTTTGCTATAAATCTCATGTTAATATTTCTTATTAATAGTACCTTAAATGTTACACAACAAAGGGATTTGTTGAAAAGCCTTCTTACAGCTCTTCTTGACAACTAATGCACAATTTATAAGCTTACTGGCTCACAGTGACTGAGTATAGGTGTCTCTTTCCAACTCCGCACTCAACAACATCAGGTTGGCAGCTTGAAATCAGCCATGGTAGAAATATTTAAACCACCAAAATTGACAAACACCACAAAATCAGGAGACTGTATTGTTAAACATTTGTAAGCACACCGCTCTATGTAATGCATTATTTTATACGAATATCAATAACCGACTAATTATTGCATAACTACAATGTCCCAGGCATTAAATTACTAGCTGGGAGATCAATCTCTAAACAAGAGAAGTCCCTGACTGCATGGAGCTCAAATGGTCAGAGTCAAGAAAGCCGGTAAGTGATCAACAAACAAGAATATTACAGACTGTGATAAGTGGTGGAGAAAATGTACTAGTTATCTGTTGTTGCTTAACATATTACTCCCCAAACTTAATGACTTCAAACAATAGGTATTTCTTATTTCACAGTTTCTGTGTTCTGCGGTCTGGGTGTGGCTTGGCTATGTCCTCTGCTTAATGGGCTTTCACAAAGCTGCAGTCCATGTGTTTGTCCACAGTTTATAGCCTCAACGGAAGGTTCAGCTGAGGAAGGATCCACTCCCAGGCTCATTTAGTGATTGGTGGAAGTATTCAGCTCCTTCTGACTGTCCCTGGGGGCCACCCTGAGCTCCGCCACATTTTTAGAAGACTTTCCATAGGTCACTACACAAAACAACAGCCATCTATTGAGCACTGGCATGTGCCAGGCTCTGTGCTTAGCACTTTGTGTTACTCATTTTAATTCTCACTTACCCAGAAAGTATTATTATTCTCCCCATTTTGCAGGTAAGGAAACTGAGGCAATGAGAACTTATGTAACTTGACCAGGGTCTCTGAGCTCCTAAGTGGTGGAGCCAGGGCAATAGTACTCCATCCAATTTCAATGGTCCCTTCTGAAGAGTCAACCACCCAGTTCTGCAATAGGGCCCCTGCCTGCTCGAGCAAAGTGCAGTAAGAATGAACATCAGCCAGTGAGCAGAAATCAGCCTGGAGAAAGAAGTGGAGGCAGAAAGTTCAAAAGGAAGGAAAACTGGGGTACTCGGAAGGAAATGCAGCTTGGACAAAGTGCAGAGAGATGTGGCGCGTGGTTCAAGATGAGCAAGAGAGGAATGGAGGGCCACGTGGGTCCATGGCAAAACCTTTTTCCGTGTAACATTTGTTCACTGATTTCCCCCCACAGCCACCATTATGCTTGTTATTAGTGATAAATGTTCCGTTAAATGCATACTCGTACGGAAGTCACTGGAGCTGTGTAAAACATCAAGGGTCCCCTGATTGATTATGTGCCACATTTAATGACATGGCTTGATTTTCTTTTTTCAAGACAAAATGTTTGGTTTTCAAATCAGCGTGATCAGTGAACCTGGCTTGTGTCTGTGGAGATGCACCCGAGGCTTTTTTTTGCAGACACACCATCTTCCCTTTGTTTCTAGGATATACGTTAACTGGGAGCTCGCAGACACCCAGGAGGAGATAGCAAATGCGGTAGAAATGCATGACTGCAGACTTCAAACCAGGAGAGCAGTTTGACTCTCTTAGATATGTCTTACAGATCAGATAGCTTAAAATAAAATCAGAGCAGCCAATTTAATTTTCCCAGTTTCGACACAGTGCATTTCTTGGTCAAAATAAAATCCTATCTCCTTGAGCTAGAGCTCCACGAAGTATAGGCCATTCCCTGAGAATAAATGACTCTGGTTTGAAAATGCCACTGATATGCTCAGCCCTTTGAGATATAATTTGGTTCAGGGAAAAAGTAATATATCATCATTATCAACAATGAAAGTAAATTGCCCACCTTGTGTGTTACATACTGGCCAGGTGCCGGGGTCAAAGGCATGGTCCTTGCCCTTGAAAACTTTGTCATTCACTTAGGAAGATAGTAAATGGGCACTCAAAATAAAACCAAATAGGAAATAGAGCCTATTAGTCAGGGTAGGCTAAGCACTGTAACAGACTTCCCTTCAACCTAAAGAATGGCTTCTATCTTGTTCATTCCACAGTCTAAAGCAGGTCAGTGAAGGGGCTCTGCGCCATACAAGTCACTCTGAGATGAGGGTTCCTTTTGGGGAAATAGAAAACACAGAGGATTACCTGGGAGGTTTAGGAGCCATGCCAGTACCTTGCTCCTGCCCCAATTCCACAGACCACAATAGGTCACTCAAGTTCATCTTACAGTTTAGCTATGTGCCCTGAAGTCAGAAGAAGTAGCAATTGATGAACAAGTGACATCTGGCTTCACCACAGGTTCCTTTGGTGGCAAACAACTGAAAATGATTCTGGCTGGTTTCAGTGCCAAAAAGAATCTCCAGAATAAACCCTGGAGAATATTACAGAATCAGCGACAGAGCCGAAGTCAGGAGCCAAACGGCCTGGGTCTCAGCAGCAGCGCTTACAGCTCTCTGTCAGAGCAGCGCCTTCAGCCTGACTCGGCCTGAAAGCTCTTCCTGCTGGGGCCAATCACATTCATCTCCCAGCTGAGCCTTGAACCCATGGAGAGGAATAGACACAAGAATCAGGTGCGATTCTTGCCTTGGAGAGTGTGGCCTGGCCTTGAGAGCACAGTGGGGCTTCCCACCCCCTGTTCAGTCCACTCACTGAGTGACAGAGTAGCTGGGCTGCTGCAGGTCTTGTCCCCCAAGGGCAGGGTGCCTTCTGCATGGCCACAAAAGAGACCACATTGCTAAGTTTACTCCCAAAACATTCAAGAGGGCAAAAATCCCTCTGTGTGGCCCAGGAGAGACAGAGAGAGAGAGAGAGAGAGAGAGAGAGAGAGAGAGAGAGAGAGAGAGAGAGAGAGAGAGAGAGGTTTGCCCTACATTCTGTCTCTATGATGCCTGGTTCCACATTGCATATTCCCAGAACCCAGTTGTCCCAGAGGAATAGGGAGCTACCGGTGAATCAGTCAGTTAGTGCAAGAAAGACAAACCTGACACCTGGCCTGTATCTCTGCATCAACACTTCTTCCCAGAGAATGGGCAGCTGTGGGCTGCCTAGGAGTTTTTCAGTGGAGTAACAAAGGCAACATGACTGCTGAGCAGTGCAGAAATGACATGTATGTGTATTTCGAGTAAGAGTGACTACAAGAGCTAGGGACTTGGGGAAGACTTCCTGGAAAAGGCTCAGCAGGTGTGGGAAGCAGGTCACTGGTGCACGAAGGTGTTCCAGTTGTGCAAGAGCGGAGGGATCCATGTGGCCTTTTCTCTAGGTCTTTTACAGCTCAAGGGAAGTAGCTTTTATCGTTGGTCGTTTGGTTTTCGTTATTGCTGTCATTGTGAAAGTGATCTTGTTTATTACAGAAAAATCCCTAAATATTGATAGGCCAGTGGACTTTTTATCTTAGAGCTGCTTTTAAAAGTGAAAACTTGTAAACAACTCAAATGACCACCCAATAAGGAATGATTGAATAAATTGTGATAGATCCATGCTATTAAACAGCTGTTAAAATAATGAGACAGATCTATAAGCACTAGAAGAAAATGACATGCTAAAACAACTTGTACAACTGTGTGAATGGTATCATTTGCTTAGACACACGTGTATATAAAGCGTGTGGGTGACGTGAAGGAGAAAGGAGGAAGACAACGAGCTGCAGTAACGCTTACCTCTTAGACACGGGGTTGGAGGAAGGTGGAGGAGAATCCATTTCCAATGTTTCTCACATTAGAAATGACTGTATCACTTCTATTTTCCTTAAAATATTTGGATATATTTTCAACAATAAAACCACTTTTATAGTAGCCTTTGGTTTGCCAGAAAATTGAGACTTTTGAATAGCTCATCCCAAGCCTTGCAATTTATCTACTTAATAGTCTAATTGATTTCCTACTAGGTTAATCAATATATTTCCCATTGCAGTCATAAAGTTTTATTTACTTCAGGAGATGGAAATTGGCTGGTTCATTTTTTAAAAATTATTTATAAAATTTATTAAACTATAAGAGAGTTAAGCCAGTGGGTTTTTCCTCTGTGCTCTCATAAACAGACGGAACAGTCTACTTGGCTATGAATCTGTTTTGTGGCAGTTATACGTAAACATGCTTATCTTCAACCCTGAACTTCTTTAAGAAAGTGACCCTGTTTTCCCATCCCTATATTTGCAGCATCCAGAACAATATTTAGACTAGATGTTCAATAACTTCCAATTAAATGGATGCATAAATTAGTGAAAAAAATTACAACTTTCTCTGATCCAAAACAAGTGTTTCTGTGACAGGGAAGTATTGAAAGAAAACATAACGTATTCATGAAATGATTGGAATGCTGCTGTGAAGAGCCTATTGTGATGCTGTAGTATGATAGGATAGCTCTCACACAGCCTTGCAGAAAATTGATCATAGCATTAGTTGCAATATTAGTCAAGACTCCCTTGTTGCTATGCACCGAACATCTCATTTAAATACCTTAAGGAAAGGAGAAGTTTATTAGCTCACAGAACTCAGAGAATCTGAGGGGTAAATTCTGGCTTCAGAATGACTATAAAAGAACTCACATGAGGTTAAAAGAACTCCATCTCTACCTCTCAGTTCTGTGTGGTCTTCTTTCTCAGGCTGACCTTCTCTGTGTGACAAATGGCCACTACCAGCTCCAGATTTATGTTCTACCACCTTCAAGTCTAACAGAAAGAGGATATCCTTTACCTAAGAGATCTAAGAGAGATATGTCGTGGGACTGTGTTTCATCCAGGTGGCCCCCCTTGGGTTACGGTGCATCCCATGATCGTGAAAATAGGAGGCCTGAGCCATCCCTAGATCAGGGACAGCATCAACCCTACCCGAACTCGGCCTGTGCTGAGAATGAGGAGGGGGTGATGCCCCCAGAGCGGGTACCAGAGGAAAAGGGAATGGATGGGCACTGGGAAGGCAACACAGCACATATCCACTTAGTGCTTGAAAGCAGCCCTGGAGTGCGTGTCCATAGCAACCTGCACTGCAAACTGGAGGAGAGGGAATGCTGTGAGGAACTGGCATCCTTGTTAGATAGTCATCACAGAATCACACTCGTCCCCTGATTTGCTTCATGGAGCGAGACCGGCTGTTCTTTAGAGACAAGCCGTGCCTGAGATCATGAACTGAATATGCTATTAAAACCGCTATGAAAATCAGTAAGATCTTCTTGGGAAGCAATATTGAAATATGAATAAAGAGCGTTAAAGTGTTCATACTCTTTGACCTAGTAATTCCATGTCTTGAAATCTATCATTCAAAAATGTGTCAAAATGTATTGAAAACTTCCTGAATAGAGATGTTTTTCATACTGTTATTTAGATTGTCAAAAAATTTTAAAGACTAGAAAAAACCTGAAGTCATAATAATAGAAAATGATGAAGTTAATTATAAATTGGGCATATGATTTTATTCTATGAAACCCTTAAAATAATGTCAAGGAATTATGTTGGTAAATTACAGAGAAAATGATACTAAGTTTATCATGATGTCTTCAACATCAGAAAAAATCTACATAATGGATTATTTTTATGATAACATGCTTCTCAAAACATGCAATGTAATATATTGTTTACTACAAAAGTAAACAAGTCATATACAAAATCAGACCTGACTAGTGATTAGTATGTCTAGAGACATATGGGAAAATTTTTGAAGATGGGCCAGTTTATTGATTTCATTATTGCTCAACTGCAAAATTTATGGCAAATTGTAATTCCAATTCAACTTGTCAATTGTAAGTAGAAAGTCACTTACATTAGGTTGATGATTTTTCAACTCCAGCTTGAGAATAGACGGCATTTCAAGCACCTTTACAGAGAGGTGCCAATTGTGCCAGGTAAAAGCAGAATTATCCAGGGCTAGGTTTGGAGTTAAATTCTGCTTGCACCCAGTTATTAGAGAATTCTGTGACCTTCAATCGTGGTGCAGCTCATTTCACATTTTATATTTATGTGTGTGTGTGTGTCCAGTTATCATGTTGTACACCTTAAACAATGTTACATGTCAATTATATTTCAATAAAGCTGGGTGAGGGAAACATTGTGAATAAGCCTGTTCAAGAAATGTTCCACTCATCTTCTAGAATCTAGAGTTCAAAGCCTTCCAAACTACCCAACAGAACTACTGCTCCTTTAGTTAGTAGCTCAGAAGCTCTTAGTTAAGAAACAACCAATTAAAGTAGTTTGGGGAGCAAAGAGTTAACCACCCTTTAAAAATACTTAAAGGTTTTGGGGACAGCTAGCATCGCACTATTAAAAATTGCCGTGTTCATTTTTAGCTTTAGAAGGAAATTATAGATCCCTATTGTGTTTTTATTCTTTACTTTTAATGGTATTTCTTAATTATTGGTTGGAATAAGCTATGGTTTTGAAGCTGTTATACTGGTAAGACTTTTGCAACTGGTAGGACATTCATTAACAAAAATAAAGTCCTTTTATTTTTGTTATTAAAGGTGATTCGACTTGAACTCTCTGTTTGAGAGATTTAGAAACCAATCTAAGCTGGTTTAAGCAAATAAGGAAAATTAATGCCCTAATTAGCTGAAAGTCCACAGGCAGAACTGGCTTCAGGCGTGGCATGATGAAGTGAGTCCAGAGCAGTCCCTGGGAAACTACTTTTTCTTCCACGGCTCAAGTCTAATTCCATCAGCGTATTGGCTTCGTTCTCAGGCAGACTTCCCTCCCGTCCTCTGCTTGGCGTGAGATGGCTCCTCTAGCGCCCGGGCTCCATGCCTCCAGGTTCACACTGCAGGGGACCAGAGCTTCCTTCTCTCAACCGCCGAGCACAGGTCCTACGCCTGCACTGGTCATCGTGCCTCTGGGTTGGCATGCACTTACTGGCTTCTTCTAATCAGGGTTCATTCCAAAAGCTGGCCAGGGAGGAGGGTGGGAAAAGTCAATCCATCCCAGACTACATAGAGAATAAATGACCAGAGGTTCCCCAAAGGAAAAGTGGGGTGCTTCCTCCCCAGAAAAAGAATGGTATCCTGGTTGACCAAGACAGGCATACCTGTCACAGAAGGCAATTTAAATGCAGGTGCGGTTATTTACCAACCATGGCACTCTTCTTTCTCTTGGATCAGGGCCACTGGGTTAGTTGTTCTGAATGTTTAAACATGGTAGGAAAATGTCTGTCAGATAACCAAATGAAAAATTTGTGTGCATTGAGAGATAAAAGTGCAACATTGCCTGTGTTAAATTCATCAGATCATAGTTGGATTACAACGCATAATATCAAAACCTAAAATGACTAAAAATGACATGAAAAAGGTACAGTACAAGTGACTCTAAACCTCAGTTGGCATTTTTTTCACCTGTAAAATGGGAACAATAATTGTGATTTAACATACTTGTTGGAAAGATTAACAACGATGATTTCTGAAAAGTACAGGAATTCAATGCCTGGCCTATCAAATTGTTCAGTAAATGTGAGTCCCTAAATCTGCCATCTTTGTCCTACTCTCATTGCCAGGTCAGTTTCATGAGGTTGCTGTGAAATGACCTATGTGGTATAAACATCAAACATGCAATGTGCACCCAAACTCCTGAAATGAAGCAGTCTGGAATGTGTCAAATGTCTCCTTAAGTAAGAACAGAAAACAGATTCCACTCCCACAGCCAGCTCCAGTCTATGAATGGTGATTATCTCGTTTTAGAGAGATTTCCTCGTTTCAGAGAGATTTCAGTAGGTACAAGGGCTGTGAATGATTAAAGGTGTCTGTCCTAGACGGAGCAGGGCATAGAGGTAGCTCAGGGAACACACTTGCTACCTAAGTGAATCTAAACACCATCTTCTCTGTTGTGTTTTTGTTTTGTAGACACTGGAAAATCCCAAATATGAGCTGATCATCGAGGCCCAAGATATGGCTGGACTGGATGTTGGATTAATAGGCACAGCCACAGCAACAATCCTGATCGATGACAAAAACGATCACCCCCCAAAATTCACCAAGAAAGAGGTAAACCGCTGCTGAGCGCCACCCTTGTGGTCACAGCCATGATTGCTATCAGTATTAAACTGTGTACCGCAGCCCCTGCTGGCTCTCTGTTTGCAAAATCAAAACAGTCTCCTTTGGAGAAAGGATGATGTGTTGCCAGAAAACTATTTCACATTTTTATCTTTTTTTTTGTAAAGTTGAAAATCCCAGAGCATTATGAGAACAAAAGCATTGAATCTTGTTAAAGTCCATAAGAAAATAACTTTGAATGCCAAAATGCCATTTTCATAGTTTTCCTGGTGCTCTTTAGCGGTGAGTTATGGGAGTCCCTTTGTGATTTTAGCATAACAATAACCATTTTTTTCAGCGAGTATATATTGGGAGGCCAGACAGAACAGCTGCAAAAAGGCAAAGCGGATTTTCTTGGCAATAGCAAGGTGGCCTAGAAGCTGATAAAAAACAACCAGGCTTTTCTGGGAGAGCCACTGTTTATTTTGGACTCCTGTGCTTTTTATGAGTATGGACCATGGGTGTCGTTTCCCATCTATTCCAAAGGAGCACATTTGGGGTTGGACTGAGTCCGCAAAATTACATCCTCAGTTGCTAAATTTGTGTCCAAACCAGGAAGACATCGGCACTACGCATCTGATGGAAATGTGCTGGGATCATGGCTTCTTTATGGGTTATGGCCAGGGGCAAGGACTGGACGCCCCTCCTACTGACCAAGAGCATAGAATCAGTGATGGCAGCCCCTGGCATTAGCCAAGCCTTTACTCTGCCTCTCCCATCAGCACAGGCTCCCCGCCTTCCAGCCACTGCCTTGGCTCACTGTGTGAGGTTGGTTTCATTAACCTTTTGCCAATGAGGGAGCTTACTTTAAGCGCAGAGAATCTGGATCCCTGCTTCAGGGTCCTGGGCAGAGCAAACGGCAGAAATGGAACACAAGCACAGCTCCACGCGAGCCATGCTCACCTGCCCCTGAGGCTTCCCACCCTCCCAGGTGTTCAGAGAAAAGACTCCCGTCTGCCTTTGCAGTTGCCCCACCCCTCTCAAGAGTCCGGGCTGGTGGGCCCTCTCAATGTCCTGGCCCCCCAGCGACCTCTGCCCCTCAGCAACCCTGTGTGACTCATTCAGGAGGAGGAAATCTCCCCTCTCCTAGTCTTGGGAACTCAGGATTCCAACCTCAAAACCTCGAAGTCCACGCAGTAGCTGCTCTGGCTCCATTCATTCTGTTGCTCCCATGCAGCTTTTTTATAACTGTGTACGGATCGCGCAGTATTGCTGTGTTTCTCAAGCGGGTGTTCCAAGAAACTCATTCCACAAGTTACACCCGTGTAGGGCAGGGGGTGTGGGGAGACTTGGGCTCAAACAGATGTCAAACAAAGCCTACAGACCCCACCTACCCCTCTCAGAGAAACACGCCGCATTTTAAAGCTACCCAGAAGTTCCGCCTGTTCAAACCATTCCCTGTTAACGGGCTGATAGCAAAGCCCACCTCATGAGGTTCTTGTAAATGTTAGATGAGCTGCTGATGAAAAGCCCTTCTTCGGTAGTACTGGTCACCGACGATTCCCCACAGTGCTGCTGGTGAGGACGGGGTGATCAGAATGGT
Source organism: Glossophaga mutica (assembly GCA_039655065.1). Lineage (NCBI taxonomy): Eukaryota > Metazoa > Chordata > Mammalia > Chiroptera > Phyllostomidae > Glossophaga > Glossophaga mutica. Next base: position 27,409,607 of record CM077315.1, read on the forward strand.
GGTAATTCAGAAGTGGTAGTAAGGACAGTGGGGTAAAGGCGGTGATGAGGAAGATGGTGATGAAGAAGGTGGTGGTGAGGAAGACAGCGGTGACGATGTTGATCCGGTAATGACAATGTTTCTAAACTGTAACTGGCCAACTGCCCTTATCTACAGAGTGGGGGCATCTCCCCTCCATGTTCGAAGTGAAGTTTTTCTTTAAAGTAATCCTTTTCCTTTAAAGTAATCTGTGAACCTGCTCAAGCACTTCAAACTACATGGTTAGGACACTAGAGTTCTGAGGGAGAAGGAATGCTGGAGGGCAGATGGCAGAATCTGTAAAATGCATCACTGTGAATGAAAGCAAAAAGAAATTTTTTTTAAATGGCCGAGAGAAACCTGTTGGAGGGAGAAGGAGGACTCAGCCCAGGCTGGAACCTCTAGGACGTGGAGGAGCAGAACAACAGGGTGAACTGGGAACAGAGGGATGTGGGGAGCTAGTGATCTTGAAGTTACAATAATTTTTGGAGATGAAGGTCAAGGTGCAGTTACTCTAGAGGGGACCCAGTGGCCATTTGGGGTTGAAGGTGTCTAGAAAGCTGTGCCAGAATGTGTTGTCTCCCCTCAGTTTCTACATATATTAGGACATTTCTAAGGAAATGTATAGGAATATTTGGTGGTTGTCTTTTTTTTTTATTCTATTTGATATGATTTTCCATCTCCAGAGAAAAACAGTTTTAAAACGTTTCAAATATCAGTTTAAAAGAGCACTTATGGTCGGCCTCGAATGACAGAGACTGGAAATAATGCTCTGTTACAGGAGGCGGGGCCTAGTTTCTCTGCAGAAACATCTGCTGGCAGATAGTCCCAGGTCACTATGGTAACAACATGACATTTTCGGTTTCCCACATTCTTCTGGTCTTTCTTGTCTGCCTTCTCCAAGGCTGCCTCATGGTCCACTAGAGTCGCTGCAGCACCAGCCCTCGTGTCCACATAACAAGGACTAAGCAAGAGATGAGAAGGGCAAAGGAGAACCTGCCACCTAAGTAAATGTGATTTGGAAAGCTTCCCCTGAAAGCACTTCTGCTCGCATCTCCTTAGCCACCCTTATCCGTAAGGGAGACTGAGAAATAACTCCAGCTATCATTAGTTGGCATGTGGGCGCCCTTGATAATATTGGGGTTGTTACTCAGGAAGGGGATATTTTAAAGGTTATTTTAAAAAGAATTCTCAGTGCAAAGTACACCCATTTGTTGTTGCCTTTGTGTTCATTGGAACCGACTGTAAGCTTGCTGAGAAGCAAGGCCCATGGCTTACACTCCCTGTTGGATTCTCAGTGGGCACTCAGAAATGCAGTACTTTCTGAATGTTTCCGAAAGACAGTTTTAACTTGGGAATGGTGTCTCTGAGTTTGAGGAACCAAGGCCCTACTTAATATTGCTACTCATATGTGGAAATCAATTTTTAGTCACTGACTTTCAAAAAAGATGGGGATTAGAAGAATTAATCTCCCTATGCAGAGAGTCTTCTGTGAGTTTTCCTAATAGTTTTTAACACATGGCTTTAACTAAATGTTAGTTTTGACTTTTCTAGATTAGGTATTTTGAAATGATCTTAGGAAATCTAGTTAAACTCTCCAAACGCACAGTTTGAATTATAGCTGAGAATCTCAGTCCTATTTAGAGCAAAATGAATTGTCCATTCCTCTCTCTAAAATTTTTGTAAAAAACTTCTGATTTATGCTTAGAACATAGTTGATACTCAACAAATACTAACTCATATTTTTATATAAACCTTAGGTCACGAGGATTAATAAATTCCCTATTAATTTTTTAAAATATGTTTGCAAATGAGTTCAAGATTTTTTTAATACATTGAGGTTTTCTTCATTTATTCGATCAATTGATTTTTCAGATGTTACCTTAAAATAGCAACCAGTAATTTAGACTCAATAATTTAGGATTATTTTTTTGCCATTTAATGAATTCTTTCTAAGGTAAAAGTTTCAGTGTTTGAGCTATAACATTATAATACCTGTAATAAAAATGGCATGAAACTCAAAGGCTGGGTCCTGCAGCTGGAAGGTGAGAGGCGATGGGTCAATGCCTCAGTTTTCGTGACGGGTGGAGGTGAGCGGCGCAGCCGGAAGCCGGCAGGCTGAACCTGAGCCACTGGCAGGTGGGTGCTCCTATTAGGTTATCCAGTGGGCACTGTGGTCCCACCTCTAATTCCTAAAAGCCAGGAGTCAGGTCTTCAAGAACTTGATGCCTCAGGAATCTTATTTATATTTTGACTAATAGCTTTTAGAATAGAATGTCTTATTAGTTAACTGCCTAATTCACCCTGTAACAGTTTTTTTCTTACATGTTTGACTGCAAACTCTATGGTCCCTTCTCTCTATAATAATAATAATGTAACACTTCGTCACGGATGAAAATAAAACTACCAAGACATGATCTGCTTGGGGAGGAGAGGTGGTCAAACTCTCAAAGGAGAATGACCCAGAGCCCCTTCCTCACTGGGCTTTTATTGGGTTCAAATACACAGAAATACAGGTAAGTCAGGTGGCAAGGATCAAACAATGGTTAACATTTCAAAGAAATCTAAGGGCTTAATCTGAGTCAGTGTCTGTCAGGAAAGGGGGTTGCAAAACTTTGGGAGATGTACTCATTTCCTCCTCGGACCCTTATCATTTAAATGAGAGCACTCTTAGCAAACAAAGCAGGTTTCACAGGACTTTACGAATTCTTTCTTATGCCCAATCACCCGGGAACCATCCTGGCCTGCACAGGGCTGCACCCGCCCACTGTCATAGCTTCAGGCTTAAACGGATTAGAGCCAGGAAGCATCTCCCGGATGGAAATGGGGACTCGGACTATGTCCGAATAGCCAGGGAGTGAGGGTCCATCACATCCTCTTTGCTGCAACCCCCCAAGTCCTTCCATGAGGGCCTCCCAAGTGGTCATGTCTAGCTTAGGTTGCCCCTCCCATGAGGAGTCTTACCCGTCATTGACTAACAAACTAAGCATTGGGGCCGGAGATGGATGAGGCAGAAGCAGTGCTCCTGCCAGGGAGATAAGCTTTGTCTCCTTAGTGGCTCAGGTCCTCTTGACAGAACAGACCCAGATGAAACGGGTCCCTTGGCTCTTACTCAGCCCACCATGGGGTGAGGGTTACAACTCCTGAAACCAGGCTGAACGGTCTGCAACATAACACCTTTTTCTATAGAGAAAGAACAAAAAGTCTAGTCTTTCCCTAGCAGACTGATAGAAATTTGCTCTGTATTAATGAGAGTTTGGAAACATTTTTTTTTCACCTTCACAACACATTTCATTATTGAAAAACTCATATAAATTTTGACAACTGTTGTTAAATTTGGAAAATATCGAGTTTCACATATATATGAGCTATGCAGTTTCAAATATTCTTGTGTAAAGACTAATATTTAAATTGAAGACACTCGTTAACCATGCCATTCACACCCTTGTTTTGAGGCTCATTAAGAGTTTTATATTATCTTCATTGATTTGGTGTGTCAGGTGAAATTGCAAGAAATTTAAATCTTTACCAATGTTCTTATTATGACTCACTTCTCTTCATTAATAGGTTTATGAGTATCAAACAATCAAGGAGCTATTTTATTTCTCATGTTAGAAATTTTTCCTCTTAGTGAATTATCTGCTACAGAATGATGTCAGGATTACATGTATTTATTTCATCCCTTAATTTTATCACTTTTGCTTCATATTCCATTAATTTTTAATAACAGCTTTATTAAGATATAATTCAATGCTCAATCATGGTGTTGTACACCTGAAAATAACACAATATTGTATGTCAACTGCAATTGAAAAATAAAATTTAAAAAAATTTTAAAGGGAAGAAAATGCAGATTAGAGGACAGTTGCACAGTTTGAGTCTATTTTGTTAAATATACATATACCTGTAGATACTACACACAGGTATAGATTTGCCTGAGGAACATTCTAGAAGGATATAAATCAAAATGCTAATAAAGGTTATAACTCAGGTGAATTTTTTTCTTTATGCTTGTTTTTCTTACTTTTCTACAATGATTACACTTAACTTATAAATAGAAAAAGAAATCTACAATTCCAATGTCCCATTGAAGCTGCAAAATATAACTTTCATTTGCTCTACACATTTTAAAATAAATAAATGAGGCAGAAAAAAGATATAATTCGCGTGCCATAAAGTTCACCCTTTAAAACTTACAATTCATTTGTAGTATATTCACAAAGTTGTGACATAATCACTACTATCTAATTCCAGAACATTTTCAGGACCCCAAAACCCTCCCACCCATTAGCAGTCCCTCTTTACAACCCTTACCAACACTACTTGTTCTGTGTTCCAGGGAACTTGCTTATTGTGGGCATTTCGTATAAATGGCATCCTCTAATATGTAACCTTTTGTGACTGGCTTCTTTCACTTAGCATAATGTTTTCAAGTTTCCTCAATATCGTATCATTTATCAGAACTTCATTTTTTATGGCTAAGAAATACTTTATTGTATGGATATACTACTGTTCATTTACCTATTCATCCACTCATGGACATTTGGACTGTTTCAACCTTTTGGCTATTGTACATAGTGCTGCTGTGAAATTCACATACAATCCATTAAGGTTTTATCTATATAAATTTTCTCTCAGTTCCTTAATTGTTAGAATGAAATACCCGTAACATCACTCCAAATTAGGAATCTATAAAAAATTTTTCACTTGTTTTATTGAAACATTTCAAAATATCTAAATTTCAATTAATATAGCTTACTCAAGATTTACTGACTTCTTTTTAATAAACATAACACCTCCATACAAAAAAGCACACTAATACTGAGTGATTTTATTCTCAAGTCAAACATGAAACCCAAATCAAGAAGTAGAACTTGATCAGCACCTCAGAAGCTTCCTAAAACCCCTCCCAGCCACCACTGCCCAGAAGTATCATGCTTAATTTCACATATTTGAGGGTTTCCTTGCTATGTTTCTGTTGTTGATATTCAAGTTAATTCCACAGTGGTTAGAGAATATACTCTATATGATTATAGTAAGTTGATATTTGTTGAGACTTGCTTTACAACCAAGCATGTGATAAATTTTGATAAATGGTCCACGTGCACTGGAAAATATTAAACTGTGAACTCCACAGTTGAATATTATTTGTTCAAATTTCTATATATTTTTATAATCTTATTTTATCAGTTACTAAAAGAATAGCTATGGTATCTATTATTATAAACACACCTATGTCTCTTGGTATATCAAGTTTTTCTTTGAATATTTGAAGCTGTTATTAAGCACATACAAATTTAAACTTGTTATATTCTCCTATGCATTGCCCCTTTAGTATTGCAAAACTTAGCTTTCTATCTCCGAAAATGCTTTTTGCTTTAACATTTCTTTTACCTCATCTGGTATTAGAATGACCACCAACCTTTTTTTTAGTTACTGTTATCATGGTATATTTCTTTCTATCCTTTCTTCTCTCAAGTTTTCTATAATCTTATATTTAGAATGTATATCTTATAAGCAACATATATTTGGGTCTTTACTTATTTTTAATATATTTTATTGATTATGCTAATACAGTTGTCCCATTTCTCCCCCATCATTCCCCTCCACCCTGCACACCCCCTCCCACCCACATTCCCCCCTTTAGTTCATGTCCTGTGTCATAAGTTCTTAAGCTTCTACATTTCCCACACTATTCTTGTCCTCCCCCTGTCTATTTTCTACCTACCATCTATGCTACTTATTCTCTGTACCTTTTCCCCCTCTTTCCTCCTCCCACTCCCCTGTTGCTAACCATCCATGTGATTTTCATTCCTGTGATTCCGTTCCTGTTCTAGCTGTTTGCTTAGTTTGCTTTTGTTTTAGGTGTGGTTGTTAATATCTGTGAGTTTGATGTCTTTTTACTGTCCTATTTTTGATCTTCTTTTTCTTAGATAAGTCCCTTTAACATTTCATATAATAAGAGCTTGGTGATGATGAACTCCTTGAACTTGACCTTATCTGAGAAGCACTTTATCTGCCCTTCCATTCTAAATGAAAGCTTTGCTGGATAGAGCAATCTTGGATGTAGGTCCTTGACTTTCATGACTTGGAATACTTCTTTCCAGCCCTTTCTTGCCTGGAAGGTCTCTTTTGAGAAATCAGCTGACAGTCTGATGGGAACTCCTTTGTAGGTGACTGTCCCCTTATCCCTTGCTGCTGCTAGAATTCTCTCCTTCATTTGAATTTTGGCTAATGTAATTCTGATGTGCCTTGGTATGTTCCTCCTTGGGTCCAGCTTCTTTGGGACTCTCTGAGCTTCCTAGACTTCTTGGTAGTCTATTTCCTTTGCCAGATTGGGGAAGTTCTCCTTTATTATTTGTTCAAATAAGTTTTCTACTTGTTGCTCTTCTTCTTCCCCTTCTGGTACCCCTATAATTCGGATGTTGGGACATTTAAAGATGTCCTGGAGGTTCCTAGCCTCTCCTCATTTTTTTTTAATTCTGGTTTCTTCCTTCTTTTCTGTTTGTTTGTTTCTTTCTTCCTTCTGGTCCACTCCATTGATTTGAGTCTCAGTTTTCCTCCCATCTCTATTGGTTCCCTGTGCGTTTTCCTTCATTTCACTTATTGTAGCTTTCATTTTTTCATCTAATTTGTGAGCAAAATCAACCAATTCTGTAAGCATCCTGATCACCAGGGCTTTGAACTGTGCATCTGATAGGTTGGCTATCTCTTCGTGGTTTAGAGGAATCAACTCTGGGGATTTGATTTGTTCTCTGGTTTGAGCCCTTTTTTTTTTTTTTTCTTGGTCTAGTCGCAGCTGTTGTGTAGTGAGGGGTGGAGCCTTAGGTGTTCCCCAAGGCAGGGCAGCCCAATCGCTGGGTAGTGACGCTGTATGTGGGGGTGGGGTCCAAAAGGGAACAATGGCACTTGCTCCTCTCTCTCTCGGATTCCAGTCCCCTCTGCCACTTCCCCTTTGCCTGGATTATCTGTGCATGAATGTGGGACCACCTGGTCAGCCAGCTGCCTTGCGTGGCCTCATTGGGTCTGCACAGTTGCCACCCCATGCCCAGGGATGGCTGGCCACCGCCTGTGCACCTGGAATCTGCTAGCTGCCGTCTGTACGCTTGTGATCTGCCAGCCACTGCCTGCTTGCCCAGGTCCACCAACCTCCACTTTTTCCTGCCATGACTTCGCCCCTCTTAGTGGTCTGGATGAATGGTTGTTGGACTTACGTACAGTTTAATTTTCTATCAGTTTTGATTGTTTTCTTGTTTCTAAAGCTTTGTTGTCCTTAATTTTGGTTGTGCAAGGAGACACAGTGTATCCACCTACACCTCCATCTTGGCCGGAAGTCTGGGTCTTTAATTCTTTAAATCAATTAGGATAAGTCTAGTCTTGCCACTTGGACTATTTTGTCCATTTAAATTAGAGTACCAAATATTTGGGTTTAAATCTACCAATCCTATTATTTATTTTCTGTTTGTTACACCTTTTAAATATTTATTTTTCTCTCATGTCTTGCGTCTTTCTAGATTATTTTTATCATTTCACATTCAGCTCTAATAACTTATTTCTTATACTTCATTTCATGTTCTTACAGTAGTTTGAGAAGTAACTTATTTGTTATACTTCATATTCTTATAGTAGTTTATGAAAAATACATCCTTTACTTATGAAATCTAATGTAAATTAACATCTTACCACCTCATGGATACTGCAAAGACCTTAGAGCATTTGAACTCACTTTATCCCCTTCCTGTCTTTTGATATATTGTTTTCATGTTTTAATTCTACATATATTTTAAATTTCACAAAAATATTGTTTAATAAGTATTTACTTTTATTTGCCCATTTATATACACCTTTCATTGTTATTTATCCCCTCATGTTTCTGTGCTTCCATGTGGGACAATGGTCCTTCTGATAAAGAATTCCTTTTTATTTTAAAAATAGTGCAGGTGTGTTGCACAACAGATTCTTTCATTTATTATTTTTCTAAAAGTATTTTTGTTGCCTAAGGTTTTTTTAATTTATATTTTTTGACACTCTTTCAGATGTCCCCATCCCTCCAAGAGAAATTCAATGTCTGAAAACTTAAAATCTAGATCATTTCTAAGTCTATTATCACTTTTAATATTTTTCTCTTGGTTTTTGGCCATTTGTTATGATCTTGGTATGCCTAGAAATTGTTTCAATTTAATTATAAACAACATATAAGAAAAACTTTTAGAGATAATCCTCTAGCTGATTTTATATTTCTCCAAAAAGGACTTACTTTTGCTTTCTGTATCCCAATAAGGATGGAAAAACATGACTTTAAATCAGTCTAGGACTGATTTGGTTCCTGTTGGGTTTCAGTCCTTCATGAGGGCTAATCTGCCTCCTGTGGTTTCCCTTACTCCTCAGGGACAGCCTTTCTGGGGTCCTAACTGAAACTCTGGTATGGTTACAAGGACTCTTACACTTTCGAGATCCTGAACTTTAGGTGTTGTCTTCTCAGCCCCCTGCAACTCCTGAAAGCTCTGGTCTACTTCCTGGTCACTGAGCCAGTACTTCCTATTCACATTCTAAGTTTCTTGTCCCTGTGACCTTGCAATTTAGAAAATGACTTGAGGGTAAAAGTTTATAGAAATAGTGGCCTCACTTCAGTGAATTTCCCCTCTCTGCAGGGTCCTGGACCCTCAAGTTATGGCTGCCAAGGTAGTTTTCTGGTGCTTTCAAATAGATGGGTGTTTTTGTGGTATGTCCATATTCTTGAGTCATTCTAGGTTTGAAGGATGGTCTAGAAGAAGCTTTCCCAAATTACCATATGGAAAGGAAAAAATTCTGGGCTATTTTTTTAATCTGGAGCATCAGGGAAAAGCAATACATATTGTGTACATGGAATTCACTGTGGCACAAAGCCTGATAACATTTTCATTAAAAATATGGATCAAAAAAATATAATGAAATGGTTTGACAGTGCCCACCCACTCTCATATCATTTTCTTTAAAATCAAGTCATTTTAGTAAAAAAAAAAAAATTAAAATATCTTGCATCTCCTCCTTGATATTGACAATCAGGTGAGTCTATCTCCCAGGGAGTTGGACCGCATAACCAGAGAAAGCTGTGTCTCTGCTCCCCTCAGTATATGGAGTGGACCTGAGCCTAAGGAATTTCCATGGCTCTTCTGAATCTTTTCATTTGTTTTTGATAGTTGGATGTTTCCAACTTTGAATAGGATAGGTACCATCGTGTGCCATCTTTCACCAAAAGTCTAACTGAAGTGAGTATATTTATCCACTCCTCTAGGATTCCATGCAATATATTTGAGTGATTTAAGGGAAACTCTCCTATCTTTATCACAGTTTATTTCCCTCAGGAGAGCCCTTTAAATTCAGATGTGCCCATGTCTAAACACTGACCATATAATTACACATTCTGCTTCTTCAATAGAGATTAATCCAGAAAGCTGACCACATATTTCTTAGAAGATCTAACCTATTTCAATTATCTGACTAAAGTGACTTTTCTGGAGGGTGGAGTCCAAGACATTTTAACAGCTAGTTAAATCTTTAAAGATGATTAAGTGTTATTCCAAACAGCCCAGACTTCCTCTTCCCATGAAGCTTTTTATAGCCATATTGGTGAAATATACAAGACTTTTTTCTACGATGCTGCGAAATCATGTATCTAACAGTTCTCCACGTGGCTGAAGTTTTAAATTAAATCAAATATACATGGGATCTTTACCCCATGTCATTGTACAGTGTGATGGCAGGGTAGGGAATATTAATATGTAAACAAATAGAATATTTGGAGAGAATAGAATAATGTAATTTCAATACACAGGTACTCCCAATTTCCAGCTATTCAAACAGTAACATCGCTCACAATTACATCATTTGCTGTCCCATCTTTGTCTTAGACAATACCATGTCCAGGGACTCTGGAAGCCGTCTATTGTAAATTGCATTCCCCACTTCCCATGATGTAATAGAAGAGGGGTTAGCTGCAAAACAACCAACACTCTCACATTCCCCATTTATCTTCACTTGGAAGGGGTGAGTTTATTTCTCTCTTCTCCTGTGCCAAGGTCACAGAAAAACATGAAATCATCAATTCACTCTTTTAGTGTTCAAATTTCAGAGACACTTGAAACAGCAGGTCTACAGCTGGATTTCTTGACTAAAATAGAGGGAAGGGAAACATTTGTACAAATATAATCGGTACTCTATAAATAGAAGCTATCGTCCAAACAGGATTCTTCCAGCTAAGGAAATGGGTAGTGGGTGCATTCCCAGATTTAACTTTTCATAGGAAGCAGGGTGAGAAATTCTGCTTTGTTGAAAATGCTCATGCTGATTACAAACTGTGTGTGATGTCAAAATATCTGGATTTTTTCAAGTGAAAAAAATGTAACCTGTAGCTAGTTCTTCAAGTCTCTTGTAGAGGTAGACCAGATAGCCAGATGATTTATTGTATTAATCACTTTTTTATAATTATATTCATGATGTGTTGATCCCCATCATCCCTGTGTGGACCTCTATGCAAATTATGTGCTTCTGCTAACCCTCTGCTTATGCTCAGAGGGTCAGGAGCAACTCAGTGGTAATAAAAGCAATCTTTTACTACAGCTGGCTGGCAGTCTTACCATGGAGCCACTGCAGAGCGCAGTGGCCTCTGAAGATTTCATCCATCTGCTTCTATTCAAAGACAATATCCTCATACTAAGAACAACAACCACAAAGCTATAAAACATCTATTTGCCTTAACTCTAAGAATGTAACATTACTACACTTCCACAATGTAACTTGTCGAATGAGTACTTGAGTTCGAAAATAGAAAGCCATGAGCAACAAAAATGGAGCATCTGGAAACCATTTTGTACTGAGCAGTGCCAGAGATGAGATCACTGGGTCTTACGCATGGATGGTCTTAATTAAACACTCTTCACCTGGTCACAGCCTACCTTCATCTCAGGCCATGTGAGGCTTCACTTCATCTCCAACGAGCCAAGCTTTGGATGCCACAACACCACAACACATTCTGTTCCCTTCTCCCTGGAATGCCTTTCCCTTTTTTGTCCCTGGAAAATGCCAATTTATCCTGCAACACGCAAATCAGATCCCCCACCAGATTGTTGATTCTTCTTCCTACACATACTAGGCACCCCTCCCCCACATAGTATTATCACGTTGCCTTTTAGTTATTTACACATACTGTATCTCCCAATGCCATTTGAGTGCTTGATATGCAGGGATATGTCCTTTTTATTACTGCCTCTAGGGCCAAGTACGAGAGTGACATCAAATGTATTATTAGAGATGAATTTATTATTCATGTAGCAAATACTTATTACAGCCTGTAGTGTCTCAGCTTCTAATATGCCATTAAATATTATTCTTTTCCATATTATATACAGTGTTACATGTATACCATTATATGTTGCTATGTAATATGCCATTATGTATTCTGATATACAGTATACAATATTCACCTTCTGGTGTGCCATATAATTAAGTTATTAACCCATTCATTATCACTGTCCCCAAATTAGAATATTGGCTTCCTGAGAAACTTTGTTTTTTTGTCCTGGCCCCAGCACCAAACCTGGCATATAGTATAGGACCAAATGAATGAGTGAGTGAATAAATAACAAATGAATTGTTTGACAGCAAGCAAAAGCAACAGAGGCAATTGGAAAGTTAAAGAGGCATGTTGTTGAAAGGCATGTTGGTTCTAGAGATGAGGGACGCAGGTCAAGGCAGACAGCAGATCCCAGGGCAGTTTGTTAGCAGCACACGCTGCTGCCGGGGGAAGATCAGGGCCCTGCAGTAACACAGAAGTCACAACTGATCACGAGGTTTACTGTTTGACTGTGGTACGCTGAGAGCTGAGAGGATTGGCATTAACTTCCTTTCCAGAGGGAAATAATCCAATCTACATAACCTGCAGGGAGCCCTAAATCTACTTTCCTACCCCTAAAGTAAAGGAAAGAAGGAAGAAAACTCAGTATTAATAAATAATACATAAAGGAATTGTTAGAGTGGAGACAGTATCCTTCAAACTTAAAAACAAGAAAGGGAAAATATTCCACAGCTCCAGAGTTCTCCATGGTTTCATTCTTATAAGTGGATTAAACACAAAAATCCAGATTTGATTTTCGTATATTCATTGGTTTCCAAACTAAAATCTGCTTCAGTTATAGACTGAATATCAGTTTTTCCAGTCTTGGTAGCATTTTCTTTGACTGTTGACCTGCCCACGTCTGAGAAGACAGGGATTTATGAAAAATGTCTTCTTCAGCCTGTCTTACCTGAATCTACCTATATTTGTGCATTACACAAGATAACAGTACGCTGTTGCTTTCCCAATAGTGTTTATCTAGCCATTCATTCATTCATTCACTGGCCCATCCATCAGGCAAGTATTCCATGCTTCCTCTTTGCCAGACACTGTGTTAGACTAGGATGCAGTACAGTGAGCTCAAGCGGCATGGTCGCTGACCTTGTGAAGTTACAGTCTGAAGTGGGGACAACCAATGAGCAAATAGCTACAGATAGCCCCTAGTGACAAGATGGAACAGGGTGAAATCTCTGAAGATGGGGGCAATGCAGGCCTCTACTGTAGAGTTCATTGAGGTCTCCTCTGAGGAGCTGACATTGACAATGACTGTGTTAGTGTCCTGGGGCTGCTGTAACAAAGTACCACACACTGTGTGGCTTAAACAGTTCTCTCACAATTCTGGAGGCCATAGTCCTAGATCAAAGTGTCCACAGGGTGGTTCCTTCTGAGAGAGAATCTCTCCACACCTGTCTTTTAGCACCTGGGGGTTTACTACAGTCTTCAGCATTGGTGGGTTGGTGGATGCCTCCCCCAGTCTCTGCCCTCATCTTTACATGGCGTTCTCCCTGTGTGCATGACTGTGTATAAATTTCCCCTTTTTATGAGAACACTGACCATAATGGATTAGAACCTATTCTAATACTTCATTTCAACTTGGTCCTCTGTAAAGAACCTATTTCCAAATAAGATCACATCCTGAGATTCTGCCAGTTAGGGTTCTAAAATAGCTTTTTGGGGAGACACAATTCAAGCCAAACAGTGAGACTTGGGAGGGTCCATGTGAAGAGCCCAAGGCCAGGAAGAGCACATCTTGCTTGAGGATCTGAAAGCCACAGTGTGACCGGAGCAGCACGAGGCAGGGTGAGGGATGTGCAACTAGACAGGATGGCAGGGGCCAGGTGGTGCAGGCGAGGCAGGGGGGCTGGGTTTACTCAAAGTGCAGTGGGAAGCCATCAGCGGACCATGCAGAGGGCAGAAGGCAACTTCCCAAGACTTAGCACCCCCACACTGCTCCAGAATATTGTTGTCTACAGGGGTGAATTGCTGGTCAGGAGATTGCTGGGGACCATGCCACCAGTCACATGTGACCCCTACCACCAGTACCCTTCACGGAACTGGTAATAATACCGACAGCAGGAAACCAACATTAGAAGACATCTAGTCATTTTTAGGCTTACGAAGACCTTCCACACACCACATACTTTGTCTCATCTAATACTGTACAGCCCAGGGAGGAGGGTCTAGTTGTTACCCCCATGCAGATGAGAAAGCTGAGGCTCAGTGGACTGATTCCTTCCTCAAGGACACTGGGGAACTAGAAGTTGACATTCTGAACTTTGCATCTCCTTTGTCCTTGAAAATTCAGAGATGTCTTTTCTAAAATGCAGCAAGTGTGTCCCAACAACAGGAAATGTGTAATGAGGTCTTATCAAAGGCAAGACAGTTCATTCAATCAGAAGTTCTGTCTGCCCAACACTTCTGGACCTGCTATTTTACCCCCTTTGTCGTTAAATAACTATCCAGGAGCCAGTGCAAACATCTGAAAGCATTTGCTTTGTGCTAGGCAGGGTCCAAGAGCTTTACATATCCTCCATCATTCACTCCCTCTGCCAGGCCTGAAGTAGGTACTATTGTTGTCATACCCATTTCACGGATGTGGAGACCAAGGCTCAGAGAGCTGAGGAACTTGCCCATAGTCTGGGTCCCATGCCCTCAACCCAGCACTAAGCCACTTCTGCATCCTGAAAGGGTTAAAAACTTGTGCCAGTAGGCCCGATTCTCAGAGCATTTCTGTTGGATTCAGCCACAGCTCCGACATTTCTATTCCATCATCTTGCCCTTCTAGTCAAGGACTGCCGGCCAGGGCTCAGGGACTATCCGTCAGTTTTTGTCATCACACTTGTGCACCAGAGGCTTGCTGAAGAAACCAGGTTTACAACCTCCAGTCTCATCTCTACTTGAATTTTTCAAGACTTCAACTCACAGCCTTCCACCTTCCTGTTGCTTCACCTGCCTCTCTGCTCAAATGAGGACAATATTTTGGGCAAGCCCCAGATATAAATACAGCACTCGAAACAGAATTCTCCCCTGGGCTTACCAGGACACGCCGAAGCTCTTGTTTCTCCCTCCACAGTCTCTTCAAATTAGAAAGGGGGTGTGGTCTTTTAACAGCCAGTAAATTTGATTAGCAGGCTTGTATCTTTATTTTGATAGGTCTAGTGGGCAAATATAATAATCATTTCTTAGAAGCAAAGATTGAAAATGTTTTTATCCATAAAGCCAACTTTTTAAAGCTAACAGTTAATAAGCGCTTCTCTGTGTGAGGCACTGTTCTAAATGCTTTAGGCACCCTAATTCACTTTATTCTCAACAGCCTTATGACATAAGTAATCTTACTATCCCCGTGTCATAGATAAGGAAACCCAGGCCTGGGGAAGTTAAACAACACGCCCACGGTTACCGGGTGGTGACCCAGGGACACCAACCCGGGGCATCTCGTTCCAGAGCCCAGCTCTCAGCCACTGCGCTGTGCTCACCTCTGAGCTTCTCCATGTTGCCCAACTCTGTGGGATTCAGAAATGAAGGAAGCCAGGCCCCAACAAGCTAGCCAGCCTTCCGACAAAAGACCTCGACAACCAAGTCGAGTCACCTCTGTGGAACACAGCAACACTCTTGAAAATATATTGACATGTCCACTTTATATACATTCACATGCATATCTAATTTGAAATCTCCCTCCATTGCTGTCAATAGCTTATCATGGTACACCAATTACCAGCTATCTTGATTGAAATCCAGGTTTTAGTCACTGGAGAATTCTGGCAAAAGCCTATAAAGCGAGAAAAACTTTGGTTCATTAACTAGGGTCATTTTTATACTAGTCTGCTATCTCTGATAACAATTTTTAAATCTTTTAAATTTATGACTGTCGTTACTGCCATTCCACAATCATTAGTGAGATAATGTGTTTCTTCAGTTCACCTGTCTTTGTGCATTTGATATACTTGTTCTGAGTGAGCAGGGTTGAAAGTGGCCTCAGCTCTTTCATTCACACGCTCACCGCACGCTTATCTAACACAGGCAGTGAGCTGAAGGCTGGAGATTTAAATAAGGTGGGCAAGTCCTTGTCTTCTTGAGCATGAGCAGGGAGGACACATATTAAAATATTGCCAGAGGGGTGTATCCCCAGATAGATTCAGAGCTGCGGGAACATGACCTAAGGAAAACAGACTTCGTCTGGGATCTGAAAAGGCAAGTTCATCCTTTGAGTCTTGGCTTTGCTAAATGGAGAGAGGTGGTGCTAGGATACTCCTTCTGGTCAGAGCACGACACAGTGTGTGCAAGTGCCCTGCGTCACACAGGGTGTGGGAGAGGCAGAGAGGAGGAACTGGGGCTAGCATGCGCACCATAAGCACAGATTAGGCACGAGAGGTGGCCCACCCGCTGTTCTTCAGGAAGCCAGGTATTTCCCTTAAGCTCCCCTGAATCTCCCAGTCAGAATTATAGTAACTAGCCCTGGCTGGTGTGGCTCAGTGGATTGAGTGCTGGCGCTGCAAACCAAAGGGTTGCCGGTTTGATTCCCAGTCAGGGCACATGCCTGGGTTGTGGGCCAGGTCCCCAGTAGGGAGCACATGAGAGGCAACCACACATGGATGTTTCTCTTCCTCTCTTTCTCCCTCTCTTCCCCTCTGTCTAAAAATAAATACATGAAGTCTTAAAAAAAAAAAAAAGAATTACGTTAACTGGCTCTCTATAACCTGTGCTTCTCCAGAGTTTTGTTCCTGCCTCAATCGTAGTGCTCTTCCCAGCATGCATTGGATCAGCACTATAAGTATCCATTTCTGCCTCCTCCAGACTGGAGCTCCCTAAGGGCAGACACAACTTCATTTGTCACAATCTTCTGCTTCGGTCACAGAGTGGTGGACACAGAGGGAACACAAAGAATATTTGTTGCATTAAATCAAATCTAACAAACAGCAGTCTTTCCCAGCAGCTCTGCAAACAGGGACAGATGCCTTTGCTAATCTCCCCAGGATGCATGGTTTAACAAGGGTTCAGTTCGGCGCTGTAAACCTGTATGTCACAGCCAGACCAGTTAGTTGTCTGGTTTACAACAACCAAACACTGGCCTCCCGCATGATGGTCCCTGGACCCTGTCACTCAGAGGAAAGCTTCAACAAACCTCAGAGAACCAAACTGACCACTTGCACCACCTCGTATAAAAATGATCAAAATACCTTTTTTCATTCAACTCTGGGAAGTTGAAAAGATAAATCAGTTAGAGTAAGGCTGACACTAGAGGCTTACTCTTCCTCAAGAAAATCTGCTTGTAGTTCCTCCCGAGGTAAAGAGCAGCAACTTGTGCTCACTTTGTTGTTGAAGGCAGAAACCTGCTTTGAACTAGAGTGAGCAAAGCTTGGAAAGCATTGGTACTCATCACTGCACATTACATCACTACTCATCGTAGGGCATCACACTGGTACTCGTCACTAGCGAATGCATTGGTACTCATTTCTGTGCACTGCATTGGTACTCATTACTGGGAATTGCACTGATACTAGTCACCGGGCATTGTGTTGATACTCGTCACTGGGGAGTGTATGGGCTTTCTGGCTTCAGATGCTGTGCCTCCAGGACTCATACAGCATCACCAGAATGCTGTTGATATGCCACTCCATCTCTTGGCTGTGCTTGTCTCTATGTTGGCTTTATTCTCTGGTAGGCTCTCTCCTCTGCAGGTAAGATGGCCTCTGGTAGCTCTAAGTTCATGTCCCCATGGCTTACATAAAAAGGAAGGCATACATACCCTTTTTCCCAGATGCAAACACTAATTTCATAGAAAGACTTCGATTGGTTGCACTGGGTTTCAAAGTCACCTCAGACCAGAAACCAAGTGGCAGGGAATGATGAGATAACTGTCTCACCCCAGGTGTGAGGAAGAAAAAGTGAGGCCTGTGGCTGACAGCACCAATGGGACCCCAAGGGGTGGGGTGAGATGGTTCCCCAAAGAAAGGGGCACCCCTGATTGGAGCTAAATTTCCATCCATTCCAGAACCTGTGTGAAAGTTAATCAGTTACTTTAGTCTGGTCATCAGAAGCAGGGGTGTGCTGGGGACACCTTGCACTAGCTTCACAAGAGTGGATTAATCACACCTATTCCCAAGCCAGCGTGTGGTGACACCATGTTGGCATCGTGAAATCAGCCATGGTGGGGGCATTTACACCACAGAAGTTGGCACAAGCTACAAACCAGGGCTTTTTTTTCCTGAGGAGCCAATTGTCAAACATATACCAACATACCTCTGTGTGCAAGTTACCATTTTTCCCCATTCCTCACCTAAATAAAAACCTAAATAAAATATGCATGCTTTAAAATGAGCCCATGTTCTCTTCAAAGATCCGTGGTCTCCAGAGATACTTAATTTCTCCAGACTGGTTCATTGGCCCCTGAGTTCTGAAGCCCCAGGTGTGCCTGTCTTTACAGGGTGCCCTCCCACACCCTGGACAGCAGGAGAGGCGTTATGTACGTTTGGCAGATCCATTCTCTTCACCCGCCTTCTACCTGCCAGGGAATATGACTAACAAGATCCCATGCTGAGGGGGGCCGTTACCTGGTTTCACTGTGACAGGACTGTCTACTTCCTCTGCCTCTCCTGGGATTTGTTATTTACCTCTGACACCTGCAGAAAATAAGTTATCTTCTCCTGGCAATTGCCACTTTGGCTTTGAAAAAGTGGTGGGTATCATTGACTTGTTGCTAAGGTGGATCACAGCTAGCCCACCTTCCCCAAAGATTCAGTTGCTGTTACCTCCAGGAGTCCTGGCCATCCCCTCCCTGCACGGTAGGGGAGGTCTGTAGCTTTCCCCAGGAGGCAACTCAACCCAAGGGCCTGTGAGTCCGAAAAGGCAAGGTCAGCCTGCACGTGCAGGGTAGTGGGAGACAGACACGAGTGACTGTGTGACGGAGATGGGACAGAGAATGTAGCATCTCCAAGTCAGGTTAATCAAGGACCTTTTCCTCAGAGCAGTTCTGCCACAGGTAGCATGTGAGGGGACAGGCTTGCTTCTTATTCCTGGGTATTTTTAATTTCTTTAGCTGATTTTGCCCCGCAGCGTGTGGCTGTTTCATATTTTTCATCTTTGCAACTGTGTTGAGGCCAGACTTCATGCCAGAGGCCCAAGGAATGCGGGGAAACCATCAGCCATTTGGACGTGTTAAGACATGGATCTGTCCTGGGGACTCTCTGTGAATAATGAGATTGTAACTGTGTTGCCAAGACATTGTACAGGAGAGATAACTCCGTGAGGGATCTGAAAGTCTTTAGGATGTAGTTGACACTCAGGTATTCATTCCATGAGCCTTAATTAAGCACCTACTACAAGCCAGGCACTGAGATAGGAGAATTTAAAGATGAGTGAATCCACTGATGATATTTGAATGCAGGTATAAACATATAGTTTCTTAGCCTATGTGGAAGTGGAGTCTTCCTTTTTTTCTATTTAACTCTAAATATCCCCTTTGGCTATTTGCTTTTGCTATTTGATTTCAGACTTCCCCGCTTGCTTCAAAATTCTCTTTCGTCCGTCTCTCTTTCTCAGTAGATGACTTGGCCCCCTATTTCTAATTTAAAATGGATCCAAGAATAGAGTCTGGGTCCACATGCTATCAGAAACCTTAAAAAGGCTCATATTCACGGGTCCAGTAAACTCACCTTCGGCAATGCAGCTGAAGAAACTAGACGTAGATTGACACAGATATAAACAGAATTCCCAGGAGGCCTCTGACCTAATGAGATCCAATTCTAAGCACTGGTTAACAAAAAATGTTAATTGCAAAACTTTCCAGAGTCTTTTCCTTCATCTGGCCAATTCCCACACCATCATCCTTCCTGCAAGCTTATTTTTTGCCTTTGTTTCATCTCTGTTGTCTCCATGGATGAGTCAGATCCCAAACCTCTTACCCATGTGACCTCGTGAGATATTATCTGCATTCCCACACACCTGGGAGAATGTCTTACGTATTTGGGCAAAAGCTGACCTACGACAACAGCTCAGTGCCCTCAGTTCTAAGGCTAAACACAATCTTTTTATGATCTGTATTTTTTTATTTTCAGGGTTACAGGCTGCAATGTGTCCCCTCTATCCATTCAGTGTTCCATCAGGAGGCAAATCAAACCTGTGGGAGGCAGTCGGGGGCTCTCCTCACCAGACCTGAGTGAGCCGTGGCCAGCTGCACTACTGACTCATTTGCACTCTCTCCCACCAGAAAACCTGAGTGCCAGTTTGTAAAATAAAATTGAAATTGCTCGCTCTGCCTAAAAGCTTTCCGTGGGCTTAATGCCTATTTTGAAGAAATTTTAATAATTCTCTGGGTTTTAAAATCAGCAGGAAACCTACAATCAGGATTGTTGTATTTTCCCCAATATCAAGTATAAGGCTCACACGTAATAAGAAAATACTATTTGCTGAATGAGTATGTTTTCATAGTAACTGGTAATTGCTGGTCTTTAAAACTTCTCTCCTTTACGTTTCTACTGGTGAGTAAAAATAACTTTTGTATTTTTAACAGACGAGACTCATTTCAAATGTAAATATTAATCTATGATTGCCCTTGTATGAGAAGGACCAAGTTCAAGGCAGCAATAAAGCCAGTTTACTGGACGTTTCATACCTGCATAATTTACCTAATGGAGATTGCTCAAAGAAGTTTTGTCAGCAGTCTGAAAACTCCCTTATAAGATTTATAAGATTTAAAATATATATTTTATGGTCAAGATGTTGCTGTACCCTCCCAGGACTAATTCATATCTAGCCAAGAAAAATTGCATTTTCTCATTTACATTCCAAAGTCTGAACTTTTATTTTATAAATGAATTTTCCCTCCAATTCAGAAACCACTGGCTGCATTACAAATTTTAATGCTACTATTATAGGACCATAATTTTAAAAACCCAGGGTTCTCCAAGGGCTCCAGCAGTGTGCCATCTCTCCTCTTTATTAAAATGAGTGAACAGATGTACAATTTATTTCTGCCGAGCTATCATCTAAATGCATAAGCTATTTCTCATGTGTCTGAAATCCACGTTGGTTTCCCATTTTCTTTGCCTTAGAAAAAAATTATACTCCCTCATTTATCACTCTGGGGACACAAAGGAGAAGTCTACTCTCCACTTCATTCACTTTAGACTAATATCCTCGACACAATTTAAATCCCATCTCTTCAAGGCTATTCAACGAGAGCAAGACAGTGGAACAGCCCAACATCCAGTTGGAAAACTCCTCTGCCATCCTTGTGGACAATTGACAAGCAAGTCACCTGAGCTGACCCCTGCGCTTCAGGGGGCGGGGCTTTCGAGACAAGTCTTGAATCTCTTGGGGCAGACAAGGCAGCCTAGGACCATCAACGTTGCAAAGAGGCATCAGTCACAGAAATGTATTTTAGCTCCCAGTTTTTATAGGACCCTCAGACCACCCTGACTTCCATGTGCTGCCTGTTATCTGACCCGCAGTGGGAGATAACAGGTTCCCCTGGTGGTGATAGACATTTAGCCAAGCTGGGAAGCCACGTGTTAATCTTGGATCTGCTTTAAATCCCTGCACTGCCATTTTTCTGGCTGTGTGAGCTTAGACATATTACTTAAATTCTCTGAGATCTGGTTTGTTTATTTATTAGAACAATGGAGATAAATGTACCCACCTTGTAATAAGGACTAAATAAAATGGAGCATCTCAGTGGAGTGCCTGGCATGTGACCCAATAAAGGGGGCACGGTGATGATTATAGCCTCCTGGAGACATATCCCTGCCCAGTAACAGCTGGGCTGGAATTGCAGAGCACTCCCCTTCCTCAGGACTGGCCGTTCGCTGGCATGGTTCACAGAAAACATAAGGAAAGCATTTTGTACCCAGAAAATGCAATCAGTGAGTGGAAGTTGGAAGGATACAGAATGAAGTTCTCAGGTTATCTGACAGCACTCTGCGCCTTGAAAAATTCTATGAGATTCTGCCAGGCTAGGCAGTAAAACTTGCCTGCGTTTCTCAGTTGACGTGGAAATCTGCTTTGCATCTATAAATGCATCTTGGGGTTAGGGCTTTCATAAGATTCTGCGGGTTTTCTTTTTGTCTTCCCCCCGGCCCTGTTGCCTGGAGAAAAACATCGTGTTAACTTCATTTGCTTGAGCTCTGTGACCATCCTGTAATTTCAAACATGGCTCATCTCTTCCCATGTGACATTTTGGTAGGGGAAGGTAGGTTCTCCTGCTGTCTGGAAGTCTGGCATAAAAATGATGGAGTTCTTTCATTTAGCGGAGATGTAGCTTCACGTGGACAGTGTCAACAGGGCAAGTTCCCCAAAGAGCAGTAACAGTTTGGGAGGGAAGCGAAGAGGAAAGGCACGTCGAGACAGGCAGCGAGATGGCTCCTCAGGAGCCATTGGAGTGCCGTTTGTCTGCATTCACACAATAAAATATTGTTGAGGGGAGCCAGCCCTGGTGACCCGTAACAGCTCCTGGCAGAGTTCTATTTGTGTACGTTGTCAATGGCCCCCTGATTAAAGTAGCCATGTTGCCGATTTGTAGGCTGCTGAGTGATCCAGGGCCCCAGGCAATTCCTTCATCTCCGCTTGACCAAACCATGTGTCAAGGTCATGGATCCCAGCCCCCCAAAAGATTTAAAAGTATCATTCACCAGCTGGGCAAAGTAATAACATGAGCTGTCCATACAAGGCTGCTTTGGGGCTTTGAAATTCCATCAAGGAAGCAAATACGCCTGACAAGAATGGGATAGTTTGAGAGTACAGAGTTTTTAAAAATAGCAAACCCAATTATTTTGACCCATGGAGTCTCTGAGGATAGAATCCAAGGAGGAGACAAGCAGGAGAAGGGCTTTGTTTGTCTAGTTCCCAGTTGTCTCTCTGTTCACACTGTTGGTTTGACTAAATGGACTGTTTTTATTACCTCAAAACTCTAGCTTCGTTTCTGAGTTCCTGCGTTCACAAGGCAGGGTGGGTGACGTGTGGAGGTGGTTTGGGTGTCAGTAGCTTTTAGTTTTAGTCCCCTCTGTGTTATTCGCCAGTCCTTGGAATCAAGTTCCTTAATTCTTCTGGCCCCAGTCTTCTCACCTGTGAAATGTGGGCGTCAATGGCAATGACCAGTCACTTCTCGCAGGATGATGGGCACAGTGCTCTCTGTGCATTATTGCATTTGATTCTCGTGATCTCTTTGTGAGGTAGGTTCTGCTGCCTCTGCAGGTCACAGATCAGGAAGCTCTGGGTTAGCGAGGTTGTGTAAAATGCCCAGGTCACAGCTGGTTTGTCATGAACAAATGAGAAATTACCCTCGAGGAGAGCCATGGGTGGTGACACTTTGCCACCTTAGAACTCGAATTACTGAGTTTGAGAGTGAATAAAGGTTGCCCCAGGGTTAATTTGATTGGCCAAGCACCCCGGAATCATCCCAGTATGTATGTTAATTCAGGGTATTGAAAAATATTTTCTAAATGGGTGTGTTTTTACTGTGGAGTTTTGAGAGTTGTATGCATAGTTTATATATACAAGTCCTTCATCAGAGACATGGTTTGCATATATTTCTCTCAATCTGAGGCTTATTATTTTATCCTTTTAATAGTGTCCTTCACTGAGCAAGTGTGTTTACTTTTGATAAAGTCCAGTTTATCATTCTTTTTTTAATACAGATTTTGCTGTTGATGTCAGCACTAGGAACTTTTTGTCTAGTGCTAGGTCCTAAAGATTTTCTCCCATGTTTCCTCTAAAAGTTTTATAATTTTATGTTTTACATTTAAGTCCATGACCCATTATGAGCTAATTTTTATATTAAGACACGAGATCCAGGTTGACGTGCGATCGCGCCGGCACCGTGTTTGGAAAAGGCTGTCATCTTTCACTGAATTGCTCTCAGGGATCATTTGGGCATGTTTGTGGGCCCGAGTCTGCTTTTCTGTGCTGTCCTGTGGGTCCCTATGTCTGTCCCTCCGTCAGCAGTGCACCGTCTTCATCCCTGTAGTTACATGGCAAGGCGCAGCATCAAGTAGAGTGATTCCTCCCACTTGATTCTTCTTTTGCTGAAGCATGTTAGAAAACAACTTAATTTTAAATGTACATGGAATTCAAGAGCATTTTATTCCCTCCAAAATGATTTTTTGTTAAAACATAATTCATTTCCATTGTAAAAGCAAAACATTAACATGTCAGATAAGTGGCCAGCTCTCTCCGCTCACCTGAGAGATGGCCACTGGTAACGTTTTGGTTAAACTTCTCCGGGTGTCTTTTCCCTTCACATTTATGAAGTTCCCACTTTTTATTTACAAAGATGAGATCGTGTTATGCATACTGTGTTGCAGTTTTATCAGGATTTATATCTTTCTCCTGATCTGTAAAGTGGAAGAAGTAACACTCCTTCTTTCCTCAGGCTGTGATGAGGAGTAGAGACAACGATGCGTGTAGGAAGTTTCTCCCCATGCCTGCCACATAGGAATCAGTCCATAAATACAGGCCATTGTTGCTGTTATTTTTTTTTCCTTTGGCCACCTGCTTTGGGTAGATCTTGGTGTTTCTTAGTGGCAGCGAAAGCCAAGGAAACCCTCCACAACGTTTAGTAATTCAAGACAAGTTACAGAAGCCGTCAGGAGAATGGGTTCCTCCATCTCCAAGTCCAAGGCTCCTTCCAGCTGAAATGAAAGAGACCTGGAGGATCACAACTGCTTGGTTTACTCAGAAGAGTGGTGTGGGTTCAGCACGTCAGCAGCCTCCCAGAGTTAACACAGCCTTCATGTGGGATTCAAATCGAGCCCCTCGTGATCTTACCCTTTGTCCACCTCCCAGCCACCCACCCCCACAAACTCCCCCCACCCCTTCTCTAGGTGGAAGCCCTACGGAAAGATGTTATCTCACCCCTAGGCCCTGTTTGCTGAACTTTCAGATGGCTTATGTCAGTTTCATACCTTGAACTTGAGGAGGGGGCTTTAACCAGGACAACTGGGGGCAGAGCCTGCCACACAGCCCTGCAGTAGTGCCCACCCCACCGCTCCCCGCCACCAGAAGCGCGCACAGCAGTTGCACAAATTCCATCTGCATCCAACCTTGGTGGAACTTGCCTAGGAACTTAAACATTCTGGAATCTCCTCTTAATCTCAGCTCTGCCTTCATATGTGCCCCTTAAATGGCCCACTTCCTCCCGATTTCATTAACTTAGCACATTTTATTTCTACTAAGTAAACCCTAGGTGTTTGCATCATCCCACAGAACAGATTTCCCTCCTGATCAATAAGGCAAAACAATTAACTTCCTCATTCATTTTAATGGCTCTGTATCATGTCCCATTTCACAGGCATTCCACAGTTTGACCAACTCCCTACCGATGTACATGTTGGGGGTTCCTATAAACATCACAGCAATAATAATGCTTGAATGTGTATCTTCATGCACAGGTATGAAAGTTTTTGTAGGATGAACTCTCACAAGTGAGATGCCTGGTCCAAAAAGTATGAGCATCTTAAACTGCAGTACATGGTCCTTTTTCTAATATGATCACAAGTAGTTTTAAATTACCTCTCCCCTTTTCATCCCTTCAGCTACACTGGCACCTGCACTTGCCTAGACTCCCAGCTGCCCATGGAGGAAAGCCTGCCCCACTGCCATGGGTGTCAGTGTCTAGTGCGTGCACAGAGGATAAGGTTCATGTCCAGGGAAGCACCTGGCACTAGGGCACAGAGCCGAGGTGGAGTTCTAGACCTCAGAAAGGGCTCATGTCTGTAGCAGGGGCCCTAGGGCCATGGGATTCCAAGGGCCACACCTTTTGTGGGGGTTACTGTGCTCTGTGCTCCATGTGTGTGGGCCTGAGCCTGCAGCAGAAGTCCCTGAGAGAAGCTGCTGAAGGCCAAGGCATGATGGGACCAGCAGGAGCAGATCTAAAGGGTGCCGCTGAGCTTGCTGGTCATCTGGGATCCAGGGGCTAATGACCATGAGGAAGGAGCTAGATAGGCTAAGCTCTTGTCTGCCAGAACCCCAGCCCCCACACTCTCACTCTTGGAACTAATTCCATCCTTGAGCTTCCTTCTATGGCTCGCCCACCCCTCAGCCACTCCCAAATCCCCTACCTGTATCAAAAGGGCTACTGCACCCAAGTTACCCCCACCTCAGCTGTGGTATCCCAAAATCTCTGCAGGGAAGTCCCCTGTAAGTGATGGACAGTTACCTCCTCTTGTCCCCACCCCATTCACTGGGGCTCCTAGACTGACCACCAGAGGGCAGACGAATAGAACCCGCTAGCCCTGTCAGGTGGCCTGTTGATGGTGACACAGTGGGAGTGTGGGGTGTATGGGAAGGGACGGCCAGAACAGGAGATGGCTCTACTTTTCAGATATATTCAGCACAGATTGCTATGCTGGGACAACAAGGATAATAAATAAGTCCAAAGGGCCCTCCCCACTATCACACACAAGGAAAAGGGAGGCAAAAATTGAGTTAAAAATCTTTTGGCCATTACTTAGAAAATTGATAGCCTATCCTTTCCTGTTCTTAAACCACAGCCACATAACCTGGGGGATGCCTGTTGTTGACTTGCTCCCCTGTGGGAGAAGGCGTGGTGCTGTGCAGGCCGGAACCGTGAAGCGGGAGGGCGTGATACTTTCTCCTGGTGCCCCGGGACTGTGGGATCACTGTGGAAGCCGCCAACAGAGGACAGCGCACGCACAACCACTGTGCCGCAAGAATTGGGAAAACGTGCAACACCTCGTTATTCAGGGACATCGACCCCTTTTCCCTTAGATTGTCAGATAAAAAAATGACATTGGCCAACACAACAATAGCTGTGTGGTTGAATGAATCAAAATTATACCTTTTTTTTGTCAGATCGGCAAAAAGCATATTTTGGGGTAGGCTGCAGAATTCTAGTAATTGGTCTGCGTGTGCCGTGCGATGGAAAAGGTTGAACATCGCTGTTCTAGACAGTCAAACCTCGGTGCGAATCCCGTCTCCCATTCCTAACTGCCACCCTAGGCAAGTGAGTGGGCTTCTCTACACCTCAGTTCCCTCAGCTACCAGTTGGAACTCAATAGAACCTGCCTCACTGAGGGAGCAGACAGCTCAGGACGTGACACTGAGGAAGCATCCAAATGTTAGCCTTTATTATTACCCTTCCGATAATCATCATTTTGCTGCTTTTAGATGGCAGAGCATGGATTTCTTCAGAAAACAGGCATGTCTGCACCCTACTATTTGAGTTTGCTCGTTTTAGCCAAATCCCCATCCTGAAGCCTGTTCCAGCAACTGTGGGGCCATGAGACCCACTCGAGTGACCTCTTGTCCAGCTGCTTGTTTGTATCAGAAGCAGGCAGCGCCCCCCTATCACCTTTACCTACTGATGTTCCCTGCAACCCGCTGGCCCTGAGCATCATTTTCTTTTCTTCCTGGGAGGTCTATACCACCCTGCTGTGACTTCAAGCTTCCTCTCTTCCTTGGGGCTTACATCATACTAACCTCTCATCCCTGACTGTAGAATGTGTAAAGCTGCACATGTGACAGAGGAAGCTTACCTTTTTGTTCATGAAGCTTTCTTCCTCCTGCATTATTGTTACCATAGCAATGTTGCTAGATATTGACTCACTTTGAAAACACTCCCTTCTGCAAAAGGTGTGTATGCACGCACATGTCTGTCTATGGACATATATGTGAGTGTGTGCGTGCGTGTTGCATGAAGGTACTTACAAGCTTCCTTGAAACCTGATGGTCAAGGGACCCTGTTTCCATTCAGAAGGCACTGTTATTCACAGAGAAGACAAAACAGTGGATTTTCCCATGTTCGGGATATCTAGAATGTGTGTCCCCAGGAACAGCCCACTTTTCATCCTCAACAATCACAACACCTGGGCCGTGTGGGGAGTGCATGCTGTCCAGAGTGGTGGCACTTTCAAGGTCCCATTTCAGTGCACGTTTACGGGAGCCCCAGAGCCGAAGGGGAGGAGATTCAGTTCAGGCATCCCCTTGACCGTCGGCCCCACCTGGGCCCAGCAGTTCACAGCCACCCGCCCCGTCGTGATCCCAGCCCGGTCGTGGTCCCGTCACAACTGTCTTGCTGAGGGCGGGCCCTCTGAGACGCATGTAAACAGAAACTTCGAGTAGGGGAACTGGAGGCTAGTGACCACAGATTTTGGTTGGTTCCCGGATTCACAACCTCTCCTCAAATATTCCAGCAAAGAGTGTTTTGGATTCAGGATTTTGTAACGGCGACAAAAAGATGAGTTAAGAGAAAAGAAACCCACACCTAGAAAGGACCTATGTGGGGTTAATGAACCACACACTCGTCACGCAAACATTTACTTGTACAAGCCTGGCTGTATGTTCTAGGAGTCACACGTGGATTTTTCAGACAAGGTGGTCCCGAGAGCAGAACAGCGCTCCCAGGGTCTGAAGAGCTTCTTTTGGAAACTTTCAGGGGTCATTTTGATCATGTGTAATTTTGCCTAATAAACAGATTTTAGAAACTGACACAAAAAGATCGGGCTTCGTGGCGGTTCATGGAGAGGCAAGGCCTAGGGCCCAGGACCTGCCGGCCTCTGGTGTGGGCAGGGGCCTGGCCTGGTCCCACGCCCCCGCTCCCAGGGGCCCAGGGTTTATGCGCTGAATCCTCAGTTTCTCCATCTGCTCTTGCTCAGCACAGTTACTCTGGAGACTGCAACCACTGGGTTTCTGTCGATGTGGAAACCTCCCTCCTCAGTTTCTACCACCGGCCCCTGAGAACGCTGAAGGTGCTGGACCACCTCTCCCCATTTGCCCAGATTTTTTTATTTAAGGAAAAGCAAAATCCAGCCCTTAAACCACCACCCCCCATCTCGTTCACTCGGTATCTCCCCCCACCTTCCTACCCTCTGTGTTTTCGTCTTTTCTGTCTTATTTATTACTCCTCTTTCTCTCTCCTGTCTGTCTCTGTCTTGCCCCTTTCTCTGTCTCTAATTGTCCATCTGTGCCTTTGCCTGCCTCCTTCGTCTGCGCCGCCCTCTCCCACCTTCCCCACCACGCCCTCTTCCTCTCCATACCTATTGATTTCCGAGTGTATCTCCTCTCTCCTCTCTACCACCAGCTTCTCTCTGACTCCCACACATTCCCCCAGGCTATCTGGCAATTCCCACCATCCCATCCCGTCACTATGGGGGTGCGGTGGGGGGGTGCGGGGCAGGGTGGGGGGTGCATCAAGCTGAAAGACTTCACCACCGGTTTACCTGTGATTCCTTAAGTCCATGAGAGCTCCTGTTTTTCATTCAAATTACAGCCTCCTCACCCTCTCCCTTGAGGTCCTCCCCCCTGCAGGTGAAGCAGCCCAAGTTTAAGCAGCCCCAGGCCGTCTTGCATGTTACATGTGGATTTCATAAAAAGCCTCCTGGGCACCCGTTCAGCCTGACTGGATAAAGATTCTTGAACAGCATGTTTTCTCCTGTAATTACATCTCAACAATGGCCAATTATATTGTTCCTTGATTGCAAGTCAATTCATAATGCTTATTTTTGTGCTCCCTAGCCTGGATCGCAACTTTCAATATATTTAAGACTTTAATCACACAATGGGTGGTGAGGAAAGACAGGCCCCTCTGGTGAAGGGAATGAGAGAGCGGCAGAGTTCAGGGCTGCCCTTTTCTTTGTTGTGTGTGTTTTGCTCTTTAACTGGAGAGTCTTGGACGTGCTTATAGACTTGAGAGGAGGCGGCAGTTGGCAGGTGGGTGGGGGAGCAGGACCAGCATGGAGGACCGAGAAGATGGGACCTGGGGGTTGGAGTTCACGTGGAGCAGAGGGAGCCAGTCCCGCCAGCTGGAGGGCAGACTGGACCAGGAGAGGGGGCAGCCGGTCGGCCCTGGCTGTGCTGCATGCCTAGACCACCTGCATTCCTGACTCTCTGCCCCTGTGGGATAGGCAGCAAGGCCCCAGGTTCCTCGTTTCTTATTATTCACGGCCAATACCCAGGGACCACACTTCTAGCAGCAACAGGGCAGAGAACTGGGAGTGGAAAAAGGACCACAGACAATAAATCTTCATTTCCGAGAAAGCTTGCGTCTGAACACAGTCCTGACTGGACCAAAGGGAAAACACCTCGTTCTGATTTTCTGAGGCCCACTGAGAAAGCCCCACAGGTGCAGGGCTGTCCCCTTTCGAACCCCTCCTCCTGGGAGGGGCTGTGGAGCCAGCCCCCAGGGTCTATCTGCTGTGCCAGCGTTCGCAGAGCACACACAGGCATGAAATGCATTTACTGAGAAGTGGGAGACAGGCAAGTGTCAGGAAGAATGGAAAGCAAGGGAAACTACCTTTCTACTTCTATAAAAGGGATTATCAGTTGCTAATTCAAAAATTGGAGAGTAATGAAAACTATATCACAATAATTTTCATAATAATTATAGTCTTTCGCTTTACCCTTGAATGTTTTTCTGGCAATGTCTGATTCAATTACTCCGGAAAATGTTATTATGCTATTTCAGTGTTTTCCTATGAGACTTAAGTCTCGGACCAGCTTGCTGGCAAATCTTATCCTGAGGGAGGCTGTGGGCTGCTGTTTACAGGCAGATGCACGTAAGGAGCCTCTGACCTGCTTTAGCTGGATTAGCAATTGTGCCCCAGGGCGGAGTGTGCGTGCGCACGTGTGCGTGCACACACACACACACACACACACGCCCTGCTGGGGCACCTGGCGATGTCTGGACACATTTTTGATTGTTACACCTTGGGTAGTGCTACTGGCATCTACTGGGTAGAGGCCAGGGTTGCTACTCAACATCTCACAGTGCACAGGGCAGCCCCTACCCAACAAGTCCTTGTCCAGCCTGAAATGTCTAGAGTGTTGAGGTTTGGAAACCCTAAGTTAGATTAAAAAATACAGTCAGGGTAAAAAAATGCCTTGGATAGAACACTTCTGATTATAAGTGATACCAACTCTAAGGAGTTTAGACAAGATAACTTTTATACTGGCAGAAATATTATTCAGCAAGAGACTAGTCTACTTTAACAAAAAGGCCCCTAAAAGAGCAAAGTTTATTTCTTTGGTCTTGTTCCTTTTGATGATGTGTACTGCAACAAAGTTCATTTCTTGACTCATCTTGTCTGTGTTCATTATAATAATAAGCATGTTGCTTATTACGTGTCAAGCATTCATCAAACCAGTTATAATCTCACTTAATCATCATGATAGTCCTAAGAGGGCAGGCGCTGTAATTATTCTCATTTTGCAGATGAGGAAATCAAGAACAGAGAGGTTAAGTGACTGGCCCATGGTCACACAGCCACTAGGTGATAGAGCTCAATGTGGTGTTGAGCATGAGTAACTTTCCCTGGTTTGTCTGTCAGTGTGAATAAGTGCCGTTGGGCCACCTCTCTCCCCACACAGACTTTTGTCATGTTAGTCCACCCTGGGATCAGAGAGCAGGTGGAGCAGAGAATAATTTTCCTTCCCACCACCCACCTTCATCAGGTCTGATTCCAAAGGGAGTGAGTTTCATTCACCACTTCTCCCTGTGGGACTCAGATGCTCTCAGAAATTCCTTAAGCCGCATCTGGAAAGAAATACGTGCGTGTGCTGGTGGGAACCACAGTCAGGTCAGTGGGGTCTATTTGAAACAAAACTCAGCGGTACAGACACACATGATGGCTTTACAGCAGTTTCTTCTGACTAAGACACTGGGATTTAAATATAAATTAGAAGCCGTAAGTCAATTCCATGTATGAATATGTACAAATCCCTTGTAATGAAAGCAGAAGGTTTCTCTTGTCCTTATTTGTACCGGGCTGTTAGCATCAGGAGCCTAACCAAGTGTGTCAATTTTCCTGCAGCTCAGGAGATTAAAGATGCACTTCCTCTAGTCAGGAGGGAGGACGGCTTATTCTCCATGAGCTCCCGGGGTTCAGCATTAACCTTCACAGTACCCCACCCAAACTGGGGAAAAGGAGGCTGCTCCACGTGGGTTAGTCAAAGGCTTCAAAAGAGACAAGGATCTCATAGCTGTCCCTCCAGACCCCTCGTGCCATTCAAAGAGGGCCGCCTCATTCCCAAATAACTGCCTCTCCTCGTATGGGAGCCAGGAAGCAGTAGGTGCTGGGAAGCCGGCAAGTGGTACTCAGCCTCATGGGTCTGAAAGGTGCAGCTCAGCTGCGCCCTACATGTTGATGGGCCTAACATCACCTTCCCTAAATCCACACCACCTTAAACACAGAGTCGCCTTAGGAAATGACCCAACAATTCCACTCCTTGCTCTCTACCCAGGAGAGTGAAAACTCAGGTCCATGCAAAAACTTGTACATGTACATTCACCACAGCGCTATGTACAGTAGCTAACCTAGAAATAACCCATGTGTATCTAGATCCACATGAGAATGGGTAAATTTGTGGTCGGTTGACACAATGCAATGCTACTCACCCATAAAAGGAACATAGCACAGACACATACACACACCATGACACGGACGAACCTTGCAAAGAGTATGCTAAGTGAACAGCAAATCCATAGAGACAGACAGCAGATTCGTGGGTGTCAGGGGTTGGGAGGGGTAGAGAAATGGGCGACTGCTTAATGGGTATGGGATTTACTTTTGAGGTAGTGAAAGAGATGACTCCCAGGAGACAGCCCTGTGCTTTCATCAGCAAATGTGTCCCATCGGCCTACTCAGCAGCCCCCGTGAGCTCCGTGGGCACAGCACTGTAAGAATTCTCAAGGTTCCCCAGCAGCGGCATCTTTGGTGCTCCCAACCCCAGGTCTTCACCTGTTAGGATGCAACACAAGCTGGTGTGGACCACAAAGATCCTCCTAATGTTGGATCACGACACTAGGCAGGGACCTCAGTAGTCATCTCAAGCATTTGTTCTCAGCCCTGGCTGGTCATTGGAATCATCCGGGGGAGTTTTTAGAACTACGAATGCCTGAGCCCTACCCAAGAAAATCTCTGAATATGGGGCCCTAAATCATGAGTAGTTTTTGAAGATTTTCAAGTGATTCTAATGTGTAGTCAGCATTAAGAACTTCTGCTCTAGCCTGATACCCTACATCTGACTTAGATAAGTGAACTGGGCTTCAGAGAAGTTACAGAATTTATCAGGAATTTACCCATGGCTTAGAGGTAGATCAGAACTTGCCCCGTTTCATTGAATTTTCTACTCCTGTAAATTTGCAGAATTGCATAAACCAAATGCCAAAGTCTTTAGAACGGACCATGCTACTGTTCCTAAAAAATGTCATACTTCAACCAAAATCGGATGTTTGCGGTTGAATGTGTATCTGTACAGAAAATCTCTTTGCTTCTCAAAATTAAACTATTTCCAATTATCTCGTCAGCTGTACAAATGTGTTTTGGCTTTTCTTTCATTTTTTTAAAAAGAGAAGCTCAACTGAAGAACAGATGCTAATGTAAGATAAAATACAGTGGCCATGCCTGGCATTTAGAGGGAAAAAATGTAGGCATATTTGCTCTTGGCTCTTATTTTTCTCTCACCATCCTATGTAATATTTATTTCATCAGTCCCTAAGGCACTGATTTTCAAACTTCTTTTAAGCAGCAAAACTTTTGTCTTCAACAAAATCTGAGGCAGGAAATCGAATATACTAAGCAGATAAAATATAACTACAGATTCTTCCAGCAGGTTGAGACTTTATTGTTCAGAGGAAAGACACTCGATGCATCGGTGCGACCCCTGTGCCGCCTCCCACGCACTCCGAGTTCCCAGGAACGTAGCTGCCCCACGCTGCCCGGCTGCATTAAATGCCTGTCAGTCTTTGGTGGATTATGTGTTTTCATTTTGTTTTGCACAGAAACAACATATGTGCTATTATTTGAGCTCCGTCTTCCTGAAAACTCACTTTTTTAGTTTTGCAAACGTGTGCATCTGTGTTTGGCAGATTTGAGGAGCTTTAGGAGGCAAGGTCAGACAGAGGAAGGATACAGTCATTGGAAAGTGGCTGGCGGACCCCCAGACAGCAAGCAATTGGCCAGCATCCTCCTCAACAGTCATGGGCCCAGCACCCGCTAGGTGTCTGCAGCCAGCACACGGAAACTACTCATAGGAAATGAATCAGCACCGAGGAGCATGCATTGAGAGGGAAGAGGGACAGTTCCTGCCAGACCAGGTAGTGAATATTGGTTCCCTCTCTTTCCTGTTGGCCTGTCTCCCTGTATCTGTAGAGCCAGGAAGCCAAGAGAGACTTGGTCTTCTTCTTATTGGAGTGGGACCACAGATGGTGGCTCTCCAAGGACATAATTCTCCTTCCAGCCTGGGGCTTCCCTGGGTGGGTGAGTCACATGGCCTGGGGGACATTGTTATTGGCTCTCCTGGATCAAGAACCACATTGCCTGGATGTCAATGAATCTTGGAGAGTGCTCTCACTCACGAGTACGTGTCTTTGTAGTCGGGCTGCTATCCCTCGTTATCATTGAACTGTCTCCACATTTGGCTTTGCATTTCCTCGCCTGTTTATCGATGGTAGGTGGCTTAAAACATTCAACTGGGAAGTTCATTAACTGAAGAAGTCTAATAGACCCCTTTGTAACTGTCCTTTACCACGGCCAGTAGGTACTGCCTCTCTCCATAACAGAGGCAACATGCAAATACTGTTACCAAAGCATCTGGCACAAAATAAAAATACAATTGTCAGTAGAAGAAATTAATGTTCATTGGATCAAAAAGGAACTTTAATTATGTTTTCTTAGAAAGAGTCTTTATCTTTTAGAAATACACACAGAAATGTTTGCAGATGCAACGATATGCCTGGGATTTGCTCCAAATAATACGGGGATGGGGAGACGTGGGTGTGCAGATGAGACACGCCGGGGACAGGAGGTGAAGCGCTCTGATGGGGGCCGTTGGGGTTCATCATTCTGTCTGCTTTTTTAAGTGTTTGAGATTTTCCGTAGCAAGATGTAAAGGGAGAAAATAAAAATATACTTGAGGAAACATCTATGGAACCCAAATCATCATGAGAAGGACCACGTATACTTGCTGAGAATGGCAGGCATCCATCTGACCTGTTTCCCCCAGGGCTCCATTAGCTCCAAGGAGTAGAAACCCCCTCCAGATGGCTGGAGTGGAGATGAAGTCGTTGGCAGGCACAGAGCATCGACAGACAAGAAGCATGGGAACCTCATGGGTATGGGAATGGGAGCAGAGATCAAGGACACTTCCTAATCCGTCCTTTGTCCTTTGTACCTCAAGGTCTCTCTTCAGGTTGTCTTTCAGTGTCTCCACTTTTTTGCCTCTCTATGCCCACTGTATTTATCTGATAATTCATCAGTGTCCAAATGGCAAAAAAATGGCCACCCCAAGTCCAACTACTCAGAAACTTTGTGTTTAAGAACCCTTCGCTCTCTGATTATAGCTTCTATTTCTCTGAGCTCAAACGGTTAGAGAAACCATCTGGTTCTTCCTGAAACAGCCAATGGGTTGGTCTGGTCTCCTGGGTCCAATCAACTCTGACCAAGGAAGTTAGAATCACGTGATACGAGATTACCTCCTAGTAACATTCTATTCAGGAGCAGCTTGGGGAGGGCATCGTTCCTTCAAAATGTTTCATAGGTTATGCAGGCGTCCTGAACTACACTTAGTCAAAACCTTTCAGGATCTTCAGAAAAAGAAGGCCCTTGTCAATGACCTAGAAATTCTATCATCTCTGCCACTGGAACTACAATTTCGCTCACTTTTCTTTTTCCCAGTGACCTTAGAGAAGATCCAGTCACGATTTTCATCGTGAGACTCGCGCATGCTTGTGCACTATCTTCTTCCCCGCGTAGGCTTTTATTCTCCAGATAAAATGATCCTAAAACATCATGTCTACTTATAATGCTCTCACTTTATGAAAGGTCTGGTGTTGGGTGTTTGGGGGAATCTCTGAGATCACAGCTGGGTAGGGCACGGCTCAAGCTGTCTCTGCTTAAAAGGGCAGGAATGCTCACAGTTGCTGGAGGCTCTAGCTCTGGCATCTGACTTAGGTCTTCACTGTAGGAACTGTCGTCTCCCATGGGTGTTGAAAACCAAAGTTTTGACACCTCTCCTCATCTTCAATGAGAATAAAGCACTTAGAAAGTTGTAAATAGATGGAGAAAAAGTAAAAGATATTCACCAATGTCTAGGACCATGACAGCCTGGTGGGTTCCTGAATGTTCTCCTCCCAGCTTTGTCCACCAGTCACCTTGGGGTCCAGCTACGGTGTCCCACTGGGACATGGATGCAGGAGGACTCAGTAGGTACCAGGCATCTTGACGTCGAACTGGTGAGCAGACTGGTTCTCAGCCAAGCAACTTCAGAGTGTCTTATAGGGCTCTGCTGCTCATCACTTCTCAAACATAGGGGCTTCTTTAACCTACCGGCCGAACTTTACGTAGAATTCTGTACATTTATTAAAATTGTATTTAAGTATATATGTTATGTACACTCGACATATATAGTTACAAGTTTCATATCTTTACACTTTATATTTTTTATTTTAGTGACTTTATTGGGTGACATTGGTTAATAAAATTATATGGGTTTCAAGTGCACAATTCTATAATACGTCATCTGTGTACTGTATTGTGTTTTCACCACCCAAAGTCAATAGTGACTTTCTGTCACTATTTATCCCCCGCCTTACCCTCTTCTACCTCCCCCAACCCACCTTCCCTCTGGCAATCACCACATTTTATATTTTCAAATATTTTATATTATATGTAATATTACATATAAAGTAAACATAAACACTAAGTATAAGCTGAATAAAAATATTCTTCTATGTTTTATTGCTTTCTCTAAAAGTTTTATTGTTTAAACTTTCACATTTTGTGTATGGTATGAGGTAGGGGTAAAGCTTCATTGTTTTTTCCACATGAATATTCGATTAATCCAGCACCACTTCCTGAAATGACCATTAGCTGGAACCTAAATTATGTCTAAATATAACAGCCTCCCTAATTGGCCACAGGTGCAGCCTTGGAGGTATGGCAGTGGAGAAACGATAGAAAACAAACTGGAGAGGTCACAGGCAATCAGAACATAAGGAGAAGTGGGGTGGCCAGGAGGGAACGTGTCAGTCTACAAAGCTGTCAGCACTGAGGGAGAGAGTAGTGTTCTTATTTAGTGCTGTGTGTCTGCTGTGTCTGGTAGATGCTCCAGCATGCAATAGACGCTTAATGAATAATTATTAAATGGGTTCTTGCATCTTTCTATCCCAGGGTGAATTCTAATCATAGAAGGAAACCAGGTATCTAATGCAGCTTCTACCCTTCCATATGTGGGTGCTATATTAACATCAAATGTCTTGGCAATGAAGGCCTGTTGTTAGAGCAAAACAAGAATAGGTAAATATGTGTATCAGGTATACATAAATGAAAAGAAAAGAGCTTCTTCCATGCCAATCCGGAGAAATAAGTTACTACATATACAACTACATTACAAGGCAGACTAATGAGAACAGAAAGAATCACAGGTGTTTAAACCATATCCTCCAATTTATTTCTAAGAATTTCATATGATATAGCATGAAATCCATCATCATCAGTATCATTATCACTAACAAATATGTTATTTCATACCTTATGCCAGTCAATGTGCCAAGGTCCTTGAAAGTATTATTTATATCAATCACAGTTTCCATCTATTAGGCTACCAGCCAGAGATTAGATTTTCCCCCAAATCTGTGTCCTTTACGTAAATATAGGCTCATAAAAGTGTTTGCAGGTTAAGTTTCTGATGACCTCTCCCTCACTCTTTTGTCCTCACAAGTACAAACTTGTTGATAAAACTTTCTTGGAACTTGTCTAGCTTTTAATATTCCAGAGCCAGGGTCCAGATGACTACATCCCAGATTTTCAAGTTCAACGTCAATTCTCCATGAAACCTCAGGGTTGGCAGCTCATAAACCTGAACTGCATTCATCAAGCAGTCAAGCTTGCATGTGCCCAGTCCCATAAAGCCATTCACTTCACTTCGTCCCCACGTGCAGCTTTCTAACCTGCTAGTCATTATTTT
Source organism: Glossophaga mutica (assembly GCA_039655065.1). NCBI lineage: Eukaryota > Metazoa > Chordata > Mammalia > Chiroptera > Phyllostomidae > Glossophaga > Glossophaga mutica. The sequence continues at coordinate 27,446,910 of CM077315.1, forward strand.
TATCTTCCAGGTTAACCTTAACCTAAAGACCAGCTCTCTGCTCTCTGAGAAAGAGTATTCCGTTCTTGGCATATGATAAAATGTGAGTCCCTTTCTCCTGGTGATGGGTGGCCTCTGTGGCAAGTCCAGGCAGGCTCTTCATAAACATCCATTACAAAGCTCACCCCACCTTGTCAAAGAAAGAAGGATGAAATAACTCAATTCTGAATTTAGAGGAGAGAGCTAATGAGCCTCAGTATATCCCAAGCCCACACTCGTTACATACAAAGACATTTGCATCTATTATTTGATTTGCCACACAGTTTAACAGAAAAGTAACTTTATCTATTTTTTCCAATTAGAGAAAGTAATGTTACAATAAATATTTTCTCCTTCTCTGGTGTGGTAAATTAATGTCTGTCTATTGTTTTTAAATTATGAGGTGAGTATTGCTATAGAAATATAAAATGGTACTATTTCATTTTAATCTATTTAATTTTCCATTCTTGAATTACATAATGGGGTTAAAACATTGAATAGAATTAATACAATGAGTATTTAATTAAGCAATAATGAGTTTCTAAATGGATGCTCAAGGAGACTGGCTTTATAGTTTATGCAAGAATCAGATAATGGTCTTAATAAAGACTATAATAATTGTGTTGAATGTTTTCTATATTTAAAAGTTTTTTTCTGAATTCTCTCAGGAGTAGATTTAAACATAATCCAGTTCCTTGATTAGACTCCAGTTTCTTTCAAAGTAAATTCCAAATGTCTTTCCACAGCCCCAAAGGCCCTGCATAATCTGCCTCTATCCTCCTCCGGAGTCCATGAGCAAACAGTTCTCCTTAGCCCTCCCCTGCGCTCCAGCCACACCCACCTGCTCGCTGCTGCACAAATGCACCATACTCCCTCTGCCACTGGCTTGTGCACGTGCTGTTCCGCAGGCCAGGAATTCAGCCTCACTTTCACTCACTGCCTCCTCCTCTTCTGTCAGTTCCCAGGGAGCTCTTCCCTAATGACCCTCCCCAATCTGGGTCAGGTACCCACCCCTTCTCATCACCTCCCTAAGATACAGGCTCTCTGGGAACTCTGTTACTTCTGTCCCAGCACTGAACACATTTTTACAGTTATGCACACAACATGTCTGGTTTTTACTAGCATACCCCTAGAACATACTACTATATCATGCCTGGCGCGCAGAAGCCGTCTCACCAAATACGTGTTGTCCAGCTGGCTGGGAGATGGGTGGATGTATGGTGAGTGAATGATGTCTGGGTGGATGGTGGATAGGTAGATGGCAGGTGAATGTGTCTCCATTTCTACATTACTACATCTAAGGACACGTCAGGGCCACAGTACAAACTTTGAGAATTCCTAGAACAACCCCATCTTCTCATTTCTCTTGTGTTTATTTGTTCACACACTAAAAAGGCATGCAGTGCTAGCTTCTCTGGTGGGTGCTATGGCCATGAAAAAAGGGTTCTTGGATCAAGCTGCATAAACTTGTCTTACTTAGACACAGCCTACACAGTAATCACATTAATTTTACAGATTCATTCACTTACAGTCATTCATTCATTCATCCATTCATCTGTCCATCAGCAGATTTCCATGTGGCTAGCACTGTGCTATGTACTGGGGATCAGGACTGAATTATCCATCAGTACCATAGACATAGTGTCTAGGGCTCTAACATCAACTTTAAAAGAATTTTTTAGGGTCAAGTAAAATTTCAATTGTTTCCTCACATCAGGGAAAAAATGAAATTTTTAAAGCCCATGAAAACATATTATGATAGAAGGATCGAAGAAAGGTAAGCATGCCTGAGGCCCACAAGAGTCATAATGCAGCCCTGTGGAGATGTCCTGGAGAACGAGAGAGATCAGTCCATTCCCAGCCTTTCTGGAACATCCAGGGAAGTGGCAGAATCAGGCATCAGTCCGAGAGCCAGCCCCTCTTAGTCTTACTCCTGCATAGTTTCACCTTTTCACATTTCCTCTCAGCACTCACTTTGGATGCCGGGTTCACTTCCTGTATTTAGGACTGTTCATTTATTCAACAAATATCCACCGAGACCCTTCTACCTACCTAGCATCGTGTGTGGGGCTAGAGATAAAGCCACGTACAAGACAGATGCACATAGAACCTGCTGCTTCCTCAAATCATGATCTGTTCTTTTTCTTTACAGATTTATTTATTTATTTTTAGAGAGCAGGGTAGGGAGGAAGAAAGCGAGGGAGAGAAACATCAATTGGTTGCCTCTCGTATGTGCCCCGCCGACTAGGAACCAAACTCGCAACCCAGCCATGTGCCCTGACCGGGAATTGAACCTGCAACCTTTTGCTTTGCAGAATGATGCCCAGCCAACTGAGCCACACCAGTCAGGGCTCATGGTCTGTTCTTACAGTGTCTTCATCTCAGCAACCTGACACTTACCTGCTTTGACAAAACGATGTCTCACCTAAATATTAGATGTGACATTTCTACCTGACTGGTGGTTCCCAGCATCCCCTAGTCTTAGCACCACCCATGCCAAAGTAGTCGTCCATCTGATGTTCTAACATACAAGTGTCAGAAGAGCTACAAGAACTGGTTATGAGCTGAGGTCTGCTGCGATCAGCAAGGACAGATAACTAGTCCTCTGGGTCTAGACCACAGCAGGGGGTGAAGGACTGGCATAAGGAATGTGGCTCCTGAGTGGGCATGAGCAATAGAATATGTTGAAAGCAGAGATTACTGGAATCCGGGAAACTTGGACCTGACCTTTGGTTCACTAAACAGCTTTGGATAAACCTCTTCCTTCCTTCCCTCTCTGTACCTATATCTTCATCTGCAATCCGAAAGGAATAGACAGCGCATGTGCCACCAGGCCCCACTCCTGGACACATGGCAGACAGCAGGAGATGGTACAGCCCTCCTTCCTGCAGGCCCCTCCACACCAGCACACAAGGCTGGCGCTTCCATTGACAGCTCCTTGCCATGCTTGAACTTGGACTCAATCATGCTTCTCACCCCAAGCTCCATATTACAATTATGCCTGCAGGCTAAGAAAATCCTAAATCCCAGGCCTTGCCCAAGACCAACTGAATGGGAATAGGACCATAGAACCCAGGTTTTTTGTTGTTGTTGTTGTTTTTTTTAAGTGTTTTTTTTTAAAGCCTGAAAAGATTCTAATGTGCAGGCAGAGCTGAGAACTGCCAGTCTAGATTTCCAGCTTGGGAATTCTGACTTTCTGGAGGAGGAGGGAAAGATACAAGATAGGACTTACTTAATCAAGAATCAGAGGAACGGGACCAAAATAATTGCCTGCTGGAGCTGTGTCTGTGTGACAGGACCCTCCCTGTCCCCCCGTACTCCCGCTACTTTCCATCTGGCGTGCATGCTCTAAGAATTTCCCAGCCCCCCTTGTATGGAACGGAAACAATGCACCCAGAGTCGCCTGAGGTGCAAGAGACAAATTAGTTCCCGGCCCCTCTCCACCCCCAAATCATCAAGATTAAGGCTTATGATGAATGATTTGCAAGTCAATTAATCAGCCACTGCTTTTGAAACCTCATTTCTCAAAATACTTCTCTTTGAACACAAGGGCTTTTTGACGTCGTCTTACAGTCTCTAGATTCACTTTCTTACTAATTGAAATTCCAAGATATTGCTTCTTCTTGTCAGCTTATTGGTACTTCTTGTTTGTGAAATATTTGCAAATGGATTACTGTTCACCTGCACTGTGTCAGAGGTAAGCACCAAAACAATACTTTATGCTTCCATCTAAAAGAATGTGCTAATAATAGCTTGTGAAGTTCTCTATCTATGGGAAAGCCAATTTTTCATTTATTGATTTCTTTTTACTGCACCTACTTGCAACAAGTATTTGAGATGTATTACAATAAAAACACAGGTACAACAAGGCCTCAAACACTGGATTTATATGTTTCCTTAGAAGACAGCTTTTTAAAGTCACACTCATTGAGTGCAAGGGGTGGCAAGGATGAAACTGGCTTTCTTCACTGGAGAACATGGTGCAACTGAGCAGAGGCTCTGGATCAAACCACGGGGGTTCCGCTCCAGTCCCTGCACTGATGAGCCGTGGCATTTTGGCCCTCCGGTCACCCTGTAGTTTAGGGTGAGGCTGCGGGAACACAGGCAGCAAATCTGTGTGACACCTCAAACTCAACAGAAGTTTGCTGCTCACTCATCAACAGTTCAGGCAGGTGTTCCTGGCCACCAGGCTCCTCCCCTCCGTGTTGTGACTCGGGGACCCACACCCCTGCCCCCTTGCGGCTCAGCCCTGCCCAGGGTCCTTGTGGCTGTCTCCCCTCGGGCAGACAGGAGAAGGGCACGGGGAAGAGGCCCCCTGTTCTCCATCAGTCTTCCCGTCATTATTCATCATGAAATGAGATATGGTAACGCACCCAATACCAGGCATACAGTTAACAGTTCTGTAAATGGTCTTTCTGATGGGGTTTTTTTTCCCCCCAAAATAGTGATAGTACCCATCTTCTTTGTTTGCAGTTTCAAGCCACAGTCGAGGAAGGAGCTGTGGGAGTTATCGTCAACCTGACGGTCGAAGACAAGGATGACCCCACCACGGGCGCGTGGAGGGCCGCCTTCACCATCATCAATGGAAACCCCGGCCAGAGCTTCGAAATCCACACCAACCCGCAAACCAACGAGGGGATGCTTTCCGTCGTCAAGGTGAGGGGGCTCCCAGTGGCTCCTCCCTCTGCACTCGCGCTCTGAGGGCCGACACGGGGTGAGGGCTCGCAGCTGCACCTCGTGGGGAATCACAGACTAGTCAGCCCTGGTCTCTCCCTCCTGGGACTAAAAAGAAAGGTTCGTGGCTTACAGGTGTAGCCTCATAGTCATAAACCAACCTGTTTTACAGGTTCCAGAAATCTCAGACTTAATGTGTTACCTTAAAAAATCTCAACTCCATGTGTTTGATAATGAATTATCAAAGATATGCAAAAAATGGAATACGTGAAGGTTTTTTAGAGATCTATGCTCCAAATGGGTATTATTACATTTCTTCTTCATCTTTCTTAGCATGGTCTCTCAGTTACTCTCTTAGAAGCAGGAGATAATTACGCCCACGGGCTGGGTCGTGGTGCAAAACCTCTGGTGAGCACCGATGCCCTTCCTGCCGACCCTCCCTGATTGCAGGTGGATGAGGAGAAAAGGTGATAGTGAATGTCAGGCCCTGGGCTCCAGCACGTGCTCCGGAAATGCTGGGTGGGAGGGAGGTGGTGGCAGAACACACTGGCATCTCTGTGTCCTAGAAGAAGCATTTTCACGCACTTTCCTCTCTGGGGAGTTCTGGAGAGAGCTTCTGCCAGACCAGGACTTTCGTTGGAACAGCTTCTTCTCTAGTGGGTGAAGCCATTTGCCTCAAAGGCAGGGAGTAATCATATTAATAGTAATTATATCCGTGGACGAAGCAGGAACATTGTTACCTACCCCCATCTGCCCTTGGCCAAGACACCTAACTGTGTGTTCTGTGCCTCAGTTTCCTCGTCTGTGAAATGAGAGTGATAATACCACCCACCTCCTGGGGCTGTTGTGAGGAATTCATGAGCTAATATGTAAAATCACTTAGAACAATGGTGGGCATTTGAGCCTGTGCACTGAGGCTGCTGTAACCAATGACCACAAACTTGGTGACTTAAAAAAAACATTTAACGTTTTAATGACTTTAAAAATTTTATTCTTACACTTTTGGGGGCCCAGGCTCCAGAATCAATTTCATAGGGCTCAAGTTGCAGGACTGGTTGCTTCTGGAGGCTGTACAGGAGGATCCGTTTCCTCCTCTTTCCCAGCTTCTGCAGCCACCAGCACTGGTTGGCTCATAGCCCCTCCCCGTATCTTCAAAGCCAGCAGCACAGCATCTTTATATCTCTCTCTAACTCTGACCTGCTGCCTCCATCACTGCATCTAGTTCCTCCTTTGCTTTCCCGCCTCCCTCTTTTAAGGGCCTTTTGTGATGGTATTGGGATAATCCAGGGTCATCTCCCCATTGCAAGATCCTCAGCTTAGTCACATCAGCAAAGACCCTTTTGCCATGTGAGGTCACATATTCACAGGTTTGTGGGATTAGAATGGTAGGCATATTTGGGGGTCAATCCTCAGGCTAGCACTGGGGCCCTAAAAACAACCACACCCACAAAGTTCCACAACACCCTGGGAGCACAAGCCATTGAAAAGGGAGATCTTACAGAGCTTCTGGCTTGCTCCAGAGAACGAGGGCTCTGGGCTCCTCCCAAGCCTGCCCTGTTCTGTCCCTCATCCCAAGTGAACCTCAGATGTTTGCCTGCAAAGAGCAGCCTCTGGGTCTTCCCGGTTCTTCTTCCCAAGCGACACAGGCAAAGGCCCAATTGCTCAGAGACCCCAACACTGCCCTCCTGCACCCACTGCTGCAGTTTCAAAGCTGGGAACGTCATAAAATAACACGGCCACCAACTGTCCTGCGCAGCTAGCCCTGGATCTGCGAGAGCCGTCGGGCAGTTTCCAGGCCCGCACCGGAAGACAGAGTGTGGGTAAATGCACACTCCTCCTGCATCCTGGAGGAGCACAGCTCTCCCAGCACGGGTTTGAGTTTGCACAGTGCTCTGCGCTGAACGTCAGCATGTAGAAGAATCACCTAGAATACTAGTTAAGATGCAGGCCACACCACACCACACCTGCTGAATCAAAGCGTGACGGAGAGGTGCCCAGGTGATGCTGGTGTTCACAGGGCATGTCCTCGTGGATGAGCACTGCCACCAGACGAGAAGTTTCCACCTGCGGACTCCCAGAGAGGAGGTGTTCACGGAGCCTGGCGCTTTGCCTGGGCTTCGGTTTTTCTAGTGAGGGGACCTCCTGCGCTTCACGATTAGGATGGAGGCTCCCCTCCCTTCATCTGCCTGCCACGTGAATCCCTATAAAAGCCCTGAGCTCTCCCTGCTTCTCAGAACACCGGAGTCAGAGCCCCAGAGCAGCCTATAGAGGCAGGCCTGGCCACGTCCCCCGTGCTCTCCACTTTGCCAGCAACCTAGTGCATCCATTAGGAATACTTCCAACTGCAGGTAACAGACAACCAGGCTGATAGTGGCTTAAATAATAAGGATAATTTAATGATCTCCATAACTAAACGAAGGTAGGGCAGTCTAGGATTCGCTGGCAACTCACGGTGTCAGAGGGACAGCAAGGGGCAATGAAGATGCTTCTGGCTTTTTCCTCATGAAATACAATGGCTCCCAAAGCCCCAGGTATCACATCTTCCCAGTGCTGCAGGGCAAGACAGGAAGCAAAGAGGCAACCACGCAAGTGAGGAAGACAGACAGACAGACAAAGGGAGAGGGAAAGAGTGCTGGCTCTTGTGTGCACCTATCCTCTCGTTAGAGAAGAAAGTATCTTTTTCGTCAGTCACCCAGATAGTTTTCCATGACATGTCATTAGCCAGGTGACACATGTCTACCCTCAGCTGCAAGGAAAGCCTTTGCAGTAAGAGGTGGGCAAGGGAGAAGTGGGGCAGGCCTGGCCATGGGGCAGCCGGCACGTGTAGTCCCGCCCTCACCAATCAGCAGCCAGTGCACTGCGGAAGGAGAGGAGGGCTCGGGGTTGCGCGCTTTGCCGGGGAGCCCTGCCTCCCTACAGGATCAAACCCTGCTGGTTCTGGAAAATGAGCACCTGTTTCCTCTTTAAAACCCTCTGGTCAGAAACTCCCTTAGCTGTTTTGTAACCCTATTTCAAAATGTCAGAGTTACTCTTTCAGCAGAACATAACCTGCCCTGCCTCTTACGTCTGTTTTCTCTTTTGTCCTCAGAGGAGGAGCAAGCATCGAGAGAGCGGGCACCCCTGACCCCCAGTCCTGTCAGACTTAAAAATCACTCTCAGATTCCTCCCAAATCCTCCCTCTTCCAGACAACACACCCCAGCTCCCTCACGCTTCCCGTGTGGCCACGCTGCTCCAGCCTTTAAGTCTTCCAGGACAGCGGTCCACACCCTCTCTTGGCACTTGATGAAATATTAGTTGAATCGAACCTCTGTGACTTTATTTTCAATCTCCTGCCATCCCTCACACAGACACCCTGCACCAGACAGTCATATCACCGGGGTGAGAGACCTAAGACTAGAGAGGGCTTCTTAATCCCACAGGACCCAGGGCAGGTCAGAGGGCACAGGAGCAGAGACCGGTGTTTTACCAGCCCCAGGCGGATGGCCCGGGGCATCTACAACCAGAACTGTTGTTGCCCGCCGCGGTGTGGAAATGGAAGTGAACACTAGAGAGGTTCCGCTCCCCAGAAAAGCCAGTCCCTCGCCGTGTGGCTCCCTCCCTCTCTCTGCTCCCCGCTCTCGCTCTCGGTGCCCTTGTTCACATCGAGGTTACTCTGCAGCCAGTGTTCTGTCCGGGGAATGCGGGCCTGGGGACGAACGTGAAAAGCCAGGCAGGAGGGCAGGGGCTCCCCGGCTGTTTTGATTCCACACTCTTCTTTCTCACAATCTTAACAGCTTGTTACTGTATCTGACAGTAGACCAGTCTCTGCCTGAAACGTTCAACATGGGTCATCTCCTCTGATCATTGCAACAGTCCTTTGTCATGGGACTTTATTTATGGGAAGGCCGAGAGTCTGGGACGTGCCGGGATTGCCTATGGTTTTACAAGTTCTGTAGTTATTAATGTCAGGGCCAGGACTTGACCTTGACCGTCCTTGTATTTGGGAGTGAAGAGAGTGCTTTCACCCAAGTCCATGGCATCCTCATCAATAGGCGCCCAAGGCTGGGCAGAGGACTGGGTCACAGTCAGAATCAAGTGTAGAAACCCCACCCAGCGTGACAGGCAGTTTACTGCCTCGTCAGGGCCGCCCATTCATTGGCCCTGAGAGCAGGACAACCCAGCATTGCGTGGGACTGTCCCAGACATGGCTGTGTCTGGTATCACTGCCCCGGCCCAGTGTATGTCCAGAGAGGCCCCCGAGTTGTGGCGATGGTTAAAAATGCCCCCGCATATTTGTAAATGCCCTCCTCAGGTGGGAAAGAGCCCAGTGGCTTCACCCCACATGTCTCAGCCTTCCAAACTCTTTGCCCTGCATGACCCCCAACCAGGACACGCGTGCCTGGGCCAGGAGGTCCTGTGCTTGAGCACTGCGGGGCCCCCAGTGCTTACAGCTCGTGGCGAGGGGGAAACGTTAGAAATGGGACCTTGGTTTGCTTTTCCCGTTGGACCTCCCACAGCGACAGAGACAGGGACACCATGAAGCTGACGAAGCTGAGGCTTCCCAGTCCCTCATCCACCTGATCCCCCTTGGGTGCTGGAGTTGTGGAGTTATGGGTCACAAGTGGGAAGCCTTTTCATGTCAGGTTGCCAGTGAATGGCCGAAAGAGATCTTGGAAGGGAGGCCCCAGATCTCTGTATCTGTATGTTTCGTGCACTTTTTCTTAAAGAGCACCCCCCCCAAACTGCATAAAACTTAGCCCACGAAACCTGGATCCACCCCTAAACATCCACCTGTGCTCGTGGAATGTCGTGGGACTTGATGCATAAGCTTCCGTGGCACACGCATGTGCTGAGCCCCTCTCTCTGCATTCCAGCCTCTGGACTATGAGATCTCTGCCTTTCACACCCTGCTGATCAAAGTGGAGAACGAGGACCCACTGGTACCCGATGTCTCCTACGGCCCCAGCTCCACGGCGACCGTCCACATTACTGTCCTGGATGTCAACGAGGGTCCGGTTTTCTACCCCAACCCCATGATGGTGACCCGGCAGGAGAACATCTCCGTGGGCAGCATGCTGCTGACGGTGAATGCCACGGACCCCGATTCCCTGCAGCACCAAACCATCAGGTGGGTGAGCGGCTCCACAGCCGGAGACGGGAGGCAGGCACGAATTGCTTTTCCTTTCCAGTTACAAAAGCTGGTTGTCAGGAGCAAACTACCATGAAGCTAAACTTGTTAATGATCTGGGTGGGAGATACATGTCATAAGAGTTGGTGGCGAAAGGCACCGGGGGCAGGGCTTGCTCTGCCCCCGTACCTCATTCCCAGCAGCAGATCAGCATTGGAGGAGACGGCTTCAGGGCTGTGTCCCCAGATGGCCAGAGATGTCTGTCAGCACCAAGCCCTATCCCCAAAGGGAAAGAAAAAGGAGCCACCATCAATGGCCCCATGAATCTCGGACACTTGACCTACTTAATTGTTACCACAACTTTGTGAGAAAGGCATTGGCTAACTGCATGTCCAGATAAAGGTCTTAGGAATTCAGAGAGGTTCAGTAACTTGCTCAAGACTGCCCAGCTTAGTAGCAGAGCAATCTGGATGAAAACAAGACAAATCTGCAAAGTCTGTGTTCTGCTAAGTTCTGTGGACTCTGAACTGTCAGGGGGAGGGGAAGACGTTGCCTAGTAGTCCGGAATGGACTGTTGGGCTTGGGTTTTTGGCTGATGAACGGCAGGCCAAAAAAAATCTTCACCCTAGCCAGGTGGCTCAGTTGGAATATTGTCCTGTACACGGAACGGTTGTGGGTTTGATTCCTGGGCAGGGCACATGCCCAGGTTTCATGTTCAATCCCCAGTCAGGAAGTGTATGGGAGATGACCAAACGCCACCCCCACTCTGTCTTCCTGTCTCTCTAAAGTCAGTAAACATTCTCAGTTAAGGGTTTAAAAATAAAGTCTTCAATAATTTCTGTCTTCCTTTAAGCTCTGTCCAGTGCTCAGATAGAAGGTATTTCATAATGAGGCTTAATTAAATGATCATTATCCACAGTGCATCTAATGCTAGAGAAGAAAAGGTGCCCTCATCAGCTCACGGTTTCACAGTAAACAATCAGCACGCAGGTCCAAATGCGCCCTTATCTCTGCAAAAGAAAGTTATTAATCTTTCTCTTCCAAAATCTAATCTTCTCATCTGAGGTACACATAATCAAGTATTAGACACACTTTTAATAAACATGTGTCTTATTTTCCTGATTTGAAACACCTGAAAATGTGCCACGGTCTCCACGTCAGCCCTTCAACCATGGAGCAAGCTGGCAGGCAAGCAGCAGCAATTATTTTCCAATCCCAAAAGGGGATGTTTAAACATTTTTATTGAATTCATTGGGGTGACATTGGTTAATGATATTACATAGGTTTCAAGTGTACAACTCTGTAATGCATCATCTGCATATCAATTATGTGTTCCCCATCCAAGGCTGTCTCTTTCTGCCACCATTTATCCAATTAAACACATTTTTAATTTTTTAAGGAACCTCTATACTGTCTTGCACAGTGGCTGCACCAGTCTGCATTCCCACCAACGGTGCACAGGGGTTCCCTTGTCTCCACGTCCTTACCAGCACTTGTTGTTTGTTGATTTATTGATGGTAGCCATTCTGACAGATGTGAGGCGGTGTCTCACTGTGGTTGTAATTTGCATCTCTCTGATGATTAGTGCCATTGAGCATCTTTTCATATATCTGTTGGCCATCTGTCTGACCTCTTAGAGAAGTGTCTGTTCAGGTCCTTTGCCCATTTTTAAATTGAATTGTAGGGGTTTTTGTTTTGTTTTGTTTTGTTTTAGTTGTTTAAGTTCTTTATAAATTTTGGCTATTGACCCCTTATCAGATGTATTGTATCATTGGTGACTATGTTCTCCCATTCAGTGGACTGTCTTTTCATTTTGTCGATGGTTTCCTCTGCTGTGCAGAAGCTTTGTGCAGTGATGTGGTCCCATTTGTTTGTTTTTTCCTTTTGCGTCCCTTGCCTGAGGAGGTACATCAGAAAATATACTGCTATAAGAAATGTTCAAGATTTTACTGCCTATGTTTTCTTCTAGGATTCTTATGGTTTCAAGTCATACGTTGAAGTCTTTGGTCCATTTTGAGTTGATTCTTGTGTGTGGTGTAAGAAGGTGGTCTAATTTCATTCCTTTTGCACATATGTGTCTAATTTGCCCAGCACTATTCATTGAACAGACTGTCTTTACACCAAAAGGGGATTTATTTTTACAAAACTTTCTGAAGTACTAGATGAACTAGATAAAGGTGCGAAATAATACCAAACCCTACAATAATGTGAATCTGGAATAGCTGATCTCTGTTTTTCCATTTCTTTTTTCCTTCCTTCCCTTCTTGATATCTGGCAAAGGAACCCTGCAACTTAAACATCAAAAAGAAAACTTCCTACAAGTATTTAGATGAGGAAACCTGTAGCTTAATAAACCGTATGGTAGTTGGACAAATTTCAGGTGTCTTTGCTGGCGCTTAGCTATCATTTTGGACACAACAGTAGGAGCTGAGAGAGAGAGAGAAAATGAACTGAAATGGGGTTGGTATTGCTGAACCCGGGACTCAGCCACAGCTGCGTAACTTGGGATGTTGCCAGGCACAAAAAGGTTACTGTGAGGGGAAGAGTCAGCTGCAAGTGTCTGAGAGGAGAGGTCCCACTCTTGTGGGACAGATGGGTGGGCAGGTAGTTCTGTCCAAGTTATCTAAGACCAGCTTTAGCTGACTTGGGCAAAGGGAGAATATGTTGGAAGATTCCACAGTTCCTAGAACAGAAGAATGTGTTTAGAACCAGGCCCGAGATTGCATGGGGTGGCGCTGAGTCTCTAGGTAACGGGACTTACAGGCTGACATGTCAGGATCTCACAGGAAAATGAACCACCTCCGGCCATTTCTCAGGGTGTCTCGGCCCAAGTTCACATGTCTGGGAGTGAGTCTGCTTTGCCTGAGCGGGAGTCCTGAGCCTCCTGACTCAGAGCACCTTGAGGGTCGACAGAGATGGTGTTCGCAGCTGTGGCTGCCCCCAACCTCGGGCCGCTGATTGAGAGGCGGAGGGAAATTCCATCTGGCAGTAGGGGGTGCTGCTTGGAGTATAGTAACAGGACACAGAAAGCAGTCTCAGCAAACTGAGTCAGGGGACGGGGTTTCAGCCTGGAGAGCAAGGGGGTGACCGGCGAGAGCCAAGACCTTGGGGGACATCAAGGACAGGATCTGAGACACGGAGAACAAAGACCTAGCTACTGGAGGTGAGGTACAAGGGTTCCCCGTTCTGTCACGGGTAGAATGTCAGTGGCGCCCGCTGTGTGAGACAAGGTCAGAGATACAATTTATAACGTACGTGAGGCGAGGCTTGTGGGAGTGTAGAAAGCTCTGAAGAGCTTCATGTTTTTATAGTTGGTCGTCACAGGTATGAGCCCCAGTCAGGCGCAAGTTGCCAGAACCCGCCTCAGAGTGACGTATGCCAAGAACGCCTGTGCTGGCCCACGTAACTGAAAAGTCCATGGGGACTAGAGCATCCGGTGTGGGAATTCAGGCTCTCAGAACACATTCTTCGTCCGCCTCTCGGATCTGCTCTTCCCTGGGTCAGCTTCATTCTCAGCCATATCCGTACAGACACAGTTCCTGGGTCCTACCAGCAGAAAGAGACCCTCCTCAGCCAGTAGTACTAGCCCCGGGACCCACTCTGGATCTCACTGAGCCAACTCTAACACATACCCGTCTCGACCAGATAGAATAGGAGGGTAGGATGTGCCTGTGGGCCAGTCCGGGTCCATGAGCCCACCATGGACCCCAGCCTCTCACCGTGGCAGCCTGGTGCAGTGGTTTCCCAAAGGAATGCAGGGGACTCTTCCCAGAAGACAGATGCATGGTCACCAGGAACCAGGGAAAGCCACTGGGACCAAGTTCAGTTCTGTACATCCTCTCAGAATATATAGCCGACTGTTTGCAGCTGGTAGGCCTAAGAGCTCTAGCGTTTACCAACTGCTGTGCCTGAGCAGTGTTTGAACAAATCATTTTCCAGCCATGAAGCAAAGTAATTGTGTGCATGTGTGTGTGAGAGAGAGAGAGAAAGAGAGACATTTCTCTCTCTGGCCTCACTCCCCAGACACATCCCTTCCTGCTGGGATCCAGAATGCCAGAAGTGACCCTTTCTCAGCTTGGCACTGAGTGGCCCTCCCTTCTCATCCCTCTCCCCCCCACCCCTGGTGCTCCTCCCCTCCCCTCTTCATCTCCTGGTGCTGGTTCTGAGCTCATCAAAAGCAGGGATAACATCACTGACAGGTTGCGCTATTGTCACAAGGACTCTTCTGGAAGAAAAGGCTCATTAATTACTTGCCGCCTTTGATCCTGTGCACTGAGAAGGGCTGTCCCTGGGGCACTGTGCGTGCAGGGGCTGAGCCGGGCTGCAGGGAGGGCCAGGCTGGAACACGTTCTCTAATAATCTGCTCTTGGCTCCCCAGGATTCTCGGAAAGACTCGATGGCCTTGTGAGTGGTGTGGTTATTGTTGCTGAATTAGTGATTCTTCAGGGAGCAGACATTGAAAGAGGGAAGAACTTGACACTGAGAACTCTTATTATTATCACAAAGAGAGCTCAGAGTTTAGCAGACAAAGGCACACACAAAAGATGCTGTCCTGGTCGTCTGGCCCTGATGGACTTGATTCAGAGCAATACTGCCCGGGACTCTGCGTATGTCCACACGCTTTCACTGGGTCTCCCTCTATTTGTGCCTGTTTTTCTGGATGTATCCTTTGCTCTCTCCATTTCTTTTGTCTCCTGTGTGTCTCTGTCTCCCTCTGCCCTTTCTCCTTCCCCCTCTCTATCTCTGTTTGTATCTTCTCCCTCTAGGTCTATCTCGCTGTCTGTCTCTTGGCCATCTGTTCTTCTCTGTCTCTGCTTCTCTCTTCCTGTCTCCCTTTCTCTCCTTCCCTCTGCGCAGTCTCTTCCTCTCCTTTCTGCTGCCTCCTCCTTCTCTTCCTCCTCCTGCCCTTCCTCCTCCACTTCTCTCTCCTCACTCCCCCTCTGTCCTTCATCTTCTTCTTTCGGTCTCTGTGTCTCTCTCCCACCTCCCCCATCTCTAGGTATTTTTCCAGCTCTAGCTCATTCCAAGACATTCTGTGACTGAGCTCCAATAACCCCATTTCATTTCAAATGACTAACCAGGCACTCAAGGCTTTTTAGCACAGTTAGAAATTCAACCAAGATCCTGTCAGCCTGATTCTGGGCTACAATGGGAAACCTCTTCCCCATCTCCAGCCCCCCACAAAACTTAGGGACTTACTTCTAACAAATTCCTCGTCCCGGCCCACGTCTCGTCTTCTATGATGAAAAGCATGTCTCAGGCACAACGGTTCCACTGCTGGCCCTTTTATGCCCCCTTTTATCTCACCAGGGAACATTAAAATCAGTGAAAGGCGCCTTGATCTCTAAGAAGCCTGTAACTCTAAAGACAGGAGGTGTCCAGACATCAGAGTGAATATTCTCACTAAAAAGTCTGGGTTATTAAAACATGTTACAAAGCCAGTCGCACTGTGCTCTCAGCCAAATCAAAACGGACAGCAGTGGTGTAGTGGCAGATGAAATTCTTCCTTTTAATAACTTGCATCTTCTTATCCTTATTATAGAGTTAATATAGTTCATGGAGGAAACTTTTGGAAAGGCAGTTAAGAATAAAAAAGACAATAAAAAAATCTGTAATCATTCCACCCAAGGAAATCGCCCCTCCCCCCACAACAACTGGAGTGCACCTGCTTTGATCATCTGAGTGCTTTTGTTATTTATTACTAAATCGGCTCCCATCATCCATCTTGCTTTGGAACCTGTCATTTTTACTTCTCAGTGTATGGTGAGCAACTTTCTATATCAAGAAATAGTTATTATTTTTAATTGCTGAATGGTATTATTCTATTATTCGATTACATGACTATACTCATTAATTTATTCATCCCCTTACTGTTAGATACTTAGTTTCAACTGTTGGCAGTTATTTAAGAAAAAGGTCAATGAGCATGCTGGTAGCTACATTGTTTGATGCATCATTAATTTTCTGAAGAATTTTTAGAAAATACTTTGCTTGAACAAAAGTATTAATATTAATATGACTTTTGTCATATAAAGAATTCTTTGTTTCCTTTTATGCCTAAACAGTCAAATTTATATTTTCCCTATGAGTTCGATCGGTGTCGTGGTTAGAAAGTCATTCTCTGCTCCAAAGTCATGTAAATATTGCCATGTCCCAAAGCAGAGCTGGTTCCCACACTCTGTCCTCTCAACACATAATGACAAAAGACTTGCTTCCGCTCTCAGGACAGAGCCTCTTTTCCGCATAGACAAGACAGGAACCAGGCACTTTGCAATGACATTATAGTGTCTCTAATGAGGAACAGACTTGTGCAACTGAACTTGTTGGCTAATTATTGTCGGAAAGAGCAGCTCAGTGATAATTATGCTCATATGGCAATGACTGATGGCCTTTGCCCAACATTGTCCAAGAAGGAGCTCCTACCCTTCCGACAGCATGGATGGAACTGGAAAGTATTATGCTAAGTGAAGTAAGCTGGGTGGTAAAAGACAAATACCATATGATCTCACCTATAAGAGGAACCTAATGAACAAAACAAACAAGTGAGCAAAACAGAACCAAAGGCATGGAAACCAGGAACAGATTGACAGTGACCAGAGGGGAGGGGGAGGGGAGAAGGGGAGAGAGAAGGGTAAGGGTCTAATCAATGAATAGGTACAAATGACCCATGGACATGGACACAGGGTGGGGACTGACTGTGGGATTGGGGGTGTGGGGGGGGGGCAGGGGAGACCAATAGGGGAAATTGGGACAACTGTACTAGAACAACAATAATAAAAAAAGAAATGAATAACAGACTAACCCATGCATCTTTGATTTGCTTACTTTGGGAATCAGCTGGCAGCTAATAATTTTGATCGGCCTGAAAGGACTTATTTCATTCTCCTACTAATCAGGAGATTTCTGGTGAAGCAACCAAGTAGTAATTTCATCCTGAACATTTTCAGACAGATCTCATCTTGTCCAGGTCTGTAGTAAAAAGCTCTGCGGTGGAGACTTCAGCCAGCACAGTGAACATAGAAAATATGTGTGCAGGAAAAATACTGTCCCTACCCATGCAAAATTACCTATCACTGCTCAACATTTTTTTGGAAAGGATCATTCATCTAGGGAGCTCGTGTGTTTTCGAGAAGCACTGTATCTGTGAGGATTGAGTTTGGCTAAATATAAGAGGAACATTCAAAATGATAGTGGCTCAGAGAAGATAGAGGTTTATTATTTTTTTCTCACACAAAATAAGTCTAGAGTAGGCGCCGCAGTCCAGGGCTTGGGTGGCTGTTCCACAAACTTGTCTGGGGCCTAGGCTCCTTCCTGCTCATTATCCTCCCACCCACCCCCACACCACCCCCCACCACAACGGGAGCCCTCCTCCTCACAGTCCCTTATGATGCTGGTGCCCCAACCCTCGTATCTGCATTCCTGCAGCAGGAAGGGGAAAGGGAGAAGAAAAGAGGTGACCCCTTTTCTTTAAAGGAGATTTCCTGGGAGTCAACCACATTTTTATTTAAATCTCATTGGCCAACATTGGTCACATGCCCATACCTAGTTGCATGGGATAGCGAGATATATGGTCACGTGTTTACTAAGGAAGAGTGGATATTGTAAGGTACCTAGAAGTTTCTGTCATGGGGCTTGAACCTTTCTGTGCAACAAAAAATTATGGGTAAACTTGAAAAGATAAAAACATGCCGTGACATTAGATGCTTACACAATCAAAATAATAAATATGTGTGTTTCTAAAGACAACTGCTTGAAAAAAAGCACAAGGATTAGAGCTGTCCACTCATTCATTTACTGAATTCACTTAATGGTGTTTCTTTAGAGCCCACTGTGGGCCTGACACGGCTAGGTGCTACGCATTCACGGGTGAAAGAAATGGTCTCTGCCTGCAACTCCCAGGGAGTACATGCAAAGGATGACACTCCCAGGAAAGAAGGAAGAGGGAGAGAGGACCGAGGCAGGTGAAGGAAGGAGGGAAATAAGTTGTTCCCTTGGAGAATAAGAAGCATTGATCCTCAGCTGGGGAGAAAGAGCCAAGCCGCAGAAATTGCTGGTTTCCAACCATCTTGAGGGTCTCGCTTGTCACCAGATGCCTGACTTCCCCAGAAACCCCACTATCCCCATGCCTTGTGCAGGTCTCTGTCTCCTGGGAACCTGGTCCAGACAAACTAGGCAAAGATGTCCGCAGCCCCTGGAGAAATATACTTTGAAAAGGATGATAACAGTATTACGAGTACTATGCCTAACATTTTTATGTAAATGTTTGCCAAAGCACTGGCGCCAAAGTCATTTCATTTTCACAAGCATCCTGCAAATGAGAAATTCTCAGTCTCCCTTTTGGCTGATGAAGACAGCGCAACCTCTCTGAGCCTCAGTTTATGGAAGGAAACCATGCAAATGAGGTACGCAGAGGCTGCGGTGAGAATGCCCGGTACTTCATTCACCAACCACCATGCCCACCCCTGCATACCCTTCCAACGTCGGATGAGGCATGACCTCCCCAGGTACGCTGCCCTGACCTTCAGACTTTGCTCCCAGGGCTTTCTGAACACCTAGTGGAACCCTCATAACACTTTCCTGTTATTCCAGCCTTAGTTGTCCATCTTCCTGCTAAATTCCAGGTGCTCTGAGAGTAACAATCATGTGTATCACCTTCCCTGATAAAGTACCAGGGCCTCATCTGTACCGTTTAATTAAGGAAGCACTTTAGGCGCCAAGAACTTCAAACTTTCCAGGGACCTGCAGAACCGTCAGGGACCTGAGCACATAATCTATTGACTCCGAAATTTGAAAGCAGCAAAACTGAAATGAATAAATATTGACTGCCCATAGCACCATGACAACTGTAGCAGGTTAAATTTAACATCTGTGAAAATGTCTTTACATTCGCAAACCATTTGTAAAGCTCGCATTGCAAGAATGTCTGAGTATGCGCTAGGGAAATCACAGGGAATTATTAATGAAATATTCCTCATTGCCAAAGAATTCCAAAAGCAAAAAAATTGTTTTAAATTCAGTTCAAACATTTTACCAGAAAGAAATGTATTGGTACTGGGGGTACATTTCAGTATGCTTGCTATGACTTGGGAGGAGACCACCAGAAACAGAATATTCCTAGAGTCTCGGAGGTCTTAGAGCCCAAGCCCAGACCTGCATCTGGCATGTGGGAGTGAGTGCTCAGTAAATAGGCATGACAGGGGTTAACGGCGGCGGGGCTGGAGGCGTCTGTGTGCAAACGTGTCTGTGTACAAACGGACGTAGTTTGTTGCGATTACTGTGATTTTTCATCTTCCAGCACTGGCTAATGTCTCCCAAGCATGAAAACATGTGCATGTGGCCCTGTTTTTCTGGGAGGGAGGCCTGAGCAGGACAGACAGGCCTCTCACTAGACTTGCCGGGTCTATGGAAGAGACATTAAACAGCCTTATCCACTAGCTGGCTCTTCCTCCAAAGCCTTGATCCAAATTGAGCCTATTCTTTGCACACAGAATATCTCAATCAGGTCCAAATTAGATCCCCATCTCTCTGAAAACTGCAGCCTACTTTGTCCTGATTTCGTCAGGGTGTTTTAAAGTCATTTCCCACTCCTCCTCCCTGGACATGGAGGTTTTTGGCTGTGGGGTGGAATTCATTCATGGGCTCACACTGGTATAGATTGCAACGTGCAGTGATAAAAATTCAGTCCCAAAAGATTTGTTAAAATGCCCAGGTCTGGTTTTTGCTCATCTTCCTGTGAGTCATCAAGCCCTTTTCTTTAACACCTTGTTTAATCTAATATTGAAGCCCATTTGAGGAAATTACAAAAAAATGATGGGAAATTGAGCAAAAATCATTGGCTGGCTATGGGACATTTTATTCTGCATCTTCTAAGACCTCTGGAAATAGAGGGCAAAAATCAGTTCACTTGAAAATTCAGATTTCGTCATAATTGGCATTCTCAGAAACACAGAGGCATAGTAGCTTACCATTTATTGGGAGGAAAAGGAGGATTTCAAACTACTGTTTTGAAAGAAGAGAGAAGGATTTCAAAACCAGACTTAGGAGTTTAATTTGGGGTGACTGCCACCTTTGTTTTTGTTACAGAGCTAGAATCATCGTGGATTTTTTTCACTATGTGGAATCTAATGAACAAAATAACTTAACAAACAAATAGAAACACAGATACACAGAACAGACTGACAGAGGGGAGAGGGACTGGGGGGGTTGCATAAAAAGGGTGAAGGCATTAAGCCAATAGTGTATATATATATATATTCTCTCTCTCTCTCTCTATATATATATATATGGTTATATATATATATATGGTTATATATATATATAATCACTATATACACATAGTCCAGAAAACAGTATAATGAGGGCTGGGAGTTGGGGGGAGGGGAAGGGGGAATAAATAGGGACCGAAAGGGACTTGACTTTGGGCAATGATGCCGTGTGCAGACAGGGTTTTATTGAGCTGTACACTTGAAACCTGTATGGTTTTATGAAACAATGTTACCCCAATTAATTTAATTTAAAATAACCCACCTTTTAAATTTTAATCAGAAGTTAAAGGCCAAATAATAACACTTCTACCTGGGGAAATTAAGAGAAGAGCCTCTCTCTACTCAAATATATTATTAACAGCTCATCTTAATTAAATGTGGTAACTGACCTCAATAATAGGATTTGGGGTGAGATCATTTCTGGTTTTGTTGTTATTGTTTTTTTTTACGAGTTATTTCTTTCTTGAGTCAACACACAGAACTTGAAATATAAATGAATTATTTACAGTTGTGTCTCTGTAATTTTTAATTAAAGTGCTGTTCTTTCATTGGAAGTTTATGGTAGCAACACATTTTATTGCCTACTCTGCTGTAGAATTTTTAATTATTTATGTAAATATATTAGCACAGCTGACTCTTGTTTTTAGTGGTCAGATTTTCTATTATGAAGAAGCCAGTGGGAAACAAGGCCTAATAAATTAAACAACTGATTTTTAAAGATTTAATATCTTCATTGGATAAAAATAGAATTCTGGCTTTTGTAATGATCCAGAGATGGAAGATTTTCATTATTAACCTCAGTTAGAGGTGTTCGATGTGGTTAATATAAAACAGCTGACCATTTGGATAAACAGTGGAGAGGTTATTTTACAATTCAAGCACCGTTTTAACATTTGATTGCATATGTTGTTATAAATTTGCCATCGGCCAGACTTTCATTATTGAAAGCATGGTTTCAAATTGGTTGCATTTGAATATAATTATGATGGTCATTCTTATCTGTCTGAGAAACTAATTCTTAGAACCAATACAGAAAATATTGACAAATGCTAATATTGTTTCTTGCCCAATGTTTTCCAAGCTGTTAAATCTGCTTAGCTGTTTTATTTAAATTTTAATAAAGGCATTTGAAATAGATGAGGTTTGCTACAGAAGCAACCAATATAGCATTGACTGAGAAAGCTACACGCTTCAGGGTTGCAATAGAAGTCAGTCAGATGGGGGAAATGGCTGATTTTATTTAGTATCTCAGCTGGCTGTCAGTCACCAGCACCGGGCAGCCCCACCCCCACCCTGTGGTCTCAGGGAGGGCTCATCACGGCCTTGGTACTACCACAGGTAATAAAACCAATGAAACCGTAGTCAGTGAGTCACGTAAGTAATGCAAGAAATGCGTTTCATCATCTGCTCCCACCTTGCTTTTCAAAGGAACCTCAAAGCTTGTATTTTCAAGTGATGAAACTGTAAACTGCAGTTCCCCTACATGTGTTTAATTCTGGGCTTTCCTCGTGTATTCTAACAGTGTCAGAATCTCATGATAAGCTCACACCTTCCACAGCTGTCTTGAAGCAGCTTTGGAGCCCTCTGTGAGGGCTCCGCCTGTGGAACGGGACCCCTGGATCTGAACTAAGGTTAGGATGGGGTAAGCCGCTTCTTCAATCACTGAATCACTCATTCATTCCACAGATGTTTAGTAAAGACCTATCACACGCTGGGCTCTTCTCTAGGCATTGGGGATACTGCAGCAGCAGAGACAGTTAAAAATATCTGTCATCATGGAGATTGTATTCCGGTGGGAGAGGAGAAAATGAACAAAAAAATAAAATAAAATAAATAGCATAGTAGCAAGTGACTAGTACAAAGAAAAAAATAAGGCAGAGAAAGAAGGGGGCTCTGTAACTGTACATAGGGGCCGGGGAAGGCCTCACTGCTGACGTGACATTTTCAGTAGAGAACTGGAGGAAGTGAGGAGTGAGCCATGCAGATATCTGGGAAGAATCCCCCAAACAGGAGAAAGAACAAGTGCAAAGGCCCTGAGGCAGGGGTGTGAGATTGGGGGCGGGGAGGAGGGTCAGTATACCTGAAGTAGAGCGAGCCAGGGCGCAGAGGAGAGGAGGGAAATAACACCAGAGACATGTAGGGGTAAGAGTTTTTACTCGGAATAAGACCAGAAATTAAATGTTCTGGTAGGGTTAGAAAAAAACCACCTGGAGGTGGGAAGGGGTTAAGGAGAAGGGAGACCTCAGACCACTGGGAAGGGTGCCACAGTGATCCAGGTAAGGGGCACTGCGGGTGGGGACCTGAGTGGGGGCAGTGGGAGCAGTGAGAAGCAGGCAGATCCTGGACACGTTTGGAAGGGAATGGGGGCAGATTTGCTAGCCAAACTGTGTGGGGGGGGGGGTGTGTGTGAGAGAGAGAGAGAGGGCGGGGCGTGGGGGTAATGAAGGTTGATCCGAGGCTTTTGCCCTAAACAAGTGGAAGAATAGGGTGGCCCAGTTATGAGACAGGCAGGCTCACTGGAGAAGTGGCGTGGGGGAGGAGGAACATCAGGATCTCGGTTTTGATCATGCAGAGTCTGAGACAGAGGGAGCAGGTGACCTGGACAGCAGGGAGAGTCTGGTCTAGAGGTAAAAGTCTGGGTGTCACCCACGTTCAGGTGGAATTGAAATCCCTGAGCCTTTGACATGCCCAAATAGGTGAGTGAAGATAGACAAGAAAGGAGGCTCAGCCGTGAGGCCCTGGGACGTGCTGATGGTCTGAGGGGTGGCCCCGCCGGGCCTGCTGCGCATGAGGGCTGCTTCCTGAGACTCGCTGAGCCAGCACAGTTAAACACAACATGCTCCTCTAAAGCAGCGGTCTCCCCAGGTGCTGCTTCCTCGGGCCCCAGGGTGGAGTGGACACCCCCAGCCCAGATCCACCCTGGGTTGGCTTGGCTCCCTCTCCTGCCATCAGCGTGCTGTGCCTCCTCCCCCCGGCGCTTCCCCACCATGGTCACACTCAGTCAGCCCCTCGCTCAGAGCTGTGCTGACGTGCTCACGGCCACAGCAGAGTAGCTGCCTTTGCTTCGTCCCAGACACCGTTCTCTGTGCCTTCCATGTATAATCACCTCTCATTTCACAACTACCCTGGAAGGACCATTTCGCAGGTGAGCACGATGAGGTTCAGAGGGATTCAGGAACTGGCCCGAGGTCACACAGACTCACATGCAGGAAGTCCGATCACAAAGCAGGCCTCTTTACCTCTCTACTCTTCTGCCTCCTAAACCAAAACCAGAGAAGCTCGGCCCTCAATGTGCAATTATAACTGGCCCAATAGCTTTACCATATTTCAATTTTTCAGAATAAAATTGTACATTCCAGTTCTGATGTCAGCTGACAGTCCTGAACTCTAGAACAACTTTCACCACTGAATAACAACACAAAAGTACCAGTCTAGTGCCAGACTTCCTGAGTGCAAATCTCTGCTCATTCATTTTCCACAATGTAACCTTGGGAAGACATTTAATTTTTTATGTGCCTCAGTTTCCTCACTTGTTGAAGGTTGGAAGTAATACCTAGCTTATAGAGTCACCGTGAAGGATAAGCTGGGTGAGTCAGTAAAGTGCTTGGAGCACATCATCTAGCACATGGTAGGCATTTAATTAACTGATGATCCCTCTTAGCAAAGAGTGTAATGTGTTGCCGTTCTCTAAAGGTGGCTCTTTGAGGGTGAGAGGAGCATTTTCCTATAGTCTGGTTTTCGTGCGTTGTGGACTTACCATCAAAGACGTCTATGGAAACACTCAGTAGCGATGAAAGTGGAAGGCAGCCAGTCACCACTCCCAAGAATGATGATGGGTCTCCGCATTTGCTCCGGGAGAACCCTGCTGGTGGTCCACAAGCCAGCCCAGGGTCCCGCACTGCTAAAATCTCATGAGGGCAGTCTCTTCCCATTCCTGGGAAAATTGAAGAGAATAGAGAAAAGTCCCTAACTATTGTCATCTACCATTTGCTTGCCTGCAAGCAAGTCCTCAGAGATGACAGAGCGAATGGATACTTGGTGAATCATTATTAAAGATAAGATTTAAACAGCTGATTTTTGAAAGTTTGCAGCTTGGCTTTTTGGTGGACAAGTATGCTTGATTTTGCAACATTTCTGGAGTGTACATGAAACATAGTCATATTTTCTGCTAGTAAAACTGTTTCTGGTTTGGGCATTGGGATTAAATTTATCAATATTTTAAGATGCTCTGCAAAGCATGTGATGCCATGCAAATAACACCGTGACTTGCAGAGACTGTCACCCGAACAAGTTTAGGATCTGGCTGAATGTGTAAAGTGAGATGAAGCAAAAAAAAAAAAAAAAAAAATTACCTACGAGTGTAAGAGGAATTTACACTTCAGAACCTCTAATTATTTCTAGTACAAAATCTGTCCAGATCCACGGCTGCAGGCAACAGAAACCATCAGCTATGTTAAGTGGAATAAAATGAGAATTTATTGGATCGATATCAGGGATCACAGAATGGACAGGAGGCCAGAGGATACACAGAGGAAAATGAGTGGACACCAAGTAGAACTCAAGAGGGGAAACAGCAGGGACCACCACAAAGGGAATAGCCTGGTTCTCACGTTCCACTTCCCATGCCGTGAACATGAGCTCCACTCGCCGCCCCCCACATCGCTCACTAAAAGAGCATCCGATCTGCTGGAGCTGAGTGGATACGGGAGCTGTCCCATATCCACTCCGGCAGCATCCAGGCAAGAACAGGAGTGGGTTGTTAGCTCCCGCCACCAAAACCACACCAAACAGGGGCTTGTTCGGAAGGGAGATACCAACTCCGTGGCAGACTTTCAGGCCACAGCTGTCCCTGTAGCACTCTGCGAGGCCGGGTGCTTGTGATGTGAGGGACAAACGTTTGCACGTTCAGTTATTGCACTACTGCGCGAAGAACGTGTCTGTCTCAGAGCAAGCACAGGTGGCGTGGGGCAGAGGCCCGGTCAGTCTTCAAGACGCCAACAGTAGAGACCGACTCAGAGCAGGAGGCGCAGCCCATGGAAAAGGCTGGTGAGGTTCTGGGCTGGGTGGACTCTCAGAACAGAGAAGGAGGGCTTGGGTGGGGATGGGGGGACCTGGGGCTGGGACTCTGGTGAGGTGAATGCGGCTTTCCTTGGGCACACCTTTTAAGGGAGTGCCAGAATCTCAGCCATCAAGATAGACTGTCTTTCAATGCAGCATTTTTTAAATAAAAATGAGCGCACAGATTCATGTTAAACAAAATATCAAAAATTTTAAGCAAATTGGGGTTACGTTACTGATTTTTCCTGTTGCATCCAGCTCTGAGATGACTCAGCACAATGCTGTGACAGCATCCTTGCCACTGCGGGCCCATTCCTCCTGCAGATTTAAGGGGTGGGACAGAAATGTGCTGTGACCCTGTGGCTCAGGGGCAGGGATGCAGGTTAAGGCCCCCTGTGCCAGACCGGAGTCTGCACCCCAGTGGGCTGGGCGGAGGCGGTGCCCTTTCTGCAAGAGTTAGAAACAGTGGGCAAACGGTGACCCCCTCACCCCTGGAAACCTGTAGTGGGGCTCAAAAGAAAAGGAAAAGAAATCTATGCATAAAAAAAAAACTAGACTATAAAATAATTATGTTTAAAAGGATTAGGGGAAAAGAATAGGAGCCATGAATGAAAAATAGAGCATAACGAACTAGGAAAGGGAAATGTGAAAAATAAGTAAACACACCATCTAGCAATCCAGTTGCATCTTGACTCCTCACTGCTCTGGGCCCCCAACCTGGACATGGTCACCTGGGCCTGTAGATGAGGAACTGAGGTATCACCATGTGCTGAGGTTGGAAGAGTTTATGAGTAGAGGGATGGAATTCAAACTCACATATATTTATGCCAAATAATATTTTAATCCTCACCTGAAGATATGATTACTGGTTCTAAAGAAAGAAAGCGTGAGAGAGAGAGAGAAACTATGGTGTGAGAAGCATCAGTCAGTTGCGGACTCCCGTACATGCCTGAACCAGGGATTGAACCCGTCACTTTTTGGTGTGCAGGACAGTGCTCCAACCAAATGAGGCACCCCGCCGGGTCTATGCCAAAAACTTTTTTAACACGAAAACATTTCTTCCTTTTATTGTATAAGAGAAGAAACTATTCTTTTTTCTTTCTTTAATCTGCACCCAGACCCTGCCAGGGTAACTCAGTGAGTTAGAGCTTCATCCTGATACGTGAAGGTTGTGGGTTTGACCCCTGTTCAGGGGACATGTAACAATCAGCCAATGAATATACAATAAGTGGAACAAATTGATGCTTCTGTCTCTCTCCCCCTCTCTCTCTCTCACTTCTCACTAAAATCAATCAATAACACTGAAAATTTTTAGTAATTTAAGAGAACTATGAGTTGGAAAGCAAAATTAGCTGTTACCCCCAGGCTTGCCGGCCCATAAACCTGTGAGCTTCCCGAGCAGCGCAGCCTGGACCGGCCCTGGGCGTCTTCGGCGGCCCTTCCTTGTCTGTCGTGTTTATGAGTAACGGGGTGAGCATGAACACCTTAGAAGCCAGGTGACCATAACATCCCCATGCTGTGGAACAGCCAGAGCTACTACTGTGCCACGGAGCAAAACTGAAGAAGTGCTCTGCACTCCTGGGTTCCCCCTTCCCCGTAATCCGAACAACAGCCCTAGCCCTAGCCCCGACTCCAACCAAAAGTATCTTCAGACATTGGTCCAAATTTCCCGCATTTGAGAACCACTAGCCCAAGATGACTTCCAAATACTTACTAAAAGTATTTTTTTTGTGTGAGGATTTTTTTTGTGTGTGAGGATTTTTTTTTCCTACAAGGGTGATTGTGTAAGGATCAGATGAGGAAATTCATAAAAGTTTTTTGAAAAAGACTTTGCAGTTGTTTGGCCTTCTTTTTGTAACTTTCATCTAAAAATACAGTGTCATATTTAGGCGTAGGGTGGCCTGGAGATTCCCACCCTCCACAGCCACCTCCCATGCCTCCCGTCCAGCCACACCCTCCCTTGTGGGGGCTTCTCGACTTGGGTTCATAGACCCTTAACAGATCTGAAGATAGTACATTTCTGTATGATTGTTTTCCTCTGTAATGCTATGTATTGTATTTTATGAATTTGAAAATAGTATTCAGAGGAGGGTACATGGCTTCATCACCCTGCCAAAGAGGTCCAAAGGTTGAGAATTAACCAAACTTCAACCCGCCTGTCAGTGAATGTTCACGGCATGTTGACACGTGCGCTGTTTGAGCAGAAACTGAGATGAACAGTTCCTCCTGTCATACCTCTTTCTCTGTCATTGCACCCAGCTCTTAGCTGATCTCCTGACACTCCAAGGTAAGGCTGAGACATCTTGGATGAATGGCAGGAACTCCAGGTGCCGTCTGTGGCTACCTCTGCTTTCCTACTCCAGCTGCTGGTGCCCGCCAGCTATGCTCACTCACCAAGCCTGGATCCTGGGTCTGCCATGGAAACAGGTCTTTCTGGGCTGTCCAGGCCAACCTGAAGGCTCTGAGGATGGTTCTGTAGCGCTCCTCCCCGGGGTGGTAGAGGAGATGCCACAGCTCTGCTATGAGTGCTTGAATGTGTGGGTGCCTTTGCATGGCAGGGTCGGGGTGTGCAGGAGACTGAAGACCATAGGAAGACTTCTGGGTCCTATGTAAGAGACAGAAGTCTACAAGATACTGCTGACAACTCTTGTCATCACCTCCTGGAGACCACACACTGGTATTCAGGCACTTTCTGGGAGATGGAACCACGACAGCCTACTTCCTATCTGTGTTCATCAAAAGGAATCTTCTTACATGTCACAACAGCACGTAATCTATCCTCACACCCCGCCTCCAAGCAGCTTTTAACAATACCGTGGTTCCGAAAGTGGGAAATACACATAATAAGAGAGTGCAATTTTAGAGCAAGTTTCCCCCAAGAATTTTTAAGCAGTTAACATGTGACACATCTTTTTCCTCTGTCATCCACCCCCCCACTTGCACTTTTGTGTTGGCAAATGTATATTTTAAGGCAGAGCCGCACATACGTTCTCATTAAGTCAGGAAGCAGAGAACCACACTGCGGAGGGGAACAGTCTGTTTAATGCCGCCCGAGTGAGCGCGCTGGCTCAGCTCCCTGTGTGCGGGGCGGTGCTCACCCGGCGGAGCAGGCACAGGGCAGCCGCGGCGACCACGCTTCCCCAGAGTTCAGAAGCACCTTCTGTAGAGGAAGAAAGGGCCATGTTCCTCGTACTCAAAGCGGTGGACCCACAGTGCTTGGAAGCCCTGAAGCGATGCCAGGATGGAGCCGCCCGTCCACACCGCAGTGTCTCTTCCAGGCAACACATTGACCTGGGGGTTGTCATTGGGACACATGTTGCTCAGCTCCTTCTGCAGACGGTTAGGGAATCCGCTGAGCATAGTGCTGCCCCCACAGAGCAGGATGTTTCCCATGAGGTCCCGTTTGAGGGCGATGTCACACTTGTTGAGGCAGGACACTGTCTGGGTGTGGAGGCCCAGCTGCATGGACTTGATCAGAGACGGCTTGAAGAACATCTCTGAGCAGAGGAACCTCTCCTGGCCCAGGCTTATCTCCTGCCCGTCCGGCAGAGTGTACTGAATCATGTGCGCAGTAGCTGGGACTTTCTTCTCTTCACTGGGGTCCAGGGCCACGAAGCCGCATGTCTTCTTGATGTCCTCCACGATGCCCATCTGGTCCTCGGTGAAGTGTTTTCCACAATTGTTCATCAGCTCCATCAAGTAGGCTGTCAGGTCAGAGCCCGCGTAGTCCAGCCGTCCGGTGATGCTGGGCAAGGGATAGCCTTCGTAGATGGGGACCACGTAGGACACGCCGTGGCCGACCTCCACGACCAGGCCGGAGGTCCTGCCGTAGGAGTACATGGACAGGCGGGACTGGTAGGCGATGTGCATCGCAGGTGTGCCGAAGGTCTCAAACAGCATTTCAGCGTACCGCTCTCGGTTGGTGTGCGGGCTCAGGGGTGGGTCCGAAACCAAGACCGCATGCTCCTCGGGGGCAATCTTCATCTCCTGCTGGAAGAGATATTCCCAGATCGCCTGCACAGAATCCCAGTCCACGATGATGCCATGCTGCAGAGGGTTGATTAGCCTGAGACGAGCCTCCGAATTGAGGAGCTCCTGCCCCACGAATGTCTCTTTGCGGTTGTCCCCCGTTTTGGCGGTCTCCATGTAGGGCTTGCCCACAGTCGACGAAATCTTGTGGCTGGGCTTTGGCAGCCCAGCAAAGCCACATTTACAGTAGCCAGTGCCAAGGTCCACAACCACAGCCTTGGTCACCTTTACCTTGGGCTTCTCCTTGACTTCTGCCGACTGAGTAGGTGCTTCTGACTCCGAACAGGTGCGGCGGACCCACACTGCGCGCTTCGCGGGGCCTTCCTTCAGGGACGCGGTCTGGAGGGCCTGGGTGTTCACGGGGGCCTGTTCGCCCTTTCTCTTGTCAGGCCCATCCCCCATGACTGCTGCCTGCGGGGCCCACGTGCCGTCCAGGGCCATCTTGCTCTCAGGAAGTTTCTTGATCCCACTGGCTTCAAGGCCTGAAAGGCTACAACCAGGGGGCAGCTTGAGAATTTCCCCAACGATGACATCACTGATTATGACATAATCCAGTGATCTGGGGCTTTCTAGGTACTGAGAGACTTTGCCCCATGGTAGGGTTGATTTGGGTAGTATTTCTGAAGTTTTTTACCTTTTTTCTGAACTATAATAAACCTGATTCATCTAGTCAAAAGACAAAACAAAGCAAAAATAAAAATCTGCACCTGGTAGAATGTATAGCTTCTTTATAAGCTCCCATAAAATTTCTTTGAAATTCCATTCCAGGCGTGAGCTGACAGTGTCCAGGGGGCCAGTTTCACCTCTGTTCTACATTCTCTTAAATTCTGTGTGCCAGGGGCTCCTTTTGAAATCTGTAAAGGTGGGAGGACCTGGGGGTATGGTAGTGGGAGAAGGACATGAAAAGACACTGGTGGAGCCCACACTGATATCCATCCGAGTGCCCTTCCCAAGGGCGCCCACAGATGAGCTGTTCCCTTAGCAGCTGCCAAAGAGCATCTGGGGGCAAGTGATTACTGTTTGATCTTTTACTCTGAATGTCTGAAAATTAAACATACCTAGCTCAAAAAGAAAATATTTCACAGATACTAAAAACACACACTGTCTAGTTACTGGAAAAACACATCAGCTAGTCTTAGCAGGGCCATCTCCGAGTACATCTGTGCATTTCTTAGAACTCCACTGCACAGACTTTATCTAAGCCGTCTTCTCATTCACCCAGGCGACAGCCATTGCCCGAACTGGTCTCCCTCTTCCCTGCTTGCCTCCTTGTAATGCACTGCCCATGCAGCATCCTCCTGGTGGGCCTCTCCCTCTGACCTTTCTCCTCTCTGTCTCCCTTCGGCTGTCCCCGCTCCCGCCGTGTGGCCCTTCTCAAGTGTCTTCCCTCTGAGGAACTGTACCGAAACTGTTCTCTCTGCTTTGAACCACAGCTGATCCTCATTATTCACTCATTCTGTTTTTCGAAATTCACCTACATGCTAAAATTGATTCGTAACCCCCAAATCTTTGTGGTGCTTTCACGGTCATTTGCAGACAAGCGCAGAACAGCAAAACTACTCGAGTTGCCCGACATGCACATTTCCAGCTGAGGTCAAAAGAGACCAAGCTCCGCCTTCTTGTCGCAGCTCTGACACTGTAAACAAGCGTGCTTTTCACGGTTGATTTGATGCCACATTTTTCACATTAAAGATATGTTTAAACAGAAACACACCGAAAACAAACCAAAGTTGTCTAATGATTGATGGGTATGTATTGATTGATTGATTGGTTGACGAGGCTGGCAGGGAGCTAACCCTGCTCGCCTCCTAGGAGCAGCAGTTCGTATGAGCTAATGGGCACGGGAGGTGACTTTCTAACTACGTAACAAGGAAGGACAGCACTCACCTGCCTGTCTGTCACCGCTTATCTCCACCTCTGGCCTAGAAGCCTCTTGAGAGCAGGGACCACATTGGCTTTGAACAGCACCTGGCATATAGTAGGTACTTGATAAATTTTTAATTAATGAATAAATTGCAAATAAATGATTTTCCAGGGCAATTTTTAACCAGGCTTTAGCCTATAGTGAGTCATTAGAGGTTAATATTTAATACGCTTTACAAAATCTGGCAGATTTTCACCAGAGTCTGTGAATGAATGCTAATTAAATACCTTTATTTAATTATCACTTGACACTCTTCTTTGGTCGGAGCCTCCCCTTTGGACTTGAGAGCATGACAGAAGATGCTCCTCCGTCTCCACGCTCTGCCAGGGTCCCTGGCCAAGTCTCTCTGCTCTGCTGAATTTCCCTGAGGCCACCTTGGCAGAGATGGTGTCGCCCAGGTGCTCAGGGCACTGCCACCTTAGAAATCTGATGAGGAGCCGTGAGCATCTATACGTCCCTTCCTCCTGGGGAGAGAGAGGCGGCTCAGAGGTTCATTCCGCTTCTCACTGAAGCACAAAGCCAGGACAAGGAAGACTCTCACCTCTAACTGAGCCCACCAGCTTGGAACACTGAGAGCTGGATTTCATAGCAAGCAGGGTCAGTAACTCCTAAACTTGTTGCTCAGTCATAACTTCTGGCTCCATCTGGGCTTCTATTAGAGAAGAAGTCAGCAAACTTTTTCCCTGAAGGATCAGATGATGTAAGTAATGTAGGCTTTGGAGGCTACACAGTCTGTCTTAACTACTAAACTCTGCTGTTGTTGAAAGGTACCACATCAGTAGATAGGTGTGGCTGTGTTCCAATAAAACTTTATTTACACAAGCAGGCAAAGGGCCAGATTTGGCCTGTGGGCCATAGTTTTCCAACCCATGCAGTGTAACCTTTCCCATATGATGTATCTTATTTGTCTGTGTTGTATTCTGCACTGTGAGCTCTTGGAGAAAGGCCTGAGTTACATTCACTGTTTTCATCTTGACATCTGGTACAATGCCCACCCCATAGCAAGCCATCAGCCAACATCTGCTAAATGCATAACTTGCCCCCAAAACACAGGTGTTGTGAAATAAGCCAAGCAGATGAAAGGTGATCTGAGCCCCACCTGATGACAGCCCATCCATCATTGCACCTCCTGTTGTCAGTACTCAAAATAGCAGCAGTTGTTTTTCTGACAACAAATCAAAATAATATTCCTAGACACGTTCAACAAAAAGCCACTGAGTGTGGGGGCGGCATCCAGATGTCATCTGGAATCTGCCTGCCGGTGAGACCTAAATAAACTTGTGATAAATCCTGACTTGGTGCCCCGTAGCAAACCAAAAGCTTCCCCAAGATTTGTGCAAATGCCAGAGGGTTGGAGAAGGAGGTCCTACATTTCTAGGGGTCACTTCTGGTCCCAAAAGTCCACTTCTGACAAGTTAGTTCTGTTTCTTTGTTACCTCACTATCCTGTCCATGCAGTCTGCTACGTTCCACAGTGCCCTTTTCCTCATTTCCCCCTTGACACACACACATGCACACTCACCATCATCATCAGAATCTGATGCACATGGTCCACTTGATTGATGACGTTGGAGGAGAATGCCATTACATCACATCAAATTACTTCAATCTGAGCCCCGTACAGCCCTTAACTGCAAACTCCTCTCACTGTCCACCTCTGTATTTTTCCCATGACACATTATCCCCCAAAATCACCCCAACCTCAGCACATATGGTGACTCCTCTGTCTAATTTCCTCCTCTGCGCCCCCTTCTCGTTTTGTAACAGCTTTGTAGAGATATGGTTGACATACAATCGGCTGCACATGTTTAGGGTGTATAATTTGATAAGTTCTGACATAATGTTCACACCCACAACACTATCACCCTGATCAAGCTACTGCACACACCCAGCACCCCCAAGAATGCCCCTTAGTCACCTCCCTCCTGCCTCCTGTGCCCCATCCCCAGGTAACCACTGGTCTGCTTTCTGTCCCTATAGATTACTGTGCCTTCCCTAGAGTTTCGTATGAATTGAATATCCTACAGTACATACTCTTTTTCGGTCTGGCTTCTTTCACTCATCACAGATGGGGTTTATGCATCTGTCACTATTCTCTCTTGAGAGCAAAGAAACAAAGACCTTCTCCAGGACAATTTAATTCTCTCCAGGTCCTGCCTCCAGTGAGCTTCAGGCACACTTCTAACAGATGGAAATATGTCAAAAGGCCAAAAGGGCCCCCTCTCTTTAGAAGACCCTATGTCTTTAAATAGCATGCTTCCTCCCCACACATATCCTTTCCTTCTTTAGTTCATTCATCATTTGTTGAATGAGCACCTGTGTGTGCCAGGCACTGTTCTTGGGGACATAACGGGAATCAGACAAACAAGACCTTCCTCTTGGGGAATGGCTAGGGAATAAGAAAATGATGGTTCCAAATGTAATAGGTGATATGAGGAAAATGGAAAATTCCTTGGGTTGTCTGAAAGGACACACACCCAACCAACTACGGTGGTCCCTTCAGAGGAGTTGAGTGAGAGTCGGGGGCTGGGATGAGTGGTCATCTGTTCTTTTGTTCATAGGTTTTGAGAATGTAATCCCATGTTTCTTTTCTTTTCTTTTCTTTTCTTTTTTTTTTTAGCTACTTGAATGCTTTTTGATGAGACATATATGCTTATTGTAGAAAAATTAACAGAGCAAAGTAAAAATCACCTTTAATCCCACCACCCTGATACGGCCACCATTATATTTCATTTGGTTAATTCCACAGTCCAGAGGCAGAGGAACACATTTTGTTTTGCTTTTGTGTAATTAAACGGGCCATGGGAACTGCTATCAGCTTCCTGGGGAGCTGAGTTGTGTTTATTTTTTTTAAGAGCTACTAATTTTTGATTAACCAGGATGAATGTAACATTTAAGCGGAATTTAATTATACCCTCTTCCCCTTCTCAACAAAACAACATTGTTCCCCATGAAGTGTAGAGTCAAGACTCTGAGGATGTATGGCTCTGAGCTGAGGAATTATAGGGGACATTTTTCATGTCACTGCCTAGACAGTCATGCAAGCGATCTAACAGTGAGGTATCTCAGCTGCAGGTTACATCCCCAGCTGAAGCCAGGCTGGGTAATAATTCACTTTGTCATTACTTAATTCTGTGATAGCTGCAGTTACTGAGCCAGAATAGAAAGCCTCAGTCGCTAAAAAGATGAGGCACTCTGTGTCACAATGTCTAGGAACAGACAGGCAAGGGGCAGCTCAATGGGCCAATGGGTGGCTGCATAAAGAAGTCTGATAATGGGTGCAGGGCTTCTGATTCATTTACTTTCTAAATGACATCTTTGCATGTTTCATTCATCAGCTTGTTCAGTGGACGCGTAGCTAGGCGGTGCATCTTGTGTGCCAGTCATAGAGGCCACATCCAAGCACAGGCCAAGCCCCGTGAGAAGCTATTCTTCCACAAAGTTGGCAAACCGGCCTTTGAGGGTACATGTGTCTAGGACATCCAAGCCCTTGCCTGGATTTGCCAACATCTATTGGTTTTCTAATGTCACATTCTCCAATGCCTGTGTGCTAAGGTGTCTGCCCTGAGTACCATCCTTGTCTGCCCTGGCCTCCCAGGACCCAGAACCCTGTCCCAGGACCCTGTAGATCTCTCCCACTTCAGCACCATGGTCAGTCAGTGCCCATCAACCACTCAGTGCCCTTCAGTGTGGGATGCCAAGTATTTTGCATTCTGTACCTTTGCTCATGTTGCTTCCCCTGGCCTCCCCCTCCAAGTGGCCATCGCATGACTAAACCCTGCTTGTTTACTGGCAGTACTAAGTACCGTGGAAGTGATATGGCGAATCTGATATCCAGCTCTGCACTGAGGATTGTGGGACTTCAGGCAAGTTACTTAACCTCTCCTGGTCCCATTCTCTCCAGATGTAAAAGAAGATAATACCTAGAGTCATTGGGAGGATTAAACAGGCTAATCTGGCAAAGCTCCCAGCTCAAGCTCTGGAATGTAGTAAGAACCCAATGTGCATTAGCTAATACGTCTAAAATCATTCCAAACATAGCATTATTCTCAAAACCTTCCTTTATCACCCACCCCAACCCCAGAGGGCACTGCCCCTCTTTGCATAACTTAGGATAACTTTCATCTTACACACACAAGCGCACACACACTTACTTTGTAATTGTCAATGAGAGTCCTAGCAAGGATAAATAATACTCATTGCTATAATAGATAACCCCCTAATCTCAATAGCTTAACAAAGAAATGTATTTCTCCTTCATATCACTATTCAGTTGCCGATGGCAGGGCATGGGTGTGGGAGAGATGTCTCTGCTCCACAAAGACAATTCAAAAATTCAGCCTCCTTGGTTCCTTCCATCTTATGAGACTAATTCTTCAGAGTGTGACCTCCAAGGTTGCTGTGGAAGAAGAAAGAGAGGAGATTCTTATAGGGGTCTTGTGGCCAAATCCAGAAGTGATATTATCATGTCCACTCACTTTTTCTTTACAAGAATCAAGGCCCCAACCTAGCTGCAAGGGAAGCTGAGAAATGCAGCCTACCTGTATATCCAGGTGGAAATTAAAACTGTCTCTCCCACAGGAATGCTCCTCATCTCCCCCACTGGGCCAGAAGACACCTGAGGGTACAAACCATGTGCACTGGCTCTCTCATCCAGTGTTCATTCACTTCTGCCTTCCCTTGAGCTGGGTATGGCTGTAGGTCCCTTCAGGGAACTGCAAGTAACAGCAGCACTAATTGAGCCACATATATTACTGCATAAAATTAGCTCGTTACCACACTGGTATAGGATGCATGTGGAGATAGGGCAGAGATAAGGCAGCTCATGAAAGAAGAACCCATGAACTTCTCAGTTAAGGGTAACCTCTCCCAACCCTTCCCAAATATGGCCCTGAAGTCAACATTTCCTGGCTTCCAGTGACAAAGCTAATAAGAGCTTTCGTACCTGTTTCACCCACCTCTTGGAATAGAGCCTTATCTCAGTGACAAGAAAACACACTGTGTCCAGTAGTTCTTTTAAAAGTTAGACAAGAAATTGGGAAAAACTTTCAAAAAAAAGTTGCATTATGTACCAACTTTTTAAAAACAGTTATAATCTTTGACAACAGTAATTCTACTCCTAGGAATTTATCTCAAAGAAATAATCGGAAATGGTGTCAAAGACTTATGCACTGGGAAGCAGAGATTTATGTTCAGAGTTCTTCACTGGAGCTTTATTTATGGTAGAAAAAGGTTGGAAAACAGTCTCAATGTCCAATAATA
This sequence comes from Glossophaga mutica, assembly GCA_039655065.1. NCBI lineage: Eukaryota > Metazoa > Chordata > Mammalia > Chiroptera > Phyllostomidae > Glossophaga > Glossophaga mutica. The sequence goes on from CM077315.1 coordinate 27,483,247, forward strand.
GGAGACTAGATAAATAAATTATGGGACAGCCATAATGTGCAATCATTAAAACTGTGTCTTACAAGAATTTTTAAGCCAAAGGACATTGTTTCTAATGTAAACTGAAGTTGAGAAGGTAAAATATTAAAGTTGGTATGACCCTGATTATATAAATAAAACCTTGAAAAAATACCTTACAATGTTAAGAGTGATTCTCTCAGGTTCCTGGAAGTATTGGTGATTTTTAATGTTTTCTTCACACTCTTTTGTATTGTCAAGTTTCTATGCTGAACACAATACCTTTATAAGCAGAAAAAATGATTTCTTAAAGAAGAAAAAAATAAGAAAATTGTAAGAAAACCACCTTTCTCTCTGCAGACTCACTCAGAGGTACTGTGGTCCTTTTCCACAGTCTTATGAAAACTCAAATGCTGGCCTAGACCAATAGGTCCCTGAGTTTGTAACAGGCAGAAGCTAGCAATTGTCACCTGGGACACATCCCTCTCAGCTGTCATAACATCCATTCAGCTGCACAAAATATTGCATCTCCGATAACCCTACAGACATCACTTCCTTTACCAGGAAAAATGAAAAAGGCTTATTCCTTTGTAAGTTCTATGAAGACATTTCTTGGCATCTAAAAAATGGCGAGGACCCTTCACCCAGATTTCACAGACACCCATCCCTAACCTTGGTTATGGTTCAAAACTGGTCTGGGATTTGAAACTAATTTCACCTTTTCACCTGCAGCTGTGATTTCCAATTTGGTCTGGAGGAATAAAACGGCCTCGAGACAAGTCAAAGATAGATATGTTTCACATGTTTTCTCTTCTCTGGGGTTTCAACCTGCTGTGATTAGGTTGTTAAAACAACAAATATAATGAACAAAAATAACAATAATTACCCAAAAAGGTACAATCAAATGCACTGCAGTTCTCGCCTTGATGTCAGAATGCGAACACTCAGATAGTTCTCCAAACCCCATGGAACAAGCCCATTGTAAGTTTAAAGTCACACCCTAGGTAGGCAAGCTTAGGGTGCTCAAGGAAATGTTTGCTGCATGCTCAGTGTGTGGATTCCACAGAACACAGGCTGCTCCAGTATTGGCAGAAGAATCATTCTGAGGCCCGGGCTGCCACAGCCCTGCTGCCCCGAACCCCAGAGCTGGAGAAAGTGGTCTCTCCTCATCAGTGCATTACCGGGAATGAAGCACTCCTTCCTTGCCAACTACGTAATGACTCTTCTTAAAATTGAATTTAAGTTCTGTTAGAAAATTGTTGAAAGCCTTTGGTGCTCATTTTTACCAAATTGAACTCTGTAATGTTACCATAATAGAAAAAAATCTTCCAAAGTTCAATTGGAATTTTTTCTATTAACTTAGTAGCAAGGGTCCAATTTTAGGAAAGTCGTTTCAGTGTGCAAGTGAAATCATGCTGTTTGTTATGCAGCATCGAAGTGGTTCTCCAGCACACGGTGATGCCTGCACTCCCCGGGTTTGAACTTCCTGGGAGGCCAGCACTAATCTGGGAACTTCAAGATTTTTCTGGCACCATCTGATGAAGTTTCTGTAAAACTAAAGTTCATGCCTTCAAGTACCATGGCATTGTGTGTCTTGACTAGGTTTCTAAAATGTTTGCTTCTCTGCTTCTTAAACAGACCATTAGAATGGAATTTAAGGTTATTTGAGCTAATCACTCTTATTGCTCGATAAATGAACTGAAGTAATGCTTTACTTGATTTTGAGTTTTTCTGTCTCTTGTGCTTTCAAAATATCATTTTGTGCTCATTGTATCTGCCTCTAGGAATTACCCTGGAATAAACTAGAAAACTAGGTTTTTAAAGATGTATGACTTGAAAAGAAAAGCAGTGATATCAGATGGAAAGCCCAAGAAAAAGGGAATCAAGGTTTATTGAGTAACTACTCAGTGCCAGGCATTATCTGTGCATTTTACCATTTCATCTTCCCAGCACCCCTAATGCCCATCTTACTGCCTCCATTTCACAGAAAATGCCCCTGGGCCAAGAGGTTACATACATTCGTTTGGAATCACACAACTAAGAAACAGCAGACCCAAGCCAATGTGCTTCTGCTGTAGATCTGAGGGTGTAAACCTATTCTAATATCTCAGAAAACACTTTCTATTTCTCCCAAGATGGCTGATTCTCCACAGTGATAGGATTGGGGCATATTCTGTGCCCCATCTAGGGCAGGGCTAGCCCTGGGTTCCCTCCTGTTGACAGTTGCTCTCAGCTAACTCCTGCTGTTTGTCACCAGAGCAGCTAGAGACCAGATTCATCTTCCTCTGTCTGAATGAAAGCCTCCTCATCAAATTTCTTCATTAACTAGATGGCTAATGATCATCCCTAGGTCCTCACACCCTTAATCAATTATGAACCTTGGGTAGACTCTCACCATCTTTTCCCACCCTCCGCACCTTGGCTATATCTTTGATAACCCCACTTTTTTGCCATGGGACATGTCTTCCTGGGTATTCTCACTCCTACCTGCCCTTTCCAAGTCCAAAGGCATCTTCCTGATTCCAGATCTAATCATCCTTCCTCTAGGCTATGGACAGCCTCCTAACTCAACTCCTTTCCCTCTCCAGTCTGTGCCTGGTACCCCTGCCAATGATGGGCTCCTGACGCCTGTTCTAATCATGTCACTAGCCTCCTGGAGCAGCCTCTCAGTGCCCCAGTGCAGACAAAACTTTGTGTACACACTTTGGCTGGCCATAGAGGTCATGCACAGTGTGGCACTGAGAGGCAGTTCTGCACCCACACCTTCCACTCTACTTGCAACCCTCGGAAGGAGGGAAAGGTTGAGCCAGTGATCCCCAGAGTTCTAGTCTCTCATCCCAGCTTAGATTTTACAAAACTTGAGAACATATTTAGGCAAGAGAGTAGATAGACCTGCCCCAGGACTGAGTGCCTTTTCAGCTTCCATTGGTATATTCACAAATCACCCATAAATTTAGTGGCTTAAAACCTCATTTATTTATCTGTTGTGGTTTTGATGAGTCAGTATTAGGAAAAGGACACAGTGGAAACAGCTTATCTCTGCACCACAGTGGCTGAGGCTCCAGCTGGAAACCCTGAAGGCTGGGGCTAAAATCAGCTGAAGGCTTGTTTGCTTGTTTAGCTGGCAGTCGATGCTGGCTGTCACCTGGAACACCTGTGTGTAGCCTCTGCACATGGCCTGTGCTTCCTCACAGCATGGTGGCTGGTTTCCAGCAAGAGCACCCTGAGAGCATGCCCAGTGGAAACTGTGTCAATCACCTCTTATTCCAAAGCCCCAGTTGCCATGCAGGGCTACTTCCAGCACATTTTATTCATCAGGATGGTCATAAAGGCTGGCCCACCTCCTAGGTGAAGGAAATTAGACTTTAGCTTTGGCAGGGAGGAGCATGTGAGATGAGAAATATTGTTGTTACCTTTTATTGAAAATACAACCTGCCAGAGAGCCCAAAATCTACCTAAATAGAGGACGGCTTGGAAGTCAGGTTGACTAGAGTTCAGATCCCAGCTCCTTTGTTCAGTTGTTCTGTGGCATGGGGAATCAGTGAACCTTCTGATGCTGTATTCTTGTTTATAAAATGGCTGTCAGTTTTTTTTTTAAGATTTTATTTGTTTATTTTTAGAGAGATGGGAAGAGAGGGAGAGAGAGAGAGAAACATCGGTGTGTGGTTGCCTCTCATGCACCCCCAACTGGGGATCTGGCCCGCAACCCAGGCACGTGCCATGACTAGAAATTGAACTGGCAGTCCTCTGGTTTGCAGGCCGGGGCTCAATCCATTGAGCCACACCAGCCAGGGCTATTTATAAAATGGCTGTCATTTTAACTAATCAGTTTAGGAGCTTGTTATGATGTCATTAGCCTAAGGAGGGGCCTGGGTGTCTGATATCTGGAAGTGAGGTTGAAGCTGTCCCTTCATCCCCCTTGGTTAAATTCTCCACTGCTCTCTGTTCACCCAACATGCTCTTTCTCCATTCTGCCCCAGTTATTTCTAATGGGTGGCTCTTTCCCTGATTTCACAGCCTTCGTACCTTCTCTTCCTACCAACTGTGCTATGCTGAATGATGCCCCCTAATCCCTGCAGATGCCCACATTGTAGTCCCTGGAAACTGTAAACACGTGGTCTTACGTGGTAAAGGGAACCCTGCAGCTGTGATAAGCTGGGGCTCTTGAGGTGGAAAGATTATCCTGGATTATCTGGGTGGGCTCAATTTAATCGTAACAGTCCTTATAAGAGGGAGGTGAGAGGATCAGAGTTGAAGGAGGAGATGTGATATTCATAGCAAGAGGTTGAAGTGATGCAAGAAAGAGGACATGAGACAAGGAGTGAATGTAAATGCCTGTAGAAGCTGCAGAAAGTGAGGAAACAGATTCTGCCCTGAAGCTTTCAGGAGAAACACAGCCCTGCCAACGCCTTAATGTCAGACTCTGATCTCCCGGACTGTGAGATAATAAATCTGAGTTAAGTTACTGGGTTTGTGATCATTTGTTATGGCAGTCATAGGAACCTTATACACTCAGCCTCTTCCAGTTGCAGAGAGTTCCTCATAAATCCCCCTGTGATCAATACTGCTCACCCCTCATTTGCCCAGGCACCTTTACAATCTCCCACACGCAGGTTCTGCATGGGCTGCATTTGGGAAACACGGCCTCAGCACAGGAACTGTGTCTTAATCATTTTTATGTCCCCCATGCTGCCCACAAGGTCCTTGTATGTAGCAAACACTCAGCAAACGCTTATTTAATTCTTTAGAGAACCAGCGTCCCATTGCTCTCCACAGCAGGCCTCTCAAAACACTTTCATCACCAGACCTATTTGTATTTGTCCAGAGCCAGCCATGCATGATGGTAGGAAAGGGGAATGAATAATTTCATTTTGGCTACAAGGAAACAACACTTTATTCATGGGCTTGGTCATCCTATGTAACCGATTATGAGTATTCACTCTGCATCTGGTGTCTGCTGTTGACATCAGAGGTATGGCAAAGCTATCTGATGTGTCCTTCTTGGTTCCTGACCCTGTCTGTCTCTTTCCCAGTTCATTGCAACCATGTCTTTCTCTAGTTGTCTGGATCCATAGAAGGAACAGAGATATTTAAGACGCATTATTTATTCCTCCAGAATCTTGGATTTCCCCAAATAGTATAAAGCAAGTAGCTCACCTTTAGGTGCCTGAAATATCCTGAAACAGTGAATCTTAACCAGGGGTGACTCCCCTCACCCAGATAACATTTGACAATGTCCAGAAAATTTGGGCTAGGAGTGCTCCTGGTGTCTAGCAGGCAGAAGCCAAAGTTGCTGCTAGACTTCCTACAAGGCATAAGACAGCCCCTCTGCTACAGAGACGTATCCAGACCCAAAAGTCAGTAGTGCCGAGCCTAAGGAACCCTGTGCTGGTAAAACAGGCTGAAACTTCACCAAATGACCTCTGATTCAAAACAAGAGAGCTGTCTTAAAGTCAGTTCAAGTCCATTTTTAAGGGCCTGGAGGTTTTTGCTACCTCTCACAGCAAGCTCAGTCTCACGCAAAAGTCTCTTACGGCTATTAGAAAAGCTAAGAGACTCTCCAAGTCCAACAACTGGCGCAGAACAAGGGCCACCTTATTGCATGCCAGGCTTCATCTTTTAAAGAGGGATGCTCACACACTCAAGTATGTTCAAGGAGGGCAACTGAGGAAAAAATGTGTGGGAGTTTAAGAAGGAGCACTAAGCATTTCTATGAAGAAGGTACACAAATGTCCAATAAGTACATGGAAAGATGCTCAACATGACTAATCGCTAGGGAAATGCAAACCAAAACTAAATGAGACACCACCTCATACCCATTAGAATGGCCAAATTAAAAACAACAGCAACAACAACAACAGAAAATAGCAAGTGTTGCCAAAGATGTGAAGAAAATGGAACCCTTATGCACTGTTGGTGAAAATGTAAAATGATGTAGCTGCTATGGAAAATGGTTTGGTGAGTCCTCCAAAAAATTAAAAATAGGATGATCATATGATCTAGCAATTCCACTTTGGGAAACCAAAATAATTGAAAACAGGGATCCAAGAGGTACCTGTACCCCCATGCTCATAGCAGTGTTATTCACAATAGCTAAATTGTGAAAGCAACCCAAGTGGTTATACACATAATAAGCAAAATGTGGTTATACAGATGATGGAATGTTATTCAGTCTTTAAAAGGAAGGAAACTCTGACATACGCTACAACATGGATGAACTTTGACAACATTATGCTGAGTGAAATGTCAGTCACAAAAATAGAAATGCTATGATTCAACTTATGTGAGGCATGTCATCACATCCAGAGACGCGGAAAGGAGAATGGTGGCTGCCCGTTCCTGGGCGGGGGGTGGGGGCGGGGCGGGCACCGGGGAGTTACTGTTTCATGGATGGAGTTTCAGTTTTACAAGCAGAAAACCGTCTGGAGATCGATGGTGGTGCGAGTTGCACGACATTATGAATGTACTTAATGGCACGGAATGGCACACTTCAAAATAGCTAAGAAGGCAAAATTTTATCTGTGTTTTACCAGCACTTTTTAAATGTGGGGAGAAAAGAAAGAGGACTTTGGAATCACAGTAAACCAGATCGTGTGGCTACTTCACACCTATGGGACTTGAAGAAACTGACTTGCCCTCCCCAAGCCCGAGTTTCTTTAAGTTCAATGGATTGACAAGGGCATAATAAGTTCAGGTTTGACAAGCGTGAAGTGCTTAGCGCAGGGACTGCCACCTCATAGTCACTCACCATCACATTTATTATTAAGGACAGCAGAGGGCTAGTAACTCGGGGACGTGAGGCACGTGGAAGAAGGTAGAACTGGGAAAAGGACGTGTGGGGGACAAACACAGTTGCCATCTTGCAGTGTCTGGAGCGACGAGGAAGTCATCTCCTAAGGTCCAAACTGGAGTGAACAGGGCAGCATTCTGGGAAAGGCAGTGGGGCTCAAAATGGAGAAGACCTTCCTTCCCAGATGCTGGAACACAGACTCAGAGACCCAAACCCTGGGGTCAGCAGAGGGGTCATGGTATACCCTGCCTTGCTTGGGGCAGGGACCACTGCACTGGACCGTAGCCAAAGCAGCCCTTCCCTAGAGATCTCCAGTGAGCAGTTTCTGTGAATTCAGGTGCAGGGAGATTTCGAGATATCCCCTTGGAAAGTCTGCCTGCCTTGTTCTTCGGGGGCCATGTGGCTTGTAGGCAGCCAGGTGGGCTGAAGGAAGAAAAGCCCCGTTCGTGCGCTGCCTTCTGTGTGCAGACAAGACTGGTGGAGCGAATGCAAGGAGGGCTGTTGTAGGCTTCATAGATGACAGAGTAGCAATTGGTTCATTTCGGGGGGGTTTTATCTTAATGTAATCAGCTCACTCAGCAAACTTTCCTAATGGTGGAGGGACACGCTGGCTAGCATGTGTTCAGGTACTTACAAGACACTGTGTTAGTTAGCTGGGGCTCCCATGGAGTACCATAGACTACATGGCTTAAGCAGCAGAAATGTATTTTCTTACAATTCTAGAGGCCAGGAGTCTGAGATCGAGGTGTGAGCAGGGCTGGTTCCCTCCGAGGCCTCTCTCCTTGGCTCGCAGACAGCCGTCTTCTCCCTGTGTCCTCACGTGGTGTTCCCTCTGTGTGTGCCTGTGTCCTAATCTCCTCTCCTTATAATGACATATCATATTAGATCCGGGCCCACCCTAATGACCACATTTTAACTTAATTACCTACTGAAAGACCTGATTTCCAAATGCACTCACATTCTGAGGTTCTGGGATTTAGGACTTCAACTTACGGGTTTGGGAGAGGCATAATTCAGCCCATAACAAGCACTATTAGAATTCAGCACTGTGCCTTTTAAAGGGGTGTTGAGTGGATAAGAGAGAATTAGCCATTAATAGTAGCCATTAGAGCTTTTGTGGCTCTCACAACCTTATAAAAACCAAGCCCCAGGGCCATATGCACCTGAGTTGTGACAGGCCTGATTCGGATTCAGAAACGATATCTATTCTGTGCACAGCAGGTACAAGGGAAAATAAGACATGTAGCTAAGAAAAAAATACAGGCAATATAGAAGTCCCCATACTTGGTCTTAATTAATTGTATGTTGGCAGAGAAAGAAATGTCCTGGGGCAAGAATCCTTGGGGCAGGTCTGCCTTCTCTGTTTCATTCTGTGTTTTCAGGTACGGGCAAGCCCAGCTGCTGCCACCGTACAAGCCAGCAAACTGCAGGTTTGAGGCAATGTTCCGTATTTACCTGCATTATTCAATTTGTTTACCCTTTTCTGGAAACAATACCATGTTGCCCTTGACTTTCAGTGCTATAGACATGGTTTTGCTCTAAGTAGCTAGACTGTTCAGTTCACCACATGCCATCTCTGTCATGTATTATGTTAAACACACACATCATAAAAGTACGGAGAGGCGTGTAAAACAACATTGCTTCTCTAAAAATAGAGATTTTGTTCCATTAACTTTGTTGGCATATCACTTGGGTTTTATTAAAACAGTAGAACCATTCTGCAAAGTGACTTTGAAATGACAGAGCATTTCTAAGCCACTAGTAAAGAAATGTGAAGGTGGAGAGACTTTTGCTTTCAAATGCTGGCATGACTCCGGCCAAATTTACCTTAATCCTTCATTCCAAACAATCTGAGATCTTCAGGCTTTTAACTCATGGCCTGGTTATAGTTTCAGTCAGTGGCAAGGGAATTGTGTGCGTTAGCCTCTGTCCCAATCACCAAACAGCGAACAAGTCGCTCAGCTCAGGAGCAAGTGCCCGTGCGTCCCTCGCTGCTGGTTCACGTCATCCTCGCCCCACCCAGTACGCTAGGTCCCCCACTGATGACACATCACTAGCTGGAAATGTGATAATCCAGCACCCCCTGCAAATGGTCCCTCCACCAGGAGGCGCTCACCTAATCGTCCGTCTTCACCCCATCATCCACCATCTTTTCCACGTGACAAGGTGAAATGCCTCACCTGAGTCCAGGTAGAAGGTACCTCATTTTCATGAAAAATGAGATCCTTTTGACTTTGACTTATTCTCGATGAGTTCAGGCTGGTTCCTAAAAATGAGCACTACACTTTTATAAGTGAAGTTGAGGAGGGAAGGGCATTTCTAAGAAAGGAAACACAAGCCTACTAGATGTTTACATTTCTCAAGTTTCCCTCCCACCCCCCACAAAAAAAATTTTTTTAATTTTAAGTCCATAGGCAGAAAGACTTGTCACTTAAACTTTCACCCCCACAATGGTGGATTCACCTATCAGTCAGGACTTTTTAGTTACAAATGTAACCTAACTCGAACTGCCATGAGGGCAAAAAAGTGAACTGATTAGCTCACATAACTAACTTGGAAATTCAGGGATAGATATGATTTTAGCCAGAGTTGGATCTGAGTGTTTGTGGGAAATATTCAAACAGGAACTGGTAGCTGTGGGCACCAGCCAATCACAACAGTGCCCGCCAGTGACATCAGCCCTGGGGTAGGGGCTCTGAGGGATCTTGACCCCCTCTCCTTGCTGTCAGCTTTACTCTCACATAGGCCTTGACCTCCGGTAGCAAAAAGCCAGCAGTGGTTCCTGGTCTATAGACCACCAGCTCTGCATGCCCAGGGAAGTTCCTTCCCGGGGTTCCAGCAAAATTCCTGGGTCTCAGCCTACACCAGGCCTTGGCCACAGGCTCCAGTGACCCTAGGGGAACTGGTGCAGGAGCAGCCCAACCCAAACCTTGGGGCTGGTGTGACAAAGGGCCAGTTGCCCAAAGCAAAGTCAGGCGGCTGACCAGAAGAAAGAGAAACAGACGCTGCAGAAACCACGACAATCTTGGGCCCTTTCTAAGGTTTCTGAGCATGTCAAGAGGACTCATTGCTTTAATGACTTGCCTCAGGTATCATTAATATACCTGTCCTTAAAAGATTGCTTTTTTATTAGCCTCAGCTGGTGTGGCTCAGTAGCTTGAGTGCTGACCTTCAAACTAAAGGGTTGCCAGTTGGATTTCCAGTGATGCCTGGGTTGTGAGGCCAGGTCCCCGGTAGGAGGTGCACGAGAGGCAACCACACACTGATGTCCCTCTCCCTCTCTTCTCTCTCCCTCCCCCTCTCTCTAAAAGTAAAAAGATTGCCTTTATTATTGACAGAAATACTTAATAGATATAAAATCTACACTCTCAGTAATATGTAGCTAGAGTCAAAATTTAAAAAAAAAAACTGTGGCGTATGCTTCCGAAGTGGCACGCTACCCTAGTCATCTCATTGTGCTCTCACTGTGGACATTTGGTGACTGGAGGGAGCTGCCGCCCAGTTCCTCCTGTCTGAGTGCTCTGCAAATGCCCAGAAACTGATCCTGTGATATGTTCTATCTCTGTAACTAAAGCTAAGGTTTTCTAACTATTGATAAAGATTCTCAACCATCAGGAGGAGAGTTCTAAGACAATTTTTATAGAGACTATAACACAAATTAGTGTCACAAAACAGACTCAGGAGCTGCTGAATATTCATGAATTAAATAGGCAGAGTGTTTGACATCCTGGAGCCTGTGGATTTTTTTCTTTCTTTTTTTTTTTTTTTGCTTCCATTTAGTAGCTTTATCATAAAAGATGGAATTGGAAATGCTTTCTGAATCTCTTACAAGGAGAGGGTGCTGATGATACACATCTATTTTTTATCTTCAATGAGAACACATCTTTATCTTTAATTCTTAATTAGAGTTTTTGCCAACTACCCTTTTCCATTTCTCTCGTGTTTTTAAGAGAAAAGCATGAGCGTGTTTCACATGCCCATCTGTTCATGTACATCATTTGTAATCTCAGGTGATTGCTATTTGCTGAGCAAGAGCGTTCCAGCTGGTATTGGAAAAAGCAAAAGCTAGATTCAAGAGTGCGAGTTTTATTGCTATCATTTCGTGTATTTCTGCATTCATTCATGCTTGCCTTTGCTCATAAATGCCCCCACCTCATTCCATAAAAGATATGAAATGGAGCTTTACTGCTATGAGCTCATGCTGGCATAAATATTAAGTTCTATGTAATCATCATGGGCTATTTCTATGCTTTGTGCAGAGTTACTTGTGGCTAACCAAAGTCTGTTTGCTCATCAGAGGTTAGCACTTTCCTTTACTTGATCAGGACTGGATGCCACTTCATTCACAGCTGTTTTTTGGTTGTAAGAGCCCAGCCACTTTATCTTTGCTGACCTTTCCCAGGAGGCAGGTGATGCCTGGATTTCCTGCGGGCAGTTGTTTATTTTAACAACTTGTAGCTCCCAGCCCCAGGCACTTCTTCCTTGTAGTAGCAGCAGAATTAGCAAAATGCATTCCCAAGTACTGTCTCATTTCTGAAATGGGCTTTTTATCCTTTGGAGTTGGGTACAAGCAACAGAAATTGATTCTGGAAAGCATGCAAAAAATTCCAAAGGTATTTGAAGGCTATGCAGCAGCTCACAGGATCAAAGGAAAAGCTGGCAAACAGGTGCCACAGCAGGTGGGACCCCCCCACACACGTGAGGTGGGATGCCAGGGGCAGCAGCAGCATGAACATGCTCAGCCCCCAACCATCCATTCAGGCGCAAAGGTAGATTTGAGAGTGAGTCTGATGGTCTAGGTTGAGTCAGGGCCCACTCTTAGTAATGGAGGTGGGTAGTAGCAATCAGGATATTTTTATCAAAATGAAGGACAAGAAATGTTATGCTGGGGGGCAGTGAGGGAGAAGACGTCTGCTACCCTTCCCTTTCCCAATTTGTCATTATTTTCCCTCTGTGTTTGATAAATGTTCTATCAGATACTGTGAAATGTTTCACCAATATATGCAACTTACCTTTAATATTGTCTTCTTGATAAAAATCTTCTATTTTGATGAATTCAGTTTGTTTTTATAAGCTGGGAAAACCTAGGCTTGTCCACTTTTTAAATAGACTTTATTTTTTGAGAACAGTTTTAGATTCACAGCAAAATTGAGGAGAAGGTACAGAGATCTCCCATATACCTCTTGCCCCCACACACGCATAGCCTCCCCCACTATCAACATCCCCCACCAGAGTGGCGCTTTTGTACCACGGAGGAGCCTATATTGACACACCATTATCACCCAAAGTCCATAGTTTACATCAGGGGCGCTCTTGGTGCTCTCCGTGCTGAGTTGAGGTAAATTTACGAGGACACATTCCACCATGATAGTATCATACAGAGTAATTTCACTCCCCAAATATCCTCTGTGCCCTGCCTGTTCACCCCTCCCCCAGCCCTCACCCTCCACCCTTGACCACCACTGATGTCCACTCTTGTCCCCTGTTGACCTGTCTGTGATTCTTTAACTTGGGTAGGTATAGTCTTCCAGTCTTGTTCATTCTTTCCAGACTCAAAACTCTGGAAATTGCTCAATTTTCCATCAGATTGCCGTCAATTGCCTGCAGAACTTTCTAAGACATCCCAGATAAAGACTTACACTGGTTGCTTTCCTATAATCTTCTAACTTGTGCTGGCTTCTTTCCCATTTTCTCTTTCTATATATATTTTTCCAACTCCTTACATCATGTTTTATGAGAGAATTGGTCTGAATGGCCTACTTGATTACTACTAGTTATCACAATTGCAGCCTTATCTTTCTTCTGTCACACAAAATAGACTCAAAGCACCTGAGAAAGGGGCCAGCCTATTGTTCTGCAGGACTGTACCAGCACATGAGAAAGAAATGAGAAATAATACTAAATGAGCGCTTACTATAAGCCGAGAGTGAGTATTTCCTCATTGAATTCTCCCAGGGCTAATATGTGGTCCTTTCACCTCTCAGTGTCTCCTTATCTGTAAGTGGAAGTAAAATACCTTCCTTCGGGGCTTTGGTGAGGACTGAGGGAAGTAGTTTGGGAAAACACAGGTCAATGAGCCAGCTCCCCTGCGTGCCAATCCTGCCATCTCTCTATAACCCCATTGAGGCAAGTCCTTAAAACCTCAGCCTTTGGGTCCACCAGACACCTTCCTCTGAGTTTTCATTCCTAGAAACCCCATTCAGTTCCCTCTGCTTCCTCCCATATTGTTGAGACAGTCAGGAGAGACCACTGAAATGGACTCACCATCATCCTTGATGAAGTCATCTTGTGCTGGCCCAGGCATCGGCTTCCAGAAGTAACCACTGTCTCATAAGAATTCTATTGACAGCTGTCTCAGTTTGGCTTGCCCCTGAAGCAGACACGGAGACACAGCTTTGGGTACAAATTGTCTGCTTGGGAGGTGATCTCATAAAATACCAGCGAGGGAACGGAAGTGGGACAGGGAAGAGAACTCAGCCGATGCACTCTGCATGGTCCGGTCAGGCACCGCTGTGTGCAAAGGAGCCCAGCCCTTATGGCGGAACCCCAGGAGCCCACGGAGACTTATTCCACCAGGAGCGAAGGAGCTGGGGCACTTGTCTACAATTCCCTTCAGTCATCAGCGAGAATTTCTCCTCGAGGTGGCTAATTCTCTGGCATATCCAGCCTGCTGCACAGGTGGGCCTAGGCCCCTGGCTGCCAGAGCAAGTTCTCAGGCACAGAAATGGAGATGCTGGCACGTGAAACTAGCCTGATATGCACTGAAGGGCGAAGGGTGCCCGGGCCTTGTCAGTGTCTCCTAAAACGAACTTGTTTATTTTCTCTGGCCTCTGCCTCTTATTAAGACAAAATGCTAGCAAGAGGCAAATGGTCACAAAATTCCACTAAGCAGGCACACGTGACAGTGACATTTTGATTTCAGAATGCGTCAAGCTTTGCTCTCACTGACTTCCACACCCCGTGACAAGAGGGAATTTGGCTAATGAGAGCCAGATGTGGGCTCATGCAACCAACGTGCAGGGCCAGACGATTCTGGAGATAAATCCTTCAGGGCCCCACGACTGCCTCTTCTGTCAGGCAAGGTCCTTGTGTAATTTTCTCCCTGACACACGTCCACGGAGTGCATCACAACTGTGAGACACTCGGGCTCCAGTGGCCTGGTCCTGGGGGAGGGAGGCCCAAGTCGTTCTCACGCTGCCAGATTTAACACTTGCATTTATATCATCGGTAGCCCTGTGTTTACATATCATCAGGATTCTGTGCTCTATTTCTGGATGCAGAGGTTGTTAAATACAGCCAGAAATACAGGGCCAGTGATGCGCACTGGGCATGCTCAAAGACAGCTAGGAGTAGGTGGCCAGGCTCCTTTGAGGCTCAGCCAAAGTCACCTGAAGGTCACAGCTGCAGTCATTCAGACCAGCTTAATTTGGGATTGGCAGCCTGTCTGTCCTCCAAAACTCTGTGGGTTAGGTAATGGAGTTATGATGTATCTTCTATCCTGTGTCCAGAGCACAGAAGAATTCATTTCTTACACACCAAGCCACAGGGAAGTTGCCCTCTCTTGCTCTTTGCAGGAATTAAATATAGAGAAGGGAGAGAGAATGAAATGTGCTGCTTTAAAATATTTTTAAAAATAGATTGACTTGTTCTCACCAGGCTGCTGTGGGGGCTGAGACCCAGAGTGGCAGTGTCCTACCTCAAAACTTTGCTGCAGTGCGCAAGGCGGGCGTGTTCTGCACGGGGCCCTGTTACTAATCGCCTGTCTGAGCGAGTGACTCGTGCTGGCTCTTCTCTAATTATGTAAACCACGTTGTCTCTATTGTAAAGTAGCTTTTTGGTCTCCTTTAAGAAATCCAAGCCAGCAAACATTTTTTAATAAAAGCCACTGATAATAAGGGTCAGGTGAGAGGTCCAGGCTGTAAATGCTGTAGAAGCTCAAGAGAGGAAGAGATCCAGGGGCTAAGGTGATCCGGTAGGGCTGGTTGGAGAGGTTCGGATTTGAATGGGACTACAATGGACAAGGTGGATAAGGAAGACTGGGGTGATTTTAGGCACACCTGGGAACAGTAGGGAAACCCATTTTGCCAGAGTAGAGGGGTCGTGTAAGGAAGTGCAGGCTGCGCTTGGTGCCACGCTAAGGAAGCTGGACCTAGTTCTGAACTGGGGTGTGGTTACATATGCAAAAGCATCACAGGGGGACCCTGCAGTTATGGAGCCTATGAGAAAGCAAGGTACTTATCCAAGGAAGAAAGAGGACTTGGAACAAGGGCGAGGGGATGTTGTCACAGTGAGAGGTGAGCATAGCATCCAATCCCAGATCCTGTTGGCCGCTTTCTGGTGATGTGAACTTGTGCTGGCCACGCCATCTCTCTGAGCGCACATCCCTCATCCTTGAGCTGATAATAATAATCCCTGCTTCAAACAATGGCAACTAAGATGGTATGAAATGCCATGTACACAGTGCCTGCCTCAAGACCCAACAAGAGCAGATGGTCACTATTTTTAGGATGATAGTGTCCTGAAGCCAGCTCATACCAGCTGGCAAGAGCCAGTTGTTACCCTTGATTCCCAACTCTGCATTCACTGACATCATGACTAACTTGAAATTGGCCACAGTGGAAGTATTTACACCATGGCAATAGGCATATACTATGAATCTGGGCTTTTTTTTTTCTTCAAAAGAACAGATGTTGAACCTTTCCCATGCACCTCCAGCATTAGAAATGGAACATAAGAGCCAGATGTGAATTCATTGAAAGAAGGCTGCCTAAAACGGCAAGACTGAGCCAGTATGTCCAATTGCCCCATACCCTCGAAAATGTTTTGGTTTTATCTTGTTTTTTGTTTTATCTCTGGCAGAGTCACTTCTTCCTATTGAGATTTTTGGTCCTCCCTCCAATGACAAGCTATTTGGAGACTGAAAGAGGAAGGAAGTGAGGAGTTCAATGTCACCTTACTAAAAACATTTACTAACAAAAAGTTTAGTGTTAATATAGCAGCTTAAGGTTTCTCCCAGCTTTTACTCAGCAGCAACGGGTTGAATCGTTGGCTTGATTTTACTACGCCGCGGCTCCACTGAGGAAGGCCAAGTGCCTAAATCACGTGCCTGACAGGTGCCATATTTCTGAGCCCAGAGCCAAGCTATGACCTTCTAGTTTCACAGTAACTAGAACCGAATGACATACATAATAAAGGGAGTACATAGAGCATTTAAAAATATGGAATGAAACTGAAATCAGATAGAGGTGTCAGTCTAAACCTGGTTACCAGACTGAGACGATCAGTCTTTTTCACCCGTCTTATGATGCTGATGAGAAAAATATGATGACTTTCACCTGTCAGAGGGATTTTTGAAATATTTGGGCTTGAGAATCTACCCCATGCCAAGGACCATGCTCCACATATGATTGAATCTTCACAGCCACCTCATGACTAAGGTTTTTGTGTCTCCATTATACATATTGGAAAGCAAAAGCTTGAGAAGGTTAGTACCTCTTCCAGTGACCCACAGATTCTGGGTGAGCCAGGATTTGAACTCAGGTCCATCTGACTGGCCTCTGTCCTACCCACAATCTCCAAGACACTTTCCAGTTGTAGGATCTTCCCTGACTCATCAGTTCACATGGGTTCTTCTGCCTAGAAGTTTCCCCACCATATCTCCACTTGACTGTCTCCTTTTTTGCATAGGCCTCATCTATCATGTTCTCTGAGAGCCTTTCCTTGGTCACTTCTCACAAAAGAAGCTCTTCTCAGTTCTGCCCACCTGTCACTAGTCACTTTTTATGCATGGCCCAGAGTGATGGCTCAGAGCATATATCACTCTCTGAAATTATCATGTCATCTGTTTACATGTTGCTTATGATCTTGCTCCCTCTTCTATAGCATAAGCTTTGTCATATATGCAGTACGCAGACATGAGAGCCATACGGTGAATACCGAAAGAATGGATGTATGGGTGGATGGATGGACAGATGGATGAATGGGTGGATGGAAGGACAGAAAGATGGATATAAGGGTGGATACCTGGTGGATGCATGCTGGATGAAATTGGACAAGCTCAGATTGGCCAGGGGAGGCTCCTTCCTGGTACAAGTCTCCTGTGACTGTGTCGAAGCCCATCTCCTACAGTCCTCCTTAAGGGGACCTGGGAAGCTCTCCTAAAGATCCGTGTCCTCTCCTTACCCTCCCCACCAAACTGAGCAGCACCAGCTGCCCCAAAGGAATCAGATTAGTGATGGAGAAACATCAACAGGGACACAGGCTGCTGGTTGAACAAGGGCTGTGTTGCAAACAGGGAAATTCTAAGAGGAGACCAACCTGGCTTGGAGCTGCTCCTTTCAGGGCCTTTGGATGATCTCTTATGTATCTTCCCAGCCTGTCTGACATTTCCAGGATCGTCCAACCCTGGAACTCCCTTTTGGGTTCCTTCATTCATTTAGCCCTTAATTCACAGATATGGAGATGTACAGTCATCAACATGTACATGACCTCTATCATCTAGACCCGGTCTAGAGGTGAAAAGGTAGCTGTGTAAACAACACTTTCAGTATAAAAAGGGTGATGAAGGTGACATTCGAGGTGCAAAAAAGGACTGTGTGACAAGGACAGAGAGAGAAAGACACATCTGTGTCTGCCTGTAAGAGTCAAGGAAGGAAGAGATGGCCAAGCTGAGACTTGATGGCAGACCAGGGAAAAGATGTTTAGGCCCAGGAAACAGCATAGGCAAAGGTGCAGAGACAAGATCTGCTCACTCCGCAATTGTGAAGGGTCTTGTGCAGTCTGCTACGGAATTTGAGCCGTGATCTGCGGGCACTGGGGGCACCTGAAGGACTGAACTCAGAAGGATGTTATGATCAGATCTGAATGTTAGAAAAAGCTGACACAAGACAGACTTTAAGGAAAGAGGGAAGAGGGTGGGAGGCAACATAAGAGATGATGCCAGCCAGGGCTAGAGCAGGATGAAGAGAATTCAAAGATGTGCAGAGACCTAAGTAACACTAGGGAAGAACCAAAATGATTTGGTGATTAACCAGATGTGAAGGGTAAAAACGGGGATTCTTGGCCATTTCCTAGCTGCAGCGAGGGGTCCCGACCTTCTTGCTGATCCCCCTTAGATCTAATATACTAGTCTCTACCCTTTGCTTGAGTGCCACAATCTTACAGCTGCTTGGAAGAAATGGCAGAGCCCCCAGTTCCAGCAAATCCCAAGTGGCTGTCCCTGGACCAGCTGCATCAAAAACCCATGGGAAGTGTTAAAATCACAGAGACTTGAACCTGCCAACCTTCAACGTACCAAACCAAGAACTCCAGTGTCAGGGCCTGGGGATCCATATCTTTGAACTCCGCAGGTAACTCCGGGACCAGTACTGTAATAGGGCACACTATCTGGGAAACATTAATTAAAGTCTCCGCTATCCAGGGAGCAGGGTCAAGAGCCAAGTTGTACCTCTGTCTCCACCCCCTCCAGGCCAGCGCAGCGCCTCCCGTAAACTAGGTCCTGGGCCAACTAACTCATCGTCCCACTTGCTCACATGCTGGGTACTGGTTCTACCTTACCCACCTTTGCATACATGGCACAAAATCTCTGCAGAGCGGCCCGCAGTGGGACATGTCCTGGCCACAGTCTAACTGGGGATTTGATGAACAAGGTGACTTAGAATATACAGAAGCAAAGGCAGTAGTTTCCTGCCCAGATTGTCAGGAAATTAAATGACTAAAACAACAACAAAGCAATGGGCCAAACAGTCAAGTTTGGAAACAGCTTTAACAACTAATTTCTGATGAGACTTTCGAAACACTGATTTTTCCAGAGCAGAAACTCAGGTTGTGCTCATTTATAACCCGTCATCCACAATGAGTTGGAGGATATTTCTTTCTGTGTTGTCAGTTAACTTTCTGAGACCGTCAGAATACAAAGTAGGGCAGTTGGGCCATAAATCAGCTCTTTGGGAGCTGATAAATGGTTATTGTACAAACCCTGCATTTGCATTGGATCTGGGGACATAAATCTAGCTCTCCTGATCTTACTTTTAAAAAAAATTATCCCTCTGAAGTCAGAGTGAGCAATTTATACAGGCATTCTTTCCTGGCTGTTTATTTTTTTCTCCTTTACTGTCTGCTTTTTCACTTCCTGCACTTACACTATATTGTAAAATGTCACACATCACGTAGAAAAAACTACCAGGACTTTGGTTTGAATCTGCCCACCAGGAATAATGTTACGACTTTTTGCTTGTCGATGAATAGCAATCACTTTGGTAAAGACTGTCATAATTTACTAGACTTAGCAGGAACCTTAGAGACCATCATTTAACATGCCCTTTGTTTTATGGATGAGGAAACTGAGGCCCAGGAGTGAAAGGAGTATCACAGGACCAGGGCTTCTGTGTGAGTTTGGGAGAAATAAAGACCCTCAAAAGCATGAAGAAACAGCTGTAACCTTTATAGATAAGAATACGTGAAGCATTCATTCAAAAGCAACAGATGTGTTGATAGGAAAAGCTAAGCAGAGAGCAAGGTGCTTGTTCGTTCATTCATTCTTGACCAGGCAAGTATTGGCTTGGCCCCTTCTGCTACAGTCATTACAACTCTGAATGAAGACCCTTAGATGAGACTCAAAGAGTCCTTTGTTTGGCTCAGCATATGTCAAGCAGGCAAAACGAACGAAAATCAAAATCCCTCTGTCATTTTGGGGCCCTCTGCAATTCGGTAGTAGGATATTCCGAGGAGCACCATGGGAAGGGTTTCTGGCTTTTGTCTTGTTTGGTTTGGTTTTGCTTCAGTAACCTTGGAAACCATGGCAAACTCACTTTCTTGAAGATATTTTTCTTATATCTAACAGCTTTGTTGAGAAATAATTTACATACCATACAACCCACCCATTTAAAATATATAATTCAGTGGTTTTTAGTGTATTCCCAGAGTTGTGAAACCATCACCACTATCAATTTTGAACATTTTCCTCATCCTGAATAGAAACCCTCAGCCCTCACCTTCCCCTCCCCTGCCCTGCCCTCTGTCACGGGCTTCTCCTAATCTACTTTCTGTCTCTATGGATTCAACTAATCTGGATGTTGCATATGAGTAGAGTCATATATTATATCATCTCCTTAAAGGTCCTTGGTCCCTTAGAAAGGCACGAATACAGGAATGGAAGATGCTTAGTGTGCGGGGAGAAAGGCACATTCATCATTCTCTCTCTTCTTTTTTTTCTCCACTTGATGAAACTTTCAAATGCATGGAAGTGTTGAGTTTCCCAGCGAGCGCCCATCGCCCCTAGATCCTACCACTTGCCCTCCTTACCTTATCACACACCTCCCACCCACCCCCCGGATCACCTCCTTGCCATAGGTTCTCCCCGGAGCACCTTCCAACCTTCCCATGTGGAGAAGGAAAAATACTCAGTTTTTCAAGATAAATTGTCAGTGTGAGGGATTTTAAAAGCCAACGATGTTAACAAATTGATACTAGAAGCTCTAACAGACAAAACTGCATTCAAGGGATGAAGAAAGCTTACGATAGCTTATCCAAGAAAGGAAGAGTGAGGGCCGAGGACTGACCAGGTTTGGAAATGACAAGCCCCCTGAAGGCACCAGCTGACAACCTGGCTTGACAGTCGAAGCAGGGAGAGGCAGGGAGTGAAATAAACGATTTCAGGACAGGGCAGCCTTCTCCTGCCATCTGCTAATTTGTCTATCTTTGGCGCGGGGAGGGGGGTGGGGGAGGAGCAGGCGGTGCAGGCTTGTCAGTGGTTTAGTTTAAGTGTCAATTTGCCTCATGCATTTGGAGGGAAGAATTGGACACTGCCTGAGGGAAGGGCTTTTTTTTTCTCTTGTGCAGCAAAAGCCTGTTAGAAATATGACTGCATGCAAAGCCCAGCCCCTTCCGGGAGTAAGAGCCCAACCTGCACAGAGGGAGTGCCGTGCTCTTGGATACCAGGGGCACTCAGGAGCAGGCGTGGTGTGTGATAAGGGCACCAGGACACAGGGCAGGCTTGGGAACTGCACACCACCCAACTCTCTGCCTCTGGAGCCTGTTCTTGACCTTGGGGTTTAAGTTGTTTGTGCACACACAGGAGCCTGGGGAGAGGCACCTGTTCGCACCCGCTGGCCCTGCAAGCCTGTGTACGTGAGTGGTGTGACTCAAGAAGGCTGGATGATAATGGGCTGCACGTGGGGGGTGTGTGTGTGTGTGTGTGTGTGTGTGTGTGTGTGTGTGTGTGTTTTGTGAAACATATCATTTGACTTCCTATGAAGTAAAAAGTTCTTGGTGAACAGTTCAACAGCTCCTGCCAATATGTACATGGTAATTATTTTTAATGCAACCTTGGTATAAACTATATATATTAAGGCTTCTGTTGGAATAGGAATTCAAAAAGCTCATCTTGATAATTTACCCACCAGGCCCCACTGTTTTCTGATGCCAGTGGAGAAAGGAACGCGAGGACTAATAGGACACATCTCCAGGCTCCCGTGACTCTGCCCTGGAGAGGGAAAGCACACAATTATGACGTGTCATCTTCGTTGTATGTCCAGTTATGTGTTAGATTAGGCCATATGAAATTGCTGGTATGTGATGGGTTTTAACCAGTAAAATGGCAACTTCATGATTCAACCTAATATTATATAGTATCATATTAGTTTTCTAGGGCTGCCATGATAAAATACTGCAGACTGGGCTGAAACAACAGAACTCTCACAGTTCTTTGTTTCTCACAGTTCCGGAGGCTGGAAGTCTACGGTCAAGGTTCTTCCCAATTCATTTTCTGGCAAGAGCCCTTTCCTGGCTAGCAGACAGCCACCTTCTCCGTGTGCCCCCAGGTGGACTTTCCGCAGCGTGCACGCAGAGAGGGACAGAGATGAGAGAGAGGTTGCTCTCTGATGTCTCTTCTTATAAAGACACTAATTCTATTAGGACAGGGCCCCATCCTTTTGACCTCATTTAACCTTTATTACTTCCTTGGAGGATTCATCTCCAAATATAGCCACACTGGGGGTCAGGGCTTCAACATTTGAATTGGGGTGAGGAGACATAAACATTTAATTCCTAATGAGGATGTAATGACTATACTATATATGTGTGTATATACCATATATGATGTTACATAACATGTATAATATAATACAAATATATTTTATACATATATATATATACACACACACAAGCTCAAGATATATCTGGTATTTATACTATACCCCCCACACACACACACATTAGAAATATATCTGCCCATTCATTCACTATCTGTTCTGCTCACCTATCCTTGACCAAGGCCTATGATGGGCCAGACATGTGACTAGTCACTGCCTATAAGAACAGAGGAAGACAGTCCCTCCCCTGGGCACCCACCACCTCCTATGCAAAGCACAGTATCAGCTGAGACGTGCCTTTGGTGAAGGGAGCTTTCTGTCTCCTTCTCTGCAATCTCCCCAGACCCGAACAAAGCACTGGGCACATAGCAGGTATTCAGAAACCACGTATTGAGTGAGTGTAGGAAATCAACACCCAGGGCTGACAATGTGTGGTTCTGAGTGCTCCGTGGTAGGAGGTAACCTGCCAACTCGCTTCCACAGAGCAGCCACCTGTCTGGGGGATGGCCCTCATAGGCTATGAGTCATGCCAAGGACATTGGAAATGTGCTCCTGGGGGATGTCTCTCCATAGGAAGCCCAGACTCTCCCGGTTCCCAAGCACTGGTTTCCATAAGGAACGGGGTCGGCAGATCACTCGCTGGTTGGACTCCACCGGCCGCAGAAGGCCCGTCACCTAAGCCCAGCATGGCTGCCTGTTAGAACCTCCTCCGTGGCAGCTTGCCAGGCCATGTTCACTGACCTTCAAGGCATAATGCAAGGCTTAGCCATCTATCTCACTGTGGTCCCCATGGCAGCTGGCCTCCTTTATCGACTTCTCAAAAGTGCCAATATGCTTTTGGTCTGAGCTGAGCTCAAAGACTCAGGTGCTGGAGCAAAGGCCGTGGCATGTCAATTAATCACCCAATAAAAATAAGCTCTGGGAACAAATGCAGAGGGTTGATTAGCTCTCCCATACTGGACTTCAGACATTCTAGTGTGCTCTCCTGAAGAGCTTGTTTCTTCCAGACAACCCTCCCTGAAAAACTGAGCACCTGGCTCCAACACCACCACCCTATTGGCATAAGTGAACTTGACCTACAAGCTGTCCCACACTGAGAGAGGGCCCTGACCTGGGCCACATGCTGTGAGGGCCCTTCCCATCCCAAATTCTGAAACACCAAGACAGTTTACTTCACCTTATTTTGCTTTTTAGCTTTGTAACAAAGCATTATTAAAGTTTGGTAATCAACTGACCAAATGGGAATAATGGGCAAGCGATGACCTCTTGACCTAGAGGACATTGGGCTGAGAGTGTCCACATGCATGCTGGACAAAGAAGGAATGCAAGCCTCTGTCCTGGAAATCAGAAAGAGAGGCTGCTTTTGTTTAAAGGTGGGTGCCCCAAGTCTCCCAAAGTGGGTGTCTGGGGGAATCCAGGACCCCAGGCGCTGTACTCTGTCCTCCTTGCTCACATGATGATGTTCTGGGGGCACTCTTATACCCTGGAAATCCTGCCTCCACTCACCAGCCAGGGTGCTGGCCCAGCACGTAGGCTCACAGGACGAAGGTTGGTCAAGGGACAGCAGGGCCTGGTTAGCCTTTGTGGGGACATCGAGGGTGATCCTGGGGAACAGGCTGCAGAGTCCTGGGCACAGAGGCAGAGCTTGACTGCAGCTCTTTACTTAGATCTATGGTATGTGGGCCTCTCACATCTGCCCGGGCCCTGGGCCCTGGGCATGTTAAAGAGGAGCAGCCTCGGAAACCTCTCCCTGTCACGTAAAGGGAACGCAACGTGAAGATCTCCTTACACACACCTGGGAAGACAGCAGCATCTCGCCGTTGTCCTCGCAGTGCGCAGAACAGAAGGTGCTCGTTGGAGAGCACAGGCAAGGCCGGCGCCGAGGACTGCGCCTCCGTTTCACTGTCTACAGACACGCTGAGATCTTCCAGGAAAAGGGGCGGGTTCTCTGGGGCTGGACTTAGCAGGGATATTTTTTTTCCTCCTGAGAATGTTTTATGGCCTATGGTGAGCGGAAGTCTCAGCATCCTAGGTGGAGGTGTGTGGGCCTGAAGTGAGTTCACAGGACAAGGGTCAGCATGAAGGCTCAGGGCCCCGAAGTCCTACCTCCACATCTTTTGTCCAGCTCACATCCTCCAAATCGTGAGTGTTTCAAGAACAGGGGCCACCAACGGCCCTTCTCCACAGAAGACAGGGGAGAAAAGGGCCATTTACAATGGATCGATTTAAAGTGGGGACCTAAAACTGACTCAAAACCAAACTATATATATAGGAGATCTTATTCTGAAAAGAATAAACGATGAAAACAAGTTTGTTTATACATTCGCTTTAACCCCAACCGTAAGCCAATCTTGGGGCGAGTGAAGATGGATGAACCAAGGATTGTTCTGCTTTTGATATAACGTGTCCCACCACACCCCGTGACAGTGCTCACTACACTTCACGCTCTACTTGGGCAGCATGTGTATAAAGAGGTGTTCTTCCAAGCCATTCAAGGCATCGTCTGCTCTCCAGGGGACCTCTCCTAATCCTTACTGTTCAAATCAACTCCTTTTCGAGGCTCCAGCAAACTCACTCTCCTCTCTTCTCTTCCGCTGCTGACTGGCTTCTCTCTGCTGTGTCCTCACTTGTCCCGGTGGACTTCCGTCTCTACCCTGGTCCACCATCACTTGGACCCCCCTCCTGGCACCTCGCATCTTTGGGGGGATTGACAGTTGTACCCTCTGCTGCATTCGGGTTGTATTTGGAGGGTTCTCATCATGCAGAGGCTGACTCACTGAGTCTGCCGAGCAAGGTTAAGCAAGGTGAGACGTTAGAAACAACCATAGATGCAGCCAGAAATCCAGTCATGACGTTGCCCAGGGAGCATTCAGATGGCAAGCGGTCCTTGCAGACCTTCTTCATATTTGCATTCGCAAACCCAGGAGCACAGTGAAAGTAAGATGAGTCCTCACAGAATGAGCCAACTAGGGAACACATGGGCGAAGAACCTCATACCAAGGAAAGCTTGCGTCGACCCACTTGTGCCAGACACCAGGTCATCCTGTTCATTTCTGAGTGCGGTTCCTAGTGCTCGCAAAAACCACCCAATGCAGACACGCAGGTGGGACATGTACCCGACCCCAACAGTGCCTGTAGGAGGAGCCAGGCTTGATCACTGACAATGAAATGAATAATGACATTGATCATTAACAATGGAAACCATCTCGCGGTTGCATTTTGAAAGCATCTGCTTAATACTTTCACCGACACGGAAGTAGTAACTCATGTTTCATCTAGAGTTGGCAAGTGCGTTCTCGGACTTCAGAAATCTGAGTTCCTGCAGTCCCAGCCAATTGTTGAAAGAGCTACATTTTAGTTACTTTAGCAAGATCCCAGTTTCCTGGCTTTTCTGACATTGTTAAATTTGTGGCTTTACACACTGAATCTGCTTTTGTATATTTTTCCCTATTTCCTGGCCATCAATTTCACCTGAAGCACTAATGAGAGGAACTTTAAAGACAGTTATAAGCAGTGCTCTGAGGACTTCACTTTTAACAAAATAAATAAATAACTGCTGCATTTGTGTGGGTTTCAAAGGCCAGGTGGGAAACTCTGTGAATCGTCCTTGGAAATGACTTTGCAAAAGGGGGATGAAACCAGACCAGAAAGAACCTGGGCACACCCACGTCTTGTCACGGGCACAAGGAGGCCCTATCACAGCCATGTCAGGGGACCAGGGGTGAATTTTAACAAAGGATTAATGGCCTCAGGCAAGAGAGCAGGTGTGACCCGTGCTGGGAGAAGTGAGAAGCCACCTTGCCTTGCCTGGAACCCCGGGTGGAGGGAGGGTTTAGTAACAATAACACGTGAGGTCACTGGTGCCTGGGGAGTGTCAGGTCCCTTCTGTTTGCCGGGAGGGCTTGGCGCACGCAGGGCTCCCGGCTGAGGGCTCCCGGCTGAGGGCCGGCCAGGTCGGCAGGCCAGGGCTTCCCTGCAGGTGCGCCCCGCTTTGTGACGCTCGCATGCAGTCTGCAGCGCCTTCCTGGGCACCCCCTCCCTCTCCCACTATCCAAAGCGGAAAGTGACTGCGTGACTGTTTGAGTAAATCTTTCTCCGGCCTCGTTCATGCTTCATCACCACAGAGTAATCTGTCCCAGGTAAGTCTCTAAGTTTGACTTAGACATTGTCAATATGAGCCTTCAAACAATAGAACAGCTTACACCAATATTAGTTGAGAATTTTTAATGATGAAGAATTTCTGAATGCATACACACATGCTACATGATATGAAACCTTTCTCAAATGTGTATGATTTTTTAAAAACAGAAATGTGATTTTAAGGAAGCGTTCACAGTTTGGGTGTGTTTTGTTTGGGTTATTTTAGGAAACGTTAGCATACCGCAGCCTCCAATCCTTTGTTCTTGAATTATCCCCTAAGGAAAACCCAGCCACAGGACCTAGCCCCAGGGTTTCAGCTCCAAGCTTAATCATTAGGGGTAGAATGGAGGGTCTCAAGCTTTGGTGAATCAGAACCACCTAGAGAACTTGGCAAAAATGAAAAGGCCCTATCACACTCAACAAGCCTGGTAAATGCCAAAATCAGAGAACCAATAGCATGGAAAACTTACCTACCCTCATGGAAACTTTCAAGGCAAACAGAAAATTGAGACTGTGTCGGGAGACAGAGCTGCATTGAAACCACTGTTCCGTTTGAAAGCCGTATGATGTGGGTAAGGCGCCGGCCCACTCTGAACCTTTGTTTCCTCATCTCTAAAATGGGGGCGATAAGAGCTACCTCCCCGTTGATGGGACAGTGACACCCAATAATGAACAAACAGTGTGTGCCAGGTCCTCATGATCAGTGAATGTGTGCCTCCAGTTCTAGACATGGCAGAAGGTAAATACTAAAAATAGGAAAACGTACCCTGCACACAGTGTGTTGTGTGAGGGAAACTGCCTTCACAGTTCTAATCACAAGTGTAATTAAATAACCATTTGTGCGGATACGAATTAGTATCCTCTCTCCCTGCTACGGTGTAAGTTCCAACAAAGCAGGGAGTCCACTGTGGCGCACCCAGCACAGCGCTTACCCCACACAGCGTGCAGTGCCTGGCACACTAGACGCTCAGTAAACACTTATGCAAAATGAATGAATGAATGAATGAATGAGCAGTATGGTCACTTTAAAAATGTACATGTATGCATGTATATATACCTGTGCACAGGCTAGAAGCATCTAGATGAAAACTTTAGCAGTCCTTATTTCTGGAGGTAGGCGAGGGTGATTTCCATTTCCTTTTTTCTGCTTCTCTATGTTCCCTGAATTTCCCGCAGTGAACACAGAAGTTGTAATTGGTGTGTCCTTGGGGAAACGGGAGAGGGGCTGGGGTCAGCCACCACCTTGCCTGAGTGATTTCCAGCTTCCTCGAGGGTTTTGACATGTGGTCTCCAGAATTAAAATGGTTTTAGGAGAAACAGGAATTAAATGGTTTCTAAGAATAAGTAGAATTGCTTTTGATCCACCAGCTTCCTCATTCTGATCACAGACCACGCAGAGAAGAGTTACCGCAGCAGGCCGGAGACTGCTGTCTGAGAAAGGCTTGCGTGCATGGCTGGCCTCGGCTGACGGCTGGAAACCTGGGTTTCGGGAGGGTCCCCACCACTCTTAACAGATCAGAGTGGCTCCCCATGCCTAAGTGTTTGTGCAAATGACTATGGTTTATGCTGAATACCTGCTTTCCTTCCAGAAGTCAGGGATTTTGCTATGTGCCCGGCAGAGGGTGCCTACGTGGTCAGCCCCGCCCCGCCCCTTGAAAAATCCTGGGCACTGAGTCTATAATAAGTTTCACTGGTAGACAGCACTTCACATGTGTCATCTGAACTCATCTCTGGGGAACTGAGCACGTCCTGGGTGATTGCCCTGGGAAGGGATTCTGGGAGCAGACTCTGCGAGCCGGTGCCTGGTTCCCCAGGACTTCACCCCACACACTGTCCCCTGTGCTGATCTCGCTCTGTGTCCTCTCACAGCAACAAATCTTGGCCAGGATATGACCACACCCTGGGTCCCATGGGTCCTCCCAGCAAGTCACTGAACCTGGGGGTGGCCTTTGGGACCCTGACACACGGGCTAAAGTAACGAAACACCTCACTGACAGCATATAGAAGTCTGAGCCCATCGAGGGATGTCTGGAGCGGTACTTAAGTGGGAGTCTGGCTGGAACAAAAGAGAAAGATCTTCCAGTGGCCCTTTTTAAAATGTTTCTATTTATTGATTGATTTGAGAGAGAGACAGAGAGACAGAGAGAGAAAGATCAATTTGTTGTTCCACTTATTTATGTATTCATTGGTTGATTCTTGTATGTGTCTTGACCAGGGATCAAACCCACAACCTTGGTGTATTAGGACGATGCTCCAACCAACTGAGCTACCTGGCCAGAGCCAGCTAGTGGCCCTTTTGAGGAAGAGGGTTATCCATAGGGAAGGGATAGACAGGCACCTAAGGACAAAATTCTTTAGCATTCTGGGTCACCCTAGATCTGAGTCAGTCAAAGCACGTTGAAGAAGGCTTATACTTTCATTCATTCACTCACTCATCCATTCATTCAATAACTGTGTACCTACCCAGTATGTGCCAGGCCCTCTTCTAGGCC
Organism: Glossophaga mutica; assembly: GCA_039655065.1. Taxonomy (NCBI): domain Eukaryota; kingdom Metazoa; phylum Chordata; class Mammalia; order Chiroptera; family Phyllostomidae; genus Glossophaga; species Glossophaga mutica. Next base: position 27,511,755 of record CM077315.1, read on the forward strand.
TCAGGGACAGAGGGCTGAATAAGACAGATGAGGTCACTGTCCCAAGGAGCTTACCTTCTAAGTTGGAAAGCCAGCCAGGGTTGGAGGCAGACTTCAGATAGGACAATTGGCACTGGTCCCTGCAGGGAACACAGAGGCCCCAGGGTTGGGGATAAGATACCAATGACGACAAGATGCAATGAGGAAAACCTAAGGAGACAAGTGGGAAATCTGTGAGTCAGTGGAAAATTCTCAAGACTAGAATGAATTTGCTATATTCAGGGAATAAAAGGAAGGCCCATGTGCCTGGAGCTTAGGGAAGGTGAAGAAAAAAGCAGGAAATGAGAGTGGAGAGTTAGGCAAGTCCTTGAAGACCGTGGTCAGGAGCTTGGATTTTGTTCTACGCCCAAAGAGAAGTCTTTGGAGGACTCTAAGCAGGAACTCACACAATATGATGTAAAACTGAAAACGATCATCCTTGTTGAGCTTTGGAGGGTGGAGTGTAGTAAGTAGAACAGAAGCAAAGAGTCAGGTGCAGTGCACTTGTCCAAGCAAAAGATGATCCCGAGTTGTCTCACCTCCTGCTTGCGACAACAGACCAGAGACAATGGATTCACACCAACACCACCTTGGCCCATTGCAGGGGTGGAAGGTGACCTCCTTAGATACAGCTGTGCGTTGCTTATTTTCATGGTGGGAGTCAGAACGTCTGGTGGGACCACCCCAGCCTTGGTCCATGTGCCATCAGAAAACGGCAGCTGCCGTGAGAATATGATGGTCAAAACTAATCTAGTAGAGCCTCATGCAAGATGACCACCAAGGGCTCGGGGATGCCGGGGAAGGAGAGCCCAGGGAGGGTCCAGAGATGTCAGAGCTCCTCCCCTCCCCCCAGCTGTTACAGAGCCGTGGGAGGTCATAGCCCCACACAGGCTAGGCCGGCTCCATCCTCATCTTCCCGGCCCTCAGAGGTCCTCCTCAGGCCACTGCCTAGACAGCTTTTTTGTCCATGTCTTCTGGCTGGGACATTCCCTGGGACATTCCTGTTACTAAAACTGCTTTGTTCCTCCCTGGTTCCCCGGGAGAAGGAGAGAACGCAGCCTCTGGTGCCTCCGTGAGCTCCGTGATGGGCTGTGACTGTCTGATGGAGCAGGATTCCGGGGTCCCCTGCCCTGCCTTGTCTCCCCTGCTTTTTTTGGAGACTTGGAGGGTGCCTTTCCTGGGCTCTCAGAGCCAGAGCCACCTGTGCTATTTTAAACCAGTGCATTTCCTTCTGCTGAGAACTCTGTCACTTTCTAGTTCTGCTTTCAAATTAAGTGGTTGATTTGAATCATTCATGCAGGCATTTCCTCTACTGCAGGGGGCCCGTTGGGCTGGAATTAAGTAGGGAGCTGAGTGCAGGCCTACTGCTTCCGTCCTTCCCTGTGGTTTCAGAGGGTTGTTTTCTTCCTTCAGCAGGAACATGAAGTCCCTCTGCATTGGCCTTCTCTTCATTTCCGTTTTCCAGGCTCTAGTAGTCTTTCCCCTCCTTACTGACTCCTCTTCGAGAATGAGCCATAGTTAGGCTCATATGTTGGTCCCAAAAAACCAGCCCTCCCTACCATCTGGGACATCGCCAGGATGTTTCTGATGGTCGCGCTCCCGTTACTGCAGCCCATCTACAAAGCCCTGGCAACCTGGGCTGGCTTCTTGTGACACCAGCCCCAACCCAGATCGGATCCCCTAGGTAAATCCATGCTGCCGGTTTGTGAATAGAAGCCAAGACCTCACATCCAAGACCTCTTTTTGTGTGTTTGCATATATTCGAATATGTCCAAGGATTGAAAGGCCTCAGGAAGGTATTCAAATGCATAATGAGTCAACACAATTTATCAGAAGTCCAGCTTTCCCAAACAGTCAAACGTGCCACCTACATCAAATAGTAAACTTCCAAACATATGGATATACGCGGTAGATATAATTATATGTAAAAATCTATCTGGATGGATAGGTAAATAGATTGATAGATCTCCAGCTAAATCGTATTAGATATAGGATATTGGATATCTGTATCTAGCCAGCTAGCTGGCTAAACTTGCCCATTTCTAGTGCCCTATTGTATGGCATTGATACATCTGGCTATTCCTGCACTAATAGCACCGCATTGCTTTATTACCTTTTTAGTCTGAAATAAAAGGAAGGCTATACTAACCCATGTGGTTTGGGTAGCTATGCCAAACAAACATGGATCCCCACAGCACAGAGCGTGAACCCAAGAAGCTTGCAGAAGGGACGCGTCAAACCTTTGAGTCTCCTCCTCCTTCCCACCACTGTCAGGGCCGCATGAGGGCCAAGCCTAAGAGCCACTGGCTCTGGACATTCCTCCCCATCGCCACCTGACCCTGGTCCCTCTCTTGGCAGCTTCCTGCTTCGCTCCCCAGAAGGGGTGCAGCAGGAGCAGAGTTAAATGCCCCACCCCCGCGCCTGCGCTGCCTGATCCTGCTAATCAGCCTGCTGGCACCTCCTGGCGCTGACACTTGAAAAAGGCAGAGCTTTGGCGAGCACTCAGGCAGCTCCTGTGAAGCTACATTACAGACTGAAATGAGTCCCGGCTTTAATTTGGTTTTTCTTCCCCTGTAACAAGCAAAGTTCACATTACAGATAAATTGCCTGGAAATTCCAATTTAATAAGGCATGTGCATTTTTCAGGCCTAGAGGCACAGAAAACATCTCACATGCTGGTATTTTTATTCCAAAAGTTTCATTAAAAAGACAGCTTTGAAAGTGTCGGAAATGTACGTAGAGTGCCAGGCCAGTCGGTCAAAGGGCCCGAGATCTGGCGGAAGGGCCGGCCGGCCAGGAAGTGGCAGAGCAGGCTGGCTGGCGGCCTTTGCGGAGAGAGCTCTGAGGCTGGGGAGGATGGCTCCTACACCCAGGGTCTCCCACCCAGCTCCTAGTGCGGATTGCACGGGCGCAGCATCGCCCCGCGCTGGGCACTCGGGCATGCTCAGACGATTCTGAGAGGATCAGCAAGCTGGCGTCAAGGGCATCTAGGAGACAGGCATACCTCCCAAGGTCTCGGGGGAAGGGGCGCCGAGTAAAATAAAATCACAAAGGGAAACGAAACCAAAGAGCCCTGTGAAAACACAGTTAAGTCGCAGAGCAACGGACACCTGACTACTTTCTGAGGAAGAAAAGAGTGAAATGCTGCCCTGCAGACTCCTCAGGCCTTGCGTTCCCTGGGGATGCCATGCGCACAGGACTCGTGCACTGGGCGCTGTTGTTAGGGGACAGCTTCCAAGGTCGTGTCTGCGAGCTTGTAACTGCATGTTACAACTTCTTACAGCAGAGAAGCAGCAAACACGCCCACCGCACTGCAGGACCGAGGCGTCCTAAAGCCAAAACATGACAGAGGGAAAAGCAAAGAGCGTTGTTTCTTTGCCAATATAAAAGGCTGGATTATTTCTGTTTTTATTTATATTCTAAACTCTGAGTTGAGCAATCAGGGAATAAATAATGGTCCATTTAAATTTTTCATTATTTCAAGTATGTTAAATCACCACAAATCATTCCTACATCAAGGGTGAGCTTGTTACCTAATACGATGGGAAACAAATGTTACCTTTCTTTGAATTTTCTATTTCTGTGATTGTTGCAACTAAGAGGAAAAGGATGTAATAACATGTACTGGGCAGCCACCCTGAGCCAGGCATTCTGCTTGGATCTGGGGGTACAGAATGACCAGTGCCTGGTCCTGAGCGTAAGTAGCATGCCTGGAATCTGGCACACCTGTGCTGAATTCCAGCATCACCACTTCTTAGCTGTGCTGCTTTCGGTAAGTTACTTAGCCTCTCTGAATCTTACTTATCTTTGAAACAGGGATGATACCAACTTTATTTGGTCATTGTGAGCCACAAAAATAAATGCAATGCTAAGTTGTTTAGCACAGAGCCAGGCGCAAAAAGCATGCAGTAGTTTAGCCAACCTAACCTCTTCCTGACATGAAGAAGCTCGGAGTGTGGTAAAGGCAGCAGACCCGCAGGGCCCATATTACACTCCACAGGCGTTAATCTGTGCACGTGCCCAGCAAGGGCATGCAGGAGGGACTGACTGATTCTGACTGGGGACTCAGACACTCGACCAAGAGGAGGTGTTTCAGCTGGGCCTTAGAAGATAGAAGGAGCTTGCAGAAGTGTAAATTTCTGTCAGAATAAAAGACAGGTGTTTTTGGAGTAGGTTGCTCTCAGGAGTAATACATGTCTTCTGTTTATAAGAAATATGGAAATGATCACTGAGGCCGCAAGGGAGCGGGGGAGCGGGGGCCGGGGGGACCTATGTCAGCCTCATTCATTCTCCCCAGTGGTTCCCCGTCACTGTTTCAGCTTCAGAGTGTTGTTTTCCCAGGGCTCCGCTGAGCTGATATTCCAAACATTCCCCGGACAGTGCAGAACCCACCAAAAGAGGACACTCGGGGCCTGGTCCCAGAGGACGCTGACACACAGAAGGGCGGGGGGGGGGGGGCGGGTCTGACTCTGATGACAGCACTCAGCACTCCTGTCAGCTGCCCCACGCTCCCAGGATCACCCCACCTCACAGAGGGGGAAACAAACACAAGTCACTGGTCCAAGGTCACACAGTTAGAACCTAGGTCGTTTTCCCTCCAGAGCTTGTGCATTTAACTCCCATGTGATGCTGACAGTGTGTGTGTTGGGCAGAGCCAGGGCGGAGCTCAAGAGCCAGGCCCCGGCCCCAGTGCAGCTGCGCGCCAGCCATGGTCTCGCGACAGTCGTTTCTCTGGTTTTGTTTCGTATTCGGGGGGAGTGTTTTAGTTTGGGTGCTGCTTGGTCTTACTGCTTTTGCACTGGAATGCTATTTGTTTTTTCCTCGGCAAAAAAGTCAAGTACTACATTTTTAAAAAACAAAATAACAATTCTACTTAAGATCTCTTTTTTAAATATGCAAGTAGGTTTAAAATGATAGAAGTTCTGTGAGCACTAAGAAATCTACAGTCTGTTGTTTCATAATAGAAAAAATAAAACAATTAAGGGATCTATAACCTCCAGCATCCTCTCAATTTCCTTGTCTGTAAAGTGGGAATAATAATGTGCTCGACCTCACAGCGTGAGGCTGGGAGGTGTACATCCAGGAGGCTCTGAGAACCGTGCCTGGCACTCAGCGTGTTCCCTGCCGCCGCTGTTGGCGCTGTTATTCAAAAATGGGTGCTGCGCCCTGGGGGCTGCTGCTATAGGACGGACCAGACCTGTGCTGTCCTGCAGTCCAGGGTCTGGCCCATCCTGTTCACAGGGTGGAACTGAATTTGATTGGTGCCCATAGAGGTGCTCAGGTCTGTTCATATGACCCAAATTCATTAGTGACAGACATGACACCAGAACATCTCTCTATGAATTAAAGTAACGATGCTGTGTCTGGGGGTCTGACAACGCCAGTGGAAGCCCAAAGCCAGCCAGGGGCTGGTGCGGAGGCTGCAGCGGAGCCTGGGAGCAGGCGAGGGTCTCCCGGCTGGTGGTCTTGCCGGGGCCATGGCGCGGTCCTGCCTGTTGTGGGACAGCCAAGCTGCTTCCAGAAGGCTTGTGGCAGCTGCTCAGATGTCTGTTCCCTTTGACGGTTGGCAGCTTCTTTCCCCTAGTCTCTTTCTCGAGGCCCCAGGCTGACCTGCCTTTAGTGACCACAGCTGCCCTCAGGTGACAATCACCTTGCAGCACCCTCCCCCCAGAATTACCTCCAAGTCATGGCCAAGGAACCTGGGTGGCTCCCTTTCTCCTTGACCACACATCTGTGAACAACCCCGGGGGGCTATAATCTGACCCATTCTAGAGTCACCCTAACTACCCTCAGAGGTAACTTTTTCACAGAATTTGGGAAGGATCTTCTAACCACCCACCACCAAGTCAGCTGGGAGGCAGCCTAGCATGGGGGTTCAAACCCGAGGCTCTGGGGTCACCCTGCCTGGGCCCAAACCCTGACTCTCTGGCCTTAGTAGCTGTGTGGGCTGTGCCTCAGTTTCCTCATCTGTAAGCAGGGGATAGACAGTTAACACCTACTGTTAACTCTCCTACTGCCAGTGTAACAAATTACTACAAACTTGGTGGATAGAAATTTATTCTTCCCCAGTTCCAGAGGCCAGAAGTGGAAAATCAGTCTCACTGGGCTGAAACCAAGGTGTGAGCAGGGCCACGCTCCTTCGAAAGCCCCGGGGAGGATCCTTCCTGGTCTCTTGCTGCTTCTGGTGGCTGCCCAACTCAGCCTCTGCTCCATGGTCACATGGCCTCCCTCTCTTCCGTGAGTCTCAGATCTCTCTCTACTCCCTCCTGTAAGGACGCTTGTGATGGCATTTAGCCCCCTCTTCTCCCAATAGTCCAAAATAAAAATCTCCCCATCTCAAGGTCCTTAAGTTAATCAGGCCTGAGTGGTTTTGCCTAACACTCACAGGTTCCAGGGACAGGAGGGGGACATCATTTCCACTGGGAGGACTAGAATGGTAATTTAAACTCTTCATGTGGAGGTCTGCAACCTTGTTGACTAAATCAGGCAGTAGACACTCTCAGAACCAAAGCGGGCAGTGTACGGCCAACTTCAGCATCGGGAGGGGCGTGTACTTCAGACTGGTGGGGAAGCGGCAGACGAACGCCAATAAGCACCCTCCCGGAGGAGGCAGTGATGTGGCTGGAGCACCTGCGGTGTGTCCCTGGGTCAGTCCCACGTCACCCAAGCCACCCAGTTCAAAGAAGTCTGCGTCATGTCCAGCTAGTCTCCCTGATAGATAAGACTTTCATTTCTTACTTTATGTTCCTTTATCGTGTTTTAATTTCTCACTATCAGCATGTGTTGCTTTTACAACGACTTCAAAAATACAATAACATTTTTTAAATCTTTAATGGTGTCCCATGATCCAGAATCCAAACCCCATACAACAGTAGTTCATGTTCTTAATAGTCAGTCTCTTCAAACTCATCCACTTTCAGTTTCCCCTGGAGAAACTGCTGTATTTTGCCCTGTATAATGTGCACCCACGTTTTTCTGTGCATTATACACAGGGTTATTATACCCATTATTATACCCAGGGTATGTAATCATTATATGCATGTATCATGTGCATCCTTTTTTTCCCCTCAGAAATTTGGGCAAAAAAGTGAGTATTATACATGGCAAAATACAGTATGTTCCAACCACAACCATTTACCTTCTGGTCCTTAAACATTTATTCAGCAACTGTCTGCCAAGGGTCATGCATGTGCTAAGGAATACTTTTTCGGGGCTGGAGTCATCACCATGAGCAGATGCCCTGCCCTTGTGGAATTGCATTCTGGTTAACATCTCTGTCCTGTGTGCCAGTCTGTACTGTTCTCTCTTCCCTACTCTTGTTCTCTGACCGCTTCCCACCCACTCCTCCTTAGTTCAGATGCTGCATCCTCCATGAGGTCCCTAGGGTTACCCTCCATAGAGGCAGTGACTTCTTCCTCCAGGTGTCCATGGGTCCTACCTCCACCTTCATGACAGTGCTCCTCCCACCTGGTCTTTACATGCGGTTCACTCAAAGTATAAAAGAAACAAACTGGACTTGGACTCGGGAGACGAGCTGTGAACTCTGCCTCTCTGAGAGATGGGCGGATAAGAGTTCCCTCCTCACAGGCTTGTCATGAAGAAGAAAGGAGGCACATGTACCAAATATTTGACACAAGCCGCCCCAAGGCTGGCGGTTAGCCATTGCTTTCTCAATGAACAAGTGTAAATGTAATGATGTTTTTGGATTCGTATGAAGACTAGGATTATCTGGCACTCAGCGTAGGAGCTTGTGCCAGCACTCAGAAAATTCTTCAGTCAATTATGAATGTAACCTAACGTTTGGGATTTTTTTTTTTCAGGTATGCCGTTTACAAGGACCCAGCAGGCTGGCTCAACATCAACCCCATCAACGGGACCATTGACACCACAGCGGTGCTGGACCGCGAGTCCCCATTTGTCCACAACAGCGTGTACACCGCCCTCTTCCTGGCGATCGATAGCGGTGAGTAATGTTGCAAATGCCATCAAGTGTGTACTTTCCAGTTATAAATTTTACATTTTTACATTTATTCTGATGTGCCTAGAGGTGTTTTTAGGAAGAACATAAGTATGTGGAGGCAAGGGAAGCTAATGATTAAACACACAGTGAGCCCAAGTCCCGAATTCTCAGGCCCGGGTCCAGTCAGAGGCTGTGTGCCAGCTCAGGCAGGTGCCGCAGCAGGGGCCACCCTGGGTCCCCCATCTCTTTGTCCTCCCTGCGTAACTGCTAACACTGCCTCCTTTTTGTCTCCAGACCGGTCCTGGAAATGGACCAAGACACATTGTCATCCCGTTGGTATATCACATTAGCTGACATCTGATGTTTACCTCTTTTTTTTTTAATCAAAAGATGTTTGTATCTACTTTTTTGATTTACTGAATTTATTGGGGTGGCATTGGTTAATACAATTATATAGGTTTCAGGTGTACAGCTCTATGACACATCATCTGTATGTTGTAGTGTGTGTTCACCACCCCAAGTCGTCTTCCATCACCATTATCCCCCTTCATCCTCCTCTCCCTCCCCCCACCCCATTTCCCTCTGGTAATCACCACACTGTTGTCTATGAGGTTTGGTTTGGGGGGTGGGGGTTGGCTTAATCCTTTCACTTCACATTTTTTACTCAGTCCCCCAACTCCCTCCCCTCTACAGCTGTCAGTCTATTCTCTGTATCTATGAGTCTGTTTCTATTGTTTTTGTTAGTATATTTTGTTCATTAGTTTCTACATATAAGAGAAATCACATGGTACTTGTCTTTCTCTGACTGGCTTATTTCACTTAGCATAATACTCTTCAGGTCCATCCATGCTGTAATAAAGGGTAAGATTTCCTTCTTCTATTATGGCTGTGTAGTATTCTATTGTGTAAATGTACCACAGTTCTTGATCCACTCATCTACTGATGGGCATTTGGTCTGCGTCCAAATCTTGGCTGTTGTAAATAATGCTGCAATGAACATAGGGTGCATATATTCTTTTGAATTAGTGTTTTGGTTATATTCCCAGAAGTGGAATCACTGGGTCATAAAAACAGTTCCATTTTTAATCTTTTGAGGAACCTCTATACTGTTTTCCACAGTGGCTGCACCAGTCTGCATTCCTAACAAAAGGGCACAAGGGTTCCATTTTCTCTACATCCTCACTAGCACTTGCTGTTTGTTGATTTATTGATGATGGCCATTCTGAAAGGTGTGAGGTGATATCTCATTGGGATTTTAATTTGCATTTCTCTGATGATTAATGACACTGAGCATCTTTTCATGTGTTTATTGGCCATCTGTATGTCCCGTTTGGAGAAGTGTCTTTCCAGGTCCTTTGCCCGTTTTTTGATTGGATTGTTTGCTTGTTTTTTGGCGTTGAGTTTTATATGTTCTTTATAAATTCTGGATATTAACCCTTATCAGATCTATCATTGTTGCATATCATCTCCCATTTAGTGGGTGTCTTTTCATTTTATTGATTTCCTTTCTGTGCAAAAGCTTTTTAGTTTGATGTAATCCCACTTGTTCATTTTTTTCTTTTGTTTTCCCTGCCTGAGAAGATAGATCAGAAAAAAATATTACTATAAGAAATGTCAGAGATTTTGCTGCCTATGTTTTCTTCTGGGATTTTTGTGGTTTTGAGTCTAACATTTAAGTCTTTAATCCATTTTGAATTTATTATTGTATACAATATAAGAAAGTGCTCCAGTTTCATTTTTTTTGCATGTATCTGTCTAATTTTCCCAACACCATGTATTGAATAGACTGTCTTTACCCCATTGTACAACCTTGCCTTCTTTTTTTATATATTAACTGACCATAAAGGTGTGGGCTTATATCTGGGCTCTCAATTGTGTTCCACTGACATACATGTCTGTTTTTATGCCAGTACCATGCTGTTTTGATTACTATATCCTTACAGTATAGTTTGGTATCTGGAGGTAGTGTGATTCCTCCAACTTTGTTCTTCTTTCTCAAGATTGCTATGGCTATTTGGCATCTTTTGTGGTTCCATACAAATTTTTGGAACATCTGCTCTAGTTCTGCAAAACATGCCACTGGTATCATAATAGGAACGATGTCTTTCATCTTGGTGTCATGCTCCTATCTACAGAGAGGTGTCTTTATTTAACACAAGTTGGAAGAAAGTCCCGGATGACATCTCCAACCTTGACAATTGAATTGTTGCTACAGCTTTTATCCTATTATGATATGCTACCATGGGAAGACATCAGATGCACTCAGCTAATAGATTCATTATCACAAAGCAATTGCTGTTCATTCAAAAGCCAATAATCAACATCTACATGCCAGACACCATTCCAGATGCTGGGGATGTGGCAGTGAACAAACCAAAATGACTGTCCTCATGCAGCTGACACAATTTTGGAGAAAAGACAGAAACTAAGTAAAATGCATCATACAGTTTTTTGAAAAGAGGAAAGCATGCTATTTATGTATAAAAGATAAAAGATGTCAGGGTGCTATAATTTTCACTAGGTGGCCCTTGAGAGCCTCACTGAGTAAGTGACATCTGAGTGAAAACATGAAAGAAATGAAAACTGGAGCAGAGAGAGTGGATGACACATGAAGGGAATGGGGAGGCAGGTCGTGGAGGAGTGTGCGGGCCCCCACGCCATCCTCAGCTTCTGCTTGGTGTGAGATGGGACACCCCTGCTGAGGTCTGGGTAGAGTTCAAAGTGCCATGATCATGCCATTGCTCTGTTGAGATCAGACATAGGGGACAAGGGCAGAAGCAGGGAGACCTCGTAGGAGACTGATGATAATTTATGCCAGATGGTGTCTTGGGCCAGAATAGGGGAGGTTCTGAAAGGAGGTCGGATCATGGGGATGTTCTGAGTATTTTAGACACAAAACTATCAGGATTGGCCATTGGCTGAGACGGAGGGATCCGAGTCTTTTGGGGGCAGGGGAGTACGTTAAACCACGATGTCTGTTGTGTCAGCACACAAGAAATTCTGCTCTCCCTGTTGTTTGTAACAGCAGGTGTTCGGAGCTGAAAACTCAGTTTTAAGTCCTATATATCAAAATGAATCCTTGTAGGGCTCTTTCTATGTAGCCTTCATTGTACTCAATAAGGGTGAACTAAATTCTCAGACCCCATCTCTGCAGGCTGGGTACTCATGCACAAACCAGGTTGGAGAGCATGAGTCTAAAAAGTGGGTCATCAGTGTGATGTACAATAAGCAGGCGGCCTCAAAATAAGTCAACCTTTGAATTTGGCCTTGAAAGACAGGTAGGTTTGGATGACCAGCAGGTCAGGAAGTGGAGATGCCCGAGGGCACAGAGCAGAGGAATCAAACCAGAAGGGAGTACAACATGGGAGGTGAGAAGTGGAAAGAGGAGAGTTGTATCCACTGTGAGTGAATATGTAGAAAATTTTTGGATATAGGTGGGAAAGTCCTATCTTCAAAGTATCTCAAAACCCAGACAAGTCATTTGATGGAGGAGGCAACCAAAAGGTCCCATAAGTTCTTGAGGAGGAAACTGACATGATGAAGTAGCACATAGACATTCCTCCAGGGAGAGCTGGGCACTGAGCTTGGTCCTGGAGACACAAAGATGAATAGTACATGGCCCTCGTGCTCAGTGAGATAATGAGTTGTTTGGGGAATTGGGTTAGTAAACAAAAGGTTGCAACAGGATATCATAACTGTTCTGTTGGAACTGAGCCCAGGGGAGCCCCTTGTCCAGCCTCAGGGGTGGTCACAGGGAACTTCTTGGTTGAGGGGATCTCTCAACAGAGTGGCAAAGGGTGAGTCAAGGAAAGATTAGTCGTTCTAATAGAAGCCTGAAAGAACAAGCATATGTGGGACACTGAAAAGTTGGTCGGCATTACGGGGCCTCATGTGGTAGGCTCCGCAGGCGCGAAGAGGGGGGCGGAGAAGCAGGCAGGCCCCTGACTGTGCTAAGGCTGGAGCTCAGTCCTGTGCCAAGTGCCCAGCTCCTGTCACAATGCCTGACTCAGAGCGTGTGCGCGCACATCTAATAGTCGTGAAAGAGATTAGCAGGTGCTCTGGGCCAAGAAGTGTGGCTTATGTTACCTACTTGCCTCCAGAAGAAACTTCGTGGATGGGTTTCTTGATCTTATAATAGTGGATGAGATGGATGTATTCAAATTTTGAAAATTCTTCAAGCTGTATTTATGGAAACACAAACATGTCTATATTTCAATAAAAAACTTAACAAAAAAATAACTACCCAGAAAGTGTGTACCTGGTCCATTGCGCCTTGCCCGGGAAGGCTGTAACCATTCATGCATTTCCCTAAGTACCTGTTTACTCTGGAGATAGACTCTCAGCGCTGCCCATTCTCACAAAGGACAATCCTCAGCTGCTGATGGGCCAGGAAAGGCGCATGAGAGCCTGTCTGCAGAGAGAGCAAAGCGAAATCTACATCTGCAGGCCCTGTAAAGGCAGAAGGACACCATCGCAAGTTGTAGAGCACAGCTCTACTTATTTAGTTCAGAACAAGAAGAAAGCAGCACCAAAAGAGAGGCTTTTTCTATGTACTTCTTAGAGACTAGAAACTGTGAGAGCAGAATGGAGAATGTAAAATGGCAAATGGAATGAGGTTCCTTGAATCTCAGCAGGTTTGCTGAGGTTCAAGGAAAGAAAAAGCCTTTTGGACCTTGGGGCCCCAAAGCTAGCCTAGATAGATTCTAGAGCCGTGCTTCGTACTAATATTGACCATTGCTGAGTTACAGAGGATTGGAAAGGAAAAGACACTTGAGCCCCTCCCTGCAGTCAGAAGCTAAGTCATGACCCACAGAGAACTCAAGGACACATGAGGCATTTTTCGTAAACAATTAGCAATTTTAATGAGCTACAAATTACCCAACAATAGTGTTTCATTATATCTGAAATGCTTTTGTTTTGCTAAAGCTGGACTGGCTATAGTTAAATGATTGGAAGAGTAAAACCTTTAATCCTATAGATTAATAAGGTGTGACCTTTAATGTTGGCAAGCATTTTGTCCTTAGAGACAAATGTCATCATTTACCTTATGTGGTCCAGATTTTCTGAAAAGGTTAAGACAGTGCCTTCAGAGTACAGGAATGCTTTTATTAAAGACCCAATGAACAAAGAATTGCTGGTCCATCTTTAAAAAAAAGAGGGGGAGGGGAATAATAATTGCTAAGGAAAATATTGAGGTGGAGGATGAACATTCAGGAAGGTAATAAGAGAGAATCCCTTTGGGGCTGCCGATGAGAGGACAAAGCAGCAGCAATTAGCACTGAGCACATTGTGGTGTGATTATCACCCTGCTCAGGTAATCACAGAAAGGTCAAATGTTAGTCTCACTGTCTTGTATGGGCTGTAAACTGTCACAAGCAATTTTTCCTAAGAGTTCTGGAATCCCACCGGGGATGGTCAGGGCAGGAAAGGCAGAGCTGGCTGCGGCTTCCTGGCTTAGCGCCATTTGCTCAGGAGTTTATTAGGCTGGGCTCCCTGCCCTCGTCACCTATAACCTCAGCTTTCACTTCTCCTGCTCTGAAACTGTATAGGGTCCAGCATTCCACGATTATTATTGAATGTCTCTTACGCCCTTGGAGAAGGTCTGAATTGTGACTTCAAACCTCAAAGACAATATTTGGCCTAAGATAAATCCAAATGCCCTCACTCCAAGCACCTACCCTATGCAGAGTTTAAAGGAAAAAGGGAAATACATGTATCTGTATATCTTTTAGTTCTTCCAAAAGCTAAGTGCTTTGGACCAGGGAGCCCCTACTCTCTCTAGAGCCCACATTAAGTCTTTATATGATTATCAAAAGTGTCATATTCCCCATCCATTTTCATTTGAAAGAGTAAGGGAATGATAGCAACAAAATAAGCCTGATTATTGCTAAATTCAGCAGCATGTTTTCATGACTTAGCAGCTTGTGCAAGGTATGTTTGAGCCTGCCAGTGAAAAATGCAATGTGAGTTACCGAAAAGACACAGACATAGAACCAAGCATAACAGCTGTAAAACTCAAGTGGAATAGATCAAGATAATGATTTTTCGTAGGCTAAGATCTGTCATGTCCCAACCTGTCATTTCCCTCAGCCCCTGCATGACAGATGTTCTGATAATGCCCACTGATTCAAAATTGAAATACTGGGCAAAGTACATTTACATTGATTTAAAGACAAAAATGTTATCCAGCCCCATATGAAATGACTTCTGAACTACTAAACAGTCATGGCCCCCAAAATGGGGATACAAGGGGATATATACTTTAAAAAGAGGCCTCAATTTATGATGTTTCCCTTTTTGTAGAGCAACCAAGCTCTAAGATGCGTGGAGGAGGTAGTAGATTATTCAGATTAATTCTACTTAAAAGATGCTAGTTTGGATAAAACCAAGCCATTAGTTATGATGGCAACCCAATTAAGCCTGTTTAACACCCCTTATCTCAGCTGTTATAGTAATTGAGGAAGAAAAATAAATTGAAGACTCAGCCATCATTCCTTGTTACCTCAAGTACCAGTAAAGTATCAATCACACTGGAAATACTAGCTACAATTTTGTCACTGACAAAACAGCCCAATAAAAGATCTCTTGGGATCTGGTAGAGGACAGGCTCTGACCAAAGCCATCCAGACTGCATGCACAGCCCATAGGGACAGTGGGGCCTGGAGCCCTGCCACCCTTCGATGAGCCAGCTCCCCAGCTTAGCCGTGCCACCCGAGATGTGCAACTTATGTTCTCTCAGCCTCGGTTTCCCCATCTGCAGAGTGAGGACAATGCAACCCTCCCTGCTGGGCTGGAAATCATGAGGACAAGATTCCTGATGCCTAGTAAACACCTAGTAAATATTTAGGTCAACTGACTTGAACTTACAGACTGACTTTTCTAAACATAGTATTACAAAATCACCAACACCTGAGTCAAACCACGAAATGCCATCTGATGATCACCCCGCTGGTGGTTTGAGCATTTTTCTAGGGAAGGAGAGGGCCACATAGCCCTTCACTCAGAGTAACATAGCCCTTCACTCAGAGTAGGGCTCTAAATGAAAAACAATAGCCAGAAATGCCACCTTGAATACTGGACAATTCGTGGAGCCTGCCCATCTGAATGTGGAGAGTAAAGCCAACGCTGATCTGCCTAACAGCAGGACATTTCCACATTGATCAGCCAAATCAACCATCTTAAAAATAATGTGTTCGGACATCCATTGGGAAAAGAAACTGATCTGAGCATCAAAATGCTGTCTGCAACACCCATCTATGCCAGCTCAATTCCTCCTGCCAAGGTGTCTCTTAACTGGTCCTCCTCTGTATTTTCTCTTCCCCAGTTCAGATAATAGCATCACCAACTGCACAATCCCCAAGCTAGAGCCCAATGCCCTACCTACCCATCACCCCTAGTTCAGTTCTGGCTGTGGGCTCAGCCTCCCTAACCCAGCCTCCACTCCTGTGTTCCAACTGCCCTCACCTCGGCCCTCATCATCAGTCCCTTTACTGCACTGGCATCCCAGCCGGGCTTCCTATGTCCTCTCTCCTCACTCAAGTTCATTCTTTTCTGTGCCTCCAGCATCCTCTGCTTTTATCAAAACCACTTTCCTGCTTAAAAGTCTTTGAGCTTCTTCCCACAAAATAGCCACACTGTTTTCCTCATCCTAGAACAGCCTTCTCCCTCTCCACAAACTGTTCTCATTTCTAGCACACTTCAAATGCCATCTCTTCACACAGCCTTCCGACCTCTGTCCCCAGGCAGTTAATTATACCACACCACAAGCCCCAATGATATTTCCCTTCATATCTCTTCCTGCACTTACAATGTTATTCTGCATCTGTTTACATATCTGCTTCTGCCACGCCATTAGCATTTCAAGAGCAGGCACCCTCTACTGTTGATTTTTCTGTGTATCCAACCAGGCACAGAGCAGAGCCCCAATAAATGATTATGGACTGAATGGATAAAATGGACTGTCATGTTTAAATATGACCTCCAAATAAGCTCTTCCCCTATTTTTTCCTTTTCTCTAAAGTCAGCAAAATGGAAACAAAAAAGCCAAAAAGTTGACTTTTAAAACAGTTCAGTGTTTCAGATTATTGTCTTTTCTAAAAGAACATTTAGTCCAGTTAAGTGAATAATTGCCCCAGTTCTACATCAAGTATTACACAGAAACCTGGCATTATTTTTGCAAAGCTGTTTTCTACCAGGATTTTTGTTGACTTATAGTTACATTTGTTCAACATATAAAATGGAATTGGCAATATCTTTATTAACAAAGCAATTCTTAAAAACGCTTGTGCCTTTTCATCTGACTTATTTCACTTAGCCGACACTCTCAGGATCCATCCATGTTATTACAAATGACAGTATTCCTTCTTTCCTCATGGCTGAGTAGCAGAACAAGAACCATGATTTCATTCATATGTAGGACAAAACAGAAAGCAACAAACAAACAAAACAAACACACTCATAGACCCAGACAACAGTACGGGTCGTTACCAGAGGGAGAGTGGTGAGGGGAGATTGAAGAGGGTGAAGGAGGTCAAATACACGGTGACAGAAGGAGACGAGACTCTGGGTGGTGAGCACACAAGGCAGCATGCAGGTGACGCATTGTGGAACCAAACACTGAAACTTATGTAAACTCATTAACAAATGTCACCCCAGTAAAAAACTTTAAAAAGATACTTGTGAGTTAAAAATTAACGAGATTTTTGGCTTTATGGGGCAAATACCAAAAATGTTTTAAATTATGATACTGAAAAGTCATAATAAATAGAATATAGGGATAAACTAAACAATACAAAGGATGGCCTTACAGAGAAGAAGAACCATGGTCCACTCTCACTTTTAAGTGAAGGTGAAGATAAGCTTAGCCCTGTTCATATGGAGTAAAAGATATGGCACTTATTTGCTCACAGCTGCTTGTCGAAGGTTCAACAGATACACAACACAGTGGGAACTCAATGGGAGGTACGCTGCCCCACCCATGTGCCTTGCCACTATGAACAAGCCTAGAAACTAGCTGGGATACCCAGCCTTAGCTCAGGGACCCACATCTGAACTTTGGCTCCTCTTAAATTGGCCCATCTTCTGATTTCCCTCCCCAAAGTTGGGCCTCAGTCTCCCCTGAGACACTAGCTGAGGTCCCTCTACTTGTCCCCAGTGTGGACTCCCTGCTCTGAGCCCCAGCTCCACAGACCCCACCACCCCATCATACACACAGCTTTTTCTCCCCCAAGTGAGAGAAGGGAGGACTTGAATATAGACACAGCCACTACTCTTAGAATAGAAAATAGAATGGAAAACCGGAAATATAATTACATGTATAAAAAGAGTAAAATATCATTTTTCAAATCAATCTAAATTAATTCAAAAATCTACCAAGTACCTCTTGTATAAGAGAGAACCAGCATGGAACACCATCCTGACGCATACGGCCCATGGAGGTCAGAAATGAGCTTCCTGTTTTACCCTCTTCTTCCTCTCTCTTCCTGCATGTTACTTTTTACATAGGCAACCTCCCTTCACACACTATTTCCCACATAAAACCACTGCACTCATGACTCCCAAGGAAAGACATATGCTGCGTGCCTGTAGGCCCAACTCACGAAAGATTTGGGACTAGTGACTAGAAAAAAGTCTACTACTTTCCAGAAAGTACTGCTTCTGAAAGTTCTTGGTGAGATCCCAACACTCTCTGCATCTGAAGCCAGCCCATCCAAGTGTGGCAAGACCAGGAACCTTATTCTCCCAAGGGGACTGTCTTGATAAGATGCATTTACAGTTCTGTCTTACTAGTGTAGGGATGTTATAGCATGTGAAAATCTGGTCCCTTGGGTACAGGTGTTCATAGCAGTATTGTTTATAACAAAATATGTAAACAACCCAAATGTCCATAGCCTAGTGAATTAATAAACAAAACATGATCTATTCATAGAATGAGATATTATTCAGCTGTAAACAGGAATGAGGTACAGATTCATGCTATAGCATGGATGAACCTTAGAAACATTATGCAAAAAGAAGCCAGACACAAAAGGCCACATATTATATAATTCCAGTTGTAGAAGTTTCCAGAAAACGCAAGGGCTAGAAGTAGGTGAAGAGAGTAGAGACAAATGGGCCCAAGGTTTTTTTGAGGGGAGGATGGAAATGTTCTAAAATTAGACAGTGGCGATCATTATACAACTCTGTAAATTTGCTTAATATCAATTCATTTTTTAAAAAAGAGTGGAAAAAATTGAAAAATTAAAAATAAAAGAGTGAGAGACAAAAAAATAAATTAAAATTGAAAAAAAGATTTCTAAATCCCTGTGTGACTTTCAAGTTTACATTTCAATTTCTAATTATTATAGTAACCATGGTTATGGTAAATAAAATTAAAAAGAGAAAAGTATTACTTTAATGTTAATTATCTAGAGAGATAAATACTATTTAAGCTTTCATATATTTCTTTCTCATCTTTCTCTAATCACATATATTTTTTAATTAGGATTACACTGTTTTTAATTGTGTCTCTTATTGACAAAATATTTTTTTCTTCCTGAATAACAAAACCTATCAGAAAAATAGGTATTTTTTAGCTAAGTGGAAATCCTATTTGGTCAGAATTCTGAATTAAATAAAATTCCTATGATTTGAAAAAAAAACAAAACCAGCCCTGCTTCTCATTACAGCCACGCCAATAGCCCCAGAGCAGAGCTGGAAAGCCACAGCCAACACGTGCTCCTTTGGGGACCGGCCCCAGCTCTGCAGGCCTTCCACAGGAAGCAATACACAGTCAGCCATGCAAACAAGGAAAACACAGAAGACTGCTCTTCGCCCTCTCGACCAATACTTGATGCCACCACAAGTGCCAAAGTAATAAAACTTCACGCTCTGGAGTGTGGCTCAGATGGTGGGCTGGTCACAATCCCATCATTCCATTGATTTCCCAGGCCCCCAGAGAGCATGTGGCATGAGAATACACCAGCGACAGCCTGGGACAAGTTACTTAATCTCTCTGAGTCCCAGTTTCCTCTTTTGGGAAATGAGGGAAAACTAGAAAGTAGGACTCCAAATGCTCAAAGTAGCAACCTATCCGGGTTAAATCGTCTGGGTTCAAAATCAAGCAGTGGGGTCCCTTTGGTCCTGTCTTGGTCATGAAATGTGCTGAGAGGTATTACAAACTGTCAGTGCTGAGTGGAAGCAACAAAGCCAGAAATGGGAGCAAGAGATGGCAAGTGCCGGGAAGACCCTGGCAGGCTGCCAACTGCATGAAATCAAAGCACTTCTAAGGCCTTAAAGTCACAGTCGTCTATGGGACAGATTCCGTCATCCAGATCCATAGGAAAAAAAATGCTGGCATTTCCCGCATGTCTTGCCACTGTTTGGCAACGTGAGAACTCGAAGCGAAATGAAGAATCCACCAACATTCGAAGGCTGGGGGGGATGGGGAGTTGATGAATGGGGACAGAGTGTCATCCTGGGAAGATGAGAAAGTCACGAGAGGCATGGTGCTGTTGGCTGCGCAACAGTGAGAATGGACTAAATGGCACTGAACCGTGTGCTTAAAAGAGATTAAGAAGGTAAATTTTGTTTTGTATGTTTTACCAAAATAAAAAGCAGCTCCTAGGAAAAATTAAAATAATGATAGTAATTAATAATGATAACCCCAAGTCATGGTTTAGGAGTTTTAGTTTGCTTTCATGGTTGAAGTAAGAACCTGAAGAATCTACCTACATAGTTCTGACGTAGAAAGTAAAGGCTGACCCATAATTCTAGAGAAGGAGGTCTGAAACTCAGCTAGTTAATTTGACCCCATCCTAAAACTCCCCAGGCCTCAGCCTCACCACACCTAAAACAAAGATGCCCCGGCTCGCTGCTCTGGACCTGCACCAAGCCCACGGCTGCACGTCCGGCATCTGCTGACCAATCCCCCAACCCCCAGTGTAAATGTAGGTGCATGTCCCAGAGGCAGGGCCATGACCGTGATCAGATTCCCCAAGGGGAGCCCACTTCCCATTCAGCTGAAGAGCCGCTGACAGGAATGGCTCCTCTCTCAGGGGCCCCACCGTCTTCTAACACTGTAAAGAGGAAAGCCCCGCAAGCCCGGGCAGTCTCCCCACCTGTCTGGAGCTTGGACCTCCTCTGACTTCTAAAGTATGGTTTTAGCTCCATATCACAGGAGTTTTGCTGATACTGAGGCTATTTTTTTCTACTGAAATAGAAAGTCAATGAAGGAGGGCACAGTCCCCACGATGCTTTGGTTCTGATACCCGGTTATGCAGAGTCATCCCTAGGGGGCTAGGGGTTGCTGATGGGAAGGGGAAGAGGAGGGGTGAGGGATTTTTTGCTGAGTGCCAAGAATTCTTGGAAGCTCCAGTATTTCCTGGGGTCCCAGAACAATAGAAGCAAAATTGGCTTGTGAAGAACCATTACATTTTGAATTACATTTGGATTTTGGATGGTGATTTTTCTCCATCCTGTGCATATAAACTGGGAAAGGCGCTTTCCCTGGGGATTTTGAGAATTCACTCGTTACCTTATCAATGAGAAAAACCAGCTAATTTTATTTGACTTCAGAAAAAGACATTACCAGGCTGGCCGGGGAATAACACACGGGGAATTGAGGATGGCAGCATAATTAAGTTCACAAAAAGCCAATTCTTATGTTTCACATACTCAAAATGCCTTCTCATCCATTCCGCCAAATGACTTCATAACATATTCAGAGTGAAAAAAGATATAGTGGATTCCTCTGAGATAGTCAATTAGTTCAATTAAAAGAGAAAAATAAGTTTTCAAGAAAGAAATTCGACCGAATGACTAAAGCTGAAACTAGATAACCAACTTCAGAGTAATTATGTGTTTCCTTTGAGTTCTTGCTCTTACAAAAGGTGATGATACGCCATTAGAAACAGCCATCCTTCTTATGATTAGTTACACTTGTGTTCCTATCTTAGCAGAGATTTATTTAAATATTTACTCTGGAACTGTCTTCGGGTGTTGACATATTTAAAGTTCCACCAGCCCCAGTAAACAGAATCTGCTCTCACTGCTCCACGACTCACTGCTCAGTTCCTTCGAGCTGGTTTCTTCCCCACAAGTGGCAACTTCTCCCAAAAACGACACCAATAACAATCTCCCTGCAAAATCCCATCGCTTCTCTTTACTCCTTATCCTCTTGGGCAACCTAACACATTGCCTCCTCTTCCAAATTCATCCCCCCTGTGTCTCTGCAAACTATCATCTGCTCTTTCAACTTGGGGATGTCTCTCTCCACCCACCTGTCGTTCTCTACTTTCACCTGTGGTGACCTAACTTGCTGGACAGGTCTCAAAGCATTCAGGCTGACAATGCCCCCATTGCTAACTCAGCCCTGGCATTTCTCGTAGGCTGTGAGCCCCTGTGCACAGTCACACTGAATATAGGGGTCATTGGCATGATCAAAGCTGAACTCATCTTTCTCCTCCCTACTACCTTCTGCTCTTCTGGGGGCCTCACCTGGATGCCTAAATCAACAAGAAGAGACATTACTTTCCTGTTCGTACCACCCACATTGTGACTCAATCCATTGCTGGTCTCCAATGTCCAACATCTCCTGTAAATAACATTGTGCGTTTCTAAAAAGTCAGTCAGATCAGATCGTTTGCCCCTCCAGTGGCTTCGTGTGGTCCGTAAAATCAGTACAAGTAACTCATCCTGCTAGTCAAGGCCGCGAGCCCTACCAGACATCTCCAGCCTCATCCCCTTACCGTCCTCCCACACACCCTGCAGCAGGGGACAGCCCGGATGCCAGGTGACTTTGCCTGTATCCACGCAGGCCAGGAGCAAAGGCTGAGCCACAGGCAACGTGAGAGTTAGCAGAGTGTCTTGTGGTCCACCCAGGACTGTGCACATGGGAGGCTGTGAGGAGCCGCTGTGGCCCGTTTCCCATTTGCCTCCCTAAGTCCCAAGACAGTTTCTCATCACCTTCCAGGTTTTGATGAGGGACGAAGCTTTCTACCTACCGCTCTTCTCAGGGTGCAGCTACAGACAATGACACCTCAGAGAAGCGGCTTTAAATTGGCTCCTCAACAACAGGGTGTCCCCTCATTTGTGATGCAGCTGTCTCCTTTCATTTTGGTGTCACCTGCACAAGGGCCACCATTGCCTCCTGGTCCTTTGACTGTTCCTGTCGGTAGTAAACTGCCTGAATCTCTAAAGCACTCATTGTGTACTTGCCAACGGACCTGCCAGACCTGGCCTGGCCTTGCACTGGACGCCTGTGCTCCGAAAGCAGATACTCACTACCCTCCCACCCCCATGTGATTCATAACCTAACTTTAAACTTAATGCGAATTTCGAAAAATAAACGTAGGATGAGATAAAATAAAATTAAGCTTGTAAATCTGGTTCAGTGCAAATGAGGGTAGGAAAAATTAAATGGAGCCAGACATTAGGTCAGTACTAGTGCATAAAATTAGAGTACTATAATTGCAGAAGTGCCTCAGATCCTTCAGGAATAAGGCAAATCCATAGGTTGACTGTTCATGGCCTGCAAATTGGCTCTAACTTTCCTCACAGAAAATTCAGAACTATTAATGCGTGCTTTGTCCCAAGAGCAAGTCTCTAATGCATAGATGATTAAAAATAAATTTAGAGAAAGGTAAATGACATCACCATGGGTCTTATTAAGATTAAACACCCCTTTCTTTAAATGGAAGACACTATTGCATAAGTGAGGTTATACGGGTTTCTTAAAAATGTTTCCTAAAATGAAAACCATTTAAGGAAGTAGCTGAAATATTGAAAAAGTGAGATTTGAAGCACAAGACCCAAAGATTATGTTATGATTATTTCATCTGGTGTGAGGGGGCTCCGCCCGCAGGGCCCCCTCAGCCACCACGAATGAGAATAAGTCTACCAAGACATGATCTGCTTGGGGAGGAAAGGTGGCCAATCTCTCAAAGGAGAAGGGCCTAGAGCCTTTTCCTCAATGGGCTTTTATTGGGTCATTTTGCATAGAAATACAGGCTCATCAATCATTGTCAGACAGGGAGGATCAAACAATAGATAACACACAAAGAACTCTGAGGGCCTATTCTGAGTCAAGGTCAGATAGCTAAGTGGCCATAAAACTTTTAGGAACAAACTCACCTTTTGCTTGGACCCTTATTTAATTAAGAGCATTTTAAACAAAGTAGGTTTCACAGGATTTTACATATTATTTCTTAGGCCTGATCACCCTAGGGAACCTGCCCTTTCCAGCACAAGGCTACACCCACCACCAGCATTGTTTCAGGCTTCAGGCATTATCTCAGGCTTAAATCAGGCAGGGTAAGCAAGGCAGCCAAGAGATTAGGAGACTTCTCATAGAGAGAATGAGGACTCAGGCTATGTCAGAGCTGAGGGGCCAGAGTCCATCACCCCCTTTTGCTGTAGCCCCCCAAGTCCTTCCTTGGGGCCTCCACGTGATCATGCCTGTCTTAGGTCATTCCCCCCTTGGGGAATCTTACCCATCATTGGCTAACTGATCAAGCACTGGGGGCCAATTGTGGATGAAATAAAAGGAGCAGAAGTGGTGCTCCTGCCAGGGAGATAAGTTTGTCTCCTTAGTGGCTTATGGTCCAAAGGTTGCTCGCTCAGCCTTAGCCATGGAGGGTGGGGGAGTTACAGCTTCTGAAACCAGGCAGGGCGGTTCCCAACAATCTGGCCCGTAGCCGGCCAGTGGTTTCATTTCTCCTAACTAATCCACCTTTCTTGATCTGCCCCATGATGCCTGGCCAAGCTCTGGCCGGCCCCCTGGGCACCATCAGCCTGGCCAGGCCCTTTTCTACTCACAAAAGAAAACCCTGAAAGGGCTCTCTCCTCAGCCAACTACCCAGTCAGTATAGAGGTAAAGTACACGGTCTTCTCTCCTGGAGTCTCTGCCTTCCTGTACCATCAATGTATAGGAATACTTGGATATTTAAATAAAAGATTGAATTTGGTGAGCAAGGAAAAGTCCATTCATTATCTCCATTCTTTGAGGGACTTTCAATGTGTTAGTATGACTTGTGTGTTGGAAATTCAGTGTCCTAATGGAGAAGGCTGAAGAACTTAAAGCCAAAGTCCTATATAAGGTAACAGGCTTGGAACCCACTAACCCTTACCCAAATATGTGAGCTATTACTGTTGGTCCTTTTGAAGCCTGTTCATCATAAGCGTGTCTGGCACAGCAGGAAAGCACCGTGGAAAGTTCCTCTTGCATGTAGCAGTTGTGTACTAACCTCGTCCCTTTCGCCCGTAGGCAATCCCCCTGCTACTGGGACTGGAACTGTGCTGATAACCCTGGAAGACGTGAACGACAACGCTCCCTTCATTTACCCCACGGTAGCTGAAGTCTGTGATGATGCCAAAAACCTCAGTGTGGTCATTTTGGGAGCATCAGATATGGATCTTCACCCAAATACAGATCCTTTCAAATTTGAAATCCATAAACAAACTGTCCCTGATAAAGTCTGGAAGATCTCCAAGATCAACAGTAAGTCCAGTTAGAGGTTCTCTCGTTACTCTGGGGCGTTGAGCCTAGTGTCGCTGGCTTGGTTTCCTCTTCTGGACTGTTTCTCCTCTCCTACCCTCTTGTGCATTCTCAAATGGTTTATTTCAAGTAGTTTATGCACTATACATATTGACAGTTTTCCCTCCAGCAAATGGATACAATTCGTAAATATAGTAAATACCAGCTCCCTATCATGCAAACATGAGAGTTTCCTCTGTTGCTTCCTCTCTTATCTTTTCTATATTGTATACAGCATACTATCCTCCCTGTACTGTACACTCTATAGGGTATGCTGTATTCTACCCACCCTATAGTGTACACTCTGTAGTGTACACTGTACTCTATACCCTACATCACATAATATATACCTTGCACTGTATACTCCGGACTGTCCACTCTATTCCGTACATCCTGTACTGTACAACTCTATACAGTACACCCACCCAGTCTGCAGCCTTCAACAGCCGGAGTCTCTGCCTCTCTCTAAGCATGTCCTGGCTCAGCTGTCTCTCCTCTCTCTCAAATAACTGTGTTTATGCCAAACTTCATGAGCACTGCGGAGAGATTTTCTGTGGTGTGCATACTTTTATAAAAGACTAAGGAGGAGAGAGGCACCAGTCCAGGAATCTTTAGGAAGGTTAACCTCTACTCCTCCAGCTTCCATGTCACACTGCAGACCTCCTCAAAATTGACTCAGTCTTTATAATGACCTTGGCTTTTCTTTCAAATCCTTGGCTTTTACTTTCAACTTTGATATGTTCTTTCATCTGTCCTATCCCTCATTTATGAAATTCGCAGGCAATGTCCCTTCTTACCAATCTTCCCATGTGGGCAGGTGGAATTCAGAACTTAGCCCAACATTTATCATCTGCCTTGTTAAGGCTGAAACACCAGTGTACGGAATTACAAAGTATCCCTCTCTCCACAATACCTCACCCACTTTCCTCCGCACTGCTAACTTCACCTTGCCTTGAAATGAACCCACACACCAGAACTCACACGTTAGACATACACTCTGTCATCAATAATGAACTTCTCCTGCCATGACTTAGTCAAGGCTCTTCTTAGATCAGTCACAGAAATTTTGAGAGAGATGGGGAATTACCCATTTCATTAGATTTTGAAAATGTATTGTACAACTGTGCATAAAATTTTCTATTACAAATCTCATATGTATTGTTATGGCCTTATCTCACTTCTCATTTTATTAGTGCCTTTCTCTTGTTATTGATTCTATTTGCCTGTTTGTCTATTTTATTGCTCTTTAAAAAACGAATGTTGTTACACTGATTATTTTTAACTAAAACAGCCTTCTTTTGTTTGAGGGGTAACTGTTTTGTTTGCTAGTTTTTGTGGGTCTAGCTGATCTGAATAATCATCACCAGTTCTTTCCAACTGGAACTTTTTTTTTATCCTCACCTGAGGACATGCCCACTGATTTTAGAGAGCAGGGAAGGGAGGGGGAGGGAGAGGGAGAGGAACATCAATGTCACATCAAAGGAAAACACCAATAGTTGCCTCCCATGTGCTCCCTGACCAGGAATGGAACCCACAACATTTCAGTATACAGGACGACGCTCCAACCAACTGAGCCACATGGGCCAGGGTTCCAGCTGGAACTTTCTTATGCAAGAGGTTCTCCTCTACTTGAGGGAGATGGAAAAATGTTCCCCGAGTTAATCTGCCATTTCACTGGGGTAGTTTGCTACCTTGGTTGTGTCTGCTGCAGCCTCTAACTTTCTGGTTAGGATGATACTTCATCCGCTTCTGTTTTCATATCCTCACACTCTGCTTTCCCTCCTGCTCTTATTTAATAGACACGATGCCTTCTAAGTTCTTTTTCTTGTCCCCAAATTATTTTTCTGAACATTTAGCATTGTCCCTCCCCAGAAAGGGGCAGTTTAAAAACAAGCAAACAAACAAAAATCCCTAGTCCTCTGGGTGATGGAAAAGAGAATAGCCTGTCCTGGCTGGGAAACTCATTTGGTTAGAGGTTGTCCCGATACACCACAGTGTGCGTTCGATCCCGGTCAGGACACATATAGAAATAACCAATAAACAAATAAATAAGTAGAATGACAAATCTATGCCTCTCTCTCTCGCTCCCCTCCCTCTCTCTCTCCCTCTCTCCCTCTCCCCCCTCTCTCTCTCTAAAATCAATAAATTTAAAAAAAGAGAGAGAAAATAGCCTGAGGCTAAAACGAGTGGTCCAGTAGGGTGACCACTCTGAGTGCTGCCCAGGGGCCTGATAAAGGCAGATATTCCTATCAAACACGGTGGTAAAGGCCCCGGCTCCACGCTGTGGACTGTGCTGTTGTTCCCGCCCAGGTCTAGGGCTGTGGGCGGAGGACAGTGAAGACCACAGAGTCTGTCCCTGCAGCAACACACAGGGTCCTGCCCACGAGTAAAGTGAGTGGGGTTTTTTGGGGGGTTTTTTGGTCCAAGAATTTATTTTGATTATTTGAATTTGCATTCTTATATAAAAATGCTCTGAGCTGATAATTTTTTCTCTTTTTTCCAGCTTTGTTGGAAAAGTTGACTGACAAATAAAAATTATATATATTTAAGATGTACAATGTGATCATTTGAGAGTAGACTTTTGCATTATTTTTTCTAGATATTGAATATGATCTTTGCGAAGATGGCTTTATTGCCATAATAAATTTGCAGGGAGAGGTTCTTGGTAGTCAGTCATTTTCACAACAGCAGATCCTCTTGAAACGGATTATGGTAACGCCAAACCACAGCCCTCCTGGATGACATAAACATCCTGTCTGTACTGTCCAGTGTGGTAGCCACCAGCCATGTGTGGTTGCAGACGCCCGAAATGTGGCCGGTGCAATGGAACCTAATTTATATTTGTATTCGATGTTAATGAATTTAAATGTAAATGCTCTCGTGGTTATGAACAAAATGCAATGCCTGTTTCGTGTGTTCTCCCTCTTTCCTTTGGAAAGGTCTGACCCCCTCTCACGAAGGCCCCCCCTTGTCTTCATAGATACGCACGCCCTGGTAAGCCTTCTTCAAAATCTGAACAAAGCAAACTACCAGCTGCCCATCATGGTGACAGATTCAGGGAAACCACCCATGACGAACATCACAGACCTCAGGGTACAAGTGTGTTCCTGCAAGAATTCCAAAGTAGACTGCAACGCCGCAGGGGCCCTGCACTTCAGCCTGACCTCGGTCCTGCTCATCTCCCTCTTCAGTTTAGTGTGTAAGTCGGCTGACTCCAGTGCATGCACACGTATGAAAACTGACCAAAGCCTTTTGTCCCCAAAATGTTTTTCCCAAAGGAAGCATTTAGGTCTGTGTAATAGAAGGTGTCACGCATAAAAGTGCTCCAACTAATGTTGAAAGGCATCTTCACACACCCCCTGGCAACCTGAGGAAGTGTGCAAAAGCACGCTTTGCTGCCCCAAGACCAGGCGATGAGACAACCCCCTGCACGTGCCACCGAACACGAGCGGATACAAACGTGCTCAGAGTAGTCAGCTGCTCTGCCAGGGCCCTGTCTCTGTCTGCACTGTGCAGAGTAATCTTCCTCAAGGTTAAAGTAGCCACTATACCTTTTTAAGAACGGTCATGAGAATTCATGTATGGCAGCTGAGCCGTAGGAAAAGAGATAAATGTATAATCCGCACATTTTTTCACTGACTGGTAGTAATGGCTATAATATAATGAAGCATTATTTTAAACAAATTATTATGCCTAGTAATATAGATGTGAGCATAAAATGATTAGATATGTGTGTCAAATATTTCCTATTCATGGAACATTAGTCCAATTTTAGCTTTAGCAGTTATTTGCATATAGTGCCATTCAAAAAGCCTTTTGAGCCTTGGTATTCATGTTTTGACAAGGATATTGATGTAATTGTGAATTAGGAAGTTGAGAAATTGATGATTAGAAAAAACAACAGAAGTTATTATATCCTGGTGACAATGGTAAGTCGGGTCAACAGGAAATCACGCATTCCGTCACCGGAACTGTGCTGTGTGTGAAGCGCTGCGCTGGGCCAGTGCCCTGTGGGCAGCACTAAGGAGGAAAAGCCCTGATAATGAGAAGTGTCTCATTTGATGGGTGGGAGGGAGGGAAGGAATGAAGGAAGGGAAGAAGGGAGGAATGAGGGAAGGAAGGAAATATATATCCCTCTCTCTCACTCCTGTATTTTTCCTTCTTTCTTCTTCCTTCCTTTTACTTCAAGAAATAAAATTACAGGTAAAGGTGTTCTTCTCCCCAGTTTTATTTCCTGTTCTCTTTCCCCAGAGACAATAGCTATTATTATATATGAGTTAGAGTGCATCCTGGCATTGCTTTATACTTTTACTACCCCCACACACACCATGTACAGTTCTAGTTTGTGCAGTTAGGAAAACCTTATCTAATTTGTATTATGTTGAGCATGATGTTTGGCAGCTTACTCTTCTTCCTCTCCCCACTATATCTCCAAGATTCATCTATGTTGCTGTAGGTCAGGGGTCAGCAAACTTCTTTCCATAAAGGGCCAGGCAGCAAATATTTTGGGTTCTGTGGGCCACATCAGGTGTCCATCACATGTTCTCTCTCTCTCTCTCTCTCTTTTTTTTTTTGCTTCATTCTTTTCTTCTTTACCACTCTTTAAAAGTGTGAAAACCTAGTTCGAGAGCCACACAAACACACTGAGGCCCACCAGCCATAGTTTACCCCTGCGCTAGTTCATTCGTTTTAACTGCTGGACAGTATCCTGTCCCATGAATATGGCGCAGTGTATATTCCTCTATCAACAGACGCATTAGGGTTATTTACAATGTTCTGCTATGACCAACTCTATCCCAGTAACCTCTGGAATCTGTTTTCCACTAGCTTCCGAAGTGAGTACTACAAGCCCAGTACTGGGTTCTAGGAGAAGTTGGAATTCACATACAGCAGAGTCTGGATAAAGAAATAAAAATGCCTGTGTCCAAGTGTATGTGTGCTTGCACACATGTGTTGTGTATGCACATGTGTGTTGCATGTGTTATGCGTGCATGTGTGCATGCACACTTATGTATGTATGGAGACAGAGAGGATCGTGAGTAGCCACTCACACATCGCTGTCTGTAATCCCGATTATACAACATCAGGTTCTCGATGGCATCCCTTTGAAGAACCAAGGTGCTGCAGGCCACAGCTGTCCTACCCACTTATCACTAATTAGACAACAGTGAGTTTTTTACATGGAGACTGCCTCCCTCTGTTTGTTGAAATGCAGATTCCCAGGCCCGTCCAACCTGTGGAACCAACATCCCAAGTGACAGTAGCCCCCAGCACAGAGACCTAGTGTTTCTGTGTTTTTACACAATATTTTATAATAATACACACGTCTGCTACTACAAATCCATGTATTAAATATTATTAAGACAATCTGTTTAAAATACTGTATTTTGCCATATATAATGTGCACCCATGTTTTTGGCCCAAACTCTCAGGAAAAAAATCCTTCATTTTAATTTTTTAATTCAATGTTTCATTTATTTATATTTAGATAACTTGTTTTTTTGTGATATAAAGGAATTTTAGCATTTATTTTTAAAGATATTATGGTACAAGAAATTTTATGTAACAAATAATTATAAAACACAAGAACAGAAACAAGGTATTTCAGGTACTACCCATGTATAATGCACATCCTTATTTTTCCCTCAAAAATTTGGGCAAAAAAAGTGTGCATTATACATGGCAAAATATGATAAAAGGAATATAAATAGATGTGACAGTATTTCCTTCTTACAAACAAGGGATTTTCTTGTGCCCCTTCTTTGGAGACCCCTGCCCTGTAGATATCAATAATGAACGAGCAGGTACCCAAAGACCATCCACTTCACCTCTCTCTGCTGAGTTCTTACATCACAGTCAATCCAAGGCAGAGTTGCCTGGTAACTCCTAAGTCACTCATGTTCATTTTACACTGAAAATATTATCATTGACAAGAGACAGGTGCGTGTACAATACTTGTATATTTGAGAGATCAAATGTGTTTTTTGTTCTCACCTAAATGGAGAGCCATCCTGTCTAGCAGCATGTGGTACCCCCACTGTAGGTACCAGTAGGTAAAGCCAAAATCATCCTCACAAAGGAGCTCTGAGTCTCCTACACAGACAGAAATGTGCTCGGTTGACCTTTCCATGTTTGGCACCACAAGACAGATATTTTCAGCTTGAAAAAACAGCATAAGAACAGGTGTTATCACTCACCTGTTTGACTTCAAATAGAACCTCAGTCTGGCTCTATACAAAAGGCATAAGATTATTTAATATTGTTCATTTGAACATTAGAGATGCCTGCCAAATATAATAATTCTTGTTTTACTGTATACCTAGTCCAAGATGTTCTTCCTAACCAGAGAGGCATGGACCTAATACGACCCAAGAGACTGGGTCAGAGCCAGCGTGAATAAGTAACCAGGGGGGAGAGGCCTATGGCTCACACACTCCCTCAGGACAGCAGAAGTCAGTGGCCAGTGGCCATCCCACCTGTGCCGCTGTTCACATTGACAAGAGGCTACATGGAAATGGTCCTAAACCATTAAACAAGGTGGAGCAGGGGGTGGAAACTTAAATTATGAAGTGCAAGGGTAAGACACCTTCCCAACTCAGCCAGACTCCTTGCAAGAATTCTGGGGTCTGGTAGAATCTGTTTGGTGTTTCTGTAGAGGAGGAGTTGGCAAACTGTGGCCCGATGGCCAAATACGGTCCACTTCCTGATTTTGTCCAGAAAGTGTTATAGGAACCCAGCCATGCCCATTCATTTTCATATTGCCCACGGCTGCTTCCTGCTACAGTGGCAGAGCTGAATGGTTGCCACAGAGACCATGTGACCCACTAAGCCGGAAACAGTTGGCCCTTTACAGAAGTGTGCCAACATCTTTAAAGTGTTGGTAAAATTGCAGTGATCACATCAAACAACATGGGAAGAAAAAAACAGGTTTTCTCCTCCCCTCAAATAAGATTCAGATCCAGGTAAACTAACATTAACCAAACACCCTGATGTTCTGTGGCCTTTCTGTCTATTTCCTCCACCAGCCTGGCGATTTTATCCCACTTTATAGATGAGAAAACTCAGAGAGGTCCCATGTGAGTGAGCAGTGAAGCCCGCATTCACCATTAGACCACAAAAAGACGATAAAAACCTTCCAGTTCCTTATGATGCCGTAGACGGCTTTACTGCAACTGAGAATTGAACTGAGAGAGCTGGACTTCCCTCTTTGACATCTAAAAATAAAGGAGATGAAACTAATGAGATTGAAAGTAATAAAAAAAAGTATGAAATTATCTTCGCCACCCACTTTGTTGTTTACATTCCATGTTGATGGCACTGAGGGACACATCACTCTCCCCCACACCCGCCCCCTGACGGGTGTCTCCATCCGGCCCTGTCTGGGGGGCTACGGAGGGCTCTGTGTGGTGTGACACAGTCAAGTTCAAGGAAGAGCATCGCCCTACGGCCGTTTTATACATTCTCTTAGGCTTAATTAGTTAACAATGGCAAGAATGTAAAAGGCCAGATCAGATGAACCACATAAACAAGTACCAAAATTAAATGCCTGTACTTTGGGAGGAGGGGACATTGAACTGTAAGCTTAATCACAAGAAAGAAGTTTAAAGAAGTGGTTAAGATGAGCAAATATATATATTTTAATCTAATGCTTTTCAGTAAGGTATTATTTGCTTTCCATAAAATTCACCCATTTTAAGTATACAGTTTGATGAGTTTTTGTGACTCTACATAATTGTACACACTACAATCAAAAAAGTCTCCTTGTACCCCTTTGCCATTGATTCTCTGCCCCAACCCACACCCTCACTGATCTGCCTTCTTTAATTATAGTCTTGTCTTTCCTAGAATTTTCTATGAATGGAATCATACAATCCACAATGTTGAGCATAGCATTGTTTTGTATTTCTTTATTGTCCAATGTGTTATGAGCAGAGACAGGGCCTAGAGAAGCACCAAACTGAGGCAGAGCAGGCGGTCCCCTGCCTGGGGGTGGCCCCAAGCTGTGCTTTGCAGAGGAGCTGTGGTCCCTTCAAGTGGCTCAACTTCGTGGACCTTGTATGAGCCATGCACATGCGAAACTAAGAGCTTTTTACAAATTACGTAGATGATCTCACGCAATCAGTGTAACAGCTCTCGGAAGTGGAATCACTTATGTTATCGTCTAAAATTGACATAAAATAGGGATTGGTGACTTTCTAAATTAGTGGGTGTTATTCAACCAAAGGTTTTTCTGTTTTTCTCAGTGAACAACATTATTATTTTAAGTTCTTGGTACACACTGAAAAGTATTTTTAAATAAAATTAGTGATGCCATTTAATGTTCTTTTCACATCCTTCTTCGAATGTGAGTGAGTCTGCAGGATATAATTCATTTCAGCCAGTAACCAGAGAGGGAAAGGGAACAGGGGCAAAGGCGACAACAAATTCAAGTGAGATGAAGGTGTTATGTGAGTTCTGAAGACTGCTCGCTGCAAAGGAGTTCGCTTGTCCAGCAACATAAAGGTCCCTGACATTGCACATAACAACCAAAAATTGCACCTAAATTAACTTCTTTATTTCCATGGCCCTTTTCTTTTAAAACAGATTTAACCCTTAACCTTCTTAATATCACCTAGTTTGTACTTGAGTCACATTACAAAGACCTTGTATACAATTTAGAGATCCTGCTTTAAATTTTGCAAACAGATGAATGACAGGTTCAACCTCTAAAATCAAGGGAGTGCAGAGTAGATGGGTGAGTTTTAGGTACTGATCTGCCCCTCAACAGGTTTTGATCAAAAGGCCCAAGCTCTGCAGAGTAACCCGTTATAGTTCCAGCGATCAGTTTATTCCAGAATGAACGGCACTTACATTACATCATAGATTGACCTTTCCACATTTCTATTTCCTTGACATTAACAAAAGATTTGGTGGTACCAGTTCCCTGTACAAATTCAAGGTATAATAATAATGAAGCAAAAATGTCAGAGACTGAACTATTTCCACCCATGCTATTATCGTGCAGAAGGAAGGCCCTGGGCGAGAGTGCAACCTAGAGAATAATTGTAACTTTGGCAACTTCAATAAACTCTGGGGTAGGACAATGCAGGCCATGAAGGTGCTGAAGTTGCCATGAGCCAAGTACAGGCAGCTTCTGGAAGCTGGAAAAGCCAAGGAAGTGGCCAGTCTCCCAAGAGCCTCCAAAAAAAACGCAGCTCTGCTAACACCTTGGTTTTAGCCCTGTAAGACCCATTTTGGACCTCTGACCTCCAGAGAGAATAAATTCGGGTTGTTTAAGCCGCTAAGTTTGTGGTCATTTATTACAGCAGCCTGAGGAAACTAATTCACAAAGTCCAAAGGATCACCACCAGGTATCTTGCTTTTGTACGTGACTATAAAAAATATCTGGGACAATCATCAATCTCTAATCTACCAAGTCAACCTGTTTGTAAAATAGCCATGCTCTGGGCTGATGTGCAAGAGATGGGGCTCCTTGGTAGCAGAGGAAATAGCGCTGGGGGTCTGGGAATGAGATGTTTGGCACCAAGCATTTTTAGAGAAGTCCAGCTTTTTAAGATATAAACCATTCTTTCTTCAAATGTTATGCTTAAGAAAAAAAAATTCCAAGGTACTACAGTGTTTATAAATGCATTTATTATAGCCTGCCAGTCATGTATCTAGTATCCAGCTGAACTGTTTTGAATCGAGTTGCAATATTCCTTGACTTAAACTCTGAATCTTTGCCATTCAGGTCTGTGAGAACTCCTGACATCTGAAGCTTGACTACCAAGTTTCCATAGCAACAGGAAAAAGAAAAAAAAATCCAAATCTGAAGATTGCCGTTTACAGCTCTCGAACTTCACAACTAGGCCTCAATTGCTCCAGATTTTCACTTTCTTTGCAATTTCACTTAGTCTGTACTTCACCATTTTGACAGCTTCTTCCTTTCTCCTTTAATTAATGGAATCCTCTGCATTTTCCCTGAGTGTTTAAAGATCATGGCACATAACATGACCTTCTGGGAGCAGGAACAATGACTACTTTTTCTGGTGTGTTGCCATGTCGCTAGTCAGCACCCCCCACGCAGCTGTGTCTGTGGGTTAGTATCTGTATATGTATGAGTATCTGTATGTGTGTGCACCCAGTATTTATAGAGAGAGACGAGACAGGAGGAGTTTTGATGCGCCATTCTTCCTTGGGAGGCTACACAAGAAGGGACAGAGCCATGGCAGCGGACCTGCCCAGGGCCCCAGCCGCAAGCTAGGCACAGCACAGACCACAGAGGGGACGCTTCTCCAACACCCATTCAGCCCGGGTGCAGCCACGACCAACAGGCAGCTCCACAGAAAGGGAGAGCAGAGACCGAAGTCTCTCTTTAGTCTGAGGACTACAACCAGTTTCACTGCCACCATATGCCGTGATCCTGAGCAAAAGCGGTGAGGCGCAGAGCGGGAAATTTTACCATCAGATGCCAAGACAAGGGCTGAAATATTCCTTCATGGGCATCCGCATGCACTTGTATGTGTCCAGAATCCCACCCACAGCCCTGGTGTGGGTTTAGTTCCTACAGGGACGTGGGTCACGGCGGAGACTCTCTCCCTCCGATTTACGATAGCAAGTGTCATCACAGAGGTCGCACGTGCATATGAAGAGGGTGACAGGTACAGTGTGTATACATATATACGCCCACATGTATAGACATACACTTAGGCACATACACACCATTTGTTTCATATACACGCATAAAATAGAGTAAATACAGGTAGTACCCTTTTGTGTGAGTCGACTACAGTTGTTTGCAAACCTAAAAATACGAGATGTTCATTATGTATAAAAAGTAATTGATTTTTATTCTGTGAGCATGTCCAAGTAAGAGGAAAGTTAGTGCTTGTACTAAGATTATCTTCTTGTTGATAAACTGAATGAACCATCAAAGCTCACACCAAATTTTTCTACCAGATAAAACTAGTGACAGCCTGTGGCTTTTTATTAGAGCTCGCCACAAACTAGGGTAAGGTAAGTGTCTTAGCATATTTTCATGCTGTTGCTTACTAAAGGTTTTAACCACGCACACACACGCACACACGCTTTCTCACGCAATCTGTCGGCATCTGTGCTTTTCAGTTCGCCTTCTGTAGGAAGTAGAAGTCATATGTTGTCTTTATTGTAGTAAAATTATACAGATAGAGTTCCATATATTGTATTTGTTTTGGTAGTAAATCTTTTTGGAGGATATAGAATGCAGAGATTTTTTTGCCATTAAAATAAATGGGTATTGGTGGTTAAAACTGCTGGACAACAGCTTTTCTCTGGTTTCTATGTTGTGTTGACTGTTGCTGATGCTGAGTCTTGTCTTTTGTGCAAGTTCACACTTTTGACTGGCCAGTCGAGCTCCCCCCGTACACTCTCGTCAGGTGAGTGAGTCTATAGAGCCAGAAGCACCTGCTCACAGCCTGGGCAAAGCACTCATCTTATCCACCTTAACGAACCATCTCAGCAGTTCGCAATCGGCTGTAAAAGGACTGCGCCCTGACAGAGGAGAGCAAGATCATCCTCAGTTTGATGACTGCGTGACACATAGTCACAGCCATCGGCCAATAGTCCTGGGACATGGGTATTTTTTCTCTCCAACAATTCCTGTTGCTCAATCAGGAGATGCCATGCCCTGAATATAACCTGATGGTTCTCCACAAGCACACGGAGCAGGCTTGGGGATGGGGGATCTGAGCCTGCACACTTACACTTGACAGGATTTCCTCTTCTGGCTTGATAGGACACAGCCTCCTGTCTCCCTGGTGGACATCGCTCCCCTCTTCCCACAAGGCAGGGGGAGAATGGTCACCCTGGAACAAACTGAGGACCATCCTCAGATGGCCCAGGGCTCGGCAGCCTGACCCACAGGCCAACTAATTGATGATCCCAAAGCTCACCCTCCCTCATGAACCTGGGCCATCCCTGGGAGAAACACAGATGTCAAGTTACCCATTCACTCAAGTAACCAGACGGACTCCTCCTTTCCTCTCAAGCCAGTAGGCTCTCTGTACTTCACAAATGGGTATTTTTATCTTGAAAAAGAGAAATCAAGTCAGTGGATTAATTTAGCTTAGAACACAGAAAAATAGGAGTAAAGTGCATACTTCATTAACAAGTAACATATGCCTTAATTTCCCCTATTTAAGTGTATGTCCTTACCCCAAGTTCTTATCAGGACAGAGATATTTCTATTGTGTTGTTCTTTTCAACCCTTTCTCTCACACACACACACACACACACACACACACCAGTTCTTTGAAGCCAAAGTGATAGCATTTTCTGAATTATAGGATGTTTTTAAGTTGCTAGAATGCATTTACCTTGTTTACTGAAAGCAAAAGTATAAATCAAAACATTATGTCATTATTATCAATGCATTTTCTTTCAGTCCAATTATTGAAAAAAGAAGAAGCCAAGTAAGAAATTGCTTTTCCCAAGGGCTGAGCACAAGACTGAGAATTTTATTTCCATTGAGTGAACAGTCACACCTTCTTCACTTTTTATTAACACATCGGCCACGTTAGTTCATTAAAAATTACATTTTCCCATTTTGCATATGATAAATTGATTATTTCAGAAAATTTGTTTTAACAAGAACATGCATTTTCTACTTTTGATCAAAGTTACCTTAATACTGCCGGTTCTCCCCAAACAAACATCATTTCAGGTGGATGCACCTGCCACGACTTTCGGCCAACACCTGCAAATCTGAACATCGTAACAAAACAAATTCAGCTAAACTTCATGTAGGTGGCAAATAAGACTTCGATTCTTAAAAAATATTTTTAGAAATTCTGATAACTTATCCCAGAATTTCAAAATGTCATTTTTAACTTTCTGTTAAATGAAATAAGCATCTATATCAAACCTTGAAATAGATCAGATTGCATTTTATCCAATGTGGCAACTAAAGAATTACTAACGAGGCCATGCTTGGTGCTGGGTTTGGCACAACTGTACCAGTACACAGACTATCCAGGCGATTCTGAAGAAGATTCTGTAGTTCTCCTGGTGTGTATGAACAAGGTACAAAAATGCAATTAATGATGATGATGATGATGATGACTTACATTTACTAATTGGTTATTATGGTGCCCACACCATGCAAAATCCTTTATGCCTATTAACTCACTGAATCCTTACAACAGCTCTGTGAGGCAAGTACTATTCTCTCCCCGAGCTCACAGACAGAGAAGGCTGAGGCTCAGGCAAATCACCTGGCTCGCCCAAGGTAGGTGGTCTTCGGACCCGGAGCCCAGGGCCACGCCGTCCCTGCTCTAGCACACTGCCACTGCCAACGCGGCTGCCTAAACAGGCACAGTGTCTCTGCTCCAGACCAGGAGCTCTCCTCTGAACCCCCAGTTAGCGTGGCCAACTGAACAGACCTTCTGCATTTTCTTAATTCTAAGACTATTCTGTTAAGAGCTGTTAACACTACTCTAAATTAACACTGGAAGCTTAAAATTTTTTCCTGTACAAGATATTACCATTTTCTTGACTCTTTTCTCCCTCCTTTCCATGGCTTGTGAGCAGGTACATGAGGAGCCTCTACCAGACTAACTAGATACCTCAGTTACCCAAAAGAACATTCATGTCCTCCCAAGGACCAGTCCCAGCCAAGCCAACTGAGGGGAGGGCAAACTGAGGGAGAACGTGGGCTGGGATCAAGAGCTGTATTGTGCTCAGCTGGAGACAAATTCTAAAGGATCTTCAAGCAGTTCCTGAGTCTGTAAACATAGCACATTAATCTATCCATGTGTAGTTCACTTAGGCATGAATGGACAGGTAAACCACAGCAAGAAAAAGGTGAGCACTGAGGAAGAATGAACCACCTACTCTATTTACTAAATAATAATAATAATCACAATAATCTGACTACACCTTTCACAAAGGTGAGGGATCCCATCTTATCTGGCTGTTGAGATTTGTCTCAGAACCTGATGATAATAGGCTTTTATAATTGTTCATCTAAAGCAATTAACAGTTCTTGTGCTATGTAAAATGTGTTACCCTCATTACATTTCCTATCACTCGTGGATCAGCCCGCTACTGAAAAAATTCTACAGCATTGACTGTGTTTATATAAAAGCATATACAAAATGTGCAAAGACAGGAAGAATGGCAGGAACGAATGTGTAAGCCAGGATTTCAGATGAGATCTTTAATTCCATAAATGAAGCCTATAATTTACGCAGAAATAATTCAGATAGTCATCAAAGTCAGTAGGCAAGAAAGTGTCTTCCTGTCACTCATGCTGCATCACGACAGTCACATGTATGGGTGGAGGGTTGCTGAGCTCCCTAAGCACTTGAACCCTTTGCCGCGGCCCCTCGGTGCCGGTGGAGAAGCGGTGGGTGTGGCTGGATAGCAGTGATTTTCACAGCGAAGCTCTGAACCTTTGAGAAAGTAACTCAGAGGAGCACTATTAGTATATGCTGACATTTTCCATTGTCTACTACGTTTTTAAAGATTTTTCTCCGGAAAGTACGAAAGTCATTTTTTATCCATTCGGATTGTTAAAGAGTTACAGCTGAAGGCTGTGTGGGAGAAAGCAGGTGTTGTCACGCACTCCTCAGCGCTGGGATGGTGTTCGGTGTCGATGCCCAGATCAAGTATCACTAGCCCAAGACAAAAGTGTTCAGGAGTTTTAA
Source organism: Glossophaga mutica (assembly GCA_039655065.1). Taxonomy (NCBI): domain Eukaryota; kingdom Metazoa; phylum Chordata; class Mammalia; order Chiroptera; family Phyllostomidae; genus Glossophaga; species Glossophaga mutica. The sequence continues at coordinate 27,550,909 of CM077315.1, forward strand.
ATAATTTTTTCCATAAACATGCAAAAGGGATAAAAGTTCGTCATTTAAAAATACTGAATTCTATTGCAGATGCAGTTCCTTTGAGCCCTAGTTGCTGACTTGCTTAAAGTTTCTGAGCTGTAAATTAACATTTGCTTTATTCTGTAGTTGCAAAGAAATTTGTCACTTGTTTGTACGATATTCAAATAAAGGTTGTGTGGGATTTTAATGTGTGTACTTGGTCTTAGACCATCTTTAGCGCAGTTTAAACACAGCGACAAAGTGAGCAAAGGGCTGTTTGTTTGCGCACGGTGCTCTGGTTGGCCTCTAGTGTCTAAACGCCAAGACTAAAACCAAGTGCTGCCTGCTTGATAATGAACTATATTCCTTTCTCCTTTCCTAACAATTCAATCCCTCTGATTTGGGGGGAAAGCAGAGAGATGACAGATTAGAATAGATTAGACAGACAGACAGACGGATCATAAATTAGTTGACGATAGATTGACTGATGATAGCTTCATAGACAGATTGATGATAGATAAGTAGATAGATTAACTGATGATAGATCGTTTGATGATGAGTAGATTGATAATAGATAAGTAGATTATAGATAGATGATAGATTGATGATAGATGATTGGTAGATGATAGGTAGATGATTGATGACAGATTGGATGAGAGATTGATAATAGATAGATAGATAGGTAGATAGAGAAGATAGACAGCAAGATTACTTTAGTGAGGGCCTTAAAAAGAAAGGGAAGGTGCTACTACAGTCACACCTCAGTACTCGTTAGCTTCAGGACTTGTCAAACCCCGTGCTTGTTGCATTTTTGATGAGAAAATGTCTCAGCACTCGGCCCTTGCTCTGGACTCGTCGCACTTGCTAGACCTAGTATGAGCCACGACACTGCCCCACCGGAGAAAATGCTTTATCACTCTCACTTGTTTGGTACTCGTCAGTTTCGGCACTCACCGTGAATTCTGGAATGAATTAACAGGGAGTACTGAGGCAGCACTGTATTCAGAAAGTGCCTCCTATGAGCCAGATGTTTTACACATTTATATTATGGGTTTGGAGAGACAGAAAAGGTTTAAAGTGTCCACTAAGGGCTGGGAGCAAGCTCAGCCCAGGCCACTAGAAGGATGAGGCGCCATATCCTACAACTGCTGTAGTGCCACACCAGCAGGTGTGTGACCCGGGAGAAAACCAGGAGAACCGCAGCTCAGAACCAGGTTGGGTCCTAGCAGAGCTGATGCTGGTGCAACCAGGGAAAGGATGAATTAAAAGTTCTCTAAGGCCCAGCGATGGCCATTCCTTCTCTGTTTATGCAAGGCAAACACACACAGACATCTAAGTGCAGTGTAGACACACAGGCACATTACCACCTTCCTTAGCGTGGATCTGGGGCAGAAAGAGTGTGGAGAGAACAGCCCTGCTTGAACCAAAGAACAATTATAAAAGTACCACATTAAGCTAATGTAAAACCAAACCATCTTGAAAGGGAAAAAAGAGAATTACTTCAGTTATGCAGTTAGTCTAGGAAGAGCTATTTCAAAAATGCTAAGAGAAGGTAAGACCACTATGACACTTAAAGGTTTAAAATGAGGGTTGTTCAAAACCAAAGTTTTAAAGGTTAATTACTAGTGCCTTACACACGATACAGTAGTTTTGTTAATGGAACGATGTTCAGTTAGGTTCAGTGTGTCAACCGTACAGGGTATATCAGCTGTGACTACAAATTAGTGAAGAATTTGCGTACAGCACCTGTTCAAAAGCCCCTGGGCTCTGTGCAGACAGAATATGCACACTGCCTTTCTAAGTGCACACACAAAAAAAGTATCCAGCAAAAATGTGTCATTTGCCTACTGTTCATGTAAAGAAAATTTCAATTTGGATAAAAAGCCTTCAAGTCTCCTGCCAGAAATACACACACACACACACACACACACACACACACACACGCACACACACACACAACCTCCAGCTCTTCATGCTAATTCATGTTCTGTGCTACTCACAACCATAAGCCAGATATGGCTAGAAATCTGGATGTGGGCAGCCAGTCTTCTATGCTGGGTGTGGTGTCTCCAAGGTTTGGGGTCCAAAGTGAAAAGGCCTGAAATCCCACCCAGGATTGACTGCTTACTAGCTAACTAATTCTGGAGCTTCATGTCAACACTTTATAAAACACCAAGTATAGTACAAATGTAGCGGTATGACTTTACCAACTGTTATGGGTTGAATTGTGTGTCCCCGCCAAAAGACACATGTTGAAGTCTTAACCCCCAGAACTTCAGAATGAGGCCTTATTTGGAAACAGGGTCTTTGCAGATATAAATAATTTGATTAAGGTCATAATTGAATAGAGTGAGTCCCTACTCCATAGGAAGAAGTGAGGATACACACAGGTCAAAGGCCATGGAAAGATGGAAGTGGAGATTGGAGTGATGCTAGCTAAGTAACACCTACAAGCTGAGGAACATCAGGAATTGCCAGCAGCCACCCTAGCTGGGTGGCTCAGTTGTTGGAACGTCATCCCGTACACCAAAAGGTTATGGGTTCAATCCCGGGTCAGGGCATGTACCTGGATTGCAGGTTTGATCCCTGGTCAGGACTCATATGGGAAGGAACTGATCAATGTTTCTTGTTTCTCTCCCTCTCTCTCTCTCTCTCTCTCTCTCTCTCCTCTCTCTCTAATTTCCCCCATCTCTCTCTCTCCCTTTCTCTGCCTCTAAAATCAATAAACATATCCTTGGGTGAGGATTATAAATTTAAAAAGTTAGAATTCCCAGCAGCCACCAGAGGCTGAGAGAGAGGCAAAGAACAGATTCTCCTCAAAATCCACAGAAGGAACCAACCTCACTGACACCTTGATCTCAGACTTCTGGCCCCCAGAACTGTGAGACAATAAATTTCTCTTTTTTTAAATTGAGCAGTTTGTGGTGCTTTGTTACAGCAGCCCTAGGAAACTCATACACTATCCTTCAATCTCAATATGTACAGAGGAAAATCCTCAAGAAAAGGCCCAAGGGAAAATAAATTCATACGTGAAGAACAAGTGAACAGAATTCTAGGCAATGTCCCTAGATCCCTCTAAAGCCAGTGGTTCACCACCCAGGGTGACCCTTGTCCCACCCACCCACCCCAGGAGACACTTATTGGTGTCTGGAGATATTTTTGGTTGTCACAGCTGAGTGGGGGTGATGCTATTGGCATCTCCCGGATATAAGTCAGAGAATCAACTCAACATCCTACAATGCACAGGGCACCCCACCCCACCCCCACAATAACAAAGAATTAGCTGACCCAGAATGCCAGTGGTACCACTGCTGAGCAACCCTGCTCGAAACTGGGACAACTCAGAGAATTCTAGAATGACAGAAAAAGGAGAAGGGAGAATCAGAAAGCCCTGGACTCGAGTCCTGTCTCTTACTCCCTAGTTTGACTGCCTGGTTTAAGGTTTCAGCCCTCAAAATCATATAATGGTCACAATTATATCACAGAATTCTTCTGAGGATTAAGCTAAAACACTGAGAGATGTTTATTTCAAGTGATCAGGTAAAGTACTAACCAAACACCAGTTAACAACAACCAGTTATAAAGAGTTTAGCCCCTTTGGGATAGAAAGGAAGATGGGGTGGGGGTGCAAGGAGGGGATACAGGTGAGGGAGGGTGAATTTGGGGTCAGGGAGTGAAACTGGGAGAAGAGAGTTGAGTCTTATGCTCTCGTGGCTAACACCCCTTTAAATGTTCTAAGCATTACAGACACTGGTGGGTTCCCTTACAGCTTCTCTGCAGCAAAACTCAAGCAGGAACCAAGCCCAAAATACAGCCCTTAGATGATAAGCACTGCATCTCCTACCCCTCGCCAATGAGACCCACTTCAGAGGCCATCCGTGAGGCGGGTGCTTGAGATCCCAACTCAGCAGCGCCCCTCCCTAACCAACCAAATCCAGCCTCTTAAACCGCACACTGCTCCCTCTATAACCAAACCAAAAACCCTTCCCCGCTCAACACCGTGGGACATCATGTTGAATGAAAGAAGCCATGCACTAAGAAGGCCTCACTGTCTGATTCCATTTACATGAAGTTAAAATGCAGGCAAAATGAACCAATTGTGTTCAAAGTCAGTTCATTGGTCACCCTTGTGGGTGGGTGGGTGTGAAAGGAAAGGGGTTGAAGGGTTTCCAGGGGATTGGCCATGTTTCTTGGCTTGGGGTCGGGGAAGGTGGGTTACAAGAGAGTATGGGCTTTGCGAAAAGTAGTTTAGGATCTCTGCACCAACCAGAAGGTGTTTTATAATTCAATTAAAAGCAAAAGTCGACCTGCCCCACTGCGCCAGCACATCCACTCACCGCTCGTGGGGAGAAGGAGAAACACTGTGGTCGAGGGCATAACTGGGCCCTCACCTGGGCAGCTGAGCACATGATGGTCTCAACCCTCAGGCCTGGTACCTTAGTGTCTCCCCAGGTGTTTGTGGGGTTTTGTTGGAAGGCAAGCGGCAGCACAGGCCTGAGCTTGACTCCTCACAGGCACCTAGCAAGTGCGTTTCAACGGGGCCAAAGACAACCAGTGCAATCTTTAACGACAGCCTGGGAAGAGGTGAAAACAGCCCCTTTAACCGCGGACCCCACAACCTCGCTTCCCTTTTTCTACCTGTACTGAGTGCGGGGCGTGGCTAGGGGCGCGGCTATGGCGAGCTAGGGGGCGGGGAAGTGCTGGGTGCAGAGGGGGGCGGGGCCTCGTTCGTGACGCACGCGCGGGACCGCAGGCCTTTCCGGCGCGTGACACCAACTACAGCTCCCACAACACCCCGCGGTCGCGCGTCTGTCATCTATCGTCGCGAGAAGAAGCCGCTGGGGGCGTCTGCGCTGACAAACGGAAGTGTTGGTGACGGTCTGAGATATCACCGCCAAACTGGGAACCGGGGAGATGGCCGAGACTGACCCCAAGACCGTGCAGGATCTCACCTCGGTGGTAAGGGTCGTCTGTGTGGGCCCGAGGCCGTGGGGTCCCGGGGCGGCGCAGGCAGGTCTCACGGACCCAGGCGTCTTCTCCGCGGCCGCGGGGGGCCTGGTCTCTGGAGGCCGTGTTTCTTGAGGCTTCGGCTACCGAGGCCTCTGGCCACCTTGATCCCCGCCCTCCCGGGCCGCTGGGTGTAGGCCCCTGCGCCCGCTGACGTCCGCAGGTTCGTTTACCCCCACTCACCTGTTCCTGAACCGCACCCCCGGGTGAGCCCCTGGTCCCCGCCTGCTTCTAGCCCACACCCTTCAGCTCCCCGCGCAGCCCACCATTCAGCGCCTGCCTCACACCCTGATGCCTCCAAGCCCTCAAAAACTACCGAAAGAACCAGCGAATTTTGAATGGCAGCGGGGCCCAAACGGGGAGGGCTTCACCGACCCATCAGCCTAATTTGACAGATGAGGAAGCAAACCGGGGGAGGGAAATGCCGTGCTGAATCCCAAAAGGCTGAGCTGGAGCTGGAACCCAGGATCCTAGTCTCCCTCTGGGACCAGGACTCCTACCCTCATCCCATGGCGGTGTCTCGGGGTAAGAATGGGCGTTTTGTTTCGTTGTTTCATAGGTGCAGACACTCCTGCAACAGATGCAAGATAAATTTCAGACCATGTCCGACCAGATCATTGGAAGAAATATCCTTTGAATTTGTAGTCAGCCTCTAATGGGTGTTTGCATCCTACTTTCTCCGTAGTGGTGTCAATGAATGGATGGTGTTTCGGCCAACTTCAGCCAGTCATTTACCAAATTTTTTACTGAGCGCGATGTACCGTATTTTACCCTGCATAATGCACACTTTTTCGCCCAGATTTTTTTAGGGAAAATAATGGTGCACATTATACATAAGTAGTACAAATTCTGTGTGTATATAAATGTTTTTAATTATTTTATTTGTGCTTATGCATTAAAGGTGTAACCTAGAAAACAATAACGATACCTGTATGCAAAATAATACCCTAGAATATGGTAATAGGTTTTGTTGGACTTTTTAAGTTGAATTAAAAAATTAAAACCAAAGATTTTTTCCTGAATGTTTGGGCCAAAAACATGGGTGCACATCATACATGGGAGCTCACAATACACAGCAAAATACGGGGGTACTTTTCCTGAGAAGTACTGTGTGAAGAGCTGGGGACACAGCTGAGCTAGATGCCCGGCCCCTGGGAATTTACAGTTGATCATAATGATGCCTCATATGATTGACTGTTGACCGAGAGCCAAACATTTTATGTGTATCTTTCCTCTGATCCTCACCATCACCTGATGAAGGGGTTGTAGTGTTACTTTTATTTAGCGGCCGAAAAAACAGAAGCCTAGAAAAGTAAAACAACTTGCCCAGATCCCATCACTAGTGAAGGATAGGGCTGGGATTCATTCCTTCCCCAAGACCCCTGTGCTCTTAACTGCCAGAATACAGCTGTGCCCTGCTTAGGGACTCGGATGCATTCTGAGAAATGTGTCGTTGCATGATTGCATCCTCATGCTTAAACTACGGCAGTGTGCTACAGAAACCCAGAAGGAGCGGCCTGCCACACGCCCAGGCTATCTGGTACGCCACCGCCGTGTATCTGGTCCACTGTTGACGTAAATGGCGTTGTGCAACATGTGACTGTCCACAGGGAGTGGGAAAACCAGTTTCACTAAGACAGGCGTGTTTAAGGCCAGAGTCTACAGGCCCTGGAGGAAAAGGCTAGGTATGAGAGGTGTTGATGCGCTTCCTCTTTAACTTCGCCACTTGATGATATGAGTAGTCGCATCGATGACCTGGAGAAGAACATCGCAGACCTCATGACCCAGGCCGGGGTGGAAGAACTGGAAGGCGAAAACAAGATACCTGCTACACAGAAGAGTTGAAGGTGAGGGGAGGGCAGGGTAAGTATGGTGCGTCATCACTTAGATGGAGCCGTGTTCCCCGTTTTTATTCATTAGACCTGTGTCCCCATTAGTTATCCTTTCGGTGAGGATTTTTAAACTCCTTTTTCTCCCATCTCATTTTTAGCATTTTAATTCCCAATAAAAATAAAGTTCCCTGAGAATTTTTAAGTAACTATAGTACCAAGCAGAATATACAGTAAAAGACAATATTTTTTTTAACTTTTGGATGTGTCCTGGCTGTACCAAAGTATAAGTTATTATGAAATACAAGTTGCTTTGCAAAGTACAAGAAAATAAATAGAGGTTTCAGTGATAAAAGCCTTACATTTGCTGTTATCTTAACAATAGACTGGGTTCATTCTCTGTGTGAGTAAATCACATGGTGGTTTTGTGTGGGCGGTCATCTTTATTCCTATATAGAGAGAATTTAGAAAATGTCCTACCAGTCTTAGAAGCTTCTTGTAGCCCAAAAATCCATCAAGTGAATGAGAACATCCTCTTGAGAACTGAAGACTTTGAGTTACAGGCATGACACAAAGAAAGGCGTAGGAGGAGGGGATGGATTCAGAAGTTTCTTTAATAAAAGATTTCCAATTAAATGTATTTCTGCTAGAATGTCGTGCACAGAAAATAAGTTTAGTTCACTAGGGGGTTCTGAAAGGGTTTTTAGTTGATAATTCTAAGTATCACTATTTGTCCTCAGACATCGAGTAACATGTTGATGGTCTTTCCTTTTTCAATAGGTTGCTAATTTACCCTGAAATCCGGAACATTGGTTTCACAAGCCAGGAGAAGACCAAATGGCTCTTTGCAACTAATTGCTATGCGTAGACAGGTCTGATATTGTAAAGTGTGCATTCTTCTTCTCACATACTATATAGTTAGTTGGTAGAGCGATCCCCCCGCCCCCATAACTTCACATCTTGGATCTTGGTCAGTTGTGCTATTAAATATTAAACACTAAAACTTTGGCGGTTCCTACATAAAATTGTCAATTTTTTTAGTGTATTTTTGTGAAATCATTTTTCTTCTGTCATTTCTTTTGTAAGAGTTGCTGTTTGATAAAAGTTGCTGTGTAATTTTTTTCCTATTAGACATACAGTATGTTATTCTGTTATAATTAGACTTCGTGAAGTAAGACATTTGTTGAGTTTAGGGTTCTTTAATTGTGAACAGAGTGACTGTTGAACTAACACCAAATAGTATGTTGGTGGTACGTTCGAATGATTAAAAACATTTAAAATTGTTCATTCAGAAATACCTGGCACTGCTCTGTTGCCAAAACTCAAACTTGAACTTAGATTTTATGTCTAAGTCTTTGAAGTCAGATGCTAGAGTAATGAATAGTGACCACTGCCCCTTCAGCGTGAGAATTTTTAAACACGGAAAACGACAGAATTGCCTGATGTAATGAGGCATTCATTAGTTAGAGTTTTGCATGAGATCTGAATACTTTAATAGGACATTACATTGTTCATCTACAATAGTTGCTGTACCAAAATCTGGCAGGATTTTAAAACTCAGTTACTCCATCTTTTCTTTGAGCTCCTGACTGATTGGAAAAAGAAACAGAAAAGGAAAAGAAACAATAGTAACTCCAGACCCGTTGCTTCCACAGAAAAGTATAAAGGAGTTGTGGTAGGCTCAAGTTTTTTAAGAAATACTGTTTTGTTAAACTTTCTTACCTACATTCTTGCAGAGGAATGGCTTTATTATTGATCCTAGAAGCCAGGGATTGTAACTCTGCTGCTCAGAAATGTAGTGTCAGGACTGCTAAGTCCAGCGGCCAGGGTTGGCTGGGAAGGAAATCCACGTGACTGGCACAGCAAAGTGATTTTGTACCGAAAAAATGACAAAGTTGAGGCACAGTGTAGCGCCTCATAGAGGAAAACCCTTCACGAACACAGAATGGTTTTTTAAAATTTTTCTATATCACCAGTCTTGATTGTTTGTATTGCAAATATATATAATATTAAGAGCTAATTTTTCCTATTTATAAATTATATGGAGAACACCAAGGAGCACATTTCTTCTGTGATAAAATGGATTAACCCCTGTTATTACGCAGCTGTGAAAACTCCTTTGATGGGCCAGTAGGTTGTGCTGCAAGGCTTAGCCCTGGAAGCCCCAGAGCCTCCTGGACTCCAGCCACCCAGCCGGCACCTGACCTGCGTGTGGGTGTCTGCGAGCCTCGGCAAGGGCGACTGGAGATGGTGCCGGGGAAGATGGGTCAGGACTTAGGGAGGGGCTGGCTCCCTTAAGTGCTGGAAAGGTTCCTGAGGCACGCTCCCCTGACCAAAAAGTTCTGCCATGAATAAAGGTGCCTAAAATCCTGCTACTGAAGCTTCCCGTGTGTCAAAAGTGATTTGTTTGGTTTTTCACATTTTCGGATTAAAACACATGGACCATTTTAGATGATAAGCTAAAACCTCTGGGAGGATAACCAAGGGTGGAATGGGAAAGGGAGGTGCGGGTGGGGACTGCGGTGCGGGTGGGGACTGCACTGTGAGAAGCCTTCGTGACTGCCGGGGTGCCCTGACGGGGGTCCAAGGAGAACTTATGTTTTACGTGTTCAAGAGGAAACCTTTTCCAAGCATGTGCCCCAGGGCACTCGTCCTGGGAAGTTCCAGAAAATAAGGGTTTATGGTCCCTTGGGTTTAGAAAATTTGCCTTGTGCTATATTCACTTCATGAAAATTCACAGTACAAATTAGCATGTTGAAGGCTCTGAGGTCCCAGAGCAGAAAAATGATTTCTTTTTCTCACCTGCCAGTTTCCAAGTTACTTGACCAAGGATCATTTTTTATACTTAGCACCTAATTAACATTTCACTGAACGAGTGTGCTGTAAAATGCCGTGCTCACAGGGAGATGGCCTTTAAAGTGATCCGGCAGAGCTTGGTCTCCGTTCATAAACGAGCGCCTGCGCTGCCGCACGCTGGACCCACTCTCCAGGCAAAGCTCCGTCTCCTACAAAACAGGCTTTGTGACCCTGGTGAGGCCTTCCCATCTGTCCAGGTGGGTGGCTGGTCTCCACTCTTAGCACAGTGTGAAGTGAGAACTGCCTCCTAAGCTACAGTGACCCACGCTGCCACTACCTCTCACCAGTCAGCCTTTCTGGAACAGCCTGGGTCTTCCAGAGAAACAGCTACTCCCCCCAGGGCTGCATACGCACCCCCTCCTTGTCCTGTGGCCTCTGCTCCACGAAGCTCTGTCTGTGGCCTGTGTGCGTGCATCAGTGCCACCCCTTTGGAGTCCCAGGTGTGATCTTGTTGTGCAGGAAAATGTCTGCCTCTCGTGTTCCCCAACTAGTTTCTGTTCATTTAAAGCAGGGGCATCAAACGCGTTTTCACCGGGGGCCATGTCAGCATCGCGGTGGCCTTCAAAGGGCAGAATGTAATTTTAGGACCGTGTAAACGTGACTACTCCTTAACAGTTCAGCGAGAGCTCAGCGCTGCTGCTGAGTAGAAACAAGGTGCCGGGCGGGATAAAACACAGTGGAGGCCGGATTCGGCCCTCGGGCCTTGTGCTTGCCCCTGTGATTTAAAGGCTGATGAAGACCCTCCTTCGGGCTCATAAATCCAAGTACTGTGGAGGTGTTGCACCAAGCACAGTGGCCTTCTGTCTGATTAAATGCCCTCGTCTCCCGGGCTTGGAGGCCTTCCCAGCTTCCTCATTTGACTTCTAGTTCATCCTGTTTTGCTTCAAGCCACAGGATTCTAAATATTTCAATCTTACTTGCTGATCAGTTTTGTTTCTCTACTGTTTTGTTTCTAGTAAAGTACTATCATGTTTGACCTTAACAGAACAAACATGCAGTATTTCAGGAAATTAAAGATTAATTTGCCTTTGTGAGTCCTTGGAATCCTAACGGCACTTAGAGCATTGTTGCTATGGAGACAGAGACTTCCAGTCAACTGAACATGAACTTTTTTAACATCCTATTTGTAAATTGAAGGTTTCCCATATAGATAATTACGTTCCTCTTTTTTTCATATTCAGTGTAGTTTATATGTTTTGGATTACAATGGAGGCATTTGCGCACTATGTTGTCATACCTAACCCTGAGAGTTTCCTAGCAACAGTTAACAATTGCTCAGAGTACGATAGAAAGCATTTACTAAGAACACTGCTGCTGTTCTAAGCATTCTGTTTACCTTACGGGGCCTCATCTGACAACCCTGTGTTAGGGTTGTATCTGATCGGTCCCCGTTTAAACAGAAGGATCGCAGGGTTGGGTTCCGGTGGACCAGGGTCACAGAGCTAGAAGCAGTATCAACTGACCGCGGAGCTCGGAGAGCTAAGATTTCCAAATGCTTACGTCAGAGCTGCAGAGGTCTTAAAGCGGCACCCGTGCAGCCAACACCTGAAATCCTTGTCTCCTGTGAATGATGTTAAGCATCTGATTTTAGCTTCAGCCTCTTTAAAACTCCTTTCACTGAATGAAATGGTGGTGGGGGCATGAGTCACTGCCCAAATCGAAAACCAGAGGGACTGTGATTGAGCATCACACGCATCGACCCCACAAATCGCTGTGGAAATAGGAAAGGAGTTTGTTCTACAAGTCAGGTTAACTGGTGAAAAAGAATCAATTCTAATGCTTTGCCCTCACATGCTGAGGCTCTCACAAGAGAGGTGCCTGGAGGGTCCTCAGACACCCGCCAGGGTGAGGTCTGTATCTAACAGACCTTTCCGAGGCTCCCTGGCCACCACCGGTGAACTCATGTTTTATTGCTCTCTCCTTGATCAAGGCCAAAAGAGTTCACATACCACAGAAGTAAATGACATGCATGTCACATGGGTGCCGCCCTGCTTTGTGGTCATAATCTTGGTCGTATATTAATACTTTTCTACTCTGTGGACACATTTTGACCAATTAATCCTATTGGTCAGTGGCAAAATGTCTACCTTCCAAAGAGGAACAGAATTAATTCCCAGTGGTTAAGGATAGCCTAGGTTCAGGGTCAAGCCCCTGGGAGCACTCAGCACAGCCCTGTCAGCACAAGGGGGCCGCGTTGTTTCCCGAGGCAGAAGCCAGGAGGGAGGGCAGCTCCCCGGGCGGGGCGGGGCGGGGCGGGGCGGCACACCTCCAGAGACGTCAGGGACCCAGGTTCGGACCATCCCGATGCATCCCACGGAAAGAACGCCTTTCTCCTTCCCTTTGTCTCAAAGAAGAAAGAACGTTTTCCCAAAGGTATTCCCACTCAGCTGACGGTGCCATGTCCTTGAACAGAACAGGCCTTGGCAAGGCACAGGCCTCAAGTGACACGCTCGGCCCTGTGACTCTTGCCTTTTGATCGTTAGTCACAACTTGGGGATTGACAGTGCTTCTGGGATCTGGCGGTGAGACCGAGGATGCTGCTAAACATCCTACTTTGCACAGGACGGCCCCCACCACAGAGTTCTCCTGGCCCAAGTGTCAACAGTGCCCAGGTGGAGAAACCCCAGCTTCACCATTCATGAGTTAACCTGTGACCAGAAGGAGGTCTCCTCGAATAGCTCCTGGACCCTCTGGGAGGGAAGGTAAAGACCAAAACCAGATTCTATCAGAAAGGAAAGGGGTGGCTATTGGGTGGACAATGTACAGTGTCTGTCACAGACTTCGTAGATGTAGCTTCTGGATTATGAATTGTAACAGTAGAGGTGGTTAAATAAGGAATTAGCTGGTTTTCATTCTTGGCTGCACCTAGGAAGCATTTCAAAACCTCAGGACCAAGGCAGCCCCCAGACTCCCCTGTATCCAGAATCCCCGCCGGTGGGCCCAGACAGGGAGGGCTGTTTAAGCTTGTATGTGCATCCAGGCCAGGAACTACCTTCCAAAGGGACTGTCTACAGCTGCTCATCGGTGGCATAATTCGCCGAGCAAATTAGATGGGGTTCTGCCAACTTTCTGTGTCAACTCCGCTGACACTCCCAACTTACACAGTCGAAACAGGTTCCTTATCTGGCACTCAGTTCAATTCTCGTGTCATTTTTGCTTTAACGACCAGATGGTGCCACCGCTGTTGGAATAAAAGGATGCCATTCCCTGAGAGGTGATGTCTTGTTAACCAGGTTCAACTTCAAGTGGGCCTCACGCCCCTGATGGCCCACCCTGCCACACCGGTACCAGCTGGGGGCTGGGTGTTCTCCCCTGTGTCATCTCACTAGCTGCCCAGAACCCATGAAGGGGGCTGACATCAGCGAGTCTTCCAGCTGGAGTTTCTCTCTCTCTCTTCACTTTCAAAAAAGGGAGATCCCTTTCTCAGGTCTGCGAGGAACATGCACAAAGGATACATGGACAAAGCCAAAGCAGGTAGGATCGAGGGTGGGAGGGACGGCTGGGTGGGGTGGCAGGGAGCAGTGGTAGGGAAACGGAGACAACTGTACTTGAAGAACAATAAAAAAATTAAAATAAAATAAATTAAAAAAAAAAAAACAGAAAAAAATCCCTTCCTCAACCATTTACCTCTTGCCTTTTACAGGCCTTTGGAAGTTGCCAACCCAGTGAGTATTTCCAGAAAGAAATGTTAGATATTAACTATCTCAAAGCTCAAGTCCTGTGGTTAGGAAGAAAACGCAGTTAACGTTGATGGGCTGCGGGTAATCAGCAGAAGAGTCCTTTCTGGAAATGTAAATAACATGGCGGTTTCTTTCAATGATGCCTTCTCCTCCTCCTGGGAATATGAGAAGACCGCTTGACTGATTCTGCTCCAAAATCCTACTGAAGCAAAGGGTGAGCCCAAATCATTTGTGAAAGAGAAGCCGGGGACTGGCCTGGTACCTAGACCGCAAAGCTGGAAAGGCTGCCGTGCGATGTCCTCAAAAGAAATTCGTCTCTCCCCTTGATGGGCCGACATCGCTGCTGCGAGCCAAACTCACGCTGCTCAGCTGGAACCCGTGTTTGCTGGGCCCTTAATGAATCGTAAGATTCTTTGGAAACCGGCTGTCAGATCTATGCTGATTTGCTAGCAGAATTTTAAAGAGAAGGTCGTCCTCAGGGCCTGAGAGCCCTTGTCACTGTGGCCCAACCTCCTGTCAGAACCCTTTGCCTGCGGCGTTGATGAGGTGAAACAGACGGTGCGTGCCACGTACCAGCATCTTCAAAGGGGAATACCGTCAGATTCTTTCAGTGGGCTGAGCTCGTTGTCTCGATGAGGCTTCACCGTGATCTGTGGCCCGACTTCATGCTCCCCACAGTGAGAAGCAGGCCTGGTGGGACCCCCTGGCCCAACGAAGCCAGTGTTTCTGGAATCACTGACTGAAAATTCACCGCATCATGAACTCTGCCAGAAATTCCTCGGGTTTATTCAAGTTAATCTGTATTCCAGAACAATTCTGAACAAGATTGGCCCGTAATGCTTTAACAAGTGACTGTTTGGCAAGTCAAAACTTAAAGAATCTCTTTCTGTACTAAGTAATAAAATAAACTGGGTAAGAATTCTTTGAAACTAAACTGATGTGGTGACTTGTCTGCTTTGCGCCGTATTTAACAGCATCAAGATGTCACACGCGGGCTCCCCTGGGAAGTAACACCACTCTGTTCTGGATTTAGAACTTCTTCACAGGCCCGTGTATTTGGTGTTGGCTCTGAAAGGTTTGCAATGGCATCTGGCCAGAATTACTCAAGTTCTAACAATATCCATTCTTCTGCATTCTACAGATATCTATTTTCCATATTCTGGTCTGAAGAAAAGATACAGTCTCTGCCTTAGATGTAAACAAAACATAGAGAGAGTAATTCTTCCTCAAGAAATAATCTGTATTCCAGAACAATCATTTGTTCAACAAAACCACCTTCTGGCAGTGGTTCTTAAGAAGTGGTGCCCAGGCCGGCGGCAGCAGCAACCCCCAGAAATGGTTAGAAATGCAGACTCCTGGGCCCTGCCCAGCCCCACTGACTTGGAGACCCCAGGGTGGGGCCCAGCAGCCTGAGTTTTAACATACCCTGCAGGGGATTCCATCTCAAGTGTGAGAACCAGGGCCTTGTCAACACTGGTTGTCCAATAACTTTGGGGATCAGACTAGTCTGAACATAAGAAGCCCCTAGGGCAGCGAATGGCAGATTGACATGCAGATTCCTGGGCTCTTCTTTTCATATCCTGACCCAGTACAGAGAGAGGAGGGCCTGGGGGCCACATTTTTGATCAACGCCCCAGTCTGCCACTGTTCTATGTTATTTCCTACTCAGGGAAACATCGCTTGGAGTGATGAGAGAGCATGGGAGATGTTCTGCTGACTCACTCACGCCTGGGCCAGTGCTAAGGTAATTTAACGGGAATTGATTCTTAATTACCCAGAACATCCAGGCACTGGGATGGAGCATGACCTTTCGGCCCTGTGAAATGAGGGGCCTGCGCTGCAGCCCAAGCAGTTGAGCCAGCCTGGAGAGCCCTCGCTCCACAAAGATTCGAAACACTTCAAATCGATTGGCTTCTTATTAAAAGGCACTTCAATAAAAAATAATTTCAGCTCTTCTTACTTTTAATTTCACCTCTTTCCAGAGCAGAGGAAGGATGGAGCTCATTTTGACCCTGATTAATCTCAACTCTTAAGCCACAAAAGGATATCCAATCCTTCAAGCTGTCTGAGTGTTTCAGCTGATTAAAAGGGTTTTAAAGAGCATGGTAAATATTTTACCAGAAGGGTAAGTTATTCAATAAGAATTTACTTATTGAAAACTGGTAACTTATTAGTCCGTTTATCTTTATTTTCATGAAAGTGCATTCTTTTCATCTGAGTGCTTTTTTCCCTGTTCCCACTGCAGGTTAACCTATGAGTTGATAATTCTGTAATATGTAAATGTATTGAACTATAATTTAACTTGTGAAAGTAACGAGATTTTACTAATAACAAGAAAAAGCACTGTAAGGTTATATTTCAAAAAAGCATTTGGAGGACTTTAAGCGTAGTCCTAGGCACTTAAAAAGAAATCATGTTTGCTGCTTTAAAAAAAAAGAACAAGTTTCTCATTTCTCTTTTGAGTCATCCATCCTAAAGGAAATGACTAATGCGCGACTTTCTTTTTCCTCTTTATTGGTAGAAAGGAAAGCGTTT
Source organism: Glossophaga mutica (assembly GCA_039655065.1). NCBI lineage: Eukaryota > Metazoa > Chordata > Mammalia > Chiroptera > Phyllostomidae > Glossophaga > Glossophaga mutica. The sequence continues at coordinate 27,566,816 of CM077315.1, forward strand.
AAGGCTTAAGCCCAAAACCAAGGCATTGAGTTCAAGTATTTATGGTCAAATACTGTATTTCAATAATAAAAAAAATTAGAATACTTTCGATTGCAAGCAATGACTAAAAATGGCTTAAATAGTAGGAATAATTAATGACCTTATAAAATGAGAAGTCAAGAGGTAGGCAGTTCTGGGGGTGCTTAAGTTACCAGTTTCACTCCTTCCCAACTCCGGACTGGCTTCTCTCTGCTCCCTTGCCTTTCCCCTCATCCTGATACACATCTTCAAGCATCACATCTGAGGAACAACCCAGCACCACTCCCAAAGCCTTTCTCCCTGTCCACCTCTGTCATGGGTTGAAGTTGTGTCCTCCCAAAAGATACAATAAAGTCCTAACCTGTGAACGTGACCTTCTCTGGAAACGGTCTTTACAGAAGGAACAGAGGTAAGCTGAGGTTATGCGGGATTCCCATGGGCCCTAATCGATGACTGGGGTCCTTTGAAGAGGAAGAGAAGAGACACCAAGACCAACCGACACCGGGAGAGCGAGTACCACGCAACAACAGGAGCTGAGCCTGGAGTGCTGGGTCTCCCAGCCACGGGACGCCAAGAATGGCTAGCAGCCCCAGAAGCTGGGCGACAGGCAAGGACCGGATTCTCCCTCACAGCCTCTGAAAAGGAACCAACCCTGCCCACACCTTGACTTCGGACTTTCGGCCTCCAGAGCTGTGAGGGAAACACGTCTGTTTGCTCAGCCCCCGAGTCTGCGATCACTGGCTATGACAGTCTCAGGAGCGAATCCAACCTCCGACAGAAGCCAGAAAGCCAAACGTGCACTTTTCCAGCTTCTGACTCCTACTCGCTGGTCTCCCTAGAGACTGTCACATTTTGGGAAGTGGTTAGAGTGTCCAGTTCCCCATCCACATGTCCTTGGCACCCCACATCTCCACCCCGCCACGGGGGCCCAGTCTGTCCTTGCTTTGGGGAAGCAGCTAGCTTCTGCACAGTCGCTTCTCTCCTGTCATCCTGACGCACACTCTCGGGTCACCGTGACCTGTGCTCGCTCGGGGCCTGCTGTTTGTCCCAGAAGCCCTGGACGCCCTTTCTTTTCCAGTCCTCATTAACTTATTCGGACTATCGCGGGGTGACTGGCTTCGCATTTTACAGCTGGCTTTTTAAAAGAAGTTATAACTGGTATATCAAGGGTTGATTCAGTGTGCAGAAACTAGGATTTTTTTTTAATAAGCAAGTAAATTGGGAATTAAATTAGGTCTAAAATTCATTTGAGGCTTCTGACAACTTGTTTGTGGGAAGTAATTGCTCTGGTGCTGGCGAATTTAGCAATCAAAGAGAAGCTTAAGAAAAACTGAGCGTTGCGAAAAGAAGGAAATAATAAATTTGAATTAAGAGTTCTTTCCCCCAAATGTTTATTTACGAAGATCTTCAAACATACAGCCGAACCGGAAGCGCTTCGCCAGTGAGTGCCTGTGCGCGCCGCCTGGGCTCTGCGGTTCACACGGGGTGACTGCAGTAGAACAGACGCACCTGCCCTTCTGGCTCCGTCCTGCTCGGACCTGCCCAGTCCCCAGAACAGCCCTGGCATCACAGGCTTCTGCCCCCTCGTTCAAATAGGGGAACGGGAAGCACCCAAGTGACTTGGCCAGCAGCCCCTTATGCGGGGCACACAGAACTTACCTTTCAGTCAGCATATGGGGCGCGGGGACATGGTTTAGTATCTGCATCTCGAACAGTGTTTGGCCCAGGAGCCAAATTTCCCACCCAGGGCATTTCCCACTTCCCCGATACTCTTGGGGGGACTCAACGCTCAGGGTCGGCAGACCGATTTTTTGTGGATGCATAAGCCTTTGTTGACCTCAGGTTTCTTTCACTGGAAAAACAATAATCCTTCCTACAGAGAGGACCCCCTCCACACGACTGAACTTTTCACTTCCACCTTTGCGGCGCATCCTCTCTCCTGGGCTGATATACAGACTTTCATGAATATGATGCTCAGAGACAAAAGGAGAATGGTCATCAATAAAGCCAGAGGCACGTGCCTGGGTTATGGGCCAGGTCCCCAGTAGGGGGCATGCAAGAGACAACCACACATTGATGTTTCTCTCCCTCTCTTTCTCCCTCCCTTCCCCTCTCTAAAAAAATAAGTTTAATTTTTAAAAAAAATATGTACTTAGGAACGTATCAAAAACCTTTGATACTATTGTAGATGAAACAGCTACTGCCTTCACTGGGCTGCAGACATCCTTGGACGCTCTTGCTCAAGTTGTACTTTGCAACCGCAGAGCCTTGCTGAGCAGAGTGGAGTATCTACGGTTGCTGATCCTACTTGCTGCACCTGTACAAACTCCTCTTCTGAGGTAGAGACCTATATTGCAAAAATCAGACAAGTTACTCGGTTCCAACAAACCTTAGAGCATCAGCGCAGAGCAAGTGTAGACAGACTAGGAGACTGGTTCCCAGGCCTCTTCTCATGGATCCCGAGTGGGCACAGTCAATCCTAGGTGGCGTTCTCAAGTTAGGTCTCACTATCCTGCTTATAGTTCCGATGCCCTGAATGTTGTTCAGAATAATTATGCACTGTATATTTAAGGGCGGTGCTAGCACGGCTAAGACTCCTAAGATAAAAAAAAATCCTAAACCCCTATGCCTAAGAGGGGCACTAAGGAATCTTTCATAGATCAGGTCAAATGGCTCCATTTCCCAAAATCACCTCACCACCCAATCAGCAGGAAGGAACCCCACAGGGCTGTGGAATGGACTAATTGACAGCGGGGAATTACAATAGAAAAAAAATAATCAGTCTTTCTGGCTCCGTCTTGCTCGAACCTGCCCACACCCACAACATGCCTATTACCAACTGGTGCTTAGTTCTGCACAGGGTGTTCTAATCCCTGAAGGGACCTCACCTGTAGCCTTGAAATGACTGAGCCACCTCCCTGCTCCAAACCACCTCCCCAAGGAGATAAGAAAGGTATGTGCAAAAATAATTATTGCTTATCAAAGGAACCTCATGATTGGGACCATGGCAGCCGGAATTTGTTGACTGAAAGGAGAAAAGTCTCACCATCCCACTGGCATCTTGCTGATTCCAAAAGTCTCCTGTCACCAGCCACCTCTGACCTCAGACCCCTCCCATTTCCCCTTCCCCTGACACAAAAGAATCATGAATTCTGTACTTTCTCAAGATGGTTCCTTAGGACTCTAGTCCCCCATCTTCTCAGCTTGCTGGCTTTCCAAGTAAAGTCACTGTCCTTGCCCCAACTCCTTGTCACTTGACTTTGGCTGTGATGAAGTAAGCCATTCAAGCTTTCACTTGATTATAATTGTATTTGCTTAATCGTATCTCTATTCTCTTTCCGTCCCTCTCTCCATTGGAGACGAGTTTTTGAGTTAGACGAATGACCAATTGCTCTGAGGAGTCTTTGTAGGGAAACTGCAAAGCAGACTCTGAGCACTCACTGTCCAAGTTCAGCAGCCCGGGACAGAAGCCTTTCGTGCCTGACCCCCGTGATCTTGTGATTTATAATTCGTAATACATATATATTTGGTCTTCACCCCCATTTCTGGCAGAGTTCCTAAAGCCCTTGGAATTGCCTAAGTAATAAGAACTATAAAGGTGTCTTGGTATCCATAACTAACCCCTTGAAACCACACCTGAGTTTGTGTTAATCAGGTGACTTTGCAAAGTACCTCAAGATAGGGGTCTCATGCTGATCCCATGGGGGCTCAAACATACTCCCCGGGAGCTGGTCACCCCCCAACCCCTCCGCTGAGACCAGGGTCGGGATGACCCACTCATCAAAGCTCTAGATGTGAGGAAGGGGCAAAATGTTGCCTGAAGGGTATAGGGTTCCATTTCCAGGCAAAGAGCGAAGATCAGGTCAGGAAGAGGCTCTTCTTGTCCAAGTCTCCCCCCGGGGGCTCTCCACCTCCTCCTCGCCAAACCGCCCCCTCTGCAGCCTCCCCGCAACCGCCCCCACTGAGCTCCTGTTCTGACACAGACATGCAACCCCAAGGTGAGTCTTGTTCACAGCTCAGACGGACCCTCACCCTGAGCTCTTTAGTGAATTCATGCCTCTAAAAAGTTGGGCTTATTAAACACCCACTGAACGCCAGGAGCTCTTCGGGGCCCTCTAATAAAGGTGCTCCATACTGGCTACTCGTTAGAATCACCTTGAAAACTTTTACCACAATGCTGCGGGGCACCCACAGGAATTCTGATGTTATCGCTCTGGCACGTTGCCCAGGGCTTCAGTGTTTTTTCCCCAGCCTCCCCTCCTCCAGGTGTGTACAGCCAGGGTGGAGAATCCCTGCGCTGGGAAATAAAACGCTTAGACCCGTAGGTACTCGGAGAGCCGCCTTGGGGGCTGAACCGGGAGATGACAGGTGTGTGTTTTGTAAGTAAGTAGCCCCGGGGGAGGCAAGAGGGCACGGGGTTTGGGGGGAAGCCCCAGCTCTAACAGCAAGACTGGCCACACAACTTTGCGGGGCCCCATACAAAATAAACACAGGTCTTTTGTTCAGAAACTACTAGACCCCGTAGAGGAGGGCAGGTGCGGTTCTGAGCGTAAAGCCCTGGGCACAGGTCACATGCCCTTGAAGCTGGCCCCATTTTATCGCTCATGATCTTGGGAAAGTTTTTTTGACTGCCCTAAGCTCCTGGCTCATTTCTGCAAAGGAGATAGTATTTACCTCTAGGGTTCCTGTGCAGAGGACAAGAACACCACGGACGTGCTGCGCTCAGGCTGGGGCTTGCAAACCCGTTTAGTGGGTGAAGGGGGAGGAGAGAAGAGGGCAAAGGTGGTGGTGTGAGTGGAGGCTTGCGAATTTGAAGTTGAAAGCTACCCATGTAGCGTGGCATCCTGCCCCTCTAGGAGTGTCCCCAGACTTTGAGCTGTGGCCACCAGAGGGCAGCTTTTCGAAACTAAGGCCCCAGGAGGCAGAGAAGCCCCCAAATTCAAGGGATGGCAAGGAGCCGTAATTTACTCCTAACTCTGAAAACTAAAGCAAAGTCCCCCAAACAATCCCAACCAGTGCCCTTCAGCATGAGACTAAGATGATAAATAGATTACAGCAAAAGTCACAGACAACAGTGTGGTGACTGGGGGAGGGGGAGAGGTGGAGGCGGAAGAAAGTATAAGGGTTAGGGTTAGGGTGGGGGTGGGGGTTCTGGTAATGCGAAAAAATACAATAAAAATAAACTATTTTTAAAAGACACATGCCCCACATGCAATACAGAGGCAGCATGAAGTCATCGCTTTCCTGGGGCCCGTAACCCAAGTCCTTCCCCTCTGTCCGCAGGATGGCTTCCCAAGACAGCCTGACTTTCCCAAGCCTAGAACCAGGGAGCACTTACTGAGCACACCCGTACAGTGTTCCCTTTCATCTTCCCAATGACTGGAGAGGTGAGCATTTTTGCATATCCCTTCGTTTCCAAACAGAAGAGTACTGGGAGGCTATGCTGGCCCCTCCCACCCTGGGGACGTTGCATGTATCGTTTTTGTTGCAAACACTATTCTTTACTCCGTTACATGGTTAACCTACACATACTTTCCTATCTGTCCGATCACCATACTGTCAGGGAGATCTTTTCAAACCTTGCAGGCCCTGCCAAGTATCCTTCTTTCTTGTTTCCATAGCAACCTGTCCATACCTTTCAAGGCTGCTGTCACTGTGTGTGTGTGTATCTGTGTGTTTACTGGACTAACGTCTTTCTCTCATTAGTCTGTAAGCACCAAGAAGGCAGGAACTCACCATTCTGCTCACCACTGACTCTCCAATATCCTGGACATTGCCTGGCACGTACCCATAAATATATATTTGTTGAATGAATAAATAAATTTGCCCAACATCACACAGCTATTAAGAGGCAGAGCTAGGTACTCAACACAAACCACCTGACCCCTAAGTCAGTCCACTTCCCACTTCATCTTGTTGCCAAATATGAGCAAATGTCCATTACAAATAGGGTAAAGAAAATCATATTTTTTTCTCTTTCAATGATAAAAACCTTCCTCTGTGACCGTGTCACATTTTCTTGAACCCATACAAAAAAACATGAGCCTGCCTTCAGAGACAAACCCTAGTTTCTACACCTTCTCTGCCTCAAAAACATTAATAAATAAAACGTTATAATAAATAGATGAACCAGGCAAAGGAGTTGTTGAAGGTCAGGGTTGGGAAGGAGCAAGCTACGGATTCTAGAATCCCAGAAGCACAAAGGATTCTGCAGGTCATCTGACCCCCATCACCACTCTAAAGAGGGGAAACGGAGGTACAGAGAGGTTAAGTGACCTGCCCTAAAACACACAGCTGGTTAGTCCAATGTGAATCTCTTATTCCCAAACATATGCCTATTCCAGCTTCTGTGTTTCTGCAACCAAAGTTTGCAGCAGATGCCTTTCTGGCAGTTCAGGAAGATACATGCTTTGTTAAGCCCTGCACGGCTGAGCCACCTCCTTCCTTCCTGTCCCAGGGAAGGACTATTGAGTGTCTATCATTGTCTTATTTGGGTTTCTCTCAGGAGCAAACCCTGAGTAAGGGTTCTGATGTCAGTATGTGAGAGGTGAAGGAAACACTTCCGGGGAATTGGAAAGTGAGGCAGAGGACAGAAAGCAGCTAATAAAGGATGGGTGACTGAGCCACACCTCGGGGACCTAGAGCTCGGTGCCCCAGGCACCTGGAAGCCAGGGTAGGGCAGAGTTATCTGCCAGGGGTAAGGGGGCTGAGATATTCATATGCCGGCTTCTATCAGCCATTGCCTGAGCACTGCTGGGGCCAGAGGGGGCGGGTATGAAGTAATGTTAATTCACCAGCATTGGGGCCAACATAGGTTTCGGTGACAAGAAATAGCTTTTAAACGAAGAGATGCAGGTGCTGGCAGTCTAATGTCAGGCTTGTGTTTACTGAAGTCACAGGATGGGGATGTGAGAAGGACCCTATGGTGAGTAGAACTGTGTGCCCCAAAAAGGTATGTTGAAGTCCTACTCCCCGAGTACCTGTGACTGTAGTCTTATTGGGAAATAGGGCCTTTGGAAATGTAATTAAGATCAGAGGAGGTTTTACTGGTTCAGGGTGGCCCAAAATCCAATGATTAGGATCCTTATAGGAGGGAAAATGGACAGATACAAACCACCCAGGAGAAGTCCCGTGATGACGGCAGAGGCAAAGATGGATGGGATGCTGCCACAAACCAAGAGATGCTGAGGACTGCCTGGAGCCAGCAGAAGCAGGAGGAGACAAGGGAGGCTCTCCGCTGGCGGATCCAGAGGGAGCATGGCCCTGCGGACACCCTGACTTCAGCTTCCTGGCCTCCAGGACAAGACGGAACCTGTCTCTGTTATCACCGCTCCCTGTTTGTGGCACTTTGTCCCAGTAGTTCCAGTAAATGGACACAGGCCCTACAGCACAGCACACTGCCAACTACTGGTGTTAAAGTCCCCACACAGCACTCAGCGCTTGAAGGACACTCAGTGCATGTTGCACAGTTAGCGGTCACACAGTTGGCAGTGGGCAGAGCCAAGGGTTTTTCATTGTTGTTTTTGGTTTTTTAGGGAAAGAGGAAGGGAGGGGGAAAGAGAGGGAGAGAAGCATCCATGGGTTGCCCCTCCAAGTCACAGGATGTTTCTCTCCTTTTCTCCGATTGGCTATCCCCACCCCCACCCCCAGCTTTAGAGCTGAAGAAGCTGAGCTGACACTGCCAGCGTCCTCCTTAGCAGGACAGAGGGTGGGCGAGTCCGGAATATTGCACATGGTAACCATTAATGATTCAGCTCCACTGAGTTAGACACCTTCATAGCACTCAGTGGTTAAGGGGACTAGAGAAGGGGACTTAGACCTTTGTAATGAAGATAAGGGGAAGGTCGGGGAGGAGCAAAATGACAGCAGGACACCGAGTGGTCCCTGGGCTAAATAAAGCAAAGGCCTCTGGGACCTGGGCCATCCCTGCCAGACCACCCTTCCTCCCCCAGCTGCTTCTCCTCAGCTACACCGACGGCAGGTGCAAGCACAGGAAAGGAGGTGCTCTGCACCCGCCTTTCATGGGGTGGGAAAGACACACCAGCTCCGTGCCTGGCGCTGGGCCCGTCAACAGCGGCAAGGAGGAGTAGGGGCTTGGCCTCTCACGAAAGGAAGAGCCCGTGCAGGCAGGTGTAGCTGCTCCCTCTGACGTGCCATGTCACATTGCACTTTAATATAAGGGGCCCTGCCATATTTTCAGAAACCTGCATCTCTGCCAAATGCCTGAATCTCCAGGAATGCAACAGCAGCCTGGGGAAGTGGGGGACCAAGTAGGAGGATCCTTCTCCTAACACCCTCACAGGACAGAAGTTTCCGAAGGCTCTGATGCTCTGTCCTGGTCACTAGAGTCTGGAGGAAGGCATGCTCAGGGACAGCAAAGGGGCGGGGGTAGGTCACAGTGTCTCCCTGCAGGGAGGCAGGGAGAAGGGTGCAGAGCGAGCTAGTGTCTTTATCGGCCCATTTCTTCATTGTTTGACTCTTGTAATGGGCATGTTCACGCATGACTTGTAGAGTCATTTTTTCTTTGTTTATGTATTCCCCAGTATGCAGGACGGCTCACGTGCCCAACTTTCCTGCTGTTTTCCCGTGGTGATGGAGCTGCAGTGATGAGCAAGGGTAGTAGGTATGCTAATCAGGTAGGTATCTTACAAGTACATCTGATCAGGTCTACTCTGCTCTGTAGCAGCCTGGCCCCGGGAATGGCAGCGCCGCGCTAAAAGGACAGTCCAAGTTTACAGACACCATGAATGATGGTAAATAGTAAATAGCGCCGGGGATTGAGTCAGGCTGAGTGCCCAGTTCCTCTTTCCCCTGCTGCGTGGTCTGGATCCCATCCACAGCAGGGACTAGCACTCCTCGAAGGGCTCTGCAGCTCCTGCTGGCCCACGTGACTTCCTTCAGCCAATGGGAAGCGCACCAAACCTGCCCTGTGCTTTGTATTGGCCAATGGGAAGAGAGCAGATGTGACGCTGGAACAAGCCTGACAAGGGCGCAGTTGTGCAGTGAGAGAACCGCACCTGGGCGGTGTTGCCAGTCCTGGCCCCAGTGGGTCTTGTAGCTGAGCATCCCGCCCACCTGCCGGTGTGAGGACAGCGAGCGCTCAGTATGGTGGCCACTGACATCCGTGCAGGTGAGGGTGTCTCTGTCCTTTACGGTGAATTAGTCAGTTTGACAGCATTTTACTTCCAGGAGATCCTGGCTGATACAATAACGCTGAAACGTCACCTTGACTGATCCAGAAACTATCTTAGGGCTGCCCTTGCCCTCATGACTCTGGCAAACCGGTCATGTAACCTACTCAACACCGTCCCCCCCCCCACACACACACACACACCCGTAGTCTACAGGTGTCCCTCCGTGCGGCCAGTGCAGGCCAAGCAGAACCTTGGTCAGGTAGTAACAGGCGGAAAGGACAGGTTTGATGCCTCTGCAAGCTATGTAGCAAGCTATGTAGAAGGAAGTCTTGCGGGGAGCTCTGCAGCCATCTTGCTCCTTTGAGACGGAGCCGATGTATTCAGTAATTATCGGCGGTTCAAGGTGTGGGGCCTGCGAACTTTTCAGGGCATACAAGGCTATTGGAAACCTGGAAGAAAATGGTTATTGATGCCAACATGCAAAAAGGAAATTGCAAAGACTAACAAATGTTTAAATACATATCTGCAAAATATATCTTTATGCCGACTTTATTCATGGTTATAGTACACATTATACCATGTCATTATATTGGAGAGTATGTTGCAGATTTCGTTTTCTGACGTCCCCAAAATGTCCAAGCATGCAGTGCTGAGCGCTTATAGCCAACCATTAATTGAGAGGCTTACGGTGAACTAACTCAGGAAGGCTTTCATGTTAAGCATCAGACCCCCTTGGTGCTCAAACAGATAGGGGTGTTTTTCTCACATAACAAAAAACCTGGAGGGGGCAGTTTCCTTGTGTGTATTTGGCTGGAGACAGTCACATATCCACTCCTGAAACATATACTGGTACAGAGAATACAACTGGCTTTATTTATTGAACTAAACACTCTGTTCCAGGCATCATTCTAAGCACTTCACAGTACTAACTCAATCCTCTTACAGCCGTATAATGAGTATAATTATTACCCACCCTTTACAGATGAGGAAATTCTGGTGCAGAGAGGTTAGGTTACTTGGTCAAGGTTGCACCACTTGTAAGTGGAAAAGCCGAGATTTTGGCCTAAACCGTCTTACTCCAGACTTTACATTCACTCTACTGCCTCTTGCTGCCCTTATATCAGGGGTCCCCAACCTCCAGACCATGGACCAGTACCGGTCCAGGCCTGTGAGGAAGCGGGCCACACAGAAGGAGATGAGCTTGAATGTAATGCACTTGAATCATCCCGAAACCATCCCCCCCACTCCATGGAAAAATAGTCTTCCGCAAAACCAGTCCCTGGTGCCAAAAAGGTTGGGGAGCACTGCCTTGGATGACGCAGATGCACCCTGGGGCCAGGGGCCGAAGCAGCTTCACCTGCCTGGTGACTACTTTGAGGAGGGAGCAATGCCTGGATGTAATCCAAACGTCCTTAGGAAGGAGAGCAGAGACAGGTCCTGACTGTGGCCCCCTCTCCCCCTGAGTCCCTCTCCCCTTCGTCTCTCACTCCCCTCTCTCCTCACCCCCCACCCCCTGCCACACGCACTTGCACAGAGTGGACAGCTGAAAACCCAGTCGTTGTTTGTCCCCCACCTCTGCGACACTCATCGTCCCCTCTGCCCTTTCCCTTCCCTGTCCACCTCTTGCTCTTTAGTTCATATTATAAAATGACTTTTGCAATGTCAGGCATAAATAGATTATGAGAAGAAAATCTTTTGTTTAAACAGAAATTTTAATTTTCTGAAAGGTGGTGAATAAACACTCCGGAATGCATTAAAGATCAGCAAACCTTATTTGTGTAAAATCATGCTTCAGTTTCTTTATATAAGCAGAAAACGGTAGCGCTGACATCCTTGCCAGAAACCTCTTGGTGTCAAAGGGTTGGTCTCACCATTTCAGTGTGTTGCTCGGAAGATGCTGCGAAGTCCCGTCCAGGTGGGAAGACTTATCAAATGGATCCAGCTGGGCAGTAGGCTTGGCCCACAGGCGCTGAATGGCTCTATCTTCCCTTTCGACTGCAGTAGCCCATTCCTTTCCAACAGAAGCATTTTCAAGGTTGAGGCTAAATTACAAATTGCCTTCACCGCGGAGGAGAAATACCCATGGCATGGGTCCAGGAGGACCAAGCCCCAGGCTTGGAAGAGCTCTCCATGGGTGTCTAGTTTTTGCCATACAGGAAAGAACCAGCGGCTTCGGTATCTGTTTAAGTCACAGACCAGAGGAGGCCTTCGGTGAAGTGCCTCAGAGTGGATGTCACAGAAGTCACTTCAGCCGCATAAGCAAAATAGAGCAACTTGTCCTAAGAGAAAAAGCTGGTCTCAGGGAAGTGAGGGTGGGCAGTGTTCCCATTACCAGAGCTGCATAGCATCATCCCAAGTCCTAGCAGCCTGACACCCCGTTATTTTAATGCTCCGAGACTCTGTGGGTCGGGACTTCGGATGGGGTACAGCAGGAAGGCTGTGTTGCTGCTCCCTGATGTCTGGGGCCTCTGCCAGGAAGGCACAGAGGCTTGAGGTACAATCTGGTGGTCAGCTGGGACCTCGAAGGGAGTGCCACACGTGGCTTCTCCCTGTGGCCTGGGCTTCCATGAAAAGCTGCCTTGCAGACCTCTGACTGCAGGGGGGTGTGGCTGCCCACGGCCCCAGCTGCCACATCCTGAAATCCATTGCCATGTCCACACTGAGGTGATGCCCAGCCAAAGACGAAGTGCAACAGAAGTACTGAGCCTGTCCCTTCCTGGAGGACGCAGGACTCTGACAGGTGACCCTAACACATGTGCTCCCCAATGGCCCTGCCAAGCTTTCCTTAAAACTGCACCACAGGAGAGCAAAACTCCTCACCCCTTAGCTGTGGGCTGCACAGAGTGATCTCCTGCCAGAGACTGCAGGACGGGGCAGGGCAAGGGTAACTGTTCAGTGGGAAAACTGACAAACCACCCTGGTGATCAGGGTCAACATCGACAGTGCTAAGCAGTGGCGACAGCACACACCCTGGGTGTGATGGGTGAGAAGGGCGCTGGACCTCTGAAAGTCTGCCCCAAAACCTCGTAACCAAACTCCTATCCTGAGAATAGCATCGAACAAATGCCAGTACCAGAATACTCCACAACAGTCTCCATCAGTACTTCTCAAAACTCTCCAGGTCATCAAAACATAGGAAGTCTGAGAAGCTATGGTAGGGGTTACAAAAAATATGAGGTGGTATGAAACCTATTAAAGGGGACTTTCCATGTGTAGGGCATTCAGGCAGACTTTACAGCCCTGGCTGCTATGGCTCAGTGAATTGAGCACCAGCCAGTGAACCAAAGGGTCACTGGTTCAATTCCCAGTCAGGGCACATGCCTGGGTTATGGGCCAGGTCCCCAGTAGGGGGCCTTCAAGAGGCAACCACGCATTGATGTTTCTCTCCCTCTCTTTCTCCATCTCTTCCCCTCTCTAAAAATAAATAAATAAAATATTTTTTTAAAATATTTTTACAGGCTCTGAGAGAGTTGGCTGGGTGAAGGGTGGAAAGACGAGAGCAGCAAGTGGTAGCTCTGAGCACGAGGCAGATCGGAGCTTCCAGCAGCCCAGAGAAGACCTCTGTGGCTGGAGCTCAGGGACAGAGAGAAGGTGCCTTCAGTAGGTGCCAGAGAACTTTTCAGGGGACAAAGAACCTTATCTAGACTTTGTTCTAAGAGGCACAGGAAGCCATTGAGAGGTGTTAGGCTGAGAAGTGATGTGTTAGTACTTGTGTTTTTTTATAACCTGCCCTGTAGGGTGAGGGTAGAGAGACCATGTACACCATAAGCACTAGGTGCTCTCCTTCCAGTAATAGAAAATCCAGTTCCAGCTGATTTCAGGAAGAAGGAAGATTCGGATCTCCCTTTTCATGGCGCACAGAGGTAGAGCTGACTCGGGCTCATGCGTCTGGGCTTCACACCAATTTCATTTTATGGGCCCTGACGCCACTTCACCCCAATATGTAGGCCTCATCCTTGGGCTGCTGGTGACATGGGGCCATCCTCCCAGGCATCACATCCAGATACATCAATATCCAAAGAAAAGAGTAAGCAACAGCTCCAGTAACTCTTTTTTTAGGGATGAGGACTGTTGCATTCACCGACGCGAGAAACAGATGCTCGGAAACTTTCAGGATTCAAAGATGTTACTTTATTGGCCAAAAGTTTAAACCTGCGCAGGGGCGAACTCTCAGAGTGTCTGGAGACATGATGCTCAGAAGAGCTGCAGAGGAGAGTCGCACCTAACGCTTACAGATAAGCCTTTTTATAGACGCAAGCAAGCAAGCATTTCACAGAAGCAGATGTGGCTGTTAGCTATTGGCTATCTTTTAGCGCGTGGGATCTATGCGTTGCAGGGTTTGGGGAATGGGAAATTTAAACCTAAACATCTCCTTAAATGGTAATCTGCCTCAAGTTCTTTGTTCTCTGTCCTTGGAGAGCCAAATCTCACAGGGACAGTCCTTTAGCTATTTTCCTGGTTCCAACATTCCCCCATTTCCTTTAACATGAATCAAACCCTTGATTCTTCATCGGTAGGGAGAATGGTATAGGGCTGAGACAGGACCATTAGCTTTACTACTTCTATTCTTTCTTATGCACTATCACCCGGGTAACTGTCCTGGCCAGTACAGGGCTGCACCACTCACCCCCACAGTTTCAGGCTTTAAGCCAATTAGGAAGCAGGAGACATCTCCCAGATGGAAATGAGGACTCCGGCTATGTCAGAATAGCCGAGGGGCGAGGGTCCATCACATCCTCTTTGCTGCAGCCCCCCGAGTCCTTCCATGAGGCCTCCCAAGTGGTTGTGTCTGGCTTAGGTTGCCCCTCCCATGAGGAGTCTTACCCGTCATTGACTGCCAACCAAACTATGGGGCCAGAGATGGATGAGGCAGAAGCAGTGCTCCTGCCAGGGAGATAAGCTTTGTCTCCTTAGTAGGTCACGTCCTCGTGACAGAACAGACCCAGATGAAGTGGGTCCCTAGGCTCTTACACAGCCCACCATGGGGTGAGGGTTACAACTCCTGAAACCAGGCTGAACGGTCCACAACATCTCCCCCATTTTTAGATTGTTTAAATCAATTGTAATTTTTAGGGCTGTGAAACTTACTATCTGCTATTTTCAAATGCAATCACAAGAAAACAATTTCCACATACATCATGAAGCACAAATAAGGATTAAAACAAGGAGGCAGCCAAGGGTTGCCATAACCCAAACTTGTAAATTCAGTCCAATGAAAAATGTTGCAAATGCAAGGGAACCATAAGAGTAACAGGTCTGGTTACACTTCAATTCTTGGAAGAATTAGCACAGACTTCAGGAAGTTACTTTAAAATATGCAGCAAGAGCAAGTCAGAAAACATTATTAGAATCAGTAAACAACCAGTGGTATTCAAAGTCCCTTTAGGAAAAAGTCCCATCACTCTTAGGTGATGTTGATTGTCGCTCCAGGAATGCTGGCTGGAATTCCACTGGAGTGGGATGACACATAGCTTGGAGAAGTCTGGATCAGGAGGGTCCAGTGGGTGGAGGTGGGTTGAGGCCAGGGAAGCCTTTTCTGTGATATGGCTTCATCTTCTTCGCCTGCAGTTCCAGCGATCTTTCTGCAGAGTAAATACAGACATACCCTCTTCCCCGAATTAATAGTTTAACTGGGCTTTTCCATTTTCCTTCTTACTTTCCTACACAATCCTATACTTTCCTTTCCTTCACTTTCTTAATTCTTTCTTACTTTTCTCCTACACAATCCTGTTTCAACTTGCACAGACCATATTTGACTTACACAGACCCTCTTTAACTTACACAATCCTTCCTCAACTCTCCTAGCCCATTTTAGTTTGCCCTTTTAACTCATCTAGACATAACCAACTTTAGAATAACCCACATTCAATTCTACTTTTTTCAAGATACAATGCCATAATTTATACTTTTCATTACCAAAACCATATATTTTCCCAATTTAATTAAAATTCTCAACTTTTAGTGATAACCAAAAGTAAGTAATTAGCATGCTTTAGATTGACAAGTTTATGAACACATTTCATAACTTTCAGAAACAGGTTTTTTTGTGTTTTTTTTCCTTACTGGCAAATACATTTACTTTTTTGGGGGGAGGGTTTGTTTTTTGTTTTATTCTTGGTGATTACTGCATTCCTTGAGTGTGTCAAAAGTGAGCTGTCTCATTATCCAGTGTCCTTGACAACTTTAGGGAGGCTGGAGAAGAAGGAGGGAGGAGACACCAGGCATAGCACGGCCTGCTCCCAGGACTGAAGCAGTTCCTGGGCCTCCAGAAGGAGGATTCAGAGTGTTAAAAAGACACATTTTCTCATTGCTTTTCTTCCTGAGCTTTTTACTGTCTGAGAGGGGAGAATTTCCTCTATCTCCCTTCTCCCTGCAGCAGTATCTCCCTCCTCCCCTAGGACTGCCTTAGCAGCTTCTCTGTTAATCCTTTCCCTTTCTTCTGACGTGAAGAGGGTCTGTAAAATCTGCTGGCAATCATCCCAGGTGGGTTGATGGGTCCTAAATATGGTCTCAAGGAGGGACAAAAACAGAAGCAAAGAGTATTAGGAAGAACACACAATCTCTAGACAGTAACTTTCTATTCGCAGCGCAGCACAGCGCAAAGACAGAAATTATAACCTGACGTGACCGGTCACACTTTCACAGAACTGAAACCAGATCCCGAGGGCGGCGTCCCAACCCTGGGATTCCTGGGTGGGCTACCGGTGGCGTCCTGCCTACCACCTCAGGGTTATCTGCTCCGGAGCTCAGATACCGAAAGAGGATCCTCGAAATTACTTACTCAGCTCGAGCTGTCCTTCCAGTTTCCGAACCAAAACTCCGCTGAGGGAGATCTCGCTGGGGCCTCCAAATGTTGCATTCACCGATGCGAGAAACAGATGTTCGGAAACTTTCAGGACTCAGAGGTGTTACTTTATTGGCCAAAAGTTTTAACCTGCGCAGGGGTGGACTCCCAGAGTGTCCGGAGACACGATGCTCAGAAGAGCTGCAGAAGAGAGTCGCACCTAACGCTTACAGATAAGCCTTTTTATAGACGCAAGCAAGCAAGCATTTCACAGAAGCAGATGTGGCTGTTAGCTATTGGCTATCTTTTAGCGCATGGGATCTATGCGTTGCAGGGTTTGGGGAATGGGAAATTTAAACCTAAACATCTCTTTAAATGGTAATCTGCCTCAAGTTCTTTGTTCTCTGTCCTTGGAGAGCCAAATCTCACAGGGACAGTCCTTTAGCTATTTTCCTGGTTCCAACAAGGACACTGTTCCCAGAAGTTCCTGGCAAAATTCTTTCTCATGGCCCATTGGCCAGGATGGGATGATGTACTTACTCCAAACCATTCAGTGCAAGGAAAGTGAGGCTCCCATACTGGCTTAGACTAACCCAACTCTACCCCTTGGTTGGAGATGGGCTCATTCTTCCTTGAGTTCTTGGGGGTTCTTAGCAAGGAGGGCTCAGCAAGGAGGGAGGTAGTTGCAGATTTGTCACCAAAGTACGTCCACCACCCAAGCTGCAGGAGATGCTGAAAGACCCCTGCCTAGGACTTCCCGCAGTGGTCCAGACAAGAGGGGATGCTGCCAGAGACTAGCCGCAGACAGTTAGAGAACTGGATGAATCAGGTGTGTATTTGAGAGGTAGAATCAATAGGATTTTTGGATGGGTTGGATAGCTTGGTACAAGAGATAAATTCTTTATAAGGAGTAAACATTACATAGTTGTTTTCCAGTATTCAGGTATCCAGTGATCACGTCTGAAAACTACCACAGAAAACACTACTCCGTTAGAAGTGTGAGCCCTCTAAGGGGAACCTTCGTAAGAATAAGGGTCCAGTTTACCGGGGACATTTTCTGTCCCCAACGGTGACTTCACCAAATGTTCCTGTCCTGAGCACTCAGAATCAATTCAGCCCAATCTGGAGTAATTTTTAAAGAAATAAAACCAACACTGTAGTCAATCAATTTCCTGTTTAATAAGATTATGCCACTTAAGACTTCAACTTGATTAAATTTAAAATATAAATGTCTAGGTATAAAGTGAAACATAATGGCTTTTATTAAACCAACTCCAGTCAAAAGCCCAGTTCAGATTTCATGTGGTTTTACATCTGCATTTCCTGCTGAGTCATTCTTTTCACAAGCAACTCCTAAAATGAGAAAGCCTGCATTGATCACCGTTACCATCCTGTCTTGACAAAGGCAAGGAGTACAGCATTATCACATTCACTCTGCTCAGAGGGAAAGGTGGCCTGTCAATTTGTATTATTATTCCAAAAGGACTTTTATAATGAATATGCCCTAGGGTTGCCTGTTTATGTATGCTCTTATTCTGATAGGCGCCATGTAAGTACTTTGGGATCGCTCTGAGCTGTTACGTTGATATCTCTCAGGGCCATCCATTTGGTTATGAACCTGAAACTTCATTTGGAGGCAATTTAACTCTCAATTTATCCACAAACTTCTAAAGAAAACTGGGCAATTTCCCAAAGCAAATTACTCCTGATACAGAAGACCGTGTCTCATAAATATGGCCATTTCAAAGTTGGCAAGGACTACGTGGGAAGTCAGGACCATTCGAATTCAAACGAACTCAACAATGGCAGATCAGTTTCTTTGGGGTTTTTCATTCTGTTGTTTGGGGTTTGGGGTTTTTTTTCCTTTCAGATTGTCAAACATTTTAATGATGAATGATATCTACAGGGTCCGGCAGAAGTGACGCCTGCTTGAGTGTGGTTGGTAGGGTAATGATACGGGTGTGATGATTTCTAGTTTTAATTTGAACACTTCACCTAAAATGTCATATGGCATGCCTGCCTGTGATATTGTTATGTTATGAATCACATGCTTATGATTATGTAATAAAAGATTTTGTAATAAAAAGGGGTGTTATTTGTGCCAAACCCTGTAGTATTAGCAAAGGAGTGAATACTCTCATATCAGCTTGATAAGCTACAAGTTGACTTTGTAGCCTTATTAGAAGGTATTGTGGCAGTAGCTGTTAAAACATTTAGGATGTGAAAGTTCACTTCTAGATATTATTGTAGAGAAAAACGCACCCACATGCAAAGAGACATGAACAAAGACATACCTGGTGGCTCTGGTTGCAATAGGAGAAAAGTATAAACAGCCTGAAACTCATCAAGATTTAAAAAAATAATAGTATACATGCATTCGAGAGGAATGAGCAAGACCAATCAATACTGGTGATGATTATAAAAATACACATGAAGGGAAAATATGTGGTAAAACTTAATCAAGTTTGAACTGATGTTAGATAACACCCCCAAACTAATTGTCTGTGTGGGCGTTTATTTAGGCGGATGCTTGGAAAACCATCTGGACTGTAGCATCTGGGTACTCAGTAGTTAAATGAATAGGTGATTGACTAACACACATTGCTACTATTTTTTCCCATTGGGCACCTGCCTTTCAAATTCCACTCATGGAGTTTTGAAGTACCACTTCTTTTCAAAATCTGTGAGTGATTTCCCTGAGACAGGGTGAACCCTGTTCCGGAGGAGGTTCCCCTCTTTGCTGTCCAGCAAGGTGACTTTACCTGGTCAAGATTTCACTCCAGTGTCGACAGTGGTGATTCTCAAACAAAATTCGGTCTCTCAGCGACTGTGCTCATGGGCCTTTCCTCCCCGCACCTTCTGCCTTTCCCTTGCTACTGCTTGGTTCCTCTAGGTGAGAGTTTGAACACCTCTCCCTCTTCTAGGGAGAAGCCCCCATAACAAGCCCCGCGGGCACCAGGCACCATCCTTTTTCATACTCAGCACAATTGTGATTATACAACCATTGTTTAGCTAATTGCATTAAGCTGAGAAAATTCCTAACCTGCAGAAAATAATGTAAGTAGACTTGGGAACAGACCATCTAGATTTTCATAGGTTTCATTTGTTCAATCCCTATCTCTCCTAGACCTCAAGAAGCACATAACCTCGTTGAGTTCACTTACTGACGTTAAAGATGGGGCTCATAATATTATGTCATAAAGTTGTCGTGAGGATTAAATATCTTCATACTTGTAAGTCATTTAGGAAAGGGCCTGACACACTGAATTGCAGGGACTCAAATGTGACCTGTTGTTGCCATGTCGACTAGACCGTGAGCTACGTGAGGGCTGGAACCCCATCCATCGTATCAGCTGTGGTGAGTTGCAAATGATGGCCCCAATCTCCCTTATCCTGGTCCACATGCCCATTTGCGATGTGGTTCTGCCACTCCCGCCATCCAAAGATGGAGCCCCAGTGCCCCTCCCCTTGAATCTGGGCTGGCTGCATGACTTGCTTTGACCAATGATTTGGTCAAAGCAATTTCTGAGCGTAGGCCTTAAGAGTTCTTGCAGCTTCCACTCTCATTCTTGTTGAATGCTTCCCTTTAAGGAAGCTAGTCAAACCCAGCTAGTCTCACCTAACCTCCACCTGGAGGAAAACGGAGGCCCTCACCCAAACTGAGCACCAACCACCATATTTGTGAGTAAGGCCATATTAGCACTTCCAGTCCTGCTGATCCTCTTGCTGAATGTAGACAGTGAGCAAGCTCAGAATTCCTAGCCACCCCACAGAATCATGAGTAATAAAATATCACTTACTTCAAACCACATTTTAATACTAAGTACTGGGGTGACTTGTTACCCAGCAAACATTAACTGATACATTCACCATTGCTTCCTTCATGCCTAGCACAGGGCTGGCACTAGTAAATGCTCAAAAAATATTTGTTGAATGAATGAATGAGTCCATGAGCAAAAGAAAGAATTGATGAATGAATGAATGAATGAATGAGTAAAAGAGAGAGATGGAGGATGCAGCCCTTTTATTCTGTTGGACAGAATAATTCCGCAGAGTAGGAAGATCAAGTTACAGCAACCATGATCTCTTTTTAATTGCTGATTTCATAGGCTGTGCTTAGAAAGAAAAATGTGATGGGACATGATCTTCTAATTGCATTAGAACAACTTGTCATGTCTTTTCTATGGCTTGTAAAAGAACATTCAAGTATCAGGTCCAGGTCCCCTGACAGCTGTAAAAACTAAACCACCATTAATACATTTCAGGAAATTACAGTCAAGCTGGTTATTGTAGTTATTAGTAAGGTTGATGTTTCTCCTTCCTGCAACCACAGATAAAAAGTGCCATTTGGGAATACTGACAATAATTTGAACTCTGTGGAATTATTTAGTATGTCTTTATCATGTATAACAGAAATCTTAATTTTCCACTTGCATCAAGTTCTTACTCCTGAGGCAAAACCAGAAGGCAAAGAATCTTCAAAGCCATTGAATTGTGTTCGTGTCTTCTCAGATTTCAGCTTTAAGACAGAATTGAGAAGACAAAACATATTAATTAATTCAAGTGTCACAATTGTAATTATCTAATTTGCTTTACTCTCCAGATTTTCAATATTTTAAATTTGTCCAATAGTTAAGTTTTGAGGATTTATATGGCATAAACATTTGTTAATCAACTACCATAAAACCATTTTTTGTTTTTTGTTTTTTTTTAATGATTTCCTTGGGCTGGTAAGGAAGGGAGTAGGAAGAAAAAAAATAAATGGCCCATTTTTCTTATTGTTCATGCCAGAGAGTCAATAGAAAAAGTTAATGCCTTCAGCTTCTGCAATTTTTATAATCATTTTTCTTAACTTTAAAGAAACAGTGAACTTGTTTCTCTTGATTGTGTGTGTGTATGTCTTTCCTTAGTTCAACTTCAGGTTCTTTTATTACCAAATCTCAGTGAAACCGAATGCTTTCTCATTAAAAATACTATGTATAGTAAAATTCTCTATTTTCAGAAAAGCATATTATTTCATTTTTTATTCATATGGCAGAGACCCCATACTGTTAACGATGCTTATTTTGGGAGAGTGGGATGCCGAGGGTATTTTTACTTTGGCATTATTCTTTGCACCTTTATGCATTGTTCAACTTGTATAAAGCTTAACCATGTATAATTTTATGAAAACTATAGATTCATTATTTTTAAAAAGTCAAATAGTTGGAATATTTTTCCTAGTTTCCTCCAAGTTAGACCTCTACCTCAAAATGCCTGGCTTTGAAAGCATACAGCAGCCCTTGCCAATGTGGGTCAGTTGGTTGGGCATCGTCCCATAAACCAAAAGGCTGTGGTTCAATCCCCAGTCAGGACACATGTCTAAGTTGCAGGTTCAGTCCCTGGTCAGGGCACATGCGAGAAGCAACTGACCAGTGATTCTCTCTCACATCCATGTTTCTCTCCCTCTCTTTCTCCCTGCCTTCCCCTCTCTCTCAAACAATTAAATATATATTCTTAAAAGCATATAACAAAGAGGCCAGGTAGCTCAGTTGGGTGGAGCATCCTCCTGATGTGCCAAGGTTGCAGGTTCAATCTCGAGTCAGGGCACATATAAGAAGTAATCAGTGAATGTGTAAAGAAGTGAAACAACAAACTGATGGGTATCTCTCTCTCTCCCCCCCCTTTCCTCTCTCTCTCTAAAATCAATTAAGAAAAAAAATTTTAAGCACACAGCAAAGATAATGATCATCTTGTAGAAGATTCTTGTGTCCACCCAGGAGGAAATTACCCAGAGGGAGAAGAGATAAGGATAGCAAGCACAGAATAGTGGGGTCATTGCCTTTATCAGAAGACAGATTGGCACAGAGGACTGAGAGGTGGCCACACAGAACAGGCCGCACTTCAGTCCACAGTGCATGGGTCTCAAAGAAAGGGGACTCAGAGTCTCGCCCAACCTCAGGGGTACTCCCTGGTTAGCTTAGATTTGGATTTCTTTGAATCACTGCATGACAGAAATTCATATTAGGACCTGTCACAGGGTTTTGCATTCCTATATTCTATATCAAACGCAATGTCCAGGAACACCCAGAGACAACCCAGACCACCTCCAGCTCTGTGCCTGAGGGTGGATGTTGGAGTTCAGGTGTGGCACTGTTCCCCACCAACAAGGCAGCCACAGAAGGCCTTCCCACCCACACCTGCACGCCAGCCCAGCCCCCACAGAAACCAGTGGAAGCACCTTGTAACCACAAACATGGTGCTTTGGTTGTCTTGTTGGTGTTTTCCCTGGGACAGACATTATGGGCTCATGGTAAAATCTGAATGTAACTCCCTGTTCTGTTGCAAGGAATACAGAGGGAAGTCTCCCCTGATCTGTATGGCCACGTGCATCACCAAAGAGCAAGCCAAGGGACCACGAGAAAATGCAGGAGCAAGGTGGAGTCGTCTTGGAGAAAGCTCTTCTCAGTTGGACACACAACTTAGGCGCCATAAAGGAGATCAGCATTTTTAACAGGAAAATTAGACTGTTCTGCATGGAAATCTATGTCAAATGACCTGACAAACTGAAAAACAATGTGCATATCCAAAGGCCCAATTTCTGTAATATGAGAAGAGCACCTGTGAATCAATAAGAAAAGACTGACAGCTGAATAGAAAAATGGGTGGGGCTGTCATCGGACAGTCCCAGGAAAAATGGACAGTAAACGCTGTTCAGTCTCAGGAGCAGCTCAGTCCCTCTTAGGAAAAGAGATGCAAAGTGAAACGCCAGGAGCTGCCCTCCCATCCCCTAGACTGGCAAGGGGTGGGGTCTCCATGGACAGGATGGGGGTGCTTGGTGTCTACTGTGTACACTTACCCCTATGTCCCTTCCGAATTTTATACCGGGTACATATTTTGCCTTTTCAAAAATAAAGGTTTCAAATGCAAGCAAGCAGATTTCCTAAGCAAGAAGGTTTGAAGTGGAGCATTTGCAGATGTTACCTCCTCTACCCCACCCCCACCCAGCAACCCTTTGGCCTGCTCGTTCATTCAGGCAACAAGCATCCTCTGAGCCCTGACTGTGCCTGGCCTCAGCCTGGGCCCTGGGGAAAGCACGAACAAAGCCCCCGCCTTGGTGGCTCTTGCGTCAGGGCAGTGGCAGACAGACAAATGAATGGGTCAGTCAGTGTGTGGGGGTGATGGGAGGCGGAGGGAAAGGCAGGAGGAGAGATGGGCAGCGCCGGTGGGAGCTGGGGTGGACCTTTCTGGTGTTTTTAGACAGTGCTCTCAACTAAGTCCCTAAAGAGACCGTGACACTTGAGCTGAGACCTCGGTTAATGGGAGAGCCAGTCTCAGGGCAGGGGAAAGTGTTCTAGGCAGAGGGAAGCGTGGGTGCAAAGACCCTGGGGCGGATGCCAAGCTGGTGTGCTCCAGGAGAGCAGGGGGCGGCAGGCTGGAGCTGAGTGACCCAGAGGGAAGGCCGGAGAAGGCGAGGCCAGCCAGAGAGCCTGTGCAGGCCCGGCAGAGGAGGGCTCAGCACAGGGCCTTAAGGACCGGTGAGGCCGCCAACGCCCTGGCGCAGTGCCAAGCACAGAATGCACGCCTTTCCCGTAGAGGAGCGTCTGTTGGGTTTGGATTTCAGATGCGAAGTGTCACTGTGTTCATGGGAAACTCCCTTCAACCGCCGTTTTTCCAGTCTTTGTAAAAAGGGAGCATCGAATCAGTTTTGAAATTTTCTGCTTCAATTATTAATGCTCTTAAACATTTTCTCTTATTTAGTGATAAATTACATTAAGAACAAAGCCGATTTGGTCCGGGTGACTTTTCTCTAATGAGTTACTCCATGCTGGTTGGTAAAATTTTATCAAGGACTTATGCATCTATCATGACATGTGCTAGTGGTCTGTGGTAATTTTCCGAAATAGAAGTTTTTTCATGACTCTAGAACATTCCATTAGAAGAGGGCACGATAATCATTTCAGTTTCTGGGACTGAATATTAGAGAGAGGTTCGATTTAATCATCTCCCTTCTTCCCTCTTCCCCCCACCCCCGTTCCCCTCCTTTCTCTCCCTCCGTGGCCCACACGTCTGTACTGTATCTTCCCTAACAGAGGTTACCCAGGAGGGACTTCCTTTTCAGGAGGGACATTTGCTGGGAAGGCAGAGGACGCATCTACTGGCGTGCTCGGAGGGGCGCTGGCGTTTCAGCGGGGAGTTCCCGTGTGCGCCTGTTCTGGAGCACCGTCTGTCCTTGCTGTAGCAAAGGAAGCCCACGTGGGCGGAACCGAACCCATACAAACCGGTAAGTCGGGTTGTAAGCTGGGTGTCAGTTTTGACTTAGGGAAAATTTTTACCCCGCAGTCAAAAGCCATTTAAGAAATGCCGTGTTCACGCTTTTGTGTGACATGTGCCTCCCACAAACCTTGTTAAGAAATGCCGGAAAGCTGATGATGGAGGTGCTGGTAACCTTTAATGACAGGGACACTTGCAAAGTGTACAGTTCAGGGAGGGCTGATGCTTGATCCAAAAAGCTCTTGTTAAAATCCAGTCGTCTTCAGCAGCCAGCGTTAGCAGGAAATGCCTGCGATGAACAAAACGCGGGAAAGGTTAATGGTCGTCTTTGCCAACACGATTCGGGGTTTTAGCTCACGTTCCAACTCATCCTCAGAGCATGCAGATGCTGAGGATTTCTTTTTTTTTTTCTTTTCAGTAATCAGGAGAAAAATTGATTATCAAAATTATAATTAAGAGCTGGAAAAATATGCAGCAATTTGGATGCTTCATTTAGCACATATTTCAGGTTAATTGCATGATTTTACTAATGAAGATATTTGCATGAATATTTTCAGTGGCTACATTCAACTTATTGTGTAATAAATACGCTGCTAAGCAAATGACTTCACTTTTTGTGGGATTTAGGACGAGACAAAGGCTGGGACACGCAGAGAGACTGTTTCACATCGTGTGTCGGGATGTTAATTAGCAATTCGTTGAACAACCCTGGCAGAATTTATGCTGTTTGCTCACACAACTTGGTCCTTTTCGAAGGACCATTCTGAAAAACACTGGGAGATGCTAAAGAAAGTGGAACAACCACCTTTATCGCCACCTTTTGAAGGAGTGTATTAAGAATTTCTTCCACACCTATTCAGTTGTGCTTCCCACGGGCAGTCACCACTGACTTGCATTTTTTAATATAAATGTGATTCCTATAAAATTAGAGAGAAATTAGAAAATATAAAAAAACAAAAGAAAATAAAAATTATCTTCTGCTACTCAAAGATAACCACCATTAAAGTTTAGGAGTGTGCTATTCTTAATATTTTCCTCTGTATAAATGCGCTTTTCATTTTAACCAAAATGGATTGTATTTCATGTACAGTTTTTTATTTAAACTATGTTTTCACCAACCAATAGACTGTGAAAACTTTTTATATTGGTAAACATTTTTTCTACCGCTGTGTAAAGGTATAAAGTGTTTCAGAGCTGGCTGTGCACTAATTTGTGTAAGCGATCCCCTTTTGGATGACGTTAGGTTGAATCCAATTGTTCATGATTTTAAGCAGTAGGCGGTGGGCACCCTCGGAGCTCTGTCTGGATGTATCTCATTATTTCCTTAAGATAAATTCATAAACGCTAAACAATTGGAAAGCTTTACCATATGTTGCCAGCTCGACCCTCGAATGATATAAATTTACCTCTTTGTTGATCTAAGATGCATTTCTTTAGTTACTAGTGGAATGCATGATTAGCGGCCATTTAATGGATCTTTGTGAATCGCCAGCATGAGGGTTTTGCCCATTTTTGAAAGTTGGGTTGTCGATTCTTCTTATCTGTTTTGTAGGATCTTTCTATGTTTTAGGGATCCAACCATTACTCTGTATAGATGATACAAGGATTTTCCCATTGGCTAATATGTTTTATTGCTGCAAAAGATCATGTGATTGCGTTTTGCCTACCATGTGCATTCTGCGTGAGAGATCCAGGCCCAGACACAGGAGCCATTCGTGGATGGTGGCAGGTCAGGGTCGTAAGGCCAGCTGCCCACATGGCCCACGCCTGCCAGGCCACCGTCACTGCCAAGGTGTTCTACTGCATTAATTAGTTCACTTAATTCTCACGATGTTATTAGCATTTTTACAGGTGAGGAAATGGAGGTTCACAAGGCTTCAGTACTTGTCCCAGGCCACTCAGGAACAAAGTCAGGATTAGAACCCACGCAATCTGTCTCCAGGGCCTAACCTGACTGCAAGGTGTTGCTAGTAGCAACAATCCATAGAGTACGCATCCATTACTGTGAAATTTGGGTCCTGGCCAGCTGTACCTGTTGGAACTTGTCTCAGTTAGGAATGCTTGGCACATGTGACCAAAAAATCCAACTGCAACCGCTTGAACAAATAGGGCTTTTCAATAAAGGGATGTTTATTTATCGTTACCTGCGATGTGAACTTGTGTGTGAAGCATCTGTGATGACAACTATGACTATGTGCGTTTCATAGATACTGGAGCTTATCCTGCGCTGCTTCTGGGAAAGGTGGTGAGAGACGGCAGCGGCTGAACGAGCGTGTGAAGTCGAAGGCCTGGCTGGTAGTGGGAGATGGCCTTGGCCAGAGCTGGTGGTGCCAGCTTGGGAGAAATGCCAGGGGTTTGTGCACTTAGTACCGGTTTCATTGGGCTCGCCAGGGACATCCTGCAGGGCTGGACACAACAGGAGTAGCCACACCGATTTAGAGGCGTCACTACTCAGGCCTGGTCAACCGAAGCTGCGTGCTCCTCCATCCCCACAACCCCATACAGGTACAAGGGCCTGAGAGCCCCTGGTGGGCCTGGAAACCTCCTTAAAGGCTCCCAGTGGCTTCACTCTCCAGTTTGCTGTGCAGAGAGACAGCAAAGCTCTGAGCCGCAGGCCAAGTGAAACCATCCCGCTGGTCACCGTTAGCATCCTGGGGAGGGACAGAAGGGACAGTTAGCTGGAGAGAGGGACGCGGTCTTGGACCCTCCCACACTGGGCCAGCTAAGGTTTCTCTTTCCAGGGGAGGGAATGGCTTTTCTTTGCAAGCTGAGGCTTCTCATGAGTTGAAGCTAGAAAATGTTGAGAAACCTCAAAAAAACACAAAATGTTCTTTCTTTAAGAAGCTATTTAGCATGAGCCTGAAATACAGCGATCCTAGATTGGATCCTGGATTGGGGGCAGGGGGGACCATTGCTGCCCAGCATAGTGTTAGATAATGAGATATCGATTACTATTTAGATAATAGCATTGGCTGAAGAGCAAGCTTCCTGAACTTGACCTCGGCGCTCTGATTGTAGAAAAGGAGGTCCTGTTCCTAGGGGATGCGTGCTGACGAACTGAAGGGCAAAGGGTCAGGACCGCCCAGAGGCTGGGGGTGGCCCCTGAGAAAGTGCAGGAAGAGGACGGGATCTGTTAAGGGCGAATGTCAACATACGGTGAATCTAGGTGAGGGGCATATGCATGTGAGTGTCCAGTGTTCGGTTCTCGCAATTTCTCTGTGGTTTTAAGGTGTTTTCGGATTAAACGTATTTTTTTAAATCTTATTTAAAATTCTAGGTGTAACCATTATGTGCTCTAAAGAATGACAGTTATTGAGAAACCCAAGTCCAGATTGCTGAGTCCTTCATGAATTCGCCCCAGATGGTCTACGGGGCCACCCAGACCCCTTCAATGGGGACATAACCCAATAGCTGGTGGTGCTGTCAATAGACCAGCTATCACACCTCAGCCACCTGCAAAGTCAGGCCCTTCCCAGGCCACCTGTGCTCAGTGACTCATCAACGCTGGTGCGTGAAGGCCCAGTCACCTTGGCTCAGCGTGGACAGCTGGGAGGGCCGTCCCAGCTCCATAGCTCCTGGGGGCTGGCTTAGGCTGCAGGGCAGCTTGTGGGCCCCTGCCCAGGCCACCCCCCTCCCAGCCACAGTGCCGATCACAGGGCACCCCCAACAAATGACCGACTGCCTATCAGCCCCCTCCCAGAATCGATGTCCCAGGGGTTCCAACCTGCCTCAGAAACCCCCATCCCTGTCACCTCCCCTCACCTTCCCACCGTCCCTTATCCTTCCTTACACACATCACGCACCATGGACATTGCTTTCTTTAAATCATTTTATCTGAAATCTTTCCTAGATGCAGACAAAAAAGAGAGAACAAGATGATGAATACCTGCATGCCCCCACATAGCTTTATCGAGTCTTAGCTGAATGTCACACTTGCTGAAATCTCTCTGTTGCTTGTTTTGTTTTTTTTTTTCCCCACTGATTTGGCTGAAGCCTCCTGAGTGCCCGCCCACAATCCCTTTCTTCCCCTCTCTCTCTTCTGAGGTCCTTCCATCATCAGTTTGGTGTTTCTCCTTCATGTGTATGTTTTTATACTTTCATTACATATTTACACATCCATAAGCAATACGTGGTATTGGTTTTTAGGTTTTAATTTTATATAAATATTGTTATTTAGACTGCATCATTTCCCAACTTACTATTTTTGGCTTCACGTTGTTTGAGAAATGCATCCATGTGGATGTACATGGTTCTAGCTCATTCAGTTCGCCTGTGTTTCATATTCCATTGAATTTTAATATACCCCATAGGTTTTGTTCCTCCTCCGGTGGATGAAGATTTAAATTGCATCAAAATGCTCCTCTTTACAAGCCGTGCTGCAGTTACTGTCCTTGCCCACGGCTCCCTGAGCACCCGTGACAATGTCACAATGGTGTATTTACCTATCCGGGTGGGGGTGTTTAGCAGAAACCCACCTTCTGAACCTCAGACGAAGCCCATGGCTCAGAGTTTGGGCCCCATGAGGCAGGCCCCCACTCTCACTGCCTTCCTCACCTCTTGCTTCCTGTCCCCCAGTTCCCAGCACAGCTATGGTAGCAGTCAGATTTTGCTGCAGAAATGCAGTGTAATAAACAATCCCAGGTACCGGGGGCT
Source organism: Glossophaga mutica (assembly GCA_039655065.1). Classification (NCBI taxonomy): domain Eukaryota; kingdom Metazoa; phylum Chordata; class Mammalia; order Chiroptera; family Phyllostomidae; genus Glossophaga; species Glossophaga mutica. The sequence goes on from CM077315.1 coordinate 27,595,658, forward strand.
TGCAAGTATGTATTTCTCACTCACGCATCAACAGTGAGCTAGGCTCAGCTCTGCTCTGATCATGGCTGGGTTTCCATTTAACATCATGGGTCTTTTTATTCCTGAAGGGCCAATGGCTTTCAAGGACCTGCTCTTCTTGAAAGCTGGGGACCATGAGGCCAACCCAAACCAAAACAAACACATGTAAATACCCTGATGCAGTGTGGCGTACACGTATATTACATCTGCTCATGTTTCATTGGCGAAAGCAAGTCACGTGCCTAAGCCCTAAGCCAGCAGAGGGAAGTTGACGCCATCCACAGTGATGTCTTGGCAAAGACAGAAGGGAAAGAAGAATCGTTTATGTACAATACCATCTACCCCAGGTACTGACTTTCTTCTATTTCCCATGTCCCTCCTAACACACACACACACACACACACACACACACACACACACACTTTCAACCACGGTCTCTTCCCTCCCTGGTTACCTCCCGCCGGCCCACTGCCCCCATTCCTGCCAGTTGTTCCAGGGCTGAATCGGGCTGCGAAGTAATGAGCCAGACCATGCCTGGCTCACTGATACATAAGGGAACAGAGGCAAATCGGTCAGGGTTCTCCAGAGAAACACAACCAACAGCAGATAGATGCAAATGCATAAGCATTTAGCATGAGGACTTGGCTCGAGCAGTTACGGAGGCTGAGAAGTCACCTGCAAGCTGGAGACTCGGGAGAGCCTGTGGTATGACTTGGTCCAAAGGCCTGAGAGTCAGGGGAGCCAGTGGTATAAATCCTAGGACGAGGGCAGAAGGTGAGGTGAGATGTCCCAACGAAGCTGGTGGGGGTGGGGGTGAGAGGAGTGAATTCTTCTTTCCCCTGCCTTTGTTCTATTAGAGATTAGACGGTACCCACCCACATTGGAGACGAACATCTGCATCACTGAGTCTGGTGATTCAGATCCTGATCTCATCTGGAAACAGCCTCACAGACACACCCAGAAATAACGGTGAATCTGGGCACCCAGCAGCCAGTCAAGCTGACACAGAATTAATCACGACATATTCCTCTTGCCTGCTGGTATGGAACCAGGGCTATTTACTCTGCACTCGAGTGGAGTCTGACTTCTACAGGAAGTAGAACCTGAGCTATGAATTCCACTCTGAATCATCACGGGCTCTCACTCACACAGAGCTGTGACAGGTGTGTGATAGCTCGTATGTCTTCCCATTTAAGGGACTGGGTGGCCTGCACACTCTCAGGGACTGTGGTTTGCTCAAACAATAGGAGAACCGTATAGAAATCAACACTCAATTCCATTCTCAAAAGCCCGAGACACCCAAATTCGGTATGGGTCATTCACACTTTGGATTAACGTGCTCCCAAATCATAAGCTAAGTAGCTGTCTTTTTCAGCAGCCTTCTGCCCTCTTCACTCAGCCCTGGCTGGGAAGATCAGGAGCCATTCGCTGCATTGTTCGGAGTTAGGAAATCGATGACGGGCCAATTATTGATAGACACACTGCTAAGCAGACTGGAAAAATGACGTGAGCTCTTTAGGAGAAGGATGGCTGTGTTCTCTAAAGTCATGGCCGTACAATTTCAGCTTTCAATTTCCTATAACATACTCACTAAAGATTTATGGGGCTTTTGTAATACCTAATTGGGATTGGTAGCAAGACCCTCTCTTTCACTCTGTGGAACAATTTAAGCATTCATCAAATCTAGATGAAAAGGAAAGAAGAAATAAAATTGCACCCAATCTGAGAAATTATAGGAAAGGGACCTCAGAGTAATTGAAGGCCAACCTTATACTATACATAAATTGTTTCCTTTAATCGTCACATATTGTTCTCTCCACCTCAGCGGAGATGGAACTGAGGTCCAGAAAGATGAACCAACGTGACCAGTGTCACTCCGCTGAAGAGTGGAACTGAAATTCAAATTGACAGCTAATTGGGAAGCTTTATTGCAGGTTCTATCATGGTCCCAACATTGTGATGATGTCGATAGGATGTGCATATGGTACAAGGGGCAGCAACAACGGGGAAGGTGGGGGACTCGGGAACAGCGACAGTGTGATTAGCATCGAGAATAATCCCCTCCCTGCCTCAGGACCCAATACCTTTTTTCAATCAGCCAACGGGCTGCATTGACTTTATGGCCCCCACATGCCATTGCTGGTCTGGAGGTACCAAAATCTCCCAGGGGTTCTTCATGTGAACTTCTCTTAAGCTGGGTCTCCTTTGTCCTATATTTGTGGGGGTTGGGGTGTATATAAGATTAATTATTAGCATTCACCTCATTTGATTTATTCTAGTCATCCTCCAACCATCCCTTCAACCTGTTAAGATGTTTCAAATCTGAATTCTGTCACCCACTGTAAGAGCTATCTCTTTTTGTTCTCATCCCCAAATCTGAGAACTATGCCTCCTGTTTCAACTGCAGCAGGCAGACAGATGAGTGTGCACGTGAAGATGAGCTGTCAGTATCATCTCCTGCGCCAGGCACCACCTCTCTGCCAAGAGGTTCAGAGCCCTGCCAAAGTTCTACCACTCCTTCCGGCACTTTCTCACCAACAGTGGTGCAGAGCTCCTATCCATCTACATACCAAAGCCCCTCCCTATAGCCTGTGTTGTTCTCCCGGACAGGAAGCCCCACGAAGGCAGGGACCACGTCAGGTTTTGCTCACTCGTGGGTCCTCAACACCGGCCTGTGCAAGTACACACACCAGTAAGTCTGGAGTGAATGAGGGAGGAGGGAGTGCCGCTGGCTGGTCAGTTCTGTCTCCACCCACGCCGTGCATCCCAGCGGGTGGGTCTAGCCAGTTCTGTCGGGTTTCTAGAGTGGTAGTTCTTGAATGTGGAAGCTGTCACCCCCAGGAGGGTGCTCTGGAAGTTGGAAGGGGTTTTCTGGTTGTTACAATGCACGGCACGGGCACTGGCCTTCAAAGAGATTCATGGGACATGCATCTATCATGCATGGGACAGTCTAGAAAAGGTTGTCCCTGTCCTGTGGGACTTCTGTTATCTTGATAGATATTCACAAAGGTGGATGCTTTTATTGACATTAAACCAAAGCCATCCTTTATAGTTTTAATATGCTTAGAATAATTAGTTTTCAATCTTAGGTGGTTGAGTACCAAGGCAAGCAATAAAGATGCAGTGAGACCATCAGAGAACTTACATTCTGGTTAGGAACTGAGTGTGTAATGAGAGTGCATAGGAGGCACTCTGACCCCCTCCCCGAGTGGAAAGGAAGTGATGATGGAGCAAGGAAGGAAGAGCAGGAGTTAACTAGATGAAAGGGAAAGACCAAGTGAAGCAGGCAGAAGAAACAGCATGTGTAAAGGCCCTGTGGCAAGTAGGACAAGATGTTAAGTAACATCATTTTTTCCATTCTATCTTATACTGTTGCTAATTTCTTTTTTAAAATTTTATTTTAAAAGACAGTTTTCTGTCTTTTACTCCCACCCGCTCATTTCTTTTCATATGTGATTCTCATGTTGGATTGAAAGTTTCTTGAAGATTAAGACCATGCCTTCCCCATCACTCTGTCCTCCAAGCACCTGGCACAGTAACCAAAGCCCAGTACACACACCCAGAAATGTTAGTCTCGTTGATTTGAAGCCAGCAGATACTATAAAGACCAGTCCACCCTCAGCGGGGAGTTCCGAGGCCCCTTCCGTCACCTGCTGTTTCTGTGGCCTGACGAAGCCTTTCTTTGCCCTCGGTTTCCTCTCCATAAAATACAAGCACAGATCAGCTGATCAGGAGGGCGAGTCCTGCGACGGCACACAGAACCTCGGTGCCTGCAGTTACCTGAAACGTGCAGATCTGTGCCCTGATCAAGAGTGAACACAACTTTCAATGACAGATTTTAATACGAATTAGAATGCGCAATACAAGGCACAGCACTCTGTCTGGAAATGGATCTGGTCATTGGAGAGGGAGAGACAGGGAGAGGAGGGGCCTGGGACCGGCCGCCAGGCCGCTCTGCCGGGGGCAGCCCCGGGGCTCAGAGGAGAAGGACTCAGTCTTCCTCCTCTGTTCCCTCATCCTCTGTGGAAACCGAAGGGCTTTTTCAGACTCAGAACTGCGAAGGGACCAGGAAAATATTCCAGGGGTTCTTTGTGCCACCGCCCCCCCAGGCTTTCAAATGCTTGAAACAGACTAATCATAGAAAGAATGCTCTTCTGGAGATCTCTGCATTAATTATCATCATGGAAAGACATTATCTATATTTACATAATAGCTTCCCAGGTTTTGCTGGTTCTGAGTCAAGCTAACAAATTTGCAGCTATTAAGGAACACAAATTGCCCTGGTATGTTTTAAATTCTGCAAATGGAAAACTCTGTTTAGAGAGGTGGCTAGAACCCAGAGCAATTAGTGCCTAATAATTCGTTAATGTTGGAGACGCACAAAGATACTGTTTAAAATGTCTGCCTTAATGTATTAAGTGAAAAAAGAAAGGCATTTGAAGAAACCATAATCGGGTTAGGCATATTAATATAATAGTATATTTTTACAAAATGTGCAAGGCTCCTGTGATGTCATTAAAAGGGACAGCCAATGCTGCATCCTTACTTTTACCACTTAGTTACTCTGTCTTGAATACTGATGATGAACCGATTATGGTTTAATCATGGAGGGATGGAGGCAGGAAGGCCAAATTGGGAGGGGGAGGGGTCAAGGGTTGAAAGACCCCTGGTTGGGAATGCACCTGGGAAGGCTGGTCATCAGGCCACTTTACCCCCCACCCATGCACCTATCTTGGTGCCATCTTGCAAGTTTCCAGACAACTTTATCAAAGCATCGTGAGAACCCAGTGCTAACTGGGTTCAGGGAGGCCTGTGTGGTGATGGTTAACAATTTCCTGTCTTCCGCCCAGAATGCTTCTCTTCCTCTAGGGGTGTCCAACCTTTTGGCGTCTCCGGACCACACTGGAAGAAGAGTTGTCTGGGCAGGGGAGACACTGGTGAGGCTTGGAGGGCTGGAGGAAGGAAAAAGTCAGTTTCTGGACTTTTTTCTGGCAGTGACTGCTTTTCTCCCAAGGTGCCAGCTTCCTTTGGACAGCCTCCCATGGATTCAGGCTGCCCAAGCAAGCAGATATGTATCCCCCAGGTCCGTTTGTCTGTGCAGGAATCCCTGCGGTCGAAGTCATACACGTGCACTGGGTGGGCCTGGCCTCTTTCACTCAGCATGATATTTTGAGATTCATCCGTGTTTTTTTGTTTATCAGTTTTTTCCTCCCCCTTCCGCTTTATTGAGATATAATTGACATATAATATTGTGTACGCTTAAGGTACGTGAAGTGATTTGATCCACTTACATATTGCAAAATGATTACCACTTTAGTGTTTGCTAACACCTGCATCACCTCACATAATTACCATTTCTTTTTCATGGCGAGAACATTAAAGATTTATTCTCTTAGTAACTTTCAAGTATATAATCCAGTATCATAACTATAACCACCATCCTGCACATTGGAACCCAGAACTCACTCATCTCACGGGTAGAAATGCGTAATCTCTGCACAATGTCTCCCCTTTCCTCCCTCGCCCAGTAACCACTATTCCAGTCTCTGTTTCTCTGAGTTTGACTTTTTAAATTCCACACTTCAGTGAGGTCATACGGCGTTTGTCTTTCTCTGTCTGACTTAGTTCACCCGGCATAGTGCCCTCAAGGTCTACCCATGTTGCGAGTGACAGGAGCTCCTCCTTTCTTGTGGCTGAATGATACTCCATTGTACGTGCCACATCTTCTTCATCCACTCATCCACTGATGGGCACTGAGGCTGTTTCCATGTCTTGGCTATTGTGTGCCGCAGCCCGCTGCGGCAAGGGTGGTCGTGAGGCTGGGCGAGGGACTGAATATAGGAGAGGACCAAATGCTCAGCTGGCATAAGGCAAGTTTATTGCGCGGTCTTCAGGCTTAAATACAATCTTGAGTGCATAGAGAACAAAGGAGAAGCCTTCTGGCACGTAGCTCATTTCCTTGACCTACAAAGTTTATCTACTCCCTAAGAACATCGGGATGTTCTTAGGCTAACATTGCTACCGGGTACATGATGCGCAGGCCAAAGATATGAGTTGATGGATAAAGAAAGGCGGCTGGTTTATCAAGGGTTCAGAGAACAGTCAGAGCCCAAGACAGCCCCGAGGCCGGAAACCAGGCCCAGTCACCACACCTGCGGTGCAGGACCCTATCCTCGACCCCTCACAGGCCTCCTGGGCTCCAACAATTGTGAACAATGCCACAGTGAATTCGGGCACAGATATCTCTTGGAGATCCTGATTCCATTCCCTTGGGACATACGTCAAGAAATGGGATTACTGGATTATGTGGTATTCTACTTTTAATTTTTTGAGGAAATTCTGTACTGTTTTCCATAGTGGCTGCACCAATTTATATTCCCACCAGCAGTGTGCAAGGGATCCATGTGTCCCCATCCTCACTAATGAGGATGCTTGTTATCGTATCTTTTTTTTTATATAATAGCCACTGTAACAGGTCTGAGGTGATATTTATTTGTGGCTTTAACTTGCATTTTCCAGATGATGAGTGATGTTGAGCATCTTTTGCTGTGCCTGTTGACCATTTTTGTGTCTTCCTCAGAAAAATGTCTTTTCAGTTCCTCTGCCCATTTCTTAGTCCATTTTTTTGTTTATAGTCATTCTTTTTAATTGTTCAGTGGTATTCCATTGTCTGAATATATCACTTTTTAAAAAAAATTTATTCTCCTGTTGATAGATGTTTGGATTGTTTCCAGTTTGGGACCATTATGAACAAAGCTATGGAGAACATTTGTGTACATGTCTTTGTGTAAAACGTATTTTCATTTCTCTGGAGTAAAATTCTAGAAGCAGAATTGTCAGGTTGTAGGGTAGGAGAATGTTTCATTTTAAAAGAAACTTCCAGATCTTTTCTAAAGAGTTTTGCCATGAAATTGCACTATGAGCATTGGATTTCTGTGAGGATGGCACAAGTCCTCTGGTTATGGGGCTACAAATCTGAATCTCTGAGATCCTTTCAGGTCTGGGGTTCTGTGCATCTCTTGCAAAGCCTTGCCATTGTTCTTGAACAGAATTCTCTGGGTAACAGGTACACACAAGGTTGCTGAGTTGGCAGGTTCTCCTTCCTCCCAAAATATCTGCAGAGATCAGAAATAAAAGGCAAGAACTCCCACCACAGGGTCATATATTTTTAGCTTTACTGAAGTATAACTGACAAATAGAAATTGTACACATTTAAAGCACACGACTTGATCTTTTGATTTATGTATACATAGCGAAGTAATCACCACAATCAAGCTAATTTCATATCCACCTCATCACGAAGTTGCCATTTTCTTTGTGTGTGTGCTGAGAACACAAGACCTACCCTCTTAGCAAACTGCAAGCCTACAGTCAATACTGTATTTCTAACTGTCGATGCACTTGAGCAGTCTGGGAGGTGGGTATGAAGCTGGCGAACTGCTGGCGGCTGCCCTCAGCGTCAGCTTAGAGAGTGGCCTGCGAGAAGGGCCTTTGCACTCAGGCTGCCTAGAAACCTGCATGTAGGGAATAGATAACCCACAAGAAAGCCTCCGATGACACAGTCACTGAGCCCTGGGCCTTTGCCAGAGACCTTTATAGACAAGAAAACAGAACAGGGGAACAGGTATCTTTATCTTACAGATAAAGAACAGGTGTAGGGGTTCCTCAGCTTGTCTGTATTTTTTAAATGACTGTAAACAACCCAGATATCCACAAACCAAACAGGGGAGCATCTTTTGGCTCATGTCACGGAGGGTAGGCCGGCTGAAGACGGCACTCAGACTCCGGCATCAGGCCTCCTGCGCGGCCCTCCCTGGTGGCCCAGGCTTACACCCTCAGGCTTAGCACCTCCGTGGGAAGGGAGCTGCTCCTTCCTAAAGTTCCAAAAAAACCCTAGAATTGATTCTCCTTGGCCTGGCCTGGATCATGTGCCCACCCCTGTGCCAGTCAGAGCCAGGAGGATGGAATAAGCTGATTAGCTGGGCCTGGGTCCTGTGCTCGCTGCTGCCGGTGGGAAGGAGGAGGTGACGCTGGATCACGAAAGCGCACCCTCAGCCCACCCTCTGTTATGCCAGCAGCTGTTGGCTAATGAGAGTGAAAGCCATCGTGGTGAACAAGACCTTGAAAAACCAAACATCCAGGACATGAACACAAACCCGCACCCCTCTTTTTCATTGATATGTAAAACCAGACAATGCTCAGTCTAGTACTTTATAACATCTTACTGGCTGTAATTATAAATGCACTGGAGTCTCTCCTGAGACTTCTTAGTAAAGGCGAAAATGGCACATGCCATTTAGAGAAAGGCTTGTTCTTCCTATTGCCGGAGAAATGGGTAAAATAATATAAAGCAAAATGCAAAAAGGAAAATCCATCCCTTTGTCAGCATCCATTGCAAAAGGCATAGAAAACACTGAAGATTTGACTCAACGAGAACTAGAAATATGTTGTGTGGGTGGGTGGTTTGCTATACAACTGGGTGAGAACACAGATTTTTTAAAGACTTGTAGCTAATGGTATTTGCTAGGTTTTATTTCAGAAAAGAAATACACAAAGGGCCACTTTTTGTAAGCCATTAAATGAAAAATGTATCAGGGAATATATATTCTCAATAGAATATTACTTCTTTTAAAAGAATATTTTATGGCAGAGCTAAGTATAACTAGTGAGGAATAGAAGAGAGAGCTCAGCTCTGCGTGCGTGCGTGTGCGTGCGTGTGTGTGTAAGAATTTAGTATGTGGTACAAGTAGCACCTCAGATTAGTGGAGAAGAGACATTGCTTAATACATGATATAAGGAAACCCTGCTAAGACAAGCGCCCCACATAACACCTTACAGAAGAGTGGCCTCCAATGAATTAACGAGTTAAAAGTGGAAGATGAAACTATAAAGCAAGAGGAGAAATTTAGGGAAGTATCTTTGTGAGCCAGGGCAAAGGAAGAAATTTTCAAAACACATTTCAAAGTATCAACCGTAAGGCAGCAAAACCAGTGGATCTGACTACACCAGAATGAAGGTTTTTTCAGAAATGACGGATGTCATGAATAAAGCTGGTAAAAGGGGACGGACGGGGAGAAGACATTTGCAGTGTCTGGGAGGGACACAGGACTACTGTGCAGCCCAGCACTTTACCAGAGGTGCAACGCAAGTCACTTATGCAATTTTAAACTCTCTACTAGCTGGGTTTAAAACATAAACAAAAGAACTCAGTTTTGGAAATATATTTTATTTAACATGATCTAGCCAGAATATTACCATTTCAACATGCAATTAGTAAAAATGGTTGATTAGAATGTTGCTTTCTTTTTGTCATACCGAGCCCCTGAGCTCTAAGTGTGCCGTGCACTCTTCAGCACATCTCAGTGTGAACCAGCCACAGTTCGAGCACTCGGAAGCCTCGTGCAGCTGGAAGCCACCATACCCGAAAGCACAGTCACAGACTACTCCCAGAAGTCCCGGGAAGTCAGGAGGAACAAGAGAGTAATCCCCGCAGGAAGACGGGCAAAAGACATCAACAGGCAACTTGTAAAAGAGGAAACCCGAAAAGCTCACAAACACCTTTAAAGATGTTCAAATCATTAGTAATCATGGAAATTAAAACAATGAGATAGCATTTTATATGTATACAGCTGAGGTAGAAAGCTGAATAATGCTAAGTGTTGGCGAGGATGTGGGTACGCTGGGAGGAGACTAGATGGGCAGAGCTCCTCTGGGGGGAGAGAACCAGCACGTGGCAGTGGCACGGGCCCCGCAGCCCAGCAGTGCTGCCCTCGGGTCTGCAGTTCAAAGACGCGCTCACACAGCTTTATAAAGGGGCAGGTACAGGGGTGTCCGATGTGTTTTTCCACGGTGGCAGAGGCATGCTGGATGTCCATCTCGGGAGAGAAAGAAATAAAATGTAGGGTTGCACACCCTGGCCCGCAGTGAGAAGGAACAGTTAGGGGCACACACAGCAGTATGAATGAATTTAAAAACAGATGCTCGGTGAAAAAGCAATGAGACAGAATACCATTGCACACATTAAAAATACGTCACACAGCACTGGTTGCGTGGCTCCCTTGGTCAGAGCATCATCCCATGCACCAGAAGGTTATGGGCTCAATTCCTGGTCAGGGCACGTACCTAGATTGCAGGTCTGATTCCCAGTCAGGGTGTACACGGAAGGCAACTGATGGCTGTTTCTTGCTCAAGTCAATGTTTCCTTTCTCTCTCACACACACTTTCTCTACCTTTAAAAGCAATAAAACCATCCCTGACTGGGAGGGTCCGCTTGGTTGGGTGTCATTCAGCAGGTGAAGGGTCGCCAGTCTCAGTGCCGATCAGGGCACACGCCTGCATTTCCCCTCAGTCCCAGTTCGGCGCTGCTGAGGACAGCCTGCAGGTGTTTCCGTCACGTCGGCGTTCTCGCCCTCTTTCCCCTCTCTCTAAATAAAAATAAGATATTTTTAAAGATTTTATTTATTTATCTTTAGAGAGGGGAAGGGAGGGAGAAAGAGAGGGAGAGAAACATCAATGTGCGGTTGCCTCTTGAGTGCCCCCTATTGGGAATTGAACAGGCAACCCTTTGAGTCACCGGCTGGCATTCAGTCCACTGAGCCACACCAGCCAGGGCAAAAATAAAATCTTTCTTTAAATAAAATAAATAAAAACATACTTGGGGATGATTATATATATATATTTATATATAATATATAAATATATAATTATATATAATATATTTGTGTATTTATATATGATTTATATATATTCATATATTATATAATATATAAATATATTATATAATTTATATATAATATACAAATATTATCTATAATTTATACATAATATATATTAACACATGTATGTATTATATATATAACACAAAACAAGAATATATGTTTTTCAAGGGCACACCCCCCCAAACCTTGCATTAAATACAGGAGGACAGCTTCTTGACAAACTAGGGAAGTGGAAATGACCTATGGATATACAAGGGAGTAATTTTTTTAAAGCAAGATCTTGGCTGGACCAATGATGATTGTGTGTTATGAACTGAGGGGTATGCTTAACCTAATCGTTCCTAATTTAGGTCATAAAAAGAGAAGAGGAGGAGGAGGAGGAAGATGGGGCAAGGAAAGAGAAGGAAAAATTGATGTCAGAAGTCCACCTTGCAGCGCCATAGGTGGCGCTGGTGCTGTTACCCTATGAAATCCAGGGCTCAGCAGGACAGGGGAAGAAACCCCAGACACGAGCCCCTTGTGGCAGAGGCCATAGGAGAGCTGTTGAACTTAAAGTGTTACAGTGTTTTAAAAACAAAATGACAAATGTTTAAATTATCTGGCATTTTCTGTCTTGATTGGTAGTTCTGAAGAATAGATAATGCAACAAATAATTTCAAAAGAATAGATGTATCAATCTGGCACCTAAAAATTTTATTCTTTGTTAACATTTTAAATAATTTATTGGTTAATAAAATTATATAGGTTTCAAGTGTACGATCCTATAATTCCTCATCTGTATAATGCACTGTGTGCCCACTGCCCAAAGTCAAATCTCCTTCTGTCACCATATATTTGACCCCTTGACCCTTTACTACCCCCCCTTTCCCTCTGGTAACCACCATACTGTTACTTGTGTCTGTGAGTTTTTCTTTGTCTTGTTTGCTTATTTGTTGCTTCAGTTTCATATATCACATATGACTGAAATCGTATGGTTCTTGACTCTTCCTGTCTGACTTATTTCACTTAGCATGATACTCTCACAACTCACCCATGTTAAACTTAACAAAGATGTGAAGGACCTATATGCTGGTAGTTACAAGACATTATTAAAAGAAACTGAAGAAGACATGAATGGATATTTTGTGTTCATGGATTGGAAGAGTCAATATAGTTAAAATGACCATATTACTCAAAACAATATACAGATCTAATGCTGTCCCCATCAAAATTCTAACGACATTTTTTAAAGAAATAGAACAAGTTACCAGATTTGTAAGGAACCACAGAAAAACCTAAATAGCCAAAGCAATCCTAAGGGGGAAAAAAAAAAACAAAGCTAAAGGTATTACACCCCCTGACTTTAAATTGTGCTACAAAGCAACAATGATTAAAACAGCATGATATTGGCAGAAAAACCAATACCACAGACCAATGGAACAGAATTAAGATTCCATTGTTAATACAGATGAGAAAGGGGTTGCTCTTCTACAGAAACTTTTGCTATGATAAAGTTTTTCATTATGTCATTTTTCTGGCAAAAAAAAAAAACAACACTTAAATACATCAGCTATAAAAGTGCTCATAGCTGTGTGCCAAAAGAGCTTGGAAATAGATCATTCTAGTTTCAAAATTTCTCAAAAAATGTTAGTGGATTTTGAACTCACTTGTTAAAAATATCAGAAGAAGTAAGTACATTTCAATTAGTTTGCAAGAACATCAAAATCAGGAAACATGGAAATATACTAGTCAGATGCCAACAAAAATTTTTGCATAATTGGTGGTTGGGATTGAAAAGTAGGCATCAGTATCTTCTTACACACAGAGCCACAAAGCTTTGGGTGAAACATTTTTCAGTTAGGATAGTCTTCAAATTTCCTATTAAAATCCACTGAACCTTAGAATCAGGTCCTTAAATTGTAATATCAAAAAGTGTTAAAAAACTTAAAGTGGCCCTGGCCGCGTGGCTCTGTTGGTGGGAGCGTGGTTCTGTGCACCGGAAGGTTGCTGGTTCTGAGGCAGGACACAGCACGGGAAGAATGCTGAGACCGCGCTGCTGTCACTGGCCTCCTGATCTCCAGGCAACGCCTTTCAGCACTTAGGTAGATTAAATAGTAAACTGAGGCAGGGAAGAGGAAGACCGAGACCTGTCTCACCCACTGACTCAGCAGTCCTGAGCCTGGTCTGATAATGTTGCCAGGTGTTCCAACATCACAAGAAGCACCGTGTTAGCGCGGGACAAGGGCAGTCCCTGAAATTCTATGTAGCGTTTCCACTATCCAGCAACGAAAGCCTTGAAACTGTGCTTTCGTTCCAAGACCTGGAATGCAGGAGAGTGTCCCCGGTGCCCAAAGAGAAGGCCCATAAAACAGCTTTGGTTGATTGTCTACCTCTGGTCACTATCTATTTTACAAAGGAGTCCCTAATGCATACAGAAAGAGCCCATAAATAACTCCGGGAAAGTGCTCCAGCTCTAATTAGCTGCCTCCTGTCATGTATCTGTCTTACAACAAGATGAACAAATGGAGCCTGTAGCAAGATCAGGATTCGGGCTAACAGACCCCTGCATATACCTACATGTGGGTAGTCACGTCCCCCCAGGAAAACTGGCACCACGTTTGCCTGTCAATCAATATGTAGCATTTTTCTCCTATCCCACTGACTAAGTCCTCAGAACAGAGGACTAGCCCTCTCTCCTGGAGCTCTTGGCCCTGGGGACAATGGGCCTCTGGCCACTCAGCCTCAGGCCCCCGGGGGCTTCCCTCCCTGGTCTTCAGCTGCTCTTACTTTTGCCGCCCTGCTTTGCTTTGCCTTTCACCCCCACTCTAGCTAGTCCCATTCTCTTCCATGGGAACGGATCACTAATAAGCTGATCGCATGCTCACAGATTCGCTGATCTGTAATTTTTTACGTGTGTCAGCAAGAAGGACCAGGTCTCTCCCATCCACAGTTCGATCCCCGGTTGAGGCGCCTGTGGAAGGCAGTCCATCGGTGCTGCTTTCTGTCCCCCCTCCCGCCCCCTTGCTCTGCAAAGTCAATGGAAACATGTCCTCGAGGGAGTATTTTTTTAAAACTTTAACATGCAATGGAGCATATTCCATCCTTCACTCTAACTAAAAATATAAATATCATAATATAAATAATTTAGTGACAACCAAAAGAATTTTCTATTGTTGATACATTTAAACTTAAAATGCATTTTGAAGTATTTTTTTCTTTATTTTATCCTTCTTAACATCTATGTGTTTGCTTTGCAACATACATGATATATCTGTGCAGCACACATTTTTTTACTTACGGGTCCACACAATCAGAATTATTTGGAGACCATGTCCGTTTCCCACGGCCGCTGAAACAGATTACCGTTAGCTCAGTGCCTAAACACAGCACACAGTGACGGTTTCACAGTCTGGGGGTCAGAGATCCAGAGGGGCCTCGCTGGGCTGAGCCCAAGGCATCATGGGGCTGCTCCTCTGGAGGCTGCAGGGGAGAGTCACTCTCCTCCCTCCTTCAGCTTCTACAGGGGACCACATCCCATCGCCTCGACCCTATCCGATCATCACGTCTCCTTCTCGGGCTTTGACCCTCTCACCTCCCTTTTACAAGAACCCTGTGATGACATGGGCCCCCCAGAAAACCCAGGGTCATCTCCCCATCTAAAGGTCCTTCATCCAACCCCGTCTGCAGAGCCCCACTGCTACGTAAGGATTAGCATGTGGACGTTGTTAGCGGCCAGCATACCTCGGCCACAGAGAGCTTGGGCAGAGACTGTAAGACTGACCCAAGGGAAAGAGAGATTGAGGTGGCCAGGGTCAGACTGGGAGTGAAAACTCCCCAGCAGGGCAGTCCCCGCGAGCTTGCCTCTGGACCACGCTTTGAAAGGGGCGCTGGACCCCATCCTCTGCTTTTGCACGTGATATTTTTGTCACATTTCTGCTCTTTTGGCTAAAAGTAATAAACCTCCTTTTGCTAGGTAAGGTTGGGATGACTATTTCTTTTGCTCTCTACTGGGTCAGCTAGACCAAGGTTCAGCTCACGATTCAGGCACTTCCTCACTCCCTGAATGATCAGGGCAATTTTCCTAGGCCCCTGACCCTGAGCCCCCCTCTCTTCAAGACGGAGAAAATAAGCCAGACTTCACAGAGTGCCAGGAGGACAAAAGGCTACAATGTAGAAATCGCTTGCACAAGGCTGCTGCTGACAGAATTTCAGTTTCTCTCCCTCTTCCAGTTAGAATTTCCATCCATGCAATTCTTCATGCAGGGAACAAGCCTCATCCATAAAGATGCAGGAAAGTGAGAGCAAATTGAGTCCCAGAGTGAATGCCACTTTGCAATGATTTCTCGATTTCTCATTTCATCTGGGGATTAAGAAATGTAAAAAAAGAAAAAAAGAAAAAAGAATGAAAGAAAATCTTACCTTTTGCGACAGCATGGATGGACCTGGAGATTATTATGCTAAGTGAAATAAGCCAGTCAGAGAAAGACAAATACCATATGATCTCACTCATATGCGGAACCCAATGAACAAAATAAACTGACAAAATAGAAACAGGGGCATGGACACAGGGAGTAGACTGACAGCTGTCAGAGGGGAGAGGGGACTGGATGAAAGAAGGTGAAGGGACTAAGCAAAAAATCCCCTACATACGCAACAGGCAGATACAGACCGCAGTGTGGTGATACCCAGAGGGAAGGGGGTGGGGTAGGTGGAGGAGGGCAGAGGTGGAGGAGGGGAACAAGGACAGGAAAACTTTGCGTGGGGCGACGGATTGCACACACAGTGTGCAAATGGTGTTTTCTTGAGTTGGACCCTTGAAACCTGTATGGATTTGCAAGCCAGTGCCACCCCAGTAAATTTAAAAGAAAGAAACATACAGCTTCTTCCATTCGCAACTCCTCAAAACAGTGCCAGCCACGGCAAGGAAAGTCAGTCAACTCCAAGTGAAACTTACCCTTGACATGGCCAAGGGAGTCAAAACAATTTCCTTAGGAACAAAGAGCTTCTTCCTAAGTTAACAGCACTGTGCTGTGACCACTTTGCACTCTCTCGGAACGGGGACAAAATCGGCCAGCCTTTGTCCTACAAAACGCCTCGGTCCTCTCTGGAGCTCTGCAGGACGGCGGTGGCAGGGAAGCCCTCTCACAGGTGGCTGTCCTTTCCCAGGAAACATTTCCATTCTTGTTCTGGAAAGCGGGGCTTGGCAAGTCCCATTCTTCTGCTCAAGCCCTTTTCTTTCATGCAGTAACATCCTCCTCTGCTGGATCTTGAAGGTTTTGCTACAGAATTTATTAACCAAAATGGAATGTGAGGTGCATTTTCCATCCAAATTGTGTGATTCTTAAATTTTCCCATGTGTTCGGAATCTTCCAAAGTGCTATATTTTTGTTGGTTTTAATTGAATTAACTGGGGTGACATTGGTTAGTGAAGTTATACAGGTTTCAGGTGTGCAATTCTATAATACGTCATCTGTATGTGGTATTGGGTGTTCACCACCCCAAGCCCGGTCTCCTTCCATCAGCATTTATCCTCCCTATACCCTCTTCTAATTCCCCCGCCCCCCTTTCCGAGGTGATTTTTATACCCTGTACCCATCTCCTAAGCTTTAGAATGAGTAAGTCTAAAGTAGGGCACAGATGTGCATTCGGAGTCCCCTCAACCCTCACCCCCACCTGTCCCAGTGATTCCGATACATGGGGACTTTCCCAGGAGACTTTTGCTGAAGTCTAAAACATAGCAGGGTGGGGGAGAAGTGGAGGTACAGGCATCAGAGTTCTTCCTCTAAGGAGATTCAGCAGGAAAGGGGGGGAGATTTTCAAGCTCAAGAAACCTGTGAGGGAGGTCCCACCTCTAGGTGGTGGGTGGGGCAGGGGAGAATGGTGAGGGGAAAATGGAGACAACTGCACTTGAACAACAACAACAAAAAAAGAGAAAAAAGAAATAAAATAACAATCTGCATCTTCTCTTTCTTTTTTCGGCTTTTTTGAGGTACAGCTGGTTCACACAAAGATGGCCCCTGTGGAATGCACACGACTGGATGAGCCTGAGCATAGGTGTACACCTGGGAAACCGTCGCCACGGTCGAGGTAACACACACACCAGTCGCCTCGAGTATTTCCTTGTGTCCCTTTGGGTTTTTTTTGTTTGTTTGCTTACTTGTTTGGCTTGTTTTTCTTTTTCGTTGTCTGCTTTTTGTGGTAAGAACACCGAACACGAGCTGTGCCCTCTTACCAAACGTGGAGGACCACAACGACACAGCATCGGCGACCGCGGGCTCTGCGTGGCGCGGCAGCTCTTAGAACTCGCTCATCCTGCGTGGTGGAAGTCAACGCCCCGTTTCCTCCTCTCAGTTCTCGGCAACCATCAGTCTATCATCTGCCTCTGTGAGTTGGACTGATTATTTACTAGCTCATATAGTGGAATCATGAAGTATTTGTCCTTCCGCGTCTGGTGTGTTTAACTTAGCGTAATGGTCTCCAGGTCCATCCACGTTGTTGCAAATGGCAGGATCTCCTTCTCTGTTAAGGCTGAAATTTCACTGTATGAATAACGCCGCCGTGAACATGGGGGTGGGGATCTCGCTCTGAGATCCTGATTTCCGTTTTCTGGATGCATACCCAGAAGTGTGACTGGTAGATCACACGGTAGTTCTGTTTTTAATTTTTTGAGGAGCTTTCCTCTTTTCCACAGCAGCTGCGTTCCCACCGACAGCGCAAAGGGTTCCGGCTTCTCCGCATTCTCACCGACGCTGGTTGTCTCTCGTCCTCTCTACAACAGCTGTGCGACTGGGGTGAGGTGGCTTCTCCTCGTGGCCTTGACTTGTGTCTCTGACGACTGGTGATGTTGAGCCCTTTTTCATATATCTTTTGGTCATTCATATATCTTCTTTGGAGAAATCTCCATTCAAGTCCTGTGATCATTTTTTAATCAGGTTATTTGGGGTGTTTTGCTATTGAGCTGTAGGAGTTTCTTATACGTTTTAGATGTTAGCCCCTTATCGGACATACGGTGCGCACATGTTTTCTCCCATCCCGTAGGCTGGCTTTTCACTCTTGATTGTTTCTCTGCCTTGCAGAAGCTTTTTGATCTGGTGTGGTCCCGCTTGTTTATTTTTGTTTTTTTTTTTTCCTGTGCTTTTGGTATCTTCATAGCCATGAGGTCATTGCTAAGACCAAGAGGCTTTTCCCCTGTGTTTCCTTCTATGAGCTCACAGTTTCAGAAGATCTTCTGTTCAAGTCTTGAATCCATTTTCATTTGACTTTCGTGTGTGGATATCTTTCTTCTTGAAGGTAGACAAAAAAGGGAAAAATATGGAAAATAATAACAGGAATGAGCATCATAATTGCATTAGTTCCCTATGACTGCTGTAACAAATTACCACAACCTTAGTGGTTTAAGACAACAGAAATGTATTCCTACAGTTCCGGAGGTCAGAAACCGCAGGGGGTATTCAGGGATCTGAAAGCGACAGAGCTTCAGGGGTCGGGGGTCGGGCGGAGGGTAAGAAGGGTCGGGGGTCGGGCGGAGGGTAAGAAGGGTAGGGATTACATGGGGCCTTGTGAAGAGCCACAGTTTCTCCAGGTCAAGGGCTCCCACTGTTTACGGGCGGGAAGGACGGCAACCCCGCAGTCAGTACCACTCTGCGGACACTCTCCTTTGGTGCAATCCCAAACACACCATTCAGGCTTCACCGCTTCCTACGCCCTAGAAGTTCTTCAGAACACAGGTCAGAGTGTGGTGATGGCTCCCATGCGGATAACCTCAAACCCAAGGTGTTTATGGGGCTACAGTGCACAGATTTAGACATCTGTGTAAGGCCCTCAGATAAAAATATAGAACTTCCCCGATACTCCAGAAGGGCCCCTTCCCGGTGAATACACACCCCCCGCCCCGACACATGTAACCACTGCTCTTCTGTTACCATGGATGAGCTTCCTCTGATCTTTCATTTCACATAAATGGAACATGCGATGCGCAGTCATTGTGCCAGCTTTCGTTTGCTCGTTACCCTGTTTATTTGCCTCATCAGTGCTGTTGTGTGCGTCGGTAACTTCTTGTCTAGTGCCGGCGAGTGCACTCCACTGTGTGACTGCACTGCAGTTTGCTCCTCCTTCTCCTGGTGGTGCGGGCATTTGGGCCGTTGACAGTTGGGCTAGTATCAGCATATGTATTTCTCATTTTTAAATTTCTAATTAAAAAAATCAGAAATTTCTAATTTAAAAAGTTTTAAGTCCTCTGCAAGCAATCATATTTTAACTTTTAAGAGTAACACGTTATTTGGGGTGCAACTCACACAACCTCTCCAAAACCAAAATGCTATCGCCCCAAACCACTGCTAAAAAATCAGTTTTGGGTGGCTGACGGTGTTGACAAGTTTCAAGCAGGTGAGCGATGCAGTGGTTCGGGATTTTAACAGGGTGCCTTTGGGCGGAACGCCGCCATTCCTGGGACGGAACTGACGGCCTTGCTGAAGGCGGCCCTGTGCCTGGCGGTTGAAACCACGGAGGATGTGGTCAAGGAAGGGCGATGCTCACAACTGTGTGTTTGCTTGTTTTGCTTTTTACTCCTGCCATTTCTCATTCCGTTTTGGAGAAGCCTACAGCCTTCATCTCAGGGAGCAGATCTGCTTCTCTTTGCCCTGTGTCTGTCAGAAATGACATCGATTCCGCTGGCTAATGTCCTGGCCTGTGGTGACAGTCCTTTCCCTCCATCTCCACAGCCAGGAGTGGGGGGAGCAGAGAGCTCTTGCTGCCTGCAGCCTGTGCAAATGACTGTGCACCTGACACTGCCTCCTGGGAAGAGAAGATGTAATGAGCAACATTGGTTTCGCCAAAGAAAAACAGGCTGAAAGGGTAGGCAAGGAGGTGGCTTAGGCGGGGAGGGTGAAGACGTGTGTCATGGGAAGCTCTGGGGGTGTCGTTGGAGCCTTTGCGACAGCCACTCCCACTGCCTTCAGAAGGAGCCACCTCAGAGCTCAGCTCTCGGGCCATCGCTGGCTGCAGCAGGCCTGCACATCCACTGGAGAATCTGGAAACTGCCCAGAGATGCTCCCCAGCCTCTGCTGGCCTCTCTCTCTCCAGACCTGGGAACTGGGAGGTGTGAGAGGGCCAGGTGCTGTTGTCCACCCCACTAATGCCAGAGCAAGGCACAGGGGTTGCCGCTTTCGTGGAGCGCGTCTTGGTAGGGAAGAAAAAAACAAAAATCAAATTAAAAATAAATCAATGACCTAAGCACATAGTTGCGATAGGTGCTGTGATGGAAACAAAAGGCTGGACAGAGGAAAGAAGGAACAAGAGAACGGTGAGTGTGGGCAGAGAGTTGGGTGGGGATCGGCCTCTCTGAGAGGTGGCAGCGCGATGCAGCTGGTCAGCTGGAGAACAACGAGGACTCGCATTCCAGGCGGGGAGAGCAGCGTGCGCGAATGCCCAGAGGTGGGATGGAGCCTGAGAGATGCCGAGTGGGACTAGGGCCTCGGACACCAGGGGAGCAGCAGGAGATGTGGTTGTGGAACTAGACAGGGGTCAGAACACAGCTTGGAGAGCAGGTTTCGTTTTGAATGCAGCTGATATTAAGCTGGTGAAGAATTATGTGTCTCATGAAGATTTGTGCCTTGTGGGGGAGGGGTTAGGGAAAGGTCGTCTGTGGTTACTCAGGTTTTCTACTTTTTCTTGGGTCAACATTCTAAAAATTTTTGATGCAAAATGTATACAAAGAGGTGAGCCTCTCATGATGAGTTTTCAGTCATGAACACACCCCTGCGTGTTCCAGATCAAGAAACACAGCATTACTACCCTCCCGAAACCCCCTCGTGTCTCATCCCCACCTTGAGTAACCAGCATCCTGACTTCTAACAGCAGAGACTGTTTTCACAATTCCTGAACTTGCTGTAACGGAGTCACACAGCATGTACTCTTTGTGTCCGGCTTCTTTCGCTTCACGCTGTTTGGAGATTCACCCACACTGTTGCATGAGGTTGCGAACGCTCATTCTCACTGCTCTAGAATAGTCCACACTGTATTTACCCGTTCTACTGTTGATGGGTGCAGTGAACACTGTCTGGGGTGGCTCCCATGATGCCCACCTCCTGGTGTTCAGGTCTCTGTGTGATCCCGCCCTGTGATAGTGGCCAGGCACGTGACTTGATTCCAGCCAATAGTATTCTGCAAGGGTAATGGAAGTCACATCCATGATTACTTTGTGTAGCAAACTGCAGCCTCCATCTTGCAAGGAAACCCTCTCCCTTACTAGCTTTGAGGAGTTCCCCATGGCAAGGAACTGAGGGCAGCCCCCAGCTGACAGCCAGGAGGAAGCTGAGGTCCTGAACGTTAGGGCTACAAAGACTGAACTTCTGCCAACAATCACATGAGCTTCGAAAGGACCCTTCCCCAGGCAAACCATGAAATGAGACAACTGCCTGGCAGACACCTGCTTTGCACATTTTTGGGATTCTGAAGCAAAGTCCATGTCCAAACTGGCAGAAACTGTGAATTAACTAATTTAAGCCACTAATTTTGTGGCAGTGTGTTATGCAGTGACAGAAAACGAATGCAATGAGCATTTGGGCAGTATCCAGGGCTGGGTTTTCAAAACCCCGGGCTTCTCTGAGCATTCTAGTTCACACCTTTCGGCGAGCCCTTCAGTGTGGTCTGTGCCTGGAAGGGAAGTGCTGGGTTATGAGGAACGCATGTGTCCAGCTTTAGTACCGTCTGCTCACACTTTTACAGACGAAACTGTATTCACTTTGGTAAAGATGGGATTCAAACCCAGGTGTGCCCAGCTCAAAAATCTTTGTGTTTGCAATGACCGTACTTCCTTCCTAAGCTCTATGATGTGACCCTTACAACAAGAAAACAAACGTGCTGCTCCTTAGTGGTTTGAAGTGAGCAAAGCTTCTGTGTGTCCTTTAGGGCAACGAAACTCTCTCATCTACGTATCTCATTGAATTCCCATGATAGTCCCTTAGAAGAGGCACTATTACGATTAGTCTCCATTTACAGATGAAGAAACTTAGCTCAGCAAAGATTAAAGACTTTCCTGAGACCAGACAGCCCACAAGGCCAGGAGATCTCCTTATTCCCGGGCTCAGAACTTCCTACTGCCCTAGGCCTCTTTTGTTCCTCTCCCTTCCTTTCTCTGTTCTTTTTTTTTGTTTCTTCCTTCTTAAGGGTATCATAGCCTGTGTCAGAATTTGGAGTGGGCCTAGGAGATGCAAGAACAACTTTTCCTTCCTTAGCATCAATTGCATACATCTTTACAGCTGTGTAGACACTGGTCAGGAGACAATACCTTGTGATAATTATTTCTACTTATTTGACATTGGGGATTTCCTAATGTTGAGGTTCATAGCTCAAAATTTTAATCCATATCTTAGAAGTACCTTCTGTTTCTCTTTGAAAGGTATCTTAGAATGGATCCTCATCAGAATTTAATTACAAAGTGTTTTCAATTGCTACACAGTTATTTCCAGGCAGCTCAGAACTCATCCATATTTATCATCTTACTGAGGGTACAAAGCAGTAACAAATGTGTATCAGACACCTACTATGTGCCAAGCTCTCAGACAGTAGCAAAGATGCTTTAGTATCGTGAAAACTGACAGGCCCCAGGCTCACTTCCCTCTCTCCACAGGGTGGTGGTACCACTTATCTATTGCTGAGTAACAAATCAGCCCAAAACATTGTGACTTGAAGCAACCAACAAAAACTACCTCTTGCAATCTCAGTGGGCCGGGAATTTGGGCAGTTCTGACTGAGGGTCTCTCATGTGGCTTCAGTCCATGACAGTTAGAGCTGGAACGGGCCCTGGAGTAAATGGTGGTTGACTACACACACACACACACACACACACACACACACACACACACACACACAATCTCCTTTGGTGTAGTCTTAGTTCTTCTCCCTGTGGGCTAGCTTGGGCTTCTTCACACCGTGGTGGCCTCAGGTTTTTAACCTGCTTACAAGGCTTCAAGAGCAAGTGTTTCAGTGGAGAAATGTGGATGCCACCTCGCCTTTTATGCCTCAGTCCTAGGAGTCATGCAGCAGCGCTTCCGCCACATTCTGTTGGTTATAAGACAGCAAGCGCTAGGTGGTGTCGGATGAGTCCCTGGGAAGCAGATGCTCAGGCAGAGTTGGGAGTACAAGAGGTTCATTGGGGGCAATGCCTGAGAAGGAACAGGGAGAGGAAGCAGGATGGGGCAGGGAAAGTGTGGATCCGACACCTGTGAAGGGCAGGGCGGGTGCAAGAGGGGGCAGGACGTGCTTCAGATGGCAATGCAGACTGGACGGCTGTGGCCCAACCAACCGCATGTTCTGGAGCAAAGACTGTCCACTAAAGGCTGCCCACGTTGGACAGAAGTGGCTAAGACTTGGACCCCGGCCCTGCTGAGTCAATGGTGGGGCTGCCCAGGAAGGGCGCAGCCTTGGCGGAAGCGCTGAGGTGCATGCTGCAGGTGCTGACGGTAGCAGACAGCAGCTACCCACGTTCCTTGCAGCAAACGCTAAGTTCTTCCTTGAAGGGAGATCTGAGAAGTGAATGACCTGGCTGCTACAAGCCCGCTCAGATTCAAGGCGAGGAGAATTAGGCTTTACCCCCAAATGGAGAATCAGTAAGGTACTAGAAAAACCTGGGGAACGGGAATTACTATTGCAGCCATCTCTGCGGCAGCCCATGAAACCATAAGGTGCACGTAGGCAAGAGCTGCGGTGTCCGGGTGAGCATCTAATGCCTGGAGATCGGCCCACAGTGGGTTCAGATCTTGGCACTGCACTGACTAGCTGTGTGACCTTGGGCAAGTTACATAACCTGTCGGGGTCATCTGAGAATTAAATGAGATCAAACACATGAAAGGCTTAGCATGTGGTCAGTGCTCAGAGGATACACATGTTCTCATTACTATTACTGAGTGGCAAGAAAACCTTAGCAGGCTAAGGCCACTTAGTGTGAGGAGTAAGCGACCCCACGTGATGCAGAAGCCCCCAGGAACATGATGAAAATACCATAAAAAATGAATTTCTCCTCACAAAGCACTTCACAATAGCGTGGGCCTCGGTGAGAACACTGAGTTATGAAGAAGAGATGGAGTTGTGTTTAATATAGTTACCACGGCAGAGAACGTGAGACGTGTACCAACACCAGCAGTGGTGGCCCGCGCCGGCGCGCTTCGGAAGCAGGAGGCGTGCTTTATCCGTCTCTGTCGCACGAGGGCCCAGAGCGGGCTCAGAGTAGACACTTTCCAAGTGTTCACAGCATGGATCACATCCACTAAAGGATGAAGTGTAGCTTTCTGGAGGAGGCACCAATTATGAAGCTGGATAAATATAGATTCTTTTTTTCCCATTCAATATGGAAATGGGGGAAATATGGCTTTTTCATATTATTAAAAATCCCACATGCTCATTATAATAAAAAAAATTAGGCACCTCAAATATATATCTAAAAGGCAGTTATTTAAAAAAGAAATACCATCATCCAAAAATAACTCCTATTAACATGTTGGTGATCTTTTCCAGAATGCTTCTTTTTTTTAATAAATAATGGAATCACGGCATAATGGTGTTTGGTACCTGGGTATTTTTCACGTGGCAATGTATCAGATTGGCGGGGGGGGGCTGCCACGTGCACCCAGCAGGACTTGAAGCGGGAGGACAGGAACAGCCGGCAAACTTGGAGCAGCCACTCTTCTCCCGCCCTTTGCACGATCACCTCCGTGTAAGCTGTGCAAGGGCCTCACAGGCATGGTCGAAGCTCCGGCTGCCCATGCTCTGTCCTAAGAAATGCCTGGTTCTCTGGCCACAGGCCCACCCCCGTCCTGCTCAGCCCTTCCCTCTGGGTCCCTGTCAGCCAGTGCTTCTCACAGGGATTCTTCTTGCCCCCTCCACACCCACCAGCATCCCTGGGATCCTCCCTCCTCTCTGAAGCAAGAAGAAGGACTGACACCCCCTGAGTTCCTTGAGTTCCCCACACTATGCCAAGTACTTTGCACACAATGTTCTGATCAGTTTCCACAACTGTTCTATGAGCAGGGACTGTTACCACTGCACCCATTTTATAGATGAGGGAGTTGAGGCCAGGGAGGCTGTAACTTGAATACTATTATAGGAAGCAAATGGTGGCCCCAGGACCTGAACACAGGAACTCAAACTCAGTGTCTCTCTCTTAACCACTTACTAACTACCATCCTGCATTTTAGAACCAGGGAGGGGCACGATATGGAAATACATGGTTGGGTGATTTCTCATACTTTTCCTCATGTCACCAAAATGCCAGTCCTGTAAGGCAGAGGTTCAGCAACTGGCCAGGAGTCTCACAGTGGGTAAGCCACAGAACCACGATTCCAGCTCTCGCCTGCCCGATACAGAAGCTTGTTTGCTCGGCATTTTGACACAAGCTGGCTCCTCAACACAGTTGCCCCCATGGTTATACCCTGCCACATGTTGAGAAGGGCTGCGGTCCTAACCAGAAAGAAACTGACCTTTGAGCAACCAATCACACACGTGGCAGTGTGTTCCGTGGACTCCGGAGTTAGACTGCTTGGGCAACCTTAAACAAGGCATGTCGCCTCTCTGTGCCTCAGCCCACCTTCCCAGTAAATGCAGATACAAACAGAAGCTAGCTCTCAGAGTTGCCATGAGGGTTAAAGCAATGAGTTCGTGTGACAGGATAATGTCTGGCACCTAGCATGTTCAATAGCAAGCATTTGCTATTCTTATTCATAAAGACCAGCAGAGTTTGATACAAAACATACTTTTCCCATTGCACTTCCTTTTGTAGCAAACAAAGCAAACCCTGGAAGGTATTAAGTTTTCTATTGCTGCTGTAACAAGTGACCACAAACTTAGTGGCTTAAAACAATTCAGATTTATTCTCTTACAACTTGGAGGTCCGAAGTCTACCCGGAGTCTCATGGGGCTAAAATCACACAGAGCTGGTTCCTTCTGGAGGCTCCAGAGGAGATTTTTTCCCTGCCTTTTTCGGCTTCTAGAGGCTACTTGCATTCCTTGGCCTGTGGCTCCTTCCTCCATCTTCAAATCTCTCTCTGATTCTAACACTTCTGCCTCCCTCTTCCACCTGGATAACCTGGATGACCTCCCCATCTCAAGGTCAGCTCATTGGCAACTAAATGAGCTGCGACCTCATTCCACCTACCACCTCAACTCCTTTTTGCCATGTAACACTCGCAGGTTCCAGGGATGAAGATATAGACATATTTGGGGGGACAGCATTTTGCTGATCACAGAATGGTTCCTAGGAGTCCCTTCACCGCAGTCTCCATTCAACTTCTCTTTGCTCACACCTCCTCATCCCAGTCCTGACTCCCTTCTACCAGCACCTCAAAGTCCCTCATTCCTGGCACCCACCCCCCACCCTGCTTCAGACAGCAGGGAGTCCTCAGAGGCATCAGAATGAAGCATCTGCAAGTCCTCACACTTGGGGACACTGACCACCTTTCTTAGCTTGATACTGGGGAGTATGTTAGACACTCCATGGGGGTGCTGACTCGCATGTCCAGGCACTTACTTCTGCTTCTCTCCTTATTGGCTGTTAGTGATTTTCAATCGCAGCACAATTATAACTCATTCCCAATCATTCAACAACAAATATACATTAAGCAGCTACTGTGTGTCAACTACTGTGTTAGGCAACAGTTATCTGAAGACAAATGAGGCAGACCCTGCCCTCACTGAGCTCAGTGCTGGAGTGTGGGTGGAGGAGGAAGGCAGACATCAGTGAAAGATGAAGTGGTAGGAAACAGCTTTCCATTCCTTAGTAAAGTGGGGCCCTGCAGCCCAGCAGTTCTCCTCATAGGCATTTACCCCAATGTTTAAATATAACTGCACATTAGGCTCACCTAAGGCTTCACTTTTAAAAATTCCAGTGCCCGGGCCCCATTCCAGACCAATTAAATCAGAACCTCTGGGTTGTGGCCCAGGCATCGGAATTTCTTAAAGCTCCCAGGTGATTCCAATGTGCAAGCAATGTGAGAACCAGTGCCAGCAGTGTGCCCCAGGGGTCCTGATTTAATTGGACTGGCTGCAGTCTGGGCACGGAAGATTTTAAAAGCTCCCCCTGCTACCACCATGTGATTCCAAAGTGCGGCAAAGCTCAAGAACCATAAGAACCATAGTTGCCTGCCTTCCTCCCCGGTCCCTGCCTCCAGCACGGAGCTCAGGGATGGCAGGGCCTATAGCAGTGGTTCTCAACCATGGAAGGGCTGCTTTGTCCCCCACAGGACACTTGGCAATGTCTGGAGATGTTTTTCGTTGTTGCAAATGGGATATGCTGCTGGCATCTAAGTAGAGGTTAGGGATGCTGCTAAACATCTCACAGTGCACAGGGCAGCACCTCTCACAAAGAATGATCTATCCCAAAGTGTCCAGTGTGTTAACATTGAGAAACTGGTCTAGAGAGACCCTTGCAAGTGTACCCCAGGACTGAAAGACATATCTAAGGATGTTTAAAGTAGCACTGTAACAGCAAAAACCAACCAACCTGACCAACCCAAATTAAGAGATAATCCGCATTAGTATATTCAGAGCAGAGATGACTTCGCTGAACCATTGGTGGGGAGAGAGGCATAAACACACCAGTGAGAACAGAGACCTTCCCCCGTGGGAGGAGGAAGTCCCCAGGAATTGTGACTGCATTCCCAGCTAGCTCGGTGAGTTTATGAGTCTCTTTTCTTTCTAGGTTTCTTGTTAGTTTGACATTTCACGGGAAAAGTTATCCTATTTTGTCTTTTAAAGAAATTTAGGCAATTCCAGTAAAGAAAAAAATCAGTATGTGTGAAAGTATTTTTTGTGGTATGAATATATGTACACACACACACATTTATCCAACAAAACATTTTAAATCATGTTAATATCTAGAAATGGCAAAGTGATTAAAAGATTATGATACGTCAACTCAGTTGAGTGTTATGCAGCCATTAAAAAGGGTAATTTGAAAGTGATTTAGAAACATGAGAAATGTCTGTGATATGATGGAAAGTGAAAACAACAGGAAATAAACAGACAAACAGTGATTACAACTCAAAAAATATGTTGGCCTGTGTACAAATACTGGAAGGATTTGCAGGAATAAAAACTCTTGTAAATAAGATGCTAGAATTATGGGTGATTTTTCCCCATATTTTCTTTAATGTTATTTTTTTCCCACTTAGACATTTATTGGAACAACTGTCTAGCCCATACCTCTCTCTCTGAGTACTGTGTCCCCACCCAAAAGGATGACTCTCCCTTGGCCCTGTTTGGTCCAGGTGACCTTATACCCCAGCCTGGGTACCTGATCCAAGCCAGACCAATCAGATTCTACTGATTGACTAGAGCAATGCCAATCCCTCTGAAAAAGTCTGAGGGTTTTTTAGATAAAATTTACGTAATAAAATTCACCATTTTAACCATTTAAAAGTGTGTAGTTCAGTGGGTTTTAGTACATTCACAATGTTGTGCAATCTTCAGCACTAATTCCAGAACAGTTTCATCACTGAAAAGAAACACCACAGCTCTTATTATTCATTCCCAATTCTCCCCTTTTCAAGTGCTACTTAGCCATTAGCCTATTTTGTCTCTATGGATTTGCCTGTTCTGGATATTTCATATAAATGGAATCATACAGTATGTCATCCTTTGTTACCTAGCTTCTTTCACTTGGCATAATGTTTTCAAGGTTCATCCATGTTGTAATGTGTATCAGTATTTCATTGTTTTTTTATGGATGAATAATATTCCATTGTATAGATATGCAGCATTTGGCTCATCCCATTTATCATTTCATTGATGTTTAGGTTTTTCTGCTTCTTGGCTATTACAAATAATGCTGCTATGAAAATTCATGTACAAAGTTTTCTGTGATTGTATGTTTACAATTCTCTTGTGTACGTAGGAGTGGAATTGCTGGGTCATTTGGTAACTCTATGTGTAACTTCTCCAGGTACTGTTGAAATAATTTCCAGGATGGCTGCACCATTTTACCTTCCCATCAACAGTGTATGAAAGTTCCATTTTCTCAACATTCTCACCAACACTTACTTTCCTTTTTAAAAAAGTATTATTGTTATTGTTATTATTATTATTATTAGGTCCTACATTAAAAATCACCTTTTCAGAGAGGCCTTCCTGATGACCCTGTCCACAGCAGGAAATCCACCCTGGCCCTGCAATATTATAATATTCTACCCTGTTCATGTTCTTTATAGCACTTGTTACAATTTTTAGTTATCGTCTGTCTCCTTCATTAGACTGTAAACTCCATGGAGCACGATCAGGTTTGTCTAGTTCATTATTTTATTCTTGTGCCTAAGATAGGATCTGGCACAAACCAGGTGGTTAATAAACATTCTGTTGAATGAATGAATGAATACTAAGGGAGGAGGAACAGATTGGGAACAAGGGGCTCAGCAAAGCCCCATTTGCCTCGTCCATGAAAAGCTCTCCACCAGGCAGCAGGAAGCTGAGTCCAGCGATCAGGAGAGAGAAGGGCTGCAGCTCCGGGAGGTTCTTGTACAATCAGACACTGAGAACGAATTGAGCGCCTAGGCTACCTTGTCGGACAGTAACCACCATGAAACTTCTTTAAGTACACAGATTCCTGGGCTCCACCCCAGCCACACTAGATCAGAACCTCTGGGACTGGGTTCCAGGATTCCGCAAGCGTAACACGTTCCACAGGTGACTTTGATGCACCTTGAGGTTGGAGAGTTTGGCTCTACAGAATGGGAGGCGCAGAAGAAGGGACGAGGGGCCAAGTCGGTGACATCTAATGACCAGGTGACAAGTCACGAGGGAGGGGTCTGAAGCCGCAGCCAGCCCTGCGACACTACTAGGACCTTTGGTCGCACTTGGCCTCGGGCCCCGCCCCGCCCCAGCTCCGTCGCTACGCCTTCCGATTGGCCTCTCCCGCCCCCCGTCCCCGAGCCTCAGCCAATGGGGCTGGCGCGCGCCGGAAGACGGAAGCACCACGGCAGTGGTAGAGACATCTTCTGGATAGTTGCCACCTGTCGCCATGCGAGGCCTTGGGCCAGGTCTGGCGGCGCGGCGACTCCTCCCGCTGCGGCTCCCCCGGCAGCCGCGGCGGCCGCCTGGACCCCGGCTGTCGAGCGGACCGGCGGCGGCGGGCGTCCTGGAGCGGGCCATGGACGAGCTGCTGCGGCGCGCCGTGCCCTCAGTGCAGGCCTACGAACTTCGCGAGAAGACGCCGGCCCCAGCCGAGGGCCAGTGCGCGGACTTCGTGAGCTTCTACGGCGGCCTGACCGAGGTGGCCGAGCGCGCGGAGCTGCTGGGCCGTCTGGCGCAGGACTTCGGCGTGGACCATGGCCAGGTGGCCGAACAGAGCGCCAATGTGCTCCAGCTGCGCCAGCAGCCGCGGGAGGCGGCCGTGCTACTGCAGGCCGAGGACCGGCTGCGCTACGCCCTGGTTCCGCGCTACCGCGGCCTCTTCCACCACATCAGCAAGCTGGACGGCGGCGTGCGCTTCCTGGTGCAGCTGCGGGCCGACCTGCTCGAGGCGCAGGCCCTCAAGCTGGTGGAGGGGCCGCACGTCCGGGTAAGGCCCCGCTCGGGCCGCCCCGAACCCCTGGGAGCAGGGAAAGCCCGGGTCGCGCCCTGCTTTGCGCCCAGGTCCGTGGGCCCTTGGCAGTCCCTATGTAGCCCTCACTGCCCCTCAAGCCCCAAACACTCCGCCTTCCCTGCCTGAAGCCCTTCACACTTCACCATGAGTTACAGAGCCCCAAACCCTGTCCCCATCCTTCCAGGGTTTTCTGAATCCTTATCTCCGTCTAGTCATGTCTTGCTCAAGTCCATTCCACGTAGTGTTTATTAGATAAGGCAATCGCCTACCTTTAAGATGACTGTCATGCCCCATTTGTAATTAGTATGCTTCACAAAGACTTACTATTTTAGCTGAGAGGTTTCCCCTATGTGGTGTACTTGAACAAGTCTCAAACTCAGCATCAGGCAGGCTTTCTAAAAAACCTGGATTGTGTCTGCAAGTTAATTGTGCACCCACTAGGTGTAAGCCATTGTCATAAAAAATCCTGTCAAACGTACAGAAATGACTAGAACTTGTCTCAGATTCTGGGTGCCTTCTGGAACTTGACTCATTGCATAGGAACCTAGAGAATTAGGTAGAATGTCACTTGTCTCATGAGGAAATCATCCACCTGTCCATCCATCCTTCGACATGCAGCCATCCAGCCTTTATCTTGTATGGAGCATGCTCTAGCCTCCCAGGTCACTTGGTCCAGGGGCTTCTGATCTAGAATGAGAAGAGTTCAGTAGAGGCATGGTGGTTGGTAAGTGCTTTTCATACATTTGCTCATTTCATCCTCAGCGTGTCATAGGGAACGTGGTACAGATGAGGTGGTTAAAGCTTGTTGAGGTTAAGTGCAATGCCCAGAGTGGAGAGCTGGTAAGAGGACCACAACTCAAGCCAGCCTCAATGATCCCGCAGCTGAGTACTTCATCACTGCACAGTGACTCTTGAAGTGGACCATTTTACTAGATCTAAAATGGATTTGTTTTCTTAGAATTTGCCTTTTTCTCTAAAGTAGAGGGCAGGCAAAACAATCCAGTTAATTGATGGCTTTGTTTTATTTAGTTTTACTGAATCAGGAGTTCAGTATTCTGTAGTTGTGACTGTATTTACTTTCTCTTCAAGCTTCTGTCTTACTGGCAGTCTCAGTGCCAATCTTTCTCTAAAACCACAGGTGAGTCTTTACTCCCTTTTGAAAAATCATCAAGTTTCACATGCCAGAAGGATCGCATTTACTGTATTTCCTTTGTCATTTATGATGCACACCAAACCATCCTGGACAACATTCCCATCTTTAGTCTCCATTACTTGCTTCTCTCCATAGACTCACCTCCAGCCAAGCTGACTCTTGGATGGGAAGTCCCAGAACCCACATCTCTGTGTGATTTCCCCTTGGGAGGCCTGGTGGAATAAGAGCTGTGTCCATCCTTAGCTCATTCACTCAGCTTTTCCAGGCACTCCAGCTCAAAGTTGTCTCACTCAATTTTGAGCTTCATGGCATACATTTTTATCTGCACCCCTCACTTAGATTTTATACATCAACCACAGAATTTAGTGTTTAAAATGTATATTCCCATACCCCCAAATAGATGATCAGCTCCTTGAAAACTGGGAACCTTGTCTTAAATTTCTTGCATAGCAAAATGATGAATGACACATTAAGATAGACTCCTGGGTGCCCTGCTGTAAGACAAAGTCAGCACACTAATCATTCCCATTTGTCTTGATGTCAGATTGCTCCACTCTCAGAGTTCTGAGGCTGGAAGGAAGCCCAGAGGGTCTGGGAGGTGTCTGCACAGCCAAGAGAGACATCATATCAGACATTCAGACTGCCCGTGGCAGATTTCAGCGTGTGTTGGCCCCAGGTGATTTCTAATGCCTCGACTAGCTCTACATCCTCTGATTCTCTGACACATTACTGACTGTGCCCCCTTGCTGTTGCCCACATGAGAAAACACGTGGTTCTCAGGCAATGGAAAAGGAATATTGTGGCAGCTGAAAGCTGTGACATTGCGACTTGGAAGAGAGGAGCTCGCCCCAGGGAAATCCAGAACTGCCAGCAAACCAGGTCCTCAGATGTTCAGGATTCCCTTGTT
The DNA here is from genome assembly GCA_039655065.1 of Glossophaga mutica. Classification (NCBI taxonomy): domain Eukaryota; kingdom Metazoa; phylum Chordata; class Mammalia; order Chiroptera; family Phyllostomidae; genus Glossophaga; species Glossophaga mutica. The sequence continues at coordinate 27,628,000 of CM077315.1, forward strand.
CTTTCAACCAACTGTTCATGCACATGAGCGGGGAAGAGGTTGTATTCCTACAGGCAAAAAGCCACATGGAATAAAGATATCTGTAGAAGAAAGGATAAATAACCATAGTCTGGCCTTTGCCTCTGCACGTGGTCTGGACATAGTAGGTCCAAAAGCCTTTTTTAGTGTCTATCATGCCTCTTCCGTTTCCTCTCCCTAGAAAGCTTTTCCGTATATTTAGTGTGACTGTTAGTGGTTGGTGATTCCCTTCTCTTTCGGTCTACACAGTTGCATCACTTTTTAAAAATCCCTATCATTGAAATCACTCAGAGAATAGTTCTTTTAAATCCATAGATGCTGTCACTGGGATCTGATATTACACTCTATCAGCAGAGTCACCTATTGTCCATCTTGATTCTTTTCTACCTCATTCTGGATTTTGCATCCAAGTTAAAGAGGTGACACAGCCAGAACTTTTTGCTTTTAGGAATTCAGTGCTAGAAACCACCAGAAGTTGGGCATGTGAAGCTTTAGGGCAGGAGTCCCAGATCCCCAGGGGCCTGTGATGCCCCATGATGCTGGGGGAGTGGGGAGCTCCTCTGCATTTGTCCCAGGTGCCAGCACCCCTTCCTGTGTGCATGCAGCAGGCGCCCTGTCGCAGACATGCTACTCGCCTGGGCCCCGTTGACCTCAGGACTCACTAGGCACATTCAGGTGAAGATGCCCTGGTTTACATGAGCTGCTGCGAGCTTGGTTCTGAGCATTCACCTCGGAATGGATTTGGTCCACCGTGTGTGTGGTATGGGTTCTTGTTTACCGGAGCCAGTAGGGTGCAAAGGCACTTTAGAATAACCAGCGATGTGAGGCCCGACGTGGCGACTCAGGGCCTTTGAGCCAACGGTGAGGAGAGCAGAAGGGGCACTGGGTGGGGAGACAGGAGGCAGGTTCCCAGGCCTGCCTTTGCCATCCTCTGGTTAGAGACATGATTTTAGGTGACCTTAGCCAAGTCACTCTCCCTGGGCCAGTTGGCTCTGCACTGAGGTGAGAAAGTCAGCTAGCAGTTGATTTGCTCAAAGTCAGCCTGCTTCTCTTCTAAGAAATACCCCGAGGGACGTGGTGGAGCTTTGCTAAAAATTCGTTTTACAAATGAGGGCAGGCTTGTCGAGACCTTGGCTCTGACAGAGGGTTGTGATTATTGGAACTGTGGGAAGATTCCGGAAGGCTGGCACCTCCATTTCAAGTGTGGCCCAGCATGAAGACCGAAGGCGTGAGGCTAGGTGGGTGTCTCTCTCTCTCCTGGGATATTTTAAGTCAGACAGGTTTCTTTTCTCTCCCATGGCATCTTAGTCCTTTTTTATAAGAAGTTCAGAGTCAGTTCAAATCTCTGCTGGGAACATACAAGTGCTACCTTGAAGAAAGTCGTTACAGCCTGCAAAGGTCAAATATCTGTGTTGTTTCTTGAGAGCAGACCCAGCACACGGATGCTTCCTGAACAAAGTGCCTTGTGAACTTGTAGGTGTATGCCCAGCTCTGCTTATGGGTGGTCAGCAGAGGGTCTGTGGTTTCTGTGTGTGTTGGTTTATAGGCTTTTTTGCTCCAGAGGAATTCCCAAAGGCCCACTTGGGTTGCACAGTTCAGTTTCTTAGATAAATGCCCAATGGACCTGAACTGACTTCCATTATAGCAGCAAGTCTGAGCACTGTTCAGCGATTGGTGGGCGCCAGAGGGAAGAAAATGGATTATTTAGAAAATGGAAGGGTTTCTTGATGGGCAGTTTGAGCACAGAAATTACAGTGGCATGAGAGGTGTGCAAGCCTTCAAGGAGCGTGGGTAGAACATAAGAGAAGGGACTAAATATGTGTCACACACGGTCAGCATCCCCACTGTTGTGTGCGCAGCCCTGGCAGACACTGTCACACAGCCTTTTCTGATGGCTTGTCCTGCTTTTAAGTTAGTATAGTGGTCATTCTTGGTTCTGAAGTTTGTGCTTAGCTCGACTTAAAAAGGGCTGACCTGTACGTAGGAAAGTATACCCCAGCCACCTGGCGGGTAGCAGCTTGCGTGAGTTGGAACTGCACCTAAAATGTAACCTCGGCGCTATGGCCCTTTCATCACCCTTCCCTGGGACTTCTGAGTGACGAAAAGGAATTCTTCACATACCAAAACTGGGAAGATCTTGACAGCCAAAAACTCCCAAGGAGAGTGTGGGAGACAGCCTTTTGTCTGCTGAGAGAGAGAGTCGGCTGGCCTCCTCAACAGTGCCATCCAGGATAACTAGAATCGGCAGTATGGGAAAAAGACCTAACACCGACTGTGGCGCCGCCACAGTATTCCCAGCCGTTGCATTTAGGAGTCTTGGATGGTTGATGAATGACTGCAGGATTAACGAGCAGAAAGCATAAGTGATTTCTTTCCCTCCTGTTCCCTGTAATCCAGTAACCTTGCTACATGGGGTGGCTAATTCCAGGCTGAACAACTGTGGAGTCTTGTAACCTTTAACCCAGATTCCCAGTTCTTGTGACCAGTGTCACATTTTATAGCTGTCAATAGCCCAAAATAGAGTGACGAGGCTTTTAGACGGGGAGCTTTCCTCAGCCAAACCATTTCTTTAATAATTAATACTGAATTAATACTGAAACTAGATAGTTCCAGCTTTTCTATTATGAATGTAATAGAGATGCCAGTACACCTTACATGGAACGGGACTAATCTATTTCTAACCATTTAGTGCAGAGGTTCCTAAACCCAGGGTCCATGAACCCCTGGGGATGACCCAAAGATGTAGTTCAAGGGCTCTATGAACCCCAGGCAGTTGCATGCAAAAATTGATTAATGTATTTAGCACCTACTTCAGAGGATGTACAGACCCCAGGAAGATTAGGAACCATTGTAGTCAAATGCAGTAAATAGTTTTTTAAGGGTCCATTCTGTATTTCCTAGCAAATGAATGACATCTCTTATCCTCCCTTCCTGCTACTTCCTAATCCCCATTCTCCAGTTTTTCTTTTCTTTTTCTTTTTTTTTTTTTTAAGATTTTATTTATTTATTTTTAGAGAGAGGGGAAGGGAGAAAGAGAGGGAGAGAAACATCAATGTGTGGTTGCCTCTCGTGCGCCCCCTACTGGGGATCTGGCCTGCAACCCAGGCATGTGCTTTGACTGGGAATCGAACTGGTGACTCACCAGCCAGGACTCTTCTGTTTTTCGTTTGCTATCTATCAATCTGTTAGCCATCTTCTACATGGAAGGTCCCACTGAATGCTTTGGAAACTAGAGAAATAAAGTAGAAATGACCTCTGTCCTTACAGAGCTTAGAGCTGAGTAAAAGAGACTGGCTTGTGGCATCCATGGAGAGTTCAAGGAATTGCAAAGGTAGTTCTGTCCAACCACTATCAGATACTTAAATCCTTTTTAAAACAGCTTCACCAAGTTCTTGGTGACCCTGTGCTCGGTCACTTCCCACGGGGAGGTTCACACTCTCTCAGGATGACATCTGGCTATTCAGAAGCTCTTTAAGTTCAGTCCGAGTCTGACTCTCTGTCTCCCCCATTAGTCCTAGAGTTACCCCCTCTCCTCACCACTCTGGCGATGAAAGGTTTACTGCTGTCACACGTTCAGCATGGTCACAGCAGGCTAAACCCAGGCAGTTCTGCTCCTGTCCTTTCCTTAAGCTCTTTCAAGCTCTTCTTGCTCAGAAGGTCTTAGTGCAAATGTTATCTTTGATCGTAAAGTTGACTCAAACAATTTTCAGAAATAGACTAGATACAAGTAAATGAAGTGAGAATAATTTGATCAAATCTGAGCACACTGATTGCCAGGCACAATATTCTTTTGTGTCCCATTAAGGGAGGAAAAAAAACAGTACCAGGTAAACTGTGCCCTGCCGTCATTTGAAAGATGCATCCTGACTTCAGAGATGTTAGAATGCAAACATGGGCCCCTTAGAGCGGATGAAGTGCGGTACCTGGCCCCAGTGCTTGCTTCTCCCGGGAAACCAGGAGTGATGTTGTGGCGTATCCAAAACGGTTCCTGCGAAGCGAGGGCTGGAGCTCTGTGCCGTCCGTGCCGGTGCTTCCCATGCAGCGCCCATCATCGTGTTCGCTCTGGGCGTTCAGTCGTGTTTGCTGCGGAGGATGAGTTGGACCGTAGGATTTGATGTGGGAGACTTAATTCGCATTGACTGCTCCCACTCAGGTATCTACAGATGGAAGGAGTAAAGTCTGAACGGAGCTCCGAATTCAGTGTAACGTGACAGGTACGAGCTCGGTAGCGATATCTCAGAGAAGGCCATGTAGAGAAGCATCTTGCACAGCCTCCTTTGATCTCGCCTCTTTGGCGCTTTAACCCACTGCGCTGAGGATACAGAGATGGGCTCGGAAAAGCTGACACTTTCTCCTCTCCCTTCCAGGAAATGAATGGAGTGCTGAAGGGCATGCTCACAGAGTGGTTTTCCTCAGGGTTCCTAAACCTGGAACGGGTGACCTGGCATTCACCGTGTGAAGTGCTGCAGAAAGTCAGTGAGTAAGTGTTCAAGTTTTCACGTTCCTGATCTTTTTTTTAGCTGCAGGCCAGTCTCCCTTTACATGTCCATTCTGTTTCAAGCCTTCCCAGCATTCACAAACACTGTGGCTGTCCTAGCAGGTGACATCGAGATCACGGGGCAGGATAGGTCACAGACAGACACTGGTCACTCTGCCGGCACACCTGCACACACAGGGTCTCATTTACCTCCTCATATTTAGAGCTCACGGCCCCCCTTTCCCCAGGACGCCGTTATCGGAGTTGTGTGAATTCGCTGGACCAAGTGTTGGCATTAGCCATGCAAACAGCATCTGTCTCATCTAGTTGTTAAAGTTTCCCCCTCGGATATAGTCTCCACATTGTCCGTATTGTGCGTGGTTCCAGCATGTCCCACACGCAGTGAAATGCCGGCCAGCACGCCACGGCTGTTCTCACAAGTAGGGGGAGCCCTTTCCGCCTCAGGATCTTCACAGTCTGTGGTCTTACGCAGTCTGAGGTCGGGAAATGGGGTGGTATCTGCAGGGTGACCGATTTGAGGGGCTGACGGTGCCTGCTGCCGCTGCATGTGCTGGAAACAAAATAGTGGCTGGCTGCGGCTGCTAGCCGAATGGAACCAAGACGTGTGTGTCTGCGACATTGACTCCAAACTGCGGAGATTTAAAGGAAATAAAAGACATAGAATGTGCAACCACTAAGCATCTGGTTAGGCTTCTGCGTTACGGCCTGCTGCATAACGGCTTCCCCAGGGCCTCGCAAACTAGTCTTAAGACCAGGTATTAAAAATTAGAGCACAAATTTGTGTGTAAAATGGTCATTAATTGTAGTTCCTTTCAGGCAGTACCATTTCACATTAAAATGATTTTCTTTAAATTTTCCTGAGGAGGCAATTGAAGCTGTATTTAAAGGATTTATCTGACTTGAGTGAATAATACGAATCAGAATCAGCGATGGCTATTTAACGTGTAAATTGAACATCTGTCTTACCTCTTTATACTCTTCTCGTCAGGTCTGAGGCTGTGCATCCTGTGAAAAATTGGATGGATATAAAACGGCGTGTCGGACCGTACCGAAGGTGTTACTTCTTCTCTCACTGCGCGAACCCCGGGGAGCCCCTGGTGGTCCTGCACGTGGCGCTGACCAGTGACATCTCCAGCAACATCCAGGTACCTTTGGGCGCCGGTCAAGGACAAGGTGGGCTCCCGCAGAGCCCCTTAAGGTTCTTTAAACTTGGTTTTATGCCCCCTTTTCAAAAGCTTTAGGCTTTTGTGGATTTTTGAATTGGCTATATCAAATCTCTAATGTTATAGCTACACAATGTAGAGGTGTAGTAACAGTTTTGAAATGAGGAGAGTGTTCCTCTGGGTTACTGCCTTCGAGTGGAGTCAGGGTTGAAGTCTGTTACAGAATGTATTTGTGAGGCAGAGGACAAGGAAGGATGCGTGGTTCACCTTTTCCGAGTTTGTGAAGTGCCTGTGGGCAGTTTTAAGTGGCACGTGACTGAGAAACAGACTCAGTGCTGTGGCCTCCTACAGGCCCAGAGCTCTGCCCTGTGAGTGGAAGCAATGGGAGCCATGCAGACAGGCCTGCCTGTAGCACACGTGGCCACTCCCTGATGGGTTGGCGAGAATGTCCGAAACATTCCTGCAGGCTCGCGGGAGGCAGAAGAACCAGGGCAGGGACTGGGAGTGGGAGAGCAGATCGCAACGAAGGTTAAGACGGGCGAGGGGACACGGGGACACCTGGTCACAGTGGGTTTGCTCAAACCAGAAGGCCAAGGTGCATGAGGACTTTGGCCTGGGAACAGCCGGCCTGAGTGGCTGCTGGAGAGAGGATAGCGGGTTGCAGGACGGGCCCGCATGCCTGGTATCAGAAGTGAGAGAAATTGGGCAGGCAGACGAACAGATGCTCTTGATAACCAGGGAGAAATCCCTTATGATTTTGTGTCTGAAAGAGTCAGCGCACTGTCACACCAGAATTTATTACAGCCTTTCTGAGGACAGTTTGCTGATATCTGTTAAACTATTAAACATGCATTCCTTTGACCTAAAAATGTCACTCTCGGGAATTTATCCTAGAGAGATACTCAGACCTAAGAGTTCAGGTGGTTGCAGCATTGTCTGTAGTTTTGAAAGGCTAGAAATGATAACCTAGGTGTCCGTCAGGAGGGGATGTGTTAAAGAAATGATGGCGTGTACATCTTGTGCATCCTCACATGCATTGGATTTCTATGAGTGTATTTAAGTGTTGATAGAGTTTTACATTTTTGACATGGAAGTGGATAAAAAATCAGGTTACAGGACAGCTATAGTATGATCTTATTGATAAAGTGAGTAATATCAATGAAGCATGTGCTTTGTGTCCATCAGCCTGTGAATCACGTCCATGTGTTACTGCTCATTGTAATAGCCAGTGAGACAGACCAAAAAGGTGTTTGTCAAATGGCTAACAGCAGGACTCGGGTTAAGTTTTGGAATAATTTGTCATTTCTTCTTCGTGCAATTATTTTTGCCTCACACATTATGCATATCTCATTTGCATAACCAAAGCAAGATTCATTTTTATTTTTGAAAACTTAAAAAAAAGATTTGCTGGAAATTTTTTAATAAGGAGCCACAAGGTAACCTGCAGATTTCTTGAAAAACAAAGGTGATAACTCACCAAGATGAAGACAGTAATGACGACACCTGAGCTCTGCCCTCTGAGGCTCAGAGTTCTTCCACCAGTGCTGGTGTGGGGGCGGGGCCAGCGCGCCAGGCCAGGCAGGTGTCGCTCTGCCCGGGAAGATGTCTGTCTCACCGTGGAGCCCCGCTACCTTACGGCAGCAGTGCTTAACTTTTAAGGAGTCACAGAAAAGACCCTTTGAGCATCCGAAGAGGATGAAAGCCTAGGGCGTTTTCCCCAGTGGATGTGTGCAGAGCCGCACATTCCGTCCACAGGTTCAGAAAGTGTGTGGGCTCCCAGACCTCGTCATGGGCTCTGGACCAACCACCACAACCTCAAGAATCCCGTGTCGCTGGTGGAAGTTAGAGTAGTGTAAATGTGCTCTTCAGAAGCAAGCTGGCGTGCCCACATCAAAGCGAACTGAAAGGTAACCACCTGCTACTCCACTATTGGCAAGTGACCTGCGGAGTATTAAGGTTCAAAAACCCTGCAGTCAAAACTGAGAGCTAATAAAATCAGACTTGACTAAGGGACTTCCAGTGCAAGTCCTGTCTTAGGTTGCTTTGTGGGTGTGTATTTTCACTGAGGAAAAACAAGAATGTAGCACAAAATCAAAAAGGTCCATAGAAAAGTCAGGAAAAGGTAAATTCCCTCAAAGAAAACGTTTCATAGGATTCACAGGTCTCTCGAGAAATCCAAGAGCAGGTTCAGAGAAAAGGAGTGAAAATGACTGAAGCGGGAGCAGGCGGGCCTTTGCAGAGCGCGGAGCCCTGGGGCCTGGACGAGGGGTGGGGGTTCTCTCTGGGGGTTGAAGGGAGAGGCTTAATCAAGTTTCAGTTTTCACAAAGGCCTGAAGAAGACTAAAAGGACACAAATGGCCACTCACCGAGTCTGCAGAGACTTTCAAAGAGGTGGGAACGACAGCCCTGAGCTCACCTCCTAGAGGAGGTGTGCGGGTGCCGCCCTCAGGGAGCTCTCGGGGCGTACCGGCCGTGTTTGGCCTGGTCCTTGAGCAGGGGGGACACCGAGGTCTTCCAGCTCCCACCCTGGGAGGATTTCCTTATGGCCTGAAGTGAAAGGGTGAGGTGCAGGGACGAGAGCGTCCAAGCCTGCTCACCACCGGCATTCATGTTTTGCAGGCGATAGTGAAGGATTGCCCTCCATCGGAAACAGAGGAGAAGAACAAAATTGCCGCTGCCATCTTTTATTCCATCAGCCTGACCCAGCAAGGCCTGCAGGGGGTGGAGCTGGGGACCTTCCTCATAAAGCGGGTGGTGAAGGAGCTGCAGGTGAGTGAGGCACCACCGTGAGACCGTTGGGTGGGAGCCCCGCTTCCCCTGCTGCTGCAGTGCAGGCGGTTGCCAGGTCTTAGGATTGACGATGGGCAAGGGATGACGGTTTGAGCCGGGAGGAAGAAGGATGGGAGAGAAGCGTGCCAGAGGCTCTTCCAGGGACCCTGAGACCACTCAAGGGAGGAGGAACAGGCCTCAGGAAACCAGCTTCTCGGGCACAGGTGCAGGGGTTCGGAGGACTTCCGCTTCCCCGGGAGCCTTGCTCTCCAATCTCCATGTGTTGTCGCAGCCTGATTGGGAGGAGAGCCGCCTTTCATTCTCGCCTGTCCCAGTTTGGATGATAATTCTGTGTCATTCCAGCCACAGCCGCCCCCCATCCGCCCTTGCCCACCCTCTCCAGGTTTCCGGCCCCCTACGGTTCATCAGCTTGGGCTTTCTCATCATTTGAGGGAGTGTCGAGGTTGGGCCAGGCAGCTTTAAAGACTGGCTTTTTAAAACACATATACAACTTTCTTCTCATCGTCCTGGGAGGAACACTTTAACCATCCTGCAGCAACGATGTTGAAGTTCACTCTGAGTCTAGACTCTTTGAAACCATCTCATAAGGGGTTAGGCTAAACTGTAGTAAGTAGGATCTAATTATTAGGTAAAATAATTAGATTGTTAATAATTGGCTCTGAGACTGGTGTTCTCTGCTTTGGGTAGTTTCAACACAGCTGCAGCAAAAGTTCTTCCTTAGAGTGACAGAGTGGAATTAAAATATTTGTGTGCTTTGTATTAAATTCATAATCAATTTTCAATCTAAGAACTCGAGATTCAGTTGGATATCAGCTTCATTAGAATCACTCTCTGCCCCTTTTCCCCAGAGGTGGTAAGAAGCCACATCTAATTAATACCAGTTTCTTTTTATTTCCTCCTTCTTTGCTGAAGGTGCAGATGAACTGGGCAGAGAGAGGGTGACTGTATGACAAGTGATCACAGGGGAGCGGAACCGGGGTTCTGGGTCACTCACCTGTGGGCTCTGTTTCCCAGTCAGTCGGAGTGGCCCCTGGGCCCGGTGGCTGCCAGACAACTGGGCTGCAAGCCGGGAGGTCATCAGAGAGAACTCAGGGGCACCCAGTCTTCTGCACAGAGGCGTCCGTTGGGGGTTGTAAAGCCAACACTAGCAGCCACGTTCAATGTTCGATGCAAAGAACATGATTAGGAAAATAATGGTACAGTCTCATCTATAGATATTACTCTGTTAAAGTTGTTTCTGAGTTTTGGTGATAATGAGGAAATGGTCATGATACAAGTTCCTGAAGCAGGATATAAAATAAATGTCTCACCCATGTAAAAACTGCCTAGAGAAAGACCAGAAGGAGTGATACTTTAGCAAACTACTCAGAGCAGTTATCTTAGAGTAGAGGAGTGTTATGGTTTTCTTTGCTTCTGTCATAAATCTTTATTGTTTCTATAGTGAGCATATGCATTACATATATAAACCAAAAACCCTGGATTTTTAAAAACGATCACTGAGAGCTGTGTAACTTGAATAGTAGTGATTGAGCTGATGTGGAGAAAGACCCGTTGCCTCCCCTTCTGTCCCATCCTCTGTACCTACTGCTTTATGGCTAGGCAGTCAGTTATTCATTCAACAAACAGCTACTGGGCTCTTGTGTGCCCAGCACCAAACCAGACTGTGTGGCAGCAAAGATGTCCATGGGAGGGGAATGGTGTGCGTGCCCGAAAGACAAGATCTGTCGTCAGAAGATGGCACATCGAGTCCCACCGGCAGCAGCGCACTCCTTTGCCTCTGATCAGCAGTGGGGGTGGACACTCCACCAGAAGGGCTGGCCTCAGGGCCTCAGGGCCTCAGGGCCTCAGGGCACCTCCAGGGCCTGGCACACATCAGATTCTTGACAAAGGTTCCTTGAAGGAAGAAAAATTAATGCATCTCAAACATCACTTTGTGAAGCAGCATGCACAGTTTAATGAATGACACATAGGTGATAAATGGAGAGGTGTTCTGTGTCCGTGACACACCTGCTGAATTGTCTGTGTGTGTGTGTGTGTTCTCTCCGCCTTCCTTTCCCCACCCCAACCGTGCCTTACAGGAAGAGTTTCCTCACCTTGGGACATTTTCCAGTCTGTCTCCTATACCCGGTTTCACCAAGTGGCTCCTGGGGCTCCTGAACTCACAAGCAAAGGATCATGGGAGGAATGAATTATTCACAGATTCTGAGTGTAAAGAAATCTCTGAGATCACAGGGGGTCCTACTAATGAGACCCTCAAGGTCTTTCTCAGCAGCAACGAATGGGTGAAGTCCGAAAAGCTGGTCCGGGCACTCCAGGCCCCCTTGATGCGGCTCTGTGCCTGGTACCTGTACGGAGAGAAGCACCGAGGCTATGCCCTGAACCCCGTGGCAAACTTCCACCTGCAGAACGGGGCTGTGATGTGGCGCATCAACTGGATGGCCGACCTCAGCCTCAAGGGCATCACCGGCTCGTGCGGCCTGATGGTCAACTACCGGTACTACCTGGAGGAGACGGCCACCAACAGCACCACCTACCTTAGCTCAAAGAACATCAAAGCCTCTGAGCAGGTCCTCAGCCTGGTGGCCCAGTTCCAAAAGAACAGCAAACTCTAAACCTTTCCCGAAGCAGAGACATCCCTGGCTCGGAAAAACATAATTTTCTGGATGGGTCAGGAGGTGATGGGTCAGAAGGAGCTCTCTGAGTAAAGCAGTCACTCTGCGTTCTCTGCCGCAGCAGGGCCACGCGGCAGGCCGGGCCGCAGAGTTCATCATGCACAGAACAGTGCGATACCTGGCCGTAAGGCAGGGACAGGTAAGGTGGACACAGACTGGGTGGGGAGGCAGCGCTCTCTCCAGAAGATCCTGTTGTTGCCTTCGGCCTGGCTGCCTGCCCAGGGTGGCGCTACGGCGCCTCTGTCTTCAGAAAGCCGCGGAGCCGAGGCCAGCTGTCATCCCAGGTGGATTGGGCAGCCTCACAAGGACCTGGGCAGGTGGCCCAGGTGCACATGGATCTCCCTTCGAGTCTAGAACATAACTCGGCCGTGGCGGCTCTCACCGTGGCTCTCCAGCCATTGCAAAGGGACAGAGGGCTCTGCTCCATTTTACGGGTTGTGTTTCGGAGATCACAAATGTGCGGAATGATTCGTGACTTTACACAGTTTTCCAAGTGAAATCGTTGCACACAGAAAGTTGCTTAGGGCTTCAATTCAGTTACGGACTTCTAAATTTTTAGTGATTCAAGTTCATAATAAACTTAATAGTAAAGAACAAGTCTGTTCTGCAAAGCATTAAACACAGGGTTGTTTAAGATGGCGTGGTGGTTGTCTTTGAGACCTGAGACCTCACAAGCTGGAACCCACCCTGGAATGTCAGCTGCGCCTTGGGCTCCCAGCCCGCCTGCGCCCACGTTTGGGTGCCCCGTGGAGAAGGCCTGGAGCGTGCTGCCTTCTTCAGAGACGAGGCGGGAAGCGATGCTATGGTCAGGGGAAGGAGGGGCACACGCGTGTCTCTCCGTGTCTGCTCGCCGTGCTTGCACTGCCCTCAGTTCGGCAGACAGGTCGCCTTGCATTCTTTGGTTTTCATCCTCCACACTCGTCTCCTGGTCCTTCTCTGTCATCCCCTGCATGTAACTTGTGGCCCGATAACGATCAGCACGGCGGCGGTCACTAGTAGAACTTCTGCTTTTTCTGAATCCTGGTCAAAGCTGTCTCATGCTTCTTCGCAGTGTGTTGAGCTAATTCTGAAAGCCCTTGGGCTCTGGAGTTACTGCAGGACCCTGGTCAGCAGCCCTGGCCTCCTGTTGGGCCCCTTTTACAGACAGAATTCCTCCTGGTGGGTGACGGTGCCTGTTAATGTCCTAGGCCCTTTGGGTCTCTGACCACTACCATGCCAGAGCCTCCACCTGTGCCAGGCAGCCCCCACCCCCCGGCTGTAGGACCACCTGCCTCTCTGCAGTAGGCATGCCTTAGAGAGGGTGAGTGGGTGTGTGTGGTTCCGTGGTCTGAATGTTTGTGCTCCCCTCACAAGTTTGCATGTTGAAATCCTAACCCTCGGAGGCAATGGCATTAATGGGAAGGAGTTCCGAGAGGTGATAGGTCATAGGGGTGGAACCATCATGAATGGGAGTAGCGCCTTTATAAGAGACCCTGCCGAGTTCCCTCCACCCGCCCCTGCCAACTGTGTGAGGGTACAGCAAGAAGTCTGCAGCCCGGGAGAGGGCCCTCACCCAACCACGGTGGCACCTTGATCTCTAATTTCCAGCACTGTGAGCAACGAATCTCTGCTATTTATAAGCACCCCAGTCTGGGTGTTTTACAGCAGCCTGAATGGACTGAGACTGATGGGTGAGGATGAGTGGGTCTCCCTCCCCCGTGCCTCAGCCCGCTCACTGGAGGGAAGGAGCTCTCTGTGATGCTTCCCTCATACTGCACTGAGCAGGAATTCCCCTACCCACGGATGTTGCAGGGGACCCCTCAGTGCTTGCTTCCCATGCTTAGCCTACAGCTGGTAGAAGGTGGAAGGTTGCTGAATGGCCTGGCTCCCACTCCTCTGAGGGATGACGTCGTCCTTTGCTCAGTGGTCACTGCAGAGCAGGAGTCAGTATCAGGCAGCAGCCGGGTCTGGAGGCAGCAAGAAAGTTTCCTCACCAGATCTTAGTGGTGGGAATCTTCATCCTACAGGAGAGCCCTACCCCCTGCCCAGGTGACATCCTCACAGCAGGTACCCGGTAGCTGTGGGTGCAGGCACTGTCTCCCAGGCCTAGTTTCCATCCCACTTGCTCTTAGGGGATCCTGGCAATCACTCCGACCACAGTAGAGTCCTCTGGAAAATGCCCCACGGTGTGGTGGGCTCACAATAGGTGCTCAGTAAATTATTGTCATTAGTGGTTTCCATAGCGCCCCAGGTTCAAGGCTAAAGCCATGGTCCATTACCACCACCCCGCCATGGACCCATGGAGCCTGTTCCTTCTCAAAGTCTCCCACCCACCACCACAACTGTCCTCATCTCTCGCTGCATTGGTGTCTGTCATTCAGGCAGACCCAGATCTTGATCCCTTCCAGGGAGTTGCACTGGAGGCTGATTCCTGGGCTCTGCTGGAATGTGGAATAACTCTGATTCAGGAGGTGCTAATGGACTTGGGGCCGACTTGCTCTGACCAGTTCATGGGTCCCTTTTTGTTCAGAAAGGCAATGCATGGCATAATGGTTGAGGCCACCAACTTTGGCTGCAGCCATTACTGGAGCCAGACCCTGGCCCTACCACCTCCCAGCTGGGTGGCCAGTGGCAAGCCACCTGTTCTCACTCTGCCTGAGTTTTCCCATCTGTAAATGTGGGTAGACCACAGCACCTATCTCAGGGGCTGCTGAGAGGTGCAAAAGAGACAATGTATATAAAGCATGTAAATCGAGCCAGGTATTGCACTTATTACAGATGTTCCTACATCTGGGCTTTTGACTGGGGACTATGTTGCCTTTACCTTAATGTAGGTTCTGGAATCTTTCATCCCCTTCCTTTGCAGTTAGTGTTTGGCAGTTTTCTGGCCTCTGTTCACAGTTTCTACAAGGTGACTAAGTGGAGTAATTCATTCCCAGGAATGTCTACTCTCTGCACTGCATGAGTGCTTGAGGCAGGCTCACCACCCCCTGATAATGAAGCAGCACCCCACTTCCAGTTGAGGAGCACCAGATTAAACAGCATGGTCCATGCTCTCCCAGCTGGTACCTTGTCCAACAGGTGCCCAACCAGCTCTGTCTCCCTGGTTGGAGTCATTCTGACACCTGCCTTCCGGGGCGGGGGGGTGGGGGGGGCGAGAGGGGTGCCTTCCTCCTCCTTACCCCTCCTTTTCTCCAAGGGCCAGATCTTCACTGCATCCAGATGCATGGCAGCTAAGGGTTGTGTAGCTCTGCCCTCTCTTGGTCACCTGAAGGCATTACACTCCTGCAGGCAGGGGCTCCTTTCTCCTTGTTCTCTACGTGGTTTCAAAGAGGTTGGGGTATCTCTTTAACATTTTACAAGCATCGGCTTATTCTGGGCTTTGAAATTAAGCATAAGGTGCACTTAAGACTTAAATGGAGCAAACATCTCTTTCTGATTTTTAATTGGATTCTAAGACATTCACTGGAATATGAAATCCATTCTTATCTATTCTTAGACAGAAACAAAAGCCTCCCTATGGTTTCTGTTCACTACAGAAATTTCTGCATTATCTGCAATTTAGCAAAATTGATAGAGATGAACCCAAGTCTCTTTCTCTCCTTTGCTTTTCTTTCTTTTTTTCTGAATTACATTTGCATTTCTCAAATACCTAATATTTAATGATCAAGGAAAGAACAAAGAAACAGCATGTATCTCTGCTCTGGGCTGAATGTCTGAGGAGTATTTCTCACTGACAGGTGAGGAGACTGAGGCGCAGAGAGGGCTGAGCAGCCGGTGAGGGCGGACCAGCACCTGGGCATGCTTCCCCACCTCCAGGACCACAGGGCCAGCAGAGCTGCAGAGGGAGGAGCCCAGAGGGACTGGCTCAGGTCCTCCTGCCCTCACTGAGCTGCTGCTGTGTGACCTGAGGCCTATCAGGGAAGTTCCCTTCAAACATAAAAAAGGGGAAGTTAAAAAGCCACACTTCCAGTCTCACACTTCTCCCAAGCTAGACAGTGTCCCCAACTCCTCCCCAGGTTAAGTGGGGCTCCCCCCTCCCTCCCACCCCAACTGTGAATGCAGGTCTGAAGACTCAGGGGTGCCTGCTGCACCGCAGGTGGCTCCTTGGGTGGTGACAGTACCTTGGCTGGAGAGACCAGAAACTTGCAAATCCCCTGGCTGCCTAGGGCCTCTGTCTCTGCGTCAGAGACTCATTCTGATGCTAAAAATGTTTCTGAGTAGGAACTGGATCTGCAACTGCCGTTATGGGTGCCGTGCAACCCATTTGCCACTAGATGACAGTGTTGTCTCTTCCTTTCCTCACCTTGGAGGTTAACCTAAATTCTCAACAGGTAACAAAGCGACCTTGGTGTTAAACCTGTTGCCCAGATCCCACACTTAAGGCTCCCTGTTCTCACACAAGGGCAGGGATCTGAGCTGCCCAGCCAAGCCTGGCTTTCACGTAACTTCCTCACATGTTCCCGGGGGCTCCCCTAGCCAGAGCCACAAATTCAGAAGGTCCTCAAAAGACTTCGGGAACAACAAGAACTGGAAAAAGATGAAATGAGATGATTAGTTTGTCCAAGAGCCACCAGACTAGCACGCATTTCACAGGGGAAATGCTTGGAAGGATTCTGTTTCTGGGCACACAAAGTGAATTTTTCCTCTGGGCTTCTGAGGCAGGTTCTTCAGATATGTTCTCAAGAGCCCAGCAGTAAGTCCGAGGACCAGCAGGAAAGCCACTTGCAGGCAGAACTCAGAACCCAGCGCCCTGACCTAGGGAGCTGCTCTCGGTGGCCAGGAGGTGGCAGCTTCCCTGTGTGACCTGGTAACTGCTTGGCACAGTGATGTTGGGGGCCTGGCTGGCCTCACGGGCCTTCTGGAGCCCCACAAATATTTTATTAAGCTTTCATATAAAAATTGTATTTGTAACTCCCGGCCAGGATGGAGGCGTAGGTAGACACACTGTGCCTCCTCACACAACCAAAATTAAGGACAACAAAAATTTAGAAACAAAAAAATCCAGAATTGACAGAAAATTGAACTGTACGGAAGTCTGACAACCAAGGAGATAAAATAGACACATTCATCCAGACCGGTAAGAGGGGCTGAGTCGGCCGCTGGCAGAGAGGGGTCGCAGCAGGAAAAAGCAGTAGCTGGTGGACCCGGGTGCACAGGCGGCAGCTGGCGGACCCCGGATGCGGGGTAGCAGCGGACAGACCCAGTGAGGCGTGCAAGGCAGCTGGCTGACCTTGGTCACACATTCGCATGCAGATAAACCAGGTGAAACTGGGGAGCAAGATGGACCACACAACCCAGGGCCCCAGCGCAGGGCAATAAAGCCTTAAACACTGATTGAAAACACCTGTGAGGGTTGAGGTGCTGGGAGAGACTCCCAACCTCACAGGAGAGTTTGTTGAAGAGACCCACAAGGTCCTAGAATGTACCCAAGCCCACCCACACGGGAATCAGCACCAGAAAGGCCCAATTTGCTTGTGGGAAGCGGCGGAAGGGACTGAAATCTAGCAGAAAGCAGAGCAAGTGCCATTGTTCCCTCTCAGACCCCACTCCCACATACAGCATCACAACCCAGCCACGTGGGTTGCCCTGCCATGGTGAACACCTAAGGCTCCACCCCTCATACGTAACAGCTGTGACCAGACCAAAAAAAAAAACAAAAAAACAAAAACAAAACAAAAAAAAAACAGCCCAAACAGAACAGATCAAAGCCCCAGAGCAAATACATCTAAGCGACGAAGAGACAGCCAACCTATCAGATGCACAGTTCAAAGCCCTGGTGATCAGGATGCTCACAGAATTGGTTGATTTTGGTCGCAAATTAGATGAAAAAATGAAGGCTACAATAAGTGAAATGAAAGAAAATGCACAGGGAACCAATAATGATGGGAAGGAAACTAGGACTCAAACCAATGGAGTGGACCAGAAGGAAGAAAGAAACAAACAGAAAAGAAGGAAGAAACAAGAATTCAAAAAAATGAGGAGAGGCTTAGGGACCTCTAGGACATCTTTAAACATTCCAACATCGGAATTATAGGGGTACCAGAAGGGGAAGAGGAAGAGCAGCAAGTGGAAAAGGTATTTGAACAAATAATAAAGGAGAACTTCCCCCATCTGGCAAAGGAAATAGACTTCCAGGAAGTCCAGGAAGCTCAGAGAGTCCAAAAGAAGTTGGACCCAAAGAGGAACACCTCAAGGCACATCGTAATGACATTAGCCAAGATTCAGATGAAGGAGAGAATTCTAGAAGCAGCAAAGGATAAGGGGACAGTCACCTACAAAGGAGTTCCCATCAGACTGTCAGCTGATTTCTCAGAAGAGACCTTGCAGGCAAGAAGGGGCTGGAAGGAAGTATTCCAAGTCATGAAAGGCAAGGACCTACATCCAAGATTGCTCTATCCAGCAAAGCTTTCATTTAGAATGGAAGGGAAGATAAAGTGCTTCTCAGATAAGGTCAAGTTCAAGGAGTTCACCATCACCAAGCCCTTATTATATGAAATATTAAAGGGACTTATCTAAGAAAAAGAACATAAAAATATGAACAGTAAAATGACAGCAAACTTACAGATATTAACAACCACACCTAAAACAAAAGCAAACTAAGCAAACAGCTAGAACAGGAACAGAAACACAGAAATGGAGATTACGTGGAGGGTTAGCAACAGGGGCGTGGGAGGAGGAGAGGGGGGGAAAAGGTACAGAGAATGAGTAGCATGGATGGTGGGTAGAAAATAGACAGGGGGAGGGCAAGAATAGTGTGGGAAATGCAAAAGCTAAAGAACGTATGACACATGGACATGAACTAAAGGGGGGGAATGTGGGTGGGAGGGGGTGTGCAGGGTGGAGGGGAATGATGGGGGAGAAATGGGACAACTGTAATAGCATAATCAATAAAATATGTTAAAAAAAAAACCCCGGCTTCTCCCCAAATCACTGAGTCGAAGCGCACTGAGAGACTGCGTAAGACTGTGACACTGGGCAGCTTATCATCAGCGTGACTCAGAGCTCACTCTCTGTCCTGTGCAGTCACAGTGTGATCAGCTTGTCAAAACAAGCACGGGACATCCCAAACCCCTCATTTCCATCCTTTGCTATTTTCAAAACAGCTTTGTTGCTGAAAGTCAAAATTTTTACCCAAGATCTCACGGTCGTGCAGCCTCCACCTGCAGTGAAGCAGCTGAGAGCTGAACCTCAGACGAGGAGTGTGATGTATTAAAAACAACGTGATCAGAGTCCTGGCCTGAGACCTAGGCAGGAGGGGGCCTGGCACACCACCGAACACAGAAGAGAAGTCGATTAACAGGCATGTGGCACCTTCGTCCCTGCAAACTCAGCCTCCACTCATGCACCAATATCAGGCAGGACCAGAGAACACTCTTCACATCTCTTGCTTTATGTCCTTGAATCAAAGGCCCAGGTGCCCAAGCACAGGGGAGGTTGTGCCGCCCCCATCAGACACCAGGAGACAGGGACACTGCTTCAGGGCAGAGGCGGGATTTGAATGTCAGAAGAGGTTAGGTGAGTGGGAAGTCACGTCCATTCAGCCATCAGGTCCTTCCTTTCCAGGAGAGGTAATCGGAGGAATTCTTATAAGACAAAGCGTAGCTTCCCCCGTAGCCAGCGCAGGTGATGAGCTCTGCATGCCTGTGCTTTCTTACTCGCCCAGATGCCCCCGCCCAGTTGCCCCCGCCCAGCTGCAGAACCCAGACGTGACACTAGTCGTCATCTTCGCTGTGTTGATGACCTTCCGACATACAGAAACCGTAGCTTTCACACAGTTGCTGTCTTCAATTTTGTCATTATAAAGCACTACTTGGTGTTTTATTATATTTTATTGATTATGATATTACAGTTGTCCCAATGTTTTCCCCTTTGCCCCCTCCACCCAGCTCCCCCCACTCCCTGAGGCAATCCCCACACCATTGTTCACGTCCATGGGTCATGTATATAAGTTCTTTGGATACTCCATTTCCTACACTGTACGTTACATCCCCATGGCTATTCTGTAACTACCTATTTGTACTTCTTAATCCCTTCACCTCTCCACTCACTCCCCCATACCCCCCGCCCATCTGGAAACTGTCAAAATGCTCTCTATCTATGATTCTGTCTCTGTTCTTGTTTGCTTGGTTTATTTTTTAGATTGGATTATTGATGGATTTGTATTTGTTGCCATTTTATTGTTCATAGTTTTTATTTTCTTCTTTTTCTTAAATAAATCCCTTTAACATTTCATATAATAATGGTTTGGTGATGATGAGCTCCTTTAGTTTTTTCTTGACTGGGAAGCTCTTTGTCTGCCCTTCAATTCTAAATGATCACTTTGCTGGGTAGAGTCATCTTGGCTGTAGGTCCCCGCTTTTCATGACTTTGAATAGTTCTTGTTAATAATCCCTTCTGGCCTGCAAAGTTTCTTTTGATAAATCAGATGACAGTCTTATGGGAATACCTCTGTAGGTAACTAACTGCTTTTTTCTTCCTGCTTTTAAGATTATTTATTTATCTTTAACCTTTAACATTTCCATTATGATGTGTTTTGGAGTGGGTCTCTTTGCATCCATCATGTTTGGGACTCTCTGTGCTTTGTGGACTTTCCTTCACCAAATTAGGGAAGTTTTCTTTCATTATTTTTTCAAATACGTTTCCAATTTCTTGCTCTTTCTCTTCTCCTTCTGGCACCCCTATGATGCGAATGTTGGACCACTTGAAGTTGCCCCAGAGGCTGCTTACACTATCCTCATTTTTTTTTTATTCTTTTCTCTTGTTGTTCTGATTTGTTGTTTTTGCTTCCTATGTTCCAAATCAGTTAGTTACCTCCTGGGGATTCTCAGCTTCATCCACTCTACTATTGTTTCCCCATAAATTGTTCTTTATTTTAATTAGTGTATCCTTCATTTCTGATTGGATCTTTTTTATGCTGCTGAGGTCCTCACTAAGTTCCTTGAGTATTCTTATAACCAGTGTTTTGAACTCTGTATCTCATAGATTTCTTATCTCCATTTTGTTTAGTTCTTTTTCTGGAGTTTTGATCTGCTCTTTCATTGGGTCATGTTTCTTTGCCTCCTCATTTTGGCAGCTTCCCAGTGTTTGTTTCTATGTATTGGGTAGAGCTGCTATGACTCCCCATCATTGCAGCATGGCCTAATGCAGTAGGTGTCCTATAGGGTCCAGTGCACCGCCTCCCTTATCCCACAAGCTGGGTACTCAAGGTGCACCCTTCATTTGTGTGGACTGAGAACACTCTTCTCTTGTAGTTGAGCCTGGGTTGCTGTTGGAAGATGGGGAGGGATTTATTCAGGCCAGTCAGCTGCAAGGACTGGCTATGACCACCGACTACCAACCTCCACCCTCTGTGGTGGATCAGCTGTGCAGGGGCAGGGTGGTGGTGCTCCAACGTGGTCTGTAGCTGTCCACTGGGTGTGCTGTCCCTAGGGTTTCCTGGGTGGTGCAGGCCAAGGTCAGCCCCCACCTGTGTTGCCTGGGACCACCCTGAATGAGCTATAAAGCAATCTGAGATGGCTGCTCCTTGTGCTGAGCTTGGAGGAAACCAAGCTGTGAACTTAGGCTGGCTGCTGCTAGTTCTGCACCTGGGCCACTTAACAAGAGGTACAGGGGCTGGGGGCTGGCTCAGGGCTACTCGTTACGATAGAGGCTCAGACATATTTTATTTAAACCTAGATATAGATTCTAATCATGGCATCATTACTTACAAGCTGTGTGGCCATTACTGGATTTACAATGAGTAAATATAAAATACATATAAATCAGTAAAATAATTTTTTTTAAATTTAGAATTCTTCATACTGGTACTCCCAAGTGAGACTTTTTGTTTATTAAAAGCCTCTGCAGCCCTGGCTGGTGTGGCTCAGTGGATTGAGTGCCAGCCTGTGAACCAAAAGGTCGCAGGTTCGATTCCTGGTCAGGACATATGCCTGGGTTGTGGGCCAGGTCCCCAGCAGGGGGCGCACAACAGACAACCACACATTGATGTTTCTCTCCCTCTCTTTCTCCCTCCCTTCTCCTTTCTAAAAATAAATAAAATCTTTAAAAAATAAGTAAATAAAAAAATTTTAAAAGCCTCTGCAGCTGCTGGGGGAACAAGTTTGGAAACGTTGGACGAGGTGCTTGGCAGGCCCTTCTAAATGGTAGCAGCGGCCCTGCTCTCTAGGCACCTCCTCCCCATACCTGGTCTGTTCTCACTTCTGCCCTCGGGGCCGCTGCTGGCTCCTGCCTGCTTTTGGAATGCTCTGTGATCTTGTTCTCCGTTGCACCTCTGTCCAGAAAACTCCAATAAACAGAGAATGGAACCTGCCCTGACGCAGGTGTGGAGGGTGCGTAACCCTGGCATCCTGGGTACAGTCCTATGGGACAGATGAGGAGACTGCACCTTGCAGAGGTTCAGACCTTGGCCCCAGGCCGCACCACAAGGAGGTGGCGGCACTGGCTGCCCCTAGTAACACCTGCCCCCGGGCCGGAGTTCTGAGCACCCAGCTGCAGGGCCTCTCACCAGGCAACCTCTTGCCTTGGGCTCAACTTGGCACGGTGTGCCCACTTTCGAGGTTCCCCCATGGAGGCTGTGAGTGCTCTGGTGGAGCCACTTCGGGCGGGAGCTGGGCCTGGCCAGGCCCCTGGGGCAGAGCCTCTCTGACCTTTCCCCCTACTGACCCCCAGCCAGACCAGGGCAGGACTTTGTGATGCGACAAACAAGCCAGCCTGGCCTCCAGGCACCCACCCCATTACCCTCCACCCCCCTCACCACCACCCCCTTTCCTGTTGCCACATCCGAGTGGGAGGTCCCCTGGGGGCCGGCCAGCTCCACTGCGCCTGCTCCTCCCCATCTGGCGCTGGTCACCTGTCAGCCCCACAGCACCGGTTACCAGGTAAGGAGGGGGCCGGAAGTATGGAGGGGCCGGGTCTTCTCCAGGGGAGCCGTGGGGTCTGGTGTGGGGGCCTGGCAGTACAGAGAGGAGGAGGGTCCTCTCCTGGAGTGAGGAGGGTTAAGCATGTGGGCTGTGGAGTCAGGGAGCCTGGGTGGGAACCCCAGCACCACGCTTGCCATCCTGCGATCTTGGGAAAGTGCTGTGACGCCTGAGCCTCAGTCTCCCCAGTAGTACAGTGGGCTAACTCTGGCTCCCTGCCTCAAAGCGCTGCCTGAAGGGCACAGGGTGCCCGTCCCTGGGAGGCCTCAGCACGTACCCCATACAGAAGGTGCTGAAAACCTGCCCTTGGCCATTGTCCTCAGGCCACCTAAGTGACTCCACTCACTCCCATTGCAGCTTGGAGTGGAGGCTGTCAGAGCACCTGGCCCAGCACCACAGCCTGCCTGAGGAGCAGCCCTCCTCCCCAGGGCCCCGCCCACCTGCCACCCCGAGGCCAGCGAGAGGGGAGGTGCTCCCCTTTGCACTGGGTTAAGCTGACCAAGATAGGCCTTAGGTTTTCTGACTCCACTGGGAGCCTCTAGGGTGGGGCCAGAACCTGACAGATGGTGAACAGTGAAGGAGCCGCCCCCAGCTCCTCCTCACCCGCCACCCTGGCCCCACCTGCAACCTGGGCTTCACAGTGTGGGCCTCTAGTTCTGCAGAGGAGCAGCAGACGTGGCAGAGGTGCCCGAGGCCCCAGCCCACCTCCCCACCCCACCTCACTGCAGCGCGCTGAGCTTCTAGTCTCAAAGGCTCACACCTAACCTTTGCTCACACCGTTCCTCCAGCCCAGGCTTCTCTGTCCATCTAACCCCATTCAAGGCTCAGCCCAGGCCCCGCTTCCCCCATCCTTCCAATAAGAGCGGGGCTACAGTTTGAACTCTGATTCCTCTGGGTCCTCCACAACCCCAGGCTGCTCATGAGAATCACCTGGAACTCAGCTGCCACCCCCAGACCCAAGTCAGAGTCCCACCCCAGTCTCCCCCAGGAGAATACACAGTAGTAGGCTGGGTAGTAGCCCTGTCCCTGTTGGGTCACTCCAGCCCCACTTCCACCCCTCCTAACCTTGGCCACTGCTCCCCCTGAACCCTTGGCCTCTGCTGTCCCACCCCAGGCCCTGGGCTTGGTCAAGGACCCTTTTCATGCCTTCTCAGCTACCCTGCCAAGATTGGGCTCCTCCGGGTTGAGCCCAGCCCTGCCACTCACACACCTTGGGAAGGAAGTTGAGATGCCCTATCTTGTAACATATGTGACATGCTAAGCTCTGTGAGCAGGGTGAATGCTCCATATATAAATGGTGCCCCCATTTCTCACCCCTGGCCTTGCAGCACCCTCCCACCACCTTCCCAGGGAGCAGCACACCCCCTGGAATGCTCGGGTTCAGCCAGGAGCTGGGCGCCTCCCCCATGATTGGTAGGACCGCACTTCCCTTGTAACCAGAAAAGACACCTGTATTCGAGCTGCCTGTCACTACCAAACCCAATAAGCAATGACAGCGATTGAATCTTTAATAGGCATTTTATTCAGATGGCCGGAGATCTGAGAAGATGGTGGGTTCATACCCTAACAAACCATCTTCCCTTTTCTTTCCAGGCCAAACCCTTTATAAGGTGGGGGTGGGTGGATAAACAAGGTGTGGTGAGGGCTTTGAAATTCAGGGAGGATTAGGTGAGCTAAGCTGCAGCATTCCTGTTCAGGGCAGTTAGCTGTTCCCAGGAATGGCAGTCATCTGTGTCTTCCTGGAACACAAAAGGTCCGGATGTCCCCAGTCAGTAATCTTCTATCAGTGCCCCAGGAGGCCGGCTGTTTTCCCAGGAGCCAGGATGGGCCTTATCTGTAGTTTCTGAAACAAAAGCTTTAACATACACATTACTTGATAGACTTATAACTTTTTACCTTAAGCTAAAATTTTCCCAGTCTTGAGTCCCCTATCACCCTGTGATCTGTTTTCCTGCTTTAAATGGCCTCCGGGGCTGACAGCAAAACTGATGGGCTTCCAGGCCACAGCCACAGGCAGCCAAGGTCCAGCAGAGCCAGGCTGCCCCTCCAAGCTGCCCAGCGTGCCCTGGCCCCGTGTGACTCCTCCTTGGGCAAACTCAAAGCCAGGCTCTGGGCAGAAAGGGGCACCTCGCTGCAGGAACCTCAGGAGGAACCTCATCCTCTGCCTGTGGGTGCACCACGCCTCCCCAACTCTCAGGAGGGGGAGCAGGGTGCCCAGCAGGGCGGCAACCACACTTAAGCCCAAACCTGAAACTTGGAAGGAAAGGTAACCCTAAACAAGATTGCCTTTCAGTCGGGCTTTGATCCCCCTGCAAATCCTTCCTGTAGTGCGGTCCTGGGGCTGCTGTCACAAATGGCCGCAAAAGGAGCTTGAACAGCAAACACGTATTCTCCCTCAGTTCTAGAGGCCAGAACATCCTACATCAAGGTGTAGGCAGGGCTGCGCACCCTCCAGAGACTCTAGGGGAGGAGCCTCCCTGCCACTTCCAGCTCATGGTGGCCCCAGGCTTTCTGGCTTGTGACCACATCTCTCCAGTCTCTGCAGCCTTCCCTGTGCCTCCAGTCTCCCTCTCTCGTGTAAGGACCCTTAACTCGATTGTGTCTGCAAAGACCCTCTTTCCCAATAAGGTCACACTCACAGGTGCCTGGGGTTAGGGCTTCCACATATCTTTTGGGGGCCACCATTCAGCCCTGTGCTCCCCGTCTCCTCTCTCTCCAAGACGTGATGGTGTCTGAACACCAGCCAGGAGCCGCATGGGTTTGCACTGTGACAGTTCACATGGATAAGCTTACACTCTCGACCAATGATTCCTATTACATCCTCCCACCACTCCCCTAACCACTTGATGCCCGAAAGAGGCAGAGAGTGGGAAGGGCAGATTTCCGGGATATCTGAGGCGGAAAGTCCCGTGGCGCGAACCCAGGCCGGCCCTGCCGTCCCCACCCCTCCCAGGAGGCAGTCTCCCTCTCCTCCAGCTCTCTCTGGCTTGTGCCTCCAAGTCTTCACTCTTCACTCTTGCAGAAAGTGTCTCAACTCCGCTAGCTGGGTCAGAGTTTCCCTCATCTGTTTTGCATTTGCCTTTTGCTGGTCGCAGTCCCCTCCCCCATCTGTGAGCTCCCCCGCCCCACCCCCCACACTGCTTCGTGTTTTATCTCTGAGCAGAGCACTAGGCTTGCTGGCTGGATGGATGACATGGGACCTGCCCAACAGGTGGCTGGAAAGAAGCCCAGCTCCCCACTCCGGGCTCCCACTACAGTGGTCTCCTGGGCCTCTGCTGGAGGGAGAGCCAGGGTGTGGAGGGCACCCTCTGACATTGTGTCGCCAGGGATAGAAAGGCCAGTCCCAGAGGAAGGAGCCCAGGGAACATGGTCCTAGTGGTGTCTTGCTTAAGGAATGCCGGTGGCTCAATTCATGGAGTAGTATTTGTTGAGCAGCTACTATGTGTCAGGCCCTATACTAGGCTTGAGATGGACCAGGGAGCAGAACTGAAAATAGCCTGCCCTCTGGGAACTTGCACCCCAGTTTGGGGATTCAAACACTGAGCAAGTAAGCACGTGGTCTGTAAAGTGGGGGTAGGGGCCATGCAGGAACACTGCTGGCTCGGGAGGGTCGAGTTACTGTTTTATGTGCAGTGCTCTGGCCACTGAGAATTCACTTGGGCAGAGACCTGAACGAACTGAGGAATGAGTCCCGTGGCAGTCTGAGGGAGGAGCAACCTAGGCACATGCCACGGCCCTGTGGGCCCTGTGGTGGAGTGTTTGGGCGCAGCAAGGGACCCAGGAAGGCCCTGGTGGGAGGGGTCAGACCAGATGGGTTTACACCCTGGGTGAGAGGGAAGTCAGTCACTGCAGGACCAGGGACACCACCAGCTCCCCGTGGTCACTCCAGCGGCTGTGTCGAGGGTAGGCTGAAATTAGGAGGCTTTGCAGCAACCTGGGACCAGCCATGGCAGCAGAAGGTGCAGTGAGAGGGTCAGATTCTAGATACACATGCTTGCGGTCGGTGGGGTCTGCTGCTGGGCTGGGTGTGAATGCAGAAGAGTCAGGGCTGATTCTTTGAGCAGCTGGGAGAAAGGAAGAGCAATTCTGGGGGCCAGCTTTGGCACTCAGACAGAAGCGGGCTTCCTGGTGCAAGGATTGGAGGCGCCTGGCAGGTCCTGCCTCCAAGTCTCCCCTTCTCTTCCTGGCTGCATCTTCCCTCTGCCAGTCGCTGCCTGCCCTGAGCCGCCTCGAGCCAACAGGTCAGGCCAGGAAGTCAGGCACCCACCCAGAGCTCAGCCCCACCCAGTGCCTGCGGGAGCTCAGAGGATCGTTCAAAGGGGCACCGTGTTCCTGAGCACCTGGGAGGCCTCCCCACTGCCCCAGAGCCCCAGCAAGGGCCCCAGGGTCCCTTAGCCATCATGCCAGCAGCACACAGCCTGGGGCCACTCTCTAGTTCCTTCCCACTCAGAGCCGGAGGCAGCACCTGCCGGGGCACTGGCGGGTAGGCACACCAAGCCCTCTTTCCAGGAATGTGGTCATAGTATTAGAGACACAGAGCTCCCAATTAGGGACTTGGACAGCATCCAGACCCTGGACCTGAGCCAGCTGCACACTATTCCAAATCGGGGTGTGTGCAGGGAGAGGTGGGAAGGAGCAGTCAGAATGGAAAAAACGCAGAACCCCAAGCCAGGTGACTTGGTTTCTAGGCCTGGCTCTGTCTCCTGGTATCCTCCAGTAATAATAATAATAATAATAATAATAAAGATGATGATGATGATAACGACAGCTGGCGTTTCTGCAGAGCTTACCATGCACCAGGCACAGTTCTCAGTGTGATGCATGATTCCCAATCCCGTGTAGTGGTCCTACTTTCATTCCCATTTCACCCTTGAGCAAACTAAGGCCCAGCTCAGTGAAATCACTTATCTAAGGTCACACAGCTGGGAAGTGGCTTCTGAGGCAAGTTCCTCACCACACTGCCTATCAAAGCCCTGTGTGGTCAGCCTTCTGTCTACCTTTTCGACTCCCCTCACACCCTCATCCCCCAAGTTTAGAACCCTGGGCCCCGCTGCCTTCTCACACACGCCCGCCCTTCCAGCCCCAGGGCCTTTGCCCATGCTGTTCTCTCTGCCTGGAATGTTCTTCCCATGGCTGGCTTCTCACCCATTCCTCAGGTCTCAGTGGAAAGGTCACTTCTTCAGAGCAGGCTTCCCTGACCACCCCAGGCCCAAACCCAAACCCAGACCTCTTCCCCTTCTCTCACAGCCCAGGCATTCAGGGAAGCCCCCCTCCAGGAGCTAGGAATGCAACAGTGAGCAGGAGAGCGACCCCCTCGTCTTGCCAGTGCGGGAAAGCAAACTCCACCCCCCATCCTGACGTCCTGCCTTGACTCATGACCCTGGAGCACCTTTCATGTCATTACGTAAAGAGTGGCTGCAAAATGTTCCATTTAAGAATGTGCCAGAACCTATTTAATAAGTCTCTTCATGATTGACACTGGGTTGTATTTGTTTTCAGCTCTTCTAAACAGGACTGTAATGAATAACTTTAGGCAGACATCATTTCACACGGTGTGAGTAGGTCTCTAAGACAAAGAGCTCACAAGGCATTGCCAGGCCCAAAGCCCTGTGCATAGTGATCATGATAGATGAGGCCGCAGCGCCTCCCAACACGGCCACGCCTGCCGGCCATGCCTGGGGTGCAGTCACCTTTGCTGGGTGCCTTCGTCCTCCAGAATCCGCCATGCCCCTGTGGGTTTCCGGTCTCAGAGTCTTTCCTTCCAATGACATCTGCAGAAGGTCGATAAGCTAAAGAGAGTGGGAGCAGGCATCTGCTCTGCTGTCCCCCACCCTGGGACGCCAGCTTTGGGTTACCCAACAAAGGAACAAGGAGTGCCCTCGAAGCACACTGGGGATAGCACAGAAGGAAGCCAGTTCTGCCCAGGCTGGAGGGACAAGGGGACAGAGTGCCAGCAGAGCTGATGCGAGGAGCCCTGGGCGGGAGGAGTCGCAGGGCTGGGGCAGGCACAGAGGGCCCCCAGACAGCATGGCCCGGGGCGCCTGGCCCAACGGGGTGCCCAAACAGGCTCGTGCCCACTTGCAAAGCTGACTGTTGTCATTTCGGGAGTTTTGTGAGCCAGTTGTTAAACACACCCTTTATTAAAAATTAAATTATATAAACTTACAATTAATAAATTATATTCGAAACAAAGATAATACTCAAAAGTCATCACTCGGTGATTTCACTAATTTTCTCCTGGCTGTGGTCATGAAGCTACCCATATCTACGCATCTGTGTGGCAGAGACACTTCTGTGCATCCATTCACACCACAGCGCTGGGCGAACCCCGCAACTAGGACTTTCCGCAACCCCCCTTCGAACCTGGTTGTTAAGTTTGCGGGCATGCCACAGCACTGACCACCCTGTCCTCCTGCCCTCTGACCCCTGCCACTGTCTCCCATTGATCAAACCCAGCCAGAAGCCAGGTGGCCAGGGCGCCAGCCTCCCTGAGTTCAGAATGGGGCTGGGACAGTAGGACCTCCCTTTGTGTGGGGCAGGCATTTGCGCCAGCTGCATCGGCCCCGGTCCAGGTGGTCGGCCAGGACCCAGCTGGGCCACCACGGAGGCCTGAGCAGGTGCTCAGATTACGAACCAGACCACATCAGCCCCATGTACCGGAGCTGCTCCGTGTTCTTTAGAACAAGGACAGTGCACTTTTATCTAAAGAAAGTGATATTCCCATTTTGATTGATTCATCACCATCATGTTCCTTCTCGTACTCTGAGTCAGTGGTTCTCACACTTGAGCTGCATCAGAACCCCTGGAGGTTTTGTGGAGCACATTTGCTGGGCCCCATCCCCCAAGTTTCCGATTCAGTGAGTGTGATATTGTTATGTAATAAGAATACATCTTTTGGTCACCATCCCCAGCTCCTGGCCAGAGCTCCAAAAATCTTTGTAATTTCCTAAATGATAAAGGGTCTTGGAGCATCTTTTATTCGAATAGTTGATATCAGACCCCAGTTCCTGACACACAGCTCCTAAATCCCTTAGAATTTCCTGGTGACTGTGTCTTTTGTTCTAATGAGGTGGCTGGTGGGCTCACAGACCGTGATTAGAAACGTAAGACTTTCAGCCCCATTCCCCAACCTCCAGGGAGGGAGGCTGGAGGCTGAGTAATAACCAACCACTCCCGCACGACAAAGCCTCCATAGACGTCCCTAATGCCCGAGCTTTGGAGAGCATCCAGGCTGGTGCACCCAGGGAAGCGATGGGTGGGTGGTGCCCACCAAGTCTGCCACAGGGACAGAAGCTCCTGTGCTCAGGCCCTCGCCCTGTGTATCTTTATCTAGCTGCTCATTTGTACCCCTTAAAATACCCTTTGTTGTAAATCAACAATAGCAAGTAAACTGTTTTCTTCTGCTCTGTGAGCCACTCTATAGCAAATTAGCGACCCTGAGGACAGGGTCGTGGGAACCTCCAATTTAAAGCCAAGTTGGACAGAAGTGTGGGTAACCTGGGGACCCACTACCTGTGACGGGCACTTGAAGTGGAGGCAGTTGTTAAACACCTGCAAGGCCTGTGCCAACTCCAGTTAGGTTCAGAATAGGTTGGTAGGACACCCAGCTGGTGTCTGAGACTTGGTCAGCGTGGGAAAACAGCCACACCTCGGATTTCAGAAGAATTGTGAGCATGAACGTAAATGAAAGAAACACTGAGTTTTTTCTAGACAGTGAGTCTGGGATGGAGCTCAAGAACTTGCGTTTCTAAGTTCCCAGGTGGTGCTGATGCTGCTGGTCCAGGGACCCCACTTTAAGAACTCAGTGCTCAGAGTGAGCTGGCCTGTAAGCTCCACCCCCTGCAACAAACATAAAGCGCCTCACCGTGTTATCACACCAACAGGCCTGGAAGTGAGGGCAGGTGGACCGGGGTGACTAAAAGGTTAAGTGGTTGCGAAGAGGAGACACGGGGAGGCACAGGGAACAAGGCCGTCCCGACCCAGTGCCGGGCTGTCTGTCAGCAGGACCAGGGCAATGCCGCAGCTCAGGCCCCCTGAATTTCGAGAATAACTTGCTGATAACAGGAAGAGGTTAAGCCTGCACCTGGGTTGAGGACAGAAACAAGAAGTGGGAAGAGAAGTCTCGGCAGAGAGAGGGAAACGCTCGCTTGGGGGATGTCAAAGACACCAGCCACCGAGGCAGAGGTGCCGGGCCCCAGGTGTGCCTCTCTCAGCGAGAGCCTGAAACGAGCAGAGAGAGCACCTGTGCGATGCCTTTCAGAGCAAGTTCAAGAGCAGGCAGCGCTAATCAGGGACAAAGATCAGAGCGAGAGCTGGACGTTCACATGTCTGGACCGGTGGTGTTCATGCCAGCATGCGCATCTGCACAACCTCACCAGGCCACACACCTAAGATGCCTGGGCCCTGCCATGCGGGGGTCACCCCTCTGCATGTGTCCCCTGCACTCAGCCTCGCTGATTCACTTCTCGCACATCCACCAAGGCCTCCCGAGGGCCAGGCATCTGCTGGGCTGTGCAGACAAGGCTGGGAGAAAGAGCCCCCATTCCTGCCTGGCCTGCAGACCTCTCCGCCACAGTGCAGACCAGGCGCGCTCGGGAGAGCCCTAGCAAAGATGGCTTAGAGGGGATGGATGCCTGTGGGCCCGAGGACACAGGTCAGGGCCTGGGAGACATCAGCAGGTCACCAGGATGTGACAGGAGGCCGTGCCCAGGAGGGGGGTGGAGTGACATGTGCTCCAGGGAGAAAGGACAGTATGCAGAAGGACAGAATTGATGTGCGTGCAGTTGTAGACCTTCAATCAGGCTGGAATGTGAAGTTCAAGGAGGAAGAAAGCCAGAGATATGGTTGGGAGGTAGCAGGACTGGGGTAGAGGGCCTGGTGGTGCTGCTGGGTTTGAACGTTTCCCCGAAAGGCAGGGGCCACCTTCGAAGCCCGGAGGGGCCAGCCAGGAGGAGAAGCTACGGAAACCCAGACAGGGGCGGGGCTTGCGCCTCTGGAAGGCCGTGCGCAGTTTCTCGTAAACTCGCACACTAGCCTTCCCGTGACCTGGCAGTCGTACTTCTAGGCATTTACTTGAAGTAAACGATAGCAGATGTCTACACAAAGCAACAAGATGGAAGCAGCCAAACGTCCAGGGAACGGAGAAACACACTGTGGTGCTGGCGGGTGGCAGACTCTGCTCGGTAAGGAAAGGGGGGGGAGCACCCCACACCGCAACACGGGCAATCCCAGGGCCACGACGTCAAGCAACAAATCCTGACAGAAGGGAGTGTTCTGTGTGATTCCATCGACCTCAAGATCAAGAGCAAGCAACTTGTTAGTATGGGGACAAAAGTCAGGATAAGGGGTGGCTGGGGAGACAGTGTGTTCTGTGTCTCTACTGGGGTGTGTTCCTATCCGTACACTTAGGAGGTATGCACTGTAACCCCGACCGGTGTGACTCAGTGGGTTGGGCATCTTCCCCCAAAGTGAAAGGTCACCAGTTGGATTCCCTGGGCACAGGCCTGGGTCACGGGTTTGGTCCCCAGTCAGGGCACATGCAGAGGCAACCAACCGACGTTTCTCTCCCTTTCTTTCTCCCTCCCTAACCCCCTCCAAAAAAATAAAAATAAAAAGTCTTTAAAAAAGAAGTATATGCCCTATACCCTACATAAGTTACAAATTATGCCTCATTTATTCAATGATGATGTTAATGCAGGCAAGAGATGAAGGGTCCTCAGGGAGCAGGTGGATGGGGGGATAAGAAGACTGAGGAAGCAATAGCACTTTGTGCTCCACGGGGGGAGGGCCGGGAGCAGTGCGTTCAGCCATTGAGTCCCAGGCACCCAAACAGCACTGTGCTCTGGGCTGGGTGGGGGTTGGGAGGCTGCTGAGGAGAGGCCACGGAAACCGGGCGTGGGGGGTGCTCGGCCAAGGCTAGCACAGAGTCCGAACCAGTGTGTCTCCAGTGTCAGGGCCTCAGCAGATTGCAGTGCCTAGCAGGAGCTCAGAACGTGAATGAATGAGCAAATGAATGAATGAGAGGAGGTCAGGGCCATCTTCTTTGGCTATGAGGCATTTCTTACCCTAAAAATGACTTCCTGCCAGGTGTCTGTAAATGGGCTCCCGCCAGGGCCGGCTTCGCCGTATGCGTCTCTCCTATGAGCCCGTCACCCGCCTCAAAACACACACATACACACATATACGCATACACACATACACACATACACACGGAACATCCTGGAATCTGGCCTGTCCCAAATGGAGCATCTTCCTAGGGACAAGAAGTGGCCATGGCCTTGATGCTTTCTTGGGACAGGTGCCATGGCCCCTGACCCACACTTGCCCACACCCGCCCCCCACCATTTTTCAAGATGCAGGTCTGACCCTGTCACCCGCCTCTGGTGTCTTCCCTTTGCTCTTGGGAGAAAAGACCCAACTCCTCCCACAGCCACCGAGTCTCGGCGATCCGGCTGCTGTCGGCCTCCCCAGCCTCAGCCGGAGCCCCGGCTCAGGCCCACGCCCCTTTCCATTCCTCAGACTCCCGCCAACTTCAGGGCCTGCGCTCCTGCTATCGGCCTCACCTGAAAGGCCTTTTCCTGTAAAGTCAATCCCTACCTGCCGTCAATTCCCAGCCCAGTTGTCTCTCTCAGGATGGAATGTCCCCAACATGACCACACAGGTCAGTTAGTGACAGGACATTATTCGCGTGCTTGTTCGTTCATGTCCCCTGAATCATCATCTTGAGGGGAAGACCCGTGTCTTTTTCTCCACCGTCGTATGCCCCCCTCCTAGCACAGTGCCAGGCCATCAATTCCCGCTGACTGAGGCGTAGAAGAGGGGAGTTTTGAGCCCCCTCCACACAGATCACAGCCGTTTCAAGGGGGCAGCAGGGGGCTGGATTCCAAGGCATATTCCTACGTGTGACCCGGGATGAACCACTTCCTCTTGCTGGACCTCAGCTCCTCCACCTAGAAAACGGGGCACTGGGCTGCTGAGATACCTCTGTCCCAGCTCAGATGACCTCATGCCCAGGATTCTGTGCCTGATCATTCTGGAAAAGCCTAGGTTCCAAGTAGACCGCAGAGATCCCGAGATAAGAAAAGCACAGGAGCAGGTGAAGGTCTGACCCTGCCCCCTGGCTGGGGAGATGGAGATGGCCCACCCAGATCACATGCCAGAAGGAAGAAGCTGGGGTCCCAGAAGGAGGAGGAAAGCCACGGTGGCCTGGTGTCAGGTCTGGAACCCTTGGTGGCCAGCGGTGGACCAGCCTATCCTTGCACGGACTTTTGAGGACAGCAGAGCCAGGCTCAGCCCAACGATGTTGTGGCCTGGGATGCCACCATTCAAGCGTCATCGCCCGTAGTGCAGGAACTGCCCCGAGATGGGGATGGCCGGGGACCCCTTCTGGTGCCGCAGCCATCTCAGCAACTCTTCTCTCCACACCCAGTCAGGCCGCTCCTCCGCCTGCACTCACGCCCCAAACACGCGCCACCAAGGCCCTGCCCGGGCCTGACTGTGCGCGCACCAGCAGCACCCCAGCGCCGCAGAGGGCAGGCAGCAGCAGGAGTCTGCCGGCGGGCTGCCCAGCATGTCGGGGTGAAGTCAGCCCAAAGGCCCCGGGCCTGTCAGTCCCCATTGGTGCAGCCCAGTGAGGGAGGCGGGGCCCCTGTTTCCTCCGATGGGCACCCCCTGGTCAGGGCCGGCCCTTACCCGGCACTCGACACTGCGCCTCCGAGCCAGCGTTGGACTGTCCTGGGCTACAAACGCACAAGCGGTATTTGGTTGCGGCAGAAAACTTGGAAATACAGACAAGGAACAGGTCCCTGTTATCCTACTATCCAGTGATGTGCTGCTGATGAAGATGCTGGTGATGAAGATGATGATGAAGATGACGATGACACGATGATGGCAACTAACCAGAAGCTAGCTGTGGTTCAGGCTGGTCTCAGCTCAGGGCAGTATCAAGGGAAACCGCCTAGATGCCATTTCCTCAGAAACCAAAACCACTCACAAAGGTGGCTCTGTCTCATGTCAGGGAAGAAATTTGGGAAAACCGGTAAGAGAGGCTGCAGGGGGTGTTGCCAGCTCACTGCCTGACTGGGCCCCTCGCTGTCCCTTCATTTTCTCATCTGTAAACGTGCTGAGAGTACTACCTGCCTCTGAGAAAGGTGTGAACATCAATTTTACACAAAGTGCTGAGCACAGGCCCGGCCTTCGGTTAGGATGTAGTAAGTCGTAACTTCCATCATTATCGTTTTTATTCCAGCCTCTCCATTCTCCCTGGCTCCCCCACTGTCTGCCGAGGTCCCGGTCCTCCCTCCCTCCCTGGGCTGCCTGCCCTGTCTGTCTCACCTTGGCCCCAAGCCAGTGGGGCCTCTGAACTGCTTTGCAAGGTCCTCCCTCACTGGGTCTGCCTGTGGTCCAGATGGCTCCAGAGTCAAAACCAAAAGGGGGAAGTCGCCGCCCTGTGAAAATGCAGCCACTCAGCAGTGCTGGGCTCCAACGGGGAGCCGGACTGCCTCCTCACAGATCCGGCTGTGCGAGCACCCAGACAGGCTGTCAAGCCATTTCTCTCAGCTTCGTCCCGGCCTCTTCCCTCCTCCTTCTTCTCCTCTTCCTTCTCCTCCTCCTCTTCCTTCTCCTCTTCCTCCTTCTCCTCTTCTTCTTCCTCCTCCTCCTCTTCTTCCTTCTCCTCCTCCTCTGACCCCCAGGCCTTCAACATCATCTGTTTGCCAGCAGTTCTCACACTTATATCCCAGCCAGGAGACCTTGGTCCCCACATCCCAACCTCCGTACCCAGCTAGAGACATCTATAGGCATCTGTTGACACTGGCGGCTTGAAATCCATTGTGGAAGGAATATTTACACCTCAGGAACTGGCAGACGGTACAAATCAGGGCTCTTGTTTTAGGGGAGTCAGTCAGTCGTTTCACATTTAGCAGGATGCCACTACTCACTCTTCAATTTCAATGTCTCACCAAGTCCTATTGATGCCAGCCCCAAAATAGGACAAAAACACCTGTTCACTCTCTGCCTAAACCACCAGCATCTTGGTCCAAGGCACTGCCAACTCCTGCTGAACAGCCACCATGCCTGCCACCTCTCTCTGCTTCACTCTGCCCAGTCCCCCACTCCTGCAATTAAGGCCCTGCAGGGCTTCTGCCACAGCCCAGTAATGCCCAAGGTTGTCTCTCAGCCTCCAAGGCTCTGCGTGGCCCAGCCTGGAACAGCCCCTTGGAGATCCATCCATACCCCTTCCCTTCTTTCTCTACTTCCTCCAGGAAACAGCCCCATGTTCCTGCCATGGCTGGGGCCTCCTACCCAGCACTGTGAGTGTCTGCCTTGTTCTCCCTTACCTCCGTACCCCAGCTCTCAGGGGATCAAGCCCACCTGATCTAAAGTGCCACCCCTCTGGGAAAGCTCACATGACACCCATCATCCCAAACCCCCTCTTATTTTTTTTACTCTAACTGAAGACACTTGGGTGTCAAGCACTTGTTGGCTTGTCTGGTCTGGTTTGTGGGGACAGGGGCCTCATTTGTTAACCAAGAACATGTTTATAAAGCCCTTAGTATAAGCCCAGCACACAGTAGGGCTCGGGAAATGCAAGCTCAGGTAACCCCACTTCATCTGAACAACAGAGAATCAGAGACAGAAACAGAATCTAGAGAGTTCTGCCCAGAAACAGGAAAGCAAGGCAGGGTGTCCCGGGCAGAGCAGTAAGGCAGCAGGTGAGGATGGCCTCGTGTGCTCAGACGCCTGGAGGAGGCCGATGAGAAGCCGATGGGAGATGCCCTTCAGGTCAGCTCCTGCAGGGCCTGCCAGGAACCTGAGGGCAGCGGGAAGCCGCTGGAGGTGGGCCAGCAGGGAGGAGCGCGGGGTCTGTGTTGCAGTCTGCATGTTTGGAAGAGACTCCCGAGGCATGTAGGGCCTCAGTAGAAAAGGACAGGGCTCTGGAATCCTGCCGCTCACGATGACAGGATCCAAAGCCTTTCCAAAGCTCTGTTCCTCAGACTTCACTGCTGGGCACAGGTGCTCGCCCTGTTGCTGGGGAAAGGCATGGCTCACGTGACGCGATTAGCTCACGGAGGCCCTGACCCCATCTGCCCCAAAAGTCAAGGCGTGGAAGGTTTATAAAACTAAATAACAGTGGCAAATAGACTTTTTTAAAAGTAGGCCGTAGGGCGAATAAACAGAGAAAGGGATGGCCCTCCTCCCAGGGCCAAGAAATAACTGCTCCGACATCAGGACGTAGCTCAGCAACCCCAGGGCTGCTCCTGGCCTCTCTGCTGAAGGCATGAACTTGGAG
This sequence comes from Glossophaga mutica, assembly GCA_039655065.1. Lineage (NCBI taxonomy): Eukaryota > Metazoa > Chordata > Mammalia > Chiroptera > Phyllostomidae > Glossophaga > Glossophaga mutica. The sequence goes on from CM077315.1 coordinate 27,664,329, forward strand.
TAGATTGGACCACATACCTCTTAAAGGGGCCTGGAAGCAGGGGCTGATCAGACGCCCTGGCAGCCTGGAGTCTGCAGGCCTCCTCATGCTGCAAAACTACCTCTGAGTGCTGAGGGGCCTGGGACAAGCCCCCAGAGGAACCACGGGTCCAGGAAAGGTCTCCGTGCTGTGCTGAAGGGCTCTGTCTTCAGCCTTGACCACTTCAAAAGTGTCATCCAAGATTTAAATATACGGGAGGCATGCCAATCCATATGCATGTGACATAGAGCCAAGAGGGGCCATTCATGATCAACGATGTCTTAGAGTCTATCAGGGAAGTTCCAAAGCAGCGGGAGTGATTCGCTCATTCAGTTAATGTTTATTGAGCCACTACTGTGTCCCAAGCACTGGGCTAAGCATTTGCAGTACATCAGTGAACAGAACATGGAAAAATCCTGGTCTCGAATTGTTCTTACTTATGATCATTACTTTGGTATATTATATGAAGATATGGAGATTAGAATTTTAAAAATCCAAATTAAAAAATTCCTGGGTCCAGGCAATCATTCCAGCTTCCTTTTCTTTTTTGTTTTTCTGATCCCCTTCCAGTTCCTGCCCACAGGCCCACTCATCTAGCACGCATCCCCATAATCTCATAATCTGCTTCCCTCGTTTCTTTTTTTCTTTTTCTTTTTAAATATATTTTATTGATCATGCTATTACAGTTGTCCCATTTCTCCCCCATCATTCCCCTCCACCCTATCCACCCTCTCCCACCCACATTCCCCCCTTTAGTTCATGTCCATGGGTCATAAGTTTTCTAGCTTCTACATTTCCCACACTATTCTTGCCCTCCCCCTGTCTATTTTTTCCCATTATCTATGCTACTCATTCTCTGTACCTTTTCCCCCTCTCTCCTCCTCCCACGCCCCTGTTGCTAACCCTCCATATGATCTCCATTTCTGTGGTTCTGTTCCTGTTCTAGCTGTTTGCTTAGTTTGCTTTTGTTTTAGGTGTGGTTCTTGATAGCTATGAGTTTGTTGTCTTTTCACTGTCATAGTTTTATCTTCTTTTTCTTAGATAAGTCCCTTTAACATTTCATATAATAAGGGCTTGGTGATGATGAACTCCTTGAACTTGACCTTATCTGAGAAGCACTTTATCTTCCCTTCCATTCTAAATGACAGCTTTGCTGGATAGAGCAATCTTGGATGTAGGTCCCTGCTTTTCAAGATTTCAAATATTTCTTTCCAGCCCCTTCTTGCCTGGAAGGTCTCTTTTGAGAAATCAGCTGACAGTCTGATGGGAACTCCTTTGTAGGTGACTGTCCCCTTATCCCTTGCTGCTTCTAGAATTCTCTGCTTCATTTGAATCTTGGCTAATGTAATTACAATGTGCCTTGGTGTGTTCCTCCTTGGGTACAACTTCTTTGGGACTCTCTGAGCTTCCTGGACGTCCTGGTAGTCTATTTTCTTTGCCAGATTGGGGAAGTTCTCCTTTATTATTTGTTCAAATAAGTTTTCCACTTGTTGCTCTTCTTCTTCCCCTTCTGGGAGCCCTATAATTCGGATGTTGGGACGTTTAACGATGTCCCGGAGGTTCCTAAGCCTCTCCTCGTTTTTTTGAATTCTTGTTTCTTCCTCGTCTTCTGTTTGGTTGTTAGTTTCTTCCTTCTGGTCCACTCCATTGATTTGAGTCCCAGTTTTCCTTCCATCTCTATTGGTTCCCCATGCATCTTCCTTCATTTCACGGATTGTAGCTTGCATTTTTTCATCTAGTTTGTGAGCAAAATCAACCAATTCTGTGAGCATTTTGATGACCAGTGCTTTGAACTGTGCATCTGACAGGTTGGCTATCTCTTCACTGCTTAGAGGAATTGGCTCTAGGGCTTTTATTTGTTTTCCGGTTTGAGCCATTTTTGGTGGTTTTTGTTGTTGTTGTTGTTTTGGTTTTAGTCTGGTCGCGGCTATTACGTATAAGGGGTGGAGCCTTAGGTGTTCCTCAGGGCGGGGCAGCCCAGTCGCCGGGTTGTGATGCTATAGGTGGGGGCGGGGTCTGAGAGGGAACAGTGGTGCCTGTTCCGCTCTCTCCCGGACTCCGGCCCTTTCCGCTGCTTCCCCTTCACCTGGATTATCTGTGCACGCGCGCGTGCTGTTACGTAGTGAAGAGTGGAGCCTCTGGCGCTCCCCAGTGCGGGGCAGCCCAGTCGCTGGGTTGTGACGCTGTTTGTGGGGGCGGGGTCTGAGAGGGAGCAATGGCGCCTGCTCCGCTCTCTCCTGGATTCAGTCCCCTCCGCCACTTCCCCTCCGCCTGGACCGTCTGCGCGCTCAAATGTGAGACCACCTGGTCAGTCAGCCAGCCGCCCTGTGCGTCCTCACTGGGTCTGCACAGTTGCCCCCCTGTGCCCGGGGTCCGCCAGCTGCCGCCTGTAGGCCCGGGGACCGCCAGCCGCCGCCCATGCACCTGGGAACTGCCAGCCGCTGCTGCTTGCGTTCCTGGGTCCGCACCTCCACTTTCTCCTGCCGCGACTCCGCCCCTCTTACCGGTCTGGATGAATGGTTGTTGGACTTCCGTACAGTTCAATTTTCTATAAGTTCTGGTTGTTTTCTTGTTTCTAAATATTTGTTGTCCTTAATTTTGGTTGTGAGAGGAGGCACAGTGTGTCCGCCTACGCCTCCATCTTGGCCTGCTTCCCTCGTTTCTGTCCTAAAGAGTTTCGACCTTGCCACCTGGCTCTGCCACTGCCATTTCCAAAGGCTGCAGAATAGTCCTCCCTGAGCACTTCGCCATCCTTTACTGAATAGTTCTCAGTAGTCGGGCACGGAAGTTACAGAGCTTAGAGAATCAAGTTGGGGAAACCTAGTCATATAGTAAATGAGCAAGATGACATCGAGGTCCGCGCCTAGTTAGGCGAGTTGATTATGCTTCGGGCTTCTCCTGAGACCCCCCACCAGGGTCACTAGCTGGCCCCTGCTGGCCCGGTGGTCTGGCTTTTCTGAAGATATATTTCTCTCTCTTTTTTTAAATTCTTGTTTATTCTATTACAGTTGTCTCAATTTTTTTCTCCCTTTGCCCTCCTCTGTCCACCCCACCTGCCCGCTCCCACAGTCCATCCCCGCACAGTTGTCCATGTCCATGGGTCATTCATACGTGTTCTTCGATTAGTCTCTTCCTCTTCTTTCCACCATTATCCCTTTACCCCCTCCCTCTGGCCACTGTCAGTCGGTTCCATGTTTCCATGCCTCTGGTTCGATTTTGCTCATTAGTTTATTTTGTTCATTAGATTCCTCTTATAGGTGATATCATTTGGTATTTGTCTTGCACTGCCTGGCTTATTTTACTCAGCATAATAGTCTCCAGCTCCATCCACGCTGTCACAAAAGGTAAGAATTCCTTCCTCTTTCTTTTTGCTGTGTAGTATTTCATTGTGTAAATGAACCTGTTTTGTGATCCACTCATCTACTGATGGGCACTTAAGCTGTTTCCAACATTTGGCTATTGTATATAGTGCTGCTATGAACATTGGCATGCATAAGTTCTTTTGAATTGGTGTTTCGGGATTCTTAGGGTATATTCCCAGCAGTGAAATCACTGGGTCAAAAGGCAGTTCCATTTTTAATTTTTTGAGGAAATTCCATACTGTTTTCCACAGTGGCTGCACCAGTCTGCATTCCCACCAATAGTAAGTTAGGGTTCTCTTATCTCCACATCCTTGCCAGCACTTGTTTGTTGATTTATTGATGATAGCCATTCTGACAGGTGTGAGGTGATATTTCATTGTGGTTTTAATTTGCATCTCTCTGATGGCTAGTGATTTTTCACATGCCTATGGGCCATCTGTACATCCTCCTTAGAGAAGTGTCTATTTAGGTCCTTTGCCCATTTTTTAATTGGATGGTTTGTCTTCCTGGTGTTGAATTGTATTAGTTCTTTACAAATTTGAAGAGCAAACCCTTGTCTGGTGTAGCATTGGCAAATATGTTCTCCCACATAGCCAGTTCATTTTTCTTTTTGATGCTGGTTTCTTTAGTCATGCAGATGCTTTTTAATTTGATATAGTGTTGTTTATTTTTTTTCCTTTATTTCCGTTGCCCTAGGAGATATACCAGAAAAAATATTGCTGTGTAGGAGATCTGAAATTTTACTGCCTATGTTATTCACTAAGACTTTTATGGTATCATGATTTATATTTGTCTTTTATCCATTTTGAGTTTATTCTGGTCTATGGTGTAAGTTGGTGGTCTAGTTTCCTTCTTTTATTTTTTTATTTTTTTATTTATTATTTTTTTTTTTGCATGTACCAGTCCAGTTCTCCCAACACCATTTATTGAAGAGGCTATTTTTACTCAATTTTACTCTTGTGCCCCTTTGTCAAATATTAATTGACATAAAGACATGGGTTTATTTCTGGGCTCCCTGTTTTGTTCCATTGATCTATGTGTCTGTTCTTATGCCAATATCAGACTGTTTTGATTACAGTGGCCTTGTAGTATAGTTTGATATCAGGTACTGTGATCCCTACTACTTTATTCTTCTTCCCCAAGATTGCTGTGGCTTATGGGGTCTTTTTTGGTTCTATACAAAATTTTTAATATATTTTTTGATTATGCTATTACAGTTGTCCCATTTTTTTCTCCCTTTTATTCCCCTCCTCCTTGTGCTCCCCCTCCCACCATCATTCCCCCACCTTAGTTCTTGTCTATGGGTCATACATATAAGTTCTTTGGCTTCTCCATTTCCCATACTACTCTTAACCTCCCCCTGTCTATTTTGTACCTACCATTTATGCTTCTTATTCCCTGTACCTTCCCCCCATTCTCCCCCCTCCCCCTTCCTGCTGATAACCCTCCACATGATCTCCATTTCTGTGATTCTGTTCCTGTTCTAGTTGCTTCCTGAGTTTTGGTTTTTTAGGTTCAGTTGTTGATTGTTGGGAGTTTGTTATCATTTTACTGATCATAGTTTTGATCTTCTTTTTCTTAGATAAGTTCCTTTAACATTTCATATAACAAGGGCTTGGTGATGATGAACTCCTTTAACTTGACCTTATCTGGGAAGCACTTTATCTGCCCTTCCATTCTAAATAACAGCTTTGCTGGATAGACTAATCTTGGATGTAGGTCCTTGCCTTTCATGACTTGAAATACTTCTTTCCAGCCCCTTCTTGCTTTTAAGGTGTCTATTGAGAAATCAACTCAATGGGAACTCCTTTGTAGGTAACTGTCTCCTTTTCCCTTGCTTTTAAAATTCTCTCTTTATTTTTAATCTTGGCTAATGTAATTATGATGTGCCTTGGTGTGTGCTTCCTTGGATCCAAATTCTTTGGGACTCTCTGAACTTCCTAGACTTCCTGGAAGTCTATTTCCTTTGCTGGATTAGGGAAGTCCTCCTTCATTATTTTCAAATAAGTTTTCAATTACTCCCTCTTCCTTTTCTCCTTCTGGCACCCCCTATGATTCGGGTGTTGGAACATTTAAAGTTGTCCCAGAGGTTCCTAAGCCTCTCCTCATTTTTTTTGAATTCTCGTTTCTTCATTCTGCTCTGGTTGAATGTTTATTTCTTCCTTCTCGTCCAAACCATTGATTTGAGCCCTGGTTTCCTTCCCTTCACTGTTGGTTCCCTGTACTTTTTTTTTTTTTTTTATTTCACTTTTCATAGCCTTCACTTTTTCCTCTATTTTGTGACCATACTCAACCATTTCTGTGAGCACACGGATTACCAGGGTTTCGAGCTCTGCATCCAATAGGTTGGCTATCTCTTCATCACCTAGTTGTATTTTTTCTGGAGCTTTGATCTGTTCTTTCATTTGGGCCATATTTTTTTGTCTCAGCGTGCCTGTTACGTAGTGAGGGGTGGACCCTTAGGTATTCACAAGGGCGGGGTAACCCACATCACTACCTTGTGATGCCATATGTGGGGGAGGGGTCCAAGAGGAAACAATGCTGCTTGCTCTGCTTTCAGCCAGCTTTCAGTCACTTCCTCCATTACCCACAAGCAAATTGGGCCCTTCTGGTGTTGATTCCCCAGTGGGTGGTTTTGTGTATGTTCTAGGACCCTGTGGATCTCTCCAACGAACTCTCCTGTGAGGTTGGAGTTTCTTCTGCTGCTTCAACACCTACAGATTTTTCCAGTCAGAGGTTTTCAGACTTTATTTCCCTGAGCTGGACCCGTGGGATGCAAGGTCTGTCTCACTCTACAGTTGTTCCTCCCAGTTTATCCACACACAAATGAGTGACCGCCTGGTCTTCCAGCCACCACCTCCCTCACCCTGATCCTCCAGCCACCGCCTTGCCCCGAGTCCTCTCTGCCCCAGCTGCCAGTCTCCACCCCTCCTAATGGTCTGGATCACAGGTGGCAAACACAAAGCCTGAGGGCTGAATCTGGCCTGACACCTTGTTTCTACCCATCAGCAGCACCACATTCTCGCTTAACTGTTAAGGAGTAGTTACATTTATACAGTCCTACAATTACATTCAGCCTTTGAAGGCAACTTTGAGGCTGCTGTAGCCCCTGATGAAAATGAATTTGACACCCCTGGTCTGAATGAATGTTTCTTCTTTAACTCCTTGGTTGTTGGACTTCCATACAGTTCGATTTCCTAGAAGTTCTAGTTATTTTTTAAAATTTGTTATTGTCCTTCTTTTGGTTGTGCAAGGAGGCAAAGTGTATCTACCTATGCCTCCATCTTGGCCAGAAGTCTGGTGCCATGTAAATTTTTGAAGTATTTGTTTTAGATCTGTGAAATATGTCCTTGGTATTTTAATAGTAATTGTGTTGAATCCATAGATTACTTTGAGTAGTATGGACATATTAATGATGTCAATTCTTCTAAACCATGAACAGAGTATGGGCTTCCATTTATTTGTATCTTTCTCCATTTCTTTCTTCAGTGTCCTATAGTTTGGCAAGTATAGGTCTTTTACCTCCTTGGTTAAATTTATTCCTAGGTACTTTTTTTCTTGCTGCTATAGTAAATGGGATTTTTTCTTAGTTTCTCTTTCTGATAGTTCATTGTTGGTATACAAAAATGCTATCAATTTGTGAGTATTGACTTTGTATCCTGCTACTTTGCCAAATTCACTTATTAGGTCAAGTAGTTTTTTGGTGGAGCCTGTAGGATTTTCTATATACCCTATCATGTCATCTGCAAATAATGACAGTTTTACTTCCTCTTTTCCAATTTGGATGCCTCTTATTTCTTCTTCTTGTCTGATCACTGTGGCTAGGATTTCCAGTACTATGTTGAGTAAGAGTGGTGAAAGCGGACACCCTTGTCTTGTCCCTGATCTTAAGGGAAACGCTTTTATTTTTTGCCCGTTGAGTATGATGTTGGCAGTAGGATTTTCATATATGGCCTTTATTATTTTGAGATATGCTCCCTGTATTCCCACTTTGCCAAGTGTTTTTTTTTTTTTTTTTTTTTTGGCCAAGTGTTTTTATCATAAATGGGTGCTGTGCCCTATCAAATGCTTTTTCTGCATCTATTGATAGGATCATGTGATTTTTGTCTTTCATTTTGTTTATGTGGTGTATCACATTTATTGATTTGCAAATATTGTACCATCCTTGCATCTCTGGAATAAATCCCACTTGATCATGGTGTATGATCTTTTTTTAATGTATTGTTGGATTCAGTTTACTAGTATTTTGTTGAGAATTTTAGCACCTGTGTTCATCAGAGATATTGGTCTGTAGTTTTCTTTCTTGTGCCTTTACCTGGTTTAGGGGTTAGGATAATACTGGCCTAGTAAAAGGAGTTTGGTAGTCTTCCCTCCTCTTGAATTTTATGAAATAGTTTAAGAAGGAGAGTTGTCAGTTTCTCTTTGAATGTTTGGTAAAATTTACCTGTGAAGCCATCTGGACCAAGGCTTTTGTGTGCCAGGAGATTTTTGATTACTGCTTCAATTTTGCTAGTTGTTATTGGTTTATTAAGGTTTTCTGCTTCTTCCTGGTTCAGTTTTGGAAGATTGTATGTTTCTAGAAATTTGTCCATTTCACCCAGGTTGTCTAATTTCTTGGCATATACCATAGTTGTTCATAGTTATTTCTTACAATCCTTTGTATTTCCATGGTTTAAGCTGTTACTTCTCTTTCATTTCTGATTTTATTTATTTGGGTCCTCTCTCTTTTTTTCTTGACAAGTCTGGTTAATAGTTTGTTAATTTTGTTTATCTTTTCAAAAAACCAGCTCCTGCATTCGTCGATCCTTTGAATTGTTTTTTTAGTCTCTATGTCATTTAATTCAGCTCTGATCTTGATTATTTCCTTTCTTCTGCTTGCTCTGGGCTTTGTTTGTTGTTGTTTCTCTTGTTCTTTTAGATTTAGGGTTAAGTTGTTTGAGATTTTTCTATCTTCTTTAGGTAAGTCTGAATTGCTATGAACTTCCCTCTCAGGACTGCCTTCTCTGTGTCCCATAGGTTTTGGGTAGTTGTATGTTCATTTTCATTTGTTTCCAGTTACTTTTTGATTTCTTTCTTGATCTCATTGTTAACCCATTCATTATTTAATAACATGTTATTCAGCCTCCGTGTATTTGAATGTTTTGGGGTTTTCCCCCCTTGAGGTTGATATCTAGTATCAAGCCATTGTGATCTGAGAAGATGCTTGGTATGAATTCAATTTTCTTGAATTTGTTAAGGCTTGTTTTGTGTTCTACCCTGTGGTCTAGCTTTGAGAATAATCCATGTGCATTTGAGAGGAATGTGTATTTTTCCTTCTTTGGAGTGAAATGTTCTAGTATCAATTATGTCCATTTGATCTAGAGTGTCATTCAATTCTGCAATATTTTTATTGATTTTTTGTTTGGAAGATCTATCCATTGTTGCCAGTGGGGTGTTAAAATCCCCTACAATGACTGTATTGCTGCCTATCTTTTTCTTAAAGTCCTCCAAGATTTTCTTTATATATTTAGGTGCACCTATAGTGGGTGCATATGTTTACAAGAGTTATACCCTCTTGTTGGAGTATTTTCTTAAGTATTATTTAGTGACCTTCTTTGTCTCTTATTATGGCCTTTGTTTTGAAGTCTATTTGTCTGATAGAAGTATTGCTACCCCTGCTTTTTTTTGCATGTCCATTTGCATGGAATATTTTTTTCCATCCCTTCACTTTCAGCCTATGTAGGTCTTTTGTTCAGAAGTGGGTCTCTTGTCGACAGCATACATGTAGGTCGCCTTTTCTGATCCATTTAGCTACCCTATGTCTTTTGATTGGAGCATTTAATCCATTTACATTAAGGTTATTATTGATAGGTACTTATTCATTGCCATTTTTTTCCCTTTGTACCTGTGTTCCTCTCTCTCTCACTCTTTTTCTTCCCATTCTTTTTTTTTTTTTAATTTATTAATCTTTTTAATCTTTTAGAGGGGAAGGGTAGGAGAGAAGGAGAGGGAGAGAAATATCAATGTACGGTTGCCTCTCGTGTGTCCCCTGCCGGGAACTGGCCTGCAACCCAGGCATGTGCCCTGACTGGGAATCAAACCGCAGTCCTCTGGTTCGCAGGCCCGAGCTCAATCCACTGAGCTACACCAGCCAGGGCACTTCCCATTCTTAAAGCAGTCCCTTTAGCATGTCTTGCAGTGCTGGCTTGGTGGAGGTGTATTCTTTTAGCCTTCTTTTATCTGGGAAACTCCTTATTTCACCTTCCATTGTAATTGAGAGCCTTGCTGGATAGAGTAGTCTCAATTGCAGGCCTTTGCTTTTCATTACTTGGAGTATTTCTCGCCATTCCCTTCTGGTTTGTAGTGTTTCTGTTATGAATCAGCTGCTAGTCTTATTGAGGCTCCCTTGTACGTTACTAGCTGTTTCTTCCTTGCTGCCTTTAAGATTCTCTCTTTGTCTTTAAATGTAGCCATTTTGATTGTAATGTGTGTTGGAGTAGGCCTATTTGGGTTCATCTTGATTGGGAACTTCTGTGTTTCTTGGACTTGGTGGCATTTTCCCTCACCAAGTTAGGGAAGTTTTCTGTCATTATTTTTTCAAACATGTTTTCTACTCCTTGCTCCTTTTCTGAAGATATCTTTGTCTTTTAGACCTCATGACTGTCTTGCAACAGCATCAAGAATGTGATTCACAAAAAGAAAGGCTGCTGCAGTGGGAAGGGGTCTAATGTCCTGGGCATGTCCATGGGCCATGTGGTTTCTACACTGTATCTCAGTTCATCCTTCCAATAGCCTCAAGAGCATACATACCCAGCCAGTGAAACTCCCCACATCTAGCCACACTGCAGCCAGTGATGTCAAAATCTCTGGGACTGGGGCCTGGATGTTGGCATATCTTCAAACACTCCCCCAAGTGATTCTGCTGTGCAGCAGGGGAGAGAAGCACTGCTCTGCCGCTAGCCATACCTCACATAGAAGAAAATCCTGGAAGCTAAGAGAGGTTAAGTCACTTGCCCAGAGTCACACAGCTGAAGGTGATGGAGCAGAATCTTGCTTTGTCTGATGTTAAAGTGGCAGCCTTTCACACCTCCAGGCAGGACTCTCTGTCCACCCTGACTGTGGGACAGGCACATTCACTCTCAGCAGAAACTTTCCCCGTGGTTTTAAGAAAAAAATGGAATCCAGAAACAGAGAATGTGACTGGAACACCTTCAAACTTACCCCTGTGCAGATGGCCCTCCCAGGGCCTATCCTACACTCCTTGTTTAGCTCCTCACCTTCCTTCTCTCTCTGGGGATGGGGGCGGGGCAGGGCATAGGCCTTTCCCAGCATTGACACTGTCTTCCCAGGGGTCTACAGTAACTCCGCAGTCATGAACCTGGACTGAGCCTGGCCACACACCGTCATCCTGGAGCGGCATGCGTGGGCTCAGCACAGGCAGACTGTAGCCTGAGTCTCCCCCTCCATTTCATGGCTATGTGGCCTTGGGCAAGGTGCTCTGGGTTTCTTCATCTGTAAACTAAACTTGTTAATGAAACTATTTGCCCACCTCTCTGGTCGTTGGTAAGATCAATGAAGTAAAGTGAAATAGCAAGAATGTAAACAATGAGGCACAGGGCAAATATTAGTCCTCCTGTCGTATACTGGAAGGGCCTGGTCTTGTCATGCCAGGGCACTGAGCAGAACCTGGTCACAGGCCTCGCTCAGCCACACGCCATGTTCTGAGGCCACATCTCGCACTCTCAGGGCCTCGGTTTCCTCACTTGTAGAATGAGAGAATAATAACCCGCATGTTCCTTACTGGGCTGGTGTATGAATCAAATGCAGGGGTCCCTGAAATGCCTTACAGTGTGGGCACCTTGTAAAGGGGTGGCTGTGGGGATAGGCAGGAGCTTCAGGAGAGTCCCTGGGCCTGATGCTGCACCTGAGACAAGAGGAGCATTGTTCCTTAGTTAGTTCCTTGCCTTCCTTTTTCTTGAAGGTCCCCAGACTCTGCAGTAGCAGCCCTGGATTTGAGCCCCAGCTCTTCTGCTTGTGCTGTGTGACCTCCAGCTCAAGATTGGCTTCTGGGCTTCATCTATGTGTAAAGAAACTTCTGTGCACAGTGCCCAGCTCCTGGAGGTTCCCAGCAAGTGACAGAGCTGCGGAAGCCACCAAAGGGAGAGGAGATGAGGCAGGCAGGCAGGAGGAGGGGCCTGGAGTGCTTCTAGGATTTCTTAGGGAGTGAGGAATGGCAGTTTCCACACAGGGGCAGGGGAGAGCCAGTTCAGTACCAGGAGCCCCAGAGAAGCTCCCTGAGGCCACTCTACGTTCCCTTCCACTGGCTCCCCAGCTCTCAAGCAGTTGCAGGAGGGCTGGGGGAAACCTGGAGAGTGCAGCGAGGGGGCCGCCATTACTGAGCTGGGCAGACTGCTGAGTCTGAGCTCCCCACGCACGCCAGGTCCCTTCCCTCAGCCACACCTTGCAAGCTCCACATTGGCAATAACAGCGCACAGATGGGGAAACTGAAGCTTACAAGGGAAGTGTCACACTGCTCAGCCCCTTGCAATGCTCCCAGGGGACTGTCCAGGCCGCTCAGGACTGAGCGAGTTCCAGGACAACAGTATATGAGCCTTTCAGGGCCAGCCCTGGGCGTGCCCCGGTTGGCTTAGGCAGCCCGAGGCAGGTGCCAGCACCTGCAGAAACCTAGTGAGAGGGGATGCGCAACTGAAGGTCCCGGGAGCCAGATTAAACAAATTTAAAAATTGGGTGACATCAAAGTTTAATAGTATATCTTATTTAAGCCCAGATGTCCAAAACATTTTCACTTCAACATGTAATCCATGTAAAAATTACTAATAAGACATTTGTACCCTCTTTCCTTTTTTATCGTACTCCCTCTTTGAAATCTAGTGTGTATTTAACATTTACAGCTGGATTTGCCAAATAAAATACAGGCTGCCCAGGTAACTTTTAATTTCCAATAAATTATGAAAAAATTAGTGTAAGTATATCCCCAATACTGCATGAGACATATTCATGCTAAAAGTTTATTGCTTGGTTTTCTGAAGTTCCGTGTTACCTGGGCCCCTGTATTTTTATTTGCTGTATCTGCCACCCTACTTTTATTGCATCTGAATTCAGAGGCTTACGTTTGAGGGGTTTAACAGTCCCTTGAACACATGGTGGAGAAGGGGACAGAGCAGGACTGGAGGAACTGGGGTGCCCAGTGGGGTCTGGGCACACGAGCCCCCCAGGGTCAACCTGCTCCTCCTCATTCCATGTCCCCTCTTCAGCCACCACCCATTTGTCTGTCTGTGACATTATCTGTCTTTGTCTTAGTTGACCTTTCTGGAAGCAATTCGACGCATTCTATTTCTGATCACCTCCTGGCCAATAAACAGGTGGCAGGGGAGAAAGTCCACATCTTGTCCGCAATTCTCTGTATCGGCAAGTTTTCCAAATCCAGAAGAGTGGTCAGGGCCAGCGTGGGCGGCGGCGCAGGTCCGGGAGGAAACACGGGCCAGAGCCCCTCCTTCCTGGGCTCCCGGCCCTGCACCTCCATCCTCAGGCCTCCCCAAGCCTCACCCCCACTCCAGTGGGAGTCTCTGACCCTGGGGTGTCTCTCTCTCTCTGCCTTAGTTCACACGCCCAAAGCACTGGGCAGTAGCAGACCAGAGCCCTGGGATGGGGAAGTGGAGCCGAAGAGGCGGCTGCTGGGGGAAGATGCGGCCTGCACCAGAGGTACGTCGCCAAAGCTGGACAGCCCCCCTCTCCCAGGGCTCCCCGTGTGGTCAGACCCCCACTGGGTCCTGGTCTGCGTGTGGGGCGTGGGTTCAGAGTGTCGAAGAGTGGCGGTTGGTAACAAGGCCATGGCTGGAACAGAGGCCCAGAGAGGCAGACCCCTGGCCCAAGGCCGCGCAGAACACCTGCAGCAGAGCTGAGGCTGGGGCGCAGGGCTTCCCTCTAACTGCCCCAATGCACACATGCTGCGTGACCCCAGGGGTCACTGCTGCCAAGGACCTCTGGGGGAAAGGGCTACAAGTGCCATTTTCCCCGGGATAACATGAGGCTCCAAGGAGGCAGCACCTCCCTGAGCTCACCCAGCCCATAGGGCCAAGCCCAGAGACCAGCCCTCATCCCCCGCCCCCCGCACCCTGACACAACAGCAGGTGCTGCCCAGCCTGGACCAGTCACAAGATGTGTGGGGCCCAAAGCCAAATGACGACGTGGGACTGCTTGTTCAGAAATTGTTAAGGATTTTAAGGTGATGACAGCAGTGCATTAAACCAAGTGCAGGGTCCTTCTGAGAGTGAGGTCTGGACACAGGCATATATACCAAGGCCCCCAGGGGACGGGGCAGACAGAAGGGCGTGGCCCGAAGCAGGCCTGGCTCTGTGCCAGCTGCCTTCCCACTCATCTCCCCAGCCCCTAAGAACCTTGGCCATGGGCCCAGCTGGGCCTGGCGTCTTCCCTAAGCCCAGGACCGCACTTGTCGCCCCAGCAACTCGTGCTGCCCCCAGCCCTCCGTGTGCAGTGTGCTCACGCCCAGCTGCCTTTGCCCTGCTCCTCTCCCTCTCTCCCCCTCTCTCCCCCTCTCTCCCTCCCTCTCTCCCCCTCTCTCCCTCCCTCTCCCTCCCTCTCTCCCCCTCTCTCCCCCTCTCTCCCTCCCTCTCCCTCCCTCTCTCCCCCTCTCCCCCTCTCCCTCCCTCTCTCCCTCCCTCTCCCTCCCTCTCCCTCCCTCTCTCCCTCTCTCTCCCTCCCTCCCTCCCCCTCTGTATCCCTCTCTCTTCCTCTCTCCCTCTTCCTCTCTCCCTCCCCCTCTCTCGATCCCTCCCTCCCTCTCTCTCTCCCTCCCTCTCCCTCCCTCCCTCTCCCTCCCCCTCTCCCTCCCCCTCTCTCTCCCTCTCTCTCTCCCTCTCCTGCCCCTCTCTCTCCAGGTCCCAGTAGATCTCTGCATCGTCAGAGGTGCCCCATCCCCATCCCCCGAAAGAACCCTGCAGTCACACCTGGTCCCCTGTCACCACCAGCACCAGGACAAGGAGAGAAATATCACCTCTGGCACAAAATGCAAGGGGCACTCCAAAAATCAAGAAACATAGTGTATCCATGCAATATTTCTAAAAATCAAAAGTAATGCCCAACCCAGGGTGAATGGAATAGCGCAGCTGCAAACACAGACAGCATCAGTGATCTGACTTCCTGCCGTGGGCTTCGGTGTGGCTCAGCACGGCCCTGCCTCAGACCCTGTCTTTATTTGGACTTCTAATATTTTGTTTATCATAAATGTTATTGCATGAATTGTGACTTTTTAAAATTTGCATTATTTCCTTGATCTCTCAGTGTTTTGGGCACCTCCTTGAGTTTTGCATGCAAAGTGAGTGCCTACTATTTTCCCTCCTACTACTACTTTCCCTCCTTCTCAAGTGCCTACTATGTGCTGAGCAGTATTCGAGACTCAGGACAAAACAGGCAAAGTCACACTTCCCTACCCACACAGGGCCCACATCCTGGTTTGAGGAGAGAGACAATAAAATAAGCAATAATCAGCAAAATGTGAAGTGTGCACTGCTACGTGCTGAGGAAAAGAAACGAAGAAAAAAGATAGAAGCAGAGAGCAGGCTTCTTGGTTCAGGCCGGGTGACCAAGGCTGAGGTCACTCCAATGCCACTCGCACCCCAAGGAGCAGAGTCTGTTACTTGACCCCATTTTTCAGACGAGGAAACTGAGGCAGCTTGCCCAAGACGTGGCGGATCTGGGTGCTCAGCTTGGACAGCGCGATGGCAGAGGGCGTTTTGTGGGAGGGGGAGCAGATGCGGGCACCTGTGGAACCAGGTAGGATGAAGGAATTAAACTCTCCACTTAAAGGTGCCGCTGTACATTGGGTAGGTCTGTCTACTCCTCCCTAAGGGAAAAGTCCAGGTTGGCTTGTTCAGGGTGCCCTGGTTCCTCCATTCACTGACTGAGCCCCAAGGGAAGGGCCAGCCTGGTCACCCCCAGTCCCTCTGCAACACAGACCGCCCCGTGGGTGGACCCCTTTAAGGCTGGCCCTGGGGCAGGCAGGATGACTGCCAAGTTCATTCATCCAGGGGCCCCTGCTGACTCATGCTTATGAAAGTGATTTTCCCGGCCCCGCCCACTGCCCGCCTCTTTCCAACCCTTGAAATACCCTCGCTTGCCGGGGTTTTTCACAGCCTCTGAGATCCCCAAGGGGCAATGGTGGACCTCCCTCGGCGGGCACCCCAACCTCCTGGCCCTCATAGTGTCTGACCAGGCCAAGCTTCCTGGTCTCCTTCATTCCCTGCTCGTCAGGTGAGTGGCCTCCGCAAGGCACAGAGATTGGGAGTGGGACGGTGGCATGTCCTGAGCAGGGGTGGCAGGCAGGGTCCTGGAACCAGGCAAGGGAACCCCCAGGTGGTCCTAGGAGGAGGCCCACCCTGGCTTCCCAGGCTAGCATGATTCTCTGCCTCCCCCACGCCCGCCAGGTTCCCCCTCCCAGCCATGCCTAGCTCCAGGTGCCTGGCAACCTCAGCTGGACAGCTGTCCTGCTGCCCGCCGTCGGGACACGCCCTGGCCATGTGACGCTGCTTTTGGCAGGAGGGAGAGAGGTGTGGCCACCCTGGGCATGCTGCCCAGTGTCTCTAGGCCACTGGGCTCTGAAGCCAGACTAAGTGCTTCCTTTGGGGCCCCCACCTCTCCTGTTCAAGTGGGGCAGAACTCCCCCCGGCCCAGTGCCCGAGCGCAGCCCGCCCTGTGGGTCCCAGGGACTTAGCTTCTCAGGGAAGACTAGGGTGCAGAGATCAGGGAGTCCGGGAAACCTCTGAGCTCTCAGGGCTCCCGGTGGGGGAGGCTCGGTTGACAGAGTGCCTCTTCATCCCTGCCCCCCCACCCCCCCCCCCCCCCCCCGCCCCGCCGCCACAGCCTCATGCTGCTTTCTTGGTGGACTGACAGGCATCAAGGGGAAGGATGTTTGCTGGTGGGCTGGCCTCACAGTCCTGGGCAACCAGCAAGCCACCTCCTTCCTCCTGACCTCTGGTCCGCCCTCTGGTGAGGAAAGCCCACGAGCAAGGGGCCACCAGAGGTGCGGAACCCTGCAGCCACGCAGGCATCCCAGAGACTTAGAGCAGTCTGAAGCTCAGTGGCCTCGGGAGCACCAGGGCGGCACGCACAGAGGGAACGTCGTTGGAAGTGTGGTCGTTTCGGTTTTGCTTATGCTTATCTGCGTTCGTGAATTTGAATCAGTTTTTAATGTTACCTCTCCTTAGATGACATTTTCCATCCTCAACCAGAGGGACTTAAACAAAAAGTTGACGTTGAAAATGGACTGCTTTGGCTCCATGAAACTAAGAAGTGTAAAAGAAGTGGGGACAGAAAAGCTTTCGAAGTGTCTGTTGCAGTTTGGCAGTGGGCCTCCCTCTTAGGTCGCGTGAGCCCTAAGCTGCTCAGGCTGTATCGCTGCACAGGAAATGACCTCTCCAGCTGGCCCTGGGTGGTGACCTCATGTGCACACATCCCGAAGCTTCTGGGAGTGAGCACCGGACCTGGAGTCCAAAAGTCCTGGTGGTAAACGGGGCCCCTGTGCCCCCTGTGCAGCATGATGAGGGGCCACCAGTTCTGATCCCTCTCCTGTCAGCGAGGGTGCCTGCCCGTGCCCTCCTCGCTGCGGGATGGGAGCAGTGAGAGAGGCGAGAGGTGAAGGTGGGCACCCCAGGCCAACTTGGAGCAAGTTGGCATGCTTACCTGGGGGGACATGGATGTCTCAGTGGTCTCAGCCCACAGGAATCAAATGCTAGTTCCAGAGGTGTGGCCTTACCTCCCGCAGCCTCAGTGTTCTCATCTGTAAAGTGGGTTACTGTGAGGTTTAAAGGAGCTAATGCTCAGGGGGCATTTAGCAAGGATATCACACGTGTCCCCTTTGCTGTTACTCCTGGGGACAGGGAAGACAAAGAATGGGTGCCCTGGGGCTGGTTGAAGGTACCAGGAGAATGAGAGGAAGAGCTCTGGGAGCTGCCCTCCTGTTTGCAAGGGACACCGGTGGTTACTGAGAAACTGTCCCATCCTAGCTGGAACGTCCACCCCTGGCTGCACCCCCCACCAGCCCCTCGCACCTGGGGTGAGTGGGTGATCGGGCGAGTGGGGACGGACGCATGAGCTGCACTCAGCCGGGCCAGGAAGGGCCTCTGGCAGGGAACTCTCGAAGCCTGTCACACTGCACTCTGGAAAGTGGCCTGGGCTCACTCCAGCTCAGCCCGTGCAAGCCAGGGCAAAACTCCTCCCACACCGCACAGGGCTGTTGGAAGCTTGCTGGGCCTCGGTTTCCCCATCTGTAACATGGCAATGATTGTAAGACTACCTATAACAACCCAGTAAAATAAAATTAAACTAGCTAATGTACATGGAGTGTTTAGGACATACTTGGCACCCAGCCAACTCCACAGAAGAACAGAAATGTTAGCTGGTTGTAATGAGTGGTGGTAGTGAACCTCAAAATCCTCTCCTCAGGCACACAGCACAGGCCCCTGCAGGGAGCCAGGCCCAAGACCATGCACCCGAATGTCAACAGGATGCCACCTTTTGTTTCCTTGGGGAGATACTGGAGGAGACAGGCTCACCTCAACAGGAGAGGGGGCCTGTCCTGGGGCCTAGGCCCCACTGAAGCGAGGAGCCCTGCGTGCCGAGTGGCATGTCCCAGGCAAGGCCGTGGCACCAGCTAGCCCTGCACTTAACAGCCTGCTGCATGACACGGAGAAACTTGCGTGGCCTCTCTGAGCCCTAGTTTACATGCTGTTAAATGGGACAGTAGCATTAACAGTGCTTTCTGCACCCAGTTAGCGTGAGGAGGACTTGAGAAAAGTATGTTAGATACCCAGTAGATAGCGAGTGCTGCATGCCCACCCATTCCTCACACACTCACGTGGGCGTTGCCTGGTGGCCCTCAGGAGAGCAGGGCTGCTGCACAGTGGGTAAGGCCGGGCCCTGTTAGCGGTTGGGGTGTGGAGAATGTGGGTCTGGACTCTCCAGCAGCAGCTACGCCCTAAGAACAGGGTTTGTGTCCCTTCAAGTGATTTTGGCCTACGGCCAGCAGGGGGCGCAGATGCTCCAGAAACGAGCAGGTTTACAGGCCTTCTCCCCAAATCAAACTACTCCAGGTTTCCGGAGTTCCCCCCAGTCCATGTGTTCCTGCCCAGCTCCGAGGGCAGGCAATGAGCTCACACCTTTCCCTGTGGCTCCAGGCAGGTGCTTCACATACGCGACCTCACTGTCCCCAGCAGCCCTGTGTTAGGGACATTATTCCCATTTACAGATGAGGAAACAGAGACCCAGGGACGTCCAGGAATGGGCCCAAGGTCACCATCTGGGAAGCACCTCACTGGGGCCAGGCAATGGGCCCAAAGTCTACCAGGATACACCCAAGAACTGAGGGCTTGCACCTGAGGGCTGGCACGATGGCTCGCACAGCTGTGCTGAGCAGGCCTTGCCCTCTGGGTTGGGCAGAGGAGGCCCCATGGAAGGTGGCTAATAGGCTTCAGGTATTACTACTGCCCCACTGGTGAGATGGGGAGAACGACTCAGGCTCGGAGAGACAGAGGTGACCAGGCTGGGGACCCTGCATGATTGGAGGAGGGGGTGTGCCTGACTGGAATGGAGCAGGTGTGAGGAAGCAAGAAGGGAGAGGTCAGGCCTCCTTATATGCCTCAGGGAGGACCTTGGACTTGACCCCAAGAGCCACAGGAGGGCATCCTATACGAAGTAAGAGACCACATGACACCCAAGGCTCACCCCATGGCCCTTCCTTCCCTGTGCCTCCAGGTCAGCTACCAGCACCAAGCCCCCCGCCAGCTGCAGCCATGAGCAAGTGGAGGAAGCACCCCCTCGGCACCAGCAGCCCGGAGCCCCTGGAGGTCGTCATTATTGGTGAGTGCCACCCTGGGCAAGGGAGGGCTGCACCGAGCTCTCCAGGATGCCCCCGGGATCAGGGGTCAGGGGCCAGGGGCCAGGCAAGGCTGGACCTGGCCCCCCCCTTTTTTTACAACTGTTGTCTTTAAAATCGGCCACTGAGTGTTCACCGTGTGCCCAGGGCTATGTTTACCCTGTGTGCAACATCGTTTTATGTAACACTTCCAAGAACCCACAAGGCAAGAGCAGCCAGGGGAAGGCCTGCTCCAGAGTCTGTGTGGCCTCTTGAGCTCCCCGTGCCTGGCACCCTGCCCGAGGGACGGGGAGCACGGCTGACGCTTGCGGTCCTGTCCTCAGGTCTGTCAAGATGGGGACAGACGGCCCATCCTCTGTGCAAGCATCAGGTCGAACCACATGACATGTGGTTCATTTTCGTAAGTTCCAACGGTTGAACATCAGCAGTTTTATGCACTTCATTCTTTTACAGCGCTGTACAATGGGTGATGTTCTAAATGGCACAAGATAAGGAAGGAGGGGACGATAAGAATAGAAGCAATGTCAGGAGGTTAATTGCCCAAGAAATGACACAGATAAGCTGCGTGACTCACTCAGACGTGGGGGCAGGACAGCCACAGGTGGTTAGCACTCCTCCCGGGGCCCCGAGGCTCACCTCCCTGAACACACACAGCAATCTGTGCCGCTACTTCGCTCCCCCATCTGACCAGCCAGGCTGTCAGCTCCGTTCGGAAGGACCGGACTCCTTCTAAGTCAGCTCAGACTCTCCAGTAGCTGCGTGGCCACCAGCAAGTTCATTAACATCTCTGTGCCCCAGTTTCCTCCAGTATAACAGGAGCAAAAGAGGAGCCGGGCTCGCTGCAGTCACTAGGGGAGCTCAGCGGGGTAACGCCGGCACTCAAGGGCCTGGCATGGCAACTGAAGCTGTTGGTTTATGATTAATTTATTGTTAACATCCCTTGACACAAAGCTTGGCACACAGTAGGCAGTCAATAAATGTCAGCGGTTACTACCACAAAGTTGTCGTTTCAGTAGTACAGCTCCTGGCACCTAGTAAGCTCTCAGCCATTGTTCATTACTTTTTTAGGAATTGTTAGTATATATGGTGCCTGGCACGTGCTAAGGGCTTTTAATAGATGTTTTATTTTTATGAATGAAGAGTAATTCAATGACTGAGTCAGGTCAAGAACAAAGCACTAGACAGCTGTGATCTCCTGCACCTCAGAGTGCTGTCCTCTGACTCCGCCTTCTCTCCCCAGGCAACGGTCCTTCGGGTATCTGCCTGTCCTACCTGCTCTCTGGCTACACCCCCTACATGAAGCCGGATGCTGTCCACCCACATCCCCTGCTGCAGAGGAAGCTCCTGGAGGCACCGGGGGTCTCCATTCTGGACCAGGTGGGCCAAAGCTCCGGAAACCAGAGTGGACATTTGTGAGAAGCAGGACCAAACCCGGGACAGGAGAGGCCACAGAATCAGCCATGGGAACTGAAAGAGAAACCGGGACTCTCTTTTGAGATCTACAAGTGCCACATCAGCTTGTCCAACCCCGCCGGACCAGTGGCTCTAAACTGGGGACCCTTGGCAGCACCTGTAGACAATGTCAGTTGTCACAACTGGAGAGGTGCTGCCACTGGCCGAGAGGGCTGTTCAACATCCTGCAACGCACCAGACCACGCCAGCCACAGAGGGCACTCAGCCCAGAGGCCAGGGGTGCCCGGGCCGAGCACCCTGCCCTGGGTCCCCAGTTCCACTGCCTCCTGCCCAACTGGGCTCACAGAGTCCCAGCCCCACACCCCTCGCCTCCCCAGAAGCCATCCATTGGGCACCTCCCCCCCGGGCAGCCTCTGTCCTCTGGGTCACCAACCGCCCGCCTCGAGTTGGTGGATGAGGAAGTAAGCCACCTTTGGTCCAGATCAGCGTTTTTCAAAACGCTTTCCAGAGAACACAGTTAACACGCTGTTAGTTCCTCAGTTAGCACGCTGAGAAAATGCTCCTACCCCAGTCTGTCCGAGCAGCCCTGGGTCGGCAAATTACAGCGCTGCAGGCCTTGTCGGGCCTTTGACTGGCCACCGTGTGTTGTCTCCTGAGAGGCAGCCTTTCCCCGCCTCTCTCACGGCCCGATATTAGAATGGGAAAGCAGGACTGGGCAGCCTGCCCCTGCGGCCCCTCTGACCTGTGCGCCCCCTGCACCCCCCGCCCCACAGGACCTGGATTACCTGTCTGAAGGCCTTGAAGGCCGGAGCCAAAGCCCGGTGGCCCTGCTCTTTGATGCCCTCCTGCGCCCGGACACAGACTTTGGGGGAGACATGGAGTCCGTCCTCACCTGGAAGCTCCAGAAGGAGCGAGCCATCTCCCATGTGGTCCTGGGCCGGAACCTGCCCGGGGGAGCCTGGCACGTAAGTGGGCCCGGAAGGGGTGCGAGGGGATTCGGGCCGAGCCTGCATGAAGTCTTGGGGAGACTCCCTCCCTAACTCAGGGTTCAGACTGTTCCGTTTCCTACCTTTCCCTGTTCACTGCCCCCACCACTTCCCCCTTCCTCCCCCATTTCTCTGAGTGAGCTCAGGCTTCCTGCACCCTCCAGCCCAAATGGGTTGGGAGCTAGCAGAGGCCTGGACCGAAGGACCCCTTTTCCACACAGTCCATTGAAGGCTCCATGGTGACCCTGAGCCAAGGCCAGTGGATGGGGCTCCCGGACCTGCAGGTCAAGGACTGGATGCGCAGGAAGCGAAGGTAAGGCAGCCCTGGGAAGCCCAGGGTGGGCAGGGAGCACCCAGGCCCGCCCCCTACCCTGAGCCCAGGAGCCAGAGGTAAAGGGGCTTCAGGGCTCATCTGGTCTGCCTTTCTCGGACCCCGAGGGGAAACTGAGGCTCTGATGGGGAAGAGACTTGCGCAGGCCCACGCAAGAAGTGCTCAGCAGAGCTGGGCTGACCCTGCCTGTCCCGGTCTCTCGTCCAGTGCTCCCTCCTCCTCCCACATGACCCCTCCCCCTGTTCCCCAGTCCTCTGGCCACCCCACTGCCCCTCCCCCAACCTGAGCCTGGCCTGGAACAATCTCTTTCCTTCTAGGTCAGCTAAAAAGATCCACTTCCTTCCTTCCTTTATTTATTTCTAATGCTCTTGCATTAGGAGCACAACCACACTACAGAAAACTGAAAATTGAGAAAGGAAAGACAAGTCACCGCAACCCCACACGTCTTAGGGCATTTTCTTCCCATCTTGTTCCCTGCCCCTTAACGGCCTCACTGCACACCGCCGGCCGCCCTGGAGAAACAGATCGCTGAGCAAACGCATCCCAGCCTCCGCTCACCCTGGGGCACAAGACGTGGAGTTGCCCGGTGGTCCAGGCAGAGGGTCACCCCCTGCGTGGTCGTCTGCTCTGTTTCCTCCACCCTCAGGGGCCGTGACAGGGGACATGCCACCCCCACCCAGCAGGCACCCCGCCTCTCCAGGGTTCACTGCCTGTCTCTCTGACGTTCGTCCCCGCAGGCTTGGTAGGAACATGTCTGACACACAGCGATGTGTTAACAGGCAGGAACTCAAATCTCACTCGTAGACATCACCCTTCTATATCCAACTTCTAAAATTTACCATTATGTCCGCGTTTCACGTGGCAGTGGCAGCATTTGCAACCACCTTTTTCCAGGCCACATAATATTCCCCAGGGAGGGTGAGAGACTCCACGGCCCACTTCCTGCGTCCAGGGCCCTGCGCTCGGACGCCGGAGCCAGAAACCATGCAGATGCATTCCCTGCCGCGGACCCTAGGTCACTGCCCTGTCGCGGAGCTTTCGTCCTTTCTAACAGGCCATTTCTATAAGTGATACGGAGATGACAGCTTAGCACAGGTCTTTAAAAAAGAAAAGGGGGATGAGAAACCCCAGATGATTTCCAGAGTTCCAGTTTCAGTAGCAGACTGCCGAGTTGGGCTGCCTGCAGTGGCCTGGGGGGGGGGTGTGTCTGCGTGTCACCCAGGATTCCCATTGAGTGAGTTCATCTCTAACAATACGTCCACAGCTGGGGACAGTGCCTTCCCCGAGGGCACCCGGGCAGCCGCAGGGAAGGGCAGGCGGGTGCAGCAGCCTGCACCCCCATGCCAGCCACGCTGGCCTGCTGCCCGAGACAGTGGTGACAGTAAGGATAACGATAAGGAGTCCCGGCTGTCCCTGAGTGTGCTGGGGCCGCGCTAACGAGCGCTCTACAGGGGTTACTTTCGCAGTGAACCTCCTCGCTGAAACACATCACGCGCATAGAAAAGTCCACAACGCCTATGTGCACAGGTGGATGAAATTTCTCAGAGCGGACACACCTGCGTCCAGCCACCCAGACTCAAGAAATAGATCCCCTCTCCCCAGAGCCCCCAGGGCCCCTCCCAGTGCCCACCCAACTCTCCCCGCCAGAGGCAACCACAGCCTTGACCTCTAACTCCATAGATTAGTTTTGCCTGTTTCTGAATTTATGAAAATGGAATCCTACCATATTTATGTTCGATACTATTTCATCCTTAAAGGTAATATGAACGGTGGCCGACCCTTTCATATCACTTACTGAATGTCAGGGTCTCTTCTAAGCTCTTCATTTATATCGCCATCATCATCCTCACTCTGCAATGAGGAAACCGAGGCAGAGAGTTTCAGGAAACAGCTCACTGTGGCAGGGGCAGGGTACGAACCCAGGGTGCCCATCTCTAGAGGCCACCCTAAGAAGATACTCTCATGGCCCCATTTTACAGAGGAGGAGACTGGGGCTCCGGAGAGGCGCAACCACTGGCCAAGTGTTCAGGCTGGTGGGTGGGCGCACAGCCGTGGTTGGCTCCAGGGCCTGGTGCCAGCCTGGCCATCCCCTGTCCCACGTGATCAAGTCCCCTGCCCAGTCCACTCTCTGTCACTCACCCTTCCGTGTCCTCCCCCCCAGAGGTCTTCGCAACAGCCGCGCCACGGCCGGGGACATCGCTCACTATTACGTGGACTATGTGAGCAAGAAGGGCCTGGGCCAGAACTTTGTGTCTGGCGCTGTGGTCACAGCTGTGACACGGGGGAGGCCCGAGCCTGGTGGCGCTGGGGCCCAAGACCCCAGCCCCCTCTTCCAGGTGAGCGGCTTCCTGACCGCTGAGGACCAGAGCCAGCAGCCCTTCTCCCTCTGCGCCCGCAACGTGGTCCTGGCCACAGGCACGTCGGACAGCCCGGCCCGGCTGGGCATCCCCGGGGAGACCCTGCCCTTTGTCCACTATGAACTGTCGGCCCTGGAGCTGGCCGTCAGGGCAGGCACGCTGACTCCAGCCTCGGACCCCATCCTCATCGTCGGCGCAGGGCTGTCGGCGGCCGACGCGGTCCTCTACGCCCGTCACTACAGCATCCCCGTGATCCATGCTTTCCGCCGGCCCGTGGATGACCCCGGCCTGGTCTTCAACCAGCTGCCCAAGATGTTGTACCCTGAGTACCACAAGGTGCACCAGATGATGCGAGAGCAGTCCATCCTGTCGCCCAGCCCCTACGAGGGCTACCGCAGCCTCCCCGAGCACCAGCTGCTGCTCTTCAAGGAGGATCTCCAGGCCGTGTTCCAGGACCCCAAGGGCCTCCAGAAGGTCTTCGGCATCTCCCTGGTGCTGGTCCTCATCGGCTCCCACCCCAACCTGTCCTTCCTCCCTGGGGCAGGTGCTGACCTCGCCGTGGACCCTGAGCAGCCGCTAAGTGCCAAGAGGAACCCCATCGACGTGGACCCCTTCACCTACCAGAGCACCCAGCAGCGGGGCCTGTACGCTGTGGGGCCGCTGGCCGGGGACAACTTCGTGCGGTTCGTGCAGGGGGGCGCCCTGGCCGTGGCCAGCTCCCTGCTGAGAAGGGAGGCCAGGAAGCCGCCCTAGCACTCTGCCCGGCACCCTCACACCTAGGCCCTAAAGAGGAGGGGAGGTCACCACAGCCCTGCTGGACACGCAGTGCCCAGTGAGGGAGGGGGCCTTTCCTGGCTCGTGCAGCAATTTTCTCCGCCGAAGAGGAGCGGAGCCCGGGCTGCCTGGACGTGGGCAGTGCTTGGGCTGGGAGTGGTGGCTGCAGCTCTGCGGAGGCCGGACCTGTGGTTCGGGGTGGTGCAGGGAAGGTGCCAGTGGGAGCGGGGTCACCAGGGCCAGCTGGGCGCTGAGCCAGGACTCCAGGCCCACTCCTTCCAGAGTCGGATTCCAAATAAAGCGAGCACCTGCCTCTACTCATGTGTCTCAGAACTCTGCTTGGGGAAGGGCCTTGTGCCCAGGAGGCTGCTCTAGGAGCTGGGGCTGGGGGTGAGGGAGCAGCATAGGGCCACATGGGAGGAGGGCCTTGGGCTGGGGGTTGGGAGACAAGGGACAGTGCCCCGGGTGTGGCAGACAAGGCAGTGTGTTAGAGAAGTGAACGGAGGGTGTGCGAGGAACCGAGTGCTGGGGAGGCTTTCCGAGGCCCCGCCCACTCTGCCTTGCGGCACATTTTGCCTTTCAACCCTCAGGCTCACCCTGCTTCCTTCACCTGGCCCAGGGCCTTTGCGCAGCAGCCTCAAGCCCATTTCCCCTCCTTTCTCTCACCCTTCCTCCTCTTCCCACTCTCTCAGCGTAAGAATCACTTGCTCAAGGAAGCTTCTGATACAAACCGCTCCACGAGCATCAGGGCAAATTCCCCGCTCATGGCCCAAGGTGCCACTTCTTCATAGCAGTTCCGTTTTGAAGGTTCATTCATTTGTAGAATCTGTCCAGTTTCTGGCTCTGCCCACTCGGATGTAAGCTCCAGGAGGCAAAGTATCCCTTTTGCCAATTATTGGGACCCAGGGCCTAGCACCTAGCTTTGCTCCTTATCTCATCCGCTGGAGTGTGAGGGAAAGAGGGTGATGGGGGTGAAGACTGGTTCTGGGAGGGGAGGTCTGGGGGGCCTCATGCCCGGAGGAGGGAAGTATGGGTGCCCGCGGGAGCGGCAGTGGAAGCCCGGCGACTGGGCATCGATGCCTGGAGCTGGGGCACGCCACACTCGGCAGAGGGCGCTCCGTACTCGCCGGACACCGCGCTCCGGCCCCTGCGTTGGCGCCACGGGCGGGGTGGGGGGGGACCTTGGTGAGGGGGAGTGGGAGACTTTCAGGGGAAGGGGGAAATTCCCAGGGGCGCCTCCGCCCCCGCGAAGCCAGACCCCCACCAACCCAGCGCCTACCGGGCAGCCCCCTCCCAGGCTGAATTGAGGTTCAGTCCCCAGATCAGCACCCCCGCGGGCAGCCCTCAGCCGCCGCGCGCGGTCGCCAGAGGAGGTGGGGCGGTGGAGACCAGGCACGTGGCTCGGGGTCCGGGCGGAGCGCACACCCCTCCCCGCCTGGTCCCCCGGTGCCGGCCCGTCCCCGCGGTGGCCGCGGCCGTGGGGGCAGAAGGAGGGAGGGCGGGGCGGCGCCGGCGGCAGCGCCGGGGAGGGGGTCGCGCGGGGGCGGGCCGCGGGCTGGCGGGCGGGGGTCGGCGGGCTTCCGGGCGGCGGCGGGCGCGGCGCGATGTGCGAGCGGGCGGCGCGCCTGTGCAGGGCCGGCGCGCACAGGCTGCTGCGGGAGCCGCCGCAGCAGGGCCGGGCGCTGGGCGGGCTGCTGCGCTGGGTGGGCGCCAGGATGGGCGAGCCCCGGGTGCCTTTGGTCCCCGCCGCCCCCGACGCCCCCGACGCCCCCGCTATAGACCCCGGCCCCTGCCCGGGCCCCGCCTCGCTGCGTGGGGGCACCGCTGTCATCCTGGACGTGAGTACGCTCGGGCCGGGACCCCAAGACCCCTCCTCCCATGGGAAGACCCCCGAACGCCGCCCTCCTTCGTCCTCGCCGAGACCCACGAGGCCCCCTCCTCCCTGAGCAGGGGACCCCTGGCCCATCCCCCTCGGCAGCTCAGAGCAGGACCCGCACTCGGCCCCTCTGCCTCCCAGAGCGCGAGCCTCCAGCCCTTCCACATTCCGATCGGTCCGGATCCCGGTCCAGTCTCATCTCTTGACCCGGACGAGCCCCCTCCTCCCGTCCCCTCCCTCAGCTTCTCGGGATTCCCATCTCTCGGAACCGGGATCCTGGATCCCCCTCGACCCGGCCACCGCCCCCTTACTTTTGTCCTGGCCAAATTCCCGTTTTTCCAGTCCTGCACGTCAACCTCTACCCTCGCTCCTTCCCAGGAATGGAGCCCCTGACGCGTGGGCTGGAGCCCCAGCCCCCTCCTCCTTTCCATCCTGGGTCCCCGCTTGAGTTGCTACTTTCCTAAGACCACCTTTCTCTTCCTGAGCCCTTGTATTCTCATCCTCCATCAAAGACCCTTTGGCCCTGCCACCCTCTATTTGAGACGAAGCCCCCCACCCCCGTTTTGCCTCTCCTTTCCATAGACCCAGAACCACCCCCATGGGCCCTGAGTCTGGACCCCTGGACCCCGGGTCCCCCATCACCACCCCCACCCACTCTGAGTCTCCTCTGCTCTCCATTCCCTCCCCCACCCCACCCTCCATCCCTACTCACCGCCCCCCATCCTCTCTGGAACCCAGACTGCCCACCTCTGGGAAGCCTCCCCCTCCCCAGTGGGAGGGGAACCCTGCAGGGTGGAGGGCTAGGGGAAGGTGGAGGGGCTTCATCCTGCCCACCCCACGCACCCCATGCCCCAGGTGACAGACTGCAGGGCGACGGGACTTGCATGTCCCAGTGAGGGTCCTGCCTGGTGGGTGGCCCCAGGGATGGAATGTTTCGAGTGTGCGTGGTGGGTGTCTGGGGTGCGTGTGTGTGTTCTGCACACCCCTGAGTGTGGGGGAGTGTGGATTTTCGATCTTCTTCCCTGGAACCCACAGCTGGCTCAGAGCAAAGAGGTCTGGGCAGGGCAGGGAAGGTGGAGCTTTGCTGGGAGTGCTTGTGGTCCTAGTGCCCCCCCCCCCACACACACACGCACACACTTGCACAGCCAGACACACAGGGAACCCTTCCTCCCAAGACCCCAGCAGAGTTCACAGCTGAAAGCCCTGGGCCCACCCGTGCAGGAAAGCCAGCCCAGACGCTTGGTTCTCTCCTCTAACGATACAGGAGTGGGGCTCCCGGTCCCGGTCCCGGAGTGCCACGTGAGGGCTCCGAGCCTCCCTTTCCTCATCTGTGAAGTGGGGTAATGAGCGGAGGTAGGGGCTCAGGGCTCATGCAGCCTCATCATGTGAGGAGCCACATCGTGTGATGTGTCATTCACTTAACACCCAGGCCCCAGAGCAGGCACCTGAGGGTGGGACTCCAGCTTTCAGGAACCTTGTCACCAGGAGCACGAGTGTGGGGTGCCCAGGTTGAAGCTTTGAGGAGGGTCTGGGGTGCTCCGATATCTGCTCGCCTTTCTGCCCCAGCCACGGAGGCTCCTGCCCAGTACCCTGGAATCAGGTTCAGCTAAGGAAGGGGGGTGACGTCTGACAAGCCCTCCTGAGCTGCTGCTTCAGTTTGTCACAGCCCCAGGTGCCTGGTAATGGATGTCTGCCCCACCGCTTGGAGGGGTGGGGGCAGCTGTCCTTTATCCCAGGGAAGGAGCAAAGGTGGGATGGCTAGCGGGGCCAGTGCCTCCTCCTCCCTCCATCATGGTTTACCTGGTCCCAAAATACCAGGAGGAGGAGCAGTCTGGTCTCCAAGTTCAAGCTGTGGTTGGGGGTGGGGGCGTGGGCCATCCCTCCCCATTCCTGCCTGATGCCAGAGTTTCTGAGCTCCCAATGCACTTCCCCACCCAGAAAAATCCCATCCTGCTGTGGCAGGTCCAGGTGCCAAGCCTCAGGGTTCCCTTAGCAGACACCCCTGTTCAGGTTTACCCCAACCTCCCTGAGGAAAACTGGGGCCCCCAGGGTTTCTGGGAGGGGTGTGAGGATGTAAAGCCTGTGGCTGCATCCATGGGACACAGATTCTGAGGGTGCGACTAAGCGTGCAACAGGGGTGAAGCCACGTGGACCGATGGCTCTGAGAATGCACCCCAAGCATGTGGACGGCGTGAGCCAGAGTCTCCACATGCGTGTGCGTGTGTCTGCCAGTGTGGCTGTGGGCAGGCTGGCGGCACAGAAGGGAGGGTGGGCGGCTGCTTCCGCTAGGGTGGCTGGGAGGGCCTCTGCCTGCAGCATCCTTCTCCTGCCCCACCCGGGATCCCAGCCAGCGGGGGCTCCTCTTGGGGAGGGAGAAAGTGGGGGCTCCTCTTCCCAAGCCACCTGGGGAGGAATGGGATACCTGTGTCAGGTCAGGAGCCGCTGGAGGGCGCCCACCTGCTCCCCTGGCCCAGGGCTGACTCAACCAACCTCTCTTCTCTGCAGATTTTCCGCCGTGCGGACAAAAATGGTGAGTTTCCCTCCCAGGCTGGCCCCTGATGAGGACCTGCCCTTTTTCAGGGCAAAGGATCAGGGGTAGGGATTGGACAACCTTGAACCTAAAGGTGAAGAGTGCAGGTGTCTGGAGTCTGAGGGCCAAATCCTGGTTCTGCTCTGTGCCTCAGTTTCCCCTCTGTACAATGGGACTCCCATAGTTCCTGCAAAGGAGGGTTCTGTGAGTTGATGTCTGTGATTCCAGGATGGCCATGGTAAACGCTCGGTGTGTGTCAACCCTTATGCAGCTGGGCTGGACCAGGGTGGCCCAGGTGGAGGCCTAGAAACCGCTGCCTAAGGAAGCCCCGGGCCTCACTCGAGGCCCCTCCCAGGCCCCCCGGCACACTTCCCTCCTCGCAGCGGCCTGATGCAGTCAGTGCTGAGTCCTCTGCTCTGTCAGCTCCGTGCTGGCCGAGAGGTTACTGGACTTGCCCAGGGCAGCCCGGCTGGGGAAGACAGGCGAGGCACTGTCACAGACTCCGGCCCGTTTCGGCACAGCACGCAGCCTCCCTAACAACGTGAGCAGTGCGTTGTTCTGCCGGAGAGGGCACGCCGCCCCACTTCCGACTGCTTGGAAGGCAGTGTGTACTCTGATGAGCCTGGAGCCTGCCCTGCACGAGGGTAACTGAGCTTACCCACTGAGGCCAGCCCGAGCCTGCGGGTGTGACGAAGAGCTCTAGGACTTCCAGTAC
The DNA here is from genome assembly GCA_039655065.1 of Glossophaga mutica. Lineage (NCBI taxonomy): Eukaryota > Metazoa > Chordata > Mammalia > Chiroptera > Phyllostomidae > Glossophaga > Glossophaga mutica. The sequence continues at coordinate 27,694,580 of CM077315.1, forward strand.
ACACGGTAGCCAGTATTCTCGGGCCCGGAAGGACTCTACACGGCTCTAACTGAGGCATGTTTCCTCTCCAGGCCTCAGTTTCTCCATCTGTAAAGTGGGTGACAACACCTGTCTACTTCCCTAGGCTGTTGGGAAAATACTGGAGATGTGAGGATAGATGTTTTTAGGGAGAATTCAGCAGGGCTCAGTGTTTATTTGCTTATTTATTGAAAAAAAAAAAAGCTGATTGAGTGTCGAGGTTTGTGCTGGGAAGGAAGTAGGGAACAGATGGTGCCTGCCCCTCAGGGCCCCCAAAGCATCAGGTCCCAGTCCCTGTCCTGCTGCAGCCTGGGTCCCAGCACTCCCTCCCTCCCAGTCCTTGGGAGTTACTGTTACCTGCTCCCCAACCCCCGTGGTGTTGGGGAACAGGAGGCCTGGGAGATGGGACGTGATGCGTAGGCCTGGGCTGGAAGGCAGTCCCAGGGGTCTCCACCTCTTGCCCCCCATCCTTGGGAGTATCGGCCCCTCCCAGGCCTTTTGGGACGAAGGACCATCAGAGCAATTCCATATGGAGCAAGGAGAAAGGAAAGGGATGGGGGAGCTTCACTGGGGCTCAAGAAATGGTGGTGACGTCAAGATTAGAGAAGGGGGTGAAGGGAATTGTCCCCATTGTGGGCCTCGCACCCAGCACACAGTAGGTGCTCAGTAAATGCCTGTAGATTTAGGTGATGGATTTATTCATGCATGCGAGTGTGGCCCTGGGGTGCTGAGGTGTGTCTGGCTGTGGTTTCCATACATGCTGCCAGGAGTGTGTGCGCCCAGGTGGATGTGGGGCTGTGCGTGCTTGTGTATGTGCATGTGTATGTGCATGTGTATGTGCGTGTGTGCGTGCGTGTGTGGGGGGGGCGGCACCCTGGTCTCCATTCACGCACCGATAGGCTTTTGTCTTCATTACTTGTTCCCAGTCAGAGGCAACGGGCTCCGCCCTGAGCATGGCTGCGGGGCCCTCAGTGTCATCCCTGCAGCCCCCACCGAGGCCCAGCCCACTCCTCGTGGGGCCTCAAGGCTTCCCAGCCGCCACCGAGTGGCCATGGGGGTCGTCACCAGGGTTAATGTGTGTGGGGGATACGGAGCCTATGGGAGAGAGGCAGGCCCCCTCCTCTGTCACAGAGGCTGCCTGGGTGAAAGCCCTCCCTCAGCCGCTGCCCAGCTTTGTGACTTCAGACTAGGCACCAAACTCTCGGGCCTCAGCTTCCCCATCTGTAAGTGGGGGTACTGAAACCGATGCTCGGCTCAGAGGGCTGTCGTGGGGATGGAGAGTGGAGCCCTGGCCCCCTGTGGGGAACCACTGAGCCCCTCAGCTGGGGAGGGCCAGACGTTGGGATTCAGCCCAGCCCTGTTTGAAAACGTCACGTGGGCAGGGGCTGGAGGTAGCACCCACGTGCGGGTAGGAGTGGGTGTAGACGCAGGCAGAGACACACAGAGGCACGTGCACACACTTGTTGAACACAAGCATTTGCTGCCCTCCCCAGGCACCCTTGGGAGTGTAAGATGGGGCGGGGGGCGGAAGATGGGAGTGTGGTCTCAAGCTGGGCCCTGGGTGGAGGGCGGGAAGGAGACAGGCCCCCAGGGTTACAGGGGCACCCTCCCTGAACCCAGACTTTTCCACAGAGACTGCATTTCTCTCCAGGGATACAGACTCCTGGCATTTGAAAGGTCACTGTCAGAAGAGGCTGAGCTCATGCTAATTAGGGAAGACACCTGCAAGTGGCCCACTGGGGTGGAGGTGCCAGGCCTGCTGGCCTAATTGGGCAGGGGCTGGCTGGGCAGGAGAGGTCGCTTCCCTCATTAGCTGATCTGGGTTCATTAGGGCTGCGGTGGGACATTCATGGTAAATGTCAGCTGGGAAGGCTTTGTGCTCTGGAGGCCTGGCGGCCTCTCCTGCCTGCCCTCCTGACTGCAGGCTGGACAGAGAGGTACAGAGAGGCAGGAGGGTGTGGGTGGGGGCAGGGAGACCGCCAGCCAAGCCCGGGCAGACATGAGCGATCAATCATAGCACATGTTCCTGGACTTTGCTTCAGACTTCCATGGGGCTGGAGGTCTCTCCCCATAAGACCCTGAGCCACGCTGGGTTGAGAGCATAGATTCAGGAGCCAGACGGCCTGGGTTGGACTCCAGCTGCGAGGCCTGTGCAAATCGCTGAACTGCTGTGCCTCAGTTTACGGCTCTGTAAAACGGGGGTGGTAGTGCTGTCACGCCATGCGCTGCGCTGAAGCCCAGATGAGTGAATGCACTCTCAGTAAGAGCCCCGTGTGTCTGCCCTGATTTTACACTCTGGTTCCTGGTTTTCATCACCGATCTTGCCAAAGGGAACTTGGAAAGTCTCCTCCTGCCCAGACTACAAAGAGCCACAGCTTAGAGTTTTCGTATTTCACAGGTATCTCATACTGTTCATGGTAGGTTTCTGGATCTTCTATGTGAGTGTATTGGGGTGGGGGGCTCTTGCGTTTGAAAGTTACAAAGTCCTCCCTCTGTGTCGTTGAAGTCTGAGCTTCGAGGGCACAGGCGTCCTGGGACCTCGCCCCCAGCCCCCCAGGCACACACCTGCACTCACATTGGTGTCCTCACTCTTTCCCAGCCCCTGATACTCTGTGACAGGTGGAGGGAAGTCTCCACAGGGTGAGGGTCTCCCTGCCCTGAGCTTGTCCTTTTGCCCTACTCTGAGCCCACGCAGAGCTGCTGGGAACAGAGATAGAAGCTCCAGAGCCTTTAATGTGAGAAGGACCTTGCTCAAGGAATCTGAGCTCAAGGAGGTGTTCCAGGTACAGTGGGGCAGGCTGTGCCCTGCACAAGGGCATCTCCCTGAAGGATTTGAGGGCCTCAGGTCCAGCCTCCCAACCCATCCCCCAGCCCCAACCAGGAGCAGGCACCTCCTAATCCACACGGAGGTGCCTTGTGGGCTTGCCGGGGCTTTGATTGCAGCCTGGCCGGAAGTCATGGAAGACGGGGAAGGGGGTCTGCGTAGAGGGGCTGGGGCGCGCAGTGCAGTGCCGTGGGCTTGCCATTCTCCCTGACCTCCCCTGCCTCCCACAGGCACGGCTCCTTAAAGGTGCCGGACTGATCCTGGAGGAGGGGGTGATGGCTGCAGGGGGCTGGAGATCAGCTTGCCGGAGGTTGGTCCACAGGGGTGCTCAGGTGGGAGGAGCCAAGGGTGGAAACTTGAGGACTCTTTCTCCTGGAGGCCCTGGGGCTCTGCGGTGAGCCCCTCCCTCGGTGTCCCTTCCACCCCCAACCGTGAGAGCTTCAGCAGTTGTGCCAGGGTGACTGCAGGTGGAGGGAGAAGAGGTGAGACAGGAGGGAAATGCGGGCAGGGCAGGTGGCATGCATCAGCTGCGGTGCCCTCTTACAGAGCCCCACCCCCTCCCCATTGCAGAACCACAGCCCCCAGCCCTGAGGAGGGCGGTCCAGCCCTGGGCCAGGCACCTCCTTTCCTCGTGGTTTGGCATCTTGATTGCATCTGTGCCAACCGTCACACCTCAGACCACGAAAAGGCTTGGGCCTGAAGTTTGCCAGGTAGATGTGGCAGAACGGAGAGGGGTTGATCCCTCTCCCCAAATCGGGACGTGGGTGCTGGCATTGGAGATAATTTAAGTGTGGGAAGATTATCGGTATTTGGAAGAGAGAGGGAAGGATCATCAGACTTCCCGGCTTTGGACAGACATACCTCTGACAGGCGTGGTGCTGCCGTAAACGGCGCCTGCCCCCGGATGATCAGGTGGATCACTTGAGGGAAGAGTGCCTGGCAGTGAGTAGGTGCTCGCTGTTGAATTCGTGCAGAGCGGGCCCCTGGCAGGCTAGCTACTTCTTGTTTGTTGGCCTGAGGATTATCTCTAAGTAGGTGTTGGTCTGTTGGTTTGGGAATTTGCTGAATGCATCACTAACTCTCTGTGAGCTGGAGTTTACTGGTTAATTTGGGGATTAGCCTGCAGGCAGGGATTAGCTGCTGGCCATTTGGGGTTTGTCTGTTAAGTAGTTTGGGAGTTGTCTGGATTCGGGGATATCCTGCGGCTCAGACACCAGGCGCTCTCCCTCCTTCCTCCCTTCTTTGCAGACGATGGGAAGTTGTCCTTGGAGGAATTCCAGCTCTTCTTCGCAGATGGCGTCCTCGACGAGACAGAGCTGGAGGATCTCTTCCACACCATCGATTCTGATGACACCAAGTGAGCTGAGCCCCGGTTGCTGGGGCGGGGCTCCCGGTGGGTCTGGGAGGGACCTTCCTTCTCCCCCAGGTGCCAGCCTCCACTGTCCACCATCCTGGAAGTGCAGGAGCCCTGCAGTCCCCCAACTCATTAACCCAGAAGTCAGAGCCCCACCACCCCGCCGCTGGGGTGATTTGGGGAGCGGGCCGGTTGCTACTGCGTTGGCAAGTTGGTCTTTTCTGAGCACACGTGGCCGAGTGGAGAGACCCTAGATTCTGCAGAAGGTACACAGGATGATGAATCGGGAAGCTGGCGGTCACTGTCACCCTTCTGCTAACTCCGCCCAGCTCTGACCCAGCACTAATGCTGTCATTTTGATCTCAGGGGACCCCATCTGAAATCAAACCTTATCCCAGTGCTACTCCTAACTCTACTTACTTTTTCTTTACATTAGTTTACTTTCAGTATTACTTTGGGTTCAGGTGTACAGCAGTGATTTGGCAATCACATACTGTAATTTCCTTGGGGTTCCCCAAGCAGGATGACCCCCTTCTCCACCCGATAGATACCTGGTCACCTTCCTCAGGCCCCCTCAGGGAAGACGACCACAGTTCCTGGGAGGGTGCTTGGGGCAGATTTGATAGGTTGGAGTCCCCTGACACAGGCTAGAGAGGGCTCAAAGAATGATCTGCTGCCAGGTCTGTAGGCAAGGGCCCTGGCACAGTGGTGGCTGGGCCAGAGGTTGGGGCTGAGAGTGTCCTGGGAGGCGGGGGCTGGGGACCAGGGCGGGACAGATGGAGCCGGCCTGGTGATCCAGGGAAGACCACTTGAAAGAAGGAGCTTCCTCCTGCCAGCTGCAGCGAAGGCTTTGTATCTGGAGGTTTCTGAGAGGCTCCTGCAGCCCCTGCAGAGCTTTGAAAGGGCTGGCACCCATTGGTTATTCATTCTCACTCGGTGCCTTTTGTGGTGGGCCAGATGGGCCAGATGGGCGGGCGAGAAAGAGGTGCTGGTTTGAGAATTTAGCCAGGACAACATGCGGGTGGGGGGGGCAGGGGGGCTCACAAATGCCTAGAAAGTCAAAACTCTGAGACCTTTAGGAATCCTCCCGTCAGCGCTCCCCCGTCGGAACTGTAAACATGCGCTCCTGGGATGCTAAATGGGCTTTCCGTCTAAAACAGCGCACACGGATCAGAACGATGGGTGAAACGCTAGTTTAAACACAATTAAACAGGCTTCCTCTCTGCACCATTTGTCAGAACTTTGACTTGAGATCAGGTGAGATGGAGGGGGCGATCCCAGGCCCAGGACCCAGAGGGCAGAATGCCCCGGGGCAGCAAGCCATGAGGGTTTTGTTTCCGCCCGGCCTGTCCTGGCCATGCCACCCATCCCTTTCCCCTCCCTCTCCTGGGTCCTGCCTCAGCCCCATCCCTTGGTCCCAGCTGCTCATAATGTGGTCAGCAGACTTGGGAGAAAAAACGGGGTGGTTGGTGTCGGAGGGAGTCAGATGGACAGAGGTGTAGACGTGGATCCCTGCTCCATCCTCTGGAGGGGCTGGGGCTGTTTACCTGCTGCACCCTCACCTGTAAAGTGGGGCTCACAGTACCAGAGAATGGAATGAAGGCAGAAGGCACGCGGGTGTCGTACCAGCTACACGGGCTGTGTGTGCTGCAGAGGGAGGGCAGGGAGGGGCATGGGACAGACCGGCTTCTGAGTCCCCTCTCCTTTGTCTCTGTGCAGCCACGTGGACACCAAGGAGCTGTGTGGTAGGTACCCAACTGGGCTCTGCAGGGACCGAGCGGTGTGGGGGGAGGGGAGGGGAGGGGCACAGGTGGGATTGGTGAGGGGGCAGGATCCTCCTATGATATCTGACCTTTGCTTCCTTTTCCCTCAGATTACTTTGTGGACCACATGGGGGACTATGAGGATGTCTTGGCCTCCCTGGAGACCTTGAATCATTCTGTCTTGAAGGCCATGGGCTACACCAAGAAGGTCAGCAGGTGTGGGTGGCCTCTGGGGTCCAGGCTTTGATTCCAGATTTTCTCTGGGGCATCACACCCAAGGGTGCCTGGATTTGTGATAAGTGTTGGGTGGGCCTGGCTCTGGGTGGGCTTTGCTTGGGGCTCCGAGAGGGAGCTGAAGTAAACTGAAGTGAGTGGAGCAGCTCCATGAATGGCCCCATCCCCCCGTGTCTGGTGTCCCATTTGGAGGGTGAGACCCTTTCCCAGAACCGAGCACAGTCCTGGGACAGAGTCCTGGTCAGGGAGCAGCAGGCCCTCTGGGGTCCTTGGACCAGTGTTCATACCTGACGGTCTCGTCCCCTGCTACAGCAGGGTTATGAGACGGGAAAGGGAAGGGCAGGTTCACGCATGTGACCTGGACCGAGGAATCGGGCGGTGTCTGGTATGAGAATGCCTGTCCAGGCCTGAAGCCGTGGGCTGGGCACTGGAACCATTGGGAGTGCAGGGACTCCTTGCGTGTCCTGGAGAGAGGTCTCCGCCTGCAGTCCTGTCTCCTCGTTTGCACTGATGACCTGGAAAAGGACAGGAGGCCGGGAGATAAGGCCAGGTTGTGGTGGGGGGTGACTGCACCTTCTCCACTGCAGCTCAGGTGAGTGTAAACAGCCCACCCCAAGCTTCATTTCCCACCCCTGGCTCTGTACCCCCACTGGGCTGGCGGCTCCCAGAGGGGACAGGCAGGCTGTGTTCTTTCTCTGCATCCGTGGAGAAGGGGTGCAGTGAATTTCCTGAGGCTCAGAAGGGTGAACCCTGCAGAGTTGTAGCCAGACAGCCATACCTGCTGGCTGAAATGAGAGGGGAAACTGAGTCAGGGACCTGTCAGGAGGTATAGAGCACAGCATGGGACTTCAAGCCCACCTGGGAGTGACCGGAGTGTCAGTCAGCCAGGAGCGGGGGCAGCCTCTTGGGCACATCGACTAAGGCACCCTGGGAGTGGGCTATGCTGTGAGGGACACCTAGACACCCAAGGGCTGGCAGCCACCATGGGAGCTCAGAAAAGGCCAGCACCATCTGCTGGGTGAGTAAGGGAGCTAGGCTGTTGAAGTTGATGCGGACTCTGGCCCCTGAGGTCCGTATGTTGTGACTGCAGTGAACAAATTCACAGGGACTACAGAAGTCCTGTGCAGAAAAGGGACGGCCTGGTGGCTCTGTAAATGAGAGAGGGGGCCCCGACCCCTGCCTGGACAGGCTTCTATTGTTTTTCTGGGTACATTACATTGAGGATGGTCCTCATTTACTATGCACAGGTTAGATGTATGTAGGTGATTACCTTTTACAGATAACAAAGGAAAGAACGTTGCTAATTACGTCAAAGAGAAGGATGTTGCAGATCAAGGGGAAAAGTGGTTGAACTGGTTACACTCCATCCTTGGGAGGTTTAGCACAGATTTTAGGAAGCTATATTAAAGATATGCAGTAAACGTTTGCTGCCTCAATCCAGGGTGAGGGAGTTTTAGCAAAAGAAACCCTCATAGCAGCCTAGGTACAATGTAGGCCTGATTCCCCACGGGAAAACCGATCTGTGGGTTTGGCTCCTGTGTGCTGACCTCGCTCCCCGTCGATTTTCCGAATCCGGGGCTGGGCTACATTCGCCACTGCCACGTGGACAGGTTCCTTATAGTAGTCAGCCAGGCCTGACTGAAAGAGCCAGAGCTAGTCACTCCCTTTTCTGAGCCTCAGTTCCTCCATCTGTGCAATGGGAACATTCGCTGTGTGGGATCCTCGTGAGGACTGAAAGAAGGTCTCTGAGCTGCTTAGCACAGGGCCTGGCACAGAGCAAAGGCAGCCACTAGTTTTTGTGATTAGGCTTCTATTGTATGCCTAGGCACAGGTAAGACTAGGTCTGTGCATTTTTTCAAATGCTGCTCAGCTACTGCTCTGCAGCACATTAGAGAACTTTCTTCCCGTACCCTGAAATAGCTGAGCTGCGCCCTGAGTCTCCACTACCCACATTTCCAGTGTCACGCTGTTTTGAGGCTTGGTGTTTTAAAGTCTATTTTGGTAACATGCAAAACGCACTCCCTTTCCTCATTCATCCTGTAGACTGTTTGCTATTTGGAAGTACGAGGCAGGCGGTGGATTACAACGGAGTGGGGAAGACCCAGACTCTAGAATCCGAGTCACCTTGCCAAGGGTGTCGGCCCCAGACGTGCTCCCAGCATGCTGTGCAAGGTGCACCGTATGCCCACTCAGTCTCCTCGGGGCTGAAACCACCTCCTTGAGCCTCTGTTTCCTCATCTTTGAACCGGGCCGCTTCTTGGCAGTACAGTCCCGAGCTGTTGATAACATCTGTGTTGCTTCTGGGTTGTGGTCGTAAACTTTTCCAAGATGTGCTCTAAGTCTTCACTCAGCAGAGGACTTTGACATCTACCAGTACAGCGTGGGCTCTTTTGGGAGATTCTGCTCTCAATCATCACGCACATTTGATGTTCAGTACGGCCGGTAGAGTGTTGTTAGTGGTGGTGACGGTAGCTTGTTGCCATGGCGACTGGCATTACTTGCATATTTCCTAACCAGTTTGGGGTGTCGAAATGCAGAATTCCTTTCGTCGATTATCTCACATGCATCTCTTGCATCTGTTGCTTTCGGTGGACTTGTTTGCTCTCGTTGATACGGAGTCAGGTCATCAGTTGTGAGCTGTGGCGGTTGTCTCCTCGTTTCTGCCGGGTTCCTCCTCGTTCTGGTTGTGCCCCCTTGCACTTCCCCCAGACCCTAAACACTGCCGTGGTGCTAGGCCAGGCATCCCCGTTCCGCCTCTGATTTTCAAGTGCATCTCTCTAGTATTTCTCCACTAATTATAATATTAGTGCCAGCTCTTAATTTAGGATCCACTTCAGCCTGCTCAAAAATTATTTTTGCATTCCCTTCGTTAAATTTTGTCTTTGAAGGTGGCAGTGAAATTTTTCAAATGCCTTTTTGGTCTTTGTGAAACAATCGTATGACTTCTCTGAAGCTATCGATGGGGTGGATTCTATTATTAGACTCTCTCCTATTGAACAGCCCTTCACGTGCTGTGATCAACCCTAATTGGGGCATCAGTCTTTCATCCGGTTGCTGAGTCCTTGTCGCCAGCTGAGCGTTTTATCTGTCTCAGATCGGGCACAGAAAATCAATGACAGTTTGGGGATGAATTGTAGGTGGCTTTGAATATTTTCTGGGTATGAATTAATTTCTCTAACAGGATTACTTTTCCGTTCAAAAATAGAAAATTCATCTATGCAGGTTGGGTCAAGGTATCAAATGGAAGGAGATTATTTAACAGTTATTTTAAGGTCAATCCTGGTTTTAGTTAAATTTTTTTTACTTTTTCTGTCCATTTTAATATAGTTTTTTAAAAACTATCATGGACATGATCAGCTTTATGATCAGTTATGCACTCTATGTTCTTAGGATTTTTTAAAAAATTTAAAACGAGCCCTGGCTGGTGTAGCTCAATGGATTGAGCACAGGCCTATGAAGCAAAGGGTCGCTGGTTCGATTCCCAGTCAGGGCATATGCCTGGCCAGGTCCCCAGTAGGGGGCACATGAGAGGCAACCTCACTGATGTTTCTCTCCCTCTCTTTCTCCCTCCCTTCCCTCCTCTCTAAGAATAAATAAATAAAATCTTTTAAAAAATTTAAAACAATACAAAATAGACACTTAAAGCACATTAAAGTTTAATAAAACATTTCTTATAGGTCAGTTCTTGTTTTAATTTTTGTCCTATTTTGTTACATTTTAAAAACTTATATTCAACAGAGTTTTGCTCATTGTTCTAATATCAGGCTCCTGACACATTTATTTAAATTTCATGATGTTTCCTCTGTTTTTCTAGTTTTTATCATTATTATTTTCTTCCTCCTGTTTCCTTAGGTTTATTGTCGTTGGTATTCTTTTTTCACGTGTGAACTAGAATTCTTAAGTTTTCTATAATAAAATTTGAATTTACACATTTACCTTTGAACGATAGGTTCCCTGCAACCATAGAGTTTAATGCTACTCTCTAATGGTCTGTGCCCTCGGTCCTTCCTTGTGTCGGGCTGTTAGGGTGAAACCGAGGGACCAGTAAGGCTCCCACCCTATTTTTTTAATGTGTTGTGATTTCTTTATGACATATTATTTCATTTATTTTATAAGTATCTCATGGATGCTTGAGAAGATGTGGACCATATTTTCAGAATGTAAAATTTAAAAATAGCTATTTCATTGTTATGAAATCTACGCTGTTAAAAGACAACTTTGCAAAAAGGTAAAACTGTGTCTCTCGGCAAATGTAAAATGCACATATATCTGCGATCTCCTTTAACTCACTCATTAATGTGAGAACCAGTAAGATCCTGCAACTGGGGCAAAGGAGAATCCAAAGCACACGGCTGAGCATGCAGGCAGCCGGGACAGTGTCCGGAGTGTGTGAGCCGATGCCCTGTCCGCAGGGCGTGATCCGGCCTGTGCTGCCCGACACAATTCTGATGCATTTCTGTGGATGAGAAGCATTTGCATTGTTTTCAGTTTTTTTACATCTTCAAGTTTTAAACGAAGCTCCAACACGAGGAAGATGTAGCTAACCCAGAAGCGTGTCCTAGACAGGAAACCCAGTAATCTTTTTAGCCCATTTTAAAGACTCCCACACTTTTTCCTCACAATGTCTTTTGGACTTTTGTTTAATTTATCTGTCCTGTGGGACGGTGATGAGCTAATTTCTCACACTAAATTGTGGTTTGCAATTTATGTTTTTAATGTTTTTTTCTTATATTTTTAGCCATGTAGCTTGATAACTGTAGACCTTTGGTATAATATTTTTATTATTTAAGTGGTACATATTCAACATGTAAATTTCAGGAAGTAGAGAAAAGTATAAAGAAAAATTTCAAATCACTTCTAATTCCCACTGTCCCTAACTGCTATTCACATTTTAGTTTATTACCTTTGAGCCTTTTTCCATGTGTATTTCTTTAATCTATTTGATATTGTTCTGTGAACAAAAATTTGTTTTCTGCTTTTTTTCCTAAGATTTTTAATCCTTTTCCCCTTAAAACTGTTCAGAAGCATCAATTTAAATAATATGATTTAAGTTTACTTCCTATTCCTCTTTTGTTGGGCATATTAGATTTCCAGATTTTGCTATCAAATAACGCCGGGTCATAAATATGTGTCCACATTTTGCATTATCTCTTAAGGAGACATTGTCAAAAGTGGGGAATTACTTGGTCAAAGAATATGAGCAGCGCCAGGCTGTTGCTAGAAGGTGGAATTGCTTTATGAGCGGCTGTGCCCATCTGGGCCCCCTGAGCCGTGTTTAGCGATACCCTCTCCCGCCACCCCCCACCCGCATGAAGATGTATTAATGTCAGGCCTTGTCATTACGCATTGCACCTTTTGTCATTACGTTCTCACCCTTCGCGTGTAACACCTTCTCGTTCACATTCTACCTTGAGAGTGGCGTTGCGTCTCACCCTGCTCATCTGATCAGATTGGGTCGTGGAGCCTGCAGACGCTTCCTCATCAGTTCTCTGGTCTGCAGGAGCCTCCAGCTGGGTCTCGTCGAAGCAAATCTGGGGCCGCGTCTCCATCGGGAGGCCAGGCCGCTTTCCCTTGCGGTCGCCGTCTGCGTGGTCTGGCCTGACGGCTGCCACAGTTACCTTCGTGCTCCCCGGTGCTCCTGCTTCCTCTCTTGGACAGCCTGTCTTCTGATGGTCGGTTTGGTTCATAGCATCCATCATCATTTCAAAGATGAACATTCTAGTTTTCATTTCACTGGTGACTTCTAAAACATACGTTGTTAACATTCATAATTCTGTTTTTAAACCCAGCGAATAAAAATACTTCCTACTCCCTTTTGTGGAATTAAAGAGATTTTTGAGAGTTTCAGCTATTTTTCCATACTGTCACACTCTTTATTGATTTAATTTGGTGTAGTTAAAATTTAACAATTAGTGATTAACGTTTCTTATTTCCTGACCTCTGCAACCTCACTGCTTCCCATGGGCGATCGATCGCTGTCACTTCACAACTTTCCTGTTCAAGGATCCCTCTCTGATTCACCCTAGACAATTCGGGGGCAATTCCTAGGCATTCTTTGCAGGAACGGGGCTCATCTGGGAAATTTTCATAGATTTGCAGATTTCCGAATAGCTCCCTGTTACACAGCAAATGAGTAATTTGTCCACGAGATGCAGAATTCCTAGATCTGATCTGTTTCCTCTGGAATCTGCGGAGCTGGTTTTAGCTGAGGCAGCGATGGTGGTGGAGGAGAAATCTGTAAAAGCTGCATTTTGACTCCTTTGAAAATGACTTGTCTTTCTGGAAGTTAACTAACCAGCTACACTTACTGGCCCCCTGACCAGACATACCCTCTCTCCCTGACCTGGGCACTTTTAACCCACTTACTTGAGCTCACTTTCCTGCTTGATGGCCTCTAGCAGCCTTTCTCCTCGTGTTTAGTTTTTTTTCGTCACCAAGGACCTTGTTCATTTTTGGCCATTGTTTGCCCAGAGCCCATTGGCCACCGGATTGCATGCGAGTTCGTTCACTCGCCTGCCAGGAAGGACAGTTGACCTTGCGGTGCTCCAGGCTCCCAGGAGCTCAGATTCATTCCCGCCCCAGCATGCCTGGTCTGGTGGTCGGCCCAACGCATCCACCTCCACAGCGCCTCCTCTGTGTGCTCCCCCCCTTTGGCCTCTCTGCACCCCACCCCTCTGCCCCTGCTCCCCACCCCTGCCTCCATTTCTCTGTCTAGCCATGTTTCCCGTAGTGTAATTATTTCTAATTAATTCCCAGTCAGAGTGATGGATGGTTTAATTTGCTTTCCTTGAGAGCCCTGTGTTCCCTTGCCTCGCCGGAGACTGGGCAGAAATCCAGCGTTCCCCCGGGTCGGTGGCTGTGGAAGGTCAGGCCTGGCGGGGGAGGCAGGAGAGCAGCGCAAGCGTTTGGGACGGGCGTCCCCCAACACCACGTCGTTTTGATTGCCATCGTCCGTCAGCGCCCCGGCTAAACCAGAGCCCTCTCCCTTCCGCTGTGAACCCTTGTGCAGCCGAGAGAGACTCGGCTGGCTCCAGAAACCTGAAGAAACGTCTTTGCTGCAGTCTCTTAACAAAAGGGGAAATTCTGTCTCAGGTCTCCAGAGCAAAACTTATAGAAATCCCTCTTCGTCCATCTTTTCCCCAGAGTCCTCTTCTCGTGGCCTCTGCTCTCCCTCATTTCCCCCCGGACCCCCTCTGGCCCCTCCCTCTGAGCGCTGAGTCTCAGGCACTTTCCTTGGGGGGGGGAGCAGTGCAAGCTCTCAGCTGCTTTTCATTCTCGCTCATTCTTCTGAGTAGCAGGTATGACGGCCCAGGAGCCTGAAGTCCTCCCTGGAGGAGGAAGGGGGAAAGGAGGTTGTGAGTCCTCCCCGAACACTTTCCCCCGTCCACAGCCGCCTCAGGGACAGCCCCGCTGATCGCCATCCCCACCACCATCATCATCACCTCATCATGACCACCGCCGTCCGCGTCAGTGCCATCACCACCTCCCTCATGTCACTGTCTTCACTGTCACCCTGTCACCGTCTTTGCCATCATCACCACCGTCATCTTTATCGTAGCATCTGCCGTTTTATTAATTCACCACACGACAGGCACTGGGCTGTGCATTTTACACGTACATGTATTTTGTCATTTAATCCTCACTGTGACCTTGAAAGGTAGACACTGCAGTGACTGCTGGTCTGGCCATAGGGGTCCCCAAGCCAGTAACTGGTGAAGCCAGGGTTCAGACCTTGGTCTGAGTCCATGGGAAGTAGCGAATTGGGCCCCCCTTCCCGCAGACCTCAGGTGTTCCCCCAACTCTGGCCGACCCCGTACCCGAGTTTCCTCCCCGACCCTTTCACCCCCCTTTCACCCTGTGTGTCCCTTCCTTCCCCCCACAGGTGTACGAGGGCGGGAGCAATGTGGACCAGTTCGTGACCCGCTTCCTCCTGAAGGAGACGGCCAATCAGATCCAGTCGCTGCTGAGCTCCGTGGAGAGTGCGGTGGAGGCCATTGAAGAGCAGACGAGCCAGATCCGGTGCGTCCAGGGACCTCGCAGGGTCACGTGGGGGCACGCGGCGCACGTGCCGGCCTGCTGCTCGGGGCAGGGGTGTGTCTGTGCCTGACGGCTGGGCGGCCGTGGGCAAGCTGCTGCCCTCTCTGTGCCTCCATTTGTGGAATGGAGACAGTTCCATACCTACCTCCTCAGTGCCTGTGAGGACTGGACGAGGTCACGTCGCTTAGAAGAACACCCGGGGTGCAGGCGGCGCCCGGGTGCAGGCGGCAGGACCTACGACGCGTAGGTACAGTTACCGCTGTTTCCTAGCCTCTGATCAGTTTGCCACATCCCCACACCACGCACATTATTTTTTACCTGACTATTCTGTTGCTTGACTTATTTTTGAAAACTGGCCATAAATTTGGAAACTGTATGTGGTTACTTACCACAACTGGAAAGCAAGCATCACGGGCCGTGAACGAAGTCACTGTAAAACCCGGCCCTTGCTGTCAGTGCGAGTCCAGAGGCCACTCCCTCTTTGTCGGACAGAGACTGAGACCCCGGACCAAGGCATTGCGGGCAGAGCAGCACCAAGTCCGGCCTTCTCAGACGACTGAAGAGAAGTGAAGTGGAGCGACGTTCTCACAGTGCTACTTAGCCTTAAGGCCTTGTTTGCGTGCCCTTGAAGCCACAGAACAGCTTCTGCGGTCCCCCTCTGCTTGGAACACTATGGCGGTGGCAAGCCTTGAGTCTAGGCAGGGATAATTCTGGCTCAGCAGTGCCAGCTCTGGGGGGCCACGAGCCCTCGTATTTACTGTCCTGAGATGAGACCAACTTCTCCTCGCCTGTTCTTTCCAGAACATCTGATGTGCCTGGCATAGGGGGAAATAAAGGTAGACAGGAGCAAGAGCCAGGTGTGTGGGCCAAGCATGGCTGATGTTGGAGTTTCTGTGTGTGGCCGCAGGTTTCCCCAGCAAAGGCCGGACACGGCAGGGTGCCGGCTGCTGTGGGGTGGGGGTGGGAGTGTGTGGTTTCGGTTGGTGAGGGGCTTGGTCGCAGCCAGATGTGACTGCAAAGCCACTGCATGATACTGTTCTGAGCGCCTGCAGCCAAATCCCCTGGGAGATGGGAAAGGCAGCTCCCTGGGGCCCCTGGCTGTGCCGCCTGGATTGGATCCCTGGGCGCAGAGCCCAGAGCTCTGCATCCGTGATGGGTCTTGTTATTCTGAGGGTCCCCAAAGTTCGCCACAGCTCTGGAAGCTGACAGAGATTGCCTGCCTTTTTTGTCACTATCCTGATTCAAAACTCGCCATTTTTATCCTGCGGTGGAACAGATAAGACAGCTGCATGATTTTCGTAGCCGATTTCCTACGCTTTCCTAGTTCTACCGCATGTCCACCCCCACACCCACCGGGACCTTACTTTGGGGAACTGGTGGCGGGGGAGACACGTCTACTCCACACTCGCTCCCACCTCAGGCCGCCCCAAATCTCAGCTGTTTCAGCTCCCCTGGGATGCAGGTCCCCTCAGGCCATTTTATTTCCAGGCCCTGAGGCTGTCAAACCTCGCTGCCCCAGGGACTCCCACTGCCCCCAGTTGTGGTTACATTTAATTTGCTGCTGGTTTGTAGAGCTGCCAGGATTGACACCTCAAAGACTCCACGTCCTCCTGGTACTGCGGGGCAGCTGGGTTTGCCCTCTGCACAGGGGAACTTGTGAGCTTTCAGGTTCTCAAATTCCAGAACACAGGGCAGCGCTGCCCGAGTGCGGAAGAGGGCTGGGCCGTGCCCACGGGAGTGTGTGCGTGTGTTGTATGTAGGCACGCATGTCAGTGCGTATTTGTATGTTGATGCTGAGTTTTCCAGCATCTCTCAGCATGCGGGTGTTCAGACGTTCGCTGAGCATTGGTCGAGCCCCTGCTGTGGTGCCAGGCACAGTGCTCGGTGAGCTGCGTGTGCCTGCCGGGGGCCGTGCACGTGTGGGCACGGCAGCCTGCGTGGTGGGGGTGGGGTCACGCCATCAGGCCCGGCCCTTCTCTCTAGGACCTGGCTGAGGTCAGAGTCACAGGTGCATGTCTTTAGCTCCCTTTTCCCGAGAGGGTGTAAACCCAGTCCCCCCGCCCCACCCCCACAGGGCACTAAATTGACTCCTAGTGAGGCAGCCAGGGAGGGGGGACTCTGTGAGCCATTCGGTGAGGGCAGGGACCTGGGACCGCACCTCCCGGGAGCGGGGCGTGGGACAGTCCCTATCCCACTCTGCCCCGCTGGCTGCATGGTCTCGGCCTTCACAGGGATAGGCTCCATGGAGTAAACTGAGCATGCTTCAGCGCACGGTGGGTGCTTAACGTCGGTCAGAGCCGCCCAAAGAGGGCAGGGTGCTACGGCCCCCCTCATGGTGTGTGTGTCTCCCACTCCCACTGCAGCCAGAACCACAGCAAGCCCGGCCCTGGCATGGTGCAGACCTGGTACGGAAGCCCCACTGCTCCCTGTCCCCCCAGCCACAAGCTCATGGCCACGGAACAAGAGAAGGGCCTGCCTTCTGGTAAGAGCTCTTGGTGGCCCGGGCTTGGGGGCATTGGGTGGGGGTCCTGGGGGGAATTCTGACAATGGCCCACGTGGGACCTGGGCCTTCATGTGGGACTAGAACTGGGAGGGAGAGGGCAGGGCTCAGCCCCTGGGGAGGCTGAGAGCTCCCATCCCAGAGGCCTGGGCCTGCCCAACATCCAGGTTTCTGTTCCTCTTTCCCAGTCACCTCAGAGCCCAAGGAGGAGGGCCTGGAAGCCCAGATCAGCCGTCTGGCAGAGCTAATAGGACGGCTGGAGACCAAGGTAAGGTTGCTCAGCCGCATCTCCGTCCCTCCACAATCCCAGCTCCCAGGGAGGGCTGATAGGCCAAGAGTTTGGGACGGAAGTCGGAGTCTTGGAAAGGCATCACCCACTAAAGTGTGGGAAAGAGCATGACATGGACAGACACCTGAACTACGTCCCTTGTGCAGGCTCAAGGAGAGCTGCCTGGGGGAAGATGGGGCCCTGGAGAGATGGGCGGGCAGCCAGGGAGGGTGTCTCAAGGAGCAGCAGATGGTAGTCAGCAAGATTG
This sequence comes from Glossophaga mutica, assembly GCA_039655065.1. Lineage (NCBI taxonomy): Eukaryota > Metazoa > Chordata > Mammalia > Chiroptera > Phyllostomidae > Glossophaga > Glossophaga mutica. Next base: position 27,711,846 of record CM077315.1, read on the forward strand.
TAGGAGGCAAGGGGACAGAGCTTCAAGGAGCTTGAAGGGGCCGGCATGGTAGTGAGGACAGCATGGTGGTGAGGCTGGATGGTGACATCCAGGAGGGATGAGTCACAGCCTGAGTGACCAGCAGCCTGCAGCCTTTGAAATACGATATGGCACGTCCACAGGTAATAGAAAGCCATGCAGAATCGTGTTTTCCGTGACTGCTCGGACTCAGTAGGTACCCACCGTAAGGCCGTGTCAGTTTCCCAGGGCTGCCATCACCACTTACTGTACACAGACCAGGGCTTAACCGACATCCAGTCCCTCACAGCTCCAGGCTGGCAGTCAGATCAGGGTGTGGGCGGGGCTGGTTCCTTCTGAGCCCTCTCTCCTTGGCTCACAGACAGCTAGCTGTCTTCTCCCTGCGTCCTCACATGGTGTTCCCTCTGTGTGTCTGTGTCCTAATCTCTTCTTATAAGGCCACCAGGCATATGGGATTAGGGCCCACCCCTGTGACCTCATTTTAACTCAAATACTTCTTCAAAGGCCATATCTCCAAATGCAGTCACATTCTCAGGTACTGGGGGTTGGTCCTTCAGTTGGGGGAAAACACAACTCAGCCCATAACAATGATGATTTCTTGGAAGAAAGAAAACCGGTTGCCTTAAAGTTTCCGAACAGACTCAGGCATCAAACTGCCCTCTTTGAATCCTGGCCATACCGCTTAACAGCTGTGTGACCTTGGGCCAGTGACTTACCCTCTCTGAGCCTCAGATGCTTCCTGTTAACAATAGAGAGGAAAACAAGGACTGTTACTGCTCCCAGGGTTGTTGTGAGGAATAAATAAAATAATGTCTTAATGGCTTAGCACAGAGCCTGCTGGGAAGTTAGCATTTAACATTAGCAGTGTTAGCAATTATTATTAGACATTCTGGTGCCAAAAACTATACAGATGTACGTACCATATCTGTATACCTATGTAAACCAAGTATCTCTGAGCCCTGAGTTGCAGCAATTTTACATTTCTCTGACTTTTCTGAATTTCTTACATTTTTTGCAAAGGGGCAAAAAAAAAGTACTTTGATGGGTTTGGGGGTTGGTTCTGAGGTATTTGTAGGGGTGAGGTGGGGGGACTTAGAGGGAAGGGGCAGTGATCCCTCCTGCAGGGCTGAGGCCAAGGTGGGATCGCCCCTTAATGAGAGCCGCTGCTGGGTGGAACAGTTCGTGGACCTGGTGGCCTGGTTGTCATAACAACACGGAGCCTGCAGAGGGAGGCTCTTTGAAGCTTATTTTTAGCGCCCTGGTCGCCTTAACAACCGGCTGGCTGGCAACTGTGAGCACCTGGGCGTCCTGGAGATGGGGCAGGGCCCTACTCACCAGCCTCTGATTGGCCCAATCCAGGGCTGGCTCAGGGCCCCGCCCCCCATAGGCTAATCTGAGCCACTTCTGGCTCTGCCTGGGGCTGGAGGATGGAGTTCTGGGGTGGCCAGGCTGGGAGCAGGTATGAGGGTACCATTGTGACTCCCCCATCTTCCCCTCATCCTCATCCTCCCGTGGCCCTGCCAGCCAGAAGAAGCCAAGGGACCCAGCTACAACCCCTGCTCTCTAGGAGACCACCTACAGGGTTGTAAAACAATGGTAACAGACTTGCCTCTGGCAAACACACCTTGGCTCTTTACTTACAAAGCAGGTGTACACTGGGTGTCCTGGAAAAGTCAGCATCCTCTCCAGGTCCAGCTGTGTAATTTACAGGGTCTAGTGCAAAATGAGCATGCAGGGCCCCTTGTTCAAATATTAAGAATTTCAAGGGGGTGACCACACAGGTCACAGGCCAATCAATACATCTGCCAGGCTGTTTTCCTTAAAAACAAGCCTGTGGGCCACACACATGGTCTGTGGGAGCAGAAAGACCTGGGTGCGTGAGTGCAGCAGAGGCCCAGGCTGTCCTCGGGAAAGACAGGCAGGGCTGGGCACGGAGGTGGCATTTATTGGGGGAGTCTCCACGTTATAGTGGGAAGAACCAGGATTCTGTGTTAGGAGGAGAGAAGCCCCCGGGTGACAGCCAGGCTCCTTTTGTGGCCTTTGGAAGCCAGGGTCACCCGCTAAAGTAGTGTCCACAGAGCATTCATGAGATCCCGGGCCCTGTTCTGGACACGAGCCTGTGGTCGTAAATATATTGCAGGGGTCCCTGCTCCCTGGAGCTTACAGTGGGGCGCACCTACCTCAGGGAGTCTGGAAAGTTAACTAAGGTGTATTTGTAAAGCATTCAGCCCAGGGCCTGTGGAAGGCCAGCGAAAACAGACACCCCATTCAGACCGTTAGATTTAAGGGGCACAGGGGTTGAGACTGAAGTGATTTGTAAGTTGATGTGGAATCAATTGTGGGGCAGTTATGGCAAAGGACCAGCATCTTGGATTCAGGACCCTTGTGTCCCAATTGCTGCCTCTCCCAAGACCTGCCTGCTACCTGCCCCCCGAAACATAGAGCTTCCTTCATGGCTTCTGCAGTAGGTCCCGTTGATTTCTGTGGCTCCCAGTGCCCTCAGATGCCAGGGCCAGAAGGGATCCCTGCCACTTCCGATATGGTTGGCCTTCCAGCCTGGCTTCCTGAGGCCCCTCTGAGCCAGCACTGTGCATGGAGGGTGGGCTGAGCCCTGTCCATTGAGGCCTGGCCCCTGGGAGCTCCCTCTAGTCTGGGGAGCTCCCAGGGACCTTGGCACAGAGGGGCTGGAGCTCTGTGCTGGCCCTGGGTGCTGTGGTGTCACTGTGGTGATCCTGGAGGCTTCCCGGATGGAAGTGGCCTTTGTCTCCAGCATCACTTCCTGCTTTGCTATTCCAGACCCTCTGGTTTGACCTGCAGCAGCGCCTCTCAGATGAAGAAGGCACCAACATGGTGAGGGCCCCTCCCCTGAGGCCTCGCTTCTCCTCCTGCGGCCTCATCCCTGCCTGAGCCCAGGACTCAAGATGCAGGTGGCTCGATGGCCCTGCCACCCCACCCCCAGGGACCACCGTGTGGGGAGATGGAGCCCCAGCACTTGGTCACTCTCCCCTTCCATGGGTGTTCTTTGTGACACCAGGGCTTTGATCAAAACAAGACTGGCCTGGAACAAAGTGATCAACGGGACAGTGACGTCACAGCACTCACTAAGAAATGAGCTTCCCTGATCACTGGCTTTGTTGCTTCTCAGACCCGACGCCTGCAGGCAGCTCTGGACCCCACAGAGCCTCTTTAAACACCCTGGTCTGTTTTTCAGCGTTTGTAGGGCTACTGCCTGCATTGGCCTTCTTAAGTCTTATTCTTTTTAGCCAATGTTTGTGTGTATCAATGAAAATGTGTGCACACGGGCTTTTGTTTATTTTGACCAAATTGTCCTGTCCTCTCTGGTGGGAGGTCCAGGGGGGCTGGGTCTTGGGCTCTACCCACAGGGCTGGGGGTCGTGCTGGGGAGGGCACTGTCAGGAGCTCACCCCCTCCCCCTGGCCCCACAGCATCTGCAGCTGGTCCGGCAGGAGATGGCCGTGTGCCCTGAGCAGCTGAGTGAGTTCCTGGACTCGCTGCGCCAGTACCTGCGGGGCACCGCTGGAGCCAGGAACTGCTTCCAGTGAGTAGTTTGCTGAGCTGGGTGGTGGTCAGGAACTCGGCCTGGGGGTGGTGGACAGGGCAGGACCACCTCTGAGGGCAGCCTGCACCCCCAGGGAAGCGCCTAGCAAGGGTGGTTAGGAAAGTGGAGTTCAAGTCCTGGGGCAGGCTCTTCCCCACTGAGCAAACGTGGCGAGTGACCTCATCTCAGCTTGCCCACCTGTGGAGTGGGACCACTGACTGGACCTCCTCCCGGGGGTTGCCGGAGCCGTAAATGGAAAACCAGATGCGAAGGGCTTAGGCCGGTGCCTGGTGCGCAGAGCTTGCTCGGTGTCAGCTGCTGCTCTTACTGTGCGGCTGCCCCTCGGCGTCGCACCTTCTGGTCCCAGCTAATGAGGCCTGCATTGCTGCTTGGAAAAGCTGAACCAGGTGGCCCTGGCCCCACCAGATTGGGTCACAGAAGAGGACAGCGCTCACCCTCGCTGAGGGTGGTCTCCGAGGGCTGTAGGCACGAGCTGCCTCACCCTCGCCCCTCCCGTCCGTGCCCAGGACAGCAGCGTGGCCTCTGCACCGTTCCTCGCCTCAATTCTCTCTCTGGTTTCCGCCTTGAGAGCTCGTGTGCCTTCACCCTCTTCCCGGGGGCTGGGCCCTGAGGATACAGCTGTGATCAGGTTGCTGCTCTTGCCGAACCTCTGCTGTAGGCGGTGGGAGAGGAGCAGACAAAGAGCTGATTCTGAAGGGTGGCAGGTGCTGTGGAGGCCAGGAAGCAGAGCCCTTCCAGAGAGGGAAGGGGCTGCGGGGAGGGAAGAGGCTCCCTGTCACTGAGCCCTGAGGACCCAGACCCCAGAATCTGAGTAAGGGCGGTCGGGGAGGGACAGGGGCGACACCAGGGCTGGCGGGCAGGACCCACTCGCCTCTGCCCTGCTTGTTTGGAGTGCAGTGGACCCTACTGCAGATGCTGCAGGCAGGAGAGAGACGCGGTCCGGTCTCCTTTGTGTGCAGGAGGGCTGGGTGGGGAGCAGGGTGCAGCAGAGTGGCCAGGGAGAGAGAGGCCCTGCTGCCCCCTGGGGAGGGGGCCTGCCCGCGGAAAGACGTGGTTAGAGCTGGGCTCTGTCTTGGAGTGTGTATCTGACTGGACTTGCTGGTGGTGGGAGACGGGGGGCGGGAGGCGGAGACGAGGCATCTGGAACCTGAGCTGCCCTGGCTTGGGAAACGGGATGGAAGCTGGTGCCGTGCGCTGACCTAGGAGTTGGGGCCGCCAGGCGTGTTGGTGCGCAGGAGCCGCACAGTCCGTCTGGGCCACGTTCAATTTGTGACGCCAGGCAAGGCACAGGCACAGGAGCGTGGAGGTCCTGGGAGAGGGCGGGCTGGGGGTGGTGGGCGTGCAGATGGCACCGAAAGCCACAGTGGTGGCATAAACACTGCAGGGGGGAGGCGGGGGCCAGGGCTGGGCGGGGCAGAGTGGTGAGGGGCCTTGCCGCCCCTCCTCTGCACACGGGCAGCACACAGTAGGGCTTCATGCTGTGTCCTCCCTCTACCCCGTGCCTGCCTGCTGTGTCTTCTTTCCCACCCAGAGGCACCTGCCATCAAAAAAAAAAAAAAAAAAAAGTGCCTCATCAGCTGAGCAAATTCAATCACCACGATTGCTTTCATCTTCTGCAGTTACTGCACTTAGAGGCACCACATCGCTCCAGTGGCCTTTGTCTGTCGCAGAGAGCAGGGCCCCGAAGCAGCCCCTCCGGACTCTGGCAAAGGGCCATGGCTCTATCTGATCAGTGGGCGGCTCGCGTCCCCCGTCCCCCATCCTCTCATCGAATTTCCAGCCCACAGCTCTGCCTGTAATTTCAGCTAGAGCGTAATGAACTAATGATGCTATTAGCAGCCTTGTCTCCCTGCTTCTGTCCTGGTGGCAAAACCTGGAATTGCCTGTGATCGCACAGCAGCCCCCACCCGTGGCAGAGCTCTCCCCCCAGGGAAGGCTCGGGGGCTCTGTTCTGCTGAGCTCGTGAAATGAGCAGCAGCCGAGCAGCCTGGAGAGCGGGCGAGAGGCCAGAGGGGCAGTGTTACAGATGACCTACTCTTGGAGGTCAGCCCTCAGTCCCCACAGGCCTGCCACATTCTTGGAAACACCCCCTTGCCTTGTCTCAAGGTCCAGGTAGCACCAGTCCTGTTTAAATAAAGGTGGGTGGCCTGCCACCAGCACACAGGGAACACAGGAGTGACCTAGGACATGCAGGACCCCCCCCGCCCCCCCCCCCCAGGGCAGGGCCCTCCCCCAGCCTCAGCGAGCCAATTCTGACTCCCTGGATTGTTTCAAGGATTAAATGACATGACGGTTGTGAAGGAGAGCGTGGCAGGAGAAGATGCATATTAGGCCTTTAAAATGACATTTCATTATAATTCATTCAACAAACATATTGGCCATGATCTGGGGCCGGGCCTTGCTCCAGGCAGTGGGGTACATGCTGAACCCATCAGATTCTGTGGCTGGCCTGGGAGGCTGGGGTTGCTTCCATCGGAAAGGCAGCAGCGTTATGGGTCACGGCCTTGGGCTGGTGACAAGCTGGTTGCCTGTCCTGGAACGGCCCTGGGTGCCCCAGCTTCTGCCAGGCTCACAGTTCAGGGGGCAGGCCCCTGGGCGGCACAGGCGGCTAGTCCACTGATCCGACCTCCCCTCTCCCCGTGCAGCATTGCCGCCGGGAGGCTGGCAGACGGCTTCACCTTTGTGGTCTACGAGTTCTGGGAGACCGAGGAGGAGTGGAAGAGGTATGCACAGCCGGGTCTGCTGGCCCCAGGCCTGCAGCAGTTGGTGGGGTGATGGGAGGGCACAGGGAGGTGGGGCTGCCTGCCTGGCTCCCCAGCCCTTGCCCCAGATAGTGTGGGAGGGGATGAAGGGGGGAGAGAGGGGAGGGGAATAACGAGCCCAGGTTCCAGCAGCATCCCTGACCCAGAACACTGGCCTCACTGGCCGAAGCAGGCCCTTGAGCCTGTGGGGGGAAGCGTTTCTCAGCATGGGGTGCACCCTCCCTCCTCCCACTCAGCTGGGCTCCGAATCCAGGTTCCTGGCCCTGGGATCTGAGGCCAAGGCCATTCCTGTTTGAAAACTGATGCCCCAGAGGATAAAAACCGGAACACTTATCTCATGAAGGACACTAACGGGGAGGCAAGAAACAAGTTCTTCCTCCCCCGAAACCTGCCGTGCACTCTGGGCGCCCCCGCCCCCCCCACCGCGATCGGCCTCCCAGGGCCTGACCGTCTTCTCCTCACATGACGGCTCTGAGCCCTAAGGTCGGCTGACTGGGGTTTAGGCCCCCTCCCGGCCAGAGCCAGGATTAGAATTGGACCACAGCCCCAGCGCCTGTCCCAGAGGCTCCCCCGCCCAGCCCCAAGGGCTCACCGGCGCCCCCTGGGTTGCAGGCACCTGCAGAGCCCCGTGTGCAAGGCCTTCCGGCACGTCAAGGTGGACACGCTGAGCCAGCCTGAGGCCCTCTCCAGGATCTCGGTGCCAGGTAGCGGGCAGGCGGGGAGGGGCCTGGACCAGCAATGCCCATGCCACCGGTCTCCGGTTCCCACGGGCTCAGCGGCCATCTCCAGGCCCCGTGCTGAGTTGGAGGAAGGCCAAGGCCCAAATCGTCCAATGACCCTTTATTCTGCTCCCTTAGCTGCCAGGAAGCATAGTCCACAAGGGAGCACTCAACGTTAGTGCCAGGTGTGCAGAGAGGGTCCTGGAGGGGAGGAGGCCAGGAACAGGAGTGCCAGCCAACCCCCAAAGTCCCAAAGTGGAAGGATGGGGCTGGAGGCATAGCTTGGCCCTACAACCTCAGAACAAAAGAAGAGGCCGCAGAAACGAGACTGAAGGCCCAGAGCACCCGGAGGGGCCCGGAGCCCAGTGTGGTGCATCTGGGCCAGAGGCGCAGAAAGTGGCCCCCAGGCCAGGGCAGCCCAACTGACGTCACCTCCACGGGCGTGGGGTTTGCCACCAGACCAGCCAGCAAGCACCTTTGCACCCCCCAACAGAGCCCAAAGCCTTGCTCCATGCAGCCTCCCCTGCACTGGCGGGGCCTGGCTGGCACCCCACAGTGGGCCCTGGCTGGCGGGCGGCAGGGGGGTGCGCGTGCAGGCACCACTCTCCGCCCTGAGCCCCTGGTCCAAGGCGCAGGGGAGGGAGGTCTGCCCTGCCCCTCAGTGCACCCCCGTGGGACAAGAGGGAGGTGCTGAGGGTCCCTAATAACCTCCTCTCTCTTCTGCCCCATCACTAGCTGCCTGGTGCACGGTGGGCCGAGACTGACCGGCCCAATACACACCCTGTGGATGAGCCTGGCACCCTGCCCTCCCTTCTTCTAAAGGACGTCCCTTCTTTTCTAGAGACCTTGGTACATGTGCTGTCTTTTCAATATACTTCCAAACAAGAATGTATTTTCCCGCCGTTTGACGTGAAGGCAAACCCCTTTCCCCGGTGTCCCCTCAATCCCCGTTGTGTGAGCGGCTGGGGCCCTGCTGAAGCCAGAGCCTGCGGGGATGGGGAGGCTTCCTGGAGCCAGCACCCTCACCCCCCGCCCTAACCAAATGGCCACGCATGCCCAGCCCCCACCGCATGGGGCCTGCTCTGGCCTCAGCAAGACTCACCCCCTCTACAGCACCTCCACCTTTCCCTCCATCTCTTCCACTCCCGGTGGACGTTCCTCTACCTGATAGGAGCCAAGACCCCGTAGTGCCCAACCGAGGCCTGTGCCGAGTCCCCTGCGGCAGCAGAGCCCACGTAGCCAGTGCCATGCGAGGCACACCGCCGCCGCTGTGACAAGCGCCAAATAAACTCCGGTTGGGAACGGCCTTGCACTGTGTGTTTGCTTCCCACTTTCCAGGTGCTAACCGCTGGCGGAGTGAGGCCATCAGGGTGCCTGGGGCCCTGGGCCCCTAATTAGCTCTGAAACCAGGACCAGGTCACCCAGAGCCTCAGCTTTCTTCTCTGTAAAATGGAGGTGATAACCAGGAGGTACATATTTTAACAAATAACTTTGTGCCTGTTTCAAAGTTCAGGGTCCCCAAGACCTCCCTTAGTTTCAATAACCCAGTAGAAGGACTCACAGGACTCACCAAGGCCACCATACGCGCGGCCACAGATGATGGCAGTGGAAGGGTGCAGACTGAAGTCGGCAGAGGGGAGAAGAGGTGGGGGGTGACATGGGTCAGGTCCCAGACGCACCTGTTCGCAGCCTGGAGTCGTCCCCTCCCAGTGGGGTGCTGCAGAGGCGCCCGTCTCTCCCGGCACTAATGGGCGACACGATGCATGGAGTATCGCACACCAGGGATGCTCACCAGAGCCTTGACGACCGGAGTTTTCATTGCGGTTGGTCATGCAGACATGGCTGACCTTGATCTCCAGCCCCTCTGAAGGTTGGGCTGGTCCCAGTTGGCCCAAGGGCCCCAAGTAAACAAAGACACCCCTATCAGGAAGGAGAAGGCCAAGGTCCTAGAGCTCACCTCCCAGGAGGCTGGTCACGGCTCCTCCTCCTCGTACACCTGTCTGTGAGCTCTTCCCACCAGACAGGACACCGAGACCCCAGCCCGGAAATAACGTTTAAGTCCTGTTCTGGAACCGGCATGACATCCCCGCTTCTGTCTCCATGTCAAGTTTAGCAGGAAGGATGTCACAAAAATCCCAAGGGACAAAGGAGAGAGCCATGGGTCCCTTCCCTAAGGTGGGCTGGAAAGGCAGCAGCAGGGGCAGATACTAAGAGCAGCACAGACCTGGGGAGGAGGAAGGGAGGTGACAGGCCCTAAGACAGGCCGCAGTGAGCCAGGCACAGTGGGAGCCCTGTGCAGGAAGGCAGGACCACGGACGTGCGTTTCCCCACCTGCTCCGAGCCTGGAGTGGCCAGCCTGTGACGTGTAGTTGTTACTAAAGCCATCACATGGGGCGAGGTCTCTGCCCACCCTGCCCCGCCCCCTCTGGCTGCCTGGAACCTGGCCCACCCTGCTCTCCGAGGCAGGTTCTGCCTGGAGTCCCACCACTCCCAACCACCTCCTCACAAGGCTTGATGCCGGCTGCTCACACAAAACCAGTAAAACAACACGGGCTTGTGGGAAGAGTAAAAGGCAGATTCAGGTCCCAGCGGTGCATCTCTGAGCCAACTTTCCTTGCACCCAGCCTCTCAGGGCCTCTCTTCCTTGTTTGTAAAGTGGGGAGAAGGCCCCTACTTTGAAGATCAGGAACTGAGATCACTTGCCTGGGTCCTGCGGGCGGCATCAGCGCAGCTGCCCCCACCCCCTACCCCAAAGCTGGTGCGGTCCCAATCGGCTCAGCTATTTAAAAAGTACTAGTCACAGGGGGCTGAGGCTCTTTGGGGTGCCACTGAGGAACGCCGGCAGCTGGGCAGGTTGCACTTCTGCCGCACATCACACCCGCTTGCCCCCACTGCACCACCTCTGCTGACTGCAGCCCACAGGCAGCTTAGAACCGCCTCAGTTCTGGGTGGGTGGAAACAGGCTCTGAAGAGAACAAATTTCAACCCTAAAAGGTATGAATGCGCCCACTTAATTTACACTATGGAGCTGGGCATGGGGCCAGACACTTGGAAGGCACCGTCCCTCTCAGTGCTGCCTGTGCCATCCTATGATCAGCAGGTGGAGAAATGGAGACACAGAGGGGCAGGCAAGTCACTCCCCAGGGGTCACGCAGCAAGTGGTGCCACCCATCCAGACCCGGAGCTATCTGCCCCCAAACCTGTGCCCTAACCGCTGCAGCACACAGCGTAGATACGTGCAGGGCAAAACAGCTGCAGACTGATGCACTAACATCCCAATGCATGTGGGTCCCCAGACAGTGAAAGGCAGAGTTACCGCACGACCCAGCACGTCTCCTCCTGGGTACATCTGTGTGTACTAAGCCCAAAAGAACTGAAAAGACGCACTGAAGCAAATGTGCAGACGTTCATAGCAGCACTACTCCCAAAGGCCAAAGATGGGAACAACCCAGATGCCCCTCTGCTGATGGACAAATACAGTGTGCTCTATCCAGACAATGGAATGCGACCCAGCCACGCAAAGGAATGGAGCTCTGACACGCGTGACGACACGGGGGAGCCTTGGAAGCTTTGTTCTAAGTGAACGAAGCCGGACACAATGGACCACGTGTGTGATCCCATTCATACAAAGTGTCCAGAATAGTTCAGTGGACAGAAACAAAGATTCTTGGTTGCCAGGGGCTGGTGGAAGAGGAAGGAGGGAGTGACTGCTGATGGGCGTGCAGTTTCTTGGGGACGACAAGAATGTTTTGGAACCAGATGGAAGTGGGGGGTCCCACAGCACTGTGAATGTGCTAAACGCCGCCAAACGGTACACTGATGCCACATGAATTTCACCTCAATCAACAACAACAAAAGTCTCAATCAGCTCACCTGCCCGAACACCTGCACCCAGTGGCTGGTCCACACCTCTGCCACGTCCCGGTCAAAGCCCCAACCTTCCTCGGGAGGCGCGCAGGGCAGTCCTGTGTGGGAGGCGGGCAACTCTTTAGGCGCTCGGGGCCAGCAGCCCCCTGGGCTGGTGCCCCTGCACAGTTACTTGGGGGCACCTGCGCCAGGGGAAAGGGGCTTCTTCAGGAAACTTGGAAGCCCCTGCAGCCCATGCTGCTCAGAGCAGCCCAAGTCACTTAAGACTACAAAACGTCACTCGGCCACGCTCACGTTCGTTGAATGAGATGTTTAGGGCCCTCCATTCAAGCACCGGTGCCGCCATTGACCAGGACCTGGTGCCAGGCCAGGCTCTGCACTGTGGGCTCTGCAGGTACATCTCAGCTCATCCTCTTGGCTGCCCTGGGAGGGAGGGGCTGTCCTCAGCTTTGTGTTACAGGAGAATGAAGAGGACCTAAGCCAAGGTCCCAGAAGAAGAAGGAAGAGGGCGGCCGCTCACCTAGGACTGAGGAAGGGTGCCCAGGCTAAGAAAAGCCGTAGCATCCTGAGGACAGGGGGCTGTTCAGAGAGGGATAGGCCTGGCTAAGGTCACACAGCTGGTAAGTGGCAGGCAGAGTTGGCTCCGACCTTCCAGACCCAGAGCCGATGCTTGAAGTCCAAGGACGTACTTCAGCCCTTCGTTCATTTCGTGGCTGTCGAAAACTTGAGGGAACCAGTTAGTACTGGAGCAAGGCAGTCCAAGGCAGAGCTCAGACCTTCCTTCAGTAGGTCGGACATCTACGGCGACATCCCAGCCGGCATTGCTTTGGCTGCATTATGTTTTGCGTTATGATAGTTGATTTGAGGCTCAGTCCTATGAGGACCACATCTGTACCTGTCACATAAGGGGATGGAAACTGTTGGTCCCAGTGGTGATATTTGTCACCCCTTAAAGAGGACCACCTCACCTCTTTTTAGCATTTCATGCATCCCACCTCCTTCCTGGTGTGCTGATTTTGGGTGAGAATTAGTGTTCGCACATCTCCCTGCTTTCCTTGGCTGCCAGGAAGCTCGGTGTTTACTTGCTAATGTCAGCCTAGGTTCTCTGGAAATCGATCTGCTGTTTGGCTCCCGCGCTAGTTGCTGTAGACACATTACCACCTTCAGTTCTCACAGGGAGCCTACATCACATCAGACACAATAAGCCTGCTCGTTTGCTGGTGGAAAAACAGATTCTTGGAAGAAATTTGTAAACTTCTCAAATCTTCAGATAGCAAGTGGTAGAGCCAGCGTTTCACACCGGTAGTCTAACTCCAAACCCAGCTGGCACACTGCCTGCTTCTCTGGCACAACCCTTCCCCGTCATGCTTCGCTCTCTTCTCTGGCTCCCTGCGAGAGTGGCCCTCGCACGGCCCCGGCCTTCCCGGCCAGCGCCAGGGCACTTTCCGGAAGCGCCCAGGGTACGACCAGTAAATGACTGTCCATTCTCACTGACCGCACTGGGGTGATCAGTGCTCCGGTAAAGCAATTCTGCCCCGATGCATACCCTCATCTGGGAGGACGCCGTGGCCACTGAACACAGGGTGGGCCAGGGCACAGGGTCCCATGTCTCCCTCACTGGGTCAGAGTCTACACCTGCAACCACAGTGTCCCGCCTCCACCAGCAGCCAGGGTGGAGGAGGGCAGGGTCCATCCCTGCCCTGGGGCTCAGGCACACCAGTTCCCACCCGCTTGGTCGCTCGAGGAGTGGCCTATGAAGTGGAAAGGAGATGGACGAGGAAATTTAACCCCAAATTGGTCCCGTCTCTAACTCTGTACCTCTCAGGACAGGGAGCCTTGATTTCCCAAGCCTCAGTTGCCTTGCCTGTAAAATGGACAAGTTTGAAAACATGCTCAAAGAAGCCAAACGAAAAGGCCACGTGGTATATGTGTCATGTATAGGAGACATCCGGAAGAGGCAAGCTCGTGGAGACAGAAGCGGATCTGTGGTTGGCGGGGGCTGGGGGAGGGGGTGGGGAGCGACTGCGAATGGGTGCAGGGCTGCTTGGGGGTGAGATGCTGGAATTAGGTGCTGGGGACGGCTCCACAGCTCTATGCATCGACTAACACCCACTAAACCATATACTTTAGAAGGGTGATTTCTTTAGTATGTGAATGATAGCTCAAAAAAAAAAAAAAATAATGCACATGGACAAGCTGGGGAAAGAAAAACAGAAAATGGTTCTATCACCACCATCCTCACCCAGCCACATTCATGCCACACAACATAACACACAGAACCTACCTGCAGGGAGGCGTCCTGGAATGCCAGCTGTCCCGAGGTAGCGAGAGGGGCCTGAATCCAGCGCCACCCAGGACGTCCCCGGGCCTGAGCAGGGTCCGTGCTGACAAGCACAGCAACACGGGGGAGCAGCTGGACGCCACCCACCTCCACACCCCTCCCCCCACCCCCATCTCTTCCCCTGCCTGGCCCTGAGGCGGACCTTGGTGCCCTCATCTGCACTGCAAGTGTGACCCCTCACTGCAGCACTGTTTGGGGGTTGGCAGCAAATCAAGAGCAAACAGTCCACTTGGCTTCCAGGCTCTTCGCTTCCGGCCAGTGGAGGGAAAGGGGGCTGTCTGCAGGGTGCCCCCCTGGAGCATGGGCCGGGGGCTAGGTTGTGTGGCCAGATCTGGGCATCCATCTCCTTGGGCGCCTCACGATCACAAGCAGGATTTCTGCATTCCCTGCGCCCTGGCCAAGGACCAGCCTGCGTCCCCCTCTACCCCCAGCGGATGCCACCTGAAGTCCCTTTCTGGGTTCTCCTCCATGCCACACTACCCTCACCCCATGTCTCTGATCCTGGCACCCCAAAGCAGGGCTCTCTGGGCCTCAGCCCCTATAGCTGTATTGTGTACCCCAGAAATATTAAGTCCTCCCCCCGGAACCTGAGTATGACCTTCTTTGGAAACAGGATCTTTGCAGACCCTGATTAAGTAACTTAAGATGAAGTCATAAGGAATTAGGCTGGGCCTGAATCCAACCACAGTGTCCTTGTGAGAAGAGGTGAAGTGGTCGCAGACACAGAGGGAGGAAGGCCATGCAGAGATCAAAGCAGAGACTAGAGAGACGTGCCTACAAGCCGAGGAGCACCGAGGAGTGCCAGCAACCCCAGGAGCTGTAGGAGGCAGGAGGGGCCCTCCCCCAGAGCCTCCAGAGGGAGCGTGGCCAGCTGACACCTCGACCTCTGGCTCCTGGCCCCCAGGACTCTGAGAGACTAAATTCTGCTGTCTTAACCCACCAGTCTGTGGTCATTTGTTAGCATTTTGCTTGCCATTGCACCAGAAACCCTTTGCACCGGAAGAAGCCCCAATGAGCAGCCTAGGAAAGCAAAGGCGTTGGTTTTTCCAGCATCTTTATGATGGAATTACACTGGTCTCACAGCTGGGCGGCCTGTGGCGGCCCCTGCTGCGCAGGCGCAGCCGCCCCTCACAAGAGCTCCAGGACGGCTGCCACCGTGCTCTGCCCGAAGATGAAGGTGCCGACGAGCACGGACACCACTCCCCAGACCTCCAAGCAGCACCTGCCAAGTCAACAAATGCACGTCAACACGCACTTTCCTGGAGTTTCCCACAGACAAGCCAAGCACACGCAGAAAACGTATTATCTGAAGCCCAGTGGCGTCACCGATTTGGAAAAAAATTCAGGGCATCCTCCCTGACCTGGGGGGATGGGTTTCTGAAACAACAGAAAAGAAAGTGCCCAAGGAGATTTAAAACCTCTGTCATTTCATAACTATTCCTGTCCACTATTTCATCAAAGCCAGAGAAGTGGGAGGAGGGAGACACTAATTCCAAACTCCCTTTCCGAGCCCTGTTCCTTCTGGGGTGGGAGGAATGAAGCCCCTGAAAGTAAGGGAGAAGAAGGAAGCCCCAAGTCGCATACGACTGGCACAGTGGCAAGGGGATGAGCACGCAGGAGACGGCGGTGGCTGGAACTGGGCGCTACCACGGCCATGTCAGGAGCTTCGTAATGTAACCAGAAGAGACGGTGCAGACAGACGGTGAGACGAGAGCGATGAGGATAAGATGCCCACATCAGGGCAGGGCGGGCGGAGGTATTTCCGGCCCCATTCACGAAGGCCGCAAGGACCCATAGTCGTGGAAAGGCAATCTCTAGTCCAGCAGCGGCCCAGCGGGGCAACCGCCGTGAGCACCCACCCACGAGAAGCAAAGCTGGGGAGCGAGGTGAACGTACCCCAGGGCTGCAGCGCTCCTGAGAGTGCTGGTGGGTCAGAAGGCCCTACAGCAGTTCTAGAATTAGAAATGTCTTAAAAGCCCATCACTAAAACTATTGTGAGCTGGGAACTCAGAACGAAAGCAGCAGGACTTCAAAGAGTACTCCAGGGGATGAACCACCAGACAATCGGGCCAAGCCCAAGGCAGGTTTAGAGGCCTCCAGAAAACGCCTTCTCAGCGCAGAAGGGAACCAAGCCAAGCCTGCTATGTCAGGAAAACCAGACTTGGGAAGTGGGAGACAAGCCCCAGCCTGCAGGGGGGGACCCAAGTCCACGGATGCTATAACTTAGGAGCATCTGTACTGGGCTGAACAGTGGTCCCCAAAATTCACATTCACCTGGGACCTGTGCCTATGACCTGACTTGGAAATAGGGTCTTCATTTGGAAGACCCTCAAATCCACATGGCACTCCAAACACAGGCCACAGCCCTCAGAGCCGAAGGGAGGGCCGCGCACAGACTGAAAGACACCAGGCCATGGTGCCGCTGGCCTGGGTTCGAGTCCCGGCTCAGACTCCCTCTCACTGCATGTATGTGGCCCCAGCCTGTGGCCAGCAGGCCTCTCATCTGCAGGACGACAGGCTCTCCACGGCCCCCACAGAATTCACCAGCTCCTCAGTCAGAGCCCCTTCGAAGGCCCGAGTTGCCACCCTGACTTGGAGACACCTACCTGGCCCATGGTCCTATCGGCTCAGTGCTGACGGCACAGATGAGGCACAGACCTGCAAAGGAAACGGGGTCACCCTGGCTCTTCACTGTGGAACCCAGTGCAGCCCTGGGCTCTTGAGAGCCCAGCCAACATGCAGCAGTCCCCAGGGGCCCACTGGGCCTGTAAGGCCTTGGCTCAGTGGCCCTCTGGCTGGCCCTGCTTGTGGCACAGTGGCGTGGTGGCATGGTGGCATGGTGCGGCGGCCAAGGGCCTGACTGATGTGGGGTCCCAGCTCAACCTCGTCCTGAAGCCCTGGCCTCTCTGAGCCTCAGTCTCACAGGTGACAGTGACAGCACACCTGCACACCCAGGTCGCTGTGATGAGGTGTTCAAGGCCAGACACCTGGGATGAGTCCAGGAACTGGCAGCTGCCATTGTGACCTTTCCCTTTCTTCCTTTTTTTCTTTGTTTTTTAAAATAATTCTTCTGGGATTTGCAGCCAGACAGCTCTACCTAAAGCCCCATGGCATGTGCCCCACCCCAAACCTGCCCCAGCCGGTCCTCCGCCCGAACAGCTGGAGCTGATGCACCACCCAGGACACGGGCACCGGGCCCAACCTAGTGTGTGTCACACGCCCAGTGAGCGTGGCTGACAGCTGACACAATGGCCCTGGGGTGGGGGGTGGGGGGATGGCGGGGGGATGAGAAGGCCATCTAACCTCAGCACTGTCATTTGAAAGCACTTCCCAGAGCCGGGACAGAGGAGCTGGGGTGTCCCCCTAAGCACCAGCAGCCCCTCCAGGGCTCCTCCTTGTGGGCAGAAGGGTCTTCCAAGGTACTGAAAGCGTGGCCTTGAGGCCTTGGCCTCCACGGTGTCCCAGCCCCAGTAACCCTCAGGGCAGGCCAACACTCACTAACACTGGGAAGGGTTCCTAAGAAACTGCCAGGAATGGTGTTTGCCGCCAGGTCGGGGACAAGGAGGAACGAAGATTTCATGGGGTACCTTTGAGCTGCATGAACTTCAAGTAATCAAACGTATTTTTCTATTTCATGCAATTGAAAACATTTTTAAAAATAAAACAAAATCCTGCAGAGTAGCAGCTGTGGGAGGTGGGCCGTGCTGTGAGGTTGACTCAGGCTGGCCCTGCCCCCTGGGGGCCTCTGTGCCTCGGTGTCCCGGCTGCAGGCGGGGCAGTAACAGGGCTGCCCTCAGCTTCGCCCATCAAGGGCGTGGAGATGTTTAATGAGGGAAGGTCCCCAAGGCCCCCGGCCCATGCCTGGCCAGAAAACAGGGCTGGGAGCCATCCTGCCTCCCACCCTCGAGCCCCCTGCCCCCTGAGCCCCAGCACAGGGGCTCCCTGCTGAGAGGCACACGGGAGGACAAGCAGGCAGCAGGTCTGGGAAGCGGGCGCCTCACCTGGGAAGATGAAGATGAAGAAGGAACTGATGCCACCGATGATGCCAATGATCTCGCTGAGGTCTGGCAGGAACAGGGCCATGGCAAGCGTCACGGTGACCCACAGTACGGTCAGCAGCATCCGGACCGCTAGCCCTGAGGGGTCGGCCAGGGCCCGCAGCCCACATGCCTGGTAACAGCTCCTCCTCCAGAAATCCTGCATCACCGACCTGGAGGCCACGCCAGCACAGCACGCACGGGCTCCTGGGGCTCTGGCCCTTGCCACCCGCCTGTCATGGGGCGCCCAGCTGTCCCCTCCCAATCGCCCTCCCACACAGGGGGCTTCTTCCCCAGGCACCACGCCAGCCCTCAGGTGGGTCAGTCCCCGTCAGGCAGCCGGCAGGGGCCACTCGGTGGGAGGTCGGGGAAGGCTGGAGACCAGGCTCCTGGCACTGCTGCCTGGCAGTGCTGGGCCAGTTGCCTAACCATCTGCCCCCACGGACTCCTCAGTGAGACGGAGATGATGGACGTCCCACCACATGCCAGCTCGCAGCGCCTGGCCCGAGCTGCACCGTGATGAATGTCAGCGCCCTGCGCTGAACGCAGCCCCGCCCAGCCAGCCTCACCTCCCCAGGAAGAGCACAATGGGGTAGACGGTCACAATGGAGATGGCAAAGAGGACTCGGGCAACGATGATGACTCCATCGTCCCCTGGGTAGGACATCAAGATGTCAGCAGAAACTTCTGTCCCAAAGGTCAGAAAGCCGTAAACGCCTGGCAGGTGGGAAGGGTGGAGGCCTGGAGAGCTGATTAGAACACGCTGTTCCCGCTCCCAACCCTGACACACTGACAGCACCGGGCTCCTACCACCTCTGAGGCTTTCCCTAGGAGATGACAGAACGTTCTGGAAGAGTTCCCTGTTCTGCCATTCCCCGAGGCTTTTCTGTCCTCAGCCTATTTGACACTGTTCCTTTCCCTGCTGGGCAAAGCTATTGCTAACCCTTCTTTCAGACAGCTCGCCAGGAGCCCGCGCACACAGTGGGTGCTGGCGGAAGCACCCAGCGCTCTGAGAACTCCACCGATGCCCTCCATGCCCGGCCCCTCCCACTCTGACAGCTAAAGACAGCCGCTGGCCCTGGTCAGTGGCTCAGTTGGTTGGAGCACTGTCCCATACACTAAAATGTAGCAAGTTCGATCCTGCTCAGGGTGCATACGAGAAGCAACCAGCTGTTTCTTTCTCACATTGGTGTTTCTCTCTCTCTAAAATCAATCAAGGTATCCTTGGTATGGACTACAAACAGAAAGCAGCTGGCAGTGCACCCATTTTCCTGATGGGGAAAACCAAGACCCAGGGTGGCAGCCGTTGCCAGAATACACAGCTAGTTATCACAGTACTACGTCCCGCGCACCAGGCCCCTGGCCTGCACCCAGTGCTGCCTCTCACATCCTGGTCATCTGCCCTGTCCGGAGACACCCATCTCTAGCTAAGAGCTATGGCTCATTTTGGTCCCTTGATCCTGCTGACCCTGGACCAGAACCATTTAGAGGTGACTCTCAGTGACCAGGTCATGGCCTTCCAACCCAGGGGCCTCTGACTGACAAGGACCTTCCCTATCGGAGAGCAGTCACCCAGCAAGTTTCTTGAAACCATGGTGACCAAGACACCTGACACATTTTCTGTACCCAAGAGATTCCCAAATCAGAGGCTCCAACAGGAAGATGAGAGAGTGACCCCCTGGGCTGGAGGAAGGTGCCCAGAAGTCAGCCTGAGCCTGGGACTGGGGCTGTGCTGGGGGCATACTGTGTGACCTTGGGCACATCACAGCCCGTCTCTGAGCCACACTTCCATCTCCTCTGAAGACCCTTTTGCCTACAGCACAGGTTTGTGAGCACCCAAATCCATCGACTCCATGAGAGCACTTTGTAAATTGCTACCCAGATGTAGCGCTAATGATGACCACCATTGTTGTCATCCCATCAGACAGCGGCAGGTGGGACACAGAGCAGGCTCTCTGGTGATAGCCAGGCCAGGAGGAGGGTCACAGCTTTGCCATGTCTAGTTTGGAGAGCTTGGCCAACCCACGGAAGCCCTTGGAGCCTCAGTCTCCTCATCTATGAAATGGGGACTTTCCTGCAGGCTGTTAAGGATCATGTGAGTGAAGGCACTCACACTGTACAGTGCTGTGCCCAGCACGCTGCAAGCTCTCTAGAAACACTTGTTATTGTTCCCATTTCTCCTGCCAATCCCTACCTAGCCCCTGGTGCTCCAGGCAGGGCCTTACCTGTCAGCGAGTAGACAAGGCAGCAGGCCAGCAGGGACAGCACGGAGACCAGGGCCCAGTGGGACAGGCTCTGGTTGCGCATGCTGCAGTAGATGGAGACAGCCGCTTCATGACACTGCACGACAGAGGGGGCCGGTGGGGCCAGCGGGGCGTTAGAATCTCCGAGAACAATGGAAAAAGCATCAGTGTCCCAAAATACAGGAAACCACCCGAATGCCCACCAACAGTAAAAAGTGTAAGTAAATCACCAGCTATTCACATGGTGGAATATCACACAGCGTAGAAAAAGGACGAGCACCCTCTACACCTCAACAAGAACCTCACAGCTCTCATGCTTTGCAAAGAAAGCCAGACACAAAAGAACATTGCCATGTGCCTGCAGTTGGAATTGCACACCCGCCCAGCCAGACCAGGGCCGTCCTTTGCGTTGTATGGTGTTGAGCAGCATCCCTGGCCTTGACCCTCCAGACACCAGGAACACCTGCCCCCACTGTTACACCTGTCTCCAGACATTGCCAAATTTCCAATGGGGTGGGGCACAATTGCCCCCAGACGAGAACCAGCACTTAGGGTGACAGCAGGCAGAATAGTGGTGTGGGCGGGGTGGGTGCCGCCGAATGGAATATGGCACGAGGGAGCCTGCCACGGGGCTGCCAGTGTTCTGCCTCCTGACTGCAGCGATGCTTACATGGGAGCGCACATACTTACGGTTACATATTCCACATGTACTGATCATATTGTCGTAAGAGAATTCAGTACAACGTACATCTAGCCCACGCCAAAAGCCCACCTGCGATGGGGACATGACTGACCTGGGCAGGTCCTGGGCGGTGGTGGCTCACACGTGCCAGGAGACCCTGATGCGCAGGCAGGTTGAGAGGCACCCCCATATCTGCATGTACCCGTAGGGTCCCGGGATCTTCCCAGGCTCCTGGGGCAGGGGTCCCACCATCACGTCCACTCACTCACTCACTTCCGATCAAAACCGGCCGTGCTGATCTGCTCCTACCCACACTCCAGGCTCCTCCAGGGCCACGCTCCGCCCACTCACTGAGCTCAGTCCACCTCTGTCCCTCGCACTTTGTCCCTCTGTCCCACGGCCTACAACTGCCAGGGTGAGCGACGAGCCTCAGGGCACCCGTGTGTCTTTGGCTTTCTGCCCAGGGCCTTCTCTGACCTCACAGGAGCCCGCTGGCCTGCAGCCCCAGGGACCCTCAACCAAGGGGCAGTGGAGCCCCATGGGTCAGGGCTCCCACGCCCTCTCTCCCGGACTCAGAAATGGGGAAAGTGGTTGGTGGTGGCTGGATGGAGCCCTGCTCTTCTTCCTCTGTCCTAAAACTCCTGGGTGAGTTTCTCTTGGGTTTGTAGGGAAAATATAGCCCGTGCCCTGAGGGCAGGGCTGCCCTGCTGGCACAGCCTGGGGGACGGGCTGGCAGTGTGCAGGCTCACTGCTTGCTCGGAGGTGGGTGCAGGGCAGAGGTGCACCTCCTGGCTAAGAAGTGGAGGCAGCGTGGATGTCCACCAGCTGAGGAACGCAAGCTAACAGTGGCCTGGCCCTGGAGTGGACTCTGACTCAGCCGACACATGCTACAACGTGGATGAGCCTCAAGGACACAGTGCCGAGTAAAAGGAGCCATCGCAGAGGACCACGAATCGTAGGAGTCCGTCTACGTGGACTGCCCAGAACAGGCAGATCCAGAGACAGAGCGGAGGCTCGTGGTTGCCGGGCGGAGGGAGGGGCAGGGCGGGGATTGACTGGTGATGAACAGGCGTGGGTTTCCTGTGGGGTGGTGGGGGTTTCTGAAGCTGCCCAGCTCCGTCACCACACGGACACCACTGGACTTCACACCTCAGAGGGGTGAGATGCACTCGATGTGAGTTGCATCTCAATGAAACGGTTGGTTTAAAAACCAACACCCGAGGAGTCTCGAGTGCAGTCAGGGTGGCCGGGAGCAGAGCCCAACCCCCCCCTCTGCTCCCCCAGACTCCTCTGACCCACTCTATGCAGGCTGGTGGGGGGGCCGTCGTGAAATGTGGGTGTGGCGTTTGAACCAGGTCAGAGCCCCTGCCCTTCACAGCCCACCCCCCCCAGCCTCGCCCCACTCCTCGGCCTACCTCCCACTCATCGCCCGCCTCCACTCTCCTCCAGCCCGGGTGCCATCTCTCCACACCACATCCATGCAGCCCGGCCTCTGGCCTCAGCCCCACCCCCACCTGCACCTGCGATTCACGTCTTTTCCCAGCTTCCCATCGCTGCGCACCTGTCCCTGGAGACCTCAGCCCAGGCCTCAGCTGCCAGGAGAATTGAATTGGGGAGCCAAGGCAAAGGTGGGGGGGCACGCCCTGCTAAGCATCTGAAAAGCAGCCCCCCAGTGCGAGCCTGTCACACCATATGGTGCTCAGCACTGGAGAGGGGGGTGGTTAAAGCCACATCCCAGCAGTTGTCAGCAAAATCACTGCCTCAGGTCTTTCAAAATATTGGGTGTGCAGGAAAAAACACGAGGAATTCCTGTAAACGGCTTGCTAAGCCCCAGCAGCGATACCATCAGCTCATTCATAAGGAAGAGAAATAAAAATGTTTCAGGAGTTTTTTCAAAAATGTTTCTCCAAGAAAATGAACAGAAACTGGAAATAGCTGATGGATAAGGGAAGATTAAAAAAAACTCAGGTTAGGAAGCTGAGATAGCGTCGCTCCTGAACCACTTCCCCCAGGAACCTGATGGTGCTTCGGGTGGTCTGGTTAATGGTGTGGCAGGCAGGTGTTTGAGAGAAGGGCAACGTCCCCTAAAGCAGACAAGGAAAGCATGGAGTCGGCTGCCACCAGCTGAGAGAGACAGGGAGACTGGAAGGCAGGGAGCAGAGCCTACACGAGCTCTCACCCTCGCCTCCAGCGGCCCATGGGGCACCCACCTAGCAGAGCCCCCTAGAGCTCTGCGGCCCCACCAGGCACACTCTCCCCTCCCTGAGTCACCGGTGCTGCACTCTCCAGCTGGACCGTCCTCCCTTCACCTGGCCACCCCCCACCCATCTTCCAGGGCTAGATCAGAAGCCCCTCAGCTGGGCTGCACTTGCTGAACCCATTCTCACTCCACGACTTCCTATGGAGAATTCTGTATATCCTGCCCCGGACCTGCCACACAGCCACCTGCACGCCTCCCAGCCCTCCTAGCCCCCAGCTGCCCACGGCAGGCTCTCTCCTCCCCAGAGCCCCGGGAGCAGAATCCACCTGGCCTCCTGCAGGAGGAAGCGGGCAGGCCCAGGCAGCCAGGCATGTGAGGATGCTGCAGAGGAGGGGACAGCTGCCGAACCCCCACCCCCTACTCTGTCCTGGACCCAACTCATCTGCTGCAGCTGTTGGCTGCTGGTTGGGGTCCCAAGTTCAACAGCAATTCACACGCACCGAGCCCAGACCCGCACCGAGCCCAGACCCGCACCCACGTGCCCAGCCTCTGAAGACGGCCTGTCTCAGCCTAGGACAAGTCTTCACACCGCTCTGCTGACAGGGAGGCCACCCTCTCCCACGGGAGCAGGGAGCCACCACAGCCTGCGAAGGCCACTCTCAGCACAGGCACTAAGGTTACCTGAAATCCAAAGCAGATGGTGGGGAAGACACTAAACACGGAGGCCCAGGAGGAAGCACTGCAAACGGAGGAGAACAGGTGGTGATTACAAAAAGTTCGACTCGAGACAACCTTTGACGCGGAGACGAGTTTTGAACAATGCCAGGAAGGTGTGACTACGCATGACTGTAAAATACGCTTTTAACCGTTGCATCCACTACCAGGTTTGGGGAGAGAGAAAAGGGTGTGTGTTCACGGCTGCACTTTCCAAATGCATTTGTGCTGACACTTTGGCGACTTGACCTTCTCTGCGTGGGCAGACCTTGGACAGGGCATGGCAAGCTGGTGTCCCCAGCATCCCTCTGAGGCTGCCTGTCCCCAGGGAGGTTCGGGGCCAGGGGTGCAGGCAGCCAGTGTCCACCAGACAGACACCCAGCAGTGCAAGGACTCTGGGACCTCTGTCCAAGCCTCCAAAAAGGCTTGAGGTGTGAGTGGGATGGAATTTTCAGGATGGTGGCCTTCCAGCTTCCTTTGACTAGTGGCTCTAGGTGCCAGCATCCAGCACCTTTGGGGACATATGGTGGGGTGGGCCATAAACAACTCCTGCTACAGAGTCAGGGTTTCCTGGTTGTTCCAGAACAGTGGCCCCCAAGGGGTCCATGTCCTTCTCCAGGGACCTGTGCACATGTGACCTGACGGGACAAAAGGAACACTGCGGGTGTGACTAAGGGTAAGGACTTTGCAGCGGGAGGTTATCCCGCATCACCTAGGCCCAGCGTGTCACATGAATGCATGAAGTCAGAGAGCCTGTCCTGGCTGTGGTCAGAGGGAGCGGTGACTACAGGGACGGCAGAGAGAAGGGGTGTTGCTGGCTTTAAAGATGGAGGCAGGGCCGCCAGCCAGGCATGTGGTGTCGCCTAGGTGCTGGAAAAGACCAGGACACAGGCTCTCCCCTGCAGTTCCCAGAAGGAGCGCAGCCCTGCCCACGCCGTGCCTGCAGCCCAGGGAGACGCATGGCGGACTTCTGACCTCCGGAACTGAGACGGGAAATCCGTGTTGTTTCAAGCTCCCAAGTTGGTGGTGACTTGTTACGGCAGCCACGGAACCCCGACATGGGGGTGTCTCTCATTCTGTGCTGGGTCTGGCCGACTTCACCCTGGACGCCGCGCCTGGCGCCTGCCCACATAGTGGGGCTTCCCTGACCCTCCTCGGCAGCACGGTCACCTGACACCCAGCTTCCTGCGCTGATGAGGAGCAGAGAGCCCACATCTGCACCGCACCCTCTGTCTGTCTGGGACCTCTGGGCCCACGCGTGCTGTCCCCTCCTGCCTCTGTGGGAGAGACAGTCTGAGCCTCAGGCTAAGTCCCCGGAGCACAGGACCCTCCGCTGCTCCCGGCCCCTGACTCCAGGCTGTAGTGACTCCTGCCCTGACCAGGTAACGCCACCAGTGGCTTCCATGGCCACATTGACGCCCAGGACTCAGTCCCATGTGATCCAGGAGCGGAGTTTGGCAACAATCATGCCAACCTTCTGGAAATTTTGTTCACTGACATCTGAGACCCACCTTCCATCATCCTCTGTCCTGGCTGAATGGTGCTCCCCAAATTCACACCCACTGGGAGCCTCAGAACGAAACCTTATCCGGGAACAGGGCCTCTGTAGATGTAATTAGTTAAATTAAGTCGGGGTCATGCAGGAGAAGGGTGGGTGCTAACACAAGGACCGGTGTCCAGGTGTCCAGTAGGAAGAGAAAACAGTCGCCCGGGGGGGCCGTGGGCTGAGGGCGGCAGAGGCCGCGTGAGGCAGCCATCCTTCAGCCAAGGGCCACTGGCAACTACCAGGAGCTCAAAGAGGCAGGAAGGGGGCTCCCCTAGAACCGCAGAAGCAGCTCGGCCCTGCTCACACCTTGATTTTCGACTCCTGGACTCCAGAGCCGAGAGGACACATTCCTGTTGTGTGAAGCCACCAGGTTTGTGGACAGTTGTCACAGCAGCTCCAGGAGGCTAGCACCTCTCCTGACTCCCCACCCCTCTCCGACCTTCCCCTGCTCCTCCTCCCCCCCTGGCCTCCCAGTGCTGGAGAGAGCCTGTGGGTCCTGAGACCAGTTCTCACCAGGTGCCTTAAACGCCATCTCTGGGCTTGACGCCAACCGCCTTTCTCCCTCCAGGCCAGGCCTCCCTGTCTCTGAACTGCAGACACACGGTTCTGACAAGCTGGCTGCCCGGCAGCTTCATTTAGAAGTTTCAAAGCCGAATCCAACGTTGGCCCTCCCCACCTGCCCCCTCCGTCTTATCCACCCTAGGAAACAGCACCGACAGCCTTCCCAGCGCTCAGGCCCAAAGCTCAGAGTCTCCCTGGACTCCCCCCCGTCTCTCTCTCACACTCCACTTCCAATCCGTCCACCTGCAGGGCCCAGGGCAAAACAAACGGGCCGGACCCCTGTTCAACAACAATGGGATGGTGCCCTGGCCGGGTTTCTCAGTGGGTTGGAGCGTCATCCGTACACCAAGAGGTTGTGGGTTCAATTCCCATGCAGGGCACATACCTAAGCTGTGGGTTCGACCCCTGGTCAGAGCGCACACGGGAGGCAACCGATCCATGTCTCTCTCTCCCTCAAATTGATAAAACACACCCTCGGGTGAGGATTAAAAAGGAAAAGAATGTTGTGATGGTGACCGAAGGGTGTGAGACAAAGTGCGAGGCCTTTCTGAGCACAGGGCCCTGGGTGACGTTATAGGTCATCGCCTACGGAGCTGTCCTGTCACCAGATCTGATTTCAAGCCCCCGCTGTGCTCCAAACCCTGCAGTGGTTCCCAGCAAAACCGATGTCCTGGCTGAGGCTCCGCATGCCCACAGGACACCCCCCGCCCCTCCCCTGCCTTGCTCGGGCTGATCGGGCCACTCTGGCCTCTTACATCCCTGCGCCCTCTGCCCCAGCACCAACATCTCGCCGACCAGTTCTACTGCCTCCAGGCTATGGGGACACTTCTGCAAAAGCCTAACAGCCCCAGGGTGGTATGGCACTTGGTGTTTTGTGTCCCTTGGCCGGTCTCTGGTCCTTAGGAACAACAGCTATGTCCAATCTAAAGCAGGGAAGGGGCCTTTGCTGGGCCCTAGGGCATCAGAGACGCCAAGGGATTCACAGAGAGGAGCCAGAGCTCTGTGCAAATCAGGGGGAGAAGTGCCCGTGCTTCGGGGATCCCCCGCAGCACCCCAGGAGGTCATGAAAGGCCATTCCCTCAACTCACCTCAGGGCAGGGCGGGGTCCCTGCACCAGGACCTGGGCCCCAAGGTAGTACTGCGCCACGATGACCAGGGCCAGGTAGCAGGCGGCCAGGGTGCCTAGGAAGCTGACACACAGACAATGCGCAACCATAAACGCCAGGGGCCACCAGCCCCGCCAGGGAGGACTGGGGACCCACACGGAGTGCGGTCTGAATGCCAGCTCTGCCCACACCAGCACGGTGTCTGGCCAAGTTCTGCTTGCTCTGAGCCCTGATTTCCTCATGTGCACCCCAGGGCCAGTGGCAGGCACTTCAGGCAGGACAGCTCTCAGGCCCAGAGGTCAGGCGGGCCGGCACCTGTGAGGCTGTGATGGCCCCCTAGAGCCCCCATCTCTCCAGCAACAGCCACACAGACACTCAGATTTGGCATCTAAGTCAGGACACTGGCTGTGGTGGAGGAGGACCCCTGCCTCAGCCGGGCTTCGCAAAACAGACGGCCAAGGGTGGCTCAAAGTCTCTGCCCACATTTCTCTGTTTCCGAGGTAAAAGGTCCATTGCTGCTCTGAACTCAGCAGGGAGATGCAGGTTGCAAGTCTGTGGGTACTTTTGCAAGATTTGATTCTTTCAAAGACATACATAAAGCCACACGGACCACAAAAGGAAGAGAAGGATGTGCGTGCCGTGTCTCCGTCTGTGCTGTGTGCGCACACGTGTGTGTGTATAAAGTCTGTACTAATTAAATAAAACATCGCAGCAGGTTACACCATCATGGCGGGTTTCTTTGTTGCTTATCTATATATTGTCTCACACACAGACGTTACCTGTGTAATTTTTACTTTTTCTCTCCTTGTCCAAACAGGAAGGCCAATGTTAACAGCTGCCCTGTCAGAGGCGGACAGACGCCCCCACAACAAACAACGCCCGTGGTGGGGACCCAGCCGAAGCCACTGCCGGGCCAGGGAGTGTCCGCAGTCGCGTACCTCGTGAATTTCTGGAACCCGATCTCCTTCGGGGCAGACAGGGGCAGGATGACCAGCATGGAGAGCAGGGTCAAGGTGAAGCGCTGGTCCACGTACCAGGGCGGCAGGGCCGGCGGAGCACTGGGCAGGAGGAAGCCACACACTGGCGGGAAGGCGGAGAGGCGGGGAGGCGGGAAGGGGCTGCAGTGAGCCCTGCACGGCTCTCACCCAGCGGTCAGGGCCCTGGCCGTGGGCTCCCAGCAGTCAGGGTCCCTGGTAGGGTTCGCCACGGGCACTACGTCAGCCCTGCGAGTCCAAAGGGACGAGTGTGATGGGGACCCTGTCACGTGCCACCACGAGGGAAGAACCCTGGCTGCAGGAATTCATTCAACAGATGTTCACTGAGCTCGGCTCTTAGGGCTGGAGTCCGGCAACAAACGGGGCACGACAGCCCACTTTCGAGGCACCTGGGCCCTTTGTAAAAGACCTTTCCTGTTTTTGCTCTAGAGCTCAGTGGCTCGGTGTGCCGTGTCCAGCTAGGGCCTGGCATGGCGTTTTGGTGCGGGTGCCAGGTGGAGCCACTATTCTTTGTCACCGCTGCATAACAAGCTGCCCCAAGCAGTGGCCGGGAGTGACCACTGGCTTATCTGCGGTGAGCAGAGTGTGAAGAACTGGGGCTGGGCTGAGCTGGCCACTTGTGCTCCAGGTGGGCCTGGCGGGGGGTCCCTTGGGAGTACTCAGCTTCTGGGAGGGCTGGTCTGGAGGGTTCTCGATGGCTCTCCCCGCACCAGGTGCCTGGTGGGGACTCCTGGACTCAGCTGGGCCTTCCCTGCAGCCTCAGGGATCCTCCACATGAACCCCCCAGAGCCTTGCCCCTAGCAGCTAGAAGGTCCCGGAGACCACAGTGGACATGGTCCGTCCTCTTGAAGGCCAAGCCTGGAACTGGCATGGTGTCACATCTGCCATACTCTCCTGGGCCACACTGTCACAGACTCTACCCTGATCCAGGGCAGGGGACACAGACCCCGCCAACCTCTCAGTGGAAGGAACACCGGAGAACCAGAAACTGTTTTATCCCACCGCAGTAAGAAGGGAACTTTGGAGATGGTATCAGAGGCAAGACAGATGGGGGAGGGGAGAGCAGAGCAGAGAAGGCAAGATGGCTTGAGGCCGGAACCCACGGGGCAGCTGGCTCCTGCAGCCCCACTGAGGGGTGGCTGAGAGCTGAGCACTGCCCTGCCCTTTCTTTGTTCTCGCCAAATGCTCCACAAAACCAGCCAGACGAAGAAAGCAATGCCTTATGAGAATAGCTTGTTTCTACTGAAGTGGCACAAGAGGCCAGTTCCGTGTCATGGTCACTGCACAGAGGCAGCCACGCAGCTGGGGGAAGCAGGCATTCTGGGCCAGACATGCCAAGAGAAGGCACGCACCCAAGCTGCTCCGAGATCTCGGTGAGAGTTAAACTGCGCACGGCGCGGCACGAGGTGCAGGCCCTTCTATCCCTCCGACCTCCTGAAGCCAGGAACCCCTGCTCTGATATCAGGGCTGTCCTTCCTGAACCTGCACTGTCTAAGACATTCCTCAATGTCCTCAGTACCAGTCACTTATAGTCAACTCACCCGTACCCAGTGCATTCAGTGACTTCCCCCACCTCCACTTAATCCCCCTCCCAAGAAGCCTGGACTTGCCTACAGAAAGACCTAACCAGAAACACACAAACCACACCCTCTCCATCCCAGTCAGTTCACCCAGGGCCAGTGTGGCCTGCATCCTTATCGATGCTCTGACCACTCTGAGTGCTCCACTGCTGAGCCTGAATGCAGCTTCAGAACCCTTCTCAACACAGGAGCGCTGCCAACTGACCAGAGCTGAAACTGATCCACCCTCGGCTTGCCGTGTGGAGGCAGGGCATCTTGTACCCATTCGCTGACTGCAAGGTTCAGATCTACCAGCCTTAATGCTTTTTGGGATAACAGTGCTGCCCAAAACATGGAAGCCTTTAATTTCAATATCTCATAGATGCTAAAATCCTCAACAAAATATTAGCAAACCGAACAGAGCAATACATCAAAAAGATCATACACCATGATGAAGTGAGATTTACTCCAGGAATGCAAGGTTGGTACAGCGTTCACAAATCGATACATGTGATTCACATATAAACAAAATGAAGGATAAAAATCACATGACCATATCAATAGATGCAAAAAAAGCATTTGATAAAATCCAGCGCCCATTTATGATAAAAACTCTCACCAAAGCAGGATTAGAGGGAATATACCTAAACGCAATAAAGGCCATGTGTGACAATCCCATTGCCAGCATCGTACTCAATGGGCAAAAACTACGGGCATTCTCCTTAAGATCAGGGACTAGGCGGGGATGTGCACTTTCATCTCTCTTCTTCAACGTAGTACTGGAAGTCCTGGCCACAGCAATCAGACAAGGAGAAAGAAAGAAAAAAAAACTGCCTTTTGCTCCAACTTCTGGGAATCCCACTTCTGGGAATATATCTGAACGAACCCAAAGCACTAATTCAAAAGAACATAAGTACCCCTATGTTCACTGCAGTGTTATTTACAATCAAAATTGGAAAGGAAGAAGTAAAACTGTCGTTATTTGCAGATGACATGATACTGTACATAGAGAACCCCAAAGATTCCACCAAGAAACAACTGGAACTTATAAATGAATTCAGCAAAGTAATTATCCAGAAATCAGTTGCATATTTACATGCCAATAGTGAACTAACAGAAAGGCTAATTAGGAAAACAGTCCCATTCACAATTGCTACAAAAAGAATAAAACACCTAGTAATAAACCTACCCAAGAATGTCAAAGACCTGTACTCAGAGAATTATAAGACACTGAAGAAAGAAATTGGAGAAGATATAAATAAGTGGAAGCACACACTATGTTCACAGATAGGAAGAATTAACCTCCCTAAAATGCCCATCCTACCCCCAAAGCAATCTATAGATTCAATGCACTTCCTATCAAGATTCCAATGGCATACTTCACAGAACTAGAACAAATATTTGTTTGGAACCAAAAATTTATATGGAACCACAAAATGCCCAATATTAGCAACAGTGATCCTGAGAAAGAAGAACAAAGTTGGAGGAATCATGCTGCCTAATATGAAACTATACTCTAAGACCATAGTAATCAAAACAGCATGGTACGGTCATAAAAACAGACATATAGATCAATAAAACAGAATAGAAAGCCCAGAAATAAACCTACAGCTTTATAGTCAATTAATATTCAACAGAGGAAGCAAGCACATACAATGGGCTAAAAACAGTTTACTCAATAAATGGTGTTGGGAAAATTGGACAGATACATGCAGAA
Organism: Glossophaga mutica; assembly: GCA_039655065.1. Taxonomy (NCBI): domain Eukaryota; kingdom Metazoa; phylum Chordata; class Mammalia; order Chiroptera; family Phyllostomidae; genus Glossophaga; species Glossophaga mutica. The sequence continues at coordinate 27,742,492 of CM077315.1, forward strand.
AAATGAAACTAGACCACACACAAGGATAAATTCCAAATGGATCAAAATCTTAAATGTTAGATCCAAAACCATAAAAATTGTAAGAAAACATAGGCAGCAAAATCTTGGACATTGCATGTAGGAATATTTTATTGGATATATCTCTCCAGGCAAGGGAAACAAAAGAAAAAATAAACAATGGGACTACATCAAACTAAAAAGTTTTTGCACAGCAAGGGAAATCATCAACAAAATAAAAAGACAACCCACAAAATGGGAGACCATATTTGCCAATACATCTGATATGGGTTAATATCCAAAATTTATAAAGAACTTACAAAACTCAACACCAAAAATGCAAACAACCCAATTTAAAAAAATGGGAGAAGGACCTGAATAGACAGTTCTCCAAAGAGGACACACAGATGGCCAATAGACATATGAAAATATACTCAAAGTCACTAATCATCAGAGGAATGCAAATTAAAACCACAATGAGATATCACCTCACACCTGTCAAAATGGCCATCATCAATAAGTCAACAAACAACAAGTGCTGGCCAGGATGTGGAGAAAGGGAACCCTCTTGCACTGTTGGTGGGAATGCAGACTGGTGCAGTCACTGTGGGAAACAGTATGGAGATACCTCAAAAAATTAAAAATGGATCTGCCTTCTGACCCAGTGATCCTACTTGTGGGAATATACCTGAAGGAACCCAAAATGCTAATTTGAAAAAAAAACACAAGTACTCCTATGTTCATTGCAGTGTTATTTACAATCTCTAAGATATGGAAGCAGCCCAGTGTCCATCAGTAGATGAGTGGATAAAACAACTACGGGACATTTACACGATGGACTAGCACTCAGCTGTAAAAAAGAAAAAAACTTTACCCTTCGCTACAGTATGAATGCACCTGGAGAACATTATGCTAAGTGAAATAAGCCAGTCAGAGAGATAAATACCATGTGATTTCAGTCATATGTGGAACCTAATAAACAAACTGAACTAACAAGGAATACAGGGACAGACTCATAGGTGGAGAGCAGATGACAGCTAGTGGTGGGGGGAGAGGAGGGGGTGGAGGGATCGAGCAAAAAGGAAAAAGGACTCATGGACATGGACAACAGTGTGGTGAGTATGGGGAGGAATGGGTACAAAGGGACTAAATGGTAATGCAAAAAATACAATAAAGATTAAATTAAAGAACAATCATATTCCAGCTAAAAGTCTGTGTGAGCCCTGACCGCTGTGGCTCAGTTGGTTGGGCGTTGTCCTGCAAGAGGAAGGGTCTTGGGCTAGATTCCCAGTTAGGGCACTTGTCTGCATTGGGGGTTCAGTTCCTGATTGGGGCATATACGAGAGGCAACCAATCTATGTTTCTTTCCCATATTGACGTTTTTCTCCCTCTCATTCTCCCTCCCTTCCTCTCTCTCTAAAAGTGAATAAAATCTTTTTTTAAAAAAAGTCTGTCTGAGATCATCACGATGATAAAAAAGCAAGAACCAGCCATATGCTATCTCCAAGAAATGTATTTTAAAACCCAGGTCACAGGTTCACTGTGAATGAATAGGAAGAGAAGTACTGCATAAACACTAATCTTAAGACAGCTGGAGTGCCTATATTTATAGCATAGAAGGTTGATTTAATGACAAAGTATTATCAGAGATAGAAAGGGATATAGCACAATAATGAAAGGGTAATTCATAGGTGTGTGCCTAATGACAGAGCTTTAAAACCACGAGGAAAAAAATGGACAGAATTAAAGAGAGAAATAGATAAATCTGCAATCACAGTTGGAGATATTATCACCCCCTCTCTCAGACTGATAGAATAACTAGGCCATAAAATCAGCGAGGCCGTGGACAAGCTGTGCAAAGCTGTGGCCCACCTTGAGCAGCGCAGACCGCACATCCAGAAATGCTCCCAGACCGAACCTGCGGGGCCCACAGACAAGCGCCAAACGCCCACACGCTGAAATCACAGAGTGTTCTCTAACCACGATTCGGTTAAGGTGGAACCCCAAAAGGGATCTAAAAGAACTCCCAAATAATTAGAAATCAAACCACACGACACTAAACATCCTGGGAGGCAAAGAAGAAATCACGGCAAAATTTAGCAAACGTTTTGAATGGGACAAAAATGAAAAGAGAACGTATCAAAATTGGCGGGCTGCAGCAAAAGCCTTGCTTAGAGGGAAGCTGTTAGTGGGGAACTAGAGACCAACAGGTGCATGGGGTTTAGGGTCTCCGACGTCCCCAAATTGAAGGTGTCATTGGATATCTCTCATAGGGGCTTCCTTGCAGTTGACCCACTGGATGCCCCAACCACAGCCCCTGCCCCCCATGACTCTCCCTGCGCTGGTAATTACTAATTCCCAGTCTCCCTTGTCCAGGATGTTAGGAGCTCAGGGGTGGTCTTGGTCTCTGCTGTCCCCCCAGTGTCCAGCTCAGTGTCCATGTCCTGCTTGTCAACCAGGAGCTCCAGGGGCATAAGGAGCACCGAACCCGAGGCAACCCCACCTGCAGCACAGGTACTTACGCTTGTCCAGCTGGTCCCCGATCACCCTGAGGAAGGCCACGGAGATCATGAGCAGGTTGACGATGAAGCAGGCCTCACACAGCTTCCCGATGGCCGGTCCACACAGCCCTCCAACCACGCCCTGGTAGGTGGCCTGGCCACTGACGGAGGCGGCATAGCCCAGGATGACCAGCCCGCTGATCAGGAAGGCCAAGGACACCTGCAGAGCAGAGCTGTGGGCTGGGGTGCTCCCTCGAGCCACCACTGCAGCCAGCTGCCCCTGGGGACCTCAACATGGCTCCCTCCGCAGGGCCTCGCACCTGCAGAGGTCACGGCTGCCTACGGCCTAGGGCCCCCTTCCCCGCCCAGAGCAGAGCAGGTAGGTTGTCGAGGCCTCGCTGGCTGTCAGTCTTTTACCTGGGATCCATACACACCGTTCTGCCCAGTCGGCAGCTCTGGGTGTCAGAAACCCGGAGTCTGCACAACCGTGCTGAAGTAGGACAGGTTACCTGTATGAAGGTGTATCACCCGAAGGGACACCACAAGTGTACCTCTATCAAGATACAGAGCATTCTACCACACCTCTGAAGTGCCCCCCTGTCCCTTCCCGCTCACTTTCTGCCCCCATCCTGTCCCCAGAAGAAACTGCCGATTAGTATCTTTCTACTTTTACATATTTCTGTGCCTGGCTTCTTCGGCTCCGCCATGTCTGTGAGATCCAGCCACACGGGATGCATCGGATGCTGCTCCTGTTTCTGCAGTGCGCCACTCCATCATACGGACATGGCCACAGCTGCTCCATCCGTCTGCTGCTGACAGACACCTGGGTTGTTTTCAGGTTTTGGCCACTGTGATTAAAGCGCCGAGCCCTCCAGAACAAGTCATTTTGGGGACACTTTGTCCTCCTGGACACACACTCGAGAGAAATGCTGGGTCATAGGGTAGACGTGTTTTTAACTCTAAGAAATCACCAAACTGCTTTCCAAAGTGTCACTGTCACTGGATGTCCCCTCCGTGCGTGGGAGCCCCACCTGCTGCAACAGAGTTCAATGGGTTTGAGTCTCTCCAGCACTGGCGGCTACCGGTCTGCAGACTGAACTTGGTCTCCCGGCCTCAACACCCCTCCCTCAGTGCTGGGGAAGAGAGTAAGGCAAGAGATGGGATGCGCTCAGCCCAGAGGCCTGGGGGAAGCTAGGATGGCTGTCCTCAGACACAGTTCATGCTCCTGGACAAGCAGATCTGCTCTGTACTAGTCCAGACGCCACAGCTACAGCTCCTGAGGAGAAGCATCTAATTGACCTGTGTGAAAAGAACTTGAACCTTCAGAGTCAGAAGGGACACAAGGCTCCCTCCAGCCACCGGACCCTGGTTCACCTGGTTCCTCCTCCTGGAATGCCCACTCTCCTCCGCCACTTCCCCTCACCTAGGGAGTGCTTGCTCTTCTTTCCCCTCCTCTGCAAGGTCACTTCCTCCAGAAAGCCCCCTAAAACTTCACCCCGAGGGACTCTCACACCCCTCGCCCCCGAGCTGAGGCCCCCAGAGAACCTTGTGCCTGCGCTGGGCTGCATGGAGATGCCCCAGAGGACAGGCCTGCAGCCCCACGGCCAGAGCCTGTGGGAGTGACTTACTGGGCAGTCTCTGCAGATGTAATGAGATGGAAAGGGGTCTCTGCAGGTGTCATTAAGGAGCTCGAGATGAGGTCACCCTGGACCTTCTGGGTGACCCTGGAATCCAATGACAAGTGCCTCATAAGAGACAGAAGAAAAACCAAAAAGAAGAAGGCTGTGCGATGGTGGGACAGGGGTCGGAGGGATCTGGCCACCAGCCAAGGGCGGCCGGGGCCACCAGGAGCTGAAAGAGGCAGGGAGGACCCTCTCCTGGAGCCCCCAATGGGAGCTGAGCCCCTGCTGGCACCTTGATTTCAGACGCCTGGGGCCCAGGACCGTGAGAGGACACATTTCAAGCAGGGGTCTCTAAGCTCTGCGGAGCCTGGGTCGTGTAGTGTTTTGCTCACCATTTAGTCCCCAGAGGAGTGCCTGGCACAGAGCAGGCACTAAGCAGATTTCTGCGGACAACGGGAAGGGAGGTGGGGACAGGGAGACCTGAGCCTCTGAGCGGCAGGACAGTAAAGAGCCCTTATGCTCCCAGGTCCAGGCTCCGCCTCTGCAGCTTCTGAGAGAGGGTCCAGGGTCACTGAATTTCACTAATCCTCCAGTGCTAAAGGGGTCACGAGAGACCTACCACCTCGCACCACTAGCCTCCTGGAGGTGGGGTTTTAAAGGCGCCTCCAATCCTAGTTGGTACCTTGTAAAGGGGACAGGGCAGAAGTCTCGCTGGCTAAGAGGAGGGGAGAGGCGGGAAGGGCAGTGAGCCCAGTACCCTGGTCCAGGGTTGCCATTATTCATGTCTTTAGACCACATCGCACAATGCACAAGCCCTACCAGCAGGCAGCAGCCGCATCCTCTGGGCTCATCAGAAATGCAGTCTCAGACCCACCCAGTCCTGCTGAGTCAGCACCTGCATTTCAGCAAGGTGCCCAGGAGGTGCTGCACGCAGTGTGAGGAGTGGGGTGGGGGGGCCACAGCTTTGCCTGCCCCCCGGGACTGGCCACCTCTGTGCCAACCACACCCCCTCCCCTGCAGCCCCGTGGCTTTACAGTAGTTCTCATGCCTGGAGGTGAAGCTCCTTCCTCAGTGTTACGTTAGGGCAGCCTTTCTGCCGCACGCATCCCAACACAGCTTTGTTGCCCCTCTCGTGTACCTGGACAAGTTCTTCCATTTGCACTGGGGCTCAGCTCAACGGCCTCTCCTCGGATCGGCCTTCTCTGACCACCTGGGTCATGTCGCTCCACCCCTGTCGTATGACCCTCCTCACACTCCCCACCGCCCAAAATACCTTATTTGACTTTTTGTATCTAGCCCTATGTCTTAAAACAGTTAGAACAGGACCATTAGCAGCTGACTGCCATAAAAACAGATTTGGGGTACCCGTCAAAGAGCTTATCACAAAACACAGGCGTTCCTATCAGCCAGAAGGAATCTTTGCAAATAAAATTCAGCTGTGCTAATCAGTGCTTCTCCGCTAAAGGCGCTTGGCCCCTGGACTTTCTGGAAAGGGAATTCAGGCTGGAATGCAGCCCGCAGAAGCAGCTGACGACCTCTGACATGGCAGAGGGCCTGGCCCAGCTTGGTGCGGGGCTGTTGCCACCAGTCTGAGTCCTGGCCTGATCTGCACGTGCACCGAAGCTCTAGTCACAGAGCTGAGACCAGTAGTCACTTGGCCGGGCAGTTGCTCAGACGCTGTGTTCTCGGCGCCCCCTCCCAGCCCTGGCTGGCAGCAGACCTGGGAAGGTGGTGGACACTCTCTGCCCAGGTCCATAGTTATCTTCTCTCCTCGTGAGCTCAGCAGGCAGAAGACCAACCCCACAGGTCTAGTTTCTAAGACAGGCAGCTCTGCAGACCCACACCCAAGGATCCCACCTGGATTCTGCCCCAGGAGACCCCCACAAAACGCTTCCCAGGGGCTTACCAGCTCCACCAGGAAGGCGGGGATCACCCCGCCGGCCTTGTGGAAGGCCCAGGGGAAGTTGAGCAGGCCAGCCCCCAGCGCCGATTTCAGGAGGATGAAGACAGCACCCAGTGAGGACAGACTGGGGCTGGCCGTCGCCGGCTTTGCCAAAGGGCCTCTGCTTGCAGGGGTCAGTGCCTCCATGTCTGGAAGCAGCAGAGGGGTGGAGAGAGGGGACAGTGTTTGCACTTTCTTCCCAGTTCACAGATGGCATCATCCTCTGGCTGTGACAGCTCTCTCTCCCCAGTTGTCAGAGCTACCACATCTGTCACATTGTCCCCAGGCTGCCCTCTGCCTCTTCCCGCGCCTCCACTCCCCCTTTACCCTTTGCACTCCTGGGCCCGCCCCTTCTGGGCCTCACCGCTTTTCACCTCAAGGAATGCCGCCCCCACCCCTTCCCCTGTAGCTTTCTCCCTATTGTTGTCCGTCCTGCTCTCCCACTCAACCCAAGGCCGCCGGACCCCTCCCTTCCCTTCTCCTCCAAACCCCCAGCTCCTTCCTGCCCATCACCACCACCACCCTCTCCCGCCCCTCTGACAGACCTAGTCCTTACCACCAAGTGCAAACTTCACGGTGAGAGACCGTCCTTGCCCACCACAGAGGGACAGGGACTCAGGCTCACTCCAGGTGGTTCAGCTGCATTTCTTGGACCTGGAGGGGTGGACGAAGGAAGATTCTAGCACTGCTGGGGTGGCTAATGAGTCGTGAGTGAGGGAGCCCTAAAGAACATGTGTTTGGGTCGTGTCCCAAAACCCAGGCGGACAGGGACACGAAGTCAGAGCCATCTGTCCCAAGAACTTGCAGCTTCTGAGACTGCTGGCCTGAGAAAGGGAATCCGAAGACTCCCTCCCCTCCCACACCCCAGTACAGGCCCCTCCCCCGGGGCGGGGTGTTCCCAGACTGGCAAGGGTGAGAGGGAGCTCAGCTGGGAGAGATCAAGGGGGCACACCTGCTCTTGTGCCCTGAAGGGGTCTGTTTCTCCACGCCTCCTCCTGCCATGCCTTCCTGACACCCCCAGTCTGAGGGAAAGGGCTTGGAGCTCAGTGTCAGCCTAGCTTCCCATCTGCACAAGGGGGCCCGTATGCCACCTCGAAGGCGGGTGCTGGGAGCTGCAGACTGAGGCCGGCAAGGGCAGCAGGTGCTTCATTTAGATGCTCCCCAGTTGAACGTGCACAGAAGCACCTGGGGTTCCTGACAAAACGCAGATTCCTATCGATTCCACCTTGAGACTCCAGGTTGAGACTCCGTTTCTCACAAGCTCCAGGGAGGAAGGCGCAGCTGCTCCCTGGACCACACTGTGAGTAGAGGCCACCAATCCAACCCCACCTGTTGTCAATCGAGGTGGCAGCATAAAAAAAATGGTCCTGGTTCTGGGAAACAGGCCCGTGGAGGCCAGATCTTGAATTCAGATGTGACTGTGCGTATCCCTGGCACCCAGGCTGAGTGTTCCCTGCCTTTTTAAATATTTTATTTATTTATTTTTTTTAGAGAGAGGGGAAGGGAAGTAAAGAGAGAAATATCGATCAGTTGCCTCTTGCACACCCCCAACTGGGGACCTGGCCTGCAATCCAGGCAAGTGCCTGGACCAGGAATCGAACCAGTGACCTTACAGTTTGCAGGCCAGTGCTCAATCTACCGAACCACACCAGCCAGGGCTCAAGGGCCCTCGAGGGTATGTTTGGTCACAGATCATGGGGCCCCACCCCTCACATTTCTGATTTAGTGTGTCTGAGATGGGGTCTGAGAATCTCCTTTTCCAACCAGCTCCCAGATGGTGTCCATGCTGCTGGGCCGGGCCCCTGCTTTGAGAACTGCTGCCCTGCGTTAAACATCGTCAAGGCCCAGAGTCTCGCCCAGTCAGCCCTTATCCATCGGCCACCGGCTCGGCCCTACCCTTTTACTCCCTGTGGTTTCTCAACCTCCTGGCTGTGTCACCTCCTTGCTGCCGACCCTTTTCATATCTCTGCACATGGTCCATAAATGCTTGACCTGCAGCGTGGCCGGCCTCCCAGCATGCAGTGGTGAGAAGGGAGGAGGACTGTGGCCAAAGAGCTCAGAGCTGGGCCAGGTGCCCGGCAGTGCTTACATTGACACCTTGGGAGCAGCGCTCACTGTGAACCAGCGCTCAGGGCAGTGCTGCGCGTGCTCACACCCAATCCCAAGGGGGCGTTGCCTTAGTCAGGCAGAGAGGGAACCAGGCTCAGGCAGGTGAAGCCAATGGCTCAAAAGGTCATCGCTGGAAAGTGACAGGCCTGGGATTCAGCCCCAAGTGTGTGTCACCTCAAAGTCTGCAAAGTCATGTCGTCTCCCACCCCCTGCCCTGACTCTGACTGTGAGTGCTCGGGACAGGAAGCACTGAATGAATGAGTGACTGAGTGAATGAATGAATGGATGGCGGGACGAATACACGGACTCCAGGAAAGAGAGAAATGGGAGAGTCGCATGGCTTCCCCCATGTGTCAATCTCCTGAGTCTACTGTCACAAGGATCACAAGCTGGGGGGCTTAGGACAACAGAAATTTAGCCCTGGCTGAGTAGCCCAGTTGGTTAGAGCATCATCCCAATATTGCCAAGGTTGCAGGTTCGATCCCTGGTCAGGGCACATACAAGAATCAACTAATGAATGAGTATGTGAAGCAACAAACCAGTCTCTCTCTCAAAATAAATTTAAAAAATGTTAAAACCCACAAACTTGTTCTCCCAGGTCTGGAGGTTAGAAGTCTGCAGTCAAGGCGCAGGAAGGGCCGAGCCCCCTCTGAAGGCTCTAGGGGAGGGGCCTCCCTGCCTCCTCCCGCTTCCGGGGTCTCCAGGCTTTTCTTATCTCGTGGCCATATCACTCCGATCTCTGCCTCTGTCCTCACGTGGCCTCCCTGTGTCTGTGCCCTCTCCTTTTCTTATAAGGACAGTGGTCATTAGACTTAGGCCCCCTCGGATGTTCCAGGAAGATCTCATCTCAACATCCTTAATGACACCTGTGAAGCCCCTTTTCCTAAATAAGATTGCATTCATCAGCTCTGGGTCATGGGCTTATCTTTTAGGGGCAACATTCAACATACTGTATCTGGAGTCTCAATCACTCAGTCATTCAACAAACACGGATTGATTGATCACCTACTGCATGTTAGGCCTTGGGGATTCAGAGGCAAAAGAGAAAGTCTCTGCTCTGGAGCAGGACAAATAACTGTGGCCCAATGGGAGAGGGAGTAGACCCTGAGGCTCAGGAGGGAGAGAAATCTGGAGGAGCTTCTTGGAGGAGGTGCCGGGAGCTGAGACCTCTATGCACCTTTGGGGGAAGGTGGCTGGGGGAGACATTCAGGGGAGTGGCAAGTCTCTGTTCAAAGGCTCAGACCCCAGGATAAGCCAATGTTCCCAGGAAGGCCGAGGTGTTCTGGTGTTGGGGTCCCCTTGGTGGAGCCCCAGGTCAGGGCCCCTGGGAAAGGGCTTTCTTATGATGAGGTGGCAGGTGGAGCCCGGGGAGCAGCCAGCTAGGTGTAGGCTCTCCCAAGCCATCCGGTGCAGCCCCACCATCTGCTTTCGCTTCCACAGTGGCCCCTAAGGCAGGGAGGAGGAATTGGCTGCGGCTTTGTTCTCCTTAGTCTCAGCTCCTGGCACCTCTCTACCCCTGCCTGGGCCTCTCATTAGCCACCCATTAACACGCATGACTTAGAAATCGGCCACTGGGCTGTGAAACGCCACTCAATGGGGAAACCTCTTAATTCCGAGGGGCTTTGATATGCTCTCTCTGCCAACATCCCAGGGCCTGGTGACCTTCTCCTAGCAGCAGAGAGGCGCCCCGCAGGGCCCCGTCTGTATGGGCGGCGGGTACTCTGGTGCACAGGAAGGCAGTGGGGTGGCACACGGGTGCCGCTGGGGGTGGGGCAGCTGGGGGCTTAGATCAGCGCTACACTTGGGAGCCAGCTCCTGTCTCCTGCATCATCCTACCAGGTGAGCAGCTGTCACCAGGGGTCACTCCTGTGGTCCCTCCTTTCCTACTCCACAGAGTATGGGTCACAAGACAGGTTAGGAAGTTCCAGGAGAAACCGACCTCAGCTTGTTTCCCAAGAAGTGTGACAAGAAGTTCTGGAAGACAGGCGAAGGCAGGTCTCAGGAGCCAGAGTGCCTGGGACTGACGGGTGACCTCAGCACGCACTGACCGTGATCTGGCCTCCCTGGAGTCACCTGTAAAATGGGGTGGGCAGAGCTGCCATCCTGGGAGGCTGTTAGAGGCTCAGGAAGAACATGCTCACGGCCCAGAAGTGAGCGGTGTGCGTTAGCTGTTGTTGGAACAAGGACAGGTCACTTCCATTTTTGGCATTGATATGTTTTCCCTTGGCTTCATTCCGAGCTTCTGGAACAGCGTTCTGAACCTTGGCCACCCGAGAATACCCAAGGGACTCTCCCAGCCACCAGTGCCGACCCACCCTCAGGGCTGCAGATGAACTTGGCCTGGCGCCGCCGGGTTTTCGATTTCTGTGAAGCTCCCAAGGGATGCTAATGTGCTGTGGAAAACCTTAGTTCTAAGCGGTAGGGACCGTGTCTGCCTCTGTGTCCCTGAGCCCAAGCCCCTCTTTCCCCTGCAGCTTGCTGCCCTGGCCCGGCCCAGAGAAGGCAGCTGAATAAAATGCTGGGTGGAATGACCCTGACACTGAAGGGGCAAAGCCTCGAGGTCTTCAGAGGACAGGAGCCGTGGACTTTTAAAGGCGGCTCCATCTGTGCCAGTTAGCCAGGAGGGACCCAAGTCCTCCTGCGAGAAATGTGGGACAGCTCAGGGACAGAGAAACCCAGTGAGCTCAGCTGAACAACGGTCCCCAAAGGTCTCCTCAGACTAACTGCACGGCAAATGGGACTTGGCAAATGAGAATGAGTTAAGGAGCTTGAGATGGGGCGAGTACCCTGGGTGATCTGGGTGGCCCTAAGTGTGACTGCAGTGTCCTTAAAGCAGGAATGTAGGAGAGGTCAGAAGTCAGAGGTCAGAGGAGAAGGTGCTGTGATAACAGAAGCAGAGGTTGGAGGGATAATAAAGGAAGTGGCCGTGAGCCAAGGAATTTAGGAAACCTCTAGAAGCTGGAAAAGGCAGGGAAACGGACCTCCCCTGGAGCCTGCAGAGGGAACCAGCCCTACTGACCCTGACTTTGGCCCCGGGAGACTCTTTCTGGACTTCCAACCCCTAGAACTGAGTAGGAGAATAAATGTGGTGTTTTATGCCACGAATTTATGGTGATTTGTCTCAGCGGCAACAGGAAACTGATACACCAGCACCTTGAGGTCTGAGACCTGGAGTCCCACAGGCCCCCAGCTCTGGGGGTTCAGCAGCAGGGGTCTCTTCTGCAGAGTAGAGCCGGGAGACTCCAGGTAAGACATGGCCCAAGGGCACTGGCCTTGCCAAGTCCGGCTGTCCCCTCCCTGTAAGGAGCGGCTGGTGCCAGAGTTCCGCTATGGATGAAGAAAGGGGAACTGCATCCGGAAGGGAAAGGAAGCATCTTCAAAGTCATGTTGCTAACCTTCCACCTACCCGCTGCATCCTCAGGAGACCACTCCACAGAGGCTTCAGCAGGAAGAGAGGCGGCTCACAAATCCTGAGGAGGGCTGGCTCGGGGCACGCTGCATCACCTGCGGCCTGACCCCCAGAGGGCCCCTCCCGGTCTCCAAGCTGGGGGCTCCCACCTTGCCCGTTCACAAGAATCCCCTGGGGGAACCTGGTAGTAAAATTCACAGAACATAAAATTCACCATTTTAACCACTTTAAAGTGGACAGTTCAGGGGCAAATAGTACGTGTGCGATGCTGTGCGACCATCACCGCCATTCGGCTCCAGCACGCGCGTATCACGCCGGAAGGAAACCCCCACCCTCAGCTCCCGCCACTCTGCTCCCCTCCCCCAGACCCAAGCTGTCCGGATCTGCGGTCTCTGGATCTGCCTGTTCCCTGACGGGTGGGCGCGAACGCTACGCCGTCTTTTGGGTCTGGCTCCTCTGACTTGGCATGACGTCTTCAGTCCGTCCACTTGGCAGGTGAGCGCAGCAGACGCAGCGTGACGGCTACTGGGACAGGTTCGCTGACGGCAGGGCCCCGTTCCCGTTCCCAATCCTGTTCCCGCCCCCTCGGGGTCACCGCGCGCGGGGCCTGCTCCTGCAAGAGTACAAGAGGGACACGTGCACGTGCCGGGAAGACCTCAGACCTGCGTGTCCCTCACAGCAGGCGGGGCTGTGAGTGGTGCGGCACCTTCGTGCCTCCTGCACTCAGAGCCCCGCCTGACTCTCCAGGCAGAGTGGTCAGGGATGAGTCCTGGGGCCCAACCTCCACGCCCGGCCCCTCTTGGTCCCCCAGGGCTCCCACGGTCTCTCTGGGGTTGTGATGGGTTGGTTGCTTGTTTTTTTGATTTTTAAAAAGATGTCACTGTTCACTAGGACAATGACAGTACACGCCAAAAGAAGAAAAGATTCCCTCAAAGCAGGGCACTGGCCTGGCCTGGGCCACAGCCTTCAGGCACATCTGTCACTGTGATGGACCCCTGACCACAGCTGATGTGACCGAGCACTGGCCCTGCGTCAGGCCCGTGGCCGTATGACAACAGCACAGGGCCTGATGCCGCGATCAGTGAAGGGCCACAAGCAGGAGGTCATCGGGCTGGAACTGGACCCCAGGGCCAGAGCCCCAGTTCAACATCTGTGCCCTGAATAGTGACATCCTTTCTAGAACATTCCTCCCACGTGGGCCCAGGTATCCCATGGCAGCCACCGAACAAGGCCTTTCTCCTTGGACAGTGCATCGCACACCTGCGCCCAGCGGTGGCGTCTTCCCAGGGACTCACTCCCCGCCATGGAAGCTCTCCCCACCGAGCCGCCCTCTCCAGCTCAATCCCAGCCGCTCCTTTGTCCACCTCGTTCCTCCCATGGCTCTGTCCCAACAGCCCGATCAGTCATCCTCCCGGCTTGCCACACTGCCCCTGAAGTGAGGCAGACACAGACACCACACAGACGTCGGCAGGAGTGGTGGAGGGCTCGTGCCGATCCTGCCTGCACTGCTCATTGTGTGATTCTGGAAGGTGCTGCCACTTTCTCCGTGAAATGGGGCCAGTGATGCCCACTCTCCAGAGTCTGTGTGCAGACGACACGAATGCACGTCCTAGACGTAGCGGCGAGCCTGGCACCCAGCTGCCAACAGTACCTACCGTTCTGGCTGTGGAGAGGGGAGGCTCCGCCTTCATTTTGTTGCAGCTCTGAGCACAGCTCCTTTGGCAGGCACCCCACATTGCTGCCCGGTCCAGCACCCCTGTCTATGCCCGTGGGTGTCAGTACTGCTCAGACCTGCCCTTTATTCAAAGACCAACCATAGTCTTTCCGTGTTGCCACTGAACTTCATGTTGTTAAATTACCCCTCATGTAGGTCCCCTTCTTGAAGCTGCAGTCACCACAGGTCCCTAAAAATTGTGGTATCTTAACAGCTCTCTTCTGCTCTTGACTTAGCCTCACTCTTTGGGCGTCCATGCTTGTCCATCTCTACCCTCTCCTGTCCCAACTACGTGACCCTACAAACATGCACCCAAAGACTGCTGTGAGTGTGCTCGGTCCTGGGGTGGCCCTGCTCTAAGGAGCAGGACCTGTCTCTGGAGACAGCACGTAGGGCAGCAAGCGGCCTCGACACAGGGAAGAGACGGTGGCAGGAGAGCCAGCCCTGAAGACGAGTGACACGCGTAGACATACACCTTGGGCAGAAAGGGGACAGCCTGGGTCGAAGCGCCATCTTCTGGGGGTGAGGCCCCCAAGCTCCCAAGACACAAGTGAGCCCGAGGCTGCAGCTAGCGTGGGCACTAGACCCCCAGCTCACTGCGCTGGGCCCAGAACTTCACTCTGCGGTCACCTCGCGTGCACACCGTTTGCACGACTGCACAACAGAGACGGAGAGGCTTTGTCTAGTGTACGTAAAATGTTCTCTAATTCAATCATCTGTGGACATTAAAACTGGGAGATTTCACACTTCTCTAGAAAAGTCACCATGTGGCGCTGGCTGGTGTTGCTCGGTGGATTGAGCGGCAGCCTGCAAACCAAAAGGTTGTGGTTTTGATTCTCAGTCAGGCACATGCCTGGGTTGCAGGCCAAGTCTCCAGTTGGGGGGCGTGCGAAAGGCAACTGATCGATGTTTCTCTTGCACATCAGTGTTTCTCTCCCTCTCTCCCTCCCTTCTCATCTCTCTAAAATAAATAAATGAAATCTTTAAAAAGGAGAAAAAATCAAGATACGCTGATCCTGAGACAGGCAAGGCCTGGGTGCTGTAGCATGTACCAGTCTTGTGACCCGCTGTTCTATGCTGGGGAAGGTCCTCATTCCCCTGTGGGGCAAGGATGGGCCGTGACCTTGGCCCTCACAGTGCTGTGGAGCAGGTGGTGAACAGTCCACAATGGTGGGGGCGGGGGCGGGCAGGGGGACCAGAAGGCTCCATAGAAACAGTGCACAAGCCCCTCGTCCTAAGACGTCACACTGACACGCGGATCCACAGCCTGCCTCGGAGGACAGCACGCTACTGAGCCTACTCGGCCACGTTCTCAGGGCTGCGTGGGACAGGGAGAGCTTCGTGGGGCCTGCAGCCACGGCTCCACAGCCTCAAAGCAACGGCAGCCACAGAGCGCACTTAAAAGTGGGAGGTCTCCAACATGACCTGCCAAGGAGAACCGCTCACAGCAGAGAATCCCTCAGGGGCTCCTCCCTCGTTCCTGGGCCTGCATCTTTCCCTTTCCCGGACTTCATCAGCAGCCTGACCCCACATGGCCTCTGCCCATTTCCTCCCCAGTCGGTCTGTCCTCGGCTGTGATGGGAAGGCTGATGTTCGGCCAGTTGGCATACAACCAAGAGACTGGTCAGGCAGTGGTTAAAAACTAAGAGGCTGCCTCAGATTGGTCCCTTAGAAATGTAGATAAAATGGACTTTACCAAAATGAAACCTTTTATGCTTCAAAAGATACCATCAGGAAATGAAAAAGACAGTAGAATAAGAGAAAATATTTCCAAGCCATGTATGTGGTAAGATCTAGAATATATAAAAATCTCTTAAAAGTCAGTAATAAAAGGACAGCCCAATTTAAAAAAAACAGGCAAAATCTCTGAACAGACATGCCTCCAAAGATGTACAAATGGCCGAGAAGCACACGAAAAGGCACTCAACATCACTAGTCCTTAGGAAAACGCAAATCCAAACCGCAATGAGATGGCACTTCGCGCCAGCAGGAAGGCTGGGATCGAGAAGATGGGCAGCACGGGCGCTGGCGAGGACGTGGAGGAACCAGGACCCTCACACACAGATGGCGAACGTGCGGCACGAGGAAGCCGCCTGGAAATGAGGGGTCCCGCAGTTCCTCGGGAACTCAGGAACAAGAGCTCTGCGGTTTCCTGACGCAGACACCGGCCTGCAGTGCCCGCAGCGTTATGGATGAGATACAGAACAAATTCACACGGACTACCAAGTCCTGTGGAGGAAGGGGGACGGCCTGGCCACTCTCTCAAGGGGAGAGTGTTGTGTGCCCTTGCCTTGACAGGTTTTTATTGGGTTTCAATCTGCACAGGAATACAGGTAAAGCTCATCAGTCACTGTCAGGCAGTAAGGATCAAACAACAGACAACACACAAAGAACTACAAGGGCTTATTCCGAGTCAGGGTCTGTTAGCTAAAGGGCTACAAAACTTTGGGAAACAAACTCATTTCCTGCTCAGACCCTTATTTAATTGAGAGCATTCTAAACAAAGCAGGTTTCACAGGATTTTATGTATTCTTTCTCGGGCCTGATCACCGGGGAACCTGCCCTTTCCAGCACAGGGCTGCGCTGCCCTGTCATTGTGTCAGGCTTAAGTCAGGCAGGAGAAGGAAGGCAGCCAAGAGGTTACAAGACTTCTTGCAGACAGAAGGACTCAGGCTATGTCCTAGCTGAGGGTCTATCACCCCCTTTTGCTTTAGCCCCCCAAGTCCTTCCTTGGGGCCTCCATGTGATCGTGCCTGTCTTAGGTCATTCCCCCTTGGGGAATCTTACCCATCATTGGCTCACTGATCAAGCATTGGGGCCAGTTACGGATGAAGTAAAAGAAGCGGCACCCCTGCCAGGGAGATAAGCTTTGTCTCCTTAGTGGCTTATGGTCCGAAGGTCATTCACTCAGCCTTAGCCATGGAAGGGGGTTACAGCTCCTGAAACGAGGCAGGGCGGTTCCCAACAGTTTCCCTCCCATGTGTCTACCCCACAAACGTGAACACTCGTGTCCACTCGAAAACTGGTATGCACACGCCAGAGCAGCAACGTTCCCAACAGCCAAACGGAACAAATCCCATGTCCATCGGCTGGGCAGTGCACAAACAAAACGAGGTCATCCCTCAGTGGGATGTTACTCCACCGTAAACAGGAACAACGTGCTGACCTGCTACCACAGGAGTGTCTTGAAAACATGCTAAGTGTCAGAAGCCAGTCGCAAAAGGCCATGTACTGCTTGGTTCTGTTTACACGAAATGTTCCGGATGGGCGAATCCGCACAGACAGCAGATCAGCGGGTGCCGTGGGCTGTGGGGGAGGGAACGGGGGCTGACCTGTGAACAGGTAGGTGCAGCAGGGCTTCTTCTGGGGGCGACAGAAGTGCTCTGGGATCAGGGGGGTGACGGTTGCATGACCTTATGAATACACTAAAAGCCACTGGATTGTACACTTTAAAATGGAGATTTTTATAGTATGTGAATTAGGTCTTAACCACAATTAACAGGCTACTACAGAACCCATCCCAGGGTATCATCAAAGAGAAATGGGACAGGTGGAAGAAGAGCCCGTGACACAATTCTTGCTCGCTTCATACAGGTAATGCATATTTATTGAAAATTTTTTCACCGACAATGGTGAAATCGAGACCCCATTATTACAAAACATGATGGCAGTTGAGACTTATAAAAATAAAGCGAAGGTCTATGTTTCACAGATCTGTGCAATCTGTCCTTCAACCCTCAGTCTGTCCTTTCACCAAAAAGGAGATCAGGGAACCTGGTACTCCTCATGATGGAATAGTAAAAAACCGCATTCCACTGACGAAAAAAATAGCTTTGCTTCCAAATAGCACAAGTCTTTAAAGTGACTTTTTCCCAACAATAAATATAGAAAATAGCCTTACTGAGCGTATCTTAGCTTGGTCAGGTGTGTCGTTTAAAAGCACATCCTCCCTCTCGGGTCAGGAGACCCCAGACAGCCTCGGACATTCCCCGAGTCTTTGGTGCATACAGCGGCTGGGTGCAGTGCCCCCCGAGGCTGATCCATGGAGCCCTCCCGCGGGACCCTGGCCACAGCACACTTCAAGCTGCACGCGAGCCTCCAGGCATCACAGGGGGAGGCCCCTGTAGAACGGACTCCCAGAGCCCCGCAGCTGAAGACTCAGGCCCTTTAAGCAGGCGGCCCCTCTGGAATCACCACAGCTCCGCCTGCTCACCAAGGCCGTGAGGAAAAGGCCTGCTCTGGCTCTCACGGTCAGCGGTCTGATGTCACACAGAAGGGGTCTTTGGTGGGTGAACTTGCTGCATGAGCTGTGGGCGCTTCACCCTGGGTTTCCTCCGCTTCGGCCTGCTTTTGGCCTTGTTGATTTGTACCACAAAGAAGGCCAGGACCACCATGGCTCCCAGGAAGGCAAAGACGGGAATGGTCTGGCCCACCTCCTGGTTGTAGCGGCCAGGCATGATCCCTGCAAGAAGACAGCGGCAACGATCAGTAATACCACAGCTCCTTCTGCCACGACAGGCAGGCTCATCGGAAACGAAACGCTAATAAGCTCATTAGCTGGGCTTGCAGGGCAAACAATCTTTAAACTTCAGTTAAACCCCGGCCATTAGTAGAGAATGACTGAGAGACCTGCAGCCTCGCTGTTCAGACTGGCAGCTTCTGAGCATACGTGTCTGGCGGAAGGTACAGAGAGGTCTCCGCTCCACCCCATGCTCACCTCAGACGAAGACCAGGACTGGCCTCCCTTCTGTCACAGGAAATCTACAATGGAGCTGCCATGAGCTGCTTTTTATTTAAAACAATGAAAGATGGACAAGTTTGGATGCTGGGAAGAAAACAGGGTGCTTCTTTCCCAGCTGAGTGGAAGGAAGGAGGGGAGGCCAGGCAGGAACTTAAGGACGGTTGGCTATGTCCCCACTTTCTGGGAAAGCCCTCCACAGAGGACACGTGTTTGGAAACGAAGATTGGCCACTGGAGAACCCTGGCTTCACAGTCAGAATTACTCTGTAACTGAGCAGTGCTGGGACCCCGTAATTCCTGTCTGCAGTGCACTCCAGGGCCCACAGGCGAGGCCCTCAGGGGCTTGGCACCAACACACAAAGTTCCAAGGGTTGTTGCACTGAACGGGCAGGTGCAACCCCTTCTAATCTCTGGAGTTTATGGCCAACTCCTGGAACCAGAAGAGACATTGCCTGTACACGCCTGGAAGAGGAGAGGGGTACCCAGAGCAAGAGCTGCCCGCATACTGCTGAGGTGACTTGGTGCCAACTGCCCCGGGTGGGGGAGGGCCTGTCCCAGACAGGCCAGTCTGGCCAAGGGCCATTGTCTGTAGAGGTTACGTCTGCTGTCACTTAGGGTGAGGGAACAGAATCAGGTCAGATCTCCTGAATGTAACTGAGAGCCCCGCCCAGGCAGGACAGGGCCGAGCATCAGTGGAGACCTCTGGGCCAAGGGCTCAGGGGCCCAAACCAGCTGATGACAGGCACCTCCTAGGGTATATAATACATGCTTGTTTGCAGAACTTAAATAAAAATGTACAAGTTACTCTGCTGGAAAAAGTTTAAGTGTAATGCTAGGCCATCATAAAAGACATTCAAATCTGAAGATCACAGAACTTTCTCAGGGAGATGATGCGGTGTCACTCTCTCAGGCCTGCTTATGGCCTTGCTGACCAATCCTGTGAGGAAGGCCAAGACCACTGTGGCTCTCAGGCAGGCAGGGAGGGAACTGGGGGCCCGCTGCCTGGGGAGGGGAGAGGACTCCAAACAAAGCAGCGGGTGAGTCAGCACAATGCCCAAGCGCTGAGAACTGACCTCCAGGGATGTCCCAGGCTCCACTTTCTCCCGGAGACAAGGGTCTCACTTGAGGGCGATTCGATCGGAAGTTGGGTAATACCACTTTGTCCAGGTCAATGGAGAGTAACTTCTGATGCTTCCAAAGATTACTTCAGGAAAATGGATTAAAACAAAATAAAAATAAGCAATTGTACTAGCCTAGGAAGCTTACTTAGCCAATACCTAAGAAACAGAGTGACTTAAAGAGAAATGTGAAATGATGTCCCATTTACATCTACCTAAATGCAACTGTGGGACAGCTGTAGTGACAATTTCCAGGTCCTGAGACAGAAATGTCGAAGTTGAGTCCATACCCACAGGATTTTAATGCCTGAGCAGGGATCAGTCCTACTGGGTCTGTAAAGCTGCCCCCTGGGAAATTCACTCGGTACTGGGAGAGGAAACGACACCTTAACCTCCGAAAGGCGCTCAGGCCAGTGGGGCCAAAGGCCCATGGAGGTCTCTGCCTGGAGACACTTTCAGATGAACACAAACCAATGCAGCAAAGGTGGCTGCCCCCTCTGCCAGAGGCTGTCTCTGCCCTCAAGGGCACCGCCAGCAGGAAGGAGAGTAAGGGGATACGCAGGAACCCAGGAGCTGAGAGAGACGAATGGAGAGGAGCAGCGGCCTGGCCCCTGGGCCAGGAGGAGGAGGAAAGGAAGCACATGCTTTGTGAACTGTGCGGGACTTGTTACAGCAGCACTACTGTTGTTCACTCTGAGATCAGAAGAACCTGTTCAGGCCCATACACCTCAGACCTGAAGAACAGAGACTGACGCCCTGCAAAGAGTAACAGGGACCTTGGGAGGACACTTAGATGCAAGCGCAAAGAATGCAAACGGAAAAATGTGAAAACACTTCTGGCCAAAGTGAGGAAATGAAATAAATGTGTTTGCAAATTATGAATTTCCCCATTTTTCTGCTTCTTACTTTCATTTGGAAACGGCTGGCCTGTCTCTTACTCTGGCCAATGAAAGCAAAGATGCTCAGTTCCACTGGCAAACGGGGCGAAGGCCAGCAGGAAGCCAGGCGACACTAGGCCTGCGGAGGAGCGGACTTCCGCGAGGGAAGAGAGGAACGACTACGGCGCACCTCCCCCTGGGCGACTGGCTGGAAAACGCCATCGAGTACTGCGACCTGTTCTACTCCCCGTGATTTACCCTTCCACGTCACGTTTAATCAGTCTGAAAATTAAACTGGCAATGTTAAGTTACGGAATCAGTGACATTTAAGCTTTATGACTCTGTGGCTGAACATATACGGAGCTATATGTTAATTCTAGCACGTGATACCTACTCTGGAATTCGTTTATCTGGCAATGGCATCTTCTAGTTAGGCGGCTGTGGTAACAGTGCGTGATGTTACCATTACAGAATTTCACAAGCTTCTGATGGAGGGAGAGAAGGGGGAGCCTCGCCCCGGGGTTCCCAGTGGAGGTCACACTCTTGCAGCTGCTCTGAGGACCCCTGATGCTCAACGAAGACTCCAGGGAAATGAGCCTGCGTTTCAGAGACCGACTGGAAACTGACAGCACCGAGAGACACCTGGGCCCGCTGTCAGTCGCTGTCTGACGCTGTCTCAGATCTCTCTCGAGATTCAGAATGCAGACCTAGGTCTAGGTCTCTGAGGATTGAGAATAACATTCAACAAGATGTAAAATGTGCGATGAAGGTGAAGCCTGGTGGGTGTATAAGGAAGGAGTTTCTGAGTGTGACCGTGAAAATCAAATTCTAGAAGCTGCAGCTTATTGTCCTGCGGGCGTCTGAGGGCTTATCTGATGTGGACGGGCAGAGACCAAGGATGCTCTTAATGGTTTCTCAGAACCCTGGACAGCACCGTGGAGACCAGCTGGGCTTCGAAACTTTAGCCAACGACTGTCCAGTGAGTATGAACTGCTGACCACAGCTGGAATTAAAGTCTGGTGTGAATGCTAGAATAATGGTGGGTTATAAACAGACGACGTGCAAAACTGGAGTCTTATCAGAAATTTTTAAATGATGGGATGTTAACTGGCATGGAAAAGCACCCAGTAATCAAAGCCTCAGCAAAACTGCTGATGAGAAGACAACGTGACGACGCCACGACTCCCGGCTGTCCATTAAGCAGGCTCTAAACCCGGACAGATGGTCCGTGAGTGGCGCACTCAGTGCGTCTGTTCACGACCACGGCAGCGCAGAGGCGGTGCCGAGGTCCCCGCGCAGGCAGCCTCTTTTCGGTAGCTCTCAGCCAAGATGGTGGTCTTCTGTGCCCTGCCACATGCCCACCAGCCACACCAACACCTGTACACGCTGAGTGGGGGAGGGGGGAGACAGGAGCCTCCCTGGAGGGGAGCCTGCTGCCGGAGAGCTGTGGGGTGCTTCAGCCACCAGTGCATGCACTGTGCTGCCTGTGAGGGGAGGGCGGTTTCTCGCAACCCCTCGAGGGAGGGGGGACCCCCAGGCAGGAAAAGCCCCAACTCTCCTCGACAGATCAGGAATCTCTCCACAGATAACTCGAATTTTGGCTTCCAAAAAAAAGATGCAAACTAGAAGATGAAGTCGACAGTAAGCTAGAGAACCACAGATCAACAATGTGCACTGCACAGAGAAGTGCCCCGACAACAACCCTGTCCGGGGAGGAGGGCAGAGCCGCCCCTTCAGGCCGGGCTGGACCACTCTACCGCGAGCAGCCCCAGCCCCTCGGCACAACAGAAGAAAGGACCCATCTCTACTTCAGGATCAGGGAACAGTGAGCAAATGAACCCCGAACCCACGCCAAAGAGTCAGAGTCCCATTTAAGTGACATCACTATCAGACCACAGCTTTTCAGGCGAGAACAGACCGAAACCTAAAAACACCAACTACCCAAAGTGCATCTTCATGCAGAACACCGCCAGAGAGCAGGCTTCTGAAGGTCAACATGGGGGCGCACTAATTTAAATCTCCACAGATGACAAACTAGAAGACTTAATCATTTGATAATAATGCCAGTAAAATTCCGTTTTCTTACTTAAAAAAAAGTAATGAATCATAAATCCTGCAGGAGTGGAAAAGCACAGAAAGACACAAACCTGGGAGCCGTCTCGTTTAAAGGCTGCGGCTTGGCCCACGACAGGTGCGGACAGGCTGGCAGGGCCCGAGGCTCCGGGCCTCCCAAACGGGCCTCCAGGACCTTGGAGTAGCGGTGCAGGTGGTTCCCTGGGCGGCGTTGGCCCCGACAGCAGGCAAAGGTCAGTGTTGTGAAGGTGCAAGGGGGAAAATGAAGCTTCATTAGTCTGTCTGCCTGCCTTCCCACCAACAGGCCCACGCGCGCTCTGTTAGCCTGCCCTCCACGTGCTTCGGGAGACCGGACTGGAGCTGCCCGGGGTGTGCTCGCTGCAGCCGGGGGAGGACAGCCGCTCTCTTTGAGGTGGCCATGCGGCACACAGGCTGCGGCTGGGCCACCCTGACTGACTGCAGTTACACACCTGGGGCTGTACTTGAGGGTTCTAACCTACGGATATGCTGCATAGAAAAAGTATTTCTCTTTCCAAGTATTTAATTATCAATCAGTCTGGAAAAAAAAAAAAACAATCTGCATTTTCAAAATTCAAAACTTCTTTTATTTCTTAGATCTACGCTGTCCAATACTGTAGCCACCAGCCACGCGTGGCTATTAACCAGTGGAAACAGGATGTCACGTGTTTAAGTAGTAACACTGTGGTGTACCAGGCTGAAGTATTTTGTTGAAGTGAATTCCACCTATTTCCTTGTACCTTTTAAATGCGGCCACTGGGAAGCTGGGCATTAGGTCTGCATGTGACTCACCCCACAC
Organism: Glossophaga mutica; assembly: GCA_039655065.1. Classification (NCBI taxonomy): domain Eukaryota; kingdom Metazoa; phylum Chordata; class Mammalia; order Chiroptera; family Phyllostomidae; genus Glossophaga; species Glossophaga mutica. The sequence goes on from CM077315.1 coordinate 27,765,412, forward strand.
TCCTTATACTCCTACGGACAGCGCTGCGAGGACCACCACGTCGGGCCATGCGAGCTGCAGGTCGACAGCCTTTTCTTCAGGCTCCAGGGCAGAACCACTGGGTGCCTTGAGCAGTTACCGTATTTTACTGTGTATAATGAGCACTGTTTAGCCCAAATTTTTGAGGAGAAAAATAAGGATGCACATTATACATGGCAAAATACGGTACTTAACTTCCCTCAGCTCCTGCTTCTCCACTGGTGCACGGAAAGAATACTGTTTCCTCAGAGTTCTGGGAGGACCTAGTGAGGAACTCTGTGTAAAGCACCCCTGGCCCAGTGTCTAGCACCTAGTGAGAACTCGAAGATGTTGGCCATCTCTCCCAAAGACCCCCAGGAGCCAGGGTCTTCGTCTGTGAGTGTGACACAAAACGGTAACTCGGAGTGGTGTGAGGACACTGGAGTGAGCACGGGAAAACACACGACACTCCAGGCCCTCGGTACGTGCCCACCCTGGGCTCGGGAGAGTGGCCCTGTCTGCAGGTCAGAGCCACAGGCCCCTCTTCCGCCTGCAGTCCTTAAGAAAAACCATGGTGGCACCACGAGCTGACTCTGTCTGCTGGCAGGCAGGCCTATTTCCTGAGCCAGGCTCCGCCCAAGGCCCACACTGAGCACCTGCGGGCCCACTCACCTTCCATCCTCTCTGGAGCGGCCACGCCCGCCCCACTGGGAGGGCGCTGCCGGTGCCCCGAGTGGCTGAGGCTGGGAGGGGTCACCCCGTACGACGTGTACTGCAGGAGCGCGTCCAGGAGCCAGAAGCAGTCTGTGGGTTCAATAAACATGCTGCTTAGGAATTAGGTTTTTCAAAGAAATTTCTGCAGGAAAACAAAAGTTAGCCCCCAGAGTGAGGAGGTGGGGTAGATGGGAGGTGAGATTAGATCAAAAATAAAACCCTATTCTTGAGAAACATGCATCTCCACAGTCAGCACCCACCACAGAGAACAGCAAGAAACCCAACCAGGCCCCGGCTGCACCCCCGGAACCAGGGCGCAGGCAGGGCGGTCATACTGCGCACTGGCTGGGGGAGCTGCTGGAGGACCATGGGGCTCCAGGCGCCTCATGCTCATGAGGGCAGAGCCCAGCTCATCCAGGGACGGCGAGACCACGTGACACCCACTGAGAGCAGAGTCGGGGCTCCAGGAAAGAGGAGAAGAAAGGGGTGCCAAAGCTTCTGTCAATGGCCAAGGCTATCTTGGGGGAAGGATCCTGATTTATAGTGAGGGCAGAGCCAGGACCACAGTGTGTGCTCCACAGGGAGGTGGGTTCAAGGTCAACACAAGTGCAGAGTCCAGTAACTTGGGCTGCCCTGAGTCAGTGGGCCCCACCCACTGAGTGTGAAAACAGAAAATCTCAACGACTCTGGGAGACGGCACAGGGAGTCTCGGTGCTGGGCTGTGCTCACTGCTTCCATCACCGAACCGTGTGGGTGGGCCCTTCTATCAAGAGACAGATGCTGCTGTCCTTAATCCTGGGATTGCTACTTCCACCCCAGTTCTCCCAGCACTGCGACGCCAAGCCCTGTCAACACCAGCCTGGACCAGACGATCTCCCGAGAGGTGATAGCACCCCAGGAAGCATTTGACACACTGGACAGTGATTCTGGCAGAGTACTCGGGGCCCCGAAGGTCCTCTACGCTGCTGTCTGATGTGTAAGAACTGAGACAGTCTTCTTGGGCATTTAAAGTTTTAATAGAAAGTCTTACCAGGAGATTTGAAGTCTTTAAAAAAAAAATCTCCATGGAAATAAAATATTAACCCCTTCTTTCAACTGTGACTTTAACCTTCACCTTTGAGTTTTAAAAATACCAATCTGATGCTGAGGATGCACATAGAACACTAGAAATTTAGTCAACTTTAAGTCAGAGGAGCGGTGTGCCAAACGACTCCCAGTTCACGCTCCTCTGGCCTTGCTCCTTCCAGCTCAGCCTGTCCACTGTTTGCCAGGATGAGGGGCGCACTCCCCAGGCGCCCCCCAACCCAGTTCTGCAGGGAGCTGGAAGACAAGGTTTTAGTCCTGGTTCTCTCACCATCTGACCAGGGAAAAAGACGGAACACTTTCACCATTCCGTTTCCTCCCTCACAAGAAGAGAAACACAAACTGTGCCCGGACCTGGAGGCTGCATCGAGAGATGCTGAGGAAGAGGGGTGCTTAGGATTAGCTCCCTCACTGGTGAAGGCTCCGAGCAGCCAAAACGACCTCGTCTGCAGGAGAGCCAGGTGCGGGCCCAAAGTGGCTCGACCCGAGAGGAGCACCTGCGTGGCAGCAGCAGGGACGAAGAGACCTGGGGGTTGGGGGTGGGCAGTGCAGGCTGGACGAGGCAGCAAAAGGTCTCTCCACTGAACCATGGTGGTGCTGAGCCCTGCTGGCCCCGGACAACGAACATGGAGGGGAAGGCAGTGGAGGCGGTAAACAGGTTTCATTTCGTCTATTAAAGGCATCCAGACTCACGTATCTATCAGGATATTCCGAGCAATCAGAGCAGCAGGAACTCAACGGTGCCTTTTTGGGGACGACGGGGAGAAGGGATGTGAACGTCGCAGTCACAAAGCACAATCTACTTTGCAGCCATACCAGCAGTTCTCACCCTTCTGTCGGTGACTGTCATCCAAGCAGTTGGAGTCTCCGTACAACACAATCCGGCCTCCGCCCTCAGCTGGAATCTGATAAAGTCCCAGGATGGGGACGTTCTCAACAACTGCTGTTTCCTGCTTTAAAACCTCCAACCCTGCAACAACACAACAAAAGCAATGAGAATTCCTGTCGAGGAACGAATTATCTTCTAGTTGCCACTTAACTTGACATGTGACAAAGAAATCACAGCAAAATCCACTCTCTGATCACAGCAGCACCAACTTTTAATAGAATAACAATGCCTTACATGCTGTTAATTTGGGTCTTAGCAAAATTCATTTATACATGTGTACATTTCCACATCCAACCTTTCATTTTCACTTGAAATCGTAGTAACGATATTTACACCTTTAAAGGTCTCACTTTTCCCCTTTCACATTAAAAACACAAACTTGTGTGCCTTCTCATGCTGAGAGGCTTATGTCCTTGGACCACACCCACCAGGGGCAGCCAGCCAGGCGGCTCCTGCTGAACGCACACAGGCACATCCACACAGACAGAACCACGGACACTTGCATCCACTTCCATGTCTTGTCATTCAAAGCTAGAACAAGCACAACTAGTATTTAAAACATAAGTCCATATTTTAAATTTAAATTTAGCATATCTGTCATATTAACCCCACAAATTCAAATGGTCCAAAGCAGGGCCTTCTAATCTGTGTCCAAACAGATGGCACAACGTATGACGTTTAGCGAACCAGGAAGTCAAGAACGCACGCAGGCCGGAGGCAGCACCTGCTGGTGACACCAGCACAGACTCCAGGGGCCTCTGTGTGCCGACAAAAATCCCCTTAAAAAGGATTTCAAGGTAATTTTCATTTTCAAGCTAGCAGAACCCCAAAATGAAGTATGTACCCTTAGGCCTACTTTTGATTCCTCTCCCAACAAAACGGGGCACTACCAGCTGGCCACGGGACCACCGCTGTCGCCCCTGTTTGGCCCCTACCAGAAACGGCGCTGCCCTGTGAGAAACCGACGCCAGAGAGAATCGCTAACCCACAGCACACTGTGCCACGTGGCTGGGAAGACACGACGACGTGTGCGCTCAAAGTGAAAACAGAGCCCTCTGCACGCAGATCTAGTGACCGCCCCGCCCTGATGAAGGGCAAGTGCCCCTTCCACACAACACAAAAACACACTCTACCTCAGAGTTACAAACAGACGACCGAGAAATCCTTTCTGCCTTCTTGTCATTTTCGACCAATGAAACTGTTCCTAATTCCCAAACGTAGCAAACGGCCAACGTTCCAATGGAGGAGACTTCCATTGTGAAATTTTAAAAAATACCAGTTGCATGAGGAAATGAACACTTCCTGTAACTTCCCATAGGCCTGCCCTGAGGGGCACGGAGCGGTCTCACAACCCTTAGCGGAGGTGAGAGAGGCACACGGCGCACAGTCCCAGCTTGGAGCGTGGGGCTGCAGGAAGACCGCCCGCCTCGGGGCAGGCAGACGGCTTCCCACGTCCGCAGAGAACGGGGCAGCCCGGGTTGCGCTGGCTCTGCCCTGCTCCCCAGACTCGCGCAGGGCACTCAGCACAGTCCCTGTGGGAAGGGCAGGGGAACTGCAGCATTTGCCTTCTTGGGTGATGCCTGGCTACAGTTAAAGAAACAAAACTGAAAGGGAGGACCTTTCTTTCCTTCAAATTCTTAAGGAAATTTTAAGAGAGGACCCTGTGATTAATATTCTTTACCTTTATACAGCTATGAACAACAATACACGGTCAAAATTTTTCTAAATTTTAGGAATCAGGCAACCATGGATGTAGAAGAATTTACAGATAGTAACAAAAATTTCAAGCAACTTTAAAGGTAGTTTTAAGAAATATTTACATACATGGAGGCATAGATAGACACACTGCCTCCTTGAACAAACAAAAGATGGACGGCAACAAATTTAAAAACAAAAAACCAGAACTGACAGAAAATCGAACTGTATGGAAGTCCGACGACCAAGAAGTTAAAGAAGACACATTCATCTAGACCAGTAGGGGGTGCGGAGACGGGCAGCTGGGTGGACAGGACTTATGGCAAGGTGGTGGCTGGAGGACCGGGGTGGGCAAGGCTGTGGCTGGTGGACCCAGCAAGGCAGCAGATTACGGACTGGGTGGTCCCACATCTGTGTGCAGATAGAACCAGGAAGAACAACTGGCAAGTGAGACAAACCACGCAACCCAGGGTCCCAGCACGGGGAAATAAAGCCTCAAAACACTGATTGAAAACACCTGTGGGGGTTGAGGCGGCAGAGGGAGAAACTCCCAGCCTCAGAGGAGAGTTCACTGGAGAGACCCATGGGGTCCTAGAACATACACAAACCCACCCACCCGGGAATCAGCACCAGAAGGGCACAACTTCATTGTGGGTAGTGGGGGAAGTGACTGAAATCTGGCAGAGAGTAGAGCAAGCACCATTGTTCTCTCTCAGACCCCTTTCTCACATACAACGTCACAAAGCAGCTACGTGGTTGCCACGCCCTGGTAAACACCCCTCACTATGTAACAGGAGCATCAAGACAAAAAAAAAAATAATAATAATAAAAAAATAAAAAAGCCCAAATGAAAGAACAGATCAAAGCTCCAGAAAAAAAAATAACTAAGCGATGAAGAGATAGCCAACCTATCAGATGCACAGTTCAAAGCACTGGTAATCAGGATGCTCATGGAACTGGTTAAATTTGGTTGCAAATTAAATGAAAAAAATGAAGGCTACACTAAATGAAACAAAGGAAAACGTATAGGGAACCAATAGTGATGGGAAGGAAACTGGGATTCAAATCAATGGAGTGGACCAGAAGGAAGAAACAACCAAACAGAAAAAAAAAAAACAAGAAAGAATTAAAAAAAATGAGGAGAGGCTTAAGAACCTTCAGGACACCTTTAAAGGTTCCAACATCCGAATTATAGGGGTACCGGAAGAGGAAGAGCAACAAGTGGAAAAAGGTATTTGAACAAATAATAAAGAAGAACTTGCCCAATCTGGCAAAGGATATAAACTACCAGGACGTCCAGGAAGCTCAGAGAGTCCCAAAGAAGTTGGACCCAAGGAGGAACACACCAAGGCACATCATAATTACATTACCCAAGATTAAAATGAAAGACTTCTAGAAGCGGCAAGAGATAAGGGGACAGTCACCTACAAAGGAGTTCCCATCAGACTGTCAGCTGATTTCTCAAAAGAGACCTTATAGGCAAGAAGGGGCTGGAAAGAAGTATTCCAAGTCATGAAAGGCAAGGACCTACATCCAAGATTGCTCTACCCAGTAAAGCCATCATTTAGAATGGAAGGGCAAATAAAGTGCTTCTCAGAAAAGGTCAAGTTCAAGGAGTTCATCATCACCAAGCCCTTATTATTATATGAAATGTTAAAGGGATTTATCTAAGAAAAAGAAAGTAAAAAATATGAATAGTAAAATGACAACAAACTCACATATATTAACAACCACACCTAAAACAAAAGCAAACTAAGCAAACAGCTAGAATAGGAAAAGAATCACAGAAACGGAAATCACATGGAGGGTTATCAGCGGGGTAGTGGGTAGGGAAAGAGGGGGAAAAGGTACAGAGAATAAGTAGCATAAATGGTAGGTAGAAGATAGACAGGGGGTAGGTTAAGAACAGTGTGGGAAATGTAAAAGCCAAAGAACTTATAATACCATATTTTTTCAGACCATAAGACGCACCTAGGTTTTAGAGGAAAAAAAAGTTGAAGCAAAAAATGTGGTAAAATATTTAATCAACATAAATAACATAATATTTCACCAATATAAATATAAACAGAACTCAATAGCAGCATTAACAACCATTATTCCTCCCAAATTGGGGGGGGGGGCACGCGGGGTGCATCTTATAGTCTGAAAAAATGTGGTATATGACCCACAGGCATAATATAAAGGGGGGGAATGTGGGTGGGAGGGGGTGCACAGGGTGGTGGGGAATAAAGGGGAGAAAATGGGACAACTGTAATAGCACAATCAATAAAACATATTTATTTCTCTCTCTCTCTCTCCATACATTCAATAGCCCCTCTCCTGCATGAAATTTGACTTATTTTGCAGTGGTCAGTATTACACATATTATTCGAATTGTCAGCAAGAGGCTATCTTATCTATCTTTGCATCTCTCAGAGCTGCTACCCAGAAGTCTTGCCTAAAGTAGGTACCGTAAAAATGGTACTGCAGTAAATTATAAAAACAAAACTGTTAACGCACATGGGGATTTCCTTTTGGGGTGACGAAAATGTTCTGGAAGTAGATGGGGTGATGAATGCACAACTGTGTGAACACATTAACAATCACTGAATCATGCCCTTTAAAAGGGTGCACCATATGAGATAAAACTGTTATTTCAAAGGAAAAAGGAAAGAAGACCACAAAGCACATAAACAGCATTCCTTACCTTGGTCTTTGAAAGTCTGTGTTATCACTATGCCATCTTCTGGGAACTTGGCGATGCTGCACCCTGACGCGTAATACACTAGAAAGCAGTGATGGGAACACAGAAACACAGAGCATTTTATCAACAGCGGCTCATTTACCTAAAATGCACTCTTCAAACATTATGTTTTCTAAAACTGTTTTCGATATTAGGAGAGGAGCTGCTATTACTGCTTGGTCACACTTAAACTACAAGGAATGACCTCCAAGTTGAAGTTAAAAAATACCACTAAGATAAAGTTTCTGGACAGGTGTCAGAGTCAGATCTGTCACAGACGTGCGTCGGCTAAGGCAGGGCGAGCAGAACCAGTAACAACAGTGCTCAGATGCTGTCCTGGAAACTAGCGATACAAGATTTGCAAAGTTATCGTACAAACAGCATTACTAAATAACAGGGACCCGTGAAGTATTCCCTATTTGGGAAAACACAGGATACAGAGCACCATACAGGTGGCACTAAAACCAGAAACACGTGCGTAAAACGTTCACTAAAGAACCTGGACAGGCCTGGCATGGTTAGCACCCAGCCTTCCAGCCGCTCCCCGTGAAGACACTGAGCCGTCCTCTCCTCGGAGCCCGGCTTCTGCAGGAAGCACACCACTCCCTCCCTCTGAAACTTAGATGCTCCGGGAATAACGCGTCCCATTAAAACACAAGCACAAAACCTTACTGTCATGGCTTGCCAAGGTGAAGTCCCCTTCGTACAGGCCATCGCTGAAGGCCATGTTCCAGACAGAGAGAAGTTCGTTGAGGGCCGGGACATTGGCGCCCCCAGTGTCCGGCATCCACCACTGCCTGCGAGAGTGACAGAAGGCTGAGGAACGGGGAGAGCTGAAGTGCTCCCTACACACTGCCTTCAGGACGAACCCACATTTCCTCGGCCAGACTAAGGTTTCCGATGAAACTAAAAGCCACAGTTTGAGCAATACTGGGACATTAATGCTTCAGCCAGTGGGCAGAGTAAATCAAAGTAAATTTATTTCATAAAATGCACCCCACGTGACATGACTACACTGTGTAATGAGCCTAGACCTCAAGAGGGTCAGTGAAGAAAAAGAGATACAGAAGAAGCTTATAAAATTCTTCACAGACTCCAAAGAAAAAAATCCAAACTATTCTTACTGGAATGACATTCATAATGCACTGGGAATCCTTGATTGGTAACTAATTTACCAGAAAGTTTCTTTAAATAATAGGCCCTTTGGTGCATTTAAATTTGTCTAGATTCAGTGATACAGCAACAGAAGAATGGGAAGGAACCAGACAGAAATTTAAAGCTCAAGTATCTACAATCAACAAGGAAAGACAATGAGCTTTTAAATTAGTACCTGGAGTCAATGAGCATTTTACTGACTTCACAAGCAGCTTTCAAGAACATCTCTACTACATGAAGGGACACCTTTCTCTAACCAAGGGTAGGAACGTGTCGCTGACAGCTGAAAAGACCACCCACGGGTCAGACACTTTATGTATCTGCTAGGTAAAATGTAACTTCCCCAAAGTGAAATTTCTTATTCAAATACCAACTCATGTTAGTACCTTGTGTTTTCATCGTAAAACTTGACTTTTCTCATGACAGACGTGTTGTACCAGTCACTGAAGACAATGAGAGAAAGGCCGTTGTCCACGTCCCGCCGCAGTTTGGCCACCTCCTCAGGGAAGTACTCCTCCTCACTGTCCACCATGAGCAAAGTTCCTGAGGGACAAGGTGCCAAGCTCTGAGAAATTGCACCTCTGAACGACAGGATGTCACTGTTTCAGAAACACAGTATTTTACTGGCAGCCACACCTCAAGTTACTGGCTTCTGACATTTTGGTCTGTGCCCCCTGAACGGCGTGAGAAGAGGGGGCCAGGACCCTGCAGCACACAGACACCAGCTGGCTGTGGCCTTCTGCTTGGTCTGTGTTGCCCCCCACACAGATATGTCACTTACTGCAGAAAAAGCGGAACACAGGCTAGAGCTTCTTCTCGTTAAAAAGAAGTGAACAGATTACGAAAGGTACAAGCATCTTTGTCCCCAGTCATTCCAACAGTGCTGCGTTTCGTGTGAACATGACCACCGTCCCCACCAAGCAGAACGTGTGCCGGCCCACTCGGCACCTCGTTCTGGCCTCCACTGGGACTGGGGACGCCACGTGTGCCCTTTGCTGGCCTCTCATTTACACCGTGATTCACCTTTCAGCCTTTTCACAACACCCAACAGAGAGGAAAGAACAGCTGGCTAGCACTGCGTTGCTGCTCACCATACTGATTCGCATCAAAGCACGTGAAGGGGGAGCCGAGGACTTCGACAAAGTAGCCCATGCTTCTCAAGTGCTGGTACATGTCCCTGAAGTTGGTGTGGATGTGGTCACCGTTCCTGGAAAACACAAGGCCTGGCGTTAAAATGATCGGTCTCCACTCATAGTGCAGGCTACCCAGCCGCAGAGCAAGCTCCCAAAGCCAGGCTGTGTCTGCCCCAGCACCGCTCCAGCCCTGGCAGAGGCCTGGCGGTGGTGGGGAGGGGGCCGGCCACCACTGGCGCAGCAGCCCACAGTCACCCTCAGACCGGCGGGGCCGGCGCATGAAATGGGCGATAGGAAATCGTGCTCACGGCACAGGATTGAAGCGGTAAGATGACAAGGAGAAATGGCCGAAGACCTGCGCCGAGAGATCACTTTAGCAGTGGCACACATGCCAACAGCTGGCAACCACCAGCATTTGACAAACTCAGTGTAGGAACACAGAGCTGCGCAAGTGAACTAAGTGACAAACGGTTAACTTTATATCAGCGCTACTAACCACCTTTCCATCCTTTCTCCTCCTCAACATGCTTGTAGTCCTACTGTGTACTCTATGTCGGCCACCTACCCAAATGTCCCAAGGAACACCCGGGGGTCTATCTGCTGCTCCCACCTCACAGCCCATCAGAGTCCGCCTCCTCAGCAGGGCTGAACCCATGCGTTCCCCTCTGGGCCCACGGCCATCGCCCTGTCAACTTCTCCTCACTTCTTGTCTTCCTGCCTCTGGTCTCAGTCCCTCCAAACTGCCTTCCAGAAACATCTTTGTAAGGAGCAGAACTAATTTGTAAGTGTCCTGCTCAACTCCATCACTGTTGCTCACCGTTTTCATGGTCAAGCCCCAACTCCTTTACTTACACTAAGGCAGAAATGAATCTGGCATACGGGCAGGAGAGCGGGCCCACCTGTCCTGAAAGGGCTGTGACGGGGCAGGGCCCGGAGGCTTGGGGAGGACACGCCAGGAAGCCTGGCATGTGAAGAAGTCTGGAGAGGCGGCCACTGGAGTTTTAAGCAAGCTGCAGTGGACTTTACGTCTTCCGGTGACCAGGGCTGCTGCATGGACAGTGGGACTTAGGGAAGAGACAGTGGCGGCAGCCGCTCGTCAGGAGGTGACTGATGCCATCCAGGCAAGAGACGATGATGGCCTGAACAAGAGTGGGAGCTGAGGTGGCAGCCGCCAGACAGGGCAGGAATCAGGGCATGTTCTGGAGAGAAGACTAACAGGATTTGCTGAATGATTCAACAGGAGAAGCCAGGGAAGGAAATAATTAAGGGCAACTTCAAGGCTTTTTACTGCACCATCGTGCAAGTCTGAGGGGAGACACGCAGGGGGCCTCAGAGCCTGACAAGGGCTTGCAAAGTCCAGGGTCCAGGGAGTCAGGCTCAGTCCGGAGCAGCGTCTGCTTCCCACAGGGACACGACTCCCAGTCCTGCTGTGGAAGGACTGGGGGGTGGGGGGGTGACGAGCGTCGTCTGGTGGCTGCTTACCAGTCCAAAGGGTCATTCTTCATCCTCAGATTATCCCTGGGGAAGTAGCCGGGTGGATAGCGGAGGTTGTGGTACTGGTCCCAAAGAATTCTCTTGCTTCGAGGAGGAGCAGGGATTATCTTCACTTTTATGGGGAGCTTCACTGTGGAAGTCTGTTCTGCACCATTTTTCGACTGAAAAAAATAAAAGAAACTTGAGGCACCCCTTTAGCTCAGAAGGTTTGGAGGTTTGTTTAAAAAGTTGACTCAATTTAATCCTAACAATTTGAACACAAGCAGTTCCAATAACGAATGTAAAAAGGAACCTTCGTGTATCACAATTAATTCCATTCAAAACCTCAAGAATTTGAGACCGAAAATTTAAATCACCTTGTTCCCAAAACACTAGTGCTACATAGGATTAACCCTACATTTCCATTTAGAGAATACATATTTTCTACAATCATTCAGAGCTTGAAATTTAGCACAAAACAGTCCTATCTGCTGTTGCTCAGCAACAGAATCAAAGGCACCATCACTCATTACTGAGCTGGCTTTTAAACTCCAGCTGCTCTACAGGCCCTGGAATCAGCGATGATGGCCTTTGAGCCTAATCACGCCAACTGTGCTTCCAACCCAGAGACCCTGGGCACTCAGCCTGCCCCCCTCTTCCCAGCAGGGGATGTGAAAGGTTCGAAAAACAAGCATATCCAGGCGTGCACTCACTTCTGCCTCTGCTGGGGAAGCCACGGTGATCATGACGTGCCCCTGCGCAACGCCTTCCCAGGAGGCCGCCTTCTTGGTGACAGAAATGGAAATGGCCAGGTAGCCTGACCAAGGCCACAACACGGAGGAGTAAGAGAAAGCCACTTCGATGTTGTCCCCATTCTGCGGTAAGTAGGGCTGCCAGTCAGGCTGCAGGAGAGAAACCAGCAGAGGCCGAGGGGTAAGTGCGCACCTCCTCAATTACCTACAGCAGCTTCCAAGAAACACTTCATATTTTAAATAAGGCAAAATGAAATTGTACACAGATACCAAGCAACCTATAACCTACGTAGCCTATGGAGTGTCTACGCCACTAGAAAAGTCTAGAATCCACTATTTCTGAGAGCCTCCAATTAGAAAGAGAATATCCCCCCAAAGCTTACAAAAACAAGGGACACACAGTTTGACGCACAGCTTTTATCTGATAGAGAACTTCAGCAAAAGGCAACTCTCAGGGTCGATGCTAGATCCCACTTAGTTGTATGCCCAAAGAATCACACTAACAGAAAGGACTCAAATAATGAAATGACGTGGAGGCAAACTGTCCCCAAATTCTGAAGTCAGCGATGGGGCAGATGGAGGTTTACGGGACGCCCAGAGGAAGGACTGGCTCAGCCCTTTCAGCCTCTCCCAGGTGTGAGGAAAGAGAAAAGGGAAGGTGCGAGAAAAGCATCTGGAAGAAACATAAATTAGCTCTTATTCCAATTTTTCAATATTTCGATAACCAGTATTTTAAACTAACCTAACTTACTAATGTCCCTTACAAGCCAGATAGCAACAATATACTACCCAAGTGAGTCAGCATATTTTAAAAAGTTCTGAAAAAGGAGAAAAATATGTGTAGAATACAGTATCACAAATAATGAGGGGGATTTTTAATAAACGTTCTTGAGATCACTGGTTAGCAATTGATAAAAAAGTTAATTTTCACAGATAAAAAATCACATATTTAATTACATATTTAACAAACATAAAAATCAGTAGAAAATGAAATTGAGATTTTTATTATATCTGTGGAGAAAACGTTTCTAATTTTTGAAACAAAAGGAATCATCGAAGGTCAAAATTCAACTACATGAAAATGTGCAACTTTACAAAACTTCTACCCCAAAATAAAAACCACCCCTCAAAATTAAATAATGATGTGTGGGAGTTTTTTGCATAAAATACAGTAATGGCAGATGTCTCTATGACAGGAAGATCTTGCTCAGACGGACTGGGAAAACCTAAATTTCAGCATCAAAAAATGGGCCAAGGCACTACACAGCTAATTCGCACAAGAGTAAATGCAATCAGTAAACAAACCTGGAGACAGGAACCTCACAAGTCACTGAAATGCACAATAAACAAGGTACCCATTTTCCCCCTTTAACTTTACAGTTAAAAGACGAACTGCCTAGAAACAAACCCAATGCCCACTAAACAAAATGAGATCCATCCCCACCATGGAATACGACCCGGCCATGAACAGGAACGAAGCACTGATACATGCTACGACACAGACGACCCTTAAGGACATCATGCGTGGTGAAAGAGACCAGTCACAGAAGACCACGTGCGCAGGTTCCCGTGTAGGCAAACCCAGAGAGAGGACGTGTGTTCATGGTGGCCGGGGGGCTGGGGCGGGAAGGAGAGTGGAGAGTGACTGTAAAGGGGTGTTTCTTTCTGGGGTGATAAAAATGTTCCGGAATTATAAAGTAGTGATGGTTGCATCACTGCTTGTGAATACACTAAAAATTACCGAACCGCACAACGTAAAAGGGTCAATTATGGTACATGAATTTTATTTCGTTTTTTAAAAACCTCATGGAATTGAAAAAAGAAAAAAATGGTCCACCCAGTGCAGGCCTGGTGGAGACAGCGCCCCTGCACCCGCCGGCAGCAGTCTGAGACGGCGGGCCCTTCTCTGGGAGAGAGTGGTGGGGGGTGCACCAGGAGCGCTAGCCATGTCCACAGCCCCTGGGTTCAGGATTCGAGCCCAGGGGGTTACGTTAGGGAAATAATTCACAAGAAAAGGAAACCACATGTGCAAAGATATTCAGTGAGATGTTTACATTTGAAAACCACCTTTTTTTTACTTCACACAAAGGGAAGTAGTATGCAAATTATGATTTGACAGTTCTATGCAATATTAAACCACCATTAAAAAGTACTGGTGTCTGTATATGCTTTTAAATGTCTCCAACATAATGAAAGCTAAAAAAGAGGAAAGACTAAATTTTTGCCTATTTTGTGTAATCATAACAAAAAATACACTATTTCAGGTAAGGGCTGCAAAAGAATATTTAAAAAACAGTGGCTCTGACCACTATGGTGTGCACTGGAAGCTAATATAAAATAATACTGAATGCAAACGATACTTGAAAAATGAAATAAACCAGCTGATACACAAATTAAAAAAGTGATGGCTATGTCAGTGTGCCGGCGCTGGAGTAATTTATCTGTTCTGTTTCCCTACCCTTTACTGTTGTGATAATGCTTATGCAGTAAGTATAAAAAATATATAAAAATAAAATTCAAAAAAGACCATACCTCCTAGACCTTAAGGCCCTTTACTCATTGAAGAATAAAATAACTACAAATGGACCTTTAATTATAGGTGGGAAATAATAAAGATAAAAGATCAAATGTAATTAGTTGATTCAGAAGTCAAAGTCAAGATGCCAAAGTAAAACAACAGCAAGTGGGTTTCACTAATTTATCCGTGACTCATGTGTAAAAGACTTAGGGAAACACAGATCACTGCTTCTAATACCCTGGCACCGCAGACAGAAGCAGAGAATCTTCTGGTTTCAATTTCAGGAGAAAATGCTAAGGCACCAAGGTCTGGGCCAGGACTAAGTTCACTGAAAGCCAGAGAGCAGCTTCACCTTGTCGACGATTCTTCCTGTGACGCCCATGCCGTTGAGGATCGTGACGTTGACGATGGTCGGCATTCCTCCGTAGTAGATGGGCTGGGAGCAGTAGGGCCACATGTAGGGACACTCAGTCAGGTCTATGTAGCTGGGGCTCAAACTGAAACAAAGAACACAGTGTTAAGAGTTTGGCGTGCTGGAAAACAACACTGAAGTGGCATAACTGTGTAGGGAGAGTCAACACTGTGGATCTGAGCCTTAGAAGGGCTGCTCTCAGCAGGCATCTGGGAACTTGGCTTTGAAAGGCTCCCTGCACTGAGCAGGTCACGGGGCCAGCTTGCCTGGACTGTCCAGTACAAACAATGAGATGGTGAGAAACACCTCCTTCCTTCTGCGAGTCTGGAACTCTGGTGGCTGTAGTTTGCAGAGAATGTGGACACGGCCGGCCCCACTGAATGCCTCAGACTCAGAGTCTCAAATCACTGGGGCACAGATGGACTTTTTAATAATCTAGCTGTGACAAAGGGGTGATCACTTGGCAAAAGATAAAGTTACATTCATACCTCACACCACATGCAAGAATGAACCCCAAATGGATCATGGAGTCTCAAGAAAATAAAAGAAAGCAAACAAGTATTAGAAGAAAGCGTGGGTGAATTTCTCTTTCATCTCTGTGCAGAAAAAAGCTTTCTGTGACTCAAAACCCAGGAAGAGCAGCAACAACAGACTAATAACGTTGGCTATTAAAAAAAAAAAACTGCATGGCAAAGCACTTCATACAAAATCAAAAGACAACTGACAAACTGAGAAAAACATCTACAAATATATATCACCAAATGGTCGCTAATCTTAATGTATGAAAACCCTTAACAACCAAGGGACCAAAAACCCCAGAGAAAAATGGGAAAAACAAACGAAGAGACACTTAGCAAGAAAGGTATAGATATGGCTGTTAACTACAGACAAAAGTGTTCAAGTTCACTAACTAGAGAAATGTGAATTACAATAATATCAAGAGACCATTTCTCACCAATCGGGTTGGCAGAAAGTAACCAGCACAATAGAACTTTCTGCCGATGAGGCTCTGGGAAAACAGACACGAATCGCTGTGGAATATAAAACAGACACAATCCTTCTGGGGGGAATGGAGCAAAACCTCACAAAGCTCCTTCGCCCAGCAATCCCACTTCTAAGAATTTTCCCTGAAGACACAGCTTCAACAAAATTAAAATACTAGATACAAGGTTCTTCTAAGCAATAGTTCATAACTGCAAAATACTCGAAACAATTTAAATGCCCAAATATAAATAAATGGATGAATAAACTATGGTACAACCACACTATGCAGCCATAAAAAGAAGGAAGACCTCTATGAATTAATACAGAGTGATTTTCAGGATACTGTTAAGTGAAAAAAGCAAAGTGCAAAGAATACTTGTAGTAATGCTATCCTTTGTATAAGAAAGGGCATGTAAGAAAATATAGGGTGGGCAAGGAGCAAGTAGGTTTACAGTTGTAAGTATGCAAAACAGAACTTGTTCTTGTATTATTATTACTGTATTGTTTTCCATACCAACAACTGTAAACCTACATTTGCCTACCCTGTATACATGTATCTGTTCATTTGTGCAAAAAGAAATATAAGAAAGATAAACCAACTGAGACTGTTATCCACAGGGGTTAGGGGAACAGTGTGGAGAGAATGGGGGAGTGGGAACAGAGACAGCTGGATGAGGTCACATTCGTGTGCAGTTCTGACCTTAGAGCCATGGTGGCACTTCGCATACCCGACACTTAACTAGTTGAAATCAACCGGAAGGTGGGAGGAATCCAAAAAGAGATACCAACATTGACAGGTGAACTCAACTGTATTAAAACTGACTAGCAAAACCACACTGATGGGGTGCAGGACGAAAACAATTAACCTAACTGTGGAAAACAGTACAATTATATTCTGTAAAGCTAGAGGTAAAAAGAACTCAACATAAACACTGTACTCAAGTTCGTAAATTTGTTTTTTGCAAGGGCATGGGTTCAAAAACTACTCAACATGCACATATTAGGACCCAGCAGATAAGTAAACATATTGCAGGTAACAACGACCAGGTCTCTTGCTGTTGGAGAGGAGCTACAGAGAAGGAGAGGGGACTAGGCTGAGGATGGTGGTGTTGGGTGGGACTGGGGGACAGACACACTCTTGGTTTTAGCACGTCGGCAGAGAGCTCTAATGAGAGATAGGCACAGACGTGTGAGCACACAGACATTTCCTAGCGCTGTCTGCTGCAAGGGCCGAGGAACGACGACGAGCACAGCTGCGATGAGCACATCAGGTGCCCAGGTGCTGGTTTCTCCACACCACTCTCCAGCGGAAGGATGCAGGCTGCCCGGAGAAAGAACTGAGACCAAGGCTGAGCAATAACATGTTGTGCTGCCAAAAAGTGAGAAAAAGCACTCAAAAAATGATGGAGACAACTGAAAAGACACAGGAGCCAACTAGAAGGAGCTCACGTTGGCCAAATCTGGGACAATTTGAGCAACAAAATAAACAATGATATTATTGGAATGTAACCCACAGAGTCAAAGAAATATCTGTGTTTCCATACTGAATAAATAATTGAATACATAAGTAAATGGAAGAGAAAAGAGAGCTTTTCCTTAAAGCAGAATTCGAATGAATGAATGAGAGAAATACAGCTGCCATGGGGCAACCTCTGCAGTGCTAATCACTACAGGCAGGAGCCATAAATGGGTGTTAAAATTAGTGAGTGAAGTATGTTAAAAGACAAGATCTATGTTAAAAAGTGAATCCCCACCAGTGACACTTCACACTCACAGAAGGACAAACAGTGACTGCAGGGGAGAAACCTGGCAGATGCCACCTAAGGCAGGCACCAGGGGCTATGCTGCTCAGATCTGCTGCAGAAGCAGAGCTACGGACACCTCCAGCTGCTGCCCCTCTAGACCCCCAACCAGCTCTGTGCCAGGGCCCCGCTTCCCCCTGCGTCACCCAGGGCTGCTCCTATCCAATGACGGAACACGCAGGGGTAGTAGGGCAGGCCTGTCCCTGTGGGACAGAGGGTCCTCTAACAGGTGACTCTGGTGCAAGGATCCCCCATGAGCAGAAGCATTTCCAGACCTGTGCTACAGCCTGGGTGCCTTCCTCTGTAACCCTCCTTCTTCCCACCTCTTTTCGCAGGCGCTGGGTCAGCAAGCAGTCCTGAGACTCTTTCCTGCCTCTTCCCGCCTTCTTCCCTTTATCTTTCACAGGCCCCTCTCCCCCAACAGATCTCTTGGGCAGCTAACCCCATCTCAGGGTCTGCTTCCTGGAGGGCCTGGACTGACACATCACCTAAATTAAACGATGCAAATGAACTCTGCCAGTAACGAGATGAAGAACACTGGGGAAATGCCCTCAATTGGAGGAGACCAAGGAGATCTGACAACTAAATACAATGTGAGATGCCAGACTAGATCCTGGGCCAGGAAAAGGACAGTAGTGGGATAATGGGTGAAAATTGAATACAGCCTGCAGATTAATCAATGGTAATGTATCGACTGATTTCCAGGCTTTGAGGCTTATACTACAGGGTGGGGCAATAGTAGGTTTACAGTTGTTCGTATAGAAAATGCAATAAATAAATACCTTATTTCACCATGTATAACGCATACCCATGTTTTTGGCCCAAACTTTCAGGAAAAAAAAACTTTCAATTTTTAAATTCAATTATTTATTTATATTTAGAAACAAAATTGATTATCGTATTCCAGGATATTATTTTGCATACGGATATCATTAATGCTTTCTAGAGTTACACTTTTAACACATAAGCATCAATAAAAAAATTAAAAACACTTATACAGATTAGTACTACCCACGTATAATGTGCATCCTTATTTTTCCCCTCAAAAACTTGGGCAAAAAAGTGCACATTACACACAACAAAATACGATAATAATACAAGAACAAACTCTGTTTCAGGTACAACTATGAACTTACTTTCTGCCCACCTCTGTATGGTTATGTAAGATGTTAACATTAGGGAGAGCTGGGTGAAGGACAATGGATCCTCATGCACTACTTCTGGAACTGTGTTGTAAATCTAAAATATTCAAAATAAAAAATAAAATTTCTTACCAAAAATACATAATCTCAAGCTGATCATAAAAAAGCATCAGCCCTGGCTGGTGTGGCTCAGTGGATTGAGCACCGGTCTGAGAACCGAAGGGTCGCCAGTTCAATTCCTAGTCAGGGCACATGCCTGGGTTGTGGGCCAGGTTCCCAGTAGGGGGCTCTCGAGAAGCAACCACACATTGATGTTTCTCTCCCTCTCTTTCTCCCTCCCTTCCCCACTATCTAAAAATAAAATAAATAAACTCCTTTAAAAAAAAATCAAAGGAGAGAACCCTAGAAGCAGCAAGAGATAAAGAGGCAGTTACCTACAAAGGAGTTCCCGTCAGACTGTCAGCTGATTTCCCAAAAGAGACCTTACAGGCAAGAAGGGGCTGGAAAGAAGTATTCCAAGTCATGAAAGGCAAGAACCTACATCCAAGATTGCTCAATCTGGCAAAGCTGTCATTTAGAATGGAAGGGCAGATAAAGTGCTTCTCAGATAAGGTCAATTTCAAGGAGTTCATCATCACCAAGCCCTTATTATATGAAATGTTAAAGGGATTTATCTAAGAAAAAGTACATAAAAATATGTACAGTAAAATGACAGCAAACTCACAATTATTAACAACCACACCTAAAACAAAAACAAAAGCAAACTAAGCAAACAGCTAGAACAGGAAGAGAATCACAGAAATGGAGATCCCATGGAGGGTTAGCAACAGGGGAGTGGAAGTGGGAGGGAGGGTGAAAAGGTACAGAAAGTAAGTAGCATAAATGGTAGGCAGAAAATAGGGGGAGGGTAAGAATAGTATGGGAAAAGTAGAAGCTAAATAACTTATATGTATGACACATGGACATGAACTAAAGGGGGGAATGTGGGTGGGAAGGGGGGTGGAGGGGAGTGAAGGGGAGAAAATGGGACAACTGTAATAGCATAATCAATAAAATATACTTTTAAAAAAAGCATCAGATAAACTCATGGCAAGACAGTGTCTACAAAGTAAGTAACCTGCACTCCCAAAGGAGTCAGTCGTAAACGACAAGACAGGTGAACTGTCAAAGGCTTAGGAAACCAAGAAGACACGACAACTAAATGCGACGTGGGGCCTGGATCCTGGACTGAGCAGAGAACATGAGGGGAAAACTGTTGAGCTATGACTAAACCCTGCAAGTTTATCACAGTATCGGTGTTCACTTGTTAGTTTTAATAGTTAAATTGTGGTCATCTAAGATGTTGGCATTACAGAAAGCTCAGTAAAGGGTATATGAGAACACTCTACCATTTTTGCAAATTTCTGTAAACCCAAGATTATTTCAAAAGAAAAGTTTTAATAGGAAATCATTTTAAACCATTCACATTAAAAATAACAGAACATCAGGAAGTAGAGAGCAGTTAAAGTTCTGGCAGCCGAAGCAGCAGAGCGAAGCTCCCTGGGGACCCTGAGTGTAGTGTGACCAGTGACTGGCTCCTGTTGGGAGGCTAATATTCCGTGCAGAGGGAAAACACCCCCGGAACATGGCGAAGAGAAGGGCCTGTTCCAAAGGAACACACACTGACCTGGCCTGTGGTTTGTAACTGCTGAGGATCTGATAGGCTCTGAGGAGGTCCAGCTTGCCATGGCCTTGCTCAAACATATTGACACCAGGGAGCCTCCGGGCTGATGCAATCAGGGCCTGCTTCATACTGGCCGGATTCACCAATTCACGTTTCTGGACGGTGCTGGGGGGAAAATCATGCATTTGCTCATTTTCTTGTAAAAGAGTGAAAAGCTGATTATTTCTAACCTGCAAATATGAGCTCCAATCTTGTTTTGTCTGCAATGAAAGTTTCTTTGGTAGGACCCATGCCAAGATAAAAATAAAAATGAACACCTCTCATTTCTGCACCACCTTCTGGAGTGACCAGTTATTAGCCTCCCACGTGGCTTGTGAGAACAGTGACTCACAGGCAAGTGCTTGTTTATACGAAATAGGTTAGAAAAACATATTTTTCCATCTAAATTGACCTTACAGGTTGTAGGAGGCAAGAATGGGTAAGAGGACTGGCTCCTCAGGGGAAGCCAGGAGGAGGAAGACAGACTGGGACCTAACCTGGCCGAGAAAAGCAAGGGAAAACAGATGGGTTCCGGAAAGGGAAGCTGATGCAAGCCAGGCAAGGGGCACAGCATTGGGCGAAGGTCCCAGCTCTGCAGCGAAAGCCTGCCTTTCTATTTTGGAGGTCTCTGTGGGGTCACCTGGTGGGTGCAGCCTAACGGAACCATGAGACCTGAGGCCTCCTTGAGTTTCAGCACCAGGATGCATCAGGACAGACTGGATCACACAGCTCGAATCGGCTAGGAACTTAGTGACACCTAGGCAGTACCCACTTCTTAAGAATGCTAGCATTAAAAATTCATTTTCGTGTTTCTATGTGTTATAAATACATGTAAATTTTAAGCTCTAAATGCAGGGAAGAAAATCCAGTAAGCAAAAAACAAAAACTTACTCTGCTAAGTCCCTAAATCTTTTTCTATAATGTGACTGGTCTTGCAGTGTCTGCAGGTTGTTTTTGTTTTTTTAAACAGGTCTGGATGGGAAATCTGACATAAGGAGAAAAGGACATAAAGTGGGACCAATTCCCAATGAAAATAAAGAATTGCTAAAAGCTCAGCTGTAGGTCAACAATCTTCCCCTCTTCCTGCCAATAAAGCAAGACCAAAGGTCAGGTTCTAGTTCTTCATGGAGCTGGAAGCTAAGGAAGCAGTTCTTTGTTGCTTGGCACCAGTTCTGAGCTATGTGTCAGGCCATAAAAATACCTCCCAACTATCACGGTGGCATTTTCATCTGCTGCAGGGAGATGAGGGAAGTGAAAGGTCTCCCTGACGCTGAAAATGTCTGCGCTTGGAGACGCTGCTGGAAACGGAAAGCTCACCCTCCTCATCCGACAGGAGGGGGATCTGACAGACTTAACAGTGGAGTCTGAAACCACACCCCTGCCAAAAATCGCAGCACAGGAGAGACGTAAATCAGTATTTTTTGTTTCACGGTCAACAGGAGTGGAAACAAGGGCACTAGTACAGAAGCCCAAGTGAGCCAGGTAACCCCGCAGTCTGCATTCCCTTCCCTCTTCCTTCACTGTATGTAATGGGGCGAGAAAAACAGCTGGAACAGAGAGACGATGTTTCCACCAGGCACGTGCTTATTCTTCAAAGACTACTCTGGCCAACACCAACAATTTTAAGAATTTGGCTCCCAACTATAAAGGAAGGATGAGAAAGGAGGAAAAGAGGTAAATGTCTACCTTTATGGAGGATTACTAATAAAAACATCTCTGGCATTAGGAGCTAAAATCAACATAAATTTACTTGCTTTTAAAGAGAAATTTAAATATAAAAACATTCACTATCATTTGCCTGCTCTAATTTAATTTTAAAATTACCATAAACGGTAGCTTTAAAAAATGTAGAGTTTTATATTATCACAATGCAAAAGCTCAGCTAAAGCCTCACAGTGTAAAATACAAAGTAAGTGCTGGCCCCTAAGACACCTTTTATAACTCTGAGAGTAAGGCGCCGTGGCCTAAGAGCATGTGCGCATCGGTTCCAGGTGACTAGCTTTGAGAACTTCCGGTTTCGTTAGCTGCAAAATTAAGGGTTGATCACTAAGCTCCATTCGAAACACAGATGGGATTCAATGAGACAAAGAGAGTAAGTGAATTACAGGGAGAAACTTGTCCCTCGTAAAGCAGTGGTGACTGCCAGTCCCGCTGTCTGGTTTGACAGCCCCTTAGCTAACAGAGAATATTAAAAGGTGCATCCCCAAGGAAATGGAGAACATGGAAGGGAACAGCTTACTTTCTGATCCCTGCCTGACAGACACACTTGTTTGGGCAACAACCACAGCTGTGGCACAGAAATGGTATAAAAGCAAACAATTACAAAGGGACGTGGGGATCTCTGCACTGTCCTCTCAATTTTGCTGTGAACCTAAAATTCCTCTAAGAAGTCTTTTTAAAAGACCATAACAGGTATTCTGTCCTTACAGGTTGCTTTAATGGTTCGAGTTTACGGAGTGCGTTCCCATGCACACCCTCTAACTCTGACAAGAATCCTCTATCCAAAATGTACTCTGACCTCTTTAGTAGTGATGCAGAAATGGATGGGGCAAGGTCACATGATGTGCTCCTGAACTCTAAGCTGGTGACAAGCAAGACTCAGCTTTCGGTCTGCTAGCACCACCTTCTCTCTGCTAGGCAACACTCACCTTACTAGCAAGGTGACAGCGCCGGCGACCACTGGAGAAGCCACACTGGTCCCCGAGAGGGCCCTGCACCCTCCTTTCATACCGGAGCCCCTCACTCCAGCACCATAGGTGACAATATCAGGTTTCACTCGGCCATAGCCTCCTGGTAGCTCCTGTAAGTAAAAGGAGGTTGGTTTGCACCACAGTGCACACACTGGCACACAGCTACTTGTGGTCAGCAGCAAATAAAACCAGAACAGAAGTGTGGGCCACTTAAATATACTTAGTAAGGTACTGGCTTTAGTCTGAGATTCACTGCAATACAGAAAACAAGCTTAAATGGTAACGTAGAAAATACAATTATTTTTTGGAGTATTTTATAATAACCAGTCCAATAATAATGCTATAATAAAGCAATTAAAAAGTGTATATTTTAAATTTTGTTAGCATGCAACACTAGAAATAGGAAACTAGTTTATCTCTAGATAACTTAAACATAGAAGTATCTTAGAAAAATCAGAAAATTAACATTAAAAATTAGGAACATTTTCTTTATAAGGAAAGAAGTATATAATATATATTACTGAAGACTTTAATCTGCCACCAGAAGGAAAAATAAAAACCATTCAGAATGATAAATGTAACTATATGAATAACTTAAGATTTTAACTGAATATTCTGAAATTTCCTGGAAACTGAGGCAAAATGACAATTGCAACAGGATCTTATGCTCTGTAGAAAGAAATACTTCAAACTGAAGTGAAAAAAACCTTTCATAGCAATCAAACAAAAATGGACTTTGCATCCATATGTGGGACACTGCATAAAAATATCTTCAACTACAGCTCTGCAGGTAATTCAAACATTCCTCAAAATGCCATTAGGAAACAAGGCCTTGATAAAGGCCAAAGGAATGAAAATGCATTATGATTCTGTGAAAGCATTTACGAGGGAGCCGGAGCAACATCAACTGGGGGAGGCTCTTTCAAGTATTCAGCAGCACAAAGAAAAGGGCTGAGGGAGCACAGGAGAACCAGCAGGAAACACACCCCAGGGCTGACTTCCTCAGGGTGGGGTCCCCTGGACTGAGGCGACAATCGCACACCATCAGAAAGAAGGCATCCGAGCACTCCAGCACAGACCCACTGTGGAGCCCACTGAAAATGGCACCCGGAGAGGCAACACTGTGGAGAGAGAAGTGCGTCCCATAAAGTGGCGCCCGTGTGGACAAGGCCACAGTGTTCTCAGGAGGCTGTGACTCTTTTTTCTGGAACTTCCCAAGACCTCAAAGCTTGGCACCCTTGACTTAGAGCATCCAAGAGGTGATCTGACCCGGAAGACTGCAAGGGGCAGGCAAGGGTGCCCACTGCTGCCTGAGGGCGTGTCTAACTTGGACTCCACCTCTGTTCTGATGGGCAGAGGAGGATGAATTAGCTGCAAGATTAAACCCGGAATAACTGTACTAATTAACTTGCCAGAGTTACTTCCATTTTGTCCAGCTATATACAATTATTTCTGTGTTATCGGAGTTGATATTAAATTCTTCTCACTAGCTTCTCTTGCGTCTTAAGGCCAAAAAAAATCACCTCACCTAGGAGCACTGAGGACTGCTCACCTTCCTACTAGTTAGGACAACTGGGCATGAACCCAGCTGACCTAGAAATAAAAAGAAGTGGAACCAGGAAACACCACTCAGAACCAGCCCCTCCCTGACACACCACAGTGAAGTGGTAGACGTCAAAGGGGCCAGATCGCATGTCCTCATGGCTGGGCAAGTACCCACAGACCTGGCTATGCCAACCACGCCTGTGAAGGCTGGGCTTACAAGCTGCTTTTCTATCTGTGCACTTATAAATAACACCCAAAGGCGCTAAGACAAATGGCTCTTTCAGGCACATTCAACCAATGAAAAAAGCCTACCCAGGTAGTCATTCCCCTCGAAGAGAAGCGGGCGATGTTATCCTCAAAGTCAATGCCACCTACTCCGATCACATCCATTTGATCAGCAGGGTTATTCAGAGTGCTAAATTGAGGAACAAAAACAAGGAAAAAGAAGTAATTTTAAATGAATATTTCAAGTAAGGGCAAATACTCCACCAAAATCTGAGACTGTATTAGGTTCTTCTGTGACAAGACGTGCGGCTGAGATGGACTGTGGTATTTCCAGCTGCCCTGTGGGGGCCGTGCTCACTGCCACCCTCCCACTGGCTCCAATCATTTCTTCACACCTGAACGCCCGTTCGTACCTCCACCCCCTGTCCACTTATCATGCTTCGGCCTAACACTTACCTTTTCCCTCACTACCTCCAGGCCTGAAGGAATCCCCCTTCTCCAACTTCACAAGACTTAACACTATGACAATTTACCACCTACTGATACATTCTCACATCACTTTCAAATTGCTCCAAGTGTATTCATCTTGCCCCCCCCGAATTAAAGGAACTGCAATCTCATGTTTGCATCTGCCACGGTCAGGAAGTTAGTTTCCAACATTCGTTTGCAGGGTGCCCCACCTTCCTCACAGGGACTGTGGCAATGACTGTCATTGGTCTGTCATATGAGCTCCTCAAAGAGAAGATGCAAAGAAAAAAACCATGAAATTCTCCTCAATACTTCGTGTGTACTAGATCTGGAAAGAAATTATGGTGAACTCTAAAATGACAAAAATGTTTAAACTATAAAATCAAGATATAAATCTAGATGCAGCCAAACTATTTTAAAGTATAAAACAACCAGTTACGAAACTGCGTTTCTGAGCTTTATCTATTACATATGGCTCTGCTACAAAAAAAGAAAAAGAAATTAACTCTGGCAATTCAATAACCAAAACTGATTCCAAGTGGTTTAACCAGTATTAATTAGTAGCCAGATTCTAGAGCATGCACTTTTAACCAACTGTTTTAAACCACAGTGAGTCAACCCTGACACTGCCTTCTTGGCCCACTGGCCACCGACAGGCTACCAAGTAGCTGCTCAGGGGCACTAACGGTAACATTTTACTGGCTGATGCTAAAAATTTATGAATTTCTATGAAAATCAAATCAAGGAGTAGAGCTTAGAAGAGAAGTTGTTGACAAAACCTCCCATCGCAGTTACGAGAAGCCGCCGCCTTCCCACCCTCCCTGTGCCTGTCAATCCCTGTACTAGTGTGCTTTAAACCATGAAGACGTAAGGGAAGGCTTCGAGAAATCTCGCTGGTGCTGAAAGCGGGGGAGCTGCAGCTGCAGACCTGGTGCACCATTCTGTCTGAGGGTCAAGGATGCAGGACCCAGAGAGAGATCCCGGCAAGGGGTACCTGGGGAGACGAGCACTATTTCCAGACTGGGCAGTCCAGACCAGTCAGATCGATGCCTGCAATGAGTGACTCAGCAATTTGGTACACTACTGTCATCGAACCAGCCCTACCCCAGACCCCAACAGTGAGCCAGCAGTGCGCAAGCTGTGCCGCTCTGATTGCATGCCATCCCCAGCACTACAAAGCAGCTGGCAGATGCCAGCCTCCGTGCAGCTCTGAGAAGGTACAATGAATCTGACACAGGGCCCTCCTCTCCAGGGTTCTCCTCTCATACACTGGAATGAGCAACTCTTTGTTTAGAAGCCATTGAGAGTAACTGCCCAGAGAAGTCACAGGATTTCAGAAGAGCAACTAGTGTGTAGCCAGTCGGTCAGAATGGCACGTGGAAGAGCTGGGAGTCCAGAGGTGTGAACAGGAGGCAAGCCAGGAGGGTCGGCAGCAGGCACAGGCGATGAAGACTGGGGTGAATGTGGTCTCCCACAGGGAGACCCAGGGGGAACCCGGACCTGAGGAAGATGTATGTGCAGTAGGAGAAATAAAGCTGAGCCAACACCGCAGGGCCCACAGATCCTAAGTGTTTACTATCTGATCCTTTACAGAAAAAGTCTGCCAACTTCAGGCTGGAATACTGAGGACCTTGAAAACCAAGAAGAAAAACTTGATTTCATTTGGCAATAATCCACTGCAGAACCTGGAATAAGAAAACTGCTAGAACATGTGTTTTAATAGCAGAAACACACAAAAAAAGGAAGAACAAAACAGCCAACACTTATAGAGGCTCCACATTCACGGTGCTTTCCCTCCATTGTCTGATTTCATTTTCAAAATGACCAACTCACCGGGGGCAGGTCGCATACGTACCTGAGACAGGTGAGGAGTCCGAGGCTTGAAGAGCAAAGGCCCCACAGCCAAAAAGGGGCAAGTGGAACTAGTCTGGCTCCACACCCCCACGCTTTCCCTACAATCCCACGTCACCCAGGTGGGAAGAGCTGGGTGGGGAAAGACTGAAGGCAGAGGGACAGGCTAGGAAACCACCTGATAACCTAGTGACTCTGAACTGATGAGGGCTGGCCTTGGGTGTACACATCAGAAATGGGAGAAGTGGCAAACAGTTGAAAAGGAAAACAAGAAAACCTGATGAGGTTATTTAGAAATTTGTGTTTCTCAAAGTAGAGCTATAGTCAGAAATGCCACCTGTTGGTCAAAACATGCGTTACTGACAACACAGGAAAACCCAGGACCCTGCACTCCTTACAAGGAGACAGAATCCTCACTAAAGAACTCTTAGGTTAGGAACGTGACTGCCAATATGTATGGTTTCTGACCTATAAAAACATTCATTTCATGTAATCACCCTAACCTTATGCCCTGAACCCTTTGCCTAAGCTCAGCCAATCGTCAAGGCCACTTGCTCTCCCCAGCACGCACTCCAGGGATGTTGCTGTGAGATGCAGAGAGTGAGCCTTTCCACAGACTCAAGCACACATCTTCACTGTGTGCACTGTGGACACACACACCTGTGGGAGGGAACACACACACTCGTGTTGACCTCTTCAGGGCTACGATACACTGAGGGCAGACCCTAGTGACCTCCAACTCTTGGTCACTGCACTGAACTATGCACATCCTGGGTACCCAATAAAGGAGGGTGACAAATACTACTGCAAACCCATCTCAGCAAGAAAGATTTATACCTATTACGCAGAAAATAGGAATTGGGGCTGGAGGTAGAAATAAAACTGGGATCTCTAACCCAAGTTCACTGCCTGTGATTCGGGGACTAAGGTTTCGCTTCTCACCACCACTGCACAGCACAAAGGAAGGTTTCTGTGTCACTGTTCTCTCCGCTTCCCCCACCCCATCCCTCTGTCATTCTCCAAAGCACCATCTGTGTATCCTGTGCTTTTTCCCATGCTAGTTTCGCTGTGTTTACACCTTATTTTTCCTGAACAGGCAGACCCCTCTTCTATCTACCTCCTCACACCTGTGCCTGGTACAGACTGGGTCTCAAAAAATACGGCAGAATTCATTTATTTCTAACAGATTGACTTCCTGACTGACTTTGAAAAAAAAAAGTGTAATAAAAACTTTAGGCCTCCCACTTTCTATTTATAGCAAAGTAAAAAAGAAATTAAATGGAAACAAGACTGGCCTTGAGTTGCCAACTGCTGAAGCAAGTGACGGGAGCCTGAGTTCATTGTGCAGCCTACTTTTTCCATAGGAAATGCTGGAAATTTCCATATGCAGTGTAAGATAGACACAAGCAAGTCTAGGCAGACACAGAAACAGACGACGTTTCCCAGTCCCTTCAGAGAATAAAGCCCTCCGAGTGTGTCCCCACTGGGGGTACATACCCGTACAGAGGCCCATCGTTGCCGATTGCAGAGACCATGATCACGTTGTTGGCCGTCAGCTCCCACACCTACAAAATCATACATTCAATTGTGAAAGTACACCACTTTTAAACAATCAACAGAGGACTGTCAAAAAATAACCACAACTCTGAAAACCAATCCTAAATAAAAAAGGGTTCCCACTGAAAGCATGTTTAGAGATGGTAACAGCCAGCAGGCAGGACTACGTAGCACATGCTGCAGATACCAGCTTTCCAGGCCTGTTCAGAGAACACAGGTGACGTGTTCACATGAGAAGTAATCCACAAGGCACCATGTGCTACTTCCGCTGCAAGTCATGGAAGCTCACGTCACCACCCACCTGTCCTTACAAAGCAGCCACCTCGTGGGAGGAAGCTCTCAGAGTCAGCATATGAAAAGGAGCCGTCACCAAATGCCATGTTCCGTGCAGTGACACGACCAACCTTGTCCACGAAGGGATGGTCCATGAAGTCGGGGCCGCCGATGCTGAGGTTGAGCACGTCGATCTTCTTTAGGATGGCGTAGTTGAAGGCGTCCAGGAACCAGGACGTGTAGGACACCTGGTGAGTGTTAACACAGCCCTTCAGGTGCTTCAGTCAAAGTCTCCAAGTGCCACAACCGAGTTTTTCATTTTAAAAATAAAGTCTGAACTCTTAGCAGCATGAGGAACTCACTTAAATTTCAGAAATCAACCCCAAAGACAAGTAACACCCCAAAACGTCAACTAGTATATCCAGAAACCCGGAGCCCCTGGAGGGAGCGGAGCGGCAGCAACGCAGCGTGTTCTGAGGGCACCTCTCTCCCCAGGCGTCAGGTACAGCTCCTCACCATAAAGCACACAAAATCCCAGACTTCCAACTGCCCCTCTTATAAAATGATTTATCCTAACACACTTGTAGTAAGTCGAGCATTTCTAAATAGTTTATTATATTTGTCTAATAATCTTTATTGCTAAATGGGCTGAAGAATAAATGGCATCAATAAAAATTACTTTATACAATTATTTTATTCCTCCTAGTTTCCTGAAGGAAGCTAAATTACTTTGTATATCACCATTTAGATGTTTCTATAAAATACAGAATTAAACTTACAATGGAAATAAGATGAGTGTAGTAATTAAAAACCATGTTTTTAAAAGTCTTTAAAAAAATAAGACTACACATTTATATTTGCTTGTATACGCCAAAGAAATTCTAGGAGGAGGGGGTATAAGAAATTGAGGGACTGTCACAAGAGACGGGGAAGGTGAACGTCTGCAGGATGGGGACAGGGCTGGGGGAACCACCCTGTGTTGCCTTTGACGTAAATACATGAACTATGTATCACGTATACAAAAATTAACTTTTAAACGTAACTACTAGGACCCTCCCCGCTTCTCTCTAAATAGTTTCAAAATGAAGAGTAAGGGAAGAGGCTCATAAATCCACGTCATTCAGCACGATGCCAGGTGCTGGGCTACACAGGCGACGGGAAAGGTCGTCATAATCCAGTACAGGTGGCAAAGAGACAACCATGCGATTACTCTCTCGTGTAGAAAGTACAAAAAATGTGCCCAGACGTGGTGGCCCAGGAGCCTTGGCCAGGCCCAAGGGAGAGGAAGAAACAGGCGGTCACAGAACCCCCACGCACAGCTTACTGGACAGGGTCTTTAGAGTTCCAGTGAGGCCGACGAGGGGGTGGGGCGAGCAGGGCAGAGCCATACAGAAGGGACAGTGGGGGACAGCATGACGCACGTGGGACGCCGGCCGCAGCTCTCCCACTGGCGTGTGCTGCATTTCACCCAGCATGTATAGAGTTCTAATTTTTCGCATCTTAGTTTCACTCCTTTAAGTTTCAGGGGTCCTCAACACCCACCTGGTTGTTGGTAAAGACCCTGAAAATATGAAGTTCAGCATCTGGAGCGAATCCTTGGCATTCCCTCATGCTGGCTATCACGCCTGCCACGAATGTGCCGTGGCCCAGCCCTGTTGTCCAACAAGGAAAAGAAGTCATCCACCTGCGGGTAGCGTGTGCCAACATTAACGCTTCAAAGCACCAATTCGACAGGCTCCTCCTCCGGTCCTAGGTGCAGAATCTCTGCTCCTCAGCACTGTCTCCCACGCAGAGCCCATGCCGTGCCCGACCACTTCCGGGTCAGCCACTCCTGCTCTCTCCCTGACAGGGGGCTTCCCCTCCACCAGGTACCCCTCTCTTTCCCCTCAAACACTACCTCCCACATCCTGAGACAGAAAAGTTTCTGCCAAAAGGCAGAATGACAGCCTGAGTGTGTCTGAATAACTATTGTGCGTGGACTGGTTAAACACTGACACACAGAGAAAGCACTCCACTGATGAAACGGGGGACGGCGGTCATGCACGAAGTCCACCTGAGGCTGGAAAACGCCTCCCCTGGGGTCTCACCACTACGCCACCACCTACCGTCATCCAGCGTTCGCTCGTTGGTCCAGTTGGTTCTCTCCTTCACATTTTTGAAGTGGGGATGCTTCTCACTCAGCCCAGTGTCAAATACAGCAACCCTTACATTAGCACCTTATTCAAAAAGAAAGCAAACACAATCAGGTTTGAGAAATCACCTTTTTGACTTTTTTTGTCTATAAAATACATCCCTCCTTGGGAGCCATGGAGAACACGCCATCAAGGGCCAAAGCTGGCCCGGAGCACGCAAGGCAGGTCACGTGCCCCGGGGCCCAGGCTGAGCCAAGGCTGAGAAACGGAGACAGCTGGGGAATGCCATCATCTGCTGCTAAACCAGACCTGAGGGTAGACAGAGAATCTCTCTGGACACTCCTCCACTGTCACCAACGCTCCTGGAAGGAACCACCTTGCCCTACTCCTCCACCCATGTGGGTTCTCCCCTCTGATAATTTCCTCCAGGTCTCCATCCACTCACCTCCTCAGAGAGGTACCCACAAAGCACCCACCCCCAGGGGAGGGGCAACTATCTACTGAGTCTGCTTCAGGTACTGGCCAAAAGCCATGGGCACCAATGTGAAACAACTGATGCTCTCAGATCCAGAAACTCAAAAAAACGTAGGAAAAAAACTAAGACAATTCTATTATCTAACAGCTGAAAGTGTAATGAAGGTAATGTCTTTCTGGTATGAAAGCTGTGTTTGCATACCAATACTACCTTAAATAATCAACTATCATGAGATAACCATCAAAATGCATTGCTTACTTTTTAAAAATGCACACATAAAATTGGCAACCTTTTGGTTTGGAGGGAATTAAAAATGCTTTTCTGAAGAGCAGAGAATTTGTTTTGTGAGGGAATTTTCACCCCAGAAAGATAAAACCAAGAGAAGACAACGATTTTGATAAAATCAATTCACCAGGTGTTAAAAGGTGAAGTATCTCAGGTGTTCTAAACAGCAGACAGCTGAGGAACTTGAGGGAGGGGTAGGATCCCTAAGTCTAGGAGATACAGGTAAAGAGGCCTAGACAATCACGACAGGCTGGGGGCTAGGGAAATGGGTTATATTTAAAAGTCAGGGCCCTAATCTTCACATTAGTTGAAAAAGAAATTTTCTGCCATGAAGAATCAGTAAGAATACCATATGATCTCACCTTGAACAGGAACCTAATCAACAAAACAAACAAACAAGCATAATATAATCAAAGACACTGAAACTGAGAACAGGCTGACAGTCACCAGAGGGGAGAGGGGAGGGAATTTCAGGGGAAAAGGGGAAGGGTTTAGAGCAACAAGTATAAAGGACACATGGACAAAAACTATGGGAGGTAGAAATGGGAGGGAGGTGGGGAGGGCTGGGGTGGGAGTAAAAGACAGAAAACTGTACAAGATCAACAATTAAAATAAAAATCTAAAAAAAAAAAAAATCAGTAAGAAAATAAATCTTATTGGATGTGAGTTTCTTTCACAGAACAGGATCATTAGTATTGTTTCCTGTTCGGAAACAAATGATCAACAAGTGTGAGTCAATTACTTAGCCATTCTACACACAGGGCACCTCACTGGAGTGATAAACCCATTTTCATGAAACTAACCAAACCTGGGTAACCACCTTTGAGTTGCATCTCTTTCCCTGAGAAATTATAGAACTTCGCTGGACTACGAGTCGGCCCTGAAGGTAAGCAGTGCTGTGTTTGTTCACGTATGCGTCAAGAGGAAAGAAACGCTTCACGACCTGCCTTATGTAACCTCGGAAATGGTACAGAAAAATAGAACATGGTGAACAGGATTAAACAATTAGAAAAGCCATAGAAACAGATGCCCAGCACAGCAGGAGGCGAAGACGAGGGGCAGTCAACTGTGTCCAGCTCAGCAAATAACGAAAAGCAGAGATGCAGGAGGCCACCCGGCTTCAGCACTAGCATGTGAGGAGGGGCAGCCTCCCGGACACCGGACCCCGTGCTCTTCCACCACAGCACGCACCTGTATATCCCATCTGCCAAAGCACATCCGCCTGCAGTGTCTGGGCAACCTGGCGTGGGATGGCTCTCAGCAACCGTCGACTCGAATGTCTTCCGGTGGCATGCCAGAACCCAGAGCCCAGGGAGAGACTGGCTCTCCGCAGGGGACGGGACGACTGCCACTTCTGGCTCCATCGGGTTTCATTGCAGGGCACTATGGGGTCGGCTAGGGCCAAGGAAGGAAAAAGGCCAAAATGACACGATGCTTGTCAGGGAGAACAATCATTCTAAACAGGATTGATTACCATTTGAAATCTTGTTTAATCTCCCTTTGCTAGGTGGGTTTTCTCGATGCAATTATATTTATAGCATTTTGGCCATCATGTGGTTCCCAAATAGTTTTTTACCTGGAATTTTATAACTGACGCAAGGCAGAAAGACTGATAGAAATAATCATTTTTTGAACACTAAAGTCAATTGTGATAGTAAAACTGAAGATTTTTCATCAGCAACTTGCTCTCACTGGACAAGAAAAGGGGAGAGGGGCGCTGAAGGGAACGGCCGCTACTCGTTTGTAAGGTTTTACAGAGCTGGATTTCTGGGACGGGAAAGGCCGTGTTATCCCATTACACCCATCTCCGGCCAAATAGCAATAGGGTCTTTTCCAACTGCATTTTTCTTGATATTCTCAATATGCTTCTCTAGTAAAATGCCAACTTTCAAAATGCAAAAGAACTACGCAGGAGTCAGGGCATTTCTGAGGGTGAGGAAATGGGTTATATCTTAATCTGGTTGCTAGG
Organism: Glossophaga mutica; assembly: GCA_039655065.1. Taxonomy (NCBI): domain Eukaryota; kingdom Metazoa; phylum Chordata; class Mammalia; order Chiroptera; family Phyllostomidae; genus Glossophaga; species Glossophaga mutica. Next base: position 27,799,055 of record CM077315.1, read on the forward strand.
TACCTGACTGATGCTTTCATCAAAACTTGCCAAAAGTGCTGGCTAAAAGGCATGGATTTTACTACCTGTAAATAACTTATTTTTTAAAGGGAGAAAGCAAAAGAAATATCACAAGAGCTGTCCCTTTACTTTTCAAAGACTATGCTATAATGAAGAAGAAACTGTATTTCAACTCAGTTTTAAGAAGAACAAATCCGTAATATTACTGAAGTTCTGTTTATAAAGCAAATTGCTATCATTTTTATTCTGGTCTTTGCAGGCTACACCCATGAAAGTACAGGGAACTGGAAAAATATATAGTCCTGTCAACTCCATTAAGTAATTACTTGCACAATCCAACTGAAATTATTCTGTACGGAACTTCCTGTGTTGATTCTGTTCTTTAAGTCAACAGCATGGGACAACAGCGGAGGTACTTACTAAAGAATAATATTTAGAACAAGGGAAGGGTCTGTTCTGCTCTAAGCACTGAATTCAGGTCTGGCTTCACTCTTTGAGAGCAATTTAGAAAAACTGAAGAACATTCAAAGGAAAGCAAGTAAAATGATGACGGGACTTGAAATCATGTCACATGAGTAAGTGTTAAAAGAACTGGAGATTTTTATTATCCTAGAGAGAGGCATGGATATGTTCAAAATACATTTTTGAATACTCTCTTATGGAAACCAGGGTGGCTCTGTCTCACAGCTCATGGGGTAAAGTCAGGAATGAGATCCAGAGTGAGACAGGTTTCAGCCTAAAATAAAGCAAAGCTGTCTGACAATGGAGCCACAGAAATAAGTAACATTTACTGTCTACCTACAATACCCTAAAACCTGCTAAGCTCTCTCTACACACACTATTTCATTTTATCTTCGTAAGAACCCTATGAGGTAAGTAGTATTATCTTCACTTCTTGGGTGAAAGAAGTTGAAACTTAAAGAAAGACTGCTTACCACACACGGGACAAATGACAGGCAGAGACACTGGGCCCGTGGGAAGCACGCTATCTCCCGAGTCGGGCATGTCACGCACAGCAGGAGACTGGCCCGTGCAGAGCAGACACAGCCCGACCAGGAGGCACTCTGATTACTGTGTTAAAATTAGGCACTTCCATGTTTCCTAAAATATGCTGAAGCTTTTTAAGATTAAAAGAACAAAAAGGAACACTGTATAATATCTGGCTAATTGTACAAGGTTTGGTTTGTTTTTATCTTCCTGGATTGTCTCGAGGTTATTGCTTTTTAAAGAGAAAAAACACCACAAAACATCTGGACAACTAGAAGGAGCTCTGAAGAATCCAGACACCTGAACCGCAAAGCCGACCGAGACTGGAGGTGGCTGGTCTCGCTATGCAAATCAGCCTAAGTCCCTGTTCTGCTTTGTTTCTTCTCTTTAATCTCAGAGGCTCTCAGGCCTAGAGTATAAAGGAACAAAAACAAAATTTTATCTATTATTTCTTGCAATGAAATAAGTAGTAGTAAATGGTAACAGAACTAGACATCTGTTATCTCAGTTTATAACAAGTTGGAAAAAAACCCTTTCCTTTGCTAATACACATGCTTTAGAAAATATGTAATAAGCAGACAATTAATATTTGAAGATAAAGTCTATCTTGACAAGTCCAAGTTGTAAAGATGTAGGAAAGACTAAGCCCTCGAGCTGAAAAGGCAGTAACCGGACCTTCCCATCCTCACACCTGCACAGCTCAGGACTGGAATGGGCCCAGCCAACGCACAGTCATGCGTGGCCAGGCGGCTCCGAGAAAACAAAGTGAGCCCCAAGGAAAAGACACTTTGCAAGGTGCCGTGAAAAATCAAAACACCCTGAAAGAAGCAAAACGCAAGCAAGGAAGAGCCTCGAAGTCACCACCTGTCATTCCCGAGTGTGAAGGGACATCACGGCCTCACCGTCTGAAGGCTCTGAGACGAACCTGGGTAAAAAATCACTCCCAACGGAAACGAAATCACTATCATCCCCTACTGTAAACTCTGATTTTTTTTTCCTACCCAAATAGCATGAAGCCTCTTTGACTTTTAAATCCCTGCTAAGAAAATGTCTACAATTGAGGAGACTAGATGAAAGGACATGTGTGGTCACTCTTTTTCAACTATCTGCCAGGTTGAAAAATTTCAAAACACAGTCGAGGGTGGGGACGGGGCGGTGGAGCACGACATGGGGGAATCTGCACGTTCTCTCTCCAAACCCAAGTGCACAGAAACGGACGCAGAGCAGCCTGCAACCTCAGTACTCACTCTCAGCGCACTTGAGGGAGCGCAAGACCTTCCGCTGGGGCGTCACCCGCTTGATGTTTGGATGGTCTTCAAGCGTCAGCAGCCCCGCTTTCTGGTTTTCTTTTATCTGAATCACCTCGAAGTCACTAGGGTAGTCACTGGATGGGTTATTTCGAGGGATAATTCTCCAATTGTCTATTTCACTGCTCTTCAGGGCACTTGAAATAAATGAATTTCTAGCTTTGGCTGTAAAGTATCCATTGAAAGCCACAATATATTCTGAAATCAATGACCACAAATAAAAATAAGAATTTATGTACATACATAAGATTATATATAATCTGAACTTCCCTGGTGGAAAAAGAAACTTACACATCTTAAAACCCAGAGTGAAAAGAGGAGTAAACACACAGACTGGTCTAAATGCTCCGGACAGCAGTTCCCCGAGCTCAGAATGCAAGCAACCGGTCTGAACCCCCTGGTCACAGACCACATTCCTCAAAACTAGACACCTGGGCTATTTTTTAAAAAAGCAAACGTTAACAGAAGTTTGAATGTACAGCAAAGAAATACATGTAAGTTTTCCAAACATGCAAAAGGAATCCATAGAAGGCTCAATTTATTTTACTGAAAACAGTAGCAAAATTTGGAGACTGTATAAGACTACTTGTTAGTTATCACATCTGCTCACTTGAACTTCAGAGCACAAACACTCAGCACCTGCAAACTCCCCACCCTCACCAGCTCATGTCACCTGTTCCATGCAATCAAGGTTTAGGGAAATAATTCAGAAGGTCAACTGCCCTGCTTCATACAAGGTACCTACACTGGGAAAAGAAACTTCGGCAGAGTTGCCAAGTGCTATGCACTCGCCCCATTCAACATTTATTGTAAAAAAAGAGGGAAATGTTGTTGCAGTAAAAGCTAATGTTTAAAGTCAGTTTGAAACAAAAAAAACATGGATGGAGTCCGTAACATTTAAAATAATATCATTACCATATTCCACAACTGTTGAGGAGAATTCCACCTTCAGAGTCAGGTGGGAACAGCCAGGGCACGGAGCCTTTTCAAAAGATCTCTTTTCCAGTCTGTCACCCAGATGTTTCTTCCCACAGAGCAAAACCACTAGCAGAAGGAGCCAGATGTTGATAAGCTTCATGGTCCTAAGTGCATATGGTCAAAAAATCGCATAAATTCAAATCACACTTTTTTCTTCCTTGATTATAAGTTAATTTTTGTTTCAGCTAAAAGCTGAAACATTACTGATCAGCCATTTTACAGTCTTGTCCAATGTAAATAAAAGTTAAATTTCATGGCCTCTTGCGATGTGGCCTGAAAAGAGGCTTTCATTTCTTTCTTCGTTTCTTCTCCATCCTGGACATGAGGCTTCTGTCACTCCAGTCCAGAAAACTGAGTCCTGCGCTCCATTGGCACCACAGAGCCAAAGTCCGAGGGGGATGAGCAGCCACCCCGAGAGCCAATCTACAACACAAAACAAGTGCAGAGACATCAGCAGCAGCTGCAGAACCAGGGAGGGTTCAGTGACGGGTGCAATGCAAACAACACAATGAAGAAGACACCCTCGGTCACAAGACGACGAATGTACAGCGCAACCATGAAACACCTCATTATTTCCCTTTCAGTTACTCCTCATCTCCTTCAGGAAAAAACAAAGTTTTAAGTGTCAGTTTCAAAAAAATAATAAAGGATAAAGTAACTGAGAAAAGTGAAGAAAACTAAGAATAAGAAATAACACCAGGAATGTTAAGCACATTGGCTGTGAGCATCCTGGCAGCCAAAGAGAAAGGGGAATCATGATGCTTCACTTAGCAGCCTTGACTTTGCTTTTAAGATTCTGTATTTATATCCCTACCATCTGCAACTCTTCAACAGGCATTTTCCCAATCAACATTTTAATCCCCCATAATTTTTCAGGCAAAAGCTTGGTACCTATACCCTTACCTTCTAGTTCAAAATTAATACCTAAAAACAAACTAATTTCCATTCGAGTTATGTACATAACACCTTTTTAAAGAGACACTGTGCTTTAAAATTATTCAAGCTATGCTTTTTCAGATTTTGAAATATTTTCTGCCAGTTCTATAAAAAAGAGCATCAAAGGGTTTTTAATATCATTAAATTTACCTAATGCCTCAACTTAAAAGAAATTTTAATCTGCTACATATGTTATAAAACCAGATTATCTCTTCATTGGAAATAATATGAGAGGACAGTTTGTGAGATAAGCTGTTGCCAAAGAAAAAGGTTATTTGGATGTTAAATTACATATGGGCGCAAATACATTTCGAAATATCTCCAGTTTTAAAAAATGATCACTTTTCACAATGGAAAATACAGCAACAATAAAAACTGGCTGCAGCATGCCCAGAAAAATCAGTTGCACAGAGCACACCAGAAACATAAATAACCCAGCAAGGGGAAGACAAATGAGACAAGACAGGCCTTATATTGTCATTTGTTTCTAAAATGAAAACACTTAGGACAGGGAGTCAGCCCCTTTCTGGAGAGGTCTGCCAGGCTGCTAACCCATCTTCCTGCAGAAACTGGTCTTCAGAGGAACGAGGAGCCTGTAGCTTCTGGACTGCTCACGCGTGCTTCTATGAACACTGACTGAGGGGCGGGAGTCTAAAGAACTTGGATAAGTGTAATAATTAGGACTTTCACTGCTGTAATAACAAACGATCCTGCTGAGGTCTACCTCTGGAACTGAGGACTAAGCTTGGTGAAACGGAACTCATCAGACAGAAATGAAAATGAAGACTGAAGAAAAGGAACAGGGGACACCAAAAGTCACTCCAACATGTTTTACAGCAATTCACTCAGGAGTGAGCCCCAATTTTTTTTTGTTTATACTTGATACTTGCAGCAATGGAGTACCACAGAATATGCCTATGTGAAGCATTTGTCTCACCTAATTATAGTATTACTGGTCAAAGATAAAGCTAATCACTGGTGATTAAGAGTGCTCCAATCATATTATAGTTAATAAGATTTAAATGGGTCTCTCACTTAAATAAACAAACAAATCTCTTAAAAACTCTTCTGTCCAAACTCAAGAATCTATGACATGTTTGGGCTACATATAACACAAATATTAGTGGGTGATACTGGTGATCAAATCTCAGACCTAAACGTGTCAGATCAGCTTCAATCAAACCCGCCCCCCCAACCCAATGTAGCCTATGCAAAAGAGATGGCTGACGCCACCTCACCACTGAGGCAGAAGCCTGACTTTAAAACAAGAGAAACAAAAAGAAAAGGCTGGGGGAGGGAGGGAGGGTTACATTTAAAAATGACTAAGATAGTCAGCTCTCTACCAAATAGAAAAAACTTTTTAGGCTTCTGGAAAATAGGACATTGCAATATCATAACACATTCTACCTCAATTCACTCATTAAATCATATGAGTTTATAGACTGCTAAAAAGCAAGATTAAGACACCAGCAGGTGTTGCAGAACAAACAAGGATTGTTAGTAAGTAAGGGACACAGTCTTCCAGGTGTGACCCAGCAACTAGGCCAACCATAACCGCAAACGGCTAAACATGGCACAGGAAAGTGCCCAAGAGGCACACGTGCCAAGGACACTGGATTGAGAGCCCTTCCTGGGTGCAAAGTGGAGGGAGGCTTCTGCTGATGAAGTGAAGGGTGGCTGGCTCTGACGGAGTCTGAGCCGGTAGGGCTGGAAGTGTGGGAACAGGGAGGAGGAGAGGGGCGTCCTGAGCAGAGCTCCATCGAAGAGGAGGAGAACGCGCGCCATGCACGGCATCAGCAAGTCATCTGGATGAGGGGGAGGCAGTGAGATGCCAGTGTGGGGAAGCTGAAAGATGGGGGCAAGGACCTCAAGCAGGTATGAAGTCTCAGCAGAACATCCAGCAACAACTGGAAATACAGACCCTCTCCATCCAAATGGAGTGAACTGCACAGATACAACAGAGCCAGGTGGGACTGCTGAGCAATTTTGTTCACTCATCCGACTCACTGAGCAACTCGGAAGAGCCAGGCACTGTTCTAGAAGGGAGGGACAGAGCAAAGAACAAAATGAACAGACACCTCCAGCCTTGTAAAGTTACTTGCCAGTGTGGGGAAATGGGTAATACACAAGATAATTAAAACATATAGTACTAAGCTACTGATAAATACTGTATTTCATTTTATTTTTTTTCCTTTTTTTAAATATATTTTATTGATTATGCTATTACAGTTGTCCCATTTCTCCCCCATCATTCCCCTCCACCCTACCCACCCTCTCCCACCCACATTCCCCCCTTTAGTTCATGTCCATGGGTCATAAGTTTTCTAGCTTCTACATTTCCCATACTATTCTTGCCCTCCCCCTGTCTATTTTTTTCCCATTATCTATGCTACTCATTCTCTGTACCTTTTCCCCCTCTCTCCTCCTCCCACGCCCCTGTTGCTAACCCTCCATATGATCTCCATTTCTGTGGTTCTGTTCCTGTTCTAGCTGTTTGCTTAGTTTGCTTTTGTTTTAGGTGTGGTTCTTGATAGCTATGAGTTTGTTGTCTTTTCACTGTCATAGTTTTATCTTCTTTTTCTTAGATAAGTCCCTTTAACATTTCATATAATAAGGGCTTGGTGATGATGAACTCCTTGAACTTGACCTTATCTGAGAAGCACTTTATCTTCCCTTCCATTCTAAATGACAGCTTTGCTGGATAGAGCAATTTTGGATGTAGGTCCCTGCTTTTCAAGATTTCAAATATTTCTTTCCAGCCCCTTCTTGCCTATAAGGTCTCTTTTGAGAAATCAGCTGACAGTCTGATGGGAACTCCCTTGTAGGCGACTGTCCCCTTATCCCTTGCTGCTTCTAGAATTCTCTGCTTCATTTGAATCTTGGCTAATGTAATTACGATGTGCCTTGGTGTGTTCCTCCTTGGGTCCAACTTCTTTGGGACTCTCTGAGCTTCCTGGACGTCCTGGTAGTCTATTTCCTTTGCCAGATTGGGGAAGTTCTCCTTTATTATTTGTTCAAATAAGTTTTCCACTCATTGCTGTTCTTCTTCCCCTTCTGGGACCCCTATAATTCGGATGTTGGGACGTTTAAAGATGTCCCGGAGGTTCCTAAGCCTCTCCTCATTTTTTTGAATTCTTGTTTCTTCCTCGTCTTCTGTTTGGTTGTTAGTTTCTTCCTTCTGGTCCACTCCATTGATTTGAGTCCCAGTTTTCCTTCCATCTCTATCAGTTCCCCATGCATCTTCCTTCATTTCACGGATTGTAGCCTGCATTTTTTCATCTAGTTTGTGAGCAAAATCAACCAATTACGTGAGCATTTTGATGACCAGTGCTTTGAACTGTGCATCTGACAGGTTGGCTATCTCTTCACTGCTTAGAGGAATTGGCTCTGGGGCTTTTATTTGTTTTCCGATTTGAGCCATTTTTGGTGGGGTTTTTTTGTTGTTGTTGTTTTGGTTTTAGTCTGGTCGCGGCTATTATGTAGTGAAGGGTGGAGCCTTAGGTGTTCCTCAGGGCGGGGCAGCCCAGTTGCCGGGTTATGGAGCTATAGGTGGGGGCGGGGTCTGAGAAGGAGCAATGGCGCCTGCTCCGTTCTCTCCCGGACTCCGGCCCTTTCCGCTGCTTCCCCTTCACCTGGATTATCTGCGCACACGCACGTGCTGTTACGTAGTGAAGAGTGGAGCCTCTGGCGCTCCCCAGTGCGGGGCAGCCCAGTCGCTGGGTTGTGACACTGTATGTGGGGGTGGGGCCTGAGAGGGAGCAATGGCGCCTGCTCCGCTCTCTCCTGGATTCAGTCCCCTCCGCCACTTCCCCTCCGCCTGGACCGTCTGCGCGCTCCAATGTGAGACCACCTGGTCAGCCAGCCAGCCGCCTTGTGCGGCCTCACTGGGTCTGCACAGTTGCCCCCCTGTGCCCAAGGTCTGCCAGCCGCTGCCTGTGCACCTGGGAACTGCCAGCCGCTGCTGCTTGCGTTCCTGGGTCCGCACCTCCACTTTCTCCTGCCGCGACTCCGCCCCTCTTACCGGTCTGGATGAATGGTTGTTGGACTTCCGTACAGTTCAGTTTTCTATAAGTTCTGGTTGTTTTCTTGTTTCTAAATATTTGTTGTCCTTAATTTTGGTTGTGAGAGGAGGCACAGTGTGTCCGCCTACGCCTCCATCTTGGCCGGAAGCCTCATTTTATTTTAATACTCCTTTTTTATTGTATTTTTTATTACCATTTAGTCCCCCCTTATACTCCTTTCACCCCTGCAATCACCACACTGTTGTCCATGCCCTTTTTCTTTCTTGCTCAATCCCTCCACCCGCCCCCTCAGCTCCTCCACACCCAGAGCTGTCAGCCTGCTCTCTCTCTCTCTCCGAGTCTCCCTCTATTTCTCTTGTTAGTTGTTTGTTCATTAGGTTCCACATTTAAGTGAAATCATATGGTATTTGTCTTTCTCTGACTGGCTTATTTCACTTAGCACAGTGTTCTCCAGGTCCATCCACACTGTCGCAAAGGGTAAAATTTCCTTCTTACAGCCAAGTGGAATTCCATTGTGTAAATGTCCCACAGTTGTTTTATCCACTCATCTACTGATAGACACTTGGGCTGTTATATTTGAAAGGAGAAAAAATAAAGAAGGGGAAGGGCTGAACTTTTAGATAGAGTGCTCCAGAAACCTCTCAGCCTCTGACAGAAGCAGAAAGCTCAGCAAGCCCTGTGAAGAAAGAAAACTGCGGGCAGTGAGAAAAACAAGTGCAAAAGCCCTGAGGCAAGGAGCATGCATGGCTTGTGTAAAGAAAGGCAAAGAGGCCAGTGCAGCTGGGGCAGCATGAAGGAAGGGGAATCAGAAGAGGAGATGCGATGTCTGGGAGGAAGAGTAGGGAGGCGCCTGTCAGTCAGAGAAAGAGCTCGGCTTTCACCGTGAATGCCAACGTGGGAAGGGAATGCATGACTGGAGCAGAGAAGCGACATGGGCAGGAGCAGGGGACCAAGTGGAAGAGTCCTGTACAGATGGTGGTCTGGGCCAGGGGGAGGCAGGGGAGGTGATAAAGGTGGTCATGTTACAGAAGTCAACGACGGAGCTGACAGAACCTGCTGACAACCAGATGTGGAAGGTATGAGTGAGGAGCCAAGGCCAACACCGAGGCCTCCTGCTCAGAACTGAAACTGAGAAGGAGAAAGCTGCAGGAAAACTGGTTTGGGAAACACGAGCAGGAGGTGAGTTCTGAACATGTGAAATTTGGGGAGATGCAAATTGGGAGGGCACAGCTCAGGGCAGAAGGGAACAGGGACTTACCACATAAAGGGTGGTCAAATGAGAGACCACTGGTTTGGTAATCAGAAGGTCACTGACCTCCCCCAAAAGGGCCACACTAGTGAAGGCCAGCTGCTCTCATCTCCCAAACCCACCTGTGGCTGGAAGGAAGCTAAGATACCTTCAAGAAAAGCCCTATGGGGATAAATGATGAGGTTGAAGTGACAGGGACACAGAGACACTGGTTTTGTTTGGATCTGGCTGACCTGCTTATGTACTTTAAAGGTGCACTAAAATCTGGGTTCTAAGAAGAGACTCTCTTCAAAGACCTGAGGATTCTAAAAGTTATGACAATACAGACTGAGGATTCTATGGTGTCCCAATCCCAGAATAAGAGGACTTCAAAACATAAATTTGCTTTGAGTGGAACAAAAAATGCCACCAGGGAGCTATAGGCATGGGCCCTGGGGTCGTAACACAGACCCCTTACAGCGACCTCTGTGTCTTTGGTCTGTGTGTTTTGTAGATGGCCAGGCCCCACCAACTGCACTTTCCCACATCTGAGACATCTACTCACACATGTCCACGACAGATCCTTCCTGGCTCTCACTATATAACACACACACCCTCGGGAGCACTCTCCCCAAGGCAGGCTCACCATCTACTGGCATGCAGCAGCAGGATGAGTTCAGACACACACATATACATACATGAAAAGAAAAACTCTCTAAATAACTTTTCCTTTTCTTCCCTTTCTGACTAACTCAGCTGAGGACAAGAAGGTAGGTGTTGGTGGGAGAGCCACAGTGGCCCGGTGTGGGGCGACTGTGTCTGAGAGGGTAGGAAAGACACATGGTAAGGGAGAGGCACCTGGTAAGGGTGGTCAGAGCCTGAATGGGGTTATGGCACCGACAAAGGGAAATTCATTTGATCGAATACTTATTTGACAGATAATGGGGGGCAGCTTTCTTGTCAGAGAACGAAAATATAAAAAGGGAAGAAACTTAAACGAACCATGCAGGGTCAGACTGAAATTGGAAGTACTGGTGTGAACTCAAGGTGTTCAGTAGAGAGCCAAACGTAGAAAGAAATATAAGCAAACGTGTGTGCGCATGTGTACACACACACATTTCCTAGCTTTGCCTAGTCCCAGAACTGGTCTTCTAATGCCATTTCCCACTAAAAGAAAGCAGGCTCTCTGGAGAAGAAGCCAGTTCCAGGCTAGGCAGGTTAAGAACAGATGAGTGTGAAACATCTTGCAGAGAGGGAGAAAGTGCTAAAAGAATTATGGAGCCGTCAAAGGGACACAGAGGCCACCTTGGTATAATCTGAGCACCAAAATAAATAATGAAAGTAAAAGATCCTAACCCAGCGAGTAAAGCAGGAAAACACGAGTCCACAACGACACATACAAGTAAAATAAATTGAAGGTTTAAAGAATGAGGTATTTCTATACCTCAGAACGGCTCCCACCAAAACCCTAATCTATGAAGGGGAAAAACGGGCAACGATGTGGAGAAGCTTCACAAGTTAACCAGGAGTGGGAGACACGGAGCCCGGGCCCCTGAGCAGATGCCCCGGAAGAGCCTGGCATCCCCGTGGGGTTCCTGCCAAAGACGCACAACCTGAATCGGATCGTGAGAAATGTCAGAACCCAAACCAAGGGGCCGTCTTCAAGCTGAATGAGGCCTGGCCTGCCTGTGATTAGACAGCAGTGCTATACCAAGCCTAGTTTCCTGATTTTCAAGGCTGAGCTATGGTAATATAAGAAGATCCAAGCAATAGCAGGAAATGCCCACTAAAGTATCTGGGGATAATCGGTATCGGTTTGCAACTTATTTTCAAATGGTTCAAAGAGAAAAAAGGTTGTATACTGTCCTTGGAACATTTCTGGGAGATTGAAATTGTTTCCAAAATACACAAATAAGTAAGTCCCATGTTTATCAGGTGAAGTACTGGATTTTAAAATGTGGGGAGTGTACTTACAAGCCCTCACCTCGGACTCCTGTGTGCATAAGCAGTCCGTACCCCAGGTCGGAGAGGTTTACACACACCAGCCACTACACTGAGCGACGTCCTGACAGACGGCACTGAGCTAGTCACGGTGAAATGACAAGTGTTCCTTATGCTAAGGAATTGAGGGAACTCCTGAAAAGATTCATGATAAAGTAAATTTCTATTAAAATTAACCTCAGTGTTTCTACAATGTACATTATAAAAAGTAACATTTTGACAGACATAAATTGCGACACTTGGTATAAGATAAAAACGTTTAAGAATTAAACACAATGAGTACTCTCGTATGTTGCTAGCAAACGTAAAAAATTCATATAACCTTTTAGAATGGTAATTTCGGTGTGTATTTAAGAGCCTTAAAAATGGCTGTTAAAGATGTTGGTCTAATAAATCTAGTGATAACAACAAAAAGGAGCACTTACCGAGCTATTCTAAGTAATTTCCATGTGTTAACTCATTTGATTCTCAAGACAACCTCTTACTACCCCAATTTTCAGATGAGAAAACTGAGGCCCAAGGTAGGTCAGAACCTTGCCTAGAGCCACATGGCCAGTGAATAGGAAAGCTGGGCTGGGAACTTGGGAAGTCTGGCTCCAGAGGCCACACTCTTAAGAGACAGGCTACAGTGCTTTTCTAAAATCTCCCCTAGAAATTCATTCCATGTATGGTGAATTTGAAAGCAAACAATAAATTGTGTCCAAGGATTAAAACTGGGAAAAATTAGAGACCGTTTGAAAGTGCAATGGAGGACTAGCTAAATAATTAGGGTTCATCCATACTATGGAATGCTACACAGCAATTCCCAATGGCATTCCTTTGGAAAGTGGCATAATGGTCCCCAAAAGATGTCCACATTCTCATCCCCAGAACCTGTAAGTGTTACTCTGAACGACCACAGGGAGTTGCCAGTGTAACGAAACTAAGGATCTTGAGATGGGGGAGTATCCTGGTTCATCCAGACGGGTCCAAGGTAATTATAAGAGTTTTTACAAGAGGGAGGCTAGTAGTAGGTGCCACAATGATGGAAGCTTGAGGGTGAAGTAATCAGAGAGGGGTCAGGAGCCAAGGAAGGCAGGTGCACCCAGGAACTGAAAAAGGAGTGAAGCCCTCTGATACCTTGACTTGAGCCCAGGGAGACCATTTCAGACTACTGACCTCCATAACCGTAAGATAGTAGATCTGTGCTGTTTTAAGACACTAAGTTTGTAGGAATTTGTTACAGCAGCAATAGGAATCTATTTCATCATATATGAATATCTATGGGGGAAATCTAATGAAACATTAAGTAAAACAGTTCAGGTACAGTGTGATCAATGTTTTGGTTTTTAAGTATGTATCTACGTGCAGAGAAAAAAAAGAACATGAAAGATGTCTACGTAAGTGGTAACAGCGGTTCTACATTTCAGTGGTATGATTATAGGTAGTTGGTCTTTTTCATTCTATTTATTAACATTTTTACAAAGAATATCTGTTATGCTTTTATCCTTTGATAAAATGTATTATTTAAATATCTATAAACCTTTTAAAATAAAATTGTATAGAAAAACATTTTCTGGTAAGATAGTGATACAAAGATTCAAAATATGCTAAAAATTTAATTTTATTTGTAATATGGTAGAGCTTAAAAGGGATCTATATCCTAGGAACTGTTTACTAAAATCTGTGTCTACCTCCTACAGTAAGGCTAAGCTTTTAGCTAGTTCATTCTCAACAGGCTTATCACCTGTAGTGTCACTTACTCATATGGCCTAATTAGGGCTGTCACTGCTTCCACTGAGTGTTTATTGGATTTAGTATCTATCAGTTCTTTACACAGAAGACCTGGTTATCTTTCCGTATGAAGTAAGCTCTAAAGATGATATTTACATAATTATGAGTTTCCATAATTAAGTGTAATTATGCCTCTAAAACAGGTGTAATAAAAAACAGTGGACATCAAATACTGAATGCAAAAAACCTGTTCCAAATAATACATGCCAAGAATAAGATTTAATGACACACGTGTAAAAGGGAGACAAAATAGAGGGAATGTACTACTTAGGCAAGCAACTGGTCTCGCTACAGCTAACATTCCTTGCAACTCTGAGATTCTTCTACTTTGCATTACAAAAGAGTATCACTAAGATTATAATTCTGAGTAGTGCTAAAGTACATCTGAAATTATTTCTTTGTAAATAATTAAAAAACACAATTCAGGTGAGAGAGAATTACTTGTATCACCCAATAGTCATCTAATTATGCCCATACACCTTGCTTTTTAATGAACCTTTACTGAAATAGCTCCAGAGAAAACTGAATGGTGTTTAGGCCATGAAAGGGCACCATTCAGTTCAATTAAAATTTGGCTGTAAAAACACCACTTTCGTAACTAATGGCATAGTTGGCTGTATAATCAATGTTATCATAGGCTAACATTTAAGTGATGCCAAACCACATTATCTTTTAAAAAAAAAAAAAAAAAAGGTGTGTTCTTAAGCCTGACTGAACCATTCCTCCTGGCACACTCTGTCCATTAGTAGGTTTCACGGGGGGCGGGGGACCACAAATAATTCAGTCCAGAGAATCAACAGTGCCAAACTTAAAAAATCTTGGTCTGTGCTGTCTTTTTCATTGCCTAGTCTCTCACACGAGAGGCTCCTGTCTCCTACTGTCTTTACCCTTCAGTCCTCTAGCTACATATGAGGTACCTCCAAAATCAGTACTTTCCTCATTTTACTTAAAACTCATTTCCTCAAAAAAAAAAAAAAAAAAAAAGATGTTGTCAAGATGAATAAATCTAGTTAACAGATTTCTGCAGCACATCAAAACTGATGAGGAAAACAGAGAAGGAAAAATCAACTTAAGTCTATTTTAACCACCTCCTAACCTGCCTCAGGCAAAACCCTGGAAGAAACCAAGGTCCCCTACCCAAATACCAAATACAAAGTCCAGCCTCCCATTCTTGATATTTCATGTCACTGAGAGTTAGAGCTGTCAAGTTTTTCCCAATAAAATATAACCAATGTCTCAACTTTCGCCTAGTGCAAAGATGCAGTTGCAAATCTGCCCCCCTGAAAAAAAAACACTAATGGGAACCATGTGCTGTTCACTTAAGTCTTCAGACTTCCTAGCTTTTGTTACTTACTGTGCCACAAAAATAAGGAGGCAGTGGGCAAGAGCCACTTACTACCAGAATGACAGAAATGGAATCAAAGAACATGTGAATTTGAAAACCCCGTGATTAGAAGAGATCCCATAGGTGCTTCAAAGGCTCTGCAAGCACTTAATCAGAATTTCTCTTTTGTCATAGATACAAGCAATTCTTGATTATAATGGATGCTTGAGGAATGCAATGGAGAGAACTAATAGACAAGTCACCCACCCCCCGCAAATAAAGGGCTCTTAGCCCCCGCGCCATATATGGAAACATAAAACAAAATTTTATTTGCAAAAGGTATTTCTGTGTGAATGAATAGACAATATGTTTTATATCCATAACACAGAATATTATTGAGCCATACAAAGGAATGGTGATACATGCTACAACATGGAAGAACCCTGAAAACATAATGCTAAATTTAAGAAGCCAGACGCAAAAGGCCACATATGATTCTGCCTGAATCTATTAAATAGTGGGAAAAGACAAATCTAGGGAGCCAGAAAGATTAGTGGTGATCTGGGGATGGGGTTAGAAATAGGTAGTGGCTACAAATGGGCACCAGAGATCTTTCTGGGATTATAGAAATGTTGTAAAAGTGGGTTGTGGTGATGGCTGACGACTCTGTAAATTTAATTTTTAAGAAATCACTGAATAAGTACCTCTAAAAAAGGTGAATTTCACGGTATGTAAATTATACCTTAACGAAGTTCTTACATTGAAATACAAACAAACAAACAAACAAATGGGTGCTGCAGGTAAAAAGCTTGGGAAGAATCACTGTTCTCTAGGCCCCTCGTTTTTATGCATATGCAAAATTAGACCTTGAAGTCAGAGAGCTACTTACTAGCACGGCCACAGGAAACTATTGATAAGTTCTCCAGAGTTCAATTCAGATCTTATGCCAATCTACCACACTTAGAAGTGTCTTAATGTAAATATTGTACTTAATTTGCATATACAAATACGCCAAGATTCTCAGTGGCTCTAAGACAGACAAAGGGTTAAATACCTTGATAAAAGTCATGTTCACCTGTAACAGTCTTAGGAAGCACATCATGAGAGGGCACTCTGAAAAGCATTCTGGTTGTGAGAGTAAACCAATGAGCCTCATGGCCCCAAGTTGCCGACGAGCTTCCTACACTGTAGTTTTTGAAAATCAGTGGAGCAGATTTTCAGTGTGTACACTGAAAAGTGTGTACACACTCAGCTACAGCAAAAAACTGAAGTCATTTAAAATCTGATACCAGAACTCTTCTGGGAGTACACCCAGCACTATGTTCGAAGGCTGAGGGTCAAAGCCAGGTACACTGTTTCATTCCGTTAAAGCCATGTCACTTAAAGAAGATGAAATTGAGCCAGTTACCCCACCATGTAAACAACGTAGAAACGACCAGGCAGGGACACCAGCCCTAAGTCCAGGCCAGGTCCGGCAAATGGAGCGGACCGCTCATTTCCTACTGCCATGCACTCCGCGTAGCCGGGTGCGTCTAAATGCCTGGCTTTACCGCATGCCTCCTGGCCCGCGCCCCACGCCGGGCGCCCCAGGTCCGCTCCGGGGGTATCCAGGGTCGTAGGGAGGCCCTAGCCGCCGCCCGCGCAGACACCCACCCTCGGGGCCTCGAGCGCCGCCGGCACAGACGAACGCTCTAGCAGCCGCGCAGATAGGGAGGAGGGGCGGAGCCTCCGCAAGTGGGAGCCCGACGTACCTGCGGCTGTCTCAAGCTCCGGTCCGGCGGGCCCGGGATAACGGCGCTTCCGCGGCGATCACGCCTCGAGTCTCCATTCGGGGCTGTTTACTCCCAACTCTCGCGATACTGCACCATCTGGGCGGGGAGACAGTCGACTGGGAACGCCGGCCCTGCCGGCAGTGCGTGCCCTGCGTGGGGCCTGCGTGCGCGCTCTGGCCGCTGAAGGCCGCCGGGCGAGACCGGGAGGACGGACAAAGGTCTCGCGACGTTTGCGGCTTTGCGGTGGAGGCGGGGCCGTAGGTTGCGAAGGATGGTCTTGTCGCTCTCACGGAGTCGGTACGCGGGATGAATGGACTGTAGAAGCGGAGCAGCTGGGATGCGCTGGGCTTTGGGTCCAGGACCTTGGAGAACCCGCGCAGGCAAAAAAAGCGGCTGCGTTGCCCCCCTGCGGAAAACAAACCTGGGGTAACGCTCCCTGTGGCCAGCATTTGCTATGAACGCCAGAGGCTGTACTCCAACGCTGTTTTTCTGGGGCCTTTGTGTCGGCATTCAGGGCAACCTCAGGCACTCACTCTGCAAACCTCTACCCATTTCACCCACGTGGTAGCTGGGACGCAGACTCCCACCCTGACAGGCGAAACCCTTGCCCGAAATCTTGTCTGCTGCACTGGTCTCCTCTCTGCCTCACCTGGACCACTAATGCCAAGTGATACCCCTTTTGAAGAAAGAAGGATCAGATTTGCCACACACCCCCCCACCAAAAAAAAAAATGCCTGGGTGATTTAGATACTAGGATCACCGGCTATTCTGTCTAAATGCTGAATTGGCCCACATTTGGTATGGGGCACAACTGGGGGCAAAATATGTTTTAGGCAACGCTAATGAAAATGTGCAATGTAGTCAAATATAGCAACAAGCCTTATGTCTTGTTGAACTTTGCCGCATCATGATATGATGAATGGGACTAATATGAAAAAAAATCTCAGCATTCATCTTCAACAAACTGCTTTAACGTAGTGGATACATACAGAACCGCCCGCTAGCTCTGTGATCTTGAGCAAGTTGTACTTTATACCTCACCTTCCTCACCCAAAAAAGAGGTATTAACACCTACCTCATAGAACACAGGTGGCAAACACAAGGCCCATGAGCCCAATCCGGCTGGGCAGCACTGAGATCTTGCTTAACTTTTCAGGAGTAGTTACATTTATATAGTCCTAAAATTACATTCGACCTTTTGAAGGCAACCACAAGGCTGCTGTGGCCCCCCATGAAAGTGAGTTTGACACCCCATGAAAGTGAGTTGTAGAATGAGGGTTAAATGAGACATACAGAGCTTGAGTCATACATGTTCAATAAATACACCTGGTTAAATACCCCTCACCCCCCATTTTGAGATTGTATCAATATTAGGAACTTGCAGAGAATTCTTGACTCTTGCATTTGTAGTCCTCAAAATGAAGCACTCCCTGCTGCCACCATGAATGCACTTGATCTTAACTGTTCTGATTTGTGGTAAATTGATCTTGGCCAGGGTGCTTTTGACAGCCCGTTAAGTCACTATGCCATTGAATACAGAGCCCCACGGTTAGGGACTGAGGTAGGCTAGTGAATTGCAAACATCCTTGTCATGTGATAGTGAAGCCACAAAATGGGGAAGAGAAGAAAGCTGCCAGTTCCCGGAGAACCCTATAAACTGAAGGGGGCCAGGACAGGAGACAGATGCTTGGCTATCTACCAGGACAGGCTGAGAACCACAGGATCCTGGTCCCCCAGTCTTCTGCCACTCCAGGTTCTACAATAACTTCCCAAACCCCTGCTTCGTGTGTGTAATAAAGCATTCAGAATTCCATGGAAGGTAAATCTTTATTCAAACTGAGTGTTATTTTAAAGAGTAACAGCTTAGCCAATACTGAGACAGACACACGCAGAGACTGGACTTGGTTTTAGAGGGCACACAGTGTCAAAAATGGAGAACACCACCTAAAACCCTCTGGTTCCCAAATGTGACCGGATTTTAACTATCTAAGGTTAAAACAAACAAACAAGACTCCTCAACAGAGCTCTCTTTCCTTCCTGTCTCCCTGTTCTTCCCGCCCTTTCTTGAACCCACTACAATCTACCTTTCACCCCTACCAGTCGGTAAAATGGCTCGTGGCAAAACTGCCAGCGACCTCCACGTTGCAAAGTCAGTGATCAAAATCAGCCTTCATCTTACTCAACCTATCAGGAGAATGAGATGAAGAAATCAACTTAGCCTTTTCAAAAGACATGCTTATGTACCATTTTGTGTTGAATTGCATCCAAGGTGTTCATAAATTAAGTTCTTGTAATTTTAAAATAATCATTCCTATGAGAAAAAAAAAATGTATCTCTCATTCCAGACAACCCATTTACAAATATATGGAGCAAACCTCTTCCAAAGGAGAAGGCAACTACTTTCATTGTTAAATTTTCAGTTCAGACATTGTTTCAAAGGCTATTTTCCACATTCTTAGTAAGAACCCCCATCTACAGTGGTCCAACTATGACTCTAAAATGAGCTCTGGGGAAAAAGGATTCTATGGAAGACAAAACCTACAGAAGATTCTAAGTTTTGATCTGTCACTAACTTTGCACCAATCAGTTTATTTATGTGCGTCCTGCCAGGCAGAGAATTTTAAAACATCATTGACATGGTTTACTTATTCTCATCATGTAACAATGATTCAATACCTAATCTGTAAATACAAAACATTGTTGTACCACATAACACCTTAGGTATAAATATAGTATTTTTTCCCACAAAGGTGCTGCTGCTTATTACACGTCGAAGTTCAAGTCAATGTGGCATGAAGTCAATTTTTTTCTAGTCTTAATTACAATAAATTGATTGTTGGGTGAGGAAAAATGCCAAATGTGACCAAATAAAGGCTCCTAAGGTAATATATGAAGGTATGTTACCTTTTATGAAAGTAATATAAAACCTTCAGTGTTACGTAGTGTTGGTAGTGTGTAAGTTTTCACATCTGAATGTCTTCCTCTCATGTCTTGAAGGCCCGATCTGTAAGTGGAAGAGTTTCTGAACTGAGTCCAAGTGATGTCTGGAAATACTGAGGCAATGTTAACAGCAAATGTTACCATGTTACTGTGCTTCTAACATAAAAGCATGTTTAGGCCTACTCATAATGGAACATCACCTCAGGAGAAAACAACTCCACAAAAGTCCTGATTTCAATCAATTTCCTAGCTTTTGCATCAGTTTCCCAATATTAAACTCCTAGTTTTTACTTTGTACCTATTGTCACACTCATATAGTGATTTACAATTGTCAGAGCACTAGGTATGCAGTCCTCAAAATGTTTAGCTTAATAGGACCTGAGCCAAAAGCATTTCACAGCAGGTATCAATGCTAACCTATATTGTATATGGGTGGGGGGCGAGGTGCATCATTAGCTTCATACCAATAAAAATTTCACTAAAATGCTTAAACTAATCACAAGAACCAGGAATGAGCTTCTAATATTTTTCAACAGATACAATACGTATCACACACATAATTTTATGCACATCTGTCCATATTTTAACCACTATTCCATAAATACTTGATGTTTACACCAATAATGCCACTGGAATAAAATAATATTACATAGAAAAGTATATGAAAACCAGATTTAACAAGATCTAAAGGGCTAAATTTCAATTATAAAACGGGTCATAGGCTGAGAAATCACTACTTATCCACAATAATAGATCAAGAGGTTAGTAACAGTCAATCATTACATGTTGAAATCTAGGAATGAATTCCATTGTAGGTTAAAAAAACAGAATGTGGTAGGTAATATTGTACATGGCAAGCTTATAGCACAAAATTGGGTAAGGTTTTTTGGTACAAAGAGGAATAATCTAGAATTTTAATACCCTGTAAGGTTCCACATTAAACCAACTTGACAAAAAATTTTCTACAGTCACTTCCCCGTAAAGTGGCCCAGATGCACACAGCATCCAGACACACGCAGTCGTCCATGGAAATGTCAGTTGAAGAGCAGCATTTGCACACACGGTCAAACGACTAGAGCTATACAATATCAACACGCACAGACTTCTACCGCTAATCATACCAGCAAACTTACTCATAAAATGACACTTACGAATAGTCTTTCCTGATGAACATTTGAAATCCAATACTACAGTTCATCTACTGAAATAATTTCCCTTAAAAGACAACATATGAAATTGTAAAAGGTGACAAGTCATGTTGTAAGTATATTTCAATATCAGATTGCCGTAGCTCCCAGAACAACATAAATCACACGACATTTGAACAGCTGGGGGAAAAGCATCAAAACTTAGGTTTCCTCAATTGGTTCTCATGCCTCAGTCATTATTTACTCTGTGCCATCCATGTGGCCCTTGAGGTTTTTCCACAGCATTCTCTACAAGTATTATGTTTGCTTTGCAAATGATGAGTCAGCAGTATGCTAAATAACCAGTGATAAAAGAAAATACAGAAGATAAATTAAACATGTTCTTTCTTCCAAATGCCAGAATACTGTAGGTTCCCGTGAGTTGGCAGAACTTCCCAAACCATCATCCAGTTTCATGCTCTGCAGGATAAGGCCTCCTTACGTAAAGACCGATTGAGAATATTTGCTCCCCATACCCAGAGCCATTCAGGCATATACTGCGCAAAAAGAAACTGAAAATGAAAGAGAAAAAAGGTTGTAAGATTAGAACCTTGACAAAGCCACTGACACTGAAATGTACAGGTCAGCATCTAACTCAATCCAACAAATATCACCAATCACTTTAAATACAAAAAAGGAAAGAGATCTCAGGTGCTGCTTTACTTAGCACCTACTTTTGCATAAGACCCTCTGTGAGTCCTATGGGAATAGAAACACGATCGCCACCCACCCACCCACCCCCTTTCTCAGTGAGGATGGACCTACATGCAGTAATAGGATTCCATCTTTACTTGATACAAATAGTATGTTAACTTGCTCAATTTGGTTAAAAACTACAAAATTATTCCAGAAGAAAGGCAGCTGAAGTAGATAAACACACGTATGGTTAGTACTATGTGAGAAAACAAGTTTGAGGGGCAGAATGGAGCCAAGCTAAACAGAAAAACTGAGTCAAAAACACCAGCATCTTGAGATGTGAAGAGGATGGATGGCTTGGGGATCCAGGCAGGAAGTTCTGTTGCTGTTGTTCTGCTACAAGGATGCTCAACCAGGGCCATTTGTCCCCCTCTTCCAGGGGACACATGGCAATGTCCAGAAACATTACTGCGTGTCCCAACTGGGGCAGTGGCACTACTGGCATCCAGTGGGTGGAGCTCAGGGATGGGCTGAACATCCTAAATCCATAGGCCAGCCCCACAACAAGGAATTATCCAACCCCAAATTCCAATAGTGCTGAGCTGGGCAATGCTGAGAGAT
Source organism: Glossophaga mutica (assembly GCA_039655065.1). Taxonomy (NCBI): domain Eukaryota; kingdom Metazoa; phylum Chordata; class Mammalia; order Chiroptera; family Phyllostomidae; genus Glossophaga; species Glossophaga mutica. The sequence continues at coordinate 27,820,767 of CM077315.1, forward strand.
TTGTCAGTATCGCTAAAGTTACAGAGTGAAATTTTCACTGCCTTGTATGTTAAGAAAGGGAAATGGACAGGCCCCTGGCAAGCGCTGAAATTCTAGCCTAGGTTACTCTGCACCTCCAGGGAACTGCACCAAGTAAGGAGCGGGTCCCAGCATGGTGAACTGCAGGTGACAGGCTCACAGCAGGTTCCACAGGAGCTCCAGCTTACCACCTCAGAGCCAAGGGCCCAGTATTTCGCATGGAGCCACAGGTAACTTCCTGGGGAAAAGACTAAGGCCTCTGGACCTCTTTAAACAACTAGGATTTCATGGGGGGAAACACACTGGGATATTCCTCCTTTGACCTGCTGTCCTAAAACAAGAGGTTCTAAATCCAAAGAGATGAGAGAAGTCCACTTACGGTCCCCGAGAAGGACCCTGTAAGTAATATAGCACTCAAACATGTAGGCACCTGAGGCAGACTAGATAATCGGATCCCCCTTCAAAGTACGTTTTTTCAGTATTTATTTACTGGAGAACAAAAATCAGCATCTAAAAATCCGTTCTCAGTTTCCATCCATGACCACTGTCTGTTGCAGGGGGACCAGCATCAGGTGTATTTTGACCGTTTCCTAAGGTGCCAGTGAGGTTTCAGCATTCTGGGCAGCACGGTGGGAAGAGCTTGGTGGAAAGGGCTCGTGGAAGAGGAGGGGAACTACACCCCGGGTGCTGACAGCTGAACGGGAGGGGCTGAGCAGCCACAGTTACTGGAAAGGAACGCCAATGCTCTGGGTGCTCCGAACTGCAGAAAAGCACCCGAAGTGAACAGGAGGAGGGTGTGAGTGTGTCTATAGGAGAGAGAGGACGGTGGGTCTGGGGTTCTGTAAGGCTTTGCGCGTGCTCAGAACTCCTGACCAGTCTGTCTGGCCTAAGAAAGGAGCTGATCCCCCTCTGCGACAAAACCTGACAGGAGGACTTTAACCTCTGACCCAGTTGTTAGCCTGGCTCCCCTGGACCCTCAACCACATCTCAACATGCAGCCTCAGGGCCTTCTCATTTCCACCGAGCTCCACCTCTCCCCTCAATGCCACGTTTTCCCTTCCCAATAGCAACACAGAGTATTTGTGAACAAGTAATGCAAAAGTAGGTAGAAATTCAGAAAAGACTATGAGCCAATCGGAGAGCTCAGATTCTCCCACCCCACTCTCCATTCCCCAGAGCTTTCCCTGTAGACCCTACCACCTGGAACGTAGTCTCGATGTTCATAAGCAAGAGACTTACTGGTCAAGTTGTCAAATTAATTGTTTTTTCAACCCAACACATAGCCAGCATATTTCTGGCCTTTATGTCAAGGATCACAAACAGAAAGCTCTAAAGGAAAAGCTTTTTTTCTGTTGGACTTAACTATATGTTCCAAAGTGGACAATTTAATATTGCCTAATGCCACTTCTGAAAGTAAGAAATGCTCCCAAATCAATGTTAATAACTCCTTAACAATTAAAGCAAGTCCTTTGATTCCTTTCTAGCTGTTTTTAAAGTCCAAATCACTTTTTCCTATTTTTTGCTTGCAAATCTTTGTTAAGACAACTAGCATAATATACATAAGATGCAATTGTTAAATTATATAAAATGTTTGTCAAGAAAACGAAGATGCCATGGTTGTGAGTCGGTTCTAACTGCTCCTGATTAGAAATGCTGTTTTACGGACGTGTGTAAGGAAATGAGGACATGTGTAAGGAAGGCTGAGGCATGGGTCAGGAGTGAGAAAATGTGCTCCCTAACCTCTGTGCAAGTGCATCAAAAACAATCTCTTGCCCTGGCGGGGTAGCTCAGCTGGTTAGAGCATCATCCCAATACACCAAGGTCGAAGGTTCAATCCCTGATCAGGGCACATACAAGAAGCAACCAATGAATGATAAATAAGTGAAATAACAAATTGATGTTTCTCTTCTCTCTCTCTTTTTCACCCTCTTCCTCTTTCTCTAAAAACAGTTTTAAAAAATTAAACACTTTTCCCACAAACACAGACACGTTCTCAGTAAACTGTTGTGAAATTACTTTCGGTGCCATCTTCGAAGTGGCTTCAAGAGGCATCGCACACACAGGACTGTGCTGAGTGCCGCTGGGGACAAGCTGCACACACCGACGCCACCGTCAGTTCTCGGTTCCCTCTGTCACTGGGGCCTCCTCTCTGCTCGGCAATCTACTGATGCTACCCCAGGCACTTCACTCTCCTTTCTTCATAATTATTACTTCAAAGCTCCTCACTCTCTCAAGCCTCACACTCCCTCCACCTCACCTTCGGGTTCTGCACAGACCCAACCTCATAGGAGCCACTGGACAGGGTCCCTCAGCTTCCAAGTGGTCTCCCGGCCTCTCCACTCTCCTCCTCCACTTTCTACGTTACTTCCCCTCTACTTGTGCTCTCAGCCCTACTTCCACAAAGGAGTATTTGGTGACTTACCAGAACCACTAAGAGTATCAGGTTTAAGAATCATCATTTGCAATTCTCATCTTTCAGCCTTAGGCTTCAGACAGATTCTCACGTACCATTTAGAAAGGTTTAGGATGCTTTAACATAGTCCCAACAGTGAATGCACGCTGTTACCTGGATAGAATGGGACCAATACCCTGTGGTCCTTTTTGAAATGCCGAGGGTCGAAACAGCATGATGTGCATATACTCTCGGAGAAGGCACCAGCCACGGGCACTTGTGCAGAAAGCTGCCAGGCGCAGTCACACTGGTAGCCACGTAGAACGGGATCAGACTCTGCACAAAGATTCCTTTAGAAGCATATTCATACTGCAATGCTCTGCTGAAGTGGTCTAAATAAGCCTGTTAAAATGAACCAGGGAGAGACTTCTAGTACTCTGGAACTTGGAAGAAAACTCAGGAGAGTAAAAAGGCTTGCTTATTATCATTTCAGGAATAAAATACAGCATAAGCCAACATGAGTTGCTGACAGACAGCTCAACAAACGGGGCCAAACCACTGTAACAAATTTCCTATCACATTATGATTTCATTTCCAATCAGGAATACATTACCTTAGAAGCAGAATAGGCAGCCAGCTGGGGGGTGGGTTTGCAGCAGGAGCCAGAAGAGATAGTGACAACAGCGCCTTTTTTTCTCTCCACCATGCCCGGTAACACTATGTGGACCATCAAACTAGCCGCAGCAATGTTCACATTTATGATGTCCCAGAGTTTGTCCTCGGAGACCTGAGTAAAATACTGAGGGTGGGGATAAAACACACCCACGTTATTTACCAAGATGCCAATGTCTTTGTCTCTCAAGGCTTCTCGAATTGGGTCATAGATCTCACGGCCATTGCTGAAGTCTGCCACTATAATATCAGTTTCCACTTTGTAGGTGTCAGCAATGTCTTTAGCAACCATCTGCAACTTCTCTTGGTTCCGACTAATCAGGACGATGCTGAGACCACGGCTTGCTAACTCTTCTGCATAGGCTTTTCCAATCCCATCTGTTGCACCTACAATACAACCAGGAAAAGTGAGCATACTCATTTCATGGTGAGATCTTCTAAATGAACTTTAAATACCCTCTCACATTTCTGGGCTTAATCAGAGAAAAGACTCACACTAAAAGTGAAGCAAGTTGTAATACTGATCAGTCAAGCACAATGTCACAATATAAATGACACATGCTAGTCAAACATTCTCCCAGACATCTGACAGGCAGCCAAAGAGTTGTTTTACATTCACCAAGTTGGTAAGGAGACACAGTAGGAAACTGTTTTCAAACATATATCTGGCTTGCACAAGTGCCAGGAGACACTTTCCCAGGAAATGATAAATGTAAATGATATTTAAAATAAGGAAAGCATTTCTGAAAGTGGTGACAGTTTGTAAGGACAATTTCAAAACAGAGAGCAAAAAGAAAAAGCAAAGCGTAGGAAGGTGGGGCTGGAGCAATACTGGGAGTAAGAGAGGGCAGAATAAGGACAAAAATCAAAGGAAAATTCTTCCAAGATAATGGCAGTGAGAAAATGTGAACATAACCATAACAGAATTTTTTTTAATCAACAAGTGCCAACGAAAAGTCACATTAAATTCAGCAACTCCTTGAATAATGCACCCAAGTTCAATCACAAACAGGAAAGATTATTTTGATGTTAAATTAGACAAGAACTGAAATCTCATTTCTTACCACTCACGACTGCCCATCTCCCATACTGCTTGACCAGATCTGCTCTGCTCACCAGGCGAGGGACAAAGTGCAGCCTGATGAGGCTGTAAAAGTCACAGATGACGGTGATGCTTTTTCTGGCCGTATACCAGGCTCCAACCAAGGCTAGAGCTTCCACGTAGCAATTGCATGACCTGGCGATTTCCCTATACAAGAGGTAGAAGCTGTCAACGGCAGCCATGGCAGCCTGCAGGAAAGGGAAAGAGAGGTGTTCTTTGCTTAATAAGTTGAAGAAACATGCATAGCCTAAGTGAAGAAAAATATCTGAGAACATCAAAACTGAGTAATTTTGCATGCAAAATTACTAATTACATTAATAGTTCAAATTCATGCATGGGTCCAGGAAAGTTAATGTTTGTAGTTTATAAAGTTCTCTTCCAAGGAGATTAGTCAATACAACTACCAAGAGTTACAAAATTCCCACTAAAATTCAAGCACTTGTTGTGGATACAGAGATAAACACAATATGTTCTGTGCCCTAAAAAAGCTCTGAGCTCAGTATAATGACATGCACAGACTTTTTACTTTATGTAACAGATGAGAAGGACGTTTATTTCTTTGCTTTGTTCATAATGAGCAAGTGCAAAGGCCTACTGCCCATGTAGAGACAAAGCAGAAGAAACAGAGGTAATATTAAGACATGGCCTTAGCTGCAAAGAGCTTACAACCTGTTTGAGACAAAACTAAAGAATAAGCTTTCACATAAATAATATCCACAAACGTATATTCAAAAAGAAATACTCCCCCAGTGGGCCAGTGTGGCTCAGTTGGTTGGAGCATTGTCCCATAACTGAAAGGTTGTGAGTTCGATTCCAGGTCAGGGCACATACCTAGGTTGCGAGTTCAATCCCCAGTCTAGGCGTGTATGGGAGGCAACCAATTGATGTTCTTCTCTCACATCAATGTTTCTCTCTCTCCCTTCCTTTCTCTCTAAAAAACAATGAAAAAGATATCCTGGGGTGAAGATTTAAAAAAAAAAGAAGAAGAAGAAAAAGAAATACTACCTAAACTTGAAGACATAGTTTTCTCAAATGACAATGGGGTAAGCACTCCTCCATCTTCCCAGGTGAGTTTGTACGCCACTATCTTTGACTGAGCTCTTATGTTTGAGAAAAGGAAAGCCCAATACAACTCTCCAGCTAAGTGTCCCTGTGGCAGACATTTGCAAAGCACCTACTATATTCCATGTACTGTGATGGATGCTACGGATTCAATGGTGAATTAAATAATTGCACCTAGGAGAAGAGGCAAACATCTCACAAAACAATTTGAAGTGCCGTAGGAATGAATGCACACGTGCCACAATCAGAGATAAGCCTGCAGAGGTAGACAAATGCCAGGCACACCCGAAACTGATGAACTTCACCCTATACTGGATCTGGGGACCATTGAGCCCACCGTGTACTACCTACGAGGGAAAAAATAGCAAACACACTAGAACAGACTACAATTAGATCACAGGGACCTCAGCTATATACAAACACAAGGATATTTATTATAGAAAAGAAAACTGATTTTAAGTCAACATGTTGTACATAAAACTTCTGAGATTAGCGTCTTTTATAGAAATCCCATTAAAAGAGAAGAAAAAAAACAAATCCTGAAACTAAGAAAATGCCCAATAGCAGCAAAGCTTGACCTAAACTTAAGGTAGAATGAGTGAATTCTCTCCCACTGTACTATAATGTGAGCTCAACCAAGTTGCAAAGTAAAAACTGAACTAAGCAGAAGAAAATAAATTAACCACAAATGGATATGTTTACATAAGAATGACACAATACTGTGATTAAAAGGCACATAACATAATTTTAAAACTACTGAATATATACATCGAATATTAACATTTGTCCAAATCACAAACCAAAAAAAAACATACAAAGGAAATATGACAGACTGAAAGAAATACATAAGCAACAGAATTCTTAAATGACCCACACTAAGGATATAATCTCTCATCAAACAAAATGTTTTATATTGCTACCATATTGCTAATTAAGTTGATATGACACTTATGATAGTTAAAGAATGTTTTTCACAAATAACAATACAAAAATGACTAAAGTTGGGCCACCTTATTTCCTATACATAAAATGCTACGTACTAGGAATCTGTTCGTAGAAACCCCCTATAAGAAGAATGCCAAGACTGATCATGAAAACATTATATACTTTATTAAGTGCAGAAACCAAATACCAAAAAACAATCCAGTGCTCCTCTGGGGTAAATTTTCCTCATGGACCACACTGGCAAAGGCTTCCTGAAATATGAAGTACCAAGATCAACCAAGTACAGACTGAAGATGCCTTTCTTTCCCTGACCAATCCGCCAGACCTCAGGCAGTAATACTCCTCGCTGCTCCCAGAGCCTCTGAATACTTCTAAGGTTAGAATCATTTGTCTCAAAACGGTTCCTTCTTTTTCTGCTGTGCATGAATGCCTCTCAAAGTTTCCAGACACTAGACAAGAGGGAATGCCATGCCGCCCCTTTCCAAGGGTCCCTTGCTCCACCGTCTCTGTACACAGCTGAGGCAGCTGGTTGCTGGGTGTGCCCCGGACCAACCATGGTATCACAGTGCTCATGGTGGTCGAATTCCCTGAATAGGATTAACAGCAAGATTCTCAAAGAAATAACCAAAACAGTAATTTCTTACAAGAAAGAACATAAAAACTGAGATTCCACGTCAAACCAGCCTAAGCTGAGAGTTTCTGAAATAACATTTGAAAGAGTACATGTGCCTTTGTCACAACTAATCAAATACTAGGCTGTGACAAGCAAAAAATAATGACTTGTATGCACTAGCACTTTTCAAATAAAATAATGACTTGTATGCACTAGCACATTTCAAATAAAATGTAACAAAATTAGAGGTAACAAAACTATGACAAAAAATGAGATACTTGGAATATTCAATCTTTTCTTCTAAATAACAGGTGGGCATACAGCAAAGATGTTAAAACAAACAATGTTCTCAATGAAAATTAAATACCACATATCAAGATCTAATGGGTAGTAACCAAGGTATTGCTTCTGGGAAAGGTAATTGTACAAAGCGTATATAACAAGGTTCTAGCTGAAAAGGAGGAGGTCTGATATGACTCATGGAATGACCTTAAACTAATGGGAAACTGAATCACTTCCTCCTCAAATACAATTTCTTCCAAGAATTTGAAAGCTGTTTGACTACAAAGGAGTTTCCCGATCTTTTGCTCCAATTAACTTACCTGGTTTTCCTCTTACCTTCTCTGCCAGTTCTAGGCCTTCGGGAATATGCTGTTCAGTCTCTCCTTAAGGCTAATCTGTGCACAAAAACCAACACAAAACAAACTCCTTTTCTGCCCTGGCTGGTGTGGCTCTGCGGACTGAGTGCCGACCAGCAATCAGAGGGTCGCCAGTTGGATTTCCAGTCCAGGCACATGCCTGGGTTTCTGGCCAGGTCTCCCATAGGGGGTGTGTGAGAGGCAACCACAAAATGATGTTTTTCTCCCTCTCTTTCTCCTTACCGTCCTCTCTCTCTGAAAATAAATAAATAAATCTTAAAAAAAGAAAAAAACAACAAATTCCTTTCTTTTGCCCTCATAGCTCAGATGGGAGAACTTTATATAAAACTAAGATCAAAGATTTTTTCAATTAAGAAAGCATAAAAATTCTTATGCCGTGAATCCATATATATATAATACGGATATAGATATAGATATAGATACAGATATAGCCAGCAAAGCATTTCCTCATCTCAGAATAAGGAAGACACTAAAAGTATCTGGTGAAAGGCTCGGCTGGAATGCCACCCAGTTCCTGCACTGTTTTTAAGGACTATCTCATCAAATGGACAGAGCCTGTTCCAACAACTTAGAGCGAGACAGCGCTCTGCACAGACATCGGCAGCTCAGGACACGATACGCAGGAAGAGGCCGGCAGCCCAGGAACAGAGGCGGACACAGCCATCCTCCCTCTCCCCCTCCCCCTGGTGCCCACCTGGGCTTTCCCTTGGGCCTCATCCTTCTCTCTGCAAACCACCTTCCTGTGTTCCACCTGCGGAGCACTTGAACTTCCACATGACTGCAGCCACCTGGCATCTCTATTCCAAATTCCTGGCAGACTTTCTGTCCAGCCCACCTGAGCTCAGGTATCCAGCCCTTGTCTAATCAGCTGGCAGAGGTGGCAGGGAGAAGTGTCCTGTGGTATTTGGAGCAGTTTCTTCTAGCCTGTGAGTGGGCAGGTGCTGTAAGAATGAGGAAATGAAAAGAAACTCTGGTACACCTTTTCCCTCTCTTTTCAGCCTCGACACTGCATTATAACTGTTCGGTTTTTGAACCAACCTCAGGAGGCTGAGTTCCTCTAGGGCGAAGGCCAAATCGTACTCCTCTGTGCCTCCAGTACCTTCCACAACCCCTGGCACAGAGCAGGAGCTCGACGGATGTCTGTGACATGGGGCTGTACTACCCAGTCTCTGCTCAGCTCCCAGGCTGTTTTCCCACCGAGCTCTCAGTATCCACACCCCATCTTGTTCCCCCACTCCAGGGGGGGACCACCCAACTCCTCTGATCCTTTACAGAAAGAAAAAACTCACATGCAAAAGCTACCAGGGACCCCCTGCCCAGGTCCAGCAGGAGAGATGCACCCACTTCAGGGGTGAGTTGAGAATAGTCATGTCAAGGGGCTTCAACCCCAGGCTGGCCCTGCTTCTCAACTCTACCTATTCCATTCCCCTTCATCACCTTGTCAGGGGAATACCATTACCATATTTGAACATTACAGTTCCACCATAGACAAATACGTCAAACATCTACTACCATTGCTATGTTTTTTAAAGTCACAGAGAATCAGAGGGCTGATGACATTCTAGGTCTGGTCTTCAGCCCTGAAGTACAGAAAGGTAACTTGGTCATTCTCCACACATAGCTTGAGTTGGGGAGATCTGACTCACACCAACCAAACTCACAGAAGACTGAAAACTTCAAACGCAAAGTTATTTATGCATAATAGCCAAGAAGCCTAAGCATGTACAGCCACTGATCTGTAGGCAAGACTGAGCGGAAATCCCAACTGTTGGAAGAGCAATGAAGAAAACTACACGCCCGATGCTGGGGACCATCCCGAGTACGCCAGGGGTCCCTGCCGCCCTGTGCACACAGAACTCCTTGAGAGATGAACAGAGGGACTCGGCGCCATGGGGTGAGAGCGCCGCTGAAGAAGGCGTAAGACCCTTCTGGGCAGACAGGAGGAAGGGCCCAGCGCTGTCTGTAGAAGACCCAGCCTGCCAGGAAACAGTGACAAGTTCAATGTGCCTACAGCACAGGATGTGCGCCCGGGGCTGGGAAGGGGAGTGGGAGGGAAGGCCAGATGGTGAAATGTCTTTACGGCAATGGCGGCGTTTGGCCCTACTCTCTGAGTAAGTCCCTTAGGCCGAAGGAAGGAGCTAAAAGGGGTTTGCTGTGGGAGTTAGCTGGCAGAAGTGCAGGCGGCTGCAGTGGCGCAGACAGGAAGTGAGGTGTGCTAAACCCTGGTCCCTCCCAGTGGGGACGAAGCAAGGCTGGACTGAGGGAGAACACACGGCTTTGTGATTGATTCCTTGCTGCTCCTCAGACACACCATTTTCACGTTCGTTCATAACCTGAAGGACCATAAATGGAAAATAACAGGAAATTATAAATTTCTTATATTCTCTCGGTTGTCTTCTCTACCCGTCAGTGCATGATGGAAAATAACATCTTGTTTTTTAAATCCTCGCCCAAGGATATGTTTATTGATTTTTAGAGAGGAAGGGAGAGAAAGAGAAATATGGATGTGAGAAAAACATCAATTGGTTGCCTCCCGTACCTACCCCGACAGGGGATCAAACCCACAATCTTTTGGTGAATGGAATGATACTCCAATCAACTTAGCCACCGGCCAGGGCAATAATGTTTTTTTAATGAAAGGAGAAATCAGGACTTTCCCCAAAGCCACTAAATTCCAAGAAAGCTCATGAAAACACAGTTTTAAAGGAGTATAATACACATTTAAGTCTAGACACCAACCAAAATGTGTACATTGAGCTGCTAACTTGCTTTGGAGGTTTGACTAGTTAATTTCTCTGTGGTTGGTATTAGTCTAAAACTTGGAGAAATCCATTATTTAGAAAACAACACTTAATTATAGTAAAATTTTGGTCCCTGTACAACATACCTTAAAAGTTATTATAAAGCTTTGTTTTCTTGCCTCTAAAGAAAATTTAAACATCAAGAGAGAAACAGTAAAATACTAAGGAAAATAGTGAGCAGGAAAACAGTAAGTCAGAACTTCCCAAAATAGGAAAAGAGCAATTCCCGCCCTGACTGGCGTGGCTCACTGGGATGTGCATCGTCCCACAAACAGAAAGGTCACTGGTTCGATTCCCAGTCAGGGCACATGCCTGGGCTGCAGGCCAGGTCCCCAGTTGGGGGCTTGCAAGAGGCAACTGATCTACGTTTCTCCCCCTCTCTTCCTCCCTCGCTTTCCCTCTCTCTTAAAATAAATAAATAAAATCTCTCTCTCTTTCTTTTTTTAAAGAGCAATTCTCCGTTGTCTATGAGGTATTTTGGACTTCGATAAGGCAATATCCATTAGGGCTAGTTCATCAAGCACTTGAAGTACCTTGAGTAAACTGTGGGCTCTGGGTGATTATGATGTCGATGTAGGTTTATCTTTGGTAAGAAGGTGCCATTCTGGTAAGTGATATTGATAACGGAGGAGGCTCTGAATGTGTGGGAGAAGGAAGTATATGAGAAATCTTCGTAGCTTCCTTTCAATTTTATTGTAAACTAAAACTGCTCCAAAAAATGTCATAGGTGAAAAACCTTAAAAAAAAAAAAACCTTAACAGTAACATTACAACAATAAAAGTGTCATGGGAAAATTATGGTCAAAACTGCAAAGAGCAGAGCCACCTCCTGAAAGCACAACTGCTGTGGCTGTAACATTATCCCGGCCTACAATTTAGCTGATGCAACTCAGCAATCGAGTCTGCGCAGGCGTACCTGGGGACACTAGGGGTTCGGTTCTACCATGCAACTGTATGAAAACCTTCAGGAATCAAGAGTTCTGGGGAAAGTGGTTTTGCATGAAACACAAACATCGCCAGGCTATCCAAACGAATGGCACCTGGTAAATGGTAAACGAACCTAAAGCAGACTGACCAAAATGCTGTCAAAGAAAACAAAGCAAGTATTACAAAGCCCCACCAGTAAGGCACTGTGGTTGTCTGAATCACGGCCCCCTCAAGATGTTCACCTCCTAATCTTCAACCATCGTAAATATGCCACCTTATGAAGCAAAGAGGGCTTTGCTAAGAGGTACAATTAAGTTAAGGATCTTGAGATGGGAGATTATCCTGGATTATCCGGGTGGTCTAATGTGATCACACGTATCCTCATTAAGGGAGGAAGAAGAGTCAGAGAAGATGTAACCAAGAAGCAGAAGTTCGAAAGAGACAAGGACAGAGAGAGATTTAAAGATGCTAAACTGCTGGATTTGAAGATGGAGAGAGGGGTCAAGAGATGCAGACCCCCTCTAGAATCCAGCAAAGACATGGACTCTCCCTTGGAGCCTCCAAAGTGGCAGCTCTGCTGATACCCTGACTTTGGCCAAGTGAGACTGATGGCAGACTTTCCGACCTCCAGAACTGAGAGAGAACAAGTTTGTGTCGTTTTCGGTCACTAAGTTTATGGTTATTTGTTACAGAAGGCATGGGAAATTGATGGATGGATGGATAGACAGTCTGTCTAGTTTTCAGGACAGTAAAAAGACAAGTTTAAAATCCTGCAAAAACCCTTTAAACCAAAATCTTCAAGTGTATTCAGGAAGCAGAAAGTAGCCTCAGAGATTCCTATCATCTTCCATTGACTGGGATAGATCTGCAGTGGTCCTCACCATCCTCATCAACAGCCGGAACTGTAAAACTTTTCAGTAAGGCTCCATGGCTTGGACTTTATTTTCACTAACATTTTTTATAGGAATTTTACTTCCTTCACACAGAGTCTGCATCCGTCTATGTGCTCAGCACTCAAATCCTATCTGTCTTTCTCAGAATAGCTCAAGTCCCATTCCTTCTCCCCGGTTCAATCCCAGCAGTCACTGATGAGCACCGATGGCACGCCAGGCCCTGGGAATGAACCAGAGGCCCCCACACCCCTTCCCTTCCTAGCTCATGGCAGGACCCCCCACCTCTGGGTTCCACTCTGTCTCTCTTACCAACATGGCACTTACCGCACCGCTCTGCATTCTACTTAAGTGTTTAACTTGTCTCTATCTTGGTTCCCCAACTAGAGCACAGGCCTCTTGAGGGCAGGAGTGTTATCTAAGATTAACTTTTCTGTAATTTAAAAAAAATGGAAAAATACACACGAAAGTTGTTCAAAGAATAATGAATCGAAGCACCCGCACAGTCACCCTGCTGCATAAATAAAGCGGGTCTTGGAAGCCCCATCTGCTGCGTCCCTGACCGTATCCCCTCCTGCCACCCTGCGGGCAACCACTGTCCTGAATTCTGACATAATCACCCCCCTCCCTTTTTTTAAGTACTTGTGCTATTACCCCAGCGTAGATTCTGAAATAACTGTATTCTGGTTTTTGCCTGGTTTTGAACTTTACATAAAAGAATCACACTGCATGCATCCTTTGGTGACTTGTTTCTTTCACTCAGCACTGTTTTTGAGACTCATCCGAGCTCCTGTAGCTGTAAGGTACACCTTCACTGCTGCATACTACCTCACGGTACAAACATACTATATTCATATATCCATGCTATTGCTGACGGGCATTTGGGTTGTTTTGCTGGCTTTCGCTTTACAATTATAATCAGCAGTGTCATGGACATTTTTGTGTGTGTCTCCTGGGCACACGTGTAAGTTTCTCAAAGAGATAAGCCTAAGAGTCAAATTGCTGGGGCATAAGACATCCATGTGCTCAAGACACTGCCGAAGTGGCTGAACCAATTTGCACACCCGCAGCAGTGAGTGAGTTCACGCAGCCTCTTCTTCAGCAGCTGGCAATGTCCAACAGTTCACCTGCTGCCCACAGGGTACTGTGAAACGGGGTCTCACTATGGTTTTAACCGACACTTCCTGATTACTAATACGAGTTTTCTCATCTGTGAAATGCCTATTCCTAGCTTTTGCCTTATTTCTATTGTGTTGTCTTTTTATTTCAGAATTGTACGAATTCTTTCTATATCCTAGATACCCATTCTCTGTATGTTTTGTCTCCTTATAATACATGCAATAAACCGAATGTCTTCATTTTAATGTGTACACATTCATCAATGTTTTTTCTGTACAATTTATGCTTATGTTTTATTGCAGGAATCTCATCTTAGCCCCAGGTTAGAGAGATATTTTTTCTGTGTTATTTACTAAAAGTTTTCAGTTTTGTTTCTCAGACTTAAGTCTTTAATCCCCCATGCGGCTATGTGAAGGTGTGAAGCTGCGATCCTACCTTTAACCTTCCTCCTCAGGACCTGGCCTGGTGCCGTGTACGCAATAGTTATCTAATAAACGGAAGCAAATACTGCTTTGCACTCAATGCTCAAATTTCATTCTCAAGGATGAAACTTAAAAAGCTTCTCAAAGTCGGTGTCTGTGCTCTGACGGTCCCTGTGGGTATGCAATGACTTTCTGAGCTGCCCTGCCTGCCTTCGCCTCTCCTTGTGCGTCACTAACCCGAATTCACGGAGAGCCCAGTGGAAGCGGGATTAGGGGCTCATCCAAGGGCCAAGGCCCCTCAGTTTCAGGTCTCCATTTGTGACGTAAAAATTAAACTAATAATAGCATCTACTCCTAGGTATACACCAAAGATAAATAAAAACTTACGCTCACACAAAAACTTGTATAAAGCAGCACTATTCGCAATAGCTAAAATGTGGAAACCACCCAAATATCCATCAACAACAGATGAATGGGTAAACAAAATGTGGCCTATCCCAAAATGAATAAAAAGAATGAAGTAAGGACTCAGGTTGCAACCTAGACAAACCTTTAAGACATTATGCTGAGTGAAAAAAGACGAAAAGACAGAAAAGGCAAATATCATGATTCCATTAACATGAAATGTCCAGAAAAGGCAAAGCCACAGAAACAGAGAGTAGATTAGGGTTGCCAAGGAACCGGGGAGTAGAAGAAAATAGGGAGTGGCCTGCTAATGGGGTGGGGCTTCTCTGGGAGATAGGAATGTTCTGGAATTAAATAGTGGTGATGGCTGCACACTGAATGTGCTTCTATGAAAAGTATACTTTTAAATGGCTAATATGGTAAATTTCATGTTGTGTAATTTATCTTAATTAAAAAACCATTCCATGCCCCTAAACTATTACTGTAGTGATTAAAACCACAGACTGAAGACTTCCTGGATTCGAATCTGGGCTGCCCATGTAAGAGCTGTGTTTCAGATGAAGATGAAGTTACTTCACCTCTTTCTTTTTCGTCACCTATAAACATGGGGATAACAATTCCTAAGATTATAATGATAATTAAATAAGGTCATATGCATAAAGCACTTAGAACAGTGACTGAGGCATAAGTGCTCAATAAACCCTAGTTATTAAGTCACTATCGTTCAGTGTTAGCTATGGGCTATTTGTGGTGGTCAGGGTTAAAACTGAGAGCTGGCTTTATGCAAAAAACTCTTAAGTGCTTTATTCCTGCCGGCTCACTTATTCTCTCATCAACCTTACGAGGCAGTGTTAAAATAATCATCTCCAGTTTAAAGAAGGGAAAACTAAGGTAAAGTGACATGGCCAGGGCACCGCAGCTAAGAAGCGGGCTGTGGTGATTTAGATCAAACTCTATGGAAGTCCAGAACTCTGGCTGGCGGCCCCACTGGGAGACTCCCAGGAGGGCATCTTGCTGGCATCACCGGGGGCCGCAGGGTTTGCTGGGCTGTGTCTGGGCTGCACGCTCCTTTGGACAGGGGGCTGCCTCACTGGTCTCCAGAACTCCTCCCTTCCAGCACCTGTCAGGGCCAAGCAAGCCCGAGCAAGCGACCGCCACTCCAGGAACTGGTGGTGCCATTTCTTCGAGCGCTACCTTATTGTGAATTACTTCTAATTCAGGACAAATCCCACTCAAACCAAGTCCTTTGGTGATGAGAATAAAGAAGCATTTTTCAGAGCTTCGTGGGGAGCACCCCGTCGGGGTCCAGGGGAAAGGGGGACCAAACGCTTGGGGTGGGTGGGGCCCAAGATCTGCCGGGTCCTGGGAGAGAGGCGACGGGCCCAGCACAGAGGGTCCTCTGGGGTGCAGGCCCGGATGGAGTTGGGGAAGGGCGCTCTGGGTTTGGGGAACACGGGTCTGGAAGGAGAGGTGCTGAAGGCGAGGGTCTAAGGCAAGAGAGGGAGGAAGCGGTCCCAATGCCCATGGCGCAGAAAGACAACGGTCCCGGGGGGCGTGGCGCAGTGGGAGAAGCGGGCCAAGACCCCGCATGCGCCAAGGGGCACGGGGCGGGTCTAGGGCCCAGGGTCGGGTGCGGGGGTCGCGGTACCTGCAAAAGCGGCGCAGTCTCCAAGCCGCTCTAGGCCGACCCGCGCGACCGCCACCCCCGTCACCGCCGCCGCAGCTGCCTTGGGCCGCGCCCCCACGTGACCCAGGCCGGCGCCGGTGGGCGGGGCCGTTGTGAGGCCCGCCCCTGGCGTCCCGACGTGCGGGTCCGTCGGAGTGCGCGGGTGCAGCGGTTGCCGTAGGAACCAAGAAAGCGTTGGGCTGCAGAAGACTCGTGCGCTGGTGGTTGAGTGCGAAGGAAAGTCGGACCTCCCTGACTCGGCTAGCGGCAGTACCTACCCGGCGAAACGGAGCTCCCCATTGCTACGGGGTATTCGGTGTTTCCGGAGTAAACATGCACCCTGAGGTCTCGGAGCCCACGGAGGACGGGGTAGAGAAAGAGGACTGCGCGCAAAAGCCGGGTGTGGTGCCGGGTGTGGTGCCGGGTGTGGAGGAGTCTGCAGGTGACCACGGGAACGCAGGCCAAAGCGGCCTCAAGGAAGGTGCTGACCGCCGCCCCAGGGAGGCGAGGGGGGCAGCGGGCAGCGGGCTGCGCGCAACACCACGTACCTGATCTTCGCAGCCAGCAATAACAATTACAATAGCAGTAGCAGCCCACACTTATTAAAGCGTGCGTGCCAAGCGCTCACTGCATTTGAGCCATACGCTTGCACTCTGCGGTAGTCACTACTCCCTCCATTTCATACAGATGAGGAAACTGGGACTTAAAAAGGTTATAGAACTTGCTTCGAACAGCTTACCCTCAGCCAGTCAATAACAGAACAGACTCAGGCCTAGGTAGTCTGACTCCGGAGCCCAAGTCCTTACCCAACACACATTCTTTCCCCCTTTGTTACTATCATCATGTAGGATCAAAAGATGCCAGGGCAGGACATCTTAATTGAATTCATGATAGAGAGAATGAATGAAGAGCTGGCCGTTCTTCGGTCAGCAGATGACTCTTTGCCAGTTTCCCAGAATGGGCATAGAAGAGAGATTTCAGCCTATGCTCCCACCTGACTTAGGGCCCTGCGGGAAACCTTTTAGTGACTAGATAAAGAAACAACTAGATTTATGTTTCATTTTTGAACCCAGTCAACAAATATACCTTGAGCATCAACTATCCATGCCAGCCCTGTATGAGGAGCTATTGGAAAGCCATGTTGTTCTGTGGAAAGCTGGCCATCCTAGGTTCAGATTGCAACTCTGCAACTGTCCAGCTTTACGGCTGTTGGCCCAGAGCTTAACCTCTCTGTAGAGCAGTCTCCTCATCTGCAAGCAGGACTAATTAACAATCAGAGTTCCTGTCATACAGTGGGCCATTAAAAAATTAATGTGACAGCTCTTGTTACTAATATAATCAAGCATTATTATGTGTTTTAAGCACCTATTATCTATTTCACAAACCTTTATCTGGTATTTCTTGTGACTGGGCATTGTATGCAGTGGGAAGTGGGGAAGTGTAACACCCATTTACACATAAGGAGGGTAGAGTCTCATTCAATAGACCTCACAAATACACACAGAGCAGAAGCCAGCAACCCTTAAGATTAAGTGTATTTGAATGTGCTGATTTCCATTATTTTGGTTTCTATTTGTCTTTTTTTCCCTTTGAGAACTTTTTAAAAAGAACAGAGAACATTATACCAAACACCCATGTATCACCACCAAGATCTGAAAATGATTAATATTTTTATCATATTCACTTAACGTGTTTTTCAGATAATTTTTATCAAGTTTATTGGGGTGACATTGGTTAATAAGATCATATAGATTTCAAGTGTACCTTTCTATGATATATGATCTGTATATTGCATTGTGTGCCCACCACCCAAAGCCAAATCATCTTACATCACCATATAGTTCAAATAAATTTGATGCCCCCTCATCCTCATCCTAGTCCCATTCCTTTCTCCTCTATAATTTTGTATGGATTCTTTCTATCATTTCTCTCTCCCTCTCTCTCTCGATATAAATGGAGAGAGAGAGAGAGAGAGAGAGAGATGAGATACTCAGCCATATTGGCGATGTAGTGCCACTGTGTTCTTTTCTGATGCGGAATAATAATCCATTTCTTTATTTAACCAGTTCCTATGGATGGATATTTGCACCATTAACAGTTTGGGGCTGTTACAAATAATGCAGAAACGAATGTCTTTGTACACATCTCCTTGTGCACCTGTACAAGAGCTTTCATAGAGGACCTACCTAGAAGCAAAATTTCCACAGACCTTTAAAAATGTTTATACATCTAGAGAGTACTGGTGTTTCATACTATTAAGTGGACAGTTATTAATCAAGTTAAAATTGGGGGAACTTTTAAATATATTTCTTGATCTCCATAGAACCACTCTTAATTTTACAGAATTTAATGATCTGAAGGAAACATGTGCGAGTCCTTCCGACACATCCAACAAAAGCGAGCAGAAACAGAGTGGCGACAGCGGGTCAGACGGTTGCTTAGCTCACAAAAGAAATGACGAGGAAGACCATGGCCCCAGGTACGCGGGCATGGCGCTGCCCGTTGCCGCAGCATGTGTTTACCGAGTAAAGTAGAGGGTGTACCCACCCCACTGCACGGTGAGGAAGTGAGGCTCGTGGAGCTTAAACAGCCCGATGTCTGTGGGAGTGGAGTCAGGCCAGCTGGCCTCTGCAGCACAACTACCCACAATCTGTTAAACTTGAATGCCGGACCTGGAGAGAGAAACATCAATAGTTCTTGATGACACTATTAAAAGTATTTTTATTAGAACATATATTGCAGTTTTTTAAATGCTGAAAGTACCAATATTAGATAAGTACTTGAAAGCTATTAAAAAAATGAAGGATTTAAAATAGTTATCAGGCATATGGGTCTTGTGGATTTGGGGGAAGGAAAGGATGTGGTAAAGAATTTTTGGAATATGTTTCGGAGCTGACAAACTCAAATAAATTTCTTGTTCATGTTTTTCATTTAACAGAATGACTAAAAATTTCCTGCGAAAACTCTGCAAGCAGCACAAGCTTTATATAACTCCAGCATTGAATGACACACTGTATTTACACTTTAAAGGTAAAGACCTGGCAGAGGAGGTGTCTCAGTCAGGCAGAAAGATCCCGCTAGTATAAAAAACTACTTGCGGGGATCATCTGGAGTTCTCAAACTATATTTAAGTAGAAATTTCAGAATTTAGTGGAGACTTAGGGAAGAGCAATAATATTTCTTTGAAGAAAAAGCCTTACCTTCAGGTTTATAAGGGGGTCACTTACTCTGTGGGTACAAGGAAAATACATTGGTGTCTTTTACTTAAGTTTTTCAAAGACTTAATAATTTTTCAAGCCAAAAACTAGTTGTAAATGCCTTGGGCTTGGGCGAGATATGCTGTGAAGGATTGAAGACTGGCATAGAAAATGATAGCTGAGGATCATGGGGTTCCTCTCAGGATGGAGAGGTATGAGCAGTGACATTCCAAAGGCTCAGGGCTGGTATCCATCTCATATACAAACTGAAGTTTGGGTTCATAGACAGGGCTAGTCCTTACAATGAGAAAGGGTGCTAATTCCCCATCAGGGCAGAATTGCGGATGGCCACCTGCCTCATCAGTCCTCTGTTTATTTAGTAAATGTTTGCTGAGGGCCAGCTGTGTGCCTGGCACTGCCCAGTGCTAGAGACACGGTGATGATGCCTTTGGTGTCCTGTTGCAGCCCCTGTGAGGGGTGCCAGGCCAGGGGACTTTGCGAAGGGTTCCAACAGCACAAATCCCTCAACGGTTTGGAACGACTAGTCTCCTCACCTCCACATTGTCCCCTTCAAAATTCTCCACCCAATGTCCAGGGGTAGCGGTGAGCAGATGACTTAGGAAGGCAGCTCCCAGGGGACTGATATTTAAGAGGTAGGAAGAAGAAGGGGGCCCAGTAGGTTAGACCAAGTGGGAGTCGGAAAAGTAGAGGAGCAGAGAGACAGATGGGCCCAGACTATCTACCGCGGTGTGCCAACTCCCCCCTAAGCTTTGCCACCTAAATTTGCCATCCACATTGTTTCCCAGGGCCAGGAATCTGGGAATGACATAGCCGGGTGGTTCTCTCATGAGGTTGCAGTCAACCTGTCAACTGTTTGTTTTGCTAATTTTCAATTTGGCTCATAAAACTAAAATGAATTAAAATAAGACCCAGTTTGCACTAGCTTCAGGCTTAGCTCCATCCTGGTGCTCATAATGTAGCTCCATGAGGTGCTCTCTCTCCTTTTCTTGACCCTCATTTCCTCTGATTCATTTCAGGTAAGTCAATCCTCACCTTCACCCATGAAGGGAAGGTGACTGCTGCTGTGCTAGGCACCCCCTTGCCAAGCTGGCCTCTCCCACGTAGACTGACTTTTTCCAGTGGAGCCAGCCACATGCCCCGGGATTCATCCAAGTTGGCCCTGCTTATCTAACTAAGTATGACCAGCCTAGAATGAACCATGGTGACTCTGAGAGCCATGGGGTAGCATCAAAAAGGGATGTTCCTCAAACCAAAGTAGCAGTACCGTCACTAGAGGAAGGAGGTGTGGGTGCTAGGCGGGTAGGCAAAAGCAAAGGTGACTCTTGTCTCTTATGTGCATGGAGGAGCATCACTGACACCCCATTCTTGCTAGGTTTCGATCGCATCGAGAACTTGGAAGAGTACACGGGGCTGCGTTGTCTCTGGCTGGAGTGCAATGGAATACAGAAAATCGAAAACCTGGAAGCCCTCACCGAATTGCGTTGCCTCTTCTTGCAAGTGAACTTGCTGCACAAAATCGAGAACCTAGAACCTCTGCAGAAACTGGATGCTCTTAACCTCAGCAACAATTACATCAAGACCATTGAAAACCTTTGTGAGGATGCCCCACACAGGGTCTTTCCAAATGCTGTTATGTCCACCGCTTTGCCCTGGGGGAGGCTCTGCAATTTTATATTGTGGGCAAAAACATTTGTGTACCTTTGTTGTTTACCCCCGCTGACCTCATCTTCCAGCCTGCCTGCCAGTCCTGAACACGCTCCAGATAGCCCACAATCACATAGAGACGGTGGAAGACATCCAGCATCTAAAGGAGTGTTTGAAACTTTGCGTCCTTGATCTTTCCCACAATAAGCTGAGTGACCCAGAAATCCTGAGTGTTCTGGAGACCATGCCTGATTTGGTAAAACACACAAAACTTGCATATTTTAACTTTCTTTAGATTGTAAATCTCTTCTCCTTTTCCTCCCTCCCTTCCTTTCTTCTTTCCCTCCCTTCATACTCTTTTTCCCTTTGTATTTTTAGCTGGAGTAGCTTAAATGCCAAGTACTACATCATTTCTCCCACAAATATTTTAGTGTGTGACCTTTTTTTTTTTTTTTTTAGCACAATGTACTGTCGTTATATCTAAAGTATGGTAATAACTACATTTAATGTGCAGACCACGTTCAATTTTTCCCATTTGTCTAAAAAATGCATTTTTCGACCATTGGGTTGCTTAAATTCAAACCGGATGCACACATCACATTTGTATTGTTTGTCTCTCACTCTTCCCCTTCTCTGTTTCCCCCATCCCTATTAATCTGCCAAAGAAACTGGGTCCTTTCCCTGGCAGTGCCACATTCTGGACGCAGTCAGTTGCATCCTCGTGGTGTTGTTTAACGTGTGCTGCTTGCTGTCCCCAGTATTCCTTGCAGAATGGTAATGGGGCCAGAGGCTGCTTCGGGTCCAGGCTGAATATCTGACTTTGAGGTGCACTGTTGTACAGCACCATGGGGCATGTCATACCTGGTGGTCTCTCTTTTTGTAGCTTTAGAATTGATTCACGTGTTCGGGTGTTATCAGCCTGACCAAGCCACCATGAAGTCCCCACTGATGGGCGTGGCCTAGGTGCCCCATTCCGTTAGGAGTTGCATGGCCGTCACTTTCCACTTCTCTTACTCCTTCTGCATTTGTTAGCTGGAATGCTTCTACACAGAACTTTCCCCCATCAACTACCAAATGGCTGTGATGTGAATATTTGACATGCGCGGTGCTCTAAGAATAATAAACAAAGAGGAAGTGCCAGAAGGGTATCATTGTTTCTGTGCCATCAGAACCATCTTGGTAACAGTTCACACAGAACAGGCTGGGGGAAATGTCTGCTTCTTTTTTCTTTTAATTGATTGATTTTCAGAGAAGTGAGTTAAGAACCCAGCGACAAATTAATGATGCCAGTGAAGGGTTTTTCTTTTCTCAGTATCATTACAAACTCATGGATTTATATATACACTATTGCATATCACTGTGTGATATGATTTAACCCCTGCTGTCATTTTAATTTTGGGTGCTCAAATGGCCCCATCTTCTGGTCTGTGACAACCCCTCCAGGTGGCACCTGTGTTTTTTTGACTCAACCCCACTGGCTTTTGATGGCTTCCTTGCTTTTCAGGGTATAAGTGTTGCCATTTGTACTCGGAAAAAATATTTAAAATAGCACATGAAGCCCTCAAGTTCACTGTTTACCGCTTAGGGCACTGATAAATAAAGAAAAGGTGAGTCAATCAAAAAATAGTTCTGGAATAATCTTCAGAGAATGCTATCGTGAAGGACTAGTTTAGAATTGCTAGCGCATGGTGATGATATAAAGCTGTCTTATATCATAATGTCTTTTTCTCATTAGCTGCCATAACAGATTACCATGGGCTTGGGGCTTAAACAACAGAAATTAATTTTCTCATAATTCTAGAGGTTAGAAGTCCAAGATCAGGACATCAGCAGAGTTAGTTCTATTCTGAGGCCTCCGTCTTTGGCTGTCTTTTCCTGGTGTTTTCACATGGCCTTTCCTCTGTGCCTGCCTGTGCCCTAATCTCTTCTTTTTGTAAGCCCATCAGTCATATTGGATTAGGGCCCACTGCCGTGACCACATGTAGTCTTAATTTACCTCTTAAGGGCCCCATCTCCAAATACAGTCACATTAAAGGTCCTGAGGGCGAGGACTTCAATGTATGATGCCCTTAACAAGAGCAGTCTGCCTTACAGTTTGTTTTATGATTGCTCTAAAATTCTCCACACCCTGTGCACCCCTGGAGTGCCTGCGCCCAGAGCGTGGAGCTCCCACCAGCCCATCTCCACAGGACGGTTCACTTGAAAATAGGACGAGCATGGTGAAGGCAGTATGAGAACGAAATTAGGGAAAGGCTAGCTAACTAGTTCACCGTATATTTTCTCCAACAACAAAAACCACTTTAGATATGAAAACATTTCATCAGTTTAACCAGTTTTAAATGGTTCACCCACACATCTCCTGATGTGTTCACCGCCTTTGAGGTTCATAGGCAGAAGGGGAGGTGACAGTATTTAAAGACGGAGGACGGCATGCTGTCACCGAGCAATTCTTTCTCGTCCGTGAAACGAACAAGACATCCAGGAGACCTGCGGGCCTGGCGAGGAAGGCCCTCGCAGGAGATAAGCGGGCCCTTGCCACGTCGAGCGGCTGTGTACTTTTCCTAAAGTGGGTCCCAGCTGGGAAGGAGAAAAGCAATCCATTAGACTGAGATAAATTCCAGTCCAAGAGATTGTGTGAGCAAAACAAACGGGATCACCGCCGTTGGAAAACGCCTCAGGAAACGCTTTACCATGTTGCTCTGCAAGGACAAGGGGACTGAGGGTCTGAAGGTCAGGCAGAGTGTCAGGACGCTTCTGATGGCACAGAAATGATGACACCCTTCTGGCTTCACTAACAAAGTCATCAGAATATGATGTTGCCACTTCCTTTTCTTTTATTCTTAGAGCACAGCGCATGTTAAATAGTTAAATCACATCCCTTTTTTTTAGTAATTAACTTGGCTCTGCCTGTTTGCTTACAGCGTGTCCTGAATTTGATGGGAAACCCAGTTATTCGGAACATCCTCAATTATCGGAGGACAGTTACCATTCGACTGAAACATTTAACGTACCTGGATGACAGACCAGTTTTTCCAAAGGACAGGTAAGAGAGAGCAAAGCCTTTTGATCACATTTTAATATGTAATCGTTGAGGCTGCTTATTAAACTTCTAAAACGTTCTGATTTTTGAGCACTTTCACCCATCATTAAGTTCCTTAGAAATGGGTTTAATGGCTATGTAATTATTTATAATAGAAAATTCTCTATTTTTGAACATTTATTCATACATTTTCAGAAATAATCCTTTGATAAATATCATTGTATCTACATCTCTGACCTCATCATTGCTGATTATTTCCTTAGGATGGAATTTAATGAGTTGCACTGTTGGATCAAAGAATGTGGTCCGAGCCTTTTTAAAGGTGCTCATATTTTCTAATTGTTTTCTAGAAAGTCTGTAACAATTTATAGCCTCACCAGACATTGCCATGTAAAAGAAATCTTGGCTAGGTGAATTGATGAGTAAAGATGGTGTGTCCTTTCATTGCATTTTTTGGATAACAGACAAGGTTGGTTACATTTTCCATCTTTGTCAAACATGTTTTCTTCTGTCTGAGTATTCTGGTCATGATTGCCTCCCAGTTGCCTTTATTCTGGGAGGGCTTTTCTTATTGATTCATAAGAACTCTTTTTATATTAAGGATAATAAACCCAGGACAGCCATGTATATTGTCACTATCTTATCTGCGTTTTTAACTGAGATCACTATTCATTCTAATTTAGAATAAAGCCTTAGTCACATAGACAGCTTGAAGGGAAGTGAAATCTGGATTTTATATGATACAACATTTAAAAAGAAATGTAGCTGGTAATATGTTTTTGAACTCACAAATTTAAGTCAACCTAACAAATACTTCAAGTAGAAGTGAGAGCCTCCACTCCAAATTGGATGTGAAAACAAGAAGACCTGCCTCTGAGAAGCTGGCACAGATGCACCCATGCCCCAGGTCCCCAGCCCTGGTGGTGACAGGGCACAGCAAGTGGAACCTGAAAGGCCAGTTCTGCAGCCAAGAGTTATGTCCCCTTAGGTGGGCGCACTAACCTCCCAAGCCTTATGTTCCTCATCTGGAAAATGGGGACAATGCCAACCACAGGGTCCTCATGAGTACCTGTGGGACTTGAGCAGATACCGGGCTCAAAGGAGTGAACCAGTGGGCTTGGCTGTTGCTGTGGATGCTGAGCCCCACCCTGGGGCAGCACCGGCCCACTAGAAAGTATAAACAGGGATATCAGGCAAGCCCTTCACAGTGAGACCCATCACCCATGACCCTGAGGATTCAGACCCTCCGTCTCATTGGCCTTGCAGAACGATGTTGTAAAACATTTCCCAGGGGTAATGGGTAACGCAGTGTAGCACGACTCCAGTGAAGGACTCCGATTCACCTGGGTCCGAACCCTAATTCCACCACTCACTGGCTGGTCCATGTTGGGCACGGGCTCTTCTCTCTGCCCGGGCTGCGCATCACAGGTGTTGGCAGGCGCCTGCTCACCTAGCATCCTATCCAGATCTCCATGACCACTGCCCTGTCTAGGTAGCACCTTTTCCTCCTGCTGTCTTTTCGGCCTGATTTCTTTTCTCAGGACACAACAGCCTCTGACACGCTTATTCCCCTGTTTAGGGTCTGTCTTTCCCCATTAAAGGGCAGCACTGACAGAGAGCAATGTCATCTCCTACGTCACCTACTGTAATGTGACCCCAGCCCCTAGAACAGTTCCCCCATTTAAGGTGTACAATTCAGTAGTTTTTCGTATATTCACAACACCACAATCAGCTCTAGAATATTCTTAGTCCCCTAAAAAGGAGCCCTTATTCATTAGCAGTCACTCCCCATTCCCCCTGTGCCAGCTCTTGGCAATCGCCAATCTACTTTCTATCTCTATAGGTTTACCTATTCTAGACATTTCCTACAAGGGAATCATACAGTATATGGTCTATTTTGATCGGCTTTGTTTACTTAGCATAATGTCTCCAAGGTTCATCCACATTGCAGCAGGGGTCACTAATTCATTCCAAAATAACGTTGCAAAATAATATTCTATTTGGATGTGCCACATTTTATTTGTCCTTCAGTTAAAGGACGCTTGGGTCATTTCCACTTTATGGCTCTTATGACTAGTGGTGCTGTGAATATTTGCGTGCAGGTTTTGTGTGGACATTTGTTTTCATCTCATTTGGGTAAATACTTAGGAGGATGATCGCTGGATTGTATGGTCAACTGCGACCAGCTTTGTCATTTCCAAACTGTCTTCCAAAGCGGCTGTGCTGTCTTGCGGTCTCACCGGCAGTGAACGAGAGCTCCTGTTGCTCCGCGGCCTCACCAACGTTTGGGGCTGACGGGGCTTTGGATTGCAGCTGCTCCAATGGGTGTGTTGTTTTCATTTGCATTTCTGTGATCTCGCATGCAACCAAACATCTTGTCATATATTTATTTACCAACATCTTTTTTGGTGAGGTGTCCAGATCCTTTTCTCCCTCCTTTTTTTTTTTTAAGTTTTGAAGTTAATTAGCTCTTTGTATATTTTTGGATACAAGCCCTTATTCAGTTATCTTTCTTGCAAATATATTTTCCCAGTCTGTGGCTTATCTTCTCATTCTTTTAACCTTTGCCCATTTTTAAATGTTGTTGTCTTTTTATTAATGAGTTGCAAATTTCTTTACATATTCTAGGTACAAGTCTCTTATCAGGTATATGATTTGCAAATATATTCTCATATTCTGTGTGTTGTATTTTTATTTTATGGTATTCTTTGCATTGCAAACATTTTTAATGTCGATGAAGAAAACATCTCTATTTTTTTTTTGTCACTTGTGCTTTTGGTGTCATATCTAGAAGACTTGCAAACCATTTGACTGGAAAGAGTAAAATGTGCAAACGTTAACTGTGGTCCTTACAGTCCCCTGTCCTGTGTGGCTTCGGTTTGACTTGGGGGAATATGAACAAGCTTAGTCAGACCAGCGTGTGTTTCGAATTTACCTTTAACCTGTGAACATCCAAATCTCCCTGGTTTGTGTTTCTTTTTAAAATCCTTCTACACAGAGCTTGTGCAGAGGCCTGGGCAAGGGGAGGGCATGCCGCTGAGCAGGAGGAGAGACAGCAGTGGGAGAGCAGAGAAAGGAAGAAGATCACAGACAGCATCGAGGCCTTGGCGATGATCAAGCGGCGTGCCACGGAGAGAAAGCTGCAGAAGGAGAGTCTAGAGAAAGGTGCGCGTCCACGCCCAGACGGCGCCCAGGGCTCTGTCTGGGTCCGAGGTCCATGCTGCCAAACTCACGGTCTTGCAGCTCCGGGATTTGGTGGGGGTTATTTATTTATTTTTGGGACCACACCCGATGCCCCTGGCCAGCATTTGATGGAGGCTTCTAGGGAGTGCGCAAGTCCTGGGTGGGCCCGGGTCCAACCCTGATGCAAGCCCTCCAGGTCCTGGGGACGGTCCTCAGGGCACCTTCGTTAGTAAGAAGCCCCTTCCTTGTCCTGTACCACAGAGAAGCAAGAGTCTCCATGTATATTTTTAAGTGACATCTATTACAAAGATGCATTATCACCTAATTACAAAACGTGAACACACTACACATGGAAAATCACAGGAATAACATAATCGCAGCAAGAACCAACCAATATTTAGTGTGGGTGTTTCCTGGCTTTTCCCAGGCATGTAACACGTATGTGTTTTATAGAAAAATGGCATAATTATATTGCTTTCTGCCTACTCTTTTGAATTAGCATAATATATTTTCCATAAAATAGATTTTCTCCCTCAGCATGATTTTTCTTTCCTCAACTTTTTATTTGAATATTTTAAAAATTTGCAGGAAAGCTTAAAGAATAGTAAAATGAACAGCTGTGTTGTATCTTTAGGTCCAGTGGTTTTTAACATTTTCTCACACACACACACACACACACACACACACACACACACACACTCGCCTGTTCCGCTGAACCATCTGGGAGTAAAGGCAGCCACCCATCGTGCCCTTAAACCCGGGCACTTCCAGGCACAGCTCCCAGCTTCCTGCGTTCTTTTCTTAATGGCCGTGTCTTGGTCCATGAGATGGATGAGCTGAGTGACATTTAGCTCTGTTCTACGAGCACCCCCGCCAGCAATTCTTCGCCAGTCCCCGACAGTCCCCTGGGCTCACTCAGCAGTTCGCTGCGTGTCCCCAAGTGGCCTGCAGATGCCCTTGTCCTCCCAGGGCGTTTCCCTGCCCACCTTCGGGCTTTCCTTGTCCAGGGAAGGTGCCAGCGCCAGAGGAGACTGAGACCGTGGGTGTCGGCGAGGAAGGGAAGGGAGAGCCTCGTGAGGATGGAGAAAGGCAGCAGAAAATGGAGCTGTTCGTCAAGGAGAGCTTCGAGGCCAAGGATGAGCTCTTCCCAGAAAAGTCGAGTCTCCTAGAGGAGCTGCCTGCAGAGGTCAATGCCAAGATTGAGGACCAGGGTCCAGGAGGGGTGCTCCCAGCTGAGGCCCCCAAGCCAGTCACCCTGGGAGCTACCTGGGAAGGTAATGTGATCGAAACGGCACAGGTGCTGGCTCAGGGCAGCACTCCTGGAATCGCAGCCTCAGAGTCATGAGCACACGTCTGTGGGCCCTGGGGCAGGTTCCACTTCCGGTCGCTGTTTCTGTAAGATAAAGGGCACAGGTCGTCTCCCCGTCTAGGGCGGTGCTGCTCACAGAAACGTAACAGGAGCCAGGACTATGCTCTCTCGTAGTCACACTAAATGAGGCAAAAAGAAATGGGGGAAACACGAACAATAGAGTTTATCTAACTTGATAGATATAAAATTTAATCATTTAAATCAATATAAAATTACTAAGGAGATACTTTATTTGTGTGGGGGCTGGGGGAGGGGAGCACTTGGGTCTTCAGATCCGGTATGTGTTTGACACCCAAACAGGGCATCATAATCCAGAGGCTAACTTTTCCACAAAGTGAAAGGAAGTCCTACTAAAAGGAGCAAGTTCTTTAATACTGCTTCAGCTTTTACATTTAATTAAAAATAAGAGCAATTATATTGTAGGAGGTGAGGGTGGTAGGTGGAGGTAAAAGAGGGTATAAGGGGGATACATGGTAATGAAAAAAAACACAATAAAAACAAATTTAAAAAACCAATGAAATAAAATTAAAAAGTAAACATTCAGTTCCTTAGGAGTACTGGCCACATTGTAAGCACTCAGCAGCCATCTGTGGCTCTGGCTACCATGGAGGGTGAGGCAGATCTAGAAAAAGGAACCCCAGCAGGTTCTAGCCAAGGTCCCTGGGTCCTGCCGGCTAACAGATAAGCCCGGGTCTTTCTGGGATGCTGTCCTGTCACTGTGGCATTGGTGAGGATGAGCCAGACCTGGAACTTGTGCTGTCCACAGGGCCTGGGAGACAGGGGTCGTTCTGTCCCCAGCCCATGAAGTATTTGAGGTCTGTCTGGGGACTCCAGCTGGTCAGGCCCAGACAGAAGCACCCCCGAATGCAGGCCCCCACTGTCTGGGAGAGACCTGGGAGAGCTGCGGACGTAGGTGTTGACATACATGTTTCCTGCCCAATCACTCCTTGTCCTGTAATTTCTCACTTTGGAGCCGCAGCCGAGTTTTCTATGAGTGAAACCAGCCTTTGCCTCACTGAACAAAGGGCACGTTCCAAAAGGAGCAGGTTAACTGCAGCACCTGTAATTAGCAGATGCTGGTGATTGAGACAAAGGCAGCTCTGTGTTTATCCAGCAGGCGTGGGTACTCATTGAAGGCCACAGCTGCACAGGCCGTCTTGTTTGGCCTTCCTAACAACCTTATGAGCCAGGAGCATCACGGCATTTTTGGAGGTGGAAACAGGCTCAGAGAGGTGAAGTACCTTGCTCCAAGTCGCAAAGCAAGTCAATGGTGGAGTGTGCTGTGGCCTGGGGTCATCCACGACAGCAACCACGGAGGCCCTCGGCCTCCTTCCACGTTTTACCCTGAACTGGTGCCCCGAAGTGGATCTTTGAGTGCCTCTTTGAGGCCAGCGCTCCAGTTGGACACACTGGGATGACATGAGCTGGGATAAGTTGGCCGTTAGTCTTTCACGTGGTAACTGGAGCCATGAGACTGATGAGAAAGCAGAGAATGGGACCCAGAGACACAGCCTTGGGAGCGTGAAGAGTGGGAGCCCTGACCGAAAAGTGGGGCTTGGAGGGTTGGGCATTGTCCAGGAAAGTGAAAGGTCGCTGGTTCAGTTCCTGGTCAGGGCATATGCCTGGGTTGCGGGTTTGGTTCCCAGTCAGGGCGCATGCAAGAGGCAACCAATGTTTCTCTCTCTCACATCCATGTTTCTCTGCCTCTCTTTCTCCCTCCCTTCCCCTCTCTCTAAAAACAAAATCTTGTTAAAAAAGAAAGAAAAGTGGGGGTCTGGAGGAGAAAGAGGAACCCCATCTGTTGGCTATTTATTCCCTAGCCAACACTGAGATCGTTTAACAGGTCTCCCTAACACCTGTGCAGTGGGAGGGGCGTGTGCCCTGAGGGACAGGCAGTCTAGAAAGGTGGTAGGTTCGGCCCTTCGGATGGAGCTATGAAACTTGGCTCTCCAGCTTGCTCTTCTCCGGCTCCCCAGTTGGCCTTCCATGCTATTGCTTACTCAGTCTCCCCTTGACCATGAATCATGCCTTTTCCAAGTTTCCTGCATATTCAGCATCGATTCCTGGCTGGCACTTCCATCTTGTCTATTTCTAGGCTCCAGAAGGGGGCAGTTCTCTCCTTTTCCCTTTGCTTTCTTTTTAGATATAACCCCATCCTTATTTGGGGGTTCTCACAGCTTCTGCCACAGGGACTGACCTTTCAGATCCAGGAGGGTTTTGTCCTTCCTCTTCTCTTGGAATCCACCTTGACCTTGGCCTTGTCCATCTGACTGCTGCATATAAAACTAACTCCAAGATTAATAACTCTTTGTTGTTGTTCCTTAGAGTCAGCTCCCCAGATTGTGGCCACTGAGAGTGCATCAGGTGCAAAACTTGATGGAAATGAACATTTGGAAACCATTACACTGGAGGCAGAGAAGAAGCTCTTCATCGATGTATGTCAATAGTTACGTGTGGAGATAAGTGTCTGTTTTACCACCTGTACACAGGTGATCTGATACAGCCCTCAAAATCCTCACTCCCCTAAGTGTGATCCTTGGGCCAGCAGGCTTAGCATCGCCTGGGAGCTAGAGTGCAGATTCCCAGGCCCCACCTGATCCGAATCTGCATTTTGATAAGATCTCCCTGGGGTGATGTACAGGTTCAAGACTGTGAAGTGCTAGCCCAAATGATTTCCCTTGAACTATGTCTGCAAAACTCTTGATTTGTTTTCCCCAAAGAAGTTACATTGCTAAGCCATTCTGTCCAGCTAGCCTTATATCTAACGATTGAGAAAGTTACATTTTATCATCAGACCTTCTGACCTATGGATAGCTGCCCAGCAAGTGGCTGATGCCATCTTCCGGTCCTGTGGCCGCTCCAGCTTCCTGATGTGGCTGTCCAGTGTCTGGTGCCCTGATGCCGGTTCAGTGAGGGGCCACCTGACCTAATTGTAGATTGCAGCCTCATGCACCCTCTCCTTCCTGGAGCTCTTCCTGTTCTGAGAAGTCTTCAGTGCTTTGGCCCCGGAATGAGCCCCATGAGAACTCACACATATTGTCACCCCCTGCCCCCACCCCAGGAACTGGAGTTTGGTGAGGCAACGAGTGGGGAGGCATTTCTCACACCTTTAGCCTCGCACCTAGTGGGCAGTTGGTGCTCCCTCTGCTCAGCCGTGCTTCTCTGCCCATGAGTGAGCTTCTGCCATTTTAATCCATGGATGCAACTTTGCCCCCTGCCCACTTCCTAGATAAACTTTTAAACTGTGTTTCATTCCTAACTTCACAATTTCACGTGGCTCAATAAGACAGACTGAGTGGGTTTCTAATTCTCTGGGCCTGTGTATACTAACAGCAACTAGGCAATTAATATCTAGCATTTGAGAACCAACTGTTCACAGGACAACTAATAGCTAACCCTTATTGTTCTTACTCTTTGTTGAGCACTGTTCTAAATCTTGTATTGATTTACCCTTCCAATAACTCTGAGAGGTTGGTACTATTCTCATCCCTTTACAGATGAGGAAATTAAGAAACAGAGAGGTTAAGCAACCTGCCCATGGCTACACAGCTGGGCAACAGTGGAAGAGGAATACCAACCCAGGCAGTCTGGCTCCAGGGTTCACACATCTGACCACACACAGTGCTGCCTGCCTTGCATGCTGGACCAGTTGCTAAAGACACCAAAGCACAACACGAAAGCCCTTCTAGCTTTGGGGAGGTCCAAAATATGCTCACTTTACACCACATTGAATCCTGAGACTAATTTGTACATATAAGGCACATTTGGGTTTGAGCCCCATCACACCCCCCCAGGTAACCTGGCTGTATGTCTAATGACAAAGTCAAGGGCAGAAAGATGTGGAAATTCTTCAAACATGTCACACCTTGCAAATCTCATGCATTGATCAGGTCCAGATACTTGAAGTAGCCCGTGTGTGTGTGTGTGGTGAGTGTGTGAGGGGCTGCCCACATGGTTTGGGTTATTCCCTATTTTCCTTCCATGCTTTGTTTGCATGTGACTCAGGTGCCCTTGACTGTGTGGAGGCATCTGTCTCACCTCCCCAACGTCCAGAGCGTGCATGCCCTCCTGGTGACATGGGCTCATTTGCTCTTTCAGGACCTACCTGACTTAGAAGATGTGGATACAGGCGAATCTCTAGAAGACCAAGACAAGGCTATAACACAGGTTTTCCCCAAATCAGCCTAATTTCCCCTTTCGCTTCCAGTCTTGTCATTTACAAAGTATATCCCCTTAATTCAAAAGTAGTATGTTCTCTATGCTGAAACAACTGCATACCCCCTGTATTGTTACCTTTCAAAAGCAAACATAGCTGCTGGCTGTTACTTACTTCCTTAAGGTTTTATGATTAACCACTGGGGTTTTCTTGAACATGTTTTATCACTAATATTTTTTATTATTATTTTTTATCTTCACCCAAGAACATGGTTATTAATTTTAGAGGGAGGGGGGAGAAAGGAAGAAGAGAAACATCAATGCGAGAGAGAAACGTTGATCAGCTGCCTCTCATACATGCCCCAGCTGGAGACTGAACCCACAATCTAGGCATGTGCCCTGACCAGGAATTGAACCTGTGACCTTCCGGTTTACAGGATGACGCTCCACCAACTGAGCCACACTGGCCAGGGCTATCACTGATTTTTAATCACTATGTACTCACACAATTACCTGACATTTTTCTGCCCTTCTGATGTATTTATATGCCCATCCTATATATGTCTGTACTATAGCGATACATAGAGAGGGAAGGAAAGGAGAAGGGAGGAGAAAGGAAGAGTGTACGAGGCCCTATGGGGAGCTCTCCCAATCTGACCTGACCTTCCTGCCTCCAGCTATGCCGAAAACCTGTGTGCGCCAGACCCAGGCCTCACAAACAAGAAAGGATAGGACATAATCTGTGCAGGACCTCATCACTGAGGAAGGGACACAGTTCCCATAGGGCCTGGCCTCCGAGGGGCTGAGTCCAGGGAGCTGGGTTAGGTGCATGCCAGCCAGAGGCCGAGGCACAGCAATTGAGCCAATTCAGGGCCCTGGGCGCATGTCGGTGTAGCCAGAACAGAGTGGGCAGCGTGGGGACCCAACAGAGGGTGAGAAAGAAATGCAGAGGTGGTTGTGGAGCTCACCACAACTCTGGGGCTCAGAGATGGCTAAGGGTGTCCATCCCGACACCCAGCTGTCCAGGGGGGAGCTGTGCTCCCTGGGCCCTTTCTCATACGTAGCAATAGAGTATTTTGTGCTAGAAAAAAGTGGAATCAGCATTGAGCATTTTAGAATGACTATTGTGAAAGTAGTACATCTTTTTTTTTTTTTTTTAAACAGATGTGCTTTCCAAAGATTACAACCATCTCGAGCCTGAATGATGACAGTGACCCTGAACTGGACTACAGCTCACTGCCAGTCTTGGACAGCACGTCCACAGACAGCCTTTCAAACATATTTGCAATCTCCAAGGACACCTCCAGGAAGGCTGAGACACCCTGTGCACACATATTGAAAGAAGCAGCAAAGAGGGGTTTGGAGACCCAAAGCAGAAACTCCAAGTCCTCACGCCCGCTGATTCAGGAGCTCAACAATGACGAGCCTTCAGGCCAACCACCGCCACCCCCAACCTGCGAGAGGGACCCTGCACCACCCTCTTCCAGTGAGGATGGGCATGGGGACCTACTTCTGGCCTCTCCTCCAGGTAATGCCACCCTACTCTCAAGGGCACGGGAGTCAAAAGCTTTGGCAGTGGGGAAATGGACAGTTGACCATCCAGACCCTGCAGGGGACAGCCACCTGAGCCTTTGCCCTGAGTCCCCTGCTCTTGGAGAGGGTCCCTCACAACCGAACACAGAGATGGTTGTGACCACATTCCTAGCTTTATGCCTCTTTGAAGCTGCCAAGTCAACCCATTCCTGGGGAGTGGCATCTGCAGGCTACTTAGAGCTGTGCAGATGTTTGCAGGCTTGTTTAGCAGGTGTAGATGGGGCTGGAAAGCCTGCATTTTCACCCCCTTCCTCACATCCCAATCCTCAGCTTTCCCAGACCAAGTTTCTAAGGGAGGGAGGGACTGGTGACACCACAGCTGGGAACATGGGACAATCGAGGGCGAAGCAGGCCTGAGATTGTGGCCTCTCCACAGCGAAGGTCCAGAATCAGGTTGCATGACGTGTGCCAGTGCTGGCAGGGACGGGAGGTTCGCCAGGCAGGAACAGTGTCCAGAGCAGCTGGAGCGGGGGGACAAATGAAGCCGCAATGTGGCACATCAGCCTGGCCTGGTGATGGGGGCCTGCATATGGACTGGGGAGATGCATTTCCGGGGGAAGCTAGCTGGTGCTTACGATAGCAAGCAAACCAGCAGGAGTTTGCCCAGCAGCTGCCTTGGGAACACAGAGCGGGGCACCTGCTGAACCCAGACAAGCCCTGCTTCTCACTCGATGCTTTGGCAGCCAGGTCTCTCTCTGAACGCCAGCTTGCATGGTTGATGCAAGGCCTGCATGCGGGAAGAATTGAGAGGATGACCATACTTCCCAAGAATACCGATCACCTTCTTTCCTCTTTAGAAACCAGCACAGACAATGGTGGAGTGCAGTCCCACACGAAGCCTGCAGAGCCTGCAGAGCCGGCAGTGCCCGAGGTGGGAGACCAGGAAGACATTGAATTTGGTTTGGACTGAACTCCTCTGCACTTGAACAGGGAGCCAGTGGCTGGGTGCAGGTCACCCCCGGGCTGGGACCCCCTTCCTTCCTGCAACTCCCGAGAGTGCTCTGGGGTCTTGGCTGTGACCTGTGCCCGTCACACAACTCATCTCCTATGCTCTCAGCCCCTTCACATGCTGGGTAGCACTGGGTTCCTTGTTCTTGAAGCATGACCCGTTTCTTACAGTTGTATCTGATACAACTGTCAATGTCTCATTTGAACATTATAAACAGTTCAGTATTAATGTGAGACGTGCTACTGGGTTATTTAATATCTCCAAGTCACACGTGAGCTACTTCATCAGGTGCCCTGAGATGAGACCATTCCTCTCACAAGTGATTAGAAACCTGGCCAAACCCCGGCGTCCTGTGAAATTTCAAGTGGGTGTTTTCCTCGTGGGCGAGCGGAATCTTCCACCAGCGCCACAGAGCTTTGAGGAAGTGAACTTGATGCATCAGACACCAAAAACTACGTGAGTGGACACCTCCCAGTCCTAGAAACTTTATCACTCAAAACCATGTTCAAGTGGTAAGTTTATTCAGTCCCTAAAGGCAAGTCCAAAGCATCTCCCTCATGGTAGAAATTGCTCAACACACACAAACTAGCCCAGGGCAGCTGCTCAGTGTCCCGTTTCACTCTCTTAGCCTGTCACTGGGGACACAGCCCGCGTGAGCTGGAACCCACGGCCTGGCTGGAGCCCAGCGCTGCTCCTGGAGGGAACCTGACGACAGACCTTCAGGTCGGACCGCCAGGTCTTGTCATCGCCCTGCCTTTGTTAGTATCTTCTCCCTGCCTTTGTTAGTATCTTCAGGCAAAACAAACTACAGGAAATTCCTGTCCCTCCCACTTGGCTCCACATCATCTGTGCATGTCTCCAGCCACAGTGGCCTTCAGGGAGCAGAGAAGCCTACACCCTGAGGCTGTTCCCAAAGTTTCAGTCACAGAAAGCACAGCTGGTCCAGAACCAAGGACTCCGTGGAGGTAGGGGAGCAGCTTTCTCAGGCCCTCAGAAGCCCATGCGGGGCTTCTTCCGGCGTGGCTGCGAGCTGGAGAGGACAGGTGCCTGCTGCCTAGAGCGGGTGGTCCGGAGGCTGGAGGTCTGGGAAGAGGGCACGGCAGCACCCCCCAGCGTGTCCCTCTGGAGTGATGGTTTGGCTACACAGTCCTGAGTGGCCTGTTGTCTGCAGGGGGTGGTCCAGATGCTGGAGGTCTGGGAAGGGGGCTCAGTGGCCCCTTTCAGGGTGTCCCTTTGGCATGGCAGCTCAGCTGTGCAGTCCTGGAGAGTCTGCTGCCTGGAGGTGGTGGCCTGGATGCTGGAGGTCTGGGAGGGGGGTACGGGGGCACCTTCTGGGGTGTCCCCTTGAATTGGTAGCTTGGCCATATAGTCCCGGAGAGTCTGCTGCCGCTCTGAGGGGATGCCCCGGGCCCATAGATCCTGGGTGAACTCCTGGGAGGGCAAGGTCACTGGGAGCTGAAGCCTGGACACAGGGGACGTCCGGTCAGGGCTGTGAGGGGGGCTGGTAGCATCTGAGAGGTCCAGGCGGCCACTGAGTGAGGAGAAGGTACTGGACAGCTGCATCCGACGCTTGTGTCGTTTGGGCTGTTTCCTGGGCCCGGAGCCCTTGCCCTGCTGCTGCTCCCACCAGGCAGCTGCCTGGCCTTCCCAGGCTGCCTCCAACCGTTCACTGAGCTCATCCTTGGGGACTGGCTCAGGGGATGGGGGTGGCTCTGCTGTGGGGAGCGAGCCCAGGTCCCTCTGCTGCAGCAACCGCCCTTCGGCCATGGCCGCTCGGAGACCCTCTAGCCTTTTCCCCTCGACCTTCTGCTTCTGCTGCTCCTTGAGGCCCAGCAGATGGCGGTGGGAAAAGGTGGGTGCAGTCCACACAGGGGGAGCCAGAGGTACCTCCAGGAGGGCCTTCAGCCACCTGCGGCAGCAAGAAGTGGCATGGGGGCTCCAGGAAGCTGTGGGGGCATGGAGGTTGGGCCCGGGGTCTCCGGGGGACTGGGAGTCTTCCTGAAGGTGAAGGCGCTGGTAGAAGACATCTCCAGCTGCTGAGAGTTGGAAGAGTGACAGGACTGGTGTGGAAGCAGAGGGTGGAAGGGTGGCGACCAGACCTGCAGACAGGAATGACAGTGACCCCAAGGCCTGTTGGGGTGCAGCCCCCCAAACTGACTCCCTTACCCCAGCATACCTATAGTTGGTGCTTGTAGACGTTCCTGCAGCTGTTGCTGACTCTTGGGCTCCAGCAGGGGGAATGCGGAGAGGGAGTCGCTCCGGGAAGGGAGAGCCTGGGGCGGCCCTGCCAGCCGGGGTGTGGAGGCCCCCGCCCCTGGAGGGAGGACAGACAGCTGAGGTCTCATCCAGGCTCCAGCCCCGCCCACCTCCCTCATGCTCCCAGCCCTCACTGGACCCTCACCTGTGATGTGCAGCAGCTGCAGGTGACCGCCATGGCCTCCAAGAAGCAGTGGCCTCGGGCAGCCAGGGCGGGGTGGAGGCAGCAGCTGGGCCAGGAGGGGAGCAGAGGGGAGGCCGTGGTCCCACTTCAGCATGGGCACCAAGGGGAGGCGTTCATCCACCAGGTAGAGTGAGAACTGGGGGCCCAGCAGAAACGAGAGAGAAGGGATGTGACTGAGACGGGGAACAGTGGTCTGATGACATCCAGTGGCCCCATGTGGCTTTCAGGATGAGCCTGAAACCGAGTGGTCACGCACTCCATGACCAGCCCGGACCACCTCTCCACTTTCAAGTGCCCCACCCCGCCCAAGAGGTGCTTCCTGAGTGGGCAGAACCATCTCTCTCATCCTGATGGTCGCAACTGGGAGAAGGGATCTCAGGGGAGGTGTGGAGAAGTCCTGTCACATAGAAACCCACCTGGCTTTCCCCCAGCCTTCTCTCGACTCACCAGACCCTAGGATCCATGCTTGAGACACACCTACGAACACCCCAGGAACCCTCAGGCTTCCTGCCCTTCCCTGAGCACATGGGGAACTGTCCAATTGTGCAAAGACCACCCTGCTCCCCTACCCACCTGGTGCATCCCCACTGGCAACTTAAAGCCCTGCTCAGATGGCACCCCCATGAGGCCACCCCCACCTGCTGGTCAGCATGTTTCGGCCATAGACTCTTCATGGTTCTGTGATTCTTATTTCACCTGTAGTTAGCTGTCCTAGGACCCTCTCTAGTACCTGGCTGAGACAGTGCCAAGGGACAGCAGGGGGAAGGTGTCACTTACCTGGGTACAGATGAGATGGAGTGTGGGCTGCAGAGAATCAGGGCCACACTCCCCCAGGTACTGGGTTAGCAGGACACGTTCCCCCTTTTGGCACGACGCTTCTGCGCCTCCACGAAAAAGCAGCAAACCGCAGCCTGGTGGGCCCTGGAGGAGAAAGCTGGGTCAGCCCTCCCACAGTCTGCGGCGTGGGGCACCACCAAACTGTGGGAGTCCCTGACCTGTTGCTTTTCAGGCCCTGGGGATGTCCCTCATGCCAGCCCCCACCCCGTGTTCTCTGCTCTGTCCCACTGCTGAGCCTGTGACAACCCCCCACCTCTGACCTGAGTGTCGATAATTTTCACTCCAGTGCGGTCGCCCACAGTCAGCACCCGAGGGTGGGCAGTGAAGTCGGCCCAACGCCAGGGAGAGGGGTCGCGAAACACAAGGGTCTCAGGATCCTTGTAGATCTGCTGAAGCCTTGGAGAGACAGGGCAGCCATGGGTGGGGAGATGAGCTGAGGGGGCTGGGGGAGGGGAGGGGCAACCAGGCCCTGGGTCCAGGACGAGCTGTGTGGGGAGCGTGGGCCACAGTCCAGGGGAAGCCATTTGTGGAGGTGGAGGGTTGTTCGGGAAAGGGGCATTACCCATCTTGGGGTGTCCACAGACAGATGGCTCCCGAACGGCTGCAGACAACCAGCTCCCCAGGCAGGTGAGGGCTACAGGGCGTTAAGTGTGATTAACGTTGAGCCACCCCCTCCTCCCATGCCTGCCTCCTTGCCAACCAGCCCGACTCAGCCCCCTTACCTGAGGTTGACCCCTGTGGCCCCCTTTTCGACCTGCAGCACCTGGAGAGGGGAGGGCTGCCCCTGCTTATTGACCTTCCATAGGGCACAGTGGTAGTCAGAGCGGACAGCCAGCAGAGCTGAGGAGGGGATGGAGAGGGTC
The DNA here is from genome assembly GCA_039655065.1 of Glossophaga mutica. Taxonomy (NCBI): domain Eukaryota; kingdom Metazoa; phylum Chordata; class Mammalia; order Chiroptera; family Phyllostomidae; genus Glossophaga; species Glossophaga mutica. The sequence goes on from CM077315.1 coordinate 27,859,750, forward strand.
AGGGTCAGGGTCAGGCAGCACGTCAGTCAGCAGGGGAAGGAGGTATCCAAGGGCCTTACATTCTCCCTGCACGGTGCAGGTCGCCACCTGCCGGACAGGACCCCGGAGCTGGATGTGGCCGGGTTTCCCAATGATCCGAGGGTTACCACTTGGGGTCAGACGAACCTCTTGGAAATCTGGGCCTCTTGCTAAGGATACACACAGGACCTCCGATCACTGCAAGGGCCCCCAACTTCCTACCCTTCCCCTGGACCATGCAAAGAGCCTGTCCTCCACCAGAGGGAGCTGCTGGGGTCTTGCCCAGCGAGAAAGGATACGCAGCCTGTCCAAGGCACCTCCTGCAGGGTAGACCAGCTGCCTGACCCGGGGCGTCCTTCCGGGCAGCCAGGCCAGCGCGCCTCCGGTGAAAGCATCGTCTAGGAGCAGCTGCTCCCACCGCATCACCAGCTCCTCATGCAGCAGCTCTCCCAGGAGGTTCGACACTGACTTGCCCAGGACCGGGTCCCCAAGGATGGAGAACCGGCGCTGTCGATGGCTGAAGTAAGCCCAGGGACACCTGGGGACAAGAGATGGCAGAAGGGTCAGGCTGTAGCACTGATAAGGAGGAGGACTGGGTACCATCCCCAGGGAGACCAGGTGCAGTGGACACATTGTCAATCTACCTAGAATTTCTTTCTGTAGGAACCACCCCCCCAGGGGCCACCACATGACCCAGACCCGGCCACTGGAGTACTCCATCACCCTGGCCACAGTGAGCGGCTCACGGATGGGCAGGACACCCAAGCCAAGCCAGCAACACCCTTCCTGGGACTTCTGATGGTGCCTCAGGAAAAGTCACTGGCTCTTTCCTTGGACTCATAAGCCATCTTGCTGCACTTGGAAACTGTGTAGGAATTAAGCCAGGCAGAGGCAAGCAGATGAGAAAATAAAGAGACACAGCGCGGATGCAGCCATGCCTACAGCCCATGAACTGAAATTCCCTTCCCCCGCAGACTGGTAGAGCTGGGAGGTCAGTGTGAGTAACCTGGCTCATGACTACATGGAATGGGGAGCGACTGTGATGGAAACCTGGACCCACCCATGCCCAGTTCCTTCCACGTCCCCACTGCCAGCGAGGGCTACCACCCCATCCTTTCTCAGTAGCACTTGCCCCCAGGGCTGGTGTCCACCGAGGTCCTGGAGTATCCTCTTCACACTGACCACTGTCTTCTTCTTAGAGTAGCTCTGTGTGGAAAGGCCTTGTCAAGGGTGCACACCTTCGGGCTCACCCTGATGTGACATGGGAGCCCCTCTCCTGGCTGACCAGGGTCACTCACCCGTGCTCCCTCCAGTTTGAAATTCTCCAGCATCAGTTTCCCCAGGGGTGCAAAGGCTATGTCCCCATGGTCCCACAGGAACCGGCTGAACTGTGGGAGGAGAGGACATCAGGTCACTAAGCATGGCCCCAGCCATACGGCACTGTCCATTGTGGGGCCACTCACCTGCTCAGTAACATCCAGCTCAGCTTTGGGCTGTCTTCGGAACTTGGGACCTCCCCGGAAAAGCAGATCCTGGGCAGTCAGGCCGGGGTCCCAGGGATCTGAGGGACGAGTGCAGTTGGGGAAGGAGTCTGTCCCAGGGCCCAGGAAGGGCCCAGAAGTAGGGCCATGTGTCCCAGGTGACTGGAGGTACCTAAGGACCCTGGGGGTGGAGGGCATTAACAGGGAGAGGGAAGGTCTCAGGGAAGGGTGGAGGAGAGAAGCAATGGGGGAGCAGCTTGGAAGGGGGCCCCCCAGGACCAAAACCCTTACCGGGACCAGGAGGCAGGAAGGGAAGAGGCCCAGGAGTGTCCGGCTCCCAGAGCAGGCCTTTGGCCGAGTGTGGAGTCCCATTCTGTGGAAACACAACCACGGACACAATGTCACAGTGAGGCACACTCCCAGGACAGGCGCTGTCACCAGCACTTGCCTTTTAAATGACACATTCAATCCTCACAAGGAGCCCGCTGAGTTGGTGTGATGATTGTCGTCACTTTACTGATGAAAAAATGGGGGCACAAGGAGGCTGTCAGTTGTCCCAGGTAACAACTGGTCCACGCTTTTGACCTCCAGGCTGCACTGGCTCTCAAAGCGGCCCCCGCACCATGACTGGCCGTCCTGAATCCTACCTGACTCTCACTTCCACTCAAGACCCCATGGTCATTTACTCAGGGCAGCCGCAGGCCGCCCCACTCCCCACCGCAGGGCTGGGGATGGCGCAGCTCAAACTCGCGGGGGTTGGAAGGGCTGGCAAGCCATGCTCCCTGAAGGGCTGATCTGACCTCAGCCCTTCCTTGTCAAGGAAGCCCCACGGCTCCCCTCCCTCACTCCCACCATCTCTTTTAATGTTCTCACCCACTTGTCTCTGCCTGCAGGAACCCTGAGCCAGCCCATCTCCAAGGAGCAGCCAGATGGCTTAGGCTTCCAGGGAAAGAGCTGATGTCCTTCCCATCCCAGGAAGTCTCCCGCCCTCCCCACCACATCCCCACTGCGTCTTTCAGCATACTTCTGGTTTTGCTCGAAGCTATTATCCCACTTTGTAATGATTTTGTCTCGGGGGCTGCTCGCTTTTCTATTCCCACTCAATCTAAGTTCCGCAGATGCAGGGATGGTATCCAACTTGTTCACATTGGATTCCCAGGGCCTAATGAGGTACCTGGCACATTGTAGGGGCTATTCAATGAATATCTTTTGAACAAAGGGAGGAAGGGAAGTCTGGGGGAGAGAGGCAGGAAGAGCAAGCCAGCCCACTCTCACTCAGTAGACCCTCTGTGGGTGGTAGGTTGTCCCATGGACCCCAAAAGAGGGGATTCTAGCTCGGCCCGTGTCTTAGCAGATATACCAGTCTACTCCTGCCAGCTGGTGTAAATGCTAGAGAACAGTGAAGGTGCCCACCCCAGAATCTCCAGGGTTCTCCCCACCATCCTCACCTTGGAGGTCTGGGACAGGGACTCTGGAAGGGTCAGTGCATCTCTCCAGCTGCACATGAAGGACATGTCAGGGACATCGCTCAGTCCAAGGGGGCCCGTCATAAATAGCGTTGGACGGAGGGAGCTGGGGAAGTCCATCCTAGAAAACAAGACCCACACACCACACTGACCTTCCAAAGGCCTGAACCTGACCACATCTCTCCCAGAGTTCCTGCGAGAGACATGCCCTCAGAGGAGTATACTTTCTTTGAGGAAGCAATTAATAAAGAACAGATGAATATACAGCCTCCTGTCTGATAATAAGTGTTATATTAAAACCAACTAACCATCCATGAGGGAGGGGAAGGGTGTGGTTTTCGGAATAGCTAGGGAAAGCCTCGTTGGGAAGGTGGCATTTGGCACAGCCTGAACCTAATGAGGCAGAGAACCAGAGACAGCTAGGAAGAGGGTTCCTGGCAGAATGAATAGCAAGTGCAAAAGTCCTGGGGCAGGAAGTGGTTAAGAAAACAACCAGGTCATAGAACAAGTGAGGAGGAGAGTGGTAGGGAATAAAGTCAGACAGGTGGCGAGGGGTCAGCTTCTATCATTACTCTCAGGTATTATAATTACATATTTTATAGACTACATAGGCCCTATACTCCAGCCTACACTCTCAATACTAACTGAAGCTCCCCAAAGCCAGGACTGAGTCTTATTTGTCTGTCAAGTATAGTATCTTCCAGAAAATGCACTGTGTTGAATAAAAATAAATTTAGTGAAAGGGTTTTGCCTACTACAAAGTGCTCTAGAAGTATAAGCAGCCACGTTATCCCTCTTTATTTTATTAACAGCAAAAATAATAGCACTGCTCACTTACTGAACGCAAACACACACCTGCCAGGCACAGTACTCCATGTTCTATTCTCCTATTCTCCCAATTTGGAGTTCAGGAAACTGAAGCTCAGGAAAGAGCCACTTCCCCAAGGCCAGCTTGATCCCCTGTCCGAGTCAAGTCCTGCACCACTACTCTCAGGTGCATCCAAAAGCAAACGCTAGCATAAGGGTCTTGGCAAGCACACGTCTTTCCCCTTGGCATGGTCACTGCATTTTATCAGTTTATTCTGTAAGCTCCGCACATCCACGTACCCTCATGACCGTGCAAAACACCCGTCACACAGTGGATGCGTGTCAAATGAATGTTTCTCCAGCACGTCGGCCTCATTCTAACTGTGGCTTATGTGTACAGACTTCTCTCTCCCACCAGACTGCAAACTCTCTGAGGCTCAGGACTGTATCGGATTCATTCCTGAGCTACGGGTGTCTGGCTGCTGCTGTCATTCTCTTTTCCACAACCAGGGAGGACAGCGGCAAAAACCGGGGGTTGCTCAGTGAGTCCCTGTGAAAAAACACCAGCTTGCATAGGACTGACTGCACCGAGTGCAAGTTCAGGAGCAACCAAGCCTCCTGGAGAGAGCTGCATCCCTGATAAACCAGCACGCACACACTAAAGTTTCCAGTTTGTCTCTTGTCCCTGGGCTCCAATCACACTGACCTCCTCTACATTCTTCCTCACCATGCTCTTCACCACAGGGCCGCTGCACACTGTCTCTCTGCTTTGAATAAGTGCCAAGGCCCTTCTTCTTCCTACCCATCTACAAAATCCTCCTCGTCCTCCAGCTTTCAATCAGGAAGCCTTTCTCAGTTTCCTAACCCTATCCTCCCACAACACCCTGCATGATTCTTCCAGAACACGCATGCAATGTGTAACTACATATTTAAAAATGAAGCTGTTTGATTAAAAGCTGCTGCAACGGTCCCCATGGGAAAGGTACCTGATTTATCCCCAATGCCTTGGTATTTGCTACATCGTAACAGTCAGTACAAGTAAGCTGAAGGAACAAATCCAGGACTAAATGAAGAATAGAAAGGAATCTAACAGACTCAAACAACCCCAGGCAATTTGAGAGTACTGGCGGAGCCTACAACCTCAGAAAAACCCCTAGGCAAGGCAGCCTGAACTTCCCAACCTCGCCAATGGCTCCCCAGATCTCTTCAGACCTCCAGGGTGCATAACTGCCATGCGGAATCCGGCAAAAAGTGAACTTGTCGCAGCGGATGGGCCAAGGGATCTGGACGGTCCCTCCCCTCATACACCTACTCGGCCAAGTCCTCCCTACCCTCCTCTTTCCACTCCACCTCCAAACCCCAGAATTTCAGCAGCAGAGGACTCCCATCAAGCGCTGCATACCAAACAGCTGCTCATATTTGTAGAATCCTCACCACTCCACAAACTATAGGCTAATAACTCACTTTTCAGGTGTTGGGTGACTTGTCCCAAAGCCACACAGCTTGGGACAGCTGGACCCACTTAGAGAGCTGAACCGAGCTCTCCCTCTACACGCCTCCGCCTGCCCTCCAGAAGGCACAAGCACTTACGTGGCCCAGGCCTCGCCGTGCCCGTCTGGAACACGGACCTCCGCTTGACGCTTGTCTGACTCCCGTGACAGTAGCCCAAAAGCAGCACCGTAGCCACGCCAACCCTCGTGGAGCACACCCACAATAGCATTTAACAGACTTCCGGGCTAGGACGGAAGAGCTCTTGGGAAGGCAAAAGGTCCCGCCTCCCAGCCCGAACTCACGGGCGCCCCTACAGCGCCACCTCCCGGGTGGAGGGGGAATGGGAGTGGAAGAGGTTCCCTGGGCTCCAGAAATAGAAACAAGTCCCTATGTGAAGGCCCCGTTGAAGGGAGTTCTAATTCCACCTCTGGTTAACTAACTTCCTATTTCGCATGATTCTTGTGAGTATTAAATGAATTCATTCAACAAACACTTTCTGCGCACCTACTATGTACCAGATACTGTATTACTCAGTAGGAATCTTAATGATTGTCCTTAACACCCTATGAAGCAGGCTATGCAAGCAGAAGTTCAGGTACCTCTGGGGGTCATTTGGAGAGCATTTTTCAGAAGTGGAATAAGCTCAGTCTGCATCTCCACGGTTTTGATGAAAATATACTAGAAATATATTTAAACTTTTGACTAAAAAAATTTGGGATGCATAGTTTTTCAAAATTTTTCGGGTATGTAGAAAAAAAGACCATTTTTATTAGTTTCCTTTTACTGCTGCAACAAATCACCACAAACTTAGTGGCTTAAAACAACACAATATTGTATAGTCTGGAGGTGGGAAGCCTGAAGCAGTTCTCACTGGGCTAAAGTGAAGGTGTGGGCGGAGCTGTGTTCCTTGCTGGAGGCTCCAGGGGAGAATCAGGTATGTTTTTTTAAAATAATCATTATTATTATTAAATTATTTTTAGAGAGAGGGAATTGGAGGGAGACAGAGAGGGAGAGAAACATCAATTGGTTGCCTGTTGTAGGCACCCTAACTGGGGACTGAACCCTCAAACCAGGCATGTGTCCCGACTGGGAATCGAACTGGTGACCCCTCGCTCAACAGGACAACACCCAACCCACTCAGCCACACCAGTCAAGGCTGTTTTTGTTTTCTGCCTTTTCCAGCTTCTGAAAGCTGCCTGAATTCCTTGGTTCACAGCCCCCATCCATCTTCAAAAGCCTGCAATGGCCACTTGAGGCTTTCTCATGATGCCGTCTCTGATTCTGACTCCTCTGTTTCCCTCTTCCCCATTGGTGATTACGTGGACCTGCACTGATAATTCAGAATGAGCTCCTTATCTTAAACTCGGCTGAGTAGAAACCTTAATTCCACCTGCAACCTTAATTCCCCTTTATCATAGGATATAACATATTTATAGGCTGTGGGAATCAGGTCCTGGACATCTTTGAAGGACCATTATTTTGCTTACCACTCTTATGAGACACCCATCTAGGTTCTGCACTGGGAGGCCAAGTCCATTTCTTCCTTCTCTCCCTCTTTCCTTTCTCTAAACAAGCTGTCATGTTTCCTTTTGTTACTTACATATGTTTAACATGCAGTAAAGTGTATAGGTCTTAAGAGTACAGCTCACTGAATTTTGACATACATTAAATAAACCCACATAATCACCACCTAGCCCAGGACAGAGAGCTTTTCCATTACTATGAAAAGTCCCTGGGGCAGCTTCCCAGTTAATGCTCGCTTTAAGAAATAACCACAATTCTGAGTCCATAGAATTGACTAGACTAATTTTGTCAGTTCAAGAATGTAATGTAAATACAATCATGCAGAAGTTATTCTTTGTAGGCTGGCTTTTTTCATACAACATGCCTATGAGATTTACCCATGTTGTACATATAACAGTTTTTTCTTATTACTGAGTAATAGTCCATTGTATGAATATATCACTATTTGTCCATGCAACTTCCTATTGGTGATGTTTCTGGGTTTGGAAACCCTGTTCAAATTACTCTGTGGTTACAGACAGCCATCATTTCATTTCTGAACATCTGCTGTGCTGGCATTCTTCTCCTACGCCCAATTCTGCTCTCCGAACTACACTCCAAAACCACAATTGTTCTTCCTGGTGCCAATTCCTGAAATGCTTGGAAGGTTGAATCTACCTTGCCCCCACCCCTGCTCTTCCCACGTAATACATTCCTGGATCCATCCACTTTCTCTCATATGCCTCAGCATCCTCATGGCCACCATCTGGTTAGCACTGTCAGACCCAAAGGCGGCAATCTGCAGCAACGACGTGACGAGTCCTACAGACGGTGAACTGAGTTATTGGTCCTGTTTTCCCACTCACTGACCCCTGTAAGACTCCAACTTTGGGCCCCCTTCAAGCACTTATGTATTGCATCATAGCAGGCCACACGTAAACTGTCTTCATCCCTAATTTCACCGTATTTTTGTTATTTTTCCTTCATCCTTCGTCTCTCATCTTAAAGGATTTGTGTTGTAGTATTTTTATGAGCCAAGTCAAAATCCTTTTGGAGGAGAGAAAGAGCAAAGCACCAAGTGTTTAATTTTGGCTTGAGAGCACTTCAGGTTGGCTTCAGGAAGGCATACAGTTTACAGGTTTCTCTCCATGGTATTTTTGAGAGGCGGGGCGGGGGGGAGAGAACAAGAACTTATCGTTCCACTTACTTATTTGTTCACATGTGCCTGACTGGGGATTGAACCCACAACCTTGGTGTATCAGACTGATGCTCTAAGCAACTGAACTAGCCGGCCAGGGCCCAGTTTATGGTTTTAAAATGTAGATCCTAAAGATGCCGTGGGGCTGCTTCCATTTAGAACACCTTCATTTACCTGATGAGGATCTCCAGGCACAGCTAAGTAACTCGGGTAGGCTCCAAGGATGACTGTGGTTTCAAGGAATTCTTGAGCAGCAGCAATGTACAATGCTGGATTTGGGATCCCCAGACTCCCTCACCAAGACCACCACAGGGCGGAGTTCACTCATACCATCCTCGCCCCGCAACCCCTGTCCCGGAAGTGGGATGCGGGCCAGGTGACCACTCCGTCCACAGCGAGGCGGTGGCTGTCCAGAAGACTGGCCATCCCTTTGGTTGAAAGCACTGTCTGCCACAGCTCTACGGGTTCTCATTGGCCAATGGCTTGGGGGGGGCGGGCTGAGCTCGCCACGCACACTACGCTGCACCACGTGCTCCCCACATGGGAGCTGGGTGGCTGGTGTAAAACGGCACGCGCCCTAGATCGGCCGCTGTTCTCTCTGGTCTCTGCGTGCAGCCATGGCTTCATCGGCCAGCACGGGCCTAGGAGCCGATGACGGTGGCCGCAGGAAGCCCCGCCTGGCGGCTTCATTGCTGATTAGTCCAAGGCGTCCTTCTACCAGCCCGGGCCAAGATCCCAGGCAGCCTCGGCCTGTCCCCAGCGTGGACAGTGAGGGGGGTGGGCAGGCCCTGGCCTCAACTGTGGGGGACGGTGGGCCCTTGGTGAGGGCCGGAGTTGGAGTACTGGGGACAGCTCAGGCACCGGAAGACTTAGAGGGACAGATGGGAAGGTCCCCTAGGGTCTCTGCCCCACCTACAGGGCCCGCTGGGGACTTCCGGACAGCGGCCAGACAGCTGGGCCTGCAACTCAAAGATCTGCCGCCTGACCGGGCCATGGCCTCGCTCACACAGTACACCGCCAGTCTGGGAGTCTCCCTGGTCTTCCGAGAGGACCAGATGGCAGGTGAGGTCTAGTGGCCCAGGACGGCAGCATGTCCCAGGCTAACCCCAGATCAAGAGGGGGATCCATGAGCTGGGCCCGAGCCTGGGATCTGAGGCAGACCCCCTCTTCTGCTTAATGTACCCTGTCCACTGTTTACATGGATAGGTATGGTTTTTATTCATTTATTTTTATTTTGACATAATTTCATAGTATGGAAGAACTCCCATAAACTCTTCACCCAAACTCTTCATTTAACATTTGCCACCTTTGCTTTATGCATGTCTCTCTGCCCATTCTATGTATTTATTTATATATAAATATCTACATTGATTTTTTTGAACAATCCGAAAATTTAACGTTGACCTAATGTCATTACCCAATTACCATTCACATTCAGATTTTGCCAGTTGTCCCAACAATGGCCACTTTTTTCCAAACACGAACAATCAGATTTAGCTGTCATGCCTCTTTACTCTTCGTTTATCTGAAACAGTTCCTCAGTCTGTCTTCGTCTTCAGGACGTTGATGTTTTTGAGGCGTCAGGGCTGGTTGTTTTGTAGAATGTCCTTATACTGGGGTTTGTCTCTTTCCTCAGGCTTGGGTTCAAGATGCGCATTATCGGCAGGCACATGTGGGCCGTAAACCCCCCCAGGACGCCTGTGATCTGTCTGTCCTACCACTGGGAGTATCAGCTGGGAGGGCCTGACTGGGGTGGCGTGCAACAGGTGTCTTTACTTTCCCTTTGTGCTTAATCAGTCATGGGGGGAGGTGGCATCCGGAGGTGGTGTGAGCATCCTGTTACCCCTAACACCGCCTGCTGGTTCTGTTTGTTGGTTGGTTGGTTTTTGATGATTGTCGCCAGATTCGGTTCCTACCATGCTGGCTGCTGCGCGTTGGTTTTTTGATACCAGTCTTCCTTCTGTATCTACCAGCTGTGCTCTCGATGCCCTTTTAGAGTGGGTGAATCTGGGTGCTAGCGAGCAGTGCTGAGATGGGGGTTCTCTTCTAAAAGGGCAGTCCTTTTGGGAAACAGTTTAGCAGCAAGTACCAGCAACTACCATGAACTGAACTAAGTTTATGCCCTTTGCCCAAGTGATCCCAGTTCCAGGATTTTCGTGTTTCGTGTCATGAGTAACACCTGAAATAACGTGTGGTAGTTGAAACTTTCAAACTCAGAAGAGAAACAGGTGTGTCTGTGGAAAGGCAGCGGGGTGCTGTGTGTTCAGGGCCCTTATCCTGAGAACAGCACAGCCCTGGATTTGACAGAAACACTGTCTGCCCTTTGTGTAACCTTTAGTAAAAGGGGGTCTTACAGTCCTGTTTCAAAGGGGTTTGTGAGGATTCTCCGGGTGATGACGGCCCCGTACACGAAGGCACGTGCTGTGCTGGGGCGGGAGGCAGCAGTCTCTGTGCCTGTCGTTCTGGCCTTCCCAGGCGTCAGAGGGCGGGGGGAAACACAGCTGAGCTACCATGGCTCAGGGGGGACAGCCGTCGTGGCCCTCCTAGAGAGGGCCCATGATGGACATGAAGTGCAGGGCACCACTTCACACCCCCTCCTTCCCTAGACCCCTGCTGCCCCTTCTCTGTGTGGGCAGAACTGGATGGGGTGGCCTGCCCTGCAGGCACTGCCAGCAGCAAGAAGGAGGCCAAACAGCAGGCAGCTCTCTCTGCCCTCAAGTACATCCAGAGTCAGATGGAGAGCCCAGGTAAGGGGCCAGGTAATCCAGGTGACTGAGCCCGAGCCGGGGCTGAAGCCCATGCCGTGCATGTGTGTGGGCAGGATGGGTTGCTGCAGAGACCATCTGGGCATTAGGAGCGGGCCTGCAGGGAGCTAGAGAGGGGTGTGTAGGCTGACCCTTGCACTAATGTCCTTTGAAGCCCGCCCATCCTTGGGGCAGGGACTGCTAGAGAGGCAGCCAGGAACTGGTTTCTGGAAGATGACCCCACTCAACAATGGAACCTCTTGGTTTCCTGAAGGACAAAAGACAGGAGGGCGGACCCCAGCATCCATGGCAACCCACACCCTTGCCTCCCTTCCAGAGCTCCCAAAGACCCCCAGCAGGCCTCCACTCGGCAATCTGAATGTAGGTAGGTAGGCCCCTGTTGACCTGACACCTGTGGCGAGAGGAGGGGCACGGCCTGTAGGGCCCCCACCTCTGCCCTCTTGTCATATGCAGAGAACATCCTGACCCACGAGCAGCGCTGCGCAGCTGTGGTCAGTGCTGGCTTTGACCGCCTGGTGAGTGAGACCTCACCATACCGGGCCTGTAAGGGGACTGTGGCTGCCGTCATCCTGGAGAGAGGTAGGGGTTGCCCTGCCAACACCACCCGCCCCTCCCCCCACCTTGGAAGGCCCCTGTTGGTCCCTTACCTTACTTAGGCCACTGTGTCTGCTTTCTCCCCTTGCAGAGGTCCCAGGTGCCAGGGGCCATGCCAAGGAGATCTACAACCTGGTAGCACTGGGCACAGGCAACAGCAGCTGTGCTGGCTGGCTGGAGTTCTCAGGCCGGCAGCTCCATGACTGCCACAGCCTGGTGGTCGCGCGCAGGGCCCTGCTGAGGTGAAGGGTGGGCTAGGTGGGTGCTTTGCGGCAGTCCTGCTGAGGACGCGGCATCTCTCACTTGCTCCCTCCCTGTCTCCCCCAGATTCTTGTACCGGCAGCTCTTGCTGGCGACACAGGGGGGCCCCAAGGGCAGGGAGCAGTCCGTGCTGACCCCCCAGCCTGGGCCTGGGTTCCCCTTTGTCCTCAAGCCCCGGATCTTTATACACTTCTACATCAGCAACACCCCCAAGGGAGCTGCTCACGACATCTAGTATGTGGGGAGCCCCCGTGGGGTCCCTTGGTGTGACGGATTGGGAAGGGCAGTGTTGGGTGGGGTCAGAAGAGTGGCCCTGGCTCCAGTGTCCAAGGTCCTGTCTCCTCCCCTGCCTCTGCAGCCTCCCGCCGCCATCCTCAGAGGGTCGTCTCCTACACAGCGCCCCCTTCCGCCTGCAGGCCCACATCCGGGGGGAGCTGAAGCCCGTGTGCTTCGTGTCCCCCACTATCCGGGACACCCACGTGGGCTGCCTCTCAGCCAGCGACAAGCTGTCACGCTGGACTGTGCTGGGGCTGGGTGGCGCCCTGTTGGCCCACTTCTTGCCTCCCCTCTACGCCACCAGCCTCGTCCTGGGTGAGGGCCCTGAGGGACGCGAGGGTGGAAGGCAGGCTCTGGGTGGTCTGCAGGAGAGGGTGGTGACTCAGACCTTGTCCTACTCCTTCCACTTCCACAGCTGACCCCTGCCACGACCCCCCCACGCTGAGCAGTGCTATTCACACCCGGCCCAACCTAGACAGGGCCTTGGGGTCATGCCTGCCCCCTCCCTACACCCGTACCATGCTACACCTGTTTTCGGGCCCCCCTGTGGCTCCTTCAGACCCCACCTCCAACAGCTGCCATGACATGAGCCTCAATTGGAGCCTGGGGGACGCCGATGTCGAGGTTGTGGATGTGACTACCGGGCGCGTGAAAGCCGAGTGAGAAGGGCCTGTGGGAGGGATGATGGCGGGGCCTGGTGGTGAGGGGCCCCATTTCCCTGCCCGTGGGGTAAGAGCATTCGTCTAGTCACCAGCCTGGGTTCCAATCCCAGCTCCGCCTCTTACATCGATGTGACCATGGCCAGCGCTTCTGTCACCCACACCGTGACCCCCCAGGACGTCCCCTGAGATCGTCCTGGCATGTGTGGGGGGCATGGTGCAGACATGTTAGTTCAGTCCGCCTTCTCCCTCCTCTGATCTTTGTGTCCTTTCTCTCCATCTCCAGTGCTGCCCTTGGGCCTCCCTCCCGCCTCTGCAAGGCGGCCTTTCTCCGGGCCTTCCGCCAGGCTACCCAAGCTCTGGGCAAGTCCCACCTCCTGGCCTTGAACACCTACGAGGAGGCCAAGGTCAGCGCCTTCCTGCCCCTCCAGTCCCCTTTCTCCTGCACCCCCAGCAGGCACCCTCTCTTCACCCCTTCTCATCTCCTACCCTAGGCTGGGCCCTACCAGGAGGCTCGTCAGCAGCTGTCTCTCCTCCTGGAACAGCAGGGCCTGGGGGCTTGGCCCTCGAAGCCATTGGTGGGCAAATTCAGAAACTGAAAGAGACTTCCAGAGGGCTGACATCCCTGAGCTGAACTGGACCCCACTAGGAGGAGCACCGTTTCTGGGGAGGGGTGATGGGTGGTTGGGAGAGAATGGTGGGTGCACAAGGTGAAGTTGGAATTGGAGGGAGGGGCCTGCCTGGCATGATGGAGGGGTGGAGGCTGCTGCAGATCTGGGCTTGAATAAAGAAACTGTGGTCCTTTTATGTGTTCTTGGCTGTTTTGTGGGGAGGGGTAGCCTGGAGCCCTTTTGTTTGCGGAGAGAGAAGCCCAGCCGTTGCCAGCTCTTGGCTGGATCCCCTCCTCACAGCAGCGCTGCACATTCCAGGGGAGGCTGAGGCTGTGTCGTGTTGGGTCCAGGCTGTTGGCAGTGGGCGTGCGAGCAAGTCCTCTTCAGGTGTGATGGAGGCTCCAACCTCCCTTCCTTTCCCAGGGCTCGACTTGGGACAGGTGGTAGAGAAGGGAGGTGTCTGCTCTGGGACCCCCTGCCTCTGGTTGAGGAAGCCCCGTGGGTGTGAGCATCCTGTGTTGAAGGGTGCCTGCATGGTGTGAGCATCTCCCCAGTCAGGAGGGGAGGCGGAGCCCTGGGCCAACAGCAGCCCCAGTGCCTGCCCTTAAGGTCCTCTGGGTTTTGGCAAGTAGGGCCTGGAGCCCTGCAGGCGTGCTGGGGTGAATGATGTCTCCCATGATTCACGTTTACCTGAAATCTGTAAAAGCAACCTACTTAGAAATGAGGTTTTGCAGATGTAATCAAGATGAGGTCACACTGGGTTTGGGTGGGCTTCGAATCCAATGAACTGGGGCCCTTGGAAGCAGAGACACACAGACACACAGAGGAACTTGTGAGGAGGGAGGCAGAGATGGACACCATGCTGCCAAAGCCAAGGAAAGCCTGGAATCACAAGAAGCCGGGAGAGGGACGTGGACAGGTTTCACAGGCGAGGACCCTCACGGGAAGTCAGGTAACTTCCAGGAGAGCTCGTGGGGCCAGGGAGCCGCAGGTACCGTGCAGGCACCTGCTTCCCAGCCCCCACTCACTGCCTGGGCTGCTGCTGGATTGGCTTCTGTGACCTCGGACGAAATTCCCAGCCCCTTTTATAACATGAGAACTGGATGGCGTGGGTCCTAATCTCCCTCCTGGCTTTGATGTTCTCACCTCTGCTCTTCCTAGCGGCCACAGGCCAGCACACTGATTTCGAGAAAGTTATTTACTGTTAGGTTGCTGTTTCTTTTTAAACAACTTCTAAGGCCAACTTTGAAATGGTTTTTTTGTGGTTATTTCTTTCAGGGATGGAGAGGATTCTTAAAATGCCCAAGCCTATTAGTTAGCTCATTTATTACACACAATTTTCCTCAGGAGATAATTTAAATTGATTTACTTTTTGTGCTTCACTGGTGAATGCAACCAAGTCTGGAAACACCAGCCACTCAAACTGCAGTTTTATGCAATGAGTCTTTTGATACTCATCAGTCACATAATCACTGGGTCAACAAGTTATTCAGAATGACATAAACTCTGCTGGGTCGTGCCAAGTAAGTAGTATTTGTGCCCACGTCGCATAAATCTGCCCGTCCAGTCCTTTCCTCCCGACAGTCCCCCTTGCACAGTTCCCGCTCAGGCCCTTTGACTCAGCTTGTCACTGCGGAGTGACGACAAACCTGCCTTGGAAATGGGGAGCCTGCTGATGTCTTCTTGGCCGAATCCCCTCTGGGGGAAGTTTCGCCGACACTGGCGTACTTAAGTCAGGAGGGGATGTGATCTAGCTGTGCGCAACTCAAATGCTGCTTCCTCCAGGAAGCCTGTTCGGTTGCTGTTAGGTTCCCTGCAGCTCTGAGCTCTGGGGATCTCTCCGGGACCCTGGGCAACCCCTGCACCGTGCTGCCCCTCCGCTGTGTGTGGTCTTCAACGCTGAACAGAATTGTGGACCTAGCTGCCCCAGGGGCCACTTCCCCTTTCCAAGTCCCAGCTTCCCATCCAGCAAGTGTGAGTGGGTCACGAAGGCTCAGCGTTAGGAACAGATGAACTGGTCGGGGGGCGGAGCACTGTTCCTGGCTGTTGGCAGTCCTCAATCAGTGACCGCCATCAGTCCCACCGGCTCTCAGCTCCCAGAAGCAGGCCAGTGTCGGTCTGTCTCCTTTCCCTCCTGTGGGGTCTGCTGCGCAGGAGATGCCCTGCAGACACGCACTGAATGGGAAATTAGTGATTTACAGGGTCTCCTCTTCACGGGAGAGGGTTAGAGGGAGAACCAAGTGACCTGTTCTAAAATATGGTTTTAGGGGACATTCTGAAAATTTCCATTTTATTGTGGCCCTTTTTTCCTCTGCCCTGTGGAAGCAATCAGTAAGACCTGGAGGAAACGTAGAGTCTAGAGAAAGAGGGTCTGCTCTGCCAGTTGTCCCTCAGCTCCATGATTCAGGGGTGGAATGACAGTTTTAAAAAGCACTGGGCACATGCTAAGCTGCTGTGACAGAGCCACATGCTCTGGCTTTTGTCAGAGCTCATTCTTCACGTTAGTCCAGAGGGGACCAGTCCTTAGATGACTGTCCACTGTCCTCACATCAGGAAAAGGCGGCTTCTTCTTGCAGGACAAGACCCAGAGCTTCCCCACTTCTCCCTGCTCACACGCCCACCGGTCCAAACTTAGTTACACACCATGCCTAGCGGCAGCAGTGGCCAAAAACTGAGTATCTAGCTACAATTTGTGTGGGCTCTATTACTAAAAGGATGCAGGTGGGGATGATATTGGCAGTGGTTGGTGGTCTCTCCCACACAGAACTGGGAGGACCGACAGGCTCTACCCCTTGAGGCAGATCCAGGCAGTGCAGGGAGCATCACACAGCGAGAAGGGGAGCACGGGCAGGCCCCACACAGTCCGCATGTCCAGCATCACATCAGGGAGTCCTGCCCTTCGTCTCCTATTGGTCCCTGACTTCGCCTCCACTCCATTAGTTCCCCTACTCCAGAGGTGGTGTACCAGAGGCCATCCTTTGAAGAACCAAACACATTCCTGCCTCAGGACCTTTGCACCTGCTGTTCCTGCTTCCCCAAAGCATTTTCCCCAGAGATCCACATGCCTTGCTCCCTTCACTCTTTCAGGATTTGCTTAAATGTCATGACTTAGAAAAGTCTTCCAGGTCACTCTTTACAAAATTGCAACCCCCTCTGGCAATCCCACTCCCTACCCTGCTTTATTCCTTGTTTGTTTTGTTCCCTGCTGAGCCCCCAGTGCCTGGAATGGTGCCTAGCACTATAAAGACTTGTTGATGAATGAATGAAGTGTGGGGGAAAAAAATCAGCGTTCCCTGCTGTCATTGCAGGGGCCTGGCAGCCCAGCAGGTCGCATTGTTGACACCCCAACCCCTTTCCACAGCCTCCCCATGCCCAGCATCCTCCTCTCACTCCCTGGATTTTCTTGCTGACTTATCCTGGTGGTCTCCGGGGTGAGCCTGGGGTTGGTTCCTTGCTTTCTAAAGATCCCAGGGTTTTTAGCTCAGACGCAGGAGTTAAGTAAAGGCAAACACTTGTGTATGCACCTGAGAAGCTTATCAGGAGGCAGGCCCAGCCTCCTTGTGGGCCAGACTAGGACTGGCAGGGTGGCTGGCACACACAGGGCACTTGGCAAGATGAGGGGAAGGAAACCTACCTGGGAAGGGAGGGGCGCTGGCATTCGCTCCCCTCCTGCTGTGCACCAGGCCCTGCCCTGAAGGTAGGAATGGGCTTGGGGCCGAGGCTGGTGACCTGTACACACGCCTACAGGACTAAACAACTGTGCAGGGTCATCATGAGAAGGGACTATCTCATTGGCTCGAGTAGGTGTCTGCTGAGAAGGCCTCCTGCATGGACGCTGGCCCCGCTCTGGGCGAGGCGATAATGGGCTTGGTGCACATTTTCTCCACGGAGATTTGCTTTTGCGCTTCAGGTACAGACTCTTGTTTCCAGAGCAGCAGATCACCAGAGCCAGCCAAGGCGGATGGAGAGCCAGGCTCCTCATGCCGCCAGGGCTAGCGGCCAGGGAATGTCTGGCCCAAGGACATCTTTGGAAGCTTCTACAGGAAATGAGCACTTTGTAGGGTGCAGGGTGGAAAGGTGGACCAACTGCTATGGTACACAACCCCCCAGTTTCAGTGGCTTGCACAGAGAAGGTTTTCTCTTGCTTGTTCAATCCGCTGATGCGGGTGATCAGCATGCAGAGTTCAGGACACAGCCGCTTCCATCTTGTGGCTCCATTGCTCTTAGGGTGGCGTGAAGGCCAGAGCAGTCTCTGAGGTACAACTCGGCTCTACCGCTGCAGCCCCAGAGCTCCTTAGACAATATCTGAATGAGTGGGGCTGGTGGTGTTTCAATAAAACTCTGCACTTCCGGCCAAGAGGAAGGCGTAGGTGGACACACTGTGCCTCCTCTCACAACCAAAATTAAGGACAACAAATATTTAGAAACAAGAAAACAACCAGAACTGATAGAAAATTGAACTGTACGAAAGTCCAACAACCATTCATCCAGACCGGTAAGAGAAGCAGAGTCACAGCAGGAAAAAGTGGAGGTGCGGACTCGGGCACGCAGACGGCAGCCGCTGGCAGTTTCCAGGCGTGCAGGTGGTGGCTAGCAGACCCCGGGCACAAGGTAGCAACTGTGCAGACCCAGTGAGGCCACGCAAGGCGGCTGGCTGACCAGGTGGTCCCACATTCACGCACAGATAATCCAGGCGAAGGGGAAGCGGTGGAAGGGACTGGAACCCAAGAGAGAGTGGAGCAGGCGCCATTGTTTCCTCTCTGATCCTGCTCCCACATACAGCGTCACAACTCAGCGACTGGGCTGCCCTGCACTGGGGAACACCTAAGGCTCCACCCCTCACTACGTAACAGCCGCGACCAGAACAAAACAAAACAAAACAACAACAACAAAAAAAACACACCAAAAATGGCTCAAACTGGGGAACAAATCAAAGCCCCAGAGCCAATTCCTCTAAGCCGTGAAGAGATAGCCAACCTATCAGATGCACAGTTCAAAGCCCTGGTGATCAGGATGCTCACAGAGTTGGTTGATTTTGCTCACAAATTAGACGAAAAAAATGCAGGCTACCATGCATGAAATGAAAGAAAACACATGCTGAACCACTAGAGATGGGAGGAAAACTGGGACTCAAATCAATGAAGTGGACCAGAAGGAAGAAACACACAACCAAACAGAAAACAAGGAAGAAACGAGAATTCAAAAAAATCAGGAGAGGCTTAGGAACCTCTGGGACATCTTTAAACATCCCAACATTTGAATTATAGAGGTACCAGAAGAAGAAGAAGAGCAACAAGTGGAAAACTTATTTGAACAAATAATAAAGGAGAACGTCCCCAATCTGGCAAAGGAAATAGACTTCCAGGAAGTCCAGGAAGCTCAGAGAGCCCCAAAGAAGTTGGACCCAAGGAGGAACACACCAAGGCACATCATAATTACATTAGCCAAGATTAAAATAAAGGAGAGAATTGTAGAAGCAGCAAGGGTTAAGGGGACAGTCACCTACAAAGGAGTTCCCATCAGACTGTCAGCTGATTTCTCAAAAGAGACCTTACAGGCAAGAAGGGGCTGGAAAGAAGTATTTGAAGTCTTGAAAGGCAAGGACCTACATCCAAAATTGTTCTATCCAGCAAAGCTGTCATTTAGAAGGGAAGGGCAGATAAAGTGCTTCTCAGATAAGGTCAAGTTGAAGGAGTTCATCATCACCAAGCCCTTATTATATGAAATGTTAAAGGGACTTATCTAAGAAAAAGAAGATCAAAAATAGGACAGTAAAAAGATAGCAAACTCACAGCTATTAACAACCACACCTAAAACAAAAGCAAACCACTAGAACAGGAACAGAACCACAGAAATGGAGACCACATAGAGGGTTAGCAACAGGGGAGTGGGAGGAGGAGAGGGGGGAAAAGGTACAGAGAATAAGTAGCACAGACAGTGGGTAGAAAATAGACAGGGGGAGGGCAAGAGTAGTGTGGGAAATGTAGAAGCTGAAGAACTTATGACACATGGACATGAACTAAAGGGGGGAATGTGGGTGGGAGGGGGTGTGCAGGGTGGAGGTGAGTGAAGGGGAGAAAATGGGACAACTGTAATAGCATAATCAATAAAATATATTTTAAAAAGATAAAAAATAAAACAATAAAAATAAACAAAAAATAAAACTTTGCTTACAATAACAGGCATGGGGCCAGAGGTAGTTGACTAAACTCCGCCTTAGGACTTTGAGTATTCTTTGCGTCCCTCCGCATGGAGCTCTCAGAGTTGGGGACGGGCAGGAGGGAGACTGCAGAGGATCAGGCAGGGGGTGTTTGCAACTGGCCCTGCAGTGGCTCCAGCCCCTTCAGCTGCATTCCAACGACCAGACCTTCAGCCCTGCCTCCCCCTACCTGCAGGGAGACTGGAAGAGGAAGTACAGGTTGACAAACCCACTGCAACCTCAGAAACCTGTTCAAATTCAGCACCCCTGTGCCCCCATGCGTAGTTGCTCCTCTTCCTTCCTAGGACTTATCACAAGATCTGCTCATCCTGTATATTTCCTTCTTGACTTATCTGTGGTGTGTCTTCCCACCTCCCCTCTTCCCGCCCACCCAGGCCCACGTGAGCATCTGTCTTGGTAACTCCTGTCTCCACTGAGCTAGAACAACATTGGGCGCCCGGCAGGCACGTGGAAATGCTGCCCCAGGGCCCAACAACTGCCCATCCCGAGTTCTGACTTGGCCCCAGGGTATATGACCCTCACCCCTACCACCCTTCGCTTGGGGGACCCTTCCACCTCCTCCCACATCCCAAGGTCAGCCCCAGCAGGCTTGGAGATTAGGCCGGCCCCAATGTACCAGAGAAGCCATAACGTCTCTTCCTGATATTGTTTAATGTTTTTCTCAGAGTTGGGATGGGGTTGCCGGGTGAAACTGCTGAGTCATTGGCCAAGCACAGTGAGAGCCTATGGAGCAGCAAGGCTGGCTAATTTTAGCTCAGGGCGCCCACATTCGTTCCCTTTTCTCGCTCCCTCCCCCTCACAGCAAAGGTGAGTTACGACAGTCATCTACGGCAGGTTGCACAGAGGCAGGGCTGGGCTTCGACAGCGGAGGATCCACTGGGCCCTCGGAGACAGCCAGCGGTGTCCCTTACTGTCATTCTCTTTTTAACCGGCACTGTGTTCCTGGAGGTGCCCCTTGGTTAGATGTGACATGCTGGGGGAGGCAGGTGCTGGGCGAGGGGCAGGGGCAGGGCTGAGGGCACTGGATTGGCAGTCCCAGTTTTGCCACCCCTGGCTGCGTGACTTGCCACATTAAGTCCCTTCCCAGGGCCTCTGTGTCCACCACTGTAAAATGGGTGGGTTTGGGTCTGGTGACCCTAAAGTTACTTTTAGCTCTAAGAAGCTATGAGGCAGGGCTTCCTAAGCTGGCAAGGTAGGGAAAGGGCAACGGAGCATGCCCCCTGGTGGCAGGTGGAAAGACATCAGCTGCCCTGAGTCCCGGGGGACTGGTTCCTCTTGGAAGCAGACACTCTCTCCTCACAGAGGTGGCCCGGGGTGACACCCTCAGCCTTCCGTCATGTTCTGTCTGGCCTGCCTAGGAGCAGAAGTTAATTTTGTTTCTTCTTTGAATATCTTTGGGATCAGCAAACACTTCCCAAGTCTCCTTCCCTTTCTCACTGTCCACTTCCCCACCAGTGTTTCCTAGGGTCCCCTCCTAAATAAAGGGCCCCATGTCACTGGAGAGAGCATGGTGTCCCCAGATGTGGTGTCTGGAAAGGGACACAACCTCATGAGTGCAGCATCTGTCCAGGAATGCACAGCCTCCGTCTAAGCACTAGGAGATGTGGAACACACACAAAATGAGACAGTTCTACTAAAAAGGGATGAGGGTTTTCCAAAATTTCAATGGTATCTACGTCAAGGAAAGGCTGGGGAAAGGATTCGATCCCAGGAGACTAAAGAGCTAAGACAAGCAAATGCAACATCTGGTTGTAGGCTGGACCCTGTCCTGGAGGGGAAAAGGCTAGAAAGATTATTACGTCAGTTGACAAAATTGGAACAGACGGTAGATCAAATTAAAATATTACATCCAAGTTAAATGTGCTGATGCAGATAACTGCATGCGGTTTTACAGGAGAGTATCCTCACTCTTAGGGTGTACACACTGAAGTATTTCTGGTTTTCCTGGGCTTTCTGCCTTACAGCGAGGGGGCTGGTTTACCTTAGAGCTTCCTATCCTTGAATTTTGAAGGAGAATCATGGGTTCTTTTGAGAACCTGATGATATCTCTGGACACTCTGAACTTTGAAACAATATAATGTACACATTCTTTGTTGTATGTCATTCATGTCCAGAGGTCACAGACCCTTGGGGTGATGCTCTTCTGGTAGGTCTTCAGTTATCACGTTCTAAAGTTCCTAAAGCAAACAGCACAGCGGAGTCAACTTCCTCTCACATGGCCCAGAAAAACATACTATGTGTATATAATAAAAAGTAGAGCCCTGGCTGGTGTGGCTCAGCGGATTGAGCACTGGCCTGCAAACCAGGGGGTCACTGGTTCGATTCCCAGTCAGGGCACATGCCTGGGTTGTGGGTCAGGTCCCTAGTTAGGGGCATGTGGGGGGCAACCTATCGATATATCTCTTGCACGTGGATGTTTCTCTCCCTCTTTCTCCCTCCCTTCCTCTCTCTAAAAATAAATAAATAAAATATTTTAAAAAATAGAGACAGCAAATAATAAAACAAATGGGGCAACATGTTTAAAAAAGAGGTGTATTCGAGTGTTCTAGATACTATTTTTGTTCTTGCAACACTTTTTTTTTGTGTTAGTTTAGCATATTTTTCCCAAATGAGACGTTAACAAATCACTTTCCTAAATATCATTCAATAAGTGATGCCCATTACTAGCATTTCAGTTCGAGGAGGGGGAGGCAGGGAGTGTGATGCTGCTGGACAGGGGCAGGCAGCTGGGCGTGACAGCCACGTGCTGGCAGGCACAGGGTCAGGTGGGGTAAGGACCCAGGTGGGGTGGGTAGGAACATGGCAGGAACTCCTGTTCGAACTTGAACTACTTGCTGACTTTTGCTAAGGGAGCAATTCTATGGAGAGTCGGGGGCCGTGGTCTGTTTTTCTCTTTCACCTCTCTCCTTGTTTCTTACCTGCCCCTCCATGGTATAAATTGTTGCACTAAACTCCGCTTCCGAGAAGCATAGGCTGTCCACGCTGAGAGACTTTAACCCATCTCATCTACCGTGTCCATGGATCACTGGGAAGGGGCAGGCCCACTGTTACACAGGGAAGGAGGGCGAGAGTGGGCACCCGAAATATCCCGGACAACCCCATGCACTCTGCGCAGGGAAGCATGGCAGGGCGTGGTTATCACCTTGTCCTAAGTGTTTTCTTTGAGGGTCCGGGCTCTGTTTCAGAGGAGCCTAAGAGCTGCCGCGTCACACGCACAGCAGAGCGTGCACTGCTGGGAGCCTGGATACTCGGATCCAACTAAACGAACCGGCGACGTGGCCTCAGGCAGCTGGCTTTCCCTCTCGGAGCCTTGGTCTCTCCATCTTAAAATGCAGGAGTTGACTTACTCAAGAACTTTTTATCCTTTTTGTGGGGTCATGGGGATCTGATGAAATCGTTGGACCCCTTTTTCGAAGCTGTGCACTTTGAAATGCATAATCTCCAGAGGTTCACAGACCCTCTCACGGAAAGTCTCTGCTTAGACTGTCTTCTGAGGGGCCTTCCAGTTACCAATTTATCAAGTCCTAAAAGCCATCAGAATAGAGTCAGTGGGTGGAGTCCCATTTGTGTTGCGTCGAAGAATTAACCATCAATCCCCGAGTCACCTTTGGGGCTCAACTCTGGCTAGAATGATGTTGAAACAACATTTTAAAGTTACCTCTTGGAGACGTATCTACAATACAACATGAAAATGGCTTGAAGTAAAGGCCATTTGCTCTTTGCTTATAGCTGGAAATTTTCTCCCTTTGGCTATGGTCACACCCATTGGCCTCAGATAAAACAAACCCTCTGGGAATCACAAGACTCCTTCCAGCCAATAGGAATAAAGAGACTGCCTAGCAACTCTCTTGTCTCCTCCATGCCATCCAATCAGCATGAAGGAAAGTCTGCTCGGAGGCTAGACTAGTCCCCCAGAACATTACTGGGTATTAAAAATAGACCATTTAATTAAACTCCACATGTGAGTAATTGATTCCAGTTTTCTACTTCTAATTTCATAAAGAATTTCCACTGGGCATGTACTAAGAAACTATAGAAGCTCATAATGTTGCTGATAGGCTTACCTATTTTTCTATTTTTCAGACCCTGCACAATTTTGTTAAGATGCCTGGTTTATGACACAAAGGGAAACGAAGATGCTGGGCTGGAAGCCGGTCCCAGCAACAGGCAGAGCTGGAGTGAGAAGTGGCCGAGTCACTCACGGCACATGCCCTTGAGACCTCTCCCATGTGTGCTTTGCTGGGGAACGACACACAAGATGCCAGAACTTGGCTTCACCACGTACGACGACTAACTGGCAGGAGGCGGGCCCTCGTGCCTCACCTGAACTGCTCAGTCATTCTCTGTGCCAAACCGGTCTTCCCACATCCCGTCCGATCATCAGCATCCACCTCTGCAGTGCATTCACATCACTTCTTTCTCCAGCATCTCCAACATCCCCTTTCCATTCACCAAACCTTCCAGATCCTCTGTGCAACACCCACAGCCCACCACTTCTCACCCCAACCACTTTTCCAACCTCCAGACATCTCTCCCTACTCAACCCTTCCGGGTCTCTGTGAGCTGAATGCTCAGAATTCATTGTCCGTTCCTCTCTGGCCTCAGCGTGCACTACTTCTATCTCACATGACTTGGTCCCATATCTTCCCCCTGCACTGGATGCAAAGGGCCAAACTGTGTTATTGAATGAATGCATACATAAATAGATACATTTAAATATAAGCTGAGGACATCCATCCTCTGGCATCAAAGGCTTGATCCAGGGGCCTGGCGAGGGGCAAATCCGAAGGCCACCCTTGTTTCTGCGCTGAAGCTACACTGCGTCCGTCCGTGGTGGCTTCGCTGAGGGTGGAAAGCCTAGGTCCCCGCAGTGCTGGAACAACCAGCAACAGGAACAATCCTCTCAAGGGACAATTCAGAGCCCTGCAAGAGTAAGCCTCTGTCAAAGTCAAGGACCGGATAATTGGAGAATGTCCCACCAAGATTTAGTTGACCAAGGGGGTCTTGCTGTGTCTGGCAAGTAGCATTTCTGCCCAGGTCCCAGGCAACTCAGGAAGAATAGCAGGCTCCCAGCCACTGTGCAATTTAACACGAAGAGACCAGTTCTGCCCTCTTGGTAAGAGCTTCCAGAACTGGGGGAAGGCGGCTGTGTTAGGAAAATCATTGGCGGTGGTGAGCTGAAGGAGAACATACTGATTCCTCCTGGAACCCCTGATGGGGCTAGGTGGGGAGATCTGAGTGGAGGGGTCTGCAGTGGCTGGCCCCTCCAGATCCTGGTGTTGGGGTGGCTCGGGAAAGAGGGTTTTCAGATAGGAACGGAATTCTGTAGGCTCAGCTCTGCAGGAGAATGAATGGATTCCAGCTTGGGATGTTGAACACTCTTCTGGGAAGGAAATGAGAATGGAGACTGACCTCACACAGCAAAAGTGGATGTGCTCAGGGACAGGCAGGGAGACAAGAAAAGACAAGTGACATGACTAATGGCAGCCTGGATTGTGGTGGCCAGGAGGGTCAGAAATCACAACCACCCCAATGTTGGCCTTGAGCCCCTCTTAGCTTCAGGAGCTGCCCCCTGAGCTCTAGAAATGTACCACCACATGGTCTACACCTGCTATTCTCAAGTCCATGTCAGCTGAGGGTGATGGACTGAAGTGCTGGCGGGTTCAGGAGGGGTTTTGAGTCAAATGTAGTTGATGGGGGAGGTGGGTCCCTCCAGGATCAGGTCGTCCACATCACTCAGGAGCTCGTGTTCACTGGCTGTGGTGGCTTTTTGCAGGCTGCGGAGGCGGGCCTGGAGTTGTTCTTGCTCCTTCTTGAGCTCCAAGTAGGAGTGTGAGAAGGTGTGGAAGATGGACGTGGCTGGGAAGGCCATGATGAGGATCCCACTCAGGATGCTGCTGAGGGCCACCACCTGGCCTGGCACACTGCGCGGGACCATGTCTCCGTAGCCCACCGTCGTCATGGAGATGATGGCCCACCAGTAGGAGGCCGGGATGCTGGTGAACTCCAGGACCCGCCCGGACTCATTCTCGGCCACGTAGACCAGAGGGGAGAAGAGGGTGATGGCCACGCCAAGGAAAAGGAGAAGCAGGCCGAACTCTCGCGTGCAGCGGCGCACGGTGAGGCCCAGCGTCTGTAGCCCCAGCGAGTGGCGGGCCAGACGCATTACGTAGAGGATGCGTAGGGCCCGCAGCACACGCAGCACCAGCCCCACCTTCTCCAGGTAGGAGCTCCCGCCTGGTCTGTCGTCCTCCTCCTGGGGCTCCTCGGACACCACCAGGGACACATAATAGGGGAAGATGGCCAGGATGTCAATGATGTTCAGGGGCCCTTGGAAGAACTGGCACTTGTTCCGGGCCTGGACAAACCGAAGGCAGAACTCCAGGGAAAACCATGCCACGCAGACGGTCTCCACGATGAAAATGTAGTAGCACTTCTGAGAGCACTCACCCTAGAGAAGCAACGAAACACGGTGTAGAGTGGACGGGCAAAAACACTGGAAATGGGGGGGAGTAACTAGGCCAGAAAGCCATCCCATATATTTATATCGATATTGGTATCTATCTATCTATCTATGGAATACATGGAATATTGATATATTGAATGTTGATATTGATTCTACATGTAGATCCTACATATTCATATACTCCTGTATATTCTATATGTACTACATACTCTCTTTATTCTATATGTTATCTATTTCAATTGAGCTGTGCTGTAGTCTCTTAGTTGTCCATCAAAACCCCCTCTTTTAAAATAATTTATTTATTTATTTATTTTAGAAAGAGAGGAAGGGAGAAAATAGAAACATCAATGTGAAAAAGAAACATCAAATGGTTGCCTCTCACACACACCCCAGCCAGGGATCAAACCTGCAACCTAGGCATGAGCCTGACTGGGAGTTGAACCGGCAACCTTTCAGTTCATGAAATAACTTTCCAACCAACTAAGCCATGCTACCAGAGCCCCCTTTTACATAGTTATCAAG
Organism: Glossophaga mutica; assembly: GCA_039655065.1. Lineage (NCBI taxonomy): Eukaryota > Metazoa > Chordata > Mammalia > Chiroptera > Phyllostomidae > Glossophaga > Glossophaga mutica. The sequence goes on from CM077315.1 coordinate 27,886,088, forward strand.
TTGTGGCTGGGCACAAGCCTGGTCAGCTATGCCAGAGGCCATCTTTCCAATTTCCCTTGCAGCTAGGTGCGGCCAAACAGCCAAGTCCATACCCGTGGAATGTAAACATATATGATGCATGCCACCTCTGGTTCCAGAACTTACGATGTGGGTGTGAATTCCTGCACGCTCTTTCTTCTCATGAGCTGGGATAACCCATTTGGCTGTGCTACCCAACTTGGAACCAACAGATTGAACCAACAGCCCAGAGGAGGATGGAGCATCAGGGTAGGAAAAAAAACCCTGGGTCTCAGAATGAGAGCTGCCCACTCGCCTTGATTCCTCTTCATGGAGAAATCAATTTCTATTTTGTTCAAAGCCATTCCATCTTGGGGCCTCTTTGTTATAGCAGCCAGACTTTACCTTTCCCGGTGGAAGCCCCTCCTGTGGACCAGGCACTGCTCTAGTGCTGTCACTTAAGCGCCACAGTGACACTGTGAGTGGACAGCCTCTCTTTATGACTCAGGACATGGTTCCCAGCAGTGAAATGACTTGCCTGAGCTCACATACACAGTAGATGGTCTCTCGGCCACGACACTCTATTTTGTGACTTCTTTGCCTGCCATCCCTTGTTTATTACTCATCCAAGAAAAACATCTAAAGCGTTCACTCTGTGCCAGGCCCTGAGTGAGGCGCTGGGTGGGGTAAAGTACTAGAGAATCAGATGTTTCTGGGGGCCTGGAGGCTGGTGGGGCAGAGGGGCTTACACATCCCTGGAGAGGCCCTGTGACATGGATTGTGACTGTTCCCACGATTGTCTTGGCGGGGGCTGTTGTGGATTCGTTGTCCTGCCATCCGCACTCCCTGCACCTGGCTTCTAACAGAATCCCACCAGCCCCTCTGCTCCTCAAAGTGCGGCTCTCCAACCAGGAGCGTCCACTCCCCAGGGAGCTTGTTAGAAACACAGAATCTTGGGCCCTACCCTTTCCCTGAGGAATCAGAGTCTGCATTTTAACAAGACCCCCAAGTGTTTTTATGCATGTTAAAGTCCGGGAGGCTCTGGTCCCATACAGTGGTTCCCAGCCTTGGCTGCACAACAGAATCACCTGGGCGGCTTTGAAAAAAATCCCAGTGTGCGGACTGGGATCTCAGAGGTTCTGTTTAATTGATCTAGATTTGAGCTTGAGCAGTAGAATTGCCCAGAAGCTCCATAGATGATTCTAATGTGAAGCTAGAGTTGAGAACCTGAATATACAAATATATATATATATAGCTATATATGAATATATACATTTATATGTATGATGGATGAGTAAATGCATGACTGAAGCCAGTTGCCTCAGTGAAAAGCAGAATGTTGACAACTGCAATTTTCTTTGCATTAAAAGGCTCTGCAGTGGAGAAAGAAATCATTTCCTGTGCCTGGGCCCACAGGAATACCAAATTGAAATGTCCTTTATGTCTGGCCACTGGTGGAAGGGAAATGGGCTGGTCTGTTCTGCTCTCTGTCTGCCTGTCCAGGGCTGGACAGCTTTCTCCCTTGACCTGTCTCTGGTCTACGGAAGGGGTGGGAGGAGGTGGGAGTGCTGTTGAGGGTGTGGAGCCTGTAACCCAGATTCAAATCCCACACTTCCGCTTACTCGGGCGTGTTATTTAGCCCCTCCAGGCTTTCGGTTCTCCGCCCTAGAAGTTGATGTGATGAATGGAAACGCTGCCTGTAAAGCAGGTAACAGGCTGTGGCACCTGCAGGCACATTACACTTCAGAGCTGTCTTTATGAGATGAGTGACTGGTCACAGACGTGGCCTGCCCGGTCAGTTTAGGGGTAACAATACCCTCCTCCTATCACTAGATTCTACAGGAACCCAAGGAAATTCTCCAACTCGCTGGGAGGTCTTTGCTGCACCTGCCCAGGTTTGCTTCAGGATCCTGGAGAGCTCAGGAGTGAGGATCCTGATTCACCAATCCTGCTACAAATTTGCTGTGTGACCAAGCAGCAGTAACTCCCCATCTCTGTGCTCCAGTTTCCAAAGAAGACATTGGCACAGAAACAGTATTTCTGAAAGCTGAATTAGAACCCCTTGCATCAGAATCTCCCATGGTGTTTGTTACAAATGCAGATATTTGGGCATCTGGAAGTTTTTCAGACTCCAGGGTAGATTCTCCCTACAAGGCCTTTTCCATCCTTGACATTCTGGGAGATTGCCTCCTGGCTTAAGAGCCTTGGTTGCTGGGAATAGCTGTTTCAGGCCAGTGACCCAATAGCTCAGGAAGGTGACTCCTGAGAGCCCTGTGGGTCCCCCTACTGCCTCTGGTGCTGGTGTTTGGATATTCAAGGCATGCACCAGCCACCTCCCTCCTGCGGCCTGGCCCCAGCTGGCCTGGCCACCTCCCTGCACTGCAGCAAGCGCCCTCTCTGCCGACTCACCCCCTGCACTGCCATTCTGCTCCGCATCCTTAAACCGACCTCCCAGCCCTGATCCCCAGGGAAACGCCCTGTTAGCTGCCGGCCTTGGGGCAGCAGAGATTTATGGGGCTCTAGCTAAGAAAAGAATTCCCAGGCCAGCCAATATCTGAAGAAAAATAGACAGAAAGGAGCAAAATATTACTTTTTTCTCTCCAAGGAAGTTTCCAGTTGTGTTTTGCAGGTGGGTTGAACAACTCATCCTGGTTTGCCCAGAATTTTCTGGATTTGAACATGAAAAATCCCAGGTCACCAAAATCCTCTCGGTCCTGGGCAAACCAGATGGCTGGTCACCCTCCTGGTGGCCCTTGTCTCAGCAGGAATGAGGTGTGCTCTGTTTCCCTCAGGCAGTGAAGACGAACGTGAGTCAGCCCGAGGAGCCTGGAGGTGTGAGCAACCCAACCACATGGACAGACAAGATGAGGTGCAGGACGAGCCAGACGCACATCTCCATTCATGTCAAGTTCAAGGACAGGCGAAACTCATCTAGAGTGGACAACATCACCCAAGCAGCAGCTGCCTCTGGGTGGGTAGGGATGGACTGTGAAGGGACCCGAGAGAATTTTCTGGGTGGATGGGGCTGTCCAGTTGTTAAATTGAACGGCTAAATAGAGTGTGCATTTCAGTGCTTATAACTTTTACTTATAAAACTAAAATAAAAATAAAATGAATGATACGAAACAGCTGGAATGGGGAGCCGATGGAGAAAGAGGGAGAACAAGAACGGCACATGTAGACAATTGTGGAAGCTGAGTCATGGGTGCTTGGGGTGCATTATGTTATTCTGTTTACGGTAAGTGCCTGAAATTTTCCATAATGAAGAGTTTTAAAAAAATTGGGTCAGGCCCTGGCTGGTGTGGCTCAGTGGACTGAGTGCCAGCCTGCAAACCAAAAGGTCACCGGTTTGATTCCCAGACAAGGCACAGGCCTGGGTTGCAGGCCAGGTCCCCAGGAGGGGTCGCTCGAGAGGCAAGCACACATTGATATTTCTCTCCCTCTCTTTCTCGCTCCCTTTCCCTCTCTCTAAAGATAAATACATTTTTAAAAATAAATAAAAATTAAAAAAAACTGGGGCCATAAATCAAACCCACAGTGAGCTACCACTCCACACCCACTAGGGTAGCTATGGTTCTAAAGGCAAATTAACGCGGGTTGGTGAGGACGAGAACTCAGAACTCTCAAACGTTGCCAGCGGGACTATAAATGCTCAGCCGCTGTGGAAACAGGTTGGCGGTCCCTCGAGCAGGCATTTGCTCTCTGCCCCGACACCCACTCCTAGGCATGTCCCTGAAGGAAGCGAAAGCAGGCATCCGCAGCAAACCTGCACGTGAACACCCAGAGCGGCATTCTTCACGACGCCCAAGTGCGGGAACGACCCAGATGCCCACCGGCCGGAGAGTGAACAAACGAAATTTGGTGCGCTCTTAAAGTGGGACGTTATGCAGTCAGAAGAAGCATGAAGCACTAAAAGAAGAAAAAGGATTGAGTACCGATCCCGCTTCACATGGCTGAACCTTGAAACCCTTACACTCGGTGAAAGGCATCAGGCACAAAAGGCCAGATATCGATTGTATGATTCCATCTATATGAAATAGCCAGAAAAGGCAAGTGCACGGAGACAGAAAGTATGCTCGTGGCTGATTGGGTCTGGGGGGTTTGGGAATAAGGAATAGCTAGTAGTGTGTACAAGGTTTTTTTTTTGTGGGGGTGACAAAAATGTTCCGAAATTATTGATAGATAGTGGCATGATTGTAAAATTGTAAACTAAAAGCCACTGGTTTGTGCACTTTAATGAATTTTTTTTAAGATTTTTTATTTATTTATCTTTAGAGAGGAAGGGTAGGAGAGAGGGAGAGGGAGAGAAATATCAATGTGTGGTTGCCTCTCATGTGTCCCTTGCTGGGAACTGGCCTGCAACCCAGGCATGTGCCCTGACTGGGAATCGAACCGCGATTGTTTGGTTCACAGGCCCGCGCTCAATCCACTGAGCTACACTAGCCAGGGCTGGTTTGTGCACTTTAAAAGGATGAATATTATAGGATGTGAAGCATATCTTGAAAAGAAAGAAACCAGGGTCTGGGTGTGAAGGGGCTGAGGCAGTCCTGGGTGCGGAGGCAGGCAGTGGGGGCCCTGCAGCCTTGGCCCTGACTTCTTTCTCCAAGTTCCAGAGCAGAGCTGCTCTGAAGGGCTCTGGGGTCAGAGGGTAGGCAGGACTTTCTGAGGGCAAAGCCACTGTCCCTGAGGGCCCATCTGGACAGGCTGCCCAGCAGACTGCTGCAGGTTCAGTGAGGGCTGGTTCTAGAAGTCCCATCCAGGAGGGACTCGGGGCAGAATTCTTGACCTTGGAGCTTCCCCCACACCCTTCTCTCCCAGTGATGCCTGCCGGCTCCCCCTTTGGGAATATGGCCAAACTCAGCCACTTGTCACCTCCAGTTCAGCTCAGCGCTGGTCCCGGAGCTCCATTCAGCAGCTCAGGCCTTGCTCCCTCCCTCCTGCCCCCCTGTGATTTCCCCTGTCTGTGCCTTTCGCCCTGTCCTCAAGTCTGGGCTGATTATTCTGACACTTTTCCGGGCCTGGCCGTGCTGATTCATCCCTCTTCCTGGCTTCTCCCTTCCTCTCTGCCCTCTCTGACCTCCTCTGTGACCCTTCCAGAACTCTCTCCTGACTCCCCCCTTGCCTTGAGTTCCCCTCCCCTCCCCAGTTCTCCCTGTCCCCTGCACTCCCTCCTCCCAGCCGCCCCCAGTTCCCAACGCTGGGACAAGGGGCTCCCAGAGTGCGTGGAGCCAAGTCGATGGGGACTAGGAACCCGGCCCAGTGATGGAGAGCATGCCTAGGCCAGAGGGACAGCATGAGCTCCAGATTCAGGAAAGGGGGGCCCCTTCCAGGAAGTGGGGAAACTTCTTGTTGGCCAAAACACAGGGACACTCAGCTGGGGAGAAAACCCCCGAAACCAAAAAGCCAGGTTAAGAAGAATTCCCTAGAGTAATTACCAAACATCCTGAAACGCAGCGAACGGGCAGTTCTGTGAGGAGCTGATTTGTGATCCAGGACAGGCACGGGGGGGAGGAGGAGCTCGCTCTAACACAAGGCTTTTTATCAAAGACAGGAGGTGGAAACTACAGCCCAAAAGTCCAGCTGCACCCTCTTGAGAAGGCCATTGGCCATATTCCCAAGGCAGAGCTGGCAGGCATTGCTGTGAGAGATAGAGGGTTCGGGGAAAGCTCCAAGGTCAAGAATTCAGCCCTGAGTCCCTCCCAGATGGAACTTCTAGAATAGGCCCCCACTGAACCTGCAGCAGTCTGCCAGTTCCCCTCTGGGACTGTGGCCAGACTCAGCCACTTCTCACCTCCAGTTCAGCTCAGCGCTGGTCCCAGAGCTCTGCTGAGCAGCTTAGGCCTCCCTCCCTCCCTCCTGCCTGCCTGTGATTTTCCCCATTTGTGCCTCTGGGCAGGCTGCTGCAGGTTCCAGAGGTTCCCAATAGTTCCCCCCGTCTTTTAAAAATCTCTGCGTGCCTTTCTTCCCCAGCCCGGCACCTTAGCAAGATGCCTAGACCACAGCACAGGATGTGAGGGACAGTGAGACGCAGAGCCCCCGCTGTCCCAGCCGGAGCCCCACTGCGGTTCTGTGACCACCCACGGCACTGTACACAGCTGCAACCCGATGCGTGCGTCAGGCAAACCTCTGGGACAAAAGTAGACTCTAAAGTGGGAGGAGAAATGAGCAAAGGCTGCCAGGCAGGTAGAGAGAGCAGGTTTGTCCCTGTATTTGTCACCACTGAGTCCCCAGCACAGAGTAGGCCCTCAGGGAAAATCTATCGATTGCATGAAGGATGTTGACGGGCACTGGAAACAGACGGAGAAGACATCTGAGTGGACTGGCCGCTGCCTTTGCCGCCGCCATGTGGGTTCTGTGAGCTGGGAGAGAAGTTGATGAGCAAAGCAGATGAGCAGGTGGGAGGGGTGTGATCTGAGTTCCAAAGGGGGATTAAAAGTGGCGAGCTGCACTCCGTGCCAGCACGCGATACATCAGGTTACTTAATCCTACTGCCACTCTCTGAGTAGGTGTTGGCATTATCCACTTTGATAGGTGACAAAACAGAGGCACAGAGAATAAAAAAATAGGGCGACTCATCCAAGGGCTGAGCCAGGGAGAACCAGAGCTGGGATTTGAACCCAGGACCAGCGAAACAGAGATTCTGGCTCCTTTCCAGGAAGAGATACTGTCTGTCTGCAGCTGTTGGGATATCTCAGTACCAGTAAAGAGGAAGAAAGAGGTCAAGAGAGGAGGAATGAGTGTTCAGCTGCTGGCAGTGACCTTCAGCCTCCTCCAGAGGGAGGAAAAGTGCTCTGACCAGCAGAGCTGCCCAGCAAGGCTGAGGCTGTGTGGAAGGGCACAAGAAATGAATGACAGAGTTGACAATCTTTGCAGAGGACTTGGGCAGAGGGGAGCAAAGAATGTGGGAAGTTGCAGTGTTCTCTACTGAACAGATGGATAAGCAAACTGGGGCGGAACGGACAGTGGAATATTACTCAGCCACAAAAGGGAGTGAGGTACTGACACATGCCACAACGTGGGTGAACCCTGAAAACACGTTAAGTGAGTAAAGCCAGAAGGAGTGGGCCACGCTGGTGTCGCAGCCCGCTCACCAGGTTGCTGCTTTCGGACTGATACCCCTGGAGGCAAATATGAAACCCCTGGCACTTGTGGTGGGGAGAGAACGTCATCTTCTCATGTAAATGGAAGGACGTGGTCTTGAAAGAACAAAGACAGCCCTGACCTCAGCCTCCTGGCTGTCTGAATTATTATTATTGTTGAAACAGAAATAGACACTTATTGGAGGGCCGCATCTCCCAGCCTCTCTCGGCAGTTCAAGGAAAGGCGGTTTCACAAGGTGACATCCCCCGAACCCGGGAGCAGGAATGACAGCTGATTGCTCTGCTCAGACCTGGGGCTGCCTGGCTCTGTGGCCCATTCTCCACCTCTGATTTGGTTTTCCGAGCTTCCATTAAACCAGGCTCGGGTTCATACCCTGGGTAATTCTCAAAGCAGCAAGCTTTGAAAAGTCCGTGTCCCTCTGCCCAGCCTAAACCCTGGCTCCCTAGAAATCACTAACAGGAGCGGGCTGGTAGAAATCCAGGGGTCCTGCCTCAGTTACTGGGCTCAAGGGCACCCTCTGAGACAGGGGGGCAAAGGCCATTTTCTGTCCTAATATTTTTCCCGCAGTGTCCACATGTAAATATTTCGGTGAACGAGCAGGATCTTAAATCACATGGTATTGTGCTGAAGAATGTAAACAATGCCTGCAATTGGGGCTATAGTCCTCTACAGGGAGGAAAAGCTGTTTGAAAGTCTAACATTTTGGTTCATTTGCTTTAGGACTAAGCATTTATAAGTTGGATGAGATACATTTTATGCAACAAATCATTGTTGAGAGCCTACTCTGTGTGAGGAACTGGCTGGTTCTCCATCTCAGACCTTTCTATCTGCAACGTTCTCTGATCCTATCCTATTGCCCTGGAATACATCTTTAAGGGAAGGGAACTTACACTGACTGACCATGGCAATGGCTCACGTACAGGCTGCACTGTTTTCCGTATGTGTTTCATTTATGGGCTCCCTCCACGTATAATAATAGAAGCTCTGTAAGTTAGGGTGATGGGGAGCCATGGAGGAGTATAAAGCTGGGCAGGAACAACATTTTAAATTAGTTTGAAGCTCTCCAATAACCTTCCCAAGAAAAGTTTAGATTCTTATTTCTCAGATCATCCGACTCCCTGAGGAGGTGGGGGCCGGGGGTGGGATCACCATAGCTCCTGGAAAGAGAGTGCAGGAGTAGACAAGAAAATTTTTTGCTCTGGCCTCCCCGGCCAGAGTCACTTAGGAGTTAATGTATCTCTCAGTTTCCCATTCAGTAAGAATGACTGAGAAACTCAGGAGTGAAGTAAGAAGCAGGAAAACCGAGGACAGAGTATCTCTGCCTCCTTGGCATATTTATGCTATAACTGTGAGAAAGCCAAATGCCCTGTGCCTCAGTTTCTTCATCGGAAAATGTGGTTGGGATGCCCACTGAATGACGGCTCAAGAAGGCAGGGGTTCCTGGCCTGGCATAGTGCATGGCACAGAATATTGCCCAATAAACGCATGATGAGTGCCCCGAAGGTGTAGAACTCAGTTCATTTTATGGAGGGGGAGACTGAGGCTCAGAGAAATGAAGCCAATTCCAGTGGTCACGGAGCCGGGAGCCATGAGGCTGGACCTGCCAGGCCTGCTAAGAACAGGGGTGGCTTCGTCAATGTCCAGGGTTCACTGTCAGAGGCAGGGCCACCTCATGACTTTCGTGGGGCCCAAGGTACTTTGGCCTTTGTGGGCCTCTTCCCCTCAAAATACATTAAAAATTCTCTTTCATGACTCGGTTGGTCTAAAAATAAATACAATCCATGCTGGATAATGTTCATTTTTTCCTTCTTGTTTTCAAAGACATTAAAATGTTTTCATGAGCCCTAAGGCGTGTGGGCCCTGGGTACTGTGCCCAGGGGAGAAGTGAACCCCAGTCAGAAGCCACTTACCTTGTCCTCCTCGGCCCTCAGGTCGGGCATGGTGCTAACACACAGGCTGACCGCTGTGGTGGCCACGAAGAGGATGGACAGGCAAGCGAAGACCTTCCCGGGCAGCCCCGACTGCGGGTTTTCCACCATCTCCCGCAGCCAGTTCATGAAGAGCCCCCAGCGCGAGGTGGTCACGGCGGGGCCACAGGCCTCCCTCTGTCGCTGCAGGGCCTCCTCCCTGCGCAGCTCGGCCAGCTCCTCCAGCTTCTTCAGCAGCTTCTGCAGGCAGCATTTCTCCAGGTTGGCTTCCTCGATGCCCCAGTAGGTCAGCTCCTCCTGGAAGGACAGCACGCACATCTCCCGCAGGAGGGCCAGCTTGCCGGCCGCCAGGAAGCTCACAATCATTCCGAAAGCACTGGGGCTCCTGTCAAAGAAGAACTCCTGGTTGTCCTCATCGTAATCGTCGCAGAGCTGCGCAATCTCCTCCTGGTTCCGGCAGAACTTGAGCTTGCTCAGGCGGCTCAGGGGAAACTCATCCAGTGTGCTCCAGGGAAGAACGTACCTCCTGCCCCCAACGTTCACCAGGATCTCCTTCTTCAGGTCCGCCGCCGGGGAGGCATCCAGCTCGCCCACCTTCCGGGCTCTACGGTAGTAATGGCCCTTGATGGACGGTGGCTCCACGGAGCCAGGCAAGAGCTGACTCAGAGGGCTGCAGGAGCCCGAGTGATGGTGCCTGGTGTGCAGGCCCCTGACTCTGGAGACTACGGGCATTGCTGTTGACGTCCTGGCACCCAAGGGGAAAAGAGCGAGAAAGCAGGAGGAATCAGCCTTAGGGCAGAGTCCTAGAGGTCCCAGATGCTTTCTCAGGTCTGCTTTCCTGCCACTGTATCTGCATCATTCATTCTTGTAATCTTTCCTCTAACACAGATTTATCAGGCACCTACTATGCACTTGGCATCTGTTGGTAAACCAAAGGAGACGATGCCATCCCTTCCTGGAGAAGCACCTACTCATCATCTCTCGGCAGATCTCCCTGGAATAAGACACATTGTGGACTGGGACTTGGGGAGCTCAGTCCTGAGCCGGATGAGTCAGCACTGTGCCACTTTCAGGCTGTGTGGCCTCAGGCATGTACCTTAACCTCTCTGACTTCAGCATCATTCGCTCCACGACAAAACTTGTACCAACCTTGCAAGGTACAGTTGGTAAAAATAGGGCTTTGGTGTGTAAAAGGTTCTCAAGGTCACTACCAGGATCCAACCCTTTAAGAACTGCCACCACAGGTGGATTACCCAGCCACTCCAAACCCTTTGCTTCATCTACACAGCTGGGGTAGTTTCAGTGCCCACCTCATGGGGCACAATGAGGGTTCCATGCAATAAGATATATGAAGTGTACATTAAGAACACTTTTAGATGCTTCTGATAAGCCGGCACCTTGTAACTCATCTCAGCAACCCCATGAAATAGACAGTAATGTTTCCATTTTACAGATGAGGAAACAAAGGCCTGGGAAGGTTAAGTAAGGAAGAATGGGACCCTGGTTAGCGTGGCACCTGACTCTCAGGAGAAGCTCCACAATGGTCACCTTGTCCCTCTTGTTTGCTTTCTCATTTGGAGGATTTTACTCTCCATGACAGTGCTTCTCCATGTTCATTGGGTGCTCGTCTCAACACCCTTGCTGTGTGACCTTGAGCCAGTTACTATGCACTCTGGGCCTAGGTCTTGTCATTTGCAAAATAAGGGGGCCTCTAATGCTCTCTCCATTTCAGACCTATCTGAAACCAGGGCTCCTGGTTTGGAGTAGGGTTTTAGATTTTGCCCACGCCCTTTGAAAAATCACCTCTGTGATAGTGCTCATCCTCAGCATCCTGCAACCATTTCCTATGCTATTCATGGGAGCCAGAGCTGTTTCCAGAGCATCTATAACCTTACATTCCAAGACGCACGCCAATGAAGAGAAACACTCAGCTGCTGAATGGAAAGAAAAGTTCCTCTCAATCGCAGAGCCAGTTGGATTCCGGCAGACAGCGAAGAGTGGAATCACAGCCCATGCCTTTCACACTTGCTTGCCATACCACATCGGGCTATTCTGCGTGCCTTACTTCTTTGGCAACATACAGCCGGAGGAAGACGAGCAGCCTGCAGAGAGAAGAGTGTTCGGAAATCCAGGGAGCCCTTCCCAAGTGTTTTCATTTTCTGATTGCAAAAACCAAGGCTCAGAGAGCTGAAGTGACTCATCCAAGGTCACACAACGAATCCAAACCCAACCCAGGGCTCTACCTCCCAGCCTGGGTCTCTTTCTAGAACCCTCAAAACTGTACTTTCTGGGCTCGCTGCACACCCCCAACCTGGCAATCCACTGCCCCCGCCACCACCAAACAGCTGGCACATGAAGCTCCTTCCAGAGCACGGGAAAGGCGGTCACTTGCAGCGGCACTTTGGCCAAGGATGTGTCAGTGTCCTGCCGATGCCTGCCCCTGCAGCAAACACCAACTTCTTCCCCGGGAGTTTAACTCACCGTCCTGTCTCGGGGAGCCCGTTTCCAGCTGTTTCTCTTCCAGGCAAGAGGAGCCCATGTCTCGATGTCCTGGGAAGGGACAGGTTTGTGGTGGAAATGAAGGGAAATTTTAAAAATCCCAAACAAGCAGTTTCTGGCAGAGTTAGTTTCCAACCTTTCTTCCCTTGTCTCCTCCAGAAACCCGAAATTCATTCATTCTGCATCTCTCTCTCCAGCAGCTGCAGAACAGCCCTGGGGGAGTGGGGTGGGGGTTTTAAGGGAACCCAGAAGTCCCTTCCCCCAATGAGAGGCAAGAGTCTGAGGGGTTCATGCTAGGAGGGATCGGGTCCAGCTGTCCTGCTTCGGTTCCAGGCTCTGCACTCCGTGTCCCACAGGGACAGCCAGTGTGGTCCTGCAAGGGGCGGGGGGTGGGGGAAAGGGGTTGGAAATGGGAAGGGCTTAGGAGTAATCTCTCAATCAGCCAGGCAGCAAGCTGGAGCAGCGGCAGCCGCTGCTCTGCCAACCGCCTTAAGAGCAAGGAGAGCTGTCCTCCCCTCCCCTCCAAGGAGGAGCATAACTGGGAAGGAGCAGAGGATAACTTGGGGCCGGGGCATCTGCAGCTACCGGCACTCTGGCGGCTCCTTAGGGTATGCTGGTGAGGGGCAGGTACTCAGCTAGCGGCTGCAGGAGGAACTTTTCTGCTGCTTTGAACCAGCCCAGTTCTGGGACAGGTTCAGACAAGCCCAGCCTCCCACCACTGGGTGGGAGTTCTGGAGGCTGCACAAGGACCGGGAAGAGGTGTGAGTTTGGAATCACATGCACCTGGATCCCTGACTCCAGTGTAAATGGCTGGGTGACCTTGAGCAGGTGACTTAGTACCTCTGAGCCTCATTGTTCTTGTTTGTAAGAAATATGAGAATGGGAGGGGTTGGGGGGGTCACAGCAGAAGCCACAGAGTGAGCCCCTTCTGTGGGTTTGACTGGTGTGGTCAGGGCCAGGAGGCGGAGGCGTAGTGTCTGGGGTCTGCGTCCTGGCCTCGGCTCTGCACTGCCTTGCTGTGTGTCCTTGGTCAGTCACTCCATCTCTCCGGACCTCAGCTTTCTCCCTGGTCAAGTGAGGACAGTCAAAGAAGTGATGACAGAAAATGCAAAATCGTCTTCTCATGTAGGTGCCCAATGTACACTGGCTCTTCTTAATTTTCTTAAGAGGTTCTGAGGTCTGGTCTCTTGGCTTCCAAGCTTTGCTTTGCAGACAAGGTCCGGAGGCCTAGGGAAGAGGTTTGCTCAAGGTCACCTTGCTGGTTAGAATCTGCACTTAAAGAGACTTTGAGTCCTGATGTGAGGATTCAGGAGTGAGGAAGGTCTGAGCTTGAGCCTTCCACGGCCTCCTGGAGGGGCTAGCACCAGCTGCTGGCCTCAGTGGGCTCCCTGAGACCTGGGCTATAGAGACAAACCCACACCGGATCAGAGAGGCTGATTGAATGGAGGTGGTGCGGGGCAGTGGCTGTCAAACAGCACTGCTTGAAACCCCAGGGTTCTGTGAAGTGATCAAGGGACCTGGAATGGGGGATGACAAAAGCGAGGACACAGGGATGAGACTCTCTGCCTCATTGCGTCACCTCCACAACTCTGATCAGTTTCCCACAGTAAGTCTCCAAGTGCAACCCAAATGAATGCCGTAGCCCCGCAGGTCCAGTCTCCACACTCAGCCCACTCTGAGAAACCACAGGGCACCCGTCAGCAGTGGAGGTGCTCCCCCGCACCTTTGACTCCCCGGTTTTCTCAGTTCTGACAGCTGCTCTATCACCTGTCATTGACCAGACTCCCAGATGGGCTTTCCAGTGCCTGCTGCCTTCCCCTGCCTCCTGTCTCTCTGTCCCCCGACCTCCCTGAGCTCTGTATTGTTTGTCTTGACTTAACCTCTGGCTACATCTCCCCTAATCTGTCCCCTTGCCTCTCAGTTAGTTCTCTTTGGATAGGGAATATATGAGTCAAATCAAGAATTTACCACTTCCTTGCTGGGTGACCTCCAGCAAGTTTCTTAACCTCTCTGTGCCTCAATTCCCTCATTTGTGAAATGAAGATGATAGAATGTACCTGTTGATATGTTGTGAGTATTGAACAAATCAATTCACATTTAGGAGGTGCTTGGAAGAGCGTCTGAGGGCGAGCAAGTCCCAGTTAAGTGCTTGCTGTTGTTATGAATATTATCTTAACAAATTCAAGTCACACAAGAAAGATTTTTTTTGAATAAAGGAGTCTGTTGTTTTAAAAGAAGGGTTGAGAGGTGCTGATCTGGTGCAAGCCCCTGGTGACACATAGAGGAGCTGAGACCCAGAGAAAGGGGAGAGAGAGGGTCTGAGCTCCCGGCCGACGGCAGGACGGGGCCAGTGAGGACGCAGTGCAGTGACCTTCCCACAGCCCCAGCGCCTGCCGTCAGCACTGCCACTGTACCCCCGCTTCAGGACCTTTGCTTTTAGCCCAGCGTCCAGGCCCATCAGCCCCTGGCCTAAGGATTCACCGAGTCCTTTCACAGGGCTTATTAAGGTTCCAGTTTCCTTTTAGGTTAAGGCCACTGCCTTCCTGTGTCCCTCCCTATTGTGTGCACTTGACCTCAGCTAACCAGGGCAGGGAGCCCAGCCCCTGGCTCTTTCCAGCATCCTGGGAGTCCCGGATACAGGACAGCCCACGCCAGCCCCTCCTTGCTCTCTTCTGAAGGATTGTGCCTGCCACGCACTTCTGATACAGGGCGAGGCCACAGTGACCATGTATGTTTCCTGTGCCGGTTGTAACAAAAACACAGATCTTGCTGTTCTGGAGGCCAGAGTCCAGTTACGGGGCTAAAGTCAATGTGTTGTCAGGGCTGCGTTCCTGCTGGAGGCTCCAGGGGAGAGCCCGTTTCCAGCTGCTAGGGGCTGCCCGCACTCTCTGGCTTGTGCACACAGCCCTCTGACTCCCGCTTCCATCCTCAGGTCTCCTCCTCTGACACGCTCACCTCTCTCTAATGTGAATTCTCTGATTACATTGAGCTGGATGGATAATCCAGGATAATCTCTGAATTTTTAAATCCTTAATTTAATCACTCCTGCAACATTCCTTTTGTCTTGTCAGTAATATACTTGCAGGTCCTGGGATTAATTTTTGGACATCTTTTAGCCCAGAGAGGCCCCTTCGGGGCTCCAGAACCGTGAGATAATAAATTTGGGCTGTTTTAAGCTGCTAGATTTGTGGTGTTTATTACAGCAGCAATGTAAGTCCTGACTGGTTTGGGGGCAGGCAGGTCAAACACCAACCATCATAGATAGTTGCAATTTGTTGAGGAGAAGGCCCTGCCTTGCCTCTGTAACCTGGCTTCCCAACATCTGCTTCTAGAAGCTGGAATCCGTCCATGCATTCAACAAACATTTAGCGAGCATCCACTGGCTGTGTGACCTTGAGCAAGTTCCCTTTCCTCTGTGCGCCTCAGGAACCATGGGGTAATGATAGTCCTTATTATAAGGAGTGAATGAGTTAATGCATGGAAAACACTGATTTCAGTGCCTGGCCCTAGTAAACACTTATTGAGAAATTACTATTTGCATCATCGCCATTATTGTTATCGCAGGAGCTCAAGTGTCCTGGTAACAGAGCTGAGAAGAGCTGGAGTAGATCCCAGGGCGCCATGAGTGAGCAGAGGAGGCAACGAATGCTAGTGTGTTCTTGAATGATAATAATTGGATTTCTGGAGGGGGGGTGCGGGGGGAGTCCTGATTGTAGCATCTGCCAATCTCTGTGGTGTAAATACTCCTACCGTGACCGGTTTCATGCTAATAGCATAACATCCCTGAATGCTGAGCAGGGGACAGGTGTTAATGATTGGCTCTTGCAAGCCTGTGCTGGGCGCTTCCATGTATTTCTGCACTCCAGGGAAGCCAGGGCAGCGCTCACCAAGGCAGGACCCTGGACAAACCTTGATGCATGAGCAGCAGATACACAAACAAGAGCACAGAGATGCAGATAGAAATAAAAAATGATGGGCTTCTCTACCTTGCTAAGAGCTGTGGGCTTCACACTGGCCTGGGAGAGCCACTGGTGATGGAAGCTGTGTTTCTCCACCCTGGAACCTTCTAGCATCACCCTGGACACTTAAAAATAAAATAAAATAAAATAAAAAACAAACTCCAAATGACTGAGCTGCACCCAGATCAGTGAAATCAGATTTGAGGTCTGGGGTACCCACACAGGGGATGCCTTTGAAATTTCTCCAGGTGGTTCTAACGTGCAGCTGGGGTTGGGAATGGGTGCTTGAAGTCAGGAGTGACCCATCAGGTCTGCCTTTTCCAGGGCTAACTTTAGCTCCCTCAGGCCTTGCTGGAGGCAGCGTAAATTGGTCCCTTTTAAAGGGCAATTTGGCCCTATTGATCAGCATCAGAGATGCAGATGCTCCCTGGTTTGCAATTGCGTGTCAAGGACTTTATCCTGCAGACGTGCTGGTGGAAGTGCAGAGACGTGTGCATGGAGATACTCACTGAGGCGAGGCGCTGTTTGTGAGAGCGGCGGGGTGGAAATGACCGAAATATCCCTCATTAGGGTTCTGGTTGAATACAGGTTGGTCACAAAGGCGGGAAGAAACTCTGCAGGTGTTGAAAAGGAGCAGGAACCTACATATAGGGACGCGAAAGGGCCAGCAAGATGCAGAAGAGACCGTACTGAGCGCCCTGGTTTGTGTAAACACAGACGGGAGGGGCATGCATGTGTGCGCGCGTTTGTGTGCATGAAACATTCATTTCTGGAAAATGGGTAAAAAAACCTAGAAACCGTGGTTGTCTCTGGGGAGGGAAACCGAGGAGTTGTGGGAAGGGGTGAGAGAGAGAGGGAAATTTCTTTATCGTTTATTTTTTTGAAAACCCTGGTTACATCATTGATTCACAACTTTTTTTTAAAAGGTACATTCCAAGGCATCCTGGTACCAGTGCAGAGGAGGGGCCAGCCCTGAAGGGAGAGGGGATTGGTCAGACCTGGCTGGGGCGACATGGCCGTAAGTGAGGTGGTGACAGAGGGGCCCCAGGGGAGGACGGGAAAGAAGCCGGACAGATGAGAGGACCCACACGGAAGGTGCCAGACACACAGCTGTCGGTGGACTCTGCCGGCCTTCAGCTCTTTTAGACTTAACTGCACCCCATCAGGGAGATCGGGTTATTGGCCAAGGCCACGGACTCCACTGGAGTGACCTGATCACAGTCCTTGAGCCGCTGGGGCCATTTACCGTGACCTCGCTGGGAAAACCAAGGCAGCTCAGTAGCGTTTATTAGAGATTGGAAGTAAAGGCACACCTGGGTCACTCACTGACCACCGATCAGTGGGGGCATCCCAAAGTCAAGGTGCTTCCAGGAGCCAGGCGGATGATGCAAGGTAGGCTGGTGGGGGTTGTGGCAAAGTGGGGAACTTACTCCCCTGACTCACAAAGGTAGAATGTGGGTCCAGTGTTGTGGCATCTTGACATTTGGAAAGAAGAGCTGAAATCCTGATTTCTTGGTAAATCTCTCAAGTTCTAAATGTTGCCAGTTAACTCAGAAATTTATGAAGGGCCCTGGCTGGTGTGGCTCAGTAGACTGAGTGCCACCCTGTGAACTGAAAGGTCATCAGTTCAATTCCTAGTCAGGGCATATACCTGGGCTACCGGTTCAGTCCCTGTTTGGGGTGTGTGTGAGAGGAAATTGATCCATGTTTTTCTCCCATGTCAATGTTTCTCCCCTCTCTTCCTCCCTCCTTCCCCTCTCTCTGAAAATAAAAATAAATAAAATACTTTAAAAAAGAATTTATAAAGTACCGCAGGGCTAAACATGCGCATAACTGATGACCCCACAATTCTGCTCCTAGGCGTGTACCCACGAGAGATGTGCGCGCATGTGCACCAAAGGGCAAGGTTAGAAGGCGGGCCGCAGCACTGTTTCCTAACAGCTACACATTGGAACGCCCGCTGACAGAAGAATTCGTAACTGAGTTCTGTATATTCACACAGTGGATATCACAAGGGCTGACAATGCATGCACCATAACCATTTGCCACAACACGGAAGAATCTCATAGTCATGTTGAGTGAAAGAAGCCAGACACAGAAGAGCAGACACATGATTCCATTGATAGGCGATTCAAAAACAGGCAAAACTAATTTACGGTGATAAAAGGCAGGAAGGTGATTACCTTCGGGGATGTGTAGTGGGCTCTGGGGTCTGGTCCTGTTTCATTAGGGCGCTCATTATACAGCGTGCCGAATTTGTGGAAGTGATGTGTGTACTTTAGTATATAGGTTGTATTTACATTTTTTAAGTGGGGTTTTTTTTTTGTTTGTTTGTTTTTTTTGGTTTGCTTTGTTTTAAACAGTCATTACCATGGAGGTCCAAATAAGATGTATCCGACATCTGGACTCAGTCTGGGGTTATGATCAGGTTACCCCAGTGAATGGCTTTGAAGTGGCCAGGCTTTCAAAGCTGCTCCAGCCTGGAACCTCTAGTTTTTTTGTCAGTCACCGCTGAAGTCAGTTACACTCAGCTCTGTGCCTTCGCCTGGACCGAGCTTCCCTCCGCTCCTCCCTCACTCCCTCTGGGAAGTCAGAGTGAAAGTTTACCCTGCCATCTTCCATTTCCATCTTCTTTTTCTGGAAGGGAGGAGAGAGATGATTGGACCACTTACAGGTGCTTGAGCTTTCTGTTTAAAAACATTGCTGGGATGTAATTAGCCCCAGTGAAAGATGCAAGCTCTTTCTGAAAGCCAGTCTGGCCTTGGGGCAGTTTGCGGAAGTTGTGACCTGTCAGGGAACAGCCTCTGCCACAAAGGGACGGCTGTGTCTGAATGTCTGGCAGCTGAGCTCTGGAAGAGCTGAGTCCTTTGTTGAAGGAGGGGTTACCTTCCAAGGAGACTGGCATTCTATATTCTGATAGGGGGGTGGTTATGGAGTGGAACACACACTGGGCTCTCAGCTCCCCCAGCCCAATGTGCTTGCAGTTTTTTATTATGACATTTTTTTAAAGAAGCAGAAAAAACTGCAAGACTACTACAATGAATATCCCTATTCACTACTGCCTAGGCTCATAATTACTAGCGTTTTGTCATGTTGACTTTGTATATGATTACATTTTTTTCTGAAACATACTGGTAAACTGCAGGCACTGATGTGACGATTCTTCAGCATGGACCTCCATGCTGAAAATACAATATTCTCTACATAACAACAAAGCCATTATCACATCTAATACAATTAACAATGATTACCTAATATCCCCTAATATTCAGTCCATAATCAAATTTTCCTGTCTCCATGTCTTTCATAGTTGTTTATTCAGAAAGCAAGATCCCGATAAGGACCGCACAGGACATTTGGTGATTATATTTGTTTCCTCTTCAACTGTCGCCTGTCTCCTCCCAGCACCTTCTCTCCCCTGCCCCGCCCCATGGCAGTGACTGCTAACGGATCAGGCCGGTTGTCTTGCAGAATGTGCCTCCTTCTAGATTTATCCCATTGCTCCCAGGTGCCCCTCTCTCCCCTCTATTTTTGGAAATTAGGTCTACAGTATTGAATACACTTGAGTTAAACAGTCTGGACAAGGATGCTTCGTAGGTGGGGACGCTGGGAGCTCATGATGCTTATCTGTCCCTGGGATATGACATGGAGATAGGTGTACGACTGCGTTAAGGTGGCCGCAGAATACGTGTCTGTTTAAAAGGAATGCTTTCCCTTCACAACTAGCAGGGAGGAGTAGGAGTTTGAGCAGGGATGCTGACAGAGCATTGGGGGCTGAGGGGAGCGCAGGAGGGAGGGCTGAAGTGCTCGGGGGGGCACATCTGGGGAGCAGGGTGTGTGACAAGCTTGGAAGGACAGTCAGAAATTAGATTAAAAAGGGAAATAGGGGTCAGAGAGCACATGGCTTTGAGTGCTGGGTTGCACACTTAGATCTTATTCTAAGGGCATTACAGAGTCATTGAAAGAACTCAGAAAGCGTATGACCACGTCTGATGCACCTCAGGGAAGGTACATCTAGGGTGAGAAAGACGAGGCAAGGACTTCAGCTAGAAGACCATGGAAAGACACGTGAGGGAGATGGGAAGGCCTGGAAGCGAGAAGGCGTGGGGGATGTAGGCACGTTTCAGAAGCACTGGCAGGGTGTGCGTGAGGCCTGAGTGGGTAGATGGTGGGGTGCAAGAAGTGAAGGAGCTGGGGAAGGCTATGGTGACCCCAAGTTTCTGGTTTACATGGCAGAGCAGAAAGAGGGAGCAGTAACCAAAATAGAAAGCAAGGGAGGAGGAGAGGTTTGGGGAAAGAGGGTGTCACCCCACTGCAGGCGTTTGGGAATTTGAGTCTGGAGCCCAGAGAAGAACCCAAACGTGAGCCTGCTTAGTAACCCCTCCAGGAAGTGTAAGTCAGCCCCAGGGAGGTTTGGGGGAGGTGGGGACATGGGTGGAAGGGGCAGGCAAGTGAGGGGTGACTCAGAAGATGAGGTTATGTGTAAAGTAATGACTTCGATGACTTTCCTCTGGGTACTTTGAGACAAAAAGGACACAGCACCTCTGGGTCGTGAGAGGCCTTGAGGGCACTTGAGGGACAGGATTTCTCCAGAGGCCAGGTCCTGTCTGTGGACCTCAAAAATAATACATCTGCCAAGAAGGACTCCTCGTGATTAACTAGGCACAAGTTCATACCTAGAGTCTAGGAGCCATTGCCAAAAGAGGTCATGCTCCCACCCTGTGTTTCAGGGGAAAGCCACGGACTGAGCAGCCAGCCTCCTGCACCGTGCTCCCCCGCTGGCTGAGTGAACCCTTATAGAGGAGTTCCTGGTACCATCTTTTGACCAATGGGTTGAGACATGCCCTGTCCAATCAGAACTGCACAGCTATATCCTTATTTGCATCTAGACCGACCAACCAGAGTGCCTCCATAACAACCAATCAGAACTCAAGAAGCCAACCAGCCAGGCCAGTACTGTGCAAATTTGGGACCAGGGCAGAAACTTGCTTATGAAAGCCAGCCTCCACTTTGTCTCCAGAGTACATGTTTGGTTTCCTCTGGAGGCTGCCTTTCCGTTTGCAAACTGTTTACCTGAAGAAGTTTTCTCTTTTTACCACATCTCAGACTGGGGACTCCTGTTGGCATTAGATTGGCAACAGCAAACTTTATTATTATTATTTTTTGAGGCAGCAAACTTTTGTTGACATGGTTGAGAGGCAGAGAATGAGCCTGAATTTGGGCTTGATGGGTGTGAAAACAAGCTGATCCTGGTGTGTCCCCACTGTAGTTATGCCTGGTCATGGGGTAGGGGTGTGGGGGGCGGGCAGGCGGGACCGTCCTCCTGCCAAGAGAACCTTGTGGAGGGCCTTGAAGAAAACCCTGAAGATACCTGGTGGGCCAGGGACACCCTTTCGGAGTGGCCTGGGGATTCTGAAGAGCAGCCTGATTGGGAGTCCATGTGGCCCAGCAGGTGACACTTCCACAGGGGCCACAGCACCTTGTCAGGCTGAGAATAACTTCCTGGGAAAGGGTGGAAGGGCGGCCTTAGAGGTGGCAGGACAGCTTTCACCAGCGTCACTCATCACTCGGCAAGAGTGGAGTGCCTTCAGGGTTGAAGGGGGCAGGGGGACAAAAATGCCAAATGGCAGGAGGTGAGAACTCCTGAGCCTGGGAGGCCCACATGGCTGGCTGCCCCGAGTGTCCCTCCTGGGTGGCCACAGGGAGGCAGAGAAGCAGGCCCGTTGCCAGGCGCTCTAACCTCATCTCACGTAACATCCAACTTCTTAATTGCACCCCTGTCCCACATAAAAGAAACGCTTTGCTTTGCAACGGTGTAGGAACATATGTACTTATTATTATGCTTTTGAGACCTTTTGGCTGCCAGCAGCTCACTTAATTGATGATTGGTATGACTCCCCGGTGCACTTTGTACCTGCTTCTGATAAGCCTCTTTGAAGTGAGACAGCAAAGTGACTGTTGTTTCTAAATGTAAAGAAATATTTTAGATGTGAAATTGGCCAATGAATAAGGCATGTTACCTATTGAAATCTATGTTAATAGTAGGGTTGTTTCCCCTCCCCACCCCACCCCTACATGATGTGGAAGCTTTGCCTGTTTTAAAAATCACCCATCTTGGTCTCTGAGAAGCTTGAGGGTCCTGGGGTCTTGGGGGCCAGAGGCGCCTAATGAAGGAAGGGGAGGCAGGGGGTACTGGGACCTCAGTGAACTTTGAGGTGCAGAGGGCCTGAGGTCTCCAAGACGACAGTGGCCAGAGTGGGGAAGCAGAGACTTACGTCCAAGTTCAGGATGTAGCTACTGGACCACGGAGGGGTGCAAAGGCGCCAAGTACGTCTGGCAGTGTGTGATCCAGGTGGCAAGCATTACTGCTACCAGGGCGCTTGATAGGAAAATGACGAAAAACTTGAAAGCAAGGCAAAAGGATGCCTGCATGTCCTTTCAATGTCACATGGTAGCCTTGACTAACAGGCCTGCCCGGGAGTTATTTCTGTTTAACTCTCCAAGGACTTGTGTCTTTATGTGACTCTTTTTACTATTCACTGGGGTCCAGATTCTGAAGTGAACATGTTAACTTGCAAATTTGTGTCTGGTGCAGATGACTGGAATTTCTGTTAGGAAAGAAAACCCCGAAGTTACGGTTCCGTAGCCCTGCAGAACGCTCACCAGTTCTGCGAGTTCCCGGCAATCTCATCCCAACTTGCTTCGGTGCCTGGAAACAGTGGGTCGTCCTGTGCCTCTCGGACCAGCTTTCCCATCCTGCTGGCTGCCGCACTGATGACCATATACACTAGGTTTTGACCTGTGTTCATTCCATACTGGTATGAGAGGCATTTTAAAAAACTTTTTGAAAATTAGGTTTTGTTGCCCTTTCCTGGCTAAACATGCCTCCCGGAGACCCAGGCAGGGAAGGTCAGTGGTGCCGTCGGTACCTTGGAGGGGTTTGTCTGTTTCATGATATTGTGGTGCCTCAGATACAAGCAGAGAAACCCCTGAGCTCAGCTCAAAGTTTATTAAGGGCAGTCCCCATTTCCAGGTACCGAATTCTGTTCTAGGAATCTGTTGCTATGAAACAAACCACCCCAAACTTGGTGGCATAAAAAAATGACCACTTATTATGGGTGAAAAAGAAAAGAATCAGGGATTCTGTGGGACAGGAATTTGAGCAGGGCACAGCAAAGAGCACCTGTGTCTGCTCCATGATGTCTGGGGCCTCTGCTGGAAGACCCAGAAGCTGGGTGACTCAGACATCTGGGGCTGGAAGGGCCAATTCCAGGATGGTCTCTTTGGTCACGTGTCTGACACCTTGGCAGGGATGGCAGAAGGCTGGGCTCAGCTGGGCCAGTGGGCCTGAGTGCCTCCAGCTGGCCTCTCCAACATGGTGACCTGAGCAGATGGTTGGACTTGTCTTATAACACGGCTTATGCTCCTGTGGGCCAAGTGGGAGCCGTGTGGTTTTTCATGACCCAGCCTCAAAGTCACACGGTGTCCCTTTTGCTGAACTCTATTGGTCAAAGCAGTCAGCGACCTGCCTGCATTCAAAGGGAAGAGATTAGCCCCAGTTCTCAACAGGAAGAGTGTCAAAGGGTTTGGGGTCACGTCGAAGCTGCTGTTGCTCCTTGACAGTTTCCTTCCTCTGGTTTCTGATGGTGTATAACAGTGCACACCTGGCAACAAGACCTGAGGCTTTGTCACAATCAGGGGAAGAGCTGACCTTCCAGTCCAATCTTTGTTCCCAGTTCCAAATGTCCTCCTTGGGATTTTTATTCAGTCATGGTATCTTCTTTCTCTCAGTTCCTCCAATCTTTGGGGTGGAGCTTCCAGTAACGTGTACGAATTGAACTCAAACACAACAAGAAATATGCCTATCGGCATGAAAGAATGTCCATGCTGTACTAGGTAAGTAAAGCAAAGGAAAAATAAAATGGACGAATATCTGTCAAGGGACTAAGTGGCCATCTCTGAATGGAAGGTTTAGATGTGATTTCTATTTTGCTGTTGCAGACATGTATTTTCCTCATTTATACAAAGCTCGAGTACAGTATCACTCGGAGACTAAGCTTGCAGGCTCTGGAGTCAGTCAGAAATGTCACCTCTTTGGCATCTAGCTTTGTAAGGTTGGGCAAATCATTTGGACCCTCTGAAACTCAGTTTCTTCATCTGTAAAATGGGGCTAATGATAGGCCAATAGTTCCTACCTCAAAGGTAGGGTTGTTGTGAGGATTAAATAAGACAATGGATGTAATACACTTAGCACAGTGTTCAGCATAAAGTAAGCAGTCAAGATTAGGGATTGTTCTTACTGTTTTCATTAACAACTTTAAAAAGATAATTGTTTCAAATATTCTGACAATAGCATCTCGTGTGTGTGTGATAACAGGAATGTAAGCCCTGTTTTATTGCTAGAAAAACCTTATAATTTGCTTTCACACCTTTTAAAAGCCAGTTTTTCCCAGATATATTCTGCCTTCATGAAGACTTTGAAAATCGAGGGCGGTGGTTTTCCTTAGAGGGGGCGAGAAGGTCGGCGGGCAAGCGTGCTGTTCTGTAGACCCTCAGTCTTCCAGAGTGAGCATCTAATCAGGCAAGACTGAGAAGCTAAAAGCAATAGAATAATTGACCTGATTTTTTTTTAATGCAGAAGCTTCGTTCTCTGCTGGAACACAAAAGCATTTGTTATCCTGAAAGAAAATGTTTGTTTGACTTGTTTTGTGGTCAGCAGAAATTTTGCTTTTTGCACACAACACCTTTTCTGGCTAAAAAATGGGAAGGACAGACAGGATTGTCAGCTCTGTATTTAGGGCAACCTGGATGAGGAAACAGCGGTGGAGAAGGGGGGTGAGGGTCCTGTCATCGCAGCCAGAGTGGAAGCCTGAGGCCGGGCAGCACTGTGTCGTGGGGGCAGGGCCGGCCTGGGGCTGGAGAGGTAGGTTTGAATCTAGCTGGGCTACAGGGTGTAGAGTGGGGCCAGAGCTGGAGGTTGGTCAGTTGTGCCTGACATGAAGGCTGGCACGGAATGGGCCGACGATAAGCGTGGGACAGATGGATAAATAGGGAAATTGAATGGAATGGGAGGTGCTCGCCTGACCTCTGATCTCCTGGGGGCCTGTGTTTGGGAGGTATGACGGGAATCCAAAGCAAAGGACACTATTTGTTCGTTTCTGCATGCTATGGAGGGCCTACCTGGCCAATGACGAGAATATGTATTAATGACCTGCCGTCTCTCCGTTGGGGATATGGTGCTGGGGTTGTAGAAAATAAGATTTCTTTTCTTCTAAATAATTTTCCACATTTTCTAAATTTTCTACAATGATATGTGTATTTTTTATATATTTATACAAAATTTATGTCTGTGTAAGGAAAATTTACCCTGGCCACGGAAGCTCAGTTGGTTAGAGCGTCCTCCCGATACACCATGGCTACAGGTTCGATCCCCAGTCAGGGCATGTACAAGAATCGACAAATGAATACATAAATAAGTGGAACAATAAATCGGTGTTTCTCTTTCTCTGGCTCAAACCAATAATAAATTTTTAAAATCCACATGCACAGTCTCCTCAACAAAGAATCGCAGTTTCACTTCGTTGTGCATCTTTTTGACACCTTTCATGGTAAATGCTCGACGGCTTGCTGCGTTATTTTCCTCATGACCTCAGTTAGCGCTTCCAATGACTTCGAGATGGGGGCTGTTCATATTGTCTTTCGACAGATGAGGAAACAGAAGCTCAGAGAGGTTAAGCAACTAGTCCCAGGTCACACAGCAGTGAGGGGAGGGGTGTGGGTGTAACACCTGAGTCCATGCCCTTCAACACCCTGCTGTACATCCTTATAAACATAATGCAACAAACAATTTAAAAATATATTTTTTGTGATCTATAAGGTAAGTTCATTTTTCTTTTTTTATGAGGAAAGGTGAAATGACAGCAGCTGAGAGGTGCAGAGGACCAGACGACTTCTGTTCCCTGTGGCTGAAAAGATGGCAGAGGTGAGGCGCCGGCCCAGAGGGGCCTTCTGAAACTCCCTGGGACCTGGGCTTTCGTGATCACCATGGAAAACGCAGCTCCGGGGGGCCGGAGAGACCCCCCTGTAGACCGCCTGCTCGAAGTGTGGAAACAAACATGCGGGTGGGCTTTGGGGGCAGGGAAGCCCAAGAAGGCCACCTTGTTCAGGGAACCCTTCTCTCCCTGGCACACCAGGCTGTCGTTTGTCACCTTAGGCACATGTCAGAGTGACTCTCCAGGCCCTCTCCTGTCCCTGTTTGCGTGGCAGCCCTGCTGCACTTTGTGGCCCCTACAACAAAGCACATGATGTCGCAGAGTGGCCTGGGCCAGGACCCTCTCCAGACGGTGAAGAAAGGGCAGAGGGCCCCAGTGCGGTGCGCATGCTGACCTCTCACCACGCCCCTGCCGCCCTGGCTCCGAGTCCGCCCCAACCCTGCAAGTGCACAGAGAGGCTGCAAGACAGGGAGCGACCTTTCCTTAAATCTCATTCCTGCGTCCAGCCTGTCCTCTCTTTGTTGTTAGGAACTTCTTTCCAGAGGGTCGCAATTCTCCAGGTTCTAGTCTTCAAACTGTGAGGACTAAATTTAATTTCTCTGGCCCTGGCTGGTGAGTACCGGCCTGCAAACTGAAAGGTCACTGGTTCGGTTCCTGGTCAGGGCACATACCTGGGTAGTGGGCCCGGTCCCCAGTTGGGGGCATGCAAGAGGCAGCCTATCAATGTTTCTCTCACTCTCGTCTCCCTCCCTTCCCCTTTTTAAAAAAATAAATAAAATCTTTAAAAAAAATTTAATTTTCCCTGTAGTAGAAGTTTAATTGCTTTCCATTGCACCTCCTTACTCCAACTGCAGGTGTCGAGGGCTTTGAAGATTAAAATATGGAAAGAGATTAATTATTTAAAGAAAAACATTTGAACTGGAGACTCAACAAATGTGACTAAAATCCGGGAGGTGCAAGTGGTCCAACGCTGGCGGCGCGGCGCGCTCTCCGTTCCCGAGGCCAGACGAGCAGCAGCGGAGCGCGACGCGTTCTCGTGTATAGCCTTGCACCGTGCGTGCTGCTCTTACGTGATTCGGCAGGTCTCTGATTCGGGTGTTTCACTCCAATCTTACAGGATGCCAAGGCCCAGAGAGGGTGCGGGCCTGGACTGGCCCAGGGTCACACAGCTTCAAAAGACCAGAGCAGAGCGTTGAGCCCCAAGTTCAAAGTCTACGACGTTCAGGCCCACTGTTCCTTTGGGGCTGGTTCAATAGAATTGCTATATTTGTTTGTGTAGAAAGTGTGAAATGAGGCTCTCTGTGATTCTGGCTTTTCCTATTCATGATATATTGATTTGAGGTCAAGAAACAGCTGTTTGCAAATGTATTTAGAAAGAAAAATAAATTCCATAGTGTCGATGGGGGCACTTAAACTCTCAGAAATTACATGGAAGATTCACTACTGCTTTGGGTGGAATGTGGAATATTAGTTAGCGAACCCATTGATACGGCAGCACTCTGAGACCATGGCGTGGGTTCCCGCAGCCTCGCTCTGATCCGTGGGTGTGCGGAGCAGCCAGATTTCCACTTGTCTGCAATACGATCAAGCCTGGTTGTCTTCCCAGCTCAGTTATTAGACGCCTGGGGTCGATGTAAATGTTTAGAGAATGAGATGGTAACTGTCGCTTAGTGGGGTAGGATTTGCAGCTGTGGTTAAGCACTGGGTAATTGGACAGACCCCAGCTCTACCTGGCCCTAGCAGAGTGACTTCAGGCAGAACACTTCACTATCGCCTAAGCCTCTGTCGCCTTGTTGTCCCAAGGGGAAAAGGGTAGCGTCTCCAACACAGCAGCGTTGTTTGCGTGGCCTGCTGGGTGCGGCCTGGGTTCCTAACAAGCGACCAATAAACACCCACAGCCGTTACTATTGTTGCCAAGGGTGGTGGGCTGTGTGTGTGTGCGTGCATGCATGTCATGAGAGTGGCTAGAAAGCAGAAATGGGACCCCAGAGTCCCGATTTCTCATTTCAGTGCATCTCGTTGGTGACTTGGAAAGCCTGGACAAGTTGTTGATTTTCTTTGAGACTCAGTTTTCCCATCTATAAAATGGGCTGAACCTAGGTTATCTGCAACTTTCCTGTCTGTATAAAGCAGCAATTTTCAAACTTTTTCATCTATGGCATACATAAACTAATTACTCAAATTCTGGAGCACACAAAAAAATATATTTTTTGCCAATCTGACCAAAAAAAGGTATAATTTTGATTCATTCACACTGGATGTCTATTGTCGTGTTGGCTGTGTCATTTTTTTATTTGACAGTCTAAAGGAAAAGAGGTCAGTGCCCCTGGCTACACAGTCAGGTGCTGCATGTTTTAACAAGTGTTGCAGCATGCTGGTTGAAGTCACTGGTATAAGGCATTCTTAGAGTCTGCAATTGTTTTCCATCTCACTCAGATGGCAAAACCTCACCAGGGGGAAGGAGCTGGTCACAGACACAGATTGCCTGGGTGGGCTTGGGAGACAGGAGGGATGGGTGGGGATTGTGGTGAACTGAGCCGCATTTGACAGGGTCACCCATACTTGGGAACAGATGATCACTGCCATGTACGAGAGCAGGCTCCACACTGCCAGGTTTCCTGTTTGTTCAAGAGAAACTGAAGATATAGATTTTTATATAAAACGTTGCCATTTTAAAATGTTAGCTGCTGGTTAAAAACAAAACCGTCTGAGCGTTGCATTCAGACATGGCCCACACTCGTAGCCTCTGGCTCAGCCATATCCCCAGGCCAGTACCATTCCGGGGCCAGATCACCCTGGGGACTGCATGATCTTTTGTTTTAACGTTGTTTTATTCTAACATTTTCTTTTAACATTAAGACCCATATGGCTTTAGGAAATGGAAAAGGTGCCTGTTCTGGAAGCGGTTTTACATGGTTTTAGCTCCCTGGGCTGAACGTGGTGGATGACATCATCCTGCAGGGCCGCTCTTTCAGGCAGAAGGTTGCAGGGAAGCTGAATGCTCCTGGCGCCCCCCCCAGGTCTCCCTCAGACGCCTGGATTCCTCCACCGGTGCTGGGGGTCCCAGTCCCCCTGGCCCAGGCAGGGTCTCCCACCCGAGTCTGTTACCAGGCATTTTTCATAGTGCAGATGAATTTCAGGGTCTTCTGGGGTGCTTTAAAAAATATATATATATAGTATATAAATTAAAATTTATAAATTATATAAATAAAATGTGTTTTACATAAAATTTACCATTTTAACCACTTTAAAAATTAAATTAATTTTTAAAAAATCCTTACTAGAGGACGTGGTGATTGATTTTAGAGAGAGTGGAACGGAAGCAGAGAGGGAGAGAAACATTGATGTGAGAGAGAAACATAAATTAGTTGCCCCTCGTAGGTGCCCAACTGAGGAACTGAATTCTCTACCTAGGCATGTCTCCTGACCAGGAATAGAACCCTGACCCCACAACCTTTTGGTTTATTTATGCAATGATGCTCCAACCAACTGAGCCATAGCGGCCATTTTTAAATGTACAGTGTGTAGCATTAAAGTACCTCCACATTGATGTGTTACCATCACCACCATCTATCTCCAGACTTTTTTCACTTGCAAAACAGAAACTCTGTCCCCATTAAATGATAACTTCCTATTTTCCCCTCCCCACAGCCCCTGGCAACCAGCATTCCTTCTATTTCTATGAATTTGACTACTCTAAGTGCCACACGTGAGTAGAATCATGCAGTTTTGTCTTTTTCTGACTGGCTTATTTCACTCAGTGCCATGTCTTTAAGTCTCATTTATGTTGTAGCATGTGTTAGAATATCTTTCCTTTTTAAGGCTGAATAATAGTCCATTGTACGCATAGACCACATTTGGTTTGCCCGTCCATTCATCAGGGGACAGTTGGATTGATTCAACCTTTTGGCTCTTGTGAATAATACTGCTATGAACTCAGGTGTGCAAATATCAGTTTGAGTTTTTGCCTTTGAGGTCTTTTGGATATATACCCAGAAGTGGAATTGCTGGAACATATGGTAGTTCTATTTTTAATTTTTCGAGGATCATCCACACTGGTTTCAATAGCAGCTGCAACCTTTTACATTATCCTTAAGGTCCCGATTTTTCTGCTTGGTTCCATCTTCGTCAACACTTGATACTTTCTGGTTTTTGCTTTTGTAATGGGTGTAAAGGGGTACTTCTTTTTAGCACTCAAATAAGGGGGAGGGGGATCCACCATGAGGAGTCTGGGGGATATGAAGAAGTCCCTGAGAGGAAGCAGTATGAACCACCCCATCACCCGCAGCAAGCGCTCCAGAGCTGTGCTGCCCAGGAAATGCAATTCAAATTCCGGTTCCTCTGTTGCACCAGCGCATCTCAAGGGCTCAGCAGCCACACGCACTGGCAGGTGGCTGCCCAGTTGGACAATGCAGGTCTAGAACCCTCCATGGTCACAGAGGGTTGTTTTGGATAGTGCTGCTATGGAGTTCACAAAATGCATGCATGCAAACATAGCTCATTTGATGTTTGAGATGCCAGTATTGGCCCTGTTCACAAGCATGGAAACTGAGGCCTAGAGGGCATGGTGACCTGATCTGTCATACAGCCTCTGGGTGGCAGAGTCCCCCAGATTCCTGGTTCAGTGTCCCATGTTCCCTCCTTCTCACCACAAGTTCACGTGAAGGGCAGGTGGTGGTAAGAGGTGTGTGTGGGGGGAGAGAATTGACTATAAAGTGTACTGGCCTCATCGCATTTCCCAGAATTTCTTTTTAAAGGTGAGCAGCCTGTTCATTTATTTCCTGAGAGCTCCACTAATATTTCTTGCCTAATGGTTTATTAAAAGAAATGGCCCAGATGCTCCAAGGATTATCTTGCCCTCATTGCCTGGTGGCTGACAGCCTTTGGCTGTAATCAACTTCCTGATTGCAGCAGGCCCAGGAGATTCCGTGACCTCATGCAGCAAACTCTCTCTTTTTCCACAGTAATATAATGTCAGCTGGGCACATGGTCATGCAGAATAAAGACTACCTTTCCCAGCCTCCCTTCTAGGTCTGGCCATGTGAACAAATTCTGGCCAATGGGATGTCAGTGGACAGTCATCATGGCAGCATCTAGGGGCCTATCCTAACGGATGACTGGCAGGCGTATGCACTCTGCCCTCCCTTTCTCCCTTATCCCTTTCCCCATGTTGTTGTCTGCAGCTATCACTGTGGACCCTGAGGACAAGGTCAAATATTAGGGATAAAGGAATGGAGCAGGGCTACCATGTAGCCCTGAACTGCTAATGTTTGGCTTTTTAAGTGAAAGCTAACCAGGCTGCTGTCTAATTTAAGTCACTGTTGTTTTGGGTCACTTACTTGCAGGCAAACCAAAGCCTAGCTAATAAGCCAGGTAATGGAAGTGGCTAACTCTGTGTCGGGCTCCCTCTATATCCCACGAACCCTCAGAGCAACCGTAATAAATTAGGGATTCTCAAATGGGCATGGTTTTGCCCTCAGGACAGAGGCATTGTCTGCAGACAGTTTGATGGTCCTGACCACAGGGAGGGCATGTGTGTGCGTGCATGTACGCGCTGCTGATATCTAGTGGGTGGGCGAGGCCAGGGGTGCTGCTACACACCTACAGTGCACAGGACAGCCCCCACCACAAGAGTACTCTGATTCCAAACATCACTAGTATTGAGGTTGTAACGCTGCTTTTTGTTTTGTTTTGTTACGAATGAGAAAATTGAAGTCAAAGGGCATGAGTCGCTTGCCTGTGGTGACACAGCTTGTAAGTGGCAGTCAGGATGCAAACCCAGGCAGTATCAGCTCGGAGGTGAGGGCTGGTATGCACCTGAGACAAGGCACGGGGCCAGGGGGCAGCGGGGGGTGGGGTGCGGGGGGCGGCGGGGCACTCCACCTGTCTCCACACACCCTTCATGTGTCTGCCTTGTTTCGGGAGTCCGGCAGCTCCGGGCTCTGCTGTATACTAGAAGAGTGACCTTGAGCTGGCCATCTCCCCTTTGGACACCCCAGTTTCTTCCACTTACAAGTGGGGAATGGTAATGCCCACTGCCTGTGGAGAGTGTTGGCAAGCCCAATGCAGCACGGCACTGACAAATCAGAATGCACTTGAGCAGCAGGCTCCCAGAAGACCCTTCTGCCCAACGTGACCAGTCAGCTTGAACCTCCAGGTTATCCCACCCACTGTGGGTTTGCAGGGGTGTCCAATCCGCGGCCCATGTGGCCCAAGATCGCTATGAATGCTGCCCTACGCAAACTTGTAAATTTACTTAAAGCCTTTTTCTTGCTCATTAGTTGTGTATTTAGTGTGTGGCCCAAAACAACTCTTTCTCTTCCAGTGTGGCCCAGAGACACCAAAAGGTTGGACACCAAAGAAATTAAACACATCCACCATTCAGATGAAGGGCTAAGGGTGAGAGGAGGTGACCGATGAGCTCCCCCTCAGCCCAGCTTTGCTGTAGGACTCACTTAACTTTCACAGCTGTCCTGGGAGGTGGGTTTACTATTCACCCCCATTTTCCACATGAGAAAATAAAGACCCCAGAGAGACAACACCACTTTCAGGATTTTGCAACCACTAAGTGAACTGGAGTTCACTCCACCGGTAAACTCAGTGGTTATTCACACAACCACTACATTAGGGGGTTGGAATCTGGGGGCCTGAGGCCATCTCAGATTGGTGCAGTCGGGCAACCCTTAACGATTAAAAAAAAATAGGTGGGGGGAGACCTGACGTTGAAGTGCCTTTGACTCACTAACACTGCCCTGTGAGCCTCAGCACCTGAAGTTCACCAGGGCAGAAATGGAGGCCTTGCATTCCCCTCCTGCTGCTTTCACCTTGACTCCAGACTGCCTGCTCATTTGCATTTCCGTGACTGGGGGCCTAAAGGAGCAGCAGCCCAAGGACCTCCTTCCTCCCTGCTCCCAGGCAGGGCCCTGCTGCCTCTGGAGCAGGGAGGTGCTGATGATTGGATATCTCAGCCCAGGGATTTAATTGCTCTCCCAGCTCCACTGGAAAAATTCCCTCCCTCTAATAGCTGTTTTATCTTTCAGCCCTGCTACAACTTTAAGTATACTTATTTCTCATCAGGTGCCTCAAAGGAGAGAGTATTTAAACACACACACACACAAACCTCACCAAAGTCAAGACATTGGGACCAGGGTGAGTCTCCTTTCTAGACCATTTGGAAGGCAATTGCTTGTTATTGCCGTCTGAATCATCAGCTTTCACCTGGGGACTGAAAGGTGTCCTTTGAGACCATTTGAAATGAACAATGAGGCGCACAGAAGCTTAATCTTCTCAATGGTCATAAAACCTGGCTTTATGGGATATTACATCCTCTAGCCTTCTATTTCTCTTCTCAGACCATCCGTCCCCTTGGCAAAAATGGTGCCCTAGGACAATTCACGCCTCCACAAAGTGGTTAATGGCGCATGAGACCATTTCGAAACTTAACGGGAATAAAGGTAACCTTTGGCGGAAGGACACCGCCAGCATGACGTGGTGCTGTCTGAGTCTCAGCAGCTCACGGGTGGAAGCTGTTTTCTCTTTTTTGTTTGTTTGTTTTAATATAAACTTGACTTTAATAAAATGAAGACCTTTTTACGTTTTGGTTTTAATATAAATTATAAGTATAATCTTAAAAACTTGGCCTTAGCAAAATTGGAAAACCACCAGTTGAAACAACATGTGATTCAAAAACAGTTCAAGAAGGAGCACACCGTGCAGCTGTCTCATAGCCGAGGCATCACAGAGCACAGAAAACAGTCGTGCGGATTCCAGAATGAGAAGTTGTCGTTGCTAAGCAAATGTTCATCTTTAGCAGTCGACGTTTCCCAACATGAAGGGGTTTTGATGAAGCGGGACGGGTCCAGGGTGACAGAGTGTGATAGGAAGCAAAGCCACGGCAGTGTGCCTTCTGGGCATTCTTTCATCTGATCCTCCCACCAGCCGGAGGGGAGAGATGTTCTGTTGTCCCATTTTGCAGATGAGAACGCTGAGGTTTGGAGGGCTCAACAACTCGCCACGAACATGCACTCTGCCATTACATTGCTCTAGGACCTTCCTTAGCAGAGTTCTTATAAGGCTGTATAATGCAGTGGCAGACTTTGAACTTGACAGCTCCCAGGCAGAATATAACCTGCAGGAGTGTTTTGAGTCGGCCCCCACAGTGTTATCTACACCCCAATCTTTGTCACAGGCTGAAGAGGCTGTCCCAAGTTCCAAAGGTGGGCTCCACCTCTGGAGAGGTAGACCATTTAGCCTTTAAGAGGTGAAGAAAGGACTTAGAATTTTATTCTAAGGGTAGCAGAGGCCTGCTGCTTAGTGGAAGGGCCTTTGCCTCATCCGTGTGAAAGGGAAGGGGGCTGGGACCCAGTAGTAACAGGGGGTAGGAGAGAGGCCGGGGAGGGCTCCAATGCTGCAGGAGCAGGAGTTATAGACACTTGGCATTCACGGGGGGGTGAAGGGTGAGAGAGACAGCAGCCTCCTGGATTCCTCCCCAGTCTCTGCCCTGGGGGATGGGGTGGGTCCTTCAGGGATGCAGATACCACAGAAGGGCCAGCTTTGGGCAGGATGTGATGATGGCTGCAGTTGTGAGGACACTGTCTTTAAGGGACCAGTGCAATTTCCATGCCATGATTATTGCACTTAGGAATGAGGGACATGCCCTGACTCTTGGGTGGCTGGGTGACTTCCTGAGAGGTGAACAGTCACCTGTTCTGTCCCTGGTTGGGGCACATGCCTGGGTTGCGGGTATGGTCCCGGGTTGGGAGATGTGTGAGGGAGGCAGTTGATTGCTGTTTCTTTCCCTCCCTTTCTCCCTCCCTTGCCCTCTCTCTAAAAATAAATTAAAAAAAAAAAAAAAAAAGAATGAGGGACGCTCCCTGGATGGAGAGAAGCTCTAACAGTGTGCTAGGCTGAGAGAACAGCACAGTGGGTGCTTGGAGGCCTGGGGGAACAGGACCTGTCCTCAGACGGGGAGGAATTTCACACCATGGCACCCAGGGCTTTAGGCAGGCGGAGGGTGGGCAATGAGGCTGGTGAGTTAGCTGAGGGCCCGCACCTGAGTGCCCTGGAATTTGCGCCTGTTCTGTGAGCCCCAGATTGCTCCCTGAGGGTTTTAAACAGATAAGCGATGTGAGCTGTGAGCCAGTCTTTTGTGTTGGAGGGGCCCCACTGGCCGGGGAAGCTCACACTAACGCTTTGAACTGGGATTACGGGGCCCTGGGATAAAGCCGCTAAGTCAATATCTGGGTGCGGGGAGCCAGGCATCAGGTGGAGAGTTCATTAAATATAAATATTTGATGATGAGTTAAGAAGATTACGAGGTCTGGTTCCAAGGATTAGAGGCACAAACAGCCTGTGGACTTCTGTCACTTGGCAGCAGAAGTCCTGGTCAGAATGATGTAGAGCAGCCAGGCCCCTTCAAACGCAGATGGGAAGAGTTTAGCACCAGCAGTAGCTGTCCAGCTTAATCCGTGGCCACCTCTCAGAGCATTTTGCATCTATCCTTCCTTCTATCCATCTACTCATTCTCCATTCGCACATCCATTCATCCTCTGTCTTTCCTGCCATCTCCACCCTTCCATCCACCTATCCTTCCATCAACCCGTCCTTTCTCCCCTCCATCCCCCCTTCCTTCCATCCACCCACGCACGCATGCATCCATCCATCCCTGAATATTTGAATGCCTACTGTACTGCAGGTTCTGTTTTAGGCCCTTGGGGATTCATCAGTGTGCTAGACAGGCAGGGTTTCCTCTCTCCTGCAGCTGGCCTTCTTTAGCAGGACACAGACAATAAACTAAGTAAACAGGAAGACACGAGAGAGTGATACGTGCTGCAGAGAGAATTAAAACGGGGCGATGGGAGTGGCCGGGTGGCTGCTTTCACTACAGTAATTGGGAATGCCTCTTGCTCTGAGGAGGTGACATTTGAGCTGAAATAGAAATAAGGGGACAGACACACAAACTTTTTTTTTTTCATTTTGTAAGAAGAGCATTCTAAGTGGAGAGAAGAACAAGTGACAAGGTTTTGTCCAGGAATGAGTTTGGTGTGTTTGAGAGACAGCAAGGCCAGGGGGCTGGTGGTGGGGGTTGGGGGGGCAGAGAGCGCAGTGGTGATGAGCTGGGGGAGGACAGAGCCAGGTCCGAGGGCCCTGTAAGTCGAGGCCAGAAACACGCAGAGTGAGTTCCACCGGAGGCCGGTGATGTGATCTGACTACAGGAATGTCTCCAATCCTCCCTCCTTCCCAACCCCATCTTTTCTGCCTTAGTTGGGTATTATTTTCTTACTGCTGCCATGACAAATTATTCAAATGTAGTGTCTTAAAACAACAAAAATGTATTACCTTGCAGTGCTGGAGGTCATAAACCCGAAAAGGGCCTCACTGGGCTAAAATCAAGGCATCAGCCTGGCTGGGTTCCTTTTGGAGGCTCCAGGGCAGAATCTGTCTTTTTGGGTTTCTCGAAGTCACCTGCATTTTTGGTTCGTGGCCCCTTCCTCCATATTCAAAGCCAGCAGCACGGCATCTGCAAAGCAATCTCTCCCTCTCCCCACCCCCACCCCCACCTCTCTCCCTTTATTGTCACATCTCCTGACTGGGACCCTCTTGCCTCCCTCCTATAAGGACCCTATGATTTCATTGGGTCACCCACATAATCCAGAATAATCTTCCCATCTCAAGCTCCTTAACTGAATTGCATCTGCAGAGTCCTTTTGCCCAGGTGAGGGGCCTTCCTCAGGTTCCGGGGATCGGGGTGTGGACATCTTTGGGGCCATTCTTCTGCCGACCACAGCTGGAATCCCATCATGCCAGCTGGTCCTCCCTGCCTTCTCACTACATTCTTGTCCACTCTGCACAGTTATCAGGATTGCTCCTCTGGGAAATAGATTGAATCCATTTCTTGTTTAAATGCCTTTCAGCATCTCCTCTGGAGAACAGGATCCAGCCCCAGCCCTTCAGCACACACCTGAGCACGAAGTTCCGGTCCTGCCTTGCCTGACTCCCTGTTAGCGTGTGGCCCCGGCAGAGTGACTGAAACCCCCTGAGCCTGGGTTTCTGCACTGGATGCTCCGATACCCAGGCCCCCTCACCGCTGAAGGACTTAAGTCTTCCAGTTACTAGGGTGCTGTTGGCAGCACACAGAGGTCAGCTGCCAGCTCTCTGGGAAATTCTTTGGCTGATGTTATGAGTTAAATTGTGTCCTGTTCCCTGCCCCCACTGCCAAAAGGAAAGAGATATTTTGAAGTTTTGACCCCCTATACCTATTCATAAGACCTTACTTGGAAGCTGGGTTGTCGTAGGTGGAATTAGTTAAGATGAAGTTATACTGGAGTTGGTTTGGCCCTTAATCCAACCTGACTAGTGTCCTTATAAGAGAAGAGACAGACCCACAGGGAGAAGGCTGTGTGCAGACAAAGGCAGAGTTGGAGTGAGGTGTCCATAAATCCGGGAACAGCAAGGATGGCCGCCCATCGCCAGAAACCGAGAGGGAGTCCTGGAACAGACTGTCCCTCCGAATCCTCAGAAGGAACCAACCCTGCTGACGCCCTGATTACAGAGTTCCGGCCTCCAAGACTACGAGAGAATAAAACAGCCTGTGTCCCATGACTGGGCACTGGGGAGGGCACACGTCCCAGCTTCAGAGCGCCCCCTGGGTAGGCTGAGGCCTCCTTTGCGACTACATCCCTGCCAACACCCCCCACCCCCACCCAGCCCCGCCTCCTACCTCTCCCTTCCACAGGTGCAACTTCTACTGACACCCCTCCTACGAGGAACCCCATCAGAATCCGCTCCCCAGTGTTTGACCCGAAACTGTTTCTTTCTAGGGGGTTGACTAAAGCTTTCCCTGTCCCCATTTTTTCATTTGCAAAACGGAACCAACAAAGGAGCTGACCTCAAAGAGCCATAGCTATAAGGGTTAAACTATAAGATTAAATGCCCTTTGCTCCATCAGGGCCTGTGAGTAGTACGATACCAGCCAAATGCTCCTGTAATTCTCGACTAACACGTCTCCTGCCTAGCGCCCCCCGCCCCAGCAAAACAGAATCCCCTCGTGGTCCGCAACCATGTCTTCTTTTATTCATTCAATTCATTCACTAGTTTATTATTTCATTCTACTCCACCTCCTCCCGTTCATTTGTTATATCTCATTCATTTCATTCCATTTCATTTTATTTGCTCATTCCAGTTCATGCATTCGGTTACATCGTTTCATTCATTCATTCATTCATGCATGCATACCAGTCCACTCCCCTGCGTCCTATTCCGTGTCATTCCATCCATTCCCTGTATTCCACTGGTTCAGGTGTTTACTCCAGTCCATCTTTTTATCGAATCAAATCCATATTTTCAGTTCTTACCGTTTGTCTGCGATATGCCAGGCACTGGTGTCAAACTGGATTGCTGGGGGGTTGCATCCCTTGGCCTTCAGGGCAGAAGGTGGCACCTGGCCCGCCTCTTCAGGTGTGTGTGCATGTGTGTGCATGTGTACATATGTGTGTGAGTGTGCGATGTTGCTCTCCCAGGACAAGGAAGAGCCACGCTGGCCCTCCCCCACTCTTTCTTGGTTTCTACCACTTCAGGGGCAGCCAGTGTTCATGAGGCAGGAGTTTGGGTGTGACTCCAGTATGACAGCCAGCTCCCACGGGGATCTGATTCTGGACCTTGACCTACCTGGAGCTGATAAACGTGAATAACTGAACTGCCTCTGAACAAAGAATTTTGCAAAGTCTTGGAAAACATTCCCTCTGGTAGGTCAAACTGTCCTACTGTCGTCCCCTTTCAATGCCAGAGTGGCTTTCATTTTCTAACATAGCCTATGTCATTTGCAGAAAACTGGGACTGCATAGGAGAGCAAAAAGGGAGGGGTGGGTTCATGATGCTGCTCCCACAGAAAACCGATGTTGGTACATTAGTGTGCATTCTTCCACATTTCCTATGCACCCCTGCATAAAATACACACTTTTTGCAAAAATTGAAATATACTACACATTCTGCTGTAGAATTTATTTTTATTTTTTAGCGCTACATTATGAACATTTCCCTAAGTTAGTGGAGTTACACACCATTTCAATAGGGGCACGGAGTCCCGGTGCCTAGAAGTATCTAATTCTCTAACCAGTTCCTTACACTTGGACACGTGCCCTCCCTCCCCACCCCGTGTTTTATGGTTGTACGGTGTAGCGATGGGCCTCCTTGGCTGTTCACCTTTCCCTGGAATCGTCAAGGTAATTTTGCTTAACAAATCAAATGAGGTGGTGGTGATAGATTAAAGTCAGACTGCCTCTTATCAAAATATGACAAATTTCATTTTGGTAACGTAGGAAAGTAGGCCATCTGGCTTAAAAGCACACACTGTTACTCTTCCTTGGGTATAAATATCCAACTTCTTTCCTCACAGCGTTGGGCTACTTCCAGCAGGGGGCGTCGTGAGCCAGCCCTACTTCAGTCCTTGGCACCTGGCCTGGGCTTCATAATTAATTGTCATTCCCCACTGGATATTCCCCAGGGCCCCTAGCTTTCTGTCTGTTGGCAACTCTGATTTAGACAAATCTCCCTCCTCTTCTCCATTCTTCCCTCCCTCCTTCTCTCTTTTCCTCCTCCTTTCCTCCCTTCCTTCTTCCTTTCCTCCCTTCTTTCCTTCCCTCTTTCTCTTAATCTTTCTGATAACTCAGCTGTGCTCACTTACTCTGTCCATCCTGGACCCGTTTTCTTAAATTTCTTTTAGACACATTTATCGGGAATCAGAGATGTTGCTCCTTGGTTGCTGGAGGGCTAGGTAGGGTCCCACCTAGAGAGAAGGGAAAAGTGGGGACTCACATTAACACCCCCCCACCATCGCCACCAGGAGGAAATGTGATGGTTTGGCCAATGCTGTGGCTTTTTTTTTTTTTTCAAAGAAATCTTTGCTTCCTAGGGAAATCTTCTTCAGAAACCCCAGATTTGTGTAATAGGATAATAAAATGCCTCTTTCTGGGTGTTTCCGTCAGACTTTCACCACCTCTTTCTATCTGGGTGTTTCAGCCAGACACTTGATGTCAGGAACCCACATCCTAGAGGAAAGTTTAGTAGGACCACCCCTCACCATTGGCTCATTCCCCACCGCCCAGCCGCACAAAAAGCCTTAGAAGCCTTTGGGTGCTGAAGAGCTGGGAGGGAGGACTTCTTGAGAGGAGGTGACTACTTGTGTCTTCCACCCTGACCCCCCTCCCAGGGAAAGGAGAAAGATTACCTCCAACCCTCAAGCCAAGGATGGCAAGCAGGAACCTTAAAAGGGGAACCTCTCAGACAGTTTGCCATGGGGAGGGAGGGGGCTGATAATAGGCCACACACAAAAACATTTACAGGGAGGGACTGGTATCGGGACTCACAAAGGATGAGTGCTGAGGGTTTGGGGCAGCTGGCGGTGTTACCAGGGTTTAGGGGCATTCAGCAGGGACCACGTCCGGTTACCTCGAAAGGCAGCAGCCTCTGCAGGTTGTCCTGATTTACAGGCACTTGTCCATGAGATCGTCCCATCAGGGCTGAGACCTGCCTTCATTTGTGTTCTCCTAAGCAGACTTTGGACAGCTATTCAGGTGCCAGTAGCTTAGGTGGGAGGTGACCCCAGGGAGTACTAGTAAAGGTGTGAGAAAATGGGGTCAAAACGGGGGCAAGGTCAACCAGTCACTACTGCGGGCAGCCGGAGCCTGATCCAGCCAGGACCTCTGGGAGACAGGCAGGGTGACACACTTCCGAGTTGTCTATCCCCTCGCTGTCCCCACCCAGGGACAAGGGAGCCGGGGGGTCAGTTACAGGAAGTGGCTGCTCCCAGGGCATCAGTTCCCTCACTTTTCCAGCAAGACTCTCTGAGAGGCCAGAGAACACCTCAGGCCAGTGGGTGCAAAGGCGGGGGTCACAACCCAGTAGGCTAGCACAGGAATGGGTACGTGGGTGGGGAATCGACAACAAGGCCCCTGAGCTCAGTGGAGAGAAGCTAGGAGGACCCTCAGGTGAGAAGCTGGACGGTGAACTGCACCCACACCAGGGAGCCGGAGATGGAGGTTCCGACCATCGACCTTCCACAAAAGGCCTTTTTTGCTCCTTGCATCTCCCTACGAGGCCCTAACAGCTGCCAGTCAATGGGATAGGAGGTGGAGGTAAAAAACAGAGACGATGCCGAAATGCTCCATTCCTCACCTCCAAGACAGAAGGGAGTCTCGGGAGGAGGGGAGGGGAGGACATGCAAACTGAGTTAACCCTAGGGTTCCAATGTTACACTGGGCAGGATTAAAAACACGCAAGAAGTTGTTTTTTGTTACCAGCAATGACCCCTTTCCCCAAAAGTCATGAACGCTGCCGAATTTTATCCAGGGGTGAGAAGTAAAAACTGAGAAAGTGAGGGGGGAGGGGCCGTGCTGGGTCAAGCTGCTCAGTGCTTGTCCCTGAATGGTCCTCGTCCAGTGCGCCGGCCTGGGAACAACCGAAGCTGCTCTGATGGGAGAAAGGATGTTCCTGGCTCAGGGTGGGGTTGTGAGCCTCACCCACTTCTCCTCCGGGGAGCTGCCACCTCTTCCTGTCCCAACCCCAGGAGGGTCTGGGCCTTGACAGTGGGACTAAGATGCAGTGAGGAGCAGGGAAGGGCGTTCAGGGCTGAGGGGAGGGCGTGAGTGAAGGCAAACTGCTGCGAGTGCGTCTGCTCTGCTCGGGCGTCAGACACAGGATGGGCACCGAGGCTTCCCCACTGAAGAGATGCTTGGAGGGGGTCTGGACTCCTGCGCAAGCCCCAGAAGGCGGACCAGGCCCCCAGGAGGGAGACTCCTCCCAGACTGGGCCAGGCTGGCCCCAGGGTGCGAGAGCTGTCCAGCTGTGTCGGAGTGGAATCCTTGGGTTGGGGAAGCTGGGGCCCAGGTGGCTAGGGGTGCCCGTGTGCTGGGAGCAGGTCCATATCTTGAGTCATCGGGTGACTTAGGGCTCACCTCCATGGTGGGATGTCAGGGCAGCAAATGACGGACAGACCCCCCGGGGGGACAGGATTCTGACTATAATGGAGCCAGTTCAGCCATTCATCCAGTGGATAACCTTGGGCAAGCTACCGCTGAGCCCCAGTTTCCCCATCAGTAAAATGGCGATGGTAATAGCACCTGCCTTACGGAGTTATCATATGGATCAAGTCTGTACCTGAAGTTCTTGGCTTAGATGAGGACTATGTAAGTGTTGCTATTGTTATTTTTATTACTGGGATGATTTATTATTATAGTCATCGTTGTCCCATGCCCTGCCCCCATACCCTGACGCACACAGAATTCACAGCTTCCCCCCAGAGGGGTGAAACTGTGAGAGGAGTGGGTCTCGTCCCTGGAGGCCCCTAGGATCCCTGCTGCCACCTGCCGTGGGGGGCAGGGGGTGTCAGGCACCTTCCGCACAGCTGCTGGTGTCAAAAGCTTTCAGCTTCGGTCCAGAGCACTGGCTGGCGCCTCTGACGCTGACACGCACGTCTGTTTGGTCCCGGATGCACTCGTCCTTCATTCGCTTCCCCCTGCTTTCCAGTTCCTTCTGGCTGGTCTGTGGCACGAAGTCATTCCTCAGCTCTGTGTTTTTCCAGGGTCCTCCGTGATGTCACTGGGTGGTGCCCCAAAATTATGAGCATCACACAGTAAGTTATTCAGACTCACTTTTGAGTTTCTATAATGAGCTTACTATAATTTACATTGCATAAAAACACTGACCAATTTGCTGTCTTCTATGCCTAGCACTTCTCATGGGTTTCCTTTTTTAATTTGCACAATAGTCCTATAGGGCAGCTGCCATTATTATGCCCTTTGATGGGGCAGGTAGTGAGGCTCCGAGAGTTTACAGGCTTGTGCTCCCAGGGGACATTCCTGGGACGTGGCAGAGCTGGGATTTGAACCCAGAGCCATGTTCTTAGTAATATGTGATCACCGTAGACAAGTTAGAAGTGATAGATAGGTAAAAATTAAACTCACCCCAGTTCCACCATCCAGATAGAGCGGCCATGCACATTTGAGTCGGGAGGCCAAGGGTATAAATGGCATCTGCAGGGCGCCCTGGCCTGGAGCCTGCTTCCTGCCCCTCAGTGTGTCCGGCCGGGGCTGTCCGGTCCAGTGAGGCTGGGTGCCCCTAGCACCACAACTCTCAGACCCACCCTCTCTCTATTTGCACTAAATGAACATGCCTGGGAGTGCTTTGCTGTTTTGGTTGAAAGAAGAGGGACCAGAGAATCTGGAAGAAAAGTCAGCCCCAGAGGACAAAGGCCTGAGATGCCTGGGGAGTCAAGGACGGACAAGCCTGCTGTGTGGTCCTTTTGAGCCTCACACCCAGCTTTCTCTCTGAGAGAACGCTGAATTAAATACGAGCTTGGAGTTTGCACAGGCTTGGGCAAGATCTCCTAGCAAAGTGTCCAGTGGAGATTTCACATAGTGTAGTGAAGAAAGTCTTTCTCGTTTCTTACATGATACTTGCAACAAGCCAAGCTGAGTTCACCTCAGGGCCTTTGCACCTGCTGCACTCCCTGCCTAGAATATGCCTTGACCTTCTCTCTCTGCACAAGTGATTCCTTGTCATCACTCCAGTCTTGTCATCTGCTCAGAGAGCGCATCCCTGCACAGCCCCCTACACAGCTCATTCTCACTGCTCATCACAGTTTCGTTTTCTTCATACACCACCACTCTGGGAGTATCTTGTTCTTTCGTTTGTTTCTTGTTTGTGTGTGGCATTCCCCACTCCCCCCGCTAGAATGCAAGCTCCCTATTCCACGGGGCCTAGAATAATGCCCGGTGTATAGTAGGTGCTCAGTGACTTTACAAATGAATGGAAACTTTTCTGCCCTTGCTCGGGGTTCTCTCAGCCTTTGATTTGGTTAGAAGGAAAGAGGAGGAAGGGAAAGGAGAAAATGGAGAAGTCACTGTGTGTGGGGGGGTGGGGTGGTTTTGCAATGACTACCTGTGCTGGTCCCGGGCCTGTTGGCCCCAGATCCACCCTCCTCCGTCATTCCAGAAGATGCTACCAAGGGACTGGCTCCCACAGGCAGCAGGTTCCCAGCTCCTGTGTCCCTGGGCTCAGCCAGTGGGAGACCCTGATGGGGGGCTGGAAGTCGGGGGGAAGGGAGAAGCCGGGGTGTTGCCCCCATCTCCGTGCCTTGGACAGGGCTGCCAGCAGTGGCCGTGTCTCCCTTGTGGCTCCAGTGTCACCAGGCAGCCTTCCTGTGGTGCGAAGTCTTCTGGGTGACCCCAGATCCTGGACCCGAAAAGAACCATCCCCTCTCTTTGTCCCCACCATCTTGGGGCTGAGGCAGCTGCTCCTTTCTGCTGTTAACCTCTGGGTCGCCTCACTGTCCCTTGCTTGGTTTCTCAGCCTTTCTGTAGCCTGTATAACCACATCCCTGCTTTAATCCCCTCTGTTTGAAATATCCATCATTGCTTCTAATGATACAAATCCTGTGCCTTTGTAATGAGAAAAATAAATGAAAGTTGAATAAGTATTTGAGGGCTGCTGCTTGAGGGATGGATGAAGAGGAGGGTAGGACAGTGGGCCTGAGCAGTGGACTGCCTCTGCCGGCCAGGGCTGCGGCCCGACGTGCCCGGCAGGCAGAAATCACTTTCTGAATTTATGTGCCCGTCACCGTGGGATTTACGACGGGACAGCTTGTTTTTGCCAAGAGACAGATTTATGTGCACTAGGCACTGCCCGATAAAGGTCTAGGATTCTTTCTCTCCCGCTTTTGTAAACTCTCGCCAAGGTAAAGTGCTCTCTGAGGACCCTGCCAGGAAGGGCAGCGGGAAGCTCAGAGTGTGCTGCTCTTGACCAAGTGGCTGCCGCAATCATTGTCCGCCAGAGAAGAAAAGGAAAGGGCTCGAGTGGAATTACCCTGTGGGTTTTGACCACGGTTTCCCCGCAGTCCGATGGGACCCAGTCAGGCTCCCAGTCTCCCTCGGGTGGGCTGCTGGCTCTGGGAGACTGCCAGCCACTGGGCAGACTGGCATCCCCAGCTCTTAGGTGATGACGGATATTCGCAGAGAATGGTGGCTCCGCTCAGCTGAGACTCCTCCCTGGCCAGGCAGCGCCGTCACGCCCCAGGGGAGCAGGCTGGCTGAGTGCCACTGCAGACCTGGGTTCGCATCCTGGTCCTGCCGTTTGGGATCAGGCAAATGTCTTCACCTCTCAACCTCAGTTTGCACTTCTGTTAAGTGGAGCGATATCGTAGTAGCTGCCTGGAAGGGCTGGTCTGAGGCTTCAGGAGAGGCCTATGTAAAATGCCTGTCATGCAAAGTGTGGCATCTAGAGGTGCTCAAGAAATGTGAGTCTCCCCCACCATCATTTTCCTTTAGCTT
Source organism: Glossophaga mutica (assembly GCA_039655065.1). Taxonomy (NCBI): domain Eukaryota; kingdom Metazoa; phylum Chordata; class Mammalia; order Chiroptera; family Phyllostomidae; genus Glossophaga; species Glossophaga mutica. Next base: position 27,930,886 of record CM077315.1, read on the forward strand.
CTGGTTTCATAGCCAGGCAGGACTCGAAGTTGTTGTGTATCAGTCAGGATGTGTTTGGTGGTCAGTAACAAAAAGCTCCAGTTGAAGTGGCTTAACCCTAAGGAAGATTAGCTGTCCTCTGTAACAAGAAGCCCAGAGGTAGGAGGGCTCCCAAATGGACTAAATTTAGTAGTTCAGTATTTCGGACCGTCCAGCCTGGTTTCAGGAGTTGTAACCCTCACCCCATGGTGAACTGTGTAAGAGCCCAAGGGACCCACTTCATCTGGGTCTGTTCTGTCACAAGGACATGACCTACTGAGGAGACAAAGCTTATCTCCCTGGCAGGAGTGCTGCTTCTGCCTCATCCATCTCTGGCCCAATTGCTTGGTTGGCAGTCAATGATGGGTAAGACTCCTCATGGGAGGGGCAACCTAAGCCAGACACGACCACTTGGGAGGCCTCATGGAAGGACTCGGGGGGTTGCAGCAAAGAGGATGTGATGGACCCTCGCCCCCCTGGCTATTCTGACATAGCCCGAGTCCTCATTTCCATCTGGGAGATGTCTCCTGCTTCCTAATCGGCTTAAAGCCTGAAACTGTGGGGGTGAGCGGTGCAGCCCTGTCCTGGCCAGGATGGCTCCTTGGGTGATTGGCATAAGAAAGAATTCCTAAAGTCCTGTGAAACCTGCTTTGCTAAGAGTGCTCTTCCTGAGGTGACAAGTGTCCCAGGAGGAAATGAGCATGTCTCCCAAAGTCTGGCAACCCCCCTTCCTGACAAACACTGGCTCCGATTAAGCCCTCAGATTTCTTTGACATGTTAAACTTGTATTCCGGTGTATTGGAGCCCAATAAAAGCCTAGTGAGGATGGGGCTCTGGGTCATTCTCCTCAGAGAGTTTGACCCCTTTCCTCCCCAAGCAGAAGATGTCTTGGTAGTTTTTACTTTCATCCGTGACGGAGGGATGGGGCTCTGCGGGCGGAGCCCCCCCACATCTGGCCCCCAGGACAGGGTCCCCAGCAGCTCAGCAATGCCACCAAGGACTGAGTTTTTTGGGTTATTTTTTTAAGATTTTATTTATTTATTTTAGACAGAGGGGAAGGGAGGGAGAAAGAGAGGGAGACACATCAATGTGTGGTTGGCTACTGTGCGCCTCCTACTGGGGATCTGGCCTGTACCCCAGGCATGTGCCCTGACTGGTAGTCGAACCCTCGAATCTTGGGTTCGCAAGCTAGCACTCAATCCACTGAGCCACACCAGCCAGAGCAAGATTCAGGTTTTATTTTCCATGCTGCCATTGCAGTGTGGGCTTCACTCTTCGACTGACTCTCTTCATGGTGACAGAATGGCTGCTGCAGATATGATGGCTGCATCATATCCTGGTGTGCTGAGAAGCCATCACTTTCCAGCATGTCTCCCAGGTATGAGGACTACTTTCCCAGAAGCACCGCACCTCACTGCCCCTCATGCTTCACTGGTCCAGATAAGATGGCAGACTCATTTTGAACCAATCCCCAGTGAGGAGGGTGGGAATACATGGTTGGCTTAGGCTAATCATTGGGAGTTAGGGCTGTAGGGGAGTCAGCCACCCTCACCACTGGGTGATCTCTCTTTGAAATCCTGTTCTCCCCACACTTTACTCCAAATCCTCCTGTTTTCTCTGGATGTGGTAAGAGCCTTCTCTCTACCCTCCAAGACCCTTTAGACTTTCCAACCCAGTGGGCCTGGGGGCAGAGTCAGTGGCCCTGCCTGGAAGAGCCTTCTCACCGTACCCTCCCCGTGGCTTTGCGGAGCTCCTCATCTCTGAGTTTAGTTGTCCTCCTGGTCACAGCTTTTCCCCGCGCTCTCTCTCAGGGGGGGTTTCCCATAATCACTTTCTCAGACTTTTGTGTCCTTACTGCATTTAGCACAATTTACCTAGTTTTTTGGTCTGTGTCTCCACACCCCCAAACCCCCTACCCTTGCCCCCTGGACCACCCCCCATTGTGACAGAGGGGATTTCTCTCGGGTTTTATCCAGGTCCCACCGTGTACCAGAACCTGTGCCAGGGCCCAGGACCCTCACCACCCCACCCCCATCCCCATCACAGGGCCTTCTGCACTGGCGAGTGCTCCAGCAAAGCATGAGACGAGCAGGAACGGGGAAACACTTATTTCCCTTGTAAGTTAAGACATTCCTCTAGGGAAAGATTGTGTGAAATCTCCAGCTCACCTCCCAGGCCAGACATCCGCAGAGGGGAATGTTCTCACATCCACATTTTTGGGAATTAGAGTTTTGTTTTTGTTCTTTCTTTCTTTTTTTTTTTTAAATGACATTCTTGGCAAACGGCATCTTGGATGGTTTTGCCTGGCTCAGGTTTTGTGTGGCCCTTGTCAGCCTCTCCCTTGGTTGTCTGACCTTGACCCCCCATGAGGTTGACCTTGAGCTGTCATCAAGACCACAAAGGCAGAAGGGAATGAGGGAGTGGTCAGTAAGCGGAGGAGGGTCAAGCAATCTGCCAAAAGAAACAGCTCTGCAGGTGTCTTGGCAGTCAAAACTCGAATCGGTTTCTCTTCACCTGGTCCTTTTAGTTTTTCCTACTTTACTGAGGTAAAATTCACATTAAAAAATGAGCCATTTTAAAACGTTCAGTTCAGTGGCATTTAGTGCATTTGCAGTGTTGTGCAACCACCACTACCGCCCAGTTCCAGAACATTCTCTTCCCCCCGAAGGAAACCCCAGACCCATGCGGTGGCTCCCACCCCCGCACCCCCGCAGCCCTCCCAAAGCTCTCCTCTGCCTCCTGCCCCTGCGGCTGTGCCCGCCCTGGACGGTTCGCGTGTGTCTGACTTCCCCACCTCTCGTGTTCCCCAGGGTCGTCCGTGTTACGGTGTGAATTAGTCCTTCACTCCTTGTCTGTCACATGGCTCTATGAGCATCTGTGGATTCATTCACCTTTGGGTGGACATTTGGGTATTTCAACTTCGGGGCTTTGTAAGCAGTGCTGCTATGAACGTCTGTTGACAAGGTTTTGTTTGAACTCTTGTTTTCAGCTATTTCAGGCGCATACCTAGCAGTGGAATTGCTGGGTCATGTGGTATTTCTGTTTAAATGTCTGAGGAAATGCCAGACTGCTTTCCACAGAGGACGCCCCATTTTACATTCCCACCAGTAGTGTACAGGGGTCAGTTTTTCCGTATCCTTGCCGAGCCTCCTTATTTCCTGTTTGTTTGTTTTTTAATTCTAGCCACCCTAGTGGGCGGAAGGTGCTTTCTCCCTGGGCTTTAATTTGCATTCCTCTGTCAGCTATGATGCGGAGCATCTTTTCACGTGCTTTATTGGCACCCGTATGTCTTCTTTGGAGAAATGCCTACTCAAGTCCTTTGCCCATTTTTAAATTGGGTCGTTTGTCTTTTTGTGGCTGAGTTTCAAGAATTCTTTATATATTCTGCCCCTTTAATTTTTTATGCCCCTATTTGGATGTGATACAAACTGAGAGCACCACGGAAACTTCGATGCACTCTCACCGAAGTCCACCCGTGGGTTGCACGTCGCCCCGTTTGCTCACCGCCTGCTCTGTTGGGATGGCAGGTCTCTCGCTACGGTGTGTGCAGAGCTGGACCGCTGGAGTTATGGCGGTGACACTAACGGTCAGCACCCTGGCCCCCCAGTGTGGCTGTTCTGGTCTGTGAGGGTGTTATCGGAACTCCTGCAGGCAATGCTAACCGTGCAGCCCAGTTGACTGAAGTGACTATATGAAGTTGACTATAGGTCAGGCATTTTTACCTTTGTCTCAACACAGCCGAGGCAAGGTGTTCAGCCTGGGAGATGGAACAGAGCCGGGGTGGGGTGGCAGCAGTGGTCGGCAGCTCACAATCAGATTTGCTTTGGGAGAAAAAATAAAAACAAGTGGACTAGTCAAAACCTGCTTTGGGGTGGGTCCAAGTCCGGGAGAGAAAAAAAAGCAAGAGAAATCCAGTAAAGGCCTGGCTCAGCTGCTGGAAGGACCTGAGTCCGCTGACAGGTTGGGGCCTCAGCTGGGAGAAGGGGGCAGAGAACCAGGTCACCTTCAAACCTGGCCTTTCAGCCCGAGGCAGGTCACGTTGGCCAGAGCTGAGAGGTCAGTTTCCCAGGAATTTGGCCCTGACTGGTCGGTCAGGGCAGGAGGAGGCCAGCAGGCTCACTGGCGTTGGAGAGAGAAGCTGTGAGTTAAGGGGGAGCCAGACACCACGTGGAGGTCAGTGATAGGATGGCCGGGTGAACTGAGGTCAGGGTCTGGCTCTCCAGGAATAAGGCAGCCCAGGGCACATCTGCTTTCATTCACAGCCTGGAGCAGAGCTGGGCTCCGAGGTTCAGGAGGCTGATTGTGCAATTCCAGGGCCATTTTCCACCACCAACCCCACCCCCCTCTCGCACATTATGCTGGGAGGAGGGAACTGCGGAGAACAGCACCTCCCAGGGGCCCAGCAGGCCTCTGTGTTCCATACCACCCCCTCCCCTAACCCCCGCCCAGCTTCCTGGCTCCCAGAGCAAAGGCTTGCCTGAGGCGCCCCAGCATCTGGGGGCCCGGCTGTCTTCCCCCACAGGCGCAGAGGCTTGCTGCCAGGGCCCACAAGATTCTCAGAGGCCGAGGAAAGTGCTGTAATTGCTCTTAAAATCAGAAGAAAACACATAACCCAGCCTGTATTGTTACCGGAAAGGGGACCTGGCCCTTGGCGGGTCTGTCTAGGGCCGGCCAGCAGTGTGGGTTCTTGATTTCATGCAGGAAAGATCGTACAACATGAGTTGTAAGGTGATTTTCTTTTGGCTTTTATTTTTAATTTTTTATTTGTTTAAAGTTTTTTAAAATTGTATTCTTACTTATTCTATTACAGTTATCCCAATTTTTCCCCCTTTGCCCTTCTTCTGCGTCCAGCCCACCCTCACCCCCACCCCCACAGTCCATCCCCACACTGCTGTCCATGTCCATGGGTCCTTCATACATGTTCTTGGACCAGTCCCTTCCCCTTCTTTCCACCATTATCTCTCCCCCTCCTCCCCTCTGGTCACTGTTAGTCTCTTCCCTGTTTCCATGTCTCTGGTTGGATTTTGCTCATTAGTTTATTTTGTTCATTAGGTTCCACTTATAGGTGAGATCATATGGTATTTATCTTTCACTGCCTGGCTTATTTCACTCAGCGTAATAGTCTCCAGCTCCATCCATGCTGTCACAAAAGGTAAGAATTCCTTCTTTCTTTCTGCTGCGTAGTATTCCACTGTGTAGACGAACCACAGTTTTTTAATCCATTCAGCTACTGATGGGCACTTGGGCTGTTTCCAACACTTGGCCATTGTAAATAATGCCTCCATAAACATCAGGGTGCATAAGTTCTTCTGAATTGGTGTTTCGGGATTCGTAGGGTATATTCCCAGCAGTGGAATCACTGGGTGGAATCCAGGTGATTTTGAGAGGATGTTTAATCAAAGCTGGGAACAGTGAAACAGGGGCGGGCCTAGGATGGGAGCAGCACAGGAGAGAGACCAGGTGGGGCTGCTCAGGCTCTAGAAACATTGTGGGAACAAAGCGAGCCAAGGGGGGCTGCCGTCAGCTCACTGGAGGGTCGGAGAAAGTGAGCCTTGGGAATAGGTTCCCGGTGGTAGCCTGGGATGAGTTGCTGCTGCCCATTGCTCCCTGGTTGCAAGTCTGGTGGGACCTCTTAGAGTTTAGGAGATGCTCACCTGTGGGGGAAGGAGAGGGGGAAGAGGGAAAGGGAGGGAGAGCACCTGCTGGGTCCTGTGTTTTGAGGGTTTTTAAAGGCTGGGAATTTAAGAAAGGTCTTAGGGGAGACTTCAATAGACTATTCATCTGTTCTCCAGGTGTGCCCTTTCAGGGCCAGGGTGTCCACTGATGGGTCAGTCCAGGGCCGGGGGTCATTAGCTGCCAGCCTGGTTTTGCTGCTTTTCTGGGCCTGCAGCTGAAATCCAACTGAGGCTTAGCTGTTATCTCTGGGGAGGAAAGGTCAGGGGGTCTGAACCGCTTTACCACAGCTTGACCATTGATATGCTGGGGGAGGAACGGCCACCCTGGGGCACAGATCCAGCCTGTTGTGCCTGTTGCTAGGCACCCAGGGCTTTTTCTTCATCTGGGGGTAAATTGCTTGGCCAGTTTGATCAGCTATTGATCTCACTTTCCTCATTCTATTTGCCATGGAATTTTCCTAGCTTCTTACTACCCTTCCTCAGTACTACTTTAATCGTTTTGTTTTTTTTTTTAGCAATGAACATTGATAAAAAAGAGCAATAGAGCATTTAAAAATGTTTTTACTGTTTTGTAATAGAGGAAGGCGTCCAGACAGGCAACAATGCCAAGGGCCTGAAGAGGAAGCAGCCTGATCTGGACGGAGCCACCGAGCCCCGGAGCCGCAGAGTGTGGCCCATGGCGGGGGTTGGTTGCCTGCCCCGTCTCACTCCCCCACAACAGGGCATTCTACCCTGGTCTGCCGGAACCGAAAACCCGTTCTCTCTCCGACTTTGACTTTCTGCTCTTGAGTACGGCCCCTCTTACTAGGTCAGCTCCCCAAGTTGTACGTCCTTGCTGGAACTCAGCTGCCCTGCGGACTCATGGTGTAATAATGACTTTGAGCGCAGGCTCTGAAAGTGAATGTCTGGGTTGAACCCAGCTCTGCCAATTGTCAGCTGCATATGGTTGAACAGGTTGTTCATTTCTCTGACCCTCAGTTTCTCTGTAGTAAAATAAGGATAGTAAGAGTGCCTAGCTAACAGAGTTGTGATAGGTTAGATGAGTGAATATTTTTAAAGCACTTGAAACTATGCCTGGTACCACACACACACAAAAAAAAACCCCACAAAGAAAAGCCATCTAAGTATTTATTAAACACATTTGAAGTCCCATAAATGCAGAGGCTCAGCTTGGTTTTGCTTTCTCTGGTATCTGCAGGCCTTGCACATAGTAGGCATTCAAATGTTGGAATGAATGAATGAATTCTATTTCTCCTTCTTTTGTCTGTATGTTTCCTTCTGCTGGAAGTCATTCACACTTTAGTGTGAAGTGTGAGTCAATGCCACCCAGTCCCCTTTCCTAGAGCATGCCATGGAAGAAAATGTTTTGCCTCCCTGAGGAAGGAGCACAAAGCCTTTGTGATCAGGTGGGGGCATTTCATCAGGAGTGGAAGGGCAGAATTTATCCTGAGAGCCTGTGACTGGGGGCCATGTCCTCTGCTCCATAGAGTGAGGCCCCTAAACACTTGTGCTCTTTATGTTTTCCTCCCTTTTCGGAGAGCGGGAAGCCTTAGGCAGGCGGCAGCTGTCAGAGCCCAGCAGGCAGGCTTCACCAGCAGGCCCTCAGAATGGAGCGGATGAAAGGCCTGGCGGGCTCCAAGGCTTTCCCAGAGGAAACCTGGCCCACGGATCCGCAGGGAGCCACACTCACAGGAGGACAGCCCACTAAGCTTGGGATCAAGTGCAGGTCACCAGCACTCAGAGAAGCAAGACTTCTGCCACTTGGAACATGGAGTTCTGAGGCTTGGCAAAGAGCCTGGGAGGAGCCGCCGGCCCTGAAATCTGCTGGACCCCAGGCCCTGGCTGCCACCTGGACCCGCAGCCGGGAGTCCCCAGGCTGGCTGTCTGACCAGATCCTGCTTGTCCCTGAGCAGAGGAAAGTAGCTGCTTTCCCAAGTCAACTTTTCCATGTCAATCTCTCCTCTCAGAGCTTTTTCTCTTTCCACAAAAAACCTGCAGTGCTGCTCTGTTCCTGGAGTAGGCACCTTGCTGTCCTCCAGACTTTAAAGGGTCATTTTTGTAAGTTAATGTTGGGAAGAAATTAACTGATGGGTCACTGCTGGACACCCGGGGTCCCTGTGGTCCAAATACTACTGCAGAGCTTATAGCTCAAGTGAAGAGCATTTATTGAGCACCTACTGTATGCCAAGCCCTGTGCCATGTACTGAGGGAAGCATGAACGGAGACTTCATGCATCTAGCCAGCACTTACTCAGTGCTGATGTGGGCAGGCCCTGGGGAAGGTGCGGAGGTGCAGGCAATAAGGCTCAGATACTTGACCTTGTAAAGCCAAGATCCCACTCTGTGGTGGATGAGCTTCCTGCTGCCACTGTAACAAATGACCACAGACTTGGTGTCCCAGATGAAAGAGCTGAGGGGCAGTAGCAGATGAGAATTTCCCAGAGTCACACAGATAGAAGCTGAGCTGGGACCTGGCCCAGGTGCCTCTGAGTCTAGAGCTCGGGTCCCTTTTGCTTCACCTGGTGGTGTGTCACAGTGGTCAGACAGGTGTGGGGTTGAGCATCCGCTCTGCTACCAGCTGCCTGACCTCACGCCAGTATTCCTCTGTCTCCCCACCTGTGAACTGGGCATCAAAACAGTACCTATCTTGGGTTGCTGTGAACAGGTGATGGACTATAAAGTTTGTGAAATACTGATCCCTGTGTAAGACACTCACACTGACATTATAGAACACTGATGATGTACGTGAAACACTTCACACACACAGTTTCATTGAACTCTCCCAAGAAACACATATGTCCACATGAGGAACTGTCCACGTGCCTGCATTAGAGAGGAGGACCCCGGGTTTGGAGGGGGTGAGTCGTCTCCCCGAGGCCACATGCTCAGCCAGCCCCCATTCAGCAGTGTCTTCCTAAGAAGCTTTTGTGGGCAGACAGAGTTTGTCAGCCCAGCTCGAAATTTGGATGAGGCAGCAGCTAGAATCCCCACCCATCCTGCTGTGCTGGCTCCCCTACGTGCCCACCCCCACTCACCCCAGCCCTCCCAGCTGTGAAGCCAGCATACCTCCTCTGGAAGAGACCGCCCCAGCCTGCAAGGAAGTGCTCATTATCCCAGTGTCACAGGGCCACTCCCAGCCACGTCTCCAAGCAAGCCAGAGATGCCTCCTCCTGCTGCCGGCCAGCTGACCACTGCCTGGTTGGAATCTCTGGGGCCAGATGTTATAGGGCAAACTAAAAATAGCCAGGGGGGCCGGCCACCACTGGGGGTGGGGTTGGAGGTGGGGGCGTGTGCTGGGCATGGACACATGATCTGAGGGACCCTGTTAAATGGACCTAAGATAGTCTAGCAGAGTATGCACACTTTTGCTCCCCATTCATAGGACCCACCTGGGGAAGGGACCCTTCTTTTCTGAACATCTGGGAAGAAACCCCTTCTACCAGCTGCAGGATGGGCAGCGGCAGGAGGAAGGTCATCTGGATTCTGTGCTCTCTGCTTCTTCTCCTTGAAGCCACTTCTGCCAAGAATATCTGGAAACCGGCATTGCATTCAAGGCTGCCTAAGAAATCCCACGTAAGTGCCGTGAGTGCTGGGCTGGGGAGGGTGGGAAAGGATGAGCCGTCCCCGGACACTGTACATTCTGTAAGCAACCCCCACATGCAGGAGGGCAGGACGGGTGTGTTTCTTTATCTGTGAGTGTCAAAGTTGGGTGGTGGGCAGATAGAACTCATGCTTTCGAAGGACTCCTTGTCTGCAAGCAGAGAAGCAAAGAGAACACCAAAAATGTGCAAGGGGAGTGGGAAGTACTTTTGCCTTCCACAGTGTACTTTCTCCTGACAAAAGAGCATCTGAGTCTTGGACTCAAAACTGAGTGCTGCATCTCAACAGTCAGTAACCAAAGGTTTCTGAAATGTAACTATGCATTCATGCACTTCCTTTCTTATTCAGTAAGCTTTTACTGGGCACCGTTCTGGGCCAGGCACTGTGGTGGGTCCAGAGGGTACCAGACAGAGACACCAGCTCCCACCCCGGAGGGTGGCACAGTTGAGCAGGAGAGGCAGCCAGGTGATAGGTGAGGGCAGCACAAAGGGCTGGCCTCTGTCACAGCCGGTGTCTGCAGCCAGGGCTCTGGTTTGAGCTCTGGCTCTGCTGCGCACCAGCTGTGTGATGTCAGGCCAGTCGTTGGGCCTCTCAGAGCACCAGTGACCTCATCTGCTCATTTGAAAACTACAGGATATGTTTCCTTCAATAAGTGCGTTTGATCACCACTATTTACCAGGCACTGTCCCAGTCTGTGGGGACACAGACATCCGACCCCTGTCTTCAGGAATTCACGTTATGGTCGGAGAGACAGAGAATAAGTGAGAAATAAAAGGAAAACCTAGTGTGTTTGATGACAAGGGCTGACAGGAGAAATAAAGCAGGAGGGGGGCTGGGGGAGAGAGCGGGGGTGGGGGTGGGGAGGACCGCGCCCCTGCCCCGGGAGCGAGGAGGCGTAGAAGGGTCTAGGAGACAACACCAGCACTCTCTGCATATGCGTGGGCATTAAGTGACAATATGCATGAAGTTCTCAGTGCCTGGCAAGTGGTCAGTACATCTTGATGACGTTTAATTAAATAATTGTGAGATCAGGGCATGCTTGCCTCCCCAGGCAGAATAGAGGTTCCTCAGGGTGCAGCCTTATTCTATCTCATTTAGCACAGTGTTCCTGGTGCCTTGCCAGGTGCCTGTCATTAAGCTGGCGTCCAGTGCATTCTTGTGGGGAAATTATGGGCAGATGCAATGGAAGCACAGAAGAACCTGTGCAGCTCTGCCCCAGGGGAGTCAGGGAGAGTTTTCCAGTGTTGGAGGCATTTAACTTGGGGCTTTGGAGGATGAATAGGAGTTTGCCAGATAGAGACAAGGAAGAGGGGCTGTTTAATGAGCACAGGCACGGTGGAGTGCATGCAACTGCATTGAGGCTAATCTCTCCTCCAGGGCTCACATTCTACAGGTCAGGCAGGAGGACTTGGGGAGTGGAAAAGAGTAGTAGTGAGTAAAAGGATGGTAGGGTATTGAGAGCAGGGAGAGCTCATGTGAGATGGTATAGTCACAGAAGGCTTCCTGGAGGAGGTGAGACCCTAGCCAGAATGGCATTCCTGGAACTCCTTCCTGGAACTCCATGTGGACTGAGGGGTGGAGGCAGAAACAGTGCATCTTAGAGCCCCTGAGGGGGCTGACCTCACTACAGGAGAGGACTTGTGTGTGCAAGGATGGGGAGAGACCTCTTGGGTTTGACTGCCCCATGCTCTTTGCTGGCCCAACAGCACAATTTCATCCTCCCAGGCATTTAACACTTGGGACCACAAAGCAATTTCCAACACATCACCTGGTCTTATCTCTACCTTGTCCTGGGGTGTTGCAGGAGCAGGATTTCCAACACATCATCTGGTCTTATCTCTACCTTGTCCTGGGGTGTTGCAGGAGCAGACACTGTGACATCTCACTGGGAGGAATGTCGAGGCTGGGGGTGGGGGGTGGGGCCAATGAGCACAGGGGATGGGAGGATTCTTTTTAAAAACACAGGCCTAAGACTATACTTTCAGGGATCATTTCTATAGTTCGTTAAAAACACAGGCCTGGATGGGCTTCAGAAACTGAACTGCTCCTAGCCACCCTCTGTCAAATGCAAGCACTTGCAGTGTGCCCCTCGCTGAGTTGGAACTCTCCCTGGTTATTGACAGCATCAGCATCCCTCCCCAGTGCTGAGACCAGGAGGGATTTGTGCCAAGAACCTGCCTCAGAGAAAGCCCTGGGGAAAGACAGGCTGGTGACTTGTGGCTCAGAGGATAAGGAGGCTGCGCAGGGTGCCGGGGCCCAGGGATTCATCTCAGCAGCATCTCTGATGAGCTATGCAGCCTCGGGCTACTCACCGCCCTCTCTGAGCCTCAGGTTGTTACCTGGGAAATGAAGGCAGAGGACCAGATGGCTTCCAGGGCCTTTTCAGTTCTGATTCTAACTTCCCTGCAAATATTTAGCAGGGAATCTAGGAGTCCTGGGAAGCGAGCCCTACACACTCAAAGATGGGACTTTCTCATGTGGCCTCCACAGCCCCCACCCAAGTTGAGTCAGACCCCTGGGTTCTTGAGGGTTATGGAGCAGGTCAGGGTGGGGTGAGGCCAGGGGTCCAGTAACATGCTGAAGCCAGATGGGACCCACCTGGAGAGTTAAACAGAGCCCTCAGTAAAATTAAATCATATAAATGTATAATCATGTGATTCAAATTTTTTAAAGGAAGTACTCATTAGAACTGTTTTACTTTCTGTACTTATTTCACTCTTCTCTCAAGATTACTTACGTTGATGGTATCTATGCGATGGAAATAGCAGCTATTGAGGAGCTATTGCATCTCCTTATTCAGCACCCTCCTGTTGGTAGCTGGAAACCAGCCACGGAGGGAGTTTCAGCCCACGGACACTCGCAAAGGCCGTACCTGAGAGCTGGTGGTCAACACTCACCACTCCCTGGGCGTCTGCCCCCTGTATCGGCCACCCTCTCTCACCTGCCCAAAGCCCCGCCCCTCGGCAGAGTGGGCCACGAATGGGCCCTGAGGCACTTCCCGAATTACAGCCTGGGGACTCAGAGACAGTGCCAGAGAGGAGGACACTGCCTTCTGTTCCCACGGGACCCCTATGGGAGGCTTGTAAGGAGAAGGCTTCTCCTCTCTGAGCCTCAGTTTCCTCATCTGCAGCATTGGAGCGACTGCTTTGCAGTCCGATAAGAAGACCATGGGGAGCCTGCAGCTCCGTGCCTGGCAAAGAGCCACCCTCTCCACATCTGTGCTGTTTAAAACAAAATGAAAAGCAGAACCAAATATTTATGAGACGAGATAAGACAGAAGTGGAATGTTTGTAAGTAGCCCAGTGACCTTTCCTGGGAGCTCAGGGTCAGTTGCAGGAAGCTGGGGTTTGGGTCTTCTCTTTCCTGGCATTCGGTGAAACTCACGAGAACAAGTCTTTCCTGAGCACGCCCTGTGCACCAGGCCAAGAGCTGGCTGTGCATCGACTCTCAGGATCCTCTCGGCTCATCTGCCAGGTGGGACCCATTGCCATCGCCATGTCAGCCTGGGGACCGCGTGGCCCAACGATCCCAGCATATTGCTGTGGCCGTGAGCCTGTTTTGCCCTCTAAGCTCCAACCAGGGCAGCAGGAAGTATCTGTGCGGTTTGCACGCTGACCGGAGGTGCCTGCCCAGAGGAGGGGACAGTGAGGGGCTGCAGCAGCCAGGATCACGGGAATGCCCTGCTCACGTGCCCCTCTGCACATAGTCCGCCCCTCTGCAGTAGCCCACCCAGAGGTGTGTCTTGGGTGAGCACGGCAGCCTGCAGCAGCCAGGAGCCCATGCAAAACTGGCGTTCCTTCGTGGCCCTTGTTATTTCTGTGGGCTCAAGTGCCTTCTAAGGCCTCTCTTTTATTTTTCACGAAGTTGCAAGAGGGGGAGAGGTGATGGCCTGGAGCTGTACACACATCCCCTCCACTCTCCTCATTTCCTGAGCCCCAGCAGCTTCACCTTGGTCCCCACAGTGCTCGCTGGTCCACATGTAGAGTTCCCTTAAACATTTTCATAACATCCTCGCTTCTCCTTCACAGCATTTAACTCCATTATTATTATTTCCAGGATTTGTTTCTTTACTGTGGTTTGATTTAGTTTTTCATGAACTACTTTTGCAGACGACAAAAAAAATTAGTTTGCTTTATCTGTGTGATGCTTTGTTTGGTGTTTGTCACTTGTCAAGGAGCCAAGGCACATGAAGGCGAGGACCATGTCATCTGGCTCTCCTTGTACCTAGCCCAGTGCCTGGCACGTAGTTGGCCTGGGAACTATGCCTTCACCGTTAAATGAACTAATAAATTGCGTTAAAACCTTCCAGAACAGTATAGAAGGGATCAAAAGTTCGAAAAGACTTCCCGGAGCACAGTTGTGCTCAGTGGACACCAGTCAGAGACTTGGTGGGTCTGCGGCCTTGCTCTCCGCTTGCACTGCCGTGGGGCTGTCGCCAGCGTGAGATCAGTTTTGAGTTTCTCTCTGAGGAAGTCCCATTAGCCGTGCACCAAATTCTGCCCTCAGAGCCCAGTGCTGAGGTCCCAGCAGCGTCAGGAAATGGCGCTCGTCAACGCGCGCTGAACTCTGCGTCCTCTGGTCTGGGGAGAGACATATTTTTAGAGCTTTGACGTCCAAATTCCAAAGGAAGAGCGATGAATGCTTAGAAGAAAATTGGCTTTCTTCCTGCACCGAGCAAACAAATCCTGGGGTACACTTTTATTGGTCTGATTGTAAAGTTCCTGGAACATTCCAAAGATGGGGAAAGTTTTGCTGGCAGAATGAATGGGGAGGGCCGAGGGAGAGACTTGGGTAAATTGGGAGAGGCCTGGAGGTTGGATTCTTTCTCCTTAAATGGAAACTGTTTCAATTATTTTCCTGATTATGAAAATGATGTTTATTGTAAAAGAAATTCAGACAGATTGTTATAAGTAAGGAAAATAACTTAAATGCTTCCTCGAAAACATAGCTCTGTTGACATTTTGGGGTATGTCTGCCCAGATGTGTTAATGAAGCACCCCCACATTTTTTTCCACACACACATTTTTCCTTGAGATTGTATTCGTACTGTTTGAAGAACTTTTTTTATTAGGATAACATTCACATAGCCATTTCAGAGTGAACAATGGCGCTTGGTGCCGTTTCAGTGCCGCTCAGTGGCAGTCGGTGCTTTCGCAGCACTGCGCAGCCCCCACCTCTATCTCGTTCCAGGGCATCTCTCTCATCCCAAAGGAACCCCAGACCCATGACGCAATCGCTCCCCATTCCCCAGCCCCCAGCCCTGGCCACCACCCATCTGCTTTCTGTCTCTACAGATGTGTCTAGTCAGAACATTTCATGTAAGTGGAGTCATATAGGACATGGAATTGTGTCTGGTTTATTCTTACTGTTTCATACCTTATGTTTTTCATTGAGCAATATATGGTATGTTGATATGGTAGATATGTGTCCCCATTTTGAAAGCTTCCATGGTGTTCTAGGGTACAGATGTGCTGTTATTTATTTGTCCGTCCTCCTTTGGTTGGACATCCCAACTGTTTGCTTCGGTGGAATCAGACCTGGACTAGCAGAACTGGGATTCCTACCGAAGGAGCCAGAACTGACACTTTCCTCACCTGCTCGCCTAATAGCAGCAGAATGGCTTTGCACATCTGCAGAGGCCTCCAAGACTCTCTCTCCCGAGGAGCAGAAAACAGCCACCAGGCCGATAGATAACCTTGAGAGAGTCACTTTTGTCCAAGCAAGGCACACAGACCTGGGAAGCTCCTGTCTGAGCGGCGCTGTAGATGTACGTCCAGCAGCTGGAAACAGACCTGCTCTACAAGCCCGTAGCAGGCGTGGAAATAGCAGATGAAATTCATGGGGTGCTCTGGGTTTTTTGTGAAGGATGTTGTCAGTCTGGAGTGAGCCGCCTCGTTCTCAGAGGGATTTGACCTGCTATTATTTTCTTTTTGACTGAGTGGCAATGGAGGGGTGGGCTGGCTAGGGCTGCAGAGAGTGTAGGTCCCCAGGACACAGTGGGAACAAAACCAAGTGCCTAAAGACAGCATATTGTAGGGTATGAAAAACTTGAAACTGATGAGTCTGTCAAACACAGTGTTCCCGTGGTAACCAGGGGTTTGGAGATAAAGGCCAGAACCGTGAGGGTATCTGGATGAGAGGCACAGCCCTTGCAAAGCCCAGCTGTGGGACCAGTCTTATCGTGTCCCAGGGGCCTCAGCAAGGCCAGAACACTGCACAGGAATGAGCAAGGGGGAGAGTGGTGGGAGGAAGGACAGACATGGAGGGGTTGGGGCAGCTGAGATTTGATCTTTAGGCCAAGGACTTTGGCCTTTCACCCTTTGACACCCACCCTCCCCCATGGTCTGGGAAGCCATTGAGGGTGATCTACTTGTTTCTTCGATAAAAGTCCATTCTTTCACCCTGACCAGTGTAGCTCAGGTGGTTGGGTGTTGTCCCACAGAGCAAAAGGTCACTGGTTCGATTCCTAGTCAGGGCACAGCCCTGGGTTTCAGGTTTGGTCCCCGGCCGGGCATGTCCAAGAGGCAGCCTGTCGCTATTTCTCTCACACGCATCAATGTTTCTTTCCCTCTCTTTCTCCCTCCCTTCTCCTCTCTCTAAATATAAGGAAATCAAATCTTTAAAAAACAGTCCATTCTTGCTCAGAACTCCAGGAGACATCCTTTGTTTAGGACTTCCTTTGCCTATCACCTTGCAGAACTCGAACTATTTTTTGAAACCTTTCATGCTTTCATCCACCCCCTCAGGGAAAGCAGTGCTTTGTCACCTGCCACCACCTGCTGCTGCCAAGGCACCAGCTAAAGAACTCAGGGAGATTTGACTTCCAAGGCGCTTGCCGCTTTTGTTCTCTCCCAGTTCTGAGAAACGTGGAACTCTCCTCTCCTGGGGGAGCAGCGGCGTACCTACAATTGGTCTCTCTATACGCACCCTGTCGGGGTACCATTAGGGGCTCACTGTACTGGGAGGCTTCGGAGGGGGGTGAAAAGTGTTTCACTTCTGATCTCCAGGTTTCCTTAAATTTCATAAATGAGGCTTGGTGTACAAGCAGGCCAGGCGGAAAAGCCAGCCACCTCCTCCAGACCACGCACGGGCATTCCCATCACCCTCCGAAGGAGGCCGGGGCAGCTGTCACATTCCATTAGGGCTAGGGTGCTGGGGCCCCAACGTGAGCCCAATGTCGTTAATTCTGAAGAAAATGAACAGGAGCTAATGATGTAGGATTATGTCCTCTGCTTGCAGCTTGGAAATTATTCATGATGGCACTTGGAATCAGGGAGACCAGACGGAGCAGGGACAGTGAAAAGGCTGAACCAGGGTGTGCTCCCATCTACCCCGTGTTTGGGGGAAGAGCCGCCAATCTTAGGAAGCTTTCCTTTCCTTATCTGCAAATGATGGATTTGTGTTTGTACTTTTCACAAACTAAACCACCTATGTGAGGGAGAAAAATAAATTTTCTGCATGAAGCTGGGGTGGGGGCCAGGAGACTCACCCCGCCTAGGCCGTTCTCCTCCCCACTGGCTTACAGCTTTCTTTCCTCTCTTGCTTTCCCTCTGATCCCTTGCTGGGGGGGGGGGGGGATGGTGGTCCCTTGGAGGAAGTTTTAAAACCGATAGTCCTTGGGATTGCTCCAGTTCCCAGACTCACAGGCTGGGGACCTATACTCGGTGGTCCGACGCCCTCTACAGGGTTTGGGGAGCAGCGCATGGAGTTTGCAGCCACCGCAATAGCTGCGCAGGAAGGGTGTTTAGGTGTCCTTGAACTTCCCTCTTTACAGTTAAGAATAGATGGCATATGCCATTTTGTATCTCGCCTTTTTTTTTACTAACATATCATGTGCTTTTCCTGTCATTACGAATTCTTTGTATGTACTTCTACAGTTTAAAAAAATTGTTGTCTTCTTGAAATTGAAAAAAGTGCATGGCAAAAATATATATATTGTGTATACACACTATAAATGTATGTTTACACATATATGTATATATATACACACACACTCTCGTGATAGTTTTATATATATAACAAAATAGTGAACAATGAGGAGAAACCTCCTTTGGCTAAACAACCTAATTTTTTTTTCACAACCTAATTCTTGCCTCCAAAAGCAAATATTGTGTGTTCTTGTACAGTTTCTTGTGTTCTTGTATTAGCTTCCAAAAAATATTCCAGACCTGTAAAAATATATCCACATTATATATGTATATATTATATATTTGAAAATGTAGTTATGTGCATAGCAAACAAACTGTTCTTTACCTTAATTTCTTCACAAACCTCAGTATCTTGGTGACCTTTCATCAACAGGTTCAGGGCAAGTTTTTTATTTTTTTTTTAATATTTTATTTCTTTATTTTTAGAGAGAGGGGAAGGGAGAGAGAAAGAGAGGGAGAGAAACATCAATGTGTGGTTGCCTTCTCACATGGCCCCCCCCGGGGACCTGGCCTGCAACCCAGGCATGTGCCCTGACTGGGAATCGAACCGCGACCCTTTGGTTCACAGCCGGAGCTCAATCCACTGAGCTACGCCAGCCAGGGCTCAGGGCAAGTTTTGATGGCTACATATTACTCCAGGCTGCAGACTGGCATTATTTACTTGAAATGTGTGTTGGGGGGGGCATTGTAAATAGGAATTTATTTATTTATTTATTTTCCATAAATTACTTTATTCTTGTTCGATTACAGCTGTCTGCATTTTCTCCCAGCCCAGCCAAACCCACCTCCCTCCCTTGCTTCCACCCTCCCCCTTGGTTTTGTCCATGTGTCCTTTACAGTAGTTCCTGAAAACCCTTCTTCCCTCTGTCCCCTCCCCCTCCCCTCTGGCTATTGTTAGATTGTTCTTAATTTCAATGTCTCTGGTTATATTTTGTTTGCTTTTTTCGTTTGTTGTAAATAGGAATTTAGATGGCAAGAGCAGTTTCGCCACTGGCCAGGAGGCAGAGCAAGCCGGGCTGTTTCTTCCCAATGAGCCTATTCTACATCTAACTGTGTGTGCGCACGTGTGTGCGCATGCACGAAGATGTGTGAGACCCGCCCCCCACGCACCCCACTTTCCAATCCAGAAGCAGAACGATGTTCCCGGCGTGGGTGGGGTCTGGTGTCAGAGGGACCTGGAGTGAGCTGCCTGGCGTGACAAACTCTCCCAGTCTCCCCTCTAACATGCTTATTTCATTGGTCATGTGCCCGTATGTCCTGTGTGTTAAGCACTGTGTCTCACTAACTTGTTCTGAAACATAATACCAAAAACTCAAAAAATCGTGTGTCGAGCTCCATGAATCTGTACAAAGTGAACCAGCAAGAAGCAGAAGAGGGCCAGCCCTCAGGGACCCCCGCACCCCCCCAGTCACCGCCACCCAGTGGCCACTGTTGTCACTTCTCTCACCAGACAACAGTTGTGCCTCTTTCTGAACTAAAAATATAAACAGACTGTGTTCTCTTGTGAGCTGTCGGGTCAATATTATGTTTGTGAGATTTATCCAAGTTGTGCAAATTTACCCATTCTATGTATGATTTGTAAATTCTCAAAGCCCCATATGGATTATAAGATTTATATGTATATACAGAAATACATGTGTATGTACACATGTGCATTTTATATATACATACAGACACATATATAGCCTGTTATATATGTATAAAACATGTGATATACACGTTAAGTGTGTATCAGGATATACACTTAACACACAAACCGTTCACATTTCGTTTATTCTTTTTGTTGTCGACCGGCTTGCAGTCATTTCAGTTGGGGGCCATTGCAAAGGGAAACAACATCTGTTAATCCTCAGAGCAGCCCGCTGAGGCTGCTTCTGCTGCGTTTACACGGAGGCTCAGAGGCCCAGCAACTTGCCTTCCGCTCAAAGCTCCAAGTACCGCTGGCATCCAGCGAGGGTCCCTCGGGCTGTGGCCTCCGAGGGGCGTCGCTGACCCTGCCCTCCCCCGCAGGCCCAGGAAGAGGAGGGGCTGGGGCAGTCGGAGGAAGACAGCTGCCCACCACCCCCGCGCTTGCTGCCCCCTGGCGCCTGTCAGGTGGCACGCTGCCGGGCCGACCTCGAGTGCTCCTCGGACCAACGCTGCTGCTACAACGGCTGCGCCTATACCTGCCTGGAGGTGGTGCCGCCCCCGCCAGGTAGGCGCTGCTGGGACCAGGGAAATGGGGCGGTGGTGGGGGTGGCAGGACCCCAGTGAAGTGGCCTGCACTGCCCGAAGGAGGCTGGGCTGGGAGGAACGCAAATGGGCTTAACCTTGGGCCACCTGGACGGGTCCACCTGTGAAATGGGAACGTTTGGCTCATTGAGCAAGCATCCTGCTGGATGTACTCAGGGCTGCTGCCCTCACAGAGCTCTAGTCTAGAAAAAGTGCATTCTCCTCCTGTGAAGATGGGGGAGATGTCTCATAAAAACCCAGATTTCTGGCTTTTCTTAAAATATTGGATGGTGTTCCCTGGGCCACCTTCTGCTGGAGCCTCATGTGCCCCTTGATGACAGCGGTACTCCTGGGTTCTCCACTGACCCCACCAGGTCCCCCTCACTCATGGTGGCTGGCCTTGGGCACCTTTGAGATGGAAACCTGGGACTTTAGCAGTCCAGACAGGGTGTGCCCAGAGAGGCAGGGGGACGCAGACTCCTGGGTTCAAATCCACCAGCTAGCTGGTCACCTTCTTAGGTCCCCCACCTGTGAAACGACTGAAATGAGAACAGGCAGCTCACAGGAGTCTGAGCATTCGGAAGTGCTAAGGCCCCGTCAGGGCCGGGAGCAGATAATCACGTATGTGATCTGAATGCAAATCCCTTTGGGAGAAAGAGTTCTCAGGGATTCATCTTTGACAGGAAAAAGTTTAAGATCCCTCTGGAGAGAATGTTTAGGACGGGATGGAAAGGAGCCCTTGGGGAACACTGCGTGGTGCAGAGCCACGAGGGGTGGGGTGGGGGGCCTGGACCGCTACCTCCCTCTGGGTGGAGAAAAAGTGTCCCTCAGCGGTCAGGATACCGGCAGCGAAGTTTCCCCCACTTTCGGTTCTGCTCAGGCTGAGCCTCAGACGGCAACAGCCTGTGCGGATCGTGCCTGAGGTTTCCAAGGGCCTTAATCACCAGGGTGGCTCGGCGAAGGCAGCCGCAACCCCGCCTCCCGAGGCCAAAGTAAGAGCGGCCACACTTTGTTTTCTTTGGAGTGAGGTCCCGATGACAGGGGACTCAGCACCCTTAATGATGTTCATAATTACAGTCTCCCGTGCCTTTGAGGACCGCCTCTTGTTCAGAGACTGGACAAGTACTCCCTGCCCGGCGGCTCCTACCAGGCCCTGTATCAGAAAGACAGCACGCTGTGGGCTCCTGGTGGAGGAAGCGCATAAGGGTGCCCCCCTCCAGCGTGCAAGTGAGAAAGCTGCCCCTCTCTCTGCACCGCCCGCCACAGGGCGCACAGACTCTAGCCTCACTCTCGGCCCAGGCTGGAGGCTTTTGAGCTGTGCACGAGCTGGACAACCGTCCATGACATTCCTGGTGGCCTTTCTACACATCACCTTGTTTTCCCCTCACACAGTCCCAGGGGGCGAAGAGAGTGTTATCAGCCCTATTTTACAGTTCGACACATTGAAGTTCAGAGAAGCTGAGTCACTTGCCTGAGGTTACACAGCAGACAGAGCTAGAGTTTCCATCCAGTCTTCCTTAGGCCCCAAGTGCAGGGATGTGGGCCGGTGCTCCAGCACCTGGGCCCACACGTGGGGCCCCTCACTGCCTAAACCTCCTTCCCCCAGACACCCACGCAGCTCGCTTCCTCATCCCCTTCCCGTCTTTGCCCACAGGTGGTTGTTTCCTCAGGGAAGAGTTCCCTCTCAGAATGGCAGTCCCTCCTCCAGCCATTCCTTACCCACTTGCCCTGCCTAAGTTTCCTTTGCAGCCCAGTCTGGAATATTGTTTTATTTGTGTGTTTGTTGACTGCTTCCCACCCTTGGAGGTCAGCCCCATAGGGAGAATTTGGTCTATTTCATTCACTCCTGTATCCCCACCACGTAAAACAGTCTCTAGACCCCTGAAAGCTATTCAATGAATTGATGATTCATAAAATAATAAAATGACTAGATTTTGCTGGCCAGCAGGAAGGGCCATTAGTTAGTCATAATAACAATTGTAATGATAATAATTAACACAAGGTTTCTCACCCCTGGCACTCTTGGCATTTGGGGTTAGTAATTCTAATTGAGGTGGTGGCGGGGGCTGACCTGGGCACTGGAGGGCGTTTAGCAGCCCTCCTGACCTCTACTCACCTGATGCCGGTACTTCCCACACCCTGGGCCGCGGCAACCAAAAATATCTCTAGACTTTGCTAAATGTCCCATGGAGGACAAAACTGCTTCAAGGTGAGAACCAGAGGATCTGAAATGCACCAGGCCCTGTTCTAAGAGGCTTTCACACACGTTGCTGCGCTCCCATCGGGCGGAGAGACTACTGTCAGCAGCAAATCTTGACATAAGGATGGGGGTGTGGGGAGTTTATTTAGCAGGTGATCCCAGAAAGTTCTAGTGAAGGAAAGAGAGGCCAGATCATGGGCTTCCGGGCCTTTAAGAGTCTGCAAATTGATAGGAGGCCTTAACCGAGTTTCAGTATTCCAAAAAGTAGAGCGAAATGCGTGCATTTCCCTGCTGCTCAGAAGCCTTTGACCGATGCAAAGAAGAGTACGAAGAGCACTGATACATTTCCTATTGAAAATATTTTTTTACCATATGGCAGGAAGGAAGGAAAACCCAGAAGATTACTAGTAGTGGCTGTGGAATCTCGTCATGTCACCCCTCTCGTTTGGAAACTGGAAACTGTTGGTTTGTTCCACTATTGTTTCCATCTCCACACTGTAAACAATCATCTCGAGTTCTTTTGAAGAAAAAGCTGACCCGCATGTCCACCGACGCCCGCCTTGTTCTTTCAAAGAGCCCGACAGCACCTGCGCCTTTGTTTTTGCCCATGTCTGATTCAGACTAGAGCAGGGGCCACAAACGACTGTCATTTCAGACCAGTTTTAGTTGATCTCTGAAGTGCTTACAATTTTTAAATTCGTTGCTGATGTGTAAAAACTGGAATATTTATATTTGTTAAAATACAGACTTATAGTTTAAAACGAAAGTCCACTCTGGACACAGCAGGAATGGCCGGCCAGAGCGGACCAGCCCCTGAGCCTGGGAGCCAGAAACACCTCCAGTCGGCCACACCTGTTGTCCTACCCAGCCTGTTTTTCTCCTTTCGGTTGCCTGTCCGCCCTCTAGGGGCCCTTGGGCTTTCCACCCCTGCCTTAGGTTTTTGAAGACCTTCCAGTCTACTGAGTGGGTCACTTTTCTGGTTAAAAATACATTGGTCATAGAACAAGCTGTGCTCCTGTAACAAAACGACCCATCAACCCAGACATCCAAGCTACTGGGCATGTACTTCTCCCTCAGTTAATGGGCCAAAGGTAGGAAGAGGGTCCATGGCAGCCAGGTGGCTCTGATCCACAGTCATGCAGGGACCTAGTTGCCCTCCATCCTGTTGCTCCACATGGTCAGAGTGGTTCCCAGCCTGGAAGAGGGAGAGAGAGTGCACGTGGGAGGGGAGAAAACCAGCATCCATGCAAGAGCAAGACCAGAAGTTACATCATCACTGCTGCTCACATTCCATTGGCCAGAACTCAGTCACATGGCCACACCTAGTTACAAGTGAGGCTGGGAAATGTCGTCTCCAGCTTAGCCACCCAGTGGCCAGCCGAAACTCAAAGGTCTATTACTAAAAGAAAGGGCAAGTGTATGCTGGGGAACGAGGTGTTTCTCCCCCAGGGAGACTCTGTGTTTTGCCATGAAATGTAGGCTCTCCCACTCCCAGAGGCTGGGGCTGGGGCACTTCTCAGACCCCTGAGGAGGGCTTCAATTTAACCACGTATTATTTTGTTAGTTGTAGATTGGCTGGTGGAACCGAAACCGCTGTGGCTTGGTGGCAACGGCTGGCTCCTGGATGGCCCCAAGGAGGTGTCTCAAGGTACCTGCAGGATAAGCCCAGACCTGGCATCAGAGCCAGGATCCCTCCTTCGAAGGCTGCCACCAGAATACCGATAACGGGACTGCTCCTGCTCCAGTGGGCTGACTGTCCCCAAACACTCAGACCTCTTGGGTCCTCCCGCACCCCAACAGAGAAGGGCGATGGTGGGGCTTGACTGTCCCTGGGAATGGGGTCTCCTTCCTGGTAGAGAATTGAGAGGGAGGGGGCCTGGGCCGGTTTAGATCCCTAAAATTGTAATAAGGGGTTTGCTGCTTCCTGACCAGGAGGCCTCCTCCAGGTGGGTGGAGAGCAGCCCTGAGAGGCAGTACACGCCGGCCCGGGGCCTAGAGAGCTGCGAGGGGTCAGGTGTGTGAGCTTGCATGTGCATAGCTGTGTTTGTGATTCTGCACACTTCTGTGCGTGAGACTGTGTGCAGCCGTGCAAGGAACTGAATATGTGTGCATCCGTGTTCATGTGTGTGTAACTGTAAGTGTGAATGTGTATGTGTGTAGGATTTGTGTGCATGTGAACCTGTGTGTGGGTGGCTGTATGTGTAGTGTATATATGCGTGTTAGGAGTTGTGGGGTGGTGAAAGTGTGTATGTGTGTGTGTCAGGAATTTTGTGTGGGAATGTGTGTGTACGTAGGTGACTATAAGCATGAGTACGTGTGTTTCACGGCATGTGAGTGAACACACATGTATGCATGACACTGTTCGTGAGAGGGCAAGTTTGGGACCATGCGACTTTGGGCTGCCCTGCATGTGCTCATGTATGTGCATACATGCATGGGCACATGCAACACTGAGTGGGACCCAAGGCACAGCCTGGGATGGGGGGCACCAACGAGAGGAGGCCCCTCTGGCCAGTGGGCATGCACTGTCCCAGGGAGGGGCGCCCCTGAGACCCGGCCTGCGTCCTTCCCACAGTAGAGCCCTGCAGCACCACGGCGGACGGCGTGGAGCCGCTCCTCTGCCCCACAGGCTACGAGTGCCACGTCGTGTTACCGGGTGACAGGGCCAAGGGCATCCCCAACCACGGGCACTGTGTCAAGCAGCGCCAGCCAGCAGGTGAGTGTGGGTGTCCAAACCTGTTCCTGGCCCTTGCCCCAGCCTCACTCTCCTGTGACCCCCCACATGTCGCAGATAAAACCACTGGCCCCTGCGCCTGGAAGGGGGCCCCTCCTGTCCTCCTACTGCCTTGCTCTACTTTCAGCTCTGCCACCGCTTCCCCTCACCTGTGCATGGCCCTGGCCTTCGACCCCTGCTCTGCTGCCTCCTAGATGGCTGACCTTGGGGTCAAGTGCTTCAGTCTCTGAGCTGCAGTTTCCTTCTCTGTAAAACGGGGCCACTTTGTGCAGTTATGGGGATTAATTTAAATCATACATGCAGAGGCCTGAGTAAACATCTGATATTTTAACCTTAATTTCTGCTAGGACCATTCCGTGTGACTTAAGTAGTCTCTGTCTCTGGGGAAGAAGGTGATAAATGGATCGGCAAGGGGCACGGATAGCATCACGCTGGTTTGGGTAATTTTCCTGAGAAGGGCTAGGACATCATCAGCAGGGAAAAGCAAGGATCAATGATAGTACCTGAAACCCATGTGCGCCTACGTACGCAAGTTGTAAGGTTGAGAGGTTTGGTGTGAATATGGAAGAAATGTGCGGCAAGCAAAGAATCTGGAACTGCAGGGAGATGTAAGGTACTTATCAAAGGTGAACTGTTTGGAACTTTGAATCCACACACTCTGGGGACCCTGTCCCCATGCCTGCATCCCTGAGCTCGCAGACAGCACCCTCGGTCATGTAGGGTCAGTTACAGTGACCCTATTGGCCAAAAGATTGCATCAGAGTGCCTGGTCTGCTGAAGCTTTTTATTTTTTTTGCTGACTTGAGAATTTATTTCTCCAAAGTGTTTCAAGAAAGACATACACATTAAATCAGTTACGCCTTTAGCAACATTATCATTGCAAAAATACAATTATGAGATATTAGAATTGTCTTGAGAATGCTGATCGCTGGAATGCTGAGGTTTGAAAAATAAATTGCCTATGAAAGGATTTGAACCAGTTAGGCAGAACTGTGATTTCTCCTACATTTCATTTGTGATTTGGGGTTATGAGCAGGTTCTCCGACCAGACAGCCTGGGCTGCAGCGGCCACTTGGCCCCTCACTGCCACATGTCCCAAATGGAACCTTCCCAGGCCCTGTTTCTCTTATTTGTAAAATCGGCTCGTAGTAGTCAAGCTGCCGTGCCTCTTGCTTCACAAGCGCAGAACAGAATCTTTGACACCAAATCAAGCCGTAGGTGGGCAGGGCATGCGAGGTCCAGCAGGTGCCAAGTCCCGAGGGCAGCCAGCCTGTGGGAACGTGCTGGAGAGTGGGGAAAACAGCCTTTATCAGAAGAGAGCTGCGAGTGAGTCAGGAGCCCTTGGGACCGAAATGTCTGTAACCGAAAAGGCCTGGAACGTCTTTGCCTTTCTCGGCTCCTGATCTAGCTCATTTAGGTATATGAGACCCGCTTCATGGATGGAGATAACAAGCAAAGATATCAGTTAGATGATGCCTGCTGTCGGTTGGGTGCCTCAGAGGTACTGCCTTTAAGCTTTATCGCAAGTCTGTAAAAAGGAAAGCATAACCAGAAGGCAGCGTCACAGTCAAAAGTGCAGGCGCAGAACCACTGAAGTGGGTTCAAATCCTACGGCTTTCTTCCCTGGTGACGTTGGGCAGGCAGCTTAACCTTTCTTAGCCTCCGTTTATTCATTTGTAAAGGAGCTGGTGATGGTCGTGGTAGTAACTGCTTCATGGGGTAGTTGCAGGCTTGAAGGAGAGAGCACTTGTAAGGTGCTTAGAGCAGTGCCTGACACATAGTAGGTCCTCAGGGAACATACGCTGCTATCTCTCTGTCTCACAGAAAGGGGGGCATGAGTTTAAGGCCTGGCCCAGACAGTGCACACAGTCAGCAGGGTCCACCGGCTCCAAAGCCTGTGTGTGTGTGTGTGTGTGTGTGTGTGTGTGTGTGTGTGTCCTCCCCTCTCACAGGAAGATCTGAGCCTTGCAGATAGAATGTAAACGACATTTCTAGTCTTGGTTCCAGGCCTGGGGGGCTGTCACTCAGCAAGAATTGTTGGTACTTATAGGGAGTTCGGAAATATCCTGAATTCCAATGGCTTCTTGAAGCAAAGATCTCAGGGAGGAGTGGGGTACTCTTGACCTGGGCAAACAAGGAAGAAGCCTTTTATCTAAGTGTTTTTTTACGACACACTTTAAGTAATTTTAGACAAACAGAAAAGTGAAAAGCATACAGGGTGGGGCAAAAGTAGGTTCACAGTTGTTCGTATGGAAAATAATACATTCATACATTAATAATAATGCAAGAGTGAACTCTGTCTCATGTACTCACACCTGTGAGCCTACTTCAGCTCACCCTTTAGTGCCTTGGACCCTCCACCCCGTTCATCAATTGTTAAAATATTGTCACATTGGCTTTGTCACTGTTTCCCTCTCCCTACCCCACCCCATTCTCTCTCCACGTAAATCTCCATGTTTATTTTTGTGGACTATTTGAGAATCAGTTGCAGATCTCATGCCCACACCTGAGATGCCGGTCTCCTCTGAGAGGTAACTTCTAGAAGGGGCCGATGACCATGTAGGTTTCACAGCCCGTCAGCCTGGAGCCCAACTTCTGAGGGGCCCGTGTCTTTCTCTGAGGAAAGTAAACACTGACACGTGCAGTAAACCTGACTTTTCGGAGAGCAGAGGCAGGGAACCAGTGCATTTTTCTGAGGGGTTCAAGGTCACTCGGGGCTGAGCAGCCAAGGCTGAGCAGCCAAGGCTGAGATGTGGGAGGTGGGGCCCCATGCTCACCTCTGACAAGTGACGTGGCCGTCTGTGTCATGAGAAGAATAAAGGAAGGTTACATAGCTTTGAGCTGGCATTACGGGCTGAAACTCACCCCCAAGGAGACGGGGGAGCAGAAATATCTCCGGCCTGGAAAAAAATGCCCAAACTTGGCCTGTTGCCCCCTTGGCCTCCACCGCCTCGTACAGTGAGTGTCAGTGCTGGTCCCGAACTCCCGGATGGCATTTAGGGTGGCTACAGAACAAAAGGAAGCAAAATGCCCAGCTGTGCATAGGGTGATTTTTAATTGAGATATAATTGACATGTAACGCCACATGAGCTCAGGTGCATAAATGTAATTGTTTGACCTTGCAGCTGCCAAGCAAGGCCGATGCGCCGGCAGGGAGGAGTGAGCGACCCGATGTAGCATTGCTGCATGAGACCTTGTGTTCTGGCCAGATTCCGCTCTCCCCCAAATGTTCTGCTGCTGTGGGCGGGGCAGGGGGGCGGCTGAGAGAAGAGGTGGGGTTAATGACAATCAACAGGGAGAAGAAATTGAGACTTATGAAATCACCAAGAGTCGACCGCTTTTTACACACAAAAATGGCAATTTCATACGGTACCTCTTAATATTTGCATATATGTGTTGTAAATGAAATTATTTGTTTTAATCCTCACAATATCATAAGAGATAATGTCTTTTTGTCCATTTCCAGGAGAGAAAATTAAGGCTCAGAGGGAATTAGCGAAGCAGTTGAGGGAAGGTTCATTCCCCAGTTACTTTGGCATTGGCAGTGATGACATTGCCACATTACTTTTGAAAGGACTCCCCCCACAAAGTGCCCCTGATTGATGTGGCTCAGTTGGTTGGGTGGCATCCTGCAAAGCAAAAGATTGCTGGTGTGATTCCCTGGTAGGACACATGCCCAGGCTGTAGGTTCGGTCCCCAGTCGGGGCAACCGATTAATGTGTCTCTCACGTTGATGTTACTCTCCCTCTTTTTCTCCCTCCCTTCCCTTCTCTCTTAAAAATAAAAGCCATTTACTCCCCATGTGAACGCATTTTGTAATGACATTTGCTGAACGATATGCTGAAGTTGTTTCCAGTTCACCTGAGAATATAGTAGTCCCCGAACTTCTTGGTCTCAGGACCCCTTTATGCTGAAAAGATATTGGGACCCCACAGAGCTCTTCTTTGTGTGGCTGTGACATTTACCATGTTAGAAACTAAAGCTGAGACACTAAAAATGTTTATATATTAATTCATCAAAAAGACAATGGTAAATTCATTATGTAGTAAACAGAAATAGCATTTTTCTTAAAAATAACTGTTTTTCAATACAAAAAAAATAATAGTGAGAAGAGCGGTATGGTTTCACATTTTCACAATTCTGTATATGAATTAAGAGGAGAGAACCGGATTCTCTCACCTGCTTCCGAGTCGGATCAGCTGTGATATCAAAGTCATGGAGCCTCTCGGAAAAGCCTACTGTACACTCTTGATAGAATGAGAATGAAAAACACAAACATCCCAGGCTGGTGTGGCTCAGTGGACTGAGTGCAGCCTGCACACCAAAAGGGTCGTGGGTTCCATTCCCAGTCAGGGCACATGCCTCGGTTGCAGGCCAGGTCACCGAGAGGGGTCACGCGAGAGGCAACCACACATTGATGTTTCTCTCTCTCCCTTCCCTTCTCTCTAAAAATAAATAAATAAAATCTCTCTAAAAAAAAAAAAGAAAAAGAAAAACACAAACCATTCTTTCATTTGGGCCTTATAAAATTCCTGAAAGGCATTTCATCCTCTCTCTCTCTCTCTTTTTTTTTTTTCCAGAAAAGCCATTCCTAAACCGCAGAGATAAGAAAGAATATCCAGGTAGGAGAAGAAAATATTCTTTCTTTGCAGAGAGTCCTAAAAAGGACACTGAGCATTTCTTGGGTGGAAAGGAAAACTAAAATCTCGAGGACGACCGTGAGAACTGCACTGTGAAGCCGCTAAGAAGGGACATGGCCGCACTCTCCCTGGCTGCTTCCGTGCCGTCAGACGACACGATGCGCTGGGGCCTGGGGTCGAGGCAGTGGGGTGCCAAGACGCTTCCGTTGTGAAACTCTCCTCCCACCTGGGCAGCCCTCCGGGTGGCACCTGGCAGGACAGGGGCCATTTCGGGCTGCAGGCTGGAAGGGTGGGGGGGCACCTAGTCAGGTGGCTGGGACAGGGACTGAGGCAGCAGCTCAGGGGTGTCTCAGAGGAGACGAAACAGAGACTAGACTTGGTCAATGCAGTCGAAGCCCTGCTGTCTGACTGTGGGCAGAGGAGGTGCGAGTTGAGAGGAGGACACAGCAAATACGGATTTGTGCCAAACCTCAGAATCTGAGGCTGGAGATATTTAAATCCCTCCTACTTTTATTCAGAGAATTTAAAAATATGGCTGACACCATCATCTCATTCAATTATCCACTGATCCATCCATCCAATAATTCAAACATCCATCCATTTAATAATTTATCCAATCATGCATCCACACATCTACCCATCCATTCATCCATCCATGTATTCATTCAATAATTCATTTACTCATTCGACCCATCTATCATATCTTGATTAAACATTTATCAAGCATTCTGTGCTTCTTCATTCTACTCCTCATTCTGTGCTAGAGGTTAGAGCTACATCTGTGAACCTGGCAGGCCCAGTCCCTGCCTTCATGCAGTTAATATCAAACAGAAAATTCAAACAATAAGCCCCCATGGCTTTTTAGTAACAGCAAGTGTGAGACTCCTGAGGTTGGAAGCAACTAAGCCATCCCTGCAGCTGGTGTGTCTAGCAAGTGAGGGAGAGAGGCCAGGAGGTGAGTTGTGGGCAGGGCCAGAACCCAGAGGTGGTGGAGCGTGGTGAATCATGGTAAGGGAAGGGGAGAGACTGCAGGTTCAGACTGGACGACCTCACTTGTGGGAGAAGGGGAGACAGGGCCAGGCCAAGGTGTTTGGACTGAGCAGTAGCTGGTGAGCCTTTGAGCAGGAATCGACACACCTGCCCCCAACGCAGCCCCGTTCTTCTTGCAGAGGGCAACTACAAGATCGTGGCAGAGCATGGAGAAGGACAACAGAGGCACTTACAATAAAGCAGCGAGAGCAGGTGAGTGGGAGGAGCGCTGCGTCAACGGCAGGGGTGACTTGGTGCAGCCAGGCATCCTAGGTAGCTTTAATCACAGAGCTGACCAGAGGGAGGCTGAGAGGGGGCCTTTCCCTGTAGGTCAAATTTTAAACTCCCTTATGAGTTCAAAGCGAATGTTGGAGCCCTTTCTGTGTTGTCAGAAGTGGAAGTTTCTATACCCGCTAGACCTAAATCCAAAGACTTGACTAGGTCATAACTTCCCTTTCCATCTCCTTTCCATTCCTTCGTCCCAATGCATCCATGAAAGGGCAGACAAGCCCTCCACTCTCCCGCGAAGTCCGTCCCTCCCTCTGTCACATGATACTACCGAGTACCCGCTCGGTGAGAGGCATGCGCCAGGCACTCAGATGCTCAGCTGTCATCCACGGCATCTACAGCAAGCCCGCGTTGTGCTGGGGCGAGGCAGGGACTAGAGCAGACAGAGGTCCTGCTGCCATGGGGCTTACATACCCTACGTCCTTTAGTAGAAGACCAACAAGGCAACAGGTAAGTCAGCCAGGAAGTGACCGCCATGAGAACCGTGACGGGACAGCAGGCGATGTGGTGCCGAGTAACAGCTCGGGCTGGGAGCTGAGTCAGATGGAGGTCACGGAAGCCTGGGGTGGGGGGCTGACATGTGAGCCAGGATCTAAGACGAGGAGGTGCTGCCAGAGGAAGACCTGGAGAACGGGCACACAGGCAAAAGGAGCCGCACTCACTAAGAGACCTCCTGATGCGGGAATTATCTTGGCTTGGGGAAACCACAGGGAAGCCACTGGGGTGGGAACAGAAGGATGGCTGGGGAGGCCAGCACCGGAGGAGGCTGTAGGCGAGGTACAGGCTCTGCTCTCAGATGCTGTCCAAGGTGAGGTGCAAGCAGATGGACGCAAAGGCTGTAGGACTGCTGCAACTGGAGGGGTCTTCACAGGTAAAACCAAATACCCACCCTCCCCTGTGAAAGCTGAAAGTCAGCCCGTGGTGAACCAAAGCCCTTGAGAGCAGGCCGTTTCCCCAGGATGTCCTTGACAAGCTAACATCAGATTTCAGAGTCCAGAATATTCAGGTGTGAGACCTCCTGGAAAATGGAAGGCCAGTGGGGATTGATGCCAGCATATGGCTATTACCTGCTGATGACAGGGACAGTCCTTGCAGTGGGTCTGAGCCACCACAGGACTGTGCGCCTTAAACGGGAAAGTGCTGGGGACCCACGGGGAGGCAGTGTAGGGTGGCTTTTAGGAGCTGGCCAGACCTGGCTTTGAATTCTTGCTCCCCCACCACGTGATGCAGGCAAATGACTTCAACTCCCCAGCCTCAGTTTCCTCACCTATAAAATGGAAATGATGGGAGGGATTTGTTAGGAACTAAATAAGATGGTACCCATCGAGACTCTGCAGTGAGTTAAGAATTTAGTCTTAGCAGAAACTAGCACCTGTCTGGTGCCTGGTGGGGCAGGGGAAGGGGTGACACAGAAGTGTGACTCCCTGTTCTGCCTACGCAGGGGCTCACATTCATGTCTTCTCTGCTTCCCTTTCAGCTGATTTGCAAGAACACTCCTGACTTGCTGCCAAGACTTGAAAATGTATGAAAATGCTTTCACCCTGCTCAGCAGAGCACGACCCTAGAGATGCCATTGGACAGGACACCTGGCTCCCAACCCCAGGGTGGCTGAGTGACTTTGTGGCAGCCGCTGACCAGCCCTGGGTCCTGTTTCATCATCGTGGAAATGCCTAGGGTCTCATGCGACCCTGCAGCTCTGTAGATGAGACCCTGGCAAGAAGCCACTGCCTTGCCACCATGTACAGAGCTCCTCCTAACCCAGAATTCCATGTCTTGTTATTTACAGCTTTGTTATTTATAGGTCTGACTATGGGATGTGTCTATCCATCCCTCCCAGAGCCTCAAAATATACCCGTACTCTCAAAATGTATTCGCTCATCATAAAATAAAAATGAACTTACTCATTCACGTGTGATTTGTAGTTTTAACTGCCTGATGATCTTCAATCGAGTATGCTGAAGCCACTGACTCCTGAGGGTGACAGGGAGGGTGGGTGATGCTGGGGTCTCAGCTCAGCTCTGCTTCCCGGCCACATGTGAACTGTGTTCGTTCAGAGCCCTCGGAAGCAGACCCTGGGAGGAGGGTGTGGCGAGAGCCAAGTGCTTCGAAAGTTCCGGGGAGAGACTGGCAGCGGGCAGAGAAGAGGGACAGGAGGGGAGAAGGTCAGACAGGGTGAGGTGTCAAGGCTCTGCAGAGGGTAGCTTCGGTGCCAACCCCGGGGTGGGGTGGGGGTCCTAGAGGCAGCCTGAGTCCCACCAGGGCCAGCCCCAGGGGCAGGAGCCTGCGCAGTCACCCAGAAGGGCCCTGCGCGTGATATAATGAAATTCTCAGCAGCTGTGGAGCCAGGGACCCACGCGTTCATTCTGCAAATGGTCTGTGCGGTCGTCCCATTGGGTGGAAGGGGCACCGAGTGTGTCTCAGGCTCCCAGCGTCCTCC
The DNA here is from genome assembly GCA_039655065.1 of Glossophaga mutica. Classification (NCBI taxonomy): domain Eukaryota; kingdom Metazoa; phylum Chordata; class Mammalia; order Chiroptera; family Phyllostomidae; genus Glossophaga; species Glossophaga mutica. The sequence goes on from CM077315.1 coordinate 27,963,645, forward strand.
GTGATGGGGAACAGCTGCCCGCAGGGAGACAGCCCGCTTCCTGCGTATGTGCATAGGCTTGGGGGGGAACCACCTCAATCCCCTCCGTATCCCGCTTTCATGGTGACTGGTATTCATAAACTGTTTGGCAGGATTCAAGCTTTGTAATTCCAAATGTGGAGACCACACCTGAGTACCCGTATTTTAAAAACAAGCACTCTCCCGTCCACTGTGCTCCTGCACCTCCCCCGAGACCCTTGTGCACGCTCTCTTCCCCACACAGTCCACACTCTCTTGGAAAGCATGCCAAGCCCAGTTTAAAGGGGACGTCGCCGGCCCTGTGTGCGCGCCACTTCTGAGCGTCAGTGCACTCACACTGCTGGGTGTGAGGTCCTACTGGTTTTCTGTGGAACATGAGTCACAGGGGATTCCTGTGAAAAGTGCATAAGTGGGCATCTGTCACCCTGCCCGGGGGGAGGGGGGCTTTGTCCTTCAGAGAGTGGGGTTTATGTCTGTTCATTCTACGTACCAGCCACATCGTGGAATTTGCGCCTGTAATTTCAGTGGGGTCACAGCTGGGGTGACCCATGAAATGCCCGGTGCCCCACGTGTGCTGGAGGTCAATCTCACTAGTCTGGAAGGGACCTGGGTCTGGGGTTGGCTGCAGCTCCTGGCCAAGAGGGGGTTCTAACAAGTAGCAAGGCTCACCAGGGCTGAGGTCCACGGGTCTGAGGGACTGCCCGCCCCCCGCCCTGCCCATGGCTGGCCATGCACAGCGGACGCATTTACAGCCAGCAGAGACTTGAGTGCGTCCAGCCCTCCCTGTGCAGGTCTTAGTGGAGAAAACTGAATGAGTGTCAGAAATCTGAAAGGACTCACGCAAAGTCACATGGCCAGTAGGTGCCGGGGCCAGGATTCCAGCCAGGTCTGTCCTACCCACAGCTCCGGCTCCAGAGACCCAGCTATTCTGCTAGCTCTGGCCCATCCAAGCACATCCCTCAGGCCACGGAAGCCTAGGAGGGGACACTGCTAGTGTGCAGTCCTGCATACAGTTCTGGGGGCCAGGCTAAACCCCTGAGATGGGACAGGGAGAGCAGAGACTGGGCAGTCTGGGTCCCGATCCTGAGCGAGGTGCTTACCTTGTCTGAGTCTCAGTTTCCTCTTTTGTGAAATGGGTATGATAACTGCCTTTCAGAGTTGCTGGGGAGGATTATGTGAGATGATGGATGTATGGTAAATACTCAGTGGGCATGGTTATAATTCATTGTCATTATTATCTTGGCACAACAGTCTTCTGGAAGCACAGCTGCCCCAGCTGAGAAACTCTGGTTGAAGCCTAAGTAATTTCTATCACTCTATGCATTGGTAAGTTCCATGGAACATTTTCCTCTTAGGTTCAGGGCAGTTAATTAACATTGTCACTCATCACCTATTCATTCCTTTACTCATACATTGATTCCGTCAAGTATTTACCAAGCACTAACTACCTTTTCTTGGTGAGTCCATCCAGGATGCACGCTTTTCACTGTCCACTCCCCTGGAGCTGGGACAGTGTAGGAGACCGTTCTGCATGGCATTGGCCCAGCTCCCACTTGGAGATGCACAGGACTCACGCCCACGGATAGGTTCTCCTGTGGGGAATCAGGTCTGCAATGTGCCTAGGCCACTTTGAGTCTTGCTTTTGCCAAAAACTCCCTCACCCTGAATTGAGACAGCAAGTGCTTATTGTAACTTCCTAAAATCCATGCTAAACCTTCCTAGGATGAATTCGACCACTTTTCCCTTTTTCATTTGCAAATATCCTTCTTCTGTGATGTGATTAGCGGCATTGGCTCCTTCGTTGTCTGAAAAAGGTAACCACCTGAAGTGAACCTGTGCACAGTTAGTGAGGACCATCATGCGATGTGCTGGGAAACCCAATAAAGGAAACCCACTGCGGGCCGGTGTCTGCATCAGGACCGGCCACAGTCACCGCCAGCAGGCAGCAGGTGTCACTGCCTGCACCTGAGCCCATTGAAATGCACAGGTCGGATGTAAGCAACTGGGTGGCAACTTCCAGGAACAGCAAGGGAACCAGCTTCCAGGAAATTCTGTATTGACAGAGAGCCCTTGGGGATTCAGAAAAACTCGGATACCGGCACCTCTGCACGGAAAGTGACTTGGAAGGGTTGGATCCAAAAGTGATACCCTAGGAAATACCTCCTTAACCCACTCATTTCAGAGATGTTTTCTTTTGATGTATGTGCAGAATTATACCTGGTTAACATTTATGTTAACAGCCTGTCTAAATCAGCCTGAAGGAGGCTTTTAATAAAATGGAAAGGTGAGAGCATCATATCAGCTTAGTCAGCAGTGCTTTCGCCTTTTACTTACATACGAAGTTATGACTAGATTGTGACATGTGTCGCCTGCCGCGCTGTCTGCGGCGTGGAGAGGAGTGGCCCGGAGTCAGTCTCTGCCTGCAATGCACTCACATTCTAGTGGGGGTTTGAACCAGGGCCTGCTGACTCCAGGGGGCTCTGCCCTGCATCCCACTGCCCCAGGGACAGGCCTGGGAGCCCCCTCCCTGGTGGAGCCTCCACCCTGCCCTCACTGCTTGCCCTCTTGTTGTGACCCTGCCCCGGGTTCCCAGTGTGCAGGCAGGCCACACAGATGAGCAGACGGTCTCGGGCAGCGAGGTAAGGGCACAGGGCCTGTCTGGGGAGTGGCTGTGTTTCCTAGCTTTGAGCCTAGAGCAGGGCCACAGCCCTTCCTTGGACCTGACTGGTTTGGAAACCAGTAATGGTGCTTCTCACCTGAGCTGTGGTCTGAGCAAGGGTCCAGCAGTCCAGGGAAGGGATGAGAGAGCGCTGGGCTTGGCGCTGGGTGCCAGCAACGGCCTCGGTGTCTACTGTGACAGAATGGGGAATAGCACCCGGTATGCTTCGCATAGGACCAAGTGAGACAAGGGTGTGAAAACAGCAGACACTTGGGAAAGCCTGTCCAGGCTCTTCCGGGGCTGAGAGGCCAGCCTGGGACTGAAGGGGCCTGGGGGGCTGTACATCCACTCTGCAGGTGGCAGTGACAGATCCCAGGTCCACCCAGCTGGGCAAATAGGGCTGCAAGGAAGGGCAGGGTGAAGGAGCAGCCAGGGGCATCCCTTTGGTGCTGGGCTGACAGGGTTCAAGTCCTGGCTCTGACCCTTGTCAGTGTGTGACCTTGCCCAGGTGAGTCACTGCGCCTCAGTTTCCCCATCTGTAAAAGCGGGTGATGATACTGCCGGGCTGTTATGAAGAATAAAAGTGTTAAAGTATGCACAGTTCTCAGAATAGCATCTGGCTCATAGCACATATCATATAGCTGCTGACCGCCATTGTTCTGGTTGCTGTTATCACCTCTAAGGAAGAAGTGATGACGGGGAAGCCAGGGCCTCAGGCTCAGGGAGAAGCAGACTGGAGTCTCCCAGTCTCTCCATCTTCTCCGGACAGAGTGACTACCTCCTCGTGATGTGAAACGTGTCCCCGGCGGCTCAGACTCGCTACTCTGCACACCCACGCCCTGAACGGGACTGAACGAAAAACTGTTCTCTGCCGCTCTGCCACCCTGGGGAAGGCGCCCAGATCTGGGCCCCTCGGCTGAGGCCGAGGGAAGAGTGAAGGAGGAACTGACCGGTCCCTTGTCAGCAACAGCAATGAGGTGGGGTAGGGATGGGGGTGGTGCACGGGACTGGGGGGGGGCAGGAAAACGCACGCATCGGGGCGGGCAGAAAGTCCCCTAGATGTCCACACCAGAGACCTCATTTCACGAAGGAGGACAGCGGGACCCCAGAACATGCTGTGACTTGCCCAAGGTCACACACAGCTTGGCAGCAAGAGGTGGACAGTTAGTGGTTATGGGAACTCCGTCTGTTCCTAGCAGTCACCCCGCATCTTTTCATTGCTCCTCGCAGCAATGCTAACGCCTCCTGAGTGCAGGCAGGCGCCCTGAACGCCCTTTGCAGAAGTGAACAGCCCCTCTGAGCTCTCCCAACCCACGTGGCAGACACGGTCCACACCCCCTCACGGACGAGGGGGCCTGGAGCACGGGCAGATCCAGTCACTAGGCCAGGGTCGCCCAGCTAGTGCACGGCCAAGTGAGGAGACGGCCCTCAGTAACCCAGTTCCAGTGTCCGCAGGAGGTAGAAACTTTTTTATTTTCTTTTTTTAAAACAGCAAGAAAAAGCATCTAATTCGTGTAGTTCTACGAACACATAAAGGTACGGTTTGAGTTTTTGATGAAATGTTGACTTCATTGTGGCATTCTTCCATCGGCAGCATTCAGAGTAGAGAGATATCACACCTGTTTGTCCCCTGGGAGGTCCCAGCTACAGGGATCCCTTTGGAAAAGACTGCAGGAAGGAAAGAACACTTGTTTTGGGAGGGAGGGTTGGCCATTAATTGTCAAAGTCAGATTATATCTCATACTAATGTCATCTACCTGTTTCTTTTCTTTTTAAAAAATAATTTTTATTTTTAAAAAGATTTATTTATTTTTTAGAGAGAGAAGAAGGGAGGGAGAAAGAGGGAGAGAAACATCAATGTGTGGTTGCCTCTCAAAGGCCCCCTACTGGGGACCTGGCCAGCAACCCAGGCCTGTGCCCTGACTGGGAATCGAACCAGCAACGCTTTGCTTCACACTCCGGCACTCCATCCACTGAATTACACCAGCCAGGGCTCTTTTCTCTTTTAAAAATAATTTTTAAAAAACATTTTATTTGAAACAATGGAACATTCACATGACATGCAAGGAAATGAACAGGGAGGTCCACCTCCCCCGACCCCCCCCCCCCCCCCGCTGCCGCCCGGCGACACCTTATGTAACTACGGCACAGTGTCACAACCAGGAAGCTGGCGCTGGTGCCCTCCCAGAGCGTATTTGGTTCCCTCCAGTTCTACAGAAGCAATTCGCCCACGGCCACCCAGCTTGGAACAGTCTGAGGACAGTGTCGCAGCTGGGTAGGGCGGCTGGTGGTGAGAGGGCTTCGACCCTCCTAACAAGGCCTCAGAGCAAGGCCTTGGGCAGGGGCACCGGAACGCCTGGGAACAGTGCACAAGCCTGTGGGCTGCTCCAGCCCTGCCTGCTGGGGACACAGGGCTTCTCTGAGGCCACCACAAAAGTGACTGGCCCCTGGGGACCCTTGGCTAAAGCCAGGGGCCTCACCCACAGAAGCAACTTTTCTGTAAGGATGAACTTAATTACACAGCCTCTCTGTTCCTCGGGTCAAGGACCCCAGTTATGGCCTTTCCTGGGGCCATTTTCCATCTGAGCTGCCAGGAATAACTAACTGCATGGCCTCAAGTCTTTTTCTAGAACATTCACACACAGGTCAGCCAGGTAGTCTAAAGGGAAAGTAGGTGAGACCCTTCCAGATGATGAAAGTGCAGGATAAACCCTGTCTTATAACCCCAGGGAAGGTCTTCTGCTTCCACCTGGGAGCAGGTGAACAGGCCCTGGGTCGGGAAGGCGAGAGGTGCCCAGCACCCAAACAGACTTCTCACCGCAGGCCCCCGTCTGCCTGAAATCCCAGCATTAGAGTGTCCTCTGTGGTTGGTAGTATGGAGGCCTGCTCCATGGTGGATTCCTCTCCCCTGGGGGAGGCTGCTGTTCTCTAAACGACTACAGGCAAAGACACCGGTTGTCTGGACGAGAGACACACAGGTGTGCAGGTTATCACAGGCACCCTGGGAAGTCCCCGGAAAAAGCCACACTTGGGCCCGGGGCACCTAGTCAAGCTGAGAAGTCAGGGAGGGCTTCTCAGGCGAGGGGCTGTCTACCTAAGTTTCTGAGAGTGACTTCCCCAGTGGCCGCCTTACAAATGACCAGGACCTGGATGGCCTGACACAACAGGAAATTATTCTCTACAGCTCTGGAGGCCAGAGGTCCAAAATCAAGCTGTCTGCCATGACGGTTCCCTCTGAGGGCTCTGAGAGAGAATCTGGTCCTTGCCTCTGTCCCAGCCCCTGGTGGCGGCCAGCAGTCCGCCACATCGGTTTGTAGATGCATCGCTCTACTTTCTGCCTCCATCTCCCGACCAGCCTTCGCTCTGTTTCTCGTTTTCTCTGTTCCATTTTTCCCCTGCTCTGTTCTTTGATGAAGGTACTTATCATTGGATTTGTGGCCCACCCTCAATCCAGGATGATCTCATCTCAAGATCCTTCCTTTCGATACACCTGCAAAGATCCTATTTCCAAATAAGTCCCATTCACAGGTTCTGGGGCTCTGAGGGTTAGGGCATGGATGTATCTTTTGGGAGACACAAGTCAATCCACAGCAGGGAGCCAGTTAGCCGAGTAAGGTGGTGTGAGAAGAGGAAAGGCCTCCACAGGGCGGGAACAGTACGTGCAAAGGCACAGACCAGAGGAGTTCAAGGACCTACATCCAAGCAGTTGAGTACGGCTGGAGAAAGGGGCCACTCTGAGAGTGGGAGGATACAGGGTAGAAAGTTGAGCAGGTACCAGCCAATTCATATCTTGAGATTGAACTTGACCCTGAATTCAATATGGAACCACTGAGGAGTTTACCATTGGCTATTATTATCTGAATCTCCCCACATTCCTGAGAGGCCAGCATTGTGATCCCACTTACAGATGTAGGCACTGAGGTTCAGAAAGGTAGTCATTTGCCCGAGAGCAGACCATTAGAAAAATGGCAGCAGCAGAATTTGAACTCAGGCCACTCCGACCCCCTTAGTGGAAAGATGAACACAGCAGGGTTCTGTGTGTCTGTGGAAGGCAGGGAATGGGATATCAAGGAAGGAAGAAGGGAACATTCGTGGAATCTCGCTGGGACCAGGTGCCAGCTCACTGTCCCATCTGAGTAGGGCTCTCTAAAGCTGTGCCTGGTACTCTGAGACCCACCTCCTTGGCCACAAGTGATTGGTCCAGGAATAGGACACCTGACTCAAGCTAAGCCAATCAGACTCCCCTTCCCCCTCAAGAACATGTTCCTGAGTCTTTTTGATGAGAGAAGATAATGTGGCAGGTGACTAGGAGCCTGGGTCAGTCAGGAGTGAGAGGTCCTTGAAGTCCCAGCTCTGACTCTTCTCTCAAATATGTGGGTTCAGGGAACTTCTTGAACCTCAATGCTTCACTTTCCTTCTCTGGAAGCTGGAACGATAAAAATAGCACTTTCCTCCACGGCTACTGTGGAATTACATGAAATCCTGGTAGCGGGGCTTTTGCCTAAGGCCTGGCACACAGGAAGAAAAGGCTGGACAACACTAGCGGGCTCTGCCGGTTGAACGGACAGAGATGATGGGCTCAAACGGTATGGCGGTCACCTCCTGCGGTGTATCTGAAGAAGAGGAAGAAGAGGGACAAAGAGCCAGAGAGAGAGAGAGAGGCCACTGGGGTTCTTGACAGCCTTCCAGGACTAATCTTATCTAATCTTAAGAGACTTGGCTGCCCTCCTTACACTGAAGTTCAAGGAGACACCTTCTTAGTGCCCAGTCGCCAGCCACCCCTGACTGTGGCTTAGGCAAACATAAATGAATTTCTGTTAACTGTAATCCAAACCAAGCCAAAACACCAACCCTAACACCTAGATTGGGACAGTTTGGCAGCCACCTTTGATCTGGATGCCAGGGTTCCTGCTCCAGACCTGGGCAGCCACCGGAGCTCCTAGGCAGCCGTGCTGCCCATGACCGCCCAGAGGCCACACGTTCAGGGACACACGTTCGACCTGTCTGCTCCACATTCCATACCCAGTCCTCCTGCGCCCAGACAGGCAGGCTCCTGGCTAGTTCCACACTCAACCCAAGAACTTACTGAACACGCACCTTGAGATGAGCAAGTCCCCTGCCCATTAGGCACTGCCCGGGACAGGCCTGGGCTGCAGAATGTGTGGAAAGCAGAGTAAGTGGGGGCAATTCTAATTTCATGGGTGGTGTGCCAAGGTGAGTGCTAATGGAAAGATATCATCTGCTTGATAGCAGAAAAAAATGAAGGCTCAAATGTTGCAAATTTCTGGCTCAACTTCATGCAGTTACTAGGTGGGGAAGGCAGAGCATTTCTATCCATACAAAATCACAAGGTTTATTATTAACACTTTCAAATATAAACAAGACACAGGAAGCAGTATAACCTTTTTGGATTCATTAGCCAGCTACCATTGTTTCATTTATACCCTCAAGTTTTTGCAAGAGTTGAGGCTGGAGTATTTTAAAGCAAATCCCAGACATTACATACATTACCTGTGATTGCTTCAGAATGCATCTGTAACAGATGAGGACTTATTTTTTAAGGTGCTTATTGCAGGACCACCTGGATGAGAATAATCGTGTTGGAACTGCCACACTACGTGTCCTGGGAAGGGGCTGACAGCCCAGTCCTATTCCTCCATGGTGGGCAAGTTCACTGCAGCAATGATTCCTAAAGTAAGGTCCCTGGACCAGCAGCTTCAGCATCACTGTTAACTCATTAGAAGTGCGGATTTTCGCTCTGGCTTGTGTGGCTCAGTGGATTGAGTGCCAGCTTGCAACTAGCAGGTCGCTGGTTCAATTCCCTGTTGAGGCACATGCCTGGGTTGCAGGCCAGGTCACCAGTCGGCAGCGTGCAGAAGGCAACCGAGTGATGTTTCTCTCCCTCTCTTTCTCCCTCCCTTCCCCTCTCTGTAAAAGTAAATAAATAAAATCTTTTAAAAGAAGAAATGCTGATTCTCAGGCCACCCCAGCTGTACTGAGCCAGAAACACTAGGGTTAGGCCCAGCAATCTGTGTTTTAACACACCCTCCTGGGGATTGTGATGCCAGTTCAAGCTTGAGAACTACTGTTCTAGAGAAAGACAGTCGGTGTGGGGGGGAGATTCCGTCCTTACATTAAATCACTTTATTTATGCAGGTTCTGAGGAGTGGTCTTAGGCAACACGGTACTGTCTTTTGGCTGGAAGCACCAAGTCTGGAGCCCTGTGGTCAGTGGGTGGGAACTGGCTCCTTTCCTCACTTCCTAGGTGACCCTGAACCAAAGTCTCCTCACCCATGGAATGTGCAGGTGATAGCACCTGCCTCCTAAGCTGACCTTAAGGAGAAAACTGGTTAAGGTATACAAAGCACTTCAAATGCTTCCTGGTACACAGCTGGTGTTATGGAAGCTGTCCTTACCAAAACAGGACTGGCAGGGCCAAGGTAGTTGGCTTAACCCACGTAGGACGCCTGGGATTGAGCTCCCAGTATGTCACCAGGGGCCTGATTCCGAGGGGTGAGTCTCCTGACAGAGGGTGGGAAGTTGATTTGGGGGATGCTGGGAAGAGAAGGGAATCCCCCCCCCCCAGATCAGGTGGGGAGGCTGCAAGGTAGTGGCCTGGTAAGAGGGCAAGGGAGGAGCTTGGGGTCACCCAGGGCTCCCCAATCCCAGAAAGAGGACCGGAGAGGGGCATCTGAGATGCAAGAGCTGTGATGTGATGCCTCTGGGAGACTCAAGAAAGTTCTCATCCCCTGGGGCCCAGGGGAAGAACAATGGGGATGGGGTGGGGCTGGACATTGGAAAGCCAGGAGGCTGGGGCTGGGTTCTGAGCTAACACCGTGGTGACACTGGCCCCACGTTTGCATGTCTCCAAGGCTCGGAAACTTGAGAAGGTGAGAAATCTAAAAGGGTGATGGTGATATTGTTTCAGTCAGCCCCGTGCATGTGAGAGAAGCATCATAGAATTCACAGCTCCAAGAGGGCAGAGATGCCGATCAAATAGCAGATCGGGAGCGAGTTTGGAAGTGGGAGGTCTACGAGGCAGACATTGCAGAGGCCATGGTGTGAACACGCCACGAATTCCATTTCTAAAAAATACACATTTGTCCTTGGCTGGTGTGGCTCAGTGGATTGAGCACCGGCCTATGAGTCAAAGGGTTGCCGGTTTGATTCCCAGTTGGGGTACATGCCTGGGTTGTGAGCCAGGTCCCCAGTGTGGGGTGCAGGAGAGGCAACCACACATTGATGTTTCTCTCCCTCTCTTTCTCCCTCCCTTCCCCTCTCTCTAAAAATAAATAAATAAATAAATAAATAAATAATCTTAAAAAAAAATACACATTTGTCAGCTAGCCCTGCCCCCTGAAAAGACCTGGAAAAGCAGGTCACCTCTGGAGGCCTAACACACAGGTATGGCCTTCAAATGCCATTTCCCTGTTTTAAAACTTTTAAGGCAGGGAGCCTTGAGGAAATAGCTGATTCCAGGGTTGGAAATGTGCACAATGAGGCTGGAATGTTTTGTTTCCAAATGGCAAGGGCACTGTCCAAGGCGGTGTCCCAGGGTTATATCAGAGGACTCAGAAGCAACTGGAGAGGACTCCCCTGGTCAAAGACGTGACCTTGGAGCCTTGGTAAGGGTAGCATGTAATTATTGAAACCCATCTATGTCTAAACTCATGAGTTCATGAAAAATGTTTTTTAAAGTAGTGGTCTCTTTCAGAGGATGATAAGGAGCCAATTTGTATCTTGAAAACTGGTAAAGGGAAGGATCAAGCAGAGATTCTGCCTTTCCTGTACCAACTGGAAATAAATTGTAGATGAAGAAAAGTTGGGGGGGGGCTCCACCTGCAGGATCCCCCTCATCGCCACGGATGAGAATAAGTCTACCAAGACATGATCTGCTTGGGGAGGAGAGGTGGCCAATCTCTCAAAGGACAAGGGCCAAGAGCCTTTTCCTCAATTGGGCTTTTATTGGGTTCCTTTTGCACAGGAATACAGGTAAAGCTCATTAATCATTGTCAGGCAGTAAAGATCAAACAATAGATAACATACAAAGAACTCTGAGGGCCTATTTTGAGCCAGAGTCAGATAGCTAAATGGCCATAAAACTTTGAGGAATGGCCATAAAACTTTGAGGAACAAACTTACTTCTTGCTTGGACCCTTATCATTTAGTCCAGAGCATTCTAAACAAAGCAGGTTTCAGAGGATTTCACATATTCTTTCTTAGGCCTGATCACCCTGGGGAACCCGCCTTATCCAGAAGAGGGCTGCACCGCCCTCTGTCATTGTTTCAGGCTTAAGTCAGGCATGCGAAGTAAGGCAACCAAGAGATTAGGAGACTTCTTGCAGACAGAATGAGGACTCGGGCTATGTCAAAGCCAAGGGGTGAGGGTCCATCATCCCCTTTTGCTGTAGACCCCCAAGTCCTTCCCTGGGGCCTCCGGTGATGGTGCCTGTCTTAGGCTGTTCGCCTTTGGGGTATCATACCCATCATCGGCTAACCAATCAAGCATTGGGAGCCAGGCAGGGTGAAGAAAAAGGAGCAGAATCACTCAGCCTTAGCCATGGTAGGGTTACAGCTTCTGAAACCAGGCAGGGCAGTTCCCAACAGAAAAGCACCTCTATATGAAAGTATTCCAAGTAATAAACGAAAAGGAAATGATAGAATATCACAGTTTTGCCACCCCATTGAATCGGTGGCTCTGGACACTGAGTGTCAACGAGCTCTAACGCCACAAGAAGAGACCCGCAGACATTAGAAGCCTTCTGACTGAAGGACACAGGGGCGAGCAGAGGGGGCCTGAGCCCCACCCAGCCTCTGGGTTGGGCTGCCAGGAAATTCCGAGGACAGAGGAACACGCAGCGCTGCACCTGGAGTCTACGATCTGCAAAATCCAGGCTGCAGGGGGTGGTGCAGGTCAAAGGGCCTGGAGGTCTCAACAGAGAACCTGTAAGGGTGGAAAGAGATGGATGGAGTGATCAGCAACATAATGGTCCCCAAACCATCCACGTCCTAATGCCCGGAATTCCTCAAAATGTGACCTGACACGGCAAAAGAGCCTTTGTAGACATGACTGAGATAAGGATCTCAAGATGGGGGGATAAACCTGGATTATCCAGGTGGGTCCGATGGCATCACAAGGCTCATAAGAGGGAGACAGGTGGGTTGAAGGCAGGTGGGTTTTGAAGATGGAGGAAGTGTCATAACCCAAGGAATTCGGGCAGCTTCTAAAAGCTGGAAAAGATAAGAGAATGGCTTCTCCCTAGAGGATCTGGAAGGAATGCAGTTCTGCCGATACTCTGAGTTCAGTAAGACTGTGTCAGATCTCTGACCTCCAGGAGTGTAAGAGAAGCAATGTGTGTTGTTTTAAGCCAGTAAATTTGTGATCATCTGTTACAGCAGCCCCAGGAAAATAATACAGATGGGGAAACTGTGGGTTAGGGAAATGTAAAGGACAAGACCCAACTCGAGTGGTGTGTAGGGAAGTGATGAACATAGGAACACATGAGTCAGGAGAATGGGTACATTTGGGGGGAGGGTGAGTGGCAGAGCTCCAGGGGAAGGGGCCCCAGTTTCACTTTTTGTCCCAGCTGGTGGGTCCCATAGGGTTCACAGCTGGTAATAATTTAAACAACTGCAAGGACAGTTTCGTGGGGAAGAACAGGGCCTCATTCTTCAAAGCTATAGAAGATGGAGCATTTTCCTCCTGATTTTGCTGAGGTTTGTTTCACCAGCAGCACAGCAAATGGCACAGAGAGAAAAGAAAGACAGGTCTCCAGCACTCCTAACTTATATTATGCCAAGGAGTGGGCAGAGCAGACTCATCAACAAGTGGAACATGGGTGTGAAAGCATTTTGCGTTGTATATAAACCTCAGTGTGGTAAGTGGTCAGCGCCCTGGCCCCTGACCTCAGTTTCTCCTCTTCTGCAAAAAAGTTGCTTCCTGAGAACACCCGGACCCCCTGCCAGGCCATCTTGCTGGCTGCAGGAGCATGCTCAGGCCCCCACAGGGTGCACCGGAAGCAGAAGTGCTGCAGAGCCAATGCCCCAGGGCCAGCCGTCGCGCTGGGAGAGTCGGAGGTCGGTGGGTCAGTACTCCAGCTGCCTCTCTCCTCTAAGTCCCCAGCAACACTGAGTCTGGTGCCCATCCTGGTAACGTGCTCCGTGCCTCTTTATGGGTCCCCTCCCTTCCCGGCTTCAGTTTCCCACTCCCACTGCCAGTGTCTCCTGTAGTCGCCATAAAAACCGCTTGCATGCAAATCTTTTTCTCAGGGTTTGCTTCTGGGGGACCCAGAAGCAAGAAAGTGAGAAAAGGTGGGATGCAAGGGTTAATCTCAACACCTGTGGTAGGGAGGCCCTGTGGTTGTTTATCAGGCAGCTTCTACCACCTCATCGCCCCACGCCCAGCTCCTCACATGATCTCTGCACATAAAAAGGCACCGACAACTGTTGGATGGATAGGCGGTTGGAGGGGACCAGCTTCCCATCTCCTGTTAGGGAAGCTGAGGACAGATCTTCTCCCTCCCTCCCCTAGCTTAGTCCTGGTGAACCTGAAATCCTTCCACTAAATCCCCCCTTTTTTCCCTTAAAATAACCAGAGTCAGTTTCTGCTGCTGGTGGCTGGGTGATTTCTAACTGATGCAGCCCGGGGAAGCTCAGCAGTGACTGAAAGCTAAACACAGCACTGAGTTTTCTGAAAGCTGAGACAAAAAGTTTGAGAATGAGATTGAAAAAAAGCTTTCTTTTTATTTTTAAAAATGTATCATATCCCATCATGCTGGGCAGGCCCTGAAGAATAAATAGAATTATGCGTTTTAATGAAAACAAATGTATGAAACATTTAAAATGAGCAAAATAGAGACCAGTACAATAACCTTGGGAAGAGGGGATTTTCAGAGTGAAGGGGTGTGGCTGCTCATTCAGCTCAAGGTCACGAGCAGCTATTGAACTGGGTGCTTTAGCCTCACCTCATTTCCACTCACCCCGGTCTGTCCCGAACAGCCCCGATAGTGGACATTCCTTTTCTTCTGCTCTCACTTGTAAGAAATGAGGCTCAGAAAGCGGGGAGATTTGTGGAGGTCTCCCGGAAGTCAGCGGTAGAGTGAGAACAGGCCCAGGGTGGATTTTCCCCCTGCGTGTCTATGCCAGTCCTTCTGTCCACTGCCATCCTGCCCAGTCTCCGGCCGTGTTCTCTCCCCTGCCTGACTTGGCCCAAAGACCCGTGGAGTGTGTGGAGTTCCGGGCTCTGATGAACAGCACTTGGGTGTGGGGCCCGAGTAGGGGACCAAAGACCTCCCCCCGCCCCCGTCAGGGCTCAGCAATTGCAGCTCCCGCTGGCAGCACCACTGCTAGCCCATCCGACGGCTTTGTCGGGGTTCCAAAAGGGCGCCCGTCCTCCACCAGGAGTGCCTGCAGGTGTGTGAGTGGTGCCCCCAGACCTCTGCCTGACCCGCTCCAGCCTACCGCGCAGCGCTGCTGCATTCTATCGGGGCTTTCCCAGGGCTAGGTCACGCCCAGGTAGCCTTCGTGACCACCTGCAAGGTGTGTACAATTGTTCCCCTTTTAGAGAGATAAGAGAGGCCCGGGCTGAGAGTGAAATGCATGGTTCAAGGTCCCAAAGAAGTTGGAGAAGCCGTTGAACTGGAGCCTGGGCGCGGCCCCCAAATGAGGGCATCCCACAAACGCCTGCGGGTGTCTCCCCCAGAGCCCAGACAGCAGCACCTCGCTCTGCTTTCACGTCCTCCTTTCAGCCCCAACCAAGGGACTCGGACGTGGTGCAGCTGCCCCGCTCGGAGACGGCGCGCCCCCAGCCCTTCTCCTGGGCAGACTGCTCCGTGCTGTTCAGGCCCGGGGTGTGTCAGCTCCCCGCACACCGACACGCGATCCTTGTGCTCCCCCGGGGCCTGCCGCAGAGACGTGGCGCCACACGCCAAGTGTTTGCTCCTTCTCCGCTGGGCCCAGAGCTCTGGCAGGGCAGGGACCCCGTCTAAGTGCTTTCCCTCTCCATATCTAGCATGGTGCAGGCACAGAGTGGGTCCTCGACACTGGATTATTGAATTGGTGAATAATCAAATGAATGGGGTGGAGTCTGCCTTCTGAGGAGGGGCCTGAGAATCCCACTGGTGGGCGCCGGCTCAGAGCCTGGCTGCAGGGAGTGGTCGCAACCGGCTGCGTGCATGAATGGCCATCTGCGGAAGTGGTGCGGCGTGGTGGGTAGGCGTGCAGGTTCTGGAATCTGATTCCAGGGACCTAGCTGCTGGTTTTCCCTATTCTCTTAGCTGTGTGACCGTGGCCAAGTTACTCAACCACTCTGTGTCCCCAGTCCGGTGCCACATTGGGTTCCCCAGAAGAAGTCCTTGAGATAAGACTGAAGGGCAGGTGGTTTGCTAAGGGCGTCCTTCTGGCAGCAACTGGTAAGGCAGCGAAGGGAACAGGAAAGGCGAGGGTGTGGTTTCAGGCCAGGTCCCAGGCTCAGCCTGGCCAGCAGGCAGCTCCGGAGGGTGAGCTTGACCTGAGTCGTCCTTCTTGGCGGCAAGGGGCTGGGCTTCTGCCTTGGGCTCACCAGTCACGGTCAAGGGAAGTCCTGGGCGTAAGAACATTCCAGGCACTCTGGTCTCTGGCACTGCCAGGCCTGGCCTCCAAAGATCCACAGGAGCTGGATTTTAGAAGGAAGAGCTCCCGAGAGGGAGTCCCCGGGGAACTGGGTGAAGGACCACACCCTCCACTGCATTCCCTCTCTTGTGAAACGGGGTGGGAGGCACTGACAGCAAATAGGGCATGTTTATGAGGCCTAAGTGAGGGCAGAAATGGGATTGTAGTGCCTGCCCCCAAGCCAGTAGCATTGTGACAAGTATTGTCCCCACCCTCCGGAAGCAACCTGTCTCCTCTCAGCAGGCTCTCATAAATATTTGCTGAGTGAATAACGCTGCTTTCCTACTGGCTGAACTGGGTTCACAGTCACCGCCCAAACTGGTCATCGGAAATCCGTTTGTATCCAGGCTACTTGGTACAAATGGTAGCAAGACCCACAGAAAGAGGAAGCTGTTGCAGGTGCAGCTGCTGCATCTGTCCTGCCCCCTGGGAGCACCTGTCTTCCCGGGTTGGGGGCGGGGGGCAGTTGTGCTCCAAGATGGCTGCCGTCCCTGGTCTTGCTTCCCTTCAGTTTCGCTGTGGTCAAGGCACTCAGTTGCCTCTGGCTATGGCTCTCTTGTTTGTTTATCAATTTGGTACCTACTATGTGCCAGGCACGCTTCCAGGTATTGGGAACAAAGCAGGAGAGATACACATTCTCTGCTTGCCTTCATGGGGTGACAGTCCAGTGGGGGGCATCCTGAGGGTACCCATAAACCGAACCATGAAGTCAGTGAATAAAAGCCATGGAGAAAACCACATCAGGATAGGGGCATGTAAGGTGACAGAGGAACACTGTTTTGTTTTGTTTTTTTAACCCTTTAAACGTTCAATTTTGGAATAATTACAGATGCACAGAAAGCAACAAAGGTTGTACAGAGAGGCCCTGTGTACCCTTCACTCAGGTCCTCCCAGTGGTCACATCTTACATTCCTACGGTGCCTGACCAAAGCCAGGGAAATTGACAGGCTGCCATGCGGTGCGTGGTTTCTGTGCCATTCGGTCATTTGCATGGATTCATGTGAGCACGAACCACCTCCGCCAAGACACAGAACTGTGCCATCACCGCCTGGACCCTCTCACTACCTTCGCAGTCACACGCGTCCCCCCACACCATCCCTAGCCTGGCCACCCCGTCTGTTCTCCCTCTCTGCCATTCTGGCATGTCAAGGCTGCTCTACAGTGGAACCACGCAATGCGGGACCTTTGCAGGTCTGCCCACAGTCTTCACCAGGTTCTCAAAGTCCGAGCGCAGGCGCACACTCTCTCTCCTCCCTGCCCTTCCTTACCCTGCAAAATTTTAGAATATGCTTTCAAAAAGGGGCATTCCCCTACATAACTGGAGTGCAATGATTAAAATCAGAAATTCACATTAATACAGGGGTGGACAAAAGTAGGTTTACAGCAGCGAGTATGCAGAAGAGTTTGTTTTTGTGTTATTTATTAATCATTGTATTGTTTTCCATATGAACAACTGTAAGCCTGCATTTGCCCAGCGCTGTCTAATACCGCTATCTAGGGACCTTACTCAAATAATTCCCCACTTGTCCCACTAATGTCCTTTATAGCAAAAGATGAAGACATTTTTCTGGGTCCAGGATCTGGTCCAGGATCACAAGTTGCATTTAGTTGGTACTACTCTTTAGTCTCCTTTCATGTGGAACATTCGATGGCCTGCCCTTGATTTTCCTGATGTGGACATTTTTGAAGAGCACAAGCCGTTCGTTTCCTAGGAGGCCCCGCAGGTGGGCGTGGTGCTTCCTTGTGATGAAATGTGTTGAGCGCTTTGCCAGGAACACCCCAGAAACGTCGAGTTCTCCTCGGTGCACCGTGCCCCGAGCCCCGAGAGGTCACTCGCAGCATCGCTGGTCACGGAACACTGTTTCCCTGGTGAACGCGGGGTCTGCCACGTCGCTCCCCCAGAGAGCGACGGTGTCCCCTTGTAACTGAGAAGGGTCTTGTGGGACTAACATTAAGACTGTGTTAATATCTTCTTTCTCATTGAACTTTCATCTGCTTTATTAAAAAAATTTAACAGAATTTTTTATTAAAGCAAAATTTACTTGCAGAAAAGTACACCATGTACCAGTACCACTGGCTGAGCTATCACAAAGTGAACACCCTGAAGGGCAGCATGAGCATGTGCGCAAATCAGGGAGCAGGGGAAGGCTTCCCTTGGGAGGGGGCACGTGAGTCTAGGCTTGAAAGGACTGAGGGGGGCACAGTTGGGCTCTGTGAGTTGCTGTGGGGAGAACAGTCTGGTGGAGGGACCTGTGAAGTTCAAAGGCCAGGAGGCTGGACCAAGAGAAGTTGTTTGACAAACAGCCAGGAGGTGGGGCTGGGGCAGAAGGAGTGGGGCTGACAGATGGGCCTGACAGATGGGACCAGACAGCGGGGGACCTGGTGGGCCAGTAGTGGCAGTCCGATCTTACTGCTCGGGCTCCCAGAACCCAGGGTGAGATCCTAGGACACAGATGCAGCAGAGGGGAAAGTGACACAGGGAAAATTAAGGGGGCATTCTCCCAAAAGCACACCTGTGGGCCACTGGCCCCTGCTCCTTTGGGAGGGTCCCGGGACAGAGTGTAGACTGTGCTGCGGGCTGTTGACTGCATATTTCTGGCCCAGGGTGCCAAAATAAAATCCTTCAAACAAAAAGCCGCAGTTAGCAGCCTTCGCTTCAAGGTGAGTGTGGTCCATGAGCATCTGCTATGGGAGGCCACGCTGGGCTTTGAGCTGGCTCTGTGTTCATTTCCAAAAGGTCACTCACTGTCACACGGTGGGCTGACGGCAGGGGGAGCCAGGAGAGTGCAGGGAGACCACCGCCTCTCTGCCTCCTTGATTGAAGAGATTCCAAGCCCCTTCAGAATTCTCAGCCCCAGGGAGTTGGGGCTGGGGTAGGCTTCACCAAACCCAGGAAAAAAAAGTCTGAGCTAACCTCACTGAGAACTAACCTGCTTCATGCAGAGCCTAACTTGGGAGACTCTGGGCTCTAGCAACTATCAAAAATAATAATTGAGACCTTTGAACTCTAACGATATTAAAAATTGTACATTTAACTTCTGATCAGACTTCCTGGTTTAACTAAAATATTAACTCATTCATCTTCCATTCAATAAATAGTATCCAGTACCTCCTTTAAAATGTATCTCTGTTGAGATAAAATTCACCATTTTGACCATATTGAAGTGTGCAGTTCAGTGGGTTTTAATATATTCACAAGGACCTGCAACCATCCCCCCGATTCTAGAACACTGTCATCACTCCAAAAAGCAACTCCATACCTCCAAACGCCCCCTCCCCCAGGCCCTGGCAACCACCTGGCTGCTTTCTGTCTTCGTAGCTGTGTCTAGTCGGGACATTTCATAGGAATGGAATCATACCGTACGAGGCCTTTGTGTCTAGTTTCCTTAATGAGCATGGTGCTGGCAAGGTTCACCCATGTTGTAGCATGATCGGCACTTCACTCTCAATGGCTGCGTCATACTCCACCGTGCAAATGAATCGTGTCCTGTTTATCTGTTCACTGCTGATAGACATTCGAGCTGTTTGCCCTCAGCACCCTCCTTTAAACTCGTAAATGTAATACAGTGCCACAACTTTGTGGAAACTACAGGGATGGTAGGGATTCCTTTGCAGGACATCTTACTTGGTCCAAGGACCAGGGGGGACCTCTCAGGAAAAGGGATAATTCAGATAAAACCTTAAGGGCGAGCAGGAGTTATCAGGGAGAGTTTGAGACAGAGGGCCCAGAGGAAGCAAGGCAGGCAGAGAGGACACTCAAGCGAAGGGGAAGAGGAAGAGGAGGGGAAAGGGGAGAGAGCTTGCCCCTGGGGCCTTTGGGAAGCGAAGGGGTTTGGTATGGCTTGAGTGAGGGGGTGAGGAGAGAGGCAGGGGCCAGGGTTCGGGGGTTCTGCTGTGGCGTGCAAGAGCCTGGACTTGAGCCTGCGGGGAAGGGAGTAGCGAGGGGGTGACATGAATAGTCGTGAATCTTGAAACCATACTGGGACTGAGGGATTTTCCAGGACATTCAGTGCTGAAAATGGAACCATCCTAGCCAAAGCCAATGGCTGGTCATGGCCCAGGGACCATGGGGGGCACAAACTAGAGAGCTGACATATGGGAAGCCTAGGGCCTCTTTGCTTGGGACTGGAAACCTCTTGACCCTAGGTAACAGGTCTGGGTGCTTGTGAATTTTTTAGTGGAGTAGAGTTTGAAAGGGAGTCAAATTTCCAGCTAGGTGACAGTCTGGAAAAAGGCAAAACCATAGCAACGGCAAAAGGACCGGTAATTGCTGGGGGTTCGGCATGCCTGCGAGATGAAGGGGGTTTTTAGGGCAGTGAAACTGTTGTGTGTAACGAGGTAAATAGGGGATGCTCAGCATCAGGCACGTGTGAATTCTCATGTAAATTACATACTTTACATATGCAGATCTCCTTCAGCCATACCGCCACCTTCTAGAAGGTTCCATGAATTCCACCCACCCAAAGTCATTTCTTCCTCTTCTGAAACCTTCTGGTAACATAGGTCCATTCATGTACCACGTCCAGACAATTGTCTGCAGCTACTTAAAGTGTCATAAGGAGAAGGATTCCCAGGCCCAGTCAGGGTGACGGGGAAATGTCACCCCTGAGTAAATGGTGACATCTGCCACGGCTGTAAGGTGAGGAAGTGGTGGCATCTGTGCTAGGTATCTACCTCTTGGGCTTTAGCACGTTCCAAGGCACATTCATCTGTCACCTGGTGTCAGGCTCCACAGGGCTGGGCCCTGTCCCTCCTGGGGGCACTAAGCCTCTCAGGAGCCCAGGAATGCCCTCAGCTGTAGGAAGCACTCAGCCAGTGACTCCCCATCACGTAGCACATCCGTCACTATGGCAGAAGTGACAGACCGTATGATGTGAATAGTGCCTGGAACAGGCTGTGTGTGGGTGTGGCGCCATGGCGTCAGTGCACATGTGGGAACCGTCGCACAGAAATGGGTCTCACTGTGGTGGCGCAAATTGCGGGTCTTGGCTCTTTCCCTTCTCTCTGCTTGGAATGCCGACCCCTCAGATACCCACAAGGGTCACTTCTCATCTCATTCAGGTCTCTGCTCACAGGTCCCCTGTCCTGACTGCCTTAGCCACAGGAGCCCCACCCACTCTCCAGTCCCTATCTCCTTCACAGTCTTCAGAGCATTGCTCACCCTGCTGGTGGCCTGGGGCTGCGGGGACAGTGGCCACGCACTGGTTGGCCCAAATCAGTTCTCTCAGCTCTGGAGGCCAAACGTATGAGGTCAGGATGTCAGCAGGGCCACGCGCCCTCTGGAGACTCCACAGGAGGATCCTCCCTTACCTCTCGCAGCTCTGGGTGGCCTCAGGAGGTCCCTGGCTTGTGGCCTCATCACTCCAACCTCTGCCTCTGTCTTCACGTGGCCTTCCCCTGTGTGTCTCTCATCCTCTGTCTCTTACAAGGACACCAGTCATTGGATTTAGGGCTCACCCAGTTAATCTGCGATGATCATCTCAAGACCCTTAGCTATATCTTCAAACGTTATTTTTCCAAATAAGCTTACATTTCCGGTTTCTGGGGATAGAACATGAGCATGTGTTTGGTGGGGGTGGGGTGGGGGAGCATTACTCAACCCACTGTCCAGCATCACATTACACATCGACTTGTTTGCAGCCTGTGGCACCCACTAGGAGATAAGCTTACAAGAGTGAAGAGCAGAGTCTGTTATGTTCAGGGGTCTATCTCCAACACCACATAGCAGGTGCTTGAAAATATTTGCCGAATGAATGCAAGCAGCTTACCTCCCTAAACTGCAATTTTTCATCTATACAACAATTATATTATTGCACAGCCATTAAAAAAACAAACAGAATTGAGGATTTACATAAAGAGCCATAACTTCTTACTAAGTTCTAAAATTAAAAATATGTATGTGTGTGAAATATGCCCTTCGTATACTATAGCCCCTCTTAATGAACACCTACAAATGCCAGCCTTATGATTTGTGAGTGATGCTTATTACCGAATCAATTTCAGGTGCCTTGGGATTGCACTGAAGCTCCAGACAGGGTGTATTGCTGGGACGTAATTTATGGGAAATGAAATAACACCACTTTCCTGCAGAGAGTGACTGGGAGTTGGAGAGCATGAACTCATTGCTCAAGGTGCCCAGAGCGGATATTCAAGAACGGCCAGATGCTTTTGGCTGAGTCCCGCCCTTGACTCTCATTGCCAGTGAAAGTGTCACCATCACTCTGAGCTGCCAACTGCAGAAAGTTTCCCAGCAAACTGTCTTGTCTGCATTTATTCTTTGAGCATAGACTCTAGAATTCAGCAGGTTGAAGGCAGGAAAAAAACTCTCAAAGGAAAAAAAAATCTTGAAACCAGTTGTAATGACCATGGGTTTCAACCACAGAAAGAGCTAAGGAAGGATGTTGAAAACAAATATAAACAGCAGAGTGTAATTCTGGGGGGAGAGTGGAGAGCACACAGCGAAAAGACTTAAAAAATAATGATATGGGTGGTTGGATTAAATTACTAAGAATAGAAAAGGAAGCTCAAGTTATAAAAATAAAGAAGAAAACCACAAACAAAATTCCTTTACATCTGTAAGAGGAAATCAAAAGAGATGCTGTAAATATTTGCCTCTATTTCTGAAATGTTTCCAGTTCACCCCTGGTAAAATTTTCAATGGGATGCATATTCTGAACTCAAAGTAAAAGATGACAGTAAATAAATAATGGCAAATATCTCAAAAAACATGGAAATAAAACATGAATGAGGATGACAGAATTCCGTCTCATGGTAACAGCCATACAATGTAGACACAATATATTTCCCTCTTATAAGCTAATAATCTCAAATTAAATAAAAACACATTTCAAGAGTCTGCTGTTTATGAGAGAGACGTGTTCGGTAAATATTTTTGTCTGCTATGCTAGACCCTGGCGGACCCAATGATGAAGAGTTCCTGCTGTCACGGAGCTTACAGTCTGGTGGAAAATGAAAAAGGGCAGCCGGAAATAAGAACAAGTACAGATCACACAGATCTAAGACACGGGGAAGAAACAGTGGCAATATCAACTCTACAAAGTAGAATTTAAGGAATGAGTTTTAATGAGATGCAGATTGAATTAAACAGCTACAAAAGTTATAACAAACAAGCAAATCATATGCACTAACCAACGAAGAAACATAATACAAAAAGCAAGCATTCAGACATACAAAGGAAAAATGGACAGGAAAGCAGTTAGATGGGGAAGTGTTAAACTCATTATCTTCCTGCATCACATCAGTAGACAAAAAGAAAGACATAAACAACATAACTAAAAAGAAGGAATAGCTACAGAACTAATTTACAAAGCAGAGTACAGCTTATCAATACCCTTATGAAGAATATACCAACTTTTCTAGTGCCATTGAAATATTTACAAAAAAATTGCATATAGACCAGACACAAAGTCTCAATAAATGAAGACAATTTAGTAGACATATGTTCAGGCTACATTTTCTGATCGCAATGCAACAAAAACCAAAATTAAAGAAACTGAAGCCTGAAGGTACCCATTTATCTGCTTCCAGCCCCACAGTTTATCTCCTTAACTGCTTTCTCTGTGGTTCACTCCATGCTTTTTTCATCCCAACAGTCCAGGTGTTTCATGGTATTCACTACACGGAGTCCTGAATACCCTGGGCGTTCTCAAACCTGATCCTTGAATTCTGGCCTTGACCTCTCTGAGTTGGAGCAGAGGCCACGGTGATCAGATCCAAGAGGCTGGGCTTTCAAGAGAAAGGCATTTGACCCACACATCACTCCCTGTATGTGTTGCACCACCTGAAGAAGTGACGCCCTTGGGAAAGCATGAAGTTCTATGCCAACAAGGCATTTTTTTTTCTTTCCTGGATCAAACACTGTCTTAAAATAACAGAATCCAGTTGGAAAGAACTTGAGATATAACTGAGCCAAATTACCATGTCTTCTTTTATATCAACAATGGAATTTCCTGAGGACCTACTAATGTCAGGTACTGCTAGGTACTCTTCCTATGCAAACATTAGCTCAGATCCACATGCAACAGGACAGTGAGGTTGTGCCTGCGCTCTTCCCTTTGCTCCTGCGGACCTCTCTCCACTCCCCTCCTTTCTTCTCTGAGTGTTTGACCCAGGAGGCTGCATCCATGGCTGCCTTTCGGACTCATTCCCCTATCCTAAGTTCCCAGCTCCACACAGCAACCTCCTCCAACTAATTGCTTCCTCCTCTTGCTTTCCAGGCCTTGGGTGGTAGCATTTTTTAACAGTGCCTAATCTTGGGAAATTGCACAATCCCTCTGCTTTCTCTATGCCCTGTCCACACCTTTGTAAATAGTCTGTTTATCACACTCCCCCCAAATCACTCAGTTTGAGGGTGCCATCTGTTTTCTCCTGGAATCGTGACTAGGTAAGTACTGTCATCCCCATTTCATGGATGAGTAAACTGAGGTGGAGAGAGGTGAAGAAAGTTGCCCAAGGCCACACATATGAACGGGACAAGCCTGAGGTTCAAATGTGAACTGACACACACCAGAGTTTTGTTTTCTTTGTTATTCTTGGGCCTTTGTTGGAATTGGTAGAGTTGGACAGCTTTAGTTTCTGTAAAGAGGCAGGATAAACAAGAAGGGCCACCAGAACTTCTCTTTAGGCTGAATGGGGCTGAGATGGCCACTCCTTGCAGTTGAGGTAGGTGGCAAAGACTTGCTGGAAAGGGGCAGCACAATTTAACGGACAGATACACATGCCATGTCCTATGGTGAGTCCTTAAGTCACCCCATTTTATAGACGAGAAAAGCCACCTTGCCCAAATCTACCTCCTTACTAAGTGGTGGGTCTTGTTATGGATCCCACTCCCGTGTGAAGTCAAAGCCCTTACCCTTTCCAATACATCCCCTCGGAGGCTGGACACCATCTACACTACACATTCGCTCTCAGACCATGTGAGGCACTTGAGCCCAGCAGTGTCCCTGAGATGGCGATGATACCACAAGTCACCATGTGCCAAGCCCTGCCCGTGCCCTGGGCCCTTCCAATGCAACACTGTCCATTAAGTCTTCCCCATTTCACCACGGAGGCTGCACTATCATGGTGACCATTTTACAGATGAGTAAACTAAGGCTCTGGCAATTTAAGAAAACTACCCAAGGTCCCACAATTCACAACTGCAGAAATCCATTCTGCAGATGAGAATAAAGGGCTCAAAGATCACCCAAGACTACGTAGAGCACAAAGGCTGGGAGAGGAGGCCCTCAAACTCCTTTCCCATTCCTGGGTTTCACTCCTGAGGCACCCGCCTCCGCCCCCAACCCCAGACCAGGTCAGGTCTTGGCCTTATTTTATTTCGGACCAGGGAGCTGCCACTCTGAGAGGACAAGGCCAGAGCAGCGGTAGGAGTCTGACTCAGGTCCTGTCCGCCGTGCTCCCAGCTCCTTGAGGTTAATCACAGGCTCCCCAGAATTACGTGGGCGCTTGTTAAAGTCCTGCTTTCCAGCCCGCTCCAGACCCAAGGACTTAGGGCAGGGAAGTGTCCGGGAATCTGCATTTTAAACAAGCGTTTGCTCATCCTCCTCCTCCCCACTCCCCCTCCAGGTGATTCCCACGATCTGGCAAGTTTGGGAAACAGCCCGAGTTCTGAGGCGCCGCCGCAGCTCCCCGAGTCTCCGTGGTCCTTGCTCTCCTGAGAGTCCCCGGCGAACTCGCTGGGCGGGGCAGGGCCAGGTGCGCAGAGAGCAGCCGGGTGCGCAGCCCCGCCCCAGGGCGGGGCCTCACCTGCAGCTGGCAGGTAGGCGGCTCCCTGGTAACCTGGACCTGGCCCAGGAGGCTTGGGAGCGCACAGCCAGGCTGGGCCTCGCCTGGGATCGAGACACTCACGCAGGGGCGGCCGCCGGCGGGACCGGAGGCTGGGCGAGGGGCCTCCGCCCGCTCACCATGGTTGAGACACGCTTCTCTAAGTTCCTGCAGAAACTCGGCTTCTCAGGCGCGGGCCATCAGTACGAGCCGCTGGAGAGGGGCGAGTTGGAAACCTTGGTGAGTTTGGCCCACCGGGCGGGCGCAGGACGTGGGACCTGACCCTCCACCCTACCGCACCCCACCCCAAAACCCTGTCGGCGCGCAGTGGGCTGCTCTCCTCCAACCCGCCCTCCTCCCCCTGATTCCAGAGAGGAGCTGTCTTCATAGCAACTCCAGCTCGCTCGCGTTTCTGCTCTGGGCCAGGCACCCTCGCCACTTAGCCCTCCGTCTCCAGCCCATTTTGTAGATGCGAAATTGAAGGCGAGGCCCTAGCAGAGTCTCTCAATTGGTTAGAGCGTCATTCTGACACGCCAGCATGGCGGGTTCGATCTCCAGTCAGGACATATACAAAGAAAGCAACTAGTGAATGCATAAACAAGTGAAACAACAAAATCGATGTCTCTTTCTCTCTCTGAAATCAATTAAAATAAATAGATAAAATAAAAATATATTAAAAGAAACTGAGGGTAAGACACGTTAAATACGTCCCTCAAAATCTACACAGCTAGAAAATGACCCTAGGCTTCTCCCACTTAGGAGAATTGAAATTCTTGGGTCTCCAACACCTAGGCTGCTGTACGGATTTTAAAAGCTACTTGCAATGGGGGGCGTGGGGGGGGAGTCATGTAAAAAAAAAAAAAAACAGCAACAGAAAACTGTAGGGCACATGTTTTACCGATAGTAGCAATAATGGTGACAAGGAAGGTGACAGTAGCCGGGCCTCCCCACTTCGCTTCTCATGTCTCCAGCGTCCTTTTTAAAAACCACGGGGATTTGTACGTTGACTTCGCAACCTCCAGGTGACCCTCTAGGATAAACCAACAGGCATCTCCGGGAGGGGAGTTTTTAACCAGCTTTCAAACTGTGACAAAGCTATCCCCAAAAAGCCCTTCCACTTGGAGAAGCCAGAGGTGACAGTGGTGACTGGTGACCCTACAACTTTCTCCTTAGCTTGTCCGCAGAACTCGCAGCGTGACACAAGGGCCGAGGGCACCGAAGTTCCGCAAATGCATCTCTGGGACATTGCAGTGTCTTTGTTTTCAGCTTACTCGGTCATTCAAAAATAAAATTCCTCTGCAGGTGCTCGTGAGAATATAGCGCTGCCTTTTGAATGGCGAAGGGAAAACGCAGTTAAATTTACGTTTTTTAAAAATCTTCACAAGAGGATATGTTTGTTGATTTTAGAGAGAGAGGAAGCGAGGTGATGGGGGCAGGGGAGAGTGAACAGAAACAGAGAAAAATTGATCATAAGCGCCTCAACCAGGGATGAAACCTGCAACCTTCTGGTGCACAGGACCATGTTCCAACCAAGTGAGCCACCCAGCCAGGGCTAAATTTACTTTTTTAATGAAAAAGATCAGCTGGAAAGACTTGATTTCAAATATTTAATTTTCCTCTCGACAATAGTCAAGACAATAGTCAAAGTGAATGATAATAGTCAGAACACTTCGATTGTCAGATTCCTAAATATTTGTGTACTTTATCATGTGAATTCTGGTGCTAGGGCAATAGCCCACAGGACCGTGTAACTAGCTCTGTTACATGGCTCTGTTAGTTCTCGAAGCTCTGTTTTTCTGAAGCTACGTGTGGGTCGAAGATGGATTGGGTATGGTTTCATTATTTTACCAAAATCCACTTCTCTACTTACATGCAGTACAGTGTGTTTCGTTAAAGGAATTTGAAGTTCGTTTGCCAACATGGTTGCCTTTAAAATTTTTTTAAATATTTTATGTATTTTAGTTTTAGACAGAGGAGTAGAAAGGGAGAAAGAGGGAGAGAAGCATCAGTGTGTGGTTGCCTCTTGCGTGCCACCTTCTGGGGACCTGGCCCACAACCCAGGCATGTGCTCTGACTGGGAATCACACCTGTGACCCTGTGGTTCTCAGGCCAGCACTCAATCCACTGAGTCACTCCAGCCAGGGATTTTTTTTTTTCTTTTCAATTGCCTTTTCTACATTCTTTTTCTATACTTTTTTATTTTCATTGTCTGATTTTTGCATTGAGCTGGGTATTTTTCAAACCCTCCTGATATGTACTTGGTTACAACCAGATTTTATGAGACATCCAGGTGCCCCCAGGTAGCATCCAGTTGTGCCAGGTATGAAATAACACGAACAGAGGTGCTGGGATAGTTTGAGCTCTGCACCAA
This sequence comes from Glossophaga mutica, assembly GCA_039655065.1. Classification (NCBI taxonomy): domain Eukaryota; kingdom Metazoa; phylum Chordata; class Mammalia; order Chiroptera; family Phyllostomidae; genus Glossophaga; species Glossophaga mutica. The sequence goes on from CM077315.1 coordinate 27,991,124, forward strand.
AGTGAACTTCATTTCCTCAAAGCTTTCAGAAGGACCTTCAAGGGCGGGGCAGGTCTTCATCTGTCTGTAGGTGCGGAAGGGCCGGGGCTCACCCACCTCGTTGTGGATCTGTGTTCTCAGCTGCACCCTAAACAGGTGCGTGGCAACTTGGCAGTGCAGTGTGACAGGCATACTGATGACACAGGCAACCAGGCATACTGATGAGCACAAAGGCAGGCCGAGAAACCAAGTATCCTGTCTCTAAAGGTGGCCCTGTGCAAACCCAGGAAATTGCAATAAAGGTAAATGGGGGGTGTAATGAGGGAGGGAGGCGACCTGTTTACTGCCAGCTCAGCTCACAGCCTGAACACCTCCTTTGCTCTCACACTTACATCCTCCAGTCTGAACTTTTTTTCCTCTGAAGAAAATTTGAAAAAGAAGCAAAGTTTGCCACAGTGGTGGTTTCCACAGTAGTCCTGACTCTTTTATGGGCACATGTTGTATGTGGCGTCCTGGGGATCGCTAAGCCTCCCGAGCGCTTTGCCGAGTCGCCCCCGTTATCATCATTGTTATTATTGAGAACCTGCCGTGTCTCCTCCTGGGTCTCTTCAGCTCGAGAGAAGTGTTAGTGTTTAAGACCCAGAGGTCTCGGTCTCAGGTACAATGGAAAACAAAGAGCAGAGTAACTGAGCGGGGACTGGTGGTTGAGATGGGGACTAGGATGGAGCCAGAGTTAGAAGCACAGGAAGTAAGCACGGTTTGCGTTTCTCCAAAGATACCTCATTCTGGCTGCATTTCCAGTGGATTGAAAAGAGAGGTGTAGGAGAAACCCCCTTAATTGCTGGGGAAAAAGGTTCTCCTTGCTGACCTGATTGTTGGGTAAGGAGAACGTTGGACCAGAAATTCCTGCTTGCAGGATGACTCTGCGGAAGTTATCTCTGACCCTCAGGGCTCCCATCTCTTAACCAAGACTGCAGGGCCCCACCCTGCACTATCATCCTGGGGCTGGAGCAGGTGAAGACTGGGCTCCAACGACGTGGGTAATGGGAGGGGGAAGGATAAGCTTGCAGGCTCACTCCTGTGGTTGCAGGTCTCTGACCCTGGCTATGTGGTCCTCCCCACAGGGCTGCCTCAAGGATGCTTCCGCAAGGATGGGTGGTCTAGCTAGCCTGTTCCCAAGGGGCAGGGATTACAAGGGTGTGTAAGGGGAGGCAGGGATGATTGGGGGCTGTGTTTGAGGCTGCCTACCGCAGTAGTAGGAACAAAGAGTTTCATAAACGAGATCATTCACATAAAAACCAGAACACATCTCACATATAGACTGCTTCAGAGTTGCCTATGTTTGCTACTGTTTTCATCAGTCTTGAGTTCTAGTCTTTATTTAGACTTGTTGATTAGATTTTGATAATGCTTGTGCTGAGAATGTCTAATTACAGGGACATGTACAAAATGGCATTTCAATATCCCAACAAATTGGTTGCTAGTAGTTTAGAACAACCAGCCTCCTACTTGAGCACAGCTGCCAGAGAAGCAACCTCTGAAAGGCCGTTTGTGGCTAACTGCAAAACTGGCTGGTTCACTTGAAGATAAGGCGAGTGCTGGGCTTTGCAGAAAGAATATTTCTTCAGTTGCTCTCGATGACCATGCTTGGTGCTCATCGGCTGTGGCAATCACTAGGGACAAAGCCTGGACTCACCTGAAGTCCTGCCAGCAACGCGATGGCACTTCTCAGTGGTTTGTCTTTTTGTGGTTGATTCACTGACGCCTCAGCCACGTGTTGCGTGATGACTCCATTGTTCTCTCCCAGCCACCGAGAAGCTCTCATCCCTTCAGTGTGTCTGAGATTGTTGTCACCAACGCATTGTGAGTGTCCCTCCCTCTGTACATCCCTCCCCCAAATACCAGCATATTGGCATTGAATAACAGTTTCACCCTCATTGAATTATGCTCATATTAGTTTTTTTTAACCTCCTACCTTTTGTGAACCAGGAACTATACATATTTTTTTCTTCCCTTTCTTTTTTCTTTTCTAAATTTGTCATAATTGTTTTTCATAAACAAGACCACTTTATACAATGTGAAACTCCTTCACTCTCCCACGTTGCCCCCACTTTCCTTGGTCTGTGTGTTGAGGCAGGTAGGTACTGTTGGCATCTAATCAGCTGGCAGTAATCAGATTACTGTTTGCATGGGCTCCCCTGGCCCCTTTTCTGTGCGGTTCTAGAAGGGCTGTGGTTAACAGCATTAGAACCCGTGGTCCAGGTTGTCTGGATGCAGCTTCTGGTCCTGCCGCTTGCCAGCCGTGGGACCTGGAGCAAAGTCCTCAGTTTGCCATGCCTCTGTTTTTCCCTCTGTACACATCAGAGATCTGTGGTGGATGGAGTGGTGGCGGAAAGCATTTTGGGCAGCACCTGATCACAGTAATTATCATTCGCATCCAACCCTGTATGTTTTTAAAAACGTCCATAGAGTCATTCCTGCCGTACTAACAAGTCAGGAGCGGTGTTCTTGCTGGGTAGGCATTTTTACTTAACCCACCCCTATTGATGGGCATCTAGATGGTTTCCTGTCTTAATGATCAGAACAACGTTCCAATGAACATCTGTGGAGGCGCCATGTTATTCTGAATCCTTACAAACATCCCTGCAGAAATCTGGGGCTTAGAGAGTGCAGTAACTTGTCCAGGGTAGTACCGTTCTCCCAGGAACTGGGACCCAGGGCTGCCTGAATTCTATGCTGGAGTTTTCTCCACTCCTACTGGCCAGGCTTTTTTCTTGTATAAAGTTGCTGTCTTCCCCATTGTAATTAACAAGTGTTCACGGAGAGACAGTTGAGGCTGTGTCAGTAGCCTATTGCTCAGGCCACTTTCACTCTTTAGTTTTAGCATCTGTTGAGGTACCTTGCCTGAGTTGGTGACTTCCTTGACAATGGTGTTCTAATCCCATCATTCCTCCCTCATTTTCATCTGGTCTTCTGGTGTAAGGAAGAGCTACTTCTTTCTTCTACTGATTTGGTCTTTCACTTATTCATTCGTGTATCATGGTGAAGTTGTGGATTCCTAGTTTATTAAGCACATGGAAATTTGTTCCTGTCTTTGATTTTGATGCTCAGAGCGTCCCAGATTTGGCCAACAGGAGCCCCTTCATGGTGATGTCTGTGAATTCCAGACTTTTTTTCATCATTCTTTGAGCCTGTCCCTACTTACTGGTGTAATAAGAAATCCCAGGCTCATTTGGTACCTTCCCCGGTTCTCTCCCAAGATTCTGGACTCTTTTTACTGCAAGAATGGCACGGAGAATCGGATCTGGTGTGAGGTGTGCTCACACTATTGGGGTGTAGTGGCTTCTGGGCCCTCTCAGAGGAGGTGCGCATGCGCATGTGGGTATATAAAAACCATAGATTCCAGTGCAGTAAATTCCACCAGGCCAGTGCCGGCTCTTTCTGCATTTGTAATTCCTTTTATCATCAGTGAGAAGGGCAGTTCCCATGTCCCTCAGCATATTTACTTATCCCACAGTCTTCCTATACTAAACCTGTCTCCTCACCCTGCCAGCCACCTGTTGGTTCACGGTTGAACCGGCCACTGCCTAGCTCGGCCACCTCCTCACTTGGGCCCTGACTGCACTGGCCACCTGTGAACAAGATGCGAACTCTGGATGTCTCATTTTGTTCTGTCGTAGTTCTTTGCTGCCTGGGGGCACACCACCATCGCACAAACATCACAAACCGTACCTAGATATAATTTCAGTAACTGGGAAACACCTCTGAAACCCATCTTGACCTGAGGCTGGAATTGAAGAAGCCCTGCCTGCCTCAGCAGTCCTCGGTATGGGGCTCCTTGTCCCCATTTTACAGAGGAGAAAGCTGAGACTCAGGGCGGTTGGGGGAGCTGCCAAAGATCACAGAGCTAGTGGCCAGGGTAACTAGAATCAGAGCCCAGACTGGTGAGATGCGGGCCCGGGGATATTCCCTCCCCCAAGTCTGCTGTGTTTAGGGGGTTTTCCCACTAACTTTAAACGGTGCTGAGCAGGCCCTTGAGTTTGTTTGTGAGGCTCTTGCCCCGGCATCTGAGTGCCTGTTTTCTGTGCTCCACAGCGCTCGGAGCGGCCTCCTCTTGGCTCCTCTGGGCACAGCCTTCGCCCACACTGCGGCCCGCCTGGGGCTCTTCCTCTCTCCACCTTCCTGAGTTGACATCTGTTCATCTGCTCTTTCATTTTCTGAGCATCCCTGTTACTGGGAAGCCCCCTCCCCTCCTGCACCGGCTCTGCCCCCAGGCTTCGTCTGCACTGGATTTTCCTTCTTTGCATCATCGATTCTTACTGCGGCCTAAGATTCAGAAAGGTACAAAAGGGGGTCCAGTTGGAGTCTCTCACTGCCTGGGTCTTCCAGGCCCAGTTTGAGATGTGCCTTAATAACAAGCAAATACGGATTCTTCTCCTTTTTGTTTTACATAAGGCTAATGTGTTACAATATTGTGTACTTTTTTTCTTCCCAATCTATTGCTAGTTGATACCACCCCTTGGGGGTGGCAGTGATGAGCAGTGTCTATTACTAAAGGAGTGTGTGCCTGTGACCCAGCAGTTCCACTTCCGGGTGTGTGCCCAGGAGAGCCTCGGGCTGGGGTCTGCTCGAAGACTGTCCACAGCAGTGTTGTGCCTGACGGGCCAAACCAGACAGGCACTAAGTGCCCAGCCACATGCAAATCGTTAAGTAGATGATGGGATACCCATGCGGTGAAGTAGGTGAAATACCACACAGCAACAGAAGAGAATGAGTTACAGGTACGGAACCAGGTTTATGCAACGACACGGACAAATCTTGCTAAGATGACATTGAATAAAGAAGCCAGATGTAAGAATACACGAGTATGGTTTCATGTAAGTGGGGTTCCAGAATAGCCAGAACAAATCCATGTTGACAGAAGGCCAGATGTGGGTCAGCTTTCACAGGGGCTCAGCCAGGACAGGGCACGAGGGCAGCAGGCGAGATTCAGCGCCGTGGCCCGGGCCGGCGGGGGTTCCTCGGGTGTGTGCATGTGCGGAAAGGCACCCGGGCTGGTGCGCATGGCTGTACGTAGGTTATACTTCAGTAGATGTTTAATGTTTTCCACATAGGAAAGTTATCATAAAAAACTTTCATGATGTTATTTTTTTTAAAGATTTTTATGCATTTATTTTCTTAGAGAGAGGGGAAGGGAAGGAGAAGGACAGGGAGAGAAACATCAATGTGTGGTTGCCTCTTGCACACTCCCTACTGGGGACCTGGCCTGCAACCCAAGCACGTGCCCTAGACTGGGAATCAAACCGATGTCACTTTGGTACACAGGCCGGCATTCAATCCACTGAGCCATACCAGCCAGGGCCATGATGTTATTTTTTTTTGAAAGATAGGAATTATTTTCATGGCCCTTGACATCTGCTGAACTGTGGAGCTTGCCTCCATCGGTAGGGCTGTGTGGTGCCTTGTATCTATCTGTCTGCCTCCAGAAGTCCTGTTTACTGTGTCCAGAAGGCTCAGCTTCTGGAGAAGCTGAAGGTATGTTTAGAAGGGTATTTCCCTAGGAAGAGTGATTTGGAGCCCAGGCAGATGACGTGAAACGCACTGATTTGTCTTTGGGTCCATCCTGTTCTGGCCTCCAAGAAATGAGACAGCTGCTGATGAGATGGGTGCCACTGTGTGTAATTCCAGTGCCCTGAACCCTCTCGTGTCAGAGAGCTCATTCCTGGTCTCGTTTCTGTTCTAAATGCTCATCACATACTTTTTTTTCTCTGGACATGGAATCCAGACCTTTGCTTTTGAAAACCAGAGCAAAGGACTCTTGAGTCTGGAACCCCATTTTCCTTAGCAAGTCGCTCTCTGGAGCCAGTCTCAGGGTAAGTGTTGTTCGCCTCACCGTGGTGAGAGTGTGCGAGCGGGAGGGAGTGCAGACGGCCGACACCGCCTACCTTCTCACCTGTGATCCTTCTCGCCTGTGATCCTTCTCGCCTGCGATCCTCTCCACCGGGCAATCTTTGTCTGGGCTTGCTCCTCAGTCCTCCTCAGGTTCTGACCTTTTCTGGACTCGGTGCTCAGCTCTTCGATTCTAAACCAAATCTGGATTCCAGGCTCTTCAGTGTCCATTTCTAGAGCAAGCTTTTGCTTGATAGCATAACCTAAGGTTTTTGATTGAATGCTTTGATGAGGATTTTCAATTGCTCTTCTGTGAATTTGGTGCAGCTTCATCTGCAATTCATTGTGTTTGTAGAGTTGCCCTGAGCCATGACAGGAGGGAGAAGTTTCAGCCTTCACCCAGCTCCCAGGGGCATTTCAGCGGCAGCATGACGCTTCATGCTATGGTGGCACCACGATGCATTCAATCCGTTTTTTACTAGTGGGCGTGTGGGTCGTTTCCAATGTTTGGTTGTTACAGACAATATTGCACGGAGGGACTGAACGGTTACCGTCCTGCAGTAAGGGTCTGTGAAATAGAAACTGCTATAACTGGTCCATTTTCAACTTTGCTGCTGCCAAGTTGCCCTCCGTTAGGACTTGTCCCGACTACCCCACCACCACCACCGCTGGGCAAGAGGCTCTGTCCCCCACCGCCTCTCCCTAGCACCTCGAGTTACTGACTTCTCGAACCTGGCCTATTAGAGATGTGGCAGGTGGTGTACTGGAGTCTTTTAAATGTGAGCCTCTGCTGTTAAGTGAATTTGATGATCTTTTCATGCTCCAGTTACCTATCATTTCCTTTCTGCGAACTCTGAGCTCCTATCTCTTGGCCGTGTCCTACAACCGTGAGCTGGTAGTCCTTTCCCGTCTTCATCCGCGAGAGCTCTGTGTTTGGGAAGAGTCTCCTTTGTCAGTGCTGCAGACTCCACCCACGGCGTTTTTATCTGCAGGCTCGGTGTGCAGTGCTTTCACAGAAGACGATCCCATCTTTGTGGAGTGAATTTATCAGTCTTTCCCTCTATGGCATCTGGTTTTGTCCTGAGCTCAGAAAGTCCTTTCTCACCTTGAGATTTTTTTTTTTTTAATGGAGTTCATGGTTTTGTCCTACGGTTTCTTTTTTTCTACTAGTCCTAATTATTCTTTTCTATACACTTACTTATATAATTTCTCGATTTAGGGCAGGGACTACGTCTGCTTTCCCAAGGCACCAGGCGTACAGTAGTTTCTTGCACACAGTAAGAAGTGGGTGATGGAGGAGTGAGTGAGTGAGTGAGTGGGTGAGTGAGAGAAGACTGGGCCTGGGCCTGGGCCAGCGGGACTGGCCGCAGCACCGGGCAGTTGCTCAGCCATCACCGAGAGAGACAGTGCAGCAGGTAGCTCAGCTGGTTAGAGCGTCGTCCTGTTATGCCAAGGTTGTGGGTTTAATCCCTGGTCAGGCCACATACCAGAAACAACCACACAGACAAGAAACAACCAATGAATGCATAAGTAAGTGGGACAACCAATCAACGTTTCTCTTTCTCTTTAAAATCAATAAATTTTTTTAAAAAAGAAGCAGCACATGCTTTGTAACCCGAGACTAACTGCTGCCCCCTCAGGCTGTCTGCACAGTGTCCTTGCCACTCACGGCTCTCTCTCGTCCTGTGTGGCTCCTGACACAGGGCACTGAGCCCTTGTAGGCAGCTCAGAACTTGCCTCATCTTCCCTCCCTTCCACAAACTTGTTCAAGCACCTTCTATGTGCCAAGCACTGTGCTGGTCTCTCAGGTGTAAGTGGAGTAAGACCAGCCACTTCCCACTGAGGATGATGGCCCACTGCTGGAGGTCAAGTTGGGCAGCAGTGAGCTGGGCAGAGGGAGGACTGGGGGTCTGGGAGCTCAGGCAGCGGGGTTCCTGCCCGGGGCTTATGGTGATGGTGTGTTGGTTTCCTTGGGCTGCTGCAGCAAAACTGTACACACTCTTTCACAGGTCTCAGTGGGCTAACATCATGGTGTCAGCTGAATGGCATTCCTTCTGGAGCCTCTGGGGGCAAGTCTGTTTCTTTGCCTTTCTTTCCGGTTTCTGAAGGCCGCCCGCATCCCTCAGCTTATGGCCCCTTCCTTCACCTTCAAAGCCAGTATCCATATCCCTCCAGCTTGTGCTTCTGTTGATACATGTCTGTCTCTGACCCTCCCTGCTCCCTCCTGTAAACAAGGACCCTTGTCACACTGGCCCACTGGATCATCTAGAATCACCTCCCCATCACAAAATCAGCAATGAAATCACACATTCAAAGTCCCTTTTGCTGCGTAAGGTCGCGTGTTCGCAGGTTCCCGGGATTAGGACATGGATGTCGTTTGGGAGCATTAGTCAGGTTCGGCTTATCTCCGGCTCCCACCATCCTCTCCCTCTGCTCTGCTTGGAGACCCAGAAATGTTTTCCTGTTTCCTTCCATCTGCACACGCACACAAAACAAAGACGTTTTCTCGTGTTTTTATTGGGCGGTGACGGGGGTGCTGGCTGGGGAGCTGGCCAGTTCAGCCATTTCTTCACCTGTAGGGTGGGCCTAGAAACCACACCCATGTCCAAGGGCAGCCGTGATGACCGGGTGAGGCTGTGCAAGTCCAGTGTCGGCAGGCTGTCTGACAGCCAATGTTAGCGGTTACATCCGCTGTGTCGTCAGTACTGATTGCTGCAGCCCGGGCTGTGTTGTTTTCTTGTTGTGATGATGTTAGTGTTCTTGGGCACCCCTTCAATGTCATCTCCTTCCCTGGATGGTACAACTTCCAGAAAGTCTTGGGGCCTCACCCTCACTTCCTCTCAAGGAAGCAGGAGGGCCTTGCTTTCCTGCTTGGACACCCACAGCTCCCCTGGGGCCCTGGGCACTCCCTGCCTCGTGCTCAGCCTGCTTGCCATGGGCTTCTCTGTCTGCCAGCGTGGTGACCCCTTAACAACAGGACCCCATGGGGCTGCTGTTTGAATGCATCTCCCAGCCAAGTGCCCTCAGCTAGGCTCTGGCTGCCTATGAGAACCACCTGGGGGAATCCTGGTGGCTGGGCTGCGCTCCTCAGCTGGCCTGGGGTCAGGCCATGGCAGGTGCATTTTTACAAGATCCCAGTGGTTCTCCAACTTTGGAGTCCCTGCTGTTATAACCCCCACTTTCAAGAGGGGGAAACTGAGGCAGCCAAGGCGAGGTTTTGGACAAACATATTGAAGAAATAAACGTTTGTACTAGTCGTTAAACGAGGAAGTAATCACTGGGATGTAACTCAGTATTTGAAATGAACCGAATCTCTGAGCCGGATGTAAGGACAGAGAAAGCTCAGTTCTGGCTCAGGGAGGCAGGTCCGCCCCCAGGTGCCACCTCTCCTTTCTCAGCCAGCTCCTCTCTCTGCGGTGCCATGTTTGCCCTGTGCGGTTCCCTCCGAAGCCTCTGCTAGGTTAAATATTGGCACTGAGCTGTCTTTGCTCGGTGAACAAACTCCGAGATGTCCTTGTTCCACACTATTTCCTTGGGGCTCAGGAAGGCCCCGTTCGCCATTGCCTGCCCTGGGGTGCTGGTGGGGGTCTGTCAGCCGTGGGCCAAGCGCACTTTGGGGGTTCCAAAGCAGGCACGAAAGGGCACATACTGTGCGATTCCATTTGTGTGAAGCAATGCAGAGTAGGTAAAGCCATAGAGACAGACAGCAGATTGGTGGTTGCCAGGAGCTGGGGGGGGGAACGGGGAGTGACTGGTAATGGGGCGTGGTCTCCTTTGGGGTGATGGAAATGTCTCAGACCTACATAGAGGTGGTGGTTGGACAACAGGGTGAATGTGCGCAATGTCACTCACTGAACTCTGCACAACGGTTAATTTTATGTTTGTGGCTCTCACCTCAATAAAAAGAACTTCAGAAAAGGAGACACAAAGGAGAAAGGAAGGGAGGCTCAACGCTGAATTGGGCTGGACAGGGAGCCATAATCGGGGTGCCGCTGAGGGCACCTGGCCTCCACCCGGATGTGCCTCTCTCGTTACCAATGGAACGCGCTGTGATTCAACCCAGACAGATGCCTCCAAACTGTGTGCTCTCAAGGGAGAGAGAGGGCCACGCCCAAGCATCTTGAGCAGCCCACCCACCTGCCCGTAGCAGACCGAGGCCACGTGCTCAGTTTTGGGTCCAAGGTTCTGCTTTCTGAGGATGACAGCCTTGCAGTGAGACATAGTGAGCCCTTGCTGGTGAGGTTTCGGGTCCCTTGGGCGACATTCCAGAAGCCTGGAACACAGGAGGGACCTGGGAGGCCCTGGGAAGTGGGTTGAGAGGTGGAGGGGAGGTGAGAAGTTGAAGACACATGTGCAGACCACCTGTTCCTAAGCGTGACTGCGGCACGTGAGAGGGGTGAGTGTGGCCACCCCCAGTGTGTAGCCCGTACAGGGGACTCTGATTAGGGTGGGGAACTTAAAGCAGCGTTGACACGCTCATGGGGGGAGAGTGGAGACCGAGGAGAAAGCCGGCCACCGGAGCTGGGGCGGGAGGAGGTCCGAGACCTGCAGGCAGTTCAAGGTGGTGGAGGGAGTTCCTATCTGCGACCTGAAGGTGGCTCAACTTTTTATTTTATTGAGATGCAATTCACATAACATGAAATAAACCATTTTAAAGTGAATAGCTCAATGGCATCTCAGGCATCGCAATGTTGTGCTTCTGTGGACCTCCGAGAGAGGGCTCCGGAACGTCTTTGTCCCCTGCAGGAAACCTCACCCCCATGAGCAGTCGCTCCCCATTCCTCCTCGCCCAGGTATGGGGGCTAGGACGTCAAGGTATGTGTTTTGAGAGGACACAGTTCGATTCATAACATGGCACGGATCAGCACTTCATTCCGTTTGGGGCTGGATGATACTCCGTTGTATGGATAGCGCTCGTTTTATTCACCCACGGTTCGTCGTTGGACATGTGCGCTGCTGCACACGGTGCCGCTGTGAATGCACACGTATTCACTTGAGTCCCCGTTTCCGGTTCTCTTGGTCCACATATCTGCGGGGTGCAGGCGCCTTCCCGCTGGGGGCTCAGACTCTGCCCCCATGGCAGGAGTCCCCTCAGCCAGGCCACCCCCCACCCTGCCTGTCCCCGCCCCTCCCCCGCCAGCCACACAGACTTTCAGTCACTCAGCCGGCTCTGGGCTCCGGCATGGGGACAGCCCTGTGCCTCTCAGAGCCACTGGCTCCTGAGAAAGGTGGGAACTCCAGCTAGTCTGGCCCCACGCCAGCGGGGGAATGGGTTCTTCGGTATTTTTGTTGTTGTGGACCTGGATTTTTTTCACTGTGGTAAAGTATATATATATATAACATTTACTGTCTTAACCACTTTTAAATGTACAGTCCAGCAGCATTAAGTACATCCACGTTGCTCTGCAATCGCCACCACCGTCCGTAGCCAGAACTTTTTCATCGTCCCTAACTGAAACTCTGTCTCCATTAAATATTAACTCCCCCCTCCGCCCCCGGCAGCCACCTCCTGCTCTCTGTCTCTATGAATTTGTTGACTCTAGACACCTCACTCAAGTAGAGTCACACAGTGCTTGTCCTCTTCGTGACCGGCTTGCTTCACTCAAATACTGCTCTTGTTGTAGCGTGTCGCAGAATTCCCTTCCTTTTCATGGCTGAATACCATTCCAGTGTATGAAGAGACCACGTTTTAAAAAAATTTATCTGTGGATGGATCTTTTTGAAAAAGTGAAAATATAGAGAAATTATTTGAGGTTAGTGTCAAATGCCAATCAAGGGGGATTTAAAAAAATAGAGTTCATGCTTTTCCTTCCCGCAGTTATGGCATTTATTAAAAACACAGATTCCAGTTTCTATGCACCTTTTAGAGCCCCTCGTGGACTCCTTGACTGCTCAGAGAAACTCAGTCCCCAGCAAGACAAGGTCACAGAGAGAAGCCATCTCCACGGGGGCTGGGGCCACCACCCCCTCTGGGTCCCTCTGGTTCTTTAGGTTGCTGGCTCTTTGTGGAATATTTACTGAATGCGCAGAGGGTAGAGCAGGTTGACTGATCTGGTCTGGGAAGATGTCAAGATACACTAATCCATCTGTGTCAAAAATGGAGTTTCTTACCCTTGGTACTACTGACACTTTTGTTCCAGACCATTCCTTGTGGTGGGGGCTGTCCTGTGTACTGTAGGGTGCTTGGAAGCATGTCTGCCTCTCCCCACCAGATGCCAGCAGCACCTTCACCCCCTAGTTATAATAATCATGTGTGTCTGCAGATGTTGCCAAAGTTTCCTGGGAGCAAGCTTGCTCCCGGCTGAGAATCCCTGCTTTAGAGTATGGTGTGGCAGCCAGGACAGTGTGCATGGGACTCCTTCAGGGCCACTGGAGAGGCCCATTTCTGGGGGAACACAGGACTCCTCCAATGGACAGCACTGAGTCTCATGGGCCTATGAAGTGGGCTTCTAGCTAGGCTGCCCCAAACAAGACCAGGATTCTGTAAAGGAGGGCGTAGGGGGTGGACACGAGGTGGGGTCTGCTGAAGCCATAGGGAGGACTGTTGGGTTTTCTCCTGAGAGCAAGAGGAATCTCTCCAGGTATTTCAGGCATGGTGTGTGTTTGTGTGTGTATGAAAGAGAGAGAGACAGAGAGACAGCTGGAGGTGGGGGAGAGGACTGGGTTTACATTTTTCAGGGACACTTGGGATGCTGTACAAAAAGTGAATCAGGTATGGCCAAGGCCAGAAAGAACTGGCAAGACCAAGACTATCCACGGGGCAGATCCTAGGACCCCTCTGTCTGTGGTGTGAGCAAGAACCAAGCACTTTATCTGGTATGGCAGAACCAGTTCTTGGGAACAAAGGAAACATTCTGTGTCATGTTGTGAGACATGGTTTTCTTAAAGGTAAATCTTGCATAGTGACTGTAACAGTGACTCACGGAAAGCTCACGATAATGGAGGAGCCAGTGAAAGACCTGAGTGATCACTACTGCGTTTCCTGGTCAGGCGTGAGTGAGGAGCACGCCCAGGAACAGGTGTGGGTGGCAGGGCTTCTCTAAGCCAGTCACGCATTCGGGAGATTCCCCTGTGTGTCTGTGTGTGTGTGTGTGTGTGTGTGTGTGTGTGTGATGGGTAGGTGGGTGTGGGAATGTGCTCTGGCAAGAAGAGGAATTTGCCACCTGTGTTTTAGCTGAAAGAAGAGGGAAGAGATTAGCTAATGTCTTTCTCCCCTTCCTCCTTCCAAGAGCCCAACAACCTGGTGGAAAAAGAAAAGATGATTATCATGTCCTGGGTATAGGAGTACTCAGAATAATTTGGCAAAAACACTCCACGTTTTCATGATTCTGAGGTCCCCTCTGTGTTATACCCTCCCATGCCCTCCAGCTATTTCATATGGCTTCTTCCCAAGCCTGTCAGACACCCAGAGCTCAACTGGGTTCCTCCCTTTTCTTGGGTTATTCCAAATAACTCATAGAACAGGCTGTGATACCATCAGTCACCATCAGGGGACAATCTCTATAATATTCTGCATGCTTGATTGAGAATCCCAGAAATTCAAGGTTCAGGGTCCTAAATATGTAAATTGCTGCCCTGCTCTGTCAGCTTTGTAAGTTCCAATTCTGTTACATAAGGTTGCTTTAAAAACAGTTCCATCAGTATTAGCCAACACCTGGAAACAACCCAAATGTCCAGCATCACTATTCATCTGCTGGGCACATGTCCCAAGACACCCAGTGAATGCTTGAAACCTTGAGTAGTACTGAATCCTATATATACTACATTTTTCTCCATACATACATACCTTTTCACTTAAAAGATGCACTTTATGATTTTTTTTTTTTTTTTTGGCATATCTGATTCGCCAGCATCACTACTCGTGCTTTAGGGCCATTGTTAAGCAAAATACAGGTTACTTGAACATGAGCACTGTGATGCATGGACATCAATCAAATCACCAAGGCAACAAAAGCGACTAACATGTGGGGCATGTGTGCGGCGCCGGTACACTGGACAACGGGACGATTCTCGTCCTAGGAGGGATGGAGCGGGCCAGCGTGAGAGTTCAACACACAACTCAGGACAGTGAGCAAGTTAAAACTCATAAATTGCTTATTTCTGGACTTTTGTATTTAATATTTTTGGACCATGGTCAACTGTGGGCAACGGAAACCATGGATACACAAAACCAGGGGTACGGGGCGGGGGTGCTGCTCTGCTTATTCAATGGAATACAGTGCGACCATGAAAATCGGCAGGCCATTGCTGCATGCCACGTTCTGCATGACTCGCACCAGCAACACTGAGCGAAAGAAACCATATGTGAAACAGTGCATATACATGTGACCACTTAGATAAAGTTCAAACCCTGGCCAAACTAACCTGTGACAGATTATGGTGGTCATTCCCTTCCCCGTGATTTGGTGGCAAACAGGAGCTTCCGGGGGCTGGTAATGTCTGTGCCCTTGTTTTGGAGGCTGGTTATGTGGATCAGTTTGAGAGAATTCGATCTGCACATTGAAGCTATGCACATTTTCTGTGTGCACATTATATTTTAAAAAGACGCATCAGTACCAAACCTCAACTTGCTTAACAGCCATCCTACTTTTTTCACAGTTTGATGAACAGTGTGAGTTGAAAGCCATCGAAAAGGAGAAGACGGTCGTAGCTCTGCCACCCAAGGAGGCGAGCAAATGCCAGAGAGAGGATTTGGCCGAAGCGTTTCGCGTAAGAATTGAATTTGCACTTGATGCCAGTTGTGGGAAAGTTTTTAGTTGAAGAAGAAAGAAACACAAAGTTCTGAATGCTGCTTTAGAATTCTGTGCTATCACACATTTTCATTGTCATCGTTTAAACAATATATCATTCTATGGAAGTTGAACCATTCTGATTTCCCATGTGGAATATTACCAACCTTGATGTCAGTAGTGCTAACTTTCATCAGGCCCTTACCAGAGAACAGGTGGTCCCCAAACACTGGATTCCGTGTTTCTCTTGATCAGAGGCACAGAGAAGCCGTAGCCCATGCGGTTACACAGTAGCACAGCCAGAGGGGAATCCAAAGCTCAAACCCTTAACCACTTCCTATTCACGGCCTTCATCGTTTGTCATCCTCGGAGCTGCCAATCACAGAAACCAAATTCTCACAAGTTTCTCAAGGGAATTTGAATTCCTGGCCAGTCGAAACAAAACAAAATTTTTAAAAATACACAAAACAAAAAAAACACCTCCACTCCATGAAGCTTTCCTCTGAGGCTAAAAGATGTTGCATACGTTATGTTTTTAATTTTCTTTACCTAGGAAACTGGACAAACATAATGTTGCGATTGTGTGTTCACTCATAACTGACCACACTTGGGGAAAGCAAATACAAATTTACTCGTGAAAGGGCACGTGCCTCATTTCAAGGAAGCTGGATGTCAGTGTTCATGCCCGTCTTTCCTTGAGAAGAATTCAGAAGTCTGTTTAAATTCAAATCCTGCTTGTTAGTATTTGGAGAGGGGGAGGAAATACTCTTTCCTACTTAGACATTTTACCCTACCTAGAAAATGAGCCTGAATTTCTTTCTCTATTGAAAGGAATCTGGAAATCCATACAGCTTCTCTGTTACCTAGACCACCTGGTAGGCCTGTCTTGTCAACTTTTCAAAAACGAGGATACCTTTGCAGCAACTAGAACAACAAAGTTTCCATCCGTAATTACTGACTCAAATGAGCTATTTTAATGTCATTTTGTGCAAAGAGCTTGAGATCGTGTCTGGCACAATACATGCCTGATATAATAATTTTAGCGAGTATCATTTCTAGGGACAGGCTTTTTTTTTTCTGTTGCTTTTTAAATTTTATTTTTAACTGTGGTAAAATGCACAGCACAAAATGTACCTTCACAGGCATTAGCAAGTGTACATTTCAGTAGTGATGAGTTCATTCATGTTGCTGTACAACCATCTCCAGAACTCTCTTCATCTCGCAAAACTCTACACCATTGAACAGCAACTCCTCCCAGCCCCTGGCACCAGCCCCTCCACTTCTATGAATCTGACTACTCTAGATGCTTCAGATAAGTGGAGTCGTGCATTATTTGTCTTTTTGTGATTGGCTTATTCACTCATAGATGGACCTCTGGTCTGCTTTCACCTTTTGGCCACTGAGAGTGATGCTGCGAGTAATGTCTACAAGTCTCTCTTCCAGACCCACTTCCGACTCCTGGACACCTACCCCCGGAAGTAGATTGCTGGGTCACGTGGTCGTTCTGTTTCATTATTTTGAGGAAACTCCATACCATTTTTCCTACAGCGGCTATGCTGGTCTATATGCCCAAGGCCTGTTTGTTTTTGTTTTTTTTCCCCAAGAACGTATGTCTCTGCATTTTCATGCAACAAGTGCACTTGTTGAAATTTAGGCCTGGGGTGGTTTCTTCTGCTGTAATTGTAGGGTAAGAGTGTGGTCTAACTGAAAAAGAATGGGACCGTGCCTTTTCTTTCTCTCTCTGTTCCTGTTTGCTTAGGGCCTTTAAACAAGTGCCCTCTTCCTTGTGGACAGCCTGTTTTCCTTGTCCATCATGCAAGTGGTGGCCTCCAGAGTGGGGATTCTGTGACTTGGGCTCCTTGGCATTTCCTGGCCCACCAGTGACCTTGTGCTCAACCCTCTCCCTCCAGGTGGACTTAGAGAATGGGCTGTCCGAGTTCTCAGTGACACAGCGCAGGCTGGTCCATGGCTGGAATGAGTTTGTCGCTGACAACACTGAACCCATGTGGAAGAAATACCTGGATCAGGTAGGACCTGAGGCATCATTCCCCATAGGTGTAACTGGGAAGGGTGGGGCAGCCTTTCATTCTGTAAATATGGATTGAGGGTATCCTTGGGCCTGTCCCAGGGCTCCAGGTCGCTGTCCCACAAGGATAAAAACAACTCCCCCCATTCAGGCTGCCCTTAGCCAGCAGGAGGGATGGCCAGGAGCACATCACTAACTCCCCAGGCAGCTGTGGTTGGGAACAGTAGTTGTTACATTCATAGAGGGCTTTTTACTTGCTAGGCACCTATGCTAACTAAGTCAGGAAGTAAATATAACTTTATCTTCCTCCTAATCCCCATTTTGAGATGAGATGGGTGAATACAAGGAAATTAAAATATTTCCCAGGCATGTGGGCTGCTGGATTTAGCAAATAGAGACACAGAACATCCTGTTAAATTTGAATTTCAGACAGATAAACATAAAAACAATCTTTTAGTATAAGTAGGTTCCAAATGTTGCGTGGGACCTACTTAGACCACAAAAAAAAGTTTCTTGTTTATTTGAAATTCAAATTTAACTGGGTGGCCTGTTGTTTATCTGGCATCTGGAGCCCAGAGTCACGCTGCAGTAAGTGGCGATGCTGGGCAGTGAAGCCAGGCCCCGGCTGCAGGGCCCCTGCCCTTCAGAACCGGCCGTTGGTGCAGGCGGGGTGCTGAAAGGGGCGGGGGGCGGGGGTCACACATCAAATGCCTGGAAGCCACTGGGAAGAGGAAAGAAAAATTTAAAATATACATGTCTGCAAGCTCCAGTCTAGAAGTTATCACATCACCCACCAATACCAGTTCAGAAAGCCCCAGGTAGGAGGGAGAATTTCCCAGATACCTGAAGGCATTCAGATTGCCCTGGTTCCCACCACCCCCACCTTCCGCACCCCTCCTCGCATGCCTGCTCCCTGGCTCTCCAGTCTCTTGTGGCACCCCCCCCCCCCCATCCAGGCTTCATGAGGCTGCCTTCTATTGGCTCAGCATTTAAAGCTTTCTTGACTGGTTGGTTCAGGGACCAATCACAATGCTCCTTGGAGCACCCTCAGCCTCTACTCTCCTCCAGGCCCCACCCTGCTCATCAGTTGGTTCTCAGTGCACTGGGGATGCCATCCATTGAGGCATGCTGGCAGCAGATCTTCTGGGTGTGCAGGCGGCTCTGGCTAGCCCAGAAGCCTCCTGGAACCCCAGTGTTGGAAGGAGGCAGGGGAGGTTCCTGGAAGTGGAGCCCAGGGAAGGAGGCTGACATACTGCCTGCGGGGGACAGTTCCCTCCTCCAGCTGGGCTTCCTCAGGTCTGCCCTGCCTGCCCCTTCCACTAGGACCCACCCCCCAGTTCCCCAGCCATCCTCCTTCCTGCCTCTGCCTGGTCAGCACCTCACACCAAAAGCTCTCCTCCGGCCTCTAGACAGGGCCTTTCCAGAAATACAGTCTCTTCACCATCCCGGAGTGGGGAGCATGTTTATTCCATCTGTGGGAATGCTTGCAGGATCACCGCCCACCCCCTGGATGACTGCAGAAAGTCTATCTGCACTCACTTGTTAATTCTATACTTTCGCTGAGCCATGCCTGCCACGTGCCAGGTATTGTGCTTCTTCTGTCTTGTCCCCTCCAGTGACAGGGAACTCACCACTTCACAAGGCAGCCCTCCTTCTCCAGCTCAGAAGACTCACCATTAGGAATTCACCCTTAGCATGACCAAGACACGTTGCCCTGGAATCATGAGACAAAGGCCTATTAGCGTCAGGATGTCAGGGTTCAAATCCCATTTTGTAGCTTTGTGATTGTGAGCAAGTTATTGAACTTCCTTGAGCCCCAATTTTCCCTATGTAGAATGTGGGACAAATAAGCTGTGTTCCGAATCTTACAGAAGAAGGAGAAAGCTTAGCACCCGATTCGCTGCTTACTAAAGGTTGCCCGCGCCCACCCAGACCCGAATGCAGCAGTGGGTGCACGGGCTGGGGAGTCAGTCTGGCCTACACGAATCCTTAGACATTCAGTTGCTTTCAGAGCCTTAGGTTGCTCACTTATCAAACAAGAATAATAACGGATACACGTGCCTAATAAATATTTCTGGTTTTTATTATGACTGTTTCTCCAGCGTATCAGCAGTTCCCCTGCACAGCAAGTTTTCAACAACCCCCTTGCTGCCTGTCCCCCTGTCGGTGTGGGCTCAGAAGGGGGCCCACGAGCCAGCAAGAGTCTGATTATCCCTGGCCAGAGTGGCACTGTGGCATGTGGTGTGTTCTCCCCATTGGTGCCATCTCCTGTTTGCTGTGTGGCCCCCAGGAAACCCATGTGAATGAAAAGGCTGTGGGGCACTTCAGGCAGAGGAGAACCTCTGGACAGTGGTGGCCTTTCTCCCCCAGCCCTTGGGTCGTTAGTCGTTGGCTTGGAAGCCTGGCCGTGAGGAACTGTGTCACAATCACTGCTACAGTGTAAGAAGCCTGGGCTGCTCTGTGTGCGAACAGACAAGAACCCACCCCTCCTGCTTTCCTTTTTCAGTTTAAGAACCCCCTGATCCTGCTGCTTCTGGCCTCTGCCTTGGTGAGCATCCTCACGAAGAAGTATGAGGATGCTGTCAGTATCACTGTGGTGAGTGTGCCGCACCGGGAGCAGCACCCGGCCCCCAGACCCAGCCGCCCGGTGGCTTGCTGGGTGTTTGCTTATTTATTATGCAAGGAAAAGAGAGTTTGGCTGTAGAGAAAAAAGTGGGACATGCAGCAGAAAGAAAAGAAAGCAAACCCACGTCTTTCTCCGCCCCCATATCGAAGTGTCCTGGTTGGTTTGGCCATCGCTCTCTGGTGGATACCCAGGTGCCTTCTATTCTTTGCTGTTGGGAACACCGTTGCAATGAATTCTTCTCCCATGTCCCAGGATGGAATTGCTCAATCCTGGCTGTGCATGCGGTATAAAGAGTAATTGTTTGGCCCTGGCTGGTGTGGCTCAGTAGATTGAGGGCCCGCCTAGGAACCAAAGGGTCACTGGTTTGATTCCCAGTCAGGACCCACATGCCTGGGTTGTGGGCCAGGTCCCGGTAGGAGGTGTGCAAGAGGCAACCTCATATTGACATTTAAAAACAAAAACAAAAACAAAGAAAGTAATTGTTTATAGTCCATTACCTAGAAAGAACCATTGAGCACCTTTTAAAACAACATTTTTTTTTAAGCCCTGACTGTTGTGGCTTAGTGGGTTGGGCATCATCCCACAAAGCAAAAGGTCCCCGTTTTGATTCCTGGTCAGGGCACATGCCTGGGTTGCAGGTCAAGTCTACGGATGGAGGTGTGCGAGAGGCAACCAATTGCTGTTTTGCACATTGGTGTGTGTGTCTCTCTCTCTTTCTCCCTCCCTTCCCCTCTCTCTAAAAGTAAATAAATAAAATCTTTAAAAGAAATTTTTAACCTAAGTGGAAAAAAATCTCATAATAAGAAAATCAACCGTTTTAAAGTGAACGATTCAGTGGCAGTTAGTACACTCACAGTGCTGTATGGCCACCACCTCTGTTCGGACCTAAAACACTTCGCCCTAAAAGGGAACCCCAGACCCATTAAACAGTGGCTCCCCACTTCCCCTCCTTGGCCCCTGGCAACCACCAATCTCTGTGTCTCTCTGTGCATTTACCAATTCTGGATATTTTATATAAATAGAATCACACAATATGTGACCTTTTATGCTTGGCCTCTACTGAACACTTTTTGATGGGTATCATTCCAGCTTCCTCCTATCTGTCAAGCACTCTTTTAAAATACAAAAACAGACTCATTCCACACTGTGAAATTTGCTGCCTCTGTTGAAAATGCTGAACTTAGATCCACATCTTCTGATGTGGAAGGATGTTTGCAATATGTCAAGTGAAAAGGCAGTTTATAAAAAGAATGTCTGTACCATAGGATCCTGTGTTACAAGTGTGTCCAGGCAGAAAAATCTAGAGGGGTACCCCAAAACGTGAACCTCTGGCAGAAGGACTTGGGGTGATTTTTCTGCCCTTTTTTGGCTTATCCCTTTTCTAAGTGTATGCACAGTACACTTGTTTTGCAAGAAAAAAAGAGTATTTATTTGGAAAGATGATGACCACCCCTCACCTCCCACGGACTCAGACGCTGGCTGAGCAGCTGGGTGGTGACGCCCCTCCCCTTTGCTCCCTAGGCCATGCTGATTGTCGTCACTGTCGCCTTCATCCAGGTGTGTATTTACTTCCTGAGGTCCAGGTTGGGGTGACCCAGGTGTGACGGGATCTCTGTGGAATTCTCCCCTTTGAACAGCGTGTTTGATGTGTTTCCTGCCAGGAGTACAGGTCGGAGAAATCTCTGGAAGAGCTGACCAAGCTGGTTCCTCCTGAATGTAACTGGTAAGTCAGAGACCACCCCCCACCCCCCAGGACTTCTTGGTTCATCAGAGAAGCCAATGGGCTGGCAGTGAGTTTGGCAAAATCCGTGTTCCTTGTAGTGCGATATAGGAGGACCATGTCGTACTAGGGCTCTGGCCTGGTCTCCGTCCTGCTGGTGGGCTGCTTGCCTCCTCGGGATGTCATTCCCTCTCTGTGGGCCTCCATTCTGTCATTAGCATCTAATCAGGGGGCCTAGCCTGGGGGCCACAGATGATGGAACTGTCTCTGGGAAGAGGGTGGCCCATGAAACCTGTCAGACACTGTACAAAACAGTGTGCATTTTTCCAATGGAGAGCATTTAGAAGTTTCACTGGATTCCCAAAGGCTGGGCTCAGAAGAGGCCGAGATGCGGGGCTTTGACAAGCTGAGGCATCAGGACATTGGCTGAAGGGTGGAATGACATGAGCCTGAGCTCCGGGCCTTTGCTCGGCAGCCCACCAGCCTCTTTCCTGCCTGGGCATTTCCACTTTGCAGCTTGTTATCACACAGCCCTCACCAAAGATGTTTAAGAAGAAAAACTAAAAGACAAAAAATATCCATCAGTACCTTATGGGCATTTCAGTTTGGACAGTACTGTGCAGTAGAACTTTCTGGAATGTTCTATAATCTGTACTGTCCAGTACAGCATCACTAGTCACATATGGTTACTAAGGATTTCAAATGTAGCTGGGGCAACTGAGGAATTGAGTCCTTCATTTTATTGAATTTTAATTTAAAATAGCCACGGGGGACCCTGGCTGATGTGGCTCAGTGGGTGAGTGCCAGCCTGCAAACCAAGGGGTCGCCGGTTCGATTCCCAGTCAGGGCACATGCCTGGGTTGTGGGCCAGGTCCCCAGTGGGGGGTACATGAGAGGCAACCACACACTGATGTTTCCTCTCCCTCTTCCTCCCTTCCCTTGTCTAAAAAATAAGTAAATAAAATCTTTAAAAAAATAAAATAGCCATAGGGGGCCAGCAGCTACGCTGTGGCACAGCTCAGGCTTGGAGCGTCTGCAAGGACCGCCACCCTCGGTGGGGGAGGACAGCGGACGGGGAGGGGGGCATGCTGTTCGCCTGGCTTTTTCCTGATTTAGTTGGTCGTATACCGTCAGTCCGTGCATTTATTCTTCTTGTAAAATGAAGTGATTTCAGAGAAGGCCAAAATTTTCTCCCCCATCCCTGCTAGGATGGTTGAGGCCATTTCCAGGTCGTATGTGCTTCCCAAATATGCTTCGCTGCTCAAGAGTATTGCATGACCGGAAGTATTTTGGAAGGACTTAAACACACAGGAACTATTTTCTGAAGGACAATTCTTGGGAAAGAACCTTAGCATATATTTGGGTGTATATGGTAGCACTGAGCCGCAGGGCTGGTGGATAGAAAGATCTAGTAATATAGAGTCCCACCTCTCAAGGAATCAGCAGCGGTGTGTGTGTGTGTGTGTATCATGAGCAGAAAATAAGGAATAACAACATAGAGACAAAAAGAGGATAATGCGGAGGCACAAGAGAGGGTCACTGTGGGCAGTAAAAATGCCTGGGCTTAATAACCGGAGGAGCGAGGCTGTCAGGAATCCAGGTGTGTGATGGGAGACACATGAGCAAAGGGAAGCATAAATGATTGATGTGGTTTGATGATTCAGTCTTAGGTTTAAATATCACGTCTTGGCCTTTTAGGTGAATAGATACATTATTGATGCCCTCAGAAGTCTTACTTCTGAAAGACATTCTATTTTCAAGGACAGCAGTGGCAGGCAGCCTGGTAGAGTTGAAAGAGCGTGGCAGATACACTGGCCCCCTCTCTGAGTCTCCAAGGGCCGTTTCACACATCAGGAGAAACTCCTGCTGTACAGACCTTTCCTACATTACCTTCGTCCTTTGTGCAGTCATTAAGTATTAATTGAACTCCTACTGTGTGCTGGAAGAAGTAATGCTGTGAACAAAATTTTGGAATGCAGCAGGTACATTCAAGCCAAAAAGACCCCCCCCCCCACCCCCCGCAAAACCCAAAGCCACACAAAAATCAAAACAAACAAAACAGAAAAGCCCCACAGAGATGCCATAGTGACTGGTGGAGGAGTGGAGATAATTTTAAATAACTGATCGGACATATAAGAAAAAGCTGACGTTGAAGTCAAGGTGTGAAAAAGAGGAGCCAGCCATGGGAAGAGCTGAGGGGAGAGCTGACGTAGATCCAATAGGTGCTCTTGGCTTCAAAGAACAGAAAACTCAGCTGCACAAACCACGAGGAAATTGCGTTGTCTCATGGCAAGGGATCTGAGGTGTGGTGGCAGTGGGCTTAATTAATTCAAGATGGTACCCAGGACCTGGGCCTTTTATGCCTTTAATCTGCCATTCTCAGCTTGTTGCCTATGTTCTCTGGCTCCCCTCATGATCCCGAGTTGGAGCTGCCATAGCTCCAGGCATCACGGCCAGACACGAAAGGTCAAACAGAAAGAAGAGGTTCTGTGTATGTGTTTGTATTTATAGAGTGAGGAAACCTGTTTCACGTGCCTCCTCAAATGTCCACTCATGTCTCATTTGGCCAATGTTACAGAACGTGCCTGAGCCTAAGCCAATCATGAACCGGGGGGTGGGATCACTCCAATGATCTCAACCAGTCAGGACCCATCCCTAGAGTTGTGAGGGAGAGGGTAGGTACTTGAACATGACTGAATTCTGTGATCCCGAGAGGGCCTTAGCAAGGCTTTTGGGTTTGATTCCAAGGGCATCGGAAAGCCATAGGAGGGCTTGAAGCAAGAGGGAGCTCGGATCTGATTTTTGTGTTTGAAGAGCTCTCTGTCTGCCGTCCGCAGGACGAGTTGAAGAGGCCAGAGGGAGGCAGGAGTCCAGCGGGGAGGCAGCGGCAGCGCCCTGGAGGAGGGTGGTGTGTGGTGGGATTCCAGCCGGAACCTGTGCACAGAAGCACGCCTGTCGTCTAGAGGCGGGGGGCCATGAGGAGAGGCCGTGGCCCTGTGGGACAGTGGTTCCGGGCTGCTCCCGGCTCTGACGAGGCCCTGTCCGGAGTGGTGTCTCCTCTGAGGGTACAAGCTACTGCTCCGCTAAGGAAGCTTTAGAACCGCTGACTGCGACCTGCGGAAGCTTCTGGAGGCTGCGTGGCCCAGCCTTGTTTCCAGGCAGGGTGAACAGTGAAAGCCCCACTTTTCTGATGAGGACCAGGGCCTTCCAGAAGCCACACATTTCCCCCCAAAATTTTTTAGAGCACATGAATTTAAAAAAATAACACCACCACAAAGGCACAAAGGTGTGCCCATAACTGAAAGAGAAAGTGTGTTTCCATCATCTTTGTTCAAGCTCATCAAAGTGCATAAAAACGGGATGCCAGAATGGGTGATCTTGCTCTTTACCGTCCCCAACGCAGCGTAAGAGAAGGGAAGCTGCAGCATCTGCTCGCGCGAGACCTGGTTCCCGGAGACATCGTGTGTCTCTCGATCGGAGACCGGATCCCGGCGGACATTCGTCTCACCGAGGTGAGGGGTCCCGGACCGCGGTCGGTGGGATGTGCAGGCACTCAGCGTATCGGAGGCAGGCCTTCTCTCTCTCTCACACATGCTCACGCGCGCGCACACACACGCACATATGCAACCAACAAGTCAGGGAGGCAGCAGACAAGCTAATTTCTTTTCTTTTTTAAGATTTTATTTATTTATTTTAGAGAGGGGAAGGGAGGGAGAAAGAGAGGGAGAGAAACATCAATGTGTGGTCCCTTCTCATGTGCCCCTTGTTGGGGACCTGGCCTGCAACCCAGGCATGTGCCCCGACTGGGAATTGAACCAGTGACCCTTTGATTCACAGGCTGGTGCCCAATCCACTGAGCCACACCAGCCAGGGCCAAACAAGCCGATTTCAAACACAAAGCTCTTCAAACTGTATTTCACAAATTAACTCTTCTCATTTTAAGTGTATGCCTAACCGATTTGGGTCGTGTGACTTTCTAGTCTGCAGCAGACTGAACCAGGGTGGGGTTGAGGAATGAGGCGAGAGTTCCCCCCAGAACGGCCGCACTCAGGTCAGAAAGAAGTGGTATCAGATTGCTCAGGGAGGAGAAGGGAACCAGAACTAGCGAAGATATAAAAAACTAACGCAAGCTTTTACAGTTGCTCGGTTTGGGGACATGGGGTGTGGGGCGAGCTGTGTCCCCGCCCTTTGGGGTGCCAGGGTGCCACAGCCTCACAGAACAAGTCCTGAGGCTCTCTGAGGTTGTCCTGGATTCTCAAGAAAAGGTTAATCAAGTTCAGAGCGATAATCTATTCTATGATTCCTTCCAAGAATGCTTAAGAATTATTCAAAGCTTTCAGCAATAAAGGATTAGGCACAGGTTATCTGCCCGATTTGTTTATTTTGTCAGGAATCGCAGGATGAACAGGGAGCTGTTGGAAGGGCAGCCAGAGGTGAGGCAGGGAGGATGGAGAGAGGTGAAGAGGCAGGAGCCAACCCCTGGGGCCCTGTGTGTACAACATCCTGGCCAGTCTTTGAAGTTAAGACAGGGGCCAGATGGCCCCACAGGCTTTCCAGGCCCTCTGCCCCAACTTTCAGACCAGGGAAGGGGGGCATTCTCTCTCAGGTGCATGCTGGTATCCCCTCCTGCATGGAATGGATTCCCCACCTTCTTCTTCCACCACACCCCCCAACCCCCCGTCGGCATTCAGCGTCCAGGTCTGGGACTCTTGGATCCCATTAGAGAAACCACTGTCCCCAGGGAAGACTGAGGAAGCCAGTCTGACATGGTCCACTTGTCCACCAAGAGGTGACTCTGCCTCCCAACGTGGGGACTCCAGGGTTGCTGGGTCCGTCCTGATGCTGGGCAGCCCAGCTGAGAAGGACGATACCGGCCACAGGTGCTATGGAGAGACAGTGCGCCTAAGTGGTTAGTGTCCTGGGGCTCGGTGTTGGGCTGGGTGTTAGCCTGGGTTTGAAACTGACGTCTATAATTCACAAGCTGTGTGACCTGCAGCAAGGCACTTAACTTCTCTGTGCCTCAGTTTCCTCATCTGTAAAATGAGGTGGGGGTGTTAACACCCAAAAGGTGGATGTAAGGACTAAATGACTTCATAGATGCAAGGTGCTCAGAATGGTGCCTGGCGTCGGTGAGCGATGGGCACATGCTGGGTGGAAGTCACGGGGCCCTGGGTTTCAGATCCCCACCCAGCACCGCCCAGTGTGGGATTTTGAGGGAGGGATCGGCCTCTCTGAGCCTCGGGTTTCTCCTCTGTCAAAGCGGATAAAGTTCATCCCCGCCCTGCAGGGCTGCGGTGAGGCTGGAACAGGCCGAGACCTGCAGCGCACTGGGCATGGTGCCTGGTGTGGGGGAGTCCCCGAGGGTCGGCCAGCGACTTTGTTGTTTGTCACTGCCTGTCTCTACGGCAGTTCTTTGAAACAAGTTTTTAAACCCCAAATAACTTCTTTACAACTTAACTGGTTTTCTTCCTGCCCTGTTTGTATGATTAAATTGTACCTGGTTGTTGATACCACAAGGGTTTAATCCAAGCTACCAGCTGCAAACACTGCAGATTTCCTTTTTGGTGTTTTGCAACTCCACCGAACAATCAATGGCTTTGTATATTCACAGTGGACTATTTGTATCAGCTCTTAAGCTCTGAGATCCAGAGAGCTTACATACATTTTGAAGTCACTTAGGGCCAGGAAACAGCAGGTTCAAGAAAGTTCTTAAAATGGAAAGCCCAGACGTTAGCCCCTTTGGCCTAGTGCGCAGGCCTCACAGGACGTCGCTTCTCTTCTTGCAGTCAGAGCAAAGGCTGAGGCTTCTGAAGGGCTGGCCTGGGGCAGCCAGCAGGGCAGGCCACTGCTCTTTCTTTTGACCTACCATTTCCGTGTGAAAAGGGCATCGAATGGAACCTGTCAGGACTCCAAGCGATCCCTTGTCTCAGAGGCCAGAGCCCCTGCCAGGGTGAGCAGGCGGGAAGGGCCTTTGTCTGCGCCTGAGCAGGAAGTGACAGGAGCCCCCGAGCCCTCGGCCCAGAGCTCCTGATCCCTGTCTTCAGGCTGAGCGATCTCCTCGGTGGCCACTGGTATTGTGTGAGCCTCAACAAATATTTCCTGAGCACCTGCTATGTGCCAGGATCTGTGCTGAGTGCTGAGGAGACAGTGGAGAAAATAGACCTGATCCCTGTGCTCATGGGCTTACGGTCCAGCCTGACACACAAACCGCGTCTACTCGTGACAGGTAAACAATTCAATGACTGCCGGGGGAACTCGGGGAAGACATACAACAAATTCTGGAGTTCCTGAGCAGGACAGATTTGCCTGGCCTAATGCAGTCACAGAGGGCTTCCTGGAGGCAGTAAGTTTCAAGCTGACCTAGAATGGACACAAATCAGCTATTTTAGGCAAAGGAGGCCCAAGCTGCATGCCTAGCTCTGATCTGGAAGCCAGACGTGTTGCTGCTTTCAACTGCCTGTGGTGCATCTTCATGCGGGGGGCCACCATGCAGGAGGGCCATTTCTGCCCTTTGAAATCCGCTCCCCGCCATCATGGCTTAGCCCTTCTCATTTCTGAGGCCTCGGCTCACTGCCTTCTCCCTGCCCTGTGCCAGGCCTCCCCTGACCTCTCTCCTAAGGGGGCTCCCCAGTGCCTGCCTACCCCGGTATTCATTCCAACGTTCACTGGCTTCTACATTTACGGCCAGCCCACCTCCCCACCTCCTTCACTGGAGTATAAGCCCCATGAAGGCAGCAAGTCTGTCCGTCTAGTTCGCCGCTGGATTCCCAGGCTCACAGTAGGACATGGAGGGACAGGCATCCCACCGCCATCGCAGCGTGTCCAAACCTGCATCCACCTCCCCCACACGCATTCCCTTCCCTTCCCGCCTCCATTTCCTGCTTCTCTGCTGAGCTGCCTTGAGGGGAGTCACCTTGTCTCATCTCTCCCTTCCGTTCCTCATTTTAAGAAAAATAGACTTTAATTTTCAGAATGGTTTTAGACTTTCAGAAAAATTAAGAGAAGATTCCCATATTCTCCCACACCCAGCTCCCTCTATCGCTAATGTCTTATATTAGTATGGTACATTTCTTACAATTAGTGAGCCAATAATGATGCGTTAGTATTATCAATGATTATTGTTAATCATTAATGTGGTTATTTTATTAAAAATTGATACTATAGTATTTAATATAATTATGTTATGACATAATGTATTTTCATATATAAATATACATAAGGCTCTCACTTTTTTCCGGACTGCTGTGGTTTCCTCCTAATGTCCTTTTCTGTCCCGGGACCCCACCTTCCTTTTGCTCATCCTGTCTCCCTTGGTGTCCGTGGCAGCGCCTCAGACATTCCTTGTGTTGATGACCTTGACAGTTTTGAGAAGTGCTGGCCAGGTTATTTGTGGCATGTCCCACAGCTGCGGTTGCTCTGATTCTTTTCCATGATTAGACCGGAGTTCTGGGATTTGGGGAAGAAGACCGGAGAGGCCGAATGTCCTTCTTATCACACCATGTCGAGCGTGCATGCTGTCACCGCGGCTCGTCACTGCTGATGCTGACCTTGACCACCTGGCTGAGGGGTGTTTGCTCATGTTTTTACTGTGCTGCCAATTGCCAGCAGCTCTTTCTATAAAAGATTCTCACGCTCCGGCAACGGGCGCTGTCACACCAGCCGAATCTCTGTCCGTGTCATCCGTTCAGCACAGCCCTCCCAGGGGCCTCTTCTCGGGCTCTGTGTTCACCGGGCTTCTCACCGCCCTGGAGCCTGCGGTGGCTCCCTGCTCCACATGCATCGAGACCAAACTCTGCCAGTGACCACTCACGGCCTGGCCCGGACCCCATCCCCATCCCGGACTGTGCTTAAGAGAATGCAGAAGGCACCAGGATCCATCTTTGACTCATCCTAGCCTTTGGGCCATGGAGCTTCTTAAGTTCTCTGAGCCGCAGTGTTCTCATCTGTAAAGTGGGAATCAGAGCAGTCTTTTCCATGGGATAATTGTGAGTGTTCCGTGAGAGAATGCACACACCGAGCAGATGTTAACTATTATAGGTCATCAGCAGTATTATTTCTTCTCTGAATTCCTACTGCGCTCTAATTGAGCACCATCCTATTTAGCACCATTGAGTCACCCTCCATTTGCCTTACCTGCAAGGGTCTCTTTCTCCAAAGTTCTTGAAGCAGATTCCGACTTTTGTAAGTCTTTGGGCACGGAACAGGCATCCGCTGACATCTTGCTGAATTGACCAGCTAAGACACTGGGCAAGCCGGTCATATTTTAATTAGTCTTTTTAATAGCAAAAACCAAAATTAAACTGCGTTTTGTTTGTGGGGTTCTTGGCATGCTTGGAGGGGCGAGCGCTGGAACAAGAGTGGACTTGGTGACGGTGCAGCCCTGTGTCCCCCAGCTTTTGCTGCAGAAGGTATTTTAGGGACTGCAGCCCACACTTGGGTGGTCAGGACACTTATTTACGCACTGCAGGCTCCGAGGATCTGAGAAGTCCTGTGGTGAAGAAAACCAGTTCACTGGCTTCAACCCCACGTTTCCCAAACTTTTTTCACCACGGAACCCCTTCTCCATAGGGCACCAGTTAACGTTTTGCAAATGAGGGTCCCACAAAACGCAATTGGAAAATGATTATAACTCCCCACCCATCATCTTATAAACAGAAAAATTAAAGTTTTCCAATTCATTGTCACAAGGGCAAATATGATATTGTTTTTTTAAAGAAAAGAACTCTTAAGATGTCTCTGACCCTCCTGGGTCCACTGGGAAACCAGAACGGAGATGTCAGAAGCTCTCGGATGCAGTCGGAGAGTTCAGATAGTCTTGTCCAAGTGTGAAGACTGGAATTTAAAAAAAAAAAGAGAGAGAAACAGAGCAAATAAATCTGAGGCAAAGTTAGGCTCATGACTTGCCTC
Source organism: Glossophaga mutica (assembly GCA_039655065.1). Taxonomy (NCBI): domain Eukaryota; kingdom Metazoa; phylum Chordata; class Mammalia; order Chiroptera; family Phyllostomidae; genus Glossophaga; species Glossophaga mutica. The sequence goes on from CM077315.1 coordinate 28,021,000, forward strand.
CGAGGGTTAAGGTGTCTACCCAGCTTTGACCTGTTAGACGCCTGCCAATCCTAAGTAGACTTTAATGAACTATAATCAGGATCACATATGCGTATTTAAAAGTGTTCTGTACAACGGATTCAGGATAAACCTCGGTGACCTCTGCCTTCTTCCACATGTCTCGTTCCGGTTGCTGCCGATTCTCTTCTTGTTTTCTCCGTCTGGCTCTTCCCTCCACGGGACCTTCCTGTGCCTCACTTGGGATGCATTCCTTTGACTGCAGGCTCTCCCTCCCAGTGCAGCCGGCCTGCCTTTTCCGTGTCCGACATCATTTCGTATACCTCACTCACATCCCTTCCTTTCCTGCTCAAGACTCTTCACGGCTCCTCATTACTTACAGAGCAATATCCAAATTTCTTAATCAATGCCAAATGCAGCTGGGTTCCAACCTCACTTTTCACAAGCGCTCTGCGCTGGTCAAGCTGGTCCACACACGTGTCCACAGGTGGACCAAACTCCTGTCTTGATTGAGTCCTATTTTCCATTTGGTGCCCCTGAGGGCAGGGGCAGCTCTCTGTCCCGCAGAGGCTTCAGCCCCCGTGACAGCACCCAACTCTGCCCTCCCCCAAGAACCTGTACCCCGAAGAGGGCAAACTGGTCCCAGTGCTCAGCACTCCTGGCTTCTGTCCTTTTAGTGTTGGTGGGGTGCCGGGAGAAGTCTTTTCTTCATCTCCCCCACCTCTCAGTTGCTTTGATCAAGCGTGTCATTACCATGTTCTCTCACCATCAACTGCCCAAATTGCCTTCATTTCCCACCCTGGAGGGCCTGCCTGATTCACTCACAAACACCAGCTCCTCCTTCAAGGTCTGTTTCTAGTCCCAGATCCTCCTGGACACACTCCTTCTCTTCCAGCTCATCCCCCCAGCGTCAGCCACCCCACCCTCCTGTTCCCCACTCCCGAACCTTCTGCTGCTGATTAGAGCGATTAGAACATCAGACTGTTCTAACTACAGCTCTCTCACCCTCAGTCAAGGGAGGGGTCCATTTCCAGTGTCAACTTATTTTCATTACAGTACTTAAATGTAAAGAAGCATAAAGTTAGATATGAATTCCGTGTACTTCACACTTATGTACAACTGTAAACCTAGCCGAATTTTCAAGTCAAGTACAACTTCTTCAAGTTGTTGTCACTTCCCATTAGACACTGTTTTCTGAAAATGAGATCTCTGCTTGCCACTGGGACGAGGTGCCAGTTTCGCTGCCCAGGGTCTCTGGGTCCGCAGCCGGTGGTGCTGGGTGCCCCAGTTCTCCCGTTTTCTCTTTTGTGGTGGGATAGGAACTGCCCCTTGAAGTCATTTGACTTTCCCTTCGTATGCTGGGGATTCAAAACCACACATGTGAACTGTGGATCAGCCTGTCCTTGTGTTTGACTGGTAACAGGTTAAGTTGAGCACGTATATTGGCTTCAACCGGCAGGGGATCGAGTCCTCTGTCACGTAGTGAGAGTCCGAAAGTGGAGTGTCCAGGGCCCACATGGGGGCTCCTCCGTGCAATGAAGGACCTGGGCTTCTCCCAGCCCCCACTCTGCTTTCCCTGGGTGTGGTCCTCCCCTTAGTGCGGGTGAGATGGCTTCTGGAACTCCAGCCACAATGGCAACGTCTAGGCAGGGGGAACGAGGAAGGCAAGAGGGACAAAAGGGGCCTTTCAACTCAGCCACCTTCAAAGATCTCCCCCAGGACTATGGCGACTTCTCCTTACGTCTCGCTGTCTCATTGTAGCAACTCTATGAGCTGCAAGGGAGGCTGGGAAACAGGATTGTGAGGCGGGGCCATCACGACTCCCAGTGCCGTGGGGGTTGTGTTAGGGAGGAACGGGGAGATGGGCATGACACAGGCAAATGGCGGCCCCGTCCTCTTGGGGACTGGGATCCCACAGCAGTGAGCATATATTTTTTTAAATATTTCTTTATTTTTTAGAGAGGGGGAAGGGGGGAAGGGAGGGAGAAAGAGAGGGAGAGAAACATTAATGTGTGGTTACCTCTCACATGGCCCCCACTGGGGACCTGGCCTGCAACCCAGGCATGTGCCCTGACTGGGAATCGAACCGTGACCCTTTGGTTCACAGCCCGAGCTCAATCCACTGAGCCACACCAGCCAGGGCAGTGAGCATATTTTTTAAAGAGTATTATTGAATTTTTGAAATTGGAATCATAGACAACTCCAAGGTTCCTAATTAAGACGCACCAATCTAACCGCTCTCTTGTAAGCGTGCAGGAAGATGGCTTGTCTCTCTAGGTTGGTCTTACATGCTCAGATAACAGGGTCCTGAGGGCTCTGGCCCACCGAGACCTCTTATGTCCTCCATGATATCTGTTACAGTTCCAGGCCCAGGACACTTAGCTCTGCGGCAATACCCACGGGCCTGTGGTCAGCTTGGAAGATGGTTAAGAGTGTAGCTTTTGGAACCAGGACTTTGGTTCAACCTCTGTTCTGCCACTACGTAGCTATATAACCTTGAGCAAGTTACTCACTGTGCCTCAGTTTCCCCATATGTAAAATGGAGGAAACAATAGCATCTTTCATGGTGGGGGTGAGGAATTAGAGATGAGATTTGTGACACGGTCTGCACAGGGCTTGGTACCTAGTAGGGATTATAGAAACATTAGCACCCTCCTCCTCCTTTTCTGAAGAGTGTGTGTATGTGTATCTATGTCCAGGTTTCTGGTGTTAATATAACTTTAGGCTGTCACTCAATAACCTGACCCAGTCATGCTCAAACCATAAAGATTTTATGGACATCCTCCAAGGTGGGCAGCATGTGGGATGTTAGGTGAGAGGCACAGGTGTGTTGAAAGGTATATTCTAAATTACCCATTGCCTAATTAGTTTAAAAAATGTTATATTAAAGTTTAAAATAATGTAAAAGAAGGTACAAGACTTTCATGGTTTTTGAGAGGGGCCACACATTCAAAGCTTTTCCTATTCTTTTCCCATTCTTGAAGCATCTGGTCATGTTCCAATTTTTGTCCCCTGATTTCAGCGTGTTCCTTGTTTGTTGTCTGTTGGCAATTGACATTAAGGTGTTAGATTTCATTCTGGGCTTTTAAAACCACTTTACAGGGTGTGAGGGCAGATTCTACTGTCTTTTCCCTATGCTGCCCTAGGTCACAGACCTCCTGGTAGATGAGTCCAGTTTGACAGGAGAAGCTGAGCTGTGCAGTAAGACGGACACCCCGTTGACCGGGGAGGGGGACCTCACCACCCTGAGAAACATCGTCTTCATGGGCACCCTGGTGCAGTACGGGAAGGGACAGGTAAGCCCTGGGGCGCGCTGGGGGCCTTGGCTCCCCTCACCAGCAGGCTTCCAGCCTCAGATCTCGCACTTCCTCTCCTGAACACAGGGAGTCGTGATCGGAACCGGGGAAAGGTCTCAGTTTGGAGAAGTGTTTAAGATGATGCGGGCTGAAGAGGTAAGGGCTACTGGGGGCTCTGGTTTTCTTGTAAGCTGGGTGTGAGATCATTCTCAGCTAGTGATACCCACCCTGCCCACCCCTTAGGAATGAGTATACTTTTAAAAATGGGAGTATACTTTTTAAAAGTTCATTTTTATTTTAAGACATTCATTGGGATTTTTGTCAAGACATAACTTACAGGCAACAAGGTACACAGACAGGAAGTGTAGAGGTCAATGAATTTTTATGTAAGTGTACCCCGTGTAATTGTCACTCAGCTCATGGTACACACGAGCCAGGCAGAAGATGAGGAACGCTGACATGTCGCCTGACAAAGCCCTTGTTGCCCTCCTTTCAGACACCGAAAACTCCTCTGCAAAAAAACATGGACAGTCTGGGGAAACAGCTGACCCTCTTCTCGTTCTGCATAATTGGTGAGTGCGGCAGTGTCTGCTCTCGGTCCTGGGGGTTGGGGGAAACCGTCACCCCTGTTTCTCAGGTGCCCTGCCGCTCGCTCACCTGGGTGAAGATGGCGGTTTGGGACTGGAGACTCTCTGACAGTGGCAGAGGTCACTGTATTAGTCAGAGTAGGCCAGCTGCTGCAACAAGCAGCCCTTGCAGTGCAGTGACAGCGTGGTCCAAGTTTACGTCCTGCTCATATCCTAGTCCATGGTCACGTCTTTGGTCTCGAGGCTTTCCTGGGGAGCTCAACTCCGCACGCTGACTCGGGGGCCCAGACCCCTACTGCACTCTTGCTCTCCCTTCCTCTGGGTCCTTGGAGGCTGGTCATCCTCTGTTTAGCCAGTAGCTAGGGAAAGAGACATGGAGGCTTATGTGGGAAATTATGCAGGCATGGGCCAGGATGTGGAGTCCTCACTTTGTCCATTTTCAGTTGGTGGGAATGGAGTCACGCAGCCTGCCTATCTGCAAGGGAGACTGGGAAATCTAGTTTGGCGGTGTGCCCAGCCATATTTCTGTGCTGCTAAGTAGGCTGTGCTTGGGCTTATGCCTCATGGCCTTCAGCAGCACGAACATGGCGCCACAGACCTAAACACAGGCCCTACGCCTGACCATCCCCGTGGAGCTGCCTGGTCCCCTTACCTGTCCTCCCTGCCGTCTCAGCTCTGGCCGTGAGTCTGTGTCCTTTGCTCCCAGCCTGCAGGACCAGCTAGTGCCTTGCCCATAGTAGGTCCTCAGTAAACATTTATTGGCTTAGTAAATGACTTAGTAAAGAACAAACCCAAACCAGGGCCTGGTACTTAGGAAACATTGGGTAAATGATTGATGAAGGAGAAAATGGAAAAGGGAATGTATTTAATCACGAACACGGCAAGGTAAAACAATTTAGGAAACAGCGGCCCATCTGCCCATCATGGAGGCAGCGCTGTCCGCCCATCAGACAGCGCCGGCGTGGGGGGTGGGGGTCCTGGGAGTACACGGCTCAACTTCAGGAATAATCTGTGGATATGTACAGCAGCCCCAAACAAGCTGCTTGTTTCTTCTTTACTGGAACTGGCTTGATCCTTTCCTGAAACAGTAAAACCATTCTTTTTTGTAGGTGTGAAGGTATCTTCCTTAAAAAGGGAAAAGTGGTTACAAGCCCTTGAGGCTATTCATCATTGCCCCCGTCTTTGTTGCTGTGAACTCTTGAAGGAAAGGATGTTGAAATCCATCCTGCCTTTGAGATGTTGGAGACTGTGTGTGTGTGTGTGTGTGTGTGTGTGTGTGTGTGTGTGTGTGTACATACCCGTTTTTTTTGTCTCTTCCCCAGGCATAATCATACTCACAGGGTGGCTGCAAGGGAAGCACCTTCTCAGCATGTTCACGATCGGGGTCAGGTAAGTAAGTACTCCATGCCACCCCTCCCTCGCCAGTGCGGCAAGACAAGGTGGGGAGGCTGGGGAGCAGGAGCAGTGTGGGGAAGATGTGCCCCCCTCCCTCAAAGCCACGGTCCCCCAACAGCACACTGTCTGACCGGTCAGGGCGAGCCCAGGGAAAGCTTTCGAAATGAATGGAAGCATATGATTTGGAGTTTCCATTCCTGTCACTTTTTTGCCCCTGAGTTTGGATCTTTCTGGCTAGTAATGTGGACTCCAGAGCCAGCCTGCCTAGGGTTCAATTCTGGCCTTACCCCTTGCTAGCTCTGAGAGACCTTAGGTACTTTCTGCACTTCAGTCTTCCCTTCTGTAAAATGGGAGGGATGGGACAGCCCCTCCTGGGGTCATGGGGAGGATGACATGAGAGCAGGTGTGGGTCCCTGCAACCATCCAGAGCACACAGTGTGTGTTTGCTCTGGTTATTCCTTTAAAGTACGGTCTAGGTCCTTCTTTTACAGAGGAATCTATAGGAGAGGGTAAGGGACATGCTACTGAGGCCACACGGCTGATGGCAGGGCCCTTGACTTTAAGCCCAAGAAACCTGCCTTTCCTCCACATGGCGACTCTAACAAGCGACAGTCACACCCCCGGCTCCCAGTGGACGATGCAGAGGTGGGCAGGGAGCAGGCTCCAGGCAGTGGCTGAAGTTGCCCCAGCTTTTCCATGGCTGCTCGCCAGGACAAGGGAGGCAGAATGCCAGGGATGGTCACTAACTGGATATGTCCTCGCGGAAGGGCGTCTGATGACCCTTCTGGGACACAGAAAAGCCAGCACATTTCTAGGCTCATGTTAAGCCCCATGGTTTCCGGATAGTGACCCCCCCCGCCCATTGCTGGTGTCGGCAAGATGCTTCAGGTGATACGTGGAAAATTACTTTAATGTCTGTGGGCAAAATATATACAGAGCACATCAAACCCACGATGCAAACAAGCGTAGAGTCCCATCAACGAAGGAATGGATGAAAAGCACACAGTGGAATGTGACCTGGCCTTGACGCCCACTACGACACGGATGGCCTAGAAAACGTGGTGTCAAGTGAAGGAAGCCAGACACAAATGGCCACGCGCTATGTAACTTTATTTATAGGAAATGTCCAAAATGGGCAATTCCGTGGACAGATTCGTGGTTTCCAGGGGCCGGGGGAGGGAACGAGGTGTGACTGCTAAGTTACGGGGGCTCTTTCGGAGGTGATGAAAATGCTCTACAGTAGATTTTGGTGATGGTCGCATAGCTCTGAATATACTAGAAATCACCCAGTTACATACTCACTTTAAAAGGGGAATTTCCGTTATGGGAATTATATCCCAAAAGGGACAATGAAAGAAAGCACCCCTGGGGCCATTCTGGTTTACATATAAAAGTCAACTGTTGGCAATCATCCGTGCGGTAACTGTCACTACAGTACATCACAGCGATGCACCTCCCAGTGACCCGGGCCCCCCAACCTGTGCTGGGGCCTGGAGGTCGCAGGGTGCTGCATCCCCAGTGCCGGCCAGTGTGGGCAGCAGGACCTCGCTTTAAGGCTTTGATGTACGTGTCTCTGGTGCCTGGTCAAGCTTGTCTGTGTGGAATGAAGGGACGCCCCTTACCTGCTGGTTAGCAATGGAACAGGTTCAGATGCAGGCCTCCGAAGCAGCCGAGGCCTTGGTTTTAGGTCGTGCTGCGCCGTGTGCGTTGATGGAGGGGCAGGCCAGCAGAATCAGTGCGTGCGAAGGCGTGCATCCTCTTCCAAGACTGTTCTGCAACTGCTTTTTGAATGAATGGAAATTGGAAAAGTCTTTGCTTTTAGACACTTTGCCATTTCTTTAACAAACTAAATCTCATTAGGACCAAGTCCTGCGGGCGTGAAATTTCTTTAAAACCTTCAGATAAAAAAGAAGAGTTGGTTTAAAGAATGCTATGTACTTAGAATACAGAGGGCATGCAAGTGCAACAAAAATCATAAAAGCAAAGTACAGATGACAGACATTTGAAAACCCCATCTGAAACGGATATCCAAGCCGAAAAATAAAGTCCACCTTTTCCATTAATAGAAGTCCTAGGATGAGACACATCCAAACCACATCAGAATATCTTCAAAAGATAGTTCTCAGTATAAAAAGCTGCACTAACAGTTCATTGTCTTCAGGTTTTTACTTTAAATAATCTAGAGATAAGTGGGTTGCCACCAGGGTTTGGGCTTTTGCTCCCAAACCCTTTGGAACCATGAAAAGAAGGCCACTGTGCTGTCCAGACAGTCCCGCTGGATTTCAGGCCATTTTCCTGCAACGTGCCAGGCTCATCATTGCATTTCGGCAACAGCCACGAGGAAGGGCTTGCGAGGCTGCAGGTGATGGAGCCCAAGGTGTTCCGAATGCACCAGGCTGTGATCTCACGTCAGTTGCGGTTTCCCAACTTTATATCCTGAGCAATTAGGTGTGGTGAAGGGTATAAAAGAAAATAGAAACCATCTTCACGGAGCTTTTGATGGCCACTTCACACCCACCTGCGTTAGTGTCTGTACTGACCATGCCACCTAACTGTATTGCTTTCACTGAATCCATCTCATGCTCAGCGCATGGCGTTGGAGATCGAGGTGTTGGCAGCGTCATGCCCCCTCCAGAGACTCTAGGAGAGAATGTGTCCGTGCCCGTCTCCGAGCTTCTGGTGTTGCTCGTGGATTCATCACTCCAGTCTCTGCCTGTGTCATCACGTGGCCTCTCCCTGAGTGTCTGTCTCTGTGTCTCTTCTCTTTTAAGGAGCCCAGTCATGCTGGACTAGGATGGACACCCTAATCACTAGGCCCTATTTCCAAATAGGGTCACATTCACAGGTCCTGAGGGTTGGCGCTTCAATAGTAGCTTTGTGAAGGGGCACAATTCACCCATAATGCTGGGCAGAAGTTGCTGGGGAGAAACTCAACAGAGGAGCGAGTTCAAGGAAGTCCAAGCTGGGTGGGTGTGAAGGGCCATCAACGTGGATGTTGAAATTGCCAAGAATGTGATGCTAATGGAGAGACCAGTGGGAAAGTCAGTTCTAGAATCTTCAAGGGATTGAAGGGGGCGTAAACAGGGGTCTAGTGACGCTGTGACAAGGAGGAGGAGCGCAAGTGGAACCCGTGACCTCAGTTCATTGTTCCAAAGCTCCATGGGCTCCATTTCACAGACTGGGAAACCAAGGTTGAGGGTAACACACTTGCCTATAGTTACAGAATCGGGTTGTGGAAGAGACCGATCTCAAACCCACTGTGTTCTGAGCCAAAGCCGGGTTCTTGGCAGCACCCCTTTCGGCCCACACTGGCGGGCAGCAGTGGTTGGCTTGTTTATGGGCCCTGCAGGTATTCGTAGGACATCTGTTGACTGTCCATTTGCATCACCCAGTGCTACTGGAGCTGAATCATGGAGTTTGCAGGCTGACTGGGAAAGTAAATGTAAACTATTTAAGTGAATGTTAATAAATAATTACAGCTTATAATCAGTGCTACAAAGGAAACCATTGCAGAGTCAGAGATTAAAAAAGAGAGACAGGAGGGGATGTGCCCTGAAAAGGTGGCCGGGGAAGGTTTCTCCGAGGAGTTGAGGCTCGAGCGATGAGAAGGAGCCTGCTAAGGCAAGAGCAGGCAGGGCCTTCAGGCAGGGGGAAGGGCACAGGCAGAAGCGTGGAGGTGTGAAGGAGCAGGCGTGTCTGGGGGATACCAGGAGGAGACTGGGGCTGGGCTTGGTGAGCAGAATGAGGTGGTGGGGTCAGATAAGGGACAGATCCTGGGGAAGATGATGGGCTCCTTTCTCTCCCGATTCTCATTATTTCATCAGAGTCCTTCTCGACCAGGCCATGCCATCACTACTATTCTCTTGGAGCAGAGAGATGAAAATCATTGGCCATTCTTAACACAGAGACTGAAGGTGGTGGGAGGCGGGAACCCCACCTTGTTTCAGAGGAGCAAGAGGAGGGGGCAGCAGGAGTGAGCAGCTGGCTGCACTGTGGACAGGGGAGTTGGCAGCGAGGAAGGACATCCTGGACAAGTGGCTCACTGCAGCGTGGGGGGTCTTGGACGTTAGCTTAAGAAACCCAGGGTGCTGGGAGAGCCAGTGCAACACCGGTTACTAGTGGGCAGACTCGGGAGGTCTGAGTGGGGCCTGAGACGCTGCATTCCTAACAAGCTCTCCGTGGCTGCTGATGCTGCTGGCTCAGGAAGCGCACCCTGAGCAGTGAGGCCGCAACGGGAAACTCCCAGTCAGGGCCCAGCAAGAAGCAGGGCCAGGGAAGAAGGCTGAGCCCCTGAAAATAGTGCTCAGGCAACTAAGCCTTCTGAGGCAGGGGCGACGGCCGAGGGACGGAGCAGCTCAAGCACTCAGGTGCCATGATGCATCCCATCCCCATTTATTTTATTTTATTTTAGTTGTTGATCTTGTACAGTTTTCTGTCTTTTACTCCCACCCCAGCCCACCATCCCAGCCCTCCCCACCTCCCTCCCATTTCCACCCCCCATAGTTTTTGTCCATGCCATCCCCATTTTTAAAAAGATTTTATTTATTTATTTTTACAAAGAGAGGGAAGGGAGGGAGAAAAAGAGAAGGGAGAGAAATCTTAATGTGTGGTTGCCTCTCACATACCTCCTACTGGGGACCTGGCCCACAACCCAGGCATGTGCCCCAACCTGGAATTGAACTAGCGACCCTTTGGTTTGCAGTCTTGGGCTCAATCCACTGAGCCACACCAGCCAGGGCCCACCCCCATTTTTAAAAAAAATTATCTGTTTGTTTATTCATTTATTTAAATTTTCCATCATCATTTATCCCCATATACATTTTTCCACATTCACTCATTCCCTGCCCCCACAATCACCACAGTTGTCCGTGTTTTTGTGTGTGTGTGTGTGTGTGTGTGTGGCTGAGTAGTATTTCGTTGTGTAAATGTCCCATAGCTGTTTTATCCACTCATCTACTGACAGTCCATTGCCCATCTTATAACCACAGAAAGTTCCATGAGCCAAATGGCGATTCAGTATTTCCAGGAAAACAACAAAGAAGCCTTCCACGTCCATCCCCGCCCGCCCTCCCTCCCAAGGTCACGCTTGATTTCCGTCTTAATGTCCCCTTCTGTCTCATTTGCTCTCCTTGATCTGTGGGGAACGTGCCACTTAGAGGAAATTGCCTGCTCATTTCCCTTGTGATTTTGCAAGGAGGTTTTTAGCAGAATTCAAGTCCCTCAGAACGACCCAAATTAGAATATAGAGCTGGCAGGGTAGCCGGTGAGGAAGAGATTCTCCAAAATAGATGAAATGAGAATCATTCTCTTAAACACTTCATCCCAACTCCCTCTGCCTTGAGTGACACTTGGAGCGACCCAAGGTATATTGCTTGTCCTGGTCTACCCTAGTCTTTATTAGTTTGTAGATTCATTTCGTTTTTAGTTATGAAAGCTTCTTGGTACAAAATCACCCTTCCCACACCATGTAGGGGGGAAGTCCCCCTCATAGCCCTTGAAAATGTTTGCTCAGTTAGTCTAGTCAGCCTGTACCGTAAAACAGAGGGAGCCTTCGCAGCCTTCTTGCCATCACCATAGAAACCAGCACAGTCCCTGGGCCACATTCGGTCACCTTGGTTTATGTAACTGAGCGCTCCACTGTCTCTGGGTGAAAGGTCACCATCGTGTACTGTATTTCTTTGATTCTAAGATGCACATCTTTTTCACATTTTAACTTCTCTGAAGTCGGACTTCTTATAAGTGACGTGATAAAGCCCCATGTTACTGATTAGTTGGCCGTGTCTTGTTCTTTCTTAGTGGTACACGAGGTAATGGTGTCCTTCACAAGCAGCATTGCCTTAGGTTGGATGGGGTGCATGTGTGTGACTTTGGTTGAATGGGCCTCCTCAGCTGGGCTTTCTGATCATTAACCAGCCCACGTAGAGCACTCGCAATGTTCAAGGCCAGTGTGGGCCTGGACACCGGCCACATGTTCGCCGGTGTGTTTGTTTGTTCAGAAGTTTGCCGAAGGCCTGCAGGACTCTGCTGCAGTTTCGAGTGCAGGGGCGAACCGTGGTGGGCGTGGCACGGTGAAGCTCACTGCACAGCTCTGCGCAAAAGCACCCTCCCCCTCGCTCACCTCCGGCCTCCCCCATCAGCCTGAGGTCAGCTGGCCCTTGACCAGCCCTCTGCCCTCGGCCAGGCCTGCTCAGGGATGGGGAATCAGGGAGCAGTCAGCCCTGATTCTGGAGCCAAACTGAGGCAGAAAGAGCCCCTTCTTAGCAGCCTATCACATGCTGACACATTGCTCACAGGAGGGGGACCCATGTTCTCAATCCCAGTTCAGATTCCCAAAAAAGAAAGCTTACTGGTCCAGCGCAGATCACATGTTCTCCTCTAGTCCCGTCAACCATGGCTACAGGAGAGCGGGGTCACACGTGCAGAAAGAGTTGGAGGGGTGATAAAGAAGAGATCAGATACCCCAAAACAGATCTGCTGCAATAGGCAAAGGCATAGCCGTGTCACTTTGCCTCCCTTGATTTTAATTTCCTGTCTGGCTTTTTCCCTAGAAGTGTCTAAACCATTAGACCAATGAAAAGCGAAATTTAAGGGAGGACCTTCTGAACCAGAAACTTCCACTTTCTACTTATTGCCTGATTCTTGAAATTCCTGTCCTAGGGCCCAGAGACTCTTCTCTTTAATAAATGAGAGCAATTTAAATACAAAAGCGCTGAAAGAGGCAAAACAATTGGCAGACTAATTCATACTCAAGTGTAGATATCTGGTAAATGAGGTCCCTTCCCAAAAGCAGGGGTTTGCAGGGATGGAGCTCAGAGCAATGGGTGTTGAAGAAGAGGGCAGGTACATCATGGAATGGGGGCCAGAGACAAGAACAGGGACTTTGGGGACACTAGAGACAAGTTTCACCAGGTAGAGTTGTTGCTGATCCCAGTTGGAATTCATAACATTCTTAAGTGCGTATGAAAGCTGATCTGTCTGGCCTTTCCATCTAGCCTGGCTGTGGCCGCCATTCCAGAGGGTCTGCCCATCGTTGTTATGGTGACACTGGTCCTGGGAGTGCTGCGGATGGCCAAGAAGCAGGTCATTGTGAAGAAGTTACCGATCGTGGAGACTTTAGGTGAGGGACTCCAGCTGCTGGAATTTGTATCAGTTGCATTGAATGGATGTTTTGGTGCCATGTTAATTCAACCTGGGTATTTCGTAAGCCTGAAACTTATGGTGATGGCTGTGTTTTCCTCTATATCCTGATGTTCCCTTGTGCCAGGTTGCTGCAACGTCATCTGTTCTGATAAGACGGGGACTCTGACCGCCAATGAAATGACTGTCACCCAACTTGTGACGTCCGATGGGCTCCATGCCGAGGTGGGTGTTGTGTGAACCGACAAGGTTCAAGACAAGCGTGTGCCCTGCCAGCCGCTTTCCTTCCTGGGAAAGCACAGGGGTCCTCTAGACGACGATGAGGACAAAACAAGTACAGTTACGTTGTGCAAATTGCTCGTTACCAATAGCTGCATGGAGCAAGACTGACTTCGGGTAGCCATCTTTATTTTTTATTAACTTTAATGATAAGCACATTATAAAAATTACAAGCTGGAAAACAATCATCCATAACCTCCCATGTAAACTCGCCATGATTAGCCCATTTGTGGCTTTGAGTCTCACGCATGCATTGGCTCCCTGAATGTGCAACTGTGTATCTTGCTGCTTTTTTCATAAAATATTCCACACCGAGGGCCAGCAGTGACAGCCCACGGGCCATCGCCTGTTTTTGCACATGAAGCTTTGCTGGGGCGCTGCCACCCCTTCTGTTTGTCTGTTGTCGATGGCGCCTTTCGCATCACGACAGTGGAGCTGAGTCATCACAGGGGGTTGCATGGACGAAATACTAAAATGTTTGCCCTCTGACTGTTTTAGAAAGAGTTTGCCTGCCTCCGTTCCACACGTACGCGCTCTTCTGTGCTGTTATGTAGTTTTCTTAACCGGAATTTTCCCTGGCTGCAGAATATCCCATTGTGGAAAGTCATCCCAGTTTACTGGCAGTCACTCTGATTAGTGCACAGTCCTGCCGGGAACATCTTCATGCCTGAAGCCTTGTTTGTGGCTAGGGTTCTGTCCTTGGGATGAAGCCCCAGAAAAGATACTAGGCGTCCACCTGGGCAGCATATTTTTGACATTTGATGCCATCCTCTCTGTCCCTTTGCCCTGCAGGTCAGCGGAGTTGGGTATAATGGCCAAGGGACAGTCTGTCTTTTACCGTCAAAAGAAGTCATTAAGGAGTTTTCCAACGTCTCGGTGGGGAAATTAGTGGAGGTAAGTGTCAAAAAGCACCATGGGAGAAATATGCATTTAAAACGGAACTGATGGGGATTCGCTCTGAAAAAAGGAATGGTTCTTGGACCAACTGGTTCTCGGTGGGGCCGCCCCCAGGCGTCAGGCTGTCGCAGTGGCCCTGGAAACAGGTGGAAATGTCAGAGGCAAGAGAAGAACTAGAGTCCTCTGTCCGCCTCGCTGCCTGCTGGGAAGGTTTTAGAGCAGCCGGCACAGGGAAGGAGCTCGGTGATGGCTGGACGATGATCCCGTGATGCGTGTTGCCTCCGGGTAGTGTCAATACTCATAATTACCAGCCACGTGCATCCTCCTAGAGCCGCCCATCAGCCCTCCCACATAGCAGTGCCCTCTGTGAAGCCTGAGCCCAGCTGTCTTCCTTTATGACATTTAGTGAGCACCTGCCCCTCACAGGCCCCACCTCCAGGGCTACTTAATTATCATAGCAACCCTGTGAGGCCTATCCTGTTACTTCAATAGTCTGCAGATTAAGAAAGGGCTCAGCCCTGACCGGTGTGGCTTAGTGAGTTGGGCGTTGTACTGCAAAGTGAAAGGTCGCTGGTTCAATCTCTGGTCACGGACCATGCCTGGGTTGCAGGCCAGGTCCCCAGTCGGGGCACATATGAGAAGCAGCTAGTTGATATTTCTCTCTCACATTGATGTTTCTCTCTCTTCCTCCCTCCCTTCCTCTTTCTCTAAAAATAAATAAACAAAACCTTAAAAAACTAAGAGAGTGGTTCTCCTGCTGGTGGCCAACCAGAAGACCACTCTTTAAATAAATAAAGAACTAGGCTCAGAGAGGTGGTGTGAGTGCCCAAGATCACCTAGCCAGTGAGGGAGGGAAGCTGGGCCTCCCCCACACTCTTTGGTGTGTTTCTGTTTCATTACTATTTTTAATGGAGCTATAACTCAGGTACCCCAGCATTCACCCTTTTAAAGTATACAGTTCAGTCGTTTTCAGTATATTCACAAAGTTGTGCAGCCATCACCACTGTCTAGTCCCAGGACACCTGGTCACCCTGATCGGCAGCCCCACGCTCGGTGTCGGTCACTCGCCGTCACCCGCACTGTCCCCAGCCTGCCTTCCCACTGGGTCTTCTCAGGAAGGCTTGACGACATGCAGCAGAGTCAAAGAGATCTGCTGTGCTCATGTTGAAGTGCGGGGACCCCGGTGTGTTTTAAGGAGTGAATCTTGTCTCCCACCCCCACCCCAGCCAAGCTCCAAAGGTGGCTCAAGTCTCAACGTCCGAATCTGTCCCGTGCCCCAGTGAGCCCAGGGCCCTGAGGGTGCCGTCTCTGAAAATTAACTACAGACATTCAGAAACCCCCCTTTCAGGCAGGCTGTGTCGCCAACAACGCTGTCATCAGAAAAAACACTGTGATGGGACAGCCCACGGAAGGTGCCTTGATCGCCCTGGCTATGAAGGTGGGAAATATTTTTTTTCCTTTTAATACATTCAGTTGGTTCCAGGGCTCAGTGGTTAGACCCTGAGCTCTGTGACTGGGCAGAAATGCTCTCTGCTCTGGGCCCGGTGCCCGGCACAGAGCAGCTGTTCATGAGGGTTGAAGGGATGGGTGGTGGGTTGATGGGTGTGCCTCTCTGCTTTGTGCAAAGGGGTCAAATGACAGAAGAGGTCCGACCAGATCCCTCTGTCGAGGTAGAAGCCCACCCATGGGTGCTTGTCCTGTGGGAGTGGACCCTCTCCCTCCTTCCCAGCCGCTCCACTTCCAGACGCTGCCTCCTGTGCTATAACCCTTCTTCTCACGGCAACCTCAGACATTCTCCTCAAGTTCCCTGCCATTTCCCCCTGTGTAGACACCTCTGCCCACCCAGGCACCCCGAGCTGCCCCACTGTCCTATATCCATCTGTTCCCGTCTCTGTCCCAGCATGAGACCTGGGGCCCCTCATCTCCACCCCATGCCTGTGTCACGGCCCGCAACAGTGTGTTCCAGGAGCCTGTGCTGGGTGGGTGGGTGGGCGGGGAGAAGGGTTACCTTTCTGTGAATGCCTGTGAAGGTAAACAAGGTGCTGTTAAAACGTGGCTACACCATATTCTGTTCCTTCCACTCACAGAAGGAAATTCTCTCCAGAATGTCAGTAATACCAAATGGAACTCGTTGACCCTTCAAAGCAGTGAGGGCCAGCCCCACTCAACAACTCCCGCTACGCTGCAGGGAGGGATGGCTGGCCCGGCTGTCACAGCCGGCTCGGAACCCCTGGGAGCGGTCCCTGCCCTGCTCCCCCTGGCAACCCCATACAGCATAGAGAGGGCAGAGGTTCCAGAACCCTCTTTCCGTTATGTGTTAGGATTTTACTCCTTCATGGGTCCAAACTATCCGGGGGGCCTGGTTTGGGACTTTTGCATATACCTTTTAAAATAAAATAACAGCTGAAGTGTGAGAGGCATACTGCTGACTGAGCACTGTGTGTTTATCATCTCATTCATCCTCAAACCTCTCCTTCACCATCACTCCCTGTGTCAGTTTCCTGGCCAAAATAAAGCATCCTATTGTAAACTGCGTGCCCCAAAACAGCAGAAATTGCTTCTTTCACTGTCTGGAGACCAGAAGTCCAAACCGAAGGGGTCGGCAGGCCATGCTCCCTCTCCCGCCGCTACCGGCAGTCCCAGGTGCTGCGCAGTCTGCGGAGCATCACTCTGAGCTCCGCCTGAGCCTCGAGTGCCGCTGTCCTCCTCTCGATGGGACGCTGGCCGTACTGGAGTAGGCCTGCCCCAAGACCTCGTCTTACTGAGATGACATCTCCAGTGACCCTATCTCCAAATAAGATCCCTCTCACAGGTCCTGGGGGTTAGGACTCCAGCGCATCTTTTGGAGGGACACAGTGCAACCCATAATACCCTCCTAAGGAGCCTTTTCAGACATTTTTTTCTAATCACTCCTTCCATAGATGTTTAAAGCCGCAGATATATGGTATATCTATTCATATACTATATGCATATCTATGCTTTACATATGAATAAGTAGATTTTTTGTGCCCCACCTGGACCAATTTTCCCCTCTTCTGGGGCAATAAAATGTGCAGATTAGGACTGGTGAACAGTTGGGGAAACTGAGTCTCAGGGCTATCAACTAATTGGCCCCCAAACTGTTGAAGAGCCAGCAAGTGTCAGGCCTGGCAAGGACCCCAGGCTGTGACAACAGGCCACCACGCTAACCCAGGGGTCCTTTTTGGGAAATTGCTACATCTGCAAGTCTGCACATTTCTTCTGAGAGAATCCCCGCAGGCTTCTGTTTCTGAGCAGGTTTCAGCTAGAAGCTATTCCAAAGACCATGTGGTTCTGTCCCTGGGACAAGAGAAAAGAGAAATTTTTTTTTTTTTTTTTCTGGTTGGGATGATCAAAAGCAAATGGCCTTTCTTTGTGAGCTAACTGCTTGGATTTCTCATCTGCCCGAGATGGTTTGAATAATGAATAATTTAAATAGACTGAGATTTGCATAGAGATTGCTTTCGAATGACTCACTGGAAGTGTCTCATTTTATTATCCTAGATGGACTTAAGTGATATTAAAGATTCATATGTGAGAAAAAAAGAGCTCCCATTCAGCTCGGAGCAGAAGTGGATGGCGGTGAAATGCAGCCCCAAGAATGAGGTGAGTTTGCTTCTCTGCCCTTTCCACCACCCCCACCCCCAAATCAAGCAAAATGCAGACATCAGGGAGAAGAGTTTCAAGTTTCTGACTACTCCCATGAGGCTCCAGATACATGAGAATACAGTCAATAACAATTACGTCTTTGTCTATCTTGGGTCTTCTGAGATTGTTGTCTGAATCACTGGTTCTCCAAGTGGGGTTCCTGGACCAGCACATCACATCGCCTGGGAAGTTGTCAGAAATGCAGGTTCTCAGGTTCCGCCCTGGAACTCCTGAAATTCTAGGGGTGGGACCCAGTCACCTGTGTTTGCTGGGGACTCGGATGCATGTTCAATGTGAGACATGCTGGCCTGTGATGCAGCTGTCGAGTCATTCCTGCTGGAGCAACTGAATGCTTCTGCGGACATTGACCCCATCGCTAACTCGGGGGCCTCCCTGCGCATCACAGTTCTCTACACACCTGAGCTCATTTAACCGTCACCATGGGCAACCAGCCCCTCGTTCCTGAAGGGGGTTCCCCCACAAATAGTGTGAACAGCGAGCTCGCAGGCACACACACATGCGTGTTCATGGCTCTCCCTGGGTGGGAGGCAGCTGACTGGTCTTTTTTTTCCTTTTTTTATTTTAAAATTTCCTCTAGCTTTTCAGATTTTCTACAATTGAAAAAAGCTTTTTTTAAAAAAAAGTTTTATTATTTCTACTTTCTCCTCCAACCTTCCCCTTCTGTCCCGCTCGTTGTGGGATCTGTCACGTCGAGTCCATGCTGAGCTTTCCCATCTCATTCGGGGTGGAAGGCGGCTCAACCAGCTCATTCCAGGCCTTTGCCATGAGTGGGTGGCCTTGTAAATTCTGGGTGCATGAAAGGAGTTATGGGTTATTTTTAAATGTCTTTGTACCATCAAATCTCCCCCTGAAGGCAATTCTAATATATCCTCATCAAAAAATGAGGGAAATGTGACTTTAAAAACAGAAGCTCCTTATAATTTTTCCCTTCTTTTCTCCCTACCCATCCCTAACCCCAGGAAACTCCCTTTAAGAGTCTGGGATAGAACATTCTGAAATACAAGTAAATATCTAGCAGTCAATCACAAATCTAAAACATAACACTGGCTGAGATATGACCAATTAATGAAATGTACTGGATACTCTAAGTGACGTTAACAAGCTGACTTTTAATGTAGAGTGGGGTGGTTAGGGTCAAAGATCAGCCCTGTTCTTTTTATGGGCTGTATAGTATTCCATTGTGTGGCTTTCCTGTGACTTATCTGATGTGCCCTATGTCAGAGACAACTGACAGTCCACTGTAAAGAACCCTGCTGTGAACATCTCTCTGTGATTGAGGTGACAGTCACCCAGAGCTGAAGCCTCCAGCAACAGATCTTTTTCCTTTTGTCTTTTTCAAGGAGCAGGAAGACATTTACTTCATGAAGGGGGCCTTCGAAGAAGTGATCCGTTACTGCACCACGTACAACAATGGGGGCATCCCACTGCCCCTGACACCCCAACAGAGATCCTTCTGCCAGCAGGAGGAGAAGAAGATGGGGTTACTTGGCCTGCGGGGTCAGTGCCTGCAGCCCCAGCCCTGAGCTTCAAGTCTGCACATAACACTGGCTTTTCATGCGCATTAATGCAGGGTCCTTAGTCAATGAGGTGACTGGTCAGAACGGCAGTCAGGCGGCGTGCCGATGAAAGTAAAGCAGGCGTGGGGTTTGCAGGGAGCCCCTGCCCACCCAGTGACACCTGTGAGTCCAGACACGACTCGTGTGTGAGAAGGGGTGGAGCCTTGATCCCAAGTTTTCCAAGGCAGGTGCCCGGGACCCCCGGAAACCATTAATTTTCCCGATGGGTCTTCTTGCTCATCGCTTCCTGTCAGGAAAACCTACAGCCCTTCTAAATCAAGGCAGACGTTTCATTCCTTGGCCATTTCCAATTTCCTGCACGAGGGCCAATGCCTTCCCTGATGGGCTGGATGTTAAAAACCACATTTCCTATCACGCCGCTTGTCAGCCTGTTTTCAGAGAAAGTGTCTAAAAACACTCTGGAGCACTTGTGTTCCCTCTGGGGAAATGAGAAGCTCCCTCGGCGGAAATGAGAAGCATCAGGCTTCAATTGCCTTGGTTCTCCCCTTCAGGGGGCGCAGATTATTCATCGCTAGCAGCTTGCCGACAAGTAAGTGTAGGGGGGACAGAGCCGTGGGAAAGGGAGGGCCGCGCCTGCAGCCCGGGCACACGGCACCTGCCTTAGGGAGGCGCAGCTGGGGCTTCTGGGCCACGGGCCCCTCCATCATCGGTCAGTAAGGCGACGAGGTAAGGTCAGCCCCCCCACCTGAGGTAACTCCCCTTAAGAGTCTGGGATAGAACATTCTGAAATACAAGTAGGTATCTAGCAGTCAGTCATGCCGCCCCCTCTCGGAGCACTCGTCCCCCAGAGCTGGGCCTGGCTTCTGTGCCACTAAAACAGAGTCGAGGCCAAGACAAGCCAACAGAGCCCCCTCGCCGTGTTCCCCTCTCCCAGATTTTCCTAACCTTTGGTAGCAGCTACCCCCAGCCTGCTGGAGGTAACGGAATGAGAGCAGAGCGAATGGCCTCCCGGGACGACTGTCAGAAACGTCCCACCGTAGGCCGTCTCATGGACTTCCTCATGGCCACTCCGGCTGGGGTGGGGTGAGGGTTGTGTAACACCTCTGCGCAGAGGTCTTGGTTTCTGCCAGGGAAGTTGTCTCTAGCATGTCTCTTGCGCTCTCTCAGGGTGACACCGCGGCCCTGCACATCGGTGACCACTGCAAAGACCTTCGCCTCCCCTTGCAGTCGGGAGCTCAGTGCCCCCACCCCTCACAGACAGAGGAGGGACTGCATCTCGGGGCTGTCTGGGGGTAAAATTGGTCCCCGTGGCCCCCTGTGACACTTCTGTGGGTCTCATCTCTCTGCAGTGCTGGCCCTGGCTTCAGGGCCTGAGCTGGAGCAGCTGACATTTCTGGGTCTTGTCGGAATCATCGACCCTCCAAGGGCTGGCGTGAAGGAAGCGGTGCAGGTTCTCTCCGAGTCTGGCGTGTCCGTGAAGATGATCACGGGGGATGCCCTGGAGACGGCCTTGGCTATAGGTAACGGGGGAGGGGGAGGGCCAGGAGGAGAGGACCTGCCGTCCTTTACAGCGGGATCACCACTTCTGCTAATCCTCCTGGTCAGGAGTGCTCACCTCAGTGCCCAGGATTCTGAGATTTGTGCACCTGTGTTTCGCCTTTAAAGCTGTGGTCTCTAAAATGCTGGCAGATTGTCCAAAAGCAAAGACCTCATGTACTGGGTTGTCAAAAAGCTCATTTAGTTTCTTCCATAAAATAATAGATATTTTCACCAATAACTTTATTGATTTGGATATTTTGAGTATGTCAGCTCTCTCCCATGTGGTATAATGTTGATTGTTCTCAGTTAATGTCTCAATTTGATCACTGTCAACTGCAACTGGTCTACCTGACTGTGGAGCATCATCCAGCCAGAAATCTCCAGCACAAAACTTTGCAAATCACTTTTGACACATTTGATCAGTCATAGCACCTTCTCCTTCTCCATATGCTGCACAAACCTTCTTTTGCATTAGTTGTGTTTCTGTCTTTCTTGAAATAATAAAGTATAATATGCTACAAATGTTGCATATTTTCTTCCATCTTCAATACTAAAATGACTACACAAAAATTCACTAATTTTGAGAAGTTTTTTAAAAAATGCATACTAATAAGACAGCTGTCACAATACAGTCTAACAAAATTGTTTCGAATGAAGTTAAAGACAACTAAACACTACTAGAGCCATCGTACAGAAAAAGCCAAACAAACTTTTTGGCCAACCCAATATAATGAGGATCTACTATGTGCCAGGGCTTTTTATCCATGATCTCACTTCATCTTCACAGGCAGCATCAATCCCTATGTACAGTTCCAGTCTGGCTTCTGCCATCAGCTGTGTAACCTTGGCAAACCACTGAGCCACTCTGACCCTCAGGCTCTTCATCAGCAGAGGGCTAGAGCTAGCAACCCTGTTCCCACTCCTCCTCTTGTTACTGCTGTGAGGGCTGTCACACCTTGGTTCTCTTGCCTCTCTCGTATGAGGCAGCCTGGCCCTGTAGAACCAGACAGAAACCCGTCAGGTTCCAGTATGACCAGCTCTGTGACCTCGGGGAAGTTACTTCCCTCTCAGCTTCCTGATCTTTGAGGTGCAGGGTCAGAAGGCCTTTGTTTTAGGTTAATTCTGTGGATGGAATTAGATCACATAACATAGCAGGCGCTCAGTAAATGGTAGCCATCGTGGTCTTGTTCTTGTTATTCCGTGGCCAAGGCAGGGACTGAGGTCAGGTGGGTGGCATGAGGCAGGGGAAGGGACCACAGGCCAGGCCTCGGAGCAAGCCCTCAGAATGGTTTCTCCCCACCACGCAGGAAGGAACATCAGCCTGTGCAACGGGAAGCTGAGTGCCATGTCCGGGGAGGAGGTGGAAAGTATGGAGCAGAGCAAGCTGGCTGACCATGTCGGGAAGGTGGGGTCCTCTTGGGGGGTTGCTGGGAGGTGGTGGAGGGGGGCGTGTTCCCAGCTTTGTATTCACTGACTCTGCTCTTTCACACCTATATCCAGGTGTCTGTCTTCTTCAGGACCAGCCCAAAGCACAAACTCAAAATCATAAAGGTAAGCTGTGTGCAGGGACAGGTTCTGCCTCATTTGTCCTTCAGGGTAAAGTCCAGGGCAGTGGTGACGGCTCTGCTCCACAGGATGGCCCAGGGCCCACGATGGCAGAAGCCCAGCCATCCTCGAGCTGGGGCTTCCTTCCCTAGGTCCAGGGCAGCTGCCTCAGCGGTGCCCTTTACCCAGCCTCTGGGGAGGGGAGAACTGGGGCCCTTTACCCCATGCACCAAAATCAAGGGGCAGGAGCTGGGTGATGCAAAGGAGAAAATAAAAAGAGGCTGGCCTTCGTTAGTCGAGTGCTCTTTGGCATATTGTCAGTTACCTCCAGGCCTCAATCTCCTTGTCTGTCCAGCGGGGTAACACGAATGGCATCAGCAAATTCACAAGGTTGGTGAGAGGATTGAAGAGAGCCAGGCCTGTGACGCTCTCGGCACAGTGCCCGGCACACAGCAGGTGCCAGATAGAAAGTGCATCTGATTTTCGGATTGTGCATCAAAACCCGAAAGTACTGGAATGAGTCCTGCAAATGTGCGTGGTTTCCTGCACACGTACACTTTGAAAGTTTGCCCTTTGACTCATGTTGCTTCTTTTATGTTATTCTTGGGCTTTTTTGTTTTGCACAGTAAATCTCTATGCCAGTTATTTCTCAAAGAAAATGCTGGGCACCGCCTGGCTCAGGGGACGAGTCCATTATTATTTGTTAATGGTGATGGACAACATGTCCGAGCCTTTGCTACTGTGGGGCACTCACATCCGTGGTCGAGTTTAGGCCTCCCCACAGCCCTGGGAAGGAGGGACTGTGGCTTCCGTTTGACAAATGGAGAAACTGAGGTTGAGAGGTTCAAAGCTTGCCCATCCCACAGCTACTGGGGTAGAGCTGGGATGCAGACTCCCATCAGGTGCCTCCAGCGCCGTCCGGAGAGGGGACTCTGCTGTCAGCCATGCTGTGTGGGTGGCAGAGCATTGGGGGGGAAGGAAGGATCTAGAAGGAAGGGCCTCAGGCTGCATGCTTCCCTTATCTCCTCTTTCCAAAGGCTTTGCAGGAGTCAGGGGCGATCGTGGCCATGACCGGGGATGGGGTGAATGACGCCGTGGCCCTGAAGTCTGCGGACATTGGGATCGCCATGGGACGGACGGGGACCGATGTCAGCAAAGAGGCTGCCAATATGATCCTCGTGGATGACAACTTCTCAGCCATCCTGTAAGTTGCTCTTCAGGTGTTTTTAGTGGCAAAAATGTGCGGGTTAACCAGCTGTCCCCTAACCTGCTGATCTGTAGATACAACGCATCCCAGTACCAAAAACCACTTAACGGCAGAGCCATGGGGGCCCCCTGGGTAGTGGCAGGCAGCACCAGGGCAATGTTGCAGGTGCAGCAGAACCCTAACTCGTGCACTGACAGCAACGCCTGGGTCAGATGTGCACGAGAGGCCCGTGAGCTGCAGCGCCGTGCGCAGGGAATCCTGGGTCCCTGAATGCCAGCAGCAGGAGACTGTGTGGCCATCACAGGACCATTTTGAAGAACATTTTAATGACAGAGAAATGCTCACACTCTAGTGTTAAATGAAAAACACTGAAAAATGAATGTGTTCAGTTTGACAGAAACAAATATTTTCAGCCTGAGTCTAGTGCTGTGTTTGCGTTGGTACGTACGTTTCACGCACTGAAAAGAGATTGGACAGAAATGCCCGGGGCATTAACACCAAAGTGGTTTATGTGAATTACAATAATTGGGGGTGGGGAAAAACCTTTCCTTAAATCTAATATCAAAAATCTGAACAAATTCTGAAGTTTGGTGTGATTGCTGACTTTACAAAAGGGGTCTTTTCTTTACAAATGGATTCACCCTAGGAATTCCTAAAACAGTTCCTCTTGGTAAGAAAGTGTAGTTAATACCTAGTTCTACAGCTTTAGTTCTTTCGCAAAACTTTTTAGTAAACAAGGGGAGGGTTTAGACAGTTTTCTACCACCTTGGGGACTCAAGGACTTTCACAAAGAGCTGTCTAACAATCCAATGATGATGTTTTCAACCTCAGTTCCCTCTCTTCTCACTGTGGCCTGGATCTAATTGTTGGATTTCGTTGGTTTGGCTGTGCCTCTCCTCAGTGGTACATCACAGAGGTGCAGGAGGCACTTCAGAGGTCCTGGGTCGGGGGCTGCAGTCCCAGGGCTTGGATGACAGATTCATTTAGGCTTCAGACGGAAGGGTGACCCTGGCTGAGGGGCCTGTCTCCAGCAGCTGATGAAGCCTGTTGGGACATCATCATTCTCTACCAGTGTGTTCCCGATAATGTCAGCATGCGGAAACAGGAAGGAGGGGTACCAGCATGGTGTCACCCAGAGGTGACATTTCATTTAGCAGCTGCCAGAGTTGGCTTTCCACCAGGCCTTCTTTGCAAATAAATGCTTTCTCGTCTCTTGCAGGAATGCGGTGGAGGAAGGCAAGGGGATTTTTCACAACATCAAAAACTTTGTCCGATTTCAGCTGAGCACGTAAGTCCAGGCTAGCCTCTCCCAGTGCCATCAAGAGTTGCGCCTGCATCCGGCGAGCAGCTGTTGACGGGGCCCTGTCCTGCCGCTTGTGCCCCGCAGGAGCATCGCAGCCTTGAGCCTCATCACTCTGTCCACCATGTGCAACCTGCCCAACCCCCTCAACGCCATGCAGATCCTATGGGTCAACATCATCATGGACGGGCCACCGGCACAGAGGTGAGGCGCCGGGCTGGCTGGGGCCGCCACACCGCTTCTGCCAGCCTCTGCTGACTGCAACCCTCCTCTGCACAGGGGCCCGGTGCTAGGGGTGGACAAGCACTATCACTGGCCCTGAGGAGCCCCAGAAAACTTACGTGTGGTGCACTTGGGGGAGAGACTACGAGTGGAATGCCCTGGGCACAGGGAAGCACCCAGGCAGGCAGCATGGGGGATAATGGAACATTCTGCCTGGAACCTGTCCCTGGGCTAGCTGCATGGCCCAGTCCTGCTCATTCATGTCACTGCCTTCCTGAAGTCTTCCCTGATTACTCTAACAGCAGCCTCCTCACTCTTAGTCACCTTACCCTGCTTTATTTTTCCCCAGACAGGAAAATATGTATTTCCTTGCTTATCTGATTATACACAGTCCATCTCCCCTTTAGAACGTCCGCTTCACAGAGGCAAGGTTTTTGTTTTGTTCCCTGCAGGACCCCCAGCTCCTACAGTGGTGCTTGGCATATAGGAGGGGCTCGGCCAATTGCCGGCTGAATGAATGAGAAGGGAGAGTTAGGCAGGCTGGCTGATGCGGAAGGGAGAACGGGCCTCGGAGTGAGGAAGACCAAGGCAAACAGCACCTCACTGTGATTGAGCACACAGCAGGTGTTGTTCCCGAGGTAGCTGATTTATAGCTACTATTGTTAATTTAATCGCCACCAGTGACAGCTGCTGAAGGAAAGAGGGTTGTACTTGGTCGTCCCCTCCCACGCCCAGAGGAAGGGCTCCCTCTTCTACACGCTCTTCCTGAGAACAGGGCCAGGACTTCAGCCATAACGGCTCAGAGCAGGGCCTCACCCCACCCCAGCACCCCACACCACCTACCACTGTCTGGGCACTGGCTGAAGTCGGCCACCCCTCAGTGGACGGGGAGTTCCATGGTGGGCAGGGCCTGGCTCCTGTTTCTCCCCGCCAGCTGTGAGAGGCCAGACCCAACTTGGGGGCCACTTGTGGTGATGGACATTGAGCAGAGGAAGACCTACATGTGGTTCCAAGGTCAAGATGTGTCGAGGAGGAGGGCGGGTTGTCCGGGTGGAGGTGGGCAGGCTGCCTTTGGTGTTCTGGCTGTGGGGGAGCCCCCTGGAACGAGCCAAGGGACTAGGCAGTTAGGGACAGGTCAGAAGGGCAGGGCGGGCTTCCAGCGAGGACGTGGAGGTCCCCATGAGGTCGGAACAGCTCTGGCTCACAGGGGACAACAGGGAGGCCTTTGCCACCTCCCCGTCCTGGCTGTGCCTTTGATGGTGCCTTGAGCATGCCCCTGCTTCAGGTGTCCTTTTCTGTGGGACTGCCGCGTGCCTTTTCAAAACCGCCTTTCTCAGTGGTTCATTCCAAAGTTTCCCGTTTTGGTCCGAGCAGCTTGGGGGTGGAGCCCGTGGACAAGGACACCCTCCAGCAGCCCCCGAGGAATGTCAAGGACATGATCCTCAACAGAGCCCTCATCCTGAAGATCCTCCTGTCGGCTTCTGTCATCATCAGCGGGACCCTCTTCATCTTCTGGAAGGAGGTGAGGAAAGTCCTCGCTAGCTCGGCTCCTCCAGTGCCTGGGTGCGAGGCTGAGGAGAAGCTGGGCGTATGGAAGGCAAGGGGAGCCGTCCCTGCTGGGGGGCGGGGGCACTAGGAGTTGACTTTGCAGAGGTGGGACGAAGTGGGAGGGAGGCGAGGCCTCAGGGGCCGAGAAAAGAGTTCAGACTTTTTTCTAAATGGGACGCATGCTTCTACTTCTTTGTTGTCACCAGGAAATAATTTGAAATCTACTAAAAGAAACTCCCGGAGGTGATAGTTGGCAGGGTCTTATTAGGGGTCATCTTTCTGTGGCCTGCAAGTTCAGGGAGCTCCCTCCCAAGCCACCCAGTGATCTAGACAAAGACCTTCACCCCAATCGCCCGTGCGCAAGAAGGGGGATGGGACACTGGAAGGCCAGCCTTCTGCCCTAAGAGTGGCTTTGCTTCTGCCCAGACTCTGCCCCTGCCCGGGAGAGCAGCAGAGGCCCTGCCTTTGTGCAGCCATGTCCTTAGCCTGGCGCAGGGAGAGACACAAACGTTCCTGTTGTAACAGGTCCTCGGCATGGGTCCCCGTGGTGGCACCTGCACCCAGGGACCTGGTGACAACTGCGCATTCTCAGGCCCTGCCAGGACCTCCTGAGTTGTCCTGTTTCAGGCATTCCCCCAGGGGAGGCGTGGGAACCTCCGGCCCAGCAGATGAGCTCAGGCAGGAATGGTGACCGCTGCTTGGGCCAGAGCGGATTCCTCACCACCTCTATCAGGCAGAGGGAAGTTCCAGGAGCACGCCGACCTTCTCACCTTGGGCTCCAGCACCCACCCCAGCCCCCCTTCGATGTCAACCAGAATGGGACCCGAGGCAGGTCCCACCAGCAGGGCCAGAGCCAGGGAGGGGTCAGTGGCTTTGCTCATTCAGCCTCACAGGCCTCAGTTCTTCATGGGGTGGGGGTCCTTCTGCCTTCCTCGTAGGAGTGACATTCCGTGATGGGGAAGTAACTGTAGAGGTGTCGCCTGCTGGAGAAAGGGACACTCCATTTCCTAATTCATGGTTTCTCCCCTCCAGCATCAGGGCCCATTAGTAGCCGCCCCCGGGTGCTGACAGAGGGGCCAGGTCCTGTGGGCGGGGCAGTCAGGAGACGCTCTTCCGGGTCACGCCAGTTGACTCCAGGCTGACGGGAGGTTTGATCAACTCCCAGTAAAACTAAGTCCTGTGGCCTGAACACGTGTGGCGATCACAGGCACTCCCCCACTTCCCGGGGTGCTCGGTGAAGGGGCTGCATCCCCTCCCCCCGTGCACTTATGTTCCAGATCCCTGAAGACAAGGAGAGCACCCCACGTACCACAACAATGACCTTCACCTGCTTTGTATTCTTTGACCTCTTCAACGCCTTGACCTGTCGCTCTCAGGTGAGACCTGCTGCCCTCGGGGCCCTCTCAGCTTCCTTCCCTGTAGAACTGAACTGTGTTCTCAGTGAGAGACCGTGGTCCCTGCCCGAGTCACCCAGGGGCTCTCGGACACAGGTACCCTTGTCTGAGGGGGGATCATGTGCCCCTCTCCCGCAGACCAAGTTGATATTCGAGATCGGCTTCCTCCGGAATCGTATGTTCCTCTACTCAGTGCTCGGGTCAGTTCTAGGGCAGCTGGCTGTGATTTACGTCCCACCGCTGCAGAAGGTCTTCCAGACGGAGAACCTGGGGGCGCTCGGTGAGTAGGAGGGGATGGGATCCCCAGAGACCGTGGTGATCACACACCTGGGGAGAGGGGCTGCTAAGCCCCAACCTGGGGCCATTCCATCCCCAAAGGGCCAGATGGGTGCCTACACTGGGTAGGATGGTCACATGATGGGGACATGGACGGCCCAAGGCAGAAGGGGACTTAGCATCTTGGTCCCCACAGGGCAAGGAGGCTCAGAGCACAGACAGCAGGTGCAGAGACAGTCTGGGCGTAGCCTGTGACACGCTGTGTACCCCAGCTGAGGAGTGAGTTGTCCCCCACGGGCAGTGGAGGATTTTAACAGGGGCCAGTGTGACTTGGACACCTGCTTACCTGCAGACAGAGTGCCTGCTGGTCACCTGGCAGTTCTTGCTGAAAGCGATAGGATTTAGTGACCAGCTCTCTAGGGGCCGAGCCCACATTCCTGGTCCAGATCCCTTGGGGCTCTCCTCCATCCCGACTAGGCTTCCCGCAGACCCTCGTTCATTCTTTGGAAGCTACCCAAGGGGGCTTGATCTCCTTTGCCTGAAGCTGTGACGACAGTGAGCAGAAGTGGGAGGAGGGTTTGGTCCTGAGGGGGAGGAAGTCGCCTGGAGAGGGACACTGACCACAGGAACTCGGAGGGGCAGAGGCGAACACCACTGCCCTCCTGCCTGCTCCCTCCCTTCTGGCCCGAGCTCTCCACTGGCCAACCCCACCCAGGCAGGCAGGCGAGGCAGCCTCAGGCAGAGCACAGGGGTCTGAGGCAAGACTGGGGAGTGTCGGCTCTTTCTCCTTAAAATCTGAAAAGCTGTGTCCAGGTAGGTCTCCTGTGAATACCCTATGGGCACAGACAAAAGAGCCCCCGAATTTTAATGGGCGTTCCCACCCTCGGGCACTGAGGCAGCTCACCGGCTCCGAGGGAAGCACTGTGCTGTGCTTGGACGCCACCTGTGTCGCGCGTCACCAACAACAGGGGTCGGGGTGGTTCCGAACAGTAAGACGCGGCGGGGTCCAGGGGAGACTTTGGGGACTAACCCGTTAGAACAAAGTTGGGGGGCTGGGGGCCAGAAGCGATGGTTAGGGGGTGCTGACCTTGGGGACATGCCCACTAGCCAGCACACCTGCCCCTTGCCCTGGAGCCACCTGGAGCGGCTATTGGTCCTTGTGGAGCTGGCTCAGGGGGCTCAGGGGAATGGAGGCGGCGGCTGGGCCCCGGCTCCTGACGCCCCCGCCTAGCTCTCCATAAGTAAGTCCCTGAGAGCGGCACGGCAGCCCCGTAGCCAGCTGCATGCTGGGCGCTGCCCTGCCACTGCGGAGAGCTGGCAGAGTCCTGGGCAGAGCCGGGCTGGTGGCCGGGAGGACGAGCTGTGCGCTCTGACCCTTTCCTCTCCCCTCCTTTCCACAGACTTGCTGCTCCTAACCGGACTGGCCTCATCCGTGTTCATTTTGTCGGAGCTCCTTAAACTATGCGAAAAGTTCTGCTCCAGAGCCCAGAAAGCCCAGGCTCACCGTGAAGCTGTATAGCAGACCCCGACCAGTGTAAAATCCCCTAAAAAACATATTTTTATGTTATATTTTTATGTCTGAAGAGGGCTAATTTTCAGAACGCCGCAGCGCTAGGTCACTCACCAAGTTCTTCCTGGGGAGCCGGCAGGAAGCCCGGCCCGGGCTGGTATCTACACGTTCTCCCCCTCTGGGATCTGGGACAGACTGTGAGGACCCTGTACAGAAAGACCTTGCTATTTATTAAACCACAGTGATTTTTACAAACCGAGTCCGCCTAGGTCCTTGTGCTGCAGCTCAGTGCGGTGCAGCCCACTCGTGCGGAATGCGCGGGTTCCTGGGAAGATCGGGGGCCGGGCATGGGCCCAGGTGTCTGGTCGTTTCTCTGCCTGCGGTTGGCCCCTCGGAGGCCCCCTCTCCTCCTCCACCGAATGGGGCTTTGGGTATTTTTGTCGAGTGCTCTGCCAGGGGCCTGATTATTATTTTGATAGATTTAATTTGTGTTTTTCCTACAAGCGGCCAGGTTGGAAAGCCACAGCCTTGGGCTCATTACCGCATACGTGGCGAGAGGCAGTCACATCCTTAAAGGCATACGCGAAGGCCCAGCTCCGCTGAGCTACACCAGCCAGGGCCAGGCCCGGCTTGGAAAACGAACAGTAAACAGCCTTTCCCTTCGGAACCAGGAACTGGCATGTATCCCGCCTGTCTGACAATGAGGCTTACTGCCCACTGCCCCAAAGACTGTTCTTTTTTTTTTTTTTTTTTTAAAGATTTTTATTTATTTATCTTTAGAGGGGAAGGGTAGGAGAGAGGGAGAGAAATATCACTGTATGGTTGCCTCTTGTGTGTCCCATGCTGGGAACTGGCCCGCAACCCAGGCATGTGCCCCGACTGGGAACCGAACAGCGATCCTCTGGTTCGCAGGCCCGCGCTCAATCCACTGAGCCACACCAGCCAGGGCCCAAAGACTGTTCTTAACACGTGTCTGTCCTTCGAGTTGAAGGACGGCGGGGCAGAGGTCTCTGTCCCAGTCCTCCGTCTGCAGCCGGGCAGAAACCACACGGAGGACCAGAAAGGAAACTCACCTTTCAGGAAATATAGAGGCCACAACTATAACTACCCCAGTTATTAGCCAGGGTTTTCTAGAAAAATCAAACCAATAAGGTGGAGAAAGAGAACGGGCTCACGTCATTGTTGGGGCTGGCAAGTCTGACACCTACAGAGCAGAGTAACAGGCTGGAGACTCAGAAAGGGTCGAGGCTGCAGCTCGAGTCCGAAGCAGAATTCCTTCCTTCTTGGGGGTCTCAGTCTTTCTCCTAAGCCTTCAACTGATTGGGTGAGGCCCACCCACATTATGACGGTAACTTGATTTATTCAAAGTCTACTGATTTAAAGGTTCATTCCATCCATAATATATCTCAGAGACATCTAGACTGGTGTTTGACCAAACAACTGGACACCGTGGCCTAGTTCAAGTTGACACATGAAGTATCATGGTACCCGGCCACAGTAACTGTCAGACAGGCTACCTGGGAGGGGCCAGGTCAGCGTAAAGGTCAGAGTGAACCCCTGTGGCTCCCAGGCAGAGTCCAGATCCCACCAGAGTAATATTCACAGCCTGGGGGAGGTCACTATGGTCCTCTGCCCCGACCCTGGCCAAACGACACTGGGACTGAGTGGGGAGGGACCCTTGTGTGCTGTCCCTGCAAAAAGAAGACTGACAGGGCTGGCGGCAGGACCCTTCGGGCAGGGGTGGCATCGGCCCAGCAGCAGCCAACCTTTGCCAACTGCTGAGAGATGGAGGCCACCTGATTTCTCACGTGCAGCGGGTGACCGCTGTGGCACTGCACCCTGAGCCAAGGACACTCCTGTGCCCCTCTGCCTTTCAGGGTCCTTCAGCAAAGTGGCCCAAGAAATGTGCTTCCCCTTGAAAAAATAATAAAAAGCCAGAGTCACTTGATATTTTCAACAACAACAAAAATTACTCTTAACCATTACTTATACCATACCAAAAAGAAACAAAAAAAAACACACACAAAAAAAACCCAAGGTAGATTGTAAATGGAAAAGATAAAACAATAAAGCTTTTAGAGGAAAAAATGAGATAGGTAAAATTTTACTAAATAAAACACAAAATGTGAGCCATGAAGTATTGGGTTGGCCAAAAAGTCGGTTTAGTTTTTTTCCATAAAACAAAAGATTCGTTTTTCATTTTCACCAATAACTTTATTGATTCGGATACTTTGAGTACGTTGGCTCTCTCCTATGTGGTACAACGTTGATTGTTCTCAATGTCTCCATTTGATCGCTATCAACTTCAACTGGCCCACCGGGCGATGGAGCATCGTCTTTGCAAACCACTCTTAACACATTCAGTCAGTCACAGCGCCTTCTCCACAAACTGCACAAATCTTTTTTTTGCGTTTCAGTTGCACCTTTACCTGTCTTGAAATAATAAAGCATAATATGCCAAAAGTGTTGTTTCTTTTCTTCCATCTTCAATATTAAAATGGCTACACAAAAATTCACTGATTTTGATAAGTTTTTTTAAATGCACACTGATATGACAGCTGTCACAATACAATCTAACAAAATTGTTTCGAATGAAGTTAAAGACAACTAAGTGCTACTAGAGCCATCGTATGGAAAAAAACAAAAGAATTTTTGGCCACCCCAATATAACGGAGAAATCAAACCATACCCACATGAAGACCTTTTCATCAAGGATAGTAGACTGGAGCCCCATTGAGCAACTCAGCTTGATTTACATCTATAAAACACTCCACCCATCAAGTGCAGAGGAACGTTCACCAAAATAAAATAGTAAGGAGCAGAAATCAGTGAAATTGACAAAAACAGAGGAAAAGAATCAAAAGTGAGTTCTTTGAAAAAGATCAGTGGTTATCAGTCTGGGTAAAGGTTTATCACAGACATAAAAGAATTACCAATACTAGCAATGAAAGATAGTTTATCATTATAAACCCCTCAAGATATTCCAACAATAAGGGAATATTAAATTCAACAAGTTAGAGAAAATAAACTAATTCCTTGAAAACCAGAAATTGCCAAAACTCACTGAAGATGAAATAATTTGAAAAGTTCTATAACCAGTAAAGACACTGAAGTTGTATTTAAAACTCTTCCCCAAAAAGGAAATCTGGTTTCACTGGTAGATTTTACTAAACATTTAAGATACCCATATCAGATAAAAACAGTACTATAGACCAACACACCTCATAAACACAAGTGCGAGAATCCTCGATGAAATATTAGCAAATTGGATCCAGGCACATGCAAAGTACAAGACACCATGCCCAAGTGGGGTTAATCCAAGAACAGAAGGCCAGTTCAATATTCAAAAATCAATGTCACCCACCATATTAATAGTCTAAGAAAGGAAAACCACATGGTCATATTAACTGAAGCAGAAAAAGCATTTGATAAAATTCAAGCCCCGTTCATGATGAAAAACTCTTAGAAAACTAGAAATAGACGAGAACATCCTCAACCTGATAAAGAGCATCTACAAAAACAAAAACAAAAACAAAACCCTGCAGCTAACAGCACACTGAATGCCGGAAGACTGAATGCTTTCCCCATAAGATCAGGAACAAAGCAAAGATGTCCAGCATCAGCAATCCTGTTCGACATAATAGTGGCATTCCTAGCTAGCGCAATATGTAAGAAAAGAAAAAATAAAAGGCATAAAAAAGAGAATGGAAAGGAGAAAATAAAACTGATCCTATTCACAGATGACAATATTCTGTATGTTGAAAATCCCAAGGAACCTAAACAAAAATCTTTGTAGAACAAATGAGTGTAGTAAAGCCATAAGATATAAGATTAAAACACATCACTTGTATTTCTATATACTAGTAATTGAAATTTTAAGTTTAACATTGACAAAAATAAGCATAATTAGGAGGAAATATGAAAACAAAATTAATTTAAAAATTGGTAAAACAAAATTTGGGAAAAATGAAAAGAAAACAAGAGACAAAACCCACAAAAGGCCCTGGCTAGTATGGTTCAGTGGATTGAGCACCGGCCTGCAAACCCAAGGGTCACTGGTTCAAATCCCAGTCAGGGCACATGCCTGGGTTGTGGGCCAGGTCCCCATAGGGGGTGTAAGAGGCAACCACACATTAATGTTTCTCTCCCTCTTTTTTTCCCCTCCCCTCCCATCTGCCTAAAAATAAATAAATAAATAAATAAATCACAAAAGATTTCAAATATTTTAGTCAATCTTATATGAATTAATTTGAAGACTTAAATAAAATGGAAATTTAGGAAGGAAATATAATAAAAATTATCAAAATTGATCCCAGTACTGATTTAAAACAACCCAGATGGTAAAACAAATGGATAAGGTCATCAAAAGTTAACCCCGTCCTCACCTACCAAATCAAAATGTACCAAGTGAATTTCACCCAAACTTTTAGAATGTCTTTCATTTGCATTTTCTAGAACCTGGAGAAGGGAGAGGTTCTAAGTTACTGTTATAAAGCTAGCAGAACTTTAAAACTAAAGCATGACTTTCACAAAATCTGACCAACACAAAACACAGAACTAGAAACCACCAACCCACTCACGCACGCCGCTGCAGCAGTCCGAACGCGGGCCAGCTGCGCTAGCACGCTGGGGAGGTGGCGGTCAGAACACACGCAGCTCAGTGTTGGGGGCCCTGTTCCTCGTGGTAACTCTAAAAAAGAAAATCGCGGATGCTGAAAACTTTTTATAAAGTTCAACCTCTACTCCTAATAGAACACTTTCAATAACATAAACACAAATGGATACTTCCTTTACGTGAAAATACCTATATATGTGAAATATCTCCCCACAACCAGCGTCATGCTTAATAATAAAGATACTGGAATTTACTTTGGGGTAAGATAGAAGTGTATTTTTAAATACATTTTGAATGGTTTGAAGATGTAGGTGCAAAAATAGAAAGCGCGGAAGTAAAAGAAAACCAGGACTTTTTTATCTCAAAGTAGAGAAAAGCTTCAAGTCTCAGAAACTTAAAAGGAAATGCTGGCAAATGTGATAGCATAAAATACAACATTTATGTGAAGAAAAATAAAGTTGAATAAACTGGAACAATATTTGCCATACACATCAAATGCTAACTTGCCTCATTCAAAAAAAGCACTCTTGTAAATCAGTCAGAAAGACCCACTCTAGAAAACTACATGAAGGATTATGATACAGCTGACTTCTGAGAACTGAAGCTGTTCATGGTCATGCATAAAAGAAATAGAAAATAAAGTTATAGTTTCCATGTTATCAGGTAAACAAAAACTAAGTTTAAACAGTGTTGGAGAAAATACAGCTGACAAGCACTCTGGTATGTTAAAAGTATAAATTGAGCTCAGAAGGTTAACTTGTCCACATCTAAATAGAAATTCGCGCACCTTTTGATCCAACAATTCAGCCTCTAAGGGTTTATCCTCCAGACAAACATCACGCCAAGAGCCACACAGGGTATTCACTGCAGCCTGCCAGCTATGACCAAAGCGTTCCACACACGGGGATGGCTGAACGCTAGAAATGATGGTGCTTCCGTGTAACGGGACGTTACGCAGTTGATGAAAACAGAAGGAAGCAGATGGGTGAATATGGAGCCATCTCCCCCAATAAGAAGTGAGGGGCACACCAGGGCATAAAACACAATCACACTGAGTGTGCAGAGTTACCTCCGGAAGGAGGCCTATGTGGCCTTATCAGCAGCACTTCGCCTCTTGGGAAGGAAACGCCAGGAAAGGGGTGGGGGAGGATTTCCCTTTCAAGTTATATCCTTATATTTCGACTTTTTTTTTTTTTTACCATGTACACATATGGTAATTTTTTTCATTAAAAAATATTGTGGGGAGCGTCCGGTCAAAAGGGCGAGCAGGCCCACAGCTGCAGCATCAAGCCGGTGGCTGGATGGTACTCGAAAACGGTATTACGGTGCTGCAGGGTTCAGTAAACCGGGACCAACGCGAGATGATACGATACACGTGAGTGACGATGTGAACGAAGCCATACGAAGCCTTCCGGAGAACCTGTGCCACGACAGGGTGTTTCGCATCGAGAGAGCACTGGACCTGAAGCTCTTGGCTAAAGAGCAGTGGACAAAATATGAGGAGGATAAACCCTACCTTGAACCACATCTGAAAGAGGTCATTCGGGAAAGAAAAGAAAGAGAAGAATGGGCAAAGAAAGAATCATGTAATCGAATGCGTGGATGCACCTGTCCTCGGTATTTTAATGATGTCAGTTAAACCTGAAATGCACAATTTAGAACCATCTGGGTTGCAAATATATTACTTTAAATAAATTTCTATTATAACTTTAAAAAATATTGCGGGGAAAAATAATAGCCATGTTTGTATCAGGAGCTGCATGTTTGCGCCTCTTCCTTCTAGCGCCTTTTTGGGTGCTGACGAGTCTTCACTTACGGGGAGACCGCTGGTCCTTCCAGCCTGAACTGGCACTCCTGTTCCATAAAAGAACGATTGTGAAAATGAGCATCGCAGGTCTGCTGGTCCCAGGCGGGGCCCGGTGCAGCAGGAAACTGGCGCCCTAGGGGTTCGTGGGTCCAGAACAGCAGGCCCACCTCGAGGGCAGCACTCCCAGGTTCCCAAGCACCTGGACTGGGCACCCTCCTTCCCCCCCGTAAGCGCAGTCCTTGGAAACCTGTCCCCATATGTGATCTGCACTCTTGTGAGAACAAGGGCGAGGCAGAAAACACGCACATACACCCAGACAAAACTTAAGCCCCTCTGACAGCCACAGACAGAGGGAGCAGTAAAGGGCACTCGAGGTACATGCCCCAGTGGACCTTTTATTAGTGAGGTATTTAACTGCATTTATTTAATTTTTTTTTTAAAATCCCACAACAAACTGAAGATTAAAGACCCAGTTCTTCAGATTTATGGTAAGGATATCTGAGGATCCCCAAATCTTATAAATGCTACCCCAGTTAAGAAGTCATATAATATCCCTAAGAAGCTTTAAAATCTGGCTCCTCTTTTTTTTTTTCTTTTCTTTTTTTTTTAAGAGAGAAAAGAGAAATATCAGTGTGAGAAAAATTGACTGGGTACCTCTTGTATGAGCCCTGACTGGGAACTGAACCTGCAACCTAGCATATGCCCTGACTGGGAATCGAACTGGTGGCCTTCTCATTCGCAGGACAACCCCCAACCCACTGAGCCACACCAGCCAGGGCTAAACTGGCTATTCATAAGGAATATCAACCATGACTGAATCTGTGTGTCATGCTTCTGCCCCTGCACACCTTCCACGCACCATCTCAGTGTGTGCTTTCCTTGTGAAGGCTACTTTGCAGGGCCCTTCTGCTCAGTCAAGGGCACTGCTAAGTGCAAACGTTGATGAGCCTCCTGGTAGAAAATGCAGACAGCTCAGTTTGCTATGGCTTATAATCAGGCTCTGTGATAAAAGGTCAAAGTGCATAGCAAAAGACAGGAGGATGAGGTATATGTCTGAGGGGGGAACCCCCAGCTCCTTGAAGGAGGGGATTCGCACAGTGCATTTACAGAGTTCTTTCAGGCCTGGGAGGTGGCAGCTCTGCTTGGAAGCCCAGCCCACCTAAGCACTCGGCAGTCACTAGCATTGCAGGCTCTCTGGGGTGTGTTCCAAGTGAGCCCTAACTGTCGCACTGCCAGCCCTCCCCTGTGGGGGCAGCACTGCGCAGAGAGCTGATCCTGCCAGGGGCGTGTCCTGAGGCCCAACGCAGGCCAGTGCTGCAAGCCCCTCACCACTAATGTATGCGACAGGCCACACGGGAGGGGGGGCCTCCAAACGTCCCCCACACTAGATCAGCAACAGAAACCCAGCTTTGCCTCTCTGTCTCCTTATTTTCCCATTCGCTCGTGGCACCGACTCCTTTAAAAGCAGCTGAGAAGGCAGATATGGGCCCTTATTATAAACACGTAGTGAAGAGCAGTGCCACTGTTATCTACAAAATCTTTGACCATTTCCCCCTATTAACACATTGAAAAACATTGAGATTCCCATTCAAACGCCTGTGCCCTTTACCAGTCAAAATGGAAGTCAAGGCGCTTTAACTGGGAAGGCCTGGCCAGAGGCTGAGAGACCCCCAGCGAGGGGAACCCCCTACACACAAGAACCCACTTGCCTATGAAATGCTGATTCCACCAGAGGTCCCAAATGCCTCAGTGTCTTTGCATTTCAGTGATCTAAATCAACAAAGTGTAAGAGCTATGCTGCTGATTTGACACTCAGGTTACCTGGGAGATACACCCACTAATCATCAGAGGAATTT
Source organism: Glossophaga mutica (assembly GCA_039655065.1). Classification (NCBI taxonomy): domain Eukaryota; kingdom Metazoa; phylum Chordata; class Mammalia; order Chiroptera; family Phyllostomidae; genus Glossophaga; species Glossophaga mutica. Next base: position 28,058,611 of record CM077315.1, read on the forward strand.
TACTGTCCCAGTTGAGCACGTCCAGAACAACCTGGACATGGCCAGTGCAGCTCTGTGTCAAAGCCAAGCATGCACAGGACAGGGACAAGGTGGGCAAGCTGTGTACTCTCATCCTGGGGGCTGTGCTCCAGGCTCCTCCTCACTCCTGGTCGGGGACTTCCCGGAGCCCGTCACTGTGGCGAGTGCGCCCACTGATCTGCAGCAGGACCTGGGCCTCAGGGTTCGCATCAAGAACGCTCTTGCTGCTGGCGGCCTTGGGAAAAGGGAAGTGAGTGAGTTCAGCGATCAATGACATGCAGCGCAGAACAGGCAGTGATGCTGTGCTGGTTTCAAGCTTACTAGAGTGGATCCATGTCCTACTGTGGCCACAGGAAATGTGGTGGGGGCTCTGGCTCCCTCGCTGATGTTCCCCTACCCTGGCATACCATCCTAGGGAGGTGACAAGGTGCAGAAGGCCCAATGATGGCTCACCGCAGAACCACAGAACTAAAAGGCACCCCGACCCGCCTCATCTTGCAGACTGGGCCGCCCACCCACCCAAGTTCCCATGTTGGGCAGGCCCCACTTCCCTGGCAGTTCATTCTGTTAATCCCCCACCACCCCCTTCCCCACCCCGCAAACCCTGATGGGACTCTGCTGTGCACCCACTGGCATCACTCTGGACAGCTGAAAGGGTCCACTGAAAATGACAGCTGATGGAAACAAATTTGGAATAAACTGTCTCTAGATGCTTCCATCCAGTAAAAGGGGTAAAGCCAAGAAAGTGGAGAAATGCCCCCACGCTCACCAGCTCCGTCTCGGAGGGGTCTCCAACCGCCCACACCTCCATCTTCTCAAACCGGAAGTCCTCCTGGGCTGACAGCTGAGGGCTGTTGTACGTGGTACACGTGGGCTTGGCCTTGCTGTGTCCTCTCCCAAAGTCAACGTCGATCCACAGCCCGAAGTAATTATGCTGCCCGCCCATGCCCTGCGAAGGGAAGGCCATCAGCACCTCCTCGGCCTGAATGTCAGCCTCCAAGCCCACAACAGCCTCAGGTACCAGTCCGAGAGGAGGGTGGATGAGAAGTGAATGTAATTTTCTTCTTTTAACTCCGAAATATATAGATGGGCACAATTTACATATCCCATTACAAGTTATTAGAATAATCACTGAGGGGTCTAGACTCCCAGTTCACAGCTCTTTCTCATGGGGCTGCGCTGGCTGACAGCAGAGGACAGAGCAGGCACACCGTCAGGGCTCAGAGAACTCAGTGACAGAGACCCCGCAGGCAGGGACACTCGTCCCACACAGGCCAGGGCGCTGGGCTGAGGGTGTGAGCCCCTCTCTCAGTATGTCAGCTGCGAGGAGAGAAAACAGAAAGCAGACCAGGGGGTGACGCAGAGCTGTTCTGCCACCACCCACCACCCACCACCCTGCTGGCTCTAAGCTTGTGGTGATGAGAACAGAATTGCTGCTCCCCGCCCCCCCCCGCCCCCAATCACTTGTCTGGGTGCCTCCTCGTGTCCCTGATGGCCCGGAACTACTTTTGAGCAAGAGACCAAAGCAAGAAAATACAGTCAATTCTCAAAGCTGCTTCTCTCCCTCAAGCTAATTATTGGCGATTCCTGGGGACCTACTGGGTGCTGCTCCTGAGGCCAAAGCCCTTGCCCCTGTGGTCACCAAGCTGCCCTTTCTGGGAGGTGCCTGGGGGGGTTCCCAGGTGGCCCCCTGGCAGGCACGCACAAGCCTGGAAAGGAGCACAGGGGGCACTCTCCATCCTGCCGAGGAGGCCCAGCCTTCCTGGCTCCTGGCTCTGCAAGCGCAGGGCTGAAAGTTCCCAAAAGCAGTGTTTTGTTAAGAAGCAGAGAAAAAAAAACTGGCTACAGTGCTGGCAAGAGACCCATTTCCTGCCCACACTTAGCTGGCTTGCAGGTGCTGGGCTGGTGCAGCCCCTCCCCTCAGCCTGCCCCCTCGCCCACTCCAGCCCCTCTGCCTGCCCTTGGCCTTCGCCCCCATCCTCCTCTTCCTGCAGCTCAGTCTCCAGGCCAGAGCACAGAGCAAATAGGAGGTATGGCCACCCCAACTGGAGCTCCGCCCATGGTTTTCCAAGTCCCTGTTGACAGCTCCCCACGGGTCCAGGGCGCCTAGCCCTGGGCATGCCCCTCCCCCAGCCCCTCCCCCAGGCAAGTGGCAGGACAGCAGGGCCTGGTGACAGGTCTGACACTGATGCCATGTCCAGCAATGAAGGCCATAGGCCAACCATCTGACTACCAGAAAAACGGTCAAATCCACCATTTGCACACAAAACACCGAAACACCCCAACAGAGACTCCGTCCTTCCACAAGAGAAATTCTGTCCTAGTTGGGAAACCCAGGTGGAATGAAGGGAACATGGCTGCCCGCATGACCAAATGTACCCAGTGCCCCTGAGGCGTCGGGCAGTGTCAGCCTGGGCACACCACTGGGATGGACACCGCTAGGCGGGACGCCCCGGCCCTTCCCCCGTCCTCACCAGTCCGTTTGGGATGGTCTGCTGCCCCTGGTTCAGGTACATGTAGTGGTCGTTGTAGCCCGTGCAAGTGTACACAGCCATGCTGGGCAAGATGGAGAACAGGAAGCATCTGTCGTCCCCTGAAAGTGACCGGAGCACAGATGAGCAGGACCGCCAATCTGAGCCGCACACAGAGAGGCAGGGAGCACAAACGAGCCACCACTCTGAAGGCACAGTGGCGAGGGCCATCACACGGGTCCCCAGATGTGCCCTGAGCTCACACATCCTCGGGGCTCAGCCATTGCAGACCCGTGGCAGTTCCCAGGCTGCACAGAAGACAGGGCCCCAGAGGATGAGCTGAGGGCTCCAGGGTGAGAGTGACAACTAAAAATAAAATGACATCTGCTTGCTAGGGACATTTTTTTGCTCTCGCCACAGAAGCAGAGATGGGGACTCTGCCCGCTGTCCATCGGAAGAATGCATCCCAGTCAGGAAAGGCGGGTCACTCCAGGGTTTTAGAAGCAATGATCGCTCATTGCTGGTCCCACCCTGGTCCCACCCTGCTGCCCCCAGTGCTGGCCAGGGCATCACTCTGCTTTGCAACCCAAGGCCGTCTTTCAGCCAATGTATACTTGGTCCCAGCGCTAAGCAAGGTGACGGGGGCCACAAAGCAGAGGCCCCTCAGCTGCCATGGACGCCTCTCTAGGCCATCAGGGGGCCGGCCCTCGGCAGGGAGGCTGCTTGGGGGAAGTCTTTCTAGGACATGGCGGTGAGGACCCATGGAGTCAGTATCACCTGCAAAAACGTCACACCGACAGGGAGGCTCCTGCCTAATGCTCACAACAGCGATACCTGACACCCCCACCGGGACAGTTTCCACGCTGCTTTCCCACAGCACCATTTCCCATAATTCCGGGGAGCCAAGGCCTACAGAAATCAGCACCCTGCCCGGGACCAGGGCTAGACTGCTGAGGCTCTGTGCTCGGTCCAAAGCCACAGGCCTGTCATCTGCACCACAGAAGACAGAGCAAAAGTGAAGTGACCCTGTGTCGGTCACTTCACTTCAAGTCTGAAACAGAAGGGATTGTTTCCAAGGCAAATGGACAAGAACGCTTTCTGATTTTGACCCGACTCTAGTGCAAGGCTGCCCTCTGCTGGAACTCCAGCCCCGTATTTCAGAACAGAATGAACTCAAGTTGGGGAACTTGGTAATTGCATTTTTTCCACGGTTCTCCAGGAAGAGGAATTCTGCATGTTAATAAAACATTAGACGCAGCAGCGCTAACCTGGAGTTGATATTAAAGGAGTTGGAAGAAGCGAATGTTTTGTCTGTAAAAGTGATTCTCGGTTTTTTTCCTGTTTCTAAAACACAGCCTCCAATCACACAGAGAAAGAGAAAGAGCCACTCGTCACTCCCATGAAGCCTCGAGGCGGCACAGCGGGGAGGATGTGGTACTCCCTGGGACGCTGTGACAAGGAAAGGTGGGTGTGCAGAGTGGGGCAGCTGCGGGCCCGAGACCGTGGGCCCCAGGAAGGCCTGCTTCCAAGGCCGGCCCTGGGCTGGCGTCGGGGAGCTTGGATTTTGGGAGGGTCCCTGCCACCCTCAGAACTGATCAGGGTGGCTTCCTGTGCCCACACTGTTCGTGTGAACAGAGGGACTGGTGCTGAACGCCTGCCTCCCCCTGGGAGTCTGGGGATTGGGACGAGCCTGGCAGAGGGTGCTCACGTGACCGGCCCCCAATAACACCCTGGGCGCCGAGTCCCTACTGAGCTTTTCTGCTGGACAGCACTTCACGTCGTCAGCACAGCTTGTTGCTGGGGGTTCGGCATGCCCTGCATGACTTCCCTGGGAGGGAACTCTGGGAGTGGGTGCCTGGAACCCCACAGCCTCACCCCACACGCTGTTCCCTGTGCTGGTTTCACTCTGGGTCCTCTCATGGAAATAAGCCATGGCTGTAAGCGTAGCTTTATGCTGAGTCCACGAGTGGTCTCGGCATAAATCACTGATGTGTGGGTGGCCTCGGGGACCTCTGACACAGTGGGAAAGAGCTGGTAGCAGCACCTGCATTTAAGATCTGGAACATTCTAAAACCAAGAGAAATAAAATCCTAGAAATAACAGGATCTCCAGGAAGGAGGTACCCAACCTTCCTCTCATGATTCCGTCCACCCCTCCCAGGCAAAGGGGCTGCCCACCGCTGCTGAACCCTCTCCAGTGATGGCAACTCTGCACCTGGACGAGGCGCCCCGCTGACACTCTGCCTAGCAGAGGAAAGACAGGAATGATTCCAGAGCTGTGCAGCCTGATAGAGGACCACAGGGAGCACACGGCTCTCGTGTGGTTGGGAAGGCTTCCTGGAGGAGGTGACCCTGGGCTGAGTCCCAACAAGAAGCTAGTTGTGCAAACAGGTGCAGGAGGGAGAAAGCAGCACATGCCAAGTCCCGAGACAAGGGGAGCACACCCTGTTCTGGAAACCGCAGGAAGTTCAGTGGGACTGAGCGGGGATGGCAGGGGGACGGAGCGAGTCGTGGTAAGGAGACAAAAGGTGCCCCCCCTGAGGGCTGGGGGGTGGTCCGTTAAAGGGTTTCCAGGAGAAGAGCTGGATATGGCAAATGGGTTGAAGGGGTGAGACTAAAAGCAGAGGTCAGCGAGAAGGCAGCTGCGCTGCACTGCTGAGAGCGAGGTGGCGAGAGGAGGCGGGAGGGACACAGGCAAAATGAGTGGGAGCTGAGGACCACCTGGTTCAGAAGTGCAGTCTCTGTCCAAGAGGCCTCTCTCCTCCATCTTCTGAATCTCAGGTCCCTGGACCCTCACAGGGAAGGTATTAACCCCTGCCCAGAACTCACTGGGGCCGTGGGAGTGAGAGCGGGAGTGTGCCCGTTCTCTCAGAGTCACTAGGAAAAGTCCTTCATGTCACAGCTGCTGGCCCCGAGGAGCTTTACCGGGAACACAGACTCGGGCAGCCAGGCCGCATACTGCGGGACGGGCCGGGACCGCAGACCCTAGGAAGGCAGTTTCACCCAAGTCCGCCCAGCGCGTGGGCGTTTTCAACAATGGTCCTTTAAAAACGTTTACCAGAGCGTTTCCCTGAGGATGGGGAATAATTTGCTTAGAGCTATTCAATTGCTGCACTGGAGATCCCACAAAAAACTCCCCAACTCCAGCAAAACCACAAAGCCGAAAACCATGGCAGAAGCAGCAAAGCAGACACACAGGGGGTCCTAGGGAAGGAAGGCGGTCCCATGAGAGGAAACGCCCCATCTGAAAGAACCCCACGTGAGGCACCCAAAGCCCCGCCACTCCCACGGCCGGGACCTGGCACCATTTGATAAACCTGGCATCCGGGGTGAGCATACCTGTCCTGCTTACCTGGCCCCATTGTCAGAATCAAAAAGCAATCCGTGACACGCTCACCCACCACAAAGCAGCGTCGTGTTTCACGCTCCCCTGCAACTTGTCTAGACAAGCCCTTGGAGGAGACGATGAAAGAAACGCGCACATTCTTCCTGACGCTCGCACCCCTCGTCCGGGCTCAGAGGTCCCCATGCCACAGCCGTCTGACCAGGACTCTTAACGCGTGCCCCGCTACACCCCTGGGTTTCCGTGGCTGAGTCAGTCTTACCTTGAAACTGAGGCTTGATTTCCCAGGAGCAGGAGGCAAAGCCGCCGAACACGTGGCCATCGCAGTCCTCCAGGAGCAGCACGCAGGGCCCCTGGCGTGGGATGCGCCCGCAGAGCTGGGCGAAGCTGTGCCCGTGGAGCTCGGACGAGAAGAGCAGGCGCCAGCGGTGCTGCTGCTCCCTGGGCAGGTGGGAGTTGACATAGATGACCGACAGCACGTCCAGGACACTCTGAAACTCCTGGCCCCGGTCAACTTCACGCTGGGGGACCAGAGTGGTTAGATCGAGGGACAAGCGCAGGAGAAAGCCTCTGTGGATGACCACACTCAGGAATGTGACCACCAGGTGGACCCTGAACACCCAGTCCTCGATCACAGCTGGGTCACACTTGCAGTCCAGGTGCTGAGGCCCCTGCACGTTCTTGCCGCCTAGGGGAGGGGAAAACAGCATTAGCAGGTGATTACGTCTCCTTATATCTACTCACCTAAGCCTGAGCTGTCCAACATGGGAGCCTCGGGCAGCTTCTGAGTGCTCGACACATGGCTTGTCAGAACTGAGACGTGCACCAAGTGTGAAATGCACACCCAGTTTCAAAAACTTGGTATGGAAAAAAGAACGTAAAATATCTCAGTCTTTTTTGGTTGACTGATTGCCAGTGTTAAATTATACTTTGGACGTATTATTAAAGTCAATTTCACTTGTTTCTTTTTAGTATTTAATATGGCTACTAGAATACTTAAAATTCCACGTGTGTTTTACTTTGGTGCATGAATTACACCTGCTGGACGGTGTGAATCTAAACAATTCGACGCCAACAGCCATGCTTTTTTCCCCTCCCAGCTGCGTTTCAGAGCCCCAGGAGGGACAGCCACACCCTCAGCGAGCCCCGGAACTCTCAACAACAGTTGTAGGAGTGCTGCACCAAAGCCACTGGTCCAGGGCTTTGGCCCCAGCAAAGTCATTTGCAAAGGATGCACAGTGCATTGTCCTCGGCCGAGTCGAGGCAGTGGTTGGAGACTTATCTGGTGCCCCTCTAGTTTATCGGGAAGAACAGGTTTCATTAACTACAGATTGTGCTGAGCAGTTTTGAAGCGGCATCTATCATCCTGTTTTCTGTCTCTCGCTTACTAAGGGTGGAGGTGACGCCCTGCTGACACCAGAAGACAAACTAGTAGTACTTGCTATACGTTATGTTATTCTTTCCAAGTTCCAAATACCTCACTTAAATGAAGTTTTGAAATACAACCCATTTTCAAATTGCATTTAAAAATCCAGCTTTATAATAAAACAGTAACACTTGTATAAAACAAGTCTACTTTGCACAGAGATGCCCCAGAAGGTATTTTTAAATCCCAAGTAAATCTACCCCTGGCTGGTGTAGCTCAGTGGGTTGAGCACGGGCTTGTGAAGCAAAGGGTCACCAGTTCAATTCCCAGTCAGGGCACATGCCCAGGTTGTGGGCCAGGTCCCCAGTAGGGAGCGTGTAAGAGGCAACCGAACATTGATGTTTCTCTGCCTCTCTTTCTCCTTCCCTTCCCCTCTCTCTAAAAATAAATAAAACTTTAAAAAAAATTTAAACATATACTGTTTCTCACTCAACAATAACAGAATTCACATTTTTCTCAAGTGTACATAAAACGATCTCCAGAACAGAATGTTAGATCATAAAACATGACTCAATAAATTTAAAAAGATTGAAATTATGTAACATATGTTCTTCAACCACAAAACAATAAACTTATCAACCAGTAACAGAAGGCAATTTGGGATACACACAAACGTGTAGAAATTGAATAACATACCACTATATGACAAACAGGCCAAGCAGAAATCATAAGGAAAGCTAGAAAACACTGAGAATGAGTGAAAACAAAAATACAATATACAGAAACTTACAGGAAGCAATGGGAGCAGTGTTTAGAGGGAAATTTATAGTCATAAAAGCCTATGTTAAAAAAGAAATCTCAAATCACTATCCTTACCTTCTAGCTTAAAAAACTAGAAAGATGCCCTGGCTGGTGTGGCTCAGTGGGTTGAATGCCGGCCTGTGAACCAAAGGGTCACTGGTTCGATTCCCAGTCAGGGCACATGCCCGGGGTACCAGTCAGGTCCCCAGAGGTGTGTGTGAGAGAGGCAACTGATGGATGTATCTCTCTTTCTCATCCCTTTCCCCTCTCTCTAAAAATAAATAAACAAAATGTTTTAAAAAATTAAAAAAATAAAAAAACTAGAAAGATGACCAAAATAAATCTAAAGGAAGCAGGCAGAAGGAAATAGAAGGCTTGGGTGAAAGTAAACAAAATAGAGACTAGAAAAACAACAGAGAAAATCCACAAAACCAAAATTGGCTCTTTGAAAATATCGACAAAATATAGGCAAACACTTAGCTAGACTGACCAAGAAAAAAAGAGGAGACTTAAATGACTGAAATCAGTGGTAAATCTGGGGACATCACCCACCTTGAAGAATGAGGATTACAAGGAAATACTGTGAGCAGTTGCATGCTAACCAAATTAGACGATCTAAATAGGAGGAAGACTCACGCTTTCAGATTTCAGAACTTTGCCGCAAGGCTACAGTAGTCAGGACAGTGTGGTACCACTCTACGCGGCCGCCAAGGGCTCAGGACGACCGCGCACACGCAGGGCACTTGCCTGCAAGCTTCATCTCAGAGAACAGCTGAGCAGCCAGGACCTGCACCCTGGGCGGGGGGCCTGACGCTTTCTTCTGAGTCCAGCCTCTCAGCTCCTGTCTGTGGGTTAGCACGTGCACCACAGAGCCAACGAGATCCTCTGTAAACTTGAAGATTACAAGTTTACCATTAATGACCTTTCTGCCATGAACAGTGACCTACCTCATATCAAGAAGGAGAAGAGCGTTTTATCTCTTGAATGTCAACTACAATGGCCCTCTGTGGGAACAGATAATGGAACTTAGGTAGTTACTCATTTTTCTAATGACACCAGTGGCTAGTCTGGTTTTGCCAAGGCCTTTGTCCAGGAGTTCTGACCTCAACCATTTAAGTGATCTAGGGTTCCCCAAAAGTGGACAGCTCTATGATGCCTCCACGCCGAGTCCCCCACCCAAGGACGTCGAGACTACTTGGGATGGCTGCAGTGGTCCTCGTGGCCTTTCTACCTTTTCGACTTCTCTTGCTTTCACAGGACCATCTGTGGCAGAAACCATTTTCAGGATCATGAGACTCTTCTCCTTGGAGCTCCCTTTCAACAGGTGGGACATCGCCACTGTGAACTGCTCCCGGGAGACACTCTCGCTGGGTCCCTTGGCCTGTCCCGTCACCTCAACCCTCCGCATGCCATCGTACAGTCTGATGACCATCCCTGGGGGAAGAGCTTCCCCAATGTGGCTCTGTGGAGGACAAGCAGGAGAAAAGGCTAGACGAGGTACAAGTTAAACATGGTGACGAGGGGACCAAGGCCAACCCCAACCACTGCTACGCCAGGACGCTTCCACAGGCCCCACATGTACCCTCTCCCCTCCCAAGGCATCACACCATATCACATACATAACATGACCTGGCTTGCGCCTCATCTTGGCCACCAGATTCTTCCACAATCTGTTCCCATATCTCCAAACATTCCAGTCTCCCCAGGCTGGCCATGTCATTCCTGCCTGCGGCCAGCATCTGCCCTTCGCTCTGCTTAGAGCATCTCCTTCATCCTACACTGATGGCGGCCATCTGCATGTCTGAATTTAGGAACAGATGGTGCATATGTCTATTTATAGCTAATTGGTCTCCTCTATACTGCAGACTTCCAAATACATTAGCCAGCTTTCATTCCTTATCTCAGTTCTTTGTGCTTGATACGCATTTTTAATTAATTTTAATTTAAATTTAAAATCTAGTTCTTAATGTCTCGCCAATTACATCCTGTAAATATTGCTTTCCTTTTGACCAACATCAGATCAGATTTGGTCCAGGGATTAAAAACAAATGGTGAGAGAAAGCAAATCATGAACTCCCATCATAGCAGGGTCTGCAAACTGGATTCTCCAGTGACAGCTCTACCTACACCGTTCATGACACGTCGGTACTCCGAGATTTTGTAAAGCTGCTTCCCACCTGACTACTCAGAAAGAGTATCGCTAGTTCTGGTGGTGTTTTCAAAATTCTACCAGAAAAGCAATCTTAAATTCCTTCTCACGGGAAACTTTACACAGTCACCAAGCTTCTCTGATCAACTTTACCCATATTTATCTCAATAAACACTTATGAATGTTGCCACCGACTCTGCAGTCAAGCCCTTAACTGGCCGGGCTGGGTCTGTCTGCCCCAGAGTGCTGGGAGGCCAGACAGACGGGGGCGGGTGGTCTGGGGGAGGTACTCATGCACACGCACAGGCACCACACAGCTGGGACCCACATACCCTCCCTGGCCAGTTCGCTCATCTGTAGAGTGAGTGTGTTGGGGGACCCCCAAGGCCCATCAGCTCCCATTCCACGTGTTCCAGAAGAGGAGGCACTAAAATGCCTCCCTCTTCGCCTCCCCGCCCACGGCGCAGGAAGGTGGGCCGGCGTCGTCTCTTTGCCAGTGTCTCGGCTCAGCCTGAGCACTCAGGACAGGCAGTCAAAAGCCCCACGGAACAGGACGAAAAGTTGGGGAAACGGGAAGTTTCAACTCCTTGTCAGGGGAACCTTGACTTTGAAACATTGTTTTGTTAGGAGCACCATAAGATTCCTAGGACACCGATCGCCTACAAATTCTAAAGGCAGAGGGACACTTGAACTTTGAGGTTGCTGGACCTACGAATCCTGGTCTGTCACCCGGAGGGAAGTCAGGAGACGATGGTCAGGGGTGGGAAGCAGGCCGGCCCTTTCTCCAATCTCAAGTCAGAAATGTGGTCTGAAGGCAGAGCAGCGTCGCTGTGACGGAGGCCACAGTGGCCCGCAAAGGTGAAAGTACGTACTGTCTGGTCCGCTACAGAAAACCAACTTTTTAAAGGTTAGTCTTACAGAAATGGAGAGCTGGTTTGGGCCCATGGGCCGTAGTTTACGGACTCCAGACTAAACATTAATCGATGACGACCCCGCTCTTGCCTTCAGTGCCTTCAAGGAGAAGGACCTGGGCGAGGTACTTGAACTGGTTTTCTCCGATGACAGAGCATCGAACAGTCTGTCCATCTCGGCCTGCTCCTCTGGAAGAAACTGCGAACGAACTTGCGGCCCCACCGGGCGGCTCCCGCTGTTCCCCATCCTTCCTTGCGTCTGTCAGGGCTCTCTGCGGAAGGGGAAGACAGCAAGTAAGAGAGAAAAATCAAAATGCCATAATCATGGAAAACAAACATTGGTAATTATATGATCAAGTTAATAAGTATTGACTGAGCTGCAAAATGCGGTTAAAACACACCAGAGCTATGTGATGTGTTTTCAACGTGGTGGGACCTAATAGCCAAGAAAAGCAAGCATGACAACCTGGTCCTGATTTCTATGATCTCTGAGAACATGCTCATAATTGCCAAACAGGTTAGATTTCTCTATTCGAAAGCACAGTTCCCAAGCTAATAGAATCAAGAGGTAGAAAAATATCAGCATTTTAATCTAAATATTCATTTTTAAAAAAACCCGAGTTGAAAATAATGTTGCCTCAATGATCACATGTATTTGAATAAAATCAACATCTTTGAAAATATCATGGACAGCCCTGGCTGGTGTGGCTCAGTGGATTGAGTGCCAGCCTGCAAACCAAAGGGTTGCTGGTTCTATTCCCAGTGAGGGCACATGCCTGGGCTGTGGGCCAGATCCCCAGTAGGAGGCGTGCAAGAAACAGCCACACATTAATGTTTCTCTCCCTCTCTTTCCCCTTTCTTTTCCCTTCTCTCTAAAAAATTAAAATCTTTTTTAAAAAAGTACCTTAGAAATAATGCTCAACGTCACTCATAATAAAGGAAATGTAAATTTTTTAAAAAGAAAATACCACGGACAAAGGGAACATGCCATCTGACAAGTTTTCCTCCGTGACCATGGCTCTGCCTCCTACTAGCTGCATAGCCGGGGGCAAGCTACAGAAAGTCGATGCCTTAATATCTGCATTTCCGAAATGGCAACAATCACAGCCCTACCCCAGAGATTATTGTGATAACTTAACAAGATGAATTATCCAGCCACTGAGCTCAGGAAGGTTTGCGGTGACTAGTACCCAAAGGCAGGTGACCACTGGTGACATTTGATGCCCTTTGTTCATTGTCACAGACCTCATTACAGAAAGGGGTCAACTGCCAACAAATCTGTGGGTTCAAAGGAGAAAAGCACATTCAGATAAAACAAATCTCTTAAGAGGCAAGAGCTGTGACTCCTTAATTTTCAACCTAAAACTTAATCTGGAAACTGGCAATGGTGAAACTGCTGGAGAGACAAGCACCCCACAAACTAAGTCAATGCAAGGGTCAATGCAAGAGTCAATAGGCTCCCACGGTCGGTGAGGGAGGGCCAGGCCACCTCCGAGGGCTCAGAGAGTGAAACACAGGCCCATCGAGTCCTGGCTGTGCAAAACCTCAAGGGGAGATGGGGTACCGCTGGGATCTTTTCTTTCTTTTTATTGAGGTGAGATTCACCTAACGTAAAATTCACCATTTTAAAGGATAGAACTCAGTGCATCTAGTACATTCCCAGTCTTGTGCAAATGCCACCTCTACAGAACTTTAAAACATTTCCATCATGTCCAAAAGAAACCCTGTAACCATCACTAGTCACTCCCCCTCCCCCTGCCCCGACAGCCACTAATACGCCGTCTCTGTGGGATATGCCTGTGCTGGGCTTCTCATGTAAATGGAGTCATAAGTATGTGTTCTTTTGTAACTGGCTTATTTCACTCAGCAGAATGTTTTCAAGGCTCATCCATATTACAGTGTACGCCAGCGCATCATTCTTGTTCATGGCTGAGTAATATTCCAGTGTGGTTTATCCATTCATCTGTGGATGGACATTGAGGCTCTTTCTACCTTTTGGGTGTTCATGTACGCACGTTGATGGCAGCACTATTCACGTATACTTGTTTGAGTGTCCACTTTCACATTTTGAGGGGACAGGCCTTGGAGCGGAACTGCTGGGTCCTATGGTAATCTGATGTTGAACTTTTGAAGAACCACCAGACCGTTCTCCATTCTCCATTCCCAGCAGCAAAGCACACGCATTCTAATTTCACTACACCCTCTCCAGCTCTTTTGTTCTTTTTTCCATCTTTTTTATCTCTGCCATCCTGGCAGGGAGACCATCTGCCCTGCACAGGAAGGCTCCAGCAGAAGGCTCCTTGGAGAGGGACTGTGGCGCGCTCACAAAGGCTGGCTGGCAATGAGGGCTTATGCGCCCTAGTTTAGGGCTGTCGCTCATGGGCCACCTCATCTAAATGCTTCCACGGCTCAGGTTTCTCACAGCTGAAGAGCCAAGAAGGAAACCTTGGGCCCTGGGCTCAAGGTCCAACCTGCACGAGGCTCTTCTCATCTCTAACACACAGTGAGTAGGCAGCACGAGCTGGCTCCTGGTCCCCGCCAGGGGTACAATCCAAACGGCTGTGCCAAGGCAGACCTGTCCCCTTCTATCAATCTGCTAAGAGCCCCAAGAGACAACCTGATCATTTAGGACCAGACTGGGAGATGAGAGACATCATCATTTGCTGTTGAAATACAGCAGAGAGGAGGAAAGCGCGCAAAGCAGAGGGAGAAGGAGGGCATTAACAGCGTGGATTCTGCAGTTAGTTTCCTACATCCCGCATGCAGCACGTGTTGTGGGGCGTCCCAAGGCCATGCCCAGGAGAAATAAGAATAGAAAATAGGTCCACGCTCACTGGCTAAAGATGAATGAGAACCCATGGGGTCAAAGCTGCACTTCCAAGTTGCTACAGTGAGGAAGCGTGGGGGGCTTGGGACGGGGTCGGGGCTGCCTTCTTGGGAGGGTTACGGCAGGGAGGGTTCAGTCCAGATTGGCTTTGAGTCAGAGACTGGGTGTCTCAATAATGTTTCACAAAGATGCAGGAGGAACAGAAAGGGGCTAGAGGTATCATGAGGAAGGATACTGCCCTGCTCGTGTTTACCAGGAACGGGGGCGGGGTTTCTTCGGGGAGCTTGCTTGGTGGTCTTATCTTTGTCTACACAGCGTCTATCACCGGCAAACCATGATGGCATTAGTCAAAAGTGCTTCTAGGTTCATACTCCCCACCACACACGCACTCACACACACTCACACACACACTGGGGAAATTCGAATCACTCAAAATCTGTGTTAATTTATCAGGTCAGCAGAAAATTTGTCCTATCTTGCTATTCTGCTGAAACCCTAAAAAGGGTAAATGGATGAAAATGCACCCTAGTGAATTCATTCCATTCTTAGATGGAGTTTTCATACCAACGATAATACTTTTTCCCTTGCTCTAAAACACCTTAAGGTTGTGACATGAGAAGGCCCACGACTTACCTAAACGGCTGGAAGAGATGAAATCTTCCCAGCACCTGGGAGGGAAAGGTTTTTGAGACTGTTAGCACAGCTTCACATCAAAGCTGAACTCTAGAGGCTGCGCCCACCCCAGGCAGGCTCCCGAGGCTGCGTGTAGTGCCCTCGGGGCATCAGACGCCTTTCCCTCTGGGCAGTTCCTTTCTGCCCCTCGTCTGGCTCAGCGGGTCCTCGCTGGCCAGCTTGCACACCTCACCATCAAACCCAGCCTTCGGGTTCCAAGACCACCCAGCACTTGTGATTTTCCTAGAACTGACTGTTACCATCACCGAAATGGAGACAGACCCATCCTTGCACACTCTCCTTGCTCCCCACCCCCCACCCCAGCACTCAGGTTCATGCCTAATTGGTTGGCCAGAATTTGAAAGTCACAAAAGAGACTGTCCCGCAGCCACCGGCCCAGCCCCTAAGCCAACCTGGTGCGCACACAGACACGGGAAAGTGCCTGTCCAATGGCTGTGTCGTTCCTTGCTGGTTTCTCAGGCAGACCAACCCATTTTCCCACCACCTTGTGGGCTCCTGTGGGTAAATCCCAGGCAGCTGCTCTGACCCAGGTCCTGAGAAAGCCTGAGCACCCCACATTTGGCTCCTATGGGATTCGCTGCCATGGGCCCACAGTATTAAGGGGCTCTTTGGATCAATGCCTCTCTCTCTACCAATCGCAGTGGGATGGCTCCAGGACGCCTCACCTCTGCATCCCGCAGCCCGCCAGGCCTAGGCCGTGGCAGGGACTTAGCACATACAAGGCAGCAATCCACCCCAGCCCAAAGAATGTAAGCCTAGAAGCCACCGGCAAGAGCCTGCAGCAAGGATGAAATCTCAGGACACCACCACCTCCGACTTCTCCTTAAAAAAGATGAAGACATCTAAATGTCTCACCTCAGACTCCCAGGATCCTGAGAAAGCTTCCTGCCTGCTCAAAACCAATGATTTGCTCTCCGAGGGGATACCAGCCTTGTTAAAGGGTTTTTCACCCTCTGCCCTACGGACTGGGGCTAAAAGGCTGCCAGCATTTCAACGCCATAGCTCGGAAGTCTCCACACATTCCGTGACTGTGGGACCGGTGCACACAGGTTGTGCCACTAAGGGGCACCTCCTGCAGGACAGTTCCTGATATCAGCACGCGCATCTATTCCTTCAACAAACAGCCCAGCATCTCCTGGGCCAGGCCCATCAGAGAGAGCAGGTGACGCGGAGAAGCTTCAGGCAGGCCTGGACCTGCAGGAGCACCCTGTTTCACAGGGAGAGACAGACTCGTGCTGCAGGGATCGGTGTGGATCGGGGTGAGAAGAACACGGGAGTGAAGACATGTTCCAGCTGGGTCTCGGGCACCCACCGGGGGTTCACCTGGGAAGTGGGGGTCAGTGCGCACAACGGTGTGGGGTGAACACCAAGATCAGTGAGGCAAGGTCTGGTGTGGGGAAGGTACCAGAAGGGGCTGCAGAGCAAGGGGGTTCTCATCTGCCCCTCTTCCAGCCCACCCCACCTCCTCCTCTGTCCCACTGGAAACAGGTTCCTCCACTGTTGTCTGAAAACAAATCATTACCGAGCAGCCCAGCCAGGCTTCCCAGTGCCCAGACGCTGAGAGAAGGAGCGAGCTGGGCGAGCAGCCAAGTTGGGCAGAAACGCACAGGAGGGGTGCGGACCGTCACATGGGGATGGGCACTGGGCAGGGCCAGGAGGAGACACCAGAAAAGGCCCAGAGG
This sequence comes from Glossophaga mutica, assembly GCA_039655065.1. Classification (NCBI taxonomy): domain Eukaryota; kingdom Metazoa; phylum Chordata; class Mammalia; order Chiroptera; family Phyllostomidae; genus Glossophaga; species Glossophaga mutica. Next base: position 28,074,871 of record CM077315.1, read on the forward strand.
CTACCCCAGTTTTTCTAGTAGGAGGGAGAAGGGTGTGTAGTAGCCTCTAGTAGAAGCTTCAGGCCTATGGGGAGAGGGGCAGCCTCTAACAACAGGCCCCTACCTCTGCCCCACCATTCTTAGTCTGCAGGGCACTGGGGAAAGGATGCATCTCAAAACAGCTCCAAAGACAACCCCACTTCCTTTTACAGAGCCTTTGCAAGGCCAGATGAAGTATCCGCAATGGTACAAAGTTCCCCGGTTCATCCATCCCAGCCTTGACTGCTTTAACCATACCAGAAATCTCTTTCATCAATTTTGCAAAGGACATAAAGGCCTTTGGTGCATCTTATTCCTCCCCAAATGCAATTTCCTGAGCTTTCTTTCATTCCCTAGCAATGGCTTTCTCCTGGGACTGTCCCAGGCGCACCTCACAACGCAGGACAGACTTTTTCCTGGCAAGTTGAGCGTACAACCACCTTCCGCTGGCCTGAGTCTTCTGTAGGTTACTTATATCAAGTTCTCTTTCAGGAGGACACACCTCTACGTTACTCTAAGACTGCTCGTGCCTGGAGGCAGTTTTGTCCTCCAGGGGATATTTGGCAATGACTTTTGGTTGTCGCGACTGTGGAGAGGGTCGCTGCTGGCCTCCAATGGGTGGAAACTAGGGGTGCTGCTAAATATCCTACAGTGCACAGGAGGATCCCCCACCACAAAAAAATTACCTGGCCCCAAATGTCAGTAGGGCAGAGGATGAGAAACCCTGGCTTCCATGGAGGTGGGGCCTTGGGGCAGGGTAGGGGAGCCCGCACTAAACCACTAAAAGGCACTGAATCAGATCCAGAGCACTCGCCTCTCAGCAGAGGGGCCCCAGGCTCTGAAGTTACAATGTAAGCAAAGAGGGGCAAATCTGAGTTCAGGTTCTGACTCTTCCTGGTTTTATGACTGGGGGCAAGTTACTAAGCCCTTTCAGACTTTAGTAAAGTGGTAGAAGTGCCACTAAGCCTATAGTGAGGTGAAAGGATTTAATAAGGTAATAACATAGGATACTTAATTCTGCTTTCTGCTTTCTGGAGCCAGAGACAGAAACAGATGAAGGAATAAGAGAAACAGCCCAGCTTGGAAGGAGCAAACTCCCTCAGTACTGGGTGGGGGGAGCCAGGAGCCCTTTTCTGCTGAACAGGCATGATAGGATATGCGGTCAGCCCTTCTCAGAGCCTCTCCAACTGGCTCCTGTTTGGGAGTGCTCTCCACCCCGGCTTGTCAACCCCTAACTTCCAACATCCAAAGGGCCACTGTCCTGAGAGTGGTGACTGGCCCTCAGGACCCCCTTTCTGGGAAGAGTTCAACTGCCTCATCTGGACAGACGCATTCCAAGCCCTGCTTAGATCCCAGAACCCGCAGCCCTTCTGCAAAAGGGCAGCTTGAGCCTGAGCCAGCCTTCAGGCAGCAGTGTCCCCGCTGGTGAAAAGGTGACCTGCCCTGCCCGAGCCTGGCTTTCTGCCTCCAGAGAGCCCCGCTGACCGACTCATCTGCAGAGGGGCGCGCAGAGGGGTGTTTCCTTTTCCTCTCCCAGCCAACACCGCATTTAGTGATCCGACTCAACTAATCCTGGGGAAAAGCTAGTAGGTGCGATCAGAACACAAGAAGGAAGGTCCCTCTTCCCCCTTCCCCCGCCCCACGTCCCGCCCCACGCACATTCCACCTTAACGCCCCTGACTCCTCCTCCCACAGAAACTCCCGTCCCTCCCACATCTTTACCAGTTTTATTGCTCTCCCTTCCCCCTTCCGGACAGCTGACCTAGACACTGGGGAATGCACCTGCTGGGCCCCTCTTATCTCCAGCACACGAAAGGCTGGAGGTGCAGGGTGATTTTCTGCCCCGACTGACCACACGGAAAGACCCTTCATTCTTCGAAGCTGTCCCGCCCTGGCCCACAACCCTCCCTCATCTAGGGGCGGGAGGCATGGGTAGCCAGGGAGGTTCTGGTCCCTGGACTCCGGGCACCTTTGCTCCAGGACCAGCACCATTGTCCCTGAACCCTATACCGGCTTTCAAGCTACCTCTGCCTTCCGTCATCACTGAACTGGACTCACCTTTCCAGGTTCACCAACTGGATTCGCTTTCCGCTTTCCGGTTGCTTTCCGGTTGGGCTGTCCGAGGATTTTTCCCTTGAAGCGGCCAGCCGCGTTGCCAGGGGACAGCGCTGACAGGCATCTATCTGCTGCAATCACAGAAGTGGAAGCTGAGGGGGCGGAGTCCTATGTAGGACTCAGCCAATGGCAACTCACCTCATGGGGAGTGAGCAGGCCTTGGAGGGGAAGGGCGGGGCCAGGGGCGGGGCCAGGGACGGGGCGGGGCGGGAGATGTAGGTGGGACCAGCAGGCAGTGCTGCACTCAACCAGCTGCAGGCGCGAAGCTGGGGGTGGGAGGGGAAGGAGTAACGCTAGGACAGCTGGAGTAGGAACTGGGAAGGGGCTGGAAACTGAGTCTGGGAAAGTGAGAAGCTGGTGATTCTGAGAAGTCAGGGAGGCCGGCCTGGGGAGGGATCAGGTGTCTGGGCAGGAGTACGGAACAGGAGCTGGGCTGTGGCTGGGAAGAGGTGTGGCAGGGGATGGGGTGTACACGGGAAACCGGCTGCACGCTGGGGCTGAAGATAACCTGAGAAGGAAAGTGGGCCCAAATGGAAGCATAGCCAGAGAAAAAGGAAGCTGGTTACCCAGCTGCGGGACCCGCCACTGCTCAGGCTCCCGTGGATTAAGACCCAGGAAACTCTCCTCTGACACTCCTCACTCCTCACCACTGTCCTCAGCCAGGAGCGCCCTCCCAACCTGAAGAGAGTATAACCTCCCCACCAGGGCTTGGGTTCCTCTCCTCCTGCGACCTCTGCTCTGCAGCACACCCCTTACCTCCCCCTGGTAGCCAAGTCCTTCCTGCATTCGTTCCCACCGGTCCTTTCTAGTAGCCTTTAAATGTGCTCTAGTCTCTGCAGTCTTGCTAAAAAACTTCTCTTGACCTCCATGCCCTCCTCCAGCTAGTACCCATCCCACCTCCGCTCCAAAATGTCTCAAGACTGCTGTCCTCCTTTCTTCACCTTCCACTCAGTCCCCAAACCACTGAAACCTTGCCCGAGGGGCCCTGTCACTAAATCCGAAGGGTACTTTGTCCTGATACGCAGTGATTCCCAGGCGTCATTCCTGCCTCCCTATTACAGCTGTCCTTGCTGGGCCTCTAGATCTCTCACGTCCTGGCTTCCTTCCTCCTCTCTCCTTGTACTTCTCACGTCCTTCCTGGCTTCTGCTCTACCAGACCTCCTCGTGCTGCTTCCTGAGGCCATCTCCTCTCCTCACCCTGCACACCCTCCCTGAGACAACATCCTTCCTCCTGACTCGGTTCCCACCACTCTGCTGTGCCGGCCCCCAAGTGTAGGTCCAGCTGGCCTTACAGCCTGCACTCTGACAGGTACATCCTGGTGTTTCTCAGACATCTGTACAAGGCTGCAAGACAAATTCAGCCCTGCTGAACCCAAAGGCAGCCTCTTCCCTCCAAAAACTGCTTCATCTGTTTACCTTCGTCCTTAGCGCAGGTCACCACCTTCCATGCCTGAGTCAGAGAGTTAGAACCATCCTGGATGTCTCCTCCTTTTCTCCCTACGTCCCATTACTCTATTATTTATTTATTTATTTATTTTTTACGTCCAAGATCTGTCCTGCATCCACCCACTTCTCTCTATAGGTCCAGGCTAGCTAGACCTAAAGGAACAGCCTCCTTCCTGACTTCTTTGCCTCCTCCAACCCATCCCCCACACTAAACACACAAAGACTTGTCCTCCCCATAGACTGGGAGAGGATCACAGTGTACCCTGGGCCATTCATCAGGCCAAAGTGACGTACACAGACAAGACCAACTGCAAAGTTCAAAGGAACAGTATTTCTCAAAGGCACTCACTGAAGCTGTAGTGTTATAACAGATCCCCTTTTAAAGTAATGGCTGTTTTCCTCAAAAAGAACTTTGAACTCTAAAATTATAGACTAGCAGAAACTTTGCTGTTTGAAATCCCCAGGAAGAATGAACCTTTCAGCTCCCCCATGGAGTGTGTAAATCACTTTGGCAGAAAGGAGCCCAGATTTCCAGCCCAGGTGCAGAGCACAACATCATGAACACCACATCCCACAGCTATCGCCACTCACTGGTTCCTAAGGGAACGGGAGCCGGGTCCGCTTTGCATCCCAGACCCAATGCGGCCCCTTCACATATGGCCCTGCTTTGCACAGAGCCTGTCAAAACACTGCTTCGTGTCACCTCACTCTTCCGCAAAATCCTATGAAGGCTCTTTACCTTTGCCAGGTGAACTGCCCAGGGTTCCTGGTGCAGTAAGTTAACACCTGATTTGTCAGGCTATGGGGACGATCCTGATGGTCTTAGGCTGGTGGTGAGACAGGATAGTAAGAAGCTAGGAAGATTCCTTGGCAAGGGGAACAGGGAAACTGAGACAGATGGCTGAACCAACTGGCTAAGCAATTTACAGCCACGTGCAGATGGTCGCCTCCCCGGAGATAACATCTAGGCCTCAGTTATATTTCAGCTCCAGGCCCAGAAAAGCAGCGAAACCAGCTGAGTGATGCCAGAACCAACTGCAATGACTGAAGACCCTCTTCCCTGTCACTGACCAGTCATTGAAGACCATGACCTGAAAGAGCACACCTGGAAAAATGATGTAACCCTCCCCTGAGACCTCCCTTGAGATTCCCGCCCACAAGAGAGCGATAAACGCCTCGAGACACAGGACTCAGCTCCTGCACTGTCTCTCTGGGGAGCGGCCCCCACTGTTCCCTTTCCCTTCATCTTCCCCCGCTTCTTCCCCCACAGGCACAGGTCTCCTAAACTCTGGGCAGTGGGCAGTGGCAGCCTGTCCCAGGCTGGTCCCCTGGACCTGTCCCCTGGACCCCTCTTCTCTGACTTCCCAGTGAGCTCAGGCAGCCCAGCCCGGGCTCTCCCGTCTCTTCCTCCACACTAAGCCCTTCCGCGTTTCACCGTCCCCAGCTTTAATAAACGTGCCCTCACAGCTACCTGGACTCATGTTGTGAAATCTCTCCTACATGAAGTCAAGAGCCCACACACTCCAACTGACCCTGGGCAGCTCCACTCAGGGCCAGGCCCCTGTCCAGTAACAGAGAGGCTGGGACAACTATAAGGTCCAAAAGGGCGAGGGCAGGCAATCACTCCAGTTTGCAAAAATGTATGGAGCACCCACTACATCCAGGTGCTGGCGACACAGCCGTAAATGACAGAGCCCCTGTTCTCATCAGTCCCCTCTCCTGGAATGAGTCGGCAAATGATGACTCAGTTAAAGGGAGAAGATGGTTATGGGGTCTGGGAGGGGAAGCTGTGGATGAGAAGTTTGGGGAAGATAAGGAACAAAAAATGAAGACAGTGAGAGGCTGAGGGCGACAGGCTATCACAGGAAAACAGGTGGGAAATGAAGAAATAAACAGGGACTTGCCTACTTAAGAACTCAGAGACCATCCAAAATTTCCTTTCCTGCTTTCCAGACTTTCTACCCACCTTCAGCCCCACCCTGCCTGCCAATCAGAGGCTTCCTGGCCATTTTCCAAGTTGGAAAAAAGAGAAGAGAGCCCCTTCCCACCTGGCCCTGCCCCAGGCCTGTGCCAGCTGAAGACAGCTCCTAAGGCATGGTCCCTCCTGCAGAGAACGGTCTGTGCACTGAGGACATCGGCCGAGGAGCAGCGGCTGCACGAGAGCAAAGTGTCCTAAAGCCCAGCTGACCCACCCTCCGGTGACCGGTGACCGGAGTGAGTGACCCCAGCTCTTCGCCTCAGCTCCTTCAGATGAGGTTTCTGTCACCTGCAGCCAAGGCGGTAGTGTGCTTGAGTACTCCTCGTGCACACAAACCTTGGGTGCACTTTAAGTAATGCCCGATTTTACCATATGCTGAAGCCAACCTAGGATACGCAAGGAGGACTAGTCACCCCAGGTGCAAGCTCAGGACAGGGGCAGGGCAGGAGTGTGTTTCTACAAGTTAAAACACAACAAAACCAAATAAAAATTGATCTTCTTTGTATCACCAAAAGCCAACAATTCTAAGCAACATCAGTGATAAAATTCTCTTCCCTGAAAAAGCCCTTACAGTAGCCCCACCCTGATATTGGCGGCTTATGGTCCAAGACCACCAATGGATGCCCGAAACCACAGACAGTAACAAACGCTATATATATATGGCTTTTTCTATACACACATATATACCTATGATAAAGTTTAATTTATAAATTAGGCACAGTAAGAGATTAACAATGACAGCTACTAATAAAATGGAACAATTATACGGCATTTCGTAATCAAAGTCGTGTAAATGCAGCACTCTCCAGGAAAATCAGGGTTGCTTGGACACAAGCACTGTGATTCTGCAGGAGCCGATCAACCTGATACCCAGAAGCTACTAAGTGGGTGACGGGCAGGGAGCACGACAGCGTGACGGCCATGGACCAAGGGAGAGTCACATCCGGGGCAGGACCGAGCAGGCCAGCACGAGATTCCGTCCTGCTACCGGAACAGCGAGCAATTTAACACACATTTTTTCTGGAATTTGTCATGTAGTATTTTCATAGTGGGGTTGACCACAGGTAGCTGAAACCTCAGGAAGTGACACCGTGGGAATGGGGGACAACTGCACTGGTGTCAGCACTAAGCCCGGAGCCGGCGGACCTTTTCTGTGGAAGGTCACAGAGTAAATGCTTTAGGTCCTTCAGGTCACACAGTCTCTGTGGCAGCCACTGCGCTGTCACCTCACGGAAGCAGCCACAGACAGTAAACAACCAGGCACGGCTGTGCCCCACTCCAACCTCATAGACGTTTTGAATGTCACATAACTTTCACACATCATGAACTATTATTCTTTTTTAATTTTCCCTCAACCATTTAAAATGGAAGACTCATTCTGAGCTCAGTAGCTACACAAAACCAGGCAGCCAATCACATTTGACTTGTGAGCCACGGTTTGCTGACTTCTGTTCTTAACAGTTACTGCTCTTACTGTTTTCATAATATTTATATAAACTTCAAATTTTTCCATTTTTATTACCTATCTTTTAAAAACTGGGTTTATTTGGAGAACACCTAGGTCTAGACCTGGCCCCTGAAGCAAGAGCACTCATCATAAGGGTAAGTGTGAAATACCCAGAATTTTCTGAGCTCACTTAGCGTGCAGCATGGGTCTCCAGCCCCTCCCGCGTGCCTGCCCCGAATTACTAGAATAGATAGGAGATAGATCTCAGAAGCACCGAGACCGTAAAGACCAAGAAACAGATGTCAGGCTACTTCAATGCCATCATTAGAGTCCCGCTTGGAGTTTTTACGGTTAAAAATTGTCAACTCCAGAGCAATCTAAGAGCCTTTAGAACGAATCCCAAAGACACGAAGGCATGAACAGTTCTCCAGTTTCTGGAATGGGCTATGGAATGAAACCGGTATGAACCTCTGTCCAACAGAGCCTTACGTTTAAGTCTTTTTCTATTTGCGTAGTCGTTGCTTCATGAAAGAAACGTGGAAAGCAAAGTTAAAACAACACGGTCACACATAGTCGTACGTGATAGACCAGATAAGTGTGGAAGAAGAGGCAAATCTCCCTTTCAAAAGAGCCCCATTAGCTGCATGGACACTCCGAGGATAACTCCCCCCTCTCTGGGTACGGCTGTGCTCAGTGACCACCTCCCAGAGCGGATGGGATGAAAATGGGAGGGGGATTAACTGGACAGTGGGGAAACCTGACCAACACTACAGGTGATCAAGGTCAACTCCAGCAGTAATAAATGATGTTGATCATTTGGACGCTTGATATGATGAAATGGAAATGGCGCTTTACCTCTGGGGTCTTCCAAAAATCCATGACCCTAGTCTAACCATGAGAAAAACATCCGTCAAATCCCAACTGAGGGACATCCTGTAAAATTTCTGACAGCGTGCCTCAAAACGGTCAAGGTCATCAAAACAAGGCAATTGCAGCTAACTCACAACCAAGGGAAGCCTGTGGAGACACGGATGACTGGATGCTAGGCGGGATCCTAGATGGGGTCCTGGAGCAGACAGAGGGTAATATAGGTAGCAAGGGAATCTGAATACATTGTGGACTTTAGTTAACAAGGTGGAACTAAGGCTTCATGAATTGTAACGTTATCGTAATAACATAAGCCATTCATGCTATGACACAGGCTGTGGGGTTTATGGGAACTGCGTACTATCTTTAATGCTTTCCTGTAAATCTAAAGCTTTTTGGAAAATAAAGTTTATATAAACAAACGTGCTCTTCCAGCAACTATCGGCAAAAACAGACTAGCCTGTGTCCTACTGAACGTGCCTCTGCCAAGGATGTCGATGTTGATGAAATGATTGACAAATGTGCAGCTGGGTCTCTGCACAGAAACCTTAGTACAATATAACATAACATAATATAATAGAACCTTAATTATATAATATTATATTAATATAGTAATACATTAATATACTATATCAATATACTATATAATATAATTGTTAAATAATATAGTAATACAATAATACATGATAGATTAATAATAAAATGTTATGTATTATTATATGATATACATGTTCTATAATATATTATAAAATATCATATTTTATAATACACATAATATATAATACATTGCAATATATTACATATTATATATAACATTATATTATTATATAATAATATAATATACAATATGTATTATATATAATATAGTATATACTATATAATTATATATTATATTATATTATTATATAATGTAATATATAGAAATATTATGTCATACAATATATTATAATATATAATATATTATATAATATATAATAACTGCATACATTAATAATATATTGATATATTGTACAATATAGTATATTGTAATTATGTTATATAATGTATTATTATATATTAGATAATTATATTAATATAATAATATAGTTACTCTTAATATAATTACTATATTAATATACTATAATGTAATATTAATTATATGATATAATATTATATTACATTGCATTGCATTGCGTTGTATCATATAATAACATATTATACTATATCATATCATATTACTAGTGAGCAATGTTTCAGGGATCTCGGACCATTCACACACGCACTGATTCACTAGAAGGATTTAGGGACTCAGCATACGGTTGTATCAATATTACCGTGACAGTGTAGAATTGGCAAAGGAAAAAGACACAGGTGGCGTCTGGGGAAATCCATACCCAGGCTTCCCCTGCTCCCCTCCCATGAAGGATCACACAGTGCACCGCCTTCCCCACCAATGAAAAGTGCATTACCGTGCGCAGTATTTCTGCCCAGAAACGCCCACAGAGACCCAGAGCCCAGGGTTCGTATTAGGGGCTGGTCACACAGGCACCCTACATCTGGCGGGTGTCCGAATTCCAGACGCCCAGCAGGAGAGCCAGTGCTGTGGATAAGCCGCACTGTTTGTGCAAACAGTGCAGGTGTAGGGAACGGCCCTTCTCAGGCAGGGAAGGCAGGGCACAGTTCAAGGGCCAAGTTCCCAGATGTCAGCCACAGGCCAGCCTTATCCAAAGGCCTTTCTGAAAATCGTAGTCTTAAACTTGCCACGTTAACTCTTCCACACAAAGATGTAGGTGTTAGTTTTTCCTCCCTTTCTTCAAAAAAAAAAAAAAAGCATAATTATAAACTTTTAATCCATTATCTTCCCCCTTTTATACTGTAGTATCTTAATTTCATGAGATTTCTATTGGAATGATTAAATATAAAAAATGCAATAAAAGAACATTTATACTCTGCATTTTTCCTGATCATTATAATTTTTCATTTCATTTCATGGTGATTTCTGAAAATAATTTTATTAAACAAAGGAGGAGGACATTACAAATGACTCAGTCCATGTGTCAGATGCGCCAAGTACATCTCTGCCTTCGGGCCGCATGTGACTTGAGACCAACCTCTTCTTAGGGGTGAATGTGGGGAGAAGTACTGTTCGACAGGCCCTGAGGGGCATCACTCGGTGCCCATAGCAGAAACAATTTATGATCCCGGCAGCTCCCTGGCTTGGAAAGTATTCTTGATTTCTTTTTCATTGAGGGAGATTTGTATTATTTGAAATTCTACGTTGAAGTGAGACTGTCACTGTCGGATATCCATCCATTATGCTCGTTCAACAAGGCACTGGTCCCTGGAGACCAGTGCCCTCTCCAGCTGCCCCTATTTTGATGTCAGCTTTGGGGGTTGATTTCTCCTTAGTGCCCAGGGTTCCTGACCAGGCTGGCCCTGCTGTCTGTTGTGGTCTCTGCCAGTGACAGCTTGCCAGGTCTTCCAAGTCCAAGTCTGACACCCCACAGAAGGGCCAAGCCTCCAGTCAGGTGCCTCCAGCTGGGCATCTGCCATCTCTCGCCCCACACACTCCACGTGCCCCAAATGCCCCTCTTGGAACCATCCAGAGAACCCCACAGTTTGAGCTGTATGGACCAGCTTCTGGGTAAGACCCCTAGGAGGCCCCTGCTGAGCAGGAAACTCCAACAACTCCTTCTGTGCTGGACCCTGCTGCATGCACCCTCAGACTGATCCTGGCTCTCCCGGCTCCAAAACAGCAGTCGCTGGCTCTGCTGGCTCCAGCACGCTCTGCACAGGCTGCCACAGCAAAGCGACAACAGGGACAGCTTGCAGGTCCACAGAACATGCTGTATGCCAGGCACTTGCTAGATTCATTACATGGTTGATTCATTACATGGACACCTGCAACTACTAGGTAAGTTTATCATCATCCCCCACTCTTCATTTTACAGTTGAAGAAACTGAGGGCTGGAGGGTTCCCTGGCCTGGCTGCAGCCAGGCAGCTACAACACGCTGAGCTAGGGCTCATCCTGAGGCCCTCGCACCAGAGGGCCCCTCCGCCTGTTGATGAGGACACCCTTGGCTTGGGGAGCCCTCTCCCAAGCTGACCACCTCTGCTCCCGCACCACGGCTCATCATGGACCCAGAAACACACAGCTCATTGATTCTATCACGTTGTCCTCCAGGGCAAGCGCCCTTGATCACCTGGTCCTGTTCATCTCTCAGCTTTCTCTCAGGACCTTCACCCATGCACCGTCTTCCCCGGCCCCTCGACACCATCCTTTCACAGCTGTGCGCCTTTGCACATGTAGTTCCCACGGCCCGGCAGCCCCCCCACTACGTGCCCTCCCCCGAGCTCACATCTCCTTTGCAGAAAGGGTTAACCCCTTTCGAGAGGCGGGCATAAAAGGTTCAAAGTCGTGGAGATGAGGGGGGTGTTTGGGGAAAGACTTGTTGGACAGCTGAGTCCATTTCCCCAGGAGTAATGGGGAGCCTGCCTCTCACCCCAGGGCTGGTGGGGATGGGGACAATGATGGCATGAATTCGAGAGCTCCAGCCAACATCCATATCACACAGGCCCTAGCTGAGGTGTGGGGGCAGAAGAATGGGGTTTGCTCCTGGCAGTGACCGAGCAGCCTCCACCCAGCAGCTAGTCAGAAGTGCAGGGTCTGTGGCAAGACACGGTGAAGGAGCTTCTCCCCAGGGCCCAGCAGTGACAAGGTGCAGGGGCGTTGGCCGGCCAGCTCGAACTGGCAGCTGTCATCCGGAGACCAGGCAATGGCCACTCAGGGGAGTAGCTGTGGGCAAGGAGGCCTCCAGAGGAAGCACCGAAGCGGCCACAGGCTCAAAGTCAGCTTGAAACTGGGCCAGGCCCAGATGGCCGGAAGACAGCTTGTCACCTGTGGGAGGCCAAATAACAGCCCCCCACACGTCCACATCCTAAGTTCCAGAACCTGGGACTTTGTCACCGTACAAGGCAAAGGGACTTCACAGGTATGGTTAAGGATTTTGAGATGAGGGGCAATCATCCTGGATTACCTGAGTGAGCCTGATGTCACCTCAGTTCCTTGTGAGAGAGAGGCAGGAGGCTGAGAGGCACAGAAAGAGAAAGAGGTGGGAGGGCAGAAAGGGGGGCAGGGGAGGAAGGACTGCTAGAATCTGGAAAAGACAAGGGAAGAGATTCGGCTCTAGAACCTCCAGGAGGAGGCAGCCCTGCCAACACCTTGGTTCTAGCCTTCTGAGCTCCGGAACTGTAAGAGAATAAATTCATGTCTGAAGCCACGAGATCCGGGGTAATTTGTTACAACAGCAATGGGAAACCAGCAAGCCACCACCCATCGAGGAAAACTTTCTGCCCACCACCACCTCTCCTGCCCCACCATGAGCCTGGATGGGCCACGGAACGAACAGAGATCCAGGACACCCAGTTAGATTTGAATTTCAGATAAACACTGAACACTGCTTTAATATGAACAGCCCCAAATATTACACGGGGCATACTTATACTAGAAAAGGTATTTGTTGTTCATCTGCAATACAAATTTAATCTGACAACCCTAGCCAAGAACAGCAGCTAAGGGGAAGAAGGAAGCAAGGAGGAGCAAAACACACACTCCCCGTGCTGGCCACAGAAGGCTCCAGAGGGGAGGGGAGGAGATTTCATGTTAAATCAAGGTACCGGCTTCATCAGCTGGAACTGGACACTTTTAATTAATGAATTGAGACACCCCCTCTCCTGACCCAATTTCCTAAGAAGAGACATTAAAAATCATGGGAAAGTTCTGGGCTTTTTATACAGGGACAAGAAGGTGGCTGTCTCTCCTCCCCCCTCCCCAATCTGGTTCCAGGGGCCACAGGAAATAAAGCTGATGTCATGGTTGCACCCCCTCCCTGGCAGGCTGTCTTGGACCGGTGACAGTGGGATGGGTCAGCTCAGTCTGTAGCCCAAGGTAAAAGTGCAGATAAATGTGGGCTGTGATGAGGAGTCCTGTATGTGCTTTACACCATCCCCCAAAGTGGAATAGGAGCCAGGCAGGGAACAGGCCTTTTCTGTTTCCCAAGCCCAGAGTTTGTGACCCTGCCTTTTCCATGGGGGAACTCGTCCCAGCTAATGTAGCCGAATGCCCACAAGGTGGCGCTCATGATCACCGCAAAATGCTGTGCTAGGGTCATGGTTTTTAAAAATACTAAAATTTTAGAATAGTTCTAGATTTACAGGATTGTTGAGAACATGATACAGAGGGTTCCTGCGTAGCCCACACCATGTTTCTCTTATGACTAATGTCTTTCATTCATGTGGTGTGTTTGTCACCATTAATGAACCAGTACTGATCCCACCTCACATTTACTTGTCATGTCTCCTTAGGCATCTCTGGGTTGTGATGGCTTCCCAGACTCTGCCTGTTTTTGATGACCTTAACAGCCTGAGGAATGCTGGTCACATGTTTTGTAAGAAGCCCCTCTACTGGGACCCGTGTGATGTTTTTCTCTGGCCTAAACTGAGGTTGTCCGTTAGGCAGATGATACGGCAAGTGTTGTCACCATGACTGATGGCTGTGGGTGTTGACCGTGATCGCCGGGCTGAGGTACTGTCTGCCCGGTTTCTCCGCTGTCCAGTCACTCTTTCTCCTTCCCTTTTCCACACTGCTCTTTGGATGAGTTTTTAAAAGTTTGTTCCCTTTTTTCATACCATTGCCTGCCCCACCCCTCCCGATGGGTTAGGACAGAGTAAAGAATGGGGAGTTCTGGTCACATGGTGTGAGAACGAAGAAGGGGAGACTTGCAGCCCAGCAATTTTTGAAGTTTGGAGCATAAGACCAATTACTTGGGGCTCCAGCCTCTTCCTGTCTCTCCAATTATCCAAGTACAACTCCACCAGTGTCACGAAAGGGGTGCTGGGAAGGAGACCCTGGGAGAGAACGGCCCGAAAAGCACAGCGCCAGAGGGGCGAAGGGAGGACGCCAGCCCGCCTAGTCGCCAGCACCAGGGTGCAGTGCCCCTGAGCGCGGGCATCGCATCGGGGTGGGTGGCTGGTCCGAGGGAGCGTTCGAGGGAGCGTTCGAGGGAGGGTGGAGTGAGTAATCGGTCGGTTGCTCTTCCCTCTGTCCCTGCCCGCAAACTTGTAGTCGTCGGGGGGATCCCACCAAGTTAAGTCCCCGTCCGTCCGGGGTGGCCCCTGCAGCTCCCCGTGCCCTGGGCGTAGCCCTCTCTCCCCGAAAGCATGGCAGTTCTGCTCTGGGAGCCTTCCGATTCCCCGGCTCAGGGTCTTCACAGGGGCCCTTGGACTCCGCCTGGAAAAGTGTCCCCACTTTGTCCTCTCTGTCACCCTTCAGGCCTCGAAGACCTTCCTGCTCCTTCCCCTCCCCCACCTCGCTGCTCAGAGGAAGACTGCAAGCAGAGAGGGGGAAGTCCTTTGAAGGCGGAGCAGGGTTCAAGGGCAGTGTGGGAAACCTATCCTGGTCTGAGGCCAGGAAGCCCCCAAGGCTGAGCCCTGAGATTTCAGGAGAGATGGGGGTGGGGGTGGAGGGTTTTGCTCCACCCCCACGCCTCCCCCATCGGGCTTAAATTTGGCAGTTGATTCCTGTGACTGCCGCCCCTCAGTGAGCCCGGGGACAGCCGCTCTCGGGGCGGGGCCTTGTGAGCACCTGCGCTGTGGTGAGAGGCACATCCTGGTTCTGCCGTGGAGTTGCTGTGAGGTCAACCCACCGTTTCTCACCAAGATAAAGCCCTGTTCCTGCTTTCGTGGTACGCAGGTCTCTCTTCTTCTAAAACCATAAAAGGTATCCAAATCTCAGCGTTCAGCCCGCGGTGCACACGCTCAGGAGGAAGCGCCTTTTCAGCTCAGTGGAGCCAGGCCTTGCAGGGCCCCTGCGGCTCACCTGAGACACCCGAATGCCAAAGGATCGCCTTATATGGTGAAAAGCAGCCACGCTCTGTGAAACAGGCCCACAGAGGAAGTCCTCAGTTTCCAAACCGGCTTTGCAAGGACCTTTGCAGAAGGTCTGGCCTCCAAGCCAGCAGCCAGCTTGCCACCTTTCAGGAAAGGACAGGGTAGCTACCGCCACCAGGAGTGAGGTGCCAAAGACACATGGGGGACCTCATCCAACTTCCTGCCCAGCAGCTAAACTGAGAGAGGTGCGGGGCATGTGTTGCTTGGGGAAAACCAGCAGAGAGAGGCAGTAGATCTTGTAACAGGAAGGGAACCAGATGAAGCTGCCCTTGGGGGGTTTCAAACACAGCGATACTGGTCCCTGCTGCTTACCAGTAAGGGCCCCAGGCACAGCAGCTCACTGAACACAACACTGGCTAGAACAAGCCATTATCAGTTCCACTTTACAGATAAAGATAACGGAGGCTCCGGAGAGGTTGTAACTTATCTAAGGTAAGTAACTTATCTACCAAACCACCAGAACCTGCCTCCAGGAGTTCACTTCTGAGAAAGCTGCGCTGGAGGGAAGAAGTGGAGGCCCCAGCTGTGCCGTCCACAGCAGCCACCCGCCACACGTGGCTGCCAATCACTCAGACCGGCCCAAACTAAGATGTGCACACCTGAGCTCAGAGGCTTGGTTTTAAAATTTTTTTAGTTAAAAAATTATCTTGAGTTGTAAAATATCTCAAAAATGCTAAAATTCATTTTTAGGTAATTATACATTCACAGGAAGTTGCAAAGATGGCACACGGAGGTCCTGGGTACCTACACACACCTTTGCCCTATGGCGACATCTTACATATTATATACAGCGACAAGGTCCAAGACAGGATGTGATAAAAAGGAAATCTTTCCACCCCGGTTCCCAGTCCCACTCCCCAGAGGCAGCCACCGCCAGAAGCTTCTTGTGGCTTTTCCCAGAGAGTTCACACCTTGTCTTGTTCCTTCACTGAATAACATATTATGGGGCTCACACAAATCTCTATTTTCATAACATGCCTCTGTCTGAGGGTGATAACTGAGCCAGTCCCCGACGGATGAGCATTTTGGTCTTTTCCCACCTTTTGCTTTAGTGGGCAACGCTGCATTTAACATCTCGTACATACGCCTTCATACCAATGCCTGAATGCTGAGGTTTCCAGATCTGTGGATTGCACAGGCTACTTAAAATGATGAGGGGCCAAAACAAGGCTGCTGGCCTATTTTATCAACAAAGGACAATTTTTAAAATGGTAATACATTTACTACCGTCTCTGTTTCCAAAAGTAAAATCATTTTCACCCCTAAGTCTTTAGAAAGAGGTTTTTTAAAAGGCAGCAAACTGAATGCACGGTTTTGTGGACAGCTGGCCTTTCTCACCTACTACAGACCTGTGAGGACTTCATCGCCGCCTGGTTCTCAGCAGGATTCTTCAAGGGAAGGAGGGAGCTGGGATCACACACGTGCATGCACCCGGCCAGCTCTGGTCGCTCCCCTACCCACATCCCAGGGCGTTGTTTTGTAAAGAAGGGCTCCACCAGGCCCCCCCCATTCCGTCTTTAATGATGGGCCCTGTTGTCCCAGGTGTTTCCAATGTAGAGCGAGCCTTCCATTCTCCTTAGGTAGGGCCACAGAGTTGCTCAGAGAAGGTAATTACAAGCAGGTGCCTAATGAGATTAACGAGGCAACTGGGCAGCTGTTTCATGTTCAAAGAAATCCATTACCAGGGGCTCACAGTCTCTTAGCTCTATTAAATGCCAGTGGCTCTGTGATTCGATTGCTCCGGGGGTCCCATGATCCAAGTGTCCAGGTATTAAGATGGCTGGAAAGCGCCTGGAAATGGCAGGAAGGCGCCTGCCTGCGGTGTGGCCCTGGGCCACCTTCCCAAGGTGCCTGGTCTTTCATCTCTTACACGTATTTGCAGATGGGCCCTGCAGATGGCTCCTATTCCATGCCACAGATGCCTTCCTCTGAGGGCGACAGCATCACCACCTGGGAACCAGCACCTGCATTTTCACCCAGTGACTGGAAGGCACATTAAAGCTTGAGAAGCGCTGGCCTTAAGTAGAGCTCTGCTGAGACCCCGGGTTGGGGGTGATCAGAGAGCTGGCCGTGGATCTGACTGTGCCGCATCGGTATGTAGGACACGAAGATGCATTGTCTCTCTGGGCCTCAGTTTCCCCATCTGCAAAATGGGGGTAAGAATAGAAGCCATCTCCCAGGAGTTGTTCTGATGTTTAAATGAACCTAAGTCTTGCTGTAACAGGGCAGGGTACAGATAGGGTCTGTAAAAACGTGGATGCTTTTTTCCCAGCCCCAATAAGAAAGGGCCTCAGACTCCCCCAGGGGCCGCTGTCTTCCCAGCCTGCCGACCCCAGACACCCAAATCCAGTGGTTGTGAGGCTGTCCCAGGGAGGTGGGTGAGCACAGAGTCCCCGCCCCAACCAGGAGAGTCTGGGTCTACACGTCAGGAACCTCAGGTGACGCCACACACGTGGTCTGAGGAGCCCTGACAGACGCAGCCCTGAGGTCTCCCTGCTCAGGGGACAGCAGCGTCACCTGGGAGCCTGCTGGGGATGCAGGACTTCAGGCCGGCCCAGACTGTGGACTCAGACTGTGGATGTGCCTTTTAACAAGATCCCCCGAGACCAGGCATTGCTCTAGGGCATCCCTCCACCTACAGCTTGCTAAGGGCAAAGTGCAGGGGCGCAGTGAGCGAACTTGGGGCCTCTGCCTGCCCCACCCTTTCTTCGGAAGACAGGTGTTGGCGACCATTCTCCAGGGTTGAAGCTGGATTTTTCTGGAATAGGTCTTGTATTATTTCCCACAGCTGCTGTAACAAAGTACCACAGACTGCGCGACTGAAAACAACAGAAACTTATTCCCCTGGCCCCAGAGGCCAGCGTCTCCTGCGGAAGAGGGGGCAGAGCTGGCTCCCTCTCGGGCTCTGAGGGAAAGTCCATTCCAGGAGTCTCTCCCAGCTTCTGGTGGCTGCCGGTGACCCTCGGTGTCGAAAGCGTAGGTGCATCGCACCTATCTGTCCTCTGTCATGCATGGCCTCCTCCCGGTGAGCCTGGATTAGGGCCCCCTGATCCAAGATGAGCTCATCTTAAGCTCCTTAGTTACATCTGCAAAGACCCTACTTCCAAATAGGTCCACGTGCACAAGTACCGGGACTGAGGCCTGGGGCGAGGTCTGCTGTGGTGCTCACAGCTTTGAGGGGTTTTATGTCCGTTAAGTCTCCTCTCTCATCTGGGGGGAAGGAAGGCTGTGTCCTCCTTTAGGAGATGTCAGTCCTCTGTAAGCTGGCAGGAGAGGCTGCCTTCATCCCTGGGACAGGCGCTGACACCTTCAGGTACAGCAGCACCCGTGGCTGCTCACCCTCACAGGGAAACTGAGGGCCAGAGAGCGGCAGCCGGTGCCTACGGACCCAGCACCGCCCCGCTGCCCCCCAGGGTGGGGATGTGGCTCTGAGACGTGGCCCCACCTCCCAGTCAGCCAATTTCACGGAATAAACTGGGGCACTAACACCCAGGAGAGGCCACCAGGAATGGTCTGGCCCCAGATAAAAGGCTGTTCGTCTGGCAGTGCTTTTTAAAACATGGAACAGTAGCCCTGGCTGGTGTGTCTCCGAGGACTGAGCACCGGCCTGTTCAGTTCCCAGTCAGGGCACATGCTGGTGTTATGGGCCAGGTCCCCAGCTGGGGGCTTGCAAGAGGGAACCGATCGATATTTCGCTCCCTCTCTTTCTCCCTCTCTTTCCTTCTCTCTAAAAAATAAACAAAGTCTTTTAAAAAAATAGAAACACGGAGCACTGGATACTAAAGGATCTTGGCTTGGTCAGATGCCCGGAATGCGAGGGTCCCAGAGCCTCAGTGCCCAGGTGCTGGAGGTTGCCCGAGCCGGACACGTGCAGGGCACACCCGCAGGGACACACCACGCTGACAGGCTGTCCGCTGGATCCCACAGGTCGCTGAGTGGAGAGATCAGATCGCCCGTCCTCTTGGTGCAGACCAGCCGTTCTCAGCCGGGTGGCACGTTGGCTCTCGTGGGAAACCGATACCCCGGCTGCTCCCAGAACAACTGAGGCAGAAGCTCTGGGAGGGAGGCGGAGCTCAGCATCTGGGGTTCCAGGGCACAGCAGCATGGGGAACCGTGCATGTGTAACCGAAAGCCGTTGCCCTGCTGTCTGGGGCCGTGTGGGAGGACACAGGGCCTTGTGGCTCCCGGGGCAGCTTGAAGAAACTGCAGAGGCGGTCACCCAGGTGGCAGCCTGCTTGAAACTGAACTTCTGCCTCCACCCCATGGGGCACCCCACTGCCCTCATCCTGGGGCCCTCCCCACCTTCTACCCATGGCTCCGGCAACAGACTGTTGTCTCCAGAACCTGCCCTCTTTGGGGCTACCCTGTGCTCTGGGGTTTGTGGTAGCCATGGGGAGACGCTGGCAGCCTTTCTGCTCCCAGCCACCGGCGGAGCAGGGCAGGGCTGCTGGAGCAGGCCTTTCCGACCCCACTTCGGGGCTTCTCCAAAGGGTTTCTCTGGGTTTCCCCGTGGGCCTGGCCGAGACTTCCCCTTTGCCACCCTGTAGGCTGAGGCGCTCCCCACTCAACCCTCCTGCCTTTCGCTTCTCCTTTTCTCGGGTATCAGACCAGCTCCATTACACGGCCTCACGCCCCATAAGTCTCTTGTATGTCTAATTCCAAGCAGCATATGTTTCCCGTGGGACCTGAACGGGCACAGGGTTCAACTTGGCTTCTAGCTCATGACTCATCAGGCAGGGGTGTCTCCACGTACAGGAGCAAGATTCAAGAAACAGGGGTGTCCACAACATGACAAGCATCCCCTGTGCTCCTCAGATCCCTCCCCAGAGTCGCACCGCAAGCAGCTGCTGACCCAGTCTCTCTGTCCTTAACGCCTTTGCTCTCTCCTCTCTCCCACCTCCCCTCCCCTGGAAGGCCTGTTCCCCTCTCCTCTGCACCCCTTCACTGTGCTTTTTCTTGTACAGGTGTTACCCACTTCCTGATCAGAACTACACAGATCTGAGAGCAGGCCAACCCGTCAGTCCTATACTTGAAAGGGTAGACAAGGGCATGCATGCTTTTTTGTTAATATTTTTCCTGTCCCATGGACACAACTTAATGATTACAAGACCTTTCCTTAATAACTCACTTTTCTGCATTTACTACGGAGCCTCCCTTATGTGAATATAAAAATGCAAGTCCAGAGAATTGCTGACCATTTGCCCAGGAAACTAAGGAAGGCGCCCCTTGACGGGTGCACAGTCTCCTGACCACACTTTCAGCAGCTGGGCCTTGGAGGTGCCCATTCCAGGATTAGCCCTGGTCCCCATCACCCTCTTTCCTAAGCCTGACCTTGGAAATGAGACAATAGCAGGTGGGCAGCCCCCCACCTCCAGCCTTGTGAGCAGAGAAGCACCTCAGCCCTTGGAAGAGGGTTCTCTCCTCTCCTGCTCGTCCCCATCTCCCTCCTCACCTCCCACAGCCACGCCAACCCCATGGCCCTGCTCCCACCTTTTGTTCAGCAGTACGGCCAAGCTGAGAGCATAAGCAGATTCCATGCTAATCCCTCTGAGAAAGCACAGTCCCGCCTCCCCCAGCCCAGCGGGTCAAAGACCCAGACCTTCCTGAACCTCCAGCCCGAGGAAGTCAAGGGGACACCCCAGAGTGGGCACAAGTGGCCCGAGTTTCAGTGCATTTGCAGTGAAGGGCACAGGCCTTGGAGAACCACTGGAATATCGTTTTCTTTGCCAGGACCGAGAGTTCCTAACGTTCTTTCAATACAACAGCCAGCCCCACTGTACAGATGACAATTCCAGCCCTGTGAGGTGAAACACAGGAAAAGGCAATGGCTGTGACTTTTGAGGCTGTGCTGTTAATGAGTCCCAGGGCTTTCCAGGGGTGGCATGCACCCAGCTCAGAGAAACACAATTGCTTCTCTGTTGTTTCATTCGCCTGTGTGAATCTTAGATAATTGTTGATAAAGAAGACATTCTTAGGTCCAGCCATTGCTTTGAAGCCAGTATTTCTTTTTTAATGTTTGGAAATCTTGTGAGGAAGGATGACACCTGATTTCACACATGTAAGGACTGGTACTCAGAAAGAGCTAGTAACTTGTGCAAAGTCACGCAGCTGATAAGGGCAGGGCCAAGGCTGGAGCTTGGGCCTCCTACTTCCAAGCAGAGCAGGTGGCTTATTGGGCTACCTAGGAACCGATTAAAAGAATTTTCCAACCAACGTCTGTTCTTTGGGACAATAAGTTTGTTGTTATTTTAAAACACAGTAATACCAAGCACACAAAATACTTTTACTCTGTGTCGGGTACAGTCTGAGCCCTTCACCAGCACTGATTCATTTAATCATATCCACAGTTCTATGAGGCAGCTTTAGGCATTATCAGAGTATTACATTCGAGGAAACTGAGGCACAGAGAGGTAAACTGATGTTGAAGTCACACAGGGGTGTCTGAGCTGGGGTTCACACTGGGCATTTGCTTTTGGAATCGATGTACTTAATCACTGACCCTCTGCTACGGAGAAAAGAAAGGAAACACAAGAAAAGGAGAAGCAGGTTTGGCTCATGAACAAGGATCAAAACTCACGGAATTTAGGGCAAAAATCTCCATAGCCGAAGCATCAGAAAGCTGGTGCTCACCTCCATCTGGAGACAGCAGAGCCTCCAGGGAAAGAGGGAAAGAGGGCGAGGGGCCAAGCTCTGCAGATCCACTAGCTATGTGACCTGGGCTAGGTCTTTCACTGGCCTCAGTTTGCCCGTCTATAAAATGGGGGTGGTAAGACCTGCCTTGTAATGTGGGTGTTAAATGAGCAAAGCTCTTAGAATAGTGCCTGGCTGTTCCTAAATGCTAACAAAGATTAACTTTTGATATTTCTGTTTTCTGCTCAATTTGATACTCCCACCAAACCACCACCACCACTCACCTTGGAATGAATTTGCAAGCAATAATGCGACCCTTGGGTCAGAGTTTCCCAGGCTGACTTAATGACATCCATGTGCGGTGCATAAGAGCTTTTGATTTATGACTATGACTTTTCAAAAAGTCATAAAGGAGTCACAGCTGTGTCTGTGGGTAATTTCTCTCATTTCAACACCAAAGCTGCCCCGAGTATGAACTCCCTCAAAGAGAAAACCAGTGTCAGCCTCTCCGTGTGCTGACACAATGAATTTTAAGTTTTAAGAGCTGGGGATTGAAGAGCCTATTTCATTTAATCACTAGTTCATTCATTCATTCATTCATTCGAAAAATGTTTCTTGAGGCACCTACTATATGCCTGGCACTGTGTTAAGCACTGGCAAACAGAGGACATAGTTACTGACACTGGAACGTTCTGAATGACCACATACCACCAAACCAGGTATCACTTAATCACAAGTGCTGTGAAGGAAAATACAACAGGGCCAGGAGAAAATGTAGGAAACAAGGAAGGGACGTAGCCAGGGAGGCCAGGGGGCCTCCCCAAGGAAGTGGGGGTTAAACCTGAGAGAAGGGAAGGAGGATAGATTGTAGAGAAAATCAGTCTAGAGTGCAGGAAGTCTTGGGGAGGAGAGAGGGCTGGGTCGGGGGAATAGAAAGGAAGTAAGTCAGGATAAGTGACATGAACAAGACGTGAACAAGACTGGCTCATGAGAGGCCTGGCAGGACAAATGTACCTGGAGCAATGGGAACTCATTAAAAGTTTTCCACAGGACATGGCATGCTAAGATTTGACTTTCAGAGACCTCACTCTATCTGCCATGTGGATAACCAATGGGGAGAGTGGAAACCTAGTGAAGGATGCAGGGGCTTGGACCACAGTGCTTGGAATGGAAGTGAGCACTCTATAAAATCAACAGGATTTGGTGATGAGTTGGACGTAAAGGTCAGGGGGTACAGTCATGGATGCCTCCTGTGTTTCTGGTATGTGCATCTGGGAGTGTGGAGGAGTCTTTCACTGGGGAGAGGAGACAGCCAGCTTCCTGTCTACTGTAAACATTTTGCTATTTCCCCAACAGTCATCAGATGACATATAGCCAAAGCCACATCAAGTAGCATTTTCGTAGCCTCTGCACTTTGTTTAAACCATCACAATGCAGACAGTTGTTTCAGCATGGGGGTAGTGACTCAGGACTGGGTCAGGACTACATTACAGAGGCCTAGAGGTCTTTTTATTTGGAAAACAGGACTCCGACTTGGACTGCTGACACTTCCAGCTGGACCACTGTGTCTTAAGCTCCCAACATCAGAAGGAAAGCCTTTTTCTTTTCCCATAGCTTCTTTCCTGATCAGCAGAGTTGTTATAAGAGACAAGGATGTGCATTATCTTTCTGAATGTTTGCAATGACCCTATGGGAAAGGCACTACGGGAAAGGTCCCACTTTACAGTCACAAAACCAAGGCTCAGAGATGACAACTCTCTGGCCCAAGCTTGCCCATCTAGTAAGCAGCAGATCTGGGATTCAAGGACTTGCTGGTCATTCTCCAGACCCACTCTCTGCCCTGTGGCCCAGGTGGCTGATCTCCATGAGCTCTCCCCTCAGGCTCCCTTGGATTTGGCCAATGGGAAGCACAGCAGGAGATGGGAGGCTGGGAGGAGAGAGAAGACAGGGTATTTGAGCTCTGCCCATACTGGGCTTGCTTTGGCAGTGGCTTCATTCTTTGACCAAGGCCATGGCTGCTATTTGTCAACCTCTCTCTGATGCTGCAGTGCTGGCAGATTCTCCCCTGTTCCCCACTCAGGCTAGGGGCGGCACTCCCTGCTGCGGCTTGTGGGAGTGTCTCAATTTTGTTTTGGTTCGCTCCACTGCCCAAGCCTCTGTGAACAGACCCTTCATCACTTTTGTTTAGGGGAACCCTTCGGGTTCACTGCCTGTTCCTGCTGACCCCGACCAAGGCAAACAGCTTACCTAGACTCAACTCTGCTCATGACCCCCCCATACCCTGAGTCGGCCAAAAGCCTCCTCACACTCCAGGTTCTACTCACAAAACTTCACCGCAGCTCCTCCTTGGTGCTACCTGTGGAGGGGGCAACAGCCATCTCCTACTCGGCATCGTGGCCACCCTCACACCCTTCGAGAAACCCAACATCGTCAAAAAGAGGACCAAGAATTTCGCCCAGCATCAGTCAGACCAGTCTGTCAAAGTTAAGTGAGACTGGCAGAAGCCCAGCGGCAGAGACAAGAGAGCGCGCGGGAGACTCAAGGGTCGGCTCTTGATGCCCAGCACTGGTTACCGCACAGCGAGAACACCACGCACATGCTGCCCGGTGGCTTTCGGGAGCCCCTGGTCCACACGCCAAGGAGCCTGAAGCGCTGCTGCTGAGGGACGGGCCTTCCTGTGCTGAGGCAGCTCAGAACATCTCCCCTCACAGCTGCAAGGCCGCCCAGGGAAGAGCAGCCCAGCCTCAGAGTCACCTGTCCCAATGCCAGGCTGCGCAGCGAAGAAAATGAAGAGAGCTTGTGTGCGCACGGTGTCTGTGTTAATGAAACCGTAAAATTTCGTTCAAAAAAGAAACAAGACCCTTCACTGGATCCGTTACCTTTCTATTCACACACTACTCTCAGGCTGTATGTTCTCCCACCTCGACCGCTTCAGTAATGTTCTAATACGTGCCCCTCCTTCATTCTTTTTGCCTCATATTCATGCTGCCCACCCCTCTCCGATTTACCCTCCTGTCCTATGGCGATCAGAATGCCATCCAGCCACTGAGAAACCTTTAGTAGCATGGGAGAGGGGGCACAGGTTTAGAGGCAGGCAGATCTGGGTTTCCCCACCCCTGAACCTCGGTTTTTCACCTGTGAAATGGGCACAGTCAGCCTTGCCTACCTCGTTGTCACTCAAAGTGTACTTGTGGACCAGCAGCATCAGCACGGTCTGAGAATCTGTTAGAAATGCGGAATCTCAGCCCCCACCCCCAGACCTGCTGAGTCAGAATCCACATTTTAACAAGATCCCCAAGAAATAGGTGTACACGCCTTAAGTTTGCAAAGCTTCTCCTTACACGATTCTTGTTGGAAGTAAATAAAAAGTAAAGTTTCAAGTACATGATTGACCTAGATGTAGGTGAGCTCCCTCCCTGTCCTTCTTTGTGCCCACAGGAAGGAAGCAGCACCGCACCCTCAGCCTTTGATGATCATGATGGACCCCAAGGAGCTAGTAGTTAACGGCCGTGCCTGTGTGTGGTATGAATGTGCTTGGTGCTCATCCTCACAGCGCCCGCTGAAGGAGAAACCGTGTTACCGACCAGGAAACGGGTGCTCGGAGAGGTCCCGAGTTCACCATGGCCAAGGCAGGCCAGGGACCAAGCCTGACACCCCAGCCCTTGTTCTGCCTGCTCTGCTCTCCTCCCTTTTCACCCAAACCCCTGTCCTTTGGGACCCTGGGCTGCATTCCTAACAGCCACAGCTGCTCCAGCTCTCATTCATTCGCTTGTCCATCCCTGACTTCCACAGGCTGGGAGAGGCGCATCATCCCTTGTGAATGCTGCCCCCATCCTGCCAGTTCTGGAAACTATGGACAAACACGCCCTCCAAGCAGACAGGCAAGAACTTGAACAAAGAAACACAAAGTGTTACCAGCTTGCAAATGTGTGGGCAATCTGGCTGCTGGATTTGCATTTTTGGCAAAGTGTCCTTTTGTCCAGTCTGCTTGCTGAAATCACTCCATTCTGATTCTCCCATTCATGAGCGTAACCAAGACAATCGCTGGGACAGTGAATGTGACACAAGCAGTGACCTTTCTGAAAAGAATGGCCAGTCATCTCAGCATTGCTGAGAGAAATTCCCCAGCAGGGGCTGAGGCCCTTGGTACATTCCTTGGCTGCTCACAATCTCATCTCTCCACTTGAGAGTTCTAATTTCCCGTTGCATTCACTCTCAGTTCCCTTCCAGGGATGAGGCCTTTCCCCAGGATACCCCCGGTGATTTCCTGCCTGCAGCCACTGGAGGAGAAGCGGGGGTGGGTCCTGACAATCTCATCATCATGGGGAGGGACAGTGGGGCCAAGGGCCAGGGGCAGGAAGGAAGGCACACAGCCAAGCAGTGCTGGCAACTGTCACTGAGGATACTGCACCAAGAACGTGATCTTATTACTGAAAACACCACAGCTTCACGTTCATTCAACAAAATTTTACAGCATATTTGTTTGTTCATCATGAGACTAATATAACTACCCTAAGGAAACCAAAAGGAAGGAATCTCTCACACACACACACACACACACACGTTGTGTCAGGGGTCCCCAAGACCACTCCCACATTCACAAAATGCACTAAAAGGACTCACTTTCAGCATACCACTGTATTCATGGCTCGGATGTGTTTCAGCAGCAGAGTCAGGATGCACAGCCAGATGATGAGGGGGAAACCCACAGGGGAAGTAGCATCGGCTGAACGTTACGCCCCCTCCACACTCATACGCTGCAGCCACGGGGTGGGGGGGGTGCTCCCACGATGAGACTGGTGTCCTGTAGCTCCTCTCTTTCCTCCGTGTGAGGACATGGGGAGAAGGTGGCTGTCTACGTGCCAGGAAGCAGGCCCCCACCAGGGACCACCTTGACCTTGTATTTTCAGCCTTCAAAACAGTGGGAAATAAGCGTCTGTTGTTTAATCCTCCCAGTCCCTGGTATTTCCTTGCAGCAGCCCCACTGACGGGGACGTGGAGTCGAGAGAGATCCATGCACGGCTTCCTGCTCCCTCTCTTCTGTGAGCGGTGACCCAGAGCACACCTTCCCTCAGCAACACGCAAGCTCCGCTGGGGCCCGGGGCAGGGGGGGGCCCTCAGAGACACAGGTCCAGGATTTTCCTGGGGCTGGTCTCGGAGGTACCCTTGGCCTGGCACGAACCGCAGTTCCAGATTCCCGCAAGGAAAACAGGTGTTCGGCATAAACGGTACTGTTTGTGCAAACAGCTTTGATACAATAATAAAATGTCCTTATCAGTTACAGAATGTAAGGAACAGTTAGTTCAAGTGCCAGTTCCCAGACACCAGCCACAGGCCAGCCTCATACCCAGGCGTTTCTAAGGAGAGCCTCCCAGGCCTGCCATATTTTTTAACTCATTTTTTGCACCAACACACACAGCCTTAACTGTGCCCCTGCTAGCATGTCCATAGAGTCCTTTCCTTTCAACCTCAGGCAAGATTGTGGAATGGATGGCTTTGAAACACTCGGAAAAGAAGTAGTTAGTATTCCTTAGGAACCAGCATAGAATAACAACAATAATTTGCATCACTACATGTCAGGTAGCTTTTTATCATCCTCGCAGCAACCCTGTGGCATAAGAAATTTTATTATTCTCATGTTACAGCTGAGGAAAACAGGCTCAGAGAGGTTCGGTGACTTACAGGTCACACAGGCCGTAATGGGTATGCTTGCAATTCACATCCAGGCCTGCTCTTAACCATTCCACTAAGGGCCAGCTCACTTACTTCCTTTTCCAGCAGGATTCACAGGGCCGTACATCAGGAAAACGCAACGGACACATGGGCGCTGCGTGTGAAAGAACTCTCACGATGGCCTTGATATTTTACCCAGTGGATTCCAAATTATTACAAGATGGCTCTCCACAGGAATTTAGTGATGCATGGGCAGGACTGATGACAATGAAGGGAGAGACAGGTCACTGGGATGAAGGCTTGGTGTGATCCTGGTCAGCCAATCCCCCAACCCCCTCACACCCCATCAGCCCCCAGCATGGTGCCTGAGATGTGAGCATCTCCCCAGGGGGCAGAAACAAGCCAGCTACGGGAGCCCCTCTCATGGATGCTGCCGGCCACTCCCATCCGTTCGAGCCCCAACAGCTATACCACCAGGCACAGATGGGCTTGATCCAATTCAAAGAGTGAGGCCTGGTATTTTTTCTGCTAACTGGAGATTTTACAAAGGATTGGATGGGAACATCTGAACTCACAATGGAGAATGAGAACAGCATTCAGCTAATGGTGCAGTTAGTTAAACATAACATAGACACCAGAGGGCAGATGTACAGATAGATATACTAATGCAAGGGGCCAATGATGATTTTCAGCCTTCCCCTCCGTTCTGCTGATGAGCTCCTTAGTTGCACTGGGCAAAGAGAAAGTTCTCTGTCTCTGTTCTGATCTGGTCCCAACTCCCTTTCTTCATCGTGGTCAACTTGCTCTAGGCCCCTTTGAGTTTCTTGGGCTGGGGTTCATTCGCCCCTGGGTCCCACTCTGTCTGAACTTGCCCCAGCAGCATGGTCTATAAAGCAGTTTGCTCCCAGCTCCCTCCACCCACCCCACCCTGGGGCCCTCTGCTAGGCGCCTGCACTAGGAATGCCTTTTCTCTCGCTTTCTTTAGTCATCCTGGACTTTTTCTGTCTTGTAGGTTTGCCTGGCCTGGAGCTGCCCCCTTGGATTCAGTGCTAGGAAAAAATTTGTAGTACCTTTCTTTCACATGGGAAGGCCACCTTTCCAGTTGGCCTGTCTTGGTCAAGGCTCTTTGGCTACAGGGCTCACAAACCCAGGGCTGGCTTCATGGGCGTGCAACCTGCACAGTGGCACAGCAGGTCCCCTACTTGAAAGGGTCCCCACTTGGTTTCATTCTCTGCTAATGCCACCTTGAAAGTCTTCTTTTTTAAATTTTTATTTATTTATTTTTAGAGAGAGGGGAAGGGAGGGTGAGAAAGATGGGGAGAGACATATCAATGTGTGGTTGCCTCTCACACGCCCCCAACTAGGGACCTGGCCCACAACCCAGGCATGTGCCCTGACTGGGAATCGAACCAGTGACCCTTTAGTTCACAGGCTGGCACTCAATCCAGTGAGCCACACCAGCCAGGGCTGAAAGTCTTGAAAATGTTCAAACAAGGAACCCGTGATCTCCCTGTGCTTTAAGTCCCACACCGTGTGCAGCCGGCCCTCCGTAAATAATGCATCTAGGCACCACAGGGCCAGAGGCTGGACCTGGAAAACCAAAAGGTGCCCCGGAGGCATTGGTGTCTGTCTGTCTCTGTCTCTTTGTCTCTCCACCCCCACCCCCACACTCCCTGCCATATTCTCTCTGTCAGTGAGATACCACGGATGCCAGCCCCACCCAAGATTTCATCTCCTCGGCTCCAGAGTCCGTCCCAACGGCAATTCTGTAGGACAGGGGTATTGACTGCCCAGCTCGGGTCAGGCCTCCAGTCCTACTGCAGGCAGCTCTGGCTAAGCAGACAGAATCCTCAGTACCAACACGGTTTCCACACAGAAGCAGAAGACAGAGTCAGCAGTTGGCAAAAAACAAGTCTGCCTTGAAACTTCCTGTGAAACACATTCAACAACCCCCTGGCCACAGCCACTGGGAATGTTCTCCTTAACCATCTCTCGATCACTCTCCCATGAGCTTCCCTTCTAAGAAGGAGGCCCTCAGAATGGATCTGGTGATGGATAAGTTGACCCTTGACCCTCAGTCCATTTTCAGCTGAGCGATTGATCTGGGGAAGATCCTGTCTGCTCTCATCATTTTCTTTTTCTTCCTGTTTAAAAATGAAAGAAATGAGCCAAACAAACAAAACTTCACAAAGAGGCTGGGAGGTGAACAATGCAGACAGCTGTGAAAATGGCCGGTCTGGAAAGAAGTTTCACACACACGCACGCACGCGCAATAGAACATGTATTTTCTAAGATGCTGTAAGCAAGCTATATATCTTTGGCCCCTCAAAGTCTGACCCTGAGTAACTCAATGCGAAGCATTCTCCGGGGGGCAGAGGTCTGTGCAGGACAGATAGCGGCCTCCCCAAAGGAAACTGATTAGACTCTGGGAAATAAATCTTCTTTGCTTCCTTCCTCTCTGAGATGATTACGAGGAAAGTGCTCCCACAGTCCCCACCGGGAACAAAGGCCCTGTGTCCGGTGGGGCAGCGCCACCTGACCTCTCATGCATTATGAATCACGACCTCATGATCATTTCATAAGGCTTGCCACACTCGAAAATGGCCCGGGCCCGTCCTTGCCATACCCTGCAGGAGCCCCTGTGGCCCCTCGGGCTTCTGTGCCCCCCCTTACCCCCTCACCAGCCCCAGGGGATGGCCAGCCCCCAGCCATAAATGCCAGCCAGGCCTTCTGCTGCTGCCACCCTGACTGACTGACACCTAGGGCTTCAGGGCCCCTTTTCCAGGGGCTCTTCACTTCCCCTTGATGATCTCACCCTGTCTGAGGGGCCTGGACCTGCAGGGAGGCCTGGTACCCAAAGAGGAGAGTGAACTCGAGCTTTGGGGGCAGACACAGCAGCCCTCAACTCTGCCCAATGCCCACTTCCCAGATACCACACGGCAGGGTGACTTCCAGGCTCCTTGTGTGCCATGGGGGAAGGATGATGACAATAACGCTGATATCATATGGTGGTGAGAGTTTAAGTGTGATCACATGTATGAAGCATTTGGCAGAGGGCCCGGGCCACATTGGGTGTGGGATACACTCTAGCTAGGGCCGGCTATATAATCTGTGGGCCCAGGGCAAAATGAAAATGTGCAGCCTCTCTTTTCTCTTTCTCTCTCTCTCTTCCTATCGTGGTGTTTATTTGTTACTTAATGACATGCTGCCTTGGGAGCAGGATGCTCACAGGACCAGTGGGTGGAGAGCGGCAGTGAGGGGCGTGGCGGGGAGCAGGCGGCTGAGAACTCACTCTGGGAGGCAGGGAGGGGGGTGCAGACAGGCCCGTCAGACTCCCAGCGCATGCCCATTGTCCCATCACACTTCACGTGCAAAACGCAAATATAAAGACAAAATTATTGAGAACTTCAGGAGCTACCTCAGAGCATTGAATCTCAAGCACAGGCCTGTCTGAGCAGAAGGCCGATCACTCCTGGCTGCCAGCCCTGTTTTTGATTTATCCATCGCTCTGATTGTTTGACTCAAGAAAGTCATTCATTGAGTAAGACTTTGCTAACCATTTGGGATATGGGATAAAGCTGAACATAGACATACACCTTAAGGCAGCAGTCCCACTCCTCGGCATACACCCAGCAGGAATGTGTACGTGTGTGAGAACTCGTACCGGATGTTCTTAGCACTCCTACTCACAAGAGCCCACCTTGGAGACCGCCCTGTGCCCATCAGCAGTAGGAGGCCTGAGTAAATGGGCTCTGTCTATACAGCAGAAGCCACACGGAAGAAAGAATGACTTGCAACTACGCAGGACAGCAAAGCTGGATCTCACAAGTGTGACCCTGGGGGACAGAAGCCAGACACGAAAGCTCACAAGGTATGTGGTTCATGCTTACAAGAGGGACAAGGAATCTATGCTGCTTGGAGTCAGGGTGACGCTTACCATTGGGGATACTCAGGGGGCATGAGGTGAGGTTGAAAGGCTGGGGATATTGGGTTTCTTGATCTCAATGCTATCGCATGGTTGCATTGGGTGTGTGAGGATTCGTTTCGGTGAACCTCTAAAATGTATACACTTCTCAACAGGAAGTAAAACACCATAATCACCTCTCCCAGGGGCTCACTATGGGGATGATTTAGGGGGCTGAGGAACTGACTCAGAACCCTCTCCCTGTGCAGGCCCCGTGCCCTACCTTTCCTCTGGCCTAGCTCCTGACACCAGGTGTGATTTTGTGTCACTCAGAACATCTCCTGGAGCACAGCAATGATGAGTGAGAACCCGCAGGCTCCATGCTGTGAAATGACTCGGCGTCCTCTTAATGTCACTGATGGTCCGTCCCTGTTCAAGTTCGACTAACATTGGATGAGCAGTCACTGTGTACCAGGTACTAGGAACACAAGGAGCTCAGGATCTGGTGACAGAGAAAACCCCAGCGAGGCCTCATTCTACACTGGGCGTTCTGATGCGCCAGCGTCAGGGGGCCTATCACGCCACTCCTCGGAATTTCTGATTCACGGTGTGGAGAGAGTCACCTGAGAGCAAAGTTTAGCTGTTACATTGCTCATTGCAGCATCGTTCAAAGTAGTGAAAAGGCTGAAAACAGCTTATACTCCCAACAACAGAACATTGATCCAAAGAGTGATGGAAAAGCAAGATGAGGGAAACCTGTACGTTTGAGGGAAACTGGGGCTCATGCTGAGAGAACTACTGAAGAGCGTCAAGGACTGAATGAGCAGGGCTGGTACCCTACGTGCAAGCCAGCCCTTAGCCAGCGAGTTCCAAGGCTGCTGGCAGAAGGCACAACCCTCCTGGGTCAGAGACAAAGGACTTCACAACTCACAGCACAGCGGGCAGCATAAGCTTTAGGGTCCCATCAGTTGCCCTTGCCTTGGGCCCCAGGGGGCGATATGAGTGTCACACCCATGGCATCTTCCTCCCCACTGAGGAACACTGAGCTTGGGGAGCCCAAACTTCTGCTGGGCAGGAAGCCTGCCTGAGCTTTGTCCTGCTGGGAGGCTCTGTATGACATGAGGCAGAAAAGAACTTGCCCTTTTCTCAGGGAGGCGGGGACACCATGTCTGACCACCAAGGCTGTTCGCTATGCAAACTTCCTTGAAAAGACCCTCAGTGCTTCTGCTTGTAACACATGCAGGAACCTAAGGGACCCACAGAGGACTGTGTCCCATCAATGACTTAGAAATACTGGGGTCACCGAGAAACAGGTTACAAAACAGTCCCTGTTATAATCTTGCATGAGGGCACACACACATGCATGTCACGTAAGCACCAATACAAGACTGGGAAAATACAAGGGGGAACCAAGGCGGACCCTTGCAGTACAGGCTTCCCCTGCTGGGTGAGTGTTCCAGGAACCCATCTGTATCCGTGGACCAGCTGGCATTGTTGTGAGAGGCTGTGTTCAGCTTCAGTGAATTTTTTGGAAGACTCTTTCCATGCGTTTGTCCGTTTCATGCTGGGTGATTTATGAGCTCACCTGCCCACACCGTGTGCTGAGTGTTCAGCAGTTTTTGACCAAAAATGGCACCCGTGCCCCACCCTCCCTCTTCACCCAGTCTCTCCCCGAGCGACCTTATTCTGTTTCTCCAGATGAAAAAGTCCTCAAAGGGAAATGTTTTGCCCATGAGGAAGAGGCAAAACAAAAAATGGCAGAAGCACTAAGAGGCATCAACAGTGACAAATTCAAAAACTGTTCTGAGCAGTGGGAAAAACGCCTCGATAGGTGTATTGCATCCAATGGAGAGTGCTTTGAAGGTGACTGAAATTTAAACATGTAAGAAGAAATACACAACTTTTTATAAATAAATTCCATTTTGAGGGAACGCCTCTTGTACACCCACAACCATTCACGGGGGTTGTCTCTGCGTACTCTAAAGCTTCTATAATGAACAAGAATTACTTTCATAGGGAGAAAAAGAAACATAAAAACAGTTACTGCTGTGGCTAAGAATAGTTAGCCCTTGCAATTTGTTTGCAAAATGCCAAGCCTTGTTCTAAGCTCATTACTTCTATCACCTCATTGAATCCTCACAACGACCTATGAAGCAGTGTGGTTTATATTCCCATTTTCCAGATAAAGCAAGCTAAGGCCTGGGGTGGGGAGTCCGTACAGCTGGATTCTGAACTCAAGTGGTGCGGTTCCTGAAACCACTTTCTTACGCACCTCAAATAAAGCCTTACTATCACGAGAGAAAAACATGCTTACCATCCATTTTTAATAGATATAATAATAAATCTAAAAATAGACAGGAATTGTTTTCTCTCCATCCAGAAAATTAAATGAGTCGAAAACTGATCGTAGCTGGAAGACTGTGTAACATTATGTGTTTATGATTAAGTCAAAAGGCAAAATATATACTTTACACAGAGAAATATTGCAAATTTGTAGAAATAAAATACACATATACACAGGAAAAAGAGCAACACACACAAAGATACTGCTGTGTTTGCTCTCGGGGCTGAACTGGCAATTTTTTTTTCTTTTCTCCATCTTCTGAATTACCTACAATGCGAGTATGGTTCCTACTTAATGAAAAAGTTATAAAAATTTAAGACGACAACACACAAATGAAGCTGACTGCAGCCTGTGAGGGCAGACAGAGAGTGCGAAGGCCAGTCCAGACTGAAGCCTGGAGACGCCGCCAGCAGGTCTGATCGGCCCGTGGAATATTTTCCTTGGCTGAATCCTTGTTCAAACAAATATTCATTGTTTTGTGTCACTATAAAATAGAAAGACTTTACATAAAATCCATCTTCCTCAAAACACTTGCCTTCTTTTGACCCAGAAGTCCCACTCCTGGGACAGATTCGACAGATGCGTGGTCAGGTACACGTCAGAGGCGTGTTGGAGAATGCGCACAGCGGCGCCATTCGTAACAGCCCCCACCAGAAACCACCCAAATGATCATCACAGCCGAGTGGCTACACAAACTGTGGTGCATTCACACCATGGAATTCTGCACAGAAGTTGAGAGAGAATAATCCACAACTTGACCCCAAACTGTAACGTGTAGAGAAAGAAGCCAGGTGCGAAAGAACGCCCTGTAGGTGAAGTGCGAACACACACCCACTGAGCGGATGCCCAGTGCTAGAGGCTGGTGCCATGGTCACCTCTGCAGGGCCGGGGGAGGGGAATTTTCGGGATCAGACACGCTCTGTTTCCTGACCTGGCTGCTGGACTGCCTGTTCAGGTTCTGAAAATCCATCTAGCAGTACGCTCTGTAAAAAAAGAGTTTATTTATTTATTTTTAAAGAGAAGGTAACGGAGGGAGAAAGAGAGGCAGAGAAACATAGATCGATCGCCTTTGTACCTCCCCCCAAACCGGGGGCCATACCCACATCTCAGGCACGTGCCCTGACCAGGAATCGAACTGGCAACCTTTTGTTTTGCAGAATGATGCCCAACCAACTGAGCCACACCAGTCAGGCCCAACCGTACACTTTTGAGTGAACACTTTTTAAGGCATGAATGTCACACATTAATAAAATGTCATTTTATTAAAATGACAAAAGTCCATATGATAAAACCTTAACATTAAAAAAACTCTGAAGTTCTTGTTTCTCTGGAAGAATCCGAAGCTCCAGAAACTTAAGCCCTCGTGGCCCGGGAAGGCCGCATGGTCTCCCAGGTTAACCTAGCCCGGCACAACCTCCCTATCCGCCTCCCCGACCCCCGGCCCTGAAAGAAACTTGTGTCTGCACTCTCTCCCTTGTGAGCCCAGGAAGCTGAGACCCACAGGGAGGAAGCGGCTTGCCTGCAGGCCATCACCCCAAGTGGGTCAGGCCAGCTCCATCCGGGCTGGAAGGAGGGGACGGCAGCGCAATCGGGTTAGAGCTGCCTTCCTGTTGGGCCTGCGGCGAACGGAGATGGAGGCCGGCTGGGCCTGTCCCCGGATTCCAAGCCCTTGACTACCGGAAGGGCGCACGGTTTCCAGCCCTGCTGCTCTCCATCTTTCTCTCATGGGTAAAGCAGCTGGGACCCATTGCGAAAGGGGTACTGACCCCCTGCTGAGTCCTGAGCTGAGGGGCAGCTTTGCTGAGAGCAGGAGCACCGGGTAACCTCCCCAAGATGGGGAGACCTATGGGCACTAATGCAGGCAGGTGTCCCGCGGGCAACTCACAGTGACAGGGAAGTGGAAAGTCTCGTGTTCAACTCCTTCCACAACCCGTATCCTCCTATCACAACCGATTCTGGGGGGAGACTGTGAGGAGCAAAGACGGGGGAGCTTAAAATAGTCTCTCCTTCCCCGATGCCTGAAATCCCACCATGGAAGCTGCCATTTCTGTTAGCACTTCTCTTCCCAGTCCTTGGTGCCTCACTGGGGAGGAAGGAACCGAGAACCAAGAGCAAGTGCTCCAAGCGGGGAGGTCAAGCACCAGAAATGGGGGGTGAGGAAGCACCAGAGAGCGGGGCCCTGGGAAGACACTGGTTCCCTCCACACACATGTACAGAGCACTTTCTGTGTTCAGGTCAGGTCTGGGCCCTCCAGAGAGGGCACTGGATTGATGAAGGACTATGACAGAATGACAGACAAATGTTCTGGGCACACAACAGAGAGCAAACCACACAGGTGGGAAGAAGTTCCAAGTGGCTTAACCTCACTAAGCCTCAGTTTCCTTATCTGCAAAGAGAGGCTAATACGGGTGCCTGCTGAGGAGGACCATTGTGAAGCCTGGATGAGAAAGTCAGGGAAAGTACTAAGCACCGTGCCCGGCACACAGTAGGTGCTCAACAAATGCCAGAGGGAGAAGGTGTTATGGTTGTCCCTCCAGCTGGCCCCTGCCTGGTGGCTTTCACCGACAGTCTTACCCACTGAGCATTATTGGCCCAGATGCTGGCAGCAGGCTATAGCCCCATCTCTACTTGGTCAAGTCAGTCCCCTGGCCTGGAAGCCCCGGGAGGACTGGAACCTGCTTATCTCCCCAGTGTGTCTCCAGCATCTAGAATAGTGGCTGCACGTAGCTGACAAGTATTTCGCTGGCACTGAATGAATGAGTGAATGATGCACCTTCCAAGGCTAGTTCAAACGGCACCTCCTCTCTGGAGCCTCTGAC
The DNA here is from genome assembly GCA_039655065.1 of Glossophaga mutica. Taxonomy (NCBI): domain Eukaryota; kingdom Metazoa; phylum Chordata; class Mammalia; order Chiroptera; family Phyllostomidae; genus Glossophaga; species Glossophaga mutica. Next base: position 28,111,040 of record CM077315.1, read on the forward strand.
TGCTCCCTCCCCTGGGCTCCTGTGGCCCCAGTGTCCCTCACACACCGTCATACCCCAGGGGTCTCTCAGCACCGTGAAGGAATGAGTTCTCTGAGAGCAGGGAGAGTTTTCTCACTCACCCAGTACCTAGCTCTGAGAGTGCGCTCAGAGTATATACATGAATGAAGTGAGTAAATGACTGCTAAAGCCCGTGACACCAGGAGTGAACGAGGAGATGAGTGATTAGATGATAAACCCAGGCGGGATTAGAGGATGAGTCCACGTGTTTACCCTCTGGCTTGTGGCCACAGGGAAGGCTTGCTTCCTGTTTTTTCTCCCCCCAGCCCCCACTCCCGTCATCTATATCTATTTCTATAGTCAGACCTCCCTCTTCTCCCTCTTATAAGGACACATGTTATTACAGAGGGCCCACCTGGATCATCTAGGGTGATCCCCCATTCAAGAACTTCAATTTAATCACACCCACAAAGTCCCTCTGGCCATATAAAATCAGCCACAGTTTCCAGGGATTAGGACCTGGACATCTTTGGAGGCCATTATTCTACCTACCACAGATTTCCCAAAAATGCCCCAGATCTTGTACACACAACACCTGCCCAAGCCTTCAGATTTCAGCCTAATCTTCAGCATCCGCAGGGGCTTTTCAGGCATTTGAGGTCAGAGAGAGTCCTGAGTTTGACTTATGGATTTCTCTCTTATTTCTCTCTTTTTAGCTTCCCTCAGCCTCTGTCATCAGATAGTCCATAAAATGTAATGTATGCGGTTAACGCCCACAGGACGCCCAGCACATCCTCGGCACGCAACCAACCCCGGTTCTTGTCCTGCTCTGACTTTCCCCCATGGAAAACCCACAGCTGGGGTCTTTGCACACTAGGAGAGCTGGAAGGACTCAGAAAGCACGTGGCATCCCACAGACCTCTCCATTCAAGGCCGCCTTGGCAGGTCTTCCCATTTCCAGGCACTACCAGAAGGTGATTTCTAAAGTCTCCTTGTTTTCTCTAATGATAAGTCCTTGAAGGGATGTGCATAGATCCCATAGACATTTTAGCTTAAGTTTCAGCTAGCACCTCCACCTAAGAGCCAAAGCCACAGGGTCCATCTCAGACAGCTAGACACAATGACCGAACATGCCGGTCCCCAAGCCCCCTGCTTGTCGGGCGGGCTCTGCTCTCCTGATGCAAGCCCCAGCTTACCCCTGGCAAGACCCTCTACCACTGTGGAAGTGGTTTGGGACCTCTTCTCCCAAGGAAGGCACTCCCTTCCCTTATACAGAAACCCAGGAAAGTCTCTCTGCCATCTGTGCTAACTCTATTGTACACCACACAGCAGCGCTAACGTTCGGTTCTTATTTTAAAAATCAACCTCCGGCGGCTCTTCTCTTCTTAGCCTTGTCCTAGGCAATGTCTATGAAACTGGAGTTTGGGTGAGCTGTGTAAGATCAATGGTTCAGAACGTCGATCTGGAAAGCCTGGATCCCCTACAGCTGTGTGACCTGGGGCAAGCTACTTACACTTCCTGGGCCTCCTCCGTTTCCACATCTGCAGAATGGGACTAGCAATAGCATGTACTACATAGGGTAGCTGAAAGGATTAAAAACGAGTTTGCACACGTGAAGTGCTTAGAACTCCTCTGTGCTGTTTTAACAACTGGCTCGGAGGTGAGCCCTGATTTGCAGTATGTGCTGATATCCAGTCTCCCTGGTATAAATGTTTCCATCAAGGTTGGTTTCAGCTACCAATGTGAAGTCCCCAAACGTGGAGCTGGGAAGGGATGAACACAGTGTGTTCCTGTAAGCCAGTAGTAATGAAACCGGAAAAGTCGGCATTCATGCTGCCCGTCACTACCAGGACCAGTAAGTGGAGACAAGGATTAAATCTTTATCAGTCCTTATGGGCGATTTATGCAGATGGTGATCTGAGAAGATGGTGGGTTCAGTACTCTAAAAACCATCATAACATCTCATCTGAAGCGAGCCTTTTTATAAGGAGAAGAAAAGGGTAGGGAAAGGGTTTGGGAAAAAAGGTTAATCAGATAAGAGTTGTGGTCCAGTGGCTTTCCTGGCACTTCTGTATCTGCTGATTAACAGTTCTCGCACTGTGGCTCAGATACCATCTCCATTGCTGGTGGACCCCCAGGGCACAAAATTTGAATTGCTTGTCCACCTCCTGGAGACACGTAGGTCACAAATTCCAGTTCCTAGAACAACAGCTTTCCACCTGCTTCAATCACTTATGCCTATTAACTGTAACTAAAGCTAAAGTCATTAACTCTTGAATTCCCCTATCACTAATAGCTGAATCCAGCGCACCTTTGAGCACACAGCACCTGGGAGTGTTAGGTTAGTCAGTGGTTCTCAAAGTGGAGGCCTTGGACCGGCAGCATCAGTACCACCTGAGGCCTTGCTAGAAATGCAGATTCTTGGGCTCCACCCAGGCCCACTGGCGTAGAATGCTTGGGATGGGCCTGCGGAATCTGCATTTTAACTTGCCCTCCAGGTGATTTGGTGCATATTCAAGTGGCAGAGCTGCCGATGGAAGGGTTAGCTTCTGGTATTGTATATTTTAATACATTCCAAGAATTGCATAGCAATGAACAGAATGACTGTTCTCTGTGTGCCCTGAAGTCACTGCAAAAATTGCCAGCCTGATATCCATGACCTTTTAGGAAGACTCTCCTAATACCAGGGAACACTGAGAGCCACAGAAGCAGAGGGACAGCCCCAAGGCCGCAGAGCTCGTCGGAGGCAGAACCGGAATCAGAGCCAGGTGCCCACACTCCCTCTGTTCTCTGCCCAGGGACCCCGTCTCTGGTGATTGCTGGGGTTCATCTAACGCCTTTGGCCTTCCGACTTTTCTTAGTTGGTGGGGTTTGTCGATTCTCAAAAGCCCCCCGAGGAAAGGCAATGTGATTTCATGTGAGAAAGTGCAGGCTTGGGGTTCAGACAGAGTTCACATGCCAGTGATACCACTTCCGGCTGTGTGACCTCAGGTGGGAGGGCGGGCCATCTCCAGCATAAGCTCCTCACCCAGCAGGTGGGGATGCCTGGCTCATCCAGGACAGGCTGCGCCAACACTTGGCACCCGGACGCACCCTGGCCCTAAGGTCATCCCAGAGTTGAAATCGGAAACTCTGAAACCAGAGCCCAGAGCAGCGTTTCAAGCTTGGAACAGAAGGATGCCACGAAAATGGCCTCTGCCGTTAGCATTTTTTAAACTGAAATAAAGTGCAAATCATGAATAATTAAAGAGTTGTCGTGTCCTGTTCTTATGATGGATTCTCAGAACACTTGGGGGTGTCCTGATGCGGGCTGTCACTACCAGGAGTCGTTCATCATTACCGGGGTCCCCAAGAGAGGGTTGTCACCGCCAGAGCCCCAAGGGGGAATATTTATTACAAGCATCTGCAGCATCTTCCTCCCGACCTGGTCCTCTTACCCATCCCCCACCCTCTCTTTACAGGTTTATTAAAAATTCCTTTTACTGCAGTACAAATAACTATTGAAGTCCCCAGGTTGGTCTTTGGAGAAATCTATACACAGCCATTCTCAGTTCTCCCCTGTTTCCATGTCACAAAGCCTAATTGAAACAAGTTTTGATAATGTCCCCACATATCCTCCCAGGCCTTGTCACATGGCCAATATTTTAGTACAAAGACAGCCCCATTTACTGAGCACCCACTATGGCCCGGGTGCCCTCCTAGGTGCTAGGAATAGAGAAAGGAAGGGAGCAGGGCTGCAAGGAAAAGAAAGCCGTCTGAGGGGCAGACAGGCCTGGAGGCCAGGCTGGGGCCCTGGGCACTGCATGTGCTGCCTCCATGTTCTAGAGGGAGGGGCGAAAGGGGGAGGGAAGGAAGAAGAAAGGGAGAGAGAGAAGGAGAGGGCGAGACGGACAGAGAAAAGGAGAAGGTGGAGGAGGAGGAAGAAAAGGAGAGAAGAATAAATGGGAGGAAAGGAAGAAGGGAGAAAGGAAGGAAAAAAAACAGAAGTATAGACTTCGGAGCCAACAGACTTGGGTTCAAATCCCAGCTTTGCCACTTCCTAGCTTTGTGATCTTAGGCAAGTAGCTTCACTTCTCTGAGCCTCAATTTCCTCCTCTGTAAAATGGTTCGACAACATCGCATCCCTTGTAGATGTGTGCTTCTCATACAGTAGGCCCTCACTTAAAATGGGAACTCCTGCAAGGGAAGGGTTCTTGCTCCCCTTCCCCAAACTACCCAACCAGTTTCTGGTCTCAGCACTGAGGCTTCAAAGCTGAGGGCTCCCTGGGAGGCACAGAGGTAGTCCTTCCCACACGTAAATGCAACCTGAGATCCTACGTTACTGTGACTGTGGACCTTGGGGACTGGTGGGTATTCTCCCTCGCAGCTGGTGGGTCCCCAGCCTCCCTTCAAAGGCCCAGCCTTGTGGTTAGGGTTTTCCCTCAGCCCAGGGACAGCCCAGCCCCCCGTGCCATCTCAGCACAATCCCCCAGGCAGGGGAGGCCAGAGCCCACCCACAGCATCTGCTTGGGGTGCTATAAATCCACCAGGATAAACCCTACCAGGGACATCTCCCTGTCACACAGGGTGAGGGTGCTCAGCCCACATTGAATATCACTTCTGTAGTTTAAAAGACTACATTAAGAAGAAAAAGCTCATAATTTAACCTCGAGTTTAAGGACTACATTTCTAAGGCACATAAGGGAGAACTGGTCCGCCCTCACTGCCCTTTCAATGTCATGACCCTGGGAGTCATTTTCAAGACAGATTCATTATTTGCAGTTTTGACATATTTTAAATATTCCTTAATGGCTATTGAGCTTACTCAGTGTTAAGTGAGAGATCGAGGAATCTGAGTATAGGGAGAACCTGGAACCACACTGGACAGAACGCTTTCCTGGAGCAGGGGCCCAAGTGGCTCTGTGCAGCAGCACGCAGTCTGAAGTGAGCTGTCCACACTGTAGGTAAGCAGAGCCCCTGAGGTCAGACTCAAGCTGGGAGTCAAGCCCCCGCTGACGACGGGAGCTCGGGCCGCCACATACAGCAGGCAGCCAGCAGGGATGGGTACCCAGAGAGGTGGCAAGGGTCAGGCTCAGTGCAGAAATGATCTAAGTATTTCAGGCAGAAAGCAATGCAGTACAAGGTGCTTACAACCCTGAGGGCTGGAGCCGGAGCGTCTCCAGTTCATCTGTGGTAATCAGCTGCAGGTGCCGCGGAGCCGACCCAGCCAGGGAGCTGCCACTGCCGGGAGAGTAGAGAACCAGAGAGCTGATGAGGGGACAGTTGGGTCCAGAACACACCCTCAGAGATGCAACCCAGGGTCAGAGCCCCTCTGCTGCTCCGCACGTGCTCTGGGCACCCACAGAGCTGGAGGCTGGACACCAGTATCCCAAGGAGTTCACTTGCCAAGAGAAAGCAGGCCACGGAGAGATGGCCTCACCCTCTCGCCTGCCTTCCAAATCTCACATGAGTGCATCTACTTGGCACAACCTCCTCTGCACCCAGACCCTGGCTCTGAGAGAGTTTGGGGAATTCATTGTTAACTTACAGTATTGGCAGCACTAGAAGGAGGTGAGAATGAGTGCTGCTGCCAAGGGTTATGACCCAGGAGTGGGACCACACACCACGGGAGGTCAAGGACCTAGACGGGGGCCTGGGAAAGGGGTGAAACTGCGGTTCAGAGGGGTTTTGTAACTTGCCCGTGGCCATGCAGCAAGCGAATGGCAGGGCCCAAATTAGAACCCATTTACTTAACCATGACATGACATTAACTACCACTATTCGCCTTTGATCTTCTTCTTTTTTTTGTATTTATTTTTATTTTTTAATACATTTTATTGATTATGCTATTACAGTTGTCCCATTTCTTCCCCATCATTCCCCTCCACCCTACACACCCCCTTCCACCCACATTCATGTCCCCCTTTTAGTTCATGTCCATGTGTCGTAAGTTCTTTAGCTTCTGCATTTCCCACACTATTCTTGCCCTCCCCCTGTCTATTTTCTACCCACTGTCTGTGCTACTTATTCTCTGTACCTTTTCTCCTCTTTCCTCCTCCCACTCCCCTGTTGCTAACCCTCCATGTGATCTCCATTTCTGTGTTTCTGTTCCTGTTCTAGTGGTTTGCTTAGTTTGCTTTTGTTTTAGGTGTGGTTGTTAATATCTGTGAGTTTGCTGTCTTTTTACTGTTCTATTTTTGATCTTCTTTTTCTTAGATAAGTCCCTTTAACATTTCATATAATCAGGGCTTGGTGATGATGAACTCCTTGAACTTGACCTTATCTGAGAAGCACTTTATCTTCCCTTCCATTCTAAATGACAGCTTTGCTGGATAGAGCAATCTTGAATGAAGGTCCTTGACTTTCATGACTTGGAATACTTCTTTCCAGCCCCTTCTTGCCTAGAAGATCTCTTTTGAAAAATCAACTGACAATCTGATGGGAACTCCCTTGTAGGTGACTGTGCCCTTATCCCTTGCTGCTTCTAGAATTCTCTCCTTCATTTTAATCTTGGCTAATGTAATTATGATGTGCCTTGGTGTGTTCCTCCTTGGGTCCAACTTCTTTGGAACTCCCTGAGCTTCCTGGACTTCCTAGAAGTCTATTTCCTTTGCCAGATTGGGGAAGTTCTCCCTTATTATTTGTTCCAATAAGTTTTCCACTTGTTGCTCTTCCTCTTCCCCTTCTGGTACCCCTATAATTCGGATGTTGGAACGTTTAAAGATATCCTGGAGGTTCCTAAGCCTCTCCTCATTTTTTTGAATTCTTGTTTCTTCCTTGTTTTCAATTTGGCTGTTTGTTTCTTCCTTCTGGTCCACTCCATTGATTTGAGTCCCAGTTTTCCTCCCATCACTATTGGTTCCCTGTGAGTTTTCCTTCATTTCACTTATTGTAGCCTTCATTTGTTCATCTAATTAGTGAGCAAAATCAACCAATTCTGTGAGCATCTTGATCACCAGTGCTTTGAACTGTGCATCTGATAAGGTTGGCTATCTCTTGTCGCTTGATGGATTGGCTCTGGGGCTTTGATCTGTTCTTCCATTTGAGCCATTTTTGTTTTTTTGAGGTTTTTTTGGGGTCTGGTCTCAGCTGTTACATAGTGAGGGGCGAAGCCTTAGGTGTTCCCCAGGGCGGGGCAGCCCAGTCGCTGGGTTGTGATGCTGTATGTGGGGGCAGGGTCCAAGAGGGAACAATGGCGCTTGCTTTGCTCTCTCTTGGATTCCAGTCCCTTCCACCACTTCCCCTTCACCTGGATTATCTGCACACAAATGTGGGACTGCCTGGTCAGTCAGCCACCTTGCGTGGTCTCACTGAGTCTGCCCGTTGCCACCCCATCCGTGCCCAGGGTCCGCTAGCAGCCGCCTGCGCGCCTGGGTCCACCAACCTCCACTTTTTCCTTCTGCGACTCCGCCCCTCTTACTGATCTGGATGAATGGTTGTCAGACTTTCATACAGTTCAATTTTCTATCAGCTCTGATTGTTTTCTTGTTCCTAAATCTTTGTTGTCCTTAATTTTGGTTGTGCGAGGAGGCACAGTTTGTCCACCTATGCCTCCATCTTGGCTGGAAGTCTGATCTTCTTTTTAAATGAGAAACGAATTGGCGCTTCCCTAAATACAGTTTGTTTCACACAATTGTTCCAAAATATGAAATACACAGGGAGGTAAATAATAAAAGGTATTGTGGAGAGCAACCAGAATCTGCATTGTAGACAGTGCCTGTGCTTCTGCTGGGAGCTAACTCCATTCTAAAAGCAAGTCGACTGACCCTGCTAAACCACTGTAACCAGATCCCTGCTGGGAGTGACGACCCATGGGGTTAGGGAGTGGGGAGCAGGGGTGCTGCTTCTTGGAGGATACTCGATCATCCCAGAAGCAATCTATTATACAGTCCCACGGTTGCCATAGCAACTCCCCATATGGGCTGTTTAAATAACATAGAGGAAGCATCCTCTGTCTCTAGGCAATTGTGGATTTGAAGAGTGATTCCTTCCTTCATCCAACAAATATCTAAAAGTGTCATCCAGGGGTGGCAAACAAATGCGTGTAGGAATCAGACGGTTAACGTAGAGGAGTTCACGTCAAAGGTTGGCAGGGGAGTTAACTGGAGAGCTGGGGTCCGTGGGGCCCCGCAGAGCACACCCCACACGGTCTGCATGGGCAGGCGTGACTCAGTCCCAGCCCCTCCTTGCCCAGCAGGAATGTAATCCACATGTTATTGGAACTCCAGATTTGTCAAAAAAAAGAAAAAGAAAAAATCGAGAGCTGGGCTTTTATGTGAAAGCTTTTCAGTTTTAAACATTAGCAACAAATTCAAAGCTGGGGGAGGGGGGCTTCTGAATACTGTGGTGCAGGTTGTGCCCAGTACATCTCAGGGGTCACCACCGGTCTCACATAAGTCCCAGTGAACAGTGCATTGGCCACTGCGCATCAGCAAATCGCACAGATATACGTGTGTGGTCCAATCACGCTGGGGGCCAGATCCGGCTTAGGAGTCCCCGGCTCGCCAGTTCAAACTCTAACTATTAGCCATAGAGGGTTGGCTAAACTAACAATAATTGTACACCGCCCAGTATGAGCCACAAATGGAAAAAAAAAAAAAAAAAGATGACTATGGCAGTAGTCACTGATGTGGAAAGAGCTCATCCTGGTTCGGTAAGTTGAAAGAGTGGGTTATAAAACATGAACACAGCATAACCTCAATTTTTAAAAATAAAATTGTGTATGCTCTGTTAAAAAAGTCTGCAAGGTGGTCCCCCTAAATGTGATGGTTACCTCTGGGAAGTTGAGTTTCAAACCGCTTGCATCTTTATTTTCTTTATCTCTGCTTTCTAAATATTTTTATGATGACAAGTAATACTTATAAAATGGAAAAATTCAAGTCTATTTCCAAAAGTCTTGTAAAATGGAATCACAGTTTCTCTTTCAACCAAAGGGAGGAGAGTGTGGTCAAAAGTCGTAGTTCCCAAATTCAAATGCGCCTCAGCCTTGCCCTGGGGGTGTGTTTCAGTGCAGGCTTCCAGCCCATCTACACACTTTCGGCCTCAGCGGGCCAGGGGCAGGGCTGGAGTGATTCGCCTTTCGCCACATTCCAGGTGATGCTAATGCAGTCTCGGACCAGACACATTAAAAGCCAAGGTCAAAAAGCATCATTAGGGTCTATGCTCTGCAAAGACCTTCTTGTTAGAGTATGTAAGAATTGCTAGGTAAATTTGCTTAAAAAAAAAAGCAGATTCTGGGACAATCCCAAAGATCCTGACTCAGTAAGTCTAGGATGGGGCCCGGGAATCTACATTTCCGCAAATATGCCAGGTGGTTTTGCTATGGGTATCTGGGGACACCCTTTGAGGAGCCAGACGCTTTGCGGTGCAAACCCATTTAGGTGGCACCCATTTGTTAAGTAAGCATTCACTGGGTTCCTACCGTATGCCAGGCACTGTGCCAAGACCTGTGAGAGCCGGACAGATGCCAGAGCAGCAAGTACCCTGGTGGAAGGCTTCTGAGGAGGCCAATGAGCGGGGGTGCAGGGTTACAGGAGGCGGGGGCCTGGGCAGCGGGTGCCCCCGAGTGTTACTGAGGGAGGCACCCTGAGGAGGGTGCTGGAAGTATCTGGGGGCATTCTTCCTCTTGATTTTCCAGACCAACAGTTTCGTTCCCATTGGTTGGTGTTTGAATCTTCAAACTCAAAACTCGTGCTGCTGAGCAGCACCCGTGGGGTTGGACCTCCACGAGCACTCAGCTTTTTCCTTAGTTGCCACTGCCGCTTCCATCAGCTCTACTTGAACCGAGTCCTCAGCTGCCGGTGAGCAGCCTGACCTTCCTCCCTGTGGTCACTGGGTATGCTGCGTAAATTCTTTCGTTTGCCCATTGCAAAACCATTTCTAAATTTCTAAACCAACAGGAAAACAGAAACTAATCTAACAAAGTCCCACCTGCCCGTTACACAGATGCTTACATTTTATTGTATATATTTCCTGCAGCTCTTTAAAAACTGAATGAAACAAATACGCAGCAGGAGTCCCACGCTGACGCTCTCTTTCCCTCCTCTCTCCCTGCCCAGGGCTCACCCCTCATTCCCATGGCATTCATGTAATTTCGCTCCTGTGTATCTATGCACATTGTTCTGTTTGAAAATTTAGCTTCGTTGTTCTCATTCTGTAATCATCATCGTTTTGCAAATTGCCCTTTACGCCACCCTTGAGCTTTGGGACTTATGGGAAGAATCACAATCTGTCCCGCCTGTGCACGCCACCCACGGCTTTGCATGTCCTCGGCAGCAACAGGAGACTCGGGAACTGCCAACGAGGAAAGCACCCGTGTCGAGGTCTGTGCCAGTTCTTGCGGATTTACCAGAAATAACCCATGGTAGACTGTTAGCCCTCCGTTCACAAGGGCCTCATTTCTCTCTCACCCCCACCTGCAGGGGCAGCCCCCACAAACCAGGCCTCCAGCACAGGCAGACAGAGCCTCCTCCCCAGGCTCACACAGCGGGAAGGTGTCCCCTTCCGAAGGAGATTAAGCAGGTCTCTGTGGCCAAGTCCTGTGGAGTCCCAGATGCCCTGTGCTGCCCTTGACCCCACAGCAGCCCCAGCCCTGGTGCACGCTCCGCCCTCCCTGTGGTGTCTCCAGAGATGGTTAAAAGGGGGAAGTAGTTGAAGTAATGGGTTCTAGACCCGGAAGGTGGAGGAGCTGGACAGGGCTCGAAGCAGGTGGACAGGTACATAAGATACACTCCTTCCCTTCAGGCATAATACTGGGGACAGATAGAGGTGGCAGCCAGCTCCCAGGCAGAGGAAGCTGTGAAGCCCCCAGCTTCTTGGCCCAGTTCACCACAGAACAGGTCTGATCCTGGTCTGAGAAGGTTGTGGGTTCTCTGTGTGGCTTAGAGCCAGGCAGTGCCCCTCCTGCTCCAGCGAGGTCCCGCTCACGGATTATTTCCTGAGCACCTGTATGCCAGGCACTGAGGACTCGTCTCTGCCCTGAAGAGGTTCAGTTAGTAGGGGAGTGGTAAAGCCAATGAGAGAGGGAAGGTTCCTGGAGCTCCTGTAAGAAATGACAACTAGGCCCTGGCTGGTGTGGCTTGGTGGATTGAGTGCTGGCCTGAGAACCAAAGGGTCGCTGGTTCAATTCCCAGTCAGGGCACATGCCTGGGTTGTGGGCTAGGTCCCTAGTAGGGGGCACGTGAGAGGCAACCACATACTGATATTTCTCTCCCTCTCTTTCTCCCTCCCTTTCCCTACCTTTAAAAATAAATGAAATCTTTAAAAAAAATAAAAAAGAAATGACCATTGGCTAGGGGTCTGAAAACAACAGAAATATGTGGACAAAGAAAAAAGGTTCTATGGACAGTAACCTCACAGGGTGATGGATCATAAATGCTAAGTGGGCAGGTCGTGGTGGGCAGTCACACCTTAGGCGACTTTTTCAGTGAAAGGTTTTAAGCCAGCCCTGTCCATTGTTCTTGTGCATCTGGATTAACATACCTTTGAAATGCCTGGGCACACTTCAGAGAGGTCAAATGTCCTACCTGAGGTCACATAGCCACATGGCAGAGGTGGGATTTGAACCCTTCCTTGTTACCTTGTGCTGGTGCCCAGTACCAGCCCCATCACCCCACCAGGGGTTCTGACAGCCCTTCCCAAAGCTCATGCAGCTGTCAGTCAGCATGCTCCGGCCCTCAACATGATATTGCGTTGGGCCCATGGTGGTGGTGCTGACAAGCAGGGGCAGAAGGTTCTAGAAATCTGTCACTGCTTTGGTGTTAGGCTGGGAGGTGCTCAGGGCCAGCGCTTCCCCAGAACAAGGAGGGTCTCCCAGGACTATGCAGAGAGCAGCCATCATAACGTTAAGCAGCTTGCACCGCTCACCCCGCTTAGTCCTTGTACAAATGCATAAAGTAAGGCTGTGGTCAGAAGGTATGTCCTGGATTCACATGTTAGAATCCCAACGCCCCATGTGATGGCATTGGGTGTGGCCTTTGTGGGGTGATCAGGTCACGAGTGTGGAGCCCTCCTGCATAGGACTACTGCCCTTGTGAAAGAGACCCCACAGAGCTCCCCGGGCCCTTCCATGTGGGACACAGTAAGAAGTCTGTGACCCAGAAGAGGGCTCAGTCCTGACCATGCTGACACCCTGATCTTAGACTTCCGGGCTCCGAACTACACGAAATCAATTTCTGCCGTTATTAGTCACCTAGACTGTGGTATTTTGTGACAGCAGTGCCGCAGACTCAGATAAGGCCCCGGTGAACAGAGGAGGAAACTGAGGCTGCCTGGCTGGCCACCTCCGACCTGACAGCCTGCACGCTGGGCTCCCTCGATGAGTCATCTCCTTGCAGCGGCTGTTTTTGCTTCATGTCTTTGCCTCTCTGTGGCTCACTGAGAAACAGAGAACAGGAAGCAGCAGGGAGACTGTCATGAGGGCAGCCTGTCCTGGGGGTGGGGGCAGCAGGAGGCCTTCTCCCACCAGGGCAGCACCTGGGGCTGGGCTCCCCTTTCCAGCTCAGATAGTCCCCTGGAGAGCAAATGCCCAGCAGGAGGGCCACTAAGTTGAGAAACAGATGCCTCCCCCGGGATCAGTCAGCCAGGAGCAGCCCTACCTCCCTGAGGACACAGGAACACCCACTGCAATTACGGCTTATTTTACTGTAGATCTGCTCTGCCCCAGCCCAACCCCCTTGCAAGCCCCTGAGCACGAGGGTACCCCAGGCCTAGCACAGGGCCTGGTCACATCAACTGTGGTGCTTTAAAAAGGTCACACAGGTCTTGATACTCCTCCCATTGAGACCCCTTCCCTTGAACTTGGGAGTTCATGACCACTTTCCCCCAGGACAGTACTACGGAAATGCTGCCGCATGACTGGAGGCTTGGTCAGGAAAGGCCACGCAGCTTCTCCCTTGTCCTCTGGGACACTTTCTCTGTGGGCAGCAGCCACCATCTAAGAAGCCCACACCCCTGACACCATCATGCCAAAGAGGCCATGTCAGGTGCTCTGATCCACAGCTCAGCTGACCTCCTGGACCACAGTGTCAGCCCCTGGTTACGTGAGTGGGCCAGCCTGGACATCCTGCCCAGTCAATCTGAACACAGCCAAATGAGAGACCCCTGCTAGCAAGAACACTTCCTAAATTCCTGTCCCACAATATCAAGGGCAAAATAACATGGTGGTTTTACACTATTCCATTCAGGTAATCTGGAACAGCTGTTGAACGAGCAATGCATGAAGTAATTCAGAGTTGTGTTTTAGCAAGGAGACTCGAGCACCCAGAGCTTCATCCCTAACCCCTGCCAGGCCCTGATGGAGGCCCGAAAATATCGGGAACCTAGCAGGTGCTGGTTACAGGGAATAAGGAGATGGTAAAGTCAAGGTCTCTTTGCTTTTGAAGACCTCATGATCCCATCAAACACCCTCTGGAATCTCAGCAAATCCCTGAGCTGTAAAAATGGCAGAAAAAGAGCCAAGTGCAATGTAGATAAGCAATCTCTCAAATGCAGAGTGCAAAACACTGGTTATAAGGATGCTCAGGGAACTTAGTGAGGACCTCAACAGCATAAAAAGACCCAGTCAGAAACAAAGGATACACTAATTGAAACAAAGAACAATTTACAGGGAAACAACAGTAGAACGGGTGAAGCTGAGAATCAAATCAATGATTTGGAATAGAAGGAAGCAAAAAACAACCACCTAGAACAAGAAGAAAAAAGAATCCAAAAAAATGAGGATAGCATAAACAGCCTCTAGGGCAAGTTTGAGAGTTCCAACATTCACCTCATAGGGGTGCCAGAAGGAGAAGAGCAAGAAATTGGAAATCCATCTGAAAAAATAGTCGAAGAAAACTTCCCTGATTTGGTGAAGGAAATAGGCATGAAAGTCCAGGAGAAGCAGAGTCCCAATTATGATGGATGCAAAGAGGCCCACTCCAAGACGCATCATTATTAAAAGGCCAAAGGTTAAAGATAGAGAAACTCTTAGAAGCAAGAGAAAAGAAGTTAGTTACCAGGAGGTTGCCGGATGAAAGGGGGGAAGGAGAGAATGAGTGAAAAGGCAAGGGAATTAAGAAGTGCGAATAGGTGGTTACAGAATAGCCAGGGGGGTGTAAAGTGCAGTATAGGAAATGGAGAAGCCGAAGAACTTAGACGCATGACCCCATGACCCGTGGACATGAACAATGGTGGGACGACTGCCTGAGGGAGTGGGGGGGGACTGGGCGGAGGGAGGCAAAGGGGGAAAATCAGGACAATGGTAATAGCATCATCAATAAAATACATTTAAGATACATAAATAAAAACAAGCTCCTTGACGCACGAACCCAGCCCCACCCTCTTTGCTCTTCCCTTCAGCAGCAGCCCCGTGGAGCCCTTGTCTACAGTCCCCTCGTCCCACCACCCCTTGGCCTGCTTCACCCCTTCTCTCCTTCAGTTCTGAGGTGTCACTTCCTAGGGGAAGCCCTCCTTGATGCCTCCGACCGGGCCTAACCCCTCCGTCATTTTCTCCCATAGAACCTGGCTTTTCTTTGAAGGGGGGTTTATCCTCACCTGTGATTGTCCCGAGTTCTCTGACCAGAGCTAAACGCCCATAGGCCAGGGAGCCAGAGACCCAGTTTGGTCCCCCGTGTTCTGCATGTAGGAAACACCAGGGCACGCAGCATGGGTAAGACCTAGTGGCAGGCGTGATATAGTAACTGAGCGCCTACTGGGCACCCTCAGATTGTGCTGCTCCTTAGGCCTTCCCACCTAGCAGAGTGGGTAATACTCTTGCTGATTTTGCAAATGAAGAAACTAAGGCTGAAAGAGGTTGATTAACTTTTCTAAAGCCACACAGATGAGAGCAGAGGAGCAGGTATTAGAACCCAGGTATGGCTGGCATGGGCCAGGGGTCAACCTCCAGCTCTGTGCTGTAGCGGGGCAGCTTAATTGTGGCCTTGGCCACACAGGGCAGGACTCCTTCCCGCTCTGACTTTGGTTTCTGCCCTTTCCCCACCCCCTCCCCACCCCACCCAATTGCCTGAGTCTGAAACTCTTCCTGCCTGATTCTGATGTCCCATCGGGTCTAGCATGCTAGAAGTCTGGGTTTAAAGCTCCAGGACAACCTCAGAAAGGATGTCACAGCCCAGCTTTTCCTGAAAAGACAGAGGGGAGGCTTCTGGCCACGCAGGAAATATCCAAATCCTGCTGTCTCACCGTCATCTCAATTCCAGGGCCTCTCCACTCCCCTCAAAAGCCTCAGCACAGGGGCATCAGGAGACCTAGGTTCAAATCCCAGCTCTGCCTCTTTCTACCTGGGTGGTCTCAGGGGAATCAGTCTCTCAGAGCCTCTGTTTCCAGAAAATGGGGACACAAACAGCGACAATTTCTTAAGGCGGTTGTTAAAAACTAAAGTAAGATTCTCAGCAGGAATGTGCCCAGCCACCACTAGCTCCATAGGTGCCTGTTAAATCTGAAGATGACAATGGCCTTTGTTTTTATAATAAAAAAAAAAAGCTTTATAAGGCAAATCAGACAAACTTGTTTTTTGAAAAACAAAACAATTTTATTTCTGTAAACTGTCTGAGTGCAGATGTTCACAACTCCAGTACAGCACAGGTTTCCTCCCCACAAACAAAACAAAGAAAAAGAGAGAGAATATAAAACATGCTCATGAAGAACCAAGCCAATCTCATCTTTCTTTGAAAAAATAAAAAAAAAAAAATAACCCTTTGAACGTGTGGCGCAGACGCAGGAGTCCCGGTGCCCCCGAGGCCAGGTGCCGCTGCACACCCAGCTCAGGTGGCAGAGAGGACCTCCGGCCCTAGAGATCGATCCCTGCTGTGGGCAGAGGACCCGAAAGTACAGAATCAGTTTCCAGTCCTACCTACATTCCCGCTCCGCACCCCGGCCTCTCTCCCGGATGTCCTCGTCCCCTTGGGAGCCTCTGAACTGGCCCTGAAAGACCCCCTCTGTCACGTCTGGACTCAGACCCTTCCCCACTCCATGCCACAGTGGGACTCCAACCAAAAGGGCGGGGAAGCGAATGCCAGGCGACTTTTAAGGCAAATTTTCTCTCTTCTCCTTCGGTCTGAGTCAGGCCTACACCTCTCACCACCGAGCACCATCTCTGCAGCTTAGGCAACTTTGAATGAGGTGGGGGAGGGGCCCTGGAGCACATTCCGGGAGGTCTGAGCCTGACATGTGGGGCGAACGGGTGTGCTTATGAAGGCCGCCGGCGGTGGCGTGGCTCCGGGCACAGCTGCCTCCTCGGCGCTAGGCCGGTGGGCACGCCAAGGAAAACCAAGACGGCAGCACTGGCGTGGGCTCCAGAGCAACATGAGGTCTCGGCAGAGGAGGCCAGGCAGGCTCGGAGAAATGCCAGGGAAAGGGGTCACCATGGGAGGTACCTCAGATCTGAGGATGTCACCGCAGGAGGCACCAAGATCTGATCTTGGCGTCACAATAATTTTTCTTCAGAACAAGAAAGGGGGGCACAAAAGAGAAAGAAGGTAAAAGAAAGACGTTCCATGAGCTTCGGGAGATGGGACGTATCAGGACTCATGAGGGAAGCAGGGAAGGGGAGCTGGGTTGCAGACAGGGTGGTGGGTTGTTGCCTTTCATTGCATCTCCTCTCCCTGATGGGCTGGTAGCTGAAGCCGAGGTCCCCTCCCCCGGAGAGCAGGCAAATGACTTTGGCAAGGGGCGGGGGAGGGCTGGGGTTACTCGGTCTGGGCGTCATAATTGGCTCCCCCAGCCTTCTTGAGCTCATTCTTGATGAAATCTTCCTCCAGCTCCTTCCGATCACTGATCACAAACTCTTTAGCAAAATTCTGCAAGAACAAAATAAAACAGAGTTCCTGGTGAGAAGGGACAGGATCTAAGCATTGCTCAGGCAATACACCAGGAAGTCTCAGCACCTAAAATACTAAGAAATGGTCGAAATAAAAATTTGGTGGCAAAATAGTTTGGCAGAAGAAGAAACATGAGTAAAGATCAGAAAATGGGTAAAGTGAAGGTGCTGTGTAGTCCCAGGACCATGGAGATAGGCCAAGGTCAGATGTGGGTTTGCATTCCAGCTCCGTTACTTCCTGACTATATTACTTTGGACAAGTTCCTCCGACTTTCTGTGCCTCAGTTGCCCCATTTGTGAAAAACCACCATTAGGCGAATAATAGGAGATAAGGTTAGAAAGATAGGCTGTTGTGCCGGTAAATGTTTAATACCAGGTTCTCAAAAAGAGAGAAAGAAAGAAGTGAGGGAGAGAGAAAGCAGAGAGAAGCCCTGATTTCTGGCTTTTGCCCATTTCCATGGTGTAAATATTCCTATGGTGGTTGATTTCAAGCTACCAAATGACATCACTGTCCATGGAGTTGGAAAGAGACACGTGATCGGCTCTCATGAGCTGGTATAAGCTAGCTCCCCCGCGTCATAATGGGGGCAGGGTTTCCAGGCCCAGGGCTGAGTGATGAGCCCAGGCGCTGAATGCTCAAAGCATGTACTGAGCTCTCAGCCGCACTCAGTTACTTTCGGGCAGGGGTTTGCATTCATTTAACAAACATCATGCCATGTGACAGGGCTTTAGTGACATGCTAAACACGGGCACTGTGCCCTCTTCGGGTGCACGTTTCAAACACAAACCTCCACAGGCCAGCCATACACGAGGCTCTCGGTAAATACCTGTGGCATGAATGAGTGGAGCAGGTGATCTGGCTTATCGGATAACTCTGAGCTGTGAGGAATCGGCAGCTATTTTAACATGTGGATCAGAAGACTTCAATAAACAAGATAAACCTGAGGGTGGTGACAGATACCGAAAATTTTACCAAAACATAAATACCAAGTCTGAAAGTCAGAAAAATCAACCTCATAAACAAACTCCACAAGGAAATAACATCAATAATGACCACTATTTATTACACACGTATGTGTGCCAGACATCGCCACACACGGGCAAACTTAATTCTTAAAACCCTGTACTAAAACCCAACAGACCTCCTAGAGATCTACCCAAGCGAAATGAAAGTGTACATCTGCACAAACACTCACACACAAACATTATTAGCAGCATTATTTGTAATAGCCGAAGAGTGGAAACAATTCAAATGTCAGTTGACAGATGAACAGATAAGCAAAATATGATCTGTCCACATGATGGAATACTACTCAGCCATGAAAAAGAATGAAGTACTGATACATGCTACAACATGGATGAATCTCAAAACCATTATGGTAAATGAAAGAAGCCAGCCATGAAAGAGCATGGGGTGGAGAATTCCACTCATATAAAATGTCCGTAAAAGGGAAATCCACAGAGACAGGAAGTATTGACCAGGTAAGTGGCTGCCAGGGGCTGGAGGAGGAATAGGGAGTGACTATTAAAGTGTCTGAGGTTTTGGGGGGATGATGAAAATATTTGGGATGAAACAGAGGTGATGGTTGCACAGCACTGTGAATGCACTAAGTGCCACTGGATTGTATATTTTAAAATGGTTCATTTTATGTTATGTGAGTTTTACTTCAATGTAAAAAAACATGAATACAAATGTAAGTCACCATCCCTCCAAGTAGAATGACTAAGCCAAGAGAGCACTCAAGGTCAAGTTTTACAGTATCAACACAGACCGTTTGCCATGCCAAGCCACTAAGATACGAACAGGGAGGGAGGAGGGGGAGGTTACTATTTACCAAGCCACTAGTGTAGGCCAGGCACAGCCTCACACATTTTCTCATTTAATCCTCCCTCAGTATATTAGCTTTTTATTCGTGATAAGACCTGCAAGTTGGGCTTGGTGCGATTGTGTAACTCGCCCCAAATGACTAAACATTGTTTCTATTCCCTACTGTGCTGCCCAGGGTCTGTGTACATCCTCAGTACAAGTGAACCCCAGCTGGATGAAGGGACCAGAAAGGAGAACCGGGAATGAACATGTTTCCCAACCCAGAGCCCCAGTGGCACGGAGGAAGGGCAGAGGGCAGACTAGGGGGAAGGAAGCCAGCAGCTCAGGGGGCCTGTAGAAGGAAGCCCAAAGTCTCGCTGTCTGCGATAGCTATATATGGCAATCTAAAGCAATAAGGACACTCCTGTTTGTGTGGGTTAGCCATTAGAAGGTTCAGATTAAGAAGTAAGTTTGACAAGGGCTTAGAAACCTACGGGGAGCACAGTCCAACCTAAATCACAAGTATATGGGAAATCAAGGTATGGCCAAAATGAGGAACAAAACAGGATAAAAGAGACTAGTGAAAACAATAAACAATAAAGGCAAATGAACAAAACTACCTTTTAAAAAAGGCTGTCTCAAACTCCAAAAAAAGCAAGCCCAAACCCTATACTACATACCAGAGAGATGTTTAAAACCAGGAGATTAGCAAAAAATTATTCTACCAAACAAAAGTACATAGAAAAGCAACCTTATCCACCTCCACGATGGGGACCAGCACCCAGAGGGCAGACGGGAGGTGACAGCCATGGAGGGGCGGTCCCAGGAGGCCTCGCAAGCCTCCCGGCACCCAGGATGTGCACGCACCCTCAGGGGCTTCAAAAGTGAGTTGATTCTGCCCTGGCTGGTGTGGCTCAGTGGATTGAGCGCGGGCCTACGAACCAAAGGATCGCGGTTCGATTCCCAGTCGGGGAACATGCCTGGGTTGCGGGCCAGTTCCCAGCAGGGGATGCACGAGAGGCAACCGTACATGATATTTCTCTCTCTCTCTCCCTCTCTCCTTCCCTTCCCCTCTAAAGATAAATAAATAAAATCTTAAAAAAAAAAAAAAAGTGAGTTGATTCTACCCCTCATGATGTGGACTCTTCGAAAGTCCCCCAAAAGGTCTGATTCATCCTAAAACCCAACTCAAAAAGACCCTCACGTTTCTCCACCACCAGCAGTCCTCGCAAAGTGGGCCTTGGACCTGGCAAGGGAGACGCCAGCACCCCCACACATGGACTTCATTGTGTGTCTTTAAAAAGAGGCAGAGCCCTGGCCGCGCAGCTCAGTTGGTTGGAGTGTCGGCCCATTTGCCAAAAGGTTGCGGGTTTGATCCCTGGTCAGGGCATATGCCTAGGTTGTGTGTTCGATACCCGGTCTGGGCTCATGCAGGAGGCGACCGATCGATGTTGCTCTGTCTCTCTTTCTCCCTTCCTCTCTCTCTAAAATCAGTAAGCATGTCCTTGCGTGAAGATTTACAATAAATAAATCAATTAATTAAAAGAGACAGATATGAGCAAAAAGGGGTCTGTGGACAGCCAGACCCTGACCTGGGGGCAAGACCTGAGACCTGCAGAAGCCTGCAAGGACTTACCCACACTAAAAAGCACAAGAACACGCCTGCAACACTAACACATAGAGGATTTCAAGTTTTCCAGGAGCCCCTTTTGAGGAAAGCAAAAGAGAAACAGGTGACACTGATTATAAAAATATTTTGTCTAACTCTATGTATTTAAAATATTGCTACTTTAACGTGGTCAATGTATAAAATCATCGACGAGCTCTTCTACCTCCTTCCCTCCACACTGAGTCTCCCAGAGTCAGTGTGCCCTGTACCCATGCGTCAATGACAAGCCAAACCTCACATGCTCAGCAACCACAGGTGGCTGGTGACGGTGCCGGTCTAGGCAGAACAGGAGGGAGTCTGAAAGATCACCATGCTCAGTCATTAATCGTAAAACACCGGAACGACCTGAGCGGGGGAGGGGTCCTTCCGCTGGCTGGGAACCTTCCAGGTCTTGATCTGCGTGGTGGTTTCACAGGTACGCACAAGAATTCAAAACTGTAAAATTCAAATTTTATCAATCTACACACCTAAGATTTGTGCATTTTCTTCTATGTAAATTACACCTTCATTAACAAAAAGGAAGGGGAGGGGGTGGAGCTGAAAGAGCCTTTGAAACCCTGGCATTCACCACCTCATTTGATGGAGAAGCAACTAAAAGAGACTGAGAGGCAGGGATGGGTCCCCCCCAGGGCCCTGGGCAGCCTCCAGGCAGGGGCCCTGGGGTGAGGCCTGGCTTGGTCTCTCTCACATCCTCTCCTGGGCTGCACCAGACTGCCTGGCCCTCTATGTTAGCTTGTCAAAGCTGCCTAAGCCGAACGTCACACACTTACTTCTAAGGCAAATGAGCCAGTCTGGTTCTAGAAAGATCTTTGTCATGGCCAGGAATGCTGGGTCCCTGGCTAACAGCTTCCAGGCAGGGTCTCACCCTTTTCTGCTACAGCAGGACTTGTCAAAGGAAGAGTCCCCATCCAGCTAAATATGACTCCAAGACGGTTTGGAAACGCACACCAACCAAGTTCAGGACACGTTTTGTCCCTGTGACTTTTCTCAAGTGCACATATGCTCACGCTTCAGAGATGTGAGACGGACACCAGTCTGCTTCCAGGAAGGCAACTCTAGGGAAGGACTAGGGTTAGGAACCGGGGCTCTGTACATAGTCAAGAATCTATTCGCAAGGCTGGTTTCAAAGTGCACAAATATTTTCCTATTCTTTGTTTTAAATCATCTCATTTTTTAAACAGCTCCTAACTGCCTGAGTTTAAACCCCAGCTTCAGTCCTAAAGCATGCTGGGAGTAGATTTGGGCCAAAGACAAATAGTGACAATTGTCCATGTGCATCTTCAGCAGCCTTACTGACCTGCCCTGAGCCTTAGTTTCCTCACCTGCATGGGGACAATAAGAGGACCCACATCCCAGGGCTGTTGTGAAGATCTGATGAGTGTGCAAAGCGCTGGGACACTCTATGAGCGTGCCAGTCCGCTTACAGTAAGTGTTCAAGGATGAGTAGTAATATTTTAAATGACCCTAGGTTCGCCTTTGTTTTCCAGATTGTTAGCAGAGTCTAAGCTATAAAGGAGTTTTCTGAACCACTGGGAACAAAGGCACAGGGAGTGGCTGGCTCCTCTTCTCTCGCCCCACACTGATTTCTCCATCCCTACCACTTATTTTTTTTATTGAAGGGAAGACTGGGGAATCCTCTAAATAACCACGGCAGTGACACTGCCACCTCCTTGCCCTGGCAGAGAGAAGATGACAAGTCCAGCTGCACACCTAAAACCTGGGAACAGGGTTAAGTCATGGGAAGACAGGGGCAAGGCCTGTTGAGCAGATCTGTCAGGTCTGCCACCTAGAACGTTAGGTCTAAGTGGGTGGCTAGAGAATGTGGGGGAAGGTCTGGGAAGAAGTTAAAATGAGTGGGGAGGCTTTGACACTTGCATCTGTGATGTCAGCAATGCACATTTCCACAAAGTGGAGCCAGGTAGGAAACACGACCTTCGTTGTATCCAAAGACAATGTGAGCTAATGCAATTCATTCTTCCAGCAAACACACGCTTACTGAACACCTATTATACATCCGGCACTCATTAAGTCCTCAGAAGTCAAAATTCTGGTTCTTAGGAGTCTCTCTGAGAGCAGAAGAGAACTCCGTGGCTGTACAACGTCTTGAAGGAAGCAGTCAATGGCTCAGGGCCCTGGTTTCCGTCTCCGTGAAAGAAGAGTGCTGAACAACTGGTTTTCCGGGCCCTTTCCCACCAGTCACCCATGGATTTGCACCCAGAGAACATAGAATTGGACGCCAGAATCCAAGGGGCAATGGAGAAAACTGGCACAGAAAAGTCAACTTCAGGATCAGAGTCTGGCTTTCTATAGGAAAGCTGCATGCTAATGGCAGGCCCGTCCCAAACCCCTGCAAAATAGTGCAGGGGACGGACTCTCTCCTCCCACATGTGAGAGGCAGAGCACGGGGTGGACAAGGCACATGCTGGCCACATAAATGTATTTTTCCCCGAGTGGGCAAAGATTGTATTATAAACCAAAGACCTCGGTGTGCTGAAGAAAAGCAGTCGGACCCCAGCAGCTGGAACAAGAACCAGATGGAAAAGCACAGCGTCAGACCTGCCAGACTGGGCATTCAGCAACCAACCCCTCCTGGGCCTCCTACACTTCCCTCCTACAACTGTTCCAAAGTGCTTCAAAGAGCAAGGTTTGAAAAATCCTTCCAGCAAGGTGTAATTTACTCAGAAAGAACAAGTTCTTACAATAGGCATGAGTCATCACAGAAAAGCAAAAAACAAACATCAAAATGCTGTGGTCTCGTGTTTGACAGATTCGGTAACAAAGGCATCTGCGTCACCACCATAGTTCAGCAATGACGAGACCCGACTTCACCAAGGAGAGAACAAAGGACGAGAGAGAGGCAAGCAGTCACATATCTGATGGGCACAGGATAACGGACCAATGCAGATGGAGGGCAGAAGACATAACACCCTAAAGCATGCTGTGGATAGCTTTGGGCCAAAAATAGGGGCAGCCATCCATACGCCTCACATCCTCGCCCTGCAGGGCCACCCACCTCTTTAGCATTTGGGGGACTGCTTGGAATCTGACTCCACTTTGCCTGATTTCTGACTATGGCTCCAGCTAGATCAGGGCACGAATGGGGAAAACATATGCAACGCTCTCCTCCGGTATCCACGGCAGACATCACAAATCCATCACGCGCTTTCCCACTAAGTTCAGACTTAACCTTGGAATCCTCTTAACCAAGAGCTCCAACAAGTTCCTGCTATTGATCAGTTGATAAGCAAGATTAAATCCAAGTTTAGGCCTTCGGTTTCTACCTGGTCAAAATTGTACCTAGCATTTCTTGTTCCCTAGCCGCGCCCACTTTGGGGAACTTTTCCCAAAGCAATAATTCAAAAGATTTTTTAAAATGGATTTTTTAAAAGATTTTATTTATTTATTTTTAGAGAGAGGGGAAGGGAAGGAGAAAGGGAGAGAAACATCAATGTGTAGTTGCTTCTCATGAGCCCTCCACCAGGGACCTGGCCTGCAACCCAGGCATGTGCCCGGACTGGGAATTGAACCTGCAACCTTTTGGTTTGCAGGCCCGTGCTCAATCCACTGAGCTACACTAGCCAGGGTCAACAGATTTTTTTTTTTTTTTAAAGGACAACTCGTAGTCACAGATGCTCACTGTCGGTAATTACCAAACTATTTTCACCTTCCACAGAAGTTGAATACATAAGTAAACAGTACCTACAGTGAACACTGTATATACATCAGACACTTTAAATACAGTGTCTAATTTAATTTTTACAATTCCATGAGGTATATTATGATCCCAAATTTTCAGAGAGCTTGGTTAAAAGAACTCTAGAGCACAGAGCTGGCCGCAGGGCTCTGACTGGCCAGCCCACCATTAAAGGGGTCTTCCGTGCCTCACCATCTGACTTCCGATTTGACACTCCCCTTGGCTCAAGGACTCATCCTTCCAAACCTTTATTTCCTCATCTGTATGTTGGTGGTAGTAACAGCACATGGCTCATGATGAATAAGCCTGGCCCTCCAAACATGACACCTGGCATCACCCATCACAGGCTGCTGAGGAGCTCCGTACTTATCATCAGGTGGTTGTGTTTTAAATGAGTCCTGGCCAGGTTAGCTCAGTTGGTTAGGGTCGTCCTGATATGCCAAGGTTGCCAGTTTGATCACCAGTCAGGGCACCTACAAGGATCATCTAGTGAATGCATAAAAAAGGAGTGGAAAGAGTCAAAGTTTCTCTCCCTCTCTCTCTAAAAATCAATCAATCAATAAAATAAAATAAAAAAATTATACATAAATGACATGAGCAACAAAGCCCCATTGTCTGAGCCCAGGCCCAGGCCCAGGCGAAATGCACCAACACAGAAGGCCTTTCCTGGCTGGGAGGAGAGCGAGGGCCTTACCATGAACCACGGGCTTGAAGAAGCATAAACACGAACAGCTGAAACCCTCAGGAGAGAAATGAGGAGTCGTGGATGGTCCCCAAGCGCTGTGTGACACTGATTCTCTGCACGGGGGAGCAGCAGCCCATGAAACTCGTTAAACAGAGGTGTGCGGGTACTCCCAGCTGGCCCAACCAGGGCTGACCTCTGCTTTCTGCTGAAGCAGAAGCAGAGCCTTTGGAAACTCCAGCCAATGCCCATAGCCTCCCTGAGCGTAACTGGCCCCCGCAATTTAATTCGACCCAAAGGACATTTATTG
Source organism: Glossophaga mutica (assembly GCA_039655065.1). Lineage (NCBI taxonomy): Eukaryota > Metazoa > Chordata > Mammalia > Chiroptera > Phyllostomidae > Glossophaga > Glossophaga mutica. The sequence continues at coordinate 28,135,991 of CM077315.1, forward strand.
AAGATTTACTAGCCTCTGCCCTAGGAATATACAAAGAATAAGACACAGTCTAGAGCCTACGTGAAGAGACTCATTTCTTCATTTTTCGTTGTTGTTTTTTTATTAGTAGTACCTGTTATGTGCCTCGTACAGAATAAAGAGTGGCCATGGTCCCTGCCCTCACGATCACTTTCTAGAGACATTTATTTATAATTTATAATTCGTGGCATCTGGATCCTAGTAGAAACACAGATAAAGAGGTACTTAATTCTGACTGAGGCTGGTAGAGTGGGGTAAAGAATTGGGCTTTTGAAGAATGAATAGGAGTTCACCAGTTACCAACATGGGGAAACTCCACAGCCATTGTTTTTCCTCAGTCCTTCTAACAGCTCTGTGAAAATTTATATTCTTTTTTTCATAAGTGAGAACATATTCTAGAGATCAAGTTACTTGCCCAAAGTCCTCAAACCAACAGCTGATGGAGCTGCAATATCAGTGTGGGCCTCACTCCCCCTAAGCCCATTATCTTTTCTATTTGACACAGCAGCATTTAAAAAAAAATTATTTTTTAATCCTCACCCAAGGATACACTTTATTGATTTTAGAGAAAGAAGAAAGGAGAGAGAGAGAAATGTCGATCAGGTGCCTGCCATACGTGCCCTGACTGGGGATCGAACCCACAATGTTTCTGGTATACAGGACGAAACTCCCACCAACTGAGCCACCCAGCCAGGGCTTAGCATTAAAAAAAAAAAAAAAAAAAAAAAAAAAAAAAAAGCACAAAGCAACCACGTTTAGTGTCCACTTGAAAAGTGTCCTTGGGTAAGGATAAAAAAATAAAAAGTTTCAACCATAAGAAAAATTGAGAAGCAGTAAAATTTTTAAAAGAACATAAAAGGTTTGTTTCCTGCAGAACTTCTCAGAGCCTTTCCTGTGCCGTGCGAATCTATACAAGTGGAGTCCCCAGACACACGTGGGCTCTGAACGTTCTACTTGGTGCTGCAGGACTTTGGGGAAGCGTGTGATGAGGTGACATGATCGAGTCGGGGCTTTGGGACCAGACAGTCTGGGGGCCAGGCAGAGCTCCACATGTCCAAGCATGGGGGCCTGGAGCAAGTTACCCAACCCTCCCAGGCTTGTCATCTATAAAATGGGGATGATGACAGCAATGCCGTTGCTTTCAAGAATAAATGATATAACACGTGAAAGGTCCTTAAAAGTGTCAGACACATGGTAGGGATACAATAAAACCAATGATACTAATATTATTACCACACTGGTACACGAAAGTGACTCTTCCGGAGGAGTACTGGGTACATCTGGCCCTAAGGGGTGGGATGAGGTCCAGAATTTAAGACGACCCTGCTCCTGGGGTTTAAAGCCATTAGAATATACATTAGGCTGATAATTGCACACTGTCTCTGACATGTCTGTCCTTCCTTCCTCCATTTCTTGGAGGAAATACTCTGCTCTTTTCCCAGCACTGAAGGCGGAGATGTACCCTCTGGTTACTTGGCCCCATGGACATTCATGTATGTTAAAAAAATAAATAAAAGGATCACGTAAATAAAGCCGTCCTACAAGGCAAGCCTGATGCACCACTGAGCAAGGCTGGCTCCAAATCAAGGCAGCCTGGCCTGACACAGGCAGGCCTCTAACGGTGGCGACTGCCTTGTCCCCATAATCCCGCAGAGGTGCCAGAACAATGGGATGGGCGATTTGTCCTCGGCACCAGCCTGGCGCTTCTGTGCAGCAGACGATGGCGGCAGAGAAGGGGCCATGCCTGCTGTCTGATCACCGCAGTCCCGGGACTCAAGTCCGGCGTTGCCGTCCTCCTCCAGCCTCACTGACCCGGCAGCTTGTTTCCCCGGCCAGCCACTAACATGGCTCAGTTTCTCAGCCTGGCTCTGAACGCAGACCAAAGAGACCCAAAGTCACACCTTCTGACCTTTAACTCCTTTGGGCTCCAGCCCAGGACCTGCTGCTTTGCTAGCCTGTGGGTTTGGGGCAAGGGCTATGCACTGCTCTGGGCCTCAGTTTCTCCATACGCTGATGCACCTGTACGGCAGGCCCCAGGGGAGGTACAGATCATCTGAGGTCAGCATTGGTAAGGGTGGGTGAGGCCAGGACCTTGCGTGTTGATATGGCTTTGACTCCGGTCTAAGCCATTTGCAAGAGAATTAGGCAACTTGGATCAAGATTCGTGCCCCACACCCATGGCTCACCATGTGGGCCTACCATCTTCGAAGGAAATAATTCAGAGCGTACAAAACTGGGCATCACCCTGCGGTCTAAAAGGGACAGCTTGGAATAACTATAACTACTCCTTCTGCGTTTTTACCAAACCTGGTTCTAAACACTTTCTCTATGTAACAACTCAAAGAAGCAGATACTACATTAACCCTGTTTTGGACCTCAGGGGGTGGAGGCCCAGAGACGGTGAGCAGTGTAGCCAAGGCCACACAGTAAGTGGTGGAGCTGAAACTGGAACCCACACCATCTGGCTCCAAAGACTGCACTCCAGACCACTGCATGCTCTGTCTTTTTGTCTGACAAAGTAAAATAAGGTTCCTTTAAAGGTAAGATGTTGCCAAAGCACCCCATTAAAAAATGCAAAATTTCAGAATATGTCAAAACAGAATATGACACATCAAGTCAACTCACCCGACTCAATTCGTAAATGGGGAAACTGGGATCCAGGGAGGAAGAAAGACTTGCTTGCAACCAGGCAGCTAGAAGACCCGCCTTCTTGACTCCACTGTATCTACATCAATTCACATTCTCTACATTTCACGCAAAGAGTAAGGATGTGGGCATACTACTTATGTTACATTAAAAACCAAGGTTGTATTAATCTTAAACCAAAGCCAACCCACTTACTCTTCATGTGGAAATCATGGCAAAAGCTGGGAAAGTGATCCAGTCCCCAAAACATGGAATCCAGAATGGCTCACCTGCAGGGTCCCTTAGACGACATCGGGTCCAAGTGCCCATTAAACAAAGGGGAAGCATACACACAGGCCAGGATCGGTGTGATTTTTGTGACTGTCAAAAGACACCACTATGCCAGCAAAATGGACCCTTTGTAACTTAAATGGCTATATTCGCAACTGTAGTATAATGTGAGGTTTTGCAATAGTTATAGGTAATAAACCTTTTTAAATGCATAGGTGGAAATGCAAAAGGTAATGGTCAATATATAACATTTCACCTTCAGTTTCAGATGCACCCAAGCCCCCCCTCTGGAGGGGACATCTGCACTCTCCATCTACATACCAGCACCCCTTTCTTTTAACTGGAATCATGCCAGAGCTGCCAATCATGAAGCCCCACCTCCTCACCACACAGGATGTACATGTGACCTAAGCTGGGCCAATCGGGGTCATTTTAAAGGAATGATTGACATTGGGGGAGGAGGGTTCTCTCCCTGGGATCAAGACAAGAAGAACCATCAGGCCTGGACCATTCTTCCTGCTGTTCAGAGGCCACCTGAGGCCGAACCCTGAGAAAAGAGAGATGAAAGGAAGATCCTGCTTCAGCCCTGGATCCAGCCACACCTAAAGCCAGAAAACTCTGTATGTACTTCCCAGGCAAGAGTCAGACAATTTCCCTTTTTGCTGCAATGCAATTGAGTTCACAAACAAAATAATTATAACCAATACTATCAACTGAGGGTTCCCACCAAAAAATCATATTTCCCCAAATCACTCTCATTCACTGGCCCACTTCAGCAACTTGAGATCAGTTCTAGATTAAAAGGAAGTCAGCAGGTTGCTATGGGTACAGAGCTCTTTTGGAGGGGTGATGAAATAGTTCTGGCACTAACAATGGTGGTGATTGCACAACACAGTAAATGTACTTAATGCCACTGAATTGTATGCTTTACCATGGCTAAAATGATCCATTGTATGTGGTTATATTTCATCAATACAATTTGCGAGATTCAAAATACTGCCCTCACTGGACACATCCCGGCAAACGTTCTCTCCTTGCTTGTTCCCTCATCCCCTGGCCACTCCTAGGGTTGGCCAATGAAGAGAGCTAACCAAGTGTGGATGGCAGACTCTAGCAGGAGACGCTGGCCATGGGGCACGCATTCTTTGCATTGTCCATTCTGCTGCCATAAAAGAACCCCCTGAAAGCTGGTTAACCATTAAAACCATTTATTGAATATTTACTATGTCCCAGGCATGGTACTAACCCTTTTAGAAGGTAATCTGACAACCCATACTTTTTTATTTTTATTATTATTTTTTAAATCCTCATCTGAGGGTATATTTATTGATTTTAGAGAGCGAAGAAGGGGGAGAGAGAGAAAAACATCAATTGGTTTTCTCCCATACACGCCCCAACCGGGGATCGAACTTACAATCTTCCTGTGTACAGAACAACGCTCCAATCAACTGAGCCATTTGGCCAGGGCTGACAACCCACACCTTTTAAAAGTGATCATCATGCCTATTAATTCTGGAGCCCCACCTCCTGAAAACGTATTCTAAAGAAACAACCCATCGGAAGAGAGGAAGGAGCTGTGCGTATGAGACTGGTGGTGAAACAGTATTCATACAGACAAAAATGGGAGGCAACTCAGGAGGCCAACAGCCGGGGAACACTCAGTACATTGCAGCCCACTTGGGACAGGGGACAGCCGGTCTCTGGAAAGCATTTGTTGCTGCGGCTCTGCAGGCGCATAGTTTATGAAACTATGTTAAGTGAAAAATAAAACAGAAGCCAGCAAGAGCACGGTTGGCAGGCCGTGTCTGCATCAATGCACAGAGGTGGTAAGCTCGCCAGCAGAGCTGGTAGGGAGGATGGAAAAATAGGCTGTGATAATGGAATGATAGGAATTTTTTTCTTTCTTATTACTTTTTTTTAATAAACTTTTATTTTGGGATAATTTTTGACTTACAGAAAAGTTGCAAGAGACAGTACCAAAAGTTCTCCCATACCCGGCACCCAATTTCACAATTATGAACCTCTGGTGCTATCGTGGTGTGCTTGTCGCAATGAAGAAGCCAGCACTGGAATAGTGCTATAACTGAACTCCAGACTTTGTTCCAATTTCACCAGTTTTTCTGTTCCAGGAGCCAATCCAGGACACCACAAGGAATACAGCCTATTTTTGTGTTTTGTTTTTATTCAATGTAGTGGCTTTTGGTATAGTCACGGATATGTACAGCCACCACCATAGTCAATTTTAGAATATTTTCATCACCTGAAGAAGAAAGCCCCTACCCAATAGCTACCACACCTCCCTAGCGTGGGTTTTGAAAACATCCTTTTGCAAAATGGAGAACCCTTTGGTAAGAAGAGAACTCTCTCCCTCAGCTCCCTGTGCTTGTTTTTTCTTTCTGGAATTCAGATTTTCTTTTCTTATATGCCCACGTGCTCTAGCCCCAACCTTCAAAGTTTCCAAGTGTCAATTTTCATTATGTCCAGAATGAAAACTATTTTACAATTGAGAACTCTACAAGTAGAATTGTTCAGAAGCTCAGAGGCAAAACCAAGGGCAAGCCTGCCTTTTCCTCTTTCCTTTCAGGCAAAGAGAGACGTGGGAATAAGCCCTGAGCAGTGCCCAGCTATCCAGTCTGGAACCTGTGCCATCCCAATACAGCCTTTGTCATGACAGCCATCAAGATTATCACAATGTCCCCACTGGCCTTCAGAAGGTTGACATTTGTTCATTCAACAAGTGTTATCACGTACCTACTGTGTGCCAGGCACCGTTCAGAGAGGGCATGCATGAATTCTCACACTGGGTCCTCATAGCCACCACTGGAAGTCAACCGTGTTCATTCACGATGCAAACAAGTATTGGCTGCCATTCCAGCCCTCCCTCCAGCCCCCTTTTCCATGAGGCACCTGCCCAACCTCAAAGGTAAACCCCCAGCTGCCATGCTCCTAGCAGGTGATAGATGAGCAGGATCACAAATACAGATACTGGCCTCCCAGCCCGCATGCTGGAAACAATTTGAGTAGCATTTCACCAGTGGCTGTGTGGTCCAGAGACCAAGCACGGCTTCCTTGAAGTCACAGCTAGTCACAGACCCAGGAGTCAAACTCAGCCCTCTCAGTCCCTGCTGGATGGTGACCCTTTGTGGATGTGAGCCCCAGGTCCAGAAAAAAACCCAAAGCCAGTTACCTGCACAACCTCCTTCACCAGGGTCTTGTCTGTGCCGGTTTTGGCTCGCTGCAGCCCGCTGACATTCTCACCGATCCACGTGATGAGGGCGAACTTGGACCTCTTGCTCATGGCGTCCCCAGTGGTGAAGCGCACAAAGGCAAAGAATCGGATATCGTCTGCAGCCAACAGCAAAAAGAAGGCATAGGGTTGGATTAAAACACCCCAAAACCACATCTCCAAGGAGGGGCTATCATCTATGGGTGTACCCAGAGCAGCGCAGCTGGGACCTAACGCTGACCTTGGCCAACATTCTGTCATTTGATCACGACGACAGCACCCAGGCTTTGATGCCATCTCACAGATAGGAAATGAAGGTTCAGAAGGGTCACCTGACACACATTCCCAAGGCCACACAGGTAGTAGGAAGCCACAATGGGATGTGAACCCAGCCTCTCTGGCTGGTATACCTGCCACCCTCCCAACTCTCACACCATCGGGGCTCAAGCTCTGGATCTTACTCAGGGAGAAGTTCGTCAGCTTGTCTTATCCCCAGTCTTTGAGACCCCACTAGGACTAGGAGCAGGAAAGCCACATGGAGATGGGAACTGGGTTGGGGAGGAGTTGGATGGGGAGGAAGTGGCCCTTACTTTGGCCTGGGACACAGCTCTGGGCATACTGGGCATGTCTAGCTTATGGCTAGACAACTAGGCCATTGAGAATTCTAAGTGTTCTTCCATTGGGTGCATTCTGCTTGTTATAGCTTACATATTCATCTGTATTAAAATGACTCTAGAGCACAGGTGGCAAACACAAGGCCCACGGGCCAAATTCGGCCCTCCACCTTGTTTTATCTGGCCCGGCACCTTGTTTCCACCCCAGGGACAGCGCTGAGCTCTCGCTGAACTGTTAAGGAGTAGTCACGTTTTATACAGTCCTCAAATTACATTCGGCCCTTTGAAGGCAACCGTGAGGCTGATGTGGTCCCTGGTGAAAATGAGTTTGACACCCCTGCTCTAGAGGTTAGTTTGTTCCAGTGATCTACATTTCCATTTCATTTCATTGCCACACTTTTTTCATTATCATCACTTTAGAATGTCTTCCACAGGCGAAGTTCCCCTGACCACCATTCCTTGTGTCACCAAAACGTTCTTGAATTTTTAAAGTGCATGTGCACGTGTGTGTGTCCCATGAGGACAGTGGGCTGGAGGGTTCTTTGTTGTGGGGTGCCCTGGGCCTCATAGAATATTAAGCAGCACCCTCAGCCCCCACCTACAAGATGCCAGTAGCATAGTTCCCAACCCGTTACGACAACCAAAAACGTGTCCAAACATTGCCCCACGCCCGCTGGGAGGCAGAGCCACCCCTAGCCAAGAACAAATTTCTAGTTACAGTTTGTGTCCCACTTAATCAGGACCCCCTTTGTGTCTTCCACCGAGGTTCTGTGCTCTTCATTGGGAAGTCCCATATCCTTGCTCTGCTTAATTTCTGAATAGTTCACATTCTAAGCGTGCGCATCATGACATCTCAGTGTAGTCCCTAACGGGCGAAGGCTGGCACGTGGGGATGCTACTGGTTTGGGTTATTTTTGTACCAGCTGCTCTGCTCAGCACTGATATTCTAAATGGCTTTTGGTTGCTAGCTTTAAAATCTCTCAGGCACTTGTTGACAGTGTAGAGGCGTGCTTCTCAAATATTTGTGTGTATTTGACTCTTGGGGGTCTTGCTAAGATACAGATTCTGATTCAGCAGATCTAGGATGGGGCCCTGGGGTCTGCCTTTCTAACTTGCACCCGGTAATGCTGATGCAATGGTCATGCTGAAATGCTGATGAGGTTTTTAAATTATTGTTTAAATCAAGGTACCTTTCTTCCCAGAATCTTTCTAGGTGCCTCCACGCTGAATCCCACACGTGTATAGGTTTACACTCAGACCACTAGCCCTCTGAGTGCAATGGGAACACAGTATGGAGCTATCAAGTTCATTGCCTGGTTAGTACCTCAAAGCCTCAGCACTGTTGAACAACAACTCTGCTGTCTAATGCGGAGCCATCTGTCCCATGGAAGCTAAGAAGCAGTCCTCAGCAGGCCACAAACTCCAGATTTGGACTCTACAGTCCAGGCCAAGGGACTCCCAGTGTTTATTTCTTAAAGGAAACAGATCATTATGACTATTCGCACTGGCACAGCACCTCAGTTTATAAAGCACACTTGTGTTTCACTATCTCATTGGGTCTTCACTACAATGCTGATGGTGCGGTGGGGCGGGGTTACTGCTATCACCCTCATCAACATCCAAATCACCATTGGATAGAGGAGGCTCAGAAGTCGTGTGATACGCCCAAAGGAACATACTAATGACAAAGCCAGCCTTGAAGCCAAGGACCTAGACAGCTTGGGTGTGTCTGCCTACCTGGCCATAGGAGTTTAGTGGGTGCCCTTCGTGGGACCTGACCATGGGGTCAGTGGATAACAAGGCAGTGGGACCCTGGATGGTGTGGCTCGGTGGACTGAGTGCCGGCCTGCAAACCGAAAAGTTGCAGGTTCAATTCCCAGTCAGAGCACATGCCTGGGTTGAGGACCATGTCCTCAGTTGGGGTGTGGGAGAGGCAACCAAGCTATGTATCTCTCACACATTAGTGTTTCTCTCCCTGTCTTTCTCCCTCCCTTCCCCTCTCTCTAAAAATAAATAAATAAAATATTTTTTAAAAAAGACCGCAAGGCAGTGGGACAGAGAGAAAAGATGGTCTCAAGGGCACTTCACAGGCCAAATCAGCAGGGCTTCGTGACCAACTAGCCATGGGAAGTAGAGAAGGGATCCAGGAGATACCCATGTGCAGGCGAGAGCTCTCTCTCACTCCCAAGGACTCCGACCTGCCTAGTCCCCGGACATCTGAGCCACAGCTGCCTCATCTGTAAAACGAGGTGATTGTTTTTTTTGTCCTTCCCACTTTTTTCTTCATTGACATAAAAGTCACGTAACATAAAATTCACTATTTTAACTATTTCAAAGCATAAAATTCAGTGGCATTTAGTACATTCACACTATTGTGTGATCATCACCACTACCTAATTCCAAATCACTTGCATCACCCCAAAATGAAAGCCCGTACCCAGTGGCAATCACTCCCCCAGCCCTAAGTAACATGAATCTGCCTTCTGTCTCCAGATTTGCCTGTTCTGGGCGTTTCACACAGATGGAGCCATACGCTGTGTGGTCTTTTGTGTCTGGCTTCTTTCACTCAGCATGGATTCAAGGTGCAGCCACATTGTAGCGTGGTTAGTCCTTCTCTCCTTCTATGGTTGAATGCCCACACAGGCCTCCACTATTTCGTTGTATGGATATGCCACAATCTGTTCATCCACTCATCTGCTGATGGACATTTGGGATGTTTGCAAAGATTTTACACCACCCTCATTAGCTGATCATGAGGATTGAACATGATCACTGTGAAACCCGCCTGCATTTCAAGGCTCCGTCTGATGAGGTAGAACCTTTCCCCTGAAGCTGCAGCCACGGGGAGGAGCTGCCAGGTGGGTAGTGAGCACAGGAAATGAGGCCGGTGGGACTGAGGAACTGAAATTCACACAGCCAGCCACAGGCAGGTTTTGTAGACATAGAGGGTAGGGGTAAGCGTCCAAGCTTCTCCCAGCATTCACAGCAGTGTTTGGGAAGCCAGTGCACTGTTTTGAGTACTGTTATCGGAGGAAAAGGAGAACTAGCACCAAAGTGTTTCATTAAATTGCAGCCTTGACCTGAGGGGGAGATGGAGACACACATCAGATGCCAAGGCAACACAGCAAAAAACAAACAAACAAACAAAACACACACACACACACACACACACACAAACAAACAGAAAAGCAGGCAGTCCACTCCCATGGGGACCACCCTATTTACCATTTCCACGTAGATCAGCCTGGACATTTGGGTTCCGTGACAGCTTTGGGCAGTCCCAACTGCCCAAAGTTGCAAAGGACCAACTCAGGACACCCCCTACCTCAAGGACATGGGGGACCTGGCCTTTGTGGGTCTCCCAGAACTGCAGGCCAATGTCATTTAAGTTACCGTGGCAGACGAGGCTGTTTCCGAGTGGATTTTGGGCACTTATCTGATGACGGTTTAACCAAGAAGGTTGCCGATGTTTTGAAAATCCAAGAGTCATGTGATGTTAATGAATCTTTGCTGCTCAAGATTTGGCCCAACATTGAAAAGTCGTTCTCCCAGGCACCCACACAGGCCTGAAGCCTCTCTCCCCACATTCACCCTGAAGGAGGCTGTGAGGCCATTTTGACCTCAAGCTGGTCTGTGCAGGAGGAAGTGCTAGTTCTTAGGCACTGGGTGGAAGGCTTTCCCTCTTCTGGACAAACAAGGCAGAGCAAACACGCACGCACAGCCACTGCACCACGTCGGGAATGGAAAACATCACATCCCCTCATTTATCACCTGCTGATGTTATGTTACTCTCTCACCCAGGAAAACGTGGGCATATCGACTGAGAAAGGCGTATATCTACACCTCACCATGCATGTATATGGCGTGCTTCTGCATGTCTGCGTGTGTGTGCCCCTGTGTGTGCACGTGTCCGGATGTGTGCATGTGTGTGCATCTGTGTATGTGTTTGTACACTAAGATGGCAAAACTGGCCAGGAGACAGTTGATACTTCAGGTTGCTGTCACTCTTGTTGTGTCACTCAGTCCCCAACAGGGCCAATGGCACCTCTTTTCAGAAGGGGTTCAGGAGTTGAGGGTGCAGCTCTGGACAACCCCAATGGGAGAAGTGCAGACACACACACCAGGAGCAGGCACCCCAAGCCCATCTGTCAGAGGCCGCGGCGCAGCTGTCTACACCGGCTGCTCCTGGGCCGCTCACCCTCCACCTTTGGCTCTATGGCATCCGGGTGGAGTCCAAGTTCCAAAATCCCTTAGGAGTTCTCCTCACTTTGTACCAGTTCTGTGACTTTGAATGTCTGTAGGTCTCAGTTTTCTCATCTGAAAAAATGGGTCACATACCTGCCTCATGAGGAAGCTGTGAGGATTAAAGGGCAGAAATGGGCCGTGCAGGCCTTGGCAGATGGGATGGTTGCTCTCTTCCTACCCCACCTCTCCAGTGAAACTGCTCTCCGAGGTCCGTAGTGGCCTCTGAACTACTAAGCCTGGCACGGAGCATGCTAGCCTCTGCCTTCTTCACAGGTTTTCCACTCTGGGTTTCAAAGCAGCAGCTCTTCAGGGAGCACACAGTCATTTAGTCACTCATAATGTACTTCTTGAGGGCCTACTATGTGCCGAGCCCAGCTAAGCATCGGGGATACAGATAAGACCAAGGAGGGTCCTGAAGATAATAGAGGCCAGTATTTATTGAGCACAGACAATGTGCTAGGCACTTACACGTATTTGCACATTTTATCTTAACCTCTCTGTGAGATTAGCACTGCTCACAGTCCCATTTTACAGGTGAAGAAACACGGCTCAGAGAGGTGAAGTGCAAAGGGGCCAGAGGACTCCCTCCCTGCCCAGTGGAGAACTCGTCAAGTCTAAAGGAGCCGTTCTCAACGTGTGGTCCTCCAGCCAGGAAGCCCAGGAGCACATTCGAATGTGAATTCAGACACTCTGCAACTGGGGCCTGCGAACTGAGTTTAAACAAGCCCCCAGGGGCATCCTGATGCCCCCAGACCTTGAGAACCACCGACCCAGAGGAAGAGGCTTTTAGCATGGAGAACTTGCTCCACTCCTAGCAGAGCAAGGGGGTGAGGCAAAAGGCCTCGTGGGCAGAAAAGCTGAAGAGCTCAAAGTTCAGCCTCCACCCCCTTCCTCCGCAGCTGTACACCTTTTACTTTAAGGAAGTGATCATGTAAAGGAGCTTCCTGTGTGGCCTGGCTTCTCAACATTGTCATTTACAGAATTAGACATATTAGGTGTGGTTCCTGAGTATCTCACCATTGAAGACCATCAGGACTGTCCCCCCAGAGACTCTCTCTCTGCCCAAATCCCACAGCCCAAGAAAGAGCAGAGTATATTTCGAAAAAGAGCAACTGAGGCCCTGGCCAGGTAGCTCAGTTGGTTAGAGCATCATCCTGATATGCCAAGGTTGCAGGTTCAAAACCTGGTCAGGACACATACAAGGAACAACCAGTGAATGTACAAATAAGCGGAACAACAAATCGATGTTTCTCCCTCTCCCTCTCTCTAGAAAAAAGCAAAAAGCTGCTGAACCATGGCGCTGGGTAAAATCATCTATTTGACATAACTGTCATTAACACGGATTCCCAAAGGCATCACAAAATCCCATGGAGCCTCATCTAGGGAAAATGTCAACCTATGACAAAGCGAGGTCAGGGGCTCCCCTGTCTCTGAGGACAGCCAGCACCAAGAGCTCACAGTCCAGGCTGATTGCATGTTGAGTGTCCGGGATTTGAGGCTGTGGGCACCCTCCCCTTCCCGCCCCATGAGAGTCTTGTTCATGAAAAGATGGTCCTCACATGATGTTCATAAAACTCCACTCTCAAAAGAACTTGACCCTTCGTGTGGCCTGTGCAGCCTCATCGCAGGCAATGAAGGGTTATCAGCCTGAAAGAGCTCCTGGACCAGCCCATCCCACCAGCCTCAAGGATCTCTTAGAAACCCTGGGCAGGGCCTCGTCGGTTCAATGTCCTACTTCTCCCTTCCAGGCTCCTCACCTGCATTTACTAAGTTAACACGCAGCATAAAGTCATCACAGGTAAAGTCCTCAGACACTGCCTGGCACAGAGGAAGTGCTCGCAAGCACCAGCTGCCACGGTGCTGAGCTCTCTCCCCTGCAGCCCCTTCCTCCCTTCAGCTCTCCTCTACCCCCTCCCTCCAAGACCCTGCATTTTCCTTCTTTCTCTCATGCCTCCCCACCACATCACCTCCCCACCCTCTGTGCCTCTTTCTCCCCTCTCCTCCCTCCTCCTGCACTCTGTCTAAGACCAGACAAGAGGGAAGAATTTAGGAAGAGACAGAGAAGGCAGGAGGTGACGCTAAACAGTTATACAAGGGAACTTGGGAAGAAACAATAACACAAAGAGGGCAGGTGACCACAAAAGGGCATGAGAAGAATAGGAAGGAAGAAAGGGGGAGTCAGACTTCTCTGGAATCACCAAGACCACCAGGATGAGATGCTTCGATACTTTCCCCAAAACTATCAATGGCATATGGTCCACACCAACCTTTCAGGGACTTCCCTCGCCTCCCCCCGCCACACTTGACATCTCCCAAGACTCGGGGAATCCCTGAAGGGCAGATTCTGCCCAAACCTTGCCATTATTCTCATCAGGGTGACCTCAAAACGGGACCCTGCCCTGGGTGGTGTGGCTCAGTGGATTGAGTACCAGCCTGTGAACCAAAAGGTCGCCGGTTCGATTCCCGGTCAGGCCACATGCCTGCATTGCAGGCCAGGTCCCCAGTGGGGGCATGCGAGAGGTAAATGATTGATGTTTCTCTCACCCATTGATGTTTCTCTCCCTCTCTTTCTCCCTTCCTTCCCCTCTCTCAACAAAAATAAATAAGAAAAAATAAATGGGATCCACACAGATCGAGGGCCCCTGCCTTCTCTCAAAAAGGACCTAGTCTTCCCCTCTGCCTGCCCCCTAAGCCAGCCCTGGCTGGAGAAGGACAAAAAAACCAGAGACCAAGTATCTACAATGAGCCAAGCGGTGTACAAACTTTTCACACTTTTGCAAATACTTTGAACAATTTTTTTTTGTTACACACAAAACACATACTGAGTATAAAATAATTAGAAGTATGAGTAACAGAAAATAAGGGTCTTACCACCCACGGAACCCCGTGAACACGGATGCATGTCCTTTTGACCTTTTTAACTACTTTCACATTTTTCAGTTCCTGTTACATCGCACAGTGTACCAAATGACTTGCAGGTACCTGATAAATATCTGCTGGTCAACAGAAAGGAAAGAGAGAGTGACAGAGAGAAGTAATCGTTTCATAATTTCCATCCAACGTTGACCTTCAGAGCAAGACAACGACGAAAGGGGGAAGGAGAGCCGGGAGGAAACTGCCCCCAGCTCTGTGGGCCTGCGGCTTGCTCTAAAGCTGACCTGCCCTTATATAGTCTCTCTAAGAAGTTCTGCAAACAAGGTTCAGCAAGGAGAAAACAACCCACACACCAAAAAGCTGAGCTGTCAGCTTCCACCAAGTGAGCTCCCTGGAGGAGGTATGAAAGGAAATGGGAAAGAATTCTAACATCCTGCCACCCAGGGCCAGGCAGCAGCTGGACGGTAGCCACACAGCGCTCACTTCCAGCAGGCTGCGAAGGGGGGAGCCCAGGCAGGGACCACAGGACAGGAAGAGGACTTAGGAAGCAGAAAATGTCCTTCCTCTCGGGGACAAGGAGGACGTAGAAGTCTTGTTGGGTGCACCCCTGCCCTGCCCAGGGGGCTACAGCCTGAGGGCGAAAGGAGCCTGCTTTCTGGCTTTCTCTCCTGCAGGGAGAGCTGCCCTTACTGAAAAGCCCCAGTAATGGATTCGCTCTTTTTCAAAGTGACTTGCATTGTTTGCCCCAACAGATAAAAAAACAGAAAACCCTCCTGTCCCACTCAAAACAAAACATGTTTTGAAAATATTAAAAAGTATACAAAATAAAGATAACTCATCCCAGGGATAACAGCCCTGTGTACATCTTGGTGCATCCCTCCCTCAGAGAGGATGAATGGAGAGTTTGTTCGCTGACGCGACCTATGCTCTCTGTGTCCACACGCGCTCACAGTCTGCGTTGAGACCGCACTGTGCGTGCAATTCGATGCTTCTTCCACCCATGCTCAAAACACAAGCTCCACAAATGACTCCTCCCTTACTGAATCCACGTCAAATGCGAATGACCCAGCTTCCCTAGTTTGACCAAGAACACCAGAAAATGGAGTACAGGACAGCCAGAGGAGAAGAAAGATGATCACTCCAGTGGAACCCTCAGGGAGCGGGCTGGTCTGGATACCCAGACCCTCAGGGAGCGGGCTGGTCTGGATACCCAGACCCTCAGGGAGCGGGCTGATCTGGATTACCAGACAGCCAGTGGTTTCCCCCCATGACAAAGCACCAGAACCTTTTTTTTAATGATGACTTTTACTTCCTTAAATGGCAGTCAGTGTGTTCTACGCGACTCCACCTTCTGACTTGGAGATCAGAGGCTGTACCGGGTGCTGGAGGCCCTGTGTCCCTCATGGCAGCATCTACAGTGAGACACTCTGGGGACACCGGCGGAGTCAGGGTCAGAGGGCCTGCGCATGAAATGCCCCTGGTGTGCACTGCTCTGCATTCTTGCATCTGCTTTTCATAGTTTTGCAGCTTTCTATTGCTGTCAGTTAGTAATCTGACAAACACGTATCGGCAATCTGTGGTCCAGAGACACAATCTCTGTGCTCAAAAATATGCAATCTAGCCCTGGCTGGTGCGGACCGGTTGGCTAGAGCGTCGTCCCATAAACTGGTCAGGGCACACACCTAGGTGGAGGGTTCTGTCCCTGTCAGGGCACATGCAGAAGGCAACCGATCAAGGTTTCTCTATCTCCCTTCCGCTCTCTGGAATCAATGGATATATCCTTGGGTGGGGATTAAAACATGTATATGTACATACACACAGAAAATCCAGCCTGAGAAAAAAAAGTATGTGAACACAATGTAGTCAGTAGCAATGAGAGTTAGCAGAATGAATAAGGGCATTAGGAAGGAAATTAACTCTGCCTGGGGCTTGGTGATCAGGGCAGGCTTCACAGAGGAGGTGATATTTGACATGGGACTTGAAGGGTGACTTGGAGTTCATCAGCTAACAGGGTAAGTACACAGGGGGCCCATATTACAACCTGAGTGAGACTGAGAGAACTCCACAGACAAAAGCAACAGCTTCTGCGGACAAGTTCAAAGGGCCTGCCTCCACCAGCCCTTCTATTTTTGACTTGCCACAGGCTGGAGGGAGGGTATATCAATTAGCTTATCTTTACTGTGTGTAAAATAAGAGTTTAAAGGCTCAAAATGACTTCCCCAAGGGCTCCTCCAGCCTGCTCACCCCCACTCCAGGCAGCGGGCATCTTGTCCTCACTATATCCGAGTGCCCACAACGGCGCCTGAAACACTGGTCATGCTCAAAAACATTTCCCGAGTAAACGAAGAGCCTTTGCTCCATCTCCTATAGCCACTTTTCAGTCCCCAGTTTTTGGCTGCATTCAGCTCAGTGGGAGATGCCATTTTATAAGAATAAAACCAGCCCTGGCAGTGTGGCTCGGCTGGCCGCAACGCTGTCCCACACACCAAAAGGTGGGGGTCCAGTCCCCGGCAGGGACACGTTTGGGAGGCAAACGATTGATGCTTCTCTCTCACACTGATGTTTTTTCCTCTCTCTCTTTCTATGTCCCCGCCCCCACTAAAATCAATAAATATATCCTTGCATAAGGATTGAAAAACAAGGTTCCTGGATTTGAAAGGTGTGGCTTCCTCCCGCAGAGAACAGGAGAGAAGAACCTGCAGAGAAGAGCGGAGGCGGTCAGACGAGTAACACGCGACCGGGCTGGACAAGTCCGTCTGTTACAGATGAAAGCGGTGGGAAGGGCAGACCGACAGCACGGGGTTCCTGGAACTAGCAATGTCTACGTTATGTGGGGGTTCTTTACCTTTCACGCTCACCTCGCCAAGTATGATACGCAGAGGGGCAAAGCACACTCCAAACCTGAGCTGCCTGAGGGAACCGCGAGGCTGGGTCCTTGTCCCAGCTGCCCTGCCCCCTCAGATCCTCAGTTCGCTGGGCTGGAGGGTGGCTTCTCCATCTCCGCCTCAGAGCCCCTGAGTGGTGGGGACAGACGCACAGACAGCTTGCCATCCCCCTGGCTGCTAATGACATTCCAAGCCCTTGAGTGTGCCCACACATTTACAGCTGACTCATTTTATTCTATTGATTCACTTATTTATCAACCCACACTAATATCCAAGACCGAATCTCCTCTTTTCTTTTCTTACTTAATGATTTGAGAGAGAGAAACACTGATTTCTTGTTCCACTTTTTATGCATTCATTGGTTAATTTTTGTATGTGCTCTAACTGGGGATTGAACCCATAACCTTGGGGTACTGGGACAATGCTCTTAACTGACTAAGCTACCTGGCCAGGGCCCTCCGCTGTTCTTTAAAGTACTCATTTTGGATGCAGGGGATTAAGGCAATGAAAGAGATCCTCAGCACCAGCTCTGTGTTGGGCTGGACTGGGAAGATGGAAACACAGCCAAGGGAACCACGCTGTGTCTGGATGTCCATCCTCATTGGAAACAGTAGATGGTGTAAAGCCCTCGGAACTAGACAAGTGGTCAAAAACGCTAGACAGGGATGCTGACAAACAAGGACGATGGATTACTATCATGGAGCAAATGGAGGCCACGGGGAAGTGAGAGTGCAGGCAAAGGAGCCTACGCGGAGCAGTGGCGCCAGGGGCCAGTGGGGTTTGAGGGTAGGCAGGTCTGAAAGGGAGGGGAGAGAGACAGAACTAAAGATGCTGACCTAGGGAGTGACTGCCGAAAGGACCAAGGTGAGATCCTAGAAGGCCACAGATCATAAGTAGTGGGGATAATACGCATGCTGCTCCATAGAATCCAGAGTCCTCACCACGGCCTGCGAGGCCGGCCATGCTCTGGGCCCTGCCCGCCCCACTCCTGACCCCACGTCCCTGCGCGCTTGGTATCACGGGGCCTTCTTGACTTCTGCCCCCCTGCTCACCCCTTCTCTTCTTTACATTTTAAAGATTGAGATTTTATTTACATACCATGAAATTCATCCCTTTTGCGAATTATACCCTTTACGTGTACGTGTACATTGGTTTTTAGTACATTCACAAGCTGTGCAACCGCCATCGCCGTCCAGCTCCAGAGCACTTCCTTGCCCCAAAATGAGACCTCGTACCCATTTGCTGCCACCCCTCACCTCCCGTCCCCGCCCCAGGCAACCACTAACCAGCTTTTAATCTCCATGGATTGCTTGTTCTGGAAACTTCAAGTAAATGGAACCATATAACGAGCGACCTTTCACGTCTGGCCTCTTTCACCAAGCATGATGGTTTTAAGGTTCATCCATGCTGTAGCGTGAATTAGTACCTTGTTCTTTTTTATGGCTGAGTAATATTCCATTGTGCGGACAGATCACATTTTGTGTATCCATTCATCAGCTGATGGACATTTGGGGGTTTCTAGTTTGGGGCTATTGTGACTAATGCTCTGTGAGCTCTCATGTACAAGTTTTTGTGTGGACACATTTCTCTAGGGTGTGTATGCTAAGGAGTGGAATTATTAGGCTTTACCTTTCCAGAAACTGACTTGCCACAGCCGCTGTACCATTTTCCACCCTGACCAGAGGTTCCGATTCTCTACATCCCACCAACACCTGTTATTACAGCCTCCTAGTATGTTTGACATGTCATCTCATTGGGAATCAATTAGCATCTCCCTATTACTCATGATGTTGAGCATGTTTTCATGTGTTTATTGGCCATTTGTACATCTTCTTTGGGGATATTCAAATCCCTTACCCATTTTTTAATTGGGTTGTTGTCTTGTTATTGTTGGGTGGTAAGAGCTCTTCATATATTCTGGACACCAGACAATTATCGTATATATGACCTAAAGGTTTTGCTGGGCCCACTCCTCACCCAGATACCTGCGTGTCTGTGTCCTTCTCATTCAGTCTCTTGGTGTCCCCTCTTCTTCCTCCCCGGACCAGTCTTGCTAACAGTGGCTTCCCTGCAGTCCATCTGCAGCCCACTGCTTCATTTTATTTTCTTTATGATGCCCATCTCCTGAAATGGTCTCACTTGCTGGCTTGTCTATTATCTGTCCTTGCACTTCCAGCAGAATGCAAACTCTGTGACTTAGATCTCTTAATTTCCTAGGACCCAGAGTTCCTGACACACAGTAGGTCCTCATTTTAAATTTGTTGGATGAATGAGTAATTACAAGTCACCAAAGAAGAGAGTAGGTTACTTTCCTGGAATCAGACACATGGCAGTAGGTTTTGCCAAATCAGGATCAGAGCAAGTGGTATCCAGTTCAGCCTGAGAGAGAGAACACAGGCCCTCCTCTGTCCGGCAGAGGCCAGGGGGACAGGGCGCCGGGGCTCACACAGGGGCTGGTGCTTCTTGCTCATCCCCAGAAGCCCCAGAGGGGCCCCTGGCCTGCCTGAGTCGGCAGCTTCCTTCATCTGCAAACCATGAGCAATATGCTCCATTCTATAGCCAGGGTAGAATTATAGCCAAAAAGAGAAGAAAACTACTTCCAGGTCAGATTAGATGACTCCAAGGGACATCCTTTCAGATGAAAGTAGTGAGGTCAGAATTTCACACTGGGAGAGATGAAGGCGTTTGAATTACAGAGCGTCACTCCCCAGAGACCATCCCAGGGTTTCCACTTCAACGAAGGCAGAAAAATTACCTCTGAGCTGTGTATTCCCACTAACGAGATGCCAGCCAGAGGCACAGACCCAGGGCTGTCCCTTAGCGGTCAAGAAAAGAGCGTGTAGAAAGTTGTTAGGAGAGTAGATCTTAACAGTTCTCATCACAAGGAGAAATTATTTTTCCTTTTCTTTTTGTTGTATCTATATCAGATGATGAATGTTAGCTGAACCTATTATGGTAATCACTTCACAATACTATATGAAAATTAAACCATCATGCTATACCTAAAGATATACAATGATGTATGTCAGTTATTTCTCAATAAAACTGGGAAAACAGAAAAAAGAGCTTGCCTATGGTCTTCCCTCCTTGTTTTGAAAGAATTTCAGCTGAAGCGTCAGAAAGCAGTGGGGTGTCAGGAAGGGTGGCCAGGAGCGCAGGCACTGGGTGAGGCACACAGCTCAGCCTCTGTACCACCCTGGGCCAGTGCCTTCCTGTCTCTGAGCCTCAATTTTCCTACCTATGAAATGGGAGTAACAACAGGGCCTACCCCACCGGCTGTGGTGTAGATTAAATGAAATCATGATTAGATGACAGGAGCTGGCAAAACGTTGGCCCCAAAGATGTCCTCATCTCCAGAACCAGCGACAACGTGACTAGCATGGCAAAAGGGACTTTGGAGATGTAATTCAGTCCATGATCCCAACATGGAGAGATGATCCTGGAGGATCTCAAAGGCAGACCCACAAGCATCTTCAAAGGGAAAAAAGGGCAGTAGGAGAATCAGAACCACCGAAATGGCGCTGTGAGAAGGATGCAACCTGCTGCTGCTGACCTGGATGATGGGGGGAGGGGCCGTGAGCCAAGGGTTGCCCGTGGCCTCTAGAAGCCAAAGAGGGCAAGGAAACGGATTCTCCTCCCAAGCCTCCAGGATGAACCAGCCCTGCTGACTCCTCGATCTTAGCCCTGAGAAACTGATTTTGGGCTTCTGACCTCTCAAACTATAAGATGATAAAATTATGTTGTTTTAAGCCACTAAGTTTGTGAAAACTTGTTATGGCAGCCATCAGAAACTCATCCAATGACCCCGGCACAATGGCTGGCACATTAAAGGTTCAGAGCTCGCCATTATTTTTTAAAGTATTATTATCACCTATTATTGGCAAAGATGATTACCCAAATGCACAGAAGACAAAATAAGAGTAAGTGCACAAGGAAAAAATGAGATAGATGACCATAAACTAAGTCCAAAACTAAAACAGGATCTAAAGCAGGTTAATTTCAAAGTGCACTGATGAAATAAAATACAAAATGCTGCCATAACAGCACCTTCAGACACAGGCCTCTGGGGACCTGTCCCTGCTATGGTCACTGGGCTGAATCTGAAAAGCCATAGATATAAAATCAAATCGGTGAGGAATGCAACCACACAGTGGCTCTGGGCAGGAGACCCGGGCGGAGGCCAGTAGGGGCGGGACATCAGCCAGGGAGCCTAGGTGCCTGCATCGGAGGACTGGCATTCACTCATCTATGTACATCCATCAACTCAACAAATACCTGGAGGGAGAATGCCAGGTGCTGTTCTAGGTGCTGGCAGTACAGCGGAGGACCAAACAGACCAGGATTCTGCTCCCCCCTCACCCCAGGAGCTCGCTCCAGCAGGAAGACAGATGACAAACAGATACAGGAATGCTCATGTGCATATAACTTGAGAAATTGGAAAGTGCTACAGCCCACATCTTGGGCCCATACAGGGGAGCAACACACCCCCTGGCCAAAAAGAGATTGGGACTGGCTAACCATAAGGGGTAGGGACTCTCCTCCAAGACGACCAGAATGACAAAGTCCCTCTGTCCAGGACCTCCTCATGGAATTGAAGAAACAGATAAACACACAAGCACTGCACAACGAACGTGGTGGCATCGCAAAGGCAAGGAAGGCATCTGAACAGAGGGGGCATTTACACTGGGCTTTGAAGGATATACAGAAGTTCTCCAGGAAAGCAAAATGGCTGAGGACAGTGCAGGAAGGCTACCCGCAAATCATATGAAAGGAGGAGGGTCCCTAGCTGGGTGGCTCAGTTGACTGGAGCATTGTTCCATACACTGAAAGGCTAATGGTGCAATTCCCCATCAGGACACATATTTAGATTGTGGGTTCAATCCCCAGTTGGGGCACACACGGGAGAAAACCAATCAATGTTTCTCTCTCTCCACCTTCCTCTCTCACTAGAATCAACAGACACATCTTTGGGTGAGGATAAAAAAACAAGGGGGGGCGGTGGGAGCAGCACAGAACAGGGGTAAAGCTGGGAACCTGCCTCCGACAGCTCTGGGTTCAAAGTCCCATTTTCCCACTTACTGTGCCATCTCAAGCAAGTGAATTTCGACTCTCCAGGGAAATTATCAGCTTCCTCATCAGTAAAATGGGGATAACTCCCACTTATGGGTGTCATTGCACTCAGTCCACCCGTATCCCTCATGGAAGAAAAAAAGTTAGAGGCAGTACATGCGCAGCATCCCCATACTTCCTGGCATTAGGTCATCCACGAGGTCAGAATCTTGGGTGTTGGGGATGCGCCTCTGTGAGGGGCGGAGGCAGCTGACGATCATCAGTTGGGGAAACTTCCCCAGGTGTACTGCAGACCACCAAAGGAGGCCGCAGCCAAGAGACGGAAGAAGGAGCCTGACAACTCCAAAGTTAAACCAAAGAGAACGTGCAGGCAACTTGGGCAGCAGCAAGACGGTGGATGGCCACCACCCAAAAGGGGACAGGGGCTTGATGTACGGAGCCTCCAGGAACACAAACGGCTTGTAGCCAATGAGCACATGCTTGTTAAGAACTCATATTCCACCTGGTTGGGGTGGCTCCATGGATTGAGTGCTGGCCTGCGAACTGAAGGGTCGCTGGTTCGATTCCTGGCTAGGGCATGTGCCTAGGTTGCAGGCCAGGTCACCAGCTGGGGCTGTGCGAGAGGCAACCAATTCCATGTTTCTCTCCCAGTCTTATCCCTTCCTTCTTCTCTCTCTAAAAATAAATAAATAAAATCTTAAAAAAAAAAAAAGAACTGCATATTCCAAAGCCCACACATCCTGAGATGACTTCAAGTCACTGGAAGAAACTTACTTCTTAAAATGACATTGGTCACATCAAGCACTAGAAACCATTTTGCCTGATAGCATCCTACCATAAGGGGCATCCATGTCATCTCTAAGCATTTGGACCTCATGGACAAAAGTTACAAAAAGTTCTTAAGGGGAGAGAAGTTGGTGTAACCGGATGTCTACTTTAGAAAGCCACCGTGGGCCTGGACTGCACGTTCACTGGAGTCAGGGAAAGTGCCCAACTCAGAATTCAGCAAAGGGCTTGGCGCACAGCGGGCACTCAACAAATGTCCTGGAGAAGGAAACACGAAAGAAGGTGGAGCCCTAGGAAACACCTCCACTTACGGGGCAGGAAGGGAAAGGAGAACCACAGAAGGCAGTGAGGAGGCGGGAGGAGACGGGAGACGTGGAGGGGAGGACAAGGGGCGCTCTGAGGGGCAGAAGAAAGGAACCTGTATTTTCAGTAAGTACAGGTCACTGACGAATTCCGCAGGGAGGCGAAGTGGAATAAAGACAAAGAGATCGCCACTAAATGTAGCAACCAGAAGATAACAAATGTCTATTCATGGGATTCCATGCTCTGGGTGTGGGAGTATATCAAAATACTGGGTCCAGAGCAAATAACGCCCCCTTTTATTACAAAATCTTTTATTACAAAATCATAAGCACGTCATTCTGTAACGTAACAATATCATACTCAAGCACACCATATGACATTTTAGGTGAAATGTTCAAATTAAAACTATAAATTATTACATCCATACTATCACCCTACCAGCCACACTCAAGCAGGCATTATTTCTGCCAGACTCTGTGTAAGGTGGTAAAGAAAGGAAGGGAGGTAAGCACGTGGATGTCATAGCTATACAACCCACAAGCAACACTTTCAAAAAGTTAGTGTTAACTCCTAAAGATTTTCGAGGACTAAAAACGCAATTCAATTCAACCAATTGAACACTTTTTCTGAACAAGAGACACCCTCCTACCAGGAAGATAGACAGCTAGCCACCTTCCCATGACATATCTGGATACCAACCCAAAAGCAGGCGCAAATGTCACCAAGAGGCAATCAAAAAAAGAGCTGTCCCAAGCCTGTGCCCCTTATGACACAAACCACACAGTGGGGCTCCGGGCCTCCCAGGAACAGGTGTGTGGAAAAGAAGGCAATGGAAGACTGACTGTTGCAGAAAACTGTGAAGGCAATGGCTCAATAGCCCTTCGGGGTTCTGCTTAACAGTCATAACCCAACATTGTTCCTCCAAGAAAGCCCGCGCTCAATCGATGTTTGTTAAATGCACAGCTGATAGACTATTCAGCACTTTACAATGTCCAAAGCACTGCCACAGATTGCAAGCTTCCTTTTCACCTCATATTCCCTTAGACTCATAAGAGGATTTCTCCCCTTCCCTTCTCGCTCAAATTTCTGAAGTCCGTATGCGTATGTGAAGCCAGGGGCAAAAAACCCTAGTGCAGAACAGCACGATGCACAGGCTGCCAGCTGCACATGTGTTGTACAGCTATACACGCAGAGCCATGGAGAGCAAGTCTGTTTGCCACGGAGCATGGAATCCCGCCCCCCTTCTTGTAGTAATGGCAAAGATTCCCAACTTGACCAAACTCTAGTCAGGCTTTTCTGAGCCTTTTCAACAAGCTTCAACTTGTGGACTTGTGTGTTTGTGTTCATCTCTGCATTATCTGATTTTAGCAACAATCCTCCTAAACTCAGTTTAACCAGAATCCTCCATATTCCATATCTGACCAATCACCTTTGATACCTGAGCGTGTTCTTCATTCTCCACCATCCCCTGGATTTCTGATTACCCTGGCCTGCCTTCAGCAAGAATCGTGTTAGGTTGGTCGGTTTGGCCAGAATGCCCTTTACCCCTGATGTTTCCTCTTGGTAATTTTCCATCTACTGACCACCCCCGCCCCGCCCCGCTTCTTGAGTGTAAGTTCCCACCTTTCCTTGTCGTATTGAGTTGAGCCCAGTTTTTCTTCCCTACTGCAAAACCTCACTGCAGTGGTCCCTACACCTACCACAACAGTCCCCCTGAATAAAAAGCCTGCCTTACCATTCTCCAACAAGTATCAATAAGTAATTGTCCCTTTAACAGTAAACACACCCCCATTCTTCTTAGGACCCATCCCACTGCCACTCTCAGTACCTGGTCAGGCTGACCCCATCCTAAAGGGGAGTCACCCAGGCCCAAGTTAATGGCTTTTGTCACTCTTCCTGATGTACCATAGACCACAGAAGGGGGCTGTGCAAGAGAAGAGAGAGCACAGTCAAGGAGGGCCTCTTTTGATCCCTTTCTTAAACATCTATGTCAAGTGGCCAAGCAAACCGCTCCTGACATAATTTCCACAAGGGGGGCCTCCCTACCTCCAGGGACAGCCCATTCTAACTTAAGGACAATTCTCCTGCTTGTGAACCCCAAATCTACCCCTGAAATAGTTACTATTTGGTTCTCTTCTACCACACTGGGTAGAAGTTCATGTCTTTCAAATGACAGTCCTGCAGACATCTGAAGGCAACACTCATGTCCCCTGAAGGATCACTCCTCCAGCTTAAATATGCCCAATTTCCTCAGTCAATTCTCACATGAAAGGTTTTGAATTCCTTGCCCAATCTGGATTCTCCTTTCTTAGCCTGTTACCAGCTGCCTACCCTAGGAACTATGGCCAGGACTGTTTTAGATGGAAATGATAAAGAACTCAGTCAAGCTGGCTTAAGGAAAAAAATTCAGTTGGCTCAAAAAAACTCCAATGGCTGGCACCAAGGATTTACGCTATGTCATCCGATCCCCAGTCCCCACCTTTGGCTCTGTTCCTGAGTTCTCAGACAGGTTCTCTCGCCAAACAGCAGATGGGTCCTGTAGGTCCCAAGCCTTCGTTATGCTGATAGGTCTTAACCCCAGAGAAAGATAGATTCTTTCTGAATAACTCTATCCAAAGATGAATCTGATTGGCTTGAATTAAGTCACATGGACCCAATTCTGAACCAATCAGTTAACAGAGCAGATAGATTACTCTAATTGTCCAGGTCTTGGCCCTACCATTGGAGAGGGTCAGTCAGACATACTGGAACTACACTGGCTGAGCAGGATTATCATGAAATAGGAGAGAGAAGTTTCCTCTAGAATACAGGATGCTAAACAGACGAAAACATCAACCTCCACACTTCTCTGTGAGTAATAATTGAGCTGAACACTCCAGGCTTACCGGAGCATGATGGGAATATTATCTGCACCCAGACCATCATCACCTAACCAACATCACAGGGCACCTACCCCAATAAAACTTCATGCTGACATTGCCCTCTATGAATGCCCCTTTTCCAGCAACCACCCCATATATCAAGTTTCTTTCAACTTATTCATTGAAGTGCAACACCTTCCAAGAAGGTGCCGCATTAATAATAACCACATTTATTGAGCACTGACTGTATACCAGGAACTGCCCTACAAGTTTTACATGTAGTATGTCAATTTATCCTCACAATAACCCTGGGCATTATTTGCAGTCATTATCCCCAACTTCCAGACAAGGAAACAGAGAATCTGAGAGATTTGCCTAAGGTCACACAGCACATCAAGGGTACAAGTCAAGGCAAGACACCCTGGCTCCACCATTGATGCTCACAACCCATCAGCTCTAAAATTTGCATCAACAGAAAACTGGACTCATTCCCAGATGCCTGGATTCTTTCCAAACTAACACTGCTTACAACAGAGTACTTTGGGGTCCATCAACAGAGGACCAGTTAAACGGTGTTATATGAGAGAACAGCCACTTTAAAAGCTGGGTGATGGCAATAAAGCATCAGCTCCATGAGGACAGGGGCCTTCTCTGCTTCTCTGTTTATTCTCAGTGCCTGTAAACAGTGCCCTTCAGAGCAGCCAGTCACACCCATTGGAAGGAAGGAGAGAAGAAGGAAGAGAGAGGAAGGAAAAAGAGAATGAAGGAAGGAATGAGCAAACAAGTGAACAAATTTCACACGGTAAAACTATGGCTATATCTGAACTATATCTGATTTTTACTCTCTTCTTTTTTCTTAGTCTTGGTTTCTGAATATTCTATAAGGAACAGGTATTACATTAAGGCACAAAAACAGAACACAATTTCATAGATAGCCCAAGCCACTGCCTCATCACACGTACGTGGTCTTGTAAGCGCTTTCTGCTTCAATCGGAGAGATCATGTGTCCAGTCAGTCTGCTAAATGGCTCCTTTCCTGTGACCTTTGTCAGCTGAGCCCTGGCTCCTCCTGCCTCCCGGTGGCTCTGAGAGAGCCACCAGAGACCCTCCAGCAGTTCTACCCATTTCCTCTCCACCATCTCCTCACCCTCCCACCTTTCTGGTGCTCTCAGACCACATACACTACTTCAACATTGATTAAATTCCACCAATAAGATAACAACCATAGTAATTAACATTTATGGAGCATAACTTTGTCCCAGGTACCACGGAATTGCTTCCTTATTCCTCCTAATGACTGCATTATAGCAGAAGGGATGTCCAGGTGGGTCACTCACCTGCTCCAGATCACACAACTGGCAAGTATTGGAACCCAGGCCGTCCAATGCAGCCCAAACCTTCGATCACTATGCTAACCACCACTTACTGTGCACTAAGCACCTACTGCCTATGCACTGGGGTCAAATGTCCAATGCATGCCTACATGGGGCCTGATGCCTACTGCATGCCAGCCTAGGAGGGTTGAGTGCCCACTGTGTGCTGAGCTGAGGCATGAGAAAGTACAATGTCATCATAAGAGCAATAAGAGTAAAATCAGTGACATAAAGTAACAGTAACAATAGTCAATGTACATCAGGGGCCTGTGCTCTCATTTTAGATGTAATATTTCTAGCCCTCCCAGCCACCCTCAGAGACAGGGGCTGTCAGGATCCCTGTTTTACAGACCAGAAAACCGATGCACACAGGAAGGGATGTCCTGGCCCAAGGTAACACAGCACGTGAGAAGCAGAGCTGGGATGTGAATCTAGAGCTTTTCTGATCACGAAGTATCCTGGCTGTTGAAACAAAAGGGCTTGCCCTGGGCTGGGTAGGTGGCTGAACCCTATTTAGATGGGCTGAGCTGGAGAAGAATTCCACCCGGAGGGAATCTCCAAAAGTGAAGTCCTGGAAGCTGGGAGTGTTAGTGTGAGGCTACTGGTGCACACAGAAGGGTGTGGGGGAGCTACTGGGCAGAGATACGAGTTGAGACAAACTGGCTGGAACACCAGTCAGACAGCCTGCTTTACTTCAATGGGCAGAAAGGAGTCATAGAAGCTTAATGAGCAGAGCAGTGACTTGGTTAGAGAAGTGTGCGAGAAAGAGTTAATCCAGCAATGGGAGGTGGGGAGGGTAGAGTGAATATAAGATAAGAAAGAGCAAGGGCTAAGAGACTTGCAATAAAATGGTGGGGTGAGGGGCAATAGACTTGCTTTTGGTTTGCCCCTCTTCTTGAAGCAGTACGCACCTACTACCCCCACCTTCCCTTAGGACACTGCCCTCCCCCACGTTCTCCTGATTTGGGTGTTGGGTGGAGCTGCCCCTTACCCACTCCAGGGGTGGGCACTGATCCAAGCCTAGCCAGCCAGAGTCCCATGGATTGGTTCAGGATGGGCACAGGAACCCAGCCATGCCAAGGAGAGTTTGTCAGCCTGGAGACTTCTTGAAATCATTGGCGGAGCAGCTCTCTTCCCCCATTGGGATGGCCTGGAAGCTGGGGCAGCTGGCAGCCATCTGTATCACCACTCAGGGAGAAGCAACCCTCCTGACTGCAAGAAGGGCAATGACGGAGGAAGGCAGAGCTGGGAGAAGGAGGAGAGGGGCCAGAGTTCAGGCAGCCTCACCTGCAGCTAGCACTTTCCCTGGGCTTTCCAACCACAGAAGCTACAGACAAGTTGGGGGGGGGGGGCGTGTTTTGTTTTGTTTTTGCTTAAGCTAATCTGCATAGGGCTTCTCTCACAGCACCTGAAAGATCTCTGACCACTGACCACCCACATGGACTGAAGCAAAGGGCAGAGAAGAAAGAGCGGAGATGGTGTTGGAGCAATTAGCGCAGGAGGGGCCAGGTGTGTCCACGCGCCGGCAGAGCCAGTGCAGGGCCACAGAGGGTCCAAATCCTGTCAGCAGAGCAGAGGAGGGCCCAGCCACTTTCCGGATCAGCAGCCTTCCGGAGAACAGCTGCAATGGACAAGGAGAGCGCAGGCTGGGAGCAGAGGAGAGAGGAGAGCGGGAGGCTGGACAGGCATGTTCCATTCTGGAAAATGCTGCGTGGGGAAAGACGGAGAAGGAGGTCAGCAGCCAGAGAAGGAAGAGAAGGAGAAGAAGGGTGTTTGAGAGATAATGACCCAGGAGGGACTGTCAGGGAGGGGAGAGAGCCCAGGGAGAAACCCCCCACTCCTACCGCTACAGCCCCAGAGCCATGGAGACAGAGACCCAGCGTGCTTTCCAGACTTCCCCATCCCTTGTGCATCTTGTGAGATGTTTGGAGCAGGAAGTCTGCTTAGGGCCATAAAGAGCCCTCCCAGCATCGCAAAAGTGGGTAAACATGACTTTTGCAAGCAATCACACAAGCCCCAATGAGAACCTGCTATACCACTTAGGAAGCCTCATGGCTTGGAGATGAGAATCTAAACCACTTCCTTAGAGTGAAGAGGCCAGGAGCATGGGCCTTGGAGCCAGTTTAGCTGTGTGATCTCAGGCAAGTCACTTAATGTCTCTGGGCCTTGGTTTACACATCTGTAGAAGGGCAACAAATCTCAGTAATAAGGCATGCCAAGTGCAGTGACCGAGGTATAAAGTTACTAGTTGGTGTTCCGATTCCTTTGTCACTGGGTTATGAGGACACAGCACTGGGAAGGAACAAGCTTCTCCAAGAGGAACAAGAGCAGACACAGCACCCATAACTCGCCTATATATTTGTCCAACAGATGGGTGAGGAAGGAAGGCAGCCTTCCAGCCAAAGCAGACAGAGCCTTCAGATTCCATAGTCCATTCATAAGATCAACAAGCAGCAGGGAAAGCATTTTTAGTTCCCCCGCCAGACACTCCCCACTCCCATCCCTGTGCTTGGGGGAAGGGTCAGAGTAGAAAACCACAAAGCCCAAGGGAGGAAGGAAGTGTTCTCTGCCCCAAGCAAGCCTTTCCAGCTTTGCAGGCCCACCACCCAGGAGCATCTGTTAGGCATCCACTGACCGGATGGTCTGTCTTCCCCAGGTCACCTTCTCCTACTTGGTGGAGGAAACAATAGCTTCAGAGGTGGAACCCATTCTGATGGGGGGTGGGTTAACGGAAGGCCAACAAGAGGAAAGAAACTGCTCAAGTTCAGGGAGGAGGGAAGCTGGCCTGTGAGACAAAGCTTCAGAGCCGGCAAGGCAAAAAATACTGCTGAATCTCCAAGTTGTGCCCGAAATATGACGAAAGTCAAGAGCTTGCACTTATTCCACTTGCAAAAGCATTCACCGGGGTGGTGGAAGGACGGAAGCCCAGAGTCAGGGGCCTGGGCCCAAATCCCAACCCCACCGACTCTCTACAAGAGGCCCTGTGCGCCTTAGGAAATGTGAGTTGTCAGAGGGTTTTATGCAACTGGTATCTGAAACGAATCCTTTACAAAAGCAATGAGTGAACATCTAGAGGCAGCTCTCAGGGATACATTTTAGTTGGAAAAGCATTTTTTTAAAAACCTACTACCACCCAGCCCACAGCATATACTTCATAAATATTCTTTGAATTAGATTAAACGCAAAATACTGTTTGATTAAGGGAGCGGTTAAGGAAAGGAGCAGCCATGTGGTGGGTGGCATCATTTTGTACTTTTATTTATTTGACAAATGACCGTGTAATTGGTGTGGACACGGTCCTGAGCATTTGGCACACACCAACTCACTTATAACAGCCCTCCAGGATTACAGGTGAGGAAACCAAGGGACTGAGAGGTGAAGTAACTTGCCCCAAGCCACACACTAGGAAATGGCTGGTCGGGGATTTAAACCCACCCGCCAGGCTGGCTCAGAGTCCCCACCCAAACCTTCAGGCTACACTGTCTTTGTCTAAATATATCTGTTTCCAAAGTAGAGACCAGAGGCCAGAGAGAACCCACTCGCCAAACTCAGCTTTAAAAGGATCTATCACCAGTAATGCTATGCCTTTGCCTCTTTTGAGGGGTTTATGGTTATACACACCACGTGTTCTTTCCTTTTAATGGTTCAACGCGCACCAGGAAAGTGCACAAAGTTTAAAAATCTTAAGTATTTTGCTTAATGATTTCTTACATATGTGTGCACCTGTGTAATACCCCCTCAGATGAAAATACGGGACCTTTCAACCCCCACCCGAGCCTTCCAAGTGCCCCCGCCAGGTCAGTGGCTGTCTCCTCCAAAATATGACCACTATTCTGATTTTTCACACCACAAATTCGCATTGCCTTTCCTACAACTTCACACAAATGGGATCATATGGGGCATATTCTTTCACTCCTGGTTCTATATTCTTCCAATAATATATGCACGGAACACTGACATGATTATGGCTGGAAGGAGGGTGCAGCTGATCATTTGTTTCTCTTGCAGTAAGCTCCAGGATTTTTATTTTGGCTCACTGACAGACCAAAGGGGAAGAAGGTTGAAGGGCTGAACACTGGCATTTGGAACCTTGTGAGTTCACTGTGGAAAACCAGTGATCTGTAGGGGGCAAAGGAGCTGTCCCGCCTGGAAACGCTAATGAGGAGCAAAAACCCAGGAAGTCACCTCTGGTTGTTCTGAATGTCCAGAAGGGTTAAGGCTTTATGAGGCTTTAAAATGCTGAAAACTGGTTCCTCCAGCGCCAGAGGCACGAAAGGTGGCGATAGGCTCCTCCCCGAGAGGTAGACAATTT
Source organism: Glossophaga mutica (assembly GCA_039655065.1). Lineage (NCBI taxonomy): Eukaryota > Metazoa > Chordata > Mammalia > Chiroptera > Phyllostomidae > Glossophaga > Glossophaga mutica. The sequence goes on from CM077315.1 coordinate 28,167,473, forward strand.
CCCCAAAATTCAGGAATTCCCCCCAAGGGCATGTTTCCTACCTGTGCACTGTTGGATGAAGTCCTGATATTCCTCCCCCTGCTCGCCTGGGACGATGGTGGAGCCGTCATATTTAAAAGTCACCCTTTGGATTGGGAGAAGAAAAAACACACACACACATCAGCGTTGGTAGCTGCATGGTGCCGAGCTTCCAGCAGGACAATCTAAAAAGATGCTCTGGCTGGGGAGAAGCCAGCGCTGGCTTTCCACGCTGTCCTGGGTTAAGGCTGCGGAAGACAGCACGGGTTGACCCTTAATCCGTCCCATCTGGAAGACGGCTCAGTGCACCAGCCCCTCGAGAGCTCGGGGAGCGGGGCCTGGAGAGCAATGGAAAGTTCCTCACCAGATGACGGCCGAGCTGTCGTCGCGCACCAGGTTGTACGCCTCCCGGCAAGCCTCTTTGTCGATCTTGGTGGCCATCGCCTTGGGGCCGCAGCGGGGACACTCTGTCCAGAGAAACTGAGCACGCCCAGGGCCAGTCGCAGGGTTCGGAGCACTGCGGGGTCGCGCGGAAAGCTGCCGAGAGACCGCGGCGGGCGACAGCGGCGACTAGAGAGACACGGAGTGGCAAGCTCCAAGCTCCAGCGCCTCGGCGGCTGCGAGTACGGCCAAGCGCGCTCCTGGACCAAGGCCGCGCCGCACCGCCCCCCGGCCGCACAGCCCTGGCCCCCTCCGACCATTCGTCGCCCAACCCGCGGCCGCCACGCCCCCCCTCCGTCATTGGCGGCCTAGCTTCAGGGGCGGGGCATCTCTACTCCTTGGCGGCCAATCTCAGCTCAGGTGGGTTGCGCAACTTCGCAGTGGGGGCTGAAGAAGGGGCTTTTTGCTCCTCCCTCTCCCTCCTTCCTCCTCTTCTCCCCTATCCTCTTTCCCCCTGTCTCTTCTCCTCCGTTCTCGCGCTCCTCTCCTCCCGATCCCATCCCCGTTCTCCCAGTCCCCCAACTCTCTCTTTCCCCACTTCCTCCTCCCCAAGTCCTCTTCCTCCTCCCACTGCCCTTCTCTACTCTCTCCCTCCTCCTGTTCCTTCTTCCTTCTTTTCTTCCCCCTCCCCTCCTCTCCCCCCTACCTATTCCATCCTCTCCTCTTTCCAGCCTCCTTCTCTCCCCTCCTCCTTTCCTTTCTTCATCACCCCAGCTCCTTCCTCCTTCCTCCACCATCTTCCTCAAGCTGTATTCTTCCTCCTCCCCTCCTTCCCCTTCCCTTCTCCTTCCCTACTTTTCCCTCCTCTATCTTACATCTCCCTCCTCCTTATTCCCCTTGTTTCCTCTCCTGCCTGCCCCTGAAGCTGCAGAGCTCCACAGGGACCCTCCAAGTGGGTGACTTAATGCATCAGACCAAAGGAGACAGCTCCATCCCCTCACTTGTGTTTGGCTCCGAGGTTTCTAGGTGGGGAGGAATTGGGAGGAATTAAGCATTTCAAATAGGAGGGGATAGAAAGTGGATTGCTTTTGGATCCCACCCAAAACGCTGGTGGGATCACTGTTTACTTTGTATTCTGGTTATTTGCATTCAGGTCTTATCTCCCCCTTTGGGTTCCTTTGAGTGCAAGAGCTGACTCATTCTGTCTTCATTTCCTCACTGACTCACTCATTCATTCCCTCATCCAGTCATTCCACAAAGACCAATTACAGTGTCAAAGCAGGTAAAGGGGTCAGCCTGGAGACCAGCCTCTTGAATTGCATTGGGCACTGCCACTCTCTAACTACAGGTCCTTGGGCAAGCCTCCAAAACTCTGAGATTACTTTCCTGGAGGGAATAATAATACAAGCACTGACATTGTAGGTTTGTTTATGGTTTAATTGGAATATGGATAAACAAATATATTAGATATTCAGCAAAAGGTCATTGATGTTGATTAAGTAATTAAAATAAACCCTAAATAGAAACCCACAAGGTCAGGGATGAGGTCCAATTCATACTAAATTTCTCAGTGTCGAGCAAACATATCAATCAATGAGTCAGTTAATCACCAATGGGTGGGTGGAGCAACATTTCCAAGAAAGTAGGAACCGGTGTCACTATTTGTGGGAGAGGACCAAACTTTTCTCTGCCCTCTAGATTCTTTTGGCCGGTCTAATAATCGAATAGACATCAGACAGTTTAGCAAGGAAAATAGGCAAATTTAATAAATACATATGCATGGACCCCCATATGCACAACAGGTTCAGAGACAGCAAGAGAACAAGGGTACATGAGACATTCTGAGCTAGGGATGAGGTAAGGTGCCTTGGAGGCATCAAAGGATTATTGCAGGGTGCTAAGAAGAGCAGATGCTTGGCAAACAGAGGTTTGTCCTGCCATATAGATAGATCAGAAAAGGTCATCTCTGATAATGGTTTAAGGCCCTTAATTCAAGTTCTTCTAGGTAGTTAAGGGAGGGGAAGAGTTTTTCTTGAGCCCGAGGCTACAGTTGCCTTTAGCTCAAAACAATCGGCACATCTTGGAGTGACTTGTTCTGAACCCCCACACTATAATTAAAAGACAAAAACAAAAAAATTCCAATGTCAGGTGGCCCAAAGCAGATCCTATCTGGCTCCTTGATAAAGGTAATAGGGCAATTGGCCATTGGAAAGAAAAACAAAAATGGATCCATACATCACACCATTGATCAGGGCAAATTCCAAAAGGATCAAAGATTCAAGTGTAAATCATGGAAACCACAAAAGTTCCAGAAGAAAACACAGAAGCTTCCATTATAAGTCTGGAAAGGGAAAAGAGCTTGTAACCATGATCAAAATTCAGGAGTCATACCAAAAGATGGATACATTTCAAATATATTTTTTAAAGTCTTCCTCAAGGGAAAAAAATACTACCTTATGTGTAAAGTGTAAAAACAAGATGAAACAGTGAAAAGTATTTGCAACTCAAATCACAATGAATTAGTCTTGCTGACACAGAGAGAAACCAACCAAAAGAAAAAGAAAAAGATGCTTAATATGCACCCTAATAACAAATGCAAATTAAAGCAGGACTGAGATACTTTAAAAAAATACGTAGATTGGCAGAAATCAAAGTGTGATAAGCCTACTTTGTTGGTGAGACTATGTAGACCCAGGCCCTCTCCTGTGAGTATGTAGCAGAGGGGATTGAAAGTTGGCACAACCACCTCTGAAAACCATTTGGCAGTATCTAGAAAATTTACCAATCTGTGTGCTCTTGACCAATCAATTTCCCCTACAGGGTAAGTGATGCCCATTCCTGGCTGGACACTGGAATCACCAGGATGTCCTTGTCCCACTCTTAGAGATTCTGAAGTAATTGAGCTGAGGCATGGCCTGGGTGCTAGGATTTTTAAGGGCCCCCTAGGTGATTCTCATGTGCAGCTGGGGTTGACGGCCACTGCTATAGATACACTCGTGTGTGTGTGTGTGTGTGCACGCGCGTGCATGCAAAATATATTCAATGTTAGTAACTGAGTTTTATTTGTAGTAGCAGAAGATTAGGAATAATCTTCTGAATGCCCATCAGTAAGGGGCTGGATGCATAGAAAATGATACAAGTATACCATGGAGAATTACGCAGCTGCAAAAGAGGTAATGATGGAGGGAAAGAGAAATTTTTCTCTATGGAACATTGTACAACATACATCGCAAGCCCTGGCTGGTGTGGCTCAGTGGATTGAGTGCAGGCCTATGAACCAAAGGTCGCCATGCAATTCCCAGTCAGGGCATATGCCTGGGGTGTTGGACAGGTCCCCAGGTGGGGGCATGCAAGAGGCGACTGATCAATGTATCTCTCACACATCAGTGTTTCTCTCCCTTTCTCCTTCTCTTCCTCTCTCTCTATAAATAAATAAATAAAATCTTTTAAAAAAAGATACAGCATGAATTAAAAAAAGCAAGATACAGCACAGTATATTCAGAACACCTTTTGTTGTCACCAGCTTTTGGATAAGGTGGAGAAAGGTATGAATATTTATTTTTGCTTCCATGTGCGTAGAAACTTCTGGAGGAGCACATGAAAGAAAAATAACAGTTGTAACCGTGGAGGAGGTTAGGTGGGAAGCCAGGCACAGGGAGAGAGGGGTGGGAGGGAGTTTTCACCTTATTTTATTTTATTTTATTTTATTTTATTTTATTTTATTTTATTTTATTTTATTATTTTTGAACCATATAAATTCATTATCTATTAAAATATTAAATAACAAAAGGAAAAAAAGTGTCCCAAACCTGAATTTGACTCCAAGGTTCAACATTCCTGGAGGAAGACCTTGAATGTGTTCCAGCGTTAACTGCTGTTCTCCTTCTATCCCTTGTTGCTGTCGCCCTCTGCTGGAATCAAAATGTAAAGGGTTGGCTTTATAGAGAACCCTGATTTTGAGCACTCCGGAGTCAACTTGCCTAGTTAAGGCAGAAAAATTAACTGCTCACCAGAAACAAATACTATGTGTAAATCTTTGTTTAAATTCAGATCCATACAATATAAAGATCAATCTAATTCAGTTCATTTCTTTTAAAAAAGAAATAAAAATATTTCACAGTATGTGCTATGTGCTATATTGAGGATTGAGGGAGTGGTATAAATTTATGTATTCGTTCGTTCATTCATTCATTCATTTCTGGCACTGGGCCTGTGATGCATCCAAGGGGCTCACAAACTCACTTGCCTGTAGGGGGCAGACATGTACTGTAAATCATCCAAGAATGCATCTTGTAAGAAAATTTCTTCTGGAGCAGGTGATCCTCTCTGGTCTACCCTCCCTGGGTGTCAGTTTCTTCTTCAAAACTGATCTCCAAGGGGGGCTGCTGGCTCTCAGCTCTGCTCTAACGCCCATGCAGGAATCTTAGCACAAAAGTGCCAAGCCTTCCGATAATCTAAGAAACGATCTGAATCTCTTGGAAATTTCTTGATTATTATACTTGGGCAATAAAAGTGGCATGTAAGAGATGCTTGCTTGCAAATTTGAACTAAGTGAAAACTCTTCCTGCCTGCTTGGGGCTTACAGTCTAGTGAGGGAGTTAAGCAGTTACTTCCATGTGGACACTATAGGTTGTTAAAAACAGAACATTGCATTCATATAGAGTTAAATTACCTCTGGTCAAGACGGTGGCATAGGCAGACATGGTTTACCCCTTCACACAAGCACAACAAAATTAGAACTAAAATATAGAACAACCATCATTTAGAACTGACAGCAATCAAGTTGAATGGAGATCTGACAAAGGAATTAAAGGAACCACATCCATCCAGACTGGTAGGAGGGGCACAGATGCAACGGGCTGGTCCCAAATCCACATGTGGTGGATAAAAATCTGGGAGAGATATCTCAGGAGTGAGGAATCCCAGCCCCACGCCAGGCACTCCAGTCCAGAGTTCCAGTGCTGGGAAGATAAGTCCCCACAACTTCTGGATACAAAATCCAGCAGGGATTAAGTTGGTGGAAGAAACTGCTGGAGCACCAAGCAGTTCCTCTTAAAGAACCTGCACACAGACTCACCTACTCAGATTCACTCTCTCTGGGCTCCGGCACTGGGGAGGCACCTTGAGGGGCTCCAGTGGCATGCAGAGGGAGGCTGAGGTATCTGGTATCAAGGTAAGCACAGGTCGGTGTTGTTTTTCTGGGCTCTCACCCCACAGAGCTGGCACGCTGGTGCCATATCTGAGTATCCACCAACCTGGCTAACACTGTTTGACCCACCTTGGAGATGCCCGGTGACTCCTTCCCACCCAGCTTATAGGCTGACCCAAGCTGCTTTTCCACATGAATGGCTGGTCTTGGCTCATGCTTTACAACTTCCTAAATCCTTTTTTAAAAAAAGATTTTATTTATTTTATTTTTTTAGACACAGGGGAAGAGAGGGAGAAGGAGAGAAACATCAATGTGTGGTTGCCTCTCACACACTCCCAACTGGGAACCCCACCTGCAACCCAGGCATGCGCCCTGACTAGGAATCAAACCTGGGGTTTTCAGGCCGGTACTCAATCTACTGAGCCACACCAGCCAGGGAAATGTCCTAAATCCGCTCAAACAAGCAGCAGCTGGTCTCAGTGAGCCCCAGGACTAGAACTAGCAGCCTAGATTCATACCTTGGCTTTGCCTGGAAATCTCCAGCCCCAGCACAAGTAGTAGTTATCTCAGACTTGCTTATAACTCAGGTCGGGGTGTGGGGGTGAACAGTCAATACACAGCTGGGGACTGACCTTGGCCTGCACCACCTGGGAAACCCCAGGCCCAGCATGCCCAGTGGACAGCTGCAGACCGTGTTGGAACACCACCACCCTGCCCCTGCACAGCTGATCCTCCACAGAAGGCAGAGGTTGGTGGTCAGTGGTCACAGCCAGTCCTTGCAGCTGACTGACCTGGATAAATCCCTCCCATTGATCTGCCAACAGCAATCAAGGCTCAACTACAACAGGAGGGTGTGCTCAGCCCACACAAAGAGTGTACCTCAAATACCCAGCTTGCATGATAGGAGAGGCTGTGCCACTGTACCCTACAGGACATTAGACCACGTTACAATAACACAGAGTCAAAGCAGCTCTACCTAATACATAGAAATAAACACAGGGAAGCTGCCAAAACAAGGAGACAAAGAAACATGGCCAAAATTAAAGGACAGGTCAAAACTCTAGAAAAAGAGCTAAACAAAATGGAGATAAGCAATCTATCAGATACAGAGTTCAAAACTTTAGTTATAAGGATGCTCAAGGAACTTAAGGAGGGCCTTAACAGCATAAAAAAGGACCCAGTCAGAAATGAAGGATACACTAATTGAAATAAAGAACAATTTACAGGGAACCAGCCATGGAGGGGATGAAGCTGAGAATCAAATCAATGACTTGGAACATAAGGAAGGAAAAGACAACCAATCAGAACAACAAGAAGAAAAGAGAATCCAAAAAAAACAAAGATAGTGTAAGCAGCCTGTGGGACAACTTTAAGCAATCTAACATTCACTTCATAGGGGTGACTATGAAGGAGAAAAGAAAGAGCAAGGAGTTGGAAATCCATTTTGGAAAAATTAGTGAAAGAAAATGTCCCGAATTTGGTAAAGGAAAGAGACAGACAAGTCCAGGAAGCACAGAGAGTCCCAAACAAGATGGACACAAAGAGGCCCACCCCAAGACATGTCATGATTAAAATGCCAAAGGCTAAAGATAAAGAGATGGGAGGGGGTGTGGGAGAATAAGTGAGAGGTAAGGGTATTAAGAAGTACAAATAGGTAGTTACAGAATAGCCATGGGGATGTAAAGTACAGTATAGGAAATGGAGAAGCCAAAGAACTTATACTCATGACCCGTGACCATGAGGAAAGGTGAGGGGATTGCCTGAGGGAGTGGGGGATGCTGGATGGAGGGGAGCAAAGGGAGAAAAATCAGGACAACTGTAATAGCATAATCAATAAAATATAATTAAAAAATAAATAGACTTAAATGATATTCAAGGGAGAATAATGGCTCCATGACTGAGAAGCCCAGAGCTGAGTGGAACTCAGGCAGGTTTTAATCAGAGCTTTAGCAATTTCATTTTCAGGCAAATTCCGCCCTTCTGCTTGGCACACCTACCCTATTCTCTGCATGTCTCACTTCCCATTCAGACCTCAAATGTTCCTCTTCGGGGTGGTCTTCTCTAGCATCCCCTTATAAAGTAGCCGCCTCTGTAACCTCCAACAGGCACTCTCCATCACACAACCTTCTTTTGTTTTCCACAGAAAACGTTACTATCCGAAGCCACCTTTTTCGTTTGTCTCTTTACTCATATATTGCGATCCACTTCCAAAAGAATGTCAGGTCCATGAGAGCAGAATGACGCCCATCTCGCTCACAATTGTATACCTATCTCCAACCACACAGCACCGGTTCCTGACGGGTACACAGTTCATGGACAGATGTGGAGTGAGGGAGAGAGAAGAGTCAAAGAATGTGATACTCACAAAAGGGCAGACGTATAGATGAATGGAATACAACTGAGAGTCCAGAAATAAACTCTTACATTTATGGTCAATTGATCTTTGACAAGGGTGCCCAGATAATTTCATGGGGAAAGAATAATCCTTTCAACAAATGGTGCTGGCATAACTGTACAACACATGCAGAAGAATGAAGCTGGACCCCTATCTCACACCGTATATAAAAATTAACTCAAAATGGATCACAGATATATTTCTTAGATGTGATACAAAAAGCAGAAGTAACAGAGAAAAAAATAGATAAATTGGACTTCAGCAAAAGGGAACATTTTGTGATTAAAGGGCACCATCATGAAATTAAAAAGGACATAGAATGGTAAAGATATGTACAAATCATGTATCTCAGGGGTCCCCAACCCCCGGGCCGCAGACTGGTACTAGTTTGGGGCCTGTAGGAACAGGCGCCGCCTAAGCTCCGTCTCCAACCACCGCCCCACACCCAATCCATGGAAAAAATTTCTTCCATGAAACAAGTCCCTGGTGCCAAAAAGGTTGGGAACCGCTGGTTATATCTGATAAAGATCTAGTATCCAGAAATATATTCTTAAAGACCTCTTACAACTCAACAATAAAAAGACAAGTAACCCAATTTAAAAATAGGCAAAGGAGTTGAATAGACATTTCTCCAAGGAAGATATACAAATGGCCAACAAGTATGTGAAAACATGGTCAACGAGACTCATCATTAGGGCAATGCCAATCACACCCACAATGAGATATCGCATCATACCCACTAAGACAGCTACAATTAAAATGACAATAATGAGCACCGGTGAAGCTATGGAGAAACTGGAATCTTCATACACTGCTGGTGGGAATGCAAAATGGTATATCTGCTTTGGGAAACAGTTTAGCAGTTCCTCGTAATAAGCATAGAGAAATCATATGATCCAATAATTCCAACTTTAGGAATACACCCAAGGAAAATGAAAACATACACCTACATAAAAACTTGTATTTGAATGTTTATGGTAGTATTATTTGTAATAACCAAAAGTAAAAACCTAAATGTCCATTGACTGATAATGGATAAGCAAAATGTGGTCTGTCCGTATAATGGAATATTGTATTATTCATTCTACAACATTGATGCACCACGAAAACATCACGCTAAGTGAAAGCAGCCCAGTGCAAAAGACCACACATCGTAGGATTCAGAGAAGCAAATCCGTACAAACAGCAAGCAGATTAGTGGTGGCCAGGGGCTGGGGGAAGGGGGACGGGCAGTGACTGATAATGAGCACGGGGCTTCTTTGGGGGTTTGTTAAAAATGATCTGGAATAAGAAAGTGATAATGGTTGCACACGTTCATAAAAATCTGAAAAATCACTGAACTGTACGCTTAAAAAATGTCTAATGGAAGTTTTTGAAAAGCGTGAAGGAAGACTCCTGGGTTTGGGGCCTGATCATCTGAGTGGGCGAAGGAGATGATTTCAGTTTGGGGCAGGCGGCGCTTGAACTACTGGTGGGACATCAGAGTAGAGATGGACAGAGGACAGAGACTGGGTCAGAGATGCACATCTGGAAGCTGTGGTCTGCAGGTGGTGGTTAGGCCAGGGGTGTTTGGTGTGGCCAAGGGAGAAAAAGGCCTATGATGCAGGCCCAAAGGCCCCAAGGATCACTAGCCCTTAAAGGAAAAGAAGCCTGCAAAGCAGATTGAGTTGAACTTTCCAGAAAGGAAGGAGACAGTATCTCAGGAAAGAGGGAGTGATCAGCATCATGCAAGCTAGGACCACCTCTGTAACATCAACCGGGGGAGAAGAGGGGTGGGTACAAGCGGGGGGGGTGGGGAGAGGTCCACAGTAAATGTTTAAACCTGCTATTGACCCAGGAAATGAACAATGGACAGAGACTAGTATGTGTAAGCACCTGAGCTCCCTGACATGATTGCCTCTTTTGAGTCCCACCACCTGACCAGGTGGGCAAGTTAAATAATATATATATGGAAGCATGATAACATTGTATTATTACCAGTAATAATAATTCATGTCATATACATGATATAGTAACTAGATTACGCAGCATTAGTAAGAGTACCGTCTCTCTGTGGACTGTGTTCTGTGTGCCAGGCACCGTGCTGCGTGCTTTCCCACTGCTACCCCAGATAATTCTCACATCAGCCCGAGGAGGCACTGCCACTACCCCTCGACATAAGGGAAGGAACTGAGGTGCCCAGACGTGAAGCTGTCTCCCAAGGCTGCACAGCTAGAACGTTGCAGAGATACCATCTGAACCCAGGCAGCCTGATCTCAGGGGTCCCAGCTTCCCCACTCCCCACTCCCCCGCCGCCCCACCAAGAAGCAGAGTGTGGAGCCATGACATTTGAGCCAGAGTAGCTCAGCTATCTGTGCTCTGAGACAACCAGAAAAATCAGTGCTGGCTTTTTAAGACCATCATTTTTATATAGGCTTTATTTTTTTATTGCAAAAACCTTACGGAAATGTTCAGGTCAGTGTCCTGGTTTCCACATTTTCCTTGGGGCTATAAATTAAAAAGAAAACAGAAAAGAAATCCCACCTCAGCTGTAATTAGAGATGGGAATAAAACATAACCCCGAGACTTGCCGTTCTCAGCAAGGTGGTTGTCACTCTGAAGCAGGTGCCTTACACAAAATGGATATTTATAGAAGATGATATTTATAGCATCGGTGCAGAGCTCCCTGATTGTCAAATCTCTGAAAAGAGGCTCCCAGCAAAGTTTGAAAAATGAAGATGCTGCACCACCGACTGAGAGCGTCAAACAGCTCCTGAGTGGTCTGTCTCGGGAACTGTGAGTCTCCGAGGGAACCCTGCTTGGGTTCCAGGCATACAGCTCGGCTCGAAGACACTGGAAGGGCTAATGTCACCTGGAGTTTCAGCTGCTGGTGGGTAAGGGCGGTGTGGTCCCAGGTCACCAAGCAGGGCAGGGCGGTGCTGTCTCATGGTGGTGGATTTGGATAGCCACTTACCCCAATGCTGGCTCTGCCATACCTTTCCTGAGCCTCGTTTCCTCTTCCATGAAATAGCTACAACGGTGGGAGCACACGTGGCAAGTGCGTGTGAAAAGATCTAACTAACAGTGGCCAGTATGTCAGCTCCAGCCCCCGCATCTGTATGCAATCTCAAACGGTGTTACTAGAAGTAGCGCGCTGCACTGGAGCCCACTGGGAAACAAAAGCTGTATGTAAGTGTATGTCGTTAGTCAAGTGTATCGGCAGGAAGAATTGAATGCAGGGTATTGACTGCACCAGGGAGAAGATGAGCAGGTTGGTGAAGTACCCAGAAGTTTGCCACAACAGAGACTGGTGACCAACCATGGGCTGGGGAGACAGAGATGGAGGGGGGTGGTCGGGGAGAGACTAGAGTCCTGAGGCTGGGGACACCCAGGGGAAGCTGGAGCAGAGTAGGTGTGGCTGCTGGAGATTTGCTCACACGGGGGTAGGTATTCCCCTCCTACCTCCAATCTCCCACCGATGTGTCTCTTTGGCCAAACCCAGTGACAAGAAGCCACTGACCAGGGAGCCTGGGAAATGCAGCCTGCAGGAAGAGTCCCTCCCCTCTCTGTGCCCACCCCTGTGTTGATTCAGAGAGAGGAGGACAAGGGGGAGAAGCAGACCCAGCAGGCTCTAGAGCAGCACCGTGCCGAGAACTTAGGGGAGAAATAGGAAAAGAAAAAGAAAAAAGCTCTCCCGTGAGAGCTGGTCAGACCACACTTTGAGAGTCGTGTTCCGACGTGGCTGACGGTCATGCCTCAAGGAGGACCCTGGCCAACAGGGCAGTGCTCGGCCCAGGAGGGGTGACAAGCACAGACGCAGGTTGTCCCTCAGGAGAGAAAGTTCGGTGATGACAGAACTGCCTCTCCGCGTGGAAGGCGCTCTCTCCTGCAGCCCATCAGCGTCTCTCATGCGGGCCCCCTGAGAGCAGATGAAAGCCAACCGTTATAGGAAGACAGAATTGGCGTCAACATAAAGAAGCTCTTTCTGATGGAGACGGAATACAACAGGCTCCTCTGTGCGCTAGTGAGTTCTCATCACAGCAAAGGAATCATGAGTTAATTTTTTGTTTTAATTTTTATTTACTGATTTTTGAGGGAGGGAGAAAAAGAGAGAGAATGAGAGAGAAACGTTTACTTGTTGTTCCACTTATTTATTGCATTCATTGGTTGCTTCTTGTATGAGCCCGACCAGGGATCCGATCCGTAACCTTGGTGTATCAGGACGGTGCTCTAACTGACGGAACGAGCTACCCAACCAGTGAGAGAGTGAATTCTTGATCCAGTAACCGTTGCCATTCTGAATTAGTGTCCATTTTTGACATGTCAAAGGGGTTTGGGTAACACAGAGGATCTTGTATCGTCCACTAACCTTTCCAACTTGCTTTGTAAAAACTCTCCCTTCACATTCACAGGCTGCAGATTCCTCAGAGGCAGCAATGTGTTTGCAGATCTGCCTGACTTTAAGCAAACACAATATATAAAACATAATATATAAGAATCTTGGTTCTTGGTTTTACTATAAACAAACAAACAAACAAAATCTACCACAGAAGTCCTTTAAATAGTACTTTTCCCTAGAACATTTAAAATATACATTCAGGCTTATATAAGATGTTTTTCTGAGACGTTTATTCCACGCTGGAGAAGGGAAATTATTACAGGTCCACAGAGAGGAAGAACTGAACATGGACAGTATGCAAATAAAAATCCATACTTGTCTATAGTATTTGTTAAAGTGAGCATCTCTTCGGCTTTAAGGGACCTGTAACAGCAGCATGCTGTGGATAAGGAAATCTTGTTTAAGTTAATTAACAGAGAATACTCCATTTGAGTCAATAAATACAATGAATTGAAAATTAAATAAGCCATGGCTGCGTGGCTCAGTTTGTTGGAGCATCATCTCATACACCAAAAATCTGCAGGTTCAATCTCCAGTCTGCGCACGTACTCGAGGCAACCGATTAAAGTTTCTCTGCCACACCGATGTCTCTCTGTCTCTCTCTCTCCATCTCTCTCTGTGTCTGTCTCTCTCTCCTGTTGCAATAGTCTCGAATAAAGTCTATCTTGCATCCTTAACAAGTGTCAGAATGATTTCTCCTTAACGAGATCTCCTGGCAGTTGTGCCCGTGGAAGGAAGCAGCCACTGACAGAACCTCAGCCCCAAGCAGGGAGTGTGCAGGGGAAGAAACGTCCCAGCTTCTCTCCTCCCTCCCTCCAGTCTCCCGGCTGAACCCACCAGGCGGTCGTAAGGGAGGGAGCCCAGGCGACGCCATCCATCAAAGTCAGACTTGCAGGACACAGAGCAGACGGAAGATGGATCTGGGGGGCGAGTACACGGGAAATAACCAGCCCACCCTGCTTTCCGTTGGGTGGTGTAATGGATAAGGTCAGAACTCAATTTTTTTAAAAAATCCAGTTCTGCTCCACAATGTTAGGAAGTGGCAGGAACAGGGGGAAGATATGCCAGCAAGGGCAGTATTGGTGCCGGCCCTCCCAGGGGTCAGGAGTGGGCAGGGCCAAGGAGGGATAGGCAGACTCAGTCCTGCCAAACCTCTTGACTCCCAGAAGGTGACACCTAGGCCAGAAAAGGGACTCTGCAAGAGATTGGAGCTCAACAAGGAGTAGCACAAACAACTCTCCAGTTTCCAGTCTGATTCAAGAAAGTTCGGGTGAGTGGTCTTCAATCTGTCAGGTAAAAACTGGTCATTTAGTGAAGAGCAAGCTCTTCAGATCCTCCCCGCCCTTCACTCTTGTCATACCGCACAGCTAGCAATTCTGCACAGGCCTCAGCTGTTCTGCGCAAAAGCAAAGTCATGGGGACGCCCAGCCAGGACCACACACGTCTTGCCTTTGGCCCCGGGACTTCCCAGACATGGCGGTGTGCAGCACTGCAGCGCCTCCTAGGGACTCACACACGCATAGCCCGGAGCTTGGCAGTGGGGCTAACCCCCACCTGCTACAGTTGACCCGCAGGGGTGCAGACAATGATGAACAAATGTGTCCCCTTTCGTCTCCTGGGTGGACTGTTTTGAAATGAATTTCTTGGGCTCCCCAAGAAGTTTCACGGGATTGGCTACACAGTCACCCCAGCATTGGACAACTTGGTATGTCCCCAGCCCAGCAACCTCTGATGCCCTGTTTCCCACCCCAATCCTGCATTCCTACTTCCTGGAATCATGTGTATTATGTAACTTGGAAAAGAAAAATATGAAGCTTTCCAGTTAAGCTCAGCCTTCTGGGAACCAACAGCATAGGAATGGCTGGCCTCAAGTGCTCGGACTCGTAATCCAAGCAAGATTTTTGGTCAACAAATATGTCTTCATCCCCGAAGTGCTGCCACTTCTGAGTCTGAGGGATTAGAACGTGAATGGGCTCTGCAATAGTTAGGACTCACTTGTTCCTAGTGAGAAGAAAAGAAATCGCACCAGCTTAAGCCAATAGTTTAGGGTGGGGGGAAAATGGGGAACTTACTGGCACATGTAAATCAGAGGTACAATGGGACCAGGGGACCAACATCATCGTTGTCATCCTCTCCCACGGTCTCTCTCATCTCTCAGTGCTGCTTGTCTATATGTTGTCCGAATTCAGTTCTATTGTAGATGAGCGCCTTCCGTACAAAGAAGTTTGAGTTTACATTCTACCCATTTAGTGACAGCGAGAAGAGAGAACTCTCTCTCAGCAAGTGTATAAAAAATCCCAGGAAAGGATTCTGATTGGCCCTGCTTAAATAGCATGTCCACCCCTTGAGCCAATCCCTGTAGCCAAGGAATCAGCTACTATGTTTGGCTAGACATTCATCATGTGCCCACACTTGTGGGTGGGACGTGTGCGGTTCTCAGACTGACAGCTTCAACAGAAGCTTTTGGAAAGTACTTTGGGGAAGAATAGTTCCCTAATGGAAGGTGCAGCAGATGCTGCCAGGGTTCCATCCATATTCCTCAGGGCTGACTTCTCCAGCTGCCAGTGTCTGCAGCTCAGGGTAGAGGGCTTTATCCCAGATTCCCAGAGCATGCTCTGCCTACTGGCCCAGGAAGCAGGAAGAGCGAGCTGATTAACTCTGCTGAGCAGCTGTCAGCCAGAAAGGATGTCTATGTACCCTGTCAGCCCTACCCCTGGGTGGGAAGGCTCTAAGTGGTGTGTTTTTTACTATTCCCCAGAGTTCCATGTGTATAAAGCTCCAGTTACCCTCAGAAGTGGTGGGCTTCATCTGCGCTCTTAGGACCCCTTCACTTTGGTGTCTTCCTCCTCTCAGTCAGTGTTTCCTGCACTTTCCAAATTAACTACTTGAACTTGAATCCTAGCCTCAAGGGTCTATTTCTGGGGGAACCCAGGCTGGAGGTGGGGAGGATTGGTAGGGACAGATTATTGCTTTATAAGAAGGGCAAAAACAAGATTTGTCACCCACAGCCCCGCCCCTTTAATCATTTGCTCGTCTGCAGTGTCTTAGGTCGGGTGTCTGAGAAACTGCCCCAGAGACCTGGATTCTCTGGCGGTGGTTTATTGGGGGCTCTCAGGGGCTGAGGAAGCAGGACAGGGAGGAGAGCCTGGCTAAGGGTCATCTTCACTTAATCCCAGAAGGAGCTCTGGAGCATGAGTAGAGCCCCCAAATTGCCACCTCTACCTCAAGGCAAGGGAGCCGACCTTGAAACCCTGATATTGGTCAGCCCTTGACTACAGGCTGCCCAGCCCCAGAGGAGGCCGAAACCTTTTAGACATTCTGGGGCGGGAGGTGCCGATATTCACAGAGGGCAGGGTTCTGGACGGGGCTCAGACAGCTTGTGGATTGTGTGTTATAGAAAAGGGAGCCTCAAAGCTGCTGCAACTTTTGACACAGACAACAAATACTTTAAATATTGAATGTAGCAAAGAATTAGAACAAATGAGCTTCCTCTTCCCAAAGTTCACGGTGCACTTGCGGAATTTAAAATACAGCCACCCTACCCCAGGCACGCAGCTCAGTGCTGAAGGGCTTCTGTCCTCGCAGAGTCCACGATCTCCCTGGCGACCCCATTTCCCGCTGTTCCCTGCAAGCGCCCGAGTTCCAGCCAGCCTGACCTCTTCCTGGCGTTTGCACGTGCTGCTCCCTCTGTCTGCGTTCCCCTTCCTCTCTCCTCCGCCTGCCGATCTCCGGCTTATCCTTCCAAACACCGCTCAGACTCTGCCCGAATAGTTATGCGTGTCCCGAGCAGATAAGCTTTATCACAAGGGTGCCAGAAAAGTCTAGTGTTTGAAAATAGTTTCAGTTCATAGAACTGATCGTGGCAACAGAGTGCAAGAGAATCCGAAATCTCTCAGAAGCAGTGAGCCAGTGTCAGGCACCGACCGCAGCGCCCCGGGCACCACACTAACTCTCTCCGTGCAGTATGTCACTGGATAATCCCTGCAACCCCTGGGGGTAGGCTCTTCTACAAACCACACTTCACAGAGGGGGAAAGCGAGGCTCAGAAAGGCTAGGTAATTTGCCCAAGGTCGCACAGCCAGTAAGTGGCAGAAGAAAGTGTGGAACTCGGACCATTTATACCATGTGTCATTGCTGAAAACCAAATGATACAAGATCCAGAGAGAGGACAGCTCTGCCGAGTCGAGTCAGGCCACCCAAGTCAATCCCTGCAGCGGGGAGAGAAAGGGAAGGACAGACAGTCCAAAGGGTCTGGCTGCGGACGGTGGAGAAGGTACCCAGCATGGGCTCCCCCTCCATGAAGCGGACTCCCAGGGGCACAGTGTGCCTTCCTCCCCTGGGTCCCCACAGCCAAGGGCCAGTTTCTACCCACCCCCTTATCTCACCGTATTGCAGTTGCGTTTCACGTGTCTGTCTCTCCCACTTAGGATGCGCAGCCAGGTTTCACTCCACCCTTTTTGGCCAGAACTTGTTTGCCTGGCCTTGAAACAGTTCATTTTTTCTTGAATAAAGGAGAGGGACAGCATTGGAGACTCCAGGAGCCCTGGTGAGAATACAACCAGACTCCACTCCAGCAGGCATCGAAGCAAGAAGCCAGTTACTGGCACGAGGTCAGAGCAGGACCAGCTGCTCAACTGACAAGGTACTGACCAGGCACGTGCTCTTTCCTCTGAGCAGGGCAGACCTGGGCCTGGAGTCTGAGCTTCCGCAGGACCCAGGAGTCCCAGCATCCAGGATGGTGGGTGCCAGGCAGTTAGCAGGGGAGCTCAGAGGTAACGTGGAAGAGGGTGATCGTGAGTTCTGAGAGGATGTGTCTGAGAGTGCTGCCTGTTGCTCTGGTCCTAGAATCTCACAGGCACTTCTGGGCCCTGTGGGAAATGGTGCTGTGATTGATTAGCTATGTCTGTCATGGATACGGGATTGGAAGTGGGGGCATGGATGTTACATGTTTACTATGGCAGGTAGTATGGCAATGGGAGAAGGGAGTTGGGCACATTACTAGTAGTAGTAGCAGTTAACATCTATTAAACACTTAAATTGCACTAGGCACCATGTTAACTGCTTTTCCTGCTCTATTTCATCTACTTCTCAAACTAACTCTAGGAGATAAATGCTGTCTTCATCCCTCCTTTAGAAGGTCAGCTCCGTGGGGGCCGTGACTTTATTTGCCTGTGCTGTTTAGTGCTGTATCCTCAGCACCTACAAGAGTACCTGGCACACTCAATTAAGTATGTGCTGTTGACTAGATTAACTCCCATTTTGCAGATGAGGAAACTGAGGCCCAGAGAGGTAAGTAACTTGCTCAAGGTCATGCAGCTAGTAAGTGCTGCTCTAGGACAGAGTCTCCGCTAGAACTTTCTGTGATGATGGAAATGGTCTGTAACCTCTGTAGTCCAGTATGACAGCCACTAGCTCATATGGCTACTGGGGACTCGAAGTGTGGTTTGGGTGATTGAAGAACTGAATTTTCAATTTTAGGGAATCTTGACTAATTGGAATTGAAATGACCACGTTGCTAGTGGTGACCGTTGGGCACAACACAGTTTTTGAGCCCAAGGACTTGACTGCCCTTGGCTGACACTAAGTGTGGGGTTCAGAGAACACGCTGCCCAGGTTCTCCACGGAGATATCTTACGTCATAATCGCATCCGGGAGGGCAGGAGAGTAACCAGTGCACGATCCGCAGGCGATTGCATTAGTGCTCTTCCAGCCACAAAATTCTGGGAAGGCTTTTATCCTTGTCATCTAGTTTTACACATGAGAGATTAGAAGTTCCCGAGGAGGACAGGGTTACCTGCTGGCCTTGGACCCCAGCCAAATGTGCAACCTTGAAACCCTTTTAACAGCTGGCAAAAGAAGAAGCACGTGGTCGGCCTGGCATGCCATGGAGGAGTGAAGCTTTGGGTGATGCCAGCTTAGTTAGGGACCTCAGCAATAAAGGATGAGCGGTTATGGCCCAACAGGCTTTAAGAGAGAGACAGCTCCAGGTCACACCATGATGTACTGAGAGCCTCTTGTACATCCTATACCTGGTACCTGCTTCCCCTCTCTCCTTCTCTGAGCCTCTGTCTTGGGGCTGGTGTCTTCTTCTCCCTCCAGTGACCACATGACCTTGAGGAAGGTCAGGTGCCTGAAGCTGATGAACACTAAGGTATGAATCACAAATAGGAAAGGGTTCACACCCTGGCTGGTGTGGCTCAGTGGATTGAGCACCAGCCTGTGAACCTAAGGGTCACTGGTTCAATTCCCAGTCAGGGCACATCCTGGGTTGCTGGCCAGGTCCCCAGTAGGAGGCATACGAGAGGCACCCACACATTGATGTTTCTCTCTCTCTCCTTCTTCCTCCCTTCCCCTCTGTCTAAAAAATAAATAAAACCTTAAAACAAAAACAAAGAAAAGGATCCATTTCCAAATGATTTCTACTGTAACAGGAAGAAAAGGCTTAAGCCAAAGGACAGCTTTCTCATTGGAGATGTGTCGGGCAGCATCAGCAAAAACTCATGTTTATGGAGTTTTATGTATCAGGCACTGTCAGAAATGTCATCATGTATTAAGTCATTTAACTCTCCACCAACACCATGAGAGAGAAACAAATGCTACCCCCTTTGAAGATAGGGAAACTGAGGCACAACAAAGCTATATAGTTGGTCTACTTCATACAGCTGGAAAGTAGCCAGGCTGGGCCTCAAATACAGACAGAACTTGGGGGAAAGTATTTGGGAGGAGAAAAAAGGAGGAATTGACAAGTGCCAATTGAGGGAGGCATTTGTTATTTCATTTGAGATTAGGGACCCAAGGACAGGGGCCCAGACTCCCACTGTGGTTCTGCCCATTGGCTAGTCTGATTCCCCCAAGGCATCTGTTGCTTCTTGTCCTCTAGTCTAAACAGTTACAAACTTACAAGAATGAGCATGCCAAGAATTCTGCTTACGGACGTGATATGGGTTGGCTCCTAGGCCTGTTTTTTTTGTTTGTTTGTTTTTGGTAGTTTTTTTTTTTTTACAGGGCTGCAATTTTTCTAGATTACTCAGTCTTTGGGAGGGAAGCTGAGCCAAGGACAACGTTTGGTGCAAAGAACAGAGTGTTTAGAGAACAGGCCCCACCTCCTTCTCCCTCCCTTCTCCTCCAGGAGACTTGGGATCCACAAAACTCCCTGGGGGGGAGGGAAGGGTACAGCTGCAAAGTAGCAATTCTCATGGCCCAGCCTCTGTTGGTCACAGGAGCCTGGCTGGCAGCTCACTGAATCTCTCCTGCCACCTTAGTACCAGCTGCCACCACCTGGGCACCAGGCAGATAAGAGCCAACTGGATGGCCAGCTGCCACCACCTGGGCACCAGGCAGGTCAGAACCAACTAGATGGCCTGAAAAAATAAGCAGCTTGCAGCCCTTCGGTTAACCTGCCAGCATACAAGGTAACTGGTTAGCTGTCTGTATGCTGGCATGCAATGAGCCTGGGTTCCTTATGCTGCTTGCTGCACTTATCAGCTCTGTGATATTTGATGTGCCATCCAATGGTTCAAAACCTCAGTTTCCTCATCTGTAAAATGGGGATAATAGCATGGACCCTTTAGGTCACAGCAAGAACTCCACAAGTGATCAAGAGAGTGTTTGCATGTGGCCTATGCATTATTCACAATTAAGCTATGGCTAGCTTGCCTGGACCCCCTCCCACACCCTTTTTTGTGCCATTCTGTGTCCAGATGACATGCTTCTTTACAAAGGCATGACATTTGTTTTTGAACTGAGGTATTGACAGTGGAAATAACATGAGCCTCATGTGTTCTGCTTCGGTGACTGTTCCAATCGAACCATCCAAAGTCACAGTCACAGGGCTCCACACTCAGAAAGTCCCCACACTTGGGGTTTAACACTCTGACTGTTGACTTGAAATCTTGAATGATTTCGTCTTTTGAATTTGTTGTGTAAGCAAAGCCTGATGGGACCTTAGAGCATGTGCTAAGGGCCTGGAGCCTTGCTTCACATGGGATCCCATCTCTCCTCCCCCGCTCCACCTCACCGGGATGGTTATTGGCCAGTTGCGCCTCTGTCCCTGCCCTGTGATCGGTGTCACCCAGAGGGGGCCTGGGTGCAGGTGCAGGAAGGCTTGGGGCCCCAGGTGCCTGTGAGGATCTGCACAAGTCCCACAAGCATACCTGTACCAAAGGGAGCACGACATGAAATAGCAAATAAAATGCACATGACAGGCTGAGAGAGAGACAGTGGAAAAAAGGGAAAAGGTTTCTTCCTGCTTTATGAACAAGGGGACCTCCACTTTCATTTTGTACTGAACCCTGCAAATTATATAGCTGGCCCTGGTTTTAGCTGATGGTGCCCGAACCTCAGAAGTGACAGGGTACTAAGCCACTGTCAGGGAGTTCCTACTAGTATAGCCTTTGGGGGTGGGGAGGAGGTCAGAGCCTTACAGATATGTATTCCTCGGACCCACGAGTCCAGTTCACTGTCAGACACGTGCACAAAGGTGCATGCGTAAGAATGTTCCCCTGGCATTATCTATAGTATGAAACCAGCCGGGTGCCCAACAATAAGGAGGATGAATGCATGACCCAAATCCAGGGATCAGATGCACTATTACAATCATATCACAGAAGAGAACTTATTGACATGAGAAAAACTCATGATATTTGCAAAAGGGATAAAAAAGCAGTTACCAAAATGCCCACACTGCATGACTTCACTGTCATGGATGCATGGAGAATATATATGCGTGGGGAAAGTACTGGGCTGATTTACACTTAAATACTGACAGCTGTTCTCCTCAGGTGGGTGATTTTCTTCCCTTTTGAACATGCCTGTGTTTTCCAAGTTCTCTGCATGGAGCATGCGTCCCTTTTATCCTTGTGCAGAGGCACCGCAGTGCAGAGAGCAAGGCGAAGCCAGCAGAATGTGGAACCAACTGCCCAGGTTCAAAGCCCAGCTCTGCTCTTTATGAGCTCTGTGATCTTGGGCAAGTGATTTAACTTCTCTGGACCTCAGTTTCCACATCTGTAAACAGGGAAGTTACTAGTACCTCCCTCGAAGGGTCAAGGAGATTAAATGAGTTAACACACGCCAGGAGCTTAGAGCAGTCTAGCACATTGCATGTGTTATTATAGTAAACAAGGGGAAAAGATGAAGAGACAGCAATATTGCCAATTATTATTTTTGGATAGTGCAAAAGTACATGGTTTATTACATGGCTTATTTTTCCTTTTGGATTTTTATGTATTTCTCAACTGAAGAGGATTCCTTTTTTAACTTGAGAGAAAATGCTAATTAAAGAAAAGAAAGTGAAAGGGTGGCTCACTAAGTGGTGCTGGGGAAACAGGGTGAAGTCAGGTTAGCTGAGTCTGCATGTTTTTCAGGTCAAGGTCATGTGTGGACTCCTCAGCTTGTCCCAGGCCCTTACTGCAGGCTTCCCCCCAAGGTTGTGCATCTTCTCATTCATAAAGAACCCAACATCTGGGAGATAGATATGAATGCCAAGCTATAAGCTCTTAAAATATCTATATCTAAATCTCTCTAGACAGATAGATAGATATAGATAGATCCATATACACAGATATATATTCACATTTATATTTATCAACTGCTAGGGAATCTTTAACTATAACTATAAAAACATACATCCCACCCAAACACTCTGAATATAACTCTAACACAAGACCAACCATAATTTGCTCATTTACTTGTTTGCCTCCTTCCCAAAGATTCCTGAAAGTGTCTTCTTTCTATTCCTGGCAGCTACCACCATGCCTGACGGATAGCAGGAAGTCCCTAAAAGTCTGCTGGATGAATTAATAAATGAAGGAGTGCACGAATTAATTTAATAGCAGAGATTCGTGTGTCAAGATACAGGCATAGAGCACGATGTGGGATTTCATTTGTTTGCGGTTGAGAGGGGTCAGGAAAGGGTCAAAGAGGGGCAAGTAAGGCTTCAGAGTTCAAATGATGCCTGAATAAAATATTGAAGGGTGAACATGTATTTGTCCCCATAGAAAAGTGGAGAGAGTCCAGGTTGGTGTGGCTCAGTGGACTGGGTGCTGGACTGCAAATCAAAGGGTTGCTAGTTTGATTCCTGGTCAGGGCACATGCCTGGGTTGCAGGCCAGGTCCCCAGTGGGGGACCCACAAGAGACAACCACACATTGATGTTTCTCTTCCTCCTTCCCTCTTTCTTTAAAAATAAATAAATAAAAAAAATCTTTTTAAAAAGTGGGGAGAGAGACAGGGGCAGTGACACCATCATTAAAAGATCCTCTAGGTGATTCCAGGGCTCACTCCCTTTAGTTTTTACATACACACACACACACACACACACACACACACATATCTCCCCTATACATTTGTTTTTAAACAAATTGGGTTTTTTTGGATTTTATTTAATTATTCTTAGAGAGAAAGGAAGGGAGGGAGAAAGGGATAGAGACATGGATGTGTGAGAGAGACATTGATTGGTTGCTCCTTGCACATACCCCAGCAGGGGATCTGGCCCACAACCCAGGCATGTGCCCTGACCAGGAACCAAACCGATGACCCTTTGCTTTGCAGGTGACACCCAACCAACTGAGCCTCACTGGTCAGGGTTGAACAAATTAATATTTAATACAAATTCTAGACATAAAAAGTAAAAAAAAAAAATCCCATAAATATAGCATTTTTTCAGAAAGATGCAGGTGCCTAGCAATGTTCTGTGGATGGGCAACAGACTGAACTAGGAATGGGAAGGCCCTGTTCACAGAGAGGCAAAGCTCACTCAGAAGAAAGTGATGGAACTTCTCCCTGGCCAACCCGCCCCTCCTGTAGCCTAGAGACACACAATCCTGCCACCATTGCACAAATCTTTGTTACATCCTTGCTTTGCACCAGAGGTAGCCTCTGGTGAGACGTGCTATGGACAGGGTGGGGACAGCACCAGGCCAGCCTGCTGAGGGGCTATGGGTTCCTTGCTGGGACCCATCTGATGGAGGGGCCAAGATGAGTGTTGTGTCTAGAAGAGAAAGAACAAAGAAAGGCCTTGAGGACGTGCCTGGTCATGCTGACTCCCTACCTTTTTTTTTTTCTTTTCTGGCCCACTTTCATTGGCTGCATCTAGCCATGCTTTATGTGGCCCTGAAAAGATGCCCTTAGACACTTTCAGAAGGCAGGGAACAGAAAAACAGGAAGAGAGATTTTGGTTTTGTTACAGCTTTATTGAGATATAAGTCCCATATAACATGCAGTGGTTTTTAGTTTATTCAGAGTTGTGTGATAATCAATAACTACCTAATTTCAGAACATTTCATCACCCTCTAAAGAAATCCTTATTCTTTAACAGCCACACACACACACCCACTTCCGGCTCCCTCTCCCCCAGCCCCTGGCAACCGCTTGATCTACTTTCCGTCTGTATGGATTTGCCTGTTCTGGACGGTTCATACACATGGAATCATATCATGTGTGTCCTTTGGTACCCATCCGGCTTCTTTCATTAAGCGTAATGTTTCAAGGCTCATCTATGCTGTAGCAGGAGCTGTTTCACAAACGGACAGGTTGACCTGATGGTTAACTTCATTCATTCTACAAATACTCACTGAGCGCCTGCCGTGAGCCAGCCCTGGCTGAGCCCAGCCAGAGATCCAGCCCCGGAGGGTTTCTACTGGGGGAGACAGACAATAAGCCAATGAAAAAGAAAATGATTTAGAATATTAGATGATGGTAGGCGCTAAAGTAAGGTGTAAGGCTAGAAGAAGGGTGAAGAGAGAGAATGTGACTGAATGGAAAGGTCAGCAAAGGCCTCACCCTAGGGTGAACGTAGCGGACTTTCCAGCTGAGACTGAAATCAGGTGAGAGAGCGAAGATGCCATCACGACGTTCCCTTCCCAGCACCCAGCTCCTGAACACTTATCAGCTCCCCGGGGCCGGGACCTGTCCTGCCTGGTCCACGCCGTGTCCCCGCGCCTGGCGCAGTGGGTGACATAGAGTGGGCAGGGTGATCGCGGCAGTCCGGGGGCCGCGGACCGAGCGGGGACCCGGCCCCGCAGCCCGGCGCACGCCGCCCGCAGCGGGCGCAGGCCCCGCCTCGCCGCCGCTGAGCCCACCTCCTCTCGGCCGCCGCCATTGGCCGCGCGCGCCTCCGCCCTCGGCCTCGCACTTCCTGGCGGAGCCATGGCTGCGCACCGGTTCGGCCCCGGGGCTCCTGTGCCCGCGCCCCGCCGCCCCGCTAGTCCGGCCCCGCCGCCGGGGGTCTCGGCGCCGCGCGGGTAGCGCGCCTCCCAGGTGGGCCTCCGCCAACGCGCCTCCCGCGCGGGACCGACCGGGCGCCGCGCGCCGTCGGGGGGCGGGGGGCGGGCCTGCTTGGGGACGACCCCAGCCCCTGCGAGTGCCACCCCCGTCCGGCCCACCCGCGGCCTCCCTTTGTGCTGGGGGAGGGTGTGCGGCGACGCGGGGGGAGCCGGGGGAGGGGCGCCGCCACCCCCGTAGGTGGGACAGGTGCGGCCTGCGCGGCCGGCCCTCGCGGCCCAGGTGAGTGTCCCCGCGTCCCGCCGCGGGTGCCGGCCCGGGTTGCGTCCCGACTCCGCCTTCTCCGCCTCGTAGCCGGCTCGAGCCTGCCTGGGCGGCCGTTGTGCCGGCAGTTCCGCCAGGGGGTGCCGGGTCCGAACGAGCCACAGCAGCGTCCCCGGAGACCCTGCGGGTGACGGGTGAGTGCTGGCGGGCAGCCGCGTCCGTCTCCGCAACGTTGTGTTTACCCGAGCGCTGAGGTCGAGCAGGTTCAGGGTCGAAACCCGGGTGAGAAAGATTAGAGAAGAGGTTCCCTGGGGGCCCTCCCGTCCGGACGTGCCCTCTGTTCCCCTGTTTACGAGAAGATCTTTTATGCAGAACTGGGGATCGTCGCTGGCCGTGTGGATGGCCTTGATCCCCCCCTCGTCTGCTTCCAGGAAGCACGAAGGCAGCAGACACCCAACACTTGTAGAAATCGGCCCCAACCCACTTGCCCGGAGACAAAAGGGAACCTACACAAGGGGAAACTCTCTCTAGAAATCTTGGCCTAGAAAAGAAAGCTTGTAGCACTCAGGGTGAACGGAACCTTGGCTGTCTGCCTGGAGTGGTGGAGAGGGACCTGCAGCTTTCTGTGGTCTGACCTTGGGTGAGCCCCTCCTCCACCGGAGCCTAGGTGTCAGAAATGATGGGGCCAGCTGCCGCAGAGGGTGAAGGTGAATCAAGGAAGTCAGGGGCGAATGTGGTTTCCTTTCCTTCTCTTTCTGAGCCCCCAAGCTGCCGAGGGGTCTGTTGGAAAGGACAGGGGTGGGTATAGCTGGCCATTGTCACAAAGTGGCTAATTTGTCAGGAGAAGTCTAATCTCTCCCTTCCCCTAGGCAGCTGGACAGCATAGACTGTACCCAAAGTTACTCTTGGGAACACCGTAGCCCCTGGTGAGTCCGCAATTATCTTGGAACAATGGTGACTTTTTGTTACTTGTTTTTTTTTTTATTATTAGCAAAGGCTTTTTGTTCAGTAGGTAACAAATTGACTCTTCTCAACCTAGATAGCAGGGGAAGAAATCCTCTTTAAACCCTCAGTCCCAGTATGTAACTTGTACCCACATTGTTGGCCTAGCCCTACCTCTGTGTGTCCCCCCCCCCTTTCCCCAAAGTCCCCCAAAGCCTAGCTCTGTGCTGTCAGTTGCTTGGCATTGCAAAGCTTGCTGAAACTTTAACGTCACCTGGCACACAAGCCCATTTCATAGACACGACCAAGAGGTCGAGAGAGGTTAACATGCTTGTTTATCCTGAATGTTCCAGGCAGGCAGGGCAAAGGCCCCAGAAAGTTTCCTGCCTGCAGGCTTGCGTTTGTCCATCCGTCCTTCCTTCCTTTTCCTTCCTTTCTTTCCTTCTTTCTTTCTTTTCTTTCAATTTTTTATGGCCAGGTGGAATAGCCTAGTGGTTAAGTGCATGGAAGCCACGCTGGGTTGGAATCCCAACTCAGCCACCTCCTTCCTGTGCGATGCTGTCGAGTTACTGCCCCTCGCTGCTATCAGTTTCCTCCTCTACAGACTGAAGGAAATAGCAGTGCTGGCCTCATGGGGTTGTTGTAGGGATTCAGCACCCTGCACTCTTAGGTGCTTAAGAAAGCACTTAAACCAGTACCTACATCTAGAACATGTTTTATACGTCATCACTGCACCTCATCCTTAACTTTATCATATTTTAGAGGTATGACACTCTCAAAGGCTGGGCCACATTCAGCAGAGCATCACGAAGAAGGGCTCAGGTTTGGTTCCCAGCCATTTACTAGCTCTGTGACCTTTAACTCAGCAACCTCATCTGTAAAATGGGACATGTGACATCAGCCTGGCCAAGTAGTTGTGGGGGTTAAATGAGACAGCACATGTAAATAAATCCCGCGGCTTGGTTCCAGGGTCATTGTCTGGGCCCTGAAATGATAACTCTTGTCATTATAGCCTTGGTCTAGCCAACTGCCTCTGTGAGATCAGGCATCAGAAGGTAGGTATTTGTAGGAGGTAGTTTAGCTAAAGACATGGTTTTGTGAGATTTTAGATGCCAAATGAACTCTTGTTAAATGTTCTAATTCTAATAACCTGATATTTTCAACTCACAGTATCAGAGTTGCTTGTATCGCTAGTACACTGCTTCCTTGCCCTCTGTCTTTCATGTGACCGCTTTCACCCTCGTTGTCACTATTGTCCAGCAGAGCCCGCGATTAATGAGTGACCTAGAGTCGTTACTATCACTGTGTGCTCAGAAATCCTGTTCTTGTTGTAGGACTGTGACCTCTTTTATGATGGAGGGAAGCCGGCAGACAAGAGTGTCTCGACCCTACAAGATCAGCGAATCTTCAAAGGTCTGTCCATGGTCGCTCACCACCTGTGCAGAGTGCCTGGGAAGTGGGACGTTTTTCTGATGAGCTCATTCTGAACCGACACACTGGTTTTTTGTTCCTGGTGGTGGCGGTAATCTCCTTAGAGGCAGCACAGGCCAGGAGTGGAGGAACCATAAAATCAGAGAGCTGGGAGTGTGAGGGATATTAGAGACACGACTCACCTCATTTGTTCTGCACCTCACCCCTGAGGTGGGTGGGACAGGATAAATTCTGTGGGATTGCCATTCCCCTCTGGGGGCTCAAGAGCCCCAAGGACAAGTCCATTGAGAAGCCAGTGCCGACCTTACAGTCGGGGGGGTGGGGGCAGAACATTGCATACTTGGATGTTAAGGTCCCAGGATCTTCCCCCACTGTGATGTTCTGAGGTCCCAGGAATGCATAAGGGTGGCTTCCCAGGGCTGGGTTACCAACCTGTGTTACACTGGCTATATCAAAATCACGCTGGGAGAAGGTGTCTCGCTAGAAATGCGTATCTGGCCCCACCCCAGACCTGCTCAACTAAAATCTGAGAGCTGGACCTGGGAATCTATACCTTCAACAAATTCTTGCAGGGCCTGGCAGCAGCCCCACCCCCACAACTGCTATAAGCCAGGGTGGAGGGACCAATCTTTGGGTCAGTTCTCACTTACACCTGCCTCTTTATACATATCAATAACACCATCTTTCCTTCTTTTGGAGATTAAATGTTATGTTATCTTAGATCATCATTTTTAGGGAGACCAGTTATTTTCCCTAAGGGAGTGGAATTGGTTCTCGGGATATGGAAAGAATTTTACTTATTATGACTGAAGCACAGCTATGCATATAGGACATGCATAGCTAAGCAGAATATATATGGTGTTAATATTCCATGGGGACTATTAGAAAAAATACTTTAAAAGACTGAAAAAGGAGGTTGAGAAAGACCTTATTAGATAAAGGGAGTTGTGAGCAGACTACAGACTTGAGAAAAAATGAGAGAAAGAGGTTCCACAGATGTGCATAAAAGAAAAACAGGGTGTAATTTTCAGAAGAGATTGGTTCTCTGAAGAAACGGTCTCCTATTTCCATTTGCACTTACTGAGAAGGCTCTGCCAAGCCTGGCTTTATCTGCTGTGAAAACCCAGGCAGGTCTCACTGCTGTCTCAAAGGGGCTTTGTTTCCGAGCTTGGCTGAGGAGACAGTGTAGCTTTCTAAGTTTGATAGCGCTAGAAATCTTTGTTCCTGAAAGCCAGATTCTGAGTTGCTTTCTTTCTGAATCGACGCTTTTAGAAGTAGGGTTCTCTTGGTTGAGCGTATTTATGTTCCTAACTATAAGTGTACCTTGATTTTTCTAGCCATCAACACACTCATGTAGCCTGTATGTACCCAGAATAAAAATAATAATAATAATAATGATGATGATGATGATAATTGCCATACCCCTCCAGTCCGTACATCGCCACTCTCCCAACTTCCAACTCTGCAGGTTTGCCCGCCCTTCAACTTGGTGTAAATGAGTCAGAAGGTAGGGGCTCCGCTATGCCGGGCTCCTTTCACTCAGCATCGTGATCTGAGATTCGCCCCGGTCACTGTGGGTAGTGGTGGATCGTCCCTTCTCAGTGCAGCGGAGCGTTCCGTTGTGTGACCACCCTGTTCATTTATCTGCTCTGAAACGTGTTGATCCGTTTCGATGCCGAGTGCTTTTTTTATATGAAATCCCCCATTCCTGCTGCGTCTGTGCAATGTTAGCTCCTGAGTACCTGTGTTTCTTCACCCACCTTGCCTTGCCTTTGATCCAATCACTAACGTGGGAAATGAAGGGATAAACAGGGTTAATACCATCAGAGAATGTTGGGGGCTGGGGCCTCCAAAATTATGTGAAATGCTGCTGTAAAAGGGACATCTGTTATTGATGTGCCTTTAAAATTGGGAAATCATATTTGTCTATTTTTTGAAAGTTCTCATCTCTGCAGCTCTATTAAAATAATCAGAAAAACGGGCTGTAACTGAGACCCAGGTAGTGAATTAAATGTGCCTACTTAGCATGGAGACCCAGCTTTAGAAGCGACACTGCCCTTTCCCTGCCCTGGCTCGCTGGAGCAGATGGTTCCCCTTGGCAGCTGTCATCCGGGGCTTTCCCTTGATCCCCGCCCCTTGGGGCTGTTTCTCTTTTTACACAGCAGCCTGGGGGCATGTGTATCCCCATTTAAGTGTGGAGTCCCAGCACCCCATCAGCTTAGAGACAACCAGAGGCCCAGGGTGGGCAGACAGCCCACCTGAGGCCCCTCACTTACTTCTCTCGGGACACTGAGCTTTTACTATTATAGGACAGCCTGCCACTGCAGTGCTTTTTCATTTCCTTTCTTCAGTCCACTCCCAAGAGGGGTTCCAAGCCAGCGTGTGTTGGAGCCCAGGCCATTTCTGCTTAATTAGAAGCCAAAACCAGGCTAGCCTGGCTTTCTCTGCTACTAAGCAGAATAAATGGAGTTATCCACGTATGGGACTAGGAGAAACCATCCTATAACAGAAGAGCAGTCAAGGCTGGCTCTCCAAACTTGGATGGGGACGAAGCTTTAGGCAATATCTGTCTGGTGTCCTCATCAGAGTGTGAGGTCATTGTCCGCTCCCGTAATGTAGATGGAGCAATTGATGTTGGAATTAGCCAGATGAGGCAGAACCACAGGGAAATAAAGGACCTCAATTGCAGATGTGTCGGAAACAGTAAGGAGCAGATTTGGAGGGGAAGAAAGAAATGAGACCCACTGCTCTAGGACACGTGTGGACAAGTGACCTGTAAGAATTCGGTAATTTGTAAGCCAGTCGCACAGCTGCTCACAACTACTAAGCCCTCAGCCCACCTTCCTTTCTACCACCATCTCCCCTTTTCAGGTTTAGTGCCCAGCCAGCCCTTCTCCTCAATTGCCCTCAAATCGACCAGCTCCCTAGTTGGTATTTCTGAATGGCCTGTTTTTCTCTATATCGAATTTTCTTGTTGTTTTTATAGTGAGGAAATAAGGAAGTGCTCAGTATCCTGAAAGCCAAGAGCATAATCCTCCATGGATTTAGAAACTATTGTTTAGGTCTGACATATTTCCATGTCCTCAAAAGCACATGCCAGGCATATAGCACCTGGTAAATGCCTCCTAGTTTAATTTTATGGAATTAATTCATATTCATTATTCATATTAATTGATTTGTTAATTCCAGTGTAGCATGGTGATTACAGGTTTGGGCTCAGGAATCAGGGCTAGGTTCAAATCTCAGCCCTGCCGCAGTCACTGTGGGGCTTTGGGCAAGTTTCTGTCTCTCTGACCTCACTTTTCCTCATCCGGAAAATGGGTATTATAACAATAGACTCTTGGAGGGTTTTTGTGATGCTTGGATGAGAGTGCAGGTCAAGTGCACAGCACAGTGCAGGGTACATATAAGCCCTCGGGAAAATACAGTGTTTTTACATTTTACATACATCGTATCTCTTTAACCCTGGCAATGGCTGGTGAAGCCATGTTTCTGGAAGTAGGATCTCCAGAGCACCTTAGTTTGGATCACTAGAAATGGGGGTCTCTGTAGCATGACCACGTGCCTT
Organism: Glossophaga mutica; assembly: GCA_039655065.1. NCBI lineage: Eukaryota > Metazoa > Chordata > Mammalia > Chiroptera > Phyllostomidae > Glossophaga > Glossophaga mutica. The sequence continues at coordinate 28,198,217 of CM077315.1, forward strand.
TCTAAGGCACAGAGAAAGCTGTTTTCCCTCAGCATAGAGCCTCGGTGGGGACTGACAACAGCTTCCCTCCAGCAGGTTCTTTGCCATGACTGTCTCATTAACAAACCCCTGCCCCCCAGAATCCAAGTGGTAACTACCCTTACCCTCACTTGTGAGATGAGGAAATGGAGGCTCAGAGCCTCCTCGTGGCCTGACCAAGATCGGCTGGAAAGTGGCATGGCTGGGTGCAATCCTTGATTCTGTCTGACTTCAGAGGCTACATCTGGAGCCGTTTCTCCATCCTGACAGGACAGCATTTTTTAATCTATTTGCTCCTGATCCACAGGAAGAAAGGGAGGGTGAGAGGGAGGGAAGGAAGAAAGAAAGAAAACTTTTAGGAATCTTATTTATAAAGAAGGAAAAGAGAGAAATGAGGAAGAGAGGAAAGAAGGAAGGAAGGTTGCTTTTAGGAATTTTCATTATAAAAGAGGAGAAGAAGGAAGGAAGGTTAGGTATAATACATGCACACACTTATTTCCTGCAGTGTGCTCTATCTTATTTCTCATTCTTCCTCAGTCCACTGTATATAAAGTGCTGGTCGTGTCCCACTGGATAGACGCCTGCAGCTATGGGTGGGTTGCGGGTGGTGCGCTTCCTCTCTTTGGGCCTAGGTGCAATCAGGTGCTCTTCCACAGGTGTACCGCTGGGCTGAGCACTCGACTACAGTGCTGCAGCGGCTGAATGAGCAGCGTCTACATGGCCTCTTTTGTGACATTGTCCTGGTGGCCGATGAGCAGCGTGTGCCAGCTCACCGCAACCTGCTGGCTGTGTGCAGCGACTACTTCAATTCCATGTTCACCCTGGGCATGCGTGAGGCCTTCCAGAAGGAGGTGGAGCTGATTGGTGCCTCCTACATTGGCCTCAAGGCCGTGGTGGACTTCCTGTATGGTGGAGAGTTGGCGCTGGACGGCGGCAACATTGACTACATCCTGGAGACGGCCCACCTGCTGCAGATCTGGACTGTTGTGGATTTCTGCTGCGAGTACCTGGAGCAGGAGGTGAGCGAGGACAACTACCTGTATCTGCAGGAGCTGGCCTCTATCTACAGCCTCAAGCGGCTGGATGCCTTCATTGATGGCTTTATCCTGAGCCACTTCGGCACACTGTCCTTCACACCCGACTTCCTGCAGAACATCTCCATGCAGAAGCTGTGCGTGTACCTGAGCAGCAGTGAGGTTCAGCGGGAATGCGAGCATGACCTGCTGCAGGCTGCCCTGCAGTGGCTGACGCAGCAGCCGGAGCGCGAGGCCCATGCCTACCAGGTGCTGGAGCACATCCACTTCCCGCTCATCCCCAAGAACGACCTGTTGCACCGAGTCAAGCCAGCTGTGTGCTCACTGCTGCCCCGGGAGGCCAACTGTGAAGGCTTCATCGAGGAGGCTGTTCGCTACCACAACAGCCTGGCAGCCCAGCCGGTCATGCAGACCAAGCGCACAGCGCTCCGCACCAACGAGGAGTGCCTGCTGTTTGTGGGCGGCGAGGTCTCCGAACGGTGTCTGGAGCTCAGTGACGACACCTGCTACCTGGACGCCAAGAGCGAGCAGTGGGTCAAGGAGACACCCCTGCCGGCCCGGCGGAGCCACCACTGTGTTGCTGTGCTGGGGGGGTTCATCTTCATCGCTGGTGGCAGCTTCTCGAGGGACAATGGAGGGGACGCAGCGTCCAATCTTCTTTATAGGTATGACCCCCGCTGTAAACAGTGGATCAAGGTGAGATTAAAGCCAGATTCTTTCTTTACTCTTGAGGTCTTTCGATCTCTCTAACCTAGCCTTGACTGTCCCTCCCTTCTCTCTGGCCTTGACCAGTTCCTGCTTCTGAATAAGGTGTGATGATAAAGTGATGAGCCACCTAGTTCCCACCCTCCCCTGTGCCAGTATGAGGGCTGACCTGCAGAGTCAGTCTACAACTTGCTGCACCAATACAAACATTCTACATCTGCAGTATCTGATACAGTAGCCACAAACAATTTGTGGCAACTGGGCCCTTGAAATGTAGCCAGTGGGACTGAAAGACTGAATTTTCAATTGGATTTCACTTTAACTAACATTTTCCTGTAAATGGCCACAGGAGGCTGATGGTGACCTTATCAGACAGCACCGATCTAGAGAGTTGACCCGTAGTTCAAACACTCTTCCCTGTGGCTCAGAATCTCAGCCAAGCTCCACTTTCAGAAGGGTTCGGAGCTGGGTTAAGTAGGCCATGAAGGCCCACACCTTTGGCAGGTATGGCGGCTAATTCCGGGAAGAGCACAGGTCTTGGTGTCAGGCCTGAGTTCACATCCCAATTTGGCTAAATCGTAGCTGGGGATTTCAGACTTGTACCTTGCCCTCTCCAAATTTCAGCTTCTCCCTCTGAAATGGGGGGAGGGACACTGACCCTCCAGGGTCAGGGGTTGTAGCTCACGTGGATTGGCAAGTGTCTGGCAGAGGGAAGGTGTTCCTTTGCTCCACAAACACCTCTCCAGGCCACATCCATTAAAGTTGGTCTCGGTCTTTATACTTGCATCTCAGTGATTTTACTTAACTTGGTGTTTTTCTGAGCTCAGAACTCAGAATAGACTCTGGTGATCTTCTGATTTATTTCTCAGAGGTCTAAAACCACCCACCAAGGTATAAGTGCTGCCACGAGAAAGAGGTTCCCAGCTTTGGAGCCCATCCTCGAAAGCTTCGTAGCCATGGCAGCCTGAACGTGCGGGCTCTGCGGGACTGTGTTCATTTGTGTGCTCTGCTTAGATTATTGTAAAAAACAAAACAAAACAACAACAAAAAAAAAAACAAAACGGTGGGCCTTCTGCTTTTTAATTTCTTCTTGAGTGCCACTTTTTGCCTGTTAACACGGATGGTGATCAGCATTAATTTAAAAACTATCTGATAGGAGTGGCAAGAGGAAAAGCGAATTTTTATTTCAGGAAATCACTAAATGAGCAATTGTGAACTGTGTGCCCTACAGAATTCAAGTACATGAGGCTGGACACGTGGCCAAACAAGTTTGGGGAGCTGTGTCCTCCAAATCCTTCTTAGGGATTTGCGGCGTCTCAGGGGTCCTTGGAAACTCTGAGAAGTCCCTCCTAAAGAGCCTTCTTTCTTGACATTTGACTCCCTTTCCCCAAACTCCCTTGGCTGCTGCCTCCCCTTCCTAGTCTTGAGTGTTCCATAGAACACCTTTGGGAAGTGATGCTAGATGTTGACGCTGTCCAGGGTTTGGGGAAGGGAAGGTACAGGTATCATGCCTTCACAGGTGGCCTCCATGAACCAGCGTCGTGTGGATTTCTACCTTGCCTCCATCGAAGACATGCTAGTGGCTGTCGGTGGCCGGAATGAGAATGGAGCTCTCTCTTCAGTAGAGACTTACAGTCCCAAGACCGACTCCTGGTCCTACGTGGCCGGCTTGCCCAGGTGATTGGGGATTTTGTGGCAGACTTCAAAGGTGACGACTTTTGGATTACAATTCAGCCCGCCTCACTTTCTGGATTTTCTGGCCTCTAATTCCAGGGAAGATTTCCTCACTTGCAAATAGCTGGGTAGACCACAGGGGCAGGGGTCTTGGCGGTGACGAGCTGGGGCTCCTGTTCTAGGCCATTCGAGTGCCAGTGTCGGCTCTGCTGTTGAGACAGACGTCCCTCAGTTTCTGAGTCTGTTCCCTTCCTGGGTTCACGGTGCAGGCCACCGCCCCTGCAGAACCGCACAGAAGAGCTTCCCTGCCCTGAGATCCCTTGTGCTCCACTCCCTCGTCCCTCCCCTTCCTCCAAGCTGCTAGCCACCGCACACACTTTTCCATCCCTGTATTCTCGACTTCTCCAGCATGCCTTCAGCTTGGCACTTTCTTTCATCCCCCACTTGTTACGTAGTTGATCAGGTGCGTACGTCGCCTCTGCCGCGTGCTGTTGCTGTTCTCAGCCCTTATCAGAAGGCTAGCAGTCTGTAGTTAGTGCCCATTTCTCAGGTGGGGAAATGGAGAGGGGGCAGAGCTGGGAATTCTTTCCCAGGCAGTCTGACTGCAAAGCTGTCTGTTTCCCCGCCCTGCTCTGCCACTCCCTGTGCAGTGACAGCTGCCATCCTCAAAGTAATCACAGGGTGCCTGCCCCTGTGTCATCCCCTCAGATCCTCACAAGCCCCTGAGAGGGCAGGTTGTCCCCTTTTGCAGAGGAAAAGACTGAGGCCTTGGCCATGGAGGCCCAGCCCGGGGTGACACTGAGCCCCTCACTGTCTCTCCGTCCACCCATCCGTTTGTCTCTCCACAGGTTCACGTATGGCCATGCAGGCACCATCTACAAAGACTTCGTGTACATCTCGGGGGGCCACGACTACCAGATCGGTCCCTACCGCAAGAACCTGCTGTGCTACGACCACCGCACGGACGTGTGGGAAGAGCGCCGGCCCATGATCACCGCGCGGGGCTGGCACAGCATGTGCAGCCTGGAGGACCGCATCTACTCCATCGGGGGCAGCGACGACAGCGTGGAGTCCATGGAGCGCTTCGACGTGCTGGGCGTCGAGGCCTACAGCCCGCAGTGCAACCAGTGGACCCGAGTGGCCCCGCTGCTGCACGCCAACAGCGAGTCCGGCGTGGCCGTGTGGGAGGGCCGCATTTACATCCTGGGCGGCTACAGCTGGGAGAACACAGCCTTCTCCAAGACGGTCCAGGTGTACGACCGCGAGAAGGACAAGTGGAGCAAAGGCACTGACCTGCCCAAGGCCATTGCCGGCGTGTCCGCCTGCGTCTGCGCCCTGAAGCCTCGGCTGGAGGACAAGAAGAAGAAGGGCAAAGCCAAGAGGCACCAGGACCGGGGCCAGTGACCCTGCCCGTGCCTGCTGGGGTCTTGTCCCCACTACCACCTCCCAAGTGTCTGTAGACCAGCAGCAACTTCCTAGAACCCTGGAACCATTATGCACCACTTAGCAGCTTTTTTTTACTTTTATGATTCTTGGTATTTCTATGATATCACCATAACCAATTAAATATTCTACGTAACTTTACATATTATCTTGCTTGAATAATTAAACCTGGGCCTAGACAGGAAATATCCCCTTATGTCTGCTCAGGGCTTCTCCCCAAATCTTTGGGGGTCCTCCCAACCATCCCCCTGAGGGTAGATAGGGCAAGGGTTATGTAGAAATTTTTGAAGTGAAACTGAAGGCTTTGGTGGGACATTTCAGGTCCTCTAGTCTCTGCCCCCCCAAACCTGGCTGATCTTTTAAAAATGCAAATTCCTGGGCCTTGCTTCAGAATAATTGTGTCTAAAACTACCAGAAGTGGTAGGGGGAGTGGCTGGAAACTATTTTAAGCAGTTCCTGGAATGCCTGAGCATTGTTTGGGAATCACCGGCAAGGTCAAGTGTAGTCATTTTTATAAGCAGGGACACAGGGACCCCCAGAGGGTGGAGAAGCGACCAAGGGTCACTGGCTCACCAGACAACAAGTGAGATTTGGAACTTCACACCTGGGAGGTGTCAGGTAACTATTGTTTCTGAATACTCTCAGTTTTCCTGATTGGTACTCTTCCTGGATGCTAAAAGTATATAGGTAATCAGGGAGGAAGCGGGGGAAGGCATAAAGCTCTTTATAAATATTCTGCAATTTGCCCTTCTTTAAACTTTTCCTGGCACCCACTGTTTCTGATGTGCTGAGCCCCTAAATCTACATTCATTTCTCAGGAAAGGAAAAGGGAGCACCCTTGAATTTGCCATTGTCCTCTGTGACTCTGGCTCCTAGAACCATTGAAGGCTTTTATAGGAGTGAGCGCATGTTAATCCCTCAGAAGGTTGAATGTCTCCCCAACGCACCCACCCAGGGGGCTGACCCTGGTCCCAGCTGTCTGCTGCTAAATATAAGTAGTTTCGTGCTGCTGGGCGAATTCTGTAACAAGTCTTGAGCTGTTTCCTCATTCATTAAGTGACAGAGTTGGATGAAATCATGGCCAGGCTCCTCCCAGGGTTTAAGCTATTTCAGTCTATATAAGCTGTTAAAATATTTGGCACCTCCTTTTGAGATATGTGACTGCCTTGCATGGATTTCTACAGACACTAGAACATCAAGAGTATATGCCCTTTAAGGAGAGTTTGAGACTAATGCCCAAGATGCTGTGTAACAAACATAAAATGATGGGAGGAGAGGAATGTGATCAGGTTGAGTCACAAGCCAGAGTAAGCGTGAATGATCTGTGCCTTGGCAGCGATCCAATTGCAGGAAGGAGAAAACAAAGATGTGTGGTTAACATTGATATTAGACTATGAATCTGTTACCTTTATTTTATTTGTTTGCCTCTACTGCACTTCCTTTCCTTGCCTTCAAGGTTCACCATGATTTTGAGAATAACCAGGAGAGCTGAGAGTGACTGGGCGTTTAAAGCTTCAGTACCCACATCATTGCCCTCCATTGCTAGTTGGGCAAGCAGTCTGCGTAGTTAGCTGAGTCCTTGTATGTGGGAGTCTCCAGAGGCTTACAAACTGTTGGAAAGTTCTGCAAGGCATACATGCAAACCAACCAAAAACTACACTCTTGTGGCCTGACAACCCTTCTGTGTATTAAAGGCTCCGAGAAGTCCTGCATTAACTGCTAACCTTCCATCAATCAGCACCTCCAAACTTCACTGATCCTGAAACCCTTTGTTGTCTCATACCTAGTCTTAGCCCTCCACGAAACACGTTTTGCAGAACTTCTACCAACTTTGGAATAGCTTAGCACCTTCCTATTCCAGGAGGCTTTTCATCACTTGAAGACACTTTACAAGGCATAAAAAATATGGTCTTTTCTCCCCTGCTCAGCCCAGGTCGTAAACCAAGTGGTGGTCAACCAGAACCCAGAGACAGGTGGGGAAGAGCTCATAGAAAGACTCTTCGTGCTTTGTGGAGACAGATGACCCTGACCTTGGGGAGAGGGCAGCCATCAGTTTTTAGCTGAAGCCAGCTGCATTTTTGACTGCCAGGACATGTCCCCAGGTGCAGGCCTCTGGCCTCTTCTCTGACTTGTGCCTTCGTTAATCACAGTTTCCTGCACCGAATATTTTTTGAGGTCTCTCGTTCTGCTATAAAGGCAGTTTGTGACCTACATGGCTTAGAAGCTAATATTGAGGTTGAGGGGCCATTTCTTTAAAAGTGGACTCTTGTGGACCAGCATCAAACAATTGGTGGTGGCTCCGCTTACACTAAGAAAGCTTTTCGAGCTCATCGGGGTCAGTGGAAAAGAGCGTCACAACCAGTGAGCCTGGGCACGGGAATGCCTCGTGGCGGGACCCATGCTGGTTTTTGTTGTCCATGTTTGGAGATGGAAATCACTCCACTGTGCAGTCTAACTAAGAATGGAAGACAATGGCTTTTAACTCAGTTTGGCAGAGCTTGGGGATGTGCTTAGACCGATGGCCGTTTGAACCGCATGATCTTGGAGGTGTTGTTTCACACCGAAGTGACAAAGACCCAGACTCTTGCAGGCTGCCATCTTGAGACAAAAACAGCAACATTCGCTATTGTCCCATCAAACTGTTGATGCTTCACGCTGAACTTTGAGAATATCTGGATCAGTTGTTTTGTTTTTTAGTCTTTCAAAATAAGGATCGTGGACTTATTCAGGTTTTTTTTTTCTCTCGCTTTTAAAGCACTAGAGTTTTAACTTCGTGTTAGTTGTAGGTTTTGAGTTTGATCCTCAGTTAGAATCCTGTTTGCTTAAGACATAAATGGAGTAAATGGACGGGGATAGAAAAGCTGGAGAAGCCCGTATCCCTTGTGGTGGGCTTTCTGCTGCCTCAGCAACTTGCTTGTACGGATGGCTCAATCAGTGTTTTCAACGTTCTGCCCCTTTAGGTAGACTACCAGGTAGGACTTCTAGATCCTTAGCTGAGCGGAAAACTTCATGTATGTATTAGATACTGAATGTTCCTCCCCTGACCCTGACGGATAAGGCGACCTGGCCTCAACATGACTTAGTAGAAACCCCAGAAGCCAACCGTGGGGGGTGTTCAGTTTAGGGTGGGAACCCAAATGCCAAAAGTGGGTAGAGTCTCTCCCCTGAGGTCCAAGGTCTTACTCTGTGAGTTCAGGTGAGTTCACCTGTGATTCAAAGCACCTGGCTCCAAGTCCTGGAGTGACATTTTGGTAATGTGAGCAATGTGGGATGGGAGAGGACCACCCCCACCCCCTCATAGAGTTACTAGCCTATCTCTACCCTGGTCCTCCATGGCATGCGCTTGGCCAGCTCCAGCCTGAGCGGCACCTCACAGGCCCATTAGCTCTTGGAGTTTTGGGCTAGACTCTCAAACTGCTGGTCCCTAACCTGGACAGGCAGTTCCAGCTGTGGCCTGGACATCCTCGCTGTCTCTGTAGATTCTGAGTGTCTTCAGAGGGGAGGGCGCGGTGTCCTGCAGTTTAGGACAAAACTTTGTAGTATAGGGCAGCTCTGTAGGTACTTGGAGATCCTGCCGAGCGCATCTGCCAAGCCTGGCAGTTTTTAAAGTTTTTTGAAATGTTTTGATACTTTTTGATACCATTTACTAATAACCATTTTGTAGGTTGCCTGCCGGGGTTTTCCACCTCACCCTTATCCCCTCCCCCTTGAGCTTGCACTAGACAGCAAATGTCCTGTGGTCAGTGCCAGGATATTGCCATGTGGCTTTGTCTTGGATCTTGCTCTCCTCTGTGGCTGTGATCTGATACAACTCTTGAATTTTGTAAGGTCACACACAGCCCCTGAGTATGACCATGACCGTCTTAGGCTCCCAACTGAGCAAGAGGGCACTGACTTGCCAAGAGGACACTCTTACTCCCTAAATAGATGTCCCGCACTTCTTCCAAAGCTCCTACCTCAGCAGTGCGCACAGAGTTGAAAAGATACCTGAGGACAGATTCATAGATCACCTTTCTCATACGGGTCATTTCTCAACCCAGGGCATGGCTGGGGTCCTGATCCAATCTCGTCCACCCCTTGTTTTAAAGAAATTTTAATGTGAAGTCCACACAATCTGTAAGAGTGAGCCATCCTGCACTTTATAGAATTATTGCCCTCAGCATTGGAGGCTGTTAATTTCTTTTCTTTTTTTTCCTAACATGGATATAATTGGTGGCTTCTAAGGATGTTCTGGGGATCTCAAATTGGTTTTTGGTTGCCTTAGTTAAAAGAGTTGAATGAATGTGCAGATCTGGTGGGGGTGGGGGGAGGGCAGCAGGGAGAACCTTGCAGGTCAGTTTTCTTTGAGAAAAAGAACTCCACCCTTTCAAAGTTACCTAAAGCCATCTTTACAGGTTTCCTTACAATTGAAGGATGAATAAAGTCCTTTGGATAGATTGAAGTTAATCATTACCACCAGCCTTCTGTCAAAATTAGTAAGATATTTGACAAGTAATTCATTGGGTATGTTCTGGCTACTAATGTTACCAAAATCTGTAATTGTGTGTTTGTTTTTTAATTTGCTGCCTTTGTATTTGTAACTTTATGACACTCAAAGCTTTTCTGTGTCTTATTTCTTTTTAATTAATTTCCTGCATGTTTTTTTTTCTTTAATTCTATACAGAGTACTCAATTCTTGAAACACATTAAAATGATTTGCCTGCTAGGGTATGGCTTATTTTATAATTACATTCCTAGTCTTGTGTGGTTATTGTAATGATCTTTAGTCCTATTTTCTCTGCCCAAATAAAAAAGAACCCCTTGCATGTTGAGACCAAATATAATTTGGAAATTAACCAGACTGCCTTTTAGTGTTGTGGGATGCTGGGACATTTTGATTCTGCTTTCATTGTGCTTCTAATTACTGTATTTTGCCTGGAATTTAATTCAGATCCTTGATTGCAGCACTAAGTCCTTTGACCTGAAATGAAACTGTTTGCCCAAATTTGTGTCAGTGGGGTAGAAAAGAAAACCAGAAGCCAGGGAAGCATGGTATATGACAAGCAATTTATTGTCTTTATGAGAAGGATACAGTGGCATCTCTGTAAGCACAGAGTTCACTCTACTTCCCTTGGGGCCCAAGAAGAAGAGGGCACCTGCCCTGCCGTGGTTTTACAAGGCCGGCAGACAAGCCCAGCCGCAACCGGGCACCGCCAGCAACTCAGCCCCGGGAGGGCGGTGCGCGGTGCCTGCCGTGCCCGTCAGTCCTGGAAACTGGGTTCACATTTGCCTCTGAGCCCGCGAGCTGCCCCACATGGGACACTGGCTGCCAGATGCTATAGTCGCTGGGATTCTTTCATTTCAACCTCAGAAGAATCTTAGGTTAGAAATGATACTTTTCACCCTGACTAGTATGGCTCAGTTGGCTGGGCATCATCCCGCAAAGAAAGATTGCGGGTTCAATTCCTGGTCAGGGCACCTGCCTGAGTTTCGGGTTTGGTCCCCAGGCTGGGCGCATATGAGAGACAACGGACTGATGTTTCTCTCCCTCTCTCTCCCTCCCTTCCCCTCTCTCTAAAAATAAACAAACAAAATCTTTTTTTTTTTTTTAAGAAATGATACTTTTCCCATTTTCGGGATGATGAATACAAGGCTAGGGTTAATGATCTTACCCAAGCTGAAAGATCGCACCTACCCAGCTGGCCGGTGCTGCAATTGCTGCAGGTTCCCTTGAATGCAGTACCTTAGACAGAGACTTGAAGGCAGGTGGTTTTTGGGGGAAGGTGGCCCCCAGGAAGACAGAGACACAGAAGAAGGAGAAGCTGATACAAATGTGCTTTATCTATTGCCAAATAATAAGTCATCCCCAAGTAATGGCTTAAAATCATAACATTCAATTATTTTTGCTGACAGATCTGAGGGTCGACTGGGTCAGCTAAGCAGCTCTCACCTGGGGCTCCTGGAGGCTCACGGCAAGATGATGCCTGAGTGGGGCACTGGAACAGCTGGGCTCCTCAGGGTCCCCCCCTCCCTCACTCCCAATCTCTCTCCCTCTGTCTCCCCCAACCCCGCCCCCACCCCACGGACTCCTTTGGTCACACATGGTGTGATTGGAACCTTACCCAAACTTCTTACACTCTGCTCCCAGAGCGAGTGTCCCAGGTGTGATTGGCAGCAGCTGCACGGCTTCTAACATGGCCAGGGGAGTCACGGAGGCCAGGGAGTCACGGAGTGCCTGCTGCGTTCCAGTCCTTGAGGCCATCACAAAGGTGCCCCAAGTTTAGGGTGGGGGAGACAGATGGCGTCTCTTGCTGGAGGAGTGTCAACACATTGGGGCAACAGGTATGTTCTTGTGTCACCTATCAGAGGAAGGGGGGAAGTATTTACTGGCCTCTGCCTCCCTGGACACAGCTCTCCCAGAAGCCTGGGTGTCCCCCGCTTCTGGGCTGCTTGCTCTGTGCCCGACCAGCTGTTCAGTGTCTGAGAGACTGTGGAGCGGAATGGTGACGCTGTCCAGCCAGCTGAGTCTGCCCTGAACCGCCGCTGTGGCTGTGGCTGTAGCTGTGGCTGGAATCAGAGGCCCGTGGGCCTGTATCAGACACCAGAGGCACCTGCTCTGTGGGAAGCTGGATTTTAATGCAAGTCTGCCAGCTCAGATCCCTCTCTGTCAACTACTGGGGAACGACCACCGTTTAAAGTACCCAAGTGGGTTATTGTGACCCCAGAAGGTTCCCTATACAATGCAAATATGTGAGGTTACCTGGGGGAGTCCTTAACTTTCACTCGACCATCAGCCAAGATTGCTGTCCCCTAACTCAGAGATGGCAGAGAGGCAGCAGGTACAAGACAGGCAAGTCTGCAGGGGCCTGGGTCTGCAGAGAGGCCCAAAGCCCATCTCTCCAGAGCCCTGAACAGACAAGGGCCTCATCCATGTCAGCTGAGGCTGGGGCCCTTGTCCCAAGGACCTGCCCATATCCTCGAATTAAGGCCAGCTCATCTATCACCTTTTCCATGGAACTTGCCAACTTTCTGTTCACGAAGCTGACACATATTCACCAAGTGTCTGCTCTGTGTGCCAGGCAGGCACTACTGTAGATGCCAGGGGTATGCTGGGGAACGAGGCAGCAAGGTTCCTACCCGTGGACTGACTCCTCATGGGAGACCCACAGACACAGGACAAGTAGGGACACAGGTGATGCAAATGGACTGAAACCCATCCAGCTGCACGCTTTAAATGGATGAATTTTATGTATGTGAGCTGTATCTCAACAAGCTTTTAAAAAAATCTTTGGGGAGCGTGCATAGCAGGTGAGAGGAACAAAAGACACTGGATAAGAAAGTGGTGAAAAATGAGAGCTGGGGACAAATCACAGAGGGAAGGGACCTGATTCCCATCTTCCAAGGCAAGTGCTGTCTGCAGCAAAGAGGGACGATGACGGGCAAGGGTGGGAGGGGGAGACCCTGTTGTCAGGAGGCATCAGCAGGCCTCTGACTCCATCTGTACCGGGATGAAGCTGGCCAGGGGCAGGGACTTTGCTGATGAATTCCTCTAGGGAACACACCACAGCTGCCCCAGTCACAAACTACACTTGGACTTCGTGGCTTAAAACAACAACAATTTAATTAAGGAGGTGGGACCCAGCTAGGAGCTTCTACTGCCCCAGCCGGGGTCTCTCGGTGGCACAGCTTCACTCAAAGGCCTGCTGTGGTGGGGAAGGCTGGCCTCAGCAGGGGCCGAGTGGACACCTGGCCTTTCCCACGAGGCAGTCTCAGAGAACTCTGAGGACTTCTCAGTTGGCAGCTCAGGGCAACCTGAGACAACGGTCCAAGAGACAGGAAGTGAAAGCTGCCTATGTCCTTTTTCTAAAAATTAACATACAGTAAAATATACTGTGTGTGTACAGTTCTATGAAATTCAACAAATAGCCAGGTCATTATTCGCTACAAAAATAAAAGCCCAGCAGTGGATGAACGAATGAACAAGTGTGGTCCATCCCTGCGATGGAACATTTCTCAGCCGCAAACGGGAACAAAGCACTGACACATACGATGACACGGACTAACCTGGAAGACACTGTGCTAAGTCAAAGAAGCCAGACACACAGGGCCACCTATTATACACTTCCATTTATACGCAACGGCCAGAACAGGCAAATTTATAGAAACACAGAGGAGAATAGTGGTTGCTTAGGGCTGGGGTAGGGATAAGGAGGGGTGGGGAGTGATAGCTAATGGGTGTGGGGTTTCTCTTCATGATGTTGAATATGTCCTAACCTTAACTGTGGTGACGGGTGCGCGTACCTGTGACTATACAAAAAGTCACGGAGTTGTACACTTTAAATGGGTGAGCTGTATGTTATGTGAATTATACCTCAATAAAGTTGTCTAAAATATTACAGCAATAATTCGCCCCATTCTCCGAGAGCCAGGATCTCCCTGTTTGGTTTCTAAAACTGGGGACAAAAATTTGGGCCAGCTGCAGGAGCAATTCCATGCATGCAGACCCCAGGGGACCCTGCAGGGGCACCCTGGAGCAGTGGTCCTGAAAGGTGGTCCCAGAACCAGCAGCATAAGCACCACGGGGAACATGGTAGACAGGCAGATTTGCAGGCCCCACCCAGATCTGCTGAATCACCCCCAAGCAACGTGTGTTTTCACGAGCTCCCGTGGTGAGTGTAAGGCATGCTCCATCGAGAACCACTGCTCACTAGGGGTTCTTCTTCCTCCATCCACAGGCCTTCCTCGGCTGGGAGTCTGCCAAAAAGCTGTGCCAGGTTTGCAGTTTGCATTGGCCAAAACCTGAACTATAGGCTTCTCTCTGGCTAAGCACAACCCGATCGAGGGGGAAGCTGAAACTTCTAGCCTGAAAAGACTAGAAAAGGCCTTGGAGCAGTCTCTGCAGGGCCGCACACCTGCTGCTTCTCAGAGAAAGTGAACCATGTCTGTGGACTTCCTGTTGACAGGGCAGGAAGCCTTGAGGCGTGACCCAACCTTTTGAATTGTCCCCAGCGTCCGCTGGTTGGGCAACTTCATGCTCTGCTCAATGGAATCATTTTACCAGGCAAGCCTCAGCAGTGATTCATCCTCCCTGGGAGTCTCGGCTCCTCCCCCTCAGTCATCTAAAGCTGCTGAAAATATGTAATTCCTATATGCAGTTCCAAACTGCTAAGTGTGCCGATGCTGTGGACCTTTCTGGTTCCAGGCTGAGATTTCAGAGACCTGGATTCCAATCCAATGTTCATAACCAATCGCCTTGACCAAGCCTTCGCTCCGTGTCTCCCGTTTTCAGAACGGGGACCGGATCACAATTCTGTGACATGCGCAGAGCGTGGGCTGTGGGCCAGGAACAAGGATTTTAGTCTTGGCTTTGCTGCATGCCACCTGGGCAGGGCAATCACATCTTGAACCCGTTTCTTAAGTTGTGGAATGAGGTGGTTGGAGACAACTGGTGTCCCTCAGGGTGTGACCTGCAGAACCTTTGTCTGCTAAGCAGCTTCCTACAGGAGTTCTGGTCCGGAAACGTTTGGGGAACTCTGGAGGCGGTGTCCTCCCTTCTGGAGATTTACATGAGGGTATACATGTGTATATTACAACCTCAGAAAGTCCCACCAAAGATAACTGTCCAACTTTGCCAAAATTTATATTTCCTGAGCTTGTTTGTCCCTGGCCCCTCCCCTTCTTCCATTAATAACTACAGAGACAGTGTGAGACACAATACCATTTGGGAAATGGGAAGCTAAAAGATTCCTGTACCCCATCAACTCTGACAGTTAAAGATTCAGTGATTATCCCATCACGCACAGGGAAAGATGCCACGATGATATCAAATAAGATGGTCAGCTGACTTTAGGGGATATGTTCCCCGTGAAGAACAGTGGTTTCATGTAGTTACTATGTTTCAAGGTCTGGCTTCCAAACTTGCAGATCAAGAATCTTGATTTGGTTAATGCATCTGTGATGGTTAATTTCATGTGTTCACTTGGCTGGGCCACAGTGCCCAGACTTTTGGTCAAACAATACCCTGGGTGTTTCTGTGAAAGTGTTTTTTGGATGAGATTTAAATTGGTGGGTTTTGCATAAAGCAGATTGCCTTCTATTATGTGGGTGGGCCTCAGTCAATCAGGTAAAGGCCTTAATAGAACAAAGAGTAAACTTCCCTAAGCAAGAAGGAATTCTCCAGCAAATGGCCTTCATACTTGAACCACATCAGCTCTTCCTGGGGTCCCCAGCCTGCTGGCCCACCCTGCAAATTTTGGGCTTGTCAGACTGTATAATAGCATGAGCCAATTCCTTAAAATCTCTCTCTCTCTCTCTCACACACACACCCGCCCACACATCCTATTGGCTTTCCTTTTGCAGAGAACCCTGACTAACAGGGCATCCACAAGACAACATACTCAGGGAGTCACCACAAGATCCAGACTCTGAAAGACAGCATTCAGGGGAACTCCTCCCAAGAGGTAGAGTTTGGCAGATACAGCTGCTCATCACTTTATGGAGAAAGAAGAGTAGGCTGAGATAAGAATGTGTACGGAGTCATGGGCAGTAGCAACTGGCTTGACTAGGCATGTGTGTGGGTGTATGCAAGTGGGCACAGAGTGTGCAGGTCTTTGTATCACATGTAATAGTCACTAGAGAGCACGCACAACACGAGAGGCATTAAACAACTAAGTAAGCAGAAAGTCTTCACCAGTAGATGCTAGCTAGTCTGTCCTTGGCCACCCCGGTGCTAGCACATGGGCACACGAATAGAGTAGTTACGGTGGCAGGGACAGGGACTGTGAATGGGCCCCACTCACCAAGGCTCATCTAGCTGCTGCCACTGCTAGTGACATAGGCCAATGTAGAGCTACCAATATGGCACCATCCATCAAGGACACCCACCTACCCTATGGTGGCCGGTTGGTTACCTTAGACCCTTTCCACCCTGGAAGGCTCAGCAGCAATTCATCTTAACTGGAATCAACAATATTCCAGGTGTGAGTTTGCCTTTTCTGCCCACAGCGTCAGGATATACATTCACCACTTCGGTCTGCTCGCAGACGGAACTCACACCATAGGCTCCCCTGGTATCAGGTCTTCAGGAACTTATGCTCAGCTCTCCTGGCTCTCCAGCTTGCAGATGGCAGATAGCGGGGCTTCTCAGCCTCCCCAATGACATGAGCCAATTTCTTTTCCTTTTAAAGATTTTATTTACTTATTTTCAGAGAGGGGAAGCGGGGCGGGGGGAGAAAAAGAGGGAGAGAAACATCAGTGTGTGGTTGGCCCTCACTTGTCCTCCACTGAGGACCTGGCCTGCAACCCAGGCATGTGCCCTGATTGGGAATCAAACTGGCAACCCCTTGGTTCACAGGCCAGTGCTCAGTCCACTGAGCCATCCCAGCCAGGGCACATGAGCTAATTTCTTATAATAAATCAGTATATACTTATATCCTATTGGCTCTGTTTATCTGGAGAACACTGACTAATACAATGTGATAATCTGAAATGTGGAGAAGACCTTATGCATAAAGATGTTCATTAATATTCTTGAGAATAAACAATTAGAAACAATTTGTATACATGAAACATGCACAGGACAGAATATTGTACAGTCGCACAAATAATGTTTATGAGTTTTTCTTTTTAATAAAATGCAAAAATACTGGTATTAATGTTATAGAAAAATCCAGAATGTAAAATCAATAATAATAATAATAATAATAACAATAATACCACTCTCAATTCCTAAGCATTAACGAAGTGCCAGACACTGCCTTGGCAGTTGTACATGCAACATTGAACTAAATGAAATTCTCACCATTATATGTTTATGAGGTCTGTCCAGAAGGTATCCAGCCATGTACTATGAAAAATGGAGACGTTTATTGAAGAAGACACAAGAAACATTGTACACAGGACAATGACGCCTCAGTCCCCTTCAAAGTAGGCACCTTGGGACCTCACACAGTTCTCCCAGTCACCATCAGCTGCCCCGTCATATTTTCCTGAATCTCACTGACAATCTGAGATCTCTTCATTTTCAAAGATAATTTTAGTTTTGGGAAAAGCCAGAAGCCACAGGGCACCTAATCGGGGCTGTAGAGGGGACTGAGTCACCTGGGTGATTTAATGTTTTGCCAAAAATCTCTGCACTAAATGTGATGCATCAGTGGGCGCGTTGTCGTGATGAAGCTGCCCATCACCAGTGGCCCACAGCTGTGGCCTTCTGAGTCATCCCAATAGTTTCTGCAGAGAAATGTTCAAGCTTAACACAAAATTTGATGCAGATTCATTGCTCTACTCACTCAGTCATTTTGAATGCCATGGCCACACAGTATACACGTTTACTCAATAGCCCCTACCACCCCCGCTGACCAGTACAGTGAAGGCATCATTGTTCATATATGTGCATTCCAGTCCACTCGCCTTGGCTGCCGGGTTACATAGATGTCTCACAAACCATTCTCATTACATTAACAATTGTTGGGCTTTTTCCAGACAGACCTCGTATATGCTTGGAGACTATACACCAAAAAGCCAACAGTGTTTGTCTTTGAAGAGAACTGAGTTTTCGAGATTTTTCTTCTTTCTTTTTTGCTTTACCACACTGAGCTCCTATTGCCTTTATGGTTGGAAAAAATTTAAACAAACTGGATTTTTAAAAGTAGGATGTGCCTCAGTCTCCTGCCTCTGACTCTTCATCTAATTTGTTTGAGGTCATGGTACTAATGAGGGTAGCCTATGACAGGTGCTGAGGTGTCTCTCTCCCTGTCCTGGAAGGCCACCATCCCCAGAACCTGCCGATGAAGTTAAATTCAAAATTACTGTATAACTAATGTATCAATAGCCACATCACCTTCTATGCAAATTACTTTTATTTAATTGTAGAGCTCACACAGCATAGTAATTACCTATCAGATGGCAATTATGCTTTTATTATTTTTCAAACTTCCATTAAAAGAAAGCATCTTAAATTGGAAAGAAACAATCCATGTCACAAGCCAGTTAGTCAAAAACCGTTTGTCTGTTTGGCGGCCCCAGCGTGACCGTCATCACGTTCGCCCCTGATGAGACACTTACCACATACAGGCATCGTGCAACATACTTTGCATTTGATGTCTCAGTAAGCACACCTCGCTGCTGTGCCAGAGGTTTGTCTTGTTATCACCAGATGACAGATGCAGAAACAGACTGAGGAAAATTAAATCACATGTTGAGGGGGCAAAGCTAGAATTCAAGCCTGGGAGCATTTAACTCAGAAGCAGGATCTGAGTCGCGATGCTGCGTTGCTGGCAGAGCTGTGTCTGTAAGCTCTGCGGTGATGTTCACGAAGGTGCGTTGGAGCAAATGAAGAGAACGACAAGCACCGCCATTCTCTCAGCTGTGCTTCTCTCTGTCATCAGATTGAGAGCAACCAGAGAGGTTCTGCGTGTAGTTAAACACCCCCTCCTGAAGTGTCCCATCTACCCAGTTCGACAAATCAAAAGAAATATGGCATTAGGTTAACATTGCCTCTCTCGCCTTTCCTATCAGCTGACAAATTCCATTATCTCAAAATCTTTTTCTTTCCCTGTTAACCATTTCCTCTGCAGCATCCTATTCAGGATGGCTTCATTGAGAAGTCTGTGAATTTTCTTTAGTTTCAGGCATGGCTGTATCCAGGAGTCTGCAAGTTATCTCCAGTTTGGGATTCAGTTACAGGTTCTTAACTAGCAACGTCCTCCTGTCTTTTTGTGCCCCTCCAGCCTCACCACCACTGGTTTCCATGCCAATGCATGCAATTATCCCAACTGGGGACACCAAATGGCACAAAACTTCAATGTCACACCAAACCACTATAGCATTATCCTCGGGTCTGGCCATGGGTTGTCTGGTTCTTAAGGTACTGGGAGACCCGGAGGGGAGGTTACGAGGACACTGAGGCTTCCAGCATTGGACTTGCCCAGGTTTGCCAGCTGCTGCTCGTGGGAGCTGGGAACTGAGTGCGGACCTCTCAGGCTTCCAAGTCCACTTTGCAGATTCCAGTCGCATCCGTGTTAACAAGCTTGGGGGTGGGGATTCAAACAATCATGTTCCCGCCAGAGTGCTGGAGTCATGGATTATTTTTTCTTCAAAATCTCTTGATTTTGTTATAATAATCAATCTTGCCTTTAAAATAGCAAAGATACCTGTTTTTATAGGCTAAAGGTGATTGAAAGAATGCTTTCTGCTCTCATTCCCCCACCCCCACCCTGAGCTGTTTGGCACAAAAGAGAAATCGACATTAAATGAAAATCAATGAAAAATAAGAAATTCTTGGATGAATGGGAAAAAGAAGGGTTGGAAGGAGTGACTAGATCAAGAAAAATGAAAGGGCACTAAGGTGTGATGTTGTCACTGTAACTCATTAATAATGTGAATGCATTGCAGTTAATGGATCGTTTTATGTTATTTAAATTGCTGTCACATCCATCATCCCACCCGGTCTTGGTATCTCCCCTGTGCAGCAGGCAGGGCACACTGGATTCTCACTATGTAGAAACCAAATGACAGAAAATCAGTGAGTCTGCCAAGGTCTTAGAGTGACTTGGAGTCAGAATTAAGAATGAAAGAAATCAAGACCCAAGGTACTTCTCGATTGCCAGTTGTAGAAATAGATATGTAAAGTACAGCACAGGGAGTATAGTCAATAATAGTCTAATATTTATGTGTGGTGTCAGGTAAGCTCTAAACTTATTGGAGTAATCATTTTATGATGTATACAAATGTATAATCACTATGTTGTACACCTGAAATTAACATAATATTGAATGTCAACTGAAATTGAAAAATAAAATTTTAAAAATGTTTAAAAAAAGACCCATGGTACCTCCTTCACTTTCTTTATTCCCATTCTCTGGCAATTGCTCTCCTGGCCCGGTGGCCTTTGAGACGGTCGCATCTGCATGCTGTTGAGCTGTCTGGGGTCAGCGCCAGGCCCTGGGGAGGGCAGAGACGAGGGAATAAGTGCAGTGTATCAGTGACGCGCTGTGTTGTAAAGACATTTGACTTAAGAAGACACTTCAGCTACATGAGTTCTGCCCCCCAAAATAAAAAAGAGAGCAAGGAAACAGGAAGAAATAACAGGGTGAGCAAGCCCATGACTCGCTGTTCGGAGAGGCAGCATCTCAGTGAGCACAACACGAGAGGCAGCAATCTGTATCCCCTGTCTGGGCCCTTCCCTCCCAGGGCACGTTGCTAGGCTGAGTCTGATGTTGATGCTCATCGATAAACGCTTTTCAGATAACATGCCCTGCAGAGCCAGCCATAATTAGGGGCTTGACGGGACAGCTGGAGATTTGACTCTGCTCTGGATGAAAGAACCATCCGTGTTGTTTTATTATGTGACACAGAGACAGAGCCGCACAGGGAAGACATCCATTTGACAATGGAGGCAGAGATCAGAGTGATGAAGCTACCAGCGGAGAAATGCCGTGGACCGCCAGTAACAGCAGATGCTGGAGACAGGCACGGAATATGTTCTCCCTCAGAGCTTCCAGAAGCTGCTGACACCGGGATTGCAGACCTTTGGTCTCTAGAGCTGTGAGAGAATAAATGTCCATTGTCTTAAGCCCCCCGTCCCAGCCCCCCAGTTTGTGGTCATTGGTTATAGCAGCCACAGAACACTCATCCAGCAGAATCCTTCCTGAGAGACATGGGACTGCTCTGATGATGGGCGAACTTGGCTCAAGGGCCCCCGGACAGCCACACCGAAACTTTTCAAGACTGTGCTATATCTGAAGACTCTCCTTATCCAGCCCTCCTTCCTTCCCTTGTCTTCCACAGGGGACAACCCTACACCCCACTCTAGGGCTCCCCCAGCTGCCTCTCAATTTCCTGCCCAGGTGGAAAGAAATCGCTTCTCAGAGGACTTGGACTGACACTCCCGCATCATAGATTCAATGGTTGTCAAGATCTTGCCACATTTGCTTTACCTATCTTTTTTTCCTTTCTGTTTTTTTCTCAAATATTTTAAAGCAAATTCCATACAGCATGTCATTTTACCTTTATGTATTTCAGCATACATTGCTTAAAACAAGAAATAGTATTTTCTAGAATAACCACAATGCTACTAGCACATCTAACACACTTATTGGTAAAAAATTCCTTGGTATCCTCCAGGCCTTACCTAGACTCCAAGATTGTTTTAAAACAATGTCTTTTTATGGTACTTGGTTTGACCAATTTCAAGTAGGATCCCAACTCCACATTCGGCAAACTGGTTTTTAAAGTCTCAACCTGGCCCTGGCTGGTGTGGCTCAGTGGATTGATTGCTGGCCAGTGAACTAGAAGGTTGCCAGTTCGATTCCCAGTCCCAGTCAGGGCACATGCCTGGGTTGCAGGCCAGGACCCCCATTGGGGGCGTACTGTTTCTTTCCCTCTCCTTTTCCCTTCTTTTCCCTCTCCGTAAAAAAATAAATAAATAAAATCTTTAAAACCCCGGTCTGCTGCCTCACTTATAAGAGATGCAATTTTAGGCACATCATGATTTAGGTGATCTTCTTTCAGTTTCTTCAGCCCTATAATGTGGAAACCAATGGTCTCCACCTTACTGGGTTTTGTGAGAATTTAGTGAGGTCATTTGCTCACACATTCATTCATTCAACAACTATTTACTGAGCAGCTGCCAAATGTCTGGAATGGTCAAAGGTGCTGGAAAAACATCAGCGAAAAAGGCCAAGCTCCTGGCTTCCTGGGGCTTACAGTTTGGTGGAGGGGACAGGCAATGCCCACGTAAGGCAACCACACTGTAGCCCATCAGCTAGTGATACATTCTGCGAGAAAAGCAAAGCAGATAACAGGAGGGGATGTGGTGGGCGGCCATTACAGGTAGAGCAGTCAAGGAAGTACCTCCAGAGCAGCGGGCCATCAGAGACCTGAGTGAGCGAGGGCACAGAAAGTTCCAGGCAGGTGGAAGGGCACCTGCACAGTCAGGTCGGGAGCCTGCCTGGCGCCTTAGAGCGGCCACTCTCAGACTACTCGGTCTGGGGCCTCTTTATATTTTTCAAAATTATTCCTGACTACCCCCACGAAAGGTTTTGGTTTTGTGAGATATCTCTTGCTATTTACCATTTAGGAAGGAAAACTGAGGCATTTAAGAATATGTATGATAATTTCTTAATCATAAATTCATTCTATGTTAACATATAAAAACATATTTTTAATGAAAAATAACTATTTTCCAAAACAAAAATTTTGTGAGAAGTGTGGCATTGTTGTTGTTGTTGTTGTTATTTGGTAAAACTCTCGAATGCCTGGAAAACAGCTGGTTCCTCCTATTGGCTACTGAATCCAGTCTGTTGTGACACGTTGTTTTGCTTGAAAAAGGTGAAGAAAATCCAGCTTCTCACAGTTAATACAGTTGGGAAAGGAGGGAGGGAGGTTTTGTTTTTTGTTTTTTTTTTAAGTTTATTATACCTTGAGAGGAATGGCCTCTTTAGGTAATTGTGGATGTTTTCCTTTGTTGCTTTGCCAAAAGAAGACAAATTTCTTAAAGGAAAATTGCCAAGTGGAATGTAAAATCATATCAATGAACTTTTTGTACCTTGTCTGATCAAAATGCATTGGTCTATCTTGTATTTTGAATGCATCTTTTACTCACACATGATTTTATAACATCCCACATGGGTCATTCAGAAAATATTGATCACTAAATTGTGAAGATCTTCCAAATGTTGAAACATTGCATTATTTGTTATTGAAGTATATATATATGTAGTTACTATTACCACCAATCTCACCAGAAAAGTTTTCAGTGTTGGGAAGCTGCCCAGATCACAATGGTGAAAGTGATTTTCCCAAAATTCTAATTTTTGTTTGAAAGCTTGAATGTTACCATGGACAATAACTTCTGTCAAATGCACTGAGCCCTTCCTGTGCAAATATCACCTTCCTTCCCAAGGAGTCTGGGAATAATAATGATCATTGCCACCATTTAGTGAGCTCTTGCTGTATGCTCAACAGCTTGCTAGGTGATTTACATAATGTTATCTTGTTATTACATATATTTGTCTTCACTGCATCTCTGCCAGGTGTCAATTTACAGATGAGGAAAAAGGGGTCCAAAGAGGTTAGGCAGGGGCCCACAGTTACACAGTGAGTGGTATTCCTCTGTACGATCAGAGCTCCAGAGAAGAACTGCCCATGTAGGACAGGCCTAATTGAAATGTTCTGCCCGTTTGGGGCCAGGAATTAACTCTTGCTTGTCAGATCATGTACCGCTAGATTTAGAGGAATCCCTCCTGACAAGGACAAACTCATCAGGACTTAGCTCAAATGTTACCTCTTTGGGGAAATCTTACACCTTCCCTGGGTTATAATAAAAAATCTCTCACCCTTTGTTAAATGGTGGTTAAAAAGTGTCAGGCACAATAGTCCATGTGCTATAGCCTCCTGGCAACTTGCTTGCAAGGTAGGTGGTATTATCCCCTGTATTAATTTCCTATGGCTACTGTAACAATCACAAATTTCCTGGCTTAAACCAACACAAATTATTTATTTTACAGATCTTTAGGCCCCAAGATTCACTGTGTTCTTCCTGTAAACTCTAGGAGAAAATCTGTTTCATTGCCTTTTCTAGCTTCTGGAGACTGCCTGCATTCCTTGGCTCGTGGCCCCTACCTGCATCTACAAAGCTAGCAGCAGAGCATTTTCATTTCGTTCTTTCTCCTCCCCCTCCCTTTCTCCTCCCTCGCTCTTTCTCTTTCTTACTCTCTCTCCCATCTGCTTCTACTGTCATCCTTTTGTCTAATTGTCTGACTCTCCTGTTTCTCTCTTATAAGGACATGGGGCCCAAGAGGTAATCCAAAGATAATTTTCCCATCTCTACCTCTTTAATTTAATTACACTTGCAAAGCACCTTTCGACGTGTCAGTTAACATATTCACAAATTCCTGGGATTAGGATGTGGATATTTTGGGGGTGTGGGGGGTACTGTGCCATTATTTTGCCTACCATACCTCCTTTTACAATATAGTCACAGAAAGGTCAAGTAACCTGATGAAGTTCACTCAGTCAGTGAGTGGGGGAGTCAGGATTGTAATTTACGTCTCTCTTGACTCTGGATTTCTCTACTGCTCCTAGACTCATTGGAAGCACCAGGGCCTGCTAAGCACTGCAGGGCCCATAGGCTTGTTCATATCTTCCTTTTAAAAGCATTTATCTCCTTGTATTGAAATCATGTGTTAATATTTGTTAGTAATTTAAAAGTTAGACCTTGGTCTTATTTATCACAAGGTTTATTTTTCGTTCAAGCACCATTATGCTAAAAGTCAGATACCAACCATCATAAGTCATGGTGGGCTTTCAGATCCCTCCCAGTGTTTATCCATGTACAGACTTAATGTTTCTGTGCTTGTAACTATGACATGAATACAATATTATATTTAGTTTCCCTAGGTTTTTGTTAAAAAATTTCAAACACACAGCAAAGTTGATAGTATCGCTTAGATCCAACAGTTGTTAAAATTTTGCATTATCTGCTTTCTGTCCATGTACATTTGTGTTTATGTGTTTTTTTGTCAAACCATTAAAAACAGTAACTCATAGGTGCTATGCCACTCACTCTAAGTTCCTAAGATGCATAGCACAGCAATAAGAACATTCTCTCACATGAGCACATGCTATTACTACACTATGAAAATTACCAGTAATTCACTAAAATCAACTATATCCACACTAGCTCAAATTTCTGCAGTTGTCAAAAAATATTTACTAGCTAAAACACACACACACACACACACACACACACACACACACCAGGGTCCATTCAAGGGCCACATATTGTATTTGATTATGTCCTTTTAGCCATTTTATTTTAGAGCAATCTTCCCTCCAACTTACATTTTTCATGGCAACCCATTTTTCAGTGTATGTGCTGCCTAAGCGAGCATGGCAACCCATTTTTTAAAAAGGCCAGGCTACATGTCTTACTAACGTAGGAATAGATATTTCTGCGGCTTTGCACAGGGCCTGGCAATAGTAGGCTCTCTGTACATGTTTGTTCATAATGGTTATTAATAACCACAGTAGTTAATTTTCATTGAGGGCTGGCTCTCTTAGCCAGTCTACTCACACTCATCCTAATTCGATCCTCACAGATACCTTATAAGACATTTATTAGTCTCATTCATAGGTGAGGAAACCAAAGGCTTAGGAAAGAGAAGTAGCTTGCCTGAAATCACTTGGCTAGAAGCGGGGCCCAACCAGATGGTAAACTGCATAGTCAGAAAGGAGGCTCACTTTCTTGAACTACTGATCCCAAAGCTGGTCTGTCTGGATATACACAGTATGTGTGTAATAGGTTAACACTGGGTGTGCTTCTCTTCGCCAGGCCCCGAGTGCGTAAGTTTGTTTTTTAATATCCCCCGATTGCCTTGTAAAGGACATGGCACAGAGTAGGCTGTCAATGTCTGTGGAATGAATGAAAAGTGAATAAGTGAACGAATGGATGGAAATGTGATCTACATTAAGCAGGGAACTCCACCTGATCTTCCGCGCTCACCTCCGAGACCCTGGCCTAGGGAGAGACTGAGGTTCGGGAGGCCGGGAAGACCTCAAGCTGCGGCTCTCGGGCACCAGACGTCCCGAGTCCCGCCCATCACCTAGGTGGCCTCCCGCTAGGTGCGAAGCCCGGGCCATAGGGTGCTTTGACGTTTTTATTTCTGTCCCCCATCCTTTCCCTTTTTGGCACTGCAGCAGGGCTCGGGTGGCTCTTCGTCCGCTCCCCGCAGACACGCAGCTGACCAAGCGCCGCGGGCTCAGAGTCCACCCGGGTCCAGCTCCCGCCGCGCACGCCCACCTGTCGGTCGCGCGTGCGCAGCGCGCGCCCGGCGCGCCCGGCCTACCCGCGCCCCGCGGTGTGCTACCAGTGCGCAGGCGCGGCGGCCGATGCGAGTGTGTATGTGCGGGCGAGAAGATGGCGGCAGCGGGGGAAGCAGCGTGAGGAGTCGGGTGAGCGACGAGGCTCATTGAAACGGGCCGCCATGGCCCTCCACGGCCCACAGGTAGCTGCTGGCCCGTGCCCTCGGCGGGAAGGGGCCCCGAGCCGTGGGCAGGTGGGCACCAGGGCGGGCGGCGGGCGAGCTCCCGCACCCTGGCCCTGAGCGAGCGTGTGGGAGTGGGGGAGGGCGCCGGGACACGCTGCCCGGGACTAGGCCCCGAGCCTCCCGCCGTCTCCGCGCGTCGTCTGCCCGAGCCGCGGTCCGCCCCGCGCCAGCGCCCGCCGCTCCTTCGCCTCGACGGATCAGCGGAGAGAGGGCGGCCGGGGCAGCTCGGAGAGGGCGTGGGGGGCGTGAAGGGGTTAATCTCCGGCTGGACCGTGCGGACTGC
Source organism: Glossophaga mutica (assembly GCA_039655065.1). Classification (NCBI taxonomy): domain Eukaryota; kingdom Metazoa; phylum Chordata; class Mammalia; order Chiroptera; family Phyllostomidae; genus Glossophaga; species Glossophaga mutica. The sequence goes on from CM077315.1 coordinate 28,224,400, forward strand.
GGAAACGGGGCCCTCGTCGTCCGCAGATTCAGCCTGGGGTCTTCGGCAGGCCCCCGGGGCAGCAGATCCAACCGAGCACTCCCATGGCCTCTGCCAGGAGCGAGCCACCAAGATTTGGGGTTGCCCTGTTTCCCCCGTGCCCCCAAAGGGTGCTTTCTCAGCCTGATTGACCACTGCGGGCTTGCTGGTTTTCTGGTTTTTAGATTCAAGTCATTAAGGAGCAGCCTTAGGTTTCTGTTGCAAAGAAAACTCGAAATAAGCGGCTGGGACCGTACTTTTACTTGCATGTGACATCTTTTGCACGAATCCATCTCAGCCTGGCTGACACTAACACACCGTGTTACAACAGTATCTAAAGTTTAGGGGACGTTTATAATAATCCCGTAGTGAAAGAAAATAAAATGCACCTTTCGATTTTAGGGAGATGTATATGTAGAGTTTAGCTCGTATTATCCTCCCACCCCCATTACAGATACTCTGGGTAAAAATCGATAACGCGATATTATTTGTCAAATTTGTTGTAGACCGCTGATTTGTTGACATCTAATCCCTAGAAATTATTGCATTTTTACACTATCTCAGTGTGTTTTTGTATTAAATACGGGGAACCGAAACAAAGTAGCTATTCGGTAAACCGGTGGCCAGTAAATCCTAACCGTTTATTAATCTATTGGTTTCTGTTGCCCTTTTGGAAATGAAGTCGATTTTAATAACTTTTAATTATTGCGTGTTGTGGAATTTAAAACGCGAAACCTAATTTTTTTTTTTAATTAGATCTTTACAGGGAGTTTCAATTTCGTTAAACTTTTGGTATTTTAGTTCGCACTAGAAGTTTGGCATTTTAACTTTTTATTCATGTGTTACCTACTTCTAAGTATTTAGTATAGTTCTTTGCACAAAAAAAGGGGCTTAATATTTGAATAATTTTTAGAAATGTGTAATCAAAATATTTTAAGAGATTTGATATTTCTCTTTCAACTTAAAATATTCATGTAAATAGCTTAAAAAATTAATACGGACAGGTACAGGGTCATCGTGTAATAGAATATTCATAGTGATTTTGAAATGAAAAAAGTATGTTTAGGCACAATTCACTTCCATTATTAGAAGCACCAATTGATGCAAAATTGACTGAAATACTAATTAGCAATGATAATATGTAAATTTAGTTGTAATTTTATTTTCATTCAGTGTCCTACTGTATTTATGTTCTATACAACAGTAGGGCTTCTACTCATCTTTATAAAGTTGAAGTGGCAAAAGTTAGCTGAACATAAAAGTTAGCCGCACTTTGGGGTTACTCTTTTAAAGTATGGTTTAAGGGATACTAAGTTGTAGCATGGAGAGGCTGGAAAAGGAATAGTATGGTTTCTCAATTTTTTAAAAAAACATAGTAATGAAGTTATATGTAATAGGGTTTAATGATTGGGTCATGCTTGAGTCAGGTTGAGCAATTTAATAAGTTCGTTTTATTCAGTTACCTGCTGTCCTGAGGCTCTTTCAGCCTCAAAAGCCATTCATTCAGTAATTCAACAAATACTGATTGAACACTTACCCTGTGCCAAGTGCCATAATATTCATATTACTTGTTTACTATTGGGGATGACAACCAATTAAGGTTACAGTTTTAAGACTCTGTGTAGGTTATATCTTATTTCCCTACTGTTGATTGAATCCTGTTTCCTGGATTGACAGGAAACAGTGCAAAACTCAGGAACATTTCTAATGCCGATAGCTTTCAATATTTTAACATGCTTTGACAGTTGAAATGTAAGTACATCTTTAATTTATGAGTATTTGTTCTCACAAGGGTTCTGATTAAATTATTTGGGGTAGTTAATTTGGACAGACCAGCTCTGCCTTAAACCAGAAGAAATTTTTGTGATTATTGCAGTTGTTTATAGTGAAATCCCCACAATAATGCTCCCTATACCCTAATTCGATATCATACGGCTGCTCTTGTCTTGCTCCTCTGCAGCAGGCTCACCCCAGTCTTTTCATTACCTTAAAATAGTAGGGCCTGCACATTTTGAACTATGGAACTTCTTGGATCCAGTTTTCAGCATATGGTGGAATGTCACTGCGTTGTGGTTGAATATCTTTATATATGGCAGTTGTGTTAGTAACTCTCAAAAATGTCTCAAAAGAGACATTTTTAAAAAGATTTTATTTATCTATTTTTAGACAGAGGGGAGGGGAGGGAGAAAGAGGGAGAGAAACATCAATGTGCAGTTGACATTCACACACCCCCTCCTGGGGACCTGGCCTGCAACCCAGGCATGTGCCCTAGGCTGGGAATTGAACCAGCGACCCTTTGGCTCACAGGCCAGCATTCAGTCCACTGAGCCACAGCAGCCAGGGCTCAAATGACACATTTTTATTGGAGTTCCACATAGTGAGTAACTGAAGTAAATAAAATTATTTGAATACAGGATAGTTGGAGATACCTTGTTTCCTTTGCATAGTGACAGCAAAATACTGAAACATGTCCTAAGACTAATTATGCTATTTAAAGTTTATGAGTGAATAGTTGTTGCCTCAGTGGTTTCTACAGACCAACAGTGCAGATGAGCCGAATCCAGGGCCTTACCCTCATGCTCGGGAGCCCATCTTGTTGGGACTACAGGGTACTGAGTACAGTGAATAATTAGTGGACCTGCCTTGGTCTAAATTCCTCTCTAGAGCAGAAGTTAGGATGCATGTTCCAGGGCTTGCTTTTTTTTTTTTTTTTTTAATGTGGAACTGACATGATTTACTATAGGAAAACTTAGAGGAGAAAAGGATTACAAAACTTAATGATTTTTTTTAATCCTCACCTGAGGACATGCTCATTATCTTAGAGAGAGAGAAAGGGAGGGAGAGAGGGAGAGAAGCATTGATTGGTTTCCTCCCATATGCTCCCTGACCTGAGATAGGATGACACTGCATCTAACTGAGCTGCACTGGCCAGGGCACAAATCTTAATGATTATTCGATGCCAAGCCTAGTGGCACATTTACTTTGTACATTGCTCAGAATATAGTATTCAGGCAATTGAAAAAAAGTTGTATCATCTCTACTTGAATTAGTTAATCAAGGTTATTTTTTGTGTTTTTTTTTGTTTGTTTGTTTTTACAGATTTCAGACATGTAAGTACTTGTTAATAGTGGATCTGGTTTTTCAAGTGGCACATTAAAGGTGGTTGCTGAGGACACTTTTTACTGAAAATATATTAAGTATGAAAAACAGGAACAATTTTGCTTTTGAGCTTGTAATAAGACTTGCATTTCTATGCACTGCCACACATGCAAGAATCACTATGGCACAAAACAGATAAATGTGTTTGCAATGGAATTTACTGGCCTTAGGCCATTGGATTACTGTCATTTGTCACTTTAGTGCGACTTCAGCAGTGTAAATGTTCATTTCCAAAGACTTACATGTGCTTGGACTGCAGTTTTCCTGTTTATGGACGTGATTTCCCAAAAAACTCTGTGACCATTTCTGTCCATATGGGCCAGCCCATATGGACATATTAAGAATTTGTGTAGGCATAATAAAGGTAGCCCATGGGACATGTTCATAGTATTTGTTTCAAGAATTAGAAATTGTAGAATCTATCATAAACCTAGATGTGGAGTCTTCAAAATGTAAGACTTTTCAAAAGGTGGCCACTTTCTATTTGAAAGCCCCTCAGCCACGACCCAGTTTTTGGCAAAGGACCTGAGAAACCAGAAGCTGTCAGCTAGTTAACTCCATCCTGCTCCCTGTCTTAAAACGTGCTGTGCTGTGGTCGCCCTCTCCTGTGAGTAGGAGGTAGGTGAGGTGTAGAGGTAGAAGCGTGGTTCGGGGCTGTGAGAGAAAGGAAATGCGGAGAATTAAAGCGTGTATTCCTAGGTTTTCCCTTTCTGGCTCACTTGAGAATTGTTAGGTGACAGTATACACAGAGTGTTGGGTCAGTGCCTGCCACCAAGTGTCCATGTACTTGGAGTGACTGCTCTTGTGGTGTTTGTCTGCAGCTTTATTGGTTATTGTTCCTCAGATCAATTCTCAATTTATTTTTTTGGTATCAGTTCGAGGGTCATCTCCTACGCCTGCACTCTCTTATTCAAGTGTCTCACAGCTGGTGCACTAGAAATGAAAGTGCACCCTAACAGACGGACTGGGGGCCCTACTATTCCGCTCCTTTCATCTGTGTTTACTGGATGTACAAATCGGTATGCCTTTCCTCTTCCCTTGCAGAGTAGTCTTAAAAGTGTCAAAAAAATTCAACATGACAGCTCCAAACTTATATTCTCAATGGAGCTACTGTGAAAAAAAATACATGCTTAAATATTAATCAAATAATGTTAGACATATCAGGTATGCCTGGCTGTAAAGAGCCTGGATGTAGGAAAAAACACAAACTGAGACTGCACTTGTTGCTGTGGACGGCAGGCTGGGGCAGGAAGGGAGTGCTATGCGCAGTGTAGCCCCTGACCCCCACCCCAGCTATAGTCCTTAGCTGAGATCCACTGGTTGTGCTGGAAGTAGTGGGGAGGGCTTTTCAGATTATTTTCTCAACTTATTCTCTTCACTGTTAAGAAAAATGGAAGTTTACTATTATTGTGAATACGTGTCAAAAATACCTATTTTTATGTTTTAATGTGTTGAATGAAGCCGGGTATCAGTATGCAGGGTTAATTACGTTTTGCAAGCCCTAGACCTTGTGAACTAGAGCTGCCTAGGAGCATTGAATGTGTGGTTCTGCACAGGAGATTTGGATGTGTCGTTGGTCTAAGGAGGTGTTACTGTCTGTGATCATTGCTTTTACATAAACGTAGCGTCCTTTGTCCTGGATGCAAGCTGCGCATTTTAATTTTCGTTACATTCGTTTAAATTTAGTCATGACCAATTAACTCGTGAATTTATTTGGTGTTCCGATAACTGTCAGGAGGATTTCTAGTGTTCTTTTTCTTTGGCATTTCTCCTATTTAGACAGTTTATAACTCTAGAGGAGGGAAGCGATGCCTCTCTTGAGAGACTTTCATCTTAGCTCATTAAAATGTATACTCTCCCTATTTCTGAAGATACCAATCTTTTTTCTTTTGATAGGACATGTGGAAGCTTTGGGGAAATAGAAGAGAATTTGAAAATGAAGTTTAATTCTAGAGTTTTGGGAGATTCTTGCCCAGTGATAAAACAAACAGACTTCTGTTGATATTTTAAGTAGAAATTCCCATTCAGTGGCTACCAAGATGTGCAGGTTTATTTGAGACTTGGAGTAGAACTTCTGGGTAGATCTGATCATTGGACAAGGAAGAACATTTTTATTATAAGACATTAAGCATTGCAGTAGTCGACACATGGAGAATGTTGTGCAGTGTATACACTGTACGGTTATAAAAGTGCCATGGCTGGTTTGATCCTTACAGCAACTCTGTAACATTGTTATTACCATTTCATGCAAGTAAAGTCTCAGAAAGGTTGTGACTTTGTCACATGGCTTTTCAGTGAGTAATCAGAGACTTAAAGCAGGCCTTTGGACTTCCAAATTCTTTGCCTTTTTTACTTTGCCAAACTGCTTTTCTAGAATAGACTGTTAAAAGAATAACGTTTCACCTTATGACTTCCCGTAGTAAGTCCTCCGTGAAAGTTTATGGTGGACAAATGAAAAAAATAAAGATTTAAATGTTTAGCCCAGGCTGGTATAGTTCAGTGAATTGAGCACAGGCCTGTGAACCAAAGGGTCACTGGTTTGATTCCCAGTCAGGGCACATGCCTGGGTTGTGAGCCAGGTCCTCAGTAGGCGGCGTGTGAGTGGCCTGCGAGTGGCGACTGATAATCCCTCCCTCTCTCCTTCCCTTCCCTTGTCTCTAAAATTAAATAAAATCTTTAAGAAAAGATGAAAATGTTTAAAGAAGTAATATGTTACTGTTACTAATGTGTTACTAATTAATTACTAAATATTGTATGGAGTACATTTTGATACAAGTTCTTGTGTTTAAATACGAAATAAAGACATGCCATTTCTAAGACATGAAAACAATACAGAAGTAGTCAAAAAGTGTAAGTCAGTCTCTTTCAGATCCTTAATCTTCAGTTTGATATATATTTCTGTGCTTTTTTCTGTGGGGCAGCTGTTTCATTGTATCATAATACAATCTATTCTAACTGAGCTGAACTTTTTGGAGCAAGTCTTGTTTTAAAAATTACTGAAGGCATCTATGCAAATATAGTAAGTTTTCTTATTTTTATCCAATATTGTGTAAGAATGGAGCAGATATACTGGAGGTTAAAGTGGTTCGTTGGGAAGTGCTGGAGAAATTTCTCCAAAGAAAATGTCCAAATGACTTTTTTCTTTAAAAGAAATGATATTTTGAAGACATTCAGCTCCTTAATTATAGCAGTCATGCTTTCCAGTTTTTCTGTTGTAAAAGAGGTCTGATTCAAATTCAAATTACTATCTGCCAGTCACTTCTGCACTAGAGAAGATTACTGAGAGGAGAAACCTTTTGTTGGGTGGAGGGATTGGTAGGGCACCAGCCTGAGTGAATATTGGGGAATTGGGCAATTAACGTGGCTGTTTGTTCCCCATATCTTCTCCAAAGTCAGGTATTCTTCTCCTCCCCCTTTGTTTTTATCAAAATACTGCAACGGGTAAAAAGAAAGCACTCTCACTTCACACCCCACCTCAGGTCCACCTCTCCAGAGACAACCGCATTCAACCATTCACTTCTAAGAAATTGCAAAATCAGGTCTTCAAGGGTAGCTTTCTTTTTCGTTTGGAATCAATTTGTAGGACATCAGATGCTTACTCAAAAGTACATATAAAGGGCTTTGTATCTTTCATGATTGTTCAAAGATAATTTGGTGGCCAGACTTTAGCAGTGTGGAGCTGAAAAGAGAATTCCTGTGCTTTAAAAGTTAAGAGTAGTGGGGAGAGAAACAGGCGAATCCTGTTTTAGGGTGTAATTCCTGCAACAGAGATGTGAGCAACATAATGAAAAACCATCCATTCATTCATTCATTCATTCAGCAAATATTTTGTGACTCTTATGTACCAGGCACTGAGGATTGGAGTCAGGAGCAAAAGCAGTCATTATCCCTCTCACCAGGGAGCTTGCTGTCTAGTGAGGGAGACTGTTGATAATCAGACAGTGACAGTAATGCATTTGTTATTCCAAACTGAGAAATGTGTCTGGAAGGAAGGGAACAGTCTGTGGGCGTGGCCTGGGGAAGTCAAGGAAAGGTTCCCCACCCCCGCCCCGCATTGGTGTCTTGGCTGAGAACATGAAACCCTGGGAATAGCATGTGCAGTGGCCCTGTGACTAGAGGGAGTTTGGAGCATTTATGGAACTAAGAGAAAGCCAGTGTGCCTTGAGCTCAGTGCTGGAGATGGGAGGTAGACAGGATCCATCCAGCCTTGCAGCCTTTCTTACAAGTTATTGCCTGTATCCTGAGAAAAATGTGGAGGAGGGCATGACACAGCATTTGACCACAGAACCTCGTAATCAGATTGTATTTTGGGGTCACTCTCTGACAGACCTATGTAGAATAGACTCTAGCAGGGTCACAGCGGCAATAAGATCAGTAGGAGGGTTCTTGGACTTTTGACTAGGCAGTGTGTAGTAGATAGGTATGGCACAATCCAAGAGATATTTAGATGTAAGATGGATTGAGAAGGAAGAGTGTGACTGAGTATCAGGAGAAGCTGGGAACATGTTTTTTCTAGAAAGGTAACATTTAGAGGGAAGCATGAGGACAAGGGAATATCGGGGAGAACATGCAAAGGAACAGTCTAAAAACCTGCGGCATGTTTGGGAACTGGAATAGAATTGTGGCTGATTGATGTATAGAGTGAAGTGATGGATAGGAATCAGAGGAGAGGTGAAGGACCTTGATAGTCCAAGCCAAAGACTGTGTTTGATCTTGTAAGCAGGTGGGTGTCTGGGAAACCACAGGTTTTAGTAAGGGGGTATAGTACCATGTTGTGTTAACATTGCTGAATGAGATGATTGTACAGGGCAGTCGTGGCTTGTCAGGGGTATCACTCTTCGGGCTCTCCTCCAGATCTGGGAGTGTACTCTTTGCTCATCTCAGTGCCTCAAGCATCTTAAACCCCAAAAGTTTGAGGGGAAAAAGGTAGGGCATTCTTTTGGGGACCTCTGAGGCAGATTAATACAAGACATACAGCCCTTGAATGTCATCAGTCATAATTGGATAAAGTCTTTAGGGAAGATCATTTGGGGACATTATTTCCTTTGTTTTTTAAGGGAGGCACCTTTAAAAACAAGTATTTGTGTTTTGATTATGTGCCTAGAGAATAAGAAAATAGGAAAAATGTATAATCTATTATATCCCATAACTCTGAGATGACTGTTAGTACATGTGTGGGCAAAAGTAGGTTTATAGTTAGTATGGAGAAAGACATGCAGGTTATCATTATTACAGAAGCTTTATTAACTCAAAAGAATGGCACGATAATAAGACATAATGTAAATAAATAATAATACAAGAATAAGCTGTTCTGTGTACTCATAACTGTAACTTGCTCACCCTTGTATTTTGAAATGCTTCCCTTCCGTGTCTTTTGTAGTAAATTTTAGACATTTGGGATCCTTTTACATAATAGTATTTGAGTTACGATCCTTGGTTATGGTCTTCTTGACATGTTCTGAGTAGGGGTCCTTGTGACCAGGTTCCAGGTCTGTGTTTTTGATGACTTCCATGGGTTATCTTAGCCATACTCAAGTTTCAGAGACTCCATGTGGTTTTGTTTACAGCCTTTTTCACATGATCTGTTGATCACTTTCCCATGAATGAGATTAATGAGATCATATTTTGGACAAAATTTAAAAAAAATTTTATCCTCAACCGAGGACATTTTTTTTTATTGCTTTTAGAGAGGAAGGGAAAGAGAAAGGGAGCAAGAGAAACATCGATGTGAGAGAGAAACATCGATTGGTTGCTTCCCATACGCGCCTGGACCCGGGGACCAAACCTATAACCCAGGTACGTGCCCTGACCGGGAATTGAACCCGAGACCTTTCGGTTACGGGATGATGCTCCAACCAACTGAGCCACACCGGTCACTCTGAGAGGTGACATTATCAAATTTTGGCATTGAGTGGAATAAACTGTAGAAACAGAAGCAGCTGAAAAACCTGTAAGTTTTGAAGACCCACCACATTGGTCTTCACAGTGAGATTTCAGTTTTGTTGAAGTTCATTGACTAAATGATCAGTTCCTCTTCATTAAACATTTATTCAGCTCTTGCTGTATGCTGGGGCCTGTGTTGGAGTTGTAAAGCACAATTACAGAAAACGACAAAATGTTTCCCAAAGCCACAAGATGCTCTGCTGATGACTGCTGTGCTCCATGTCATGAAGCAGGACCTGAATGGACAGAATGGGAGCAGCACAGATTCACCGCAGCTCATTTTCACCAGGAATGTCTGGTGTCCCAGAGACTTGGAACTGACTTTCTGATTCATTCTGAAGCCTGGTCGTGGTCAAAATCTCTTCAGGGATGTATGCGTGCAGCCAGCCAATTTGACATCAGAAGTTCTTGCTGCTTTTTTTGGTTGCTGGTCATGGATTTATCAGCTTAGGAAATTCTTGCCTCCAGTTTTTCTTAAACTGGTGCTAAAATAATTACTCTTGTTTCCATCTTGGTTCTTACCGAACTCTAGGCTTTTCCATGCCAAAACTACACAGTGTGAGTTAAGTGCCAGGTGCTTAAACTTCCTTTTTCATCTGTGACTAGAGTTCTATTTAGTGAGAAGGAGATGAGATAGCATTCAAAAAAATCTTAAAAAGCATGCTCTTCAGTTTTGGCTGGAAGCTTACTTTACTATAACTTGAACTTGACATACAGTGATACTGTAGCGGTATTCTAGCAGTGACTAGACTGGACACAGTTGTTGAACAAATGAGGGTTTTTTTCTTTTTAAGGTGGACAGAAAGTAAAGTACATTGCCATTTTGTTTCTTTGCCATTGATTTCTTCTTGGGTGATAGATTCGAATGAGCTCTGTTAATTAGTCCATCACTTCCCTATGAAAAAGGAAAGGAATCCCATGTGTGTGGTGTGCACAGTGAGCTTTGAGGGCCCTGTGGACTTGGTGCTGTCAGTACTCTGTCTTTTCTCCTACTGTCAGTTGGCTGTTTGAGGAGGCCTCCGTCCTGCTGGGCCTGTGTGGGCCCTGTGCCCAGAGTGGTGGAAGGAAGACACGGCCCTGCTTGGCAAAGGGGAGCACCACGCAGATGGTTGTCTAACTGGAGCTCTGGCAGGTGCTCTCAAGTAGGAGTTCAGGGGCCTGCCTGGGAGTGATCTGATTGGCTCAGGAAGGTATTTTTGAGTAGCATGTGGTGTGGTTCTCTGTTGCTCCCACCTCTCAGCACAGCATCTTGCCTTAATTGTGTGTTGAATGGATAAGTTAATTGAAGGAGGGACCGGTTGAAGGAAATAAAGAGAACATCCGGTTGTCTTTCGGTGTGTTCAGGACTGCATATGGGTTTGTTTTGGTGTTTCTGGTCTGGCAGCATGCAGAACCGTAAGGGACAGATTTGCTCTCCGTAGAAGAGCTAGGCTGCTGCTCGTGAAGCATTCAGATTGATTATGGTTTTTGCATTAAGAAAGCATGGGTGATCTCTAAGCTTCCTTTAAGGTTTTTCATAGCTCTCTTTATCTCTGTTACGTAGTTTCTTAAATTCAGGTGACTGACCTGTGTATCAGATAATTTGTTTGGTTTCATTCGTTGGGCCATTGTTCAAGAAATAATAGTCCTGAGATCAGAGGATATTACTGATACAAATAAAATGCTTTCACCATAGCTTTCCCAAGCCCAGTTGGTGGGCCATGGCAATGATCTTTTGTTGACCCGGCCAGAGCATATGCCCATATCTCCCAGATTTGAGAGCCACAGAGACGTCAGCCTTCAGGTAGAACCTAACTGTGTCAGCGATGAACTTGGAAAGAGAACTTTACAGGTGGCTTGCCTCCATTATTCTTTATATTTGCTACCTTTATCACCTTAGATATCCCAGCTAATGTCATCATTTATTCCACTAGTTATTTTTGGGACTCAGCAGTGTGCCAGGCACCACGCATACAAAATGAGTAGGAACAAGTCTTTTCTGCCTGAGACCCTCTTCTCTAGATGTGCTGCTCTCCTTTGTCCAAGCGTGGCTTGCTCCCTGGCTTTTTGGTCACTTGGTGTCGAAGACATTTTCTCAGGGAGGCCTACTTTACTGCCCACTTGCTGAAGTTACAACCTGCTTCTCTCTTGCTGTCTTCTTGCCGTGCTTTGTTCCAAAGCACTTACACCTTCTGATTTCCTGTATATCTAATATTCTTACATAGCTATTTAACCTGTTTTCTGTCTCCCCTTACCAGATGTAAGTTTAATTAGGGCAAAGATTTGTATGTTTTTTTCACTGACACATTCCTAGGGCCTAGAACGTAAGTGGTCAATAAATATTTATTGATGACTAAATTAATGAAAGGTATAACACAGTTCATGTATTCACGAAGTCCACAGATGAACGTGGAAGAGGCTAATCTAGTGTTAAAATCTAGAGCGAGTAACTCAGTAGCTTTTTTAGGAAAACAGCTCACAAAGATGGGACTCCTGTGAGGAGCACTCAGCCAGCAGGGGCTGGAGAGAAGGCACTCCGTGCCAGAGATCCCATGAGCACGGCGGCCTGGAAGTGCATGGAGACGGCGCAGCACAGGGCCGTGTGGGGGCATGCGGCGGATGAGTCTGGACGGGTAGAAGGAGGGAGCCAAGTCCCGAAGGCCTTTGCATGCTGTACTTGAGCCTTTTATCCTGAAAGATCCTGGGAGCCTTGAAAGGCTGTTCCTAGGGACCAAAATAATCAGATTCACATTTTAGAGAAAGCTCTGTGGTGGCTGCATGTGGTTTTGGTTTGGAGGCCGAAGGGTGAGACGCAAAGCAGGAAGACCAGTTAGGCACCTGCAGTGATCCAGTTGAGACGTGCCCAAGACCTTCAACTCTCAGGCAGTGGCAGCAGGTAGAGGAAATGAAGGCTTTGGGATAACCAGGATGCATGGGGAGCTAGGCAGCTTCATTGCAATGTATTTATAGTAATGCATTTTCTTTGTTAATAAATAGGCTTGTGTTATTTTGTAAAGTGTTTACTCCCTTGTGTTGTGAATATTCTTCATAATTAAATATTTCTCTGCAGCATTATTTTTAAGTACTGCAGAATATTCACAAGCTCTATGCGTACCGAAAACAGTATTGTTTGGCAGTTTTTGACCCATTTTTAATTTTATTTATTTTTCTTTAATTTTTTTTGCAATTACTGTTTACATTCAGTATTATTTTGTATTAATTTTAGGTGTATGGATTCATTTTTGTAGTTTCTGATGGTGAGTTGATTCTCTTCTCAGAGCTAATTAAAGTACAACATAGTAAACTGAAAGATGAATGGTTTTAATGCATTAATTATTTTGGGGCTCAGTGGGAGATATATTTTCGTAAGTAATATGGGTAAATAATTAGTGTTAATTTAAAACACTGCTTCCTCAGTGGACAGGGCAGATCCTTAGCTGTCAGCAACCCTTTTATGCTCTTTTATTTTAAGCAGATAGTAATTTCACAGCTTTTACTGCTTCTACCAGTTCTTCTAAGTAACTTTGGTTTTCATTAACAACTGAAGCAACTCATTAAGGGGAACATTCTGTATTTCCTCCTTAAAATGGGAAGGACAGGGTTTATATACCAGCTAACATAAGTACTTGTTAGACAGCTATAAATTTTCTAAGGTATTTGAAGAGACCATTGGCAGTGACCAGCAAATTAGAAGAAAATCATTTATGTAGTCTCATTTCTTTTTTCCTGAAGGTCTTTTAAGAGGAAGCTCTGATTTAGTGATGCACTTTACTTTCTGGCAGGTGGCTTTAGTAGCCAAGCTTTTGTTGGTTTGGTTCCAGCATATTTCATTGAGTGAAAAATCCTGTAGAACAGTTGCGCTTACAGATTTTTGCCTGTGTAGCACTCTGTTTAATGAAATGCTGGAATTTTGGTTCATTGTTGTTGGCAGTCATTGTCTGTGTGTAGTGTGGGGTTCGAGTAGGTGGTCAGGGCATTCAGGCCGTCGCAGAGGCTGAGCCTGGAGCCAGCAGTCTGAGGTGGTAACTGAGTGATGATGGCACAGAGGCTTCAATGAGGGCAGGCGCCCTTACAGTCATAACAGGGAACAAAGCACAAGTATCGCGCTCGGTGGGTTAGGATGTCTGTTGTGCACTGCTTGTAAGGGTGTTTGGACTGAGGGATAAGAAATCTTAAAAAAAAACAAACCCAAAAACCCAAAGTGTGGGTGTTCATACTTCTAAAGAATTCTACTTATGTAAGTGAAAGATTAGTACTATGGTCTGTGGCCTTCTAGGGCTGTTTTTAGAGTACAGCTTCATCCTCCTTATTTGTAGGTGTGCGTCAATTAATTAATTTGTGCATGAATTTAAAGATCAGCTATATTGTGGTGTAATTTAATTAAATGTACCCATTTTAAGTTTGCAGTCGATTTTTGACAAATATATACACCAGGGTAACTACCACAACATTCAGGATACAGACTGTTTCAGTTGCCCGAAAAGTTCCCTTATGCCCCTTTGCCATGAATCCCCACCTATACCCAAGCAATTACTAATCTGGTTTTTGTCCCTATAGGCTGTTTTCCTTTCTAAAATTTCATTTGTATGGACGTATACAGTGTACTCTTCTATCTGGCTTCTTGTTCTCTGCATTGCATTTTTAAATTTCATCCATGTTGTGTGTAAGAGTTCTTCCTTTTTCAGTGCTGAGTAGTATTCCATTATAGGGATACATCACAATTTGTGTATCTCATCACCTCTTGATGGACATTTATTATTCCAGTATTTGACTACTGTGAATGAAATGGTTGACTGCATTCACGGACAAGTCCTTGTGTGGACGTACGGGGTTTTAAAAGGCTGACCAGCCCTGATACTTTCTGATCACATACATGATCTGCTTTGCCTGCCTGCCCCCACCCCGCACCTTTTTTTCCTTATAGATTTAAAATTTTGAAAGGTGACTTTTCCTTAGTTAGGGAGACCACGTGGTCAAAATAGATATTTTAAAGCTTTCTGTAAAGCTTAATTTTGTTTCCCTGATGATATTTAAATGTTATATTTAAAAATCAGATGTTATGTCTTGATTATATTTAAAGATTATATTTAAAGCTGAAAATTGTAATCCTGGCTTGAACTTCTTGGGTAATAGTTAAAAACAATAAAAACAGGTCAGAGTGGTCCTATTAAATTTTTGTTGTGAGTATGTGGAGATTATCATTTCTTACCCTGAGAACTTTATTTGTTGTGGCTTTTCTCTTTTCATTTTCCTGAATTCACTTGTTCAGCAAAGCTGTTTTAAGCACCTACTGTATGCTAAGTACTCCATTAACTGCTAGCGATACAAATGACTTTAACTTCGTTCCTGTTTTGGAGGCATGATAGTATATGTACAGTGAATTTCACCCATTTCAAATGTATAGTGTTTGATGAATTTAACAAATGTATATATTTTTGTCATTACCTCCACAGGCAAGATAACCATTTCTACCATTTCCATCACTGCCAAAAGTTCCCCAGAGTTTCCCTTGTGCCCCTCTGCAACCTGGCCTCTCATTCATTCCTGGCCCCTGCAAAGATAGAACTGCAATTGATCCTTGAACAACACAGGGGTTAGAGCTCTGACTCCCATTGTCAGAAGTGGTGTATAACTTTTTTGAGATTTTTATTTATTTACTTCTTAGAGAGAGGGGAAAGGAGGGAGAAAGACAGGGAGAGAAACATCAGTGTGTGAGAGAGAAATCCATTGGTTGCCTCTTGAATGCCCCTGACCGGGGAACCTGGCCCACAACCCAGGCATGTACCCTGACTGGGAATCGAACCTGTGATCCCTTGGTTTGCAGGCCAGCACTGAATCCACTGAGCCACATCAGCCAGGACAAAAATCTTATATAACTTGACTCCCCAAAATTTAAGTTGCCCATTGGCATATGGTCAGCCCTCAGTGTCTGAGGACTCCCAACCACGGACCAAAAACAGCACAGGTATTTATTGGAAAAAAATCAAGTAAGTAGACCTCTGCAGTTTGAACCCCAATTGTTCAAGGGTCATACTTTTTCATGTTCTTTTGTACTGACTTCAGCTTTTTCTCCCCTCCCCTTCTCTTCCTGCCGCTCCCCTTACCCGCTTCCTTCCCCTGAGTAGTACTGAGATGTTTGTAATGGATGTGAAAATAGGTGGAATCTTGGACTTTCAGTAAGGCTGTACCACATAACCTGCACTGAATTCACTCCCTAATTTATCAGCTCTGTTCCATGTGATAAAATTTCTATATAGCAAGTTATTGAATAATTGGGCTGTCTCTTTTATCTTGCTGTTTGGTACTAGTTTGAAGCAAAGCAAGTTAAAATTTAACTGCCATTGTGTAATGTAATTCATGCAGATGTGGGCAGTTGGTAAAAGTGGTGTTCTGTTAAATGAATCATGTTTTCCAATTTGGAAATGTAGCCTGTCAAAACAAGTTTCAGCTCAGAATCTCCATGAAAGCACCTGAAGTGTATACAGCAAACCTATTAAAATTCCTACTTTGAAAGGTGAGAGGGTATTGGTTTTAAAATTTTTTGGTATTTATTTTTTTCATTACCATGCATCCCTTTGAGACCCTTTTCCACCTCCCCTGAGAGGATTACCTTTTGATAGGACTTCAATAGCCAGAACAAGTTACGTAGACCATACAAAAATAGACACTAAATTGCAGTACTTCAACATTTGAATCCTGAGAAGGAGAAATGCTGTCTGTAGCAGTGGCTTTGTTACAGTCTATCCATTTTCAGGACCCCTGTGCCCCCCAAAAGTAAAGCAGAATTCTGCTATAGCCCAAGTCAAGGAAGAGCCTCTGCCTCTCTCTTTCTTCCTTTTCTTTTTTTTGCCATTTGTAACAGTTATTTCAACTTGCAGTCCACTTGCACTGTGACAAAACTATAAATGTCACCGTGTCCTGAATCCTGTGTTTGTCTAATTCATAGTTTATTCTCATAAAGTAGCACAGTTCACTGTGGATAGTTGGTGCTCAATGCATATTGTTAAATCAACGAAATTTCTGCTGTACATTGAGTGTTTAAACAGTGTTATCCCCAGATGTCCACTCAGACATTTTCCAAAGTTGAAAGCGCCCTGTGACTGTTCAGTAGATAGATTTAGTTATGTTAAGTATGGGACCATGATCAATAGAATTTAGTAAAGAAATTAAAATGTTTTTTATGTAAGTATTGACCTGATTTTTTACTTCATTTATTTATTTTTATTATATTTTATTGATTATGCTATTATAGTTATCTCATTTCTCCCCCACCTTGCACACCTCCTCCCACCCACATTTCCCCCTTTTAGTTCATCTCCATGTGTCATAAGTTCTTTAGCTTCTGCATTTCCCACACTATTCTTGCCCTCTCCCTGTCTATTTTCTACCCACCGTCTGTGCTTATTCTCTGTACCTTTCCCCCTTCTCCTTCTCTCACTCCCCTGTTGCTAACCCTCCATATGATCTCCATTTCTGTGTTTCTGTTTCTGTTCTAGTGGTTTGCTTTTGTTATAGGTGTGGTTGTTAATAGCTGTGAGTTTGCTGTCTTTTCACTGTCGTATTTTTTATCTTCTTTTTCTTAGATAAGTCCCTTTAACATTTCATATAATCAGGGCTTGGTGATGATGAACTCCTTGAACTTGACCTTATCTGAGAAGCACTTTATTTTCCCTTCCATTCTGAATGACAGCTTTGCTGGATAGAGCAATCTTGAATGTAGATCCTTGACTTTCATGACTTGGAATACTTCTTTCCAGCCCCTTCTTGCCTGTAAGGTTTCTTTTGAGAAATCAGCTGACAGTCTGATGGGAACTCCTTTGTAAGTGACTGTCCCCTTATCTCTAGCTGCTTCTAGAATTTTCTCCTTCATTTGAATCTTGATTAATGTAATTATGATGTGCCTTGGTGTGTTCCTCCTTGGGTCCAACTTCTTTGGGACTCTCTGAGCTTCCTGGACTTCCTGGTAGTCTATTTCCTTTGCCAGATTAGGGAAGTTCTCCTTTATTATTTGTTCAAATAAGTTTTCCACTTGTTGCTCTTCCTCTTCCCCTTCTGGTACCCCTATAATTCGGATGTTGGGACGTTTAAAGATGTCCTGGGTGTTCCTAAGCCTCTCCTCAATTTTTTTGAGTTGTTTTCTCTTCATTCTTTTCTGATTGGATGTTTGTTTCTTCCTTCTGGTCCACTCCATTGATTTGAGTCCCAGTTTTCCTCCCATCACTATTGGTTCCCTGTGCGTTTTCCTTCGTTTCACTTATGGTAGCCTTCATTTGTTCATCTAATTTGCTACCAAAATCAATCAATTCTGTGAGCATCCTGATCACCAGGGCTTTGAACTGTGCATCTGATAGGTTGGCTATCTCTTGGTTGCTTAGATGAATTGGCTCTGAGGCTTTGGTAGGTTCTCCCATTTGAGCCTTTTTTTAATTTTTACTACTTCATTTGTTTTATTGAGATATAATTCACATACCATAAAATTCATCCATTTAAATAACAAGAGTTGTGAGGTTTTGGAACATTTCATTACAAAAACCTCATTCCTATTAGCAGTGTGCTGCCCCCCCCCCCCATTTCCCCTCTTTCCCCAGCCCCTGGCAACCACAGTCTACTATCTTGTCTCCAGGGATTTGCCTCCTGTGGATGTTTCATATGAATGGAATCATATAAACACGTGGCCCTTTGAGTCTGGCTTCTTTTACTCAGCATCATGTTTTCAGTGGGGATCATGTGGTAGCCTGGATTGGTCTGAGAATATTTCTTAACCTGTGTTTCTTAGTTGTTGTTAGGTCCAGGAGATCCTTTTGGAACTGGGAAGAACTTTAGAGGTTGTCTAGTCCAGCATCCCCTCATTTTAGAGACGAGATTAAGGCTTTTATTACTTGGAGCAGTTTATTAGTCCTTAATGTTTCTCATATCCCAAATTCAGTTTCCTTGGGTGGGGAAATGAAGGCGGAGACAGCTTTGTATTTCTCCTTGGCTTCTTTTTAGCTATGACTTAGTTTTGTCATCTCACCCAGTGAGATTTGGCTTTGGGTCTGTACACGGGAGTCGTTCCTGGACATGGGGTCACAGTCGTCCGACCACCGTGGGACATACGATGTACATACAGTGCACATGCAGCAAAGCGCATTGATCACTGCCTTTGCATCATAATTTTTACCTCAGAGGCTGCTCTCCTGTTTCCACGAGTCCTTTTGAAAGCAGAGATCATTGATTTGGTGGCATCCTGCAAATGTATTCTTGCTTCTAGAGATGAAGTTTTGGAAGCTTGACTGAAGACTCAGCATGCTGTACTCCACTGCCCCCTGGTGCTGTGCCCTAAAGTGGTGTTTTCTGTGGCCCTTAGATCTGTGGAGAACCTGCAGGAGGACTGGAAACATCTCTCCTTCTCACCTTCCTTGGGCTGAAAATCTTTGCTTTTCCTCTAGCACAGATGCCGGTATTTACAGTTTTGTCCAGCCCTTTCCCCAGTGTTTACTGACCCAGGCCCTCTGGCCTCTGATCTCCTCCAGGAGACAAACCCAGCACAGCTACGCTGGGGGCGCTGTGCTTCCCTGCAGTATCTTGTTTCCATCCAAACTGTGTTGTGGGCATGCCCCCCTTTTCCTGAAGTATTTCTCAAATGTGTATAGTTCATGTCCTTCCTAGAAAGGATCAGAGAATAATCAGACACAAGAACAGCGGGAGTTCTGAAAGTCTGAGCTGGGGTCAGTTGCAGATGAGGGGGAACTGAGCTTTGTTCCTGGTGGTGGCGAAGAGCCACTCTACCTCCCAGGCTTGCTTCTTTAAGGGATATGGGGAGGTTGGAAGGCCTCGTGGTGTGTTTCTGACTGCAGGCCTTTCCTGTCGGCGTCATGGCAGCTGGGAAAGGAGCTCTTGATGTAGCTTTCTTGACTCCATTTTTCATCTGACATTGGCAGGGTTGCTTAAAACCTAGGGCAGTTTCCAGCTTTGCCTTACTTGTGTATTTGATAAAGCTATTAGAAGAGTAGAGTTATTAACGACATGAATATTTTTGTAATGCATTGTGGCAGACTGAGGAACTTCAGGCACTTTGTTTTGTTTTACCCTCACAGCACCCATTTATCGAGCATCTGTATGTGCTAAGTCCTGCTTTGGAAATGCACGTATTGGGTTGGTCAAAAAGTTAGACTGGTTTTGTCCACGAAATAAAAGACACATTTTTCATTTCCACCAATAACTTTATTGATTTGGATATTTTGAGTGCGTTGGCTATCTCCTGTGCGGTATAACGTTTTCAGTTAATGTCTTGATTTGATCACTGTCAACTTCAACTGGTCTACCCGACCGTAGAGCATTGTCCAGCAGGAAATCTCTAGCACAAAACTTCCCAAACCACTTTTGACACGTTTGATCAGTCACAGCACCTTCTTCTTCTCTATATGCTGCACAAATCTTTTTATGCGTTTCAGTTGCGTTTTGAAATAACAAAGCATAATATGCCAAAAATGTTGCATATTTTCTTCCATCTTCCAGTATGAAAATGGCTACACAAAAATTCACCAATTTTGATGGTTTTTTTTTTTAAATGCACACTGATGTTTGCATTTGTTATGACAGCTGTCACAATACAATCTAACAAAATTGTTTCAAATGAAGTATAAGTGCTACTAGAGAGCTGTCATACAGAAAAAACCAAATAGACTATTTGGTCAACCCAATACTTGTAATTCCTATTGTTTAATCTCCCATGCGAACTTACCATATTTTGCCATGTATAATGTGCTCCTGTGTATTAATGCACACCCGCGTTTTGTGTGCATTATACATGGGATTATTATACCCCCTATTATAACCATGGTATACAATCATTATACCCATGTATAATGCGCACCCTTATTTTCCCCTCAGATTTTTGGGCAAAATGTGCATTATGCATGGCAAAATATGGTAACTGTCATATATTTCATCTCACTCTGCTCTTACAGGAATAAGTAATTCTTGTGGTCAGAGGCATTTTCTTCTCTACTGATTATAAATCCTGTGAAATCGGGCACAGAATCATTTTTTTTTACCCAAACAATATTTTTAAACTAAAAATTGACTTTAAAATATGTTAATCCTCTAGAAGAAGTAGAATGTTTCACTCTTACATAAAGAGAGAGAGTGAAAGGTTTTCCTTAACGATTTACAGCTTTAGCTTTAAAAACTCGTTTTTTTGGAAATAATTTCAAATTTACAAAAGTTACCAAAAATAAAAACAGTACAATAGTACTTCCTTACCCCTCATTTCTTTCATGAACATATGGGGAATACTCATTCTTCCAGGAAGTAGAAATACCAACCAAAACTCCTCAAGGTGGTGAACACCTTGCAGAGATGCTGATAACCATTGGTACCAGCTCCTTCTCAATCCCCTGTTATCTCAGTCATAAAATTGAAATAACTGTATTTTATATTGGTGAAGAATAACTGCTCACTTTCAGAAACTTGTGCATTTTAAGGATTGAGAATAAATCTGATTATGACAAGAGGATGTGATTCCTGTATATTTTGATAGATTTGTTTATTGTTATATATGAGCCAGGGTTAAAAGAAATTATACTGGAGTTTAAAACAGCTCCAGTTTAGCCATTTGTCAAGTGTTAAAATATTTTCACATCACATAGTTGGTAGTTAGCAGTTGTTTATGGTGTCTTTTTTGGAGTAAATATTTTCATCAAGCTCTAATCTTTTGTCAGTCAGCTCTTGAAGATAACACAGGTGCAGACTTACAACTTCTCTGCAAAATGGGTATATATGAATAGTTGTACAATGATTTCTGTTCATTTACTTTTTACAACTAATTTTTTTTAATCCTCACCCAAGGACATTTTGTTTATTGCTTTTAGAAGGAGAGGAAGGGAGAGAGAGAAGCATTGGTACGAGAGAGAAGCATCGCTTGGTTGCCTCGTGTGCACACCCAGACTGGGATCGGCACCCGCACTGAGGTTGCCTATGCCCGGAACAGGGATCCACCCTCAACCTAGGTATGTGCCCTGACTGGGAATTGAACCCTCAACCTTTTGGTTGTGGGACAATGCTCCAACCTACTGAGCCACACTGGCCAGGGTGACTTTTTACAATTAATTTTTGAATAGGTAAGGTATTTATATGATTCAGAACTAAAAACTCTGAAAAGATGTTCACTAAGACACAGGTGGCAAACACAAGGCCTGTCCGTGGGCCGAATCCGGCCCGGCACCTTGTTTCTACCCGGTGGCAGCGCCGAGCTCTCAGTTAACTGTTCAGGAGTAGTTACATCTACACAGTCCTAAAATTGCGTTGGGCCCTTTAAAAGCAACTGCGAGACTGATGCAGCCCCTGGTGAGAATGAGTTTGACACCCTGCACTGGGAAATCACCCCTCTTCACTGCCTTCACTTGGTTTCCCTGCAGCTCCGTATAGGTAATGGTTACACTCCCTTCGTGGTTCTTTTTCCACTGTCTCTTTATGCAAACACCAATAGCTGTTTCTTCTCTTGCTCTCTTTTTTACCCAAAAAATACTTTCTTAACAGTATCTTTGAGATTTCTCAACTACCCATAATGAAATGCTTCCTCATTTTTCCCCCAGTGAATTTTTAAATCAGATTGAAGGTATGTGTAACTGGAGAAATTATTGATATGAAGTGGTAATAAAAGTATATTTAGAATCTGCAGCAAACTTTTTCAAATAATACTTTAAAAATAAAGAATTAAGTAAAAATAGTACAATTGAAAGTAATGGGGAGGGGGGAGCCTTCCCCTGGAACCTTTCTAAGTGTTCTGTTGGCTGGGAGGTTGCTCCCAGCCAGCTAGCGTGGGAAGTCTGTGTGCGTCAGGAGCTTGGGCTCACGTCTCTTCCTCTTCTCCTTCTTCACCCTCTTCTCCATCTTTACCGACAAGTTTACTAGACTGTTTGGAGTTTTAGTTCTCTTACTGGATTGACAAGATCACTCTTCTAAAAAGACTTTAGATTGTATATGAACTCAAATAAGAACGTGTGCTTAGAAATTTGATACATGAGCAGTTCATTTTTTTTTTTTTTTTTTTTCAGTTTTCTAGGAAGAAGATTTGCCTAAAGAAAATAACCTAACGATTCTGTAGAACATTTTGGTTATCATCCTTATGCATCTTTCCCACATTCTGAATTAAAGCACACAGGGTTCTTATTCATAAGGGAAGATAAAATGGAGCTCCTTTACCATAATATTTCTACTCTATGTTAAATAAAACAATGTAATTCTACTTCAGTGATTCTTAGTTGACTTTTTAAATTTAGTAATTTAAAGTTAATAATTTTCTGATTTCCAACACTTTCTATTTTCTAATAGGTCTTTTCTCTGGCAATCTGCTTATTTGATCTGCCAGAATCTCTTTAAGAATACAGATTTTTAAAAAAGTTCTGTTTCTTCTGTTTGCTGGGTTTACTCAGTTCCCCCATCACCTTTTTAAAATCCTCCTTTGAGGGGTTTTTTTTTTTTTTTTCTGCTTTGAGAGAGAGAGGAGAGACACAGAGAGAGACAGACAGACATTGATTGGTTTACCTCCCGTACACACTCTGATCGAACCTGCAACCTAAGTATGTGCCCTGGCTGAAAATTGGACCCACAACATTTTGGTGTATGAGATGATGCTCCAACTCACTGAGCAACCTGGTCAGGGCTTTCCCTCTCATGTTTATTACTTCTGTTGCTGTTGATTTTTCTTCACTTTGGTGTCCATTCATATTGTGAGGACTGAAATCATTAGTATTTTAATGAGTGTGTTTTCTTGGCAGTTAGGAAGGTCACTGTTTTTCCATCAGGCTTTTCCTGTGATGAATGTTTTTATCAATCCAGAAAGTTCCCTTGTGCCCCTCTGTAATCAATCTTTCCCCAGACCTTGGCAGCCATTGATCTGCTTTCACTCTGTATAATGTTACCCTAGAATATTATGCAAGTGTGGTCATACAACATGTAGCATTTTAAGTGTGGCTGCTTTCACTTAGCATGATCCTTTTGACAGTCATTGAGTAGTGATTTCATTGAATAGATGTACCACATCCATCTCTTGATGGACATTTTTGTCGTTCATAGTTTTTGGTGATTATGAATAGAGCTACTGTAAATATCAATATACAGGATTTTTTCAAATGGACATAGTTCTTCATTTCTCTTGAGGAAGAACCTGGCAGTAAGTAACTTTATAAGAAACTGCCAAACTCTTTTCCAAAGGGACTACCGTTCTGCATCATGAAGAGTGGTCCAGTTGCTCCACCTCATGAGCAGTTGGTATTATCGGGAATATTTTATTTTTAAGATTTTATTTATTTATTTTTAGATAGGGCAAAGGAGGGGGGAAGAGGGAGAAAAATATCAACGTGAGAGAGAAACACAAACCAGTTGCCTCTTGTACGTGCCCTGACCAGGGACCAAACCTGCAACCCAGGCACGTGCCCTGGCCAGGAATCGAACTGGCGACTTTTCAATTTTCAGGATGATGCCCAACAACTGAGCCACACCAGTCAGGACTTTTTTTTTTTTTTTTTTTTTCAGTGATTTTATTTATTTTTAGAGAGAGGGAAAGGGAGGGAAACAGAGAGGAAGAGAAACATCGATGTGAGAAAAGAGGAGTATTTTTTTCCTGGTCTGTGGCTTGTGTTTCTGTTTTCTCCCGAGTACATTTTGAGGCTTGTATTTAGAGTTAAAGATCTCTGTAGTAGGACTATAAAGGAATAGCAGTCAGTATCATTTCTTTACCTGCATCTCTCCTCCACCTTTCTCTTTTTTGTTTTCACACAAAAATACCTTTCTCTTGCCTGAGTGAAATCAACATAAGCCTTTCCCCAGTGTTGAAGATGATAAAGGCTCACGGAGCTCACAGTGAAAGTATTTCTAAATTGTTGTGGGACTCTGCTTATTTTCACCGTTACTTGCCCCACCCCATTAATTTTGTTTGACAATCAGCAGTTCTAATCCACTTAACTATTTGTAGGTTTTTGGCAGTGGTGACAGGTATGTAGGTAAACCAATTGATAGAACTCATATAGTGGCTTTTCAGCTTCATTACGTTTTCTGGACAGTCACACTGGATATAGTATGGGACATTCCTTATCCCTTTGGACTAGGCAGCTTGTTGAGCCTCTTGTCAGTGGGCACATCTGGAGTTCCCATCTCCTTCATGGCAGATTTCTGGATCTGAGTGTCCAAGAGTCACGCTTCTTGAAACCCAGTCCGTGGATGCAGTTGTGAACGTTGATGGTGTGTTCTCTGATGACTACCTTGTTGATGGCAGATTGGCCTTTCTTCTCACCGTTCCCTCCAGACGGCCCCCGCCCCCCCATGGCAGCCATCCTGCTGGGCCCATCCTGTTGGAAAGGAAAAGCTTCACAACATTACTTTCAGTGCAGTTTCTTTTTTTTAAATTTTTTTTTTCCTTTTAGATTTTTTATTTATTTATCTTTAGAGGGGAAGGGAAGGAGAGAGGGAGAGAAACATCAATGTGCGGTTGCCTCTTGTATGTCCCCTGACGGGAACTGGCCTGGCAACCCAGGCATGTGCCCTGACTGGGAATCGAACCGCAATCCTTCGGTTTGCAGGCCCACGCTCAATCCACTGAGCTACACCAGCCAGGGCTCAGTGCACAGTTTCTTTGTGGACTTCGGCATGTATATGTAAATACTGTGTTGAGATGTTTTTGTTTTTTTAATACATATTTACAATTTTGGTAGCCTCTGCAAAAGAGCTATCCAGAAATGTTTTCCCCCAGAATGTCGATGCATTCTTATCAGTAGGCTGTGAGAGTTAGTTGTTAACTTACTCACATTTACAATAATAATGGGTAACATCTATTCATGTGATATTTAGTTACTGGTTATTTTTGAATCACATGGTTGTAAATTCCTCTGCAGGTTACTAGACTGTCAGTTCCATTTTAGCAGAGGAACCACAGCTCTGTTTACTGTCTTTATTCCTAGGACCGATCATGGTACATAGCAGTCAGTAGTTGCTAAATAGTTAATCGATTAAATGAATAAATAATTAGTGAGGGATTCTCTTTTGTAGAAATGTAGTCACAACGTTCTTCTCAGGGACTTATTTCTTGTAGCTCCAGGGAGAATATGAATTGTCAGGCACTTGTTAAATTTGCTTCCATATAGTTTAACCAGTTGTTTTTCCAGGAAGTCACATTCAGAATTCTGTACAGTTAGGATTCACAACTAGGTTTATGTCTATCAAGTAATATGTTTATCTGTTCATCAGGTTTCAGTGCATTTTAAAGATAAAAATTACATTTTTAAAGATCATTAAGATCATTAGTATTTTCCTCTTTTGGATTTCCCTGTCTTTCCATTTGAACCACATTTTCTGCTTTTCTTTAGTATGTATGGCAGAGAAAACTGAAATGAAGTAGTGGCATGAGTCAGCAGAAAGGTAAACGGAACAACTGGAAATGTTTGTTAGTCAAAAAACTCTCCTGTAAGCAGAACTCTACTTAACGAGTTTGGTGTACAAACCTGCTTTGACCTGTTTCAAAATAAGCTTTAACAATTTCAGAGTGTTGACAGTTTTGTAGAAAAAGCTAAGTAGTATTTTCTTGTTTGTTATTGGAAAATACGACACCTAGAAATCTCACCTTGCAGACCTTTGATTTGTTTAATTAGGAAAGGGTTGTGGGGATTCTTACCCAGATGTTTCATGTGATTATTTTAATATGTAGTGTTTTTTCCTGGAAGTATATAATATGTATAGTTTGTGTGATCAATGATTCTCTCTCTCTCTCTCTCTCTTTTTTTCCAGTATATTTTTGGAGATTTTAGCCCCGATGAATTCAATCAGTTCTTTGTGACTCCTCGCTCTTCAGTTGAGGT
Source organism: Glossophaga mutica (assembly GCA_039655065.1). Taxonomy (NCBI): domain Eukaryota; kingdom Metazoa; phylum Chordata; class Mammalia; order Chiroptera; family Phyllostomidae; genus Glossophaga; species Glossophaga mutica. The sequence continues at coordinate 28,250,331 of CM077315.1, forward strand.
AAGACAGAACTTTGTTTTATTGAGTATATGTGTAAATAGAGTTAATGGTTACATTTGATTTTTGATTATGTTTAATTTAGATTTTTTAATTTATACTCTTTGACAAGGAATTCTAGTGTATAGAGAAGTGCAGAGACTAATATGAGAATGTCTGAACCCACCAACCAGACTTGGCTAATATTAATACTCAACTATGTTTATAAATAGCAAAACATTGCAGATACAGTTGAAACTTCCATTATATATCGCCCTTTTGTATTTCATCCCCCTTCCTCGGAAATAATGACTGCTGAAATTGCTAAGTATTGTTTTCTGAGTGTGGTTTTCACCTTTTATTTACTGTGTGTGTATCAATAGATAGTGCATTGTATTGTTTTATATGAAATGTCACAAATGGTTTCATATATATTCATCATTTTGTAGTTTATCTTAAGCTAATGTTCTTTAGATTTATCTATACTGATGCATTTTGTTCTTTGATTTCAGTTGATTAAACATTGATACCATTGATTAAACATACCACAATTTATCCTTTTTACTATTGAGGACCATTTAGGTCTTAGTTCTCCCACTATTACAAAAATGTTGCAAAAAACATATTTGTCATGGCTTCTCATGCTCTTGTGGGTTTCTCCACGGTATATTCCAGGATATATTCTAGGAGCGGAACTGCTGGGTTGTGCAAGGGGTGAACATCTTTAGATTTACTAGAGACTGCTTATCTGCTCAGTGGTTTTTATGGTCTGCCTTCCCATCAGCAGTGCACGTGCTTTTTCGCTATCATTTAAAAACAAAAAGAAATCTTGCAAATTCTTAGTATAGGCATACTTAACGTTTTTGTTGATCTCATGGGTTGTAAAGAGATCGTCATTGTTTTAATTGACGTTTCCCAGATGGCAGACAGTTGGGTGCCATTTGTTGGCAACATGTATTTCCAATCCTGTGCGTTACCCAGGCTCTGTCCCTTGTCCCTTTTTTTTTTTTAATCAAGTGATCTGTCTTTTTCTTATTAACTTACAGGATTAATAATCTTTGGTTTTGCCTAGTAAACGTATCTTTTCCTAGCATGAGGGCTTTTAAACTTCATATATGATGTACATTTATTTTTCCCTGGGTAAGCGGAGTACACTTTTCATTTTAATGTCAAATATGTTGACCTTTTTCCTCATAGTTTGTGGATTTTTAGTTTTAAAAAAAAATCTTTAAGAAATTTTTCCCTTCCCTAAGGTAACAAAGACTTTTTTTCTTCTAAAAGTCTTCAGATTTTTGTTTTTCCTTTAGTATGTAATGCAACTGAAATTGAGGTGTTGGTTTTTACGTATGTGTAAGGTGGGCATCTAAAACCCCTCCACCATGGCGGCAGAAGTTGTCCCAGCACCATTCCTGAGGACTCGGCACGTACCTACCGCCTTGTCAGGTCGCATCTTCATAGCGCTTGGTTGATTCTGCGTCTCTTGTTCTGTGCGCCCTTTGGTTATCTCTCTGTCAGTACCTTATATTTTAATTGCTGCAACTTCATAATCAGTCTTCCAGCAGGGCATACACATTCTTACACTTTTAAGTTATTTTGGTGTTCCTTCATTCTTAACTCTGCCTTTAGGAATTTATGATCAGCATGTCAAGTTTCATGAAGAATCCTATTGAAATTTCAATTGGAATTTTGTTAAAATTGTGATTAATTTATAGAATTAACATCTTTATGAAATTTCCCTAAACATGATTGTGGTACATTTCTCCATGTATTCAGGTCTCCTTTTATGTTCACTCTTTATATGATCAGTGGTTTCTGTTTTAGTTTAATAAAAACTTCTTGGAATGTTTTTTCAGATTTGTATTTTAAATATAAAAACTGTTGAAATTGCATTGAAAAGGAAAAACAAGGGAGAAGTAAGTATACAGTATATCAAGTAAAATCTTAGTTAACTTTTAATGAAACCTGACTAGCCTTTTAGATGCCTTAATTTTAGGTCCCTTAATAAATACACACAGTTGTGCATTTGCACCCATATTATATATTTACATACGGCATTGTTTTATTTGGTAAAATGGAGCAGGAGAAGCCCCATTTAGAATAGGGGTCAAAAGGCCAGGGTTGCAGTTTGTCCAGGCCATTTACACATGACCTTGGCAAGTCCTTTACTCTTCACCTTGGCTTCTTGGATTCTAAAAAATTTTTTGTTACGGAGGTGGGATTAAATGAGAGTATGTTGAAAGGATTATTTAAGCTTAGAGATTAAAAAAAGGATTTGTTACTTGTTTTCTTCTTTCATTTTAGAAAAAATAAAACATCAGGTTTCATTTTAGAAAATGAATAAATTTAGTTCAGTGCCATTTCCATCTCTTGTATTCATTGATGTTAACAGTTACGGTTTTAAGGGACCTAATAATACACGAGCCACGATATAGTGAAAGCTAAATTATATATTGTATTTCCTAAGGCAATTAAATGTATCTACATATTCTAAAATTCCATAAAATTTAAGGATTGAAGTTTAGTGTTTTCTGATTAGTTAATTAGAAAAAACATAATCAGATCCCATATTCCCCAAGCATTGGGGGTCTACTCTATAAACTCTAGTAGTGATTCAAGTTTTAAATAATTTCCGTCTTTGAAGCACAGTAAAACAATGGTGGTACTTACCACAATACACAATCTAAAAGTGTTCTTCATGATTAAGGTTTAAAAAAAAACAATAAAGCCCAACTTCTGTACTTTATAAAAGCTTTTCTCAGGTGTGTGCGTTATGTGTGGGATTTGTGAGTACTGTTTGCAAGTGTCAGAATAAAGATTTGGGTTTTCCTGTGAATGAAAGTGGAAAATGCACCATTATTTCAAGTCTGAAGAGCTGGGTTCCTTTCTCACTCTGCCACTTCAGCAGACTCGGTGACCTTGGCGCTATCCTCCATCTCATTGTTCCTTTAAAGAAAAATTGAAAATGGAAAGTGCTTGTTTACTTCATAGACGTGTTGGGAAATCATTAATGTATGGTGTGATACCTAGTGTAACAAATGTTAGTAGGTGGTTATGAAGGATGCTGATGGTAAAGTTATGTCAGACTTTTTATTTGAAGGAATAATGGCTGTCTTTCATCAAAATGAATTATGCCAGCAATCTTAGTGAGTCAGGGCCTATTTGGGGGTCGTTGTCGTCCTTTTTTTTTTTTTAAAGATTTTATTTATTTATTTATTTTTAGATAGGGGAAAGAAGGGAGCGAGGGAGAGAAACATCAGTGTGTGGTTGCCCTTTTGCACACCTCCTACTGGGGACCTGGCCTGCAACCCAGGCATGTGCCCTGACTGGGAGTCAAACCAGCGTTGATGAGGGTAGGGTATGAAAGGTGTTGTTGTCTATCAAAATTACATGTGGTCCAGTATCTCTCAAAAGGATAGTACAGGCTAAATAATGTGGTGGGGCTGAGGTACTGTCCTCAGTTATTACAATTTGGGTGTTTGGATTATAGTAATATGTAGGACACAGACTCTTTAATGTGGTGATGCGTGATTGGATTAGTGGGTATGGGAGTGATGTTACCTCACTTCTGCAAAATCATTTGGCCTCTTACCTTGTACGTGAAATAATTGCATCTCCTACCTGCACTGTTCCTACCACGTGGCATGAATTAGAATCTAGCACTATTCTTCATGTATTTTTTTGGCTGCTAGGAACTGGATAAAGCATTTTCCCCCCTTTACTTGGGGCCAAGAACTGAAAACCAAAAATTTGAGAAATGAAAAATATAAAAACAACTTTATAAAAATACAGTTTATAAAAAACATAAATGTTTACATATAAAAACACTGTCTACAAAAGCATTGTTCCTTTCAGCTGAGAGGTTTTGTTTCTTAGTTTGCTTGTTTGAAAGCTGGTCACTGGCAAGATAGGATGGTCAGTTATTTAACAAAATGAGAAGAAACAAATGGAGCTCATGTATTCTTAAAGACATTCCTGGGAGATACGGCAGGTTCCTTTTCAGACCACTACCACAAAGTGAATGTTGTGGTAAAAAGCAAGTCTCACCAATTTTGGTGTTCCCCACTGCATATAAAAGTTTGTACTAGTCTGTTAAGTATGCAATAGTGTTGTCTAAAAAAATGGACATACCTTAATTAAAAATACTATGTTGCTAAAAACTGCTAACCATTATCTGAGACTTCAACAGGTAATAATCTTTTTTGTTGGCGGAGGGTCTTGCCTCAGTGTTGATGTATTTTCTTTGAATTCTCTGAAAAGAACATTCGTAAAATGAAGTGTGATAAAATGAGGCATGCCTATATAAATTTTTTTAAAAGGTAATTGCTATCTTTTTAACGCTGTGTTCTAGTTTAGAAGCCAGGGTGATTTAAAAATGAATTTCTCCAGCGTTAAAATTCGGTCAACTTATGAATAACTGTGTTTTGAATCATAGTCATAATCATGTTATTGGTGTTAAAAATAGGGAGACAATGCAAATTGTTCTGGAAACCTCCCAGGCTCTCATTGGAGACAACACATAAACCTCAGCCTGCTACTGAATAACACATCCAGGATAGCATAGTACATGCATGGGTGTGTGTGTGTGTGTGTGTGTGTGTGTGTGTGTGTGTGTGTGTGTAGTGATAGAATTAAGATAGTTATTCTCAGTGGTTTGGAGATTTCAGAGGAGAGATTTAGGGTTTGCGAAGGTCTTTGCGATACCAGAACAAGTTGTGGCAGAACCAAAAAGATTTTAAAACATCAAAGGTCCCAAGACTTTTTTTTTTTGATTCTCACCCAAGGACATGTTTTTGTTGGTTTTAGAGAGAGAGGAAACATCGATTAATTGCCTTCTTGTAGGCACCCCTACTAGGGAATCAAACCCGCAGTCTGGGTATGTGCCCTGACTGGGAATCAAACCCGTGAACTTTTGGTCTCGACTGGACAATGCTCCAACCACCTGAGCCACACTGGCCATGGCAAAGGTCCCAAGTTTTGTCTTAACAAAATTGTTAGCAGTATTTCAGACTAAGGTAATTTAACTGTGTCTAACATAACTAGATTACAGTTTTTTACATCTTTCAGTTGACCTTTGTGTGTGAGATTTTATGTTCTTGCTTTGATCTTTATATTTTGCATTCTTATAAATAGCTACATAAATAGGAAACTTTAAACAATAAATATGATTTATTCTGCTGTGTATTTATTATACCCAATTACCAGAGACTAAAGTGCTTCTTATGAGTGGTGGGAATTTTGTTCAATTTAAGGTGCCATATGCCTCTAGAGGTGTAAAAAAAAAAGAAGCAGCAGCAGCAGCAGCAGCAGCAGCTCGCTCATTCACTTAAACTTCTTCTGGGCCAGAACTCATTCCAGCATACAGTAATTCCCACAGTTACACCCTTACCAGATTAGTACATCAAAGTAAGTGTGTTAAACACACTAACAGAAAATGGCATTTTTGCCCAGGAGACTGCTAGGTGGTCTCTTTTCAGATCCTTGCTTCTACCATTTAACTAGATTTTGAAATATGGGGAGGTTAAAAAAACACCCAAAACTTTTAGTGCCTTAAAATTGTATAGATTTCTGTCACCAGGGGGCACCCCAGTGTTGTTGATAGAAAATTTGGGGAAGGCATTCTGTGTATGGGAGTCTGCTAAACTACTTTTATGACTACAGAGGGACATGACCCCAATTTGTGGCTTCCTTAGATGCACCCTTCTGCTTCATGTGTCTGCGCCAGTGGTAAATGCTGGGGCACCTGGTGTGAGTGTTGGAGTGCTGGGTGGAATGGATGGTTTTTGCACTTCATGTGCAAGGCCAGTGTAGTTATGTCCACACACAAAATGCTTTCTCCTTTTGTGACAGTGTGAAGAATACTGGGGTGCCCCTGCGTGGTGGAAATATGTGCAGCTCTCAAGTCCTGAATGCGGTCAGTTGCTTTTGAATAGCACTGCATAGCTTTTTATTTGTCATTAATTCTCTGGAGGGAGAACTTGGTTACTTGGAATGATAGGGTTTTATTTCTGATTATTGAATCGACTTGCTAAGGGTTAATTGGAGAAATCAGCTGAGGAAGCCACTTAAGCAGAAATTCTTAACAATAATTGACATGGGAATTACCTGGTACCTCTGAATGTTGCAGACTTGGGGACCCCACGCAGTCATGGAGCCATCGTGCTGCCAGTGCTGCAGTGAGCAGACTTTGAGAAACACTGGTTTTTGTTCTACTGTTGCCTTCAGGGAACAATTATTCGTTTGCTTCCCTTCCCTTCCCATCCTAACCTTGATCGCAAACATTCCCATTTAAAACATTTCCAATTCTTAAGTATTATGGAATAGCTAGGAAGGAGAAAACTTTGATGTATTTATTATGCCTTTCTGCTTTTTACAGAGGTCAGACACTTGCCATTTTGCTTGATCTCTTCCAAACAAGGAATGTGATTCTAGTCCTTAATTTTGTTATTTAAGGTATTGTATTGAAAAGGGAGCCACAATTCCCAGACTTCTCCTTCCCAGTGGGCTTTCTCCACTCCCTGCTCATGGGCCGGGTCCTGGCCTCTGCTGGCTGTGCCGACTTGTACTGATTGTGAGCACAGAGTGCAGGTGGTCACCAAGAGTCATTGTTACTAGTGGACGAAGCCAGGTGGCTGTGGGGTTGTGGGGTTTATGGGGAGTCACTAACATCGTGTGAAGCAAAGCGTATGTCATAAGCATTTTATTGCAGCTGATTTACATGCCAGTTAGAGTTTATTTTTATTTTTAAATTTTTGCCTTGTTTTTGGATCTGTTTAATAACTATATATTTAAAAGCATTCCTGTGGTAGTTTTTCTTAAATGAAGATGATTTAACTTTATTGTCTGTGTGTGTTATTTTAGTAGAAATATCATGAGAAGTTACACAGATAAAGAGTTTTAATGAAATGTTTTAATAAAGTAGCACGTGTTGGGTTTTACCATTTTTTTGAATTAATATTCTTTTGATTCCCCTTGCAGCTTCCTCCATACAATGGAACAGTTCTGTGTGGCACACAGGCTACCGATGAGCTACCTGATGGTGAGCTGCTTCTCTCCTTCATCTGGTTGTATGTACTGGGTGGGCAGGGCCCCTGCAAACAGTGTTTTCCTGGTTGGTGGTACTTTTTGAATAAACATTCCTTTACAGCTTGATGTTTTGGCTGTAAACTATAGTAGATTTAATCACTGAACCACTTTGACTAATGGATCAAAGTTTATTCTGTGCTTCACAGTGTCAGACATTCAAGGTTTAGTTAAGGAAGTGATGTTCAGTTCTATGTTTTCCTTATCAATTCTCAGCGCACAGGTATGTTCCTTGCAGCCAGTGCTTTTTGTCAGAGTTCTTAAGCAAACTCTCAGTCTGGGGGCGGAGGCTGCTGGGCCCAGGGCCGGTGAATCTCTGAAATGTGCTCTTCGCATGAATTTCTGAGATGTGCTCTTTGCACAGCTCAGCGGCAGCTTGAATCTGTTGTTCCTGCAGTTTTGCATTTATGACCCTGTCCTCACTAATGCTCTTGGGCATTTGGGAAACCTCTTTACCTCTTGCTTTGTTACTTTTTTTTGGGAGGGGGGGTCTCTGTCACAGACGATGACCTGGTTCCTGGAGATGGTGCTTGCTGAGATGCAGTGACTTCGTATTGTTCAAGTGCCCAGTGTTTAAATAACGCTAGGGGCCTTTGATTACTGTGGGTCACCATTAGTCGGTCAAATCTGTCTAGATTGTTGTGAGTTTTTTGTTTTTGGTTTGGGTTTTTTTTTCCCATTTGAGTCACTTCAAAGGCCCTTGCTGCCCATGGAGAAACTAAAAGCTAGATCTTTTCTTTGAGAGTCTGGGATTTGGTTCCTTGTCTTGTTAACATGGTCAGACCTGTGAAAGGGGTTTAGGTTTAAACGTAAACCTTGAAGTGATTATTCTAACTCTTTACAGTAAAATTAGAAAGTGATCGTATCTAAAATTATTAGCAGATTTATGAGAAACAGTGATAGAGGAAATCATAAGGGAAAGAGCAGTTCTAATTATGGCTGAAGTTGGGCATAAAATAAGTGAAGCTAGAGGGACCTAAAGGCTCTCCCTCTGTTGCCAGCCCCTGGGCCAGCTTTTTATCTGGGCAGGAGAGTTCTCTGTGCCCATGTGCTTTTGCACCCGGTGAGTGTGCTGCAGATGTTTACTCGGTGCTTCGAGTGTTCCGTTATTTTTCCTTTCTTGTTATACTTTTCTTTCTGTTTCATTTAGTGGCCCCACCGTCTTCCCAGTGGCATAGGCTAGATCAGAGGCTGCACTGCGAGTGCTGCAGTGAGCAGACTTTGGGACATGCTGTGTGAAGATGTAATTGTTTTATCTGAGCTGGTTTTCCTTCTCCCAACAAACTCAGTGCCTGCCTGACACTAGCATTGAGTTCCCCATGTAGTGTACTATATTGATTGGGTTCTCCAAAGCATGAGTTTTCAGGACTTGCACCTGTCCTCCTGCCCGAAAGATTGGGCTTTGGGCTGACCTCTCTGCCTTGCACTGCAGTAGACACGGGTATCCGTGACAAGTGTTCCTGGGTAAGAAAAGGAACTGTTCTGGGTAGGAGTCTGCCTCCCAGTGATGTGATCAGATGCTGTACTGGGTACCTGTTTGGTAATAGCTGTAGCGTATTGTAATAGTTCCATTAACATCCCATCACATTCTAGAATGTTTTACGGTGTGGTAAGATTAAGAATTGATATGTGGAAGGCACTGTGCCTATTGGAAATAATCAAAATCTCGTACAGGCTGTGTGACACAATGCATACTGAATTTTAATGTTCTTTCATAATGTATACCACAGTCTGCAAAGGGTAGCTTCCACATGGGGAATGTTCTTCACTTCTTTACATATATCAGTTTCGGTTCATATAATAGCATTGCACACAGTTCACCTTTAAGTATAATAATAGAGAAAGTAACTGTTCTTGGGGGATTCTTTTTAAAATAAGGAAACAACAAAAACAAGAAAATCAGTGCTCAGGAGCCAAAGAATTCAAATTGACCTGTTGGTGGCTTTACATGTAAATTAGCTGTTAGGAGTAACAGGAACTTTTTGTTCTTGTTCAGGTCCCTCCCACTCCCTAACCCAACCCCAAGGAAGGGGAATTTGTTTTGTCAAAACAAATGAAGAATTAGACCAGGCCCCTGCCCTCCCACTAACTTGCACACAATTGGCTTCTCTCTGGGGCTGTTTTTTGCCATCTATGAAAACACTTCCGAGGTAGAATGTATCTACGGTTGTTCTCTGTAATGGAACATGATTCTTTTGGTATTGTGATTTTTTTTTTTTGAAATACATGCCTTGGAAAAAAGTTGGCCTTTTATGATACACTTGGAGAAATTTTCACTTATGCACTAAAAATGAATTATAATGTATGTGTTCTTAACTTCAAAATTTATTTATAACTATCAGTTATAAAGTGACATTGATGCTTGATGTTTGTTGAAGGACACAGTGGATTCTGAAACTCAACCTGATGTCAGAAATATGAAAAAATGCACATCTTAGAATGGATGGAATACCTAATTGTTCTCAGCTAGGAGGAAGTGCTTCTGAAGTATACGTTTATTTGGAAGGTTAATTCTTGGTGTCATTTATACTTTTTGAATTACTAAATTACACTAAAATTACACTAACTAGAGAAGCCATAATGTACAGCAATGATGTTAAATCTCTAAGTTTGTCATCGTGATTTTCTTTCAATTGTCAAAAAAACCTGTGCCCTACTCTTGGGCATAAAAGTAAGCTAGTAGTGTCAGATTTAATTGACAGGTGTTTTCAGGTAGGCAAAATATTAATTTGCTTTTTATTGTAATTTTGTTTTAATTTCTACCTTCTGAAAGTCTCCGTTTTAGCTACCCTGAGAGTAGAATATAAATATAGGCTGTTTTTTTTGTTTGTTAGTTTTTTTTTTTTTTTAAATAAAGGATCTTCTTTTATTTTTTAAATTTATTTATTGATTTTTAGAGAGAGAGAAGGCGGCACAGAGAGAGGTTGATTTATTTTTCTACTTATTTATGCATTCATTGATTACTTCTTATATGTGCCCTGACCAGGAATCAAACCTGCAACCTCGGTATATCAGGACGATGCTCTAACAAGCTGAGCTACCTGGCCAAGGCCTAGGCTGTTTTTTTATATCCCCAAATTAAATATAATTTTATAGTTACTTTAGGAAATGATTCATTCACAGAAATAAAAATGTCAGCTTTGTTAATTAGAAGACTTTAATGTTTTATTTTTCAAAGAGAAAAATAATTATTGATACTTTCATAGTTTATATAGCTGTATTCTTAACTAATAGGATATTTACTGGCTTTTTTCTTTCTAAATAGGACAAGAATATCAGAGAATCGAGTTTGGCGTTAATGAAGTAATTGAACCCAGTGACACGTTGCAGAGAACTCCAAACTACAGTATTTCAAGCACATTGAATCCTCAGGCCCCTGAATTTATTCTTAGTTGCACAGCTTCCAAAAACACCCCTGATGACGTAGACAAAGAAGCGAACTGCAGCTCCATTGACTGCCAGTACCCTGGCTCTGCCCTTGATCTGGATAGCAGTTCCAATGCGGAGGCGGAAATTTTGGAAAATGATGGCGTCTCAGGTGGTCTTGGACAAAGGGAGCGTAAAAAGAAGAAAAAACGTCCACCTGGATATTATAGTTACTTGAAAGATGGCAGCGAGGGTAGTATTTCCACAGAAGCCCTGGTCAATGGCCATGCCAATCCAGTAGTCCTGAACAGTGTGGGTGCAGAGGATGTAGAGTTGATGGGTGATGTGCCCTTGCTGGGGACACCCAGGACTTGTAGCAGCCCTCAGGACTCCACGGACTTCGTCAGTGACGATGTGCCTGGTGGCTCTTTCCCCCGAGCCCTGGACAGCAACGCTAGGACTGCAGGGCAGCCCGAGGGCTGCCAGGGGCCTGACTTTGAACAGTCCTGTCTCCCTGCAGAGGCTGGCAGGGACAGCCTGTTGAGGACAGCTGTGGCTCACCCTTACGTTGGGACTGATACTACTGAAAACCTTGGAGTTGCTAATGGACAGATACTTGAATCCTTGTGTGAGGGCTCAGCTGCCAACGGGGTGGAGTTGCACACTGTGGAAAGCACGGACTCGGACCCAGCTAAAGCCGAGAGCACCTCCCCTCCTGCCGATGCCCCGGCCTCTGTGGCTGGCTCCACTCCCGTCAGTCAGCCTAAGTCATGGGCCAGTCTTTTCCATGATTCTAAGCCCTCTTCCTCCTCGCCCGTGGCTTCTGTGGAAACTAAGTATTCCCCTCCTGCCACATCTCCCCTGGTCTCTGAAAAGCAGGCTGAAGTCAAGGAAGGGCTTGTTCCAGTGTCAGAGGATCCCGTAGCCATAAAGATTGCAGGTATAGTTCAAAAGATACAGGTCAAAAGTGAAGAGGGGAGCAGATCTCATCGCCTGTTGAGTGAGAAGTTGGAGACAGTCTGGGCTTACAAACTGTGGTGATAGATTGTTACCCAGAGCAGTAGTACATTACCTGTGTGTTAATAGAAATTTCTGAAGAATGCCTGTGCCTTAAATGTTCTATGAGCAAAATAACATATAAGCAAAACGGGAGGGGGTTGTCATGCCTCTGTGTTAAGTGAAAAATTTATGTCTGTTACCAGTTCTTTTCTATTGACAAACAACATTTTCATTTCTTGGCATTTTGATCAGTTCTGCTCCATTGTGACTGTATAATGGACTTGTCCTGTGTGTTACACCTATTGTACAATTTTGGTGTGATAATCCCTGATTTGACCTCACTTTGCACTGTTTCTTTTCTATATTTCTTAAGACATAAGAAAGAATTTGGGGGTTTTCCTTTTTAATGCCTGTTTTGGATTGAGTAAATGGATTTACTTAGTTTTATTTAGTACATCAAGGTCAGCTCTTGACACAAAAAGAAAAACTGTAACAGTCTGACTCAGATGTTTTGTTTTGAGTTGCTAAACTCAAAAGTAGAACTGATTCACAATAAAAATATAAAGCTGCATAATTTGCAGTTGTTTTTTAAGTTAAAGTAGGAAGTCAGAAATACGGAGGAGCATGTGTGTTTATATGTGTCTAAGAAGCCAGAGCCATTTCTCCAGGTTGCATTTGTACCACGTTGAGCAGCCTACTCCTCAGATTCTTACCCCATTAGCTGAGTTAAAATAAGCTGTCTTTAGGCTTTATGTGACATTTTCTGATTTAATATTTTGGAACACCTGACCATATTACCGGGATGAGGGTGAATGCAGTAGCAAGCTGTCAAATCCATAACCTTTTATGAATGGTCAGAATTCCATCAACTATAAACATTCTTTCTTATGAATGGTCAGAATTCCATAAAATATAAAACATTCTTTGGATGGCAATAAGATGACAGCAAGCAGTCTTCTTTTTTTTAAGTGAGCATTTTATTCCTTATACAAAATACATTATTTTGAATACTTTTGGTGCCTGCAATTCTCTTAAAATGAGAAGGTAATTGGTAGGCCAATCATCTTGGGCTTCATACCTATTTTTAAGAGCCAGGTGATTTTTTTTATTATGACTTCTGTAATATCTTCATTGCAAGGAATGCTGTTACAGTCAGGATAAGACAGTTACAAGTCTCTGTATAGATCATTAAGTTGAAAGCTTATTTTAACCTATGGGAAATGCATGGTGGGATGCTTTCAAAAATGTACAGTCTAAGTTGAAAGTCTTGAAGGTAATGTAATTAAACCTTTGTTCCTAAAAATTACTTCACAAAGGAAAACCTCTACTCCTGGGAAATTCGCTCAGTCTTTATTTAAAATAAGAAAGTTTCATTTTAAATGTTTTAAAACATGCTAGCTGTATGACTTCAAATATGGTTTGATGCACAGTTTGCTTTGTTTCACCTATGTTAGAGTCTGGTTACCCTGCTTTGTGAAATACGTTGAGCGCAGGGGATCTTAGTCACTTGTACTAGTGGGGAGCATTGCTGCAGTCCAAGTAATTAGTTTTGAATTGATGTGGTGTGTTCCCTCATCCTCCCCACACGTTTGTTTTCTTCATCCTATTTTGAGTAGGCCGGTTACAAAGATGAGTTAATGATCTGAGCAACAGCTTAGTTCCTTGTAAAACACTTTATTCTTTGGGCCTGTTTGTGCAGCATTAGAAGTCCAGGACGTGGTTGCTGACAGTTTTCACATTACATTCTGTAAGATAATGCAGTGAGAGCAGTCACACTGGGTAACGCTTGGAATCGTATGGGGCTTAGGTAAAGTGGTATTTGGAACTTTTTTTCTCTTTGTCAGATTCTCCATATTTTTATGATTTGCTTCATGAAAATGATAAAGATAGATTCAGTTTATTATGTCAGATCTACTACCACAAACTGCCAGTTTGGGCATACTGGGCATACTTTTTGGCAGAGGCTCACTTATTTTAAGCAGCATATCACTGAAATCCTAGCTCCATTAAAAGATGTCGATTTCAGTTACCGTAGCATTTGCCCTTCATCAGCATCTCACCGGTTCTACTGAGAGAGTAGTTTTTATGTTTATCATTATACTTACTAGCTTTTGGGAAAGAGGGAGAAGGGAGCCATTCAGACATTGTCCACTGTTTGGAGGTTCGCATTTCCAGATCATCTGCCCTGTCATAAATCTCTATTTAAAATGCCCACTGGTTTTTGTGTAACCACAAGCAAGGTACAAATTAGGACGGCAAATGAACTGTAAAAGAATACGAATCACATGTAAGGCATTTTGAAATGAAATATGACCAGCTTTTGATTGCTTGTAAACTGTCACACATTGCATGAGTGATTTCTGCTTTCAGCTTCTTGGTGGCAGGGCCGTCTTCACAGTGTATATTACTTACCGACATTGTGTTCCGTTCGCTGTTTCTTCTGAAGTATAAACTCTATTTAAGAAGGAGATGGAAGCCCTGGCCAGGTGGATCGGTTGGTTGGAGTGTCGTCCTGTACACCAGAAGGCTGTGGGTTTGATCCCTGTCAGGATGTGTGCAGCAACTGATCCGTGTTTCTCTCACATCAGTGTTTCTCCCTCTCTTTCTCTAAAAATCAATGAAAAGAAATATCCTCAGGTGAGGATTAAAAAAAAAGAGAGCAATGGAAGGGTAGAACACTTCAAAGGAAATTCCGTTAATGGAGAGAACAACAAAATCATTACAAGTTGGATCTATTCAGGAAAATGAATTCCTGTGCCCGTATTTAGTTGAAATTTAAACAAAAATTTAGCTTATTGTTGATCTTTGTTTTGGGGGGTTTATAAATCATATTTGTACTCCCTCCTCCAACTTGGGGGATGATTTCTCAATTTCGCATTTTCTCTTCAAATTCTCCACAGTAGTGATGATGTAGCATGCCCTAAGCTGAAAAGGGGGGCAAGCACCTGTTGGCAGGAATCCACCCTGTGGATGGAGAGTTCAATCCCTGTCTGATTCGATATGTCTATATCCTTGCTGGTATTTATGATATGTCTCTATTTTATAGAACTAAACTGAGACACCCTCACTCAGTAAAACGTAAGTTGGTCTGTAATCAATGAATAATGGTACATTTGGGTTGCTTTGCTGTCCTCCACATGATGAGGTAACCAAAATAGTATGTTCTTCCAAAGTGATGTAATTGAGGAAAAGAAAAACCGTTGGAGAATGTTTTGGACCATTAGGAAGGTGACAGAAAAGCAGGTCAACACAGCATATCAGAATGTCAGTCATGGACCAGCTGTTGAGCCTTAAGAATTGATGAAAGTTCTGCAACTTGCATTCTGATAGGTTTTTAAATGGTAATATGACCTCTAAATCCTAATTTTAGGAAAACAAAATTTGATGTGTAAAGTGTGTAGGAGTAAGCATAGCTTATATCGACTTAAAAATTTACAGTGCTACAATTGCCATTGAGTTTATAAATCATTTCATTCGAATAGTACATTTAACATGGCAGCTACTGTGTGTCTTAAAATATAAGAAAGAGTATTAACCACTTAGTTATTGTTACGTGAGATTTCATTGAGTTAAACTTTCATCCAGCCATTTAGTGTTTGAGCTATTACAAAAATGAAGACATCAGTTTCAATTTCTCATCTTTTATGTGATATGGAGTCATTCTGGCATTTTGTACCACCCCAATAACATTGTTTTGGGGAGACCCACCAAATCCTGTGGGGGAAAAGGTGGATTGGGGAAGCCATCTTTCTAATGTTGCTCTCTGAATGGATCTAAGTAGTAAAATCACACCAACAGTGTTGAATTGAAAAGAAGGGGAAAGTTTGTTATTACAGTAAACTTGTGATTATTTGCCCTAAAGGAAGGGAGAATAAATTACCAACAGTGCTGACTTTGGACCACATGTCAGATTTAAAGTTTCAACCTCAGGAAGTAACCCTGCCTTCTTTCCTTTATGGCTATCCTTTCTGATTTTGATTCTTTTCACTTCTGTAATTATAGTGCTTATTGAACTTTAGGCTAGGAATAAAATAGTCATGGAAATGGTGATATTGTTATAAAAGGAACTTAATTAAATACAGCCGAGAGTTACATGAAAAAATTAAAAGCAGTATCCATACTGGCTTGTCTGCAAGTCACGAATAACTGACTTTCAGATTACAGCAGTAGGATTCATTCCTTCATTTAACAGCATTCAGTAATAGTGACGGATGACTGCAGGAATTACAGTGACAATGGTCTTGGCATCTGTGCCGGTTTACTCGGAGCGGGGAGAGCAGCAGTGCACCGAGGAACTTCATCAGAAGGCGGTGTCTGGCCCAGGGTCAGCTTGTGGTTGTTGGAGTTATTCGGGGGCCGGGGGGGCGGGGGGAAGGCTCACTGTACAGTATGTTGCAAAAACGAACCTTTAAGTGGTCTGAATTTGGCTTTAAGAGAAAATCCTAGACAGTAAGATAATTAATCCTAATTTCTCACGATCTTTCAGCCTTTTTGAAGTGGGACTTGTTAGTATTTACTGGCAAAATTTAGTTTTAAGGAATCCAAGGTAACATTTCTTGGAGTACTGAAAATCGTTGGTCCTCTACAACTCTTCCATAAATTAGTACTGGCTCTTTATTTTCTAACAAGGATTGTGGAGTGTCTGTAAAGAGCCGACAGGGCTGCTAGATGCTTTCTGTGCCCATGTTACAGTGTCACACAGCAGCTTCCCCAGAGCCGACCACGGTGCAGTCTCTGGTGCAGGTGAGGGGGAGTCATCTGCTCCAGGGCACGAAATGAATGAAGTGGCAGAGCCAGGGTGTGAACCCGAGTGTCTGGCTTGTCTTCCTGGACTCTTGCCCTTGTCTGCTTTTCCACAGGGGCGCGCCTGGAGGCTTTCTGAACTATGTGCTAGAATGACCTTTAAAGTTCACTGGGTCATTCACTCTGTCAAATGGGAATGCAGTCCTTTAGCATAAGCAACAGCTTTGGGATCCAGATGTTCAGTTCATCCCGTGTCACTGTCTGCTGCGCACTTAGAGTGTGCCATTCACTATCTAGGTCAGTGAGTAACGCTTGGCCTTGCCGTGAGGGCTGTTTATGGAATAAGATACGAAAGGAACAGATGGCAGCTCGCAGCTGAAAGAGAGAAGCAGTCATTTGCGGAGGGGTGTGGAAAAAGGAGGCGAGGAGGAGACTCCGTGCAGCCAGAAAGGGATGGCGTTATCTGGCCAGGACAGGCCGTGAAGACCTGTTACCCTGGGAGGGGAAGACAGCTGAGGGGTCAGCGGTGTGAGGGTGTCGTCTGTCAGGAGCTTCCTGTCCAGGGAAGGCGCGCTGCGCACCCCCGATACAAGGCAGACTGTGATGGCGTTTTGCTGTGGAGATACACAGTGTGCAACTCTTAGATGTCTTCAGGGGAGACTGTTTCCAGTCGTTTGTCAGTCTTACTTTGAGGGTAGTGATTCTGTATTTTAACTTACGGAAGACTTGCCACAGCAGACAGAATTTTTCTAGAATAACAGCATAATCATTAAGGAAATAAGATTGTTCAGTATCTCTATTTCCTAAGTCTGTAAAGACTTACTAATCTACATTTGTAAATACTGTACCAGAAGGCTGTTCCAAAGAATGTTAAAGACTTGAAAAGAAGCTAGTTTTGTGCATTCGCTAATAAATCTTCTGTTTCTGCATTACGTTTCAGAGTTTTTGCCTTTTTAATTTTGTAGACATGTCTGCTTGGAATGTTCTTTACTTGCAGTTACCGAACAAACCACTAGGTGATGCTGAGAGACTTCATATTGTGGAAAACCAACAGTGAAACTGCCTTTTTTTTTTTTTTTTTTTTTTTTTTTAACCTGCCAGCTCCTTGAAAATAAGCAAACCAACAGTAATAGCCAGAAGCATCATTGATTCAAGGGAAGGGTTGATGTGGAAACTAAAGGTCTCTGTCCAGCCAGTACAGGCTGTTTCCCAGCTGAATATCAGAAAGAAGTCAGCTAACAGTCACTTTTAAGTCAGATCTACTCTCTTGTTTCCATAGGGTTTGAGTGTTGCATCCTGCAAGCGTACAGATTATTCTGGGCATGTAGCTTAGGTACGAACATTAGAAGAGATGCATTTTTCAGTGGAGCTTAGAGCACTTAATTTTTGATGTTTTTGAGAGTGGAGTTAACCTTGTCACAAATGATTTTTAACAAGATATGAATTTAAAGTACTGTTGATGATCATCTATAAACTTTCTTCTTTGGGTTTGTTGTTTTTTGGGGGGGGTTTTGTCTGTTAAAACAGTTAACATGGAAGGGATGTTTCAGGTAGATCCTGTATGCCTGTTCCTGGCCATTTTCTTTCCATTTCCTGCAGTGTCTGTATTGAACAGGAATTAATGTCATCAAGACCCTTCTGCACCTCCCTTGGACCTTTACCCCAAACCCCCACCCTGGAAGCCTTGGCCTCCTGTCCCCTTGAGACCCTGGAACCTGCTTCCTCCCCCGCTGCCGATTCAACCTGCCCCATGCTTCTGGATCGCTGTTACGGATTCTTCTCAGCCTGTCACTCAGGTGTGGTGCTGTGTGCATTGCCAGAATGCGGTCTCGGCCCCAGGTTGCAGGGACCCATGTGGGTGTGAAATGTAGCTATATTACTTGTGGGGCTGTGAGTGTAAGTATACTGTTTACTGGTATCATCTGGTTGCCCCTTATCAGCACCTCTAAAAAGTAAACTCATTATCTCATCACAGCACAAAACAAAAAATAACCTACTCTTCCTGATGTACTTCTCTGGGTAGAAGGCACCATCACTCCAGCTGGAGTTGGTCTTCTGGTATCAGCTGCTACCTGTTGTCATCGGCCCCTGGCTGCCTCAGGATTTCTCCAGTCCTTGGGTTGGGCTGAGCATCCCTTCCGCTGACCTTTCAGCTTCGCCTGCCCTGTGATGTTCCTTCTTCACTGTCTGAAAGACTCCGGCAGCAGGGCCACCTCTTAGTCACCTCTGTGCCTCGGGGAGCTGGCACCTAGGCAGGGCTCTACCAATGGTGGTGTTTAATAGGGGTCCTGGTGTTAGGAATCAGTTGGTTTTTGAGGCTTACATTCTTGTAAAAACTTAACGGATCCTAGATGTAAAAATACGGCAAAGCGTTACAGGTGTCATGCTGGGTATTCATTTGGGATTGGTGCTTATTTGAAAATGCATTTTTTTGGTAATGTTTATATCAAATAACTGGTGCACGTTGGAAATTATGTTGTGATAACATGACTCAAAGATATATGAAAATGCATAAGTAGAAGATCTTCAACCCATGGAGCAAAGTTAGCATCGGAATCCTTAGAGTAAAAGGATTTTAAAGTGGAACCTGTTGTCTACCGAGAAGAAAGAGCCTAGCTTCTGGAGTCAGGTAGACCCAGGCTCACGTGTCAGCTCAGTTACGTGACCTGTACTGATTACCTATCCCTTTGGACTTCATTTTCACGCCTGTAAAACGGGAATGATACTGGTGTCTGTCTGACAGGGTTGTGAGGATGATTATGAGTAATGCAGGCAAAGCTCCTAGCACGGCATCAGCCCCATGACCGGTACTGTCTGTGCCAGGCATGGTCGCATGGAGCTTGTGGTGAGCCCTGCAACTGGCCTGTTACTCATTGAAGGCCCAGTACTGTTCCCTGTCGTGAGAGAGGTCAGAGGAGTTTTGCAAGCTTAGTCTGACTGAACAGATCCCATTGAGCCTGTAATGTTTTACTTCTTATAAGTGGGAAAATTATGCCCTGTGCCACCTCAATTAGGGGAAAGAGGGCATTTACTCTTGACAGGAGGGAGGGAGTGAGTGACTGTGTTGACATTAGAATTTTGCAAATTAACTCCTTCATTTAATGTTAAAGCCTGGGACCTGCCAGTCCAACTGTGCTTTAGAAAAGGCGTCTTTTGTATGACTGATAACTTAGATGGATGCTACCATCAAACGGATGCTCACCAAGTGCTTCTTTCCTCACACACAGTTTAAAGTAAGGGAGGCTGTTGGCCACACGCAGACCATGCATTTCCGGTGCTGGCTGTGCGGCCTTGCTCCTGTGTAATCACAGGCAACTTGTTAACCTTTGCGAGCCTCAGTTTCCGTACTGGGGAAAGGGGAATAGTGGTGGTACTCCTGGATTGCTAAGGGTTAAGTATGGCCAGTTAGTATCTGTGCAGTGTGAAGTTCTCGCTAAGTGTAGTGGGTGTCCATAAATTGTAGCTGTCACTGTTACAAGTCTCATAACAGGACATTTCTTCTTCTTTTTTTTTATTAATATATTTTATTATGCTATTATAGTTGTCCCATTCCCCCCCATCATTTCCCTCCACCCTGCACACCCCCTCCCACCCACATTCCCCTCCTTTAGTTCATGTCCATGTGTCATAAGTTCTTTAGCTTCTGCATTTCCCACACTATTCTTGCCCTCCCCCTGTCTATTTTCTACCCACTGTCTATGCTACTTATTCTCTGTACCTTTTCCCCCTCTCTCCTCCTCCCACTCCCCTGTTGCTAACCCTCCATGTGATCACCATTTCTGTGGTTCTGTTCCTGTTCTAGTTGTTTGCTTTTGTTTTAGGTGTGGTTGTTAATAGCTGTGAGTTTGCTGTCTTTTCACTGTCATATTTTTTATCTTCTTTTTCTTAGATAAGTCCCTTTAACATTTCATATAATCAGGGCTTGGTGATGATGAACTCCTTGAACTTGACCTTATCTGAGAAGCACTTTATCTTCCCTTCCATTCTAAATGACAGCTTTGCTGGATAGAACAATCTTGGGTGTAGGTCCTTGCCTTTTATAACTTGGAGTACTTCTTTCCAGCCCCTTCTTGCCTGTAAGGTTTCTTTTGAGAAATCAGCTGACAGTCTGATGGGAACTCCTTTGTAGGTGACTGTGCCCTTATCCCTTGCTGCTTCTAGAATTCTCTCCTTCATTTGAATCTTGGCTAATGTAGTTACGATGTGCCTTGGCATGTTCCTCCTTGGGTCCAACTTCTTTGGGGCTCTCTGAGCTTCCTGGACTTCCTTGGAAGTCTATTTCCTTTGCCAGATTGGGGAAGTTCTCCTTTATTATTTGTTCAAATAAGTTTTCCACTTGTTGCTCTTCCTCTTCCCCTTCTGGTACCCCTATAATTTGGATGTTGGGACGTTTAAAGATGTCCCAGAGGTTCCTAAGCCTTTTTCTTCTTTCTGGTCCACTCCATTGATTTGAGTCCCAGTTTTCCTCCCATCTCTATTGGTTCCCCATGTGTCTTCCTTCATTTCATGTATTGTAGCCTGCATTTTTTCATCTAATTTGTGAGCAAACCAGTAGAGCTTGCTCAACCAATTCTGTGAGCATCCTGATAACCAGGGCTTTGAACTGTGCATCTGATGGGTTGGCTATCTCTTCATCACTTAGAGGAATTTGCTCTGGGGCTTTCATTTGTCCTCCGGTTTGAGCCATTTTTGGTGTTTGTTTTGTTTTGTTTTGTTTTTGGTCAGAGGTTCCTAAGCCTTTTTCTTCTTTCTGGTCCACTCCATTGATTTGAGTACCAGTTTTCCTCCCATCTCTATTGGTTCCCCATGTGTCTTCCTTCATTTCACGTATTGTAGCCTGCATTTTTTCATCTAATTTGTGAGCAAACCAGTAGAGCTTGCTCAACCAATTCTGTGAGCATCCTGATAACCAGGGCTTTGAACTGTGCATCTGATGGGTTGGCTATCTCTTCATCACTTAGAGGAATTTGCTCTGGGGCTTTCATTTGTCCTCCGGTTTGAGCCATTTTTGCTGTTCGTTTTGTTTTGTTTTGTTTTTGGTCTGGTCGCGGCTGTTATGTAGTGAGGGGTGGAGCCTTGGGTGTTTCCCAGTGCGGGGGCAACCCAGTCACTGTGTAGTGACGCTGTATGTGGGGGCGGGGTCTGAAAGGGAACAATGGTGCCTGCTTCGCTCTCTCCTGGATTCGGTCCCTTCCGCCGCTTCCCCTTTGCCTGGACCGTCTGTGTGCGCAAGTGTGGGACCACCTGCTCAGCCAGCCGCCTTGCGTGGCCTCACTGGGTCTGCAGTTGCCACCCTGTTCCCCGGGGTCCACCAGCCGCCTTCAGGCTTGGGAACTGCCAGCCACTGCTGCCTGCGTTCCCGGGTCCGCACCTCCACTTTTTCCTGCCGTGACTCCGCCCCTCTTACCGGTCTGGATGAATGGTTTGTTGGACTTCCGTACAGTTCAATTTTCTATTAGCTCTGGTTGTTTTCTTGTTTTGAAATATTTGTTGTCCTTAATTTTGGTTGTGAGAGGAGGCACAGTGTGTCCACCTACGCCTCCATCTTGGCCAGAAGGCCTCTCATAACAGGACATTTCTGAAAAAAAAAAAATTTAAAGCATTGATTTTTAAGTCATTGAAGCATTGTATAAAGATGGCACTTACAGCTATCTTATGACTGTGAAGAAGAGTGATGTCCAAGGGCGAAATCTGAGGATAGGAAGCTTGTTTCTAACTGGAATAAAGGAATCCCAGTGTATAAAACAGTCCCTAAACTCGACTCCTGATGAAAAATGCAATTTAGCTAGTAGGAGCTAGTGGTCCCAAAAGGGAGTGTCACCCACTGAACAGTCATCGAGCGCCCGCTGTGATGTTTCGTGTACCGAAGTAGGTGCTGGGCATTCAGACATGGGTGAGAGTCAGGCTTTGCACGGAAACACCTACATAGTGAGGGTCTCGGGGGCCGTGCTGTTACTGAGGTCTGCCTCGCTGTTGGTGTTTGGGGAAAAGTCTGCGTCTCTTACATCTGTTCTCTAGTACTGACATTACTGTTTTTTAAGCTTTTCTGTTTCTTATTCATGTCCCTAGGTATATTCCCACAAGAAGGCAAGTAAATATTGGTACTTGAGGGGAAATAATTTTTTAAAAATTTCAATCATTGCCCTGGCCAGGTGGTTCAATTGGTTGGAGCGTTGTCCTGTACACCAGAAAGTTGTGGGTTCAATTCAGGGCACATGCCTGGGTTACGGGTTTGATCCCCAGTCAGGCTGCGGACGGGAGGTAACCTATTGATGTTTCTCACGTTGGTGTTCCTCTCCCCCTACTTCTCTTTCTCTGAAATCAATGAAAACATATCCTCAGGTGAGGATAAAAAACTGGTCATTAAATAATGTACATAATGTTGAATAGAATGAAGCTTTAACATTGTATGCCTTTTCTTCGGATATGTGCTTTATTGTCAGAGCTTTGAACACTCTCAGAAAAACGGAAAAATAATGTTACTCACTAGATGTCATTAACTTCTTAAATATGCTTCTTTACTCTTTCAGAGTTACTGGAGAATGTAACCCTAATACATAAACCGGTATCGTTGCAACCCCGTGGACTGATCAACAAAGGAAACTGGTGCTACATTAATGCCGTATCCTTAGATGCCGTCCCCACGGCCGGCTCACTGCAGCTTTCTCCTCGGGCACGTTTGTCGTAGTTCGGCTTTCATGAGCCATCTACCCTGAATTTTGAAGCCAGAATCTTGGTTCCTTACTTAGTCTGCCTACCTTGCTTATAACAGTGTTATTCCCAATATCCCCACCCCCCCAAAAAGAAGATTTGCTGGCCTGGTAATGGCAGAATCAGGCAAGTTTTAATCTCAGTGGAGTGGTCCCAAATAATAGGGCAGAGTGATCATTTACGACTGGAAATTTGTTTTCATTGATTTGATTATCTTGACTGAACAGCATTCTTGTATGTAAACTGCGGATTGCAGAGTAAACCCTTACGTGGATATCAGAAGGCGGTCACCCCCCTGATTATTTGGTGTGTTCCCTTTTGTGTGTACATATCTAAGTTGTTCAGCGTCCTTGGCTTATTTTGTTTTGTATGCGCTTGTGCCTGATGTGCCTTTTGGAATTTGCGTGTCTGTTTGACTTCCTTTACACTTCCTTGCTGCCGATGTTCAGACACTGCAGGCACTGGTTGCTTGCCCTCCGATGTATCACCTGATGAAGTTCATTCCTCTGTATTCAAAAGTGCAGAGACCTTGTACGTCAACGCCCATGATAGACAGCTTGTAAGTGAGGTGCTTAAAAATGTGGTGAGGGAGCGGGTTTCCCCCTCTGATCATCGGAACGCGTGTAGTTCAGCGAAGTTCTTAGTTTCCTGCAAGTGAATTCTGTAATTCTATTTTTTAATTTAGCATTTATGATTTTGTGTAGAAGTTAACTAGAAATGCAGTTGAAGCATTGTTTATTTTCTTAGATCCAGGGAATTAAATTTTAGTGTTTATCAGTTTATCACTTACAATTGACCAAAATTTTATATAGAAAAGACTTAGGAACTCACTAGCTATTACGACGGCATTGGTTGCCTAAAATCTGCTATCTTCATACTAATTAATATTTTATGTGGCCATCATGGCTTTTTACTAAAAGCATGTTCTTTGAAACAATGCACTACTAACCATTTTTTCTCCCACGTTTAGTGTTCGGCTAATGAATGAGTTTACTAATATGCCAGTACCTCCAAAACCCAGACAAGGTGAGTGGAAGTGAGGTCTTCTGATGTTAGTACAGATTGTGAGTTGGGAGGTCAAATGACTGAATTTGATAAATTCAGCCTTGTTGGGAAAAAAATGTTTTTTTAAATATAAGTTACTATACCTATGCTGTTTTCAACAATGGATGAGCATGGGAGAGAGTTTGGATGACTTCGACTTGCATTATTTTCAGACTTCCTTTTTGTTACAAAAATCTATGTTCTCTTTCCACTGCAGCTCTTGGGGATAAAATCGTGAGGGATATCCGCCCTGGAGCTGCCTTTGAACCCACATATATTTATAGACTCCTGACAGTCATCAAGTCGAGCCTGTCTGAAAAGGTTTGGGACTCCTCTGTTGTAGCCAGTATAAAGTGTTGCCTTTTATTCCATTTTGTGCCTTAACTTTGCTTACTCAGTGCTTGCTCTCTGCTTTAAGTGCTGTTATTGGCGGGTGTGTTTAGTAGGTTTAGGCTTTTTGTAGAGTCAGTAGCTTGGATGAATTTAAAGAGGATGGTGGTAATCATCGTAATCATCATAATCAGAGCCAACTCACTTATCACTTACTGCACCAAGTACTGTTACAAGTTCTTTTATGTATTCCCTTAATTAACCCTGTGAGTAAAGTGGGATTAGTCTTTATTTGTTACATTTGAGAAAAGTGAAGTCCTTGTTCAAGGTCACACAGCTAATAAGTGGCAGAGCATGGCTTCAGAGTCAGCTCCTTAACCACTGCACTGTACTGCCTTTGAGGCAGAACGGGGGATCCAGTCGGGGGTAGTGGCAGCAATCAGGAGAGGTTCTGCTCTCATACTCACAGGCTTTAGCTGCTTCTCAGGCCCTTGAGCCAAAGGGGACATCTGGGGCTGCTCCTTTCACAGCCCTGGTGCTAACGAGAACCCTGGGGCTATGCAGAGAGATGGCCCTCCGCACCCAGGGCTTGGTCTTCTGTTTCATTTAACCAAAAAAAGCAACTCTGAAATAACTTTTTCTTATAAAGATAATATATATTTATTGTAGAAACTTTCAGAAATACAGAGAAGCATAATAAAAGTTATTAGTTCTGTCACTTAAAGATAGGTGTTTAGTCCGCTCCCCACTTTCTTCCACCCTCTCCCTCCCCCAGTCTCAGCTGTCCAAAGAAAAACTCAACATGTTTTGGGGGTAAACACAGTATATGGAGATGTGTTGACAATTTAAAAGGCAACGTAGCTTGAATATGCAGGTGTTACATTTCTTGCTGGTCTTAGATAGTAAGTGCTTAAAACGAATGTGATTGTGTTTGACCTTGTCAGGGTCGACAAGAAGATGCTGAGGAATACTTGGGCTTCATTCTAAATGGACTTCATGAGGAAATGTTGAACCTAAAGAAACTTCTCTCACCAAATAATGAAAGTAGGTTATGCTGTATTTGCTACAAAAATCTGTGAGAACATTTTCTTAAGAATTATTTTTAAATGAATGTTATGTACTCATATATTAAGTTGCTTCTCCCCCCCCCCCATCATTTCCCCTTCAAAATTCCTTACTCGTTAAGATAACTAGTTATTTTTACATTGCCCATTAGGTACCGCTGAGAATGTTTTATTTGGGTAAATCTGATAAGTTTATCCATATATGTATATTTGGATAAATTGGATATATTTGAAAAAAAAAATCTCTGCTTTTTTTTCTTTCAATTTTTAATTAGGAAAATGATCAAACTGAAAAAAATAGCATAGTGACTACCTCTATCACTGCTGGATTCTGAGATTGCTCACCTGTCATCATTCTCTCCACATGCACACGAAGTGTGTGTGCGTATTTCTCCTGAAGCCTTCAAAATTCAGTTGCAGATAGCAGTGTAGTGCACCCCGAAGTGCTAAAGCGCGCATCTCCTGAGAAGAAGAGAATTTTTCTCCATGTCTAGCGTCCTTAACCTAATTAAGAAAAATAACAGTAACTACATGATAATGCCTCCTTTCTAGTCCGTCTTTAAGTCTCCCCGCTCGTCCCAAGAATGGCTTGCACAGCCGTGTGTGCAGGCAGGGGTGCGGTGGTCACACACGCTGCT
Organism: Glossophaga mutica; assembly: GCA_039655065.1. Classification (NCBI taxonomy): domain Eukaryota; kingdom Metazoa; phylum Chordata; class Mammalia; order Chiroptera; family Phyllostomidae; genus Glossophaga; species Glossophaga mutica. The sequence goes on from CM077315.1 coordinate 28,276,280, forward strand.
CTCGATGTAGAGCGCGCCCTGGTTTCGTTTTAAAACTATAGATGGCCAGTCTGGGTAGGTAGTGCATGTAGAACCTTCTTTTTTTTTGACTTTAGTATTTTAACTTTTTGCTGTTCTTGTAAATAGTAACCTAAGCAGACTGTGTACTTTTCAGAACTTACTGTTTCCAATGGACCCAAAAGCCACTTGGAGAACGAGGAAGAGCAGGAAGAACCAGGCGAAGGAAGTGAGGATGAGTGGGAGCAAGTGGGCCCCAGAAATAAGACTTCAGTCACACGCCAGGCGGACTTTGTCCAGACTCCAATCACCGGCATTTTTGGTGGACACATCAGGTTTATGCTTTTCTGGAATAATTTCCTATTTGCTTTCTTCAGGGTTTTGGAATTTTGCTAAAGGGGGAAGGTATGAAACTTGTCCTAAAAATTTTGACCTCGTGGTTTGTTTACCTTTACACCTCCATGCCCTCTCTTTTCTGGGACTTCCAGCCCTTCTCTCGCCAGTCCCCACTGCTTTCACTCCACGCGTCGTGGCCTTTCTGTGAGGGCGCTGTCCCCAGGGGCCTGGCCACCCCTGTGAGTTCCTCACTGCCCCTGTCAACATTGACATTTCCGTAGTTCTGCTGTTCACAGCTCGGTAGGTAGGGAAAGACAAGTTCATCGAAATACATGTGTTGTTACAAGAAGAAATTCAGGTATCTGATTGGAGGGATTTTAGGCACTAAGACCAAGTCAGAAGGTTAAGGGAATGTAGGAGAGATACTTTTACCCAGAGGAGGTCGTGTAACCTAGGCTGGAGTACCTGGCACCTCTTCTGCCCCAGTTCCCTCAAACCACTGCTTTTCGTGTATTCACCAAGGTTTATTTATTTACATTAGAGCCATTTAGTGCCGCTGGGATGCGAAATTCACTAAGACTCATGCCATCTCCAGGGAGGTTTGCTCCCCCAGTGTGAAAGGACCTCGGTACAGCACAGTTCCTCTCCAAAGGCCTCTCGGCAGAACCTCCCATGTTTCAGTGAGACCTTAGCCTGCCGCTGTCCCGACTGCCGTGTGTCCACAAGAACTAGCACCCTTTCAAGGCATCGAGGGTTAGTTCCATCCTTCCCTGCTCTGAAACAACTTGGGTTGAGCACCTCTCAACAGGCTAATGAAAACCTCAGGAAATCTGCCCGGACTGCCTCGAAAGCTAGTCAGTGACGGCGTAGGACTGGATTTAGAAGCCAGTGCCACCGTGTGACCTTGAACAAGTTAATGTATGCCCTCATTGTGAGTTACTCCCAGGGCCCGTCTCCGTTCTGGAGTCACCATGTCAGCCTGTGGTCAGGTGCTCTGGGAACGCCCAGCCTCCGGTAGCTGCCGCTCTCTCTTGTATGGCTCCTTGGGTTGGGCCGAGCTGGGAGCAGGAAGCAGCGAGAGGAGGCCGGATGCGCTCTGGTGTTAGCATTCTCGGGCACCCAGGGACTGGAGGGGGTGATGCGGGAACAGAGCAAGTGGATGCAGTGAGAGCACCGTATTTTTGCCCAGGCACAGTGTCAGCACTGCAATGCCGCCGATGGCCAGCATACCCAAAGGTACCACAGTTGTCCGAGAATGACCACTGGGAGAAAGCAGAGTCCACTTTGGAACCTTTCTGACTTTGCCTGAATGGCTCTGCCATGCTGCCTAGTGGCCTCAGCCTCCGCAGGCTCTTTTTGTTGAGATTGGTTGTTGGTAGGTCTGTTTGGAAAACGGTAAAGGAAAGAGGAGTTGCTTCTTCTACTTGAGGAACTCCTTTTCTTTGTACAGTAGCTGTCCTAAATATGATTCTTTATTCAGACCAGTTGAAAGGTTTTCTTCCAAAATTCTTCCTCTGCTGGTGGCTTTTTAGTTTCCCCAGAAAAACCAGAACCTTTCTCCACCTTTTCCCCCTGGGGCACTTTTGATAAAATCAGGCCCTTTGAGCCACGAGGACCACTTCATGATTTCTTTACCAGGTTTAATTAGTGGTTTTCCTACCATTCCTCTCAGAACCAAGGGAGTAGCTGTCCGTCTCAAGTCTTTACACTTAAAAGAAGCGTGGAGATCCCTCCTAAGATGGTGTTGGGAAAACAGCATACGAAAGTTAAACCCTCAGCAGAAAAGCTTTTAGTTCGCTCTTCATGCATCTGCTCCGAAAAGTCTGAATATCTGGCCACACCCGTTTTATTCCGTTTATAAACTAGGTCACTTAGGCTGCAGAAATAGATCCCTTGTTGAACTCTTGGAACGTTTCCTTGCTGAGGCTAAGTGAGAGATGGGCCGAACACACAATTTTTACTCAGAAAAACTTAGAAAAAGAAAAATGAAATGAAAAACCAGCTAAGAAAACAAGGTTGGATTGGCAGCCGTCTTCCTGCGGGAGGCAGCCCTGTTTCCTGGAACGTTCGCTTGTTTTTTATTACACTCGCCCCGCTCCTCTTCTTTGTAAGTCATTTTTATAGAGGAAAATGCCATTAAGAATATTCTGTTTATCCTGAGGTTTCCTCTGTTTTATTAGAGCAGGCTATGATACCTTGAGAGAATGAGAAGTGTCAGCATTTCGAGGCCATGGCAAGCAGTCACATTTATTAACTGGTGCGTTCATTAAATGTGGAGCGGAGGTGGAGGAATTTGAAGGCGAAATAAGTGTTCTTCAGAGCGCTGAACTGGGGGAGTTATCAGCCGCTGTACTTCGTTGTTAGAAATACTTAGGAGGTGGCATTCAGCAAAATTATTTTTAAATTCACTATGTCTTTGGCTTTTCTGTTTTTTTCCTGGTCTTCTGAAAGTGATATTGAATAATCTTATTTTTAGTGTTTATTCCTCTTGTTGGATAATCTTAAGAGAAAGTGGGAAGAGGTGGTCTCTTAAATTTTTTTGTTTTTGTGTTCAATTCTTAGATCTGTGGTTTACCAGCAGAGTTCAAAAGAATCTGCCACTTTGCAGCCATTTTTCACGTTGCAGTTGGATATCCAGTCTGACAAGATACGTACAGTCCAGGATGCATTGGAAAGCTTGGTGGCAAGAGAATCTGTCCAAGGTTATACCACCAAAACCAAACAAGAGGTATATTCATGGTTGATCTCGAACCTCTCTACTGAGGCACTCTGGTGTGGCGGAAAGAACACAGTATTAGGAATGAGGACAAGTGGATTTGAGTTCTGCCTCTTAAATCAGTTGCTTAAATTTTTTGGACTCCTTTAAGTTTTCACATTTTTTGATGAAATGGTCTAAACAGATGATCGTAACAACCTTTTTTAGCTCTGAATCATGTAGCACAAGGTAATGGTCTTGCAGATTATTTATCCTGAGCTACATTTGCGTGTCTGGCAATCTAACCACGATACCACAAAGTCAGTTCTGCCCCTATCAGAGTCTGAACGGCTTACTTACATTCCAGATATCATAGAGCACAATGTCATGAGATTAGGACTTGAAAGAGATTCAGAGCACATCTGTTTTTGCATTTGATTGTAGATCTTCAAGGATATTGAAATATTGGGAGTAATTGTTCTGGTGCCTGTTGTTCTTTTATTTGATCTGAAAAAGATAAAAATCCGTCTTCATGCATTGGGAAGCAGATTATAGCTTAGTGTGGTGTACTTGTCAGCTTAGTCAGGAGAGATGGTAAGAGTCTGCTTTTCGAGAGCTTATTAGTTCCCAGCTGTCCAGATGTGCTGGCATTTGCCAGTTTCTGCCTGTACAGTTGAGGGTGCTTTCTCCATTGTATATCCTGAATCGTGGCAGCGAATTCATAAACGTGTGCTGGGGAGATGAGTGCCAGGTAGTTGTGGGCGGGGCTTTTTTTTGAACAGTTTGTAGTATTCCTCTGAAGCTCGGTAATTCGAGGGGGACCCAACACCAACCAGAATTATCTTCTGGAGGGCAGGCCCCTTGCAGTACAGGCTTTCCCCGCTGGGTGAGTGTTCTGGGAACCCGTCTGTATCTGTGTACCAGCCGGCGTTGTGTGAGGGTGTGTTCAGTTTCGGTGAAGACTCGGCGCATCTGCCCATTTCGTGATGGGTGATTTACAAGCATCCTACCCACGCTGCACAGAGCGTTCAGCAGTTTTTGACCAGAAATGGCATAATCCTTATGCCCCACCCTCCTCGTCAACAGCTCTCGGTCTCTGAGCATCCTTTTTTTGTTTCTCTGGATGAAAAAAGTCCTCAAAGGGAAATGTTTTGCCGATGTAAAAGAGGTGAAACAAAAAACGGCAGAAGTACTAAAAGGCATCAAAATTGACAAGTTCAAAAACTGTTTCGAATGATGGAAAAAAGTCTTCATTGGTGTTTTGCATCAAATGGAGAGTACTTTGAAGGTGGCCGAAGTTTAAACATGTAAGAATAAATACTCAGTTTTTTAATAAATACATTTGGTATTTTTGGAGTCCCCCTCGTAGTGGCTGCAGGGTGAAGAAAGACGTCCCAGCGTAGAACTCCCGTCAGCCCCTTGCACGGCTGCGGCGGACATACCCTTGCCTTGCAGCTGGTGCCCTGAGTGAAGGACAGAAGTAGTGGGTGCTCCTCTGGAGTCTTCAGTTCATCAGGGGTCTCTTGCTTCGGATTGGCCAAGCCAGCCTGTTGGGGGATTTGCAGAAGTTATGCCTAACCTTCCACCATATTTTCTGATTGCTTCTCACAGGCAGTTTTGTTTAAGATACAAAACTGGTAGAAGCCAGTGACGGAAATTTGGCAGTTGGCTTTGTGAGAAAGCTAAGAAGATTCTGGTGGTGGAACTTAAAGGAAGAGAAAGACAGTAGATACCTGTTTCAGGGAGCTTGGTTTGTGTGGCAGGGTTGTGAATGGCAGGGTTGTGTGGCTGTGGGGACTGTCCACTGGCTTGTTGTGTGGCAGCCGTGGCTCCAAAGGTGGACTCGCTCGTCCTGGCCACCGTGCCACTCCCCCTGCTCTCTTCTCTGAGCCAGCCGTGCGGGTCTGCCTACTCGTCCTGCTGCCACGGCTGTCCCCGGGCTGCCTGGAAAGCCCTGTGTGATCCCCTCCTTTGCTTCTGCTGCCCTTACACTTGGGAGTTTGGGGAGGGTGGAGCGGGAAGTGCAGGTTGAAGTGGAGGGAAATGGTGGCCTGTTGTCAGAGAGTGGGAAGGAAAGAGGATTTATTCTAGATAGCCAGTTTAGAGGAAGACTCAAGAAAGAAGGGGCATTTTGGTGGAGCCTTAAACATGAAAAAGAACAAGGCTGACTGTTCTAGCTCCAGGACTAGGGTGCTGTGTGGTTATCAGATAAGAGTGAGCACTCAGAAAGATGTGTGGGGAAGAAGTGTTTTGGACAGCTTGTGATGTCTGTAAAGAGCAAAGAACACGTTTGCTGGAGTGTGGGGTTATTTTATTTTATTTTATTTTATTTTTAAAAACACTGAATTTGATTTTACTACATTTTTAGGACAAATGTCTTTTTTTCTGTGGAACACAGGATGATATTCCATTGGAGAATATGATTATACAAAACATTGCTATATAGAAAAGGTCTGCTTTTGTTGAGTGGTAAGAAAGTGTGCCTCAGTTTGTCTGGAAACCCAGGACACATTTAAGAAATTTAGAGTAGCCCCCTAAAGAAGTGCTTGAAATTTAAGGTCAGAATCCTAGGTTGCTGCACTGAGAAGCATCCCAGAGATACCGTAGTCCGGCTCCCTTGACTCACAGGTGCGGAAACTGGAGTCATCAGCCCTGGTTTGAACTTGGAGCTGTGGTCACACGTGCACTCACTCACGAGTTCCAGTTAGGTACAGAGGCACCGGAACATGAAGACTGATGGGCATACGGAGAGGCAGAAGGTGGTTTCCACACCTGGGATCTTAGTCTAGGTGGGCGGGCGGGCGGGCAGGCAGGGGTCTGTGAACTCACCAGACCTGAGAAGCGGTGACCGCAGTTTGCTTTCCGCAGTCTGGCCCTAAGGTGCCTTCAGCCATGTACGCGTGCAGTCTTCCAAGAGCTTTTCCAGCACTGTCTGTGCCCTGCTGTCTTTCAGACTATTGCTTTAACAAATGTTTCTACACAAAGTATTCTCCATGTGAACACAGGAAGCCTCAGGAGTTTATAAGTTCAGAGAGCATTAAAGGAATTAAGTATTGTTTGTGAAGTTGTATTTTAATAAAAAGCACTCATTAGACCTGTGAAAGAGTATATCAAATTAATGGTTAGAATGAATAGTTTTAGTGTTACTTAAAGCATCCACTTCAAGAAACACATTGGCCTCAGTTTTATCAAAACTATAAGTTATTAAAAAACAAGCTAATTCATATATAACTCAAGGTACAAGCTAATAGATATATAACTCAAGGTTAGCTTTTTTACAGTTATGCTAATTGGTTGTTAGTGCTACAGAGCAAAGGTCCTTACCGTGAGCTCACGTTGGGGCTCGGGGACCCCCAGCAGCAGTGAGTGACATAGGCCCTTTTCCGAGAAGACCGCCGTGGCTTTCTAAGCTTTCCCAGAGGCCCCTCGGCCCAGGTGCGGGGAGGGGTGGGGTGGGTGAGAAGCACAGCGGCGTCTCGTGAGGAGCCAGCGCCCCGTGCAGGGCTGCAGGGAGGCGGCGCCAGCGCGTCCTGTGTGCTTTGTGTCTCAGGTTGAGATCAGCCGGAGAGTGACTCTGGAAAAACTCCCTCCTGTGCTCGTGCTGCACCTGAAACGCTTTGTCTACGAGAAGACCGGCGGCTGCCAGAAGCTCATCAAAAATATTGAGTATCCCGTGGACCTGGAAATTAGTAAAGGTAATAAGTATGTGCAGCAAAAGCCTTCGTGGTGACAGGACCCCTGGAGGTCTGGGAGCTCGGCACAGTGTGCGTCTTTAGAATGTCAGGACGAGTTTTTTCATGACTTTTTGTTGTGACTGTATTGACTCTTAATAGACCTTTTCTATTAAAATTCTCATTGAAATGGCTTTTTAAAAATCATAAAATTTTACTAGATTAGAAAAAATGGGCTTTATCCATTAAAATGAGTGTCATTTTTCTATAAAGAATTTAGATTAATGGTACAAAATAATTTTTCTTATACTACATATTAACAACAGTGTGGAGCAGCCTGGTTAAATAGACGGCTTCTAGGGGGTTGAGACTGTGTCCCGTAGGCCACTGGGGGTTGGTGGGACCTGGCCGCAGGAGCGTGCGTGGCGGACTCACGGCATCTGTCAGCCACACGTCTCCGCAGTGGAGCTGGGCTCGGCAGCGGCCGCGCCCCCACCCCGGCCACAGCGCTGAGTGGACGTTGTCCTGCTGAAAGTACAGCTCGAAGGAAGCGTTCCTTGAAAGCTTCAGAATTTGTGAAAAACTGTATCGTGTGACACTGAAGCTTGGAACAAGTTAGGTGATTTTCAAATATCAGGCTGTCTGTCTGGAAACAGGACAAGGGACATGCGGCAGTGTCTCTGGGTCTCATACAGCCCCTGGGTCCCTGTCAGCTTCCTCTTCCTTCCCTCCTCACGGCGCGGGACGCACACTCCCGGCCCTTCGGGCCAGGTGCCTCAGGAACTGGTGGGTGGCTGCCTTGTGTTTACGATCAGCTTCTCCACCCCAGGGATGTTCCACTTCCTTCTGCGTAGGGTTCGCACTCTGGCTCTCCAGCCCCGTTCTTGGGCGTTGCCCCCTGTGGTTGGTAGGTGGGACCCCCGTGCTGGTTCCTGGCCCTTCCCCCTCACACACTGAGCTGCTTCTCTCACAGGCAGCGTGTTTCTCTGATCCCGTCTCGGGACCAGAACAAGGGAAAGGCTGCAGCTGAGAATCATGCTGGGTCGTCTGTCCCGTTCGCACGGCTTCCAGGAAACAGCTTGCAAACGGTCGGACAGGCATCCTTGGCCCCACTCTTGCATCTTTCCTCATCCTCAAATTAACTGTCTGGATGGACTGACTTACCTGGTTTCTACGCTGATTTTATTTGCGTAGCTTTCCTTGTTACATGCGTTGTGTGTGTGTGTGTCATAATGTAGTTTTGCTGTTTTCATTATATGTATTTCTATGTCGGCTGCCACCGTGAGTGCTTTCTAGGGGAGGAGATGGCAGAGGTGGGGGCGAGGGGAGGAGCTGGTAATCTCCAGCTGAGCTCCCTGGCCATCGGCGCTTCTGCACCGGGGCCGTGTGCCTTCCCGGCCAGCCCGCGGACTAGTGCCTGTGGGGGAGCCGTCTCGCTGCCACGGAGGAGGAGGTTTGCAGTCTGACTCACGTGAAAACCTTTTAATTCTTAGGGTTTCCAGGACTGGGTTGGTTTTTGTTGTTGTTTGTTTGTTTGTTTGTTTTGCCTTTAGGTGGGCAACTTTTTCCCCACTTTTTTTTGGGGGGGGGAGGACATCTGCTTTTAAAGGGTTTCTAGCATGAGTTTAATAGGTTCAGTATATTGCTCATATTTCTTTAATGAATTGGTTGCCTGGTATGTCTGTTACTACACTGCCCAGCTAATTCCCTCATGGGTCATTTTTTATGCAGATAAAGGGATGGAGTTTTGTTATGTTTTCTGGTCCACCAGCTGGTTTCCGTGAGTGGAGACTGCTGTTACCCCTTGGCTTCTGTGATTCTGAGCTTTTCTGTTAGTGCTTTTGTAGACTGGAGCTGTCGATATTTTGTCTTTCAGAACTGCTTTCTCCAGGAGTTAAAAATAAGAATTTTAAATGCCACAGAACCTATAGACTATTTGCAGGTAAGTAAATCTGTGCACTGTTACCGTGTTAAAGCAATAATAAAAGAGTTTCTACCCGGGCACAATTCTGCTGTAATACCACTTAACATAGACAGTAGCTTTCACTATTGGTGTCACAGTGGACTTTTTAAGTCAGAATATCGTTAGAAAATGTGTCTCTCAGCTGAAATTCGGTGCTTGGAATTCGACAGAATATCCTGTCAGCTCTGAGCTGAGCCCAGCGTAAGACCTTGTTTGACACGATCGCCTCTGTCTCTGAGACACAGGAGTGGCTTTGGGTGGCCAGGCTGGCGATGAGAGGACAGGATCTTTTCTCACTGCAGTTTCGCTGCCTGAGGTACAGGATGCTAGGGAGGGCCGTGACATGGAGCCACCCAACTGGGCTGAGTGCCATGCTGGCGTTCCGCCATGTTTTCTTGTTCATGGCACCACCACGTGTGCGTGAGGGGGTGGCCCACGCTCACATGCTCCTCAGTCACAGGAACCCCCGCGTGGGGGCGGGGGGCCCCTGGCACAGCCCTGTCCCAGAGCCAGGGGCCTTGAAACCCCTTCTCTCCCGGCCTGGAGCTTCCTGCAGTGCCAGCTTGTCTTCAAGGCCTTTTTTTTAGTCTTTCTCTTTTATATCACCCCAGTCTCCTGGGCCTTGGAGGCTTTGTCTCTCTTGATAATTATTGCTTACAGCAATTGTGTTTGCTTTTGCAGCCGTTTTTGTTGGAATTTTCTAGCTTCTCTATTAACCCTTTTGTGTTGCATTTGGCGAGCCTGGTTGTGATTTAAAGTAACACTGCTTGACCCTCACATGTGTATTAGCCTTTCTGTTAGATCCCCTTTGTGTAACTCGTTCATTCTTGACAACTGTCCTGAAAGGTAAGTGGCGGTGTTCCCATTTTATAAAAGAATAAGCTGAAACTTTTACCCAAGAGGATCATTCACTATTGTGACCTGCCGAGCAGGGACCAAAGAATTGTTAGTAAAATGCATGAGCTTTTTAAAAGAAAGACTGTCATTCTCAGTTTTGTTCCTGCCAGGCGGCTGGCCAGCTGTCTGTGACGTGTGGACATAGTAGTTACCAGGCTGCTGCTTAGGAAACCCGAATGCATGTAGTGTGCTATTCTGTTCTGAATTTGTAGAGTGGAAGTGTTGTAATAGAAAATACAAATGAGTTAAACCCACAGGTCCTTTAAATCCTACGGACTCCGTCACTTTGAAAAAGCTCTCACCCCAGTCCATCCGCTAGGTCTTGGAGGTGGAAACCCAGCATGAGCACCCCGAACTGGATTTGGAGTCAGTGTCCTCCCGGCCTGGGGGCAGCCTCGGTCGCTGCAGCCCGCATGTGGTTAGGCTGTGACCTTGCGTTGGTGCCACCGTTGGTTTCTCACCTGATTGTCCTACGGTCTTGCCGTCCCGTGTGACCAGTCATGATTATCCCGAGGCTGGCCAGGGCGAGGGCTGCCCATAGGCACACACTCAGCCCGGCTGGCAACCCTTGCGTCCCCTCTGGGGCGGGTGCTGTGAGTCATCATAGAAGATGATTCACAGAAAACCTAGAATTCTCATTTTTGCATGCAGTGTAGCCTATTTCTACACTGTTTCTACATCACGAACAATAACTTCAATGAAAATCCATTTTATTGTAATGTAATTCACTAATCATTCTCTAGTGCGTATTTAGGTTTTGTTCATTTTTTTCATTGTCATAAAGTTTTTGTCTAAGACTCAGATACTCTTTAGAACAGTCTCGAAGTGGACTGGGCTAGATCAGGTGTCTGGATGGGTTTCAGGTGATGGTTAGTTCTGCCACTGCTGGTCTGGAGGAGTGTCGTTTAGGCTCTGATTTCCAGTCCTCTCTCTCAAGAAGTGACCATTCAGATGGTGGATGGCCCTTGTCAGCGGGCTGACAAATGGAACAGCCCTCCTCAGTAGGCGCTGGCTTTACTGTTTGTGACATGGTGAACATTTAAATATGTTGTTAAGGTGTATACTTGTAACTTTTTGTAAATGGTTGAATGTTTTGTGTTTGACGAAGTTGCTTCGCGTGCGTACATGTCCCTCTCCCCCCCGTCCTGGTGCGGCGTTTCACGAGAAAGACAGGGTTTCGGAGGTAGTCAGGTGGGGGCCTGCGAGCTGTCGGTGCGCACCGCCTGTCTCACTGGGTCCCCTCCCCTCTCTTCCAGTGGTCTACCATCATGGCAGCAGCGCGACGGGCGGTCATTACACTACAGACGTCTTCCAGATCGGTCTGAACGGTTGGCTGCGCATCGACGACCAGGCGGTCAAGGTGATCAGCCAGTACCAGGTGGTGAAGCCCACTGCAGACCGCACAGCCTACCTCCTCTACTACCGCCGAGTGGACCTGCTGTGACCGCCTCTGCGCTGTGTGCCCACGCCCGCTTGCAGCCCACGGCTCACCGACTTCCTTCCTCTCTTTAGTGGCGCTCTAGAGAGAAACTTCCTCCCTCCAGCAGAAACGGGCTCGAAAGGAAAGGAGATGCCTTGCAGTTTGTGCGCGACGTAGTTTACGTGGACTTCTGGCTTCAAGTCAAAATCATTTGGTTGAAACAGACTCTCGCTTGATTTAAGAAAATACACAGAAATCCATAATTCTGAAATAATGCTGATTCCTGAGTAAGAAGGGGAACTTGTATTTGATTCCTAGTCTGATTGCTTAGAATAAATTCTGCACCAGCAACACTTGTAAATTTGTGAAAATGAATTTTATCTTTCCTTAAAAAATGAATTTTTTAGTCCATCACACTTTCCTCCCCACCCTTTAGTTTTTGATAAATGATAAAAATGAGCCAGTTATCAGAGAAGAAACAGTTCTTCAAAAGAAAAATAAACACAAAAAATAAGTTGCTGGTTCCTAAAAATACATTCTAATAATTGTGTGATGAGAAACTGCTTACATACGCGTTACAGATCAGATATTCGGCGTTGAGGTGTCAGTCACATCGATGGGTGATTGTGACTTTATTGCCAGTAGAAGATTTCAAATTGCATTCATGCTTCTGTGTACGCACAGTGAAACACGGGCAAAATAATGAAGATGGAGCTTTCCTAGAGTCTGCTCTGTTCACTTCTGCCTGCTCTTCTGTAATCCGCGTCTCCAGTTGTACACAGTTCAGTGATACCTAGGATATAAAGTCGTCGCCCATCAATAAAAATCACAAAGTTGGTTTAACACCGTGCTTAGTGTTTCTTTGACTGCAAGCGCCTTTCCCGGCCACCGGGACTCGGGCCCCTGGATCGGCCTGGCGTGTTCGTGAAAACCGAACCAAGGCGCGGGCTATGCTTGTTTAATGTTTCTGCAGTTATGACTGTGGTGATCTGGGCCCGCGGGTTTGTCTGAGTCTCCAAATACGGGACAGGGGAGATCAAGTCTCCCTGCATGTTTCTGCGTCTGGCACCTTTTCCTTGCGGGCCGCTGGGGCGTCTCAGCAGCACCACACGCCACCCTTGGGTTGTGGAAAGGAAGCCTTCCTAGACAGAAGAGGTGAAGAGGAGACGCAGGCACACCCGGGTCAGGCCACCCCCAGTGGCTCTTGGGCCACTGGGCCCCATGCAGACAATTCATAGAAATGTCCTTGGACCCCCAAAGAGGCAGCCGTACACGGTCCCAGTCTGTCTCCCGAGCTCTTCCCCTTCCCACCCGGTGTTCCCAGTCGTGGGCCGTGCCCGCCGCTGCCAGCCCTCTTTCCCCCACCCCCAGGCTCAGAGCTTGCTGTTAAATCCCGTCCTGTCACTTAACCCGCTCATTCTGTTGTTACCAGCCGTATTACAATTTGCTTCTCATTAGAATCACGTACAGCTCTTACGGAAGCTGTGGTGTTTGGAAGCTGAATTAACTTTGGAGGAAGCAGCCCACACCAGCAGTAACCCGGCTGAAGACGAAGTGAAGCCCTGTTCGGAAGCACTGCCCTGAGCTCAGGACGGTCACGCTGTGAGCCCTGTCATGCCTCTTCCGTTGGGAATGGCTTCTCTGTCCTGAGTACTCAGCCTCCGGAACTGGTGTTGGTCGTTCGCACCCAGCAGGATAAAGTGGCTCTTTATTATTTAAAGTTATTCAAGTGTCTCCTGTGAGTCAGTCTCATGGCGCTCGGGTCCCGAGTGCCTCTCATGGGAATCCGACAGGAGGCCAGGCAGTGCTGTCGTTGGTACCCCAACCTGCTTCCGAATGTTAAAGCACATCCAGTGTTTCTGGATGGGAAATGTTTCCCTCAGATCCCATTCAGGTGTTTCTCCGTAATCTTTAAATTATAAAGCCCAAAATGCATTGGAAATGACATACATCGAGAAACTTACTTTGAAAGATCACCTAAGTTCCTCTCGAAAGTGGAGAGATTAAGTCCAGTGGGACGTTCATGTGTCTTGGTCCGTGTGTACTGTGTGATGCTGGTCCACCCTTGAGTTGCTGTTATCTGTGGCATGCCCGCACCTTTTAGTTCAGCTGTGTGGCAACCCACACAGGGCTCCACTGTTACCTGCAGGTGAGTGTGCTGGGTTTGGAAGGTGGGAGCTAGCTCTGCTCGAAAGAGCCTGCGTAATCCCATAGTGCCGAACAACTCCGGTTGTACGTGTGACCGATGTAGCTGCCCGGTTTTGCTGGACCAGCACGTCTGGATCAGCAGACCGAAGAGCCTAACTCAGGAAGGGACGGAGTAAGTAGCAAGAAAAAGCCAGCCTGCAATTACGAGTTACCTGCATTTGGCCCCTGGAGTGGAGCATTGGATCATTCCAGTAAATCCAGCATTTTCTAGGGTCCCAAGTGAATGGTGGGCTTCTCTGTGATACTGTTCTTGAGACTTTGGACTCAGCGTTTAGTGTTTTGTGCTGTAATGTTCAGAGTTTTTTTTTTTTTTTTGTAAATTTCATAGACTGTTTCTCTGGCTTCAGGTCGTTCACGCAATAGAACTTTGCCCATTAACAACTTGGTGGTGTTGATATAAATTTTTAGTGAGTTTTCTTTATTAGCACTCGATACGTCTTTACAGATGACTCTTAAACTAATGGGAAGGCTGAGTTATTGTCAGAAGTTTACTATAGGGAGGATTTTCTTTAATGTGTCAGTTATTATAAGACTTGGACGTTCTCTTCCAGGGCAGAATGGAATGAGTGCAGTATCTGTTGGCCCAGTAGCCAAGAAGGTCGTGGCACGAGCCACTGCGGGTTTCATTCAGAATTTAAAAACGGCGGTCACTCCGTTGTCCTATTTGAATAACTGTAACACTGTGCTTTCATTTCTCAGTGTAGTCACGTCGCCGTGATCTGATCAGGGGTGTCCGACCTGCGGCCCACGGGCCACATGCAGCGCAGGGTGGCTGTGAATGTGGCCCAACACAAAATCACGAATTGACTTGAAACATTATGAGACTTTTTTGTGATTATACATCGCAGTGTATTTAATGTGTGGCCCAAGACAACTCTTCCTTCATTTCGTCCCAGGGACAGACACCAAAAGGCTGGACAGCCCTGCAAGTGCGGTGGACACGAGCAGGGGTTCGTGTGTCTGCCTTGGTGGACATTCTGTAGGCCCTCACAGGCTGCTTCTACTTGACCGGGCCAACCGGTTAAAAACTTGAGGTGGCTGTCAAAGCCGGTTGTTTCGAATTACCCAAACCAAGCGAGGAGTTCGGTGTCGTACAGCGGTCAGCTCACCTGACGAATCAATCGGTGGTCGCCGGTTGTGCCAGTAAGGGCCACAGCAGTCCGATGACTTGCTTTAGTCCATCAGGGGACAGAAGACCCGACCGAGGCTTTCCTGACATTTCTCTACCTCCACAAAGAAAATCCAGTTGACTGTCCCGGGGAGGGCAGCGTATCCGTTACACCAACTTCCTGAGGGTCATGGACTTCGAAAACACGAGACAAAATCTGAGTGTTTTAGAAATAGTTCCTGTCCATCCAGGGCAGGCGTTAACAGCCAACTCCACACGCAACCCTGTGTTTTCCCCTGGAGTCAGTCACAGCAAATTGCCAAGCAGGCATCCTTGTTTCTCAGCAGACGTTTTTCTCTTGCTTGCTAGGATTTCTTTTCAAAACGGTTGATACTCATCTTCTGATTTGCCCATTCCCCTGTTATGTACCTTTTGGAGAAAAATTTCTTTCCTTGAAAAATGAAATTCACTTCATAGTCTGGCTTCACCTTGTGGCGATGTTTGTTCTTTTAAGGAGTGAACAGAGGAGCCAGAGAACAAATGCTCGGTTCCCTTTCTGACCTTTCTCTTTCCTCGCCCCCTGCCCCATGAGAAAGGTCCTGTTGCTTCAGTTGGCAGGTATAGAATAGAGTCTGTGGTAGAATCTGAACAGTAGATTTATTTCTTGGTTGTACTTGCATTTCATTTCACACAGTTGGCCGTGTCTCCTGCTGTACACTGATCACAATCAGGGATAATTCGCCATGTACCGATTTGCTCAACGTATTGTCAGGTGGTCTTTCTTTGGAAATGACCTGAAGTAAATTTTAAATCGCTCTTTGCATTAAAGGGAACTGCCCAATCCTGGCGGCTGTGGCATGCGTGGAGTGTTTATTTTTTTTAACTAGGGTTTCACACTGATACAAATTTTAAGATGGTTTCATTTTTTTGTGAACTCTCTTATGTCATAGACTCCCACTTAAGTGCTTGCTTTTAGTCTTATTTATTACTTGTTGGAAAGTATTGTTTGTTGTCTAACAAGTGAAATATTAAGGTAGTTTTGTTTAGTCTACTGCATCAAGCCAATAAAATGTGTTTTTGTGCATTTGAAGAGTTCCTGGGTAGATGTCCTGAGCATTTGGGAACCGGATAAACCCCAACCCTAAGTTTCTGGGTTTTGTTGTTGTTTTTCTTAACACCTAAACCCATCCGGAGTGTGTTTTGTTTTGTTTTATGTTGTCAGCCATCTGCATGGTTTTCAAAGCGTTGGTGGCCCTGGGATGCAGGGGTTGGGTCTGGTGAACCTGACCTTGGGTTTCCCACATGTCCTTCAAAGAAAGCAAATCTCTTCACATGCTTTCTGAGTATTTTGGGATTCTCTATATAAGAAAAAAAATTATTGCTATGCTTTAGAAAAGATTATTGAGCCCTGGCTGGTGTGGCTTAGTGGATTGAGTGCCTGCCTGTGAACCAAAGGTTCGCTGGTTCAATTCCCAGTCAGGGCACATGCCTGGGTTGCAGGCCAGGTCCCCAATAGGGGGCATGTGAGAGGCAACCACACACTGATGTTTCCCCCTCTCTCTCCCCCTTCCCCTCTGTCTAAAAATAAATAAATAATTTTTTTTTTAAATTAAAAAACTGAAAGTCGTAAAATATGGATATACTTCTTGACTTCCAGCCAAGATGGAGGTGTAGTGAGATACACTTTGCCTCCTCACACAACTAAGGAACAAATTTAGAGAAAAAAAAAATAACTAGAACTCCCAGAAAATAGAATTATATGGAAGCCCGACAACCAAGGAGTTAAAGAAATATTCATTCAAACCGGCATGAAAGATGGAGATGGGCAGCCGGGTGGAGGGGACTCATGGCAAGGCGGTGGCTGGAGGACCAGGGTGGGCAAGGCGGCGCTGGCAGAGCAGACTGTCCCACATTTGCGTGCAGATAAACTGGGAGGAACAACTGGGGAGCGAGACAGACCACACAACCCAGGGTTCCAGTGCAGGGAAACAAAGCCTCAAAACCTTTGACTGAAAAACCTTGTGGTAGTTGCAGTGGCAGGAGAAACCCCCAGCCTCACAGGAGAGTTCATTGGAGAGACCCACAGAATGTACGCAAGCCCACCCACCCGGGAATCAGCACAGAAGGGCCCAGTTTGCTTGTGGATGGCAGAGGAAGTGACGGGGAGCTGAACGAGAGCTGAGCAAGTGGCACTGTTCCCTCTTGGGCCCCTCCCCCACATATAGCGTCACAACACAGTCACGTGGGTTGCCCCACCCTGGCAAATACCTAAGGCTCCACCCCTTATTACATAACAGGCACACCAAGACAAAAAAATATATGGCCCAAATGAACAGATCAAAGCCCCAGAAAAAATACAACTAAGTGATGAAGAGATAGCCAACCTATCAGATGGAGAGTTCAAAACACTGGTAATCAGGATGCTCACAGAAATGGTTGAGTATGGTTGAAAAAATAGAAGAAAAAGTGAAGGCTATGAAAAGGGAAATAAAGGAAAATGTACAGGGAACCAACAGTGAAGGGAAGGAAACTGGAACTCAAATCAACGGTTTGAAGTAGAAGAAAGAAATAAACATTCACTGAAACAGAATGAAGAAACAAGAATTCAAAAAAATGAGAAACTTAGGAGCCTCTGGGACAACTTTAAACATTCCAACATCCAAATCATAGGGGTGCCAGAAGGAGAAGAGGAGCAAGAAATTGAAAACTTATTTGAAAACATAATGAAGAAGAACTTTTCTAATCTGGCAAAGGAAATAGACTTCCAGGAAGCTCAGAGAGTCCCAAAGAAGTTGGACCCAAGGAAGCACACACCAAGGCACATCATAATTACCCAAGATTAAAGATAAAGAGAGAATATTAAAAGCAGCAAGAGAAAAGGAGACAGTTACCTACAAAGGAGTTCCTGTAAGACTATCAGCTGATTTCTCAAAAGAAACCTTGCCTAGAAGGCACTGGAAAGAAGTATTCCAAGTCATGAAAGGCAAGGACCTGCATCCAAGATTGCTCTATCCAGCAAAGCTGTCATTTAGAATGGAAGGGAAGATAAAGTGCTTCTCAGATAAGGTCAAGTTAAAGGAGCTCATCATCACCAAGCCCTTATTGTATGAAATGTTAAAGAGACTTACCTAAGAAAACAAAGATAAAAAATATGACAGTAAAATGACAAACTCACAACTATCAATGACCGAACCTAAAAAAAAAAAACAAAAATGAACTGAGCAAACAACTAGAAAAGAATAGATTCACAGAAATAGAGATCACATGGAGGGTTGTCAGTGGGGAGGGGAAGAGGGGAGAGACGGGGAAAAGGTACAGAGAATAAGTAGCATAGACGGTAGGTACAGAATAGACAGGGGGAGGGTAAGAATAGTATAGGAAATGGAGAAGCCAAAGAACTTATATGTACAACCCATGGACATGAACTAAGGTGGGGGAATGCTGGTGGGAGGAGGGGTACAGGGTGGAGGACAATAAAGGGGAGAAAAAAATAGGACAACTGTAATAGCATAATCAATTAAATATATTTTTTAAAAAGGTGTGGATATTCTTCTTGATCTGAGAATTGACTCTTCATCCTCATTCGCTCCCCGTTTCCGTCAGTGGCGCTGGCTCTGGACTCTTGGAGCTGTCGATACGTGTGCCTGTCGTAACAAGCAGCCACTAAGCAGCTTCTGAGGCCCACAGGGCTGGCATCGCTTTCCTGCCTATTTTATCACATGCAGCCTGAAGCAGTCAGTGCACTCCTGTGCACAAGCCTCAGCTTTCCAGGGGTGACCCACCCTTCACATCCAAGGTCAACAAGTGGGTCCTCCTGGGGGTCATGCAGAAACATGAAATTTATTCTGTTTTTGAAAAGGGGTGTTGATTAACTTTGCAGTGAGTAGCATTGCCTTTCTAGGAAGACATCCCGTCCTCTGTGGCTTCAAGTGCTCCCTGCCTGCCGCTGAGAGAAACACAGACTCCAGTGGAGCCCTCTGCCCAGGCTCGTGACCTGGAGCATGGCCACGGGTGTTGGGACCAGTGACTCACAGCAGTGGCCACTCTTGGGGTGGTCCTGCTTGCCGGCCCCTCCCCTCTCCAGGACAGAGGGACATCGTTTCTGCTTTAGCTGAGGGCTTGGCATGTGTTCTTTTTAAGGTGTTCACAGTGGCTAAGACCAGGCCCACTGCTGAGCTCTATAGGCTTTCGGCCCTCGGACAGCCCGCGAGTACCTTCTCTGTACAGTGCTCAGCTGGGAAATCGGCGCCCGCTTCAGTCTGCTTGCAGCCCTGTGCGCAGGTGCTCACCCTGCAACCCCGAGGCCTGCCTTCTGGCCGAGTTCAGTTGCTGGCACTTGGGAGCGCGCCGGAAAGGCAGACAGAGGCTGGTGATGTTACAGAGAAACAGAAGGGGCAAATCTGGATGAACTTGCAATGCTTGTAGCATTAAATTAAAAACTAGAGTAATGAAATGATTAAAAACTGCCCGCAGAAGCCACAACAGCCTGTGTTCCAAACTCACCCTGCAGTAGTCAGCCACGTGACCTGGGGGAGCTGGCCCAGTGTCTGTGAAATGGCTGGAGGTGGCGCTGCTGCCCTGGACCAGGGACAGGATTAGGCAAGGTGGCCGGTGTGATCTGTGAGCGCAGTGCTGGGGCTCAGTGAGCTCTGGAAACTGGGGTGTTTCTGGTGTCATCATGGGGGCTGGGGCCTTATTTCTGCCAACTTGCCTTTTGAATTTCCATCTTTTACCTGCATTGACCTTTGACCTTGCTTGTCTGTCTCCTCATTTGAATTCCTGCCATCTTGCTGGTTCTGGGTGTTTCTTTTCAATTCAGACCGCTGGGCTTTGCCTCTTGCCTGGTCAGGGCCCATCAGAGTACAGAGCTGTTTGGTGCTGGCTGAATTTTCACTAAAAAGTAGGTGTTTCTGGGTAGTGGGCAACCCAGTCCAGGACTGCCCCAGGGGTGGGGATCCTGAACAGCTCAATGGAAAAGTTCATTACTCCCACCCTTGTCTTCGATTCAGCGCACAGCCAAGGGCTGGCTGCGTGCACACGCCTCGCGTTTTTCTGTTACTACTCCTTTACAGCTGTAATGGGACTTTTATTAAGAACTAAAATTCACCAGTGCACGGGACAAATAAAGCAGTCAAACACTGGTCCAACCTAAGATTTGCATCTAACCTAAGATTTGGAGCACCCTAAGATTGTTTTCAAAGAAATAAAAATATAAAACTTCAACTCACCCACAATACAACTAAGAAGAAAGCTTGCAGCTCACTTAATAAATGCAACCAACAACGTAAAATTATGCTTTACTTCTGTATCATGACCAGCTAAGGGCACAGGAGGGCCGAGGCTGTGGGGAGGTAAAGGAGACGGAGGAGAAGAGGGAGGGGTGTGGCAGGGAGCGCTTTGGTCTTGCCTGGCCCTCCCGGGGAGGGAGGGCGAACAGACCGCATCGGGCCCTAGGCTGGCCTCGGTCGCCACCAGCTGCTGAACATCTTTAGCAGCCCCTCATCTCCACAGAGCAGTTATCTCTCCTGTGGAAACAAAGTCTCCTCTGCAGTTCGGAAGGTCTCAGAACTTCAATATGGTTTGCATTTTAGAAATCCATTTTGGAAACTTGGGGCCATCCATCTGCTTGGCCTGCGATGCTCCTGGGCGGGCTCGCTGCCTCGCTTCTCTGGGTAAGTCCCCCGTGCTTGAAGGTGACACTGCCAACCCACGTTTACTCTGACTTCTGCATCTTGTTCTCCTGAAACCAAATCTATTTCAGAGTTTTGGTTGTGTTAGTCCTAATCGAGACAGGACATAATATGAATCAAAGGGAAACTAAAATTCACTGAAGAAGATAGAACAAATGGGGGGACAGCTCTTTACGGCTTGGCTCAAAGTCTCAGAGCTCACTCTTCCCGGAGCCACAGCCACAGCAAGTTTGCTCGCAGGGCCTGGCTGGAGCATCACTTCGGTGCAGTCCTAGAGGGAGTTAAGTCATGGCTCCTAACTTCAGCACCAGCCAGCTCAGCCCCTGGCCCACTGGGCAGGTGACACACCGGGTCTTTGAACACCCAACAATGCTGACACCTCCGGAAGGTTTGCGGCAAGAAGCAGTGGGCCAGGCCCGGCCTCCTTTTCACGGAAGTGATGAGCTCTCCGAGGTGGAGTATCAGAGCAATAAAACCTGGGGCGGGGAGCGGCTGGGCCTGTAAACCGGCTGCTGCGTGCTGTCGCTTGTACACAACAGTGGTTTGGAAAGCATTGTGAAAGCATGGAGCGGCTACCGGGAGTCTGCACGTTCATATGGTTCGCATTTGACTGGGAATGCCCGAAACCAGACCCTTTCATTTCCCTTGAGTAAAAGTGATACATTGACTAAAATGTCTCGTTCTACTTAAGTGGGAGCCG
Source organism: Glossophaga mutica (assembly GCA_039655065.1). Lineage (NCBI taxonomy): Eukaryota > Metazoa > Chordata > Mammalia > Chiroptera > Phyllostomidae > Glossophaga > Glossophaga mutica. Next base: position 28,296,965 of record CM077315.1, read on the forward strand.
CACTCGGCAAGGACGAGATATGAAACACTTAATGGGAAACCGTGACTGTGCTGGAGCGCGGGCTGGATTTGGATTCAGGGGCGGAAGTTTGACTTGACGAAGTGCACACATCATGAATGGTCAGCACAGCGGGCTCTGCGTAGTCACACACCCACGTAAATGTCTGGTGCGTTTCCAGCACTCTGGGCCCCCAGTTCCCTCCCTGTCACTCTGCCCATCGCAGCGCCAGTACCTGGCGTCCATTATACATCAGTTTCCTGCCCTCGGCACTGCGGACATCAGGGGCCAGTAATTGTATGTGGCGGGGGCTGTTCTGTGCGCTGCGGGATGTTAGGAGCTCCAGCCTCTGGATGCTGGTAGCACTCCCTGTCCGACCGTGACAACCAAAAGTGACTCCGCACATTGCGAATGTCTTCTGGGAGACGAAACCACCCCTGGTTGAGAACGAGTGCCCCAGACCCTTCCGACTCTTTGGGACTTCGTGTGCACGGCCCCACACAGGGCGCACTCCATTTTTCATGAAGCAGTGTTTCTCTGAAATTCGCCCACGTGGTGATTGCCCTGTGGTGTGTTCTTTTTCATTGCCTAGTAGAATTCTGTTACATGGGTAGACCGCGGTGTGCTGGCGCATGCTGTTGCTGATGGATAGCCTGCCGTTCGGGGCGGCTGACGCTGCGAAGGCTCTCCTGCTTGTCTTCCAGTGCACGTGGCCCTTCTTCTCTTGGGTGCACAGTGGTAGACACTCACACAGCTTCCAGAGTAGCCATACCAGTCTCCACTCCCACCATCCAGGGCGGGGATGCCTGTGCTGGGGCCTTGGTCAGGATTTTAAGTGTGCTGAAGGATGAACACGGACCTTCTGATGTGTTCCAAGTCACTCTGTACTGAAATCTACAATAATGAGATTCAAGCTCACAGAAACATATCTATAGAATTTGCCACTTGTCATAACAGTGTATCCACTAATAAATTATTCTCAAAATGATAAATCTCAACAGATGATCCACCTTACAGCTCACCTGTCATAGTTCAGAATGGTTTAAAACCCTTTTCTTCCTGAGTCTTTGTACAATACCTTCCTAGTCCTTGCCAGAATCTTAGGAGAGGGCAGGACTGGTTCCATTTATAACGAGGAAAGTGAAGCTTAGCTAGTAGTCATTTGTGAAATCACCGCATTTTATCCGCCATGGCACAATCCTGTCTCCCCTAACTTGCTCGCATTTCGCAGCCTCTGAGATACAGAACCCGGTGCCCACATTTTCTGGAGGAAGTTGGCTTGAGTGACAGGTGCGTGGGGCAGGAATCCTGATCCCGGTCTCCAGGTCCTGCTGCTGGCTTGCCACCGCCCCTCACCAGCTGCCCATCGGGAGGGCTACCCAGCCCGTCTCAGGCCTGAAGCTTTACCTGAGGGGCCAACGGCTGATGCATCTCGCAGCCCGTCTTTCATTTCAGGCACACACCTGCCCCCTTGAATCCAACTCCCAGAGCCCAGGACAGAAAAAGCTGAAAGCAAACACTGTTATCCGAAACATCACCAGGGCTTGTCTCTGTAGGTTGTATATATTTTTAATTTCGGTCTTCCTATTTGTGTATTTCAATTTTTCTACAATGGCTATTTTTTTTTTAATTTTCTAAATTTAGAAATATTTTCTCGCCTGTGTCTCCCATGCCTGGGGTCGCCAGCCCAGGGCTCCTGTGCTGGAGCCCCTCCCATCCCCCACCAAGGGCCCCAGGTTCTCAAGGCCCACAGTTTGGTCGGGTTGAAACTCAAGGGAGGGGCCTATCTTGATTCCAATAACTGGGGGACCATCTGCCAACTCTGTTCCCCCTTGGAATTCAAGTGCTGGTTTGAGAATGTGAGATTCGGTTGCATGCACCCGAAACGCAAGTATCTAATTCCCTTTTTAAAATACAGAGAGTGCAAGCCGCCGTGGCACCGTGCGCCATTCCATTGGGGTGAGTTCATCACAGACAGATCCTAAACCTAAGGATTAAATTCTCTTTTAAATATGTACGGGTTTCCAACTTCTGGGAAAGTATGCCTGGGAGAAATGTCTTTGGGGTTTCATCAAACACTTGGAAAATAATCTGAAAACATTTTCCCAAACCCTGACTGGTTCTTGCCTGAGTCCTAATTGATACTTAATAACTATGTCTCTAGGGACGTTTTCAGTCTTATTTTTATTGCTGTAAGCAGCGAAGGAGACCCCTCTCCGTGCTGAGAATTTATACTGTGCAAGTGGGGATCCCCAGTAACACTGTTCCAGCCACTCCGTCTCCACCGTCACAAACAGCCTTTCCCCCCGTCGCAGACATACTTGCCCCAAGTTTGCTATTAATCTTTACCAGAATCAGAGCATGGGTCAATTTCAAGTGTATTTATTCATTCATTAGACTGCTATTGAGCATCGACTTAGTGCCAGGTTTTTCTTGTAGTTGTAGGGAGATGAAACGTGAAAGGAGGTGAGAATTTTGACGACTCCAGTGGAGTTCAGGGTCAGTGCGAGAAAGCAAGGCCCGGGCACAGGAATAATGTGGTGAGTGCTTGAGCTACAGAACATACGAAATAAAACACACAGTTTGTACACAAGTTGTGTTAGATTTATACCTAAGTATTACATCTGGGGGGAGCTATTGTAACCAGTGTTGTCATTATTTTTTAAAGATTTTATTTATTTACTTTTAGAGAAGGGAAGGGAGAGAGGGTGGAGAGACATCAATGTGTGAGAGACACATGGGTCAATTGTCTCTCACACGCCCCCAGCTGGGGACCTGGCCTGCAACCCAGGCATGTGTCCTGACTGGGAATCGAACCGGCAACCCTTTGGTTCACAGGCCAGCACTCAATCCACAGAGCCACAACAGCCAGGGCTGTAACCAGTATTGTTTTTTAACTTACAGTTACTGTTTATTGCTAGTGTATAGAATTATGACTGATTTTTGCACGAGACCTTGTACCCTGCAACCTTGCTAAACTCATTGGCTCTACGCGCCTCTTTCACAGGTTCCGTAGGTTCTCCACGCAGACGGTGACGCGTGCAGAGGGCAGTCCTGTTGCAGACCTGCTGCCTGTAATTCCCTTTTCCCGCAGCAGTTCACTCTCAATAAAATGTGCTCTTGGAATGGGAAGAATGTGTGGATTTGCCTTGTTTCCGATCCTAAGGGAGGGCATTCAGTCTTGCACCGTTAAATAGAATGGTAGCTGGGGAATTTTTATAGATATCCTTTATCAGATTAAGGAAGTTCCCTTCTACCCTGAGTCATGAATGGGTGTTGACTTTTGTCAAATGTTTTTCTGTACCACTTAATAAGATCATGTTTTTTTAACTTCTTCAGTCTATTAATATGATGGGTGATATTGATTCATTTTTTTAAACTACTCCGTCAGCCTTGCCTTCCTGGGACACACTCCATTGAGACATGGTGTGGTATTTCTTCAATGGTGCTGGATTCAATCTACTGATGTTTGTTGGCGATTTTTGGGTCCATGACGACCTGTGATGTGCTCTGGTCTGTGCGCATGTCTTGTGCTGTCTTCGTATGGTTTGGGTCTCAGGAGAACACTGGCCTCAGAAAACGAATTGGGTAGCATTCCTTCCTCTTTTATTTTCTGAGAGACGTTGTGTGGGTTTGCTGTTATTTCTTCTTTGAATGTTTGGTAGAATTCACCAGTGAAAGCGTCTGGGCCTGAGGATTTGGGGAGGGGTGATATTTAACTGTAAATTCACTTTCTCTAATAGATGTAGAACTCTGGGATAATCTCTTTCATCTTGGGTGAATGTCGGTCATCTGCCTTTTCGGGGAAAGCCCATCTAAACCGCCGAGTGTGCGTGTGCGGAGATGCTCAAGTGTGCCCTCGTCACCCTGTTACGTCCGTGTGGGCTCCCTCCAGTGACGGCTCCTGTTTACTCAGGATAGCGGTCATCTGTGTCCCCTCTTTGTCAGTCTTGCTAGGTTTGTCAAATTTTATTGCTCTTTTTAAAGGACCAGCTTCTGGTTTCATTGATTTCCTCTCTTTTTCTGTTCTCAGTGTCATTGATTTTTGCTTTTTATTATTTCCTTTCTTCTCCCTGCTTTGGGTTTATCTTACTCTTATTGTTCTGGGTTCTCAAAGTGGGATTGTGAATTAAGATTTAATTGGGGGCTTAGCTGGTTGGAGCATCATCCCATGTGCCAAAAGGTTCCTGTTCGATCCCCAGCCGAGGCTCATCCAAGAGGTAACCAACTGATGTTTCTCTGTCACATCAACGTCCCTCTCTGTCTCCCTGTCTCCCTCTGTCTCTCTCAGCGGAGGTGGTGGGCACGCACCCCCGCTGACCTGAAGGGCGCTGCCAGGGGTGCTTGGGGTCTTGACTGACGGCTGCGAGTGTGACTCATCTAGGGAGTGAATGTTTCTGGGCCAAGTGAACACACCACCCAAAGTCTGTATTTTAAATACAAGTGGTAAGAGCTGCCATTTATTGCATACCGTTAACAACCGCTATTAATCCTCTCATTTATCTTGACGGACGTGGCCCTGTGAGGTAGATCATGCCTAGCATCCTCGCCTACAGGGGAGAGGACAGCGACCCAGAGAAGGGAAGTGACTTTCCCAGGGGCACACAGCCAGGATGTGCTGTGGCAAGGATTCGAACCCAGGTCTATGTTTATGGTGTGTTTTAGCCAGGATAAATCCAAAAATAAAATTCCGAAGACACATCTTCCAGGTAACCACAGGGGCCTGGCTTATCTTTCTATGATGTGCTTTCAGAATCTCAGTCTTCTGTTGATCACAGCTTTCCTAATGAGGAGCCGGCAGATCAGCCAGCGTGTCAGCCAAGGCCCTTCGCAGAGGCTCGTCAAGTGGCTAACAGTCAGTGCTCTCCCAGACGACTTTAATTTATTGGCGGGAAGTGTTAGCAAAGAACAGTAACCCTTGAAAACTTGGTATGTTTGTGGTGTTCTGTTTTGATTAAGAATTCTGGGAAGCCGGAGACGTCTTTCTGCGTAGAGAGCTGCCACTTCCCTGCCAAAGTTGGCTCCTTCTGCAGATGGAGCAAGATCACGTCACTCATGGGGACTTTATGACCTTCTGTTCCACTGACCTGTTCCAGTCTCGGTCAGCAGGACTGACTCAGAAGTCCGAATTCCCGCCCCTTCCTTAGGGCTGGTGAGAAGGTGGAATCCCCCCAGCTCCTCATCATTTTGATTAATCTCAGAAACAGGCCACAGGGGAGCTGCCCTAGGACCCCATTCAGGCCGTGGCTGGACGCCAGAAACACGTCATCGCAGTCGGCGCTGGCATGCTCACACAGCCTCAAGAGGTAGATCTGGTGGCGGTTTTCAGTTAATAAACAAGTAGCAGCACGCTTCCGTCTGCCCTCAGTTCATAATGAGGGCAGGCCATTTGGCCACAGGTGTGGACTGTTTAACAGGTATGTTTCTTCTCCAAGTTCACATCTGAGTTTAGGATGTCCTGCTCTTCCAAGTCACCTGGAAGCCACTGTCACCAAGGCAGGGGAAGGCCACTGGCTTACAAATGCTGGGCAACCCCCTCCTGTCTCTGCTCTACAGGGTTCTCTGCCCAGTGCTTTGGCTTCCTCCCTCATGCCCTTCCTCCTTTCTTTTTTCCTTCCTCTTCCCTCTCATATTTTCTTTTCATCGTCCTGTGTTGCACATTTTCCCCTAAAGTAACATACGTGCTCACTCTAAATATTTTTGTTAGGCATAGAACAGGGAAAAGAAAAACCCATCATCTCATCACTCACGTTTGTGTGTGTTTCCTCTGGCCTTTTAATGTTTTTTTCTTTTCTTATATATTCAGGATTGTACCTTTGGGATGATGCTGCTGGCCTTGGTTTTTGCTCAGTGTGTTTCCCCAGGCCATGGAAAACATCGTCACTTTTAGTGGTCGTTCTAGATTTCAGTGTGCATCTTGAACTTATCACAACCTACTTAGAGTTAATATTCAATTACTTCAGGAAAATAAAGGACCCTTGCCGCAATGTATGTCCATTTACCCCTCCCCGTGCTTAATGCTATTGTACTCACATAGATCACTTCCATATACATTGTAATCCCAGCAATTCAGTCTTATAATATTTGCTTTAAACAATTCAATATATCGATTTGTTCTTTTATAGATTGTGCTTTTGACATTGGTGTTTTGTTGTCTTTAATCCTCACCTGAGGACATGCTCATTGATTTTACAGAGAGGGGAAAGGAGGGAAGGAGAGAAAGAGAAACATGATCGGTTGCCTCTCGCATCCTCCCCACCAGGGACCGGGCCCACAACCCGTGCTTGTGCCCCAACCAGGAACTGAACTGGTGATGCTTTGCTTTGCAGGACAGTGCCCAACCAACTGAGCCACACCAGTCAGGGCTGGTGTGGCAGACTTTATAAGTGCCCATTGCTATGCTGAGGCGGTTTTCTCCTATTTCTAGTTTCCTGAGAGTTTTTACCATGCTTGAAGGTTGAATTTTGTCAAAGGCTTAATCTATTGAAATGATCATCTGATTTTTCTTCTCTATTCTGCTGATGTCATGAATTACACTGATTGACTTTAATAAGTTTTTAACTTGGACTGATTTTAGATTTTACAGAAAGATTGAAAGATGGTGCAGAGAGTTGCACTCTACTCTTTGGATTATAATCCAATACTGTATAATTTTGTTGTTCATATCACTCCAGCTTAGGTCAAAAAGTTTTCGAGGTTCCATGTGCCTTGCGGACAGGCCCCTGCCCTGTTTCCCCTTCCTGACGCTGCAACGTGCTCCAGCTCAGCCTGGTTGTCCCTCTCGCAGCCACAGAACCCGACCCGTCGCCCAGGAGTCCTGGCTCCTTCTACTGGAGAAGGGGACCTGGAAACGGAGGGCTGGGTGCTGGGAGGCTTCTTTTTCTATATTGCTGGATTTGGTTTGCTAATATTTTGCTAAGGACTTTCACACCTATTTTTATGTAAGTTATTGGTCTGTAGTATTCTTTCTTTCTTGTAGTACCCTTGTCCAGTTTGGGTATCAGGGTAATGCTGGTTTCATAAATGAGAAGTGCTTCTTCCTCTTGTGTCTTCTGGAAGAGTTGGTGTACGAATTAGTATGATTTCTTCCTTAAAGGTTTGGTTGGATTTATCAGTGAGCCACGTGAGCCATGAGTTCTCTTTGTAGAAAAGGTTTTAAGCACAAACTCAGTTGCGTTAAGTGCCGTTGGACAGTTAAGGTTATCTGTTTCTTTCCAAGTGAGCTTTGGTAGTTTGGTGGTGAGCTTTCAGGGAATTCGTTCACCTCATCTAAGCTATCAAATTTATTATCATAAAATTGTTCACATTATTCTCTTACTATCCTTTTAATGTTTTTAGGATCTCTGGTAATGTTCTGTCTTTCATGATATTGGTCTGTATTTTCACTTTTTTATCTCGATTAGGCTGGGTAGAAATGTATTCATTTTACTGAGATTTTTGAAGAACCAGCTGTCGGCTTTTTTTGTTTTCTCTATTATTATTGTTTTCAATTTCATGAATATTATTTCCTTTTTTTCTTACTCTAAATTTAATTTGCTTTTCTTTTTCCAGTTTTATAAGAGGGAAATTTAGATAACTTATTTGAGGCCTTTCTTTTTCCCAGAATATAAGTATTTAATGTCAGTTTCTACGCACTGCTTTAGGTGTGTGTGCCACAAATTTTGACATGTCGTGTTTTAATTTTCATTCAGTTAAAATGCTTTATATTGTCCCTTATGATTTTTTCATTGACCCATGAATTAATTTTCAAGTATTTGGAGAGTTTTAAGATTTTTTGAATTAATTTTTTAAAAAAGTTTAATTCCATTGTGGTCAAAGAACATATTTTGTAAGTTTTCAGTCTTTTAAAATTTGTGGAGCTATAGATTTTGAGTTATATTATGATCTGCTTTAGTGAATATTTTATGTTCTCAAAACTGTGTATCTGCTGTGTTCGGGTGGAGAGTTCTCAAAATGCTCGTTAGCTGGTTAGCCGGTAACTTCGTTCAAGATTTGATAGCCTTCCTCTTTTCCGTCTGCCTCCATCAGTTAGTGCAAGAGGAGCACTGCAATTTCTAACCGTGATTTGGATTTATCTATTTTTCCTTTTAGTTCTATAAGTTTGCGCTTTATGGATTTTAAAGGCCTATAATTTGGCACATACATATTTAGGAATTTTATATATTCTTGATGATTGGCCTTTTTGTCATTACGATAAGATCCTCTCTATCCTTGGAAGTGTTCCTTGTTCTGAAGTCTACTTTGGCGTTGGTACCACCACTACAGCTTTCGTTTGACTAGTGCATGTTGGATGGTACACATTTTTGCATTCTTTTACTTTTAATACATCTACATCTTTGTATCTAAGATAGTTGGGGCCATGCTTTTTTATACTATCGGAAAGCCTCTGCATTTTAATTGGAGTGTTTAGAACATTTATATTTCATATAAATATCAGTATAACTGGGTTAAAACCAATTCTTTTGCTATTTGTTTTCAATTTTTTTTTATCTCTTCTTTCCCTCACCCCATTTTTCTTGTCTTCTTTTAGATTAATTGCACAACTTGTCTCTTCACTGGACAGGGACTGGGACTAAGGTGGGTCTGCCCCTGGCAGGGTCTGGAATGTGTAAACCGCTTGCTCCTAAGTGTCCTCTGTTAGGGAAGATAAGACCTTGGGATTTATTATCTGGCTGTAAGTTGCTCAGCTTGTTAAATCTGTCCCAGTTTTCCTCATTCCACTTGTCAAGGGATTTTCCTAGCTTCTCACTATGGTGCGTCAGTCTGATTCCAATTTATCTTTTAGTATCTGTTTGTAGGTATTTAAAAAGTGAAAATTTCATTAGGGATGTATAAAAGGTAGAGGTTCTCCCTAAAATAATGGTAACAATCATGAGATGACTGGTTAAGGAAAAGCTCAAGAATAATAATGCATTTAAATATATCTCTGTTTACCATTAAGAGACAGAATAAACCTACACTAGTTTATTTCCTAAGCACACAATTACGTAATCTATAATTCCAATCATCAAAGGACTAAAGTGGAAAGTTCTAGAAATATGGGAGAAATGCAGTAATGGGCTACGAGCCCCGCCATCTGGGGTGACGTGCTCGCCTCTGCCCCCCTTGCCCGTGGTCCTCCTTCCTTCTCTCATGCCAAGCCTCTGTCTCTGGAGTCATATTCCATGCTCCAAAACTTTCCGAGCCAAAAGACATCTCCCTTTAGCGTTTTCCGTTCTTATCTTTGTTAAGAACGGTCCTTGGGTTAGCTTGCATGTCTCTCCAATATATCAATTTTAGATAGCATGTGGGAGGGGCTACCACTGCGCGAGGCACCATGCTCAGATTACCTCCATTAGTCTATCCAGTCCTCCCAGCAACACTGCAAGGTTCCCACTGTTATTAGCCCTGCTTTATAGTTCATGGAACAGAGGCTCAGGCCTCTAAGGAAGCTGCTGGAATTCAAGCTGGGCTGTGCAGAGATCAGAACCCATGCTCTTGACCCCTAAGCTGTCCCAGAGAAAGCCCGTCATGCTTGGATTTCCCACCCCTGTCTTTTCTTCCCCCGGGGCTGAAATGAACAGTATGTTATTGCACAAGAGCCTCTGAAACTTCCTCCCCTTCAGATGTCAGCCCTGTGCTGGTACTGGGGAGACAGAGGGAGTGAGACATGGTTTCTGTCTTATAGATGCTTGTCATTAAAAAAGGTGATGAAACCATTGTAACAGTTAGCTATTGCCACAGTGATGCTGAGTCACCAACCACCTATAACTGGCTCCCGTGTCTGCAGGTCCGCTGGGGGTGAGGGGCGTGGGGCTACCTGATCTATGCCAGGTCCAGCTGGGCTGGCCTCCAAGCTGCAGGCTGTTTCCAATTCTATTCCCCACATCTTCATTCTGTGTCTGGGCTTCCAAGTATGACCTGGTCATGGCAGAAGCTTATTGGTCAAAGCCAGTCACATGGCCAAAGTCAAGAGGTAAGAAGTACTCTCTGCCCACCATGGGGCCATAGGAAGGCCATCAAGCATAGACTGGTCTTCTGGAGGAGTGAAGAATGGGGACTAATAATTCAATTTACCTCATTCATTTTGATAAGTGAATAAAGTAATTTTCATGATAAATGAACTAAATAAGGAAGCAGAAGATGCCACTGAGGAAGACAGAGATAAAGCAACTGTGCTCTGCCAAGCACACATCTTCCCAGAGGAGGTCGCATTTGTTCTGGGTGTCGAAAGGTGGGGTGGCGTTCCCCCGATAGAGGGGGTAGAGTATGTGCAAAGGCCCAGGGGTACAGAAGGCCCTCGTGAGCGTGGAGGGCCATGAGGCTAACACATAGGGTGGGTGGGAGCAGAGAGTTGGGGGCAATGGGAAGAGCTGACCCCAGAAAGCAGCCAGTAATGAAGCTAATGAGATGTCTTGGTCAGGCTTGTGTTTTCAGATGATAATTTTGGCTTTGAAGTGGAGAACAGAGAGTAGACACAATAATGACTATCATTTGTAGGTTTTTAAGTAAGTGCCTGGCACTTAATACCTATTGAAATAGGTATTATCTTTTAACACACAGATCAGTGCATTTTTATTTTTTTAAAGATTTTATTTATTTATTTATTTATTTATTTATTTATTTATTTAGAGGGGAAGAGAATGAGAAAGAGAGAGAAACTTCAATGTGTGGTTGCCTCTCATGTGCCCCATACAGGGGACCTGGTCCACAGCGCAGGCACTTGCCCTGACTGGGAATCAAACCAGAGATCCTTTGGTTCGCAGGCCCACACTCAATCCACTGAGCTACACCAGCCAGTGCCATTTTTATTTATTTAAAAATATTTCCTCATTGTTGAGCTTGTTGAGCTGGAGAGTTGAATGTGCTCTCCTATAGGGGAAGGGAAGGGTCAAGAGTAACTCTTAGCATGCTGGATGATTCCATTTATGTGTCATTCTTGAAGTGGCAAGGCAAAGAAGGGGATGGGGGAGGTGTATGGGAATGAGGGAGGTGTGAGGGTTGACCTGGGAGGGGTCTGAGGTGGCGGAAACATTCTATAGAGTGATTGTCGTTAAGCTGGTGTAGACGTTTGTCGGAGCTCACGAGGCTGTGTGTACTTTATTGTATATGAAGTCGACCAGCCTTCATGAGGTTGACTTAAAAACCGCCTCTGAAGCCTCCTGCTGGTGAGATTGGGTCGGTGTGGGTGCTGTTAGTCAGTGGAGGTGGATTGTGTTTTTACAACACGTGCGTACGTTTTTCTCTTTTATTTTGGAGAATGTGACCTTTTCCCTTATCTGCCTCGCGGGGGGACTAGGAATGCTTAGCAAAAGCTAAGCAAGAAAGACTTTCACCCTGGCTGGTGTGGCTCAGTTGGTTGGAGCATCATCCTATAAACCAGAAGGTCACAGGTTCAATTCCCAGTCAGGGCACATGCCTGGGTTGTGGGTTTGGTCCCAAGTCAGGGCATGTATGAGAGGCAACCAATCAATGTTTCTCTCCCTCTCTCTCCCTTCCTTCCCCTCTCTCTGAAGTTCGTGAGCGTGTCCTCAGATGAGAATTTTTTAAAAAGAAGCAGGAGTTTGAGTTTAGCTTTGAGTGTTCTTATTGGGATGATAGCCCAAAAGATGAAAAGGGTTTTCTAAATTCCTTTAGCTCTCACTTATGCATCAAGAGTCACGCCTGTTGTCCTTGACCTTCAAGCTATCAGCCAGAGGGGAACTCAAATGCAGTACTTCATGAAAGGGGCATCCTTGCAACAAAAGAAGGTGAGAAATCCTTTCATCCAGCCGGGTAGGGGGAGATGGATGTTAAAGAGAGATGCAGAGAGGCGACATGTCTGGAGCTGCCCGCCCCCATCTGAATCCTGGAGCTGAGGGAGGGAGCAGAAGGCCGAGAGCACAAGGGCTAAGAGCCACCCCCAGTGCGATGTGAAGGGAAGACCCCCACGCGTGGTGCTCCAGCTCCAGTGTAGGTGGCGCAGAAGCCCAGGCTGCTGCTGGTGTGGCCTGGTTAGGAGAGAATGACCAGAGTGAGCCTGAGCTTGGTGTAGAGTATTGGAGGGGGGCCACTAAAGTAACATGTCTAAGTGCTGACCCCCAGAACATGTGACCGTGACCTCGTCAGGGAAGACATTCTGCGGATGTGATCGGGTAGCGGATTTCAGGATGAATCATATTGGGTTACCTGGGTGGGCTCTGAATGCAGTGACCAGTGTCCTTGTAAGAGGAGGAGAAGGCCACGTGGGGATGGAGGCAGAGCCTGGGTGATGCAGCCACAAGACCACCTGGAGCCCCCAGGAGCTGGAAGAGGCAGGGAGGAGTTCCGTCTCGGCCCTGTGGAGGGAGCGTGGCCCTGCTGACACTTTGATTTCAGATTTCAGGTCTCCAGACACGGGAGAAAATAAGTTCCTGTTAAGACGCCTGTTTGTGGACATTTGTTACGGCAGCCCTAGGAAACTAATGTTGGCTCCTGTGTCTTGTAAAAGGATCTGGGGGTGGGGGTGGGCTCCCCTCCCCCACCACCACGTAAATCCAAAACTTTCCTCCCCCGCAGATGGCCTCTCAGGAAGGGGAGAGCGGAGGAAGACACTGCTGCGAGAGGCGCCAGAGGATGCATCTGGGGAGTAGTGACCTGAGACTTTTCAAATGTGCAGAGATGATGTCAAGAGAGCGACTGAGACACTGCTCATTGTCAAGTTTCAGTGAGGTACGGCTCCCCACACCACCCTCCAGCCGCCCTGTTAGAGAAAACAAACGCACAGCCCCAGGTAGACGGGGGTGTAAAGGCAGCTGCAGCCCACGGAAGAGACGCGCTCGCGGGGGGAGGAGGACAGCTCGGGGAAACACTCGGGCGCGTTGGGCTCTCTGCCCATGGCCTCGGCCACTTGTGGGTGCAGCCTGGTCAGCTGTTCTGCAGGCGTCTTCGGGCTCCCCTGCTGGGAGGCAGGACAGCTGCTGCCCACCAGGACACGCAGGCTCTGAGGGCACTGGCGATGCTGTGATGGCCACCCAGGCTAAAGTACCCACCCAAAGGGCCCTGCATGGACCCCCAGACCTCGCAAAGTCTGAGACTGGCTACTGTCCAACTTGTGCATCTGGAAAGTGTTACTTGATCGCTCAAAAAATAATCAGGGCGAACCCAGGGCATTTCTGGTAAAGAGGCTCGAAGGAGGGGCCTCTCGGAGCCATATGACTCAGGGCTCTGCAGAGCGCCGTGCGGTCGGTGAGCCGGCGGCTGCTTGGAAGTGTTCACACGCTCCGTCTGATTCACAGTGGTTTCCCCTTTGAGGGGCAGCGCAGGAGCCTGCGGCCCAGCTCTGCAGTCACCCTCTACCTTTTTGCAGACACAGCCAGTCGTGGATCTGTGTTAGCGTCCTGTGGCTGCTGTAACAAGTGACCATAACCTTAGCAACTTAACGTGAATTCACTGCCTGACAGTTCTGGAGGTCAGAAGTCCAAACAGGGGGCTCCCGGGCTAACGTCATGGCGTCAGCAGGGCTGGTTCTGTCTAGAGGCTCCAGGAGAGAATACATTTCTTCGCCTTTTTCAGCTTCTAGAGCAAGGGTCCCCAACCCGCGGGGCCCCAGACCGGTACCTGTCTGCGGCCTGTTAGGAACCCAGCTGCCAGTGAAGCTCACCTGACCTCTGCCTCCTGCCCCCTGCCCCGTAATCTTTCACAAAACTGGTCCCTGGTGCCAAAATGGTTGGGGACCACTGTCCCAGAGGCCGTCTGCTTTCCTTGGCTTATAGCTCCTTCCTCTGTCTCCAGTGTGCATCACTCCAGCCTCTGCATCCATTGTCACGTCTCCTTGTCTGACTGACCCCTTGCCTCCCTCTTACGAGGACCCTTGTGATCACCTTGGACCCACAGGGTAATTCAGGATAATCTCCTCATTTCTAGATCCGTCATTTAAACACATTAGCAAAGTCCCTTTTACAATGCATAGTGGAGTGATAGTGTCCCCCCACCCTGCCCACCAAATTCATGTCCAGTTGGACCCTCAGAATGTGGCCTGATTTGGAAATAGGGTCTTTGTAGATGTCATCAAGTTGATGCCATGCTGGGTTAGAGTGGGCCCTAATCTAGCAGCTGGTGTCTTTGTAAGAAGAGGGAACTTGGGGTGCAGTCACAGGGAAGAAGGCCACGCACAGACAGGCAGAGATCGAAGTGGTGCGGCCACAAGCCAAAGAGTGCCAACAGTTGCCCGCCACCGCCGGGAGCTGAGAGACGGGCATGGGACCAGTGCTTTTCTAGAGCCTTCAGAGGGAGCAAGGCCCTGTCGACTCCCTGACTTTGGACTTCTGCCCTCCAGAACCGTAAGAGTGTAAGTTTCTGTTGTGTTAAGCCACCCCATGTGTGGTCCTTAGTTACAGCAGCCCTAGGAAGCTAGTGTACCATATAAAGTTCTAGGGGTTAGGATGGGGGACATTATTCAGCTGACCTCCATGGGGGGAACCTCCATCCTGGGAGGACCTGGAACGCTGGAGACTGGGATGTGGGAGGAGGCGCGGCTGTGGCTTCGAGTCCCAGCCCTCCACTTAGCTGTGTGCACTCGGGGAGGTGGGGCAGCCCCTCTGGGCCTCAGTTCCTTCCCCAGGGAGAGAGGGACAACAATAACACATATTCCTGCAGAAAGCGGGAGGATTGCCTGGAAGACTACAAGTGCTCGGCACATTGTAAGTTCTTATTTAACAAGCGTTGAGTGAGTGCCAGGAGTGTCGGGTGGGCTTGGGGCTGGAGGCCCATTTTGGCCCTTGGGGAAAGGAAACGGTTCCCTCTCCTGCGATGACGAAGAAGGAGTTGAGGAAGCTCGGTGCAGATTTCCAACTCCGAGGTGTGGAGAGGCAGAGGCAGCCCTCAGCCTGAGCTGCTGGGCAGTTGTATCAGCTTGCTCGGGCTGCCATAACACATACCACGGACTGCGGGCCTTGACCAAGAGAGAGAGTTTTCTTACTGTTCTAGAGATTACAAGTGCAGGATCAAGACGCCAGCAGGGTTGGTTTCCTCTGAGTCCTCTTTCCTTGGCCCGTCGATGGCCGTCTCCCCCTGTGCCCTCCCATGGTCTTCCCTCTGTGCATATCTGTGTCCTGATCTCTTCTCATAAGGACACCAGTCGTGTTGGGTTGGAATTCACCCTGATGACCTCCTCTCCCTTAATCACCTTTTGAAAGACCGATCTCCAAGTACAGCCATATTCTGAGGTGCTGGGGGTTAGGACTTCAACACAGGGCTCTGGGGGACACCAGCCCATGACAGAAGGATGAAGTATTCTCAGAATTTTTCACTGGACAGTTGGCTATTTGGAGGGAAACATATAGCTTTCTCTGACAAGGTTTATCGTTACGTGACTGTTAGTCTTGGCTGTGGAACAAGGCATCCCAAACTGTAGCAGCTTCTAACAGTGACAAGGTACTATTCTCGTGGTCTCAGGGTGGCAATTGGGTCGTCCCTCTGTGGTCTCACCAGGGCTCACTCATGCAGCTGTGGGTGACTGACAGCTTTGCTAGGACTGGGGGTCCAAGGCTGCTCACTCACGCTCGGCCGTTGGTGCCAGCTGTCAGCTCAGGCACCATGGCCGGCCTCCATGGGTCCCCTCATCCTGCCGTAGGCTGAACTCGGCTTCTCTACAGCATCTCATCCCCGGGTCTGAGAGAGCGAGAGCAGAAACTGCAGACCTCTTGAGTCTCAAGCTTGGAACACATGCCCACCACTTCCATCATAATCTGTTGGCCAAAGCAAATGGCATGGCCAACCCAGGTACACGGGGACAGGGACATAGACTCCACCTCTTGATAAGATGAGGGGCAAAGTCACATTGCAACAGGGCGAGGGCTTGGAGGCAGGGTTCGCTGGGAGCCATCAGGATAATGATTGAACATGTCGTCATTGTTCTGTCGAAGAGACATGTTTAGCTTTGGCTTAGGTGGAAATCGGGACCCAGTGAACAAAGGATCCCAATTATCCAATGGATGACAATGGTGTGGCGTATGTGCATACAAGGTGAGATCATTCCTGCGATTGTCTTCAGGTAAAAGCACCCGCTGGGACTTGTGTATCTGCAGGCCTCACAAACTCACGTACTCACCGCGCCAGAGCCTGCCAATGATTCCAGATGGGCTGTCTCCCATTAGGGGCCAGTACTGCCTGTTCAACAGGAATACTGAAGCTACCCCGTTGTTTGAAAATAAACATCTCAATTTGTCTTGCTTTGCTCAAGAAGAAAGACAGAACCTGGCATGTTCAATTTAATAGATCACTGGGTGTCCATGACTTTTGTTATCGCCATTGTTGAGCAGTTTCTTGGGAGTCAGAGATGATTCTGTCCCAGTCGGCAAACACTTGGTGAGCACCTGCTGTGTGCCCAGCACTGACATAGAAACAAGGAACTGGCTGATCGTACCTCATCCTGTTACCTTTTGCTGCGCAAGAAACCACCCCAAAATGTAGTGACTCAGAACAGTAGCAATGATTTCTTTTGCTCATGTATCAGCTGGGTCTGGAGGACCCATTCTGGATGGTTCACTCTCATAACTGCAGGTTGGTGCTGGCTGTTGGCTTTTCTCCACATGGCAGCTTGGGCTTCCAAGAAGACGAAGGGGAAGCTGCCAGTATCTTAGGGTACAGCACAGCATCATTCCCGCCATATTCTTGGTCATGCAATTCAAAGTCAAGGGAATAGTGTCTTCCCAAAATTCATGTCCACCTGGAACCTCCAAATGTGTCCTTATTTGGAAATAGGGCCTTGTAGATATGATAAGTGAAGATGAGGTCATACTGAATTAGGGGCCACCCTGATTCATTAGGACGTGTCCCTATAACAAAGAGGATTCAGGAACAGATTGGAAGCTGGAAAGGCAGCAAGGATCCTCCCCTACAGGCTTCAGAGGGCACTGAGAGAGAGCAGATTTCTGCTGTGTGGTGCCCCTCAGGTTGTGGTCATTTGTTCCGGGAGCCCCAGGACACTGATGCTCTCATTTACCCTGCTTTTCAAACTTTGACCACAAACTGTACCTATTTGATTGCTTTCTGAGGTAGGGGTTATAGGGGAGGGTGTCCCTCGGTGGTCAAGCTTATCAGGGACAGTATTTCTAGAAACAGGAAAGGTGAGATCTTGGAGAACAAAGATAGAAGGGATGATACGGACTAAGAATTCTCAACAGTAAACTCGTCTGCTACAAATGCACTATGAGGTGAGTCTGCTAGTATTCCCATTTTACAGAGGAGGAGACTGAGGGGCAGAGGAGTCGAGGCACCTGTCCAAGGTCTCAAGCCAGGAAGTGATGGGGCTTGGATTCAAGGCCCCGCAGGGGATCTGGAAGCTCAGCGCCATGAGGACATGTGTGAAGGCCCTCTGCAGCAGGAGGGGTGGGGTGCTGGGAGACCCTTGCTGGGGACTGGGGAGGTGACCAGTTCCACTCTGGGAGTCCTCCTCTCCCCCAGGCTGGCATGGAGGTGTCCAGCTCACGCCCTGGGGACACCACCTGTGGGAGAGGCGTGGTTTCCTTCCAGGCTGACAGAAAGCTTTAGAATCTTCTGGAAACACCACACCCTGGGCGTGAAAGCCGGGGCTCGGCCTCGTCTGGAAAAGCCCGACTGTCACCCAGGGAGAAAGCAATCACTCTGGCAGCATTTGCCAAAAGAGCTGAATTTTCTGAGGAATTCGCAGTCATGGTCATCAGTGTTCTCTGACTCTTCCGCTGGGTTATTAGAGGGAGGCCAGGGGGTGAGAGTGGGAGCCCAGAGTGTTTCAGATGTGGGTTTGGCTGTTCCGGCTTCAGGACTTCAATGGGCGAGAGCAAGGAGTCTCTTATGAAATTGTGAAATGGAGTTGCCCCATTTTTGTCAAGAGATCATCATACTTCCATTTTATCATCCTCCCCACCCCAAAATGAAGAGTTTCCAGACGGGTGATTCAAAGGGGAGAAGAAAATTTTAATCCAACATCAGATCTCTTTTCACTTTTAAAGATGTTATCAGGATTAGCTACTATGAAGAACAAAGACCACACCTGTCCTTTCCACATAAATAGAGATAGAAATTACTTCTCTTTTATGTAAAAGAAGTCTAATCCAGGTAGCGGGACTGATGTAGAGACCTACAGTGTCACAGACTTTGGTGCCAACATTTGTGCTTTCTGTTCCCAAGGTACCTCATGGTTCTAGCTGGCTGCTGCACTCCAGCCATCAAACCCATATTCCAGGCAGGAATGAAGAAGGAGAGCAATGAAAGGTAAATCTTCCCCACCCCTTAGGGTGACTTCCTTAAAGTCACACACAACTCTCTGGCTGACATGTAGTTCTACGGACAGGAGTAGCTGCAAGGCAGGCTGGGGACTCTGGTGTTCTAGCTGAGTGATGTGTACTTGTTAGAATTCAAGAATCTTTCTGTTTCTTCTAAGAAAGAGAAGAGATAAGGTATCAGGAGGCAACTTGAGCCGTTGGTGCCATTGCTGGAGAATTTTGTGGCAAAAGGGATCTGGCACAGAGAGGGAGAGCTGGGAAGCCGGCGTTATTGCCCCAGGGCGGCCGCAAACCGTGTCACCCCAGGTGTTGATGATCTGGCATCACTTTTTATAAACTTTCCCTCGGCTGAGGAGGAAGGTTTGTGAGCATTCCAGGATAGTTGTTTATATTTCAAAGCCATAAAAGTGTTTTCATCCCAAGTCCTGTGACAACCACCAGCTCCCTGAATGTTCTAGTACTTTCTAATCAAAGAATTCAATAGGATACCCTCCTGACCACCCCACCTCCTCAGCGGATAACCCTTACTAGGCGAAAGCTCACAATTGGAATCCAGGACTCAGATAAATTCAGAAAGAGGGAGAGAGAGAGGGACAGACCTGCATCGGACCTGTTAACATTTAATAAACTTATAACAAGGTTACTCAAATCTCAGGTTTTGGAGTCCAGTGGGTTCACAGCCTCTGGACCTCTTGCTGTGCGATCCATCCCGGGTAACTTACTTATGTGTGGGAACCTCAGTTTTCTTCTCGGTGTAAAGGGGACGCCATAGCTTCCACCTCACAACACTGGCCTAAGGCTGGAATGCAGGATTTCCATCGAGTGCACAGTAGACAATGAACTTGGAGTTCCTAGTTCCCTCCAGAGAGCTCAGGGCTCACCTCGGTGCCAAGAGGAAGAGAGCTATGGCTGACCATTCTTTTTTTGCTGCCAGGAGCTATCCCCAAAAACATTCATTCCATCTCCCCACCACAGACCCCTCCCCACAGATACCCACAATTTGGAAGGCTTGCCTTTCAGGGCCTCCCAGCTCTCATCCTCCAGGTTGAAGTCTGCTTTCTTTGCTTAGCAGGCTTCACTGAGGCTCTCACCTCCCCACTATGACCCCTGCTGGCACGCGCCGGGGTTCATGCTCCTGGTTTTTGCATGCGCTGCCCTCCGCCTCGAGAGCCCTGACCTGTCCCCTGTTCGTCTAGATCCATCCTCCATCCGTCTTGGCTGTCTCTCTGCCTAGCCCCCTTTCCCTGGGGCAGATGCCCTGCCCCCACTCCCATCACAGGCTCCCGCTGCCCCCGGCCACTGAGGGAGCCAGGTGAGCCCATCCTGAGGCCCCATTTCCCACCCACAGGTTTGTGCCGGAGTAAACCCTGAGGCAGAGGAGTGCACGTGCCGGAAGCCCTGGTGGCGTGCGCCACGGCTGTCGGGGTCAGGGGGACGGCCAGGACCCGGCATGACGACACCTGCCAGGGTGGGCCTGTGGCCTGGGTCAGGCCGGTCACGTCCTTCCCTGGGATTTTATTTCTCAATTTGCAGCCAGGTGGGAGGTGCCGGCCTGTTGGGTCTCGGAGCTAGACAGGGTTGAGTTGTAGCTGTCAGGGGCCACCTTCTCTACCGCGTAGAGTAACAGGAGGGAGCCAGGCCAAGCCCAGAGAGGGGCAGGGAGGTCAGGGGAGAGGGAGGAGGGAGACAGGACCCTCTTGCTTGAGGTCCTGGACCCAGGTGTGCCTGAAGTTCCCTCTCTTGATGTCCCACTTACAGAAACCGAGACATCACCTCTTTTTCTTCCT
This sequence comes from Glossophaga mutica, assembly GCA_039655065.1. NCBI lineage: Eukaryota > Metazoa > Chordata > Mammalia > Chiroptera > Phyllostomidae > Glossophaga > Glossophaga mutica. The sequence continues at coordinate 28,316,952 of CM077315.1, forward strand.
TCAGTCTACCCTAGTTAGGTTTCCGTAACAAGCAACGAAAGGTCCTAGTTAACGCACTGGCCCTGCATCACGTCTGTGACGCCTCAGTCCACCCCTGCGTCCAGACACCCGCCCATGTCCTGGGCTCCTTGGAGCCCTCTGGACGCCTCCGTTGCTGCACTCAGTACAGAGGACTACACTGAGCGCTCACCTGGGGCCTCCACTAAACGCCTCGTCTGATGTCTGCCTTACTCCTCTCTTTTGCCCGAATGCATGGTCCAAAGAAAGTCCTCAGTAAATGTCATCGAATAGAATAAAAAATGAACTCCAGCATTCATCTATTTTTTTTAAATCTATTTATATTTTCTGCATGTATTACTTCTTATGGGGTAGCTCAAGTTGGGTAAATTTGCTGTTCAGTGTTGGATGAAGAATTCCTTTAATTTGCCTGAAACTACTTCTCTCACACTTTAAGGGGGTGCCCATCATATCCTGGGATTTGGTGTCCACTTTTCCTGCATGAGTCATAGTTTTTTTATGGTTAAATCGCCGCACAGCTAAGCCTTGGCTTTTCAAACTCTTGTTGTAAAAAGCCTTCCTGTCTTTATAAGGCTGTTCAGTCTTCGTCAGTTCTTTCCTATTTTCCTCTTGTGTTTGTCAGCATATTCCGTGGCATGTAGTAGATGCTCAGTAAGTATTCAATAGACAGATGAATGAATGCACAGGTATCTGAGGAGAATAGAGGGACTCTGGGGGCTTTCTCCCCAAACTTCAGGGTCCTTGTCTTAGTTTTGATTCTCAGAAACAGACCCTGACCTGAGGATTTGAGGGCGGGCAGGTTATATGGGGTGCAAGGGATGGAGAAGACAGGTGGGTTAGTGAGACTGGAAGAGAAGGAACCTGATACATTTACATCATTAAGCCAGCTACTATGTGGCCAGCCAGAGAATTTTTTTTTTTTTGTGGGGGGAGGGGAACGCTCACCTCTGAAGCTTTTCAGCTGAGAGCGTGGCACCTGGGGTATTTATATCCACAACCCTATTAGCCATTATTGGCCGATGCCCAGGGGGCATTAAATCCTGGGCACTTTAGGACCCCGTGCTTGTGGGCTCACTGGGTTTGACAGCTCAGGGGCAGCCCTGCACAGGCACAGGTGTGGCTTTTGGAAGTCAAGTGGGCATGCACCGCAATGGTTGGGGATTCCAGGGACGGGGAAGGGACGCTGCTAAAGTCTGCTTCGGGCTTCTAGGTGGAGTTTTTACCCCGAGCTACCGTCCGCCTGAGTCCTGGGCCTTTTCCCGGTTGCATCCACGGGCTCTGCTGTGGGTCATCCCCATCCGTCTGGCCTTTCGCCGTCAAGTTCATGTTTTCTCACGATGTTTCCTTGGTCTCATTTGATTGGCCAGGAGTAGGCATCTGCTCCTCAAGGGGCCGATTAGATTCTCTTGTTAGGAAGTTAGAATTGGGATATGGCTGGGCACAGCCTCAGCTGGTCCCTGCAGCAAAGGAGATGTGAACCCCCACTTGGTGGGATGGTCCCATCCACGGGGAATAGGGGAGGCCTGGCTGCAGAGTTCTCCAGAAGGGACCCCTGTACTGAGCAGGGGAAATGCATGGTGCTGCCCGGGTGCCTGACACCCTCCCAGGACTAATTCTAGTTCTTTGAAAATCTTAACTGTTTTTAGGTTCCGCAGTAACCCAGAATCCCACCAAGAAGTCCCCTCTCCTCTGCCTGCACTAACTTGAGGGTGTTTTTCTTACTCACAACTCTAGTCCATCAATATCTTGGCCCAGATCTTGCCTCCAGCAGGTCCCGAACTGCCCCCAGGAGCTGCCTGCCAGTGGAAGATGTGGAACTCACTCTGTTACCGGATGGGGGCCTGGCCCCGAGCGGGGCTGCCCAGGGTCAGCTGAAGTGTGTGGGCTCTTGACTTTGTATAGGAGAGATTTCACAACATGAGTCCAAGTGGCTGTGAGGGCACGTTTATTAAAGCTGGGGACGGTGAAATACGGGAGGGCTTAGCGTGGAGGAAGAGACGGGAGAGCCCGGGCTGGGCTGCCTGAGCTCACTGGGAAGTCAGAGAAGAGGGGTCCAGGGGACAGGTCCAGGGGACCAGCCTGGGACAAGCTGCCACTGCCCACTGCCCAGAGTTTAGAAGACCCGTGCCCGTGGGGGAAGAAGTGGGGAAGAAAGGAATCCCTCCTTTGTCCTAAAGCTTTTGTCTCTGTCTTGCAGGTGGGAATCTTCGAGGAGGTCTCAGGAGAGGATTTTGTCATTTTTCCAGGTGTGCTCTTTCAGGGTCATGGTCTCCATTGATTGCTCAGTGACAGGGAAGGGGGTCTTTAGTCATTGCAGTTGGTTCTGACTTTGCCCACCTGGTTTTGCTGCTTTTCTGGGCCTGGAGCTGAAAAACAGCTAAGGCCTAGATGTCACCTCCAGGGAGGAAAGGCCAGGGGAGGAAAGGTCACCCTGGGGGTGAGGTCCTTGTGAGTTTCCCCCTGCCTGGCAGCACTCAGGGCCTTCTGCCCTGGTGACCATCTGCAACTGGTTGTAAATTGCTTGGCCAGTTTCTTCAGCCATCTGTCTCAGTTTTTCTATTCCACTTGCCAGCGAATTTTCCTAGCTTCTTCCTATCCTGTCCCAGCCCTTACACCCTTCCTTTCCAATAAGTTCAGCAAATCCTTCCCACTGAGATCCCGAAGGACTGCATGACTAGTACCTGTCAACACAGAGCTGTCACCATCTTTCTTTGCCTTCTGGTTCCCCTTTCCAAGCCGTGCCCATCACGGAATGGGGCCCCCATGTCTCCCTGGCTCAATCGTTATGGTCTTTGATGCCGATTTGAGGCTTAGCGGCTGAACGGGTGTGTCAGGAGCAAGGAAGAAGCTGAAACTCCCAGGCTTGGCTCTTGATGTCTAAGCTCGAGACTCCAGTGAAAACGCGTGGTGTGAGTTCAAGACCCCTCAGCTCTGTGACAACCACAGTGAGATAGGAAAGCAAGGCCTTGATCTTTGCTTTGAATGATTAAAGCTTCAGACCACCTGGGACAACTCCACCATTCTGCTCTCACGTGTGTGGTCCTACCATCAGCCCACCTTGGTTCTGAGAGCGCAGCTGGGCAGAGGTGTGGAACTTCTCCGGGATGTCATGACCAGGCCCACGTACTCCAGCTTCAGGCTGGGCTTCATTACGTCCTCAGCAGGATCTTTCCCTTGGTCCCAAAGTCTCCATTACTTAACTCTTGCCTGGGTAGTAACCAGGATCCTTTGCTGGGATTTCCAAGGATATTGTGGCCAGTCCCTTCCCACAAGGACTCTTGGGTACATCTTGGTCCTTTCCCACTCAGGACCACCCAGAAGCCAATGTTGCCCATGACACACCATCTTATTCAAAGTCAAATGTTAATTGTTGGAAATTTTTGGAAATCTAAGATCATACGATGATGGAAAAGTTGATCAAAATTAAGCTTTTCTGTCTCTTTACTTTGTTGACTTAATTAGCAATAATATTAACTAATACTTGTGATGTGCAAGTATTCTAATGATTTCCTATTTAGTAACCATATGCTATTTTAATAATAGTAAAAATATTACTATTTTTTTTAGCCCGAGGGGAGAGAGAGGCCGTTGTCATCGCCTCCATCTCACAGACCGGGAGCCAAACACAAGGCCGACAGCTTGGAAGTACAGGAGCTGGGATTGGAACCCAGCCTGACTGGGTCCAGACAATGACACCTGCCAGCAAGCTACTGACTCAGCCTGCCCCTAGGGTGATCCAGCCTAGGAGGTAACTGTAGCTCAGAGAGTCCAGGCCACTGAATAAAGACACACAGCTGGTGCCTGGTGGTGTTAGGGTTCAAACTCATCTGTCTAGATGCAGACAAGGCACTCCTCCCACTGGGCTAAGTTGGCCCCCTATGAAGGATGAATCGTCTTTTGTTGAGCACTCAGTACCAGGCACTGACCTATGTGTCTTTACGAGTCTTGTCTGTAAAGTCTCTGAGCTCCACCCGTTGGGAAGTGTGCTCCACGTCGTCTCTCCTTGATCCTAGGTAGACTCTGATGTGACCGAGGGCATGGCAGAGTGACGCTCCATGACTTCCAACGACAGTCCATAAAAGGCCGTGCACCTTCTGCCTGGGTCTCTTGGGAGGCTTGCTCTAGGGGAAGAAAAAAGTCTGGAAGAAAAAAGACACTCTGAAACTGTCTTCCTGAAAAGGCCACGTGGAGGCACGTCAGTCGACAGCTGCAGCCGAGCTCTCGCCACATGGGCGAACCAGCTTGGATGTCCAGCTCAGTCCAGGCCACACGTGTCTGCAGCCCCAGCCAACGTCTGACCGCAACCCTGCGACAGACCCCCAAGGAAGAACCATCCGACTGGGCCTGTTGCAGATTCCTGACCTACAAAGTTATGAGCAAAAAAGAGTGATTGTTTGAAGCCACTGTGTTTTGGGATACTGTCTTACACGATAGGAGTGAGTATAACATTCCATTTGAGAAATGTCAGCCCGACTGGGCTATTGAAGAGAAATAGGAAGTAACTTGGAAACGGCCAATGGGTTCACAGACAGCAAACCTGAGCTCCCTAGTCCTTTAGTCACCTGGTTTAGAGACCTAGGTCATGAGCTCTGGGCTTGGACTGCCTAAGTTGGAGTCTCAGCTGCATCACTTAGTAGCCAGGGAACCCTGGACAAGTACTCTCACTTACCTGAGCCTCAGTTTCCCCATCTATGAAACAAGGCCAACAATAGCCCTGTCCCTCATTGGTTCGTGAGAGGCTGATGCTGGTGAAGCCTCAGGTGCAGCACCTGGCACATGTAGGTGGCTGCTGGAAGCCAGCAGGCAGGGTGGGCGCAGTCAGATGCCAGGCCAGGGAGGCTCAGTGGGGCAGATGAGAAGAGTGCAGGCGGAGAGGAAAGCAGACACTGAGGGAGAAGGGGGTGGTGAGGGTCTGGCAGTTTCCGTTGTGTTCAGGGTGCTGGGGCAGTGGCTGCCAGGCCTGACGGGCGTTGGGAGCCCAGCCGGGGAATGACATTGTTAAGGTGCCCTCAGGTGGCAGCTCTGCCAATGACGCCCCTGGAATACTTGGGCTAGGGAGAGTGTCCGCAGAGCTGTCCTGGATCAGCAAGGAGCCTGAAGAGTTGCTGTAAAAAGCATCATTAAGGAGGTGAAGTTCTGAGAGTGGTGAGCATTTTCATATTAACCACCCTCACCCCTACTCACAGGCCAGGCCATGAGAAATTCCATCCTGTGTAGTTTTCCTTCCCCTTTGCTGGGCTGGGGACCGAGTTCATTCCACTCCCCTGTACCCAAGGTATAATGGTACACAAAGTGGTGGCAGCAGAGTGGGCAAGACCGTGAGTTCAAATCCCAGTTCCTCCACTGAGGAGCTGTGTGGCCTGGGGAAAGCTACTTATACTCTCTGCGCCCTGTTTCGTAATGATTACAGCACCAGTCTCAGAGCATCGTTGTGGGTGAACAGGATGATGCGTGTGCAGCTGGGTACTGAGAGGCATCTGTTAATAAGGCAAGTCTTCTCCATTTGGGCTTGCCCTTTGTCAGAGCGAGCATTGTTGTTCTGGAACAAGTCGGTTCACCTCTGAATACTTCAGTGCTTGGAACACAGCCCACTACGTTGGTGCTTAATGAGTACTGAATGAATGAATGTTGAGCTGAGAATGATATGCTTCAAAAACTGAGAGAAGAGAGACAAGTAAAGGAAATGAAAAGAGGCGAAAGAGAATGTCTACATTATTCTTTATCTGTATTTGAGCTGCATCAAAATCTGGGGAAAGAGTTTCTGGCTTTCTGAATCTATGCTCCACCGCACCGAGGGATCATCTTCTCTCATCTCTGCCCTGCGCATTCTCCATCTTTATTCCCGCAAATGCTCTCACCTGTCTGGGTACCCCAGGTCCAGAGGTCCTAGAGGGGGCTTGTGTGAGCCTGCTCACCACTGCATAGCACAGAGGCTGATGCAGAGTGATTCAATGGGATTGTGTGAAGGAATAAGTGATGAATGAGCTGATTCTTATGTCTTCATGTAACAGGAGGACAGGCTCCTCCTGCATGTGCTGGCACGTAGTAGGTCCACACTATGTGACTGAATGGGGAGCACAGGAAGTCCTTTAGCTCCTCCAGCCTTGGTTTCTTCAACTACCGCCGACATGGTCCTTAGGTTTACATGTTTTAAACGCTATTTCTTCTGGCTCTGAATTGATTTGTTACAGATGCTAAATGTCTGCAGGCAAAATGTAGTTAAAGCAAGGTTTGAACCTGTGCTGCTGTCCACTAGCTATGGGGACTCCCTTCTCCAGGCCTCAGTTCCCCAGTCTGTGAAATGCGATTATTTCCATCTCACTAGATTGGATAACAAAGATAAATATGCCTCACCTGGATGGCGCCTGGTTACCGCTCTCATCCAGTATAATCTCCTAGTCTTCTTTTTACTTTGAGAAGAGAAAAAGAGGGAAGGAAGGAGGGCAGGAGAAAGGGAGGGAGGGGTAGAGAGAGAGAGATAGGAGAGGGAGAGATTAAGTCAGGTGGCAAAAGTGAAGTTTCTACCCATGTGCAGAAGATGAGAATACATTTAGCAAGTGCTTATTCTGCGCCACAGTTTACGTACCCACGCCCTTCCCGATTTTATTTCTTACAATCCTGGGAGGACACCTCCTTATTCTCATTTTCCAGTTGAGCCACAGAAACGGGATTTGGTAAATTTGCAAACTCCTGGTGGAAAGTACTTGGCACCGTGCCAGGCAACTAGTAAGCAGTCAATGGAACTGATACTTTTATGGTCACAATGAGGAAACTGAGTGCGTCCTCCTAGTAGGATGCGGGTGGTCCTGGCCTCTCGCTGGGCTAAGGGGCAGGGCGGGGCGGGGAGGGGCGGGGGCGAGTCAGGGGGCGTGTCCTGAGGGGCGGGGCGGAACGAGGGCCATGACTGCGCGGTCCTATCAGCTCCGCCGGCCCCCAGGGGGGCGTGGCCTCTGGGCTAAGGGGCAGCATACAAGAAGAGGCGCATCGAGCCCCCGGATCCACTGCTTCCTTCGGCGGCCTCGTTGTCCAGTATCCTGTGACCGTCCTGTCCCTCTGAGCCAGTGCTGCCGCTGCCACCGCCACCTCCGCTGCTGCACAACGCGGGAGACGCCAGCCAGCTGGTGATTGGAGCCCTGTAAGTGTGACTTAGATTCCTTTACTCTCTCCGAGCTTTGATCCATTCCCGTAATCTCCGAGGAGTTGAAGTAACTAGGGCAGATGCCAGCTCTTTGGTGTTACTGTGTGCAAGCACTAAACTGAGCCCCCACTTGCATCTCAGAACCGGGCTCAGACGCCAGCCGGTTCACAGCCGGAGAAACCGAGATTCTTCCAGGGCAACTCAGTTGCTCAAGACCACAGCCGGGAAGGGAGGGAGCCGGCACTCAAAGCCAGTCTGACTGCGGAGCCGTGCTCATGAAGGCTGTGTACTCTTGCTTTCCTGTGTAGTTCACTAGCATCTGTTGTGTTTCTGTGTAAACAGTGGGCATCAATCAATGGAAAGCTGATGGTGTGGATGTGGCATGAGTTTGAATTGGTCTACCCACATGTGGATGGCCGGTTCATTTTCAACAAACCTGCCAGGTAGCCTTCCTCTTCCCGTATTTCAGATGAAGACGCTGGGGACTGGAGAGGTGAAGCGTGTTGTCCAGGCAGAGCTGGGGCTGAAACCCAGCTCTGTCTGTCTCCAAAGCTCCAGGTGGCCGTGGATGTGTCCAGACCTGGGGCACCAGAGTTCTTGCAGGTTCGGGAACATGTTCCTGGGTATCTTCAACCAGAGTGGACATTTGCGTAAACTTGTGTGGAAAGAATTGTGCTGGGAGCCGAGGGCTTGGTTCTGCACGCCTGGGGAGATGGGCCACCTTCATGTGGGGCAGACCCAGAACCTCCTTTGCCAAGTACTAGGATGGTGGACAGGCTGGAAAGGGCTTAGCTGATGCTTGCTGATTGAAGTCTAACTTGAATCAGGCATCTTTTAGCCAAAAGGTGAGTTGCTGCTCAAGTGAAGCAGATGGGGGCCTGTGCAAATGCCCAGCTTGCCTTGCAACCTAGAGCAGGTTTGTGAGTTTTCACCTTGAACATTTGGGCTCCTTATTCTGGCAGAATAGGGGGAGCTACTGTTCCCAGCTGGGTCAGGGCATCTAGGGTCTAGAGACTGACAGGTGAAAGATTAGGGTTCTGCAGAAGACAAAGGGCAGGTCCCCTTCCCCAAATTGAGAAGGCACCGTCCAAGGGTTCTTTGTGTTTTGTGCACTTGCTCTTCTGCTTCTGATCTGGCCGTTTGCACATGGGGGAGAAGCAGAAGTTGTGGGGGCTGTCCTGCTGGTGTGGCAGGTGTGAGGCCCTGTGCCATGTACCGTACTTACTATTATTATCCCTGAAACACATCTGGGCAGCAGACCTGATCCCCATTTCAAAGAGGTGAAGTGCATGTCAAGGTCCCCTAGCTGGTGTGCCATGCTGTCACCCCCAGGTCTGTCTGGCTGCAGACCCTACGCTTAACTGCTAAGCCCTTTAGATAATTCTCTGCCCAGCCACTAACTCCACCTCTGGACATGACCTTCACACAAGGTGTCTGAGGTGTTGTTTTGTCTGAGAGGGACTCCGGGTAATACTGCTATCAGCAGAATTGATCCCAAGCCCCAAGTTCCCAACCACGTATCCTGGGAGGAGAATAAAGAGGGTCAGTTTCATATCTTAAGATATAGGAGTTGGAGTAGTAATGATAACATTTATAATCATACCAGCCTGACATTCCCAGCATTTACGATGGCCAGCCATGCCCAGGGTTTTATATGGATGACCTTACTGACTTTTTTATGGGATGGGCACTGGCCCGTCCTTCTTTCTACAAGGAGGGAATTTCAGGCTTGGAGTGATGAAAGCATGTACCCAGCATGACACAGCCATGGCAGGGGAGAGCTGCCCTGCTGGCTGGATCCTGTCCCAGATCCTGGAAGAAAGTACTCATGCAACGGCAAGCCACTTAACTGTCACAGTAGAGCTTGCTGCTAGTCAAGGCTTCCCATACCACATGAGATCTAGGTCCCTGGCCCGGGTTAGGGGAGGACCTGCAAAGGGGATGCACTGACGTGGGGGCTTGGGCTCCACTCTGCCAACAGGTATTGGTATCAAGGCAGAGAGCCCCGCCCTAGGACCCAGATCCATGTGGGCTCCCGGAGTCCTGCTCCCAGACTGGCAAGAAGCGCTGGCTGGCTGGGGGCAGGAACGGAGCCCCTGCAGAAGAACACGGGGCCTCTGAGAGACCCCACATTTCATCTCCCTCCAAGACCTCACGTTGGCTGTCTGGCCTTCGGTCGGTTGCCTTTAGTCAGTTGCATTTGAAAACTGGCTTTTAGAGGCAGGACCCCCAACATTGACCTCTTTGGCCTTGTGGGAGCTGGAACATTTCTCCTCCCTGTCACCAGTGTAATTTACTATGTGTGGGAGGGGCCTCTGTGTCTGCTTGCTCTCGACCTATGAGGCTTTTTCTTTTTTCTTTTGCAAACTCACTGGTTTTTGATCAGTCCCAGATGTGCAAACCCAGCATCAGTCAAAGGGGCTGATGGCTTGTCAAGAAAGGAAACTACAACACAGGCATCATTTTGTTCCATTTTCAGTTCATGGAGCTAAATATATCCGCAGACTTTTGTGGGGTGGGGGTCCAGAGCCCCTCAGAAAGTCCCAAATGGAGCATGCTTTGTTCTGGGGCAGGGAGGGTTGGGTGGTTGGTAGGGCCAGCCATGACCCCCTTTTTTTCCTTGAAAAAAAGAACAGTTTTACGTGGTAAAATACGCATAGACCTAAAGTTGGCCATTTTAACCATTTTGAAGCGTACAGTTCAGGGGCGTTAGGACATTCACAGTGTTGCGCAGCCATCACCACTGTCTAAGTCCAGAACGTCTTCATCCTCCCAGAAGGAGGCTCCACCCTCAACACAAGGAGTCACTCCCCTTTGTCTCCTCGCCAGCCTCTGGCCACCACTAAGCCACCTTCTGTCTCTATGGATTCGCTATTCTCGACATTTCATATAAATGGAGTCACACATGTGTGGCCTTTTGTGTCTGGCTTCTTTCATTTGGTCTGATGTTTTCCAGGTTCATCCATGTGTTAGAGTTCCAGTCCTTTTGATGGTTCAGTAATGTCCCATTATATGGATGGACCACATTTCGCTTACCCATTCTTCCGCTGATGAAAGTTTGGATAGTTCCTCATTCCGCCTATTGTGAATAATGCTGCCATTAACATTTGTGTGCATGTTTTTGTTTAAACACCTAGTTTCAATTGCTTTGGGTCTGCACCAGGAGCAGAATTACCAGGTCACGTTCAGCTATTAAGGAAGCTGTTCTCTTCTTGTCTCCCTTCTGAAAGAAGCATCGAGTCAGGTCATCTCATTTCAGAATGGGCCAAGGCCCTCTGCCCTGGGTGCAGGGAAATCTGGCATCTGGGTGTTCTGGGGGAGGCGTTAGCATTCCCCCCCAGGGTCACAGCAGCAACAGGCAGAGAACTCTGACCGAGACATTGCCCAGTCAGAGGGGCTGGGCTTTGTACCGCAGTCTGTGCGACTGCGGGCACTCGCAGGCAGAGGCCCCCCTTTCAAGGCCGTGAGGACAGACAGTTTCTCGTGGTTGAGCCTGAAGGAGATTTATCTTCTCTGCTGTCTCAAGTGCTGTGTCAGCTTAGACAGAAGCCACAGATTCAGGGGGGAAGGAGAGGATTATGCAACTTCTGGACTATCATTTAAAAAATATTATAAATTATGAAATCCTACATTTTCAATCCGAATTTCTGGAATGTGCCCCATTATGAGTGCAGAATGACACTATCTCAGCAGGAAGAAGAATCAAGCTTCTGTTTCACTTGCAGTCGAGTGGTCCTGGAATTGGCCCTGGCCCCAAGTTCTTTTAGATTGGTCAAAGCCCACCCAGAACTTTCTAGCAGTGGCTACTTGCATCCAGCTGATATTTGCTGAGACTGACTTGAGAAGAGCCTGAGAAACCCTTCTAGAGCAAAGAGGCAGCATTTTCTGGCAGGGAAAGGTGGATCATGGGTGGGGTGTTCGCAAGGGTGCACCAAGTGGAGGCACCGCATGTGTGTGCAAAGGCCCGGAGGGAGGAAGGGGCCTGCCACTCATGGAGAAAGGCAGGAAAGTTCCGTGTGGCTGGAGTTTAAGGGTCCGATCCAGGAACAGCAGGGGTCTGCCGTGCAGGCGCCGTGAGCCCTCCCGAGTTTGGATCCCCTGCTTTGGGCTGCGGGGCTTCGGAGTATGACAGGGTGGTATTTTCACTTGAGAACAGATCACTGTGGAATGAGCAGTGTCCCCCAAATTGTGGGGAGTCCATCCCCGCTGGTCTCGTAGGTGACTGAGTGTTAGCACAGACCCAGCAGCAAAGCTCACCAGCCCAGGGGCTGTTCTTTCCTCCTTCTGCCTATGGCGGGGCCAGCGTTTCAGGTGGCAGTCAGCCCCTCATGTTGCTCCCGCACCCCACCCCCACCTCGCCTACAACAGAGAGAATACTTTCTGCCACAAGCCTCTGGCCAGTTTCAGGGCCCAACTGGGAGGTCCTCGCTTGGTTCTGTTTTCATTGTGTTTAATTCTATTCCGGCTCCTATTCAAAGTGGAGGTGATCAAGTTCTCTGCAAATGGTGGGGATGGAAAGTTACCTCTTAAAAGTAAAATTTTCTGAGCCCTCAGAATGGGCCAACTTGAACAAAAACACAGAATGTGTCCTAGTCCACGTAGATGGTGAAGCTGGATGAGATTGGGAAGGGGGTGTGCCAAGGATCGAAGATAGGGAAATGCCAGGTTGAGGTGGAGAATGAGATCTAAGTGGCTGGTACTATCTGGAGCAGCGGTTCTCAAAGTGGGGTTTCACTGAAACTTGGGGGGATGCACAGTGGCCCCTGAGAACTCATTAGAAATGCAGATTCTCAGGCCCCTCCCCAGACTTCCTGAATCAGAAACTATGGGAGTGGGGCCAGCAATCTGTCTTAATGAGGCTTCCAGCACTTTCTGGTGGAAGTAGGTCCACCAGACCTACTCAAATGTGAGACCTACTGCCCTAGAAAGCCAATGAAGACTCGCCCTGCGGCCTGATGCAAGCAGGGTGGGGGCACTGGCAAGTGGGGGTCGATGGGAAGCTGTGTGGAAGGTTCTGCTTACAGGACCTGGTGTGACCAGACAGAGTCACATGGCAGGAGTGGACTGAGTGGTTCAGGAGCTAAAACGACTGCCAGGGTCAGAAGCCGGCTGAGAGCCAGTTGTTGGCGTGTCCGTGAGTCTGTCTTCTGGGAGAAGGCTCAGCCTGTTGGCACTCTTGCTCTGGGCCCAAGCAAGTGTCCTGAGCATTCCAGCACCTTCCTCCAGAGCGTGTTTAGTGTCCCTACATGGCCAGGAGCTTGTGAAGGACATCTGTTTGTAACCCCAAAATGTCCCTTTGGAAACCATGAGTCGTTTCCGGGATAACATTTAAAATATATCTGCATGTGTATGAATTATCTGCTACCAACCCCTCTCTCCCTCCTGCCCCAAACTGGCTCCCAACACAGCCAGTCTGTTCTCCCAGGGAGAAGCACCCGGCTGCTGAAAACACTGTTTTATTCCCAGAAACCTTCAAGACCTGGGCTTCCCTGGGACTGGAGATATTTTCAGCCTTGGCATCGTTGGACAAAGTGCCCTCTCAGACGTGGGATGAACTGGGCCCTGTCTGGGAGAGTCGGTGTCTGGTCCAAGTGGGAGGCCCCAGCCAGCCGCAGGGCTTTATCTGGGCTCCGACTGGAAAGTGCGCTTTGAAGCGCTGTCCGAGACCAGGCTCCAGCCTTGTCTTAGTTCTGAACCCCCTGGCGAGAGAGCCCTTGAGGATTTTCTCTTGCATAATGGTGTTCCCCTTGCAGCCACCCATGCTTCTCCTAGTACATCCTTCAAACAGAAGCCAGAGAGATTTCAAAGTTTTATTTTTTTGTTAATGCTTTATTAAAGTTGAGCGTACTAGAGGGGACTGCGCACTCACCTGCGCACTGGCTGATACATTTTCTCGAAGTGCACGTGCGCATGCTAGGACCCTGGGTCAGCTGCAGGAACTGGCCAGTCCCCCTGGGGCCTGTCCCATCCCTCCCCCCAGTGGGGAACCATTTCCGGACTTCTAATAGCATAGATTGATTTTTCCTAGTTTTGAACTTTGCATAAACAGCACCATGCATGTTTAATCACTGGAGTCTGGCTTCTTTAGTTCAGTGTTATGTCTGTGAGCTTTGTCTGCGCATTGCATGCTGACAGGCTTTCAAAGCATAAATCAGACCCTATCACCGTCAGCTTCATTTTCCCACCCGCAGGCTTGTTTTTGCTTTTAGAGTAAAATCATGACTCCTTGGTGTGGCCTCCGAGGCCCCTGACCGCCTCGCCCCCCCTTCCTCTGTGACCCGATTTCTCCCTCTTTCCACTGCCTTTGCCCCTGTCCTTGGTCATGCTGGGACAGTGACCCTCTCTAAGCCTTTGTCCTTACTGTTCCTGCTGCCTTTCCTTCTCTTGAGATCTCAGCGGGACCTCACTGTCGTCCTGGCCAGAGTAGCCCACCCCGACCTCTGCTCAGCTTCCCCGTCCTATTCCTGGGGGTGCTTTCCTCATGCTGTCTGTCTTTAGTTGCTGCTACGTCTCCTTCCCTTCCTAAGAGTGGACTGTCTTGTTCCCTTGCATATCCGAAGGACTCCGTGGCTACTTGAGGATTTGCACCCAGGATTTTCACCAGTAAAGCAGTGTGGAGATTCCATAGTCCGGTGCTAGAGGATTTCTGAGCTGGGGTCTTTGAGCTTGGTTCAGAATCAGGGGTTGTCACTCAACCTGGCAGATACCACCCAGTACCAGTGAATCACGCAGTTCAGGCAGGAGGCTGGTCCTGGTGCTGCCAGCCCCGAAGCCTGGAGCAGAGGTGATCTGTGATGCCTGAATCCACCCAGGGGGACAAGGAAAAGAAACAGCCATTAAAAACCGCTAGGTCCTAGGACTCTGCTGCCGGGCTTTTTAGAATCACTGACTTTGTAATCTTCACATCTTCTCTCCTTCATCCCTGGGGGAAATTCAGGACTTCAATGTGCCCATTAGGAATTGGAGACACTGAGAGGTAAAGGGTCTTTCTGTGCAGCTCTGTATGGTGGAGTCAAGATTCGAACCTGGGTCTGACCCAGTGCCCATGCTTTTCCACACGCCTTCCGGCAGTCCTTGATGTCTTGACCTTTGGAGATGGCTGTGTCCTGCTGTTCACCTAAAGCTTTGTTGAGAGCATTGTGCCCAAGGAAACATTCATACATTTCTAAAAGAAAAGGGCCCCATGAGTTATGTGTGGGGTATTTTTTTCAAAAAAAAAATTAAAAATCCTTACCTGAGGGTATATTTATTGATTTTAGAGAGAGAGGAAGGAGAAGAGAGAGAGAGAGAAACATCAGTGTGAGAGAAGCAGCAATCAGTTGCCTCCCATATGCACCCTGATTGGGGTCAAACCTGCAACCTAGGTACGTGCCCTGACCAGGGATGGAACCTGCAACCTTTTGGTGTGCAAGATGATGCTCCAACCAGTGGAGCCACACTGGCCATGGCTGTGCTGGGAATTCTAAGCCCATAGTAATTTATTATCCAGTCACTTGAAAATGGCTTCTTTGATGCATTCTCTTGGCTTGCATCAAATGCACCTGGTTTTTAGTCTTTTTTTTTTTTTCCACACAGGGGATTACGTGTCTGTTGAATGAGGGGTTTTTTTGTTCAGAATTTTATATATTCTCTGTATAGCATTTAAAAAATGGAATGCGTCTGTATATTATACTTGTTCAGCGTATACCCCATAAGGCATACCTTCTGCCAAGGGCACAGGAGGAAAGGAGGTGCCACGGGGAGGGCGTGTCTCGTAAGCCAAGTGGGCTGCTGGCCGGCCGGCCGGCCTTGGATGTGGGGAATCCGAGGTGCCTGTTTCCTCCCTGTCCAGCCCTAATCCTGTGGAGAAGGGTTTAAGGAAAACCGACACGGTCGCCTGCCACCCCCACCCCCGGGTGTCTGCTACTGACCCAGACACTCTTCCTGAGAGGTTCTGCCCAGTCCTGGGATGCGCCCAAGACAGGCCTGCTGGGGAGCCCTCTTCCCTCCTCCCATCCACCACTCCATTCCTGGAATTTGTGGGTGGTTTGTGGGCACGACTCTGATCTGTGCTTGGCCTCGCTCATATGTCCAGTTCTCCTTTGTGCTTCTGAGGAAGAGCAGAGCCTAAGGCACCCTGGTCTTAGCTGCTGTCCTGTGGGTGGGGTGACTCACCAAGTGAGTTGGGCTGACATGGGGCTGGAGGTCAGAATAGCCCTGACGTTCTGGGGAACCACTGCCTGGATGAGCCAGGACTGCTAAGCAGAGGGAGTGTGGCAGATGCATCGGCACCGTCCACAGGCCTTCTGTGTGACTGCGAGCAAGTTGCTTCTCCATTTGAGCCTCAGTCTCCTCATCTGTACAACAGGGCTCATAATCACAGGGGCCCCATTTGTCCGTGGAGAGGATGAATATGCAATGCTGGGAGTAGAGGCCAGCTGCTTCATCCACACTCATCACTCTTTGGCTGGGTTATTGGTGATGACTGTTCATGGAGCATTGAGTCCCTGCTGGGGTTTGAAGCTGAACAAGCTCAGTGGCAGCCAGTGGTGTACCAGGGCTGGCTCCCTAGCTCAAGTTTCAGAAAGGTCGTGAGCCAGATAAGTACAACTATCCTTAAACATTAAATTATATAAATTTACAGTTAAATAAGTCATATTTAAAACAAAGGTAATACCATTCAAGACTCATCATGCCCTAATTTTTTACTGCACTTTACTGTTATCTCTGCTCTTGAGGTTATTGGTGTGCCAGCACAGGTCTTTCCAGAAACCCTGTGTTCAGTGCCTCATGTTGTGCGCTTGAAATGGCCACAGTGGGAGTATTTATACCAGGGCAATTGGCAAACACTACAAATAAGGGTGGGCTTAAAATTTTTTTTTTTTTTTGAGTGTCGGTTATTAAACATTTACCAGCACACCACTGATTCCAGCCCTCAAGAAGCACATAGTCTAGCTGGCAAGGCAAATAGTACGAACAGATGCAATGCAGGCTGGTGAGTTCTAGGACATCCAGGGGCCAGTCCACTCAGCTAAGGCCGAGCCCTGGAAGGACATAGTGCTCCATGGCAGCCATGGCATCTGAGCTGGGTCATTGTCATCAGTGTGAATTACCACGTACACCTGTACAGATGGCTCCTGGCCTGTTGGTCAGCATTAATGCTCTAGATCTGATTCATGACATCTTGGCGCCTTCTTCCCCATAAGGTGGGAGAAAGTGGCTGTAGTTCAAGCCATGTGCTGAATAAAGTGTGTTTTATTTTATTTTGTAATGTATTTTATTGATTATGCTATTACAATTGGCCTAATTTATCCGCTTTTGCCCCCCTCCACCTCATAACCCCCATTCCCTCTGGAAATCTCCCCCCTTAGTTCATGTCCACGGGTTATGCATATAAGTACTTTGGCTACTCCATTTCCTATACTGTTATCAAGATTCCCATCTATTCTGTACCTACCAATTTGTACTTCCTAATCCTTGCACCTTTTTCCCTTTCTCTTCCTTCTCCCTCCCAACTGATAAGCCTCCACCTGATCTCCATATCTATGATTCTGTTTCTATTTTGCTTGTTTGCTTAGATTTTTTCAATTCAGTTGTTGATAGTTATGAATTATTTGCATTTTAATGTTCATAGTTTTGATCTTCTTTTTCTTAAATAAGTCCCTTTAACATTTTATATAATAAGGGCTTGGTGATGATGAACTCCTTTAGCTTGACCTTGTCTGGGAAGCACTTTATCTACCCTTTGATTCTAAATGGTACTTTTGATGGATAAAGTAATGTTGGTTGTAGGTCCATGCTTTTCATCACTTTGAAGACTTCTTGCCAGTCCCTTCTTGCCTGGAAAGTTTCTTTTGAGAAATCAGCTGATAGTCTTACAGTTACTCCTTTGTAGGTAACTGTCTGCTTTTCTCTTGCTGCTTTTAAGATTCTTTCTTTATCTTTAACCTTTGGCATTTGAATTATGATGTGTTGTGATGTGGTCCTCTCCATGTCTATCTTGTTTGGGATTCTCTGTGCTTCCTGGACTTGTATGTCTATTTCCTTCACCAAATTAAGGAAGTTTTCTTTCATGATTTTTTCAGATAAGTTTTCAATTTCTTGCTCTCTCTCTTCTCCTCCTGGCACCCCTATAATTCAAATGTTGGTATGCTTGAAGTTTTCCCAGAGGCTCCTTAGCCTATCCTCATTTTTTCTTTTTGCTGTTCTGATTGAATGTTTTTTCTTCCTTATGTTCCAAATCATCAATTTGATTCTTGGCTTCATCCATTTCACTGTTGATTTCCTGTAAATTTTTCTTTATTTCACTTAGTGTAACCTCATTTGTGCCTGGATCTTTTTTATGTTGTTGAAGTACCCAATGAGTTCCTTGGGCATCCTAATAAGCTGTGTTTTGAACTCTGTATCTTGTAGATTGCTCATCTCCATTTTGTTTAGTTCTTTTTCTGGAGTTCCGTTCTGTTCTTCTATTTGGGCCATGTTTCTTTGTCTCCTCATTTTGGCAGCCTCCCTGTGTTTGTTTCCATGTGTTAGGTAGAGCTGCTTTGATGCCCTGCCTTAGTAGTGTGCCCTATTGTAGAAAAGTGTGCCAGTAAGTTGAGTGGGGTTGGGCCTTAGGTAATTACCAGGGTAGGGTTATTGCACAGGTTTGTTGGGCCTTAGGTAATCACACAGGTTTGTGTGAACCAGATTGATGGAGTTTCTTATATGGCATTCCAGCTCTGCAGCTCTGTGTGGGGGAGGGCTCAGAAAGGGGACAATGGCTGGCCTCTGGAGTTTTGTCCAGAAGGATGCTGCTCCCTGGCACTTGCCCTGATGCCAGACACTTCAGTTTCTCCCCATATGCCACTGGTGCCCTTTCAGCTGCTACCTTGGTCCTGGAGCCCAGAGGGAGTGAGTCTGTGTAAGTCCTAAGTCTATTGTGGGCCCTTTGAGAGGAGATACCTGAGAAGCCGGCAGTGTCTTCCATTGCTCCACCCCACCACTGGTTTTTACAGCCAGAAATTATGGGAACTTATCTTCCTGGTTCTGGACCCTAGACTGGGTGACCTGGTGTGGGGCTGGAATCCTTTGCTCCTGAGGTATAACTCCCAATTTTTATCCACCACATGTGGGTGTGGGGATACCCGTTCCACGTCTCCATGTCTCTGCCCCTCCTATCCATCTGGACGAATGTACTTCTTTAATTCCTTGGTTGTTGGACTTCCATACAGCTCAATTTTCTGATAATTCTGGGTGATTGTTGTTTTGTAATTTAGTTGTAATTTTTGCTGTGGTTGGGCAAGGAAGCCAGCTGTGTTTACCTACGCCTCCATCTTGACAAGAAGTCCCTGAAGTATGTTTTAAATTTAGGAGACGGTTCTTTCCTCTCCTCCTTAAACCTTAGACATTTATTAGGATTTTTAAAAGGTAGATTTCATCTCAAGGGAGAGGTGAGGCTTTGAAACAATGTGGTGAAGAGAGAAGAGTCTTCTTTACTGCATTCCCCATTATTAACATCAGCCTCCTAAGAGTCCCTTCAAACAATGTGCCTGTGGGGCATTTAGCAGCAGCATCATGCATGATTATAATAGCCAACATTGTTTAGTGGTACACTACACAGCTAACATAGTCATGTTTACTCCCTCCTTCATTCCTTACTCCATAGCTCATCCCTAGACCCTAACCTGCCCCTCCCCTGGCCCAGCCTGGGTAGATTAATCCAAGCCCATTGGTGAAAATTCAGCTGAAGAGTCACTACCTCCCTGATGCCTTCTGGAGCTTAATGATGCCTGTAGATCTGCTGGTCTTGTTCATCAATGGCTGACAAGTCCTATAATTCCCTTCTACCTTATAGATACTTATACTGGAGCCCAGAGAAGCTACATACCATGTCCAAGGACACTGCTCCTCACTAGCTACATACGACTAGTGAAGGGCAGTGTCACAAATTAAACCCAGATTTCTATTCCCTGAGAGCCCAATCTTCAGGCTGTAATGAAGAAGCCAACATGATGTGTATTTCTTATACAGCTGTTTTGATCTGGGAAGGAGAAGGAGAGCCACACATCCATTCTATGAATATTTATTGAACACCAACTTGGCAGACACTGGTGATTCAACTGTGAATGAGCCCGACAGGTCTGCAGGCGTGAATAAGCAGTGATCTGAGTTGAGTCTTAAGTGAGGAGCAGGAATTAATCTGCCTAGCCTCAGCCAGCAGGGTGGGGGGAGGGTAGCTCAGGTTCATAGGATGAGCTGTGGGAACAGCATGTGCAAAAGCAGGAGTTTGGCACAGCCTCGGAGCCAATAGCTGACAGGCTCAGTCCTAAGATTCATCTTTTCTGGCAGACTTTCCTAAACACAGGCAAAGGCATCTGGGTGAGATGACGCATCAAACTTAAGCAAACCATGTACCCTTTCACTCACTCACTCCTGAGGGCTGAGTTTGGTGACAGCATCTCCCAAGAGATGACCATCAAGGAAATCCCTTGCTAGATTGGGAACCTGAGGATCTGCTGACCTGCTATGGACCCACAGAGCCTTGGCCAGAGGAGGGGGCAGTTGTAGCAGGTTGAAAGTTCCCCAAGCTTTCA
This sequence comes from Glossophaga mutica, assembly GCA_039655065.1. Taxonomy (NCBI): domain Eukaryota; kingdom Metazoa; phylum Chordata; class Mammalia; order Chiroptera; family Phyllostomidae; genus Glossophaga; species Glossophaga mutica. The sequence continues at coordinate 28,336,662 of CM077315.1, forward strand.
GAAAGACTTGGTTCCATTAGCTACGCAACCTCACAAATACCAGGCAAGTCTCCTGGACTGAGTTTTATTTTCTGTAAAATGGGGTTGAAAGCAACAACCTCCCTGGCAGAGATCAAAGCCCACAGAAGCTTTGAGCCGCGCTACAGTGATTTAACTCCTGTGACTTTCACTCGCCAGGCTTGGGTCTCCCTATCAACCCTGGAGTTTGAAAGCCTTGTAGGTCCCTCCCCACCTCTCCAGTGGCCTGGTGTCTGGTGTATTCCCATGAGACCTCACTGGCTATACCATATTTGTGGTCTATTTAATCATGCCCACAGACCTGTTAGGCTTGGTTTTGCAACTTTGGCAAAGAAGAACAACATCTTTCAGAGAGCATTTCTGCCATATTGTAGAGCCATCCACAGCAGATGTTTCAAGCTATTGGTAAGAGGCCAGGGGTGACAGAGTTGAAGAGGGCTCCTCTAGAAAATGCCTACCTCTTTAGTCACTTTGGCAACCCTAGGGGAATCGAGGAGCAAGAGTACAAAGCCAGAGTGTGGGCCTCGCTGTCTGGGTGTGATGTGTGAGCTCCTCCAGGTCGCTGGGAAAACAGCCCGAATCCCAGCAGCTGGAGAGTGCGCTGCACAGAGCACGCTGTACGGAGCACCCATCGACGCCAGGGAATTAGAGGTCAGCGGGTCACATTCGAGTCAAAGGCGCATCGGCAGATGGAGATTGGAGGGGTGTCAAGCCCAATAACAGGGGTGTGTTTTGGTGAAATGCCACCATGATGTAAAGGTTTTGGTCCCATAGGGGTGACACATTGGTGCCTTCTCATCCACAGAGCCACTATCTGACCCCAGGGGGCCAGTGCCTCAGCTCCACCGAGCCCAGCAGTCTTACCAGGAGGCAGAGGAGGGCAAAGAAGATTGCAGAGGGAGATGGTGTTGTTGGTGGGGGCCCTCCCCTGTGTGGGTGGTGACCGGAAATCCATGGGGTGGCAGTAAGAAAGGACTGGGAGGTCAGATGAAGCTGTGTTCCAACCCTGGATGGAATCTTGGGCAGGTTTCTTAAACAACAGAGGCCTCAGTCTCCTCCCCTGTAAAATGGGAGAGTGGAACCCAAACCTCTGGGTCACTGGGACATGAATTGAGAAATGCAATGACTGGCACACAGTAGGTCTCCCACAGTGTAAGCCCCCGCCAGCCTCCCTGCGGGGAGCACGTACTTGTCATTGGAAAGCTTCGGGCAGCCTTGGGCAGTGTGTGTGTCTCATTTGTGAGAAGTTTTTGTTTTTTATTGTAATGGAAAAGGGACTGAAGTGCTTTGGTCCTAAGCTCTGAATGAGCCATTTGGGTGGCAGAGGCTGAATGGCCTGGGCAGGCAAGGGTGCTGGCATTGCCTGTGAAATGGGCCCGGCCCGTGGGCTAGTTGCTTTGACAGAGCGCTGACTGTCACTGCCAGGGCCTGGCCGGAGCCTTCCCTCGGCCTCGCCTCGGCCTCCTACCTCCCAATTTGCCTCGCTGTTTCCACCTTGCCTCCTTCCAGGTAGTGCCCAGCGGGATTTTCGGAACAGCCCAGTTCTCCCACTTCTCCGATGCACATATCAGTGTGGTAGGGCCGCCATAACCAAGGACTGCGGACTGGGTGGCTTGAAGAACAAACACTTTTGCCTCACAGCTCTGCAGGCTGAAGTCTGAGATCGAGGTGTCAGCAGGGCTGGTTCCCTCCGAGGCCTCTCCCTTGGCTCGCAGACAGCCGTCTTCTCCCTGTGTCCTCACGTGGTGTTCCCTCTGTGTGTGCCTGTGTCCTAAGCTCCTCTTCTTATAAGGACAGCAGTTGTATTGGATTGGGGCCCACCCCTGTGGCCTCATTTAACTCAATCACATCCTTAAAGGCCTGATCTCCAAATACAGTCACATTCTGAGATGCTAAGGGTTGGGGCTTCCACATGTGAATTTAGGAGAGACACACGCCCCCAGCCCAGAGCCCTGGGCTAGTTCGCCTGTGCCAGCACCATGCTGGGCTCTGGGAACGCAGACGTGAGTGAGACACAAGCCCTGTCATTGCTGTGATTCTGCTTAAATCTTCAGTGTTCTGCTGCCTAGACTTAGCAGGAACACCAAGACCTGGGCCTTGTCCCTCTCCAACGTGGACCCCCAGGCACCCTAAGCTCCAGTCTCCACCCACTTTCAGACCCAACAGAATACTGGACATGCCACCCAGCGTGGTGCCACAAATGGGGGAACCCGGGGCAAGCCTGTTTCCCAGGCCAGCGATCGGTGCAGAGCGGAGAAGGTTTTGAAGGGACTCCTTCTCTTCCCTCCTTTCATGGTGTTTTCGTCCAATGGGAAGTTCCAGGAAGCCCCATGGTGCTCCCAACTCTCACGCTCCTGCTAAGGCTTTATCAGTCCTCTTTGGAACCCTCCAGGGAAGGACCCGTCTGTAGGCCCTGGAGTGGGGGCTTCTCGAATATTCAGTGTGAAGATGGCTTCACTTTGGCATCAGGTCGCACTTGTTCAGGGGAACATGCCAGAAGGATGCACTTGGGACCCGCGGTTGTTTCGCTGCCCTTCCATGCGTTGGCACTTTGCTTCGTTTCACAGTGGACAAGTGCCAAGGACAGGGCGCGTTCACCACCTAGGCCCAGACTTGGAGGACAGCCTCTTCGGTGGCAGCTTTGCAGTTTGTGCCAACTCAGCCTGTCTACCTACCTAAAGTGAACAGAAGTTTACACTTCCAAATGTGTGTGAGGTTTTAAAGTAGAAATAATATATTAAAGATGAAGGCGAAGTCCCTCACATTCTCCTTCCCAGTTCCACTGCCCTCACCCCAGAGTCAACCACCACCACGAACTTGTTCTGATTCAGTCCTGGATTTACCATACAGACACACACATGCACAAATGTGTGCAAACACAAAGATACAGACATGTGTGTATGTATGTGTATGTAATATATGCACATAACACACACAGACAGATGTTTGCACATACATGCACATTGCATATCCAAAAATATACAAAATATGATTTGCATGTTTTAAAATGTATGTAAGTAGTACAATCAGCATAGTATCCTACAACTTGCTTTTTTAATCCAACACGGTATTTGAGTTTTATGCTGACACCCACATAGCCCTAGCTCATCCCTTTTACCAGCTGTATAATGTTCTACCTCATGACTACCCCACGATTTATTTACTGATTATCCCTATTGATAGCCGTTTGAGTTGTGCCCATTGGCAGTATAAACCAAACCCAGGTTTTAGTCCAGCTGAGCCACAGCTGAGTTATGTAAGCGGTTCACGTTTCACGTTCGTGGGTGCCCTGCCCTTCCAGCTGCGTCAGCGTAAAGAGCAAACGGAGTGTGGTCGTGATGCCAGAGTGGACGCTTTGTGATGTCAGTCCTCGCTCACTTCATCTCGAATCTCGATCCAGCGTCAGTGTGTTTGGCATTGCTTCCAGCCTGGCCTTCCGCAGCTGGGAAATGCTCATATATGGTGTGTGACTACCCTGAGAAAGAAATCAGGGACCCCGGGGGGTTCTGCATTACTGGTTTGATTCCCAGTGGGGCGAGTGGGCACGCAGAAGTCCTCCCCGCCGTCCCCGGGGCCCTGCCCCAAAGGGAACTCCGTGGGAGGGAGGCCACATGCAGCCCATGCCAAAGAGAGCCCTGCCTCCCGTCTGGATGGCCGTTATTTTTATCTGAAGTGCGGGCTTGGTCAGGACCCTGGAGAGTTTCCAGGGTCAGAGATGGGAACTGCCTCTTTCCCATAGCTCCTCGGCTCTGCCCTCCCCGCTGGGATTCCCGGTTCTGCTCCTTCAGGCGGCTCATCCCCTCCCTGCCCCACTCTGTGTCTCGCCCCTGAGGATGTCCTCCCCTGGCTGCCATCTTTCAGTCCCAGCCAGCTGGACTGGTGAGCACCGGTTATCACTAATGTGGGTGAAGACCAGGATCGAGCCTCCCAGGGTTAGGAGTGGGTCAGCATGGAGGCACGGCTGCCACCCTTCCCACCCAGGGAGCCCCCTCCTCCAGGTCCCTGTGATGTCTTAAGTCACCCCTGCCCAACTGGGTGGGGACTGTGGCTTTTCTCGCCCGCCTCTTCAGGGTCTAACACAAAATCAGTGCCCAGTCACAGTCATCGGGTGCCTGACCGACTCTCCCCTGGGAGCAAAGCAGAGGTGAGAGATGTAAACGGACACGCTCAAGCCCTGCCTGCACCAGGTGACAGCCAGGAGGAGGACCACAGATGGTGGCCCTTTCATGGAGGTGAGACCCCTCAGAGCCGCGCACCTGGGTTCCAGTCCCCGCATCCCTGCTTACCAGTACACAGCCTTGGGCCTGCGGTGCCACCGCTCCAGGCCTCGGCTTTCGCACCTGTAAAACGGCAGTGATGGCAGGCCGACCCCTGGGTTGTCCTGGGATTGGGGACAATGTGAATGATGTGACCGGTCCACACAGATGCCCAGGAAGGATTTTTAGAAGGAGCAAAAGGCACAGCAGAAATTCATCTAATACCGGCCCTTGGAATTTTCAAGTTAGTAGGTGTATTCAAAGACGAATGCAGCTCTTCCTCAGACGAGTGCCAGGGGAAAAAGTTTAGTAAGAGGATTATTTGGGGAAAGGACTTGTAGAGCAAAGGCAAGGAAGGGCCATCGAGCCCCTCGATGGGTAGTGAAAGTGAGAGCACTTTCTTTCCTGCAGTCGGCACCGTGGATCTGAGGCGGTGATTCCCACCGATGTGACCCCACAGCCCCGCAGCCCTGACAGGTGTCAGGGCTGGGCTTCCAGGGACGCACTTTGGGAAGTATGGCTCCAAGATGAGGCTTCGAAGGTCTGGGAGTCCCAGCCCACCCTCTTCTTCTGTCCCCTTGCACTGCTGTTGGCTTTGTCAACCAACAGGAAGTAACCACCCTGATGGGTTCATTGGGTACTGATTACCCACGTGAACCACTAACTTAGTTGCCTGCCAACTAAGGGCTTCCAAAGGGAAGCACCTGCCAGTGTCTGGAACGGGCTCATCATCAGACAGGCGCTGGTGAAGGGAGGCCACGTTCTTGGCTGCTGAGTGGGTTTGCCAGGCAGGTTCGAGGGTGAGACTGGGGGACACAGCACCCCTTGGAGGTCTTCCCTCTTTCCCCTGTCGCTTCCTCCAAGGATCCAGTCAACAGGTGCCTTGTTGCTCGGCCGAGCACGCAGCTAGGTGGGTCCCTGGCTGGGGCTGGTGATGCACTGGAGTGTGTGACAACTGTGGGGGTGGGGCCAGTGGAAGCGTTGTGATAAGAGGAGCCTTTCGCAGCCATGGGTCTGGGGACGCCTGTTAACCATGTTAGGTAAACTGAGTCTCACTTCACAGGGAAGTTGGCGACCAACGTTTGTTCAGGGCACATCCTTCGGGGATGTGAAATGACTGTATCAGTGTCCTTTGAGAGCAGGGGACAGAGCTTAACTCAGGCCGTAGGCCTGCCTGAGTCCTGAATGAGTAGAAGCGCTGGCTCAAAATGACAAAAGATGGTGATGAGAGAAACGGGGTCCAGGAGAGACTGTGCCAAGATGTCCTTTGTGGAGTCCAGCAGCTAGCCTCACTGGAAGCCCTTCCTGTGGTTACTTTGGTTACTGACTTTGGTTACTGGGCTCCTGTGAGCCTCGGTTTCCACAACGGCAAAGTGGGAAGAATGTTGCCTACTCCATTCACTGCTGAAGCCAACGCGAGAGCTGGTCTAATACGGGCTGATGTTTTCTCCTGCTGCCCTCTGCTTCCTTTCAGAGCTCCCGAGCACCCAGCTGTGCCCCAGGAGCCCAGGCTGCCCAGCACTCCTGTTCTTGCTGCCAGAGAGGAGCCATGAGCTGCTCCCCGAATGGCCTCATCCCCTTGGGGCTGGTTCTGCTGGTCTGCGGGGCCCGAGGCTTTTTCCTGCCCAATGTCACACGCTTAGAGAAGCTGCTCAGCAAGTACCAGCAGGACGAGCCCCAGGCCCGGGTCCGCAGGGCCATCCCCAGGTCGGACCAGGAGGAGATCCTCATGCTGCACAACAAACTGCGGGGCCAGGTGTACCCCCCGGCCTCCAACATGGAGTACATGGTGAGTGTTGGCCCCCCAACCAGGGCAGGAGGCCTGCGCTCCGTCTGTCCTGTCCACAGTCACCGGGTGTGTGGCAGGCTTGGGGGCTTGGGCGACAGAGGGCCCCTTGCCCCTGTTCTTGACCCCCCACCAAAACAGCACCCGTGAGTTCCCTGGCAGAGGCTGCTTCGTGGCCAGCTCCCTGTGGCACCTCAGCCACAGGGAGCTCAGCCCCCGAACCCGCCCTGAGCCTTCCGCCAGGCCCTCCGGGAGCGGGGGTCGGAGAGTCTCAGGACTGGGCTCTGCCACCGCCTAGTGGTGTGGTCTGGACATCAGCGAGTCTGAGCCTCAGTTTCCACCTTGAGGGTAGTCCTGTCACAGTTCCTGTGACAACAGAGCACAGACCCCCTTCAATGGCACCTTCTCTGTGAGAAGTGAGTATGGCCGAGTCTGCAATAAGGTGTCCTTTGGAAAGGACAAGGCCCAGAAGGCCCAGTGCGGGGTGCCCCCTGGACCTGGAGAAACCCCACTGAGGAACAGAGGGGCCGGCCAGCTCTTCCAGGTCCAGATCTCCCGCCTTGTCTTTGCTCACGTGTTTCCATCCCCATCAGTACCCATTCTCATCCCCCAGCCCCAGGAAGTGGGCGAGGTTATTTGGCCCATTTAATGGGGCCCAAGGCTGCACGGCTGGCAGTGCTGGAGCCAGATTCAAACCTGGGTCCAGCTGACTCCAGGACCTGTGCCCTCAGCCACCACTCTGCACCCAGTTAAGCACCCCTCCCCCAGTTACCATGCGTTTCCACCCCGTCTCCCCATCCTGTTCTGGTCTCACCTTGATTAATGGCACAGCCTCAGCCCTCGGGGAGGGGTTGCCACCCCTCATTCTGAATCCTGCCGTCACATTATGCTCCCCGCATCTTCATTTTTTCCGCTCTTTCTCCGGCTCAGGAGCTTCTAGGGCCCTCTGTGCCCAGGATGAAGCCCGGGTGCTGCTTGCCTGGCATCCGAGGCTTCTAGCAGGAGCCCTGTCTGTCTTCGTGACCTCTTCCCCTCCCTCCCCTTCGGCCAGAGAGGTCTTCTGGGTGTCCTCTGACGATACTGTGTGCGGGCGGCCACCGCCCCTCCTCCCCTAGAGCACTTTCCCGCCGTCGTTCTCCTTGTCCAGCTCCTCTGCAGCCCTCGCCACCGGCCACACTCCTCTCTGTCCCCTGGACTCAGCTGTCCCTTTTCACGTTGCCCAGTGCCCTTGCATGGATGGGTAGTGCTCATGGTTGGGGAATGTCCCGTGTGTCTCTGAGCCCCTCACTGTCCCTGCATGTGCCCACGCTAGGTGGCCCGTCACCAGCTCTAGGGCAGATGAATGGGCCACTCACCTGGGCAGAGCCCTGCGAGTTAAGGCTTTGGGAACTCGTGACAAAACATTCTTTTTTTCCCCCTCAAGAAAATTGTCCAGGTATTTATTCCAAAGGGGCTGTGCTAATTTTAGGAGGAAGAAGGGGCACCCTTCCAAAATGCACGGGCAGCTTATGGAGACCTTTTTAGGGTTAAAGTTGTAGGAAATTAGGGTAGATTTCTTTGCAGCTTTGGAAAGAGACTTCTTCCCCACCTTTCCCTGGATGTGATGGCTTGGCCTTGGTCTCCACGGGGACAGGACACTCTGTACCTTTCTCCACATAGGTCACCCTGCACCCTGTGCCCTTCCACCCCAAGGCCCAAGTGGTGCCCCTCGGGAGCAGGTATTTTCCCTAGCCCGAAACTCATGGAACCCCAAACCCCCAGGGTCCTGGCTGCCTCCCACCCCTGCTGGAATAGGCTGGGTTTCTGCTGGTCTTTTCCTGGCAGCACTGAGCTTATTGAGAGGTTGTAGGAAAGATTCAGGGCAAGCGAAGGGAGCTTAGATCAGCAGCAGGCACGCTCGGGCCTCCGGACAGCCCGTGACGAGCCTGTTTACTTCTCTGTGTTTACTTCGTGGTATTTCAGGATTAGAGTTGGGATCTGGGTCCTTATGTCTAAATAGCCTGCTTGTCAGGGAAACCGAGCCTTCAGGGCCATTGTCAGGGTCGCCTCCATGCAGGGTCATTCAACAGGGAAGGTGGTCAAGGCTCAGCCCCTCCACCCCAGCATCTAAGGCCCAGTGTTGACCCCTCCCCACCCCATTCAGGCTGTGCTCGGACACTGGAGAGAGATCCCAGGCAGCAGTGGCCCAGGGCTTGGTGGGCACAGAAGGTGCGGGCCCTCGGCGGGGGATGAGCGTGAGCATACCGCTAGGTCCACTGCCGCTCAATGGGAGGCGGTGGGAGGGTCAGGGCGTGAAGCAGGTCCCCGGGGGCCCTGCCCGAGGGTAGGACCTGCCCTGGGGTGTTGAGGAGTCTTGGTTATCTTGCTGGGAAGAGGCAGCAGGGCAGGAGGAGGGGAGGGAAACAGGCGGCCTCATGACACTCCATCCTGGGGTCTCACGGCTGGTTCCACCAGCCTCCTCTTCTGGGATAGGTCCCAGGGCTCTCCCCAGACAGCCTGTCATTGGGCACCTACTGTGCGCCAAGGGCTGGGGCTACCCAGAGCGGGGGTGGCCCCTGCCTGCCCGTGAGCTGGAGCATCTGCCCGGTGGCTCTGGGAGGAGGCGTCACAGCAGCTGGTCTGCAGTCGGCTCCGTGGGCCGCTTGGCATCTGTTCCCCTGCAGAAGAGAAATGACCCCACTTGCTTTGTTCTCTCTCCGTGTTCTTTCCTGAGGAGTATGAGTGTTCCCTGGGCCAGCTGGGAGGCGAGCCTGGCTGCAGAGCTGTCTTCAGATTCTTTGGCCCAGCCCCCTGGCCAAGGCCCCTGATTTGGGGTGGGCACAATGCCAGAGGGGAGCAGTGCCGGGCAAGTTGAAAGCATTTATTGCTACTTATTTTTTTTTAAATAATGGTAAAATATACATAACATAAAATTTACCATCTTAACCATTTTAAATACACTATTCCGTAGCATTAAGTACATTCACATTGGTATGTAACCATCCCCACCGCCCGTCTCCAGGACTTAGGCATCCTCCCACTTCATAGGTGAAGAGACTGAGGCGGAGAGGACAGGGGCTTACCAAGGTCACTAGCAAGTTAGAGGCAGAGCAGGAGCTCTGAGGACAGCCTGGGAGACGGGCTCCTCTGAGTTCCTTGCCGACCTGCCACTTCCCACTTGCTGAGCTAGGAGCTCAGCCGTGATATGCACATGACCCAGTGCCACAGGAGCTGAACCCAGCCCCTGGGCTACCAGGAGCCACGGTGGGAGGCGACAGCATTTTTGGTTCTTATACCCATCCTTGACTCTGAAGGTGCTCGCTTCTCCTCCCCCTGCAGACCTGGGATGAAGAGCTGGCGAGGTCAGCGGCAGCCTGGGCCCACGAGTGCATCTGGGAGCACGGGCCCACCGGTCTGCTGGTGTCCATCGGGCAGAACCTGGCCGTCCACTGGGGCAGGTAAGAGCCATGTGGTCCCCTTGACTTGTGAACTGGCTGCCAAGGCTGAGCACCTACTGTGTGCTGGACTTGGTGCTCAATGTCCATTATCACACGTAGCCCTCATGATCATCCACTAAGCGAGAGAGACCTCCCGTGTCATTTACGGGTGGGGAAACTGAGGCTCTGTGCCCAAGAACACTTCCGAGTAACTGGGGAAATGGGTGTTATCCTGGGTGCCGACTCCAGACACTGATCACTGACTCAGGGTTTCTAGGCTGTGAGTTTTCCATTCCATTTCCTTGAGAGGGTTTGTGAGTCAGTCGCAGCTGACCAGGAAGGGGCTGGCTGGGCGAGCTGGGAGGAGGGGGACGTTTGCTCCTTTAGTGGCGGGTCTGTGCTCTCTTCTCCATCCGGCATGCCCTGGTTCTGCTCATTCTCGAAGGCCCAGCCAGGCCCCAGCCCGTGGGCAGGTGCCCCTCCTCCCCTTCTTGTCTGGACACAGTGGGGCTCGTTCACAGGCTGAACCTCCCAGGCCTCCTGGCCTGGCGGAGCCTTTGTCCCCTTGCCTGGGGAAGGCACTTGGCAGTGGTCAGTTAAATGTCATTGCCTGGCCTTCCCCAAAGTCAACCGGGCCACATACCATGCAGCCTGCCTGTCTGAAAGTCCCCTCCGGCCTCGGAGCTCGTTTCATTAGAGGAGGTAGAGAAGATGTCCGTGGACCAGTTAAGACTTACTGACCCGCAGTCAGCGTGCTATGCCCACAAGTCCTCTGAATTGGGACCCAGTGGGGGCCAGGGTCTCAGGGGCCACTTTCCTTTTGTCCTATTCATCGGAAAGTTGGACTGGACTTGAAATATGCCCTCAAAATACAGGCCGGGGTTTGCTTACCTCTAACCCAGATGTCTCCCAGCTCTTGACGTTCCGGAGTTGAGTCCGGCCACGGGCAGCTGCACCTCCTGCGGGGCAGTTCCTGTGCAGGACCACACCTGGGCCGGCGTCACAATGGATCGAAAGAGATACAACTTCACAGAAGCAAACTGACACAGTAGTTTGTCCTCTGGTGAATTCTGCTTTTTGTAAAATCAGTCTACGATAGCATGAAACGAAAACTGTCTGCGGGGGAAGGAATCCATCATTCCACGGTCCTGGTTCCCCTGCTTTCATTTTTCTGGGCTCCTGTGTAGCACTTGGCTGCAGACCGGCATATTTTTGCATAGTTGTAACTGTGGCCAGGACAGCTTTTAATTCATTTTTTTCCTTCTCATATAATACCGAACAGTTTTTCTATGGCATAGTCATCGTGGTTATCATCTCGTAAAGGCTTCCTATGGGCTATCGAGCAGACAGGCCAGAATGGAGTCACTCTATCCTTGGAGCCTGCTTTTTGTTGTTGTCGTTGGCTCATTTGAATTATTTTACCAGGATAACTCTGAGGAGTAACACTGACGTGACACCAAGGTTTCCCCCTTCTGGGTGAACACTGCTAACTAACTGGCTTTCCCCAAGAGGCCCCCATTTGCAGGGTCCCTGCGGCACCCGCCTGCCCTGAAGCTCTAGAGCTTCTTCCCCAAGCTGGCTCCAGGCACACAGGCCACTTCCCTGGCCACGTCACTGACCACTGCCACTCGCTCTGGGCCCTGACAGTAATTGTTACAAGCCCTCTAAGTGCCCACTCACCGCAGCGCTCCCAGGCACGGCCAGTCCCCCTCGCCGCCTTTCTCTCCACTGAAACCGCTTTGTTTACACTTACTGGTAAGGGCGACCTGGGATTTGCACCCAGTTTATTTTCTTTCCTAAGAAAATAACCAGTGGCAGCTTGGTGGATGGGGCCGAAGCGAGGGGCAGCGGCCACCAACGATGATGGCCCGGGGCCCTCCTTGCTGCTGGGGCGAGGGAGGCTCAGTGAGAAATCCTAAATAGGAAGTTTTCTAAAGGGTTTGCATGCCGGACTGCAGAGCTCTGTGTATCTGCAGGTTCCTGTGCCCTGAACGAGTTTTCTGCCTTGCATTTGAGTCTTTGGGTGCCCCCGCTCCGGTGGCCAAGGAACAAAGCTGGTCATGACCATCTATTGGTGGGTGATGGGCGCCCATCGGCCTGCTCTCCCCCACCCCGTTGCCAGCCACTCCCCAGCTTCCACGCCCTCCCCTGCCATGGTGGGGCGTCCCATCTGCGCATCACCTGTTCAACTATTTATTTAATATTTTTTTCTACATTGGCTTTGAATGGATTCATGTCTTAAAGTGTTTTGTCTTAAGCAATAATCCCTTTGGAATATGGGATCATAGGCTGCATATATTTTCCCAAATACACATGAATAAACACATAATTGTGTTCAATCAATTGTTTATTTTCAATGTGTCAAAAATGACTCATTGAGGGTCAGGTAAAAGTTTCCTGAACACACACAGGTGGCATGTGGGACACCTGAGGGACACTCCTGGAACCCAGGAGGACTCCAGGGATGCCCATGGGAGCTCCTTGCCAATTTGGGTTGTAAGCATTTTTAACAGGTGCTCGGTGGGATTTGGGGCTATTGGCCCTGAAGGAGCCCCTCCTCCAGTCTACCCACTGGATGGTGGTATCAGCTGCGGTCTCCATCGTAGGACATGTGGTGGCCAGGACATAACAAGCTGGTCTGTCCCCGCAGGTATCGCTCTCCTGGGTTCCACGTGCAGTCCTGGTATGACGAGGTGAAGGACTACACCTACCCCTATCCCCACGAGTGCAACCCCTGGTGCCCGGAGCGGTGCTCTGGGGCCATGTGCACCCACTACACACAGGTAACACGGGAGGAGTGGGCCTTGCACTCGGTCCGGCATCCCCAGACCCAGGCGCTCACTGGCCCTGTAGGACTGTGCCCACTAAGAAAACCTCTACTGTCATTGCCTTAGTATTTTCCTTTAATTTGATGCTATTCGAAGTACAGCTGGTGGATCATGTGGTTTGTGACTGATTCACAACTAGAACACTGACACTAAGCTCTAGAAACTTCTATGGCACTTTTACACACTGGGACGTTTTCCTCGTGTGTGGTTTGTTTGTTCAATTTTTTGTTTTGTTTATTTTTAAACAAATGTATAGATCTCCAGTGTGTCGGGGGGAAATCTGGCCCCCGACCCCTTCACCACACACCCGTTTACCACCAGCACCCTGCAGAGCCAGGCCAGATTGTGTCACCCTGGTGTGCCTGGCCCCTTGAGCTCTGATGAATGGATGTTGTCTTTCCAGATCGTTTGGGCCACCACCAACAAGGTCGGCTGTGCTGTGAACACCTGCCGGAGGATGAGCGTCTGGGGAGACACTTGGGAGAATGCGGTCTACCTTGTCTGCAATTACTCTCCAAAGTAAGCGCGAGTTGCCGCTGTGGTCCGGGTTGGGATGTTTTTGCCAGCTGTGGAGGACCCAGCTAGGCCTGTCTGAACCAGCGGATCTCTTCAGTATTTCACATGACAAGGAGTCTAGAGGTTGGTGCTTCAGGGGGAGCTTAATAGATCAGCAGTGTCAACCAGGACTCAGGCTCCTTTCGTCTTCCTGCTGTGCTATCCTCTCCTCATTGGTGTCAAAGTGGCTGCCAGGCACTGTGCATCATGCCTTCCCAAGCAGCAGGAAGGAGAATGGTAGAAAAGAGCTCTCTCCTTAGGTCTTTCTCACCCCTGGCCCACTTTCTCCTTATGTCATTGGCTAGAACTCGAGCACTTGCAGACAAGGGGGAAACAAGACTGCCCCATTTGGCTTTGACCAGTGGAATTGCCCCGGGTGACTTTGCAAGTCTCCTCCGGGACCACCTGAGCAAATCAGGAGCAGCGATAGCTCTTGACTGAGCAACAAGTGGGGTCTGTCACTGTGGCATTACTGTTATTTCTTTCTCTGAAAATATGTAGCAGATAGCACTCTAGAAAGCAGGTATTCATATAGACTGAGTTTTTTTTGCATCTTTATACATCCTCCTCTCTGAAGGGACCACATCAAGTCTTTCCGTCATAGCCCCTCTTCCTCCTTACACAGCCTGGTGCCATCGGTGTGTCACTTACCCCTTTACTCATTCACCCCCATTGCTCATCAGACAAACATGTGCCAGCTCTCGCAGAACTGCTCGCCTGGGTAATGGCCTGCGGTTAGCACGCTGGCCTCCCTCCGAGGACCACGTCCTGCACGCTGTGGGCCCTCGAGGTGTATTTGCTCAGTGACTGAATAAAACGGCAATGACTTCATTTATTTGGTTTGGGCCGTGAGTGGCTGTGAGAAGGAGCGATGCAGGGGAATCGCTGAGCTTGGAGGAAAATGGAACTCACTGTCCACCACCCGCATACCTGCGGCAGCAGTGTCTCAGCAGCCCGCGGGGAGAAGGGGCTGTGTCACCAAGGGGAGGGGAGATGCAGCCCACAGAAGAGCAATCAACTGGTCCACCGTGGTGGAATTCCTCGCAGAGTGGCAGGTGGGGAGTAAGGAATAATTCGATTTGACTCTTTATGTAAAAAAATACACTGGAGCCCTGGCTGGTGTGGCTCAGTGGATTGAGCACCAGCCTGGGAACCGAAAGGTGGCCGGTTGCATTCCCAGTCAGGCACATGTCTGGCCTGCGGGCCAGGTCCCCAGCTGGGGGCGTGCGAGAGAGGCAACCGATCAACGTTATCTCCTGCACAGTGCTGTTTCCCTCCCTCTTTTTTCCCGTCCCTTCCTCTCTCTTTAAACATATATAAATAAAATCTTAAAAAAATACTCTAAGAGACCCTATCAAAAATACAATCCTTCTCTTCTTTAGCCCCCACTCCTTTTCTTGAAAAAGGAATACCTATGACAGTAAAATACACTAATCTTAAGTACACAGCTTGATCATTTTCACACCTATACATGTATTTGCTTGGGCTGCCGTAACGAAACACCAGAAACTGGGCACTTAAACAACAGACACTTATTTCCCACAGTTCTAGAGGCTGGAAGTCACAGATCCAGGTTCAGCAGGGCCACTTTCTAGTGAGGACTCTCTTCCTGGCTTGTAGGGGGCTGCCTTTTCCTTGTTTCCTCACCTGGTGCATGCACTCAGTGGGATGGGGGGAGGAGGGTGAGGGAGAGCGAGCTTGTCAGTGTCTCTTCTTGTAAAGACACAGTCCCATCCGAGGCCCCTCCCTTTTGACCACATTTAACCTATATTACGTCCGGAGAGGTCCTATCTCCACCTAAGCCATAAGGGAGGTTAGGGCTTCAGCATATGGATTTCGGGGCACGCACAATTTAGTCCATACAGTATTTATATACCTGTGTAACTACCACCTAGGTCACAATAAGAATGTTTCCAGTGCCCCAGGACACCCCCCAGAAGTGGCCACTGAACTGACATCTCTCCCCATCTGCAGTCTGTTTTAGACTCTCACACGAAAGGAACTGACAGATACGCCCTCACGTGCCCAATAGCTTCCTCTTAACACCGTGTCTGTGAGGTTTGCCTGTGATATCATGTGTTCGATGGGCCATGTTTTTATTGTTGTGTGTATAACATGGCCTCTTCCTTGAACATCTGAGCCCCTGGCCTTGCAGCGGGCAGTGGCTGAGCGGGTGGGCCCCGGGGTAGTGTCTAAGCTCCATCCTTTTGGGTGGGGGTGGAGGGTCTTGTACCTCGATGACATTGAGCATTCAGAGAGGACACTTGCTTCATGGGCTGTTGGAAGAGTAAAGAGCCTGTCCGCATATGGGACGTTGGTGCAGAACCTGGCCCCCAGCAGGCCGTCCATGAACGCTAACTTGAGTGTCATTATTCCTGGAGCATCAGAGGTGTGGTTTAACTTTGAGGAAATACGAAGTCCTTGATAGGTTGGCAATCTGAGCCTGGGCACAGTGACGGACCCTTCTGGGGGCCCAAATAGTCTGAAGAAACTTCATGAGTCTAACCGGCAACAGGACAGGCTCTGAGGCCCTCGGCATGCCTGGCGGTGGTCCGTCTCGGGGAGTCATTGCAAAGGCCCCCACAAATCCCTAGCTGGTCTTGCATGTCTGAGTGGAGGTGGTCAGCTGAATGGGGTTGGTGGCATGGTTAGGACGCTATCGCTTGTCACCTGTGATGTGCAAGAATTGAAGTGATGAACATATTATAATGGGCCCCCCCCATCCCCAAGCCTGACGCCCACACAGCCCTGGGTGATGCCATCCCGCTATTTTGAGCCGTTGGAGGTTACACAGAGAGCGTGTTTTTTGCAGTTTGTCTTCCAGCCAACACCAGCAGGGCCCCTCCCTGGCCTCCCTGGAAAGCTGTCAGAAGCATCACCCGGAGAAGCTTGTTGGTTTAGGAGGTGCACAGAGCATGTGACCTTCACCCTGGGCTGGGCCCTGGGCTGAGGGTTCCATGCGGTCACTCACTCACTTCACCCTCACAGCAGCCTCCTGTCATTACCCCCAGCAGAGCAACTGGCTCAGGGCTGGGGAAGTTGGGGTCACCCAGCTGGCAGAGCTGGGGTCAAAGCCAGGGCACCTGCTCTTCACCACTCAGCTGGAGGAGGCAGGGCCCAAGGGGGCCTAGCAGTGGAGCCCAAAAGCCTTTCCTGGGTGAACGAGTGGATGACTGGGTGACCATGAAGGAAGTTTCCTTCCTTCCTTCCTTCCTTCCTTCCTTCCTTCCTTCCTTCCTTCCTTCCTGAGGGACTGGTTCTTTATTTTAAAAAGACATTTGTCAATTTTCAGTATCCAAATAGTTACACTACTGGTTTCTCTTTCTCCCAATTGGCTCTCAAAGATACCACACCAAAGGAGAGTCCTTTTAAAGCCAGGAAACTGCAGAATGTGAACCTAACGGAACTCACAGAAACCTCACCAACGAGGGGGCACTGGGTAGGGGGAGGAACCTCAAGATCAGCACACTGCCAGTCCAGAGCTTTCACCGCCAGATGGGGCGGCCAGTGTGCCCCAACCCCAAAGAAGCAAAGTTTCAAAATAATATACAATTTAAAAGCAGTTTTGTACATGAACTATTCAAGATTTCTCTGGCACTAACTGATGCGAAGCACAATGAGATGGCACTTTTGGAGACAGCAGCCTCAGACCCAGAAAAGGGTGATGAGACAGTTTCCTATGGCGAAGTCAGCGGCAAAACCACTATTTTCTTTCTTTCAGGAAGGCAGGAGAGCGAATAACCAGTCACTTCGACATAAGGGGCACACGATCCACTTTGTGGACTATTGAGAAGGGGGTAGACATGGGACAAGGATTTGGTCTCAGAGAGGTCTCACCATTTTAATTTGTTTGGCCCCTCTTTTTTCAAGTATATTTTATTGGTTCTGCTATTGAAGTTGTCCTGATTTTTCCCCCTTTGCTTCCCTCTGCCCAATACCCCGCTTTCCCCCCATGTCAGTTCCTGTCCATGGGTCATGCATGTAAGTTCTTCGGCTTCTCCATTTCCTATTCTATTCTTAACAGCCCACTGTCTATTATGTTCCTACCAATTATGCTTTTTAGTCCCTGTACCTTTTCCCCCATTCTCCCCTCCCCGCTTCCAGCTGATAACCTTCCAAATGATCTCCATACATATGATTCTGTTTCTGTTCTGATTGTTTGCTTAGTTTGTTTTTGTTTTTTTAGATTCAGTTGTTGATGGTTGGGAGTTTGTTGTAATTTTAATAGCCGTAGTTTTGATTTTCTTCTTTTTCTTAAATAAGTCCCTCTAATATTTCATATAATAAGGGCTTGGCGATGATGAACTCCTTTAACCTGACCTTATCTGGAAGCACTTTATCTGCCCTTCCATTCTAAATGACAGCTTTGCTGGATAGAGCAATCTTGGATGTAGGTCCTTGACTTTCATGACTTGGAATACTTCTTTCCAGCCCCTTCTTGCCTGCAAGGTTTCTTTTGAGAAATCAGCTGACAGTCTGATGGGAACTCCTTTGGAGGTAACTGTCTCCTTTTCTCTTGCTGCTTTTAAGATTCTCTCTTTATTTTTAACCTTTGGCATTTTAATTGTGCTGTGTCTTAGTATTTGGTCACTTCTGATTTTTAAAAAATTATACAAAAATATACCTTAAAGCTGAAACCTAAGCATCACCACCACCATCATCATCATCATTTATTTATCTGTTTTTGGCTAACTCCTCCTGGAATCACCGTCCTGGTCCGGCCGGTGCTCTACACACAGTGATGACCCCCCAAGGTGGAGTCCTTCTCTGGGCTCTGCTTGGCTCCTAGCGAGGCAGGCCCATACCTCTTTCCCTCCTCTATGGAGAAGGCAATAGGGATTAAGCTGAAAAAATTATCCCATGAAGAAAATTTCTAGAACAAATTACAGAGACTGGTCCTTGGTCACTGACGGGTCTTTGTGTTGCCAAAGACCCAGGTGCTGTGAGGACTTGGGAATTCCACTTGCCACCTGCTCCCTGGCCCCCGGAGAAATCTCGCCGAGCAGGAACTTCAGAGGGAGGCGGATGGTGCCCGGGATGCTCAGAGGGACTTCAGTCCCAGCCCCAAGAGCAGAGTGTGGTCAGAGGCCCTGAGCCCCACAGCCTGGGCTCAGATCTCACGGTGTGGCCTCAAGCAAGTCACGGAGCCTCTCTGAGCCTCAGTTTCTTTCCGTGCAGAGGGGTGTTGGAAGGATGGAGTGACCTGGGCTGGGTCTGTGGTCCAGACTTGGTGAACATGAGGTGCTCCATGAGCACACTGACTTTTACTCATTTGGAAAAGCTTAAAGGGGGCATCCTGGAAGCTTTCAGTACAAAGGCCTTCGGGCTGGGTGGGCCGGACGGTGGTGAGAATGGTGTGAGGGGATCAACAGGGGTACATGTGGGGCCAGTGGGGTGTGGGGCATGTGCTCAGGAGGGGCCCAGGGCGGCTCCTCTTTCCCTGTACATGATCCCCACCTTCCTCCCTCCACGACTGTGTTCAGCCTGAGTGGGGCCAGGAAAGGCATGACCCTGGGCCCTTGAGTGGCAGCCTCACCTGACAGCGTTTCTGCTTGTCTTCAGGGGAAACTGGATTGGAGAGGCCCCGTACAGAACCGGCCGGCCCTGCTCCGAGTGCCCGCCCAGCTATGGAGGAGGCTGCAGGAACAACTTGTGTTACCGAGGTAGGAAATGACTTCACAGAGCACCTTACGCAAACCACAAGCCGGAAGAAGTGAACGGTGGGTCCGAGGGGCACCCCCAGCCCTGCTGCAGCTGCCCTCACACTCCCTGCCTTCCTCCTTCCTTCCCCCCACCTGTGCATGAGAAGACTCGGGGTTCAACCCCCAGCTCCCTGGGAACCCATGAGCTCCCTGGGTTGTCCCCCCGGGGAGCATCTCCCACGGCCAGGTTCTGAGCTGGACTTTGACCGCAGCTTCTACTCAGACACGTCTACATCCCTGTGCTTGTTGGCTGGTGCTCACAGTTCAATATAAAACAGGCCACAAACAAGGAATTAAAAACAAATGGCTAGACTGTGTATGTTCCCAGTGAGCCCCAGGCTAGACAGGGTTGTCTCTCAAGGGTATCCTTCCCATCCTCGTCCTCGCTGCCGGCCACCCACCCACCCACATTCCCATCTTGTCCATCCTTCCCCGGCCTGTCATAAACATTTACATTTCCCTTCCTCCGGCACACCTGGAGCTTCCAAAGGCTGTGCAGTTTCCAGCCCCTCCCCCATATGTTTACTGCAGCCACTCAGAATGCTTCCCCTCGCCCATCTACTATAAACAACGCACATTTTTTGTGCCTAAAGCAGTCCTCACATTTCAGTGTTTCCTCCCAGGAGAGACAGAGCTGGGCCAAAGGGACTCTGTGTTTTTGCAGTTAAGATGAGTGTTTCACGTGGCTCCCTTCATAGGCCTTGTGATGGCTCAGAGGGTTGTGTCAGGAGGTCTGGAACATGAGAGAGAGCCACCCTCTGTGCCAGGAGGAGGGGACAAGGGGTCAGTCCCATGGGCTCTGGGGTAGAGAAACAGGTGAGCTAGGGCAGGGTTCCCACACCCTCTTGGGGGTTGGGGTGCTCTGTTGTTCTGGCCAGCTGTTCACTGCTGATTCTTCCCATTGGGGAAGTGGTGGGGGGCAGGAAAGGTGACAAACCCAGTTTTGAGGCTGGTGTTCAACCACACGATCACTCTACCCGTCAGCAACATGGGTGTGGTAACGCCATTCTTTCGTAACGTCTCTCAGGCTCAGATGAGGGTCCGTGCCTCTGGCGTGAATGTGTTGAGCACCTGCTATGTGCTAGGTTGTTGCTGGGTGACATCAGTGGGATAATTATGGGGACCAGACAGTTACAGACCTGCCCTCGGGAAACTGAGGTCCAGCGGGGTCATAGCCACAAGGACTGATACGCATCTTCCAAGGGAAGTAACTGGATACCTCGGAGTTTACAGCAGGAACATCGGCTGTTGCCTAACAGGGTCAGGGAAGGGTTCCCAGAGCAGGTGCCCTTAAGGAAGAAGACAAAGCCTAGAAACGAGAAAAGGGAGAGGTGTTTCTGGCAGGGGCAACGGGCTGGAGGCATGGGGCAGCATGGTCATGAGAGAAGGACAAACGACCCCATGCAGTGGGGCCTCTGCTAGGGTTTGTTACACAGAATCTCTCCCGCCTCCCCGTTTCCTATCAGCCACACTCCTTCCCTGTCTCCACATGCCCGTCTTGTGTGAACTGTCCCCTGATATGCCCCCTCCGATTCCCGGACTGTGAGGCAAGCACGGGCTTCAGGGGCCAGCACACCCGCTTTGAGAGTAGCAACCCTGCCACATTCCCGCAGTGGGGCCCTGGGCAGGTCGCCTCATCTCCCTGAGCCTCAGTCTTCCTGTCTGAGAAGAGGGATAGCTATGTCAAGCCCTACAGGCATGAGGGACTAAGGGAAGAATGTGCCCTGGCCAGTGTGGCTCAGTTGGAGCATCGTCCCATAAACTGAAAGGCTGCGGGTTGATTCCCAGCCAGGGCACATGTCTGGGTTGCAGGTTTGATCCTAGGTCGGGGCACGTACGGGAGGCAACCGATTGGTGTTCCTCTCTCATGTGGATGTTTCTCTCCCCCTCTCTCGCCCTCCCTTTCCCCTGTCTCTAAAATCAACAAGCATGTCTTATGGTAAGGATTAAAAAAATGAAAAATATAAAAGAGATGAAATGCAGGTCAAGGTCAAAATCAGGCGTATCAGTTCCCATCTTCGCAGTCCTACTCAGGCAGGTCGTGCGGCTGCTTCCTGTCACCCAGAGGAGTCACGTCTCCATCAGATTTGGGGACCATGAGGGAAGGATTCCCATGAGGGCTCCTCTGGAGTCTCCCCTCGTGAGGGGTCTCTGTGTGTGCATGGCCCAGAGCTGTCCGATTAAGGCAGAGCAGGGTCATCTTCACCATTGCAGACTGTGCATGCAGGTTTCAGCCTCAGTTTTCCCATCTGTAACAGTGGTGATATGGTCCCGTAAATTTCAGCCACAGCAAAGCAGAGAGATGCTATTTACGTTTGCCTAAGTGGCCTTCTTATAGATGGGTTGATGCACATCTCTGCCAGTGGACCCCTTTGGACCTTTACTGCATGCACTGCTGTCTCCCTCCGATCTCTGTGGACCAGAGTTGGAAGCCCCTGCCTCCTGCTCTCCCACAGTGAAAGCGATGAGAGGGATGTGAGTTGCTAGCACAGCAACCTGCACATAGTGCTTTTATAAACACAGCTGGTAGGCATCTTAAAGTAGGAGGTATGGCTGCATTTATACCTGCATGGGGTCCTTCATCACCTGGTGAGGAAGGTTGGCCCTCTCCCAGCCTGTGGGCCTTACACATCTCCAGAACCTGGCAGATGCCTTCCTCTCCTTGGAAATATAGCTCTTGTGTCTCACCTCCTCCAGGGAGCCTTCCCTGACTATATAGACAGGCAGTGCATGTACCTTCCTGCCCTTACTGTAGCCAGACTCTCCTTGAACCTTGACCACCTATAGTTACAACTACTGGTTCCCTAGAAGGCCTCCGGGGGCACACAGCAGCTGTGCTCTGCTTGTCATCTCAATACACATACCCCCAAGCCCACAGAGACATTTTCCAAGAACAAATACAGGCAAAGATACCTTAGATTCTGGTTTACCCACCCAATAAAGCCTCTGTACTTGTTTCTTTATTTTTGGTGGAAAATATCCAAATTCTCTTGGCAGGCTTGCCAATTTTCTTAGCTAACCATGAAGAAAGCCTCCAGGAAAGTGACCGATCTGCATAAGCTACTTAACTGGGCATGCGTGGGTAAGGCCTAGACCTATAATGGAGGTGGAGCAGGGACAAAGACAGACCATCAGAGGGGTTTGCACCCCACCATCCTGGCCAGGTGTGGTGACAAAGGACGTGGGCTTCGGGGAAAGGCAGTTTGACTCACAGCTGTGTGAGCTTGGGCAAGTTGCTTAGCCTCTCTGAGCCTGAGTTTCTCTGTCTGAAATGAGGCTTATCGTGTCTTAGGGACCTTAGGGCAATGAGAAGATATTGCAGGAGTGTGCTGGGGGAGATCCGTGTTCAGTCAACATTACTGTGAGCTTTGCTATCACTAGTAGACCCAGGCAGGAATTTATAGAGGGATGTGAGCAATGCTCTGTGCTCTAAGACCCCCGGTTCAGAGCTGGATGGATGGTACTCACAGTAACCTTGCCGTGAACTCAGGCATGGAATTTCCCCAGGCCTGCGCTGGTCCACACAGGGGATCCTAATTAGGATGTGCCCAAATAGAGCCGGTCCTCTGGGCAAGCATTCCACTTTTCATGTGTGTGTCTGAGGGCGAGGACTGTCTGCCCATTTTCTTAAATAGTGAGCCCTCAAATGCTTTAGACTGCTTCACCAAACTATATTCAGCTAAATAAAGCCGCGATTATGAGGTATAAAAATCCTAAAGGCCAGTGGAAGAAAACCCGGCTTATTCCTGAGACAGCTCTGGCTTTCAATGAAGGGCAAACCTGAGTAGCCACACTGACGGGAAGGCAGACCAGAGGCAGCTGCTCGTGCCAGGTGGCATTGCAGACCTGGTGTCTTCATAAAGATCTCACCTAATGGTTTTTGGCTACAAATGATGCTTTCAGAATTCCCTTCCTAAATGGCTTTAAACTTCACTGGGAATATATATTTTTCAAAGGAATCCAAAGATGGAATTCTGTGGGAGTTTTAATTATCTTTCCTTTAACAAATTTTGTTGAGCAACTACTATGTGCTGGGAGCTGGGTGTCTACAGAGCTGTGAAACAGGCTGACTTCAGCCCTCAGGGAACAGAAGGCAGGTGGGAGAGGCAAGCGTTAGTGAGATCACAGCTGTGAGCAAGCTGCACAGAAGCAGCACTGGAGGTCCATGAGCTCCGATAGAACGGACCTGGGACTCAAGATTGCAGTTCACCTCCCAGCTCAAATCCCGTCCCTTCTCTTGTGACTAGATTTGTCTGGGGTGGCGGTTGTGTGGAAGGGAATTGGCCTGTGAAACAGAAGCAAAGAATTCCAGCCTCGAAAAGCATTGGAGAACCACTTATCTGCCCTTCATTTGGATGTTCGTCTTGTATAGACACGGAAAACTTGGTCTGCCCTTTGGAGAAGAGAGGTCATTGCTCTTGAGGAGAAGTTGAAAAAAGGCTGGGGATTGATAAACCCTTGGTGTGACCTGAGTTTTAATCCAATGACACAAATAGGCCGAGAGGTGCTTCATTCCTCCTCCTTGGAGTCTTTCTTACCCAAAGGCATCTGTTATTTCTTTCATTGAGGGAGAGCAGGCGGTGGGGGGTTTCCAAGCCTGGCCCACAGACATCAGATGGGGTGGAGGTGCATGCTGTAAAGGTGCCGAGGGGTCCCCTAGCAGAGATGCGCTTTAATTCATCTTTGACAAGGGCACTCAAACAAATGCAAATAGCAACTCTCTGCTTTGCTTCGGCTAAAATTTATAGTCTGGTGTCCTGGTGGCCCGATTTCAGATTCTGGTCAGCAGTTAATAGTTGTCTTGTGTGATGAAAACTGGAAGATAAATAAACTGATGTTTAGAGGAAATGCAATTTGTTCGGTTAATTAAAATGTTTTAAAATATGGAGGTCACGACCATTGTTGGAGAAATAATAATGTTTGGGTGGAGAAAAGATTAGGACCCAATGAACTGACTTTTTTTTCAAGCAGGAGTTGGTTCTCACTGGCTCATCCCATGTGACGGATCCAATGTTATTGGATAAAAAACTTCAGTGCAGAGAAAAGAATTGAGTTTGGCTACGTGGCCTTGACCCACAGGGGTAGAGAAGGGAGCAGAATGTGCAGGTGATGAGGGGCCGTGGGACCCAAGGCCATTGACATGAGCCTTTATGCATCGTACTAGGCATGTTAACGAGGAAGATTCCTTTCCCAGTGAAAACTTAGGGCCGGAGGGGCCTCGGGGAGGCAGCCATGGTTTGGGGTCAGAGGATGTACTTCCTTGGGCAACTGATGGTGCAGGAGGAGGTGGAACAAGAAAACATTATGACAACCCAGGCGAGGGGTTGCTGGGGCCTCCTCGCCTTTGGTCAGCCCCTCTGCTCTTGGGTCCAGAGCACACACAGCAGGCAGAGCCGGTCCATCTCCTCTTGGCTGGTAGAATTCCACCTGGCCAGGTCTGTTCTGAAATACCACTGAAATGATTCCTTGTCAAACTAAACCTCAAACAGGTTTCGTTTCCAAGATTTTTTTTTTTTTTTTTTTTTTGCAAAGTGCATTTTTGTTGAATCTCAGCATTTATTTTTTTTCCTCTGTCTTCACTATGAAGAAGAGAGTTACGACCAGAAACCCGAGACGGATGAGATGAATGAGGTGGAGACAGCTCCGGTTCCTGAAGAGAAACACGACTGGATCCAGCCGAGGGTGATCAGACCCAAGAAAACATCTGCTGTGAACTACATGAGTGAGTCGGGCTCTGTCTCTGCCCCGGGCCACCCCCAAAGGGGGGCAGTTTTCTTTGGGGGAGATGGAGGAGGGGGGCCGATGGGTCTCGAGTCCGCAAACAGCAGGAGCAGCCAGTGTGCAGCTCACAAGAGCACAACCCTAAGATATCACTCTTTAAAAAGTGATACTTTTAATTCACGTCAAAAGTGAGATTTATAGGAGCTGTGCTTGAGTGACGCTTTCCCCTGAGGGAGGTATTTGAAGGTTAGACCTTATCCTTTCAAAGAAGACCTGGGTGAAATTGGCTTCCTCTTGGAAGCACGAGGCACCCCGAGGGAAAGCATAGACATGCAAGGGGGAGGCTATCTCCTGTGAGCTCGTCCTTCACTACGCCACTTGACTCTCTGAGACTTGATTTGCTCGTCCATAAAATGGGGCAATCATACGAGGTTGCTATGAGGACTATTCTCAGTACTGTGTGCCCCTGTGTCAGCAGAGAGCTCCCTGTGGCTTGAGATCATCAAATCTCCTCAAACAGCCCCTTGGGCAGGAGTTGAATGCTTTCCCCCAGACATCCAGAAGTGCCCTGAACACCCTCATGCTCGTCTCTGATGCACCTTCCCCTCCCCTGGTTCCCAGGGCACCTCACCTCACAAGGCTCTTCTGCTTTCTCCTCTCTCTGCCCTGGCTGGAGCTCAGGGCCCTGAGTCCCCGACACTGCAGCCGGGCACTTGTGTACCTGGCGCCTTCGCTGCAGGTTTGGGGCCCTTTCTCATAGACATGGCAACAGGCGCAGGCTGACTGACTGCGGTTCTGGTTCTCTGATTCTCCTCTGAGCCTCAAACAGCATGAAACTGGGCTCATCCTGGAGTAGGGCCCTCCTCGTGCCTGTCTTGCTCAGAAACCATCCCCTGTATTTTCGACTGCTCTCTGCCCTGCCCCCACCAGCCACTCTATCTTCTTGGGCCTCAAGTGCCCTTTCCCTGGACTTTCTGCCTGTTTAACCATCCTGTGGCTTCTTTGACCAGGAAATATGCTGGTGCCCTTTTCTTTCCAGAAGTCTGAAACAGTTCTGTTGGCTTTTTTTTAAATCATGTAAAATTATAATGTGTGTCTTTTTGCCAACTATAACTCTACTCCAAGATTTCAATATGTCCCTATAAAATAAACAAAAAAACGAAAGCTCGGCAAAGTCATCTTGGCTATGGGGTAGATGTCACAGGTCGGAATGCCTGGGTCCTCACTTCCCAGGCTGGATAAGGCCTGGAAGGCCTGTCCTCTAGGTCCCTGAGCATCTAGAGGGCACTTGGCATGC
The DNA here is from genome assembly GCA_039655065.1 of Glossophaga mutica. Classification (NCBI taxonomy): domain Eukaryota; kingdom Metazoa; phylum Chordata; class Mammalia; order Chiroptera; family Phyllostomidae; genus Glossophaga; species Glossophaga mutica. Next base: position 28,362,241 of record CM077315.1, read on the forward strand.
GCCAGGCTCCCTTCAAGGCTCCATGCACTTTCTCCTTCAGTGTTCACAGGAACAATACCCACTGTACCTATGCCCCTTATTCACAAGCAGAAATTGAACCTCAGAGCGGAAGTAACATGTCCAAGGTCACGTGACTACTATAAAGCGGCAGGTCTGGCATTCCAGCCTCACCACTGAGGCCTGCAGCCATTAGGCAATGCTGCTGCTCTCATGTGGCGTGGATTCCAGAAAGTTCCTCAGAGTGGGGCGTGAGGTTTTCTAACTCAGACTCATCCTCTGGATCCTTGCAGTGACGTTTATCCCTGCATTTCTCTCCTAGCCCAAGTTGTCCGGTGTGACACCAAGATGAAGGACAAGTGCAAAGGGTCCACGTGTAACAGGTAAGGTCTGGGCTGGGTCCCTCTCTCACCGCTCCCCGTAGCCCTTTGAAGCACCTGCTGGGGTTTCGGGTCACGTCATGATTGGCCAGCTCGTGGCCACCCAAACCAAGCTGGGTAGGAACTCAAAAAAATCGTATTCTCTACTTTTAGCAGCAACGTTGTACACCAGAGTTTGAGTGGGGAGGTAACGCAGCTTGCTTTGCATCACAAATTAGACTGACCAGAGCTCCCGCTGAATGCCACCCTTTATTAAGAGCTTGGCACCCAAAGACGGTCCATCTCTGGCAGCCCAGACCAGAGCTTCTCAGCCTCGGCGCTACTGACATCCAGGCCAGATAATCCGTTGTGGCAGGGGCTGCTCTGTGTGGTGGGGGCTGCTCTGTGTGGTGTAGGGAGCCGAACAGCATCCCTGGCTCTACCCATTAGATGCCAGGGGCCCCTCCCTAGTTAGGATCACCAAAAATGTCCAGAAACCGCCAATGTCTCCCAAGGAGTAAGATCACCCCTGATTGTTAACCTTTGACCTAGAGCTCATGTGGCAAACACAGGACCCAAGGGCTGAATCCGGCCCTCCGCCGTGTTTTATCCAGCCTGGCACCTTGTTTCTACCTGGCGGCAGTGCCGAGCTCTCACTTAATTGTTAAGTAGTTACATTTATACAGTCCTAAAATTATATTCAGCCCTTTGAAGGCAACCGCGAGGCTGATGTGGCCCCCAGTGAGAATGAGTTTGACAGCCCTGACCCAGAGGTTCAAGTTCTGGGTCTTCTGCCTGGACATACATTGCAGTTAAGTGTCTCATCCCTAGTGGGGAGGAGGTGTTCAGATTACAGATGCTCCGAGTTATTGTCTCAAAAGGGATTTCCAAGCGGTAGAAATGCCAGACTGGCACGGAGCAGAAGTGCTACAGACATGACCATCTTGATCAACGTTTTTTGCGCAGTTGGGGTCTTCATTCCATCTCTCTGTGTGCAGGGGCCCCAGGGTGGCCCAGAGTTCGTTCGGTGCAGGGAGGATCAGGGCTGGGTGCTATTAGGACATGTGTGGGCTGGCTGTGCCTTGGCCATGAAGGGATCCGGCAAGCCTGCTGCAGAATCTGAGTAGGCCTGCTTCCTGATGGCCCCTGCTGGAGGGAGAGCTGCTACTGGTGTAGCCCTGGGTAGCTGAATGAATTCCTGTAGCTGTCAGAGCCATTGAGTATTGTCCATTCGGAGGCTGAAGAATGTCTGCCAAGGAGTTTGGTTTTGGCAGTGCAGCTGCTGGGCTGCCCTTCTGGCAGTGAATGACCAACAGGTGCAGCGGCCTCATGCAGAACCTCAGGTTCACAGTCGGAAAGCCATGTCATTGGTGGGGGGGGTTCCTTACTTGACTTCCTATGGACTCTGGCACTCGTTCACCTCTGAAGCTGAATCGCGTCATTCAAAGCACCTGCTAAAGAGAGAAGGTAGCGGGTCCTCTTTTATACCGCAGGGATTTGGACTTTGGTTTGCTAGAACGTTTGGCTCGGCCTTTGGCAGGAGTGTTAGGAAATAGACTTTGAGCAACCCGGGATGAGGTTGTTCAGGAGGCTCAGACGTCGTCCCATGAGCAGGGGGAAGCAGGCCAGCAAGTACTGCAGAAGTAAACGGTCGGTTTGTTGTGAGATGAGCGAGACACAGCAACGATAAGTGGCGCGATGACTGTCCCCTGCGCCACGTCGGCGGCATCTGCACATCCCTGTGTGTGCTGCGTGAACTGGGCAGGAAGCGCTCCGAGTCTAGAAGGCATATCTACTGTGCAAGCTCATGGTTCTAGGGTTTTGGGGACGTCCCTGAGGTGTCCCTTTGTGATGATGTGACTTTCTGTCCCACAAGCTCATTGTGATAGCATCAGGCCTGAGTACTCAATGGAAGAGAATGACAAGGTTTAAAGACTATCCTTTGTGAGATAGCAGGGTCCCAGAGTCAGGAGCAGATGGGCCCGTCCGCGCCAGGGCTGTTAGAGACCTCCAGGCAAGAAACGCAGCCCCCCTCCTGCGAACGCCGGACTGCGCTCAGCGACCCGCCCAGAAGCTGTCCCACCACCTGGCACATCCCTTTCCTGCGCCTGGTGCTTTTACAAAAATTATGTTTACTGGGCTTATTTTCCAACTTTAAAAACTATCCTTGTTTGTGTAAGTAATCAGGAAAACGCCCACCACAACAAAGTACAGAGGAAAAAACTGTGTCCAGAGACTTCTCAATGTCGGCAGCAACTTAATGTAGTTCCAATCTTTCTTTATGCACCAATGATTAGGCTGATAGTGCTCATGTGATCTTACGTGTCACTGTTTTCACTTACGATTTTCCAAAGTCAGAAGATATTCCTGAACAGACTTCATCTCTGGGGCTGCAGAGCTCCCTGACCCACGGCCACGCAGGCGCGCCCGGCCGCTCCTGCGGCGCTTGCTGGCTTCCCATTTTTCACAGTTATAAACAGTCGGAATAACGTGTGTCCTGACTTTCTGACTTTTTCCTTGGGATATACCCTCACAGGGAAATTCAAGAATAACAGATTTTAGGCTTTCTGGGAAGATTAATTTCTCCTTTCTCGTGAACATGAAGATCATCACTGAGTGTTATTCTATTTAAAAAGCAACCTTGCAATTCGACACCTAGAAATGGCAGTTTGCCTTCTTTAATGACTGATGTTCGAGGATTTTTTTTTTTTTTTGTAGTGTTTGGGTGCCACTTGTCTTTCTTCTGTGAATTGCCCGTCTATTCCCTTCTCTGCCCTAAACCCAAATCTGAAGCCCATGAACACAGTCCTTAAGAAGGTCCAATTGAATCTTGTAATTGCGTTCGTGCGACTATCAACTTCTGGTGACTTGTGACTTGCCAGAAAACAGTGGATTCTGTATCACTGAGGCTTTTCTCTGTGCAATAATAGAGCTGTTGAAGAAAACGAAACCATAATTTCAAGGTGATATTGAGTCACATTTATCTGTGAAGGTCATTTTCCTTCTTTTCTATCAGGTACCAGTGCCCAGCAGGCTGTTTGAACAACAAAGCAAAGGTCTTTGGAACTCTCTTTTACGAAAGTGTAAGTGTGGCCAGTGTTTCCATGAATGGCTTGTGTGGGATGCTGTCCTGTGTTTTTAAAGATTCCCTTTCCCCTCCCTCGCCCAGCCTCAGGTTTGTAGAGATGACCTGTGAGCCTTCACAGGCGCACAGACTCGGGAAGCCACCTTTGGGCCCTGGGGCCAGCCCTCGCGAAGCTCAGCCTCCGGTTTAGACGGAGCTTTAACAGGCTCCACTGTGTGGGGAGAAAGGGCTGTGCGTCACTCTTCTTAGTTTGTAAAGCACCTAGGGTGAGTTTTTTAAAAGATAAGCAACCCCAGGAACAAAGACATGGTCTAGAGAGAGGCAGAGTCAGAGGTGGGGTGAACTTTGGCCCAACTTTTTGGCTTCTTGTGGGTGGAAGACAAACATCTTGGGTGTTGCTGATAAGGATTGCTCACAAAGATTACTTCAGAGCTGCTTACGGTCCTCTCCCCGCCCCCACCCCCAGTCCTCCAGCATCTGCCGGGCTGCTGTTCACTACGGGATCCTAGACAACAGAGGAGGCCTGGTGGACATCACCAGGAACGGGAGGGTCCCCTTTTTCGTCAAGTCTGAGAGGAACGGCGTGGAGTCTTTGAGGTAACTATTCTGTTACTGATCTCCTCGGATCAGGGTTCCTAAACAGTTTTTCCAGTTATAACAGTATTGCTGAAACTTTGAAAAGTATTGAACAATGTAAAGAACCCAGGGAAAAGAGAGAGCTGACCTTAATCCCGTAACTCAGAAATTGCCCCATGGGTAATTCAGCCTATTTCATTCCGGGGGTTCTCTCTCTCCCTCCCCCCATCCCACATCCCAGTCTAATTTGGTTGAGTTTCAACTGCTGCTTTGTCTTCCTTCCTAGTCTCTGAGAGCTCACAAGTCACATTATCAGTAACAGTGGACAGCATCTTTGAGTTTCTGGCTAATTCTGGATTAGCACTTTCTCTTACTAAGAATGAGGCTTTTCATTTTTAAAATATACTAACTGTTTTTTTGCAAGATAATGTTTTTCACGTAAGATATGTGGCTGGTTGATGGGCCAGGCGGTCCTTGCCATTCTGACTTTTGGGGGAGCGGTGAGTAGGCCGTGTCCTGACCTGTCTATGGAATCAGAGGCTAAAGTGACCTGGGATCATACAGCCCAATCAGGGTCCTGGGGTCAAACAGACCTGCCTCTGCCTCATCCTTGTTCATGACCTTGGGCGGGCTTCTGCATCCCTTCTGGGTGGCAGCACCCTCATTTGTAAATAAGGAGCGTAATAGGACACGGGGCTGACTCCCAGCAAATCCGCGATGGCACAGCATGTCAGGATGCCCGTGTCTGTGCTTTGCCCAGGGTCTGGGACAAGGAAAGCACTGAGCAAATGTGCCTGGGACTGTTCCAAGACAGCAGGTCCCAGCAGAATTGCGAGGCCACTCTGAATGTTTCAGAAACAACACGAGTCACTCCTCTCCGAAAGGCCTGGCTCTTCCTGGAGCACTGCAACTCTCCCTCTCCGTCTTAGACCGGGGCCGGCCTAGGGGTTATGTAAGCAAACAAACAAACAAACAAACAAACAAAGAGCAATGAACTGTAAACCGAAGGGAAGAAGATACTCACAGAGATACACTGGTTGGGTGACCTCAGTACCAGCCATGCTCAGTGCTCAGCGCAGGCACAGGATGGAGCTGTGGGCTTGGCCAGGTTCAAACCCTGCGTTGCCTGGGACCCTTGTCCTAGAGCCACTTCTGGTCCCTTTCAATGCCCTGCTTTGCACCTAGAGTGGGTTCTTCACGTTTTAGAGTTCAGATAATCTGCGAACATCAACATAAAGCAAACTGAAGCTTTATTTTCACTAACCCCTGATTGAAATGTGACATTTCCTTCCATTCTGAAGGTTGGCCCAAACCAGTGTAGCGTTAGCCAGGCTGGGGACACTCGCACCGGTGGACACCGACTCACTGCAGACATCTGCAAACGCTGTCCCTTCCGTCCTGGCCCTGAAATGACAGCAGCTAGAAGACCCACCTCTAGACTATTTTTAGCATAACTATTACTCGAATGCTTATTTATTTTAGTACTTTGATAGCGATATTAGTAATAACTGATTATCTTTTAATCTTTTCTTTTATCATATGCATTTTAAAACTGTCACTCTGAGAAGGAGTCCATAGGCTTCATCAGGCCACCGGAGGGGTCCTTGGCACAAAGAGGTTGACGAGCTGAGCCCTGGAAAGTTCTCGTTCTAGACCCTGCTCTGGATGCTCGAAGGGCTTTCAGGCTGGTGGGAGACAAGTGGAAAGACGTTAAACTGAGGCTGTAAATAAAACAAATGCAGGAGCAAGTGCACACTCGTCGAAGCCATTCTGTTTACATTTACCTAATGTTTCCTTTTATAGCAAATACAAGGCGTCCAGCTCGTTCACGGTGTCAAAAGTAAAAGGTAAGCTGGCAGCCTTTTTTTTTTTTAATGTGACCATAACATGTGGGCTCTCTTGGGTTTCCCTGGAAATTTCATTGCCCTTGGTTGTTGCCGTAATGTTTATCTTGCCTGCTAACATTGCTGTTCTAACATTGCAAAGGCTTTTTAAAGAGATTCCTGAGAAGGCTGATTCTCTAACTGGTTCCTAAACGTACCTGAATTTGGCATTGGCCCTCCCTGGAGTGCTAAATCAGAAACACGGGCCTGGTGCTCCTGCTGAATGTCACAGAAACACCAACACCTGGGTCTCCAGCAGCCAATAGGTGGCATAGGGAGGTGGCATTTCTATTGACTGACAGTGGCCACCTGGAACAGCGTGTTGGGATGGATGCCGAGGCCTCATTCTGGGCTCAGCAGGAAATAGAGCTTAATAGGTCACTCGTGTCTGCTGTGGACAAGAGGGCAATGGGTATGTTCATTTGGTAGGGTGGGGCGCACCCACGGGGGAGCATGCTGTACTCACTACCTCCTTCAGACCAAACCCTTCCTTCCTGCGGCTGTCCGTGTAAACCACGTTTTATTGGCATGCAGCGATGCCCATTCACGTAGGCATCCGTGGCCGGTTTCCTCGCAGCAGAGACCGTTGGGCCCACAAAATTAGAAATATTTACTCTCTGTTCTTTTAAGAAAGCGTTTGCCCCCGCTCTGGACTAGATGAGGGCATGCTTGTCAGAGACAACAGGTGGTCAGTGTTAGAGCCGCTTTCTCACATCTGTTGTTTAAACAGAACGCGTGACTTTTAAGAGTAGCAGGCCTCCTTCAGAAGAGCTCTAGGTTGGAAATTGGAAACCTGGTCCTCACCCAGGTCTCAGCTTTTCTGAGCCTCAGTTGTTTCATCTGTAGAATTAGAATAAGACCTGCCACGAGGCTCTGACCTGATGAAGTAGGAGAAAGGTTTCAAAATCAAGAAGCACCATGCAAGTAAAAAGAATTGTCAACCTGCAGAGAAGCTATGTGGCTGGTAGCATCCTTGGGCAGTAAACACACTCAGGCACGGGTTTTGTCTCATCCCCTGAGTGGTGATGGCAGGAGTGCCCAGAGCACTGGGGTTAACACCCGCTGGGCTCTTACCCCAGCTCTATTGGAGGGCTCAGTGAACCCTCAGGACCCAGGTGTCTAGCAGCCTGATGCAGAGGCCTGTAGCTCGAGGCCCAGGCCTGCCCATCCCCTAACCCTTTCCTGATGGCTCCTGTTCACAGTGCAAGACCTGGACTGCTATGCCACCGTTGCTCAGCTCTGCCCATTTGAGAAGCCAGGGACCCACTGCCCAAGGTAAGTCTCACTGACATCTGGCTTTGCAAACATGGGGGCTGAGAGAAGAAGGCACCGTGCTGGGTTGCGGGTCATCTCTTGGCAGTGAAGTCCAGTGGAATTCCAGATATGGCCCTTGTATGTATACCCCCAGGAAATCAGTCAATTCATGTTCAAAGTCAAGGGTCCACTGGACCTTCCCTGAGGCCGCTGGTTCTCAACCCTGGTTGCACACTGGAATAGCCTGAGGGACATTAAAAGCACGAATTCCTGGCGACCACTGAAAGGTGATTCTTCGAGAGTGGGCCAGAGGGGACCAACCTGTTTAGATGCTACGGGGTGAGCCCAGTGGGCCGCGGGTCCCCAGAACCCTGCTCTGGGAACTTAACTGAGAAGGACTCTGTCCTCTTGGCATTGCCTCCACTCACTGGACAGAGCCCTTACCCTTGCAGGACTGACTTCGTTTGCCACACAGCTCCTCTCAGCCCCCTCAGACAGACCTCAAGATTTGTCATTTTTTTGGTCTTGTAGATCAGTCCTGAACTCTGGAAGCTTTGTGCTGCTCGTCCAATTTAAATCAGCTCGTTGATTCTACCGGATCTGTGACATTTTCTATGGCTAACTTTAGGAACAGCTTTTTAAAACCCAGTTCTTGAGGTATCATTCATACACAATAAAATTCACCCACTCTACACGTAAGTTTCCAAATCAACATGTTTTGACAAATGCACACCATCATGCAGCCACGGCCACAAGTAAGGTGGAGAGCATTCGCTTCACCCTAGAACGTTCCCTGAGGTCAGTCCCTTCCCCTCCACCCCCCACCCACATCCTCGCCAACCGCCGATCTACTTTCTGCCCCTCCGATTTTGCCTTTTCTAGAATTTTATATAAATGGAGCCATCACAGTATGTAGACTTTCCCGTTGGGCTCCTTTCTCTCCGCATGCCTTCAAGAGTCATTCATGTTGTGGAGCGTAGCTGGCTTATTCTCCCTCGTCACTGTGTGGTGTTTCATTCTGTGGAAATACCACCATTTGTTTAAAGACTAAGTTTTACATGCATCTTTCAAATCTTACTTGGCTGATTTTAGAGGATGATGCGTCATAGCATAAAATAAAGTGTGTCCTCATAGCATTTGTCTCTGAAGTAGCCATTAAGTCCTCTCGGAAGCTGGGTGAGGTATGTAGCACCCTGTGAACCCTGGGCCTGGAAGCTTCTAGACCGACCTTAAAGCTAACAGGTGGAAACCCCGGAGGTCTGAGCAGATAATGGGCCCAGGAAGGAGCCCATGAGGGGAAGGAAACTGGACAGGGCGTCCCCGACTCCCCTTTGCTACTTGCCTTTATCTGGAAGCCCTGGCTCCCCGCCCCCACAACCCCGGCCATGACTACCACCACCGCCTCACCGACCCCTCCCCAAATGTTCAGGGGCAGCTAGCAACCTTTTAGTAGATTTCCCAAATATTAAAGAGAAGCTGAAGGAAATGATTTCAACAAAAACAAACAAAAAGAAAAACTTGACATAGGACTAGTATCTAAAATCTAGCTCTTTGACCTGCCATTCTAGAAGATCTAGGAAACAATGTTCATTCTTGCCTAAATTTTGTTTTCTCCTTTTTTTGTTTTTTGAATCTCACACACACATTCTCTTTCTTTCTGCTCACCCCTGCCCCCTCCCTGTACCATTTCCATTTCTCAATACTTTTGTCTGGCTTTCTTCCCTCCCCAAATCCCGCCTGTCCTGGGGCCAGATGGCTTCCGGGCGCCATTTTGGTTCCTTGGTCCCTGGGCTCCAGCCCTTGGTGTCCTGTTCCAGATAAAGACAAAAGACCTTTTCTTCAGTAAAGTTCATGCCTTTTCCTGGGCCCACCCACTTCCAGTTTGAAGCATTCCTCTCATCTCCATTCTGCCGATGGCAGGGATGTGGTGACTGACATAGCAATGATCTAACCCCTTTCCACCTCAGGTTATCGGCTCCCTCTCCCTGGAGTATTCCGTGACTCACTGAGGTGAGGGCCCTCCACCCTTTCCTCCCCCACACAGGGAAGTGGCCTTTCAAAAAGCCTATTGATTATAATCTCATAATATATCCACAGGATGAACTGGCCAACACCCAAGAATGGGAGGTACAACATTTTACAATCCCATGCTCACCTCTCTTAGATATTCATTCCCCTTCACCTTGTTGTTTGCTTGTGTCTTTTTGTGTGGTGTTAAAAAATTCTGTATTAACTATTTTTTTCTTAAATATATTTTATTGATTATGCTATTACAGTTGTCCCATTTCCCCCACTTCATTACCCTCCACCCTGCACACCCCCTCCCACCCACATTCCCCTTTTTAGTTCATCTCCATGTGTCATAAGTTCTTTAGCGTCTACATTTCCCACACTATTCTTACCCTCCCCCTGTCTATTTTCTACCCATCGTCTATGCTACTCATTCTCTGTACCTTTCCCCCCTCTCTCTTCCTCCCACTCCCCTGTTGCTAACCCTCCATATGATCTCCATTTCTGTGGTTCTGTTCCTGTTCTAGCTGTTTGCTTCCAAAATTGCTCTATCCAGCAAAGCTGTCATTTAGAATGGAAGGGAAGATAAAGTGCTTCTCAGATAAGGTCAAGTTCAAGGAGTTCATCATCACCAAGCCTTTATTATATGAAATGTTAAAGGGACTTATCTAAGAAAAAGAAGATAAAAATATGACAGTGAAAAGACAGCAAACTCACAGCTATTAAGAACCACACCTACAACAAAAGCAAACTAAGCAAACAGCTATATTAACTATTTAAGAAGAGGAAAAATATCTTTACCACTGCTAGAACGGGAGAACTATTTTTTTTCTTAAAGAGTAAACAGTGTGGTAGGTTTCCTTTCATCTAAGAACTTAAATCTTGAAATGCAAATAAAGAGGGCCAGCTGCTTCTCATAACCATCACACAAATGCTTCCTGTTTTCCAGAGTTCATTGTCCGGCACACTGCAAAGACGAGCCGTCCTACTGGGCTCCTGTTTTTGGAAGCAACATCTACGCAGACGTGAGTATGCTGGCACTTTCAACGGCCACCTCTCAAAGCCCATTAAGACCTCAAAAACCACGTCCCAAGGTCTGGATACCAGAAACCCGAGATCTCATTCCTGGACCTCCAACTAAATTTAGACCAGTTATTTCGGCAACTATTGCCCTACTTTCCCATTTATAGAACTATTCGTACTACTACCTATGTATGCTTACGAATACAGATGCAGGCGTGCCTCATCTTATGCAGACATTTTTATGGTTTGGTAAATTGAATCCTGCTTCCCCATTGACATGCATTTTTAATGTGAAAACTTTCATGTGTCACATACTTCATTTCCCCAGATAGTTAATGATCTTTCCAGCTTTCCCGATGCATTTAGAGATACTGGTCCAATCTACTCACTGCATTTCTTTTAGGTTATGTATATACTTAAATACAAGGACATAAAAGAAAATACAAATTACACTAATTTTCTTCTTGTTAATAACCATTCTTATTATACTGGAGCCTGCTCTTCCATATTTCCCTCCTAACTTTAGCAAGGAAGCTTTAGCCTGATTTTTCTTAAGTAAGTCCTCCAGAACATAGTCTGTTCCCTTCAGCTACCCAGGGTTTAGGGCCATGGAGACCCAGAAGATGTGAACGTGGCCGCTGCTCTGCCCAACAGCCTGTGTGATCTTGCCACGTCATTCACTTCACTGTTAAACGAGTCAGCTGGGATTTTCTAATTTCCTAGTCCAGGGAATCTGCGAGATCTAAATTTCCATGATTAGATTAGCATCACTCATCCCTAGCTGGCATTTTTACTCCACCCTTTCTCATCTTTATTTTTGTGGCTTATCTCACTAACCATCACCACCTTTGCCTCCATCTGCCTTCGTTTGTTCCAGATTCCTGTAAATGTGAGAACATTGAGTTCTGTAAGGTCAAAGCACCCTCATGGCTAACCTTTTTCCCCATCTTTTTTTTTTCCTCTTTAAATGAGTCATTTTTTTCCCTTCAAAAGCTGTTCAGCCAAAATTGAGTTCTAAAAGTTTAATAAGGGAGTAAAGTTATATCAGTTGTAATACTAAATGTTTGAAGCAAAGTCTGCTATTAACAGACAGAAACTTGGACTTTGAAATGATTTAAAAATAAAGGGGTGGATCAAGTGATTCCAGCCAAATACAAAGAAGCAAACGAATAAAGTAGGAATGGTAATATTTCTGTCTTATAACGTGGAATTGAAAGTTAAGCATACTGAATGGAACAATACAATTAATTATGCAATGAGACAAAAGTATCATATCTATGAAGATATGAAAACTAAATCTATATGCACCAAACAACATAGCAGCTAAATATACAAAACAATTCCCCCCAAAAGTTAGAAATGCAAGAACTTGATGGATATTTAGTAATAACATAAAGCTGCCTTTCACTATGTTTTAGGTTCCTCAAAAATACCATCTCTAGGTTTTGTTCTCCCCATCTTACAGAAAAGGAAAGTAAGGCTCCAAATAACCTGCCCCAAATCACACAAGCTAGTACATGGCAAAAGTGAGATGCCAGTGAAGGTGTGTCTTGCCTTAGGCTCTGTTCATTCTGTACTCTATTCTGCCCTGCTTGAACGTACCTGCTCTCCTAATTACACCGATGTGAATAGGCACGTGGGTGAAAAGCTGTGTGAAGTCTTTAACTAACTTATTCTCCTGCATTTTGAGGTTTTGGAATCACAGTTCTCATGACAGGGCCTGGCACACAACAAGTGTTCAATGAACATTTGTTGAAAGAATAAATAAATGAAGATACTACAGTAGTCAATGCTTAAACACTCTTCAGAAAGTAAAAGAAGGAAGGAAGGAAGAGAGAAAGAAACAGAGAAGCGGAGACAGGCAGCGGGGTGGGTGGGGAGGAGGGAGGGAGAGAAGAACGCTACCTCCGTTACAGAGGTTCTTTTCTGGCTTTGGTTTCTGGGTCACTCTGTATTCTGGGAAATGATGATGCCTTTTGGAAAATGTCTGTTTAGCTAAGAAATTTATTTTGGGAGAGTTGTCTCCAGATCTTCGAAGGGCCTAATAGTGCTGTAGTCCTTTCCTGCTCACCCAGAGTGCATTACTTGGCAGACCCCTCACTTTGTGGTGCGCTGCAGGCAGGGGAAGCATGAGGGTGTAGCCCAAAGAGCAAAGTCTGGGTCGGAAGACACGAGTTCAAGCCCCACCTGTGACATTTACCAGTTGGAGGATGGTAGGCAAGTCCTGCCTCCCCCAAACCTCAGTTTTCATATCTGTCTTCCTGTCTCCCTTGGTGGCTAGATTAATTTCATAGGTGTATACACATCAGAATCCCCTGTAGGACTTGTTCAAACAGATTTCCAGGCCCCACCCTCGGCATTTCTGACTCAGTGGGTCTGGGGTAGAGCCGGAGCATCCGCATTTCCCACAAGGTCCCGGGGATGCTCACACTGCTGGTCTGGGACTACACTTCGAGGACCACTGGCTTAGAGATGGTGTTTCCTTGAGAATTTTCAATGACAGTGACAGTGACAGTGATGATTATGGTGGTGGTGTTTGTTTCATTAACTAACATCCCTCGGGCACTTACTGTGTGCAAGCCTGCATTCAGCCGCCGGTCCGCCGGTCTTACCTAACCTTCACAAGGGCCCTTTTATGTTGTGTGTAGCTTGCTGGCCCTGGGCGGCAGTCGGGACTCTGCTCTTTGCCAGCTGAGCGATTTGGGGCAGGCTACTTAACCCGCCTGAACCTCAGTCTGCCTGTTTGTTAAGAGAGGATAATAATAATAGCTACGTTGCAGGGTTATTGGGAGATTACTGTATCAGTGCATGTGGGACGCTTAGAATGGGCCTGCCTTGGTAATGCTCAAAAGTGTTGGCTCTGATGATCCCAGCTTTATACTAGAAAGCAGCTGCCCTGGCTGGTGTGGCTCAGTGGGTTGAGTGCCAGCCTGCGAACCAAAAGGCTGTCTTTCGACTCCCAGGCAGGGCACAGACCTGGGTTATGGGCTGGGTTTCCAGTTGAGGGTGTGATAGGCAACTGGTCGGTGTTTCTCACCCATTCTTTCTCCTTCCCTTCCCCTCTCTCTAAAAATAAATAAGTAAAATCTTAAAAAAGAAAGAAATTGGAGACCCTGGGCCTTAAAATAGTGATCCAAAGCCACACAGGCAACAAGGGGTGGAGGCAGGAGTGGTTTCCAGCCTCCCCGAGACCAGATCTCTGCTGATAACAAGATAACAAACATTCAGATGCCGGAGTGGGGCCCTGAGAAGAGAAAACGGACGCCCCGCAGCTGCGTGGAGGCGTGGTGAGAAAGGTGTGGGAGGAGGAGGGGATGAGAGAGAGAAAAAAGCTCACCCGCTAGCAGGGTCGAAGATGTGGATGTTGGTAAGGGATGAACGCTGGGCACGTCCCGGGAGAGAGGTCTGGCCGGGTGTGAGGCTGGCGCAGGCATGGCCCGTGGCTTGATGTTATCACAGAAAACTACCGTGCCACTGGCATCCAGAAATGTCCTGGGAATGGGAGACAAAGGACTGTCCCGGAGGGTGCCCCTCCACGGACACTGCCCCTTGGCAACAGCTAGTCAGGAGTGCAAGGCTCCCGGGCAGGGCCTGGGGCTCAGGGGGCTCCTGTGCTGAGCACTGAACCCAGGGAAGTTCTCGCTGACCCTCCAGGCTCCCAGAGTTCTGCCTGCAACTCCAGGGCCTCACTGACCCCTTGGAGGCCACTTCGGGCTCAAGGGCCCCGCCCTCATCTGTTTATTTGTTGAAGAAGATGAGACGTGTCAATGCAGGATTTAAAAAACTGACCTTCGGGTACATCGGTCATGGAGTCAGTCAAGAAATCCGGTTCTCCAGATGCTAGTATGAATGGGCGAGCTGGTTCTGAGGCTCTCCATGTTTTCAAATTTTTTTTAAAGATTTTTTAAATTTATTTTTAGCACAGGGGAAGGGAGGGAGAAAGAGAGGGAGAGAGGTGTCAGTCTGTTGCCCGCCATACACACCCCGACCAGGACCAAACCCATGACCTTTTGCTCTGCAGACGATGCCCAACCAACTGAGCCGCATGGATCAGGGCAGAAGCTGTCCACCTCTTTAACAGCGGCATTAACTTTCCAGGGAACAGGCAGGGAGGGCAGTCTTCTGCTAGGAAGCATTTTTCTTCTTGTGTGAAATCAGCAACTTCCTGGAATGGCCCTGTGTGGGAAGCGCATAGCTGGAGGGCCTGTCCCTTGAGAGGGCCCGTCGCAGCTCTTGCACCGGCTGTAGGATCTGAGCAGTAACATGCTCAGTGATAGTTCAAATTTTCAGAGAGCCCACTTTCTTCCATTTTCTCATGTCTGGTGCTAGGGCCCTGCTAGGTGGGCCGCTTGTCCCATTCAAAGGGTAGTTCAGGGCACCTCTTCCAAACACAGAGTGGCCGGGGACAGTGGTAAGCACAGGGGGACAAAGGAACTTGGAGGGCTGTGCCGGGGGGGACAGAGGCTGGCTCACCACTTTTGGGGCTGCACTGGTTACTTCTAGAAAACATTCTTCTCTATTCTTAGGTATAGCATCCTCCCTCCCTCCCTCCTTCCCTCTGTTCCTCTCTCCATCTCTTTCTCTTGCTGTGGTAAACTATACGCACCGTAAAACTTCCCTCTTTACCATGTTTAGGTGCACGGGTTCAGCAGTGTTGCATACGCTCCCATTGTTGGGTAACAGCACTCCGGTTTTTCACCTCGCGGATCTGCAACTGTGCTGACTGAACAGCGGTTCCCCATCCCCCCCGCCCCAGCCCCTGTGATTTCCGTCCTGCTTTCTGTTTCTGGGAAGGGGACGCCTCCCAATTCCTCCTGTGAGTGGAATCCTACAGGACTTGTCTTCTTCACTCTCTCACTCTCTTCGTGAAGGAGGTGCTAGCTTGGTTAACCAGCCGTTGGGAGCTTAGTCGCCCCGCAGGTGATTACTGGGTGATTACTATGCAGAGGGGTGACATGAAGAGACAGCAAAGCCCAGACCCTCCCTCCCCCCCGCTGAGTGGCCCCTGCCTTGGGGGTGTTGCAGTCTTCCCAGTCAGGACACTGTTGGCAGAGGCCTCTGTCCCCTGCTCCATGCACCAACCAGATAGGATGGCACGAAGCACAGCTGACCTGCCCCATCCATCCTGCCCACCCTCGACACACACGGAGCCCACCGGCAAAGCCCCCTGTGATGGCCACAGGTCACTAGGTCGTGAGTGAAGGCGGGACCAGAGTCAGTCCTCCTGCCCTGGACATATCGGATCTGATTCTCTGTCTTTAAGGCGGCAAAGTGCTGGACTAGACTGAGCAGCTGACTCAACGAGTCTGGTGGAGCCCATCGTTGGGTGTCACTGGAGCCCTTCAGTGGGTGACTCTATTTTCTGTAAACAGGTATCCCCCACTTTCCAAAAGTTCACATAACATTTAAAATACTGAGACTTGAGCTTCAGCCCAGAGCAACTGAATTAGGTGGGGTTGGGACGGGTAGGGGGATCTCAGCATTGTCATCAGATGCTGCAGGTGGCCGAGTTGCTCTGAAGATGCAGACCCATTGGCAAGGCTCGTGTAGGGTAGTAGCGCAGGCCAGATGACAGGATCGCAGAAGAGGCACGAGGGTGGGACCTCCCTGGGTCTGCACCTGGAGTGCACACCAGGCCACAGGGCCCCTGTCTGGGGAGACTGATCTATAGGCCAGGGCGGGGCCCCGGAGCCCGCATCTTCAGCAAACACCAGCCACCCCGCCCCTGAACAAACTTGAGAAATGTTGATTCATTACTCTCAGACAACCCAACCCATTTTTCTGTTGGATAAGTTAAGGTCCTAATGAATGTCTAACTCAAGGGTTTTATTACCCAGGAATGGGACTACACCATGAACTGAGAAAACAGTACGCCCTGCCCCTGCGTGAAACCCAGCAGCTCCCCTGGCACCTGGAATAAATTCGGACCCCCACTGTGGTCCTCACAGCCCACATGACTGGCCCCTGCTCACCTCTCCCACAGCTCCTGCCACTTTCTGCCTGACTCCACCTCCCCGGTCCTCTTTCTGTTCCTTGGACAGGGCCTCAGGGCCTTTGCACAAGCTGCTTCCTTGGCCTGGGATGCTCTGCCACCCAGAGATAGTCCCATCGCTGTGGCTGGTTCCTTTTTGTAACTCAGATCTAAGTTCAAATGTTACATCAAGAACAATCTTCCCCGATTACCTGCTCTAACAATGCCCGTCCACTCAGTCATTTTGTCCACGATCTGACTTGTGTTTTCATAGCCTGAGTTCCTTGTTCTGGTGTCTGTCTACTTGTCCGTCTCCCTCCACTCTGTGAGGGCAAGGTCTTTATTCCATTCCCTGTGGAATCCCCCTGCATCCAGGACAGTGCCCAGCAATAGTGGGTGCTCAGAAAATGTTTGTTAAATGAATGAATGAAAGAAGTCGGGTCTCTGTAGAGAGACCACTGAGGAATCAAGGTGGCAGCGGTTGTGTCCCTGGGGTTGACGTGGCCAACACCCACCAACCTGGCCACCAAGCAGGAGGCTGACCGCCCTCCAGGGGCCTGACTGCCTTGTCATTGACCGCAGCCCTTCCTGTGCTTTCAGACCTCGAGCGTCTGCAAGACCGCGGTGCACGCGGGCGTCATCAGGGACGAGAGTGGGGGCTACGTGGACGTGATGCCCGTCGATAAAAAGAAGACGTACGTGGGCTCGCTCAGGAATGGGGTCCAGTCTGAGAGGTAGGACTGTGCTCTCCAGAGCTTGGCACTCAAGGCCGGCAGGGGCGGCGCTGGGGGTGGGATGAGGGGCTGTGGGGGGATGGCGCCTGGCAGGAGGGCCCTCGACTGTGCCCTTTAACATGAAACGTGGGCAGACTCGCGTTGATTCTTACCAGAACACCCAGCACAAGCCTGTTCTCTCTTCTTCCTTTCTTTTTTCAAAATAAGAACTTTTCCCTTCTATTGCCAATGCAAGATGTTTTAGAAAATTTAGAAACATCGATGAGTCCATAGAAAAACAATCATCCATAACCTGTCGACTGGGGGAGTTGCCGTCAGCTCTGCTGTCTGTCCCTCTGGTCCCTTTTCTATGTGCAGGCGTGCCTGCCTCCCCCACTTCCTGGAGCCCCCCCACCTCCCCCCACAAAACAGTGGAGTCGAATTGTAGTTAACAGGGGTTGTACGTGGCTACGGAACACTGTAGTTACACATCATCACGTAACTAAGAGCGGAGGAGGGGCAGGAGCCCAACCGACCCGGGCGCCGCATCTCACCAGCCCCGTGACTTGAGCGAGCAGCCTGATTTCTTTGGGCCTCGGTTTTCTCACCTGAGATGCGGGGATGACGGGAGTGTCTACCTCACGGGGTGGTTGGAGGTAATTGAGAGAGATGATGCCCACCTCCTTGTATGAGGACACCCATCCTACTGGGTTGGGGCCCACCCTTGTGGCCTCGTTTTAATTTAATTCCCTCTTTGGAGGCCCATCTCCAAACACTGCCACGCTCTGAGGGTCTGGGGGTTGGGACTTCAGAGTGCTAATTGGGGAGGGGACACTGTTCAGCCCATAACAGAGGGGAATGCCGAAGGCTACCTCTGAGGGGCCCTCTTTAGAAAAGTCATAGAGTCAAGAACAGGAAACATGCTGAGGCCCCTTAAAGCTTCAGCTTTCGTGGCTCCGTGGAGCTTGGCACCTGCCGCCACCTTCCCATCCTCCCGGAGCACTTTGGAGCCTCCAGAAGGTGTGAAGGCCTGGCAACCTCTAGGGACGCTGGTTGCACGCATTTCTTCCCCCCTACAGCTAGCCCGAACTACTCATGCAATTTCTCCCTCAACATTTGCAGCCTTTGTTTGGGAAAAGCTTAATGAAGGGAAATTCCATTGATTTAATGGGAGGGAAATGAAGCAGCTGATGAGGTGGAATTTCCTGGCCGGGCTGGAAAGAAATCCCAGGGCACCAATCTGTTGAGCATTTTAAGAGAAACAGTCGTGGTAGGTCGGCCTTTGTTCCCTGTCTGCGCTATCCTTGAAGACATACCAGCGGCTCCCAGGGCTGCGACAAGGCCTTATTGTGTAGCCCCCGCAGGTGGGTGTCTAGGGAGGGCAGGGGACAGAGAGGGGTCCCGGAATTGGCTTCTTTCCCACTGTTATGCAACCCCCCACCCCACGGAGGCCCGTCTTTCTCTCTAGCCAAGGGACCCACTGCCTCACCACTGTCATTAGGAGTCTCTTCCAGGCAGCCTTTCCCAGGCTGATGCGGCTACAGCCCACCAGTGTATTCAGAGAGGCGCGAGCTTCCGCAGCGTCGCCACGGTGGCTGCAGCTTGAGCGGGTTACTCCATCTTTCTGGGCCTCAGTTTCCTCACCTGTAAAGGGGAAGATGATAGCTTCTGGCCCCTGAGTGGTGGTACAGTTTGGGGGATCCCAGCATGGGCTCTCCAGGCTAACAGCATCCCAGTCAACCAGGGGCTCGTTAGAAAAGCAGATTCTGGGGCCACCTCAGACCTGCTGAGTCAGGACTCCTGGAGTGGGCTCGGCTGGCTGCGTGTGACACGCCCTCTGGGGTCCTGACGCACACTGGAGGGTGACAGCCACCACTGCAAGGGTGAGGGAATTTGACCATGTCCCTGGAACACACAGTCAGCCCTGCACAAGGTTAGGATATCTTGCCATTAAGAGTCACTCACTGACTGCATACGGTATGCCAGGTCCTGCGCTGAGGCCCGCGGCCCCAAGATGACAGAGTCCACCCGCACACGCAGCAGGGAGAGGCCAGGCCAGGCGGGCACGTGGGGCCTGTGGCGTCTGGACCCTGCTGCACTCTTCGTCCTTGCGTAGGCAGTCTCCCCACGCCTTCAACCCTCCTCTAGTGAATGGTTGCCATGACATTGAAATGAGACAGTGTGTGCAAAGCGCCTACTGGTGACACATAGTAAGCATCCCATAAAATTGGTGGCCCTTCCTTCTGTGACATAACTCCTAAGGTCTGTTGCAAACCATGCAGGTTCAAATAATTTGATTGTAAGAAACAACCTGCAAGGAGTATCTTTCAGGACAAGGAGGAAAGCATCTCACAGGAATTCATTGGTTCCTCCTGCGTCCACCCTCCCAACACACACTCACCCACTGCATGCATTGCACTTGGCGAGGCCTTACCATGTCCCGGGCGCCGGGAGCCAGCAGGAAACCTGGCCTGACCTCGGCCCGCATGGGGCTTATCGTCCAGTTGGGGGTCCCACGATGCAGAAAGGACAGTTGTAGCAGGGTTCAGGGCACAGGGCGCTCCTGTTGTGGAGGGAGGTGCAGAGAGCAGAGCACATCAGTGAGCCTCTGTCTCACTGACCAGAGGTGCCTCCTTGGCCCTGTGGCTGCAGCGGATGTGCGGACATCTGGGTGTGGCTATGCCCCGTCTTCCCCTTGCTTAGGGGGACCCCCAGCCACCCCCTGCACAGAGCCCAGGGCTGAGAAATTTCCCTGGAGCCTATTCCCATGAGGAATTGCGGGAGTCAACCGGGGGCCAGAGGGTGCCTCTGTCCCCAATGTCTGCTGGGATCCTAGAGTAGTCTCAGTCGGTCTCAAGGGAGACAGGGGCTCTGGCCCTACTCAACCCATCACAGCAAACCACGTTTTGGATTCAGGGAATCCTTCAGTCTATCAAGCAAACCTACGAATGCTCCTGAACAGAATGGTCAGCACGTGGCCCTAAGTTGGTTCTGCTTCAAAGCGGTATTGTTTAGGCAATGATCTTTTTCTATAGTAGAGGAGGATTTCCTGAAAGTTTTGAAAGGTGACCCTGCAGCATTGGGACAACGTCAGAGGACAGGCCCCTTCCCTGTCTCACACGGGCGTGTGAGGACAGCAGAGGAAGGAAGGGGCGTCAGGAAGAGCTTTTGTGTGGGGCTTTGTCCAAGTGGTCTCAGGAAGAAGCTGGACTTCTGTATGGGTACCAGTTCAGGATTTTTTTTGTAGAGGAGGGCCATTTTTTAAGACAGATTTCACAAGGAGATTGGGAAATATACCAACAACGACATGGACAGCTGCTCAGTCCCTCCCAGGACAGGCCGCCCTGCTCCGGGAGCTGCCAGCTGTGCTCTGTCTCTAATCCAGTCTCTGCGGTGTGGGGGCCAGTGGTGACCAGTTCCTCCCCGAGTCCTGTGTGCTGGCAGGGCTGAGCCCTGGACACAGCCCTGGCTCTGCCGCTCCTCACAGACCTGCAGGCCCCTGCCTCCCGAGGGGATCCCAGCATCTGAGCCCCCCACTGCGGTCTGGGTTAGCCAATGGCATCTTCAGAATGGCCTGGCCATAGCCTGTCCATTCGGGATAATGGCTAGAAAGGGGGTCCAGAGCCTTGACAGACCTGAGTCTACAGCCCAGCTGCACCTGGAACAGGTGCAATTTGGAGCAATCTGTGTCACCTCTCAGAGCCTTGGTTCCCTTCTGTAAGCGGGAAGAACCTTAGAGATCTCATGCGATTACTGCCAGGTTGGATGGGTAGGACGGCATCGTAAAGGACTGAGGCAGCATCTCTTTGAAGTGAGGAGCGTGTGTGCTGGGCAGAGCTGCGGGCACGGAGGCGAATGTCGGTGCCCAGGGCGGGGAGAATGGCCCTCAGAAGTTGGGAATCATTAACCAGGGCTGAGATCGGGACCCCCTCTGAGGCTACAGACACGACATTTCCCACAGCGCCCTTGTCACAACTCATCAAGTAGATCAGAGCTTCCTCATGAACTGAGTCAACCAAAGGGAACTTCCCAAAAGCTTCCCAGGCCAATTTAGTTTCCTCGAAAGTTATGCAGGGCAATGTCTATGTTGGTTTTCCCTCCCTCTTCCTCCCCTTCCTTCCTTCCTTCCTTCCTTCATTCCTTCCTTCCTTCCTTCCTTCTTCTCTCTTTCTCCCCCCTCCTCCTTTCTTCTTTTATTCCTTCTTTTTAAATTAAGATTAGAGGAATTCAAAGAACGATGTGACTAATTTTAAGAAGTTACTATCCCTGAAACTCCAACACCCACAAAGAACTACTATACACATTCTGCTGTTTCCTTCCAAATTTTTTCTGACTACATACCAACACCGTACTTTTAATTTTTTTATGAAATGGGGTCTTACCATCTGTGTCATTCAGTGACTGATTTTTTTAGCCAGCCACAGGGTGTGGCTGTCTTTCCAAGTCCTGTTCTGTATGGTACACCATCATCTCAGGGGCTGACACTGTCCCCTGTGTCGAAAGACCATCATTTCTTACCCAGTCAATGGGTATTGTTTTGTTTCCTCTTTTATTTACGTGATAAACAACACCGCAAAGAACATCTTGGCACAAGCCCGTGTCTTTATTAACACTTTCTTCAGGTAGCTTCCTGTTAGTAGAATAGTCACAGCTGCCAAATTGATCTCTTTATGTAATGTACGGTATGTCTCTCTCCTGTTTGAACCTTGCCCCCGATGGCTTTCCATTGCAATGAGAATGAAATCCGGTCCCCTGACCACACGGGGTCACACCTGGTGCCAGCCCCGCCCACCTCTGCACCCCTCCTGGCACACTGCTCCTCCTCATTGCAGCACTCCACCTCACCAGCCCTCTCCCTGTTCTCAGAGCACTCCAAGAGCACTCTCACCTCAGGGCCTTTGCGCGTGCTTTATCCAACCCTGGATGCTCCCCGCTCCTGCATATTCCTGTGGGTGGGTCCCCTTTGTCATTCAAACCCACACACAAACACCACCTCCCTGAGGAAGCATTCGCCTACTAGTGAGTCTACGGTTACCCTCCTCCTCCTGGATCTGATGTGATCCCTCTGCCCTGGATTTTATTTTCCTCCCAGGACCCACCACCCTCTGAAATTACTGTGTACATGCATTTGGCTGTTTATCTCCCACACCCTGGACTGTAGGCCCCATGAAGGCAAGAGCCCCCCTTAGTTCTGTAGCCCAGGTCTCCGATACCTAACCCAGTGCCCAGCACATAGTAGGCACTCAGTAAACACTGTCAAATGACAGACAGATTGCTGAGTTTGTTGAGAACCAATTGAGGGATTTTTAATACCATTTATGAAAATTATTTAATACCCTTTATTAAAATTGTTCAATACATTTTATGAAAATTACTCAGGAATGCTGTGCCAGTTTACACTCGCTTCACATATGCATGGAAGTTACAAACTAATCCAAAAACAGAATCAGAGGGCAAGATTTAGAAAAATAGGTTACTTTATAGTTTCTCAAATCACACTTGCTTCAAACATGCACAACTGTCAGCTTACGCGGAGGGACTGGTGCTTAGCAAGTATCTGAGGCATGAACAAACGGACTCTCTAAAGGCTTCTCCAGAGACCCAAATGTGGGGGATTCCTTGCCTGAGGCAGTGCATGGGACCAACACCTGGCACTGTCACACTGACCCCTTTGGCAGCCTCGGCACAGCGTGTGATGTGTTAAGAAATACAGGCCCAGGTTAGAGGGCCTGCTCTTGCCTCTGAGGTGGGCAAATTGTTCAGTAGGGCTGCTCGGTAGGTCCAGGCAAGACTTCCATGTAGCTCAAGGTACTAGACGGCAGCCTGACTGGCCCCAGTCCCTGCGTCGTTCGGGGCCCTGGGAATGGAGAACCCACTGCCCTATCCATAGAATGTGTAGTAGTAAGTCAGAGGAGACACAGATCCTGGTAATTTTCCCATGTGGTTGGCCCACCATGCAGAAGAGCAGAGTGCTTTGTGGCTCTGGGTGGTTCTCCCAGACTATTCATTTAGGCCAAGAATCCAGGGAAACCTTGCTGCCTGGCGGGCTGAGGAGAGCCCTGGGACCTGAGCTTTCCAGAAACCAGCCAGGCAGACGCAGTATGTCCAGCCCCAACGTGGTCCGGGAGGGACAGCCGACACTGAGGCCACCAGGCCAAGCATTCTGCTGTTTCCGGGCCCCTGGCCTTTCCCCACAGCTCCATCTCGCCAAGGGCTCCTATCTGATCCATGTTTCAGAAGTTCAGTCCCGGGGTAGCCAAACGCCTGAGGCTGCCATGGGAAGGGTGGGGGAATAGGAGTTTCTAGCACTGTGTTCCCCGAGGGT
The DNA here is from genome assembly GCA_039655065.1 of Glossophaga mutica. Classification (NCBI taxonomy): domain Eukaryota; kingdom Metazoa; phylum Chordata; class Mammalia; order Chiroptera; family Phyllostomidae; genus Glossophaga; species Glossophaga mutica. The sequence continues at coordinate 28,385,437 of CM077315.1, forward strand.
TTCTGACCTTAGCAAGCAGCCGAGAGGGCAAGGCCATCTGTCTAGCCCAGCGGCGTCCAGCCTGGATTCCTCTTCTCTGGATGGGGAGTTCTAAGGAAATCATGCTTAAATTGAGGCTGGGCTTTCATCTTATACTCAAACTCATTCTTAATGAGCAAAATGCAAATTAAAACTGTATTTGGATGGCTTTCCTAGTTTAGATTGGCTGAGAACAAAAAGCCAGATGACAGGCTGCGCTGGCAAGCCTGCAGGTTGCTTGGGCTGCCTCACGCATGGTTGATGGGAGTTGTCAGTGGGTACAGGCTTCACAGAGGGTGCTTTGGCGAGCTGCGCAGACTGCAAGTGCCTGCACCCCTCCATCCAACAATTTCACCTCTGGGAGCCCGTCCTCGGGCGTTCATACATTTGCAAAAAGTCTCAGACCAGGCTGTTCTCTGTAGCATTGTTTGCAGAAACAAAAGCTTAGAAATAACTGAGTACCTATTAAGAAGGACTCAGTTAAGTATGTTATAATACTTTAATACAATAGAATACCATGCAGTTGAACAAAAAGCTCAAGAAAAGAAATGCGTCTGTGCACAGAAAGCCGCGACCAATGGCCGAGACACAGGAACAAATTTGGAGGGGTATGAAGACACGGGAACCCCTCAGGCACAGCCACTGGGGATGTAAAATGGTGCAGCGGCTATGGAAAACAGCATGGCAGTTAAAAAAATTAAACGGGCATTTAACGTACAGCCCAGCAATTCTGTACCCAGGTCTCCACCTAAAAGAATTGTGAATGAATGTCCACACACACACTTGCACACGAATGCTCGCAGCAGCATTATTTGTAATAGCCAAAGGTGGCCAGAGTCTAAATGCCTATCAGCTGAAGAATGGGTGAATAAAACATGGTATATCCTCATCACAGAATATCCTTGGGCAATAAAAAGGAATGAAGTACTGGTCATGCTACTGCAACGCTGAACCTCAAAATCTTCATGCTAGGCGAAATAAGCCAGCCGGAAAAGGCCACGTAATGTAGGATTCCATTTACCTGAAAGGCGCAGAATGGGCTAATCTGTAGAGACGGAAGTTGCCAGGGCCCAGAAGGAGGGGAATTGATTCTAAATGGGCATGAAAGATCTTTTGGGGGTGATTGCAATGATTTGAAGCTGGATCGTGGGGATGATCGCACAATCTCCTTGCCAATAAAATGGGAAGCTTAACAGCACCTACCTGGAGAGGGAGGTAAAAGGTGTTTACAAAGTGCTTTGCACAGTGCTCGGCATAACATCCGGGCGCAGTCGAAGTGCCCGTTTTAATAACAGCAGCAGTGCATTATTGTTATAATGCCATCCTGTTAATCGGTCAGCCAGATGGCCACTATTGGGGTTGACAGGTGTTAGCAAAAATCAGGCAGAAGTCTTGGAAGGCGAATTCAATTCAGACAGACTGGGGCCAGTAAATCCCGGAGTTTAAAGAAAATAACTTAACAACCCTGACCTAGATTCAGACCCAGGCAGAGAGAATGGAATTTGCCAGCTGCTCCTGGCCGGAGCAGACTGTCTTTCCAGCAGCTGAGGGGAAGCGTCCCTCGGCCATGGTTCTTGCACCACGGGGACCGGAGGGGCACCCACTGCTTCCTTCCCAGTTCGAGTGCCTATATAGAAAGTCCTCCTTCTGCAGATAACATGCCCTCTCCCTTCTTTTGCAGCTTGAGGACCCCTCGAGATGGAAAGGCCTTCCGGATCTTTGCTGTCAGGCCGTGAACTTCTGGTGCTGGGGAGAAGGGGGGTCTTCCAGAGGGCTTCTGGGTTTCGCTTTTTGTTTTTATTTTATCATTTTGGGGTGGGCTGGGGATGTGGAGTGGCAGGAAACTTCCTCTGAGTGGTGTTCAATGTCACATCCTCCGTGCCCTGCCTCCCCTCTGTGCCGGGGAGAGACGGAGAGACAGCGTCCTCCGGGGCCTGGCTGGACAATGGGTGACTGGTCCTGCTGAGGCCTGGGGGCTCCCTCTGGTGCCCCCTCTGCACACACAGTCACCCAAGAGAGCCCTTCCCATGTGTTCTTCTGTGGGGGGAGAGGATTCCAAACCCGCAGAGGGAGCACTGGACGTGGAGCTCACAGCATGAGGCCTTCTGGGGCGCGGGAGGCGGCATACTGAGCACACACAGGGGAGTTTCAGGAATGGGGTAGAAGGTAGTTATTTAAAAAATGTAAAAGCACAGTCCATCCCTACCAATGGAGAAAAACGATTTTAATGTTTGCTGGTCAGACAAATGGGCCAAACGGGGGCTGGAGAAGTGGGGCTCAGGCTCCGCCCTGGCCCCTGCCCCGGCTGGCGCCCTGCCCCGAGCAGGCTGGCTCTCTACACAGCAGTGCTGGGTTTTTAGAGTTCTGTAGTAACTCCGGAGATTCCTCTTGTCTTTGTCCTTCCGTTCATCCACGTGGCCGTCTGTTTGCTGCCCTGACGTTTGGTCTCTTTGAGGACTAATGAACCAGGATCCTTTCTTCACCCCTGCCCATCGTGGCTCCCCTCCAGCCCAGGCCGGTGTATGTGTCATAGTTCACACCAGGGTCTTTGCTTCGTGAGCGATTCTGTTTGAAGCCCACTTAAAACACACACACACACACACACACACACACACACACACACACACACACAAAAACTCTTAGTCTCCGTTGATTTCACTGAGGTGTCTAAGAACAGCCCAACAAGCGCTGTTCGGTTGCTGCTTTTCTGAAAATGACAATTAAATGTGCAGATTTCCCCTCTGTTGGATGACCTATTTTTTAGCAGAGGGAGGAATGGATTCCTTAGTGCCTTCTTCGCCGAGGTTAGCAGCTCTGGGAAGAGGAACAGTCTGTGGTTATGAAATCGTCCTGCGGCGTAATAACCACAAGAGAGGGTAACACTCTAGAAGGGTTTCTCTTCCTGTTTTTGTGGAACGACTCTTGCCAAATCTTCCTGAGGCTCCGAGGAGTGTGGTGCTCTCTGGCTCCCATCACTTTATAAAAGTTCTTCATAAGCCCAGACCAAAACCCACAGTGAAATAAAATACCCTTTTGTAAATAGTGTTTCTTTACAGAAGGTAAAATTCCACCCTCCGGCACCAGGCTGGCTGATAGATCACTTTCGTGAACACCAGTTTCAAATTTGATTTCACTCTTCATCAAAATATTTCAAAGGCAAAGGAATCAGCAAGGGGGAAAAAACCTGGTGCATTCTTGAGTGCATTCCTGATCAATGCAAAAACTGAAGGTAAATGGCTTCTCCCTTCCCACTTCAGGGAGCCTGCATCAGCCATGAAGCTCTTTGCTGGACAGAACTGAAATGAGTGGGCCCATGCTTTCGCTGTGTGCACTGTGGGCCTGCAGTAATTCACAGATTCTGACTGCTCAGCCCAATGTCAGAGCGAAGGAGTTTGGTCAGCCGGTCAGACGTTGTGTCTGATTGCCTCCAAAGCTCTGAGGTACTTGGAAACTTCCAAATATTATGTGTTGGACTTCTGCTTGTCACCAGCCTTTTAGTGGCTGTGGCTGTGCCTACGTCGAGCCTGTAAGGTGGGGTTTGGGAATTAGTAACCGTCCCAGGAATGGCAGTGGCTTTGCTTTTGCTGCCTCCCACCCGTGGCAGAATCTGGAGTCTCCAGAGCGAGTAGACCCCCTCATTTTAAATTACGTTCCTGGCTTCCTGCGTGCCTCAGTAAGTGGGCCTATCGCCGGAACAGAAAGTCCTCTCTCAGAGCCAGACTTGTGTCTTTTTCATCCTCACAAACATTTTGAAACTGGAAACATTTCTCTTTGGAAAATGAAAACTAAGACTAAAATTATAAGCCCTGTAATCAGGGAGCACCCCTAATTTTGTGTGTAACAGGGCCCATTGCACCATTGGCACGTAACCCGTAAAAAGATGGCCCGTGGGCGGGGGGGGGGGGGGGGTTGGGGGGGCAGCGGCGGTTCTGGGTCTCCTGCCCCCAAGTGGTGAGTGTCAGTTGGCTCCAGATTTCTGTCCCACTGTGTTCTGACATTTCAGAGTGTCTGTAGGCTCACTCAGCCCGCAGCTTACATGTGTGCTTTTTTTCTATGAAAAATGATGTATTTTACTACTTCCTATGTACAAATGTTTATTGTTAAAAAAAAAAAACATTGTGCTTTGCATGAACAGGGACCACATTTCTGTTGTTTCAATAAAACTGGTTTGATTTCTAAAACATTTTTGCGATGTATCTTTTATGGACAAATCTGAACAGTTTGTGCACTAAAACCTTGGAAAGCTCCTCTCAGGCTGTCCGTTTGCTCACGCCACTTCTACCAGGAAGGACCGTGGCACACGGGCGCAGAGTCACTAATTACTGCGGGCATTTCCGGAGCCTCTCAGGGACCTCCACCTGATAAACAGGAAAAGATGTCGCCTGAAGTGCGTAACATGGGGTGGGGGGGACTTGTCAAAATGCGGATTCTGGTCCAGCAGGTCTGCTGCGGGTCCTGAGAGTCCGAGCTTCTCAGGAGCTCCTGGTGATGCTGACACTGTTGGGCCCCTCATCCTATCACAGTGGTGAGTGGTGACAGGCTCAACCTCATTCTGCCACTGTCTTCATCAGCTTGGGCTGTCATAATGGAAGACCACAGACTCAGGCTTACACAGCAGAATTTTATTTCTCCCAGGTCTGGAGGCTGGAAGTCCAAGACCAAGATGGCAGCAGGGCTGGTTTCCCCTGGGGCCTCTCTCCTTGGCCGCTAGACGGCCGCCTTCTCGATGGCGTTCCTTCCCTGTGTGCGCGCATCCCTGGTGGCTCTTCTCATAAGGCACCAGTCCTACTGGGTCAGGGTCCCACACTTACGGCCCCGTTTAACCTCAATCACCTCCTTGAAGGTGCCATCCGCAAATACAGTCACACTGGGGAGTTAGGGCTTTAACATGTGCACTTGAGGAGGGGGACACAATTCAATCTATAACAGTCACCTCCTCCCCAGGCAGCCACCCACTTCCCACGGACTTGCGGTCATGTGCCCCCAGGTGTTCTAACGCACTGCCGCCCACAAGGGATTTGGGGGGCACCTGGTGGACCTTTTACCTCATACAGCCCCTCTATGTATGACAAGTGCTGCTCTTCTCCGTTGGTGGCGGGGAGAGCTTTCCTCTATAGTAAACATGGCTAAAGCTTTTTAGATGGTAATTTTAAAATGTTAAGTAAGCAATTGTGTAGCTGGGTTGCCAAAATCACAGAGATTGGATACCATTGCCTGATGTTTGGGGAACACTGATTTCTGACAAAAGCATCGTCAAGTTCATAGAAAGGCCACCCACGGGCCACTCCCCCTGGGCTCTTGAAAGCCTCCCTTCCCAGCCCTCCTCCCTCAGAATGTGCATGCAGCCTTCCTCAGCCTTCTCGTGTCCTGAACTCCCAGGATGCCACCGTCCTGTGCCTCAGCTCCTCAGCCCCAAACCTCCAGCGTGGAAAAGCTGCAGTGGCCCTTGGGGGAGGCCGTGGTGACACAGGGAGGGGCTGCTGCTTCCTTTCTTTCTGCAGGTTGCATCTGAGATGAGATGAAGGCCTGCAGAAGGTGTGTGACTTCAGGCTGGGTGCTGTGGGGCCCTGAGCCCAAGCTGCACTGCCTGGGGACCCACTGACAGAGTGTGCTCTGACACACAGCGACACAGGGACAGGGAGCCAGACCAGCTGCAGGACCTCCAGCAAGTCAACTTGCCTCTTTGGGCCTCGGGCTGGTCATCCAGAAAATAGAAATTTACCACTGCTACCTCAGAGTCATGTGAAGATGAAATGAGGTGAGCTGTTGAGTAAAAAGTGCTCAAGGTGCATGCTGGGGGCGTGGTGACTATTTGTCCCAGTTGGAATGCTTTTGGCTGAAAGTAACAGAAACCTCATCTAATGGCCCCAGGACTTGTTCAAAATGCAGGTTCTCAGGTCCCAGCCCAGATCCACTGAGTCAGAACCTCTGGAGGGTGCCCAGCACCTGAGTATTCATAAGCCTCCGGGGGAGTCTGGTACTTTTTCTGGTGAGAGAATCATTACTCTACAGACACCCAGATATCTCAGCCCAGGAGTAGCAGGGAGATGATTCAGGGGCCTCCGCTTGGTGATGCCAGCACACCTGGGTGGCATCTCTACAAACTTTTCTCCGCTCCTCTGTGGTCATGACAAGCTATCCCCACACTCTGCGTTTGAGACAGGAGGAAGGTGGGATGGGGAGGACTTCTTCCCACGATATTCTCTCTTGTGTCAGGGAAGAAAGTCTGGGGTCGCAGCGGGCCTGTCTTAGGTCCCTTTGATCATACACGGCCGAATCCTGGGTCTGTCACAAGCACTTGTTGAAAGAACAGCGAGGTTTAGGGTGAGAAGGGGATGACCAGGGGGCCATGAGATCTGCCTTTAATACGTAAAGGTATGCTGCCGTAGGAGGTGGCGTGTGTGAGAGTTAAGGGACAGAATAGGACAAGCCTCGTTTGAATCCCAGCTCAGCTCCTTACCAGCTGTGTGATGCCGGCCAGGTTGCTGAACCTCTCTGAGCACCAGCGGCCTCCTCCACAAAAGGGTGATAATAACAGTGTCTGCTCCACAGGGTGGTTATGTGGATTAAATGAGGTCAAACTTGAGACATGCTCGGCACTTGGTGTGCACACGCAGCTGCCGCAGAGGGTTACCCCCATTGTTTTGCAGGGCGGAACTAATGCCCATGGGAGCACGCCACAGGGAGACAGGTTTCCACCAAACACCATAAACGACCTTATTGTGGCAGGCTTTAGATGGACGACAGCAGAGCAGGGACGATGGGCCAGGTGCGGAGGGTCCCCAGGCCGGAGAGCCCCAGGTACCTGGCAACAGGCAAAACTACGAGCCCTCGCAGGACCACTCCCTTAAGCAGTAACCCCTGGAGATGGCATCCTAGCCTCAGCTCTGTCTCAGTTCCAGGCCCAGAAAAGCAGCAAAACCAGGAAGAGGGATGCTTTGGCTGACACCAGGACCAGCTGCCTTGATGCATGACCCCCTGCCCTGGTGCCCACCAGCCAGTGGAGACCACAACCCTGAGGAGACACACCTGGGAAAGCTGATGAATATTCTATTGAGAGGCTCCTCTGACACCTCCAGATAAAAGCCCTCAAGCTGGAGGACCCAGTGTGGCTCTCTTTAGAGCAAGCCCAAGCCTCTCCCCATCCCCGTCTTTCCCCAGGGCGTTCTCTTCTCTTCTCTTCTCTTCTCTTCTCTTCTCTTCTCTTCTCTTCTCTTCTCTTCTCTTCTCTTCCTCTTCTTTTCCCCTTCCCTTTCCCCTTCCTCTCCCCTCCCCTCCCCTCCCCTCTCCTTCCTCTCTCTCCTAAGCTCCAAGGGCCCTTCTTTTGCCGTAACTTGTTTTCTGAGCCCATTTCTTCTATAGCTCCCTTCTTCTGCTTCCGTGACTTCCTAAATAAACTCTCTTTTATAATTCGAGTCTTGGCTCTGGGTTTTTCTCTTAGCTCAGTTTGACAAACTCAAGACCTGAGGTTGTTGAACTGAGATTAACACCTGGTACCATTTTTCCACCACTAACATTATCATTGGCAGAAGTGTCCAATCATGAAATGGCCCATGTGAATAGGGAGTGAGCTCCCCGTCCCTGGAAGAATACAAGCAGAAGGTGGAAGAATCTTGGACTAGGTCAACTTTAAGGCTTTCCCTCATCAGCCCTGCCCAGAGGGACCTGGGGACCCAGGGAAGGGGTGACACAGAACTGTTGAATCATGGATCCTCAAGCCATGGCAACTTCATTCTATAAGAGAAAAAAATAACCCCACAGCCACGTAGGTGGTCCCAAAATCATTATGTTTTATTGGGTTGATTTTTGTTTGTTTGTTTACCCATCTTCCTTCCAATTTTTCACACCAAGCCAAAACTGTCCTAGACTGCCACTGGGGCTTAAAAAATCTTTTAGACCCTTAAAAAAATAAATTTGGTGCCAAAGGCGCAGGTTTTGAAAACCTCATGACATTCCGTTTACTCTTTCATCTTGTTCAACTAAGCTGGTAGCAGCCTTCAGCCAAGAACCAGGAAGACGGGCCCTTAAACCAATTCCCTCTGTCAGCGCCTGGCCTGGCTCCGCGGTGGGCAGGAGGCCTCCCTGGGTGCCCTCGCGGCCACCACACTGGACGGGAACGGGCCAGCTCGTCCGCAGGCACGCTCCCAGCTCACCTGCTTTCACCTTCTTTCGCCCCTAGTGCTGTGGTCCCCAGGGTGTTTCCTCTTCGTCCCACTGTCCCTGCACCCATGTCTGACACAGGAAGATGGTGAAGAAATTCACTTGTGCCAAAGTGAACCAGGAGGGGCACCAAGCTTGTGCTATCTCATTTAACAAGCCCACATGTCTTTCCAGGGCTTGCTTATTTAATTATGTTTGTCGAGTATAATTCAGGTGCTTTTTGGTTTTATTTGTCAAAGTGTCCATTAGAAATGCGTTTAGCTGCATGTAACAGAGCCCCATCTGTTGCGGACCGTTCAGCCTGGTTTCAGGAGTTGTAACCCTCACCCCATGGTGGGCTGTGTAAGAGCCCAAGGGACCCACTTCATCTGGGTCTGTTCTGTCACAAGGATATGACCTACTAAGGAGACAAAGCTTATCTCTCTGGCAGGAGCACTGCTTCTGCCTTACCCATCTCTGGCCCCATAGCTTGGTTGGCAGTCAATGACGGGTAAGACTCCTCATGGGAGGGGCAACCTAAGCCAGACGCAACCACTTGGGAGGCCTCATGGAAGGACTCGGGGGGTTGCAGCAAAGAGGATGTGATGGACCCTCGCCCCCCAGCTATTCTGACATGCCTGAGTCCTCATTTCCATCTGGGAGATGTCTCCTGCTTCCTAATTGCCTTAAAGCCTGAAACTGTGGGGGTGAGCGGTGCAGCCCTGTCCTGGTCAAGACGGCTCCCTGGGTGATCCGGACATAAGAAAGAATTCCTAAAGTCCTGTGAAACCTGCTTTGCTAAGAGTGCTCTTCCTGAGGTGACAAGTGTCCCAGGAGGAAATGAGCATGTCTCCCAAAGTCTGGCAACCCCCCTTCCTGACAAACACTGGCTCGGATGAAGCCCTCAGATTTCTTTGACATGTTAAACCTGTATTCCTGTGTATTTGAGCCCAATAAAAGCCTAGTGAGGATGGGGCTCTGGGTCATTCTCCTCTGAGAGTTTGACCCCTTTCCTCCCCAAGCAGAAGATGTCTTGGTAGTTTTTATTTTCATCTGTGACGGAAGGATGGGGCTCTGCAGGCGGAGCCCCCCGACATCTGGCACCCAGGACAGGGTCCCTAGCACCCACCCACAGAGGAAGGGAGGAGGCCTGGGGCCGGTGCTCAGAAGTCCTGATGACTGGATTCCTTCCCACTTCCTGCTCTGCCATCCCCCGCATGCCCTGGGTCCTCTTGATTGAAAGGTGACTGATGGACAGCTTCACCCCCAGCCTGTCATGCATTCTGGGAAAGAAGGGGAAGAATGGTTAAAGGAAAAGCAATGCGGCAGCTCCTTCCATCCCTTTGATTTCAGAAAATTCATCAAGTATAGAATGTCCAATTGGTTCTTTTTCCAATTGTCTGCAACATTTCTCTCTCTTGCGTTTTTTTAAAGATATCCTCCTTTTTGACTTCAGCGTAGGTATGAACTCGTGCCTGCACCCGGGTCACCATGGGGCCGGTCACTGTTGATCGTCTGCTTGCTCGAGCAGAAGTTGGTCCGCTTGTCCCTTCTCCACATTGGAATTGGGTCCAGAGCTTCTCAGAGCCTTATCCCACTTTTCCTTTTCAGGCTGTCACAGTTTGAACTTTTGAAATCTTCCCAGTATGACCTTCTGAGGGGCAGGAGAGGAACCCGGGGCCCGCAGGTTTGAGTTCAAATCCCGACTCTACCACAAGGTTTCCGGAAAACCTCGGAAGGGTTGCTCAGCCTCTCTGTGCCTCAGTTTCCTCACACATAAAATGGGGATAGTGGTAGCAGCTACTTCATAGGGTTGTTAGGAGGCTCAGACAAGTGAATGTAGTTTTTTTAAAAAAGCACTTGGAAGCCTGGCACATAGTAAATGCCACAAATATGGGAGTTGTTACGGCTACTCAAGCCAGTTGTTCTGGCTTTGCCCTTGGGGGAGGGGAGACCACAGTGCAATAACAGAGCAAAGGGGTCTGTGTTAGCTTCTGAGTTTCTAAACTAGCTTTTTTTTTTTAAACATAATTTCAAACTAGGCATAAGAGTTCCAGGAATACTGTAAAGAATTCCCATATCCACTTCATTCAGAATTCCCAGGCATGAACATTTCCAGCCTTTACTTGATTATTTTCTTTTCTAAGTCACTTAAGAGGAAGTTGCAGACATGGGACCCTCTTTATCTCTAAATACTTGAGTGTATATTTTCCTAAGGGAAAGGACGTTCTCTCAGGAATAAGGAGACATTTTCTTATGTTTTCCAGTACAATTATCTACATCGGGTAGTTAACCTGGATGCATTATGTGATCTCATCTGCATACCTTCCTCGGATTTCACCGATTGCCATAGGAACATCTCTTACGGCCAAAGGAAATCTCAGATCGTGACTCGCATTAAGTTTTCAGGTCTTTGCGGTGTCCTTGAATCTGAACAAGCTCCTCACTTTACGTTCATCTTTTACGGGGTTGACATTTTTAAAAACATTATGGCCAAGAATTTTGTAAATTGAGTTTAGTTTATCCAGTGTTCCCTCATTATTGGATGCAGGTGACACGTTTTGGGGGGACTCCCACAGACGGGCCACAGTGCGCCTCCCAGGGCACCTGGCTGGAGGTGTGTGCCTGTTTGCCCCGGTGCCCTTAACGCTGACCACGTGGTGGAGGCGTTGCCTGCCAGATTTCTCCACTGCAAGCGAAGTCCCTACCTTTCCTGCCAGAAATAATTACCTATGGAGAGATATGTTCGATGCTCCATAACATTTTTCCCACAAGTTTAAGCCTCAATGGATGATTCTTGCCTAAACAAATTATTCTGTCCCAGCAGCCAAGTGGTGACTTCTCTGATTTCATTATGCTTCCTGCGTTTATTTATTTATCACTGCCTTATAAGGAAAGGTTTTCCTTTCTCTACTTGTTTATTCATACACACGTGTATTTTATAAATATGCTATATATTTATGTGCAATTTATATATTATATTACATATGTATGTATATACACATGCAGTTTATAGATCCATTAATTCTTGTTTTCCGCAGTGGGTCGCAATGCTTTACTATCATTTTTGATGTTGATGCTCAAATCCTAGATCTGAGATCTTCTGTGTGCTTTGGGATGGCCCCATCCATTCCAGCTCAACGTTCTGGCACAGCAAGCTGTTCCCGGCTCATCTTGTACTTTCCTTGTCCCAGCCTTGGAGAACCAACCATGTCTCCAAGGAGCCCTAGTTCCTTTTAGTGGAAATTATAGCTAAGTAGACATAAAACTCCCTGGCAGAGAAAAATAAATTGAGGGAAAAGAGGCCTGCATCTCAGAAACCACATCTCACGGAATGCACAGCCAATTTTGGAAGAGTCTGGTTCTTCTCCACTTCTCTTGCCTCCCAGACTCTCTGGACAGCGGGAGAGCAGAGGCCTAAAACCACGTGCTGTTGGCAGTCAGAGGGGCCCCTCAATTTCAAACGATGGAGCCTCTCCTACTGTAGAAGTTTAGAATGACTGACACTTGCTTTCTCAGATTCTCTTGCAGCTAGGGTGCCTGCATGTGACATGTTTTTCTGACATTGGGTTAGGAGGCCCTGGTGTGTGGAAGCGTGTGTCCAGAGGTGTCTCTCAGAGGAGCAGTGGGGGCTTTAGGGGTAGCAGATAGGTCTCATCCCAGGCCTGTCTGACCCTGAGATGACTCCCAGATCTGCCTTCCCCACGGAGCACCTTTGCTGTCAAGCTTCCTTCCAAATCTAGTTGCCTCTGGCTTGCCTCTGCATTCTGCGGGACTTTGAAAATCAAGACGTAAATTACCAAAAGCCCAGCCCGCCTTCCACCTGCCGGTACCGCCCCACCCTCCCTGTTGGGGTTGGCCTGGACCACCCGCTCTGTCCAAATGCGTTGATTGAAACGGAAGTATGTGCTGATGGGCGTGGACACCTGCTAAGTGGTTTTGCCCCAAAATAAGATGGCCTTGTCATGCAGGGGTGTGTGTGGGCACAAGTGTCCAAGGACATTTGGAATGTCCCAGAGAGGCCTCTGGCTGGGATCTGCGAGGAATGTCTTCTTCCCCTGGCCAGCCTGATGGCCCAGGCAGGCGTGGAGCTGGTGGGATGGTCGAGATCTACCTTCCCTGGCTCCCAAGGCCGCTGGGATGACCTGCCCACTTCCGGAGGAGGCTGGCCAAGCCATGAGACGTCTGATCCTAAATGGAAAATTGAAACCACGCATCTCCGTCACTAGAGCCATTTGTCACTGGACGAGGACACATATAAACAGCTTAATTCAAACCATACTGCCACCCTCCGCCCCTCCAGTCTTTCCCGGCTCACTTCAGGAAGGTAACGCACGAAATGCAATGTCAAAGCGAAGGGCCGCCTGCTGCTCCTGATGGAACCAGGCCTGCTGAAACCTGGTACCTGCCTTCACAACAACCCACGACGGAAGAACTGTTACTCTGCCCATTCGTCAGATGAGGGAACTGAAGCTTGAATTCGATCATCTGACCCAGGTAATGTAGACCAGAGGCAGGGCCAAATCCCGGCCAAGGCTTCCCACAGACCTAGCAGTCCTTTGTGAACTTGGCCTTATCCTGGGGACACACAGCTCTAGCTTGCAGAGCACCCAGATGCACAGCAAGAACCCCAAAACCTGCACCGTAGCCCAGCTCCGCCCTCGACTTGCTAAGTGTCGTCAGTCATTGCGTTCTCTGTCAGTCCCAGCAAGAGGCTCGCCTGCCTCAGAGACTTGGCACACGCTGGAAGGTGCTAGAGACCGGCTCCCCCACCCTGCAGAGTGGGTGGCATCTCTGATACTTCCCTCGCCATCTTGCAAATCCCAGCATATCCCCCTTCCGAGGATGTGGTACCCAGGTCCTTCGGCTTTCATCCTCGGCCCACCCTGCACTCTTTTTCATCCTCAGCATCATCCTCAGGAGCCCACAGTTTAGAGTCCTGCTCTGGTCCCTTCTAGCTGTGTGACCTTGAGCGAGTGCCTTAACCTCTCTGTGCCTCCATTTCCTCATCTATACAAGGGGGACGATTGCAGCACCTGTCTCATAGAGTAGTCATGGGGAATCAGTGAGAAGGTGTGAGTAAAGTGGTTAAAACGGCACCTAGACTGCTTAATAAAGACTGGCTAATAGTGTAATAACACAGAGAGCACCGCAAATGTGTTTGCTGATATCACAGCGATGGGCGAGCAGTTGTAAAAACAGCTGAGCAACAAAGAGTACTTGTGCACTAACACTGTGCTGAAGGACCGAGGGGGTGAACGGGCACAAGACTGACCACACTAACCCTGGAGACATGTGTGCGGAAGCCTGGTCCCACACCCCGACATCAGGAGCTCCGGGCTGCAGGTCGGGGCGTGCGTGGCTGCAAACCCAGGCCCACACGATGGAAGGGAGAGAAGTGGGATTTCCCCAGCAGGAAACCCACAAGCCAGGATGGCAGGCAGCTTCCTGCTCCACTTTCTCAGCCCCGCAAGAAGAGGATTTATTTCTGGGACTCCCCACTTCCCAAGTTTCACCCTGGCCTCCCCTGGTCAGCGATGGGGGCTAAACTAGGGAAGGAAGCCAAGGGGGGCCATTCCTCCTGGTGAGCTGTCAAGCACACAGTGACCAAGCCCTCTCGGGCCAGGGTCTCAGAAGCACTGGGATCCCTTACCTGGTGTCCTGGGCTTAGGAAGCCAGTGGAGGAAAGGTGCTCTCGTGTCCCCCCTCCGTGTGTGTACACGCACATGCACATGCATGTGTGTATGCATGTGTGTGCACATGTGTGTACAGGCACATGCACGTGCATGCTGTGTGAAGGGGGAGCCCAAGGGAAAGGAGAGGCAGGGCTATTGCGGGAAGAGAAGCATAAATGTGTTTCATGTGACTGAGCCACTGTGCCCAGAATTGGTGTGGTGCAAGCTTCATCTTTTATTTAAAATTTGTTTTTATTCTCATTCGAGGACATTTTGCATTGCTTTCAGAAAGAGAGGAAGCGGGGGAGAGAGAAACATCAATGCAAGAGAGAAGCACTGATTGGTTGCCTCCGGTATGTGCCTGGACCAGGGGCCATACACATCCAGATGGGGGATCAAACCTGCAACCTCGGTACGTGCCCTGACTGGGAATTGAGCCCGCAACACTTCAGTTGCAGGGTGACGCTCTAACCAACCAAGCCACACCAGCTGGGGCATAAGCTGCAGTTTTACGATTGTGTGATTGAAACCAGACAGCCACCAAATTCCCAAAATTTTTGTTTTACAGTGCCAGGCACTGTTTTCAGCTCTTTATAAATCATTAACTTGTTAATCCTTATAACAACCCCCATCAGGTGGGTACCATTATCATCCCCATTTCACAAATGATGAAACTGAGGCACAGAGAGGGTAAGTGATTTGCCCAAGGTCACGCAGGCTGGATAGAACCGGGCCAGGATTTGAACCTGAGCAGTTGGGTCAGACTGCACACTCCTAACCGAGAGGCCACGTCACCCTCAGAGGGAGTCCCTGACCTAGAAAAAAGTGTAGGTCACAGTCACACTTTGGGGCCACGTGACAGGGTGTGATCACATGTGGGGGCGTCTGTTGCGTAATACATGTAATTCTCCAAAGGTGGCTCCGAATGGCTTTCATCGTCCCCAGCTCCTGCGTCAAAACAAGAAACACACTCTTCAAAAACAAGTTGAGAAACACAAAGGCTGAGACACTGTTTCAAATTAGAGACCAAAGGGGTGTGTAGTTATCACTCCATCAGCTGGACGCTGGACCCAGCCCAGCTGCGCTTCACTGGGGCAGGAGAGAAAGCTTGGAAATGGACTTGAAATAGATAACAATGCTGTAGTATATTATACTGTACTCAATCCTGTAATACAGTAATATTTTTGGACCGTTTTGCTGTTGTTAGGTAAAAGAACCTTCTGTTCTTAGGAACTAAATGCTGATGCATTAAGGGGTCAAGGGACTGACATCTGTATTTGCATCCATATGTTTATATATAATATATCGCGTGCATAGAAAAAGGACGGTAAAGCAAGTGGGCCAAAATGTAAATGACTGATGAGTCTGAGTAGAAGAAATTCTTTACATTCTTCGTGTAATTTTTTGTAAGTTTGAAATTATGCCAAAGTAAAAAGTTACCAAAAAATAACAACAAACAAACAAAGAGCAAGCAGCGCTGAACCCCGGGCGCTCCCTGTGCGGCCTACCCGCCCCGCCCCATCCTTCCGGGGCTGCCCGTGATGACCACAGATGGGGGGCACTCACTGCTCAGACTGTCCAGAGGCTGCAGGTGCCCTCACTATCCTCACCTGCGCCTCCCAGCTTTGGTGATAACAAAAACACCTGAGGGATGACAAACGCCAGGCAGTGGAATTGACCCTGGTGGCTCAATGATCAAGGAGACACAGGCCTGCCCCTGCCCCCAGGGATCCCACAGACACAGGACAAGAATTATGAAGGTGAAAGGGGAGGGGGGCAGGCTGAGGGAGAGGCACAGGTGCTATGGGAACCCTCTCGGCCTGCGGCGAGGTAGGGGTTGAGAAGGCGTCCAGGTGGAAATAGTTTATGCCCTGGCCTGAAGGCAACGGAGAAAAGCTAGGGGAAGAGGTGAAGGAGGCAACATGGTTTCCAGCAGATCTGTGAGTTGCGCAGTATTAGCCCATTTTGTAGGTGGAAAAGCTGAGGCTCTGTGTGTGTGATCAACCAGCTTCTCAGTCTTCCACCTGCTGGAGCTGCCGGGCTGTGCGGGGAGCCCGGGAGCCCCTGCGGGTGTCGGTGAGCAGGTAAGGAACCAGCGTGAGTGAGGCCCAGCTCTGCCGCTGATGAGCCCGGTGATCTTGAGTCTAAACCTCCATCTTCTTGCTTTTAAATACAGACATTAACGATGCTCAAGGCTTTGGCTCAGTGCTGGACAAAATGATGCAGATCAGAACGACGATCATTTGGGGGCTAAAATACTTTGGTGTTCTCTCCATTCATGGCCCAGCTGCTAAAGAACTGGCTCCAAATCTTACTATTTGGCCAACTCTTTTCCTTCCAGACTGTGTGGGTTTGTTTCTCCTCTTGCTGCTTGCCAAAAGCCTGGGGAACAAACCCCACCGCCTCCCACTTTAGTAAGAGAATTATTATTTTAACTGAAAGAACACTGGTTGCAGCAGGAAAACCCTGAGGTGAGAGCAGCGATGGCCCCCAGCTTGGGGAGACCTCGGACTCTCCACGTTTCATTCCACCATGAGCTCTTCCTGTGTCGTTTCTGCTTCGGCTCCAGGGGCTCCAGGACCCGACCCAGAGGATAGGCCAGGAGACGGAGCTCACAGGCTGCCACCTGGAAGAGTCCACGCAGCTGTCTTTGCAAATGGCCACAGGAGGCAGGCAGAGACCAGGGCAGCCATGTGACAGCTGCACCCCACACTCCAGGGAGCAGGGGGAGGACTCTCCCAGGAGGCCAGGAGTGCAGATAACCAGAAGATTTTCAGAGGACCGCTGTCTCCAGTCTCCACTTCGTGCTGAGCTGTTTCCCCGGAAATTCTCTAGACCTACAACTAGATCAGTTTCCCTGACAACAATCAGAGTGACAGTGCCATCCCAGCATTAGGATGGCAAATGCCAGAATGCTGGGGGGTGTAAATGGGCATTGTGCTGGCTGATTGCACATCCCAAGCTCCAGCAAAAAGGCCAGGCTCAGGAGAACTGTGACGGCCCCGCAGCGCAGCTCCAGCGCTGTGTTTGTGGACCCGCGGCAGCAGCATCCTCATCCGTTCCATCCACAGTGTGGTTTCAGAGCGCATCTCTCCGCCGAGTACCAGGCAGAGCGGCTCCTGGAGGCGCCAGGATTCAGGGCAGGGCAGGCGGCGGAACCACAAACACCTGCGAGCAGGGTGCAGGGGGCAGGTAGTGCCACACAGTGGGCGGTTCGTGTGGGCATTCAGGCAGGCTTCCTGAAGGAGGAGCTGCTCTTGATCCCAGGGGTCCTGAGCTATGGCCCTTGAGGTTTTAAGAACATGTGGTGTGATCGGACTTGCATTTTGAGAGCTTGTTCCGTGACTGAACGTGGACTGAAGGGGTCCAGGGTAGAAGGTGGAAACCAGGGCATCACAGCCTAACCCTGTGAGACACCTTCAGCCAGTCATTTCTCAAGTGCTTTCCCTCTGCCCTGGCTGGCATGGCTCAGTGAGTTGGAGCGTTATCCTGTAACGGAAGGGTTGTGGTTCGATCCCTGGTGTGGGCACACACAGAAGGCAACCGATCGATGTTTTCCTCACATCGATGTTTCTCACCATTCCTCTCTCTCCAAAAGCAATGAAAAAATGTGCTCAGGTGAGGATAAAAAAACTATTAAGTGCTTCCCTCTGCGTCTGACCTTGTGGCAGCTTGGGGTGGCAGCCTTGGGCATGGAGGGAAGAAGGTGGGTTGAGAATCCAGAGACGGCATCTCTGACAGGACTTGGGGGTACATGGGCTTTGGGGAGAGGGAGACGGCAGGGTCGGAGTCGCCTCCCGGGTGTCGGGCTCAGTGAAGCTGGACCAGGTAGTAGTGTTGATAGGGGAGGTCAGGAGTTAAAGACTGTATGTAGTTACAGCTGATAGGCTTTGGTGATTCGTGCATGTGGAAAGTGGTTGTTCCAGGAACTGGGGCACAGGACCTACGTGACTGCAGGAGGTCACAAGCAGTTCAGCCTCTGTGCCCCAGGGATCTGCATGCAATCAAGATGGTATCTGAGCCACTGTGTTCCAGGGAGGGAACGTCCTCCATGCAGATAAAGAATGGTTGGATCAGCAGATAAAGAAATACTAGGAAAATCACAGCTGGACTGCAACTCTTATCTGATCAACCCGTTTCCCAAACCCCTCACCCTTTCCTTCTCCTTATAAAAAGGCCGGCTTGAGATGAGATGTGAAGTCAGCTTTTGAGGGTATACAACCCGTCATCTTCTCAGATCACCAGTATCTGAATAAAGTGCCCCAAAAGATTCAATCTTTGTCTCTACTTGTTGGTTCTGGGAGTGACAGGCAGCACGAAGACTGACTTTTCTAGTTTCAGTGTCTGTCAGTGCAGGTAACTCTAGGTCAGGGAGAGAGGGAGAAAGAAAAACCTTTGTCATAGCAAGTTAAAAAATGCAAAACGTAATCTGCAGGGTGGTACTATCTGTGTTTTAAAATATTCAGAGAGAAGACTGAAAGGAAATTCACTAAAGGCTAACAGAGGTCCTCTCTGGACACGGGATTTTCCTCTCTCTACTTTTCTCCGTTTCCCAAATGTTCATTAGTGATCATGTACTAGTCCTATGGTTAGGGAAAACCACACTTAAAAAAAAAATGCATGTTTGACCAATTCCATGCCTCTTGTGGAGACAGTTTTTCATTTTGTTTTGTTTTGTTTTATTTTTCCAGAGAGTAACTCTGGCTGGTCCGACCAGGGAGAGGGAGCTCCAGGCCCTGGGCCTCCGTGGCCCCTGGGTTAACTCCACCCATTTCCAGTAGGATTCGCCAGCCAGGCTCAGCCCTCACTATCAGAAGCATCCCTGAAGGACACTTTTGCTCCATTTACTAAATTGGGGTGTGCAAAGTTATGTTCTGAACTCTAAAAGTTCATTATAAATTTCTTTTTAAAATTCCAGATTATATTTTCTCCCTTTCTCCGAAAGAATCATGCGAAGCTCTCCACAGCCCGCTGCAGCCGGCCTTGCCTGCAGCACTCGGGCCTCTCAGAAACTGAGGCGTTCCCCTGCCTGGCCCCACACACCGGCAGATGCTCTGTTTTTGCTTCATGTCTGGCCCCGGGAAGGTTGGGCTTGGGTAGGGAAGAACTACTTTGAAGAAACTTCCGCTGTAAATCCCGCCTGTTTTCTTCCGAAGGACAAAAGATGGGCTCAGATCCTTTTAAAATCTGAGCCTGAGAGACCAGGCATGGCATGGGGTCCCTACGTTCAGGGACGCTCAGGGGCAGAAGGCAGCTGCCTTCAGAGGAGTCGCACCACCCACCACCGGAGGGGAGGGGGCTGGGTCTCCACCACCTCCGGCCAGTGATTGCTGAGGGCCTCCCTCTGCCTCTGAGCAGGTGCTGCTGCGGAGCTGCGGCCAGGGAAGGCTCCCACCCCTGCCCGGTCGTGGTTCTGCCAAGTGCGGGGCTTTTCGGGGAGGTCCCGCTTGCTAGCCCAGAAGTCAGTCAGCAGGCACGAGAGGTGGCTTTGCCTCCCTGAAGAAACCTGGAGGACGAAGTTCTTCCGCCTTGACAAAAATAGCAACAGTAGTAATAATAATGATAGTAGTAACACTCACAACAATAGTAATACTGATGGAAATTGTAATAACAGTAATAGTAGCGATAATGGTTATGGCGGTGACAGTACTAGTAATAACAATAGTAGTAATGATACTAATACCAATGCTAATCACGGTAGTGATAATGTATTAATAATGGTAAATAATAGTAGTAATAGTAGCGGCAGCGATCACAGTAACAATGGTTAGTAGTATTAGTAGTAGTAGTAATAATAGCAGCAATAGTCATAGCGGTAGTAATGATAGTAGCAGTAGCAATGATGGCAGTGGTAATAGTAATCATGGTAGTAATATTAATCACAGTAATGATCATAATAGTAATATCAATATTTCCTCTACCAATAATAGCAGCTTCCATTTCTTATTCACTGTGTCCCAAACATTGTCATAAGCACTTGACAGAAATGAGCACATGAATTCCCACAACACCTCAGGGGCAGGTACTGTTATTACTATACGATTCTCAGTTTGCAGATGAAGAAACTGAGGCGCAGGGCTTTAAGTGACTTGCCCACAGTCACCCAGTTATTAAGAGGCAGGGCAAGGTCTGAACCCCAACCCAGGTCGCTTCACGTGCCCAGTGTGCCCCTTCATCCAAACCAGCCGTCTTTACCCAGCCACCCAGGAGAACCACCAGAAACATCTAAACGCCTGCGCATCTCCAGGGGCGCGGATCCGGCCCATCTGAAGTGGGCGTGGGTTTGGTTTGCTTCCGTTGTACACTTGGGGCTCCGTGATTCTAATACACAGCCGGGCTGAAGATCCCACACCACACGGTGGTCCTCATGCTTGAGGGGCATCAGAGCCCTGAAGGGCTGGCTCGGCTCGCCACCCACCCGGGAGGCGGGGCTGGGCCCACGAAGCTGCACTCCTGCTGAGTCCCCAGTGATGCTGATGCTGCCAGCCCAGGGAGCCCACGCAGAACCCCCTGCTACATACAGACCCTTCTTCCAGCAGAAATCCCGTTCAAGCACATGTTCATTCAACAAACATCTACTGAGCACCTACTATGTGCTACGCCCTACGGTGAGCACTGTGGGAGATAAAGCAAACGGATGGCCTTGCCCTGGTGGAGATAATGTTCCTCTCCTCTGCCCTTCCACTCTTGATGACAGGAGCACTTGGGGGCTTGAGAAATAAGAAAAGGCTACGGCTGCCAGGACTGGCCTGGAGGTGCCGCCCCAGGCCCACCACCCAGCCCGGTGTATGGAACACTCAGTTTGTCCTTGGCCCGAGCTGAGCCATCCTCCGAACTTCCCCCTGAAGCAGTTACATAAGTGTTCCTTGAGGCCCGGAAACTTCCAGATGGGCTGGTGGCCCACCCCATCCCACTCCTGGGACGCAAGCCCCTGCCACTTCTCTGGGCCCCGGAATTCCTGGAGCAGCCCAACACAGAGCAGCTGCTGAAACTGCCGGAAAGTCCAGCGTGCCAAGGCAAGCGTCAGCCACAACAGGCTTCGTGTGCTCCTGGCTCTTCCACGGAGCAGCTGGCTCCAGGCAGGGCGGGGGCTCCCTGCACAGACCAGCCTCAGTCACAGGGGTGACCTCCCCTCCGCCAGATGGGGCCCCTCCCACCTGCCCTCAAGTCATCCTCACAGCTGAATCCAGGGACCTCCGGGACCCAGACCTCTAGGTCCCTCAGAGTCATCTGGAAATCCACTTTAAAATTCCCAATTTGGGAGCCCCACCCAGAGAGTTGAATTCCATAGGTCTGGGAGTGGGTCTAGGGATCTTTATTTTTTACAGGGTCCCCAGACATTGTAATGCAGGGGTTCCTTGGGCCACACTTTGAGAAACACTAAGACAGATGGTATATTCTCACTTATATATGCTATATACATAGGGAGAATATCTATTTTATATGTATGTATATACAGATAAATATGTAGATAGACATAGATAGAGGTCATTTAGATATAAATATATTGATATATATGAGTTTCCTAGGGCTGCTATATCACATTGCCACAAACTGAGGGGCTTAAGTCTATTCTCCCATAGTCTGAAGGTTCTAGAAGGAAATCCTTCTCCCAGCTCCTGATGGCCCCAGGTGGCCCGTGACTTGGGGCCGCCTCATACCAATTGCGGCCTCCAGGGTCACGCGGCCTCTCCTCTATGCCCGTGTCTTCTCCTTGCCTGTCTCATGAGAGCACACACATCCTTAGATTTAGGACCACCTGGATGATTCAGGATGAGTTCGTCTTGAGAGCCTTAATTACATCTGCAAAGACTCTATGTCCAAATCAGGCCACATTCACAGGTTCAGGAGGTTAGGATAGGGACATAGCTTTTCACAGGTCACCCTTCACCCCACTACATTTTTTTCTTCTCCTGCAAATTGGCCTTCAGGCAAAAGGACGGAGAAGGGAGCTGAGTCCAACCCCAGCCCAGGGACAGAGCCTCGGGTCGTGTCCCTGGCCCCCTCTCTAAAGTGGGTGGGCTTTGAACTACAGCTGACGAAGCAGCTGATCAAATGAACTTTTCTTAGAGACCGCACACTTCCAGCTGGCGCCTGCCTGTCGGCACCTGCAGTCCACACCCCTCAGTCTCCCTCCCTCCCAGCTTCTCCTGTCCCTTCTGACAGCTGACCCTGGGCCTCTTTCCTGCTCATTGCGCCCGCCCTCCCTAGGAGAGGTCACTCCATCCCCAGTTTTAGAGGCACCCATGTGCAGTGACCCCACAGCAAGTTTCAGCTCTTACCTCTTCTGAACTCCAGGTCCATGGGCCAGCTGGCCACCAGCCTCTCCACTCGATGTCTCCCAGTCACTTCAGTGTACCAGTTGTGAAGGGAGCAAGCCCTCAGCCCGTCTGAGCCTGTCACCTCGTCTGTAGATGAGGGTAATAGTAACCGGTGTTGGAGGGCTGCCGTAAACGCGCCGGGAGCTCCGGCACTCATGCTTGGTACAGGGTGAGTGCCCAGAGTCGGAGGCTAACGTCTTACAAGGTGGATGCCAACTCCACACCCCATCCCCCCAGGGAGGGCACCCAGGACCGAAAGCAGGGCCTCGGCCGGGTTCTCCCACTTTCCGCATCAGGGCAGACAGCTATTCTCCAAGGTTCTTGGAAGGACACCCCCACCACTTCTTTCTTCTCTCAAGCAACACCTTCCTGCCCTTGCGTGATGAGTTTTGGGATTTAAATGGAAATCTCTCCTGGAGAGGAGAATCAAGGACTTGGAATCACTCTTGCTAAGGTGCAAATGACCGACAGCAGACCAGTTCCCAAGCTAGAGTAAGTATGTGGATCCTGGCCTTGGAGTCCCTGGTGTGGTAACCCCAGCTTCAGGCAGCAATCAAGGGGAGCCTCCCAAAGGAGGTGGTGCAGAATTGCCTACCACTAGGGGGCAGTAGAGCACCAGGGATAGATGTGTAAATGAGGGGTCTGAATTTATACCTTGGTAAGCCGTGGAACTCCCCCAGCCCGTCTAGGCAGCCCCTCTTCTTCCTTCCAATGGAATGGCTCCTCCATCCGAGCATCCTACATAGACCACCAGGCGGGGGTCTGGAAAGGTCCCACATAAAGCAGGAACCATTTCTTACCCAGAGTGTTGCCCCAGTAGAGACTGAAACACTTTACACATTATTGAAGGAAGGGTCCTACGGACCAGCCTCCATACCTCGGACTTCCTGACGAACCTTGAGAACATCATGCTGAGAGAAATAGGCCAGCCACAAAGACCTCATGCTGCAGGCTTCCATCCATATGAAACACTCAGAATAGTAGATCTAGAGAGACGGAAAGTAGATGGGTGGTTGTCGAGGCTGGGCTGGGCTTGGGCTGATGACTAAGGGTACAGGGTTTCTTTGCAGGGGTGATTAAATGTTTTAAAATTGATTATACTCATAGCTGCATGACTCCGAATATGGTAAAAAAATAAAAAACAAAAAACTGCACATTGAACTGTGCACTTTAAACGGGTGAATTGTGTGGTATGTGAATTAAATCTCAAAAAGTTGCTAAAAAAAAGTAGACATGTTTTCCCATGAGATGCCCTAAAGTTTTTTTGTTGTTAATGGGAAGAAAAAAGGATAACCTATGAATATTTGAAGTTCCAAAATTGACCCCTAAGCAAAAAATGTTACAAAACATACTAGAGTTCGGTTACATCGCTAAGTTAGAAGCTCTGTCCTAGGGCCCCTCGTTCAAGGCCAGGCCTTTTTAACACAGCAAAACAAAGCTGCCCATCAAATTGTCGGATGTATTTTGTTTTTAAGGCTGCAGACTTCCAGCTGGATTTTGTTTGTAAACACCATACAGACTTTGAGGTGTGTTGAGCCCTTAGGATCTTCAGGAGCTTGAGGCTAACCTACAGTCAGAAAAATCCCAGCATCTCCATGTGCAGAGAGCCAGGCTGCCCATCCACAGCCACCCGTGAAGGCAGCGCCAGGGAGGCCTGCCTGGGCCGCATCTCTGGGAGGAAATGTCCCTGCCCTGCTCCAGCAGGCTGTCCGGAAGAACAGCGTTCAGGCGGAGTTTCAGTGGGCGAAGCAGCTCCATACCCCCACCGGAAGAAGGTCGCTCCCCCCTCCTTGGAAGAGAGCCATGGAGGGAATGGATGGGGCTTCTGGCACACCAGCTTCCCAAGGGGCTGAAGGGTTCCGCATCCTCAGACCTTCCCTCATCATCCTGCCTCCTTTACATGGGCTTCGGGCTTGGGGGTGAGGGTGGGGGTGGGGCTCCTCAGGTCCCCTGACCAGACCCCTGGCTGCCTGTACAGACTAGAGACTCGTCGATAGCCCTGCCACCTCTCCCAGCTTCCCTTTGCACCCCTGAGCCTTTGCACAGGCTGCCATCGAAAGGTTCCACCAGGTTCCAGCTTCGTACCCTTGGGTGTGTCACTCCCCCCAGGGCCTGGACTCCCCATTTGTAGTTTGGCAGCTCCCTGGGCTGTTGGCGCAGACCCGTGAGATAAAGCACCCTGGCCTGGAGTCCAAGACGCGAGTCTCCGGGTGAGGCGGTATGCAGACTGGCTCCCACCCCCAGGTTGCTTCTTCTCCAGAGTGAGCCTGCTAACTGTCCATTCCATCCTTCCAGCTGTGGCTCCCCTCCTGTCCTCCCCCCAGAACCTTCCAGAATGCTCTGGCACTCCTGGGCTGTAGTGGTCTGGTGGTCTCTTTGCTTATCGGCCACACCAACTCCTGGACAACTGGGCTCGCATTGTGGTCTCCCTGCACACCCTCTCCCCAGCCGGGCCTGGTGCAGGCTCTCTACCCAAGTGTTTAATGGAGGGAGGGAGTTTCCAGTACGGTTTCTCTTCCATGATCTCATTTGGTCCTCTCTGGTCGCTGGAAGTGCTTCCTTATATCTGGAAAAACAAAAATGCAGTATTTCAAAAAAGTTATAAAAATTACAGTCACCCTCAGTTCATTCAGTCCCATGTATTTAATTCTTGTTTATCCCGACCACTTGCCAGTATTTCAGGAATCCAGTTATTCCTTAGAGTTCTACAAATCTTCATCCAGTTTAAAGGTATAATCTGAAAACATATTCTCAGAAAACTCTATTTTAGAACAAGTCAGAGTCCTACCCATGGATCTTTCCTAAGATGAAGCATATTTGCAAAAGCATCAGAGTTTTAACAATGACATCCATAAATGACAAAAAAGAAACCTAAAATGACATGGTTAAGGATCTGATTATAATGCAGTTGACAAAGAACTTTGCTTTTCTGTAGCCTTTTAAGCCAACAATCAGAATTACAAAATGAAACTATATCAGAACTTTCTAGACTCTTGGAGATTTTTATAAAATCTCTGTAACATTTACTTTAGTAATAATAAAACATATGTAGAAATAAAATATAATCATTCCTTTGTTTGACAAAACTTCCCATACAATTTTAGCATATCAA
Source organism: Glossophaga mutica (assembly GCA_039655065.1). Lineage (NCBI taxonomy): Eukaryota > Metazoa > Chordata > Mammalia > Chiroptera > Phyllostomidae > Glossophaga > Glossophaga mutica. Next base: position 28,410,702 of record CM077315.1, read on the forward strand.
ATTAGTCTAATTGGTTTAAAATTTCTCTTTCATAAAGAGAGAAAGAAGAATATTTTTAGGTATTCCAGGGGCCCATTAGAATAACTCAAAGCCATTTTCAGGGTAAGAAAAAGGTTTCCTTTTAAAAGTTAAACCCTGGGATGTTTATCAAACATACTTGACCAAAAAGATCATGTATCATTATGAAACAATATTAAATTATTCATTTACCCAAAATGACAATAAAACGTATGGAACATAAATATAAGTGAATTCTTAGGAATGAGAAGATTGTTTTCTTAAGTCACCAAGGACCTGATTAAGACATTATCACACAGAACCAATTTAATGAAACAAAATCTTTACTGTCTAGGCAGATACAGTCAAAACTTTTTCCCCACAGACTGAAAAAGAACTGAATTCTGGTTTTGCATCAGCTTACTTTTTATATTTAAGTCCATTTAATTAATTTTATTTATTCCAACCATATTCAGATTAACCATAGATAAAAATTATTTGAGATTTTTCTTCACAAACCCTCTGCAACTTTCCTCATTCCTTTCAGTTCTCTCCTCTTCTCTCAGAAATAACCGACCTTGGGACAAACTATTAGTTCTTAACAACTTTATGAGATTTCCTAGTCAGTTATTACTTAAGCTATTTTCTGGATAAATTTTGTAAGAGAGAGAACATGAGCTTACTCCATAAACCCAGATAAAACAAATATACCATACTTAATGGTAGTAACTCTAGAAGACATGTCTATTTAATCAAACCAAACTTGAAATAGCTTTAATATCAACTCTTTTCCTAGATCATCTGGTCCTGAAAAGCATCTGTGTTAATTTCTATTGCATTTCCTAATTTATAGAATCAGTTAATTCCTTTCAGCCAATTGAACATTATAAACTAGCAGTACCATCTGGAGGGGGAACCCTGCACCACACGCAAGCGTAGACAGACACAGACAACACAGACAGACGTCAGCACGTTACCAAAGCTACTTATTATTATGGATAAGACATGATTTTTCATTTGGCCTTTACAATTTTTAAGGATGCTGGCAAAGGGGGTGGGAGTCAGGCTGATAAGAGGTCTTTTAACCCCACAAACGGCCTGGCCCAAGTCAGGGCTCAGACCCCGCACTCAGAGCAGAGCCTGTGGGGCCAGCAAGGAGCCCAGGGCATCAGGGACATGTGTTCGAATGAGAAGGGCCCCACTAAGCTCAACAGGGTGTTTGCTCCTGAGCACATTGTGGTAGTTTGCCCTGGCTGCTGTAACAACCCTAACAGTTTAAAACAACCTCAATGTACTCTGTTCTGGAGGCCAGAAGTCCAAAGTGAGTCTTGCAGGCTGAAGTCAATGGGCAGGCAGAGCTACACCCCTTCCAGAGGCTCCAGGGGAGAATCTGTTCCCTTGCCTTTTCCAGTTTCCAGAGGCCATCTGCTTTCCTTGGCTCGTAGCCCCTTCTTCCTCTCTCTTGGGTGTGCATCACTCCAGCCTCAGCCTCTGTCATCACATCTGCTTCTCCGACTCCGACCCCACTGCCCACTTCTCGTGAGGACCCTTGTGGTTATGCTGGGCTCATCCTGAGAATCCAGAATAACTTCCCCATCTCAAGGTCCTTAACTGAGTCACCCCTGCAAAGTCCCTTTTGCCAGGCAAGATAACATATTCACAAAATCTGGGCATGGGAACATGGACATTTACGGGGGCCATCATTCCACCTACCATATGGTCTATGGCTGCATAGACAGAGCAGGCAGCCTCTGTCTAATAAAGTTGTTGGAATATTGTTTAAACAAATTTAATTTTAGAGTTTTAATATAGTAATAACTTCTCTTCCTCTAGATGTGTAGCCGATGTCCATACCCCCACCACTTCCTTTAATAATAGAATGCCTCAGCTTTCATTGACCATAATACTGTTTATTTCCTAGCCTCCCTTGCAGCTAGGAATGACCACATGGCTGTGTCTGGTCAATAGAGTATGCATAGAAGTATGCATGCAGTATGCTAGGTTATGCCCTTAAAAAAAGGAATGGGCATGAGCTCTCTTTGTCTTTCCTTCCTTCCCATTCTGTGGGATACAGAACATGATGGCAGGAGCTGCAGCAACCACTTCAGATTTAAAGATAAAAACCAGGCGTTAGAGCTAGCAGATCTCTCCTACTAGTAGTCACCTCCTTCTGAACTATTAGAGAAATAAATGTCTATCTTGCTTAACCCAGTATATTAGGTGGCCTCTTTGTCATAGCAGCATACACGGCACCCTAACTCAGACACATGGACTCTGTGATATTCGAGAGGCTAACTCATTTCTCACGCTGCCAGTGACTCCAAGGGCCTCTGCGGCCTCTCTCCTACACCTCATACTGCTGAGCCTATGGAAACTGCAGGCAGGATCATCAAATTCTTCCTGACAGAGAGGGGAGACTTTCCCAAATGCACATGCTTAAAGCCTCAGTCACAGACCATTGGCATCAGCTGTAGCTTGTTAGAAATGCACGGGCTGCCCTGGCCGGGGTGGCCCAGTTGTTTGGACCATCATCTTGTAACCAAAACATTATGGGTTCAATTCCCAGCTCAGGCACAGCCCGGGAAGTGGGTTTGATCCCTGGTCTAGGAGCCTGTGATCCCCGGTCCAGGCACATAGGATCCCTGGTTTGGGGCACATACAGAAGGCAACCAGTTGATGCTTCTCTCTCTTTCATTGATGCTTCTCTCCTTCCCTTCTCTGTCTTGAAAAAGCAATGAAAAAATGTCCTCAGGTGAGGATTCAAAAACCATTTCTTTTATAGAACAAAGAAATGCACAGGCTCTGGCTCCAGTCCAAACCTTCCGCACCAAACTGCACTTAACAAGACCTGCAGCTGATTGGTATGCATGTCACTGTCTGAGAAGTTCTGGGTTCAGCTCTTCAGAGCTTTGCATTCATCCAGATGCTAAGCTGCCCCCAAATTCCTAAGTTGTCTTTTGGGCCCCCCATGAAGGAAACAAGGAATGGGCTTATTTTGCCTGTTTATTGGAGGCAAAACCACATTTTTGTGTTATTTGCTGGGATTCTATCTAGATTTGTTTGTAAAGTGGAGAGGTCTGAGAGTACCCGGCCTGGGCTGTGCTTCCCCTGATGAGGACCTCAGGGTTGCCAGAGGCTGACAGGTGGGGGCAGCAGAGGCCACCGCCAGAGACGGGAGCCCGAAACCACAGCTTTCTCCCAATTTCCTTTGGAGGAAGCAACTGCTGCGGATGGAAGGGCCCGGAGTCTCATCTTCAGGTACGCTTGAGACCATTATTTCGACTTTTGTGTGGTTTTCAGAGCATTTATATGGATTTGTTTGGATGTTTGCTATGTGCCAAGAGCATTATGGCCATGTCCAGGCAATGGGAAAAGCCAGTGCAAAGGCCCTGAGGTCAGAGGTGCTGGTGGGAGTGTTTGTGGAACAGCATGGTTGGTAAATAAGAGGCAGCAGGCAGGGTACAGGAGGGTGAGACAGTCGCAGATGCTGTTGAATGTCCCTTGCCCGTGTCTCCTCTGAACTTGCCAATGTGGTTCAGGTCAACAGATGCTCAGCGCCCTTTCTGAGGGTGTCCTCGGCCACAGCAGCAGACTCAGCATGTGGCAGGGGCCCCCAGCAGGACCAGAGAGTATGGTGACCAACTTGTGCCAGTTTGCTCAGGACATTCCTGACCGTCGTCACCCTGAAAGACTCACTGTCCAGTAAACCCCTCGGTCCCGGCCACAGTGGGATGGTTGGTCACCTTCAGGAGTAATGTCCCAGGAGCAGCCTTCGAGTGAGGAAGGACGAGCGTGGGCATTTGAACCTGGGCCCTGCCCCTCACCTGGGACAACTCTGAGGAGCGCTCCAAGTCCTCCCCTGGTGCCCCTAGCAGGCCCCACTCAGGTTGCTCTCTATCGCCTTTCCCCGCCCACCTCCCTTCCCCACTCCCTCATTTGTGCTTCTTGGGAGCACCTCCCCCATAAACTGTTTGAACCAAAGCCCTGTCTTAGGTTCTGCGTCTGGAAGATCCAACCTAAAGCACAAGGCAGAGGAGCTTATGAATATTATGGGGGGGACTAAGCCACCCCTCTGAGCTGCTCCTGACTTACTGGGAAGATTCCTGGAACTTGGGGGTGTCCCTGCCTAAGCTGCCACCGCACCCCCACCCCTGCACTGCCTCCGGGCCTGGCCTGGAGCTGAGGAGCGGGAGCCATGGGTGCCTCCCCAGACGCTTAGATCATCCCAGCTGCTCTGCTATGGTTGCCTCCTCCTCTAACCCTTCATCAGCCAAGGTCATAGCCAAGGGTGAGCGGTCTATGTCCTCAGGCAGCAGCCTGGGTCACTGCCGGGAACCACTGGGCTGGGAGGCAACTCCCTGCCCACTGCCGGGCTCTCCGAGCCCCAGTCAGCATCCTTGTGCTGACTCTGGCCTCCTGCTTGGCCATGGCTTGGTTTGGGGCCCAGGGGCTGACACTGCCTGCTGGCCCGGCCCGCACTTGCTCCCTCTCTCCTTCACTTGGCTCTGCCTCTGCTGACCTCAAATCATTTTCTTGGCCTCCAGCCTCTGGCCTCTCTCACCCTATTGCCTCCGGGTGCCCAGATGTGCTGATGAACTTACCAGGGCAGCAGTGGCCCTCCCCTGTGTTCTGACCTGTAGGGGCCTGCCCCGAGCTGGCAGTCCTGGGTCAGCGTAGACTGCTCTGGGCTAAGGCCGGGGGGCTCTGCTGACATCACCTCCCACAGAGATGGTGGCCGCTGGAGCCCAAGCCCACTGTGTAGAATGTCCACAAGCCGTCTTGAGCTGTGCAGGCGGCCCTGCCCTCCTGTGGCCCCCTCTGCACACTCATGGCAAAATCCAAACCTTCCTCCAACTGCTGGGACCCCAGCATGCACAACCAGAAAGCCTGCTCCTTTCGAACTCTGCCGAGCCATTCAGAACCCCCTTGCCCAACCCCTGAATGTCATCCTACCTCAGTGTCAGCTCATGAACAGTTGGTTTTTTTTTTTTTTTTTTCCCTCCAACTAGCTTCACAGATTGGGCTAAATTTTTTTTAATTTCTTTTTTTTTTTGGTCAAGGCCACGAAAAAATGATGCGATTGTGAGGGTGGAAAGCCAGTTTTTTTCTAAAGGAAGGTCCCTCTTCTTTCAGATGAAAAGATTTTTTAGATTCAAAAGACAACTGCAGCAGGCTGTGAGCCCTTGAACAAATGAACCCCTGTCCTTTCTTGAACCTGATTTGTGTCCTTTCTGATGAGTTCCATGTCTCAGACTTGAATCTAGCTGTTATCCGATCCCTCTGGCGTCCTTGCAGTGGGAACCAATGGGAGTCCTTTATGCTTCAGAATGTTTCTGTTTTGTTAGGGTACCAGCTGCCCCCATTCCAAGAGTCTACGATGTGCCATGTCCAATTTCAGGTGATGCTCACCACCTACTACTGTCCCCATTTTATAGATCAAGAAACAGGGGCTCAGAAAGGCTAAGCAATTTGCCCAAGGCCACACAGCAAGACTCAAGCCCAGGGCTCTCGGCGAGCCAGAGGTGCCCTGGTGACTCATTCCACAGCGTCTGAAGATTCTTCTAGTATCAGCATATATTTTACTCTTCCGTCTTCTCGTGGGTTTTGTTGTTCCAAAGCAAACCGAGTTGTTGTTGTTTGGATTTAGTCGGGCCCTGGTCAGACCTCCCCAGAGCTGAAGATGCTTTTCCAGAATAAATGGAAACCGTTTACACAATAGTCGTCAAATGCTTTAGCAGGAAATAAATCACATAGAATAACGCTTGAAAAGCTGAAATGAATCTGTGTGGGCAGCTGGGTTTAACCCCCAAATTGGATCCAGCCTTTTAAAAACATTTTTTTTCTTTTCTCATATTTGTTTGTTTCAACTTTTATTTTTTTGCTCAAATTTCCAGACCTGGCTTTCTGAGAGGCTGTTGCTGAGTCAAACTGTTCTGTTTATTTAAATGCTAATACACGTGCCCTGCTTCCCAGTTATCTGTGTGTGGGCAAAGCCTCCAAAGTGGGGGATGTCTAACTGTGTCATGGTTCTTCGGGGTTCCCTGCTCCGGGGCTCCAGACTTGGGGCCCTCTCATAGAGAGGACGCAGCCCATTCCAATCCAGCAGCCCGAGCTCCTCCAGGCCCCTCCCTCCTGAGTCTGGGTCACACCCCAAACCTCCTGAGTCAGCAGTGCTCAGGAATCTGCCTTTTGATGCATGCTTGGGTTCTGACCCCCTGCTCTCTTGAAGAAAACCTAGCCAGACAGAATGCTCTACTGCAGTTCCTGGAACACAAGCAGGCTTCAGCCTAAGTTTATTCACCCAGGAAAAGAGTCCTTCGAAATGAGGCAGGATTCTAGCCAACCCCCAGCCCAGCCCAACGGGCGCTAGGCCTACCACAGGGTGCGAGCCCCTGAAGTTCTAAGAGCAGGGGAAGAGCTGCAGAGAGGGTCCCGCTGCAGCTTCCTCAGTCGCTTCGACTTTGCCCGCTAGCTTTTGCTTGCTTCTCCTTCCTTTTTCTTTAACGCGTCTTAGAAAAGTTAGGAATTCTGTCATCCATGTGTTCCGAATATATTAGCGGCAGGAGAAAATAGTTGGAGTTGAGGAAAACCCTTTATCAGGGGTTTTCAATGGCCCGTCCACTTATTCAGTGAATTCTTTGCTGAGCTTCTGCCACGCATGAGGCACAGACACAGACGTGAGCCAGACAGACGCCCCTGCCCCGGGCTGACAGCTGGGGAGACAAACCATGTGATTTATTATTTAATCGGGGGCTCCAGGAGCCCACACTAGGCTCTGATCCAGTTTAGGACGGTGGGGAATGTGTCGGTGAAATGGGAAGGGGGAGGGGCAGTGGGGCCGGACGGGGCCTGGGCGAGCATTCCAGACAAAGGCAGCAGTGCAGGGAGGGGACCCCGCTGCAGTGGGAAGGGGCTCGGGTGTGTTAGGAAATGAAGGCAGCCTGGGGTCCAGCGAGAAAGCCTCGGAGAAGGCCTCCTGCACCACACCGAAGGGTCCGGAACCCTGCCCACCCTCTCCAGGTCTGGCCTCACATCGGATAAGACCCAAGTTAGCTCTGCCTCTTAGCTATCCCCTTGGCGGTCAAAAGTGACATTCCTAAGGTGCTCTGGCCTCTGTCAGCTCAGCCTGCAGGGAAGGTCTCTCCTCCACACACTCATCCGCCCCGGGCAGTGTTCCCGCAGCCCCGAGGGCAGTCAGCAGGGATTGGGAAATAGGGGAACATTTTCCAGATGTCTATGGCAAAGCTGGGCCTGGCTCCTCAGAGGAACTGTTTGTTTGGCCTCAGAGATTTACAAACAGCAGGATAAGTTACCCCGCCTCCCCCTCATGAGGTCATGTGTGCGCGCACAAGAGTGCTCGCATGAGAAGGCCAGGGATGCCCACCCAGCTCGTCTGCTGTCCCTACGGCAGCCCCCGGGGCTCCGGACGTGGGTCCTTCTTGGCCGGCCCGAGAACACTGGCCTTGGAGGCTTGTCTGATGGCTGCTGCCCCTCGTCCAGATCCACCCTCAGGCCCCGGTGCCCGCTGCCCTTACCAGCCCGGGGAGCAGCCTGCCCACTTTCCCTGCCCACACCTCAGTTATCTGGATGCGATTCGTCCGTGGGCCTGCTCTGCCCCGTCCTCGTCCCCAACACGTGGCTTTCCCGTGAACTTGAAAGTTCTAAAGTGAACAGGGAAGTCTGATTCCGTGGCCACCCCGGTTCCTCTGGAAGCTCATGCGGGAGCCATGCTCACAGCTGAGGCTTAGCTCCTGGGGTTCCCAAACCCTGGGGCAATTCAAGGAGGGAGCCTTCTAAAACGGATTCCTGAGCAGCATGCCTGTGGGGCGTGACAGGCTCATGAAGTGAAGAAAAGCACGTGAGTTTTGAAATCAGGCAGAGGTGACCGACCTCCTAAATACCCCTGAACTGGATCTCTCTTCCTTCCCCTAATAAAATGCAGAGAATTGTTGACACCCCAGGTGGTGGTTGCGGGGTGGGGTGGGGTGGGGGGAAGGTTAGGCAGAGCTCAGCCAACACCCAGTGCACCCCAGTAAGGGGGAGGGAGATTGTCACCAGTAACTGCTGCTACCCAGTGCACAAGCCCAGTGTACCTTGGGCGGTCACCCCTTGCCCTAATCTGCAGAAGGGGAAGGCGAGGCCCCGGGGAAATCTGGTGCCAGAGAGTGGCCCGGGTAGCCAAGTCTGTCTGACCCTGAGCCCAAGTTCATAACCCTGCGATGTCCCTGGAAATGTGCCACAGCGGTTACTGTTGCCCACTCCCCCACCTTCTTAAATGGGGGGTTGCATAATAATAAATGTCGCCCAGGCTAAACTCTGACCCCCCACTGGTTTATCTAACTTCTGGGTGTTTCCAGAGCAGGAAGGGCTCTGCCTGGCACACAAGTGGCCAGATTCCGGCCTCAAAAGAGAAAGGACGGAGGCAGATCCTGCAAACTTGAGGGAGGGTGCCCTCCAGTCTGAGCAAGCGCAGGGACTCCGGGGCATGCCTCCGACAGCAGCACTGCCCCCCTCCCCCGGCCCCACCGGAGCCTCCTCACAGGTGCATTCACCAGTCCGCGCCAGGCCGGCTGAAGCGCCAGCCCTCTGACGCTGGGGCTCAGCTCCCGGGACGTGGTGGGCAGGGCGGTTCAAGAGGACAGACGCATGGCTTGCTTTTCCAGACGCGTGCTGTTGGCACACCCTCCCTCTGACTCGTTTGTGGGAGATGCTCACGAGAGCAGCCCCAGGAGGCTCCCCAGGACCACAAACCCAACACACAAACAGCTTCTGGCTCTTCTTCCAGAAGCTTCTGAGGCCTGTTGTTCCAGACCCCGAGGAGCCTCACAGCTCATCCGTCCTCCAGAAGTCGGGGCATCTCCGTCTGTTGCTCTCCCGCTGACCCCACCATGCAGGAGGCGCCAGCTGTCTGAACTCCCTCTGCACACCTTCGGGCCCTCCCGAGCCCCGCCCTCTGCCCGCATCCCTTCTCCCTTCCACTGAGGCAGCTCAGCTGGTGTCTCAGAGTCCAGTCTGGCCCACTGTGGTGTTTTGGGGTTTTGGGGTTTTTTTAATAATTTATTGAGGCGAACTCACAGAACAGAAACTTAACCATTTTGAAGCGATCAGTCCAGAGGCACGTAGCACGTTCACCGTGTTGGGCAAACACCGCCTCTGCCTAGTCCCGAGACATCCCCACACCCCGAAGTCGAACCCTGCGCCCGTTAACCTCCCTATGTCCACCCCCCAGCCCCTGACAGCCACTAATCTACTTTCTGCTTCCACGGACTTTTCTGTGCTGGACAGTCCAGATAAGTGGGGTCACACAATGCGTGACCTTTTGTGTCTGGCTTCTGCACACAGCACGAGACTGTCGAGGTCAATCCACGCTCTGGCGCGTGCCGGCGCTGCGTCCCTCTCGTGACCGCCGTGGAATGATAAATAGAAAACACGTGGGTTACCCACTCATCGGTGTGTGGGCACTTAGGTCACTCCGTGTTTTCGCTGCTGTTAATGGTGCTGCCGTGAACACGTGTGTCCTACCACATGCGTGAGTCCCTGCTTCAGGTCCCTGGGTTTGTGTCTGCAGGAGGCACCGGGGGCGTCAGACAGTTCTGTGCTTAACTGTCTGAAGAACCCACCAATGCTCGCGCATGCTTTGACCTCTTTGTTTTAAAAGGTGCAGTTGACTCCCGGCCCCTTCATCCCGGGCCAGACTCACGGGGTCTCACTTCTAACCCACGGCATGGGCTGGGAAGGACAGCCCCTGTCTGGCTCTCCCCGTCTTGGGCCAGCCGCTCTGGGGGAAACCAGCTGCCGTGCTGTGAGGACACTCAAGAAGCCAGTGAAGAGGGGCCGGGGCCTCCCACCAACAACCAGCACCAACACAGCAACCGTGGGAGGGGACCCTTTATCTGTAACGGAGCCTCCAGGCCTGCATTTTGACCCCCCAGAGACCCCAAAACAGAACCACCTCTCTGGGCTGTTCCCAAGTATCTGGCCCACAGAGGCCATAAGAGACAATAAATCTATACAGATAAGGGTTGGGGTGGCTTGTTACACAGCCATAGCTGACTCATGCACCAACTACCACGTCCATCCATTCTCTTCACAGAGAATGATCCTTTCTTTTTTTAATGTTTATTGATTTTAGAGAGAGAAGTGGGTAGAGGGAGAGAAGAAGAGCGAGGGAAACATCCGTGCTCGAGAGAGAGAAACACTGATGGGTTGCCTGCCTGCCACGCTGCCCTGACTGGGAGCAAACGCAGCTGTTTGGTGTACGGGACGATGCCCCAGCTAACAGCCACCCGGCCAGGGCGAATGGTCCTTTCTTGTGTGAAACACTCACGTCACGTCGACAGAAATAAATGAACAAATAAATAAATAAATGAGAGAGGAGAGAAAGCTGTCTTTGAAACAAAGCTTCTCTTTGCCAACTATGTATCTGCCAACTAATCTGTTTGCCAACTAACAAATATGTCCAGAATGATGGAGTTAGATCATCAATGGATGCTGAAAACCAGCGAGTGATGATTTTTTTGGAGGAACATGATATTTATAGCCTCAAAGTATTTCTCCACAAATTATTTATTAGTGACAAGGGGAAAATTTGTAACTTTTCAGTGGAGAAAACAGGCAGACGCAAGCGTATCGAGTGATCAACACTAACACCCACCACGTCCCAGCCGTCCTCCCGGCCCCCGCCACAGCCGGGCCCGCGAGGCCCCACCCCCAGTGGCACTGGCTCAGGCTGCTCAGGGCGCTGTCCCAGCAGAGCAGGGGCAGCTCTCTGGGGACAAGGACAATTTCCTGCCTGGAACAAGGAGTGCAGGTGTCAGACGACTTCAGCAGGCAGTGGGCTGACGTGGGGACCCTGTACAGCAGACCCACCTGGGCTCCAGGGGGGCCCGTCCCCGTGCTGGTTGTGCATCTTCTGCTCGTCACGTCCGGGCTCACGTTGCACGTTTGGGGTCCTACCATTCGTAGGTGCAGCTGCACCCGTCTGCCTGTCATCCGTAGAAGAGGCAAAAACAGCAGCATATCTCGGACCGAACCCCTAGTGATTTTCTTTCTTTATTTCTTTGTGGTTAGACATTTCAAAATCACAGTGATTTTCTGTTCATAAGAGAAACTTCCTATATGCTCACTGTTTTGTGGGAAACTTAACAAGAGTTGATTTGGAGGAATCATTTTTTTTTCCTAGGGCTAATAAACTTTTAAGTTAAAAAAATTAGCATCATGCACCTGGAAACACACCAACGCCATGTGTCTCTGATAGGATGCACCCAGAAGGACGCAGCGTCGCTTCTGTGCTGCTTCCATCCGGAACGCAGAAACGACGTCTGACTGCGAGACAGGCACAAGGGGGGACATTCTACCGGAGAGCCGGCCCGTACTCCCAAAAAAGTGTCAACATCACGGGAGACGAATTGAAGAAGGACAAGGCCAAGTAGCTATTCCAATGGAAGTTTCGTGTACTAGTCTTGCAATTTCTCTGTGAGTGTGAAATTGTATCAAAATTAAAGGTTACGAATTTAAAAAAAGAACACTCATTGCTAGTCAAACCAAACAAGTCTTCCGGTCAAGGTGAGTGCATGAGCTGCCAACGTTCAGTATCTGGACCAGACTGCAACCTCTCTGAAGGCAGACCCTGCATCAGCTTTCCCGCCTGAGCGTCCCCCTTCCCCCGCAGCAGGGGGCGCGGCATCCATCTGGCACCACGTAAGTACTGTGACCCATCCACGGTTTAGAGAGAGAAAACCTGGAAGCAGGTGGGACAAAGAGGAGGCTTCTGCACCAATCCAGAGAATGGAATTGGGTAACTGTGAGCCTTCTTGATGTTCCTCAGACGCACCAGGCACAGCGCTGCCCCAGGTCCTTTGCACCTGCTGCACCCTCTGCTTGGACTGCCCTTCCTCAGTGATCTTACTTCCTAACCACCTTCTCAGTGAGACCTTTCTTCCCTGGCAGGCTGAGCTATGCGTTCTGCAGCCCCTCCCCCTTCCCTACTTACCTGTTCTCTTCATGTTTTAAAACTTATTATTTATTTATTCTTTTGTCTATCTCCCCCATGAAAAAGTAAGGTCCACAAAGGCAGGATTTTTTTATTCTTTTTTTTTTCCCACTGCTGTATTTCCAGTGCCTAGCAGAGTATCTGGGAGATAGTAGGCATTGAATAAATATGTGCTAAAAGAAAAAAAACAGGGAGAGAGGCAAGGAGGAAAGGAGAGAGGGAGGGAGGGAGGGAAAGAAGAGGGAAGGGAGAGAAGAAGGAAAGAAAGAAGGAAGGAAGAAAGGGAGGAGTCCCCCCACCCCAGCTCTCTACCACCATGTAGAGGCCGGTCTCCAACATGGGTCAGCTTGTGCACAGCCCTCGGCCGTTGTCCTGGAAAAGGTTTGACTTCTCTCCAAAGACTGAGTCTCCGTCTCCAAGCTGACTGACATTTCCACTTAAAAAGACATTGCCTAGCCCGAAAAGTCCAGAGCTCGCTTCCGGCCTGGTGCTTGCTCAGCTGTGGCCTGGCCTGGGCCAGCTCTGGCTTTTCATCTGCGTGAGTGTTTGAATGGCCCCCACTCCGGCCCCTTTTAGCTGCCTTCAGCCCACCTGCCACCTGTAAGGCGTTTCCTGCCCGCAGCCCGCCGCTCACCTCCCATTCATGAGGAGCGGCGTGGGGAGGCCCAGCTACTGGGCTGGGCAACAACAGATGGACTCGGCCAGAGGCTGGCACTGTGTCTTGATCATACTTTAGTTCCACCTCATCTTGGTCAGAAAGGAATGTGGTTAGTTTAACACTGCGGACGGGCCCCCAAACCAAGCAGAAAGAAACCCCTGCCATGGCAGCCTCGTGTGCCAGGTGTGGCCCAATGAGAAGGGCTGACGATGTGCCTCTCAGCCACTTGAAGCTCACGGCAGGCCTAGCAGGCAGGCCCCTGGGTCATCACGCATTGATGAAGGGGGAAACTGAGGCTCCCGGGCTCTTGCCCAATGCTAAGAGAGGCAGCCAAGTAGTTTCCTCTCCCCGCTCCTTCCATACTCTGAACATACATGTTACAGCAGTTTTCCCTCCCAAAGCGCTGAATGGGTATGACTCGCGTCATGCCTGTTGCAGATAGCACAGGTTCCAGCTGAGGCCGGGGCCCGGCCTGAAACCACGTGCTTGCTGGCTTCCCCTGTCCTGCCCTGCGCCCCTGCTCCAGGCCTGCGCCCCTGGGGCATTTCTGCATCGATGCCCATGAGTCCTCACCTGGGGCTGCTTTGGGGGGTTCTGACCTAACACACTGTGTTTTGGGGTTTGGCTGCAGCACTTAGCATAGTGAGCACACGATTGGTTTAGTAATTCATTCGTTTACTGAATAGACATTTACCAGGACCGACTGTGAGCCAGGCACTGTTCCAGGTGCCAGGAATGTCCATGCAGGTGCATCTGTGTCTCTGTGTGTGCGTGTGTGCTCGCTATGCTTCCGTGTGAGGAGAAGGTGATGGGCCCCATGGGTTGCAAGTGGCAGGACTGGGTTCTAAGCCCAGATGATGAGCTGTGGCCTGGGTGGACCATGTCCCCAGGTGGTCCCCCAGAACAAACTGCTCCAGGTCAAGCCCTGCTCACAGCAGCCTCAACCCTGTACTCCAGGTGGGCGTCGAGTGTTGGGGGCAAGCTGGTGAGTTGCTGCTAAAGTGCCCTCCGAGCAACACACTTTGCTGGAGGAGTAGCAGCCAGGAGCAGCCCCACTTGGGGAGAGCCTGGGGGAATCGGGGAAGCCATGAGACCAAAGAGGGGGTGGGTAGGGCTTAAGGGCAGGGGCTGGGGGACGGGGAGACTGCTTCAACTCTGCCCTGCTTTTCATCAACGCAGTGGCGTGGGGCACCTTCACAAACCTTCCAAAGCCTCTGTTTCCTCACCTGAGAAATGGAAATGTTGCCCTTTGGGCATTTAGACAGTGTCTGGGTGCAGGGCGCTGCCTCGAGTGTAGGGCGCCCCCATAGCCAGGTGCTCAGCCAGCCAGTGCCACTGAGAAAGGAAGCACAGACCCATCACTCCCAGGACACGGTGCTCGCCTACCCTTTAGTTTTTATTTGATGCTTACCAAAAGAGCTCTTTTGGACTCATTGCTACATAGATTATTGTTGTATAACACCCTTGAACATACACAAAAAAGAACATATGAGTGAAAAACGGGCTACAGGAAATGACAAATGTCACGTGCAGGGACTAGCTCTTCCAAGTCACTCTGAACCCCACAATGACCAAGTTTCGTCAAGTACGAGGGGTCACTGGAAGTAAGCTGCACCCTGCCTGCCTCTGGGGAGCGGGCAGGGGTCTGGGGTGCTCATGCACCTCGGTCTCGGTGAAAAAGGAGAGAAAGCACCCTAGGCTACTTCTGACTCCCACCTCTGGTCCGTCACCGGCCCCGACCCCTCTGCACGGCCCTTTGATTCTGTTCTCAGCTGTTTGCTCCTGGGCTCTGAGTTCCGACGCTGGTGCTGCGCCATGACCACTGCCCACGAGATGCTGATGCAAAGTTTAAGCCAACTCGTAGACACTCAGGAGCCCCAGCTAATGGAGCAGCTGCCACCTCGGCTGTCGCCAGGCACCCTGCCGGCAGGTGTCCACGGACAGCAATGAGAAGCTCCAGCCTGGGCAGTGGCACCTCTCTGTGGCTCACAGTGTGCCGGCTGGCCATGTGCGGAGGAGTGCCACGTCCCCACCACAAGGGGCAGAAAGTGCAATCCTACCAAATGCCCAGACAGTGACATCCACAAGTGTCTGATGGCCAGCACTAACATCGACGACAGGTAGCCTGGTAGCAGCAGTGGACACACTGCGGGCATTGTGTGGGCCTGGGGGGCCAGCAGCGAACAGGCTGGGCCAGGCGGCCCTGATGGTCAGGCTGGGGAGACAGCGGACACCCCATGACAGGCAATGATTCAATCGCGTCCGTGGCAAGTGCAGCGAAGGAGACGTGGGGTGCCGCACGGGAGACCTGAACTTGTCCAGCACGTGGGGGAGGCCTCCCTTGGGGACTGGGCTGATGTTTAAGGTGAAACCTAAAGGATGACCAGGGGTTCTCTAGGTGAGTGAGTGGTGAGTGGACTAGCCTTTTAGAAGTGGGCGGAGTGGTTGCCAAAGCCCTCTGGCTCCTGGACGTGCTGAGTTTTCTAGAAACTGTGAGAAAGCCGTCGTTACTGGAGCAGAGATCATGGAGAATAAGATGAAGCTGGAGAGGTCAGATCATTCATGGCCTGTAATCCAGGTTTATGGATCTGGCCTTATCCTAAGAGCCAGTGGGAGCCGCGGAAGGTTTTTCACAAGGGAAGTGCTGATGTGGTGTTGGACAGTGCCCTCTGGTGGCTGTGTGAAGAATGGCACCTTCAGTTCCCATGGGCAGCTCCAGGCTGTAGGAGAGGCAACCAGGACCTGTCCTGGGCTTGGCTCTAAGTGTTCCTTGCAGTGCCTGTGTATACAGTCCTTCTGAGACCTCTTGCCCCCCTGGTGCTGGAGGACACAGCTCCTACGGCCCAGCCTCCCAGGTGGCATGCCCCCAAGCCATGCTCTCCAGGAGACGGCAGAGGACGGGCCAGCGCTGTGCAGAGCTGATCCAAAGAGCAAAAGGGGCAGCTTGGCCTGGGCTTTCCCCAAGGGGTGCCTGGCTTGGGTCTGACTTCAGACGCTAAGCACAGGGAGGGGTGCGATCCTGATAGTCTCCCCTTAACCCCCTTGGAGGGGCCTTTAACCTCCGACCCCAGACAAGTTTGTGCCGTTTCCTGTTCAGACCGACAGACAGCAATGAGTGAGAGGAGACAGAATGACTGCCACCCAGATCCTCCACGTTGCCGACAGCAGACAGACCCCAACCCGCCGGAAGGAGGGGGTCTGGTGGCAGCTGCCTGGACCCTCCCTCGCATGCCTGCGGCCTGTTTCTGCTGGGAAGTGCAAATGCTCATCACAAATCACCCGAGGTATTAGTCACGGCCTGGGGACTTCCGCCGGGTGCAGCCTCCAGCAGGAGACTTCCACCAGCTGCTTTTCTTCATTTTCTTCCTCACTTCAGATAGAATGAACCGAGCCTTTAGGAGTGAGAGATGTTTCTCCTCCTTCGTTTTCAGAAAGTGGGGCATGTGCCAGTATGGCGGTGCCATGGTGGGGTCAGGGTCTTGAGTCCTCCTCTCACCCCTGGACCCCCATTTCCCTTCCCCATCACCAGCATCTTCTGTTCCTACAAAGTTTTGCTCCTATGTTAATCAGCTTAACAATAACCCACAACCGTCGGACCAACTAAGTTTTGCTCCTATGAATGCACCATTTCTTGCTGGCTACTGGCTTTACTTCTAGAGGGTAAGAATACTATGAAATAGCTCTATCATTTTCTTTTGGGGGGCTCCCACTGGCACCCCTCCAGCTATCATACCAGGCCATGAGATGTGGCTTAGCACTGAGAGAGGACAAGGCCAGATACAAAGGGGTGAACACTCAGTTTCGAGCATCGAAATAACTTTTTGAAGGCTTTTTAAGTCCTTGGTGAGACAGTGGTCTTGAAGTCCAGCCTCACAAGTCTGAGTAAAAGCTCCCGAAACTTGCGTTCTCTCATGAAGAGCGGCACGTGGAGACCGATCCAGCATGAATCAGAGAAGGGAGAGATACAGGAGCAGCTGAGGGAGGAAGACACGCAGAGAGGAAGAGCTGGAGAGAGGGTCAAGGGGAAGGGATGAGGGCCTGGCTGCAGGCCTCCAGTGGAGAGATGGAGCCCCAGGCGGCCGGTCCCCACTGCCCCGAGTGGGCCTGGAAAAATGGCCCAGGGCGGAGAACCTCACTGCAGGCCACAGGAAACAAACATCCCTCTGAGCATTTCTACAGAGGAAATTGAACACGGGGTGTGAGTTATGCAGATGACAGAACCACACAGAACTGGAAGTCACCTCTTGAGCTCAGCTACTGCAGGAAGCTGCCTCCCATTCTGGTGCTAAAGGAACAGAAGGGGGAATTACAAGGGCCAGGCTAGGGGAAGAAGCTCGAACATAGAGGCCTAGCCGGAAAAGGGGGAGCCATGGAGGACAAGCGGCGACCTGAGACGTAGCCAGAGCAGGGAGGGAGAACCCAGCTTCTCCCCTGTGTCTCCTACTGGCCTCATCCAGTTGACCCAGGCACCTGGGAAACGCAGCTTTGGGGTTCGGCCCGACAGTATGCAGAGAAAGGGAAGAGCCAAGAGGGGATCTGGAAGCAAAGAGGCCCAGGACCCCACTGCCTGGCAGATGGGAGAACACCCCCGCTGCCCATGGCTTGGGCGCCCCACTGAGGGGTGTGGAATGTGGCTGCGGGGACAGATGGGCAGCCTCATGGGGGGTGGGGAGGAGGTCGCCACCGTAAAGAGCAAGGTGACCCTGATGGAGGATCACGGAGCAGCCAAGCTGGGAGCGACTGAAGTAGCAGCTGCGTGCAAAGAGCTCCACAGCTCGAGGAACGTGATGCAGTCGGCAGGACGCAGCGAGGCTCTCAGGGCGGCCGAGCCCTGGTGCGGGCGCCAGAGAACGGTTCGAACAGAATGAGTTTGTGGAATGTGGCAGTTGAAATTAGCCATATTTCTAAAGAAATATCTAATATGATTTTAAATATGGCTGTGCACATTAATAAATTAAATGTTATAATTTAAAAAATCAGTGTAAAGAATTAGTCACTCGTTTTTGCACATCCAAGTCATCTGTAGACTTCGACAACCCAGCGCTCTGGGTGAGAAGTGCCAAGGCCACAGTCGCACGCTATTCAGTGGTCTCTTCGGCACCTGTGCTCCCCGACCCCCGCAAACTCAGCATCCTCGTCTTCATTCTGCATTTTAAGTTCTTTTGGGGGGGAGGGCTCATTTCTTATTTGGAGTAGAGTTAAAATCCCATCCCCCAGTTTGCAGAAACAGGATGTACTAGTTAAGGACATATTAGCTGCTGTAACAAACAAATCTCCACCTTTTGCTGAGTTAATCAGTTTGTTTTCCACTCAATAGTGCAAAGCAAATGTTAAGTGTGTGGCTTGTTTACGGGGCAATTTAGGCACCAGGTTTTTGCTGTCTGTGGCTCTGCCAACCCCCAGAACAGAGCCCCCAGAACCCCCTTTGCTTCCAGTTGGTGGGTAAGGACAGAGCAGGAGGGAGCAGAGGTGGGAGGCTTTTAAGAAAAGCACATTCCATTGACCAGAATTCAGTCACGTGCCCATGCCTGACTGCAAGGAATGCTGGGAAATGTAGTCCAGCAGTGTGTCTAGGAGGAAGAGGCATTTGGCACCATGAACAGCCAGCCAATCTCCCCACACGAAGACCCCATGAGCTTGCCTGTGTGAGGCCATTAACTACTCCCCAGCAGGTAGAGTTTGTTGATAGCACTTGGAACATCGTTCTCATGCCCTGAAGGTCTCAGTGACAATCTGACTTCTGTGTTCCCTGTACCTGGACCTGGCTTTGAAGCCCATTTATCCATTCATTCAGCAAACATCTGCAGGAATGGATAAGACACAGTTCCCACCTTCCGGGGGCTTTCTGTGTCCCTGGAGCCAACAGGTCCAGGAAGAGAGAAGTGCCGAGTGGGGACGGCGTCAGAGGCCCACGCCGTGCACGCGTGGGGCAGGAGGTTGCCTCAGAGCTTCAGCTGAAGGCCCACCCAGGAGGTGGACTCGGGAAAAGCCTCTCCAAGGCAGTATTTACGTTCTTAACAAGGCCGCCTGCCCTCTCTCTCCGGGGCTCTCCCAGAGTGGCCAGACCGAGACCCTCACCCCCGCCAGCACGTCCCACCCCTCACAGCAGGGGCCAGGCTCTGCGTGCAGGTGGGTTAACCTTGCTATTCATGCGTGTGTTCGTGAGTTGTTGGCGTACGGCAGGGCTTCTCAATCTCAGTCCTTCTGACCGCTGGGGCCGGATGACCCTTCGTGGTGTGTGGGGAGGGGTGGGGGCTGCCCTCTGTACTGTAGGATGTTTTGCACCATCCTGACCTCTGTGCATCGGACACTGTGAGGTACCCCCACTCTGAGCTGTGACAACCAAAAAGGTCTCCAGGCTTTGCCGAACATCCGCTGGGTGGCAAAATCGTCCCCAGGTGAGGACCACTGGCGGAGATCAGTGTTTCTCACACCTGATTACACATTTGAATCACCTGGGAAGCTACAGCAACTTACCAGTCTGGACCCGGCCAGTCCACTCCTAGATATGTACTTGAAATAAATGAGCATGTATGTTCACAAAAGACTCTAGGACCATGTTCCTAGCAGCTTTATTAGTAATAGCTAATAACTAGGAACAGCCCAGAGGTCCATCAGTAGGAGAACAGATGAGCAAACGACAATATATTATGTAGTGGACAACACTCATCACCAGAGGAAGGAAGAAGCGACAGCATGCTTGAATCTCGCCGATAGTAACTTTAGCAAAAGAAGCCGCACACGAGGGTACACGCGGATGACTCCATGTCTACGGGGCTCTGGGCTGTCACGATCAAGGTCGGTGGAGAGGTTCTGTCTGGGGCAGGGTATCGACTAGAAACCGGGGGCTCTGGGAGTTTCTGTCTTGACCTATAGGGTGGTCATGGGCACATAGAGAACAATTCACCAAGCCGTGCACTGAGCGTTTACACGCGTAACTGTATGTGAGTTACTCCTTGCCTTAGCTTCCCGTGGACTGCTGTAATAAATTGCCGTAGACGCGATGGTTTAAAAGAACAGAAATGTATCCTCTCACAGGTGTAAAGGCCACAAGTGTGAGGGCAAGTTCCTGCTCTCTCTGAAGTCTCCAGGGCAGAAACTTCCTCCTCGTCCAGCTTCTGGGGCCCCCAGTGCCCCTGGACTTAAGGCCACGTCACCCCTCTCTCTGCCTCCCCCCCTCGGGTCAGAGCTGCCTCGGCCCCCTTAGCAGGACACGCGGGCCTGCACTTCAGGCCCAGCAGACAATGCGGGACGGCATTCCCGTCTCCAGGTGTTCAGTCACATCGGCAAAGTCTCTGCGGCACAAGGTAGTATTTATAGGTTCCAGGGAGTAGGACCTGATATCTCTGGGGGCCATTGTTCAGCCGACTACATACCTAAATTAAAAGGAAGTTTCTAAAATATCAGTGTGATGGGCCCCCCGTCCCCCACCACTGCACCAGAGACCCTGGGCGAGAGTCTCCGCCACTGCTTTGGTCTGACCCCGCAGTGACCCTGGTTGTGAGGCGGGCAGGGCTGAGAGCCGTGGATATGGGGGCTGTGCTTCCCATCCAGCACATTCGGGAAGGGCAGCGAGCGGGCCTTTCCTGCCCATCCCTTTATTTATCTCCAGCGCAAAGTTGACTTAATGAGCTTATCAAATGAATTAATGCACGAGTAACAATAGGTCCTACTAAGATCTGGTCTTCACTCATAACACTTCTGACCCCCGCTGTGCGGGGTCTGCACACCACGCAGAGCTCTAATCCCCTGGGGACACAGCGCGGTGTCCTATACTTCCGTTCACTCTGAGCGAGCACAGACCCCGCAGCTTACGGGCTCAGGACTCGCCACTTCAGGCACCAGTCACAGGTAGTGGTTCCCCGGGGCACCCACACTTCTAATGAGGCTGTAAACCATGGGCTCCCATGGCACCCCTCAGGTTCAATCACTTGTTCCAACAGCTTTCCTTACATTTACTGGTTTGTTACGGAAGACGCAGATGAGCAGGCAGACGATGGGGTCCATAGGGGAGGTCTGGGAGACGCTGAGAGTGGAAGTCGCTGTCCCCGTGGAGTCGGGGGTGCACCGGCCTCCCGCCACGTGACACGGTCACCAATCCAGAAACTCTGGACTCCTTCGTTTAAGGTTTTTTATGGAGGTTCCATTGCATAGGCCGATGGATTAGGTCATGGGCCATTGGTGAGGAGCTCAATCTCCAGCCCCTCTCCAAAGCTATGTAGGGGCCACCCAAGTCACCTCACTAGCATCAACTCAAGCATGGTTGAAGAGACTTGCTAGGAATAACCAAAAATGCATGATCCTCTCCCCCTACCAGGAAATCACGGGTTTCGGGAGCTCTTGTGCCAGGAACCGGGACAAAGACCATGTGTACTCCGTGATGTCACAGCATCGCGGTGGAGGACGAGCATCGCCACCGTCAAGTGGAATGCCTTGAAGTCCGACCACCCACCTTCACACCCCAGCCCTGTCACTTGTCGGCTGAACGACTGTGACCAGCTCCCCTGGCCCCGTTTCCTCCTCAGGAACGTGGGGTGCCAGAGTTATTGGGAGAGTCCACGAGATCCCATCTGTCCTTGTGAACCTGGTTGAAGTCCAAAACAGACGCATGTCTTGTGTGCAAAAGCACCCCACGCCGAGCGCATTTGTGACCAGTGACTTAATGGACGAATCAAATGAAGTCAGAAGACTCGGGGTGTCAGGCAAGTGGGGTTCCATGCCTGCCTCGGTGTGGGCACAGCGTGAGAGCCTTGTCCACGTGCCAAGCTTGCGACGGAGTCGGGCTCTCTTTGCGGGCACTGAGGGGGAGCCCCTGGGTGCCTTAAGCCAGGGTGGCGCGACAGATCAGGCCCTTCTGAGGACGGGAGCTGTAAAACCCTTGCCTAGGATGACGACGATGTCCTAAGCCAGGTTCACTTTGCCTTTGTCACAATCTCCTGATGCTGTTTCATTTGACAGGGAAAAACAAACACGCAAAAGAAAATAAACACCAAACAACAAAAACCCCGTTCTCGGGAGAGCGTGAAGTCTGATGGTCTTGCTACAAGAAGCCCCGCTTGGCTTGGGGTTTCAGGCAGGCTTGTGGGGGAAGAAAAGGGCCCGGTCCCATGGAAATTTCCTAGTAGGATTTATTTTGAAGCGAAGGTTTGGCAGTCCTGGCCCTGTCTCCTTGGCTAGACAGTGCCTCTTTGAAAAGAGTCAAAACAGCAGAAGGATGGGAATTGGCCCTTGAATGAGCGGGTTTCAGTGGAATCCTCTCCCAGCTCAGCTCACCTGTGGTCAGCAGAACAATGCCTCCCAGAGATGTCCTCGCCCCAACACCCAGGACTTGGGCGCACATGACCTGACATGGCAAAGGGAACTCTGCGGATGGGGCTAAATTAAGGACCTTGTGACATGGAGATAATCTTGGGTCATCCAGGGGGGCCCATGTCATCGCAGGAGTCCTTCAAATCGGAGACCCTTTCCCAGCCGTGGTCAGAGAAAGACAAGATAATGGGAAGGACTGGAGAGGTGCGGTGTTGCTTGCTCTGCAGATGGGGGAAGGGGCCACGAGCCAAGGAGTCCGGGCTGCCGCTAGAAGCTGGGAAGGGCGAGGAATGGACAGTCCCCTGGAGCCTCCAGAAGGCAGGCAGCCCTGCCCGCCCCGTGGCTCCGCCCACTGAGACCCGTGTTGGACTTGGGACCTCCGGACTGTCAGACGGTAAATGCCTGTCGTTAAAGCTGCTGAATCGGCGGACATTTATCTCAGCAGCAACAAAGACTCAGCGCATCACCTTTCTCCAGCACTTGCTGTACGCCCATTCCTGGGATGGAACCCCTAATTCTCACGACCGCTGTGATGTTCAGCTTGTGATTCCATTTCAGAGGCAAGGAAGCAGGCGCAGTGAGCACACCGGTGTCCTCGAGGCCCTGCACGGGGGCGGGAACCCGGCCGACTCCAGGCCGCCCCGAGTCGGCGGCTCGCAGGTGAGATGGCGTGTCGCTGCCCCTGGGTGAGGCGGGCGGTGCGAGTGGGCCTGCAGTGCGTGGCAGGCATTTAGTCAATGTTGCGTCTCTCGTCCCGTTTCCCAAATGCCAGGTGCCCCTGCCTGCTAGGCGGGTGATGTTTTCTTCCCAGCTACCACCATAAAACCATTACAAAATCAACTCCGGGTTCCCGAGGCCTGAAACCACCCCGGATGGATGCCATCTTGGTGGGAGATGGCCATGAGGCTCTCATCGGCAGAGCCAGGGTGCAGGGCCCGGCCCTCCGCCTCCGCCCTGACCGACTGCCCTGTGAGCGCAGGCTGGTTGCCGCACCTCTCTGTGAAGGAGTGTGTTGCTTCAGTTGGCAGTGTTCTCAAGTCCCCCTGCAGCGCCAGCGTCCAGGGAGCCTGTGCGCTGACCCTGGTCCCAACCCGGAGGACTGCCTGGGCTGCTGGCTGTGGTGTCTGTGCACACGGCCTGAGAGGTCACGCAGAGGCCCTCGTGCCATCGCCAGGCTCTCCTGCCATCTAACAGCCAAGGCTCAAGTTCCTCTCTGCTGTGAATTCTGCTCTCACTCCTTCTCCTCTTTGGCTGGGCCTGGTTCCTGGGCTGGGTTGAGACTCTGAGCTCCCTCCCCAGCAGGGACCTCGGGTCATGGCCCAGCCCTGGCCTGGAGGCCTGTGTTCCGGCCTGGCTTTGCCAGAGGGCAGCTGGCTGACCTCAGGCCGGCTGCTCCTGGGAAGGGGAGCATGTGGAACCTACGGCTGTGAGGGAAGGTGGGTCCCAGCTGTCCCTGGCGGTCCTTCCTCCCACAAAAGAAGGATGCCAGAAGGAAGAGAGCCTGGCCAGTAGCCCAGTTGGTTAGAGTGTCATCCTGATACACCAAGGTTGCAGGCTCAGTCTCCCATCAGGGCACATGCAGGAAGCAACAAATGAAGGCAAAAATAAGTGGACCAACAAATTGATGTCTGTCTGTCTCTCCCCCGCTACCCATCCCTCTTTCCCTTCCTTTCTTTCTCTTAAATCAGTAAATCAAAAAAAAAAAAAAAAAAGAAAGAAAGAAAAGAAAAAGAAAGAAAGAAAAAGAAAGAAAGAAAGAAAGATGTTCAAGGCCTAATCCCAAAACCTAGGAAAGTGATCTTGTTTGAACTAGGGTTTTTGCAGATGAAAATAACTTACACGGGGTCACGTGGGATTACGGTGTCCCTGAATTAAGTGACTCGTGTCCTCATGAGAAGAGAGGAGTTTACACATGGATACCTGGGGGCCCACGTGGTGACAGAGACAGGGGCTGGAGCGCTGTACCCACAAGCCAAGGAACCTTGAAGGTTGCTGGCCACCACAGGAGCTGGGACAGCAAGACAGGGTCCTCCCTTCGTGCCCTCAGAGCGCGCATGGCCCTGCCCACACCTTGACCTTGGACTTCGAGCCTCCAGGACTCTAAGTTCCCGCTGTTTTAACCCCGGCTTGCGGCCCTTGGTGGTGGCGGCCCCCAGACACTCACCCACCCTCGGGCTGCCGTCCCCCGTTTCCCGGCAGTCGGCGCTTTGAGCAAACACGAGAAACCAGCAGCTATGTCTCCAAGCTAAACATATCCAAGTTCAAGAACTGCCCTTATTCATAGCTTGTGTCCATCCTTTGTCTCTGGGGACAAGCTGTTCTTTTATAAAGGAATGGTGGTCAGTGACATTCCATTTTATGGACGGGAAGACCGAGACCCTGAGCTGCACTGCTCGCCCAAGCGATTCTCAGCAGCTCGGCCGCCTCTGCCGCCAGCCTGGCCAGCTCCGGGGCAGCAGAGCAGCCTTCTTTTGCCCAGATGTTGGGCCAAGTCCCCTGACTTCCCAGCAGAAGGAGGAGGTTCAAAAGAAATTTCAAAGCTCAGGTTAGCGCAGTCGGCTGTGGCTCTGGGACCTGCTTGGCGGTGCTGTGGGCTGGCGAGCCGCTCCATCCAGCCTGGCTGCACGGCTCGGCCTCACGAGCGTAAACTGCCTCAGCCCTGTCGAAACCAACGGGCGCCCAGTGGCCTCGCCCGCGCTGTGCAGACCCTGTTGTCTGCCTGCGGTACCCCCGCAGTGCCCCCACCCAGGCCGGGGCTAGGGAAGCACGTCCATCCGGTCCCTCCCCAGATCACCCCAGACACATGCCAGCTGCCGGGAATGCCTCATGGGGCGGGGTCGCCCCTGCAGAGCCGCAGGAGCCCAGCGGGCCCCTGCCGACAGCACCACCGTGGAGTCTGGAACCCCACATTTCAGAAGGGGACACTGAAGCCCTGAGGGGAGGAGTGACTCGCTGAGGTCCCAGTGCTGACAGCCTCCCCCTCGGACGGGCAGGCAGGCGTGCCCTGCGCAGGACACGCAGCGGGTACCCAGGAAGCTGGGTTGTGAATGGAGGGTGGGACCCTGGGGGCTGAGGCCAAGTGTACGGAGGGTGTCTGGGACTGTCTTCTGGACATGCAAGGGGACTGCAGCTGGGGTGTGACAGGGTCAGCTCTGTGTTTAGGTCCGAGTTACCCTAGAGGGTAATTGCTCCCTCCTAGTCCACAGCATGCTGACTTCCCGAAAGTGTGTCTGGGAACCGGCGGGCTCGCCCCACTCATGACGCCTCTGCGGGTCCGTTTCTCAGGCCAAACACCAGAAGGCACCCGGAAGCCTGTTTTCTTGCGTCTCACGTCCAAATGCTGGGTTGTCTGTTACCCCCTTCAAAGTCCAGCACGTCTCCTGCCCCCACTGCCTCCCCCTGGTCCGAGCCACTGCCGCCTCTCGTCCCAGCCGTGCGGTGGCCTCCCCACTGCTGCCCCGCAAGCCCACTCCGCCCCTGTAGTTGGTCCCGGCGCAGCAAGCGGAGGGGCCCTTGGGAGATGACATCCTTCGGCTCCTGTGCCTTCCTGCCCTGGAGCCTCTGAGGTCTTTCCATTTATCCTGGATGAATGGTGTGCCCCCTGCCACCAATTCACATCCATGGAACCTAGAAGTGAGGCCTTATTTGGAGAGAGGTCTTTGCAAAGGTAACATAATGAGGTCACAGGAGAGTAGGCTGGGCCCTAATCCAAAGACTTGTAAGAAGAGGGAAATTTGGACACAGTGAAACACACGGACACAGAGGGACGACGGACGCGTGCAGGCACGGCCCGAGGCTGGGGCGACGCAGCCACAGCCAAGGACACCCGAGGCCCCGGCAGCTGGCAGAGGCGGGTCCCCTGGAGTCTTCAGGTGGAGCGTGGCCCGGCCGACACCTTGAATTTGGACTTCTGGCCTCCAGGGCTGTGAGAAAATACGTGCCTCCTGTTTTACGCCCCCCAGTTCACGGTAATTTGTGGCAGCAGCCCCAGGAGATGGACACGGCGCAAGGACACTGCATCCGCCATCTGCGTGGACACCCGCCACACCCGCCACACCCGCCACACCTGCCACACCCGCCACACCCGCCACACCCGCCACACCCGCCACACAGCAACGGCCCAGCGAAGTCCCGCAGGGCAGAGCGAGTTCCGTTCCCCAGCTTATTCAGTCACGAAGGCACCAGTCCCACCGGCGGGACACACTTTGGGAAATGTTGGATGGACAAGCCCTCAGGTCCCCTCCAGGCTGAAAACCCTGTGGCTTGGGAGTTGGAAGCCACGCTGTGAAATATACAGAAATTCGTATGCATAATTAGATGTTATGTTTAAAAAATAGCCAAAATGCTCTTTCATTTGGGGAAAAGCAAAATCAGACCAGGGAAGAACAGTTGCTCTAGTTGACCAATCAGACGTGAGCTGCACCGGCCACATGGCCGCCCCCGAGGTAAGGCTGGTCGATGTGGGGACGGGAGCAGTGGCAGGCGCAGGGCTGTCCCCTCGGGCCCTGTTCCTAGAGCTGGGGGCTCGGAGTCAGACTCCATGTTTTAAGACACGTGACTCATAGTGCCGAACCACTGTCCGGAAACCTGTGTGGATTTAAGCTTCCACCAACAGGCTGGTGGTGCCCACCCCCCATCAGTGCCAACATCGGGCATCGTCACACTCGACCTCTATCACTGTCCTGTGTGCTGTGACCACAAGGGTAAACGAGAGGTTTTCACTGAGTTACCTGAGTTTCCACCGAATCGTGCCCAGAGCAGCCTGGCCCCGGGCCGTTCACAGCCAGCAGAGGACTCTGGCCAGTGACCACCCAGCGGTGCCCTGAGGTCAGGACACACCAAGGAAACAGCAAACCTCACTCAGATTTGGCCCAAAATGGTAAACTCTGAAAAAGAGCCGATTCAGTGTCACAGGAGCCCTCCCCAGGGGCCGGGCCTGATGGGGAGAAGAGGCTGGGGCGTGCAGGCAGGAAAACACGGCGTTTGTCCTGGCCTGGCCCCTTCCTGGCTCGGGGCCTTGCGACTCACATGGCCTCTCTGGGCCTCAGTCCCTCATCATGGAGGCCGGGTAACGGCCGGGAGCCCCGCTGCGAGCCAGGGGTCCGAGAGCCCGGCGTGGAGGAGGGGGCAGCCCAATCCCCAGGAAGGGGGAGCAAGCAGTTTGGGCTTTTACTTGCATTTCTCTAAAACACTGGAAGGGATCCACTCCTCAGTCCACACTTACGTTTGTCAGAGTCCTGCTTCCTCCCCTCCCGGCTTCTCTTAGTTCCTGCTCTGACCTCCGACCCCTTACCCCACACCTCCCTGCAAAAGCAGCAAAATCCAGTTTTCATTTCATTGTTGCCTCTCCCCTCGACTTTGCTTTTGTCATGAACATGAGCTTCCTCTCTCCAGCTTTGCTTGTCCTCTGGCCTCGTCTAGAATCCGGATTCTCACGGTGGGGGGGCACCCTCCCTGGTGCTCGGCTGCGCTGCCACCCGCCTGTTCCCCAACTCTGCCCAAGATGGGGAGGACTTCTGGAGAAAACAGAACTCTGGAAGGCAGGGAGGGAGAAGCTGGGCGAAGACAAAACGTGCGTTCATGGGGGGCGCGCATTACCTAAACATATTCGCCTGCGTGGGTCGCTGTCAGAACAGCTACCACCTCCCCTCGCCTGCCGTCGGCTTCCCCTCTTCACTGAAGCCCTTCGGACCTCTGTAGAGCTTTCTCCTTAGTGAGCATGTCCTTTTCTTCCCCAGAGGGAGAGGCAAGAGGGTAAATTGTAACCCGGATTTGGTGGCCAGACCAGTGCGGTGGCCCCCGGGCTTGGGAGGAGCGGGAGTGGGAGGTGGGGGGCCTTGGGAGGGTCTGGTGGGGGCCTTCTTCAGTGGATGGCTCTTCCTCCTGCCTCTTTCCTCCCACTGTCCAAGGGCCTTGGTTGGTCCCCGGCCGTGGTGCCTACATGGTGTGGGTTCAAACGGAACTCCGCCGGGGGGGCGGGGGGGCAAGAGTTACCTTTTTCTCCTCACCCCAGCCTTGCCCTGAACCTCATTCTACTCCCTGAGATCCGGAGCACATCCACCTCCAGTCCCGACGGGAGAGGGGGAGCGAGACTCAGGACGGGAAGAGCGGGAGAGGTGGGGTCAGCCTGGGAGCAGCCCCCTCCCCCACTTAGAAACTGTGTGGTCTCGGGTAAGGTGCTGAATCTCCCACAGCCTCAGCTTCCTCACCTATAAAATGGGCGTGATGACATCTACCTCCCCACCTTGCAGGGCTCAGCGGAACCTGAAACCGCCAGGCGTGCTTTAGCTGTGGTGTTGGTGACAACAGTGACGACATTGGTCATCTGTTTTCTCCCTGGCTGTGGGCCAGGCACTCCCTGGCTGTCCGTTCACCACTCTGTGCTGGTGCATCACCAGCTCCTGCAGCTACCACAGGGAACAGAGGTTGGTGTGGTGGCTGCTGACACAGTGCCTGCCAATCCCACCCAGTGGGCTTAGGTGCTGTGACGAGAGTGCAGGACCCATGGGCTCAGAGAAGGGGCCTAACCCCCCTGGGGTGATCAGGGAAGGCTCCCTTGAGGAGGTGTGTCGAGCCAGGCCTTTAACGATGAGTAAAAAGTAGCCTTCCATTTTTTCATTGATCTGATTAACAAGCACCTACACCATGTCTACAATGTACAAATGCTGTGTCAGAAGTTAGAAAAACACAGGCACGTGCGCTAGTGGCCCTGGGAGATTTGAAGCCAGGAAAAGAGAGAGGACATTTTTAACCTCGCTTTCCAGGCCAGCACGGGGCCGGGGCTTGGCCAGACTGGGTATGGGGGTGCTGGCCCCGACCTGAGGGGCCGGGGGGCCTCCCCCATTAGGTAAGGCACAGCCAGGTGGTGGTACAGCGCCCAGCAGGGAACAAGGAAAAATGGAGCCGTCTCTGTGCCAACGCGGAATGATCGCCAAGATAAACCAGTTAGTGAAATGGCAAAGTGCCAGAAAGTGCTGCTGTTGTGCCATAGACACATATGTGAGCATGCATACATACATGCGTGTGAACATGCATGTGTCGGTGAGCCCAGGGCAGGGCCTGGCCAGCAAATCACTTGGCAGCTGCTCATCTGGGACTGTGCTCCTGGGAAGGCCGTTTGCTGCTAACCTGAGCAGCCCGCGGGGTTGCAGAGAGCTAGCTAGGGAGGCCCAGGGGGAGGGGCTGAGGCACAGAGGGGCACCCGAGGCCCACCCTGCCGTGGGGCTGCTGTGTGATCCTGTGGCGGACCCCCGCAACGTACATACGAACATGTGGTGGGACGCGATCCAGCCAAGGAAAGGAACGGGGTTCCAAGGCACACTACCACACGGGTGCGCCTCAGAGACATGCTAAGTGAAGGGAGCCAGTGGCATGTTGTGCAACTCCATCCGTACGGAGTGTCCTGAAGAGGCAAATCCAGAGAGACAGAAAGTAGAAGAGCGGCTGCCAGGGGCTGGGGGAAGGGACGGGGGGCACAGCTAAGGAGTCCGGGGTTTCTGGGGGTGGCGGAGACGATCTGGAAGCAGGCCGAGGTGGTCACTGCCCAGCACCCAGAATGCACCGAGTGTCACTGAATTGGGGAAATGGTTAGTTTTATGTTATGTGAATGTTGCCTCAAAAAATTACTGTTTTTAAAAAACAATGCTGATGCCATCCTGGGTGAGTGCATCCAGGGGAGGGCCACCCCCCAGCTCCAGGAATTTTCTGAGGTTTGGGCCCCAGGGAGACCATGAATGCGTGTGTAGGTGAGCCCTCCGGAGGCGTGGATGTGAGGGACTGACGGCAGGTGTTTCGCCAATGTGGGGGTGGGGGCCAGGTGACAGCCTCCAGCTTGCAGCCTCTGCCTGAGGTGACGAGGAACAGAGTGTCCATCCTTGGTCCAAGGGCCTGGACAGCCACCCCGCCTCCTTGGGCTTTGCTGGGAGAAGGAGGACAGATGGAAAAGTACCTCCCAATGGAGAGAAAGGCCCACGCAAACATGAGGATGCTGGTGGTTTCCAAAGACACAAGCTGCAGCCTTTTCAAGCCCCACGGGCCTCCATCCACGGCTGAACACTCTGGGGGGCGGGGGACTGCAAATGTTTGCCCTGGTGGGACTTGGTTATAAATGGACTCGGTTTTGTTTCATTGGTAAAGTTTTATTTGATTTTCAAAAAAAAGCCCTGCAAGACCATCTTAACTGAGAACACCCTGTTAATCCAGAGAAAGTGAGAAAAGAACAAACAAGATGGACGAGGAACCCAGCTGCCCTCTGCATGTCCAGCAGGCCTGAGGGCTTGCCTGGGCTGCAAAGACCCCCCTCCCCAGCCCAGCCCATAATAGTCACTATTGTTTCTTGAGTGCCTAATATGCCAGGCATCCCGGTCAGTCCTTTATGGTTTGTTCTTTCCGACCCTCCCAATGGCTGCACGAGGCAGGAGCTGTTATTGTGTCATTTTACAGATGAGAAAACAGGCACAGAGAGGTGAAGACACTTGCCCAGGTCACACAGCTGCGAGGTGGCAGGGAGGGGAATTGGAGCCATGTCTGGCTGGCTGTTTCAACCATATCTCGTGGCCACTCAGACCGAAAGCCAAACCTGCCTGCAGAGCAGCTCAAACAGAGGCCACCTGGTCCCCAAGCTTTCTGAGCAGATCCCCTTGCCACCCAGCAAGCAACTGCCCCCCAGAGCCCAGGTGGCTGGGTCTCACTCAGGCCAAGGCCAGAGACAGGCCATGCACGGACCCCTTCTGGCAACTTGTACTGCTGCCCCTACACTCGTCAGGTGGCCTTCCATAGCGGGTATCCCACCTTCTCCCACGGGCCTCTGTGTTTCCACCAAGGACCCCTAACAACCCACCCAAGAAGGAAAGGCCTTTGAAGTGTCTGATCTTTAGAAATCCATCTGCTTTCTCCTGGCCTTTAGGAGGGAAATGACTAGACCCTTCTTAAGAAAGCTGCTTCAGATGAGCCTGCCCCACCCGGCTGGTGACCCTCAGTGCGAATGTGCGTGTTAACCCCTCAGCACCTTCGCCCAGCCTGGTGGACTGAGCCTCGAACTAACCCTAGCATTCTCTGGTTTAAACTAGCTCCAGTTCCAAACTGATTTAAAGACTAAATCTCACCACCCATAGTGGGTACACTGCAGATCTCCCAGCCCTTCCCTGCCCCAGGGCCTTTGCACAACTCTTCCCTCCACCTTCCCTTCCCCTGCTTCCAGGATAACTCATGTATGAAGTCCACCCTGATGGTCTCTCTCCCTGCTGCTCTGTTTCCTTATAGCATGTATCACAGTAGATAATTGTAATTTAATTTATTGTATTCATGTCTACTGAAGGTAGAGGCCTCACCTGCACACAGTAGGTATTCAGTAAATATTTGTGGACCCATTAGCTGGATGAGTCAACAGTAGAGAAATTTGTTTTTGTGGCGGAACAAGTGTGGGCATTTGCTGTCGCATGACGCCCTCTGGTGGACATTATGTAGATGACAGGTTGAGGGCCAACGCCTTTCTCTTCTCCCTGCAGCCTTCTCCCCTAGCTCCCTGCCTCCTGGGACCCAGCCGCCAGGAAGGTGTGGCCACCATCGGTGACCTGTGCAAGTCCGTGCAGTGGCAGAAACTGGTCCCCCTGGAGTTCTATGAGCTGCTTCTGGATGGCCAGGTGAGTTGGAAGTCAGCCAGCCCTCACATTATTATTATTATTAATAATGGCATTATTATCGATAACACTGTCATTAGTCATGAAATGGTGATGTAGCCATGTAATGGGCTGATGACTGGCACCGTTCTGAGACGCGTCCTCAGGAGATTTTGTTGTTGTGAGCATCACGGTGCATGTACACAAACCTGGACGGCAGAGCCTATAGAAGCCAAGTGCGCGTGCTCCACTTCTGTGCGCCTGGCAGCGCAGTAGGTCTATGTGCACCAGCGTCACCACAGACAGGGGGCCGTGCAGTGTGCTGTGACGCAAGCGGAGTTTTTCAGCGCTGTTACAGTCCGTGGGACCACTGTCATACGAGCAGTCTGTCGCTGGCCGCAGCGCCGTGATGTGGCGCGACGTGTTACTGACGTGATGCAGTGCGTGGCCGTGTTATTGAATAGCTAATGTTGACCAAGCTAAACATGAAACGACCGCTGTGTGCCACCTGTCGGTCCCCGGGCAACCCCTGCCAGTCACCGCCCAGGTGCCTCAGGGCACAAGTCCCTTCCCCACCCCCCAGGTACGCTAAGCAGCTCGTTCTTCCAGGCTTTGAGGGAGACCGTGGTGGGCCCATCCCTGTCCTTAACCCACCTTGGGGTTTGCGTGAAAGCTCGTGGAACAAGATCAAGTTTATGTTCTGAGTCAGGGAGTGGTAGGCTGTGGCCATGCACGTCCCAGACCCTCACCACTCAGAATCTGAGCATCAGAGCGGAGCCCAGAAACCCCCGTTGGTCCTGGCCCCTGCCGATGGTGCTAGATTCAACACAAACCCCCCCCCCCTTGGGGAAGCAAGGAGGGGAGTGGCAAATTGACAGGCGGTGCTCGGGTCCACGGGAGGCATGCGTCAGCTGGGAACAAAGATGGAGTCGATGCCCAATACACTCTGTCTGTGGTTTGAACCCCCGCACTGAAAATAGCACTGAAGGAGCCACAGTGAAGATTTTAACTTGTTTTATCATTTTTTACTTCTTTCTTTATTCAAGAAGAGCTTTCATTATTGCTTCTCCTGTTTTAATCCTCAGTAATTAAAAACAGAAACAGAAGGAGCTAGATTAGAAAAAGCACTTTCAGTCTAGCCAGAACGCCTGTGTGGGCTCCTTCCTCTTTACCTGTGGGAAGCTGGGCACTCCATTAGTCTCGGTGAGCTTCAGACTTCTGGTCTCTAACATACGTACAAGAGGCCTCCGAACAAAATGGCATTGCATAATGTCATTTCATTCGACGTTACTTATAACACTGGTAAGGGGAAAAATCGGTCCCTGGCCCAGGCTACTGTCCTGTGGAGTCTGCATGTCCTCCCCATGTCTGAGTGGCTCTTCTCCAGGAACTCCCGCCCCTTCCCCGTCCCAGAGATGTGCATGTGAGTAAATAGGAGTGTCTGCATTGTCCCCGTCTCAGTGGGTGGGGGGTGCGTGCACCCTGTGACGGGAGGGCATCCTGTCTAGGGTGGGGCCCACCTAGCACCTTGAGCTGTCAGCTGAGTCTCCAGCCACACGAGACCCTGAGCTGGAGCAAGCCGGCCATTTTCATTCATCTTTCTTACCTGTGTGTCAGCTCACGTGTGTTTCGGCGTTTCATACTAGAAGCGCAGGGTCCTTATTTAGAAGTTTGGTGATGTTTCTGCCACCGGAAAT
Source organism: Glossophaga mutica (assembly GCA_039655065.1). Lineage (NCBI taxonomy): Eukaryota > Metazoa > Chordata > Mammalia > Chiroptera > Phyllostomidae > Glossophaga > Glossophaga mutica. The sequence goes on from CM077315.1 coordinate 28,443,972, forward strand.
GTGCCACAGGAACTCAACTCTCGTTTGCACCCATCAGCCTGCAGCAGCGATTTTCAACCTTTACCACCTCACGGCACACAGACCGATGACTAGAATTCTGTGGCACACCAAAAACTGTATTATTTTTTGCCAATCTGACCAAAAAGTAGGTATAATTTTGATTCATTCACACTGAATGGCTATTGTTGTGTTGGCTGTTGTCATTTTTTATTTGACAATCTAAGAAAAAAGAGGTCAGTGCCCCTGACTAAACAGGTATTGCGTGTTTTAAAAATTCTTGCAGCACACCAGTTGAAAATTGCTGGCCGGTGGTAAAATTGGTCTCATTACATGTCTTTTCACTTAAAGTGGCAGTTTCCAAGAACCTACTGATGACATTAAGTGAGGATTTACTGCACCCTGTTATCTGCCTCAAAGGGCTGTAGTGAAGATATGATCAGCCCTGGCTGATGTGGCTCAGTGGACTGAGTGCCAGCCTGCAAACCAAAGGGTCACCAGTTCAATTCCCAGCCAGGGCACATGCCTGGGTTGTGGGCCAGGTCCCCGGTAGGGGGAGCATGAGAGGCAACCACACACTGATGTTTCTCTCCCTCTCTTTCTCCTTCCTTTTCCCTCTGTCTAAAAATAAATAAGTAAAATCTTAAAAATAAATAAAAGATCCTTTTAGAGTAGACTGTAAACAGTTCAGCTCAACAGCTTACTTTTCCTCATTCCACAAACACAATAACTCTGAAGTTGAAATTCTTCAGAACACCAGTTACCTCAAGTGCAAACACTTCCGTTTTCCTGGTTCTCCTTCCTGTTCTGATTTTATATGGACACGTGTGTGTACATGCGTATAATCTCACCATAGGTGGTTAGTGAGGACTGTCTCATTCACTTACAAGTGTATCTCAGTGTTGCCAGCGGGCAGTTTCATGCTCGCGCTGAGTAGCCACCACAGGTTGGTTAGCTCTGCCCGCACTGGGCAACATCTGGACTGTGTCTCTCCGAGTGTGGTCTGTGGGCCAGCAGCATCGGTGTCACCAGGAGTTGGTTAGGGATGCAGGATCTCAGACCACATGCCAGGCCTGCCAAACCAGTATCTAAGTTCTACCGCACGCCCGGGAACGTGCGTGCCTCACGCTCAAGAGCCCTAGTTTAGGGTTCCCATCGAGCTGGATGCACGCGGACAGCAGGCCTTCGGACAACGTGCAGCGCCCTCCTGGGAACAGGGCCTGGTGGCCCTTCGCTGCGGCGGGTTTTCTTGTGTGGGAGCGCCGTGCGGAGAGATCTGAGGGCTTCGGGGTCCCACGTGAGGTGTCAGAGCGCGTTCCCATCTCATCACCAGTCAGCCTTCAGTCACGTTTCTTTGGGACGCTCCAGCACCAAAGAGAAAGTCACGTCAATCCAGCAAAGTACTTACTGCCCGACTTGGTCAGGAGACAGTCGGCCACAGAACGGGCCCGACGACTTAGGAACGACAGGCTGATGGACACAAGAAGGGAGACGGCATGCGACGAGCAGCGTTCACTTCTTAGACGGAATGAAATCCACGTCACTGCTGGCTTTTGCAACTGTGTTGTCTTACCTGGGGTCGCTGTGTTTACGTTTTTGGAACTGTGTAGGGACCAAGTTTGCTTCAGACCTGGAGTGTGCAGCCATTTGGGGGCCCTCATCTGTAAAGCTCCGAGAGGCTCACTGTCCTGCAGCAGGCCTGCAGACACACCTGTGCGGGAACTCGTCACAGGGCGATGGCTTCAGTCACACATCCTGCCACCCACTCAAGGAGAATGAATGGCAATCCTTCTCAAACTCTTCCAAGCAACTGGAGCGGAGGGAACACATCCAACCACATGTGATGAGGCCAGCATTACACCGATACCAAAGCCAGACAGAAACACCACAAGAAAACTGCAGGCCAGCATCCCTGATGAACACAGATGCAAAAATTATCAGCAAATATTAGCCAACTGAATTCAACGGCACGTTAAAAGAATCATACACCATGATGAAGTGGTACTTAACCTAGGAATGCAAGGTTCAACAGATGAAAATGAACTGATGTGATACACCACATTAACCTGATAAAGATAAAATCATATGATTATCTCAATAGATGCAGAAAAAGTGTCTGACAAAATTCAACGGCCTTTAATGATGAAAACTCTCAACAAGCCAGGAATAGAAGGAAGCACCTCTGCCAGATGGGAGGGGGATGAGGCCTAGGTGAAAAGGGTGAAGGAATTAGTAAGTACGAATGGGCAGTCACAAAGCAGTCACGAGGACACGGAGTGCGGCACAGGGAACATGGTGGGTAACACTGTGGTAACGCCCTGTGGTGTCGGGGGGCACTCGACCTACCAGGGGTGCCTCTCCATAAATTGTGTACATGTCTGACCGCTAAGCCATCCACCTGAAAAGAGTGAATGTTAACTGCGACTGAAAAATGAAAGAGAAATATAAAAGAAAGAAGGATCACGACACAACAAGGACCACGTGTGGAAAGCCCACAGCTAACGTGGCCCTCCATGGCGAAAAGCTGGAAGGCGTCCCTCTCGCGTCAGAAACACAGTCAGGACGCGCACTCCGGCCATGTCTACTGCGTGCAGGACTGGACGTCCTAACCAGAGCAATTTGGCAGAGAAAGAAGTAAAAGGCATACAATTAGAAAGCTAGAAATAAAAGTGTCCCTGTTTGCATACAGCACAGTTTTATATATTGAAACTAGAGGCTGCCAAAAAGAAACTGTTAAAATTCAGTACAGTTGCAGACTACACACTGAACATGCAAAAACAAAAAACAAACAAACAAAAAAACCCAGATGCATTTCTATAACCTAACCACAAACTGTCTGAAAAGGAGAACAATCCCATTTACAATAGCACCAAAAAGAATAAAATTCTATTTAGGAATCAACTAAGCAGGTAAAAACTACAGATGATTGAAGAAATTAAAGAACACACAAACAAATGAAAAGAAATCCTCTGTTCATGGATTTTAACAATATTCAATATCATTAAAATGCCCATACTACCCAAATATAATCCCCAACAAAATCCCAATGGCATTTTTTACAAAAACAGAAAATAGCAATTCTAAAATTCATAGGGAACCACAAAAGACCACAAACAGCCAAATCAGTCTTGAGTATTAAGAAGTAAGTTGGAGGCATCCCCCTTCTGATTTTGAAATATATTACAAAGCTACAGTAATCAAAATAGCATGGTATTGGCATAAAGACAACATATAGGCCAATGGAACAGAACAGGAAGCCCAGAAATAAACCCATGCATATATGGTCAACTGATCTTCAACACGGGTGCCAACAATACACAATGGGAAAGGACAGTCTCTTTAACAAATGGTGTTGGGAAAACTGGATACCCACAGGTGAAAGCATGAAACTGGACCCTTATCTTACACCACACAAAAAAGATCAACACAAAATGGATTAGACTTGGATATCAGAGGCTGTAAAACTCCTAGCAGAACACGCAGGGGTTAAAAACTTAGGTCCACACAAAAAATCTGCTTGCAGCAGCTTTATTCCTAATTGTCAAAACGTGGACGCACCCCAGATGCCCTTGCTAGGGGAACAGGTACGTAAACTGTGGCACATCCAGACAATGGCACAGTATCGGTGCTGAGAACAGGTGAGCTATGAAGCCCTGAAAAGACATGGAGGGAGCTTACAGGCCTATCACTAAGTGCAAGAAGCCGGTTTCTGAAGGCTGCACACTCTGTGATTCCAACTGTGTGCCACTCCGGAAGACAAAGCTGTGCGGACAGGACAAAGAGCAGGGGCTGCTGGTGGAGACTGATGAGGAGGAATGAACAGGCAGACCTCAGGGGGATTCTAGGACAGTGAGAATACCGTGTTTAAACCATAGCGATGGACACGTCATTAAACATGTACCCAAACCCACAGAACACACGCACACGAGTGAGCCCTAATGTAAACTGGGGACTTCCGGTGACGCTGTGTCAGTGCGGGCGCAGCAGCTGTAACCAACGCACCCTCTGGTGCGGGTCTGACGGTGGGGGAGGCCATGCCTGCGTGGGGACAACAGGTGTGCGGGAGATCTCTGTGCCTTCACCTAAGGTTGGTGTGAACCTAAAACTGCTCTGAAAACCATTAAGTCTTTTTAAAAAAAAGGACAGAGTAACAATACAAAGCTCTCGGAATTACAGTCATCGCACCTGAATAAAATGCCCAGTAGAAGAGCGGGAAGACCAAGTCAAGGCTCTGTCCCAGGACACACGGACAGCAAGGGAGGAGACGGAGGGCCGGTCGACGCAGTGCAGCTTCGACTGTAGGATGGAAAGTAAGACCGGGAGGAGGAAGCCCCGGAAGGCGACACACAGCACACCCGCCGCAACGCAAAGCACGTGTCTCCGACAGAGAGGGGCCGCCGCCCACAGCGCAGGGCACCCAGGCAGAGGGGCCGCCACCCACTGCACGGGGCACCCAGGCAGATCGCCACTAAATGTGGGGAATTAGGACTATAAAGAGGGTATGAAAGGCTTCCTGAGATTTAAAAAAAGAAAAGCCAGGTCACATAAAACAGGAACCAGATGGACTCTGACCCTCATGATGGCCGTAGTGGGTGTAGAAAATAATGGGGTGGTGTCTCTGACATGCAAGTGAGAGCTGACCAGAGAACCCACGGTCTGGCTAGACCATCAACCACAGCTGGGGGTAGAATGAGGCATTTTTTGGACAGACTAAAATCTTGAGAAACCTGAGTAACATTCCCCCTTGTCGAGGAACTACTGGGCTCGTAGTGCATCAGTTGAAGAACCTGGGGGCTGCAGAACCTGGGAAGGTGGGGATTGAACACGGGACTCTCAGAAACAAGTCATGCAGAGCACCCGGAGAAGCCAGGGCAGCCGGGAGCGGGAGCAGAGGCTGGGGAGGCCAGGCGGTAACTGCCCCGTTATCTCTGGGGAAAGTGAAAAGTGGTCCGTCACGGGATCCTGCTTGGCTTAGCACACAAGTCAGTCACCGTAGTATGAACTACAATGCACAAAAGGTGAATGTGAGAACACTGGGTGAGTGGGGAGGGGAGAGCAGGTGGTGAATCCAGGGACTATCAGGAACTCGGAAATCCGCTGTTCTCTGGATTGAAAACGTGTTGCGCACAGAACCTTCTTCTGTAATGTTCTCGAGTTTTCCAGCAGGCCATGCAATCAAGCCATTCCTTCTTACAGATCAAACACTGGCTCAGCTTTCTATCAACCGAACCAGCCACAAACCTCCATGGTCACTTCACATTCCCTTTGGGTCTCTGGGCTGCTTTTGCTTCAATCATCAGTTGGATGGATAAGGAGCAATGAGGTTTTACACCTGATCCTCAGTCAACACTGCAGGTGGCTTACCCTGTCGCTGAGGCACCCAAATGCCACTTTGGAATCCACGTGGATTCTGTGGGCATCCCTGTTCCTATGCTTTTTCCAAGTGACCCTCAAGGACAGCCTTTTGCTCTGTTTAGGCAGCCAAACTAAAGTCATATATAATAGGAGATTTGGCCAACTTCCTGTTTGGGGTAATACTTTCATTTTCCATTTTAATGCAAATGTCACATTTGATAATGAGCCTATGTAACATCCTAATAGGAGGAACACAAGTAACATCACAGCACAATTCTGCAGAACCACAAACAAGCTTGGGAGTTGCAGTGAGCCCGGTGGCCGGTCTCAGGGACGTGCCTCTGTGTCCCGGGGAAGTGTGTGTGAGGCATCCGTGTGGGCACACAGCTGGTCATCCATGGAGCCGCCCGCCCTCCCTGCACGGCAGCAAGAGGGCACGGTCACCCTCGGCACTCATCTTTGGGTCCCTCAAACACAAATATTAGATAAATTTGTTGAATAAAATTGTAGGAAGCTGAGATTCTAGATTGGAGATATTTTTTAAAAATTATTTTTATTTCAAAGAGCACTAAAAAAATACAGGGATGTTTAGGATAAAGCTAAGTAAAATGATGTGTGTCGATTTAAGAGCAAATGTTAAATTTGGATGGGGCAGAGTCCGCGTGAGCAGTGTCGGAATGCCCGTCACTTGCCACAGGCACCGAGGTGTCTGGAGGCTGTGGAAGCGGCGGAGCAGTGACTGTCACACGCAGCACTGGTGCCGCTCCGCCACGGAGAGGCTAGCCGCTGAAAACCCACGGACAACCCACCAAGAACTGAGAACCATCAATGGGCGACTTTATTTTATATAAAAGTTACACTGAAAGAGGAGGTTGAAAAGTCAAGTATACTTGATTTGCACACACTTGCCCAGTCTCACAGGATTCAACCAGTTGGATGATTTTTCTAATCGATAAACGGATGTACCTATTAAAAGGCTCACACTGAAGCCCAGTACACATGTCCAACCAGACAGCAGGTGTGCAAATGAACACGCAGAACCGCCTCCGCTGACTCGTCTCCTGGATCGCCGCGGTGTGTGCTGTGTCGCCCCTCTGGCTGTGGCACAGCCCGCCCCCGACAGCTCACACATCTCTGTAGTGACTTGGTCCATTTCTGAAGTGTCCTACAGCTTTGTTCAGCTTTGTTCACTTGGCTACGAGTGTGTCTCGAGAAGGTCCCTTCGTGGTTTTGCATCAGCAGTGGTAGAAACCCTGATTAGGATAGGGTACGGGTTAATTAAAAACAGAAACAAAAACGGTTCGCAGACGAACAGAGAGGTGTGGAAACCAGCAGGGAAACACCAGCGCTTCTCAGCGTGGGGGCAGGCTTGGAGGAGACCCTGGGGCCGTCACAGGTGGCTTCCTCGGGAGTCCCGCGAACACGTACCGACCAGGCAAGTTTAAGGCGAGTCCCCAAGGCGGGGAGCTGTTTGCTTTCTGGCATAATTTTAAGCTCTGCACCAAGGGTCCTACTTGATCACTGGTGATGTGGGTGGAGAAACAAAACAAAACTGATAAAAAAAGAAAAACAAGCCATTGCCATCCTGAATATTCTTTGCAAGGGAGGCAGAGTCCGGGACGCGTGGCCTTGAGGTCCTCTCCCCTCCTCCGTGATGCCCAGAGACCCACAGCAGCCTCTCCTGCGTCTCACCGGGCTGCGCCTGCCCCTCCTCCTGGCACCGCCGAGGGGCACCACGTGAAGGCCGCCAGGGACTTAGCCCTTGGTGCTGCTGACCACTGCTCATTGAGCTGGACGAAAAAAGTCAGTTCCAAGGCCCTCACGCACTCAAGGTTTTTAAGGTGAAATGAAAACAGGAGGGCAACGAAGGACCACACAGGAATGATGGTTCTTTGGATCAAGATATTCTCCAGTTTGCAATACATTCAAAGCGAACCCCACGGGAGGAGGGTCCCGGGCAGCTCTCCCCGCTTCCCTGAAACGTCGGTTTCTAAAAAACAGCTCGTTCGCCGCACAGCGCTACAGGCTGCATCGCCCCAACAACACGGTCCATTTCAAACACACATGCACGCACACGCTCACACGCACACACAGACACGCGCGCAGCCTCGCTGCAGGGTCACAGAACGCCTCTTTCCGGGCAGTGGGAGTGGGTCCGAAGCCGCCCTCGATGCCCAGTGCGCAGATCTTTTGCAAATTCAGTGCAAAGTGCCAGAACTAATGGAGACCAAGGTGCACTTCATGTAAATGCCCCTTCTCAGCCCAGGGAGCGCAGAGATCACAGGGTCCACAGGAGCCCCCTGAAACCGCCCGTCGGAGGACTTTTGTTCACTGGATTGACTTTTTCTCTTCATGATGGAAAAAAGCAGCTCGGAACACAGGATCTTATTAACCTACGTAACATCACAGGGCTTCTTAGAAAATGCAAAGTTTGCTGAACAAAAACCCTGCCTGTGCGGGCAGGTAGCGACATTTGGCTTCCTCAGGTGGCCACGTCCGTTTCGTTAGCTGTGCAGGTGAAAACTGATGAGAGCGTCACCCGGTACTGGTGTGGAGAACCTGCCATCCGTGCCTGTGAACACAGCACGTAAGGCTCTGCTTGCTGTGAGCAGCTGGTCTGTGTAGGTTCCATTTGCCCTATTGGTCATCGGTCACAGATGAGCTGTTGATTCCCTTTCAGACCCCAAATAAATAATTTCAAGTCTGGTGACAAGTTCCAGCACGACGGGAGGGGCCTCAAACGGAGAACTCTGGGCCTCCTTTTCGAGGTCTTGTCTGTACTCGCCTAAACCGGAAGCCAACGAAGGGATTCATCCAGAGGAGTGAGGGGGGCCCCCCGAAGACCGACTTCATCCCTTCCCATCGTAGTCTCCGCTCCCAGGTCGGCTTCTCACTTTTCAGTCTCTCAATCTCCTGGAAGCAGAAGGAAGAGCGAGTGGGTGGCAGCGCCAGGAAACCCCCCGACAAAGCCAGGTCAGGCCGAGCGGTGAAAACGGGGGAAAGGCCACCAGACTTCACTGTCCCGCTGCATTTGAGGACGGGGTGTTCAGGTGCAGCGTGGGCTCTCCTTCCGGGCACCAGCCCCCGTGGCCGCTCTGAGCACAGCCAGGCTGCAGCCGCCTGGCCGGACTGACATCAGATGGCTGGGCTGTGGCCATCAGCTAGGAGAGCCCAGGCAGCCACAGAGATGCAGAGAGAGCTGGTGCTCCGGGCCAGGGGCAGCCTTTACTTCATTTACCACAAACATTTATCAAGTGTCTGTGCGAGGCCTACAGTTCAAAGGCCTGAAGGCAATCAATTCCTGAAACTCGGTCCACTGCTCCAGGGGCTGGGTCTCCTAGAACACTGGCAATCTGCCTGGCTCTGCTGACTCTCAAACCACACCGACCCCTGAAACATGCACTGCTCGCACTGACAGGAAGAGCAGATACAGCGAGCCCGTGCAGCTTATCAAGGCCGCCCAGTTAATCTCCCAAGTTAATACGCACGCACCTGTTGTTGACACTAGGCTTTCCCACTTACTCAAGCTTTCACCAAACACAAAGCAAACACAGCCGAGAACGATGCGTACCGTTTCATCGTTGCATATTGAGTGGATCTGGGTGCCAAACATAACTGCAGTGAAAGTGAAAAACAGGAGACCCTCAAGGCACAGGAAGATCAACAGGATTACAGTGATTGGAGGCGAAAAATCGCTGCACTCTGCGAACAAGAGAAAGTGGGTTGTGACTGGGCATCACAGCACAACCAACGCCCACACCGCGGGTGCCGTGCTCAGCTCACAGGCCCTCCCAGTGGCAGCCCCAGGCCGGCTTCCAGGAAGAACGTGCTCCGTTTGTAAAGAGGCACATTCATTGTTCACCGATGGGCAGAGGAGTCGGCCCTTCCAAGTGCAAATTCATACCACCATTTCCCGGACAGCAGTTTCCAAAGATTCCACGTTACCTGAGGTTTCTATTGAGACTGTTTCTGTGCACCAAAGTGCTTGTTAAAATGCAACCAAAGCTGGAGAAGAGGGGCACGTGCACCTCCGCACTGGAGGAACGCAGAGCCATTCCTCACCCACCCCCGGGGCAGGACGATGCTGGCCTGCCTGCACCTCCAGGCTGGACCCCTGATGCCCACCCTCACTACGCTCCCGTTCAGTCATGCGGGGAGTGCTCTGAACAACGCCTAGGCAGCTAACCAGAAAACAAACACCAGGGACAATACCGACATCCATCTAAGTCTCAAAATACAAGTGAGACTATCTAGTGGAAATTACTCACTGACTGCGGAAGAATAGTCACACACACACACAGCGAGCTTCACTATACTAGGGAAAAAAGCAGTGTTAAACTTACCCATATTCTTGCCCACTGTACCATGCTTATGCTGCCTGTTCTTTAAAACCCACATTCTTTAAAAAAAAAAAATCAACTCCTAAAATAACTGCAAGGATTTCTTTCAAAACTGGAAAAGCAATTTTCCTTGAAAGCGTTCCCCTCTTCACCTAGCTGCTTGGCGTCCAGGAATGACACACCCGAGCTTACCTGTCCACTGCCCTCGGACGCAGGAAAGGAACTGCAGCCCACAGAGAATCAGAGCGTGGACTGAAGACAGAGCTATGTACATCTGCGAAGGGGGAGAAACTGGTTACCACTGGGGAGCGATTACGCACTTCTAGGAGCAAAGGGCGCTTCATCGCATGCTGACCCCTCCGTTTCATTTGTCAGTCAAGTTAATGAGGGAAGGAACCAACTGCGGCGGTTGCCATCTGCCTGCCCAAGATCACGCTGGACCGAGGAAACTGGGTTTGCAGAGAAACCCACAGTAGGGAATTACGTTTGAACTTCACCAGGACCCTACTGAGAACCGTGTGCCTGAGAGAATGCACGACAGTAAAACACGGCCCCACCACAGGCAGCGTCCGTTGATCTTCTGGGCCACTTCCTCCCAATCGCAGCACGGTATCATAATTTGAATCCAGAGCAAAGGTTGGAGAGAAACTGGTCTGATGTTAGAATAAATTTACCATCTCCAGGCAAGAGTCTAGTTAAAGAACTTAAAACTCAATGTAAGTCACTACATAAATATTTCTACTCACGGTGAAAAGCACAAAAAATCTCTGGTTCTTTTCTCCCACACAATTGTTCACCCACGGGCAGTGGTGATCCATTTTCCGAATACATCGTTTGCAAATACTACAAAGGAGAGGTTTGATTGTTAGTATTCCCTGCTCTGAGCGAACAACCCCAGGCCACGTGCCCGATACACAAAATTGTAATGCTGGTCAGAGGCCACTGAGGGGGACCTCCCGCTGAGGTGCCTGCAGCGGTGGGCGCCCGGGCGCCCTGGGGAAGGGGCTGCGGTACCTGCAGTGGTGGGCACGCTCAGGCTTGATACAGCAGCACTTCGGGCACTTGTAGATCACTTCTCCTGGCTTCAGCTGCAAACTCTCCATGTATTCTTTAGTAGCATTTCCTTTTGGCACCGCCCCCTACAGTTTGGTAACAATGTTTAGTTAGGAGAAGGAAAGGTTAAAAACAATAAATGTAGGAATTAGTTTTAGATTTTATATATCATAACATAATTAGTAATGCAGTAGTTGCTACTGGAAGCATATTAATATGAAAAATAACTATTACTCAGGCAGGACTACAAGTTTTATTTTGCATGAAAAATAACATGCATTAAAATGAACTCCAAATAAAGACCTTACTGTCCTTCACAAAGTGGTAAGTCATGTGAGTTTCTTCTAGCTAATATAAGTCACACGGGCGGCAACACGGGCGGCAACACGGGCGGCAAGGTTGGTTTGTGCAGCCATCCCAACTCAGGGGCAGCTGACTGCCACCACTTCCCTCTCCATCCCCCGGTTCCAATGCGCAGGGTCGGCCCGACGGCGCTGCCCGCACAGTCCCCTATCGGCGGCCGTAGGGGAGCCCTGAACAAAACAGTCTCACAGAGGACTTCATCTTGTGCTTCTCTACGTACCACACCCGTGCCTGCCGACCTGACCAAGGACACTCACACTCAAACCTGGAAAGTGGCCCCGAGTGACCGACCCAACTCAGCCTCTGGCCCGGGGGTCAGGGGTGGTAACAACACGCTGCTCCTCCCCCAAGTGCCAGGGGGCCGGAGAAAGCGAAGCCATGGGGGAGCAATGGGAGGAACCACCAGGGAAACGTGAACTGATGGCAAGAGGCCGCCTGGCGCTAGGGCCAGGAGCCGTCATCACAGGACCTTGTAGGCGGGAGGCTGGACACGGGCAGCGAGGCCTAAGCAGGCCACAGGGTGGAAGGCCTCGATCTTTGGGCAGCAGAGAGATGCCACAGAAAACACATTTGGAAGATGATTCTGGGCGCCATGGCGGGCTGGACTAAGATAAGTGACCTGACTAGAGTGGATGGGGGGTGGGGAGGGCGCTCTAAATGTCTCAAGCTAGGGAACAAGGTCTGTATCCCATTTGTCTGCCCCTGGGAGCCTGTGTTTCATGCAGAAATGCACACTCTGGAGAACAAGCCCACTGGGCCCTGGGACCAGCAGGCCAGTGGGGCGGTGACATGGAAGCCCGAGGAGATGGAGGGCAGGAGCTGATGGGCAGTGCCTGTGCTGCATGGGGGGTGGGGGGGCGTGGGGGTGCACAGGGTCAGGAGTGGGTCTGGTTCCCAGAGGGGGCTTTGCTATCTAAGGAAAGGAGAAGAGGGTGCTTGAAAAGCCGACGAGGGACATCCGATTCGGTTATGGTCAAAACCCCCACAATCTGGTGAGGCTACAAAACACGGGCAGACGTGGCCTCCCAGTTGCCCCCTAAGTGCTGCCCCCAGCTGCCACCTGGCAGGGTCTGCAATACTGTCCTAGGCCTAAGGCCTCCACCAGGCAAACAGGCAACAGGGTAAGTAATGCGGGGTAACACCCAGTGACGTGAACTTAAATACAGTGAAAGTCATGTAAGTCAACGTGTCAATCACGTCCTATGGACTGATCAGTTTATTCTCAAAGGCCTAATCTTATTTATAAAGAAGTTTTATAACGAAACATTAACATCTTGGTACCTTTTTAGAGAAAGCTAACTAACAGACATGGGCCCGGACTTTAACGTACAATCGGCAGCCCCTGTACCAGTGGTTTAAAACCACTCTCAGTGCTGGGGAAGAGCCTGTTTCAAACTGAACCTCCCACTGGCTGCTAGGACCTAGCCGCACACACCTGCAGCTGAGCTCCCACTGGGCCTGTGGGCTGCCCTCCCACGAAGCACCTCCTCCAGGCTCGGGGGTGAGCCTGGAATCCACTATCTGCAGGTGACTTCTAGCCGAGCTGCGAGGATCTGTACCACTTTGCCTGAACAGAGAACATCTCAAAATCTCAGAGAAGCAGCCTTACACCCAGCCCAGCGGATCTGACTCCAGGGCCCTTCAAGGCACCAGGAAGGGCAATCCACTGTGTGAGGCGGAGCCCAGCCACCTTTATCCTCAGGCACGCTGCTCCAAAGATAAGGCCAACCTGCCACCCTGGTTCTCACGCCCTGCGTCAGCTCTCTCCCTGTGTGATGAACCTGATCTCTATTTCGCAATCACTTCCTCACAACCCACCCCTGACAGCAGCAATAAACTAGTCAGTTCTTCCTCTCTGCTTCACACACAGGCTGAACCTTGACCTTTTTCTGACCAGGCAGAATAAGACGTTGGCTTCAGATTTTAACTGAGACTTAAAAACAAGGGAATTACAAAGCTAGGAAGAACTTGGAGATAATAACTGACCTTTAGCCCTAAGAAGTTACATGAGCTGCTTATAGTCAAGAAGCTATTGTAAAGGTCAGGCCCTGCTGGGTGGCCCAGGGGGCTGCAGCATCATCCCGTACACCAAAAAAGTTGCGGGTTCGATGCCCAGGAGGGGTGCGCACGAGAGGCCACAGACCAGTGTCTCTCTCTCTCTCTCTCTCTCTCTCTCTCGCTCTCCCTCCGAAATCAATAAACACAGCCTCCGGTGAGGACTGGAAAAAAAAATTCGTACAGTAGTGAAATCCAGATCTCCAATCTCCCAGCTTCCAGTTCGTTCCTTAGAAAAACAAAATATTTAAACCAGGAGGGATTTTAGAAATCATTCAGTACAATCCCTTCATTTGAATGAACAGCCGAATGGGAATGCTGTTCATTAACATACCATGATATCGCTGCTACTTAAGCAATGCCAGTTCTCCAGTGACAAATGCTACAAGCCTGTATCCAAGAACTGTAACAACCTGAGGTGACAGGAGCAAGAGGCCCTCTGCCACACAGGCAGTGGTGTCACACGAGACCAGACCCAGAGGAAAGCCCCGCTTGACAGGGAGGACTCACGGGGTCGGTGAGCATGGTCCTCAGGTGCGACGACAGGGCCAGCACCGCCAGGCAGTTAAAAATGACCCCGTTGACCACGGAGTACCAGAAGTCTTTGGAAGGCAGCAGCATGACAAACGTCACCACGAAGTCTGCGTAGACAACCAGAAGCCACGTCATGACGGCGCAGATCATGCCGCAGCCGTCGTGGATGAACCAGACCCTGTCTGCCACATCAGCCTCGGAGGAAGAGGAGGACGAAGAGTCGTAACTGTCGTTCTCAGTCAGGAGAGGATGGTGTTCGACATCCCGCAGCCGGTGTCCTGATGACGGCATGGTTTCCCGATGCACCCTAGAGGGAATTGGACACAGCTGATGAGGCTCCGGGGAGGCCACGCAGGGCCAGCCGCCGCCACAGGGACAAAGACAGGAAAAGAACAAGCCAGGTGCGGAATGACTGTACCCAAGTTCCCAAGTCCAGGCTGCCGCCCGCCGCCCACGCCCACAGCCCTGTGCAGCCTGACCTGTCTGTGCTTTGGTGCACGCCGACCTTACACTCTGGCAGACAGGACCACCCACGGGATGGGAGGGTGGCGAGTAAACGACTGCTTCTTGACACATTCTCTGCGGGCCCACTCAACGCTGAGCTTGCCATGCTCACCTGGGCTTCCTCAATGTGATTCTCAGTTTACTTTCATTTCTCCCACGTTTTAACTCTAATAGCATGTGATCATGTTTTGGAGGTAGGCTCCCATTTTTATCTCCGTCTCCTTCAACTATATACTGTTTCTAGAATGCCCTTACTCTCTATTTTAATCTTTTAAAGTTTCCTTCACTTATTAACCCATTCTTTGACACCTTTCCTATATTTCCTACAGTCCCTGATACCTGAGAACACACAGGGTCCACGCAAACAGAAGAGGAACTTGCACATCTCCTAAAAACCCGTTGTGCTGCTTCTTTAAACGTGCAGCCTTCCCTGATCAGCATTTGATAGACGTGATACTCAGGATAAGTAAAGACAGAGGAAATATAGAGGCAAATGTCCTTTGGCCTCAGTGTTCACACAAGGGACAGAAAAAAAAACACTGGCACCCTTTTATCAAATGACCCAAGTGCTTCCTCGGCGCAGGCGCCCTCGGCCCTCCCCAGAGGAAGGAGCAGGGCTGACGGGAATGAGTGCTCTCGGGGTCAGGACTGCTACAAGTGATAACCAGCAGCCTATCAAATACAGGCGTTCTGGCTGCTTTGTTTTTTTTACCTTAAATGCGACTGGGGCACAAATGTATGAAAACATTTAGTGAATGGATAAACTTGCGGAGAATTATTCTGCAAATATTTTGCAAAATTCCCACTCAATATAAAAATATTGAAGTAGTACAAGAGAAAAATAAAATTGTTCCCATGGCCAGCAAAATAACCTTGCTCTTGGATCAGACAAAAACAGCTTAAAAGGCTTTCCGTGAAAGAGAAGGAACTAAAGACACGAGTCGGGCAGACCTGAGCCAGCCGCTCAGCAGAGTTTCCCAAACCCTGCGCCGCCCCACTCGCCGGCTGCCTTCCCCTGCAGGCACCCGGGGGGGCCCCGCGTTTCTCTCTTCCAAGCACGGGATCCCAAAGGTGGTTCTCCTTCCTGTGAGGAGCGCTCTGGAAAGGGTCCCTGCATCGCAGACACGCCCACACCGCTGTAAAGCCCGATTTTGTCGGAGGGCTGACACAGTATCCGGACTCTCGGGGCCCGCTCGTCAGGGCCACCTGCAGCATATCCACCGCTTTCTGCCGCGGGAGCCGCCTCTGTGTCCCCCCCGACGGCCAGCCCCCCCACGGAGGGCCGGGCCCTGGCTCTGCACCGCCTTTCGGAGCCTGCGTGCTCTCAGCCCGTGCACGTCCATTTACAGGCAGGTGCAACGGCAGGGCAGTGGGACCTCTCTCAGACGGAGTGTTTCCTGGGGATTTCCATAAAAGTTTCTTAGTGAATCTCAGCTGTACCTCAAGACCTTAAGCTGAAAAATTCCCCCAACCAGAATCCCTTTGCTTTGTGGTGACGCCCCAAGTAGAAGGCTTTCCATGAGAAACGGAGCTGGCTGGCCGGGCAGTAAGACAATTCGCTGCGTGGCCGCATGCCCGGAGGCTGACTGGCCCTTTGAACGGAGCGCACACGTTCCTGCAGCCTGAGTGGCTTCCAAAGGCACGCATGCCGAACAGCCGCGCAGGCTCAGCCTCGCCTTCTGGTTGAGGCACTCTGGTGAGAAGTGCCAGAGCGTGCAGGACGCAGGCCTGTGGTGGTCCACCCGGCTGGGGGTGCAGGCGGCAGGAAGGGTGCCGCGAAGTCACCGAACACTGGTGTGGTGGGGCATTCCTAGAAGTGTGTACTAGGGAGCGGCTGCATAATGCTTATGTGCTTCAGAGCCACGTTCGTTAAACCCACTAGAAAGCAAAGGGGAAAACAATCTGATGCCCAGAAGTGACTTTATTTTCAAGAAAGTCATCAATGGACACGCAGGGTTAGGCTGGATGTATTCAGCTGTCTGTCATAAGCGGCACGAGCACTCTGCTGAGTCACTGCACTTACGCTTCACGAACGCAACAGGAAGGGAGGGGAGGAAATGGAGAAACAATCCCTTGACACTGAACGAATCTAAAGTACTGGGATCATGAGAGCAATGGTACAGCGATTCGAGATGCAGAACAAAAATGTACACTCGTCACAGTAAGGCTGCACTCATGCTGCACAAAACGCCAGAATCGCTATGGATTTAACACTCCCGGAGATCGTTTTGGGGAGAAACCTGAAAGCACTAGGCATTCATCGCTCTCCTACTTTTATGGCCAACTAAATGGGGTTTTTTTGTCTGCGCCTGAACCTGAGCTGCTGTCCTTGGTTAAACAAAGCCCACTTTTCCAAACCACGAACTGCGGATCTCCACTCTTTAAAGGGACAACCACACAAGCAAAAACTTTCCATCACATGTACATTCACCTCATCTTGTAACA
The DNA here is from genome assembly GCA_039655065.1 of Glossophaga mutica. Taxonomy (NCBI): domain Eukaryota; kingdom Metazoa; phylum Chordata; class Mammalia; order Chiroptera; family Phyllostomidae; genus Glossophaga; species Glossophaga mutica. The sequence goes on from CM077315.1 coordinate 28,460,618, forward strand.
CGTGCTAATAACTTATCAGTTCACTTCCTGGACACCCCGCACCTCCACCCCTAAGATACACTGTCCTTCTGGGACACATGGTAATAAGCAAATCATGGCAAGAGGCAGAGAGAAGTATTTCCTTATTGCCATTCGCCTTTGTATGACCCACACTGCCCTTTGGTAGCACGCCACCAGTGCCAGCTATCGGCAAGGAAACAGTGATTACACACCTAAGTAAAGAACCACATTCTGACAGTCACCAGAGGGGAGAGGGGAGGGGGGAGGGAATTTCAGGGGGAAAGGGGAAGGGTTTACAGGAACAGGTATAAAGGACACATAGACAAAAACTATGGGGGGTAGAAATGGGAGGGAGGTGGGAAAGGCTGGGGTGGTGGGCTGGGATGGGAGTAAAAGGCAGAAAACTGTACATGAACAACAATTAAACTAAAAATTAAAAAAATAAAAAGTTAGTGTTTAAAAAAAAAAAAGAACCACATTCTTACCTCACAAATTATTCTGAAACATTACTTGAACACTTTGTGCCTTTTCTTCAGGATCTGAAGGTACATACTGTCCTATGTGATAGGATCTGAAAGATAGTAACATTTGATTAGAAAAGTTACTTATTTTATGACAGAAGAGTATACAATATTTCTTAGGGTATGATTAATTTTTGGAGCACATATACCCAACATAACATTTTACACATACAGTTCTGTTACTGAGAATTATCCTTGACTATGAATCATTGCTCCTCTAAGTTTTCATTACCAAGAAAACTGACAACCTTAAAGATTAAGTATTATAAGTCTGTCCCTTTAACCCTCCTGCTGCTGTGGCCACAGTGTTGGACACGAAGCCCAAAGCTGAGAAAGACCTCTAAGGATAACCCACCCCAAATCCGACAAGCCTGCATCCCCACGGTCAACATTCATTTTACTAGCCACAGCAAAGAGATTCCAGAAAAGGGGGGCAGAGTGAGACCAGGAGGTAAGAAGTGCTGGAAGGAAGGAACACGCCACGGGAAGGAACATGGTGCACGTGAGGGAGGGCCACCTACTGAGTGCAGAGACTCCCAGTCCCCACCTCCCACGTGGCTCACTGGCAGTGGGCGGCAGACCTGGTCTCCCTGAAGCACTCATCCAGCCCAAGAGAAAAGGCCTAAAGATACCAGGATGGCGGGGAACCCCAACAAGGAAGTCAGACTCATGGCCACATTTCCCCGAGACAAGGACCGTCAGAGGACATCCTACCTCGGCTCCACGTGCCTGGCCCACCTCTCTCTGAATATAAACGAACAGAACAACGGTCGGGTGTTTAGAAAAAACCCAAAACAGTTCTTATGAAGGAGTGAGCCCCAAAAAGAAATGGGGGGGGGAATAATTCAGAGCAGGCGTGATGCACAGAGAAAAAAACTTAAGCAGTAAGAAACTGTATCTTTAAAACAAAAAGAGGAACATTGTAAGGACTTCCTAGTTATTGAACAATAAAAATATGATGGTAGAATTTTGAAATCTTAAAAACAGGACTGGTTGAGAGAAAGGGGAAATCTCCCAGAAAGGAGAACTAAAGGACGAAGAGAAAGGCCTTGGGAAGAAAAAAATGTCAGAGCAGAGGACCAGCCCAGGGGTCCATCTTCTAAACTGCAGGAGGGCCGGCGAGGCGGCTGCCCAGCACGCGTCTTTCTGCAGCACAGCTGACGTCCACCCCGCTGCCTGGCCCGCGTGCCTGCAGCCCGTCCGCTCTGTTTTATCCAGTACCCTTCCAACATATTATTTTTCTGCTCAAGCAAACGACAGTTGGTATCTGTTTTCTTCTTTACCTTTTCTTTGATGTTTTCTTTTTAAAAGTAAACTTACTGGGGTACCACTGGTTAATACTTACGTAAGTTTCAGTGTGCGGTTCTACAATGCGTCGCCTGCATGCGGCACTGTGTGCTCACCGCCCAGAGTCTCGTCTCCTTCTGTCACCGTGCATCTGACCTCCTTTACGCTCTTCATCTTCCCCCGCCCCCTTCCCCTCTGGTAACCCCCACACTGTTGTCTGTGTCTAGGTGGGTTGGTTTGTTCGTTTGTCGCTTTCTATTTTATATCCCACATAAGTGAAATCATATGGTTCTTGTCCTTCTCTGTCTGACTCATTTCACTTAGAGTGGTATTTTCACAATCCATCCATGCTGTCACAAATGGCAGTGTTTCTTGTTTTTACGGCCGAGGAGTATTCCTGTATAGACATGTACTACCTCTTTCTCCAATCATCTCCCAAAGGGCACTTGGCTTGTTTCTACGCCTTGGCCATTGTGAATAATGACAGGGGTACGTATATCTTTACAAGGAAGTGTTCTCAAATTGTTTGGCTAGATACCTAGAAGGACTGCTGGGCCATTTGGTGGTTCTACTCAATTTCTTGAGAACCCTCCACACTGTTTTCCACAGTGGCTGTGTTCCCACCAGCAGTGTGCAAGGGCTCCCCTTTCTCCACATGCTCTCCAACACCTGTAATGACTTGTCTTATTGACAACAGCTGTTCTAATAGGTGTGCAGTGGTATCTCACAGTGGTTTTGATTTGCATTTCCCTTACAGCTGGTGAAGCTGAGCATCTTTTCATGTTGGCTACCACTGTCTTCGCTATGTCTTCTTGGGGAAAGTGTCTCTTCTGGTCCTCTGTCCATTTTCTAACTGGAAACAATCCAGTTAAAATACGGAGTCTGTTTTCTGAAACCAAGGTGTCAGACGTGGACACAAGGAGGCTGACATGGAAGAAGGAGCATGGCTAGGAGTCTGGAGAGATTAAGAGGCATGGAGGGTATGTTTCCCCAGTCTCTGCTACCAAACGGATCCCAGTGCCCCTCCCGGTGCCCAGGGCTTCCTGTCTGAGGTCTGCCACACCTCCTCGAGGGCCAGGCTCTGCTATCAGCCTCCCCTGCCCTCCCTACCCACTGCAAGTCTCCTTGGGACTCAGGTCACCGCCCCCCACACCACCGCACCTACCTGGACAACCTCCCACCCCGCCCTCAACACCATCCTAACACAGTTCCCTGGCTCTGAGCCCTTCTGAACCTGTTAACAACAAACGTGGCCATAAATTCCGGCCAAGATGGAGGCGTAAGTAGACACAGCATGCCTCCTCGCACAACCAAAAGAAGGACAACAACAATCTAAAGACAAAAAACAACCGGGATTGCCAGAAAATCGAACTGTATGGAAGTCTGACAACCAAGGAGTTGAAGACGACACATTCATCCAGACCAGTAGGGAGACAGGCCAGGTGGAGAAGACTTGACAGTGGCTGGCGGACCCAGCAAGGCAGCGGACTGCGGAGCAGGGCAGGCAACGCTGCAGCTGGCCGGCGAGGCAGTGGCTGGTGGAGCCTGTGGTCCCACACTCACGTGTGGATAAATCCAGAGAAACAATTGGGGAGTGAGACAGACCTCGCAACCTGGGGTCCCAGCTCGGGGAAATAAAGCCTGAAACCGTGGATTGAAAACACCTGTGGGGGTTGAGGCGGCAGGGGGGAACTCCCAGCCTCACAGGAAAGTTCATTGGAGAGACCCACAGAGTCCTAGAATGTACATAAGCCCACCCACACAGGAACCAGCACCAGAAGGGCCCACTTTGCTTGTGGGTAGTGGGGGAAGTGACTGAAAACCAGCAGAGAGCAGAGCAAGCACCATTGTTCCCTCTCAGACCCCTCCCCAACATATAGCGTCACAACCCAGCAACTGGGTTGCCCTGCCCTGGTGAACACCTAAGGCTCTGCCCCTCACTACATATAGCAGGCACGCTGAGACAAAAAAAAAAAAAAAAAAAAAAAAAAAGGCCCAAATGAAAGAAAAGATCAAAGCTCCAGAAAATATATAACTAAGTGATGAAGAGATAGCCAACTTATCAGACGCATAGTTCAAAACACTGGTAATCAGGATGCTCACAGAATTGGTTGAATTTGGTCGCAAGTTAGATGAAAAAATGAAGGCTATGCTAAGTGAAATCAAGGAAAATGCACAGGGAACCAATAGTGATGGGAAGGAAATTGGGACTCAAACCAACGGTGTGGACCAGAAGGAAGAAAGAAACATTCAACCAGAAAAAAATGAAGAAACAAGAATTCAAAAAAAATGAGGAGAAGCTTCGGAACCTCCAGGACATCTTTAAACATTCCAACATCTGAATCATAGGGGTACCAGAAGGAGAAGAGGAAGAGCAACAAATTGAAAACTTATTTGAACAAATAATGAAGGAGAACTTCCCCAATCTGGCAAAGGAAACAGACTTCCAGGAAGTCCAGGAAGCTCAGAGAGTCCCAAAGAAATTGGACCCAAGGAGGAACACGCCAAGGCACATCATAATTACAGTAGCCAAGATTAAAATGAAAGAGAGAGTCCTAGAAGCAGCAAGAGAAAAGGAAGCAGTTACCTACAAAGGAGTTCCCATCAGACTGCCAGCTGATTTCTCAAGAGACCTTCCAGGCAAGAAGGGGCTGGAAAGAAGTATTCCAAGTCATGAAAGGCAAGGACCTACATCCAAAATGGCTCTATCCAGCAAAGCTTTCATTTAGAATGGAAGGGCAGATAAAGTGCTTCTCAGATAATGTCAGGTTAAAGGAGTTCATCATCACCAAGCCCTTATTATATGAAATGTTAGAGGGATTTATCTAAGAAAAAGAAGATAAAAAATATGAGCAGTAAAATGACAGCAAACTCACAGCTATTAACAGCCACACCAAAAACAAAAACAAAGGCAAACTAAGCAAACAGCTAGAACAGGAACAGAACCACAGAAATGGAGATCACATGGAGGGTTATCAATAGGGGAGTGGAAGGGAGAAGGGGGAGAGAAAGGGGAGAGAGGGGAAAAAGGTACAGAGAATAAGTAGCATAGATGGTGGGTAGAAAATAGGGGGAGGGCAAGAATAGTGTGGGAAATGTAGAAGCTAAAGAACTTATGACACATGGACATGAACTAAAGGGGGGGAATGTAGGTGGGAGGGGGTGTGCAGGGTGGATGGGAATGATGGTGGAAAAATGGGACAACTGTAATAGCATAATCAATAAAATATATTTTTAAAATGTGGCCATAAATGCCAAGCTGCTTAAATTTATGGCTGTGACTTTTAAAATATGGTATTTATATATAGTAAATGTATTAAAATATCGAGGCAACAGCCAACGACATTAAACATATTCAGGAGTCAAGATCTGTCTTAGATTTACTTTTAACGGTGTCTTCAGTTAAGTTTCTTAATCTTTTCCCCTCACTTTTTTCCTAGGCTATAAACAAAATGTGTATTTCTCATAAACAAGCTGAAAATAAGTAAACAAAAGACATTAGTATGCTTTGGTGATCGGTTACTACAAAAAAAGAATTAAGTTACAAATACTTCATTAGGGCAATGAAAAGAAAGTCTACCCATGAGTGTGGTATTCATGTTTATGTTAAAATGCCGTTTAACTTCATCATTGTTTTACTACTCATACACCCACTGATGACCTACATAAAACACAGAAATAAGCAAATCTCTGCTTCAGACACAGAAGCAGCATGAGAAGCAAAGCCAGCTGTGAAAGATCCATTCAATTTGCACAGGGAGGCAGGGGCCCTCCAAGCACACTCTCTGCATTCCCAGCCCCTGCACATTCACAGGCAGCGGAGGTGGGAGTCAGCTGCATAAATAATGTGCTAAGTGTCGCCCCCAAATTGGGAGCAAAGTGTGATGAGGGAGAGAGAGGAGGAAGGCCAATTCTGTCTGGAGGAACCAGAGAGCATGTCACCAAAGACAGCATGGTGGGCACTGACGGACAAGCAAGATACAGGCGGGAGGAGAGAAGAGCGCGCAGAGGGGAAAGGACCGTGGCGCGGAGGGAAGGGAAGGGTGACCCAAGGACAGACTGACTCAGTCCAAAACAAAGCACCCTGAGCGCCAAGCTAAAGAGTCTGGCCGTGCACTTCATTCCGCTGGAATAGGAGGCACGGGAATTTAGGTAAACAGACAGAAGCTTTACAAAGATACCTGGCAACAAAAGTGGGACTAGGGTGGAAGGGGAAAGACCAGGCACCTGGAGGCAGCTGCGGTGACCCAGAGCAGAGATGAGGGTGGTGGGGGCCAAGACAGGAACAGGGAAGGCCTGAAGAGGGCTGTCTGAGAGGCAGCCCAGCAAGAAAAAGCCTGGCAACCCACAGGGGATGGGCGGGACACAGTATAGGAAAACAAAAGGGACTGAGGCATGACTGCTCTGGCTGAGGCTCCTGGGAATGGGAGCTGCAGACTCAGGGACGGAGTGCTGAGACTGGGGCTCGATGAACTTGAGGTGTCTGCAGCATAACCAACAGAGCTGACCAGCAATCTGTTAAGATCTGATCTCCTCCAGCCCCAAACTAGAGACAGGTAAGGACGGACGCCAGCACAGAGGAACAGGTGAGCTGGGAACAGGTGCACTCACCCCAGAGGTCCCAAAAGTGTGAGGCCAGAACCCTGGGAACACAGGCATGAAAGGGGAGGAAGAGGTAAGAAGGGCCAGGAAAGGAGGCCAGGGTGGGCGTTAAAGGCAGGAAGGAAGGTGGGACCAGTCAACACACCAAAGGGGGCTCCGAGGCCTTGGAGACAGGGTGGCGAGATCATTAAAGAAGGAATTTTTTACAAATGTGGTTAAGTGAAGGACATATATAGCTAGAAGGAAAAGTGGAGGAAAAAAAATTTTTTAATTTCCTCTCTTGTGTATAATCTCACTTAAAGCAACAATGAACTTAAAGAAATACTTGGCTCTCCATTTTACAGATGAGCCACCGCGGACCCACCGGATGTAAATACCCATCCAAAGTCACCATTAGTTCCTGAGATTCCACGGGAGTCCCACCATGCTGCATCTTGGTCTGACCATGCCACACTTTTACAAAGCCTAGGACAGCCCCAGAAGCAACCGAATGTAAAGAAAATGAAGAGTATGTGCCCAGGTAAGCCATCAGACTGTCAGACCAAGAGAATACAAGCTAAGAGGTCCAGCCACGCTTGTTCCCGTTTCTTTATTTCTCACGGTGTTATTTGAACTTTTCCTGCAACTACAAAAGCAAGATAGGCTCACTTTTTTCTGTTTTTAAAGAATGAGGGTCCAAGTGTACAGGCTCAGGGCAGTGAGAGCTGACAGAACAGAATGGCCCTTCTTCCCTAGACTGGAGGGAGGGGAGACGCCTACAGGCAGGACGGACTGAACCTGAAGAGGGTCACAACACTCTTTCTGAGCAAGGAGTTAGGAGGACGGCTGTGAGTACCCAAAGTGGAGGAAAGCTTAGGAAGAGCTACTGAGACTGAGAAGAGGAGGGGTGGGGGGCAACCAGAAAAGGGCTGAACCACAGCACTGGGTGCGGGCAGTGCCAATACCAGCCTGGTCTAACAGTGATGGGAACGGCCAGATCTTTTACCCAAAGGCCTGGCCCAGCACTACAAAGGCTCGAGTGAGGCTGGAGATTAACAAAGGTGGTGACAGAAAACCAGGGTATCGAAGACAAGACTTGGGCTGCAACAATTAACCACAGAGTGCAGGATGAAGGGTGATGCCTGATAAACCAGGTGACAGAAAACCTCAAGGGACTGGAGTCCTCGTGAGACTGGGAACCAGGTTTGGAGAAAATGACAAGGAAGCCAGGAGAACTGGGCTGAGTCAGCAGGAGGATGTAAAAGAATTCCCGGGAGGCACCATTCAGGATGATTGATGACAGTGTCTCCATCGTGGCCGTGCAAACGGGTGGGTGCCGAGACGGGGAGTGAAAGGAGAATGTCAGACACTGTGTCCCAAGTAGGCCGCCAGCCTGAATGATCGTGAAGCAGGATGGGGCCTGAGTGAACCGGGCTATACTAAACAGAGAGCCAGAATCCTCACCGAATTTGGGACAAGAATGGAACACTCAGATACTCTCCCAGTGCATTTACTGCATTTACGTTCTTAAATGTTCTTTCCATCAATTTACAATCATGAAAGATTTAGTTTGTGCTTTCAAACCCTACCAATAATGTACGCCATATGAAACCACTGTTTTTCCCCCTCAAATTACTGAATCTAAAGAACTGAATATTAACCTTTGAAGAAGAAACCCAACTGAATAGTAAGCTCGCTAAAGCTGAGTCTCATTATCTCACTGTGAACAGTAAATGTATTTAACCTTTCCAGAAAGGTCTTTTACACTAAAGTACTTAATCACTCCCAAATAGCACACGGATACTGCATATCAAAAGGATGGCAAACTGGGAAACACTCCAACCTAAAGCCAAGGGACTAGCAGAGGAAAGTCAGTCTCAAGAATGGGGACGGGAACGGGGACAGGGTGGGAACATAAGAGTTTTTCTCCTTTCTCAACGGCCACACCTCGGGCTCTTACTGGGTCCTTCTCCTGCAGACACCCAAATGTGGGGAGTGCTCACGCTCAGTCCAGGGTTTTCCCCTTTACATGCTCTCTAGATGAACGGTCCCACTGGCTCTCAGCCCCATGCAGTTACAAACAGGTACCTGGGAAACTCCCCAACTAATACTGCATCGCTGAATACACCCACGGGCTCCTCGACAACTCCACCGCAGGAAGGGCAAAGCAGAAACACGTCCCCCCACAACAAACTGTCATGCCTCACTCTTCCCATCTTTTTAAAATTTTTACTTATTGATTTGATAGAGAGAGAGGTCTGTTGCTCCACCCACTCATGCATCCATTGGTCAATTCCTGCACGCATCCCGACCACGGATGCAACCCGAAACCATGGCACAGCAGGACACTCCAACCAACCGAGCTACACGTCTAGGGCTCTTCCATCTTAATAAACAGCACCACCATCTAGTTGCCAAGGTCAAAACACGGGACTCACTTTTCATGGAACTCTTCCCCCCACCTCCACATCTAACCCATCAGCAAGTCCTGTGAGCTCTCCCTCCAAAACCTGCCCAGATCTGACTCCTCCCACCTCCCCACCCAGCCAGATCAAGGCACATGAGCCCTCACCTGGGCTCCTAATCAGTGCTGTTTCTACAGTCGCTGCCTCTACTCGGCCAACCACCTGTTCCCCGCCCAGCACCCAGAGTGCGTTTTCACAGTCAGAAGTCAGACGGAGGCGGTCCCTCCCTTAAGACCGTCCAGTGACTGCCTCTGCAGTTAGCATACGAGCCAGAGGCCTCCCCGTGGCCTATGAAACCCTACCCATTCAGTGGCCTGCTGACCCCGCCTCTCACCACCCACCTAGTTTGGCTGTTGCTTCCTTTGTCAGACCCCTCAACAGAACGTTCCTCCTAATATCCCAGCACGGCCCTAGCATGCTGCACGTGCTGCAAATACCTGTTGAGTGAACGAGTAAGAGCATCAGGAAGCATGTTTGAGGCAGACAAGGAAAAGCAGAAGTGCAGCCCATGGGGACATGACAGGAATGTGAAAGAGGATCCCAGAGGGAGATCTGGTCGGGGCACGGCATGGGGGGGCGAAGGTCAGGAGCCTTGGAGAGGAGTAGGAGAGAAATGTGGGAGGGTTAAGGGGACAGAGCGAGAAGGGGAGGAGAGAAAAACCCACCCCAGAAGGGGGTTTTCTAAGCAACTGTCAATCCGAGGCGTGTCACTTGGAGCATGCAGGCTGGATGAGGCGGTGTCAAAGGCATGTTCACACACACACCAAAGGCTTCACTTTTGTCCCTGCACTAGAGTCACGGCCTGACTCTGAATGTCAAATGGGGCAGTGGTTTAAAAAATCCCAACACAGTAAGTGAACCTTGAAGAATCCTAAAGCCAGAAGTAGAAAGAGCCCCAGAATTCCAAACCTCTTTAAATGTCCTGCCCCGGGGAATAACTGAACCTGACAGATGCTGATGAATTCCCACCTCCTTCCATATTTTCCTAAACAGGGCTTCCTTGTTTAACATGAAGTGAAATTTTATAACATCAGACTCACCCAAATCCAAAACACTATGAACATCTGACACACTAGTAGTAGATTTAGCGCTCAGTTGCAAGTTCCTGACAATGTAAAATATTAGAAGGTGAAAGGAAAGGCCAATTACCGAGTATCTGTGTGTGAGGAGCTTCACATACATGACCGCATTTCCTCCTCCCACTACCCTAAAAGCTGGGCGCTATTATTAGCATTTTAGGAATGAGGCAATTGAGCCTTAGAGCTGCAGTAACTTGGCCAAGTTCACAGCCAGTATATGAAGGGCGAAGTCAAGGCTGTTTTGACTCCGAAGCCCATGTTCTTCCATTAAAATACAATGTCCTGGTCTCAAGCACTTGGTTTTAGAAAATGCATTCTATAATGAACAAATTGAATTTGGGAAATATGGAACTCTAAGAATTCAAGACATTTCAACAAAGAAATGATGCTGTAAAAGCCTGTCTCAAAGGACACTGGAAGCCTCTCTATTCTGAGTGCCCCCTACTTACCGGGTGCTGCAAATGACTGCACCCTCTCCCGGAGAGAACCAAACCACCAGCTTAACCCACAGCGGGCCTCTCCTTCCATTCACTGACAGCACTCCTCACACGACCAGTGTTTATCAGGCAGCTTTAACCTCCAGGCACACAACTTCTCCTCCTCCCCCCTCGTTCCTACACGCTGCTGACACTTCCCACTGACAACTCCAGTCCTTCCCTGCCCACCTTTCCCACACCCCAAGTTCAGGCACCCTCACCTCTGGCCTGTACATCTGCAGAATCCTAACCTCCGAGGGTTTCCAGGTTCCAACCACCCTCTGTGGCTGCAGGAGTTAGCATCAAAATCGCAGAGGTGGTCCCAAACCTCGGGACCACGACATTCAGGGCTCCGCTGAACCTGCTCACCCCGCCCTTCCAGGCTCAGTTCCCACCACTGTCTTGCACACGGGGCTCCGGCTGGCTGCTGGCTGCCCGTGCGCGTGCCCTTTCACCGCTCCGCTGCTGCCCCCGCTGTCCCCTCCCTCTAGAGGACTCTCATTCACTACCGGGCCGGATTATTCATTAATCTAACATTTACCAAGCACCCCACCACATGCAAGGCACTGAAAGATAACACAAGTGTTTTCAAAACTATAAGGTGCTGTACTAATATAAGGAATCATCTTGGCCCCATAAGGAGTCTGGATTTTATAAGACGATTAACAGGATTCTACTGAAGGTTTTCGAGAATGCAATGAAGTATAAGCGAGGCTAGCGAGGCTACGATTAGCAAGACAAGAACATGTTTGTAGAAAGAGGCAAAGAAGCCAGTGAAAAAAGAAAAGAGGCAAGTGAGAGTAAATGACTAAATGCTTGTCCCGTAACAGGCAGACGACAGGACAGATACAAGGTGACGGTGGACAAGTGGGATTGGCTCTTCCTCAGGGGCAAGGGGAAGAAAAAGACTGATGGCTATTCAGAGACATTTTACCTAGAAAGGAATCAAGTTGAGAGAACTCCCCCAGGGGCCTTTGTCTTCTCCATGACCTACAAGGGAGAGTCACTTGGACGGTAAAAAAATTTAACCTTGCCCAAAAGGAGGTGTGGCCTTTGTCCTCAGCTGACAATGAGATTTTCGGTGGTGGCTCGCCACACAAGAAAGACTAACAATTCAACGTGGGGTGCGGCTTTGGGTCATACAGATTCAGCTGACCTGGAAACTGAGATCAACCATGCAAGCAATCAATCAATTACAGATGAAACCCCAATTAAGACTCTGAATACCAAGGCCCAGGGGGGCTTCCCTGGTTTGCAATATCCTCTGCAAATTGCCTCATATCAATGCCAGGAAAGTAACATATTCTGACCCCATGGGGAAAGGACCCCAGAAGTCTCACCTCTGACACTTTCCTGGACTCTGCCCTTATAAGCCTTACCTTGGCTGATTTAAGTCTGTAATGACAGCTTTCAGTGAGTTCCGTGAGTCCTTCTAACTAATAATCACACATAAGTCCAAAATTTTGCTTCAAGAAAATTATCCTGTAGAGCTATTCAGCATAGATCAGAGCAGGAAAGTTATGGAATCATTAGGAAAACTACTTCTCAACTTATCCCAAACGTTACCTTTCTATGTGAACTTTCTCCTAGTCCCATTTCCTCAAATTAACAAAGATTATATTATCACCAAAGAGTCCAATCCAAGCCTGCAGTTAACAGTTTAGTAAGAATGTAAAAGCATGTCCGTACTTTTGAGTAAGACTGTTTTCATATAAAGTTCCAGCCATTCTATGCACGCTGATACGATCATGCGCCACAGAACGACATTTCGGTTAAGGACGAGCTGCAGGTAGGACGGTCGTCTCAGAAGATCATAATGGAGCTGCAGAAGCCAACTGCCTAGTCACGTCACAGCGCGACATTTCTCACGTTTGTGGTGATGCCGACACACACACAAACCTACCGAGCTGCCAGTCATATCAAAGCGCTGAGCGTACAAATATGCACAGTACATAATACTTGATATTTGATAATAAATAAATTTACTATACTATCCTTTTAATCATTAGAGTACACCTTCTACTTATAAAACAGTACACCATGCTACACATCTTGTTTGCCGTCTCTGGACTGCCTCGTCTTCTCTTGTGCTCACTTCTGTCAGGTGTGCAGCCCAGAGCGACCTCTCTGCCGCATGGCCTAGGCGTGTAGCACGACACACGGTCCAGGTCTGTGTAAGTGCACTCTACGGTGTTCACACCTAGCGCAATCGCCTAATGATGCCTATCTCAGAGTAGACCCCCGTTACTAAGTGGTACCTATCTGTACCACAAGAAGAGGATTTCTAAAAGGGGGTTTCTGCTTTTACAGTGCGTGGATGAGCGTGGCTGCCAAGTCCCAACCCACTCATGGGAAGCCGAGGCAGACCCTGAGTCTACGGTAACGGAATACTTCTGTATACATTTTACCCACTTCGCCTTCATAGGAGGCACCTACATGGAGTTCCAACTGTCGTTTTGTGAATTCTTTAGGAAATTACCTTTTCAGATGGTCTTATTCTCCTCCATCTCTCAACTCAAAAGTCAATGTGAACCCTGGCCGGTGTGGCTCAGTTGCTTGGAGCATCGTCCATAGACCAAAAATTTGAGGGTTCGATTCCTGATCAGGGCATACGCCCAGGTTGTGAGTTAGATCCCAGGGTGGGGCCGTGGTGTGTATGAGAAGGCAACCAATCAATGTTTCTTTCTTTCCTTCTCTCTCTCTATCTTCCCTCTTCCTCTATCTCTAAAAGCAATTAAAAAATGTCCTTGGATGAGGATTTTTTTTTTAAAAAGTCAACGTGAACCTACTAGTCTACCTCCAAAAAGTATGCAATCCAAATAACTTCAATAAATCTAACCCTTCTATTTTCCGTAATATTCAAGAAATGCAATTTATCATTTGTATTTCATCCTGTTTTTCAAGCATCCCAGGAGCTGGTCACTTTGACCAAGTTGTAACTTCCTAATAAACAAACTTAACAAGATGCTTTTTAAAAGATGACTTTAGCCCTGACTGATGTGGCTCAGTTGGTTGGGTGTTGTCCCACAAAGCGAAAGGTTGCCAGTTCAATTCTCAGTTAGGGCACATGCCTAGGTTGCTGGTTCGATCCCTGGTTGGGGCATGTAAAGAGAAAACCAAGTGATGTCTCTCTCTCACTTCGATGTTTCTCTCGCTTTCTCCCTCCCTTCCCCCTCTCTGTAAAACACAATAAGTAAATAAGTAAATAAACATTTAAAAGGCGACTTTAGAAAAGTTTTAAGACAATATCAAAAAATTAAATTCCTCACCTGTGAGGCGAAGAGTTTAGGAAGAAAAATATATTGAACTAGATTTCTAGGTCACCTGAGACAGGGAGAGTGAAACAGATAAATCCATGAAGCACATGCACTAAGCGGAATGCAAATATAACAGTGTAGCATCAGTTTGGAAAGCACTGTGCGCATGCAACCTGGACAGCAAAAGAAGCTGCAAGGCAGCTGTATCAGCAGTTTTTCTCACACTCCAATGTAACTACCATAATATACTGGTTGCCCTTAAACGAATAAAGTGTGTCCAACCAAGAGCAAAAAGAGACTTAGTTCCAGCAGCAATGACTCCTCAAGAGAGATGAGTCTTGGCTGCACTAAGAAAAGACGCAGACATTGCCCTAAGGCTGACCTGATCGTCCCAGATTCCCTGTCAGGAACCAACCTCCCTCCCCCAAAGATCACTGACAGTGAAAGAGAAGATAATAAGAAAGATGTGCAAAGAATGAAAGAGAAAAGTTACAAACTGAAAAGGGAGGGAAGAACAAGAGCACTCAAGAAGTCAAGCACAATGTGGGAGAAAGCCCATTGTAATATAAGCCAATAAACAACTCTTTACAGCTTACAGAAGGGTTTACAGCCATTCTCTCCTCTAGCCCTAATAACAACCGGTTATTAGAGGAGAAAACTGTGGCTCGAGAGCTGTCACGCCCAAGGTCAGGCAAAAAGCTGGGGCTGCATTTAGGGCCCTATCCCAAAAGATCAGCTAAGGAATGACACGGAGACGCCTGGGGAAGCCGAATGCAAGCACAGAAGTGCCCTGAAGAATTTAGGAATGTTGCAGATCACAACCGGGTGGAGGACACGGAGCAGGGGCCAGAGAGTGGCAGGGAGACCTGGGCGTGAGCAGCCGGCCGGGCCCAGCCCAGCCTAGCCCGCCGCACTCACCCGAGGCCCGGGCGGGGTCGCCCGGCGCTGCGGCTCCTCCTGGCCTGCGGCGGCGGCGGCGGCGGCGACTGCAGGGGCCGAAGCAGGGACGCATCATGCGGCCGCGCTCATGGCCGGGCCGGAGCAGGCCGCGTGCCTCGGCTCCGGTCGCTCCCACCGGGCCAATCGGAGGGAGGTGGCCGCCGAGCACACACCGGAGCTCAGAACCCTGCCCGGAGAGCCGGGCTGTGCGACCCCCGGAAGTGAACCCCAAGGGGTCAGCGGTGTCGCGCTTGCGCAGTTCCGGCTGTCCCCTGCTCCTGATCGCAGAGAGGGGTGCGTGAGGCGCTTTCCGGGACTTGGTGACCAGGGTCCTTCTGGAACAGAGGCTTTTAAGGACGGTCAGTTCCTTGAGGAAGGCAGCTTCTAGTCACAAGCTCCTCTCTGTAAAGTAAAAGGATCCCTCCAAAGTGATATCCGGAAGGGAAAAAGGATTGGGGTTACGGGCTGGCGCAAGGTCCAAGCCACGCGTGAGGCTGTCACACTAGGTCGGGAGTTCTTGCTGAGGTGATTCGAGCCCGCGGCGACCTCTCAAAGAACTGTCAGCTTTAGGTGTGGCCTGTACGGCATGCGAGAATGAAAATTCAGAAACGGGGAAATGGAAACGAGAGTGAAAAAACGGAGGCAGAAGCCTGTGGGGAACAGGGAAAGCGTACTGGACTGGGGATTGGAGGCCTGATTCCTGGGGTCTGCTGAGGCTCGGGTCTCCCTCTCCGAAGGACCAGGACGCCAGAGCATCCCAGTGATTCCTTCCAGACGATGAGTCCTAAGTTTTTTGAAGGTAGACACGTGTTTTACTTATTTGGGTTTCCTATAGTATTTGGGACAATTGCTGCAGGGCTGGGAAGTAGATGCTCAGTGTGTGTTGTAAACTGGTGAGTACTCACTAAATTGCAAGGCTGAGAACGGCAGTGATTACAGCTGGGGAATCAGAATCTCACTGCCTGCACGCCGCTTTCTCACTCCTCACGGTTCTTGCCCCCAGAAACTCTTATTCCAGACAAATTTCCGGAAGAGGTGCATTAAATCAACCACCAAAATTCCAGCTTTAAAAGTTTTAAAACGGTGTCAGTAGGTCTTGCAGCTCTGTATTCAGAGTGGCGCTATGCATCCGGTCGCCCCTCACTGAGCCTCCGGTTGCCTGGCACGTTCGCTTCCACGAGGGAGGAAAGCGAGGCTGGCCTCCATCAGTGGTCAGTTGTTCTCACACAGGCTGAAACGGCGGTTATCCTTGATAACACCCAGACTGTACTGGAGATATACCTGCTGCAAGCAATGTTAAAGGAATGCATTTTTTTAAAGCTTAAATCATGACTTTCATACAATTATTAACACATGTAAAAGATTTAAGGTAACTCCCTAATTAAGGAAGAAGTATGCAAGATGATGCAAATGATTGAGAGATTAATCCAAAGGCAGACACATCTATAGGCCGTCAGGAATGCTGAGATGAATTTGCTGACTAGATGCAAAACTGGCCCTTCTACAGTCGGGGAAGGAGGTCAGCTGAACGTCTGCCCTTGCGTGTCTGCTATCTGTGGGCAAGAATCACTTGCATTGCTCTCGGTTATCTACGCCCCATAGAGTTAGAGATAGAAAGGGAAAAAGCTCACGGAGCCAGATAACCCAGAAGGGCCCTCCAGACAGTACCTGAAGACACCCAATAATCTTTTTGACTCATTTCAAAGTCTTTCACAAAACATGAAGAGGAGGCATCCATACCCCATAATTCCCCTGAGTCCCCGCACTTGTTATGCTGCTTGTGTTTTTAATTACTAGTACACCTTGTTTATTGTAACTTTAAAATTGCACCCTTGCTAAAGAAAATAATAACACAATAAAAATCATTCATTAAGATATTTAACAAGGCTGGCAACAGTTGACAAAAACAATTGAACTCTTATCAAAGATTTTTATCTTTTTCTCAACAGTGGTCTTCTGCAAGTCATTTCCCCTCTCCAAGCCTCAGCTTTTTCTTTTCTTTTTTTAAAATCTCTAAAATATGAGATTAGACTTGATTACTAAGGTTTCTTCCTGTTTTAAGATGGTGTTTCAACACAGAGTGTTTCTTTTGCCTCTCCTTGATTTTACTGAGGTCCTGGGAGCAGAAAAGCTCCTAAAATTGGAGGTCTTTGCAGGGAAGGGAACATCCCATTCTCCAGGTTAGTTCTGTTTTCCCCTCAGGAGCTAGTTTCCAGCTAACCAGTCATCCCAGGAAACAGCCCTTTCTAAAGCAGAGGTTCGGCTTATAGACTGGAAGCCACAACTTTTAGTTCTTTTTCCCATCTTGCAAGATGCCAGTGGAAAAAACTGAGAAGCCGGATGCTAAGGAGAAGAACTCTGAAGCCAAGAAGACTGATGCTGATGGCCAAGTCAAGAAGGGTAACCTCAAGGCCAAGACGCCTAAGAAGGAGAAGCCCCACTGCAGCTGAAACCCTATCTTCGTCAGAAGAATGGGCAGCTATTCCCGGTCAGCTATATATTCCCGAAAGGCTGTGTACAAGAGGAAGGATTCAGCAGCTAAATCCAGGATTGAAAAGAAACAGAAGGAGAAAGTTATGGCCACTGTTACAAAACCAGTTGGTGGCGACACAAATGTTGGTATACGAGTGGTTCAACTTGGAGAAATGCCTTCATGCTACCCTACTGAAGATGTGCCTCAAAAGCTGTTGGGCCAAGGCAAGAGGCCCTTCAGTCAGCACGTGAGAAACTGCAGGCCAGCATCACTCCCGGACCATTCTGATCATCCTCACTGGGCACCAGGGAGGCAAGAGGGTGGTTTTCCTGAAGCAGCTGAGCAGTGGCTTGCTGCTTGCGACTGGACCTCTGGTCCTTCATCGAGTTCCTCTGCGCAGAACACACCAGAAATTTGTCATCGCCACCTCCACCAAAATTGGTATCAGTGGTGTGAAAATCCCCAAGCATCTCACTGATGCTTACTTCAAAAAGAAGGAGCTGCACAAGCCCAGACACCGGGGCGGGTGGTGGGGGAGATCTTTGACATCGAGAAGGAGAAATATGAGATTACAGAGCAACGCAAGGTCAATTGGAAAGCCATGGATTTGCAAATTCTGCCAAAAATTAAAGCTGTTCCTCAGCTCCAGGGCTCCCTCCACTTTGTGTTTGCTCTCACAAATGGGCTTTATCCTCACAAAATGAAGTTCTAAATTTCTTTCAAGAAACCTAATTAAATAACTGATCTGTTAAAAAAATAAAGTGGAGGCTCTATTCAAATATGTGAAAAGATGCTCAGCTCTAATTCAAAGTAAAAAGAGATCCCATTTATAATTCAGTAGATTAACAAAATAAAAGTTTGGTAAACTCCCTGTTGGTAAGGCACACCAAATTGGTGCAATTGGAAATTCGTTCAGCTCTTTGCAGAGCAAGATAGCAAAATGAATCATAAAAACTTAAGTGTATATACCCTTTGACCCAGCGATTTCTCTCTTTGGAATTTATCTTGCAGATACACTCACCCATGTGCACAAAGATGTTTGCACTTGAGTGTTTATAGTAGCATTTTTTAGAAGCAAAAAACTGGCACCAGCCTATACGCCATCAATAGATTAAATAAACTGTTGTAAATAAAGGGAATGCTGTGCTGTGCAATTATAAAAAGGAAATGAGCCCTAGCCAGTATGGCTTAGTTGGTTGGAGTGTCATCCTGTAAACAGAAGGGCTGAGGGTTTGATTCCCAGCAAGGGCACATGCCTAGGTTGCAGGTTCAGTCCCTGGATGGGGGTGCATACGGGAGACAACCAATCAATGTTTCTCTCCCTCGCTCTAAAATCAATGAGCATGTCCTCAAGTGAGAATTCAAAGAGAGAGAGAGAAAATGAGGCCTATTTTTATGTGTTAATATGGATGGTCTTCCAGGTATATTAAGTCTATTGTATGAAACTGCATTTGTGTAAAAAAAGAAGAGCAGGGGATATATGTTTTGATGTACATAGGCTATTTCTGGAAAAGTATACAAGAAGCAGGTGTGTAACTTATTTTTTAACCATTTATTCATTTTTAAATACATAAAAATGTAATTAAAATTAAATGAGACAACCCAATAAAACAAATGGCAGAACACTTGGACAAGTACTTCACAAAAGAGACTTTCCAAAACTTCATTTTCATGAGTCATCAGGGAAATACAAACTTAAACCACAATGAAATACTATTTATACATCAAACATGAAAACCCCCAGGTGTTGGCAAGCATTGGAGTAGCTAGAAGTTCATACACTGCTGGTGGGCATGACACTGTCAGGCTGCCTTGGACAACTGTTAGGAGTATCTGCTGAGGCTGAGCATACAGTACCTACATTCACCAAGAGACATGCACCAGAATGTTCACACGGAATACCCACAATAGCCCTAAACTGGAAACAGCCTGAAGTCCATGAGCAACAGAATGAATAAATACAATGTGGTGTATACAGTATACAGTACACAGTAAAATGCCGTACAGAATAAAAGTATATACTACACACACCAGTACAGAGCAATCTTGTTAATATGCTGTTGAGTGAAGCAAGACGCAAAAGTGCATATTATCTGATCCCATTAAGAAGTTCAAAGCCAGGCAAAACTGATCTTTGGCTTAGGAAGACAGGTCAGGGTAGTGTTTACCGTTGAGGGGGGATGCTAGGGTGCTAGTAATATTCTATTTCTTGATATGGCTGCTGGTTGTATGGGTGCTCATTTGGTAAAAATTCACCTAGCCATGTACACTTATAATTTGTTGGCTCTACTTCAAGTACACAGTGGGAGGGAGAGAGAAGACAGACAGACAGAAATACAGAGGTTTGTTCCAGAAGGATGCTTTGGGTTGGTTTTCCAATGAGTTTGTAGCGTTGGACGCAACAGCTGGGCTAGGGAAGCCAGAAGGCTGGAACTGCACAACCTGTGGTGTTGGACAAGGCCCAGAAAGTGGTATGATGTGTCCCCGAATTCCTCTTCACTGGGCCACTGCACCTCCAGCTGTGGGGAGAGCCTGCTGCGGCTCCAACCTGTGCTGGTAGGAGGGTGTATGGCTAGTGGACAGACAGGTATGGTGCAATTACTGAGTGTCAGGCTCAGGGCTTGGTACTCTGTGTCCCCAGACAGTCCAAGCTCACTCTCTCATGCCCTCTGGGACTTGATTTGGAAGGTATCTGCTCCCTGGATCCCCATCTAAAATTTCTCCCTCCCTTCCATTTTTGTAACATTTCACTTCCCCCTCCCAGCTTTGCCCCTTGTCACATCTCAGCTAACTTCCAATATCTTTCACTAAGTTATCCTGTTGTTTACCCCTCATTTCAATGCCAACCTCATGAAAGGCAGGGAGTTTTGTTGGTTTCATCCACTCTTGTATCCCCAGTGCCTGTCAGAAAGTAGGTACTCAGCAATAATGTGTGGAATGAATGAACACACGATGGTTTGGCCCCTTTCATAGATGAAGAAACAGGCCCGCGAGGTTAGGCAGTGTGCTCAGTCAAAGTCACACAGCTAGGGGTGGAGAGCCAGGATTCAGACCCAGATGTCCTTTGCTGCTGTCATATTGCCTCACAGACTCATTTCATCCTCACATCCCTGTGAAGTTGTAGGATCCCTTTGTCCAGCTGAGGAACTAAGTTACGCAATTGCCCAAAGGAAGCACAGTAGCTTGCGGGCCTCCTGCCTGGCTGTGACAGTCCTGCTCTTCGTACTGGATCACACTCCCTGAGAGCTGGAGGCCCTGCTCTATGCCAGTGCAGCTCTCTCCCGAGCTCCGAGCTCCGAGCTCCGGGGGCTTGCCTGTGACATGACCCCCTGCTCCTGCTGCCAGGACTCGGTCCACCAAGTCCCCTGGAAGCAAGTCCCTGCCCATTAGTGCTCTGGTTTCAATAACTCAGTCCTCTTCTTGTCCTCCCCCACCCTCACCACATCTTTGTCTTAGACTCATAATGGTTCATCCAGGAAGTATTTAATGATTTACTCTGTGCTTGGCACCGTGCTAGGTGCTGCAGACACAAGTGAGCCAAACCAGATACATGTCCTGCCTGTAATGTTCATTAACTCAGAGAATAATTGAACACATAAATAATCGCACAAACTGTTATGTTCTTATAAAGTAAAAGAACATTGTATGGTGAGAGGCTATACCTGGGAAACTGGCCTGGTCTGGGGTCACATGGAGGGAAGGCTTTCTTTAGGATGTGATATGTGAAGGACACCTGTGTATTTGCCAAGCAAAGGGTGCAGGGGATAGAGGAACAAGCTTCCAAGCAAAGGGTTGGTGGGGAGGCCCTTCAGTGGAAAGCAACATGGACTGATTGTTTGAAATTCTGTAAGGGGCCCTGGTGTGCAGGGTGAAGAAGGAGTGGCTGAGTCCAGGCTGGAGAGCTTAGAAGGGGCCGGATCACGCAGGGCCCTAACAACCAGATGAGGAATTCCAGCCCCATCTGAAGGACAGTGGGAAGCCACTGGAAGATTGTATCACATTTGTGGTTTTTAAAGGTCATTCTAGATGCTTTGTGAAGAACATACTGCAGAAGGGCAAGAATATATGCAGGGAAATGTCAGCTAATAAATATTAATGGAGCAGTTGAATCAGAACACTTGACATTTTGCAACCACTCTAGTATTGGGCTGGCCAAAAAGTTCGTTTAGTTTTTTTTTTTTTGTACAATGGCTCTAGTACTGTTTAGTTGTCTTTAACTTAATTTGAAACAATTGTGTTAGATTGTATTGTGACAGCTGTCATATCAGCGTGCATTTTTAAGAAACTTACCAGAATTGGTGAATTTTTGTGCAGCCATTTTAATATTGAAGATGGAAGAAGACAGGCAACATTTTTGGTATATTATGCTTTATTATTTCAAGAAAGGTAAAAACACAACTGAAATGCAAAGAAAGATTTGTGCAGTGTACGGAGAAGGTGCTATGACTGATCAAACATGTCAAAAGTGGTTTGTGAAGTTTTTTGGTACCATTCACATTTTTGGCCAAACAATTCTTTGCTGAGGGGCTGCCTTATGCATTGGAAGATGTTAGCAGCACCCCCGGTCCCTACCCACTAGAAGCCAGTAACAGGAGAGAGCCAACTCTCCTGTTTGGATACTCAAACTATCCAAATCCATAAAGTTATTGGTGAAAATGAAAACTACGTCTTTTATTTTACAGAAAAAAAAACTAAATGGAATTTTTGGCCAACCCAATATTATTGTTAATAGATGCTAAACTACTGGAAAATAGGATATTTAAATCTCAAAGCATCTTCCCCACAGATTACTAGTTATCACAAAAGGGAAAAAGACCCCTCTACAATTAATAAATATGTCACCATCTCAACCATTGGTCAAACACAGTGTCAGCAATAATGAGGCACACTAATGTTTGTGCCTCCTGATACAACTCACTGAGAGGGACACATCAATTACACAGCGCTGCCACCAAAATTACACAGTACTCCTGACTCTATAGGGGAGCAGTCAGAAAAACCTAAACAGAGACACTCTGCAGAACAACAGGCCTGTACTCCTATACATATTAGTGTCTTGAAGCGGGGAGGGGAGCTGATAACTATTCTGGATTAAAGGAGTTTGCTTTTGAAGACAGAGGCAGGGGCCTTGAGCCAAGGAATGCAGGAGGCTTCTAGAAACAAAAAGGCAAGGAAATTATTCTCCCCAGAGCTTCCAGGAAGAATCATCCCTGCTGAAACCTCAGTTTTAGGACATGACCCCCAGAGCTGTAAGATAATAAATTTGTGTCACTGTAGCCACTGAGTTTGTGGCAATATTTTACAAAGAAGGAAGGGAAAAAGAGGCATGGTGGGCAGCCAGAAACACAGAACTGATGCTAAGTCACCATCAGTTTTATCTTGTAGAATTGTTTTTTGGACTCATTCTCTGCTCAAAGTATTTTTGAATATTAATTCAGTCATCCAATAAATTTACTATTTCTCTTTCCTTTTCTTCCTGTCCTTCATACAGCATCGTGAGGTATCTTAGCAAATGCTCTGTCCTGAATGTCTGTTTTCCTTTGCTTGCCCAGAATCTGTCCCCCGTTCTCCTCACAAGAGCATCTCATTTTCCTGTGGCAACCCACCCTTCCCTTGCTCTCTACCCAAGTAGCTGATCCTCACTCCTGTCTAGATGTGGCCAATCCACTTATCCCAACAACTCAGCCTCAGAGATTAGTTTGAAGGGATGAGTGCATGAGTGCTGTTGGTCCACTAATTCCAAATCCTGGGACTTTTGCTGGAAGTATTGAAGAGAATCCTTTTTTGAAGAGTATTGAAGAGAAGCCTCTACTGAGGCTACTAAGTTGAGGGAATATAAGCCTGTTGCTACTAGAGACCACTCTATAAAAAGAACCTAATCTGAGAATGAAGCCAGCCCAGAGGGACACAGCCAGGAAGGGAAAGAGCCTAAATTTTGACTGATAACATCATTTGAGCCCCTAGATCTTTCAGGACCAACCCCAGAACTTTTCAGTTATGGGAGCCAATACAGTCCCTTGCTTTGAAAAACCAGTATGAATTGAGTTCTGTCACTTATAACTGAAAGAATCCTGGTAAACATACTTCCCAGGTCCAGATATACTGCTTCTACTACATTTCCTTGGTTTACCAGTCTGTACATTTCACAACAGAAATAAGGTTAACCTCATATGACTCAGTCTTTTCATTGGTGCTTCCTCTTCCGAGGGACACAAATATTTTTTGTGAGTAACCTCTTCTGAATATTTTCTAGGCCCAATGTCAAGTTCACTGGTCTGTGGTTTGCAGAACTTACTTTCCTTCTCCTTTTTAAAAATGGCTGGGTCATCTGCCTCTCTCCAACCCTCTGGCAAGGTCAGAAGACCTCTAATTAAATAGGAAGAGAGAAGATCCATATGACTCTGTTGAAAAGAAGTGATATTTCCCCCAGATGGAATTTGACCCTGAATGAGCTCACTCTTTTCAGTTTCCCTGAATAGTTGGTATCACCAGCCAAGTCAGGCCTGCACGATGCGGCACTTTGTGCTAGGTTCACTCACTGAACCACAGGAGGACTTCCTCCAGCCGCAGATGTAATCCTCCTCTGTTCCCATAAAGTATGCAAGACAGGCTCATCTTCTGCTGGACACAGGTCAGAACTTACAGGAACCACCAGCATGTCCACCTCGCTGTGGTGTCCACATGAGGAAGTGAAGGCTATACTTCTTCCCTGCCTGAGTTTGCACCAAACTTGAAACACTCAGAGAGCCAGGTTCTCATACATGATGGCCATACCAAGCTGCTCCAGCAAATCTGGGAAGGGCCAGAGAAGCACTATGGCCCTGAAGGCCCTGTAACTCCTGTAGGGCTGCAGCTCCCAGCTTTTTTCCCTTCACATAGTTCCCTTAAACCTTCCCCAGCAAGTCTGAGTTCAATAGGTCCTCTTCCCAGGGACCAGCAGCTCCACGCTTGGGGCACAGGAAAGATGCCTGATGATCCATCTGTGTCATCTTTTCTCATAAGTGGCAGGACTCCAGTTCCTCCTGCACCACTCCTAAAATTTCAGAGAATGTGGTTTTCTAAAATTAATGTTCAGTCCCATTTCAAATACCACTGCCTTTATTTAAAGACAGAGCTTTATTATTTCATATAAGCAACCTCCAGAAAGAGCACTATAGCTCTGCAGTGTGGCTGTGGAAATGTCTTTAGAGCCCGAGGTATGGAGCCCGTACTCCAGAATCGGATACTTAATTTTGCTAGGTGTGGGAACCAAGTTTGACATAACCCCAAACTTACTGGGGAGGTGTCGGTTTCTGCTTCTACACTACCTTCCTCTTGAACTATAAAAGGCTTCCATAGGAAGTTGTGTTTATTGTTCGTGTTTGCTGAAGTAGATGCAGCCTGGCAGAACTTCTGGAGCAGGATGAGGTGGAACCCATCAGCCTTTAAGGTGCCCTCTTTCAAAAAAAAAAAAAAAACAAATGGGCCTCAAATTGCCCTTCTGTACTATGCATCCCTGTCTTTGATTTATGTCCATTCATGCCCTGACTTTACCCTAACTCTGGAACAGGCGGCGGGCAGGAAATGGCAAATGGTATTTTAGGGTTGAGGACAATCGCGGCAGGGAAGCAACCAGAACCAGGCACCACCGAATCGCCCACCCACCTGCTCGCGGAACGGCCGCCCTCGCCAGCCTTTCCTAGCCCGGGAGAACATCCAAATTCTAAGCAGATCCAGGGAACGAGGTTCCCGGGACCTTGCGGAACATCGACCCACGGGACATCGAGCGCGGTCCCGGAGGTTGGGGACCAGGCCCCGCGCCGAGGCACGGCCCCGGCCAGGAACGACCCTGACGGACCCCGCACACGAGCGAGCGCCGGGCTGGGGCAGCGGCAGCGGCAGCGGCAGCGGCACCGTCCCGTCACGTGACGTCGCTCCCGGGCCGCCCACACGCCTGCGCAGACCCGGCCTGGGGCGGGCGCGGCCGCCTGACTGACAGCTGGCGCGGGCGGGCGCCTCGGAAGGACCCGGCTCTCGGACCAGTGCAGTGGCTGCACGGCGGAGCCGTCTGGCGCCGGCTCACTCTGTCCGCTCGCCTGTCTTTGCCCGTCACGGTGAGAGGGGCCCCGTCGGTGTCCGTCGGAGGGAAAGCGGGTCCCGGGTTCCCCGGGCGGCGCGGGAGCTCTCGGAAGGGTGACAGCTGGAGCGCCCGGGGCGACAGCTCGCGCTACTCCGGGGTCCGGCGGGAGGGGTGAGGGTCATGGAGTGATGCAGGGTCGAGGGCCTTGGGCCGCAGGGATTCCTGCGGGGTCCGCGCGTGCTGCCGGCGGGAGTGAAGAAATGGGAAGGAGAGCCCACGGTATCGGGGACCGTGCAAGGTGTCCCCACTCCCGCTGGCAGATGGTGTCGTCAAGTGGCTTTGGGATGGAGCCGGTTCCTTAGTGTTGCTGGGTGGGGGAAGAGCCCCCAGACTTCTGGAAAGGCTAGCTGGGGAGGGGTTGCCTGGGACCAAGATGGGAAAGACATTTGCCAAGTCGTGCGTGTGTGTTCAGTTTTAAGTTTGCTGCCTCTCCGCCCCTGGGTGGCAGATGGGTGAAGTGTGAAGGCAAGGGAGAAAGGGCTCTGCCCTGGGTGCCTGCCCTGTGAACTCTGCCTGTGCCTTGCCAGGGCTCCCTTTCTTTCCGACAAGCCATTAAGCAAAGAGGAGGTCTGCAGAGGGCACAGCAGTACAAATGCAGTGTTACAAGCTCAGCGTCCGACCGCTGGGTCAGGATGGGCTGAACCAGTGTCTAGGGTCTTCGGAAGGACTGGGCTTCCTAGAGCTGGGAACATTCTCCCCTTGTGCTGGGTTTGTGCTTCCCTAGGTTGTATGTAGATTGGATTTGGGAGAAGGAAACTGGGAAGAAGATAAAGACGGCAGTGGGCACTGGCCAGCTCCTCCAACAGTCTGGTTAAGTGCTAGGCAAGGGTGCCGACCTGCAGCGTGAGCAGGAACTTGCCTGTGAGCTGGCACAGGTGAGGAGCCCTGACGTGGAGGCTGTAGCTGTGGTGAGTCAGTGCTCAAGGCAAGCTGACATCTGTCAAGGATCAGGCTGCTTTGACCAGCCTGCCACCCAAGCCATTGTCACCTAATGCTAATGTTTCAGATACATTTTATTAGACCCACTTCCTCCTTAAGCCTAAACCAGGGCAGCCAAGATACTAAACACTGAATTAAGCAAAGAAAGAAAGGAGACTTGGATTGTATTGCTCGGGAGTGCTCCTTCCCGTCTTCTCATATTTCTGTTTGGAAGTATATGCGCCCCCCCCCCGGCCCCCGCCGTTGCTCAGAGTCTTTCCCTTTGGCTGTCACTCACTCGTTTTCGTTCCCACTCTGCTCAGATCTATAGGGCTGCTTACATGTATGACATGCGGGGCGTTAGGCTGCTGAGCTCGGCTCACAATGAAAATGTTGACTCATGAGATTTTCTCTTTCCATTAAAGAAATGAAGATAGCTGAAGGTGCACACGTGGGCACTCTCAGTGATCAGTAGATTCTTTTAAGCCTCTAGTTTGGTTCTGGAATTCATTCCCATGTTTTTGTTTGTTTGTTTGTTTGTTTGTTTGCAGTATTTGTCTCTTGGATGGTATGTGTCAGTCGATGTGAAGATAGTTTGTATTTTTTGAGAATGTACCAAGTAAAGACAATGAAAAGCTACTCAGTGACATTAGTAAATTACCAATTTACTACAGAATTCCAGAAAGTGCAGAATATTCACGGAGATCAGATGTGGTTCTCTTTTCATGACAATAACTTTGGTTCTTCAGAGCTTAATTGCTTTATGGTGACTTCAAATGGCTCTGTAGGGACTTCTTCTAGGACAGTCTCTAAGAAAGGGTTAGAGTGGGATGAGTTATGCTCCATACCTCCCTCCCTCTCCTTTCGAAACAGAAAATAATCAGGTTAAAAGAAACATCAAAAGCAGCCTTGGAAGATAAAAAAGAGTCATGAAAAGGCAACTGGCTGCAGGAAAGAGCTGCAAAGGGAGGAGTAAAAGTCCTCTTGCCAGTAATAACCCCCTCAATTTTACATGGCAGTACTTTACAAAGGGCTTTCACACGCAAAACCGTAGCTGATCTTCACGGTAAACTTGGAGTGACAGGTTGGCGTCCTCATTCCAGTGTCACAGATGAAGACACTGAGGCTAAGTGACTTGCTCAAGGTCATTTAGGTCCCAGGAGGCAAAGCAAAGTGTCAAGCCCAGGCATCTGACACCAGATGTGGAAAAGGATGTGGGAAGGATCCGGTCAGAATACCCGCACATCCGCACGGCCGCAGGGCTTCCCCAGCGACTGCCGGCAGAGCGTCCTTCTCTCCCACCATTTGCCCTGCTTACTGTGTCAGCTTAGCTTGCTGGTACACATGCACCTTCATCACTTCTCCCCACCCCAAGCTTGAGATAGTCTGCGTCTGCTCAGATTTGTTTATGAGTCTTTGAGAAATCTAGTAGGAAGTATGATTGCAGGGAGTGTCTTTTGCTCAAGTGCTCAGTGTTTCCTAATAGTCTAGGTGTCTTCAGCTGTGTGATGCAAGAGACGAAAGCAATTGTAGGGAAACTTGCCATAATTGTTTTCTTTGTCCTCCATCCGGAGGAAAAATGCAGTATTGGGAAACTTCAGAAGCTGACCCGGTAGTTTTGTTTATTTTATCCAGTGTTTTTATACATGGCATCGTTCGGGTAATGGTGACACTTAAAAAAAAATAGACACACTGCACAGCTGTTCTCATTAGGGAAGAACAAGGTTTAACCCCTTTTTCTAGATCTGAGCATCAAAAAAGGGACTTCAGTGGGAGGTTATGTAGATAATGTTTCAGGTCAGTGGTACAAAATAAACTTTAAAGCAAGGTGAAGTTGGGGCACATCCATAGAAATATGGACCTGAAATGAGAAAGGTGATAGTCCCAGTCTGCTCCATCCTTAGAATATTGTGTTCTTTTCTAGACACCGCATTTAATGAAGGATATGGGGGGAAAATCAAGCATATTCATTGGAAATTGATGCAGTGGGGAGTGGTTTAGAGCTGGTAAGCCAGGAGGATCCTGGGAGCCAGCCTAAAGAAGATTCAGGACTGTCGTTTATCAAACTTGTTCTGGGCAGGCCCAAGATCCCCAAAACCAAAGGACAAAAGTTATATTGAGAAAGACTTCAGTTGAAAGAACTTGACTGTGTCAGAGTGATGTTTTAAAAACTGTGAGTCAAATCGTGCCTCACCCCCGCGGCTTCCCAGTACTCACGGGGTCAAACTGAAACTTGGTCTACTGACTGGCCTTGCTTGT
Organism: Glossophaga mutica; assembly: GCA_039655065.1. Lineage (NCBI taxonomy): Eukaryota > Metazoa > Chordata > Mammalia > Chiroptera > Phyllostomidae > Glossophaga > Glossophaga mutica. The sequence continues at coordinate 28,488,992 of CM077315.1, forward strand.
TTCTCCGGCTTCATCAGTGACCGCACTCTCACTCACAGAAGTCCCACCTTCTTCTGTGCTTCGAGCATGCCTGGCTTGCTCTGCCTCAGGGCCCTCGCACTGGGGGTTCCTTCTGCCAGATTTTCTCATGGCTGGCTCCCTGGTGATGAAGTCACTGCTCCAAAATCACATCTTTAACAGGACATTCCCTATCAAGATAATTTCTTCTTGGACCAACCCACTCACTCTATGCAATTACATTGTTTTATTTTTTCATAACAATATCAAAAATGACCTTATTTGAGAATGCTTTCTTTCACTGTCTGCTCCTCATTTACCACTGTATCAATGGTGCTCCAACCAGTACCTGGCATTTAGTAGGTGCTCAATAAACATTTGTTGAATGAATGGTATTGATGACAGTCAGACCTTTTCATAGGTGGGAGGGATTGCTTCCTTGGTAGATCCTGCTGGGGTTTTTTTGTTTGTTTTTTTACTAAAGGCAGTCATACATAAGCTGACTAGCTGACCTTTGGGCAAGAGAATTCACACATTCAGTAGATAGTAAAACCAGATAACTTCCTGTGTTAGTCTCCTAGGGCTGCTGTAACTAAGTGCCACAAAGTGGGTGGCTTAAAACCACAGAAATTTATTCCATCACTGTTGCAGGGACCAGAAATCCAATGTCAAGGTGTTGGCAAGCAACCTAGGGCATTCAGAGGGAGAATCTGCTCGCGCCTCTCCCAGCCGCTGGTGGTGTCCAGAGATCCTTGGTGTCCTTTGCCTGCAGCTGCATCCCCCCTCCGCCCCCGTCTCTGCCCCTGTGGCCTATAGCCTTCTTCTCCCTGTGTGTGCCTCCGCTTCCGCTCTTATAAGGATACCAGTCGGACTAGATTTAGTACCCACCCCATTCCACTATGACTTTACCTTAATTTAACTAATTATATCTGCAAAGGACCTGTTTCCAAATAGGGCCGCATTCACAGGTTCTGGCGGTTAAGACCTCAACATACCTTTTTAGGGGGTGTAACTCAATGCATAACACCTCCCAACTTCAAGATCCAGTGACATTTTTAAAGGGAAAAACTGGCAGGAGGTGCTGGGTTATTTTCAGGGACAATGACATAGGGATAATGATAATGTTTGGATATTTGTGCATAAGACTTCCATGCTCCTTACAACTTGCAAGGTAAGCAGTGATCTCTGTATGTCATAGGTGAGGAGGGTGAGGGTTGGGGCAATTGAGTGACTTGCCCAAGGTCATGCAGGACCACATGAACCTCCAAACTCTGACTGCAAAGCCTGAGGCCTCCCTCCCCCTCACCACTGGCTGGTGGGTGCATCTTAATCGGGGTGCAGTAGGGTAGGATACAGGGTTTCTTCCATGGCTCTACAGGGGCCCTTCAGGGACCATTTCCTTTAATATTTCCTTCTTTTGCTTTGCCCAGTCCTGTGCTGGAGGAACAGCTCATTGATGCCCAACAGTGAAGTAAGTGGTACAGCTGAACCTGACGCACCAGTGGTGGTAGACCTCACACAGTGGCTCTCATGGGGGTGACATCATCAGTGGTTGCGCTCTCTGAAAGGCTTTTTCGTAAGGTTTTGAGAGTTCTGAGTTTCAGCGTCTCAGAGTTTGACCCTGAAAGGGCACTGCTGATGTTCTAAAAACAAGCCATTCGGGAGTTTATAACACAACTTTTCTCATTTGGGGGTGATGGTGAGGGGATAGGGGAGGGGGTCAGAGCAAGGCAGGCTGCCAGCCAAATTCCAAAATGACTTACACCTTCGCCTTCAGAGACCTGTTTATTTCTGGCTCTGTCTTAGCCAATATTAAATACTCCCCTCCCTTATTTAATTGAATTAGTTTCTATTAGGTAATACATATAGATGGTACAAGATTCAAATGATACAGACAGTCCAGTGAAGCCCTGACTGACTCAGTGGGATGGGCGTTGTGCTGCAAGCAACGGGAAGGTCATGGGTTCGATTCCCAGTCGGGGCACAGCCTGGGTCGTAGGCCAGGTCCCTGGTTGAGAGTGCGCGAGAGACAACAGATTGATGTTTCTCAGGCACATTGATGATTCTCTCCCTCCCTTCCCTCTCTCTAAAACTAAATAAATAAAATCTTTTTTAAAAAAGTCTAGTGAAAAGTCGTTTCTGGCTCTGCCTTCCCTACCCCTCCAGGTTCCCAGCCTTGTCCCCAGTGGCATCATCCCGCCGTTCTTTGTGTCCCCTTCCACAGATCTGGTGTCCTTTAATGTCCCCTAGTCCCACCCCCAGCCCTCCCTGTGGGCTGTGCTTCCATTCTTCCTCCTGCCTTTTCAAAGCCCCTTCTGTGCAGACCTGGTCAGCTGTTTGTTCCCACGTGCTAACTGCCGGTGGCACCTCTGCCAAGAGTTTTATTCTTGGAAGGACGGTGCTTAGAAGAAATGAGTCTGTAATGGTAAAATCTGAGGCTTTGAGGCGAGAGTGCAGGGAAAGAGCTTTTATTTTCAGAGTCAAGTTCCTTAAACTGAGCTCTCGGTGTGGGTAGGGGGACAGGGAGAGGCAAGAGGGGCAGTTTGCACTCCTGAGGGGTGAGGTGGTGCTGGCTGTAGCTCATCCTCACTGGGTCGGCTCTGCTCTGCCGCACCCAGCAGTGTGCGAGGCGCTCTGCGTGAGGCTTGTCACTTTAACCCTCACGAGAACACTGTGGGGTGGCCACTGTTACCGTCCCCGTTTCACAGAAGACGAGACTGAGGCATCATGGAAAGGCAGCGTAATTTTCCTCCCGGTGCACAGCTCGTCAGGGCGGGAGTGGCACGCAGATCCAGGCCGCTTTCTGCTCCAGGATCCGGGCTGGGTGCCGGGTGCATTTAGGGGTCGTCTCCCAGTCTCCCCTGTCGGGCACTCTTCTCATCTTCTCAGTTGTGTGCGCAGCCAGCCGGGGGGCCTGTATGGAATAGCGCCTTCACTGCTGTGGGGGGCGGGGGGCGGGGGGGAGTGGTCCGGGAGGGGCCTTTCTGTGAAGGTCTGCACGGCACCACCGTGGGGAAGAACCTTGCGTAAGAAGACCTGCCTTCATCCTTGGGGTGTCCAGGTTCATTCCGGAAATGTCCTCCTGCCTCTGAAACTAATGGACTAAGGCTTTTTTCACAGATGCTGAAAGAAATGGTCACTCTGGAGGGAAAAAAGAGAAAAGGGGCCATTTTCCCCCCTACTTACCGAATGCACTTAGGAAAACACGTGCCTACATGCAGACCCTGTCCCTCCGTGACATCCTGTTGTTGACCAGGTGTGTTCTGAGGCATTTCCCTGGCTTTGGCTTCACAGCCAGGCATGACTCAGAGCAAATGACTCACCAGTGGCAAAAATGACCAACGTGCTGGGGGAAAATGAGAATCTAGAGACAGCAGAGCAAATGGAAAATGCCAGAGTAAATGAGCCTAGAAGGATGCTGTTCAGCTGACATCCTTGAGTTGGGGAACTTGGGGGTGAACCCAGGAAACTGAAACACAAAAATAGGGCCCAGTAAGGAGAGGTGGAAGCCTCGGGAGAGAAGAAAACCAAATTTTGAGTTAACTGTAAATAGAAAGAATGAAGTAAAAGAATTAAATGAATTCAAGACACCGACAGACCTGCCCTGGCCGGGTAGGCAGTTGGTTAGAGTGTCGTCCCAGATCTGACTCCCGTCAGGGCACACGGAAGAATCAACCAAGGAACGCATGACTGAGCAGAGCAACAGACCAGTCTTTCTCTCTCCCCCTCCCCCACTCCATTCCCTTTCTCCCTCCCTCCCCCCTTCCTCTCTCTCTCTCTGTCCCAAGACCCTCCCTCCAATTTCTAACCTCACTGGTGTGCTGCCGGTGGGACACAGGAAGCAGGGATGCGGCAAACAGAGGGCAGCTGCCCTGATGGCCCTGTCTGCTCCGAGGAGGCAGGTTGTGCAGAGCTTCCGGAAGCAGCAGGACCTCCCTCTGAATCCCACCTGCGCTGGGAGAATACACACTTCCTTCCTCTACTCTTGTGAGGAAAGAGGTATTCTACATAATCAAAATTTGAATGTAAATAGAATTAACAAGACTAGCTATTCTGTCAGAGACAAGTAGCAGCATCTCTGACTTTATTTCCTGTCCTCTTCTAAGGTCACCTGGAGTAGGCAAAAGCCGAGGGGTCCCTGGAGATTAACACCTGCCTGGTGGCCCTGCTGCTGCTCTGGCTTGCATGCATGCAAGTCCTCTACCCACTCGGCCACCACAGGGCAGCATCTTTGCAAAATCTAGACCAGATCACGGTGTTCCCGTGACACTCACCATCCAGTGCTCTTCTGTGGCTCTTGGGATGGAATCCCAACTCCTAAACTTGGCCTCCAGGCCCCTGCCTAGTGTTCGGCCCACAGCCCAGACACCTCAGCTCTCTCCGCCCGCCCTCTGCACTCGCCACTGCACACTCAACACTGCCCAGCTTGGGCTCCAAGGGACCCGCTTTGACCTGCGATGTTGCCTTTCCTCTGGTTGGGGTGCTGGTCTTCCAGAAGATGGAGCGACCCTCCCTGGTGTCTCAGGCTGAAGGCGCTCCTGCCTCCATCTGGTCTCTCAGGCCCAGTAGAATACAGGGTGAGCCTCATGCAGCATCTTCCATTTCTAGCAGCTACACTAAACAAGGACAGGAAACAGGCAAAATAATTTTGATAGTAGATTTTATTTAACCCAGTACAGTGATCCCTCACCTGTCGCCGGAGTTACGTTCCAGAAACCCCTGCTATAGGTGAAAATCCGCGAAGTAGCAGCATTAAATTTATTTTATTATATATATATATATATATATTTTAAGGCTTTATAAACCCTTCCCACACTCCTATAAACCTTTCCCACTCTCTTATTAACCTTTCCCACACTCTTATAAACACTTCATATGCTCTTAAGCACTTTCTACACTCTTAAACCTACATAATTTTAACGACGTATAAAATTCTCTGTGGGTACTCCCCAGTGAAGGATACAGTCGTCCCTCGCTGTATCGCGGTTCACTCACTGTGCCTTCACTGTAGAAACCGAGATACAGTGAGGCTGCACTAAGTGAACCGCAATATAGCGAGGGACGACTGTACATCCAAACTATTATTATGGCTACATCTAATCAGTATATAATTATTAATGAGACTTACATTCTCTTTTTTGGACTGAGTCTAAAATCTAGTGTGGTCAGCATGTCTCAGTTTGAACGCACCACGTCTCATGGCTCAAAAGTCGCATGTGGCAAGCAGCTGCCGTACTGGGCTGCACAGCTCCAACCTATCCGTCCTTTCATTTTATTCACAGCACTTATGAGGGCCTTGAGAGGTGTGTGTGTTTGCCTCTCTGTTCTCCAACTTGAGCGTGAACTCCCCGAGGGCTGGGCTTTTGCTTGCCTTGTTCACCTGGACCACACCTGGCGCACTGTAGATGCTCGGACCAGTCGCTGAGTGGTCGAACGAGTGTGACCAGACACGTGGGACACACAACCACCTTCCCACGGCTCCAGAGGCAACTGAGCGGTCGCCGCCATTTGGAGCCCATTTTAATGAGAGGAATTCAGTGAACAAGGTTCCTTCTGACCACAAATGTTAGCTATTTAAGGTAGGGACTTGTATTGTCAAAGGGCCATCATGATGGCCTTTACTGGGTTTATTTTGGGGGCAGCCATGACACTAATGAGAGAAGGGTTAATATGATTGAGATTCTTCAGCATCGCTGGTCTGAGTTCATGCAGATGACGGATTTCAACTGGGGGCAACAGCTAGAGACATTTTTGGTTGTCGCAGCTGGGAGGAGGTGCTTCTGTCATCTAGTGGTAGAGGCCAGGAAGGCCGCTAAACATTCTCCACACAGGACAGCCTCACTGCAGAGAATTGTCCGGCCCAGGGTCTGTAGGGCCACACGGAGAAGCCCCACTGCGGGTCAGCATAGCTCCATGTTCGTCGGGGAGGTTGCTAAGTCTCCGGACAGTTAAGTTAACCTCCTAAAGTAGATTTCTCTTTCTCTCTCTCTCTCTTTTTTAAGATTTTTATTTATTTATTTTTAGAGAGGGGACAAGGGAGAAAGAAACACTGATGTGTGAGAGACACATCGATCAGCCTGCAGCCCAGGCATGTGCCCTGACTGGGAATTGAACCAGTGACACTCTGGTTCACAGGCCAGTGCTCAATCCACTGGGCCACACCAGCCAGGGCCCTCTCTTTCTCTTTGGCTCTCACTCAGTCACTCATTCACTCAAATGAAACAAAGCCTTTATTTAAGCAAGGGTAGCTCTTGCTTGTTAAAGGACTCTGAACAAGAGGACTGTTGATACAGCTAACTCGCCATCATGGAATTTCCATCTACACACGCTGACGCAGATGAATGCAAGACCATGTGAAAACTGTAAAGCAGGACTTTTGAAATGGCCCCTTTCTGCAGGGCCCCTGCTGCAGATGCGATCTTTACAGTTTCCATTGCTCTGTTGATTCATGTACTGAACATTCCTCACATGCCTGATGTTAATACCATTTAGAATGTGTGTAGTTCTTTAGCCATTTGACTTCTTCTTCTTCTCTTTTTTTTCCCGTTAGCTCATCCGATCCCTATAATGACAGTGCAGGGTGCACAGGGTGGCCACGGCATTGTCCTATGTTACTTTTACATTGTTGTAAACTGAGAGAGCATAATTTTACGTTTGTTTTTTCATATTTTATTTCATTCCAATTTCACATAAGCATTTTCATGAGGCCATGTTTTCATTATTGTTCTCTATAATATTTCAGTGAAGTGCCATAATTAATGTAACAGAATTAAAATAATTTTCAGCATTTGGGTTATTTTCCATTTTTGATGTTATAAATAATGCTACGTATAGTTTTTGGTCACGTTTTTGGTTATTTCCATACAGTAGATTAAATAAATATCCTTTGAAATATTGTTAAACATGTTTCAACATTAGGGGGAATTTCAAAAAAGCACAAAATGACCTTTAGAAAACACCAGTGTAACACAATAATAATTTTAAGATTTCTCCATGTCGACGAGCAGGTTTTGGATGTGCCAAGAGATTTAGCCAGAAGGATGTGGGTAATGCGTGTAGGGAAATGAAGAAAACATTAGCAAAGGAAGAGAGAAAAAAAGGTGAAACTAGCCCGATTAAAGCTGAAGTTCTGTCTCGAAAAACTCAACAGCCAGATGCTTATGCCAGGTTGCTTTTGCGTAATGGCAGCGTCCCCTCCTGCATGGCCACTGGAGGGCTGCGTGGGCAGCTTTGACCGGCCCTGGGTTGCAGAGCACCCTGATGACCACCGGTCTGGATGACGGGTGTTATGACTACTAAGCGGCGACAAACACCACTGGTTTTTAAGCAGAGGGCTGACGGCGGCCTGCCAGGTGACCCCTGTGTCCAGCAGGGTTTGCCCAGAGCCTCCATCCCACAGAGACAGGCATCCCCTGCATGCAGCCCTTGTCTTTGGCCCTTCATTGGGCCAATGGCAGCAGAGCACCAAGTGGGAAGAGAATGGACATTTGTTCAGTCCCATCCCTGACCTCCTTTGAGTTCTTCGGAGAAGGACCAAGTCCCAGATCTTTCAGGGAACCTATCCCAACCCGATAATTGAATGCAGCTATTTCCATACCAGGGGTTGGGGCAATATGCACTTATTTTGCCAAATTACCCAAAAGGATGGAAGGCCAATTGGGTCTATATCCAAATTGCATCCAGCTGTCCCTAAATTGTCAGCTGTGTCCTTCTTTTATTAAAGAGGTACAGCTGCTCACTAAGGGGGGTTGTGCCTTGCAGTAAATTCTAACATTTGGTTATAGTGGAACCAACTCAGTAAGTTAATAGCAAAAATTAATGGAAAACAGCTGTCACCAAATCCCTCCTTGTTGCTTTAAACTAGAGGGCTCACCAATTTGCCAAGGAATTTCCTAGGATGAACTAAGTATTAGTGAAGTGCAAAATGTATACTCAAATGCCTGTGTGAGGTGAGACTTTTGAGTGGGACTTAGAATGACTTTTGAAGAACTAAGAAATCTCAAAGGCTTAGATTTTGGAGGAGCCACTGGTATATAATCAGATATCCCTTTTCCTTTCTCTCTAATCCACTGGGGACTAACTGAACTCCTGGACCCTTCTGGGTTTGGCACCGTGGTGAATTGTGGTTTGTACTAGAGCCTACTGCCCTGGTGCTGAACCAAGGGAGGCAGGGTCACCAGAGTGCGTGCTCCACGAGGCAGGGAGTGTGTCTCTTCCATGGTCTGTCCCAGCACTTACTGACCCAGTGGAGTCACGGTTTTCTTAGGAGGTCTTTGTGGACAATTATGCCGTCTTGTTCTCTCACTGTGCTGGGGAACCAACAGATGGTCCATTATCTCTTTCCTGTGCGCTGTGAACATTTTAGATGCTTCCTCCTTCCTGGAGGTCATAAAATAGGAGTTGTTGTCAGATGTAACCATTATGACAGCTGCACTGGAGGGAAGCCTGCCCTGAGCATCCTAAGATGTTATCTCAGTGGACGTGGCACAAAGCCCTGGAGCTTCAACAGCCTCTCCTGCTACGAACCTGCTAACAGAGATGTCCACCTTCCGCTTCTGGCTTCCCTGAAAAGGGGACTCTGGAGGGACCGTTCTTGTGAGTGCAGACTGCTGCCTTGTGGGGGCTCCACTGTCAGGCTCATCCTTCCCTCTGGGGCCAGTAAAATAATCCGACCCCTCTGTCACTCTTCAAAAACATGCAGACCACCACCTTGTCTCCCAGGTTACCCGCCCCGAGGTAAATGCCTCTGACGTTCTCACCATTGCTTATGTGGCACCGTTCTCAGGTAGACGTTTGTATTCCTTCCTTCCTTCATTGTGTGCTTTCCAGAATTCCAATAGCTCTCTCCTTTTTCCTTTATTTTTTTTTTAAAGAATAGTCTTACAAAGCACTTATTAAATTAAATTGCTTTTGTGCCATCTTTTTTCCTAGGCTTTTCTCGTCCTCTGTCCACTCGCCACCCACCCCCAACCCTGCGACTTTCCTGCCTATGGTTACATTGATGGATTCCCTCTCTCACAAGTTAGGGTTAGCATTAAACATTTTTAGTACACTCTTTAACTTTACCAACATCTAGAGAAATACCTGTAATCTCCCTTTCCCTTCATCCCCAAGCATACTGTTTGCTGTCCATCTTCTTGGATAGACATGTGGCATTTTCTAGTTTTCCTTGTTGATTTTGGCGTGGGAGGAAAACCTACTCTGGGTGTGTTTATGCTCATTCACCCTGGATCGCTAGAATATATCCTCCAGTAAGTCTTTTGAAGAAGGTATGAAAGACACAAACTTTCTGAATACTTCGATATCAAAAAAAAATCTTTGTTTTACCCTCAAAATTAAATGGAAATGCTTTTGCAAGTTTATTTCTTCTTTTCAAAACAGTGAATCCTAATGGGTTGCTTTGGACTTAACAGGTGAGGAGAACAATGCTCGTGGGTTCTTGGTTGTGCGTCCTGCGTAAGAGATGGGTCAGTCCTTTCAAGGTGTGGATTGGACGTGATGTCCGGGAGCAAACCCTGACGGGTGGAGCAGAGTTGAGTGAAGCCATCACTCCTGTTCTGATTGTTCCTTTCAAGGTGTGGATTAGACATAATGCTCCAGGAGGAGCAGCCTGGCAGAGTTGAGTGAAGCCGTCACTCCTGCTCCAGATCAGATACTTTTGTCACACAGCTGGAAGTCAGTTAAGAGTTTTTTGTTGTTCACATCAGCACATACACTCAGCACACGTACAGTCAACTAAGGAGCTGCCTCTTAATAGTGGACTTGCTTGACTTTGGCTCAAAACGTCGGACACCCTCACGTGATAATTTATGTGTTATTCAAGGGCAGAAACCGTGGTGTCGTCATCGCCTCTTTGCTCCCACGTTAGGCCCGGCACATGGAAGGCCCCCAGCAAACACCCAGGAATTAACACATGTGCTATCAAGAGGCGTCTTTTATTTATTTTTTCAGCCTTATATGAGATATTGACATATAACACTGTGTACGCTTAAGGTGTACCACATAATGATTTGATATGTGTATGTTATGAAATGATCACCGTATTAAATCAACAGCCATTAGCTCACAGTGACAATTTTTTTCTTGTTATGAGAACTTTACTTTCAGTGATTTTCAAATGTGTAATACAGTAGTAGTGTTAACCGTAGTAACCACCAGCTGTACATTGCACCCCCAGAACTTGCTTATCTCATAGCTGGAAGTTTGTACCTTTTGGCCACTTCACCCATTTCCCCCACCCCCTTCCTTTGGCAACCACAAATGTGATTCCTGTTTCTGTGAGGGTTTTTTTTCAATTCTACATATAAGTGAGATCATATAGTATTTGTATTTCTCTGACTTATTTAACCTATCCTAATGCCCTTAAGTTTTATCCATGTCACAAATGGCAGGATTTTGTTATTTTTTATGGCCAAATGATATTCCATTGTACACGTAGACCGCATTTGCTTTATCCACTTATCCGTCGATGGACACTTGGTTCATTTCCATGCCTTGGCTGCTGTGAATTGTGCCACAGTGAAGGTGGGGGTGCCCACAGCTCTTTGAAACAGTGATTTTCTTTCCTCTGGAGAAGTATCCAGAGGCAGAATTGCTGGATCATACGGTGGTTCCATTTTTACCTTTTTGAGGAATCTTCGTACCCTTTTCCACTATGGCTGCGCCAGGTTACATACCCACCAGCATCTTTGCCAGCATTTGTTGGCTCTCATCTTTGTGATAAGTCATTCTAGCAGATGCGAGGTGATATCTCACTGTGGTTTTGAAGAGGCGTCTTTGAGACGCAGCCCCCACTGGAGTCTGCCAAAATCTTTTTGGGTCCTGATTGTGTCATTCTCTGAGTTAACTATCCGTTTGGCTTTATATCCCCCCAGGCTCTGAGTAGTTAGTGAGGTTGTAGGCTAGAGCCTGGGCTGGAGCCCTTTCCCTGTTAGCAGTAGGCAACTAGCAGTTAGTTAGATGTCTTTCCCAGTGGGCTGTGGGGGAGGCGGCTCCACCACCATGTTGCATGGAATGTAAGACATCGTCAGTTGTGAGAGTCACCATTTCATTTTATGTATGATGAAGAAAGACCAAACTTTTCCATTTGAACTATCCTACAATGCTTTCTTTTCACTTAGAATTTTCATTCAGTATTGAAAAAACTCCCTTAGAATTACTTAGTCATAAATTATTATTAAGTATTACTCTTGTCTATAATAAAGAGGAAAATATTAGCAAAATAAGTTGGTTAGAGCACTTCCAAAGCTTCTTCACAGTCAGAGAAGCCCATTATTCTGAAGCCATCCAAGCCCATGGGTTTCTGTAAATACCATCGTCCTTGCCATCAGCATGCTCCCTGCACTTCCCTTTGGGGCAGCAGGGAGCACGGGGGGCGGGGCCTCAGGGGGCGGGGCCTCAGGGGGCGGGGCCTCAGGGGGCGGGGCCTCAGGGGGCGGGGCATGTTCTGCTCCCTGAGGCAGGTGGTGGTTACATAGAACATTCATTTTCAGGGAATTTAGTGATATGGTTGTGATTTATGTACTTTTTTAGTTTATTTTTTAATTGCTTAAAAAAAAAGAGGGTCTCTCCTTGTCTCCAGACGACAACTGTATTTTGTGGGCCTGCCAGAGAGCAATGATAAGGCATGCCTGATTTCAGAGATCTTAAAACATAAAAAAAAAAAAAACGAAACAAAAGACAAAAGTGTACTTCAGGATGATGCAATCCAGTATGCATAAACCCACCCCATTCCGCAACACGCAGGCCACATTTTCTGTCTTGCCCTCAGAGCTGTCATGCATTTGTCAAGCAAGCACTATGCCCACACCCAGGGCACTCCTCCCACGGGACCCTTCGTCCACGAGCCTGTGAGAACACACGCTACGGTGCCAGAGCTTGGTCTGACCTGAGGTTCCGACCTCAGTCCTCACCGCTTCCTCTCCATGGTGCCCACAGAGCCGTGCTGTTAGTAACTCTCCCTAGGTATCCCCGGCCGTGGCTGTCTCCCTGAGTCTCGGTCACAGAGTCTCGCCCTCTGAAAGGAGGTTTGCGTCTGCCCTCTCTCACCCCTCCTCACCTGTGACCTCCGCTTCCTCAGGGATGAGAGGGCGTGACTCAAAGACTTACCGGGAAAAGGTCACGAGTCATAATTCGCCACTGCAGCACCCACACGCTCAGTTACTAGGGGCCAGCATGGACTCAGGCCCAGCTCAAACCCCCAGTCTGGTGCCGTGCGCAGGACTTTGGGGCAGCCTGTGCTCACTCTCCCGCGAGCAGCTCCTCGGCTCTCCCGCATCTCCTGATGCCTCTGGTCATTGTCAGCAGCGCCGCTCAGCCCTCCTCTGCCCCCTGAGTGGTTCTGGGCTTTGCATGTGCTCTGGCTCATGATCCCCAAATCCGTGTCTGGCCTGGGCTCCCTGGGGAGCTACGGCCAGTTCCTCCTGTCCACATGTGGGAATGTCCCAGCGGGCACCTTGAACCCAGGGAGCTGGGGGTTATATTTCAAAGGGTGCCAGAGGGTCCTGAACATGGGTCCTGAGCCACCCCAACCCAAACCCCCCACCCAGCGCTCCTTCTGGTCAGGAGCATTGCTGGGAAGCCACTTCTTGACGCTTTGACCTCAGAAAACTTTTGAATGCTTTGGAAGTCCCTGCTTCAGGTTGAAGACAAGAGGGTGATTAAGTGACTCCCAAGGCCACACTGCAGAGGTAGCTCATCGCATTCCACAAACCAAAGAGAGCTGCACGCCGTTTCACAGCCCACCCTGTGGGGAATGCCAGGGCTTCGCTGACGGGGATCACTCTCTGGGGGTGTCTCCCTTCCCACCTCCATTTAGCAGGAATTGACCCAGACTTCAGAGAGGTGCAGCTCAGGCAGTCTTTCTTCCCTGACAGTATCCTTGACTTTGGCTGCGGCCTTGCATGTTCTGAGCAAGGGCCTCTCCTCCAGCCCTTGGGCGTCTTTTGCTGGTGCCCTGTGCCCGATCGCACAATTACTTACACACTTGTCTTATTCTTCTTACTAGGTGTGCACTTCTCAAGGCTGAGTGTCTAAAGTACTGTTCTTTGCATAGTGCTTTGCCCACAGCGCCTATGCAGAAAACAGATTTGTGTTTCAGTGGAACTGTTGAATGAGTTTTCTTTGCCTTATGGGTTATTTTGGAAGTTCGTGGAGGTCAGGAATTGTGTGGCAGTCTCTCATGCAGCCTAGCAGAATGGCTCAGGGGCTTGGCTTGTAAACTTCATTGACTGAAAGATCAATAAGTGACCCTGTAGCTTTTTCTCCTTTCGGTTACAAGTACATTGGCAGTGCAGCATTTTTCTGACTGGCTGTCTTAATGAAGCTGTTTTCTCCCTTCTCCGAGCACAAAGGGCATTGGGAGGAAGTGTGTGGTGATGATTAGGCCAGGCAGGGCCTGGCTGGGCCAGGGCCAGCTGACTGAAAGCAAGAGTGGAGGAAGCAGCCTGTGGCAGGTCACCTTTGAACCCTGACTTGAGAATTTTCAACAACAGATATTCACTGAGCAATTCGTGTGCCTGGCGTGGTTGTGGCCCTGAGAATCCCATCATGAAGAAGACAGAAGAGTCTACAGACTGGCAGGGAACTTCGCTGGGGGAGCATGGTCCTCAGGTCATTAATCCTGGACCATGAAGAGTGCAGCCAGCGAGAGACTGACCTTGACACTCAGGAGAAGAATTCTCCTGTGATGCTGGTTCAGACACACTGCGCTCCCTTGTAGAGGGTTACCTGTTTCAAACCAGCTGCCAGTAGGAAGGCCATCCTGTGTGGGAGCCAGGTGTGCCCACGCACGGCCCATGTCCTTGTCCTCGCTGGGCAATGCTCCCTACAGGAGGAGCCCCTGCAGCTGCCTAAGATGCTGCTGCTGTTGTATCCCAGGGAATAATCAGCCTCTCCCAGGTTCACAGCAGGAGGACGGTCCTCTCCCGCTGGGAACTTCAGCGCATGGATCCTGTTTTGATGATCAGATCAGAATGTTGGCACCACAGGTGCTCTCAGAGAAGTTGGCCAGGAACAGTCTGTGATCTGGAGCTTGCCAAAAGCCCTTTGGGACATCTGCTATTTTTTTCCTTTTTATTGAATTTATTGGAGTAACACTGGTTAACAAAATTATCCAGGTTTCAGGTGCACAGTTCAGCAACACACCATCTGTACGTTGCGTTGTGTGCTCACCACCACAAGTCAGGTCTCCTCTCATCACCGTTTACCCCCCTACCCCCTCCTCTGCCTCCCCCCCACCCCCAGCAATCACCACACTGTTGTCTGTGGCCATGAGTTTTCTCTCTCTCTTTTTTTCCTGTTTTGCTCAATCCATCCACCCCTCCCTGCCCAGCCCGCTAACCCCGCCCTGTCCCCCCCATCCCCGCCCCCCCGACACACAGCTGTCAGCCTGCTCTCTATCTATGAATCTGTCTCTACCTTGCTTGGGAGAGGGACCCCCCCTGGGCATATTAACTGTGACATCTCCAGGTGCCTGATGCTCCATCACTGTGTCACCAGGGCGATCTTATCTTCACCTAGTAGCATGCTCCAGCCAGACAAATGCCTGTGCCAAATTGATTTAATGGATGCCTTCAGATTTTTGGAGAGTTATTTTAAAATGTGCATCAACATCTCCGTATCTTTTACAGAACCTTGTTAGAGACTTCCATTATAATAGTGTCTTTTCATGTGAGGACCTTCCTTGACAAATTCATTTTTAAATTCAGGTCTGGAAAAAGTTCCTCTGCAAATGAATTTGTCAAAATGAAAAGAATTTCATGACTAGTATGGCTCCCATTTTTGCTTTGGCTGGGAGGAAGCGCCACTACATTCTCTGCCCGACTGCAGCGGTGGGATTCTTCGATTCTGCCGGCCTGTAAGTGGCCCTGGATCCACGGAGACTGGGTATGTGTATGTCTGACAGCTGCTTGAACACATGGACATCTAAAAGGACATCAGTGACAGTTCTTCTTATTTGACATGTATTCATTCATTGGAACAACTATTGCTTCATAGCCCCAAATGCCCATAAGTCTCTTTCTGTTTCCAAGGCAAAGACAGTTATCAGCCAGCCAGAGAACGATGAGCAGATTTGTTTGTCAGTAGCTTTACCAGGGCTGAGCTGTTCAGACGCTGGCAGAGGCAGACGTAAGTCCTTGTTGTGGTCTCAGAGTGCGAGAGGTTCTGAGCAACAGGAAGCGATTTTTTTAAGAAGAGTCTGGGCTTGCGTGTCTGGCTCGGGGGCCGGGCTGTGCCTTGGGGCCCCTGGGAGTCCTCACCACAGCCCGCCCAGGCAGCCAGCTGGGGAGCCTCCCAGACTAGTGACTGCAGGGAGGTTGGGGCACCTGGGGGGGGGGTGTTGAACAAGTGCACATGGAGCTGCAGGAGGAGCATCTGCCACTGCAGCTGAGGCTCGTTATTTGTGGCAGACGGGGAGGGGGTGGGGGAAGGGGGGTATGGAAGTTGTTCCCATACCCAGTGATTCCCGAAACCGCCAGGGCAGAGACTGATGCGCAGGGGAGCAGAGGAGTGTTCTGCGGATCCTCGAGCAATTTTCATCCATCGTATTCATAGCACTTTCCTTGTGGGGTGATTGCAATTAGCAGCTTGTGGAAAGGCTTCCCTTCCTTCTCCACCTCCTCCTCTCCAGCTTGTTCAGTGAGGCACGATCTTCTTGAAGACTATTCATTATTACGTCACTTAATAGTGGGACAACAGCAGATGACAGTAATCTAATAATTGATCAAGTTCAGTTATCTCAAGACAGCCCCAGAGACCAGAAATCTAAGACAGAGGTCTGTCTGCCTTCATTCCTACAGCCAAAGCCAGACTGACTGTTGACCTCTGTTAGGTCAGTTTGAAATAGGACATTCTGCAGGAGTCCAGAGAACTCCATTCTGCAGGTGCCTGCATGTTTGTAGATGTTACAAGAAGGATAGCTGCCAGCTAGGTGCAAAGCAAAAATTCAGATTTCTCTTGGCCTTGAAATGGTGGAAGGAAGGAAGGAAGGAAGGAAGGAAGGAAGGAAGGTTGGTTGGTTTTCCTATTGACAAAGACTGGAAAGGAATACACAGAAATGGAGATGGGATAGTGGAGTCAAGAGGCTTTTCTTCCTCTTTTCTATTTCCAAACCGTCCTCTGAGAGCCTGTTTCCAATAAAGGGAAATAAGAACTAAATGGCTTCCACGAGCTTGAGTGAGTGCTGGGAAGGATCCATTTAACAGGCACGGACGTGCAAGCCTGCAGTCGGGTTGGAAGCTCAAGTGGCAGGGAAGGGCTTTGCTGAGCATGGGCCCCGGGCCTTCCTCCTGGGCCAGAGGTTCCCAAACTTTCACAGAACCTCAGTGTCTCAGTCATTTTCTTCCTGGCACCCTAGGCTGAAACAAATACCTAATAGTTCACACAGCTTAATAAGTATTTATGTCCTAACAACATACCAGCTGTTTGTATTCGTTTCCTGTGGCTGCTTTAAAAAAATAAACTTAGTGATTTACAACAACACATTTGCTATTTTACGGTTCTGCAGGGCAGAAGTTCAAAATCAGTCACTGTGCTGACTGACGTGCAGGCGTTGGCAGGGCTGGTCCCTTCTGGAGGCCCCACAGGAGGATCTCATTCCTTGGCCTTTGTCAGCCTCTAGAGGCCACCTACATTCCTTGGCTCGTGCGCCTTCCTCTACCTTCAAAACCAGCATCGGAGCATCATCCCATCTCTTTCTCTGACTCTGACCCTTCTGCCTCCCTGTGTAAGAACCTTTGCGATTGTGTCGGGCCCACCTGGATAATCTGGGATCATCTCTCCATCCTCAGGCCCTGACCTTAATCGTATCTGCAAAACCCTTTTGTCAGGGCCACTGTTCAGCCTCCCACACCATTTAACAAATATTTCTCTTTCGTTCTTAAGCTCCCATAATTACGTACTAACAGGACATGTGCACCTGTTGGGTTCGGCTTCTAAACCTTGGAATCAGATTGGACACGGCCGCTCCCCTGTCCCACATTGATTTTTGTGCAATAGTTGCTTTTCATCATGGTATGCTGCTGAAAACCCAGCTTCACACCGACACGGCATCATCTAAAGGAACGTGGCATGATCTAATGGTGAAACTATTCAAGCTAGGACTTTGCTTTGAGTTCAGCAAGTGTCAAGTTATGATCACGTTTCCCTCCAAAAACTGAAATAGCCCACGGCACCCCTGTGGCTTTGCTGCAGCGTCTGCAGTGCCTTGGCCCAGCTTGAGAACCTCAGTAGAGGTGCAAAGCATCCCCACTCAGCTCCTTGGGCTGGGCCTCACATGGTGAGGCCAAGGAGACAGCATCCGCCTTGGCCAGGCTATCTCCTCTAGCCCTGGGTAGGGTCCAGCTAACACATCCAGCTAAGAAGAGGCCATTAGACCCCAATCTGCTCCTGGCCGAGCCCCAGCCCCCTTCCTGCATGGGCTAAGGCTCATTGGCCTCCGTAGCCACTCACACTGACCCTTCCCTTCCATCGCAGGTCATGCAGAGTGAAGCTCCTCAGGGCACTCTGTGGTCGCAACCACGGAAGGACAACAGACTGACTTTTCTTACATTCTTTGGGCGTGTTTTCTGAAAGACATTTACTAAAAAGCCATAGAGGGCATTCAACTGACGAGTTACTGCATTAGTCAAAGAAGGCTGCCTGAATGAAGTAGGTTGCCCACGTCTAGGGAGGGAACCGTCCTTCAAAGGTTAGATCCCAGCGTTAGCATCATGAGTCTGGTGACTGTGGATGCTGCCTTTCCAAGACCCTCACCTTCTCTCTGGACAAAACCTTGGCATGGGTGGGGGTGGGGCTGCAGTGTCATGACCTGGGGCCTTAGGGTAGAGGGTCCTTTAGTACAGTAACCCACATTTGGCTGGGGGGTGCAGTTCCTCATAATGTCTTCTGGGCCTTGACACACTCAGGCAGAGCAAGATGGGTTTTCTGTGGGGAGGTTAGCTTCAGCAGATGACATTCAAGTTGTGGTTGAAGAGAGGTCCAAATGTAGCAGAAGCTCAGGCAGCATCTGCAAGGGACCTGTGACCTCTAGTCCTGAATGAGAGGTGGTTCTACTCTCCACCCACCTGCCAGGTGGCCCCACACAGCCACATACCTGCCCGCTCCAGCCGACTTCTCATGTCTAAGGTGGGAGTGAAAACGAAATATTGCCCTAGCAGCTTGACAGAGTGGTCAAGAATGAACCGCTTTTACATATTTTTGTGCCTTGGAAAGCATCAAATGCACCGACATCATCAACTGCTCTGATAATAGCAACCTCAGCTTCTTTATTCAGCCATCTCATGTACTCACGGGTGGCTTGTGCAGCTCACCCCCAGGAGCTGGGGGGGCTAGCCAGGCTCCCTACATGCTGCTTCTAAGACCTTCCATGTGTGAGCTCATCTGTCTTGGTAACAATCCAAATGATTAGGGCAAGCAAATTCAAATTCACGTTTTCCAAAAATAGGAAACCAATACAGATTTAAATGACCTTTCCAGCCTGACAGAGCAGAGCTGAAACTCAGGGAAGAGGTTGATTTTCCTTTGTGTAGGCCAATCTTGAGATAAAGGAATCAAACCAGATGCCTTAGCTGCTGGGGGTGGGGGGTGTTCTGGCTCACCAGTCCCGGTTCTGTCATCTTCAAAGCGAGCCTGCCCTTCCCTGTGCAGCTCCCTGCACTTGACCTGAGTGAAACAAACAGGTCGGGGTTCTGAGTTCGGGGTGTGGTTGTGTTTTGACCTTACAGTTGAAATGAAGGTGCGCATGTGCAACCCACCAAGTATATACCCCACCGTACAGACTTTGGAGGAGGTGATCTGGGGGTGCCATCATAGCCTTCATAGTGTGCAAACCTCGGAGCCACCAGCTCCACTTCTAGAAACGTGTGCTCAGGGGAGCATCAGGGAGGCGCCTGCAGGGGCAGCGCGGTGGGCAGGAGCATGGGCTTTGCTGTGGTTGGGTTCCGGGCTCCGTCACATCCGAGCTGGGCGTAGGCAGGCCCCTGCTTTGCCTCTCCAAGCCCTGATTTACTGATGCGAGAGGGGAGGCAGGCCAGGTGCACGAGAACGTGAGCCCATGTGTGTTACGTGTGCTGGTGTGCAGAGGTTTCACAGTCTACTTTTTGTGGGAGGAGCAGCATGTCTGATAGTTCTTTAGGACAGTAAGAGAGAGAGAGGTGCCTGGGGTCGTTGACCAGGAGCAAAGTTACAGAAAGGTCTGGATTCTCCCCCAGGGACCCTCCCTGATTGCTCAAAGCCAACTTGCTAAGGAAGTCCTACCTCTGGTTGCCCAGGGATGTTGGGGAAATCAGAGTTTGAGCAAAGCTTGGGGATGTGGCTAAGCAGCCACAAGAAGGCAATCTTCTTCCAAGTTCCTTCTGCAGCTGGTCCTGCTGTGGCGGGAAGAGGCTGGGTGGAAGGCAGTGGCCGAAGGCCTGCCAGAATGTGACCCTGGCCCCTCTGCTCTCCTGTTCTCCACCGCCGCCTGTGCTCCGTTCCTCCCACGGCTGCCCTGCATCCTTAGAACACATTCCAGGCTCCCACCGTGCCAGGCACAACACCCCCTGCACCTGCGGCTCAGCCCACCTGGCCAACCTCCTCTCTGAGAGCAGCTGCTCTCCACCTCATCAGCCTCATCAGTTCCTGAACTTTCCAAAGTCATCATTGCCTAGGGCCCCTGTGCAGGCTGTTCCCTCTGCCCAGAGCACTCTCCTCTGCTCAGCAGACCCTCAAGTCTTTCCGGCTGATCTTCCATCTTAGCACAGGTATCTCCCTCCCTGACCCCCAGTCCAAAGAAGCCTCCCCTCCCAGCACTCTCAGGGCATCACCTTGAGACTGTCTCTGGGTTTTTATTTTATTAACTGTCTTTTTCCCTCCCCCGCCCTCCAACACACAGGCACACGCAAGCAGATGCTTCACACGGCCTTGTTCATGGCTGCGTTCCTGGCTCCTTGCACAGTAGATGATGCACACAGCTGCTCAATAAATATTTGTTGACTGAATAGATGGTTAAAGCCAATGGAAGTTACAGGTTGACTTGGAATTTTAGCCTGATTTGGTTGGTAGAAACTTGTGCCATAAGGTTTAGGAAATAAATTATAGAAGTACAAGTGTGGGAAGGTTTGTTCGGCTTCCGGTCTGTAGAAAAGCATTTTTAATATCCACACTCTGGAATTGCTGAGATTCTGCCATGGTTTAAAACTCTGAGTCTCAGAATCTGGGTCCAAAGTGGGTCTGGGGGCCTCCTTGTGTGCAAAGCAAGCAAATGGTTTGGGGGACAATCCACAGATGTGGTTTCTTTGGCCCACGATGTGTTGTGAAGTAAGTTTAAATCAGGGGCCAAGGTTGAAGGACTGGAAGATTTCACATAGTAGGTTTCAGCATTCTCTGGAAAACTCTTTAGGTCTGATACCACCGGGCCTGAGGTCCTACATGGCAGCACCTGACTGGTCCTCAGCACAGCCAGTGAGGTCAGTCCCTGCTGGGCTCACTTCTTCTGTGCCCTCCGGCTGGCCCAGCACAGGTAGTCACTTGAAGTGTGTGATCCTGGCATGCTCAGAGTGACCGTGATCACATACATTTCCCTCCTGGAGGAAAGGGTGGGATGGCTTCAAGGCCCTGAGCACGAGCGGCCCCTGCACCCTGCTGTCAGTTCTGTGAACAGGCCTGGCATCCCTGCCCTCTCTCCCGAGAGACACCAGACGCCTGGACTGGGGGCCCAGGGGCAGTGGCCTGAGACGACAGTGCATGGGACTCCAGGGCCCGCAGGCTGCAGCCACAGTGCCCTCAAGGTGCTCAGGACTGGGCCCTCGCTTGGTGCCTGTCATTCTCACTTTGTCCCCTCCTTCCTGAACCCACAGAGAAGGCTTCTGGGAGAGAATGACTCATGCACTCCCAGACTTTTCTAGCTAGGGAGGCACTGGGAGAGCTGCTCACTAGCCTCAGGCTGGACCGGAAATAGCCGTGACAATCGGGTCTGATCTGGCATGTCCTGTGCTGTGCGGGGGTTCTGCTTTGGTGAACAGACACAGCCCTTCTGACCACTTGAACTGTTGCAAGATACTTGTTCCCTTTTTCCTCTGGATTTGTGTTGATTGCAGACTGCATTGTTGTGGGAGAGAGCACACTAAGAGGGGAGACTGCCTCTGTGCCAGCCCTGCGCCACACTTCGTTCTTTTCCGGTCCCTTTTCAGGTGTGCGCGTGATCGTGACTACAGCAAAGTTAAAACTCACTCACTCAGTAGTCTCGGAACCCAGAACAGAGGGTGGCACGTGGTGGGGTTAAGGAATTGTTCGTCGACTGTAAAATATTTTGTTTACTTAACTATGAAGCGAACATTCAGTGATGTTCTAATTGCGTTCTTACTGCATGTACACTGGTTACTATTGCATCAAATTGTTAGAACTTATTTGCCATTTTACTATATTTAGATTTTACCCTCAATTTATCAGGATTAGAAATGCTGTGGCAGTGAGCATTTTTCTTCGAATAATTGTTTCTCAGTATTTTGAATTATTTTCTTAGGATAAACTCCAAGCATTTAAATTTCTAGATGAGAGAGAAAAATAAGAATTGTAGAAATTGCTTTCTAAAATATATATCCCTATTACCAGGATCGTTTGAGAATATTAATTTTATCATAATCTCATCAGCATTTGGATTATAATTTTTCAATTTTTGCTCATTTAGTAGTATAAGATGGTACCTAATTGTTTGAATTTACTTATCTACGTATGTGGTTACTAGTACAGATTGAAGAATTGTCGAAGCATTTATTTATTTTTATTTTTTTAATATATTTTATTGATTATGCTATTACAGTTGTCCCATTTCTCCCCCATCATTCCCCTCCACCCTGCACACCCCCTCCTACCCACATTCCCCCCTTTAGTTCATGTCCATGTGTCATAAGTTCTTTAGCTTCTACATTTCCCACACTATTCTTGCCATCCCCCTGTCTATTTTCTACCCACTGTCTATGCTACTTATTCTCTGTACCTTTTCCCCCTCTGTCCTCCTCCCACTCCCCTGTTGATAACCCTCCATATGATCTTCATTTCTGTGGTTCTGTTCCTGTTCTAGCTGTTTGCTTAGTTTGCTTTTGTTTTAGGTGTGGTTGTTAATAGCTGTGAGTTTGCTGTCTTTTCACTGTCATATTTTTATCTTCTTTTTCTTAGATAAATCCCTCTAACATTTCATATTATAAGGGCTTGGATGATGAACTCCTTGAACTTGACCTTATCTGAGAAGCACTTTATCTTCCCTTCCATTCTAAATGACAGCTTTGCTGGATAGAGCAATTTTGGATGTAGGTCCCTTGCCTTTCAAGACTTCAAATATTTCTTTCCAGCCCCTTCTTGCCTGTAAGGTCTCTTTTGAGAAATCAGCTGACAGTCTGATGGGAACTCCTTTGTAGGCGACTGTCCCCTTGTCCCTTACTGCTTCTAGAATTCTCTCCTTCATTTTAATCTTGGGTACTGTAATTATGATGTGTCTTGGTGTGTTCCTCCTTGGGTCCAACTTCTTTGGGACTCTCTGAGCTTCCTGGATGTCCTGGTAGTCTATTTCCTTTGCCAGATTGGGGAAGTTCTCCTTTATTATTTGTTCACATAAGTTTTCCACTTGTTGCTCTTCTTCTTCCCCTTCTGGGACCCCTATAATTCGGATGTTGGAACGTTTAAAGATGTCCTGGAGGTTCCTAAGCCTCTCCTCATTTTTTTGAATTCTTGTTTCTTCCTCGTTTTCTGTTTGGTTGTTAGTTTCTTCCTTCTGGTCCACTCCATTGATTTGAGTCCCAGTTTTCCTTCCATCTCTATTGGTTCCCCAGGTGTCTTCCTTCATTTCACGTATTGTAGCCTGCATTTGTTCATCTAATCAGTGAGCTAAATCAACCAATTCTGTGAGCATCCTGATCACCAGGGCTTTGAACTGTGCATCTGATAGGTTGGTTATCTCTTCATGGCTTAGAGGAATTGGCTCTGGAGCTTTGATTTGTTCTTTTTGAGCCATTTTTGGTGTTTTTGTTTGTTTGTTTGGTTTTGGTTTTGGTCTGGTCGAGGCTGTTACACGTAGTGAGGGGTGGAGCCTTACATGTTCCCCAGTGCGGGGCAGCCCAGTCACTGGGTTGTGACGCTGAATGTGGGGGCGGGGTCTGAGAGGGAACAATGGCGCCTGCTCCACTCTCTCCTGGATTCCAGTCCCTTCCGCGGCTTCCCCTTCACCTGGATTGTCTGTGCGCGCGAATGTGGGACCACCTGGTCAGCCAGCCACCTTGTGCAGCCTCACTGGGTCTGCACAGTTGCCACCCCACGCCTGGGATCCGCCAGCCACCGCCTGTGCACCTGGGAACTTCCAGCCACTGCTGCTTGTGTTCCCAGGTCCGCACCTCCACTTTTTCCTGCCGCGACTCCGCCCCTCTTACCGGTCTGGATGAATGGTTGTTGGACTTCCGTACAGTTCAATTTTCTATCAGTTCTGGTTGTTTTCTTGTTTCTAAATATTCGTTGTCCTTAATTTTGGTTGTGAGAGGAGGCACAGTGTGTCCACCTACGTCTCCATCTTGGCCGGAAGTTCCCTCGAAGCATTTAATAACGGTGTTTCCTCTTGTGCCATACCTATTTGAGTAGCTTGTTTATTTATTAAAATGTGGATTTTTTAATATATCTATTAGAATATAGGTTTTTTAGTTAGATTTGGGTGAATTTATCATATTAATTGATTGACTCAATTTTCCTATCATGCTGGCTGCAAACATTTTCGTAGTGTGTGAGCGTCCATTTTAATATCAGGTGTGTTATTGTGTATGTGACCTTCTGCTCTTTGGAGAGCCTGGGAACCAGGCCGCCAGAAGGACCTCGGAGATCGGAGCGGGCCTCGCCGTCTCAGAGGGGCAAACGCAGCCCGGAGAGCAGAGGCCCTGGCTCACCAGCATGGCCAGTGGGAGGGGAGCCCGGGCTGCCCAACCCCAGCTTACCACTCCTTCATCTCCAGCCCTCTGGGTGGTAGTGGGCTGCTGCCGTTTGAGCTCCTGAGAGCCCCTATTGCCCTCCTGGCCCAGAAAGTTCTTTTGCACATCTCTTTTTTGGACCAAGGCAAGCTTTGTAGGACTCTACTGAGGGAGGTGGCTGCCACTCCGATGACAAGGAGCCAGCCGTTCCATCTTTCTGACTCAGGGCATTTAAAAATATCCTGGGCTGGGGAATTTGGAGGAACCTGTAATCAATTTATGAATATTAAGCTCTTAACAGGCAGTAGATGCAGTTTTGATATTGAATTACCCTCAGAAGATGCATTAATTCATGAATATCAGCAGCCACCTGCCTGCCAGATGTTGTCCTACATCCACGGGTCTGTAAAAAAAGGGAGAAGAGGGATGTGGCCCCGGTTTCAGCTGTGCTACTGCCTGGAGGGGCTTTGGCAGCTGGAGGGCTTGTGCTTCCTACTTCGCTGTCTGCTGCTCATCACTGGGGAGGGTGGGCCCCTGGAACTGGCAGGTAACTCCTGAACTGGCCGTCAGGAGACCTGGTTTAGAAGCAAAGACCCTGTCCCCAGCTCTGCCGCCATGCAGCCTGTGTTGTCGACTCTCCAGATCCTCAAGCATGTTTGTGGTCATGTCTGTTCATCATTCAACAAACACGGGGAACACTTATTTAGTCAAGACTCTGTGCCGGTTACTACACAGAGTCTTGACTAACTAACTCAGGTTACTACACAGGTGGCTAAGGCTGGTCCACCCTCTAGGGGTTATACTTTAGTGGGATTCACGGAAATACTAATATCTACCTGTCAAACAAGCAGAATTATAAATGAGTGTAAATAAAATGCCAGGGCCCACAGAGGACCCTGTAAGCAAATTATTTGAATAGGGTTCAAGGGAAGCTTCTCAGAAGAGCCACGACTAAGCCAAGCCTTGAGGGATGGATAGGATTCTGGGTGGGGATGAGGGAGGAAGACAGAAGAGAAGGGAGAGGACCACCCAGCCTAAGGTACAGAAGGACAGACACCAGAGGGCACATGTCATCATCCAGGGTGGCTGTAGTACAGGGAGAAGTTGTGGAAAGGAGAGGTTGGATCCAGACGATTACGAATCATCAGGGGTTTTGAGAGGGATGATGAAAAGCTACATGTATGTGAAGCCTGGGAAGGTTCCGGGTCTCGTATGAAAGCATGTTAAGAAAGGAGCCCAGGAAGGAAGGGATGTGGGCCTAGGAGGTGAGGGGCCCCTGTGCTTAGCAGAAGTCTCTTTTCCTGATATGGCCGATGACACCCATCTTCTATGGCTGTTGATCCCAGTGACAGTGGATGACATGTAGGTCTCCGGTGACTCTGATTCCAGCTTGGGTCAGGCTTTTTATTTATTGGCCTCCGTGTGGTAGGCTGGAGTGGGGAGAGGGCCGGCAGACGCAGTCCTCCTGTAGTCTATTTGCTTAGCCGGGAGAAATCCTGATCATTGGTGTTTACTTGTACACACCAGGTATTTAGCAGTAAAGCAGACAGGAGGAAAAGGACAGTGTAGTGTAGAGATGACCCAAATGCTGGAAGTTTGGAGCCTCTTCTCTTTACAGGGAATTGGATACCTAATTCATTCACTGAAGTCTGGGTTCTCGGTGCTGAATTTCCCTCACACCTGGAGCTGCTCTCCTGCTGACGGTGTTTATGTGCTTCCATCCTAGATGCCTTAGGGCCGTGTGAGCTGCCCCAAAGGACTCATCCCTGGTGGCCAGAAGTCTCCAAGCAACTCACATGTGCTCGGCAGGCTCCCACTTGGTCTCCAGCTCCCACTGACACTCCGGGGAGTCCAGTCCTCTGGCCTACCCACCTGGCACCCTCCTCGGCAGCCCACTTGAGCCATGGAGGCCCCGGAGGTCCCTGTGGGCTCGCTGATTGACTTTGAGACTGAGCCCTCTACCTCCTCACCCATGGAGGCACTGCCACCAAAGCTGCAGGATGGGGACAGCTCTCAGGGCGACGGCGGGTCAGAGAGTGAGACCACAGAGTCAGCAGACAGCGAGAATGACATGGGCGAGTCGCCCTCACACCCATCCTGGGACCAGTACCACCGCTCCTCCTCCAACGAGTCCTTCTCTTCCAACCAGAGCACGGAGTCAGCCAAGGACGAGGAGGCCCTGGAGCTCAGGGAGTTCATGCGCAGCTATGTGGAGAAGATCTTCTCTGGAGGGTAAGCCCCCAAGACCTCTGCTCTTGGCTTTGTCCCAGAGAAGAGCATCACCTAGGGCCAGGGCTTCCAGCCCCTCACCAGCCAGTGATGAACCTCCCTGGAGCTTCCAAACCCTATCCCAGGTTGCAGATAGAACCAGTTGGGGAATTTTTGCCCCTTCTTCC
Organism: Glossophaga mutica; assembly: GCA_039655065.1. NCBI lineage: Eukaryota > Metazoa > Chordata > Mammalia > Chiroptera > Phyllostomidae > Glossophaga > Glossophaga mutica. The sequence continues at coordinate 28,515,309 of CM077315.1, forward strand.
CTCCCCACAATGCTGTGACCTCATCATTGCTGAGTCCAAGAGGACACTAGCTCTGTTTTCCCAGGATCTGAGCACTTTCAGGTTTCCTTCTTGCTGGCATTCCATGTCCAAGTCATGCTTGGCTAGGGGGCCGCAATTAGTAGCTGACATTAAATTTAGGGGCAATAGAAGGCAAGAGGTTTCAGTGCCCCATACTCCTTGTGATGCTCCTGGGCAGCTGAGCCTTAAGCAGCTGCTAGGATGGTGACTCTTCTTCGCACCTCCTCCTGGTAAGCAGTGTTGCCCATTGGAGCAGCAGGAAGCAGAAGTGGGAGATGGAATGCAGACAGAGGAACAGGGAATCTGTGGACAGTCCTCTAGCTCTCCCACCCTCATGTATTAATAGCTCCACCAGCAGTAAGAGGAGGCAAACAAACCCAAATTCGTGGGTGGCAGGGGTTCACCAGTAGACTTGCATCATTCAGAGCAGCGTGTTCAGGGCTAAAGGTCTTACTACTCAGACTGTCTTCTGTAGACCCAAAGCACCAGCATCACTGGGAGCTTGTTGGAAAGGCAGAGTCTTGGGCTTCACCCAGCTCCGCTGAGTCTGAATCTGCCTTTTAACAAGCTGCTAGACTACTCACACATTACCATCTGGGGAACTCTGGAAGAAGGGCAAGTTGTCCATTTTTCATTAAAGCAGTAAGAATTTCTGCCTGTTGACTCTCTGCAAAGAATCTATTCTTTTCCATCATGATTTAGGTCCCTTGTTTATAACTGGCCAAGCTGGTGTCTGCCTTTTTCAGGTATGCCTCCGTTTTCCATGCAGTTAAAAAAGGGAGAATTTCAAATGATAATCCAACTATTTGACTATCCAAAGATGCATTCTGTTTGATTTTTAATGCATTCTGGGACAGCAGGAGATGTGGCTTCCTACTTATTTTGTTTGACTAACACTGATATTTCTCCGAGCACACCCAGTTAATGAAAAGGGATGGAAGCCCAGAAGCTTGTCAGTTTTCCAGGAAGGCTGGTCTTTATTTGCAGCAGCCTGGACAGTATGGAACCTGGACAACTGGATCGGATGCATTTTCAAGAGCTTTCCAAAAAGCCCTGCAAATGACTGGCAAATTCTTGTATTTCATCTGGTGTTTGGGGATAAATGAGACCAAGATGTTTTCTACAGAACATTCAATAAATGAAATATTGCACGAGCCAATGGATCTTCAGCCCCTACTTCATATTTATAGTCATTAAACTTGGGTGGAGTGTTGGCCCCCTATGAGGAGGGATCAGAGGTGGTTTGAGCTCAGTGAGCACTTTGTGCACCCTGGAGGTGGGACTCCCTGAGGTCCCCTAGTCTCTGCCCCTCGTGCACAGACTGGGTAGAGGTCAGCAGACTGACTTGTCAAAAGCTGCGAGGAATCAGCCACCACACCCTCCCTCTGATGGATGGGAGGTGGCATTGGAGACCGGTGTCCTACTGAGACTGAGTCGTTCTGCAGTTCAGTGGGCGGATCCATGCTGGCTTCAGCCCCAAAGATTAGGGAGTTACACTACAGAACCAAGTCCTCAGAGGAGGGGGATGTCGCCCTTGTGGTGCCCGGGCCACCTAACTGGAGGCAGGAGGACAAGGGAGAAGGAACAGGGGCTTTGGAGCCAGGAAGTCTGGATGGCATCCCCGTTTCCTCCGCAGCTGTGTTGGGCCCTCCACGCCAGTCTCCCCACCTGCGCAGCAGAAGTAACACCATTCCCTCAAGGGGTCACCCAGAGGGTGAGATGGACGGATGTGGGTCAGGCAGCTGTCCTCAGCTGGGCGCAATGCCCATTCGATCCTTCCTTGCCTCTTCCCCCTACCGTTACCTTTTTTATTTCAGAAGATTTAAAGTTGTTTTTTTCTCCCTCTGCTCCTTTTTTTCAGGGAGGACTTGGACCAGGAGGAGAAAGCCAAGTTTGGGGAGTACTGCAGCAGTGAAAATGGAAAAGGCCGGGAGTGGTTTGCTCGATTCGTAAGCGCCCAGGTAAGGGCAGGTGCTGGGAGGAGTGCCCAGGTAAGGGGAGGTGATGGGGAGGGGGCTGGTGGCGTGTAGCATCCTCTCTTTCTAATTCCTCCACTCAGGAGAAAACAGTCAGGGGAAATGACCCAACAGGAAAAAAAGGTGACTCTTACCTCAAGGGGTTCGGAAAAGGCCTCTTTAGAACAGTGGGAAGAGGGAAGCAGCGCACGTGGATGGCTCGCTGGGAAGGAACACGCGAGCAAACTGGCCTGTCCGCCACGTGAAACTCCAGAGCAGCTAGGTTTTCAAAGGCAAGCATGTGGGCTACATCCAGAGATTTTTTTTTTTTAAATAACCCACAAAATTCAGTTTTTCTAGAGATACATTCAAGACAACGACGGCCTGTAAGTCCAAAAAGAATTACATTTTGTGAATATCCAATAGGCTTTTTTTTTCTGTAAAGTGGCTTAAGTTCTTGAAGTATTTCTATCACAAAGAGTTTATTCTTCAAAGAATTAGAAATGCTCGTAAGCAAAATTAGAAAAACTACTCATAAATCTACAGTCCAGAAATAGCCAGTGCTGTCATTAAGGGTCTCGTCCCTCCATACTTTTCCGTGTGTAGGTGAGTGTGTGAAGTTCCTAGTTTTTAGAATCCCATGAGGGGTAGACACAGGAAAACATCTGCCCGAGCCCCCCTGAGCTATGGTCACTGCTGGGGTCCTGGTTTCCGTAGATCAGGGGCGGCTGCTATGGTCCTGGGCTCTCATCCCAGCTGCCTTGCGGGGTGCTCAGCCTGGTAAGCCTGCAGCCTCTCTGAGCTGCTGTGTACCTCTGCCACCTGGCTGCCCTGGTGACGTGTCTGCCCTCTCCCCGGACAGCGCTGCAATTCCAAGTGTGTCTCGGAGGCGACCTTCTACCGCCTGGTGCAGTCTTTTGCAGTGGTCCTGTTCGAGTAAGTAATGCTGTTGAGCTTCCCTCCCTGCCCTGCCCCGTAATGACCCGGTTGTGAGTAACAGCCGAACGAGTCAGCAGCTCGCAGTTGCTGGGATACACCCAGCGTCAGCTACAAGGGGAAGTCAAGACGGGCATCTCGGCATCTCGTGGGAGGGAGTTAGTGAGAACCCTTACCTGACAGCAGAGATTAGAGGACCGCAGCTGGGTGTGAATAAATTCCTCCACTCAGATAGATCCTCAGGACAGGCTGTGATTACACACTGTTGGCCTTACCCTCCTCCGTCAGAGATCTGGAATTTTCTTGATTTCCTGTTGTGAAGTACTTCAGACTCAGTAACCGCCCACTTAATGATATGATTGGATGACATAGCCTGCTTCCAGCAGGAATTTGGCGCTGCTGGAGCCTTTAGTCACAAAGGCATTCAGCCAGTGTGGGGAGGTGGGCAGGGCCCTTTCGCCTCTGTGAGCTGTGGGGGGCATGCCTGGGACTGGGGGGGGGGGCTCTCCCCCTGAGGCCCCATGGCTCTAGGGCTGCGTCAGAGCAGATGACGTATCCTCCAAATGACAGATCTCAGGGACACATTTAAGCCTGAGGAAGCCAAGCAGTGGCTCTAATGACCCAGTAGACAGGACAGGATGTGCGTGGGAAAGGCAGGGGCTGATCTGACAATCAGGTGTGTCCCCTTTCACCCCCATCACCTCAGCGTGGCCTCAAAGCAGGTCCTTGTCCCGTGGCTTATACCATGGCCACCTCCCTGTGTCCCCGTGTCCATTTTGTCCTTCCTGTCCTCACAACAGAAATGTAGCTCCTCTCTTCGACCTTAGTGTCCCTGTGTCTTGGTGTTGACTCACCTGTCCTGCCACAGACATGGGGCGTTCGCGCCCTGCAGGAAAGCGACCAAAAGAGCCGAGGATCAGCGTGTTTCCTGCGCTTGCTCAGAGCATACCCCCCCCACCCCGTGCAGGATGCAGTCCTGGTGGGGGACCTGGGTATGCCCGCCTCAGCGGGGGGCGCACGGGGAGCTCACGCCAAGCAGCCCTGAGGCTGCCTCATGTGCAGCGTGCTCTCAGGTGCCGAAGACATTTCAGCTTCCAGGCATTTGCACCCGCAGGCGTTTTCATGGACCCAGGGTTTGTGCACATTTGCCTGTCCCACCTGGTCACACGGTTATTTAATTCTCAATGTCCTTCGTAGTTTTCCTTAAAAAAATAGAATTGGGGGAAAAATTAAATTCACGTTTCAACCCTGCCAAAACACAAAATCTTTTCATTACTTTGTGAGCATATATATTGTATTTTTTGTATGGTTGCAAACAAAACAATATAAAACTTCATAATATTTTGAAATATTTATTATTTTTAAAATATGACTTATATAATGTTAAATTTATTAGTATCTTTAGTATATATACTTTTATTTAGTCTGTTATGGTTTTATTAGTAGTTCAGTTCTCTAAACTTATTAAATTATTTTTATATTAAAAGATTGACAAAAATGGCCCAAACCCACCATCTGGATCATTCTGGTTGACTTTTTCTTTAAAGTATTGCTTGTCCAAGGTTGAAAACTAAACAGGAAAGAAAAGCACAAAGGGAAATAGGATGCAAAGGTACACAGAAGCCTGAGATGAGAAAGAAAGCCTCATCCTTGCTGGTGTGGCTCAGTGAATTGAGCACCGGCCTGAAAACCAAAGGGGTGCTAGTTCAATTCCCAGTCAGGGCACACGCCTGGGTTGTGGGCCAGGTCCCTAGTAGGGGGCGTGCAAGAGGCAACCACACATTGATATTTCCCTCCCTTTCTTTCTCCCTACCTTCCCCTCTGTCTAAAAATAAATAAATAAAATCTTTATTAAAAAAAAAAAAGAAAAGGAAATCCTCTTTCACTCCCTTTTCTCTCACTTTAGATCCACCTCCCGACGGAAACCTCTTGTAATGATGCACATATCAGCAATTTTTTTTCAAAAAAGCATTACATTTACCTACAGCTCTGCACTTGCAATGGCTATGTAGTATTGTAACGTGTCACTGCAGCGTAATTTATTCAACGCAAGCACTGTCAGTGGCATCGAGCTTATCCCTCTTCATTTCTTCTCAAACTCCCACTGCCTCAGGGGACATCGCTGCAGCGTCAGCACCAGTCACAGCGCAAAGTCCTAGCGGCAGACAGGCCCTCTTTGGGAAGTTTCTCCCTTTATTGTTCGCTAAGTTGAGTAGATCTCTGTGTATCTTATAAATTTTAATATATAGTAAGCGTAATATAATATAGTCAGTGTAATTCCTTACATTTGTAGAACATTCTTTGGTGTATAAAAGGTTCTGGCACATAATAATTTGATTTTCAGTAAGTAACATAGAACAGGGAGGCCTGTATATTCTCGGTGGTTCTCATGTGCCATCCCTGGGCCAGCAGCCTCAGAACATTGGCTTCACGAGACAATTTGTTAGAAATGCGCTTTCTTGGGATCTGCCCCAGACCTATAAACCACACACTTTTTGGAGGCCCAGCAACCCACAGCTTCCCATGCCCTCAAGGTGATTCTGATGCTGCTTCAGTCTGCGAACTATTGACTGGAGTGCATCATCTAAGGCACTGCCAGTTCCCAAGAAGCAGGAGCTGGAGGGCCCGCTTTGACCTGAGACCCGAGGCCCGGCTTCCAGTCCTGGTGGGCTCCTGTACGTAGGGTCCAGCTTCCTGGGCCTTGGCTGTTCCAGCTTGAAAATGAAGAGGTCGGGCCCAGCGTCAGACCCAGTTCCCGCTGCGTGCCTGCAGATAACTCACCTAATTGGGCTAAGGGGGATTTTTTTGTTGCCTAAGTTGCTTTTGGGGAGTGAGCTATTCATTTAGCATGTTTGCAAAGTATTTTGGTCTTGTTTCATGAATTTCCAGTAAGAAAATGGAGTGGAACGATCATGTGGCCAGTCAACCTTGCTTCTCGTTTCAGGTGTCATCAGATGGATGACTTTGGGCCCGCCAAGAACCTCATGACCATGTGCTTCACTTACTACCACATCGGTAAGCCATGGGGGCGTGGCTTACGTGGAGGGCACACCTGGAAACTCAAGACTTGTTGACTTCCAACATCACATCAAATGAGGGTTTCTTCCTAATTAAAGGCAAAGCTGTCAGGTTTCCAGAAAACAGCGAAAGCCAATGTTAGGGAAGGAATGAGCAAGGAGTGAGATTCCCAAAGCCAGAGCCGTGGTCTGTGTTGTGGGTGGAGTGAGGGACCGCCCACAGTGCGAAGGAGACCACCCTCTGGCAGGGAGTGAGGGAATGGACACGTTCAGCAGGACATTCCATCGCGGACACTGTTGCGTGTAAGGACATCAGTTTTAGGTTTTAGCACATAGGACACAGGGCTGGCTGTTGAAGGAAGGTGAAGGAGCAGTCTGGGATCTTAGGTTCCCAGGCGTGGGCTGGAGATGCCTTCGTGAGGAGTATAGACTTCTCGCTGAGGCTCTGACAGCTCTTCCAGCTCTTCCAGCTCATTCCGTTGAACTTTCTGGTGCACTGGAGATAGAGGGCTCTCCGTCTTGAGCTGCTACAACACAGTCTCATTCAGGCCACCGGAAGAAGGAGGTTGCTGGGCACCTGCGTGCGGACTAGAGCCAAGTTGGGGCACCCTCCCCACAGGACCCACAGGTTCCCTCTTGTGGTGCATCCCTGTCCTCTGCAGCTTGGCTTGGTCCCCTCCTCGAGCCCAGCAGCCACCCTCTCCATCCCCCTCATAGCTGCCCCGACTGCCTGAGCTCAGCCAGACCACATCACTGGGCAGGCTTTTGGTTCTGGGCCCCTCATCAGCCATCTTTGGGTCAGATGGGGACCCCTCATCCAGCCTGTGGCTCTTCCTTCTCACAGAACAGCTAGATGCTGCCTCTTTGAATCAGACCTGTACACAGAGCAGCTTCAGTTAGTAGGAGGCAGTCAGTGCCTTGGCCTGCAGAGGGCCCTTTGACCTGTAGAGGACGCCTTGTCCTATAGGGACACCTTGGTCTGAAGAGGGCACTTTGGTTTGTAGGAGGCCCTTTAACCTGTAGGGAGTACCTTGGCCTGTCCAGGGGGTGTCTTGGCCTGAAGGTCCACATACTGCCCTTAGAAAGGGCCCTTCTCCTGTTGCTTCCACTCGCCCTGTCCCTTCTCCCAGAACACCCCCCTCCCGCCATCTCCCTCAGCGGTGTCAGGCCCCGACTTCAGGGTGCCCTCAAGCCTGTCTGCAATCTGCTCTCCTCCTCCCACCACGAGGAAACAACGCCCCCCTCGTCCTCCAGCCCTGGGCCTCACTGCCCCGTCACTGCCTTTTACCTTGGGCTCTCACCCTGTGTGCGCATCGCTCACCTCCTTTCCGGACTGCGTGCTTCTTCGGGGTTGGATCCTTGCCTGTTTCTCCTGTAGCCCCTGCGGCCCCAGGCTGGTCCCTTGGACAGTCAGTGCTTAGTGCCTGCCCCAAGAGAGGGGGTGCCCAGGCTCACGGCCTCTCCGGGGCGCCTCTGAGCCTCTTCTTCCTGCTGCCACACCCCGGCCATTGTGGAAGGAGGTCTTGCAGCCACACCAGAGCAGCTCCAGCAGCTAACAGGAGTTCCTTTCCACCGTCTGTGGTAGCTGCTGCACAGTGTGATTCTTACTCCCGCTCTGTCTCTAGGCAAACCGCACCTGCTTCCCTCCGAGTCCAAGGAGAAGCCCGCAGGGAGCATCGACTCCTACTTGAAGTCCGCCAACAGCTGGTTAGCGGAGAAGAAGGACATTGCCGAGAGGCTGCTGAAGAACACATCGGCCAAGACGGAGAACGTCAAGGGCTTCTTCGGGGGGCTGGAGACAAAGCTGAAGGGACCCCTGGTCAGGAAAAGCGAGTAAGTGTGGCCTGGTGTGTGTCCCCGTCTGACTGTGGGGAAGGGCGGGCACGCAGGCGAGACGAACAGCAGAGGTTGAATTAAGTTCGAGGGGCCGAGGAGGCCCTGGCCTGGTAGCGGAAGAATCTGTTCGCCTTTGGCAATCTTTGGGGCCTAGAGCCGCTCCCGAGAGGCGCAGCTGCCAGCCCAGCTTGACTCCCTGCCCCACCCCCACCCGATTTTTGTAGGATTTCCAAATGCTCTTCCGTTTGTTGACATGCAGGGATGTCCCCCGTGGGTCCATGTTTTCTAGGACGGATGAGAAGCATATGGGAATTGGTAGGGGGGAAGTGACAACCCCCCGCCCCCACCACCTCCTCTAACTGTGGGAGGGCTTGTGATGAGGAACGAGGCAGGCTCAGGAGAAACCGCCGTCCCCAGGACAGCAGCCCTCCCTCAGAAACTCAGGACCCTGGTAACAGGCGTGTGTAGACACTGAAGCTTCCACAGAACGGGGTGTGTCAGCAAGAGAGCTCTGGGCCCAGGGCTGGTGCTGGCCACCCTGGGGTCCCTGCTGTCACCTCCAGTGGCTTGGTTGCAACAAGGGGACGTGGCTTTATTCCTTTTCTGGTCCACATGTTTTAAATTCAAGAAAACAGCACAGAGCATCCTAAATTCTAAGACTGGCAATTGATCAATGTAGCATTGATTCAATAGAAATTTTTTTTAGAGAAAAAACATTAAATGTACACATTGGTTATGACACTGAATCCCGTTTCAGCAAGGTAAAATGGTTTCTTTGAGAGAGTGTGGGGGTCGTAGGGTCACGCTGTCTGTGGTTTCTCTCCTCCAGCGAGGATGAGAGCAAGCCCAAGGACAAGCCTCAGAAGACTGGTGAGTGCCTCCCGAGGGCCCCGTCCCTGCGGAAGTCGTCCACCCGCCCCGCCTTCCCTGGCAGCACCCACCAGCAGGTTCCTAACCCTCCTGGGGCTCCACTGCCCTGCACACGAGGCGCTGCCACAGGGGACTCCCCAGTCACCCTCCGCTCCTGTCTGTTTCCTCACTGAACTTTTGAGAAAAGCCGCTTCTCTAGGGAGGGGAACTGGGAACTGAACTCCTTATCCCAGGGAAGCGGAGGGAAGTGTGACCCGGGGAGCAGGAGCCTTCCAGGGACCTCAGCAAGGGTCCTTGCCAGGGATGAGGAGTGTCATCACCACCCACGGGCCGCAGAAAAGCTGTCATGCAGTGTCAGCCGTGCATGTCCATGGTCCCTGGGGAGGAGCAGGGCCCTCAGCAGCATTGCCGTGGGGCTTGCCAACGTGTGGGTGCGGCCAGAGCCCCACTCAGTCGCTCTCCCCCTCCCACAGTGACTGTGAGCAGCCCAGAGGAGGAGAGGAAGGGGGAGAAGATCTACCTGTACACGCACCTGAAGCAGCAGCCCATCTGGTAAGCACCCCCTCACCTGTGGGGCAGCAGCCGCTGCGCCTCTGTCTTTGTCAGAAGTGAGGGTTACACACGCCCATGAGGATCGTCAAAGTAGCAGAGACGAGCAATAGCGAGGGCCAGTGAGGATGTGGAGAAACCGCGACCCTCGTGTGCTGCTGGCGGGATTGCCACGTGGGGCAGTCACTTTGGAAGACAGTCTGGCGGGTCCTCAGAAGGTTAAGCAGAGAGTTCCCCCATGACCCAGGGACTGCACCCCTGAGGATGTACTCAGAAGAGTTTTAAAACACGTACTCGAGCAAAAGCTTGTGCGCGTACGCTCGTAACAGCACTATGCGCAACAGCCAAACGGTGGGGACACTCTGACGTTCGTCTGCACGGGCACTTGATGTGCAGAGACACGAAACTGGACATCTCCGCGCCGGGGAGCGTTCTCCAGCCGTGCAGAAGAATGAGGCGCCGACACCGCCAGGCACGGAGGGGCCGGGAACGCGTTCTGCCAGACCAGAAGGCCACGCAGTGCCGCTGCATTTATATAAAATGTTCGGGACGGGCAGGTCCCTGGAGGCAACGTAGCTTCGTGGCTGCCAAGGGCTGAGGGGAGTGGGGAATGACGAGCGACTGCTGACGGGTCTGGGGTTTCCTCATGGGCTGACGAGAACACTGGCACTTTGGGCGTAGGGTGGTGATGGCCGCACAACGCCGCGAACGTACTGAAAACTACAGACTGCGTGCTGTAGAAGAGCGAATTTTACGGTGTGTGAGTGATAGCCCAGTAAAGCTGTTGTGCATATTAGGGTTGAGGTCGAAGTGAGAGGCCGGCGGTCAGGGCCGGTCTCGCCCTCTCTCTTGCTCCGTGGACGATCACCTGTGCGGCTCTGACCCCTCCGAAGGCTCTCCACCACCACACGTTAGTTACGCGCCATTGGCGGTGTGCGGGCACCTGGACCCCGCAGGGCGTCAGACGTGCACCTCCCTCAAAGAGCTCGGTCTCGCTGTGGGACGAGGGCCGGTGAGCAGTGTGGCCAGAGGGCTGGGCTGGAGCTGGCCAGAAGCCCCCACGGGGAGGTGCCACCTGAGCTGCGCCGGGCTCAGGAAGATGCAGGGAGAAGTGGGAACTGACCAGCCTGTCACGCCTGGCAAACGATTTTAGCTCAGCACCTCTGGGCCTTGACTTGGGGACTTGTCTCATTAGCTGCAACAGGACAACAGCCCTGAAGGGCCAGGTGATGAATATTTTAGGCTTTGCCAGCAACCTCTCGACTGTGCTGTTAGACAATCTGTAAGGGAGTGGGCGGGGCTGTGTTCCTGTAAACACTGATTGACACAGGCAGGCAGTAGCTGGACTTGGCCCACCTACCACATCAGTAGCTTGCCGACCTCTGGCCTTCCCTAAGAGGAATGCTTCTTACTCTGTGTCCCTGTAAACACGTTTGCTCTCGGCACGTCTCTGCCAGGTTCCTGTTTATGTTGCCGGTGCCTGTTCTAGAAAAGCTAGTCTGTCCGAACCCCCTGCATTCTCCTGGGGGCCTCAGCAGGAGATGGAGAAGCAGGAAAGGGCCCTGTCTGCATCCTGTCTGTGGCAACTTCAGCTTTGACCTGAAGAACCCAGAGCTCCCCAGCTCCGCCCCACCTTCCCCCGAGCTATGGAGTCACCTGGGGGAGAGATGCGCAGGTGCTCTCACCGTGCTTGGCCCGGAGCCCAGGGAGGTGCCTGATTTAGGACAGAGGCCTATGCTCGTTTTCTCTTCTCAGCCCTAACTTCCTGAGACCTGTAGATCACCCAGATGTGGCGGGACACTCCACCCCCTCGTCCCTCAAGTGGGCCGAGAGCTGCCCTTCCCTCCTCGCTTGGAGAGAAGTGACGTGTGTCTCTGTCTCGCAGGCACACACTGAGGTTCTGGAATGCGGCCTTTTTCGACGCTGTCCACTGTGAGAGGAGAAAGCGGTCCCCCACGACCAGGTAGGAGCAAAGTCTGGGCCGGCTTTCCTCGGGGAAGAGGACCTGGGAGAGCTTTCTTTTCCTGTTCTGAAGAGGAGAGCGAAGAAACGGCTGAGTCCATGCATCTGCGTTTCTCCTTCGACCTGACCCCGTCCGGCCTTGGGCCCTGCAAGCTGCCTGCAGTGTCCGGGGCTCAGAGCTGTGTGGGCGGCTGGGATACTTGGCTTGCATGAGCGCTTCCTGTCCTGGGGCTCTGGCATGACTTGGCCTGACCCTCCTAAGAAATGCAGACTCCCGCTGAATGAGACCATCAGGACCCCCTAGGACCACTCTGCCTCTTCTCTGTGAGAAGTCTCAATCCTGAGCACGAACCACTGCTGCAGGAGCCTGGGGTGCGGGGCTGGCTGCCACTCCCAGACTTTTTGCTTTAACATCTGGAGAAATGCAGTTGCTGCTTTCAACTCCTCTGGTTTGCAGCCCTTCCCAGCCTCCCTGCGGGTGGCCTTGCCACTTCAGAAGACCCCTTGGGTGACTCGTTTCACAAAGCACGTGGCGGCAGTGAGGGGTTGGCGCAGTGAGGGGTTGGCGCTGATGCCATGGGACTGCTGCTCAGTTCTCTCTCTGGTCACAGTGAGCTAAGGTTGCCACCCACTGCGTGCAGCGCTGGGCAGGACGGGAGCAGCCCTCCCGACCCTGGGCGCCTTTATGGGCCCCCCAGTCCTGGGACTTTGAAGCCTCTGAACCTGTCCTCAGTAACAAAATGAATTCCCTCTTCCCTAGCACTGGGAGACCTCTTAGCCTTTGTCCCTTGCAGGAGAGAGAGCAGATCCTGCTGTTTAAGTCTTCGGTCCACTAACACAAGGGGAATCTCAGATGAAATCTTCCTGCTTGGGTGGCAACCAACTGCAAGGGGAGCGGAGTGAGATGGCCTGCCTGTAGCCCCAGCAGTCAGCTGTGACTGGGTTCCAGGGAGGCAGAGGGGGCACGTGGCGGGGGAGCGCTGACACCCTTCCCAAGGACTCTAGAGAGAACTCGACACTCTGCGGGGAAAGGAGACAGAAGGAAATGCTCGGGTGCTCGTAGGCGGATGGGGTTCCTCTTGTTGCTCAGCTCTCAAGCTCCTAGGAAACAGATTTGCCTCGATATCCTGTCTCGCTCTGTCCCTCTCCGTTTCTGCCTGTAATAACCCTCCTTCTTTCGCTTGTTCTCTTTTTCCATCCACATATCTTGCATGACTTTGACATGTTCCTCTGTTGACCTGTTTCTGCTGCCGCTCCAGAGGGGATGCTGGAGAGGAGGAGAAGAAGAGGTGTGTGTCCATGTGACTTTGTTCATGTTACAGTGCTGGGGGTTCCCTCCAGGGCCACCTCAGGGTGGGCGGGGGGCCAGAGCCCAGACCCAGGTGCCACTCCGCGCTGGCAGCCAGCGGTGAGGGTGTCCCTGGGAGGCAAGCTCAGTGCTGGGACAGGCTGGTGATGGGTGAGACCTCTCCAAGGACAGAGCACCCCAAAATAGGAAACAAATAAGGCACCCCGGATCTCCCAGAGGGCCCAGTGGGAGTTCAGAGAGGAAAAAGCAGTGAAGTCCAGAAAGTCAGCTCCGATTTTGAGCAAATCGAGCTCTCCCGGGCCACTCGGGCCCCTTCCAGGCAGACGTCCAAATGGCCCCGCCGCTTTGCTCGTCACCGGGGTCCTGGCTCGGAGGCCGTGGGCGGCCGCAGACGACCTGCCTCCCGGGGGCCGCAAACCCGGTGGTGTGTGGGATCTGCCAGACCCTCGCCCACCACAGCAGGTTTGGGGGTCACAGAGAGTGGGCAGCTGCTCTCTCCCAGCCTAATGGGGAGCCTGTGTGAGTGAGGGGGTCCCCGAAGAGAAAGGCCTAGACCTGAGCTGTTTCCTGGCAGTAGGGTCTGACCCTCACTGTTTGAATTTTATGTTTGTTGGACATCTTTTGTAATATATTTTTAGAGTTAAAATCCTGCCTACTCAAAATATTGTTTCTGATACAATGATTTCCCCCGCCCTGTGAACATTTCCTAAAACATGCTTCCATTTATCAGTGATATCTTTTTAGTGCTTATTATATTATAAGAAATCTTGTTTCTTTTTTTTTTTTAGATTTTATTTATTTATTTTTAGAGAGACCAGAAGGGAAAGAGGAAGAGAGGGAGAGAAACATCAGTGTGTGGTTGCCTTGTGTGCGCCCCCTACTGGAGACCTGGCCTGAAACCCAGGCATGTGCCCTGACTGGGAATTGAACCGGCAACCCTTTCGTTTGCAGGCCGGCGTTCAGTCCACTGAGCCACACCACCCAGGGTGGAAGTCTTGTTTCTTACGCAGTCTTACTATGGCTCTAAAAGGAGCATTTAGGCGTAAGCAATACCTCCTTTCATAGAAGCCCCCTGAGTTCCTACAGTCTCTCGGGGGAAGGCGATTAACCAGCCTCCTGGAGTGAGGCTTCTTAGCGCCACTGCCGGTGCCCCAGCACTGTGGCCTCCCAGCCGGTCAGTGCTGAGCCTGAGAGTGGAGGCCAGCCTCTGGGCCTCACGGGTCTTCTCACCGGAGAGGATGTGGTCTGACACGCACATCTCGGACCTGACCCCGGGACACCCAAACATGCCCCGGGTCCTGCCCGGAAGAGTGGCAGGTGTGGCTCCGAGACTGGGGGCGGGAGGGTTGGCTGTGACTCCAGGGCAGCTTCACGCCGCCGGCGTTCTCTCTCCTCGTGGGTAAACCTCTGGCAGTGCCGACAGTGTCCTCTCTGTTCTCAGAGGTGGAGACATCTCCATTCCAGGAGCCTGCCCGTTCTTTTCTATCCTTACCTGAGGGTATGTTTTTATCAACTTTAGAGAAGGGGACAGTGTGGGAGAGAGAGAGAAATATTGACTGGTTGCCTCTTGCACACGCCCTGACCAGGGATTGAACCCACCCCCTTTCGGTGCACAGGACAGCGCTCCAACCAACTGAGCCACGCCGCCTGGACAGGCTTCCCACCCTTCAGGCTGTGGGTCACATCTTGATACCCCCTGCAGCAGTCTAGACACACATTCCGCCCTCTGTGGGTTTTAGGCCTTCACTGGTATTGGGTGATGGCTCTGTGTAAAGGAATTGATTTGCCTGTGGGCATCGCCTGATTGACTGACTGCTAATGACCTTCCACCTCTTTCTTCAGAGGTTGGATTAAAGGTCCCTGTTCGACCCCTGGTCACGGCAAGAAGAACCACCCTCTCACCTGGGCCAGGAGCAGTGCAGTCAGGGCCCCTGCGCTGCGTGGCTCTGAGGGGTCTGGGCTGTGCCAGGTGCAGCCTGCGCACCCGTGCGCAGCAGGCCTGGACGTAGTATGGGGGCCTCTGCGCCAGGGCGACCCTAAGGCTGGCCACTGGGGAAGGGTGGGATTAGTGTAGGAGCTGGGGGCACATTCTGGGTCTCTCCGTCGCCCTTCTCACCTCTGCCGTGCCCCTGATGTCCTGCGCCCTCCCACTAAGCTGCAGCAGCAGGCGGGGGGCTCCCGGGGCCAGGAGGGAGGGAGGGAGGGCAGGGGAGGCGTCGGTGTTCTCGGTTCTATTTCTTTTCCTCTGGCTTCTCCATTATCCCAACCCCTCGTCCCTCATCCCGCCTCCTCTCTCCCTCTTCTTCAATCTTTCTCCTGATCTTGTGTTAGTCGGGTTCATCAAGCAGCGTTTAATTTGTAAGAGAAATAGGCTACAATGACTCCTCCTCACCGTCTGCATCTGCTGCAAGTAGCGCCTGTCTCCAAAAGGCACAAGGGCATGGGGGAGGAAGGAGCGCAGGGCGGGACGGTCACCCATCCACTGGGGACGAGGAGAGGGGGAGGCAGGCCACCGCGGTGAGCTGACGGGGCCGGCGTCCGTGCGGGAACACGGAGTTAACGTCACTCAAAGGAAGGCCCCCCCAGTCCCGCCCGCAAAGCCGCACTGACTGCGTCCCTTTCTCGTGGGGCCTTCACACTTCGTGTTGGAGGCCCTGTGCCGTCTTTGTGGTGGGCACAGGTCACGGTTCACTGGGGCCTGCGGGGAGAACGTGACTTTGGTGCCCGTGCCCTGGGAGAGGTGTGGAGAGTCAGCGTCGGCTGTGAGAAAGCCAAGGGGAGGACGTGACGGCCCAGACCCCCCGGCCGGACAGTGCGGGCAAAGGGCCCTTCCCACTTCCCCGCTCCCTGTGGCTGTCGCCTGCAGCGGGCCACTCCCTCTCCAGCGAGCCAGCACTGCCAAAGCCAGCGAGGCCCGGGGACACAGCTCGTGCCTGAGAGCCTCCTCGTGGTAGTCTGGACGCCCACCCCCATGGGTGACACACAGGGTCCTTTCCTCCGCTGGTCTCTTTGCCCGTAAAATGGGGCCAGGACCTCCCATCCTCGAACAGTAGAAAAGGGCCTGGGATCCTCTCCTCCTAGAGAATGTCCTGGCGACCACTAAGCACACGCCCTCTCCAGTGGTAGAAAGTGTGTGAGCTCCTGGATCCCCTCACCCTAGGAAGGGTGTGTGAACAAGTGTGTGTTCGGGCCCCCAGGCAGAGTGTCGGAACTCTGGTGGGCTTCGTGTAAGAGCCAGCAAACGCTCCTGCGGGAGGAAGGCCGTGCCCAGGGACCGCTGACACCCGTAGGTCAGAGCAGGGTGGGGCGCGTGGCTGGGGCCGCAGCAGCACCCTGGACACCCTGTCCTGTCACCTGTGCTTGCAGGGAGAAGTGGTGCCACATGACCCAGGAGGAGCGGGACGACAGCCTCCGCTTCAACGAGAACATCACGTTCGGGCAGCTGGGGTAAGAGCACTGGGGGCCGAAGCCCCACCCCTCATGACCCAGAGGACATGGGGGGAGCGAACCCAAGTCACCCCCAGAAAGAGAAAGCGGGGCAGAGGCGCTGACACTGACACTCAGACCCGGTGAGAACACTCGTCCCTCACGATGTCACACATCCGTGACACGGTATCGCTATAACTGTAAAGTCTTAAACAGCTTGAGCATATGATTCATTACATTTGGCCTGGATTCCAGTTCCTGATTCGTCCGCCTCCTGTGCCCACACCTGGTGGCAGGCAGTTTCACTGTGAGCAGTGCGGGCTGCCTGACGAAGCAACGTTTTATTTTTAGCTTCTGTCTGACAATTCCAGGCTGCACGTTGGGCCTCCAGGACAGCAGGGCCCAGGGCCCAGTTCCCCTCTCCCCAGGGAGGAAGGAGGGGCGCTGGCTCACGGGTGTTTCTCCCCGCAGCACGTTCACTCACAACATGCTGGCCTTCGGGCTGAACAGGAAGCTGTGCAACGACTTCCTGAAGAAGCAGGCTGTGATCGGCAACCTGGATGAAGGTGAGTCGCAGCCAGAGGCGGGCCGGGCTGGCGGGTTAGGGACAAACGCTCTGCAGGCCAGAACTTCCCCTCCGCGCAAAGGACTGTCCCTATTCGAATGAGAAATACGACATGAAGCTATCTGGCTAGGTCGCTCCTGCTCTGATTCTGTCTACTTAAAGGCCGAGATGCTTCTCGTGCTGTTTGGAAATCCATTTCTGCCGGGGAGGACTGGCTGGGGGTGGGAGGAGCTTGCCAGCTCAGGGTCGATGGTCGGGGACGAAAGTAAAGAGGGAACTTGGAGCTCCAACTCTAAACTTGAAAACGGTCCAACTCCCCAGGAGTTGCCCCTCCTTCCAGTGGCCACCACATGCCCCCTTTGTTTCTTCAATCTCACTGCTGCAACAGGGTGGGGGGCGGGGAGGGCGGAAAGGGGGTTTTGAGGTTTGTCAGAGTTTCTGGCTTCTGTAACAAAAAGGGACACGTTGCCGATGTGAGCCCCCCTAACCTACAATGGGGTCCACCTTCATGCATTGCCCCACCCACTACAAACAGTATCTCTTCAAGGTCCCCAGACTTTCACCTAAGTGTACATTTGGGTTGGCTGATATTTAAAAGAAAACAAAAAACAAAAAACTTCATCTTGCATCGAGGCAAAGGAGCCACAAAAGCGTGTCCTCGGGAGGTGGAGGAGTGGTAGAGTGCCCACCACACCAGCAAAGTTCAAGACGCTGTCCCCTCCCCTGCCACGTGGCCCCCCCTGCCATCTCCAGGACCCCGGCCCAGCTCCCAGGACACAGCTCACCTGCCCACACAGTGCCTTCCACCGGCTTCCGGGAGGGCCTGCGGGGCCATCCTCTGGGTCATCGTTTCCGTAGTCAGGGGCTCCCCCTTTCCAAGGAGCCCATTTCCAGGCTCATGTTCATGCCTGACGTGCAGCATGCGGGGCCGGGGGCTCTGGGCCACCTCGCACCTCCCGAGCCCCATGCCCACTGCCCCGATGCGGTCCTGGCTTGTCCCTGCCCAGTGAGAAGAGCAGGACCTGCCTGTCTGTGCCACCATCTTTCTTCTCCAAAGTAGCATCCGTCTCTCTTCCAGAGCAATACAAGCTGCTGAGCGACCACATCGAGCAGATGGCCACTGAGTAGGCCACGGGAAGTTGCCAAGGCGTTCCTCAGGAGGACTGAGGGTCCACACCGCTCCCCTGGGCCAGCGACTGGCTGCCACCCCACCCGACGACCCTGCATGACATCGGCAGCACCCGGAGCCGCTCCACGCTGCCCCAGAACTAGCGGTTAGAAGACTCCAGTTGCCTGTTTTCCCCACCTTCCCTCTGCCTACGTCTACTCCCCCTTTCACGTGCCAAAGTGTCCCTGGGACGAGGTGGCCGTCCATACTCCGGAGTATCGGGACCTGAAGGAAGAGGAAGGAGGCCGGGGCGGGCACAGGGCAGTGTCTGCCCATAGGCCCCTGCAGGAGAGAGAGGGTGAGGTGCACATGGGAACGTGGACAAGGGCAGCTGTGAGCCAGCACACACCCGCGACACGGGACATCACAGATGACGATCTGGGACCCCCCGCTTCAGGCTTGGGACAGGGCGGACTCCCACAGTCGGGGCTCCTGCAGGGCAGAGGGGTGGTAGCCCTCTCAGTGTTGGTCCATGGCTGGGGCTGGCTTTTCCCTGGCTTCCCGCTCCATGTGACAGGAGCCAGAGTCACAGGAACCTTGGGGGAGAGAGAGACACCTCCCGATTTAGGGAGGGCGAGGGCCTGGCCACAGGCAGTGCTGTGGCGCACCCCGTGGGAGAGCACCGAGCTGTCCCTGTCACACCAGCTGAGATGTTCCCGGTCGACCATCACTTCTTTCTGCCGCAGAGGGAGTCCTGCCCCTCGCTCCCTGGGAGTAGCGTCAGGCTGTCCGTCCCAGGAAACAGCACAGAAGAGAGGTTTCTTCAGTACATGTGAGACAACCGCCCTTTCTAAAAGCAAACAGTGCTGCTCTTTATTTCCAAAAAGACAGGGAAATCTGTGTTGGTTTTCCGGACAGCGGGGCACAGATGGCCCCCCCCACACCCACCCCCGGCAGCGGCCATACCAGGCCCTGTAGTGGAGTGGCCTCGGGGCGTTGGGCCCTCCACCCCAGCAGCCTCCGGGCGGCACCTTTGTCTTCTGCAGCCCAATCCCTTTGGAGCTCTTTCCTGCAGACTCTGTCGATACCCCCTCATCTCAGTCCAGTGCCTGGGAAGCACGGCTCTTCTCCCTGAGTTCGTGTCAGGCACAGCAGACCAGCCCAAGGAGGCTGAAGTCTGACCTGCAAGCTTTCAGCATGCTGGCTCCTGCAGTGTAAATATTTCAGCCTGGCTCCCTCCACCTCCCGCCCGTCGCTCTGGGGCACTGACCTTGAAATAGGCTCCTGGGCTGGCTCTCGGTCCTCCTGTCCTGTTTTCCCTGCTACCTCCTCCGACTCGAAACCGCATCACGCTGCCGTCTCCTCGGGCGCAGCAAATGCATGCCTGGGGGTCACTTTTCCAGCCCGCGTTCAAAAGGATTCCCTGGTGGGTTGCCTTCCTGGAATGTTCCGGAGAAGAGCAGCTGTTGGCTGAGCCACTGAACGCACGTCTGGATAATCGTCAGGGGCGCTGTGAGACGTGGCGCAGTCTGAGCATGTGCTGTGAAATGTCACCAGGCCAAAGAGCTGGGGGGCGGGGCTTCAGAAACCCGGCTCATTTTTGATGGCCGTGTATGTGTGTGTGTGTGACATCAGCCTCTCTGGTGATGTCACTAAACGAAGCACAGCTGTGTTGCTGGTTTGCTTGCCCCGTGCAGGGACAGGTCGCGCAGGCTGGAGTTCCCCCAGCCCCAGCCCCGCTGTCGGGCCAGCGATGGTGCATGTCTCTACTGAATACATTTCAGAGAAATGACATCAAACTGGTGGGTGTGTGGGCCCCTCCTCCTCCAATGCCTCCTTCGGGTAATGCATCCCCCTAAAACGTGCAGCCATGACCCCTGGATGTGCTGCTGCGCTCCGCCCCCGCCCCGCCTGTAAAGTCAGGGCCACACCGAGCGGCTAGTCCGAGGCCCCGTGGGGCTTCGTGGGCCCCCCCTTTAG
The DNA here is from genome assembly GCA_039655065.1 of Glossophaga mutica. NCBI lineage: Eukaryota > Metazoa > Chordata > Mammalia > Chiroptera > Phyllostomidae > Glossophaga > Glossophaga mutica. The sequence continues at coordinate 28,534,861 of CM077315.1, forward strand.
CTTGCACTCGCTGGCTTTATTAGTCACTTCTCAGTAGTTAGTTGAAATGCATTAAGACTTAAAGATCCCCAGAAGACTCATCCTTGTACGGATAAGGTGTTTGTGTAGAAGTTTTGCCTCGGTCTGATTTTGGGAGGAAGAAGAGTGGATTCGGAGACTTTCAGGGGTGCTAGCAGGCCGGGGCAGGAGCACACAGCCTTTGGAAGGAAATGCAGCTTCGACTTCTCTGGGCTTTTCCAAGCACTTTACCTTCACAAATGATCTGGAGACTTTTTTCTTTTTCATCAATAGGCCTCTTGAAATAGCAGCTGAAGGAGGAAGCAAGGGTAGCTTTGGTCCCTCTCACCCCTACTCCCCACCCCCACTCACTCCTTGTCCTCATAGATCCAGCTCCTCAGGGTGGCTGAGTCTGGCCCCAGAGGTGCTGCCTGTCATGCTTAGCCCCACGAGGGGGCGCTGGCAGACACGCTGACGGTGGGCCCACCTTGGTGTGACTGTGCCGAAGGGGATTGCAGGCTACTCTGTCTCCGGTTGGCAGCTGCCTGTGGCCAAGCATTTCACCTCCAAACGCCTCTGGGCAGTGTCTCCTGGAGTAGTGGAGGCTGGCGGCCCGCCTCACTGGCCTTCCCCTCCTCCCCGACCCCGCAACATCCTCTCTCCCCTCCGGGGCCTGGCCAGTGCAGACGTGAGGGGCTCTGACGGTGAGCAGACATGAGACACACTCTCGGAGGTCCCAGCGTGAGGAGCTGTCTCAGCCCAGTGCGTACACAGGACACTTTGGCCAAAGAGAGCTCTGGTAGCCTGTCCTATAAACTCAGGAGCCTTCGATGCGGTAGGGGAAGCTTTCAGGTTTCCTGCTGTCTGTCCCTCAGGGCCATGTGAATCCTAGTGAGCCAGAAGACAAGTCTCTCAAGTAACAAGCCCCCTGCTTAGAAAGCAGGATGGTGTCGAAATGCGGCCTTGTACGTTTTTAACCTTTGTGATAGTCTCAGCGGTGTTGATGGAGAGGGCAGATCAGTATCCGGACTGCATCTGTTTCTGTGTGCACATGTGTGTTTAACCACAGGGCGGAGAGCCTCCTTCTGATATTGTAAGTTATTTGTACAGTGAAAGGGAGTCAACTACGATTTTCCTATTGCCAAAAGGAAAAAAAGTGGGCCCAGGAGCTCTTAAATTACCGGAGGAACTAGAAAAGGAGTCCGCCCCCTGAGTTCCGTACCCAAGTGAAAACCTGGGGTGTTCAGGGTGACCGGCGAGCCTGACAGGCCCTGCCTGGCCTCCCCACGCCCAGTGTAACCGCAGGATCAACATCATGGTGGGAAGGCAGCAGCTTGAGGCTCGCCCTTCCACGGACTTTGTGTGGGCTAGTTTATCACCGGGGCCCTGGCGTTCCAGCCACCGAGGCGAGAAGGACGGCGTTCACTCCGTAAAGAAGTTTGCCACAGGTTCTGTCTAACCCCGTAAACCGGAGTCAGGGCCACCAGCTGCAGACCTGGCCCTCCCGGGCATTATTGTACCCTTTGGCTTTTTAATTAGGGAGGGTCCAGGTAGAGCCATTGTTAGGTCAGCTTGACTACCAAATTACCTAGAACTTAAGACAACTATGCAGTAGGGGGCTGAGTCCTTTGCTCAGAACCGTGGGAGCTTGGGAAGCATGGGGAGAAGGCAGGACGGCTGGAGGCCCAGCCCCAAGTCAGGAGACGGGCGCAGCGAGCCCCCTCACGCCACACCCCGCCTGGTGTTCTCAGGCTGGTCTCTTCTCTCATCTTCGCCCACCGCAGACGAAACTGCTGGCTGGGGCCCCTGCAGACCCTCTGCTCCGAGGATTATTCTCGCTTCCTCCACCCCGACCCAGCCCTTTGTTCTCCTGAACCACTGCCCGTACAACTCTGCTTCTCTGTAGGTCATGCATTCCTTTTTATGATTCCTGGGGCTGAGGTTAACTTGAAAAGCTTTCAGCCGAGTTTCACGGCAGCGGGAGGTTGTACGGGCCGCGAGTGGCCCGAATTGACTAGTGTGCACGTTCAGACCCCAGTCGGGACCAGCGCGGCCGGGAACAGGAACATGTTGGTTCTCCAGATGACAGATGGATGAATCGTTTCCAGATCATTCACGTCCAGCCAGTACAGTCAATGCTAAGACCAAGGCAGGATCTCGAGGGCCTCATTCTGGGCCTGGGTCTCCCTTGCCCCTCTGGGCCCAGGCGTCTCGGACTCCTCAGGAGGGACGGAAGGAGCACCCCAGGGGCCAGCCTGCTTTGTGTCCTGGGAACCTGGTGTTAGCCTGTGTCCCGAGTTGGCCAGCTGGCTGGGTCCCCAGGACTCAAGGGGGGCTGTGCTCCCAGTGCCCGGTTCTTGGTTACCGTGGGAAACTCATCATTTTCAGGGGCAAGAGAGCCCTATGGTCCGGCTTTGCCCTTCTTTCCATCACTTACAGACTCACAGCCCTCCGAGGACACCTGCCACAGTGGAGAACCAGTCCTGGCTTGCCCCGCAGACTCGGCTTTGACAAGGCCCAGTCAGACCAGCACCCCCACCCCCTGCCCCGTGGAGCTCCTCTGAGCTGCACCTGCCTGGGGTTGCACTTTAACTGGAAAGAGGGCTCCTGCTGGTAGCCCCCCTTTGCCCTGTGGGTCAGTCCCGGAGTGCAGCTGCGCCTGCTCCCTCCTTGGCCCTGGGCGGCGTGCTCATGGGAAGAGAAAGGGGAGTGCTCAGCGGGCACTGGCCCCGTGGCAGCCCCGACACGGAGGTGGGGATGTCCAGTGTCCATCCTGTGCTGGAGACAGCGAGGCTTCGGCGCCCCTGCCCACGAGGTCATGGGCGAGCCTGGGGCTGTCCCTTCCCACAGATGCCTTGAGAAAGACAAGCCAGACATTGGAACACTAGAAAATGCCAGAAATTCAAACGACAGACACAGAGCCCCTTAAACTACGGAAATGTGTTAGAACACCGTCAGTCGGCTGCCTGGTTCGAGACGGTGGCTCCTGCTGGGGCTCGGCGGTGGTTGGCACGTGTGCGCCCTGTTTTCTCCCTCACCCCGAGTGTCGCAGACCCGAGCCTGCCCTCCAGACGGCGCCTGCCGTGGAGTGCAGTGGTGCGGGGCTCTCGTGTGTCACAGTCACACAACTCGGTGTCCCCCTAGGTGACGCTCTGCCGGCTCTATTTTAAGGCTGAGAAAGTTTCAAGGTTGGGGATCCCAGAACAGTGCTAAAATCAAGCACCGTTCCTTCCTGCAGAGAAAAAGAAGGTCTATATATTGCACCTCCGATTGTCAGAAGGTGGAAACTGAAATAAATTATCTTTAAAGGAAAAAGTCTGTCTCATTGTTGACTTCACATATCCGTGAGGACTTTTTATGGACTTGCGCTCCTAGTGATATCAGTGGCTTTTTCTGGGGACAAATAGATGTTTTCACCATCTGGGAGAGCCTTTGGGTCTTGTCAAAAGAAAAGGGGTGGTCCACCAAATGATAAGGGGCCTGGGCTTTGGCACTCGGGGGTATGTCTTAGTGACCGGAGCGGCCTACCCTGGACTGGACCTCAGCCCAGGGCCTCCAGGATGCTCAAGCCCCCTCCAGCTGGAATCCTAATCCTGCTTTTCCTCTGAGCCCAAGCTGCTCACCTGCATTTGGAGGCTTGGGGACTGTAAATGGGAACTGATCACAGCTCCCGGCTAAATCAGACAGGTTGCCTTTATGGGTCCTTTCCCACTTGGTTTGACAGATACATTTTGTGAAATATCTGGGCTTTCTGTTTTTCTGATTGTCGGAAGTCAGCGGCCCGTTCTGATGCCCTGGCCTCAACAGATGTAGATGGTGAAGCCGAGCAGCAGTAAAGGGCCTGGGGAAAGGATTCTCAGCACCGAAGCCTGAAGCAGCAGACTCCGCTTGAGGGGTCCTGGGAGCAGGCTGGTTATCCCACACACAGTGTCTGACACGGGCTGGGGTACGCACCCTGCATTCAGTGGGGTGGGGGCCAACCTCCACATCTCCTGCTCTCCCACCCAGTCTTAAGGACCCCGCCCTCTCTTGACCAAACATGGAGGGAATGCCAGATGCCCTCAGCTCAGATGGCTCAGATGTCACATCTGAGGCTTCCCCAGGTGCCCGGAGGATCCCACCAGCAGTGGCCCAGGGCCACTGATTCAGATTCAGAGGCAACTCCAGGGAAGGGGAAGGACCCCTCCAATGGGGCACAGAACCCTGCAGAGCAGGGGCAGGGCTGTTGGCCCAGGCCCCGCTCCATCTTCCCCATAACCAGCCAAGTTGTTTGATCCTGCACAATGGGAAGGAGATCACCACCTATCTTAGAAGGTCGCTGGGGGAGTCCAATGTAGTGCATGCAAACACACTTTGCAAACGGCAGAGTTGCGCTTATCGCTGTCCAACCTGTTCCCTCATTTTCCTGATGAGGAGTAAACCCAGGGAGTGAACCCATAGAAAGGGTCCTACCCACCAAAGACAAAAGAAAGAAAACCAACATTTTTGTTTAAATTTCATAGGAACAAATTTATAATGATTCCCAATTCACACATTAAATATAAAAGAAATGTAAACAATTAAACTTCCAAATGGTGCTGCTTTGCAAGTTGCAACCTTCTATCTCTGACTCCATCAAAGCTCAGCACAGCACTGATGCTTCCAGAGCGCCGAGTGACGGCCTTCTCCGCAGACCAGTCCTGTCTGCGGCCAGCCGCCAGGCCCCCTCCCGCCTCAGCATCAGAAGTGCTCCGTTCCTCCAAGGGGCATCTCCCCTCTTCCCGTATTTGGGACAAGGGTCTTATTCATCCGTGAAGCCATTTCTGGATGTCACGAGGAGTTCTCTCTTCTCCCGTATTCAGATATGCGTGCAGATTGCTCGGGAGCAGGGGGGCGAGTGTGCTCAGTGACGAGGCAGGACAAAGCAAGGGATGCATGGGGAGGAAGGCCATCCAGCCCAGTGTGGCTCAGAGAGACCCCGGAGGTCATGCTGCTTCCGTCCCTGCCCAGCCAGCTTCCTACCTCCTGGGGCCCAAAAGGGAGAAGTTAGAAATTTGGTTGCCACTGTCCAAGTGACTGCCAGTGACAAGGAAGGCACTCTGGCAACTGTCCAACCCTGCACTTGGAACAGTTGGTCTCTGGGTGTGTCGGGGCCAGAGGGGACGGGGAGAAGCCCCCTGCACAGTCAACTTACATTTAATGAGCACCTACTATGTGCCAGGGACCATCAGACTCCAGGACCACCACATGAATAAGCAGGGTTATTTCCCCTGAAACTCGATGGGGTTGGGACAAAACTGAGGTTTTAAAGAAGTGCATTTATATGTGAGTGCACACATACATATATATTTATAGTGTGAAGTATGAGATAAAATAGTCAAAATGTGACTATATGTAATATATAATTTATGAAAGTTACTTTATAAGTCATCTATTATGTAGAAAATATAGAATGCTTTAGTTATTTTTGGAATGTCCTCTAGGGTGGAATCAGGGTGGGCTTCCCTGAGGAGGTGCCATGGACCTGGATTTTGGGCAATAAAATCAGAGTGGTGAGGATGTTAATCCTGCAATGATATAAGGAAAGTTTGTGTTCCCTACTTTGCTGATGAGAAAATCATGTACCCGCCTTACCTGCATCACCCCTCCACTTCCCCGGACTTCTGTGATGTCCCCAGGCCCGAGGTCATCCCTGCACACCATGTTCACATGTTACAGGATGAACCTCCCCCCAAAAAACCTTACATGTTGAAGTCCTGACTCCCAGGGACTCAGAATGTGCCTTGTTTGGAAACAGACTCTCATTTGTAATTAGTTAGGGCACAGTCACACTGGATAGGACAGCTCCTTCTCCAGCGGGGCTGGTGTCCTTCCAAAAAGAGGGAAATTGGACACTGACACACACACAGTTTAAACGCCGAGTCCCCGGTCCTGGGTGGGAAGTGAGAGTCAGTACGAGTCAGGCTGGGATGCACCCACGTTTATTGAACACCTGTTACGCACCAGGCACACACTAGGTGCGTGGAGCCCTAGAGCGACCTGGGAGGTGAGTGAGGTTGTCCCTGTTGTACCGAAGAGGAAACTGAAGCTCAGAGAACACGTGACTTGCTGAGGGTACACAACAGGGTCCCCCAGGCATCCAGGGTTGGCCCCTAGTTTTCTGACTGGGGCGCTCTGGTCCTGTTGGTGGAGCGCCTGCCCCATCCCCCAAGGCTCTCCTCCAGGTCCTCCGCTGCAGAGTCGTCCTCACTCACCTCCTCTTCTTTTCTCTGGCTCCGGATGGTGTTCTGAGCACTCTAAATCATCATCATCATCATCATCACCATCATCACAGCAACAGCATGAATGATAATAACGACAGCCACAGTACCAAGAGTTTCCTAAGTGCTTCGTGTAGATTCATTCGCCTAATACCACGACCCCATGAAGGGGGTACTGTTATTAGCCCCACTGTGCAGGTGAGGGATGTAAGGCACAGAGAGGTTAAGAAACTTTCCTAAAGTCACTCAGCTCGGGAGCAGTGGGTTTGGAGTCAGTCATCCTGGCTGGGACCATACTTCCTCCACTGCCTTCGGAGAGAACCATTCAGGAAGCCAAGAGACACCCCCTGCCCCCTGCACACATCGTGGGACAAGCCTCCCCCTCCGCCCTCACCCACTGGGTGACTGAGCCCCCCCTATTGGCATGAGGCTGCTTTGAGTCTTTATGCTACTCGGTTAAATACTAACAGGTTTCCCTGCAGAAATATAAATGTGCCTGACCGCAGGCCTCGCTGGATTGCTGAGGTTATACATAGTATATGTGCCATGTGACTTTGCTAAATGGCTGACTTCTGAAACCCCGGGGTAGGCAGGCTGGGGTGGGGTGGGATGGGGAGCCAGAAGAGGACCATGCAGAGACCTCACTACTCAAGTGCACATTACTGCATCATGCCTCTAGGGGGAGCTCAGGACACGTGGCGGCTGCACCACTGGGTTCCACGGTTTATTGTTTCCTCTTCTAGGCAAGCCCAGGTCAGACTCACCAGCCGTGCCTCCTTCCCAGAGTCTCCTTTCAAACACATGTTCTCAGGTCACCTCCCCCGAGACATTTCACTTTGTTGCAGGTCTAAGAACCCCATCCCCAGTGCTCACCTGGCCAGGGAGAGACCACGGAACAGCCGCAGAGGGGGTGGTATCCGTGAGCAGCCGAGTGTCGTAACGCCCATAAACTCCACGCATCTTGGCTCTAAAATCCTGCAGCGGAGAGACTCAGCCGGGTTAGAGCTGACCGGGAAACAAAGACGGGGGTGGAAGTGGGAAGATGGTGGTGGACACAGGCAACACTGCCTGAGCCCCGACCTGCGCCAACCTATCTGGGAACCTCCCCTTCATTTTCCTACATGATCCGCAACAGCCCGGTGAGTGGGCATATCATCCCGTTCTACAGATGGAGAAACTGAGGTCCACAGAGGCTGGGTAATGCGTCCGGAGTCACACAGGAAAATCAGAGATCATTCTCACCGCAGGAGGGATATGGCAGAGATGGGCGGATGCCTGACAGCCCATTGGAGCTACAAATTCTTTGACACGCCTCCCATTAGGAGCCGAAATATAATCCTGCTCCCCTTGAATGCCGCCATAGTGACTCACTTCTAAGAATAGAATGCAGCGGACGTGACACTAAGTTACTTCTAAGGTTAGGTCACAAAAGGTGATACAGTTTCCTTCCGGCTCTGAGTGGGGATGGAGGCCTGCTTCTAGGCCCGCCGCCATGTTGTGAGGAGGCCAGCGCCACTTGCAGAGGTCATGGCCCAGCCAGGGCGGGCTGTGTGTGTGCGTGCGTGTGTGTGTGTGCGTGTGTGTGTGGCCCCCGCAGTTGTCCGGGGCCCTGCGCTCAGAAGGAACCAGCTGTCACAGTCTTGAAATTTCTATCATCGTTGAACAGAAGGCCCACATTTTCATTCCGCGCTAATCTCTGCAGATCACATGGCATGTCTCACACCCAGACGACAGCCATCAACTACCAGACAGGAGAGAGGAAGCCGTGGGAAGGGACCCAGCCCCAGCAACGGACGGCTCCAGCGCTGAGGAAAGACCCAGGTGAGGACCGCCAGCCGAGCTCACCAACCCCAGAGCCACGAAAGGCAATTGCAAGCGACCGCTGTTCCGCACCATCGGATGCGGTGCGGTGTGTCAAGGTCACTCGGACGGCAAATGCTACATTTTCCTCAGTCCAGAGGGGTAACAAGCACCTTGTGAACATCCAAAAAAATAGCAAGCATCAGCCTGGAGAGGCTGTTAGTCATCGTTGATTCATTCGCTTGTTTTTTAAACATCCACTGACGATGGACACGTTGATATTCCAGAGAGAGAAAGTGTTTGGAAATTCCCCACCTCTAGGTTTGGCACCAAGGGGCAGGGGCTTTAAATAGTGGTCTGGGGGCTGGGGGAGATGCGGGGCTCAGGTGAGCTTTGCTCACTGGCCCCTGGGGATGATGGGCAGAGGAGGCAGGAAGCAGGAGGCGGAGCTCAGGCCAGCTTCCTCCTCCAGCATTCCACCGGTCCTCAGAGTCCCTGTTTTAAACAGTGCATCAGAATGAGTCCTTCAAATTATAAAAAATACAAAATGTTGCCAACAAAAACTGCTTCCATCAAGAGAGTGCCCAGGTCAAACTCAGCCCACGCCGCCGAGCAGAGCCTGGGTGTCTGTGACTCACCTCCAGGTCCCTCTCCAGGTCGCAGCCCCCCAGGGTCTGGAAGGCGCTGGAGTACACCTCCACCGCTTTGGCGTGGAACACCAGCTCAATGGTCACAAAGTCCGAAAACATTTTCTGTGGGGAGAGACGTGCGAGTCATGTAAGCAACGCTGTCCCAAGGAGAGTCCTGGGGCCACCTCACATGTGGACCAACAGGGGGCAGGGGGTGAGGGGGGCTAGTCGTCCTTTTGGAGAAAGGTTCTAGGCCAATGTTATTTTTAATTTGTTTGATTGAACAGATAACGCTTTCCCATTCGAAAGCTGCTCGGCACAGGGTCGTTTCTCAGAGAGGACTTTCTGAGGGGCGTCCTTTCCTTAGCTCCGTCTCTTGGGACTCGCCACTCAGCCTTTGCTCCTCTCATTTCAAGGACAGGTGTTTGCAGGCTGATGGCTTCAAACCTTCAGCCCCTGCCACACTGGTGGGCTGTGAGTGGGTCTTCTGGGAGAGGGTGGGAGCTGCTGGTAGACACTGCTCAGCCCAGAGGCCCCACAACCTGACGAGTTAGCTCCTTAAAATAGAATTAGACGTTGGCTTCTCTTGATCAGATGGTTCAGTTTGGCTCAGTAAGCTCTTATAGAGTTACCACTGCCCCTTTGGCCCTAGCAGGGGCTCCTACTGTGTGCAGGGCCTAGTACAAGCTCCCACTGTGTGTCAGGCCCCAGCAGAGGCTCCTTTGTGTTCAGGGCCGTAGCAGGACACAGGCTGGGTACCAGGGTAGGAGCCTGCAGTTTGGAAACACACTGCTTCAGGTAACATGGAAAGCACCTGGGGAAGGCAGGCCAGAAGAAGCCTGCAAGGCAGCCTGGGAGAAGAACGAGGAGAGGGTCCCAAGGTAGATGGAAATACCTGCCTCCTGGCATGGGGGCTGGGGAGTGCAATGACCTCCTCTCCAGCCTCAGTTCATTCATCTGCCCCACAGGCTCAGGGCTGTCCCCGTTCACACAGAATTAGCTCTCAGCCTGTGCTTCCCGCACGGGCCCAGCCCCACCTGGGAGCTGGCCAGAAGTGCCAATTCTCCAGCCCACCAAGACCCATGGAGTGGGAATACAGGACAGGCCTGTCGCTCAGAGCCCTCCAGGTGACACCAGATGCATACTCAGGTACGGGACCCCTGGATGAAAGCATCACTTTACATCCTTCCGTAGGGGCCGCAGAGCTCTTCGGAAATACGATCCTTTTATTAGAAGGGCGACCTAAAACCAATATGGTGGTGATCGCTATTTCGAATTCCGGGTTTTTACTGCCTAAAATTTTGAGGGCTTTTTAGGGGGAGGCTTGGTTAAGTGTCTGCTAAAAGCTTGACCCCAGAAGTTTAAAGAACTGCAGCTTCTGCTGGCTCCTGACCGTGGAGGGAGGCTGAGAACCTTGTGCTCTCTCGAGCACCCCACAGACCCCGCTTTCAGGCCTCAGGCATCAGGTGCTTAATAATCGTCAGCTGGTGGTTTTAGGGCCTGCGTGCAACATAGATGCGAGAGTGCTAATTACCACTGTTCGCTCACTTGTGCATCTGTTCATTTATTCATTTCCCAAATATTTACTGAGCATCACTAAGTGCCAGGCCCTGGACCTGGTGCCCAGGACCCAGCAGGTGACGAGACAGGCGGGGTCTGCCCTGTAGACATGTGAGGGGGGAGGTGGACCTGGAACAGGGGACGCTCTGGCCCGCTCTGCACTCCCGCTGAACGGCATGCCACCTGGTGGGGCCTGTGGCAGAGCGGGATGTCAACTCTGTGAGGACGGGGGCCTCAGGCATAGCACCTGCCACATATAGGAGGTGTGGACCGAACCTTTGTTAGATTAACGAGTAAATTAAAGATAGAAGTAACCTGTCACACTGGGCGAAGCGCCCCAGAGGGAGCAGAGCAGAGTGTATTAAGAATGGGGCCGGACCAGTCTGGGGGGCCAGGGGACTTTCCCTGAGACTGGAGAACCTTCCTAGCAGAGGATTCAGCCTATGCAAAGGACCTACAGTTCCAAGGGGCTTGGTGCCCTTGAAGTTGGAGTAGTAGAGGGTCTATGATGAGATTGGGGCTTCCAGAGCCTGGGGGAGGGTGTAGGCCTTTGCCCTTGGAACGAGGGAAGGCACAGGAGGGTGTTAAACCCAGGAGTGACAGGGCAGAGCTGCCTTTGGTGAGATCCTTGAGGCTGCCATTTGGAAAATGGACTAGAGGGGGGATGTCCAGTGGGCACAGGGGCCTGTGTGACCAGCTTGTCCTTTAAGGCCCTGATGCCCCTCTTATAAGAGCCGGGCTCTGGGTTCCGGGTCCTGGGTGGCACTGCAGTGGCATCTGGGTGGAAGGAGGAAGGCCCCTGTGCATTTAGAGGTTCATGGAGAAAAGGAGGGAGTCAGGGCAAGTCCTGCGGGTCCTTGTGTGGAAAGACAGGGGGCTGGGGAGCCTGGCTCTGCCACGTTCTCATGTTGGGCAGCTGGGCCTGGGTGGTGAGGGGCAGGCCAGCTGGGAGGGACAGCTGCCCTGAGCAGCCGGCCTCCTGCCCCCTCGGCCAGGATTAGGCTGGGATTAACTGTGCCGGGAGCCGAGTGGGCAAACACACACACACGTGAACACTCTTACACAGGTGCACACACATGCAAACACAAACAAGGCAGCCACCCCTACCTGCAGGTCCTTCAGCTTCTGCATCTGGAAGGCATCCACCGTCTCCTCCAGCTGGTGGGTGGTGCGGCCGGTGTCCCCCAAGGCCTTCTGCACACTGGTCTCCGCCTGCCCCAGGGGTAGAAAATGTAGCAGCGGTTCCATTCCGGACATTCTCTGGCTCCTCGTCCCGCTGGCAGGCCAGCCGTACTGCCCCCTGGGGGTTTCTTGCCAGTTCAGTCATCAAAGAAACGGCCGAGTAGGACCATGGCTGAAGGAGCAGGCGCTCCTTTGGGCCTATTTGCTTGCTACCTCTGTGACCTCATGCAAGTCACTTAACCTCTCTGAGCCTCAGTTTTCTTGCCTGTAAACGGGGGACAATGATGAGACCTACTTTGCAAAGTTGAAAGAAGCAGTGGGCACCCCCCGAGCTATTACTGTAACAGGTGCTCTCCTTTCAACAATAACTAATTCCTGCCTGTAGAACATTCTTCCATTCATGAACCAATTCCTTGGTGCCTTTGGTCAATATCTACCAAAATCTACCAACATCTACTGGGTGACCCAACTTTACACGGACACAACAGAACCTGGATTTTAGAGTCAGGTGCCCTCAGTTGAGTTCGGGGTTTGCCTCTTTAGCTTCCTTGTGACCTTGGGCAAGTCACCTGTCTTAGCCTGGGTTTCCTCATCTAGAAGTGCCGAGCTGGTGTGAGTGTTAGGGAGCCTGAGAAGGGGAGTGATTGCTGACCAGCTGGTTAGTGTTAGTGTCCATGGTGGGGCAGAACCCAGGCCTCCCGGCCTCCGGCTGCCCCCGGCAACCCTGCCCCTGACTTCCCTGTGCTGAGTCTGGCACCAACCCACCCAGGGAAAAGCTCACCGCGCCGCCGTGTTGTGAGGTCTTTCGTTACCTGTGTGCAGTTCTACCTTCCCCAGACAGACCCTCCTGTGACCCTCACCTGGGACTGAGAGAGGTGCTGTTAAGGAGCCAGGTTAACCAGAAGCTTCCACCAGAGGGCGCCTGTGACCGACGGTCACCCTGGCCCAGGGGTCCCAGGCCCAACTCCAGGGAAGGATACAATCATTTGCCTGTCCCAAGGCGACTTCTGCCTCAGTTTCTCCAGCTTTTCCAGCTGTTTGATCTCGTTATTCCGGACACGTTTGAATTTCTTGATCTCGGCCTAAAGAAGGAGGAGGGCTCTTTCCTGGGGCTCCAGCGCGGGCAGCCCCAGACACGGCCCACCCCGAGTGCGGCGCGCTCGCTCACCCGAGTCTGCTTTATCTGCGCCCCGTAGAGTTTCAGGGGGTTGACCACCTTGACCTCCAGCCTCTCGACCTGGGGGAACACAGACATGCAGAGAATCGGAGCGGAGGGAGGTGGGGAGATGCCCGGAGACCACATGGCCTCCAGCCTGCATTTCTAGTGTAGTCAGCAGGCACAGAGCTGCAAGGCAGGGCGTGGGGGGCAGGGGGGCGCCGATGCCCTCCCTCACCCTTAGGGCTGGGAGCACCAGCCTGGGCCCAGGGCTCCGCCTCTCAATGGCTTGGGCAACACACTTCATCTCACTGAGCCTCATTTTCTCGCCTGTGAAATGGGTATAATGACCGTACTCGCCCGGGGGCGGGGACAGCATGGGACCTGTTGCTGTTTTAGTTCTCCAGACCGGCTGAGCATCTCACTTAGGAGGCTACAGAAACCTGCTCGGAACTCGGGATAGCCTGGGATTCCGCGCTGATGCTACGTGCAGCCCCCACGCAGGAGCGTCAGCGAGGGGGACGCCTCGCGCGCTGGCCCTGGTGCCTACGTGCCAAGCCTAATCGTCCCAGGTGCTTTAATAAACAATGTCAGTAGTAGTAATACCAATCACAATTAAAGCTGATGCTAAGCACTTACCCCTGCCCACCACGGTTTGGAATCAAAAAGTGTCACCCTGGAGCAGGCCTGGGGTGCCCCCCAAGGGTTCCTGAAAACCCTGATTGCCAGGTGCCACCCCAGAGATTCTGACTCAGCAGGTCCAGGGCGTGGCCTGAGAACCTGCATTTCTAACAAGCTTTCAGGGGAGGCTGATGCCTTGAGGATGGGCACCCTGAACATCTGGCTCATTAGATCGGCCGGTGGGGGGGGGGGCTGCACATCCCACCAGCCCCTTCCTTTTTCTTCACAGAGGCTTGTGACCCTTGTGGGGTAAACACAGATCTTTTAAAAAAACAATTTCCTGGTTCTAAAAAGGAAAGGACTTTACCTTTCTTTCCCGAAAACACTTCTTTTAGACAATCTGTCCTTGTGAATTTATTCTCCATCCTTTGAGATGTATCTAAACCTTTTCAAAAGCTAAAGAAGCCTCCTGGGGTTTGATGCCCCAGGAATGGCAGTCCTGTCTTTTTGAAATGCAAACATTCAGGAGGACAGTGTCTCCAGAGAAAGACCATTAGCTACCCGAGGTGGCCACCGGACCACCAGGTGGAATTAGGAGGTCCTGTGTGACAAATGGCGCTGAGTCCCCTCCTGGAAGCCATCATCCCTGTGCACGTGAGGGGTTCTCAGTGCCTGGCTGTCCTGGGGTGAGGTTCTGTCTGTCTGCCCATCACTAACCAGGTCTCCCGTGGCGCGCATGAGTTCTGGTTTAATGCTCGTTCAGTAGAAAAGCTGTTTTGTTCTTTTCTACAACCGTGGAGAGGAGTTTTCTGGGCTGGCAGGAGGTTTTTCTTTTTAATTATTTTCTTAACACACTGCAGTCTCCTTGGCTCAACCCCCAGGATGTCTGTCCCTTCTCCAGGCCCCCTGGGCCCCTGGAATGAGCCTCCTGCTTGGGACGCAGGGAGCCCCCAGCAGCACAGCTCAGCACTGGCTTCCTGGGTCTTCTTGTCTCATCCACTTCTTGTCTGGCTCCGAAAACCTCCTGCTCTCAGTCCTACAAACGGAGGTGTGACCCCCACCCCCACACACGCCCGAGGAGATGTCCTTTCGCTGAGGCCCTGCAGGGCCTCCCCAACCTTCTGAAACCGGCCATGGCACAATGGGGCTGAGTCCTCGGCAACCCCACTCACCTGGGCCTGCCGGTAATCCTGCACTTTGGCCAGGTCCTCGGCAAGGTCCCGCAGGGTGGCCCGCATCTCGGGGCCCTCGGTGCTGGCGAAGTCGATGAGCTGCAGGACGAGCCGGTCGGCCGTGTCCCGCAGCCGGGCTGTCTTCCGGGTGTAGGCAGCCAGCAGCGAGCAGAACTGGCCGAAGTGCTTCTCAGCGTTGGTCACCGTGCTGTCCATTATCCGCACCTGGCTGTCCCTGAGGAGGCAGGGGCCGGAGGGGGTGTCTGGGCAGTGACATGGGCCTCACCCACCCCCCCATCCCCTTCCTCCTGGGTGGCAAGCGCTGTGGCAGGCATCTGGTCCCTGGGACAATGCTCCAGGTTAGGTGCCAGCCCATCGAGGCAGGGGCTGGAGACCCACTGGGTCGCAGAGCTGGCCAGTGGCCAGCAGGAGAGCCAACGCAGGTTTGGCTCCGAACCCGCCTTCTCCTTCCCGCAGCCCTTTAGAGGGGCCCCTGCCTCCCTGGCAGAGCTCGTCTGCATTCCCTCGCCTTTCCCCCTGAAATTCCCCCTTTTCTTTCTTTTCCTCGAGCTGTTGAAATTTTCCTCCTCCTCTGAACCCTGAAGGACTTTCTGAGAGGCCAGTTTTAGGCCGACAGAAAAACCCAGCGGAAAGTACAGGGAGTTCCCCTGTGCCCTCTCCCCAGCACACAGTTCCCCGTTAGTTACATCTTGCATCACTGGAGAACATTTGTTACAAAAGATGAGCCAACAGTGATGCACGATTAACTAAAACCCTGGTTTACTTTAGGGTTCCTGGTTTGCATGGTGTTGCACACTCCCTGCATTTTGACAAATGCACGCTGCCCATGTCCGCCATCACAGCGTCTGCCACCGCAGGTCCGCTGCCCTGAAAGCCTGTGCTCCACTCACCCCCCTCCCTCCCTCCTTCCCTCCTTCCTTCCCCCTCCCTCCCCCAGCCCGAAGCTTTAGCTTCTCCTTCTTGTATGTCACTGATCACTTCCTGTCACGCTTGGTTTCTCTCACCCTCCAGCCTTGGGGTGGGAGCTTTCTGTGCTTCGGGCGGGTGTTCAGGGAGAGCGTGCAGAACCAGGGAGCTGAATCCTGTCTGCTCCAAACAGCCTTGGGCACTCACCTCCCTCCTGGGCCTCTACTCCGGCTCCAGGAGCCCCTGTCCCCAGGGCAACACTGCCTCTCTCCAGGGGACCAAAGTCTGTTTGGGTGCAACCCTCCAATCACATCCCCAAAGCTGGAAGCTCTGAGGAGGGCCCTCTGTCCTCCTTTCAACAACCGTAACTCAAGCACCGCTTCGCAGTGTGCAAAACACTACGACGCGTGCATTTCCCTAGATGTAAGGAGCTATTACTAGCACCGTTTTAAAATGAGTCAGCTGAGGCTCAGAGAGGGGAAGCACCTTGCTCCAGGTCACACAGCTGCCAGGTGCATCAGCGGTTACAGGGGAGGCCCAGAGCCCCTTCGTCCGAACCACCTGAGGTACAAGCTACGCGTGTGGTTTCCCAGGCCCCCAGCCCAGAGTCGTGAATCAGAATCCCTGGAGAGAGGTCCTGGGGGCTACACTTTTTTAAAAAGTGCATCAGGTGATTCAGAGGCACCCTGGAGTTTGGGTGCCCCTCCAAGGGACCAGGCGTGGGGACACCAGCGTAAGTGGCCGGCAGGTTGTGCGAGAGCAGTGACAGAACCAGGCCTGGGACAGTTCCACAGAAGGGGTGATGCCTGGTGGGGCTCTGAGGTGCGCAGGGGGTTTCCAGGCGGAGGTGAGCAAGGGAAGCTGGGGACGGGCCCTGTGAATCTGGCTGCCCGACAGCTGTGGGCAGTAACGCCAGGGAGGCCAACAGAGACCATATTCTGGAAGCCCCTGTGGTCCAGAGCCCTGTCTCCCCTGGACCTCGAGGTGGGCGAGGTGCGGGAGAAAGCTCACTCTCCACCCCCCACCTCCCCAACTCCTGCCTGCCAAGCAATGCCAGCTGCCCCATCTGCCTCCGTGTGGGTGGGGCCCTGAAAACCCAGCCTACCCCTCCCTCCCGCCCAGCCAGGGCCAGCACCAGCACCAGCACCAGCACCAGCACCAGCGCAAGGCCACCTACCTGCAGAGAACAGTGTTCATGGTGACCAGAGGCACCAGCTGTCCTGGTCGTGGGGAATGAGGACAGGGCCCCAGGGGTCCTGCAGGCCCCCGGAGAAGCAGGGCAGGGCTGGGCACAGCTGTGTGGTCCCTGCTCAAGAGACGCCACCACCTGGTTGCTGGGCAACATGGCCACTCCTGCTGTCCTGGGAGGAGACTCTGCTGGCTGCCTGGCAACCCCCGCCCAAGCCAGCTTCTCCCAGCGGGTTGGGGGCCTGCCCAGCCTGGCCTGTTGTGGGGGGGTGCCCCACAGAGGCCCCCCCTCTCCCCTTGCAGGGGGAGGTTCTTGTGGAACAGGGCAGTGTTGTGGGTCCCTAGGAGGAGGAGGGGAGTTGGATTTAGGGCACCTTACCTGGGTCTCAGCCCTGGGCCCAGGTGTGTTTGTAGGTCCTGCGTGCTGACCCCTCTTTCTTCAAGGAGGCCACCAGGCCTTCCCCAGGGGTCTGGGGGAGGGCAGGCAGGGTCCCGGGAGACATAGTCACTCAGAACGGGTGTGCGGAAAAGCACAGAGTAAATCTGGGCGTCTCAGGCCTTGTAGCTGAATGGAGGGGCTGGGCATCTGCCCAAAGGACACCTTAAACATTCTCATCATTTATCGGTTTGCCCCTTATTATAAAAACTACCTGTTCATTGTTAGAAAAGTAAGAAAACAAAGATAACCCAAAATCAGAAAAAAAGCACAAATAAAATTGTATGAAGTACAAAGCATTTTACTAATTGTATATTTCCTTGTATCTACACTTTACCTCAAGAAAAAAAAATGAGAAACTAATAACCACGACAGGGATGAGAGGCGGGGTGGGCAGAAGGGGAGGGGCTGGAGAAACGACAAGAGCAGAACGCTGGTAACCAGTGCCCTCGCTCGCCGAGTCTGCTCACTTTGCTGTGTCTGGAGGTTTTCATAATGAAGAGCCTTAAAAATATGCACACACACGCACACACACACACACACACACGTGTGTGTGTGTGTGTGTGTGTGTGTGTGTGTAAAAGCAAAGGTTTTAGAGTCGGCTAAACACAGGTTCAAACCCCAGACCCCAGCCCTGCCATGTGACCTTGAGCAAGTGACCTGCCCTTTCCGAGTGTCAGTCTTCTGTCCTGTAAGTGGGATTTCGACCACACCCGCTTGTTGTTAGGAGAAAGAGCCTGGCCTGAGGGTTGAAGGGCAGGGCAGGGTCCAGACTGCGCTGCCATTCCTTACCCGGAGGCCCAGGAATGGGACTAGGTAAGGTCCCATGCGGGGACCCCCGTGGCTGGTCCTGGGAGCCCCACCTCCCTGTGCCGGTTGCCAGCGCCTCCCCGCAGTTCTCTGCACCTGGTGCTCCCGCAGGCGCTGACTCTGGGTAAAGTACAGACACAACTCAGCCTCTCCCTGCTGTCCTCACTTTGCCTGGGCCAGGCCACTGCCCCCAGCTTGCCGCTCAACGCCCCACCCTCCCGATGACTCCCCACAGAGGCTCTGACCTCTGACCGGTCCCCTGAGGCTCTGCTGGTCCTTTCACAGCCCTTCCTGTCGCAGGGGGGCCTATGCCCCTGCTCTGAGCAGCGCAGCTGTCCCTGTCCCAGGTCAGATCCCTCTTGCGTCCTCGGCTCCACCACTCTTGGGGGCTGCGCTGCGTTGAACAGTGTCCCCAGAATGTATACCCCCGTAACCTCAGAAAGTGCCTTCTTTGGAGACCAGGTCTTTGCCAATGTAAGTGGCTGAGCTGAGTCATCCTGAGTGGGGGCGGGGGGGCTGTAGTCCAATGACTGGGCAGAGACACGGGGCGGGGGGGGGGGGGGCAGACAGCCTTGCCACAACCGGGCCAGAGACTGGAGGGGTGTGGCCACAAGCCAAGGAAATCCAAGGATTGTCAGCCACACCAGAGCCGGGAGAGGCAGGAAGGATCCTCCCCTGGTGCCCTCAAAGCGGGTGTGACCCTGCTGACACTTCTGCTGGGGACTCCTGGCCTCCAGGACTGGGAGAGAATATGGTCACCATCGTTGTAAGGCCTCCAGTGTGGGGCAGTTTGTTGTGGCAGCCCCAGGACCCTCAGGCAGGGTGCAAAGCGAGTGGGCCGGGCACGCTCGCAGCGTTTCTCACCCTCCCGCAGGGCAGGCTGACCCGCAGGGCCTCTGCTGGCCCTCCCGGTGCCACGCCGAGCCCCTCTTCTCTCGGGCTGAGACCTCCCTTCTCCCCTGCCACAGCTCCGCCCACACGCCGCACACACTGGGCTTCCTCTGGTCTTTCTTGCAAGGCCAGCTCCTAGAGAGAAAGGACTGGATCTTGTACTTTTAATTTTTTTTGAGTTTTTTTAATATATTTTATTGATTATGCTATTACAGTTGTCCCATTTCCCCCACTTCATTACCCTCCACCCTGCACACCCCCTCCCACCCACATTCCCCCCTTTAGTTCATGTCCATGTGTCATAAGTTCTTTAGCTTCTACTTTTCCCACACTATTCTTGCCCTCCCCCTGTCTATTTTCTACCCACCATCTATGCTACTTATTCCCTGTACCTTTCCCCCTCTCTCCTCCTCTCACTCCCCTGTTGCTAACCCACCATGTGATCTTCATTTCTGTGGTTCTGTTCCTGTTCTAGTTGTTTGCTTAGTTTGCTTTTGTTTTAGGTGTGGTTTTTAATAGCTGTGAGTTTGCTGTCTTTTCACTGTCACATTTTTGATCTTCTTTTTCTTAGATAAGTCCCTTTCACATTTCATATAATAAGGGCTTGGTGATGATGAACTCCTTGAACTTGACCTTATCTGAGAAGCACTTTATCTGCCCTTCCATTCTAAATGACAGCTTTGCTGGATAGAGCCATCTTGGATGTAGGTCCTTGCCTTTCAAGATTTCAAATCCTTCTTTCCAGCCCCTTCTTGCCTGGAAGGTCTCTTTTGAGAAATCAGCTGACAGTCTGATGGGAACTCCTTTGTAGGTGACTGTCCCCTTATCTCTAGCTGCTTCTAGAATTCTCTCCTTCATTTGAATCTTGATTAATGTAATTATGATGTGCCTTGGTGTGTTCCTCCTTGGGTCCAACTTCTTTGGGACTCTCTGAGCTTCCTGGACTTCCTGGAAGTCTATTTCCTTTGCCAGATTGGGGAAGTTCTCCCTTATTATTTGTTCAGATAAGTTTTCCACTTGTTGCTCTTCCTCTTCCCCTTCTGGTACCCCTATAATTTGGATGTTGGGACGTTTAAAGATGTCCTGGAGGTTGCTAAGCCTCTCCTCATTTTTTTTTGAATTCTTGTTTCCCCATTCTTTTCTGTTTGTTTGTTTCTTTCTTCCTTCTGGTCCACTCCATTGATTTGAGTCCCAATTTTACTCGCATCACTATTGGTTCCCTGTGCATTTTCCTTCATTTCACTTATTGTAGCCTTCATTTGTTCATCTAATTTGTGAGCAAAATCAACCAATTCTGTGAGCATCCTGATTACCAGGGCTTTGAACTGTGCATCTGATAGGTTGACTATCTCTTGGTGGCTTAGATAAATTGGCTCTGGGGCTTTGATCTGTTCTCCCATTTGAGCCATTTTTGGTTTTGGGTTTTCTTTTTTTTTTTTTGGTCTGGTTGCAACTGTTCTGTAGTAAGCGGCGGAGCCTTAGGTGTTCCCCAGGGCGGGGCAGCCCAGTTGCTGGGTTGTGACGTTGTATGTGGGGGTGGGGTCTCAGTGTTTTTAGGTTTCATTTCCTGGCGCTGGGGCCCTGGGTTGCGAGTTCTGTCTTGTTCCTCGTTTTCTCCTGGATTATCTGCGTGAGAATGTGGGATTGCCTGGTCAGCCAGCCGCCTTGTGCCTGGGGTCCGCTAGCCGTTGCCTGTGCTCCTAGGGCCTGCTAGCCGCTGCCTGCAGGCCCAGGTCCGCCAAGCTCTGCTTCCTCCTGCCGCGACTCCACCCATCTTACTGGTCTGGATGAGCAGTTGTCAGACCTCCATACAGTTCAATTTTCTCTCAGTTCTGGTTGTTTTCTTGTTTCTAAATATTTGTTGTCCTTAATTTTGGTTGTGTGAGGAGGGACAGTGTGTCCACCTACGCCTCCATCTTGGCCGGTTAAAATTTTTTAAAGATTTTACTGATTTACATTTAGAGGGGAAAGGACGGAGAAATGGAGGGGGAGAAACTTTGGTAGGTTGCCTCTCACACTCCCCCCAACCAGGAGCCTGGCACACAGCCCAGGCATGTGCCCTGATTAGGAATCGAACCAGCGACCTTTCGGTTTGCAGGTGGACACCCAACCCACTGAGCCACACCAGTCAGTGCTGGACATTGTACTTTTGATTATCCCATTAGTTGGTTAATTCCCTCACACACAGCCTCCCTGAGTCTCTTCTGTGTCACATGGCAGGAAGTGCCCACAGGAGAGAAGACACAAGGCACCCTCCTGCTGGGGGTTCCAGATCCCCACCCTGGCGACTTTTCAGGAGCATCTCCGCTTCTCTTCATCCCCACAGGCTCCTCCTGGCACCTTCAACAAGAGCAGCTTCCCCTTCTATGGAGAAATTCTCCCCAACTGACTTTCTTATTCCTCCTCTCTATACCCCTTCTTTTAAAAAAAAAAAAATAGATTTTATTTATTTATTTTTAGAGAGAGGAGAAGGGAGGGAGAAAGAGAGGGAGAGAAATGTCAATGTGTGGTTGCCTCTTGCGTGCCCCCTACTGGGGACCTGGCATGTGCTCTGACTGGGAATTGAACCAGCAACTCTTTGGTTCACAGGCCAACGCTCAATCTACTGAGCCACACCAGCCAGGGCTCTACACCCCTTCTTATAAGAACTTTGCAAGCAAGTGATTTTTCCTTGCTCTCTGTTCCCTCCCCTCCCACTCGACTTTCCAGCCCCTGCCTCTGGCGTCAGCTGCACCAAGCCATCTCCAGTCCCTAAATCGAATGCCCTCCCTTAGTCCTGCTCCCTCTGGAAGCATTCAGGCCCATTGAACTTTCTGGAGCCCTCTCTTCCCCTCCCCGTGGGGGTGGGGGGGAGGGGGCGGTGCTGTCCACGCCCAATCACACTTCTCCAGGCCTCTCTGAGAATGTCCCCTGCCCACTGGACAGCCCACCAGGACCCTTCTCATGCCCTGAAAACTCAAAGCAGAATTTAGCATCTTGAAGGTGCCCTGAATCTACTGGGCTCCCTTCCCCCTTCACTGCCCTGTTTTATGCCTCTGCCTGAGCTGGAGCATGAAGAGTGGTCCCTGTGCCTTGCATTCCTGGCTCCCTGCGCGAAAGGAGAAAAGCTCTCCTTCGATCCCTGGTGTGTGAGGCCTCTCCCCTCTCCCCTCCCCTCCCCTCCCCTCCCACCCTCTACTTCCTTCTGTCCCCATCTCTCTGGCTTAGTCAATGGCTCACACAGGTGACTCTCATTATAATAACAACAATCGGTAGGGTGGTCCGGGCCAGCCCTGCGGCAGGCAGGCAGCGAGCTCAGAGCCTGGCTCACCGCGGTGTCCTCATTCTACCCTCATGCTCGGAAGCCACAATAGACTCCTTTTCTCGGTAAAGGGTGTTTTGTTTCTTTTTTAAAGTGGGAGTTGGAAATCAGCAGGAAAGCATAATTTGAGACACAAAATTTCACTTTAAAATGTAATCTTTTCAGTTAACTGACTATGATGGTCAGTTGGCTCTGTCAACTGGTCGGGCTGTAGAATCCACTCATTTCATCCAACACGAATCTGCGTTGCTGGGACGGTATGGGGCAGACACAGTCATACCTCCTCCCATCAGAGGACTTTAAGGAGATGACCTTCCACAATGGGGGTGGGCCTCGCCCAATCACTGCACAAGCGTAACTGCAAAGTGGTTTCCTGGAGAGGAGGAAATTCTGCCTCTAGACTACAGTGCTAGCTCTCACCTGGGTCTCCGGCCATCCGATGGACTTTGGACTTGCCAGACCCATAAACATTTCTCTAAGACAAGAAGCTGCCAAGTCTTTTTAGGTTTCTGCCCCTGAAGGAGAGTGGTGTAGGCAACGGCCACCAGAGGGCAGCAGAGACCTTCTCATGGGGGATTCCATGGTAGGTGGCAAAGTGGGCGGGGCACGCCCCCAGAAAACACCAGGGGGAGCAGTCAGAGAAAAAAATGTGCACTTATGGAACGGGAGAAAGAGCAGTGGGTCGGAGAAAAAGGGTGATGGTTTAATTCACGTCTTAGAAACTTTAACGGAAGAACTCCTTCACCCACATTCCCTTCCAGAGGGGCCCCAACGGAGACATCTCGTGGCCAGAGAGAAGAAAGCTCAGAGATGGGGAGGGGATGAGGAGCCTGGGGGTCGGGGAGAGGGAGATCCTTGTTCGCAGCCCCACTCACCCCAGACCGCGTCACTGCCCTTGGCTGCAGGGGTGTGGAGGTCTGTGTCCTTGGGAAAAATGCCATGACCCCCACGCACACCCCCATGTACAGCACATGGCCTCTCTTTCCCGTAAATGTGTTTTTGTTGAACCACGTGAGAAAGGGATGCAGACAGCTTGACCCTTCGCCTGACATCCCGTGTGCACCTCAGAAGAACAAGGCCATTCTCCTGAGAGACCTCACGTGGCCACCACACTCAGGAAACTAACACGGTGCAGCTGGCGCCCCCGCCCTCTCTCCTGAAATCCATGTTGGCCCGGTTGCCCCACTACTGCCCTGTAGCCGGGGCACACTGCGACTCCTGCCCAGCCCGTCAGGCCTCCCTGAGTCGGGAACTGCTCTCCAGCCTCTCCCCCCAGCCCCCAGGACATTGGCTTTTTCTTTTTCTTTTGTAACTATTTATTTTGAAAGATTTCCATTGCACAGAAATAATACAAGAACTCCTTCACCCACATTCCCTGATTGTTAACATTTTACGATTTGTTTTACTATTCTCTCTCTCTTTCTTTCTGTATGTGTATTTCATCTTCTGAGCAAGATGCAGAGCCCAGGCCCCTAACCCAAATATTTCGTGTCTTTCCTCAGTCTGGGACCAGCCTCTTACACGCACACAGTACAAACATCAAATCAGACAACCACCAGTTACATATTACTATATTCTATTGTCTAATCTACAGACTTGATTCAAATTTCACACCTGTTCCAGTACTCTCATTTTAGTAAATAAGCAAACAGTTTTCTCCTGGTCCAGGATCCAGTCCAGGGTCAGCTGCTGTGCGATGCCGACAGTTTGCGGACGCCGGGTCGGTTGCTTTGGGGAATATCGCTCCATTCGGGCTCCTCGATGTTTCCTGGAACAATGATCCGGGTTTAACACTTGGGCAGCAGCACTCAGAAGTGATCCCAGGTCCTGCCCCTGTTTTAAGACTGTCTTCCCTGGACTGCTGCTTCCCAGATGAAGCACCCACCCCCCTGCCCCCTACCATGTCCATCCCTCTCTCCGCCCCCCCCCCCCCCCTGCAGAGTGTCTGGGCTCAGTCCATCCTCTGTCCACTGTTAGGTGTTTGCTGAGTGTCTCCTCCACCCGGCTCCTGTGCTGCTGGAGGGACACAGCCCTCTACAGGCTAACAGGTCTCTGCCTTGCAGGGTCTCTGCCTTGCAGAGCCTCTGCCTAGGGGCCAAGTCCTGGCATCATCCTCCTAGCTGGGCCCCCAGGCAGGCCAGGACTCCTCTGTGAGCCTTGCTTTCCTTGTCTGTGAAGTGGGGACAGTAATCATCCACCTTCATAGCATCACCTTGGGGAGGAAGCGAGACGGTCCCTGGGCAGGGTCGGGGTGTAGAGCTAATGGGCAGAGGGCCTGCCAGGGGCCGGAAGGACCCCGGCCTCACATGGGTCTGACTGCGCCAGGCTCGGGGAGCTCTTCCCTCCCCGGATCCAAGGCCCTGACATTTTTAATGTGGCCAAAGAACGAGTTAGCTTTCCTTTTAACAGCACATCGCACTGGGCTGACATTGCAGAGTACACAAAGTCAGTGGCTGGTGCCTGCACTCAGGAAGGTGCGGCTGTAGACCCTGCCACCAGCCTGGTCTGTCTGCTGGTCCTGAGTCTGGCGGGGGGTCATGCTGAGAAGGCCCCGTGGGACTGGGGTGGGGTAGAGCCCCCAGCCAGGTCCCAGTTGGTGAAAGCAGCAGAGTCGTCTGGCCCTGGGAAATCACTCTGTCCTAGGTGGGCTGCATCAGGGGGCACTAGGTCGTCCGGGGAGGTGAGTGGATGGAGGGACAGGCGAGAGTGAGCAGAACCAGAGGGTGCTTCCCGGACCACGGGCCTTGAACTGGAAGAGAGCGATAAAGAACCAGGCAGGGTGGCCCTGTGCCATGCAGCCGGAAAGGCAGAGCATCTCCCCTGCCAGCCCCTCCTGCCCTCACATGCTGCCTCCTGCTCTGACTCCAGACCCCTGGGATGTGAGGTAATCCATGTGTGTTGTTTCAGGCCACTAAGTTCAGGTTCGTTTGCTGCAGCAGCCACAGGAAACTCCCCAGCTTTTTAATTCAAAGCCGGAGTATTTATCTATCCCCTCCCCAGGCTGGCCGCAGGAGTAATGGGAGCCCCGGGCCACAGCAGACTGCTTCACTGCAGCCTCCCCACAACCCCCCACGGCCTTTCTCACCTCCCCACTCCTGGGCATGGCACCTAAGCTCCAGACCACCCCCTGGTGTGTTCCTGGTGGCCTGTTCTTGACCCATAGAAAGGAGGACCGTAGAGCCAGAGTGCAGAGTCCAGACACGGCTCCCAGCATGCGTTGGGGTGGAATGTGTTGTTCCACCAGGGTCAGCCTGTGGGAACGGTATGTGAAATAGTACCCACGAGGCCCTTTGTCACAGACCTGATGATGTCCCTCCCTAGCCAATCTGCTCTTCTTGTTCCCACCTTTAGGGCCAAGTTCAGGGGCCTCCTCCCCCCAGGTTCCTCCCTCTGGCCCCAGACAGCCCTCTGTATCCCATACACCAGGGTAGGTGGCTAACACACCCACACAGTCATCCTCCCTATCGTCAGGGCTTATGTTCCATGACCCCCAGTCAGTGCTGGAAACTAAGGATAGTACCAAACCCTGCACGTGGCTGTGTTGTTACCTGTGACAAAGCTTACGGCTTCTCCTTGACATGTCTGAATTGCCAGCGTCACTACTGTATTACTCTGGAGCCATTAGTAAGTAAAATGAGTGTTACTTGAACACAAGCACTGAGCTACTAAGGCAGTGGGTCTGATAGCCAGGCGGTGACAGGCAGGTGGTGGACAGAGAGTCATGGTTCACTTCCTGGGTGGAATGGAGCGGATGGCGTGAGATTTCATCACGCTGCTCGGAACAGCTCATGATTTAAAACTTATGAATTGTTTGTTTCTGGACTTTTCCACTTAATATCTTCAGACCGCGGTTGACCGTGGGTAACTGAAACCATGAAAGGGAAACCGCAGGGAAGGGGACCTGCTGTGATGACAATACCGTTGCTAACATTTATTGGGCCTCTACCCTGTGCCAGGCACTGGGCTAAGTGTTTTACACATACACACCGATAAATGCCACAGTTGTTACTGAGCATAGTGATTATCAGTCTCATCTCAGAGCTTGCCCTAGGCTCTCACACATATCAGGTCCCCTATGGCTGCTCCGCAAATGACTGCCACACCACAGCCGCAGTCAAAAGACGGTGGATGGTATTGGCCATAAGTAAAAGGCAACCCCAAATAATCATGGCTTTTAGGAGATGGAAATGTTCTTCTGACTTGTGTGAGGCTCCATGATGTCAGGGCCCAGGTTTCTCCCATCTTCTTCTTCTATTAGCTTCTAGTCCTACAGTTGCCTCATGGCACGAAATGGCTGCTGGAACTCCAACTATCACATCTATCATGTAGTCAGTAAGAAGAAAGGAGGGGCAAAGAAGGACATGCCTCTTTCTTTACTTAAGTTGTACACATCACTTGGTGCTCACATCCCATTGGCCAGAACTTAGTCACACAGCCACATCTAGCTGCAAGGGAGGCTAGGAAATGTAGTTCAGGATGCAGGGCCTCACTTCTGGAATGGCCTATGTCCATCAACTCCCCCATGGACCCAGTTGGCACTCAAAGACAATAACGCCCCAGCCAAGGGCGGCTTGATGTAAACTCTCTCAGACTTTTCTGGCAGAAGCCCAGCGTCAGGGATCTGTGAAGTTGGCAAACACCCCATGTTTCCTATAACTCAGGGCTGCCCAAGCACCAATGGCAGGCCTGATGTCCCATCTTTCTCTAGGCCAGTGGTGGCCTCAAGTTCTTTGGCCTGAAGATCATGTTTGTGGCGTGTCTCACAGCCTGTCTGCAGTCTTGACCAAACAATTAGACAGGGCTCTTGGATTTCTTCAAATGAATAGAAGAAAAGAAAGAAAAACCGAAATATGTTTTCCTTGGAAAACCCAGGGATGATTTCAAAACCTGGTGATGCAGGAAGTCGGGAAATGGTTGGAATAGTTGCGATCCGGATCCACCAAAGAGAGAGAAAAACCCAGGAGCACTGTGAGGGGAGGAATCTGGGAGGGAGGCCTCAAGAGTCCTGGGGTCAAGTCCTGCCTTGGCCACTATCTGCTGTGTGACCTCGGGCAGGTCACTTCCCCTCTTTGAATCCCAGGTTCCTTTCTGTGTAATGAGACGGTGGGACAGAGTGTCCCCCCACCCCTGCCACCCTGGGGATCTATCCTGCATCCCAGAGCACCCTGCACTCTGACCTCTGTGTAGCTTTCTGATAGGCAGGAAGGCTCAGCTCGCAGCTGGCTCTGTCCTGGGAGCCCAGCTCGAGGTCCACGTGACGGAGCCTCTCTCCTTGTTTCTCCCTTCTGCTGGGTTCCTGGCGGCGCAGACCTCTCCATGGAGCAGGGAAGCCTCGCTCCCTCCCAGGCAGAGAGAGGACAACGTAGGGACAATCAGCAGCTTCCCAGGTGAAGAGGGCCAGGAAAGGAGAGCAGGGAGACTAAAGCCCTGAAGAACCTCATTCCATTCTTTAACAAAGCTTTCATTTCTATAATTATAGAAAACCCAGAAACGTAGGTAGACAGTACAGAGGGAAAACCCCATAATCCATGCCCAGAGGCTCCACGAGTATCATTTGGGTGCATTTCTTTACAATCTCTTCGGGAAATGTTTATAGTTTCATAATTTCTACATATCACAGGCATCCCTGTGTTGTTTCTTATAAACTCTGCATCGGTATCATTGTTATTTTCCATCTTTTTATTAAGAAAGAGTTCAGCCCTCACCAGTGTGGCCCAGTTGGTTGGGTGTTGCCCTGCAAAGGGAAAGGTCACCGGTTCAGTCTGTGTCAGGGCACCCGCCTGGGTTGTGGGTTTGGTCCCCAGTCAAGGGTGTGAGAGAGGCAACTGACTGGTGTTTCTCTCCCTCTCTTTCCCTCTCTCTAAAAATAAATAAATATAGCCCTGGCTGGTGTAGCTCAGTGGATTGAGCGCTGCTCTATGAACCAAAGAGTTGCTGGTTTGATTCTCAGTCAGGGCACATAC
Source organism: Glossophaga mutica (assembly GCA_039655065.1). NCBI lineage: Eukaryota > Metazoa > Chordata > Mammalia > Chiroptera > Phyllostomidae > Glossophaga > Glossophaga mutica. The sequence continues at coordinate 28,562,733 of CM077315.1, forward strand.
CTGGGTTGTGGGATAGGTCCCCAGTAGGGGGCGCGTGCGAGGCCACAATACACTGATGTTTCTCTCCCTCTCTTCCCCTCTAACAGTGAATCTTTGGAAAAAAATAAATAGCATCTTTAAATTAAAAATAATAATAAAAATAAAAAGGGTTCAAATATATAGAACAGTGGGAAAAATAGGACAATATAATTTGTATACCCAGCACCTAATTCAACTATGGTTAATTAACCTTGTTATTAATGCCTCTGTAATAAATGATGAAAGTCCGTGTACTTGGACTTGGTCAATTACTAAACAAGCATTCATTGAGTCTCCTCTGTGCCCACCAGTCTCCTAGGCACTGGGACCACGTCCGGGAATGACAGTCCTGAATTTGCCAACATTCTAGTGCGAGTGCCATGGAGATGCAAGTGGGTGAAGTGACATTTTCAGCAGTGCAGAAGCCATGCCACCAACCTCCCTGGGAACTCAGAGTGCCTTTCGGAGGGGAGCAAGGTGTCCAGAGCACTTTTGCCCCATCGGTGTGGGGTCTGCTGCCTCAGTAGGATGGAATCACCAGGACGTCTCCCAGCCAGCGGAAAACCGGCACCGTCCGGCAGGGCCCAGGGTCTCTCCTGCCAGGTCTCCGCAGCAGATGCTGCAGGGGGGCCAGCCCATGGCCCCCAAACTCTGGCCACACCGAAGCAGGCCTGGCTGATGCCTCCGCAGTCCAAGGTGAACAAACGCGGAACAATATGGGAAATGCAAAACTGTGCACATGAAACGGGGCTGATCCCACTTTTAAAAAATTCCAAGACTGCTGACTTCCCTTGCTTTTGGTGGTCATGCTTCTCTTGTTTGGTGCAAAATGGCAGTGGTTGTAGTGGTATTTTTAAAATGTCCTTACTTGGCAAAACAAAAAGTTGGCAACCCTATGTTGGTCCCCAACACTGAGCGGGGAAGAGAAGTGCTAACCTATGACGTCCCGGAGTTGGGAGCCGGCAGCTGGTCTACCCTATGCACTCTCAGAGGACGGAACTGGCCGAGGTCTACATGGTGAGCCCCCTTCTACTTTCCAATCCCAAATTCAAGTTCCTTACCATCTAGGCTGTCCCAGTATCCACGGGCCCCACGCCTCGAGGGGCAGGTCCCCTGGGAGACAGGTGGGCCCTCTCAGTCAGTGCAGGGACTGGGGAAAACAATGCCCAGGGCAGCCAGGGATGCAGCCTCCTGGAAGACAGGGACCTTCGTCCCCGCTGTCTGCGTGAGGGAACGGCACAAGATGGTTTGTGTTCTGTGCTGGAGGCAATCGGAGCCGGGTGCGGAAGCTGGGCCCTGCCTCCACACCGCGTCCTGATTTCACCAGTCAGGATAATAATCATCTGGGGGAAATCAGTGCAAGCTCAACAGTTTTTATTTGGCAAAGTCAGAAACTTTTTTTTTTATCCTTACCTATGGGCATTTTTTTAAATTGCTTTCAGAGAGAGAGGAAGAGAGAAACAGAGAGAGAAACATTGATCAATTGCCTCCCATACGTGCCCTGACAGGGGATCGAACCCACCACCTGGGTATGTGTCCTGGCCAGGAATTGAACCTGTGATCCTTCTGTCTATGGGCTGATGCTTTAACCAATTGAGCCACAGCAGCCAGGGCAGAAACTTCTTTTTAAATTGATGATGATGATGATGATGAGAGAGAGAGGGGGAGAGAGAGATCAATTTGTTATTCCACTTATTTGTGCATTCATTGGTTGCTTCTTGTATGTGTCTTGACCAGGGATCGATCCCCACAACCTTGGCGTATCAGGATGATGCTCTAGCCAACTGAGCTACCTATCCATGGCCCAGAAACATTTTTTTGAACTACCCAAAATTCGGTCTTTCTATTCAGAGAAAGAATTCTGTAACACCAGAGAGAGAGAGGGGGGATCACAGAGGAGAGGCCGGTAGCCCACTCGTGCTGCCGTACACTAAACGCTCAGGGTCCTCTGTTTTGTGCTCCTGAAAACATTGACTGAGGTCCTCCCTGACCCCCAGCCCACCTTTGGGGGTGGCCGTAGCCAAACTGCCTGGTTGGAACCTCAGCTCTTCCATCTCCCAGCTGCGCGACTCCAGACCAGGTCTGACCAGCTCCAGGCTGCACCTGAGATGTGAATGGGAAGACAGCCTCCTGCCTGTGGACGAGAACACAGCGCTCTGACAGGGTCTAGCGCACAGTCAGTGCTCCCTGGGGGATGGCTGCTTTTATTCCCACTCGTGGAGCAGGGGGACTGGCCGGGCTTGGTTCAGGAGCTCTCTGGCAGGCGGGGAGGATGGGGAGCATGAGGAGGAAAGTGGGAAGGCACCCAAGATCAACTCTGCTGACTTCAGGCTTCCAGTGAAGCCGGCCACGGCCGCCATCCAAGCCCACTCTGTCAGAGGGAACAAAGGGTGACCTCCCTGCAGGCTCTTTGATTCCACAAGGACACCTCACAGCATCGTCCTCAGGCTGCACAGGACTTTTTTTCTTTAAACAATAAGTGCTGAGCCCTCGTGTTTCCTCTCTCAGAGGGCAGCATCCGCCCTGATGAATTGACAGTCTGCCGCTTTTGGCGGAGATGGCCACCTCGGAGGCCAAGACGCGGGGGCTGGGCCCAGCCAGGCCAGGGCGCCATCCAGGAGGGAAACTGTAGCCCTGGGGCCCAGCGGAGTCACCCCTGCCCCCGCCCCCAAGACTGAGTCCCTCCCAGGCCCGAAGTGACGACAAGTTGTCAGAGGAGAACTTAATGAGAACTTGGAAATTTCCACAGAACGCCAATTTGGGCATGGTTCTTTGGACTGTGAAATGATAAATTAAAAAAAAAAAACCCTTTAGAACTCAAAGCAATATGCAGTCAGGATTCATGTCCACACATTGATGCTTTAGGGTTGTCATGAAGCCATTCATTCATTCCATACAATTTTCATTGAGCAAATGCCCTGGGGGTCTGCGGTGGACCAGGCAGGTGGGTGCCCCGATGTCCTGGAGTCCTGCTCTGGAGGGAGCGCCCGATTACACATGAGCAGGCCAGTTTCCTGGGCGGGAAGGACCAGGCCCAGAAGGTCTGGCAGAAGAGGAAGCAGGAGCGGAGAGGAGCTGCCGCCCCCACCAGGACGGCTGGAATCAGAAAGGTGGACAATAACAAGTGTCGGTGAGAGAAATCCGAACCCATCTGCGCTGCTGGTGGGGGCGGAACCCCGCGTGGCTGCTGCAGGACCAGCCTGACAGTGAAAAGAACAGTTACCACGTCCTTCCTCTCCTGGGTCTGTACCCACGAGAAATGAAGACACACGTCCACACAAGAACTCACGCACAAGTGTTCATAGCAGCTCTTTTTACCACAGCCAAAAAGTGAAGACAGCCCCAAATCTAGTCATACATGATGGACAAACAAGCTGTGGTCTGCCATTCAATTCGGTGTCACTTGGCTGTTGTAGAAAAAGGAGCGAAGCACAGGTACAGGTTATGACATGGAAGAACCTTGAAAACATGGCAAGGGAAAAAGGAGCCAGGCACAGGGAACCCTCACATTGTGTGATTCCGTGTGTGTGAAACGTCCAGAACCGCAACATTGGCGGAGATAGGAAGTTGATTGGTGGTGGCCGGGACCTAGTGGGGCGGGGGGGGACAGGAGTGACAGTAGGGGGCATGGGGTTTCTGAGTGGGGTGGTGAGAACATTCTGGAAGTACATCTTGGTGATGGTGCACACCTTGGGGAATGTATTAAAAACTGCTGCCCTAGCTGGTATGGCTCAGCGGATTGAGCACTGGCCTGAGAACTGAAAGGTCGCTGGTTCAATTCCCAGTCAGGGCACATGCCTGGGTTAGGGGCTGGGTCCCCAGCTGGGAGCATGCAAGAGGCAACTGATAGATGTGTCTCTCCTACACTGATGTTTCTCTATCTCTTTCCCTTTCCCTTCCCCTCTCTCTAAAAAATAAATAAATAAAATCTGTAAAAAAAAAAAAAACAAAAAACCACAACACCCTGCCAAATTGTGCATTCTAAAATTGTATAGTGATTTTATAGTGTGTGAATCATATTTCATTATTTTTAAGAAATGGAAAGAAGGCCCAGGAAGTGGGGGCTATGCATGTTTCAAGGAGCTCTTCACTGAAGTCCTGAAAAGCACACAGAGTATTCACTCCTTCTAAACTTTCCAGGCTTTCAAAGCCAATTACTGTGGCCCCTTCTTCAAGTTCTTCTTGCTGGGAGTTATTTCTGTGGCCTGGGCTGCCCAGGGGAGGTGCTGGTTCATTCGGAGCGAGTGCAAGCTCTGGAAAGACAGGCAAGCTGGAGTCAGCAGGCAGGTCCAAGGTGGCCGCCTCTTGGCGGCTCAAAAGATCAGCCAGATCCTTCTGCCCTCCCAACCCAGGCCTGGCTGGACCCTCCCGGTTTAAATGTGCAGCCTTTTAACCAGAGGGAACAGCGAAGGGACGGCAGGGCGCTGTTAGGTTGCTCACTGTGCGAGCGTGTTTACCGGACATTTGCTCTGTGCCAGAGACTGTACTGAGTGCTCTCTCTGCAATGACCTCTCGCACTCACCCTCTGGGGGTAGTTACCATCCTCAGCTTAGGACGGGAGGAGCCTTGGGAAGTTTCATGGTTCCCCCAAAGTCGCACTCCTCCTCCAGCTGCATCGGGAGGACACAGCTCTGGCAGCAGCCTGTGCTTCCTGCAGAGCAGGCGCTGTGTGACCACTGGGAGGGGCAGGAGTTCTCTCCCCCAGGCCTCCTGAGCCTACGGGACCAGCGGCCTGCCTGCAGCTGGGCTTTAGCTTTCGGAAGCACCGTGGTTAGACGCGGGGGTCGGGGGTCAACAGGACTTGGGTCCAACCTTGCTGGCTTGTGCAAGTTTTCTAATCTCTCTGGGCGTCCATGATCTCATCTGTGAAATGGGTAGTAACAATATCCTTCTAGAAGTGCTGCAAGGATTCACACAGGCAGAGAAGCCCCTAGTCCGTGTTAATGTTCAGAACCACGTGGTAATCGCTTGTCCCCACCAGTCCTTGAGAGCAGGGGACACCACTGTCTCACTCACAGTGGTACCCGGTGCCTAGTGCAATTCCTGGCATGTAGGAAGCACACATTTATATTTTTTGAACCAATGAATGAATGAGTGAGACTCAGTGCCAAGAACTGGGCTGGGACTGCAGGATAGGCCTCTGGAAATCACCAGATGCCTCTTAGAAGGGGCCACAGCCCCCAGGGACCCCACCCTGGGCAGAGGTCAGATTCTCCGTGGGTGGTCCCGCACTGGCTTGATCAGCACGAAGTCCAGAAACCTCGGCTGGGGTGGGGGAGTCCTGGCCTCTCCTGTTTCGCCTTTGCTGGCAACGTGACCTTCCCCACCTGGCCCTGTCCATCTTTCTGGCTGTGGGCTGCCAGCTTGCCTTTCACACGGTGAGGGGCACCTTCCCCATCTGCACAGCCTCACGGAGACTTTCCTCTGGCTCTCAAGTTACATTCCATTCACAAAAACAATCTAGATCTTGAGACGTGTGAGCACATTATAAGGAAAAAAGTAAGGTGAAAAAATGTGGTCAAGAAGGAGCGAGCTGGGCTTGGGGCACAGGAAATGGCCACAGCCAGCTGCCCCCCTTCACCCCCACCCCCACGCATGCCAGCTGGGGAGCCTTCCCATCTGCTGCGTGGGCTTCCAGTCTCAGAGCTGCCCACTCAGTGCAGGGACTGGGGTGCTGAGCCAGGGAGGCAAAGCAATTGGGAGGGGGAGCCCCCAGTGACAAGCCACTCCAGTCTGTCCTCTCGCCCAGGGCTGCCAGGTACGTGGGGCAGGTTGTCCTCTCTGTGAGAACACCTGGCTCCGTCCAACAAGCTTCGTGCCCTGGCACGGGGCTCTGTCACTCAGCTGGGGCATTTTTCGCTACACATACAAAGCCACTGAATAGGCTGCTAGTCCTGCCTCTTGTATCTTTACTTCTAATATGCTTTAAACAGAACTTTGCTGAGTGTGGCCCCCTTACTCCGAGACACTCTGTGGCTCCCACTGACCTACAGGATTAATAACAACAGCAATAATAATAGCAGCAATTACATTTCCTGGCCAGCCACTGTGCCCAGACTGTGCTAAGGGATTTGTGGGCAATGCCTCATCCCCCACCCCCACACACATACAATCTGTGTTACGAAGAATACCATACAAAGAAAACATATATATGCTGTTCAACGAATCACAAGCCATTTTAACCCTCACAGAAGACCCATGAGGTAGCACTCCTACCACCCCCTTTTCCAGATGAGGAAACTGAGGCACAGAGAGGCCTGAGGTCATGCAGTGTGTGGTAGGGGCAGGATGTGAAGAGGCCTCTGGGCGTATTGGCACACGAGACCCTGTGCTGACTCATCTCTGGGAGTCCTTTCAACAGCCCTGTGAGGGGCTTCTCTCCTTGTCCCCGTGTTCCAGATGGGACACTGGGCTCAGAGGGATCAACCACTTGCCCGGGGCTCCAGGTGGAAGAGGCCCACCTTACACCCTGCACTCTGCTGTGCACATTGTGGGTTCCAAATACACACGGGCTTGAGCGAGCATTGCGGGGGCGTAAAGCACAGCAGCGGCCGCTGCTCTCTCCCCGCAGTTTTGTGAGAGGCCACCAGACGCCCTTCCCAGGAGGCCCCGTCACACAGAGCCTGATGGGGGGCCCCTCCCCCCTCCTGTTCTCCCTGCCCGGGAGAGGCTTGCTGGCCTTTGCCTCCCACTGGATGGCCGCTTGCAGGAGTGGGAGCCTGGCCTGGCGCATCCCTGCCCCCCACCACGCCGTGCACACAGGAGGACCTAAATGGGATGGAATCCAAAGAGTGTGGTAGTTTCTGCAGCTGGAAGAGCCAGTGCTCAGATCCCACTCCCAGCCTTGCCACCTCGAGAAAGTGACTTCGCTGCTTGAGACCACAAAATGGGATGAACTTTGTCCTCGGGTTGGTTGTGTGGCTTCAACCACCTATTCTTCATAACATGCCTGGGAGTGTGCCAGCACACAGTAGGTGCACAATAAGCACTCTCTTTGCCAGCCTTCATGCCGGCAGCGGCGGAACCAGAGCACAGACGGATCTGGAGGCTTAAACGAAACCAGGGACTGCTTTTCACATTGACCCCTCGTCCCCACGGCCCCACAAGGCTTACTCCTGTTCTGGTTTTTTTTCCCCTGTTGCATCTGTCAGTATCATAAATACTTGCAAGGGGAAGAAAAAAAATTTCCCCCAGACTTGACGTCAACACAAACAGCCCTAATTGGTCCTGGAGCCTCATAATTCTCGGATTGTCTTGACCGTGTGTATCTAGGAAATTCACAGCAGCAAAGGTGAAGGGTGTTTTCATTCGTAAATTGAAGTAGAGGCTTTGTCTTCAGCTGAAAGTGGGCTCCAACCCTTCGCCTGGGGGCACTTTTTCTACGTGTGTGCAGAAATCTGACTTATCACTTTTTAGGGGAAGGAGAAAATGCATGAATATTTAATTATTCTGCTGCCAGGAGGAGAGGGTTGGGGACTAAATGAATAAAGAGCTGGATTTTTCTTTTCAAGGCCAAGGCAGGACCCATTCTAGCCTCAGGATTTCTCCCTGTCCTCACATTAGGGCCACAAACTGTCATGTTCCTGCCACCCCGGAGTCTCCAGTTTAGGAAACAGTCAGCTGGAGGCGAGTTTGGGTCACTTCCAGTCGGTTCTTCTGGGCTCCTTGGCATCCTGTTTCCCTTGCAGCGAACACAGATGAAGGGGTGGGGAGGGTTGGGAGAGGGGAGGTAAGGCCCAAGCACGTCTTTGGCTGAGAATTGCTGGCCGAGAGGGAAGGGGGTGGGGGGCCTGTGGCTGACAAGGCTAGAACATTCTACAGTGTGGAAGCCAAAAATTTCCAAAAGAAACATTCTGTAGCTTCCAGTCTGTAAGAGGAGGAAGAGGATTTCCTCTTTGGGCAGCTTCTGGGGGCTCTGGGGAGGGCCCCCATCAATGACGACCAGCACCGAGGCGTGGTCTCAAGGGAGGGGGACAGGAAGCAAGGTCAAGAGTCTGGGCAGGACCAAATTTGGAGAAGCTGAGGGCTAGGAAGTTCGGCCTGGGTGGAACAGGACTCTGTAGAGGCGGAGTGTTCTTTGCTGTCGGTGGTCTTGGGGGGAGCGGTTTCTGCTTCCCTGTGGGTAAACTGAGGCACCACAGTGTCTCTACTTTGCAGAACGAGCCTCCAAGACAGCCACGTGCCATGGGGAATAACCGTAAGGACCCATTGCAGAATACTGACTGCACAACAGACTTCCAGTACGCTCCGCAGCCTCGGCTCGCCCTGCACGGGCCAGGCCGCCAGGCCCGAGTGACAGATGTAGAGACTGAGCCTCCGAGAGCGGAGCGGTCTGACTCGAGCTCCTTAGAGCCACCTTGTTCTCCAGTATATATTTTTGTCATGCTAGTATTAGTTTCTCAGTAACGACAGTACACCGAACATGAAGGCATTCTATATAAACTATTGAACACAAAGTAATGGGGATTTCAAATTTTAAAAACAACCATTAGGGCTAATTGAGACGATTGGATTATAACAATTTTGTTAGATCAAGTTCCTTTGTTGTCATCTGATAGAACATTGACATCTTTGGCATCAGTAAAGCTATAATATAAATACAAAAATGTTTTTTAAATAAGAAAGGGGTCCAGAGTACAAGCAGCGCCCCCTTGGCTGTGGCGGCTTGTGTGAAGTGCAGCCTGGACAACAGAGTGTGGTGTCCCCCAGGAGCGAGTGGATTTGAACTAGCAGCTGCCTGTCCGAGCCTGGGTACCACCCAGACACATCTTAATCGACTTGTGATTTGCCCCACTCCTCCAGCTCCCAATCACTATTGACAAAGAGTGCTGATGGGTCAGAACGGAAGGAATAGAAGGAATACAGGAGACTGGGCTTACATAAAAAGTATCACTTTTTCCCCAGCGCTGGCCTGGGGCCTGGTACACGGTGGGCACTCAGTAATGCAGATGGAATGAATGATTGTATGAATGAGAGCTAGGTCCATGCTCCCCTCCCCTCGCTCCTTCCTGTCTTCTCAGCACGCAGTGCTGAGGTCAGGGATGGTGGCAGATGGAGGGGCCATAATTCAAAACCTCATTAACCCGGGGTGGGGGGGACAGGAGCTAGTTCCCACAGGCCCTGGGACACAACAAACCCAGGCTAGAATCTCCTGTAATCAGGGACAATGCTTGGCCCTTAGTCCTGAAGGACATCCCAGGGTCTCCGGAGGCTGGACTGGTCCTGCCAAGTGCCCTGGCCTTCTGCCTGCCCGGCTCAGCCTGCTGAGGGTGGGGCCCACCTGGCGACTCCTTCCTTCCAGCTGCTGGCTCCAGGGGTTCCGGCCACACCTTTCCTGTGGCCGCCCCTTCTCTTCCCGGTACCCACCCTCCTGGCCATGCTGCCCCATTCCCTGTCTGACACCACTCCCAGCCTCTCAGGGCTGCTCCCTGGCGTGTGGAGCTCGAGGCTCAGCTCCCTAGGAAGTGACAGACTGGGGAGATGGCCCTGTGCATCGGACTCAGTTGTCACACTTGGTAGGGGGTGGCTTTTGAGACACAGGTGATCATCTATAAAATAGCCATTGTGAGAGTGCCCCTCCAAACTCATTCCTCAGGCTCTGCTCAGCAGCCCTCAGACAGGCAAGCGACACTATCCCCACTGCCACAATTGGAAAACTGAGGCTCTGAGAGGTTGAGTGACTTGATGAGGTCCCACAACTAAGTTTACAGAGTGGCGGAGAGAGGAGTAGGGGGCAAGGTTTGAGCCCAGGAGTACCTGCCTCCAAATATGGAGAGTCTAACCACTCTACCATCCTGCCACGTGGAGGCGCTGCAAACCCCGGAGCTCGGCCAGTGTCAGCCCCGTCACTCAGGCTGCACCTGTGATCTCACGCCTGCTCGAGGGGTCTGGGACCAGGGTGGAGTCAGAGAGAACATCCCCTCCCCCTTCACCAATGCCTAACTCCAGCAACATCCAACAGAACACCCTGAGCCGGTCAGAAAGTCAAGTGGACTTGGTCCAAATGGTTCTTCTGGGGGAGAGCAAAAGCGGTCGTGTCGTTTCCCTGTAAAGTCTTTCCAAGACAGGCCCTGGTGTGCGTGAGGGTGTGACCACCGACGTCTGGTGGGCAGAGGGCTCCTCGGGGCCCGGCAGTCAGAGAGAAGGTGCACGCAGGGGACAGAAGGAAAAGGGTGAGTGGAGACAGAGATCGTGGTCAAGCCACAAGACTGGGCAGGGGTGGCAGGGGGCTATGAGTTTCCTGAGTAAAGGGCCAAGGGAGAGATATAAGGGCTCCTTGGAAAGTGCCCAGGGTCTGGGGGGTATGTCTGTACCCCCCACCCCCCAGCAAAGTCCTGTCAGGAGGAGCCCTGTGCCGCTGAGGAGAGGGCCCTTGCCTAGGGGCGAGGAGAGGCGGACCTCAGCCTGTCCTGTGAGTTACTAGCTGTCGCGTTCCTGGACAGAGGCATCATCACTCTGGCCCTCAGTTTCCTCATCTGGAAAGTGAGCGACACAAATTTTCTACCTCGCGGGGGTGTTGCGAGGAGCCAATAAGCTGTTGCTGTGAAGTCAAGGGCTTCTTGGTGCTTATACATGTTAGGAAAAAAAAAGAAAAAGATTCAATCCATCCCCAAAGGTCAGTTTGAGGGTTGAGGGAAAGAATCCTCCATTTCCTCCAGGGCCTGGCCTCAGTTCGGCCCCACTTCCTGTCTCACACTGTCTGCACAGGCCTGCCCTCGTTTAACCCCTCTGCTGCCCAGAGTCACCTCGGCTGCCTTGCCAGGGTCTGACCTGGCTGGGCCGGTTTAATTGACCTCAGTCTGTGTTTTAAAGCAAAAATAAACCTCGCCCTGCAGGACCCCCTGGGAGAGTCCCTCTCCTCGCCCCTGCACACGGCTGCAGCTGCCCGTGCACCCCCTTCCAGTTGCTCCGATTTCATGGTGCTCCAATACTCAAGGTCAGCAGGTTGCCCTGTATGATTCTTCCATTCCTTCTCCCCCCATAAACTCCAGCTAAGGAGCCAGCTTGGGGGCCGTCAAGAGGAACTACAAGCAGCACGGTTGAGACCCCCTGGAGCTCCTCCTGCCCTGGCCGGTGTGCTCTGCCACCAAACTTGCAGTGTGAGCTCCGGATGCCTCATTTCCGTGTCCGCGGAGCAGGTTAGGGGACCAGCAACATCTTTCCAGCATTGCTTCTCACAAAGTCTGGTGCTCAGAGTGGTACTTTTCTCTGCCTCTGTCCACCTAGAAAAATCTCAGGGAAGGATTTTGCTTGGTCTGGGTTAGGCCACACGCCCATCTCCACACCAATCACAGTGGCTAGGAGAATGGCAAACTGTGATTGGCCAGGCCTGAGTCACATGCTCTCTCCTGTTGCCGAGGGGCAAGAGCAAAATACTGTGATTGGCAATTGCCCCAGGAGTCTTGGTTTCTGGGTTGGGAGAAGCCCATTCCCTAAGGTCAGGGATGCAGTTCCATGGGGCAGGGAGTGAGGGTGCAGGGCAAACCCAAAGGCCAGATGGATGTCCACGCTCAACATAAGTCCAGGAGGGGTAGGAACAGGGTGGGTGGGAGTCGGGTGAGCAGAGCCCTGCGAGGGGAATGCATCGGGACCCCCACCCCTCTGCAATGCCAAGAAGGGGGTGTCGTGATACCCTGCGTGGCTCCGGTGCAGCCAGCCAGGCTGTCCTGGTGCCCAGGCCCCCCCTTCTCTGCCGCCAGAGCACACGTTGCAAACATCTGCCCAGCGGCTGCTGGGGGTCGCTCCCCTGGAGTTTCCTGCTGCTGACAGGAACCAGTTCGCCTTTTTATTACCCGCGGCGCACATCTGGGAACACTCTCAGATCGGTCTGGTTGAGCCAGTGGGCTGAAGAGCTGACTCCCAGCCAAGCTAACGATGGGGGGGAGGGGGGGCAGCAGTGGCGACAGCCTGGGTCTGGGAAGTGCTCCCTCCCCCGCCCCACCCTCGAAGCTGCCCCATGTGACCGCAGCTCCTGGATGGCGTCCACAGAGGCGGTTGTGTAACCAGCCTTGTCCAGGAGGGCGGGGAGGGCCTGAGCTCAGGGCGGGGTCCCACCAGCAAGCCTGGCCTGCCAAGTCCACAGAGGGGCCTGGGGTGGCTTTGGGACAGATGCAGTGCCTGGGGCTTCTCTGATCATGGGCTGAGTATGTTAATTCTCCCCCTCTCCTTTCGTTTCTTCTTTCTCTCTTTTTCCTCTCTTAATCTTTTTCTTTCTTTCTCTCTTTCTTTCCCTCCCTCCCTCCCTTCCTTCCTCCCTTCCTTCTTTCCCTCCTTCCTTCCTTCCTTCCTTCCCTTCCCTCCATCCCTTTCCTCTCTCCTCTCCTTCCTTCCCACAACTTTTTCATGTTCTCACTTAAAGAGCACATCCTTAAGATCCGCCTTGGAAACTGGGCAGGAGGAAAGAGCCTGGACAGATAACATTATTTTGTACAAACTTAGTCCTTCTGTTTGAAGGTGGTGGGCGGGGGAGTTGGGAGAGCTGGCTGTGCCCGTACCTGTCCCCCTCCACCACGTGTTTCATCCCCCTTCTTTTTTAGAGAAAAAGAGAGAAATGACCCCTCAGCCTCCAGGTACGGGCCCAGGGCTTTCCTGAGGCTCAGATATCGTAGACTGACGTCCAAGAGGCACGCAGGTGCAGAACGTTAGGGATAAAACAAAATGAGCTAAAATCAAGTACTTATAATTAGAGTGGGTCTATAAATAAACCAGACACCAGAACCCGTGAGTCCAAGTTCAATCTGCTTCAGAGGGGGTGCTCCTTCCCACTGGGCTGGGGAGGAAGAGGGGATCCAGTCTGGTGAGGAGTGGGAAGAATGCTCCAGGCCTTGGGAGCCGCACAGGCGGAGGCCCTCAGGCGGGAACAGGTTGGTGGGTTCCAGGATTTGAAAGAAGCTCAAGAAGGAGAGAGCGACAAGAGGAGATTGGGAGGTCAGGCCTGAAAATGGGGGTCCTGTGAGCCAGGCAAGGACTTTGGGCTTTGTTCTAAGAGCCATGAGGAAGCTGCTCCACGGGCTTCAGCAGGGCTCACAATCTGGCTCACATCTCAGGAGGACCACTCACCAGGTGGCAGGAGAACAGGACGGGAGGTCAAGGGCGAGGGAACGGGGAGGAGTCAATTATAAGCATCTACACAGAGGTGACGGTGGTGTGGGCAGGCGGAGGCTCTGGAGGTGGAGAAGAACAGGCCAAACCTGGAGAAATCAAGGACCAGTCAGCAAGGGGAACCATTAAACAAGCGTTTATAATACAGACTAAAAAATATAAACTATGCTGCTATCTTGAAGAGTCATTAATGAGCAGCACCCAACCCAGTCTTGGAACAATCAGGAGGGCTTCCTAGAGGGGAGACATTTCAGCTGAAAATGGAAAGGTAAGAGTTAGCAGAACGAAAGCTGGGGAAGCAGGAAAACAGTGTTCTAGGCAGCGGGAACAACCTATGCAAAGGGCCGGGAACAAGCCGAAGCATGCACATTTGAGGACAGAAGATCATGCTCCCGGGTGCAGAGGTGAGGAGGGGAGGCTAGGGAGCGAGGCAGGGCTGGGTTGTGATCAGCCTGAGGTCATAGCGGGTGGAGGACTTTGGTCTGAGGGCCCCGAGGCCACTGGAGGGTTCATAAGCGTCATTGTCAGATTTGTGGTTTTGAGAGATCTCTGTGGCTGCTGGTGGCATTGGTGTGGGGGAGACATAACTAGAAAGGTCGGTTCTAACTCAACAGCTTCTCCCTGAGTTCCTCCAAGAAGAAACAGCCACCAAGCGTCCTTGCTTGGAAGGTGGCAGGCGCTGCCACGCAGCCCAGGGTTCTGCAGTTAGAAAGCTCTGCGTCAGGTCCCAGCTCTGCTCCTGTCTGGCTATGGGAGAGATGGCTCAGGCTGAGAGGTGAGATTAGGCTTCAGGGAGTGTATTTCCATCTTGGAGGTGTGGAGCTCCGATTGCTAAATTTCTGCTCCTGCCTCGGGTGCTTTATGGTGGCCTGGGGCTGGCCTACCTGCGTCCTACTCACCTGGCCTCACCTCTGACCTCTGGAAGGGGTATCCCTGAGATCTGTGCGTTGGCACCTTTTTTTGTTTTGGGTATACTGGGAACAAGGATTTTGGGTTGTTTTTAGCTATAGTATGACTAATGTGGCTTTAAAACAACTTTAAAATGTTTAAAACAATGTAATTCCTTCTCTGTGAGCAGCTTTTAGAGGTGGGTCAATGATGTGGCCTCACAGTCATATAAAGCAATGTCTGGAGGCCTGGCTGGGTGGCTCAGTTGGCTGGAGCACTGTCCTGTAGACTGAGGGGCTGTGGGTTCGATCCCTGGTCAGGGCGTGTACGGGAGACAACCGATGGATGCTTCTCTCTCGTATCGATGTCATTCTCTCTCTCTCTACCCCTTCTTCTCTTTCTAGAATCAATAAACATCCTCGGGTAAGGATAAAAACAAAGCGCTGTCTGGAGAAGTGGACGAAAGGGCAGGGGAAACACAGACCGCAGGAATTTGGCCTGCCAATGGTTATGGGGTTCACCGTCGGCACCCCGTAACTGTAACATCAGCACTAATGAGCCCGTAGAACTTGGCATCAGCCTGTGACCTGCTGCAGGCCTTTTCCAGGGAGAGCAAGCTGGACACTGGTGCCCATCGTTCATTTCCATTCTTAACCCTGTCACCCTCCCCAAACCCGGGTTTGTTTGAACCAGGATTCAAATAAGGTCCACACACTGAATGGTTAATTAACATAGAAGTTTAATATATAGTCTTTTTAATACATAAGTTTCTCCTCCATCCCTTTCTCTCTGTCTCCCTGTCTCTCTCCGCCTTTCCCCACTACCCCCATGCCCATCTCCTGCCCTGCCTGTCTCTGTCTCCCTCTCCCTTTCCATCTGTCTCTGTCTCTGCCTCTGTCTGTCTCTGTCTGTCTCTCTCTGTTTCGTAACTATGTATTTATTGAAGAAGCAGGGCCGTTTGTCATGGGAGAGTCCCACAGTCCTGCGACTCTATTTTAACACGGTCCCTAAGTAACTACATACGTAATGTAAACACATAGATAAAAACCATTGTGCTACGTCAAGGCTGTGGGCATTCGGGGCTGCATGCTTCTCCGTGCCGGGCTGGTGTGAGCACTGGCGGGTGCTGGGCAGCACCCGTGACTTCCACTCACTGGACACTGGGAGCACCCAGGGTGACTCTGGCGGGGCTGATATGCAGTCAGTCATCTGTTGAGGGTGCCCTGGGATCAGCGCCGAGCGGGTAAGGGACAGGCTGGGCAGGGGGCATCGAGCCGCCGTGCATGCTTGTCCGTCCCCTGGGAGCTACGGAGCTGGGGTGGTCCTGAGTTGTCCCCAGCTGAACAGAGATGGCGGGGCCTTCATGCACCAGTGTGGGTCACTGAGCACAGGCCACCGGGGAAAGGTCTGACCTTGGCCGAGGCTCAGCCTGCAGGTGACAACTGAGCCATTTGCCAATAGCGCCATCAGTGGTTGAGACAACGCATCCCCATTTAAGGGGTCGGTGGCCCCACAGTGTCCCCAGAATGAAAGAACAGGTATGGGAATGACGGGGGTGGGGGCGGGGCAGGGTCTAAAGCTCCAGGCAGGCTGCGGGGGCTGCGAGTTCTGCCTCGGGGAAGCGGTGGGGAAGAGAAGGCCCGGGTTTCCTTTTCTGAGCACCTTCTGCACACCAGACTTGGACAGAGGCGTCGTATGTCTGCAAAGGTGACGTGGCACAGTGACTGAGTGTGTGGCTGGGGGAGCCGTGAACGAGGGACATCTTCTGTAGAAAACTTAATAAAACCAGGTACAAGTCAGTTGGCTGTCTAATTTGTAATACTGTCACCGAGGTGTAATTCCTGTACCTCAGAATGCACCCCTGTAAAACGTACGGTTCGGGGGGCTTTTTGGTACAGTCACAGATGGTGCAGCCATGACCACTAGCTAACACTTTCACCGAACAGGAGGGAAACGCCGCCATTCCTGCAAGCGCTCCCGTTTGGCCCCACGCGACCGTTAGTCCACTGTTTGTCTCCAGGGACTTGCCTGTTCCGGACCTTTCGGATAGACAGAATCGAGCAGCCGGTGGTCTCACCGGCTTCTTTCACTGAGCATGATGTTGTCGAGGTTCAACTACGTTGTGCTTCACTCCTTTTAATGGCTGAATAATATTCCAGTGCGTGCAGAGACCATATTGGTTGATCCATTCATCCATCAGTGGACATTTGAGTGGTTTCCACTTGTGGTTACTATACGTTATAATAATGCCGCTATGAACATTCGTGTACAAGATTTTGTGTGGACGTATGTTTTCAGTTCTCGTAGGTAGACACCTAGGGGCAGAATTGCTGGGTCGCAGGGTACCCTAACCTTTCCAGGAGCTAGCAAACCCTTCTCCAAAGCGGCTGCCCCGCTTTGCATTCCTGTCAGCAGTGGATGACAGTTCCGATTTCTCCACATCCTCATCAACACTTGTTACCGTCTGTCTTTCCGAAGCTAGCCGTCCTAGTCGGTGTGAAGTGCTATCTCACTGTGGTTTTAACTTACCTTCCCCTAGTGACTGATGATGTTGAGCGTCTTTTCCTGTGCTTATTGGCTGTTTATATGTTGTCTTTGGGGGAATGTCCTTTGCCCATTTTAAAATTTGATTGTCTTTTTATTGTTGAGTTGTAAATATTCTTCATATTCTGGATATAGGTCCCTCACTGGATATATTATTTGTATGGATTTTTCTCCCCTTCTGTGACTTGTCTTTTCACTGTATTGTAGCCACCTTTGGGATGCAAAAGTTTTTAATTTTGATGAAGTCCGCTTTCCCTATTGTTTCTTTTATTGCCGTTTGGCTGTCATTTCTAAAAACCATTGCCTGATCCGAGGTTATGAAGATTCCCCCTATGTTGTCTTCTAGGAGTTTTATAGTTTTAGCTCTTATACGTAGGTCTTGATCCATTTTAAGTTTAAGCGTACGGCATGAGGTAAGGGTCCAGCCTCATTCTCTGGCATGTGGCTGTGTGATCGTCTCCACCCCGTTTATTGAAAAGACCATCTTTCCCAACTAGATGATCGTAGCACCTCTTCAACATTCACTAGCTGTGTGGCTTTGAGCAAGTTACTGGACCTCTCTGTGCTTCGCCATTTCAGGTGTAAAGTGGGTGACAAATGTCGACCTCGTGGGGCTGTGGCGAGGATGAAATAAGCAAACACTGGTGAAGGACTTCACTGCCTATAGTAAGTGCTCAATAAACATTAGCTACTGTTATGAGTCCAATATTATTTCTTTTAAGCCTCACAACAGTCCCAGATGATAGGCGTTCTCAGCCCTGCCAGTACACAAGATGCTCCTAGGGAGAGAGCCAATCAGTGAAAGTTCAGGCACAGAACGAGACCCCGTGGGGTGGGCAGTGTGCTGAGACCACCGGGGTTGGAGCCACGCCATGTGACCTGTTGTAGAATGGGAATCCCCGGGCCTCCTTCGCAGGACGGCTCTGAGGACTACACGAATCCATCCGCGTGGATATGGCTGCGCTAGTTCCTGTGACTGCTGTAACAGATTGCCAGGCGTTCCATGGTTTAAGACCACGCAGATGTTACTATCTTGCAGTTCTGGAAGTCAGAAGCCCCGAAAGGAAGATGTCGGCAGGGCTGCATTCTTCCTGGAGACTCTGGAGGAGACTGTTTCTCTGCCTTTGGACTTCCTAGGGGCCACCCGCATTCCTTGGCTCGCAGCTTCCTCCACCTCCAAAGGCAACATGTAGCACCTTCCCATCTCTTTCTGTCTGTCCGATACCTCCTTCTGTCCTCACATCGCCTTCTCCGACTCTCCTGCCCCCCTCTTACAAGGACCTTTGCGACACAGTGGGTGCCCTGAATCATCCAGCACAGTCTCCCCGTCTCAAGAACCTGACTCTGATCACATCTGCAGAGTCCCTTTGCCGTGTGGGTCACACACTCACAGGTTTCGGGGATTCGGTCATGAACATCTTGGAGCCATTGTTCTGCTGACCACAGTGACCACAGAGCAGTGACCACAGCGCAGTGACCACAGCACAGTGACCTGCCAGGCACTGTGCCCTGTGCACCAGGCCACACAGCCACTCTCAGGGACACAGTGTCGCTGTTTCATAAGTGCAGCACCAGAGGCCCCCCAGGCATGATGGCAGGGGTGGGACCGGGACTGAGGCGGGTCTGGCTGGCTTGGCCCCACGCTGCATGTCTTCCCTGGGGGGGGGGGGAGCGGGGCAGCAGCTGGGACCCGGGAGGCATCAGTCCCCATCGGAGTGGAGGAGCCGCCGGATCCATCCTGACACGCAGTAAATAAACCGGACTGACCACAGGAGCAGAGACAGTGAGAGGAGGGCGGTCTCCCAGGAGGCGGGATGGCCGAGACAAAGGCCTCGGTCAGGACAGGAACATTTGGGGTCAGCAAGGGGCCTCTCGGGGCAGAAGGCTCCCTGCTGGTGGAAAGGCGTGAGAGAGCCTTGAATGCAGGTGTCTGACCTGGTCCCACAGGCAGTGGGGGGCCACAGCAGGGGTGTGAGTTGGGGATTAACGTGAGGGAGAGGTGTGTTAGGAAGGCTCCCCTCACAGGCCTAAATGCCCCTGGTCCTCACCCAGGGCAGTCTTTCTATCCCCCTGCTCAGGGCTTAGGGCATTCCTGGGAGCTACCTGGCCCTGGCCCTTTGGAAAGCACCAGGGCCACTGGTACCTCTTTCCTCTGCCTGGGGACCCCTTGGTGGCCGGAAGCAATGCATTGTAATGTTGGCCTCCAGGATTTCCTTTAGCGACCCAGGGGCTGGACAGGTCTTTGTGAAAACCCTCCCCAGAGAGCCTTGTGCTGCCGGCCAGGGTCAGGCCCTGGAGGCAGCAGGAGGGGGATTCATTCAAAGCGAATGGGGAGAGGGTTTTGCAGGAAGTGGATGTTCTCTGCTTATTGGGCCAGGGGCCTCTGGAGCCCTGCATGCTAGCCCCTGGCTGTGGGTGTGGGGCATCTCCCCACACCCCCTGCAGCAAGTGGGTGCACCCCCATTTCCTGACCCCAGCTGGCCGTTGGCTCCTCTGCTCTTTGCAACCAGTAGAAATGATATCTGGGCTGTCAGGAACCTCAGTGGGGACTGTGTCCCCTTCTCCTCAGAGGACTCTGTTCCCTCTGCCCCCTGTTCCCACCTGCCAGGGGCTGGAGACACAGCCCTGGCCCTGAGGATGTGGGCAGGGGGCAGACTGTGAAAGGTAACCCTGACTGTCCTGCCTTGGCCCTCTACCGTGACAGCCAGGTCTTGTCACTCCAGGCCTCAGACTAGCATCTGGCTGAGGCAGAGACACACACTGGCCCAAACAGAATTTTGTATAAAAGCAGTGTCCTCCCCAGGCCTGACAGACCGGGGCCTTAGTGAGTGAACAGCAGAGGATGGGGAGGAGAGTCGGGGAGTGAGGGTACCCTGCTGCCCCTCACCCCATGATCTGCCACTGCCTGAAAGGCTCTGCGAGTCAAGGCCACAGGACGCCCGCGGGGCAACCTGCCCTGCCTCCGCCTCCAACACCCAGCCAAGGCCACAGAGCGTTTCCTGTCACCGAACTTCCAAGGCCGATTTCTGTTCGCTGTGGCCTGGACCCAGGGACCCCAGTTGCTGTGATGAGAAACTCATTGAAGGGTTGGGGGGGTGACCGGGCCTGGGGAGGGTATCAGGGACCTGATTTCTGTCCCAGGACAATTGCAGGAAAGTGCTCTGAGCCCCGCAAGTGTGGTCCCTCTGTCTCACCCTTGGAACACCCTGTCCCTGTTCTGTCCATCCACACCCGCTGGCTGGAGAACCTTGGACATGAGCTGGTAGTCCTATTTTCATCACTGCGGAGCCACGGACAGACTGGGCTGTTTCCATCCTCCTACAAAGTGCCTCTGGGTTCTGCTTGGCTTCCTGCAAACCTCAGCAGAATGTGGGGGAAACCAACCAGACGGAACGACTTAGAAGTCTGGCTGTGTGACCTTGAGCAAGGGGCATGCCCCTCTGAGCTTCATGGCCTTGCCTGGAAAGTATCCCCCTTGCCCCCCAGGGGTGATGCTGAATAGCTGTGGGTCTCCCCTCACCCTCGGTCCAGGTGCGGGGAGGACAGGGCACCGTGGGCTGTGCTTTCCGCTGCCGGGGAATCAACCACCTCCCTGCCCATGGGGCGTTGGTCCCCTTGGCTGCCACCGGACAGTTCGGGAGAATGAGAGATGCTGCTGACCGAGTACTTACTGTGCGCAGACCTGGGCCAGGCCGCCGCACCAGCCTCTCATTTGGCCCTCACCGTCCCGGGAGGCAGGCACTGTTATTGCCACTTGACAGATGAAACACAGCCTCTGGGAGGGGTTGAGGCTCACCTGAGGTCACCCAGCTGGTCAGGTGGGACAGGGCTGGAAGCAGAGGCATCTGTATTCACCTTCTTTGAGGGTTCTGTGGATCCCCTTCTCAGTGTAGGCACAGTGCTGCCCTCAAGAAGATTCTAGAAAAAAAGCTAAGCAATAAATGAAGTGATTTCCAGTTGTGGATATGCTATGTGGGGGACCTCCTGTGGGCAATCAGGGAGTACGTCTCAGAAGAGGTGACATTCTCATCTACGTGACGCTGAATCCTGAGAACAAGGACGGAGCTTTGTATCGAGAGGAGACAAACACTCCAGGAGCTGCTGGGACAAACGCTCTGCTGAGAGGCTGGAGTGGCCTGCCCCCCTGGAGGGCAGTGAACATGGAAGGGGAGGGCAGACCCTCAGCCTCGAAGGCAGGAAAGCCGAGTGTGTTCTGTCTGCGCCCACCCATGCAGGGTGCTCTGGGAGAGACAAAGACGCTAAATCAGGCTTCCTGCCTTTGAGGAAATTCCAATTAGATGTGAGGTGAGATGTGGAGGCCTGATAAGGGGACTAACAATGCGAGGCTGGGGAAGAAAGTGAGCCGGACCCACCAGGCCTGTGAGGGCGTGGGAGGGGTGCCCAGAGGTGGGCGAGGCCCTGCACGGGCTGGGAACATCCGAGACTTCCTTCAGGCCTCTGGTCTGGACAAGGTGGCGTGAGGAACGGGGGAGGAGGGGGAGGGAGGTGTGGCCAGGACCCTGACAAGAGGGGATATCCAGGCTGTTTTATGAGTTTCCTACAGCTGCCGAAACAAATGACCCTAAGTGTGGTGCCTTAAAACATTGTGGATTTTTTCCGTAGCTCAGAAATCGGACACAGGCCTCACAGGGCCGAATCAGGGTGTTAGCAGGCCTGCACGCCATGCGGAGGCTCTTGGGGAGAATCTGTGACCTTGCTTTTGCCAGCTTCTAGAAGCTGCTCACACTCTTTGGCTTTCGGCCCCTCTTCCTTCTTCAAAGGCAGCAACTTCGCATCTCTCTCTCTGATCCTGAGTCTCCTGCCTCCTTCTTCTCAGGATCTTGTGATCACACCGGAGTCACCCAAATAGTCCAGGACAGTCTTCCCATTTCAAAATCCTTCACTTAATCTGTCTGCAAAGTCCCCTTTACCATCTCAGGTCGCCTATTCACACGGACATGGACACCACTGCAGGTCATTATTCAGCTAGCCACACACTGATATTAAGGTTGGTCTTCTGGGCTGGGAACAAGGTCAGGGCGGGTGACCAGGGAAGCTGCTGCCTCCAGAGACTGGAAGCGGCTGAGGAGCCACAGAGAACCCCTGCAGGTTGTGACCGTTACATGCAGCTATCATAGACAGGTGGGGCGTGATGAGGACATGGAAGCCCCCGACTTTGGAACGAGACACCCTGGCTTGGCCTCTCATCAGCTGTGTTACCTGGGACAGGTCACTCTACCTCTCTGAGCTTTGCTCAGGTAAAGCCTGGGGCATGAGAGCCCCACCTTGTGAGGGCTTGGAAGAATCAATTGGATCACATTATAAACTGCACGCTGCAGTGGCCAGGGCATAGTTATGCTCACCCTGCCCAGAGAACTCACTGTAGCGCATAGTAGGTGCCTGGTGAATGGGTGTTGAATGAATGAGCAAGTGGGGTGGGGGAACCAGCAGGAGGACCCAGGTCCTGTGCAGGAGAAGGGCCTCTGTCCAGGCTCAGAGCCACCAGCTGGGGTTGGGGTGGGGGGCAGAGGCCTGGAGTTCAGCCGAGGCCCCTGCTCTCCCAGAGGTGCCCCTTTCACTGTGAAGTTCACTGTGAAGTTCCTTTAATCTGATGAATGTTGGGAGCTGGCTGTGCACCAGCCTGAGGCTGCTCTGGGGAGGGGCAGCCACAGAGCCCACAGGCTGGGCTGTGACCACTGGATGAATAGGGGCCTCCTGCCCGGAGGCTGCTGTCCAGGGGACAGCCCCAGGCTGTGGATTGGCTGGCGCTCCTGGCAAGTGGCCACAGGTCCAGGGCCACAAAGTCCCTGAACCACCAGGAACCATGTGACTAAGCTAAGAGAAGTAGATGCAGAAAGACATAATGAGCAGAGAGGGGGCTGCTTTTCTGCTTGGGACCCCCAGATCTTTCTGCAGAGCTGCCCCCACTGGCAGATTCTAGCCACCCGGAGTAGCCACAGGCCTGATTCTTGGCACAGGCTACCGGTGCCAGGACAAGCCATGACTCACCCCTAAGAGGTGTTTTACTGAGTACCTGCCATGTGCCAGGCCTGCGCTAAGGCTGGAGAGAGCCGATGTAGCCCGGGGGTGAAGAACACACGCCGAGAGCCAGGGCGCCCGAGTGTCAGTCCTGCCTCTGGCATGTGCTGGCTGTGTGACCATAAACGCTCTGTGCCTCAGTCTTCCCATCTGTCAGTTGAGGACAGACTAGTGCTGTGTGCGCACCAAGAACCTCCCAACAGAGTGACGAAGGGCATGCCCCCACCAGTGGAGGCCGTGGTGTGTGTGCCAGGCTCTCCTCCTCCCCGCTCGCTGGCTTGGCGCTCAGTTCAGTCCGACCCACACCTGCTCAGCCAGGGTGCCTAGGACCAGGGGGTGGGAGTGAGGCGGACAAGGAAGACGTGGCCTTGTTTGGAGAGAAGGGACGGCCACACAGGGAACAATTGAATCGCGAGTGGATTGAGCTCTACTTCCCAAAATGGTGGTCTTAGACGTCTTGATCCTGAAGATGGGCTTCTGCATGAGCAGAGTCTGCATATCGGAGCTTGATGGAAATGCTGCGTCTTGGACCGACCCCGGGCCCCCGGGCCCCCAGGCCTTCCCACAAGGCCTCCGTGCTTGTCTGTATGGCACGGGTGTGGATGTGGATGCAGGAGGCAAAGCCGGGCGGCCCCGTTGGCCTGCTGTCTGGGGAGACTTCGGGAAGGGGCTGTCTGTGGAGCTGAGCTGCATAAGATGACCTGACTCTACAGAAGCAGACAGCAGGAGGCTGACATTGTAGTGGAGGGGACAGCTGTTTGCAGGGCTGCGCCAGGAACAGCCAGATGGGGGCTGTGTGCTCTGGCTGGGTGGATCCGGGACGCCACAGCCTGGGCCAGGCCAAAGAGACGAACGGCCTCTATCCTCAATATTTGTAATGCTTCGAATGACCAGCTGGCCCTGCTCTGAACACTTTCCACACATCCACTCATTTACTGAGCCAACAACCTGGTGTGGAAGGTGTGACCGTGACTCCATTTTACGGATGGAGGAAGGGAGGTGCGGCACGGCGCAGTGAAGTGACTTGCCCAATGTCACTCCGTTTCTACCTGGTTGAGCCAGGATTTAATCTCAGGTACCCTGGTTACAGAGCCTTTGCTTTTGGCCAGTCTCCAAACTGCCTCTCTGGGGGCACTAGGGAGCCACCGATGGTTGGGGGCAGGGGAGTGATGTGAGCAAAATGGAGTTTCGGAAGGCTGGGGCTGGCAGCAGCATGCTGATGGGTTGGTTGGGGAAATATGTTTGTGTGTGGGGTGAGGTGGGAGATGGGGGTGGGAAGGGCGGAGGGAGAGGCTTCTAGGGGAGACTGTCCCCCATCCAGGCAGGAAGTGGTGTGATGGCCAATGGGAGGGGCCCAAAGGCTGAGACACAGCCAGGGACAGAGGTGTCAGGAGAATTCCAAGAAGGAGGATAAGGTGAGCCCACAGCCACTGAGGCCGGGGCTCAAGAGGCCCAGGGCGGAGGCTGCGGGAGAGGCGGCAGCCTGGGGACAGGGGCCTGCTCAGAGCCGTGTGCAGGGTTCCCCTCGCTTGTTTTTCCTGTGAGTCAAAGCAGACGCGAGGAGTCCCTGGGAACTCCCTGCTGACCGGACTTCCATGCCGGCCAGGCCAGGAGGAAGGGGACCCCCTGTCAGGCCACATCCTGCTCCCCGCTGGGAGCCCAGGCTCTCAGCACAGGGTCAGGGGAACATCCCTGGCCTCCCCTCCCCTCGGATCTATCAAAACCGAGCTGGAGCCGGGGAGAGAACGAAAGCACCTCACTCTACAAAGAAGGTCGGAGGCACATCCATCTGCCTGTGGTGGGTATCCGCGGGGAGCTGGCCTGCTCCCCCAGCCCCGTGGGCTCAGATGTCGGCCAGCCTGGGCTGGTGGCTGACCTGGGCGGGTTTCTTAACCTCTCCTGGTTTCCTTCTTTGTAAACACGAGGAGATTAATTGTAATAAATATTAAAAGATTCCCATCTGATGGGCTTGTTT
The DNA here is from genome assembly GCA_039655065.1 of Glossophaga mutica. Lineage (NCBI taxonomy): Eukaryota > Metazoa > Chordata > Mammalia > Chiroptera > Phyllostomidae > Glossophaga > Glossophaga mutica. Next base: position 28,587,298 of record CM077315.1, read on the forward strand.
TGAAGATTTCTTGAAGATAATGAATAAGAAGCTCAGAGCAGTGCTACAAACAGACTCACTCCTGTTTTCCCTGGCAGGGTTTTGTGTAAGAGACTGGGGAGACCCTACTCACAAAGCTAGTTGTTTGTGGTTCGGTAAATGTTTGCTGAGCACCTACTGTGTGTTGGGCAGTGTTCCAGGCATGGGGGAAGGAGCCGTGCCTGGGAATAAGCAGGCAAAACCCATAAACATCTCCCACGTCTGCTCTGGGGACTGGGAGCCCTGCCCTGTGCTGAGCGCTCCGCCATGCCTGTCTCGTTTCACCTTCACGGAAGCCCTGGAAGGGGGCACGCTTACCACTGGGTTACCCTGCCCCCCTTTTAATGTTCAGGCAAAATTCATACCACAGAAAAGTCCCTATTTTAACCACTTTAAAGTACAATTCAGTGGCATTTAGGACACTCAAAGGTTGTGCAACCATCACCTAAATCTAATTCCAGACCATTTCATCACCCCGAAAGGAGACCTTATCCCCACTAGCGGCCACTCCTGGCGCCCCTCCCCCAGCCCCTGGCAACCCATTAGTCTCCTGTCTCCACGATGTGCCTGCCCTGCACACTTTATGTCGTGGAATTCTACACTTTGTGGCCTTTTGGGTCTGGCTTCTCTTACTTAGCAGGGTGTTTTCACGGTTCATCCATGTTGTAATATGTGTTAGGACCTCATTCTGTTTTTTTTAAATTGAATTTATTGCGGAGGCATTGGTTAATACAATTGTAAAAGTTTCGGGTGTATAATGCTGTAACACATCACCTGTATACTGTACTGTGTGCTCACCACCCCAAGTCAAGTCTCCCTCCACCACCATTCATGCCCCCTTACCCCTCCTCTCCCTCCCCACCCCCTTTCCCTCTGGTCACCACCATACTGTTGTCTGTGTCTACCAGCTACTTTTTTCTTTAATCCCTTCACCTTTTTCATCCAGCCTCCCAACCCGCCTCCCCTCTGACAGCTGTCAGTCTGTTCTCTGTCTCTATAAGTTTGTTTCATTTTTGTGTATTAGTTTATTTTGTTCATTAGATCCCACATATAAGTGAGATCATATGGTATTTGCCCGACTGGCCTATTTCACTCAGCGTACATAATATTCTCCAGGTCCATCCATGCGGTCACAAAGGGTAAGATTTCCTTCTTTAGCATTCCACTGTGTAAACGTACCACAGCTTTTTTATCCACTCATCTACTGATGGGCTGCTTCCAAATCTTGGCTCTTGTAAGTAACGCTGCAACGAACAGAAGAATGCATGTATTCTTTTGAATTAGTGTTTCCAGTTCTTCAGATACATTCCCAGAAGTGGGATCGCTGGGTCAAAAGGCAGGTCCATTTTGAATTTTTTGAGGAACTGCTTCCCGCAGCGGCTGCACCGGTCCACGTTCCCGCCCGCAGTGCTCGAGGGGGCCCTTCCTCCGCATCCACGCCAGAACAACGTTCTCACTCCTCCTGATGGCCAAACACGACTCCACGATGCAGACAGACCCCACTCTGTTTATTCAGCCTGTTGACGGACGCCTGGCTCATTTCCACTTTCTTGTCCCGTTTTAAAGATAAACCAGCTCTGACTCCAGGTCAACACTCGCCCGTGACCCGGCGACTCCACGGTTAGCACTTACCCACGTGTCCGCACCAACAGCTGCACACGGATGTCCATAGCAGCTCTATTCTTAGTGACGCCCACACTGGAAACACTCCAGATACCCATCCACAGGGGACAGATAAACACACTGCGGTGTCATCACAGAACGGAATGCAACTCATCAACAAAAAGGAAGGGATGGCCGATTCACCTGATAACTTGGAAGGATCTCAAAAACCGTACGCCGAGTGGAAGAAGTCAGAGGAGGAGTGCGTGCCGCCTGCATCCGTCTGTGCGAGGTCCCGGGGAAGGAAGGCCAGGGCTGCCGTGACGAGCACGGAGCAGGGCTCCTCAAGGGCCGGCCTGGGGACCAGCTGGGCAGGGGCACGAGGGAAGAGTTTTGGGGTGATGGAAGTGTCGATTATTTTGTTGGGGGGTAGCTATGTGAGTGTGTACACGTGTAAAATTTACTTAAAATGGATGCATTTTGTTGTATAAATTACGTCTCCATAAAGTCTGTTCAGGAAAAGAAACCGCGCCCTGACCCGTGTGGCTCAGCCGGCTAGAGTGTCACCTGTAGACCGAAAGGTCTCACGTTTGATCCTCGGTCAGGGCATGTGCCTCGGTGGTGAGTTTGGTCCCTGCTTAGGGTGTGTACAAGAGGCGAGAGATAGACATTTCTCTCCCTCCCTCCCTCTCTCCCTCCCTTCACTTCTCTCTACAATCAATAAGCCTGCCCTCAGGTGAGGATTTAAAAAAAGGAAAGAAACTGTAGGTCCCAGCCTCACACACCCACAGTCCTCTTCCATACCCACCACCTGGCTCCCGTTCTCTGAACCACCAGGCTGAGGTCCCCTTATTCTGCCTGGTCCCGGAGTTGGCAGCAGCCCTGAGCCCGCAGTGCTTGGCGCGCAGGGAACTGTGGGCAGAGGGGTGGCTCAGCGCTGCCCCTCGGGGACTGGAAGCCAGGTCTCCACCCAGACCCTCTTCGCCCTGGTGACCTAGACGCATCTGGGCCGCTGGGCCAGGTCAGCTCGGCGGCACCTCGTGAGCTCATCACTTTCCTCCTGCAGTCCCTCAGCTGCCCTTTGGTTTGGCTCCCTTCTCTGTCTGTCTACAGGTGAGGACACTGAGGCTCAGAGAGCGGAGGTCCCCCAGCCTGGTCTCACAGCTGGCAGACGGAAGACCCAGCACTGCGACGCAGGCCGCAGGCGGCTGGTCCGAGTGCATGTCCACCACGAAGACTTCCTCTTTGCACAAAGCATTGGCCCTGAGTGAATCGGAGTCAAAACCTAAGACGCTGATGGTGAGACGTGTGGCACCTGGTGTCCGGGTGCCTGGGGAGACCAGAGACAGTGAGGGCAGCTGTCTGGTGAGGGCCTGCAGTGGCCTGGGATGGCCTGGGGGGGAGGTCTCTGTGGGGGAGATGCTGGATGTCACGTGCGCTGCGTGTGTCTGTTTCTGTGTGTTGCCAGGTGTGTGAGGTCTTGTGTCTGTCTTCTCATATCCCTGTGCCTGTCTCTGTCTCTGTCTGCATCTGCCTCCCTCTGGTATCTCTGTACCTGTCTCTCAGTGTCGCTGTATCTCTGACTTTCTTTGCCTCTATATCTGCCTCTGTCTCTGTCTCTGTCTCTGTCTCAGTCTGGTGTCTCTGCGTCTGCACAGTCAGAATCATCACATCCCCTCCCTGCCTCTGGCTCTTGTGGGAAGAAAACCCTTGTCGAGGCGGGGCCTTGAGTGAGGGCAACAGGCCCACCATGACCTGGCGCGGCCTCTTCCCAGGCCAGCTCTGGCACCTCTGGGCTGGCGGGAGGAGGCATTCAGCCCAGGGAGGCAGGGGCCTGGCCGGTGGGCCTTGGGACGGGACTGCCTGCTCCCGTCCCCGACAGCTGGCTGGCTTTCTTCTTTGACACCTCTGGGATGGACTCTCCCTGGGTTTCTGGGGCCCTCAGCCTGGGGGAAGACCCCTGCCTCCTGCCCCCCAGGCAACCACCCTTTGTGCCCTGGGGTCCTGCGGGAGGGGAGGAGGTGGAGGGTTAGTCGCCCCACCCTAGTGCTGCCTCTGTCCTTCCAGGACTCCGCCTGCCACCATCCCCCTCCATCACTGTCCTCCCGCCCCCTCCCCTCCACCACTCACCCCTCCATCTGCACTTCTTGGCACCTGTTTGAAGGAGCTGCTCCTGAGGCCCTAACAGCTTTGAAGGTGGAGGCCATGGGCCACACCCCCGAGATCAGAGCCCCCAGGACAACACTAGCCTGAGCTGGACTCCAGAGCCACCAGCCTGCCTGGATGAGCTCGCTCTAGGAGCCTGTCAAAAAGACAGGCAGCCCAAGGCCAGGCATGGCCTTGGAGTCCACCAACCCAGGTTGTCCAGCCCCACTGCCCTAAGTCTGTTAAGGCATGTCTCCAGGTTCAAGGTCATCACCTCTGTCTGGAGGTGAGAGGGCTGAGTCTACGGGGTAGCCAGGAAAGCTGAGACCACAAACGGGGCCCAGGGCCACGCAGACATGTTCGCTAAGCATCAGCTCATCGAGACCCACCAGGCACCTTGACTGGCAAAGGTGGTGCTCTGCCCCGAGCGACTGCCCCTCATGTGAAGACAGGCCTGTGCTCAAGGGTTTGCAGGGATGCCTCACCAGGTGTTCTTCCAGCTGGCACTTGGGAACGCCAGCATGTGTGGGCGAGCTGCCGTGCGTCCCAGGCTCCCGAGATTCCATTGAGGGCAAGTAGTTCCTGTGCCGGAGCTGCACCGAGACGGCTCTTTACTTGTTCGCTTAGGCCGGTGTGGGGAAGGTGCTTGGCCTGGCAGAAGGAAAGGTGGCAGGCAGGGCTGGCTGCCTGCCTGGAGGAGGTGGCCTGTTTGGGGTAGAACACACCTGGCCCCCTCCCCACCTCTGATGTGTAAAGCTGTATGTGTGTCCTTGGCCCAGCCTACAGGCTGGCACTGGATGCTGCACACCAGGGTCCCAGCAGCTGGGAGGGTGACAGCTGGGCCCTGCCCTGGGGACAGGTTCTGACATGCTCCCTTCCAGGGTGGAGGCAGAATCAGCATGGAGGAAGGAGGGGACTCTGGTAGGGCTGGGAGTGGGGTAAGGGGGCAGCTGGGATTCTGACTGTCCTGAGTCCAAGTCCAGGCTTGTCCTGGGTATGCTGGCAAACGACTGGACATGTCCCTTCCCTCATCTGCAGAGGGCTGAGGATATTAACTGCTCTAGGTTGTTTCGAGAATGAAGTACGTGATGCTGAATCAAGTTGAAAGAAGACTTTACCCCTCGGCCCGTGATGCAGTGACCTCCTTTCACACGCCAGCTCTAGGAGGTCGGTGCTGTCGTTATAGCTACTTCCATTTCACAAATGAGGCAGTTGAGTCACAGAGAGCTTCAGACATTCTCCCTGGTCATCAGCAGCAGGGCTGAGATGCTCCTGCATTAAGTTTTGGCACTTATATGGCTGGTCTCCTAGTGGGATTTATAGGCTCCCCAAGGCCGTATTTCTGCAGCTGGCAGGGAGCCCACTGGATAAACAGACAGGGAATCAATGAGTGAATCAACGAATGTTAGGCTGTGTGACCCCAGACAAGCCTCCTCACCTCTCTGGGCCTTCATTTCAGGTTCTGTCAGGTAAAGGATGGGCACAGCCAGCTCTGAAAAGCTTTTACGCCAAACTCCAGGAACCCAGTGAAAAGAGATGCGGGTCAGGGCCCAAGCACAGGGACTTTCCAAATTCCCTGGTCATTTTTAGCCTTGTCCCAGGCGACAAGTGACCCTTGCTCTGTCCTCGGCCCGGCCAGCTCTCGGCGAGTTCTTTTTCTGGCTGTATGAACTCAAGCCGCGTGCACAGCAGAAGTTAAACTCAAGAGGGCTGTACACGTGGCCGGGGCGGGAAGCCGGAGCAGATGGCGGGCCACCTGTTGAAGGGTGGCTGTGAATCAGCAGCTCCCACCCAGCCGCCCCTCTGCCACCCATTCCCCTCCCTCCTCCCTGCTTCTGAGTTCGCCTTTCCCAGCTCCACGCTGGGCGCCCACAGCATCCACGGTGGGGGCTCCAGGCCTTGGACTCTCACAGAGAGAGGAACCAGCTGAGACCGGCAGGGAGACAAGCATTTCCTTTGGAGCCTGGTTCTTCAAGGCTGGGGGAAGGCCAGACCCTGAGCAGATAGAGGATCTGTCACAGGGTCTGGGGTGAAGGGAAGTGCTGTCCGACTGCTACTGGACATGTGCTTAGGACTTCATGGTCTCAGCTTTTGCCACTGCCCCCCCGCCTGCTGCCAGGTCAACCCTAACTGCCCACTCAGGAGCCCAGGGTCCCTGGGGCAGCCCAGAGGCTGCCGGTCACATCCCATTGGCCCCAAAGCCACGGCTAGAAACGAGTTCTTCAAACCAAAGTCGTTAATCTTGGTTAACACAAGGGAATTGCAACTCGGTTCAGAAATGACCTTCCCTGCTGCTCGCTTCTCACAGCCTGACCTTCCCGCATATTTTAGGGACACAGTACAACGTTCCCGTGTGATTGCTGTCACTGCCTGTCCCCTCTGCTCTCCCTCAGCAGAATAGTTGTAGCTTTTCTCTTAATTCGACTTGCCTGCCTCCCCTCCCTGCCTTCCTTTTTTTGTCCCCAGGAGTAAATCCTTTCTTCCTACTGCGAGTCTACTCGTCTACCCGTTCGTTCTTCCTCTTTCCTTCCTTCCACCCACCCACCCACCCATCTGCTCACCCACGTACCCACCTATCCCTTCATTCTGGCACCCCGTAGGTGCTCAATAAATTGCAGGTGGCTGAATGTATGATGAGTTTCTCCAAGCACTTTACCTAGTGACCTTATGAAAAACGGAAAAGAAAGATTCACCTGGAGTAAGTGGTTTCTGGCTGAATGAGTTCCTCACACCTCCCCTCATCCATCCACCCATTCATTTATCCACTGGTTCATTATTCAGCAAACAGTTGAGTGCCTCCCGACCGCCAGCCATCATACTAGGTTGTGGTACTGGAGATACAGAGTTGAGCAGAAACAGATGTCTGGCCCTTACCCTCATGGAACTTGCGAATTTGGGAGGAGACAGATGTTAATCGAATAACCACACTCATGAATCCATAATTGCAAACAGCAATAAGTGCCCAGAAGGAAAAGAAATCACCTAGTACATCCCAGAGGTTCCCGAGCTAGGCCAGGGGGCCAGGAAGGCGCCTGTGAGGTCTGACCCTCATGTGGGAGCCAAAGGGTGAGCCAAGTGACGTCAGGGAAAAGACACCTATGTCAGGTGGCTCTGAAGCGGGGATTAAAGAGGGGGATCTGGGTATAAAAGTGATAATGTAGTTGCAAGAGCAAACAGGAGACGTTAGGAAGTGTAGGAGGCTGCCATCGCCCTGGGCTGGAGAGACAGAGTTACTGGAACTGCTGGGGCCACAGAGGAAACGTGGCCATTTCTAGAGACTCTGCCTAAAGGTGGCATGAGGCAGGACAGTGAGAATAGAGAAGGGAAAAGACGGGGAGGGGGAGAGGGAAAGTGGAGGCGAGGGAGACATGCAGCGAGGAAGAAATACCCTGGATCCTCCCCACACCTGCCCTTTGGTCTCCATTGGCTGAACCTAGTGGGAAGCCAGAAGGCAAGGGGACCTGGGAAATGCCGTCTGCAGGGTCCGCCTGCAAAGCGGAAGGATGAGGAGTGGCTATGCTTGGCTCAGGCAGCAATTAAATAGGCATGGGGAGACAATCAAGTTCCAGGCCATAAAAATGGCACGTGCAAAGGTCCTGCGGTGCTGAGAGCGTGGTATCCCTTGGGACGGTCCTTAGAAGTCCTGAGGTCTCCTGGAGACACCGGCAGGCACCAGCAAACAGGGAGTTTGTTCTCTAACCTGAGAGCTATGGAAACTGAGAAGGATTTTAAGCAGTAAGGAAGCTGTAACCAGATTTGCACCTTTGAAAAGACCACGTGTCTCCTGGGTAGGGAGCAGATGTGAGGTACCCCCAGAGGGGAAGCAGCCATAGCTGCCCTGCCAACCCCATCCCCCAGTTCCTGGTCTCTAGCCCAGGCCCGAGGCCCTCGAGGTCCTCCCCGCTCTCTGGCCTTGCACACCCATAGTAGGAAGAGACCTCCAGCTTCTTAGAATGAGGTGTCCGCTTCCTGATCTCCCGCTTCCCTCCTTGAGATCTTTGTTTCCAGAGGAGGCCCCATGCTCAGCCCACCTCATCCAGCCCCTTAACCTTAACTAAGCGCCCCCCAGCTGCCCACAGCCTGGGCTGGGGTGCCAGCCACCGCGGCACCTGTTCACGGCTGTTTTTCACTTCTCTGGTGGCTCAGCTTTCAGGTCTGATAAATATTAATGGCTGAGCAGGGTCGCGGGCAGCCCTGCTGGGAGATAGTCTTTCTGGAAGGCGCGTCAGGGTGCCCAGCCAGAGTCGCAACGGGACACCGGGCCTGATTCCCAGCCTCTTTGCCTGAGGCCGCCCCACCCCACTTGGGGGTGAGCCTGGAGTCCGAGGGGACCGCCAGGGCATCAGACTTGCTCTGGTTCTGTCTTAAAACCAGATCTTCCACCACTCGAGCTCAGCTTTGGGTCCTGAGGAAGAGATGGACTCAGGAAGAAGTAAGTTCTTGAATGACTGGGTGAGGGCACCTTGGCCTTAAAACCATGAACCCCACTTTCCAAAGGGGTGGAAGAGTTCTCCTCGAGCTTCGGGCTGAGAGTTCTCCTCGAGACTGTGTGTGACCTTGAAGGAGTGAGGGCTGCCCTGGGCCTTGGGCCCTCCCCCTGTTAAATAAAGGGGTGGCCTGGAGAAGATCCAAAGTCTCAGCTCTCTCCCAGAATACATGCTTTGGAAGACACACACTTCTTGGGGGTGGGCGCCATTTCAGGGAGCGGCGGGGGTGACACGGACCACTGTGCAGCGTCTGCTTTGTTCGCAGTGCAGCTGCGTTCTGGTGTTTGACCTCCCCATGGTGGTGAGGCAGGAAGGCACAGTTTTCTCCACACTCATATGAACTAAGGAAATATGGCTCAGAAGTTCAGCCTCTTGCCAAGGGTCACACAGAGAAGAAGGGGCAGGGCTGAGATTTCTAACCAAATTTGGAGGCAATGTGGTGCAGTACTTAAAAGTGGGGGCTCTGGGTTCAAATTCCACTTCTGTAATAGAGGCTGTGTGATCTTAGGCAAGTAGCTTAGCCTCTCTGGACTTCCATCTCCTCATCTATAAAGTGGAAAAAGAATACTCGTACCCTTACCTCATCTGGTCACTGAAAGGATTAAATGGACAATGGATGGAGATTTAGAACAGAGCTTGGCTCACTAAGGGTCTGGGATCTCCTCACGCCAAGACACACCCACTGTACCATCCTGCTGGCCATTTTCGGAGGCCCCAGGCAGTATCCAACCCAGTCCCTGAGATGGGCAGGCACACAAGAAACACACTTTGAACCCAGGAGTGAGTGGAGTCAGGCCCCAAAGTGGGAACCAGGGACTGTAAGTCACTGTTCCTGGTGAGTGCTGTCCTCTCGACAGCTGGGCAGACTGGAATTTTAAAATGTGTTTCCCCTTTTAGAGTGAGCCATGCCTAAGTATTTCTGGCCCGTGAAAGGAACATAGTTTCAGAGCCAGGGCAGAGAAACCACGCGTGCGCGCACAACCCAAGGAAAACACCGGCCTCCAAGCCCTCTCCCTTTGCACCCACGTGGGCTTCCTGGGGCTGCTCGGGCAGGCAGGGCTGGTTGTACTGCAGGCAAATGGTCCATGGGCTCTGGCTGGTGGGTGGGCCACGGAAAGGAGGGGTCAGGAAGCAGGGAACCCTGGGAAGCCCACAAGCTACCACAAATGTGGTGTGAAACATCTTAGTATGCACTGAGCTTGGATGCACGCCTACCCCATGGCCAGCAATTCCACTCCTAGGTATCTACCCAGCACGGATGCCTCCTCGTGTGTTTCCGAGAAAAGACATGGATGGATGAGCGTGTTCAGAGGAACAGTATTCATGTTAGCCTAAAATGAGAACTACCCCATGAAATGAAAATGAAAACCTATGAACAGTGGAATGGGTGAGTAAGTTGTGGTATATTCATCAGTGGAACGCTATAGAGGAATAAAAAAGCACTGAGCACTTCTGTGTACAAACACAGGGAAGAATTTCACAGATGTAGCATAGAGCCGAAAGCCAGACTCAGAAAATACTTGCGTTGTATTTATACAAGGTGCAAAGACCGTCCACGCTGGCACACACGACAACATGGACGAAGCATGGCAGCATCACGCCGAGTGAGAGAAGCCAGGCACGGGAGGCCACTTGTGGGATTCCGTTGACGTGACACGTCCAGAACGGGCACATCCATGGAGATAGACAGGAGAGCAGTGGCTACCAGGGGCTGAGGGACCGAGGAGGGACAGCTCGGAGGAACAGGGCTTCTTTCTGAGGAGATGACAGTGTTTTCAGACTGACCGTGCTGACGGCTGCAGAACTCTGAACGTTCTAGAAGCCATAGAATTGTACTCCACTGAACCGGTGGATTGCATGCTATGTGAATTATATCTCAATAAAGCTGCTAAAAATGAAAAACAACCCAAAACACAACTTGGTGTTAGAAGCCAGGATGCCTGGCTTTCTGGCTGCATGTCGTCAGCCTTGGTGGGGGGTGGCGCCTGCAAGGGGGAGCCAAGGGCGCCGCTGGGAGACTGGGCAGGCCTTATTTCTGGGTGCAGGTTACAAAGATGTGCCTAATTTACGACAAAAAGATGTGCCTAATTTGTGACAATTCTGCAAGCTGTACCCATACGACAACCCACAGTTTTCTGTATGGCAGTCACACTTCAACCCAAGGTCATTACGAAACAAGACTCTGGGTCAGCATCGGACGCATGCTTCGGGCCCGGCTGGCACCGCCATCACTGAGCTCAGCCCCAGCTAGCAGCAGAAGTGAAAGACCAGGGCAGGCAGGCCGGCGGTCAGGCTTTGGAATATCCTGTAGTGACTCAGAGTAACAGCTGGAAAGAATCTGTTGCCGCTGACTCCCCAGCCCCCGTTAGCCAGCCCCGAGGACCTGCCGCAGCCCACTGAGTGTATTCCAGGGCCCGAAAGCTTGGCCGCTGAGGGTTAGGGAAGCCTGGGCTGGGGCAGGGCTGCTGGTGAAGCCCTAGGCCGGACTCAAAGTCATCAGCAAGCCCTGACCGACAGCCTGCCTAGCAGGACCCAGCCAGGGACAAGGAGGCCTTTATTGCAAAGGATCAGGGGAGGCTGGCCTGGCGCTGGGCACATGTCAGCGTGCATTAGAGGACAGCTCCTGGGCCAGACCGCCTCTGCTTGAATTCAGCTCCGCTGCTTCCCAGCTCTGTGATCCTGGGACACGCATTCAATGTCCCCAGTCTCAGTGTCAGTAAAACTGGGTGACATGCCTATTTTTCAGGCTGTCTTGAGATCTAAACTAGATGATGATGCCAGCTCTGAACATAGTGGTTGGTGCGCAGGAAACACTAGCTGCTACCTGTACACACTGGAGGACACACACTGGTTTGTACTGAGCGCCTACTGCATGCCAGGTACCCTTAAGGCGGTTCCAAGTCATTACCTTCTGCTTTTGTTCCACCCCTCCCCCACCCACCCATGCCCTACCTTCTCCAGAAAGCTCCCTGGCTCGGAAGGCTGGGAGTTAACCACATAAATGATTGCTGTGGATTTTGTGCTGCAAATCAGGGGTCTGTTGAGAAGCCAGCAGCAAGGGAGCCTTTGAGAACACTCAAGATTTATGTGGAGTGTTTGTCCCATCATCCTCGGTGGCAGGTCCACCCTGGCGATCATTTATCAAAGAGGTTTTACGAGGCCCTGAAGTTCATGGCCATAGCCTGGGATTTTGAGGTGGAGGAGAGGTTGGGGCAATGGTGTCTCCCAGAGGGGGACGCTGGGCTGTTTGCTTCCAGATTCTTTTTCCAGGCTAATGGGAGCCAGGCAAAGCATTAGGGACACCCAATTCTGCTCTTCAAATCTGCATGCCGTGCTCGGATACTTAATTGTGCAATGCAAGCAGTGTTGTGTTTTTTTTTTTTTTTTTAAGAAAGCACTTTGCAGCTTACCAAATGCCTCTGCCTAGCTCACCTCAGGACCCAGATCTGGAGAGTGGTTCGTCGCTTCCACTCTCCAAGGCTACACCGTATTTGAAAAAAGAAGGGATGCTAAGATAGGGTCGCCGAACGCAAATCTCTTTTAATGTTTACGTGAACAAGTCAGCACAGTTACACATACAAAAGGAAGGGAATTTCACCAGCCGCGGCAGCTGGGAGCTTACCTTGGTCCCAGGCACAGTGCCCTTCAGCCGCAGCTTCCTCCTCTCCCGTGTGGAGATGATGATTGGATTCCTGCTTTACTGTGTCATACGACCCAATAGGTGTGAAATGGTTCATAAACCCAAGGCCTCCGTAAATCCTAGGTTTTGTTTTCCTTCATTGTTAACGATTGCACTCTTTCCTCTGAGAAGAACATACTTCTTTTGCCAGCGGCCTGCTATATTTGAAGCTCTGAGCAGAGTAGAGAAGTGCCTGCTTCATTCTTAGGGGGGAAAAGAAAGAAAGAAAAAAATAGGGCAGTCAGATGATAAATTTTGTTTTTCTGGTCCCCAGCGAGCAAGAGGCCAAACTCGTGGCACACGCAGCATCTAAAAGAGGAAGGACGGGCCAGCCTAGGCAGGTAAATGGGTCCCGGGAGGGATGGCAAGGTGCATGCGCAGTGCAGAGGGAGGAGGAAATGGGCAAAGGCCCCAGTGGGAAGGCAAGTGGGGCTTTGGGGTCCAGAGAGGCTGGGACACATGTGAGACTTTGATCTGGATTGCTGGTACTGGGGAAGGATCAGAGACTCGAGGGTAGAGCAGTGGAAGGCAGCGGCCTTTTCTGGGATTTGGAAGGCATGGTGAGGTTTGGGATACAGTATGGCATCCCAGGATCAGGCATGGATTGGGCCCCAGCCGCATCCCTGGCCTTGAGGCTCTGTGGGTCGGGACAAGAGAAGCCACCCGGGCTCTGCTCTGGTGGGAAGGGGCAGTCCCAGAGGCAACTATATAAAATCACCTGTGCTAAATGCTTGAATCCTGGAAACTAACTTTCCCAGCAGGATGAGGGCAGATTCCTGAAGCTTCTGAGCCAACGCTGCAGGAAGCCACAAGTCTGAGATGTGCCCAGATGCTCCACACTGATGGTTTCTGGTCTCCTACAGAACGGGGGCGGGGTGTGGGGGTGGGGTATGTTCCCTCCCGGTTCCCAGCGCTGGGTCTGCCTGTGAGCATCTGGCGTGGCTTTTCAAGTTCACTACGCATGCGTCCTAGGAAGAGAGGTGGAGAGAGCTGGGGCCTCACATCGCGTGGTCTCGAGGGAGCTGTAGGGAGGTTGGTGAGGTTCGCAGGGAAGCAAAGGGTTGGCTCTGCTGGGGTCTGGAGGCTGCGGCTCTGGGACAGTTTGGTGGCTTGTCACTTTCCCTTAGAAATTGGTACTTTGAGTCTACTTTGGTATGTGACATTAATATAAACGAGCCTTGACATTTCTCATCTTCTGGCGCACTTGGCCTGTTTGGTGACTAGACACAAACCTGTCAGTCCCTCATTTCCTTACCTGCGGAACTGGGGATGAGAGGGAGGAAGAGACTCCGTAGGCCCTTTCTGCCTGAACAAGCTGGCATCTCGGACTTCGGGCAAAGCTAATGTTAATGACAAACAAAGCCAGGAAGTTGTGGGTACATGCCGCTTGGGGGCCACCACCAAGCTGCACGACCTTGGGCCTTCACTTCTCTGGGCCTCTGTCTCCTCACCTGTAAACTGGGGACATAACGGAACCCACCTCATGCTCTCCTTCTAAAGATTTGGTGAGTTTGCACCTGTGAAGCACACATCCCCAATGAGCCAAGCTACCGTCACTTCTGTGTTCAGAGAGCGTGCTTCACTTGGATTGTCTCCTCCTCCTCCTCCCAGTGCCGCGGGGTGTGTTGTTCTGTCACCCCTGCTTTATGGGGAAACTGAGGCTCGGCAAGGTTAAGTAACAGGTAAAGGCCTCACAGCAAGTAAATGACAGAACAATTATGTCAGTCTGTGCCAGTGGCCCCACCCAGATGCCATCCACCCACAAATGACAACCATTATCACCTGCCTTCCTCCCTCCATCTGTGCCTGCCTGCTCCTGGCTCCCAAGATGTAAGGCAGGGGACTCTCCTGAGTCACTGGGTCATTCAGGGAAATAAAAACATCCAGCTGGAAGCCTATCTCCTCCCACTCCTGGCCCACTTCATATGCACGTGCACGCACAAACACATGTGTACACATGCACACACACATGGATACACCAGCACACATCAGCACAAATACACACGTTCGAATGCTTGTACACCAGCACATTCACACGCGCACACACGCACACACCAACATATGCATGCACCTGAATGCATGCACATGCATATATACCCACACGAGCACACATGTACACACATGAATGCATGCACACACCAGCACGTGCGCACACACATTTCCACACATGTGGCACATACTCAGGGACTTTTCCTGGATGATTTCAGTTTAGCCAAGAAAGCTCCACCTCCCTCTCTCTACCCTGTTGACTCCTATGGCCCTCCTTCTTCAGACTGTGTGTGTGACCTCATCGCAGTGCCCCTTCCCCTCAGGTTGCAGACAGGCAGTAGCAGAACCTCCTCAACCACTGGAGAGAGCCAGGAAGAGTCAACACACACACACTGTCACCTACAACGTGCCAGGCCCATGCCCAGAGCATTGCACTCACTGCCTAATTTGATCCATACACATAAAGATGGTGAGGATCAAAAGCCCATTGTACAGGGCAGAAAACTGAGGTTTAGGGAGCTAAGAGGTTCGCCCATGGCTCACTGAGCTAGAGAGAGATGGGACAGGACTTACGGTGAACAAGACAGACCTGATTCCTGCTTGAGGGAGGGAGCACCAGGCTCCTGGGGAGCCAGACAGGGAAAAGTCAACAGAAAAATAAATAAAATCAACAGCAAATTCCTATGCCAATGAGCTGAGTCAGAGAATAACAGGAGGGACCTACTTGAAATGGAGAAGACAGGGAAATCTCTCTGGGGAGATAGTGCAGCCAAGACCATAAAGATAAGAGGAGGAGTTGGTTTGGAAGAGAGCCTGGAAAGGCATTTGAAGTGAAAGGAACAGCATTGAAGTGAGAGGGTGCCAAGCCTTAAGGAACCCACTAGTAACCCCACAGTAAACCTGCATTGCCTAAGCTGGCATTGTTTTACCAGCAACCTCTTGGTCTGTGTGGGGCTTGATACTTGTGCTAAGACACAATTAACTTCAAAGTTTCTCTAACCATACCTCCTCTCACCAGGTACTAAAAATGCCAGCAGCAGGGAAACCCCTTGCCCTGCCCCCAGCATTCCTTCAGGACAGCTTGGCTGACACAGCTTTTGTACGGGCCTAGGTCAGAGCCCGAGTTTTGCATTTCTGGTGATGATGAGGATGATTTTCCTGTTCACCCCTGGACTGTGACCCCTGGAATATCCACCAGGGTTTCCAAAGAGGTGGCCGTTTCCTCTTGTTCCATTTATTTATAATGCATGGTCCTCCTCTGTGCCAGAGAAAGCCTAGTTTTATTTACATGTCAGTGCCCCAGAGGGCAGAGGGGCCCACATGGCACCTTTGTCCCCAGGCTCACTCTGGGCTCCAGCTGGCAGGTTGGGACAGCTGTCACCTGCTTGGAAATCAGAGACTCAGAATTTTGAGGCTGGAAGGGGTGGCATTTCCCAGATGGGAAACGTGAGGCTGAGGAAGGCCTGGATGTGCAAAGGCCTCCCAGCGCGAGTGGGAACAGCAAGGAGCACCTAGGGGTCCCTGCCGTGCTCCCTGTCACAGTCTCCATCAGCAGAAGGGTGGTGGGGACCAGACGCTGCAGCACAGGGCCCAAATCCCAGCTCCGCCACTCCTGAAAAGTAACTTAACTCTCCGTGCCTCCTCTTTCTCATCCATAAAATGGGGTCCTCATCACACTTAACCCAAAGTTACTGGGAGGAGCGACTGTGCTGATGTATATATAAAGTGCTTAGAAAAGCACCTTGACAAGGGCTAAGGTTTCCCTCTGTGTATTAAAGGAATACAATGCATCTATTCACATACACAATAAATATATGGAAACAGTGACTCTCCTGTCAGAGCTCCCGTTTAACAAGAGGAAGAGCTGCCCCAGAGTTGTTGAGTCATTTGCCCTGGAACACACAGCACCCTTTCTGCCCCTGGCCCGTGGTATGGAGTGGGGCAGGCCGAGGACTCTGTCACCAGGACCGTGCATTCACTACTGTGTTCTGGGAAGCAGGGGCAGCTCCTCTTCCCTCTGTCTCCAAAATTAGAACAGTGGGCCCTGCAAGCTGCCCCCAGCTCTGGGCTGCTGAGAGCTGCAAATGGTCCTTACTGAGTCCCCTTTCGAGTGAGGAGGGGCCATAGCACCCTGAATGAAATTGGCTCCTGGGCTGAGGCTGCCCCTCCCGAGAGCTTCTCTGCTAGCTCCTCGGTCTCAGGGGACGCCCGCCACATCTTTACCTGGCTCCTTCTGCGTCCTGCTTGACCTTTATTTAAAGACCAGCTGTAGCCGTTGATGGGTTTCCGCGGTCCCCTGAGGAGACCCTTCAGACGGCTCGAGCCGGGCGCGCTGGAGAGAGCCCCTAATTGGGGCAATGAATCATCGTTCGCGGCTCCCGGCTGGACACAAAATAGATACAGGAGCCGGCGCGCTATTGTGCGCAGTTTGGGACGCGGGGGAGGGGGTACAGCAGGGGGAGGGGGGATCAGCAGGGGGAGGGGGAGGAGGAGGGAGGGCGCGCGAGGGAGGGATTCCCCGCCCGCCGGCTCCCGCCCGCCCGCCGCCCTCCTCCCTCCTCCTCCCTCCGCGCCGCCCGCCGCCCCGCCTCCCTCCTCCCCAATTAAATGACCCAACGCTTTGGCAGGCGCCGAGCTCGCACATGCGGCTGCCGCTCCAGCCGCCCGGGGCCCGCCGCCGCCGCCGCTGCGTTCCGGGCGCGCTGGGCGCGGCGCCGCCGGGGGCTGGGCGGGCCGGGGGCGGGGGAGCGCCCCTGCGAGCGGCCGAGCTCCCGCGCCCGCCGCCCGCCGCCAAACTTTGCGGCGCGCACACATGCTCCAAGTTGGGCGCGGCGGTGGCGGCTCGGGCGGGCGCTGAGGGCGGCGCGGGGCGGCCATGAGCGGGCGGCCGGTCTCCCGCAAACAGCGGCTCATGGCCGCCGTGGGCGAGCGGGCGGCGGGCGGCGGCGGCGCGCCGCTCTCCTGCTTCATCTGCGGCGGCGGGATCGGGCGCGGCAAGGAGCTGAAGCTGCAGGTGAAGCAGCCCGCGGTGGCGGCGGGCGCGGGGACCCCGGCGCAGCCCTTCTTCCCGTTCCTGCAGCAGCAAGAGCCGGCGCCCGGCGCGCGCGAGCTGTCCCCGGCCGACGGCTGCGTGCTGGTGTGCGCCGTGTGCCGCTGCTTCCTGGGCGAGCAGTGGGCCGCCTTCGAGCGCGCCCGCACGCCCGTGGACAAGCGCATGTACTGGCTTAAGCGGCCCCACCAGTGTGACGCGGGAGCCAGCGGGCGCCGCGGGGGCGCTGGGGCCCCCCGCGAGTGGAACGTCGCCTACGCGCTGGGCGGCGCGGCGGGCGAAGACGACCACGACGACGACAGCGGCGGCCCCGGTTCCAGAGCCGCCGCGGAAGAGCCTCGAGACTCGGAGCTGTCGGAACTGTCGGACACCGACCCCCTCTCAGAGCCCGATCCTGTCACGCGTGACGCCGTCAGTCCCCGCCAGGACGGGGCACCAGCGTCGCGGACCACTCCGGGGCCTGGGCCTCGCGGGGGTCGCAGCCAGGAGTGGAGGCCGGTGCCAGGACCCCCTCCGGGACGGAGCACCGAGACCGCTGCGCAGGGTGACGTGGAGGAAGAAGAGGAGGACCCTTTGAAGCTGCACGTGGACGGGGAGCCCAAGACGGGCATTAGGCGCAGGCGGAGGGGCATTGGGAGGCATTGGGTCCCTGAGGCCCGGGCCAGTGTCCTGAGAGGCATTCAGGACCCGTGGCAAGGCCCTCCAGCCCAAGGGACCCCAGCAGACGGCGTGAAAGGAGCCCCTTCAGGCAGGGCAGCCAAGACTCCGGAGAGCCGGCCGCTGGGGGAGTCGCGTGGAGGCTACTGCCTGTCTGAGGACAGTGACATCAACATCACCAGCGAGGAGGAGGACCGAAAGGAGCAGCCTCTCCCGCGCCCCTGTGGCCCCAAAGAGAAGGAAAACGGTGGCCGTGTCCCCCGGGTTCCTCTGGAAAGCCAGACTGCACCACCAGAGGGCCTTTGCTGCTACATTTGCGGGTCGGCACTGTCACCGGCCTCGCAGCACCAGATCCACGTGCAGAAGCAGGAGAAGCTGGCCCAGGCCCCCTTCTTCCCCTTCCTGTGGCTGCATAGTCCACCCCCGGGGGCTCAGCCCATCAGCGAGGGCGGCAGCACCCTGGTGTGCCCCTGCTGCTTCTCCTCTCTCATGCAGCAGTGGCAGAGCTTCGAGCTGGCCAGCGTGCCTGTCCTGCAGCGACTGTACGTGGTGCCTCTGAACAGCCACGCCCCCGGCATGGCCTCCAAGGGCAGGAGGCTCCCCAGGGAAGAGGGCCCACCCCCCGGGACCCTGCCAGAGGCCTGCTACCTCTGTGGGGAGGACTGCACCCCGGATGCCCGGGCAGTGGCCTCCAGGATCCTCAACGGCAATGCCAGGAGCACCATGCATTTCCCCTTCCTCAGCCTCCTGCCCTGCCCTCCCAACGCGCGAGGCCCCAACAAACGCTGTGAGGTCCGTAGCTGCCCCAAGTGCTTCAGCGTCCTGGAGGACATCTGGGCCCTGTACCGGGCCTGCCAGAATGAGGAGCTCATCACCTCCGTGCAGGGCTTCCTGGGAAGGTACCACCAGGCCTTCCCTGCCTCAGACCCTGCTCTCTCCGAGCCACCCGCATTGGCTCAGGGCAGTGCCGTGTCCATCTGCTACATCTGTGGGGCTGAGCTGGGCCCCGGGAAGGAGTTCCAGCTCAACGTGAACCCCTCCAGTCGCTTGGGCGAGAAGGAACCCTTCTTCCCCTTCCTCACAGTTTACCCACCTGCCCCGCATGCCAGGCCTGCCGACTCCACCGGCCTGGTGGCCACCTGTGTGCTCTGCTACCACGACCTGCTAGGCCAGTGGCTGCAGCATGAGGCACGCAACGCCCACCACGCTGTCAGCGCCTGGTCTCGGCAGTACCAAGTGGATACGTTTGTGTGCTTCTTCTGCCAGCAGGAGAGGAAGCGGTGTCTGGGGCTGAAGGCTGTGCGGGTGGCCCGGCTGCCCTTGTTTCTCTACACCCTGCGAGCGAGCCACAGCCTTTTGGTGGACGACGGGCGGCAGCTGATCATTGGTGCCTGTGTGGAGTGTGGGACCCTGGTGTGTGCTGGCCAAGGGCTGACCCGCCAGGGACCCATGGGCTGGAGCTCCCCAGTGGCATCGGCGATAAAGGTAAGCAGCGATTCTCATCTCATCCTCTGAAATTTGTGCAGGGAAAGAAGAGATGTTTTCTGTTCCTCTGCCAGGAGGAGTTTGCACTGATTCTTTGTGGTGTGTTCCAGCAGGAGGTGCCCTCCCTGAGTCGCCAGGCTGGCTCTTGGTGGGTGTACTGGCGTGGCTGGGCTCAGAGGCGTGCAGCGAGTCAGAGGAGTTGAGGGCCAGGAGTGGTCTTGTGGAAGAATAGGGCACTGCTGGAAACAGCAGGCATGGGCCTGAACTTGAGTGTGTTTGCAGCGGAATCTATCAAACAGAGGAAGTTCGGGGCATGTCTGTCATCCGCCTGATAACATTGGTAATTAGTCCAGCCACGCAGGTCACTGTGAGGTCTCTGCACTTACCGGGTTTCAAACACATCAGAGGTGGAAGTTCCTCTTCACTCTAGCTCCCTGGTGGCTTAGCTTTTCCAGAGTTTTCCACCCAAGTTCACACTTTTCCTTTGTGACTCTGGTTGCTCACCAGCAGATAGAAAGATTTCCAGGTGCAGGGATTTGGGACGCCTGTGGGAAGAGAGCCTTTCTTCTCTGCAAGTCAGCTGTGCAGGAGGAGGCAGGAGGCCTGGCGCTGGCCCTGTTTATAAGGCGCCTGCCTTCACGCTGCCTGCCCAGGAGGAGCCAGACAGGGCTCAGTTCATTTCGGATCCGGCTTTGCAAAGGCCGAAGCAGAAACTGCCCCAGGTGGGTCTGAAGTGGGAATCTGTGAGCTGTGATCACCGTCCCCTGCTACAAAAGCCATGAGTCCTTGAGTCCTGATTCCTGCCACAGACAGACTGGCTTGTTTCAATCAGACTCCTGTAGCGGTAGCTGCTGGTGAGGGGCCTGCAGGACGTGGGAAGGGGGAAGGCGGTCTCTGGCCGGTTAGGCATGGTCGTTCCATCTGTTTGAAAGGTTCTGGTCCTGCCTCCTATGTGCTCGTGGGTGGTGGTGGCACCCGTAAAGTGGGTCCTGCTCGGAGTTGCCCACCTCCTCTCGTATGGATGGTCCCCTGTCTCATGCTCTGCCCAGGGTTCTTTCTCCACTGATACCGTTTTGAACTTTAGAGCTGCCTTCGGGGGCCTTGGTGTGATGTCCTCTCATGTTAAACAGAGGAGCATATTGCCTCTCATTCATGGCAGGTGGCAGGTCTCTGCGGCGCCTGCCGCTGGAACTCTGAACAATTGCAGTTTCCAGAGGGCTGTCACTGGGAGAAAAGTCTGGCTTTGGGGCAGGGCAGACCGGGGTTCCAATCATGTCCTTTCTCTTGGAAACCAAGTGCTTGCCAGTCTATTTACTACCCTTGCTGAGCTCGTTTCTTTGGTCGAGGAGTGGAAATCTGTATCACCCGCCCTATAGGGTCATTGCAAGAATTAAATGAATTGGGGAGTTTCAACGCTCCCAGAAAGTCAAGCGCTTGGATCATAGTGGCACCCTCACGTCCACCCAGCGTGTTGGGCAGTTTTTTCTAGGATGTGGGGTGCTCTAACATGAGGCTTCGGGCTTGCAGGCTGGGTGCGGATTTGAGGCCCCACAACGGGGTGTTGTGGGGTAGTCAAAGTGCTGTCCGTGGGGCCTCTCAGGCAGCGTGTCTTCTGCAGAACGTCCAAACGGCGCTGAGTTGTCTCGTGTTGATTTGCTCACTCATCAGGGTTGACGAGACGCCAACTGTGGGCCTCGACTGGTAGGAGCGGAGCACCAGGAAACAAAGGCAGCCACAGTTCTCAGACCAGCTGGGGAGGCGGGAGGCCTGGTGTGGATGAGCACACGAGCTGGTGTCTGTCCAGAAGGGGTCAGCATGAGTTTGGGAAGGCTGAATGTCAAACTAACTTTTGCACCATTTCTAGAGCAAGTTTTTTTTTTGTTTGTTTTTGCTCTTCACCGTGGCCCTGCGAGGCCCTATGATTCCCAGTTTACAGATGGGTAAGTCAAGACTCAGAAAAGTCAGGTGACCTTGGTAACTATCACACAGCCAGTAGATGGCTGAGGGGCTTGAACCCAGGTCTTCTGACCCCTAAGTCCGGTTCACTGGATGGAGCGGGATAAAGCAGGAGAAAAGGTACAGAGGTAAGGAGGAGCCACGCAGCCTTGGGTGCGCAGGCGTACCCGTGGGTGTGATGGGAGCCCGATTAAGGGGGAGTGAGGTTGGAGTAACTAGAAGCCTTGAAGTCAGGGAAAGGAAGTGGGGTTTAGGGGGAGCAATAAAAAGTTCTTACAAGAAGGCTGGGCACAGGCCAGGAAGAAACCCACCGGGGCTTGGCAGTGGCAGCTCTCCAGGCGGGTGGTGAGGCCATCGGGTCTGTTCGTGGTGGGGGCAGCAGGGTAGTCGCAGGCTCGACTGGACAGAGGGAAAGAGAAGCAGAGGCCCCCTGGGAGGGCTCCTGACGGACTGTCGGTAGATGCCAGAGATGCAGCCTCTGCCTTTCCTCCCTCCCCACCCCTCTCTCCCTCCCATTCATTCAGCAAGTGTTTACCGTGTGCCGAGGCTGAGCCAGGTGCTGTTCCAGACACTGAGAATTTGGTGGCAAGCTCAGAGCCTTCAGTGTCAGGGGGACAAAGAGTCAACAAGGAATACAACTTCCCGCAGAGCTGGAAACAGAGCAGGAGGAGGACGAGCCCAGGGCCAGGCTGGGCATGGGAAACGAGAGCGCACGTTTGCGGGAGCTGGGGGTGGCCTGAAGGGGCTGTGGGTAGGCACTGTCGGGGCAAAGAAGCAGCCGAGCCACCCGGGAGGATGCAGGGGCCTTCACACTTGGGTCCTCTGCCAGCTCCCGAGTCCTCAGTTCTCG
Organism: Glossophaga mutica; assembly: GCA_039655065.1. Classification (NCBI taxonomy): domain Eukaryota; kingdom Metazoa; phylum Chordata; class Mammalia; order Chiroptera; family Phyllostomidae; genus Glossophaga; species Glossophaga mutica. Next base: position 28,609,215 of record CM077315.1, read on the forward strand.
TGCACACATTCTGCACTTCTCTTTGGCCTGTGGTTTGAGAATTTGAGTGGGAGTGGCTGGGGCTTTGGAGGGTGGCCGCAGGGAAACCACTTAGCTGGGACGGCATGTTCCAGAACCTCATCTATACCACCTCCTATAATGCCTCAGCTATTTCCTGTTAAGCATTTCTTCATTAGTGACTCAACTTTAAGAAGTATGAAAGAAAACATAGAAAGAAGGAAGGGAGGAAGGAGGAAAGGGAAGGAAGAAAAGGAAGAAAGAAAAAGAAAGGGGAGTGTCACCAGTGTCCTCTGGATGTGTTCGTGGCTTTTCTCTCCAGCTGGACTCTGTGCCCCCAGGAGAGCACCCTGCTTTGTGGTCACCGAGTTCTGAGCTGACTGCTTGAGTAGCTGTATCAAGGCTGGGTTTTGGGGGAGGCTGCAGTGTACCCCGTCAGGGTCCTGCAACCTCTTCCCTGAGGAGGATCCCCAGCACACACAAAACTCTGCAAAGCCACAGAAAGACCCTAGGTTGGCCTTCAGACAGACCTGGCTTCAATCTTTGCTCTGCTGGGAGCTGCTGTGTGAGCTTACCTTGGGTAAGACTCCTGCCCTCTCTGAGCCTCAGTTGCAGTGGAGATGATAATCTTCTGGAAGGTTCATGACATCCCTTCCTTTCTTCCTCCTTGAGGTACTAGTTGCTATGCTGGGTTTCTTACTGTCACCCTCAGGCCCTGATGTCATAGACCCTGGCCCCCACCTTTCGATTGAGGGTGGGCAATGGTTGTCCCCGTCTTCAAAGTTGGGGTACAGCTGGCTAGGCTGCCAAAGAAGCCACCAGGGACATAATAATGATAATAGTGCCTGTGTAGGATGTTTTCCACGTTGCAGGCTGGGCCTCATGCTTCACCTGTACCCACACTTACTGAATCCTCACCACAGCCCTGTGTAGGGAGGTGCCACTATGCCCACTTTGTAGCGGAAAAAGCAAGTCCAGAGAGGTCAAGAAGTTTGCCCAAGGTCACTCAGCTAGTAACAGTAGGGCCAGCGTTGGACCCAGGAGTCCAGTTCTGTACTCTGCAGCCCAGCTTCTCCTGTGTCCTGCCTTTCTGTCCTCTCTGGAGCTCCAGTTGTGAAGGTGGCAGTGCCCAGAGAGGGGACGGGTCATTTTCTCTGATGTGCCTCCTCCCACCCCAGAGCAGCTGAGAGGCAGGAGTTACTTGCCTGGACTAGAAGCCCCCACTGGCCAGCTCTCTGTGCCATTTGTCCAACCTGCGGACAAGTCATGCCCTTTGTCTTTGCTCTCCTCTGCACTGCTTAGGTGTTCAGATTTCAGCCGGGACCTCCTGCTGCTGCTGCTGGGAGAGGCCTGCTCCGTCCAAGATGGGTCGGCTGCATGATTGATTTGCTTTCCTTGCAAGCCAGTTGGCGGGCAGGCCGCCCTTCTCTCTTCCAGCTCCGTCTGGAGAGCGTTCTGGGTAATGGAGCGTGCAGCTGTTTACCTAACCGCACCCTGGCCCCTCACCGTGGGGGCGCCTAGCCGAGCCCCCCAGCGCGGCCTCCGAGCCCAGAACAGGTGTTGCTGCCGCGGTGCCTTTCTTTTCTCAGCGCTGACATCTGAGGCCTGCGGAGAGCGTCTGTCATCACTCGCCTGTCAGGCCCAGCACGCACATCTGTTTCCCGTGTTTCCTGGCTATCTGCGCCCACACGGCTCCCTGCTCTTCGGGGAGGGCCTGGCAGCCCCTCCTGCCCGGGTCCAGGCTTGTGGGGCACCTAGGCAAGGTGACTGATCAGATGGGGGAGCTTTCTGGGCTGCTCTGCTGGGCTGACACTGACCCCTTCTCCCTGGAAGCAACTGGGAAGTAACTGGGCTTCAGGTCTCTCTCAAACTCCAGCCACCTCCTCCAGGGGAAGTTCTGTGCTTTGCTTGATGGGTTGGGAGCCATCTGCTCGGAGGTGTAAACTTTCCAGACTTGCCTTGTCTGAAACCTGGAGGTGATTGGAGACAACTGGGAAAGAGGAAGTGGAGACCAAAGGTCTTCAAAACTCAGCCTTCCTTGGAAGCAGGGAAGGGAAGGGGCAGGACTGGAGGGTGGGTGGCTGTCTTTGGCCAGGGCCAGAGTCTGCAAAGCTTTCTGGCCTCTTCTCTGGTTAGATCTCCCTGGATCTCATCCTTGAGTGTTTTTCGAGGGTTTTGTAGGTTCTGGGCAACTCTGCCTTGTTTGCACATTTTCTCAGCTGGGGAAGCACCCACTTCTGGAATTTAGGTTCATCTTCTGCCCTCGGTCCGTGTGTCAGTGGGGATGGTGGGGAGAGAGGGTACTTTTGCCCTCCAGAAAGAGCATTTCCGAACTTGGCTTCCAGTCTCCACGTAGCCCCAAGCAGGAGCTTGTGGGGACAGTTGTGGAAGGAGCTTCTACTTACTGGGAGGCCTCCACTCAGTTTTCCCATCTGTCAGAATAAAAGGTCTGGTCTTCAGGGGTCACAGGCGGTTCGCATCACCCATGGGAAGCCCAACTGCTTGGTGGCACTGTTTAGAAGGGTGCGGAGGCTGTGCCTGGACTTTCTGGGAAAATATCTGGTGACTTACTGGCCGTGTCTTCTGTGGAGTTAGGAGCAGGAGAATGACTTCTTGTGGTCTCTGTTGGTTTTATTTTGTTTGTATTTTCCCCAGCTTTATTTAAGGTATATAACATGTTGATTTGATACATTTATATGTTGCGAAATGATTATCACCGTAGTATTAGCTCACATAGCTACCCTTTCTGTTTGTAGTGAGAACATGTAAGATCTACTGTCTCGGCAAGATTCAAGGACAGGATCCAATAGTATTAGCTATAATCACCATTCTGTAATTTAGATCCCCACGCTTGTTAATCTTTTTTTTTTTAAGATTTAATTTATTTATTTTTAGACAGAGGGGAAGGTGGGAGAAAGAGGGAGAGAAACATCGATGAGTGGTCGCCTCTTGCATGCCCTCTACTGGGGACCTGACCTGCAACCCAGGCGTGTGTCCTGACTGGGAATGGAACCAGCAACCCTTTGGTTTGCTCAGTCCACTGACCCACACCAGCCAGGCTCCCACACTTGTTAATTTCATAAGCAGGAAGTTTGTGCCCTTTGTCCACTCTCTTCCTATTCCGTGAGTCTAGGTTTTACATGCCCTATGTGATACTGGGGCCCTGACCCACCCTAATACTCTGTTCTGTGGAGGACGATCGCATGTTGGGTCAGAAAAACCTCTCGGACCGTTTTTCAGACAATGCTACACCAGGAGGACCAACAGGTCCACAACCTAATGCTACTTTGGCTGTTGATTTTTTCAGTAACGCCCGCTCATTATATGTATAAGTTTTGGAAGACATTCTGGTAGCCCTGGGCTGCCCTGGAGAAACGAAAGCACGCATTCTGCCATTAGCTCAACAAATGTTTGCGTGTGTGCGTGCCTACCGTCCATCAGGCACTCCGTGAACACCTACCTGGCACTCCAAGGACGTGGCGTGGAGTCAGGCAGCCTCTGCCCTCAGGCGCCGGCAGGGGATGGGGGGAAGGGACCTGGCTGTAGCCATGCAGTGTGCTCTCTGCTGGGGTCTGCTGGGAGCCCACAGGAGGTCGAGAAGTGGGTATGTTCAGGGAAGGCTTCCTGGAGGAGGTGATGTCTAAGCTGAGTCCTGAAGACTGAGCAGGACTCAGCCAGGTCTGCATGGGAGTCACGTGCTTCTGGCAGAAGAGCATGTGCAAAGGCCTGGATGTGGGGAGTGTAATTGTTGAAAAACCTTAAATAGTTCTACTCGCAATGGGAAGAAGAATGGGGCAGGAGGGGTTGGCAGTGTTTGGAATCCCTGGATGTGCATGTGATTCAACTTGAATCAATCTGAATTTCAAAATACCAATGACTAGGCTGTGATGATGGGGAAAAAAATACCAGTGACTGGATCCTACCATGGCCTACCACCATCAGAACCTATGAGGGGTGGCCCTAGTGGCACTGGAATTTTAAAGCTTCCAGAAGATCCCAGCACTGGGGTGAGAACTGCTGGTGGAGGTAAACGCAGCCTGCGAGTTTGGGACTTTCCATCTTGAAGGCGTGGCCGTCTCTAAAAGGACTCTGCTCATGCGCTCCGTCTGTCTTCGTTAGGTGCCTGCTGTGTCCCAGGTGCCGTGCGGGGCGTCAGGACCCAGCGGTGAGCGAGCCAGACCGGCTGCAGGGAGGGACTGTGACGGTGCTCACGAGTGGCTGGGAGTCATGGGTGCTGCCACACGAGCAGTGAGGAGGGTCTGGGAACAGTGGGGGCCGGTCAGGTGGGGCCTCGAGAAGATAGTGTTTTTGTATTTAAATTGAAATAACATGCACACACCATAAAAAATCCATCCTTTTAAAGTATATCACTCGGTGGTTCTTAGTACGTTCACAGAGGCGTGCAGCCATCGCCACTCCCTAATTCTAGAACATTCCATTACCCCGAAAGCAGCCCTGGGCCCATGAGCAGCCACTCCGCATCCCCCTGCCCCTGCCCCTGGCAACTGAGACTCTCCTACTGTCCCCGCGGATGTGCCTGTTCTGGACGCCTCGTGTAAGTGTGGTCATACAGTGCGCATCTCTTGCGTCTGGCTGCTCCCACTCAGCGTCCTTGCGGTCCACCCGTGTTGTGGCGTGTCTCCGTGTGTTACTCCTTCGTGTGGCTGAATAAGAGCACTGCATGGGCAGGCCGCGTGTTGTCTGTCCACTCCTCTGTTGGGGGGCACCAGGCTGTTTCCACCTCTTGGCCGTCAAGAGTAGTGTTGCTGTGGACACGTGTGTGCGGGTGTCTGTGTACACACATGCTTTTATTTCCCTTGGGTAGCCACCCCTCGTGGAATTGCTGGGTTGCGGGGCAACTAGCCCTGCCTGGCCCTCTGAGTTCTGCTTTCCCGTGCGGCAACCAGGGTGCAGGTCTAAGAAGGTCCCATTCGTGGCCCCTTGCAGCCCTGTTCTGTCGCTGGGTGGACCGTATTTGCAGCTCCTGTTGCTGATCTCTGGGCATTAGGTTTGTGCCTGAAGGTAGGAGTTGGTGGGCTCCTCCCTGGGATGAGGGGAGCTGTGTTAAGATTGGCTCTGGAGGCTCCGACTGGCTCCAGCTGTGGCCCCGGGAACCAGAAGCTGTGGGTTCTGGTCCCTGCACTCACAGTGAGCGGCCTTGGGCAAGACAGACTCTCCACCTGGCTGGCTCCCGTGTGCCCTCGGTAAAATGGGAGCAGGTGACGGACTAGTAGCCGAGTCCCTTTGTTCCTGCACAGCTGTCAGGCTCTAACCATCTCATCTTTTTGCACCTGTTGGCAGGAGGGGGATGGAGTCAGGGAGGGGCCCCTGGGGTCAGGGGCTGGCTGGGCTCTGAGAGACCAGTGCCTCTCAGGCTTCCTGCCTCAGCACTGGCCGCCCTGGCCACTTGCTTTGGTTTCCTGCTGCCCAACCTGTTTGGTTTGGAATCTTGTATGAAATCAATGACTAGATTGGGTTTCCTTCCCGAGGTGCCAGCAACCTTGAATAAATGGCACAAAGGTCCCAGCTGGTATTTAGCTCAGCAGAACCAGGACCTTGGGTGGGAGCAGCCACTTCTCGGGTCTGCCATTTCCTCCTGGTGGGCTGCGGGACCAGAGTGAAGTGGGAGAGGAGTCACGCAGGGTCTCAGAGAGACCCCCTCGAAGAGCAGAGCCCACCACAACCATGTGAGCTGCCCACCACTTAGTGTCGTTTATGGGTCAGAGCTGGTGACAAGGGAGGGCGTTTAGGTTCTAGCTGCCACCTGGTCCTGATGAAGACACAGTGAGCTCTAAGATGATGACAACGATGAAGATCGCAATAGCAGACAGCATCAAAAGCATCCCTTCTGTGCCAGTCACTCTCCTGAGAGCATTGCCCATGTCACCTTACGTAACCTGTCCTTTAAGGTGGGTTTTCCTATTTTATAGGTATGGAAATTAAGGAACAGAGAGGGAAAGTCACTAGCCCAAAGTCACACAGCCGGGAAGTACTGGAGCTGGGATTCAGATCAGGCCGTTTGGCTCCGGCACCCACGCTCCTCCCAGATACAATGCCAGGATCTGGCCGTGCGGGGGGCGAGGGCTGAGGGCCCAGCCTAGGCTAGCTGGCAGCCAGTGTTGGTGGCCTGAAGGGGGCTGGGACTCAGGGAAGGCTGCCTGGAGGAGGAACCACCGATGGGGTTGCTGCAAATGGGTAGGATATAAATAAGTAGTGACTGCGAAAAAGGCCTCCCCTTGAGAATTTATATGCCACTGATGCCACATTAAAGGTGTCCTTTTACCTCTAATGTACTGCTTGGACATTGCCTGTTAGTGGGTTATACTCCAGGAACCGTTTCAATGTGTTAAAGGTGTTTTCAGATTATATTATATTTTACCTTTAAAAACAGTATGTGCTTCATGATAAAAAACGTAGAGCAGGTGAGAGATGAGCCGTGTGTCAGGCTCAGCTTCCCTCTGCCCTGCGGGTCCTGCCGAGCCCTCCTGACCTTCCCGCAGCTGCCCACTGATTACCCGCCAGCACCAGGACGCCTGTGGATCTTGTCACCGGTTCCCCTCTGCCACCGGCTAACTAGATGACTGCGAGTAAGATGCCGGCTCCCCTTGCCCATTCCTCCTCTGACGCTGGAGGGTGGCCTGAGCCGCCCTGTGGGCAGGTGGCATCAGTCCCATTTTTCAGATGAGGAGGCCAAGGGTTATGAACCTGAGAGTTTTGGATCGAGTTACTGACAGTGAGTGGTAGAGAGCTAGGATGTACGAGAACAGGGTGGTCTAATGCCAGCGCCTTGGCTGTCCCCCTGCCTGGGGTTAAGTGGCACTAGGTAATGGGGGGCCGGCAAGGGCCTGGCTTCATCTAGCCCCACGTGGTTTAGCCACATGAGTTGGCCGCATTGGTCTCCGGCACCAGCTCCCAGAAAGGGGCTCCGGGAGGGGGTCAGAGTGCTGACACGCTGCAGCGGTGTTTTATAAGCCTTCTCAGGCCTGTAAACCTGTCTCCTGGCTTCCAGACGAGGGGTTCGCAGACGGGGATTAAGGCTTGTGTGGGTTCCGACGCCCGCCATGGAAGGATGGAGGCAGGTGGGAGGCAGGCGTGGTCTTTCAGGCTCCCAGACACAGTGGGGCCGGGCCAGGGGGGCTCTGAAGGGTCCCGGTGTGCACAGCGCGGCATCCGGTCTGCGCTGGTCCGGTCGGCGTCCTGTGCACAGGGAGGCTGGAGGAGCCTGAGAGCACGGCCTTCCCTCGGCTGTGGTGCCAGCTCTCTAACCCTGATGCCTTCGAGCGGATGGATACCCTGTTCCCTTCCAGAGGGCCTTTCTTTTGTATAGTTATGTGGTGTCCAGGGGCTGCTGGACAAGGGAGGCCTAGAAAGTGCAGATCACGGCTTTGTGCTGGTTTCACGGGGCTGTGGGCGCTTGGGCAGGGCTGTCTGCACTGAGGGCTGAGCCCTGGGGACACCAAGAACCAGTCTAGTGGGGACAGGGCACACAGGGCCCCTGCAGAGGTCCAGGCGTGGGCCTTGCTGGGGTTGGAGGTGGTGGGCAGTGCATTCCAGAAACAAAAGCCCACATTTTCCCCCTGGTGCGGGAGCTGAGGGGCTGCTAGTGGATCTGCATGTCCCCAACTTAGCACGAAAAATGGCCCCTCGATCACTGCCCTCAGCCTGCCCTGGGTTGGGGCGGTGGAGTGCTGACCATCCCCCAGCGGGCTCTCCTCCCACTTTCTGAAGCTCTGTGTGTGAGCAGGAGGCTTGGCTGGCGGCCTGATCCTCCTCACCCCCTCCCTCCTTCTCTTTCTGAAACTCTGTGTTTTCTTTCCTTTGCAAAACGTGTCTGGGGGTGGGAGCCTGGTTTTAAGAGCTCCCATGAGGTGTGGTTGCTGATTCCCTCCCATTAACAGTCAAAACCTGGACCATGCTTACCTGTTATCTGTCACTCGCCAGGTGACAGGGATGAACAGGGCCTTTCAGTCCTCTGGGGCTTAAGGACTGGCTTCCGGGCAGGTCCCAAGGAAGGCAGGCAGAGGAGACGGAGTTGATGGAGGCTGAGTCAGAGGGACAGAGATCACTGGGTCCCTCCCCTTGTGCATTGACATCCCCCTCAGACACACTCACCTGCTCTCTCAAACACGTGCACACACCTTCACTCCTGTATCCACCTCCTCTCATTGCACACACTCACGCTCACCTTGCATCTTCCCCCTCGTGCACACTCATGCACACACCTGCACCACATTCTCTGAGGGAGGGGTTCAAATCACCTACAGTTGGATTTGTCTTCCCCCCTTTCATGTGGTCAGTTCTCGCTTCCTGACTTTGGGAGCCCCTGTCCGCTTACGGTTGCTTGGTCCTCCTGACAGACTGGCCCTGTCATCCCAGTGATGTGTCCTCTCTCTGGCAACATCTTGAAGCTTGTTTGATCCAAACTTCCCCATCTGAAAATCCAGACCTCTGAGGTTCAGAGAGGGAGAGTGACTGGCCCAAGGCCACACAGCTGTTGATGTCAGAAGCAGGAGTCATGCTTGTTCTGTAGCTCCGCCCCATCAGCTGCTTTGGGGCTGCTGTTCTGGGAGAAGTCCCTTCCTGGTAAGTTTCTGGGCACCTACATTTTGATGTCATGATTGTCAGGCAGCCAGAGCTGTGTCCCAGCCCACCCTCAGCAGAGAGGACCCCCCCAGGAGCCCAGCATCTGGCCTGCAGCCTGCGGGAGCCCAGCTGAGTATGCTTGGAACACCCTCTGGAAATTTCTTGCCAAACTCTGCTCTGGAGCTTCTGGCCTGCCCCACCCTACTTGATGAGATTGTTCCAAACATATTGGGTGGATCTTCCCAGGTCTCACACGTAGAAGGAATTTCTCCAGGTGGCAGGAGACTGTCCCCCCTTGTGAGCTTCCCTCTGTAGGCCTTTTGGAGCTTGTGCCAAATCCACTTCCTGGTGGCTTCACCCCAGCTGGGCCATGGCCTGGAGCTCCTGGGGGCTCCACACTGGCGCAGGCAGCCTGCCAAGTGGTTCCAGTCATCTCGGCAGGCTCCCAGGTCCCAGAGGAGAGCTGCTTCTGTCTCCATGGAGCATTCTGGGAAATCCGGGGCTCTGCAGGGAGCCTGGTGGGGGCGTTGCCTAGGAGACATTTGTGGGGGAAATTGTCAGAGAGGGGCCCTCTTCACCATGAGCTGTAAGCAGGGGCCATAAGCAATTATGACGGGTTGGTCCATGAAGGAGTTTCGTCGAGCCCCTGCTACGTGCTAGAAGCTACAGAACGAGAGAGGAGAGGGGCGCACCCAGTGAAGGGCCACGATCGTGCCCGGCAGCCTTGTAAAGCATGCCGTTGCTTTATGTACTGCTAGGCAAGAAGAACGCTGCCTGTGAAACCAACTCTTGGCCCCTGGGAAGATTCATCCCGATTTCAGAGGCTAAACCGGTATGCAGGGAGTCTGGGACTTCAAGTCAATGGAATGCATGAAATGCATGGTATCGATGACGGCGACCGTGATGAGGAAGTGGCAAGGATGTGCTTGTGGGATGTTATCTTCCCGACTCTGTGAATAAGACTCTGACAGGGGAGTGAGGGAGGTTAGCACCCATTTTTCCTGCTGGGCCCCTTTGCAGTGACTTTGCAGTGACTCAACAAGGTCGGTGCCCCTGAGCCTGGGTCAGCGTGTGGTTGGGGTTGATACCATGACACGGCCACACTCAGTGACATTGGGAAGCAGTTACCTTGCAGATGCTTCTTGCCTCTGTCACCTCCAGGCTGGGGCAGGGCAGCGGGGAGCAGCCCAGCTGACAGGCTGGCTCTGTGGCATCCCGGTGCTGAGGACTCTGAGCCCAGAGGGGCACGGTGGATCCCTCGTGATTCTGGCTGCAGTGGCACTGGGGCCTTAATGGGGTGGAACGAGGTGTCAGCAGACGCTGGCTGCTGCATGGCTCTGGGGCCCTAGCTGGTCAGAGAGGCAGGAGCAGGCCAGGCAGTGCCCCACACTTCCCCACCACCCTGCTGAGGGCGCCTGCAGGCCGGGCTGAGGCCCCAGGACAGCTAGGGAACCTACTGCTGGACTGAGAACCCTATAACGACGGGAGCCTTCCTGCTCTGGGGAGGGAGAAACGGGGACATTGAAAGCTCACTCCCCAGATTCTCCCTGTTACCGAGTGCTTCTCCGCTTAGTTCCGTCTGCCTCCCCCAGCCATCTGCACGAAGGGGTGACGTAAGCCCTGTGTCACCCCTTTGGTACGGACTGGGAGACCAAGGCTCCGGGGGGGTCGTGCTGTGTGCTCTCGACGGGCAGATGGTGTGGTTTGGCAAAACCACAGCATTCTGAAGTCAGGCCTCGTCACCCACCCCTGCCACCCGTGTGGTCCTCACACGTTACTTCACTGTAACGCAGGCCGCTCGCCCATGCCCAGGGGCGATCTCAGGACCTCCCTCCGAGGGAGTTAAAGTGGCTGACTCGGAAAGCCCGGCAAGCAGTCCAGGCCCCAGGAGTGATGGCGTTGGTTGCTGGGGGCAGAGAAAAGAGGGAGAGTGTGAGGAATCTGAGGCCCGCTCGCAGCCCAGCCTCACGGGACCTGGAATTAACATGCCCTGGGCCCCTCGACAGCAGAAAGCCCTACCCATGACCGCCCCACCCCCCATCAGGGCCATCTGTGCCACATAGCAGAAGCTCCTGCTTTGTCCAAGTGGAGGCAGCGTGAGGGGTGGGAAACCTGGACGTAGCCCGAGGCACCTGGGTCTGGGCTCCCTTATCCCTTCTCCAGGCTCCCATGCTCGTCTAAGAGATGAAGGGGCATTCAGTGGATGGTCCCTCACAGGACTTCTGGGCCTGTGAAAAATCAAGTTGGCACCTGGTGGCAGTCAGTGGGAATGTGCCACCTGACTATCTATCTGTCTCTCCGTCTGTCCGTGTGGCCTCATCTGTGTGTGGGAATTACTGCAGTGTGTACGTCCCAGGGCTTGGTATGTGGTATTGCATGTGCTCACTAAACGTTGGCTCTTACCTACTTTCACAACTTGTCGTTTAGTTTCCCCTCCCATCTTCACCATTCTGGAGAGCTGACCTGCAGACCTCGCAACCCCAGGAATCTGGACCCCATTAGTTGGATGAGGTGAGCTAGGAGGGGCCCCCTTTGAGGTCAGGCACTGGGGAAGGGGGACACTCCAGCCTCAGGAGTTAGGGGTGTTTAGGGGAGGACAGTTTACGTCCTCAACCTGGTACCCCCCCCTTCTCACAAATACCTTTCCCAACCTCAGAACTCAATGCAAAATTCAGTGCCTCTGTGCCTTTTCCTGGGGAGAGGATCCATAGCTTGTATTGGCTTCTCAGAGGGGCTGTGTGTCTCCCCGAAGGTGCACATGCACTTCTCGCACACTCGCAGTGCGATGCACGTGAGCCGGCTCCTCACCATTCCTTGAACTACCAGACTTGTTCCCGCCATCATGTCTTGACATGTACCTGCTCTTTCTTCCACTTTTCGGCCCCAGGAAGCCCCTTTTCCTAAGTCCCGCCAGCTGAAGTCTCTCCCTGTTCCTGGCTGTCCTAGGCCCTTGTCTGCGTGCAACTTATTCACACTTGATAATAATGGATCACTTTATTGATAATTATTGAACACGTGGTCTCATGTTGTCTTCTGATCGCTTCGCATGAGTAAGCGCTGTGTCTCCAACAAGGTCGAAAGATAGCTACAATCGGAATGTTTACCCTTTAACCCTCCCCGGTGTTTCTTCTGTGCGTTGCACAGATTCCTTGCCAGCCACGGGAGGGGCATTCCTGAAGAGCACTGTGGCTGGCAGAGCCACAGTTGGCATGATCAAAGGCTCAGACGGAATAAGAAGCTAGGGAAAAGAAAACAATGAGGATGGCATTAAGTATATGTCTTTTAAAACCACTGTAAGTAAAACTGGGAGACATCTCTGCCAAAACAAACCAATCTCATCCACACTTTAAAACCTGCTCCGGTGGGTGACCTTTTCCCACAGTGATTTCTTCAGTGGGTGGGACACTTGGCCTTTGTCTGATGTGATGAGGTTTATTTCTCCTTGCGTCTGTTTTCGTAATTTTTGTTTTGCAAGGAGCTTACCCATTCCATCTAGGTAGTCAAGTTAATTGGTGTTAACTTCTTTATAATATTCCCTTATTATCCTTCTAACGTCTGTAGGTTCTGTAGTAATGTCCCCTGTTTCACTTGTGATATGGGTAATTGGTGCCTTCTCTCTTTTTTTGCCTCGATCAATCTAGGTAGAAGTTTATCAATTTTATTGATCTCCTCAAAGGTTTCTATTTAAGAGACGATGCCTCATTAAAGGTTTTTAATCAGTCCTCTTGGCCTTGAAATGTCTTTTGCTCTTGTAGCCTCTCTGGCTCTGTTTTTGCAAGTGTAGGTGAAATGTCTGTGGAGCCACTAGGCCTTTTCACAGTTATTCATGCTCATAGGTACGTTTTCCACGCCTGATTTCTCTTTCTCTCTCTGTGGAGCCAGTGGAGGCTAAAGGGCTTTCTCTTTATAAACCTGCCCTGTGACATCTGTGGCTGAAGTCCAGATGAAGCATCTTTCGCTTGAGGAGGCGTTATCAAACCCTGAATAAGTAAGAAAGATACTAGATTTAAATATTTTTAAAAGATTTTATTTATTTACTTTTAGAGAGAGGGGAGGGGGAGAGAAACAGAGGGAAGGAGACATTGAGTCATAAGAGAAATATCGATAGGTTGCCTTCACATGCGCCGCAACTGGGGACCAGCCCACAACCCAGGCATGTGCCCTAACCAGGAATCGAACTGGTGACCTTTTGCTTTTTGGGATGATGCTCAACCAACTGAGCCACCCCGTCAGGGCGAGATGTAAATGTTTTTTTAATGCAGAAGAGAAAACTGCATTATCTCTGAACCACAGATTGTGTAGGATTCTTGGCTCTGTTGTTTGGAACATATGTATTCAATAATGTTATGCTTCACTTATTATACAAAAGTATCCACTGTTTAAAGTATTTGTCCTCCCATGCTTTTGCTACAAAGTATATTTTATCTGTAACCTTGATTAAAACTCCTGTTTCTTTTGTCTTTGCATTTATGACTATCTTGGAGTGTCTCTTTGGAATCCTAGAACTGGGGAACACTTAGGGATCCTTAGTCCAACCCCCCTCACTTTATCAAAGAAGACTCCAAGGCCCAGGGAGGGGAAGGGACTTTCCCGTGAACACAGGGCACATTAGAGGTTGAGGCAGAATGCCATTGCCCTGGGACATTTCTCCTTCATCAGCCAAGGCCACCCCTCTAGTGACAGATATCTTGATACTTTTGCATTAGTAATTTGAGGGGCTGTGGAAGGCTAGCCCCAGCTGCTGAGTCCATGTGGGATTCCCCAGCTCCGGGCACAAAGCAGAGGCTCATGAGGGGAAGACTGGATGGCGAACAGAATTCTTCTGTCAGCCCACTGCCCCTCCCTCTCCAGGACCACCCTGTGTCCTCTTGTAGCCATGGGAAATTTCTCCTGTGTGAGTTGCATTCTTTTCTTAAAAAAATCATTTTTAATAGGAGCTTTATTTAAATACAATTTCCATACCATAAAATTTACCCTTTTAAAGTATACAGTTTGGTGGGTTTTAGTATATTCGTAAAATTGTGCTGTCATCATCTCTATCTAATTACAGAATGTTTTCATCACTTCTAAAGGAAACTCCATTCTTCCCTCCCGCCAGTCTCTGGCCGCCACCTACCTACTTTCTGTCTCTATGGACTTGCCTGTTCTGGACACTTTATATGAGCAGAGTCACACGGTGTGTGGTCTTCTGTGTCTGGCTTCTTCGTTGTCCAAGTTCACGAATGTTACAGTGTCAGTGCTTCTTTCCTTTTTATGGCCGAATAATATTCCATTGCATATGTGTGCTGTGTTTTGTTTATCCATTCATCTATCCACGGGTATTTTGGTTGTTTCCACCTTTTGGTTATTGCAAATAATGCTGCTTTGTAATTCCGTGTGCAGGTTTCTGTGTGATTGTATTTTTTCTTTCTTTCGGGTGGGTACCTAGGAATGGAATTGGCAAGTCGTATCATAACTTGAGGTTTACGGAACTGTCAGACTGTTTTCAAAGAGGCTGCACAGGTTTCTAGTCCCAGCAGCAACGTATGGGCATTTCTATGTGCGATTTGCTTTTATTTGTAACTTATTATTATTATTATTGTTTTACTGTATCCTAAAGTCATGTGTAAACTTAAAATTGTTACTATGAGCCCTGGCTGGTGTGGCTCAGTGGATTGAGCACCAGCCTGTGGAGCTGAAAGTCGCTGGTTCAATTCCTGGTCGGGGCACAAGCCTGGGTTTTGGGCCAGGTCCCCAGTTGGGGGCGTGCGAGAGGCAGTCAGTCAGTGCTCCTCTCACACATCAGTGTTCCTCTCCCTCTGTGTCTCCCTCCCTTGCTCACTCTCTAAAAGTAAACAAATAAAATCTTTAAAAAATTATTACTATTAGTATCCATTGTTTTGTTTGTTTATTTGTTTTTGGCCTTACAGTCTTCACTCATTTTCTAAATTACTTAGAGTATTCCCCCACCAAGGGATTCAGGGCAGCTCACTGAACAATTTTGAATCTTTTCCTGAAGTCTAACATGGTCCATGGTGCAAATTTAGTCAATGGAGATAAAAAAGAATGAAAATCACCCATAATTCCACAGGGCCGAGCATTCAGCCTTTTTTTCTGTGCATGTTTGCTCGTGCACGTGCTATTGCAGGAAGGAGCATATCATTCACTGTGTTAAGTAGTCTTCTGCACCTAGGATGTCATGACTGTCCCTTAGAGGCACTGAGCCCAGGGACTGTGGAACAATGCACTTGGGTTCAAATCTGGGCTCCACCCTTTACTAGCTGTGTGTTCTTGTGCCAGTGGCTTCATCTCTCTGTGCTAGGATTTCCCACCTGTAAAGTGGGGATGATAGGAATATTTATAGCATGAGGTGGTTTTTCAGATTAAACAAATTGGAATGCGTTATAGCAGAGTGCCAGCTGCTATCCTATAGTCCTCCTGCTGCTCAGCATCCTTCAAAAAAGAAGTTTCATTGGCTACGTAGTGACCCCTGGTCATCTGTTGCTGGGTTTTCACAGAAGTGGGTGGCCTTGAATCTGCCCTCAGCCACCTCCACTCGGGGCCTGTCCCCCAAATTTGGTTCTCACTGGGTGACCTCATGGGCTGCCTTGGTCTTGCCTTGTCGGGCAGTGGGGATCCTGGGGGTCTCCTGGGCTCCTTGCTAGCCACGTAGGAAGTGGCCGAAAGGTGTGAGACCAGGAGGGGGAAATTTTCTTTGGCAGCCTCTGAGTGGCTTCCCTGGCCTGGCTGTAGGGAGGAACCTGGGCGGGAAGGAACAGGCCCAGGGGTGGGGAGGCCTGTCTCACACCTGGGCCTTTGCTGGAAGCCACCTCAGCCCTTTTGGGAAAGAGGTGGGATTTGAACAAATGCCTTTATAAACAAGAGTGAACCTCATTCTTGGTTCCACCAGCAGCATGCCTGCTCCCCATCTGGCTTCTGGCTTCTGGCTTCCTGGAGCAGAGAGGCTGTAGGAGAGGACAAGAGTCTGCTAGAAGCCTGGCTTTGCCTCTCTGTGCTCTGCAGGGGGCTGGCAATTCATGGCAAAGTGTGGGATGCGGGCAGACCACAGGGAGCCCTCTGGTTACGGTGCACCCAGCGGGTAAGCTTCAGATAGGTTCACTGTCCTGGGCTGTGGAGACGATATCAAAAGAAAAGGGAACATACTGAACACCTACTATGTGCTGCTGCTATTCCTCTAGTCATTCAGGTCTTAGTGTCCGTATATTGAACACGGAGTGTGTGGCATGGTGTGTCATCGGAGGGGATGAGGAACATGGCACCATGTCAAATACTCGCAGTGTCCCCATGACAGAGGTGTTAGCCTGCTTCATTTTAAAGAACTTTTTACTGGGTTGTCCAGAAAGTCCGTTTGTTTTTTTCTGTATGATGGCTCTAGTAGTGCTTAGTTGTCTTTAAATTAATCGGAAACAATTTTGTTAGATTGTATTGTGACAGCTGTCATATCAGTGTGCATTTAAAAAAAGTTTATCAAGATTGGTGAATTTCTGTGCAGCTATTTTAATATTGAAGATGGGAGAAAATAAGCAACATTTTTGGCATATTATGCTTTATTATTTCAAGAAATGCAAAAAAGACTTGTCTGATGTATGGAGAAGGTGCTATGACTGATCGAACGTGTCAAAAGTGGTTTGCAAAGTTTCATGCTGGAGATTTCTCATTGGACAATGCTCCACGGTCTGGTAGACCAGTTGAAGTTGATAGCGATCAAATCAAGACATTAATTGAGAACAACCAATGTTAAACCATGTGGGAGAGAGCCGACATACTCAAAATATCCAAATCAATAAAATTATTGGTGAAAATGAAAAATATGCCTTTTATTTTATAGAAAAAAACCACTCGAACTTTTTGGCCAGCCTAATATTTTGAGATAATCTTGTAAGAAATAACACCAAGATCCCAGGCACCGATCGCCCAGTTTTCCTGGTGGCAATATCTTGTGTAACTGTAGTAACTGTAGTAACTGTAGGACACTGTCCCAGCCAGGGTACCGACACTGACAGCCTGTTGACCTACTGCGATTTCACCAGTTTCATCCACACCCGTGTCTGTGTGTCACTCTGTGTGTCTGTGCCTGTGTCTGCTTCTGCGTGTGTCTCTGTGCCTGTGTCTCTGTATGCATATGTGTGTGTCCCTGTGTCTGTGTAGCCTGTTTCATTTTACAGGGAGAGTGTGAAGCTCAGGGTCAAGGCCTTACCCAGCACCACGCCCCCAATGTGCAACAGAGCCAGGCTTCAGTCCAAGCCTTCTGACTCCACGTCCCTGAATTACTGCAGGAAAGCCGTCCTGTTTCCTCTTTGCTGCTGTTCTCGCACCCAGCGACTACCCTGGCCTCTGCTGCAGCTGTGAACTGAGACCCCTGGGCATGCAGCTGCGAGCTGAGACCCCTGGTCATGCTGGGGTCCCGAGAGGTTGGTGCTGAGCTGCCAGCTCCTCTGTTTCACGGCGGAGAAAACCGAGGCTCGGAAAAGCTCACAGGTTTGCCCGGCGCCTCCTCACTGGCCAGGGACTGTTTCTTCCTGGTCTGCATCTGGCAGTGGCCACAATGAGCTTCTTTTTCCAGGAGGTTAAAGGACACAAGACACTGTTGATCACAAACACCAGGCTCAGGATTCAGTTTGGTTGTCAGGGAGACCGTGGGGCATCGGGAAGGTTTCTGAACAGGACGTGACTCTGGAAGTGTGCGAGGCGACCTCGGACAATTAGCATGCCCCCGTGTATGCCAAGGAGCGCTGATGACTCTGGTGTGGGGATGATTTTCTTTCTGTGCTTTGAGAAGCAGCAGATTACACAGGGTTGTGTGTTGCAGGACTTACCAGTTCCTTTTGACCGTCCAGGCAGGGTACCGACTTCTGTCCTGCATGGTGTTTTTCAGGAAAATTTTAACACGACCCCCAGTGTCAGATGCTGAGGTTCCGCTCCCAGGGCCGGGTGGGCAGGAGCACCCAGGGAGCAGGATACAAGGGGCCGAGTCTTACTTTTTACAGAGGAGGCTGGTATGGCCGCAAATGAGTTTTCCGAGTGTCTAGCTCTGGTGGGGCCGGTCATGGGGCTGGCGGCTCGCAGATAAACATGAAGGCCCCTTCCCAGCACAGGAAACACTTAGGAGATAAGGCAGAGTGCGGAGAGCGGGATGGCTCTGTCGGCCGCCTCGGCCACAGCCCTGCGGCTTCGTCTGGGGGGGGGGGGGGCGGTGTGGACGAGGGGAGAAATACTCCTGGAGGAAGTCAGCGGTCTTGGATTGACAGCATCTCAGGTGATTTATTATTTTTAATATAAGATTTTCTTTTAAACCAACAGAGAAGGTTGGGTTCCATTCTTCTGGGCAATAAAAAGCCATTGTGTGTTTGGAGCCAGGAAGGGGTGAGGGTCATCTAACAAAAGTGGTTTTGAAAGGGTTTTTCTGCGTGGCGTCAGGCAAGGAGTTGGAAGGAGAGGGGGAAACAGGCAGAAACCACTCAGGAGGAGGCTGCCCTAACCCTGGCCTGGGCAGGGGTGATAGCTGAGAAGGGAGAGCTAGAAATAGTCTCGTAGCTCCCCATTTTCCTGAGGCCCAGAGAGGTTAAGTCACTTGCCCTGAGTCGCACAGCTGCTGGCCTGCAGGTGCAGGGCTGGGACTCGGCTCTCTGATTTCAGGGTCATAGAGCATCGCCGCAGGGTGTCTGCGTCTGCGTTGTATTTTCGCTGCCATTTGGGGTACACACTGCTAAGCTACCTAGAAGGTTCAGGACAGCCTAAGGCTCTGCAACACCACAAACATAACGGAAAAGTTATTTTAAAAAGTGAGCCCCATTATAGAAGTTAGTAGCTGCTATTTCGGTCACTTCCGGTCCCCAGTCCCTTGCTGGATGCCTTTGGGACCAGAAATGGTTCGGAATCGTTCAGTCCCTCAGGCAGAGGCTTCTGCGCCTGATGCTGTGCCTTACATCACACCGGGGGCCTGGGGGCCTGGGGGCCTGGGGGCCTGGGGGCCTGGGGGCCTGGGGGCCTGGGTCCGTGCCCTGTCACCAGACCTGTCACGTTTTTGCTCAAAACGTGTGAATATTCGCCGGTGGGGAAAACGCCGAGACTGTCAATGGCCTCTGGGTGGGGCAGGTTTTGCTGCCTAATGGGGTAAGAGACAATTTTGGTTTCTAGAACTCTTGGACTTGGTTGGGGGTTTGGGGGTCGGCATGGTGATCGCTTCAGGTGGAGCAACACCCGTGAGTCACGTGTGGGAGAATCTCGGCTTAGGTGCTGAGGAGAGAAGGCCCCTCCCCTCTCCGGGTTTCTGTGTTTTTCGGAAGATAGAGGTAGGTGGGGAGGGAGCTGTGTCCGGCTGCAAACATCGGCTCTCGCAGGGGGCTGGAAAATCCTCGACTTTTTATTCACCGTTTAACTTGTTGCAGCGAGCCCGTGGGACTTTACCTTTCAGGGAGAAAGGGAAACAGCGGTCCCCCGCGTTTCTGCCTGTATTTCCCTTGAACCAAGGAGCTTTGGGGATGTTTCTTGATTGGACGCAAGGCTTTTGGGAGCTGTGTTTTCTCCACGAGTGGGACGCAGGCTGCTCTTCCTTCTTTGCTGGCAGCCAGGCCTGCCCAGACCTCGTTCAGTTTGTCCAGTGGCGTGTTATCATTCTGCACAGAGGCTCTGCAGCGCTGGTCCCTCCTGGAGGCCGCATGTTTAGATGGGGTGGGACTGGCTGGCATTTGCATTCCCTCGTTCAGAAGCTAAATGGATCTTTTATTAAGATCAGCAAAATCCATTTTTAAACTGAATTTGAAGGTCACCTTGTGCTTAGGTTTCTCCAGAGGATGCTGAGAGCGACTGTGTGTCCACAGCATTTGCAGGCTGGCCACAGAGGCTTGGAGATATTTGCGCTGCTTCAGGGGCTGAGCACTGTACAGGGAGTCGCAGGACCTTGTACGGAGCCTCAGGCCAGCAGCTTAACTTCTGCGTTTCCTGCAGGATGGGATGAGGTGTTGGATGGGATTCATTCCTCAATCAACCATTTATGGAGTGCCTACTATGTGCCAGACACAGGACAGAGCAAGGCCTGGCCCCAAGGAGCTCAGAGCCTGGGGCCCCGGGCTAGGGAGCTGGGCAGGCAGTTCCAGGGCTGGAGCGAGAGCTGGGTCGCGGTCAGCGTTGGAGGGAGGGGGGATTGTGGGAACACGGTGAGCCCCCCATTCACCTGGGGAGGGGCAGGGAAGGCTTATGTCCTCCAGACATTTCCAGCTTTAAAATCGTGAATCTGTATCTCGGTCTAGGTCCTGAAATACAAAAGAATTAGATTTTTTTCTCTCATCAAATTGCAGTTCTAGAAGATGGATAGTGGGAGCTGTATTTCTCCAACTGTTGAGGGTCAGGCGAGTGACAGCTGCTTGGCAAACACCTTTGTACACTGGGTCACTTGGCTGTTCTCTTCCAAGATCAAGGCTGTGTGTCACTCAGGCCAGAAAACCAAAGGAAGTTTCCCCTCTGTGTCACCTTGGACCAAGCCCCTTCATTGAGTGCCTTCGCCTTCTGGTTGGCAAAATGGGAAAATTCCAAGAGTGCCAGGGGTGGTGGTCTCTGGCCTTCACGTTATGGCGGAGCACCCGAGGCCCCAAGGGAAAGGGTGCAGCCAGCAGCTGGAGCTGAGCGCCCCGTCAGAGTAAAAGTCCACATGATTATGTAGGAGGTCCAACCTTCTGGCATCTCTGGGTCACACTGGGAGGAGGAGAGTTGTCGTGGGCCACACATTAAACACACAAACACTAACAAAAACTAAGGAGCAAAAAGAAGGTTTTAAGTAAATTTACGGTTTTGTGTTGGGCCGCATCCATAGCCATCCTGGGCCGCACTCGGCCCGCAGGCCGTGGGTCGGACGCCCTGGCGGAGCGTGGTTTGCTGTGCTGGACTCGCGGTGGGAGTGGAGGGCGTTTGTGGGTGCGGTCAGTGACAACCTGACTTTTCTTCTCCAAGGCGGCCGCAGCGCCTCCTCCTGTGAGGAGTGCCTTTGCGATGGGGCCCTCCTGTGTGGAGGTCGGAATGCTCAGCATTGGCCTCGGGGTCTTCGCTGCCCAGACTGTGGGCCTGTTTGGAGGTGGGAGGAGGGTAGGAAAATCGGAAACCTTGGCCGCTTCCCGGCCCTTGACTTCCAGCCTCCAGCCATCCTGTCACCCTGTGGGAGCCACTCAGGGTCATGTAGCAGGCTCACCCCAGCCTTCAGGGAATGAGCTCCCGGAGAAAGGAGCCACCATATCCCTAGCTCTAAAGGGGAAGAAGGATCCTTTTCTGCTGGCCGGATGAATGGATGAATAAGGGGCTGGCCCAGAGCATGCAATGTGTTCACTCAGCAAACGCTTCCTCAGTGCCAGCTGTGGGCCAGGCGCCATCCAAGGACGGGGCGGGGTGGGATACAGCCATGGGCAGCACAGACAAGAGTCCCTGCCTGCCAGGCGCTGACCTTGTAGCCAAGGAGACTGGCAATGAAGAAGTGGCCGAGCAGAGCAGACTGCACGTCCCGTGGTGGCCTGGGGGAAGAGGTGATGGCAGTAGGGAGAGGTGGGAAGGAGGCGGCCCGGAGCCCTGCTGGCCAGAGGCTTGGCTCGGGGAGGGGCGCTGACTGCTCCCCCAGGGGAGGCGCCAGTGGCTTCAGTGATGCTTCGGATTTTCCCCAGACAACCCTGACCCCACTGTTTGATTCTGACAAGCACCACTGAGATACCCTCCCCGCAACACTCGCCCGCTCGCTCTCTCCAGCTCCTCACCCCCCGGGCTCGGGTCCTGGCTCTGCCTTCCTGGCCAGGCGTCCTCCGTGTTGGCAGAGTGTGAACTGGGGCGTGGGGTTCCTTCTGTCCGCTGCCGTGGCTCGTGGAGCTCGGACACCGGTCCTTTTGACCAAGAGCCTCCAGGGAGGGAGATGTATTTATTCTGAACTGTGAACACCCTCTCTGAGAGTACAAAACAGAGAGGCCTGCTGTGTTTATTTGATCAACGGCATATTGGCTTAACTGCGAAAAGAGACAAGTTTGTTCACCAAGATTCCCCTCCTTTATTTCCGTGCAAACATGCAGTTTTTTCTTGTCTGTCAAAAAGTACTTTGGGTGGGAACTGCGAGTTTGCGCCTCTGCCCTCTTTTTCCCTCTCTCTGAAATCTAACTTTGGGAGCTCAGATCCAAAAAGGACAAAATGGGGACATTCTGTCCAGCAGGCTCACTTTGCTCACTCAGCCACGGGCAGCGGGCAGGGTTTTAGGACAGGGACGTGACAGTGCCAGAGAGGAAGCTGACCCTGCGTGGAGGCCCACTGGACCCCCAGAGCCTGGCGGTGGGCGGGGCCGGGAGGAAGCAACTACAAGGGTCGCAGCACAGATGTGGGGCAGCGCGGACAGACCCTGGGGGGTGGGACGAGCCAGGCCTGGAGCCAGACATCGGGGCCAGAAGGCGTGACCTGCAGCCCTACCTGACTTTGCTCTGCTCCGTTCCCCCCACGTAAAAATAGCTGGGACTGTCACCCTTCCGTCTGCTGTCTGAGGACAATGCCACCTTCTCCCTCGCCTGCTCCCCGACACCTTGTCATTCTCTTCCACCCCTTTCCTTCCACCTTCAAATATACTTGGGTCTCGTTTTTGTCACTAACAGCAGTGGCCAATTTTATCTTTCCACCGGGGCTCTAAGTTCCCTCGGAGCAGGGACCTCTTAAAGGAATTTTCGGGCATTTTCCATATCTCGAGGCTCAGGCAGTTAGGCCACCCTCTCTGCATCTGCTGTCAGCACGTAGTAATCGTGATAATTAATATTTGTGGGGTATTTTCCCGAGGCCTTGGTCTCATTTCTCAGCGGCTGCCTGTACTCTCCATTTCGGGAACAGGGAAAGGAGAAAACTGCTCAGAGAGGTCATTCGACTTCCCCAAGTCACACAGCTATACATGGTGGAGGCTGGACTTGAACTCAGGGCCCTGGTTTCTGGATCCCAAGCTTTGTCCCCTAGGCCAGCGTTTCCTGGGGGCAGGCTGGCCCTCTCACACAGGATGGCTTTTTTTTTCCTTCCCTCCAGAAATGTGATCTTAACTGATGTGAATCATGGAGAGAAAGGTGTACTTTTTGACTCCATGTCTAATCTTGTTGCAAGGAGACTTCTCAGAGGTAGTGTCTCGTTCAGACTCCATTTGTGTTCATTGTGGCCAAATGGGCATAACATAAAATTTCCCTCAAACTTATGACTTTTTTTTTCTAAGTTTTTAGAGCCTCTTAGATTTTGGGATCATGGTGAAGAAGGTAGAGCTTTAAGATAAAAGTCCCTAGCTACAGTTTAGTTGTGGTCTGTGGATGTTGAACAATAGTGGTTTAAAATAATCTTTAAGAGGTTTTTAAAAAGTGAGTTGATGAAGAAGAAGTTTCAGGTAAAGGGTCACCCGGGGGGTGGTGCGGAGCCCTCAGCAGGCTCAGGGATGGCGTTGTGGGGTGACACCCTCCAGGCCTGCCAGGCAGGCCCCGGATGGCCTCTCTCCGTGGCCTGGGATGCGGAAGGGCTGGGTCCCAGAGCCGACCCCCGCCTGCCCAGCAGTGGTCCGCACCTGGACGGCGAGGGGCCAGGCACGCTGTCCTCCTCCCAGACCCTCTCCTTCCCAGTCCCGCCGCCTTCTGGAATCCAGCGCCAGCACCTTCTGAGAAAGGGATCTGAGTGCCAGAGTCTCAGGTGACTCCCCGCTGTCACGCCTCTCACTCATGACGTGACCAGAGTGTTGGCACTAGGGGCCTGCTGGCAGCTCAGCCTGCCTTCTGGGGGCCCAGAAGCAGCTGCTTGGCTGTCAGGGAGCTAGGGGCCGTAGAGCAGAGCCCAGGGTGGGAGGTGCTGACCGGCGCGGCGGCCGACACTCTCCATGTGTCCTGGAGAACACAGCAGGCCCCACACCAGGCCGGGGGTTCCCACAGGGCAGGCGTCCCCCACCTCCCGGCCCTGGGAGCATTTGTAAATACGTGTTTTCAGCTGTTACGTGATGGGACTGCCAGCATTCATGGTGCCCTGGGACCCTCAGGACAGACCCACGGAAGGACTTGTCCCCCGAGTGCCAGCAGTGTGACCTCCCTGGAGAAGCCGTGAGCCCCTCAGAGAAGCCCCCTGGTCCTGGAGTCCGGCTTTGGGAAAGATGACTTTGTCTGCCGATAGCATGGGAACCTCCATTTTGGAGCCTGACAGAAATCACACCCAGTTCCCTTTGTCTGTTCTTGTCTGGGCTCCCTCTTTGGAGCCCAGAAGTGGTCCATACTCTGTGGGCCCAGAGCGGAGCCAGGCCTGGTCTAGAGGGGCAGGAGGCCAGGGGTCAGGCTGCGTCCCGCCGCCGCCCTGGCGACAGGCTACAGGCCTCCTGGCTGCGCCCCAACTCCTCAGGGAGGCCGGCCAGCCTTGGCCTCTCCCTCGCCGCCAGCTCCCCCTTCTCCGCCTGCACCTCCTCCCCCCCACCTCAGCCAGAACATCTGTGTGCTCGGGAACGTGGCGCCCAGCCTGCCCCGGAGAGGCTGTCTCCCTGGAGGCTCACTCCTTTGGTCCCCAGTCTTCTCCTGTGGGAGTGGGTCCTCAAGGGCACCCAAGCTCTAAGTCCCCACCCGGCTCAGGGCCCTCTCCACCAGGGCCCCGCCCCTTGCCATCTTCCCTCTAGCTGTTCACGCTGACCTCCGAGCCAGGGCCTCTCGGCAGGTCTGGCCCTGACCTGTGGCGTTCTAGGCCCGCAGCAGCTCCACAGTGGGGCTGGCTCTCAGGTGGGCTCCTGCCTGCCGTGGGGACATGCTCTTGTGCACAGCTGAGGAGAGTTTAGTGACGGGCTCCTGTGCCCAGGTGTGGGTGGGTATAGGCAGAGCACGGAGGGAGCAGTGAGTGGGGGCTCCTGAGACTGGAGGGCAGGAGGAGGGAGCTGACAGTGAGCCAGGAAGGTCTGCGTGCAGGGCCATGGACAGGACACAGGACACAGCTGGCCCACGTAGCCCTGCCGGGAGGGCCTGAGTGACAGATGCGGTCACTACCCTGCTCTTCTCGCCTCCCCACTGACGCCGGTAAGCCAGACACCTGCAGATGCGTGTCTCACAGATCAGCCTGGCAGGACGAGAGGGGCCAGGGCTCTGGCTGGTGTGGCTCAGTGGACTGCAAACCAAAGGATCGCCCGTTTGAGTCCCAGTCAGAGCAGGTGCCCGGGCTGTGGGCCAGGTCCCCAGTAGGGGGCATGAGAGAGGCAACCACACACTGATGGTTCTCTCCCTCTCTCCCTCGCTTGCCCTTTCTCTAAAAATAAATAAATAAAATCTTAAAAAAGAAAGCAGGGGGAGGATGAGTGGAAGCGGACCTGGACCCCACAGTACAGACGAGGGCCGAGGCCAGGGAGGGGGCGGTTTCCTCTCCATGACAGCTTTTGTGGGCTGTTTCACACGCCGCACAACTCGGTGGTGGTGAGCACATCACAGAGCGGGCAGCCGTCACCACTGTCGATCTTAGAGTATTTCCAGCGTCTCAAAAGGAAACTACCCCCTTTACCCGTTAACAGTCATTCCCCACCCCCCGCCCCCCGCCCGCAGCGACCACTAGTCTCCTCCCTGTCTCTACACGCGTGCCCGTTCTGGACATCTCGTACGCGTGGAGTCCTCCACTGTGTGGCATTTCGTGACTGGATGCTTTTCCTCATCGTGGTGTTTTCAAGTTTTGCCCGAGTGGTAGCTAGTGTCAGGGCTTTGTCCCTGTGTATGGGCGAGTGATGGTCCAGTATGTGGACACGCCGCGTTTGTTTATCCATTCACCAGCTGCCGGACATCGGGTTGCCTCCAACCCTTTGGCTATTGTGACTAGTGTTGCTGTGAACATGTGTGTTCGAGTCCTCGTGTGGATGTATGTTTTCATTCTCTTGGGCGGATACCCAGGAGTGAGTTGCTGGGTCCTGTGCTAACTTCCAGACTGTTTTTGATGGCGGCTGCGCCATCGCACACTCCCGCCTGCAGTGTTCGAGGGTTCCGGTTTCCCCACACGTTCACCAGCACTTGCTGCCACTCATCTTTTTATCTTGGCTATTCTAGGGGGTGCGAAGTGGTATGTCATTGTAGTTCAGGGATCTACAACTGTGATCTTTCAGCCTTTAGAGGCTGTGCCCTCCCTTCGGCAGGAGCTAACCCTGAATGGGGCTGTCCTCCCTGGGACCGCGGTGTCCCCGGCGGCAGACCCAGCTCCTTGAGGGCAGGTCATGCGGCCCTGAATCCCCTGTGATGCCACAGCTGGCCAGCCAGGGGCACTGGGCGCTCACAGATCCTTACAGCATCCCTGGGCTAGGACATAGGTCAGGGATGGACCACAGGCCTAGAGTTTTGGAGTCCAGGCAGGCAAAGCCCCTGCCTGGAGCCTTTCAGAGAAAGGCCCCTGAGAACTCCAGAATGTTCCAGACAGAGAGCTCTTGCCCGACTTATGAATCATAGAATCTCCCATTTGCTGAACACGTGCGCACAGCTCACTTGATCCTCCCCGCAGCCCTCGAAGAGGTGGTGGTCGTGATCATCATCTCCTTTGCGCGGGTGAGGAAACTGAAGCCTGGCGAGGGCAGAGCCCTGGCCCAAGGCTGCACAACAGAGCTGAGACTGGAACAAGTGTTCAGCTGGTCAGTCTGTGCTCGGGCCGTGGCCTTCGCAGCCTTACTTTTCCTCCCTGCCCTGCTTCCCTCCAAACCACCTCGTCCCCGCAGTCTGGATGTTCTCTGTGGGGGGCGGGGTGAGGACAGCAGTGAAGGCCCCTGACCTCCACTCGGGCATCTCCTAGTGACTGCTCATCAGCTGTAGATTGGCACCCCTCTGAGCCAGGGACTGTGAGGACAGGGACCCACTTGTGATGGTCTCACGGCCTGGGAGGGGAGTTGGACTGAGCCCCTGTAACCTTCCTAGGTGATGCAGCCATTCAGATGATTCCTTCACTCACTGACTCATTCAGCAACTATTTATTAAGTGTGATTATGTGCCTGGCAATTAAGCAACGGTAATGTGCAAAACCAGACGCAGCCTCTCCCTCGCGAAGCTGCCAGTCTGGTGGGAGAGAGAGACAGATGCTAGTCACTGAGTCACACAAACAGATGTAAGCTTGCAGCCAGGGTAAGGGCTCGGAAGGGGAGGGATGGGGCCTTTAACTCCATGGCGGGGAGGGGAGACAGCGTGTGGGATGCTTCCTGGTGGAAGTGGCTGTTAATCCAAGGGGGAGCCGAGGAGATAAGGGGGAAGTGGCCTCAGCTTGGGAGGAGAAGGAAGAACACTTGAAGTAGAAGGGACAGCGCGCGCAAAGAGAGAGGCGCCTGGTGGGGAGGCTGTATGTGGGGGGGGGGTTGAGTGGGCCGGCGGGGCTGGAAGCAGGGCAGGAGGCCTTAGGAGGCCGGCCGTGACGTGAAAGTTTTCATCTGTGGGTGGCACTGCTAGACTTGTCTTTTGAGGAGCCCCGTGGTTCTGGAGGAAAGAACCGAAAAGAAGGCAGCAGGTTTTGAACCTGAACTGAACCAGCAACAGGGACTGTCCAGGACAAAGTGAAGTTGACAACCTCCCCGGACTGGCACAAGAGGTCTGTCAGGATAGCTGAATGGGGGCTCAGCAGGGCCGGGACTCCCACAGCCCAGGGGCCTCCCCTCCATCCCAAGATCCAGCTAGAAGTCCCAGGTGGGGTTTTCAGGGTGCCGTAAAAAGTCTCTGTCTCCCTTGGCCAAGGCCAGGGGCCCTAGGGAAGGGCCTTACCCGCGCAGCCCCTCTGCCTGCCTGCGGCCAGCACCTCTGCCTCGGCTAGGCCTCCCGGCTTCCTGACCAGGGCCCATTCATTCACAAGCTCCTTCTGCCTCCTTGAGAAAGGGGGAGACTTCCAGGCCACAGGGATGGAGGTGCTGGCCCTGGGCCAGCCCAGCTTCCTTGCTCACCGCCCCCTCCTCACCCGTCCCCACCCTGGCCTGCCCCTTCTTTATGGCAGGCAAAGTGCTAATTCCCAGTGCAGAGAGGCGGGCCAGAGTCTGCGGCCAAGAGAGGAGAGACTGTTTACAGCCTCCAGCGGTTCTTGGCTCCAGCGGTCCGGCGGGCTGGCCTCGCGGTGACATGTTTATTCTCTGGGCCCAAGCTGGCCCCCGCTCTTGGCAGGGCTGGCTGAGGGCTCTTGGTGATGGGGACAGGCTGGTGGCCGGGGGGCTGTTTGTGTCCAGCTTCGCCTGCTCTCTCCCTCCTTCCTATTTCCACATTCACGGAAGCAAAGGGAGGAGCCGAGGCCAGGGGGCCCACGGCCCTCCTGAGGGCGCTGCCCCTACCATGACACCTCCCTTGCCCCTTCGGCCAGAAGACCCTCTGTGGGCCAGCATTCCAGAGTCCCACAGGGAAGATCTCAGGGCCTAGCAGTCTGCTCTGTGACATTTTGGGGGTCCCCTCTGCCGGACTGCCAGCCTCAGTCACCGAGTCACTCAGCAGATTCCTGCTGAGCACCTTGCCTATCTCAGCCCCTGGTGACAGCAGTGAGCAAAACAGATGAGGCCCCATTCTCTGGGGCTGGCAGCCCAGCTGCGAGGGGCCCGCCTTGCCCTGCCTGGGGTAACTGAGGATCTTTCAGGCCCAGCCAGCCACAGAGTCCCTTCCCGTTCACAGGTCCACCATTAGTCCTGCGGCTGGCTGGAGCCAAGCTTTGGAGCCTGACAGTGCTGGGCTGAATGCTTGGTCTGCCGCCAACCGTCAGGTGCCTGTGGGTGAGTCCCTGCGCCTCCCCTAGCCTCCACTGTCTCATCTGTAAAATGGGAGAAGGAGTGGTGTCACTTCACAGCTGACTGCATGGAACCAATCGCGTGTTCAGACACCCACTCGGGGTCACATGCTTGTGCTGGGCAAGCATTGGCTCACAGACACGGGAGTGGCTTTTAGTGTCAGCACCTGAAGGGGGGTGATGGGTGAAGTGGGGGTGGCTTTCTGGGGGGACCAGGCCGAGGGAGGACTGACATAATTCTGTGATGTGTGACCGAGGATGAGTTGGTATCCCTGGGTCCCCACCCAGGGCCTCACTCAAGGAGCATCTTGTCTAGGCCAGGGCAGCCCCACCGGAGGGGGCGTGGCTAGGCGCTCTGGAAACAAGGAAGTCCAGGAGCGTTCCAGGTGCCCAGGCCCGTGGGGACCTACCCCAGAGCCCATGTGCTGTGTGGAGTGTCAGCTGGGGAGTCAAGATGCCTGAGTTCTTGTCCTTCACTGCTGGTGACTTTGGATGGGTCATGTGCTCTTGCCCCGCCTCCGTATTCCCTCCAGGTCTGGTGCTTGAGCTCCACCAGAGAGGGACCACGGCACAGGGGTGGACCTGGTCTCTTGGTCTCAGTGGGTGCCCCTGTCCACACGGGGGAGCAAGTACCATCCTCAGGCCGTCTTCCTCCTACCGGGATGTGGGCAAGTGGCTGCTCCTGGACCTCGCACTTTCTCTGATTGCGCAGGTTCTTAAAATGCAGCCCTTGTCTGGGACGCAGACTTCTCGCTGCTTCTCTCCCAACCGCTACGGGTCTTTGCCCCAACACCGCCCGCCCCTTTCAGAGGATTCCATGGGAAACCCTGGGGCCTCTAAACCAGGGGTCGGCAAACTTTTCCTTAGGGGACCAGGTGGTGTACATGCTAGGCTTTGTGAACTGGTCCCTGGGTCTCTGTCCCATATTCTTTTTTGTTATTTATTTGTTTTTTTCACGATCTTTTAAAAATATAAAACTCATTCTTAGCTCAGCTGGCCAGTGGGCCAGTTTGCCGCAGCCCCTCTAGAGCAGCAGGATGGGGTGCGAGCTCCCTCTTTGTGCCAGCCTGCGTGCGAAATTGGCGTTTTCTGAGCTACGTGCCCCCAGCCTGCCGAGCTGCATGTATCAACTCTGACAGCACTGCGATAGCCTCTGTGGTTCCATTTTACAGATGAGGAAATTGAGGCATGGGGAGATTGGAAAAACCACCCACAGGGTCACAGCTGATGAGGACAGCATCGGTATTTGACCCCAGACCATCAGGACCCGCATTCTCAACTGTGGTCACTCGCTGCGTGAGGCTGGAGCCTTGCCTCTCTGCCTCTTGCCCCCACCCCAATTATGTGAGCCCAGATCTATTTCTGGCTTTTTCTGTGTCTCTTTTAGTCCCTAAGTGGTGTGCATGCCCCCCTTGCTATTTACCCCTGCCCACCTTCTCCCCACCTTTACCTGCCCCAAATTAGGGAGACACCCTCTGGAGCATCTCAGAGTTCCAGCAGTGGCTTCAGCAGCACCTGGTTCTCCATGGCCAGCCCATGGGTCATGCAAGGCAAAGCTGTGTCCCTGCAGCTGTTTGGCCTACACCCTGCAACCCTATATCTGAGCCACGTGGGCTCGGCCACAGCACGTGACCAAGGCAGGGAGCCGGAGCCCCAAGCGGTCAGCCCAACATTGCCCGCTGGGCCTGCCCTGGCGGGGGTGCCAGCCAAGGCTGAGAAGGACACTTGGGAGAGGCTGTCCCCACCATTGATCGGGCACAGGCTCCTCAAGTGACCCATTGGTGTCCTGAAGCTGTCAGCCACCAGAGGCTGGTTCCTAGCTTTCTGGCCTCCAGAGTCACTGTAAGAAAGACAAGGAGTTTGGACAGGTAGTGCAAATGAAAGAGAACACAAATGATAAATACGTGGGAAACATCGGCATGAAAACTGTTAACGTACCAGAAAAACGGTAAGACTCAGTGCTGGTGAAGTTGCAAGCACGTGGCCTGTGCATGTTGTGGGCGGCAGCGCACACCTGTGTCTGTTGTCTTTCCCCCAAACCATCAGTCAGTTCATGTCAAGTGCTATAAAGACACGTGATCCTTTGACCCAGTCATCCCGCTTCTGGAAATGCATCCTACGGAAGTAACCCGCACGGGCAAAAACCATAAGGCGTCCAAAGAGGTTCTTTGCATGATTATTTATATTAGTGGGGAAAATTCTAGTGTCAAGACTAGGGTACGTTTAGGAAAACTGCTGAGTGTCCCTTGGGTGGAATACTCCGTGGCGTGAAAACGACGGCCATGGAGCCCATTTCTGCGCAGGGAGATGCTGATGACCTAATGTTGAGTAACAGCCAGCAGAACACAAAACTACATGTGTTTTGATTACAGCCCTAAAGAAATACGCCCACGTAAGCTGAGGCTGTAGGAGAACTTGACGAGTTGATGTGGCTGCTCAGAAGGCAGTGGGGGTCCCCTTTTCCCACTGACACATACTTTAAGGCTGTCACTGTGTTGTCTTAGCATTAAATGTAAGGGAGGCACTTCTGCCACTTGGGCGCTGGGTGACCTTGAACAACCACGGGCCGTGCTGCCGCCTTGCT
This sequence comes from Glossophaga mutica, assembly GCA_039655065.1. Classification (NCBI taxonomy): domain Eukaryota; kingdom Metazoa; phylum Chordata; class Mammalia; order Chiroptera; family Phyllostomidae; genus Glossophaga; species Glossophaga mutica. The sequence goes on from CM077315.1 coordinate 28,640,083, forward strand.
CCCATCAGCTGTGCAGCGTGGTGGCCCCTACATAGCTTCTCTTGGGGCTATAGGCCTGGCAGGGGCCCCTTTTGCAACCCTTTGTGGGTGACAGCTTGTTAGTCTTGCATGGAGCCTGGTGAGACCAGAGGTAGAGTAGGGTCACGAGGGTCGAGCGATGTGGACCAGGCTGCCACCCTGCCAGGTGCCCCAGGACCTAGGGGGCAGGTGTGGAGTGGCTTGTCCAAGGTCACACGGCTCCTGAGGCTTGGAGCTGGGAGCCAGTTCAGGCGCTCTCTGCAACTTCGATGCCGCCACTTGGGGTAGAGCCTTGCAGCAGGGCTTTGCTCCCAGAAGCCGGTGAGACCTTTGGGCTCTCAGGTGTCACGGTGACTAAAAGCTTCTGTGTCACCTTGGTGCCAGCATCACTTCAAACATAGCCCGTGGAATGGCTTTTGTTTGGTGCAGGACCCCTGTCATGGACTGAACTGTGTCCCTGAAAAGCCCTGTGTTGAAGCCCTCAGCCCAGCACCTCAGAATGGTGCTGTATTTGGAGACAGGGCCTTTAAAGAGGTGACGGAGTTAAAATGCAGTCGCCAGGGTGGGCCTTGACCTGTTGTGACTGGTGTCCTTACAAGACGAGATCAGGATCAGACACGAATGGAGGGAAGTCCACGTGAAGGCACGGGGAAGAACCGGCCATCTGTGAGCCAAGGGAGGGTCCTCAGGAGCAACCTTGATCTCCAACTGCCAGCCTGCAAAACTAAGAGGTAAATGTATCTCTGCATTTGCGCCCCTCCCCTGTGGTGCCTGATCAGGCAGCCCGATACTCCGCCCCACAGATGTCCACGACGGTGTTCACCCTCTCACAGGGTGACTGCCAAGCCACTAGCTGCATGTGGAGACGAGACACCCGGGTTTCATTACCACACCTTATTGTCGCACGTTTGACAGGCTCCCCCACTACTGTAAATAATAGTGCAAAGGACATCTTCATGCCCTTTCACATTTTCATTGTTGGAAGGGACATTGCCAGAAGGACCGTGGAGGCTGCGCATAGCTCTACAACCACCCCGAGCGCATCACTCAGCAAGGCTGGTCCTGCCCTGTGAGGAAGCTGCCCCCAGCCCTGGGGAGCCCAGAGCCTGGCTTGCACCATCAGGAGCGCCCTTCAGAGGACTACTTGACCCTGAAGGTTATTTTCTGGGCTCAGAGTCTGAGCTGGATTCTCAGAGGAGCAGGTAGCGTGGAGGAACCCCTGACCTGCGATGGGAAGGCAGGCGTCTGCAGGTGGCCGAAGCCTGCAGGCTCCGAGGGCAGAGGTCAGCGGGCTGTTGGCAGCTGCAGTGAGCGGTCGTGTGGGAAGGGAGGCCTTGGTTGTCCCCACAGAGATTTTCTGTGGCGAATTCCTGGGGCAGAGGAGGGGGAGCATTTAGTGAGCGAGGCAGAGGCCATCCCAGGGCGCCTCTTGCCAGGCTGGGAGCTGGCACTGGCGCCCTTCCTCCGGGTACACATTATCCCATAATAGGGTCTGCGTGTTTGGAGTCCGAGACAGAAAAGAGATTGACATCATGCAAGGATTGGGTTTGGTGAACGGAATGCCTGCTGGCCCTCCTCCGCATGAGCGGCTTCTGTGCGCCCGGCAGTTGCTGTCCTGGTGGCGGCACCTCGGGGAAGCTGACTGTGCTGGGGTGAGCAGTGTCCCACAGATCCACGTCCCCTGGAACCTGTGAATGTGACCTTATTTGGAAATAAGGTCTTCGCAGATGTAGTGAAGTTAAGATGAGGCCGTGCTGGAGTAGGGTGGCTCTACATTCGCTGCCTGGTGTCCTCATGAGAAGAGGGGAATTTGGACACCGGCAGAGAGAATGGAATGTGGAGACAGACACACACACACACACACACACACAGGCACGTGGAGACGGAGGGGCAGAGGGGAGGGGTGCAGCTACAAACCCAGGAGCGCCAAGGACGCTGGCAGCCACCAGCAGCTGCAGCAGGTAGGGAGGGACCTCCCCAGAGCCCTGCTGACCCTTTGGTTTCAGTCCCCTCCAGACTGCGAGACGCACGTCCCCGCCGTTGAGAGCTGACCAGTGTGAGGTGCCGCGGCACCGCCGCCTGGGAGCACCAGCGCGCACACCCCACGGCCCTCACCTCCCCTCTCCCCCAGGCCCCAGCACAGCCGCTCCCGAAGGCTGTGCGTGTCCAGAAGATGAGAGCGTCTTTTACAGCCTTGTGTCCTAGGTGGGGACGGCAGTGGGCCGACACACAGCTGGTACATGGTGAATGTTTACTGAGTGGATGAGAGGGGCACCGGGGGCTGTGGCAGGAGGACGGATGGGGCAGGGGTGGGGCAGGAGGAGAAGGGAAAGACTGACGCTCTGAGCAGACCCTGTGGCCACAGAGGGGCGGCCCTTCCCTTCCCGAATCTGCCCTCCCCTCCTCATCTAGTCTCAGCATCTGGGGGCAGGGGCCGCGTAGGGGCGCTGTGCCAAGCCCAGGCTGGAGTGCTCACTGCTTGCTTCCCTCTCCTGCCCTTGCTAGCTGTCCAGCTTTAAGTAACGTACAGGACCTCAGTTTCCCCAATGGTAGAATGGGCCTGCGGTACCCCTTCTTTGGGTTGAGAATGAGCGAGGTGGCCCATGGAAGGCATAGGCCTGACCTTTGTGTGGGTCTCAACAAAGGCTGATTTGGTTAACCGCCCTTGGAGAGGGGAGGAGGCTCCGTGGTTGACAGAGTGGCCTTAGCGGGGGCAGGTCTGATTTGGGGCCTTGGCTGCACCATATCTGTTCTGGGATAACCTTGGGCAACTGACTACTCACTCATCTCTGCCTCAGTTTCCCCACGTGGTAAATGGGGGTGATAAAACTGCACCTCACAGGTGGCCGGGAGGGTGTGAAGTGTAACAGAGTGCCGAGCAGGCTCTCAACAAAGCTGGTGCCTCGAGGCCAAGGCGGAAAGGGAGCCCGACGAGGGCGGGACATGCTGTGTCCTTTGGAATGCGCTTGTCTGCATTTGGGGCTCAGGAGCAAAGGGCTGGCAGTGCAACCCAGAGGAATCTTCTAGGTACGAAAGCCTCTGTACCTGAAGGCCAGTCATCCCTTGAAAGTGTCCTGCATATGTGACAGCATCGGAGCTGGAAGGTCCCTGGAGCCATCTGTTTCTCTGAACTCCCCCTTTGACCTGGGGATCCCAGGCTCAGGGGGAATGTGACTTCCCCAAAGCCCCACAGCACATGGGGGGGGGGGGGCGGGGGGCGGCCCTGGTCCAGAGCCGTGTGCTCCGCCTCCTGGCCTGCCCTGGCGTGTGCACTGCAGGGTCTGCAATAGACTGGGGTCCCTCTGCACCGTGCCTGTTCCTGCTGGGACCTGGTCCATGCATGGGGAACCTCTGGCAGGGGTCAGAGGGCAGTCTGCACCATGGAACCAAGGCATTAGGCTGGGGAAGGAGACCCCAATCTGTGTAGATGGGAGCCAGGCCCATGGCTTCACTGTGTACCCCTTAGGGTTGGGGTGGGCGACTCCCCAAGGGGCAGCTTTTCCTGTGGTCATTTTTTCCCTTCCCACATACTCCAGAGTTGCATTTGAAGCCTCATTTACCAGTTGCAGCCCCAACATCACGGGACCCACCCTGGTTCCCCAGGACCGCAGAAAGGGCTGCTTCATGCCCGTTGTATGGACGCGCCACCTCACCCTGCAAGGCTGGAGTTTCTCCTCTGCTTCTGGCCTTGGTCAGGGAAGGCAGGCTGCCCTGATCACCTGGCCCTGCGGGTGACAGCAGTTTCCTTGGGACAGGTGGACAACACTTCCCCGGGTGACCCCAGACCAAGGGAGGGGCATCCTTGCTGCTATTTTTGGCTGTTCCAGGTGGGCCCTGGGCTGCTGCCACCCCCAGCAGGCCACAGCTGCCCAGACTTGGTGGCCTGCAGGATCTCACATGATGTCAAGCATCCTCCCGGCCTGGGAAGGAGGGAGTTGGGGAGAGGGGCAGCACCCCATGCTCAGCCCCTTACCCCTTTCTCAGGAGGCTGGGGGTTGCGGGCAGGAGTGGAGAATCCCAAGGCCTGTCCTCTGTCCTCTGGGCCCAGAGCAACTCAGCACAACCCTGTGCCTGGGTTTTCAGAGCACTTTTTGGTCCCCCCTTTCCAGTGGGTGGCTGTAAAAATAGCACTTGGTTTGAGTTAGGAGCTGGGGGTGGTGGGGGTCCGGTTTCCCTGCTCCTGGAGGAATTACCGGCCCACATGTTGCCAGGAGCCTTGGCTGGGAGAGGCAAGCGCGGCTCCAAGCCGGCGAGCGGGCGGCGGCGCAGATGGAAACTCGATCACCCCCGGCTCAGCAGACTGTTTGATTTATTTTAAAATCAAGCAGATGGCTGCTGCAGGGGTTTGTTTAAGTTCAGCTCAGAGCCGGGCCCGCGGCCAGAAGCCTCGGGGCAGCTGTGCCAAAAATTTTTCAATGACTTTGGTCGTCAAACCACCTCTTCCCCTCCCTTTTGAACTTCAGCCCCACCGCACACGGTGGCCTTCTCGCGCCTTCTCCCCGAGCCTGCCCGCTTCCGCGCCTCCTCCGGGTCTCCCTTTGTCTCTCTGTCTCCCTGCCTGAATCTCTGTCTTTGTGCTTCGGTTTCTGTCTCTCCCAGTACATGTGTGTCCCTCTCAGTTTCTCTCTGTCTCTCTCAGTACATGACAGAGAGGGACAGATTCTCTCTCTCTCCCCCTCTCTCCCCTTTCTCCACCACTCCCTTTCTCAGGAACCTTCCCAAATGTTCTTCCTGCTCCCTGGCTTCCTCCAGCTCCCTCCTGCCCCACCCCCAACCGCCTGTCCCCCCACAGTAGCCCCCCTTCCCCGTCCCTGGCCCAGCAAGGCACATGGGAGAACAGCCAAGCCTTTGTGGCCACTCGGCGTCCTCTGGGCCGTCCCCTTTCTGAGACACCGTGGCTGGGAAAACCAGGCCCAGACCATACAATCCTGGAGAAGATCAGCCCTCCGGGTCAAGTGGCTCAGCCCTCGTGCTCTCAGGCTGGGAGACAAGGGACAGCTTGCAGCTGTCCCTGCTGGGGGAACAAGTGGCCTGGTGACCCATGAGAAGCCCACTGTGTGGCTAGTCGGCTGGGGAACCCATTGCAGGCTGCTGGTCTGGTTCATGGTCTCCTGACACGTGTGCGAGCGCACACACACACGCATACTCTCTCTTTCTACTCGTGAGCTGGGTAAGCGGCATTCCCTATGCCCCCAAAGGGATTAATTGGTCCCCTGTTCAAATGGCAGCAGGCTCTCCAGTCCAGGGACTGCCTACTGGCTCCAGGCTCCTGGCCAGGACTACCCCCTCACCTTCATCACCTTCAAAGGGTCCTAGCCTGGGCTTCCTAAATAAGAGAGGCCTTAAAATAGCAGCCAGCTCTGTAAATAATCGCAGGTCCAGAGAGGACACTGTCCAGGTGGGTGGGGCCCAGCCCCTTGCCTGGGTGGGGCCAGGTTCCAGAGCAGGCCCCAGTTCCCGGGTATTTTTCTGCCTATGGGTGGAGAGGCCTGTTGTCTGTCTAATCCACTAGGATCTGACTCAGTCACCCATCCCTGTCCCCCAGGGTCCCCTAGGACCAGTTGGCCCTCCTCAGGGATGGTGGGAGAGGCCCACATCATCACCCTTGGCCACATGACAGCCAAGGGCCTGCTGGGTGGGGGCTCCTAAAGGAAAGGTCAGGATGCTGGTTCCACGTCTCCCTTCTTGGCTGAGTCCGTGCAGGCGGGAGTCCAGCACGGGCTCCCATCGCCCCCGTACCCCAATCTCTAGGGTCCTCGGTGGAATGAACTCGTGTGCTTCAAGGTGGAGGCCCTGGCCTCTTCCCCCTTCAGAATCTGCCCTGAGCTGGGCTCTCCAAGGCCGGGGGAAAGATTTGTCCAGAACATCAGCAGGGCAGCCCAGGCCCCGTGGGGGTCCAGAGCAGGCCCCCTCCACCTTGGCATCCCTTGCTCACCAGCATCAAGTGGTTGCAGGTTGTGCTGGAGGCAGAGCCCGTGGTCACAGCGCAGTTGCCTTTATTTCTCCAGGATGTGGTCGATGGTTGAAACCCACCCAGCAGCAGCTTTAGATCTTGAAAAAACACAGAGAAGGGGGTTATACCTGTTCTTCAAAACAGCCCATTCTCACCTCCCCTAGCTGTGCACCAGCATCTGTCTCCGCCGTATCGAACAGTTAGGAAATTGTAATGAATGTTAGTGCTTCCTTGAACACAAACGAAGCCCAGGAAACCGAAAACAAGGCCCAGTTAAAAGTGCGTGGGACACGGAGCGGGTAGCGCTCCTTGAAAACGCGCTTCCTGAGGTTGGGGAGCTTGGGCTTGTTTGTCTTCTGTCTCGTTGGTCTCCAGCCCGGGGCGGCCTCGCCTTCCCTCTCCCTCTGTGCTGATTGCGCGTGCACAAGAGGAGCGTAAAAAACATGTAAACGGTGTGCTGTCTGCCCTAGAAGTGTGTTTGTGAACTTTTTCAAAATTTTATATTCTAAATGGTTTACCGAAATTGCCTTTTTTTCCTGATTAGTTGCACGATAAGTTTCTGATTGTTTTTCTGATTACTTGATGCTTTGGGCAGGCACGAACCGAAGCGATCACACCGTTTGTTCTGTCTCGGAAAACATAAAAAATAGTCTTCAAACCTATCATTATTATAAAGTCTAAATTCCTTAAGCTCCTGAACTTGATAATGCCAAATTGGACAACACCGCATTTATTACACTTTTTAAAACTGTGGCAGAAATAACTACAAAGTGAAATTTACCATCGTAACCATTTCAAAGGGCACAGTCTAGCGGCATTAACCACATTCACGCTGTTGTGCAACCCTCACCTCCATCCCGTTCCAGAACTTTCTCATCACCACAAATGGAATAGTGCTGTCTTCATCACCAGCACTATTTTTAAGATGTTCTAGAGGCAGAGACACTTCTTTCCTTGGCGTTTTGGGGCAGCACACAGCGTATGTCAAAGGCCCACAGAGGAGGAATTATGTGGAGGACTCCCGTGGTTGGGGGGGGACACCTCGTGACGCTGGCGGAGAGAACAAAAGAGCAGAGGGCTGTGGCAGAGAAATCTGTGCTTGATGACAGGAGTGCCTACGGAGGGAGAGCGAGAACGGGAGAAGCGAGGGAAGAGGAGGGCTGGGAACGCAGAGGAGAGATTTCTGGAGCCAAACTCATTAAAAAAAAAAAAATCCTTGGTCTGGTTGGCAGCCGAGAACCGTTTTTATATTTGGGTTTCGCTCGAGGCTCTACAAATTAGCGTGGTCTGTCCCAGTTGGAGTTTATAGCTCAGTTCAGTTCGAGTCTGACTTCCTGGCTTCCTGGAGGCTGAGCCCTCGGTGGGGTCCAGAGGCTCTATCGCTGGTTCCACAGAGGTTTGTTGAGTACCTACTATGTGTGGAGCACGGTTCCGAGTAAGGGAGATGCAGCTCCGAACGAGACAGACCTGCCTTTGCTCCCTTTGGGTTTAGGGCGGCGAGGAAATACGGGAGTAAATACGCAACATGGTGTCACGTGGAGAGCGGTGTCCCGGATAAGAGGCAAGCCGGCGAGGGTTGGAGGGGCTCTGCAGCCGGCGCGCCGTGGGGATTGACTAATGGATGCTGTGGTCAGGGGGCCTCTGAGCAAAGCCCCGAGTGGAGCCAGCCACAGGCCGGGTGACGAGTGGGCCTGGCAGACAGAACAGACAGTGCAGGGGCCCCGAGGTGGCAGGAGTAAGTTTGGGGTCCCTAAGAAAAGCAGGAGGCCGGCATGGCTGGTGCGGATGAGCAGGCAGGAGGGGGAGCCGTGGGGCGTTCAACGGGGCGGTAGGGGCTGGGGACGGGAGGGTTTGGAGTTTCCCCTAAGGGGGAAGGGGATCCAGTGAGGGAGTTCTCCAGGGAGATGCGACCTGACTCCTGTCACCCCACCCCTCTGGCTGCTGGGTGGAGAGAAGACTGAAGGGGCCAGGCGCGGACACGGCCAAGAGTATGCTGAGCCCCACAGGGTCCGCTCACCCCCCTTTCAGTTGCCCTGCGGTCATCCTGACTACTTCACGGACAGCCTTGGTTTGGAACCGCTGTCTTCAGTGCCTTTCTAGCCCTTGCTGTGTATGAGAAAACACCCTCAAATCCTGCACCTTAAAACAACAAATACTTATTATCTCACAGTTTCCGGAGGGGGCAGACACCCGGGAGTGGCGCAGCCCGGTGGTTGTGGCTCCAGGTCTCTGGCAAGGCTGCAATCAGTACGTCGTCGGCCGAGGCTGCTGTCTCATCTGAGGCTTCGCCTGGGGCTGGAGGAGCAGCTTCCAGGATGGCGCCTCGCACGGCTGCTGTCTGAAGGCCTCTGTTCCTTGCTGGCTGGTGGCAGGAGGGCTCAGGTCCTTGCCATGTGGGTCTCCATCGAGCAACTGGCTTTACCTCGAGTGAGTGATCCAAAAGAGCACCGGGAGGAAGCTGTTGTGCCTCAAATAGCCCGGCAGAAGGCACACTGTCTCTTCCTCATGTTCGGCTCATCAGAGGCACAGCACTAAGTTTGACGCACATGCAAGGGCTTTGCCTGTTCAAGGGCGGCATGTCAGAGCACCCGGGGGCTTGTTTTTAAACGGCCATACTGGCTGGTCTCTGTTTCATGGAGAAGGACTCGGCCTTGGGCCCAGAGCCTGGGTTGCAGATAGTATGTGGCTAAAATTGAATAACATTGCTTTGTGTTCATGGTGTGTATTATTAGGGTTACCGTCTATCTATGTTGCTTAATACTGATTTTCATTTTAGAATGGCCATATACATTTTAAACTTATTTAAACTTTAAAAATGAGTTGATGTAAGGAAAATTATGAAGAAGTGCTAAGGAGAAGTAAGATGCAGGACAAGGGAGGTGAAAATGTCAGAAAGTAGGCAAGTGGAGCATGCCCGCACAGGTGGGGGCCTGCTGGCAGGAGAGTGGCTGGGAGGGTGGGCTGTGGAGCCAGACCGCCTGGGTTCAAATCCTGGCTCAGCCACCTGCAGCTGTGTGGCTGTGGGCAAACCCCCAAGCTCTCCAGGCCTCAGTCTCCCCTGCTTCACCGAGGGAGCAGCCTGCCACCTGGTGCTGCCGTGGGGCTCCGGCAGACCAGAGTCTCTGCCCAAGGGCTTGGCTCAGGGCCCAGGGCATCTTCAGGGCCTGATGAGTGTTCCCTGTCAGGGGCGGCGCTGTGCTCTCGGCCCCCCACACTGTGGGGCTGCTCCTGATGACCCCGGTGGGCGGCGTGTGTGTGTGAGTGTGCGAAGGAGGGGTGGGGAGATGGACCCCTTTCCCTCTGTTCACACTGGGCAGTGACAGCAGTTGTTAGTGAAGGTCAAGAAGACATCTTCGTTGGGTCTTCATCGGGTAGGAAACTGATTATTCTTGAAGGGGTAAGTAAGTCAAGCAGTGATCACTCTCCCCACCTAGTTGCCTGCATTCATCCTTCCATTCATCCATCTGCCCATCCCTTCATGTGTCCATCCACTCACCCACCCAGCCATCCGTTCTTCCTTCAACCGTTCATTCATGCACACATTCATCCATCAACCATCCATCCACCCACCCACCCATCTATCCACTCACCCACCCAGCCATCCATTCTTCCTTTCATCTTTCCATATCCATTCATCCATCCATCCACCTTCTCTTCATTCTTCCATGTCTATTTGTGTGTGTGTGTGTGTGTGTGTTTGTGTGTGTGCATTTACCTGATTCCTCCTTTTCATTCATTCATCCATCAATTCTCTTTTCTCCTCCAGGCATCCACCTACCAATCCATCTCCCCATCCAGTCATCCAACTATCCAGACATTTTTCCTTTCATTCATTCACTCATTCATCCCTCTGTCCATTCATCTGTCTATCTGTTCATCCATTCATCCAACAGGCATTGCCTTTCGCACTGAGGACATAACAATGAACAAACAGCCCTCACCATCAGAGAGCTCCAGCCTGCCCATGGAGGCCTGCACTCTGTGAAGGGACCGAGAGGAGACGGCCCGCCACCTGTAACGGTGTGGCGAGCCTGCTGTGCTCAGTGAAGGCAAGCACATGTGGGTCCCTCCTCCTGAACCTCACAGTGGGTATGTCCACAGGGCAGAGGGTGTCAAAAGGGGATGCGCCCAGCCCTGTCTTGCAAGGGAGGCAATACTTGAAGGGGCTCTTGAGGGGTGCGCAGGGATTGGCCAGATGGGTGAAGGAGACAGAGCGACTGAGGTAGCAGGAATTGCTAGGTGAATCTGAGGAGGTCTGTGCAGTTTAGAAGTGTCTGGGAGAGTGATGGGGGAGCATCTTGGAGGTTGGGGCCAGAGTAGTGGGTGGTTGGACCACTTGAACAAAACCTTGAGAGTTGGGGAGGATAAGAATAGGCAGAGAGTAAATGGGAGGGGAGATTCATTTCAGGCCAGCCAGAACTCTGAGTATATCTTGGCTCTCTGCTGAGCCCCTGGAGACGGAGATTCATTCATTCACTCACTCACTTATTCACTCAACATTTCCTGAACACTGGCCATATGCTGGCATGGGGCAGGCAACAGTAAACAAGACAGGCAAGGTCCCGCCCTCGTAGGCTCACAGTGTGATTGGGGGCACAAACATTAAACAGGTGAGTCAATGCCAAGAGAATGCCATGCTGAGGAGTGAGAAGAGAGATGGAGAAAATATTGCAGGAGAGAGGCGTGGTGGGGACCACCGCCTCTGGGAGGGCCAGGACAGCTTCTCCCAGGAGTGCCAGTTAAGCAGAGGAGCAATGGGGAGAGTAAGCTTCCAGAGGGAGAGAACAGCACGTACGGAAGCTCTGAGGTGGGTGCAGGCCTGGCCCGCTGGGGGAGATAGCATGTAGTCTAGGCCCTCGTGGAGTCCTGTCACCTAGCTTGTGGTGAATAAGTGCATTACAGGGGTGATCTCAGGAGTCAGGATCAGGGAGGCCTTGCAAAACACTGAGGTAGTTATTTTTCTCCTCGGAGTGCTGGGAAGCCATTGAAAGTTGTTGAACAGGGGGAGAGTTGCAAACACTGTTCTTGGGCAGCAACGTAAAGGATGCCCAGGAGTGGGAGGGCAAAGCTCCTGGGGCTAGGAGCTTCTGGGAATGCTGAGTCAGTGCCCCGGCTTTAAGGTCAGCCAAGCCTGGGTTTGAATCCCTGCCCTTCTGTGCGCTAGCTGTGTGATCTGAGAAAGAGACTTGCTCCCTGAGCCTCAGTGTCCTCACCTCTAAAATGGGAATAATAGTGCCTGTTTCTGGGGTTGTCATGGAGACATCAGGAGGTGTAGTGTATAAAGAGACCCTGTCTATAGTATGTACCTACAGCATGTGCCTAGTGTGGATCCTAGCTGTTTCTCAGGCCCTGTGAGCACCATGTGAATTATTGGTAGCAGGCACTGACAGGTGGGAGGGCAGATCAGTCATGTCTGATTAGGTGTTGGGAGAGGAAGGGGGTCAGTGGGAACATGTTCTTGAGCCCAGAAGACTAGTTAGCAGAAGGGATCTGCTTAGAAGAGGAGATGGTACAGAGAGATGTGAGCCTTCTTCTGCTTCAGTTTATCCTGCTGCAAAGGACCCTGGGGCCCCTTGAGCCCAGTGCCTTTGGCCCTCACTGGAGAGAACATACCCGAAAGAGTTACGTGGCCCCCTGCCCAGCAGCCTGTTCCGAGCTGTGCAGGGCTTGGGCATTGGGCACGCCAAACAACTGTTTTTGACTCACTGTTGCAAGGCTGCCAAATGGAATTGCTTCCACACACTCAGCTCCAGTGGGAGGGGCGGAGAGACACCGCTTTCTCCACTGAAGGTGAAATGAACTGGCTGGAAGTCAAGGAGGGCGGCTTGCAGAGTAGTGGGGGACATCTCTGGACCGGGGACTGAGGTCCCTCCAGGCTGACAGGATGCCCACCTTGTGGACTGCCAGCCTGGCTCCCGGACAGCAGGAGTGGCAGAGGGGAGGCGGGTGGGCTGCGTCATGGGGCGCCTCTGCCTTGCAGTCATCGGCAGGCTGGAGCCAGCTGCTCCGGCCTTGGCAGGGTGAACACAGAGCAAGTCAGCACAGCTTCTGCAGTGCCAAGGCCAAGAGCAGGCTCACAGCTCCTGTTCAGCTCCTGCGGGCCTAGGCCTCTGTGCCTGCCCGGCTTTCCCCAGCCCCAGCCTGGCCCACTCTCACCCTCACATTCTTGGACTTGATGGCTGATTAAAACCAAGTCTATTGGGTACTCTCTGTGTGCCAAGCACTGTGTTAAATATTTTTATTTGTACTAAATTATTTAACACGCACAAATCTTACTCCTTTTTTATTGAGAAGGGAACAGAGGCACAGAGAGGTTAAGTAACTTGCCTAAGGTCACACAGCCAGCAAATAGCAGAGCTTGGATTTGAACCAGGAAGGCTGGCTTCAGAATACATGCTCTTAACAGCTTTATGAAACTACCCCCCACAATCAAGAGTGAGAGTGTAAACTCTTGCACCGAGTGTACAGGGATACCTTTTCCTTAAAGTTAATCCAAGTATGAGTCTCTTGGCACTTTCCTCATGGTTGCAAACTGGCCGCCAAAGCTCCAAGCATCACATTCTTACATGGTAGCGTCCGAAAGCAGGATAGGAAGGGGTAGAGGGTTCTCTTGCTTTTTCTTTTTTGGGGAAAGAGTGTTTTCCAGAAGATTTTAGCAAACTTGGGTTCACTTGTCCAGGGCTGGGTCATATGCCCATCTGTAATTGCAGGGGCACTGAGAACTTGAGTCTCTGACCTTCTCAGACTTTCTGGGGACAAGCTGTGCCATCAAAAAAGGGGAAGGGGCTAGGAAAGGCCGGTCACCTGCTCCCTCACTGACCTGCAAGCAGCTTTGCACTGTAGGTGGTGCCGTCTCCATTTAACAGACAGGGACACTGAGTGTGACAGGGGCCTTATCTGGCCTCTTTTGATCCTGTGCTGGCACTGAGTGTCTGGGCTGGGTGGCCTTCCTTACTGTCTGTGTTTTGGAACTGCCCCTCCCACTGGAGGCCCAGCCTCTGGCAGGCAAGGGCAGGGCTTATTTGTCTTTTAGGTGTCCTTGTCTGACTCAGGGACCAGCATCTAGAAGGTTCGAAGTCAACTTGTCCTACATTAGATGGGCTTGTGTTACCCATGACCTTTCTGTTTGGGAGTGACACAAAGCCAACTTCAACTCACTCTAGCAGAAGTGGGGGAGGGGCAGTTATTGAATGGATGAGGCTGATGGTGGTGGCTTGGGGAACTCTTGGATATAGGGCCTCTGGAATGTCTCCAGGCCTCTTCCTTTCTCCCTCCTCAGCTCCGCTTTCTCCCTCCTCAGCTCCGCTTTCTCCTGTGTGGGAGTCATTCTTCGGCATTCTCCTCACATGCTGTCAATGATGGCCATCAGCAGTACTAGGTTGACCTCTAGTGACCCCACAGGAGGGGAAGAGTGATTCCTGGCAAACGTCCCAGGGAAGATTCCTATTGGCCCAGCCTGGGGCACATGCCCATCCCTCTGAAGGGAAAAGGAATGTGTTGATTGACAGCCCCGCCAAGTGGGGGTGGAACAAATATACTGGTTCGATAAAATGAGAAAGTTGCTTACTCCACATGAGTGGGTGAAAGGACAGAGTGATGGAAAGTGAAAGGATGAATGAGTGGATTGGTGGAAGGGTGGAAAAATAGAATGGTAGTGGGGGGATGTTTGAGTGGATGGATGGACGATAGACGGTTGGATAGATGGAAAGACGGACAGATTAATGGATGTTGGATTGAGTGTGTGGATGGTTAGACAGACAGACGGATACTTAGATGAATGGAGAAATGGACAAATAGTTGAATGTAAGGTTGGAATAGCGGGGTGGCTGGCTAGATGTAGCCCCTCTTCCTGCCTTCCTTAGGGGGCTCTCTACCCGTGTGGGTGTCCGGCGGCTACACTGGGTCTTCCTCTCAGGCAGCTGCCTGCCTCGGCTCCAAAGCCCGTCTGAACCTTCATTTTCACCCCTGCGTCAAGGACATTTCTGCTCCTTCCTCCTGTGAGCGTCTCTTGTAACACTTACTGTTCCCCCAACACAAAGTAATGCCCGGTCACCTTAGAGAACTTAGAAGATGCAGAAAAACTTGCAGAAACACGTGGAGTGTCATCACAGTGCCAGCCTCCAGAGACCCCCCGATTCTGACCACTGGTGGGTGTCACTCTGTGGCTCTTCTCTGACAGCCGCAAGTGCCAGTGCTTGGCTGCCCCTCGGCCCTGGTTTAGGGGGTGCCAGGCCCATGGGCCCTGGGCCCGGCCAGTCTAGCTTCCCCACAGTTGCAGGGTGGGAGATGGAAAGCCACAGGCCCTTTTAGCGGGCACACAAGAACCAAGGCGCTGGCTTCGGTACGTCCCTTGGGAGGTGCCTGTTTGTTAGCCCACGGCTGCGTCAAGCCCAGTTCTTTACAGCTTTTTTGGGAGCTGCCTTCTGAACCCGAAAGAACATGCAAACTCCAAAGAGAAGCCTTAGCCACAGGTGCTGCCTGGGAGCACAGTTAGAAAAAGCCGCTGTCCTATCTAAATTAAATGGTCTGCCCATTTGAGCACCAGTCTCCTCCCCTCGGGCTCCACTTGGGAAGGATGGGGGCTCAGACTGCCCCCTCAGAGACCTTCAGATGCGTGGGTGGATGGGGCCTCAGGCTGTGGATGGGCTCTGCGCATCTGGAGCAGAGAGGAGACTTGTTCCACTCAGGGTCAGCAGCAAAACAGACAGACAGATCTCAGACTGGGTCTGCTGCCACCAGGGCCCTCGGGAAGCCCAGCTGAGTCCCTGTGTGGGAGTCTGGTGACTGAGAAGGCGGTCCTCTCCCTGCACCCTCATTTGGTGTTCTTTCCGAGGCTTGAGGGTGGGGAGGGTTTTGCCAAAACAATCGCCCCCTGCCCTCTGCTACAACACCATACTTGCCCTTCTTCTGCCCAGGACACCAGCTCCTTTTCACTGAAGGGATCACCTCCTCCTGGAGGCCTCCCTGATTACACCAGCTGAAGAAAGCTTCTTTCCACCCTGGTTGCATCTTTAGGATCGAAACCCTACATTTTTGTCCTTTCGGCTGTGAATAGATGCGTGAGTGGATGGCTCTATGGCAGCAATTTTCAACAGGTGCGCCGCAAGAGTTTTAAAAGATGCAATACCCGACCATTTAGACAGGGGCTCTGACCTCTTTCCCCTTAGGTTGTCAGATAAAAAAAATGACAACAACCAACACAGCAATAGCCATCCAGGGTGAATGAATTGAAGCTATACCTATTTCGCGTGTGTAAGACTTCTCGTCATTAGTTGTGTGAGGCGGAAAAGGTGGAGAATTACTGCTCTGGGGCATGAGACGTGTGGCTGGGCTTTCAGGTTTGAGGCCTCGGGTCAGAGAGGGTGGTGAGTGGGTGGGGGCTGGGAGCTCTGTGCTTTGGTCCGGAAACCTCTTGGGACTGCTGGCCCTGCAAGGCCTGGGCCCCACCCAGGCCTTGTTCAGGGAAATGCACGAGGAAGTACGGTCACAGGCTCACCTTGAGAATCGGTGTGATTCCCTCCCTCCCTGCTAGCAAACGGAGGCATCTGCCAAACCATGTTTATCGGCCAATCATTAATTTGTTTCCTCATTTTTTATTAATCCCCCTGCCCAGCAGCCAGAGACTCAGATGGGGATGAAGAGGCCCTGGGAGGTCCCGGGTTAACAGAGCTGGCACCCCAAGCAAAGGAATAGGAGTGGAACATGGCCGGGGCCCTCAGTGGAGGGTGCAGGGCGGGCCAGCCTTTTGGGATATTTAGAACAGCTCTGGGGGCCCTGTTTGTCTCCTCTCATTGGGTGGACTATGCTCTGACAGCACACATATTTGTTTACATGCCTGTTTCCCATGTACACATATATGTGAACACATGCACATATATGGTATGAGTGCAGTATGTGTGGTATGGAATCTGCCTCTGTGGTGCATGTGGTATGTGTGTGGTGTGGGTAGGTTTGTGGTGTGTCCACATATGCATGGTGTATGTTCTTACATGGCTCCGTGCATGGGGAGGTGTGGTGCACACGCTTTTGTGTTTATGTATGCACGCTGTGTGTGTCTGTGCATGCGGTGCATGTCGGGGGGTGTGCATGGGTGGGGGCAGCGGGAACAGCCGGACTGACAGGGAGTTTCTCTGGATGATTAATGGCCTTTGGAAGGAGGTGCCGCTTCCATCAGACAATCCTGGCAGGTTCGGAGCTTGGCACCCCGCCCACCTTCTGGTTGGACCAGCCCAGGTGAGGCTGTGTTTCTAGCTGGGGTGGTGCAGGGCTGGAAGGCTGGGTCCTGGAGGGGACAGAGAGCCCCCTTCAGAACTGCCTTGCCCCCCAACCCCCAATTATCTATGGCATGGACCTCCCGGGCAGCAGCCCAGAACACAGTTCCTCAACCACCTCCCTAACACATGCCCAGGAATAAATGCAGAATCCAGGGCCTCCCCTCAGGGACTCTACTTCAGTAGGCCCAGACCAGGGCCCAGGAATCTGCATATTTAAGTATCACAAGGGTCTGATTCTGGAGGTCTTCAGACCACACTTAGAAGAACCCACACAAGGAACCTTGGCAAAGGCTGGGGAGGTACCTTCCCCTTCCCCTTCCTGACTTTGCCCCTTGGACATCCATTCTCTCTGCCTTTATGTGCTGTGTGACCTTAGGCAAGTCACTTTACCTCTCTGGGCCACTTCCTTATTTTTTATGATAATCCTGTCTCTTACAAGCTTTGTGGGCCTCAGCTTCTTCATCTGTGCAATGAGGTTAATACGAAAGCCAGCCTTAGGTTCTTGGAAGGAGTGAATGAGCTGTGTCTGAGGAGTCCCATGGACACCTGAGCCACTGTCACTGCTGTTCTTTGCCCTGGAGATGGGACGTGAGTGAGCTGGGGCAGTGTGGCTCACAGTGGGCGGTCAAGGAGGTGAGCATCATTCCAGATCCTGATAATAGTATTCTGTGCTTACTGAGCCTGCTGCAACTTGTGGGCTCTGTCCTCAGCATTCCCAATTTAGACCAAAAAACCAAGGATGGGAGAAGTCACATGACTCACCCAGGGTAACTGGGCACAGGAGGACAGGATCCCAAAGCCTTCACTCTGCCCTTGGCCCTGGGGAGATGGGTCAGGTTGAGGCTGCCAGGACACCCTGCCACAGGGCCCCCTCTCCCGCTGTGCACCCCCCCCCCCCCCCCCCCCCCCCCGCACACACACACAGCCTCCCTGGGATCCCCGCTGCAAGGAGGGCGGGGCTGGAGGGGTTAGGAGGCGCTAGAGCCACAGCCGCCAGCAAATCCAGCCCAGCTGGGGAATTAGACCGCATCTGGCTCGGTTTACACCAGAGAAACAAAGCCGGCTGCCGGCGCCTTTATCTGGGGGAGAGGGGGCAGGAGGCAGGCGGGGGAGGGGGGCACTCTGCTCTGGCCTGTGCAGGACCTGGATGGAAGGGAGGTGCAGGATCTGGGCTCTGATCCCCCAATTTACTCCCCTACTCCCCCACCCCAGGGAGGTGACCTCACATCTCAGATGGAGGACAGCATGTTCCTGGGGTGGGGTAAGGGGTAAGGTAGAGGGATAGGCTGAGGGGTGTGAGGAGGTTGAGGTTCCTCATGTTGCGGGGCAGGGTGAACAGGGAATCCTAGGAGCCCCAGACTCCCTCAGCTATCCTTCCCAGGCAGCTGGCCCAGACCACAGTGGGGAACCCCAACCCGAGGGCTCCAGGCACTGCCCTTCCCCCTCGGGCCACGGCCCCCAGTCACTGAAGGGAAACAGCCAATAAAACAGAGACTCAGATCAAGCCCTGAACCCCCACCCAACCCCTCCTCCGTCTGCAAGGGGGGTGGAGTTCTGGCCTCCCCCCTCTCCAGGGAGGTGTTGGCTGGGGGTGGGGTGGGGTGGGCGTTTCTGGTTCCCACTTCGCCTCCAAGGGAGTTCTCATCTCTTCCCACCAGACCACGCTGGGTGGGGAGGTGTGGTGGCCCCTCCCCCAGGCCGCCCCGGGAAGCACGAGCGGTGCCGGGCAGGCGGAGGCGGCAGTGAGTGCGCGGCTCGCCGGAGCCAGGAGCTGACCTTATTAGCCGGGGGCAGCTGTTCGTGGTGCACATCTGGCAGCGGGCTGCGGCCGTGCCCCCTCCCCCCGCCCAGCCTGCGTTACCTTCCAGGAATGCTGGCAGCGCCTCCCGCATCTGGAGCGTGTTTCTGGGGGCAGCCGGCGCCCCCTCCGGCGCCTGTCCCGGACTGGGGGGGGCGCCCCACCCGGATTTCCTGGCTCCTCCCTCCTCTGGCTGCCGGCGGAGGCTCCTGGGCAGGCCTGCGGCTGGACCACGGACCGGAAAGGGCAACAAGGACTTGGCTTTCTCCCCGTGGAGCTGGGGGACCTCAGGGACCAGCTGCTTGGCCCCCATGGTAGAGAGGGGGAACGTGGGGCCTGGAGGAATCTAGCACCTTGTCCAAGGTCTTGTGGCTTCCCCTGTAGTGTATGTGGTTGTGCAACAGATGCCGATTTCACTGTTAAAATCACAAAGGTCTGAATCTGATAAAGCCACAGAGGTTGATTCCACACCCGTGTGGCATGTCCTGGCTGGGTCTTCACCTCTGGCGGGCTGGGCTACAAGCTTGGGGCCTGGGGGACACAGTAAGGAATGAAAAGCGGAGCAGTACCTTGTGGCTAGTGCTGTAGACAGTCCAAGCTGTGTCTGGAGTCCACTCTGGGGTCTGGCTGGTTCCCAGCCCAGCCTCATCACTTCCAAGCTGTGTGACCTGGACTTGTGACTTAACCTGTCAGTGCCTCAGCCTCGTCTGTAAAATGGGCTGGTTGGAGTACCTACTTCGATGACTGTGATGCATGCCGTGGGTGACACCAGTGACTCAAGGCCTGAGAACAGGGAGGGATGGGGTTTGACCTGTTTGGGATGGAGAGGGGGACACTTCTGAGGAGAACCGATTGAGCATGAGTCAGATGTGGAAAAGAGGGCAGGATGTTTTGGGGAGAGAGCATGGCAGGTATGTGGGCCCAGGGGTGATGCAGCTGGGGCAGAGGTGGCAGGGCAGTTTGGGGCCAGCGGGAATGCTTCCTCTTGGGTGTTACCAGCCAGCTTCTCTTGGACATTGGCACTGAGCCTTGGGGAGCCTGTGACAGTTCCTGCGCAGGAGAGAGGCCCGTGGGCCCCCAGGGCTTTGGGTGGAGCATCCCCGGGGCTGGGAGGGACAACTGCTGCTGCCTCTATGGCCTCACAACTATGCCCTTCCTGCCCCCGCCAGGCCGTGCTGTGACCTTTGCCCTGCTAGCCCTGCCACCTCTTCCTCAAGCCCTAGACTGCCCTCCCTGCCCCTTGCAAGATCTGTGAATCCCAGGTACCCCAGAGCACGCTTGCCACCTCGACCTCACATGAGTGGGCTTCTGTTTATAGCTTGTGTCCCATGGAGGGGGTGAGACACTTCCGGGAAGAAGAGCGAGAGTGGGCTCGGGCAGAGGGGACAGAGTGGTCCAGCTGATGGAGGAACGGCATGGGCAAAGGCCCGGAGGCGGGAGGACGAGCACGGCACACACTTTGGGCGGCCTGTCCAGTTGACGGACTGTGGCGGGCCAGAATCCAGAGAGGTAGCTCAGACCAGGAGTGGATGGCTTTGAGCGCCTGCTTGGGGATTCACCTTGTTTTGAAGGTGCTGGGGGGCCACTGAAGGCGAGTGCATGAAAGTTCCATGGGGCAAGGTAGGTCTGTCTGCTGCTCCTACCCCAGGGCCTTGAGTGGGGCCTTTGGATGTTCTAAGACCTCCCTAATCTCGAATTGAATGAATAAAGGGTGCTCAGGGAGGAAGGCCAAGGGCTTAACCACAGTCAGGGCCAGTGGGGAAGAGTGGACAGTAGACAGCTGAGGCCTAGGGTCCTGGCTTGGGCCACCCAGCCAATGGTGCTGTCAGATCCAAGAGCGGGGAGTCTTGGCCATGGGTTCAAGAGGACCTCTGGGTGGTGGCATCCTGCCAAGGACACTTTACTGCCCAGGTTTCTTGCCAGGTCCAGCCGGAAGAGCTTAGGGACCTGACCCTGGCCTGGCACCATAGGGCACCCGGGGGAGGGGCCTCCCTCCAGCCCAGCCACCCACCAGCCTGCCCTGACCTCCCCCAGACACTGTGTCTCGCCTGCCAGCATCTGCTGCCTGCTTCCTCCCTCCCCTGGTGCGTGTTTGTTTTTCTTCCAGAACCATCGCCTCCCACGGAGGCAGTCATCCAAGAGAGGTGGTGTTCTGGAGACATCCCTCTGCCCTCTGCATCCCCATCATGTCTCGCAGCGCTGGAGGGGATGGTGTGGGAGGCTGGGGCCCCTGGCGGGCAGGCGGCATCCTCGGGCGGCCAGGGTTTCGTCAGCCGTTGGCTCCTGGTTCTGCTGGTGGAATCCGGAGCAGGCGTGAGAGCAGCCCTCGCCTCAGCGCCCTGGGAGGGGGCTCTGGAAGGCTTTCTGCTTGTCTTGGCCCCTCTCCCTGCTCCCTGTCTGCCCCCTCAGAAGAGTCAGGCAGGATTTGGGTTAGAGCTTCAGCAGGAGAAGGCTCCAGGCCCCAGCCTCGGGGATCTCCCTGGTGACCCAGGACCCTGGGCCCCACTGGGGCTGCCCCCATGGAGGCCTGGTCAGGGCAGGGGCATTTGCAGGGTGTTGAAGCTGTTCCTCTCTCCCCTACCCCCACCCGAGCTGTCCCCTTCCCTTCCCGTTTTCTACTTTCATTTAGTCACTTCATCTAACAGACACCTACTGAACACCTACTGTGTGCCTGGCCGGTGAGACCCACCCTGGAGGGCCCCATGCTGGGTAAGGTGAGGCCTTTGTGTCAATGCGGAGGGAAGCTATTGGATGGTGGCCAAGAGGGTGCCGAGACCAGAGCTGGCCTGTAACAGACCACCAGGACTGGTGTGGAGGAAGAGGTCAAGGCGGCTCCTCCCCCCAGACAGGCTTGTATTGAGCAGGGCAAAGGGCATGAGCAAGGCAGGCAGAAACGCTTCCCTGGGCACTTGGGTGGAGAGAAGGGGATGCTGGCAGAGCCATGAGAAGGGACCTGGATGTAGCCCTAGGGGGGCCGCTCTGAGAACTCCACCCTCTTGCCCCTTGAGCCTTTCCCTGGAGCTGGGGCTCGGGCTCAGAGCCTCCCGGTGGCCACTGTTCCTTCAGGGTCACCGAGCCCTGGCTGCAGCTGTCCAGGGAGCCCATGCATGACCAGGGTGCAGGAGAGGGAGGTGGGCAGAGCTGGGAGAGCTCCTTCTGGGTAATTCTGTCCCCCTCCCAACAGGGTGGGGGGGATACCTAGGGTCTGGGATTTTTGCTATTTTTTGTGGTTCGACAGAAATCTGGCTCTAGCATGGGCCCCTGCAAGTTTGGGATCATGTAATCCTCCGCTGGAGCCCTGAAGATCCCAGATCCCAGACCGAGGGGCCTTCAGGCCGGCAGGCAGTAGGATCCGGAATCTGCCGCAGAATCTGCCCCTCAGCACCCCAGGACAGGCAAACCAGCCCACCCGCACGGTGATGAGACCTGTCAGTTGGGAGGGGACACCAGCAGCCCTGGAGGGATGGAAATGTTTTAAATCTCGACCTGGGGCTACAGCGTGCACTTCACTGTTGGTAAAGGTCTGTGGCCTAGTGGGCAACACCTCTCTGAGGGCCTAGAAAACTTAGCTCTGCAGCACCGCTGGTTGGCTAGGTGGCTTTATGCATGTCACTGACCTCTGGGCCTCAGCTTCCTCATCTGTGAAGTGGGAATGTCGGCGCTGCCTTCAGAGGGTTCTTGTGGAGATGAAAGGGTTCACACAAGTGCAGTGTTCAGTGGTTGTCACTTCTTTCTGCACTGCCTAGCAGCAGCAACCAGCCCTGCTTCCCCCTCCGGAATGTCACACCTTCCCTGGTCCTGGGAGCCAGAAGGATCCTGGGAACCAGAAGGAGCCTCACCCTCACAAAGGGCAGATGTGATGTTCTGACCCTACTTTCGATGTCCTGGCTCACTTTTGAAAAATGCCATATTAATAAAAAGCTGTCCCCTGAGGTCCCTAGTTCCAGCCTGGCACATGTGAGGAAGCAGGTTCTCTTTCTGTAGCCTTCCTCTGCCCTTTGGGGACAGCCAGACCTGGGTTTGAACCTGGCTCTGACACTCTGAACCTGGCCTGTGTACCTTGGGCTCATTGTCTCCGTTCTCTGAACCTTGGTCTTTGCATCAGTAAAACAGGTCTGGCGATTTCTACTCTAAAGCTTTGTGTGAGGAGCCCCCAGCTGAGCACCTGGCACTGGGCAGATGCCCAGTGGATTGTGGTCCCTTGTGCTGCTCCCTGGGTACTCCCCGTTCACGTTGGGGCTGAACTGTGCACATCTCTTCCCAACTCCCCCTTGAGTGATGTCATGTTGGTAGCTCCAAATCAGTTGTGGTGGGAGCATTTACACCATGGAAATTGGCAGATACCACAAATCAGTTGGGTTCTCCCCCCACCTCCCCTCAGATCGTTGCTTGTGAAACATTTACCACACAGCCCTGGAGAGGGGTTGCCAGCGAGTCTGTAAGAACTGTGTCTTTGACCCAGCGCACCCTTCCAGTGCTTTGATTTAGGAATATGTCGCACAGCTAGCAAGATTCAGGTGCCCCTCTGCAAAAATCCAGAACCCTTTGCTATAAGTACTCAGCCCTGCAAAGATAGCCAGCAGGGCTTCCTGGAGGTGGTGCTACTCCCTGCCAGACTTTGAAGGGATTTCTCCCCCACCTCTATCCTCCATGCTTGCTTTAGGACTGAGGTTGAGTCAGGTACCCCTTAGTGTATCCTCCCCAAGCCTGGAACTAAACAGACAGCCTGCCTGTTGGACAGCCTCCCAAGGAGGGAGCCAACCCCTGGAAGGCATCTAATTTCTCTCCCAGTTGCTGTCTGCATCCTCTGTCAGCCAGGTCCTCTTCGCTCCTTGCCACCCCCAGCACCGCCCCCACCAGAGCGACTTGGTCTGCCACTGTCCCAGTGTTCCTGTGCTTGCCCTGCAGCCTCACTTCTCAGAGATGGGTGAGTCGACGTGTCCGAGTGGCTTCCTGACACTAAGGAAGAGCTCAGTGCCTCCCTCTTCGCTTGCCCTGATACCCTCCTACTCCGGCCCCGTCAGCCCTCCAAGACCCCCGCAGCCTTCACTGGTTCCCCGTGCTGGATGCAGCTTCGTGACAGGCCTTGGCCACATGTCTGTCCCACTGCTGGGGGTCTCACAGATGCATCAGAGGAGCAGGTGGGGCTGGGCATTCAGGTCTCCCACAGTGGCGCCCTGTGCACGTCGCACATGTGGGCCCCACCGGCTGCTAGGGCCGGGAGGATTCACTGTTTGGGACTGGATGGGGCCTGACGGTGAGCGCTGGGCTGCCCCAGGGTCCCAGGATGAGCAGGGACCAGGGCTGGGTATGGTCCTGGTGCAGGTTGGCTCTGGGACATGGTAGCCACCAACCCGTGTCATCCTCTCTGTGGTGAAGGTGACAGCAGGCCAAGCTCAGCACCCCCGCCTGAGTGGTGAGCGTGACTTCCAAGCACATGTCGGTGCCTGTCGGGCAGGCCCTGTGCCAGCCTCTTTGCACACGTCTCACTTTAAACCCATAGCAGCCTAGCAAGGAGGGGACTTTCACAGACGGAAAACCAGGAAACTGAGACTCAGGGTGGAGCAGTCTGCCAGGTGCGGGGGGCCCGTGGGGCCTGCAGAGCAGGGTGTCCAGTCAGGGAGGAGACCCGTGCCCACAGCTGGAGCTGCTGGGGCGGGGCATGGGGGCAGCTCAAGGGGCTGGAGGCCTAGGGCAGCGGCCCTCACCCTGGCTGCTCCTTAGAAAAACCGAATCTCCAGACGCTGCCACTACCTGGAGATGCCATTTTGACTGGTCTGGAGCGAGGCCTGGACCTTTCTGTAAAGTCCCCCCGGTGACTCTTATGTGTGCCCGGTGAGGGGACGCAGAAGTGTGTCAGTTTCCTGTGGCTGCTGACACAAGTGAAGGCAAACGTAGTGGCTGAATATACTAACATTGATTACGTTAGTATTAATCGACCCTGGGTAATGTCGGAAGGGTAATAATATGTGGAGGCCAGAAGTCTAAACGCCATCTTACTGGGCTTAAGTCAGGGTGTCCAGGGCTGGTTTCTTCTGGGGGCTGAAAGGGAGAATCTTGTCGTTTCTTTTTCCGGCTTCTAGAAGCCACCAAGGGGAGAGATACGGAGGATACAGGGATTATACCAAACAGGATGCATATTACTTTTAAAAAATACTTTTTAAATTTATTTTGAGAGAGAGGGGAAGGGAGGGAGAAAGGGAGGGAGAAAGAGGGAGAGAAAGACGGATGTGAGAGGGAAACATTGATTGGTTGCCTCTCGCATGCCCCCAACTGGGGACCTGGCCCACAACCCCGGCCTGTGAGCCCTGACCAGGAATCGGATGGGTGACCTTTCAGTTTGTGGGATGGTGCCCAGCCCAGTGAGCCACACCAGTCAGCGTCAGGGTGGAGGCACATTCTTTTGACCTGTTTTGCTACCAGGAATGTGTCCCCTGCTGTCACCTTCACCCCAGAGGAGCCCTCAGGGGCGGGCAGCCTGAGGACATGTGTGGAGGGAGGCAGGGGCATGCAGACGCCCTGCGGCGCCACACACAACGGGACACACAACGGGACTCTCGGCCACTCCCTGTCCTGCCGGAGGGCAGGGCCGAGGGGGCCCAGGGAGCAGGTGCTGACCTCGGCAGCTGGCAGGGAAAGCGGGGAACAGGTCTGCGGGTCTGGTGTGCTCTGGTTTGTGTTTTGACAAATAAGAGTATGGGTTCACACACACACACACACACACACACACACACACGAGTGGCGGATTTGGACAGATGCATACGTAAGCGTGGGCAGCAGCCACTCCCAGAAGTCCAAGGGACCCTCATTGTTAACTGTGTAACATTCTATATTGTTTTGTTCTTTAAAAATCATGTATCTCACTATTTAACATTTTTAAAAGCCTTCGGTGTAAAAAGAAATGTTACCAGGGGCCAGAGGTCTAGCTATTACTGGCTCAGAAGCTGGAAAGGCAGAGGTGGCTCAGCGGGGGAGAATTTCTCCCGTTAGATTTCCCCGGAGGGTGACCCACACCTTTGTCACTTGCTGCAGAAGGAGGGAGGGCCCCAGGAACTCTGGGATGGCCGCTGCATACCCATTGCTGTGCCCTCGAGGTGCAGGAGGTGATGGAGCTGCCCCCTGGGCTGGGTCCTGTTGCTGCAGGGCCACCAGTTGGCCAGGTTTCTGCTACAAGGAGCTTGTAAGAAGGGGGTGTGGGGTGTCCAGCCTGGAAAGAGAAAAGCTAGAGAGTCAGGTGTGTAGGGCCTGCAGTGTGAACGGAAGGGGTAAGCCCCTGGGTGGGGAGTCCTGAGAGAAGTGGGTGCACCTGGTGACGGTCAGCTTTGAGGGGCACCTCCCAGACCCCTTTGCACTGCCTGGAACACAAGGACAAACAAGATGAGGGTGAGGGACAGTTTCCTGGGATAGTTCAGCGCGGAGCCTTCGGAGAGCTCAGTCCTGGTTCTGCTGTCCTGCCTGCCCCTGGGCGGAGCCCTGGGGCCAGCAGCGACCTTCTGGGGCCGCAGTGTCCTCCGGAAAGATGGACACAAAAGGTAGCTGTGAGGCATTCTCCAGCACCATCTTTTGCGTGGCACATTCACACTCACACGATTGTGAGTACTCATTTCCTAACGGAGATCCCCTTTGTTTTAAGTAACTCTGTTTCCAGAGGAAGCTTCGCATCTGCAGCTGCCTCGTTATTGTTGTTGTCATCTCGGAGAAGGAGCTTCCTAACTGCCGCTGATCAAAACCGAACCAAAACAACAACAAAACCCTCTCCTGCTTTTGGCTCCTTTCAGTTGGATTTATTGAAATAATGTTTTGTGCCTTAATCTTGATTTTAAAGCAGTTACGTTACATTTTTTAAATATTTAATTCTTAAAATAGTCCTCAGCACTCCCTCCCACTGCCAGTTAATTTAGTGCTTTCCCTACGTGTGTGTACCAGGACTGATACAGATTAGGGGCCTTTAGTAGAAAGCAGGTTCCTCCCCTGGCTGGAGGGAGGAGGTGGGGGTGGGGGTGCAGCTTTGGGGTCAGCCTTGTCCAGTCTGGTTGTTCTGAGAGACGGACCCTAGGTGGCGCTCAAACCCCAAACCTGCAGTTTCCCATTCCTCACTAAGAGGGGTATTGTGTGCGTGTGCACGTGTATATAGGGGTGTCTCTGTGTGAATGTGTGTGAGCGTGCCTGTGGGGTGTAAGTGAGGGGGTGTCTGTGTATCTTTGTATATGTGAGTAAGTGTGGGGGCGTCTGTGTGTGGGCTGTGGGGAACCTGTATCCTGGATGCGTTGTGAGTAGGGGGTGTCTGTGTATGTTGTGCGAGTCTGTGTGCACCTGGAGCCCCACACTCTCCACCAGCACCCCACACCCTCGCTGCAGTGCTGTGGGGTGCTCTGGACCCCCTGCAGCGACCCAACACCCCACTCCACCCTGCCTCGCTCATCCTCAGGAGATGTGATTAGCAGATGTATAGGGCCAGGCTGTGATTTATGTTCCCTGATGCCTAATTATTCCCAGGCCTAGAGGAGGAGAAATCAAATGCTTTGCAGAGACAGGAGCCTGAAATCCGGCAGGGGCTGCAGGGCGCCAGGCTTCCACCCCCACCCTCTAAGGCCCCAGGTCTCCAAGGCCTGGAGAGGGGCTGGGGCAACCCAGAGCACTGCACCTGGAAGTGATGAAAGGGAGGGTGCTCTCTGGGAAGCAGACCTGGGTGGAGGACCTCTGCCACTTCCTACTGGCACTGAACGGGGGGGGGGGGGTTGTGGGGGGGAGGGCCATGGGTCAGCCCCCTCACTTGAGGATTTATGGCCGGTGCATCCCCCACAGTTAGCCCAAGGCAGCTTTGTAGAGGCGCCAGATTGGGTCGCCCTCTGCCTAGGTTCCTGAGCTGGCTTCCCCAATGCTCTTGGAAGGAAATTCCAAATCCTCGCCTGAGGGTTCAAGGGGTGTCTCACTCTGCCTTGGAGGACGCCCCCCCCCCCCCCCGCACTCCCCGCATGCCCCCAGCACCCCTGGCTTCCTCCCACATCTCAGACAGAGCTAAGTTGGTTCCCACGTGGCTTTTGCACCTTGTTTCCTCTGCCTGGAGTGCCGTTACCTGTCTTCTCAGAGCTGCCGCTCTTGCTCCGCGCTGTCACCAGGCCTTCCTTGGCCGTGTGCTCTTTGGCACTCATCTCCGACCACAGGTGCCCTCTGCTCCGCGAGGGTGGAGTCTGTGTCCGCTTGTTCTCGCTGTCTCCGGTGTGTAGAAATGCGCTGGCGGATAGGGGGGCTCAGTCGATATTTGTGGTTTGGATGCATGTATAGACAGATGGACAATGGATGTAAGCCAACAGCAGCATTGAAAAGCCAAGGCTCAGGGCAGACAGGACCTCAGAACTCAGGGGCAGCGGTGTCCCCGAGGATGGGAGGAGGTGGCCCTGAACCCTGCCCGGGTCCGGGAGAGGCCTCCTGCAGGGGATGATGTGTGCCCCTCAGGGAGTCTTGGTCGGGGCGACTACACAGAGGCTTCTCTGTGCCCCCTGCTCTGGGGAACCAGGCTCAAGTCCTTATGGGGGGGTGCATCTTGTCCCTAAGCCTCTGGCAAAGAACTTGGCTACTCTCAGAGGCAGCACATCAGGGCTCAGGAACCATGGTCCTGACCTTGGGTCGCTGGCCTTGACCTCCACTGTGGGGGTCCCCAGCTGGGTGGCCTCAGGGAGGCTAGTCACTCAGCCTCTGTGTCCCCCTGCTCCTTATCTCCGCACGGGGCCCATCATTGTTGCCCCAGCGGCTGGACATGCACCCGAAGGCCTTTCCGCCGAAAGATCTGGGTCTCTTCCCAGTGGTGGCTCTTATATCCCTGCTTTGGGGTAGGTTAAGGGCAGTCCTGATCTTAGAGGGATTTTTGAGGGGTCTGCCGGGTGTCCCCTAGCCCTGCCAGCCTGCTAGAGGCTAAGGGTGAGCCCAGCTGCCGGGGCAGACAGATAGGGACAGGCTGGGCATCCAGAGGGGAC
This sequence comes from Glossophaga mutica, assembly GCA_039655065.1. NCBI lineage: Eukaryota > Metazoa > Chordata > Mammalia > Chiroptera > Phyllostomidae > Glossophaga > Glossophaga mutica. The sequence continues at coordinate 28,668,100 of CM077315.1, forward strand.
CCCAAGGGCAAGTGGGCCTGAGGCCCCTCACAGCTGCCTTCCCCCTGGCTTCCCTCCTCCTCCGGGCCCCTGCCTGCCTCTCCGGGCCTCACTCCCAGTCTCTCTCCCAAAGGTCTGTCTCTGCCTCTATTCCGTCTGCCTGTCTCTCCCCAGTCTCTTGACTGTCTCTTTCCCTGTCTGTCTCTGACAGCCTTACTATCTGTCTCTTCTTCTCCTTTGTCTCCCTTTTAAAAAGTTTTTATTTATTGATTTTAGAGAAGAAGGGAATGGGGGGAAGGAGAGAGAGAGAGAGAGAAACATGGATTTGTTGTTCCACTTATTTATACATTCACTGGTTGACCCTTGTATGTGCGCTGATCAGGGATCGAACCTGCAACCTGCCACCTTGGCATATCGGGATGACACTCTAACCAACCGAGCTACCGGGCCAGGGCTGTCTCCCTTTGCCTTTTTCTATCTGCACTTCTCCTTTTTCTCTCTCATCTCTTCTCTCTCTCTCCCTCTCTCCCCCCAGCAGCTGTTACCTAATAGGCTGTTAATGATGATACAGTAAGTGGAAGGCAAGGTCCTGGGGGAGTCGCCATGATCTGTGTAATTGGTCTCGAAGGAGACAGAAGTATCTAATATTTACACAGTGCATTAGTCTTTTGGGAACCTTATCTTGGCTGGAACCAAGCAGGGAGAGGCGACTCTGGCTGGCGCCATCTCCCCTCAGCGAGACCTGCTCAGAAAGTCTTTGGACCAGGGCTGGGAGGCTCAGTGCTGGAGGTCATTTGATTGGACTAGTCTGGGTGTGCACTGGGCACTCAGCACCCCTTCCAGAGGGAATTACATAGTGAGAGTCCCTGAACACTGAGGAACTTGGGTGGGGTGGGGGCGAGAGACAGACACAGACAGGAGGCAGCTGCCAGGGGTGCTTGAGTCTCTGGATCCAGCTGTGCCTGAAGTCCTTCTACATTAGAATCTTCACATACCGATGCAGCAAAGTCCCATCTCTTGCTCAGCCAGGTTGAGGCACAACGGAGGAGTCCTACCTTACCCATGCACGAAAGGTATTCAAGCAGCAGCAGCGTTTGCTCAGATTTCATCATTCCCAGTAGCCCCATCTCCCCAGTGAAGAGAAGTACAGCAGCTCTGGAGGGAGGATGCCGGCCAGAGCCCACCCCCACCGGGCCCCTTCTCCAGGTCCCATGGAGGGGAGTCCTGGCTGCAGGTCCTCCCCTCGCCTCACAGAAGGAACAGTGAGGAGTGGTCACAGGAAGACCACCACAGCCCTTGCCGATGGAGCCGTTGCCATGCCCAGCCTGGGATCCAGCGTTGTGTGGGCCTCGTGTAGGTAATAGCCCTCGGGAGGACAGCGTTGGCTCAGTTCAGAGACTGGGAAGCTGAGAGGCAGAGCTGGGTGTGAACCGGGCCTCCCAGCTCCAGGGCAGGGCAGCTAAGGGTTCCGCCAGCCCCAGCTCAGGGGACCTCGCACAGCGGAAGCCACTCCACGGATGCGACAGCTCTTCAGACTAGTGCTCTGGACTTCGCTGCGGCATGGGACAGGAGGGCGTCTGGGTGGGCTTTGGGCTGGGGTGGATCCGGGGTCCCAGTGCCCAGCTGTCTACTCAACAGGATGCTGTGGGCCTTCCAAGTGGCCATCCCTGAGCTGTATCCTTTACGATAAGCAGTACAGTGCGTTCTGTTTCCCCGAGAGTGAGCCCTTCTAGCACACGATCAAACCCAGAAGTGGGTCGTGGAAGCCCCTGACTTAGAGCCAGTTGGCCAGGAGTGCGGAGACCTATGACTGGCATCTGAGCGGGGGCAGTCTCCTGGGGCTGAGCCCTTGGCTGGGGGCTCTGTGCCAGCTCCGGCAATGACGTCAGAATGCGGTCAAACTGGGGCGCCTAGCCATAGTGGTGTCTGGAGAGGGAGGTTTGATTGTGCGGAGGAGCTACACAGTTGGTGTCAGAAGTGTCCTGTGGCCACAAATGGATGGCACTTGTGGGGAGGGTGTTGGCCTGCTGGCCTGTGGGCCTGGCTTTGCTTGAGGCCTAATTCCCACGGCTCTGGGCCCAAGTGGCACGTGGGGAGGGCAGGCAGACACCCCCGTGGTCCCACACCTGGCACTTTCTGTGAAGATGGCCGATGTCACCGGTGCACCAGCTGCCGACTATGTAGGCCCGACAGTGGTGTGACCGGGTGCCCCTCCATGCCTCGGCTTTCTCATCTGTGCAGGAGGGATGGTCCCCATTCCTGCTCTCTGACCGTTGTAGAGTTCCCCGGGGGTGATGTATGGATTGCGGGACAGTGCCCACCAGGGCACCACGCTCTGCCTCCTCCCACACGCGGTGTCTGTCATTGTAGTGGCCACGGCCTCGGGCTCCTTCTTGCCCATCCTCTTCCAGTTTTGTCCCCCATTGTGGGGTCAGGCCGAGCCCTTGGCTGTGCCCTCAAGAGATGTCCTCCTCCTTGCCCACTGCAGCGAGAAAAGACAGGTGGCCTTTTTTCCAGAAAGGGCTTGGACCCTTTTACACAGGTCTCTGTCCAGAGTGGCATGGTGGCCACCCAAACCCCACATGGCCCTGGCAGAAGCCCCCAGAAGCCCTTGCCCAGCAACCCCGCAGGACCCACCGACAGTTTACAAACAGGGCAGCCTCGGGGTGTCTGCTCTCGGTCACCCCTGCATCAGCTGCCTACCTCCAGGGCCTCTGGAGAGCTGGGCTGGTGGGGACAGAGTGGCCACCTCTTGAACCCCAGAGGCCCATGCTACCTCCTGGGGAGCCCGGACAGGGCCTCTGCCCCTGGATCCTCCAACATAAGACCCTTGCCATGGAGGCGGGGTACCTGCAAGCATCTCCATTTCTTTAGTCATAAAACAATATGTGTTCATTCTCCTTAATTTTTATAATTTCAAAAACACCCCAATGTATGAAAGATGGCACTTTGCAAGTGCTATTTTCAGTGCAGTTTTTTATAACAATTTTCTAACAACCCACCCAAGTGGAGAGTTCAGTGGATTTTAGAAAAGTGCAGAGTTGTGCGGCCATTACCACTGTTTAGTTCTAGAACATTGCATCACCCCAGAAAGAAACCACTCACCCTTAACAGTCACTCCCCACTCCTCTCTGGCCCGGCCCCTGGCCGCCAGCGATCCGCTCTCTGTCTCTGGATTTGCCTGTTCTGGACATTCCATGGAAACGGAATCCCACAATGTGCGTCCTTTCAAACCTCACTTCTTTCACTAGAATATTTCCAAGGTCCATCCATGCTGTGGCATGTATCAGGGCTTCACTCCTTCTTTGGCTGAGTCGTATTTCACGGAGGCACATGCCACAGGTGGTTTGTCTGTTCGCCGTCGGTGACATTTGGGCTGCACGCACGGGGGGTGTCGCGAGCGGTGCTGCTCTGAAGGCGCGTGTGCTGGCTCCGCATGGACGCAGGTTTGCCTTTCTCTTGGCGCACGCCGTGGAGGGGACTTGCCGGGTCACGGTGACGCCAGGCTGCAGCGTGCCTTCACCACACAGCCCCTCCCGCCCTGACGACCTTACTCCGTCTGATCCTGTCATGGACACTTCAGAGGCGTGTGACCCGTTCATAAGCGGAAGGACTGGGGTCTTGTTCGCCACGATGTCCCAGTCCTAAGCACGTGGCAGCACAGAGTAGGTACTCAGGAAGCACACTGGGTGGGTGACTGAGCCGTGCGACCTGGACCTTCAGCCAGTCTCGCTGGCCCCACCGCGCAAAGGGAGAAGAGCTTCCCTTGGGAGCCTGGAGCGGGAGCTGGCCCTTGTCAGCTGGCTCGAGTAGAGGCAGACACTGCCTTTCTCCCTGCTTCACTGGGTTCAGCAGGTGACCGCACCCGGGGTCTTCGGTCCCGGGTCTGCCTGATTCAGCAGCCGGACGGGGTTGGAGTAGAGGATTGGGGAAACCCCGTAGGAGGCCTGGGGCCTGCCTATCTCGATGCCCCCTGGGCCTTGCCGGGCCATCTGAGCTTGCCTGCTTACAGGCAGGGCCCCAGCTTCCCTGGGTGCAGACAAGACTCTTTCTAAACCCAGATGGCCTTTCCTCTTCCCTGCATGGTTCTAGGTCCAGAGACTCGAGTAATGCAGGGGCTGCCCAGCGACCTGGCACCTGGTTCTCTCCTCAGCCGCACGCTGTCCCCTCCCCATCAGAGGCCGTTGATCCCTGCCACGTGTCTGCATTCGGGCCTTGCTGTCACACTGCTGATCCTCTGGGTAACTAGTCCTGCCCCACTTCGTATGCCCAGACTCTGAGATGCCCTGTGCTACACACTAGCACCCCCTTGGCCAGCCCGGCCAGGCATGGGACAAAACTGTCCTGGCTGGGGGCCTCACCTCCTTTGTGATGTGGGCTCAGTGCCTGTTTGCTGGATGGGAACACAGCACTCAGGTGCAGCTTCCCGATGTTCTCAGAGAGAACATCGATCCAGAGTTTGTTCTATACCAGCACGAGACCAACAGGTTTGTTGCAACAAGTGAAGGTAACGGCGATGCTGGGCTCCCCTGGACTGTGTCCCCCTGCTGAGCCATGCCCTTCTGCCCATGCTCTCCTGTTCTGAGTTTGGGGGTCATCTTCTGTTTTACAGAGAGGAACCCAAAAAGCCAGAGAGGCTGATGTGGTATGCAGCCGGGCTGGGAGCTTCCCCGGATGGGCTCCCCTCTGGGGCACTGGGTGGGGCCCACCAGAGAAAAGGCCTGCACTGCCCCCGCAGATGGCCCGGGGAGCTCAGGCCCGGAAAGTACCCAGGTGGTGAAGACGAAACCGGATTCTCTCTGAGCCCCACGTGGCGAGGCTGATTCCAGCAGACAGTTCATTGTTCTGAACCTTGGTGCCCTCATCCGTAAGAGCGGGCCTAAGTCACCCATCTCAGGCATTTGGTGAAGATCTTTAAAAGCACTGGCCTCAGCCCTGAAGATGTACGTGGCGGGGGTTAGATAGTGTTCCCCTAAATGCATGCCCATCTGGAACCTTGGAACATGACCTTATTAGGGAGGAGGGTCTTTGCTGATGTCATTAGTTAAAACGAGGTCATACTGGATTTGGGTGGCCCTGAATCCAGTGACAAGTGTCCTTATAAGAAGAGGGGAATTTGGGCACAGGGAGAAGGCCCTGTGAAGACAGAGGCAGACATAGGAATTATGCTTCCATGAGCCAAGCCAGCAACTGCTGGCCACCACCGGAGGCAGGAGGAGGCCAGAGGGTCCCTCCCTAGAGCACTTGGAGGGAGCACAGCCCTGCCACCGTCTGGACCTCACACTGATGGTCTTCTGTTGTTCGAAGACCCCAGTTGGTGGTAATTTGTTACATGCCCTGGAAAAGTGACACGGTCTATTAACTCATTTAATTCTCACTGTCATCTATAACTAGGACCTGATTGGGGTCATTTTAGAGATAAAGAAACTGAGGCACTGAGATGGAGTCCCAGAACTATACAAATGAACAAATGGCAGAGGTAGGATTTGATCCCAGCATCCTGATTCCTGAGCCTGGAGTTAATCCCTGCACCATGGGGTTCAGAGACTGTGCCTGGTACTTAGCAGGTGCTCAGTAAACATCTGTTGCCTAGGAAACCACGCCACAGAATAGCCTCAGCCCAGCTCCTGATGTGAATCTGGCTGCATCAGAAGGCTAGGACCTGTTAATAGGTACTTAGTATTCCCTCCTGCATAGTGCAAAGTTCCAGAATTTTCCTCCCCTCTCACATCGCTTAGGCCTTGTGCTCTTGTGCCTACTATAGAAATCAGCTCCAGACACTTTGTGGTTTAAGGAGACAAGCCCTGCCTCCCTCAGTTTTCCCATCAGCTCCCTGGGCAGAACTCAGGTGCGCTGGCAGAACGTCCAAGCTCTGGGGAACCCAGTTTGGGAAGCATGAGTCAGTTTCAGACCTCAGGCTCTGTAGACTCCACTGCTGGGGTTGTGGAAACAGGAGGAGAGCAGCAAGGCTGTGGTCTTCAGGGGAACCTGAAGCTGCGGCGGGGCAGGAGGAAATGGAGGGTATCCTGGCGGGGGGACATGTGTGAGTTTTGAACACCACGAGCCTCCAGCCGTCGAAGAACTCTGCAGAAGTTGTCCACCAGCCATGCTGAGGTTATGGATGCACGTTCAGAGGCTCTGGGTGACAGGACTGGTCTGCCCTCTCGAGCTGCGTAGCCTCAAGCAAGATGCGCAGCCTCTCTGAGCCTCCGTTTGGTTGTCTGGGATGCGGGATCACAGGCTACTTTCCTCATAGAGGTTCTGGCACTCCTCAGAGCAGCTCCGAGCAGCTTGCTCGGTGTAGCAGTTGGGGTGCGCTCTGCTCCCAGGCACCCTGCCCCCACCAGCAGGCTGCTCGCAGGCCTGCTGAGGATGCTGTGACAGGGAGAACATATGGCGGGCATATGCCGTGCGGGAACATGGCTGCCCATGGGAGAGAGGGAGCTACGCCCTGTGTCGCCGACGGCGATGTGCTGCGCTTGGCACCCTGCTGCCCTGGGTCCTCCCCTGGAGGGTGGGCCTCTGCTGGTTTAGGGATTCAGGGGTGCACTGCGGGGGACCACCTGGGGTGATGGGCTATGTGCCCACTGCCCACTAGATGTCACTGTCTCCTTCAAGATTTGGCCGAGTCAGCACCTGGGCCTGCAGTGGGTTCTCTTTCCTCTGTCTCCTCCACCTGCGATACCCAATTCAGCCTCCTTCCCAGAACACGTCCCTTCCACCTGGAGGAAGACCACGAGTTAGCTAAGTGTCGAAGGAGGGCAGGCAAGGGTGTTCCCAGTGGAGGGACCTGTGTGTACAAAGGCCAGGAGATGGGACCAGGCCGGGTGCTGTGGGCTTCGGGGCGGTGAAGGAGGTTCTGGGTGGCTGGAGCACGTGTGACATGGGAGGGTGTGGGGTGGAGTTGGAGTTGGACCTCATCTTTGCCCTGTCACCTTATTGTGGGGGCCAAGCATTACCTCGTCCCATCCTCCTGATCAGCCCAGAAGGGGGTGCTGTCGTACTTGGTGCTCAGAGAGGCCAAGTAACTGGCCTGGGGTCGCACAGCAAATAGTGGAGCTGTTAGGGAGCCCTCTCAAGGGGTAGCATCAGAAGTGGGGGAGCAGAGAGAAGTCTTGGGGTACCCATTGAGCCCTCTCAACCCTCAGGACCCAGCTCTTCTCCCTGTGGGGCCCTGCCTATCACCCCACCTCCCTAAGTCCCCTCCGCCCAGGTGCCTCACAGGCCTCGTTCTCTTGGCTGCCTGGGCTGGGACTCAAGTTGACCCTTTGAGGTTGTCCCTTCGCTCTCCCTCAGTGCCCCTCACACGAGGCTCCACCATGGGGAGGGGTCCCTCAAGCACCCAGGCGGTCTGGTGTCACAAATTGAGACATAGCTCTGGGCTCTCTGCCTCCAGGGGTCTTTGCCACCAACAGGGAAGTCTCAGAGGCCACCCGTCCATGCGTGGCTCTTCTCCTTGCTTGCTCTGAGTCTAAATCACACACCAGGTGACAAGGACAAGTGTGTTTCTGGGACAGCAGGGAACATCTGCAGTGGGAGGGCTGTAGACCCCAGGCTCTGTGGTCAGCAAACCCACCGAGGGGAGGACACAAGAAGAGGGTCCTGGCTGCGGGCGGGGGCTGGGTCAGAGCCCACGGCCACGTCGACGGTGCGTGCTGTGCTCATTCACACGGGGCAGTGAGGCTCAGGCTGGGGACGGGTGATGGGACGCACTGTGTTCCCTATGCCGTGCCCCCGGAGAACCTTCAGGCCTAGGAGAAGGGACGGGAGGGGAGGGCCTCCCCTGCGGCAGCAGCTGGGGTCTAGGCAAGGACCTGCCACCCACTCCGATCCCAGGCGGGAGCAGATGGGCAGGGAGAGGGGAGGCGGCAGCAACAGTTGGTGCTGCCAGCTTCTCGCTCCCCCGCGGCGGCGGGTGTGAGAAGCAGGGATAGGGATGAGTGGCAGAGCCCAGCCTGCTATCGGCACCTCCCTCTCATCCTGCCTTCTTGGCCCTTCCAGAGGCTTCTCCCCCAGACCCTCTGCCTAGAGCCTGCCCAGGAGGCCTGAAAGCCCTGTGGTCAGAGCCTGGGCTCGGGAGACCCATAGGCCCAACTGCCAGCCCAGCTCAGCAGCACCCTGGTTGCGTGACCCAGAATTACTGAGGGTGCCCCTCCCAGCCTCAGTTTCTCCATCTGTAAAATGGGGTGATGTCAGTGCCAACTTCTGAATCCTGACTCTCCCATATAGAGCTGTGTGACATTGGGTACGTTCCTGGCCTTCTCTGTGCCTTGGTTTCCCCATCTGTAAAATGGGGAGATACTAATACCTGGCTTGCACTGTTAGGGGGCTGAAAGGAGTTTATTGTGATAAAAGCATGTAGGGGGAGGGGATGCCAGGAGGCGTGAGCTGTAGGCTCTATCCTTGGCAGGGAGACTCAGAGGTCACCTAGGGGGACCTGAGTCCAACATCCCATGTATGGGGTATGGTCCGTAATCTGGTGCGATTTGTGTGCTTTGCATGTGTGGACTCATTCAACCTTACAGTGCCCTTAGGTTTGGCACCGTTCCTGTTACAGCTTTACAGATGGGGAAATGGGAGTGGGGGCGAGGGAGGGCCTTGCTCTGGGGCACTGCTCTGCGTGCTTCGCAGAGCCCTCCTCTCACCCGGCCTGACTCCGGCACCCAGTCCAGCCTCCGTCTGAGCCTCTGCTCACTCAGCACGCCTTGATCTAGGATTCTGGATCCTGTTACTCCTCTTCCCTGCCCTGCCCAGACCCACCAGCTTGGATCGCCCATCTGTCCCAGTCCCAGGGGCTGGACTGGCCCCGCTGCATGGTCAGCCCTGAGGTCTCACCCCTCCCCCACCTATCCTCCGCCTCGGGACATGCTTGCCCTGAACAGTAAAGGTTTTACCCCCAGCTCAAGGGGAAAGTGGGTGAGTGTTCCTAGTGGAAGAGGCATCTCGCTAGGAGGTTAGGAGTGGGTGGGTGATCTTGTGGGACACAGCCTGCTGGGGGAAGGCTGGGGAGGGGTGCTGGACTGGAGCGTGGGGTCCCTCTCCAAGGGCGTCAGACGTCCTGCCTGGGCCATTTCATCCTGGGGTAGTTCTCACATGTTTGCACATTGATTTATAGTAGAAGTCTTAGGAGATATGCGAAATGAAGTCACATTTGGTTAAGCATCTTACAGACACCTTCATTGGAAAGGAGAAGAGAAACTGCAATTGAATACATTCTCTGCGTCTCTCAGCTCGGAGGTTCCGAGCGTGACAGCGGGGAGCACGGGGCCTGGACGTGGCTCCTCGCCTTGCCTGGTGGCCGTGGGCACTGTGGCTCCCTTTCAGGACCTTGGTTCCTGCATCTGTAGTCGGTGTGGAATGACCCTTGTACAATGCCTGGGGGAGGCCTGGCGGGAGCAGGGGCCTCCTCTCCCACTTTGAGAAGGGACGGAGCTGGGCCAAGATCCCCCTCCACCTCCCTGCACGCTGCAGACGCCGCAGGGGCCTGGCTGGAGCTGGGCCATGTTACCGAAGGCCTGTCAGTCGCATGGCCCCAAGAGCCCAGCTCCCCCAGAGGGGCCACCTGGCCTTTTCCTGTCATGGAGTGGAGAGGGGCAAAGGGACCCGGGAGCTCCCGGGGAATGCACATTTTCCTGGTATCCTGTCCCAGAAGCAGGCCCTGAGTTCTTTCAAGGTGCAAGTGAGCGTAAGACAGGCCCAGAAGGCTGTGGGTGCTGCCTCCTGCATGTGCAGGGCAGGGGCGGGGGAGGCTACAGGGTTTAATCTCAGGGGTCTTTTGTCTTGTCCCTGCGCCCAGCAGCTTTCCAGGAGCCTCAGACACAGGCGGTCATGGACATGCCCATTTGCTCATCATTCTGTTGGACACACTTTCACTGTACCTGCTACCTGCCATAGCCGCAGGGAGCACAGCCTCCTGGAGCGCCCAGCCAGGGGCCCTTCCCAGCTGGGAGCCAGGTGAGGTAAGGCGGGGCGCCCTTTGACTCTGATGGCATCAGAGGATTCCGCACCCCCCAAATTCTCCAGAGAGCGCCCCCCCCACCCGCAGCCCCCATTGGGTTACTGTGCTGTCCTCAGAAAGGACATAGCCCCGTCACGTGGGGAGTTGTGGGGCCCCCACCCACCCCACGTAGCCTCTGCTCCCCAGGCCATCCCTGCTATAGTGGGAGGCCAGGCCTATGTCTCTGCCAGACTCTGCTCCTGCCAGCTGGCCTGGCCCTGCACTGTTGCCATGGCAATCCTTCAGCATGTTGTGGGCCTGCTGCTCCCCCTTCATCTCTCTCTGGGGCCAGAGCCACTTCGGGGAGGCCCCGGGGCCTGCCAGGCAGAGGGGAGGTTCCCAGAGGCCCAAGGGATCCTGGGCCCAGGCCAGGCCTTGATCCCTGCTGAGGGGTCTGGGCGGGGGTGAGGGGGGAACCTCCAGGCAAAGAAGGAGGGTTCCGCAGGGTAGCCAGGGAAATGGAGGGAAGCGACTCTACGAGGCCAGGACGGCTGTTTGGACCCCGCGAGTATGAAACTGAACCGTACGAAGTGGAAGTGGTAGTTTCATCCAGTCTGATCTGATCTGAGGTGCCTCCCAAGCATTTGTCACAGGAGTCAGAATCACGGGCCACGTCCCGTGGGCAGGAGAAATCCAACATGAACACACGAGCCACGTCCTTTCCAAGACCAGACCAGGGATCTCAAACTGTGTCCCCCGGCCGGCAGCGGAGGGTCACCAGGATCTGGTCAGAAATGCAAATTCCAGATGAGCAACTCGGCAGGGCCAGGCTATCTGTTTAACAAGCTCCCCAGGGACCCTGATGCTGCTCAAATGTGAGAACCCCTGCCCTAAAAAAATAAAAAATAAAAAATAAAGTAAGATGCTTTGCTTTTCTCACAGGTAAAAAAAAAAAAAGTTTGATGATCTTTGTTATTCATCCTTGAAAATAAACATGATGGTAATAATAATCAATGATGATACTGTCAGAGGCCTTTCCTGACCATGCTATTTAAAATGCAACCTTCCCCCCTCCCCACACTCCCCTCCATCCATCCCCGCAGTCTTCCCCCATGCCTCTAATCACCTCTAATGAGCTGTCAGGAGCAAGCAGGCTAGCCAGGGCCCTCCCCAGAGCCCCTCCTCCACACGACATCTACATGGCATGCTAGTTATGGTTCCTTACTGTCTCCTTCCCACCCCCAACCCCTGTGCCTAGAGCAGGGCCGGGCACCCCATAGGTGCTCAACGCATGTCTAATTGATGAGTGGAGGAACCCAGGCACCATTCTTTCAGCTCGGCCTGCCTCTTGTTCTCCTCCTGGGTGCCCACAACACACTGAGGTAGCCAAACACATGGTGCCCTTGTACCCAATACGCAGATGAGGGAACTGAGCCTCGGGGGGGATGGACTTGCCCATGGTCACCTGCGCCTCAGACACCTGCTCTGGTCTGGGTCCCAGTCCAGGTCCCCGATAATTGTTGGCAAATTCTGTTCTCAAAGATCAGCCATTCTGGCATTGCCCTCCTACCTCTGCCACGGGCAGGCCCAAGAGTCAAGAGCGCCACCCAGATGGAAAGCGCTCCCCCGGAAGTCTCCGACCCCGGGGTGGAGGCGGAGGTTCGGCGTGCAGCCGCGGGCCGGGAGGATGATGCCTGCCATGTGAGAGGCCCCTGGCGCGGAGACTCACAGCTAATTAGCTGTCAGGAGCGATGCAAACTCTCGCCCGGCCCCTCCCCGACAATCTCTCCCGGAATCGCCCTCTGCCACCGTGTGTCACCACATGATAAAAGGAAATATGTTCAAAGCTGAGCCACTAACAAGAGATGGGGAGGTTCGCAGACACAGAGAGAAGCAGATTGCCTCTGACACTCTCCGCAGAAAGGGGGATAAATTAAAACCATTAAAAAAATAATTTGTCATCGTCAGGTTTCAGAAAGAAGTTATTCTTGAAGGAGCAGGGCATCCTGAGCGTCGGCTTGCGGAAGCCAGCAGCGGGGCGCAGGGCCTGGGCCCTGGGTGTGAGACAGGCTCTGCCTCTTGCTACCTGTGTGACCTTGGGCACCTCACTCCTGTGCTGCAGTTTGCCCAAATGTAGAGTGGGGGTGATAAAAGTCCCTGCATCCTAAGGTTTAGGGGAGACCCTGTGTGATGAATGCATTGAAGTGTTTAGCATCTCAAAGACATCATAAATCATGATAAATCGCAGGTGCTTCTGTGCCCATGTTACTGCTCTGGGCACTTGGTCAAATCCTGGACCTCTGTTTCCCCATCTCTAGAATGGGGACAATACTAGCTCAGACTTCAGAGTTATTGGGAAAACTCAGCGAATGAATGAAGCACGAAGTGCTCAGAACACACCTGGGTAGGGGTTTGCTGTTTCAATGATCCATTCAAGGGCATTTGCTGGGCCCTGTGGGAGACACGGGAAGGTGGATGGCCTCAGGATAAGGGGACCAAAAAATGCTGAGCCCTCTGCGGCTGGCTGCCGGGGTTCTGGCAGACTGGGCTCGGTCAGTCCCTCACCCTGAGCTTGCTCTTATCTCTACCATGTGGCCCCCGTGGAACCTGCTGGAAGTGCTCCCTGGTGGTCAGAACCAGCTGGGCCACCCCCTTGTCTGCGGGGCAGGGAGAAGCACGCCCATTGCTGAGCCCCAACTAGCAGTCAGGCACAGTTCTGAACTCTACATGACTTCACTTATTGAGTTCTGGCAATAGTCCCTTGTACAGATGGGAACACGGAGGCCCTGAGAGGCCAAATTATCTCCCCAGAGTCACACGCCTAGTGCGTGGTGGCACCTAAAGGGCTCCAGGTGCGCCAGGCACATGACAACGGCCCAGTAAGTGCTGGCTGGCGCTGGGGCCGCAGCAGGGATGCTGTTGGCCGGAAAGTGCTGACTCTGCCTGGGCTGCAGGAACAGGAGCAAAGATGGAGCATCCTGGGGCAGAAGGACAGTACCCAGGTCATGGGGACGGCCTTGGCCTTCAGGCCCTGCAGGGTGGGAGGGGAAATGAGGGTGGCCCATGATGGCTCATAGCTTAGCACAATGGCTGAGCACCCAGCTCTCAGGCGTCAGGCCTTCCCCTAGGTGACCTCCTGAGAGAGGATGCGACCCTTTAGGACACAGCCTCTGTGAAACGGGGTGTCACGGGCTGTCTTGGCTGAATCCCCCCAAATGCAGAGCCAGGCCTCACATCTTTTCTACATGCCTCCCTTTCTCTCTGCAGCCGGGCTGGGTGGGTCAACAGATGTCCCCAGGAAAACACAAGGGCCCATCTGGATGCTGATGCTGATGCTGAGGACTGAGGCTGTGCATGGATTCTGTGTCCCTATGGACAATAGCCCCGTGCTCATATTACAGGACGCAGGGCTGGCGGTGGGCTCTCCATGACCCTGGCCTTTGCAGCACACTCGGGCTGATGGGCACGCACGGAGCGGTCACAGCTCACGGTGGGAAACGCGATGATGGTGGGCCTGCAGGCAGGAGCAGAGTGGCTTCCTGGAGGGGAGAGTGCTAAGGGGCGGGGTGGGGGGGCAGGAGGGTGTCGTGAGTCAGCCCTGTTGCCGTGGAAACACACTCCTGCTAGATGTAGCCACTGAGCTGAAATATTTGACCTTACCAGTATCAAGGTCACTGAAAATAAAGCCACGGTGTGACCTCAGAGACCAAAGGTGGTGGCAGGGTTGGGTAGCTGGGAGGGCTTGCTGGAGGGGGAGGGGTGGAGCTAGCCCCTCAGGGCTGCTGGGAGGGCAGGTGAACTGCCATGGGGTCCCTCCGATGGGTCGCCCCAGCCTGGGACCACCATCAATGGCCCTTTCAGGAGCCTGTACTGGGAGGGGCGTGGCCCTGCCCCACGTCCTCCAGCTGCCTTCCCTGCACCCTCCTCCCTGTCCCTTCAGCTCCAGCTGGACTAATGCCCTGTGCAGGGTCGCCACCTCTAGGAAGCCAGATCGGGGCTCCTACTGCCGCTGCTCCGGGGCTCCTGCCAGCAGAGCCCTGCACACTGGACTGGACCCCTTCCTGCTAATGTCTCTCCTCCTGAAGTTCTCCCTTCTCTGTGGGTCCCCCCACCTCAGTCTGTAATACTGATGTTCTCCATAGCGAGAACAATCCCTCAGAGGGAGGTCCGGCTACAACCTGAGCAACACCCTCATCCCAGGCCTGTGCAGCTCCACGCTGGTCGGTCACCCTTTCTGTGCCTTCAGGAGGGTCTCCAACCTCCCCCCACAGCAGCGGTGGCACTCTCTGTCTGACACTTTTAGATCCTCAGACTCCGGAGGCGTCGGCCAGGCCCTTGGAGACCCAGAGCACACATACCCACCCCGGGCTGTTCTCCTTTATTTCTCGCTGCCTCCTTCCTAGAAAGGGATGGGCAGGGAGGACAAAGATGTACAGAATAGAGCTCAGCCCAGGGTGGGTCCCTAGCCAGCCTGGGCATCAAGGAGGGCTTCCAGGATGAGGTGACACCTGAGTGAGATTTCCACACTCTCAGTGCCACTAGGTGGGAAAGGTGGGATGGGTGTTCCAAATGGAAGGGGCATTTCACCTGGAGGTTAGGGGTGAGTGGCCATGGGGCACAGTCTACTGCATGGTGGCTGGGGGCATGCTGGACGGGGGACCGAGGCCCCTCCTCCAGGGCCTCAAGTGTCCTGCCAGGGCCATTTCATCCTGGGGTTTCATCTCAGGGGCAGAGAGAGCCCCTGACAGATGGAAAGTAGTGTCTTTGTGTGGACACGTGTCCTGGACACAGAGTGTGATACCTGCCTCCCTGATCCCCCCCACCCCCACCCCCAGATCCTTTCTGGAGCACAAGGAAACCCCTTCTCAGACTGGCCGCCTGCAGCTGGATAAACCAGCCCACCGTCCCATGGGCCTTGGCCTCACACCCAGCTGGACCTTTTCTGACTTTCGCACGCTTCTACTCTGGGGAGCCCCTGAGTTCATGGGGCTCAGTGTATTGCACATAGATTCCTTCCATCCTCACCATCTTTTTATTTTTATCTTATTTCTGATTTAGTGGTGCTAGGAGCACCCGCCCCTCAACTTTCCATCCTCGACACTAACGTCTCTCTGAGGCCTGAGACCAGCCCTCAGCCCGGGGCTAGAGGAGGGAGGGGAGCGGTGGGTTGTGGGTGCCGCCGCGAGGTCTGCGCGCTGTGGGGCCCATCGTGCCTGGTGTCTGGTGCCCGGCTCCGTGGGGCTTCTTGGGGGCTCAAGCACTCTCTCTCCTGCCGGTCCCCCAGCAGCAGTCATTCCAACATGTGCAGAGTCACAGAAGAAGGCTGTGAAAGGGGTCCCTCCCTCTGTTGGGAACCCCTGGTGTGGGGTGTGTCTGGAGCGTGTAAGCAGCAGGGCCAAGGGGGTTAAGTCCTTGCATTTTGAGATCAGACTGGGTTAGTGTGTGATGCCAGCCTGGCGACCTGGCCTCTCCGTGCCTCGGCCTTTGCCGCTGAGAAGTGGGACGGGAAGGGCTCAGCGGCTGCGTGCGGGCTGTGGTAAAGAGTGAACAGGCTGGCACTCCCGGAGCGCCAGGAGGGTGTCTGGCGTGCTGTCAACGCGCAGTAAGCATCCGCCGTTCTCCCGGTGCTGCTGGCGGGGGCGGGGGAGCTGCTGCCCTGGATGGCCACATTGGGAATGATGGGAGGGGAACAACTACCGTTTTGTTCTTCCGAGCGAGCAAGCAGTGGAATTAGATGAACAGGGCCTGCAGGTAGGTGCAGCAAGCATAGACGGGGGTGGGGGGTGGGTGCTGAAATGAGCTTATTTGCAGCAGGAAAAGCTTGTCACCAGTCTCAGTTGCCTGGCATGCTTGTTTCATAAACAAAGCAGAGGAGCTTGGGGCCGCCCTCTGGTGGGGGAGGCAGTCCTGACTTCGGTGAATGGGACCCGGCTGCTCAGACACGCTGTCCCCTTCCCGCTGAGCTGGACATCCTGGGACCCAGTCTCTCTCCTCCGGACCCCTTCTGGCCTCTCTTGAATATGCCAAGCTTGTCTCTTGTCACTTGGACCCCCCACCCCTCCTTTGTCCTCAGCCCCCATCCTTGAGGCCCCGTGCTCTGATGAGCACCCTGCAGTGAGGGTCTCCACCCTGGGCGCCGAGTGAATGCAGCGCAGACCCTGGGCTGCCGTCTGGCCCCGGGGCCGTCACTCCCCCATGCTGCTGGGGCAGGCCCTGAAAGGACACGTGTGCAGGGCAGGCCCTGGGCGGGGTGGGGGCGGGGGTGGTATCTGCTCTGCACAGGGAGTGGGGATGCAGGACTCTGCCCGCACCAGGTGTATAGGCTCGTGTGACCTAATGGCACATTTCTCCAGTGAGCACCCCAGGGTCGGGAGGTGAGGGTCCGTGTCCACGGTCGGCCTTGTCCCACCCTGGGCGTTCTCTGCCCTGTGCTGCTGAGGACGGTGGCTGCACTCCCCGCGGGAGTAGCCTGGAGGCCCTCAGAGTCTGAGACAGGCGACAGAAATGATGGATTCCAGGCCTTGGCGCCGGCTCAGGAGGGAGGAAGGGAATCGCTCATGCTGTCAGGGGAAGGCTGTTCCAAGGACCCCGAGGCTCCCAGGGTGGCGTGGGGGTGGAGCAGCCTCCTCCCCAGGCTGTAGACACCTTGGGGGCTGGCGTGACCTGTTTCTGCTCTGCAGGGACAAGGCTGTGGCAACGTGCCTTCTCTGCAGTCGGGAAGGAGTGATTTGAGAGGTGGGAGAGGCATGACTTTGCTCATTGCTCAGTTAGGGAAACTGAGGCCCTAAAGGTGAGTTAATGCTTGCCGGGTTCCATCAGGGAGGCCTTGACCTCCCCTCCGGCTTCTGCTCAACCAAATTTGGGGTTGCTGACAGCGAGCTCTCAGAGTGACCTGGGGCTTCCCTTTAACAGGGCTGGGCCATCGTCCACCTGGAGGGCGCCCAGGGGTGGAGCTCAGCACAGACTTCCTGCAAAGGCCCTGGCAGCCACTCTGGCCCTCCCCAGGAGCCAAGTGGCCTGCACCCTGCGGACCATTTCTTCCTAACGGTGAGGTAGCTGCTGTTGTCTCGCCCACTGCACAGGTGGCAAGACCGAGGCGAGCAGGTCTGTGTTGCTGACTGTCACACAGCAGACGGGACAGAGCCGGGTGCTGAGCTAGACTCCTAACAGCTGCTGTGCCCCTTCCTCTCCAGGAAGCGAAGGGGTGCGTGGGCTTGCAGAGACAGACTGCGAGCAGGAGGGAGGGGGTGAGTGTTTTCTGGAGGTGCGGGGGCAGAGACAGAGATCTAGTGGATGCTTGCGGGTGCTGGTCAGTTGGAGTCCCCTGCGATTTCATCCTTGTGGAAAACCCTGTGTCACCCACATCTTTCAGTGCCCTGAGGGACTGACATCTGATTCAATGTCACATGACCTGCAGGGGAGAGAGTGGAGTCTGGAGCCCTCACTGCATCCTGCCCCTCCCCACCTTATCCCCCCCCACCCCCCCCCTGCTGTTGGACTTCCCGTGTCCACCGAGCTGGGGGGCAGGAGGGAGCCTGCGGGGGTGGCTCAGCCCTCAGCCACAGGCCCTTAGTCCCTGGAGCAGCGGCTCCTTCCTGCCTCAGAGCAGGGGATGTGTCCCCCGCTCAGCTAATTATGTGGAAAATTGGAAGAAATTGCACAAGCCTCGATGGGAAACGAGGTCAGGGCTGAAGGTTATCAGAGCAGCAGTGGCCGCCAGCCGGCCTCCCTGGAGACTCCCAGGCCCTCCTGGGAGGCAGAGCGTGTCTGAGGCCCCCTCCCCAGCCCAGGGTCGGGAAGTGGGGGAAGCAGCGGGCCCCTGACCTCACTCTCCCGCAGTGGGTTGCCCTATCCATAAAAACCTGGAAGCCAATAGACCAACTTTCCCATCTATCAACCTGACTCCCCTCTCTTCTCAGTCACCTCCTCAGAGGCTCCCCAAGGACCCTGGGCATGAAAGGAAGTGCTGGGCAGTAGAGGGCTAGTCGTGGTCCCTTTAGGGACACTGCGGGGGCCGGGCAGGAAGGGAGGGCAGTGGATGTGTGGGGGAGGAGATGGGAGGTGCTGGGGTGCCCATGTGTGCAGAAGAAGCCAAACCCCTTACTTCGTCCGTGCCTCACTCTCTCGCTGTCTCCAGCACCCCACTCAGCAAATATTTATTGAACACCTACTGTGTGCCAGGCATATGCTTCCTCTCTAGCCAGACTTATTTTTTTCCCCCTTCTCTGGAACACATACACACTTCCCCTGACCCCAGAGTCATTTCCTGCGCTGGCAAACTCCTACTCACCCTTCCGAAGAGTCCTGCAGGTGGCCCTCCCCAGGCAGCCAGTGCGTGGGCACCGTCTGCTGTGCTGGCTGAACATGGGCATTGGAGTCACATGCCTGGTTCAAGCCCTGCCACAGCCTAACTGGCGACCTTGGCCTCACCAGCCGCTTCTCTGAGCTTCAGTTTCATCTGTGGAATGGAGATAATGGAAGTGTCTGTGTCAAGATTAAATAAGTACTACGTGTAAAGAACTCGGTTCCCTTCCTGTCACGGCCCAGGGGCGGGTGTTGTCAGGGTTTGTCACAGTAGGTGAGGAGGGGGTCGTCTCTCAGCCGGCCCAGCCCACAGGCCTGGGCCTCAGGAAGGGTCGTTGCTCATCTGCTCCCAAGCCTCTGGCCTGGGTAGGCAGGGGCTCCAGAGAACGTCGGTGCAGGGGCAGCACTTAACACAGAGCCTCTCCTGACTGTGACACTGCACCCCCAGGTCCTCCTCCTTATGGTGACGATGACGGTGATGATACAATGACCGGTCACCACCACCCAACAGGGGCGGCCCAGCAAGCCCCTCCTTCCCTGCTCTGCACTTTGCACGGGGCCCCGCCTTGCCTCCCCTTTCCCACTGGCCCCCACGCCCTGTAGGTCCTCGGTGGAGAGCAGTGTGGGTAGTGGGTGTCAGCGTTCTGGGGGGAGGGCGTTGCAAGTCAGGGGAGTCAGCTTTGGGCTGCAAACTGCTTAGAGTGAAGGGCAGCCTTTGTGGGTGTCCAGGTGTCGGACTGAGTCATGTCCAGCTGCCAAGGATGGAAGGGAAGTGGGAGAGGCTGGCCTGAGGCCCCACTGCTGCCCTCTGAGGGGCAGCTGTCCCCAGAGTCCCCGGGGCCTGGACAGTTCACCTGTCAGCACAGATTCAGCGGGAGGGGTCCCAGCCATCCCACTGAATCTGCATTCTTCGTGGGGACCAGCAGGAGTTCCCCTTCCGGAGAGGCACTGATTCTGGCCCTGGCCACACTCAGGGTGAAACCCCTGGCAGAGGGCTGGGGGTTTGTTAAGGAACATGGGAAGGAACCGAAGAGAGTGCGGTAGCGCCATCTGTGCCAAGGTGGCCCCGTTTTTCTCAGACAAGACGAAAGCCAGACTGGCTGAGAGTTGACACAATGACAGCTGGAGGGGAAAGGTGAGGGCTTCGAGGCCACCACCCCTTGGGGTGGACTTTAGGGGTCTCCTCTCTCCACTCAAAGCTGCCCAGACACAGGGTCTAAAGGAGGAGACCCATTTCTACTGTGGGTGGTGGGCCAGCTCTCCCCACCTTCAGGCAGGATCCGGTTTCAACCAGGGCTCTGGGAGTGTGGGGGAGGGGAGGCTGTCCGTGTTGTCCTCTGAGCCCAGGATTTCCCGCATGGTTGCCCCGGACGGGCAGGGCTCCATTCTACAGATGGAGAAAATGAGGGCAGAGCTGTTCAGAAACGTGCCTGAGGCTACACTGGAGCCACACCATTTTTTCTTCTTTATTGTCATGCTGTTTAATACGGAGGTTGAGGGATGAAAATAAAGGAGCCGCCCCCACATCCAGTTTCCTCCTGATTGACAGCCAGCAGCCTCCTGAGGGCTGGTGGGCTCCTCCTGGGGGACCATCCCAGGTCCTTCCCGGGTAAGGCGAGGTGGCCGCCCCAGCGGCAGCGGAGGCTGATGGGGAGGTGGGCATAATTGACTCGTAACATACAGACCGTGACAGGCTGTCATCTGTGTCAGGCTCGGGTGGGAGTGCACCTGTTAGCGCGTGTGTGTGCTCTGTGTGCGTGTGCATGCTGTGTGCGCGCGCGTGCTCCCTCCCTCGGGTTTTAAGGTAACAAACAACCTTTCCTGATTAGGGAAAGCCTTACAAATGCAATGCGGGTGGCAGACAGGGCTGGGAACCCGAACAGAACAAGGGACCGCTGATGCCTTGGAGCTTTCTCCCACGCTCTGCCTGCCCAGCTCCTCCCTGAGCCTGCCACCCCCGCCCCTGCCAGAAACCCCACTCTCTGGCCTCCCTGCTCCCCTGTAAACCCAAGCCAGGGGAAAGGCCTCCAGTGCCCCTGAGGAGTAGCCAGAGCACCTGCATGCCTTGCGCTCGGCAGCAGGTTCCCCGGGCCCTGGGGTGAGAGGCAGCCCTGCAGGAAGGGCCCTGTGCTTCACACACACACACCGTGGGCCAACCAGAATCAGGTGCAGTGCGTCACGCAGCTGCATTTCAAGGACATTGCGGAGCATTTTGGAGTTTGCATAGCCGGTGCATTTTGTAAGTGTGAAAACAGGCCCAGAGAAGCTGAGTGACCTGCCCTAGGCTGCACAGCCGGCAGATCTGGGATCCAAACTCAAGTCCACTGGGCTCCACCCCCAGGCCCTTCCTACAGTGCTATCACAGTGCCTTCTACTAGGGGCCTGGGGTGGCTTCACCCCTCTAGAGTCACTCTGGCTAGAAGGGACTGGACAGGTGCTTGGTAGTGACCTCGCTGGGCCGCTGGCCCCCTGAACAGACTCCTGGTACGCCAGCCTTCCGCCCTGCCTGTCACCACACAGCTCTGCAGACCTGGGGGGTGAGAAAGCACTGCCCAGCGCTCATCCGTCTGGGTCCTGTGGGCCATCGCAGCCAGCGCAGTGACCATGGTGACCAGCTGCTCTCCGCTGGCATCGTTCAGGAGCCCCATCTGCTGTCCTCCTCCAGGGCCATTTGTCTTGGTGACATCAGGGCTTTACTCCCTCTGCCCAGCTGACTCTCTGAGGATGCAGCCCACGTGGACATTCGGCCCAGCGAGCTCCTGATGCTGAGGTAGCCAGAGGTGGATTTTTCCATTTGCATCCTCTTTTCAAATATTTTCAGAATCTGGAAACAATTAAAGCAGCCCAGTGGGGGCCGATTTTATTAAATCAAAGCGTGCAGGCTGTTGTGTTTGCCGGGTTGATGCTGCCCTGGGCTGCCTGCTTTGTTACTGCTCGGTCCTGCGTGCGGCCTTGAAGGAAGCACGCGCCAGAGGGAGGCAAGATCCATTTACTAATCCTCGGAAGGCCGGCTCCCGCAAGCTGCAGAGAACGTCGCCCCGGGTGCTTCCGGGGTGGGAGAGATTCTGGATGAGGTCTTGCCACCCGCTCTGGAAAGAGCAGTTTCTAAATGGGCCTGTCTGCTGCTTCCGACAGCCCATCCATCCCGGGCTAGACGGAGGACGGAGGGATGGAAAGCAGGCACACTGTGCGGTCTTTGTGTGTCTGCGTCGTCTTCTGCCTCGGCTTATCTCTCAGCGGGAGCCAACACCCACGGAGCAGTGGTGGGTTTGAAGGCCCTGAGGTGCTGTCAGGCCCCACCGTACCCCTGTCTCCCTTACCTCTTCGTCTTGCGATCTGGCCTCCCACTGCCTGCCCCTGGCTGGACCTCTTTTCCAGGTACTTCCCGGGGTCCCAGGAGCACATCCAGCTTGTTGCAGGGCAGGCCAGGAGTGCTGGAAGTCAGCGCCCTTCACCCTTGACCTCAGGGAATTGGTGTATAGGTACCCCAGCTCCCTCCCATCAGGAGGATCGCCCCCCAGAGCTCCAGGATGGAGGGCGATGGATTGAGGGCTGAGCGTCCCACTCAGCCAAGCTCTCTCTGCGGACATCCTTTGCCTCCCTGCCCTCCTCCCCCGATACCTGCTGTCCTGACACATCTGCTTGCACTTGGGTCTTCGTCACCCTCTGCTTTGTTCAGTGGGATGCAGAATCTGGCTTGGGGACATAAGGTCTTGGGAGCTGGTGGCAAGGTGTCATTGTGGTTATTGCATCAGCTGTCTTTTGGGGGCAAATGGAGAGGCGTCCCCCAAAGCCTGAAAACTCCGCCAGTCGAGGGAGACAAAGGTTGCAAAGTGCTGACCTGTCATTTACCCTGTCCCCAGTCAGGGCTGTGAGAAGCAGCCCTGGCTTACAGCTGGAAACAGAGGCTCAGAGAGGTCAGGGGACCTAGCGGGTTACAGGCCAGCAAGGGATCTTCTGACCCTGTAACCTCCTTTTCCACTGTCTTGGGCACCTGGGGCAGAGTCCCAGAGGGGAGGGCAGCATTGCCTGGAGGGAAAGGGTCAGGGAGGAGTGGTAGTTTCTGGGTTACATTCTGGTAAAGACATGTTCATTCTAGGGCAGCAGCCGGAAGCCCCCAGGGCAGGGGTGGGGGACCTCAAGAGTACCTGTGGGGCCCTCGTGGCCAGTGTCTACAGGACACTTTCTCGAAAGGACTCTTCTTGCAAACATGCTCCCTCCTCTCCCTTCCCTCTGGGGAGGTGGCTCCCTGAGGAATGCAGATGGACAGGCCACTGTGCGTGAGTGACCCTGCCAGACTCGGGCTGCCCACAGCCTGGGTGCCAGGTGCAGGCGTGTCCCCAGGCCGACCATGAGCTGAGGGACAGGAAGCCCCAGGCTCTCTCTCCTACGCGGTTCTCAGTTTTGGGGGCCGCCTCACTCCAGCCTTGCCCATGCTTCGGAATGGCTTTGAGTGTGGGGACGATCCGTTCCTGCGGGTTCAAAGGAACCACGTCTGGTCCTCCCAGCTTTCCAGTTAATCCTTTGACAACTTCTTGGTTTCTTCCTGGGTTTAAGGTCTGTTCATGTTTCTACTTCTCAAATACATTTTGGCACATTTTACTCTCTGGAAAACTGTCTGATTTGGGCGAGATCTTCCTCCGTGCTGTGCGTGCCATGTTCAGCCGCACATGGCGTTCCATGAAGCCGCTGAGCGTCTGCCGGATCGGCACCCAGCACCCCTTCCCGCCCGCCCGCCCCAGGCCCAGGTTCCTAGCACCTTTCTTGAGAGGCCGCTGGTTGGCCTCCCCCTGCGCCTGTCCCTCCTGGCAGTGCCAGGGGCTTCAGGGACATGAGAAGGAGCAGAAGAGAAGCCTGTGGTGCTTCCCGTGCCAAGGTGTCCCTGTTCCTCTCAGGCAGGGATGGGAGCTGGGACCGGCGGGGAGTTGACACAATGACAGCTTAGAGGGGAAAGGTGAGGGCTTCGAGGCCACGCAGGCCTGCTCCACCCAAGCTGTACCCTCAGAGCTAGGGGACTCCAAGCAACTGCTCAGGCTCTCCAGGCCCCAGTGTCCTCATCTCTAATGTGGGGTGACTGTCACCCGCTGCAGTGGGGGGTACAGGGGTTGAAAGGCAGACACGGGAGCACCAAAGCTAAGCAAAGGTGCACCCGAGAGGGGTGGAGTGCTGAGTGTAATCACACCCCAGCAAGCCTGACTCGGGAACATTGTAAAGGAACGTGTGCCTGAACGTCCACAGCGGCACTGTTCACAGTAGTGAGAAGGTGGGAACAGCCCCAGGGTCCACCTACAGGTGATAAACGGGATGCGCTCTATCTACACAACGGAGCCATGAAGCGGACTCAGCCAGGAAAAGGAGAGACGCACTGACACACGCCACAACATGGATGAACGTTGGGAACATCGTGCTTAAGTGAAAGAAGCCAGACACGGAAGGGCACATATGTATGATTCCACTTATATGAACTATCCAGGATAGAAAAATCCGTGGAGACGGAGCAGATCAGGGGTTGCCAGGGGCTGGGGGGGTGGATGGGGAGTGACAGCTGACAGACGTGGGTTTTGTCCGGGGCGATGAAAATGTTATGGGGCTCAGTCGAGGTGGCAGTGGTACGACACAGTGAATGTACCAACTGCCACTGAATGGTTTCCTTTAAAGTGGCTGAATGTTCAGGTTTATCTTACGTGTACCTTGCTGTCACCACCACAGAGAGCTGAAGGAGAGGAGGGGGTGTGGCCGTGTGCCTCGTGACGCCCTGGCGGTGACTGCTGTCATGGCTGTCCTTAGGCCCGGCCCCCAGGCTCGTGCGTGGCCTGGGGTTCCAGCAGCTGCGCACTCGGCTCCCTGTGGGAGTGAGGAACTGCATCAGGGCTGCGGAGAGCAGGGCACGCTCTGCAGGCCAGGTGCCCCTTCCCCTCTCCCCAGTGGAAGGAAGTGAACCCAGAGCTCTGGTCCAAGCTGGTCTAGTCACTGGCACCTGGACACCGCAGGCTCCCCAGGGCCCTGGCCCTGCTCCTTCTGCAGTTCACGGGGAGACGACGATGCACTTGGTGCAGTGCCTCCTTCAGCAGCCTTGAGAATCAAAGTGTTCCTAATTATGGCTCGTTGGCCGCCCCTGTCCAGTGC
The DNA here is from genome assembly GCA_039655065.1 of Glossophaga mutica. Classification (NCBI taxonomy): domain Eukaryota; kingdom Metazoa; phylum Chordata; class Mammalia; order Chiroptera; family Phyllostomidae; genus Glossophaga; species Glossophaga mutica. The sequence continues at coordinate 28,692,446 of CM077315.1, forward strand.
TGGGAGGTGATCAGCAGCGAGAGGCCACACACGGTTCTGCCGGGGCTGGCCACTGAGCGTGGCATGGATGGTCAGCTGGCCACAGGCGCTGACTGGGCCTGTGCTGTACCCTGCCTACAGACAGAGGAAGATTCTGGAATGCATAGCCTCAGGAATTGGGAGGAGGGTGGGTGATTCCATGCCAGGACAGCCAGCCAGAGCTCCTTAACACTGAAGGAAAAGCCAGACATGAAAGCCACATAGAAGGCAGGCAGGGGCAGGGGGTGGAAGGTGGAAGCCCAGGCCGAGGGTCCTGAGAAGCCCAGACGTGGGAGGCCGTGAGTGCAGGACTCTGAGGGGCTGTCCTCTGGGAATGGCAGGAGCATCTTGAGGGAAGGGCCTGGATCTCACACAGGGAGGAGCCTTGCCATGATCTTCCTCACCATACTCATCATAAATATCCACTGAACGCACGCAAGCCATACCAAGGGAAGGAGAGAAGGTTCTGAAGCCAGCACCCAGGATGACTATCCCTGGGTCCATGGGGTCAAGGTCGAGTCCTGGGGCCTGACCTGGAGTTGGGGAGCAAGTCAGGGCACAGGGTCCCAACACGGGAACATTAAGGTTATGCCCCTCTAACCTCAGGCCCCAGACCCAGGTGGGAGCCCAGTGGAGGGGCACTGGAGTGCTGAGCCCCAGGCTCCCAGCAGATGGCGACCTTGGTCCAGGAAGGGAAGAGGCTTACCTGGGACAAGGCAGATGGCTGAGCAGCCCTGCCTGCATGCTGCCCCAGTTTATTTCTGCATGGGTGGGTGCAAGGCCTCACATAGGCCCTCTCTCAGCTTCAGTGGGGCTGTGGGCGAAGCCAGAGTGGGTGCTTCCTCAGTCCCTGGGCCTTGGAGTCCCCATACCAATAATGGGCATATTTTCCACCTTGGAGAGTGGGGAGCTGATAGGTAATTGAGCCATGGACTGGTGTGGCACCTGGTAGGTAGCCAGAGCCTCAAAGAAGCTGGTTCTAACCACTAGATTGTGTTGGCAGGGTTCCCATCCCTGCTTTGCAAATGAGGAAACTGAGGCCCAGAGAGGTTGAGTTACTTGTCCAAAGACAACCAGCTTAGAGGACTAGACCAGGCCAGTTGTCTTCCACCTTGTAGGGCAACTGCAAGACCCGTCTGGTGGCTGCTAGTTTTCACTGCGCACTTGCTGTGTGCACTGTTTCAGCATCTTACACAAATCTTCTCACCTAATTCAATGGGGGAAACTGAGGCAGGAGATCCTAAGGAAGGTGGCCCAGGAGCCTCAGTGCTATTTCTGCACACAGAGGGGACATCAGGTCCCCATGGGCCTGTCTCTGCACACAAAGGGGACATGGGCAGCAGGACAGGCCGCCTCAGAGGCTCTCCTGGCTAAGTTCAGAGGAGGCACAATGGTGGCCCCGCTTATTCTAATCACATCATGCCATTTAAACCTTACAGCTGCCACGTAAGAGAGGTCATTGTCATCGCCCCTATTTTACAGATGCCAAAGCTGAGGAGAGAGGTGCCCAGTTCTCTGGGCCAAAGTGCAGGGTTTGATCCCAAGTGGGTGAGGGACTCTTGTGGACTCACCCTCCACGGGCAGGGAGGAACTCCTCACCGGCCCGGGCCCCGGGGGTCTTGGTCTTCTTGCTGCGGAGCCTGGGTCCCAGGTGGTGGGAGCAGTGGTGGCCTAATCTGCTCCTTGAGGCAGGGAGCCCTGCAGCCCGTTAAGGGAGGGAGAAAGAGCGTGCGCCAGAGAGACCATCCATGTGTGAGGGAAACACAGGTCAGCTGCCTCCCGCACGCCCCAACCAGAGACCTGGCCCACAGGCCAGGTGGGCGCCCTGACCGGGAATCAAACCAGTGACCTTTCAGTTCCCAGGCCAGCACTCAAGCCACTGAGCCAACCAGCCAGGGCTGGTTTTGTTTTTATTTGCTTGTTTTCCATTAACTTCTTTGAAAAAGGTGACATTGTACTTAATAATGCAAATTAAAAAAAATATATCATTCAATCCTGAACTGACTTGTGCTTCCTTTATGAGCATGAATTCATGAAATTTTTGGTTACTATTGGTTTTTTTACCTCAAGAATTGGGAGGGGGTACGTTTTTACCCCAAGTTTTTAAAAGTGCAAGTGGTGTGATATTGTGTGGTATTGAGTGCGAGGCTTCTGGGGCCCGGCGTGTTCCTTCAGCTCAGGTGATGAGCGAGGTGGCTCACGCCCTGGCGGGCGAGAAAGTCGTGGGGCGGGCAGTGGGCAGCTTGTAGTCTGGGTCCCTGGGGTGGGGACCCAGGTTTTCCCGTTCCTGGTCCTGGCATTCCTTCTCCCCAGCCGGCCCACCATTCCTCCTGCTTAAAGCAGCTCCTTGGCCTGGAGCCTCAGTGTCCTCGCCTGTCACGGGGGTCGAGCTGTCCCCGCTGCTCCTCCAGGCTGTGGAGGAGCCATGGAGCCCTGTGTGTGCATGCCTGTGTGGCTGCCAGGAGCTGTGCCGGCGCTGGGGGGTGGCTGTTTGCTGAACCTGTTTCTTTATTCTTCACTCGGATCCCCGGGGGCTCTCTGTCCCTCCCCTGCCCAAGTTAGGGTCAGAATCTTGAGAACAGTTGCCTTTCTTGGTGGAAAGAACAGCATTTCAGAGCAACAAGGGCTGCATTCTGGCCAGGTCATTCTCCAGGGAGACACCATGTGTTGAGTTCCAGTGGGCTAACCCTAGGAGCTATCAGTGCAATTACTTCATTCTTTGCACCCGTAGAGTTCGTGGGGAGATCCAGCCCTACCCAGACCCCAAAGAGCACGCCCTTCACCCAAGGGTCACTGAAGTCAGCACTTTCCTTGGCAGTTTTCCTCGAGCTGGAAGGCCTGCCGCTCTGTTCCAAAGCCCATGTAATTGTGGAGCAGATAGAGCTGGCCCTGCCGGGAGGCCACGTTCCCCTGCAATGGAGCCAGGGAGTGGTTCTGGGCTAGGTGGCCAGAGGGTTTGGGGAGTGGGCATCCAGGTCCTGCTTCTCCCTGCCCCGTGACCTTCGTCAAGGCCCCTCACTGGTCCAGGCTGAGGCTTCTCCACCAAGACTGCTTCCAGCACCGAAGCTCTCCCATTCCACCAGTGAGGGGTCCTCTCCTGGGCTGAGGTCACTGGGACCTTATTTGGGGATTTCCCTCCCCCTTTCATTGTCCCTGCAAACTGTTATCATTAGTTTACAAAAGGTCACCCCCTGCTTCCTTGTATTTGCATAAATGCTTTCTCATTTTCAAAGTCCTCTGAGGACATTTTCTCTGTAACTGTGTCCAGCTTCTTAGAAAACCAACTCAGGGAGAAGCAGGAGTGGGGGCCAGGAGAAGGTTCCTGGGCCAAGCTGGTGTGGCCAAAGTTGGCTCCTCGGGACCGAGGCATCTCGAGTCCTGAGTCGGCAGCAGGGCCGGGACAAAGCTCACCTGGGAGGGCCAAGCCAGGTGCCCTCCGTGCACCCATGTTTCTGGTTGGATATGGGGGACTTTGGGAAGACTGGCTCTCTATGCTCTAAAGTTGCTTCAGAAAAGACCCAGAAAATAAACCCACAATGCATGCAGCCTCTTTCAACATAAGCACCATTAAGCTTCAGAGCTGCAAGGAATCACACAGGTTGTCAGTTCTGAACCTTCTGGGGGTGGAGCAGGGGGCCATCCAAGGCCTGGAAAAGCCAGGTGACTTATCCGAGGTCATGAATTCCTGACAGCAGGCAAGTGATGGCTTCTTCCTGGAACAGCACTTAGCGGTGGTGTTCACACCCCAAACCAGCCGCAGAGCAGCTCAAAGCAGCCCCAGCCACAAGTTAATTAACCCTCCCAGCACCTCTCCAAAGGAGATAATTATTACTCATATCCCCTCCATAGGTGGTTAAACCAAGGCCCACAGGGGCTGCGAGAGTGTATTAAATGCCAAATGGAGAAGTTACTCTGCATCGAGCTTAATCTAACCCGCCTCTTCATTAGTCGGGGCTATTAGTCTCCAAGTACTTTCAGAGGCTGCATTTTTGTTGTTTTCTTCTAAAAACCATATGCAACACTCCAGAAAAAGAAACCCCGGAAGGATGTACGGCATACGACCTGGTTTCCCATGGGCGGCACGGAGGCCAGTGGTGTGCTTGGGGGGCGGGGGGAGGTCCCACCCAAGGCTGGGCTGTCTTTTGTGGCTCAGCCCACTTCCCGGGTTACGGGTGACATACCTATGGGGAAGGAGCATGGAGAAGCTGGGTGCAAGAGGTTAGGGTTCCTCTGAGCTTCATCGCCACTGCCTTGAGGTCTGCAAACCACGCTGGAGAGACTCACCTTGTCCGAGCAGGGCACGGTCACCACGAGAGCGCCGATTGTTTAGCCGGAAATCGCAGGTGCCCGGGGTCAGCCACCCGAAGTACAGAGCACTCGCTGCCATTGCTTGCAGCCAAGGGAACTCCAGAGGCTCTTGTTTTTTCCTAGGAGCATTCTTATTATGAATGGCAACTTCCCTCTTTCTATCCATCATTTTATGTGTTTTCTATATCAGGGTTTTGTAAGTCCAGATTTGCCTTTATCACCTACTGTAAGGTTTCCTAGTTGATTTGTAGAACTCAATGCTGTATTAATGCCTAATGCTGCATAACCTATCTCTCCCCAAACTTGCTGGCTTGAAACCGTAGTCATCGTTGACTATCTCGCGGTTTCTGTGGGTCGGGACTTTGGGAGTGGCTCGACTGGGCAGTTCTGGCCTAGGAGGTGGGAGGGTTTGCTTCCAAGGTGGTACCTCCACATGGTGGGTGAGTTGGATCCTATCTAGATGAAGGGTCTCTTCATAGCACTGCTTGAGAGACCTCGCAACATGGCGGCTGGATTCCAGGAGCCAGTGGCCAAGAAGATACGGTGGAAGGGGTGTCCTAGGTGGCTGAGCCTCAGAAGTCACAGACTACCCCTTCACTGTAGTTCACCAAGCACACACATCTCTGTTCTGTTCTTCTCCACTCTTGTTCACTGGTCTCCGACAACCCCCATCCTTGCTCAGTCCTGACCGAGGGTTGGATTGACAAAAGCTGGCAGTGCCCTGCTGGGGGCCCTCAGACGAGCTGGTACCAGCCCTATTGTGTGCTCCAGGCTTCTTAGTTCCGTTTGGCTTCCAGCTGGGTCTCTCTCCCTTTGACTCCTGAGGCTGCAGCCAAAGCTGAGCCACATGCCCTCTTGTTCTGGAGCACAGAGGGCGTATGGCTCGTGAGAACCCCCCCAGCCCTCATGCACATTCCGACTTAAACAGAGTGGGCGGCTGAGAGCTCAGGAGGCATCCTGGTTTTTGCCCACTGCTGCCAGTGAATGGGGTTGGGTCGTTGCTGGATCCTTGGACACCCTCTCTGGGGGTGAACACAGAGTTCCAGAAACCAGTTTCATTGCACCATACAGCTTTGTCAGGCCCGTGGACCAAAGGAAGGGCACCAAAACAAAAGTAAAAACAATGCCCACGGTTGTTTATGCAGCTGGGTCCTGTTCTGAGTGCTTCCTAAGTGCCTTAGCTCATTGAATCCTCAGACAATCCTGAGGGACTAGAGACTGTTATTCCCATTTTATAGATGAGGAAACTGAGGCCCAGAGAAGTTAAGCCTCTCACCTAAGGCCACAGAGTTAGGAAATGGTGGAACTGGGATTTGAATTCCAGATTTCCTGCTCTTATCCATTCTCCCATATATCTCTACTGCCTGATGCCGTTGGGCCCATCTCTTTGCCTTTCTGGGCCTCAGTTTCTTCGTGTGACCATAGCAGAGGGGAGTGAAGGGAGGCAGGGCTGCGGGGTCTGTTCTCCCTCCTGGCCATTCAGTGTGTGCGCCCACGGCTGTGGCTCTCCCCACGACAGCTGCCTGCCAGCCCTCTGAAGCACACTGTTCTGCTTTCAAGATGCCCCCGGCCCAGGAGCTGGCCCCACAGGTCAGGAGGCCAGGAGAATTGAGAATCTGCCTGATGGGTTGTGCTTTAGCTGTCGCTGCAGGATGACTCTTGGCGTGTAATCACAGCGTGCGGCACGGGGACAAAGAACATGACAGCAGAGAAGGATCAGACAGCGAGAAGGCGGGAGAGGGCGGCGTGGGCGGGGCTGGGCCCTGGAGCCTCTGCTTACAGCCGCCAGATGAGAACCGGGAGAGGTGGCTGGGAGCCCGCTCCCGTGCCCTCCTCTCTCCTCCTGCCCCAGACACCTGATCTCCCAGCGGCACACCATTCCTGGGCCCCCAGGGCTCTGCGATGACAACACACAGCCTCGGCTTTTCATGTCCACCAATTAAGGGATTTGCTGGGTTGACGATTCTCGGAAACTCTGTGCAGATGTTGTGTTCCAGCCAGCAAGGGGGAGGCGAGACTCCACTAACTGGGTATTAAACGCCTGCCGCTGGGAGAGTCGTGGTCCCAGTCTGTTGGGATCATTCGGGCTGGAGGGAATACCGGGAGAATGGTGGCAGCGAAACGGTAAAGGAAGGCCAGCCGATGCCGGTGAGCACTGGCCCTCGAGGGCGGCCGCGCAGCCAGAGCTGCCCTCTCGCCTGCGGGGTGCAGACTGCCGCCTGCCGGCAGGGAACGGGCATGGCTAAGATTTCAGCTGACGGGTGTGTGGGCTCTTTTTTGGTATTAGATTTATAAGAATAGACCCCAATTTGAATTTTGAAAAAATAAGTGAATGTAGAAGGGAATCTTGGAAATGCAGGGTTGCCATTGGGGATGCCACAGGAGCCATCGTTTCAGGCAAGACGCCGAGATCTGTGGGTGACCGGCAGTCCGTTGGACACGGGATCCGTGTCATCTCATGGTGTCTCTCCACGAGGTCCTTGCTGATTTGAAGGAGAAAGTGGTCACTTTCAACCAGGCAGGTGCCACCTACATCACGTCATTGATATCGTAATCATGAGGGAGGGACAAACGGCATCACCGGCCGTCTGTCTGATATCCTGCACTGACAAGGGCACATTGTCACTTCTGGAGTGCTCCTGCCCAAAATAGTCAGTTTGGTTAAACTCAGGAGAGTGTGTGCTTCTGGGCCCAGCTGCTTCTGCACCAGGTGGGGTTTGGGCTGCCCCCTCACTACGCAGCACCAGCCCTTCCCAGAGCTCGTGAGAAATGCAGAGTCTCAGGTCCTTCCCCGACCTGGAAGAGAACCTTGACAAAACCGTGGTGCTTCGTACCCGCACAGCAGAGACTGCAGACCGCTCTCCCGAGCATTCTACAGCGCCCTCCAACTCCACGGCCGTGCGGTTTTGATCCAGTTAGTTTCAGCGGCAAAAGGACCCAGGCAGGAAAACTGAACTCTGCGGGGTGACCCTGGCAGACGAGAGCAAGCAAATGGGAAAGGAGGGGCTGCTGGGGTGAGGCCAGGTACCAGGGACGTGGCGTGGTTCCCTGGACTGCCGGCGCGGAAAAGCCAGCGTGTCCCGGTGAATCTCTGAACGTCTCCGCCTCACTTCACCCCCTTGTCCTGAGCCACTGCGTTTACAGCCCGGGGCACGTGAGTGCGTCCCGCTCGACCGGCAGGGGGTCCGCAGCCCCTGCCGTGGAGACAGGCACCGGCAGAGGGCCCGCTCCCCGGGCCTGTTAGCGGGGAGCACAATGGCCACTCGGTATTTTCCGAGGCGGGGTTCCGGCGGGTCACCCACGTGTTGGCATAAGCGCTTGGTACCCTTGCCAAGTGACTCATTCAGAATGGGAACATTTATCTGAGGGAATGTGCGACAACGTGGCTCTGGAGAAGAAAACGGGGTATTCCATCCGCGGGCCCGGCTAGTCCCCCCGAAACTGCTGCCGGCATCCTTCGCATGGAACTGGGGCCATGGTGTGCCTGGTGTCCATTCACGGGAGGGGTGGGGGGCACTTGCAAATGCCCGTCCTCCCCGCGGGAGGACCCTCCTACTGAGAAATTGCTGTGGAGTGCCTGGCCCGAGGCCGGGCCCCAGCTGGCGGCGAGCAGGCAGGCCGGGGCTGCGGCCACCGTCGTGAGGTGCCCCGGGCCTGCTGGCACTTACTGGGCACTGTGGTCTACACACCCACTAGTCCAAGTGCCCGACAGCTTCAGATGGAGTGGGACTTTCTTGGAAAGATGAAAGATTCGGGGGCTTTTTGGACATCTGTTCCAGTACCACTTGGAAAGTTGCAAGTCAGGCGAGTTTGTATTGCCAGCCAGAGTAGGATGTTTTAGTCCCTGTGCAGGGAGTTAAAAGAGAAGAGAGTGAAAATAAGATGTGAGTTTCTGCCTCATGCTGTGGCGTGGGGCGGGCGTCTGGAGCACCTCGGCAAGCAGCTTCGCTGAAAGAGAAGCTGTTGCAAAATAGGCTCCCTGCCCTAGGAGGGCCTCGAGCGGCAGGTTCCAGGGGTCACACCACCTGTCTGGAGGTGCTGCTGCCTCGGCCAGGCTCTCAGGCCCTCTGGTCTCCCCGAGTGTCTCCGGGGACGGGGACAGCAGATGAGTGTTCTGCGGTGTCACTGAGAACGCTGGCTCGTGTGAGGGACCAGCTGGAGGCAAACGCTGGGGTCTGTTCGAGACAGATGGCTCTGTCAGATTTGGCTCCCAGAAATTGTGCAAGACATGTGACACTTGGCGGGACTGCAGAGGCCTGGGCTCCCAGGGTGGCCTCCGGAGCCGACTCAGCGGGGCCCAGAAAGAACAGAATGGGGTGGGGGTGCTCCCTGTCTGTCCACCTCCTACACCACCCACTCCACGGGTGGGATGACTGGCTGGAGGACCTTGCAGCTTAGCAACCGCTCCCGCGCTCACAGTGACCCCTTTCGTGATCTGCCCACGCCCCAGCTCTGGTCTCGCCTCACTCCGCTCCAGCACAGCTGGCCTTGCTGTTCCTTGAGCACGCCAGCCACGTGGCTACCCCTGGGCCTTTGCACTTGTTGCTCCCTCTGCCTGGCGTGCTCCTCTAGCTGTCTACACAGCTGGCTTTCTCACTTCCTTCCGGGTCTTCCCTCCACTGTGTCCTTCTCTGTGAGGCCTTTCCTAACCACCCTATCCAAAACTCCAGGCTGCAACTCAACAATTCCTCTCCCACCTTCCACGCGTTATTTTCCTCCTTCGCACGTGCTGGGAACATGCTGTTTTATTTGTTTGCTGTCTGTCTCCCCCAACCCCACCAAACCTAAGTCAGCTCCATTAGCTCCGTGGGTGGCCTGGCTTGTTCATGGTCACATGCATAGTTCCTGGAACAGTGCCTGGCACACAGTAGGTGCTTAATAAATATTTGTGGAAGGAAGAAATGAAGATCAGTGAGACATAAGCACTACCAACGCCCCTCCTCTGTTTTGACATTTTAAAAAATAGCGAAAGACGTACTGACTCTGAATTCCCTGGAAAATGTCACCATCACGGCGGGGGGAGCCTCACAGACAATAAAGCCACCAGGCAAATGGGCAGAGACCCAGAGCAGGAATCCACCTGCCCGAGGTGACACCAAGTACCTTTGCACCCCCCTCGCCCACCATGCAGCCTGAGCTGACTGTGATGAGTTTGTTGGGCATCCTGGGAATCTGCAGCATGGCGAGCACCAGCTGCGGACCTGACGACGTTCGCAGAGGATTTGGTCTGAAGGAGCCCTCTGCCTGGGGCTGACGCCCTGGTGGCACTTAGAATAGCAAAAGCCAGGCATGTAGTTGGCTCAGAAGAGGAGGGACCAGAGCCCACATGGGGTTCAGGCCAGCTTCCTGGAGGAGGTGGCATTTGCACGTGTGTCGGCGGAGTCTGTGGAGGGAGACATTTCAGCCCCAACAAAGCTAGGAAGCAGGGAGGCCAGTCTGTCAGTGTCCACAAAAGGCACCCACTCTGGGGAGGGAGCAGGTGGGGGCTGACATCCAGCTCCCCTCTGCTAGTGAGCCGTGAGACCAGGCCTGGTGAGGCTTGGTGTGGGTGGCCCTAGGGATTCAGCAGGGTCTGGCCACCCTTCTTACCTCCACCGTGGCGGGGGGAGGGGTCAGTGCAGCAGCAGCCCTCCCCACCTCTGAACAATGAGAGCCTGTTCTCAAGGTGGATTTTCTTTTTCGAACAACTTCAGCAGAGGCCTGGGTGTCCAGCAAGGCATCGCCTGACACCTCCTGATTCCCAAACAGATGCAAGTGCAAGCTCACCCACCGATCAGGTGCAAACCCACTGCCAGGTGGGGCCCGGCACCCTTCCCCACAGGCCTGGAGGCTGCTCGTGAGTTCCTTTCGATCCCACCTGCCTCCCCACACACGCTGGGGGCTTAAACGTGCCTGGAGCTCGCCGTCACTCATTCAAGCGTTCCGTTAATGATCCTCGTGCAGGTTCACTCTGCACAAGGACCTGAACTGCAACCCAGCCTGGACCGCACACACCAAGCCACGTGTCCTGGACAAAGGGGGCACCTTTTCTTACACCTGCTCTTCTTTTGTTATAATCTGTGATATTAACCAACTCTGCATAAAGCCTTTGTGGGAGCTGAGACAGGCAGAGAGGGCAGGATGCCGGCCCCTCACACACTGTCTAGTTTCTGAACTGCTTTCTGTTATGCTGGCCAGACGACTGGCAGGGACCACGCCCTGTACTTCTTGTCCCTCCTGCAGCCGCCACCAGCTTGCATGGTCCGCTGATGTGGGAGGGGGCCGTGCAGGAGCCCCTGCGCAGCCTCCCCCAGGGCAGGCAGCCCAGTGTGCCTGCTCAGCACTCTGGGGGAGGGAAACGAGAAGCATTTCTCCACTACACTCAGTACAGGGACTGCTGGCCCTGGAGTAGAAGAAGGGGGAGGGGAAGGAGAAGAGCGAACCCTTTTACGGCACTTATTGTTCACATGTGTCATCTAATATCGAATCCTCACAACATCCCTAAGGAGCAGCTACTGCCATTGTCCCCATTTTACAGACGGGGAACTGAAGCACCGAGTGGGTATGTCACTCACCCAAGGTCACTCAGAAGAGCCAGGGTCCAGACTAGACTAGCTGGCTGCAGACTCCATGCTGGCGGGGCCTCTTGAGCCCCTGAGCCTGGTCTGGACCTGAAGTTCAGAGGCTGGGGGGCCACCGGTCCTCCCCCGCCCCCCTGCCCTGGGGCTGCACAAGCCCAGCCCAGTAGCCGCTTCGTGGAGCAGCATCTCTGTGCCTGTCTGGCTTTTGTCATGTTTTCTTTCCATCCCGAAGCCATCAAGCAGCATTTTCTGGATTCTTCCCTTCTGAGAGGCCTGCCACCACCCTTGGACGGCCACTGTGCCTCCCTGCCTCCTCCACAACTCCCGCCCGGCCCCACGCGCTGAATGGAGGGCTGTCACCCCTGCAGGGCGGATGTGCCCACAGGGCTCAGGGCCATGGCTTGGACGTGGTGTGTGGCCTCTGCCTGGCAGGCAGGCTGGACCTCGTCCCAGCCCCTTTTCTCCCTGCCAACCCCAGCTGCTGACCGGACCCCAGGCCCCTAGGAGACCCTCTCCATGTTGTCCTCAGCCTGTTGGAGCCTGGGGGTGGAAGTCAGGGCCAGCACAGCCGTTCAGCAACGAGAGGCCACCTCACAGGCCTCTCTGTGGGGTCCTTAACCTCCTCGCCCTGCCCTCCTGCCTGCCCAGCACAGAACACTGCCCTTGTCATTCTTGCCACAAAGGGCCCTTATTTCCCTTCATCTTTTATTAGAGCTGGTTTGGGGCTGACTGGGTCAGACTCTGGGGACACAGACAAAAATAAGGCAGCCCTGCTCCTGACCCTCAGAGCTCGGTAGGAGGCAGGAAGGTAAACAAAATAGCCACCCTCAGCCTGGGAGGTTCCATCATCCCACATTTGCAGCTCCTTTCTGTGCATCCTGAGGGAAGTTACTTAACCTCTCTGGGCTTCGAGTTCTCATCTGTAGGATGGGGATAATCATGGCAGTTACCTCTCTTGTGAAGAATAATTACTTGTGTTTTTGTGTGCAGATTAAATTGTTTTATTTTTGATCAGCTTTCTTGAAGTATCATTTACATACAATAGAACCCACGAATTGTAAGTGACCGACTCATTGAGTTTTGACAAATACACACAGTTGGGCAACCACCGCCACCACAACCATCACACAGAATGTCTCCATCCCTCCAGAAAGTTCCACCGGGCCCCTTTGTAGTCAGTCCCTTCTCTCCACCACCCCTAACCCCTGGCAGCCACAGATCTGTCTTCCGTCACTGCGTCTGTGTCTCTTCTATTAGCTGTTGGGCGAGTTATAGGCCTCAGGTGCCTGTGGCTATTGTTTCCAGTTAGTTTCTGAGTGACCACCAACTTGGTGGCTGAAAACAGTGGAAGTCTATTCTCTCAAGTTCCAGAGGCCAGAAGTCTGACACTCAGGTTTCGGCGGAGTCCGTTCCTTCTGGAAGTTCAGAGGGAGGGTCCGTTCGTGCCTATCTCCCGGCTCTCAGTGGCAGCCAGGAGTCCTTGCCGTTCCCGGGTAACAGCGAGGCTGTTGGTTGAATGAGATAAGGTGGCGGAGACCCCAGAGCATAGCCCGGCTCCCCAAGTCAGCCAGATCGGACGGCCCGTTCTTGCCAGCATCATTTCAGCAGCGGCAGCAACCCCTGAGTCTCCTGCACTATCCGTCCCCTTTCCCTGTACCCAGAGCAACCGCTGTGCAAAGTTTGCAGTTTCAGACTCTGCACATATGGCTCCAGCCAGAGACTGCCTCTAGTTGTGTTTGGCTTGCTTTTAAACTCTGGATGGATGACCTCCTGGGTCACATGTCCTCTGGCAGCTGCCTTTAGGGCTTGAGGTTTACTCCAAGCGGTTCACGTAGGTCCAGCCCACCCTTTTCCTGGCTGTGTAGTATTCCACGTATGCCATTTACTAAGTCGAGTTTCATTGATGGAGAGGGCTGTTTCTGGTGTCCTGCTGTCACAGATGCGGCCTGTGCCTATTCTCCCTGGTGCTCATGCGTGAGAGTTTCCCAAGGGTTCATGGCTGAATTTCAGGGTGGAAGGCCAGGGCCGTCTTCTGCTTTTCTGGATCTGGCCAGCATGCTTGTCCCAAACCAGTTGTATCAGCTTCCCCTTCCCCTGGCAGGATAGGAGACCATCCCGGCCCCCTGTCCCTGCCACGTTCACCTTCAAAAGTGGGAATTGAATGGAACACGGGAGGCCACGGGCAATTTGCAAGACATGGGCCTGGAGGGCAGGACAGCAGCAAGCCACCCTCGCACCTGAGTAGACACCGAGGTGAGGGCATGGCCTGCCCTCCTGGTCTTCACCACGTGGGTGGCACCTACTCTGTTCTAAGTCATTTAACTCTACCCACAACCCTCCCACACAGGTTCCGGTGTCTTCCCCATTTTGCAGACAGACAGACTAAGGCCTGGAGAGGGCAAGTCACTGGTCCGGCCTCTGGCCAGCAGCAGAGCCAGGATTTGAGTCCTGCGGGCTGGGGCTGGATCTGCCCAGGTTCGTCTCAGGGAGTGTGTCATGGTTGGGCAGCTGTGCCAACCCTGGTCAGCCTCTACTGGCCCCTCGAGAAGGCACGGATCTCCTTTGTGGCCTCTTTGCTGCCCTTCCTGCTGCTGTCTTCTCACCCACAGTGCCCGCAGCTGGTGCGAGTGGATTTACTGCCTCTCGGGGTCGGGGGACAAGAGATTTCCTCAAGGGCAGCTCTGGTTAGCTGCAAGCCCTGACAAGCCACCCCAAAGTCAACGGCTTAAATGGATAACCACCACTTTGTTGTGATCTCGCATGACCTGGGGCCTGACTGGGCTGGGCCAGGGGCTTGTCACTCAGGGTCTCTGTGGTGTGGTTTCTGCAACGCAGGGCTGGGCTGGGAAGACTCAAACAGGAGGGCGGGAACAGCTGGGGCTCCCAGGTCTCTCCCCCTCTCGTGGCCTCTCCACGTGTCCTCTCCAGCACGGTGACTTCCAGCTTGCCTAACTTCTTACCTGGTGGGCCAGGGTTCCCAGGCTGCGTGTCCAGAGAGAGAAAGAAGGGACAGAAACTGTATGGCCTTTTGGTGGTGTTGACTGAGGTGAAATTCACATGACAGAATTAGCCATTTTTAAGTGTGCACTTCAGTGGCATTTGGTACTTTCACACTATTGTGCAACTGTCACCGCTGTCTAGTCCTGAGACATTTTCATCACCCCCAAAGGAAGCCTGCATTCAGGGCGCGGTCGCTCCCTGTCCCCGCCACGTAGCGCCGGCCAGCCACCGGCCCGCTCTCTGTCTCTGTGGGCTCACCTACTCTGGTCATTTCACGCAGATGGGATCATACACTATGTGGCCTTTCGTCACTGGTTTCTTTGACTCAGCACAATGTCCCCGAAGTTCGTCCACGTGGTAGCGTGCCAGAGCTTCGATCCTTTTCATGGCTGAAGAGCGTTACGTTGTTTGGACACCCTCATTTTGCTTATCCACCTGCTGACGGACGTTTGGGTTCCTTCCGCCTTTGGCCGCTGTGACGAGTGCTGCCGTGAACCTTTTCGTACGAGTGTTTGCATGAAGCCTCAGAGCCTTTTATGACTTAGCTCAGAAGCCCCGCAGTGCCGCCTCCGCTGCATCCTGTTAGAAGTGAGTCACTGAGGCCAGGCTGCGTCAGCTGCAGAATGAGATTCTGCCTCCCAACGGGGGAGGTGTTGCCGGATTTGTGGGCTTGAGTTGGAACCATTGTGCCCCTGGCCCCTTTTTTGTAAAACGTGAAGGTGACCCTCAAGGCTGCCCTAAGATCCAGCCCCCACCCAGCCTTTCTGAGCATAGGTGCAGGGAGCAGACCCCAGAGCTGTCCGGTGAGCCGGGCCGGCCAGACCTTGCCGAGCTGGAGGTGCCTGTCAGGCCAGTGGGGGCACACGTGGGGAGCAGGGCTGTGTGCACTGGGGGCCCAGCAGGAAGGTGGTTCAGATTAGAACAAGGTGGGAAGGGCGTGTGAGGGAGGGGATAGCCTGGGCAAGGCTGCGTGTCCCACCCCAGACCTCATCCATCTCATCCTACACGTGCGCAGACGCCCGGGCAAAGGCAGGAGGTCAGGTAGAGTTTCATCAAAATGGGAGAGAAGCATTCAGCGGGACCCGCTGTAGATGTTCCTCGGCCTCTCTGGCTGTGCTGATAACAGAGCTCATACCGACTGCTGCCTCCTTTTTTGCAGTCTGTTTCCCTGCTCTTCACATTCCAACTCCTCCACCCTTACAGAAGTCCCAGAAGGAAGGAATGTCATTTCTTCCATTTGACATTTGGGGAAACGGAGGCTTGGGGCCGTTATGCACTTGACCCTGGTCTTGTGGTCCATGAGGAAGGCCTAGCATCTGAACCCAGGGAGTCTGGTGCGTGCCTACCCTGCTGGCCGGTGCTGCTCGGCCCAGTGCCCAGCTTCCCCACCTTCACTCCGGCCCTCGCCTGGCCTCCCAGACGGGACCAGTGTCTTCACTGAGGACATGTGGGGCCTGTCAAACCCCAGGCCTCCACAGCAGTGAGGGAGGAAGCGGTTAGAGGACCCTGTGCTCCTGAGTCATCGCTGCCATTCCCCTGCCTCACAGGACACAGTTGAATCTGGACCAGAACTGATGCCCCCCCCGCCCAAGATGGTCCAATATTGACAGTCAGGCAGGAGGATAATCCTCCAAGGAGTGGGGGGTGGGCAGCAGCAGCCCCGGGAGTCCTCCGCTCTGGCTCCAGGGCGCACTGTTGGGCTGCGGGTGGGCAGGCCAGCCAGGGGAGGGGAAGCAGGCAGACTGGCCCCCTGCATTTTCTCCTGGTTGTTATCAGTGGTGGGGAGTGCGTAAGTGGCCCCACAGACCCCTGAGCGGTGAGTGGGAGCCTCGCTCTGCCGTCTCTGGAGGTGATGTCCCTGCAGGTCCCAGGTGGGGGCTCCCAGAGCTTGGTGGGGTCCTCCCAATATCCCGTTGGCGTGGACGTGGAAAGAGCTGAGGAGACGCTGGGGCCCCCTCCTGTAAAATGACGGCCTCCTCATCCCTTAGGCCAGGGAGGAGAGAAATCCCAAAGCTGCCACCTCTTTTTTCTCCTCTTACTGTCTTTCGTGGAGGTCTTTTCACCCCCATAATCAACAATGGCTTCTCAGAAGTCTGAGACGAAAAGGCTCCCTGCCCTGGAGGAGTTTCTGATCCGACGGGAAGTTGGGGCACAGACACGTGGTATCCTCGTGCTGTTACTAAGGCAGCCGTCCGCTATTTATCCAGCTCTGTTGCGCGGACCCACACACTCACGGACCTGAGGGGCCCTCGGAGGCAGGGTGGAAGTTAGTGCAGCAGAGGGCCGGCTTGCTAGGCATGCAGAGGGGGAGCCCCAGCGTCTAGGGTGGAAGGCCGGCCCTGAGAGGAGTCAGGGGCGGGATGCGGCCCCGGTGGTCCTCGGAGGCAATGCTATAGAGGGTGGGGCTTCGGTTGCACCACAAGGTTTGGTTTGGGTGGGATTTGGGTGAATGGGCCCACAGAGGGCCCAGGGCACAGGAGGAAGATAGTGAGATTTCAGCAGCAGGTCCTTCTGGAGGAGCAGGGAAAAGGTAGGTCAAGGCCTCATCGGAAGCATCCTGATGGAGTCGATTCTGTGGGTGGCAGGGCAGCATTGAAGGTTTTTGAAGTCAGAGAAGTGATGTCATGAGAGTTCTTCCCATAGACATCTGTCAGTTGCCTGTTAGGGGCCCCCACTGGGCACTGAACAAGCAGCCTTTACCTGCAGACCTCACGGGGATGCAGGGCAAGGAGCTGAGCTCACCCTGGCTGAGGCTGGCCGGTGGCAGAGCCTGGCCCAGGACTGCCCCTGGGGGAAGCCATTTGGGGCAGAGCGGTTTCCTCAAGGGATTCGCCTTGAGCTCAGCCAACCAGCAACCCTATACTATCTCTGCAGCTCGAGGTGGGCCCACAGCCTGAGAACTGACTTTCTGTGGCTGCTTAGCGAATAACAGTAAACTCAGTGGCTAAAATGACCCAAATGGATTCTCCTCCAGTTTGGAGGTCAGAAGTCTAACAGGGGTCTCACTGGGCTAAAGTCAAGGGGTCGGCAGGGCTGGCTCCTTGCCTCTTCCAGCTTCCGGAGGCTGCCCGCCATCCTCGGCTCAGAGCCCCTTCCAGCTCAGAGCCAGCAGCGTTGCACCTCTCTGACCCCGCCCCCATAGTCACGTCCCCCACTCACGGCCGCTAGGAAACCCTCCAGTAACCCAGGACCATCTCCCCATCTCCGAGGCCTTGACTGAATCAAGTCTCTTTTGCCAGCCAAGGTCACATATCTACACGTTCCGGGGATTAGGGCAGATGCATTTTGGGGGCCATTATTCTGCCTGCCACACCCTGGGTGACCAGCTGGGCAGGCAGAGGACAGTAAAGAGGGACAGAAGAGAAACGGAAAGGCCAGGGATGTGGGGGACCCTCTCCACCCCAAGAGGAGGGAATGGGCCAGCTGTAAACTTGCCACCGAGCGGCAGGGCACACAGGATGGCCTGGGGTGGGGAGGGAGGGTGCGAGTGCGAGGCAGAGACCCGACCTCGGGGGAGCACGTTCCCATTTCCCAAGGTCGATTTGCCCAAGAGAGAGTGTCTGTTTGCAGCACTTTGCAGCCAGCCTGGGCAGCGCGCCCCCCGTGGGTGAAGGACCCAGAAGTTCCAGGAAGGTGCTTCGTGAGGGGACTTCTTTCTGGTGTGGACCTTGGGGTCGGGAACACACTCTGCCGCTGATTGACGCTCTTGGTCCGTGGGAAGGGGCCTCTGGGGGAAGCATCACTTCGGCCCTGACTGACGAGACCTCGTATATTTTACAGTTAAACATGTTCAAGCCCTGGTGATGTCGTAAGTATAGACAGTTGGCTGTGAAGGGGGCAGAACTTTCAGGAGTGGGCTCAAAGGCCGTCTTGGTACTTACGTGAGTGGTGTTGGACGGTTTTCCTTCTTGGCCAGCAAAGCCAGTCCTTTGCCATCACCTGTAGTTGTGGACCCCCTCCCCCAGCTGTCCGTCTGTCAGTCTTCCTGACTTTCCGTGGCCCTGCTACCCAGCAGTGGGGCACGGCCTTCTGGCCAGTGAATTTGCTTGGAGAACACGCACCACGGAGGACAGCAGTCAAAGCCCCCGTCGTTGTGCGTGCGCTGTCTTGTCTTCAGGGAGAACAATGCACTGGGCCTTGACCAGGCAAGTCTAGGGCATGGGGTGGCCAGACGGTACCTTGGTCATTCACGGCTTTGGTCCCGAACGTCCGGGGCACTGGGTCTGATGTGACAGAATTTGGGTGGGAGAATTGGCCAGTCTTAAGGGCAGCAAGCTGGTGGGAGGCCGCGCTGGGGTCCTGGCTGCCGTTTTTGTCCCATCTGGCTTTCTTGTTCGCCACCATCCAGCTGCCCGCACCTGGCCTCAGGGAAAGCCCGGGCGGCCTCCCATCCCGCTTCCAGCTCAGAGACAGGTGAGGCCGAGTGACCAGCCCGCAGTGGCGGGCAGCGGCCTGGAGTGGCCCGGCCTCTGGTTGTCCAGGGAGCTTGCTCCTGCTTTTCGGGTTCAAGTGCAGCATGTTCTCTCTGAGGCCTCTGCCGTACCCCTTGCTCTGCCAAAATTAGAATGGTTTTAACTCTAGACTTAATCACATTTTTATTATGTTAAAGTATATATCATATAAAATTTGCCATTTTAATCATTAAGTATGCAATTCAGTGACATTAGTTACAGTGTTATACAGCCATCACTGCCGTTTATCTCCGGCACTTTCTCATCTTTCCAAGCAGAAACTGAACCCTTTCAGTAACAATTTCCCATTCCCCTCCAGCCTGCTCCCGGTAATCTCTAATGTACTTCCTGTCTCTAGGAATTTGCCTGTTCCAGATATGTCATGTAGATAGAATCCTACAACAGTTGTCCATTTGTTCCTGACGTCTTTCACTCAGCATGATGGTTTCCAGGCTTATCCACGTTGTGGCATGTGTCAGTGCTTTGTTCCTTTTCGTGGCTGCATACTATTCCATTATCTGGATGGACAACATGGTGTTTATCTAGTCATCACATCCATTACTTTTTTTTGAGCAGTCACTCTGCACCTACCTCAGCTCTCACAGCATCCCTCTGATTTAGATGCAGCCTCACCCCATGTTGTGGATGAGAAAGAAGACTAAGAATTTACAGAGTTAAGCAATTTGGCCCCACCCACCCATCTAGCATGTGCTAAGCTGGGACGCACCCAGACGGTTGAACTCCACACCCCATACCTTAAGCCCCCCAGCTGGCCTGCCTCTTGTTTATTTGGGGGTGAGGTGGGGCTGGAGGAAGAGGAGACACAGCTGAGGAGGTACAGCCAGGCAGCTGTCCCTGCGAGCTGGTGCTGCAGGCCTCACTCACCTCTCTGGCCCCTGAGGTGGGATGGGAGCATTCAGCCAGAGGGTCCAGAGGTGGCTCTTCCCAGGGGCTACCTTTAACTCCTTCTTCACATCCTCCTCTCTGCACAGACTTCCCACAGTTCCAGCTGCTAGCTCTCTGAAGTGGCACGAAACCTTCCCAGACACATAGGGCTCGGCTGGCACCCCTTCCCTCTCACCTCACATGGCACCTTGGCGCGCCAGCCTCAGGGAGGTTGCCAAGCCCGCTGCTGGAATGTTTATGGTTAAACCTCCCAAGTCGAGACCAAGACCATGTTGCATTTTACGAGCCCAGCAGAGTGGTGCCCTCCACAAATGTTTGCTAATAACCCAGGCAGCTGGCAGAGGCAGCCTGCATGGGGTGTGTGTGTGCGGGGGGAGAATGCATGGAATTCCTCGGGGCCGTTGAAGAGCTGCTGGAATGGGGGTGTCCACGGGAGGTGGGTTCTGGGGGTAATGAGTGGTTTCCAGAAAGTGCAGTCTCCTCCTAAAAGCCTGCCATTGAACACAGACTCTCTGCCCTCACCTGCACAAGCCACACTTTAGATAAAATGGGACGAGTGGGGCCGTGGCGGCGGGAGCGATTAGGTTCATCCCAGGCTGCCCTAAATGAGCAGCGGAAAGGAAATCCAGCAAAGTAGCATTGTCAGGGCTAAGCTAGGGCTTTTTTCTGAGCTGTGATGTTTAGGTAGCAACGGTGCCTTTTGATCATCATCCGCCTCTCCAGCTCTGTTACTGTCTGTGTCTCATCTCTCTGTGTCCTTGAAGCGAGGCCCTGTCTCCCTGGGTCTCCTCCCAGAGCAGCGCAGAGGGGTCTCCCTTCGGGCAGCAGCTCCAGCCCAGGTGCACCCTCCCTCCAGATGCCACAGAGGCCCTGGGTGTTGGACCCTACTGTTTGTCTCATAGAAGGGGCACAGCCAGGAGCCCACAACCTCGCCCCCACCCTGCCGTCCACCCGCAGGCTCCAGTGGTCAGTTCGGGTGCAGACCAGCCCAAACAGGCCGTGACAGCAGGAGGAAGGAACAAGCTGGTCTGGGTTCCATGACCCGGACAGGTGACTCTGTCCACCTTGGTGGGTCAGAACATGAGAACCAGCAGAGCTCTCCAGGCGGGGACCCTCCCAGATCGCCCCGCTGGGCTCAGCTGGAAGCGGCCCTCGGAACAGCTGTTAATGGCTGCCCCAGATCGCCACATCTTCCACCTCCAATTTCCCGTCTTAGAATGTCACCTGGGGGAGGAGACACAGCCCAGGAAGGGAGAGAGGAAATAAAAGGGAGAGAGAGCGAGCTCAAACGCACACTCTAATCTTCGCTCGGTGGCTCAGCTTTCAGGAGCCCCAATTAATCATTATTAATTTAATCCGGGATGACTCAGAGCCGTCCTGACAAGAGATCAGCCACGATTTATCCCACCTGCTCAGGGACGACCTTATCAGAATTCAATGAATTCGTCATTGCATTAAGCGAGGACCCTAATGACTCTCTTGTCTGCGCGGTTTACTGAATGACCATCAGCCGCAAATGACTCACGGCCTCCCCACCCCCCTGGTGCTACTGTCAGAGGTTTTCATGGACAGCACAGAGGGGGGCTAGGCTTAGGCGAAGGACCAGCCTGTCCCCTTCTGCAGCGTAAAATGAGAGCATAATTTTCTGCTCTGCTGCCAGCCATTTCCAAATGCATTTGTGCATCAGAATCGCCAGGGGTGCTGGTTCACAGTGTGGGTTACAGGGCCTCACGCCCAGAGCTGCTAATTCAGAAGGCATGGGTCAGGGCCCAGTAATCTGCATTTTCCACAAGTGATCCTGGTAATTCTGATATGAATTACCCTCATGTCTCAACCTGAGAGCGTTGTGAGCTCCTTGAGATAAGTTCCAGACCTTAGCCATTGTTGCCATTTGGTGTATCAGGCAGGGTGGGTGATGCTAGCTGCTGTAACAAATAGCCCCAAATCTTCCATGGTTAATGCAGAATCATAGTCCGATAGGGGGTTAAATAGAACCTCTATGAGGTGATTCAGGGACTGCTGTCTCTTGGGGTCTCAGAGTCCCCCACTGCTAAGTGGGAGATGGTACAGTGGTAACATAACTTCCACCTGCATCCCACTAGTCAGAGCTAGCTCTGTGGCCCCATCTAGAGGCAATGGGGTGGAAAACTTTGCTTATCTATGTGTCCAGGGAAAGGAAGTGGTTTTGGTGATCATCAGCCTGTCTCTGCCTCACTGGTGGCCTAGCAGAGTGCCCAGCACATGCCTGGCATTCAGATGAGGTGGCCAAGTGCCTGGAGGCTTGCCATGTGGTGGTCATTCTGATTTGGCTCATCTTTGGGGCTCCAGGGTACGCTCTAGCCATGGTAATTCTAAGGTGGGGGAGCACCCTAGAAGTGAGGTGCTTTGGGTTTCAGATACACATTTCAGTGCTAAATCACTACCTAGATGTTGTCAGCGTAGGAGCCCATCCTGATGATGTTACTACTCACCTTTGGACAGCAGATGGTGGCTGTTGTCATTCCCTACCTGTCCCTCTGATGATGCTGCATGGCTCCCCCTTCTGTAGAGAGACCTCCCTGTCACCAGAGGGCGCTGAGATGCCCTTTGAACCTGAACTAGCACCTGTGGTCATAATCCTAGTAGCTGGCACTTAGTGAGAGGTTGCTGTGCTAAGAGTCTTACGTGGACCCTCACAACCACCCTGGGCAGCAGGTTTTGCTGTTACTCCCATTTTAAAGACAAAGAAACCAAGGCCCAGGGAGGTGAAGCAGCCTGCCCAAGGCCACACAGCTCACAAATTGCAGAGCAGTTTACCAATACGAAGGCTAGGAGCAGACCTCCTGTGCTCCAGGAAACCTGGGGAAGGTGACTTTAGCCTGGTCTCGCCTCAGTTTCTCCATGGGCAAAACAAGGGTGAAGACGAAGGCGGTCGTGAGGATGAAATGAGAGAATGTGTGTGGTGCCTGGCCCAGGGTGAGTGCCCAGTACACGAAGCTGCTGGGCTGGTCGCAGCCCCTGCTTCCATGCTGGGGTCTTTCCTCAGGAGTCCCTCGGGAGCTCTGAGCGTCGGGGCTGTGCCCTGAGCTTTTCCACACACTCCTTAGTGCCGGCCGGGGCATCCTCACTGACTGGCTGCGGGGGTGCACCCTCCGGGCTCCAGACAGGGAAGGCAGGACTAGCAGCAGCCCTGGGGGCAGGAGAAGATTCCAGAAATGAGAGTTTGACAAAAGAGAATTCAGGAAGTACCTTCAGAGGCCCTGGGGGCAGCCGTGCAAGCTTAGAGGACAGAGTGATTGCTGCGTGTCCTCTGCACCAGACGCCCAAAGTCACGGAGTGTCAGAGCACACGGGGCCTCAGAAATGGCCTCCTTGTTTCACAGTGGGGAAACTGAGTCCTGGAGGCCGGAAGGGACCAGTCACCCGTTGTTTTGTGCGGAGCCCGGAGTGGTCATCTGTCACTCAGGTGGGGGACCCTCTTTTCAAGGTCACTGGCATCCACCCTGCCCAGTGGCTTGGGCTTCTGGCTCACCCCTTCGGGCATTGCAGGCGAGGTGGGGTGGGCTCAAGGCATCTCCATGCCAATGCAGGAAAAGTGCCAGGCTGTGGCTTTAGAAAGGAAGGAGGAAGAGGGGCTTTCAGGATTGAAAGTCCCACGGGCAGCTGCCAAGTCGGGGTCCCATTGCCTTGAACCATCCAGACCTGGTGTCAGCTGAGAAAGTGAAAAACTGCCTGCCGGCAGCTGGGCCATGACATTCCTGTTGAGCATAAGTGACACTGGCAGAGTACAGACAGGACAGGACCCGGCACTTGTAACCTTGCTGGGAACAAGGCAGCCGCAGGTGACCGAACATCGCCTCTTCCCCTGGCATCACAGACTGCTGCTCTTTAGCCAGGACAACTCCAGCCTCCTAGAGAAAATTAAGATCCCCCATCACCAAACAGCCTCTGCTTTGGAACAGCATCCAGCCCCCAGGGGCCCCCTACCTTAAAGCCTGCTTAGGGCCATGCCACCCAGCCCAGTCCTGTTGGAGCCGCCCCCTCCACCCGTGGTCCACCCTGCCCCCCATGGGACCCGCTGCATTCCCCAGGCTCTTGCCACTTGCCGCAGGCCGCAAGACAAACCTAACCGGCCGTCCCGGTGGGCCTGCTGGTGGCCCTGCCCAGGCCGGGCTGCCCCCGGGGGGTCTGCGGTTCTCCCCACGCAGCAGGGACTGAGGAGCGGTGGTCCTGGACTCCACTGCACGTGATGACCACCTGGGGAGCTTTTAACAGAACACCGATGCCCTGGCCCTTCCCAGACCAGCTAAACTGGAATCTCTGACCATGGACTTACGCACCAGTGTTGTGTAACGCTCCCCTGTGGTTCTGGTGTGCAGCCAGGGCTAGGAATTGCCGTGCTAGAAGAAAAGCGAGAACCTTCCTCTGATAGTTTTTTGGCTGCCAGTGTCCCTAAAGCACCCTCCAGCTCCGGCTCCGGCTCTGCTCCTGCCCAGCTACATTTCCTAATCCTCGCAGCTCAGGGCAGGAATGGGAGGGCAGGTGGCTGACCCGCAGAGCAGGTCTGGGGGAGCGAGGCCGGGTACCAGGAGCCACACCACCGGAGAATGGGGTGAAGGGGTTGGAGATGTTTCATCATGGGAGGTGCGGCTTCTCCTCCAACATGTGGGATGCAGGGTACACAGAATAAGTCGATCTATTCTGGATGGAGCCAAGGGCTCCCCTCAGACTGGGAGTGGAGTTCCAGGAGAAAGACTTTGACTCAGTGGAGAAGGAAGTTTCCAGCAATTTTAGGCCAGCCAGAGAGTGGGCTGCCTTGGGCCCTGGGCAAGGCCACATGGTGGTGAATCTGAGGGCGTGGTGCGGTTGACGGGTGGCTTTTAGGCCAAGCATTTTCCACGGAGCCGAGCAGCCCTGATAGACAGAGCCGGTTCATAAAGGGAGAGGGGTGGCTCGGGAACCTGGGTGCTCCATCCCTGGTGCTGCTTCCCGTTGGGAACTGGGGCACAAGCTCTGCTTTGGGAGAGAAGGCGGCCCGGTGTCCAAACCCAGCTCACACCATCTAGTATTTCAGCACACCTGAGCGCCAGGGTGGTGGCCCCAGCACGTGGCAGTTCAGGACAGGTGAGGGGTTCTGCAAGGTGGACCCAGCATCGGGGTCTGGGAGGGGTCTGTGCCCAGTCCGCACAGACAGACTGCAGCAGACCCCCTGCTCCTGGGGCAGGGGACGCTCAGGCTCCCAGTGACCCACAGGCAGCTTCTAAGGGACTTAAGTGCTGTGCACAGCGGGAGGTGGGGAACCTGCGCATCAAATCTGGGGGCTTCTTGGCAGTGGCCACGCCTTTTCTTGTTCCTTTTCTATTCTCCCTCTGGTTTAGCCAGCTGCAAAGTTCAGAGCCATCCACCGCACTCCTCACCTCTTCCACCAGCGCAGAGCTGGGGGTCCCCAACACCACTCTCAGGTCCGATAATTTTGCTGGGAGGACTCAACTCAAGGCTGAGAGCTGTGATAGTTGTGAGTATGGTTTGGGACAGTGAAAGGATTCAGACTAAAAACAGCCAAGCGAAGAGGCAGGAGGCACAGCAGGTCCAGGTGGGGTCCAGACACACAGCTCCCAGGTGTCCCCTCCCCATGGAGTCAGGACAGCGTTCACGCCTCATGGCAATAGTGGCAGCACATGTACGGACTGTCACAACCAGGATATTCCACGCAGAGGTGTTTTTTTTTTAAATCGAGACTCAGTCACAAAGACATGGCTGACCGCCCTCTGGAGGTGGGCCAGACCCCCATCATAAGCTGCACTGAAGCATAGACCACAGGGGTGGCCCACAGCCCCAGGTAAACACATACAACCGACGCTGTTATCCAGCAGGCTGTTCCAGGGCTGGAGGTCACCCTGGAGCCAGGGCAGAGCCAGACCTCTCTGGGCGTGGTTCATTCTCCACTGCTTACAGGTACCTGGAGTCTGGGGAACTGGGATTCAGCTCTGTTGTAGGAGGGAGTGAGTTCCTCATATGCAGGGAAGGACATGGTTACTTCCTCTCAAGTGCGGTGCCAACGGCGTCCTCCAGGGCAGGAGGAGGGGTGCGGGAGGGATTTAGCCACAAACTTTGGGGAGAGTCTCGGCATCCTTATTTTTGAACTAGGATTTCTTTTTAAATTTTATTTCTTTTTAGAGAGAGGGAAAGGGAGGAAGAAAGAGAGGGAGAGAGACATCGATTGGTTGCCTCTCATACAAGCCCCAACTGGGACTGAACCCACAACCTAGGCATGTGCGCTGGCAAGGAATCGAACCGGCAACCTTTCGCTTTGCGAGACGACTCCCAACCCACCAAGCCACACTTGTCAGGGCTTGAACTGGGGTTCAGAGCTGCTTCCTCTCTAAATTCAAAGGAGACATCTAAAGGAGCCCTCCACTCTGCAGACTTCACTGCAAGTAACAGATGTCTCAGCGGCGAGAGCCAGGGTGGGAAGGGCTGACCACCCCCACTGTCCCATGGACCCTGAGCCCAGCTTCCAGGGGGACCCTGAAGGAACCTTTTGGGGCAGCCAGGAGAGAGGACACCTCTTTAAGACACTAGATTAAGTGTCAAAACAGACAGCATCTCGGCTTCCTGGGCGTGTAATGCCATCCTTGAATCTCAGCACCCATTTTAAACCACCTTGAGTGATGCTGATGGCAAACGAGAATACAGGGGCTGCATGTAACCTGCTGGAGAAAACAAAACTCCCAACGTACCTGCTGCAATTGGTCCCTAATGGGAAATCCTTCTTATCTGTTTCTTATCCACCTTTTCTAACTATTAAAACTAGCCCCCCCCACCCCCTGCCCCGAGATCTTCAAGGAGCAAGGCTGGCTTGACATTGCTGTGTCTATCCAAAAAGAATGAAATACATACATTTTTAAATGCTTTTTCTGTGGAAGGCTCTCAGTAACACAGTTCTTGAATTCTGCAAGCCAGACTGTCTCCCTCCGTTTAGTCTAAATCAGCAAGGTTTTGACCAGAAACCCTTTGGAGAGACCAGGGGCAAGTTCAGCTGAGATCTTATTTTCTGTTACCATGACCCACAAAAGAAGTTTCCCCTCGCTGGGAACCATGCTGCCTTGCGTGGGGGCATTTCCGCTGACTTGGAGCTTTGCAGGTGTTCAGCTGGGGGCATGGCAATGCGGGAGAACCGATTCGGTTAGGTGACAGGTCATAAGTACGGTGATCATGGGGCTCCAGGGCCAGCCTGGGAGTTAGGGGTTGATTCTGCAAGCCTGGGAGGGCCCCAGGAGTCTGCATTTCTAACAAGCTCCCAGGGGATGCTGATGCTGTGGGTCTGACCACCCCCCCCCCGCCGTGATTGCGGCACTACACTCGGGCTGCCCGACAGAAACAGAACCACGGCCACCCGTGTAATGTCAGCTTGTCGAGTAGGCACATTTTTAACATAAGAAGAAGTGGGTGAGATTCATTTTTAGCATGTATTTTATTTAACTTGGCATATCCGAAATCGCATCCTCCCGGCTTGTGACTGGGGGCTGGGCAGGCGGCAGTCTGCCCCTTCTGTGGCACCCCAGGGAGCAGGCAGGAAACAGCGCCTGAGGCTGCCAGGCCCTGCCCGCCCGCTGCCCCCTTCTCTGCAGGCTCCATTCGGGGCTAATGACCCATTTTCAGCTGCTGATCTGCGAGCTGGCACTCAGGAGCGTCGCTCTGCTGCAAAGCTGGGCAGCAGGCTGAGTCCTGTTTGCCTGGCCGGCTGGCGGCCTACGGTTGGGGCTTCGGGGTGAAGGGTGGACACGGCCGAGAAGCGTCCATTGTGCTCGCAGCAGCTGATGTGGTTACAGCTGGCGAAGAGGCGGGCGCCCCTCCGCCTTTGCCTGGGCTCAGGAACAAGCATCTCTTCTTACAAAAAAAGAAAAAAGGAGAAGTGACAGGGGTCGTGGCTGTGCTTTCCACATGACCTGCCCGGGAACAGAGCGCGTCTTTGTTAATCCAGCCGTCTGTCAGTTGGCCTCTGCATGGAGGCATAAGCCACTTAGCGCCACCTCACCCCTGACCTGCCATCGGGTGCTCAGCTGGGCTGGACTGGACTGGGGGGGCCCGCGGCCATGGCCTGCGCCTCCTGCCAACCTCCCAGCAGCTGCCTCCTGCAGGGTGGCCCAGACAGAGCTGCTGACAGTGAGGGGAGAGGACTCAGGGAAGGGCTCGAGCATCGGGGCCCCTCTTGGGCCTGCGTTTTGGAACCTGTAACTGCTCTGGGCCTCGGTTTGCTAATCAGGGAAATGGGAATAAGAGCCATGGCTACATACGCCACTGGATGGCTGCGAAGTTAAATGCATTACTATGTGTAAACCCGCGGGCAGTACCCAAGAGATACTAGCTACTTCAATGAAACCAGCATTCTCATTAACATTATCATCATCCATCCTTCATTTCATGACGGATCGGCCTCCCTTCCTCTTTCACCTTCCCCTCCTCTCCCTCCCCTCCTCCTCCTCATCACCCCCATCCCTGTCTCAGACCCTCTGACCTGCACCCCGCACCTCATTCCTCCCCCTGCTCTCAAGCACCCAGGCACCATTTGTCAGCCATCCCTGGCTCAGTCTGTCCAGGGACTGGGGCGCGGCAGCCAAGCCTCAGGAGGGTGGAGTGGTGGCATGGTGGCATCTGGAGCACGCCAGGCTGGGGAGTGGGTTCCAACTCCACCTGGAAAGGGCATCGTGCCAGTCAGGACACCCAGGGAGGGTGCCTGGGCCGACTCTGGCCCGCGCTCCTCTCCCGGCCCTACCTGCGAGCTGCTTGTCCCCCTTGCCCCACTCTGCTTGGCTCCCAAGACATGGCTCCAGATCGTGGGGCCAGGTGGGCTGTGTCCCTGGAACTGCCCCCTGCACTGTAAGAGCCTCCACATGGCTCGCAGCCTGCTTGGGGGTTTGGGGCACTGCCCGGGGCACACCAGAAGGGCCCCGTTTCCTTAAGTGCCCTGCACTTCAGAACCTCCCCGGCAGGAGCAGTTTGAGGGAAGTACAGCCTGGCCTGCCTCTCTCCACAAGCGTCAGAAAGGGCGGTGGGTCCGTCAGGAAGGCTTAGCTGGTCTTCCGACGTCAGCTGCCTGACAGAGGGAGCACGGCTGGGAGGGGAGGAATGGGCTTCTCCTTGGTGCCAGCCCCAAATTCCAAGGCCCAGCAGACGCCCCATTCTTGGACTCTCCCTGCAACGGACGGCTGAGACCAAAACCCCACAGACACTAACACAGAGGAGGAGCCCCCCTGCCGGGCAGTGGGCTCCACAGGGCATCTGGGGGCTCCAGGTGTTCCTTGGCTGTGGCCGCATCCCTCCAGTCTCTACCTCTGTCATCACGTGGCCTCTCTTCTATGACTGAGTCCCCAAATTTCCCCCTGCCTTTCTTTTATAAGGACATCTATCATTGGATTGAAGGCCCACCTCAATCCAATCCGACTTCACCTTAACTTGATTCCATCTACAAAGACCTGGTTTCCAAATGAGGTCACTGTCACAGGCTCCAGGAGGACAGGCATTAGGTGGGGGGAGCACTGCTCACCCCTGTGCAAGTCGCAGGAGGAAGGGAAGGTCTTGTCTATCCAGACTGAAGCTGGCCTCAGAGAAGGGGTGGCCGAGGCCCCGCCTCCCCTCGTGGTCCAGGCCTGGGTGGGCTGGAGCGATTCCCAAGGTGCCTGGCCACTGAGCAGGAGATGAAGGGGCATCAGGGCCACAGTCCAATGATGCTCACAGAGACCCTGAAGACCGATACCCAGATGTGTGACTGGCTCCTAGAGCCCGGCCACGGCCGGGGGAGCAGACCGGCTCCTGCCATTCTTAGCAGAGGGAAGCTGTGGGGCCTGCTGGGGGCTTTCTCAGAGGCGAGGGACGGCCCAGCCGTGGCCTCCGGTCTTCGGAGCCACAGCTGGGAGTTTGTGCTGCCAGGTGGGCTCTGGGTTCCAGCCCCAGCTCTTCACCTGCCTGGCCATGCCTGCCTCCCCCTCCAGGGAGGCCCCAACTGGAGCAGGACCCGAGGGCTGTCAACCCTCGATGTTTTTCGGCAGCGCCTTCCCGCCACCCAGCTTGCCCGGCTTCTCAGGCAGGCCCCCCACTGCCAGGCGTATCCTCTCATGGCCCTGAGACACCTCGCTCGACCCTTGTCCCATGTGGTTCCGTGTTGGAGGAGCTGCCCCGCCTGAAGACTGCCCTGGGGGGTGTCCCGGGTCAGCCCGCCTGACTGGGCCGGGGCCAGTCTGTCGTGGCCTTCTCTCTCTCGTGGACAACAGCCCCTTTGATGTCAGCTCTGAGGGAGCCAAGCAGAATAATCCCCCTTTGCCCCCAGTTCTCCTTCCTGTTCCCCGCTTTGGTGTGAGAGGGTTTCCTGCCCTGTCGGTCACCCTGGGACAGCTGGAGGGGCATCAGGCCAGGGGAGCGAGGCTTTGGCCTGAAGCGGGACTCTGGGGCCAGCCCAGGCAGGCACTGAGGGCTGGAGGCGGGTGGGCCCCAAGGCCTGCGTCGACAGACAGCCTCGGTGAATGCGTGAGGGAGCTGCCAGGCTGCTCTCGGGGCCATGGCCTGGACTCCGCCACCCTCCAGGCAGAGCTGAGCTGGCAGTGTCTACCCTGGAACCCCACACCTGCTCATCTGGGGGGGCTGGGAGGCCAACGGATGTGAGCAGGTTGCAGCTGTGTGGGGGAGGGGAAGTCATACAACCTGGCTCAGAGAGGGGGCCCCTCTTCTCCACCCACCCTCCACCCTGGCACTGCCTGGGGCAGTTGAGGGAGGGAAGAGAAAGGGAAGAGAAGCCATTCTGCCCACTAGTGCCCCCAAACGGCCTAGACCCCGTGGGTCCTCACGCGCCTCACCAAGGTAGGGGGCGAGAGCGCTGCCGCCTCCCCGGGACCCTTTGGAAAGTTCTGCGTGTTTTTTTTTAATTGATTATGCTATTATAGTTGTCCCAATTTTTTCCCCTGGTCCCTCTCCGTCCCACGCCCCCCACTCCCTCTGTAGATCTCCCCTCCTTCGTTCATGTCCATGGGTCATGCATGTTCTTTGGCTTCTCTGTTTCCTATACTTGCTCTTCACATCCCCCTGGCTATTCTGTACCTACCTGTTTGTACTTCTCCCTCCCCTCACCTTTTCCCCCACTCCCCCAGACGCCCCCCAACTGGCCACCATCCCAACGTTCTCCATATCTAGGACACTGTCTCTATTCTTCTTGTTTGCTTAGTTTACTTTTTAGATTCAATTGTTGATAGTTATGTATTTATTGCCATTTTAATGTTCATAGTTATGATCTTCTTTTTCTTAGGTAAGTCCCTTTAACATTTCGTATAGTAAGGGCTTGGTGATGATGGACTCCTTTAGCTTTAGCTTGCCTGGGAAACACTTTATCTGCCCTTCGATTCTAAATGATAGCTTTGCTGGATAGAACAGTCTAGGTTATAGGTCCTTGCCTTTCATCACTTTGAGCACTTCTTGGAAAGTTCTGTACAGCGCTCTGGGCGTTCAGTTTCAAGCTCACAACTCGTGGGTGGAGTCAAAGTGCACATAGCATGCTGTGACCTGGCCCAGCACTGGGCACGGGCAGCTGGGGGCCAGATGGAGGATGGCAGGCACCGTGGGGCCTGGGGGGCTGGCAGGCCTTGGAGGTGGCCAGGCTGGCTCCCCCACTGTCCCCTATACACACGAATGCACACGCTCACATACGCACGTGTGTGAGGACACATGCTCACAGACACGCACAGCCTCCCTTAGCCCTCGCCCACCTCCTCCAGCACACTCTCAGGTGGCCCCTCGAGCCTAGGTCGTCTCTCTTTAAGGAACCGCATGGCACTGAGCTGTCTGGACCCCATCACTTGGTCCTTAGCTTTCCCCAGGTGGCATTTTTATCCTGCTGTTTCTGGAGTCTTACCTCCCCAGGCAAGACCCCCTGAGGGCAGGCGCCAGTGTGGTCTCTGTTTCTTGTGTACCTTCCAGGGCATCTGGTAGGAGAGACAGAGCGGTTCCAGGGCTCATGCTCCCCAGCTAAGGATTCTGGGTCCTCACATTG
The DNA here is from genome assembly GCA_039655065.1 of Glossophaga mutica. Classification (NCBI taxonomy): domain Eukaryota; kingdom Metazoa; phylum Chordata; class Mammalia; order Chiroptera; family Phyllostomidae; genus Glossophaga; species Glossophaga mutica. The sequence continues at coordinate 28,723,704 of CM077315.1, forward strand.
TGATCCAGACACATTCTGGCACAAGTCCCTGCATTTGCCGTATGCTGACCTAGCGGAACATCCAGGACATTTCAGTTTGGTGGGACAACTGGTCACAGTGTTTCAAATCAGGGCCAGCTCGAAAACCTGCCATGCATGCCCAAGACAAAGCAGAGGCCCTGCTAATATCTGGGCGCCCAGCCCTGCCCACTCTTGTCTGTCTCTAGCTTCTTCCCCCAAGAACTTCCAAGGGCACCTCTGCAGAGTTCGCTTTTGACAGCCGAGGATGAGACAGAGGGGGCAGGTTAACGGCAAGGGGAAGGGAGGCTGGCGGCCATACTCATCACTGCTTGGCTCTGAGGGTCAAACAGCCCAGGCCCTCCTTTAAACCAAGACCCAGGGTAGGAGTGTGGGGACAACAGCAGCCGTGAGGCCCTGCTCTCTGGGCGTCTGGCAGCCTCACTTCTGCGGACTCTCCTGCATGTGTGTCGTGACTGGAGGCAGTTTGCGGAGAGTCAGGCTTTCTCGGAGAGTGGAGCCTACCATGAGAACATCAGGGAACGTGCCGGGGTGGGAGCGGGTCTTAGGTTAGCTGCTATCTGCTTAGAGGAGATACTGGTTTCCCTCACTTATCTGACAGCTAGTTGCCGAGCCCAGACTGTGTGCTGGGCGGAACGGAAATGTCGTATGGCACATACTTACACTAAGACGTGTCGGCGTTAAGGCTGGAGAGGAGCAGCTGCACGCTGCAGGCATGTGGGCTTTGCTCCCGCTGCTCCCGAGTCAGTGCTCAGGGCCACAAAGTGCCCTGGATGGACGATGGCAGAGGCCAGCTGATGTCTCTGCTGATTTCCAAAGGGCCACGTGGCTTACCGGAAATGCCAGAGCAGCCAGTTAGCTTCTGGAGCGGGGCCACTGTAGGGTCAAAATACAATGCCAGTCACCTATGCACTCTCACACTTCCTAGTAGCCACATTAAGAAAGAGTAACATCAGTCTCACCGAAAGGAAGAAATACTTGTGACTATGTGAGGTGATGGATGTTAACTAACCTTATTGTGGTAATCATTTCACAATACACACGTACGTCAGATCATTATGTCCTGCACTTTAAACTGATACAATGTTGCCTGTCAATTATATCTCAGTAAAACTGGGGGAAACGAGTAAAAGCAGGTGCAATTAATTTCAATATATTTTCTTTAATGCAGCAAATCCAATATATTATCACTTCATTTTAAAATCAATATATTAAGTTATGAGTTACTCTTTTTTTCCTAACAAAGCTTTAAAGCCCAGTGTGCCCACTTACACACCTCAGTTAACACCGGGTGCATTTCCAGGGCTCCGTAGCCACATGTGGCCCTTGGCCACTGTTTTGGATGAGCCGGTCTGGGACCCACACCTCCTCACTCCTAGCCTGGGCACTTTCTCTCTTCCCCCGGGGATGAGCATCTGAAAAGCGCAATCTCAGTTTTGAGTGGGGTCTCATCCTCTACCCTTGAGGGAGCAGCTCAGAGGTGAAGGGATGTGCTTGTGACCACTGGCCAGTAGGGGGCAGTGGTAAGTCGGTGCCCAAGGTCTTTCCATAGATCAGGCCATCTGCAAGGATAGCAAGTGTCCTCAGCGGAGGGGCCTGGGAAAAAAACAGTGGTCTTTGCAGCAGATTGAGATGGTTGGGAACCCCTGCTGTGCCACTCTCCGTCCAGGCCTTGAGGGGCTTTGCAGGTGTGAGCAGCCACAATGGCACCGTGGCTTGTTTTCTCTGTGTGTTGGGAGGTGGGAGGTGGCATCTTCTGGGCAGGATGCCCTGTTCTCTCATCAGGAATGTGGGGTGTGCAGAGCCAAACCTGGGCAGGTGTGAATGCCTGTCCTGCTCAGGTAACCCAATCCGGCTTGGCTGCAGCCCAGCAAGGCGTGGGAAGGCTTCACAGAGTCTAAATATCGAACGAGCCGCCACCTGAGTCAGTGGTAATCACAGCGGGAGTCCCGCAAGTGGCGTCCTGGTGCTTCTGTTCGGGTCCTGCTTTCACAGGGCATGGGGTGGCCCTGTCCGCTGGCGGCTTTTGGTCTGTCCCGGGGCCTGAGGCAGAGGCTACGTTTATTCTCTAACCATGTGGCAAGGTCTCTGGCACCATCTGCCATGTTGACTTACCCATGAGCATTTACTAAGCACCTACTGTGTGCTGGGCAGGTACTGTACTACATGGGGTTAGCATGGGGACGAGACTGGACCTTGCTCTGTGAAGCCGGGGCTGGCACTCCTCACGCCGGGCCTCTCTTCTGGTTGGTCACTACCTGCAGTGCAGGAGGTGGTCATCTGCTGTCTCCCGTGGATTTACCACATTTCCCACTTGATGCTGCCCACCCTAAGGGCTTCCTCAGCCTTCTCTGACCAATGGCACTGGGGACCAGCCTCCCAGGAGCACCCCCTCGGCCAGCAGCCCACAGGAGGTGCAGGGCAGACCCTTGAGCCTCCTCCCACACAGGTGGCACAACCTGATCTACACAGACCCCCACCCCCAGGCAGTGAGACCGAGCCACAGTGGCCCACAGTGTAGCCTGATGAGCAGCAGCGTACTCCGCACCCGCTCCTTGGCTTCCTGTCTCACCTCCCGCCCCTGTACCTGGCCCCTCCCAAATCAGTGACTCCTCCTCCATCCCTCATCTCAGGGTTCGCTGCTGGGGACCCCACACTGAAATAAAGACCCTGTCTTACCAGTTATGAGACGTTTATCAGCCTGGGGCTGGGATTTCTGAGGAAGATAGGGCCCAAGCCAGGCCTCCAAAGAACTGGGAAGGTTCTAGAAAGCTGGGAAGGAGAGGGGATGGCATGCCAGCCAGGGAGAACAGCGGCTGCGAAGGTCTGGCGGTGGGAAAGGGCAAGGTTTGAACAGGGCAGGTGGGGGGCTGCGCAGAGGCCTTCCCATGGTGGGGGGCAGGGACCTGCATCCAGGATGCTTCGGGACAGGGCACTCGCCACCCTCACCACCGGTCCCCTTAGGAGAGCCAGTCCTTTGCAAGAAGGAGGAAGGGGCCCTTCTTAAACAAGGGCATCTCTGTTGGGGTTTTGGCTGCCCCCAGAAGACAAGGCATTGAGTGGCCCTGGGCCTGAGTTTTCTCACCTACAGAACAGGGATGACAGTACTCTCTCTGTACCACGGGGACTGAGTGCGCTGTACGTGGGAGTACGCGAGGCGGTGGCAGCACCCACAGAGTGTAGGCTGTCGTCAGGCTCAGTGTCGGTGGCACCGTTGGCACAACCACACCACACCCGTCAGGCAGGCCCTGTAGAAAACCGCCAATGAGGATGTGGCTTCTCAGCTCCTCCCTCCCCCATAACCACCCCAAAGCGGGTGCCAGTAAACTGGAGCAGGGAGGGAGAGACTGTCAGTTCTTGGGCTACCTCAGCCATTGGCTCAGCCACAAGGTTGACCTTGGGCCTTAATGTTCTCACCTGCAAAATGGCCCAGCAACTGCAAGCATCCCTAAGCAACATGGCCAATGAGCCACTTGTAAGTTGGGCAGTGTTGTTAAGGAGGCAGCAGGGCCAGGGGTCCCAGGTGCTCAGATGACCTTGTTCTGTGTCCTCCCCCTCTCCTCGACCCAGCCAGGGTGGGGTGGGGAGGGGTGCTGCACTGGGGGCCGGTGAGGCCAGTATAGGACGGACTGACGCCCCAGCCACATCCCATTGGAGCTTGGTGATTACCCTGCCCGGTCTCTGACAGAGCGACCGTTACCAGGACCATTTCACAGCTGAGTGAGCTGAGGCGCTGCCCAGAACACAAGTTCACGGGGCCGAGAACACCAGACCCGATGTTATTTCACTCCATTTCCTCCAAAGGTCCCTGCGTCCTTGTAGAGTCCTGTCCTGGGGTGTTTGCACGTTCTCCCTTGTACCCAGTTATTTCAGGTGGGCTTTGGATCCTATGCTTTTTTCATCTTCTTTGAAGGGCTTTTCATAAATTATGTACATTCAGTAAAATAGTGTCAAACCGAACTGAAGCTGCATTTGTGGGAACACCTAGCAAAGTGCCTGGCAAACATAAAGTGCTTCATAAATGCTTGTTGGGTCATGGGCTGGCCTTCCCTCCATCCGTGTCTCCATTCAACGTGTGTAGCTGACGCTCCCAGCTGACTCATTTTCCCTTCGGGGCTGTGTTCCTTTAAAAAAAAGATTACAGGTTCTCAGATGGCTAATGACAGGCTCTAAATTTTTGGAGGAGAAATTCTGTCTGGGAAACTTTAAATAAGGCAACAGGGAGAACCATTCGGGGCCGGGGAATCCACTTCGCTGCTGTTCCTGGGGCTAGGGGCCTCCGGAGGGGCTGAGGTGGAGAGTAGGGTGGGAGGCTTCAGCCCCGTCCGAGCAGGACCCTGGTCACCCTCCCACAGAGGGAGCGGGCCCTGGAGACGTGGTTTAGCAGACTTGTGTCATCCCCCCAAGGGCTCTTGGTGACCACAGACCACGAGCGGTTTTTCTTTTTCTCCCCAGAGTGCTGCACCCATTAGCTTCCTCTGAGTCTGGGCACCAGAACACAGCATGACCCCTTACAGTGCCGGTCATTCATGCCATGTTCATGCTCCAAGTCCACGTGGACCCCCATCTCGCCCTGGATAAAACCAGAGTCCTTCCTGGGTGTCTGAGGGTCCTGGGGCTGCCGTAACAAATACCCACAAATGGGGGGCTTAAACAACAGAGACCTCTCCTCTCTCAGTCCCAGAGGCCACAAGTCCAAGGTCAAGGTGCCAGCAGAGCTGTGCTCCCTCTGGAGGCTCCGAGGGAGGATCCTTCCCTACCTCTTCCAGCTCCTGGTGGCCTCAGGTGGTCCTTGGCTTGTGGCCACATCCCCCCAATCGCTGCCTCTGTCTTTACCTGGCCTCTCCTCTGTGTCTCTGTGTCCTCTTCTTGTAAGGACATTTCCACAGGGTTTAGGGCCACCCTAATCCAGTGTGACCTCACGTTAACTAATTACACCTGCAAAGACCCTATTTCCAAATAAGGTGACATCTTGAGGATCCAGAGTGGGCAGGAACTAGGGGGGATGCTATTCAACCCAGCACGCTTAGCCTGTCAAAGTGAGATTTGACTCCTTAGCTCACTCTCCTGCCTCCTTTCCTCCCACTCTCCATGACTGCCTCAGCCACACATGCCTTCTTGCCGCTCCTCCAAAGTAGCTCAGAGCCTTTGCACCTGCTGGTTCCCCGCCTAGAAGGCACTCGGAGCTCCTGTCCTCACTTCCCTCAGGAGTCTCCTCCAACGGCCCTTCCCAAAATAACGCACTCCGTCACTCTTGATCCTCTTTACGTGGTTTAGTTTCCTTCATGCTACTTACCCCTGCGTGTCGTACGTTTCTTGTCATAGCACATTGCATGTATCACATATCATAGAACTCCTACTGCCTGTAGGAGTCTGGAAGCTTAGGGAACTTGTCTGTCTGTTCACAGCTGTATCCTAGGAACAGTTCCCAGCACATGGTAGGTGCTCAAATCTGTAGCCTGAAAGAACGCTCATATACTCCAAGGGTTCAAGCTCTGTGAAATACCATGGTGTCCTTAAAATAATGGGTTTTTCAACAGAGGGACCTTGGGGGCCACAGGACAGGGAGGAGAGGAAATGGGAATCAGAGAGGTGAGTTCCATGCTCCCCACCCCTATGCCTGAGCCTGTTCTGCTTTTATCTATTTCTGTTTTGAAAGGAAAGTGAGAGAATTCTACTGCCTGCAGCCAGTTGAATCTCCCATCTAGACTAACAGCCCCGTTTTGCAGATGAGGACAGTGTGGCTCTGGGAGGGGTCAGGGACATACCTACAGTCCCTGAACCAGCTGGGCAGAGCCAGACCTGGAATCCAGCTCTCTGGAACCAGAGCGGCGTCCCCACACCAAGTCTGACTGCAGCTCCGCCCTGCCCGGGCAGCCTTGGGTGACCGTTGCTCAGGGCTGGCACTAGGCTTGCGTGGGAAGGCGCCCGGGGCTCTGCACCCAGCAACTTACAGGTCAGAAGGGCAGATTGGGTGGACCTTCCCAGCCTCCCAGAGCACGGTATCAGTTTCCAAGTTCAACATCACCGTCTGCCAGAGGCCAGCTCAGTGTCATGTGACACACGTTCCAGGAAACAGAGCGTCCTCTCCCATCCCTGGTCTGATAGCACTGGATGGGTCAGCGTCTGCACCCCCAAAGCTAGGGATGCAGGGGCAGGGGAGCAGCCCACCCAGAGTGGCGGAGAACTCCCCGAGCCTTCTGGAAACATCGTAACCGGCAGCCACACTGTTTGCACTTCCAAACCGGATTGCAAAGAAAAATAAATACATAAACCTAATCAGACGTGAACTTGCCACATGCAGTGACCAGTGGACTGTTTATCTTGCTGCTGTGCCAACAGCTAACACGTATGGGGGTCTGCTGGATCCAGGCACCGAGCTGTGGTGCTCTCGGGACGGTGCTCTCAGCTCACAGAGGGCTCCTCGCAGGAAGGGCTGGGTCTCCATTTTACCTTTGAGGAAACCAAGGTTCAGATGACGCTGGGGTCACTGCTGGTTAGGGACCCCTCAGAGCTGAGGTGAAAAAGCTCGCTCTTGTTGCCACAATGTCTCCCGCCTCCCGACAAAGCTGTTGAAAGAGAAAACAGAACAGGGCCCTGCTGTCTGCTGCCTGTGAGCATCTGCGGTTCATGGCACAGATGGGACCTCGGAGGGCAGCTTGGGAGCCAATGTCAGGTAGGCCCAGAGCACTGAGGAGCACAGTCTCCGAACCCAAAGCGAAGTCATGTGGTCTGGCGGGCCTTCTTCTGCCAGAACACAGAGTGAGTGGAAGACGGTGTTCAGTGCCAAGGGCGTGGCATTTCTGGAACCTTCTGATGGTTGCTGCAGACCATGGGATAAGGGATTGAGTCTGCGGTGTACTTCAGCTGCCCTTAGGGTGAAAGGTTAGGGGTGGGGGTGGGTGGCACTGGCAGGCCAGAGCTTGTGCGAGTTAGTCTCCAAGGAGGCCTTCAAGCTGTATCTGAGTCCTACGCTTGAAAGTGGTGTGTTTTGTGACGTGTGAATCGTCTCAGGTTTCCAGGGAGCCTCGGTGGTGAAGGCGTGGCTTGGGGCCTGGCGGCACGCTTTCTGCCTTTGTGTCCCCCTGGCTTTGACCCCTGCTGCTCATGACTGCCCCTCGAAGCTCTCACCCTATGATGATCATGGTTTCCAGCCCCAAAACTGGATCCTGTGCTCTGATAAAGGACATTTTTTAATTTTTTATTCTTTATTTTTAATATATTTTATTGATTATGCTATTACAGTTGTCCCATTCCCCCCCTTCATTCCCCTCTACTCTGCACACCCCCTCCCACCCACATTCCCCCCTTTAGTTCATGTCCATGTGTCATAAATTCTTTAGCTTCTACATTTCCCACACTATTCTTGCCCTCCCCCTGTCTATTTTCTACCCACTATCTATGCTACTCATTCTCTGTACCTTTTCCCCCGCTCTCCTCCTCCCACTCGCCTGTTGCTAACCCTCCATGTAATCTCCACTTCTGTGATTCTGTTCCTGTTCTAGCTATTTGCTTAGTTTGCCTTTGCTTTTATTTTAGGTGTGGTTGTTAATAACTGTGAGTTTGCTGTCATTTTACTGTTCATATTTTTTATCTTCTTTTTCTTAGATAAGTCCCTATAACATTTCATATATTAAGGACTTGGTGATGATGAACTCCTTGAACTTGACCTTATCTGAGAAGCGCTTTATCTGCCCTTCCATTCTAAATGACAGCTTTGCTGGATAGAGCAATCTTGGATGTAGGTCCTTGCCTTTCATGACTTAGAATACTTCTTTCCAGCCCCTTCTTGCCTAGAAGGTCTCTTTTGAGAAATCAGCTGACAGTCTGATGGGAACTCCTTTGTAGGTGACTGCCCCCTTATCCTTTGCTGCTTCTGGAATTCTCTCCTTCATTTGAATCTTGGCTAATGTAATTATGATGTGCCTTGGCATGTTCCTCCTTGGGTCCAACTTCTGTGGGACTCTCTGAGCTTTCTGGACTTCCTGGAAGTCTATTTCCTTTGCCAGATTGGGGAAGTTCTCCTTTATTATTTGTTCAAATAAGTTTTCCACTTGTTTCTCTTCCTCTTCCCCTTCTGGTACCCCTATAATTCAGATGTTGGGACGTTTAAAGATGTCCTGGAGGTTCCTAAGCCTCTCCTCATTTTTTTGAATTCTCATTTCTTTATTCTTTTCTGTTTGTTTGTTTCTTTCTTCCTTCTGGTCCACTCCATTGATTTGAGCCCCAGTTTTCCTCCCATCACTATTGTTTCCCTGTGCACTTTCCTTCATTTCACTTATTGTAGCCTTCATTTGTTCATCTAATTTGCAACCAAAATCAACCAATTCTGTGAGCATCCTGATCATCAGTGCTTTGAACTGTGTATCTGATAGGTTGGCTATCTCTTGGTGGCTTAGATGAATTGGCTCTAGGGCTTTGATCTATTCTCCCATTTGAGCCATTTTGGTTTTGTTTTTGTTTTGGGGGTTTTTTGGGGGGGGCTCTGGTTGAGGCTGTTCCATAGTGAGGGGCGGAGCCTTAGGCGTTCCCCAGGGCGGGGCAGCCCAGTTGCTGGGTTGTGACGCTGTATATGGGGGCAGGGTCAGAGAGGGAACAATGGCACTTGCTCCGCTCTCTCTCGTATTGCAGTCCCTTCCACCGCTTTCCCCAAGCAAATTGGGCCCTTTTGGTGCTGATTTCTGTGTGGTTGGGCTTGTGCACATTCTAGGACCCTGTGGGTCTCTCCAATGAACTCTCCTGTGAGGCTAGGAGTCTCTCCTGGTACTTCAACCCCCACAAGTGTTTTCAGTCGGTGTTTTTAGGTTTTATTTCCTAGCGCTGGGGCCCTGTGTTGTGAGGTCTGTCTCACTCCTTGTTTTCGCCTGGATTATCTGCACACAAATGTGGGACCGCCTGGTCAGCCAGCCACCTTGTGCAGCCTCACTGGGTCTGCCAGTTGCCACCCCACGCCCGGGTCCGCTAGCCGCTGCCTGTGTACCTAGAGTCTGCCAGCCACTGCCTGCACGCCCGGGTCCTCCAACCTCCACTTTTTCCTGACGCAACTCCACCCCTCTTACAGGTCTGGATGAATGGTTGTCGGACTTCTGTACAGTTCAGTTTTCTATCAGTTTTGGTTGTTTTCTTGTTTCTAAATTTTTGTTGTCATTAATTTTGGTTGTGCCAGGAGGCATATCGTGTCCACCTATGCCTCCATCTTGGCCAGAAGTGATAAAGGACATTTTTAAAAATTGATTTTAAAATATTTTCACGTGAAGACAGGAAAATGGCCTGGAAGTTTGTGTTTGACCACATCTTTTCACTGGGAGGAGCACAGTGTTCTGGAAGAAGGGCCCTCCTGGCTCTCTTAGGGCTTGGGACCATCCCCACCACTGGGGACAGGGCAGTAAAGCCACAAGGTTAAGGGTGAGGAGGACTCTGGAGCCACCGGAGGAGGATGCTAGAGCCACCAGCTCCACCACTTCCTGGCTGTGCAACCTCAAGCTAGCTGTTTAACCTCTCTGTGCCTCAGTTTCCTCATCTGTAAAACAAGAATGAATGTCATTAGGATGAAGATGAGTTCAATGCTTAGAACAGTGCCTAGCACTTAGGAACTAATTCCTGTGTGAACTTCAACTCCTGTTTGAGAACCGACCTTTTGTAGGCAAGTATTTGTAGGCACCTGGGATGTGCTGGTGCTGAGTGACTAAATGCCCCAGCCTCAGCTGTGAGCACAGCGCAGCAGCAGGCAATGCCTCGGCTCACAGACCCACGATTTGGGTGAGGCCGGGCAGGGAGGGCTCCTCTCGGCTCCACACCTCACTAGAGCTGGAGGGCCCACCTCCACGATGACACACTGGCAGGCAGGCTGGCAGGCTGGGGCAGGCTGGCTGCAGGGAGCTCAGCTGTGTTGTCCCCCCACCCCCCTCATAGTTTGGGCTCCGTCACAGCACAGTGGCTGGATCTCAAAACCAAATGTCCCAAGAGGAAGAGCTAGGCAGGGGTATATCACATTGATGACCAAGCCTCCTAGTCACTCAGCACCCGCCACTTCTGCCATACTTCATTTGTGGAGGCTATCACAAAGCCTCCCCCGGCCCCCATGTTCAAGGGAATGGGACAAAATGGAAAGGTTCTGGAAGAACAGGTAGGATGGAGAATACCATTGTAGCCATTTCAAAAACAGACTATTCTTGCAACATAAAGGGTCAGGGCCAGATGGGTTCCTACAGATGCCCTGCCCCCTCCCTGGCAACCCATTTTACAGATAGGGAAACTGAGGCCTCGAGAGGAAAGTGAATTCTCATGGTCACAGATTCTCTCTCTGCTGCGTATCAGGTTATTCAGAAGGATGCCGTCTTTTCTGCTTAATAGCAAATTCCTAGAGTGGAGGGGCTGAGTCAGCTTTATCATTGTGCCCCATTCTGTCCCCCAAATGCCTGGCACAGATCCCTGGCCACTCCTGAACCCAGTTGGCCCCTGGGCCGTGTCCCAGAAGGCCACTCAGACCCCCAGCCTCTCCCTGCCATGTTGACTTCATAGTGCTGCATGCAGTAAATGCTCAATCAGTGCTCAGGCTCTGTGCTTGCTTGACCCATGCCAGGTCGCTGGGATCCTTCCAGCCCAAGGGACATCTGACAGCAGAGCACTTGGGGTGGTGGGGCCTGGCAAGCCCCAGGCTCTCCCAAGCAGAGCCCCTGAGGGACTGGCCTGGATGGGCCCTGAGTCCGGGAGGGACATGGGCCGGGCTTCCTGAGTCCCTTCTGGTTGTGTCTGTGGCTGCAGGAAGAGCTCCCGAGCCAGATAAAGGCCCAGCGGGGGCCTTTCGCAACAAAGGAAGCCAGTGGAGGCCTCTTCTCTCCCGCCTAAACACTCCAAACGCCTTTCAAGCTCCCCTGGCAGACTGTCGGGCTATTCACGGGGCCGGAGGGGGAGGTAACTACAGCACAAAGTGGGGTGGGAGGCGCCTCTGCCTTCCTCCGGCAACCCAGAGGCAGATCCATTTATTTTAAAAGAAAACAAACAAAAAACCTCATGTTCTAGAATATTCTTTCTCATAGTACAGGCCCCTTTCTGGTCCCTGCAGAGTGTGCACTGGGGAGGGAATTGGAGAGAGATGATTGGCCTGGGTCCCTGTTTCTGTCTCCCCTCCTCCTCCCTCCTCCGGTTCGCATGGGCTCTTCCTCTCCTGTGACTTAGGAGGCCTGCCACCCAGCCCTGCAGATGGCTGTTCCTTCTGGGGCCCCAGCTTCACCCCAGGCCTCCTGCAGCTAATTGTGTGCACAGGGACGGAGGAGGCCATCCAGGCCTCCTGCCCCCCAGCCTTGCAGTAGGTGACCGCCACATCTGCAGGAGGGTGGCTGGTGGCCCTCCAAAATTGGACCCCTCCAGTGGGCAGGCATTCAGTGTTGGGCTAAAAGGGGGTCATTACCTTTAAACCCCAGTGGGGCCAGAGGCTCAGGGGACGTCACTGTTTTTAGCATTTGGAGTCTGCTCTCTGCCCCAGCTCCTCCCCCAGTTCCCTGGGTTCTGCAGAAAGAGCTGCAGGCTTGGAATCAGACCAACCCTAGTTGGAGTCCCAGTATCACATTTTACTCTCCAGCAAAGTCTTCCACTTTTCTGCACCTTAGTTTTCTCGTAAAATGGGGATCAACATTGCCTGCGTCTCAGGGCTGTTGTGTGTGAAATTGATCCAGAAGGTACCTGCAAAGCGCCCAAGTCCCTGTATGCACAGGTCCCAGCTCCCCTGAGCCCTCTCTGGGGGGTGACAGTAGCGTTGGAGCCTCTTGGACATGTGAAGCCTCCTCAAAAGAGCCTGAGTGCCCAGTGGGTGCTGGTAAATGTTAGTCCGAGTGCCCCCCTGACGTGGGGGATGCCACCCAATCTGGGCTCAAGCTGTCCTCTCCCCAGTCTCTGCTGGGCTGCTGGGGTGTCTCCTGGCAGGGCTAAAGCTGCTCAGTAACGAGCCCCTGGGGCGCTGCGGGGCGCCTGGGAGAGGGCAGGAGAAGGTTCGCTGGTGCCAAGGCTCATTAAGCACTGCTGTTCAGATGGGGATTAGGAGGGAGCCAGCCTGCCATTCCTTGGGTTTGGTTATTAAAGGCTCCGCTCAAGGTAAACACCAGGCGCTTCCTTTCAAAGCCGCACCTGCTAATTAGAGGGCAAGGAACTCATTAAAACAGTAACTCCAGGCTGCCTGGGAGAGAGGGCTGGGGGCAGGGAGGCTGGGGTGCAGGGAGAACCAGGGTGGAGCTTCCTTCATGGGCAGGGCGGACAGACACCCCCACCTCATTGTGGGCATGTCCCCTGGGCACGCAAGGCAGGTGCAAAACCCGGAAACCTGAGCCTGAACCTCTGGCCCCTTAGCTGTTACTCCTTTAAATTCGCCTGCACCTGCCAGTCTCCTTGGCCAGCTCATCGGGGTCCTGTGTTCTTCCTATGATGGGAGGAGTAGGAAAGACCAGGAACAAAGCCATGTTTATTTATTAAATGCCTGCTGCGCCAGGCTGAATACTGGTCCCCAAGATGTCCATGTTCTAATGCACAGAACGTGCGCCTGTGTGGCCTTACATGGCTAAAGGAATATGGCAGGTGTAACTGAGTCAAAGACCTGGAGACAAGATGATCCTGGATTATCAGGGTGGGACCAATGCCATCTCAGGGTTCTTGTAAGAGGGGTTGGGAGGTTTGGGGGGGTGTGGAAAAGGAGATAGGACAGGTGATGACTGAAGTAAGCGGCTAGAGTGGCTCGAGGAGGGGGCTGTGAGCCAAGGGATTCAGGCACCTTCGGAGGCTGGAAAAGATAAGGAAAGGGATTCTTCCCTAGGGCTGCAGAAGGGAGCTGCCCACACCCTGACCAGTGAGTCCCAGGTCGGACTTCTGCTCTCTAGAACTGGAAGAGAATGAGTTGGTGTTTGAAGGCACTAAGTTTGTGCTCACTTGTTACAGCAACCACAGGAAATGGATGCCCAGGTCAAGTAGCAGGTGCTTTGCATGGGCCACTTCTCAAGTACCTGCTGGGCTCTCAAAGCTCTCACGGGGCACACCATCTAGTAGAGATGATCATGTTCATCTCTACTAGATCCAAACGGGGTGGGGTAGGGGGGACATGGCAGGAGGCAGGTACCAGTGTGGTTGCTACATTTTCTTCTGTATATTTGAAATATTTTATCATTGAAATGCTTTTAAATGACATCTGCATGGTCCCAAATTCTGCACCCTCTCTCTGACTCCCCCGGACCCCCTTTGACAAACATCAGCAGCCAAGTGCAAGGCCAGACCTTCCCCACACTTGGACCAGGTCCAGGGAGTTGCAGTGAGTGGTAGGAATCATTCCTGCCTGGCTGCATAGATAGCCTGAGGCACAAAGGAGCTGTTAGTGGCTCAATTTCCCAGTTTAGCTATGGGGCAAGAGTTAATCCATCCGAGCAGATTGCGCATTAGAGAAACCATAGCCTGCTGTGTGACCTTGGGCAAGGCACCTAACCTTTCTGAGCTCAACCCTCTCATGTGGAAAACAGGGAAATGCTTCTGATCTTTGCAGCTTGTTTGAGGATGTAAGGCCCAGACCAGGGCTTGGCACAGGAAGTATGGGCCTGGGACCTCCTCCTCCTCAAGTGGATGCCTGAGACATTTAATGAGCACGTGTGTCAGGCCCTGGGGTCTCTGGATGAAAGGGCTGTGTACACCTGAGTCACCTTTATGGCGACTCTATGCCCGTCAGGTGCTTTCTGTCTTGACGTGGAGCCTCAAGGTTCAGGGCCAGATTGGCTACACTGAGCGTCTCTTAGCTGCTCTGCTCCAGGCTCTGGGAGTCTGACGAGGACCACGGGCCCCTCTTCTGGACAAGCAGCCCCAGGGGCAGCCTTGGGCACAGGGTGGGGACCCTGACTCTCAGTCACATCAGGCCAGTGGGGCAGGTACCAAGCAGGGCTCACATACCTAGAGGTGGAAAAATGCAACGCTGCTATGCGCTATCTTCTAGGGCCTTGTGCCTACTGGCCAGGAGATGGAACTGCTGCATCGGATCGGGCCTGTGCGCCTTGGTTTCAGGGTTTATAGGCCCCTGTGTGTGACTCCTCCCTCTCCCCTTTCTGAATAATGATGAAACCAAGGAAAGCATATGTAGAACCCACCCTGGGTACTTTATACTTCTTAGCTCACGTGGCGTTCCAAGCCTTACGAAATAAGGGACAGTGTTGGCGCCGCCGTCCAGGTAGAGCAGCACAGGCCCAGAGAGGTGAAGTGACTTGCCCAAGACCACACAGCGGGATTCACAGCCAGCTCTGCGGGGTTCCAAAGCCGGAGCCCTTGATTAATGTGGTTAAAGCCTCCCCCTTCCCTGTCATCCCCTCCCCTAACCACCCGTCCACTTCTTCAGTCCGGGCGGCAGTTGAGAAAGCAGGGCCTGGGTGTACTGTGACAGTCGAACAAACACGTTTTCGCCCCTCCCATTCTCAATTCGAACAGTAGGGAGGTGTGTTTAGGGGGGAAGATGTGATCCCCCCCCCCGCACGCACACACATGCTGTATTTAGTTGTGTTTTCCTTACATGGAAACCCCCGATTCTGCATCCTCCTGTCTGTGCTTTCTGGGTGCTCCCAGCCTCAGAAGCTTCCCGGCCCTGTCACCTCCCTTCCCTTCCCAGCTAACAGTGTCTTGCCGGCCACCCTGCACCGGGCTTCTCAGACACCAGGCTTCTCAGGTGGCGGTGAGCCTCTGAATCCCTGGGGCCTCATTAAAGTGCAGGTTCTGATACAGCAGGGCAGGGTGGGCCTAGGAGACTGCATTCCCAGCCAGCTCCCCAGAATGGCCCCCGCCCGGCCCTCACTCCCTGCAGGAAGCTTTTAGCCTTGCTTCTAGGCCCTATGATCTCTCAGAGGGTGCCAGCAGCCTCTAGCCAGTGCTAGTGATCAGCTCTCCATGTCCCCTTTGATGTCCCGGCAGCCTCTGGCCCACCTTTAAAGTGCTGTACCCGGCAGGGTCCAACCAGAGAAGCAGGAGTGGGAGATGGGCCTGAAGAGCTGTAACTCCAGACTGGCTTAGTCAGGGAGCGAGTGGCTGGCCGGGCAGGCCCCAGACCTGCAGGGCAGGCCCCCAGGAAGGGCAGCGGCATCTCTCAGGCCCGGGCTGGAGCCTCTGTCCACGGGCAGGGTTTCTTCTTCCCTGGGAAGCCTCAGCTCCGCTCCCTAGGCCTTCCAACAACTGACTCGGGCCCACACAGATAGTCTAGGTCACTCTGGAACGATCTCCCTTCCTGAAGGTCAGTGGATCATGGACTTCAGTCACATCTGCAAAGTCTCTTTCGAGCAACACCTAGGTGAGCGTTTCAGTCACAGTAACACGCACGCTCCTGGGCCGGGTGCAGGGGCTGCCGGTTCCCAGTGAGATGAGCCCGTAGAGCTGTCTGGGCGGCCCGAGCTCTGAGGGAGCGTACCTCTGTGCTCGGGGGCCGTGTCTCCAGCTCCTTCCTGCACATCTCTTCATGGGTGTTCTGCTGGTACTACTTCCCTCAAATGCGGGGGACCCTAGGCTCCTCCGCACCACACCCCTGCCTGCCCACACCGCTCCTCCCCTGTCCTTCTCTGGGCTGAGAGTGCCCCTGTCCCCGGTGTCTCAACCCTCAACCTCAGCACTGTCGACATTTGGGTTCGGATTATTTGGGGGGGGGCACGGTGCTGTCCAGTGCGATGCCCTGTAGATGCCAACAGCATCCCCAGTTGTGGCGACCAAAAACGTCTCCAGACAAGGCCAGATGTTGCCCTGTTGACAGCCTTGCCCCCCACCCATCTCCGGGTGGACAGCATCCTCTCTCCTCCAGGGTGCCCAGGGTCCAGTTCCTTCTCCGTTCTGTTCCCTCATCACTTTCTCTGCACCTTTCCCGTCGCTGACCAAGCTGCTTCCTTAACCTCCAGGCGTCCCCTCTCCCGCAGCTGCGGCGGTGGCACTCCTTGGTGCCCTTCCTCGGTTCCTCACTGCCGACGGGTTCAGAGGCTCCGCGGGAATCTAGCAGGGTCAGGAGCAGGGTTTCTGGGCTGGAGCAGCTGCTCACTAGCGGGGTGGCTCTGGGCCTCGTGACCTCAGTTTTACCCTCTGGAAAATGGGAGTCACATGTATCCACATTTTGGAGGAGGGCTTGAATGGGGGGGGTGAGTCACACAGGGGCCACTGGTATCACTGCCTGTTGCCCATTGCCCCTGTGAGGCTTCATCGCCATCTTTGTTTTTCCACACAGGCTGGCCGGCCCCACACCTGGTGAGCCCTGCCCTTCTCAGCCTCTCTTCCTCCTGTCTCTGTCCCTGAGTCCTGTTCGTCCTTGGAGGCTGAGGTCCTGGAGCACCCGCCTCACTTGGCATCTTGACTGGCGGCTGAGCTCTGAGGTGGGGGAGCAGGGTGTTGGCCCCCAGGGGCCCTCAGCGAGGGGTGGGCCACTCACACAGGAACCCTTAATTGGGGCCGTAGAACCCCTCACTGGAGAACCAGCCCTGCCTGAGCCCAGTGGCGGGGTACCGGGTAAAGGTGAGCTCATTGCAGGTGCTTGTCCAGTGCTGGCTTGCTGACCCAGCTCTTTGCAGCCACGCCCACTGCCAGAGCCCGGCTCTGCACAGCCCAGCCGTTGGAGGGCAGCCTCGGAGGCGGAGGGCTGGACTGTCTTAGCATTGCCTCCGAGGGAGCCAAGCAGGCAAGTTCAATCTACTTTGCAATAAACGAGGCCTTTGATCTTACAAAAGTGAGTAATTAGCCAGGAGCCAGCGAGCTGGCACCTTGGCAGGCTCACAGCCTGGCTGAGCCTGTCCCCTCTCGGGCCTCTCACGCTGCAGGAGGTGGAGGCAGAGGCTGCACTGTGCAGGGCATGCTCCATCAGACTCCTGAGGATGCTGAGCAGGTATTTTGGGGAGTGTGGGGCGGGGGACATCACCAGGGACAGGGAGCCACACGGTCCTCTCCACCCCCACCTCCGGCCAGGGGACCTTGGTGACTGCCTTCCTCTCCAGCTCAGCTTCCCCATCTGTAAATTGGGGCCCTTAGCCCTTCGCTCACAGGGCTGGCATGAGATGCCATGGTGATGTAAACAGACCAACATTCACACACAGTCCCCCTGGTCCTCTCACTCAGGACACTCACCCAGGGCCACCACTCATCCGTGGGGTGGCTCTGCAGCCACAGGAAAAGGTGCCCCTTTGGGCAAATACAACCGCCACCTGGAAACCGTGCTCAAAGCTCGTCACGCTCCTCCCTCCACGGCCGCCTGCAAGCCAGCTCCCCACAGCCGGGCCTCATTTCTGTGGGTGGCAGGTACGTTCCCTCCACGACCCTGTGTTATTTCTGCGGGCAGTGTGTTCATCCTCCGGTGCCCCCTCCTAGTGACCTTCCGGGCCAAGGGGAGGCTGTGGGGTGCTTTAGTCCCCGGAATCTTGAACGGCCCCACCAGGCACCTAAGTTTAAAATGTGTGTTCATTTAGGCCGACCCACCCTCCAGGCAGCAGCCCTCTGCAGGGCTCCCCCTCCACGGATTTGGATTTCGGAGCCCCCACTGCCACTGCAGGGTAGTGATCCTATGCTCTGTGCCAGCAACAGCAACAATGATAACGGATGAGGAGGAGGGGAGAAAGGAAGGAAAGAGCCCATTGCAGAGTGGGCACACTGAGGCCCAAGGGAAGCACGCGCCTCGTACGAGGCCTTGGAGGAAGCGGCTGCCTGGGAACGGGTGTGGACTGCCCTCACCCTCACGTCTGGTAACTATCTGTGTGGCGTGTCCTGCTCACCTCAGGGCTCCTTTGAGAGCCCCCAGCATGCACCCTGGCTGGCCGGCTGAGGGGTGAGTTCCAGCAGTGGGGGCCTGGGCCGCCTTGTACCCCCCACCGCTGGCTGCACTGGGAAAGAGCCAAGGCTCACAGGCCCTGGACCAGGGAGATCCGGGCATTCCTGGGAGCCCAGTGTCTCGGTCTGTGACAGGAGTGGGCGTGGGGTCTGGCCCTGGCTGCAGTGTGGGCTGGCATCCCTCTGGAAGTTGCACCCTTCCCCTGTGGTGTGCAGCTCAGTGGTGTTTGGGGCTTAGCTGCTGGATTTTTGAGCCTTTGTTCCTCCCCTCGATTATTCATTCAGCAAACGTTTGTGAAGCCTGGCGCTGAGCCAGAGGGTTGGCAAGGGTTTGCTCAGGGAGCTCCCGGTCTGAGCATCAGACTTTGAAGACAGTTTCACAGGTACTGACATTAAGGGAGCTCCTCTGGGAAGGACGGCGGTACCATGGAATCAGACCACCCACTGCCTCGGTGAATGGCAGGGACCACACAGCCCTCTCCAACCTGCTGGACTGCGAGCTGCTGGACAGGGGCAGAGCCTCACAGCCCAGCCTGCACACGGTGTGTGCATGTGCACTCGCACACTCCCACATGCATGCCCACATGCACTCACGTGTGCATACCCATATGTTCACACACGCACACAAACCACATGTGCACACATGCATGTTCCCACAGGATGGGCATGTGCACGTCCACAGTTTCTACACGTAACTGCACAAGATACACACGCTCACATTCGTGTGTATGTGCACACGACCCACACAGGCATGCGTGTGTGCTCACACACAAAACCCTTGCAAGTGAGCGTACACATGCACACATAACAAATGCGTGTGTTCGCACACAAACACCCAGGTCTGTCTGAGCATCTGAGGGGTTGAGGACATGGGATCAATGGAGACTTGAGCCTGTTTCTTCTCTTCTTGTCCCTCATCATGCAGGGCTTCACTGATGTGGACACCGGGCCCATGCTTTGGCTGCAGTGACCTTGGCCACCCTCAGCATGGGCTTCCTAGCAGACATCAACCCCTCAGAAGGACAGGCCGGAGCGGGGTTTGCACAGCTCTGGACATGGACTCGGGCATGCTAGCAGGGAGACCTGGGTTCTAGAACAGGGGCCATGGCCCAAGAGCAGGAGCAGACCGTGGGAGGTAGCCCTTGGCCGCAGACCCCTTGCCCTCGGGGACATGTTGGGGAAAGCCTCTAAATACAGGGCCTGGGGCACGGGTCCTGGGTGTTTGGGTCCGAGGCAGTAATAACATACATTCAGTAACTGAAACAGAAATTTCACAGAATGATATTTTACTACATGTGATACACACCAGTATTTTTTATTCTATTCCATTTCCCTTTTTTAAAATAGCTCTCAGTCCTGGCTGAGTAGCTCAGTTGGTTAGAGCGTTGTCCTGATACACCAAGGTTGTGGGTTCAATCCTCAGTCAGGGCACATACAAGAAGCAACCTATGAATGCATAAATAAGCAGAACAACAAATCGATGTCTCTCTCTCTCCTCCCCCCATCAATATTTTTTACAAATTGCTCTCGTGTGGGACATATCCCAGGGTTTGAGAAACATGAGGCAGGTGACATTTCAGGCTCTTCCCACCTCCGAGGTTTGGAGGTGATGGAGCCCTCCCTAAGCTCTCATTCGTCTTTGCAATGAGACAGAGAATACACAAACAGTGCCAGCTCCTCCTCCCTCCCTTCTCAGCCCGGCTCTGCCCTCCGTGGCACGCCAGCCCCGGCTTGCGCCTCTTCAGGTGCAGGTGGTGATTCTTCTTTGTCATGGCGATCAAAAGAAACCAGTATTAGACTCAAGATCTGGAAAATGGACGTGGGACGCAGGGAGGGTCCCTTTCTGCTCTTGGAAGCTCCTCCTTCCAGGTTGTCACACGCTTTCTTACTCCCGTCTCTCCCTCTCCCCCCTCTCCTCCCCCTTTCTCCTCCTCTCTCTGTCTCTCTGTCTCTCTCTCTCTCAGATGACTGACTCACCCACTCGTATCCCCCCTCCCCATCTTCCGCTCACCTTGTTTTGCTTTCTGACCACTGGCTGCTAGATTTTTGCCCCTCCCAGTCCACAGACACACCTCCATCCGGCTCTTGCTTTACCTCTCACCACTCTTTGTATTAAGTTGCTTAACCTCCTTTGTACAATGGGGGCGCCCTAAGTACCCTCGCAACTCCCTGGGCTGTTCTGGGGGACAGTTTTGGGTGGAGGTCAACAGTATAGATGAGGGTGACAGCGTCTGGGTGCAGAGCAGGCTGTGTGACCTGGGGCCTCTGAGCCTCAGTCCCCTCATCCATGAAATGGGTGTTTAGTAGGAGAATTTACCTCAAAGACAGGCTAGGAGGACTGACCAAGTTAACATTTGTACAGCATTTGTACGGCGCTTTCCATATATGTCAGATGACATTGAATAATTGTCTTAAGGTAGCAGTTTTTGACCAGTGCTCTGTGACAACTTTTAAAACACGCAGTTCCTGACGGCGTGTATTTACTGAGTGTCAGTAAATACTCCGGGGCACTGACCTCTTCTTTCTGAGACTGTCAAATTGTAAAAATGACAACAGCCAACAAAACAATAGCTATCTGGTATGATCGAAGCAAAATTATACCTATTTTTTTCTTGGATCAGCAAAAAATATGTATTTTGGTGTGCTACAGAATTTTAGTAATTAGTTATGTGTGCCATGAGATGAAAAAGGTTAAAAATCGCTGTCGTGTGGGGTCACCATAAGAAGAAATAAAAACGAGCTACCCCTCAGGGCCAGGCAGTGTGCTCTAAGTATGTGTGTCTTTTTCGGTCCTGTGTCATTACGACCACTTTACAGCTGAGGAAGCTGGGGCCCAGAGAGGTTTAGCAACTTCCTCGTGGCCACACAGCCCATGGTGAAGGAGTCAGAATCTGAAGCCAGGCAAGCTTAATAGATGGGGGCTGCTCGACGTGTCCTTTTTATTACTGACGTCACTGCTTGAGAAAGAAAGGAGGTGACGGAGCAGGACTCAGCCTGGCGCGTGGCAGGCCAGTTCACGTGGCAGCGTGTCCTGTGAGCATCCTCAAGTGTAGCAGGCGGGCAGGTGTTTGCGTGAGGGCACAGCTGGCATCTGTGTCCCAGGTGGCCCAGGCCTGACCCAGGTGGCCGTCACGAGCCGTGTTGATGCTGTGCGGGATCATGCAGGCTCTCTGAGGTCTGCTTTCCTGGAGCGCCGGCCTCGCACCGGAGGGACTTGGCGGGCTCTGGTGTCATTTGCCCCTCCCAGAGCCAGGCCAGTAGCCATTTAGTAAATCTTGTGCTATTTTATGTGATTGCTATTGATTTTCTCCCCAACAGTTTGTTCTAGAGTCTCCCTGGGTATCGATGCCAAGTTGACTGGTCTGTCATTTCCATCCTGGGGCGTCCTTTCCTCTTGTAAAAGGGGCACACGCATCTCCACCCGGCCCCAGGCCGGCTCTCCCGCTATTTCTGTCACCAGACGCCCGGCAGAGCCGACCAGGCCCTGGCCACACTTGGCCTTTCTGGGAGCTCCCGCCTATGCTTCCTGCTCGTACTTTTCCCTTTCTACCTCAATCGGGCTCGCTCCAGTTAATTATCCCTTTCAGATCTTTTCAGGGAAGACAGCAGTGAAAAGCCACAAAAATTGCTGTTTCTTCCATGATTAGATTTCTTTCCCTGGATGTGTGCGTGCATATGTGTGTGTGGGGGGGGGGAGAAAGAGAGAGAGAGAGAGAGAGAGTGAGAGAGAGAGAGAGAGGGAGAATATGAGAGATTCTTTCTAATCTTTCCCTTTACTCTTTGCCAGTCGGATTCTTAGATTTTGGAATCGTGCCTTTCCACTGTGAGCCTGTGTTTGGATTTTCGTTTCTGATGACTTTCATGTCTCTGTGGACCCCGGATGAGTGGGCGAGTGGCTGTCTTCCTCCAACTGAGATGTCAGGGGCAGGTGGCTGGAACGTGCCCTGTTTGGCTCACTGCTGAATCCCCAGGGCCCAGAGCAGTGCTTCGCACAGGGCAGAGGCCTGATACGTATTCTCAAATTAATTCCTAGATCTGCTTTATTCTTTGACCCACCCCCACCCCTGCTCCCACAAACACCCAGCACGTCTCTGTGCTCAGACTGGGGGCTTTAGGAAGTTTAGGTGAATTGTCAATCTCAATAGGTAAGGGTGCAGCCCCAATGGAAATAAACTGTATAAATCATTCAAAAATAAATGTAAGCCCTCACTGGTGTGGCCCAGTGGGTTGGGTGTCCTTCTGCAAACTGAAAGGTCACGGGTTGGATTCCCGGTCAGGGCACAGCCTGGGTTACGAGCCAGGTCCCTGGTTGGGGGCATGCAAGAGGCAAACGATCGATGTTTCTCTCGCATGTCGATGTTTCTCTCCCTCTCCTTCTCCCTCCCTTCCCCTCTCTCTAAAACTAAATAAATAAAGTCTTTAAAAAAACAAATGAACGTAAGTGTGCAGCAGCAGCCCCTGTGGCAGCGGTGCGTGGTGTGGTCTGAGAGTGGGCGGAGGCCCGGCAGGGTCCTTGCCGTGTGTGGTCAGGTCAGGGCTCGTCCTTGCACGGGGCTGCCTGGCTCTCAGGCAGGGCGGCTTGGAGGCTGTGCAGCTGGCTCGGCTCCTGGCTCTGCCCCCGGGGATCCCCCAGGCAGGCTACACGACCTCTCTGGGCCTCCGTATGATATCCTCGTCTGCGGAATGAGGATGATGATGACAGTGTGTACCTCACGGGTTGCTGCGAGGACCGAGTGAATGAAAATACGCGGAAAGTACTTAAAACAGTGCAGAGCGCAGCGCAGATGCTACCCTGAGTTTGTTCATGTTACTGCCATTATATTTATTCATTTTTCATATGTCGGATTGAAACCTCTTTGACGACTGAAAGATGACTCACCACTGTGTGCCAGAACATCAGAATCTGTCTAAATTTGGGGGGAACTGAAAACACACAACATGTTTTAATGTGTAGGTTTCAAGTCAGCATCTGGCTTTAGGACCAGGGCCCAGCGATGGGGGTTGGCAGCTGGGGGGTGGGTAACTTGGCTCGTTAAGGGTCCAAGGACCTGTACCCCAGGCCCCGCCCCTGGCCTGGAGGACGGCCAGGACACATCCACACTCCCCAGGGTAGAGTGGAGAAGGGCCCGTGGTGCTTTCCTGCCCGCTGTCCCTCTGCAGGGGGGCAGCTGAGCAGGTGAGGCTGTGTGGGCAGGCTGCTGGGCACCGGCCTCCAACCTGCCCCTGCCGCCTCCCTGACACCGCCAGGCCCAGCCAAGTGGCAGCCAAGCGGATGTGATGCCCCATGAGGCTGTTTGCTGTGGCTGTCATCGTGTTTTCACGATCCTGTGACAGAAACCATGCCCCGGCGTTAATTTACATTATAGCCAGTGCACCCCGACGTGTGTTTTTAAAGGGTATAATTTCTATCAACTTCAATTAGAGCTATTTTTATTTTTGTCACCCTGAAGAATTTCCCTGCGGTTAAGCTGCCATTTTTCACTGTAATACCCCTGGCAAGGGCTGGGGAAAAAATTAATAGTCTAGTGATCACTTAGCTAATGCACTGTCAGCGCTTGATAAACTGACTGCCCTGGGTGAGACGGCACAGTTCCTTCCACAGTAATTATGTCATGTTCACCTGCAGTGGGCGAGGCCCCTTCGGTGGAGGCACAGGGTCGAGCCGAGCCCCTGCTGAGTCCGGGGCAGAGCCTCCCTCCCACCCCCACCCCCGACTCTTGTCCACCCCTTGGAATCTGTCTTTGTGATAATTTACACCCGCCAGGGCAGGCTTCTGCCCATCTCACAGCTGTGTGGTGTTTGGCAGGTTGCTAAACCTCTCTGATCCACATTTGGACATGACGCATATTTTGTGGTTACTGTCAATAAGCTGCCTGACCTCCCCAGCTAGGGACATCAAAGGAGGTAATGTCAGAGGGCAGGTGGGCCAGAGGGGGGAGCATTATGACCGATTAACGGGGCATCGATTCACAAATGGAGGGTGCAGGCCCTAAATGGGTAGCCAGCAATGAAGCTAGGTGCAGACTCTGAAGACACAAGGAGGGAACAGGGACGGGGCTGTGGTGGGTGTGAGCCTGGGCTGGGAGCAAAGGGAGCTGCTGAGCCTCCTGGGCGGCTTCCCGGCACCTAATGAGGCGAGTGGACCGCCAAGCTGCGGGACAGCCACGCCATGGACCATTACACCTCCGCAACAAAAGGAACAAACTTCGGCTGTGCCCAAGCCCTGAGCAGAGCTCCAGGGAACCATGCTGAGTGGCCAGTCCCGAAGGGCTACATGCTGTGTTAATGCATTTACATAACATGCTTGAAGCGAGAAAGCCAGAGCAGCAGTTGCCAGGCTGGGGGTCGGGGGCAGGGGCGAGGCGGTTGTGCTTACCAAAGAGTGCCGCAGGGATGCTGGTGGTGGGACTGCCTGCACCTCGGCTTCGGTGGTGGGTACACGAACCTACGGCAGCTGTAACACTGCAGAGGGTGAAGGACACACCTGGCCCAGGACAGGTCAAACTGGGGGAAGCTGCGTAAGATACGTGAGCCGTCAGTGTCACTGTCTGCTGGTGACACTGCGCTATAGTTTTGTGAGAAGCTAGCATTGGGGGAAATTGAGTACAGGGTACGTGGGGTCTTTCTGTATTATTTCTTACAACGGCATGTGAATCTATAAGCATCTTGACATAAAAAGTTAAAATTAAAACAGAAACAAAAATCAGATTGCATTTCTCCTTGGCTTAGATCCTCGGGGCTCCCGTCCCACTTTAAATGAGAGCCAGAGTCCTTGCAGGGTCCACAGACCCCTCTGAAGTGTGACCCCATTGCCTCGCTTGCTCCTATGCAGCCACACAGGCCCCTTTGCTTTTCCTCAAATACACCAGGCACGCCCTTGCCTCACAGCCTTTGCATAGCCTGTCTCCTATGCCAAAAACACTGTTACCCCAGCCCTTCACATAGTTCCTTCTATAACTCAGATATCTCCCCCATCTGCCAGGGTTGGGGTTACAGGTGCCATCCAAGGGGTGACAGTCTGGGGAAGCAGAAGTGTAGCCCCTAAATCACTGTCACTAGGATGAGGGCACTAATGAAGGTGGGCTGGGGGAGTGTCTAGCTCTGCCTAGGAGGGGAGCTGGGGACAGAATCCAGGGGAGAGAATTGGGGGTGAAATTTCAGGCAGGAGAGGGGCATAAGGCGTTGTGGAGTGGGCAGGGGGCTCGTGGCCACTGATAGTAGCTCGTGAACAGACCCTCATGTTGCTTCCACTCAGAACCCTGAACCAAGCCTCCGCCTGCCCAGGGTGTCTTCACCATCTTGCAGATGCGGAAGCCAAGGCTCAGAGAGGTAGACTCATTCCCCTGAAGGCACACAGCTCTCAGATGCGGGGCTGGGATTTACACCCGGCAAGCTAGTTTCTGCGTCTAGCCCAGGCCCCTACAGGATGCCTGGAGGGGAGAACTGGGTAATGAGCTCAGTGGTACAGACACACGTGGGTACCTTCTGCAGTCCCTCAGGGTGCGCCATTCGGATTCAAGTAAACCAGCGGGTGTCTGTGCAGCAGCTCCCCCATCCGCCCTTTCTCCCAGCCTTGCCTCTCTTCTGAGTCAAGCCCGCTAACCTCCCACAGACAGCCCTCCAGCCACACAGGCCTCCCGGCTGCCTCTGGGCCAGGGCTCAGCAAACCGCAGCCTGTAGGCCACATCCCACCCACAGCCTGTGTCCGTGCTGCCCGTGAACTAAGAGAAGTTTTTATGTTTTTAAATGGTTGCAGAAAAAAAATTAAAGGAAGAGCAGTATTTCCCAACATATGAAAATTAGGTGAAATTCAAATTGCTGTGTCCATAAAGTTTTATTAGAACAGCCACACATTTTTCACGTCCACGTTGGCGAAGGCTGCTCTGGTGCTGCGGTGGCAAAGAGACTGTTTGGTCCACAAAGCTGAAAATCCTAGTTGGCCTTTTCAGAAAAAGTTTGCAAACACTCCCCTGCCTCAGGGCCATCATGCTGGCTGGAACACGCGCGCCCCCCCCCCCCCCCCCGCAGCTGCCCACCCCCAGGGCTGGCTCCCTTGTTTCCATCAAGTCTTTGCACAAATGTCCCCTTCTCAGTGGGGCTAGCCTGTGGAAAATTCTAACTGCACCCACCCACCCTCCTCCTCATCTCCTTCTCTTTGTCTTTTTGGTACTTCCTACAGCTGGCATGCGAATACGAATACGTGTTTCTTTATTGCCTGTCTCCCCCAACCTGAACATCAGCTCCCTAAGGGCAGGAATTTCTGACCTTTATTTGCTGCTGTGTCCCAGACGTGGTGCCTGGCACATAATAGGTGCTTAACAGATGTTTATTGGATGGATGGGTGGGTGGATGGATGGACAAACAGACACGGGCATGGATGGACATGTGGACAGTTGGACAGACAGACAGATGGCTGGGGCGGGTGGATGGGTGGCCGGTGGGGTAGGTGGGTGGGAGGTATGACAGATGTGTGAAAAGCTAGGCTGGGCCAAATCAAGTGGATGCCACGCTGAGGGGTCGGAACTTCGGTGAAGGGTGGCACTCAGGGGCTGGCAGGCTGAGTTTTAGAGCATCACCAGGCCCAGGCATGGTTGCGGGTGGAGCGGGCAGGCTGGGTACCCAGAGACTGGTGGGAGGCTCTCTCCCGGGGAAAGGGGGGCGGTCAGTCGGTACGGCAGGCACCAGGAGGGACGGGAGAGGGGAACCCCAGGAGAGTCTGGCAGTGATTGGCCTGAGACCAGTCAGCTCCCATGGTTGGCCTCCAGAAGGTGGCCCTGGAGACTGATGCCAAGGACTTGCAGCCTCCCTGTCCCAGGAGGCTCTCTCCCTCCACCCTGGCTGGGCCCGAGCTGACTCCCCAGCGACCTCCGCCCTCTCTGTTACGTGGCAGCCATGGGGAGGTATTCTTATGCCTGAACTCTGTCGCAGGCCCCTGCCCTGTCCCAGGACTTTCAAGGGACAAGTGACTGCCATATAGACATCCCTTGAGAGAGGGGGCCGGCATCATGCCTTCTAGAATGTTCCCTTCAGCCACACAAGCCGTAGAAGCTGAGCATGCCTGCCTCTGGCCAGTTTCTACTGGCCTGCCTGCTACCAAATATCTTACCAGCCTCCCTGTGGCCCCAGTCTTCTGGGCTAAACCTGCCCAGGTGTATCTCCCAAGGCTCTGGGTGCGATTAGCCACAAACTCCCACTTTGCAGTACGAATCTCAGAGACATGGTACCCTACCTGCCCATCCACACAGTGGGCCAAGCATCACAAGCGGCCTACCCTTTCTGTGCTTCATTTGCCTCACCTATACAATGGGGCCTAGCAGACAGACTTCAGG
The DNA here is from genome assembly GCA_039655065.1 of Glossophaga mutica. Taxonomy (NCBI): domain Eukaryota; kingdom Metazoa; phylum Chordata; class Mammalia; order Chiroptera; family Phyllostomidae; genus Glossophaga; species Glossophaga mutica. The sequence continues at coordinate 28,750,847 of CM077315.1, forward strand.
GCTATCTAAGGCTCAACGGGTGATGTCTGCAAAGATTGGCCTGGGGCTTGGCATTTAGTAGGTGCTATCCATGCATAGCTGTGACCGTTGAAAGCCCCAACCATTTTGCCCCCAGCCTCCTCCTGCTTTAGGGTCATGACCCTGCCACTCTGGCTTGGAACGAGCCCCCCAGTTTCAGCTGAACCCAGAGGTTCTTGGGCCCTGGCCGCCCCAGCGTTTTGAATCAGGACTTCCTGGTTCTCTCCGAGGCAGGTAGGGCTGGGCCTCCCCTCGTTCTTTCTTTAACAGGTGCATTCACGGGTGTCCTGCATGCATGTCAGGCCTGTGCTGGGCTGTGCAGGTTCTAACCCAGGCATTCTCCTGACTGCCCTGCACCGTAGAGGTGGCTCTCAGCACCCCTTTTGCAGATGAGGAAGCTGAGGCTCAGAGACATTAAAAAGCATGCGAAGACCACCCCTCCTGGAGCTCAGGCAGTCGCTCCCACTCAAGTCCGTGTTCTCTTTCATCGGCCATGTAACTACACCTGTCCCCTTCTTCTCCACCGGGCTTGGCTGACACCCTCCTGAGAGACACGTGTCTTCCTCTTGCTCAGACAACCCAGCAGACGTGCCCTGTGCCTGCTGGAAGGAGAACCATGTTGGGTGATCTCTGTCCACGTTCTGTCCTCTTGGCCTCAGTTTCTCCATCTATAAAATGGGTTGCTCATACTCCAACCCCCCCCCCCCGCCCCGCCTAGCAAAAACAACCATTGCAAAGCTGCAGGAGTGAGTTCTGTGCACACACTTCTCAGATCGTCCAGGTGGACAGTAATGACCATTTCTGCCCCTCGGGCGGCTGCCGTGAGTCATCACCTGCCCAGACTTGAAGCCAGAGACAAAGCCGCCTTATCTTTTTTCTGAGTCATGGCCCCTGTGTCCCCTTAAGCTTCTGTTGTCCTCCAGGCCCCATAAGCCTGGCCCGTGAGAGGCGGGAACACCTGGGGGGACTCTGGGGGGAACAAGTCGCGTCAACTCAAGCCTGTGATCGCCCCCCACCCCCCACTGAGCGCCGCAGCCGGAGCGCCCCTAATTGCTGTCACAGATGTGGCAGCCACCAGCCTCTCTAGCATGATCTGCTGTGTCGCACAAGCTTAATTAGTCCCTGATTACTCATTTACTGGGTGCTGTGTGTATTCCATATCTAATAACTTCCCAATTACGCCTGGTCTGCGCCGAACATTTAATAACCCTTAGTTGTCTGCTTATCAGGGACTCTGCATTCGCCAGCTCCATCTTCCCCTGACCCAGAGCCTTATAAGTCCCTTTACTGCAGCATTTGGAGTTCTCTGCCTGCCATTACCGAGCTGTTACAAGGAATTAAGGAGCGTAAAATACCGTTTTCTGGCCGCTGACATACTAGCTTACAGCGCAGAACAGGAAATCCCACCAGGGCTTGTGGAGCACGTAGTCCTTGTGGGTGGGCTCTGGGGGGGACCAGGAAAGGGGAAGAGGGGCCCCCGTGGTGGGGCTGGCCTGTGTCCCCCGTTTCCTTTCCAGGAGGATGGCACCAGTCCTGTGACCTGTGTGTCCCTGGCAGGTGGCAGAGGTCTCCGGCCAGCCCAGGAGGTGCCCCTCACTGTACCCACCCTGCCTTCCAGCCAAGGCATGCAGCTGGCCATTGATGTTTGGGAAGGAGGCAGCTTTTCTCCCTGAACTTGGCTTCCTGCCTGTGAGTGATTTTTCTTTGGGGCAAAAGGAAGGTGATGCCGCATTCTTTTGTGCACTTGGGGTGCTGGTATCTCTTCTTCTGTCTCCTGTGGTCTGTGTCCTGTCAAATCTGCACTGTGGGGTCCAGGCATTTGACAGAGGACAAAACACTGGCCTGGATCTTTGGCTCTGACTTTGACCAGCTGGGTGACCTTGAGCAGCTGACTTGACTTCTCTGTGCCTCAGTTTGCTCCTCTACAAAGTGGCAGTGAAGGTAGGGTCACTGGGAGGATTAAATGGACTGCTGAGTCCGGTGCTCAGCAGGCACCTGGCACATGGTACGGCTCATCGCATCTAGGTGGGCATTACTGGCCCATTTCCCGGAGGCGCACACTGAGGTCAGAACAGCCATGACTTGCCTGTTATCCCTAGTTTTGCCAGAGGCAACTCAGGTCTCAGTCCCAGGTCTGCTCTGCTCAAGAAAGGCACGGCCAGCTCCCTGGAGTGCGTCTTGAGCTTACTTGGAAAAAAAAGAATTCAGGATGATCAGGAAAAATAAGGGAGCACAAGATCCCGTTGCCCTGACTTCAGGGACCCCTGGGCTGCTTTGGGGCTTCAGGCCAGCAACTGGCAAGGAGCCTAGAAGGCGGCCCTGCCAGCCGGGGTGGAAACTGCCCAAGGCCAAGGTTGTGGAGACCTCCCCGACACATTCCGGGTCAGGCCTTCTGGGCCAGCCACTGTGCCACTTTGACCCTTGCTCCTAATGCTCATGCTGTCGGGTCATGAGATTCGCCGCTGCTTCTGGAGCACCTACTATATGCCAGGTGCTTTAACAGAAATAACTCATCTAGTTCCTTCCACCATCCCTCTGGGAGACATGTAGTCACTACATTATCGATCACTCCCATTTTGCAAAAGGGGAAACTGAGGCTGGGAGACATTAAGTCACTTTGCTAAGATCTCCCAGCTGGGGAACGTGACCAGGACCCAGTGCCCAGCCCCACCTTTTGGCAAGGAGGCTGAGAGATGGAGCCTGGCTGGGTACCCGGGAGGGTGAGAGAAACGGGCCCGGATAACAGCCACCTGCCCCTGACAGGGAAGCTGCTGGAGAGAGGAATCCCGAGCCTTCCATCCAGCGGCCTCTGGGCTGCCATGGGTCCCCAAACTGAAACTTCCCTTGTTTTTAAAAAGATAGGGTCTGGCACGAATAATGCCCCCTTTTTATTACAAAACCATAAGCATGTGATTCTGTAACATAACAATATCGCAGGCAAGCATACCACATGACACTTCAGGCGAAATGCTCGAGTTAAAGCTATGAATTATTGCACCCATATTATTACCCTACCAACCACACTCGAGCAGGCGTGACTTCTGCCGGCCCCTGCATGTGGTTTACACGCTACACACGGATGAGCCTGGGAGACGCGGCGCTGAGTGAAAGGGGCCAGGCGCACGGGCTGCACAGTGGAGCCGTGCGCCTGGAGTGTCCAGAGCAGGCGGGCAGAGACCGAAAGGAGATTGTGGGCGCCAGGCCTGGGGACGGGGAGGGGAGAGGGACTGCTGGTGGGTGTGAGGTTCCTTCTTGGGGTGATGCAAGTGTTGCAACACGGGTTCTGGTAATGGTTACACAAACCCCACGAATATATCAGAAGCCATTGAATCGTACACTTTAAATGAGTGGATTGTGTGGCATGTGAATTATATCTCAACAACACTTTTTAAAAAATAGTGAGCAGAGGTCCTCAGCCGTGGGGATCTCCTGGACTAATGCAGTTAACAAAAGCGCACTGCGCTGGAAACAGCACGGTGGCCGTCTCTCCCACTCCGCCCCACCCCCGGATCTGCCTTGAGCTGGTGCTCAGAGACCGCTTGTTCCCTGGAGAAAGTGTAACGCTTCGAGAGCTCATTAGGATATCCGGTGGTGGGCTGCAGTCCTCTTTCACGTTAAAGAACCCTGGAATCCGCCCCCCCACCCACTTCGGCCTTCCCCATAACCGACTAATGCTCTAAACGCAGTGGCCCCAGTCCAGAGATAGGCATAAAGGAGAGAATAGCACCTACCCTGCTCATTCTGTGGGCACCATGAGCTCCGAGACGCTGCTGCTTTCAGGGGGGACAGGATGTTTTTCCCAGGCCTGGTCCTAACAGAACTTTAAGGCTGACCTGGAGCCTGGAACTTGTGGCTCTGGTAGAAGGAAGGCACAGTGAATGTGTTGGTTCAAGGGCCTGCTTTTTATTAGTGAGAATCGTAAATTTGGCTTTGAAGGGTGAAGAAAGGCGGTCTCTGCCTCTGTCTGATGATCTGTTGGAGAACCTGTGCCTCCACCTAAGATGAGGCCGGCGGGAGAGAACCCCTACTCACAGCACCACGTAGGTCTGGCAGCCTTGCCCACCCATTAATACCGACGGGCAGGAAGAGCTAGACCAGAGGAGGGACTGGCGTGGGTCCCCTCGTGTGTATGGCATATGGCTTGGCTCGCCATGTGCTAGGGAACATTTGGAGCAGGGCACATACTATTCTAGAGCTTTCCTGGTTGTATCAGTTATCTACTGCTGCGTAACAACCAACTACAAATTTAGCAGCCTACAACGCATTTATTATCACACCGCTCCACTGAGTCCTCTGCGCAGGCCCTCACAGGTTGCGAGTCAAGGTGTCCGCTGGGCTGACTCACATCCGCTTGCCTGGGGAAGGACCCACCTGCAGACTCATTCTGGTTGTTGGCAGAATTCGTTCGTCTGAATGACTGAGGGCTCTGTGAGCATTCAGGTCTCTGTGTGGACACACGTTTTTGGTTCTCTTGCATATCTACCTGGAAGTGGAACTGTGGGGTTCCTCTGACAACTCTATCTTTGACCTTTGGAAGAACTACCAGGCCATGCCACACCATTGTACATCCTGCCAACAGTGTAGGAGGGGTCATACCGCGCTCTAACATGTTTTTGATCAGTTACCAACACTTACTAATCACAGGAATGCAACTTTTAAAAATGGATTCCCAGTTGCCTCTTGAAAAATCGGATCAGGCGAGATAGGGCTTGAGTCCCTCTAAACAACCCTCACTAGTGCTGAGTACGGCTGCCCCTGCATTTTCACCCACCCAGTGCCCGGCTTATGGTTTACCGTATTGGCCTCTGCAGGGACCTGTGTTTGAATTTCTTGCCCCTCCTATACCCTCTCCCTTTCAAATGCTGTTCCCCTTGGAGGCCTAGTTCAAATTCAGCCTACTCCAGGAAGCCTGCCTGGATTCTCATAGCTCTTATGGAGTTCTTTCATTCTCAAATGCCTATAGTGCTTGTCATCTGCACCCCTTCTCGCCCAATAGTATTCTCTGTTTCCATGTGCTGTTCTCTAATTAAAAGCTGTGCACCTCCCACCCCCGGTTGCTTTGTAACGGCCAAGTTTTCTCCCAACTGCTTGGGTTCGAATCCCAATAGTCCCTGGAGCTGGCTGGCTGGGTCACCCTATGACTAATGGCAAACAGAGCAGCCCCGAGCCTGGCAGTTTTCCGAGACGATCAGGGCACAGTTGCAAGAGCAGCTGAAACCTGCTGGGGGGCGGGGGGGTGGTCTGTCCAGGGTTGCAGGGTCCCTGCCATGCTGATGTGCCCCCAACCCCCAGGGTCCCATGCAAACCAGTGAGCGGATGAATGACTTGTGCTGGGCCAAGGCGCCGCCTCCTCCTGGCTCCAGCCTAAGCCGCCAGCACGCCTGTGGGATTTGCGGGGGCTGTGGTCTGGGCTGCGTCACCATATGGATCCCATAATTTAAGCGTTCCCGGAAACAAACGGTAAATTTACCCGTCTCTCGCACGTAGGGCTGGCGGAGCCTGTGCTCGCCCGAGGAATTCTGAGCCATCCATCTCTCCTAGACACTTCGGTTTTATAGCACTAATCCTGGGGGGGAAGCTGGATCAACATGAAGCTGCTTTTTTACAGCCACGCTGGCCCCGGAGCTCATAACCAGGAAGCGGGGTGGCCAGTCCCCGGGCCTGGCCCCCAGGTAGCTGCAATTGGTTATGCAGGCCCCGGAGCCCAGACAGGAGCTGGGCTCGCCTCCTCCTGCCCAGGATCTGAGGTGGGAGGGGGGAGCCCAGAGTCCAAAGCCCTGCTGACCTGGGCTCACCCCATCTCAGTGTCCTCAGACTTCTACCACCCCTCTCTGAGCCTCAGTTTCCCCAGATGTGAAAAAGGAATGGGCGATCAAGATAGTCAGGGTCGACAAGGCAGAAAGTAGAACAGTAGTCGCCGGGGGCTGAGGGAGGGAGATAGGGAGTTACTGTTTAACAGGGACAGAGTTTCCATTTGCAGTAAAGAGAAGGTTCTGGAAATGGGTGGTGGTGATGGTTGCACAGCATCGTGGATGGACTTAATGCCACTGAACTGTACGCTTAAAAATGGTCAGGAGGGTACATTTCATGTTGTGTATTTCACCACAATTTAAGAAATACAAAGGAATGGGGAGTTGTGGGAGGCCAGGACGGCCACCCTGCCCGGTGAGCTGAAGAGCAGCTTGGGTTACCTTTACGACTAAGGGGTAGGTGGTCATCACCAGCCTCCGTGAGAGCTGGGCGGCGGGGTGGGGATGGGGCCCGGAGCCACGCCTGGTGCTCCCGGGCAGGGTTCGCTGGGAGAGGAAGGAGCTGCACTGGCTTTGCTGGGCACAGGTTCTCCACTGCCCGCCTCCAGCCAAGCTGAGTCCCTGGCCACAAAAGCTAGGCCATCGTAGGGGAGGAAGGTGTCTAGAGACCCAGTGGCACCTCTCGGCAGGTGTGGCCAAGACTCACCGTGTCTACCTTCCCGTCATTCCAGGTCACTTCTGCATCTCTCGAGGCACCGACAGCCATCCACCCGCCCGCCCGGGAGCCCGAGCCCTGGCGGGGGGCTGCAGCAGAGGGCCTGCTCAGAGGCCCCAAGACTGCCCAGGAGCTGGGGCCAGCCCGGTGTCAGCAGAGCAGCCAGGACGGGACCGGACCTGACCTCACCGGCACAGGTAGGTGCCGCTCGTGTGTTTCTAGGAACCGGAGTGGATCGTGCCACCCTTGGCAGGAAGGGGGCCCCCAAAGCCAGTCCAGGCTCAGAGTTCTACCCTAGGAGTGCCACTTTGGGGGCGACAGCCTGGAGGCAGAGTCTCCTGTACTTGAGTTTGGATTTTTTTTTTAACGTTCCTCAGGGATTAAACCAACTAGTGGTTTCAATCAGAATCCCAGCTTCTGAACACCCACCCGCCCTTGATTCTCAGACCGCCTTTGCTTGTTTGACCGTATTTATTTATCTCCATGTTCTGCTGTACGTACTCACTTATTTTAAAAATTCATGTGATGGATACCCACGAGCCCTGTACCCAACCCGGGCAGTAGACGGTCCATCGGCCCTGATGCTCCTGAGTCTTGCCCTGCGCCCAGACGTAGGCGCCACCTTGCGTTTGCCTTTTCCATTGCTCCTGTGTCTGTGTGAACGTCCCGCAGCCCCTCTTCCCTGGTGGTTTGGACTCGGGGTCCTGGGCGGCCCCTCACTCGGCGCTGCAGGGTGCATCCGTGTCGCTGCCGCAACATGTTCTTTCCCACGGACGTGCGCTCGCTGTTCCTTTGTCGCGCTGCTCGCTGCCACATGCGCCCGCTCTTGCCAGTGGCATGGGTCATTTCTGGGTTTTTCGGTTGTGAATGTACCACATCCTGGCACACATCTCTCGAGGGTGTTAACCTCGGCTGGGCCGGAGGGGAGAAGGGCATTTGGCTTAAGGAAGAAAATGCCACCGGTTTCCGGCGTGGGCGCTTCACCCCCAGCCCGCCAGCCATGGGGACCCCATCTGCCCATTTCGGCACCATCGGCCCTCCCCAGTTTCCTGGGGACAGAGGCGGGCTCCCTGCTTGGCCGGCGGTCCTGTGAGCGTGGGTCCCGAGGCACTGACCATGGGGCCTGTGGACCCTGGGCCAGGCGCAGTGAGTGGGTCCCAGGTCGGGCCCTTTAGCTGGACTTTGGCATGTGGTAGGCATCTGTGCTCTTGCCCAGGAGGGTCCCTTGGGTCATATTTCTGTTAGTGAGACCCCTCCAAGTGGGTTCTTATATGTGCCCTACGTTGTCACCACCCCCTGAGAGGACTGTGTCCCGTGCCCCGCAGCCTGCCTGTCTCTGTGGGGGCCCATGGTGTGGGCAGCTGGCTGGAAGCTCTGCTTGTTCGAGGGATGGGCCAGAGTTGGGAGGAGATGGGCTGGCCAGTGGGGGAAGCGGGGCGTGGAGGTGGCTGGCCAGCCCTGCGCTCATGTCAACCCTACACCCGCCTCCAGGGCTGCCCCAGTACTCACCTCTTTCTCTCCGTGGCGTGGACTTGCAAGGAAAGGGGCTGGGCCTCGGGCCAGGGGCAGACCCTGCTGATGGGGATGGGGTGGTCAGGCAGCAAAGGGGACACTGCAGGTGGTGGGCAGGGGTACTTTTCGAGGAATCCTTCCCCTCAGCTCCTTAGCACATTCGGAGCCTTGGACAAGCATCTTCTCCCATTCCAGCCTCAGTTTCCTTATCTGAGAAATGGGAATGAAGGCTAGTACGAGTGCCTGGCCCACCGGGCAGGTATGAGAATTAAATTAACTGGGACGTGAAGAGCCTTCAGCGCAGGTCCTGGCGACCCGAGTGCCCAGAAGTGCTGGCTGGTGTTAGCCCTGTTATTTATAATTCCTAGTTACCAGATGGCGCCCCCTCCAGGCAGCATGGAGCATCTCTGAGGCTGTTACCCTGACCTGCCTTCTCCACCCCAGGTGCCCCTCAGCTCTGGGAATTATCCTGCAAAACCATGACCCTCAGGGATTCTACCCACCCCACCCCAGGCTGGCACACACGAGGCCGAGCCCCCTGCCCTGGGGCAGGGCTGGGGCCCAAGGCCCACGTCTGCCAGCTGCTCCCCATCAGGCCGCAGCCCTGCCTGGAGGGGGGTGGGGATGCAGCTTCACAGCCAGAGACCAGCCAGGAGCTCCATCCTGCCGTCAGGCCCCTCCCACGGAGGCCGCTGCTGCTCAGAAACATGACAGTGACTAATGGTTTATTACACACCTGCCACCTCTCATCCGGTGGGCAGGCACGGCCCCCGGGCCCGCGGTGCGCTGCCAGCTGGATGGTGCGGTGGGTCCAGGGGTGAGCACACTCAGACACGTGGACACGCACAAACACAGGGACACACAGGGACGGACCCAGCAAATGCACCGCACGCAAGAAGGCCCACACGAGTGCACAGATGCACACAGACACGCATGCGCACACAAGCACCAGGACTCTCTTACACACACACACACACACACACACACGCACGCACGGAACCCTGTCGCCTTCTCTCTCCAGAGCTCTGAACCCCTCCCCGTCTTCCCCACTGTTCCTCCTCTGCCCTGCACTGATGCCCGCCCCCCCCCCCCACCAGGCTGGGCCTTTTCGAGAAGGGCCAGGGCTGTGGGAAGGTCAGGGGACGCATCTATTGCCTTGGGGCGTAACTGCCCACTGCAGTGCATTTCTGGCCCCCAGCCCGCGTAGATGTCTGATGCGTGGGGACAGCGGTGTTTGCCATGGAAGAGAAGCTGTCACACCAGGAACCCTTGTTCTGGGCCCGTGACTGGGTTGAGTGCCCCCAGGGACACCCACATTCCAACTTGCAAAGCAGAGGCTGGGTGGTTCTCCAGCACAGCTCTCAGAGCGCCCACCTGGGGTGCGGTCACCTGCTGGCTGCGGGGGGTGTTGCTTCAGGGCTGTGGAGGAGCCGGCGGGCAAGGCGCCAACCTGGGGCTGACCACGGGTCTCCAGCTGGCGGGAGGAGGGTGCAACCAAAATCGTGCCGCGAGGCGTCCTTCCCTTGAGGACGGCAAGCCCCCAGCTCAGCTCTTTCCAATATTCTTAAGCCTTTGGTCAAAGGAAGATCCATTTCTCATGTGTCACTTGCACACGGTATAAAATCCAGCGAGAGGACACTTCTAATTCATCACCAGCGGATGGAAACAGGCATTCCTGAACAATTGTCTTTGTGCTGTCGCAGCCTCCTTGGGAGAGAAGCAGCGGCATCTGGGGATAAGCAAGGACGTGGCTTGCTGTCAGAGACCAGGTTCAGGTTTCCAAGTCTCAGCACTGCCGAGTTCCAGCCACAGAATGTTTGCAAGGTTCTGAAAATTCCCAAAGCTTAGCTGCTCCGAGCAGGTGTGGTACAAGCGAAACCTTCCATATCGCATAGCGTCGGTGACTGGGGACGCAGACATCACGGAGGCGGCCTTGGAAGGCCGTGCCGGTCGCACACGGCACAACTCCAGAGCTGCCATTCTTGTTTCAGTCTCTGTAAATACAGTCCCCGCAAGGCCCTCTGGGCTGCAGACTGAGTGGTGGTCCCATAGTTGTGCCACATGGGCCCTAGATGTCCTTTCTGAGTGACAGAATGCCTTCTAAAGTGGTTCCTAACATCTTTATTAACAGAGATAGTGGAAGCCGCCAACAGCCCATTGGGGCTGGGGTTGGGTCACAGAAAACCAGGCTGAGGGTGAGTCTCCGGTTACAGCCACGCTCCTGGGGCCCGGAAGTTGAATGTGTATAGGAGTGACATGTGCCCTGGGCCTACTTCATTTTCCTCCTCCTTTCCTCTCTGGCCATGTGTTTAAATGCGTGTTTTTTGGGTGTACTTAGAGTGTGGACATCTTCAAGCATGCAGATCCAGACTCATACTCCTTGAGATCAAATCCTGCCTCTGCTCCTTCCAAGCTTTTGTTATTAGGCAGACACATCTATGTGCCTCGGTTCTCCCTGGTTGTGAGGATCCAAGAGCTGATCCGAGTGCAGTGCCCAGCACAGGGCCTGGCACGTGGGAAGAGCTGAGAGCACGAGCTGGTGACCACCAGAAGTCCTGGCCTCACAAAGGCTTTTGTCTCTTTGTTGGGCAAACAGGCTCCCAGCTGGCCAGAGTTGGGCTCTTTGGCCAGGCAGGCGAGGCCTCCACTTGGGTACTTGGCTAGGGCCCCGAGAAGTCCTTGGCAGGCCTCGCTTGGAGCGGGTACTGGTGCTGAGTGCTTGGGTGAAGGTGTTGGAGGATTTCTCTCCCTGCTGCCAGGCAGCAGCTGCTTGGAGGGCACAGGCGGCCGGGTTTGGCTGCGGCTTCTCCAGCCTTGTGGGTAAGCCCCCCTCTTCCCAGCTTTAATGGGGAGGTGCCTCATGCAGCACGAGTTCCTCCCTTCTCCCTTTATCCCTCTCTCTCCCCTTGTGCACCTCCAACTGAGCTGGGATCCAAAGTCAGTGTTCTCTCCAACTGGCGCTGTGTTTATCTTCTTGGGAACTTCTTGTGACACTGGGGAGCTCAGAGCTTGCAAGTCAGGGCAGGAGGTTTAGGAGCCTAAGCAGCCTGAGAGGCTCTTATAAGTCTGTCTCTCCCCAGAAGCCTCTTTGGATGTTTGGCAGGGACTTACAGTGCTGGGCCCCCTCCCGTGCTGGGCCGTGAAGACCCTCCCTGCGCTCTCTGTTTACTGCTGCCCCTGCTTACGCAGGTCTGGTTGCTTTCAGCTGGTTTTCCGGGCTAGCGTGTGACTTTGCGGGTCTGTCTGACTGATTCAGATTTCCATAAAGAATTTAACTTGGGCAACTTAATAAACCGATAACCTGAGCACTGATTTAAACGCGGTTCCTGATGGCATAAAGATAAAAGCAGCTCTTTATCCCCGGCAAAATTGCTGTTAAAAGGGTCTGTTTGCCCTGCAGTCTATAATTTCTTTCCTACTAAGTTTGTGGTCAGGATTTCAGGTGGAAAAGAGGAGGTCAGCTGAGCTGCAGACAGGACTATTCCGGGGCTCAGGGCAGGGTGCCGGAGGCCTGTAGGCGGGCAAGGACCACCCTCCAAGGGCACTGGGCTTGTGGCCCAGCTGTCCGCCACCCTGCCGTGATCCGTACGTGCCCACTGACCTGCTTTCCCCTTGACAGGGTTGCAGCTGATAAGCTGGCCCTGGGGGGCCTGGCCTGTCACAGTTTGCACCATAGGAGTTTGACTGGCTGGCAGAGCATCATTTGTGATGCTCTCGCTATGCTCACACCAACTTTCGCCCATGACCCCCTAACCGAGAGCTGAAACCGTTTGAAATTGGGCATCTCTCCCAGCGCCTTTTGCTTGCAGATACTGTGATTCCGATCCAGCGTAGTTGTGACTGCCCGTTCACATGTCTGTCTTCACCTCCGAACTGCCGTTCATGTGTGCCTTTGCTCATAGATGTCCGCTGTGCACCTACAAAGGCTGCGTTAGACACTGGGCGGGGCACGTCGGTGCACAAGCCAGACACGAAGTCCTGCCCCGGAGAATTTTCATTTAAGAGAAAGGCAAATAACAAATACGCAAGTTAGTGTGTGATACCAGGTGGTGACAAGTGCCATGAGGAAAAGCAGGGTAGGAGACATGGATACGTGACGGCTATGACTTCAGACAGGGTGGGCACAGAAGGCCTTGCTGAGGAGGCGGCATTGGGCAGAGAGTTCCAGGCCAAGGGACAAGCAAGTGCAAAGGCCCTGAGGCAGCCCATGCTCAGCACACTTGCCGTCTCCATGAAGGGAGGGACTGTATCTTACTGTCCAGTTCATCTCTCCATTGCCTCTCACACCACACGTAATAGCTGCTCAGGAGATGCTTGTTGAGTGAATGCGTGTTTTTCAGTCAGCTGTTACCGGGGACAGGATGGCCGGGGGAAGTAAAGAGGAAATATGATTCTTACAAGCAGACAGGGCCTGTGTCTTCCTGAACGTCCTGGGCCATGAAGGCTGAGGTTCCAAGCAGGTTCTTACTCCACTTCAGAACCTTTATTTCTTCTCCAGGGCCCTGCTCTAAAGGACAAAATTCTAGCAACTACAGGCTGCCTGCTTTCCCCCAAGGTTTCCGTGTGACCATATTAGGGTCAAGGACACTTCAAGGTCTCCTGTGAATGACTGGTCTCTCCCCTCGCCCTGGGGAGGGTCTGTGAGGTCCCTGGATCACACACATAGAGAAGAGCATTTACAGAGCAACTGCTGTGTGTCAGGTGCTGCAGGTCTGGGAACCATTTTTTCTTAGTTATGTTAGTTCCCTGTGGCTGTAACAAACCACCACGAAGTTGGTGGCTTAAAGCAACATGAGTGTATTAACTTATGGTCCGGAGGCCAGAGGTCTCACAGGGGTCTCCCTGGGCTGAACTCGAGGTACTGGAGGGGCTGGGTTCCTCCTGGAGGCCCCAGGTGAGAATCCGCTTCCTTCCTTGGGTGTCTTCCAGAGGCGCCTGCATTACTTGGCTCATGGCCCCGCATCACTGCGACTTCTTACCTTTGTCACCACACTCTGTGAACCCCTGCCTGCCTCCTGCTTAGAAGGACCCTTAGGAGTGCACTGGACCCACCCAGATAGCCCAGAATAACTTCCCATCTCAACGTGCATAACTTAATCACAGCTGCGAAGTCCTTTTCGCCATATAAAATGACACGCTCACAGGTCACAGGCATTAGGATGTGGAAGCCTTGGGAGGCCACTATTAGACCAGCCACACGAGTCGTCCCACCGGGCTGAGCTGGCCGTGCAGCCTGTGGGTGCAGGGCCCGTGCTCGAGACACAAGAACGGGCAGGCCGGCGAGGACTGCGCCGAAACACAGGCGTTTACTGAGTGCTGGCACTGAAGCAGGCGCTGAAGCAGGTACAGTTGCTGGCTCTTTGCCAGGACTGACCCTCAAGCCTCATGGCCATGCAGCCGGGAAAGACCTGCTTTAACCCGGGTCAGCCCCCACAGGCGCACTCTAGGTCACCTGACTCCTGTGCATGCAGGGATGATGACAGGACCGTCCTCACAGGGTGTGGCTGTGAGGATGACCTCAGTTACTAACCAACGTGTTTAGAACAGGGATGGGGTGCCCATGCCACCCTGCCTGGGGTTGTCCAGGAGGAGCTGGATTTTCACCCACTCCAGGAGGTCCCAGGTGCAGTTTTGCATTTGCCCAGCAGGTGGTGCAACGAAGCCCTGAGAACAGGGCCAAAGCCACTGGGGTAGGGACAGCACCTACCCCAGCGCCCTTGCCTGCTGCTGCCCACCCTGGCTGGGGGGGAAGGGATTCAACCCAGAGACCCAGATAAAGCTCTCCCCTAGCCTTCTACCACCACGGCCAAGAAGTGGCCTGTGGTCCCACCTTCGGGCACACTGGGCACCCAGCCGGCACCATTAGGCCACTGAGCTGTGTTGCCCATCCCCCAGGGAATCCCAGCCCTTTTGCCCCCAGGTATGCCCAGGTGGGCGGTCACAAGGGGCAGAATGGCAGAGAAAGTGCAGTGCAGCTGGGAGGGTTCCGGGGGGAAGGCAGAGAGGAGGCCTCTCAGGGAAGAGACCCGAGAGCTGAGACCCCAGTGACATTAGGCGTCTTCCCTCCCCTACTTCCCTTCCTTCCCCTCTCCAAGTCCCCCGCCGGAGCCCCTCTGTAGGGCACTGGACCCCACAGGCCTGGGGCAGGCATCCCCTGGAATCTCCCTCAGCCCATGACCCCTCCCTGCTTCTGCCTGCTCTTCAGCCCCCTTCCTTCTGACAGGGCATGATCCCTCCTCAGTCCCAGCATTCTCCCTACCTCCTCTTTGCTGTTCCAGCCACTCCTCCCACAGGGCACCCGCACCCCCTTGTCCAGGGCATGAAGCCTGCACCCTCTCCTTCCTCCTAAGCTGAGTGGTCCTTGGCCTTTTCTCTCTGGTATTTGCCCTTGGCATCGATGACGTCTGGGAGTGCCCGCATGGGTGGCTCCTACTGCTTGGGGTGCATTACAGCATTTATGGGAATGATTGAATGATTATATGGATGAACAAGGGTGCCATTTTGGGGGCTCATGTGAGACCCCCTTGGGTTCTGGGGTCCTCTCTGCTCCCCAGGGCACAGCAGTTCTCTCATGTGCAGTGAACACCTCGGGCCACTAGGTCCTGCTAGGAGAAGTACAGGCCTGAGTTTGCAGGGAAAGCAGGAAGTGGCCGTGCAGCTCCCAGCTCCCGCCACCCTCCAGAGTCCCGGGGCTCCTGTCTGCAGCTCAGGGGTGTGTGCCAGCGGGTGGAGGCCGGGGGGGCCGGAGGAGGGCCTGCTGTCCGCCCGCGTGGTTGTGCTGCGGCTTGCTCTCCCTTGCATGCTTTCTCTCTCTCTCTCTCTCAACTGACTTCTCGGGAGTTTGCTCTTAAACCTGAACTGCAGGCTCGAGAGAGAGTCTTTCTCAGCTCCTCCAGCCGCTGCGCCACCCTCCTCATCCCTCCCCAGGTAGAAGGGAGCTGCTCCAAGGTGGCTAGGCCAGCCAGGGGGCCAGGGGCCAGGACGGTCGGTTCTTATGGACCAGAAGAGCCCCAAGTGGAAAATGCTCCTGCCCGGTGAGTTTCCTGGGACGGCCCCACGTCGTCTGGCAGTGGAGGGGGTTGTGGGTTCTGGGACAGGGCCCAGACTCCGGAAGCAGCGATGGGGGACTAGAGGGCTGAGCTGTGACTCGGTGAGGGGTGAGTGTCCTGGCTGCAGGGGTTCACACCACAGTGTGTGTGTGGAGCATGAGCATGGCCCAGGGGACAGATGTAATGTCCCCAAGCACCCCCATCTGAGTCCGGGGGGACCGGGAGGGGGCAGAGCAAAGTCTTGAGGCATGGCAGCAAGTGCCACAGCCCTTGGAGACCCTCCCTGGGCGTATTCCTCTCGCCCCCGCCATCGGCAGCCTCCTCGTTCCACTGCGCCATTACAGAACGCCGGCCGGTGCGGGGCCGGCACTGGGCACCTGCCACCATCCCCGTCACCAGGGGCACAGGGCAGAGGTGGCTCCCTGGGAGCCACTGGATCGACACTCCTTTCCTACAGAGAGGGAAACTGAGGCACAGAGGAGGGAGCTCTCCTACCAAGGGCTGCCCAGACACCAGGGACAGAGCAGAGTTCAGAACCTAGATGACCCATCTGCCAAGCCACCTCCTGCTTCCAAAAGTGGAAGGCAAGGGCAGGAGGGGCTGGGAGAGGAGCCTGGTCGGTCCGGGAGCTCAGGAGCAGGTGGAGAAGGCCAGGGACACGTGCGGTGGGTCTCAGCCTCCGAGAAGACCCTCAGGGGGCACAGGTGTGCATGGCACAGGTGACATCAAAGCCTTGGAGCTTCTCGTTCTTATACCAGGAGGAGTGCGAGGGCTTCCCTACCTCCCCCTTCCTCCCCTCACAGCCAGCTCCTCGGTCAACACAGGTTGACATGCAGGGGCCCGGGCTGGGAGGTGGGAGGCGTAGACTCTGGTCCCAATCCTGCACTCCCTGGCTGGAATCTAATCTAACGAGAAGGGACATGCTGACAGCGAAAACACACCGCCCTGTCCATCACCACAAGCAGGCCAGCTATGAAGTGGTGAGCTTCCTGTCCCCAGTGGTAGTCAAGTAGGATCCACCAAACCTTTGCAGAGGTTGCGTAGGGGCAGAGGTCAGATGGGGAAGTCTTCCTTTTGAGTCTCAGATCCAGGTCTCTCCTCCTCTGTGCAGCGCATCTGCGCAGCAAGGAAGGCTGTAGCACTCGGCGTTTGGCAAGCACCTGCTGTATACCAAGGCCCTGCCTCGCCTGGCAGGCGCCGGGTCCCTGAGTCCTCACAACGCCCTGCGAGGTGGGTGCTGGTCTGTTCTTCCCCCGTGTTCCAGATGAGAGGACTGAGGCCCAGAGGGCTCAGGTGACGTGCCGGTGGTCACAGGGCCGGTCGGTTGAGTGGCAGACCTGGGATTCAAAGTGTGGTGCAGAGCTCGCCCCCTGAACCGCCGCGCAGGGCGAGGTGTATCCTCGGTCACAGAAGTCCAGTCCCATCTAGGAAGATGTTTCCCGAACTTCGAGAAGTTCAGAAGGTTCCAGAATCATTGCATGGCTTTGGCTGGAAGGACAGTGGGCTGTGACTTTCCAGGCCCCAGGTGCTCTGCCAGGCTGAGGACAACCCCAGACCTGCTGGGACAGGCAGGAGCCAGGCAATGAGGCACCCATGGCGACAGGACATGGGGCACCTTGCCCACTCAGGGGGTGCTGGGGCAGTACCACCGGGCCTCACCTGCCGCATGGGTGCTGGGAGCACAGCCAGCAGCCATCGGGGCTCTCTGTTCCCATCACTGAGGTACAGCCCCACCTCCAGCCTGGTAGCCACTCCCTTGGCTGGCCAGCCTGGCCCCACCTGCTGGCCGCATGGCTGGTGGCAGACTTGCCCCAGGAAGCCCAAGGCCCCATTTCCCTGAGACCCGGACCATCCTAAACAAAGCTGAGCCTTGGCCTGGGCTGTGGGCGCAGGGCCTTGGTGGGTGGTAGCTCCTTTACTCCAGGTGCAGCTCAGCCCTGCCTCCCCCAGGAAGCCTTCTGTGATTGCTCTGGACTTCCCTTCCTCTCCTTTAATATTACATTTTTTCCTCAGCTCTAGAGTGGGAAGAGCACTTACTTGGCTTCAACTAGCTCTAAACTGGGGCACGTTTGAGAGCGTAGGGTGCGCCGTCATTTATTATGTGGGAATGTTAGGTGAACACTCGGTCTGTCCCTGGCAAATCAGGACATACAGTTGCCCAGCTTATAATACAATCATTAGCTATTCGGAATTTGCCTTCTCTGGTTATTTCTCTTTCTTGTCAAACAAAACAGGTAAAGAGGGAAGGAGGGAAAAGAAACATTAACAGCTCGGGCTCTTGCATCTGCTCCTTTCTAGTGGAGCCTCAGTTTCCTCATCTGTAAATTGGGGCTGCTGGGAGCAGCTGCCACCCAGGGCTACCGTGAGGGTTGAGTGAGGCGGTGTACACAGCAAACGTTCGATGACAGGACTGTTGTCACCGGGAAGTGTCCTGTCATGGCCTCTGTCCTCCCGGCACCAGAGTGGTGTCGGAGGGGTCTCCGATATGCTGACTGCCATCTACTAGAGGGGCTGCACGTGGAAGTACTCATGAAGCACAGGTGGGTGGGTGGATAGTGGGGCGTGGGTGGGTGAGTGGGTGCAGCCTCGAATGAAGCATGAATGAATGCTGTGTCTCCTCTCCCCCCAGGCAGGCCTGGAGACCCTGGCCCACTGGCAGTAGGCACTCGAGGCCAGGTGTGACTGTGCTTTTGTCCCCTCACCCCCACCATGGTCACCCACCGCCATGGCAGGGCCAGATTCTCTCCACAGGCCCCCCCTCCCCTTCCCTTCCGGCCCCTTAGCATAGACCGTTCGAGCAGGTGTCTTCGTCAGCGGCGCCTCGCCCTGTCTCTCTGGGGATGGCTTGTGTGCGTCTGTGTGTGGCAGCGTGCGTGAGTGACTCTGCGTACTTGTGTGGGTGTGCTTCTGTGTGCGTGTCGGCGTGCACCTCTCACAGACCCAGCAAGCAAGGTGGCCCCTGTGGCTTTGAGCGGAGGGAATTAGTAAGCAGACGGTGGCTTTGGCAGCCTGCCAGGCCCACCGTCCCTGGAGGGCGGGAGGAGCGCAGACGTGACGCACTTGATCTGCTCGTTCAGTGGGGGCTGCGGAGGAGGGGGGGGCCCCCGAGGCCAGCCTTTAGAGCCCCAGACCCCTCCCCTGGGGTGAGAGAAAGGCCCCTGTCCTCTGCGGGGCAGGGAACATCCAGGGGACAAGGGCCAGCCTCTGCCCCCTCCTCTCAGTGACAGTGGCACCGCGCTGTCTCCTGTGGGGGCTGAGAGACCACCCAGACATTCCTTGCTGCCCAGGTAGGGTGTGAAAAGTGGGGCTGTGCCCTGGCCGGCCTGGGTGGGACCCCGGCCCTGGCATTTGGCGTGATGTGACCGGGACAAGGCGCCCAACCTCTCTGGGCCACTTCCTGCCGTAACCTGGCTGGTCTGGGCTCTGAGGATGAAGTGGGTCGAGATGTGAGCCCCTCAGGACAGCCCAGCTCTGCCGGGTGAACTCTCAGCACCCTGGTTGTCACTGTCCCCGTTGTCATTGCTGTTCTTGTCTGGGAGCATTTGTGTCCCAGGGTCACCGACTGGACCACCCATAGTTCAGGTGGGAACACCGGAATCTCAGGACCCTGACTGCACCAGAGAGGACCATGTTGGACCCGTACCAGGCCCAGGGTAGGAGGTGGGCCACCAAGGCGAGGCAGAGCCCCATTACCCAGAACCACTGTGGTCAGAAACGTCCAGAAAAATGCCACCCTCCCTGACCTCTGACGCTCTGACCTTCTCTCCTCCTCACCCAGCCGGGTACAGGAAGGAAAGAAGCATTTATTAGGCACCTAGTGCATGCCGGCTCTCAAGCCTTCAGTCTGTTTTGTAGATAAGCAGACAGAGCCTCAGGAAAGTGGTAGGCTTGTTCTGGGCGCACGTGGGGCCTAGGACCAGCCCAGCAATTCAGAAGCAGAAACCCGCACCAGGCACCAACCTCTACAATCCGGGTCAGCCTCCCTCTCCCCTCCTTGGCCTGAGCAACTGTCCTCAGCCCCCTGGGTCCCCAGGCGCCCTTCCCCCACCACGGAGCACGTTCGTTCTCTCTGGCTTCTCCCCTCCTACCCCCAGGAAGCAGAGCGTGGAGAGATGGCCAACAGCCCAGCCTCAGAGACCAGGCTTCTCAGGCAGTTCTGCGTACCCTCTCTGAGTCTCAGTTTCCCCATCTGCAGAATGGAGTGGCCAAGGGCTCCCATCTCCACTGGTATTGGGGACGCTGGGTGGTATGAGTGCTGCTGCTGCAGCTCTGCCCTTCAGCCACCGCCCCTTCCCTCAGCCTTGGGGATCGTCCTGGTCCCCTGGGGCCGGCCTGGGGTGAGTTCGGTGGCTGGGTGGGCTGGTCTGGCCGCCTTGCATCTCCCTAATGGCAGGTTTGGGCACAGACAGAGCCTGTGGCCTGGCGATGTGGGGTGGCGGCTCTGCTCCCACCCGCCCGCCCTGTGGTCCTGGCGGGGACACGTGAACACAGCCTGGCTCTGTTCTCGGAGCTGTGGGAGGCGGGCTGTCACCGCGGGAGCCAAGAGCTGGAGGTGTGCCCAGGAGGGGGGATGGGGCAGCAGATGTCTGAGCCTTCATCCCTGCGCAGGGTTCTGCCAAGCCACAGGTGTCCCCACAGCACAAGGTGCGAGTGGGGGTCCCACTGGGAGGAGGGCTGGGGCTGAGTGAGGGGGGCACTGCCAAGGGGAGTGCAGGATCTCAAGGAGGGGCCTTTTGGAGGGAGAGCTGGCCCATTGTGTTCTGGGGAAAGAGGCTGTGTCCGAGGCGCCGCAGGTCATCGGCACACCCCCGACATGGCCACCGTCACCAGGGCTGGGGGCCCACGGTTCTCGGACTCTCTGCCGCCGTGCAGGTCGTGCACGGCACAGTCTCAGGGGGCCGTGCAGGCAGAGCTGCGCAGCAGCCCGGGGCTTCCCTCCCACCTTCTCCGCCAACTACATTTTGATTTCTGGTCTGGAATCCTGGTTGCCTTTGATCATAGGCCTGGAATGTTGGTGGTGGTGACGTGTGTGAACGCTTGCAGATGATGGGGCCCCACGGGGGCCCCACACGGTGCTGGGGCTTGGGGGTTGCAGGAAGCCGTATGCCCCCCAAAGGTCAGAGGGACATCCGTGCGTTTCAGAACACCCTGCGCACCCTGTTCACCACGGTATCCACATCTCACCAGAATGGGTGGGCACCAACCCTCCCTGCCCCGACCCCGTTCTGCCCTTTGCCTCCTGGCCCTCCTGGCCAAGGTATAAAGGCTTAACTCGAGGGCTCACGTGTGGCTGCTGACCACACAGAACCTGGGAATCAGCGCCAACCGAAGCCTCTCCTCACTGTGTGACATTGGGCAAGTTAACAAATCTCTCTGTGCCTTTGCTTCCTCATCTGAGAAGTGGAGGGTTGTAGGTGAATTAAATGAGATAATGATAGAGAGTCCGTGGGACAGTAGGTACAAAGCGCTGATTTTTGCAGGCCCTGGGTACCAACTGCGGGCCTCCCTTCCTCTAACACTTGGAGGTCCTGGCAGGCAGAGGGCTGGGGTCACTTCCCATGTCCCTGATGGGTGGCAGGGCAGCAGGGGTGAGCCCTGGATTCACAAACACCTGAGAGGTTGTAGGGGGTGCCTCCCTCTCTCACTTCCTGGGAGCTGAGGGAGAGGTGTGGGCCCCGCCCCCACCCCATGGGGATTGTGCTGAAACTTCTGTTCTGGTGGGGAGGAACCACAGGCTCAGTGGTGGCCGCTCAGCCTTATCTCAGGCCTTCTGCAAACAGCCCTGTCCCCAGGAGAGGCCTTATCAGCCTGGTCATCTGTGCCCCAGCGGGCCTGGGAGCACATGTGGTTTGGTGGATTTCCCTGGGAACCTCAGCCCATCTCCTGGGGGTCAGGACCAGGTGGGCCAGGACAGGGAGCTTGGACGGAAAGGAGGCCAGTGGGGGCCGGGGCACATCCTGCTGGCCCTGATGTGGCCGCCTCCTCCGTAGCGGGGTCTGAGGGTGGTCAGGAAGGGTCAAGTTTCCAGACTCTATGACATTCCCCAGCTCAGGAAACTTGGGCCCTGCACCTGGCTGCCCACCCACTCCTGCCATCTTTGAGCTGGTCTTCTCAGGAGCAGCAGGGCCCTCACCTGCATCTGGAGGATGGATGTGGTGGCCGGGGGGCTGGGGTCAAAGCTGGGAAGCCCATTTCAGGACCATGAGCCACCGGAAGGCTTCCAAGCCTCCGTAACAGCCCCGTGAGGGCCAGGGGGACCCCAGCTCTCCCCAGTTACAGGAACAACTCACGCGTGTTGAGCACTTGCTGAACAGAGAGGCTCCCTGTGCTTTGCCAGATTCATTCTCTGGGTCCTCCCCAGGCCTCTGACGAGGTCGGCCCACTCATTAGCCCATCTTAGAGACCAGGAGACTGGGGTCTGGACGACCTTTGCGCCCTGTGACCTTGTGCACACCCTGGGTCTCTGGCTGTGCTGGGACGGCTACTTAGTACCTCTGCCATCGTGTCCCCTCAGGGAGACCTTCTGCTAAACCAGGGATGGGGGTGGCAGAATTGCATTCTCCCCAACCAGTGCAAATAGCCCGAGAGGACCAGAGAATAAAAATGTCTGGCCCCCAATCCCAGCTCTGGTACTTACTGGCTGGCAAACCTGGACAAACCCCAGGTCCCTCTGGGCCTGGAAGGAGACCACATGCCCCCTCGTGCTCCAGGCATGCCCCCCAGGTCCTGGGAGTGGCTGGCTGCTCCCCGGAGAGCCACGGGCCCACCCTCCCTTCCTCAGATCCGTAGGTGAAGCCACGTTCTCTGCAGGCTTCCCTGACCACCTTTGCTCAAACATCCACCTCCTCCACGTCACATCCCTGTCCTTCCTTTGGGGTGTCCTGACACACGTCACCATCCAGGAGCATATTTCACAGATTTCCCTTCCTTATCATCTGCTGTCCCCACTGGCTGGGCAGCTCCAAGACACTGAGTATGTCGCTCTGTCCCTGTTCCACTCCTTCTCCCAGCACCTAGGACGGAGCCCAGCACAGAGTAAGTTCGGATGCGAATGAATGTGCAGATGGATCAGCAGCATAAGAAGACTAAGAGCTTCTTCTCTCCTTTCCTCTGATCGATTATTGACTGGTACCCACACTTTGCTTCTGAAGAGATTGAGTGGGTGCTCGCGGCACATAGAAGGTGCTTCCTGGGATGGTCCGTCTCAGGCCTTCCCAAAATGAGCAGCCCCATTCCTGGGGGCCATTCCATGCTGCCCCCTCCCCTCAGGCTACTAGGTCTAGCCCCTGCTCCCTGGTGGGCTGCCAGACCACCAGCAGAGCCATGAGGGGCCTGGAGCCCGCCCCCAGACACATGCTCCCTCTGCTGCCCACCCCTTCCTGCCCAGAGCCCCATGGCCATGGCCCAGGAGGCAAGAGAAGAAGGCTGCAGGTGTCCTCCTGCTCCTCTTCCCTGGAGCGAAGACCTTTGCGGGGTCCAGGGTATGGCACTCAAGAAGGGGCTGGCCTATTGGCCTTCCTGCCCCATCCACACCCACTGGGTGCCCCAACTCCCCCAGGCATGGTAGGCAAAGGGCTTGTTTCCTAGATCCAAAGACAGAAGAACATCAGGTGTTCAGTCCTTGGGAAGTCAGAGCAGTGTCACTTCCCAAGCATCCTGATGGATTATAAGGACCCCGGGACTGGCCAGGAAGTTCTAACGTGGAAGGTGACCACATCCCTGAACCACAGGAGGGGTCTTGTCCTCAGGCATCTTAAAGTCCAGCCGGGCACCTTGAGGGGTAAGGACATACTGCTGAGGCAGTCTCGGGAGGGCATCCTGGAGGAGAGATGGTGCTGTGGCTTGAAGGATTCCAAGATGCAAGCGGGGGGCGGGCAGTCAAGGTCTTCTTAGAAACAGAAGGAGATGGTTCCGGGGTGGGGGTAGGGTGTACCCTAGGGCTTCATCTGAAGGTGGAGACACTGAAACACCCCCATCTCTTCCCTGATCCCCTGGATCAACTGCCATGGCTTTGAAGCTAGGGGGCCACATGGTCAAGGTCACAAGCAAAGTAGGGGGCAGGGAGGCGGGGGTGAGGCAAGCTGACAGGTCCTCTTCCCCACTGCCCAGGTGCTCCAGGCTGTCCTGGCCACTCCGTTCTGGGGGATGCGCCCCATCCCCACAGCTCCCCATCACGGTCACCTTGAGTGTCGGACCTTAAACCTTTGCTCTGCGCTCTGCATTAGATGGTGGCGATTCGAAATCCTGACATGAACACGGTTAACAAATTGGCTTCATTTGGTGTGGCCCAGATCTAATTAGACCCAATTACTACTCCCTGGAGGGCCGGGGTGTGCGTGCGTCCCCCTGCCCCTGACCCGTAGCCCAGCCTGAAAGCCAGCCTCCCCTGCCCTCCAGCAGGGGCACCGCCCTGCTTCCGGTGGGAGACTCTCCTCCCGTTCTTGGCCTTTTACCTGGGGACCTGTGACCTTCCAGGTGGGCGCGGGAACACGCAGCTTGTCTGGTAAAGTCCTTGTAAGGCATGTTCATTTAACTTTTTTAATGGAGGTAAATTCACGTACCGTAAGACTGCCCATTTTGAAGAATTCGGCGGCGTTTAGTACATTCAGAATGTGGTGCAGCCGTGACGACTATCTAGTGCGAAAGCGTTTTCGTCATGCCTGACCCGTGTGGCTTGGTTGTTTGGAGTGTCATCCCGTACCCCGAAAGGTTGGGGGTTCGATTCCCGGAAACAAACATTTGTAGCGCTCCAGAAGGAGACCCCCCATATCCATTAATAGTCATGTCACGTTGCCCTCGCCCCCCTCCCCCTCCCAGGCCCTGGCAGCCACTGACCTTCTCCGTCTGCACGGATCTGCCTTTTCTGGACACAGCACGTAAATGGGACCCTGTGCTGCGTGGCCTCGTGCGCCTGGCTCCTTTCACTTGACATCACGTCTTCCAGATTTGTCCGTGCAGCGTGAATCCGCACTCCGTTCCTCTTCACGGCCGAATAGTATTCCACTGAGCAGATAGGCCGCGTTGCGTGTATTCTTTCTTCCATAACCGACATTTGGGCCATTTCCACCTTTCGGCTTCTGTGAATAGTGCTGCTGTGAACATTCATATACAAGTTCAACTTCTAATACCTGTTTCGGTTCTTTTGAATATATGTTTAGGAGCAGAGTCTGCTAGGTCATACTATTAATTTTCTTTAATAAGGATATGTAAAGCTCTTACTAGGTGCCAGTTCAGTGTTCAGAACATTCCTAAGAGGTAGGTGGCATTAGTCCATTTTACTGATGAGGAAACCGAGGTCTGACAGCTGCACAGCCAGGAATCGATCCACACAGACCATGGCAGCTCTCGCTAACGCTGAACAGAGGCTGGCAGCCCTGTGGCCACTTCTCAGGGTCCCAGGGCCCAGAGCACTGGCCAGGCCTAGGAGGACTCGCTTGTGCTAACCGCCCCTCTGCAGGCTGCTGGGTAAACCTGAGGCCACTGTGTCTGTTTTCGGAGACTTGTCACTGCAGAACAAGCTGGAGGTGGGTGCCTCTTGGTGGCAGGTCCGGCGACCTAACAGCAGCCTGGGAGCCCCTCGCTGGCCTGTAGGCAGGCCAAGCGAATGCCCACCTGGGGTGTCAGAGGTAGTCCGCCCAAGCCCAGGAGCAGATGACAGCAGCACGGGCTCCCAGTTAGCTCCCCTCTCCGGGTCCCCTGGACTTCCTTAGAGCCCCTGCTTTCTGCTGATCCCCTCTCCTGTGGGTGGCCGGGTGGCTTGTCCACCGCGCATCAATCACGAGGTCCTGGGCCCCAGCCGGGGCCACCCCCAGAAATGTGGTTATCTCCCGGCCACACACTGCCACACGGCCTGAGGGGCACAGGCGGCTCCGAGGGCTTATCTCTGCTGCCTGTTGCTCCCTCCCGGTCACTCGGAGTCCGCACTTATCTTGGCATTCCGGGCCCTTCCTTTCTCCCCAGCCCTGGGTGGGATGGGGGCCAGCCCCTTTCCAGTCTTGGACCCTCAGGGACAGGGTCTTCTCCCCTCCCACAGCTAATCAGCCAAGAGGCCCCCGCTGAGAGCACGTGTGTCTGAGAGGACATGCGGTGACGCCTAAATCTTCCCCGGTCAGACCCCTTGGGCTGGAGAGCTGACCCCTGGACTCTGGGGAAGCGGCAGGGTCAGGGCGCGGGCTGTCGTGTTTGGAGCACAGAGGCAGAGCAGCGCACAGTGCCTCCGGATGAGAGCGGAAACCCTGGAAGCCCTCCTTCTCCATGCTGACCGGTCTGGGACAGGGACAGGGACAGGGACAGGGACAGACCTCCCGCCATCCGGCCCGGGGTTGTCCCTGGGCCCTTCACCGTGCCCTCCTGGGCCTGGCGTGGGCACACACGGCTCCCCACACAGACACCACAGTCCCCAGTACACAAGCACATGTGTGTACTCACACACAGGTGCAGTCGGACACACACTCCGACGATGTCTCTCTCTGACACACATACACGCCTCCCTCCACCAGTCTGGGTGACGGCAAGTCTCCTTCGTAGCTGCCCACAGTGGCCTGTTCAGGCTTCCCTCTAATTGCCTCGTGGGTGTCTGTCTGCCTAAGGAGGGCGCTGAGACTGGGAGGGGACAGCAGCTGGGTCTTGAGGGTGGGGCTGAGGTGATAGGTGTCTGCCCTTAAAGGGACACCCCTCAAGGGCAGAATGTCATCCAGCCAGGGGTGGGGGGACCCTACCTACCTCCGGGCACCAGAGGCAGCGTCAGAGTGAGCCGTGGTCCCTGGCCCGTGGCACGGGGCCGAGGCACTGTATCCTTGGCCCTGGGGCTGTCCTCCTCAATCCTTGGCCGTTCGCACAGGGCTTGGCTTGATTCGTACCCCGCTGGTTGTCCTGCAGAACCCAGTTAACGCCATAGCCCCCGCCCCCGCACTTGGGGAGCCCTTCTTTTCCCAGCAGCTTCGCAGAGCATCTGGCCCTGAACTCCCTCTCCACAAAGAAGCAGTCAGTGTCGCCTCCCTTCCCGGGTGGGGGCGGGCTCAGGGAAGGGGAGGGTGCGCCCACGGGGGCCCCCCAGCCTAGGCCCCCTGACCTAAGGGCCCAGAGGCCCCCTTTGAGAGGAGGAAAGTGCCTCGCACTGGCCAAAAACCCTCCTCTGTGAGGACAAAGTGAGGCACACGTCTTGGCCCTTCAGAGGGCTGGGCTGAGTTTGGAAGACGTTGCTGCAGCCCCCAAACATAGCGGACAGGGGCGCGGTGGGGGCCGTCTTCCCTCACGGCTCCGCTGCTTACTTTCTGTGTGGCCGCAGACCATCCTCCCAACCTCTCTGAGCTTGCATTTCTGCCCCTGCAAACCAGAACTAACATAGCGCCCATCCTGCAGCCTCAGCGGGGGCTCGCTCATGCGCTCCTGCCAGCAGCTCAGCATGGGGCCTGCGGAGGGTGGACGCTGAGCAAGCTGTCTCCGGTATTGCCACGAGGAGAGATTGGGCTTCCCTGTCCGCCTGCCCCCAGGTCTCGCCCTCGCTCCTCCCCTCCTGCGAGCTGGGGCCTGTGCAGGCAGCAGTGCGGCCCGCAGAGGGCCGTGCCTGTGGGGGCAGCAGTCTGGATGCCCTGCAGCTGTCATCTGCCTCGACCTTGATGAGCTCCGGTGCTAATTAAGGCCAGGTCCTCCTGAGGGGACACGCACAGTCATGGAGGAGTGGAGTGACTTGAAACTGGTCCCGAAGGGGTGGGGCCTGGGGGGACGCAGAACAGGCCTGTCCTAGGCTCATGGGCCTTTGCTGTACCCTGGGGGCTCTTTGGCAAGTGACTGTTGGGGGTAGGAGATCAGCCACTGGAGGGGCCTGCTCTGCACCCGCTAAGCCAGGTTAGCTGCTGGGCACCTGTCCCCACCCCACCCAGCCTGCAGAATGGCTTCCTCTTTTAAAGGTCTTGCTGGCTCCCTGTCACCTGCCTCAGGCCCTAGGTTGCTCTGCCAGATGGGAGACAAGCCCATTCGTGCTGAAGAGATCCTTTGTCACATGCTGGGCCCAGCGGGGCAGGGCAGCCTCGGCAGGTGTTTCGGGTGGGTTGCCGCTGGCCGGTAGCTGCTTGTTGGAGGCCAGGAGCCAGGGCCCAGGGGAGAGTACGTCAGCTGTGAGCCTTACTGCACGGCCTCCACTGTCACAGTCCGCCGCCCGGATGCCTGGCCAGAGACTCACAGCAGCACGGTCAGGGCCCAGTGGGAGTCGCCTGCTCCTGCCCCCACCCCTGGTCATCTGCCCCTTCTCCGGGTCCCCGTGGAGCACAGCAGGCGGCAAAGCTGAGAGCTATGGCTCAGGTGGACCCGGTGGAGGAGGGGGGTGTCCACAGCCCCCTCGCCTGGCAAGGGGCCACCCCCTCCCTGGGTTGGGCTGGCTGCTGATGGATGATAATGAGACCCGGGGAGTCTGATGAAGTTCATTTGTCACCTGCGTGTGTTTTCGCCTCCCCGCTCTCACAAGGCAGCTGGTCATCCATCGTGGAGCCTTCAGAGGCTTCGGCGGTAATGGGGTCATAGATCACTCCCTTGTGGAGACAGAGCTGGACAGAGGAGTGGAACCATTAAGAATGACCGCTGGTGACCCCTGGGGCCAGGATGGCTCCAGCTCCAGCTAGGACCTGCCACAGCCCTGAACTTGGGTGAGGGTAGGAGAGGGCCATGGGAGCTTTTCAGGGTTGGCCCACACTCTGGGAGGCGTGTCAGGGGAGGACAGTTCTTCCTAGCCGAGGGGACGAATCCCCATGCCCTGAGGGCGCGCAGAGCAGGCATCACTGTGCAGGCCTGTCTGGGGCTCCCAGCGGCCGTGTGACAGCTGGCCCTTGGGGCAAAGCCTTTCTATGACAAGTCAGGGTTGATGGAACACTAGCTCAGACACCACCTGCACCTCCCGCCCTGTTAGGTGGGGTTCCCCACGTGCCCCCTTGTCCCAGTCCAGCTCAGCAGCGCAGAGCTGACATTGCAGCAGACACCCCCGCACCGACAGCCCTCCTGCCCAGCAGTGGTCGGGCAGCTGATTCTAAAGTGGGGCAGGAGCCCCACCCACCTGGTTCAAAGCCCGGCCCCGCCACCTTCCTTGCTAGGTAAGCAGGCAGGCCCTTGTGCTCTCTTGCCTCAGTTTCTTCACATGTAAAATGGGATGATAGCTAGTGGAGCTCAGTGAGGATGGAACGAGTTGTGACCGTGACATGGTTAAGAACAGCATTGGGTATGGAGCATGTCGGCAGTGAGACCTGTCATTGGTGTGGGCCACAGCATCATTGGTCCACAGCACCGGCTCTGACCCCAGCTGTGTGGCCCGCTGGGAGATGCTTATCCTCTCTGGGCCTCAGTTTCTCTACTCATGAAATGGCAGGGAGAGGATGACCAGCTTTTCCAAGAAAAGCCTAGGAAGGGAGCCTTTGTGGAATCAGCACTCTTTGTGATGGGGCTGGAAGTAGCTCCCCCAGCCCATGCTGTCCTCCTGGGAAGCTTCTTCCAGAACCTTCTGCTGGGGATCTTGTTAATGGAAGTCTTCCCCATGGGATGTTGGGGGTGAGAAGGGGGCCACAGCAATCTCCCTAGGCTCTCTTTAAGCAGCCCACCTGCCAGCTTCGGCCAGTGGACTCTGGAGGGGCCGCCATGGTCCCTCCCGCCAGCCGGGTTTCCGGAAGTGGGCACCTGAGGGTGAAATGACTGGCCTCTCCCTCCTTCCCAAGCCTGGCTGGCGGGGAACCCCAGCTCCTCCCCTGACTGCTGGTCGTGAGCCTGGGGTTCCTTTTCCCAGCCCTTCTCCTGGCCCTTCGGTGGGTGGACGGTGCTCTTGGCTTCGGCCAGGACCAGTTAGCACCGTGGTGCTCCTGCTGAGTGAGCACTTGTGTGGAGCCAGAGGCAGAAAAGAGGGGCTCCTGGTCAGCAGGCCTGGCCGTGGGGCTCTGGGCCAGGCCCGTCCGCGTGAGCCAAATACTCCTCTGGGTCCTGCGGTGACAGAGCGTCACTCGGGGCGGCTGCGGCACAGAGGTTCTGGAGCCACCAGGGCCACACGCAGCACCACGCACAGGGTCCTCTCGTCAGCTCCCTGCGTTCTTGGCAGTTTGAGGGTGGGCCTCCGGAACCCCTCGAAGACCCCAGGGAGTGTCGCTTGCTGTTCCCACTCCCTGTCTGGGAACCACACCGTGGTCTCGAGAAACGGCTTTGCTGGTCCGGGACGCCCGCCGCAGGTTCTCCGAGCCAGCCGCCCGGGGCCTGAGGAAGGCATGAGCTCCCCAGACCCTTGTTGAGCCCCGCGCCTGCCAGTTTGCCAGACTTGTGCCTTCCCAGGTGTCCTGCCCTCTGCCTGCCCTGCCCCTCACCCACCTCACTCGGGCTCCACCAGCCCCACCCGCACGGCCTCCTGTGGCCCCGTCTCTCTTGGTTCT
The DNA here is from genome assembly GCA_039655065.1 of Glossophaga mutica. Taxonomy (NCBI): domain Eukaryota; kingdom Metazoa; phylum Chordata; class Mammalia; order Chiroptera; family Phyllostomidae; genus Glossophaga; species Glossophaga mutica. Next base: position 28,780,287 of record CM077315.1, read on the forward strand.
TTCTGCCTAGGGGCCTTTGCACTTGCTGCCTTCTTTACCTGGAATGCCCTGTTCCAGGAACTTTGCGTGACTGGCTCCTCCGCCCTCAGGCCTCGGCTCAAACATCACCTCCCTCCTGAGGCCTTTCTGGGTCACCTGATCTGACTGCCTCCCCCAGCGAATCACTCACTCTCATTTCTCCTTGATTTGCTTTCTTCCTCATACTTGACGCTAATTATCCAAAATTGTCTTGTTCATTGATTTCCGTTTGTGTGTTGTTTTAATCTCCCTGAGCTGGAACATACGCACTGTGAGAGCTGTGCGTCTCTGGTTGTCCCCAGAACTTGGGACGGGGTCTGGCGCTGAGTACATCCTCGCTGGCTGCACAGATGGGTGAATGGAAGAATGGGTGGGTGGGTGGAAAGAAGAAGGGAGCATTGGTGTTTGAAGGGATGTTTGGATGAAAGGGAGGGTATCTGGGCGTCTGGATGGCTCCGTGGGTGGCGGAAGGGGGAGGAAAAGGTGAGAGGAAGCAGGCAGCGTCTGGGTGTCTTGCTTTCCCTGAGCCAGTTCTGCCCGTTGAGAGTCAGTGCGAGGCAGCTGGTGGCTCCCTGGGGGAGGCTGGGTTATGACAGGGCAGGTGAGAAGACGGGTCAGATGAAACGGCTCCAGGCAAGGTCACAGGGACGCCCCGAATCCTATAAGGGGGAGGGAAGCTCTGTGTCATTGAGGGTTCTCTCTGAACCCTCAAGTGGCTGTTGCTGATCAAGAAAGGGAACTCAGCCCCGGAGGTCTCCCAACCACCCGGCACCAGTCAGGGCTTGTCCTGCCTCGTCTGCAGCTGTCTGGGTGAGCAGAACCTCCTAGGAAGCTGCGGGGGTCACACGGTGAGCAGGGTGTAGGGTGGGGGGTAGGGCATCATGTGCCGTTTGCATCAGATTTGCATGCAGGTGGTGTCACACCTGCTCAGAGCTCCTTCAGGTGATCATGTCTCTGCTTTTCTTCCTCCACCCCACCCACTGTTTGTCACTGTCCTGGAGACCCTGAAACAGGGAGGAGGACGCCTCCTCTGTGTAAGGTCATCACTGCTCGATGACCCTGAACAGTCATCAAGCCCTTCCCGCTGATGCCTCCACTTGTATTAACCGTGGAGTCCTCACAACCCTGTAGGGTGCGTGCTTCTGTTGCCCCATTTGACAGAAGAGCAAACTGAGGCCCAGAAAGGGGTATCACTTGCAAGCCACTATGTGGTGGGTGGGCCCACACTGAGTACTTTGCGTGCATCGGGGCGCTGAAGTCCCACTAAGACCCCGTAGGGTTGGGCTCTTTGTGTGTTTTACCCACGAGGAAATGGAGGCACTGCAGGGGCCTGCAGAGGGGCAGAGGGAACAAAACGCCAGCAGCTGTGTTTGGGGGTGCACTGAGAGTCACCCTCAGATCGACCTCTGTGTCCCCAGAATCTGTGACCATTGCTGGTGCATAGTAGGTGTTCAATAAACACTAAGTGACTGTAGCTTTGTGAGGTCACAGGCACACCATTCAAGTGACCAAGGGGAAGGCCCAGCAAAGTGTGGGGGCCTTGGGCAGCAAAGCCAGGGTCAGAGTCCTGCAGAGTGGGGGGGACCTGCACTCCAGCGGGCAGGCCAGGCCACAGCCTCGTGAGGGCAGCGAGTGCCCTTTGAGTCCTAATTCCAAGAGCCAGCTTTGTGTCCCGTCATATAACAATATGATGGGTTAGGGTCAAGCTGTGGTCCCATAACTTGTTAGAAGACATTTCAGAACAATAAAGGTGTCTGGCTTTGTATCTGCTCATATTTTATCCTGGCTTCGGCCTCTCCTGCTTACTTGCCTTGGATTTACTGTGCGTGTATTTTTAACGGGTTGAAGTTTGACACCAGTGTTCCCCTGCGGTGCCTGTCCCCCCACAGCTGCCGCAGGGAGCCTGGCCCAGAGCTGGCGCGCTGGCCTCCGCCTGCTGAAATATTTACCTCCAGGCTCCTGTGACAGCCAGAGCTGTCTCCTGAAGCAAAGGTTATTGGACTGCGAATGTTATGACATTACATTTTGTGTCTGCTCTCTCGAGATGTGAGATGCTGGCAGAATGCTAAGCTCTGGGCTGGGCCTGGTAGAGAGTCGGGCCCCACGGGGAATTGATAGCGGTCCACTTTATTACAGAGCCTTCACGGCCCGCCGCTGGCGCCCCTGGAGTTGACAGAACAAGGGCGCCAGCCTCCCTGGCTGGGGTTGCTTAACTGGTTTGAAGCTGTCAGCTCCCCAAGCCCCCCCCAACCGCACCGCCTCCCCCCCCCCCCCGCCCCCGGCTGTCAGCCTAGCACACTCCAGCGGGGCTGGGACAGAGCAAGCAGACCCACACGGCACAGCAGTCGTCTCGGCCGACCCTGCACAGGGCTGAGTGCGTTCTGGGCTCTGCGCTGAACGCTTTAGGTTTGTAAACGCTTTTTACGCACAGCCACGCTCTGTGCTAGGCATTCTTAACCCTTTTGTCGGTTGAAGAGACCAAGGCAGGGAGATTTGTGACTTGCTGTAGGAGTGTCCTGGGGTTGCTGTGACAAAGAACCACAAACCAGGGGGCTTAAAGCAACAGAAATGTGTCCTCTCACAGGCCTGGAGGCAGAGGCCTGAGACCAAAGTGTCAGCAGGGCCACGCTGCCTCTGAAGGCTCTAGGGCAGGAGCCTGCCTGCCTCTTCCAGCTCCCGGGGCTTCTGGAGCTGCTTGGCGGGCCGTGACTTGTGGCCGAGTCTCTCCAGTCCCTGCCTCTGCTTTCCCATGGCTGTCTTCCCTGTGAGTGTCTGCATCCAAATTTCCTTCCCTCCCCTGGCTTGTTTTAAAGATTGTATTTGTTTTTTAGAGAGAGGGGAAGGGAGGGAGAAAGAGAATGAGAGAAACATGATTTGGTTGTCTCTCACGTGCCCCCAGCTGGGGACCTGGCCCGCCACCCAGACATGTGCCCTGACTGGGAATTGAACCGGAGACCTTTCTGTTCTCAGGCTGGTGCTCAATCCACTGAGCCACAGCAGCCAGGGCCCAAATCTCCCCTTCTTATAAGGACACCAGGCATTAGACTAGGCCAACCCTAATCCAGTGGGATCCACCCTAATCATTTTAACTTGATCACATCTGCAAGACCCTATTTCTGTGTGAGGTCACATTCTAGGTAGACGTGAATTTGAAGGCGACACTACTTGCCCCAGCACACTTGCCCCGGGTCAATGTAGTAGATTTTGGGATTGCTGCCAGCCTCTCCTCCATCTAACCTGGATTTTTGAGAGTTCCATACATAGTACCCACCCGCGCACCGCCCTCCCCCCCCCGCCACTGCCCTGCCATAGCTTTTGGATCACGTGGTTCCACTGAGGACAGGAGATTGACGTCCCCAGAAGCAACTCCTACCCAAGAAGGAAAGGTGAAAGGCCCCATCCTCATTGTCCTCAGGGACCCTCGTCTTCGAGGGTCCCCAGCAGGACCGTTCGATGTGGCCCCCTTGTTGACTCGACTCTGCTCAGTCTCACTGCTCCACTCCCTCACTTCTTAGACGTTCCAAATAAATTTCTTTAAAAAAATTTACATATTTATTTTTAGAGAGAGGGAAAAAGAGAGGGAGAGAAACATCAATGTGTGAGAGATACATAGATCAGTTGCCTCTTGCATGCCCCCAGCTGGGGACCTGGCCCGCAACCCAGGCATGTGCCCTGCCTGGGAATCGAATCAGTGACCTTTCAGTCCGCAGGCCAGCACTCAGTCCACGGAGCCACACCAGCCAGGGCCCAAATAACTTCTTGTGTTTGAACGCTGGTCTCAGGCTCTGCTTCCGGGGGAACTCAAATTAAGACAATACAGATAGTAACAAGCGGCCAATAGCACCAACCCTGTGTGAGGCAGTTAACACATTTAATGCCTACAACCAGCCTGGAGGGTGAGGCTGCCAGGTTTGGAAAAGAAAAACAAAACGTACAGTTAAATTTCAACCTCAGATAAACAACAAACACATTTTTGTGCACAAATGGCCTGTATGCCACATGGGACAAACTTACCCTTAAAACTGTGCTCACGGCCGGGGGGCTGGGGGAAGGAAAGTGACTGCTAGTGTGGACAGGGCCTCTTTCGGGAGTGATGAATGTTTTCTAGGATTGCGTGCGGTGATAGTATATTCTAGGAATATACTAAAAATCATTGAACTGCACACTTTAAATGGGTGAATTATTTGTTATGAGTAAATCTTAATAAAACTATTATATTTTAAAATGTATTTGCTGTTTATCTGAAATTTAATTTTCACTGGGCATCTTATATTTTATCTAGCAACTTAGTAGGGTGTTGGTTCTTCCACTGTCCCCAGTTCACAGATGAGAAAACTGAGGCCCAGCCAGATAGCCAGGAAGTGGTAGAAGAGACCGGAGCCCAAGCAGCTGGCCTCCTTAACCATTGGGGAGCATTGCCTCTGGACAGCCTGCACATCTCCTGGGAATAGAACCTGAGGCCAGAAGGGGTGACTGTGTCCAAGTCAGCTGACCCTGGCTGGGCTGGGAACCCCTCCTGTACCCAGAGGGAACCATGTGACTCTGAGCAGCTGCATGCTGATGGGACTGACTGAGCCTGGGCTTCTCCCCTCCCCTCCCTGCATCTTTGGGCTCAGCCTCCTCCCTTTGACAGGACTGAAAGCTGGTCAGAGCAGGGAGGGTCAGCTAGATGGTCCACTCAGATCTTGCTGCTGCTGCTGCTGCTGCCGCCGCCAGCACTGGGCCTGCGGTCATTGCTTCTAACAGGCCCAGCTGAAGCGCCACAGCTGCCTCCTACCGAAGAATGAAAATGTGAGCTCCAGCCGTGTCCAGGCCCCCGGCTGCTCGGGCACAGAGGGGAGGTGCTGGTCTGCACCAGGACCCGATGTCTGGGATTGACGCATCACCGTCTGGAATCCTGCTAGGGGCTATGTCAGTGTCACCATCCCTGGCACACAGTAGTTGCTTAATAAGCACCGATGGAATCGACTCACTCCCTCTTGGAGCTGCAGAGCTGCTGAGGCAGCTGGGAGTGTATTTTGTTAACACCGTTTTGCAAAGATGACTCCCGAGGCCCAAAGGGCCATCTGTCACTGGCTGAGACAGGTCTGGAATCTTCCAGAACAGTTTTCTTCAGGCTGCTGTGTGATTTGCAGTCCCACAGAGACCTCGGGACCCGTACCCGTGAGATAGCAATCGACTCCAAGGCTCTGATCTTTTTAGGGCTTCCGGTCCAGAACCAGGCCATCCCTCCGCCTGGCGACCGTGCCTGAGCCAAGGAGTTTGCAGTTGCCTCCCCCACACACGCATCCCGTCAGCCCCTGGCAGGGGGGCTGGGGGAGAGGGCAGCAGGGGCTTGGCTGCCACCCACCCCAGGCCCTGTAGTCCCGACTCGGGCCCCCTGGGAAAGTGCTGGGCTTGGGGAGTTTCGGTCCTAAAGGGGGCCACTCGCCTGTAGACAGCAGCGAAATGCACCTCCCCATCCCGCCCCACAAGGGGCCCTCCCCACGCTTCTGCCAGTCTTCCTGGGAGTAAGGGAATTAATGAAATGCCAGACTGTCCCTTGCATCAGGTTGACAGTCCTGGCTGTTGGCTGCTGGCTCTGGGGTTAATGGTTGAGTTTTGCTTTTCTCCTGGGAGAATGAATATTTAGTCACAGGTAAGGGGTGCCAGCTGTCAGGTGGTGGTCCAGGGAGATTCCCGCTCTACCTGATGCCCACAGACATCTGCGAGGGTGGGAGCCGCTGAGGGGCGGCAGGAGAGGAAAGAGGTCAAGGCCTGAGAAATTAAACGTTCATAAATGTAGGCCTGGCGCTCGCAAAGTAGGGCAAAGCCATTAGCGCTCATTAAAGTTTAATACCTGTTGGGGCTCCCGCGCCCGCTGGACACTGCTCTAATTTGATGGGTGTAGAGGGAGAATTCTCAAACACTTGTGGAGGGTGCAGACTTGCCTTCCTCAGGTTTGCATGACGGGGACGGCCAAGCCAATGATTTGGTGGGGCCTTGGGATAGCAGTTTTGTGGGGTCTGCCCTTGGGACCTTCTCCTGTGCCCACTTTGTGGGTAGCTGAGTTTGTCTTGGACAACTACTCTCCTCCCCTCCCTCTCCCACCCCTCGAATCCCTTTCCCTGCAGCAAACTAAACCTTTCTGGTCCTGTTTCCCACCGCGTCCAGAAGTCCCAGGCCCCTAGAACACCTTTTGTGCAGGCCCCAGGTCATGGGCACCAGCTCCTGGCTCAGTGTGGGCCCAGCCCAAGCACCCTGGAGGCTCAAATAGGGGCAGGCTGGAAGCACCCTGGAAGGCTCCCTGGAGGAGGTGGTACTCAAGTTGGGCCTCAAAGGATGTGCGTGTGAAATAGCCAGTGAAGGAAAGCAGGTGGGCATTCTCAGTTGGATCGTGTGAGCTTGGATATCTTGAAAAAGCGAGGCTGGAGGTTCTGGCCACGGCAAGGTGGGCAGTGAGCAGGAAGAAAGGGTCTGGGGCAAGTCGGAGCAGGCCCTGAATCCAGGCTCGGAAAGGAAAGGAAAAAACTAAGATTACCACATCCCTACTCTGCACCAGGTTCTTCCACGTGAGAAAAGTAGCGTGAGTTTCCAATTTCACAGGTGGGCAAACCAAGGCCAGAGAGTGGGCCCGTGGGCCCAAGGGTGGAGCAAGAATGGGGAAGGGTGTTCCAGAGCCTGCAGGCTGGCTGGGCTGGACACAGCCTGGCATGTTCACTGGCCGGAGACGTCCTCCCAGTGGGCAGCCCAGCTCTGCAGCCCTGGCTTTGGGCCTGGCGCCGTGCCCAGCCCTCACCACAGCAGCTCCAAGCTGCCCTTCTCACCAGGGCTTCTAAGAAAACCCTTCACATCTTTTGACTCACCCTTAATAGATGTTCCTTCCATCCGTCACCTCTGCTCTCCCCCACCCACGCTCTCCAGGGACTGCCCAGAACAGTTTCTAAATTGTCTACCGCCTTCCTCCTCCGGCTTCCTCCTGGCCACTCCCTGCCCTTGCCAGCCCTCAGCCCCTTTCCCAGCCTGGCCAGGAGCAGAGCAAGCCCAGAATAGACCAGGGGAGAAAGAAAACCACAGACGTCCAGGCCCCGCAGAAGGGGTGTTTCGGGGAGTCCTGCAGGGCTTGGGGTCTCCCAGGCTGGCGAGAGCCTGTGCCCCAGGTGGCACAGCCCTCTGACTCCTTGTGTCCGCTGAGCAGCGGGGTGCTCTGGGGTTTTCCCTCCTTTTGCCCCTGGGCTTTCTTCCTCTAGAATGTTCTCTCTGATATCCACAGGGCTGTGGAGACCATCCTCTCCGAGCTGGGCCCCTGTTGCCAGCTCCGGTCTGTGCTGCTCTCCCATAGCCCACGTTCCATGGTGGAAAACCCACCTGGACCCTGTGAGAAGAAGGTGGGTTATAGGTACATCCACCCCTCCTGCTGCCCAACACCCCCAAGCCTGTGGGGAAAGCACAGCCTCTTCTGTGCCAGCTCAGGCACTTGGGGAGGGGCAGGGGATGGCTGGGAGTGGGCGGCCATGGCTTGTGTTGAAGGACAGGAAGGCCCTCGCTCAGACAGGCCCCGGCTTGAGCTCCGGAACAGAGCAGATTTGCTGTAACTGTGATGCCAAAACGCTTCCGATCATTTTTCCTCCCTCCTCCCTCCACCCGCTTCCAGTCTGATATGGGAGGAGCCACGCCCTGTGCCTCTCCACCCCTGCGGTCTGCTGGTGCCTTCTGATGCCAGGCAGCTGCCAGAGGGGGCTGCCTACTGCTGGGCACTGGCTGAGGAAATCAGTTGGCCCCGGACCCGGGCAGCCTCCTCCTCTCCCCAGCTTGGAAAGCAGGGGCTCTGCGCAATTCGAGGCATCCCAGACACTTCCTAGTTCTCCTGAGGGCTGCCCACGTGGGACCGGGCCCCGTGGACGTCGCTGGGGCCTGGACCCAGGAGCGGCTTCAGAGAAGGCCACGTCTGGAACGCTTTAGCGCTGGGCTGCTGCCTTGGGGGGCGCTCATTTCCTGTCTGGGCTGGAGATGGGGTGCCCTCTCCAGGGAGCCTGTGACCCCACAAGGCTTGGGAACATCAGACGTGAGAGAGGAAAGAACAGGGACATGAAATCGGAGAGAGGGGCTCCCTCTCCAACCGGCTGAGCAGTGTGGGAGAGGGGAGAAACTGACACCCTGGGGACTCCCAGCTCCCTGTCTCCCTGTGACGTCCTGCTAGGAGGAGCGGAAGGGGTAAGGCTTGGTTTCTCACACACTGGAGCAGGGGTCCGTGCCTTCTCTCGGCCCTGTGGCAAAGTGGAGGTTTTGCTCCCCTTTCCCAGGCAGGGAAGTAAATAGTGCCTCAGAAAGGCAGAGCGCTGGGCCCAGCCATGCGTCAGGACCCCCGAGTGTGCAAGTCCGCCCCCGCAGGCGGGTGTGTGGTTCTGGGTCTCCCTGCACCTCCCTGCTGGAAGCTCACGGCTCTGGTGGCCAGGCTGGTGGAGGGTCTAATTTTGGAGACCGAGGGCTCCTCTGAGATTCTGAAGCTGTCACATCTGAACTCACGAGGTTCCAAAGTCACCTTCCGGGCAGGGATCCTAGCTTCTGACTCAGCCCCCAGGGCTCCCCGGAGCTTCTGGCAGCGTAGGCGGCACCACCTGCTGGCGGAGCAGCCAGCTGTCCCTGCTCAAGGGCACCGTCAGCTTCACCCCCTGGTCATCATTGCACCCACTTCTCTGAGGACCTGTCGGCCTTGGGCTTAGGGACCGAAATGACACGGAAGGGGCCCCTCTGGCAGACCTGATTTTAATTCAGGCCTTTCTCCTGGGATCCTCCCCTGAAGCCCTCACAGAAGGAGGCATGAAGTTTCCAGAAGCACACGTCCCCCGGAGAGCGGGGCCACCCCTTAGAATAACTTTTACAAGTTCCCAAGGCCCCGCCCCTCACACCAGTTCTTCAGAGTCTTGGGCTGGCAGGTCCCAGGCAGTGGTGCACTTTCAGGCTGCAGGATGATTCCATGCGCGCCCTGGCACGAGCCCCAGGCCACACTGGGCACTCCAGAGCGCACCGGAGCCGGCGCTTCGGGAACGGGTGTCACCTGCTTGTGCCTCAGTGTCCTCATCTGCAAAACGGGGATGATCGTGAGGATTAAATGAGTCACTGCATGGGAGTAGCAGGCTCCTGCTGGGTACGTGGAGGGACTCGGGCAGAGGCGTGGGAGCGCTGTCCCGCCCAGGTCAGGAGGTGGAGACTCGGAGGCAGCCAGGCTGGGTCCGAGCCTGTTTACTGAGCACCTTCTGTGTGCCTGGTGCTGCCCTGGGCACAGGGGACACAGTAGTCACTGAAACACAGCCCCCACCCTTATGGGGCACACATTCTAGTGTGATCGGAGGAGGAACGAATGAGGAATATGCGCAAAGCTCCTAGAATAGCCCCTGCAGGTGGGAAGCTCTCCCTGGCCCCTGTTCGCTGGATTGCTGAGAGGACTCTGGCCCGCAGGCCCAGCGGTGGTCCAGCCCCAGAGGGCTTTGCTCAGGGGCGGCAGACGTGGAATGGGCTGTCACGCTGGGGCAGGCGGCGGCCCCTGAGCCGGCCCAGAGAGAGCCCCGGGCACCTTCCTGCAGGGGCTTCGTGTTAAGGCCACACTGAGCCTCTGACTGTTAACAACTGTGCCTTTGTCACCAAGCCCGCACCTTGAATAATTAATACTAGTTCTTCAAAAGTCTAGAAGAAAATACAGAACGATCCACTAAAGTTTCCGCCAGCGCTCTCCACTCTGCTGAGGTTTTGAGATCATCGGAACGTGGGAAAACCAGCCCTGGCCGGTGCAGCCCAGCTGGTTGTTGCCCCACAAACTGAAGGGCTGAGGGTTCAATTCCTGGTCAGGGCACATGCCTAGGCCGTAGGTCTGGTCCCTGGTCAGGCATGTAGGAGAGACAGTCATCGATGTCTGTCTCTCAGGTCAATGGTTCTCGCTTCTCTCCCTCACTTCCTCTCTCTCTAAAAGCAATAAGCATGTCCTTGGGCGAGGCTTAAAAAAGAAGATGGAAAAACAAGGTGCGTCTGTGTGTGTCGTTATGTATCTTGTGTCTGTGGTGGCCGTATGTGGCTGTATGTCTGTGTGACTGTGTCTGTCTGTGTGTGCACGTGTCTGTGCAGCTGTGTGTGTGTGATTACGCAGAAGTCTGCATCTCTGTGCGTGTTTATGTGGTCATGCACCATGTGGTTGTATGTGTCTGACTGTGTGTCTCTGTGTGTCTGTGTGGTTGTATATCTTGTGTGAACATATCTGTGTGTGGCTGTGTGTGAGGGATGTGTCTGTGTGTGAGCATGTGTCTCTGTGTGTAGTTTGTGTGATGTGTATATTTATGTGTGTGTGGTATGTGCTGTGTGTTTATTTGTGTGCTGGTATGTGTGTGTGTCTCTGTGTGGCTATATGTGTGGTTGTGTGTCTGTGTGCTTGGGAGGGGTGTAGCAGAGGCCTGGCTCTGACCATGCAAACACCTGCGTGTGAGAGGAGGGGGGGCCCGAGGCCTGGTTTGAACAACCAGATCAGGGAGGGTGCAAATCTAGGGGCCCTGCGCTCCAAGGGTCCCCAGAGACTGACCCCGAGATCTCTATGTGGAGTCCAAACAGTGACCCAGGGCTCAGGAGCTTCCGTTTGCTGAGCCCCAGTGGGGTGGGCACAGTCGCTGGGGGGAGGCCGGTGGGAGCCCCACCCAGGCAGGAGAGGGAGCAAGACGGGTGTCATGCATTATTCAGCAGCTCCTGATTTCACATTATTCTCCCTGATACTTTTACAACCTGTCAGTAAATAAAAAGATTCTGCATTATTTATAGAAATGGAGCAGAATTGGCCTCGACGATTTAGTATTGTTATTATTAGGGTATCCCTGGGACCATTGGATTGGGGTGGGGTAGGTGGGGCACTGGGTGGGGAGAACGAAAGAGGCCACTGCCCCAGCCGGAAGGGGGCCCCATTTGCTTTGTTGACCTCAAGGGGGTACACGGTTGCCTTCCTTTGGGTGCCTGTCCGGAAGTCAGGTGCCAGGTGAAGGAGCTGGCCCAGAGAGAGGAGCCCTACCTGGCTGGCAACAGGCTCCTGGTTGGGAGGTGATAACCAGTCCTAGAAGCACTGCCCCTTCCTCAGGCATGTGGCCAAGGTGTCACTTGCCCAGGCCTTCCACTCGGTGGCCATGGCCATGGCCACAGGTTGGTGGGAGTGGCCCACCCGGGTTCAATGAGAGAAAGGGTGTGGGAGCACCCAGGGGCTGAGTGCTCAGGCAGGTGCTAGGGAGCGTGCAAGAGTCTCTAATCACCAGTGAGTGTTTATGGAGCACCTACTGTATGCACGGGGCACTGCACGTGTGGTCAAGGGGCAGGGCATGCCGTCCAGGTATTTATTGCATTTGGCCTGTCCCTTTGTCTTCAGATTGTCAGGGCTCTGGAAACGGCAGCTGCAGATGGGTCAGGCCCCGTGAGTGTGCCCTGGTCTGGATGTCTCATACTTCCCAGTCCCCTTTGCAGATGCCGAGTCCCCCTCCACCAAGTGCTTTCCCCCGGGGGGGCCCTTAACATTCTAGGCATCAGCATTTAGCACATGTCACTGGATCCAAAGGGCATCTACCGGCTACTGAAGCAGCGTTCCTCGGCCTAGGTTCCAGTTCTCTAGCAGAACTTTGAAATTTCGTGCTCTCCACATTTACGGCCATCTAAATATAAATTACATGCGCATATTCTGGTTACCAAATAACCACCCTTTCCACAAGCGTTTCGTTTCCGGGCCCTCAAAGCCTGTCTGTGTGAGAGTCACATGGGCACAGATGTCCCCTCTGAGGACAGCAGGGAGCGCTTCGTGCTGCGTTTCTCGAAACTGGAGCCCAGATGTGTTGAGTGTGTGACCATCTTCTCATAGTCCCAGTCCCCAAGTCTGAGAATATGGGCCCAGAGAAGGCAAGAATCCTGTGCCACTTATCTATAAGCACAGCTTGCAGCACAGAGTAGGTGCCCTACAGTGTCTCTCCATGGCTGCCTGGTGGGGAGGCGAAACAAGCCAGTGGACACTGAGACCAGGAAGTGGCCTGTCACCAGGGCCGTGGTGTTTTCCCAACTGAACCCAGAGGTGCTGAGTGGTCTGGGGGAGACACCAATTAGAGAAGCTGGTTATGCAGGGGAAACAAGAGTGGGCCTGGAAGGAATGAGCCTGGTCCCGGTGGTGGGAGGCCCGCCTCCCAGATGAGAATGCCGCTGGGACCGGCATGGTCGACCGAGAGCCAGCGCCAGACTGAGCCCGCAAGAGCTCAGGCTGGAGATGGGAGTGTGGACGAGGAGACAGAGGCCCTGCAAGCTAAGCTGAGGGTGAGCTGTGGAGCCACAGGGCGGTGCGTCCCAAAGAAGGTGTCCCTGGGAATATCTGGCTGGGTGTACTAGCTGTAGATTGCTGCGTAAGAAATTCCACCCAAATTTAGCGGCTCCAAACAGCATTTATTATCTCGCGGTTTTATGTGCAAGTCAGGAACCTCTGCAGAGCTTCATGGGGCTCCTGCTTCAGGAGTCCTCTCAGGCTGTGGCCCAGGGGTCGGCGGGGCCACGGTCGTGTCTCCAGGCTCACCGGGGAAGGAACACTTCCCAGCTCACTCGCACAGTTATTGGCAGGATTCAGTTGGACCCAGGGCCTCAGTCCCCCGCTGGATGTTGGCTAGAGGCCACCCTCTCTTCCTTGCCACATGGCCCTCTCCCACGTGGCAGCTTTATTGAAGCAAGCAGGCCAAGAAGGCAGGGGACATGTGCCAGCAAGAGAAGGCGTGCGAGACGGAAGTGACAGTCTTTGTAGCCTAACCTCAGAAGTGACATTCCATCACTTTTACCATTTTTGGTTCAGTAGAGGCCAGTCCCTGGGTCCTCTGTACGCTGCAGGGGTGCACGCACCAGGAGGCGGGGGGACGGGGGCCCTGTCAAAGCTGTCCCAACACCGGGCGCGACGAGAACAAAGTGTTCAGTCTGTAGCGTTAACGCATGTATTGTGTGATCAAGGGAAGGATGAAATTATCAGTGTTTCCACAGAAAGGCCGCATGGAGAGTCAGTGGAGGTCAGAGGGACTGTTACCTAAGGAACAGTGACAGTGTCTGAGCACCAGCAAGGTGAGGGTGCGTCCCCTTGGCTTCCATAGGGAGGGGGATTCAGGAACTGGCTGCACGGTGCGCAGGGCAGAGCAGGGGAAGGGATTCATCCTAATTCTCGAAAACATGGCCTCTGGCTCTGCATGCTGGGCAGCCCCCTTCTGCCTCCACAGGTCCAGGAGCTCTCTGGGGGTTGGCCCAGGCACAGTCTGTGGGCACTCCTGAGAAAGCTGCCTAGGGTGTCCGGGGCGCCATACCATTGGCTGGAACTCTGGCTGTCAGGCTTGGCTGCATCACTTGCTGATCCCAGTCCAAGGGGAAAATCAGTGTTGCCTTCCCATGGCCTGCCACCCCAGGCCGTGGTGGAGCAGCCACTCCCAGGGCTCACAGCCTCCATGCCAGGATGTGCTGGGCGCCTGGGTTGGGGTGGTAGTAGGGACCAGTGGTGGAGGTGATGGCAGAGTGTGAGCCTCCCCGTGCCCAGCATCACCTGGTTGCTGCTCTAGGAGGAAGGCCGGGCGGGGGCTCAGACAGGCTGCAGGAGGCTGGGCCACCGCTGATGCGAGGCTTCAAGCCTCAGTGCATACTGTTTTCCCCATGGACCTCACTTACCAGGCACAAATCCAAAGGTAAAAACTGTTAAGAATATACCCTGGCTGGTGTGGCTCAGTGGTTGAGCGCCGGCCTTCGAATCAAAGGGTTGCCAGCTCGATTCCCAGTCAGGGCACACGCCTGGGTTGCGGGCCAGGTCCCTAGTGTGGGTCACGTGAGAGGCAACCACTCGGTGATGTTTCTCTTCCTCTCTTTCTCCTTCCTCTCCTCTAAAAAATAAGTAAATAAAATCTTTTTTAAAACCATAATTTTAAGATGGTGACCACAGAGCATTAAATTTCAAGCACCAGACCCTTGGGAACACGAGGCCCTGAAAGAGTGTCCTGGGATGGCCATGACAAATGACCACAAGCTCGGGGGCTTAAAACAACAGACATTCATTTTCTTACAATTCTGGAGGCCAGAAGCACAGAATCCGTGTCACCGGGGCGAAACCAGGACCCTTGTCTTCCTTGGAGGCTCCGGGGGTCCGTCCTGGCCCCAGCCGGCGTCCGGAAGCCGCCGGTGCTGCTGGGCTTGTGGCCGCGTCGCTTCCCTCCGTGAGGCCAGCATCTTCTTGTCTCCTCCTCCTCCGTTTTCCTGCGGCCTCTCCCCTGTGCCTGCGTCACAAGTTCCCTCTGTCTCCCTCCTTTTTTTAAATTGAGAAACGTAAACTTGGGTGCATCAAGTTAAACCAGTTTCTGAGGGAAATGCCTCCCTCTTATAACGGTGCACATGGGCACATCCGGATAATCCAGGCTGATCCTCCTAGCTCAGATTTTTAGCGTCCTCACGCCTGCAAACTCGCCTTTTTTGTTTTTATTTTCCGCCACGTAAAGTAACACACCCACGGGTTCCGGGGGCGGGGCGGGCACGTCTTCGGGGGCCGCCATTCCGGGCCCTGCGCTGCGAAGGCAGCCCTGCTGTTTGTTTAGGTGCGGGTTACAAAGCTGAGCCTTTGATATACACGTATGAAGTCAGAATTCTGCTCCTGCAAGGTCTGGCTTCTGGAAGGTTCCATGCTGCTGCTGCCGCTGCTGCCGCTGCTGCCGCTGCCGGAAACCCACAGGGAACACCCCTCCCGGCCCCTGCTGCTCTGCTGGCCTCATGGCTGACCCTAGGGTCAGAGTGTGCTGGCTCTCATTTCAAAGCCCTGTGTTCCCATGTGCCCTGCCAGCCCAGTGTGACACTCAGCGGCCGTTGTACTTCAGTGGTAGCTGGGACCCTGGCCCGAGCCCCAGGGGTGCTGACCCAGGAGCACAGCCCAGGCCCGGGAATCTGCGTAGTAACAAACTTCACAGAGATGCCACCCACCCCAGGCAGGAGCCCCCATCTCCTGAGCACCCAGACCTGGAGGTTGAAGCAGGGAGCCTGGGGGCTCCTGTGTCCCAAAGGGCATGCTTGTGGTAGCTGGGTGTGGGAACGGAGGTGTCCGTCGGGGGCCAGGAGAAAGGGGAGATGAATGGCCTCAAGGGCTTGTAGCTGGGAGGAAGACAGGCGCGTCCCTGGGGCCCTCAGAAGGCATGTTGCTAAAGACTCGAGATTGACACCACAGTCTTCCCCAGCCGTCATTCCAAGGACTAGAGCCCCCTCACCCAGCGGAACGTGGAGCGCCATCTTCCATCGTTAGCGTTGGTGGCCCCTGACGTCAGGGTGATGGTGCCCGCAAGGTCCCAGGGTTCCCATTTTCCAAATTTCCTTGAGGTCACATCAGTGAGATCATTTTCAGTACACGTACTCTGCTGCATAGAGGGCCGGGCAACCGCAGGCTTACAGCTGTTCGTGTGGGGAAAGACACGCAGGTTCTGATTACCGAAGTAGCTTTATTACGTCAGAAGAATGTCACAATGGCACCGGAATGCACATGGACATGCATGGACCAATTACATACATGTACCACTGTCCTAACAGGCTTTGTACTTTATCAAACTTCCATATGTCGAGAAAGTTAGTATTCAGGAACTGCATTAATTGCCAAATGACTGTTATAGTCAAGTGTTTCTCAAACTTTTGTGCAAATCAGCGGTCCCCAGCCTTTTTGGCACCAGGGACTATTTCAAGGAAGGCCGGGTGGGGGAGTAGGCGTGGGAGGGGGGAGGGAGGTGGAGCTCAGGCAAGCCGCATTTGCAGCCTGGTCCCTAGCAGGCCGGTGTCCCGTGTCTGCGGCCCCAGGGGTTGGGGGCCCCTGATGTAAATGACCCAGAATGTGAATTTACATCATGACCCGGGCTTCATGGGCACCCATGGGCCCTTGAAACAACGCTTGGGAGACTTGGGCATTTTCTATTCTGTTTTGGGCTGTGAAAATAGATTCTCGCACCACCCACGGGATGATTCCGCAACCCCTCCGTGGGCCTCAACTCTCAGTTTGAACCACACAGGTGTGAAGGCTGGTGCCGCAGGGCTTCAGAGCAGGGAGAACCCCTGCTGACTGGCTGTGCACAGATATTATTAGCACGACTTAATTTTTATACTTGAAAAGCTTGTCTTCTCAACCGTTGTGTCCCCCTAAGGAGATGTCCACGTAGAAAGTGCTAAATAAAACACTGACAGTGAGTGAGCGAACAACGGATGAGCAGCCGAATGGGCACTGGCAGACTGGGGCGGGCAGCGACCAGGCCCCCAAGCTGAGCTCCCAGCCCCAGCCCCCACCGAGGCCGCCAGCCAGCTCCCCGGCGCCATCCCCCCACCGGCTGCAGGCCCAGCAAACCCTTCCACAGCGGCCGGCCTCTGTTGACCCGCCATCAGGATCTGCTGTTTGGAAGAAGATTCATTTCCTTTGCCGTTGACGGACCTGCAGAAGAGCCCGGGAGGATGGGAGGAGCGCCCCCGGCGGCCTCCAGAACTTAACGGCTCGTTCCCCTGTCCTGAAGGTGCTTGCTGCCAGCCCGGCAGTGACAGTTTTATTGGCAGGCAGGCCTGCTAGAAGGATTGTAGGCTATTTACAGTGTTGAGGCCATGGCTTTGCGAGGAGACAGTTAACATAAATTCACATGATGGATCCGTTATCACTTCATTGAACTTGTGGCGGACCCATCGAAGGCCAGGCAATAACACACTGTTTCCTGGGTTTGCACAGCTCTGGGATACATTAAATACACTTTATTTATGGCTCGCCATCGCTGCACTGTGGGCAGGAGAATGCAGCTTTTGCAACTATCGTCTAATTTTATGATGAGCATTAAAGCCGGGCCTATAATTTGCACCTTTTTATTCATTAGACAGTGGTGCAGCCATAAGTCAAAAAGGCCCAGGGATTTAGATGCAGATCTAGAAGATAAACTATTGACAAGCCAGATGTATTTTTACATTAGAGCGCCTTTACAATAGTTTATGTTGAGAGTGGAATATAAATTGCGTTATTAAATATGAACCGCTCCTGGAAGCAGTGCTCGCCAGCGGAAAAGAGGGAGGGGGCGTGGAGCCCGGAGCTGGGAGGGGCCTCCTAATTTCTAAAGGTTGAATGTGTGATTCTGCTCTGTGGGTTCTCTGTTTGGAGCCCTGAGTGGGAGCAAGTGGCATGGGGGCAGTGGGTTCAGGCTGACCCACCTCTGAGCAGGTGGGACGTTGGGGCCAGACTTTGGACCCAGGTCCTTCCGGAACGGGGCTCAGTCAGCTGCGTCTCAGGGAGTGCGTGTGCGCGCTTGCTCCCTGGGGGTTGTGGCTGATGGTGGTGAAGCGAGGTGGCTCGCTGACCTGGAGGACGGCGTCAGACCCTGACTGGTCAGTTCAACGGCTGTGTGGGCCTGCTTCTTGGGAGCTGGGCAGGAACTGAGGGCTCCTGGCATGGATGCTTCTGTGGGCTCACTGATTTCCAGTCCTGAGCTGGCTTGGAGGCCAGTAGCCCAGGGCCTCTCAACCCAGTGCTGTGACGTTTGGGGCTGGGTCTTTCTTTGGAGGTAGGCGCCTGTGCCCTGGAGGATGTCAGGCCGCATCCCCTGTCACCTCCCCAGCTGTGACAACCAAAAAATGTTGTCAGGTATCACTGACTTTCCCCCCGGGGGTGATGCCCCCCCCACCACCCCCCACCCCCGTGGAGCTGGAGGCCTGAGGGCAAGCTACAGCTCAGCAGTGGCTTTGACTCTCTTGACCCCCATGTGGTCACCTTCGGGAGGACAGGTTTTATGACTTCCTCGGCTCCGACCTCCTGTGGTCCTAGAGGGGCTGGCACAGGTGTGTCTGAACAGCTGTAGGAGTCCAGGCTTGGAGCAGCTCCCTGAGTGGGGTTGTCGGCTCTGCCCCGCTGGGCGGCCCAGGCCACTCCAGTGTGTGTGTGCTCCGGCAGCACTCCTGGAAGGCTGAATCCAGAGTCCGATGGGAACGGATGGGGCTCTGCACCCCTGACATTCGCTAGGTTCCCACAGGCTACCTCAGGGATTCTCAAATGCCACCATCGTCGGCACCCCCTGGAGGGTGGGTTAGCATCCTGATTGCTGGACCCACCCCAGGCCTTCTGGACTCAGTGAGTCTGGGTGGAGTTGGAGATGGCATTTCTAACAAGTTCCCAGGTGCCCACTGGGAGTCGCCAGGCCAGAGGAGGCCAGGGTGGGGCGGGGCTGCTGGAAAGGGGCTGGACAGGAGTCTTTGGACTCCTCCTGTGAAGCAGGCTGAGAGCGAAGTTATAGAGCTGGGGCTGCCAGGTTCAGGGCTGCAGCCAGGGCTCCTCCGGCTGTGCCCTTGATGA
Source organism: Glossophaga mutica (assembly GCA_039655065.1). Lineage (NCBI taxonomy): Eukaryota > Metazoa > Chordata > Mammalia > Chiroptera > Phyllostomidae > Glossophaga > Glossophaga mutica. The sequence continues at coordinate 28,798,639 of CM077315.1, forward strand.
CCAGCTGCCTCGGAAGCAGATGCTGCTGCTTAGTCCCTGCTTTCCCAGCACACTGCTGCTCTGAAGTCTGGCTCTCTGCCTGTGCTGGACTGCTCGTCTCCCTCCTGGCTCCCCATCCAGATCAGCACTTGGCACTTCCTCCAGGAAGCCTTCTCTGACTGCTCCAGGCTCCCAACACAAAGGAGCCACCACCATTTGTGGGATGGTGGGGTCAGGTCTCACCAAGATGATGAGGTTCCAGAGCTGAGAGGATAGAAAGCCCCAGTGTCACCCCTTCCAGGCTACTGACTCAGGATCCCAGCTGCTGTATGGGGAACAGACTTAAGTGGCAAGGATAGAGCAGGGGACCATTAGGAGATTGTTGCAATGATCAAGGCAAGACCACGATGGTTTCTGGGGTGAGAGTAGTAGTTTTGGAGGGAGTGACTGGATTCAGGGTACATTTGGAATGTGGAGTTGTCAGGATTTGCTGGCAGATTGGAGGTGGAATAGGAGGGGAAAGAAGACTTAAGAAATCTCCAAGTTCTTTGACTTGAGCAACTGGAAGAATAGCGTTGCCAGGAGGAAAGGTATGGGGAGATGGGAGAGCTCCATTCTGGCCAAGATAAGGGATGCTGTGAGACATCCAAGTGGAGATCCAATTGGCAGTTGGTATTTGAGTCTGGAGCTATAAATGCAGGTGTCCTTGGCACTCAGATGGTGTGTGAAGCTGGGGGCCTGGGGGGGACACCTTGGGAGTGGTGGTGGTTGGGGAGCACTGCGTCCTGGAGTGTGCTGGCAATCTGGCATGCTGGCGTGGTCACCACAGGGACAGCGGCAAGGCTGCACGGACCCTCCCTTAATGGATGATTCACACGCTAGGGGTCCTGTGGACACATTAGGAAACCCCATCTCAAGTGCGGGTTGGAGTTTAAGAACCCCCGAGACTTTCCCTTGGCTTCTCAGCCTTGAATGCTTGTTGAGGCCACCCTGGGAACTCTAAAACCTCTGTGATGCCCAGGCCCCACCCCCAGAGGCTCTCCTGGGTGTTGAGGGTTCCAAGGTGATTGTGATGTCCAGCCAGGGCTGAAAGTCCTGGGAAGGCCAGGGTCATGCGGTGCTGAGCAGAGCAGGACAATCAGGGACAGGTCTTACCCTCTGAGACCCAGCTGGGACTCTTTGGTCATTCCTTCTGCCGGCAGTTATCACGAGTTGCTGACATGCCCAGGTCTGTGCGTGGGGCTGGAATGTTGACCTAAACAGATGAGTCCCCTGCCCTTCCAGCGTCTGAAGGATTCTGACAGTCACCTCGACAGGCAGTAACCAGCATGCTCAGTAACTAGCATGCTCGTCACAGTGGCGGAGATTAGCATGATAAGCAGGGAGCCCAAGGGTAGCAAATCCAATCTAAATTCAGGGCGGACTTCCAGAGAGAGGTGATGCTTGAGCTGGGCTTTGAAGGCCCAGGAAGTTCTCTACATGGAAAACTAGAGAAAGGCAACCCAGACAGAGGGGACAACGTGGGTGGAGGCTTGGAGACTGAAACAGTGTGAATTTGGGGGTGTGGCTGGGGCAGATGATGAGGAGCCAGTGGCAAGATGCAGACAATGCCACAGGGGCCAGGTCAGGCAAGGCCTTGGGTGCTGAGCGGCAGCCAGACTGGGGCCTGAGTCATTGCTGAATATGGGTTGTGCTGGGTTGGACAGTGGCCCCAAAATGATTGCCACCTGGAACCTCAGAATGTGACTTTCATTGGAAATAGGGTCTTCTTTATAGGTATAGTTAGTTAAGATGAGGTTATGCTGCATGAGGTGGGCCTTAAAGCCAGGACCTGCGGGCCTATAAGAAGGCCTTGTGAAGGGGGCAGGGCTACTGACAGCCCCCAGGAAATAGAAGAGGCAAGAGGGTCCTCCCCTCCAGCCTCCAGCAAGAGCAGCCTTGCCCAGCCTTGATCTTGCACTCCTGGCCTCCAGGCTGTGAGAGAATAGATTCCTGGTTTTGTAAGTCACTGGTTTATGGTCTTTGTTAACAGCAGTCACAGGAAACCCCCAGGCCACGCAGGTTTTGAGTCTCAGCTGGTGCCATCCTGCCGCCTCAGTTCAGCTCAGAGGACATCAGCAGGAGGATGAGTCCCACTTCTGTCGAGGGCACCAGGTGCTTCCAGGGCTGGGACTGCCCCTGACTCTCGGTTCCACCCGGGCCTGTGTGCTCTCCCTGTCCTACCCAGTTGGGCCTCCTCTGGCTGACCAATAGGATTGCCCATGATGGAAGCAAATGAGTCCCCGCCAACCAAGGACACCCGCCTGTCTCCCAAGGTTCAGCCATGTCTACTTTCCTGTGATCAGTCACTGCTGGCCAGAGGATAAGGGCAGCAAGAGGCAGCTGGCTACTTGTCACCCTGAGTGGGGGATGCGAGCCTCCCACCAGGCCCCCAGAGAGGGTGAGGGAAACCAGGCTCAAGTCCCAGAGCTGCAATGTTTCAGGCCTCCACAGGGGGGCGCCGCTGCGCCGTGGCCTGCCCTGCAGGGGGGCGTTTTGGAGGCCTCTTGCCGGTGTCCCAGCCTGGCACCTGCGGCCTCCTGCCTGGGCCATGGTTGTGTCACCTGACCCTCTGGGCCTCAGTTTCCTCTTCTGTAGAGTAGGAATAATAACAGTACCTACTTAAGGGGCCCTCGGGAAGATTAGAGTTGATACATGTAGAGTGTTCAGAACAGTGCCTGACAAGCATCCAGCCCTATGAAAGTGTGTGAAATAGAGAGCCTGGGAGGGAAGCTGGAATGTTGGGTGCAGGAGGAGGCCCTGGTTTCTCCTGGAAGAGGTCCCCCAGGGTTCTGGACCCAGGATGGATGTGTCTGGGAGCCCCTCTGGCCCAGGCCCCAGCCGGTGGGAGGATAGAGGCCCAGGGCATTTGGCCACGTGTCTGCTTTCTGCAGGGTCACCTCCATTCCAGGTGTCCCCCAGTCCTAGGAGATGCGCCACACACAAAAAAGCTTCACGAGCAGGACATCAGCTCCACCCCTCTTGTCCAACTAGAAGCAAGCTGAGGCACAGAGAGGGGCAGGCCCTGGATCGAGGATGCGCAGCTCGCTGAGGGTCCAACTCCCCTGTGATGCTCTCTCTGTAGCCTCTCATTTAGTCCTCGCCCGGCAGAGCCTGGGGTCAGGGTGTGCATCTTCTCACTGCGCGGCTGGCGACCCTGAGCCTGAGGAGGCCCATAGGCCCAGGTCTCCGAGAGAGGAGGACAGAGAGCCAGGTCTCAAACAGGGCCCTCAGGGAGGTCCTTTATTCATTCAACAAACAGTTGGCCAGCTCTTCCTTCTGATTGGGCAGAGAGAAGGCAGGTGTGCTAAACTCTGCTGTTCTTCCTGCAGACCTGCCCTTGTAAATGGTTTTTGTGTGTGTTGCCAGGTATCACTTTTTATTCTGCCTGTTTCCCCAGAGGTGGGGGGAGAGAGGTTAGCTATATTTCCATCCTCACCATTTGCTTGGACAATGGCCTACTGGGGACCCAAGGGCTATTTTCCTAAAAGAGCCAATAATGGGTAACATTCACAGAAAGCCTTCTTTGGGCCAGGCCCTGCTCCCTTTCTTTCCCCACATGACTCACTGAGTCCCTTGGGCACCCATGAGGCAGGCATTTCATCGTCATCTTAAGGCCTCCTTGCTGAACACCTCCTCGGGGCACCCTTCTCTTGTGGTCTTAGGAAATGCTCCGAACTTACCCTTCCTACCTACGGGGTTAACCCAGCATGGGGAAGCTGGGCCTGGAAGCCAGGCAGCCCATCTGTGGACCCCTGAGCCCAGCTGTCCCCCAGAGCACATCTGAGGCCCAGGTCGCCCCGCCTCAGCCCCTACCTCCCCCATCTGGGGTTGCGATGCAGCACCGGCTTCTTCTAATGGGTTAAGTGACTTTGCTCCAGACACAATACCGTTTACATTATCGGCATGAATAAAAGATGAATTCTGCTGGGGTGGTTGTCAGGATCCTCCTACACGCACCACCACGGAGGCTCCCCTCCCGGCAAGACTGACAGTGAGAGGCTCTGTGGGGGAAGGAGCCGGGAGTGTCCCCACTGAGCCACTAAATGAGGGCCATCGGCTTCCTCCCTCGGGGGAGGGGGACCTAGTGGTTGGGGCAGGCTTGGGGGGCCTCCCTGGGAGAGGGAGGTGGGAGGGGGTGCTGAAGAAGGAGGGGCAGGAGGAGCACTGGGCTGGGAGTCCAGGCTGGAGGCACAAGTGTTTATGGAGCAGCCACTCGGTGCCTGGCGCTGCTCTGGCCAAAACAAGAAAAACCAAAAGGCAGCAAGGACCCTGCCCCTCTGGGAGGAGCGTGGATAGAAAATAGATGTGTGTACAAATTATTAGGCAGTGCCAGGCGGGGTGTGAGGAGACGCCTGGAAACAGTGGCCCTGGGGGTGCCAAGGGATGGCACAAGTTGGGGGCTGTGGTCGCAGGTGACATTTGAGCCCGAGGGGGTGAGGAAGAAGAGGGCCCAGGCAGAGGCACCGCAGGTGCAGTGGTGCTGGGGCTGGAGCCCGGAGTGAGGAGAGGCGGGCGAGGCCGTGGGTGAGTGGGCAGGTCTGGCAGGGCCCCAGAGGCACGTGGGGCTCCAGCTTCTTCGCTGAGCGGGGTGGGAAGGAGCCTCTCCGGTTCCCTGTAGCTGGAGCATCGTTGCCCTGAGCTGGCCTTGGTGGACTCTGGCAAGCAGGCTTTGGAGAAGCGGCTGCTGGAGGCTGCTGGCTACTCATTAACCAGGCCCAGCCACTCTGGGCTCCAGTGGGTCGGGCGGGGCAGGGCACCCTGCTCACTGCCCCGCAGCTTTATCTTGGCAGCAGATGGCACAAACCACTGAGCAAATATTGAACTTGCCTGGATTTTAAATAGCAGCTGTAAACACCACTGGTCCCAGCCCCTAGCCCTCTGATCCCTGCCTAAGGAGGGCATTCAGGTGTGGCTGGCTCCAGGTGCCTCCTGGGTAAACACCACAGAGGGCAAGCGGGCAGAGTCAGTTACTCCGGAGCAAGAATCTGAATCACTGCAAAGTGACATCCCCTCTGCTCACCCTCTGAACCAGAAATGGCCAAAAGGGACCCTTCTCTGAAGGGAGGGGGCAAACGGCCCCACGGGCTGGGGAGCTCCTTCCAGCCCTGCGTGGACAGCCTTTCCGAGCAGCCGACTTTCATCAGCCCCCACTCCCCACTCCCCAACCCCATAGGCCAGGCACTGGGGTCAGGCCCCTCCAGGGATACCCTGCGGGCTTCCGGGGCTGCTGCTCCTGGAGCGTGGTCACCTGCTGCTGTGCCTTACACCCCCAGGAACACCCCTGAAATCTCCCCAGACTGAGCCCGGGGAGTGGGTGTTCTCATCCAGTGTGCCCCGGGGCCTTGGCACACTCCCGGGGGAAAGTGCTGTGCTCTGAACACACTCCATGCCCAGAACGGTGAGTTCTGTGACGTGCCGGGGTGAGGGGCTGTGGATGAAAGAGAGGGTAGATCAGGGCAGGGGCTGGCAGGGAGGGGGCTGCCTCCTCCCTCGGCCAAGCTGATGGAGCTGTGCCGGGTGTGTGCATCTGTCGGTCTGTCAGCCCATCCCCCGCCACCATCGGCCCCGCTCCTCCGCCTGCCTGCATAGCTCTTCCCCAGCCTCCAGGGCAGGGCCCCTGCAGCCCCGGCGTTGTCAGGTTTCTTGCGGGGAGGCCTCCCTGAGCCCCGGAGGACCCTCTGAGACCAGAGCCCCTCTCGCCAGCACCCAGTACCCTGCAGCCTGGGCACTAGCATGCTGTTTAGAGCCGTTGTTTGTTCAAACGAAGAAAATTCTGAGGTTTCTGGAAGGAGCCGGGAAGACAGTTCTTGTCTCCCACTTACCCATTCATTCACTCATTCAGGAGTCATTCAGTCATTCAGTCATTCAGTCATTCAGGGAGGACTTGAGCGTCTCTGTGTTCCCAGCACTGGGCCGGGCGGGACAGGGGACCTCAGACCCACCCTCGTCACGCTGGCTCCACTTGTTCTTGCTCTGTTCTTGCTCAGGGGTGGAGGGCTGAGAGGCAACATCAGGGGCTAATGTCAGGGTCCTCCACCTCTCTGCCAGTGGCCCCTGCCCTTCCTTGTGGTCCTGGGGAGACTGAGAGTTTGCAAGAGAGCCCAGGCCTCCTGGAAGCTGCCTGCTGGGGTCTGGGGCTGCAGGAGGAAAGGATGTTCGTATTTTAACAATTGGCCCAGCGGGACTGGTTGGTACAAGCCTCTCATTTACCCACCAGCATTGGGGCTCACCTGTGTCATGCAGCGTGCGGTCCCACCCCCCTGCCCACCTCTGCAAACCCCAGAGGCTGGCCTCAGCGGGGGCCAGCCCACCGGCCAGCCTCCACCCCTCTTCCTTCTCTCCCAGCCCTCCAGGATCTTGCTTAAATACTTTATAACAATCTAAAAGTAATTATCGCGAACAGACTGCTTGGGAACACCTGCTCCAACCGTCCCTCGGAATCGCTAATGTGCCTGCACCGAGCACTGACAGGCGTTGGGCTTCTCGCGTGCACCGAGTCGCCAGATGCTCCCGTGCCTGGCGCCCCCTCGCCACCCTCCTTGCGGCGCAGCAAGGGCTGCCCGAGCCTGTGTTTCCAGCGCTCCCCGCGCAGCTGTCACTTACAGCGATCAGTAGGAAAATCATCACCCCACGAAGTCATACATATGGAACATCATATTTGCAGAATATTTATTTTAACACGTTTCAGGGCCTCCTCGGGGTGCAGGCAGAGCCTTTGCCTCCTGTACGGGCGGCTCGAGTAGGGCTCTGGTCCCAGAGGACAGCGGGGCAGTAGAGGGCCTGGTGGGCAGCACGCCCAGGGGCTGGCCCGGGCCAAGGGACCCTGGGGACCGCGGCTGCACCCAGGGCTCCGGTTGGCTCCTTCCTTGGCATTTTGAGGAGGTGACTTGGCAGTGCCCTGTGTCCCTGGCTGCTCCCGCGTCGTCACAGCTGTTGAACAGCTGCCTACTCTGTGCTGTCTCAGTCAGGGGCCAGCCAAAAACTAGAAACCACATGAGGTACTTCAACGGAGAGGATTTAATTCAGGGCGTTGGTGAAACGTGTGCTGGAGGACTAGGAGGCCACAGGGGGACATGCCGGCTAACAGGTAGGACCTGCGGAAAGCGGGACGCCCCCAGCGCCAGGGAGGAGGGGTGTTGCTAGAAGCCAGAAGCTCAGCAGAGGAGGGGCCCATGGAGCTGGGAGCCACGCCTGGAAGGAGGGGGTGTTTCCTGGCTGGAGCTGAGACTGTGGGGTAAAAACAGAACTAGAAATGACCACCCCTGTGGGGCAGGAAGGGCAGGGCAGGGTCGGGTTGGGGAGGCAGGGGGTGGAACCACTAGGATAATGCTCAAGAGCCGAAATAAGTCTCTTGGTGGTGAAGGGGCATGGACTCTTCCTGCAGGGACCTCGGGGTGGGGGTGGGGGTGCAGCATGCCTTGAGAGACACTGAGCTGCAGGGACCACCTGTCACCCTACACTGTACCCCCGCCCACCCTCCAAAGCTAGCCTAGCCAGCCTGCTCTCCCCACCTCTCTAAAGTCACTCTGCCCCCATCTATCAAACTGTGCTGGGCAATCTTATCTCCCTGTCCTCTGCATGCTAGAAAGGAGCAATTTTGTTCCCAGAGTGTAGAGCGGGAGGTTGAGGCTGAGAAGTAAAGGAACTTATCGTGGCCAAGAATCCATAGCAAGTAAGAGGCATGTAGGAATCTGAACTTCCTATACTGCACCTCCCTGGAGCTGATGTCTTGTAGACCTGTCCATTCTTATAGATAAGGAAACTGATGCATAGAAGGGTGGCGTCACCTGCCTGCCCATGATCGCTCAGTCAGCAGTGGCATGGCCAGAATCGAACATGAGACGTTCCCGCTCCAGGATCCACACTTTTATCCAACAGTTTCAAAGGACTCGTGGACGATGAATGGATGGATGGATGAGGGGATGGATGACGGTGATGAATGGGAGGGAGAGAGATGGATGGATGATGGATGGATGGATGGGTGGATGGATAAACAAACAACAGAAAAATGTCCCCTTGGCCCCAGACATTTACAGTCACTGGAAGTGTGCTGAGTTAACCCCGTTCTAGCTTACCTCTCGTGACTCCAAGATCCTCAGCTCATACACTTGAAGAAGAGGCTGAGGAGGGGGAGAGAGAACAGGGGCTGCATCGCATCCCACAGACCTCGGTTTGAATCCCGACACGCTCCTTACTGCCAAGTGAGCTTGGAGCCCCAGGGTGCTCCCCTGGGGAGTGCAGCCATGGGGCCACACTGTCTCGTCCCCGCCTAGGGGCAGAGACCTCATGGAGACACTAGTCAAGGGCATACATCTTAAGGGTACACCTGCGTCACCTCCACCTGGGTCAAGGTCTCAAACCCGACAGCATAAGAATCCTCTGGGGATGCCCTCAGACACAGATTGCCTCCCAGCCCCAGGCCTCAGGTGCAGCAGGTCTGGGGTGGGGCCTGAGAATCTGCATTTGTAACGAGATTCCCCAGAAATGCTGCTGCTTGGAGATCCCACTTTGAAAGGTCCCACTGACAAAAGGTCTGAGCACCTTCTAGGGTACTGTGCAAGTGTCTCCGAAGCTCCTCTCAAGGTAGCAGTCCCTCATAGTGAAGGTTGAAGACCCCTGAGTCGAGCGGGTTTCTCAGGTCAGGTATTCAAACCCAGAGGCTTGGCTCAGAATGGCACGGGGGTCCTGGGGGTGCTGATGTGTAAAGCCTGTCCCCCTGGCCCGACAAGGGCAGCCTTGGGAAGAAGGTACAGAAACCAACGACAGACAGGAGCCACCTGGGTGTTCATGGAAGGGTCTTCAGCAAAAGCCAGCCTTCGGTCTTGTCTGTGAGGGAGCGGGGCAGCTCGCTCAGCCAGCGGATCTCCGAGGCCTGGTGGCGTAGGGCGAAATCCTTTCTCAAGAGAAGCCAGAAGTCCAGGTTTTTCTGTCAAATCTGATTTTTAAATGTTGGCAACAAATGCCAAGTGTCCCATTCTTATGTTACCACAGGGTGAAAACCACACAAAACCCCAGGGGCTGTTTCGGGTGACATTGGCAGAGCTGACCTTTCTGGTCCGAGTGCCTGCTGGTCCCAGGGCTGACTCTGGGGGGATCGGGGCTGGAAGCGGCCTCTGGGTGTCGTGGTGTCTTTCTGCTGGGTCTCCTCTGACATGAGGCCACGATGTGCAACTCGCCTTGGCCCTCCTAGAGCGGTCCCGCCGTCCTGCTCCACTCTGAGTCCACCTGGCAGGAACGGATCGCCTGGCACTCTAAGCACCTAGAGCCCAGAGGGTGCCTAGGGCCCCCAAGTGCCCCAGTTGCCCACGCACCCTCTCCTGACAGCTTTATCAAGCCTCCAGCCTTCCCAATCCCATTGTTCCTGACATCTGTTTCAGTAAGTGATTAATTGCAATTAGCGAGCGGTTTGAAAGCCCTGGAAGTATACTCAGCAGAAAATTCATCAAGATTAATGATGGCGGGGTTGTCAGAAGGGCGCATCGCAGACACACCGCACACGCCAGCTCAGCGGGCTCCGCCGCTGTTGTCACCTGGGCAGGTGCTGGGAAGTGAATTGGAGGTGACACCCCCGCTCCACGCCCCCCAACTGGCCCTACAACCCTCCTCCCCCATAAACTACCACTAGATGATTTCTCATCAAAATGCATGAATTACCCCCTAATGGGCTATTAATAAAGCCCTCAGAGTGTCACAAGACCAGGTTCTGAGCATGCAGAGTAGATTGCAGTGCTTCCAGAACACTCCGCCCTTGGCTGACGCGGGCGCACCCAGATGGGGGAGGCAGGAGGGTGGCATCAGGGAACTGAGGATGCACCTGAAATCAAAATTCATGTCTGTAGTGAAGTGCAACCTGCTTGCTTGAGGTGGCGTCCGCGCCACAGGCAGGTGGAGACCGGGTGGGGGAGAGGCGAGGAGCAGCTTGCGGTGCAGTCGGTCTCGGCGCCCTCGCCGCTGTCTGCCGAGCTGCAGGTGCCTGAGCACCTGAGCTGCGCATCTCAGAGCACGGCAACTCCACATGCTTGTTTTCGTGTCTAACTGTTCCCTTCCCGGCCTTGCCCACGTGCACGCATGACGTGCCTGTGTACACGCTGTGTGCACACGCTGTATGTCGTGGGCATCGTTGTGCATTGTGGTGGGTATCGTTTGTGGGCTCTGTCGCACACTGCCTTTGCTACTAGAAGCACACCGTCAGGCATTCCCAGTTACCAGCATCCCTACACTGCCCTCGTTTCCAACGGGAGCAGACATTTGTTGAGGGACAGTCGTGTGTCAGGTGTTTCAGTTTCTCTTTGCAATGCTTCCTGAAATGCCTGTAACTGAAAGATGAGGAAACTGAGGCTGGGACCGTGTAAGCCGTGTGTCCCAGGGACACAGTTGGTGGTGGAGCAGGTCCATCTGACCAGTGCAGATTGAGCCTGGGGTCTCCAGGTCGAGAGCTGTCACGCTGTGTGGGTGGAAGGTCCCTGTTTTTTATTGTGTGCTTTTCCTGGTTTGCTCTAGGATGCTGATCAACCCTCAGAGACCCTTTTGGGGAAACTGGAAGGGGACTTGCAGGTCCTGGGGGGCTCAAGGCTGGTGCTGCTATGGACAGCGAGTTATGAGATGCGAGCAGATAACCCCACCTACCGATGGTTAGAGCCACTCTCCGGCTTGGTTTATACTGTCATTTTCTTCTTAACCGGTCTGCACAGAACCCTAATGAGGCAGCTTTTACGCCCCTTTTAAAGACAAAGACAGCGAGGTTCAGGGAGGTGAGATCACTGCAGTTGGCTCACCAGATAAAAACACGTTCCTGTGATCTGCCTGCACTTAGGTCTGTCTGACCTCAATCCTTGCATCTGTTTTGTTCGGACCCTAAGACACTTGCCCCGCCCTCTGCCAGCCTCAGAGAGAGAAGCCAAGTGGACACTGTTGACCCTGATCACTGGCCACCCCCAGGGTTCCGTGCTGTCCACTCACTGTAGATTCCTGACCGGTTATGGGGCCCACTTACTTGTCACTGATGCCTACGAACAGATGAAGGTTGGGTGGGTGGATGGAGGGATGGATGTTGAATGGGTGGATGAATAGATGATTGGGTATCTATCTGTTGGATGGATGGACACTCGCATGAAACTGGGTGAACGAACTGATGGATGGGTGGTTGGATGGATGTTGATAATGGAGTTGGACAATGGGCGGATGAATGAGTGGGTGGGTCAGTGGATGTTGGATGGATGGGGTTTGGTTAGGGGACTAAATGGAAGGGGAGAAGTCTTTGCCCCTGTGAAGGGAAGGAACAGCCATAATTCCTCACATCCCTGGTAAAAGGGATGAGCCCGAGAAGCAGCTCTGCAGTGTCAGTGTGAAGGCCTGTGGCCCAACCCCTCACTGAACCCGGGGGGCGAACTGAGACTCCGGGATAGGAAGGGAGCCGCCACAGTCAGGGATTTATTAGCGGCAGAGCTGGGAACCCTGGCCTCACTCCTGTGACGTAATGTGGCTTCCAAAGCATGCCTGTGATCCCCATCAGGCCGTGAGCATCACCCAGGGTGTGATCTAGGTCACCAGGGTGGAGCCGATAGTAATAATAGCAGCAAGGTGATAAAAATTAATAACACCCCCTGGTGTTTACTCTGTGCCAGCTCTTTACATGTGTATCAACGCCTTTAATTTCCCCAACAATCCAGTGAGGAAAGGCCATCACCTGCATTTTATAGATGAGGAAACTGAGGCACATTGAGGTTGAGTTGCGTGCCCAAGGCACCACCGGCGTATCAGAGCCAGCGTGTCGGACTGGCTGGGAGCTGTGCTCACCCATCGCAGCCTATCCCACCGGGTGGGCCTGTGCAGTAGAAGACCTTCCCTCCCCCCTTCCTCCCTGGCCGCACAGCAGGGGGCTTCGCAGCCCTGATCTGTGCGGTCTGTGCAGTCGCCCGGGGCCCCACGCCTGGTTTCACGCTCTGGTGTTGTCATCTTAACACTCAATACTTTTTGAACAAGGGACCCTGCATTTTAATTTTGCAAAATTGGTGGCCAGTCCCACCTCCTGGCCCCCGGCCCCCAGCCCCCGTCCTGGTCAGGCTGGCAGCAGGGTGGCTATGCTCAGAGGTAGGAGGCACACCTCACCCATCAGTCTGCCAGGGGTGGGCCTGGTCTGGGTCCTCTACCCTAGAGATGCTGACTTCCACCCCCGCCCCCACCCAGGGCAGTGGGAACTCCTGGAGTCCTGTGTGCACCAGGCTGGTGCCCTGGATCTGTCAAAGTCCCCGCATTAGCTGCTAAGCGCTGACTTCTGGGCGGGTACTGTGGGAGGGGCTGGGGCTAAGGGGGCGTTGAGGCGCTTTCCCACTGCCCCAACCCCAACCCACCCACTTCAGGAAGTCTTGAGGAGTAATCTGGGGGCTTGCTGGCTATCTGAGAGGGGGGAGAGGGAGAAGGACTGTAGGACAGTCCGATAATGGGAAGAGCCCTGAAATTTCCTCTCCCGACTGCACCACTCACCTCTGTCTTTCCGTAGGTTTCTGCCTCAGTTTCCTCATCTGGGTAGTGAGGCCTGACTGAGGTTTGACCAGGGGCCACGCAGCCCATGAGGATTCTCACTGCAAAGTGAGTGCGCCGGGCCCCGTTCCACACACTACCCCATCACCACACAGGACGCTGGGACTAGGGATGGGGCCAGCTGTGGGTGGGTGCACACACTTGCATGTACGTGCTCCACGGCCAGCCAGTGAGACTGGGCCACCCATATTCCCTCCCCAGGGGTGGGCTCCAATGCCTGAGCCCTTGGTTTCCCCAGCTGCCCCATAATGCAGAAAGGGTCTGGGGCTCCTGGGTCCTGAATCCCAGGGAAGGGCTTTGGAAATTGATGTAAGCTCTGTTGGTTCCCCAACCCATGCAGGGAGCCTGGGTCTGAGGCTGCTGGGCCCCCCAGGGGGCCCTGAGTTGATATGGGCTGTCTGAACTGCCGTGCTTCTCTACTCCTCCGGGCTGCCTCCTCCCTGCTTCCAAAAGCGTTCCGTGAGGGTGTCAGCATGGATCAGTTCTGTAAGATAGTTTTCCTCATCCTGGTTTCGCAGGTAGGGAAAATGCCCAGAGAGCTCCAGACGCTGGCCTCAGCCCTCACAGCTGCTGCTAATTGGCCCGGCCCAATGCTAGACCTGAGTTTTGGCTTCGGCACCAGCTAAGTCATTGACACTTGACTGCGATTTTGTCAGCCTGCCCTCTCCCTTAAGAAGTATTTACAGCTCCAGCTTGCTTTGAAATGGTGGCATCAAAGCCGGCAGCTGGGGTGGGGTGGCGGTGGGGGTTAACGTCTCATGTTTACCGGGCGGTTCCTTGTCTAGAATTCGGAGCCACCGGCAAAGCCAGGGTCCCCGTTAGAGTGGGCCCCCCCTTCTTCAATGGGGATAAGAAATGGAAGTCTGGGCCTAGAGGGTTAAGGCATGGGTCTCAGCAGCCCGTAGGGTAAGACTCTGACCTCCCTCCCCGGGAGTCCCCAGGAGCCAGCTCCAGCCCCAGGCCTGGCCAGCTGGACCGAGCCCAAACCCCGGAGGGCCCGTGGGCGCCGGCCTCCCGGCCCGCCCGCCCAAGGGGGCGTGACGGCTGCCTGGCAGGGGCCCCGCTGGCCGGGCGCCCGGTTCCTGGGCTGGGACCCCACGCTGCGGCGTTCCCGGGGTTTGAGAGAGAACCCGCAGGCCCCGGATGAGAGTGAGCTGGGCTTGCTTGGTTCTCCGCCCTACTCCCCCTGCCCCCCTCTCCGACCCCTTTTCCTCTCCGCTCCCTCCTCCCCGCCCCGGCTTCAGTGGGCGGCCCGGGTCGGTGGGGGCGGGATGGAACGAACCTTGAGCTCATCAATAGGAGACATCTGCTTTAAAAAAGAGAGGGTGGGAGGCGAGGTTAACGCCGAGGTCAGCGCGGCGGAGCCTGCAGCACGCCCCCCACAACCTTCCCCGGCGACTTTTGGCCTTGGAGCAGATGGTGGGGGCGGGGGTGGAGGTCGGGCGCAGCCGGCGGGTCTCACATATTACCACACCCATGAAATTTCCCGAGGCGGGGGCGCGAGACCGGCTCCCTTTCCCCCGCAGCCCCCCCTCCTTCATGGCTATGTGATCTTCCCCTCCCGCAGACGCCTCCGCCCAGCTCCCTGAAGAGGCGCCTTGGGTCACAGACGCCCCCAGCGGGCCCTCCAAATAATCCCCCGCCCCCAGAGGAAGTGGGGGAGGGGCGGGAGCGGCGAGGAGACCTTTTTACATGTAAATACGAGAACTGGCCGCCTGAAAAGGCTCTGTTCCCCTCCTCAGTTTTGTTTCTGGAAAGCCTGATGTTGCCCAGACCGGGCCTCCTGCTGACCGCGAAGCTGCCCTCAGGTGCCAGGGAGGAGAAATATGAAGTAACGTCATCTAGAGAGTGGGCACCCACAAGCCCAGGGGAGGCGAAGCTACGCGTCTGCACAGCGCGCTGGGCTGTGCCCAGGAAGGGATCCCGGAGGAGAGCCGGGGGGACCCCCAAGGTGTCCAGGATCAGAGCCCAGGAAAGGATCTGAGTTTCAGTCCCCGAGCTGCTGCTAAATGCTTGCGCTTCAGGCTGTCCCTTCCTCTTGCCTGGTCTCAGTTTTCCCACCTGTGAAGTAAACGCTCTTGGCTTCCCTTCCAAATGTCAGGAGTCAAGGCATTGGAGGGACGGGGGTGAGGAGGGTTGTCAGGCTGTCAGCAAAGCTAGCCACCACCCCTAGAGCCAGCCTGGTTTCGTTTAGCGGCTGGCCTTCTGCGGGTTCAAATCCTCTTCCGACCCTTTAGCTGTATGGTCTTGGGCAAGTGGATGAACCTCTCTGAGCCTCCAGTTTCCTACATCATAACAGCCCCTGCCTCACATCATAGGATTTTGTGATACTAAGTTACGGGTTGGATGCAATAAATAATACCTACTCCTGGTAGGTTTATATTACTTAAGTCTGAGCTCAATGATGGATCCTGGGAAATTCCTGGGCCTGAGACGGGGGCGGGGGGTGGTCTGTTCTCTGCATTCTCAGGGCTGCTCACCTCCCTCTGTAAGTGTCTGCCTGTGTGGGAGCCTACGTATTTGGCTCTGCCTCCCACTTGACGTTCCCTTCATTTCCGCATCCCCTGCAAGGTGCCTAACTCGGAGTGGACACGCTGTAAAATTGGTGGAATGAGCGTGTGAGTGAATGAATGAGTTAGTGAGTGACTGTATCAACGCACCTGACATGAGGGGCTTCGAGTCCAGCCCGAGGGCCCCTGGAGGACCACCTGTTCATGTTCTTTCTGGATCCTTCCTCCTCCTCACCCAATGAAGTGGAGAAGTGGACAGCAGTGGTCTCCAGGGTGACAGAGGAAGGGGGGGTCCTTTGCCTGTCCTATTGGCACCCTCAGGCCCACCCCAGGTTCTGAACGGGTAGGTAGTAACAGCTGCCATCCATTGCAGCCCAACTGGGTGACAGCCCTGTGCCGAGCACTGCCCCATTTAATCCTCACAGGAACCCAGTGGGGAGATGCTGTTGTCCCCTTTTATAGATGGGCAAACTGAGGCCTGGAGCCTTCTGACCCCTCACAGTTAGGAAGAATTCAAACCCAGCCACTGGTTCCACAGCCTCTAATGACTGATAGCTGCCACCAGGATTCTCTGGGCCTCTCCTGTAAAATCGGTGTGGAGACATGGAGGGCTGAGGCCAGGAGCTGTGCGCACACTCCCCAGTGCGCACAGACGCAGGCCTGGGAGTCACGGGCCGGTGCAGGCAGCTGCTGAGGGCCACCTGCTGCAGCCTCCTGCCCGCCGTTCCCATGGGCCACCTGGGCAGGGGTTGGCTTGAGCCTGTCACCCATAGCCCCACGATCAGAGGTGCCCTCCCTGCGAGGTGGGGATCACTCATAAGCACAGGGCAACATCGGGCCCTTTCGACCTCTGTGCTGGCCCCTGGAAGGCCCTGGCCAGGGCTGTCAGGGGTCGTCGGCAGCCACTCTGTCTGTGGGCCCCGGGGCCCTGCCCTCCCCAGTCCTGCTCCCTCACGGGCCCTGACCTGGGCCGTGATTTATGGGGTTACAGCCAAAGGCCAGTGGCCATGGGGCCCACGGACAGGGGTCAGGACAGCCAGGAGGCGCCAAGGATGAGGGTGGTCGCCTGCCCTGTGACCCAGGTGGCTGAGGGCTCGGGGGAGGGGTAGCAGCCCCCTGCCCAGCCTCCCTTGGGCGAGACGAGGCCTTGATTCCTGCCATCTGGCTTCCCCAGCCTGGGAGGTGGGGGCGCCCCCCACCGGCTCAAATGGCCGAACGGAGGGAGGTCTGGAGACAGATGGTGGTGGGCCTGAGAGGTAGAGGGTGGACTTTGTTCAGAGACACTTGCAGGCATGTGCCCGTTCTCTCTCTCTCTCTCTCTCTCTCACACACACACACACACAACACACACCAGGTGCCACTCTAAGGCACTTTGTAATTCTGGGCCTGTGTCGTTGGCGGGGTAGGCCTCTGAAGAGCCTTCAGGTCCAGACTTGCCTGGTGAAAACTCTGTCCAACCACAGGCCCAGACACGTGTGCGTACACACACACACACACGCATGCAGGGAGGTAGGTTCACAGACACACACAGACATGAGTGCACGCAGTTTACATAGATACATGTACAGAGACAAAGAGACCCATACACACACACATGTGCGGACACACAGATGCACGTTCACGCGTGCACACACACACACTTGCTCACCCACAGATGGCTCTGCCCTTCAAGGTCACCAGCCCGCTGAAGGTAGATCCCTCCCTTTGGGCTTCAGAGCTGATTCTTTCTCCTTCTTGACAGTTGGTTCCCACCCCTCCCTCCCCCACAGCGAAGTCTGTTCCCAGAACACCGGCCTCTCTCCCCACCCTGCCCCCTCGCTTTGCCATATTTATGTGTTAATGCCTCATTATCTGACTTGCTCCTTAGAATAGAAGTCTCCAGCAAATAGATTTCCCTTGTCTTGTTGATCAGCATGTCCTTGATGCTAGCATAGTTCATGGCACAGAAAATGTTTGTTGAATGAATGAATGAATGAGTGAATGAATGGATGACTTGGGACAAGTCTGGGCTGGATAGTTACCCTAGGCCGTTCGGGTGTAGTTAAACCTCTGCTGGGTTGTGGTCTGGAATAAAACCCCAGCTCCTCATGATGCTTAAAGGTTTCAAGTGCTCTGGCCCCTAGTAGCTCTGTCCAGCTGCATCCCCGCCTTCCATGTGCGGCCTCTGCTGCAGCCATACTGACTGCCTCATTGGACCTCAAACACACAGCTCTCGTTCCTGTCTCGGGGCCTTTGCACATGCGGTTCCACTGGCCTGGCGCTCTCTTCCACAAGCTCTGTGCAGGATTCCATCCCTCCTGCGTCTCAGGCCTCAGCTCAGTTACCATCTCACCAGGGAGGCCTCTGCTGACCACCACTCCTTAACCCGGCCTTTCTGTGCCCCCCACCCACCCATCCACTGGCTTTGCTTCCCCATGGCAGTCTTTGGTCGCTGAAATGGCATTCCTCTTCTGCCTGTTTACCATCTGGCTCCCTGTCTCGGCATCAGCTCCAGGCAGGCAGGAACTTTATCATATTTTCTGCCGCTTCCCCGGCATCTGGAAGAGGGGGAGGTGCTTAGTAGGTGGTTAGTAAACGTTTGTTGACTGAATGCACGAAGGGTGGGGTGATGGGCTCCTGGGCCAGCGCAGAGCTGCCAATGTGTTGGGAAGCAGGGGTTGAACCCCACAGCAGAGGTGGACTCGGAGGCGGTGGGCAGTGTCTGGTGTCAAGGGGTCATCCAGGAGTTTTTGGTCAGGGGTGGGGTGTGATGTGCCTGTTCTTCCAGATTTCATACCTGCCTGGAACCCAGACGGTCCCCACAAGGAGTCCCTGTCAGACACCCTGTCGGGTGGGGACTGTCACAGCACTCTGCCCCTATCCCGGGTGGTGTCCACCCTGATAGCCCCTGAGTTAGTGTCCGGGGGCTGCCATAACACATTACAAACTCGGTGGCTTAAAACAGCAGACATGTATTCTCTCTCAGTTCAGGAGGCCAGAAGTCCAACGTCAAGGTGTGGGCAGCGCTGGTCCTCTCAAAGCTCCAGGGAGGATCCTTGCTGCCTCTTCCAGCTCCTGGTCGCTCCAAGGCTGCATCACCCCAGTGGCTCTGCCTCTGTCCTCATGTGGCTTTTTCCCTGTGTCTGTGTCTCCCTCTGTCCTTTCCTCTTCTTGTAAGGACCCCAGTCACAGGACTTAGGGCCCTCCCTAAATCCAGAATGATCTCATCTCAAGATCCTTAACCGATTACATCTTTATAGTGCTGGCTAGCAAAGACCCTATTTCCCAATCAGGTCCCATACTGAGGTTCCAGGGGGACATGAATTTGAGAGACACCCATCCAACCCCGTTCGGTCTCCAGCCTGCCACGCTCGGGCCCTCGGCGCCTCCAACCTGCCCTCAGAGAAATCTGACGCTACCGCGGGCAGTCCCCTGTTTAGGGGGGCGGGTGCAGCTTCAGTCTGTGGGGGGCAAGGACAGGCCTCCTGGTGTGGTCCCCCGCAGGCTGGCCACTTTGAATGAACTCTCAGGTGACAAGTGGCTTGATGTTACCTGTCCCCGTTCACCATAAGAAAGCTGCAGCTGGAGGCCAGAAATCTCAGGTCCCCTTGTCCCCGACGCAGGCAGTGCTGGCAGCCGTGACCATGCTGCGTTGGAAGCAGGCCTGTGAGGGCCTCGCACTGCAGCACGTGGTCAAGAGTGTGGCCTGGGGCCCTTGGCCACAGGTTCCAGTGCTGGTTCCAGCCCTGTGACCCAGGGTCATTCCCTCACCTCTCGGTGCTGCTCCTCCATCTGTGAAATAAATACAGCAACAGTGCCTTCCTTTGGTGGTGTTCAGGGGGGGTCGAATGAGGAAGTGTATGTAATCTGCTTAGATCCGGCTCTGGCCCGAGCTAACATTGTACGTGCTAGCTATCATTGTTGTGGGCAAAATCTTAATGTTATCACAGAAAGTGCAAACCTAGAGGCAGATCTGCAGGACAGGTGCGGCACGTGTTCATACTCTAGCTGGGGGATGAGGCACCGCACATGGATTCCCTGAGCGCCCCCACCTTTCTCCCAGAAGGGTGGCTGGGACAATAGAACCCTAGCATTTGGAAGACAGTGGGAAAGTGTCGGGCTGGGTGACCTTGCCCAGGTGTCCTGACATCTCTGAGCTGCAGCTTCCCCCTCTGCTTAGGGGATGATGGGGCTTCACTGCGTTCCCTTGTAGCGACCAGAAATAATGTTTGCAGCAGGCCCGGAGTTCCTATAATGAAGTAAGGCCTTGAAGGGTGGCAGGCAGGTTCTGGGGTCAGGGAGGGGCATTCCAGCTGACCCGGAGGGCACAAATCTCAGCAGCTGGAAAGCTTCCTCTGGGATGACCGGAGCCTCGAGTCCTGTATGGGAGACCAAAGCGGTGGCAGGAGAGATGGTTGATGCCTTTTCCGGATCAGTGCCTCCTCCAGCTGGACCCCCAAGGGGTTGTGATGCAGAGGGCCTTTCGTTTTCACAGCTGTCTAGTCTGCTTTATTTGAAGAGTGGACCAGAGTAGTCAGGAAACCTGGGTGGGGCGGGGCTGTTCTATTTCCTGAGAACACTATGGCCTGGAGGGCAACGGTTGTGGCTTGCTGTGCCCTGGTCCCCCACATCCCCAGGCCCTCTGCAGGCTGGATGGGGTGAACCCTTCAGTCCCTGCACACACACACACACACACACACACACACACACTCCCACACACGCCTAGCTGGGGCTCTGTGTGGAGAGAAGCTGCCTCCTCTGGAGGCAAACCCATAGCCGCTGCGAGGGGCTGGAAGCTGCACCTGGCCTCAGGCCCGACCTCCTGTCCGTCACTGAGCTGGACACTCCCTCACCCTTCCTCTAGCCCAGCCTCCACGTGGATGTGGAGGCCCACGATTCAGGTGTGGAATGGAGGTTCAGAAGGGTTCAATGGCCCCGAGGGTCCGACCACACCCGTCCTCTGTGCCTTCTCTCTGGGACCTTGTCTCTGGGCCCAGCTGCGCCTGCTGCTCCCCAGCAGCCCATCTTGGCCTCCAGTGATCTCGAGGCAGCTTTAATTCCTCAGGCTTCCCCCCCAGCACGCTCGCTGGGAGGCTGGCTGTGTGGTTACTGACTTTTCTTCACTTCTTGCCTTTGATCTTCTCAGCCTTTATCTTCCCGCCTGGATCTCCGGCGGGGCCCCATGGGGCCGCTTGTTTCAAGCTG
The DNA here is from genome assembly GCA_039655065.1 of Glossophaga mutica. Lineage (NCBI taxonomy): Eukaryota > Metazoa > Chordata > Mammalia > Chiroptera > Phyllostomidae > Glossophaga > Glossophaga mutica. The sequence continues at coordinate 28,818,894 of CM077315.1, forward strand.
CCTGGCACTGGGCATGGGGTGCCATGCATGCAGACAGCCCCCGTTGCCCCCTCCACTCCCCAGAGGGGCTCCTCGCTGCTGTCTCTTCCTTCCCAGGAGCACCTGCCATTGGGGTAACTAGGGGCACGACACCAGGTGCAGCCGGCCCCTGCTGCTGGCACTGCGGCGATGGGAGTGTGCTACCTGCTCCATCAGCCACGCACAGAGGGGGGACGTGAGCATGGAGCGGGGAGACAGAGGACCCTGCGTGCCGGTTGCTGCCTTACATGGCCCCTCACAGGTGCAAGCCCAGATTCTGTTGAGCTAAGCTTTGCGTGGCGGGCGGCTGGCAGCGAGCTGCTGAGCCTTCCAAAGGTAGCAGCCATCTGCACTGTGATAAAAAGCCCCAAGGATGATAAATAGACAAGTCGCACTTTTATTGGATTGCAGTTCGGGAGCAGCCACTTTGGGTTTGGCACTGTGTTAACGACAGATTTCTGCTTCCCTTGCAAGGCCTGGCCTCTCGGGGAGAGCGCCAGCAGCGGCCCTCTCCTGGCCGGTGGGAGAGTTCTCCCTGCCCCCTGCCGGGGGCGCTGGGCCGCTCCCACCACTCCACCCCTGTGGGGCTTCGGCTGGGGGCCCATCTCACAGCCCCCTGGGGTCAGGTTGACGGATGCACGTACAGACTCTGACACCTGACGGTCACGTGTCTCGGGCAGGCCACCTAGCCTCTGTACTGCAGGTGCCCCATCTGTGAAATGGGCCAATAATGCTCCACAAGCTGGGGAGGTTCCATGAATAATGGTCGTGCATGGAGCATTTGGAACTGTGCCTGGCTTATGTACAGTGAGCGTTATGTAAATATTAGCTGCTGGTATCCAAGCCACCACCACCATCATCATCGCTAGCCTTATGGCTTCCAGAGAGCCTCCCCTGGCCTAGGTATCCCGCAGGGCAGGGAGCTGTGTGGGGTGACATCTGGGAAGAGGGGCCCCATTCCTGGGAGGACGTGGGCAGCAGCTGCCATGTTCTGTGCCTCGGTTTCCCAGTCAGTCAAGGAGGGGTCATAGTAGAATTAACCTCACAGCGTTGTTGAGAGGCTTAAATGAGATGATACACTTGGAGCTCCTGGACCCGGGCCCAGCACCTAGTAGGCACAAATAAATGTTGGCTCGTGGTGGCGGTAGCTGTTCCTCCTTTGGACACTGAGATGGCAAGTCCCATGGCTTGTGCTCAGCACATGCAGCAGAGGGACCTGCTGTGCCCAGCCCGAGACTTGTGTGAACGACGAGGGAAGGAAGGCGCGGCCGGCGGAGGCCGAGCTCCGTCCCGCTCGGCTTCCTGTGCACTGTGGTGTAGGTTAACTAATCTCTCTGAGCCTCGGTTTCCTCCTCTGTGCCCCCCAGAGGCCTCCCAGGCCCGGCCGCTGTTGTTCCCACGTGACCTCTTTTCTCTCTACTGGCACATGGCTTCCTTGGTTGTCCCCCCACCCCGCCTCCTTTGTCCTCCCCTTCCCCTCTCTCTGCACCCCTTCTAGCTCCAAGAGGGCTGCCCGTGTCACGCACCCAGGACCGGGCCTTTCTGTTTTTAGCTAGGACAGGAGCCAGCTCCCCAGGCATGGGCCCTGTGTGGGCCGCTCACCATGGGCCCCCTGGGTGGCGGTGGAGGGCACAGATGGGAATGTAGCCTCCTCCGCTCTCTTCATGGCCCGGGGCTCTGTGAGAGCTCCTGTTCCCCCACGAGGACTCCTCCTCTGGCCACCCTTGGCTCTGGCCACACCAGGGCCACCCTGGTGGGAGAGCGCAGGGTAAGAGAAGGTGCTGAAAGGAGGCCCACAGGAGCATGGCAGGAGGCAGGAGCTGGGGCTCCCAAGGTCAGGGTTCAAATCCCAGCCTCACCACTGGACACTGGACAAGTGACCTCTCTGGACCTTGGCTTTCTTATCTGGAAAATGGGGCTGCCACATGGGTGTGCTGTGAGGGCTCAGGACAGCAAGTGCAGGGGCTCAGGGCGTACCAGCTGTCCCCATCATTGGGCCAGGTGCTTGCCATGTCACCTTCACAGTGACCTTGTGAGGTGGGTCCATCTTTCTGCTTCCCAGGTGAGGTGACAGAAGCCTTGCAGGGCTGGGGGCTTTATTAGCATCACAGAGGTATCAAGGGGCAGGGCCTGGGTTGAAGCCCCATTTCCCCTCAGACCGTGAAGAGCTCAGGAAAGGCATGGGAGAAGAAATGAGACAAGATTTTAGGTGTGAGTGCCTTCCCGGGCACAGCTTTGAGGCCATCTGTGCCCAGCCAGTACCCAGTCTTGTCGGCAAAGTTCCAGAGAAGTTAAGCGAGTGGCCTGGCATCACACAGCTCTCGCTGCCAGGACAACGTGCTCTCTCCTGGTGGGGGGGCTCAGGCAGCTTCCAATTCCTCGGGGCCTGCTCTGGCTCCATGTTGGAAATGTGAGAGCAAATCTTAATGAAAGAGAGGGAGGCACAGCCTGAGGGAAGGGCAGGGCATCCTGGTGGCTGGCGAGGGCTGCCTGAAGCCTGGCTCTCCTCCGCCTTCCGTAGCTGGCTCTGGGCCCCTCAGTGGTCCCTCGCCCGTTACCTGCTTTGGAAAAGGCTGTGCAGACATCAGTGGCCACGTAAGAAAGATCCAAGGCTGAGTGCCTCAGCCTCGCTGTGCATTGCACCTGGGCCCAGCCTCAGGGTGGCTGCAGCAGGCTTCCAGATCCTTCCTTAAGCTCTCCAGATGATTCTAATGTGCAGCTAGGCAGGGCGGAGAACCCCTGGTCCTCAGGAGCCGGTGCTCTTTAAATAACTGTCAGATATTGAACGGTGGCATTTCAGAAGCTGGGAGAGGCCAGCTGCAAGGGAGGAAGGGAGAGAGCATTTGTTGAGTGCCTACTGTGTACTTGGCAGTGCTCCGGGCACCTGGCACATGGTACATGTTAGCCCAGTGAAGTGGTTAGGGGACCCAGAGAAATGAGGTGGGACCCCAAGGGTGCCACCCTTGCCCCTTGCCTTCTGGCACCTTCTAAAAAGAACCAGGTCCAGACCTCTGGCCCATTTCCTCTCTTTCCTGCTCACTTATCTGGCACCTCTTCCTCCATCCGCTGAGTTAATGCACACTGGCAGGGGGAAGGGAGGGGGCCGGGCTTTGGGGGCACTGCTGGCAGCCTGCCCTGTGCCGCCCACACCCCCTGCCCCTGCAGCCCTGGGCAGGAAACCACCAACGTGCTTATGAAAGAGGCAGGCGCAGCTGCTGTTAACAGGTGAGCCCTTCCCTAGCTGCGCCTCTCCCAGGGCCTCCTGGAGAAAGCCGTAATGAAGTGCAGCTGTGAACTCCGGTTTTGGGTCAGAAAGGCAATTTCTCATCTCTCCTCCCAGCAATTGAGTTGAAAATCCGGGAGCTGTTTGCCTCCCTGGTGCCTCCGCCCCTCAGCCCTCACCCGCCAGAGCAGAGGCTTAGGAGGCGGGCAGCAATATTGCTGCTGTCAGAGGCAGGTGGCCCGGGCAGGAGGGAGCAAGCTGGAAACCAAGCCCCCGGCCCCGAGGGGCTGGCGAGGTGGGAGCGGGGAGCAGCTGGCCGGGGTGCTCTGGGAGATCGGAAGGCTGTTTTTCCCCTCGTTTTAATTGGTCTTTGTGGCTCTGATGGCAGGCCTGATTCACCTAGCGGCAGCGGTCTGGCTCGGGGCTCCTGCCCGCGCACCACATCTGAGGCGTTCGGAAGGCGCCAGGCAGCTGTTCCCAGCCCAACCGACATTTCTGGATGGTGCTGGCCTGGAAGAGCCCGAACAACAGAGCCAGGGGTGGCGGGGAAACCTCAGGGCCCTCGGCGGGCCTGCAGCCTGCCGCACAGTGGCAGCGTGAGGTTGGGGGAGCCTGGGGTTCTAGATCAGGCCCCCTCAGATCACCTTTGGCTTCAGGGTCACCTGAGAAGCCAGTTTCCACGAGGCCCAGATGACAGGAGGAATGTTTGCCAAGTAAGATTGATTGGAAATGCGAGCCCAGTGGTGACTCCTCCTCTGCCTTCAGGGAGCAAGGCTGCGAAACCCGGTTGCCTTGTTTTCCTTCAGCAAAGATTCACCCGGTGACTGCTGAGCGACCTGAAGGGGCTGGCACAGAGCAGCAGTTGTGGGTCGGGGCTCTGGGCCCCACGTGCCAGGCTTTGCGATGCTGCTGTGTGACCTTGGAGAGACAGCTTGACTTCTCTGATCCTGCCTCCTGCAAAATGTAGGGTCGGATTTGAAGATCCACCTTGAGAATTTGATGGTGACAACAATGGCAATAATAATACTGTGGAAGTAAGAGAGGTCCACCACCACCGGCAGACGAATTATGAGTAGCCCCCTTCCTGTTACCCTGCTCACTAGGGCTCCCCACTTGATCCGCTGGCGGGGACAGGGTCTCAGCCCTGGTGGCCTTCTCCCTCCAGCCCCTTTGCACAAAATCTGAACTGCACAGCTGCACCCGGCTACCCCCTCACAGGTTCACTTTACGGCCAGCTCTTCAGACTCCTTAGGTTTTTTTAAAAAATATTTTATTTATTTGTTTTTAGAAAGAGAGGAAGGGAGGGAGAGAAACATCAATGTGTGGTTGCTCCTTGTGTGTGCCCCCTACTGGGGACCTGCCCTGAAACCCAGGCAGATGCCCTGACTGGGAATTGAACTGGCAATCCTTTGCTTCACAGTCTGGTGCTCAATCCACTGAGCCACACCAGCCAGGACAGTTTGGCTTTTAAAAAAATCAGGTTTATCAAGATATTAACTTACATGTGGTAACATTCACCCTTTTTATTTATTTTTTATCCTCACCAGAGGACGTGTTTATTGATTTTAGAGAGGGGGGGAAAGGAGGGTAGAGAAAACGATCAGTTGCCTCTCTTACACGCCCCAACCAGGGACCAAACCCGCAACCCAGGCCTGTGCTCTGACTGAGAATCAGACCTGTGACCTTTTGGTTTATGGGATGATGCTCCAACCAATTAAGCCACACTGACCGGGGCTTCACCCTCTTTCAGTGCACTGTTTGGTGAGTTTTCAACAATGTATGCATACAGTGGTAAGGCTGCCACCACAGTCAAGATACAAAACCTTCTCCCCAACCCAGAAAATTCTGTGGTGCCCCTTTGCAGTCATTCCCTGGCCCCCGGAACCACAGATCTGTTCTCTGTCCCTGTAGCTTTGTCTTTGCTAGAATGTCATTGAGGTGGAAGCATTCAGCATGAAGATGTTTGCGCCTGGCTTCCTTCTCTTAGCGCGCTGTTGCGATCCACCCAGTTGGCGTTCATGTCTTGGGCGCCCGTTGGTGGTCTGTCGTGTGGATTCGCCACAGTTGGTTTGTCCATTTGCCATCAGTGGACATTGGGGCATTTACTTGGTGTGTTTGTGTTTTAATTCTACCACAACCTTCTTGGGCTGCTATAACAAAACAGCATAGACTGGAGGGCTTAAAACAACAGATGTTTGTTTCTCCCAGTTTTGGAGGCTGCAGGAGATGCGGGTGCGGGCAGATTCCGTGTCTGGTGAGGGCTGGCTTCCTGACTCGCACACCGCCGCCTTCTCGCTGTGTCCTCATGGGACTTCTTTGTGCACTCGCAAAGGGACCATTCTCCAGTCTCCCCTCTTATAAGAGCACTGACCCCACCAGGGGGCCACACCCTTGTGACCTCATCTAACCCAATTACCTCCCAAAGGCCCCACCTCCAAATACCATTGCATTGGGGGTTAGAGCTTCAACACTTGAATTTGAGGGGATGCAAATGTTCAGTCCACAACAGCAACACAAAGCCGTCATGCAGTCCATGGCATTGTTGTCCCCTCTGACCAGCGGTGTCACGGAAGCCCAGGGCCATGCTGCCAGCCCCCTCCCCACAGGCCCCGAAACCACAGAGGCCCCTCCATGGCTGCCCTCCTCCCCTTTCTGGTTCCCAGAGAGACCAGGTCCCATGTGCCTGCAGCAAGAAGTGTCCTCACCCCAGGGACCCACCGCCCTGTGTCAGGTCTGACCTTGGTTGGAGATGCCTCTTTGTCCCTGCTGGAGACCCGCGGCCAGTGCGAACGATTGGATTTTAATAAAACGGATGGGAGTGCAGCAGCAGTCTGCCACCCTGGCCTGCGCTGAGGCCCTGCAATTAAACCGATTATGTCTTGAGAGGCAAGCTGTCTGACTCTGCATCCCTAATTTGGTGGTGCTTGCCGGCCCTGCTGGGATGGTTGTTTATTTATTTACCCAACTATCACGAGCTGGGACACGCTGGGGGCTGGGGTAATTACTGTGGGGGGGTGAGCCCACTCCAGCCTCCAACTCTCCCCCCACCAAGAGCTCAGTGAGTCACAGCCAGACTTTACAAATGCCGATGCCAGCCCCGCCCCCCATCCCTGGGTTCTGACGTGGTTGACTTGGGACAATGGCCAAGCCAAGCCATTGGGATGTTTCAAAGTTCCTCCAGGTGAGTGTGACTGGCTACCCCTGACCTAAAGAAAGCGGGTTTTTCTGGAAGCCCAGGTTGGGTACTGCCTTCTTCCCTGGATTCGCCCAGGCCCCTGGGGGTGCAGGCTGTTGCAGCGTGCAGGTCTGTGGTCACCTGCTCCTCATGGGCTCACGGAATCCTGGAGAAGGCTCTGAGCGTGGGGCCCTCAGTATAGACATTGCCAGAGAGAAACATCTGGTGGGCGGGACTCTAGGTACCTTTTCGGGCAGCATGTTGGCAGTTTCTCTCCCCCATTTATTTTAACAAACATTTATTGAGTGCCTCCTCTCTGCCAGGCGTTCTGTTGGTGCCAAGTGGGTGGAGACTCCTGCATGGGGACTGGGGGCTGGGGGCTGCTGGGTGCCTCCGCCCCTACCATGTGGGCACCAGGGGTCTTGGCTGGAGAACTTGGTCTTCTCTGGGGGTGTGTTTTGGCAACAATTACCCCCCTTGTCTGTGTGTTTTGGGCTTCATGATCCCCCTCTCCAAGAGGTGGCCCAGAGGCTGGGCAGACCGGCAGAGACACAGCCCCAGGACCCCGGATGAGGCACACCCCTCCAGGGCCTGGGCCCCTCTCTGTTGGATGGGGGCAGTGGGGTACCAACCACAAAATAACCCTTCTGGTTCTTGCACTGGGTGAAGATTTTAGGTTTTTGGCACCAGCATAGCTGATGGGGTGTGAAGCGAAGCTGTTTTGGGAAGCTCTGCAATAAAACCACCCAGGGGCTTGGGGACCTTGGGCGGCTCGTCCAGCACTCTGTGCCCCTTCCTGTTCCATGGCCCCTCCTCGGGGGATGTGCAGACCACTGTGTGAGCAAACACATGTGCATGAAGGCTCAGCCCTGAGCACGCAGTGCATAAGTGCCAGGTGTTTGATAATGATGATTAATTGAGAAAGAAGAGGCTGCAAGTGGGCCGGGAGCCAGCTCTGGAGTGACAGGGGCTATGGGGCTGCTTGGTGAAGGCTGGGTCCCAAGCTCAGGCTCAAGAGCGGCCCCTTTAATTAGGGTGAAGTCAGTGAGTGGAGGTGGGGCAGGTCCCATCAGGTGGCAACCGTGGGGCTGAGGGTGGCTTCAGGAGCCCCAGCTGCAGAGGGCTGGGGTTGCTTGTGTTTCTCACCCCCGGGAGACAACCTCCCCAGGCTGGGGTGGGGGCTGTGCGTGGCCTGGGGTCCAGAGCCTGGGGGATGGAAAAGTGGGTAGCCCTTGCCCTTCATGTAAGTGACTCTGCTCAGTCCTTCCCCCCTCCATGCCTCATTTCCTCATCTACAGAACGAAGTTGCGCCCCACCCCAATCTGGGAAGAGTCCCCAGCTGCACGTCTGACTGTGGAAAGCCCTGGGGTTGACCCCACCTACTTGGTACCCCTCTCCAAAGCCCTCCTGCCCCTCAGAGCCTCTCCATAGCTGCCTTGGTCCCCTTGGCGGCTCCAGGCGCCTTGTCCTGAGCCTGGAAACCCTTAGTCAGCTGTTGCCTGCTCCCCTTCCCAGGCTGAAATGCCCTTCCCTCCCAGGGTCCAGCGCATGCACGCAGACCCCACAGGGCAGGCCCTGCTGTACGCACCTCACAAGCACATCTGAACTGGTCATTTTCACTGCAACTCTGCGAGGAGGTGTGTGCAGCATCCCCATTTTCCAGGTGAGGAACCTGAGGCTCAGAGAGGCTTGTGACCTGCCTGGGGATTCGCCGTTGTTAGGGGACAGAGCTGCCATATGAACCTGAGCTCGCCCTGGCCTGGTTCAGAGGCTGGAGCCGCCCTGAGTTAACACGGTCTGGCTGGGGAGAGGGTCACCGAGGGGCAGGACGGGACTTCAGGAGCCTCGCGTGCCAGACCCATGGCGGGCGGGGTATGAGCTGCAAAGGGAGTCGGCCATCAGCATTCTCTTTGTCTGGTTTTGGGGACCAGTGGAGCTGGGGGCACTGGACTGGGTGGGGCAGAGTCACAGAGAGAGAGCATTCCAGGCGCAGGCACTGCAAGAGGAAAGGTTCGGAGGTGAGCCCAACCAACGGAGTTGGTTCTGGAGCAGGGCCTCCCGGTTTATGCTCTAGAAGTTCCAAACTTCCTGCACCTCCTGTGAGGCACAGCCCACTGCACCAAGGCCAGCGTAGTGGGGACCAGCACCGACTGCAAATCCCCAAGGACCCCCAGGACAGGGAGGGGAGGGTTGTTTTTCTGCCTTGGTGTGTGCGTGCGTGCGTGCGTGCGTGCTCGCGTGAGAGAAAAGACGAGAGGCAGCTAAGTGCCATTTGAAGAAGATGAATCTAGCATCTCAGGTGGGGAAAACTGAGCAGGTGAACACCTGCTGGAAGGCTAGTGTAGGAACCCAGGCCCTGGGGGGAGGAGAGCTGGCCCTTCCCCAGGGGAGACCGGGGGCAAGCCGCGTTCTCTAAAGACGCCATTCCACCGTTCACCACGTGAGGACAGAAACAGGCCTTCCCTGCTCAGTCACAACGAACCACTTCCTGCGAGGTGGTGTCCAAAGGAGCTGATTGGCCAGGGGCTTCTGCAGCCTCCTCTCCAGGAGACTTCACCAGTTGGGCTAGAAGAGGTCTTCTGATGAATGAGCCTCAGAAGTCCATGTCCCAGGCTGGCTGGCAGCCCAGGACCGCTGAGTTGGTGAGCCTATGGGCTCCTACCTCCCCCACTTTTCTCTGACCCCAAAAGAAAGGGCAGCTGCGTTTGCCCAGGAGCCGCTGGGATAGGGATGGGAAGAGGCGAAGGAGAGGGGCCTGTCAGGCTTATCTGAAAAAGGTCAGGACCCCAGAGCGGGCAGTGCAAGGGGTGGGAGGCAGAGGCGGGGAGACAGGAGAGCGTGTATCTCCATCGAGAGCCAGGAAGTGGGGCGGGCAAGGGTGGCCTCCCCTATGAGGCCTGGCCCACAGCTGCTGGCCCAGCCACAAATCCTAGGAATTTGGTGGCTGCTGCGGGAAGTCTGCCTCTGACCTGGATGAGAACACAGGTCATCTTGGGTTTCTCCCCTGTCCTTTAAAAAAAAGGTCAGCACAGCAGACCTTGCTGTCTCCCTCCCCGTGATGAAATGTGTCACAGCCTCAGGAGCTGGCAGCTGCTAGCTTCTGGCATGTGGGCTCCCTCCCATGGCCCCTGGCTTCCCCGCCATCAGGAATGAGCAGGCCAGAGAGGTCCTCAAGCCCCAGAAATGGGGCTGATTCCTCCCTGTCCCCAGGTGTCCAGTTTCAGCATGGCTGGGCGGGGCAGGGGGGGGGGCGGACAGGTAGGGGGTGCGGGGAAGGGGGCTGGCAGGAGCCTCTGAGCACTAAGAACTTGACCCCAGGCGTGGTGCTGCCCCCTGGGGGCCCAGGAGCAGCAGCAGCAGCAGCCGGCGTTTATGAAGAGCTCACCGCAGTGAGTGGGCCCTGGCCGAGCCCTTCCTAGACGTTGCCCGTTTCCTCCATGACAGAGGGCAGCACCGTTGACCCCATCGTATCGATGAGGAACCTGAGGCTGCGCCTTCTGCTACCTGTCCCCAGAGCATGGTGGTGTCCAGAGTCGTGTGTGTCATTTTTAGTCCTTTGATCTCAGGTCTGAGGGACCCTGGAAACTTCCACTTCACGGCTGCAGGCGACACCATGGCAGGTCTGCTGGCTTGGTTTCTGGTGGTGGCTGTGCCCGTTCGCCCTGCGCATGTGACAGCAGGGCCAAGTCGGGGGCAGGGAGAGTATTCCCAGAGGGACCGCCCTGCCAGCCCTGGCACCCTCCCGGGTCCTGCCCACGCTCGCACCCAGGGACAGGTGGGCGTCATCACCTACCCCTCGCACGGTTCGACGAGTGTGTCCTGCCCGGAGGTTGCACTTCCAGCGCGTGCTTCCTGCCCGTGGGTGGGGAGGCTGTCCTAGGACAGGGAGCTGACACTGGGAGGGCAGGATGCGGAAAGCAGCGGGCCTTCCCCAGCAGAGCCACCAGCAGCCCACACAGGTCCTTTGTGCAAGTGAGACGGCGCTCCTTCCTCCAGACGGAAGGAACCCAAGCCCAGGTGCACGTGGATGAGCAGCGTGGGCGCCGGGCTTCGGCTCCCATCTGCCTTGTCGTGCAGGGGCTCTCGTGCAGTGATCGGCTATGGGGTCCCGATGCCGCCATCCCCAGTTGGCTGCTAGGGGCTCAGAGCACAAACCCAACACCACCCAGCTGTCCTGTCACCCTGGAGAGACCAAGGTGCTCATCTCTTCTGCCCTGTTTGATGTCTTTCACTCATGTGCTTAGCGGGGCGTGGCTGGGATCTGTTAACTCAGGGAAGGGGAGGTGTAGAGGTGGAGGACTCCAAGAGATGATTTAGCCCAGTGTGCCCATTGTATAGATGAGAAAACTGAGGCCCTGCAAGTTAGTGTGACCTTGAGTGACTCGTTCAGACGGTTTCTCCTCTCCAGTTCCTTTCTCTTTTGCATTGAGCCCTTGCTGCGTGCAAAGCCGAACAAGTGTGTCCAACCCGTCCTTCACAGATGAGGGTGCTGAACCCCCGGCCCGCTGGCCATGTCACCCGAGCTCACACAGTGAGTTAAAAGCCTCTGGATTCCAGTCTACACTCCTGTCTCCCACTTCTGGCCTTTCTCTGTCTGTTCCCAGCAGTTTCTCAGAGTTCCCACCGGGCAGTGAACCTCACAGTGCCCTGGGATCAGCTCGCTTCCTGTGGGTCAAACAGGAGGGGGCTCCAGGTCCCCACAGGAAATACCTTCACCCAGTTCCTGGCCTCATAGCTGGGTCTCCCCATGCCTGCTCTGCGAGGAATAACCAGGGCACCCTTGTTGCCCTCGGCAAGGTGAGGGTGGAGGGGTGCTGCTGGCACTGCTGGGAGTTCTGCCCAAACAGGCCACACTCTGCCTCTCTCCCAGCCCATATCCCTGGACCAGATAAAATATTCCCCTACAGCCCCTCTAGCCTGAAGACCAAGTGTATTCAAGGTCAACGGGGCTGCCTGGTGAAGACTGTTTTCCAATCCTTACTGCAGCTGTTCTCAACTCCACCGCGCATTAGGACGCCTATATTCTAGAGACGCTGTATTCTAGAAATACTGAGGCTTTGGCCCCATCCTCAGGGATGGTGATTTGGCTGGTTAGGAGTGGGGCCCAAGCTTGGTATTTTTAAAACTTCCCAGGTGATTGGCATGTTTGGCAAAGATGCGAGCTACCCTCACGCCAATACCCATGCCCGTGGGGGGACCCCTGACTCTTTGGACGTGGAACTGAGTTGTTTGCTAATCTGCTGGACGATGCGGGGAACCCCTCAGTAAAATGAAGTGTAACTTAACCTGTAGTTTCAAAAGCAAACTGACAAGCAGGGGATGGGAAACTTGACTTAGTCGGAGGTGAATGAGGCCATGGCTGCTCGGAGCAGGCCAGGAGCCAGCAGCGACCTCTCCCGAGAACTGAGACACGGGAGGGAGGCGGGAAGGTGGAGTGCACACTCGTGCAGTCATGGTCCTAAGGGCCTGAATTTTAATAAGGATGTTGACAAACTGAGGAACATTCCAGAACCCAGGACTGATGGGGAATGAGCTGAGGAAGCCAGGGGCGGGGATGGGGTGAGATTTTGCTGGAGCAGAGCAGACTCTGGGGACCTTGAAAGGAGGCTCCAAGTACCTCAGGTCCGATGACAGATAGGGCAGGGCTTGGCCCAGGGAGTGGAAGTGCCATGATTTCAGCTCAGCCCCAGGAACCCCACCCCAGACAGAGCGTGCTCGACACAAGCTGTGAGCTGGGCCCCCTCAGCCCAGAGTTTCCGAGGCCCTCCGCCTGGGCCCGGGGCCGGCTCAGCCTAGGTTCCTCCACGCGGGCACTACTGACCCTTGGGACCCGGCGATTCCCTGTGCTGGCGGCTGTCCTATGCATCGCAGGGTGCTGAGCATGGTCCCTGGCCTCCACCATGATGCTAGCAGCACCATCACCTGTTGTGACAACCAAAAAGGTCTGTAGACTTTGCCAAATATGCTCTGGGGGTCAGAACCACCCCCTCCCCACCCGGAGCCACTGACTTAGAACAATGGCCCTCTGCTCTGGCTGCACAGAGGAACCCCCTAAGCGCTTTAGAAAATATTGCTGCTGCCGGAGGTGTGAGGTCACTGCTCTGGGCTTGGCCCTGACAACCTGGGAGGGGGTTAAACTGCCCCAGGTGCTTCTAATATGAGGCAACCTTTGGGTCCCCCCGTCCCGGGGGAAGACTGCTCCTCAAACTTGAGACATCGTAAGAATCACTTGGGTGGTGGCTCCGAACAGCGTGCCCCAATTTAATTAGAATCACCTGGAATTCTCAGACGCCAGCAAGTGTGGGAAGGGCCGCTGGATTTCCATAAGCCCCTAGCAGCTCCAGGCTCCAGGATTCTGAGCTGAGGCCTGGCTAGCCAGCCTGGCTGGGACCTCAAGCACCTCCTGCTGGGTTTCCTCCCCGCCCCACTACCCTCCCTCCCAGCTCTCCTTCCCTCCCCAGGGCTGGGCCTCCGCTCACCTCCCCCACCCTCCCCTCCCCTCCCCTCCCCGGTGACTTTATCACAGCCTCCCCCAGCCCTCTGCCAGCTCCATTGAGCCCGCCAGCATCCCGGCCCCTCCTTCTCCTCTCCTCCCAGCCGGTGGCTCTCAGCGCGGGCTTGATTTAGTAGGCGTTGGAGGAGAAAGGCAGCTTGAAGAGTCACTAAGAGCCTCGATGCTGGCCGGCACTTATCCGGAAAGGAGAGGCCGGCAGCCTCGGGAAGGAGCTGGGGTGTAAGAAGAGAGACACCTCTCCACCCAGGAGGGGGGCTTGGCAAGCCCGCATCGCCACAGCCCTCTGCAGAGTTATTGCTATGGGCTACAAGCACCCCCCACCCTGCCCACAGGATTGGGGCAGCCCCTCCCTGCCACACCCCGCTGATGGGGGAGGGGGAGGTGGGGGGTAAGGGGAGGGGAACCTGGAGTCCCCCTGTAGCCTTCTGCCAGTGGGGCTCCTCAGCCCCTTGCCGCCCTAAGGCAGGGAGTTCACAGACCCCTGGGTTAGGAGACATGTCAGGTAGGCTCCTAGGGAGATGGTCCGGTGACCCCTGGCCCCCTGTGGCCCCAGTAGCCATATTGGGGGCAGGGGAGGGTCTCCCACCTGGCTTCTCAAGCTCTCCCCACCCAAGCCTTTTGGTTGTTTGCCTGCTCTCCTCTCCTGGTGCCCGTTCCCCTCCTTCTCCTCCTCCCTGATGAAAAAATACAAAAGAAAAATGCGCCAGTGCCCAGGTCTGGGGAGCCCCAACCCGCGGGATGGAGAAATGAAAAGCGGCCCCAATTAGAGGCTTTGGTTCTGCAAACTTGATGCTCGGCACTTGAACTGTCACGGCGGAGCCTTAATTAGCAGCGGCGGGGGAGAGGTCAGGAACAACTCAGCAGTCTTGACAAGCGCGTTATCAAGTGCAGGGGAGCGGGGGCTGCCCGGGCCGCGGGCGGGGCGCCGAGAAGTGGGGGGAGGAGAACGGCGGGGGCACCGCGCGCGCCGGAGGGTGGCAGGGAGGAGGCGCGCGGCCCCGCCGAGCGGGAAGGTAATAAGATGGTTGCTGCGAGGCGGCTGCGCAGCCACGGCTGGCGGTGCGTGAAGCCTCCAGCGAGGGCGCGGGCGAGGGGACGTGGGGCGCCCCTGGGGGCGGTGTGAGAGGCTGCTCAGGCCCTCTAGGCTCCCCAGCACTTCCCCCAGGTCCTTGCAGAAGGCGCGTAGGGACGCAGCGGGCAGGGCGCTAGGCGCGCAGAGGAGCGGACGCCCCCGGCTGCTCCTGATCCCCGAGGAGTCCCGGGGCTTCATCCCCGGGTTTCCCCGCTGCCCGGCGACCTCCTTAGCAGCTCCCTGGATTCCCAGCCCCAGGTGAGCAGCGGGCTGGAGGAGCGCACGGTGCGCTTGGACGCCCTGCCGCTGGCTGTGCCGGGAAGCCCCTCCTAGAGTCCTCCTGGGTCCCCTGCGGCCAGCGGGGGCGACACAGCATGCTCGGCATGAAGACCTGGTCGTCTCTGCTCCTGAACCTCAGTAAGTGCCGAGCTCACCGCCTGGGGAGAGGGAGACGGGGAGGGTTGGGGATGGAACTTTCTGGGGCGCACCACCCACCCCCGCCTGGCACGCCGACCTGGATTACCTCCAGGTCATGCACGTGGTCCCTAGGCGCCGCCGACCTGCCGCCTCCTCATCCTGTCAACTCAGAAAAGAATCCAATCGATTTATTTTTTAAAGTAGAAAAGCTCTATCTGCCCGCCTGTCTAGCCGCGCCTGGGGCACGTCCAGGGGCTGGCAGATGAAAAGTGTGGAGAATCACCTTCAGATTTTGTCCAGAAGAGGTGGCCAGCCTGTACCAGCCTAGCTGCTGTCCAGTGACTTCTGCCATCATGGCTAGTTTGAAAGCTGTGCTGGGAGTGCCAACCCTGGCTGGCCCCTTTGTGCCAGCAGAAAACTAAGGGACCAGGATCCAGGAGCAAAAATTGGGGGAGGGGGTTTCTTCTTCCCTTTCCTTGTACATAGGTGGGAACCAGGGATGCGATATGTGGCTTTCAACTGTCTTTCACCACCCCTTGTCCCCTTCCCAAACTGTGTTGGTATCTCCATGGACCCCTGCTAGCCCTCTGTACAGAAGAACTTGTTCGCTGTGCCAAGGCGGTGACCTCCTTGATGTCCCATCTTATGACAGTGAGAGGATAAGAAGTGTCAGAGAGCCTGCTGTGGGCAGTACTGAGTCAGTCCCTGCCCCAGAGGGTTTAGCAGGACTCTGAGGTCCAGAGACACCCTGCAAGCTGAGGGTGTGAAGGTGGCATTGGGCAGGGCAGGGCCCCTGAGGTTCTTGGCTGGGGGTGGGGCAGGTGGAGGGAATGATGGAGAGAAGGCAGCAGTGAATGGTAGCTCAGGTTTCCAAGATTTTTTCCAGGATGATTATAGTCATCCTTGTAGAGGGTGGCTGGGATGGTGTCATCGGCGCAGCCCCCTCCCATGAAAGGTTAGACACCTGGACCTTCAGGCTGGCCTTCTCTTCCAGGTAGACCGGTGTGTGGGGAGGGAGTGGCAGGCAGAACCCACCTGGCCCCAGGGGACCCCTCTTTCTCCCCACCCCCTCACCCAGGCTGCTGGGGACCCCCCTGCCCCTCCTCCCTGCCTCCCCTCCCTTCCAGCCCTGCATCTCTCAGTGTGTGCCTCTCTGCCTGTTTGAACTGCAGCTTTTAAAGCTTTTTGCTTTTTGAAAACTCAGGGGGGGAACAGTTGCTTGTGGAGAGGTCATGAACAGTTGATGATTATAGTCCAGTGGGTAGAAAGAGCTTAAAACAAATCCCCATCCATCAGATGTCAGCTTCGGTGGTTTCCAGCATTCTCCTGGGGGGCCGGGTGGGGGCGGGGGCTTAGAGGAAGGGGAAGCTCCTTTCCTTTCCATTAAATGAACCTGAAAAACTCCCTCTTATGCAGGTGTTTGATTGTCACTCCCCTCTGCTGGCTCCCTCTGATCTCCTTTCCTCCAGGAGCTGGGGGAGGGGGACAGTGGAGGGCCCAGCCCTGTCCCGTGACACCTGGGCTGTCCCAGAACGCCCCTCACCATCTGTGTGCCCTAGGCCAAGTCACAAGGCATCTCAGAACCTCAGTTTCCCAGGTAGTACAGGGAGGCCAGTCACAAGGCTGTGCGCCACCAGCCCAGGGGACCGTGTCCTTGGCCCATAGTGCTCTGTAGTGGAATCTGAGGCTCCTCCCCAGCCTGTAGAAAGTGACTTCCTTGGAGCTGGAATGGCCTCACTCTGTTCCCAGAGCCCAGTGTGAGGGGCAAGGAGGAGCAAGCTGGACCAGCTGGCTGGGGTCTCCACGGAGCCCCTAGCAGACAGGAGCAAGGACTCACAATGCACAGGTACCACCTTTTGCCTGTGGTCACACCTCGGGCCACATGGCAGCTTCAGGAGAAAGATGCTGGCTTTGCGCTCTCTAGGTTTTGCAGGTGAGGAAACTGAGGCACAGAGGGGTTCAACTCACTACTCAGTGTCGCACAGTCAGGTGAGGGAGCTCAGGCAGTCCCACACCAGTGCCATGTCCCTGGCCAGCCAGCTATGATCACTGTGTGTCCCTTCCTCCAGCTCCAGAGAGATCTGGTCACTTCATTCTGTCACAGTCTTGGACAGCTCTGCTCCGCCTGTTGGATGTGGCTGTTTGGTGAGACGTCCAGGCTCTTGCCCCAGCCCTCCAGCTAGCTGACTCCCATGTTCTGTCCCTGCCATGGCCTGGCGATTCCTGTCTGTTTAGTGCCTTGGCTACTAAGGAGGCACACAGAAGTACTGGGAAGAGTGCCAGACCCACAAGCTCCTAACCTTCTGCTACTTCCTCTTTGCTGTGTGTCTTGAGGCAGGTGACCAAACCTCTCGGTGCCACAGTCTTCATCTGTAGCATGGGGATTGTGGTTCTGCCCTCCCAAGAATGAATGCATCTGTCAAGTTAATAACAGTGCCTGCACCCTGCTAGGTTAATAAATGCCAGCTGGAAAGCCCTTCCATCTTCCGTCTGCAGCCTGCCTGGACCTCAGGGCCTCGCTTGAATGCCAACTCCTCCAAGAAGCCTTCCAGGTTCTGCCCAACATAAACCATCTCTTCTGCTGCCTTCTGTCTTTGTGGCCAGTATTTTTTTTTCTAGGTGGAATCCATACCTTTGTACCTAGTTTCTCTCTTCATCAGACAGCAATTCTATGAAGAAAGATCCCTTTCATTCTCACCTCAGAATCTCTTGAGGTGTTGAGTATCCAGTAAGTGCCCAATAAATGCTTGTTGGATGACTAGCGGGTGACCATTTGTCTAACTAGACCAGTGTTTCTCCATGTTGAGTGGGCACTAGGCTCTGACAAATATTGGAATAACATCCAAAATCAGCGTGGACCCTCAGAGACGCCTTCACATCGTTTCCAAGGCCCCCGGGTGGAGTGGCTTGGGCCCTGACAGCCCCTCCTTGAGGCTGAGAGGTCAGGCTCACCTCTGGCCAGCTGGCCAGCCGTGGGCGATGTTAGAACAGAGCACGCTGGGTGTACTACGTGGTCAGTTGTTGGAGGGACGTGGGGTGGATTGCCCCTAAAGCCAGGTCCAGGTAACTCAGCTTTTGGCCACTCTGCAATGGACAGGGTGCTGTTATGGTGTGCTGAGGTGAGAAGCTTGGGCAGCTGGAACACAGCCTTGGTTGTTGGATTATTCCCAAAGCAGGGTCCTGGGGATCTTCCCCCACCCAGGCTGGTGGGAGCTGTGTGAAACCCATGGCCCACCCCAGGTGCACCCTGGCAGCTGAGCTGGTCCGTCCAGGTCAGCAGCTGTGGGAGGTGGGGACAGTGTTTGTAAACCCTTCAGGGAAGGTCAGGTGGTAACAAGCCTGCCGGCAAGGAAGACTTCCTGGGGGAGGCAGGAGTGGCGGCATCACACGTGCGTGTGCCTTCCAGTAAGTAAGCCAGACAAGCCACTTCCAGGTTTGCAAAGGTTTGGCTTCGTTTGCGGGGGGAAATGTCTAGAGACCCTCAGCCAGAAAGATAGAGACAATTAAGCCGTGACTGAGCAGGTAGTTTAATTGTGAGGTCCTGGGCCCAACAGCCAGGTGGGCGTAGCAGACCCTTGCCAGTTAGCACGAGGCACCTGTGGCTCCATTATTACCTGGTCTGGCAGTTAGGAGCACTGGTCTGGAGCCAGATGGCCTGGGTTTGTATACTGGAGCTTCCTCTTACTGGCTATTTGCCCTTAAGTAAGACACGTAACCTCTCTGTGCCTCAGTTTTTTATCTGTAAAAAGGGAAGTAATGACAGCACCTATCTTGTCCCAGGGAGCTACCGCACGTTCGTTAGAAACCACCCCAACGCAGGGTCTGGGACAATAACAGGCATTTCGTTTGCTCAGGAATCTGGGGATGCAGCTTGCAGTTCCTAGAGTCTCAGGAGGTGCAGTCAGATGGAGGCTGCTCGGCCTGGCCGCTCCAGTCCCCTCCTGCACCTTTCTCACAGATCATGCCACCACCAGAGCCCCCCAGGTTCAGTGGTAGGGGGCGGAGACTTCACCTCCAGGTGGAAAGAGGGTCGAAGAATCTGTGTACATGCCTCAGAACCCCCCATACCTCTAAGGGGGGTTGGACTAAGTGGTTAATACATGCAAACAATGCTTGGAACACAGATATTACCTAATAAACATTAACTGTCCTCGGTGCTGGGTCCCTGAGCAACAGTGGGGGTGGGTGCAGAGAAGAGCATGCAGGATGGGGGCCGGAGAGCCTGGGGTCACAGACCCACCTGCTCCTGTGTCAGGAGTCCCTCTCTGTCCCGCCCCCTTGTTTTGTTTGACCTTTAAAACCTGTTCTCTATCTTTCTGCCCTTATCCCCGGCTTTATTGCCTGGAAATCCTTGCCAAGAGATCCTCAGGGCAGGTTACCTCTCACCTGCAGGGTCTCTGATGTCCATGTTCAGGGATCTTGGAATACAAGCCTGAGGGAATGCCCTGTGGGGGCAGGGAAGAATCCAGAAGCAAATGTGTGACCTGAGGCAAGGCCCTTCTTCCCTAATTCCATGAGGAAGGGCTGGATGGGCTCCTCTCAGGATCCAAAGCGACTCACTGGGATCTGGAGGCCCGTGAGTGCAGCCCCCTGAGGCTGGAGGCCCTCCTGAGCCTGGGGGAGGACCCTGTCCACGCTGGCTTCTCCTCCACTCCCGGCTCCCTCCCTATCATGCTGTCATTGAGAACAGAGGTTGGCAAGAGGGACTGTCTTTTCCCAGCTATTGATGTGGTAATGCTTGTATTAGTATGCTGGAGACATTGTAGGTCACTTGTACTGGGGTGAATACTGTTCCCCAAAATTCGTGTGCACTTAGAACCTCAGAATGTGACCTCTCATGGAAATATGCAGTTGGTGAAGGACCTTGAAATGTCGTCAACCTGGATTAGGGTGGGCTCTAAATACAGCAGCTGGTGTCCTTATGAGAAAACAGGGACACAGGGAGAGGCCACGTGAAGACGCTGGCCGAGGTTGGAGGGTGTGGCCGAAAGCCAAGGAACACCTGGCGCAGGACTGCGTGCGTCACGCTGCCTTGGGAGGCTGGGACTCGACTTACACCTTTGAGGTCCAGTTCAGGGGGGACAAACGAGCTGGTCCGATGGGAAGAGAGACCTCTGCAGTGTGACGTGAGCACAGCAGAAGTCAGCCCTTGCCCTCAGTGGCTGTGCCAGCTGTCGCCCGTCTGCAGGGTGGGGATGTCCAAGGGTTGGGGATCAGGTGGAGAGGAGTCAGAGAGCCTGGCCAGGCAGTGGGGGGCCTGGGACCCCGTCCTGGCCATGACCTCTGGCAGCAGTGAGGGGGCCCCTGGGTACCTCACTCTTGCTCACCCCCAGTCTGACCTGCCATGCCCCCCTGCCCCTAGATCCCCCTTGGTCCCCCCGCTCCTGGTGAGACTCACAGAGTGCCAGAGCTGGGGTCCGTTCAGGTTCAGTGTACCACCTCCCATCCTCCCCTGGAGGGTCGGCAGTGGGTGCCAGCCGGCCTGTTCCCGCTGCTTCCTCACCCAGAACAGGGTGGCATGAGCAAGCACCGCATCGCACCCTCATCTGACCTGCGACCCCGCACGTACAGCCTGGACCTCGGGAGGAGGGAGCCCCTCTGCCACCTAACTCGCGAGTGTCCCAGTAGCCACGAGACAAACTGAAGCCGGGAGCAGGTCAGGGCTTCCCCGAGGCCCGGCGGACAGGGCAGAGTGGGATCTGAGCCCCTTTCCGGGGTGATGTTGCTGCTGGGGGTTGGAGCTGAGGCACAGGCCTTTTGTACCTGGCCTGAGGTGCTCCGGATGCTGCCTTCACCTGCTCACCTCCGGATTTTCTTCCATACCTCTTGGGGTGCTCACACCACTGACCCCTATGCAACAGCAGCTGAGCCCCTTGGGCAGAAAAGCAGTCACAGAGGACCGTGTGGGTGCCCTGGGAGGGGCTGGGTGAGCCGGCAGAGCCAGTAGCCATTAGGCTGTGGGGACTGAAGGGGGGCCCCTGACACCCCCCACCCCCAGCCATTGGAGTGGAGAAACCCCAGTGACCCAGTCAATGTTTCTTTAATTACAGACAATTAAAACAGTGTAACGGATGACAGTTTGGTCGCTTCTTTAAGAGGAAGCAGAGAGCCCAAACGGAACTGAAAAAAATAAAAAGATAAAATAAAACCCAGTGAATTTTTAATAGCGATTATCTCCTGACACATAGCGCGTCGCCATCTGGCAGTCACACAAGCCCACTGAAGCCTGATGCTGGGGGGAGAGGGCGAGCAGCGCAGGGGCGGCTGCAGGCTTCCCGCTGGAGCCCAGAGCCGGGCGCTCCCTGCGCCCTGCGGCCTCGGTGACGGCGGGCACATCCGGGTCCCTCACCTGCCTGCCCTGGGCGTTCTCAGCCCAGTGCTCTCACGGCACAGAATCCTGCAGGGCAGCACCCCGCCCCCAGCTGCCCCGGGTGAAGAGGCTGGGCTCGAGGCATTTCCAGTAAAGGGTGCCCTGGACTTGCGGCTGCTGATTATGCGGCTCTTCGGGGGTCAAAGGCCACCACGCTTCCACAGCGGGCACTCTTGGGGACCACAGTTTAAAACTGAAGGAGGGAGCATTTGTTACTTCGTGCCGCGTGCCCCTGTCGCAGGCCAGCCCGCCCACGTGCGTTGGGCTCCTACGCTCTACTGGAGCCCAGCACGGGCCTTGATGGCTCAGGGACCAAACAGTTGTCCCCTTTGTCACTTAAGGTTAGGGGAGAAATCTTCAAATGGGTGATGACATCTCAAGGCCCCTAGACACCATGGGCATTCGGGGCAGGACACTGCGTGGCCGGGGCGCTCCGTGCGTTGCAGGGCGTTCAGCAGCATCCCTGGCCTCCGCCCACGAACTGCCAGTGATGCCCTCCCTGTTGTCAGTCAAAAAGGCCTCGAGACGCTGCCCGGTGTCCCCTGGGGAGCGGAATGCGTCCAGCTGAGAGCCATTGGCTTAATGTAAGTGTGTGAGTCTCCCGTGGCTGCCGTGACCACACACAGGGCTTGAAACAACAGGAATTTAACCTCACAGCCCTGGAGGGCAGGGCTCTGACATCAGGGCTAGGCGGGGCCGAGCTCCCTCCAGAGGCTCTAGGGGAGGAGCCTTCCTGCCTCTTCTGGCTTCTGGGGGCTCCAGGGCTCCCTTGGCTGTGGCTGCGTCACTCCAGTGTCTGCCTCTGTCTTCCCATGGCCTCTCCCTGTGTGGCTCTGTCTTCACATGCCATTCTCTCCGGGCCCAAAACCCCTAGTCTCGAGGACACCAGTTACCGGACTGAGGGCCACCCTACTCCAGTACCTCATCCTAATTTCCATCTGCAGAGACCCTACTTCCGAGTAAGGTCGTGTTCCGAGGTTCTGGGAGGATGTGAATTTGGGTTGACATTGTTGAACCCAGGGCAGTAACGCTTCAGTGGAGGGAAGGATGACGGATGAGCTACAGGCAGCACAGAGTGGGGCGGCCCAGCCAGCCTGGGGGTGGCCAGGGGGGTTCTGTGGGAGGAAGTGGCTGTGTGTTGAGGTTTAAGACCTCGTTTCACCTGGAGAGAAGGTGCTGGCAGAGCCCCTCTGTGGCCGGCTCTCCCCTCCGTGCCCATTTGGAGAGGCGGATATCAGCAAACCCATTTCACAGACCTTGGAGTCTGAGTCACAGAGTTGGAACCCTCCCTGAGGCTGCCCACTCCAGTGTTTCCGGAAGTTCAAGGGCACATTCGCAGCCACTTCCTCTGCCTGGGGTGGTCTCAGCTATAGGATTTGAGTTCTAGACAGCAGCCACAGCTAGACCTGCCACTTGGTATTTGGTGGCCACCTATTGTGGGTTGAATTGTGTCTGCCAAAACATATATTCAGGTCCTCAACCTGGTACCTTACTTGGAAATAGGGTTAAGAGGAGGTCATATTGGGTACAATGGGTCTGCATCCAGTGGCTGGCCTCGGACATCCAGTGGCAAACAGGCATTCAGAGAGAACGCTGTGTGAACTTGGAGGTGGAGACTGGGGTGATGCATCTACCAGCCAAGGACTGCTGGCCAGCCCAGAAGCTGGGAGAGAGGCCTGGCACAGGTCCTCCCTCCGCCTTTGGAGGGAGCTCGGGCCTGCCCTGCCCCCATCTCAGACTTCCCGCCTCCGGATACAGAGAGGATACAGTCTGTGGGTTAGGTCCCCAGGGTGCGGGAGTCGCTCTGTCCACCCCAGAACGCTAACGCATCACCTTCCGAGAGTGGAACCGGCACTTTTTTCTTCCGTGCTGACTTAGGTTGAGCACATTCTTCGTCCCAGATTCTTTGAGAAAGGCCAAACCAGACCAGAGGGGGTGGAAGGTCACCCTCTCAGGGCTACCGCTCGAGCTGGCTGTTGATGTCTGAGAAGGGGTGGGGGCATGCGGCTGCATCCACGCTGGACAGGGAGGGCTGGACCGTGTGATAGGGCCGGACAGCGCTCGACACCCTCTGCGGGCTCAAGGGCATGTCGGTTCGGGAGGGGCCAGGCTGTCGCACTGGGTTTGAAGAGGAGAGAAAAACTTCTGAGAATTCACCTGCCCAAGAAATGTTGGAACACCCCTTTGGATCTGCAGCCTTGCCAGGCCTCTGATGTCACCTGAAGGTGAAGGACGAGGTCCCCAAAGCTGTTGGCCATCTCATGACCCAGGTGAGAGGCCTTTGGGAAGCTTCTGACCGAACTGAGGTGAAGGAAGTGCTGCCTGCCCGTCCTGGGCCCTGGAGCCCTGCCCACTTTGTGCCCCTGCGGCGACTAGTGTGCCTGGCATGTTTGGGCAAGGCCTCCCGGCCAGGGCTGGCTGGACACCCCCGCCCCCGCCCCGGTTACAGGTCGGGGGGCTTGAGCAGTTCCCGGTCGGGAGCTTGTCCTCGGCGTGGAGTTATCCAAGTAACGTGCTGTTGAACAGGGATGTCATCTAAAGGGGCAGGAGCCATGGGAACCAAGCTATGACAGGGTGAGGGGATGGAGGGACACTGCCCGAAGAAGTTGGAGGAGTATTGACAAAGTGCCACCAACTCGGGCCCGAACGAAAACACTGCTCCCTCCGTCCTGCAGGCCAGGAGTCCGAGACTGCAAAGGCTGCCCTCCCCGCTCCTGGGGGGCCCGGGAAGAACCCTGCCTTGCCTCTTCGGTTCTGGGCAGCTGCTGGCCTTCCCTGGCTGCAGGCTCGGCTCCCTGCTCCATCCTCACAGGGCCTTCTCTGTGTGTCTTCTCCTCTCACCAGGACACTCGTCGCTGGATTCGTGCCTGCTCAGGTCATCCAGGAGCCTCCTCCTTCAGCATTCTTCCTTACGTCTGCAAAGCCCCCTTTTCCAAATAAGGTCACATTCACAGGTTCCGAGGGTTAGGGCATAATATTTTTGGGGGGCCACCCTTCAGCCCATGACAGGGGGGACAGTGAAGACCTCTTTAAGAAGTGACAAGGCAAGCTGGGCTCTGGGGAAGAGAGCGCCAGGCAGGAGAGCATCTGTGGTAGACCTGAGCGGGACTGTGTCTCAGTGGAGGACCTGTCTGATGTGCTCAAGGAATAGCAAGGGAAGTCACTGGTGGGGGCAGCGGGGTGCAGGCACAGCGGCGTTGCCATGGTGCTGAGGATGTGGCCTTCCCCTGAGCAGGGGAAGCTCAGGGAAGGTCTGGAGCAGAGTGTGCCTCCCTTCTCATGGGGTCCTCTAGTGCCACTCGGAGGATGGAGCACGGGGGACAGGGCAGAAGCAGTTAGCCACCGCACTAGTCCAGGCGAGAGGTGCCGGGCCAGGCTCCGTGGAGGGGGCGGAGAAGGGGACAAGGGGCCCCGGGTTTGGGCTCTCCTCTGGGGAAGGGCAGGCATCTCAGCGCCTCCTCCCACCCAGGGATTCCCAATTGTCCTGTCTTCTTCCCAAACAGCCCGCCCCATCACCTCCCTCCCCCTCCCTGCCACTTTGGCAGCTGTTGTTCCTGGGAGCAAGGGGAGCAGCTGGAGGTGCGGGGAGGGAGGCTGGTGGGGGACCCCAAGCGCCGGGATGCCTGAGGGGCTGTGCCAGCCCGGGCAGGGAGTCACATTTCATTTCTCTCTCTGCAGCATTTCCCACAATTAAACCTGAGTGCCTTGTGCTGATGGCTTAACCTGGCCTCCGGGGGAGGCTTCCCTCCCCCAAGAATCTTCATCTGTCCGCACCCCCCTCATTCCCTTTCCTCACTGGGCCCCTCTGGCTCCTCACTCGCCTCCTCTCCCCTTCCCTTCTCCTTTCCTCTTCCTCACTCCTGCCCCTCCTTCCCTCTGCTCGTCCCCCTCCTTCCCACCTTTCTTCCCAACCCCCACCCCGGAGCTGCCCACCGCCTGGAAGCTGAGCCTCCAGGCCCCTGGGAGGGCTGAGGGAGCCGGGTTCCTGAAACCCTCGTGCCAGTTTCCAAAATGAATGTTGCTTTTCATACTCCATCCTTCAGTCCTTGTCTCCTCTAATTTATTGGACATAGCCCATGGTGCTGATGGATTCGAGGCACGGACCTCGGTGTCCCCGCTTGGCTCTGTTCTCCAGTCAACTCTAGTTTATTTCCTGATTTAGTCGGGTGACCCCTCGTCCCCCATGCCACAGCTAATGCAGCCCGGGGACGATAAATTGTGACTTGTAATAACATCCGGATGGATTAATTGATTAATTGACCCCACTTTGCCCCCGCTTCCTGCTAACCCCTCTCTTCTCGGCCCCTCACGGACAGATGTCCAACTGCCTCTCTCTCTCCCCCTGGTCTTCCCCAGCAAGCCCGGCCCCACCTGGGGCAGCCAGGGCGGCCCGTTGGCAGGGACGTGCAAGTGCTGGCAACGGTGCGGGCGGGCGTTGCTGCTAAATCTTTGGTCGGCCCTGGAGGGTCCACAAAGCTGCCCTTTCCCGGGGCAGCAGCTCTGTCACAGACCATACGCAGCAGGCCCACGGGGTGCCTCAGGGGCTGTGCCTTCCGAGGCGGTGACGGCGCCCGGCTACACCCACGCCCAGAGCTGGGCCCCGGCTGCCCCTCGGGGAGCAGAAAGGTGTCCTGAAGCAGACGAGGGCAGGAGCACGGGATCCTGTCCTTTCAACTCGGCCAAACTGAGGGGTAGCAGACGTCCGTCTCAGAGTCCGTAATTATGCTGAGGAGGGATTCTTTATAATCACACCAGCCCAGCCTTCAGAAGACGGTTTCTTTGTAGCATGTCTGGCCGCAGTGCCGGGCAATTAGGGCTTATAAATATAGCTTCTGGGGCACTGCGTCACATCGCTGTGGCCACAGGGGCCTGTGCCTGGGTGCTTGGGCCTCTGATCCCGGGCAGGAGGTGCTCTCGGGAGGAAAATGGGGCACCTTGCTTCTGGGGGGGTAAGAGGTGGCGGGAGCCCCGTGGGACGCGTGTCTTCCCGAGGCCTGTGAAGGCCCCTGTCTGAGGGCATGACAGGCTCCCTGATGGCCTGAGGTGCGTGGAGGGGACTCTTAGCAGTTTGGAAGGGCCCCGTCACGATCGGGATGACGTTCAGTGAATCGCAAGTGGGTAGGGGATGGCGGGGTCTCCTTGTGCCTCCTAGTCCTTCACTGTCACACACGCCTCTGACAGTCCCGGACAAGGTGGGCAGTGTGCGAAGCTGGGGCAGCGCTTTGTGCCTTAAACCCCACGCTGCCATGGCGTGGGGGGGACGTTTTAAGTGTTTGGGGTAGAGAAGGAAGCAGGGGGGACGTTTTAAGTGTTTGGGGTAGAGAAGGAAGCAGGGAGATTTCCGTCCTCGCAGCTGCCACACTGGCCTTTCGTTCCCTGGGCCCAGCCTCGCCAGCTGTTTTTGGTTCCTTTCCCATCTGCCTCCCCAGCCTTTCCACATGCCGTTCCCACGTCCTGTAATGCTGTTCCTAGCTGACCCTGGCTTTTCCTTCAGCTCAAGCGTTTTCTGGACCATCTTCCGGGCCCGTTTTATTCAGATGTAGTCATGTGACTTCTTGATCCTGTGCGTTTTCCTGCTGAGCTGGGAGCAAGAAGCCTGCCCCTGGTACCTCGAACATGTATGTAGGATGCGCTCGGTAAAGAGTCACCTAAATTTTCTGTTTTATGAGATTCTTAACTGTAGCCAGAACTAAAACCCTGAGAGCCCTTCCAGCCCACACTGCCTGCTCGTGAGCCGTCCCCTCCTGGCCAGGGGCTGTCCTCCACCCTGGCCAGGCCGTCCCTAAGTGTGTGCCTTCGTGAGGCTCACCCGCTGTCCTTGGTCATGCCACCAGCCTCCTGGGCTCTCGGGAGTGAGTCACTGGGCACAGAATAGGCTTCAAGAGTTTTGAGGTTTTTTTAGTAGTTTGAGATGTAGTTCATATACCACGCAATTTACCCTTTTAAAGTGTATAAGTCAACAGTCTCATTCTAGTACATTTTTATCACGCCAAAAAGAAACCTTTTGCCCATTAGCTGTTACTCCCCACCCCTCGCAGCCTTTGGCAACCACTGGTGTACTTTCTGTCTCTATGGACTCACCTGTCCTGGGCATTTCACACGAACGGAGTCATGCGATCTGTTTGTGACCGGCTGCTTTCACTGAGCATGTGTTCAAGCTTCCTCCGTTTGTGGGACGTGTGAAAGCTTCGCTCTTTTTTTTTTTCTTTTGAAGATTTTATTTATTTGTTTTTAGAGAGGGGAAAGGAGGGAGAAAGAGAAGAAGAGAAACATCAATGTGTGACAGATACATCAACTGGTTGCCTCTCACACACCCCCAACTGGGGACCTGGCCCATAACCCAGGCATGTGTCCTGACTGGGAATCGAACCAGTGACCTTTTGGTTCTCAGACCAGCGCTCAATCCACTGAGCCACACCAGCCAGGGCAGGACTTTACTTTCTTTCATGGCTGAGTAATATGTCAGTGTATGGACAGATCCTTTTTTTTATCCATTCGTTCGTCAGTGGACATGTTTGGGTTACTGTGAATAGTGCTGTAGGAACTGGAATAAGTTTCGTATGGACATGTGTTTTCAGTGCTCTGGGCCTCCAGGTTTTTAGCTCACTCACTACCCTTCCCCATCTGGTGGACTTCCTGTTGACTCTGGGGGAGACTGAGTACAGTGGGGGGCAGTGCTGGTCCATCATCACAGTGTAGTGGACATTTTTCATGTCACTATGGGCCCGAGGCTGGCCTGAGCCCATTCACTCAGGCCTCAGCAGCTGGCATGGGGCCAGTACCATGCCCAGCACACAGTGGGGAAACTGGGACCCAAGTCCCCTTGCTTGTGGCTGCAGCATCAGGCTCGGTTTCCTCCTTGCAGCTCTCTAGGCTGTTTCTAGATGAGAGGATGCAACCAACGCTCAGAGGGTGGCGGGGCGCCATGGATGGTGCAGCAGGAACGGTGGCACGGTGGTGGGTGGGACTTGCCCAGCATCTCCTGTGCTCCTGGCTAACCCAGAGCACTGGGTCGAAAGCCCTAAACTCTACAACCCCTGATGAAGTGTGGACTGGTGCTGTTCCCACCTGATAGATGAGGCACAGATGCACAGAGAAGCTGAGGCACATGCCATGGCCATTGGCTGAAAGCGTCAGGGCTGGGGTAGCCCTTGGGCAGGGCAGCTGTGCAGCTTGCTGCCTGAACCCTGCTGTCATGCTGCGGTGGTAAGGGGCAGATGTGCAGAGGGGTGGGAGGGCAATTTGGGGCCCCCGCTGGGAGGGGCCAGGCTGTCCCTCGGAGCCTTCTGTCTCTCGGTTTCTCACTGGGGGAAGTCTGTCGCCCCATAAGCCTCCATCCTCGCCCCTCTTGCCTGCTCACGGATCTCTGGGGAGCCCGATTACTGCCCCCATTCCTGAGCCTACCTGCTTTGGCTTGGCCCTCCTGAGAGGCCCAGTAGCCTCCCCCCACCCCTATTCCCAGCTACCTCAGGCAGTTCAGGAGCCCACTGGCCTATTCTTGCTCTAGGTGTGGTGTCCAATTGCCTTCCCAGGAGACAGAGCAGGGACCATCCCCTGGGGTGTCACTTTCTAGCAGGTGTGGGGGGCAGCAGGGGCAGCCAAGGCTCCCCAGGAAGAGTGGGGGCCAGGTTGGGTGGCTGGCGCTCTCAGGGGTCCCAGGGCCCCTCAGTGTGATTTTCCTACCTGACACCCAGCACCCCCTTCCTGAGGTTTCAGTTTAAGACCCAGAGCCCTCCCCACCTCCCTCTGCTCCTGAAATAATAATCGCCCCAAGCAGCTGGGTGCCGAGCTGAGCCAGCACTGGCGGGTCCCTGGGGGAGCAGCGCGCACGGAAACCACAGGGCTCTGTCATGTCCCCCTCCCGCCGCCCCCCAACAGTGTGTGCTGCCTTTGCTCGGATTTCATTGTTATTTTTTGGTTTGCCCTTGCTCCCTCCCTGGGTCATGTGGCTTCCTGCTTTGAGTTTCGGCGTTTCCCCTTGCCATTCCACCAATGCCAGCCAGTGTGGACACCACTTCTGCCTGAAACAGCCGACCTCCCTGACGTTGGAGGCAGACTTCCCGGGTTCAAGTCCAGGCTCTTCCACTGGCCAGCTGCGGAGCCTGGGGGCATGGCTCGACTGCTCTGTGCCTCAGTTTCCTTGTCCATGAAGCAGGGATAAACGGCACTCCCATTTTTGAATGATGAACAGAGATAAACCACATTGAGTGTTTAGCACGGTGTCTGGCTCACTGTTGGTGGTTTTTGTGATGGGGGAAATGTGCGTCAGGCTCAGAGATGACACAGAAGAGGCAGGGGCGAACTCGGTCGGGCAGAGGACTGTGATGCTTGAAGAGGGTTTTAAGAGGTATGTAGGAATTTTCCAGATGAATGAGGAGGGGTTAAATGGGCCATCCAGGTAAAAGAAACCCCAGTCAAGAAATGGAAGTTATTCCTTTGTGTATGGACTCCTTTTCTTTCCCAGTAGAGAATAGATCAAGATGTTTTAGCCGAGCTGAAATCCTCTGCCCTGCGCGTGTGCCAAGGCTTGAACAATCGATGCCTGTTTGCTGGAAGTGCTTGGTGTGATGAGTCTCCAAGAGCGGGGATGATCTGGTACACGCAGGGCCTGGCAGCCTCCTCTCACCTGGATGCCTAACTCTGGGTCTGGAGCAAGTCGTGCATTGTGCGGGACGGCGCCCTGTGGCCGGCGCTTCGGGAGGTGGTGTACGAAGCCCAGCAAGGATGGCCCTGTGCTACGCATGTGCCTCTGCGTTCGCTTCTCACAACAACCAGAATGAGGACATACTCCTGTTTTCACCCCCATTTTACAGATGAGGACACTGAGGCCCAGAGCCATCACTTGCATCTTCCCGAGGCGAGCAGCTAGGGAAGTGACAGAGCTGGGGCCAACCCAGCCCGCCTCCCTGTCCACCCCCTTAGCCACTCCACACCCTTAGCCACCTCTGCCAGCCAGGCTAGCCCTTCTCCTCCGGGACCCCAGCTTGCTGTGGGTAGACCTGGTCCTCGACGGTGCCCCTTGGAGACTGGCAGGCTGTGCCGAGTTGTCTCCCTTCTGCTTTCACGCCCTCACCTGTAAAATGGAGCCGCTGTGATGGACAGCCTTCCCAGTTGTCACGTTCGGTTGGAGACCCGGGTGGCTGCAAAAGGCCCCTGTCAGCGAAGCGCCTTCCCAGGCTGGCAGCCGCCGTGGTCCGGGGATGAGCGGCGGGTGTCGGAGGTGTGCATGGGCCACTGCCAGGGCCCACCAGGGTCTGCCGGAACATTCCAGAACCTTCAGCCTCTTGGATGTATTTTTCTGGGGGTCTCCTGGGTGGAGCTCAGGGCTGCCAGGTGAGAGGGCGAGAGCACACGCGTGTGCCTCCCGGACGAGGGGCCCAGCAAGGTGATGAGTGCGTGGATATCCGGAAAGGCCGACACTTGGCCTGGGTTCCGATCCCCGCCCCCGCACTGACCTCTTGAGCAACCTCGTGTAAGTCACTCAACTCTCCTGTGCCTCAGCTTCCTATCAAATGTGGATAGCAGTGGTTCTTACCTGCGGGGTGGGTACGAAAACAGTGTGTTGCGTGGAGGGGCCGCATCTTTTACTGCCAGGCGCTGTTGTAAGTGCTCTGGAGTAGCTGCTGCCACTGCCTCAGTAGGTAATGGGAGAGTGACAACCGGAGCGTGTGGGCGGAGGAGAGTGTCTGGGGTGAAGTCCCCTCTCTGTGACCTTTAACCCTGGGCGAGTACCTCCCTCGCTCTGTGCCTCAGTCTCCCCTTCTGTAAATGGAAGGGCAGAGGCTGGCTGCGCAGGCCCGGCCTGGACCTGACGTACAGTAGGCGCCCCGTGACCGGTAGTTTCCGTGCCCTTTCCCTCCCACCAGCCGCTGTCCCCACCCGCTGGCAGGCCCTGTGGGATCAAGTGTCCCAGAGGCGGCGGGCTGAGACCGGCGGGCCTCACAGCTGCACACCTGAGAACCTGCTGGCAAAGTGTTTGCTTAATTAATTGACTTTGTGAGAGGGAGCCTCTCCCCGCGTAAATCTACCAGCAGGCTCTGGTGCTCGCCGCCGGATGCAGCGAATGCAAGACTAGACTTTAAATAAGGGTGCGGTTATTGTTTGAATAATTGAAGAACGTCGGGGAGACAGCAGGCCTCAGCGCAGCGTCCTCCCGTCTGTGGCCAGCTGGCTTCTGGGCTGTCCCCGTGGGCACAGACTCTGCTGCCGGCAGCCCCTGAGCCCACAGACGGGAGCGGCTTTCAGACCTCGCGCTGCTGAAATCCCCAGCAACCGTCAGCACAGGGATAGAAGGGGGGCCCCCCCACTCCCAGATTGGGAAACTAAGGCTGGGGTGGTTCGGGCGCAGGACACGGGCCTGGGTTCCGGTGATGTGGGCTTGGCGAAGCTGGTTGCGTTTCCTTTCCCTCGAGGGGAAGAGGTGGCCCCACTTCCAGAGCCCCTCAGGGACCATCCTGTTTCACCTCAAAGGCCCGTGGAACTGCGGTGGGTGCAGCTTCATGGGGCACTCGAGACCGTTCTGTGTCCTAGGGGAACATCACCTGAGTCCCGCCGCACTGCGGTGTCCCTGTCCCTCTGACCCTCTGGCCCTGCAGCAGGGGCCTGAGCCCATGTACCTCTGCGAACTTTGCTCGCCCCCCATGAACAGGGGAGCGGCGCCGGGACTCTGGAGGATTTGGGATGAGGTGCCGCACTTTCATTTCTGCTGGTGATGCCTGCTTGCTTCCGGATGTAAGTAAAAAGACAACAACGCATTAGTTCATGTGAATTATCCCTCCAGAAGCAAAAACACCTGGTTGATTGGAAGGACTGGCAGGTGTAATGAATAATACAGCGTAGAGACGTGGCAGCAATCACAAAGTGACAGAAGCCGCTGTGGGGGGGTGTGGCGCGTTGATGAGGACAGCTGACATGGCCACTGCTCCAGTGCTGACCTGTCGGAGATGGCTCTATGCTCGGTGCTTGCCTTACCTTCCTCATCACCTTCAGGGAAAGCTGTTGCTTCTCCCGGGTTTACAGATGGGGAAACGGAAGCACAGAGAGGCTGAATAACTTTCTCACGTCGCACAGCACGGCCAGGACTCTACCTGGAGCTCTGTGGGTCCCCCAAGCCCCTCCTTACTCTGCAGCCAGCTCTCCTGCTCTCCCTGTCTCTCTGGGCATCCCTTCCACGACAGTGTGAGGGGGGTGGGGGAGTGCCACCTCCCTTGTGCCCTCACCTGGGGGCTAGGGTGCCGGCATCTGCCTGCTCAGTCCACATTCAATCTTGACTCCTCAGCACCTGTCCTCAGCCCCAGGCCAGGTCGCCCACAGCCCGGATGGTTGGTAGGGCCACGTCTGCCACCGCAGACAAAGGCAGGATTTATAGTGGTCAGAAAACCGTCTGAAACACCTCGGGCAGCATTCACGCCATCACTCCTTCCCAGACAAGTGGAGGGCCATCTCAGGGCCACCCACTCATGGTTTTCTGCACCCTGGAGGCTTCCGTTCCAGCCCCTGCTTTGTCCCAGATGACAGCATAGGCCCAGAGAGGGGAGGCGACTTGCCTGCAGTCACACAGCAGGGTACGGCCAGGTTCCAGGTTCAGCCTTGGCACAGTCAGTTCTCAAACCGGGGACCTGGAGAGCTCTGCCCTTCTCCGACCCTGTCTTCCTTTCGTATGTCAGAGCAGGGGAGGAGGGGGCCAGGCCGGGCCCCTCTGAGTACGGTGCCCGCCTGCAGGCCCTGGGAGGGCATCCCTCCTACGGCAGCCCCATGCTGCCGCCGCCACCGCATTAAGGACAGATGGATTACAGCTAATGAGCCTGCTTGCACCATTAACACTCGAGAGCCTTCCCGGGATTAAAGCCACGCGCAGCCCGCCGGGCCGGCTTGTCACTCTCGAGGTGGCGCCGAGGCGGCTGGCTGTGCATCAGTGCGCCTAATTGTTCCTGTAATTGGGAGCCTGATGCCAGCCTCCCCGGGGACAGGAGCCTAGCGGGCTCTGCCCTCCATGTCCCCACCCCTGCCCTGCCTCTCCTACCTGCCCAGCCCATCCCAGGGGCCTGGGGGTCCCAGGAGCTGCTGCTTGCCGCTCCTGCCCCTCGAACACCTACTGGAAAGGAGAACGAACAGCCCCTTTGCTCAGTGCCCACCCCGGGCTTGGATCGGGGGCCACCTCACTTTGACAGGCCCCCGTCCCTGCCGTGAAGCCGGCTGGGGAAGTGTCACGGCCCTGTATTACAGATGGGAAAAGGATCAGAGTGGGGGCGGGGGATCCAGCCAGGGCTTACCTGCACCTGGGCCCCCACACACACTCTCCTGCTTCCTCCTGTTTTCACGCGCACTGTGCGTACCCACATGCTCACAGCACACAAAAGCCATACACACCCGTGCACACTTGTACATTCACACTCTCACATGCTCCCACATTCACACACTCTCCTGGACTTACACACGTGCACGTTCATACTCACACTCACTCTCACATTCCTACCCCCTCACATTCACACACACTCATGCACACGAGTCCTGGGAAGCCCCGAAGGGAAGCAGGAGCCCCGTTTTCTGGAGCACCCATGTCGTGTGGAGTCACCGCTGCCCTCGAGCACCGGCGGCTCTGTTCAGGGGCGGCATCTCCCGATTCTGAACTGACGTGGCCTTGCCCTGTGCGAAGCCTCCCTGGCTCCCTGGAGCCCACAGCATCGGTGCGGAGTGCCCCTCGGCCTTTGCAGGGAGCCCCTTGCCCTCCTGTGCAGCCTCCCCTCCCACGCACAGACCCCTCTGTGGAGCCCCTTCAGGGCCGTCCTCTCCGCCGCACGGGGCCAGGCTGCGCCCTCTGCCAGGAGCGCCGCCCCTGCTTTCCTGTCTCTGTCCTGTCTCCACAGCCCCTCCTCCAGGAGCTCCCTCGTCACCACCCCCAGATTGTCGCCCCCTTTTTTAAAGATTTTATTTCTTTTTAGAGAGAGAGGAAAGGAGGGAGAACGAGAGGGAGAGAAACATTGATTAGTTACCTCTTGTGGGCCCCCAACTGGGGACCTGGCCCTGACCAGGAATTGAACTGGCAACCTTTTGGACTGCAGGCCTGAGCTCAAACCACTGAGCCAGGCTAGCCAGGGCTCCACCCCTTCTAACTTGGGGTGCATTCCTCGGCTGCAACCTGAGAGGGCGCCCTTGTGCTCCCCTCCCAGGAACCGTTGCTCCTGGCTGCCCAGTATGCGTTTGTTGAAATTACGTTTGGATGCTATACGTTAGACATAGGCCGAAGAATGAAGGCTGAATTTTGTGTTTTACCAGTTTCTCGTGTGGTTGCTTGGTGCCTATTGCCGTTTCCACCTCAACAGAGGGGCAGAGACCTCATTCCATCTGGCGTAGGCATCCCAGAGACCCCAAGGGTCCACCTGGCTGGATTGCCCCCAGGAGATTCCAGCGCTGGGAGGAACAGGGCCAGAGGCTCCAGAAGGTTCCAGATGTTGCCCCACTCCAGGCAGTTGGCCCGAAGTCCACTGGGAAGGGACGGAAAGCAGAGAGGAAGAGCTCAAGTTGCCACACCCTGCATGAACTTGGGTGTCAACAGTACACGCACGTCCCCGTCTCCTCCCCGCGGGGAAGTTCCCTGTTAACTCAGACCTCGTTTGCAGCCTGGGACGGTGGAGTTGGCCGTGCCTTGCTAAGCTTTACCTTCTTGCCATTTCCTAGGAAACTTGAGTCCCATGTGGATGCAGAGAAATGTTTGTAAGTGCCACCTTTGCAGGCCTGAGTTCTGGGGACTATCGTGTCCATCCCAACTGGGACAGGTCGTGCCAGGGATGCCAGACAGTCCTCACGCTCTCTGTGTTTGCAGCCTGGGCGAGTTGACTTAGTGAATGCTTACTGAGGGCTCACTGGGAGCCGAGCTGGGCAAGCAGGAGCTCGTTTAAATCTCCGGGCAACCACGTGATGCCTTCCATTCTTACCTCTATGTGACAGCCAGGAAACTGAGGCACAGAGAGGGTAGGCAGCTTGCCCAGGTCACACAGCTGGGAATGGCAGCCCAGGATTTGAGCACAAGCAGTTTGGCTCTGAGTCCACCAGGGGACCTCCAGCCGTGCAGCCTTGAATACAGCACAAGCGGGGGCTGGGTCCTCGGAGGCCAGGACCGTGTCCTTGGGAGAGGAGGCTGTGGGACATAATGAGGAACACTGTTCAGTTTCTGTCGCTGATTTCTCACCCTGAGCTCCTAAAACCCTTGGAATTTCCTCAGTGATGGGACTGTCCTTGTTCTAATTAGAGGACTCTGGGTGAGCTTATGGATACTTTAGGGTGGGGAGTGGTCCCCAGAAAGACCATGATATGTGATTAGAAGCTTAGGCCTTTCAGCCGCAAACCCCTTCCTCCGGGGAGGGGCGGGGCCGGAGACAGAGTCAGTACTTGACCGTGCCTACACAGTTCCTGAGTTGTATCCTTTGTAATAAACCGATGAGCACAAGTGAAGTGTTTCCTGAGCTCTGTGAGCTTTTCTAGCAGATCGTTGAACCTGAGGAGGGGGTCATGGGAACCCCTGATTTGTAGCCGGTTGGCCAGAAGCACAGAGGCCTGGGACTTGGGATTGGTATATGAAGTGGGGCAGCCTCACGGGATGGAGCCTTTGACCTGTGGGCTCTGCGCCAGCTCCAGGCAGTTAGTGCAGAGAACTGGAGAGTTGGCTGTTACAGAGTGTTCCCAGGAGAGAAACTGGTTCCTTCAGGAGGAAGGGGGAGTGGGGGAGCTCCAAGGCTGTGGTTCCTGGCCTCACAAAGGGCTGCTCAGGCTTCAGTGACCCGTCACGGATGTCCCTCTGTGTTACCTGTCACTCCTCTGGGCTTTCTGCAGAGCAGCGGCGGCGACAGCAATGAGGGGTCAAGCGGCAGAGGCCACTGGGCCCTAGAGGCATCCAGCAGGGTAGGGCAAGGGGAACCTGGAAGAACGTCCTCAAACCCTCCAGGCAGCCAGCACCTAGCCTCACCGTGACCTTGCAGGCGGCCACCCTGTCTCTGCAGCAGAGAGGAGGCCGAGGGGAAGCGGAGGCATCGAGGGGGCTCCTCCGAGGCATCTGCCCTCCCCAAGGACACAGGCTGCCGCCGCCTGCCTCATTGCCTTCGTGGTCCTTCCAGCTGTTGCTTCCAGAATATGCTCATTATCTTGCCATCTTTCCTCGACTTAATTCAGCTTCAGTTATTAAGTTCCTACTGTGTGCTTCCATGTGTGCTCAGTGTGGAGGAAGGAAAAGACCTGACCCTGGTCTCAGTCACACAGTCATCTATTCATGCAGCTGAAACCCATCCCAGCCTCCAGAGCTCCAGGCGGCGTGTTCAACTTTAGGGAACTCAGGGTCTGGTTGAGAGAGAGAGAGACTCCTGGCTTATTCTGCCAACGGCCCGGACTCCCTGCTCCCTGCCAGGTATTAAACTGACTAGTTTGGTTACAGAATGCTCATAGCCAAGCGGGGAAGGACAGATGCATAAGCAACTCAAGTTCATGGTGGAAAATGCCATGAGAGAAGGAAATACAAGATGCCGTAGGAGCAGGCTTCCCGGAGGTTGAAGTTGGGCTGGGGTTTTGAGGGATGCTTAGGAGTTTGTGAGGTAAAGAACAGAGGACCAAGTGTTTGAAACTGTGGAGGAGGGCCATGTGGGACCTGTGGGAGAAATCTGAGCCAACCAGAGAATGAGGCAAGGGTGGGAATGAGGCAGGAGTGGGTGAGGTGGGGGAGCCGAGACAGGGGCTGGCCCCAGGGGGCATGTACTGTTTGGTCAGTGGTGGTGGACACGGTGAGGCAGCAGGAGACTCCTGCTCCGAAAGCCACCTGGGGGCAGATTTGGTGTGATGGGAAATCAACAGCCCTGCATACTTTTATGTTCTTAACGATTACTTTTTTCTGCGTTAATCCTTTTTGCCCGTGGCACAGAACACAGAATGAAAACTGAGCCCTGAGTGGCCGTCCGGTGGAATTCTCTGCGACAGTGAGACGTGTTCTGTATCTTCGCTGTCCCGTGCAGTAGCCTCCAGCTCCGTGTGGCTCATGTGACTGAGGAATGGAATTTTAAATTAATTAGTTTAACTTATGTATTTAATTTAAATCACCTCCTGTGGCTAGCGGCCACTGTACCAGGCAGCATAGTGCTGGAGTGGAAGTGAATCGGCCTCGCTACCCCCAGCCGCCCCCACACCTGTCTTGGGCTTTCGAATGGGGCCGATGGGATTGTCCTGACCAAGGACCCTGCCCCCAGGGAGCTTGAGGCCCTTTTTCCCTGCCCATCTCAACTCTCGGCAGGCTGTTCCGCACCACTGAAGGAGCCTGCCTCCGGGTGTTTCATGGATGGAGCACCCCATCTCCTCTCTGCAGGTGCTCAGAACAGGCTGCAAAAGCCCCCAGGCAGAGACAGGGGTGATGCAAAGCTCTCCCAGGAGTAGGGACCGTGCAGGAATCCAGCACCCGCCGTGAGTCTTGCCTGCTCTGTGCAATTGCCAAATGACCCCTTGTCTCCTTTAGAAGAGGATGGACCCGTCCTGGCCCCTGTGGCTCAGTTGACTGGGCATCATCCTGAAAACCGAAAGGCTGTGGGTTCGATTTGCAGCAGGGACACATGCCTGGGCTACGGGTCTGGTCCCTGGTGGGGGCCCCTATGCAAGGCAGCTGATCAATGCTTCTCTCCCACATCGATGTTTCTCTCCCTCTTTCTCCCTCCCTCCCCCTCTCTTTAAAAAAAAAAAAGAAAAGAAAAGAATGGACCCTTCTCAGCTGTATCCCCAGTATGGTGGCTCAGACTCTATCTGTCCTGGAGTGAATCGTGTTTCTCCAAAATTCACATCCACCCACACCCTCAGAATGTGACTTTATTTAGAAATAGGGTCTTTGCAGACGAAATCAAGGTAAGAGTTCGTGCTGGGGTAGGACGGGCCCTGAATCTAATGACCGGGGCCCTTATTAGAAGAGGAGAGACACACAGACAAGGGGGAGAGGCCGTGTGAAGATGGAGGCAGAGATTGGGGTGATGGGGCTACAAGCCAAGGGGTGTCTGGAGCCCCCAGGAACTGGAAGAGGCAGAAAGGCTCCTCCCGTGAGCCTTCAGGGGGGCTATAGCCCCTGAAGAATGAATCTCTACTGGTTAAAGCCCCGAGTCTGTGGTTCCAGGCAGCACTCAGAAGGCATGGTGGCGCCGACCAGTCCTTGGCCTGCTGGACGTGTCCCGGTGTCTCTGCGCCCCCAGCCCCGTGCCGAGCACTCCCACAGGCTGGAGCTTCCAGGAACACCTCATATTTCCCTGTGCGCTGGACGAGACCGTGTGCTAGAGATCCGTGGCAGCCTTTAGGTGTTCACCCGGTGTGGAAAGGCTCTGATGACAGAGTGGGTGGCCTAGGAGCTGGGAGGCCTGGAGTCTCCTCCAGCTGTGACCATTCTGCCTGAGACTCTGTTTACTAACTCATAGGCCTTGGCCTTAGTTTGCTCATCTGTGAGGAAGGGCCATGGGGTCGGGCAGATGAGGTCTGCAGAAGCATTTGTTCCGGCACCCTCCTTAGAGGCCTCGATTATGAACTTGACCTCCCAGGCTCAGGGCCAGCCCCCTGAGATGTCCAGCAGCGAGCTTCATGGACAGGAGGCAAGTGGCCTGAGTGACGGTGCTGAAGCTGTTGCCGTGGTGACACCAGTCTGCTCCCTGGCCTACCCACCTCGCCCACCAGCCCTCGTTGCCCTCTCGAGGGTGCCAGGCCAGCCTGGCTGCTGCAGAGGGACGCGCTGAGTGGAGGTGGACACACGCCCAGCAGACGCAGCGGCCGCGCCGACTCCGGTCCCGGGGCTGGGCGGGGGGGGCTGCTGACACGCCGGCTCTGGCTCAGAGCGCTGCGTCCATCAATACAGGAGGAGGCTCTGTGCAGTAATAGCGTGGGGCCTGCCGGGCAATTGATTTAAATCATTTTATAGAGAACCTATGTAAAATAAAAAGCCTTTAATCACATTTGTATCCATTTCCAGGCTCAGTAAATCAATTTGAATTGAGCTGGGTGCCACGGTTACAGCTGATTAGCGTGTGTATATATGGTCAAATTAATGCCGGCCAAGTCTGCTGGATGGGTGCAGCCATTAGCTCCTGCCTGAGCCTGGCCGCTCTCGGTGCGGGGGGGGGGGTGCACCCCAGACTGTGACCACAGGGCAGGTTTCTCTCTTCCCTCCACCTGCCTGGATACCCACAGCCCTGCTCCAGGTGGTTCCTGTGGGTGCCAGGAGAAGGGGGAGCAGCTGGGCTCCACGTGCCCCCATCATTCCAGGGGCAGCATTTGGCAGCT
This sequence comes from Glossophaga mutica, assembly GCA_039655065.1. Taxonomy (NCBI): domain Eukaryota; kingdom Metazoa; phylum Chordata; class Mammalia; order Chiroptera; family Phyllostomidae; genus Glossophaga; species Glossophaga mutica. Next base: position 28,857,965 of record CM077315.1, read on the forward strand.
GGAAAGAGCTCAACCACTTCTGCTGCCGCTTCCCCCTGCCTGGTGCCTCCCTGGCCCCTTCCCTCCTAGCAACCTTGGGTGGGCTGCCCCTGCCATGTCCGCATGGACAGCAGGCATTGATTGAGGCCACCTCTGGGTCTGTCCCTGGGGCCAGAAGACGGGACCTTACCCAGTATTTCTGAAGCACCTGGGACCCAGGGGACCCACGCAGATAGCAATCTGTGCCCTCAGGACAGACAGCAGACCAGCACACCAACAGAAGATGCGAGGTGTTGGCAGATGTGGGTGCGAGGGTCGGGGGGCTGGGTTGCAGTTTTAGAAGAGAGTGGGTTGGGAAGGCGGCTTTGATCTGTGATTTGCAGGCTGCCAGGGAGCGAGCTAAGAAGCAGTCGTCTGGGGGAAGGTGCTGCAGGCAGAGGGAATGGCAAGAGCGAAGGCTGGCTGCCAGATGGAGGGGAGCAGGCGGGGACACGGGGCAGGCGAGGGCACGGGCTGGGTCACAGGTGTGACTGCTGTGCAGAGGGAGGAGGGGAGAAAAAGGCAGAATGGGGTCTCCTAGGATGGGGCAGTGTGGTGCCCGGGCCTACTCCATGTGCGAGCCGGGCAGGGCAGAGAATCGGGGATTGGGGAAGAGGACTCTGGGCCTGGCTGCATGCAGCCTGGACAGTGTCTATTACTTGAGGAGCGAAGTCCCTAGCTGTGTCTGCCAGCTTGGTGGTGGCTGTGGCCTGTGGCCCACGTACACAAGAGGTGCCTTCTGTCACCCTGCCTTTGTCCCCACATGGGTCTCAGAGACTGCTGTGTGTGCCCAGGGGGGCTGGGGCATCTTTCTGCTTGCTGGGCACCGCTGATGTGGCGGGGAGCTGACCCCCAGGCAGGCAGCCAGATCTGGAGAGCTGGCTACCACCGGCTACCCAGTGCCACCCACCCCTGGAGGCCACTGGAGCCAGATGGGCTTGGGGAACTCTGGGATCTTGATGGCAAGAATATTTGACTCATAAATAAATGGAGTCTGACCTTCCATGAGTTTGCTCCTCCCCGGGGGCCACTCAGATGGGCCTGTGTGGAGGTCTCTTTTCTGCACTTGGAAGGGTGTTCCCCGACCCAGCAGGCCCCACCCACTGAATCTAGTGCAGGCCTCCCATGCAAGTCCTGCCTCTGAGATCCATCCACCTCCGCCTCACCTCACTGGCCTTTCCCAGGAATCCCCTCAACAAGGACAGCATCAGCAAATGCATACCCAGTCCCCAGGCCCTCACCCCTATTAATTCTTGTACTGTGCACAACAGTTGCATAAGGCAAGTACTTTTATAGCTCCGTTTACAGATGGGAAACACACCCAGAGAGGTTCAGCAACTTGCCTAAGGTCGCAGAGCTCAAAAGCGGCAGAGCTGGGTTTGAGCCCTGGTAGTTCCCAGGTTCCACGCCCTCTACACCCAGCCAGGCTGCCTCAGAGGGGAAGCTCACTCAGGCATCTTTCATCCTGGAGGGATCTGTCTCCGAAGCATTGTAACCTGTGACCTCACAGTGCCTTTTCTGGGATTGCGTGGCCTGGTCCTGGCCCCAGATTACGGCTGTTTACCCTCCAAGTGTTCACTGAGTACCTGTGGTGCGCCGGGCTCTGCGCCTGGTTCTGGGGCCACAGCCAGGATCAAGGTAGATGCCCGCCCTAGAGGAGCTTATGGTTCGGGGTGCGAGAGAGAGAGAGAGAGAGAGAGAGAGAGAGAGAGAGAGGAGACACACTGATAATGGGCGACAGGGAATGTGCTGAAAAGAAAAATGCAGCCAAGTCAGGGGCTAGTGTTGAGATGCGCAGGCAGGGGAGGCCTGTGTAGAGGCCACTTTGAGCAGAGGCCTGAAGCCAGTGAACCCTGCGGTGTCTGGGGAGAGAGCTCCGGGCGGGGCAGTGCTTGGAAGGGCCAGAGGCAGGCCCTCCCCTCAGCATGTTCCCAACAAGCCGCCGGCTTGAGGTTTCGGACACAGCTGGTTTCCTAGGGCTGCCGGAGCAAATTACCCCAAACTGTACGTTCTCTCACAGTTCCGGAGGCCAGACGTTCAAAAGCAAGGTGGCGGCAGGCCCGTGCTTCTTTCAAAGGCTCTAGGAAGGGGATCCGTCCTTCCGTCTCCCAGCTTCTGGTGGGTGTGGGCAGTCCTTGGTGTTCCCTGGCTTGCATCGCTGTGGTCTCTGCTTCTGCCATGTGGCCCTCTTCTTAAAAGGACACCAGGCATGTTGGATTAAGGTCCCCCCCAGTCCAGTGCAACCTCATCCTAACTGATTACTGGTACATCGGAAAAGACCCTATTTCCAAATAAGATCCCATTCTGAGGTTCTGGGTGCATGTGATTTGGGGGTAAATCCACTCCTCACCTCATCATAGACTCAGAATGCTGAAAGGGGAGGTGAGACCCTCTGGTTTGATGATGAGGAAACAGAGCCCAGGTGGGCGAGGAGGCGCCGGGCCCAGCCCCCCTGCCCCGCCCAGGCCAGGCTCTCTGCACTGCCTGCCCGAGAACGGGGAGGTGGTAGAGAAGCTCAGCCCGGCTCGGCTGAGTCCCGGCTGAGTCCCGGCGGGGCTGGCAGCCTTCCTCTGGGCCGTGATCGTGCTGGACTCTTTGCAGTGCTGCGTTATTTAGAATGCGGACCACTCCGGTGATCTGTGGCCCTGTAGGTGGGGGGAGGGAAAAGACCTGGCGTGACAGTGGCCAGCGTTCCCAAAAGCTGTTAGCCATTATCCAGCGGAATTAGGGAGAATCTCCCCCATGTGGTCTGAGGCAGAGGGGTGCCATTGGCACGGAGAGAACCTGGAGCCAGAGTCTGGGCCCCTGTCCTGGTCCTGGCCACCTGACCCGAAGTGACTTGCTCAAACCCTCAGGGCTTCTGGAGGCTTTGATCTCAGATGACTGCTCCACTGGGTGTTGAGGCTCAAATGAGACCGTGCTTTGAAATCTTTAAATTGGCAAGAGGGTGTTAAGGCCTAATCAAGGCTTCTGGGAGGCTGGGGGAGGGGCGGCTTGTCCTGCTGGAAAGGAGCCAGGAGCCCGGAGACCTGGAGTAATTCTTTCAAGGTCCCTGAGTCCCACATTCCTCATTTGTCAAGAGCCACGGACAGCACCTACCTCCGAGCAGCATCGGGCGGCCCTAGTGAATCGATCGATCTTCTGGAGGCCAGAGCTGGATCCCTGGGTGGAATACGGCCCCAAGCTTGTGTCTGGGTGGGGGGGAGTGAGGGCATGGGCCAGAGCAGGGGTCTGCTGCTTCATTTCCCTGGGGGCCAGGCCCACAATGACAGTGACTTGACCCTGCTCGCTAGGGGTGAAAGGTCCCCACTTTGCAGCCAGCGGTAATTCCCAGAACCATCCATCTCCTGCCGCCCCTCGCCTCTGAGTGCCATCGCGGGGATGAGTGATGGGCGTCTCTTGAGGGCCCGGGCTGGGATTTGCTACAACAGGTTTATGCCGTGTGAGTGATGGTGTTTGCACCGCTGCCGCCGGGCGCCACAGGGATGGACAGTGCCAGGGATGAGACTTCGCAGAGAGCACGGCAATAAATACCTAGAGCAGCTTCCAGAGAGAGAGCCGTTACCAGGCCACAGACCACCAAAGGGCCCTGAGGGGACAGGGGCGCTGGGGTTGGGCAGGCCGGCCAGGGCCCTGTGGGAGTCAGCGGCCTCGGGCTGGGGCAGAGGGTGACACACTGGGCAATTTGTGCTGGTCCAGGGCAGAAATGGAATTGGGGAGAAATTGACTCATTGGGAGGAGAGCCAGGACGGTGCTGTCACGGCAGATAGCAGCACCAGAGTGTTTGAAGGATTCTGAACCTGTAATTCAAGGCCAGGTTCCCTGGAGGGTGTGTGAGTGGCTGGCCGCAGGAGAGGGAGGGCAGGAGCGAAGAGAAGCTGATGTTCATGGACTTGGGACAGCACAGCCGGGGAACTCCCCTCACCCTGGCTGTCACCTGGCTGGCTGGAGGTGCAGGATTGTCCTTGTGGTGGAGTGTCTTTCATGGCCCACCCGCCGCATGTCTAGACCCTTCTAATTCTACCGAAGCTGTCACTTAGCATAGCCTGTGGGCCTCGCCTCAGGGACCTGCCTGGACCTGCTAAGCGTGTCAGTTTTGAGTGTGGATCTGGCATCAAACCCCCTTCCTCGTCTACCTCCTGTGGTTTGTGTTGGAAACGCGTTGCAGCAGGGACTCTGGCTTGTCTGTTGTCTGTGTGTCCTGAACCAGAGGCCTCGGTTTCCTCAGTTTCCTCATCTGTCAAATGGGGCTGTGGAGCTCTCCAGCCGGGGATGGATGGTTAGAACCGACAGGATCCTGTACGCGACTTCTTCAGCCCGGTGCCTGGCACACAGTCAGTGCTCCTAGAAGGCGTCTTGCTATTACTTTTGATCGGTATTTCTAACTTAAACATTTTTTTCCTAATGCAACAGAGTAGGAACCTTCTAGCAGTCCTTGGCCTCATACTTCTGGGAGGCAGGGTGGCGTGGTGGGTAACAGCCCCACTTCTCAACTTGCGTCTTCATCACAGCTACGGAAACTCAGTCACTCAGTGAGGTCCCAGTCCCAGGTTCTAGGGGTTGGCATGCGGACACAGTGCACAGCCAGGATTTAGCTCAAGGTTGCGGGGCAGCGGGGCCTGGAATGGTGCACTCTGTTCTCCAGCAATGCTTGCCTGGTGCCAGCCCGGTCTCGGCACCAGTGTGGCAACCTTTTTAGTCCTCGTGCCTCCCTGTGAGGGCGCTGCTCTAGCTATCCCCATTTTGCAGATGGGGAAACTAAGGCCCAGGGAGCTTATTTCGCTTTTGCCCAAAGTCTCGAAGCTGGGAGGTGGGGAAGCTGGTGAACCATGCTCTGGATTCATGCTCCTGACTGCTGGGTCTCTCTGCGGCTCAGGATCGCCACACTCCAGGGGGCAGGGCGCAGGGCTACCTTGGCTCAGAAACAAAGGGGCACATGGGCAGGGACTGTGCCGGGCAGTGGGCGAGGGGAGAGCTGTTGGATAGCGTGCAAAGGTGGGGGTCACAGTGCCCACCCACCCTGCTTGCCTTGCAGACAGTGCTTCCCCTCCTGGGGTCTAACCAGCAGCGCTGACCTCACTTCTGCAACACCAAGCTGCTGGGCTGTGGTCCTTGTTTCCTCATCCGCACCCCAGCATGCCCATACAGATGTGTGCACATGCACACACGTGCAGGCAGATACACGTGCGCAAAGACACGCGCATGTATGTGCACATGTGGGCACACACAGTGTACACATGTGCACACACCCATTGCACAGACACACACAGATGTGAGCCCACGGGCAGGAGCATGGGTTTACCAGCTGGTTGCGCCCTTGCCAGCTCTCGCACCTGGTGATGACGAGGCGCTTGGCCGAGGCAGGGGAGGCCGCCCGGCTGGGCCAGGTGCCCTGTGGGGCACTTCCCTCTCTCAAGCCTCGAGAAGCCCTTTGTGTTTTCAGCCTAGCTGTTCCTGCCACAGCTGCCAGGTGTTACAGAAACAGCAGCAGGAGCCTTGCAGTGGTGACAGTGGTGGCAGAAGTCCCGGCAGGGTCCAGAGCCGTGGCCCTCTTTGGTTTGGGGCAGTCCAAGAGAGAGAGGCTGTGCAGCTGGCCAGGGATGCAGGAGGGCCTTGGTCTGGCCTCATTTTAGTTCCAGCTGAAGGGACAGCCATCCAACCTGGCCCCTGTGTGGCGGAGGGTCTGTGTGGTTAGCATGCGCCCTTGCTTGGGTGACGGGGTTGGAGAGCGGCAGATATTGCAAAGGCAGGGAGAAAAAACACCGGTAGGAGCTTAAGCAATTGGAAGTTTGATGTGAGGGGGTAGATGGACGGGTCTGGGGAGTCCGGAGTGACTGGCACTTGGTGGAGAGGGGAGGACAGGCTTTTCTAGAAGGAGCCGAGGCCTGGTGGGATAGGTGAAAGGAGGCACTACAGGGTTTTGAGCAGGGAGGGGAGCGCCCTTTTTGAGCCCCAAGTACAGTGGGCCTGGGACATGTTGGGCTGTAGCTCCTGAGAGGTGGGCCTGGGCAGGGGAGGTGGATGCGGCGAAGGCGGGGAAAGTCAAGTGCAGGACACTCAGAACTGGCATCAGTGGGAGCATGCCAGCTGTCTGTCACAGAGTGGGCTTCGCACAGGTTGGGGAGAAAAATCTTTGTTTTCGTTTGACCTCCGATCTGGTGAAAACAATGGTGTGGAGCTCTCATTCATTTTGTTCAGCTTCCTGGAAAATATTTTTTAAATACAGTTTAATGTGAATGTACTTCATAAAACCACTGAACAAAACCAGTGGTACATTTTGTTACATATATTTCGCCACAAGTAAACATAATTGCTACAAAGTTCACCTAAATATGCATTTAAAGCCACCCTCCCCAACCTTGGCCTCGTTTTTTGCCTGCTGTAACTCAGCCCTCCAAATGTAAAGCAATAGCACACGTTGCTGGCACAGTTGCAGTGAAGCGGACAGACCACTGGACCCTGGCAGCAGGCTCTTCACGGGAAGAGTCTCTTTGGAAAAGCACACGGCAGGTTGTAGCCAGCTACGTGGAGCTTCTCCTTCCCTTGGAGCCCAGAAATCCCATGCTGGGGTTTATTCTAAGGAAGTAAGCCAGGAATAACAAACTCAAGAAGACAGTAGATACGATGATGTGGTGTTGCTGCAGGGGACCTATCAGCCATGGGTACTGATCTTAGCAAGGCAGAGTATCAGGGCATCGAGACAACAGTTGCAGAGACTTACTGGAATACTTTTCCAATAAAATCTCAGGCTGCCTGGTGCACAGGGCGGCCCTTGAAGCCTAGGAAAAGGCGGGATCTTTTTTCTCATTCTGCCTTCCACAGAAGGGAGAAACAAATGGGAATGTGTTTTGCAGTTCACGTGGATTCCCTGAAAACCTCCAGAGAAGTGATAAACAGATCTTTGCATCCTGGTGCTGGCTAATTTGTTTTCAATAGGTTTCAATCAATTACGTGGGGTCCTTGGGAAGGGGAAGTGCACCAGTAATTGGCTAAAATAAATCACTCGGCACTTCAAAAGCAGCTCTCCTCTGAGATGCAAGCAGCCCAGCTTCGATTCTTAATAAACAGGCGCATTTGTCCCCACCCTCCGGGGCCCCGGGGGTGCAGCAGGAGGGGCACTGGGTGGCAGTGATGAATTTGGCCACCCCACAGAGGTCGCCTGAGTCTGGCCTGCCCATCCTCCTCCTGCGTTCCCATAGGGGTGTCCTGGGGCTGCACAAGAAAGTGCCAGAACTGGGGGCTTGCACGGCAGAAATCTACTCTCTCAGTTTTGGAGGGCGGAAGTCCGAGATCAGGGGTCGGCGGAGCCTCCTCCCTCGGAAGCCTCTAGGAGGATCCTTCCTGCTTCTTCCCGCTCCTGGTGGTGGACGGCCATCCGTGGTGTTCCTTGGTTTCTGGCCACGTCCCTCCAGTCTCTGTGGCTGTTGGGACGTGGCCTTCTCCGTGTGTGGGTGTGTCTGAGTCTCTTCTAAGAGCCCACCTCTTCTCAGCTCACATCTTAATCACATCTGCAAAGGTCCTATTTCCAAGCAAGGCCACATTCAGAGGTACTGGGATTCGGGCTTCAGCATATTTTGGGGGGACGCATTCAACCCACCACTCCCCCCGATTTGGGTGAGGGCCTCGAGGGCAGGCTGCCTGCTGACTTGTGCCATCCCCTCTGCGTGTGGGGGGGAATGGGACCCCATCCCCATCCTAGTGCTCCAGGAGCATGTGGCCCTGTCTCCTCCTGCCTTTGGAAATTCGGCCCCTTTGGGTGAGTGGTTTTATTTTCTGGGTTTCCATCAGGCCCTGGAAAAGCTCTTCTCTACGGGCCAGGGTTGGGCACAAGGGAAGCGGAGGGTGGAGGAGGGGACTGAGGTTCAGCTGGGGGACCCCCTGGCACAGGCCCCACTCAGCATTCATAAAAATCACCAGTGAGCTGAGTGGATGTACCACATGCGTCGCAGGAAGCTCAGCAGGGAGTTCTCTTTGGCAGGAAGATCCCAGGAGGAAGGAAGACGCAAGTGGGAGGTGGCTCAGTGCGGGACAGTGGGGAGGGGGTGTATGCCATGCAGGCGCTGAGCCTGAGGGAATGCAGCTCACAGCAGGGTAAACTGAGACCCCAGCCCTGAGCCCAGGGCAGCCAGAGGGGCAGATAAGCCAGTGGGCTTGGGGGCTGAGGCCTGGGGTTCAGAACAGGCACACTGAAGCCTTACACCCTGTGAGCACAAGGACCTGGATATACATCATCAACTTGGGCCTTGGCAGCCACCCCAAAGGTCACCCTAACCCTACCCGACTTCCTGGAACAAGGAAACCAGGAGTGGCATCTGGTATGTGTTTCCCAGCACTCCACGAACTTTCAGTTCATCGGCTCCTGCAAACTGCCTCCCCTTGTAGGAGGAAATAGGGTTTCCCCCATTTCACAGATGAGGAAAACTGAGGCTCTGCAGGATCCCGTCACTTGACATCCAAACAGAGAGCCATATGGCTCCACACCCACCGCCGCTGCTGACTGCGGCGCCTGAGGCAGAGAGTGGGTCCCAGGGAAGCTGGCCGTCCGTGCGGTCAGCGGGCACTGCGGCCGGCCAGAGGCGACGCTTCCAGGCTGTGGTCTGGTTCTCAGCCTGTCTGCTGTCCTGTGGGTCCTCTGCTCTCAAGGTCATGTGTCAGCCTCACACTCTAGAAGAAGTTGGGGAAGGAGGGCTCAATGGTCAGAGGTGAGGCTGGCCCTGACCACGATGAAGTCACATACCTGGGGTGTTTGTGGAGCAGCGGAGGGCCACCTCCAGCCTAACTGTCCATGAGGGTCTCCTTGACACTTAAACAAGATCAGCCTGGTAGAGACAGATGGTGGCTCTGGGGGACGGAGACCAGGAAGTGGAGTGATAAAGAACCACTCATTCCAAGACAGGCCAGGCTTGAGTCCTTCTGGAAGGCAAGGTCAAGCTAGGATGCATACCAGAACGTGGCCTTGGGTGGCGATGAGGATTTTCAGAGGGAAAAGGAAGGATGCAGGGATGGGCCAGGTGACAGGGTGAAAAGGTCAGGGATAGTCCCCTTGGAGGAGACGACTCAGCTGGCACCTGGACAAAGACAGCCGGGAAGCCGCATTGGCCTTGGGGGCAGGTCGTCGCAGCAGCGGGGACAGGCCGTGCAGAGCCTTCTGGTCAGAGCTGGCCCGATGGAACAGCGAGGCACAGAAACCACTGACTGAGGAGCCGCTCGTTTCTGGAGCCAGCATTCTCTCTTCCCTGTGGCTTTCTCTGACATCGATGTGTCACTCGTTTTTCTCTGACATCGATGCGTCACCACGTTGCCTGCCAGGGTGACCTGAGGTGGGAGGCAGCCCCCAGCTGGAAAGGGCAAGGGCAGGCGTGGTGCCCGCTGCCTGGCCTCGGGCTGCCCCCGCGCCGGCCTGATGCTCTGCCCTGCGCGCCCCTCGTGGCGACCGTCTAACGCACAGCCGCGCTCCTCCGAGGAGCTCAGCCCCGCTCCGAGCCAGGTCAGAGCCCCCGTGAAATTACAGCTGTAAGACACGGCGAGGGGGAGCGGGCCTCTCGCCCTGCCTGTAATTATAGCCCACAAAGTGCAGCTCGCCGCAGTCCAATTAATTAAACAAGGCAGCGACCCAAATTATGATCCCTTGCCTCGTACTGAGCAGTATTTTTAACCTTAACTGTCGTGGCTGAGCTTAAATTTCCTATCTGGACAGAAGTGTCACCCTCGGGAGGAGTGGTGTTGAACCGAACCTCGCAGGTGACAGACCCTGTAATTAGAAACTGTAGTGTCCCCGAGACTGGTCTTTAAAGCTGTCAGGAGCCAAACGGCCGTCATTTGATACAAGACTATCATTACCCACGAACCTATTAGCTGCAGGTAAATAACATATTATGCCAGGGACAGAAAGCAGGCAGTTTGGGGAATTCGCTGACACTTATTAGGACCAGCAGTGGGAAAGATGGATGGTCATCTTCTCCGTCCCTTCATTAAGAGGCAGGGTCAGGCGTGGCTGCGGTCTCAGAAGGGAGCCCAGGCTGCTGACCCTGCAGAAGCGCTGCCTCCTTCCTTCGCAGCAGCCCCCTGCCTTTGACCACGCGGCCCGCACGCGGCCTCCAGCCTGTGGGTAACGCTGATGCCTACGGGGCAGGAGGGCTCGGGAGGCCTGCTGTGTGCGAACCCCTGGGCTGGAGGGGATGGTGGGCGGGGCAGACACCCAGCTCGGCAAAGGGCATCTCCGTGGGAAGGGACCTGGATCCTCCCTGGTGGGGCCACCCTCAAAGCCTGGACTCTGCAGGGCGCATGATAGAACTGCACTTGACGGTTTGTAAAACCTGTTTGGCCAAGTGTGTCCAAGCAGCCTGATGCCCTTCTTTCCTCTTTCCTCATGCAATTATAAAGCCAGATTTGGAAAGGCTTTCGGAGGCCCTGGAGGCCTGCTTTCCCAAAGTGCGGCGTGAAGACCAGCCCTGACCGCAACGCGCGCCGTCAAACTCGCAGCCATGGGACTGCGTCCTGAGGTGCCTCGGGAGGATGCAGTTATTAGCACATGAGGTCCACACTTGAGACTCGGGTGTCTGGGCGCAGGATGAACTGCCTGTGGCTCCTGAGCACTTAAAATGCGGCCAGTGCTACCCAGGAACTGAATTCCTTATTTTATTTCCTTTTAGTATTTTAATGTATTAAGTCGCCACAGCTCTGTGGGGATGCGGGGAAGGAAGCAGCCCTGTGGTGTGGACATGGAGGGAGGGCTTTGCAGATGGCTGGGGTCTGCGCTCAGCCCAGAGGGATGAGGTGGGACTCACCAGGGAAAAAGAGGAGGTTTTCCAGGAAAAGGGGACAAGACCATCAAGGGAAGGCTCGGGAAGGGCAGGGCCCACTGGGCGTCAGGGAGACTCCTGGAGGGGCCAGCATAGAGTGGGGAGGCGAGAATGGGACAGGAGGTTGGCCCAGGTGGGAAAAGGTGGGTGCTGTTCCAGGGGCCCGTTGCTTTCCTGTAGGAGGGAATAATTGGTGTCGATGCGGTTGTGAGCCTGGGGAGGTGGCGGTGGGGCAGGAATACTGACGGTGACAGCTGAGGTTTATTAGCCGTGTGCCTGGCACTGTGCTCAGCTCTTCAGGTGGCGCATCATTCATTCACTCACTCATCAGCTCTCCGGAGAGCCCCTGCTACCTGCTGGGAGAGGCAGGCAGAGGTGGCTTTGCTGTCCCGAGCCCGACAGCTCGGTGCGGGGAGCGGCAGAAGCCCTGCATCCACACTGTCTCCAGTTCCCCGCCCTCTGCTTATGCCCAAGTGTCCCCGGCCAGGGCCCCCTCCCCTCCAGAGTCACAGACCTGATCTGCATGCATGCTGTCCCCCAAACTTGGAACCTGCAGCCCTGTGGGCCAGGGAGCTCTTCTTCCTTCCCTAGGGGTGCATGCGTGGGGGCTACAGTTTTGTGAGAGTGTATCGTGGTGACATATTTGGTTGGCCCGGCTGCCTGGCTGGGAAGATCCATCAGCCAGCGTCCTCGACGCTCGCCAGCCCGAACCACGTTTTAATTTGCCAGTCTGTGGGTTTCCTGTACACGTATTCATCTATATTTGTGTCAGGCGAGATTGCTTTTGTCTTCCTCTGCCTGCTAATAAATCCCTCTGTAGATCTCTGGCCTCCGCATTCTGCTTACTTGGTATCCGGTTTGGAAATTGAGTTGGGGGTTGTGGTGACTCCGAGGGGAAACAACTCCAGGAGCCAAACCCTGGCCATCTCTCTTCCCCCCACTTCTGAGGCTGCTGGGTGTGGCTGGGCTCCCCATTGTGGGCCACAGGGCTACTGCGGCTCACCAAAGGGCTGCTGTACACTCAGCCAGGGCTGCCATAACCGAGTGCCCGGACCGGGCGGCTGAAACAGCACGTTTATTTTCTCACAGTTCTGGAAGCTGGGAAGTCTGAGATCAAGGTGTCGGCAGGGTTGGTTTCCTCTGAGGCCTCTCCTTGATTGAATCGGGGCCCCTCTGATGACCTCATTTACCTTAAGCATCTCTTTAAAGGCCTATCTCCGAATACAGCCACATTCTGAGGTACTGGGGGTTAGGACTTCAACTTATGAATTTTAGGGGAACACAATTTGGCTCATAACAGGGGCTGATTTTTTCAATTGTCTTTGGAGTTTGGTGGTCATCAGAAACATATACAGACATGTGAACTCACTGTGTAACCAGCACTGAGATAAGAAACAGCCTGATCAGCTCCCATGAGCCCCCTTGGGACCCTGGTCAGCCACTGTCCCCCTGGGGCAGTCACTGCCCCAACTTCTAATCCCATGAGGTCATTTTTTAGAACTGGTGATGTTCCACAGTGACATATTCTGGGGGATTCCTGCCTAATCACTGCTCCACTCCAGCATCACCAGAGGTGAGATGGGAAGAAGTAGAGACAGCTCAGGCCAGGGAGATACGCCATCTGGGGCTTTGCTGGTGGTGGGCTGCCTGCAGGAGGAGGCGTGGTCCAGCTGTTCCCATGAGGGGTCTCTGGGCATGCCTCAGGGCAGGGTCGACCACTGAGTCCTCCTGCTGGCTGCTTCCCAGAAACACGGCACAGTTACCCAGAAACACGGGCACGAAGCAGAGAGGTCACCCTGTACACTCGATGTGCTGAGGCAAGTTGATTTCCTGGGTTCCTTTATCCACAGTGAAATTTGCAGGCACTTAGTAGTGCTTTTGTCTTTCACCTGCATTCTGGCACCCCTGAACTTGACGTTCAGAATGGTTCATAAATGTCTCTGTGCCCTGCCTTGTGTCACATCCTTTGGGGAATATTGTGCACGTGTTGGACCAGTGGCCTCAGGGAGCTGACACCCGGAGTGTGAGGACTGGACAGGTGCACGCTGCGTGCTGGCTGGTTGGAGTGCATTTGACTGGCGGTGGGGACTGGAGTTGGGAGAAAGGTGGCCACAGCAGGGGGCAGGGGCTTGAGCCAGGACCTGAAGGAAAGAGAGGATTGGGATGGCCTCAGGGAAGGAAGAAGAGGAGGTTCGCCTGGGGAGGGGTGCAGCTCAGACAAAGGCTGGGAGGCTGGCCCAGAAGGGCTTTCAAGACAGGGAGCGTGGCCTGCCCACGTGCTAGGAGCTAGGGTGTTCGTGGGCACTCGTGGAAACAAAGCTGGCTAACTGGTTGGATCTGTGCCGTGGATGCATTTGAAAGCTGGATGTTGGGCAGAGATACGGGGAGTTCTGGTTCTAGGGAGCTCGGGCTGGTGGGACTCTGAAGGCCCTGAGCCCGCCTGGGCCTCACTCACAACTGCACGGCAGTGGCTGGCTGGGTGAACCCCTGTCGTGTTCATCTCAGGAGCCCAGAGCTCCAGAGGAGGGCCGGATGCCCAGAATCACCGTGAACAGGGGAGGCCCACGTCACCAAGGAGGACCTCTCCAGGCCATTGCAAACCCCGTGAACCTCCTGGAAGGGGCCACCTGCCTTGGCGCCAGTCCCTGGCTGCTCCCAGACTCTGAGCCCTGCAGTCCAGATCTGAGATTCACTTGGCTGGTTTTGTCCCCTGACATCAGCTTACCTGATGTTGAACGGGCACCTAGTAACTGTGGAATTCCACTGAACTGAGAAACAAGAAGGCTCCGTCTAAGGTAGAACAATGGCAGACTGGCCAGGCTACAGGGGGTGGGGGGCCCACTGCTAGCCTGCCGCCTCTGCCACCTGTCTGCGCCCCCCCCCCCCCACATACACACATACAGCTTGCGGTGAGCCTCCTTTGCAAGGACCCCTGTGAGTGCCAGCCCCTCCTTCACCTCCCCCCACCCCAGACTGCAGGAGGCTTTGAGGTGTTAAGATTCGAGCCCCTCAGCCCCCACATCCAGATTGCCCTCTTGATCTCTCCGTCCCCTGCAGACGGTCTCTCTGACAGAACCTGACAAGAGCCATTTCCAAGATGGATTGATTCAATTTAGCACAAATTTTTGCTGGATTTGGTGACGTATGGCTCCCTGTTGGAACCACATCGAATGTGACTCCAAAGAGAGAGGGTTTATTAGGCTAGGCAGCGCTGAGCAGGTGGGGCCCGGGAGAGGGGGGCGCCGAGAGCCTCCAGCGTGGCCACCATCTTGTGTGCTTGTGCTGGGGTCCCCCAGGGCCCCTTCCTGCCCCCCAGCTCTCCTGTCACTGGGGGGCCGCTCAGTCCTGCTCAGAGGGAGACGCCGGTGAGCTGGCTTTTCATTGTACTCCAGGGCCTGAATTTCCATTTTATTCCCAGAAGCAAAGTTTTGCTATTGCTGAGGACTCCACCATAGGAGACCCAGAGCTAAAGACTCCTTCCCTCTGGGCTGATAAATTCTTAATGGAGTTGCAGCCCCGGCAGGCACAGAGCGTCCCAGGCTCACCCCAGCCGGGAACCAGGGCCCCAGGTGTGTGTGCATGCGCGTGTGTGTGCACAGTCTGCCTAGAAGGGCACGAGCACCACAGCTGGTAGCCTTGCTTGGCGCCCAAAGCTGGACCCTCACAAGGGCGGGGGGCTGCCTCTGATGGTCACTGCTGGGAGAAAACACTAGATGCGGCGGGGGGGGGCCCAGCCTTAGGGACGTGGGACCCCAAGTGTGGGTGCCCTCCCACACTGTCACACCAGAGAATCAAAAGTCAAAGTCATAGCTGGAACTGCGAAGCCCTTTGTGAGCTGCGCCCCGCCCCCAAAAGCCTCCTCCTCCCTGCCTCCTTAGCCACCTCTGAGCCTCCTTCACCTGCTTCCCTCCAGCCACACCGGCCTGCGCTGTTCTGCGGGCCCTCTGGGCACACGCCCAGCCTCAGGCCCTGCACGCCTGCTGTTCTGTCCGGAACGTTCTCCCTGAGATCTGCACCGCTTGCGCGCCTGGCTCCATCGGGCCTTCATTCAAAAGTCAGCTGCTCCACAAGGTCCAGCATGTGGACGTTTAATGCCGAATTCCTCTCCTGGCTCCTTATTGGTTTCCCTTTGTATCGATCGCTCTTTAACCGCGTATGCACGTGAGCTTTGGGAAGACAGGGTGGGCTCTGTTCTTGCTGCCATGTCCCCAGGGCCCAAAACAGTGCCTGGAACTCAGAAAGTGTCGGGCAGAGGAAGGAGTTGCTGGATGAGCGACTGACTTCTGTGGCCATCTTCACTGGATGTAAAGAGGCAGGAACCTGGCTCAATTCCGAGCACCCCACCCCCACCCGGCCCCGTATGTGTGATAGGCTGGGACGTGGCCCCCAGAGCACGTCCATATCCTAATACCAGCAACCTACGAATGCCTCCTGATGCAGAAAAGGGGCTTTGGCTGATGTGACTAAGGACTGTGAGATGAGGTAACCCTGGCTGGTCCAGGTGGGCCTTAAGTGCCATCACAAGTGTCCTCATAAGGAAGCGGCAGAGAGAGATCTGAGACACAGGTGGAGGAGGCCACCTGAGACTGGAGGGAGGTGTTCCTGAGCCAGGGAGCACCTGCAGCCCCTGGGAGCTGGAGGAATCAAGGACGGACCGTCCCCCAGAGCCTCCATAGGGAGCACAGCCCCACCCACACCTGGATTTCACCCCAGCGACACTGATTTCCAACTCTGGCCTCCAGAACCTGAGGGAATAAGTCTGTGTCGCTGTAGCCCACCAAGCCCCGGGCCGTGTGTTGTGGCGGCCTCTGCAAGCTAATGCGGCGCCTGGCAGCCATGAACGAGACAGAGAGATGAGCTCCAGCATCAGGGCGGAGGCCCGAGGGCGGTGCGGACATCACCTTGCCCGGTGGCTGAGTCGGGGTCTCTCCGAGTGCCGAACGAAGTTTCAGATCGGGGTGGTTTCTGGGGGCGGGGTGGTGGAGAGGGTGGACACGATGTGTGGGTGGGAGAGGAGGGGCCCGAATGCACCCAGGTGCGAGGCATCCACAGGGAGCGCTGTCCCGCACGTCCCCAACCTGGCTCGGCCCCGCCTCAAGGGTCATCGAACCTCAGTCATGAAGCAAGGGTTCAGGAGGGTCTCACTCAGCCCTGGGGTCACCTTGGAGCTCAGCAGGGCCCCCTCCAAACCGAGCTTGGGCCTGGAGCCACATTCCTGTGGCCCAGAGGGAATAGAACAGCTGACCAGGAAGGGACCAGAGCAGGTGACAGGGCCTGGCGAGTGAGGGAGGGCAGCGCCCAGCACCGCAGCCCGGGCCTTCCAGGAGGGACCCAGCCCCGCCCCTCTCCGGGCGGGCGGTCTGGTGGTGATCTCCCCACACCCTGGCCATCGCCATTTGTCTGCTTGGTTGGAACCCCAAGCTTCAAAGAGCCAACGTGCTAATCTAGCCCCTTCTCAGTATTTAGGGGGGTTGCTTTTGATATGTGTGGTGTTTTCTCCCTCTCTTTTGAGGCAAATGGCTGATTGATTGCTTTTCATCTCCTACTTTGAGTAGCTGTAAGAGCTACTTTATATAAACATCAATTACCAGCGCGTAATAAATTAGGGTCCCTCACACCGCACGCATTAGAGTCCAGCCCGATATCAAAGTGCTCCCATCACTGGGGACGGGGAGGGTGGGGGCTGATTAGCTGTGTGATGCTGGCAGACACTCAATGCTAATTTAATTGCAAATCTTGCAGGAGGGTGGAGGACATAGGGACCCCAATCTCACCTGTGTCCTTTGAGCTTGGGGACACTTGGGCGGGTTGCTGGCCAGGGCCTTCAGAGAGTCCATCCCACCCTTCAGACCCTAAATCCCAGCATTTGGCATGGGGTCACCTTGGGGACCTCTGGAAACCTTGGAAACACCTCTGTACCCCGGTGGCCTGTCTGCTTTCTCAGGACCAAGCAGCTGCATCGCTCTGAAATTGGTCTCCTTTCTCCTCCCTCTCCTGCTCCTCATCCTGAACTCATCCCCAGGTGTCCCGTGGCTCTCTGATTCAGCGGGCATCTCCTGCCCTTGTCTGCCTAGCTTCTAGAAGGACTTGGGAGCACCTCAGCCTCACTTGTCCTCAGGGAGGCAGAAGCAGAAGTACCTTCCTTCCCCGAGTTCACCCCCAGCTGTCCTGCCCTGGCGCTCACCACTGCTTGTTTGCGGAGGCACCCAGAGTGCCCATCCCAGGTGGGGTAGGGGGTTGGCATCGTTCTCTACTGAGCTTAGAACCCCCCACCCCACACAGTAGGGTAAAACACAGGTCTTGGAGAGGGCCCAGAATCTGCATGTCTGCCCCCAGGTGATGCTGATGTATGGAGACCCCACTTTGAG
Source organism: Glossophaga mutica (assembly GCA_039655065.1). NCBI lineage: Eukaryota > Metazoa > Chordata > Mammalia > Chiroptera > Phyllostomidae > Glossophaga > Glossophaga mutica. Next base: position 28,875,153 of record CM077315.1, read on the forward strand.
AACCAACACATGTTGGAATCCCTGGGGGCTCCCTAAAAAACAAAAGATCCTTGTAGTCTAAAGGTGATTCTAGGGAGGGTGTGGCCAGGGCTACCAAGCACCCTGGAGAGCTGTGGTCCCGGAGAAAGGTGGGGCTCCCCTTGGGTGCCAGGCCAGGGCCACTGTTCCTAACACCTCCACCCAGGATCCTGCGCCCACCTGGTGCCCCGACCCTGCTCTCTTCCGCTCCCCCTTTTCCCTCCCTCCCCCACTCTCCTCTCCCCTCTCCCTGACTCAGGCCACCACCCTGGCCAGGAGCCCCTAGGGCTTCCCTGGAACAGACCCAACTGGCTGCTTCCATTTCCCGCTTCATGGGAGCCCCCTTCCCTCCCTTTCGCCCTGTGAATCCTGTCCCCAGGGCAACCCCTGCCCTTGAACCTTTCTCACCCCTGTTCAGCTCTTGGAGGAGGGAAGAAGGCAGCCAGACCTGGGGAGAGGTGGGCAGGCCTGGCCCTGCAGCCCCTTGGCCTGGCCCTGCTGGGAGCAGCGAGCTGCTGGAGAGTTGGCGCAGTCCCCTAAGAGGTTGCCAAGCCCCGTTTCTCACACACAAGGGCCTGCAGAGCTCAGAGACTCTGGCCCATTGTTCCCGTGCAGGGCCCCGCTGCCAGAACCCGTCACAGGATGGAGCTTTCTCAAGTCCAAACCACAAGGTCTGGCTGTGAGCACTTGCCCTGTCCTGAGGCTCCAGAGTCCCCAGCACCCATCCCAAGCAGCTGCTCCCCCCTCCCTGCCTGTCCCCACCCCCCAGCGCCTGTGCCTGCCCTGGGGCTCGCAGAGATCCTGGGAGTAGGTCAGGGCTGGTGAGTCAGAGCCTTGGCAGGAATGTGTGTTTGTCTGTGCATACACGTATGTGTGTGTGTGTGGGCACGTGTGCACCTGTGTTCACGTACATCTGTGTGTACATAGCGTGAGTGCATGTGTATGTGCACACATATGTATCTGCATGTTTGTGAGCACGGGTGTGTGGGTGTGCCTGCTTAGGTATGTGCCTGAGTATGTGTGAGCATGTATGCACATGTGTATACATCTGTGTTCGAGTGCACGAGCACACAAGTGTGCACTTACACATGTGCTTTTATATGTGCGCGCACTTCTCCCTCCTGCTCCCTGGGTGCCTCCCATTGATGAATGAGCAGTGACGTTCCCCGAGCAGCATTCCAGCTTCCTGAAGTCATAGTTTCCATCTGCAGGCGCTGCTGCCTGCCTCTGCCCTGTGCCTGTCCCTGTCCCTGTCCCCAGGGGCCTGCGCTCCAGCCGGGGGGGTGCCCTGGGAGCTACCAGCTGCCTGGTCTCAGCCCGCGCTGCCTCCTGAGGCCCCTCTTGCAGACCTTCTGTAGACTCCTGCTTGACAGGGTTAAGTAGTGGGGAGCTGGCGTCCTCTCAGGGAGGAAATACAACTGCTCCTGTTAGCTCACGGCCTGGGGTCACCCTGGAGCCTGCTGATGAGTTCTGGCAGCTGGCAGGCGGGGGCGGGGGGGGGCTGTTAGACAAGGAGGGCAGCAGCTTCAGAAGGAAGGGCAAGAGGCTGCTCCCAGCTCCCACCTGCGTTTTCTCAGGGCTCAGGGCGGTATTTTCTGTGTGGGGGGAGATTGCCTGAGCAGGCAGGGGGCCGGGGATGTCTCCATGTTCTGCCAGGGTGCCCTGTGGCTGGCTCTGGCTGTGCAGACCTGGGCTCTGAGGGTCTAGTCAGGTGGGTCTCATGGGGGCCCCAGTATACATGGGCAGGGCCTTCTAGGTACCCCCAAAACATTGGGAAAAGGCCTAATTTCCTCCCATCTCTTCTGCCAAGACCTTAAGCCAACTTGCCGCTCTAATGGTTCTCTGGCTAGTGGGTACTCCCACCCAGCTCTCAGGATGGCACCCCGGCCTCGCTTTCTTACCACTGGGCACATGGGGCGGGAGGTCGGGGCAATCGGGGCTGGGTGCAGAGAAGAAATGCCCAGCACCTGGCAGCAGGCAGGGCTGGGGGGAAGGCCATAGGGCTTCTGGCAAAGGGTGCCAGCCCTGTGGTCAGCTGCCCGGTGGGCATCACCTGTCTTCACTCAGGTCCCTCCCCCCGCCAGAACATCCTCAGAGCAGAATCTGGGGTCCCTGCCTGCAGACAGATCATTACACACGAGCCTTGCTCACTCCTGGGAGGCAGGAACGAGCAGAGCCCCCCCACCCCCCCACCGCCAGGGTCCAGAGACAGCACCGGGCGTGGCGCTCTGACCCAGCCATGCGACCTCCCCGTGCGAGGAGGCTTCCTCACCTCTGATGGGGCTCTGGGGCTGGCCGTGCCTGGAAGAGCTTGTGTGCGTAAAAACTTCCAGAATATTCATTCCTGGACACCGAATGGAAGCCCAGCACACGTTCGCATGTCTGCTGTTTGTCTTGGAACCAGGTAAAGACAGCCTCACATTGGGCCGCAGCCCAGAACCGCCTCCTCCCCTCCTCTCAGGTCTTACATTGAAGCTGTTTGCCTGGAGAAAGAAAATGGCTGATACGCACCCCCCCCCCAAAAAAAAAAAAAAAAACCTGTGCTCCTCCGCTAGCCCTCCTCTCCTGAGCCAGCTCGCTCCGCTCGTCTTGGGCAGCTTTTTTTTTTATCTTGCCAGCAGAGCCTCTTCCAGTCCGTCATTCCATTTCATTTCTGGTCTTCGGAGAGTGACATTTACATATTAATATTTTCCGAGGGAGCCCCGTGCAGGCAGGAGCAAGTGTCTGCCTCGTGGCCTCACATCGTGCGCGGGAGATAAAGCGCCGGCTCCTCCGTGAATAACGGCGGGTGAAGGCGGCGTGGCCGTGAAAGGCTGCACATTTGCCCTGTCAGCATGTGGTACATCTGCTCAACAACTGATTTAGCGCTCCTTTCTCCTCCCAAGGTTTATCTCCACTTACAGGGGCGCACTCTTTGTGAGGGCCTGTCGCTCTGCTCTGCCTCCCTGTCGCTTCCTGCCACCATCCCGGAGCGGGGTGCCAGAGACAGGGCTCCCAGCCCGCGGTGCGGTGCTGGGCGCTGTTACCCGGAGCCAGGCGCAGCGTACATGCCGGCCGGGTTATCTCTCCCCTGCAGAGGCCGTGGCTGCGGCCCTGCTGTCCCTGGCCACCTGGGCCCGTGCAGGGGGGCTTTGGGAGTGACCGGTGAATTCTGTTCTTGTGGGATAAGAGGGTCTTGGGGAGGGCGCGGGGTGTTTCTGGGCAGTGAGGATGCTCCCCATGGACAGTGTAGGGCCAGCGAAAGCGGCGGGTTGAGGGAGGACCTGTGGAAGACTGGCAACAAGGCACGGGCTGCCTGGCTAGGACCGCGCCGTGCGCTTCTGCCCGCATCATCTCATTGCACGAACCAGGGGAAACTGAGGCACAGAGCGGGGAAGTGGCTTGGCTAAGGTCACACAGCTGAGAGCCAACACCAGGCTGCACAGGAAAGCTCCAGGGTGGCCGTGTTTGGCTCCAGTCCCCAGCCTGCCTCAGGCCAGCTGTTGCCCTCTAAGACTCAGTTTCCCCTGCTGTGAAGTGAGGGTAATACGCCATGCGGGGAGGAGGTTCAAAGTCATCCCGAAGCCCACGCTTGGTGTGTTTGGTCCCGTCGTCAGTTGCTCAGTTGTGCAGAGTGCACTCCTGGGCAGTCAGACTGTGTTTAGAGCCCACACGGTGTAACCAGGACAAAGGACCTGTTGTCATTTACCACACTTGCCCCGCCCCCCTGAGATGCTCACCCAGGAAGTGCAAGTCTTATCCCCCAGCTTGCTGGAGGGTATCCCTGCCCCGTCCGTCCGTCCGTCGGTCAGTTTCTGGCACTCCCGTATCTGTGACGGCACACCATGTGCCTGCCCAGCCCAGCGGTTGTGAGGACAGAGAGCCCGGTGTCTGCACAGGGTGGGTCGCACAAGCCCTCAGGAAATGCTGGTTCCTGTCCCAGCCAGAGGCCGGGATGGGGGTGCCTGGAACCACAAGGAAGAGCCCCGTGAGCCGCTCTGTTCTCCCTCCCTGACTCCCTGGAAGGGGCCTTCCACTCTTCTGTGTTCCAAGTCCGCACCATGCAGTGCAACAGTACCGCAGCCACCAGCCGCTTGTGGTTATTGATCACTTAAAATATGACTCATGCGACCCGCCGGGGACTTGGGATGTCATTTAACGCTAATCGATTTAAATGGACGCGTCCACACGGCTCAGGGCAACGACGCTCTAGGGGCTGGTCTCCCTGCCGTAGGACTGGCCTGCCTGGGTGAAGATCTCAGCCCCTCCTTTACTGTGTGTGACCACAGACTGTTGTCTCGGCACCCCAGCAGGCGGGGAGGGGTCTCCAGCCACAGCCCTGCAGGAGAAGGAAGGATGTGCGCTGGGCGCAGGGACCTGGCTGTGGGCCACCCTCTCCGTCTCAGTGTTCTCACCCCGTAAAATCCGGAGCGTGCTGGCGCCCAGCCCAGGGGGTCTTGAAGGGTTTCCACATACTGTTTTAAGATCCTCTGCTAATGAGGGCCCTGGCAATGCCAAGTGTTCCCGTGCCTGTGTGTGCCAACGAGAAACCGGGCACGGCTCACAGAAGAGAGTGGCATCTTCTAGCCAGTGTAAGTGGCAGAGGGGCGGGCCCTTGGCCCTCTGCCCGTGGAGTCTCCCCAGGGCCTCTGAAAATTTCCAGGATCCCTCGTCGGGAGAGGGTAGGTATTTGGAAGCCAGGCCAGGCATTGCCAGCTGGGGGTCCTCTCCCTCCCTGAGGCTCAGTTTCCCCATTTGTGACAGGGGATGCCTGAACTGTGAGTGGGAGGGTGGCAGCTGTAAGAGTTTCATCAGACCACCGGCAGCCCCGCCTCCTTCTCCGCCTCCGCCTGGCCTTAGTAGATGCCTTAGGAAGTAGCGTCTCCTCCCCGTCACCTCCCCCAGGCCCCAGGGTGAATTGTGGGACTTGCCAGGAAGTGGCTCATCCATTAGTCCTCTCTTTTCTCCTACCCGCTAAGATCAGCCAGCAGCGAAAGAGAAAATGATGGGGCTGACCTTCCCCACCAGGGTGCCCTTCAGTGTCAACAGGTGTGAAAGAGGAGCCCAGCACGGCCCCAGGCCCACCTCTTCCCAACAGCCCCGGGGTGCGGCCCTCCCTCCTCTCCGTGCCCATGCCCATGTCCTCCTCAGTCCACGGGGCTCTCTGCCACCCTCAGGGCCCCTGCACTGTGCATCTACGTGATATCTCTTGGGCAGTAGGTAGAAGCTGTGCGGGTCCTGGGGTGCTGGCATCATGGGAGCTCATGGGGTGGATGAATGCCCCACCCTGCAGGTGGGGAGCTGAGACACCCTGGGGGACAGTGTTGTAGAGCGAGAAGGGAGGATTCGAACCACGGAGGACCATCGTGCATGCGTGTGTGTGCGTGTGTGTGCGTGCGTGTGTGTCCCCACCTCTCTAGCACAGCTCTGTCTTCCACTTTCGTTAAAGCCCCATCTCCGCCCTCCGTGCACTCAGGCAGGTGCTGGGTAAATATTTGTTGACTGACTGTCTGATGAAATAGCCTCTGGGCTAGGAGGAGTTGGTTGGGAGAGTCTCCAGGGACTGATTAAGAAGCCAGAGTGAGGGAGGAGGAAGGAAGCAGGGCTGGGGGCCTGGAAGCTGTCCCTCACCTCTGCTTCAGCCCCCAATCTTGGGGGCTGGGGCTGATGTAATTCCTGGGGAGGGCAGTAAGGCTGGGGGTGAGGCCCCTCACTCTTGGCCACCTGTGCCTGCGGACCTTCCGTGGGTTCCAGGTGTCACCCCACAGGTTCCCTGGACCCTGGGAGAACCGAGAATTCCAAACGTTAGCCAATCTCAGAGTCGTCCTACCCCCAGGGGAGAGCCTTGCCCCCTCCCCACTCAGCAGCTCACAGCCCAGGAGGGGCAGTAGGGACAGTGGGTCTGCAGGACCGGATGCTGGGTGGGAGCAGCCCCAGGTGATCCTAGGGCCAGGCTGCTGAGTCGGTTTCCCTGCCCAGTGACAAGGTCCCTGGGGCTTTTTGGGGGTGACACTGTTTTCCTCACACCTGAGTGTCTAGCATGGGGACCCACAAGAAGCCCCCAACCTCCTGGTTCCCTGCCACCTCCTGGGCCATTTTCCCAGTGGCGGGGCACCCACTTTTCAAGCTTCCTCGGCCCTCTGACAGCAACACAGCCTGCAGTGGCCTGCCTTCCCTGGGTGGGTGGGCTGGTGACTCTCTGCCCTGGGTCAGCAGAGGAGGTGATGCAGGGGCAGGAGGCGTGGTTAGCGCTCAGGCCTTGAGACCAGATACACCGGGAATCCCATTGCAGTTGGGCCTCTTGTTGGCTGTGTGGCTTCAGGAAAGGAACTTAGCCTCTCCGAGCCTCTATTTGCCCATCTAGAAATGGGGGCTGCTTGTGGAACACAGAACAAGCCGACCTGTCCTTAAAGATGCTTCCGGCATGTCAGAAGCCCTCAGAAATATTAGTGTGGCCCCAATGATTGTGGGGTGGTTGGATGGGGCTCAGGGGGTTGCCCTGGGCTGCCCAGGCCAGCTGGGGCACCCATCTGAAACAGCCTCGTGTCCCAGATGGGAGGGGCTGGAGGCTGGGTGGTGCCTCGGTGGGGCTGGGGGACAGTCTGGGGCAGAGAACCGGGCAGGGCAGGTGGGGCGGGGCTGTGCCATGTGGTTTGCTGGCAAGGGTCAGGATGCCAGGTATGTTGATAGAGTTCCAAGATGTTCACATTCCTAGTCTGGGAATCCTGGGGCCAGACCTGAAATTGTAAGAGGGGAGGGTAGAAGGGCCAGCCAGCTTCCCGCAGGACACCCCGTGGGTGCGAGAGGCAGGGCGTTCCAACACCGGAAAAACTGAGGCAGCCAGCCCACACCACAGGGCATGTCCAGGACAGCCAGGCCTCCTCCATGCATTTCAGGGCTCTCCCACTGCCCCCCCGCCCCTCTGGAGGCTTTGGAGGCTGCTGTTAGTGAAGCCACAGCAGGAGCAAAGCTAACGAGGAACCCCCCCTCCCCCTCTCTGAACAAACAAGCAGCCCCCCTGAGAGATCCGGCTGCTCCCTCTGCAGCCGGCCCTGGAGGTTGCGTCACTACTGCCTGCTGGCCCTCGGTCTCACAGCCTACTGGCTCTGCGCAGAGCCCTGGGCCAGTGCTCTGCGGGCAGCAGCCTCTGGGGAGCTGAGTCCCTGGGGGCCAGTGGTGACACACCATGCCCCCTGCCCACAGCTGGACCCTGTCACACTTCTTTCCACCCCAGGCTGGTGGGACAGCTACCTCAGGGGACCCTCCCCTAGGATTAGCTCCACTCTCCCAGCCAAAGGGTCAGCTGGGGGCCAGCTCAGCTAAAGGACAGGATGACTTTGTAGGAAGGACAGTCAGCTGTCAGCTTGGGCCCAGCTGCCTGCTGGTGTTCCTTGGACCCTGGAGACCAAAATGGAGGGAGACGGCCAGGCCATCACCAGACTCTGGTTTCACAGGTCAACAAGCTTTTCTTTGGTGGGAAGTCAGCTCCTCATGGCCGGGGGGTGGGGGGGGGGGCACTGTCTGCAGGCCCCTGGGTCAAGTACAGTCCCTGACAGAGCCCAGACACAGTCACACCTCCAGGGCTCTGTTCGCCCTTCCAGGGGCAGCGAGGTTGGTGGTTAGACTGTGGACTCTGCCCCTAGACTGCCGGGTTCCAACCCCATCTCAGTGCTGGCTGTGTGACTCTGGACCGGCTGCCTCTCTGGGCTCAGTTTCTCTTCATAAACTGGGGCTAGGAACACTCTCTGCCCACACAGGGTTGCTGTGAGGCTTACACACGTTAGCACCTGGAAGGCGTGCCGGACACCTCAGTCAGCTCACCACCAATAACCCTCACACTTCGAGCACCCAGACCTGGGGGCTGGCGTGTGGCGAGAGGTCAGCACTGCCCCCGCTCCCTGCAAAGCTCTCGCCCTCCCTCCAGGACGCCCTCTAGAGACCTCACAGCTGCTTGGTTGACTCTGCTGACTGTGAGAAGAGCGGTGACTTGCCAGACCTTTCCGCCCCGGGTCCCAGGATGATGTGACTTTCCCTCTGTCCCCTGGAGCCTGGCTCCAGGGTATGGACACACCTGGACAGTCCCGACCAGGCAGAGTTGCCTTGTAACCCAAGCCTCCCACTCTCCCCTGGTCAGAGCGCTTGTCACCTGACTTTCAGTTTGCCCGCTGGACTTTTCTGCACCCTACCCTGTGCCCAGCGCCAAGCCAGGAGCCATCCTAATGTCTGCTACCTGTGTGTGCCGAGGCTTACTTCAGGCACTCCCCTGGGGTTAGCTTGGTGGTCCCTTGCCCCAACCCACAAGACAGGGACTCCCTGGACAGCCCAGGCCCAGCCAGCCTTGACTGTGCCACTTGTCCCCAGCCCTAGAGGAGCTACAGAAACACAGGCTGCCCGCCCTCCAGACGACTTAGGGTGGGAAGAGCCAACAAACAGACCTGTAAGCCGCCGAGAGGCTGACAGAGCCCCTGTGGGGTGGTGCGGGGTGTCCAGGGCTGTTGGTGGGGAGGGTGAACACAGTGCGTGTGGAGGCTCTCCAGGAGAGAGAGGCGGTGGGCGGGGACAGAGAGTGCCCCAAGTGGAGGCAGAAGTCATGGGGGGAGGGGCTGGGATCCCACCCCTCACCAGGGTTCAGCCCAGGTAGACACGGGCCCTCCGGCTGCTCTCTGGCTGGGAAAGGAGGAACTTGGAGGCCCCTCCGCTCACTTCTGATGATGGATAAAGACGTCCACTCTCTCACACGGGCGACCAGAGCCCATAATTAGCTTTTAACCTGTCCCTGCCGTTAACTCAAAAAGGCCACCATTTGTTCCGGGGAGCTGCTGGTGTATAAAGAACTAAACATGGCCAATTTTGCTCAGGATGAATTAAGACTTGTAAATGTAAAATGAGTTCATCTATTTAATTAAGTAGCAGCAATATGGATGTTAAATTAAGTTCACAGCAGACGTGCCAAAACAGTGTTATAAAAATATTGCGAGGCGGTACAGGGATTTGGGGAGGGCTGAGACTGGAATTTGGGGAGGGGGGTCCCTCTCCCTGGCGAATCCGGTTGAGGCCCTGACCTGCTCTTGTTCCCTGAGCAGGGGGAGGCCCTTCAAGCCAGCTGAGTGGGAGCAGACAGGTGCCCAGGCTTCCACTGTCTGCCCGCCTCCCCCCACTTCACCCCTTCACCTGTGTACAGGTGTGTTTGTGCGCATGGCGGGGTTAGCTTGGTGGTCCCTTGTCCTCTTGGCAAATGACTTGCGGGAAAGGTGCTGCCCCTGTCATGGAAGAGGGAAGTAGAAAGGACTACACTGAAGTGAAAGGTTTGCTTTGAGAAGGACACCCCCACACAGAGGGTGGAGGGAGGAGCCGGCCCGGGGCGGGGGCAGCAGGTCAGACCTGACAGGGTGAGCCTGAGGGCGCGTGCCCAGAGCTGGGGCCAGCAGCCCGGCCCCGGCCCTCCCCCCCAGCAACACAGAAGGGGTTCGCTGGTTCTAGGGAGCATGGAGACCCTCTGGAAGGCACTTCCTTGCCTCTCACCCCCCAATCAAACTGCCCTGGGGAGGGATTGTGCCCACAGAGCAGTTCTGGGGTTGTCTGCTGCCGTTGGTGGGCAGTGGTGGAGAGCTCTGTGTGACAACACTGGGCTGCCTGGAAAGCACCAGCACACAGACTCTGCCCTCAAAGGCAGACGCAGAGGCTGTCAATGCCAGCATAGCACAGGTGGAGTGCGAGTAGAAGGAGGATCAACTGCAGTGGGGAGCACGGACTGAGTCAGGGGATGTTACCTAAGTAGGGGATTTCCTCACTGGGTTTTAAAGGATGCATAGGAGTTTGCCTGGTAGATGGAGAGGAGAAGGGCATTCTGGGAAAAGAGAGAAGAGCATGTGCCTAAAATTGTGCTGAGCCCGCTGTGGCGGTTCATCACGGAGGGAGACACAGCTGGAGAGACGGGTAGATGTGTGGAGAGCCTTGAACATCATGCTGAGCAGCTTGCAGAGACTCTGAGTGCAGTGGGGAGACCTTCATCCACGTAGTGCTGGCCTAGTCTGGGTACCGCAACTAGTGAGTCAAACAGGCAACAATCCCTGCCCTCATGGAATGCATGGTCTCTCCAAGGCCATGGATATGACACAGATAAGTAAGCAGGAGGTCCGATGGTAAAAAGTGACATGGAAGGAATGAAACAGGGTAAGGGGGATTGGGGCAGCCGAGCGGGGATTGCTGGTTGGTTTATTTTTTTATGGGGTTGTCAGAGAAGGCCTTTCTGATACCCTTTAGCAGAGTCCAGAAGAAATGAAAGATGACAAGAGCACCCTGTTTGCCATGTTCTATTTATGCCTCCTGCTCTGTGTGATTTTAAATAGAACCCTTCATGTTCACATGAATTGGATGTTTGGTGGGAGAGGTAACACAGGCTACGAGGGAAGGGCTAGTGCAAAGGCCCTGAGGCCAGTGAGGGAGAGAGGAGGTAGGCAGAGAGCAGATAGCACACGATCCCAGAGAGGGTTGTACAGAGCTTGGCTTTTACTCAGAATGAGATGGGAGCCCTTGAGGGCTCTGTACAGAGGCACCAGCATCTTTCTGGCCTTTAACTGACCTCCTGAGGCTGCTGTACCGAGAATACACTGCAGGGGGCGAGGGTGGCAGCAGAAGACAGGGTGGGGGTGGGGGTGGGGGGAAGTGTCCAGGCAACTGAGGGCTGGATGAGATGGAGTGCGATTCTAAACACGTTTTGAAGGAGGAGCTGACAGGCAGGCTAATGGTGTTGGGGGTCAGGCTGTTGGGAGATTTTCAGCAGAGGTGGGTGGGCGGTCTGGGAGGAGGAGCAGAGCCTCCCGGTTGGAGCTGGTGAAAGACCTTGGGCAAGCTCAATACTGGCCCTGCGGCTGTGTTTTACTTGGTCCCCACACAGTGTTTGAAATTATTTTTTTCAATTTCCTGCCAATATTTAAAAACCAGTAGGTTTTCTTTGAAACCCCAGATTTCTAGCTTCTCTTTAAAATGTCTGAGGCTCTGTTTACACAGGTCTGCATTCCCCCTTGGCACCTGTCGGGCAGGAGCTGAGCCGCCCCGGCTTGTGTTGGGAGGGGCGTGCGTGCTGCTGTTCACCCCAGCACTGGTGTAGTGAGCGCAGGGTCCGCTGGACTCCGTCTTCGGCCCAGCCCCTTAGGCAGTGCACCACCTGCCCCCGCGGGCCCTGCCTCCTTGCCCCAGCTGGAGCCAGCTCTCGAAGTCTGGTAGGAAAGGGGAGGACTGTCAAGAAATCCCTGCGGGCTGTGCATTGCCCTCCTGTCACCCCCGGCCCCCGGATTTCCAGCTCAGCCGTCTGCCTTGGCTCCCAGAAGCCTGTGGAACCATTTAAAAGGCTCCTAGGGATATTGATCAATCTCTCTAAAATGGATTATCCCGTTTGCCTCCCAGCCTGACTGGATGCCCTGGGTAAGATCAGAAAGGAATTACGTGAGCCAGAGGCAGAGGGAGCAAGGGCGAGAACGCATCTCCTCCCTGGTGATGCAATCTTATCAGAGCTGAACTTTCCTCTCCGTCTTGGGATATAGGATACTTTGGGGATGGCGGAAAGAAATCATAATCTTACAATTTGTAGCTTGCTCGACACCGAGCCAGCAGGGAGGGGTGGTGGGGGTCGGGTGGCTGCAGCAGCGAGGACCGTTGTTCTTTGGAGCTATTCCCTGGAGAAATCAGGCCCTTGTAGAAATCCCCTTGGAGCCCCAGCCTTGGGTGGCACGCCTGCGACCCGCTTCATGAGGATTACAGCCCCATGTCCATCCAGGGCCCAGGGGACAGGCGCGTTCATTAAAATTTGAAACACAAATGGAAAATTGCTACCTGAAGCCTCAGTGAGCAGTCAGCCTGTGGATCCGAGTTCCCATTAATGGATCGAATACAGAGGAAGCAATTACAGCCATCACCGTGTAGGCGATGCCTTCGGAAATAGTTGGAATCCGAGGAGAGGAAAGGCAAACCCATCAGGAGCAGGGGAAGCAGCGAAGTCCAAGTGTGGATGATGCCGGGCCTGTCCTCTGCCCAGGCCTGAGCCCCAGCTTCTCCTGTAAGGCACTGTGCAGCTCTGGCCTCTCCCTATTGCCTGGAAGGCACGCATGGCCCCAGGCCTGTCGGCTGTGTCACCCGGCTGACCCCCCCCCCCACACACACACACACACGAGGCTGCTGGCTGGGTTGGGTCACCTGGAGTCAGGACTTGGGGGCAGGGGTTTTATTCGGGAGATGATCCCAGCAGACACCAGTGCATGAGCCGATAGGAGGGAGTTTTTATCAAACCCAGTGCCGCCAGCTGGAGCTCAGCCTTGCTGGGGTCCCCTGAGAGATGGTGGGGATGCTCCTCCATTGTCCCTACAGTCCCGGGGTGGAGAGAGCACCAGGTGCACCGTAGGCCACCTGGGGTGCAGGGGCCAGTTGTCCAGGGGCTGGCTGCTGCTGGGGAGCTCCTGACTCCTGCTTGCTTATCAGCTGGCACGGGGGCAGCCCCTACTTGGCACAGGCCCTGCTGTCATGCCCGAATGAGCACAGACCGTCTGATCTGCAGACAGTCAGAGCCGGAGCGGCCCGTTTGTGCTGGGGCTGCGGGGCCTTTGTGTGGGTTTGGGTAGGGCAGGGAGACAGGAGCGGCCAGGGAAGTCCTCTGCTAACAGACCTACTCCAGATGGGCTTCAAGTCCCAGGGACGCACAGGCTGCTGGGGTGGGGGTGCCCAAACCATAGGATGGCCCCTGTGGCATCTTAAGCAGAATGCCCCGAGAGCTGTGCCGCCGCCCACCCCTTTGGCCCCTCACTGCTCGGGCCCTTTCGGGGATGTCTTTTGTGTGCAGTTGTGTTTATTCTGCCAAGGGCTGGGTCAGGGACTTGGAGTCCCAGCTGAGTGGTTGTAAGGAAATGGGGGTGGGGGACTCCCTTGTTCTCCCCCAGGACAGACCGGATGGCCCTAGGTCCTGAGACAATGGGTCCAGGGAGGAGCCAGGTGCTGGGACCACGGCAGGAAAAGGATGAATTGAGGATAAACACAGACCGCCTGTGGACTTGAACTTGGGTTGTAGAGAAGTTGGCCAAGACTGTAGACCAGGGGTGTCCAACCTGCGGCCATGGGCCGCATGCAGCCCAGGATGGCTATGGATGTGGCCCAACACAAAATTGTATATTCACTTAAAACTTGAGGGTTTTTTTGTGATTATGTGTCACAGTGTATCTAATGTGTGGCTCAAGGCAACTCTTCTTCCAGTGTGGCCCAGAGACACCAGAAGGCTGAACACCTCCCATGGAGCTTTGGGGAGAAGGGGCTGGAATGAGAGTGGGTGGAGATAGGAGATGGTGGCCAGGGAAAGAACGAGCGAGAGCGTTTGGTTTGCTCTAAGGGCTTTGTATATTAGCTTTCCATTCTCCAAACCACCCCACAAGGGGGAATCATCATCCCCACTTTATACATGGGAAAACCGAGGCCCCGAGGCCTGTGCCTAGGGCCACACAGCTGAACAATAGTGGGCCAAGGTCTGAAGTGGGGACTCTCGCTCCAGACCCTCATCCTTATTGTTGCGCTGTCTTTCTTGAAGCAGGGCTCCTGCCCGCATCTCTTCCCCCACCACTGGCTGGGGTCAGGCCCCCCCTGCCCCTGCATTGCTTACAGCCGCCACTGTGGGCAGAGGCCACGCCCCCCCATCCCCGGGGAAGGTGGGTGCACCCACTCCTCTGGTCTGGGACCCTGGACTCCCTGGAGAATTCTGGCGTCCTAGCCCATGAGGGTATTTGGGGGGCCACATCTGTTCTTACCCATGTGGGATGTTTCCCACAGAATGTCTGCGGAAGTGACCCCTGTCTTCTAAAGTGGGAGACACAGCAACCCATTACCACAGGAAGAACATGCTAGAGCTCTGTTTTCTAGTATTTCAAAAAATCTCTCTTTTGCATATACTTTATAATGGAGAGATTTGGAATGTATAGTAGTACTTAAGAAAAATTTGTAAATAATACTGAGAGATGAGTGTTCGAAGATTTTTTTTTCCCTTGCATTCAATAAAACACAGACATTTTAAGGCTTCTGCTCACTGGCTTTTGACACAGACACACATCTGTGTCCCCACCACCCCTGTCCAGGTGGAGAACACTGCTGTCACTCCAGAAAGTTCCTTCCCTGCTGTATCTTCCCAGCCTTCTCTCTGCCCCAGCCAGGTGTCCACTGATCTGCCTTCCAGCACTCTAGGTTACTTTTCTTCTTCTTCTTTTTTAAGTTATGGTAAAATTCACAAGACATAAAATGTAGCACCGTGGTATCAAGTACATTCCTATGATGACTGTGCAGTTGCAGGTGCGGTCTGTCCCCATGCACTCCCCAGCGTGGTGTCTAGACACCACTCTACTTTCCGTCTCTGTGGACGTGACTGGCTTATTTCACCAGCATAATGTCCTCAAGGTCCTTCCATGTCGTAGCATGTGTCAGGGCCGCATTCCTTTTTAAAGCCGAATAATATTCCATTGTGTGTCTAGGCCACATTGTGTTTATCCATTCATCTGCCGAGGGACGCTTGCGCTGCTTCCACGCTTCAGCTATTGTGAGTGCCGCCGCCCTGGACGCGGTGCACAAAGGTCTGTTCTCGTCCCCGCTGTCAGCTCTTTTCGGTGTGCACTAGGGGGTTGTGCCTGCTCTGCAACCTCGTGTAAATGGACTTGCACAGCGTGTGCTCTTCTGTCTGACTGTCTTTGCTTGCAGGTCAGTCTGTGACTTTCACCCAGATGGTCCCTTATGTCCCTAGTTTTCATTGCTGAGTGATGTTCTTTCATGGGATTCAGCAGAATTGTGGATTCTTTTGCTGGTGGGGAGATACTTGGGCTGTTCTGTGAAGGAAGAGTCAGGGGGCGTGGCCTGGAGAGCCAGGTGGCAAGGCGCTTCTCAGAGCTGCCAGGACATATGCCCACTTCTGCATGCAACCCCCCAGCCCTCTGAGCTGCAACCTGGGCCAGGCTTCTCCTCATGCCCTGAAGGGATCCAGAGATGGAGACAGGGAACCGCCAGGCTTGCCCTCTGTCCAGGGTTCCTTGCCTTGATGGTGCCAAGATTACGGACAGCAAGGAGCTAGTCACACAAACAGGGCTTCGAGACCTGGCTTCCAGCTGGAGCCCTGCCCACACAGCGGCCATAGCTGCAGGGTCTCCCAAATGGGGAACCAGCCC
Organism: Glossophaga mutica; assembly: GCA_039655065.1. Lineage (NCBI taxonomy): Eukaryota > Metazoa > Chordata > Mammalia > Chiroptera > Phyllostomidae > Glossophaga > Glossophaga mutica. The sequence continues at coordinate 28,890,332 of CM077315.1, forward strand.
TTCCTCAGGGCTTCCTTCTCCGCTTGCCCAGACTGGGGGTGGAGGGTGGAGTTACCACCCAGAAGCCCCGGCCCCATCCTTGCATTCAGGGGACGATTTTCCAGGCCACCCAGGGAAGCAGCAAAAGGGTAAATTAAAGGTTGGCCTCCTTATCAGGGCCCTGGTGGGAAGGGTAAACACAAACAAAGCCACCACAGGCCACTGGGCAGGGCAGTTTGCTGATAAGAGGAAGGTTGGCTGGGTGGTTTGGGTGAAAGCAGAAGTGGGTGGGACCCTCAATAATCTGGAGCTGCGTGTGGTCCAGCCCCAAGCCCAGTGACTGAGAGGCCAAAACAAACCAGTCCCCAGCCTGGGGTCCCTTGGGAACCATTGTTTTCACCTCACCATCCCCACTTGGCTTGTTTGTAATGCCGATGACTTCAGGGCCTGAAGAATCAACTTTCAAAAAAAAAAAAACCTCAAAGGCACAGCTCTGCCTCTGCTTCAGGTTGTCTCCTGATACCCACTTATTGAGCACCTGCTGTATACCAGGCAAGCATTTGTCGAGCACCTCTGTATACCGGGCCCCAGACCTGGGCTTTGAGATTCGAAGGTGGAAGATGCAGTGAGGGCTGGGTCCTCGGACAGTGGATCATGACAAGGACAGCCCCTGAGGGCCATGAGAAAGAGAACTGGTAGGGGATGTCTAAGGGGGAAGTGTCCCAAGGAGGGGAGCCCCACAACTGCCAAGGATCAGTAGGATTGGCCAGGTCACCAGCCAAACTTCCGTGGGTTTGGCTGATGTCCAGAAAGTTCTGAGTTCTCAGTGGGGCCTCACTGACTTATTTCCTTTAGGGAAGTGGCTGACAAGGTTGAGATCGGGGCCACTTCGAAAAAGCAGAAGCAGAACACTCTCTTGGTTTACTGTCAGTAGAGCTGTCTGAGTGGGGTGGGGAGGCAAGCCCCTTCCTGAAGGCCAGAGGCTGAGCTGCCCCTGTTCCCAGGGAGGAGGTGTCTCCAAGGTGTCTGCCACTTGACAAACCGCATACCTCGTAAGTCCCCTCCTAGTGTTGACCTCAGGCAGGGACCTGTCTCTGACATGGGGACATTTGCCACACCTCACAAGTAATGGAATGTGAGAGCCTGCCAGAGGCCTGGAATGTTCTACACTTTGCAGGTAGTAGCTCCGCCTTCTACACTCAGTTCTGGGAGGGATCTGAGGTACAGAGAGGTCACGGGCCCTGAGTGGCAGGTGGGTTTGGACCCAGGCCGTCTGACCCCCAGGCTCCTGGCCCTCCCAGGTGGCTGCCTGGCCTGGAGTGGCCCATCTCACCTGTTTGCTGCATCCAAAAAGAAGTGCTCCAACACCACCTTGCAGGGGCCAGGGAAAACGGGCTCGAGAGGAAGGGTGCGGAGTTTTGCGGCCTTCAAGACACAGGCATGGCTGGCTCGGCCACCCCATGGGCAGAGGGAAGGCCACTGTCAAAACTTCTCATTAGTCACAACAGGGGAAGGCTCTGGAAACTCCAGACCTGGCATGTGGGGGAGCGGGTGTGGCGAGGGACAAATTGTGCTGTGCGTGGGGTACCTGCTCCAGGAGTTTGGAGAAGGGAGAGACGAGGGAGGCCTGTAGCAGTCGGTGTGCCTCCAGCCAGCAGGACCCATCCCAACAGGTGGGGGGGCCACGGGCCCTTCACCGTCACCTGGTGGGGGCAGGCCCTTTAAAGCAGAGGCAGAGGAACGAAGGAGGGGTGAAACTCAAGCTCGCTCATCTGGAGGCTCAGCAGCAGCTCCAGGCAACGTTCGATCGGATGATGCTGGGCCTGAAATTGGGGCTTCGGGTTATCTGTGCGCTGCAGTGGTCCGTGCTCCTGCTGTCCCCGTGACAACGGATCACAGAGGTCTGGCCTTTGCAAAGAGGAACTGATCTTGGTTTTGGTTTTCACAGGCATCTGCTCAGAGCAGGGGGAGGGGAAGGGTCAGATGAAAGAGGGAGGCTCTGCTAGCGGGAGCTTAGTGATGCTCAGTGCCAGGCCAAGCTTTAAATATTCAAAGGCTAAGTGAGGAGCCACATTCTGCCTGGCCAGACAGACCTGTGGTCACCGGTCACCGTGGATGCCTGGGGTCCCCCCCCCCGGGGGGGCTGAAAGGTGGGGGAGGGCTGTAGGCAGAAACACCTTCCAACTCCAGCTCCCGTGGAGCAGGGACCCCTACTCCTCAGAAGCTTCCAGAACCTCAGTTCCAGACTGGATTATGGCCCAGCGCCCCTTCTGAGGCTGTGCTCTGGGTTGCTTTGTATCCAGCCTGGGCATCATTCATTCATTCATTCATTCATTCCGTTTTCAGCGCCACTTCCCCAGTGCTAGGGAAACCCATTAAAGCACCACAGGGAAAGAACCCCATATCACCCCCCAACCAGACAACCGAAATGTCAAGTGTAAGCAAATTCAGGGATGAAGTGCTACCGAAACCCCAGGTTGAGTGAGGGGGTGGGGTGACTGGGGAGGAGCTGTGTGAAGCCCTTTTTGACGGGCAGTCAGGGAGGATCTTCCTGAGAAGGGATGAGTGGAGGGAGGGAGGGAGGGGGCCCTGCGGATATCCAGGGTAAGAGAGTTCCAGGCAGAGGGTACAGCCAGTTCAGGAAGAGGCCACTGGAGGCTGTTGCTGCTGGGGTAGAGGTGAGGCAGAGAGGCGGGGCCAAGGGCTGGTCTTTACAGGGATTGTGGAGTCAGCATCTGAGGCTTGAATCTGATTCCTTCCAGGTAGAATTTTCCCCAAGTCACCGGCCTGCCTCCCAAGCCTCTCATCTCCCTCAGCTACAGCTGGAAGGGTGGAGAGAAGGCACACAGGCCAATCTGAGCCGTGCCTGGTCCACCCCGGAGCCACCTGTGGCTGCCCGGCTGGCCTGTCAGCAATGGGTTTTTAATTATCTAAATATTGCCTTTGCCCTTTACTTCCCGCCAGGACTGCTGAGCTCTGCAAAAGGCAAGTAGCTTTCAGCAGCCCTACTGGGGGGTGGGGGAGCCGGCAGCTTTTCTCCCTCGCCTGATTACCAGGGCTGTCGTCTGCTGGGGTTTATTGTTGAGAAACAATAGGGCAGTGTGGCAGGAATTTAAGAAAGTGTATGCTGGGGTGGGAAGCAGGCTGAGAGACAGAGGAATTACCCTCCATCCCTCCTGGCCATTTACCCCTGGCATATACTGGCCTCATCCCTGGCCGCATGTGTCCTTTATTTTTAACTGCGTGTCCGTGTGGCATCGGTGCAGTTTGCAGCTGGGAAAGCTTGGCACGGGTCTGGGTCTCAGCTGAATGTACCTTGGAAGAGGGACATGGCCTTGAAAGCAGGCAGGTGGTTTGCATTTGGACTTCATCACCCTCCCAGGCCCCTGGGGGCAAAGGAGGACAGAGCAGATGTGGCTGCTTTCAGGGAAGAGGTCCTGTGCCAGGTGGAGCCAGCTTGCGGGAAAGGACAAAGGAAGCAGGCTCCATCCCGTGGTGCAGTCAGTGGACACAGGATTTAAGCCACCTTTCCTGCCTTCCCTAACTCAACCTCCCTCTCACCCTGGTGGTGGGGGGCGGGTCTGGGGACCCCCCAACCCCCACCAGTTCTCCTTGAACTCCCAAGTCTGCCCCCAGGCCCACCAATATCCGTTGGCTGAAGTGGCCAACAGCTCCTGGCGGTGGATCCCGACCTCCCACCCAGCTCTGCCATCTTGGCCAAAATGGCGTCCCCAGCGTGGCCTGGCCCCACAGGGCCACCGCTCTCCTTCCTCCTCCTCCCAGCCTTGCCCACTCCTGTAAGTGGCTTAATTAAGGAGCTGTGTGGTTTATTTATGTATGGACCTAGCCTAATTGGCGTGTTTGTCTTTTCTCATTATTCCCAGCTGGACAGAGCCGTTTGAACAACAAATGCAAAAAGGCTGGATTTCTCCAACACAGTGTCTATTTTTGAAAGCCTGCTTGGTGCCCCCGCCATTAGCCGGTGCACATGTTTGCCGGCTCCAGCCACATGCCCATAAGCACTTAATTGTGGGTGCAGTTAGTCAAGGCGGGCGACTCTCTGCAGATTTCAGGGGTGAGGGAACCTAATTACACCTGCAATTGAGTGCTTTCGCAGGGACAAAAGATGCCTGTTCAGCTAATTGCAGGCACCAAAATTGCCCCCGCAGAAAGAATCCCTGGTAGAGGCTTTGAGAGCCAAGGCCACGAGTTGTAATAAAGAATGGATAACTCGGAATTATAGCAGTGGGGGGGGTGCTTGTTTTGGCCTAACGGATTCGGCTTTCTGCAGCAGTCATCACACCTCTGGGTTGTTCTTTCCACTGTGGAAGCCGTTCCGTGGCTGGCTTGGTTTGTTCATTAGCTCCCGCCTTCGCACAGAGAAATGTCACATTGAAGGGAAATTCGGGGTTAATCACCTCCTCTCACCTATCTGCTCGCCGAGCGGAATGATTCACCAGGGCCACCTGGAGCAGACCGAGCCCAGCACACGCACCTCCTCGAAGGTCCCCAGTCCAGTGTGTTTGTTGAGCGAGTCCGCAGATCTACCGCGCTCCCACTGTGCGCCGGGCGCGGCTCTGGGGGACAGAGCGGTGAACAGGCAGGGAGCCTTCGGGGGAGATTACATTCTGGTGAGATGTTAGACTGTGCCGCTTCTCTCGTTATGGTTTCCTCTTCTCCGCAGATCCCTTCAGGCTTGTCTGTCATTTCTACATCCAAGCCGGCAGAGTTGTCGAGGCTTTGATAATTCCCACCTCTGGAGCCATTGAAGATCTGCTTGTGTCGGCTAGTGCTACTGCTGACTTTCAACCGGGAAGCGTGGATTTCACACGTGCCTGGTTATCTTCAGCTGTGTGCTGGCCATGGTGTCGGGGCAGGGAAGGTGCGGGGTGGGGGGAGTTGCAGGCATAACTCAAAGCCCAGGATGAAGGTGCTTTCCTTCAGGAGGACTTGTATTTGTTTCTGGCTGGTGCCTAGAGACACTATCACTTGGGAACCTTCTTAATCCAGTCTGGGACTCGATGTTCCTGGAGCGGCTGTGCTTCCGCTCGGGGGCTGGCTGGCTCCCCCTTTACTCCCTCCCTGCATGAGTGGCTAGTCCTCTGGGGTCCAAGCTTATTATGGGGGTCTCCTATTAGACCCCCAGGTTGTACAGAGGCCTCAGGCTTTGCTCAGGTCAGTGAGGACTCTGCCAGGCCAGCTCCCCAGGCTCCGCTTTCCCGGTTCCTTTGGCCCGGTGACTCCTTAGAGTCTTGTCAGTTCTTGGTCCTTTGAAGAAGCTTTGCAGATATTTTTATCCAACTTTGCGGGCTGATTTTATAGGCCACTGTGAGAAACAAGAAGTCCAATGCACTTCTTCAAACAGGGTGGTTTTGCCGGGGGGCAGTGGAAAGGGCAGGGGACAGAGCACGGGGAGGACGTCCGTGCTGTGCACGGAGAGTGGCAGGGAGCTGCCGTGTCCAGCACAGGGCAGGAGCAGGTGCCAGGTCCACCGTCCCAGAGAGAAGATCAGAGAAGTAGTCTGAAAATCAGCTGACCCCACTAGGGTCACCGTCAGCAAGAGGGCAGCTTAAGTGGAGGTCTGCTGAGATTCAGCCAGCATGGAGTGCCGGATCCTCGGTCTTCCCCAGGTTCTCCTTCTGTGGGGCCCAGCTGGAGGCAGGGCTGGGGCTGTTGGAAAAGGTCACAGAGTGGGCCTCTTCAGACCCTTGGCTGCCTCTTAGGCAGCATTGGTGTGGCCATGCCCCCACCACCAGGATTCAGCTCTTGGGCAAAGATAAAACAACTTCCAGAGTCTGGCTGGGTCTCACCTGACCCAGAATGATCCAGGGTCTCACTCTGTCCCCCTTAGCACTTTGGCCTGGCTCCAAGTGCTTGCAATTGTAAGCTTCTTGGTAGACACAGCAGGGACAGTGGCATGGCATATAGAGTCCAAGTTCTGCATCTGGCAGCAGAGGAGGCCTGAGATCCTCTTTCTTTAGCATCTTTGGTTAGAGATGAGGTCCCCTCCGACAGCAAAGGGCCGTCTGTAGGAGAGAGCCACGGGGGGTCATGTGGATGAGCAGTGCAGTGGGAACTTGCCTCAAATACCACAGGACACCCCCCATGGATGTACTCTGCCAAGGGTGACATCCTTGCCTTCCTGCTTGTCATTTTTGTGACCTTGGGCCTGACCTTTCACTTCTGGAGCTCTGTTTCCCCATCTGTAAAGGGAGTAGCAGTTCTCACTCTCCAGCACTGAGGAAGAGCTGAACAAGTGGGAAAGACTCATCAGCGGCAGCGGAGTTGTGGAGTTTGGGGACATGTTATCAGAGGCATGCTTTGTCCCCTAGCTGGAGGGTGCAAGGCCCGGAAGGCGGTCAGTTTGTCCAGAGTTTTACTAGGGCCTCCCCCATTTTTGACCTTTGAGGGGGTGGGAGGGAAGTAGCGCTGTGTGTGATTGTGTGCGTGCATTTTTCAAGTTAGGACCAGGATGCGGGGAGAGCGAACCTACCATGATCAGAAGGCAAAGAGGAAAAGCGAGCTGCGCAGGGCAGTTTTCTCTTTGGAAACCTGTTCTGTTTCTTAAATGTCAGAGTGAGCAGATGGTGTGTCTGAGTTTTATTAATCATGGGTTTGTGGAGCTGGAAGGCCTGGGGGATCAGCTAGTCTGAGCATCCTACCAAGGAGGAGACTGAAGGCCAGAGAAGGCCACGGCTATGCGGCCCCCGTGATGCAGGGTGAAGCTGTGTTGGGACTTAGCACCCTCTCCCGAACCCACAGGCCTCCCACTCTACTGAATCAGACAGGTGAATGCTCCCCCCCACCTCAGGAACAGTCATCCCACCTCCCAGTTAAAAGCTGAAGCAGAGCTGATTCTAGGATAATCCACCCCACAAACAACCAGAAGTCCTGCCTTTGGGACACATGGGCCAGGATTGGGATCACAAACGGAGAATGTTCCAGCCATGGTGCTCTGTTCAGCTCAGCACAAGCTGGTGTCTGCCAGGTGCTGTCAGTGAGCTGATGGTTATGAAGCCTTGGGAACCCAGTCACTCAGCACCTGGTTCGTTGGTGGCCCAACTGGACCTACCTCTTTACCACAGTTCATCTGAGCCACATACCTCCTCCCTGCCCCAACTCTTGACTGATGCTGTTTCCTCCCCCATGGCAGCTGTTGAAACAAACTGTTAACACAGGGTACCCGGAAGTTCACCTCATCACATGATGTTATGAAATTGAAACCACCGTTTTAGCCCAAGGGGGCAGAATGGCTCTTTTGTCTTGCCTTTCGCATATATATCCTCAAACTGTTCCAGTGAGCCATGAGATGGCTCCAGCCAGGGCTATGTCCTTGGTTCTATGAAGATAGTAAGGTGGAGCTAAATCATACTAGGGTGTAATTGACTGATACTTTTCCCAGAGCATGTTTTATTTAGATTGGAGAGAAAGAGTATGGAGAAAATGGAGAGACACTGAGAGGCCCAAAGCACTGGGGCTGCCCACCTAACATGTTGGCCCCTCCCCTCTTTTTTCTGTACTAGCAATACAACACCACTGGATTCTGTACCCTTCTGATCCTATTTCCTGAACGATAAGCTCATCTCTACTTTGGAACCATTGGTTCTAAGCAGCACCAGAGAATCAGAGACCAGAAGACCACAGCACCTTTATTCATCTTCTCTACTTTTTTAAAAGACTATACTTATTTATTTTTAGAGAGAGGGAAGGGAGGGAGAAAGAGAGGGAGAGAAACATCTGGGTGTGGCTGCCTCTGTGTGCCCCCCTACCAGGGACTTGGTGCACAGCCCAGGCATGTGCCCCAACTGGGAATCAAACTGGAGACCCCTTGGTTCACAGGCTAGCACTCAATCCACTAAGCCATACCAGCCAGGGCCATCTCCTCTAATTTTTTTTAAAGATTTCATTTATTTATTTTTACAGAGAGGAGAAGAGAGGGAGAGAGAGAAACATCAATCAGTTGTCTCTCATATGTACCCTGACCAGGGACTGAACCCACAACCCAGGCAAGGTGCCCTGACCAGGAATTAAACTGGTGACCTTTGCTTTGCAGAACAACACCCAGCCAACTGTACCACACCGGTCAGGGTATCCCCTCTAGTTTTTTATGTGATAAAATTGGGGCCAAGAGAGGGCAGGTGTTTGCCTAAGACTAGGGGTAGAACTAGGTCTAAAACTCAGTTGCTCAGGGTACTAGCTGGATCCTTCATGCGACATCAGCGATTCTTAACCGGTGTGCCACAAGAATTTTGAGAACATGCGGTACCTGACTATAGTCAGGAGCACCGACCTCTTTTCCCTCAGACTGTCAGATAAAAAATGACGACAGCCAATGTCACAATAGCTGCCTGGTATGAATGAATTAGTCATACCTTTTTCTGTTTTTTGGGGGGGAGGCAGATTGGCAAAAAATGTATTTTTTGGTGTGCCACAGAGTTTAATCGTTTATGTAGTCCATGAGATGAAAAAGGTTGGAAATCACTGAGCTACATCAGTGGCTCCTAATGGGGCGATTTTGCCCCTCTCCATGCCCCCAGGAGGAGTTTGGCCATGCTGGAGACATTGGTATGGTTACAACTGGGGGTGCTACTGGCATCCAGGGTCAAGACCAGGGATGCTGCTAAATATCCCACAGTGCACAGGGCAGCCTGCACAGCCAAGAATTACCCGGCTCTGAAAGTCGATTGTGCTGACAGTGAGACATCCATGCCACATCCATGCCTTGGAAACGACTGGACAGAGGCACTGTGTTCTGGGGAGAGTATCTTGCTTCGGGGACGTCAGGAACCCCTTCAGTTCAGGCACGACCCATTGGGGAGAAATAAAGGGCAGCTCTCAGGCCATGCAGGACGGCAGAGAGAGTGGGCAAGGGAGATGCACAAGGAAAGGGAGGGGTGGGGCTGACCCAGGATTTCTCTGCAAGTGAAGGCAGAGAAGGATAAACAGGGGCCCTAGGCCGCCCACTCTGATTTGGTCACACCAAAACCCAGTGCCCAGCGTGAGAGGAGAAGCAGGCACAAAGCCACCTTTTAAGAGCCACAACTTGTTGGCCCGAGGGCTGCACAGACCTGAAGCAGCTAGGCCCAGGGGTAGACAGAGAGATCTGTGTGTCATCGCAAATGGGCAACTATGTCCTCGCAGTCACTTCTTCCCCAGTAGACACCGGCAGGAAGCGCCGTTCACAAAGGCCTTGTACCCTTGAATAGGCCTCCACCTGGTCCCTTGTGCAGGCACAGGCAGGGGAGAAGAAAGCCTCGTTGGCTTGCCCCTGGGCAGCAGAGCAGGACAGTGGCCTGGAGCAAGATCTGAGCAGGCAGGCCACACACGGGCTGTCACTGTGTCCACAGAAGGCCGCCCAGCCTGTCCAGGATTGTGGAAGCCGCATCGACGCCTGCATCTTCCCTCCCCAGGGAGGCCTTGCTCGGTGCTTTTTGACAGCTGCGTGCCAGGCCTGTGTTGGCTCCGCATAAAGCAGAAACTTGCCAACCAGAGCTGTCTGAGATTATGAAAAGACTGCCTCCAGAAGTGGCCGCCTGCCTCCCAGGAGACGTGCAAGGACAGGCAGCGGGGCCCCTTCCAGCGCTGAGCTGTGTGGCCCTGGCAGCCCCGGACGCAACCTCCCTCTGATTTCTCTGGCATTTGTGCAGCCCCCAGGAAGGAGACGCTTTGACCTTATCACTGCTTCTGACTTGTGAAGCCATTATTCCGAAGAGTTCCCAAATCCTGAGCTTGCTGGCAGCCCACTCCAGCGGCAGCCCAGACCCCAATTGAAGGTCAGTTCTATGTGTAGACTGCAACTTGCAACGTTCTTGCCTTTCCCGGGTTGTTTGTCTGTTTGTTTTGCCTTTAATTAAAAAGGGTTTCTGGGCTAAAGCCTCTTTGCCAGCTCCTACAGGAGGGAGATGAGGGGGATACCATAGAAAGCGGTTTGAAATATAGGATCTCAGCTTAAATCTACGCTTTTCCTCTTACTCTGTGACCTTGGGCAAGTCATTTTACTTCTGGACCTCAGTATGCTCATCTGAAAAGTGGGGATAACAGTAGACTTAGTTCTGTTGTAAGGATGAAATAAGATAATGTACATAAAGCATCCAGCAGCATGCTAGGCATTAAGTAAGCATCGGTCAGAAGGGTCCTTTTGATAGGCGTGTGAAACTAACACTGGCTGCTGTAACAAAGAGCTCATCATAGTGAGTTTATACACACTCACGATAGAAGTTATGCAGTAGATAGTTCTTTCTCAATCATGTGCCCACTTGATACATAGCTGGTGTAGGGCTGGGGCAGGGGCCTCTGCTCTCAGCATTTGAGGGGTTGATGGAGGTACTGCATCTTGCATACATGGACTCAGGTCATCCTGAAAGCTGATATCAGGTGGGCAGACCTGGAAGGAGAAAATGGAGGTTCATGCAGGTTTTCCTGGGCCAGGCGTGGAAGTGGCTTGGTACTTCCACCGCAGTCTCTTGGCCAGAACTTGGTTATCAGGCCCCACACATCTTCCTGGGAGGCTGAGAAATGTACTCAGGGTATGAACCCACAAGGAAAGGAGAAGAGATTTGGTGAAAAGCCCACCATCATGGCTTCCAGCTGTTTATTGTCATTGCTCCATACTGGCAGGGCTGGACGCAAAAGGCCAGTGGGACCCTTCATTCATAGTTTGATCCAGCAAGGCTGGCCATTTCCTTGCGCAGATGCCACACCTGATGACCCCCTGCAGTCCAGGTTGCTGCCCACACCCCAGCCAGCAAATGTGGGTCACCAGAAAGCCCTCCCATCCTAGTGGGGTGTTGACTTCAGCTTCATGGATGACAGGTGGCTTGAACACACAGCTCTCTAGGGACGCTGGACACCTCATCTTCAGCCAAGCCCCTGCTATAGCGATTGACCCAGCTGGCGTGAGGCCCATGGCGTCCAGCCTCGGACAACACCCCGGGCCTCCCTGGGTTGGCAGGACAGAGGGCATTCCATTTTTACAGAAGTGACAGGATGTATTAGTTTCCTGTGGCTGCTGTAACAAATCACCACAAACTGGGTGGCTTTAAACATCAGAAATGTATTCCTTCCCGGTTCTGGAGGCCAGAAATCTGAAATAAGCTGTCAGCAGGGCCACCATGCTCCCTCTCAGGGCCCTAGGAGAGACTCTTCCTGCCTCTCCGAGCTCCTGGCAGCTCCATGCATCCCTTGGCTTGTGGCTGCATCACTCTAATCTCTGTCTCTGTTTCTGCATGGCCTCTCCCCTTGTTTGCCTCCTCTCTCCATAAGGATGCTTGCCAATAGATTTAGGGCCCTTCCTGATAATCCAGGATGATCTCACCTTGTAGTCCTTAACTTAATTACATCTGCCCAGACAGCATTTCCAAATAAGGTCACACTCACAGGTTCCAGGTGAACATACGTTTTGGCGGGCCACCATTCGATCCCTAGACAAGGGCAGTTGGAGGAGGACCCAGGAGGCCTGAGACAGGACAGGACACCCTGGTGGGGCGCACCCTGCAGCCCCTGGGTAACAGGATAGCGAAAGTAAACATGCCATGCAAAGATGGGACAAGACCTGGGGAGGCAGACGTCACTGTGAGGTGTGACCAGACAGGTTGCCCTTTCCTCTTCTGCCCTCAGACTTGCCTGAGACTTCAAACATTCCACACCATCCAGTCACCTAAGGGCTGGAGCCAGATCGGGCGGGGAGAAGTGAGGGCGGGTGTGTCCCCTCCCCACGTGCCCTTGGACCAGTGGTTCCCTTCTCTTTTTTTAAATGTTTATTTATTGATCTTGGAGAGAGGGAGAGACGCACCAATTTGTTGGTCCACCTGTTTATGCATTCATTGGTTTATTCTTGTCTGTGCCCAAACAGGGGCTCGAGTTGACAACCTTGGTGTATGGGGACGACGCTCTAACCAACTGAGCCAGGGCCAGTGATTCACTTCTTGAGGCCTCAGTGTCTTCATGTACGTAATGGGGGATAGTTATTACAGCTCTGCTGTGTGGGGCGAAGAGAAAGCATGGAGGATGGAACAGTGGTGGGCTGAGGCCTTGTCCATGGTAGCTGCTATTGCCACTATTATTATCCAAAACACAGGCGTAATTATAGCTCTATTTCTGGAGCCCTTACTCCAGGCACTGCAGGGGTTGCATACCCGAGACTTTCTGGAACGCAGGGCGATTGCATCCTGTTTTCCAGCTGAGGAAACTAATGCTCGAAATGGTGCTACCACTGCCAGAGGGCACATGGTGGGTGGGAGCCCAGCTGGAATTTGAACTCTGGTCTGTTTGACTCCGGGCTGATGGTTGTGAGCGCAGACACTGGAACCTGCTCAGTTTCACACTCTATCTCTACCACTTACCGACTGGCTGTGTGTCCTTGGGCAAGGTGCTTGACTTCTCTGTGCTTCATCTAGAAGATGGAATTCCTGAGGATGATCTTGAACAGGGCTGTCATGAGGATCCAATGAGTTATCCATGAAAAATGCTTAGAACAGCAACGGGCACATACTGAGTGCTCAGGAAGCATCAGCTGGCCTGATTATCCCAGAGAGGGAAATGGAGGGGCTGACCTGAGGGGGCATTTCAGGTTAGCCATATGGTCTCCTAGCCTCCCCTCTCATCCCTTTGCTGGAGTCCTTAGGGAGCAGTGATCTCTCCAGAAGGTGAGGTCTTGGCTCAGCCTGGCCTGGACCAGAGTGCCAGCAGGCACACAGAGGCCAGAGCCCAGTGCCCCCGTGCCGCGCACCCCAGACCAGTCCGCAGCCTCGGTGCTCTCAGCATGTGCGAGGCGGCTATTTTTGTGTTCAGCTGATGCTCCTGGCCCAGTAGGCTGTCTCTGTGCTGTGGCGGCAGCAGCCCCACTAGAGGGAGTCTGGCGCCCCTCCATTTGGAAGGAACAGCTGGGGAGGGATGGGAAGGAGGGGCCCCCCTGCATCTTCAGGCTTGGGATCTGGTGGGCTCCATGCTTCTGCCAAGCAGCCGGCTCCCAGTTTGTTTTCCCACTGACAGATGCAGCGGGTTTTCTTCCCACTGCCCAGATCATGGCCTGGAGCTTCCCTCTGATCCTGAGGTGATGTGCAGGGGGGGCAGGGGAGGTCTCTCAGGGAGTTTGAGGGAGGAGTTGGCCCAGTGGTGGCCCCTCCTTAAGGACGACACTGGGAGCTCTCAACCTGCCCTTTTCTAGACGTCCAACTCTTCACCACAGGTGAGTTGAGAGAAGGAGGAGAAGGTATTTTGCGACCAGGTTCTAAGAGAGAAGCAGGCGGAGAGAAACATCCCGTCCTTGCGCAGAATCCCACGGGGTGAAAGCCCCAGAAGAGCACTACCCTTCTCACCTGGGCATTGGCAGCTGACCCAGTGCGGCCCGGCCTGGCTGGCCCTCCAGCCCCCCAGCCAGGCCATAGGCACCCTCAGGGGAGAAGTGGCACCCCTGGGAATGAATGGCTGTAGTGATGGGTTCCAAAAGCTACAGCCAAGCCACAAGGGCTAGTGGGAAAGGGAAAATCCCTCCAGCTCCCTGTTCAGCCACATTATGGCAAACAACCTAGCCATTCAGTGGAGAGTCAGCCATTAAGCAGGATTCTTGGCACGGCGGGGGTGGCTTTATGTTTTTCAGCTGTTTTGGCATTGGGTTGGGAGCTGTGCTCACCCTCCCATAGTGGATTTCCTATTTTCCTCCTTCACAAACATCCCTGTCACCAGGAACTATCACTAATTTACTTCGAGTCTCCCAGACCCAGAGCCAAAGGAGGCTTAGGTATCACTAGAATCTAACTGCTCACCTCCTCCCCAAGGGCGTGGCTAATAGCAATTAGGGCTTGGCTTGAGCACTTCGAGATAATTTGATGCAGGCATTCAAATATTTTGGGGGCCGATGTTTGCCTTTGACAGGAAAGCAAAGGTAAGCCAGTGCTGGCCCAAGGGATGAGGTCCCGTGTTCTTCCACTTTCACTCCTTTTATTTCTCACTCACCACCAAGCAAGTCAGGCCTGGGAGCTCTAGGAAGCTCTGGCTGCCTCTCTTCCCACAATCTCAATCCTGGACGGCCCAGGAGTGGCTATCTCCAGGAGGTCTTGCACAGAAGCCAAGTCGATTGGAACTGAAGACTAGAGACTCCCTTTACCATCTTTCCGGGTCCTCCCCCCACCCCCCAGCTGGGCGCATTCCCCACAGGTGGCTCCTTTTGGCACCATCTTTCCCACTTTAGCAGGGGAGGGGGGTACCCGGCAGATTGGGGAGCACCCTCCCTCTGTACCCTGCCTGTGATTGGCCCATAATTACAGGCTTATTGCCTGTACAGCTATTGTGTAATGACATGTTTGCAAATTAATTTTTATGGCTCCTGCCATTAGCATATACAGTAGAGGAAGGTTTAGTATTAATTACTACTGTTGTTCGTGTAATCCCGGAGAATTAAAAACCAATAAAAGAATGACAACAGAAACTGATAGTTTAGGATCCTTAAAAAATAGTTATTTTTTTTCCCTCCAAGTAGGAGCAGAGGTTTCCAAGTTTAGGAGGGATTAGGGGGGTGGGTCACAGTTCTCCCTGGTCATCGGCTGCGCGCCCCGGACCCCGTACTCCCACAGGGGCACAGATTATCAACTATGCCGGTGATAAATGGGTGATAAATATGTGGGAGGAGAAAGCGGGGTTGAAGTGGAGGCCGGCTAGGGTGGGGGTGGGCGGGCAGGTGCCGGACCTCGATCTGCCTCACCCGCTGCAGTCTACCTCGCAAGGCAGCCGCCCGCGACCGGCACAGTGGGAGGTGCGGGCAGCGCTGAGCACGCCGCCATGCAACCCCGGAAACAAAGGGCCGCCGCCGCCGAGGGCCGGGCACGACCTCCGGGGTCAGAGCGGGGCGGAGCGGCCAGATGCTGGCGGCGGGCGGCCCGGAGCAGTCCCTACGTCCTCCAGGGAACCCGGGCGAGCCCCGCCGCCCGCTGAGAGGGGACACTGGGAGGGGCGCAGCAGGGGCAGGGTGAGGATTAGAAGATGCTTCTAGCACCCCCGGGCGACCCAGTCGGTGGTGGTGGCAGGGAGGAGCGCCACCACTCCCATGGCTCCCAGCGCTCCTCCCAGTTCATTTAAGATTGTTCAGGCTTGGGGCGGGGGTTGAGTGGCATGGGGGTGTCAGAAGGCACTCTGGATTCCCCCATCTCTTACAGTTTACTCTCCGGAACTCTAGAGTATCATATTCCGGGAGTTCAGTTGCCATTTGAAGCCGCCGCGTTTAGCAGGGACCCCGGGCTGTTGCTTGGGGACCCCTGATTTACGCAGTGGCTGGGAAACATTGGCAGGAACCCAAGCTTGGCGTGACCGCGGTGCCCCGCGACGCGTACCTGCTGCTCAGGTCTGCTCCTCAACCATGATGACTGTATCTGGAGTCAAAGGGTGACCCCTTAGTGTCACCAAGTCCCTATTCCTCTGGTTGTGCCACACAGGAGCCCTTCAGAAGGTAAAAGGGCTTGAAAATAAATTGTTATATCAAGAGGCAGCTTTGCAGCGAGCGTTTAAGTGTGTGTGCGCGCGTGTGCGTGCGCGCGCGCACCGGGCGTGGGTAAATGGATCCTGTCTCTTTAAAATCGCTGGGCTGGACAATGAGCGCACAGGATGTGGTTTGGCGGCAGGGTTTTTTCCCCTTCGATTTGGGGAATTATCACATGGGGCCTTCTTGAACTGGTGTGAAAGAGAGGCGGCGTGGGGAGGAGAGATACAGGTTCCACACTCACACTCTGTGCAGTTGATCGTTTTCTTAAACCAAATTAGCCAGGGCTCTTGTTACTATGGTGCAGCCGGGGCTTGCAGAATCCCAGTAATAGCATTTATTAGGTCTATTTGCCTGGAAGCATGCCTTCCCGGATCTGATAATGCACCAGTGCAGGGAGAGTGTGGGAGATGGTATCAAGCATTTGATTACACTTGCAACAGGGATTTTTACGGGGTGGGGTGTGGAGTGAAGGGTGAGAGGAATAGGTGAGAAACCACTGGCCTTAGAAGCTCACCCCTGGTCCGTCGGTGTGTGCGTTTCCGCAGCCCCGCTGCCCCGAGTGGGTTTCACAAAAAGCGGACCTAAGCCCCCCGCAAGGTTTGGGGATCCTCTTTCAGGCCCCGGCGGCGAGTGAACTGCCCGCTCCCGCAGCTGTCAGACGTGGGTGGTGAAGGAGGGAGGGCGGGCGGGCGGGCAGCCAGAGCGCAGAATTGGGCAGCCGGAGGGGGAACCAGCGGCGCCCGCAGCCGCCCACTGTTTACAAGCGGCCCACCCTTTAGGGCAGAGGGGAGCACACCGCTGCCAGCAGCAGCAGCAGCAGCAGCACCCTCTTCGGGCTTGGAGAGCGGAGGCCTGCTCTCTGTGTCCCGATCCCGGTTTGCTGCGCGGCTCATCGGCCGCGCGGGGGGAAGCTCGCAAGTGAAACTATTATTATCGCCCTGCGAAGCATGGAGCTCTTGGAAGATGCCGCGTAGAGACGGAAGGAGCCGCCGCCGCCGCCGCCGCCTGCAACCGCCCGCCGCTGCGCCCCTACCCTTTTGCTTTCATTAGGGGAGACAAATCTGCTGTCAGGCAGCCAGCTTTCCAATTTACCGATAATGATTCTTGCATGAAAATTGATCGAGGGGCTCTCCACCGCCGTGCGCTCTTGCCTCCCCACTCTCTTGCTCCTTCTGCCTGGGCGCCCGGGCCCCCCGCGAGTTTTCTCCCCCCCCCCGCCCTCTGAGTCCGTAGTGGGACGCAGGGCCAAGGAGATAAGCAAAAAGGGGGGTCGGGAGGGGGAGGGGAGTCGGCTCCTCGGCCTGCTTTCTCTTGACCGAGACTTGTTTGCAATCGCTGCCTCTTTTATTTACGAGAAGAAATCTCCCCCTCGGTACTTCTTGGCTGTTTGGGTATTAATTTTCTCCTCTCCCCTCTCCCGCTTGCCCCCTCCTCCTCTTCCCCCGCCCCTCCTCACCCAGTAGCTAAGGGGAAACGAAAACAAAGCCGATTTCTCCTTGGCAACAAGAGATACCCCCTTCTGCCCACCCCCCCCCCCTTTCCTTTTTCCTTCTGGTTCTGAACGTGAAACCCTGTTGGAAACAGGTCCCTTGACCCTCGCCCTTGACATTCAAATGGCTGAATGGAAGAGAGATTGCTACTCGCAGTCTTGGGGGCTGCTTTTTTTCTCTCTCATTTTTCTTTCAAATGAGTAATCCCTGAAGATCTTTACCCCCCAATTTCATCACCCTCACTCCCCCCTTTATTTTTCTCGCGCTCGTCTCCGTTCTCCCGCCTGCTTCCCTCCGCCGTGCGCCCCCCTCCTTTTTTTATTTGCATCTCAAGTCCAAAAGGCAGAAAATACACACGCGGCGAAGACACCGGGCAGCCGTGGAGGCTCCGGCCCGTCCTTGGTCGTCAATTACCTCATTGTGGATTTGCCAGGGCCAAGGTGGCCGAAATTGCCGGGGCGCTGGCAGATAGGGAGCCTTTTGATCATTTTAGGGAGGAAGGGGAAAAAAAGGAACTGATTTTTTTCCCCCGTCGCTGTCGGGATCGCTCTTTCGCCTTTATTTTATTGTTTTGGACATTTTTGAGTGCCGTGGCTTGCACGGCGCTTTTTGTCTCATTGCTGGGTTTTAAGATTTTTGTTTTCCCCTTCTTCATCCCTCTCGGACCACTATGGAATTCTAATTTGAATCATGTTTGGATTGAAGCCGCCCCTGTATTACTTACCAGGTAAGTGAGCTGTGCGCCTCCCCGGGTCCCGCGCGGCGCCGGCGGATCCCGGGTCGCCACCCCACCCGACTCCCCTCAGCCTGGATTAGCGCAGTGGGTCCGCTGAGCCCCTCGTGGGCCGGTGCGCGGGGCCCCGGCTGCTCCAGCAGCGATCCAGCCGTACTGTGTATGCTACGTGCGGCGGGGAGCGCCCACCGCCCGCCACCCCCACCGCGCCGCCGCCGCCTCCGGGGGTTGCGCGTCTCGCTCCTTTTGTCTGCCCGGAGCCGGCTCCGCGGCGGCGGCGCAGCGAGCGGCGGAGGCACTCAAGCCTTGCGAGGTGAATTAAGCACCGGGTGTGAAGTTACTTTCCTGCAGGCTGACGCGATCGGGTGGCGTGCGCCCTCCCCCAGTCCCCAGTCCCGGGTTCTTATTTTCCTCTGCCTCCACCCAGCCCAGTGCGTGGTCTCTGCGGGAGCTTGACGAGCCCGCCCCCACGCCCCCCTTCCTGCCTGGGATTCCCTGGAAGGTTCTGTGCCTGCCGAGGTCAGAGGAGGGGGCCAGGGGAAGCTCAGGAGGGTGGTTGGCGTGGCTTCCTGTTTTCCTAACCTTCTTGTGCGCTGACAGAAGGCTACCCAGTAACTTTCTGTTTCGGGGCAAGTCGTGCTTGCAGCCCAAAGGGGAACAGAGGGGATGACAACAGGGGGTTGAGGTGGTGAAACCTCTCTTGAATTCACCTTATTTGGACTTGGAAACCTTAAAAATAATTACACGTAGGCTAAAGGGAAGCTGTCGGGCCAGAGGTTTCTAGCGAGGGAGATGGGAGACTTAGCGATCTCTGGAACTCTACCGCTGCAGCGCTGTCACTGGCCCCTTGCCCCCAACACACAGGAGGCCCTGGGGCCGGGAGGAATTCACCAGGCCTGCCCCCGCGGGGCCACGTGACCTACAGGTCTGGAAGGCAGGTCTGCGTGCGACCTTGTTCTAGGAATGCGCAGTGTTTTTATTTTCCCTTCCTTCCTTTGAGAGTTTCATCTTCGCCAGGCGTTGACACAGTTCTTGTAGAAGTTAGGGCATCTGTGGATCTGGGGGTGGGGAGACGTTGGGGTGCCTGGGGAGGAGAGGGCAAATGTCTGAGCTTCTTCTATTGCGCTTTTGAAAATCTGCGGAAGGGGCTTCCTTGGAGGTTTGTTTCTGAACTGTTTGGCTGGGGAAGGTGCATGTGGCCAGGTGTTGGGTTTGCTTCCTTTTGTGTTCAGAAGCCCCTGTGACTTTGCTGAGGCTCCCACAGGTCCTGGAGTCCCTGGAAGAAGCGTGGGGGGAAGGAATGGGCCTTGGCAGGACCCAGGTCTGCTGAGTGTGGCCCTGGCTGCCTTGAACTATGGCAAACGTTTTCCCCAAGTTCAGAGAGCAAGAGAAGGGGGGTGGAGAGGGGGGGATAGGAAGGTCTCCTCTCTGTTCTGTGTGAAATCTGTGCATTTACTCTGTTTGAGTTTCTTTGTGACTGTTTGAGGTCCCCCATTCTTCCCCAGGAACTGACACGTACACCACTTTTACAGGGAGAATATTTACAGGAAGAAAGGTCTCCACTTTCTTCAACTCCTTTGCCCTCACTGCCTGAAATGCAGATCCACAGGCACTTCCCCTCCCTCCGCACTGCCCTTAACTGATTCAGTCCAAATTAGAACCGGAATCCCTAACTGACAGAAGGGTTGTGTTCTAACACAGGGCCCAGTCCTCCCTGGCTCAGAGCCCAGTGCATGGGAGCTGGTGCCTGGTGAGCTGCACCAGAGCCCTTTGAACCCAAGCTGTGGCTGACCATTCCTGCCATGGCCTGCTTCCCGGGAGTGTGAGCTGTTGGAAAGCAGCGACAGTTTCTTTCCTCTTTGTATCTGCAGCGCTGCCCCCGCGCCGCCCCCCCCCCCCACACACCTCCTACGCGCTTGCCTTGCCTCGTAGACACTCAGTACAGGTTTGTGGCAAGAATGAATCTTCTTAAGTACAAGGCATCTTAAAAACCCAGGTGCTTGTAATCGACACCCCACTTCACCTGCCATTGGGTGGCTGCTAGGGCATGTTTATTCATCAGGTGACCGATTTTCTATTTACACTGGAGCCTTGGTAAGAAAAGGAGGAAGTGTCAGGCTAGGAAATTCAAAGCAATTAAGGGAAATCAGTCCTGGCTGGTATAAGGTCTCAATGACGGGACTGGACCCCAGGGAGGTCAGGAGAGGTCAGGAGTATGGCAGGTCAGGCCCTAAGTCAGTCTCCACTAGAGTTTTCTTTTCTTTTTTTTTTTTTTATGGCCCTACTAGGATGTTGTACTTTATAATTTTGATGTAATAGTGTAGAACAGCGATTTTTAACCTTTTTCATCTCATGGCACATATAAACTAATTACCAAAAGGCTGCAGCACTACCAAAAATGTATTTTTTGCACACCTGACAAAAAAATGTAGGTATAATTCTGATTCATTCACACCAGGCAGCTATTGTTGTGTTGGCTGTTATCGGTTTTTTATTTGACAATCTAAGGGCAAAGAGGTCAGTGGCCCCGATTTAATCGTCAGGTATTGCATGTCTTTAAAATTTTTGTGGCACACCGGTTGAAAATCGCTGGGGGAAGCTTAACTGGGAATAACCACGGTCAAGTACAGCTCCTCCCATGGGCTTCTTGCAGTCAACTCATCTCCGAGCAGTAGCCGTAACTGTAAAAGAAGTGACCTGCTTCTCTTGCTAGGGCTTCACGGAAATCTCTCTGGTAGATCACTCCCACCCTCTGAGATAGGTGCCGGTGCCTCCCCATTTCACGGAGGAGGAAATCAAGGCTCAGAGGAGCGCAGTGATTTGCCCGGCTTGGAAGTGGCGAGCTAGGGCAGGAAGCTGGCTGCTGCCCCCCATGCTGGCCAGGCCAGGTGCTGTGGCTTTGTGGCCTTAGAGCAGAGGCAGAGAGAGCCCTGCCTGCGGAGGCCTGATGCCAGGTGCTCTCCAGCTTCTGGAACCTGGTCCAGTCCCTGAAGCCAGGTCCCGTCCCAGTGTCTATAACTGCAGGGAGTGAGAACCTGCCCGTCCAGTCGTTACCCCAGTGGCGCTTGGCAGGCTGGCAGCGGGCGCTGCTCTTCCGGTTTGACAGGCGACAGGATCAAGGCTGTGCAGTGGAGGTTTGAAGTTCAGCTCCGCCTCTTCTCAGACGTGACATTGGGCGACTTGAGCCCAGCCTCAGTTTTCCCTAGTGGGAAGTGGGACCCATAATTGTATCGACCTCAGTATCAGTGCAAGGCAGGGGTTGGCGATCTCCAGCCTGCTGCCTGTTTTTGTAAATAAAGTTTTATTGGCACACAGCCATGCTCGTTCTTCTACGCACGGTCTGTGGCAGGCTTCCTGATGCAACAGCAGGCCTGCCACGCCTAAAATATTTATTACCTGGCCCTTCGTGATAGGGAAAGTTTGTCGACTTCTGGTTAGATTAAAGGAGGGAATCCTTGCAAGGCACTGAGGATGGTGACTGAGACAAAGTTCGTGCTCACCAAGTGATAGCTGCAATAATTATTATCATTAAGGCAAAATTATTTGCAGAGAGTTGCAGGGCTTCTTTGTGGTTGAGCCTGGACTTGAACTCAGGTCTTTAGATGGGGCCCCTGGTCCCCAGGACACAGCGTCTGGCCTCTGTGAGTGCTCCTTCACTGGTGGGGGTGGGGAATTGGTGTCCCTCAGAGGAGCTCTTCGTGTGTTGGGAGAAGGAGGCCCTGGGCACTCGTGAAGGGAGCTGGGACCAGTGGGTGGGTGGGGTCTCAGACTTGACTTCTGCATGCACGTGCCAGGTGCCCCCTTTTCCTGAACCCCACCGGACTTTGAGCTCCAGGCAGGCGGGGACTGTGTGTCCTTCATTCTTGGCTCGGCGCCAGACCAATAATAACAATATTAAAAATAATGACGGGGAAGAAGTGACTACTTCTCGAATGGTGCCCATTCCATACCAAATATGCTCTTAATTGAATCCCACTTGCCAGCTAAGGAAACTGAGGCGCAGAGGGTGAGTTCATGCAGGCAGTGAGTGGTACAGTCGGGCTTTGACCCCAGGAAGTCTGGCTCCAGAGTCCCTGCTTAATAAATATTTGTTGAACGAGTGAGGGAGGGAATTGGCCCTGCCGGCCCCCTTATCTTGTTCCTGGAGTTCGTGAGGGAGGACTCCTCAGCTGTCATCTGACCCCACCCCTGTCCCATGCTGAACTCTAGGTGACCCTGGTTTGCCGGAGGGATGGACTGACCACTGCTGGAATCTTCAGCCAATGAGGAAACTGAGGCCTAGAGGGGGCTGGGGCTTGGCCCAAAGCTACATGGGCTGCTGGTGGCTGCTCTTGGAGAAGCTGGGTCCCCCCAGGGCCTTTTCCCTTTTACCCAGCTGCCTCCTGAGGGTCAGCCTGGCCCGGGCCTATCTGCACAGCCTTTGACCTGCTTTGCAGAGCATTGGGCCTCCCCTACTGGGAGCGGGGCTAGAGGGGGTGCCCCCGGGAGGTAAACCTTGGCCCAGGCAGCATGTAGGATTTATTTTTCACATCCCGCACTGCTTCCAGGAAGCCCTAATGTGAGGCTGTTGTGGGTCTCTGGTCAGGCCCAGCCGGGCTGGGGGAGGCAGCTGAAGGTGAGTTCAGTCCAGAGCCACTGACCTCCAGCTGCTGGCTCTCACAGCCCCCTGGTGTCACCTCAGCAGCTGAAGCTAGGAGGGGGTGTCTGCCGTTGCCAGCTGTGGCCGAGCTCATGCCTGGCCCTGGCTTGTCCTGGGAATCTGTTGGGTCCTAAGAAGCCCAGGGCTTTGGGCAGGCTCCAGAACCACCCCAGGCCTGCCCTGGGAGCAGGTTGGGCCTGATGGGATCTGATTCGGATAAAAGGACAGCATTGCTATTTCAGTTGTGATTGAGAAAGCTGCTTATTTACAGCTCAGAAACTCAGCGGGGACAAGCATTTCAGCTCCCATCTAGCACTTTCCAGGCAGTCACTAATTAATCTTCCGATACCCCTGAGAAATGGGGAGGGGCCGCCACATTTCCATCTGTCGGCTGGGAAAGCCAGGGGCCCTTTTGTCCCAGCTTCGGGCCCAGCCCTTCTCCGCCGGGCTTGGTCTGGTTCCCACCCCCTCCCCGACCCCCCATCCCACTCAATTTGGTTCTCATTAAGATTTTTTTCTTGCTTAAATGTGTTGTTCTTACTTCATGGGTGGGAATCTGATATCACCCCATTGGAAACTCTCCTGCTCCTTATCTTCTTGCCTCTTGGAGTCAGGAGAAGTTTCTTTTAAGCTCTCGGAACAGTCATTATGATACCTGGATTCCTGCCCTAGAATGAGGCAAGGATGATGGTTCTCTTCCTTCTGTGCAGGAGGAAGTGGGGCGGGGTGGAGGGGTGGCTGGCCAGGGCCACCCAGCTCCCAGAGACAGAGGCAGTGATGCATGTGTCTGGACGTGGGCTTCTGTTCCAAGGCCAGAGCTGCATATCACTTGTCCACCTTCCCCCGGATGTGGACATGTGTGAGTGGTGCAGCCCCGCTGTGCTTCCTTCTCTCCACTGTCAAGTGCAAATGGGCCCCTCCAGTCAACCAACCTACCCTGCATTTTGCAGCTAACAAGACAGAGGTCTTGTTGGACCTGTTGACTTCTAATTCTTCTGAGATCTTTGGTGAGGTTGTGTTGGTGCACATAGCCTCTTCATCTATTAGGGTACATCCTGTCATACTCTACTTTGCGGGGGTGAAAATCAGGCTTTTATATCCCCTAAAGTAGTCTTTCCCAAAGGGCAGTGGACTTCCCTCTTAGGGGTCCTCAGCAAAGCAGTTTTGCATCCATATATGGAACTATCTCTCCATGGTGGTCCAGCTACGCAGTCAGAAATTTCGAAGGCTTTGGGGCAGCGTGCTTCATGGAGGGAGTCCATTAGAAGGGAAGAGGGAATTTGGGGGTGAGGGAATAAAAATAGATGCAGTACTTTTTTTTTAAGAGCTCCATATAGATTTAAAGTCCTTTTGTTAATTTAGGAACATAAAACTGTGTGATGTATGGCTTGGTTTGCTCGTAAAATTACTAAGTGTGGCATATTTAGAGCCGTGAAAGCTTGGGGTAAAAGGGAAAAAAATCAGTGAGGACTTTTTTTACAAGTCTTTAGGGGAAAATGCATTTTTTCTGGCTCTTTCCCACTGATGCCAGGCCCTCCACAGCTCTGGCTGGGGTTGATAGTTGCCCTGAGCCTGGATTATACCTGCGCTGGAAGCTGAGGGGGCTCTGGGGGGAGGGGCTGGCCTGGGTGGAGTTGAGCCAGGGCCAGGCTGCCCCCAAGGCCTCGGCCTTGAGGGATCGGTCTTCCTCCTGCCCCTTCCCGCAGCGAGACAGGAAGTGCCCTGTGACCAGGCCTGGACTGCTGCCCATTGGGCATCTGGCCACTTGCTTAATGGTCTGCGGGGCTGGGAGTCGTAGAACACAGGGCTTGGAAGGGACCTCAGAGGTCAGACAGCCGAACCCCTCCCTTCTCTTGATTTGGTGGTCTCCTGGGACGCCCCCTCCCGGCAGACCTGCCATGCCCCCATAGGTTACCAGAAGGTCGCTTTTCACACAGAACGTGCACGTGCATTTGACCTAGTTCTGGCCTCTCCTGGATATCGGCACCCACAGGGTGCCTGGCCCTGCGCTGTGCTGCCCAGGCAGGCGCAGTGAAGGAGCGCTGTGTCTTATCCTCACGTTGCTTCAGAAACAAACAGGGCTCAAGATGAGCAAGGACGAAGTACCCTGGAATCTCCCAGGACTACCCTGGTAGAGGAAATCCAGGAAGGCTCCACAGAGGAAGTGGCATTGGAGGCAGGCCTTGGACGTAGGCCTTGGACGTGAGGAGTGCAGAGGGGGTGAGGCTGGGTGGAAGGATGCCAGTGCAGTGAAGAGGGATGAACAAAAATAGGGAAGCCACTCTGAAAATACTCAGCATGTCAAGTTCACGTCAGGCATGTTGAGAGTTGGGTGCTGGGCCATCCCTGTTCTGTTGGCGAGGGGCGGGGGGCAGGGGGAGGCTGTGGATTGAGTCATCCAGGGTGCCAAATGGTGGTGCTGAGGGACCTGTGTAGAATTTTCTGGGAGTGCAGAGGAGGCAATGATTGGGTTTGGGGTTGTCATGGAGGTGGTGTCTGAGAGACCACAGAGAGGAGGTGACATTAGAACTGGCCTTTCTACTCTGGGGGTGACCCACAAGGGATCTACCCTCTTCACCCCTGCTGTGCATTTGAGAAGCAAAGCCATTGATTCTGCCCTGCTTCTCAGCAGCACCCTCTTGTGTCAGGGCTCTGAAGCTTGTGTATCCTTTAAAGAATCTGGTGTCCAGAGAGCAGCGCCCCTTTCAGGCACTGAGTGTCCTGGTACTGAGGCCCGGAAAGAAGAGCGAGCCGCCAGGATGGCATTTCAAGTAGAAGGGGCATCACTCGCCATCAGTAGTTGTGGGCTCTTGGGTCTGTCTCCTGCTTGGTGCCAGGCCTGGGAGGCCATACAGATGCATCAGGACCAGTCCTTGAGTGCAGGCAGGGCAGACAGGGCCTAGCTGGTGGGAAGTGGAGTTAATCCCGTCAGGGGGCTGGGCCAGGCCCCTGGGAGATGGTAGCCTTCATACCGGGCCTCCCAAGAGGGGCAGGAAGAATAGTTTTAGGGAGAGGGAAGAGCTTGGCGGAGTGGGAAATGAAGCCTGTGGGTGGGAATCACATTCTTGAGGGTCTTGAATGCCATAAGGCCAGTGACTTGAATTGGAGTCTGTTGTAAGTAGCGGGGAATCCAGGATTTTTAAGCAGCCGCGTTCATCTGATTTTTTCAACACCTGTTTATGACAGGCAGGCACTGGCCCAGGCACACAGGAATAGCTGAAAAGCCTCCAAGGGCCATGCTTCTGTGGAGCACCTGTTCCAGCAGTGAGCACACTGTGCTTTGTCCCCCAGTGCTGGCTCTGGAAAAAAGGAGAGTGGGGAAGGTAGGCGGGTAGCTGGAGTGGGCAGAGCCTGGAGAAAAGGGAGGTGTTAGCCCTGACAAGATCTAAGGGGAAGTGCAGAGGGTCAAGCATATGCAAAGGCTCCCAGGCCCCTAGGATGTCTGCGTGGCCTTGCGGCTGCAGGGGCATAAACCACGGGAAGAGGGGCAGGGCATGAAATGGGAAAGCTGGAAGCAGAGGAGGGGAAGATACATGATTTGTGCTTTAGTTTCCCCTCCCCCATCTGGCTGCAGGGCTAAGGTGGATCCCAGGTGGTCAGGAGGGCATCAGGGAGGCCAACCTGCAGGCTGCTGCTATTGCCCCAGACGAGAGGAGGGCAGCGGGCTCGGCCAGACTTGCAGTTGGGGGTGGGAGGTCGGGATCTGGAGGTAGAGATGGGTTGGATGTCAGAGCGCCTTGTCCACATTTGTTTTAGGATGGCTCCGACAGTGTCCCTCGTGGGAGCAGTCAGCAGAGGCTCCCCTTACATTGATGGGGTGCTGCAAGAGGAGGGGTGGGGCAGTAGCCTCTGAGTACGGGGTCTGCGAGGAAGAGCAGGAGTGTCATCACGGCTGGTGACCTGGGGACGGTGGGGAGTGGGGGTGAAGGTGGGGAAAGTGGAGGCTGAGTGTGGGCTAACACCTCAGTGGTTTCCAACTTGGGATTCCCGGGCCAGCAGCACCTGCAGCCGCTGGAGCTGTGTGAGGTGCAAGGTCGTGGGACCCCCTGGAGAGGGCTGAGGCAGAACCCGTGGTGGGGTCCTGCAGGCTGTGTGTTCGCAAGCCCTCCAGGGGATTCTCATGCTCCGTCAAGTGTGAAAACTGGTCTCACACGTTGGCCTAACTGCGGAAACTGAGCTGGGCCGACTGAGCCTCTAAGAAGTTTGGGGCTGTAATTTTCAGAGTCCTCGGTGAGTGACAGAGCAGGCCTGGCAGATGCCTGCAAGGCCTCAGGCCAAGGGGGGAGGGTGGAGAAGCGTCAGGAAAAGTCCCCTAGAAAGATGGTGGTCAGTGGGGTTTCTGGGTGCATTCTTGGGAGAGGTGGGTGAGGGGCCAGGTTCCGGGGTGGCCTCTGCAGGGTCTGTGCAGCAGGCCTTGCAGGACAAGGCCGGCAAACTTCTCTGATGCCACAGTGCTGAGTCGGAGCACGGACTCGAGAGTGAGGGCGCTGGGTTCCACCCTGCCTCTGCTCCTGACTGCTGTGTGGCTCTGGGCAGGTTACTTACCTTCTCTGGGCCTCGGTTTCCTTGTTTGATGGGGCCAGTGGTATTGCCTCCCTCCTGGGATTGTTGTGAGCACTTGATGAGTTAGTCTTTGGAAGCCCAGGTCAAGCCCCGTAGAACCATTAGCTTTGATTACTGTTTGGATTAATAGTTCCCAGCTGTGGGCTTCGTGCCACCCATGTCCTGGATTCTGGGCGGATGTCAGAAGAGGGAGCCCTTCCCGAGGGACCTGGCTGAGTCCGTCTGGATGCCGGGGAGGTGGCCGGGGTCAGGGCAGGCACTTGCCCATGGGGCTGGAGGCCAGTGGGAGCCGGTCTGCTCAGACTCCTGAAATGGCTTTCAGCCAGCAGGACTGTGTGCGGCGCCCTGGTCGCAAGATGGCAAGTTCTAAATAAGTAAAGAAGAAATGGAGTCGCCTTGATTAGATCGTCCTGGCCCCTTTCCCGCTGCCCCCAGCGCCCTCCCCCACCGCCGCACCATAAAAGCTGAATGGGGTGAACCCTAGCCCCCGAGTCCCAGTGAATGGCAGGCGTCAGTGCCTTACCATCTTCTGGGGTGAGTTTCATTTCAATGAATTTCTTCCTCAACCTCCCCCCACCCCCAGGAGTCCAGTGTCACCCTCAAGCGCAGCCAGAGCCCTGAGGCAGACAGCACCTTGTCTCATACACTGGACCTGCTTTGAAGCTGCCCGACACTGGTCCCCACCCCCTTGTCACTCTTGTCCTATAATTCATTTAGGATTAGCTTTCAGACCTCCTCAACAGTCCTAACTTCTGTTGTCTTGGTAACTGTGTCAACCGTTTGCTGGTTTCCCGTGATTATCTGACAAGAGAAAGGGGGGCAGGCAGGGAACATAAAGGAAGGGGAGGAGGAGATAATGCCTGGGTCTTAATTGAACTCACTGGAGGGGCCCGGCGGGGTGGGGCTGCCTGCTGGAGAGCAGCCGGAGAAAGGCACGGAGAGGTGCGGCAGGGCAAGCCCTTGCGCTGCGGAGAGGGGGGCAGCTCACGCAGGCTTCTCCGGCTCTGGGACTGAGTGTCCAAAGTATCATCAGCCTTTATCTCGGATCTCAAGGGCCCAGGGACAAAGGTGTCACTCCCCCTCCCCATCATTTCCCTTTTGGGAAGTTCCACTCACAGGCAAATTTCAACCAGTCTGCACTTCAGCCCATGGTGCCCACGAGCAGTTGTGGGGCTCGTGGGTGGGCCTGCAGGGGCCCAGGACACCCTGGGATGGAGGGAGACTTCATAAGCACGTGTGGGTATAAAATAGTGTCATTTGATTGTGCTCACAGATGCCACGGGTCCGAGTTCAGAAAGGGCTTGGCAGGACACAGCGGCCTTCCCTGCGCCTTGATGCCCGGGGCCTCCGCTAGGAGGACTGGGAGGCTGGAGGAGATGCTGGCTGTTGGCTGGGACCCCAGCTGGGCTTCTTCACAACCCTCGGCCTTGGGAAGCCTGTACTTCCGACCCGGGAGCTCAGGGCTCCAAAGGCAGGTGTCCCAGCTCCCAAGGGGGAAGCTACATGACCATGTAGGACCTAGCCTCAGAAGTCACCGGGTGTCACTTATGCCCCAATCTGTTCATGACAAGGGAGGGCGAGCCCTCCCAGGTGCACTTGGACAGGAGGTAGGCTCTACCTTTTTTGATGGGAGTGGGGCGGGTGGCAAAATGTTAGGCGAGCGTATGGGACAGGAGATGGCATTGACGTCGCCTCTTTGGGAAATGACCTGTGACACACACTCCCCCCACCTGCCATCTCCACGTCCAGGCAGACAGTGGCCTTGCCTTTGCCAGAGGAAAAGATGCCATCTTTTCCCAGGGACAGCTTCGGAAGTGTCCTGAAGATGTATGTGGCTTCAACCACAGGCCTTGGCGCTCAGGTGGGGCAGCTGGGAGGCGCATGCCCAGGTGGCCTCCCCTGGCAGGGAGATTCCCCAATTTCAGGTTCCCCAGCCAGGTACAAAGAGAGGTTGTCTCTCAAAATAAGGGTATGGTTACTCATTGCTGAAGAAAGACCAGCCCCTCACCAGGATCAGTGGGAAGACCAGAGTGCCTTTTGGGGAGCTGCTAATGAGCTATGTCTGATTTTTATGAAACTCCATGGTAAATTATTAATTCGTGCCAGAAATGAAAGTGTGGAACTGGATAGGCTCATGAATATTCATCCTGGACTTCAGCACACAGGGGTTGATCAGTGGTAAGAGCGGCCAGCTCGACTCCTGACCCAGATATGGGCGAGTTACCTGGGAGGAGAAACCTGTCACTCTTCTCCCTCAGTTTCTCCTTCCAGAGATGGGATCGATAACTCATAAATCATTAGCGCAGCTGCAACTAGACCGTCCTGAGGCCAGCTCGCGAGAGGGCAGTGTTAGCCTGGTGGCTCCTGACCCTCGAGTTTCCCATCGCACTGTCGGCATCGTGGAGCTGCTGACGTGGGTAAAGCCCGCATGGAAAGAACTGGACGCCCCCCCATTCCCCTGCCTCTGCTCCTCCCTGAAGTCTCCTGGGGCTCAGTGCTGGGGACCTCAGAGAGAGGAGGGTCCCTGTGCTGGGCACTCTGGTCCTGGTGGAATATCGTAGGCCCTCCCCCATATTTGAACTCACTGCGCGTGGTAAGTTAGCCTTTCCAGGATGGTGCTGCTGGGACCCGCTCCTCCTCAGCAAAACCCGGCTTCCTCGCATGGGAACGCCTTAGCCCTCTGTCTAGCTTGACCTCTGCCTCTCCCCCACACCTTGGTTCAGGCTGTTCCTGCTGCCTAGGGTGCCAGCTCCGGCTCCCGGAAGCCTCAGTGGGCTGACCCCCTTCGGACTGGTTATTCCTTCCTCTGTGATCCCAGCTCATAATAAATCTGGAGCCACCTTCCAACCCAGCTCGCTCTTTATAAGGGAGCACAGTGTGGTAGTTGAGCTCATGAACTCAAAAGCCATTTACTTCTTGCGAGATCCCGGGCAGCTTACTGGAACGCACTGTGCCTCAGTGTACTCATGTGCAAAACGCAGAGGATTATATTTCCTGAGATTGCTGTGAGAACTGAAAGCGTTTGTACATTTCAAGTACTTGGCTAGCATGGCACGTAGTGTGTAGCAGGTTCCCCCTAAGCGCTTGCCTGCTAGCGAGGGCAGTTGTCATCATCACCTTCTTGCCCCCGGGAATCACAGCTCTGGGGCAGATGTCCCAGGCACAGGGGGCATTTGCTGTTGATGACAGTCTCCTGTTAATGTGGGTTTTCCCTGCTTCTTGGGAACCGGTGGCTTCAGTTCCTGCTGTGGTAGCGGCCTGCCCTGGGGAAGGCCTCCGGGCTGCGGCAGCTTCTGTGGGTTCGGACTGCCTCTCCCGGGGCTTATCACCTGCACTCAGTCTGGACAGGCCCGTTTGCATTGCAACCCCTGGAGATCCCTCTGCGAGGAGTTGAGGCCACTTCCTGCCCGAGCCCTGGGGGTGGAGGCAGGGGTTTCAATCCCTGCCTAGCAGAGGAGGACACAGAAAAGCCCGGTTTCTGGCGGCTTCCGGGGTTGCAGCCAGGATGTGAAAGTGGCTCTGGGTTCCCAGGCTGAACTGACTACTCCTCACGGTGAACTTTTCAGAGAAGCGGCTCTCGGGGGCAGGCTGAGCGGCCAGATGGGATTCGAGGTGGCCTGTCTGAGCCCAGACACACAGGCTGGTTCAGGGGCCTCCTCCCAGTGGAGGTGGAAGAGTTCTGGATGGCCTTGGCACTTGGTCAGTGTCTGCCTTTGAGGCCTTGGTGTCAAGGGAGATCCTCAGAGCCCAGCGCTCTCTCGCTCGCTCCTGGGAAGCTGCCAAGTATGTGGCGGTGAGAAGGACCGCCCTGAGGGAGGAGAGGCCTCACCCTTGACCCACATCTACCAGTGATTCCCCGGCACCTTCAGGGTCCTGCAGGTGGGCTGTTGGCGGGCTCCTGGAGAGCTGACACCTGCTGTGTGACAAAGCCATGGCACTTGATCACTGCCTGCAGAGAGGTTCATGAAAAGCCTGCAAGGTTTTATTTGGCTTATTGAAACCAATAACTGCACCTGCCTGCTTTTCCTCCTGGATTTTCATGTCTTTGACTCAGAGCTCTGTCACCTCCCAGGTGCTCAGCCTAGGAGAGAGGCAGCTGGCGTGTCAGACCGGTGGGGCAAGCCCAGTGGAAGGAACAATAAAGCAAATAGCCTGCAACCAACTTTGTTCTTCTTGCCCTGGTTTGGAAAGAGACATTGGCTTCTTGCAACTGCAACTGCCGGGCCTATTCCCGAGCACCTGCTGGGTGCCAGGCCTGGGAGGGGCTGGGAGGAGGATCGAAAGTAAGTCACAGGTCGAGCCTTCAGGCCCTCCTCGCCACCCAAGGGGGGAAGGGTTCAGCTACAAGTAGACCGATGCAGCCTTGGAAGGATGCAGATAGCTCCAGGGGCTCAGAGGATGGAGAGTTCCCATTTGGCCGGAACAATCTGAGGGGGCTTCCGGCAGGAGGTGGTATTGGGAGCAGACTCCAAAGAGTTGGTTTTGAAAGGGCAAGATGGGGAAGCATGAAGGAAGGAGACACAACTGTACTGTGCACTCCAGTGACCTGAGATCTTAAGGTTTTGATTCAAGTGGGTCTAGGTGGGGCCCGACAAGCCACACGGGGACTTCCCCTCCCTTAGGCCCTCAAGGTCATCTGTGCCGTCCCCAGGCCCAGGTGCCACCCATGTGGTTGGTCTATAGGCCTAACTTAGAGTAGCGAGCCGCTAGACCTAGCCATATGTGACCATCGAAATGTAAAACTAAATAAATCAAAATGAAACCAAATTAGAACTTCCGTTCCTCAGTCCCACTAGCCCCATTTCAAGTGCCTGATTGCTGTGTGGGGCTGGCGGCCACTGCGTTGTGTTTGAGGCTGTAGGGGGCCCCTGCAGCAGGGGCTTGTCCCACCTGTAACATTAAACACAGGGAGGACTGAGGCAGAGGGACAATTCAGAGGTGATAAGAGCCCAAACGGGAGGCAGGGCCAGAGCCACTGTGGAGGTCAGGCCGGCAGTGCGGCAGTGCCATGTGGGTGTGTGGGTGACGGGACCCCGGGAGGAGGTGGAAGCTGGAGAGATGGTGTCAGTGCCCATTAGTGAAATGGGGAAGTGAGGTGGGATGGGGGTGGGGGGCAGAAACCACCAAGTGACAGTTTGATGAAGGAAAGAGTGGTTTCTATTGTCAAAGGGCATTGGATTTGGGGACCAGGTGGGCGGTAGAGAACAATTCTCAACTGTACGTGTGTTTGTGTACGTATATGTATGTATGTGTGCATCCAAACCAATTCCCTCTCTCACACACACACGCACACCGCAGTACATCCTCACAACACCCCTGGGATGCCCGGAAGGATGGGGCGCCTCTCCTTTATTTTCCAGAGTGGGAGAAATGATACGTAAGGAGCTTGAAGTGTCAAGCCCAATAGAAGCTGTTCCGGAATCCAGCTCTTCTCCGTCTGTTTCCAGGGGCTTCCCCAGCCCTAGGGGTCCCTACAACTGCAGGATCTCAGTGACATCTTCCAAGTGCTAGAGAAGATCTGGGGAAGGACATCCATGAGTCATCGGGGGTGCTTACTGGAAGGGGCGCGGGGCCTGTCATGCCAGGGCAGTCCACACAAGCGAAGGCTGGATGGTCCGGGAAACCTGGGCTGTGAGAGGAGGCTTTGCCCCTGTTGGAGACTCTGAGGTTCCAGGGCATGGCAGGGTCTGCTTCTGGGGGTGCCTGAGATCCCAGGCAAGGAGTTTAAGGGGCTTTGTATGGATCGATGCACCCAACCATAACAATCCCTGTCCAGCAAGTACTGTTATGGCCAGCCCCACTTACAGAAGAGGAAACTGGGCACAGAGAGGTTAAGTGAGCTGCCCAAGGTCACACAGCCCGTAAGTGGTAGAGCCAGGGTTTGAATGTCAACATCCTGATCTCAAAGGCAAGAATGACTTAACCGTTTTTCTCCAATGTCATGGCACAAAACGCATACCACGTAGTAGAGGCAAAGGTACCATAGGGGGTCCCATCTTGCCTGTGAAGGTCCTCCACTATTTGACCTTACATGGGTTCTTTCACTTTTCTGAGCCTCTTGGTTTTTTAAAAAGTTATTGAGACAGAATTCATACACAGTAAAAGTCACTCTTTAAAGTGAAATTCAGCCCTGGCCGGCATGGCCCGACTGATTGGAGCATTGTCTATAAATCGAAAGGTCACACATTCAGTTCCTGGTTGGGGCACACTCGTGGGTTGCAGGTTTGGCCCCTGGTAGAGGCAGGTGCGAGAGGCAACTGATTGATGTTTCTCACATCGATGTTTCTTTCCCTCTCTCCCTCCCTTCTCCGCCTTCTAAAACCAATTAGCATGTCATCAGGTGAGAATTTTTTTTAAAAAGTGAAGTTCAGTGGTTCTTCACACAGTCACGAAGCTGGGCGACCACCGCTTGCCTGGCGGTTCCAGGACGGGTTCTTCCGCCCTAGAAGAAACACTGGGACTCGCTCCCGGTGTCACTGCGGCGCCCGAGCCCTGGCAAGCACCGCCGTACTTTGCGTCTCTGGGTTTGCTTGTTCGGGGCCGTTCCTGCGCGTGTGGACCAGATGCCGAGTTCCGTCTCCTGTGCCTGGCTTCCCTCACTCAGCGTAATGTTCTCAGGCTCATCCCATGCCGTGGTGCGAACCAGGACTTCATTCCTTTTTATGGCTGAGTAATGCTCTGTTGCAGGGGTGGTCCACGTTTCGGTGATTCACTCTTCGTGAACGGACATCCGGGCTGTTCCCTCTTGTTGCCGGTTGTGAATAATGCTGCTGTAAACAGTCACGTACAAGAGCTTGGGTAGGCGGATGTTTCTGTTTCTCTGGAGTGTACACCCCGGAGTGAAATTGCTGGATCAGATTGAACCTTTTGCAGAGCTGCCAGACTCCCGTCCTGTTGCCTCAGTTTTCGCTGTCGTAAAATGGAGCCATGTCCATTTTTCTGTATCAAGCGACTCATCTTAACTAGAAGCGCTAAGGAGCTAAGTGGAGACTTTGGTTGCAGTTATTAATAGCAGCTCCGGGGCCATCTCAGCAGGGGAGGCTGAGCCTCTGCCGGCAGCCGGGGCTTTTCCCGTCTCTGCCTGGGAAGCATTTTCCCTCCTTTGGCTTCAGTGCTCATAATGGATTCACTTGGAAGGAACCAAATGTCATCCTTCATGTGGTTCTGGGGAACTTCCTGGGGATTCAAGGGAAATTTCTCCAAAGCCGAGTGTCATAGAAAAAAGGGTGAAGGCTGGAACCCATGCGTGACGTCTGCCTCCCTCCTGTGGGTGGGAGTTTCTGGAGAACTGGGTCAGGGCAGAATCGGGCCACCCCAGGAGCTCGGGTTCCTGAGCGCTGACTGCAGAGAGGCCTGGTCTCCGCTGGGCGGGGGTGGGGGTGCACCCAGGCCTCCCGTCTGGGCCTGACAGGCAGCGCCAAGCCTGAGTTTTTCTTGGAGGGTGTCCAGCTGGTACAGAGCTGGCTTGGCCCTGTGCTCTTGTGGAAGAGAAAGGAAGCTATTGAGGGTCAGCCATGGAAGTTGTAAACGGGATAAACGGCCCTCCAGAATGCTTTCCCTTAGCTCCATCTCTGAGAATCCAGCCTGCGAAAATCCCAGGGTCTCTTATTCAGCTGCAGCCCAGAGAGGGAAAATGACTTACCCAGGGCCACACAGCAAGTCTGAGCACCATGAGGAGAGAGCTCCTCCTAACACCAGCCTGCCTTTTAGCAGCTCCAAAATCCTCTCCTGCCCTCTGACATAGCCCCTTCTACACCATTGAAACCCGAGGCTTAATCCCCACAGCCAGCAGTGCCCAGAGGCCACGAAGCTGCCCCTGCTCCTCTTGACAAGGCCCAGGGGTCAGGAGGCCACTGAGTGAGTGACCCGGCGGAAGAGATACTAACACCACATAGTTCCTTTCCGGGCATCTCTGCCGCATTTTGAAAGGGCTCCTTGGCTGAGACACCAAGAGTCCGCTGGCGGACAGGTTTGGGGACGTGGCAGATGTTCTTTAGAAAGCACCGTCCAGCTCTGCGCAGATTTGGGTGGGCTTCTCCCGTGCTTCTTTGAAGGCAGGCCCCCAGAGGGTCTCCTCCTCATCCCTGCGTAGCTCAAGTGGGAGCCAGCCTGGCATTTGTCCGCGCCGCCCTAGAGATATGCCGCCCCCACCCCCAACCTGACGAGGTTATCAGGATCCGCTGGGATGGGGGAGGATGCGACCCTCAGCACCCCCTGTAGATTTATCAGAGCGCACCCTCCTGACGGGGCTGGCCGCCCCCTGCCCCACAGCCAGCAGCTTGCTTGAAAGGTTAATCCCCTCCCTCTGTGGCTGCCCCTTGCGTCCCCTCTCCCCTCCTCCCCAGCTTTTTACGCTCCAGTTAATTAAATGTGGCTGGCTATTGTCAGAAGACAAAGTTGGATATTTATTACACCTTGGTGCTCCCGAATGTCAAAGGCGCACGGAGTTGGAAGAAATACTGGCAGGAGTGAGCCGAGCATATGTCTGCAGGGTCCAGGGTGGCCGGGCAGGCGGGTGGGCGGCTGTCGCCTCGGGTGACCTGCGGTTCTTCCAGATCTGGCTGCAGCCACCCGAGCGCTCTCCACCACCAGCAATGCCATGACGTGGGGTTTCCGGGGCACTCTGGCAGAACCGCAGGGAGATCTGTTTCCGCACCAACATCCTGGTTCCGGAGATTATTTCCCTGGAAGGAATCAATGATGCTGTTAAAACGTATACAGACCCTCCTCGTTTCAGCAGGTGCCGCCAGCGCATGTGGCCGTGGGCGAGGGAGTCGTGCCCTCACGCTGTCCCTTCCTCTGATCCCCCCACCTGGGCCTGGGCACCTTGCTGTTTCACGCCAGCCCTGCACAGCCACGCAGCTGAGGAGGATTTTTTCCGTGGAGGGGGGAATATGGATGTGTTCCTTTTATAGGTCCCCCCCCCTTACTAATAATGCTTTAAAGATGTTTGACATCTGTAACTAACAGCTGGCATCCTGTTATGGAAGAATGTCCTTTTATTTCAAAGCAGGTTGAACTGTCATTAATAGTATAATTAGGTGATTATCACTATATTGCAGAAAACTGCTTAATTGCAGAGATCGCTTTTCTAGGATTCCAGTCTTTTTATGGTTATATTTGTTTTAGCTGTTTGAATTTTCATGATATTTTAGCATTTGGTACGTTGCCGTGTGTGTGTGTGTGTGTGTGTGTGGTTTTTTTTTTCCTTCCTGTTTTTTAATGTGTCTGACAGCTGTCTTGGGAGCGCTTGGTCCCGAGGAATCTCCTGGTTTGCAGCAGCAGAGGGGGAGGCTACCTGCAGGAGGCTCCTTCCCCCCGGCCCTGTCTGCCGCTCCGTGCCTGACTGGAGCCCTG
Source organism: Glossophaga mutica (assembly GCA_039655065.1). Classification (NCBI taxonomy): domain Eukaryota; kingdom Metazoa; phylum Chordata; class Mammalia; order Chiroptera; family Phyllostomidae; genus Glossophaga; species Glossophaga mutica. The sequence continues at coordinate 28,926,565 of CM077315.1, forward strand.
CGGGAGCAGCTCCGGGTCCCAGGTGTGCTTTGATTTATCTGTTCTCGCCGAGGATCACAGTATGAAATTAGACATTTAACCCTAGAGCCAAGGTTGTCTGTTAAGGGGCCCCTTTTACAATGCAATTTATTTTTTATGGCGTGTCCTTAATACACAATATTACCGAATGCGGCCGAGTTGCATGGATTCCAGAGAGAAAGGCACGTCTGAAGGGACTGGTCTCAGATGTAGCTGGAATTTGCAAACAAATGGGTTTTATGAATCCAAGAGGAAAGAGTTCATCTTTCTAAAAAGGACTTTGAATAGAAATGAGTGCAGAAGCGAGGTTGCCTTTTAAAGCACGCAGAAGCCAGGTGCTGGCCCTCTCTCTGGACACCCTTCGCCTTGGGCTGCATTCGCACGGCACTGGGGACCGGACATGCAGAGTCCTGAGCCGACCTGGCCAGCTTCCTCCAGCCCCAGTTAGGCTGCTCGGCCCCCCTCCCAGAGGGAGGTTTGCCAGACCACTCCTTAAACTCAGCCTTCCAAGGGCAGGGCCACGTGATGCATATGACGGCAGGTTAACGCCTGGAGTAGAGCTTTAAAGTCCCTTTCCTACCTAAGCAGAGAAGAAATCTGATGGCTGCTGCGTCCTGGGGTTGCACTTTGGGTTCCTGGCTTGCCTTGGCCATGCCCGGTATGACCTTGGGAACCTTGTGCTTCTGCCCTGCTCGGCCACGGCAGCCCCCAAGGGACATGCAGCAGGGCCCCTGGGTGGTCACTGGGCCACCACGGCAGCCCCCATTTCTTTCTGCCAGGCTGCCTAGCTTATCATACAAATGAGCAGGCACTCCCCTGGTGGCAGGCACTATGTGGAGGCTTTGTGTCACCCCAGCCCCACGTCCTGGAAAACCACCAAAGGTCCTAGAAAAGGGGCCACCTGCTCCAGTGCCAGCCAGGAACCAAACTCGTCGTAGAGGCAGGTCTCCCTTCTGAGGTTCTTTTCATGGCGCGTGGTGGGAAGCAGGGGTGCCAGCCTGTCTGGCGATGAGCACTTCGGGGCAGGGCCGGCAGGACCGTGGCGAAGATCCTCCCTGAGAAGCGCGATGTGCATTGAAGGCACTTTCATTTTTGCCTGCTGCCACAGGCATAAGGCCCTTCCAAGGAGGAGGAAGAAATGGTTCAGGGCCAGTGAGAGCAGAGCAGGCAAGAGGGATGGCTGTGGGGAGGACCCCGTCCTGCTGCCGCTGGGGCCCTCTGCGCACCCACCGTGTGCCCCATGCCGAGCAGTCCCTTTGTCAGCCTAGTTTGTCCTCTCATCACCCTGGGGCTGTCTCCATCTCACAGAGGAAGGAGCTGAGCCCAGCAAGGCAAAGTCACCTGTCTGGGGTGTGACTGTGGCTCAGAGGTCTAGGGTCACTTGGCAGGTCCAGGTTACCCAGCTCAATGGGTGGCACCCTTCAGAAGGCACGTCAGGTGGTGGGTACTACCTTTGAGCTAGAACTGGTGTTTCTTTTGCCTTTGCTCAAGAATGTGGGGGAGAAGTCAGGGTCCCCTCCACCCCTAGCAGATTGGATAAAGGCTGGGCTTGTTTGAGGTTGTTCCTGGGCTCTCCCACAGCCCCTGGGGTCTCAAGCACTTTGTGAATCTTGGCTGAGTCCCGCAAACCGGTTGAGCCCGGTGGGCTGACTGCTAATGGCAGGCAGGAGGGCTGGTTTGCCCTCTGCTCCCTCCCCTTTCACAGGGAGAGCCCTGGGTTGGCATCCGTGGTGGTGTCAGGTCGCTGGTGCTGGGCTCTGTGACTCTAGCAAGTCCCTTCCCTCTCTGAGCCTCTCTCTTAGCTGTCAGCCACCTGGTGTTGGGAGCATGCCTGCCTTTGTTCTCCAGGGGCCCAAGAGGCTGGTGAAAGGCCCTGTGATTCCTCAGATAAGTGCCGCCTCCTCCCAGCCCCCCACCGCCATTGGCACCCAGTGGGCTGTGGTGATTGGCAGGAGCCTCTCCCAGGACTGCCGGAGCAGCCCCAGATACTGCATGTTGACACCTGGGAGGGGAGCTGGGACAGCTGCCCCAGCTGCACAGCTGCCCCTGGGTTTATAGCCAGAGGATAAATAGCCCTAATCAGTTTTTGCACCTTAATGACTCATAACATCTGCAGGAAGGCTGGCTGCAGGGCTCCAATGCAGCCCAGCGGTGTGAGCCCACTTGGAGCCACGGCCAGGCGCCTCAGCTCCCAGGTGACAGGCAGGAGGCACAGGTCACCAGGCCTTTGGTCCCTGTATGCCAGGTGGACGTTGGCCAGGGCTGGTGCCCATTTCACAGACAGGGCTCTCCCCCCGCGCCCTCCCTTACAACCATGCGCTTGTCCTGTTGCTTACATTCTCTGGTGCTTCACAGCAAGTTCTGTGGTCACGGTTACTATTTCACCTTACAGGAAGGAGCAGAGGCTTAAAGGGCTTAAAGAGCTGCCCTGGCCAGGCTTGCTCAATAGGTTGGAGCGTCTTCCCATACACCGAAAGACTGCGGGTTAGATCCCCGGTCAGGGCGCACACCTACGTTGTAGGTTCAGTCCCCAGTGGGGCATGTGTGGGAGGCAGCCGATCGATGTTTCTCTCTCCCGTCGATATTTCTCTTCATCTCTCTCTTCCTTCCTCTCTAAAATCAATAAAAATATATCCTCGGGTGAGGATTTTTAAAAGGGGGGCTTACAGGGCTGACGAACTGCGTGGAAGGGTAGAAGCAGGCTGTGAACCCTGCCTGCCTTTCCCCGAATAGCGGGCTGAGCCGTCCGTTTCGGCAAATCAGGTGGCCCCTGCCCCAAACCCTGTTTGGGGTAAAAGCCCATGGCCTCCGTGCTGCTGCTGTGCTCTGCCCCCCGCCCCTCAGCCCACGTGGGGCCAGCTAAGGACCTCTGCACGCACTGCTCCTGCCCGCCCTGCGTGTGCTCTTTACACAGCTGACTTGCACTTTCTGTGTAGGTCAGTGTCTCCCCAAAGGGACCGCCACCCTGCCAGAGCGGGGAACGGATCTGGTTCGGCCTGTCCGCAGAGCGTCCTGGTGCTCACGCAGCGCCTGGCCTGCCGCGGCTGCTCAGTGAGCACCTGCCTGCCCGCCGAGGGCTGCACCTTGCTGCTGGTGACAGCCAGGCCATGGCTCCAGGTTTGGGGTTCTCTCTACCCTTGAGCAGCCCAAGCACAGAGGCATCTGTGTGAGAAAGGGGGACCCACGGGGTGCCAGCTGGAAACCTCCTGGGCTTGGGGAACCTAGGGGGGCTGGGAGGCAGGAAGACCCTCCCCTTGGGTGGGGCTTAGAGAACCAGAGAGCCCTCCCCTGGACAGGGCTTCTGCTTTGTGGGTAGAATGGATTTTTTTAGAACAAAATCTAACCCACCCACTTCCTTTGAAACTCTGGTGGGGGCCAGCTGTGGGGGGTGGCAGCAGTCACAGACACTGCAGCCTTTGTGTCCTTGGGCTCCTTCCGAAGCCAACTTGCTGGGAAGGGTGCTTTGTATTGTAAATTTCCACAGAGTAATTATGTCTTAATGTATGATAATCCAGCCTGGCCCTGTTGCCAGGCAGCTGTGTCAGCTGTGAGCCTGGGTCGGCTCTGGGCACGGCGGTCAGGGTCAAAGTGACATGTCCTGGAGATCTGGGGACAGTATAGGTCAGGCAGGGTCCTGCTGTGTCACAACCTGGGGCTGGAGTTCGGGGGATTTCCCCAGACCTAAGGGTGGGAGACCCCCCCAAGTGTTGGTTTCTGGCATGGCTGCCGGCCCCTCCCTCATCCAGGTGCAGAGGACACCAAGGAGCGCCATTTCAGCTGCTTGCCCAGGGTTCCTGTGGCAGGTTCATCTGTGGTCTGGGCCAGAAAAAAAGTCACAGAACTAACAAGTCTGAGGTCAGAACTGGCCCTGAAAGATCATCCAGGCTCGGCTTGAATACTTCCATAAATGGGGAGCTCATTACATTTAGTGTACAAATATTTATTGAACATTTACTGTCTGCTGGGCGCTGGGGATCCAGGACTGGACTAAGTGGACAAAAATTCCTGACATACTCGGCCTGACGTAGGCGTGGGGGAGGTGGTCTATAGACAAGATAAATGAGACACCTTTGAGATGGGGGTCCCAGAGAAGAGATGCAGCGGGGAGAGGCAGTGGGGAATGGGCGGGTGGAGGCTTTGACAGAGCAGCCAGGGCATTCCCTCTGCGTAGGGGCCTTCGTGTGAGTGAGGGTGCTGCCTCAGAGGTTTCTGGGGGACGAGCAGGCTGTGTGAGGGGGACATGCAAAGTCCCTGTGGCTGAAACAAGGCCCAGCTCCTGGACTAAGTGGCCAGGTCCCCTGGCTCTGAATGTCCGTTTTGTAGGAGTTTGTAGCACTTCTACCGGCCTTGGGGGAAGCAAAGTCGAACAGGAGGTGGTTTGGGGTCTCTGGGTATTCCAGCCTTGCCGCAGACGAATTTGCAGTGAGAGGGATAAAGAGGAGCTCAGAGAGAGCGAGCAGGTGAGGGGTGTGTGCAGGAGCTGTTGGGGGTGCTTCCTAGAGATTCGAGAAGGGGAGCAGCAGGGGGTGAGCCCTGGAAGCTGGGCAGTGGCTGAACCCCAGGAAGGGGAGGCAGGGTGGTGTCTCTCTGCCTCCCTGGTGAACTTGGGTCCTCCTACCATTCGACCCCTAAGGAATTAATTAAGGTTAAATGAGGCCATAAGGGTGGGGCCCTGATCCTGTAGGGTTAGTGTCCTTCTGAGAAGAGACACCAGAGCGCTCACTCTCTCCCTGTCACGTGAGGACACAAGGAGAAGGTGGCTGTCTGTTCCCCATGGAGAGCCCTCACCAGACACCGGTCCTGCCTCCAGACCGTGAGAAAACAAATGCCTGTTGCTTAAGCTCCTCCCCAGGCCGCGGTGTTTTGTTGTGGCAGCCAGAGCTGGCCAAGACAGTCCCTGAGGCCTGGGTATGGCGCTGTACATTCTCTCCTTGTCCTGCCAGGTGGTGTGGTGGGGGGATGGGGGGATGGGGCATTGCAACTTGGTCTCCATGCAGGGCTGGGGCAGGGCTGGGGCAGGGCTGGGGCAGGGCCGGGGCAGGGCTGGGCCCTGGAGAACACCTGTAATAAGGGTATGGTGAAACACCTGTGGCCTGGTCTGGTGGGGGGGGGGGGCTCCTCTTCTCTCCCCAGCCTCCCTCTCTTCTCCATTAGGAACGGCAGTGGGGGGGCGGATGGAGAAAGCTCCCCAAGAGGGGGCTTTTAAGTGGAAGATGAAGCCTCCTTGTGATGCACCTCCGTCTGGGAGAGGGCAAGCAAGGGCTAGCAGGGAAGTCAGACTTTTTTTTTTTTTAATGATTTATTTCTTTATTTTTAAAGAGAGGGAGAGAAACATTGATGTGAGAGAGAAACATCGATTGGCTGCCCTTCACACACTCCCTGACTGGGGACCGAACCAGCACCCAGGCAGTTGCCCCAACTGGGAATAGAACAAGCAACCTTTCACCTTGGGGGACAACGCCCAACCCACAGAGACACACGGGTCGGGGCAGGGAAGTCAGACTTTGAGGTCCCATCATTGACGGCAGGTAGCTGGGCTGCAGACCGACCGCTCAGTGATGAGGGATGCCCGGGGAGCCCACGGACCAGGGGCCCGGGATCAGGGGAGGCCCCGCTCTCTGCTGCATCTGGGTGGGGTGGCACTTGTGGAGGCCAGGATAAACCCTGGAGTGTGCCTTCTGGGGGGTCTGGGGGGCGGGATGATGGGCCCTCTCCTGTGTCTGAGCCCCTGTTGTGGGAAAGGACCCCAGGCGGGGCGCCGGAGAGCCTGGTCCTGGGACTCTGTGCCCCCTGACTCTAGCAGTGGGTGTGCGTTTGCACGTAGGGGGACAGGGACAGGTGCTGCCAGCGCGCTCGGCATTCCGGGGGCGGGATGGAGCTTCGCTTTGCTTCCTCTCTCTGAGCCCGGGGACTAAATGCAGTGCATCTGGGATCTCGCAGTCGGGCTGCGCAGTATTTCCACGCTGGGCTTGGTGAACAGGGCTGGCCTCTCGCCTTCCTTCAACATGCCCTTCCTCTCCAGCAGAGGGGATGCAGTCCAGCCCCTCCAGTGTTGTAGGAGTCACCCGCCAAGGTTCCCAGCCCCAGCTGGCTGCACCTGAATCTCACGAGGTTTAAAAAATGCAGCCCCCACCCCCAGGCCCTCTACCACCCAGCCAATCTGGGTTCTGAGGCCCCGGGGTCTGTATCTCTCAAAACCCCCAATCCAACTGGATGATCAGTCAGGGCTAGGAAGCAGATACCGCCTGCGTGGGGATGCCCGGGGTGGGGTGGGGACTTTGCTCAAAACCTGTAAACCAGCTCTGGCTCCCTAGACCCACCGCTTTCCTTCCATTAGTGGGCTGTTAGCACAGATCAGGCGGGAAGGGGTGGGAGTGGGCAGGAGCGGGTGGGAGCAGACACTCAGCCTCTTCCATGCGAGCCTTGGTGTCATCTCACTTAGAACTCTGAACCTGGCAGATGGGAGAGGATGCACTTAGCACCCCAAGCAGGGCTCTGCAAACACGACCCCTCCTTCCTGAGGTGTCAGCACCCCCGGATTAATGTGTCCCGGCAAGAAGGGAGTGTGCCAGGATTCTGTGTGACCTTGGATCCTCGGTGCCTGCGGGGTGGAACTCCACTGCAGAAGTTGGCCGGGGTTCTGGGGGGTCGGGGAGCTCCCGCGTGTGCCGCTGCTCAAGTGCCAAGTGCAGGAAAGGAGAGGGTGTTCTTCGGGTTTCTCTGGAGGCTGGCCAGAGCCCTGTCACTTGGGGTGGGTGAAGCTTCCTTGGCCCAAAACCAACCACGAGGACCCCTTCAGTTAGGGGAGGGGTCCTTCCTGGCTTGCTTGCTCCTGCCTCTGGGGGGCCCTCTGAAGCACAGCCCTCCCAGGTGCCTGCCCAGGGGCGCCCTTAGCCCAGGCCTCCCTGTGCTGGTAAATTGAGCTTCTGTTCTCCATGGTTCAGGGCACTGAGGATGGGGACAGGCCGTTCTGCGCAGCTCGAGCCCCCCTCCTTGCTTCTTAATGCCTTTTTACCCCCAGAGCCTGTCTGCAGAGCCTGCGGTTGGTCGGCCGCCTTGTCATTTAGCTGTTCCGAGCCAGCGATCGGGAGGCAGCACAAACTGTGGCATTTGCTGAGCATAAAAATTCAATTAATTCCAGAAGGCAGATTAAATATAAGTGAGTTTTAATAATTTGCTGTAAAGTCGGAGGATTACTGCGGGCAGGAGGAGGGAAGCCACACATGCGTGCGTGAGCAGGTTGGCACAATCGCAGAGATGCCAGCTGGGGACGCTTCCCGGAGCCCCTCATGTCTCCCAAGTCAGGCGTGCCCCGCTGCCCTGCGGCCACCCTGGGAGAGTGGTGTCGTGGGGGTTCTCCAGTTGGAATTCTGGAAGGTGAAGCCGGGCCGGACTGCCGGCACCCCCACCCCGCATCCCCCGTGCGGGCAGCGGCCCCGAGCCAGGGTTTCTTTCCAGAATCCCCAGACAGGGTGGTGTGTGCGCAGCATGGGCTGCTCTGGCCCCTCTCCCCCTAATTTCACCTTTCTTTGCCTGTCTCTAGGGCCCCCATCCTGGGCCTGGGCTGGGCATGTTGCCCTGACTTTTAGGAAGTGAAGCAGGATCTAGAAAGGCCCTGCAGGGTCCTTGGACGGCAAGGTCCTCGGCCCCCTGGAGCCCCGACACACAGGCGCACTTTCACACGCCTCATGCTTGCACATGCTTGTGGTCACACTAGCACCCACACGTCACACGCACGCTCACATATGCCTTGGCACGCACGCTCCATAGCCACACACACGCATCCGAACGCAGGCACACATGCGCATGCACACGCGCGGTCCTGTCCAGGAAAGCCAGTACGTTCACCACCTTCCCGAGTTCCCTCTACTTCAGATGCGTCTGGGGGAGTGCACGCTGTCCGTGCCTGCCTTTTGTCTTTCCCCACTGCCAGAACAGACCCCGAAAGGAGGCCTAGCCCCCTTCCCATTTTCCTTCTTGTGCCACCAGAAATGAGGCCTGACCCAGAAAAGGCAATTGGTGGAGGGGCTGTCTGGAGCCTGCCTCCTGGCCCACCGCCCCTGCCCCAGGGGAGGGAGCAAGAGAAAGGAGGCAGGCTGCTTTTATGTAAAGACAGTGATGGTCCAGTGAGTACAAAATGCTATTTCAAAGCCAGCGTTCATCACTACCACTTCCCACTGTGATCTCCATAGATTTCTTTGTCTCCTTCAATTGGCCCTAATTATGGAACTGGAGGCTGCCTGATCAGTTTCATTCTTGTCATGAAATCCTGAGGGCATGCATGGGGACGGGGACACAGGCTCGCCAGCTGCACAGCCCGCAGACGGGCCTTGGTCTTTGTGTGCGTGCCTGCGTGTGTGCATGAGTGCGTGCCGCTGTGTGTGTGTGCGTGCGCACACGTGCGCTCCCCCCACTTGTTCCCCAAGATGCCTGGCTCATCTGGGCCCCTGGCTCCCCGTTTTTGGGCAGGAGAGGGCTCCCAGTGGACCTCCCAGCTGAGAACTGGCTAGCTGGGATGTGCATATGGTAAGCAGGCTGGGATGCTGGCTGCCACCGAGATGAACACCTGCAAAGATGAAAGCCACAGCCAAGCGTGGCATACCCTGCCTTCCCTCCACGCTCCCTCTAATGCCCTAATTATGCCGTGTTTGTTTCAGTAATTTACACTCTCTGGGTACTGATCCATCAATAATGAATGTATTACCTGTCTCCGGGTAAGGTTTGGGAGATCCAGGATGCTGTTTTGAAAACGTCTGTAAAGCAGGATGATCGGGGAGGCAGAACGATCCCCCCGCAGTCCTTTTCTCTCCAAACGCTCGTTCTTTCTCAGATGGCAGTGTATTTGGCAAAAGCCGACGGAGGCTGGTTCTTGGTACTGCTTTTCCATTCCCCCCTCGTTTTGTGCCATTTTAATATTTAAAGCCATCATTGGCCTGAGCAATAAAATTCTTTCAAATCAAATTTTATCCTCCAATCTCATGCTCTGGCTTCCCCCTCTGGCCGGAAAAGTTGGTGGGGGCAGCGCTGGCCGAGCAGGGATGGGGGTCGTTCTGGTTGAACGAAGCTCAAGCCAGTGTGGAGGCTGCCTCGCCTCTTCCCTCCCCCAGCTCCAGTTCAACACGCATCCCAGACCCGAGTGGAAGTGAAGAGTGGGGTGCACATGATCTGGCTGTCACCAGTGACAGACCCACCCACGGTGGACCAGGAGGTGTTCCCGGGCCAAGTCCCGTCGTGCGTGGCTAGGTCCTCTCTCCTCCCTTTTGCCCATGGGAGCAAAAACCTGCCAGGGCATTTTTTCAAAGGTGCGGTTGGGGGGAGGAAGGATGAACTGCGAGTGGTTTGACGGGATGGGGGACAGCCGTCCGGCCTCCACCCGCTGTTGTCTCAGGAGGACAGGACAATAAAATGCTCGGCCTCCAGAGTGCCACCTTCTGCAGCTTGGCTTGCCGAGCCTGTGTGACACTCGCATCCTGGGACCTAGAGGTCTCTGCCCGTTGGTCCCCGAGCAGAGGTCAGAGGCCTGTCTGGGAGGCTCTGCACTCCGCCCTGCTGCTCTGGCTCTCAAAAGGGCCTTACTCTCCTGGGGCTTTTCCCTTTCCCCTTTTCGGGGAGCCCTCCTGTGTGGTGGCCAAGGTGGCATCTTCAGGACACCCAGGGATGGAGCCCAAAGCTGGGGGACACATGCCAGGAGACGCATTTAGGGACACCAAGGACGTCAGGATTGCAGGATTCTCCATGGTGCTGGCGGCAGGCTCTCCAGTCTCTTGCTTTGGCACACTGATAGTTTGGGGGTGCTTTTCTGCCCAGCTGTGTTTTATTTGGGGTTGGATGGAAGGCAGTTTTCCTGCCTTGTTCCAAGCCAAGTCTGGCATCAGGAGAGTGAGCGCATCCTGGCTCTGAGGCTTGCCTCCTGTGTGGCCTTGGGCAAGTCACCTTCCCCTCTCCAGGCCTCAGGTGCCTCATTTGCGAGCTGGAGGTGAGACAGCTGTCCTTTCTGAGCCCTTCCCGCCAGGCGCTGAGCCAGGCCTGAGCTACTCCCCTGCTGGCCCAGGGGTGTGATGCGGCGCTGCGCTAAGGAGCACTGGACTCAGAGCTCGCCTCCCCCAGGTCACTCCTGGCGCTGCCACTTACTGGCTGTGTGACCTAGGGCAAGTTACTTAGCTTCTCTGTGCCTCAGGTGCCTTGCCTGTAATTGGGGGTCATAGAAGAACCTAGCTCACAGTGGGAGTTGGCTTTACAGGGATTAAACATAAAGTGCCTAGAACAGTAGATAGCCATACTATCAATAACAAATTTTCCATCCGTTGCCTATGAGAATGAACAGTGTTGATCCCCATTTCACAGATGAGGAAGCTGAGGTTTACTGAGGTGCGAATTTGTTTCAAGTCAGATGACAAGAAAGGGGCTGGTTTCCTGGGCCTGCCATAACAAAGTACCACAAACTGCACGGCTTAAAAACCAGAAGTGTAATGTGTCCCCTCCGGGCAGGAGTCCAACATCAAGGTGGCTGTCAGTGGGGTTGGTTTCCCCTGAGGGCCGTGAGGGAAGCGTCTGTTCAGGCCTCGCTCCCTGGCTTGCAGACGGCCACCTTCTGTTTCTCTCTTTACAAGGACCTCCTTCACTGCATGTCTGCGCCTGGTTTTTTAACATAAGGACCCAGTCATAAGGGGTTTAGGCCCATCCTATTCCAGTGTGATCTCATCTGAACTAACGAATTACATCTGCAAGAACCCTAGTCCCAAATGAGATCACATTCAAGGTCCTGGGGGTTAGGACTTACAATTCAGCCCATTGCCTTAAGCCAAGAGGTCCTTCCAGCTCTGCAATGTAAAGAGGTCCTGGGCTTGGTGGGTTCCAGCCAAGGACAGGTTTCCGGGGAGAGGGAAGACCTTCCCCCCAGGCCAGTCTCCTGCCCGCTCCTTTCTGTGGTCTCGCCCACCTCCCTGTGGGCTCTGCACCGGCTGGCCCTGGCCTGCGTTCTTCCAGGGACTCTCTCCCTCCAGGAGCCAGCTGCACTGGCTGTCCCACCACCAGGTTGCGTGGCCAAGAGTCACAGCTACTCCCAAAAGGCGCTCACAGGTCCCACTGGGCTCTCCCTTCGTGCCCACCGTCCCTGGCTTCACGGATGAGCAGCAGCCCCGCTACTCAACTCTGAGACCAGCGTGCACAAAGCGCTGGCCGCACACCTGCGAAGGGGCCACTTTGTCCTTAGAAAAAGATAGCTTCGGGCTTCTGCCCCCTCCTCTCTTCTGTGCAGATGAGCCATTCATGTCCCAGGCCCTTTGGAAGCCCCCAGCCCCAAATCACTCTCCTGCCTGGGGTGGGCGTGGGGGAGCACAGTAGCTAACTTTTTAATTTTAAATAATTCTAGTAAGCAGCAAGGGAGAAATAAGTGCCTACAGCTGCCCAGGGCCTGGCTCTGGCTAGGTTTTATGGAGCTGCCTCAGTTCAGAGCGAGGGTTGGTGCAAGTCTGTCTCCTTGGGCTCGCACCGCCCCTTTGGGGCGTGGAATTGGGAGGCCGTCTCCATCACTTACTGTCGGAGACAGAACTCAGGTGGCCCTTGGCCCGGGTAGGGGTCACAGGCTGCTGGTCACAGTCTGGATGCTCTGGTGGGATGATGAAACCCCACTCCCGTGGGTAGCTGGAGGGCCCGGCTGCAAAATTGAAAAAAATAAAAATAAAAAAAAGAGCGGGCTGGAGAAATAAAGGGGAAAACAGCGATGCGGAGCCCCAATTGCTAGCAGATGGTGCTAGTATTAGGAAAATGAAAATACATGCAGTAAATTTGCTGTTTGCCAGTGTTAATTTCTTATCCCAAGGTAGAGCCTCCCCCTGGCCCTGGCCACGCCATCTGCATGTTCATAAAACGCATCACAGCAGGATGGATTGAGCAGCAGTGTGCATGTGGGGCCCCGGGTGGTCGGGCTCTGAGGGGCCCCGCAGGGGCATGGATGCCCCTGCTGGGGTCCTGGGGCCAAGCCTGCGTGCTCCCTGCCTTCCCGCGGCCCTGGGCGCAGTGGTGGCTTCTTAGGCCGGGCCCCTTGTTGGTTTTGCCCCATCGTTGGTTGGAAGGGTGGCAGTTAGGACCAGAGAAAGGTCTCCCACCCCTACCAAGTTGTCCCCAAGGAGTCAGTACTGCCAGGCTGGTGATACTTGACCTGGGTTGGTCGTCCTCATCTTCCCCACCCAAGCCTTCCTGAACTCTCCCTTGGGTCCCCTACCATGGAACAGGAGTTCCATGTCCAGCAAGGAAAGAGTTAAGGGTTTACAGGACAGGCATTTCGGACCCTGCCTCAGCCTCTGGCCCTGCTGGACAGGTTGTTCAGTATTTTAGTGTCGCCCCTGTAGCTGCGCCTCTATAACCTGTCACCTTTGGTCTGCCTGACTCTCTGCAGAAGAGGTGGTCCTTCTTCCCTTGCCATCTAACCCTTTCCAGTGGCTGGGAGGTTAACTGGTGAGCCGACCCTTTTGGGGGTGGGACAGGGTCCTCCGCAGCTGCAGTTCACTGGAGTGACCCCCTCCCCAAATGGCTTCTTGCATCCCTCTTAGTTCCCCATCAGGAGGGTACAACCATGCCAACCCTCGAAATGTGCCCGCCAAGGTCGCCAGGGGAGCAAAGAGCCCCTTCCACCCACTTTTAAGGGCACAGTGTCCCCTATGGGGCATTGGGTCCTCAGTCCAGCTGGGTTGAGGGTAGGCCTTTGAGCCCCTCAGGCCCCTGGACTTGTGGGGTCATAACACATGCCCAGTGGATGACCAGCATCGCCCCCCATCATCCCGCTGCTCCCCGCTCCCTGCCGTGTGCTTCGGGGCCAGTGCCCCAGCCTGGGCCGCCCTGTCTGCTAATTACCAGTGTGGGAACAGCTTTATGGTCCTCCGGGGCCCCAAGAGAGCCCCCCACATCTGGTCAATTAATGCTGAATCTGTAATTCGGATGACATACAACCCCGGCCAGCTTTCCAAATGAGGCGATTAAAAGGCTCTTCCCCTCCTTCGCTGAAGAACAAGCAAAACGGGGCCTTCTTTATTTCTCGGGATTGATGGGCCCTGCCCGTGACCTTTGCTAGGACAAGAAGTATTATCAGGAATACTTCTGTATTTCCCGACTCTGCAGGCTGCATAAATCTCCTATCAACTCAGGCAGGCGGGGAGATCTGCCGCCACTGTTATTAATACGAGCACTTTCCTGGAGGAAGGCAGGCCATTGTCAGGGGGGCTCGGGGAGGGGACAGGAGGGCCAGAGACTGCCGGTGCCACTCTGCCCCCATTCCCCCAAGAAGGAGCACAGTTGCTCTGACCTCCAGGGCCACTGGCTTCCCGCCCCCTCAGTACTCCTGGGGTACCCTGCCTCCCTCCTCCTCCCTGCCCCCACCCTCCTCACCAGAACTGAAAGAGAGGTTTGCCCCACATGTCTCATCTCAGGGTTTGGGGCTGGGTGGATGCTAGTGCCTGCCCTGAGGGCCCGAGACCCAGGGTGCTGTCCTGTGCCTCCTGGGGTGGCTTGTAGGTCATGCAATGCCCTGTTCATCTGTGGCAGGGTGGGTGGGCCCATGTCCGCCCCCACTGCACTACAGACCCAATTATGAGGCTGAATTGCGTGCAGGTCAGCTGGGTGCAAAAGAGAGGGCTGGATGCCTGGCCCCGGGGGGGGGTTCGGGCGGTGGGGGGGGGGGCGGCACAGGCCCTCCTGGAAGAGCTGTAGAGGAGCCTGGCCAGAGCCTCGTGTGTTTTGAGTTTCCCTGGCCCCTCAGGGTGGGGGGGTCCCTGCTATTTGTTTTCCAGTTCTCCAGGGGAGTAACACTTATGAGGCATTGTATGTAGGTGTGTGAGTGAGCTTGTGACAGTGTGTGAGTGTAAGAGATAATGTGTGAGTGACAATATGTGCGTGTCAGAGTGTGTGTATGGTTGTCAGTGTGTGAGTGACAGGGACTGTGTGTGTGGTTGGCAGTGTGTGAATGAGTGATGGAGTGTATGTGTGTTAGTGTGTAAGTAACTGTGTGTACATGGCTGTCAGTGTGTGAGTGAGTGACAGGGAGTGTGTGTGGTTGTCAATATGTGAGTGAATGATGGAGTGTTTGCGTGTGGTTGTCAGCATGTGAATAAGTGACGGAGTGTGTGTGGTTGTCTGTGTGAGTGACAGGGAGCGTGTGTGTGTGGTTGTCAATGTGTGAGTGACAGGGAGCGTGTGTGTGTGTGTGGTTAGTGTGTGAGTTACAGGGAGCGTGTGTGTGTGTGTGTGGCTGTCAGTGTGTGAGTGATGGGTGTGTGTGGTTGTCAGCATGTGAGTGAGTGACAGGGAATGTGTGGGGGGGTTGTCAGTGTGAGTGATGGGTGTGTGTGTGTGTGACGGTGTGGGGGGTTGTCAGTGTGTGAGTGATGGGTGTGTGTGTGTGTGACGGTGGGGGGGGTGTCAGTGTGTGAGTGATGGGTGTGTGTGACGGTGGGGGGGTGTCAGTGTGTGAGTGATGGGTGTGTGTGTGTTACGGTGTGGGGGGTTGTGAGTGTGTGAGTGATGGGTGTGTGTGTGTGTGACGGTGGGGGGGTGTCAGTGTGTGAGTGATAGGTGTGTGTGTGTGTGACGGTGGGGGGGTCGTCAGTGTGTGAGTGAGTGACGGGGTGTGTGGAGGGGGTAGACAGCATGTGCAGGCAGAGGACAAGCACCACGGTCGGGCTCTTCTTAGTGGAAAGAAGTGGTCCTAAGGGTCAGGCCGGGGCTCATGCCCTGGCCCCACCTTACCTGCTCTGTTACCGTCAGCATCTCACTTTTCCTCTTGGAATTTGTTTCCCGGGCTGTACATTGGGGACAGCACTGTCAGGAGGGGATGGGCAGTGCGGAGGGCGAGCGGGCTGGGAGCATGGGGATGGCCCTCACCCCCCCGCTTCCCGAGGACTGCCAGATGGCTTCTTTGTGAGGGGGGCCACCCCTCTCCTCCGGTGGCCTCACTGGGTCTGGATCGGGGTGCTGGGGGGTCCTGGACCTCGAAGTGCCATGGGGGGGGGACTGCCAGTGGTGGGAAGGGCCTCCCCACTGGGCTGGGAGGAGCTGTGCACCCTGGGTCCCGGGCTCTGAGGCGGGCCCCGGGCTGCCTCGGCCCGCTCCTCCCGGTGATGCCCGAGGACTCTGGGTGGGTGGTTGACAGCCAGGCAGTGAGTGCTCAGGCTTCTCCAGGACTCCATCTGCCCCTCTCCCACATCACACTTGCTCTTCAGAGAGGCATTTCATTCAGCCACTCCTTCCCCAAGGGCACAGCCCGGCGCTGCTGTGGGTGCTCAGCAGTCTTCCTGAGCACAAAAGACAAAGATTCTGCCCTCCCAAAGTGACATCTGGTGAAGTGGTTTACGATGATGGAATGTTCTAGACCGGCGATGCCCAAATTGGTGATTATTGAGGACTCAAAATGTGACTAGTGTGACTGAGGCTCTGAAGTCTCCATTTTATTTAATTTAGTTCAATTTAGATTCGTGGCACCTGTGGACAGTGCCATTCTAGTGGTCAGAACAGCCAGGCGGGAGCAGGCTTCCTCCTTTCCTGACTCCTCACCGCGCCGCGAGGACCTTCATGTGTGTTTGTAGGGAACTCCACTCCAGCCACCTGCGGGCGGGGGGGAGAAGGAGCATTTCTGGCCTTGCCCCCTCCTCTGCTTAAACATAGCAGATGCGAAAAAATGTTACCTCACCAGAACACGGCTCCTTGAGGGTGGGACCTTCTCTCCTCTCCTCTCAGTTTTTATGTTTAGCTTCCAGCCCAGAGCTTGGCATTTCGGGGGCTGCGCAGGTATCTGCTGCACGAATGCACGCGTTCTGACAACCCCAGCTCTGCCAGTTGCCAACTGTGTGACCTTGGGCAAGTTTCTTAACCTCTCTTTAGCCTTGGTGAATGAGACTATCAATGGCACCACTTCACAGGGTTGTAAGGGGCCTTAGGCCTAGGGCGCCCAAAGAGTGGAGTCATCCGTGCCAAGGGCGCTCTGTGAGTTTTTGCTAGAAGTGATGGGGGCCGTGTGTGTGGTGGGGCCTGGGCGTCTCTACGGGCCTCCTCTCTCTAGGCTGCTCCGTCCCGCTGCTTCCTCTGCTCAGCGGCTCTGGAAGGCCAGGCTCACACACTCATGTGAACGAGTGTCCCCTCTCCTTGAGAGCTGCAGGGAAACGGAGCTGTCATCATCTCTTGTCCCTTTGGAAACCGAGCCCATAGACCCTACCAAATGACCTGGCTGGGGTCACACAGCTACTTGGTCCGTCACGGAGCTGGGACTGATCCTAGGTGTCCCAAATCCCTGTCCAGTGGGTCATTGTTGCTGGCTGTCACCTACCTAAACAGCCCTGCCCTCACTCTGCCAGCAGCCGCCTGCCCAGGAGTTGCTCACTCTGGAGCACCCTGCTGGAGGGACAGGCTCAGGGACAGCCAGAAACACTCTGCTCTGCCCCTTCCAGCAAGGAAGCTGCCCTGGCAGGCAGGGGGCTCAGCGCAGCTCTGGGGCTGGCCCAGCCTGGCCATGTCCAGCCCAGCAGACTCTCAGCAAGGCCACCTGTGCAAGTAACTTAGTCTCATGGAGCCTCAGTTTTCTAATCTGTGAAATGGGGCCATTGGTGCTGCACCTCAGAGGTGGTGATAAGAGAGCGAAATTCCTTGTGGTGGCAGCATGAGACCGGGCCCGGTGCTGCAGGGAAGTTCGGGAAAGTCACAGCCCTGGAGGGCCTTGAATGGGGGCACCAAGTCCCCTTCCCCTGACTCCCCAGCCATTGCTCACGGCCCTGGGGTGTGGCTGTCCATGGCCTTGGTACTTAGAGCCACAAGGTGGAGCTTGGCCTCTTAAGTCACCCTAGGGGTTCTTCCCAACAGGGCCTAGTGATGTGTGGGTTCCTGCAAGCCCCTGTTGGGCCACTTGCCTCGATTTTGCCTGTCCCAGAAGCCTCATGTCATCACGTAGGGGCAGCCTGTCGGCCTGAGAGGGGAGGCACATTCCCACAGCCAGATCGCCTCCTGCCCTCTCTCCCCTCATCCCCTTCCCCTCCATTCTCTCTCCTTCCTGCTCCCCATCCTTCCTGCCACCCCAGCCAAGCCCCCTTGCCTCCCCTCCCTCAGGCCCCTCCGCTCCCCCATCCCCCGCCCTGTGCCAGCTCTCGCCTGTGTGAATGTCTAATCTCCAATTTTATTTGCTGGGCTCTAGTCCATTTGCATAATCCACATAGTCACCCTGGTTTTAATTGCCCACAACTCTGCAGAAAGATCATGTGGTTAAGTGGTAAATCATAATTAGATAAATAATTGGTTTGGCCACAGCAAGCTGCTTTTGTTACACCTGCCATCTGCTGGACCCGTTTTTTCTTCTGGCCAGAACAATGCGGTTCTGATGACAGGGCATGCTGCTTCTCTCTTGTGGGGGGGTGGGGGGCAGGGAGATGGAGGAGGGGCTGGGCGGAGGGGGTTTGAATGGAGGGGCTCGGAAGCAGAGCCTGGAAGATTGCCCGGTCGCTGGGGTCCTGCCTGGCCCGCTTGCGTGCGTCTCTCCCTCTCCCTCCCTCTCTCCCCACCCCTCTCCCTGAGCGGGGCACACCACGCATCCACCATTCATTACCCGGCTTGGTTAATGCATCCGAGTGGCAAATTTGACTTCTTTGCAGAAGAGGGTGGGAGGAGAGGGGCCTAGGGGCGGAAGCGAGCAGCAGGGGCTACTACCCTGGACCTGGCCGGCCTGTGATCTGCCCAGCGGCCCTGTCAGCCAGGGCAACAGGCCCGCTGTGGAGGGCCTGGGCCCAAACCCAGGGACTGCGGGGCAGGTGGGCAGAGGTTAGAACCCTCAGAACTCCCTGCCCACCACAGTCAGCTTCTCCATCTGTCTTCGCTGGAGGGGCCTTCATTATCCACGTTCCAGGCCCCATCTGTGAGCCCAGGAGTCTCCGGGGGGCCTGGGGATCCTGGGCTGGCCCGGTTGCCTGGCTAGGGCCTTCTGCAGGGGCCGACTGCCTTTCATGTTTCTCTTCCCCTGAGCCTCAGGCCCCTCGGAACTGCTTCGGATTGCCCTTGTTCACTCATTCACACGTGCGATCATTCAGTCACTCAGCAAACGCAAGTTGAGCATTTTCCTGTGTGAGTGTGAGTTCTAGAATTCATCCCTGGGAGTCAGACCATGCTGTGTGACTTGAGCAGTTTTCGTGACCTCTCAGAACCTGCTGTTGCGCCTGTAAAGCAGGGACTGTAACTGTCCCTGCCTTGTGGGCTTGTTGGGTCATCAAAGGGCAAGATATGGATAAAGTCCATCTGGTGACCCTGCACTAAACGTAAGCTCAGTACCGGTGCTCGGTGGCGGGGGGCTGAGACGGCCGAGTATGGGGGTAGGACCGTGCTGCCCCCCCCCCCCCATTCAACGGATGCCTGTGAGGCTGTGCAGAGTTCAGTAATGGAGGAGGCACCCAGTGTGTTGGGAACGTCCCCGGAAGGAGGGGCCTTGGAAAGGAACCCAGGCGCTCTGGAGAGGAAAGGCAGGGGACCGCCCAGACGGGAGGGCCATCCCTGACTCCAGGGCGTCTGTGTTTCTTCTCTGGACTGACAGGCCCCTGCAGCCCCTCCCCAGACAGCACCGTCCCTGGCAGGCCGGGTTAACCTAGTCCTCTGGGTCGCCTCTGCAGAAACCTGGGAAGTGTTTTTTCTCTTTGGTGGCTCCACTTCTCCTTGTTAGCCTGACAAAAGGCAGCCTGAGAGCTCAAGGCCTCCTTGCCGGACCTGGACAGCGACCTCGCTGGGGAGGGGAGGATGGGTCCTCCTGCTCACAACCCCTGGGGCAGGTTGCCAGCCTTCGGTATTGGAAAGCATTTTTATCTTCCTTCCTGAAAACCGCTGAGGCCTGTTGGGGAACTCTGAACATATCCATGTGGCTGAAACTTTGGAACATCAGATATTTTCTATTTTCCTATCCATCCGTCCATTCCTTATCAATCTTCCTTTCTCCATCTCCCATCATCCATCCTCCCACCCGGAATTCCACCCATCACCCATTACTCATTGTCCTCCCCCTCCCTCCCATCCATCCGTCCGTCCGTACTCCCAGTACTTGATCTGAAGGCAGGCTCTTTTCTCTGGCAGAGACCCGGCTGTGTTGCACTTCCCAGGAGAGGGGTGCGTTTGTTCCCCTGACTCGATCATGATGGTTCCCCTGAGGAGAGTGGGGGAACCTCAGCCGCGCACTTGTCACTAAGGTGGGAAATGAGGCCTCACAGCGGTTTCCTAGCAGGAGTGGCCTCAGCCTTCCGTGATGCTTTCTTTCTAGGCTGCAGCTTTCCTAGAGACCCCCTCGAGGGCCTGGGGGTGTGTCCGTGATGCTTTCTAGGCTGCAGCTTTCCTAGAGACCCCCTCGAGGGCCTGGGGGTGTGGCACACTGCAGCCATAGCTCCGGGTTCTCCCAGAAACCCCGACTTCAGATATTCTGCCTGGTCTCTTCATGAGCCCATGCGTACCTCTCAGACTGAGCATCTCAGCTGCTGGCTCAGAAAACCTGGTCCTTTTTATGTCCTACTGGGCTGGCCAAAAGTCCGTTTAGTTTTTGTCATAAAATTAAAGACACATTTTATTTTCACCGAAAATTTATTGATTTGGATATTTTGAGTATGTCGGCTCTCTCCCGCTACTGGCTTCCAGGGGGTAGAGCCTATGGGTGCTGCTACCACCTTCCAGCGCATGAGGCAGCCCCGCCGCCGTGAAGAATTATGTGGCCAAAATGGCAGTAGTACCAAGAAACTTCGCAAACCACTTTTGACACGTTTGATCAGTCACAGCACCTTCTCCATACACTGCCCAAGTCTTTTTCTGAGTTTCAGTTGTGTTTTTACCTTTCTGGAAATAATAAAGCATAATAGGTTGAAAACATTGTATATATTCTTCCATCTTCAACATTAAAATGGCTGCACAAAAATTCACCAGTTTTGAGAAGATTTTTTTAAAAATGCAGGCTGATATGACAGCCGTCACAATACAGTCTAACAAAATTGTTTTGAATGAAGTTAAAGACAACTAAGCACTCCTAGAGCCATCACGGAAAAAACTACACCAACTTTCTGAGCAGCCCACTAGGTCTGTGCTGTCCAATACAGTAGCCACTGGCCACCTGTGGCTGTTTCAGTTTCATTATTTAATTTTAAATTGATTAAAGATAAAATTTAAAGTCCAGTTGCTCGGCCCCACTGACCATGTCTGAAGTGCTCAGCAGCCACACGTGCTCGGTGACAGCCGTGTGGGGCGGCGCAGACGGAGCACGTTGGTCGTGGCAGGAGGCCTGGCGGGCAGCACCGCGCCGAGCACTTGTTCACTCACGCAGACTCTTAAGTAACTGAAGATGGGCCGTCCTCAGCGCTCCGATGGCAGGCAGATCTTCCCGGATCCCCCCAGTAGGGGAGGCAGGGCTGAGCTGGAAATCAGGTTTGAATTTTCTTCTTGTCCCTGGGGCTGTGTGACTTCGGTCCAGTCACTTCATCTCTGTGGCCTGCAGAGGTCAGACTGGGAAGCCTTGGGAAGAGGGGTGTCTTGCCGTCTTTTGGAACGGTGGACGGAGAAGTGCAACGGGGGCCCACGCAGGCTTGCCGTGTTCCCGGGGCCTGGAGACACGCGCTTGTTAAAACGTGAGACGTGAAAGCAGCTGGTGCGCCAGGACGTGGTTCCTCGGCCCCAGACTGGGGACAGGTTCGTGGAGAAAGTGTGTTTCTTGCGCCAAAACCAGTCTGCAAGGAAAGATGCTTCTCTGTCTGTCTGTCTCTCTCTGCACGTGTGTCCCATCTCCTGTTTCCTCACCGCCTCATCTCTCGGAGGGAAGGCTGCGCGCCGTGGCCCAGAAGGTTCTTTGTTCAGGTTTCCTGCTCTCAGGGTCCTGTGTGCTGGCTCCTCAGCACCAGGCTCAGACCGGCGACTCCCAGCTGCACAGCGCTGCCCTGGGGGGCTGCCCCCACCCTGCCTCCCGGACCCTGTCCACTGTAAATGATGGGAGTCTGGCCAGCCCCCATCAGCAGGCACTGCTTTCCCAGCAGCGCCCACTCCCCCTCCCAGTGGGACCCGGCTTGCTGTGTTCTGTGTCCTACCTCCAGGCAATGAACATTAAAGAGATCAAAACTGATTGTGATCTTTCAGGAATGGCCAGGATAATCCATAACATGCTGAAGAAAGCCCAGCACTTCAGATAGCTGTGTGGGACACCGAGCCCCCCTCACGTGGACCCTGGCCCCCTCAACCACCTCCGAGAGCACTGCACAGGCAAGGGGAGAGTGTGTGTCCCGAGGCCCAGCAGGGAAGGGGCGCCTTGGCGTCCCACCAGTGGGATGCTCCGGGCTGGGGCAGTGCCCCACGCTGGGGAGAGGGGTGGCTTGGCTGGTCCTGCTTTGGAGACCTGCTCCCCCAAAATTCCTCCAGGCAGCCTGTCTGTATGTGTCCTGCCCAAGTGAGCCACCGCGGAGTGAGGCCTGCCAGAGCAGCCGCCGCTCTGCCGGCAGGGACGAAGCCGCGGTGCTGATTGGGGTAACCTGGCGGTGGGTGGTGCCTCCGGCCCCTCCCACCCCTCCCTCCTCCTACTCCCCTAATTATTTTCCTTGGATGTTGTGAATTAAATCTTCCAGGAACCACAGGGGACATCTCTGGGTGAGGCCCACTCACATCTCTGTGCGCCGATAGAAGATGTTAAATGAATAACGTTGACTTACGCTAGGGACCCAATTCTCTCTGAATATAATTCCCCTCGAGTTACTGGGAGCTTCCTGAAGAAACCGTAAAACAATAAACACGTCTCCATCAGAGGGTGGTAATGTTGCTGCGAACTCTTTGGGGGAGAGAGGCGGGGAAGAAATAAATTAAAATTAATTTTTAAAAGAGGATCATGCCACAAGTCAGATGACAAACCAAGCCAGTGTAAGAGGGACGGGCCAGCCCCAGGCCCCACCCAGTGGGGGGCGGGGCCACCTGTGGTCTGGAGGTTCCCTGGGCTCCAGCCCAGCCTCCCCCCAACTTAGACATGGGTGATGGACATGGTGGGGGTGACAACTGACAATCTGGTTTAACCAGGTGCTTCTTGTGGAAGTGAAATTTGGGGAACCATGGATTCGCAGAAAGAGCAATGGGGTGAGCCTTAAGAATGGGGCTCCTGTCCCCCACCTAACCTGGCCAGCTGGGACAACAGGCCCTAGCATTTCCCTTCTCTGCCAACCCCCTTCCATCTGAGAAAGTGCCAGAAGTGGGCAGAGGCAGCCGGAGGAGTTGGAGCTCTACAGCACAGGCCCCGCCTCCCCTTCCTCTTCCTCTTCCTTCCTCCAAGATTCCAGCCCGCTCTGACCATCTGTGGTGCTTACAGGCTTGTCACCTGTAAGACAGGTGAGCTTGTCACCCCAGCCCCTGCGCAGGGCTCTGAGACTGCCCTCTCTGTACAATGGGAGGGCAGCAGTCCCTCCTGTGCTCGTGGTCTGGCTGCGAGGCGCCCCTGCAGGTGCATCTGGGTCTGTGACCGCCCCTTGCTCCCTGTGTCCTAGTAGGGCACCAGGTGTGTTGTAAGCGTGTCCTGCCACAGCTCTGCAGCCACCAGGGAGTCACGAGGTCACCTCGAAACAGCGTGGCTTCCAGCAGGGCCTGCTGTTAGTGCCACCTCCACCTCGGATTATTAACAGTGGTGCTCACAGACGGGGGTCAGGCAGCGTGGGGACTTTCCCAAGGTCACGAAGCAATTTGCTGGCTGAGCCAGGAATAGAACTCCTGAGCTGGGATGTGCTAACCCTGGGCTCAAATTGCTAGCCAGGCAGGTCTGTGCTGGGAGGGAGGGAGCTGGAGTCCTCCACTATGTGGGCCAAGGGGAGGGGCGGGGAGCTGTCATCCCGAGTTGTAGGTGAAGGCCAGCCCGGAGCTTTCTCCAGTGTCACTGTCCTTGTTCCCGGAGAGGAGAGGAGCTGGTGTGGGACTCTGGGCGAGAGGCTGGTGTTGAGTGGGGCCGGGGGCCTAGCTGGGGGCTGGCAGGGCTCTGTGGTGAGCCTGCCTGTGGGTTTCTTTTAAGATCATCAGGGAGTGGTTAAAACGAAACCCCAGCATTTGTTTTCCTGGTGACTCCTTGCAGAATACTCTTGCTGCTCTTAGGGGGAGGGATTGGTGTGGCGTCGCAGATGTAGAACTCTGCGAGGACCCGTGGAAAAAACCTACTCTGCTCAGCTCTGGAAAGGTGCTCAACATTCTACAAAGAGAGGGCTCCACGCACCGTTTTTTGGCTGGGTTTACTTGCAGGGGAGGGGGATTCGGGCAGCACTTGTTGCTGATGAGAGCTTGTGTCTTTATAGGGGCTTCTTAATTTCATTTAGATCAGTTCAGCAAACCTTTAAGGCATGTGAAGGTCCAGGAATAAACAAGGCTAGTTTTCTCTGCACCAGTGGCTGGGCCTCCCGAGCGCAGGGAGAGGGTACAGCATGCTCAAGTCACTCCCCTGCCCCCCCCCCGCCGCCGACCGCCCACGAGCGCAGGGAGAGGGTACAGCATGCTCAAGTCACCCCCCTGCCCCCCCGCCGACCGCCCAGAGGAGGGGGAAGGCCACCTCCCATTAGCAGGGTTAGAGCCACAGAGCCACACACCTGGGAAATCTGGGAAAGCTACCTGGAGGAGACTGGAATTTAAGCCAGGTCCTGAGTGGAAGGAGGTATATACAGCAAACAAAGAAGGTTTGGGAAGAGCTGGGGAGGGTGCACCTGGCATTAAGTAGAGCCTGAACAGGGATAAGGAGGGAGGCTCTGGATCTAAATTTACCTGCGAGGGACGGAGGGAGGACGCAGCAGAGACAGGGAAGTGTGGTGGGGCCTCTGTGCAGCCAGAGACTACCAGATGCTTCTAGAATGGCCTGTGTGTGGGAGGTTAGAAACACGGGGTGGCACCAGCTGGTGTGGCTCAGTGGGTTGGGCGTCGTCCCGCAAACCAGAAGGTCGACAGTTTGATCCCCGGGCAGGGCACGTGCCTGGGTTGCAGGTTCGGCCCCCAGTCAGGGCGAGCACAGAAAGCAGCCAATCATTGTTTCTCTCGCACATCCATGTTTCTCTCCCTCTCATTCTCCCTCCCATCCCTTCTCTCTAAAATCAAAAAGAAAAAAGAAAGAAAGAAACATACGGGTGGCTGGTGCAAGCCATGACAGGAAAGGCGGGAGAGCAAGGACCTGAGGGCCCAGAGGAGAACTTAGAGCAGGAGAGGAGCCGTCCCCGTGGGCGGGAGGGCGTAGCCGCTGGTGTCTGCCAGGTGTTGCCGACCTGAGTTAGATGAAGAGAGGAGGTGATGGGGGGGCACTGCAGACCTTTGGGGTACAGTCACAGTGGGATGCCACTGCCCGGGCTCTGGCAGCAGAGGCTGGGCCTGCAGGGGGGCCTGTGTGGCAGGCCGGAGGCTGGAGCTAGCAGGAACTCACCCTGGGGAGGTGGTGTCTCCGGATGGGGGCTCATGGGGGCTCGCAGACTGAGGTGGGAAGGGCCGCACAGCAGAGAAAGCAAAGGCAAACAGGCAGAAATTGGCAGAGGGGATGCTCCATACAGCAGCACCTCCATTCTGACCTTCACCTTGGGGCCCTGCAGACACCAGAGGATCTTAAGGCAGCCAGCCAAAACCTCAACACCCAGCATTTCCAACAGTGAAATGACACTTTTAATGTAATCCTTTCTCCTTGCTTATTTCCATTTATGAGACCAAGCTCTAAAGACTTAAGTACAGTAAGAGCCGAAGCGAGTGGCTCCTTGCAGCCTACGGGAGCCAGAGGAGACCAGGCCCTCTTATCCCAGGGCCCTCCTGCTGGTCTGGCAGTGGGGCCGAGGCCAGGTGAGGGCCAGTCCTCTGCTCGCACCGGGGCTTACTTGTCTGCGTGTGTTGCTTGTCCAGTGGGCAAGCCATAAAGGCAACTAGGATTTGATGGTCCAAGGGACAGTTTGGGATTTCAAATTTTCCTTTTTAAAGATTATTTATTGATTTTTAGACAGAGGGGACGGGAGGGAGAAAAAGGATAGAAACATCGATGTGCAGTTGCCCCTTGTGCACCTCCCACTGGGGACCCCACCAGCAACCCAGGCATGTGCCCTGACTGGGAATTGAACTGGCAACCCCTTGGTTCGTAGACCAGTGCCCAACCCACTGAGCCACATCAGCCAGAGTAGTTTGGGATGTGAACAACAGGCTGCAGATAGTTAATCCAGAACTTTGTCAGGAGCGCAGTAAGGATGGGAGAAGGGCCCAGGAGGGAGGGGAGAACTAGGATGCGGTTTGGAGATGAAAGCTCCAGGGTTCAAATGCCTGGCACACAGCGAGCACTCGGCAGACCTCCACCATGGCCACCACGGCTGGGTGAGTGGCGCCCAGGGGTGGCCACCAGGGGTGGGCTGAAGAAGACACAAGGGGATGGGGCGGGAACACCACGCAAATGTGTGCAAATCACAGGCCAGTGTGTACATGGGTGCCTCCGGGCTCTTGGATTCTTAAAGAACTTTGAAGGCCTTTAACCCTGCAAAGAATATTAGGGAATGGAAGGCCCAGTTAAGTTCCTGGGGACCCCTCTGAGTTTGTGTAGGTGTTAATGGACGCCCAAGGGGCTTGGCCAACTTGAGGTTCTGGAACATCTGCTCTCGTGACTTCACCCAAGCCCTGCCCCACCCAGCTCTGTCCCAGACCTTGGGGCAACTCTCTGCCCCAGGCCTCTCTGGGTACCCGCCTGGGCATGTGGCCCATCTATGGTAGCCAGGGTGGGGGTACCCGTACACTGTCCTCCGAGCTGACTGACAGACCGGGAAGGGAGGAAAAACCCTCACCCAGCGTGAGGACCCTGGTTAATTTGTATAAAGGAGGGTGCTTCCCACAGGGAACCACCCAGATTTCTGGGTCCACGGGGTGTCCAGGGTCAGAGGACGAAGAGCGCCCACTTCAGTGGCAGGTGATGTGGGGGTTATGGGGCCACTCTTGCCTCACCCCCTACAAAGCCACATTGGCCTCAGGTCAGGGGTCCAGCGTTGGGAGGCCCCCCTGCCACCCGTGACCTCAGAGGGTCCTAGCTTCCCTGTGCCACCCACCCACCCACCGCCCTGCTCCCTGTCTGTCCCCCAGGCCTGCCTAGGTCACAGCTGGCCTGTTTCCAGCCCAGCGGCCAGGTGGCAGGAGCCGCTGCAGCCCTGCTCAGAGACAGGTGTGTGCCTTTTGGTGTCATGACCTCCAGCTGCTCGGTGCTCAGAGGGGCAGGGCCTGCCCTCCCCCTGGAGCCAGAGAACTGTTGATGAGCACAAAAAAGGCCTGCAACTTTGGGGGGTACACTGTGAACCCCCAACCTGGAGGGCTAGAGGGCAGATCTGCAGAGACTATCTGTGTGTGTGTGAGGGGGCGGGAGGCTGGGTGTGGGAAAATGCCTCGGAAGCAAAATACGCTTGAACACGACTAGTTTCTCTGAGTGCTGCGGGGTCTCGGATGCAGCGTGCAAGGGGGTTTCCAGGGGCCACTGCCTTCAGGGGCCACTGCTTGGGGCGCTCAGGGAAACTCGGGCCCTGCCCCACCCCTCCCAGGACAAGCAGAGGGTCTTCGGGTTGGATCTTTTTTAAAAATTGAGGTGAAATTCGCATAACATGAAATGAACCATTTTGAAGCGACCAATTCAGTGGCATTTAATACATTCACAAAGCTGTACACCTCTGTCTTGGTCCCAAATATTTCCCTCACCCCCAAAGCAAACCCCGTACCCATTGGTTAGCAGTCACTCCCCACTCCTTCCTCCTCGCAGCCCTTGGCAGCCACAAATCCACGCTGGCTCTTTGCATTTGTTCATTCTGGACTTTCCTCTGAATGGGATGATACAGTACGTGGTCTTTTCCTTGGCCTCTTCCACTTAGCGTGCCCTTTTCCAGGTCTGTCCATTCTGTAGCGTGGTTGGTACTTCCTGCCTTTGTACGGCTGAATTAGACTCCAGGCTTTTAAAACCCATGATCAGTTGGTGGACTTTTAGGTTGTTGCCACTTCAGGCTCCAGGGTTTTAAAGGGCGGGCCTGTGTTTTCAGGTCTCACTGTTTGTCCCTATTGGACTGTGTATCAGGACTTGTCTTTTGAATAGCTGGGGAATATGCCACTGTGTGGGGAGGCTCACACTCGTTTATCCACTCACCTGTGGGGGGGAGGCACATGGGCAGGTTGGATCATTTTTAAGACACATCTCTGAGGAGGAAGTCTTGACTGAACGCTGTCAACGTTAAACTAGACAAAGGGCCCTGCTGGGCCCTTCTCTTTGGCTCTCCTGCCCTCTGTCTGTCCACGCAGGCCTGCAGGCAGCCAGCCAGTAGGACCCAGAAGCCAGAACAGGGCTGGGCTCAGGTAAGTGCTGGCAGGATTCTGGGAGTGTGTGTGACTCCTGAAGGGGAGAGGAGGCCATTCCTGGCGGGGGGGGCGGGGGGGGGAGCGCGCACGTGCTCGCGCCAGTCCAGCGCTGCCTCGTCCCAGGCCCTGACACCGGGGCTGGCACGGTCTGGCTGGCCTCCCTGCCCGTCTGATGTGGCACTGACCAGCGCTTCCTTATAAGCCTTTTTCATTTGCTGCTGCCCGTCCATATGTTTCCTGCTCACACCAAACAGAAGTCGTTCTGTTGAGCTCCAGCTGTGTTCCAGGCACTGTGCAAGGCTCCCTCTAGCCTGTGGCACCTTGCGTGGTCCTCACGACAGCGGGTGAGGGGCTGTGCTGCGTGCACCGTGACAGCTGGCAAAATTGGCACACAGCGACGTGGTGGTCGTGCAGGCTCAGCTCAGGTGCCCTACCTTACGCCCTCCCCCTCCCCCCTCAACACAGTGTGTGCTCTTGGAAGCTGTGCTTTAAATTCGCTTTTCCGGATGGTCGCTGAGTGAGGCCGGCACGCAGATGCCCAGGCAGTGTCATCTAGGACGAGGTGGTGAGAAAGCCCGCTGAGGGTGTGGAAGTGGTTAAGTGGCTGGAGAGGGAATGCTGTAGGGAGGAGAATGAGATGAAACTGAAAGACAGTTTCATAGCTGATCTTGGCCTTGACCGCCAAGCCAGGGCAGCCTGGCCCAGGAGTCAGACCGCACTGCTGGGGCTGAAATATTTTCCTGAGGGAACAGAAGTCAGAAGGAGAGAATGCTCTGCTCTGGCACTGGGAGAGAGGGGCCGTTTCTGGCGTAGTTTCTGCTGAGCTGATGTTGAACATTGGGCCACTGTTCTCTACCGCTGCCAGCTCCCACCCCCACCCTGAAGTGTCGGCTCGGCCCTGGGAGGCAGAGCCAGGGAGTCCACCCCACTCCTTGCAGGCCTGCCAGGTAGCTGAGGATTTCGAGTCCTCTGTGATTTCATAAAAGCCTGCTAAAATAAGACCACTCGGGAACATATTCTCTGCTGACTTTACATCACAAATGTTGACAGTCAGGATATTTGGCCAGGTTTCTCTCAGATATGAAAAATGGGAAGTAGGCATGCGAGGAAATGAAAACCCGGCCACAGCGTGGAGGAGGAGGTGTCCTGGGAGGCCCTGGAAAGCCGGCAGACCTCTCTGAGCCCCCATTTCCTCACGGGGCAGGGTGTCAGGGAAGGCGCTGGGCCACCAGAGGCTGGCTCTTTGCAAGCTGTCTGCAGCCTTGCTGCCAGCTGCAACAAAGGGCCACTTCCCTCCCACAGCCAATAGCCAGGGACAGGAGCAGTTTGCGGAGAGAGGCCTGGGGCTCTGCCCAGGTAGCCGGGCAAATGGATGGGCATCAGCTCAACCAGGCCCACCTCGGGGTTGTGGGACCCTGGCCCTCATGCTCCATTTGGGAAGATCTTGGAAATCCTCCAGAATGCCTGAGATCCCAATTGGTTGGGGAGGTAGGGCGTTAGTGCATCACCCATGGCAAGGCCACCAGCCTAGTGTTGGCCAGCTGGGATCCTGCAGATGGTGGCAGAGGCCTGGCCCAGGGACACTGGTGGCAGAAGGGTCCAGAACTACCATTCTGAGGGCCTCTGTGGACCCCCAGCAGCTTGTGCGGAGTGCCCCCCCAGGAGTTGCTGCCCCCCCCTTGAGGGACTGAGCACCCCTTCCATCCAACCTCCCCTTGCCTTGGCCTGGCCCTACTTTTAAAGTTTAAAGGTTTTAAATGCAAATATTTCTCTTTTATAGATGCCAGCTGTCTCCAGAGAGCACGTTTCCTTGCTGCTCAACTTTATTGTCCAATTAGCTTCCCATATCTGGGTACTGGAGAGCCTGGGGGGCTGGGAGGGAGGGGGCCAGAGAGGGGAGGGGCCTGAAGGGGGAGGCGAGTAAAGGCCCCCTTGGGGGTTCCAGCGCTGGAAACTGTCCCCCGCAGGGTACCGCGTCTGAGGCGGGTTGGGGAGCCCGGGTGAAAGGGGGAAGGGGGGCTTCCCTCCCAAGGTTGGGGCAGCTTTCCGACTCCCGTCTCCAGCAGCAGAGGCTGGAGCTGGGGCGGGGGCAGTTAGTGGCCTGGGCTTTCTTTTCTTATTTAAAAAATAAATAAAAGCAGCCTGCCCGGTGCACACTGGCTTCCTTTTAGCGCGTCTCGAGTGTCTCCCCCCTCCCCGCCTGCTTTCTAACCGCGCTGCGGCTTCCCCATTCACCCGGGCTCGGCGGTGCTCACAAAGCAAGGCAATTAGAATTGAAAATCTATGCAAAACAGCTGTTAACTGATTGTAAAGGAGTGCAGCTGTGTTCTGGGTGGAGCTTGGGAGCAGTGCTGAAAGGGCAGGAAGTGTTGGGGCAGCCCGGGGTTAAGAGGCGAACGCCTGTGCCCTCGTCCTTGGGATTGCCAGGCCTGAACCCTGCCCGGCTCCCCTGGAGGTGACTGGCTGCTGGAGGGTGGCTGAGTCTTTCCCTCCATTTATCCATTCGGCAGGTCTGCTTGGTGGCTGGGGCTGTACGACAGCTATGAGACTAGAGCCCCTTTCCCTTCGGGGCACCCACTGTCTCATGGGCGTGGGTGGAACCTGGAGCTCCCACCATCACAGCGAGGCGTGGACACACACACACCCTTGTTAAAGATGTCCTTTCCTGGCCCTTCAACCCAGACAGTAGCTCAGTAGGGTGGCTTGGGAGTCTATTTCACGAGCAAGCACACACACACTATTATCTAAGACCCGTGGGACCCATTGCACTGTGTGATCACTATCTAAGAGTGGGACGCAGTGACTGGAGAGATGAGTTCCAGAGGCGGGGACGGGAAAAGCCTTCTTGGAAGAGATAAGATTTAAGCCCTGCTTTGAAGAATGGAAAGGATTTCTGGGCCAGTGATAGCGGCAGCAAAGAGAAAGAGGACCCAGGAGTGTAAGCAGTGGGGGTTTGGCCACAGAGCAGGGCTGGCAGGGGGGGCTGGGAACTGTGGGGGCTCTGGGCACACCCCCTGCCACTTAGTCCTTGGGGCTCCCAGGGTGCCCTCAATGGATATGGCCTTCCCAGGTGGTACTGGTAGCTTTCTGTATCTGGAAGAGGGGCTGTGCAAATGTAGGGGTGCCGGGCTCTGAGTGAGGGGAGAAGGATTTTTGGACACAGGGACAGCTGCTAGGGATGTTCCCAAATGAAGTGCCGTAGGCCTGAAAACGCATTGAGACCGCTATCACCCATACCAGGCCTAGCTGCAGCAGGAGGTTACAGAGCTGCCAGCAGGTATAGTGGACAGCCAGGGTCTGGGTTGGGTTTGGCTGGAACTTGTGTGCCCTAGGCAAGTTAATTAACTTTTTCGGGTCTCCTCCCTGGGCTTGGTAACGCAGGTCATGCCCGCTCTGCTGCAGGGCCTCTGGGGATTCGGTGACATGAGTTGAACAGCTTTGGCACCTGTTAGGTATTTGGTAAATGGCAGAAGTGATCTTCCTTTCCCACCCACAATGGAGTCCAGGTCCCTGATGCTTATTTACAGATCCAGGTGCTGCAGGACGTGGCTGCTGTCATGATGTAAAGGTGACATGCAGTCCTTACATGCTAGGAACTGGTGGGGGTGGGGGACCTGAACTGTGCTTGAGTCCTGCTAATCCCAAAAGAACACAGAATGATAAAGAGCAGGATTGCCTTCCCTGGAACC
Organism: Glossophaga mutica; assembly: GCA_039655065.1. NCBI lineage: Eukaryota > Metazoa > Chordata > Mammalia > Chiroptera > Phyllostomidae > Glossophaga > Glossophaga mutica. The sequence continues at coordinate 28,957,596 of CM077315.1, forward strand.
AAGGGCCCATCATAGACCCGGAGCTCACACCTGTGCTGGGCTCGGCGGGGGGCGGTGACAGTTAGTGTCTTAGGAACCTCACCTGGCTAGATAGGTGCCCAGGTGGTGGTGGTGATGGGTTAAGTTGCCAAATCACCTTTCTGTCTTTCTTGCTGCCTCTAAGTGCCCCAACTATCAGCACCTCCCTCCCCTGTCTGAGGTCCTCATCTTTTTGAACAGCTGAGGCCAGACTCGCATTTTTTAGTTCCGTATCTGCAAAGGCTAGTGCCAACCAGAGCCCACACTGGGTGTGTGTGGAGCAACTAAATGCCCACCACCTTGGTTAGCGGTATCCCTGATCAGATCCCTTTTGGGCATCTACATCAGAGACCCCTTTCTCAGTTCCCAATCTCAGGGGGGCAGGTGTAAGGGGGCCCCTGGGGCTTATCCTGAGGACGTTTTCATCCTTTTGGCCTTGCAGGTCTCTCAGGTCCCAGGGCTCACGGAGGTGATGCTGGATTTTGTGGGATCCACCTGAATGGGTCCTCAGAGCCAGATGCGGTCCTCTGGACTCCTGCTTCCTGCTCCAGGAGGCACGGTGCAGGTTGGCAGGGGTCCAGGGGTTTGGGCAAGCACACACCAGCATCCTGTTGCCTCTGGCACAAAGGAAGCAGGACCCTGGGGGTGTCCCCGCACAGTCCTGATCGGACTGGCTCTGGCGCCTTGCCTTTTCTCCCAGAGCCTTGTTTCTCTGTCAGGTTTCCAGGCAAATGGGAATGAGGGAGTTGGTCCAGGAGGGAGTGCTTTTCCCAGAAAGGGCTCATGGCTGGCTGCAAGGTGGGAGCTGCTGAAGACAGAGGAGCAGGAACACGCCTGGAGGGAAATGGAGGGCAGCCAGCCTGAGCCCCCAGTGGAGGGAAATGAGGAGTCGAGCTACAAACCTCGTTAGCGAGGAGCGCGCGGGCTGCAGGGGAGCAATTCCCACCCTTAAACTCGGAGGCCGTGCTCCGGATTACTAATTTCCTTGGGCCTGGCGCACAGACAGTGAGTGTCATCCATCTCCCCTCTGCCAGCCCGCCTGGTGGCCGCCAGCGTTTTCTGGCCAAGGCGCACGCAGCCAGCTCGCTACTGCCCCCCAGCGGGTCGCTGGGGTTTCCTGCAGCACCCCGCTGCCTCGGGAGGCCGTGCTGGGAAGGGGAGACTCCAGGTGTGAGCAGCTCCAGGCAGAGCTCCCAGGGTACCGGAGCGCACCTGACCTTGAGCAGCTCTCGGCCCCAGCTTCCTCATCTGTGAAATGGGATCCTACCACCCACCTCGCAAGGGAGGGAGGAATCTGCCGACTCAAAAGTTAACTAAATGGTGATCCACAGTAACCACCCTACAATTTTTTATATCAAACAGGTGGGAGAACTGACCTCTCTTCCCACCAAGGCCCCCCCCCCGCCGAGTGATGAAGGGAAATAATCGGAAGCTTTGAGTCCAGGTGAGGGGGGAGGTTGGGCCTAGGTGTCCTGCCCTGGGGACAAAGCAAAGAGGAGCCACCCCGCCAGGTGCGAGTTGTTTATTTGCATGGTACACCCCTCCCCCCGCAGGCCGAATCCTGGTAGGAAAGGATTGGAACAGACCCGTAGGGTTTTAATTTTGTTTTTAAGGTCCTAAGCCAGTGGTCGAGTCCTCGCCTAACGCCGCCCCACCCCGCCCCACGCTTGACTCCCTGAGGGGATGGAGGCACCCCTCCCCCACTCCCCGGCCGGTGAATCTGCCGGCCATTGCCGGGTATAAATTACCAGACCGCGCTGCGGAGACACCGTGTGGTGGGGAAAGTAAAGTAGCAGCTGAGACCTAGAGGAGCGAGGCGGGTGGTGAAGGGGAAGCGCCCTTCCCGCGCGATACCAGGGCTGGCCGGCGCCCGCAGGTAGGAGCTAGTAACGGCCCCCCAGCCCCTCCTCGCCGGTCCGTTTCCCTTTTCGTTTGTGGTCGGCCAGGAGCCTTGTGCAAGGCGGGAGGCCGACCCGTAGGCGCCCCTACCCCGTGCGCCCCAGCGCGCGCTCGGTCGAAGGACCAGGGGTGTGGGTGGGTCGGGGGCGCCCTTCCGGGCCTTGCCCCTCGCCCCCCCACCCCGCCCCCGGCGGACACACAGGCGGGTTCTGCTTCCCGCTGGCTTGGACCCCGAGTGCTCCAGGCCCGCCAGCGTCATCGGGAACAGATGGATGGGGGGTGGCAGGCGCCCAGCGCTCCCTCCCGTCGCAATCCGGGATGGCGCGGGGAGGGAGAGGGAGGGAGGCGGGGGAGTTCGGGCCTGCGGGGACGACAGCATGCGCGCCTGCCAAGCGCGGCGCGGGCATGTCCCGGGGCAGGTTTGGGGCTGGCAGAAGCGCGGGCTGGCACCGGGAGCGGAAAGTTGAAACCCGCAGCGCGGCGCTGGGGCGGCCGCTTGGGGGGCGGGGGTGTATTTGCTCGCCTCCCGCTCAAGAATATGAAAGCTATACATTAGAGTTTTCAAAGGAAGATGTACTGGGAGAGATCCGGGGGCATCGGAGCAACGTTGAGAGTTTTGAGCTTTGGACGCGCGCGGGGTCAGAGCCTGGGGCGCCAGAATGTACTGGGGGCGCAATGGGCAGGGGGCGCCTGGCGAAGCCTGCACAATTAACCCGGCGCTTCCTGGGGAGGAGCGGAGCTGGCGGGGGGGCAGGCTCCTGGCGTGCAGCGGGCGCCCGCTGCCGGTGGGGGCGGGGCGGAGCCCGGGGGTGGAGAGGCTGGGACCCGCAGTCCTTTGCTGTGCCTCCTGTGGGTGCCTAGGAATTTCAGGACGCTCCCTGAGTCACTCCAGTCCGTCAAGTGCCTGGGTGAGGTAGGGTGGGGGGGGGGTGCCAGGAATGGGGAGGTGCTGCGCTGGGGCCGAGGCCCACTGGGTCGTGCCAGTTTCTGGAGGCGGGCGGCCTCGCCTCTGACCACAACCCCAGCTACTTAATGATGTCTCTGGTGGAGCGGCGCCTCCGTGGACTCTCCAGCCGCGGGGACGTGGATTCTTGAAAGAACTACCCTTGCTCCCCGCATTGTGGTCTTTCCAAAAGTTGCTTAAAACGGAAGGGGGTAGTTCCTAGAGTTTTCGGAGAAAGGCGCAGAGGCCCCCGTTTTTAACGTTGAACCCTTTCATGGTGGGATATAAGGTCACACATTTTGGGGGGAGGGAATAAGTGCACATAGACTTTGTGTTCTTGTGCCCCCCCAACTCATACCAGTTTCAAGAAGTTGGCCTCCAGGACACGTGAGTTTATCCGTTCGCTCATTGGGCCTGCTCTGTGCCAGACACTGTGCTAGGCGCCAGGAAAGCGGTCACAAGACGCACAAGGGCTCTGTTCGCGTGGCGGGCTTGTTGGGAAGCGACTGCTCCCTTCTTCTGGAATCAGGTGGCTGGTTTTAGACACCAGTATGCCCGGGACCTCTGAGCAGTCGAGCCAGGGGCTCCCAGGAGGCTGAGGGTAGCACTTACCCTACCTGCTGGTGTCCTCGGCTCACCTGGACGGCCTGGCTGGGGAGGGGCGTGTGCCTGCGCGGGTGTACCCGGCGCCCGTCAGTGCGCGCGCGTGTGTTTGCGACTGAAACCTGACACCTCCTGCTGGCTGAGGTCAGGGAGCAGGGAGCTAGCCAGTGGCCCGGGAGTGGGCGGCGTTGCGCTTTGGGTGTGTCCTCGGCGGCGGCGACAGCAGCAGGTGTTTCTTGGCCTGGGCCCCGGAAGCTCCACCTCCCCAGCGGGCCCGAGCCACCGCCGTGCTGAGCAGCCTGGGGTGAGATAAGCAGTTTAGACAAACACTGGGCGACGGTGGCTCCAGCATGTGTCAGCCGAGGCAGAGCTACGAGACCCTGGCATGAAAGGTGAGCTCAGCGCGCGGGACGGGGGTGGGGGTCTCTGGACCCCCCACGCCCGCCCGCCACTCCTCTCCAAGTTCGCGGGTTCCGCGGGGGTGGCTGCCAACGGCTCCCGGGCAACTTCCCCTGGAGTGTGAGCAGTGATAAGAGCTGAGCGGGCGGGCAGGCAGGCAGGCAGGCGACCAGAGGCCCCCGCCCGCCGCTGGTCGTACCCTGAGTGGCCTGACTCCAGGCGGGGACACGGGCTGCCGCGGGGCACGGCCTTGGCAGCTACTTTCAGCGAGCGGAGCGTAAGTGCGCGCGGGCGGGTGGGGAGCGGGCAGCCGGGGGTACTCAGGGTGAGCTGTCGACGTTCCAGAGCTGGAGTGAAAACTTTGCGGCGGCGGCGGGGGAAGAAGAAGGGGGGGCAGCTGTGTGCCCCCCGTGGCAGGTGCTGGCGGCAGCTAGGCTGGGAGGGGGGCTTGTGGGCTTGAGCCTCGCGGTTTGGGTTTTTGTCTTGCTCCCCTCCCCCTCTCATCGAAGCGTGGAGACCGCCGGGAGGGCGGAACTGAAGCCACCCTAGTCTCCGACCCCCGCGCCCTGCTTCCCAAGGGCGCGCCCCTGGACTGCCGCTGCTCCCCTCCCTGCTCCCCGCCTCCCTGGAGCGGCTCCCGGCCCCTTCCCCTGCCGAAGATGGCTGCCCCGGCCTCGGAGGTGGTAGAGTGGTTGCATCCGCCGCCCCTCACTCGTGCTGCCCTTTTTCCCTTCCCAGCCCTTCCTGCTCCGCCTGGATGCGCCTCCCCGCCCCCAGCCCGCCCAGGCTGGCGGCTGTGCTGATGGGCGGCGAGTGGCCCGACCGAGTGGAGCCGATTCAATTATATTGCAGCACCAGAGACACCTCCTCAGCCGCCCGCCTGCCTCTCCAGCAGGCTAATTAAATTCCCTCTGTGGAGGCGGAACGGGCCCTAGGCTTGCCCTCCCACCTTCCCCTTCCGGCCCCTGCCCCCCTCCCCCACCCCTCCGAAGCTCGGGTGGGGGATGAGGGGACCATATAGGCACCAGGCTCCGGTTGTGCGGGGGAAAGGGTTTCCCCGGATTGGGGGAAGGGAGGCCTTCCTCCCCGTACTTAAGGGGGCGGAGGGCTCGGGTCGCTTCCACGTGAGGGGCTCGGGGCCCTGCGCCGGAGCACTGCCCCAAGGGCTGTGTGCCTGGCCCAGAGCACCTGCCGGCCCCCAGCTGCGTGGTGGAGACCAGCCGGTGTTGAATCTGTTTGGCTCTTGTTTGTAAACTAGCCTTTGTCTGCAAAGTGCGTCTAAAATACATTAAACCCTTGTTAACCCCTGCAGTGCCTTATCTGGGGCCCACACAGGTTGGGGTTTGGAAACAAAAAGCGCGAACATCAGATGGAAAAAAAAAAGGGCTTTTGTGAAAGGCACTGGAACAAAAGGCTGATCGGGACTCTGAGTAGGAACCTCCTGGTCTAAGCCGATTTCTAGGAGGCTGGGATGGAGAAACTGAAGGTCTTGGTGGGACACTCAGGAATGTGTCTCCTGGTTGGCTGCCTGGGCCCTCCCCCTGGGGTTTTCTGCGTTGGGGGCAGGGAGGGGGCAGGTGAGCAGCCTGCCTCTGGACCTCCCTGGCTGTTACTTAAGCTTGGGGCACGTAAGCGTTGCTCACCCTGTGTTTATGGGCCGCCTCCACCCGCAGGGATGGCGGAACCTGAGGCACAGGCTGCCACCTGACTCAGCTGGGCCACGCCACAGGTGAGGGGGCCCGGGGTGCGGGCTCCGACTGGCAGCTGTGTGTCATCCCAGCTGCGGTCTGTGCAGGGGAGTCGCCGCCCTGCCCAGGAGGACTAGGAAGTGCCTGGCAGGCTGGCTTTACCTAAGCAGCTACTCTGGTAGTTCACAAAGGCCTGTATCCGGGCCTGTGTCAGCCCAGACCTGACCTCTGGGGAAGCCCTGACCTCTGGAGAATTGGAGTGCGGGGGCTTTGATGACCGGTGCAGGATTGGCTTTTGTCACTTTGTCTAGAAGCAGGAGTCTGCAGTGAGGAGCGGAATGGGGGCAGCTGGGGCCAGCCAGTCACTAGGCGGTTTTCTTTCTGTGAGGCTTGGGGCTGGTGAGCAGCCAGGGGGGTTCCCGGGGCCAGCCCTGCCTTGGGAGGCCTGTCTTGCTTCCAGGCACGGTCATGGGGCCAGACTCTGAACAATGCAACAGGCTACTCTCCACGGCGCATGCCCTGTCACGTAAGGGACAGTTTTCAGAATCCTAGCGTGTCAGAGTTGAACAGGGTTTATAGATCCCCCAGTTTGGTTTCCTAAAGCTGCTGGCGGCCACATCTCCCAATGAAGGCAGAGCCTCTGTTCCTGGCCCCAGTGCGGGGGCCAGGAGTATTCTCGAAGCTCCCCAGGTGATTCTAATGCACAGACAGAGGCTAGAGTAGTCCTCTGACAGGTGAGCAAACTCAGGCTGAGGGGCATGGGGGCCAGCGCTAGAGCTCCTGGCAAGAACCAGACCTCTTTAGGAGCTCCAGTGGGCTTTGCAACACTGTCCCCTTGGGCAGTCCTCTAGCTGCCAATAACTTCCCTGTCTCTGGGGGAAGTTCAGGGGCTGCAGATCGAACAGAGCCTTGTGGTTTCCAGCAGAAACTGCCTGCCCCTGGGCTCAGCGTGTGTGGCCAGAACAACCAGGAGCAGAGTCTACGCAGCACCTCTCTGTGGCGGACCTGTGTCCTACATCTCCAAGCTGGTGACCTCCCCAGCCCTCTGAGTTCCTCTGGTCTTGGTGTCCTCCCTCTCCTCCTCTGAAAGAGGAGGGTCCTCTGGGTCCTGAGCCCCTACCTGAGGGGTGGGTGCTGGCAGCTCCCACCTACTTTGCCAGAAGAACGCAGGTGAGCAAGACCTGGCTGCTGCCTCTCTCCTTGCCCCAGAAACTCGCAGGGGCTTGTGGAGTCAGCTAGCAAGGCCGGTTTTTCCTGGCCCCATCTGAAGGCTTGGAATTCCCAGCCTGGGTTACTCGAAGTCCACACCAGCCTGGGGCTGGGTGGTAGCACGGTAATTACCTCTGTTATGGCAACCCAGCTGTCTCCAAGCCACAGGGCTGCATAAGGCTACCTGCCCCCCTCCCCTGGTGCCAGGAGGGCTGTGTTTGTAACCTGCAGGAATCCACGTTTTGGGTGACATTTCAGTGTGGCCACTGCGCAAAGACCACCCTTCTGGCTTTAATTTCTCCCCGCTTACCGACAGTATGTGGGGAGCTGCTGGCTTCACTTCCTCACGCCGGTCTTTCTCCCCAGCCGAGGCCAGGGGCGGGACGTGACATTTCAGAGTGTTCTTGTCAATGAGAATTTATCAAGTGCCTACTAGGAACCCAGCCTGCGCTGGCTGCTGGGAGGTGTGCCGACCGATAACACGGGAGCGGCCTTTGCACACCTGCCAGAACCGTGCTGGGGGCCTTTAATCTCAGCTCTGCAGCTCCTCCTGCCGCCACCAGCCTCTTCACTTGCGCCCGCTGGATGAAACCGCAGGCCTTCGTACTCCTGGCCCTGCCTTTGCTCAGGCTGCTCCTCCGCCTGGAATTCCCAGGGGTCCTTGTCTCACCCCCAACTTCCCTGATGCTTTGAGCAGATTTCCAAGTTCACGAGGGAAGCTGCTGCAGGGTGTTGGAGACGAGGAAAGGGGCAGGGAATTTGTAAGCATCTGTGAGAAGAGGAAGATCTGGCTGAATGTGTGTTGCGGAGTTCCAGTGGGATGTGGGGGCTTCTGAGGGGTGTAGGGGGAGCAGGAAACAGTGAAACCAGGGTCTTTATTTTTGACTGCACTTCAGAATCACCTGGGGAACCTCCAGGCCCAGGCTGGACTTGTGACCAGTTAAGCCCGAGTCTGGGGGGGTGGGGCCCAGACATCTGTAGTTTATAAGCCCCGAGCAGTATGCAGTCAGAGCTGAGCTGGAAGGGCCTTCTGCTCAGGGGAGTGGGTACACAGTAACTCTCCCTAAGGAAGGTGGGGGCAGTGCTCCTTAAGGAGAACTGGGGTCTCCTGGGAAGCCTGGATCTGCTGTTTGCCCTGAATTGGTTGGGACCATCTGGCGAGCCAGAGCAAACGTCTCCTTGGGACCAGGTGCGCTCTTAGCTAGGGGCAGCGTGGGGAGACCTGGTGGGCACGGAGGCCTCTGCCTGCCCCCGCCCCTGTCACCTGCACGGCTCTGGTCTCTGTATGAACCTGAGGTAGAATCCTGATGGTAATTCTCCCTACCTGGCCCAGGTGAGCTGAAAGCCTTCTTCCAAAGGGCCTTCAAGTGCTGAGTTATATTTGGCTGGGTGGCTTCTGTGTCTGTCTGGAGTGCCGGCCAAACCTTCCAATTCTGGAACCGGTTCCTCCAACTGGAGAACCTGACATCTGACGTGTGTGAGAAGGTGCATGCTGTGTAGTGGCTTTGAGGCTGCCAGAGCTGGGTGGGGGCGTCCCACTCGGACAAATGGTGCCGTAGGCCCCCTGCTGCTGTGAGAGTCCCCCAGCTGTGCCCCATCTACAGATGCGGCTATAGAGACGTCTGCATCCACGGGTTCCATTCTGCCGGTACGGAGGGCCCACAGCTCATCCCTGTCCTTCTCTGGCATCTTGGGGTTTTAATTTAAGAGACCCAGAAGACTCTGCCTATGCCCCCGACCATGTACCTTGCAGTGTTTGGGGTGAGGAGGGCTGCTGCCACTTTTCTTACCAAGACCCAAAGTCCCAAGGCGCCAAATAAGCCCCTGCTGGGGCTGCAGCCGTCCGTGTGCCCTCCTGTGGCCTCCCTGCTGCGGGGTCGCAGACCCGGTCTATGCATGCACACCTTTTCCAGCCACCTTATTGCCTCCCTGGGTAGTTGCGCCCTGGGTCTGGGAGGAGGGAGGAGGTGCTTTCTCACACAACAGCTCCGCCCCTGCCCTGCCCTCCCTGCCCTGTGCTCAAATGGCAGGTCTGTGGCGACCGGCGGCGATACAAGAGATTGATCCGTGAGCTTCGGTCGTCAGGGCAGTATCGATGTTGGGCAGATGTAGCCATCCCGAAGGAAAGTCTCTGTGTTGATCTGAAGGGGGCGGGCAGGCAGGGACCCCCTTCGTGCTCACTCCAGCGTTCGCTCCTCCTGAGGTCCCCGGGGGCCGCCTAACGTGCTGCCGAGACCTCTGGTAACAAGAGGAGCGAGTGCCTTTCTGTGACGCAGTTCCCTGGGGCTGCCTTCTGTGCCACAGCAGGTGTTGGTCTGGGTTGACGAGTTGTCTCCCAGGTAGAGTGTCCCTCTCTGTACCTAGAGGGGCTAGGCTGTTGTGTGTACACTGGGAATGGAGGAAGTGGTCTCACTCTGCTGTTCTGTCCTTGCTTGACAGGGGTCTGACTTTCAAGGCCAGGGCCGTTCCCACCCCCATTAGCTAGGAGAAACGGGGCCCCGTGAGGTTCCTCTACCTGCCTGAAGTCAACCAGCGGGAACTAGTAGTAGAGAGGGAACGGAACCAAGGGATGTGAGTGGATTCGTCCTGCAGAATCCCCTGTGTTCTTTGAGTGCAGATTTGTAACTTTTTTGCGTGTGAAAGGTGGCTTTTTGTCACTCACTCACCGCGACTGAGGGTTCACAAGAGGGTAGCCACTGCTGCGCTGTGGTTGGAGACACACGGCCGAGTGAATATAGGGAAGCTGACTAGTGTTTGTTGCCAGCTAGTCGGTGGGAGCACTGGAGGAACTTGTGCCCAGAGGGTGTGGAGCTGTGGGGTCATCCCTGGCCACCTCTCCAGTGTTTGGGAATAGGTCAGTTGTCCCCATTTAACAGATGAGAAAACCAAGGCTCTGAATCGGCCCCACTCTGCCCTTGGCCTCTAGGCTCTCGGGGCAGTGTTTTAACGGTCTCTTACAAGGTTTGTTGTGGGCTCTTGGAAAGCCAAGGTGTGGGCTGAGACAGTGTATTTTGAAGGGTTGACCTTCAGGCCTCTTTTGGGGGGAGTGCTAAATGTCCATCTCAGCAGACCAGATAAGATGAAGGAGGGCTTCCTTAGTAGGGACACAGGGCCCTGGAGCCTGTCGTGCAGGCGGCACATCTTACCTGCCTGGCTGGTTCCCGAGTTGGACCTCGTCTGTCTGCACTCCTGCTCTCGGCTGGACCGCCTGGCAGGATGTCAGCAGAATGTCAGCAGGGTGCTGGCGTTTCTGTAGCTGGGCCCTCAGTGGACCTTGGGGCTTCATGCCCCAGTTACCAGCAGTGTCCGGAGCCCACAGAGCAGTGCCCTCGAGGGCTCCCGCAGGTGGGTATGCGCAGGGGACTGCTCTATGGAGTAGATTCCGGGAAGGGGAATGGGTGCGAAGGCCTGGGCTCCTCACAGAAGTTGCTGGGTGCTCCAGGAGGAGCAGCGGGGACGTCCTGTCTGCCCACCCACAGCCAGCCCAGGCCTTTCTCTATTTACTGCCCATTCTGGCTGATCGGGTCTCTCCACGCTCTCCAGCCCTGGCCCCCAAGGACGTGCGCTGGCCCTGTGAGAGGGAGAGACCCTATTGTAGTAAGTGCTGTGCTCGAGGCCTTGTTTGCATCCACGGCTGGTCTAGGCGGCTTCCCAAGGTGTGGTCCGCAGATTTGGTTACACATCCCAGAGCGGGGGCTGGCACCCTCAGCCAGTTTTGGACCCAGCCATCCTGCCAGTTACTAGAACCTACATGTTGTCAGTCAGAGCCTTGTGGGGCAGGGTTGTGTGTGTGTTTTTGAGCAGAGTTGAGAATTATTTAGACCTAGGCAGTAGCCTGCACAGCAGTTGGTGACAGACGGTTGTGGCCAGAAGGAGGTGGCCAGCCTGCCTGTGGCAAGGCTGGTACTAGGGAGCTCACGACTCCTTGTTTGTGACTGTTAATGCAAGCTTCGCCCTGGTGGCTCTGTTCTGAGCTCCATTTTGGCTGGAGGGTAGTTGTGCATTTTTCCCCCAGTGGGGCATTTCTTGACATGTGGACATGGTACACGGGGCTTTGAAGATGGTGGATGAGCCCAGGTGAGGAAACATCCTGAGAACTTACGGGTTTTTGGATTTTAGCGTTGATGTCCCCTATCTCCTCAGCCTGGGCCTGGGTAGAACATGCTAGGGAAGGGCGTTAATACTCAGGGTTTGGCTCCCTGGCTGGTGTGGCTCAATGGATTGAGCGACGACCTGCAAACGCCAGTTTGATTCCCGGTCAGCACATGCCTGGGTTGCAGGCCAGGTCCCCAGTAGGGGGCATGCAAGAGGCAACCAATGGATGTAGCTCTTGCACATCGATGTTTCTTTCCCTTTTTCTTCCTCCTTTCCTCTCACTCTAAAAATATGTAAATAAAATCTTGAAAAAAGTACTCAGGGTTTGTTATGTAATTCCGTGCTCTAGGATTCGGAAACCTGGGTTCACAGATGCTACACGTCACCTCACATGGGGCTTACAGGTGGGCTCTTGTGAATGTGACAAAGCTATCTGCGGAATTAATCCAGTAGGCGTATTTTTTTCCGGTTGAGAGTGTTTGGTGTGCAGATCATTGTGAGAATGGAGCTTTTTGCAAAAGCAAAAACAGTTTTATAATTTGAGGCTCGTCCTGGCTTGAGTGAACTGGCTCTGATTCCAGTGAGACCCACCTGTTGTTGGCACGCGCCAGGATCATGGCCTCCTGCCGGATGGGCCCTCGCCCCCAGGCTGAGGGTGGAGGGGTCAGCCTCTTCCTGCTGACTCTGGATTGAATTAAGATGTTGACAGCATCTGAGCTGAGGGTCCTGGCTGCTGAATGTTTATTAGGCTCTTCCAGACTCTTTTCATTGCCTGAGCTCGCAAAGGGTTTCAGAGCTGGAAAGATGGCCCCTGGCGTTGAGCAAGCCTACCAGCCTTGAGATGGTAGGGAGTGGTGGGAACTCTGGCAAGCTGGAGACTTAGGGACAGACTAAGGGACAACTGCCACTCATTCCTTTTAAAGTGTTTTCCATTGATTTGCATTTAAACAGCACAACTTAAGAGTAAATAAAAGCAGATCTGTGGGTACAAGGAGGCCTGCGTAGCCTCTACCCCCTCCGGTCTAGGTGTCCCCCGTCCACCCGCCCCCCCGCCCCCAGCTCTGGAGTACTGGAAACTCCAGCTCGGCCTGCACTGACCTGGCAGGGCCCTGCTGAGAAGCTGAGCTGGGGGCCAGGCAGCGAACTGGGCCTCTGGCTGATTTTCCGCACAGTGCCCCAGTCCCCCAACTTATCCCCAGTGGTACCTGCCCTTTGGGGTTCTGAAGCTCCCAGCCTGCCTGAACAGGGGTGCAGGCGTCACCCTTTTCCACCTGCGAAGGAGGATGAGGCTGAGGTATGTGCCTCGGAGCACCTGCTGAGTTCCCTTGGGGGGGGGGCAGGTGGAGAGTGCCCACCCCCCACAGGCCACTTGGGTGCAGCTGCACGCAGTGTGGAAGGGACTGGAAGGGACAGTGCTATCTCGCTCTCTACCCCTCCCTCCGTCCCAGAGCAGTTTCTTACATGAGGCACAGGACAGGAGCTGTTTGGACACTAGAGTCCTGGGGCCAGCCTCCTCTCTGCAGAGAGGAAGCAAGAAGTGGGGCCCGGGGCCTTGGTCAGGCAGCTGCATCTGTCTGCTGCATCTTCCCCTGTTCCGGTGATATCCGTTTGGAGGGAGGACCTGGCCTTGACCCCCAGCCCTCCTGGCCTGTTTCCCCACCTGCTGGCCTTTGCCTGCTGCTCTATGGAAACTTGGAGGCATTCAGTGTCCACCCCCTGGCCTGGTTGGGATCTTCCCCCTCGGGACCTGTCGTCTGCATTGGACACCTTTGACCCCCACCCTCCTACACCCTGCGCCTCCACAGTCCATGACAGTGCTCCTTTGTGAGCAGGGCTGTGCTCGGAGGCGGCCTGGTTAGCTTGGCACTTCGGGTGCACAGCGGGGTGCCACCAAACCGGTTGCCCCATTGTGGCCCCAGCGTGGATCCCCTGCAGCCTGGTGCGACAGGAATGGGGGGTTCAGAGGAGGGGGTGGTCCCAAGGTCACATCTTCATCTTTACTTCCTGGCTTTGTGTCCTCTCTGGCGCCATTTGTACACAGACGGGCACTCTCAGGGCAGTCAGCAAAATGGGAGGTTACGCCGGTGGGGGTGGGGGGGCCTTTCCAGTGCCCTCTCACTTTCAAAAGGACTTTCCAGGTATAGCAGCAAGGAAAACTGGGTTCCCATCCTGGCTCTTCAGCCTCTCGGCATGCAACCTTAGACCAGGGTGAGGCTCTCTCCCAGCCTTGGTTTACCCATCTGTAGACTGGGAGTAAGAGGCAGGATAAACTCGTGGTAGGGGGCTCCTTGGCCTGGGACCACTGAGCCCAGCACATTGGACTCAGGGGTGATGGAGGGGTGGGGATCAGGCCAGCTGGAGTCAGTCTTTGGCCCTGGGCTCAGCAGTATGACTCTGGGTGGGCTGCCTGACCTCCGGTGTGTGTTCATGGAGTCACTGTGAATAGTGACTGACACTCTGGACAAGGTGGTCACCGCAGCCCCTACAGAAGTGTTCTGGAATGAGCTTGGGAAAAGCAATGATGTTAGGGAATGGCTCCTGGGGTCCAGGATGCTGGGCTGCAACCTTGACCGAGTCTCTCTCAGCCTTTTCTTATCTCAGTTGTTTGCTTCCCTCGGCTGTCAGGCCCTTCCAGTCCCGGGGCTGCTGGTTGCTGCCTCTTCCCACCCCTCCCTGGATGGCCCCGCCACCGCCTAGCTGCTAGCTGCTCTCGCCCGCCGTCATCTGTCCCACCCAGGCTTCTCCAGACGCAACAGCTTAGAATAATCTCTGTCAAATGTCGCTGCCATCTGTTGCCTGACTTCCGTCCTTCGCCTCCACCGGAACCTCCGGGACTCCCAGTCATCTATGGCCTTGAACCTCCACCCCTTGACTGTCCTTGGAGGCCTCTGTCAGCAGGCTGCCCTGGCACCAGCCCTTTGCCCATTGCTGTCCTTGCCACCCACGTGGTGGCTCCCACCCGGGGTGCGCCCCCTCCTCCCCCCGCCACACACCGATGAACCAGCCTGAGGCCAAGAGCCCCGCCGGCCCAGTGTGGTGCGGTTGCACGGAGCATGGAGCTTGTGTGGGCACCTCTCCCGAAAGCTTTTGGCTCGTGTTCTCCCCAGAGCCCAAATTCAGCTTCCCGAGTCACTAGCATGGCAATGAGCAGGCACGGCTGGGGAGAACCCGAAGCGGTGCCCCCATCAACCCCCATTTGCTGCAGCTGTGGGGGCATCCTGGGGCCTGGGTCAAACCCACTCACAGCTGCCAGGGGAGCCGGAACTGGCTGTGCAAACAGCTCGCCCTGCGGCTCGGCTCTGTGGGGGCGGACTCCCATTCCCACCGATGAAGGTTCTGGCAGACCAGCAGACGCTGTCTGCTCAGGAGCCCCTGCCTTCAGTGTTCTGTAGCAACTCAATAAATGCTGCTGAGTGACAGGCTGCACCGGGGAGGGTGGCGGCCTTGTAAACCGAGTGTCCCTGTTACTCATTTCACTCCTGTGCCAGGGTGCCCTGTAGACACACAGGCTGGCCTCCCCTCCCTTCCTCCTTTCTCCCCCTCCCCCCACCCTCCATCTTCCCCACCTCCTTCCTCTCTTCCCCCTCCCTTCTTTCCCCCTTCCACACCCCCCCCGACCGCGGCCCCCCCCCCCCCCGCCCCCGTGTTCTCTGAGCCCTTCTTTCTGCTCTGTCTCTCCGGTTCCAGGTCAGGATCCAGGCCATCTGCTGGGGCCTTCAATTAGTGAGCGCTTTGGCTCAGCCTGCCAGCTACTCAGGGCGTAGCCTTGGGGAGTACGTCCAGTAGGGACTCAGGGCAAGAAAAAGGCCCCCATCCCCTTAGAAGCCCGTACCCTGAGGGGCTGTCCTTACTAGAAAACAAGCATTAAGGCCGCAGCAGGCCACCCCTGTGCACCCAGGGAGCGAGCAGACCTTCCCTACTCTGCCAGCCTCCTCCCCCACCCCCAAGAAAAATTGCTGCGTGCAAGTGAGCTGTGAACACCCGAAGGCAAATATAATAATGAATTTATTATGAAGCCGCTCAGGCTCCCGGGATCACGTGGTACCGCTCAGCCTCCCACCCGGGTCTCTGCACAGGGTGACCCGGCCTTGTTAAGGTTGCAGAAGCATCCCCCTTTGGTCGGGGCACAGGGGCCCCGAGCCAGGGGGGACGCCCTTTATTTGTTCACAAACATTTCTTTCTGTGGTAATGAAAAATTACCAAGAGGGGTGATTAGAGAATGTAGGTCCAGATTGCGCACGGGGCCTGAAAGTGAAGCCCTGCTGGGCCCAGCCTCGAGGGGTGTAATTACTCCAGGGGGAGCTGTCGGGGGAAGGGGCGGATTGGTGCTTGAACCGGGAGCCAGCAGAAAATTCATCTCAGCTATTAGCTTGTAATTACAGAGCATAGAGGGAGCAGGCCTGAGGTCTGGAGCCGGGAAGAGCAGGGATGAAAGGAAGTGGTAATTATGGGGTCCACGGGAGACCGGGAGGGAGGGAGGGAGGCCTAGTGCTGATTAATAAGGCCGTTCCACTGTGCTGAGGGGGGGAGCAGGAGCCAGGGCCACATTTAATGGAGGGGTGGGGCCTCCCCCACTGTTTAAACCCTGCCGCCGGGTGGGGGCCTTCGGACACCATGCGCTCTGACGGGCTTGTCCTGCAGAACACAGCAGGGTGAGCTCCCTGGAAACGTCCTGAGTGCCCCAGCCCAGCCTGCCCCTCGCACTTGGGTCTTTCTTTTTTTCCTTCCTTGCCCTTTTTTTAAAGCTTTGTGCCACTTCTGATCATATTAAACACCCAGGCAGAGGAGCGGGAAAAGCACCACACTTTGGTGGAAGGAGCAAGAGAGGCAAGGGCCTCGCCCGAGTGCTGCGACTGGGCGGGCGGGCGGGCACTGCCTCCCCAGATCCTCTGAGGGATGCGGGGCCTGGTCAGTGTGGGGGTGCCGTCACTGCCTCCCCTCAGCCTCTGGCAGAAGCGCCCGGGCTTGGGCGTTGGGCCGGCCCTGCAAGGGTCCAGAGGGGCAGGAAGCTGGGGCTCTGGCGGCTTGAGGGGACCCGGGAGCTGTTGTTGGATTTTGCTTCTAGGGGTCTGGCTGTGGCTGGCTTTTTTTCTCCTGGGGGCGTGGGGGTGGAGGGGCCAGCCGAAGCGGGAAGGCAGGAGGCCCTATCGAGAGGACAGCGGCCTGTGATGCAGATGAGGAGGCCGGGAGGCCGCAGACCCCGCTCCTTCTCCTGCTGAGTCCACTGTGTCAGGGGAGCTTGTACGACGCAGAGAGGGACGCCCGTGCTGCCCTAGCCCCTAGCCCTCATCCATCACTGGCCTCCACGCAGCAGAGCTTATTCCCAGCTGTTAGGATAATGAATTTACATGAGCTGATAATGTAGACCAGAATTCAGTCAATGGCCAGGAGCGCAGAAGTTAATAAATACCTCTCTAATGAGGGCAGGGGGAGTAGGCACCCTGGGGCCTCCTGAGGGTGTGGGGCTGCCCCCAGTCCCCCTCCTCCCCTTACCCTCCACAGTTGCAGGAGAACAGTTGCCCCCTGTGCGTTGGGTGCAAGAGCAGGGAGCAGCCCTTAGTGAGCCCCCAGCCTATGACTACGGGGTGAGGCCAATCCACACTGGGTCCAGGCTGACCCTCTACAGGGTCTCTGGGTTCCCTAAGTTTGGCCCCTGTCCTCCTGTCCTCGGTGTGAGGGAGATGTCATCCCTGGCTTTGGTGTCCCCCAGACCCCTTGCCACCCCTTCTGATGCACATGTGCTGAGGAGGAATGCTAATTTTAGACTCCTAATGAAGCTGCTCATTTGGAATTCTATTTTAAGTGACCTGACATCAGCAGAGCAGCCTTCCTGGCTCACAGCTCTTGGAGCCCATGGCTGACACCATGGGGGACCCCCAGGATCCCAGGGGGCTGTACACGGGCTCACAGGCTGCTGACAGGGACCGGGGCGCTGGTGCCAGGTTTTGCCTGAGGGTGGGGAGGGCAGGCTCAGTAGGGGAGGAGGGGTGTCACTGTCTGGATGCCAGCAGGAACTTGACAGTGACATTCGGGTGGTGGCTGACCCAGGAAAGGAAGGGGAGGCAGAGGAGAGACCCGCCCACCAGGAGCCTGGTTGGCCTAGTGGTGGGGGGTGGTGGTGTAGGTGAGGCTTCTGGTTAGGGCTCCAGTCCCAGCAGGGGTACCTCAGTTTCCCTGGCTTCTGCACCTGGCTAGCTGGCAGCCCTAGCCCGGGGTCACGCCCATGCTCCTGTTGGCTGTGCCAGCTTCCTGCAGACGATCTTCCATCTCTTCGAGGGCCCCCCTTGTTTGAAAACCTGGTTCACTGACGAAATGCTAGAACGTAGAGAGGTTTAAAAAGAGATTTGCACCTCTTGCTGCCACCTGAAAACACCCACCCCTGGCCTTAAGGGGGTGTGACATTTTGGGGTCTGGCCTGGGATTTGCCTTGTGGCCGCCACCTGCCTATCCAGCACCTCTGTGCCATCCTGCCCAGCGTTGGCAGCTGGCAGTCACAGCATGTTCACCCGAGTCGCCAGCTGGCCAGCCTGTCACATGGCCACTGGGCAGTGACCTCACATCTGCTCCCGAGCCTCCGGGACCGGTCACCGGGAGGCGCAACAATTACACGGCCCACCCGCACGTACCCACGCCCCCTCCCTGTGGGCCGTGGCAGCACGTGCGGCCTGGGCTGCGGGGCAGGGCAGGGCGGGCCCGGGTCTGGGCGCTGACCATCCTTTTGTAAACGGGGTGCGGGTGCTGTGTTTGGGTAACCCGATCCTGCTGCTGGCCATCTGTTCACCCTCGAGTCCAAGCCTGCCCTTCCCCGTCTGTGCGGTGGGCACAGAGACACCTCTCTGAGTTCCGCCTCTCTCAGGAACGGGGAAGAGGAGGGGGCGGGGATGGCATCGGAGCGGCCTGTTGTGGGGCTCTGGGCAAAGGCACAGAGTGTACTTTGCAGATGGTCGAACTTCTTTCTCTCTCGCAGTCGTTACTCGGTGTTTGCGTCCATTTCAGGTGCGCAGCACGGTGGTTAGACAGCCAGGTGGTGGGGCTTCGCGGGCTCCAAGAAGGCAGAGAGGCGGCGCAGGTGGGGCTTGCTCCGTCGGGCGGGCCGCCGCGTTCACTGTGTCAGCTCTCCGATGCTGCGCTGCAGACTCTCCCAAACCCGAAAACCATCCGGGGACTCGGGAGCAGCCTGGCCAGTGGCTCTGGCTCCGAGCCTCCGAGGAGGATGTCATTGGGCCGGGGCTGGGGCTGGGGCCGGGGCCGGGGCCTTCTGTCGCATCCGAGTCCTGCCCGGGGCTGGAGGGCAGCCACCGAGGTGGCGCCTCACACGGCTGTGGACCGGAGGGCCGCGTTCCCCGGAACTCGGGCACCCTCCCAGCGTGGCCGCTGACCGACCTCCGCTCGAGGGGCCTCAGAGGAGGCTGCCGAGGTGCCTTTGATGACTTCACCTCAGAGGTCACCTGTGTTCCGCCGTATTCTTTTCCTTAGCAGTCTGGCCCACACTTGGGGGAAGAGAGTGTCCACCTCAAACGTGGATGAGTGACGAAGATGGTGGACCTTGTTTGTTTGTTTATTTATTTCATTGTCCAAAATATTGCTTTCTTCTTTAATGGAAAAAGCCATTAATGGTCAGCGGTGGACCTTTCTAAACCACCGTGCAGCCGCGGCCCCTTACCCACAGGCAGCACACTCAGGCCCGCCCCGCAGTGATGCCTGAGGCCACAGATAGCACTGAACTCTGTACGGACTGTTTTTCCTCTTCGCACGTACACATTCCAGCTTCTGTGCAGTGTAGTGAGCTGCCGGCATCACGACTCCTGCACTTTGGGGCCGTTGGTAAGTAAAATACGGGCGACTTGACCACAGGCACTGACGCACTGTGACCGTTGATCCGATGGCCTGATAACGGAGGTGCTGCCTGGCGGGGACTCTGCACCACGGGGACACGCCAAGCAAAGGGAGGGTTTTCATCTCGGGCAGGGTGCTGTGAGAGAGTTCATCACGCTTCTCAGAACAGCACACGGTTCAGAACTTCAGGCTCGTGTATTTCTGGAACTTTCCATGTCATGTTTTCAGACCATGGTTGACGGCGGGTGACAGATACCTTGGAAGCAAATCGCGTGTTGGGGGGACTGCTGTAGTCGAGTCTGTTTTAGCTCTGCATGCAGGCTTACCCCCTCGCTCAGGCTCCACGGTCGGGCCTCAGACAGGGGGCGGGGGGATTGTGTGGTGAGCGCTGATGAACGCTGCACCTGAGCCCAGGAAATGGGGGTCGAGCCCTAGACGTGCTGCTTCACCGCGCACGTGCGGCTTTGAGCCATCTGCACGTCCCTAACCAGTGTAGACACAGCGTAAGACGGCTCCTGGCCTTAGTTTTCCCATGCGGGCTCCCGAGGGTTGCCCAAGGCCACGAGGAGTGGGCCCAGCTAAGTGGTGGCTGCTGTGGCCTCTCCCCAGGGATTTTCTGGAGAGGTGACCCGAGGATCTGTGTGACCTCTGAGGACTGCTGAGACGGCCCCTCCTCACACACCTCATCTGCAAGCAGCCCCTTGTAGTGATGTCTCCCTCCGAGCACCCTGTCACGTGCTCGCTTCGTGCCCTGCCTGGGGCTCAGCAAGGGCAGGCCTCCATCTCACGCCGCTCAGTGTCTCTAGAGAAACCTCCAGCCCACCCACAGAGTGGGCGCCAAGCAGGACCCCGAGAACTTGTGGACTGCCCACGTCCACTCTTGTGTGTGGGGACACATCCTTGGTGTCCTCTGTGGGCAACAGGATGAGCACTCTGGGCCCTTCTGTCCTGGGGTGTCCTGTGCGCCAGCCCACACCAGCTGCCACTGCTGCTCCCTCCGGGATGTGGGACTGGTCCTCTGCCCGAGGCGTACGTGCCAGGCTGGGCCTGGCTGTCTCCAGGCCTGGGGAAGGCTGCAGCGGGGGGAG
Organism: Glossophaga mutica; assembly: GCA_039655065.1. Lineage (NCBI taxonomy): Eukaryota > Metazoa > Chordata > Mammalia > Chiroptera > Phyllostomidae > Glossophaga > Glossophaga mutica. The sequence goes on from CM077315.1 coordinate 28,977,374, forward strand.
GGCTCTTGGGCAAGGTGTTGGGGTGCCCACCTCAAGCAGTGCATAGCCTGCTGACGCCACATCACCTCTATCCCTCAAAGCCTCAGAGCAGGAGACACAAATCAGCAGCTTCTGCCCTGATCGGCTGAGCCTGACTTGTGTGGCCTCAGCCTTGGGGACGGGACGTAGGACCAGCGGTTTTGCCCCCGTTGGCTGGTGGACCGTGGAGTGAGTGACACGTGGTCCCTGGTGCGTGCCTGCCCTGCTCTGAAGCCCCGCACGTAGGAGCTCCTCGCATCCTGTTGGGATTGACCCCAGTGAGGCAGACCTCCCCCATCGCCATTTTACAGACCCGAGGCTGTGTAAAAGACTGAGAGACTGAGGCTCGGAGAGGGGAAATGACTCGCCTGAGTCACACGGCTAGAGGCTGCAGACCCGGATGGAGCCCCGGGCGCCTGGCAGCCCCGGCAGTGCTGCGCTCTCACCTCCAGGCCCCTGCTTTCTGCTCACTCTCGGCCTCGGTGCACCTCCCATCCTGTCTGTGCTTGCTGTCCTGGGGCGGGGGGGGGGTGCGGGGGCAGGGGGCACTGAGGGCAGCCTGGGGCCAAGCTTCCAGAGCCTGTTGTCTCTAGTGCTCAATGGTCCCTGAGTGGTTGGCTGGTGCCGGCCTGGCTGAGAAAGGACTCTTGTCAGAAACCTGTACTTTCTGGCAATCCAGCTGCTAGGGGACCCCAGGGGTCAGCCTTGGGTCAGCCTGGGCCACTCAGTGGGGCCGCCGCTGCGGGCGCTGCTGCCCACGTGACCCGCAGGCAGCTGGGAGGCCAGCCTGCTGGCCGTGGGCGCGGGGGCTCTTGTGGGGGTCCTTTGTTTCCAAGGTACAAGCCCTCACCCGAAAGAATGGCGTTCCCTCGAGCTCTCGGCTGCCTCAATGTTGTCTTTTATGCATCAGCGGCACCCCCAACCCCTCTGCCGCCGCTTTGCATCCTGCCTGTGCCCCCACGATTTCTGCTCCTGCTCAGCAGGAGACCGATGGCCTGGCTCTGTGGGACTGGGGCCTAGGACGAGGCAGGGGGGCGGGCAGGTGGCTTCTCAGGTCTAGTTCTGGGGGCAGTGGACGGCAGATCTCGGGGGCCTGCCCCTTTGGGGTCCCCCGTGCTGCCATGGCCACGTGGGGATGGGCGTGGAAGCAGGTTCCAATCAGACTGGTTTGGACTTGGAGCAGCGTACCACAGTGGTGAGGTGGGCTGTGGGGTGAGCTCACAGCCGGGGGTGGGCCTCGCTCCCGTGTCCTGTTCTGTTGTGTTCTCGGATGTTCTGTGACTGTGGGCCCCCCACCCCCATGATTCCAGGGACCCCTCCCCAGATGACGCCACCGTGTTCCCAGGTCTCCGTCTGTGGGTTTGGAAGGTGGTGTGCTCCTCCCGCACGTGACCTGTTGCCCTGGTCAGCCTGACTTACTCTCTGGGATGAAGCACAGCGAGGGAGCGGGTCGGGCCTGGGCAGGCAGCCCTGGGCAGGCAGCGTTCCTGGGAAACTTATGTACGGCCCACTCTCTGTCTCTGCCTCTGCCCCTGCCCCTGCCCAGATGGAGCTGGGCCTTTATTGATCAGGCCTGCAGGGCAGCGGGGAATTCAGCCTCCTCACTGACTCTTCAATGGGACTGGAAAGGCTAGGGGCTCTTAAGAAGGTGGCCAAGTCCTCCTGTAGGGAGTTTGATGTCACCCTCGTGGATGACAGCTGCTTGGCCAGCTTGGCCTGACCCTGGCCGCCAATGGGGAGGATATTTCCCCACGGAGGGCGGTTAGATTTACAGTCCTGAACCTTTAGCCTCTCCAGGCAGGGCCTGTGCCTGGTGAAAGGACCACGGGGGTACAGGGTGGGGGGATCTGGCTGCTGTGTCCTGCCCCCTCCTTCTCCCTCAGCTGCTGGTGTAGCCCCGTCTTCCGCAGGCTGTTGTCTGAGGCACCTTCTCAGCTGAAGACCATTGGGGTCCCTGGGTGGCTCTGAGACTCAGGAGGGCATGGTGGCGACAGACAGGGTCTCCAGGCCAGTCTGCTTAGGTCAGATGCTGGGTCCACGCAGTCGGCGCCTGTGTTTCCATTTCTCTGAGTGGGGACAGCACCGTTCCGGCCTCACTGGCGTTGTGCCGGAGGCCTGGCAGAACCTCTTCGCCGTGCAGGGCTGGCCTGCATATCGTTGTTAGTTGGGCTCTTCTCCTTTCTGCAGGCATTCGTCTCTGTATTGTGAGAGCACTGGCCCCACCCCTTGCCTCGGTCTCCCTCCCAGGGCCCCAGCAAGGGGTGATTTCTGATCCTGTCGGGGTCTCCGGGGCTGAGCCCTTGGGCTTCTGAAATCACTGGGCTCCTGGACATACCGTGTTCTTTAATTATGGATCCTGGAGGGTGGGGGTGTCCCTGGACCCTCAGGGGCTCTGGCTGGACTCTGGGTTCAAGGCCCATTCTCTCTGCGGCGCTGGCTCTGTCTGCTTTGCCTGCCTGTTCTCTGGGGCCACACGGGCTGCTGCTCCCTGCATGCCACCTGCTGGCCGGGCCCCTGAGCCCCCGGACCCCGCTCTGGTGCTGGCCTCCTGCTCTCTGGGTGACCTCTGGTTCTTCTCTTCCTGTTTCAGGCATGAGCCATGAGCCCAAGTCCCCTTCACTAGGAATGCTTTCCACCGCGACCAGGACCACCGCCACCGTCAACCCCCTCACCCCCTCACCGCTCAATGGCGCCCTGGTGCCCAGTGGCAGCCCCGCCACCAGCAGTGCACTGTCGGCCCAGGCCGCGCCGTCCTCCAGCTTTGCTGCTGCACTGCGCAAGCTCGCCAAACAGGCGGAGGAGCCCAGAGGTAAGAGGCGCCCACCAGGCCACGGCCGAGGGAGGGAGAGGAGCCCCCCTGCCTTCCCACCAGACAGACCTCTTGAGTCCTGGGAGGACAGCGGGCGGCCCAGGAAGCACCTGGTCCCCCGAGAGCAGAGCTGGGGCTCCAGTCTACTCTTGGTTTCCTTGTGCCGGTTCTGTCTGGTGGGGGCAGCACCGTGAGGTACAGGCCCTCCCGGACCCTGCCCAGCCCGCAAGCCTACCCAGCCACGGGCACCTTTGCTTGGCTTCTGCTTTCGCTCTGTCCCCCTCCTCTGTCCTTTCTTGGCTGCAGAAGCCCCCTTGCGGGCATAGGCAGTGTGCACCCGGCAGCCCAGGCTGAGGAAGGTGGACGTGCCGGGCCACCAGAGCCCGGAGTGGCTGCAGGGGGAGTGTCACGCCCTGACCTCTCTCGCCGGAGCCCCTGGGCTGCTACTCCTGGGGAGCCCATGCCCCAGGTCGCCTGTTCCCAGGGAGCCCAGTGGTTCCAGGCTCTGGCACCCCTTTCAGATGTGTCAGCAAACAGTCTCTGGAAACTCGAGTGACCCTGGCACAGGAGTTTCCGGGGCAGCTCAGCCCACCACAGTCTAACTCCCTGAGGCAGGAATCGCTTGGTGGCATGGATGATGTTGGTGTCCCCCAGAGGTTCAGAGCCCTGGCTCCTGGTGTCTCGGGCAGTGACATGCTTTGCGACATGGGGCAAACGCTGATCTTCTTTGGGCTTCAGTCTTCTCGTTCGTACCATGAGGCGCTCTGTGCCCCTGGCTGCAGGCCCTTCCCGGGGTGACTGTCCAGCTGCCTGTGCGAGTCCTGGTCAAGGGCTGCTAGTTTGGTGAGGGGGTGGGGGCAGTTCTCAGCCAACCTGCCAGGAGACCTGGGCCCGTGTGGATTCTGGTGCGGGCCTCTTTAGTGCCCTCTGGACTTGCTGCCAGGAGGGGGAGCGGGGCAGCATCTGAGGCAGAGAAAGTGGGCGCCCTGGGTGCCTCTGCCTGTCACCCACTTCACCCCAAAGGTCCGAGGCTTGGCATCTGGGTTCCTGGGCACTTGGGGGAACCCAGAAAACACGTGTTTGGGAAAAGGAGCTGTGTCGGGTTTTACGGGATCTGTGGCCTAAGGTCGGCAGAATGGACATTCACCCTGACGGGGGGGTGCTGGGGGGCCTTCTGATTTCAGCCTCGCCCCTTCCCAGACCCTTTCTGCTACCTGGTTTTTGGACAGAGGAGGAAGTGTGAGGGGAATGAGCTTAGAATTGATGGACAGGGTGGCATTGGCCCAGGAGGGAGGGCCGCTGGGGCCTGTTTTCATGTCTGCCTGCTGTGGACTGTTCTGTCCTCACGGGCAGTGTGGCTGCCAGCAGACCTTCCTCGTCCCTGCGTGCACACCCCTCCTCACCCTCCTCACCTACCTGGGGACACCATGGCCACGTCTGAGCCACAGGCTGCAGGAGCCCCGCCAGAGTCGAGAGGCCCAGCTGCCTGGGGACACGCGCACCTCACAGCTGGAGAGCAGATGCGCAGAGCATGCCGCGAGCTCTCTGCATAAGCCCCCGAGGCCCCAGACCACAGAGCCCTGACGGGCTACAGCGTGCCCCAGGAGCAGCACCCCCTGGGAACCTGAGCTGGAGTCGAGGCTTGAGGGTCTCGGACCTCAGAGCTAGCAGGAAGCCTCTGGGGGGTGGGTGGAATTTGCCCAGCAGCTCCCTGCTTTGGCTGGGTTCTCTAAGAGTGTTCTAGAAGGCAAAGTAACAGGGCTGGCATGGCTTTCAAAGCTGCATTTGTCAGCACATGGGAGGGTACTGGTTCCTTCTGGGCTGAGTCACCCCGAGTGTCAGGGCTTCATCAAGCAGCTGCATCCACTCCCGGCCCCTGGGCTCCAGTCCTAGAGTGACACCCCACATCTGCAGAGGGTATGGCAGTGGAAGGGCACGCGTCCCTCCTCGCCGAGGCAGGCGGTGGAGAGGCCTGCAGACGTGGGCCCACGTGCGGGCTGCGGGCGAGGAGCGGGTGCTGCCTTGATGGCGCTTTGCCTCCTCCCCAGGGCCCTAGGCTGGGCCAGCGTCTGGCTCGAGTGAGGAGCCAGCGGCAGCCAGTGGGCTGGAGGCTGCTAGGCCTCGCTGGATGGGAACAGTGTGTGCTGCTGGCCAGGGTGCTTTGTGTGACACCCTGGGAAGTGTCTGGAGAGGGAGTAGAGGACCGAGCCATGCTGGTCTGAGCTCTTACTGTGTCGCAGTGTGGTGTCTGCCACTGGCCTCCTGAGGTTATCCGCCTCCTTCTGCTGAGAAAACCGAGGTCGGGGGACTGTTTGTGGACCACGGAGCAGTATTTGGACTCTGAGAGGCCCTGATTCTCAGGTTCTGCTGTGGCAGCCACAAGCAAAGTGTGGGTTTGAAGCCGTGGCTGTGAGCTCAGTTTGTGATTCTCCATCTGGTCAGCCCCAGTCAGGCCTTGATTTGAGGAAATGAGACACGTAATGCCCTCTGGGTCACACCCTGTGCCTGGTCCCCATGTTCCTGGCTGAATCACCCTAGCTCTGACCTTGCTGTCTCCATCCATAGAACTGGCTGGCAACCCAAGTTGGCCGTTGTACAGCTGGAAAAACTGAGGCTCAGAGAGGTCAGGTTATGAGCTAAGGTCACGCAGCTGGTGAGGATGTACCCTGTGCCCCTTGCTTTGCTGCTTAGGGCTTTCCAAGTAGACTTGGAGAGCAGGAGGGAGGAGCACAAGCCTGAGTGGATGACCGCCTCGGGGCGGGCCCCCTTTCCCCCCAGCGCCCACTGCAGAGGTTCCGGGGGCGCAGTCAGTAGTCCCTGCCTCGCTGGAGCGTGTGGGGAGATACCTGTGTCAGCCTCTGGAAGCCTGGGGCAGTTAATTTTTTTAGATCAGATGCCATAAAATTCACCCTTTCGAGGAGAACAAGTCAGTGTGCTTCATTTCATCTTTTTTTTTAGTGCAGTCAGAGTTGCGCAATCACCACCACTAATTCCAGAACGTTTTCGTCATCCCCAAAAGAAGAAACCAGGACCCACGAGCGGTCGTCTCCCACCCTGTCCCCTAGCTCCTGGCCCCCGCGCTCGGGCTGCGCGGAGGGTTTCCCTCTGCGGAGCCACACAACATCTGCGGCTGCCTCCCCGTGCTCAGCCTGGCGTGGCCGGGCCCCTCCGGGGTGCAGCGCAGCAGCGCAGGGCTTCATTCCTGCCGGGGCCTCGACAGCCGTGCGGCCAGATGGCGCCAGACCCCCGCTCCCGGGCCTCGAGGAGGCAGACCCACCGAGGGCGCTCCCCTCCCTGATCACGGCAGGGACCATTTAGTGAGCGCTTGCTGCGCGTCCTTCCCTGCCGGTTCGCGGCCCTGGCCTCTGTTCCCTGTTCATTTTGCTGGCGGGCAAACCTGAGCGCCAGGCCCCCGTGTCATAAGCCCCAGAGAGGAAGGTTGGCGGCTCCAAGGACTCGTGTCCCGGGACACTGTAGCCTGCTATTTCCCCACCAGAGCCGGGCCTCCTCTCTCTGAAGGGGCCCCCCAACGATGGGATGAAGGGACTGAGGTGGCCCAGGACCAGCTCCCAGCAGCCCCATCCTCATGGGCAGAGGTGCCACCTGCAGCCAGGGCAGATTCCAGACCCGCCTGGGGAGGCGGCGGGAGAGGGAGGCTGCAGGCCCCTCACCCTTCTGCCCCTTCCCCCCGACCCCACAGAGAGCCGTGCCAACTGAGGCTTTGTCAGCCACTGGCTGCTGGTGTGAGTGCCTGTCCTTGCCTGGGGTGCGTCCGGGTCACCATGGACTCTCTCCACTGCACCCCTGCACCCCTCCCCCACTGTGGGAGTGTCGTCTTATTTTGAGCCAGGAACACTGAGCCTTCTTCCCTCTGCTTCCCCAGCTAATTCTCTCCTCGCGTCGTGTCCCGAGGGTGCAGTTTAAAAATCCAGTTCACAGGCAGTGACTGCTGGGACCCACCGCTGCTCTCCCCCAGAGAGAGGCTGCAGAGGGAGAAGTCAGGCCTCAGTGCGGGGGGGTGTCTCTTTCCTGAGGCTCTGAAGCGCACATTCTTTTCGTTGCTGCAAAACCGGCCTGCTCAGTCCCCTGTGGCCCGTGTGGCCTGGTGTCCAGCCCCTGGGGGCTGGTTGCCCCTGGGCGGCGTGACCCTCTACTCACCCAGGAAGGGCTAATCAATTGAGCATTAGGGGTTCTGGTTCACGTCCTGGCTGTGACCCTGGCCACACCTTACCTCTCTGAGCTTCTGTCTCTTCTCAGGGTCAGGGTAGCACCTGGACCTCATAGATTTGGCTGCTTGCCTGAGAACACGCTAGCTCCAGGCATAGCAGCTGTGTGCCCTGACTGAGGGCCACCAAGGCCATCACGTCCTCTCTACCCTGACCACTGCCACCCCTCCCCCACCCACCACGAACACCACCACCATCTGCTCTGCCCCTCTGCCTCCCATCCCAAGCAGCCCAGCCAGGGGCTTGAGGGCCCGCACAGGGGCGGGGGCGGCCTGGGAAGGCAAGTGCCTCCTTAGTGGGGCGCTCCGGGACACTGCGGCTACACGCCGGGCCTCAGGGTGGCCTCTCTCCTTCACCAGATCCTTGTGTTTACTCCTTGGAAGGAAGGGAGTGACCAGGCCCACCCCACACAGTCTTGGGCTCCAAGTCTGGGTCTGACCTCAGTGCACCTAGGGGACCCTCTGTGAGTGACAGGCCGGGGGCCCCATTTTGAACTGAGGTGTCACATGAGCTGCACCCCTGGCATCTTGTCATTAGCTGGTGGATCCAGTCCCTCATTACCCTGGCCACCAAAATGGTGTCCCCCTGGGCTACGCCACCTTTCCCCCGCCTTGGAAGCTGCTCGGCCAGCTCCAGCCCTGTCCTGGCCTTCCCTCCCCACCAGTCCTGCCACCAGAACTTCTTCTGGACAGACACCACTCCCCCAACTAGGGAATGAGTCCCAGCTGAGGAGTCCCAAGACCTGCTGTCTCAGGTCATGACCCCTCTGAGCCTCCCAGGCCCCTCCAGGCCTTGCAGGGCATGCCGGGTATCCCCAGGTCACCCCGTGGACTCGCAGGTGCTGGTCAAGCGGCTGAGCAGGGGTGTGAGACAGCCTTGTTCGTGCTCGCGCCGGTCTGGCCCTGCTGGGGTCTGACAGCCGCTCGCCCCTCCCCAGGAGCCTCCTTAGCCTCACCCTGCCCATCTGCCCCCCACAGGGGGCAGGTCTGGTAGCCCGTGTCCCCGCTGTCCCCGAGCGTGACAGGGCAGGGGCTGCTGCCAGGCGGCGGCTCTCGCAAGCTGTGTGGCAATCTGCTCGCCTCCGCGCCGCAGCAGGCGCCTCCCGTGGGGCCGCAGTGGCTGTCTGCTGGGGGCGGGGCCGCAGAGCTGAGAGCCTGCCGAGTCCTCGTTGCCGCGGAGGGGGACATGCTCGGGACACCCGGGGCCCTGCCACCCCCACCGCCAGGGGCACATTGGACCCGTCCTAATTCTGATCTCCGGTCCCTGCATGTGCCACCTACCTCTTCCAGAGGCCGACGGTCACACCACGTGTTTCCTCTACCTGTGGAGAGTGCCAGGGGCTCGGCTGTGCAGGTGGGTCAGCCTCCTTGGGCAGCTGTGTCGGCCTCCTTGGGCAGCTGTGGCCTGGGGGCTGGACTAGGTGGGGGGAGCAAGGGTGGGCTCTGAAGCCTTGTCGGCCCATTCAAAGCCCGTGTCCAGTCCTCCCAGCAGAGGGTGCCGGGCACGTGACCTTGCCCCCCGAGCCCTGTGGGACAGCTGAGCAGCCTCACCAGGCTGGCTTCTGTGCAGAGCCCAGGTACCATTTTTGTCACCTGTGGAACAACCAAGCTCCCCTGCTTTTATTTGGATCTGACGCAAGGAGGATGACAAGGGTGGCAATGGTGGCAGCTGGACTTGAATTTCTAGCCCTCCCTCGTTCAGGTCCAGAGCCCTGAACACTGGGTCCCCAGCCAGCTTCCTTCCCCAGCGTCTGTTGGCTGCCTGCCTTGTCTTGTCACTGGCTTTGCAGGCGGGTCTGGTTACCAAGGTCCCATCCCTGAGTCCCAGGGAGGCTGGGGAGCGTCCCTCCCGCTGTTTTAGTTTGGAGGTGTGACTTTGCCTACCAGCGTACCATTACAAAACTGTCCTGGGCGGGGGTGAGACTCTCCTGTTCTGCTGCCACCTGAGATCTGCCTCTGTCAAAGACGGCAACAAAACAAACGGAGGGAGAAAAGATGCCGCCTGGCACTCTCGCTGTGTGTGTATGTCAGCCATGCGGCTGGAGGGCTTGGTGAGGCGGCGTCTCTGTGGGTGTCAGCAACCCCGCCTGTGTCTGTGCAGGTGTGAGCTCCCACAGGGGCGCCCTTCAAGCCTCTCCCTTCTCTTCTGTCCTCCGGGCTGGGATTCCAGAGGGAGACGGGCACATGTGCCTGGGGGCTGAGCACTGGGCAGGATGGGAGGGAAGGTGGGTTGGGCAGGATGGAAGTGACCAGAGCCATGGGCTTGTAGGCGGTACCCAGCTCTGGTTATTCAGAGCACGAGGCCTCCCCTGGCCGGGCCGATGCAGCAGTGACTTCTCTGTGTCCCCCCTAGAGCTCCCTCTGCCTCCCCTGTCTTCTTCCTTGCCCCCACCTCCCCTGCAGTGCAGCCCTTTTGGATTCTTGTGCACCCTCGCACAGCGGCACTGCCCCTAAGTCAGGAGCCTGCTGTCCTCCGTCTTCATCAACTAGTCAGCAGTCCCTGGAAATGCACTTGGTAATGAAGACCTGCTTCTCGCCTTTGCCGATTTGGGTTTGGTGGCTGTCACGTTACAATAAATCAGGCCCAGGAGCGTGCTGGTGGCCATGGAGTGGAGCGGGGATTCCGTCTGTCCCCCCACGTCCACCCCGTGGAGAAGCTCCTGTTGGCCGGCAGGTGGGAGAGGCCCTGAAGTCTTTGAGCAGGCTCTTCCTGAACTTCAGCCAGGCCCAGGGCAGGGTTACTTTCGCCCTGTGCCCGGCTGTCCCCGCTGGGCCAGGCCCGCTGTGAGTCCGGAGGGTTCCCCACCCCGTTTGCTCTACCGTGCGCCTTCCAGGGGAACTCCAGCTCCCTGCCCCATAGCCTTCCGTTCCCACCAGGCACAGGTCGGATTTTTATTTCAGGGTCCACTGTTCCTGTTCCCTTGGGGACCTTTGAGCAAAAGGAGGCAGGACCCAAAACTGGGACAGTCAAGCTGGGAGGCTTCCTACAGGTGCCACAGCCGCCGCGGGCCTCATGCGCAAAGGGGCAGGACTCAGTGGCCAGGCCTCTTTCCGCATCCAGATGGCGTGCGTCTGCCAGGCCCAGGTTCCTACATCCTGGTTGGAAATGGGGACGGCAGAGGAGCAGCCTGGAGAGACGTAGGGCTTGCAGGAGGCTGTGTCTCCCAGCGGGACCGCTGCGCACACCAGGCCGAAGGTTCACTCACCCACCAGCCAGAGTCATGTGTCCCCAGGGCCATGACAGCCTGACAAAATTCTCACTGCGTAAGGTTGGCCCAGATACCAGTGCAGGATGTTCCGGGACCCAACAACGGCTGAAGAAGGGAGAGCGGGGTGGGGGGCCGGCGAGCGGAGCAGAGGGTCCTCCTGCTCACTGCCCGGCGGTGGGTCTCAGGCTGCCACCTGCACCAGGGCAGGCTTTCCCAGGAGCGCCCCTGTGGCGCAGCTGCTCATTTGCAAACTGCTGAGCTGCCTCCTGCTGGCGCCCAGCAGAGCTGCGCAGTGCTGCCCCTCCAGCCCCACGTAGCTCTCGGGATGATGGCCAGAGGGTCCCTTTTCAGAGGAGTGCTTCAGAGGGTCACGTGTTCTTCTGTGTTCCCCCTCTGTCAGCCCTCTGAGCCAGGCGGCCCCACTCAGTGCGGGGTCAGGCCCTGCGCACTCTGCAGTGTCCCTCCCGGCGAGGGCAGTCCTGTCGTGACATGGCCGTCTCTGTTCAGGGCACTCGGTGGTGCTTAGTCGTCATTTACGGGCTGGTTGAGCGCACAGACGCAAGTGCTGGTGGGGCTGCTGCAGCGTTGTAGTTTTTGTTTTCAGGCCTCACGCCCCCTCCCCCACGGCAGCTTTGGGGTCTCAGCTGTTAATTACATGTGCCCAGGTGGCCTCGGGCGCTAATCCCCGAGGTCAGACAACAGAGGTGACACTGAGCGCTCTGCCTCTTGTCATCTCCAGCCCACATGCCTCCAGTTAATGACAGTGAGCACGGCCCTGCGCCGCAGCCGCCGCCTTCGAACAGGGGTCGCTAATTGGCGGGTGCGTGGTCAGGGATCAATGGAGTGCTCTGGCTGGCGGCTGGCGGCCCAGCCCCACAGGATTAGGCATTAATTGTGGATGGCCTCCCTTATTCTTAGAAAGGAGGCTAATGCAGAGACTGAAGGTAGAGGGTGGTGTGGAGGGAGGGGGAGCGGGGGCAGGGCCAGGTGGCCCTGAGGCCCCTGGGTTGTCGGGTGCTCCTTTTCCTGAGGCCCAGAAGCTGGTGCAGGATGGGGCCAAAGGTATCCACTCTCATCTTCCCCAAGCCCTGGAGGACCAGAGCCCACTTGGCCCCATCCTGCACCAGCTACAGCCTCTGCCTTGAAGAATGGGGGCCCTGGGTGTCTGTGTTTTATTTCTTTACTTTTTTGGCTCCAGACCACGAATATCCATGCTCTCTTCACTCACAGGCAGTTTAGATAGGGCCACACAGGGTGCAAGCTGGGCACATAGTAGGTCCTTTGGGCAGCCAAGCACCTGAGGCTGGGTGCCGTGAGCTTTATGAGCGGTGGCTGTATCGACACCACTCACAGCAGCCACGAGGTGACACACCCAACCGCCCATGAGTGACAATGGACAAGCAGAATGGTCCCTTTCTACAGTGGAGTGTCACTCAGCCGTGCAAGGAACGCAGTTCTGATGCACATCGTGACGTGCATGCGCCATAAAAACATCACGCTGAGTGAAAGAAACCAGCCGCAAAAGGCTGCACGTCGTGTGGTTCCGCTGACTCGAAGTGCCCAGAATAGGTAAATCCACAGAGATGGAAAGCAGATTGGTGATTGCCAGGGGCTGGGGATGCTAGCGGGTGCGGGGCTTCTTTTTGGGGTGAAGAGCATGTTCGGAACTGACTGGTGGTAGTTGCGGGTGTGAACGTACTGAACACTGCCGAGTCGCAGGCGAGGGGTAAGGTCTGCTGTGTGGGGATCGTACCTCAATGAAGCCGCCACAAACCAAATGGAGTAGATCGGTAGCAATTTCACAGCAATTCCTTTTTGAAAGAGAAAGATCCCTGCCTAGTTTTTCCCCCCCAAATATTTAAAATGGGCTTTTTATCAGAATCTAAGTACCTACAGAAGAGTGCACAGACCGTACGCATCCAGTGGGATGGGTTTGCAGAGTGAACCTGCAGGTCCAGAAACAGAGATCGGACTTTCCTGCCCCTTGCCCAGCCTCCCAGAAGGTACAACTGTCTGGATTCCGCCCCATCCCTGCATTTTCGGCTTTCTCCACTCGATGGCGGTGTGACTCACCACCCTCGGGAAGCTATGGCTGCCTCCCGCCCTGCCTGCCTCTTGGCATCCTGAGACCACGCAGGCTCTGTCCTTTGAGCTGCTGGTATGCCTCAGGGGAGTTTCAGGTCCATGGCTACTGGGACCTCAAGCTGTGACTTCAGTGGACGTCAGCCCTGTTGCGCTGGGTATAGACCCAGGAGTAGGATGCCAGGCCAGGCCCTCGGCAGATGGCAGAGCCTGGGGAGACACAGGCAGTTTCCCGAAGCTGCACAAACCTAGGGGGGGCCTGCGTGCCCCAGCTTAGCATCAGGAATTCCCTCCATCAGCTTGTTGGAGTGGACGGCAGCCCACAGGGCCCCTGGCACCGCGGGGTCAGTGCCAGACAGGACCGCTCCCACTGTGGCTCTGCAGTTGGTGGCTTCCGGGCTGGGTCTGTCTCACCGACGTGGGCAGCCCGTCTGTTCCAGAACCTTGGAGGCGTCCCCACTGGGGAAGCCAGGCTGCTCACATCCTCCTCTGTTGGCTGTCCTCCGAGGTGATGGCTTCTGACCTGGAGGCTGGGATCTAGACCCCAGTGCTCAGTTCTAGGGGTTTGCTTGGCTGACTGGGGGTTGCAAAATCCTAAGGTGGTTAGCTGGTCCATTGGGAAAATCAGGACAGCTCCCCTCTCCCTGTGCCATTCCTCACTGCCCACCTGGCTGGGCACTGACAGGTGGGAGCTGGGAGCGAGGAGGGCCTGGCCTCGTTCTTGCCGTTGCTGAGCAGAACGTGCTGCTGGGCAGCTCTTGGGGCACAGCCTGCAGGTTGGGTGGGAGCAGGTCTGGCTGGACTGGGTGTTCCCCCACAGGGCTGCCCCGGCACAAACCGGGAGAGCCACAGGGAAGAGGCCAGTCAGGAGCGCCTTGCTCAGGGCAGAGCTCTGCCCCTCTCTGCGGGGCCTTGATGTTAGGCCGCTCTGCTCTGCCTCCGCTCCTGCCGCTGAGGCCGTGCTCGGCTGCTCAGGGCTCCAGGTCAGAAAGGAGGAGGCGCACCACGGTGGTGTTCCCGACGCCTGGGCTGCTGAGGTCATCTCAGAGCACCGATAGGCAAAGGCTTTATTAGGCCGTATGGAAGTGGCCGCTTGAGGGTGCGGAGACGATGAGTGCCCCCGGGGCAGACGCAAGTTCTGAGCAGAATTCGGGGAGGATGCCTGGAAGCTGATAGAGTTCTCATTCCAGAAGGGAGACTGTTGGCTCCTGCTCCCCACCTGCTGGGGCCGAGGGGCCCTAACTGGGGCTCTTCCAGACAGAGGTTGCCCTACTGTCCTCCTGGAGGGGTCGGTGATTGCCTATTGAGTCCAGAAGTGAGATGGGACATCGGGACACTACTTGGGACTGTCAGCAGCAGCCTCCATGCCAGTTCCACCGAGAGCAAGGCTGGCATCCCAAGCCTGGACGAGAAGCGTTCACATGCCAGCTCTAACCACCCCTCCCCCACCTCAAGCCAGCAGTGCTCGTAGCCGCCCAGACTCAGGCATCCCCCTGTGGCCATGTGGTTGGGCAACCTGGACACACGGGGCCGGTGGTGGGCAAGGGCGTACCCTCTTCTGCCTTGTGCCTGACACTAGCTGACTCTTTGCTGTGATGTGATGAAACCCAGGGGCTGCCTGTGTGGCCTTGGTGTTGTTCGCGGCTCTCAGGCCACCTCTGGATGTCATTCTGCCCGCCTGGGGCTGCGAGCTGGGGTCGGACTTGGACCTGAGTCCGAGGCTGAGGCTCTGTGTCCTTCTCTTGCAGGGTCTTCACTGAGCAGCGAGTCATCCCCTGTGTCTTCTCCAGCCACCAACCACAGCTCCCCCGCCAGCACACCCAAGCGCGTGCCCATGGGCCCCATCATCGTCCCCCCGGGGGGCCACAGTGTCCCCAGCACACCCCCCGTGGTGACCATCGCCCCTACCAAGACTGTCAATGGCGTCTGGAGGAGCGAGAGCCGGCAGGTGAGTGCCCGTGGAGCTGGGTACGGCCACAGGTCACAGGTGCGGGCAAGGTGGCCTTCCATAGGGGAGGACTGGATTTGGGGTTCAGATCCCTCACTCCCAAACTTGTGCTCTCCTGAGCCTTTGTCTTCTCTGCAAAATGAGGGGACAACAGCACCTGCTGGGAGGTCTGTGCAGAGTAAGTACCTCTGCGGGCCTGGCAAGCACCGCAGGCCGTGCTCACATTGTCGTGTCCTCGCAGCTCTGGAGGCCGGCAGTCTGAGGTCTGGGTGCCAGCGGGCCGGTCCCGTCCGCGGCCCGCAGACGGCCGTCCCCTCCCCATGCCCTCGTGCGGTCTTCCTCTGCGCCTGTCTGCGTCCCGGCCACCGCTTGTACGGACACCAGTCACACTGGGTCCAGGCCCACCCTCATGGCCTCACTTAGTCACCTCTTCAAAGGTCCTGTCTCCAAGTACAGTCACGGTCTGAGGACCTGGGGGTTGGGGCTTGAACATGAATTTGGGGGGACACACTAATATGGCTCAGCCCGTGCAACCCCACATAAAGGGCTTCAAATGGTATTTGCATGTCCCACGCATTTAATAAATAGTAGTTGTTGTTACTGCCTATTGCTCAGACAAGGAATTGAAAGGGGAAAAAGCCAGCCCCCTTTTTCATGTGCCACATTTCTATGCTTCTGTCCTGTTGACACCTGCTGGGGGCCCCTTCCTAACACTTGGGGTCCCTGTGTGGGGCTGCCGCTGGTGACCTGCCTGTACAGAAGGAGCTGGGAGCCGCCCTTTGCGCCAGCCCTGGGCTCCTTCCCACATCTGCCCCCCCCGCCCCCCCGCACACACACCTGGTACTCCCAGCCCAGAGGACCCCTTCTAATTAAGACACTGTCGCTGTTTTTCTCTCTTGGATTTTTCTGCCAAGTTCCCTGAGGGATGGCACCACTTGGAAATACTAATTAAAACACAAAGAAAGTGGGGGCGGGGGGAGCCCCCACCTTACTCCTTCTCTGCTCTGCCCTTCTAGGATGGGGGCGGGCATCAGCTTGACCGCTCAGGGTCTGTCCGCTTTCTTCCCTTGGGGGTGGCGTCCATCAGGCAGGTCCTGACCTAGGGTGATGGGCCCCAGTGCACCTTGGATCCCGGTGGGGATCCCTGGAAACAGCTGTGGCCTGGGACCCGCTTGGATGTGGCCCTGACTTGACCGCCACGTTGGAGGTGACAAGGCCTCCTAGGTTGTCATCTAGCCCAGCTCCCCACTGCTTTCCCAGAAGCCGCTGCCTTGGCATCATTGGCTCTACCCAGTGTACAGTTTGGAGACTGGAGGAGCAGGGCAGGGCCTGGCAGGCGGACTCCGACCAGAGGGGTTTGGAACAGCTGGAGCTGCCCCTTGTCCTGGTTTGAGTTATGATGAGGGTCCTTTCCTAGAGTCTCCTGCCTCCAGAGGGGACCATCGCCCCCATTGTCAGCCACCTGGCAGTCAGCCTTGACCTCGGGGCCCACCTGGCTTGAACAGCTGCGCCTCCTTGCCTCTCCCCTAACTCACTCTGTCCCAGCGGTTTCTGAGTCCTGCCGTGTCCCTGGCTGGTGGTGGCTGCCTCAGTCCGAAACATCCTCTTTGCTCCCACCCAAGAGGGGCTGCTTCTTCCCTACGGGCCAGGACCCAGGATGCCTTACAAACAGGCCTCCTTCCCCAGCTGCTCCTCACTCAGAAACACTGACTAACCCCTACTAACCCCCGAGAGAGGGCTGGGCCACAGATCCGCTCCAGCCATTGGCGGTTAATGAAACCCTAATGCCACCAGGGGGGGTGGGAGGAAGGGAGCTGGATTAGCAGTTGATTTATGGCTCATCAGCTCAGCACAAAGGCTCAGTGGAGAATTTAATCCTTCTGGGGAGGGGAGCTCAGGGAGAGGCACGAGGGCAGGAGAGGGGAGTCACTTCCTGAAGTGCTAACCCAGGAGTCGTGGGGGGGCCCTGCTGCATGGTCAGGGGTGGGGGGCGCCTTCAGGGCCCCTTCTCTGGGGTCACCAGGATTTCCCAGGTAGTCGGAGCTTGGAGAGGACAGATGAAATGAAAAATAGTCTATTTTAAAGCTAACAGGGCATGTCCTGTCTGTCTGACTGGAAGCCTCTCTAATCACCAGAGAATGAAGGATTTTCCTCCCTCCCTGCCTCCCCCTCGTTCGTCTTCCTTTCATCGCTGCAGCTGCGCCTGCAGCCTTGCAGCCGTGGCGCAGAAATAAAAAGCTGCCCACAGATGCTCCTCGGTGCGTGCCTGGCTGCTGGGGACAGCAGTGGGGGCCCAGCCGGCGCTCAGGGGTGGCTGGCCGCGCCTCCGGGGCCTGGCCTGGGTTGGGGTCTGCTGCCTGGGCCCTTCCCACCCTGGGCAGCCCGTACGTGCCCTCCAAGCTGGACTGACCTCATTCCCAGGTGCCTGTCACAAGCTTAGCAGGGCGCCAGCCAGACAGAAGGCACGTGGGTCTGGCCGCTGAACCCCTTGCCTGCTGCCTCGCCCTCCACCCCTGGCCTCTCGGCCTGGCTGGGACAAGGTGCCTTCTGGCCCAGCTGCCCTTCAGCAGGGCTTTGTCCCCCGAGGAGAGAAGGGGGCTCTACTCCATGGTGGCCCCAGTGAGGGGTGGGCCCCTGGAGCTGGTTGGTGTCGGCCGAGTACCTCCTGGTGACAGACATTCGCACTCAGGCTGGCCCGCCCGTGCCTGGCAGGGTGAGGGTGTGCGGGAGAACCAGCCAGCCCCCACCTGGAGGCGGCCCCTCAGCTGGCAGTGTAGGGGGTGGGAGCGCGGGCAGTGGGGAAGACTCCAGGCTCGGCGCTGCTGCGCTGCTGTGTGTGGGCCCCCTCCCCCACGGCCCATGTTCCTCACCCGCCTCCCGGCTACACCAGTGCGTCGTCCTCGATGCTCTGAGCTGGGGCTGCAATTGGAAGCTGAGGCACCGGACAGTTGTGTAAGGGAGGAGCCGTGTCCTTCGGTGAGCCGGGAGCCACCCCACTGCCCACACAGGCAGCCGGAGGACACCGAGCCCCTGTGTAGAAGTCTCTGGAAAACGGGGAGGCAGGAGTTCTGGGCTCCCGGCTCTGACCCAGGGTGCTGGGCGTGTGTGTGTCCCACCCTTGATACCCGCCGGCTGAACGCCCCTTCTGGGAAGGGCAGACCGGAGTTCGTGAACCCGCGAGGGCCTCTCGGCGAGCGGGGGCCCTGCCAGCACGTGGGAAGGGAACAGATGTTGCTGCTCATTAGAAATTCCCGTCAGCGGCCTGTCTCCTTCAGTTAATTACTGCTGATGTGACTTGGGGAGGACTGAGGCGGCTCGCGGCTGCCTGGCCGGGTGTGTTTGGTGACCAGGGCTGACGGGTGGGCAGGGGGCCTTCTCCGTGAGCCTCAGCCTCCCCTGAGGTGCCCCGTCAGCCGGTGGCAGTGGCCTGCACCCCTCACCGCCCACATGGGGAATGAGATAATTGGGATGTGCCGCCCCCGCCTCCTGGCTCTGATGCAGACAGTGGGCGGAGCAGGGAGGGCGAAGCTGGAGGGCAGGGAGCCAGGCATCCCCTTGGGGGTCAGGCCTCAGCCCCACGGTCGGGCCCAGGTGTGCCACCACGTGTCTCATGGTCGTTCCTTGACATGCTCCTCGGCCGCCATTTCAGCGAGACGTTCGGAGGGTTGCGACCCCGCTCATTTTCCGGTGTTTGGCATTTTGCGGCACAGTGGAATTCCACACCGTGGATTTGAAGCAGACAGACTTGGGCTTCTGCCCTGGGAGCCCCGCCTGCTCTCTCCAAGCCTTGGCTGCTGTCTGATCAGCAGCGGTCACACCCAATGTGCAGATCGGGCCCAGGGAAGGAAGGCCCCCCTGGGAGATGGCTCAGGAATGTGTGGCTGCTGCTCGGGGGAGGCCTGGAGCGGAGGCGGAGGGGGCTGTCCCAGGCATGGCGCCCTGCGGCACAGCGGTGCCCCGGAGCCCAGGGAAGGGCCCTGACTGCTCTCAGCGCTGCTCCCTGGGCCAGCTTTTGAGGCTCCTTTCAGCCAAGCACATGACAAGAGCAGTCAGAACCTTCCGATGGTGTGGTTTCTTGGGGCTGGCCAGTCCTGTGGGTGGGTGTGCAGAACGTCCCTCCGTGGGGCTGGGGCGGCTCGCCTGCCCTTGGTCCTGGCAGGGGTCTCTTGCTCTCCCCGCGTGCCTTGGGCCAGCCCTGCTCTTGGTCCCTGGGCTCACCCTCCCCTCCCAGGCCCCGGATCACACTCTCTGTCCAGGAGTCTGGGGCAGGGGGAGCCACAACCTGTAGCCGTCTCCCCCTCGGTGTGCGTGAAGGTGTCCCCGGACAGATCCGGCCAGTCGGGGCCCTGCAGCTGCCTGCTCTGGCTGGTGCCAGGGCCTCCCCAGGGGCTGGCTGTGATGGGGATTTCAGCTGTCAGCACAGCGGATACGTTGGCCCCAGGGGGTGCCCGTGAGCACCTGGAGACCAGCGAGTGGGGCCCTGTGGTTGTGCCGGGCCTGCTGCTGAGCAGAGCTCACTTCCTGAGGGGGCAGAGGTGCTGGGACCAGTGTCACCCAGCTCCTCAGGTTTGGGTCCAGAGCTGGTGTGGCCTGTGGGAAGTCCATGCTGAAAGGGTGTGAGTGTTTTCTGCGGGGTGGGGAGACCCTCCTCTCTGCCGTGTCTCCTCACGGACACTAGGTGCTTGCCTTGGTGACCCCAGTAATCCTTGAGGGAGGCTCTGTCCTTCACCTTTGCACCAAGGAGGGTGCAGCCCCCTGGTGGGTTCCAGTCCAGGCGCGTTCTTCACTGGGACCCGTATTTCCCTTCTCGCCATTCTGCCTCCAACGCCACACACTGCAGGTTTGGGTAGAAAACTTTAAGGAAGGGACATCACTAGAACATGCACTGAACCCGAGGATTTTCGGTGAGTCTGGAGGAAGAGCGGCCCGCCCCATCCTTGCCGGCAGGCCTCCCTCGCCCGCCCCGCCCCCACCCTGACCCACTGCACTCTGTCGCCCACAGGACGCCAGCTCTCGGGGCAGCAGCAGTGGTCGAGAGCGCCTCATCGTGGAGCCCCCACTGCCCCAGGAGAAGGCAGGGGGCCCGGCCATCCCTTCCCACCTGCTCAGCACCCCCTATCCCTTTGGCATCTCCCCCAGCTCAGTCGTGCAGGACTCTCGATTCCCACCACTCAGGTGAGTCCTCGGGCTGAGGGCTCGGATGGGCACGTGTGCTCAGGGTCCGGGTCCCTGGGGCTGGGCCTGCAGTCTGGAGTCTGCACCTAGGGCCGCGACGCTGGCCGTCTGCGGTCCGTTTCCACGCCAGGGTGATGGCTGGCTCTCCCATTCTGCCTGAACGCCAGTCCTGGTCCCAGGGGCAAGGGGTCCCTCTGGGCTGCAGGTGGCAGGCACGTGCCTGTGGTGAGGACAGCGAGGGCCAGGCAGGCGAGTAGCAGCAGCTGCCCACCTCTGCGCCCTGGGCCTCCTGCCAGCACTGGCATCTCGTTAGTGAGAGGTGGAACCTGTCCCCAGAGACTCGTCCTTCCTAGGGAGGTGGCGGTAGGGGGAGTGTGGGGAGGCTGACTCATTTCCCAGCCTGGAGCAGGAGCTCGGCTCACCTGCTTCTCGCCCCTGCCTGCAGCCTGCAGCGGCCTGTGCACCACGTGGTGCCCCCCAGCACCGTGACCGAGGACTACCTGAGGAGCTTCCGGCCCTACCACACCACCGAGGACCTCCGCATGACCTCCCTACCTCCCCTCGGCCTGGACCCTGCCACTGCCGCGGCCTACTACCACCCCGGTTACCTGGCCCCGCACCCCTTCCCCCACCCGGCCTTCAGGCAAGTAGTCCGAGAATCCCCCTCCCCGCACTGTCCCCACTGAGTCACCAGGCCATTACCCCACACGCCCTTGTGTTCAGGCACTAGACTGCTTGTGGCAAAATGGAACCTGGCCAGGAATGTGTATCTCATGTCCTGGGGGCCAGACTTCCAGTGAGAGCCTGGAACAGCCCCCACTTCTCGGATTAGCCTTTGGGGTTTGCTCTGGCAGGAATTCCCCTCGTCTGAGCTGTCATTTCCCCATTTCCTCCCTCTGTTGTTGGCCCCCTGGCCACCCAAACTGTTCATGGAGCACTGCCTTTGTGTAGAAGAGAGGGACGCCTATCTGTGCAGCCACCCGGCGCACACACGGCAGTCACTGCTCTGTGCAGAGCTTCTGGAACCTGAGCCTGACAGGGCTGCAGTTATGCTGTGGACTGTGCTCACATGGCCGCTGGTGTAGCCCGGAACGGGCCTGGCCTGGCTGAACCTCGAAGTGGCAGGCGAGGCCTCGGAGCCTTAGGCTGTTGGCATCTGGGGGCTTTTCTCTGCAAGGCGCTTTAGGCTGGCCATGGATGTGACCTCAACTGAGCCTTTGTGGAGGCTACAGGGCCAGGTCCTGCCTTTTTCTGTAGCTTTGGTGTTCACTGGCCTGTCTTCTTGGCACAGGATGGATGACTCCTACTGCCTGTCCACCCTGCGGGCCCCCTTCTACCCCATCCCCACCCCCGGCTCCCTGCCTCCGCTACACCCGTCAGCCATGCATCTCCACCTCTCCGGGGTCCGCTACCCTCCTGAGCTGTCCCACTCATCCCTGGCGGCACTGCACTCAGAGCGGATGTCCAGCCTCAGCGCCGAGAGGTAAGTTGCGTCCCAGGTCAGCATCCTGCGCTTCCCCGGCCCCCATGGCAGTGGGGGAAAGCCTGACTGGGGCCTGGTTTGGCCACTTTGTGGCTGGGTGGCTCCTCGGCCACTCTCGTCCGCGGTCTGCTCACCTGTAAGTGGGACAGTGACAGCTGACATGCTTCTTGGTGACTGTTGGAAATCTGCACCTCCTGCATGAGCTTCAGTGAGACTTAGGGCGTTAGCACAGAGCTGGTGTCTCACTGACTTCAAGGTTCTGGTGCCCACCACTGTTCGGGTCAGAGTGCTGGGGTTTTCCATGAAAACTCGGCTTGGCTGCCGTCAGCTTCTCATTCCTGCGAGTTCTTGTTAGTGGACTCCCCCTGGTTCCCTTTCACAGTGGGGCTCCGCCTCCCTTTCTGCTCCCCACAGGCTGCAGATGGACGAAGAGTTGCGACGGGAGCGGGAACGGGAGCGGGAGCGGGAACGGGAAGCTGACCGGGAGCGGGAGAAGGAGCGTGAGCGGGAACGAGAGAAGGAGCGGGAGCGAGAGAAGGAGCTGGAGCGAGAGCGGGAGAAGGAGCGGGAGCTGGAGCGCCAGCGGGAGCAGCGGGCCCGTGAGAAGGAGCTGCTGGCCGCCAAGGCGCTGGAGCCAGCCTTCCTGCCTGTGGCTGAGCTGCACGGGCTGCGCGGCCACGCCACGGAGGAGCGGGCCAAGCCCTTGGAGCAGCTGACCCCAACCCGAGCAGGTACCCAGCGTGGATGAGGCAGAGGGCAGACCTCGGCCACCCCGGGTGGGCTGGCCGGTGCCTGGCAGTCAGTGCTCTGAGGGGAAGGCCTGCTGCTGTGGCACCCGCCGACTTGCGCAGTGGAGGCTCCCGCCATGGCTGGTTCTAACTACAAACCTGGGGCCACTGGACATGGAGTTGGGAAGAGATGCCCAGTGACACACGGCATACCCCAAGAGTGTGCATGATAATCAAATGTAGCAAAAGGATCGGGAAGTAATGAGCTTTGAGTACTTTTTACCTTCGTTTTTAACATTTAATTTCATTGTAAGTTACTTGTATCTAACTTCCAGTAAGGGTTTATTTAATAACCGGCTCGCCTGGTTCTTAAAAATGTAACAACCTGCTCTGGTGAGTCAGCCTGTGCCTGCCTGGCCTTCGGCTGCCGGTGGGTCAGCCCTGGACTCGGTGCAAGCAGCGCCTGCCAATGGCCACATTTCCCTTGGGATAAAGCATGCTTTCCAAAAGCATCCCTGAGGCCTCTCTGGTTATTTTGGTCCTGGCTGTGGGGTGGCAGGCTCTCTGAGCAGGCAGGAGCGGAGACAGGAGCGAGCCGGTCCTGATGAGATGCTGTGGCTTTCTCCCTCCAGAGAAGCTGAAGGAGTCGAGCCTGCAGGTGCCCAAGCCTGTGCAGCACCCCTTGCACCCAGCGCCCGCTCCCCATCACACCATGCCCAGCCTTCTCTCCAACCATGGCATCTTCTCTCTGCCGGGCAGCAGTGCCGCCACGGCCCTGCTCATCCAGCGCACCAACGAGGAGGAGAAGTGGCTGGCGCGGCAGCGGCGGCTGCGGCAGGAGAAGGAGGACCGGCAGTCGCAGGTGTCGGAGTTCCGGCAGCAGGTGCTGGAGCAGCACCTGGACATGGGCCGGCCCCCGGTGCCCGCAGAGCCCGAGCACAGGCCCGAGAGTGCCAGGTAGGGCTCGCTAGCTGAGGGTGCGTAGGAAGACATTTGTCACGCTCAGATTTATTTCTGGCCAGCCAACACTTACTTACTGAGCACCTCTGGTTTGCCCAGCACCCTGCTGGGCGTTTTCACTTACTGCATTTCATTTTCGAGATCTAATTGCCGTTTGTCCACAAGGAAACAGACTCTGAGGAGAGACAGGAGGTGCTCAGAGGCACCCTGTCCCTAAGGAATAAAGTCCACCAGGCCAGTGTCCAGAGCTGGGGCCCTGCCCATGCCGCCCAGCTGTGTCTCCACGGGGACACACATGGCATTGAAAAGCATGAGGGGGAAGCTTCAAGTAATCATTACAGCTTGTTCTTTCTACCTTCCTGTTTTCAAGTTCAAACTTTAAGAGAAGGGGACTGCCTTTAGTTTTTATTTAAGTAAAAACAATAGCTTTATTGACTTTGAAGAAAAACATACACCCGTTTCCTGGCCCCACCATGAAAGAATTCGCCAGCAGGCACCGGTGCCTTCTCTGGGCCCCCCAGCTGCCCACACTTGCGTGTGACCTTGGCCCCGTTCTCACAGCTGCCCCCCAGGCCTCCCTGCTTCCACCTGTTGGTATGGCTCATATATCATCCCCTACCTTACTCCTCAGCTCTCCAGGGCTCATTCCAAAGGGCAGGGGCTTGAGACCTGTAGCCAGAGCCGGTGCAGAGCCTGGCCAGACCTCTGGAGCCCTGTCTGGGCTTGCTCTGGGGACTCACGGACACGGATGTCCTCTCTCCCTGGGCCGTGGTTTCCTTAGCAGTGCACAAAGGAGGTTGGGTGGGAAGATTCTGAGCGCCTTTCTAGCTCTCGCCCGTCGTCTCTACCCGGGATAAGAAGCATTGGGTGTCTGGGCATTTTAAATGTCCGCTCACTCCCTTCCTCCCTCCCTCCCCTCTAGCTTTTGGCTGACTGGTGTGTTTTCTTGCTGTGTCCTGGGCTCGGCTGGGCCACCCAGCAGCCCTGCCTGGGTGTCTGCTGTTTAGCAGGGCAGCGAGGGGACTCACTGGGCTAACTGGGTATGGTTGGATGTGAGCTGGCTGGGCCTTCCCGCAGCCTCGGGCCTGCCATCTGCCTCTCTGGGCCCACCCTGAGGTCACACGGAGGCTTAGCCTTGTCTGCCTGTGAGCCGTTCCCTGCTCCTCTCACTCCCCTCGTGCCCAGGGGACTGGGAGAGCAGCCAGCGCATGTCCACATCGCCTGATAAAATCTGGAGCTCCGGTTCCCTCGGGCATGTTCCGCAGCTCAGGGCCCCAGCATCCTGGTGCGGCTTGCCAGGACTCCAGCGGGGGTAGCCTCCAGCCCAAGGCCTTGCAGCCTTGCGCAGGCTTCGGGTGTGGAGGGGAACTGGCTCCCAGCTCTCACCTGGCCTCAGTGGTCCCCACAGCAGCAGGTGGCATGCTCAGCCTCACAGCAGCATGCGTGTATGTTCTGACCGGCCCTTGTGCTCCGAGCTAGACAGCCATTCAGTGCTTGGCTCCAGTGCTTGAAATATTTATCCTGCGGATGGACTTTATCCCTTTGTTGTTTACTTAACAACGAGCTGTGGTTCCCTGTTGTACTCCGCTGATGAGAGGCGGTGCGGCGGCATCGGGGTTATCTCCCAGCCTGAGTCCCGTCTGGAAAAATGAGGAGTCTTGGCGTCTGTGGTTAAACATCTCCTTCCTTGGCCAGGCAGGGAGATCTGCAAGCCTGGTCACGTACCCACAGTGCCCTCTGCTTCTTCCTCTTCTGTCCCCTCAGACCTTGCCCTGGTCACCTGAATAGCATGGGGCTTTCCTTAAAAAAAAAAAAAAAAAGATACACTTTAGGGAAACAATACCCAAGTAGCCTTTTGTGGAATCTTGTTTTACTAAATACACTAAGGAAATCGTCATTTAGGAGGGCTGCGTGGCAAAGGTCTGATGGACATCCTGGTCAGCCCAACTGCTGCTTTGGGGCCACCCAGGGCTGCTGCAGTTCTGACAGGGTCCACTGGGGGTCAGCAGAGGCACAGGCCCACCCTGGCTGTGAGGGTCTCCCCGGTGTCACTGGGCAGAGCAGTCTGTGGAAGCTGGTCTCTCTTGCTGCTGTCTGTGGGGACAGTGGGGAGAGTGGAGTTGTGGCCACCTGGAAGGCAGCCAGCCTGCCCTCCAATATCCGCCCACAGCTTGGCATTTCTGGTTGTGGGTACCAGTGGCAGGGCCACCCCTTTAGCACACCAGAGTTCTGTCTTTATTCTCTCTGCGATGGGACTCCCTTGGAAAACAAAGATGAGGATCTGTCCTGACAGCTGTTTGTAGGGATTCAGGAGTCGGCGGAACAGAATGAGCTGTTGCAAGGTTTTGGGTGAGAAACAGACAGAAAGAGGGTCTGGCCTGGGCCTGAGACCGTCCCTGCGCCCTCAGCAGGCAGTGTCCACCGCCCAGCCTCCACTCAAAACCATGTCTACACATACTTGCCTCAGGTGGTTTGAAGGGCGTAGAGTCGTGTGAAACGGCGAGTACTCAGGTGAGGAGTGGAAGTTGCGTCCTTCCCTCCAGCCCCTGGCCAGGAGGCTTAGAGGCGGATGCCTTCACACCCCTCTAGCACCTGGCTCTCAAAAGGGACTCCTGTCTGGGCCATCTGTGAAGCTACCTCTTACACCCGGGCCCTGGCAGGCAGCCTGGGAGGCCCATGGGTGGGTGTCTGGTGTGCCCATTCTCTCGAAACTCATGTCTTGGTCTGCTCACTCCCTAGGCCAGGACCGAACCGTCATGAGCCGGGCAGCCGAGACGCCCCACAGCACTTTGGCGGGCCCCCGCCCCTCATCTCACCCAAGCCCCAGCACCACTCCGTGCCCACAGCCCTCTGGAACCCGGTGTCCCTGATGGACAGCACCCTGGAAACACGGCGGGCCCCCGAGAGCCACCCTCTGCACAGCCACCCAGCCCCGTTTGAGCCCAGCCGGCAGGCAGCTGTCCCGCTGGTGAAGGTGGAACGGGTGTACTGCCCAGAAAAGGTGGAGGAGGGGCCCCGGAAGCGCGAGGCCACCCCATTGGACAAGTACCAGCCACCACCACGGGAGGCAGGGAGCCTGGAGCACCAGACCTTTTCTCATGGGCCCGGGCCCTTCCTGGCTGAACTCGAGAAGTCCACCCAGACCATCCTGGGCCAGCCCCGGGCCTCCCTCACCCAGCCAACCCCCTTTGGGGAACTCACTGGACCCCTGAAGCCAGGCTCACCCTACCGGCCCCCAGCACCACGGGTCTCTGACCCCGCCTACATCTACGATGAGTTCCTGCAGCAACGCCGAAGGCTGGTCAGCAAGCTGGACCTGGAAGAGCGCCGGCGGCGAGAGGCCCAGGAGAAAGGTTCGGTCTCCCTGGGTGGCCCTGACCTCCCGGGACTGGGGAGCAGTTGTGCCAGCCACTCAGCCCCTCGTACTACCCCTGCCTCCCACTCTGGGGTTTTAGCAGCACCAGGGAGCAAGGCCACTGGCTTCTCATAGCTACCTGATACCTCTACTGGGGAGGTAGACCCCGGGGCCCTTGGCCGTCCTGCCAAAATGCATATTGTCCTGAAAAGCCAAATCAAAGCCTGCTTATAAGGATGGTTCCACAGAAATACATGATTAATAAATGATGAACAGAGGCTACTAAGATAGTTTTAAAAATTAGTAGTGCAGCATAACGGGAGGAGGCTATTGAGAGACTGCCTGGGCCCAGTGGGGGCTCTGTATAGGGAGCTGCTGCCATCAGGTGGGCCTGGATGGGGCAGGGGTGGGGGTTCTGGCCAACTCCTTGCTGCTTCTGCGGGATCAGGAGGCTTGGCTAGAGCTCCCTGGGTTCCCCAAAGAGCCAAGAGAATTGGGGGGGCGGGATCAAGGGCCCCAGACCAGTTTTTTTTTTTCTCCCTGCTGGAAACTTGAATCTGATACGGGGTCAAATGCAGTCTTTCAACCAGAAGCTGGGGCCAAGGCCATGTCTTCCTGGGTTGCTGGTCTAGGCTAGATTTAGGGCTTAAGAAGGACTTTCTCCTTTATTCACCTTGTAAAGGAAGGGTGGGGACCCCCTGGTGCCCGTGGGTGCAGGGATTCTGCTGCTGTTCTGTGCACATTGAGTTTGCGTGCGTGCTCTGTGCCTTTGAGACAACGGGGATCTAAGCGTGCCTGTTCCCTCCCGGGTAATGGACCCAGATGGCCACAGCAGGAACGAGCGGATGTGCACAAACAGTCTTGGGTTGCCATGGACACAGCCCTGGGCCTGTGTGACAAATGGTCCCCTGCTGGGGATCAGTGTCAGTCCAGGGACTGCCTGGCTGTTTGGGGGTCAGGGGTCCAAGCCAAGCCTGGAGCCTGCCTCCTGCCTCCAGCTGCCACCCCTGAAAAGCTCTAGGACTAGGGGTCCTCGCACGTTTCCCTGGGGCAGAAAGGAATCCAGGTTTTGGGCTGTTGAAAGGAGCCAGCAAGGCCTGGCCTGACGGATGGATCCGCACACAAGATCACAGCGGTGCCTGCCCAGTGTGCATCCACTAGAGAACTAAGTCTACTCGCCCAGCTAAATACATCTGTTCTTGTCATCAGGCTACTACTACGATCTGGATGACTCTTACGATGAAAGTGACGAAGAGGAGGTTAGGGCCCACCTCCGCTGTGTGGCCGAGCAGCCGCCCCTCAAACTTGATACATCCTCCGAGGTATCTGGGTCTTGTCACTGCTCTGTCAGCTTACGGGCTGGGCTTCTGATGCCCATGTTGGTGCCTGCCTCCTGGCTTTCCCAGGGCCCCACTAGGCCCTGCGTTTACTGGGACCTCCCTGCGCTCCTACAGCCCCCACCAACCACAGGAGTCTGGGCATGCTCTCGGGTCCCTCCTCTTGGAGGCCTGGCACAGAGTTGGCACAGCACATGGGTTTCGAGGACCCCAGGAGGGACCCCTGGGACAGTGAAATCACACCACTGCTGGTGGTTTCAAACTCGTTTGTTTTCTTTCCCAATCT
Source organism: Glossophaga mutica (assembly GCA_039655065.1). Taxonomy (NCBI): domain Eukaryota; kingdom Metazoa; phylum Chordata; class Mammalia; order Chiroptera; family Phyllostomidae; genus Glossophaga; species Glossophaga mutica. The sequence goes on from CM077315.1 coordinate 29,004,989, forward strand.
AGAAGCTAGAGTTTTTGCAACTTTTTGGCTTGACCACCCAACAGCAGAAGGAGGAATTGCTGACCCAGAAGCGGAGGAAGCGGCGGCGGATGCTGAGAGAGAGAAGCCCGTCACCCCCGACGATTCAGAACAAACGGCAGACACCTTCACCGAGACTGGCCCTGTTCACCCGCTATAGTCCTGATGAGATGAACAACAGTCCCAACTTCGAAGAGAAGAAGAAATTCCTGACCATCTTCAACCTGACCCACATCAGTGCCGAGAAGAGAAAAGGTAGGGCTTCGCCTGGGCCTTTTGGGGGTGGGACTTACTAGGAGCTTCTTTAGAAGCTCCTTTGGGACATCCTGGACCCATGTTCCAGGTGGAATCTGAAAACACTTTGGCCCTGGGGCTCTCTTAACTCCTTTTGCCTCCCCAAGGAAGCAGCAGCCCCTCTGCTCTGGCAGACCTGCCCCAGTATCTTTGGCTTTTTCTAGCTGAAACTCAGATTGTCCCATCTGAAGCCTATTGTTCTCATTTTATCTCGGATGGAAAAGAAGACTCGTTGGTGTTTGTTTTGCCTGTAAAGCTGCTGTTGTCACTTGCGATGTGGGTCCAGCGAGGCACAGGTGCGCTGCCCTGTAGCAGTGCACTCCAGGTTCCGTGGTCATAGGCATCGCCTCTTACGGGGCCACTGACATGGCCCGCTGACCTCGTGCTGATGGTGGGGGCCTGGGTGGTCTGTGCCCGACAGGCAGAGCCAAACACACATTGCGAGTTTGCCCTGAAAGCTGCTTCCAGGTCGAGCGTGTGGGGGCTGACTCTTGGGGCTGGAGCACACAGCGTAGAAGACGTGGTGTGGTCTGAACACTCGGGGCATGTCCGCCTCCGTGGTCCACCCCACGTGCTCGCTTAGTGCAGGGCATCAGTTCACGTGGGAACCTGGCCCGTCAGGGCTGCTCGTTTGCACGCTTCCAAGTCCCCCTTGCTGATACCGCCTCACCTCTTTGTAGAAGGAAGTCAAAAGGCAAGCAAAAGTGTGTATTGGTTATTTAGTTGCTTCTACTTTCTTCATTATTGGAGTGTAGCATTTTACATTTCGTTTTTAACCAGTAGGTTGTAATTCTTGCTTTTACTCAGAAGGGGCTGTGACGTGTTGATAACCAGTATAAATCCCTGGGAAGATGCATAGTTCTGTTTGCAAAAAGTATCTTTTCGCCTGACTTAATTCCTAGAGGAAGCCACCAGTGATGTGGCCATTTAAGTCTCAGCAAGAAGTGCTACTGCAACAAGAATTTGTGGCGTCAACCATCACAGGAATCTGTTCCTTTTCAGTAAATGGCAACCGTTACGGGGCTTGTGCTCATGTGCCGGGGTGGTGGGGAGGGAGAGGGGGGTGCGCCTGAAAGCACCCTGTGCTTGCAGAGGTGCTCTGTGGGTCTTCGGGTTGTCTTCGTGCGTTGGGGCCTACATCTTTGTCCTTTAAGTAAGAAGGCATCCTCAGAAGTCACCTTGGAAGATCGTACATAGGTACCCATTATTTCGTGTAGCTGTCATCATACACACACAGCTATTTCTGGAATACATCCGAAATGTTATGTAGTAAAAGCTGCGAGGAATCTGGGCTCACTCGAACACGAAGTTTTCTTCTTTTAAACACTGCCTGTCCCTGCGGTGCCTGCTTTGTATTTTCCTGGTTTAAACGACTTGTACCTGCCAGTCACGGCCTGGGCTAGACTCCTGCTCCCCTTCCCTCTCAGGAATGATGCGACTGTCTTGTTAACCTCAGGCTGCTTTCCTCATAGACAAAGAGAAACTTGTCGAAATGCTCCATGCCATGAAGCAGAAGGCACTGTCAGCAGCAGCAGCAGACTCACTCAGAAACTCTCCGAGGGACAGTCCTGCTGTCTCCCTGAGTGGTAAGGCCCAGGGCGGGAAGAACAGCCCCATCTGCCACTGCCCAGGACTGTCCGGTGGGCTGCCCAGGGTCAGAAGCGACTGCTCAAGTCTTCTTCATGAACCTTTCCTCCTGGAGACAGAATGTGCTTCTCTCCATCTCTCACACAAGCTTCTTCCTCCATGATTGTGAAGGATCTCCTTGGGACAGGACTTGAGAGTCGGAAGTCAGGGCTCAGGGAGTTCAGGGGGAGGGTCCTGGCTCCCACAGAACTCAGTGCAGTAGCCACCGCCTGCCAGCCCGGTGCGGCCCGAGCACGACGCCCTGGGCGCCGGGTCTCGGCGCTGCTGCTCCAGCCCCGCTGCTCCTGCCGCCCTTCGCTGGCTCTCTCCTCCTGCGTCTGTCTTGCTCGTTCTGCCTTCAGGCCTCTGCAGCATCTGCTCTCACACCTCTCTCTCTCTCTCATGGCTCTGATACGTTACTGAGCTGCTGAATGGAGCAGATCTTCGTTGTCCAGCCCTATTCTTAACTCCTAACGCAGTCTTTCTTGTCGGGTTGGGTCTTACCTTTTGGATGACCTAAAGCAACTTCTTTCTTCAGATTCTTTTTCTTTCCAGATGCCTTCCTGGGGCACCTTTCACGGATGGACTTGCTGCTACCACACCCCATCTTCAGGCCACTCAGTGTGCACTGCCATTTAATTAAACAGCCCCAAGTCTTGGTCCTTTGTACTAGGTCTTTGTTAAACGTAAACTGTAGAGGTCAGGGTCCACCTGGTCACTTGCAGCTCTTAACAGTTTCCTTGCTTTCTGTCTCTAAAAGAACCAGCCACGCAGCCAGCCTCTCTGGATGTAGAAAAGCCTGTGGGTATTGCTGCCTCCCTGTCTGACGTCCCAAAGGCCACAGAGCCTGGGAGACTGGAACAGCTCCGGGCACAGGAGCTGTCGCGAGTCCAGGAGCCGACTCCTGCGAGTGGCGAGAAGGGCAGGCTGAACGAGGCCCCTGGGGGCAAGAAGAGCCTGAGCATGCTGCATTACATCAGGGGCCCCGCACCCAAGGACATTCCGGTGCCGCTGTCCCACAGCCTCAACGGGAAGAGTAAGCCGTGGGAGCCTTTCATGGCGGAAGAGTTTGCACATCAGTTCCACGAGTCCGTGCTGCAGTCCACCCAGAAGGCCCTGCAGAAGCACAAAGGTAAGGAGGCTGCCGTGTCACAGTAGCGCTGGCTGACGTCCACAGGCCCCAGCGGTCACTCAGCAGCAGCCGTGGGCCTGCCCCCTCTGGAGTTTGAGCGTGTGCCTGAGGCACCTGGGGAGGTCGTTAGAGGAGGATTCTGCCTCAGCAAGTCTGGGGTGTCTCCGTTCCTTAGCAGGTGCTCAAGTGATGCTGATACTGCTGAACCGCAGACCACACTTGGAGAAAATTTAACATGTGATGTCATCTGAGTTCAGTAGAAGCACTTCTTTAGTAAGGTCAGGCGAGGTGCCTTTCTGGCAAAAATAGGATCCACGTGTCCTGCAGCAGAGGGTTTTCCCAGTGTCCCTCGCGTGTACTTCCCTGGAAATCGCCCCATCCTTCAATAACTGCACTCGGTGGGTGTTTCACCAAGCCTGGCGATCACTTTTGACCTAAAAGAGGTGCTAGCCCCACGTGGGAGCCCCAGGATCACTCCTTGCTGACACTGTGGTGGGAGCCCCTGAAGGTGGGAGAACAGGGGTTGCTCCATTTCATTCCCTCTCTCCCCGCGCCAGGGAACGTAACTGTTCTGTCTGCGGAACAGAACCACAAAGTCGACACGTCCATCCACTACAACATTCCTGAGCTGCAGTCCTCGAGCCGGCTCCCTTTGCCCCCGCACAACGGGCAGCAGGAGCCTGCTGCTCTGAGGAAGGGCCCCCTCACACAGGAGATGGACCAGGACTCGGAAGAGGAGGAGGAGGAGGATGGAGGAGAGGATGATGAAGAACCCCCCAGGCGCAAGTGGCAAGGGATTGAGGCAATTTTTGAAGCTTACCAGGAACACATAGAAGGTACGAAGGGGAAGGGGAGCCAACTGAGGGCCCAGTAAAGACAGTGAATGAGAGTTAATAGATCAGTACCGGGTTTCACTGCCAGCATCGGGGGCTGTTTCTAAGTGATAGCACTGGTGGGTTTTTCTACGGCACAACTGGATACTAATATTAGAAGGTAAATTTTCCTTAGCTGTCTTGCCCATTTCTTTGCCCAAGAACTGTTTCTCAGGCTTCTGCAGTTTCCTGGACTGGACTTACAATGTTAATTCCTCGTGGACAAACTTAATAGCATTCTTACCAGAGAAATCGAGGTATCAGTTGCTTGCTACCGCTGAGTGTGACGGTCCAGAGGCCTCGCCCTCTGTGCTGTCTTCTGCTCTGCTGCTGCTTTCTATTTTTTAATTGATTTTAGAGAGACAGGAAGGGGCATGAGAGAGGGAGAAGCACCAATTTGTTCCTCCACTTATTTAAGTATTCGTTGGTTGATTCTCGTATGTGCCCTGACCTGGGATCAAACCTGCAGTCTTCGTATATTGGGACGATGCTCTAACCAACCGAGCTACCCAGCCAGGGCAACTGTACTTCTGAATCTTCTCTCAGTTCTTACACTCATAGCTACGTCCAAGGGCCCTGGAAAACGAAAAGTGTGTATTAACTTGAGCGGAGCCCCAGGGAGCCAGGCCTCACACGTGGAGCGTCTCTGTGGTGGTGGCGGTTTCCCTCAGGCTCTGCCGTCCTCCTGGACTAGCACTTTGTGCAGGGGGGCAGCCCCCCGTCAGCTGCCAGGAGGTTTTATTCTCAACCTTGAGCGTACACTCCACCCTGCCTGCAGAAACACACCCTGGGGGGACTTGGGCACACGCACCCCTCCCACCCTGGCCTCGTGCACCGGGTGGTAGAGTCCCAGGTTGGGGTGCTGGCTGGGTTACAGCATTGTCATGGTGCTTCTAGCACACCACCTCCCTTCTCCACACCTCACTCTCCTCGAGGTGCCTGCGCAGGCCCCATCTAGCTTAGATGGAGGCCGGGAGCCGGGAGCTTGGGAGCAGGGACAAGTGGCAGTGCCTGGCCTTGCCCTCCTTTGTGAGACAGGCAGGCGGATTACTGAGAGGAACCTCTCAGGTGCAGAGCACCGGCTGGCGCTCGGCCTCCTGGTCTGCCGGTCCGACTGCCTCGGTGAGCCCTGGCTCCTCCGCGCTCGCCACCCTCGCTGCGTGGGCAGTGCCGTCGGCGTGACGCGGTGGGGAAGCGCCGGCCACGACTAGCCAGACCCAGGCTGCCGCGTCCTCATTAATTTATTACTTTATTGTAGAAACATTTCGTCAAGTAATGCTGTGTCGTAAATATTAAATATAAGGACTTGATTACGTATATCGTAATCATTTTAAACACTTTGAAAAATCAAACTAACGAGATGTACACATAGTTCCAACCAGAGCATCGACTCGCACGGTTCACTTACTTGCCTCCTTCAGACGGAACCCTTTATTTGAATTTGTCCATCACTTACATGTTCCTCCTTTTTTAAATTTTTTATTCTCATCTGAGGACATTCATTTGCTTTACTTACTTTTTTTTTTTTTAAAGATTTTATTCATTTTTAGAGAGAGGAAGGGTGGGAGAAAGGAAGAGAAACATCTGTGTGCAGGAATTACATTGATTGATTGCCTCTCCAATGCCCCCAACTGGGGACCTGGCCTGCAACCCAGGCGTATGCTCTGACTGGGAGTTGAACCGGCAACCTTTCGGTTGGCAGGCTGACACTCAATCCACTGAGCCACACCAGCCAGGGCCATTTGACTTTTTTAGAGGGGAAGGGAGAGAAGCAGCGATTGGTTGCCTTCATAGGCACCCAGACCAGGGACCCACACAGGGACTGGGGATTGTACGTATCCAGACCGGGGGTTGCACATGCCCAGACTGGGAGTGAACCCCCAACCTACGCATGTGCCCTGACTGTGAATCGAACCTGAGACCTTTTCAGTTACGGGATAATGTTCCAACCGCTGAGTCACACTGGCCCAGGCTACATGTTATTCTTCAAGCACATACGTATGTATCCAGAAGCCATTGCAGCATTTTTTATTTTAAGAGAGTGAGGCATCCCCCCCTTTTCTGGGTTGATGTTCGTCTAAGCCTTGTTTGGGAATTCCTCCCGTGCCACCCAGGATTTATTCTCTATTTCCTTTCCTCCTAAAGTGTTCAACTTCTGTTTTTCCTGTGCCTAGAATTCATTTCTGTCTAAGAAATAAGGCAGAAATCTAACTTCATCTCTCCTGCCCAGACAACCAGGGACCCTGGCGGTTTGCAGGGCACCGCTCCCCCGTGGGGCATGCCTGTCATGCAGTGCCCTCGCCGGTGCGCAGGCCCCCGCTGCTGTTCTGCTCCGCCGGTCGGTGCCCTGCCTCTGCAGCTCTCCGCTGTCGGGAGTAACGCTCCCTGTCTTGTTCTTCTCTGACAGCTCAGCTCTTCTCGGCCCTTGGCTTTCCTCCATGAAGTTTGTTCCACCCAAAATATTCCTGTTAGAATTTTCAGTTGTGTTGAATTTACAGATTTGGGAAGCATTGATATCTTTGATAGTGATGTTATTCCACTTATGAATATGGTGGTAAACTATATTTAAAAATTTGCTGACTTTCTCCATGAGCAGCTTACTTTTATTAGATTTTAGATACCACTTTGTTATTATGGACTTCACATTTTTGTATGCCTTATTGGTTAGATGATCACAGATGATCAGACCTGCTGCTTATAAGTTCTTCCCTTTTGAATGTTTAGCTTTTTTTGGTCATACTGCATTGCCTAGAACCTGTAGGCCCTTGAACAGAAGAGGCGCTAAGGGTGCTCTTGTCTTGTGAAGCTTTAGAAACAGTCCGTCAAAGCGTCTCGTTTGCTGCTGAGCTTATGGTGTGTGGTCGTCAAGGTTAACGGTGCATTTTCTGTGCCCGTTGAGATGACAGCCTGTCTTTCACCTTCGTTTTCTGTGTCCTTCTTGCCAATTGGACTTGTTAGTGCTTATAATATTTTAAATGTTTTCTTAAGTGGTACTAGATGCTAATATTATTGTACTTTATTTTATCCCAGTTGTTCTAGCTTCTGTAAAATTACTCAGGTAGCCTTCCCTGGTTATTTTTGTTGTTTTTATCCTCACCCGAGGACATGCTTACTGTTTGAGAGAGAGGGACGGTCGGGAGAGAGAGAGAAACTGCTTACCGGTGGGTGCCTCTCTCATTCATCCTGACCAGGAACCGAACTACACCTTAGGCATATGCCCTGACCGGGAATCAAACCCGTAACCTTTCTAAGTTTATTCTGGCCATTTGTTAGCAGCTTAAAATTCTTCGAGGCTAATTCCTGTATTTTTTTATGTTTCTTTTTGAAAAATATATCTTATAGCAATAAGCCTACTCTTAATTGCTTCTTACTCTGTGTCCCTTAAATTGCCTTTCAATGCTTGATCCTTTTTGATTCCACTGGGCCAGATCTAACTCAGTGACACTGATGTGTGTACCAGTGTGCCCCACAGACAGCTGGAGGCATCAGGGTCCGAAGGAGAGTGCTATGCTGGCTGCATCAGAGGGAGGGAAAACGGCCGCCAGGGCCTAGGGCCTGTGGACCCGCTACACAGAAAACCCACCAACATCGCTTGTCCTTTCAGAGCAAAATCTGGAGCGGCAGGTGTTGCAGACGCAGTGCAGACGGCTGGAAGCCCAGCACCACAGCCTCAGCCTCACCGCAGAGCAGCTCTCCCACGGCATGGCGGTGAGTCTTGGGGACGCCACACCCGGGAAGGGGGTGCAGCTCGGCTCCTGGTGGGGTTTTCTGAAGCTGCACTGTGCTTTTTTGGTTTAACCTTTCATGTTTGGATTTAAGGGCACCCGTACAGGCAAGTTTTGAGGGGGAATCCTACCCTTGAGTCTAAAACTTACAGTCTTGGTGTTGGCGCGTTTCAGGGGTCAGTCGGTTAACCTAGCTAAGGAGGGAGGTGTCATTAATTCGCAGAATATTGATCCTGGAATGATGCAGATGCTATTTATATGTATCCCTTTGAGGGGATTATTTATTGCCTTTGTCAGTCTGCCCTGATGGGATTTACTAAGGAGGAAGATTTTACTGAAGGAGTAAAGTTACCGAAGACAAACCACCTCCTTCCCCTTTGCAACCTGGCTCAACAGGTCTTCCGGCTGTGCCACGTGACACACTCCGAGGGTGTCCTCTGTACAGGGACGTGGGGCTTAGATCAGGCGAAGCAGCAGAGGTTGTATAGTGTCAGGGCTTCGTTTTCAAACTGCACAGTTGAAGCTGAGACAGCAGGGACACTGGCTGTGTGAGAGCAGGTGCTGTGAGAATCCAAGGCTTGGGAAGAACCAGTGCAGACTTACCCCAGAGGCCACTGTCAGAGTATCAGGAGGTGGGTTTCAAAGGGTCGCAGGTTCAGCCCCGACTGGTGTGGCTCAGTGGGTTGAGCGTAGTCCCCCAAACCAAAAGGTGGCCAGTTCAGTGGTTCGATTCCTGGTCAGGGCACATGACTGGGTTGCAGACCAGGTCCCTGGTTGGAGGCGTGTGAAAGGGAGCCAGTCAGTGTTTCTCCCTCCCACCCCCTCTAAAAATAAAATCTTTCTAAAAGTGCCAAAGGTTTACTTGTCCAAGTGGCCTCCAGCACATTGCTGCACCACATACATTTCCATGACACTGGTTTGTTTAATGTGAATTTCTCTCTGCAGGAACTGAGGAGCCAGAAACAGAAGATTGTCTCGGAAAGGGAGCGACTCCAGGCAGAACTGGATCACTTACGGAAGTGCCTTGCGTTGCCTGCAATGCATTGGCCTAGGGGTTACTTCAAGGGATATCCTAGGTGACGGTGTCCCTTGCACTAGGCCGAACCTATAGTATAGAAATATTATCTATTTTATTACCTTGAATATTTAATATTTTTCACTGGGAGGTTTGAAGCTTAAAAAAATAATAAGAATGTGCCATGCATGAAGCAAAGGATTCCAGGCTCCAGAAAAAGAACGAACTCGCCTTGACTTCAATGCAATTGAATCACCTTTGAAATTCAGCGAGCAACCAATGTAGGACAAAGCCCATAGTTTACTTTTTAAAGGTGGTTTTATTCTTTCTTTCCCCGTGTCACATTTTTACATCTGAAAATGAAGGCCCCTCACCGACACTAACACTTTATACCGTCTGCAGCCCCCGGTTTGTGGGATCGGACCGACCGCCCTGCTCTGTCTCTTGTGTTGCCGTGTTACTTTGCCTCAAGGCCCAGGTTTGCTTTTGCTGCAGCGTGGGGGTCTCATTCCTCCCCAGGACGGAGGCCCCCTTCAGCTAGATGAAGGTGGGGTGCGTTTTAAGTAAAGGGCTTGTTTCAGTTACTTTTCTGCAAAATTTTTCTTAAAAGCAACAGGTCTAAAGAGCACACGAAGCAACAGTACTAAAGCCTCACCCGTAGGCTTTTCCCTGGAAAAGCTCTAACCTAAAGATAAAGCAAATTGACACACTGAAGGTACCTTTTTTATTACTCCGTGGGGGAAATGTACAGAGCTCTATGTATACTTATATTCACACCCACCAAATTGTTGCTGCAGTGGGGGTGTTTTCATACAAACAAATTTTGAGAGAAAAGTCAAAGGTGCTTCAGCCTTGTACTGTGTATATATATTAAAAAAACAAAGTTTTGTATGTTTTTATTACTTTAATTATTGTTATAAAAAGCCTGCCATTTTTAATGTGGTTTGGGGGGATTTTTGTTCGTTTGTTTTCCTGTTTGGGGGTTTTGTTTGTTTTTTTGTTTTTTTTTGTTTTGTTTTTCTGGGCAAAAAAAAAAAACAACCTGCTTTTAGTGTCTGTACTGCTGCTGGTCAGGACATTAAATATTGAAGTGTTTTTAAAAATTAAAGAAGAAGAAAAGTAAAAGAGCTTACCACTGGCGCCTATGCGATCACTTCATTTTTGAGTTGCACCAGAAAATGATGCAGAAAGCCATGCATTACTTCTTACCTCCTCCTCCGCCCCCTCCCTCCAGCTCTGGACAGCAAATAGCAGTTACAGCCAGTTGCTGTTAGTGAGGAGGGGCTAGTCTACGGTGAACAAGACAGATACTGGGCGCGTGCCTGTGCGCGCACATACAGACACGGGGCTTTTGTAAAAGAACTTTTCAGGAAGTGAGCGGTTTCTGTGCTAGAATTCTAAGGTGTCTTACAGCAGTCTGAGAACAGGTGCAAAGTAGAAACTTTAGAGGCTTTATTTAGATGCAAAGCTTTGTAAAAGCCTAAAAGTAGGATAAACAATGTCTGAGCTGAACTTCTCCTTTTGAGCTGGCTGTGGTAAGCACAGGAGCAGATAGAACTGGGATAATCAGATCCATGCAAAGCAATGGGGAAAATTTTCCCTCTTGTCCCAGTTACTGTTCATTCAGGCAGGGTTTAATCTAGATCAAGAAAGTATCTCTTGCCTGAATGGGCTTGAACCTGAGGCCAAAGCAGCCAATGGTTGGTCTGCCTGGGGAGAGGGGAAGGGGAGGAGGCCTGAGCATGAACACGCCTCCCCTTCACCTGGGGAAGGGCTGGCTGACCTTCATGAAGGCTACTCACTGAGATCAGTGGCCACACCCTCAGCCTTTAGCTGTGCGGAACAGTTTGCTGGCAGATGGCATTGTGTCGCTTTATCTGTTCCCACACAGTTTGCTTTGTATGTCTGCCAAGAATCTTCCAGTTATTAGCAAACTCAGACAAAAAGTGCCGCCAGTATTATCAGCAGTCAACAAGCGCCTTCCTCTCCACAGAAACGACAAGAACTAAGGGCTGTTCTGTGGGCCTCCTCCCCTGCAAAGGCATTGAGAGAGCGACGTGTTCCACAGGTGGGGACAGGTGTTTAGAGGGAGCTCTATTGCCAGCAATCAGGGCAGAATATCACTGAATTTCTCTATTTAAAAATCTGCTTGCTGTTTCTGGTCTGAAAGCTTAAGAGCTACTACATCTTAGCACTTCACTCCCAGTCCTCCTCCATCACAGAAAATGGGTACTTCTGCTGATCAACTTTGGTAATGGCCTTGGCCTAAAGTAAAAGAAAAAAGATCTAATAACTTGACGAGAAAGAAAAGCACAGCCCCATCCCTTCAGCCCAGGGGAGCTCCCTTGGCTGGGTCTGTTCAATTGGTAGGGCAAGAGGTCACGGCATGTGGGACAAGGGAATGCACCGTGGCAGGGGCAGGCTCTCCCCAGGGGTGGAAGATGGGTGACTGAGCTGCTCACAACTGCGTTGCCTCCTTTCCACTGGAAACGCCATTCACCCCGCACTTGAGCTTCTGTCACTCCGCTGCACCAAACTCCCACCCGTCTCTCAGATCTTAGAATATTCTTGGGCTCAATACGACAATCAGAACATAAATAGAAACCACGAGAGGCAGCACAAACTAAGAAAAAGGTAAGAAAGTGTCTTGAAAACAAGTGCACCACTGAGACACAGTACCCAATAATGGTTTTTCCATACTATCAGTTTTATAATCTGGCAATGTTTTCATCTCAGATATCTGTTTCTTTGCAGTTTAGGCTTAAATATTGGCAAACATGCACTATCTGAAGCTTTTTGTTCATCTCACATTGTGTTCAGGACACACATTTGCTCTGGCTGATTTTACAACCTCTGTCATTTCATGAAGACCTCAGTCCATCACCACTTTGCGTGCTTCCCACGGCACCTGGAGGAGGCGGCTGCCCTGTCCTCAGAGGGGTCTCACTAAACTTGTCAGGGGCATCCTCCAAAGCGGGGCCATGTAGCGCCACACTTAATCAGATGTTTAGAAGCAAACCAGAGCTTTTCCCTGCACTTGGTACTACAAACCTGGCCATGTAATCAGAGCCAAACTGATGTGAGAAAACATTTAATCCATTCTTTAAGAAAAGTGACCGAGGTAAGATTTCCAGCAGTTTAGTCTATATATTCTAAAGGAACTACAACACTGAATTGGCATTAACATCCTAATAGATTCTATACCCTTATGGAAATGTAAAGAACAGTCAAAGGAGCCCACACTTCAGCAGAAGAATTATAACACAGGAAGCCTTAAGTTTGTACATGGGATGGGTTTTTCTCAATGCTGCCAAATCTCAAAAATCACATCAAGATACTCCCTTTCCCCGAGTCGTGTTTTTTTTAAGGGGGAAACTCCAAGGACACACCACAAGATGGAGATGGTCAGCACAAGCCGATTCTGTACTCTTAAATAAGTGTATATTAGCCATTTAGCAGCGATCCCCATACTCTTTCAAGTAACCAAGCTATTGACTTTCTTACTGCTTGCAGTAGCCTGTCCCCAACCTTTTGATCCAGCACTTAACTTAAACTCCTTAACTCTGCCTTGGCCTGAGGAAGACCACGCTAACCGGTTGTGTTACTGTGTATGTGCCCTGTGCTTAATCGCTAGAACAGTGAACCAGTACACAGGAGGGAGGAGGAGCGGTGCCTCGGTCACTCTGGGGGCAGTTTAGATGCTGTGAAATTAAACCTGTTCTAAGTGTACTTGTTTGAATTAATTGTATTGTAATATTATTTGTTGAATGTAGTAATTAGGTATTTATGAATATATTGCTGTAATTTCTGACAACATCCCAAAAAATAAAATCTTCCTAAATCATGTTAAGAGGAAAATCTTTTTTATGTCATAAAATACAAGGCCAAATCTAAAAGAAAAAAAAAAGCTGAACAGCTATATAGCTTTATAGGCAAAATGTGAAGACAGATTCAACCTGTAACTCAGGTTTTAAGAGAAAGGTGTTAAGGGGCAAGATCTGAGATATACAGGACTCTTGACCTTCCACAGCAGTGGGGTTTCATGCTAGAAGATCCCCCAGATGAAATCTGAAGGACGCTGAGTTAAGAATGAGAAGAAAAGGCAAATCTGCCATCTGAGAGCAACCCAACCCTCTAAACAGTCACCTTCAATGACAGAAACAAGGTCTTCTGTGTCCTAATCCCTTCACACCTGGCCTTCAGTGTTCAACTACCAGCTGCTTGTTGAAAGGACACCTAGATGGGTAGCAATTTAGAATGGAGGAACTGCTTGAGTGATGTAGTAAGTTTGGACTTGAGACACCGAAGGGCAAATACCAGCAGGGACTCTGCAGGCTTAGTTGATCGTGCACGTACACTCCTCAGAAAGCCCTGGAGGTAACACGCTACCTCTTTCGCAACAACGCTGCAGCTGAAACCAGCAGGTTGCAGAACCTTCCACTCCCCGTATGACTCCAGACCAGCAATCTTCAACCGTGTGCCACAAGAATTTTTAAAACATTCAATACCTGACTGTTCAGTCAGGGGCACTGCTTTGCCCTTTGATTGTCGAAAAATTACAATGGCTGTCCAGTGTGAATAAAAAGAAATTATATCTATTTTTTTGTCACATTGGCAAAAAAAGCTTTTTTGGTGTGCCGCAGAATTTTAGTAATTAGTTTATATGTGCCATGAGATGAAAAAGGTTGAAAATCACTGCTCCAGACAATCTTTTCCCCTCTGAAATATAATTTGTGTGAGGAATTTAGCAGTTGCAAAATGCTACAATTGAATTTTTTTTCTCAGAGTAAAAAAGAATTTACTCTGATTTGAACCTCTGCTACTCACGACAGTCTTCCCCTGAAATCCATCAAGAGCGGCGTTACAGATCCAACTCTGCTTCCTCACATTGTCTTCAGCCTCGCTCACGCACCCAGTAACATGGAGTTAGTTCTTCCCCTTCCTTGGATAAGCAGCCCTTTAACCCTTAGCCAGAAGTAGCCATGAGAACAAGAGACAGAGTATTTGACGTTTACAGATGTCTGCTACACACCTCAGATTGGTCTATTAGATCATTTCAGCCACGTGGCTTGCTCCTTCTGCTTGGTAGTTACACAGGGGAAAAACCAACGGAGATTGGGTTGATTCCGTCTTTATTGTGTGTCCGAGCTTAGATGAGCAACACCAATCAGCATCACAAGCCGCTCACCTGCCAGCCTTCTCTGTGTGAGCAATCTCTAGACTCTAGCCCATGAGATTGGTATCAAGAAAGAAAACAAAAATCCTAGGGCCACATAACCACCTGAACACCTGTCTTTTCAAAGCAACACCTGAAGTCACTGAACACACCCCGACACAGCAGTTCCGGGCAGGACACCTGCCTGAGACTCTGCTAGGGAGAACAGCTTGTTTGCCAAAGCTTTTTCTTTCCCCCATGAGAATAGCTGGCTTCTAGAGACAGATGTGGAATTCAAGACCGTGTCCAGGACTACACGCAACCTGTTCCTTTCCAACAGGGTTAGGAATCCAGTCCTTGCTTCATTACACGTTTTTCTTATATTCAGAAATGGTTCTAGACATCCAGAACTGTGAGTACTTCTAGCATGTCGTGAGCACTCACAGCCCCCCAGCAAGCCTCCTGCCAGCAGAGACAAGGCCTTTATAAATAAGGTCCTTCTCTAGAAGTCCTGAGACTGGGCACTCTCAGAAGGCTGCAGGTTTGTGCGGAGTTTGTACATGTGATTGAGCGCCTGTGTGAGGAAAGCCCCGCTGGTGTTGATCTCCATCAAGGTCAAGTTATCCAGCTAAAACACAAGAGAAAACAGACTGGGTTGGTTGAGGAGTTTCTGGTTTTGAGAAAAAGGTAAAATCTGAACAAAAAGAAGAAACCAAGAATAATGTTTAAAAGCACGGCCAGGCCCTGGCTGGTGTAGCTCAGTGGATTGAGCGTGGGCTGTGAACCAAAGGGTCGTCAGTTCGATTCCCAGTCAGGGCACATGCCTGGGTTGCGGGCCAGGTCCCCAGTAGGGGCCATGTGAGAGGCAACCACACATTGATGTTTCTGTCTCTCTTTCTCTCTCCCTTCCCCTAGCTCTAAAAATAAATAAATAAAAACCTTAAAAAAATAAAATAAAATAAAATAAAAATAAAAGCACGGCCAGTAATTCCTGCCTGTGATAGCCTAAACAGGCAGAGTGAGTGCCGTAGGAAACTCTTCAGCAGCACCGGGCCTTCCCGGGGCCCCAGGGGAGGCAGCTGCCAGAGCGAGGCCAGCAGTCCACCCACCTTGGCGTGTGCCTCCTGCTGCCTCACGAAGCTGTCAGCGGATACCCGGAGTTTGGCTATGCGAGTGTCCCACACATCTTTGATCAGGGTGCGGATTTCATCTGCTTTTGGGATGTTGTCTGAAGCGCTAAAGGAAGCAAAGGTGAACTAAATTGCTTTAGGAAGCACTCAATAAACTGAAGCAATATCCAGCTAGAAATGGCTTAAAAAAAAAAAGAAGGTTGCTTGGATTCAGGCAAAATACATGCGCTGTTCTAGACTCAAAATTTGTTTTGCTTCGTTTTCAGTACTAAAATGTAAGGATTCCTAGCAGTTAAGCTTGGTGCCAAGAAAATTCAGCCATGATCCACACAGATATCTGAGCTCGTGTTACCTGTCCCCGGGCAGGACCGTCGCACAAGGACCTCTGTTTCCTAAAATCATTAGGTGTCAGAGAATAAGCTCTAAGTTGCACATCCTGTGTCTCAGGATAACTGAGTGTTCTGTGTTATAGCATTCCCATCTAGAATGAATTTGTTTCAAGGCTGGCTCAGAGGTCATGAATCTGCTCATACCCCTGGTTATGCAAAGGCTTACGGCCCACCGGGGAAAGAAGGCAGCAGCTGTGTGCCAGGCACTGGGCCCAGCACTGCACAGCATTTCTGTCCTCACAAATGCCCTGAAGGGTAGATAGTGACCTATCCACAGAAACAAAAATATGTTCACAGAAATCACAGAAGAAACTGCAAATTAGCATAATCTGAGCACACCTATACATAGTCAATTCCGGGTAAAAGTATGAACTGGAGTCAGCAGGAGATACTCACAGTCTTCCTGTGTGAGGTTTTCTCAACTAACCTTTGAAGGAAAAGAAACTAGAGGACGAAAGCGGAAGCCAGCATCATTCATCACCAGGTGTTCTCAGATAAGCTGGAAACGATCTCTCCACGTGCAAAAGTTAGCTCGTCGTTAGTAGATGGAGAATTAGTGGTATAAAATTTAGGTAGTAGATTTTACTTAAAGCCCAAACATTTGGATCCTTTGCTTTGAACAGCAGGTTAGAGAACAAAGGGCCCCAGCTCCTTGCTAACTGAACTGCATGCAGAACAAAGGTGCAATTAGGTCCCTCAGCCAAATGAATTCTAAAGAATCCTAGGACAAGGGTTTCAGTAGGAACTGCACACATAATATACTGAACTTCAAAAAAAAAAAAAAAAAAAGACAACAGGCCCCTCACCTCTGCTTCCAGATTCTCCCCTGCAAGCCACCTCTCCACTGCCACAGCAGGCTTTCTCAGGTCCACAGGTAGCGCGCACACTCCCTGAACATCTCCCAGCCTCTCCCCCAAGAGACGAAAAGCCCCAGCTCCCCCACTCCCACACAGTCCACATGCGCCCCAGCAGCTGTGCTTCCCAAACCCCCGTGTCCTTTCACACTCCCGCCTTCTCCCCCAGTACGTTTCCCGTCCGTTTTCCAGCCTAAGATCCCTTCTCCGGCAGCACCAGGCATCTGGCTGCACCCAACGCACCCCGAGCAGCATGCGCCGCACCGCAGTGTACCTGCTGGGTGACAGGGTCACATCCCTCCCGCACCGAACCAGGAACTCCAGCCTATTACAACTATCTAGTGAAACACTTAGGTGTCTGCGCACCGCCACCTCATTTCAACTGAAGGACAAATCCGCTATGTACCTCAGATGTCCATTTGCATCCAGAAGTGCTAAACATTTAGCAGGCCCCTGGCCCTTGCTCTACAGCAGGCACTAGAAAGTGCCCCCAGTGTCGTTCTAGTTCTGGTCTTGAATCCATCAACTAAAGGGTTTCAAAAGCTTGACATTTTGCAAATGACATTCTAAGTATGTCCCAAGCAAAACTGTCAACACTCTCTTGTCCCCTCCACTGATTCCTTCCTTCATCTGTTAATTCATCCATTCATTCAACAAACATGAGCACCGGGCGCTGTGCTGGTACACAGAAGATGCAGTCCCTGCCTGTTAGAACTGGGGGTGAGTGAGAGGTAAAGCCAAGTGAGTGATTAGAAAACTGTAACTGACAAATGCTATGGAGGGGTACAGAGATGCCAAGGGGACAGGTAAGACAGGAAGGGAGTACCTGTTCCGCTAGACCAAAGGGGAGAGCAGGGAACAGATGGACTCAGTGGCAGCGGGCACAGTACATGCAACGCCCTGAGGACCCCGGTATGTACAAAGAAGTAAAAGAAGCCACTGCGAGCCTAAAACGCAAGAGAGTCAGGGGGAAGAATGGAAAGGGAGGTATGGGAGTTACGGAAGAAGGAAGGAAGGAGACCAGCCTACGCAGGCCTTTGAGAACCGTGATCGGGACTGCAGACTGATCAGTCCCGAGAGCGGGGGAGGCCTACGGCGGCGCTGTCTGCAAAGGCCGCTCCGGCCCACGGGCACAGCGGACGGCCCGCCGCTGGTGAGGAGCCAGCACTGGGTGCAGGGGGACGACTGTCTACAGCACAAAGGCCGATGGGAGTCCTCTGGCCTTTCATGCGACAGACCTGCCAAACCCAAATGCACCCGCCTTCAGAATGGAGAGGGGTAAAGCTTTATTAATGAAACATTCGCAGTTAAGAAAAGGGCCACCGCTGGAAATAATGGGGAGGTGGAAGGAAAGAACCCAGGGATTTACTGGGAGAAAAGGAAAAATGAGAAAGGGTTAGGGTTAGGGTTAACGGTGACCCCCGGTCACTGGTCTGAGGGCGCCAGTCGCCTCAGTAATGAGCGTGGAACAAGAAGGGGAGGGCGGGTTCGAGCGATGAGGATCGGGTGTCCAGTCTTACATGGGGGCTCTTAGAAGTGGGGCTACTTACTGATTTAACAGGAGTTTGGTCAGTTCCATGTAGTAAGGGCTGGGCATAGGGGTAAAGGTTTCTTCCGTTCGTTCACGGTCCCTAATCTTCTCCAACTTCTCTGAAATGGAGAAATGAAGACATTTTGCCATAACCAAAACATTTTTTAAACCTCCCAAATTTACCAAGGGCCTATATTACCTATTCGTTCAATTAACAAATACATTAAAAAACAGCTTTTGGAATATCATCTGTATTACTAACTAAAGGATACAGGGCCTAGTCCCTCAAAAACTCTAAGAAGGTCTAACTTATTGTTATTGTTGCTTTGGCCTGCAGAATATATTAATAAAAAGAATGTCAGTCAGAAGTTCTTTTCTTAGTGAAAAAGCAAAGTATTCTACTTTCGATGCAAAAGTGAGGAAAGTAACCCGTGACTGGAGAAATTTACTTCTACTAAGCCTCTTTCAGACGAGCAAATGAGCGTAGAATGACAGCCACTCCGGTCTGGGGAGGGACGGGACTGAGGCTGAAAGCCCAGCACCCGGAACCAAACAGCCACGTCCAGGCCCTCCAGCAGCTGCACTCCTCTCCTCACCCCGCAACCGCCTCGCCCCTCTCCCTGACCGGCCGGCCTGAAAGAACCTCCAGTCCTAGACCGGGACTGCCCACTGTGGCTAAGAGACGCCCACAGAGACTACTGTGCCGTAGGCTCTCGCGTTAAAGGGCGACCACCCATCGCCGGGGTGGGGGGGTCCTGGTACTACCCTGCGATCCTGTGAAATTCCCGGTCCGTTCGCCCTCTCACTTCCGCTCGTGTGCGCGCCGTCTCCATGACTTCTCTCCTCATCTCGCTGGCCCAGCTCTCAGCCCTACCTTGCTGACGCCCCAAGGCTCCCGCCACCAGGTCTTCCTACCCTCCCTGCATCTGTCCCCATACACAAGGGCCACTTCCAGGTAGGTACGCACTGGACCCTCCCCTCTCACCCGCACAGGACGCCACTCCAGCAACTGTCTCTCACTCTTGAATCACTATTACCCTTCACAGTACGACCATTCCTTCAAACACGCTGCAACATCTTCTACCTCATAAAGAAGACCCTCCCATGATACCAACTCTTTCTCCAGCTACCAATCCATTTCTCAAGCCTTTCACAACAAAACTTAAGAGTTGTCTGATATCGGCATTAACCTCCCCTCCTCAACCATTCAGAAGGGTGTCTACCCCACCCCTCCGCCAACAGTTCACCTGGGGCCACCACCTCCACGAGGCCTAACCTCAGGGCTGTCTCAGTCTCCACATCTGATGGGGGTCAATCCTCTTCCTCGGAGTGCATTTCTCATTTAGCTTCTGGAAAACCAGAGTTCTCATCTCGCCGATTCCTTCTGGCCTTCCTGACCCCTCAACACTGTGCTGCAGGGCTCAGGTCCCAGGCCCTGTCCACCACCTAAACTTGAAGTCCTCCCTTATTTAAATACCGTCTCCATGCCTACGATGATGCCCAAATTTACATCCTCAGATTAGCACCCCGCCCCCCCCCTCCCCGCCCCGCTGAATTCCTGACTCAAAAACCCCCGCTGCCCACATTACTTCCACGTGGATCTCTGTCAGGCACCTCCAGCGTAACACGTTCAAACCTCCACTCCTGGTGTCCACTTTAGCCCACGACTGCTCCTGCGGCCTTCCCAGTTTCAGAAAACAGCAGCTCCAACTCCTTCTGGAGCTCAAGCCAGCAACCCTGGCACCAATCCATAATTAACTCTCTCATACCCCACTGCCAGTCCTTCGGCAAATCCTGCTCATTCTTCCTTCAAACGAAGCCTAAACTCCAACCACCACGGCCCACCTCAATCAGCTGCTCAAGCTACTCTCAGCTCTTGCCTGGGTAATTTTCCACTGCTCTCACTCCACATACATTCTCTACACGGAAGACTCTTTGCTTTTTCTTTTCTTTCTTTCTTCCCTTCTTTCTTTCTTTCTTTCTTTCTTTTTTTTTTTTTTTTTTTTAGAGAAAGGAGAAGAGAGAGAGAAAAACATTGATGTGAGAGAGAAACACTAATCGGCTACCTTCTGGACTCATCCCAACCAGGAACCGAACCAGCAACCCAGGCAAGTGCCCTGACCAGGAATTGAACAAATGACCTTTTGCCTGGCAGACGATGCCCAACTAAGCCCCACCAATCAGTGCTCTTTTCTTTTTTAAAATCTAAATGAGAGTATGAAACACCTCTGTTCATCTCTGCAATGAATCAAAAAAATTGAAAACAGCCAATGTTGGCCAGGATGTGGACACTGGAAATTCTTGGACATTTCTGGTGGGATTCTAATACTGGCTCAAGCACTCTGGTGGGTGGATTGGCAGTTTCTTACAAACTTAAGCACAGTCTGCCCTATGACCCTGCAATTCCACCACTCTAGGTGTTTATATACCCAAGAAAATAAAAACATATCCACAAAAAAACATGGACAAGACTGTGCATAGCAGCCACATTCACAATAGCCAAAAATGGGAAATAACCCAAATATCCACCAACATGAAAATGGATGAACAAATTGTGGCATACTCATACACCTGAACACTACTCAACAATAAAAGAATGTAATGACGTGCAGGGGGGAAACTCAGAAACTTCTTATTGACTAAGACATCAAAACCAAAACTGACATACTAGATGATCTGATTTATAGGAGAGTCCAAGAACAGAAGAACCAGCATGGTGGCGGAATCAGAAAGCAGTTGGTTCTTCAGCGGTGTCTACTGACTTGACGCATGATGTTCTACTCCTGCTCACCAAAGCATGACCCAGGACTAGGAAGAAGCTCGGGCTGAGGTTTAGATTAGCCAAACTGCCAGGGCTGATCTTAACTGAGAAGCCTCGAGGGGAGGCAGTCCTAACAGGGCCAGACCTGGTGGGACTGAAAAAGCCCTTCAGAGCAAAAGGAACTGGAGTCTCTCGTTACGTCTCCGGACCACCAGGGCCTTTCACCCCTTTAGGACAGGGAGTAAGGAGGAAATGCCCAAGCAGTCTTTATCTTTTTTCCCCACATCCCTTTTGATCTTTTAAGAGAGAAAGAAACATCAATTTGTTATTCTTTTGTTGCTGCGTTCATTGCTTAATTCTTGCATGTGCCCTGCCTGGGGATCAAACCCACAACCTTGGTGGGTCGGGACAATGCTCCAACCAACTGACCTGGCCAGGGCTCCAAGCAGTCCTTCTTTCTCTTTTTTTAAGAGCTTATTTATTTATTTATTTATTTATTTATATTTCAGAGAGAGGGGAAGGTAGGAAGAAAGAGAAGGAGAAAGAGAGGGAGAGAAACTTTGATGCGCTGCCTTTCCACACTCCCAATCGAGGACCTAGCCTGCAACCTGGGCATGTGCCCTGACCAGGAATCAAACTAGCGACCTTTCACTCTGAGGGACAAAGCCCAACTAACTGAGCCACGTAGTCAGGGCCCAAGCAGTCTTTCTTAAGCTGCATTTGGGAGTGCCTGGCTGAAAGTGTCCTTTCTTCTAGGAGTCAGGTATCCACCGGGGAGTGGACAATCAAAACCATTCAGGGCTTTTCAAAGTCTATCAATACATGCATGGCTGTTACCACCATCCCCCTCCCCAATAGACCTAAGATTCTTTACTCTAATGAGCTATTCACATCTCTGAGACGGAGAAAGGACTGCAATGGATTAAGTCGGGGTGAAGTCTGAGTGCATCTCCAATGCATTATTTTCCTTTTGTTTTTTTTTTAACAGCTTTATTGAGGCATAATTAAGGTACCATACAATTTACCCACTTAAAGTATACAATTCAATGATTTTTAGTATATTCACAGAGTTGGGCACATTTTCATTACCTCAAAAGGGACCACCCCACAATCCTTCCATCATTCCCAAACTCCCATCTAGGCAAGCACTATTTACTTTGTCTCTCTGGATTTGCCTGTTCTGGGCAGTTCATATAAATGGAATGATACAATATATGGTATTTGTGCGTGTGTGTGTTTTTCAGTTAGCATACGGTTTTCAAGGTTCATCCACGTTGTAGCATTCCTATAAAGGGCTGAAAAATATTCCCTTGTATGAATGATGCATTATTTTTGTGCATGCTCTATAATGTAAGATAATGACTGCGCTCCTCAACATGTCAATCTATATAATTATGTTTAAATGAAAACAAATGCTTCTTTAAGGTCTTATAATACTTCTAATTTTAAAGCAAAGTGAAATAGCTTTTAAAGCAAAATCTGAACTAAAATTGATCTACACACCCAAACTGACAGCACACTGGTAATACCAGCTGACTCTAATGAGTGAATCTGGAGCCATTAATTTCAGCTGATCAGTGGATCCTTACCCACATCCATCCACTCCGGAGGAAGCAACCGACACTTCTGTCTTTGTTTCAGGTTAATCGCCAGCCACAGAGGCACTTGCACTGGTAAGCCAGGGTTAAAGGGCCCCAGATCACCCTGCCAGAGCGGGGGAAAAAAACCCGGTAAGACAAGACAGAGCTAAGGGCATTCCGGACCTCCCAGCAATCAAATAACAGAACTGACATCGTGTAAATAGCAGTCCAAACAAATACAAGCCCCGGTGGTCACGGAGGCGCGGGGGGCAGCCCACATCTGCCCTCGCGCGGTGGAGCTGGCGGCACCTGGCAGCCCACCGGAGCCCGGCTTCCCTGGGCGCTGCGGGGGGCCTCCGGGAACACCCGGGAGGTGTGGCCTACCTACAGGAGTTCCCCGCACCCACGTCGCCCGGCACACAACCTCGCCCTAACCCGGCCCACGCAGGCCCCCCGCGGGCTGGGCACGCGAGTCCGCCCCTGGCTTCCCATCTGAGACGAGGGAACGGAGCAGGGCGACTCGGCGTCCACAGAAATCCCGGCAGCCTGGCCTCTCCCAGACGTCAGTCCACCAGCCCCGGCCTGAGGCAAAGGCCCGGCCCGCGTCTTTACCCCAATGAGGTAGATCTTGTCCAGACTGAAGTTCGGGATAATGGTCACCAGCTCCTTCTCGGCCAGGAACTCCACCTCCGCCGCATCCATGGAGGCGCAAGTAGCCTGTCCCGGGCTGGTCGCAGCCTCCGGCTCTCCTGCGTCCCAGACCGGGTCCGCGACTACAGCTTTCCCGCCACCGCGCGGAGCCCGCCCCCCAGCCGGAAAAGCCTTTGGCCGGCCAATAGCAACGCGGCGCTCTCCGCGCGGCGGCCGGGAGGCGGGAAGCACAGCTGCTGTGAGCCCGCGGATTGGCGAGCTTCAGAGAGGTGGAGATTTTACCCCGCCCCCCGGGCTCCGACTCCCTGCGTAGGCCGGCCCCGCCCTCTCCCGTGTCTTGGACCAACTCCCACCTGGTGCCTCCCGCCTTTCTGTATCCGGCACCACTCTACCTGCCCTGGGTGTCTTACCCGCCAACACCCTGCGTCAACACCCCTTACTCCTCGGGCCAGGAGTAACTGCATGTATTGGGTCACAGAATTACCTAATACAGCCCAACCCCGTGAGAGTGAAGGAAGGCGTTGTTTCCTCTCATTTCACAATCTTCTGCCCTCTGTGTACACACTGGTTAAAAATCTATGAAAACGTAGATTCCTGTAACCCACAGAACTGCTGGGGAAACGCTCAGAATCTACATTGGCAAGCACCCCCCGTGAGGCTTATGAAGGGACAAGTTTGCAGACTGCGGCAATTACGCACTGATGTGCTCATCTGTCCACTGAACAGCTATACAGGGCACTTGTGTGAAACCTATTAGCAGTGGTCCCCAGTCTCCCCGCTATGTCCGAATCCTCTTGAAGTTTCTGAGTAAATATGCACACTCCTGGAGAATTGTGTCCCAGGGGTCTGGGATGGAAACAGAAAGCTGAATTTTAACCAAGGCCAGGGGATTCTGATGGGATGCTAATAGGCCAGGCAAGCTTCCAGGGAGGTAAGACAGCCAATACAGGGCTTGAGGTTGGGGGAGACAGGCAGTGGGCTGGACTTGAATTTGAAACCCTGTTCATTGTGCCCTGAGAAAAAGCATAGGACAGAGGAGGCTTCCCCGGTTCTGTATCCCAGCAGGAAAGCTACCCCATCCCAGTTAACTCCATGCTTCACCTTCTAAGCCCCCTGAACCTGCCCATTTAGGGTTGTTGGGAAGATGAAATAAGACTATTGTTAAGTTCTGCCCACTCCCAGGGCATGGAGAGCATGTCTGTTGTCTATCTGCATGGGACATTGTCATTTGCAGACCTGCAGACCTTCACTGTGTGTCATTTATTAAGACAAATACGTTCACAGAAAGTAAACAAAAGTCCCTCTGGATGCTGTGTGACCCAGGGCAAGTGACCACTCTGAACCCCATCTGCAAAAGAGGTAAGAAGAGGGGTCTGGGGTGTTTGGGGAGGAGGGGAAGCTCTGGGCCACCCAGCCCCTCCTGAAATAGCAGCTCCCTCAGGCATCTGCAGAGAGTATGTGCCAACTCGTCTGCCTTTTGATTGATGGGAGACTGTTTTCTTCGCTGGCAAATATTTGTGTTCCCAAGTTGGCGAGGCTTTCCTCCCGGCTTTTTGCAGCCTGTGAAAGAGCAAAGGAAAAGAGCTGGTGGGAACGCTGAGGTTCAGCAAGGCCACAGCAGGGTGAGTAGGAGAGTGAGCAGAGCCCTGTGTCCACATCACCTGAGTCCTGGTGTCCTCATGTGTAGAACAAGGACAGTAAAATGCTGCTGCTGACCTCACTGGGATGTTGGGAGAACAGGAGAGTGAGCTTCATGCACTGCGAAATGGTGGTGCCTTGGAGTATCAAACTCGAGGGTACATCAGGGTCACTTGGAGGACTGATTAAATGGCTTTCCCTTCATAGCAGCATGATTCACAACATCCAAAAGGTGGAAATGACACAAATGTTCATCAACGGAGGGATGGATAAACAGAATGTGGTCTGTACGTATTACGGAATATTATTTGGCCATTAATAGGAACGAAGCCCTGGTATCTGCTACAATGTGGATGAACCTTGAAAACATTATGCCAAGTGAAAGAAGCCAGCCACCACAACCACGTATGATTCCATTTGGATGAACCATCCAGAAGAGGGGACTCTGCAGAAACAGAAAGGACATTAACGGTTGTCGGGGCCAAGGGGGAGAGAGATGGGGCGTGACTACTAATGGGCATGGAGTTTGTTTTTAGTGCGGGTGGTAGAAACGTTCTGCCATTAGATAGTGGTGGTTGTTGTCCACCCTGTAAATATTCTAAAAATCCCGGAATTGTATACTTTAATGGGGTGACTTATTTCTCAATAAAGCTGTTATTTAAAATTCCCTTCCCTGAGCTCCAGGCTCAGGAACCACACACTTCACATGCTCCCCAGGCGGTTTTCATGGTGGGGAAAGTGAGGAGGGGATGATTTGCACCAATCTAGTCCAGCTCTGAGCCATTCCCAGAATCCAGAGAAAACTTCCAAATGCTCCGCCTCATGCCTGGCCTCTCAACGTGGGGAGAAGGGGACAGTAAACAGACAAGAGGGAAAGTGGAGAGGGGAGGAGGAGGGGGATGATAGAGGTGGGCTTGCTACTTGAGATGGGGTGGGCGGGCCCTCACACCGTTATTTCCGTTGTAAGAACCACCTCCCCTGGCAGGCCAGAGTGCTCCATGTGGTGATATATTAAGAGTTGGAGATAAAATTAATGAGGGTGAAGGAACAAACCCCCCAGGCCAGAGAATTCCAGAAGATGTATATAGATAGATGCCTAGGCTTCAAGAAGGTGGAGGGACACCCTACTCCTGAAGCGCGGGCTGCCCAGAATGACTTTCTTCTGGAGAGAACAGGAGGGAGGCAGGGAAGACAGAGTAACTGGGCAGTGGGGAAACCTGGCCAATGCGACCTCAGCCAGGTGAACAGGGTCAACGTCTGCAGCGGTCGGCCAAGGCGACAGCATGCCCCCTCAATAGCATGGATGAGAAAGGCGCTTTATCTCCCAAACCTACAGCCCCAGTGTAATTGTGAGAAAAGCATCAGGCAGACTCCAACAGAGAGACGTTCTGCCAAACACCCGGCCAGCACTCCTCAAAGCTGTCAAGGTCAGCAAAACAAGGAGAGTCCGAAAAAGCTGTCACGGCCCAGAGGAACCTAAGAATTCATGACGACAATGTCATGTGGGATTCTGGATGGGCTGGCTCCCAGACCAAAAAAAAAAAAAAAAAAAAAAAGGACATTAGGGGAAAACTGAGGAAATGTGAATAACGTATGGACTTTAATTGATAATAATGCATCAAAACTGGTTCCCTAATTGCGACAAATGTACTAGAATAATAGAAGATTAAAGACAAGGGAATGTGGGTGGGCAGTATATGGGAACCCTGTGTACCATCTTTGCACCTTTTTTGTAACTCTAAAGCCGTCCTTACTAAGAAAAAGTGTATTTGAAAAAGCCTCTCCGGGCTCCCCAGGGACACCTAAAATACCCCTGACGCTGTGAACTTATTGCCACCTTCGGGTAGTGGGAGGGGCAATAACTTTGGGTTACATAGAATTTAGGCCGGCAGAACAGTGCTCCAAAATGAGCCAGCAACAGGGACTCCTGGATTAAAGGCAGTGGATCTTTCCACAATGATGCAAATGTCCCGTACATGTCCGGCCAGTACAGTGGCCACATGTGGAAATGGAGCATTTGCAATATCAGTGACTGATGGTGGACCAGGGTCCTCCGAAGGGTCATTCACTTCTGGGTCTGATGTTGGCCGGCAGCCCACCGATGCATCCCCACGGGTGATCTGGGGTCGAACACCTCTGGGAAGGACCTGTGGTCCGCCTGTGCATAGTGCGTTCATTCCATCCTAGGTCAGTGTGATTCTCTGCCCTGTGGGAGTGAGTCTCTTATAGTGAGGAGACCGGTGGTCCAGGAGAAGGATGAATTACAGTGAAGAGCTGAGGAGGTGGGTAAGAAGCCCCACAGGCTCTCATCTCCGCCTGCGCAAGAGACTCACCTACCCGATGCTGGAGCCACGCCTGGGCCGAAGGAGTCAGAAGCGCTGGTGTGGGGCTCGGCCCTGGGCCAGGGCTCAGAGCTCTGCTCTGACAACTGGGTATAGCCTCTCTCCCAGGGTCTTGGGGGAGCTTAGGGAAAGCACTCACTTGCAGCTAGTCTCCCATCTCAGAAGGGGGCTCCATTACAGTGATGGCCGATAAGAGATGCAGAACGCAGAACACCGTCCATCCCTGCCTTGCCTCAGCTGGAACCTGCCCTCCGTGGGGCTCAGAGCAGGGCCCTGATAACAGGACAGGATTGTTTCCCTAACTAGACCTCCACCCCCAGCTGGGCTCTAGGAGGCTGAGAGCCACAGTTCCTATTGTGACTTCAGCCCCTGCCCGCACCTTGTCTCTAATGTGGAGGTGATAGTAGGACCTCCTGCGGGACTGACCTGGGTGGCTCTGATTGGTTTGGGCCATCCTGCTGCTGCCGTACCTGTTCTGAACATCATCCTCTCCTAGAGCCGCTAAGGCGCTCAGCTGTGTCCAACAGGGCAGACAGTGGTGGCCGCTCTCAGCAGGAGCGGCTCCTTTTCCTCACGGCAGTCCCACGGGGCATCATCATCCGCTGAAGGTGGCGAGATGTGAGGCGAGGAAGACATGCAGTGGCCAGCTCTGCAGGGCCTGCTTTGCAAGCCACCTCTGAGAATGTGGACATGGCCCCGAGGGCAAAGGGAGGCCATCTGAGGGATGCGGGTGGAGGAGGGACGCACGCATCTGCACTGCAGCAACACCACTCTGGCGGACGGAGCCGGTGGGGGCGGTCCAGCAGCAGGAGGCTCACCTGGAGGTTGTGGGCAGAAGTCCAGGTGAGTGGTGGCGATGGCCTGAAGTAGGACAGCAGGCACGGGGACCACAAGGATGGGCTGTCTGAAACCGGAGCCCGTGGACTGCCTTCCTGTGTCCAGAAAAGCCAGGTGCAGGGATGCGGCTAGACCCCACCCTGGCAGCCACAAGTATTTCCCCATCTACCTGTGGCCCCAGGCGGGCTGACAGCACGCCCTGCCCCTCCCTGGAGGGCCCTCGGCTTCCTCCCTGAAGCTCGCTGGCCTCCAGGGCTTGGCGGGGGAGCCATCATTGCCAGCCGCACCGCGCGCATCACCGCTGAGCCGGGCGCTCTCAAATGGCTCCGACATGGTGTGAACACACTCTTGTGTCTTTTTGCCATCTGCTGCTGTCATTAAAAAATTACATTTCCATCTGTTTTCACACTTTTGTCCCCTCCCAGCCTCCCCTCCTGGAAGCATACAGCACTCATCCCAAGTCTCAGATCGGACGTTGCTGGCCTCCTGGAAACCGGGAACTTCTGTGGGACACACCAGGCTTAGGGGACGTACGTAGGCTTCGTCAGCGGCCAGGGCGGTCAGCGTCCATCCATTTCCACTTCAGTGGCCTTTACTGCAGTCCCTGCTCCACTGCCCACCCCCCCGCCTTGGGGGGAGCCATTTACAAAGCTTTTTTATTGTTAGTTTTAATCAGTATGTGCAGCTCTGGCATTAAAAATAAATGAAAAATAAACTGCAGACATTAGTAACCATCCCCCAGGATGTATTTAAATGGAGGATCTGACTCAGGAAATAAGAATCAAAGAGCCATGTTTTGAGTTCAAAATAAATCGTCATTCTTGCCCTGGCTGGTGTGGCTCAGTGGATTGAGCACTGGCCTACAAACCAAGAGGTCACGGGTTTGATTCCCAGTCCGGGCACATGCCTGGGTTGCGGGCTAGGTCCCAGACTGGGGGTGTGCAAGAAGCAACTGACCCATGTATCTCTTGCATGTCAATGTTTCTTTCCCTCTCTTTCTCCCTCCCCTCTCTCTAAAAATAAATAAAATCTTTAAAAATCATCAGCCCCACAGAGTTCCCACTCCCACCCACACAGCACCCAGACCTTTAATAAAGGGTCAGGTCCACACAGAACCCAAAAACCCAAAACCCCACAGGTCAGTGGGCCTGGGGGATCCTCTCAAGCACAGCTTTGCAAACACCAGCAGTGTTACTGCCAACATTCTAGAGGCCCCTGTGGAAAAGCCAAGTCCAGTGTCCTGTGCAGCCTCAGGCTGGCCCTCCCACCTGGTCTCCATCTCCCTGTTGCCATGGGCACTAAAAGCCTGGATGAAGCGGTGATTAGCCTCGGCAGGTCGCTGAGTGGGCTGGAGGCCTGTGAGCAGGGCCGGGGAGATATGGAGCTCCCTGCCGCCCCGCCTGTGGGCACAGCCAGCAACCAGAGTGAGCGCCCAGCCCCAGCCCTGAGGCCCAGCATCTCCCCAGGTTCCAGAGGGCACAGCACTGGGGCCATGAGTCATGAGCAGAAGCTGCGCGGGCACTTGCCTGGCCTGGCTGGTGCTCCACGCTTCTGCCCTCCTCCATGAGAACATACTCTGGTCGCTGCTGGCCACAAAACATGTGAGGCGGAACTGGAGCCTGACAAAGCCCAACTCCTGGCAGCCTCTCAGTGGAGCCATGGCCAACCCAGAGACCAGCCAGTGAGAGGTCAATGCTTTTGTTCTGAGCTACTGCCCTCTGGAGGGGCTGGAGACTGCGGCCGCCACTTGGGTGGTCAGACCTGTCGGCCTGACCTAGCCGCAGTGAAAACTCGGGGCACTCGATGGGTGTCGCTGGCTGGCAACACCCGGGTGCGTGTGTCACTGCTGCTGGCGGGAGAGGTCAGCGCTGTCTGCACGTGACGGTCCGGTCCCCAGCCGCTCGTGTGCGTCGGGTTGCTCCTGGACCCCACCCTTCAAAGGGGCTTCTTCCCTTCGCTGCTTTGGCTCCGCACCCTTTGTCTGTAATAAACCACAACTGGGACTACAGTGGTTTGTCGGATTTTCTTTAGTTCTGTAAGTCCTTCTCACAAGTTATCGGACCTGCGTGTGGCCTTGGGGACCCTGGAACTGCACTTCACTGTCCTCCACCCGTGCATCCCAGGATCACCACCCAGACAGACTTCCTGCTCCCAAAGCCGTGGCCCAGGTTCTGCTTCCGGGAGAACCCAACTACGACAGTGGGCACACCGAAGTCAGGACAAGCCCCACAGCCTCTGACGGAAGCCGAAGAAAACGGATAGAAACCCCTGTGCCACGATGAGAACAGTCTACAGGGAGAGGGGCACACCAACAATCTGATGTTCTTAAAAAAAAAAAAAAAAAAAACCCACAAAACCGCCCTGGCTGGTGTGGCTCAGAGGATTGAGCTCAGGCCTGAGAACTGGAAAGGTCGCCAGTTTGATTCCTGGTCAGGGCACACGCCTGTGTAGCAAGCAAGGTCCCCAGCTGGGGGCGTGCTAGAGGCAGCCCATCCATGTTTCTCTCTCTCTCTTTCTCCCTCCCCCTCCTCCCTCTAAAAATAGATACATAAAATCTTTTAAAAATACACGAAACTACTGCCTCCCATCATTACCAGGATCCCGCAGCTGGCAGGGACTGGCAGGGACAGAGCTGGGGCTCAAACAAGGTCCGTGGGACTGATGAGCCAGTGGCCTTGGCCACGCCCGGGCGGTCTGAAGTCACGGAGCCCGAGACCATCCAAAGGCTCGTCACCAGCCAGGCCTCCATGAAAATGGATTCTCTTAAACCCTCCTCTGTATCTGTGTGCTCTACCTCCTCTGCCCAGCCCAAGAAGCAGGGGTCACCGTTCATTCCAGAGGATCTTTATTTATAATGCAAAAGAAAAATGATGAATCACTTTTGGACTGTTTCGATACCTGTAAAACGATTTGTAAAAAATGGAGCCACTCCTCCGCAAGAAGTTCTCGTGTGTGTGGACCTCCTGGGCCCCGGCTGCATGGCCCAGGGTGCTGGGCCTGTGTTTGTCCAGAAGAGAGCCTCCACTGGCAGCCCGACGGCCGTCAGCAGGGCCCTGGGCTCCGTAATCACATGTAGGCGTTAGAGGTCCGGTCCACTCGGTAGGGCCAGGGAAACATCGTTCTGGAAGCATGCAGGGCTGATTCTTTGCTCATCTTGCCACACTTCTCCTGGTTAAGTGCCGAAATCACTCTCCCATCCAGCATAGTTGGCACATCCGTCCCAGACAGTTACAACCCCTTGGGGACACGTGGGATGAGGGATGGCCAGAGCAGGAGCCGCAGCCAACAAATCCCTGACCTGTGCCTCCTTCTCAGGCTTCAGGGTCTATCTCTCCATCCTCTGGACATGACCCCATGTCTTCCAGCCAGACTAGGAGACAAAGGGAAGGAACATGTGGACGAGTCCTCCATCCCATCTAGCTCCCCTTCCCAGGAGCTCCAGGACAGTGCCTCTGGGCTCCTTACTTTGTACCACCTTCCTGAGAACCCTCAATGGATGTTGAGAGGGGACCCCAGTGATGCTTGGTCCTGCAGGATTCCTATGCACCCCTCATCCCACATTCAGCACTAAGCTCCCGGGGTCCCTGGCCGAGGTTCCTAGGATTGTGTCCCACCTGGGCCCCCTAGGTTCAGCCTCTTAAAGCCCAGGGCTGGGCAGTTCTAGAGATAGGAATCGGAGGCTCAGAGAGTGGAGACACGTTCCAAGTCAGCAGGTGGCTGGGAAGGGCCGGGGTTCTCTCTAATTTCTCAGAAGCTCCAGGGAGCTAGTCATTACTCAGAGCCCTCAGGGTGGGAGGAAGTGCCACCCAAGTCTGGTGGTCTTTCCTCCTGCCCTAAACACCACTGGCGAGAATATCTATAACACACCACAGAAGTCAGCCCTTGACCTCCCTCGTTTTTAATCATCTTCAACCTCTCCGAGGCACTATTATTGTCTCCATTTTACAGATGGAGAAGCTGAGGCTCAAGGACATAAAACTTCCTGTTCAAAGTCACACGCTGGTGAGTGGCAGAGCCATGGTCCAAATTCAGGGTTTTCTGATTCCAAACCTATGCCCTTTCTCCTACGCTTCCCTTCTCTGAATGGGGAAAGCTCAGGATCAGGTCTGAGCTCTGCCTCTGGACAGGATAGGAGGGGACCCCTGCGCCAGTCCCTCTGTACTAACCCATCCTTGGAACTGCTTAAGCTTAAAAGGAACCTCTCCTAGGGCTAGGAATCCCACTGGGGGCCCAGGGCCTCCAGGCTCTGATCCCACAGACCTTGTAGAGTACCACTGAGTCTCCCCTGCACTCACTTGGCCCCAGGAGCAGGGAGGGTGGTTAGGATCCCATTTAACAGATGGGGACACTGAGGTTCAGAGAGGGAAGGGAGTGTAATGGCAGCGCCAAGGACCTGGGCCTCTGCTGCCCGTGCTGAGCTCTTGATTGGACACTGGAGCAGGGGCCCAGCTCTTCTCCCACCTTGCTGCGTGCCCTTGGATGAGTCGTTCTCCTTCTCTGGACCTCAGCTTTGCATCTGTAAACTAGAGATAAGGATGGTACCCACAGCCCCTAGAGCTGGGATGAGAAATAAGATTTGTGGGAATTACTTAGTGAGAAGCACTTAGCCCGTGCCTGCCACTTGGACAGGTGACATAGGAAGGTGACTCACTGCAGTCCTTACTGAGCGTGGCCCAGCCTGGAAACTGCATAGGCCTGGCCCAGAGTCCAACGTCTTTCTCTACGTCGCATGCCCTATGGGGCAAGCTGAGATCCCAACTCAACACATCTGGAAAAGTGTGCCTAAGTTCTCGCCACCAGATGTCCAGGAGCCCCACACCAGCCTTGTCTGCCTGTGCCCCCTGCCTGAGTCAGGCAGGACTCACGTCTCGATGGTTGGTTGGCCGAACACTGCCAGCCACTTGGGAGGGTGTCTAGACTAGGGGTCCATGGGGTGAGCTCCAGACCATGCAGCCTGGGTCTGAAACCCAACTCTGCCACTCACCAGCTGTATGGCAAGTGTCCCAACCTCTCTGAACCTCAGTTTACCCATCTATAAAATGGGGACGAACACTGGACCTATTGGGACTCAATGACTGCTATCAGAATCACTACTTATTATTCTTATCATTCACAATGGCAGCCTCAGAGCCTTGCACAGGCCTGGCTCAGTAAATCTGTTTAACGAATTTGTCCCACCAGCTCCAACAGTGTCTACAGAGGGGCCCAGTGTCTACAGTTTCGGCCTCTCCCTCTTGCCCTCTCTCTGGGAACAGTTCCATCTTCTCCCCGAACCCTGAGGTGAGCTGCATCCGGAAGGCCCAGAGATCAGCCCCAGCCCAGTACGAGCGTATTCCCAAGCCTGTCCTGTCCAGCTGAACCTCTGCAGCCAGCAAGATGGAGCTCCAGTCTCCTGGCTAGCAGGGGAAGGTGCATCCATCAATCACCTTGGTGAGCCCGCCCAGCCCCATCCATCACTTGCTCAGCTGCCAGCAGGGGCTGTCTAGCTAATTATTTAACATGCCACATCTTGCCGAGGCTGGTGCCATGGTGGGGATCCAAGGGTAAATTTTTAATAAACCCAAGGAGAGGTGGGGACATGCACTCAGACCCACAGCACAAAAGGGAACCCCTTGAGCTGTCCCCAGGCAGACACCGCACCCCCCCAACACACCCAACCTGGCTTGGTAGTGAGCGGGGTAGGGTG
The DNA here is from genome assembly GCA_039655065.1 of Glossophaga mutica. Lineage (NCBI taxonomy): Eukaryota > Metazoa > Chordata > Mammalia > Chiroptera > Phyllostomidae > Glossophaga > Glossophaga mutica. The sequence continues at coordinate 29,038,225 of CM077315.1, forward strand.
GCCTCACCTGTCCTCCTGGAGTCCCTTGGCAGCATCATGCCCGTGGGGGTCGGGGGGGTGATGATGATGTTGGGCACGTCCAGGTGCTTGCTGTTCAGGACAGGGGCCTCGTCGTGGCTGCTGCTGCTGCTGACACACATTTTAAAGCCTGAGAGGGCAGGCCGCGGAACACACACGTACACACATGACAGAGAGACACGCATCAGTGGCCGCTGGGGAGCTGCCCACGCTGGCTGGCTGCCTCCCCCCGCCCCCACGGTCACTGTGCGTCCTGACAGCCCTCTGGCAAGAGGGCATTGCTGTCCCTGCTTTACCGAGGCTCAGGACAGTTAGTGACCCACCTGATCCTGCATACTCGGCGAAGACAGTGAGTTTTACCTGCTTTGTTCACTGACGTGATGTCAGTGCCCACGGCAGTGTCTGACACGTGACAGGGACTCAGAACGTGACTCTGCACAGATGCAGGCAACAGAGTGGGAGCGGGAGCCCAGCCTGTCTGCGTGGAGGCCATGCACGCAGTTCCCCTCCCACTAACGGTTTTCGGAAGGAGTCTGTGGCATCGGCGTAGTTTCTTCCTTACAAGCCAGACCAAACTCACTGGGGAAACTGTCTGGGCTTGGACTTTTCTCTGTGCAAAGACTTTGATGACCCATTTGGTTTCTTTAATAGATACGAGGCTCGTTCACTTTTCTGTTTCCATCTTGTATCAGTTTGGGGAAGTTGCCCTTTTCGGAGAATCCGCCCTTTTCTTCTCAGGTGCCAAATCCCTTGTCCCCTCTGTGCTCGTGAACTGGCCAAGCCCAGCCACAGATCTCCACCTGACACCGAAGCATGCGTGCCATCCGCCCCACCCAGCACCTTCCTCCATTCTTCCCGGCTGAGTCAATGGCATCACGTCAGCCAGAAGCCCGAGTGCCGCCCCGCACCTTCCTTTTCCGCCTCGCCCTCCAACCCCCAGCCCATTTCAGCGACCTGCCAGCCCGCAGATGCCACCCCGCACCACCTCCGACGCCCTTCCCTCTTCCTCCTCCGGCCCCCGGCTCGTCCCTCTGTCTCCCTCTTCAGTCTGCTCCCCAAACAGCAGCTGGAGACCGCACATCCGATCACACCACGTCCCCACCAAGAACACTCACTAGCTCTTGACAACTATCGACAAGCAACATTTCCCAAAGTGTGTTCACTGGCCTCAGAAGCTCCCTCGAGAAGGGGGTTCCATGATCAAATGAGTCTGAGAATCCCACCGACTCTATCCTGCTCTTGGAGGTTCCCGAGCACATTGGAGAATTAAAGGCTGTGAGAAGTCCAGCAGTGGGAAGCTGCTTTACTTGTGCTTGACCTTGGGCTTCCTTAAATCACCTCTCACAGAGTCATAAAATACCGCGTTGATCATGAATTAAAGTCTTAGCTCAGCTTTCGGCCTTCGCAGTTGGGCCTAAACGGTCTGCAGCCTCACCCCCTGCCGCGGCCCGAGCTCTCCACACTGCTCAGTTTCCCCACATACACCGGGCTTCCCAGCCCCTTCATGCCCCTGTATAGGCTGCCCCCCTGCCTGGAAAGCCCTTCCTCCCTTAGCATGTAGTGAGCTCCTACTCATCCTTCAAAGCCCATCACAGCAGGCTCTCCTTTGGGGAAGACGCCCCAGCAAATCTGATCCCTCCCTCCTTTGTCATCTACACTCATTCATTCATCAGTCCTCCAGCGCCGATCACAACGTACTGAAATGGTTGGTTCTTAATTCTGCCTTCCCTTCCTGCGAGCCTCCAGAGAGCAGCCACCATCTCTCTTGAGTCTAGCACAGTAACTGGGACAGAGCAAGGAGCAGTGCTTTGCATTTGAGTTGAAAAAACAGCCTCAGGCACCCCCGGCCTGGGCGTCAACATCCTTAGCTATAGGCTTTGCACAGATCCCCCCCTACCCCCAGCACAGCCCCAGACTGGGATTGTGTGAGTTCCAGTGTCCGAGCCCCTGGCTAGCAGCAGGAGCCAAGCAGAAGATCACTGTCCTCCCTCTGCTCCCCAGGCCGACCCTGAGCGCCACTGGGACAGTGATCCCGAACAACCCCTACGGGTCGGTGTGCTAGTTCTCAGGTCCCGAGAGGCGGGGCCCAAGGCCCCTGCCCCTCAGTGTGGGATGGGCTTAGAGTGAATTCTAACTAACAGAAGAAGACAGAAGGGATGGTGTGTGACTTCCAAGGGGTGGTCATAAGAGATACGACAACTTCCTCCTTGCTCTTCTGGGGGAAGCCAGCTGCCATGTTTGAGGACAGGAGAGTAGCATGTGGCTGAGGAACTGAGGCCTCCAGCCAGCAGCCCTGCGAAGGAGCCACCTAGGAAGTGGGTCCTCGGGCCCAGTCAAGACTTTGGGTAAGACTGAGGTCAGGCCAACAGCTTGACCATTACCTCACAAGAGACCCTGAGCCAGAACCTCCCAGCTAAGCCATTCCTGAATTCCTGACCCACAGAAACTGAGATAATGTTTAAGCCACTAAACTTTGAGGGGACTCGTTACACAGCAATAGATGAGTGGTGCCATCAGCACAGCCTGCCTGTCCCGGGAGCCCCTGTGGCCCTCTGAGGCTGCCGGGCTAGTTAGTTCTTAGTTCTGTAGGCAGAGGCCCCAGCAGACCACCAGCCCTGCAAGAGCACCCACCCAGGCCTCTGCCAACTCCATCCAAAGCTGTGGTTTTCAAGCCTCCTGTAAAGCAGCAGAGCTGTTCTGCCTGCGGCATGTAAAATAAAAGGAAGCCACTCGGAGCAGGCCCTCCCGTCAACACTGGTAACAGTAGACGTTTACAGATCCCTTGCTGCAGGACACACGCAGGGCTGAACGCCTTCACGGCCACCCCAGAGGGGTGTGGTGTGAGCAGCCCCATCGCACAGAGGCGGGGACTGAGGACCGGACGGAGTAAGAAGTTAGGCCGAGGAGCTGAAGAGCGTGTGGCAAAGTCGGGATCTGAACCCGAACCCAGGCCTGTCAGATTCCATAAGCTGCTGCTTCTAATAACTACACTTTTGTATAATGGAGCTGGAAAACTTTATGAAAAGGGCCAGACGGTACAAATTTTTTACTCCTGGGGCTATGCAGTCTCTGTTACAACTACTCCGCTTTGCCGCTGTAGTGGACAGCAGCCTCAGAGAGTATGCAAATGAATGGGTGCGGCCGTGTCCCAATAAAACTTTATTTTTAGAAAAGGGCAGCAGGCCCGATTTCTGTGGTTTGCCAATCCAGTTCTGTAACGTCTCAGTGGGGTTTGGACCAGGGACCGGCATGGTATCCGAACAAGCAGTATCAGATCAGAATCTCAAACACCTAAGGCACTTAAATGCCAAAAACCAAAACCAAATTCCAAACCTGGCTGCTGCTGGGCACTGACAGTCCCGGCCTCTGAAGGGCAGCGGGCAGGATGGAATGAATGAGCCGAGTAAAGCTCTTGCCCAGCTAGTGGCCCGGGGGGCACTCGATCCCTGTAAGCGGCCCTGTAATCATCCATAAAGAGCGTCTCATTGAGCGCCGGCAACAAAAGGAAGCTCTGATTATTGTTATCTGTGACAGGAGGGAGCCTCTCTGCTTAGTCTCTGAGGCCCCTTCCTCAGTGAATATTCTACAGTTCTAAAATAAAATGCTAATAGAGAAAAGCCACACTCCTCCCAGGGCCCCACATTTGCATTTTAACATGTTCTGGGAGCTTGGCGACAAAGCCACATTCTTAATCAGGAAGCATCAGGTCACTCAGTGGGCCCTGGAGAGATGCTGGAGGAAGAGAGGGGAGAGGGAGGGAGGGGAGAGGAGAGGAGAGAGGAGGGAGAGAGGGGAGGAGGAGGGTGGGACTCCAGCTTCTCTCAAATCCCCAGGCTGCTCAGCCTCCAAGCAGAGGTGGCTGAACAGGAGGGAAAAGCTCTCAGGAGGTAAAGCCGACTTTGGGGATTAACGACAAATGCCAACCCAGTCCCAGACAAGGAGATCATTTGTGCAAAAGCCAGAATTGTTATTTGTTAATTACCTGCACGCCTCCGGCCATTAAGAGCCCATTTCCTGAGGGGAAGAGCTGGTCTGAGGTTCCAGGGCCCTTCGACCCAAGGAGGAAGGGAGCAGGGAGGGGACCCCAGCACCTGGAGCCATTCAAAGATTTCTGGGCAGTTATGGTTGGAAGCTTGTGCAGGAAGCCTTGCCCCGGCCTTGACTGGGCCCTGTTGGTTCTGAGCCCTGGACACAGAGGAAGCCAGACTGTCCAAACCCGGCCTCCCAAGCCAGCCTCCCTGAGGGTGAAGTCAGGGGCCTGACTTCCTCTGCAACCAGGCTCTGCCCTTGCCCTGCCCGCGGGGCAGGGAGCTCCGTGTTGGCTGCTCAATGCAACCATAGGGGAAGTTTAAAAATACGGACGTGGGAGCCCACCCCCAGGGTGCTGGATGTCACTGCTTACCACCAGGACTTTTCAAAGCTCCCAGGGGAGTCTCATACCAGGGTTGGGAGCCCACAAGCTAGGGTGACTGGAAACAGGTGGCTTTACTTTATGAGCCTCAGTTTCCTTGCCTGTACAAATGGAGTACCAATCTTGTAGGAATAAAATACGCAATGAGGGGCATGTGGCTGCCAAGTGCAGGAGAAATGACCAACGGGAGCTAGCTGGCCGGGGCCTGAGGGATCCCAGAGGGGGCAGTGGGGGAGGTGGATCCAAGGACTGTTGTCTCCTTGCGCTGAGACTGGCCACCTCTCCTCAAGCATCCCTGTGCCAGGCTCTGGGCTGAGCCTGCCCTTTTCACTACTGCATTAATCCTCGGTGTGGAAACTAGGAGCATGACCATTCTCCAGATGAGAAAACCAAGGCTTAGAGAGGGCAGGCCTCAGAACAAGCAGAGGCCAGGGAGCTCCAGGTCAGAGCGCCCACCGAGCGCCCTTCTGGCATCAGCCACCACTTCTCAGCCTTCAGACGCCCTGAGCCACGCAAGCCTATCCTCTGTTCAGAATGCCCCAGGTTCCTAGGGACAGAGCACTCTTCCTTATGTCAGCTCTCAACATCCCCCAGGCCACCACCACACCAGTCCCCAGTGGTTGCAGCTGAGAGCAGGTGCTGGCCTTCCGCAGGCATCACAGCTCAATGGCACCCTCTGCTGGTACATTTAAAAATGACACCTGGGCTGGCACCTCGTCCCACCATTAGGATGGCATCCACTCTTCCTCAAGACACATCTCACACACAGTGGGCCTGCAGGACTCAGAATGCAGTGGGAGGCCAGAGCATACACCTGGGCTTCCATCCACCTGGGCAATGGCTTCACCTCCTTGGATCTCCTTTCCTGCAAAATGGTTTGAATAATAGCCCCCACCTCCATGGGGTGCTGAGTGGATTAAGAACCACGCCGAAGCTCTCATCCAGCCAAACTGGGTGCCATTATTATGTGCAGTTTGCAGGCTAGAAAACCAGAGCTGGCCTCAGCAGCGCCCACTCCATAAATACACGCTGTTATTAGCAGAATGAGATGCCAACCTTAGCATTTATTCATTGATTCGGCCAATACTGAGCACCTCCTGGGTGCCGCCTTCCCCCTGAGTTTGGGTTGGGGACCTTGTCCCCCTCTTGTAGCCGCATAGCTGGAGCGGGGGCTAAATGTCTATGCACTGATTCTGACAAGACACTCCTGGTTGCAATTCAACACTCCAGCGTTCCCTGTTGGATGGCAAAGGCCGTGGGCTCGGGAAGGAAGGAAAACAGTCCAAGTTTCTGTTCCCTGCTTCCAGGGTGTGACCCAGCCTTGCTCAGGCCAGCTTTCTCGCCTGCAGAGCCTGCTGCTCCCTTGCCCCACAGCACCGGTATAAAGCCCAGCACAAAGCCAGGCCGAGGAAGGCTCAGTCAACAGGCATTTCTTGTGCACCTACTATGTGCTAAGCATCGTTCCAGGTGCTGGGGACACAGCAGGGAATAAAATAGTCTCAACAGATGTTTCTCCCCTTCTCCACCACTCTTTGCCTTCCTATGCCTCCAGGCCCCAGCAGCGGAACAGGGACCCCAAAGATTTCAGGGCCAGCAGGGAAAGAATAGGCAGGAGAGAACCAGTGGTCCAGGCAGCTGTTGGGACAGGCCCGCACTGCTGAGCTGGGAGGATGGCACCCACGGAAGGCCAGCAGCTATGTGAGAACCTCATGGGAATTCATCATTGTCTTTCCCAGCTAGGCTGACAGTGTGAGAAGCCAATCTTCCAGACAGGCACAATGAGCCACAGAGAAGTCAGGGCTCTTGCCCAGGATCATGCGGGACCTGATGCCGAACCTGGCCTCCCTGGGGCCCGGAAGCAAATAAACACCTCCCAAAGCTGGGTCAGCGATAGGAGGAGCAAGCGGATGACGGATGGCGGGAGGGAGCATCAGGATGGGGAGAGATGTGGGAATCAGAAAAGGTCTCCCAGAGGGGCCAACCTGAGAGCAGCAGGACGGATGGAGGAGAGGGCCTTCCAGCCAGCCACAGTACACACAAAGGCCCTGTGGCAGGGGCGCTGGGGCCCGCACTAATTCCTCAGAGGTGACCAGGAGTCTGGATTGAGTGCAGATCTTTCAAAACACAAACCAACAAATGCCTCTGAGTGTTTCAGACGCACTTAATCTTTTTTTAAAAATTCCAATTAAAGGGAAAGCCTTGTGTTATTATGAATGAGGCCGGGGCATCGTAGCGGTTTTACCTTCTAGAGGCAGCCGGCCCAATGGAAATGACAGTGGATGCTTTAAATCTCTTTTTAATTAAGGAAAAAGCTCTGGTTTGCGTCAGGGATGAGCTGCTGGAGAGAGAACCTGGTGGGAGGAGCCAGAGTCAGGATCCCGCACAGCAAGGTGGGGGAATGTGTTCACCTCCCTGACAGTCCCAGTCCCAGTAGATGGTCCCCATTCCTCCTAGCTGCAGCCCCTTTGGGGAGGCTGTGGGGTCTCAGCTGCAGTTGGGTGGGCTAGGTTCAGACAGCCCGCTCCCAGCCCTCAGCCTGCGCACCTCTAAAATGGATGCAAGAAGATCGCTGTGAGAAACGCAGTCAGAGAAAATAAACAAAGTGCTTGGCAACCGCCTGTCCTGGGGAAATGTTTGATGTGGGCAACTCGGGGCTCCTCCCCGTTGCGTCTGCAGCTAGACGGCTCAGCGGTGGGACTGTCCCGGGCACTGCAGGGTGGGTAGGTGCGTCTCAGGCCTCTAGACGCTGCTGCCTGCCAGCTGGGCCAACAAAAATGCCTCCGGACACTGTGAAGTGTCCCCAGGGGTGGGGTTGCCAGGTCAAATTCAGGACACTTTTTTTTAGTGTACCAAAAAGTATGTCCTGCCCTGGCCAGCGTGGCTTGGTTGGGTGTCGTACCACAAACAAAAGGTCGTCGTTTCAATTCCGGGTCAGGGCACAAGCCTGGGTTTGGGGTTTGGTCCCCAACTGGGGCATGTACGAGAGGCAATCAATCAATGTTTCTCTCCCTCTCTTTCTCCCTCCCTTCCCTGCTCTCTAAAAATAAATAAATAAATAAATAGTATGTCCCATACAATATTTGGGACATAACGTACACTACACAATTATTTCTTGTTTATCTGAAATTCAAATGTAATTAGACATCCTGTTTTATGTTTTTCTCCTCCTATATCTGGCAGTTTGGGGGGAACAAGTTATGGCGGTCACGGCCTAAGTCAACAAGAGCTTGGCACTTCAGAACGGTGCCAAGAGCTGCTGCTCTCCTGTCCGGTGTGGCCCCACCGCATGGCCCCACCGCATGGCCCCACCGCACAGCCGCACCGCTGCAGCTACGGCACGGCCCGAACCAGAAGGACTGGCATCCCTGGCCGGCCCTTCGCCTGCTGAGTGAACGGAGAGAGTTTCTCGCCTCCTCAGAGCCTGCTTCCTCAGCTGCAAAGGGGCTAAGTTACAGACGCAGCACGTGGTGGCCCCTTGCGGGAATGAAGATTTGAGCTTCCGCCCTAGACCAACGCTCGAAATCTGCAAGGCTCTCACAAGGAGGTGTGGTATTGAGTGGAAGGTGTCCGGGGTGGCCTGGCCAGTGGCAGGGCTCAGCGGAGCCATATCATCAGGACTGTGGCTCCTGCTGTTACAGGGACAGCCAGGCCAGGGGGTCCTGGGGCCAGACTCGTGCCTCACTCCTCTCCCCGAGTCTCAGCACTCCCCAAGATTACGTCCCTTCTGGGTACAGCCCTCCCCCATGTCCAGTAGATGGGCAGGTAGAAGTTCTGTCCCCCTCGATCCTGAACAACTCTAGAGCAACCCCAGCTCCAGAGGGCCCACACAATGCTCGGAAGCCCAACCTGCCCTCCACCAGCCCGGCTTCCCACTGTCTGTGGTGGGAGAGGATGCTCCGAGCGTTCCCAGGCCGAGGGGTCTGTCCTGCCTCCCAGGCCAGGCCAAGAACATCTATGGCTTGCGTGCTGGACTCCAGGCCCAGTTGGTGACCCCTCAAGGTGTGTGCCAAGCTCGCTCACTGGTGCATTGGTTGCGAAGGGCCTGGCCCACAGTCATATACACAATCTTAAGGACATTTTGAAAGGGCAGAAAGAGTACGGGCACATTTTAGCAGCAGCAATGGCCCAGCAGCGATTTCTGGGCACCCACCATATCCCAGGCCCCATTCTCAGCTCCTGACCTGTCTCCTTCCAACCCAACAACAGCCCCACCCTGGTGCCCATTTTATAGCTAAAAACAAAGAGCTCTGATTCAGCGAGTTGAAGACCCTCGGTTGAGTCACACGAGATTTGGACCTGTTGAGCCAGAGTCCCTCAGCTCTGCACGGCCTGTCTCCAGCACGGAGAGGCCTGCAAAGCACAAAGTGAAGCGATGGGGAGGAGGGAGGTCAGAGGTGGACGTGGGTGCGGCTCTGCCCTGGCCGTCTGTGCCCCTACCCTGCGGTGTCTGAAGGCTCCTTGGAAACCATGCCCCCAGGAGGGAGAAAGGCAATTCCTAGGGACCAGGAGAACCAGGCTGCTCGGCTTCCGGGCCAGCTGCATTCCATCAGCTGATTATTGGCCAGCGCGGACCTTACTTAGGAGTCCTGAGCAGCACAAAGCCAGGGGGGTCCCCCTTGTGGGCAGCCAGAACCGGACAATGAGTCCCAGCACCTGCCTCCCTGTGCCTGTGTCCCTTCTCCTTCCTACCCCTCCCTGGAGGCTCAGTCTTCATCCTTCATTCATTCATTCCAAATGCTTCCAGAGCACCGGGTCCATGCAAGACTTGGAGGAACCTGCCAGGCAGGAAGAGGTAGGGGTGGGGGCAGGGCGCACATCTGGTTGCCCAGTCACGTTCGTGGACGCCCTCCACGCCCCAGCTCGGTCACATTCTAGCCGTGACCTTGGGTGGGGACTTTCACCACCTGATGTCTCCGTTTCCTCAGCTGTACACTGGGGGTGACGACCAACTCTCCTCAGTGGGGGAGAACAGGAGTGGGGTCTGGCAGGTGAGCAGCGAACTCCCTGCTGGGCGGAGGGAGTGGCAGCGGAGGTTAGGGTCAAGAGACTGCTCATCCCGCAAACAGCGACCGAGTCCCTACTGTGTGCTGACCCAGAGCCAGGGCAGCCGCGGTTTGAGACCCTGTGGAACTGGGAGAGTAACGGGGATGGAGGTCTCCTGAGTACTGACGGCTGTGCTAGGACTGGTTCCTCCCACCTGTCGTGACACTTGACTTCCATGCCCAAGGCCCGCCCTCCCTCCCGAGGGAAGACAGCAGGTGCTGGAGGTTTAGCTTAAGAGGACAGGGGGCTCAGTCCCTGCAGTGAGCCAGGAGGCTGCTCCCTTCAGGACAGGGCAGGGCAGGAGTATGCACCACCCACTTCAGCGTTTATGACAGGTTAGGGTTAAAAAGTAAATAAATAAAAATAATAATGAAACAGGCTCAGATTATCCACCCCTCCTCGCAGCAGGCAGGCTGGGGGTCTCCAGCCCCTATCTCCTGGGCATAGGTCTCTTCAAAAGGTTCCAGAAGGAGCCCTGGATTGGAGCCTGCATACACCTAGGCTCTCAGCCAAGCTAACCTGCCCCTTGTCACCTTGGACAATTGGCCTGCACCTCAGCCCATCTGAAAAGCAAGGACAATGGACCCAGACAGTGGTTCTCACCCTGGGCTGCCTATAGTTTCACAAACACACCAGTGCCCAGGACCCACCCACGCCAGCCAAATCCCTACTGTGGAGAGTGGGCCATGTCTGTGTCTTTCGAAAGCCTGCCACATGACCCAGATGTGTGGCCGAAGTTGAGACCCCTGGTCTGGAATGACTATAGTGCTTCCTGCCACTCTGAAAAGAAATCCTTGATGCCACAGCGCAGGTCCCACCACCTGCCTACTCCAGTGACCTCAGCTCCTCCTGCTCAATCCCCATTCCCACCACACTTGCCTCCTTGATGTTCATCAGCTCACCAAGCTTGCTGCTGTCTCAGGGTCTTTGCACCTGCTGTTCCCTCTGCCTGGAACACTGTTCCCTGTATCCACGTAGCTGGCCCCATGACAGAGAGGACCATGCCCGTCTCATGCCCCTCAATTGCACAACTTTAACGCCCTTCACAGTTCTTGTCACAAAGTCTGCAATCTGGGTTGTGTGTTCAAACATTCATTTCTGCCTCCCATGGAGCTCTGTGACGTTCACTGCCGCGTCCCTGGCCCCTGTGCAGTGCCTGGCATTCAGCAGGTACTCGGTAACTGTTTGCCAAACAAATGAGAACTTATGCCGGAATACACCTCTGGTCTGGGCTCTTTCCCCTTGGGAAGGGAGCAGCTGCTGGGTGTCAGGCGCTGTTCTGGTGGGTGCAGGGTGGGCAGAGCAGACAGAGGCCCCTGCCGGCGACCCCATGGGCAGGAAGCCACAGCCCATCTCACAGATGGGAAGACTGAGGCTCGGTATATTGACAGTTTCTACCTTGTGGTAAATCTCACCAAGGGACCTTTCCTTTCAGATACTCCTTCTGAAAACTGCTCAAAGTGTATTAGCCAAATAGATGACTTTAATTCTCTCCCTTTTCATGCAGCTCCCCACCCCTATTATCGTAAAATCCCAAATTCCCTGCCCACCCCATCATTGGCTGCCACTATTTCCTGGTCTTTGCCCATGCGCATCCCACTGCCTAGAATGCTGTAGGCTTCCCTGCTCTTTCCCAGGCCAGCTTAGCCCGGCTTGGTTGCATCCTCAGTGACCCATCCCTACCGAGTGCAGGCCAGGCCACTGGTCTCCATCCTGGGGTGTGGCAGTCGGTACTCGGGCTGCCTGACCCCAACACCCCCAGTTCCATGGGGTCAGGAACCACGGCTGCCCTGCTCATCCCTGACTGGCCCTGGACCAGTGCCCAGGAGGGACGCGATCGGTGTTTGTGCCATGACCAATCTTGCCCAACCCTGGACCACAGATGTGGGACAGCTGGGACCAAGTGTTTGCACCAGAGGGGGCAATATGGACGGTGCAACTCGCGTTGTCACTATGACCTGCGGCTAGTCTGGGACCTCCAACCCCACTCAGGCAGAATGGGCAGCGTAAGTGCCAGCCTCCCGCACCCCGACCCGGCCTGGGTCACAGGCTGAGTGGGGGAGAGGCTCTGAGCCCCTGCACGGGGGACCCAGGAGACCTGCCTGGGGAGTCAGGGGTCCCGGTGCCTAGGTGACTGTCCCCATTGTCACATCCTCGGCAGGGGAGACTGAAAAACCCGCCAGCACTAGCCAGGCCCCACCAGCGGGGCCTCCCACAAAACACCTCAAAATGGTCGTCACAGAGACACGAAAACGTCACGAAGACAAGGAACTTCTGAGAAACCGTCACAGCCCAGAGGAGCGCAAGGAGGAGACGTGACGACAAAACACGAGGTGGGACCCTGGGTCAACCTGAGGGAATCTTAGCAGAGTACGGACTTTAAAATGCTGTCCTGGCTTCAGCTCGGTGGCTGTAACAGATGCACCGTACTAATAATGCACGGCGTTAACTGCAGGGCAACGTGGCTGGGGGTATGTGGGAACTCGGTACTACTTTTGCAATTTTTCTATAAATCTAAAACTGTTACAAAAAATAAAGGCTATTAAACAACCAAGCCACCACCGACCCAGGGCAAAATCTCTGTCCCCTGGCCCTTCCTCACCTGGCCCTGGCTGCCCAGAGCCCAGGCGGCTGGGACCAGCTCTGTCTCAGGAGCCTGTCTTCGTGGTAATGCCAGAAGTGCTGGGGCTGGAGCTGGCACCCTCCAGGGGGCCCCAGAGACCACACTGGTCCCCAAGGTGGCCGGCTGGACACCCCCACCTCCAGCTTGGCTTTCCCCGGTGGCGGTCTCCACACAGCGGGAGCTGTCGCCAAAGAGGGAAGGTGCACGGTGGCCGGCGTGCACAGGGAGCCCTATCCGTTGGACATTGGCTTCAGTGCTCATCTCAGATATTTCTCGAAACCTGGCCCTGGAGATGATCCCATTCATCCCCCCGTTTTACAGATGGAGAAACTGAGGCCGGGGCACATGAAGTGAGTTGCACAAGGTCGCAGTTAGTCAGGGGCAGAATGGGATTTGAATTCAGATCTCTGTGACCCCTGGGCCACTTCACCAGTGGTTCTCAAACTTGATCGGGCTCCAGACAGAATCTCCCTAGGGTTTGTTAATAATCCCCAGACTTTCAAACTTGGTAGGATTGGTGGGTCCTGCAAGTTCGAGTGTCTGACTGGTCCCCAGGTGATACTTAGGGTGCAAGTCTGAGGATCCCACTGACAACCACACAGCTCCACCATGCTGTGTCCTGGGCAGTGCCACCTGCTGCAGACCAGCAGAGAACATGCTTATGAACCAGGGAAACCACCCGCCCCTGACAGGCCACGTGACCTTGAGCTCCCCTGTGTCTCAGCCTGTCTGCCAAGCTACCTCTGTAGTCCAGCTGCAGCGAGGATGAAATGAGCAAACTGGGGGCACATGCTCAGGCGCAGTGCCGGCCTCACAGGGACGCCCCCTCAGCATGTGCCAGCCTGTACACGAGAGGACACCAGGGAGGCGCTCTTGGACAGGGGAACTTTCCAACACATCGCAGCTGCCACAGCCAGGCCCTTGAGCAGAAGGACCCCACTCACTGTGCCCACTCCCCTTGTCACATTCCTCTCTCCAATGTCGCTCTCTCATGATCTCCCACCTCGGCTGAGTGGTTACTGCCAGTCAGGAGAATCACATTCCTGCCCCACACGCGGAGGCTCAGAGGCAAAGTAGTGAGTTGAACAGTGTTCCCCACAAAATTCAAAACTCAAGTCCATCCAGAACCTCAGAATGTGGCCTTATTTGGAAATGAGGTCTTTGCAGATGTAATTAGTTAAGGATCTTATGATGAGATCATCTTGGATTTCATGCTGGTTCTAAGTCTAAAGACTGGTGTTTTTATAAGAGGAAGAACACAGGGACACACAGAAGGTCATATGAAGACAAGGCAGAGATTGGGGTGATGTGACCATAAGCCAAGGGATGCCTGGAGCCCCCAGGAGCCAGAAGAGACAGGAAGGATCCCCCTTAGTGCTTTCAGAGGGAACGTGGCCCTGGGAGACCCTGATTTAGAACTTCTTGTCTCCAGAACTGGGAGTGAGTATATTTCCGGTGTTTTAAACCACCCTAGAACACAAAGACACCATCATACAGGGCTAAGGTGAAAACTTAGGAGCTCATGTGGATAAAGCTTCTGGCTACAATGGCTACTTTCAAAGTCAAATTAAAGCCCTGACTGATGTGGCTCAGTGAGCTGGGCATCATCTTACAAAGCTAAAAGTCACAGGTTCAACTCCCGGTCAGGGCACATGCCTGGGTTACAGTTTTGGTCCCCAGTCAGGGCATGGGTGAGAGGCAACTGATTGATGTTTCTCTCCTTCTCTTTCTCCCTCCCTTACCCTCTCTGAAAAAATAAATAAAATCCAATTAAAAAAATCAAACTGAAATGTTTTCCTTTGATGAAGCCAGGCTTCTGGGACCAACCTGCCTGGGCTCAAATCCCACATGGATCCCATCTGTGTGTTCCCAGACAAACGGCACTGCCTTTCTGTGTCTCGGTTTCCTCGTCGGGAAGCAGAGTCACAGTAGTGCCGACTTCGTGGTGGGAGGAGGGGCGAACGAGCCATCCCCTGGAATGCAGAGAACAGGGCCTGCCCAGGCTCGGCCCCCCAGGAACCTTTTGCCATTTATCCTAATTATTTGTATAACCGAGATTCTGATCGCTTAAACTTATTCCAAAGAAATAATAATTTTAAAAAAATTAAAAGAGCAAAGATGTTCAAAATGGCATTAACTACAAAAGCAACAAGCTGGAAACAGCCCAAAGACCAGCTCTATTGTTTTTTTCTGTTCTAGCACATTGCATTTCTAATGATGCATGATAAAAATTACTATTTCTTACCCTCTAGAGTAAGAAATGAAGCCTGGCCCTGGCCAGTGTGGCTCAGTTGGTTGGGTGTCATCCTGGAAAGCAAAAGGTCACGGGTTCGGTTCCCAGTCAGGGCACATGCCTGGTTTGTGGGCCTGGTCCCCAACTGGGGCATGTGCTAGAGGCAACCCATCAGTGTTTCTTTCCCTCTCTTTCTCCTTATCTTCCTCTCTCTAAATAAATAAAATATTTTTTTAAAAAGAAGGAAATGAAGCCTGAACTAAGGAAAAATACCCAGTCGTACTTGAGACCCGCCGGAAGCAGTTTTGCTGCAGTGAAAATGACACAATGCTTTGCCAGTGGCAGATTTTAAAGTTCCATTTTCTGTAGGAATTTCTTTCTTTTTTTTTAAGTTATATTTTATTGATTATGCTGTTACAGTCGTCCTGATTCTGCACCCTTTGCCCCCCCACCCCAGCATCCCCACTCCCTTAGGCCACCCCCCGGTGCTGTTCTTGCCCACGGGTCATGGGATGCGGGCCAACCCAAAGCCCACCTCCTGACGGAACTTGACACGGCAGTGAAGAACTGTGGGAACGACACCACCTTGGAAACGGCAGCACCAGCACCAAATCATTAACTAAATTTTAGAAAAAGCGCGCAGTCCTGCATGTGCCAGCGCCACAACCAGGTAAAACCGTGCCTGCCGGCAGCCAGGTAAGAGAAGGCACAGGGACAACTGTGAGGGTTCCAGGGCTGCAGGTGTCCGGCGCGGCGAGGCTTCCTCAAATGGGACATATTCCTCGTGGAAGCAGTGAAAACCAGGCTCTGCAGAGGGCGCTGGGATAGCTGGGCTCCTGGGCCTGGGCTGTCCTGGTTTAGCACAGGGAGGAGGGCTCCATGCCCTGCCCTCCCCCAAGGCACGCCCAGGCCTGTGTTGGCCAAAGCTGGGGGGAGGGTTGGGGGTGGGCAGGGTGCTAGCAGCCCAGGGCCAGCGGGCTGGCCCCAGAGAGCTAGCAATGAAAAATGTATGAGCAAACCTGCTGGGTACTGCTGGCTCCCATTCCAGCACTTAGCTCCTCCAGGGCCCCGCAGGAAGAGGAGGCCCTTTTAGAAGCAAGCTCCCAGCCCCAGGAGCACTCTGCCTGCCTGCCTGCGGCTCAGGCTTTCAGTCCTGGGTGGGGTGGGGTAAGGGCTGGGGGGTGGGAACTCTCAGCATCTGCAGGTCCCAGGTCTCTCCCCGGGCTGAGTCCCTAGCCTCCCTCGGGCTGGAAGATAAGTGGCCCCGGAGGTCCCTTCAGGGGCTTAGATGTCCTGACACAAAAGCCAAAGGCGGAAGCAGCCTGCTGCCCCTTCAGGGAGGAATGGATGGACCAGCTGTGGTCCACACCCACAACGGAACATTATTCAGCCTCATAAAGGAGACTCTGGCACTCGCTACAACGTGGATGGACCCTGAGGACGCTACTACGCTGACTGAAATAAGCCAGTCACAAAAAGACAAATACCGCATGATGTCACTTCTGTGAGGTCCCCAGAGCAGTCGAATCCACAGCGGCAGAAAGCAGGACGGTAGGGACCAGGGGCTGGGGGAGTGGAAGGGGGAGTTCGTGTTCAGCGGGGACAGTTTCAGGTTGGGAAGATGGGAAAGCGCCGGAGGTGGATGCTGGCGATGGCTGCGCAGCAGTGTGAATGTGCTCAGTGTCACCGAGCTATGCACTTAGAGACAGCTAGAACGGTAGATTTTACATTATGTATATTTACAATAAAAACCAAAACAAAAAGCTTGTCCCGACCACCTACTCTGTGCTGGGCACAGGAGACACTTGCAGCGAAGCCTAAGGAGGAGGGTCTTGGGCCTCTAAGGTTTGATCTCTGGACGCCCCCGCCCCCCGGACTTCCACCCCCTAGAGACATTCACTCAGCAAATGTCTCCCCTGACTCCTGCCTGGGCTCAGCCTGGAACCTCAGAGGGACCAGGCCCTGGAGGGACACGGGCTGTTCAGGTCCCATACCCACCCTACACCCACTTGGCCAACAGCAGCTTGATTTTCTCCAGGGAAACCACTGCTCCCTACTTGCACGCAGTCTTAGAAGAGCTGCCCATCAAGTTGCCCCGCCCCCCACTGAGGGACAGGCATGGGTCCTGAAGGATGGTCCTTGCTCCTGGCCTGACCTTCCCGTGCCTCCTGACTTCCTGTGGCGGAGGGATGGAGCCAGGGTCAGCTCCTGGACGTCCAGGAGAGCCCGGGCTGGTGAGCATGCTGCACGTGGGCCAGGGGCTGTCCAGGGAGACTCCCAGATTTCAGGCTGGGGAGATGTGGGTGGAAACATTCATCGCAGAACAATGAATGGGCTTTGAGGGGAGGCCTCGGAGTGGGCCGTAGTGGTCTGGGTGCCCCCAGACCATCCAGATACCGGGCAGAAAGGTCTAGAGCCCAGGACAGAGGTCTGGGCTGCCTCTGCCAACACCTGCAATGCCTCTCAGTGATTCTGTGTCCTTCTAGAACTTTCTCCCTGCTGTCCTTTCCCCTCTCCCAGTTTGCCTTCCCCAGACGCCCGCAGGCCCAACCTGGTATCGGGGTGATAACAGGCCAGCGGGGCGGAGAGCAAGTACCCCGTGCGTGCCTGGTACTGCACCCAGAGCCTCGTACTCCCTTACTCTCCACAAGCCTGGGATTAATTCCACTGAGGGGGAAACTGAGACCCAAGAGGCACTGTGACTTTCCCATGTCACTCAACTGCCAGTAAAAGGAAAGGCCTGGAGGAGCCCTCACAGTAAGAGCCAGCCTTTCTGGGGCGCCCGCTGTGTCCGAGTGCCGCCTGAGTGGTGGTGGGGGGGCCTGCCCTCTACAGGGCAGCAACATAGGGTCTCGGGGTCTGCCCTCTCCTGCCTCATTCCTTCGCCTCCCACCGGAGCTGGTGAGGGCAGCAGCCCACCTTACCTTTCAGACAGGACAGCTTCAGCCCCATGGCGGCGCCGGTGCGGGCCTGTGGAGAGAGCAGAGGCTTGTTTGTATTGGCCACGTGTGGCCCGGTCCCCACCCCTGGGCCCTGATGGGTGCACAACAGGAAGTAGTGGGGAGAGAGACTAGGGCCTCCAGGTCGCGGCGCCTGCTGACTACATCTGGGCTGAATTTGCTCAAAGCTGAGTCTGCTGGCGGAAAAAACTTTCAGACACCTCAAAGTTAAATATACTGGAGGCCGGCTGCGGTCTGGGGTGAAGTTGACAGTGAGGGCGTGGCCATGGGCTGACGAGGCAGAACCCACACCACCTGGCCTTTCCTTTTAGGGACCACAGATGGTGGCTGACTTTATGCTGCGAAGACCCTCAGCCAAGTTGGGTGCCCCTCTTTTTAAAATTATTTATTTATTTTTAGATGGAGGGGAAGAAAGGGAGAGAGACATTGACGTGAGAGAGAAATACCGATCGGCTGCCTCTCGTAGGTGCCCCAACCAGGGACAGAGTCTGCAACCCAGGCACATGCCCTGACCGGGAATCGAACCTGTGACCTTTCCGCTTTGTGGTACGACACCCAACCAACGGAGCCACACCAGCCAGGGCAGGCGCCCCTCTTTTACAGTGCAGATTCTTTGGAAATCTAACAGATTAAGCTATAAAGGTGTGTGGTCCCCAGTCCGTAAGCATTAAAATCATCCCAACCAGTGTTCCCAGGACCTTCCCGCAATGCGATGCATCCTCAGCGTCCTGGGAATCAACGAACAGAGGCGCTCGAGCACCTGCGGGCCCTTGACACCCGATCCTCAGCAACAACCCTGCGAGGTGCTATTACTGCCCCGTTTCATAGATGTGGAAACCTGGGCTCAGAGAGGCGGTGTCACCCAGCTTACTCTGAGAGTGGAGCCGGGATCTGAACACGGGACTGCCCTGACCCCCAGCTGGGGCCCATGCCATTGGGGGCCTTTGAGGCTTGTTTCCACTGTGGAGGGCTCCCTGAGTCTCTGAGAGGCCGATGGGGGGAGCTCAGCCCTCTGTTCACAGGGTGTCCCCTGTGTGCCAGGCTGGACAGGAGGGTGGAGGTAGCCACAGAGGTGACCCCCGGATCTCCGACACAGGTGTGTGGCCCCATGAGAGCTCCGGCCCTTTGCTCTGGAATACATGATCTGCTTTTCCTGCCCGCAGGCTGGGATCGAAGGCGGATGACCCTGATGCGCAACTGTGGCTTTGCCAACATGCATGGACGTTCCGCACCCTCCCAGCCTCCCTCATTCCCTGGTGTCAGACCTCCCAGCCCCAGCCCCATTCCCCACGCATCCCCTATCCTGGCACCCAGTGTGAAAGCAGACCCCACACAAGTGGATATGAGGCCAAATGGGGCACACCCCTATGCAGGTTGCTTAGACCAGCAGGGCAGACAGACACACCAACTGGCCCTGACAGAGGCATCGCAAGCCCAGGGGAAGCAGAGAGAGGCCAGGGGTACAGAGGAGGGTTCCTGCCCCAGCATGGGAAGCCTGAGGAACATGTCCCTAAAGATAGGTGGGAGTGCCCTGGCCGGGTAGCTCAGTTGGTTAGAGCATTGTACTGATACAGCAATGCCAAGGTTGTGGGTTCAGTACCTATTCAGGGCATGTACACGAGTCAACCAATGAATGCATAAATAAGCGGAAAAACAAATCGATGTTTCTCTCTCTTCTTCTCTCTCCCTTCGTTTCTCTCTCAAATCAATTAAAAATGCTTTTAAAAAATCTTAAAAAAATAAAATAAAGACAGGCAGAAGTGGGCCAAGCAGGGAACAGCCTCTCAGGCCCCAGGAATAGAATGTGCGAAGGTCCAGAGGACAAGAAGGGCATGGTCCACAGGAGAAACCGGAGGGAGGGAGGTTGGAGCAGGAATAAGATGAGGAGAGGCAAAGATGTGCTGGACCTTGAGGGCTTTGGAGGCTGGTTACAGGCTTCAGAGGTTATTCTGAGAGAACCAAGCAGCAAGCCTGCATTCTAGGAGGCTGTGCGGGCCAGGGGCCAGCTAGGAAACACCAGGGCCCCCAGACCTTCCCTACATGGGTGGTACTGGGCCCACAGCCTCAGCACCTTCCGGAGTTTGTTAGCAATGCAGCATCTCGGGCCCACCCAGACACACTGAGCCAGAACCAGGACTTGAACAAGGCCCCCGGGAGCCGTGTGCTTGTTAAGGTCAGAGAAGCTCTGCTCTGGGCCAGAAATTGTACAGCCTGAACTTCGAAGACAGTGGGGCAGCGGGAGGCAAAAGCAGCTGCAAGTTGGGGTGACACACAGGCGTGGGAGATGGTGGGACCCCAGGAGGGGCTGGTGTAGAGGAGGGGCCAGGATAAAGGCTTCAATTTTAGCCAGGTTGGGTTTGTGGGGCAGATAGGAGGTGGACTGGAAACACACACTAGGAGGTGGAGTAGGGGAGACGGAGGAAGAGGGAAGAGAGGGAGGGCGAAGGAGGGAGAGAGGGGGGGAGGAAGAAACATACTAAGAGGGGGCAGGAGAGAGACAGACAGACAGAAACTGATGGAGCCAGACTCAGGACGCTGTGTGTAAAAGGAAGTGCTTCCCCCTTAGGGGCAGGCCCTGGGGCGTTGCTCTCCTGGCTGGGACCAGAGCCTGGCTCAGCCCTGCAACCTTAGGCAGGTTCCTAACCATCCTGGGCTCCACTTTTCTCATTTTGAAAATGGGGACGATGCACTTGCAGCCTCATTGAGTAGCAGCGGGAACTGAATGTCGAGGGTGACGGCTGTTAAAGGGCTTCGCTCCGTGCTGGGCACACAGCAGAAGTCCAAGAGGGTCAGGGTCAGCCGCTATGTTTTAGGACAGCGGGGGAGGGATGGGCGGTATCGAACCCCAGTGGGGCCTTTTCTCCAGGGTCTTGTTCCTCACACTGTGGTCCTGGACCAGCAGCATGGGCACCACTGGGAGTCTGTGAGAAATGCAGGCTCTCAGGTACCCCCCTCCCCAAAGGTTCAGGAGATGCATTTCGACAATACCCACGGGATGCTCGTTACCGTTTAAGTGCTAAGCACTGCATCTTCCCAGCACATCGGCACACGGGTATCACCTGGGTGCTTTTAAAAAATACCTATGCCTCAGTCCCATCCCAGAGATTCCGGCATAATTGGCCTGGGGTGTGGCCTGGCACTGGGATTTCTAAAAGCCCTATGAGGGATTCTAATGAGCCAGACGAGATGTTAAGGACAGGGTACCCTTCTCAGAGGAAAAGGCGGAGCTGGAGCTGGAGCTGGAGCTGGAGGAAGGGGCAGCCCGAGCCCAGGCCTGTGGGAACAACGGGCACCGTTCCTGAGCACTCACTGTGAGCCCTGGGCAGGGCCCCGTCACAGAGATTCATGGCCAGTGAATCCTCACAACAGCCCCGTGAGTTTGGGACCATTTCTATCCCCACTTCGCAGACGGGAAAGCTGAGGCACAGAGGACAGTTAACTTGGACTCTAGAGCCCAGACTTCCAAACACAGAGCTTGCGGGGTATACGGTAGTACAGACCTTGCTTCTGTCTCTCTCCCCAGCCCTGCGCAGGTGGGGTCTGCTCCTGCCCCAGGGGTCCTGCAGCCAAGGTCGGATCATCAACAAATAAACCCAGGGCCCCTGATGGCGCCATGAGAAAGACACAACATTGCAGCCACATGCGCAGTCTGCGCAGCGCACTCTGATTTTATGGTCTATTTTCTTTTTAAAGTGTTGGTCACAACCCACTTAAGAGATTTTACGACACATCGCATCCCAGGGTCTGAACAATGATTTATGTTGAAGTCCTCGCAGATGAATCAACGTCAGAACTTAGTGGTAAAATGATCCAGAAAAAAAGGGGCGCAGGGCAGACCCACAGCGAGGGCAGGGGCACGCGGGTGATGCTCGGTCTGAGGATTCAGATCACTGCGCCGCGTTCTGGGAGAGGGTCCTTGCTTTGAGGAAATGCTGACGTGCTAGGGGTCAAAGGCATCGTTTCTGCAACTTCACTTTCAAACAGTTCAGCCAGAGATCATGACACACGCATGTATGTACAGAGAAAGCCGGTGATGCACGTGTGGCAAAGTGCTCACGTCCAGTGCTGTGCACGTAGGACCACTCTGTGCCCTGGCGGCTTTTCTGTACGTGTCAGGCTATTTCAAGAGAAGAAGCCGACAAAGGAAGGGGGAACAGATAAAGTCAGAACCAGTCAGTAGGTCACCTCTCCTCTGTGCCCAGCAGTGCGGGCTCCCGGCAGCCGCACACAGGGCGAAGTTTTGTGTCGGATCTGTTTCCCCAGACCTCTCTGCCCTGGCTGGAGGTGCGCCCCAGCGACGGGGCTCTGGCTCCAGGAAGGCTCTGCGCTGTGCTGGGCCGGGGGCACCACCTCCCAGAAGAGTTGTCTGAACTGGTAGGTTTTGCCCCCAAAGCTGTCTTGCAACTTTAAAAATATGTATCTCGCCCTGGCTGGGTGGCTTAGTTGGTTGGAGCATCGTCCTGTACACCAAAAGTTTGCAGGTTCAATTCCCGGTCAAGGTACATAGCTAGGTTGCGGGTCTAGTCCTCTGTCAGGGCGCAGACCGGATGAAACTGATCAGTGTTTCTCTTTCTCTCTCTCCCTCCCCCTCTAAAATCAATAAACATATCCTTGGGTGAGGGTAAAAAAAAAATACCTATCTCAAAACATTCAGGGAAGGAAGAATGGAAGCCCGAAAACAAAACGAAACAAGAGGACGAGGGCCCTGACCAGTGTGGCTAATTTGGTTGGGCGTTGTCCCGCACACCAGAAGGTCACCAGTTAGCTTCCTGGTTGGGGCACAGTCTGGGTTGCAGATTTGGCTTGTATGTGAGGCAACTGATCTATGTTTCTCTCCCTTGCTTTTTCCCTCCCTCCCCTCTATCTAAAAATAAATAAATAAAATCTTTAGGAAAGAGAGAGAGAATGAGGGCCCAAGAGGGCCCCCGCCCGGATTCCGGGGATGTTGGGGAACCAGAAGCTTAGCCAGAGTCGGGCAGACGTCACGTCACGTCACGTCACGGGCTCATGTCCACAGGCAGCAATCCTATTTCAGGTTTTTTAAATTCCCCAGTGGAGAGTTGGCACAAACCAACATTTCTCATCCCAACACGCACCGCCGTAACTCTCATCCCTATGCATCTGCTCCCCACGAGGACAGAAGGAAGGCAGCGGACGAGGAGAATGAGAACCAGGCACCCGCAGGAGCTGTGGGGCCTCATCCGGTCGTTTCCCTCTCTGCACCTGAAGTGCTGAAGTCCTGCCCACCCCCCAGGCTCAGGGCTCTCACCTGCAGAACAGGTACCCTGTCCCCAACCCCTGGGATGGGGCCAGAACAGCCATCCCTGTTGTCACTGTCATCATCACTGTCACTGCCATAATATCACGACAGAATACTCTCACGAGGGCACTGCAATAGAGGGCTGCCAGAGGCACCAGGGCCCCGTGGTCCCTACTCTGCCCCCCGGTGCGGTGGCCGTATCAGGAAGAAGTGCTCCCAGGGGTGCTGTGGGTGGGAGGGTGATGGCTCCACCCCTCCACTCCCTCTGTGATCAGGACGGCCAGGCCAGGGCCAGCCCCCGCCCCCGGCAGAGGCTACAGATGCTTTTATGGGAGAGCCCCACCCCCACTCCGCAAGGGGGCTGCGATATTCAGAAAGGAGGGATTAAAGCTTGATTCTACATCTGTCTGAATGGAAGTCAGGCAGCTGCCTAACTGTGGGGAGTGGGGCTCCTCTCACCTTAAACTTCATCGTCCCCGTGACAATAACAGCTGACCTATACCACACTAACTCTTTCTGGAGGCCAAGTCCTGGGCTGAGTTCATTATAGAAATGGTTCCACGGGATCCTAACAACGCCCTAAGAAACACCGCTGCCACCCCCATTGTACAGCTGAGGGAATGGAGCTCCAGGGGGTCAAGAGCTAAGAAGCCGCAGCTCTGGTAGCCGAAGGCCAAGGCCCAGGGTGGCCTCGCCGCACACTTCATTCAGGGCTATGACATTCCACATGCCACCCTTCATCACTGGACTTTGTTACAAACATGCACAGTTTCATGATTAGAAAATAAAGATATAATGGCAGGGAGCCCCTTAGCATGGCAAGATCGTACCAGCTCAGTCAGGTCCATCAGAACTGCTAGTTTAGGTACAAATGTACTCTCTTTCACACATTTGCAGGAGCATGAAAAACCTCCCTTTCATATTGAAGCGGGCTCTGTTTATATGTTCCCTTCAAAATATCAGATTAATTATTTGCACAACAGCTTGAAGTAGAACAGGTTCTTTCTTGCACCCAGGCATAAAAGCCTCTACCAGCATACGGCCACAACAGGCTCCTCTCCAATGACAGTGAGGGACAGGCTCCTCTCCAATGACAGAGGTGCGATGGTAAAAACTCACTTCCTCCTGCAGGGCTCCGCCCCCCTCCCAGTGGTGGGGGTGGGAGGCAGACGGGTCTCTGCCGCTCTGCACACTACACCGCCTTCCTGAACACCAGGACCGTCTCCAGCACCCTTGGCCAAGTCCTCTGCTATTGTTTTTACAGCAGCCTTAAAGATAGAAGCCACAAACTACCAGCCTGCAGCAGGGAGTGCGTGCTAGCTCACCACCTGCAGGTTTTCAGCGCAAAAAGTAAACGAATGTGTTCTTTGCACAGAGTAAGAAGTAACTGAGACGGAGCACTACCTTCAGAAGACACAAGAACCACTTACTGGCTGGAGGGCCCCTGCTTTTACAATTCTGGCACCAAGGTCTGCTGGTTCCCTTTCAGTTACTACTTTTGTGGATCTCGAATGTTGGTCTAGAGTGCGAGATAAACCTTCCTGGGGTGAACTGCAAATCTAGACCTGGAAGTGGGTGCAGAAGAAGGTTGCCAGATAAAACACAGGATGTCCAATTGCTGCGTGGGACATACTCATACTGGAAATTAGTCATCATTTATCTGCAATTCAAATGTAACCGAGCATCCTGTGTTTTCATTTGCTAAATCTGGCAACCCTACGCAGAAGCTGTCGTATTTCTAATACCTGGGTTTCCCAGATGAGGCCACGGAGGCCCAGAGAGGGAAAGTGAGTGCAAGGTGGGGTCAGGCTGGAAGGCTGATCTTGGTCTCGGTACAGCCACCTCCCAGATGAAATCAGAACAGCCCTGTGAGGCCATGACTCACCTCGGTGCCTCACCTTCCCTCCTTAACAAAGACCTCACTTGAGGAGCGAGGGCAGGGGTGAAGAATCACAGCTGAGGAATGCGGCTGTTTGCCCAGGGGGGTGGACCCACCAGACCAGACAGAAACAGCTTCCACTCCTGTTGGGAGAATCTGAGGAACCTCAGGGAAGAAGGTGCTAACTAACGGGGCCGGCCATGCTGGGCTCCCAGTGGGCACATGGCAAATCTTGGTTTTCTTCCTTCTTTAGGAAAGGCATTTTCTTTTTGCCACAGGATTAGAATTCCTGCAACTCCAGCCAAAGGAACCGTGCTGGGAACAGACGCCACAAGCATTAACATGCCTTCTATCCTGGTACGCAAGTGCAAACACAAGCATCTTCCTGGCTTTAGGCCATGGACCTGCAAGAGGCCGCCAGCTCCTCTCAGATGGCAGGGCAGCTTTGGGGCCCACAGGGACTCCCCCAAAGGAAGTGGAAAGGGATCAGGGTAGGAGTAGGGCAGGGTGCCCACTGAAATACCCAGCTGCTTCTCTATCACAAGGCAGCGTCTTGGGCCACCTGCAGTCCAGCCTCGGCCTCCCACGATGGGCCAAGTAACTTTGAGCACAATACTTGCCATGCACTCCTGCTCTGGGCCTCCGTGTGGTCAAGCTCAATGCTGATGATGTGTGTGCCTTTCATGTTATATGTCGATAGAAATGTGCGCTGCAAGTCAGGGATATGCTATTAGAAGTCAGGTGAGTAGTTAATGAACCACGGGGTTAACTGAAAAGCACGTAGTTGTTTTCACAGCAGCCTTGAAGACAGACGTCAGGAAGCTCAGCCCACAGCAGTGAGTGCCTGCCGGCTCACCCTCTGCAGGTTTTCAGTGCAAAGATGAAAGTGAACTACTGTGTTCTTTGCACCAAGTCAAAGGCAACTACCATGTGACACCGCCTATGGGAGACACAGAACCACCCAAAGGGAGAAGGGGCTTGCAGGGGCAGGCTGGGCTTCCTGAGGAAACCGTTTCTCGATGTGGCTGCGCACTTCTGATGTGTACATATTACTGCATGTCTATTATGCTGTAATCTTTTAATTGGGGAGGGGCTTGCACTTGGTGGTCTCAGAGGTCTGGCCTTGTCTCTGCTATACTCAAGAGCAACGCACTGTGAGAGCTAGGAGTTCAAGCCCCGGCCTTGCCACTTATCCACCCTGTGACCTTAGATCATTTTACCTCGACAAGCCTCAGGGTCCTCATCTGTAAAACGGGGCTGTAACAACAGTGTTTGGCCAGAGGATGAAAAGGGCAAATGCAGGAGATGGGCTCCAGCACTCAGCGCAGGGTCTGGCACAGGACAAGTGCTCGGCAAACACGAACTGCCGCTGCTGTCTTGTCCACTTAGGGGAGTTCCCATGTCATGTCTCCACAGGGGCCCTAAACCTGGGGCTCAGGGGCCCCACCAGCGAGAGAAGGGCTTCCAGGGAGAGGAGATTAGGCATCAGAGCTTTCAACCTCCTTGGAGCTAGCAGAGGGATTAAGTCTTTCCATAAATACACTGCCTCCCTCCTATCCCAAGGATGAAGTACCCAGGGGTGGGGACACAGAACCTAAGGCGGGTATGGCCTAGACAGGTTAAGAGGTCTTTTAATTTTTAAAAAATTCTGTATGTTGATTTTAGGGGTGGGGGAGAAAGAGAGAAACATCAACTTGTTGTTCCATTTATTTATGCATTCACTGGTTGCTTCTTGTATGTGCCCTGACTGGGGATCGAACCCACAGCCTTGGCATATGGGGATGGTGCTCTAACCTAGTAACTCAGCAGGCCAGGGCCAGAACCAGGGGCTGCTTTCTAGTTGATCCAGCCCCAAACAGGGGCTCCCAAGCATTCCTGGGAGCTGGGCAGAAACACCAGAGCATGCCAATTCAGGTGTACCCCTCTGAGCTTCAGCCTCCTCATCTGTAAGATGGTGTTTGTTCCACAAAAGTTGCTGTCTCTGAAGTGCCTTCCCCCTCACTGCCTTTCAACTCCTCTTCCTCCCTCTTCCTCAATGATTCAGGGCTGCTCAGACTCTTCTCTCCATTCTATCAGGCCTAATAGCCAGCCGGAGGCAGTCTAAGTCCCCACTACCCCAGACTTAGTCCAGCAGAGCTGTGGGTCCCCCTTTATAGAGTGCCTCCCCACAGTTCCGCTGAGCTCAGCGGGCCAGAAGTCGCGCGTGCGTTCACACTGGTCGCCCTTTGCGGTTGCAAACCCGCTTTGATGCCCTGGAAGCCAAGGGGGGCCCTAAGTGAGGCGGTTCATAAATAATATATTTTGAAATACTCGATAGAGGGGAAATGGTTCCTCTCGAGGCCTCCTGCCCCCACCCTGGCCGGGCTCCTTTCCAGCTTTGAGGAATGACGGTCTGGTCCCTTCCCAAGGAACTCGTGACAGCGCAGGGTGTCAGGTGAAGAGTGGGGGGCAGAGGTTCCACGGGCAGGGACACACCCCCACCCGCTCGGTGCAAGTTGCAACACGGCCAGAAGGGGCCCAACTTTCCCCTAAATCGCTTCTCGGCAGAAAAGTGTTCAAGAAGTTGGGGAGACTACCGGGCCCGAAAGTGTCCCCCTACCGCTGCGGCGGCCCTTACCCTCCCCGGAGCGCGCCTGTCCAGCGGCGGGAGCTTGAGGGGCGTGGATGCCGGTGAGCCGGACTGCAGCACCCGGGAAGAGCGGCGTCTACTGGAAGGGGTGGGTGGGGTAGGGTGGGCAGCGCCGGACAGGCACCGGGACGCGCAGGGCTCAGAGCACTCACCGCTTCCTGGTGGGCTCACTGCGGAGCCGTGCCCGGGGCGCGCGGGGCCCGCCCGGGCGCTAGTGGCCGCGGCGGTAGCAGGGCTTGGGTGGCCGCGGCAACTAGCCTGCAAGAGAGAGCAGCGCGGGTCATGGCCCGGGCCTGACAGTGCGCTAGGGGCCGTTTCTTCCCGGCCGGCGCTCCAAACCGCCGCCCCGCGCGCCGGCCTCCAACCGGCCCTTCCCGGCCCCTCGAGGCGGTGCTGACTGCAGCCCCGCCCCGCCCGCGGGTGCCAGATCGCACCCGCCCAGAGCTGGGGCGTCACCGGGGCGGAGAGGGCCGGCTCGCCGCCTCCCTGGGGGAGAGTGACTGGGGCGCGCCCGCCTGCGCCTTCGGCATCCCGGACTCCCCCGCTTCACCCCCGCCCCGCCCCGCCCCGCCACGCTCCGCCTGCCTCAGTTTGCTCTCGCTGGATCCTGGGGGAACCCAACGAAAGTTTGGGCCGCGGTCCAGTGGAGGCTCTCCACTCTGCGACCCTGCCTGGCTCTGGGTACCAAGCACTCAGGCCGTGCATCCCAGCCTTGGGTGGTGAAAAGGGGTGCCACGTTACCCATACCAGGTGTCCATGCTTGATTGGACCCCACCCCCTGGCAGCGGAGAGGTAAGGGGAAAAGTGGGAGGCTGCCCTATCTCTAACCACAGCCTCGCGCCCCTGCGCTGGGCCCTGGGGTCACATACGGAGTGAGCCCCGCCCCCCATCTTGTGGTGGGAGCTGTGGGGCTTCGCATTGCCATTGCCCTAGAGATCAAAGGGAGGCTTCCCCGTGTTAGGCCCTGGCCCTTTGGTTCTCTGCACGTGCTTTCGCACCTCACTTCTGGGGGTGGGGACCTGGAGGGTGGGTCCGAGAGTGGGTGTCAGGAGTTGCCACCTGGTGGCTGAGCAGACTTCAGGGTTTTGAGGACTCCCGGCTGGGAGTCATACCCCAGTTCCCTTGGTGTAGGCGCAGGGCCTTTTATCCACATGGGTTTCTTAGGAGGTTCTCACTATGAAGATGCCTTTGCAGGCACATACCCAGCTTGCCTGGAGGAACGAAAGCCATCCCCTGTCACGTGTTCTTCCTGTCATTGTCACAAGCCTGTCATGCCAGCATTATCTTACAAACCCCAGCTTTCCACACCCCATATTCTGTGTCCTTCTGGAGGATTTGAAAGGGAAACTGAGTCACAGAACAGGACAGTCACACTGCTTTGGTGAACACAGGAAAGAACTGTGTTGCATCGTTAGCATCAGAGCTGTGTGTTCTCCCCTTTGAGTCATTCCTAGAGATGGGCCCTAGGAATCTCTGGTTTCTCTGACCGTATTAAGTCCAGAGTGACAGGCAGAAAATGTATCATGTCCTCCCCAAATCGAAGGATGGAAGGGGGCAGGGTTAGGGACAGCATGGCCCTTCCACTTGTGCCCACTCCCTAACCTTGGAGGGAAGGTGGGCTGCCAAGAGGCCTGTGTCCTTTTTACTCCTCTGATGGTGGCAGCTGAGGTGTGGGGAAGCCCAGGATGGCGGGCACAGCCACTCACGTTCTTGTTCCAGAGGGATGGAGAAGGGCCTTTCCTGAGAAGCCTAGTGCAGGTGGAATGCAGGATGCTGGTTGTGAGGTCGGCCTGTCTCTGGGCCCTGTTTCCACAGAAGACATGGGGATTCATTCATTTCCCCAAACACTTCGGAGTATCTACTCTGCCCGTCAACCTGGGTAGCCCAGTGAAGAGGCTGCCTGTGTGCCCTGATGTCACCCCCTGCTCAGGACAGCTGTCTGAGGGCAGAGGGTAGTTCTTTCCGTTTCCCAGGTGTGGGGCTTTCGGCACAGACACGTCACAGGTCACCTAGCCCATTAATGGTGGTCTGTTCCACTCCTGGACTCTTCTGCCTCAAGCCTCCTGCCCCAAGCCAAGAGAGGAGCCAGCAGTCTCAGGGGAGTTTGGCCCAACCCTCCTCTGCCTGAGGTGACAGGGTGCTGGGCGGGGATGGGGCACTGATGAGAGCAGGCCCAGGAGGATTCCATTGGTCAACTGTGTGGACGGAGACAAGGAATGGGAGGAATCCCCTTTAATGTGCTCCCCACCCTCGCCCCCCAGCCTCCCCTTCTTGAGGACAGTGGGGTCTGTGCTTGAGTATCAGAATGTCTCAGTGTCTGGTACTTCGGCAGAGTGATCCAGGGACTGGATCCCTCTGTCCCGGGGGCTGTCCTGGACACTATAGGATGTTGAGCAGTATCCCTGTCTTCAGCCCCTTCCCAAGTTGTGATGACCAAAAACGTCTCCAAGACATTGTCACCTGTCCCTCGGAGGCACAATCCCTCATGCTAGTTGATAATCCAGGGGTTTCCCGCCCTGACAGTTTGCCAGGGTCACTGGGAACTCAACACAGAAATCAATAAACATGAATAAAGCAACCACCCAGGCCCAGCTCACCCAGGCATTTGGTATCACTTTGTCTTTAAAGCCCTTAGTGATAGATGTGGGAAAATGTTTGTGGCTGAATTTAGTGCGAAGATTGGGTTTGTTTTAACAGACTTCAGGAAAATAAAAAGGAGGTAGATAAAGAACTTATGACACATGGACATGAACTAAAGGGGGGGAATGTGGGTGGGAGAGGGTGTGCAGGGTGGCGGGGAATGATGGGGGAGAAATGGGACAACTGTAATAGCATAATCAATAAAATATATTAAAAAATAAAATAAAAATAAAAAGGAGGTAGAATGAGGGTGGGGGTGGAGAAAAATGAAACAATAATGAAGTAATGTTGATAATTGTTAAAGTTAAGGGGTGGGCACCTGGAGGTTTATTATACTATTCTCTCTATTTTTATGTGTTTAAAATTTTCTGAAATATAAAGGTTTTTGTTTGAGAGAGAGACTTCACTTGGACATTGTGTTTCTGGCCAGGTGAGGTGCCCTGTCCCCTGAGGAATTTGGCCTTGGTTTTGGGGTGAGGGTAGTGGGAAGCTGAGGGTGGGGACCCCCTGGGCACTGAGAGGAGAGTGGAGCTCAGTGGGCTCACCTCGCATCACCCACGTGGAAGCAGCTGCAGCGATCGAAGGGGAGGGAGGCAGCCTTGAACCCACAGACTCGGGGGAATAAGCTGGAGCAGCGGCCCCACACCTGCCTGTGATCAGGGTCACCTGGCGCTTTGGGAGAAGGCAGGTGCTGGAGGTGGGAATTCCTAGGTGAGGGCCTGATGCATGTGTGTGTGCATGTGTGCGTGTGTGTGTGAAGTCAGGCCCCTGACACCTGTCCCCCAAAGCCTTCTCTCCTCAGCCCACGACCCCTTGGCCTGCAGAGGAAGTAGGAGTCGAGTAACTAGACAATTCTGCCCCTCCCCTCAGGGATTAACGGTTTGGAGAGCAACTTCCTGTGCATGATTCAACAAGAGTTTCAGAGTCGACTGCACGCCTGGCATGGTGCTAGGCGCTGAGATTATGGCAAGTGAGTGGGCCATCAAAACCCCTTACCCCTCGTGGATATTCACGTCTGGGGGCTGAGGAGGAAGAATAAAACCGTAGGAGGCTATAAAGGGCAGAAATGGAGAACCTCGATTTTAGACAAGGTGGACAAGAAGAGACGCTTTGAGAAGGTGGCCTCGGAGGAAGCCCCTGAAGGGAGTGGAAAAGCCTTGTGGCCGATCAGGAAGAACTGCTGGCTGTGGGGGTTCTGGGTGCAGCCCAAGAAGGGCACAAAGGGATCAGGGTTGTAGGCCAGCTCCTTGGCTCCTGCAATGTCCTTCCTCCCAGGCCCCTCCCCACCCTTGCTCTGTTAACTCTTTCGTAGCTCTGAGCAAGTGTCTGTCTATGGACCCCATCCAGCTGCTGCAGACTGCTGTGGGCTCTTCGATGTGATTGCTGCAGGGCTGCCCCTGCACTCACAGCTGAGCTCCGAGGGCAGGGGCCGGGTCTGCTGCGCTGCTGGCCATTCCCACCCCCCACCGTGGGGCACAGAGCCCTGCGCAGTGCAGGCACGCCACACTTCCTCACAGAACAAATGGGGTTTGCATGAGCCCATGAAGAACTCTACGTCCTCAGAAGGTTTCCGGGGGGCCAGGGAACCAGGCACATTCCAAGTAAAGAAGCAGGTGCCACTGTGCCTTCCCAAAGGAAGCCATCTGCTGAAACGCCAAACCAGTGGAATTGCCCCAGGGAGCTGCAGAGAAGAGTGTCTCTGTGAGGCTGCCGTGCCCAGAAACACCAGGGAGGCTGTTCTGTCTGCATGGCCTTGCTCATTTCTGCCCCTTCTCAGTGGCCAAAGACGGCAGCATAGGTGACGAGAGGGATGGCGCCACACCAGGAGGGGGCCCGTAGAAGCAAAGGGAAGGTCAGGGCTGAGACGGCACTGGAAGCACATCGGGGCAGGCCTGAGGCTCAGTGGGGCTCAAGTGCTGACTGAAGGTCATCCCACTCAGGATGGCCTTGAGCAGAAGCGCTTGGGAGTCCCCATGGCATGGGGAGTGAGGGCCCCTGCGCACTGGCCTCATAGCAGACCCTCGGTGGGTCTGAGAAGCCGTGGGTCTTGCGGATCACCATAACATGACCTCCCAACGCCCTGGGCACACAACGCAGTCACATGAGGCTTTGGAGGTGTTCAGGCCCAGAGGGGCCCCACAGCGTGTCATGGAGGGCTAAGAGGGACAAGATTTTTCCGCTCACAACTCCCCAAGCTCCACCAGCAGTTAATTCCCTATCTGAGGCAAGTCTCTGAAGTTCAGTTCCATGTTCAACAATTCAACGGTCATTCACTGAGCACAGAGGTAGGTTAAAGACGGCTGCAAATTCTTCGTTCCACTCCCCGTTGACAAGCAAGGCGGATTTTCCTCTCCTAGAATCTGTGGCCCTGCGACTTCATAACCAACAAAGACAACAGGGGTGACTAAGCCTGGCGCCCTGGCTGCTCTGCTTCCTCCAACCGAGAACACCTGCTCTCAGGATGGCTCCCTCTGGGAATCCAGCCACCGTGCTGAGAGATGCCCCAGCCTCGGGGAGAGCTGCACCCGAGCTCCCAGCCGACACCCAGCACCACCCACCTGCCCTGCGTGTGTGTCAGGTTGGACATCCAGCCCAGGCAAGTCCCCGTCAGGTGACAGCAGCCCCAGTAGGTGTCATGCATCACCCACAAATCACCTGGCCAAGCCCAGGAAACCCACAGAATTGGGAGAATATATAAATGGTGGTTTTAAGCCACTAATTTTGGGACTTTTTTTACACGGTGAGGTAACTGAGGCAAGTACCCACCACAGGCCAAGCGTAGACACATTCTGAGTTACTGCTGTCTTCAAGCTTCACTTTAATTTGCTGCAATTAGATTCATGAACTAACCCAAATTTTCAAAAAAGCGCAGAGCCTGAGAAAAGCTACACCTGCATGTTCACCAGCCGCCCAACTGTGACAACTTTCTGTATTTGCTGGAGATTTTTTTCCTTAAGAGATTTGTCGTCACAGACACTCGAAGATCTGTGCATGCCCCTCCCCGTTCTCTTCCCTCCCTCCCGCTCCTGCGCTGAAGGTGGTCTTTGCTCCTGATGTTGGGGCTGATCCCGCTGTGGTGTTTTATTTTCCTGTATAGCTGTGCACCCACAGACAGTCTGCGCTCTTGGTTAGTCTCCACAGCCAGCTTGCCAGCAGCAGGCACTGTGTCCCATTTTACAGGTGAGGAAACTGTGGCTCAGAGAAGTGAAATGGCTTGGACCAAGGCCGTGTGGCTGAAAAAGGGCACGGCTGGGGCTTCACCAGGGCCCACCAATACCGACTGAGTGGAAGGTGGTCTTTGCTTTCTGGGGGGACTTTTGTGCACGTGTGTGTGCTCACACTTGCACTGCAGGGTTTTGGAAATGGGGGCCACAGGACTGGAATGATGTGACTCCTGAAACTTATTCAGTGGATGGGAGAAGGGATGAAAATGGCCCTCAACGGTCACTGTTGGAGCTGGCGATGGGTACATGGGGGTTGGTTGTGCTCTTCCCTCTCTCTGTATATGTTTGAAGATGCCCTAGATAGAAAGTTAAGAAGAAACACAGGCCCTGGCTGGTGTGGCTCAGTGGATTGACCACTGGCCTGAGAACCCAGAGGTTGCGTGTTTGACTCCCAGTCAGGGCGCATGCCTGGGTTGTGGGCCAGGTCCCCTGACGGGGGTGCGAGAGAGGCAACCACACATTGATGTTTCCCTCCCTTCTCTCTCTGAAAATAAATAAAATCTGTTTCAAATGTTTAAAAATTAAAAAAAAAATAAAAAAGAAACACAGGCCCCAGGAGCGTGGGGGCAGGGCTGCGGACAGGCTGGCCTGTACACAGCAAGGATGCCCCAATCATTGTGGGCCTGCCTGCTTGAGAGCCACCTGAGAGCCACGCCCTTGCCTCGTGCCCTGCGGGAGGCTGAGAAGCCCCCTCCTTGTACCCCAGGTGGGGTCCGGCCCCTGCTCCATGCCCCTCAAAGCCTGGGCCTCTGACCTATGTAGGAGCAGCTCTGTCTTCCCTGGGGGGCAAAGGGTTCAGCTTGGGGCAGCAACAATGAATGTCTCATTTCTGTGTCCCCTGTGTCCCTTGTCCCAGGTCCAGTGTCTGACACAAACTGGTTTAATAAGCAGCGTTGACATGGGGCCCTGGGGTCGGGGACAGTATTTTCCTGAGCTTCCTGGGTGGCAGAATGTCTCACTTTGCCTTTGGGGGGCAGCTGTTGAGCTGGAGTCCCCCCAGCCTGGGCTGGCACCTCAGCAAACCCCCTGAGGGGCTGCAGGACCTTGAGCAAACTGCTCAGACTTTCTGAGTCTCAGTCTTCATGCCTGAAGTGGGGTGAGGAGCACCAGTTTAGGAGGCTGCCGTGAGAATCCCAAGCAAGAGTGACATAAATTCACTGTAACTTTGAAAGAATTGGACAAATCCAGCTCACGCTTGTTCTGAGCTAATTAGGTACCAGGCCCTGTTTTAGGCACTAACTTTGCATGGCCTTTTGGGGTAGGTACTATTACACTCCATTACAGACGAGGTGACCAAGGCCTAGAGCGGTGCCATTCCTTGCCACCAGTCTCGGGCAAGCAGGTGGTAGAGCCTGGGTTTCCACATGGCGCTGCCCCTTCGCCGCTGGTGAGAGCCAGCACGAGCAGAGAGCAGCCCCCCACCACCCAGTGGTCAGGCGCTGTCTGTGTGTGGAAGACACCAGAAGAAATGGCCCCAAGAAAGCCAGGCCAGGCCGTCACCCAGCAGAAAAAGCAGCATCTGCCAACAGATGGAAAGTCACAAGAATCTATGGCCACTTCAGCAAAATTAAAAACTTCAAAAGACACCATTAAGGAAATGAGAAGCCAAGCCGCAGGCTGGGAGAACACGTTTGCAAATTGCATATCTGATAAGAGGCTGATGCACACGGAACTCTTAGAATTCAATCACAAGGAGGTGAGTAAGCCAGTTAAGAACTTAAATTTAAATTAAAATATTAAATCAAAATGTTGAGAATACACATTTCACCAAAGAAGATAAACAAATGGTCAAGAAGCACACACACAAAAAAGCTCAACATCCTTGGTCTTTAGGGACATGCAGGCTAAAACCACAGTGAGATACCACTTCACATGCACAAGGACGGCTAGAATCGAAAAAGGAAGGAAACCGTCGGGGTGGACGTGGAGGACAGCTGGCCCGTGGGCTGCGAGTGTGATGTGCTGCAGCTGCTCTGACAAACAGCTCGACAAACTCCGGAAAAGTTAAACATTTATTTACCACATCTTCTAGCACTTCCACATCGAGGTGCCTACCCAGGGGATATAAAAATATAGGTGGATGCAGAGACGCGCGTACGCGGACGTTCCTAGTAACTGCATTCACAGCAGTCGAACTGTGCAAACAGCCCCGACGTCCCTCAGCTCGTGCGTGAGAAACGAGCTGGGATCGGGCCACACACCGTGGACTGATCCTCGGCCGTGAGAAGAAAGATGCACCTCAGAACTGCTGTGCTCAGTGCAAGGAGCCAGACACAAAAGGGCATATACCGCGTGATCCCGCGTCTGTGAAATGGCCAGAACGGGCAAACGCGTAGAGACAGAAAGCCGGCTGGTGGCTGCCGAGGGCTGGGGCTGGGGATGAGGAGGGACCATAAATGGGCAGAGGGATCTGTAGATTCACTAAAAATTATTGAAATTTGCCCCACTCAGAACAGGTGAATTTCGTGGTATGTGAGTCATATTTCATTTAAGCTGTGAAATGACAACGTCTGCCATGCAGACACTTCCAAAGAGCAAAGGAAGGGACACCTCCCCACCCCTCACCTCCAGGGACTCGCAGGGCACTGGAGTGACCAGGTGACGAGAAGATGCTAGAGCAACTCCCACTAGGGGGGGTTTGGGAGGGGAGGCTTCTCAGGCTCTGGGGCATTTGGAAAGAGCTAGGTGGATGAACCCCACCAGCAGCCTGAGGGCTTTTGCTCTGCAGTAGAAAGAGAAGCTGGGGAACTTCTAGGAGGAGCCTGAGGGCAAGAAGGTAGGGAGATGCGAAGGAAGACCAACAGCAGAAGCCCCCTGACAACTGAAGGAGACTGGAAGTGGAGAAACGGAGGGAAAAGGAGCCCCGCCCAGGTGCCTTGGAGAGCACCCCTGATGACACAGATGAGGAAAGTCCAACCAACAGGCAGAGTGGGCAGCCGGGGCCCCAGGAGTTGGGGGCGTGTGCGGGATCAGAGTCGAGTCACGTGTTCCCCACCCCACACTGTGATGGCGAAGGGCTGGCGTATGCATGCATCCATTCATTCCTTACCGAGCATTGGCACTCTGTCAGATGCTGGCAGTCTGGGGAACAGACAGGCAAGAGCCTGCTTCCTGGGGTCTGCGGGCCAGTGGGCAGAGAGCCCTGGCATATGTGATGGGTAGCATTATGGGGGTTGCAGAAGCAAAATTCAGGGGCAGAGAGGCAGATGGCAGAGTTCAGGGACAAGGCGAGAAGCTGTTCCTGTAGGGTGAGAGCAGAGCAGGGCCGTCCTGCCTTGTAGGGTTGAAGGAGGCCTGGTGAGGAGCCGAGAACGTGAGGAGCTACGAGTGTGAGCCACGGCCAGAGGTCAGAGGCGGCCAGACAGGTGGGCTTCTGGGACAGTGTTCAGGAGTTTGGGCTCTATGTGCCTCAACGGCTGCAGCTGGTCACTGAGGCATTTTCAGCAGGGGAGTGGCCGGATCGAGAGGCAGGCTGGGAATCTGGCTCCACTCTGCTCTGGGGAAGATGACCTGAAGCGGGTGGGCGTGGATGCTGCTCCAGGAGGTAGATGGTACCTGGCTCTGTGGCCTCTCCGTGAGCCTATAAAATTGTTTCAGAGTTGGAAAGAATAAACAAAAACAGAAAAGATTGCTCTGCAGCCATAAGAAAGAATGACAGCTCTTTATGTCCGAATACAAAAAGATCGCCAAGTGACAAATAAGGTTCAGAGAGTATGCAAATGTTCAATCCTTTCATTAAAAAGGGAGAAGAACAGGGCTGTGCGGTTTGCTTATGTATAAGCATAAAGTGTCTCTGGAGGGTTCCCCCAGACACCAGGCTGCCTGTGGGGGAGGGCGTGGGGGCTGGGGCGGAGGCCCTGGGGGACTTTATCCCCTTGTCCCCTTGTACCTTTTGAAACTTAAATCAGGAGAACAGATTACCCCGTTCAAAAGTTAAATTATAAAAACAAAACAAAACAAAACAAAAAACCCATGGGTTCTAAAATATAGCGAAACCTGCAGAATAGAAACTCGCCAAAATTTACTTAAGACATTGACATGTTATTTGTCTTTAAATTCAGTCTTCACTGAAGTTTCGGTGCCTTTGAAAACACGTTGTGGTTTAGCTTCCTTCCCAAGCATTCTCCTGAGTGTGCAGGATTGCTGAGCACTCAAAGCCAACATTAAATTGAAGAAGTTACTTACTAGCCAGATACTTGTAAATGAGAAATGATAAGAATTATTTTTTAAGCCCTGGCTGGTGTGGCTCTGGATCAGCGCCAACCTGCAAACGGGGAGATCACTGGTGTGATGCCCAGTCAGGGCGCACGCCTGGGCTGTGGGCTCAGTCCCCATCTGGGGCACAGGCAACCGATCGATGTTTCTCTCCCTCTCTTCCTGTCTCTCTAAAATAAACAAATAACACCTTTTAAAAAAGAATTATTTTTAGGTGTGTAATGGTGGGTTTGGGTGGGATTTTTCATGCCGGCGGGGCCCTGGGGGTAGGCCCTCGGGTGGCAGGAGACTTGGGGGCCATCAGGACAGGTGGAGCTGTGCAGAGAGCGGAGAGGTCCTGAGAGGAAGCGGGGGAGGCAGTGGGAGGTGGTGGGGGCGGGGCAGGAGTGATCACGGATGGCTCCCATCTTCGCGCCTCCTGAAGCCCTTGGGCGCGTTGGCTTTGTTGAATTTATTTAGATTGTGCCAACTTCAGGGAAGTAGCAGACCCAGGAACCATCTTGAAGACAAAACAATCGATCCTGTGGGATCTGTAGGGAAGCTGTTTCTTTTGATGGGCATTCTTGTTCATATAACCAGTGTGTTCTTATAAAGGCAGTAATGCCATTTATTCAAGTTTGGGGACCTCGCCTGTCCACGCCCCAAAGCCCTGTGCCAAAGACCACCCAGGGCTCAAATGCAAGACCTGGCTCAAACCTTCGCCCTTACTTTAAATCTACCTGAATAAGCTTGGCTTTTCCAGCTCAGAGTCAAATTAGCAGAGTCATTTCAGGGATGAAGGGACAGTCCTCGATGCTCAGTAGCACCTGAGGATGTCACCGTTCAACAGTCCAGCCTTATAACTAATGGTCAGCATTTGTCACAGAGGAAAGGATAAATGCCGTGGTCAAACATCTCCCACATAAAGACCACTGAAGTATGTTTAACCATGGAGCCTAAAGGGATAAGATTTGGTGATCGGGAACCTTAGGCGAAATCCGTTTCTTAGCAAGATTACAAGTGGGTAACGTTTCTGCACATCGTTGGAGACAGGGCAATGCCCAGACCATTCAGACCATCTGCTCAGGGGTCACTCTGCAGGAGGCTGCGGACCAGAGGCCTCAGAGCTCTTCTTTTCAAGCCTCGCCTGGCTCAGAGGCCTGACTGGCAGCTTCAAAGTTAACCTTTTGCAAGGCATCAAAGCCAGTGCCGTGGGGAGTAGGGCCTGGGCACTGTGCCCGGGGGTGGGAGGTGAGCACCCTTGGCGTTCTTCCTCAGAGCGGCTGGCTCACATCCCTCTACAGTGTGGCCCTGGCCTCCCGTGGGCTTTGCATGAACATATGGGGACAGTGCCAGCAGGGTTGAGGAGCGTCACATGCCTGGGCTGAGAGGGGGCTGAGGGTGCTCACTAGACCCCGAAGGACATCTTTTCCCTGGTGTCTGTAGGGCTTTCCGTGAGACCCCGCTCAGGGGGAGGCTGGCCCTTCCCTGAGGACAGACAATGCCTTCCCTCCACCGCCATCAGCTCCCACGGTACACTCCCTCCCTCCCTCTGGGGCAGAAGAAGGGAGGAAGGGGAGGGTGTCGGTGTTGTTATGCAAGGGACCAGCCTCTCTGCACTGCCTGAGAATGTCCGGCATGGAGCCAGAGGGGACTCAGATACAAGGGGTCCTCCTGTTCGCAAGCATCGGATCATTTATTCACTCATTCATTCAACCTTCCCTGGGCACCTGCCACATAGCGCCAGCCTGGCAAAGTGTAGGGTCGCACCGTCCAACTCAAGTCTGATCTGAGTCACAAGGGCCATTTATAATTTCCTAGTAGCCTTGCTAAAAAAGTAAAAAGAAACAGACGGAATTCGTTTCAATAACATAGTTCATGTAATCCAAAAGGTATCATTTCAGCATGTAGTCAATATAAAACTTATTAATGAAAGATCGGTTATGTTCTTTCTTTTCATACTCAGTGTTCCAAGGGTGGTGTGTACTTTTTAGACTGAGAGCGCATCTCGAATCAGACAAGCCACATTTCAAGTCCCCGGAGCCCCACGCGGCTGTCAGCTGCCATGTAAGACAGCGTAGATCTAGAGATACAAAAAACAGTACCACCCAGACCCCTTACTGGAGGGGATCATTGCCTGGTGTGTGGGGGCAACATATAAACAGCCAATTATGTCAATCGCAGCTTGGTAAGTGCCACAGGGGGCCAGAGCGAGAAGGTCTGTAGAGTCTCCCGCGTGGGCTGCGGAGACAGGGCTCCTGGGCCTGGCGTTGCCACTTGGTAACCCTGCGCAGGGCCTGGCGGGCTGCACTTGCCGGCAAGCGTTCACTGAATTAACCACGAGAGGATGCTGGTCCTGGCTGGGGAGCTGGGAACTCTCCATGCCCAGAAAGTGGAAGTGGGACACTCCCGGGGGGCAACTTGACAACGTCTGGGGAAGCTCGTCCCCCGCCTCCCAGCCACCCCACTCATGGATCTGTGTCTCCCAGGAACCTGTGCACTTGTGACCATGAGGCAGTGGCAGGAGGGTGTTCACTGTGGCATCTTGGGTAAAAGTTAGAACTTGGAAATGCGCTGTTCGTCAGAAGAATGAACGGACAGTCTGTGGCATGTTATCGGGACCTACTCCTTCAGTGGAAAACCACACAGCGGCCAACATGAAAGAACTGGGTCTACGGCATCCACGTGGGAAACACTCGACAGCTTACTGCGTGGGAGAAAAGCAAAACTGTACGGTATGACATCAATTTGGACATTTTGAGAAAGACAAAGCCGTTTATAAATGGGCATAAGACACCATAGAGCTCTCTGAGAGAGCTGCGAAGGGGCGTTCGATTCTGGGAAGGAGAGAGAAAAAGGTAGGATGGGAGAGGAGGACAAATGGGGCATTATCTCAGTGTTTTATCTCTTCAAAACTTCAGCAAATATGTTCTAAGTGCTTGTTAAGGTATCCTTTGTACTTCCTGATACTCGAACAATCTCATAATGAAAAGTTACAACTCCTCTGAATTAAAAACATGAATTAATGAACAGCCTTGAGTAAGTCACCTACCCTTTCTGTGCTTTGGTTTTCACATCTGAAAGATGGGACAATAGTACTATGTCACCGAGTTGACATGGGGCAAAAATCTGGCTATTTCTCCACGACCAGCATCTGGTAATAGAAGCCCTTAATCAACAACCGTCCGGAATGTTTATCGAGCGCTTACCATGACCCAGATACAAGCGAACTGACTTAATGACGACAAATACAAAGGGGAGGCATCCTTATCCCCATTTTACAGATGAAGACACTGAGGCAGAGAGGTGAAGTCGCTCAGCATTACCGGTTAGTAAGTGGTGGACCCGGGATCCTGGCTCAGCCAGCCAGGCTCATCATTGGTACTTGGAGCCCTGCCTGTATGCTGCCTCTAATCAGGGCTCTGTCTCGTTCCTTCTCTGGAGATTGAAAATCATTTTTCAAGTCCACAGGTGCCAAGTGGCCCCCCAGCGCTCGGGGCCTGCGTTAATCCTGGGATTCGCAGGCGGTGCCCGCTCCGGCTGCAGACAGCTGGGTGCCGGGCCCCCTCCTCAGCAGGCACAGGCCTGTCTGGAAGACCAAAGCACCACCCACTGACTTTAGGGGGCCCCCACGCACACCAAGTCCAATCAACTTATTAAATGCTGCTGAGGACTTGGCCACCAGCAGCCTCATCTTTAATCTCCCAGCTGGAAAAATATTCAACAGGGTGAGGGGGGGGTGCACGCAGAAGGGGGAGTTCTGAGTCTTAGATCTGCCTTCCAGTTGCCCTGGGACCCCAGAGTACAGTTCACCTCCCTGGAAGGCCTGGCAGCCTCAGCTGGGGAGTGAAGGGGGTCACAGCTCCCTCGCAGCCTAGAGACAAAACTGAATGCTTGGAAACTCTCTCCTTGGCAGCGTGCTCCGCTCTCTGAGCAAATGAATTGTGCAACAGATGAATACCACGTTCCCCCGGGCACTGGCAGCCAACGGTGAGAAGAAAATGAACTTTCTTTTCTACATGCCATTGAATTTCAATATCTCATTTAATTTAAATTGGAGCGACTCACACTGAACCGTGGTTTGGTGGGGGTAGGGGGTGGGGGTGGGGGGTGGGAGGAAGCAGTGCTGCCACCTCTTTCTCCAGTGTAATCTTCTATAATCTTTATATAAAAAATATCCCAGGAGCGTATATGACTTCCGCTATAAGAAAATACACAGTTTTAAAAATTCAGGAGAAGAAGTAGAGAAAAGCGCTGGCCGCACGGCAGGGCACAGAGAAGGCGATGTTACAGACTGATGAGAGGCCACAGCAAGGATGAAGAGAGGGCTCCCCACCAAGACTCTGGAGGCAGCCCTGGACCAGGCTGCTTTCCCTCCGGGCCCTGTGAGGAAGCCCCTGCAAGGCTCCCAGCGACCCCCTCTTACCTCTAGGAGAAGAGACCAGTGGCCATCTGGCATCTCAGGCTGGGGATAGTCGCTCGCTCCTCTGGGGTGGCCATCTGGGCTGTGGCTGCTCCCTGTCCCCTGCTGGCCTGACTGCCCATTTGGACTAAATGCCTGCCCTTTGCAGAGAAGGGAAATTACCTTTAAGCTCAGGCCTTCCAATGGCCCCCGTGGCTTTTGAAGCTTACTCTGTGCCATTAATCCCTCGCTGATGCCCCCAGTTCTGGCCTTCAGGATAGAGAAACAGGCCAACTGGGGCCCACGCAGAGGACGGAAACCCACGTGGCAAGAGGAATCAAAACCACGACAGGGGAGGAAGAAGGAGATGAAGGATGTGACCATTTCTGAAAGGCTCTCCTGGGACTCTTATGGGAGTCTAGTGGGGGAGTTTCAGGAAATGGTTTATGTATAGCAGAGGGGAAATTTCTGGCAGTCAGAACTGGGGTGAGCTGCTTCAAGGCCCGTCAGTTCCCCGAATTCGGGTGTGTCAGGCACGTGATCGCCACACGCAGTGCCTTGGGATGGTTGACTTGATGCCTCTGAGACCTGGGAGGAGCGAGGCTCTCCAGGCTCCAGTGTCATTTTGCACACATTCCCCTTGTGGGCAGGCTGCCTGTGGCCTCAGCTCTCTGAGGGGGGTGGGGGGACTTGGGGAGGAAAAGCAGACCGCTGGCCCCTGCAGCGGGACGAGGCGCCCTCATAATGGTGGTGGGACAGGGTGCTGTGCTCCAGTGAAGCCCATGTGAGATGGCAGACAGGCACCCCAGAGCAGGAGGGCGGCCCCGCTCTGGGGACTTCAAATTGAATCAGCCAGACAAGCAGCCGCAGGTGAACGGGTGGCTCCTGTTTGGGTAGAGAGCTGCGAGGCCAAGAGCCGTGGTGGGTGGTGAGACCAGCTGGG
Source organism: Glossophaga mutica (assembly GCA_039655065.1). Classification (NCBI taxonomy): domain Eukaryota; kingdom Metazoa; phylum Chordata; class Mammalia; order Chiroptera; family Phyllostomidae; genus Glossophaga; species Glossophaga mutica. The sequence continues at coordinate 29,080,684 of CM077315.1, forward strand.
CAGAGAGACGGGCATTTCCAGCAAGCTGCTAAGAACCAAGTCAGCCATGGCAAGGACATCTGTCTGCTCAGACCCGTGAAGCCCACTGAATCCACTCACTCATACCAGTTCTAGGAAGGCCAGATGAAGCTCGCTGAGGCAGTAAGCAGATGGGCCCCCTTTCCCAGCACGTTCCTCAGGCTGCCACTTATCTCCGGAGCCTTTCGGGGTTCAAATGGAAGAAAGCATCACTAAAAGGCTCAACTCTGACCCCTTCAGGAGTATACAGAATGTTCTTAGAATTAAAGCCAGACGTGGACCCTGGGAGGCACAGGAAGTGGAGCTGGGCGCAGGGGGTTGTGGGCTGGCGCAGAGCCCTAAACCCTGGTCCCCTGCCTAGAAACACCCATGCCTGAGTGGGAGCAGCAGAGGCCTTGGCTCCCGCTGCATGTTTCAGGTCAGGCCAGAGAGGAAGCGAGCTCGGAGTCCTCGCTGCCCGCTGAGAACCTCTGTGCGAGGACTGCATTCACTCCAGTGAAGGCACTCTTGTCACCGCTGTGGGGCAGCCTTAGTGGCTTTTCCTTCTTGGGATTTCTTTAGGGGTTCTGTGATTCTGAGAATGGATGTAACTTAAACATTGTCGAAGGCTAACCTTGGCCCTCTGGGGTGGCACTGGGGGTGTGTCTGGGACAGGTGCCCCCCAGGTGGTTCGGCAAGCTGGAACCAGCAAAAGCAGTTTCACAGGAGGTACTAGGCAAGGTGGGAAGTGGGTCAGGGGAGGGTGGGAGAGCACGTTCTCAAATCCCACTGTGTTCTCTTAGCGTAGGGAGCCTCTTGGGCATCAGCAGAGAGGAGGGAAGTCTGTGCGCACAAAGGACCACTTCTCCTGACTCACCGTAAACATTTTCATCCCTTCCTCAATGCCCCGCCCCCTGCCCCATGGGGCCTGAGCAGGTCGCACCCACGCACTCCGCTGCCATTCCCGACACCGGGGGGCCGGCCTGCTCTGGATGCACCAGAAATGCAAACCAAAAGGAGGTAAGTCGGCTGTTACGCTGGCCCCCAGGCCCAACCACCTGGGCCGAGGGTTCCCACACCTACTGCCCGGCTCTGTTCACCATCCAATCCTTAGTCCCGTAGGGCTGGTCAGTGCAGAGCTACACAGAACTGGCCCAAGCACAGGAGAGACAGTGGCCAGAGATAGGAAACACTTCAGTTGTCTCAGCCTGCCTCTCCTCACCCCACGCACCTTCCCCACCTGGCTCCGTCCGTCTCCCTGACTGCTCAGATGGAGACCCTGCCCGATGCTTCTCTCGGCTCCAGGCTTCTCTCTTCCCCAGGGAATCTCCTACGGGAAGGGACAGCTGTTGCCTAAGACGGGCTTCATCCTGCCTGCACACCTGTTCTGGCATTTATTACACTAAGAGCCTATTGACAGGGCCTGTGGGTCACTCCTCTCTGTGTCTCTACTGCCCCTGGCACAGCATCCAAAAAGCTAATGGAAGGGCAGTGAGCTGGCTGGGTTAGAGGTTGCAGAGATGGGATCCAGTTCCCAGCACCCACCCCAATCTTCCTGCAGGACCAGGGAAGGGATGGGGTCCCCAGAAGAGTGACCTAGGCTGTGCCCACACGGGGCTTGTCTCAATGGTGGGCTGCTTGGGAAACACATTTAGGAAGGGAGCCAAGGAACCCCTTGCTGAAAACAGAAAGAATACTCAGCTGAATCTTCATTTCCTTTGGGTTCTGGGCTTCTCCCCATGTTTGCTCCACTGGTCTTCCAACCAAAATGCACTCCTGTTTTCTGCTGCAGGCCTGCTGGACTTGCCCATTCCTGCCTCAGTTTCCCTCTGCCCAGATATAAGTGCAGCCTGGTGTGTGGCTGCATCTGTGGGTACATCAGTCCACATCTATAACCACATACTCTTGTTATGGAGAGTACCAGTCATCTGGGATAATCCCATAATGCTTAGATGAGCAGTGCCTTCTTCCCCGGGGCTCCAGCTGCGTGGAGCCTGCTATAAAGGCACCCTGGGTCTTTGAAAACGGCCTCTTAGCCCAGAAGTAATTTGGCAGAGAGCTTACCTGACCTTGGGGCAGGCATTTTATCAGCAGGATCTACAAATGGCTTTTGAGCTCCTCAGAAGGCAGGCTGCTGAGTAAATTCCAGAAATTATAGGTGATTAGCAGAACAATGCTGCTCCAGAAGGTCTAGCTCTCAGCTGCCGGGCAGGACCAGGCAGGAAGCAGGGCGGTGGAGGTGGCCACAGTAGTCTCCCTAAGTCCTGCAGAGGGAGGCGTGCTAGGCAGGCCAGGAGAGACCACAGCTAGATTCTCAGACCCAGAATCGTTACGTCCTCTTTGCCTAGGCCAACTATTAAAGCTGAGTTTCAGAAGCACTCGATCCCAGTATATTCTGAGCTGTGAAGGCTGCTCTCTCCGTGGGTGCATTCTGACACCGAGTCCCAGGATGTGAAACTTCCCCGAGGTATCCAGGACATTTGGACTGTGTACATGCAGGGGACTCTGTTTTGTGACATTTTCTTCCCATTACAAAATGGACTATCCTGTTTTCAGCTTGCTTCTCCTTGATGCCATTAGCGGAGCACATTTTCCTATGCTTATCGGCCGCTTGGGTATCTTTTGGGAAGTGGTGGATCAATTGAGTTACCTTTTTCTTTTAAAAAAAAATGACCTGTAATGTTAAATATATTGGGATAGATATCTTGCATAGAATTCTTTTGTTGCATAATTACATTATAAATTTACATCTTCTTTCTGTCTCTGGCTTCCCTTTTCATTGTCCTCATTGTATTTTAATGAATGAAAGTTTGTGATTTTAAGGTAGCACAACTTATTATTTCTTTGTGTCCTGTTTAAAAATCTTTGCCACGCCCTGGCCAGTGTGGCTCAGTCAGTTGGAGTGCCATTCTGTAACCGAAGGGTTGTGAGTTCAGTTCCTGATCAGGGGATATACCTACATCTTGGGTGTGGTTCCCGGCCCAGGTGTGTACGATCCCTGGCCCGGGCAGACGCGGGAGGAAACCGATCGATGTTTCTCTCTCACATCCATGTTTCTCTCTCCCTTCCTCTCTCTAAAAAGGCAATGAAAAAAAATGTCCTCAGGTGAGGATTAAAAATAAATAAATAAACAAACAAAACTAACTCTTTGCCAAGCCCAAAGTCATGAATACATTCTGTTATTTTTTGGAAACTCTATCATTTTACTTTTCATCTTTTGGCCAATAACCCACAAGATACCGTTACATATCACCAAAGCTTCTAAAATTAAAAAGACTAGTGACAAAGTTGGGTGAAGACATGAGAAATTGGAGCTCTCACACACTGTGAGTTGGGTGTTCAACTGACAGCATACCCTAAAAACTGAACAGGCCGCCCCCTCCCCCCCGCCCCCGGTTCATGTCTACATAAAACCGGAGAACTGCGTATGTATGCCCATGAGAAAGTACATGTAAGATAAGAATGTCAATCGGCTGCAGCAATACTCGTATCAGCCCTCCCAACGTGGGCACAAAGGTCAGAAGGCATCGGCTGGAAACAAATGGTAAAGGCTTATTCAGGGTTCTTAGGGTTTGCGAATCATCAGCACAGCTGGGTAATGCCGAGAGTGCTCTGAAGAAGGAGAACTGAGAGTTCTTCCAGTGAAAAGTATGTTTTTCAGAACAGTCCTGCATTCCTAGCCTCTGGATTGGTCCAAGCCAGTGATCCTCTAGCTCAGTGGTCCCCAACCTTTTTGGCATCAGGGACCTGTTTCATGGAAGACAGTTTTGCCATGGATGGGGCGGGTGGGGGGCGTCACAGGAGGCGGAGTTCAGGCGGTAATGCGAGTGAAGCTTTGCCGTTCACCTCCTGCCACGTGGCTGGGGCCCTAACAGGCCACTGAGCAGCGCCAGTCCGTATGTGGAGGTCGGGGTGCGGAGGTGTGCGCGCTGGGGACCCTGCTCCAGACGATTTGTGTTCTAGACTGTAACTGCTCTTCCCTAAGTCCTTCGGGGGCAATCAGAGGGTTATCTATGAGGACCTATATATCCATGTCTCCAGGCATAACTGGGGAGTGGGGTTCAGAAGTTTTTTAGGTTCCCAGGCTAGTTAAAGCAAGCTTTTGCTTCCTCGGCCTCAGCCTACTTAAGTAATTTAGCAGCTTGACTATAGCGACTTCACTCTACTTCCTCACTCATTCTTCACCACCACAGGCTGGGAAGGCAACGTAAATGAGAGGAAGACATGTAAGCTGCGGCTATCTTTGGAGAACGATGTTTTTATCCACTCATTTATTCATTCAGTAGATGCTCACTGAATGCTTACTGTGAATATGTACTTATCAGTCTGACCCAGAGTATGTTCTAGAATTGTTAACACATTAAGAATTTTTTTCAGTGCAGCCCTAACACATTCTGCTAAGTGCTAGCACAGGTATTACTCGCTCTGGCCTTCATGACATCACTGCAAGCAGGGGTTATCACCCTCATTCTTCAGACAAGACTGGAGGTATAACTTGAGCACAACCACAGAACCAGAAAGAGGCAAAGCTGGGATTCACACTGGCACTGACTGCTCACTACCACACACTTCTTCTATTAGCCGACAGTAGACACCACTGACGGACGCATTGGGAGTTATCAAGGAAAAAACGAGGCTCTGCTGGGGGCAAGTCTCTTTAAAAATATATTTTATGCCCTGGCTGGTGTGGCTCAGTGGGTTGAGCTGTGCAAAATGAAAGGTCACTGGTTCGATTCCTAGTCAGGGCACATGTCTGGGTTTCAGGCTAGGTCCTCAGTTGGGGGCATATAAATGAAAGGTAACTGATCTATGTCTCTCTTGCACCTCAATGTTTCTCTACCTCTCTTTCCCTCCCTTCCCCTCTCTCTAAAAAATAAATTAAAAAATTTCAACAAAAATTTCTCACCCAAGAACATATTTATTGATGAGAGAGAGAGAAAGAAATATCGATCAGTTGCCCCGACTAGGGGGGATCAAACATGCAACCTAGGTATGTGCCCTGACTGGAGATCAAACCTGCAAACTTTCTGGTGTACAGGACAACGCTCCAACTGAGCGACCTGGTCAGGGTAGGAAGGGTCTCTTTTTTTGAGAACATCCAATCCTGAGAAATGACCAACTCTTCTTTAGTAACGAGAAGGGGACCTAGAGGGCAGGAAATCCAGGCTTTAGTTGATCCTCAGCGCCTGGGGCACACCCAGGGGCCCTGGCACACTCAGCAAGTTTCCTGCTTTGGGGCAGACCCCCCAACCCCTCAGAACTGTCCCCTGCCAGGGGGAGGACCCTTGCCCACAGAACACGAGCATTCTGAAATTCAATTATTTACAGATTTATCGATGGTTTCTGGAATGTTTCAGACAGAGCTAAATATAGGATGCTATTCTGCTTTACAACGCAACACAATTCAAGCCAAAAGTTTCCTCCAGTCAAATTCCAGTGAATACTCTGCTGGCACTTATATTCTAACAGCAAAGACCAGATGCAGTTCTTGACAGTTCTAAAGGTGGGCTACATCTCACATGCTAAAGAAAAACCTCCAGATCATAGCGAGGAAATGTCCACCCCAGGAAGTTAATTCTTAAGGAAGAAAAGGCTTCTTAGAATGGTCATTTATTTCTAGGAAGTAATAAACTCGATCAGATTTTGCATCCCACACAAGAATATCTTAAGCAATTTAAGGAGTAATAGTCAACACTGTGAAACAAACATGTTTACCCTCTGGATTCTGAGGTGTGTGGAAGTGAAGTCAGATTAACCTGTCACCCGCCCACTGGAGAGCGGATGGGGGAACACAAACCACCGTCTGCGCCAGGCTCTCTATTGCACTGAAGGAAAAATCCAGTGCTTAAGAGACAGCGAGTTGACGAGAGCCTTTGCAAACGTCAATCAGTGAGTGGAAGTCTATTTTTAAATTCAGTTCTCCTCACTAAAATTGCTAAAAATGTCCACAGGGTATAGAGATGAATGACCATGGCTATTTTCCGTTATCATGATGTCATAAAGCAGCTACTGTGTTAAGACAGCAATAATCCTAAAAAGGGGCAGTTTTAGAGGCAAATATTTTTCTTCTGAAGGCCAAACATGAAAGGTAGGACAGAAGAGGTGAGAATGACTACATGCAAGAACAATAGGTTTTCCAAGTACATCAATCAGAAAAATAAGCTGTTAAACCAAAGCTAATTATGCAAGAACTTTTTACTCTGATCAGGCTGACAAACAGCAGATCCCAGGAAAATTAACTTGAAAATTTTAATTACTCAAGGTTTCTAAGTTGTTTTCTATATTAACCTAATTCCATCAGAACCAGCAAAATCAACTTTTCCTTAGCAAGCATGTTGCTTTTTATGAATGAAGTTACTGCTTACTTTTCCATGTTTAGTATCCCCCGTTCTCAAATGCCACCCTGATTAGAAACGAAAAATATTTTTGTCCTACTCTACTCACCTCTGAATGGATGGATGTTAGGCAAGAGATCAATTTTCACCAGGCTGCTTTTGAGCGTCTGGATGGCTCTGCGGTGTTATCCCCCCACACACGCCCTCTCTCCTTTCCAAGCCCTTCAGCTTAAGAACATTGTGACCAACCAAGATTTCCTCCATCTACAAATATGCTTTGTGTTGCTCCTTTCAGTCTTTTCTATATGAAGGCAGAGTAGGAACACATTTCCTGCTCTATTTGATAGGCTCTCTTTTATCCTGGGAGGGCCGGCCTGGAGGCCCCAGGGCCAACAGCAAGGCTTATTCAGACCAGAAGGAGGGGGCCCAGCGAGGCTCTTCCCATCTCTAAAAGGATAGAGGCAGGTACTGTATCTTAGAAATGTTTTTTCCACAAATGTGTTCTTTCCTTCTGAATATTTAATATGCCTTCTGAAAATCTAAGCCTGACTCGGCCAGGAGAGGACCAGGATCTAGGCTAAAATCCAAACCGGAAGCTGGCGCGTGCTCTGGGGAAGCTGGCGCGAGGGTCCCCTGCAGCCATTCCACACAGAGGTGGAAGTGAAGGAAAACCACGGTGGTTTTCGGACTGTCTTTAAAATACCTCCCCAACTAGCCACACCTCGCTCGATTCCAAATAGCTCTGACCTTGAACCAGACGTAGCACACTCATCCGAATCCCGGGAACACACAGCCTGTTCTGTGGTAAACGCTCGAAGTGACTCCTCTTTCTTTTTGAAACAAACACAAACCCACCTGGAACAAGACCGCCCAAGGTCCCGGATCTGAGGTGAGGACAGCGGGAAAGATGAAGCGTGCCACCGACCCACCACCCCTTGGTTTGCGTTCCCTACACAAAGTAATGTCAGCTTCCAAAATTAAGGGTGAGGAGTGTTTGAAGGAAGGGGGAGAATGTGGTGGATCAAATAAAGCGCATCTATTAGAGGCAATGTCTGAAAAAGTTTTCCTGTTTGTCAACAGAAAATGAATGCTGGGTCATAGACCTTCATGTCATCAGATAGTAGGAAAGATAGGATTCTTTGAAGTCTGCACACAATAATTCACATAAAAATGCAACGGTACCATCAGATTTCCCCAATAACTTCTTATGACTAGGTCAAAAAAATTTAACCACAGTAAGTTCTGTGTATAAACATTACAGACAAGCTCTGTAAAACTTGGGGAGTCTAAGTTTTGTTTTGCTCATGTTACTTCAAATACAAAACAAATAATGAATAAGAATCACTTAGATAATCATGCAAGTTGGAGTGAGGTCTGATTCTTGCCTTTTAAAAATAATCTTAGTACTGTTCTGTGTTTCCTTTTTGATTCCGTAGGTTACAAGCTTTCTGGTCGATGGAGAAGCATTGCACTGCACTCCCATTCCCATGATGTTTGTTTTTACCCAGTGGTGAAGGTTGCTCAGGCAACAGTGGCTTTATTCCCACTGTGCAGAGTTGCGGCAGTGCACTCCGCACCACGCGGGGCAGTGCTGTTCATAGCTGTAGCCTCCTCACCGCTGAAGAGCAACACACAGGTTCTCAGGCATCGGCTGGGCACCAGCACACCATGCGCCTGCCCAATCCCAGGACTGGGTGATAGTAACTCAGACAGGACGAAAACTCACACACGCTCTCATTCAGGTGTAAGATATGGGCTTTTTTTTTTTTTTAAAGATAATTCATAAGGCTTAAAAAGCATCCTTTCCAGATTATAAAAGATTAGTTAAAACTGTTTAATAGGAACGGTTTTGGACAAGCAGAAATAGCTCTGACTGGGAGGACTATGGCAACATACAGCTGGGAAGGACCCCACAGGATGGTCAGACCGGACGGTCTGCACCTCTGCTAGAGGCTCCGCGTTAAAAAGACGGCTTTCGGGACATTCTGCCCTCTTTCAAGGCACACGCCACTTCTGAAAACTGTTAGCTTTCCACACAGGCCATGAGATATTTTATTTACATTTAAAAATAGCTTTTCTTCTTCAGCCTAGTGGAAATGCCCAGAGGCTAGTCACTGAAACCCCTCCTTTAACACAGATGCAGAACAGCTTTGTTGATCTCCGGATTCGTCCAGTCATTCCGGATGTCATCTAGGTGGTTATCGAAATCGACGAGTGTTTCGTAGGACCTGCTATCCAGGAGCGACGCTGAGATCCTCTGGGCTTCCGGCCAGTCTTCACAGTAATCACTGTGAGGTGAAACAGGAGAGAGATCAACCTCTTAACAAAGCAAGGTTTGGCTTTTCAACAGAGTAAACAGAAAACCAGCCCCACACACACAGCGGTATAAAGGAAGACAATGAATACCAGCAAACAAGTACATTTTAAACAATATAAAACGTGGATAAAACAAGACACCCTCCAGATGAAATGCTGAAAAAGCTGGAGGTAGATGACTGGTACTTCCTGAGTGATTACAAATAAGCCAAACCAAATGCCTCGAAAGGGGCTCTGGCTTATGGAGAGGTGCCCTGGGGTTTGGGAAGACCCCGTGTAACACTCGGGTTTTCTCCATGGCTCTGAAGCCCTTTGGCCTTGGTCCCCCAGGGGCCCAGGAACATGCATGCCTTCTGTATGAGGGCTGTACACACCCCTGGAGAACAGGCTCACTGACAAACACGGGAAGCTGGGATCAGCTTTCCGTGGGACCTGGGTCCCCGCCACAGGCCCAGGCACAGCCTGCACGCAGGTTGTTCTGAGGACACGGCACTCACTAGTGTGGGTCTCTGCACCGCCATTTGTTTTCATGGTGTTCGTACACATGGATTGTGGGCACCACACAGTCCATCGTAAACTTAGTGTTGTCCACCTGCGCACAAGACAAAGGACACGGTTGTGAACAGAGCTAATAAAAGTCAAGAGCCAGCACCTTTCTAGAGGTCATTAGGCACCTCCTTGTGGCCCACAGCAGAAGCCTTGCCCAAGAGCGTACAGACACTGGAATGTGATGTGTGGAATTGCACACGTGTGGCCTACAGTAAACTGTGCGTTATGCAGGATAAACACCATTTGTTTTGTTCACGAAAATGGAACTTTCAAACATTGCTTCCTCCCTCCCTGGTAGAATTGTCTGAATTGAGATTATTTAACAGGCTCTTATGAGGGGAGACTAAAAAATACCCCCAAAACTCCAGAATTTATTTTTAAAAAGTTGTGTATTTATTCTTACATGTTTAAACTTCAGTCACCTTCAAAGTGTTCTCCATTTGATGCAATACACCAACTGAGACTTTTTTCCATCACTCAAAACAGTTTTTAAACTTGTCAATTTATATGCTTTTTAGAGCTTCTGCCATTTTTTGTTTCACCTCTTCCACACTGGCAAAACATTTCCCTTTGAGGAATTTTCATCCCAGGAAACAAAAAAAAGATGCTCAGAGCATGAGATCCATTGTATAGGAGGGTGGGGCATGGGGGTCATGCCATTTTTTGGTCAAAAACTGCTGAACACTCAGCACACGGTGTGGGCAGCTGCGCTTATAAATCACCCAGCATGAAATGGGCAAATGCATTGAAAGTCGTCAAAAACAATTCACTGAGGCTGAACGCAGCCTCTCACAACACCATCAGCTGGTATATGGATACAGATGGGTTCCTACAACACTCACCGAGCAGGGGAAGCCTGTACTACAAGGGGCCCACCTTCCACAAGATAATTCCACGTTTGGCGGGGGAGGTCCCCTCTCGTATGTCAGCTACCTATGTACCTGAGTCCCTAACAAGTTCCCAGCTGGTGCTCATGCTGCCAATGTAGGGACCCCACTTTCAGAACCACTGAACTGGAATGACTCCCTGCTTTTGGAGACCTGTGTGCCGTGACTGTAAAGGGTGGCACTGGTCTGAATGTCTGCAGAAACGAAGACCGCTTATACAGCAAAGCTCTCTGTTAGCAAGAAAATGCTCAGTAGCCATCCTGTAAAGAGAAAACGCCATGGGCAATCAAGAGAGACTTACCATGATGAGAGCAGTATCGCTGAAGCCCTCAGCAATTCTGGAGGCCACCTTTTCTGCAACCTGGTTTGGACTGCAAAAGAAGAACCAGTGACTTTACCACATACTGGCTAATGCCACTCAACACTGCCTACCTACAGCACAGCACACAAGCAACAAAAAAAGACCAGCAGTCCATGTGCAATGACTTGTACTGAGAACAGGGAATGCTGCAACCGCAATGGGGCACACAATGCAAAGGGGGTTCTATCTCATCCCCCCAGCAAGCCCTTGCGAAGGGGATCCTGAGACGGCATCTTCTAAATAGAAAGGCTTCCTGGAACCCAGAGGAGAGCACCATCCAAAGCACTTAGATGAACTGCTGCTGAATGCTCCAGGCTAGAGGCCTCCTTGGCCCGTCTTTTCCATTTGCACAAGCTCCCAAAGTGACTCTGTCCACTTCTTAGCTGCTGGCCATCAAGTCTCCCACTTTTTCTTAAAAACAACAACAACAACAACAACAACAACAACAACAACAACAACAAAACCTCTCCAAAATTCCTAAGCCATTCCAAATCTTTTCCATGCTTGTCACCCTTCAATTGCTGGCCCTAGCCCAGTCCCATCCAACCTTGATAAATGACAACTTCTAACTTAAACGACAACTTCCCAGCTCCGACATCATCCCTGGCTACCCCCCATAAACAAAGTTATCTTTCTATCCTATTTCAGGAAGAGGCACCCTGCCACCCCTGGGTCCATTCAGGGCCTTATTTAAAATGTATTCTTTCTGTCAAAGCTGACAGCTCTGCTGTCAAATTTGAGTAAGTCTTTTCCTTTTTAGGATAAAAAAATTACTTAACTGGTTCCCTCTAGCCACTGCGTAACCTCTCTCCTCCCTTTTAACCACATTTCTTAAGCTTCTGTAGTAAGTCAGTGATGTCCGTCCTGCTCTATTTTCTTACACAACCGTGCAGTCTGGTTCTTCCCCCTTGCCTCTGCAGGCCGGCACCCTCGAAACTACCAAACACCTGCCACCCTTCCGAGACCCCCAGCTGGAATCTACCGCGGCCAGGCGGGCTAACCTATTTCTAATTGCTCTGACCGAAGTCACCTTGCCCACTTTTCTTCACTCACCGGGCACTGCAGATTCTCCCCTTGCCTCTGCCTCCTTCACTCTCTGTTATTCACTTTGTTCAGGTTGTCACCACAGCCAGGAGGTTTCTAAAACTGCTTCCTAACTGGTCTCAATTTCTAGGCTCTTCTTATCTGATACACCCTGGAAACTCTCTTTAGAGGAATTCTCCTAAAATGAAACGTTTACACACACACACCCTGCTGCTCACCTGTGCTTGTAAGATAAAAGCCCACCTTTGTCAGACTGGCGAATCCAGGCCTTGCTTACCATGGACCTAGCTACCATTCCTATCCACAGGAGCAAAGCTCTGTGGCTTTAATTTTATCAAATTATTACTTAGTTACTTATTTAGTAAAACTGTCTATGTATCAAGCCTCCTCACTTACTGTCCTGTTTGGAATGCCCTTCTATACCAATTTCTGCTTGAATGTCTTCCCATCTTTAATGCCTAGAAAATGCCACCCTTTCGGGGATGTATTGCCAAGCTACCTCAGGTGAGGTCTATTTGTCCCTTCTCAAAACACTGTTACTTGTAAAGGCTTTGACACTTAATGCTTGGCATGCAGTTGTCTTTTTTTTTTTGCATCTTACTTCTCCTGCACAGTTATTCTCAGCTTTTTTTAAAAAAAGATTTTATTTATTTATTTTTAGAGAACGGGAAGGGAGGGAGAAAGAGGGAGAGAAACATCAATGTGTAGTTAGTTGCCTCTTGTGCATCCCCTACTGGGTACCTGGCTTGCAACCCAGGCATGTGCCCTGACTGGGAATCAAACCAGCAACCCTTTGGGTCTTAGGCCAGCTCTCAATCCACTGAGCCACACCAGCCAGGGCATAGTTTTTGGGTTTTTTGTTGTTGTTGTTGTTGTTGTTGTTGTCGTCGTCATCGTTTGTTTTGTTTGTTGGAAAGAATTGAAGGAAAGGGAGGGAGAAAGAGAGGGAGAGAAATGTCAGTGTGTGGTTGCCTCTCATCTGGCCCCTTCTAGGGACCTGCCCTGCAACCCAGGCGTATGCCCTGACTGGGAATCAAACCTGTGACCCTTTGCTTCGTAGGTCTGTGCTCCACTGAGCTACACCAGCCAGAGCATATAGTTCTTATTTTTAGTGAATGCTTTTTCATTCCTCTTCCCAATAAAAGTCACCTACTTCTATGATAATTATAAATGTTAGGATAATAGTTTTGTAAGTCTCTTCATGGCACATGCTTACAAATCCCTAGAGGCCTGTGCACTTAGCAAATGCCAGTTTCTTTTCCCTTTGCACCTGAGGTGTGAGTGAGTCAGGACCACTGAAGATGCAGAGAAGTCAGGGTGTCTCTTTTTTTTTTTCTTTTTCTTTTTCTTTTTTTAATTTTTAGAGAGCGGGGAAGGGAGGGAGAAAGAGAGAGAGAAATCTATGTGTGAGAGAAATATGGACCAGCTGCCTCTCACACACCCCCAACTGGGGACCTGGTCCACAAGCCAGACATGTGCCCCAACCTGGAATCAAACCAGCGACCGTTCAATTTACAGGCCTCCTCTCAATCCACTGAGCCACACCAGCCAGGGCTTAAACTGTTTTTTATGGTTGTTTTAATTTTTCTTAACATAATACTTAAAATCAACATATGGCTATAAATTCTCAATTTTGAACATGGGAATCGAATAATTAGATAAAATAATTTATTTTTATAAAGCACTATTAATCTGCTTTTTCCAGTTCAATCACAAGGAAAGGTTAGTAGTTGGATAGTGTGTTTCTTTAAATAAACTCAGAATAATTAATGTAGTTTTATGGTCATTAAAATATATAGCTCAGACCCTGCTTCAAAAAGCTGAGACTCAGCCCCGGCTGGTGTGGCTCAGTGGAGTGAGTGCTGGTCTGCAAACCAAAGGGTTGCCGGTTCAACTCCCAGTGGGGGGGCCGTGTGAGCAGCAACCACATACTGATGTTTCTCGCCTTTTTCTCCCTCCCTTCCCCTCTGTCTAAAAATAATAAATAAAATTTTTTAAAAAAGAGCTACTATAGAAAGGACATAAGCATCCCTATGTTCACTGCAATGTTATTTACAGTTGCCAAGATATAGAAGCAGTCTAAGTGCCCATCAATAGATGAGTAGATAAAACAACCATGGGACATTTATACAATGGAATACTACTCAGCTGTAGGAAAGAAGATTTACCCTTTGCGACAGTACGGATGGACCTGGAGAACATTATGCTAACTGAAAGAAGCCAGTCCGAGAAAGACTAGTACCATATAATTTCACTCATACGTGGACTCTAATGAACAAACTGAACTAAAAAGGAATATGGGGACAGACTCATAGATGGAGAGCGGGTGACAGCTAGTGGTGGGGGGAGGTTAGGGGGTGGAGGGATCGAGGAAAAAGGACTCATGGACATGGACAACAGTGTAGGGACTACTGTGCAGAAGGGGGTGTAAGTGACTAAATGGTAATGGAAAAAATACAATAAAGATAGATTTACAAATTTAAAAAAACCCCACCATTTCAGATGCTCAAGAACTCAAATTTAAAATTTATTCTTTTAAAAAAAGTTTTTAAAAATTGTAGTTAATAACCACCAAAGAATTTGACAGAACTGCCCATTTTGTTTACGTTTCCTGTATTTTGCACTTAGTCTCAGATACTGACCTACCTCAATCCTAATGTAAAACCATTGCATTATGATATTAAAGTCAGTACTCTGTTTTCTGCCAGGCCATTTCAACCTCTGTTCCTGCAAAGAGTCAGCTGCCAAATGAAACTGCAGGAACTCTGGAGACAGAGACCACTTTGCTAAGCCTCTTCCCAACCAGCACAAAGCTATGCATTTACTCCTGAGATCTCATATTTTTACAATTTGTATCTAAAAGCTTTTTAACCCTGGCTGGTGTGGTTCAGTGGATTAAGTGCTGGCCTGTGAACTGAAAGGTCGCCAGTTCAATTCCCAGTCAAGACAGATGCCTGAGTTGCTGGCCAGGTCCCCAGTTAGGGGCGTGCAAGAGGCAACACATTGATGTTTCTCTCCCCCTCTTTCTCCCTCCCTTTCCTGCTTTCTAAAAATAAAGTCTTAAAAAAAATAAAAACTTTTTATTGAGTATCTACCTCAAGCTAGGGCACAGTGCCTGGTACCGAAATTTATCAAAATGAAATGCTAATTATGATGCAAAACACCAGTAATTATGATATGATAAAATGAAAGGGTGTAAAATCCTCAAGTTTAGGAAATGAGTAAAATGGTTATAAACACCTTATATTTCTTTTTTAAATGTGAAAACAATGAATGGTCCTTCTCTGAAAAAAGTACTCACAGGACTAGTAATTGTACCAGTTCCTACTTGGAACCAAGCACAAAGCTAAAATGCTGCTTGTTGCTTCACTCTAGCCTTACAACCACTCTAAGGCATGAACTTCTAGCTCCACTCCACAGATAGGACCACTGAGGCCAAGGAGGTGAATCAGTAAGTCACCTGGGATTTGAAACTAAGTCCACCTGGCTCCAAAGCTTATGCTGTAGAAACTGTTCATTAGCTGGTATTTCTAAAAGAGCACATTTTTAGCTAGGTCTGGCTGAAGAGAGGAGGAGAGATTTTTAGGTACAAGCAAATAGTACTGAAGAAGGAAGCTGGCACGTCCCAGCTCCTGAGCTTCCAAGCTGTGTGTCCTCTGTGCAGGGTCTGCCTCTGGCTGGAGTTTCTTTACCTGAGCATCCTTGTGAGGGTTAGACAGCAATGCCAGTGAAGCCCCAGGCCAGGTGCAGTGTTAGGGACGCCAGGCTTGCTCCCAATCCAGCACACAGCACCAGCACACAGCACCAGCTCGTGGCAGGGTGGATGAAATCCTGAGGTAGAGCCAGGGAACTGGGGCCCAGAGAGCGCCTGTGTGCTGTCATCCCAGCAGAGGCTTCAACAGGGGTTGTTTTGAGCCCAGTGTTGCGCTTGTTAGTCCACCTCCCTCGGAGTCCCTACTGGGCCCAGTCCTCCGAGGGTAAGAGGGTTTTTAATCCCTGAAGTGCTTTTGTGTCTCATCAGTGACAGCAATACTTGGTCACGAGCTTATTGTATTATTTCCAAAAATGTGACTGAGTGCAACCTCTCGCCTATGCTGGGCCAAGCGGACAGAATTCCAGCAGTGGAGGTCTGAGGTCTTTCACCACATCCCCTAACGCCTGGACCCTAGAGTCGGTCAGTGTGAGGCCGGTGCGCCAGTGCCTCCCATTACATACCGACCGCACTCCGTCCTGGCTGAGGAAGGTCAGAGGGAGGTCAGGGTGTGGTTCCTCTCGGCCTCTCCTTGTGAGGTCACATCATGCCGGCTACTGGCCAAGTCCCTCCACCAAAGGGAACTGCTCCTCTTGAGGATGACTTCTATTTTCTTAAAACATTTTATTTTTTATTCCCATTGACATATAGTATTATATTAGATTCAGGTGTATAACACAGCAATTGGACATTTATATACTGTATTTTTCGAACTATAGGACGCATTTTTTTTTAAAACCACATTTTTTGTTTTAAAATTTTCTCCGCTATTTTCCTCCTCTAAAACCTAGGTGCATCTGGGGTCCGCACCATAAGATGCACCTAGGTTTTAGAGGAGAAATATAGGGGGAAAATTTTTGAAGCAAAAAATATGGTTAAAAAAAAAAAGTGCGTCTTACAGTCCGAAAATATGGGTAACTTATGAAGTGATCATCAGCCCATAAGTCAAGTCAATGACACCCAGCTGACACCACACATACAAAAGTAGTGAGTACATTCCCTCTGCTGCACTTTATACACCCCCGTGACTGTTTTTATAGCTGGCAATTTATTTATCTACTGGCTTTCGTCACCAGCTTTAGGTTACTGCACCGCTCTCTCATGAGGTCTCTTACATACTTCCCACACCTTTGGAGATAATCTGCCTATTAAGCCCCCCTCAAATTGTCCTAACTTTAGCATGTCATCTGTTTTCCTGTTGGGACCGAGACATAGGCAGAAATAAAGCAGACTTCTCTGCTTTACTCATTCATTACAAAGGAACCAGGAGCCAATATGAAGGAAGCAGCACATACCACATTTTCATCAGTATCAGACCCTTTACAGCACCAAACCTAAAAGTTGTTTTATTTAAGCCAAAGAGAGTGGTATTTTCTCCTAATGATCTGGCCTACATCGTTCGTAGTTTGGGAATGGGAAGCGAGGCAGATGAGGCTCGGTGGGGACAGAAGTTGGAGGCCCATGACCATTGCTTTCATTGCATGAATTTTCTTTCAGCAAAATAAAGAAGATACAAAACAGAATCCGAAAGTTAATATAAATGTTTAGACTTTCTGTTGTTTGGAATTACCCACCCCACGGTTCCCCTCGAATACTATAAACAAGCACAGAGGGCGGGGAAGGGCTTTGTTCTCTCAGACTCTACATCTCCAGCCTACAGAAGGCCAAAAAGCACAGCAGAGATGTCTCTGTCCGCCATGTGACCCTCCTTTCAGACCAGGGCTTTTGCACAAACATACCTGGCATCCTTTACTCGTTCATTAGCTTGATAATAACCAGCAATCACATAGCTATTATCTTTGCACCATGAATCAATCTGAAAGAGGAACAAAAATTGGGAAGAAAAGATAAATGATTTCCCCTTAAATATCAAGTCTCAATAAACACAGGAGACCCCTTCCTCCCAAATAGTGAGACAATACACCATATAAACCTGTATCCTTCTCCCCAGAAGGGCTACAATAATGACATAGGTGTTCACAGAAAAAAGGTCACACCAACTTGCTTTCCATGGTCCCCTCACTCTTACTGGGGGGGGGGGGGGGGGGGCGTGTTTTTCCGTAGATGAGGACTCCGTAATTGCCAGATGGGGTGGGGCTAAGCATGAGGACTGATCCCCTTGCCAAGTCCTTGCAGAAGGCCCCAATGCTGAGACATATTAAACAGGTGCAGCGCTGTGGGGAGGTGGGGAAGGGGAGACCATCTTTACCCATCTTCTTATAATATGAAGAACTAAGGCATTCTGGGGCTTGAAAAATATCTAAGATCATTTAAATCAATCCTTCACAGATAAGCAGACTAAAGCTCAAAGGTTCAAAGTCTGAACAGCCACATAGCAGAGCCTGGATGGGAATCTAAGCCTCTTTTGAAAATAAACCCTTTTATACTACACTTCAGTATTTCTAGCCAACACACCATGAAAAGCCCTTCACACTGGGATGCAGGATAAACAGGCACACACACAGGTGGGTAAATACAGACAGGAATGCCCCCATGCACTCACGCACACACTCAACTTCCTGTGGCATGCTTTTAAATGGGAGCAAGGTGGGTGACTTTGAAAGTTTTTTTGTCTGTTTTGTAATGCCACCCCTTTCTCATCAGATTTAGCTTCCTGCAGGTCTAATGCCATTGTTAAAAACAAAAGGTCACCTTAACTGTTTTGCCATAATGGAGTTTTAATAATATACTGCAATAAATTCTATTCTCAGTCTGCAGAAGAGGGAAAAAAATTGATCCTCACTTTTTTCACAGTGAATTAACTGGTTAAAAATGTACTTCTTTTTTTGTTTAATATAGCTCTATGGTTTTGTCTTGAATTCTGGTTCGGACCTCAGACAGTCTCCTTTATGACTAAAAGCAGACATTACAAGATGGTTACAGTTCAAGGTTCCCTGGCTCTCATAAGGATTAGAATAATTCTGGCCCCCTAAGAGCTCACAAATTACCATATTGGGTCAAAACCAAGGCTCCAATTAGATGTTGAACCAATTAGATGTTTTGGTCATCCACCCAAAAGATTAGGGCTATGTCTCCAAAATATTTATAACGGCTCTTTCACTGTAACTTTGCTGCAAATGACCCCAGCATTACTGATTTTGTTTCTGTCACCTCTTAAAGGAACACATTCTAGAAACTTTCTATCGCTGCTTATAGCAGCCATTTCTTTCCTTTTTAAACTTACCTCCATGTAGTTACCAAAAGGTTCAGCCTAGCTTTAAAATGTGATCGTTGGCTCCCTTCCCTACACTCAGAGATTAGTCTCCCCTTTAGTGTGGCCCTCCCAGCCTTTGTATGTAATCAAAGACCAGCCTCTTGAGTGTGTCCTCACTGAAGGCGACCTTCATCTCTGCCCACTTGGCATTTCTCTCCCTGCCTTCTGGTATATGGGTTGTCCTTCTATCTGACTCAGAACTAGAGATGTGTCCCAAGTTTGGCTACTGTCTTAGTTTCCTACTGCCCTTGGAACAAGTTATACAAATTTAGTGGCTTAAAACAACACAAATTTATTGTGTTATAGGTCAGAAATCTACAACGGGTCAGCAAGACTGATTCTTTCTGGAAGCTCTAGGGGAGAATCCTATCCTTGCCTTTTCCAGCACCTGGAGGTCACCCACATTCCTTAGCTAGTGGCTGCATCACTGTGACCTCTGCTTCTGTCCTCACATCTTTGACTGAATGAACTTCTGCTTCTCTTTTTTAAAGAGATTTATTTATTTATTTTCAGAGAGGGGGGAAGAGAAGGACAAAGAGAGGGAACGGAACATTGATCAGGTGCCTCTCACACGCCCCCAACCAGGGACCTGGTCTCCAACCCAGGCATGTGCTCTGACGGGGAACTGATCTGGTGACCTTTTGCTTTGCAGGACAACGCCCAACCCACTGAGCAACCTCAGTCAGGGCTCTGCTCCTCTCTTATAAAGACCTTACACAGGGTCCATTAGGTAATCCAGGATAATCTCCCCATCTCAAAACCCTTAACTTAATCTCATCTGCCAAGTCCCTTTTGCCCTGTAAGGTAACACAGTCACAGGTTCCAGGGATTAGGATGTGAACATTTTTGGGGGCTATTTTTTTGGGCTGATCACTTTTGGGGGCTTTTTTTTTTGGGCTGATCATGTTTAATATGAGGATACAATGGTAAGCAGTCTAAGCAGCTCCGGGATCCCTTTCCTGGGCTGAAGGCAGGGGTATAGGATTCCTCAGCAAACACATTACACACCTTGATGTGCACTTTAACTGATAAGAGCAAATTCCTCCATGAAAAATTTCAAGGGCCCAACCAAACTCCAGCATAAAAATAATGTCCCATATGACCTTGAACTTCTAGCAGAACTCTCTGAAGTAGATACCCTAAAAGTGAATCAGGTCACAAAGTTCTGGCTTGGTTTTAGAAACTTGTGAACGAATGATTTAAATAAGAATAACCAAGTTAACTGTAAGATCGCCTATGATGGGCATGTGTAGTCTACCTATAGCTGTCCAGATAGAGACACAACTGGCTATCAGTTGAGGAACAGAGAACACGAAAGTGAGGAACTCAGAATGGACTAAGGCCTCCCTGCCAGCATCAGAGCCCCCAGAGGTAGGGCACACAAGTTTTAATAAGAAGGAAAGAGTTTTCTTTGAGAGCCTTAAGAATAGTACCAGATATTGTTAGGTGAGAGTGACCTGGTACAAAGTAAAAGTCAGTGTGTGGAAGATGAGCAGTGGGGATGGGTTTGGGGTGAGAATGGGGCAGGCATGACCTTCAGAACCATCCAGTAAGCCCAACAGCTCGTAAAAATCCTGGTGGATTTAAGCAGTAGCTAGCTCAGAAACAGCAACTCGTCCTCCAAAATCGGGCAGTGCAGGGGAGGGCAAAAGACCAGAG
Organism: Glossophaga mutica; assembly: GCA_039655065.1. Classification (NCBI taxonomy): domain Eukaryota; kingdom Metazoa; phylum Chordata; class Mammalia; order Chiroptera; family Phyllostomidae; genus Glossophaga; species Glossophaga mutica. The sequence goes on from CM077315.1 coordinate 29,100,797, forward strand.
AAGCTGCTGTCTGACCTCTGCTCTCGGTGAGCCCATTTCCCTTTGCCTAGCTGCTATAATTCCCTACTCTTCCCACACATTCTGTGAACAATCGAAATGAAAACCAAAAGTTTATAGTAACGCTCTGAACTCTGATGTCAACTTAGTAGAACTACATACGAGAGTCCCAATTTTGCATTTATTCATGCAGTTTCTTTTACTTTTCAGAGAGAAAGGACACTTTTACCTTGTGATAAGCCTGCCACATGTTCAGTGAGTATTTTGGTTCATTTCAGTCCAGACACTAGAACTATAAAAAGTGCTGGGTCCAACCCATTCATTCCCAATGAGACACAGCACGAAGTAGCTTCTTCCAGCAAACTTGCTAACATTTGCATATGTGAGACACCTCACAATTTTCAAAGTGCTACCACCCACCTCACGTGACTATACAACAGCCTTAATGCAGGCAAGGCAGGGACCTGGTAAGAGAGCCATCCTGAGGAGGGCTTGCCACTGACAAGTTGAGGTTGTCTGTGGCAACAAGCAGGCCTGGGAGGCTAAAAGTAGAGGGGTTGTTCATTTCACGGAGAAGAAAAGCTCCTTCTCAAGTGGGATGCTGAGTTTTCTATGGAATGGAAAGAAGCTGGATCCATAAAAGAAGAGCTCTGGAGGTAAATGGGATGGGGACAGAGGGGAAGTCAAAGGGAGGAACTGAAAGGAAGACCCAGAGCAGCCATCTCCCTCTCTCAGGCCAGCACACGAATGTCCTGGAGATAAACAAGGGGCAGAAGGGAAGAGAGGGCTTAGGAAAGGGCCAGAGGAGAGCAGTCCCTGCAAATAAGCACAGAGAAGGTGCATGTGGGGGCAGCAGACAGAACTCTGAACCAAAATCACGGTGATTAGGCCGACTGGCAAATAAGGAAGTCACCTAAGCAGAATGTAACCAAAAGCTGCTCTACTGCACTAGGAAATCAAAGAGGGGAAAGGACATAAAAGGCTTAGAGAAACAGCAGGTTTATGTTAATTGTTTTTTGCTATCAGAAATAATTCCATCACTACCTACGTCAAAGGGTTATAATGGTAAGTAAGATAACAGGCATAAGTACTTAAAAAATACATAAAAAGCACCCAGAAATGCAAGGATTTTTCAAAAAATGGAAAATTATCATGAAAAGCCTTTCAAAGGGCCCTAGCTGGTGTGGCTCAGTGGATTTAGTGCTGGTCTGCACACCAAAAGGTCACAGGATCGATTCCCAGTCAGGGCACATGCCTGGGTTGCAGGCCAGGTTCCCTGGTTGGGGACGTGGGAAAGACAACCAATTGATGTATCTCTCACGCATTGATCTTTCTCTTTCTCTCTTTCTCCCTTCCTTCCTCTCTCTCTAAGAAGTAAATAAGTAAAATCTTAAATAAAAAAAAGCCTTTCAAAGGAATCTAATGTTGCCCTTTGATGGGCTGCATATATCAAGTCTGCCTTTCCCACTTGGTAAAACTAATTATAATACAAAACTCCCTAAATGGAAAAAAAGCCATGAGAATAAAGCCTCATTTATACAGTTTCATAGACTTACAGGCTTAATTAAAATCACATTGACCACAACTGATACACTGACATACTATGGCTTCTTGCACTGAAATCTTTCATCACCCTCAGGTTATAAAGTTGCTAAGCCAAAAACTGAATGATAGAAACTTAAGTACCGTGACTGTAATACAAAATTTTTGGATGGACTCAGATTGCAAATTTTCCTTTATAACTTTATTCAGAAAGTTGCTGAAAAGAAGTTATTGCAGAGGCTCTAGTTTGGACTTATGTTTGCTGGATGGGAGACTCAAACAATGAAGGGGGAAGCTGAGAGTCTGGAATGGATTGTAATGACCCAGGGTGAGAAAGATCAGAACAGGGCCTCAGCAGTGCCTGTTCCCTCTTAACTAGCTGGCACCAGTGGGCCCATCTAAGAGTCAAGGTCTCCTCTGGGCATCTTCCCTCCCCAGGTAAGTGGTTTGGGAAGCAGCCCTGCTCCATGGGGAAAATTCAGGTAAAGGTGACTCAAATGCAGTTGTTTGTAGTTAGTGTATTTAATTCTCTCAAGTATTGCACTCCTATCTTGTAATAGAAACATAATTCGTTAACTCTGTAAAGCTTACTTAAGAATGAGAAGAATCAGTAATATTTTTACAATTCCAAATGTAGTTCAAGTTTGTCTCTACCTATGTATTTCTGACAGGATTGTATATGGACTTAAAGCAACACTCCTTTTCCTTCTACCTCTGGCTACTCAGTTACCCTGCAGACTCCCTCTTCTTCCTTCCACTCTGTAAAAGCTACAGTTCCTCAGGCTTGGGCTCATGGCTCTCTCCTCATTCCACACAGTCCTGGCCAATATGACCTGCTCTCATGGCTTCAAAGATCATTGAGAAGCTACTGGTTCCCAATCTATGTCTCCAGCCCATCCATCTTCTGAGCTCCAGATGCATTTCAACTTTCAACACTAGGTTTTCTTCACTTTTCCTCAATAAAGGCACCACTGTCCTCCCAATGCATAACTCAGAAACTGAGGATTCCCCCTTGTTTCCTTTTCCCTATGTCCACATTTGATTAGTCACTAAGTCCTGTGGATTCTCCCTCCCGGCTCCCCTGATCCTTCTCTGCATTCACAATGCTCTCAGTTTAGGCCACCTCTCTGCTTCTCGTCCTGCATGCACTCCTGTCTCTAACATCCCCTTGGCTGCAGGCTAGAGCCATCATTCCGAGACACAAGTCCGACCAAGCAACTCTCTTCCAGTGGCTTCCCTCTGTCCTCAGGACAGTGCCCAAACAAATTTTGCTGCGTAATCTGCAAGGTCCTCTACAATGGTATCTGTCCACCGCTCACCTCTCTATCCCTGGCCCCTTTACACTCTAGCTCTTCCTCTACCCCCAATTTTCTCTTGGTCTTTGCACGTGCCGGTCCCTCTGCCTTGAATGTTCTCTGTCTATGCTCTGGGTTACTATGGCTGGCCCACAGGGCCAGTATTTGCATGTCCCTTTCTCTGGGGAGCATGGCTTTCCTAACTCTGCAAGCCTGGGTGAGCTGACTTTTCTCTTGGATCCCTCACCATTTTCTGCTTAAGCCCACATATGACACTTATTCTTTGGTACTGCGCTTGTCTGCTTGGCACAAATCCAACTGCTAAGCAGGTACTGTGTTTGATCCACAGATACAGCTCTCCATCACAGGCCTGGCACTAGTGGAGAAATAAATAATCCTGCATTAATGCTACTGGTAAATCTAGTTCCCTGTGAGTGAATGCACTACACATCCAATCAGCCTACAAGTCACTTGATAACAGAATAATTAAGACAGTTGATTGAAAAGACACCCCAGTGATGTTTTGGTACTGATGGTACATTTCTTCAGAAGCTAAAATGGTTGATTTTATAAATATCACCTACTTTTTATCTATCTCCTGCGCAGAGATGACATGAAGAAATTCACACAATGACTCAATTTAACAGGCACTGAAACATGTGCCGAGTAACCTTGGACCTGGACCATTTGCCCAAAGGTACTTCCTGCATACCGAGAATTTACATGGGTGTCCTAATCAGGTAAATTATGAAATGGATTCATTTTACTTGGTGGGATATATAAAGATAGGACTGCTGTCTACACCTTCTCAAACTTAACTACTTTTCGCATGAATTAAATGTTTTTAGTCATAGTTTATCCTTAAATGTTTATAGTTAATACACCATACCTCAACTCAGGTGCTGAGGCAGTCTGAAGCTAGTTTATTGCTAAGTTTTTAACAACTCCCTGGAATTTACAGGTGGTCTTTTCCCCTTCCTTGATCATTATCTCAAAAACTACTGCCTAGAATTCAATTACCATCCAGCTTATTGGTGACCTAAGTCTTCCCCATTGTGCTTCAATAAAGCAGTCACTGCCAAGTACACACGTAAAAGTGTGGTGGATAGAAGGCACGGCTGCTCCCGCTTTTTGATTTCACAAAGTCTTAAGCTTTTAAAATCATTGCAGCATGCTAGATGTCACTTATGGGAACAGATAAATTCCCCTTACACATGGTTCACACAACTCAAGGAAGGAGAGCGGTGCTTGCGACGTCAACGCTACCTCTCCCGACGTGTCCCAACTCTGGGATCCCGGAGTGCCACCACCAAAAGGACCACAGCGCTTACACTCACATCAGATAAGGAACCGGCTCAGTGAAGGTGCTCACGAACCAAACTCCAGCGTTTAGGTTTCAACGCATCAAAACTTCCCGCGACTCAAAATCCCAAATGTAAACGCCTTCCAATTATTACCCAGTTAACGATAGCTTGTTTCTATAAAGGCTACTGGTTTGAGGCAGTTAATGGATTATTCGTCGCCTAAAGCGCCTTTAAAAACACCCATGATGGTTAAGGTGGCTCCTTGGGCCGCTGCTATTACGAGCTGCCATCTGCGGGGCGCTCCCTAAGTGCCGGACAAAGATCCATGCGCTCTCGCAGGTCATCCCGTTCACTGTCACCGCGACCTCGGAGGATGGGTTCTAGACTCCCGCCGGCACCTGTCAGCTTCCAGCTGGGACTGCGTGGAAGCCGACTGCAAGCCAATCTCCGAGGGCGGCCAGGCGCGGTTCCCACGCTTACCAGGGTAAGGGCCACCTCCAGCATGGGGGCGAGGGCCAGGGTGCCGTGGAACAGTGGAATACAGTCCACGAAGAGAGTGTGGTGGGCGCCCGGGCCGCTCACGGGCAGGTGGTCCTTGCGCGGCTTCTGCTTCTCGGCCACCAGCAGTCCATTGACAGCGCAGTGGGGGTACTTTGCTCCATGAAGCACCATCTTGCAGTAGGCCTGGGTGGTCAGCTTCACCCCGGGCATGCTGAGCCCGGGAGGGCCCCGGAGGCCCCGGGCACCGGCAGAGGCCTAGACCCGCTGCCTGGCCGCGCGGCGCCTAAGCGGAAAAGTGGGACAAGGCGGAAGCTGTTTGGCGCGGTCCCGCAACTTGGCAGAGGCACCCACAGGCCCACCCTCCTTTGGTCTGGTTCCTTTGACACCGACTCCGGCTCGAGGAAGTCGACACACGCGTCTCAGCCTCTGCTCTCGCAACTCGCCGGGCGCCGCAGGAAAGCGGTCCCTCAGCGCCCGCCGGAAAGCAGGCCAGCCCGGCGTTTTACGACGTTCGCGGCCCTCCCCTCCTTCCTCTCCAGTGACCTCCAGCGCGGCCGGGCGCGAGGTGGAGTCCTCCGCGATCCCGAGGTGCTCCGCGGCACGGCCTCTCTCTCTTCCGGTCGGGAGTAGACGGGGTGTAGAGAGCGGTCGCGGCGGGCACAGCGGTCTGTGGCTGGGCGGTGGCGGCAGGTGAGGCGAGCGGCGGACAGCCCGCGGCCCTGGGATGCCAGGGAGGGTCGGGGGCTGGAAGCTATCGGGCCTGAGTGCCGGAGGCCCGGCGGCCCAGGAGTAGCAGGAAGCGGCATTTGGCCTTCGGACCCGTTGACATTGAGGCCAGTCCGTGGGGGTTCCGGACTCAGGGCCCGCTGATTCGCGGCCGATGTGCGGCGCAGAAACATCCGTCCCGGCTCTTCCTACCCTGCCCGCCGGCAAGGCCTGAGCTCTGACCTTGGAGCGCCCGCTAGCCGAGGGCACGGGCACGGGCACAGGCACAAGGGGCAGGTCGTTTTGCTGGCCTTCCGGGAGCGGCTCTGGGGCTTGTGTTGCAGCCTGAGCTCTAACCTTTCCCAACCACGTTTACGCGACCTCCCCGGGTTTGACTGGGCTCGGGTAGAGGCGCTCCGCTTACCTCCCTGGAAGGCGCCCAGCGGCCGCCCACGCGCAGGCCAGGCTGGGGAAGAAGACAAGCGACAGGAGAGCGTTTAGCTCTGACGTCATGTTTTTGTTTATTCTACCCCAGTTGGAGTGTTTTCTGAAGGTGTTGGGGATCCTATTCATTGTCACCAGTCCACGCAAATGTGCAATTTTAGAGGAGTGGTAGGTAGGGGAGATGGGCCTGAATCAGGAAGGGTCCAAGTGAGGCGTGGGTCACCCAGGTCACCCGTTGTCTGCAGGGATTGGAATTGAACCAGTGGAATGGGTATTTTTCCCTGATTTGCCCTTCCTAAATACTAAGTTGGAAGCACTTACCACAATTCCTTGAGTCTTTTCTCTCAAAACAGTGGAGCCCTTCATGGTGCCACAGTGCTTTACCATTTCTAGCTTTTTCAGTCTCATTAAAATTTTTTCTCTTTGTTTTTTAAGGAAGCCCATTTTCTACTAATTGCCTGAAGTGTGTATATATTATGGCACTTGGTTTTATAATGAAGCTCCATAAAGACTTGGTAACTATTAAGAAAAACCTTATCCTAGGTTATTTTGTGAATTCAGAGTCAGGAATGAACAAATGGCTTATGCTGGGGAGAAGAACACAACAGAATTGCGTTGACTTTGGAGATACACTGGGGCAAAAAGAATTGTTTCTAACGGGTATTTGCCCTCATTCATAGAGAAGGTGTACATTTCTGTCTTTCAGGATGTTGACTACCAGAGTGTTTAGCTTAATTGGCAAGCGAGCAATTTCCACCTCAGTGTGCTTACGAGCACATGGTAAGTTGCTTTTTTTTACTTTTAAGTAGGCTGAGCTAATTTCATCTTGCTCCTGCTATGTGTAAGACCCTGTGCTGGATGTCAAACACAGATGGCTAAGATTCTGATCCTGCTGCTGAGGGATTTTAGGGGAGGGGTAAATATTTTAACAGGGGACACTTAATTCTAGATTAAAGACTATGAACCATTGAATTCTAGTCCTGGATCTTTGCTTATATTAATATTGTCTCCATTTTCCTTTCTCTTCCATTTTTTTCAAGTTCAGGTTCTATTCCTTTCAAGAACTCTTCTCCACTATACTTGATTTTAATGATATCCTTCCTCTCCAGAAAAACTTCCAACCATTTAACTTTAGTACTGTTTACATTATTGGGACAGTGGAAGGGAAAGAGCCTGAGCTTCCTAACCTGAGCCGGGTTTAATCCCATTTTAGTTTTGGACTAGGTACTTTGCTTTGCTTGAGTGTGAGCATGTTAAACCTCACATTGAAGAGGAAAATGGCATTCCAGGCAGAGGGAAAGTAAGCAAAAGGATAAAACACAGATCAACATGGCAGGGTATGTTACTGAGGGGTCAAGTGCAAGGCTTGAGTTGTGGATGACGAACTTGGAGAGCAAGGTTTATGTATCTAGGGGCTCCATAATTAGTAATTTCTATTAACTGCTTTATATGTGAATTTGTCCTTGAAATTGTGTCCTTTAATTAGTGATACTATTATCTTACATACTCTATATTATTGCCCAGGATGACATATGGATACAGACTCTAAAACAGATCATTGTAAGTCAGAGTGTTGTTGAAATGTCTGTTATTTAAACAAGTAAGTAATAAAAAAAAAATTGGGACTTCCAGCCAAGATGGAGGCGTAGGTGGACACACTGTGCCTCCTCTCACAACCAAAATTAAGGACAACAAATATTTAGAAACAAGAAAACAACCAGAACTGATAGAAAATTGAACTGTACGGAAGTCCAACAACCATTCATCCATACTGGTAAGAGGGGCAGAGTCGCGGCAGGAAAAAGTGGAGGTGCAGACCCAGGTACGCAGGCAGCAGCGGTTGGCAGTTCCCAGGTGCACAGGCGGTGGCTGGCAGACCCCGGGCACGAGGTGGCAACTGTGCAGACCCAGTGAGGCCGCACAAGGCAGCTGGCTGAGCAGGTGGTCCCACATTCGTGCATGCAGACAATCCAGGTGAAGGGGAAGCGGCGGAAGGGACTGGAATCCAAGAGAGAGTGGAGCAAGCGCCATTGTTCCCTCTCAGACCCCGCTCCCACATACAGCGTCACAAGTCAGCGACTGGGCTGCCCCTCACTGGGGAACATCTAAGGCTCCACCCCTCACCATGTAACAGCCGCGACCAGATCAAAAAAACCCTGAAAAACAAACAAACAAAAAACCACACCAAAAATGGCTCAAATGGGAGAACAGATCAAAGCTCAGGAGCCAATTCCTTTAAGCAACAAAGAGATAGCCAGCCTATCAGATGCACAGTTCAAAGCCCTGGTGATCAGGATGCTCATAAAATTGGTTGATTTTGCTCACAAATTAGATGAACAAATGCAGGCTACAATATGTGAAATGAAGGAAAACGCCTGGGTAACCAATAGTGATGAGAGGAAAACTGGGACTCAAATCAATGGAGTGGACCAGAAGGAAGAAAGAAACAACCAAACAGAAAACAAGGAAGACATAAGAATTCAAAAAAATGAGGAGAGGCTTAGGAACCTCTGGGACATCTTGAAATGTCCCAACATCTGGATTATAGGAGTACCAGAAGGGGAAGAAGAAGAGCAACAAGTGGAAAACTTATTTGAACAAATAATAAAGGAGACTGCCCCAATCTGGCAAAGGAAATAGACTACCAGGAAGCCCAGGAAGCTCAGAGAGTCCCAAAGAAGTTGGACCCAAGGAGGAACACACCAAAGCACATCATAATTACATTAACCAAGTTTAAAATGAAGGAGAGAATTCTAGAAGCAGCTAGAGATAAGTGGACAATCACTTACAAGGGAGTTACCATTAGACTGTCAGCTGATTTCTCAAAAGATACCTTACAGGCAAGAAGGGGCTGGAAAGAAATATTCAAAATCTTGAAAAGCAGGGACCTACATCCAAAATTGCTCTATCCAGCAAAGCTGTCATTTAGAATGGAAAGGAAGATAAAGTGCTTCTCAGATAAGGTCAAGTTCAAGGAGTTCATCATCACCAAGCCCTTATTATATGAAATCTTAAAGGGACTTCTCTAAGAAAAAGAAGATAAAACATAGGACAGTAACAAGGCAGCAAACTCACAGCTATTAAGAACCACACCTAAAACAAAAGCAAACAGCTAGAACAGGAGCAGAACCACAGAAACGGAGATCACATGGAGGATTAGCAGCAGGGGAGTGGGAGGAGGAGGGGGGGGAAGGTACAGAGAATAAGTAGCATAGATGGTGGGTAGAAAATAGATGGGGGAGGGTAAGAATAGTGTGGGAAGTGTAGAAGCTAAAGAACTTATGACACATGGACATGAACTAAAGGGGAATGTGGGTGGGAGGGGGTGTGCAGGGTGGAGGGGAATGATGGGGGAGAAATGGGACAACTGTAATAGCATAATTAATAACATTAAAAACAACAACAACAAAATTATTGTTTCATACGTATTGAAAGAAACACCTTCATTAAAAGTCTAGGTCACTTATGACAGAGATCACAGTTTATTTCCATTTTGGTTTTCTGATAGCATTTTGTTTGTTTAGTTTGTTCGAGGTATAATTCATGGAAAGTAAAATTATCTTTCCTGGACGTAACGTTCTTTGGATTTAGATAAACTCACCGTGTGTAACAACAACTCCGGTCAGGACACACAGCATCTCCATCAGCCCCCAAGTTCCTTCATGTCCCTTTGATCATCATTCTGCTCTTTTGTAAGAAGCCAGCTTCTATCTTGTAGTGGTGCTGGCCATGACTTACTCTTAGGTATTGTTTTTGGTAAGGAAGTAACATCAAATGAGCCCCTTCTTGAAACCCTCCAGTGCCTAGTCATGCCTAGAGTAAGATCTGAGGCTGGCCCTTCTGATTTCATCACAACATACTCAAGCAGACAGCCTAGCCAGCCCTGTCTGTTTGCTCGAGGCCCTGGCCTCCAATGGCAGTGTTCTGTCCCTTGTGCATGCACATGGGGCTGGTCCCTCCTGCCTCAGTTGTGGATGGTTGCTTCTCATCACCTGCAGTAGAAATGCTATTTTAGAATTGCCTTTCTTGACCACCCGTCCTAAAGATGCTCCATCCTGCATCACCCTGCTTTGTTTTTCCTTAGAGCGCCGATGCTCTGTGGGCTTGTGTATACGTTTGAGTGCTGTCTGTCTTGGCCTCTAGAGTGCAAGCTTCGCGAGGCCAGGGACCTTGCCTGTCTTACTCATTGCTGCATCTCTAGCACACAATAGGCAGCTGGAGGAGACGACAGTCCGTTAGATAAGTCTTCTTTAATTTTTAACTTCTAATTGTATACTTGATACATGAACTGTTACTCACATAAAACAGTAGCACAGTACAGAGTTCCATTGTTGATTTGGGTACTTTTGTGGAGACAAATCTGATTGCGAGGGGAGCTCAGAATCACCAGATTTTCTCAGCAGGGGCTCAGCCAAAATTCCATCCTGGCTGAAGACAGAAATGACAAAGCATTCACTAGAACACAAAATTTTGGCTGTTTCTCTCTTTTTTAAAAGGAACGTATGGTATGTTAACCTTTGCTCCCCACTCCCCTCCATTTGCTGGGGGACCAGGCCCAAAGTACTGAAGCAGCTCTAGCAGCCCTGAGAGCACAAACCAGCTGTTCTTGTTCTAGAAAATGCAGTTTTATGCTTAGAGTGCTTCACGGTTATGAGCATTTACGGTAATACCTTCCTTAACTACTGGGACACACCCTGGCAAATGTGTCTGACTTTACAAACCTAGATGGGATAGCCTACCACACACCGAGGCTGTATCGCGTAGCCTGTTGTTCCTAGGCTACAAGCCTGTGCAGCACATCGCTGAACAAAGCAACGTGAGATTAAATCCAGCACAAGACAAAGTGATGTAATTAAGAGAGTGGTGAACACGGAGTGTGTGAGGCTGTTGCCAGTGTTTCTGTTTCTTTTTTATCTCAACTGGAAGGCATTTTTTTCATTGCTTTTTTTGAGCGAGAGGGAGGGAGGGGAAGGAGAGAGAGGGCGAGATATCAGTTGGTTGCCTTCTCATCTGTGTTCTCACTGGGGATTGAACTTGCAAGCTGGGTGTGTGCCCTGACTGGGAATTGAACCCATGACCTTCTGCTCTATGGGATGACGCTCCAATTGAACTGTAGCTGCCAGGGCTGGCATACTGTTTTACAGAAAACTTCTACAAGTAGGAAGAGTACATTTTAAAGTACAATATAGGAAATACACAAACCAGTGATATAGTCATTTATTGTAAAGTATTATTCAGGCTATACTTTTACATGACTCGCAGTGCAGTAGGTTTGTTTACACCAGTGTCACCACAAACACGTGTGTAATGTGTAATGCATTGTGCTACAATGTTGGACAGGCTATGACATCACTAGGCATATATATGTTTATTTTTTAAGATTTTAATAATTTATTTTTTAAAAAAGGTGTTACTTATTTTTAGAGAGAGGAGAAGGGAGGAAGAAAGAAAGGGAGCGAAACATCAATGTGTGGTTGCCTTTCATGTGCCTTCTACTGGAGACCTGACTTGCAACCCAGGCATGCGCCCTGACTGGGAATCAAACTGGTGACTGTTTGGTTCACAGGCTGGAGCTCAATCCACTGAGCCATACCAGCCAGGGGTATTCATTTATTTCTAGAGAGAGGGGAAGGGAGAGAGAAAGAGGGAGAGAAACATTGATGTAAGACAGGAACATTAATTGGTTGCCTCTCACATGTGCCCTGACCAGGAATCAAACTGGCAACCTTTCACTTTGTGGGATGACGTCCAACCAACTGAGCCCCACTGGTCAGGGCTTCATTAGGCATATTTTTAATAATTCATGTGTAAGCTGAGTGCTAGTGTACAACCATTATTTTTAGTTCACTCATCATTTTAATAGAATCTTAGAATTCTAAAATTGCAAAGTAATTCTAGCCATTTTTATATCAGATCCTTTTAGGTTAAGGTCGAGTATAAATATTTAATTGGTAGTTATTTGCATGGCAAAGATAAGTATCTAGAGAAATTATATTTTGCATTAGGCTGAATGTTTTACTTCACTGTTACCATGATTTGGGAGAGTTTAACTATTGGGACTAAGCTAATGGAAGGAAAGAATTTTTGAAGGACTTCATTAAAATACTCCTTTCTTTTCTGCTGTCTGAATTTTTTTCCTCTTGAGTAATAGACGTTCATTTAGTTGAGAAATACAGTTCATTTGAAGGAACTAGAATTTCTGCCTATTTGAGCAGAAATTCCCATTTTATCCTCTCCTCTTCTGCTTATAACAACTTCAGGTTACTTTGCCAGGAGTTTTCTGGCTTTAGTTTATAAATGTGAGTATATATACACGATTGACACTTCTAAAAAGAAAAACAAAACAACCCTGATATTGTTCTGTGACTCGGTGTGCACACGATTGTTTCTCCATTTTGAACACGTGGCTCTGCTTTCTACACTGCTGTAAGTGGTTCCTGCCATACGTGTATCTCTCTGATTCCCTTCCTCTACATGTTCTTTTCCAGAGTACTCATTTCCTGACAATCTGTGATTGTCATGTTTGTTTCCCACTTTTAGCATGTAGTTACCAGTAGGTAGGAATCTTTGCTTTGTTCACTGATGATCTCAGATGTATAGAACCATGCTTAGCATATAGCAGGTGGTCAGTAAACATTTATTGAACAGATGAATGAATGGCTCCATGATACACGTTTCTAAGGAGCTAGCTAACTCTGTCCTCTGTTGGACACAGGGTTTTTGTTGTTTTTTGGGTATAATGGAAAGTGCTGCAGTAACCATCTTTTCATGTATTATCTTTGTTTCTCAACTTTGAACACTTAATTTCTTTATGCGTTTTATATTTTTGTTCTTCCTCATTTTTGAGTCGCTTTCAGAAGGGCCTTCATTTAGTTAAGTCTCCGTCCAGGGCAGGGAACCCGGAGAGCCTTTGTCTGACCTCTGCACGAGTACTGTTGGTTGCAAGAAGTGCTGCCTCTGAGCAGTGGCTCCTGGTAGGTTTCTGTTTTTGCTGTGATGAAAACTGCTACTGTTAACCATCTACCTGCCATTCCCATTCTGCTGTCTGGGCCATGCAGGACAGGCCTGCTTCCTGTTCCACATGACAGTCCTTCAGCTGTTGGATACAGTAGCTGTAGCCCCTGGGGTGACAGGCTTTCAGAGTGAGCACACATGTGCTTATTTAGGTTTTTAGAAGGTACCACCTTGTTTGTGACTCGGAGCCTTTGTGAATTTTGAAATATTTTCCACTGTATCTTTTAGGGGGCGTTGTGAAGAGTGAGGACTTCGCTCTCCCGAGTTATGTTGATCGGCGTGACTACCCCTTACCTGATGTGGCCCATGTCAAGAACCTCTCTGCCAGCCAGAAGGCCTTGAAAGAAAAGGAGAAGAACCCCTGGAGCAGTCTGTCGATTGATGAAAAAGTTGAATGTGGGTATCGAAGGGAAGTCAGGCACACAGTGTGAGAGCGAATGTTTATGATGAGGGCTGGGGTGCTGCCCAGAGACCAGCCCGCCCCGGGGGCTTGGTGTGGCGTGTTTCTGCGGGGCTGCTCCAGGGTGCAGGTTCGGTGCTTTGCTGGCTGGCTGGAACTCTCCCCAGGCTCCTTTGTGCCCCTGGGGCCGCAGCATTTGGGCAAAGGCATGAACAGGGACGCAGAGCAGCTGAGCGAGTGTCGTTCGAGTGTGTGGCATGTGGATGCAGTATCTCCGTGCCTCTGGTGGGTGGGGCTGTGTTTACTGTCAGTTATTGATGGAAGGTCAACAAAACTGGTCAGGTAGGCAAGGGGCATGAAAATAGTGGGATTAAATTGCCCCTTATACTGTGACCTAGGGGAGAATTTCAGGTTTTTAATTTCTTTATTTTTTTATTTACTCAAAGCAAACTCCACACATTTTCCTCCTCCTTCGTCCCTTGTGTGCATTGTGTCCCTTGTGTGAGAGCTTGTGTGTGCATGTGCATGAGCGTGTTACGGCCTTAGGCCTCTCTGTTGTATTTCTCCTTGTTTATCTCTTGCTGTGTAGTGGGGATTGGTGGTAAAGCATGGTGGACAAGGGAGTGGTTGGTCCCTGCAGCCCGTTACGCCTGCAAACGGCCATTCTTTCTGCTCTCAGTGTATCGCATTAAGTTCAACGAGAGCTTTGCTGAGATGAACAGGAGCACAAATGAGTGGAAGACAGTTGTGGGTGCCGCCATGTTTTTCATCGGCTTCACCGCTCTCGTTCTGATCTGGGAAAAGCGCTACGGTGAGTAGGGGAGAGAAGAGGCTGTGCCTGGAGTGGTTCAGGTAAAAGCCCCCAGCAACACAAGACCTGGAGTTAGCCAGTACAGCTTTGACTTTCAGGGCCTGGGAGCAGGCTGTGGGGGAGCCTTCACATGAAAGGGTCCATCCCAGGGTTGTCGATCAGGTTCATGAACCTGGCTTGTGTGAACTGAAGTTGTATAAGCCAGAATCTTACTTGGGGTGAGCTGTGCTGTACCTGCTTGGTAGTGAACTACGTACAGCACGCCACATTTTCTGTAGTGTTTATCTGCTTACCAGTCAGTTATCAGAAGATGATGTCGTGAATGTTTGATCAAAGAGAAGAAACGTACTCCTGAAGGGCTGTTTTAGCTGTTCAGGGACTGCATCTCAGTAACTAGAATTCTGGGTCTTAGGACCTAGCAGTTTCTGCTTAGGGTGGGGGTTGCCTGCTCATTCTAGGGCTACCTCTCCCGGCTCCTCCTGTCCAGGCAGAAGTATTTTCCCATTCTGAGTAGGTGCAGCCCTGTCTTTGTGGTTTGACTGTGGACGTGGGTTAACAGAGCTGTGCCCATCTCTCTGATTGCCCATCACCGTTGGCTCTGTTCATGCTCTGTGCTGCCCTGTAGATGCTATTATCTGTGTCCTGCAGAGAAGATGTTCTGATTTGAGCCTAAGTATTTAATTGCTCACTTATAAACAAAGGAATAATTCGAAACTATCAGGAGTTGTCAGTGCCCAGAATCAAAAACCACTGGCATCTGCGTGGGCATGGGTGTTGAGTGGCAGATGACCTCACCGATTTGCTTGCCTGTGTGTTGTGGTGGCCCTAATACACATAGCGCATTGCCTTAGAAACAACCAGTTTACGACAGTGTTGCCTCATGAAGTTGTTTTGGACTGTAGTGTATGGCCCCATCCCGCACACCTTCGAAGAGGACTGGGTGGCCAAGCAGACCAAGAGGATGCTCGACATGAAGGTCAGCCCGATCCAGGGCTTCTCTGCCAAGTGGGACTACGACAAGAATGAGTGGAAGAAATAAGAACCTGCCAATCATGTATCTGAACCTCACCTTGTTCTGTCATTTCATTGCAGTTCCGAGTATTTACTGGAAACTCTTATGTTGCAGTTCCAATGCTAATAAACAAGCACTGTACTTGAAATCCTTGTGATTGATTCCTTGATGATTACTAAATGAAAGTGTCTGTTACTGGTAATACAAGAGGTTTCTCCCAGGTGTCTGAAGTAAATATATTTTGGATATAAATAGCAAAAATAAATTGTATGTGGGGACATCATGCACGAACTAAAAATAGAGTCTTCTGACGTGGGATGTTTTAATTAGGTTTATGATGAGATTTTTGTAACATTCCTTTGTAGTAGCCAGCCCGACAGAAGTCACCGGAGCCACTTTTCTTTTGAAACAGCCTCCCCCTGTAGTTACCAATTTGGTTGGAGTGGGTGTGCCACGAGCCTGGGAAGGGCGGGAGGTCTCAAGGGTAGGCTCATTTCCCTCAGCCTGCTGTGGTTTGCGTAGTTCCCTGGCCGCTTTCGGCCTTTGATCCGAAAAGCTACAACAAAGCCAGTGCCAGGTAAAGCAGTGATTAAGGAGCATTACATCCTGGCCCTTGGCAAGCGGCAAGCTTCCAGTAGGTTCTCCTGCCCTGTTCTAACCCCCGTTCCCTGTGCTGGTCCCTGGGGACCTGGCATGGAGAAGCGGAACAAATCCTGGAACAAGCTGCCTGGCGAGAGCTGCAGAGAATGGATGTCCCCCTGAAGTGGTGGTGTAGGAGTGAGGCAGCGGTAGGATGTGGCCTTGGAGAAGCCCAGCTTTAAGGTGGAAGGGAACTTTCCCCCTAGAGCTCGATTAAGGGGATATCCGCCCTGGCTGGTGTGGCTCAGTGGATTGAGCTCGGGCCTGCGAACCAGAGGATCGCGGTTCGATTCCCAGTCGGGGCACATGCCTGGGTTGCAGGCCAGTTCCCAGCAGGGGACACACGAGAGGCAACCGTACATTGATATTTCTCTCCCTCTCCCTCTCTCCTACCCTTCCCCTCTAAAGATAAATGAATAATAAAAAAAAAATCTTAAAAAAAAAATTAAAAAAAAAAAAAGGGGATATCCTAGGAGGGCCTTAGGTAGTTACCAGTTTATAGTTAAGAGCAGGTTAATTATAGTCCGTGATTGTAGCGTCTGTCTTCCAGCTGCTTTAGAAACGCCCTCAATCCCTTGTTCTCAAAGAGCCGCTGACTTCCCTGGGAGGCTCCCACTGGGTGATGCCATTTTCAGCTCCTTTCAGAATGGGTTCCTGTGGTGCACAGTTGAGGTGCCTGACCTGGCCCGAGGCCACCCCTGTCCCATCACCTGGCTCTTAAGGGAGCATGGGTGTGCCTACCACCATTTCATCTTGGCGCCACCATCTCGGCAACCCCTAGAGAAGGGGCTGCTCCCCTGGGTTACGTGCTGGAACTGAATGGGC
The DNA here is from genome assembly GCA_039655065.1 of Glossophaga mutica. Lineage (NCBI taxonomy): Eukaryota > Metazoa > Chordata > Mammalia > Chiroptera > Phyllostomidae > Glossophaga > Glossophaga mutica. The sequence goes on from CM077315.1 coordinate 29,117,286, forward strand.
TGGAGGCCGAGGGCTCTGCCTGAGTGGAAGTGAGTAGGTGGTGGAGACGGTGTTTGAGGGCCCTCTGAGTCCCAACTGCTTCTACCCTATAACAGCCACACGGAGTCACCCTGAGCCTGGGGCTTTCTGTGGAGTGATCAGGCTCTCCCGGGCCGTCCCCTTACCTAGTGGGAACCTGCAGTCTTGACTTGCTAGGAGGATCGCCACTTGGACATCAGTTTCAGATTCCAAAATGTGACTTTGGTCATCTGTTCTCTGTCCTTGTGAGTTCGGGCCTTTAAAAAATAAAAAAAGCATTTTAGTGGGAGTTTGGGAGGCAGTGGAGTTAAAGCTAGATTTAATCCTTTAAGTTGGGGGTATACTTGACCTTTTATTGATCATCTACATGTCATGATGGGGAACATGACACTTTGGACCCTCACCCTCACGTTGAGGGAGGGTTGTTGGGGGGCATGGGAACAATTTGAGCTTGGTTGGGGGAGGCCTCACTGGAGAGGTAACATACCAATGAACCGAGACTTGAATGGGAAGGAGTCACTCATGCCAACACTTGTTTGAAGGCAGGGGTGGCAGGTGGAGACAGTTCCAAACTGGAAGGATGCGAAGTCCCTGAGACAGGGCGGAGCTTGCTCAAGAAATTAACAGACAATGGGTCCTGGGATGGAGCACTGAGAGAGTGGAAGGGTGTGGGGCTGAGAGTAGGGAGAGCAGATGCCTGAGCACGGGGCCTCACAAGCTGCAGGAATGAGGGTGGACTGAGCTCTGCGAGTGGGGGTGGGGTAGGGTGCATGCTCATTTAGCCCCTAGACTGCCCCACCTCCCAGGGTGTTCAAGGAGAAGGTTATGGCAGGCATTGAGTGGGGATTCCTCAGTGGGGGTCCCTGACCAGCATCTCCGTGTGAGGCCATTGCAGAGCCCCTGCGTGGCTGCTGCTCACGGTTCATTCTTGGCGAGCTCCTTCCTGTTTAAAATGCACTATCCCTTTCTACTCTATCTTATTTTTTCCTCTCAGTGCTCACCTTGTCACCAGTTGACAACTATACCCTATAAGTTTTAAAATTGCCAACAAAGGGACAAATAATAGACTTCTGAAATGGAACCCTAGAAGCCAGAAGGCCATGTAACAAGAGTTTCCTGTAGAAGTTTAGAATCGGCTAAACTCTTAAGGAAGAGTAGGGATAAAAATAAAGATATTTACGGGCAAAGATTAACAGTATTTATCACATTACTAATAGGCCTTGGCTGAGAGAAGTGCTGAGGGACATGGTCTGGGAAGAAGAAAACTGAACTCGGGAGGGAGGAATGAGATACAAGAAGGAAGCGTGAGCAAGGGAATTGGAAGCAATGAAGTCAAATCCACTCAAACACTGGTTAAATACAACAGTAGGGATCATGCTGACCCATTGCGGGGGTGCATTGAAACCAAGGGTGAGTGGATTCTGGGAATAGGAAGGCTGTGGTGGCATGCTCTCTGAATTTCTTGAGTCCGTATGTGTAAACACTAACTAGATTGTAAAACCCAAACCCCTTTTGACGGTATCTGTCAGAAAATTAGGTGAGGAGCTCTTCCTGTGACCCACCCCTCCAGACTCCCAAAGTACAAATGGGCGGGGACAAATCGATCACGGTCACAAGCCGTGCACGGTAGCTGCATCGGTGCCAGAGAAAGAGGGAAGCTGGGGTCAGCTGATGGAGCTGAGAATAAGACCGTGGTAGCCAAGGTTTCACTGGGGGAAAGCACAGCAGGAACCTCTGATGAAGCTGGGAGGGGTTGCTCAATCTGCAGCAGGTGAATGCTCAGGCCCTCGGTAAGGTCTAGAGGGACTGGGGCACCCTTAGTCTTGCCATCGCCCCTCCTGGGCTGACCTCTGAGATGGACCTACCCTGAAGAACCACACCTCCTAGAAGTTCAGGAAAGAATTTGAGCTTCAATGAAGATGCTCACTGTAATGGGTTATCACCCACCCAACATTCAAATCTTCGGGTTATGAGACATACAAAGAAACAGGAAAGCAGTCAACAGAAATTGTGCTGGTTGCCTGGGCTCTCCCCTGGGCACCTTGCCATTTGTGCAGTGGGTCCGTGGATGAGGCCGCCATGGTGGCAGGGGTGGAGGTTATGCATGGGCCCTACAACATGGACTTCCTTTTCCAAAGGCTGACCTGGCAGCCACTGATGTCAAGTGTCTAGTCTCCCAACAGCTGAGACCAACGCTGAGCCCCAGCGTGGCGCCATACGGGCTTGTCCACGCAGCGGAGGGCTCACACCTGTGGACCTCACTGGTTTTACCACATACCCCCTCACCTAGAAGCATCGGGCCTAATCGAAGGGGTCTTCCGAACACTCGTGGGCAGTTGAACCACAGTGCTCTCAAGAGGTGGATGCTTTTTAAAAAAAATCAGGTTTTTTTTTTTTTTTTTTTATTGTGGTAAAATATACATGACATGCAATTTACAATTTTAACCACTTTATGTGTACAGCCCTGTGGGATTCAGCACATTCACACTGAGGTGCAGCCATCATCGCTGTCCACCTCCAGATCTTTCTCTCTCCCTCGGCCCCCAGCCTCTGGTAACTGGTCTTCCACTCTGTGTCTGTGAGTCTGACTGCTCCACCTGCCTCCTGCCAGTGGGACCGCATCATCTGTGACCTTCGTGCATGGCTGATTTCTCTCAGCATAATGACCTCAAGGTTCGTTCGTGCAGAACCATGTGTCCGAATTTTCTTCCTTTAGGACTGAGTAACATTCCATTGAATGTGTATACCCCATTTTGGGTGTCTGTTCATCCACTGATGGCCATCTGGGTTGTTTCCACCTTTTGGCTACTGTGAGTAATGCTGCCATGCACGCGGGTGTACAAATGTCCGTGTGAGCCCCGACTTGCCCTTCTTTGGGGCTATGAATAGAAGTGGAAAAAGCCGTGACGTAGGTGGCAATGCCTTAATGGTCTGCATGTTGTGAGACCCCCGGGCCTCTTCTGTTCTTGTCCAGGAGAGTGCTAACTTTCTTTCCTTTCATACGAACGCAAGCTTTTTAAAAATGTTTTTAAAAATTAAAATGATTTTATTTAGAAAGAGTGGAAGTTGGGGGGTGGGGACAGAAAGATGTGAGAGACAAACATCGATTGGTTGCCTCCCGTACACACTCCATTTGGGAATCAAACCCACAACCTAGGTGTGTGCCCAGACCCGGAATCGAACCCCCAATCTTTTGGTGTATGAGACAATGCTCCAACAAACTGAGCCACCTGGCCAGGGCCGAAAGTATGCTTTTTAAAACAAGTTAAATGTATTACTAGGGTAACATTGGTTGATAACATTATGTAAGTACCAGGTGTGCAAATTCTATAACCCATCACCTGCGTATTGCACTGTGTGCTCACCACCCAGAGTCTTGTCTCCTTTTGTTACCGCATATTTGACCCCCTCACCCTCTTCTAACCCCCCCTCCCCCTCTGGTAACCGCCACACTGTTGTCTATGAGTGTGTGTGTTCGTTTGTTCGTTTGTTGCTTTCTGTTTTATATCCCACCTACGAGTGAGATCATATGGGTCTTGTCCTTTTCCATCTGCCTGATTTCACTCTCAAGACCCAGCCATGTTGTTGCAGATGTTTTATTTCATCATTTTTTATGACCAAGTAGTATCCCGTTGTATATATATGTATCACGTCTGCTTTATCCAATCACTTGCCGAAGGACACTGACGTTCTTTCCACATCTTGGCTATTGCGAATAGTGCTGCAATGAACCTGGGGATACATACATCTTTACAAATAAGTGTTGTCAGATTTTTGGGGTATATACCCAGAAGAGGGATTGCTGGATCATATCATAGCTCAATTCTTAAATTTTTGAGGAACTTGTATATTAAAACTCTGCTTTTGATAAGAGACCAATATGTGGTTCTTTCCTTCCCTTACGCTGAACACACAGGTCAGGGATGGAGGGGCGGGAAGGGGAGGGGCTGCTTTCCCGTCCCACCTGGCAAGCGCGCACCGGCAAGGCTCTCGCTGCCCTGTCTGAGCGCTCTCTGCCGGTTTGCAGGTCTGACTCCCGAGGGGATGAGTGATCTGTTCCACCAGGACACACAACAGCGGGTCTAGTGAACAGGAAATCGAGACCGCAAGCAGGCAGAGGGGCTCTACTCTGTTGCACGAGGGTCCTGCTTACCAGGGGGAAATCGGGTTTGTGCTACATAGTGGGACAAGGAAGGCTAGGTCTAGAGCCCAGGCACTCTTGGGTGCCTCTTAGAACTTCCAAGTGCAACAGTAAGAGCTAGTGTAAAACAATAGTTTATAATAACAACAAAAAGGCAGGCCCACCAAGGATTCAGACACTGTGTGAATGAAGATTCCGATCACCCCAAGCGGGTGAAGGACCTCAACCCGCCGATGCCCAGATCAGGGCAAAGAGAATGCGGGTGGGCAGGGTGGGAGGAGGTTAGTGTTAACTGCGGCTTCACGAGCAGTCTCAGAAACAAGGACTTGTCGTCTCTGTGTGTCTTTTCTTCCTGCTTATGGTGCGTGTGTGCCCATGTATGTACTGACCATTTTTTATTTGGCCTCCCTTCCCTTATTATTTTATACAAGTTTGTTGGAGGTTGATTTTACAATTTAGCCTTTAGGCAACAGATATTCAGGTGAGGCTAAGACTGAATTTGAGCAGCGATCCACACAGCCCGGGGTAAATCTGCCGTGACCGTGGGACTTGCTGAGCCCTCATCGTGGGGTGCGGGTGAGGATATCTTCCTTCGCACGAAGGGTGTTTGTGTCTCATTTGGTGGGGATGTAGACTTGTTTTGATGTATGGAGGTTCATGAACGTGTAGAGCAATGAGCATGGTCTGAGTAGCCTGGGAGATGAGACGGTCTGTGTGCTCACCACCTGAGCCAGGTGCCAGGTCAGCCGTTGTCTCTCAGTTTCAAACCCACCCTTCCATAGTGGCTGGTGGATGCTGGCGCTGGGATGCTGCAAACCAAATTTCAGCTTGGCCAGTTGGTTTGGCCTCTGTCACTAGGAGCCCTTAGGCAGCCTGGAAGGCTGGAGGGAAAGAGCTCTTCCTGTGTGCTTCCTGTGTCCTGTCTGCTTCCGTTTCCTGTCTGCTTCCTGTGGGTGTCCTGTTTACTTCCTGTGGGTGTTGCTGGTGCTCACCCCAGCAGGGGCAGTTGTTTCTGTGACAGCAGCCATATCCAGTCTTCAGTAGGTTCCACGCATGCAGGATCAGCCTCAGCATGTGTCTGTGAGGGGCCGGGCGCTGGCGGGGAGCGGTGCAGGCTGGAGGTGTTGAGGAGTGTTTGCAGGACCCCCGTGCAGCTCAGACGCCGTCAGGTGGGGCTGTGCGGAGCCCGAGGGATCCTGGGGCCCACGAGCTATTACACACTGCTTGCTCTCTGAAAGGGAGGCATGGTTAATTTCTTTTTGAAAAGAGCAATTGAATAAATTAAACATTTATTTTAAATTTATCTTTGATATTGGTATTGAAGGGGAGAAAGCTGTTCTTAGGTTAGGAGGTGTAGATAGGGCTATCTTTTGAATTTCTGTTTTAAAAAGAAAGCACACAGAGGACTTTACAGGAATTCCAATAGACATCTTATTGTGTCTGATTTCACTTCAAAACTTGGGTTTGTCCCTAGGTGTGAGGAGTCACCGGTGCTCTTTCTGCAACTCTCAGATGTTGACTCGGTCAGTACTGACTTGGTCCGAAGTATGGTAGTTCTATTTTTTATTTTTTGAGGATCCTTTGTACTCCTTGCTGTTGTGGCTGGACCAATTTCCATCCCCACCAACAGTGCCCAAGGGTTCCCTTTTCTCCACATCCCTGGTCTTTTTAATAATAGCCACTCTAACAGGTGTGAGGTGATATCTCACTGTGGCATTACCTTGTATTTCTCCAATGACTAGTGATGTTGAACATCTTTTCAGGTACCTGTTGACATTTAGTATATCTTCTTTGGAAAAATGTCCATTCAGGTCCTTTGCCCATTTGTGCTTCTGTCCTCATCACCCGTGAGCCCTAGTTTCTGCCCCAGAGGGGGGGCTCAGGTGCCTTATAAAGGGCTCTCTTCAGCTGGCAGGCATCTCAAATTGTGCAATTGGACCTGCATCTCAGAGAGTTAGATGTGGTATTTCAGTGGGCCACATTCTCAGTTCTGAACAGCAGAGGGTGCACTGAGACTCAGCCTGCCCTGTGTAGAGAGGGGCATCCAGAAAACAGTGCCAGGGCAGAGCGAGCTTTCTCCCAGAGCTTCCTCCAGCCCAGAGGGTGAGGCATGGATGGCACATTTGTTCCCATACCCTCATCTTCATGTGTCTCTACTCATAGCAGTGTTCCATCTATAGGCAAGGAACTCCCAGGGCAGCTCTGGTCAAACCTGTGCGATTTCCTCTCTGGCTGCCTTTTCTCTGCCCTGCAGGATCACCAGGCCCCTGGGGACATCCTGCTGCAGGTACCAGGCCTGCCAGCTGGAAACTTCATTTCTGTACTAGGGATGCTTTGCATGGGCTTGGACTTGGCACAGGTCCCTAACACAAAACATAGCACACAAGGGTGTGAGGCAGGCTTAGAACTCTGGAGAAATGTTCCGGAGAGCCAGCTGCAGGCAGCTCTTGACACCACAGCACTCTAAGTCAAAGTGCACAGGACTTTATTTTTGAAGTAGGCTGGCCAGCGGTTAAGTGAGCTGTCACCAACTCAGGCTGCCTGGGTCCCAGTCCTGGCTTACTGACCTACATGCATTATTTCCCTATTTGAGCTGTGAGGTCATTCTCCCCAATTTACAGGTTAAAGGAAGGGGTGCAGAGGGGTTAAATGACTTATCCAAGGTTCACTAGCCAGTAAGGGCAGAGCTGGGGTTCGATCCCCTCTGGCCTGTGCCAGAGCCCAGTCAGTGCCTGCTGTGTTGCTGTTTTTGCTTGGGTACCTGGTATAACTCCTGGCACGTAGTTAGGTGCTCAGGAAATGCCTATTGAGTAAACAAACATGCCCAAATCCTAAGGGGCTTTTCAAAGGACTTCCTAATCTTTTGCCCTAACAGCGACCTCCCCCACCCCAAACCCAACCAAAGTCAACAACATAAGCAGCTAAACTCAGATGCCCGCTGCTTTCTAACTGACCAGTTACTTCCTGAGCTGCTGGCTTTGCCGTGCCCTGCGAGCAGCACCTCGTCCTGGGATGCGTGTTCGGCATCCCTGTCCTTTTCTAACAGTGGTTGTACGTGCAAGTGACCGATTCAGTCCTGGGCACCACCAGGGCCTGTGCCGTGGTGAAGCGTGGAAAGCAGCACTGTCGTCCTCGGGGGATTATGACGCCTTTCAGAATTCAGAATCTGGTGGACGTTCGGGCTGCTACGGTCAAAATGCACCCAACTGAGACCCAGCCCCAGTGATCGCTAGTCTGAGGCAGGTCCGAGGACAAGGGTGACCACCTTGTCTTGGTTTTCCTGGGACAGTCCCAGTTTCTAGGACTCAAGCCCTGCATTCCTAGTGTTGCAATTTAGCTGATTGATTCTGCCCATTACTATGGCAGAAAATAGCTCTAACTGCAGTATTTCTGTGATTTATTTAAAAAAATTGAGAATATTTCATTACAGCTGACACTTAATATTATGTTAGTTTCAGGTGCATTGCGTAGTGGTCCGACATCCCTAGAACTGATGGAGTGGTCCTCCCCCGTGTCTAGTGCCCACCGGCACTACACATAGTCATGACAGTGTTGCCGACCGTGTTCCCTGTTTTCACTTCACGTCCCTGTGACTGTTCGTTACTGCCAATTTGTGCTTCCTAATCCCTTCGCCTTTCTCACCCAGCACATGAAGCACCGGTGACCTGACACAGCCCAGAGGAGCAGGACAAAAACCCCAAGCACAAGACATGTCCAAGCAGCCACCTACACATCTCGGAACACCTCGGTCCCCAGTGACTGGAAGGGCTGGTCACCTGACTAAGGAACCTTGTTAAGAGCCCCGCATCCTTCTCAAAGACACTGGCATTGTACTAGTACATTCATGATGATGCAAGCCTTCATCCCAGTGTTTCTCAGTTCAGCCTGTACATGGAGGTCACCTGGGCAACTATTTAAAGGTGCTGAGGCCTGGGCCTTATTCCAGGTGCCTCTGTAAGGTTTAAAATCTGCCCCAGGTGTCTCAAGTGCAGGTTCCAACCACTGCGTTCATTCCCAGGTTGTGTGGGAAACTAGTGGAAAACACAGACCTCTGCTCTGACCACAGGCTCCTGGATCAGAATCCCCTTGGAGTGAATCTGGGGTTAACATGCTAACAGGTGCTTTTGAGGCCAGGTGGTGGGGAGGCTCCGGCTCACACAAACAAGCTCGGTAATGGGGGGTCCCAGCTGCTGAAACAGGCCAGCCAGGAGAGGTGGGGAGGTCCCCTCCACCTCCCAGGAAAGTCCCCACCTGCCAGCATTTGCATCTGACACCCTTACTAAGGCTGCCTGGAGCAGGCTGTCATACCCCAAGTGAGCACGAGGTGGCATCCAGGCCCCATACTTGTCCTGGGGCCCGCAAGAAAAAAATGGTTTGCTTTTGTCAAACTCGCCTACTGGAAGGTTAGGAGATTTTGTGCAATCGGGGTTATGGGGCAGTGGCTCTTCCCTGTGTGTGACAGTCCTTTAAAAGCCTTGTGTTTGATGGTGAAGGTCCATGGGAGTTTTGTGCTTCGTTCCATGACACCGCTGTGTTTGTTTTAATGTAGAAATAATTATTTCCACAAATTACAGGTACAGTTGACCCCCAGGAAGATGCTTTTGCAGGCCTTTCAGCACTGCATACCTCAGAGGTAAAACGCTCCTTCTATGGCTTGGGAAGCTCAGAGTGACATGATTGGGCCGCAGGTCTACCTCCTGGTATGTGCGGGGGCAGAAATGAGGCTGACAGTGTGCCCCTTTGTCCATTCCCTCATCGGTGCTAAACTTCTGCTGTGGGAAGGACGGGACCCCCATCCTCAGGGATCAAGTGGGAAGCATTTTTATCTGCTCTGTAAACTCTAATTTACTTATAAATGTGTGTCATTACCAAATTATCTGTGAACTGCTTTCCATTTCTCTGCTTCAGAGCTTTCTGAAGATGAATGTTATGTCACAGAGCCGAAAACCATCTGAGAGAGAGTTTCGAAGACTCACTTTAGAAACGGGGAATTAGACATGCAGGGGCCGGGGCTGCTCGGAGGGCAGGGTGGTATGAGCGGGGAAGCTGACTCGGAGTCGAGTCGGAGGGACCCTGACTAGTGCCTCCCCTCTTCCTGCCTGTTTCCACCGTTTGTCACTGGGGAGCTGGCAGGATTCCTGGGCAAACCCTAAAACTCTAGCCAGACACAGTCATAGCTCCCGAAATGCCCAGTGGACTCATGAATTTGTGCTCAAGGGCTCTCAGAACCGATGCTGCCGCTTCGTAATCCAGAGTCTGCCCACGTCGATGATGTGGCTCTCACGCTGTCAGCACTGGGTTTTATGAGGAAAACAATGTTTTTGGAGACCTCTTCAGGGTCTTTTCAGTTTGCCTCTGGCTCTCAGAATAAAGTCACCGAGTGTGGGCTCTGCCTCCCTGCCCTCCAGGGCACAGAGGGTGCTGGAGCTGTCGTCCATGGCCTTTGCCCTTCCGGCTCCCCCAGCCCCAGCACCACCAGGGCAGAGTTTGTGCTTCCGGCCCTGGGTTCTGTGTACCTCCGGATGTCTGTGGGGGTGGCCTGGGGTGGGGGGCTGGTGTGCGTGTGAGTGGGTGTGTGCAGTTAGTGTCTCGAAAGCCACAGGAATAAACAGGGCATGTTTTCTTGGGGCATCATTTTCACTCAAAGTTTTGGGAAAAAATTCTTCTTGTTTATGAGTAAAACAAACATGGATATACCATTGGAGGGAATGAAAAGCTCAAGTCAATTTTAAAGATAAAACACATGACTTTAAGAAGTGTTGCATGGGGGCCAGCTTGACCTGCCCTCGGAGGGGTCCTTCTCCTCTGCTCAAAGCACCTTGAAGAATAAGTCCATTAACAACACACATTTCTGAGTACCTACTATGTGCAAAGCCCTGGGCTAGACACTGGGGACAGGAAATGGAAGATATGTCTCCTACTCACGAGGATCTGGTGGTCTAGAGAGAAGCCTTAGCTTCATCTTTATCACCACCATTACCATCATTACTGTCATCTTCACCTCCACATTCATAAGTTCGGAAACTCCTGTGTCTGTTTTGTTTCCAACTCTGACCCTCGCTTCTAGGATCTTGCCTGGCACATGTTACATACTTAATAAATATTTACTGAATGAGTGCTTTCTCATCTTTTAATCATGCCAGCATTTATGTTGTGCATCATCTCAGGCACCGCTCGCTATAATCCTGGGCGGCAGGAAGTGTAGTTATCTGTTCCAGATGGGCATACTGAGAGAGGTTCAACAACTTCCAAAGGCTGTGCACCAAGAGCCAGGGTCTAAACCCCTGTCTGTTCAACTTCAGAGCCTGGGCATTCCACTCAGAACCGTGGTGGCCTGAGGCTCCTTGCACAACCATCGGGTAGAACTTGAGCTCAGTGGATGTGGGCCCTTGAGGCCAGCTTGGTTGGGGTGGCTTTGATTTAGCTTCTCTCTTGGGTACTGAGACAATTCAGCATCCAGATACCAACGCACACCAGCTGGAGTTGGCCGCAGGTGTCCCGAAGGTGTGACCAGCAGGGGGTTTAGGCAGCACTTTTGCGTTTAGGGCTTTTGGCCAGTGGCCACCTAGGCTCTTGGGGCTATTCAAGGTGTTGCCGTGTAAGCTGTGGCTGTGCGGGGAGGGAGAGGGAGCTTCTGGGGTTTTGCCTTAGATCAGTGGCCTGCTGGGGTCACCTGCAAAGCAGAGTCACAAGGCTGCCCGAGAGGACTTTCCCAGCCATAGGGTCACCACTTCCTCAAACATCTCCGAGGCCAAGTTGGAAAACACCAGGTTGGGATCCTTGAGTCTTGGGGAGCCACTGTTCTGGGGGAGGTGGGGAGGTGGGCTGGATTCACTGTTGGGCCACAGCCCGCTATCAGGGTTGGGTGGGGTATGAGTCCTGTGGCAATCACAGCAAATCACCCCAAACTTGGGGCGGGGGGCTGCTTGAAAGAACGGGAATTTTTTCTCTTTCAGTTCTAGAGCTCAGAGGCCTGTAATCAAGGTGTGGGCGGGCCATTCTCCCTTCAGAGGCTCTAGGGGAGGACCCTTCCCTGCCTTGCCCAGTGGCTCCAGGCGTTCCTGGGCTTGCGGCTGTGTCACTGCAACCTGTGTCTCTGTCTTCGCATGGCCTTTCCAGTGTCTGTACAATCTCCTTCTCCTTTCTCTTAAGGAACTTGGCATTTGATTTAGTCCCATCCTACTCCAGCATGCCCTCATCTTAACTAATGACATCTGCAAAGACCCTATTTCCAAATAAGGTAACCACAGGTACCAGGGGTTAGACTTCAGTAACTTCAACGTATCTTTCTGGGAGACACAGTTTAACCCAAAACAGATGGCTCTGCTACCCTCGGGTTATCTCCACATATGGCACCAGTCTTGCCAGGTCTCTACCATGACTGGTCACAATAAATGACCAGAGCACCTGAGCTTGAACTTGCTTAAGGAGGTAGCCTTGTTCAGAGTGCAGGGGATGTTTCTTGCCTCTGCCACTGCCTCCCCTCCGACAAAACTCTGAGCCCTCCTGAGGCATCCATCCCAGTCCTCTGCCAGAGGATGGGCACATGACCTGCCTTGGTCTACAGGATTCCAGGACTCCAGTACACATTGCGGGCAGCACCCCTTTCTGCTGCATGTGGAGGAGTGAGGGTGTGAGTCTGAACCCACGGGGGGACCTGGATGGAATAAGTCCCCAACAATGAAGCCAACGAAGGAAAGTGAAGCCGAAGATGTAGAGAGACTGGTGCTCTCTGGTGTGATGTGAGCACCTAGATTCAGTCTGGCCTGAGCCTAGCTACTCTTAGAGCTTTTGCCCAGGTGAGCCAATAAATCTTTTTTCCTCCTTTATCTGCTCCAGCCAGTTTAAGTTTAAAAGAAAAATAGTAACTGAAAGAGCCCAACTGAAAAATGCAAGTTTAAAGGCTTGGAGTCACCACCCGCTTTGAGAATCCGGCACACAGACTTGGGCATGCGATCGAACTCATAGGCTCAGCGGACCTCCTTCATGGACCTGCTAGGCACCAAGGATCTCAGGCTGAGATGTTCTTGGAAGTCCACGCTGGAGCCTTTCCAGGCCCTGAGATTAGATGCGACAGCTGTGTGTGTGTCTCTCTTCTCCCCAGATTCGTCAGAGCACATGGCAGCGTGGAATCCTGCGCCCTCGTCTCCCACTCTGGTCAGGACTCCTTCCTCTCCTCTCACATCAGTCATGGCAACGTTCCCTTCCTGCCTCACCGGGGCAGGAGAAAATATCCTCAGACACTGCCGGGGGGCGATTAGCTTGGTGGGGCCACCCTGGGGCGCCATCTGCCATGCTGGGCAAAGCTGGGTACGTGGGTCCCTACAGCATCTGAGGATATGCACCGTGACATTGTTTGAAAATAGAAAAAACAACAAGTGCTGGCGAAGATGTGGAGAGAGGGGAACACATTTGCACTGTTGGTGGGAATGCAGATTGGTGCAGCCACTGTGGAAAGCAATATGGAGATACTTCAAAATATTAAAAATGGATCTGCCTTTTAACCCAGTGATTCCACTTCTGGGAAGATATCTGAAGGAACCCAAAACACTAATTCGAAAGAACATAAGTACCCCTATGTTCACTGCAGTGTTATTTATAATCTCCAGGATATGGAAGCAGCCCGAGTGTCCATCCCATCAATAGATGAGTGGATAAAACAACTATGGTACATTTACATAATGGAATACTATTTGGCCATGAAAAAGAAGACAATTTTACTCTTTGTGACATTATACTAAGTGAAATAAGCCATGGAAAGACAAATATCATATGATTTTACGCATATGTGGAATCTAACGAACAAAGTAAACTAACAAGGGAAATGGAGACAGACTCATAGACGGAGACCAGATGACCGCCAGTGGTGGGGGAGGGGAGGAGGTGGAGGGATCAAGCAAAAAAAAAAAAGGACTCATGGACATGGACAACAGTGTGGTGATTGTTGGGGGGAGGGGGGCATAAGGATACTAAATGGTAATGGGAAAAATATAATAAAGATTAAATAAAGCAAAAAACTCTGAATGACCCAACTGTCAAGAGAGGAACGGAGAAATGGATTGTAGAGTGGTCACACCATGGAATCACGTACAGCAGTTAATCTGGACACGGCAGGCCAACCGGGAAGATTTTGGAACCGTCTGGTGAGTGGGAGGAGTGAGGGGCTAAGGACATGACCAGTATGAAGCCATGATGGACAGACGTCGGACCAGGCACCTGTGGACACCCTCACCTGTGGAAAAGGATACAACTTGGGCCCATGGGATCGTGCCACTCCGGGAAGGGGCCGCCCTGGGTTGGGCCGGGTGGGGACCTGGAAGAGCACAAGGGCCCCTCTGTTTCTGTGGCCTTTTTGTTCCTGAGTGGACTCTGAAACAGACACAGAACAACTCCACGCCGCCGTCTGCTCCAGGTGTCCCCACGAGTTCTCTGTGAAGCCTGGGCTCGGAGGCACACGTGCACGCACACACATACAATGTGCAATCAAAGCTCAAACACACGCACATGTGTGCACCAACACAATGCACATGCACACGCACACAGGACTGTATGTATGCATGTGGACACATGCACAGGTGTGTGCACACACGCACTGAACACCGACAGTTTTATTCGAGCCCCCAGACCCCCACATGCAGGACCCCCTGAGGACTTCCCGGTTATACGGGTGCATAAACCCCTCTTCCCTGTGCTTAGTTAGCATAGGTGGGTTCCTGTTACTGGTGGCTGAAGACTCCTGACTTCAAAACACTTCGGACCTCAGACCCTGGGGGAAACTTTTTAAAAATTAGAAAAAGTTGTAAAATTTATTTTTCTAATCTGCACTTGAGGAAATTTTTCATCGCTTTTAGAGAGAGAGAGGAAGGGATAGAGACAGAGAGAAGCATCAGTGTAAGAGAGGAACGTCGACTGGTTGCCTTCCATGCGTGACCTGACCGGGGATTGAACCCACAACCTGCTAGTGTACAGGGCAACATTCCAATTAACCAAGCCACACTGGCCAGGGCCCCTGGGGAACCTTTTAACCGTGGACCTAGTCCGTCTTCCTCCTAAGACATGGGTGATAAGCTCAGGTTCCGGGGGGAGCTGTGGGGGTGTCAACAACAGCCTGGTACCCTGTAACTGCTTTCAACTCGAAGCAATCCCAGAAAACAAAACCTTGAATGCAGCCCCTGCCCCAATGCCACCAGTGTAGAAGGGAGCCGGGAGGCGAGCTTGCAGGCACCGTGTCCCTGCCCTGTGTCCGGGCTGTCCCTGCACTTGCTCTACACACAGCCTGTTGCCAGACTTATGCTCCTGGAGACTGAGCATTGGTCACTGGCCATGAAACCCTTCAGGAGATTTTTCAAATAATAATATATAGGCAGGGTCTGGAGCGGTTGAACGCTGAGTTATTTACGTTGCGAGTGAATTATGTATTTTTGTCCATTCGCAGAGAACAGGTCTTTCATATGTTTACATAATAAAGATCCATGCAGGTCTGGGAATCAGAAAAGCCAATGTTTGTTTCAGATGTCTGAGCATCCTCAATTTTTCTTTCCTTGGGCTTGAAAAACACAGGTGATTCCTCTGAGTCTGGATTGCTGCTGATAGGCTCTGCAGGGTCTTACAAAGGAGGTCAGGTGGCCCTCAGAGCCGAGGGGGTTGCGGAGAGGCCCTCATCAGAGCTGCGACTGCCTGGTCAGGGAGGGCCCGGCTTTGCTTTTGCATTGTCTGCTGGGAGCTTGGATCTTGAGGTTGGGTCTTGGGTTACATAGTGGAGCCCAGTGTTCTCAATGCAAAAACTAACCACCAGAATATTGGCCAGTATTTTTCAGGGTACTCACTCAGTGTTAGGGAAGAGGTCTGTGCAGCTGGGTGTTTGTTTTGCTCTAATTAAGGTTATGAAATATTTCAGGCACACAAAATTGTGTACAGGGTAATACAGCGAACCCCATGGAGCTGTCATCACGCTTGAGAGACAAAACATTAACTGTGCCCCCTTCCTTCTCGATCACCCCCTCAATTCTCAATCCTCAGAAGAAGTGACCTTCTCATCCACAAATGTTTTCCCAGCCCCTCACAGTTTCCCTCCAAAAGGTGTGATTTCGGGAGTGATTCTTGACTTTTCCCAAGGACCCCTGAGCTTCCTGGACCTACAGCCCTCAGCGTGGCCTTTGAGACCCCTGAGCGCCTGGGACAGGGAGTGGTCCAGCCCTCGTTCTAGTTGACACCCCCTGCCTGAGCAGGGGTCAACTGTGTCAGCTCCCTGTGACTCTGCAGTTTCCTCATCTAAACCCCGGAGGTCACAGCTTGGTGGGGGAGCACCTCGGGAGGGCTGTTGGGAGCATGGGGTGGGCTTGCTCCCCACTCCGGTGCACAGGACGCCTTGGTAAACATTAGTGATGGTAACAATAATAACATTATTATTATGTGTAAACTCCAGACTCATTTGGACACCATTTCTCATGGAGATTGGAGGAGGGACAGCTGCGACCGTCTTGCTCCTGAGGTGCCCTGGAGCTTGTCCCACCGCTTGGCTGGACCATCAGAGCCTCTTCACAAACAGCATTAGACTCCTTCCCCAAAATAAAAAAGCAAAAGAAAGGGGTTTCTTCATAGGCTGTTTAGCAACCCCGGGAGGGAAAACAATCAGAGACATGGAAACAGCTCTGGGGGGAGGTCAGCTGTGCAGGGAGCTTGCTCTTCCCTGTGGTGAACCCACAGAGCTCCAGCCGATGCTGCAGAGGCTGCGAGCTCAGGGAAAAAGGGGAACAGGAAAAGTATGGCGGGTTGCACAACTCCTAGCCCAGATTGGGGCCGGACAACCACGGGCGTTGGCACAGGAAGCGCCCCCTGGCCTGGACTCGAGGCCCCTTCGTGCGGGGTGGGCGCCTTGGAGTCTGGTGTTGGCTGCCGTCATCCCGTACTTGGCCAGGGGCTTTGCCCATCCCGCTCTTTGCCCACCACCAAGGAGCCCGCAGGCTGGGAGGTCCACCTTTAAACCCGAGGGTCAGATGGATGGGCAGAGAGATCGCGTTGCCTCCCTGCTCTGGGCTTGAAGCTTTCTCGTAAATCCTCTCCCAGGAAGCCCCGGAAACTCTCTAGAAGGATATTTTCTTATCACTCAGCATATCTTGCTTCTTAATGTCCACTCTCCAATGATTGCCTTGGGGTATATGTAAATTTATTTCTAAAAGCTACATAAGTAACTCTATCAGGGAAACTTTAAAAAAAGAAAACACAACTTACCCATTATCTCACCATCCGAACTCTGTAGCTGTTGTAATTTTGGTGTATTTCCTCCCAATCACTTTTCCCTAATGCATATATTTGCATGTGGCATAAACATAGTGTAGACATAATTGGGGAGCCAGCTCTTTACCCAACGTAATCTCATGAGCATTTTCCATGCTGCCGTGGTTTTCATATGTGTCCTCATCAGCCCTGGTGTCAGGACTGTTGTTTTAGTTGTAAGTTTTTGTTTTTCTTAGAGATTTTATTTACTTTTAGAGAGAAGGGAAGGGAGAGGGAAAGAAACATCAATGTGTGGTTGCTTCTCATGTGTCCCCTACTGGGGACCTGGCCTGCAACCCAGGTATGTGTCCTGACTGGGAATCGAACCTGTGACTCTTTGATTCGCAGGCCAGTGCTCAATCCACTGAGCTACACCAGCCACGGTTGTTGTAAGTTTTTAAGAAAGCACTTTAGTGTGGAAAAAATTCATACATATATGACCGTAGAGTGAGTAGTAAAAAGAATCCATGTTCTCATCATTCGGTTTCAACAATTACAGGCATGCAGCTCACCTGCCCTGGACTTTATTTTTGGTTATTTAAATTGCGGTTGAATATACATAATATAAATGTTATCATTGTAGCCATTCTCAAGTGTTCAGTTCAGTGGCATTCAGTACATTCATATTATTCTGCAATCATCACCACTATCATGTCCAGAACTTTTTCGTCATCCCAAACCAAAACTCCGTACCCATTAAGCACAAACTCCCCCTCCTCCCTCTCCAGACCCTGGAAACCTCTATTCTACTTTGTGTCTCGTTGAATTTGACTACTTAGGTGCCTCACATAAGTGAGATAACACTTGACCTCTTGTGTCTGGCTTCTTTTACTTATCATGATGTCTCCAAGAAACATCCATGGTGTAGCATGTGTTAGAACTTCTTTTTTATGGCTAAATAATATTCCATTGTATGTGTGGAACACATTTTGTTTATCTTTTCATTTTTTGATAGACATTTAGGTTGTTGGACCCTGGCGTTGTTAAGCAAATTCCAGAGATCATCTTGTTTGATCCATAAAACAAGAGGAGGACTTACATGAGGACTTAAAAAATATATATATCATGGCAGTATCATGATGCCATCCAGACAACCCGGCAGTAGTTCCTTTATATCATCTAATGTCCAGACAGTGTTCAGGTTTCTCCGATTTTTTTGTGAACTCCTCTTCAAGGTTTGTTTGAGTCAGGATCCAAAAGAGATTAATCTGTCTCTTATGCCTCCTCCACCCTCTGCTTTCTTTCTTGCCATTTATTTGTTGAAGAAATGTCATTGTGGTCCTACACCGTGTCTCACGTGCTGACTCCACGTGTTTTCCAATGTGTCCTCTGCGCTCTGGGGCTGGACCCAACTTGGGACTGTCAGCAGGAACCCTTCAGACGGTGCTGTGTCCTCCCTATGGTTTTATATCAGGAGGCACTGAAGTCTGCTCCAGAGCTCCTGGTTTTGCTTCTTTGTGGTGTGTCTCCTTTACATTTATTATACTGTTAATTTTAAATCATTTCCGATGTACAGAAACTTCCAAATATTTCAAAGAATTCCTGTGCACCATTCCCCCAGAGACCCCACTTAAGATGCCCGCTGGATTGGACTTGAATGTGTCAGTCGAGTGCTCTCTAGGGCACGTCCCAAAGGTGCGGTGGACAGGTTCAGCCCGGATCAGCTCTGTGGTCTCTTCTCGGTGTCACAGGCTTGACCTCTTTGAATATTGCAGACAGACTAATCTTTTGTCCAATGCCTCTCAGTTTGGATTCATTTGATGTTTCCTCATGATAGTCGGCAAGTTGTGCATTTGGGCTGGAACGTCACAGAAATGATGCTGAATTCTCAGTGCATCCCACTGAGGTGGGGGTGGGGAGGGCACCATGGAGACTGGTCCAACCCGGTGGCCTTAACTTTGATCACGTGATTAAGACATTGTCTGCTCCGTTTCTCTGTTGTAACTTTCCCCTTTCATAGTTAATGTTTTTTTGGGGGGAGAGATACTTTCAGACTACATAAAATCCTGTTTCTCATTCCTCTTTCACTAATTTTAGCATCCACAAATATTTCTTGTTTTGATTAATGATTGCTATTAGGAGACCAATAGCAATTGGTGATTTTTAGCAAAAAATGGTGTTTTTTAAAATTCCAACGTCCCATACAGTAGTTGGCATTCTGCTGAAAGAGCCTTCTTTTCTGCTCATATATGTATTTACTTATATCAATGTGCACTCATGGATTTCTATTTTATTCAAAGCCAAACTCTGCTGATATTATTTACTTTTATCCTCACCTACACATGCCTTTTTGTGAGTTGATTTTGTCACTCAACCATCTACGACAGAGCTTGTCCCGCAGCAGGGCCCAGGACACCGCGCTCTTTCTAAACAGAGCCTGCGGCTCTGTGATGTGACAGTTCTGTCGGTGGTTCTTTGCTCGCCAGTCCCCCGACAACGCTGCAGAGAATGCCCTTGTGCAGAAGCCCTCTCCCCTTGTCGGGGGCATTCTGTTTTAGAACCGCGGATCACTGGCTATTTCTTCCTCCTTTGGAACCCAAATCCGCCTCCTTGCAGCCTCCACCCACCCATCCAAGGGTCCCCGGTGCTGTTCAAGGCAGCCAAGGAGCTCTGACCCCCGCCCCCCCCCCGCTCCACCCAGCAGGTCGGAGAACCGAGATGGTGCCTGCAGGTCCCCGCGCAGCTTCCCTTTTCCAGGTACAGGCCATGGTTCTCCCAACTCGCCTCCCGGCCGCTGGGCCCCTCTCCAGCCCCCTGGCTCAGATCTCAGCCTGGCGTGCAGGTGTGATGCTGGAGGTGGACACAGGCCTCCCTGTGGCCTGACCAGAGGGGAGCAGCAGGCCTCTTCTCTCCTTGCTTTGGGATGCCAGGTCTTACTGCCGCAGGCTGCTAGCTGCCTTTGACTCAGCTGAATTTACAGGCAACAAAATGCCCTTTCTCACCCCTGTTTTGGTGAATCTGTGCCTGCAGTGCATACAGAAGCTGAAGCTTTTTCATGTCTTTTATCCACTTAATTCTCACTATGACCACCCACATTTACAGAGGAGGACACTGAACTCTGTTAGGTTACATCGGAGGCCCCGTGGTGCTCTCCAATTAGGACCGTGCAAGGGTCCTATGTATACAAGAGACCGTTTCAAAGGATGCGCAGGTGAGCAGCACCTAGAGGAAGAGGTTAGAACCCTGGGCTGGCGGCAGGAGCTGTCCTTACCCCAGGCCAGAAGGGATAAGGGAAAAAATAAATTTCTGGAACTGGAGAGAGTTATTTGAAGCAGGTCGTCCTAAGGGGAACAGTGATTTTCCACTAAGGGACACAGCCAGGTAGGGAGGGGCTGGGGACAGATGCCCAACAGGCCTCTCCTTCCTCCCTCTAGTCTGCCCCTGGGCTCCCCATGAGCCAAACCTGTGAGCTGGGGGCGCCCTGCTGATGGGCCTCACCGGTCAGCCTCCCAGCGGGTAGGAAGGAAAGTAGATGTGGGTGGGGGGCAGATGGAAGATTCCGGCACAGAGGCTTGGTGAATTTTCCAAAGTCTGAGATGCAACTGGGGGTGGGGGCTGTCCAATGATGGGTTCTAGACAAGGGGTCTCAGATAGTTTTCTTTCTCTCTATCCCCTCTTCCTCCAACCACTCACTCTTTTAAAATCACAGACACACTGCTCTATGCACGGCAGGCTAATCCCCTCCACTCCAGCTCCCTCACGTGACCCCCGACCCCCCTTCCCCTAGTGAGTGAGTGCCGGAGAAGCAGGCACGAAGCCCATGGTCCTGGACTGTTCTCCAGCCCTGCCTGGGGAATGTCTCCTCCCCGGGTGCCGGTCTCTGCTCCGCCTCAGCACCGGCTTGTCTGGAAGGGGCCGGCTCCTCTGACTGATGGTGTTTTCCTACAGAGCAGGTGGTGGGACAGCTCCGCTCGATTTATTCTTCTGCTTGATCTGCTGTACTGGTGAAATGGAACAGCACCAGGCCGAGTATCAGATAGAATAAGTTTCAGTGCAAGAAAGGGAGGAAGGAAGGAAAGAGGAAGGAAGAAGGGAGAAAGGGGGAGAGGAAGGGGAAAAGAGAAAGTTTGAAGGAAGGAGAAAGGAAGAATAGGGAAAGCAATGAGAGAGAAAAACAATTTTTTCAATAGACAGATTATTTCTCTTCCATGTATTAAAAAAGGAAAACTCCAGAGAGGGCAGCTGCTGGCTGATATGGCTACTGCACAGTCATCAGCACCTTAAGCTTCTCCCGTGGTACCGGGCTGTCATTCTCAGAAGAGTGCCTCATGGTCTAAAATGGCTGCTCGAGCTCCAGCCATCATGTCTGCATTCCAGTCAACAAGAAGGAGAACAAGGAGACAGAACCACCTCTCTTGCTTTGAGCGGAATGCATGGAAGGAACATACCACACTTTAGCTTGCGTCTCATTTTATTTTTTTGAAATCTTCTCTCCTGAGAGATTCCTCTGCAAGGAAACATGCCCGCTCTTAATGGTGCACACCTTTGGTGACTGGGATTAGGCGGTGCTCCTGACTTTCGTCCGATGATAAACTCCGCACGCTTACCAGACGAGGGATCCACGAGGGTGCAGCCTGAGTGCAGGAACGAGGGGCTGTGTGAGGTGAGGAGAATGGAAGGTGTCTGCCCTGGGAAGGGCAGCTCTTTGGGGAAACATGTGGGCCTACGCTGTGCAGAGCGTGGCATTCGGAAAAGGAATTAAGGATTAGACTGGCCGTGGGGCCCTGGGTGGGTGGAAGGTCCGGGGGTGGATTTTGACTCGATATGGTAAAGCGCTTTTACAATGCAAGCTTTCAGTCAAGCAGCGCGACGGGTTTTCCTCGGTCCTTTGGTGGAGGGACAGCTTCGTGCACCTCAGTGTACTTCCAAGAATAGAGAGCTGAGAATCCTGTGGCTCACTGAGGAATTCCCTGAAAGCTTGGAAGAGAGAGGAAAACTAAATTTGACCTCAGAGTCAAGTCCAAACCCCACACCTGGTAATCATTAACCTCTCTGTCGTGCGATCTCTCTGCCAGATGCCGTCCCAGGCCCTCTAGGCGTCATCTTGTATAGTCCTTCAAGCCTCTGCACTCCACAGCTGAGCAAACAGACGTGGGTGGTGGTCTATGATCCACCCCGTGTCCACAGCTGGCAAGTGGAAGAGCCAGGATCGGAACCTGGGCTGCCTTGACCTCGACTGCCATGGCCATATGGCACATTGGACCGAAGCAGAGATACGCGGGCAGAAAGTTAGATGTGGTTGCCACGCCGCACTGACTGACAGGGCTCCGTGAAGTGCTTTGGCAGAGCAGAAGAAAGACCGGCTTCCAAAGTGGAGGGAGGCCGTGGACCCTTGGGGAAGGGGGAGTCCCATAG
Organism: Glossophaga mutica; assembly: GCA_039655065.1. Taxonomy (NCBI): domain Eukaryota; kingdom Metazoa; phylum Chordata; class Mammalia; order Chiroptera; family Phyllostomidae; genus Glossophaga; species Glossophaga mutica. The sequence continues at coordinate 29,139,076 of CM077315.1, forward strand.
GCCACCATCCCTCCAGGCAGTGCCTGGGGCAGAGGGTGCCAGCTCTGCCCAAGGTCCCACCAGCTTCGGACACCCACCCACTGGATGACCCCGACCTTTTGGCTGGGCTGTCCTCTGCATCATGCAGGCTGTGCTGTCTGGCCCGGAGCCTGCCAAGACACTTCCTGTTTATGACGCAGCTTCCCATGCCGGTCTATCCGGAGGGAGAGCCTACGCAGGTAAGGTTGACAAGTGTATTCCGGCCCCCGGGACGTGCAGAGCTTTCAGTGCCAGTCAGTACAGCAAGCAGCATTCCGATATCCTGGGCTACTCCAGGAGGCTGGGGTCTGCACTGGTTCTGCAACTTTGAGACTGGCAGATCCAAGAGGAGCAGGATCAAGGGGACAAGGGAACGAATGCCACCTCCTGAGGCCTCCAGGAGAGGGCCACCTGGTCTCTAGACACCCGCTACACATTCTGTAGCCTACTCTGCAGTGGCAGGTGCTGCTTGTTGGGGTATCTGGGTGGGATTTGAGATTCCGGGTATGAAAACTCCTTGCCCACATCCCCCTAGCCTTTCTGGAAGGTAGGGTGCCCCTTATAAATAATGAACAGAGGTAAGCACTCAGCCAGGAGAGCCACGGCAGGCCGAGATCCTGTCTCATCGCGCCTGTCAAACAGCCCTGCAGACATTAAGCAGACTTCAGCTCCTGCGCACGTGGGGTGCTGACGCAGCAGGGAGGAGCGGGAGGGCAGGGCAGCGGCTCTGGGCTTCTGGGCCTTCCTCTGAGCCCCCTTTTGCCATGCTCTGAAGCATACTGATTCAGAGCTTGTCTAATCCAGTCTCTCATTGGACCCAGGAGCAGAACACAGCCCAGTGCTTGCCCTGGGCTCCTTTCTCCGGAGGTGTGCTGGTAGACATTGGCAACCAGCTGGCTGGGGGAAGCCCCGATGTCCTAGTGCTCACTGGTTACCATGACCATGGCCAGTCAGTCGCAAGTTACCCCCATGGTGTCAGTGAACATGGAGTTGGAAAGAGAGGCACCCTGCTTCTCACTGTGCCTGTTGGTCTGGAAACCTGACAGGCTGGGCTGCAGGTCACTTACCCTCTCACCGCACGTGGAGGGAAGTTCCCCTCTACCCGGTGGAAACCATAAGCAAAAGGATTCTTAGGGTTTCAAAGGTGCCTCTTGAAGCCAACAAATCCTGCTGCGCCCAAGGACAGATGGCATATGGGAGACCACGGTCAGGACAGCAGGTGACCATGGGTGACAGCTCTAGGTCACTAGTGGCCCCAGGGACCCGCAGTGCTCTGGGAGTCTGGCTGCATTGTTGCAGTCTCGTTGACTATGGTGTTGAGTCTTTTCCTGGTTTCCAGTGAGCTGTGCAAGATTTTTTTTTAATTTTTTTATTTTAATTGTTGATCTTGTACAGTTTTCTGCAAGATTTGAATACTAAAAAGTGGGTCACACAGAGTAGAGGACCACTGCTGGACAGAATGAGAGGCGTGAAGCCATTACGAAATGGCTCTTTGTTGTCAAACCCAGGGCCTTAGAGCCAACCCCAGCAGGCCGTGTGCGGGTTGCAGAGGGCGGATGACGTCAGCCAGGCCCTGGGGTGTGTGAGTGAGCCCAGCCAGCGGCAGTTTGGAAGGGCGGTCTGTGAGCCTCAGCTCCTGGCCGTGGGCCCCCTGTCACACAGAGTTGTTGGGATAATCAGATGGACTGAAATGCCTGTAAAGCGTTCAGCTTCGGAGTTGATGGAAGAGCCACTGTCGAAGCAGGCCTACGGGCCACCACCAGGAGCGGCGAGAGCTTGCAAGTAGGAGTTATTCACAAAGCAGGCTCCTAGCTTTTGAGAACAGTTGAGCTTTTATCTAAACTCTTAGAATGCAATGGTGACAAAGTTAACAATGATGCTTTCAATGTTGGAGTCCAAACTCCTTTAAAAAGTAGGAGAGGATGTTGCTCTGAAAATTCCCAATGAAGTAAAACTTCAAATAAGAAAATTAAAAAAAACTCCATCTTTCCAAGAATGAGGCAAGTTATAAGAAGGCACATGGACATCAGGCAGTGGAAGCCACTGAAGGAACTTCAGCTTCCGGGGGTGTCCTTGAGTTGGTGTGATTCCCCTAAAGCTCCGGCACCATCTACGGAGAACGGTTCCTGCCTTCTAGAAGTGGAAGAGCTTCCGAGTCCTCAGTCGGCTCTCGGTCTCAGGAGGAAATGGCCCTTGGTGGTTATGCAAGTTAGAATCATAAATCTTAGCGCTCAGGGGCTCCGGAGACCTTCAGTTCAACTCTGTGCTCACCCTGGCGGTAAGCCCTCAGGCCCCGTTCCACAGCTCAGGCTCTGAGAGCCACAGGGTGACTCACCCAGGTGACAGCAAATAAATCACAGGCTGGACGCAGGCGCTCAGTTTCTGACAGGCCTGGGTCCTCTCCCAGGGGTGGGTTGCAGGCAGGCTTTGCTGCCCCTGATTCTCAGAGGCCACCGAGCCATGTTCACGCATGGCTTCCCAGGCAGGGAATTGGGGTGACTCTCTAGAGAATAGAGGTCAAAATAAATTAAATCCAACTTCAGGTCGGGGAGGCAAAGCCATTGTCTGTGTGGACAAAACAGCTCAGGCATTGCCCGCAAACCCTGCTTTGGAGGACCCGTTCCCACTCCATCCTTTGCGGTACAGAACGTCACAATCGGAGGGGACACAGACACTGTGGAGAACATCAGAAAGCAGTTGGCCTGGTGTCAAGCGTGCCACTGAGAACCAAGAGGAAGGTGGCTCCTTAATTTTTAAGTGAAGGGTGGGCGTCAGTGAGAGTCCCGGAAGGGAAGGATGAAATGTTACTCAGCACGCATCCAGGCACCGGGCCCAAGGCGGAGCAGCCAGGCGAGCCCGGGCGCGGGCACAGGGCGGCACAGGGAGTGGAGGTGGAGTCTCCCGAGTGAGGCCCTGTGCCCAGCACTCAGGGTTCCTGTGAGACGCAGAGGGTGCAGAGGAAGGAGTGGGGTTCCCGGACCTGTGCTGCGCTCGGTTCCCACTTAGGCTCTGATGCTCCTCTGTTCTTCCTCTGCCCGCTCTGCCGAGGGCCCCACCAGAGGGCTCAGTCCTCATCTCCAGGCCGGCGAACCCCAGCTCCGGTGAGTCGTCACTAAGGACGAAACCCGTTGGCTGTTGGCCAGGATCTGTGCGAAGCCTGGGGACAGGCAGGTGGGTGTACCGATACCAGAGAAGGCAGATGGTGGTCCAGAAATGATCGGTGAATAAAACATAAACACCAGTGTGGTTTTGACCTTGTCCTTAGGCCAAGTCCCTGGGAACTGGCTCCTCATCCAGCTGGGTCAGGCTGCTGTTTTTCAGTTCCCCATCAGCCCTCTGTTCCCAGGGTTGCTGCTGCCCAACCCAGCTGGAAGTCTAGCCACGGGCTGTGGTCCCTCTCCTGTGGCTTGCTCGGCAGCTGGGAATGTGGCTGTGCGTGTCAGCGCCGGTCCCAGCCGGGTAGGGACACAGGTGCGAGCCAGTCTAGCCTGTGAGTGTCGGCTCTCAGAAGGCTGTGTGGTGCAGGGGAAGGCGGGGGTCCGAGGCCGGCCCTACCTGGGCTGGGTGCCGTAGTCCCTGGGCAAGTCTCCAAGGTCTCAGCTCCTTTGAGCCTGCTCTGTAAAGCTGGCCGGTAAGATCTGCAGCAGAGGGTCACTGGGAGGACCGGGTGGGACGAAATGCATAAACTCCCTCTCACTAGCTGGTGCTTAAACATCGGCTCAGGCCACCTCCTCTTTAAAGGCCCCTCTCCAGACTTCTCCCTCCCTGCTCTGCCTTTTTCCTGCCCCGCACAGGACGCTTGGCCACACTCCCCAGCTCAGGGAGACACCGGTGCTGGTCTCCCCGGCTCTGCAGACACAGAGCTGGGTCACATGCAGAGGGCGTCCTGGGATGCACATGTCCTGGCCTTTCGCACTCGTGCTCCCAGGGCCGCTGACTGGGACCGAGTCTGGTCTGGAGGAGGCACCTGCTAAGGTCTGCCCGCCGTGTGAAGGGCTCCGATGTGGAGTCGGAGTGGTGGCTGTGTTGGGGGAGGGGGTGTCACTCAGCAAAGTCTTTCTGTCCCTGCACTCCCATTCTGGCCTGCGAATGGCCAGCCACCACCATAGCCCACTTCCAAAACTCAGGGTGACCACGAGGGACAATCAAATCTGAGGGAAGTTGATACCCTAAATCTCCCTGCGTGTGACTCAGGGACAGTCCTTCTCACCAACAAGTTGGAAGCAAGAAGTAGTTCTAAGTGTCGGGGGCGAAACTTTCTTGCCATTTTCTCCCCTAAAGGCATTCCATGTCTCAGTCCATTTCTAGATGTTTCCCTGTCTGGGCAGGCACGTTCCCCTCCTGCCGCCTTGCAGCGGAGAGCCCAGAGACAACGAGCCTGGTTCACACGCTGGTCAGGACAGAGCCAAGGATGGTTCCATGTCCTGATCTCACAGGATCCCTGGGGAGCGAGGGCAGGCAGCCTCTACCCCGCCGTCTTTGGAGTGTGGGAACCGCCAGGAGCTTCGGTGCTCCTGTGCTGCTCCCGGAATCCTTACAGGATCCAGGCGATGGGCCATGGCCGGGGAAAAGTTCAAACCTGAACGTACGCCCAGCAGCGCCGTCCGCCTGCTGGGTAATGCAGAAGCACTGGGGAGACCTCGTGTCCTCCCTCACCTGGTGTACCCACATGGCCTCTGGGTTCTGAATTCTTCCCCACGGTAAGATCAGACTAAACCAGTCTGAATGGCCATCACACATGCCCCCAAATCGAGGTGCGAATCTTCCATCCACTTGTCCATTTCCACCTCCATGTACCCACACCTCCAGCTTGCCTGGGCCAGGGACCCTGTCCTGTGCTTTAAAATCCTCTCTGTGGCATTAAGATCCCAAAGTGTGCCTTTGAACTTTTAATCACCCCAGCTTTGGTGATAAAGACTTTTTTCTTTCAATTCTACCGCACTTAATTTAAAAATATTTTCTCCACGCGTGAACAGCCCTGTGTGGTTGCTCCCTCCGGATGGCAGGAAGCCTAGGTATTTATTTGTAAGCTACCTCGTCCCCTCCCTGACCTCTGATGGCCGAGAACAAACCCCACTGTCGGGGCGGATGTCCTGTCACCACCTGTTCAGACTGGACTCGAGTCAGCCTGCCTTTGTGAGGCTCTTCTCCAGAGCAGAAGTGACTGATTGATAGTTTGCGTGCTGGCATGATTTATTTTATGTTATTATTTTAAATCCTTATCTGAGGAAATATTTATTGATTTGAGAGAGAGAGGAAGGGAAACACACACAGAGAGAGAGAGAGATCAGTTGTCTCCGGTAACTCCAGCCGTCCTCACCTAAATGCCTTTCCCCCACCTTCCAAGGTGGTTGGTGGATAAAACATGAGGCTGACCTTTGTTCCAGGTCCAGCTTTGTCACTGCAAAGAGGGAACCAGGCACCAGTTCCGTGACTCCCAGGGGAGTCACGCAGGGCGTGCCGACCCCCCAGCAACAAGCTGTGCTGACGACGTGAAGTGCTGTCCAGCAGAGAAGCTCGGTAGGGACTCGGTGCCCGGGGTGTTATTGGGGGCCGGTCACGTGAGCACCCTCTGCCAGGCTCGTCCCAACCCCCCAGACTCCCAGGGGGAGGCAGGCGTTCAGCACCAGTCCCTCTGTTCGCACGAACGGTGTGGGCACAGGGAGCCACGCTGATCAGTTCTGGGGGTGGCGGGGACCCTCCCGATCCAAGCTCCCCGATGCCAACCCAGGGCCGGCCTTGGAAGCAGGCCTTCCTGGGGCCCACGGTCTCGGGCCCGCAGCGGCCACCCGCTTCAGGGTTTTGGCATCTGGAACTTGCCACACGTGTCCCCAGAACCCCAGCCCCCTCCCGTTACGCTCTCCACACTTCATTCTTGGTCCCCAAAGGCCTTGCAACAGAGATGTCCACATGTTACCCCAGCATCCCCGTGCCCTCTTTCATACGCTGCCACGCTTCGTTTGAATTTTTTAAGAAATCCTCACCTGAAGACATTTTTTCATTGCTTTTGGGGTGGGGGGAGAGAGGGAGAAACATTGATTGGCTGCCTCTTGTACGTACCCCGACCAGGGATCAAACCCACAACCTTTGGGTGCACAGGTCGACGCTCCTACCAACCGAGCCACACCAACCTGGGCCAGTTTGAATTTTTATCACTCTTAGCACACGTGTAAAACAATGTATCTTCACTCAGCTCCCCCAGTGCAAGGACTGATTCTGCCATCAGTTTTAATGTTTCGACTTTGGGCTTTTAAAAATAGAAGTACGTAATTCCAGATCTTTCATAAATCATTTCATTTCCACGTCTCACTTTGCCCTCTTTAGCGTTTTAGGTTGCGGACATGCCTAGTCCTCATTCTCAGGCGGCTGCGATGGCGCAGTAAGACATTCCGCATGTGCTGTACAAGTGTGTTCCCGAACTGCCGTCGCATCCAGGTCTCTACTTGTCTGCTCCTGAGTATTACCACTTTGACCCCCCAATTGCACTCTTTCCACGTGCGTTTCTGGAGCCAAGAGTACTTTTGTTCCAATAAAATAGCAAAGGGCAGCTGTCGGAAGGAACCTGGGGCTCAGTGACTGACGTGCTCTATTTAAGCAGCGTGGCCACTTCCCTCTCTGAGGTTCTCAGCCGCTCTCCCCTTCAGAGCGGACCTCTCAGGGCCCCGTGTTGTCCCCCATGGTTTCTGTGCCTGTGGGTTTCTGCAGGTCAAGTGGAGTTTAACTCCTCCGTGCTGCGGGGGCGATTGATGGCGATGCTGGAGCTCTGGGTTGTATAGCGAGCTTGTAGCTACTGACCTCGTGTGACTGTCTTTTAACATTCCGGTTGGTGCAGCTTCCAGAAGGTTCCCGCTTCTTAATTTCAGAGTGCTGACAAAAGAATCTGGGGCAGGCATCATGTCACTGAACAAGGTTTACTGTAAAAATCAAGCCTGCATGCTTTCCAATACTCTTAGTTGGTCAGGAAAGGTTCACGGTCAGTGGTCAGGAACAACAGTGTTGAGGGGACTGCATGGACTCGAAGGAGAATTTGCTCATGCATTGCTGATTTATGAGGAAGCATGGATTTCCTCTCTTGGTCCAGCCAAGGTCTTGCACATTCTTTGGACACATTTAACGCAGGACACCACTTTTTCAAACCGAAAGAGGCTTTGCGTGCCAAGGTCATCATTGTTGAACTGGTCCCTTTAGGCAATTTGTCTGAATCCCAATTTTCACTGCAACTCTATGGCCCATTTTTCTTCTTCCTGAGGCCTTGTCCTCGGACCTGCTACCAAGAAAAAAAATAGTGTATAATCTCAGAACGCTCGTATTTATACCTTGGCAAGACAAACGGCATCTGTGAAGGAGGTCTCCGTCTCCAGTGGTTTTCCTCCCAGGCTGCTCTCTTGCTCTCCCTGTCCTCGCCTCCTCTTCTCTGCACAAATATTTATGGGAACCCTTCTGTGGACAAAACGTGCTGGGCCACACACTGTCAGCATCTCAGAAACCATCAGACGTAAATGACGCCCTCACCGAACTTCGGATGTGTCAGCGGAAGTAAAACACGTTCAACACGAACCCGAACCACGGTTTCGGGAAGACTATAAGCTAGTTCGGGGTGACTTCAGGTGGGGCAGAGACCGTTTTATTTGCTAAAGTAGAAACTTGGACTCGTGCCTGTCATGTGAAGGCCTGAGCCCTAGACAGTTGCCACAGAGAACGTCAAGAATCCAACACCCATTTGAGGGCTCCACCAATGGCGATTTGCAAGGCCCCGTGTGCCCAGTGCTGCCCTGGGCGTGCGGAGCAGACTGGCTCCCCCATGGTGGTCGCAGGGGCCGCAGAGCAGGGCTCCTGGAGAGAAATGACTGGGAGACCGCCTTTAGAGCCCATGGGCAGGAGCAGCCTGGTTGTTGCAGGTGAGCCCAGCCAGCCAGCTAGCTGGAGAGCGGGGCGGGGAGAATGTTCGGACCACAGGAGTGACACATGAGAAGGCCTGAGCTGGAGTGGATGGTCTCCGGAGCATTTGGACTCCACACACCACGATTCCACTGCAAACAAAAGATTTGGGGACTTTACAGAGAGCTGATGCGAACCTGGAAATCCGATATTCTAGAAAACTGGCATGAAGGAAAAAAGAAAAGCCGTCAGCAAATATTTGTTGCGGGCCTGATTACGTGCTTGGGGGCAGAAAAACAGCTTGCTTATGAGGTTTGGAGGGAAGCCAGATGGCAGAAGTTTTGGGTGTTCAGCTCTGGAGGAAGAGGAGGACCAGGAGGGACGTCGGTGCTGCTGGGGGCTGGAATTGGCAGGGCCTTGCTGTGAGAGGGTGAAACTGGGCCTGTGGAGGGGCCGCCCAGACACGCTGGGGCACAGGACATTCCCAGCCTACCCGGAGAGAGCAGCCTGACTTGTGGCAGTGCTGCCCTTTCCTCTTCAGGGCGTGCCCGTTGGCGCACAAATGAGCAGAGCCCGTTACTGCTTGTGGTGCGACACGGGAAGCAGTCCGGGTGTCCGTGGATGGGAGAATGGATAAACCAAGTGCGGCATTTGGAACAGTGAAGTGTACTGAGCGACAGAAAGGGACAGACCACTGCCACTCACAGCAGCGTGCGTGCATTTCAACTCCACGCCGTGTGGAAGGAGCCCTCCCTAGGAGCGCACTTGCTGTGTGATTCTACTCACACGAAGCCCTAGAACCGGCAAATCTACGGAGGACAGTGGTCACTGTGCGTTGGGGAGGAGGGACTGAGGAGAAAAAGACCTGAAAGAACTTTCTGGGTGGTTGGTGATGTCAGTATCTTTATAGGGGCCCGAGTGGTGTGGTTCAGTGGACTGAGTGCCGGCCTGGGAACAAAAGGTCACTGGTTCAACTCCCAGCAGGGCACATGCCTGGGTTCTGGGCCAGGTCCTCACTGGGGGATGTGCGAGGGGCCACTGATCTGTGTATCTTGCACACCAATGTTTCTCTCCCTTTCCCTCTCTCTAAAGAAAAATAAATTTTAAAAAATCTAAAAAAATAAATAAATGAATAAGTAAACCTTTAAAAAAGAATACTTAACAATGTCTTGATAGGGGTTCAGGTTCCACAGCTATGTGCGTTTGTCAACAACTCAGCAAGTATATATGTAAAATGTATGCATTTCATCATTTGTAAACTCCACGTTAAAAGAAAAACTACGAACAAATGTTAACCACAGTTAATATGCATACTAAGGTGTTAGGTTAAGGGCACTGAGGTCTGCATCCTACTTTGTGATGTGTTAAAAAGCTGAGATGGATAGAGGGATGGATGAGGGAGGACAGACGGCCCGCTATCTGGTCCTGCAAGGTCTGTGGGGCACCCAGGTGGTGAGGATACGTCCCCAGTCATTCTCATCTCACCCCTAAACCTGCTCTCTCCCTTGGAGGCACTGCTTCTGCACCCCCAGCAAAGTCCGGGGGCGGGGAGGGCACACCACACTTTGATCATGAAAGGACATTCCAGACCGTTCTCAGCTCGGGCCTGGAGCCCGCCCTCACGCCCCGCCGGGTCTCAAAGGTTAGGAAACACAGCACTGTGGGAAGGGCTAGGGCAGACACAGACCTGGTTCCGTCAGGTCCCAGTTGTGGTTTTTTGAACTCGGGCAAGTGACTTAACCTCTCTCGGTTTTAGTTTCCTCATCTGTAAAATGGGTCACTCTTACCTACCTCGAGGGGATTGCAGTGAAGAAACAATGTATGAAAAGTTTTGGCAGTTTTAATGAAATGTTCCACTTTGGTTTGTTCAGCCCCCAGAATAGTGCCCGGTGCACGGGAAGATCTCAATAGGCATTTGAGGGGGAGCAGCGGTGCCCTGGGCTTCTGTTCCCCTCGGCACGTCCGTGCACCTCTCTCCACTTGCAGCAGAATATACCTGGCCGCACCTGATGGCCACCACGGCCTTGCCCCTGCCTTTGCGCTCTCAGCCAGCCCCTTCTTTCTGAACATCTTCAATCTCTTCCTTTCCATAGGCCGTTTCTTCTGAGGAAGAGGCGTAGTAGAGTGAAAATGCTGCTTGAGCTGGAGTAAAAAAAATATGGGCTCGCACCTACAAAACTTCAGGAAAGTATCTGACTGACACATGTAGATGCTTGATAGATATAAGCCTTCATTTTTACGTAAGTGCTAGTTCTTATCACTTGGTAGTAGTCGTGTGATAATAATAGCAGTTGAGCAGGTAACAGGTGTCTGCGAGGTCACCGGTGCCATCCCACTTTTCAGGTGGGAAACTGAGGCTGGACATCACAGAGCCAGGTTAAAAGCTAAGTCCGCCTGACCCTGGAGCCTGCGCCCTTCACCTCTTGCCTTGCTACATCTGGGGACTTGCGTGCCACTTGGGACCTCTGACTCTTCAATTGCAAGAGGGAGGCAGCGGAGCGGTCCTGAGCACCAGCCCCTGGGCGGCATAAAAGAGCAATGTGTGTGGAGCGTCTCCTCAGAGCAGCAGCTCACGTGTGTCCTTGTCGCTCAAACCCGTGTGGGTTTTTCTGTGAGATCACCTGTTCCATCCTTTCCCACTCAACCCACTGTGCTTTTGCGCCTCCTGCTGCCACGTTCCCAGAAGGCGTGGTCTACACCTGCTGCCCCTCTTCCTCTCCTCCCCTCTCTGCGCCTCAGCCCCGCAATGTGGGGTCGTCTCTGCAGGAGTGGTTTACTGGGAAGCACGGTGGGGTTTGGCCAGAGGAGACGGGAGCTCAAGTCCTAGTTACGTCCTCCAGTGGGCATGGTCTTGGACAAGTCACTCAACCTCTCTGAGTGTCACTCTCCTTGCCTGCAGAGCAGGGGCTTTGAGAATTCCCACGTCAAAGGATTTCGGGGAGGCCAAAGGGAGCTGGCCACCAGTTCCCTGCTTTGTCTTCACTTGGACTGCCCATGTGTGCACCCCAAACCTCACAGTGTAGTTTTGTTGCCAGACTGATATTTCCACTTTTGGGGGTGGGTGGGGCCGGATCCTTTTTCTCAGCACTTTAAGATTCATCCGTGTGTGTGTGTAGCTCTAGGCCATTCCTCTTCCTTGCTGTGTATTAGTCCTTTGCACAAATGCGCCGTAGACGACTTATCCATTCTAGCGTTGATGGACATTTGCTTTTGTTTCCCCTAGGCTTCGGAAATTACAGACAATACTGCCATTATGTATACACACATACACATATATTTAATTATATAAATTATTCGTGTTCTGGATTTGCGTTTCTATCAGATGTATTCTAGGTGTGGAATTGTGGGTCGTAGGGTACACATAATTGTAGCTCATGTGTTATTTATTTATTTATTTATTTATTTATTTTTCTCACATGAGAACATTTTTGTCATTGCTTTTTTTTTTTTTTTTTTTTTTGAGAAAAAGGAAGGGAGAGAGGAAGGAGACGGAGAGAAACATTGAAGTATAAGAGAAACATCAGTTGGTTGCCTCTTGTACGTGCCTGGACCAGGGATTGGGCCCACAACCTAGGTATGTGCCCTGACTGGGAATTGAACCCACAACACTTTGGTTACTGGACGCTCCTACCAACTGAGCCATACCAGCCAGGGCCATTGTGTTTTTCAAAAAATTTATTTTTTAGTTACAGTTTACATTCAGTATTATTTGTATTAGTTTTAAGTGTACAGCATAGTAATTAGACAATCATGTATTTCCAGTACCCGCCTGGTACCACACGCAAAGTTACTACAACGTAATCGACGGTAGTTCCTATGCTGAACTTCACATCCCGTGACTATTTTGTAACTACCAACTTATACTGATCATTAATCCCTTCACACTTCTCACTACCACCCCCCCCCCCGCAACCCATTACTTTTTTTCAAGGTCATGAGAAGTGTTCAGGCAGAACCTGAAGGCCAGGCCGTGAGTGTAGTCGGTGGTGAGCACTCGGGTCTCGTCTCACTGACCGACCACCAGTGTTGTCTCCGCTCCTAGGCTGGGCAGAGGGGTGCTGGCTCAGGCGCAGAACCCTTGCTGATCTGAGGTTTTCTTTACCTTTCCAATGTTAGGAAACCAAGGGGAATCTGCTTGTTCATGTCTCTCTAAGTGGAAGGGAGAAGCTTTTATAAGAAATAACTTTTTCAGCAAATCCAGTGTATTTTTTTAACCTTTCATTTTCCCCCCTGCAATTGTGACATGTCTGCATGAAACTGGCCACAGGAAGGAAGCCCTGTTTGAGAAGCTATTTTCTGAACATCCCTCTGCACCCTGGATTTCACAACACGTGTGCATTTTGGTGGAGAGATCGATATTCCACGCCCTCAGCAGCAGGTCTAATTTGGGAGTCAAATGCTGTCAGCAAGCACTTCCAGATGCTGTGGGGTCCCCTTAGGCAGACAGAAAAGGTAAGAATCAAAAGGGTAATTAAATATTTACTTTAAAGAAAGAGACTTTCAGAACAGAGAGTCTAAACACTTCTGGAAATGAGCCTGAAGTCAGAGGTCAACTTAATGAGAGTCTGCAAATGGGGAAGTTAAGAGTTTAGAGAAGGACTAGGAAAAAATAGAATGACCCAACCACCGGGAGGAAAAGCGACCTGGGACCTCGGCTCTTAAAAGTACGCATTTGCTTAGATGGGGAGGCCAGAGCCATTGGTTTATGGCCCAAGGCCTGTGCGGCCAACATCGGCATCTTGCATAGCGACTTAGCGCAATTTGTGCGCTTGGCCACGTAAATTAAGGGAGGTTTCCTCTCCTAATTTCCTCTCCCACCTGTTTTGCCTCAAGCCTGTTTGCACTTAAACATACTAATCATTGAAGTTGCAGCCTTGACCAAAGTCGCCTGAGTTCCTGTCCTCTGCCTCCTACCATCATTCTTTCTCCCTCCTGTTGAAGGTGGTCGTCTCCATGCCCCTTTGCGTCGATGCATACAGATTATAACTACCATCGTTAGTGCTTACTGGGCTCCAGTTACTTCACGTATCTCATTTAATCTTCACAACAGCTCATTGAGGAAGTTATTTCTATCTGCGGTTTGAGAAGGGAGACAGGCTCAGGGCGGTCAAAGGGACTTTTGAGTAAGGGCACACGGCTGGTATGGGGAAGGTGGGACATGTGGTCTCAGGGCTGTGCCCACCTGTCTGGTGCTGCCTCTCGTGCTTCCTTCAGTGCAGCTGGAATAGACTTGCTGGGCTCCTCCTCGACATCTTTGGGACAGACTCCAGGAGGTGCTGTTCTTTCCTGAGCGCTTCTCTCCTTGACCTGGCCTCTTTATCGCGGTATTCTTAATGGAGCTTCAGAGTTAGGGGCCTAGAGACTATCAAGTTCAAACTCAAGTTTTAGATGAGGAAACAGATGCATGGAAAAGGAATAAATGGGTGAGAGCGATGTATGAGTCAGTGTTGCCACGTAACAAACTGCCTTCAGACTCAGTGGCTTATAACAGCGATGACTTGCCATTCCTCATGAGTCTGTGGATGGACTGGGAGATTCTTTCGCTGGTTTCACCTGGACTGAGTGTGGCAGCATTCAGCTGAGAAGCCTTTCATCTTGGGCATTTTCAAACCATGGCGAGAGTCTCCCCAGAGGGCCAAAGTAGAAGCTCTTTCTCTTTGGAAGTCTTAAGTCATTTCTGTTCCATCCCATTGGTCAAAGCATGTCCCAGTGCCCTCCCAGAGGTAAGGAGTGGAGAAATAGACTCCACTTCTTGATGGAAGGAGCAGCAAAGCCACCTAACTAAGGGGGGGAGAATTCAGAAAGCATGATTTGTTGGGGGCGGTCATTATTCTAACAGTTTCCCTCCATGATGCGGCCAATGCCTGGCAGAGGCAGGACTCCTGATTTTGTTCTTTCCCTCCCATGACAGCATGCTGTTCAAACACCCTGTGGGGCTTTCAAGAGTCCTGTGGATTTTCTAGGAGTCTCCCTAACTCACCAACAGGCTTCTGGTTCTGAGGAGCAACAAGGAGAGACTTCGTACATCCACCCCTCCACTCATGAGTGGGCTGAGCCTTGGTGCTCCCACAGTGTAGCTGCTGCCTTGTCTCCTTCCTCCAGAGCGTCACAGGGATGGGAGGATTCCGAGATATATCACCCAGAGCAGGCACAGGGGCCCAGTAGGGCCAAGGGAGAAAATATTAGAATTCCACTTGTATTTTCATTTGCCTAGAAAGGAAATTAACTTCGCTAATGTTTAGAAGTGGAGGCATACCAGAGCTCTCCCTTGGTTGTGACGTCCTTTGTCCTGTAGGGACAGAGAAGACCTGGAGGGAGAAGGGGGTGCTCCACAACCCAGACACACAGGCAGTGGCACATTGAGAAGTGTGGCCGCTCCCATGTCTGATTTAGTGGATCAAAGACTACGCTATCTTAATACTTTATGATAATTTACAATAAGATTGAGCATGATCACGGTAACGTTTTGTATGGCATGGACATTCACTGGCTGTGTTCTTTAAAGAGTTGCACAATTTAAGGATGAATTATTTCTATCAAGGCACAAATTGCAAATTTACTGATTTTGTATTTGTCATGAGTAGTGGCTACCTACCTGTGAACTGGTATAATTTTCTTTGTAACATGTATGTGTTATTTATCTTATAAATATACATTAACATCCACACATTTAATCCATCTCTTTGAGGTAGAAGACATTCAGACTGGGAAGAGAATGATAGTGTTTGGAATTTTTTCCATTGTTACATGACTCCTGGGACTGAAAATGAAATGCATGAGCCATAAAACATTTCTCATTGGTGCGTCTGAAACTTTGGAAGCCACGTGTTGTGTGAACACTGTAGCACTTCATGTTTAACCTGAACTGTGAGCAACTTGAGAGTACCCACTATGTCTTTTTCATGTTGGTATTTCAGGACCCATCTAGGGCTTGGGTCATAGGTCAAAGGAGTGTGAAATCTTTTGTGGTTAAATAGAGTTTGTCCTAGTTGTTTACCACCATAGAGCTAGCTCCTCATGGTGAGCACCCCGTAGGCTGCATGATGAAATATTCCCGGAGGCACCCTGGCCGGTGTGGCTCAGTGGGTTGAGCCCTGGCCTGCAGGCCGAAAGGTCAGTGTCGGTTCCCAGCCCAGGCGCACACCTGGGTTGTGGGCTGGTCCCCAGCTGGGGGTGTGAGGGAGGCAGCCGATTGATGTTTCTCACATTGGTGTTTCTCTGCTTCTCTTTCTCCCTCCTCCCCTCCTCTGTAAAATTAATAAATAAAATCTTTAAAAAACAAAAGCAATATCCCTGGAGGCATGAAGTGGGACTCTTCTTAAGCCTAGAACAACGAAATGCAGGAACTTCACTGTTCCCCGGTTTTCATCTTTTTTTTTTGCAGGGCTGTTGGACATCTTCAGCACAAGAGGATGTCTCAGACAAACCGCGCTTGTTTTGGAGGGCTGAGAGAATCTTTGTTCCAGATTGTTCTGTTCAGCAGCCTGGGAATCTTCTTGCTGAACACCTCAAGTATCAGTGCACTTACTATTTGTACATGTGATTTAGCGCTAGTATATGATAACTTGCTGCCTTGTAATATTACCTAATTTTCTTTTTTTAGTATTTTCATCATTCAAGGAATGGATCGGAGCAGAAGGCACTCAAGGTCCCGTATTAGTGTCCTATTACTGTTGTGATGAATCCCCACAACGCCCACGTACCATCTTACAGTCTGCAGGTCACAGGTCCGGCACGAGTCTCACTGGGCCAAAGTGAAGGTGTCACAGAGCTGGTTCTTTCTAGTGGCGCCAGGGAGATCTGTTGCTTCCTTTTCCAGCTTCTGAAGGCCACTTGCATTCTTTGGCTTGTGGGCCCTTCCCCATTTTCAAAGCCTTCAAATGTCAATCTCTGGCTCTCTGGCTCTCTTTTCTGCTTCACTTCCCCCCCACCCCCCTTGTTTCTTTCTTCCACAGGGTCTGCACGATTTGCAATCCTTTATGTATGTGTTTTCGATCTATCTCCTCTGCTGTTTTGGAAACTCCACTTTCTTTTTCTTTTTCAATTATATTTTATCATTTATACTGTTACAGTTTTCCCCAGTTTCCCCCTTGCCCCCACCTCTAACCAGCTTCAACACCAGGAACTCCATTTTCTTGTTCACGGCTATATTCCTGGGACCTAGAAAGGAATGTTGGTTGAAGTATCTTCAAATTGAAAACTTCTTTCCTTTTATCTATTTCTATCCATTTGCAGACCATGCACTTGTCCAATAGGAGAGGAAGAAATACCAACACCATAGTCTAACCCCAGGGGCTTTCCAGCGGGTCTCGGTAACACACTTAGGTAAGCAGTGGCACTTAGGTAAGTGGCCTCCTCACATGACATCATGCT
Source organism: Glossophaga mutica (assembly GCA_039655065.1). Taxonomy (NCBI): domain Eukaryota; kingdom Metazoa; phylum Chordata; class Mammalia; order Chiroptera; family Phyllostomidae; genus Glossophaga; species Glossophaga mutica. The sequence continues at coordinate 29,155,345 of CM077315.1, forward strand.
GTCTGTGGGCAGTGCCAGGCCTGGGGAACTGGACACCAGGGCACTTTGGGGCCGGGAAGAAAACCTTCCATGAAGACCCCGCCTGCAGCGACCTCAGCTCCCATCTCAGAGGCCACACCCCTTCCCTTCAGGTTGCCTCTATTTTCTCAGTGAAATAGGAGCAAGATCAAGGGGAGGTAGAGGTGTGAGGAGAGAGAACGTACAAGCCAGTTGTTGAGGAGAGAGGAAAAGGGTAGAGAAATGGGTATGGTCCCTGGGCAGCAGGGAGACTTGCTGAGGGTCAGGGCACAAAGGAGAGGGAGTTGGTCAGCGCGGTGCCATATTCTCCTCTCCCCATGCTCAGCTGCTGGGCACAGGACTGGGCAAAGCGGAGGGTGGCATTTAGCGAGGCTTGGTGTCTGCCCAGTGGGCAACACTGCGGCAACAGGTTCCCCTTCCTTTTCTAGGGAGTGGGTGGAACCTCCCTCTGCGGGTTGAGGGTGGCTGATTCAGCGGGGGGCAGTGCAGGAGCTTATGTACATCCAAACACCCAGAACGTTCTTACTAGAACCCAGGTAAACTACAGTGTACCTTCCTTCATTCAAGGCTGACCTCAGTTTCAATCTGAGCTCGCCCAACATGTGGCAGAAGGTGAGCTGCAGGTGTGGGTGGGTGAGAACTTTGAGTTCCCCAAGGCTGTTTGTCCCAGACCCGATCTCCCTGGGGACTGCTGTCTAAAGAGAGAACTTAGCACGCACGATCTTTACCTTGAAGGCAGAGTTCGTCATCATCACCACATTCATGCGATGGCGGGGGTACCTGCCACGTGCTGGACAGGCGGGTTTGTGGAAGTCCGAGTGCTCCAGAAACTTGCATTCTGGTTGTAATAGGTCACCTGAAACAAGAACACAATGATATATGACATTTAACAAGTTCAGAAGCTACTTTCCATTCAGACCTAGGATTATGACCAAGCCTGGTTTGCCTTTGCCCCTGAAGACAGAGAATGGGAAAAAACCAGGGGCCAAGTGGTTTGAAGATGAAGTTTCTGCTGTTCTGTGGTTGCTCCTGACAGGTACATTCTCAGTGCCATCTATGCGCCACATTTGTGACTAAGGCAGCCTGGGGGACTCCCCCAGTTTCCTGCTGTGGTAGTGGCATCTGATAATTTAGTTTCCTTTCATATCAGTTTCTTTTGAGTCTTGCTACCCCGATACTTAAAGGTGGGCTGGGAAAAGCCCTTTCTAGGAACTTCTGTGCTGTGTGTGGGCTTTTTTAAAAAAAAATTCTAACCCGAGGATATGCTTATTAATTTTAGAGGAGGTGGGGGGCGGGGGGGGGAGAGAGAGCGAGAGAGAGAGAGAGAGAGAGAGAGAGAGAGAGAGAGATTGGTTCTAGGTTGCTTCCCGTATGTGCCTTAACTGGGGATCAAACTTGCAAGCTAGGTACGTGCCCTGACTGGGAATCGTACCCGCAGCCTTTTGGTATATAGGACAATGCTCCAACCAGCTGAGCCACCAGTTCAGGCCAGGGCTGTGCTGTGGGGCTTCTGTCTCTCAGACCTCTCGGAGGGCCTGGGCTTTGGCAAGCAAAGAGAGGGAATCCTGGAGCCAGAAGGTCCCTAACTGGCCCAGAGGAAACTTGGGTGATGCCTGGCAGACAAGTCTAGGCTGCCCTCTGCCAGGCTGGCTCTCACTCAGTCATCTTAGAAGCCACCATCCTCCCTGGGACCCTGGGCTTGGGGTGGTCTCACATGGGAGAAGTCTTGCCTCTGTCATCGTTGAGTGACACTTTCTCCTCCGGATTCCTGTGGAGGTTCTGTGAGCTGGAGCAGGGGTGATCAGTAAGGGTGTGGTCTGGGCCTTCAAGGGAGAACACGATCGGGGACTGGCTGGGTGTAGGCATTTGCGGGAAAAGGCAGAAAATCCGGACACTCTCCAGTAAGGCAACCATAGCCCCCGGTGGGCTGGGCAGGGCAACAGGGGCAGCACCATCCACTGGGGACAAGCATTGAGGGGAAGGTGCCAGGCCCAGTGTTGGGGTGCACCACGCTATCGCCAAGGGCGAGTGATTGCTTCCTGGAAGCTGAGATCTGAGCTGTGCACCTGGCAACGGCATTCCCTTCTTACTCCACGGGTGTCATCCGTGGTGCGTTCGTGGAGGACCCTTCTCTCTTCAAGACTGCCCCTGATGTAAGTTTCAGCCAGGTGTCACCTGGAAATGGAGGATGAGGGTCAGTCTGAGCACACCTAGAGGACGAAAGCTATAGTTCTGAGATGCCCACTGGGGAATGCAGCTTGGAAAGTACATGCTGACATGGCAGTTGAGAACCAAAACCCCTTCTGAGCGTGTGATCAGATCCCTCTAATAAGAAAAGAAACCGAGAGTATCAGGCCATGCGCAGGGAGGGCCACCATGGTCAGCCTCTGGAACCGGGGGCGGGGGAGGCACCAGGAAAACTGCGAAAATTCTGCACACTGTTTTGCTTTCACTCACCTAAATTTAGAGGAATCCTTTGGCAAAGTGAAACTGAAACCTTGCTTCCCCACCGACAGTGTCCTGGTGCCTGCAGTACACAGGCGTGCCCGGGACTACAGACGGGTTCTGATGCTCCTCAGGGGTCAGCTCTGCCGATGTATGATTTGTGTACAATAAAATGCACCAATTTGAAGGGTATGATTTGGTGAGTTTTAACAAATGTATGCAGTTGTGTAACCCGTAACCCGTGCATCACGACATGAAACGTGTTCATCACCTCAAAAGCTCCTGCCCCTGCCAGCAGCAACCAGGCAACCGCCGTCTCCTCCCTTCTGTCACCGTGGTTGGCTTCTTTTCTTTTTTAAATACTTGCGTATATACAGATTCTTATAGTATGTCATCCTTCATGTCGCTTTTTAAACTTACCATAATGCCCTTACAATTCACCCACATTGTTGTGCGAATCAGTGCTTTCTTTCTTTTACAGCTGCGCACAATCCCATGGTGTGAAGACGCCACAGTTTGTTTATCCGTTCACCAGTTAATAGACATTTGGCTTGTTTCTAGTTATGGGACTCTGAACAAAACTGCTATAAACATTCCTTTACAGGCGTTAGTGTGGACATATGTTTTCTGTTTTTGTGGTGAATACCCATGAGTGGAATTTCTGGGTCATATAGTAATTTTATGTTTAATTTTTAAAGGAACTGCCAAAATGTTCCCCTAAGTGGCTGCATTGTTTTGCACTCCCACCAGCAACGCATTAGAGTTCCAGTTACTCCACATCCTTGTCAAAGTGGGGTGTTGTCAGTCTTTTCATTGTAACAGTTTTAGTGACCACACAGGGTACCGCTTTGTGGGTTTCATTTGCGTTTTCCTCACGACCAGTGATGTCTTCCTGTACATATTTGCCGCCTGTGTGTCTTCTCTGATGCCGTGTCTGTTCATATCGTTTGGCAGCTTTGAAAAACCGGGTTGTTTCCTTGTATTGAGTTGCAAGGGTTCCTCATGTGTTCTGGATACGGGTCCTTTTTCAGAAACATTTTTGCAACTCTTTTTGGTTCCTTCCCTTTTTGTTTTCTTAACACTGTCAATAGAAGGGTAAAATTTAAAAATTTTTGATGAAGTCCAGTTTACCAAATATTTCATTTATAGCTTGTGCGTTTTGGTATTCTATTTAAGAACTCTTTGCCTAACCCAAGGTCACTTAGATTTTCTCCTAAGTGTTCTTCTAGAAGTTTTATAGTTTTAGCTCTTACATTTATGTCTTGGACTTATTCTAAGTCCATTTTTTTTGTGTGTATGAGTCATGGTTCATTTTTATTGCCAATATGAATGCCCAGTTGTTCAACTATTGGGATTACCATTAGTTGAAAAATTATTGTTTTCTCATTGAATTGCCTTTGCACCTTTGGAGAAAATCAGTTGACCATGTATGTGTGGATCTATTTCTAGACTCTGTCTTGATTTTACTAGGAAAAGTAAGATTAAAATATAGTGTGTCTCATGAAAACACTTTCATTCTTTATCAAATAATGTATTTATCTGGGAAACTAGTGCGAATATTTATGTTATTCTGAAGACTATGGTCTATTTTTGTGCAACCTGGTAGTGTGCTTTGGTCAAAAACATTAATAACTGGGCCCAATTTAAATATTGTAACTTATGGAAACAAATGGTCAAAATGGTCTGACAGCTTTTTTTTTCTTCTCACCTAAGGACATTTTCCCCCCCATTGCTTTTAGAGAGAGAGGAAGGCAGAGAGGGAGAAAAACATTGACATGAGGCAGAAACATCGGTGGTTGCCTTCTTGTACGTGTCCCAACCAGGATTAAACCCAAAACCTGGATATGCACCCTGACCAGGAATCGACCCCACAAACTTTCGATCTCCAGGATGGTGCTCCAACCAACTGAGTCACAATGAGCAGGGCCATCTTGATGACTTTCGAGAATGAAATATAACAATCTGACATGTATATATTGCACCTCTTTCTGCATTTCTTTATCTTACACAACTCCCAGGCCAATGAGTTGTCAAGAAAGCCTCTGACTCAAGCTTAGGTAGAGAGCTGCTGCTTTCAAATGAAGGTCTCCATGTCATTGCAGCTGAGTAATGTTTTGTAATTTCCAGGAATATCTAAATTTTCTGTGGTTATTCAAATGTCAGGCACGAGTTTACCTGCGTGAATTTCTGTGCCTTCGCATAGTAATGAGCATAAAAGGTCATCAGTTGTAGATAATCTCATGATGCGCAACTTGTTCATTCTCACATCCCACTCACCGCACTGGGCCATGTGCCGTGTGGTGTGGGGTAAGGGGAAATGGTAAAGAAAGAAAGCACTTGTATTCTTGCCACTGCGAAGTCCTATTTCCATATTCTCATTTAGTCTTTCTCATGTGCATAGAACCAGAGATACTATCATATTCTAGTCTACTTTTATTTTTTATTTTTATTTAAAAAAGATTTTACCCATTTGTAGAGGAGAGGAAAAGGTGGAGAAAGAGAGGGAGAGAAACACCGATGTGAGAGAGAAGCATCGATCGGTTGTGTCGCGTATGTGCCCGGGCTGGGGACAGAACCTGCGACCCAAGTACACGCCCTGACTGGGAATTGAGCGTGCGGCCCTTTGCTTTGCGGGGTGATGCCCAGCCAACTGAGCCACACTGGTTAGGGCTATTCTATTTTTATTTATGATAAATTTTTATCATATAACATTTTGTCTAGGGCTTCTTTCTCTTCTGTGTTTCAAAGATCAGTAGAAAAAGTCTGCGTTGGGGAGTTGATACTCTAATTTTGTAATAAGATCATTTAAAAAGTCAATAACCACAGAGTGTCATTATTCATAAATGAAAGGATATTTTAGCTCCAAATTATGAAGACTATCTCAGACTGGCTTTGTTCCCGAGCTGCCATTTAGATTTACAGAAGGGACAGGGAGCTGGAATCAGACAGTTTTGGGGTGCAAAGTGGGGTTTGTCACTTTCTTCATTAAACTATTTGTTTTGTCAGCGTCCTCACCTGATGAGTGTTAAGCACACCCCACTTCTAAACTGAAGCGCTAACCATGTTTAAATGGCCGTTTTCTCAGCTTTGGCTCATTGGGGTTTTAGAAAGTCCGAGCACCGGTTCGGTCTGATGTACCTGCCAGGAGAGGAGGGCGGGACCCTGCAGGCACTTTCCTCTGTGAGCCAATCCAGCTAAAGCATCTCCTGGAGATGATGGTGCTGGGAGGGGAGTGGGGACCAGTGGATCAGTCAGCTGCCCTCCGTCTGTGCCTGCCTCCCCTGGGGAGAATGAGACACCCACCCGCCTCCCCAGTTCTTCCCTGTTTTTCTTCATTTTTCCCTTCTTTACTTCCCCTCTTTCTCAAGTGCACACTTTTAAACTCCCCCTTTCTGGCTTTCTTTAAAATCTTGCCCATTTATCTGGGGAAAAATCAGCCTCCCCTTTTTCATTCCACTTATGAATGGAAGCCCTTCACCAAACCCTGTATCAGACTGATGAACCAGGAGAGGTAGGGGTCACAGCAAAGCCGAGGAAAGCCACAGTGCCGACTGTGAGATCTTAGAGATAAGCACTAACCGGTGACAATGACCACGAGCATTCTTGAAAGTTCACAGATGTCCACTGCAATTGTGACAAAGTGGGTATGCACTTGCTTATCTTCCTCGAATTATATTTTTCTCATGTATTAGCAATTAAATAAATACTGGGGTGGGCAGACTAATGGCCCCTAAAGATGTCCGCTCCTTACTCCCCAGACCTTCAAATATGTTAGGTTATGCGGCAATTAGAATGAAGGTGGCAGATGGAATTAAGGTTGCTAATCAGCTGACCTGGAGATGAGGAGGTTGTCTTGGATGGTCCAGGTGGGTCCAGCGTGATCACAGGGGCCTTGCAAGTGGAGGAAGGAGGAGGGAAGTCAGAGGAACTGTGACGACGGAAGCAGGGTTTGGGAGACGAGCAGTTGCTGACTTGGAAATAGAGACTGTGAGTTACGGAATGCAGGCGGCCTGGAAGCTGAACGGTAGGAGGCCAGGGACTCTCTTCTAGGTCCCCTGGAAAGGACCGCAGCCCTGCTGACACCCGAGTTTAGACCGTGCGGCCCGTGTTGGATTTCGGACCCCCAGAACTGCAAGATGAGAAATTGGTGTTGCTGTAAGCCACAGAGTTTTTGGTAATTTGTTATAGTAGCAATTGAAAAAAATACAATATTTAAACTTTCCTTATTCATTTTCCCCTGTTTTGTGTTATAGGATGATGACAAAATGACATTGCAAATTTACTTACATTTTCTTTGAGACTGGTGTGAGAATTTACCCACCATCTTTTTTTTTAACTGAACCATTTTTATTTCAAGTTGTTGTTTTTTTTTGCTCCCTATCATCTTTAAGACTTTTTCAAATTAGAAAAAAACTGCAATAGAACTTTAGGGATGTAACCTGTGATGATGATCCTCCCACTAATGAATAGAATTTCTATAGAACAGATGTTCTCTACTTAAATGCAGGTAATAATGTGCCGTACTTGAAAGAAATTCTTTATAAACATCACTACAATCCACCTAATACCAAGGAATTCACCGAATGTCAAGGAAAAGAAAATTATATGCTGGAGAGAAGAGCTATTATCTGTGTTATTACAGAAGACAGGCCCACTACAACCTCTGAGTATTGAATTGGAACTGATTTTGTCTCAGTTTAAGAGTTTTCCAAAACTTAAACTGGTAAAAAGCAAGCTGGTTTGCGAGACAGCACATTTCTCATTTCTGCACTGATTTGAAGAGGCTATCAAGGAGGTCGCAGAGGGGATTCCTGTGAGAGGTGGGAAGTTGTGTTAGGTCACCTCAACGGTCCTTTCCAACGCAGAGAGCAGATGACTTCATGATCTGGAATAACCTGGAATTCTGCTTGGTTGTCTTGCTCTGATGGCCCACCCCCCCTCCCAGCTGCCCAGTTTCTCCAAAGAAACAGATATGTGCAATTAGAGTTGGAAGCGTCCTTAGAAACTCAATCTTCTGTTTTCGCTTTGGGGAGTTGATTGGTCCAAGGTCACCCAGCCAGTTACTGCAGGGAATGAACTGAGAACAGCTCTCCCAGGCCTTCTAGCTGCTTGAGCATCCGGCTCCATTTCCACAAGGCTGCCACACTCACTTGCAAACTATTCTCGCTATTGAAGTTCCTGCCGGCTTTGTCATCTTTTAGGGTGTGTGAGGAAATACAGCCGCCGCCACGCCTGGTTCCTTTTCCTGCCTTTCATCCTGTCTTGATCCTTAGAGGAGCTTGTCACTCTGCTCTTTTCCTGTTACCAACTGTTTTTTTTTCTTTTAATCCTCATCCGAGGACGTGCTTATTGATTTTAGAGAGAGGAAGGGAGAAAGAGAGAGAGAAATGTTGATTGGTTGCCTCCTGTACTTGCCTCGACTGGGGATCGAACCCGCAATCTAGGTATGTGCTCTGACCGGGAATCAAACCCGCAACCTTTTGGTGTACTGGACACCTGTCCAACCAATTGAGCCACCTGGCCAGGGCTTCCAACTCTTTCAACCCCCATTTTGGACAGAGAGGTGGGACTGTGTTCGGTGACTGCCTGGGCCTGGGAGACCGTATGTATGTTGAAAGTGCTTTCAACCTTTGAAATGGTATTTCCTCGGTGATGGTAACAGCTGAGTAAAAGTGGCCCGGGATAAAGGAGGCGGGGAGGGTACAGACGGCTGGTTTGTTGGAGTGGCAGAATGGGGAATGATCTGCCCTCTTCCTTTTTACATTTTCAAAGTTGCTGAGTCATTAATTTCTCATTAATGGACAGTTGCGAGAAATACAGATGTGTGTACACAGGCTCCACTTTCTTTTAGTTCAGAGAAATGATGCTTGAGAGCAAAGGCTGAACAGCTGTTTCATCTACACGGGGGTGAAACTTAGAAAATAAAAGTGGAATTACTTAACATTGTTTCGAAGTATTAGTCATTCCCATTAAAAAGGGAAGTCATGCCTATAACTGGTGGGACAGAGCAGTCACTGTGGGTGATGTAAGCATGTGTCATTATATTAATTAATAGCCGATATTAATGCCAATAAGGCAGATTCAATGAACCCAAGTATTTAGAAATCTGTATTTTTCCTTTAAACTAATAATATTCATTTAAAAATTGTAATGAAAAAAAGATTTCATTCACAATAAGAAATATATTAAACAACTTAAGGGAATTTTTACAAAACAACGTGCAGGACCCAAAGTGAAAAAAATTGATAACTCGACGAAGGACATAAAAGATGACCTGTTCTTGGGTAGAAAGAGTTGTCATTAAAAATGTGTCAATTCTCCCTAAATTATCTATAAATTCAATGCTGTTCCAGGCCACTTACCCGTGAGTTTCTTCTTTTAATTTTTAGTTTTAAAACCACAATCATTCTAAAGTTCATCTATATGTCTCTGTATATGGGGAGATGGCTAGGAAATGTGTGGGTTTTGCCAGTGTCTATAAAATTTACATACAATAAAATGTACCTTTTTGGTGTACAGTTCCTTATATTCTGACAAATGCAGACTTGTGTACCTGCCACCGCATCGGGATGTATTCCCGCCCCCTCCCCAATTCCCTGTGCATCCCCTCGGTAGTCAGACCCTCCCCCCGCCCCTAAGCCAAGGAAACCATGGACCTCTTCTCTCTCCCTCCAGTTCTGCCACTCCATGGGTATCCTATAGATGGAATCGTACGGCATGTAATCTCTATGTCTGTCTTCTTTCCCTTAATGCATTTGAGATTCATCCGTGATATGTATAATCAATAGTTTTTTTCCTGTTTATTGCTGAGTAATAGTCCCTTGCATGGAAATGTTCCACGTACCACAGTATATGGAAATGTACCATGCACTGTACCATTGTATGGAAGCGGACATCCCACAGTTTATCTAGCCACCCACTGGAGGACATCACGATTTCGGATTTTTAGTGATTACGAACAAAGCTACTATGAATTCTGTGTGCAGGTTTTTGGAAGGACATTGCTTTCTGATTTTGTAGGTTGAGGGTGGCTATACCTGCTCTATTCCTTTATTAGGGGAAAGCATGCAGTTTTTGAACATTAAGCATAAGGTTGGGTGTAGGTTTTTGTAGATGCTGTTTCTCAGGTTACAGAAGTTCCCTTATATTCCTAATTGGCCGAGTTTTTCTTTTTCTGTTTGAAATCATGAATAGATGCCAGGTTTAGTCTTTTCTGCATCTGTAGAGACAGAAATGTGGTTTTCATTTTTCAGTTTGTTCATACAGTGCACTGTATTATTCGATTTCCCAATGTTTATTCAGTCTAGTATTCCAGAGATAAACTCGGTGATGGTGTATCCCCCTTACTGCTGAGTGTGGTTTGCCAACATTTTGATGAGGACTTTCGCACCTATGGTCACGAGGGATATTGATCTACAGTCCTCTTTTCTTGTGTAGTATTTCTCTGGTTCTGGTGTCAGGGTAATGCCGACTGCACAGAATGACTTGGAGACTGTTCTCTCATCTTTTATTTTCTGGAAGAGTCTGGGTGGAATTTGTATTATTTCTTTATTAAACGCTTGGGTTTCTTTCTCGGAGGCTTTTTAAAAACCACAAACCCACTTTAATAGATATGAGACTAGATTATCTGTTTCTTCTTGAGTGAGTTTTGGTGGTTTATGTCCTTTAAAGAATTGATCAATTTCATCCAAGTAGTCAGATTCAACATAGAGTTGCTTATAATACTACTTTATTCTCCTTTTAATCTATCTGGGACGTGTAGGTAATTTTTGTCTTCCCTCTCTTTTTCTTGGTCGGTCTGGCTAGAGGTTTATTGATTTTCTTGATCTTTTCAGGGAACCAGCTTTTTACTGATATGATCTAGTGTTTTAGTTCCTAATTAGTCTATTCCCTTCTTTCTTTTTTTTGCTTTGGGTTTAACTTGCTCTTCTTTTTTCTCCCCCCCCCACCCCAGTTTCTTGGGTAGAATCTTAGATTATTTATTTGAAAACTATCTTTTTTTCTAAAATAAGCATTTAATGCCTCTCAACTTCCCTCTAGGCACTGCTTTACTGGCATCCGACACATTTTGATAACTTGTATTTTCATTTTCGTTCCATTAAATATTTTCTAATTTCCCTTGTGACTTACTTTTTGACCCAGGGATTATTTGGAAGTGTGTTGTTTAATTCCCAAACATTTGGGGGAATTTCTAACTACATTTCTGTCGTTAACTTGTAGCTTAATTCTGTTACAGTCAGGGAACATAGTTTGGATGATTTCAATGATTTTAAGCTTGTTAAGATTTGTTACGTGACTCAGCATATTGTCTATCGTGAGGAAAGTCCACGTGTGCGTGAAGGAAAACTGAATTCGGTTGTTCTTGGGGAGTTCTAGAAATGTTAGTTGGGTTAGGTTGGTGGCCAGTGTTGTTTGGGTCTTTTATATTCTTGATGATTTTCTGTCTACTTGTTTTATTAACTACTGAGAGAGGAGTGTTAGAGACTCCAAGCGTAATCGTAGAACATATTTCTCTTTTTGTTTCTATTATTTATGTCTCCGTGCGTTTAGCTTCTCTGTTGTTGGTACTCACACCTTTAGGAGTGTTGCGCCTTCTTGGGGAACTCTTCCATTTTTCATCACATGTCATTCTTCTTTGTTCTTGGTGATTTTCTTTGTCCTGTTGCTATTCTGTATGATAGTAACATAGGCACTCTCATTTTCTTTTTTTGAAAATCAACAGCTTTATGGAGTCCTAATTCACCTACCCTAAAGTTTATTTAAAGTGTACAGTGTAATGCTTTTCAGTACATTCACAGCATGTAAGAACATCACAGTTTGTGCCCTTGAGAGAAATCCCGTACCCAGTGGCGATCGGCACCCACTCCCCCCTCTCCTCCTCCCCTCCTCTAAGCCCTCGGTGGCTTTCTTTGTCTATAAGTTCTTCTACTTTCGACACTTCACATAAGTGAAATCATACAGTTTGTGGTCTTCGTGACTGATTTACTTATTTTTTTTGCTTAGCATAATGTTTTCAGGAGTCATCATGGTGTAGCCTGAATCAGTGCTTCATTCCTTTATGTGGCCCAACAACATTCCATTCTACGGACACGGCCTGTTCCATTCACTCGTGCGTCAGTTGGTGCACGTTTGGGTTGTGACCGCTATTTTGCTATTCCGAGTAACGCTGTTAGGAGCATTCACGTCCAGGTCTTCGTATGGACGTAGCATTTAATTTCCTTTGGTTGTGTGCTTATGAATGCAGTTGCTTGGTCAGGTGATAATCCTGTGCTTAACTTGTAGCTTGTTCAAAAAAATAGTGTTTTTAGGATATATCTTTTTTCATTCTTTAACTTTCAACCTATTTATCTCATTATATTTGAAGTAGATTTTTTTTGTAAATAGCATATAGTTAGGTATTTTAAAAATCCAGTCTGACAATCTCTGTCTTTTAATCCATGTGTTTGACTATTCATGTTTACTGTAAATTTCACTTATTGTAATTATTGATACGGTTGAATTTAGGTCTATCAGTTTATTATTTGTTTCTTGTTTGTTTCTCTGTCTTTCATTTCTCTTTCTTTTTTTCTGCCTTCTTTTGGATTATTTGAATATTTTAGTATTCCATGTTAATTTATTTATTGGCTTTTGATTATCTTTCTTTGTATCATTTGTAAGGGTCACGATATACAGGCTTACTTAGGGCTTTCCACAGTCTACTTTGGATTAATATTTTACTGGTTTGAGTAAAATACAGAAAACTCATGATCATAGATATTTCTGAAATTGTCCCCTCTTTACTTGTCAGAAGTATTATATCTACGTGCACCAAACCCCACCAGAAAATGTTATAATTTTTCCTTTCAATAGTCATTCATAGTTTACAGAACTGAGGAAGAACAATGCATTGTATTCGCCAGTTCTGTTGCTCCCCTGTGTTTCTGAAGTTTCACGTTTACCTCGGTCACCATCCTCCTTCCATCTGAGTACCTTTCTCAGCATTTCTTTTACAGAAGGTCTACTGGCAGCGACGCCTCGTTCTGCTTCATCTGAGAATGCTTTATTTCACTTTTATTTCCGAAGGATATTTTTGTAGTGTTTGGAATTAGGGGTCACAGTTCTTTTCTTTCAGTGCGTAAAAAGGGTTGCCCCGCTGTCTTCCGGCCTGCAGTGTTCTGATGAGGAATCTCCAGTCTTCCAGCTCGCTGGTCCGAGGTGTGTAAGGTGCGCCTTTTCTCTGGCTGCTTCCGATCATTTCTCCTTCGTGCCTGGTTGTCAGCACCGTGATTGTGATATGTCAGGGTATGGATTTCTTTGGGTTTATCTTCTTTAAAGATTTTGTACTTTTTCAAGCCATAAATTTATTTTCCCAAGACGGTTGCGCAATTCTTGCAGCTGGATCTGACCCAGGGTGAAGCAACGAGAGAAAAGAGGGAGAAGTAACGAGAAGTCGCCCACAGTGCTTGGATGACCACCCCCTTCCCTGGTCCCTCTGGTCATAAAGAAGGGGCTGTCTCTCAGTTTGGGGTTTTTTGACCCCCCACAGCCCCTGGCACCACCGTGGGAGAGCAGCCCTGTGACGGGTGTGCTCTGGGGCAGGGCCAGGATAGCGAGGAGGAAAAAGAAGAGGGGAGTTCCCCCACTTTCTGTCTTTCAGGAGCCCCCCCGCCCCCGGTCCCTTCTCAGTCCTCCGGCCAGAAAGAGTTTCTCTTGGGGCTTTTGCTGTTCACACCCCCACACTGTTGCAGGATTCAGCCTTTCTTCCAGTGAAGTCGAAATAAGGAGGAAAAATCTCAGGGAGCACGTTGTCCTAACAGCTGTTATTTGAATTTTTATTTCCTTCCTGAATCCACCTGCTATTACTGACTTTTCAAAGTTCTCTCATATAGGGAAGAAGTTACAGGACTGGAAGAAACAGTGGAAGGGGTTGAGAAATACAGATTGGTAGTTACAAAACAGTCGCAGGGACGTAAACCACAGCACAGGGAATATATAGTCAATAGTATTGTAATAACGAAATACGGCACCAGGTGAGTCCTGGAAATTGCAGGGAGGGGGACCCCTTTGTAAAGTATATGATTGTCTAACCACTATGCTGTATGCCTGAAACCGATATAAAATAAATATTGAAAGTAAATTGTAATTGGAAAAACAAAGTTTTCACATAGTTGTTTCAGGTATCTGTTCAGGTTTGGTTATAGTCAGGGAGAGAGCAGGTGGAATGTGTTTGCACCAGCAGGCTGGACCCTAAGCCCAGGAAATGTATCTTAAGCCACAATAGTCCAAGTCATGTTGACAACAAGGCAGGAGCAGACAGGCAGAATGAGGAGACAGAAAGAATGCAGAAATAACCTTATATATTGCATGAGAACCATTAGGAGAAGCATTTTAAGTTGGTGGGGAGACTAAGATGTGGAGGCAACTCACCGGTCATTTGGGATGATAAGCGGGATCTACACCCTACTTCTTATATCAGAATAATTTTGGGAGAGAATGAAATGTTTATATGTAAAACAAATCATAGAACTAGTAAAGGGAAATTTCAGTGAGTGTTTTACAATATTGGGGTGGAGTTTTTATGAAACTGATGTGAAGTCTAGAAGTACTAAAGAAAAGATTGATAGATTAGATTTCCTAAAAATAAAAAAGTTCTGAACAGTAGCCCTGGGTGGTATGGCTCAGTGGATTGAACACCAGCCTGTGAACCAAAGGGTTGTGGTTCGATTCCCAGTCAGGGCACATGCCTGGGTTGTGGGCAGGGTCCCCGCTGAGGGGCATGTGAGAGACAACCACACACTGATGTTTCTCTCCCTCTCTTTCTCCCTCCCTTCTCCTCTCTCTAAAAATAAATAAACAAAGTCTTTACAAAAAAAAAAGCACTGTACAATAAAACAAAACAAAATGACATTAACAAGGTTAATGACAACCTGAGAGAGCATGCTCTCACCTATGACAGACGAAAAATAAAGGTCTATTTTAATAACGTGTAAAATAATAAAGAGAAAGATAAATACGCTAATCATGAGCAAAGGACATAAGCAGGGAGTTAAAATAAAAGTAAATAGTATGACCTGCAATTGTAGTGTATGAAAAAAATGCTCAACCTCACTACTACTCAGGGGAATCAAACAACAACAGCAAGACGCCTTTCGTTTATTGGATTGGCCAGCAGGGGAGCGGCATGGCAGTGCTGGAGGTGGTGAGAGTGCAGAAGGAGGGGCCCACGCACGCAGTGTGGGGGGGGGGGACAGGGGTTCTGCAACCTTTCTCGAGGGCAATTTGGGAAAGTGCTCGAAACACTTCAAGTGCATTTCCTTCGACAGAGTAATCCTAGATCTGGAAATTTACGCTAGGGGGCACCTGGACAAATTCAAAGTTATATAGGCTAAATGATCATCACGACATTGTGTAGTGTAGGGAAAAATTGGAAGCAGCTAAAATGTGTAACATTAGGGGATTGGTTAAGTAAACTATGGAACAGCCTTCAAAAAGTATATATATCCACCCTGGCTGGGTAGCTCAGTTAGTTAGAACATCATTCCGATATACCAAGGTTATGGGTTTGATCCCTGGTCAGGGCACATAAAAGAATCAACCAATGGACTTCCGGCCAAGATGGAGGCGTAGGCAGACACACTGTGCCTCCTCTCACAACCAAAATTAAGGACAACAAATATTTAGAAACAAGAAAACAACCAGAACTTATAGAAAACTGAACTGTACGGAAGTCCAACAACCATTCATCCAGACCGGTAAGAGGGGCGGAGTCGCAGCAGGAGAAAGTGGAGGTGCGGACCTGGAACGCAAGCAGCAGCGGCTGGCAGTTCCCAGGTGCACAGGCGGCGGCTGGCGGTCCCCAGGCCCACAGGCAGCAGCTGGCGGACCCCAGGCACAGGGGGGCAACTGTGCAGACCCAGTGAGGCCGCACAAGGCGGCTGGCTGACTGACAGGTGGTCTCACATTCGAGCGCGCAGACGGTCCAGGCGGAGGGGAAGTGGCGGAGGGGACTGAATCCAGGAGAGAGCAGAGCAGGCGCCATTGCTCCCTCTCAGGCCCCACCCCCACATACAGCATCACAACCCAGCGACTGGGCTGCCCCGCACTGGGGAGCGCCTGAGGCTCCACCCCCTCACTGCGTAATAGCCGCGACCAGACTAAAACCAAAATAAAACAAACAAACAAAAAAAACCCACCAAAAATGGCTCAAACCAGAAAACAAATAAAAGCCCCAGAGCCAATTCCTCTAAGCAGTGAAGAGATAGCCAACCTGTCAGATGCACAGTTCAAAGCACTGGTCATCAAAATGCTCACAGAATTGGTTGATTTTGCTCACAAACTAGATGAAAAAATGCAGGCTACAATCCGTGAAATGAAGGAAGATGCATGGGGAACTGATAGAGATGGAAGGAAAATTGGGACTCAAATCAATGGAGTGGACCAGAAGGAAGAAACTAACAACCAAACAGAAGACGAGGAAGAAACAAGAATTCAAAAAAATGAGGAGAGGCTTAGGAACCTCCGGGACATCGTTAAACGTCCCAACATCCGAATTATAGGGGTCCCAGAAGGGGAAGAAGAACAGCAACGAGTGGAAAACTTATTTGAACAAATAATAAAGGAGAACTTCCCCAATATGGCAAAGGAAATAGACTACCAGGACGTCCAGGAAGCTCAGAGAGTCCCAAAGAAGTTGGACCCAAGGAGGAACACACCAAGGCACATCGTAATTACATTAGCCAAGATTCAAATGAAGCAGAGAATTCTAAAAGCAGCAAGGGATAAGGGGACAGTCACCTACAAGGGAGTTCCCATCAGACTGTCAGCTGATTTCTCAAAAGAGACCTTACAGGCAAGAAGGGGCTGGAAAGAAATATTTGAAATCTTGAAAAGCAGGGACCTACATCCAAAATTGCTCTATCCAGCAAAGCTGTCATTTAGAATGGAAGGGCAGATAAAGTGCTTCTCAGATAAGGTCAAGTTCAAGGAGTTCATCATCACCAAGCCCTTATTATATGAAATGTTAAAGGGACTTATCTAAGAAAAAGAAGATAAAACTATGACAGTGAAAAGACAACAAACTCATAGCTATCAAGAACCACACCCAAAACAAAAGCAAACTAAGCAAACAGCTAGAACAGGAACAGAACCACAGAAATGGAGATCATATGGAGGGTTAGCAACAGGGGCATGGGAGGAGGAAAGAGGTGGAAAGGTACAGAGAATGAGTAGCATAGATAATGGGAAAAAAATAGACAGGGGGAGGGCAAGAATAGTATGGGAAATGTAGAAGCTAGAAAACTTATGACCCATGGACATGAACTAAAGGGGGGAATGTGGGTGGGAGAGGGTGGGTAGGGTGGAGGGGAATGATGGGGGAGAAATGGGACAACTGTAATAGCATAATCAATAAAATATATTTAAAAAAAATAAAAATAATAAAATGAAAAAAAAGAATCAACCAATAAACACATAAAAATGTGGAACAATGAATCGATGTTTCTCTGTCTCTCAAAAATCAATAAATAAAAAATAAAAGTATATGTATCCATACATATGTGGAATGATCTCCTCAACATCTTGCTTGAGTAAAAAAAGAGCAAATACAATCATTTTATTTATATAAATTTAATCTATTTATCTGTCTATTTATCTCTCCATCACCCATCAAGCCATCCGTTATCTCTCTATCTATCTATCCTCTTTTTACCTACCCACTCACCTAGCTATCTAGCCATCTATTTAGTTGTCTGCCATTCCTCCACCCCTCTGGTCTACCCACCTAACCCACCTCTCTGCATCTACTACAAGAGCCAGAGACTTGGAAAACGGTGGCCAAATGTTGGCGGTACTTCCAGTGAGTGTTTAAATTTCAGGGAAATTTTATTTTTTGTTCATATGCTTTTCTACCTTGTGGAGATTTCCTACAAGTATCTTTTATCTTTAAAAAAAATGAAAACCAATTTCAATAGAAGGTAACCCTAAAATAAATCAAAGCAATGAAGAACAGGGAAACAAAGGAATAAGTAAATGAAAACAAGCAATATAAATGGAATTACCTGGAAATGGATTTTTATGTCCTGTCTCAACTCCCCAATTTTTTTTTTTACAGAAAGTGTCAACCTTTATTTCTCCAACAGAAGGGGGGTAAATTTACCTGCAAATTTATTTATTTATTTCTGCTCAAGTTCCAGGAAATAGCTATTCCTTTTCCTCCCTTATCCCACATTCCTTGGTTAGCTGCTGATTAAACATTTCAGAATTGGAAAGTGTTTTTTTTTTTTTTTTTTTTAATAAGGTTAACATTTGCCATTTTGAGGAGTACATCTAATCTGTTTTTTCCTGTTGCTGAAGACAATTTAAATTTTTTATGATAAAATGTACATAACGTAAAATGTGACGTTCGAAGCATTTTTCAGTGTACAGTTGAGCGGCCTTAAGCGTATTCACACTGTTGGGTAGCCCTCACCGCCAATGGTCTCCGGAATCTTTTCATCTTCCCGAATGCAACTCTCTTGCCTCAAACACTGAGATATGTGCCCCCAAAGGCAGCCATGTGAAATGCTGGCAGGGTGAAGCTTCAATAAAACCTAAACGTACACAGGCTTGACGGCAGAGCCATAAGTTGTACACAAAAAAATTCTGGTTTCTCCAAAATTTTGGTTTCTCCAGAGTAAACTAAAAACCCGCCTGTCACGATCTTGGGAACTTGAGCAGAGCACTTTGTGTTTTCCCAACCCACAGTCACCCTGGTCTGGTCGTATGACTCAGAAGGAAGCGTCCTCCTGGGTCACACTCAGCCGATCCTAGGATGTGTGGGAAGGAGCCCAGTTCCTTGCTGGAGCCACAGTCCTGTCAGCGAGGTCACTCAGCATCTTCGGAGCAACAATTTTTGAGAAGTAACAAGGAGTGTCACGTGTTATAACCCCAACTGTGTAGAGCAGATTTCAAAACATGACCCTGACATGCCCCCACCAACGCCATCCAGCCTCCCCTTGCTGGCAGCCCCGGGAACAATCCCAGTGGTCCATGGGGGTGGTTTTTGCATCCTAGATGATAGCCACAGCAGTTATAACGACAGTTTTTCTAAGGTAGGCATTGGGAACCAGCGTCCCCAACACCATAAGTACTGAATTGTAAATGAATTAAAGTTTTCTAAGAGGGAGTGAAAATTGAATATAAAAAGAGATGAGACACTGAAAGATTGTAAAATACGACAGAGTGTCTTGGGGTTAGTAGACAGGCCAAATGGAATGAATAGTGAGTGATTATGAGGGACTGGGCCACAACCTTAAATTGTTGCTTGTAGAATAGTTGTAAATATCTCTCGTTTCCTCCTGGTGTTGAGGATGACCCCTTGCCTCCCATCACTGCTGGGCAATCGGAGGCATTGTGTCCTCCCTTTCTACACCTGCTGGGGCACAGGCCCACGGGCCTCTGTTTCCACTGCGTGCCCACAGTAGAACGGACACGCAGCGTGTGCCCCTCCCGGGCAGGCTCCACCGTGGTTTCGTGACGGGTGATTGGAAGGGTCTTGGTTTGGACCTACTAATGCAGGAAGAGAACTGGCATGTTGTACGTCCGTTAATAATTCAAATGCTTAGGGACTATAAAAGGCATTTATAAAAGTTGATCATGTTGTGTGGATTGTAACCTTTCTTTTCTTATAAAATGTCCTTAGATATCATGGGGAAGGGGACCAAGAATCCCAAAATTTCCCTAATGATTGCGTTATCACTCACTGAAAAGACCCAGTTTCCTGGGATTATCAGAGCCAGTTCCTAGAGCATAATTTGAAGGGCAATAAAGGGTGTCTCACTGCCCCTAAATCGATCAGCTTGCGGTCTGGTCCCCATCCACAGCCATTCGTTTGGTTTAAGGCACTAGAGGCGTCTGTGAACAATGCAAGCCTGTGTTGTTGTTGGGAGGGTGACCCGCTTAGCAGCAAGAGAGAGGGCTTTGGGCCCGGGTGGCCCTGGGCTCTCATCCAGCGCTGTCTCTTCCCTACTGTGTGACATTGCACTACTTACTTTCCTCCCCAAAATCTCGGTTTTCTTATCTGAAATTCAGGGTGGCTCTGGCCTCACAGGGTTGCTGTCAGGATTGGATAAGACATGGATCAGCACCTTCCAGCTGAAATACAAAGCGTTCTACAGGCTTAATTTTAAATTTTCTAGCAGCCACATTAAAAAGGAACAGGTGAAATTAATTTTAATATATTTCATTTAACCACTAGATTTATAGAATTACCAGTTCAACATGTAATAAATACAAAAAAGTATTAATGACATGCTTTACATTTTTTCTTTTACCCTTATGTGACAAGTTGCCACAAACCCAGTGGCTTCAAACAGCACCCATTTGTCATCTCACGAGTTTTAGCCCAGAAGTCCATGTATATGCAACCAGGCTTTCTGCTCAGGGTCTCACTGGCTGCAGTAAAGGTGTTGCAAGGCTGCATTCTCTCTCTCTCTCTCTCTCACATAATGGAAATTTATTCTCTCCCAGTTCTAGAGAACAAAACTCCAAAGTTAAAATGTCAGTGAGGCCATGCCGCCTCCTAAGGCTTTCTGGCAGTATGCTCACTCAGATCGTTGGCAGAATTCAGATCTTTGTGGTTGTAGGACTGAGTTTCCTCATTTCTGTGATGAATGTCACTTAGGGATCAGTCTTTGCTCTTAGAGGTCCCCCATATTCCTTCTCACGCTTTGACTCTGACTTTCCTGTTCGCTAGTAGCTGGAGAAAACTGCTTTATAAAGACTCATGTGATTAGATTAGATGCACCCAGATAATCTTCTTTGTAATTCACTCAAAGTCAACTGGTGAGTAACCTAAATTACACCTGCAAAATCCCTTTTGCCACGTAACATAGCATAACCGGGGCGAGAAATCTCATCGCCTTCAGAGTCGCAGGAATTAGGGTGGGAAATCTTGGGTCGTTACTACAAGTAGAGGTGGATAGAGGCCTCAGGCTCAGTCTGTGGCAGACTCTCTTGCCTGCCTGGTTTGGATGTCACAGTAAGGTTTAGAGGGCCATCTGAGGACAGAGCACTCTGGACTGAGTGCTGACGGGGTGACGGCATTTGCAGATCCCGCACTTCCATTGGATCGAGCGCTGGTTCTGGCGGTTGCTCCTGCGCGATTGATCTTTTTCTCTGAGCCAATGATCTTTCCAAGTATTTGACCAAGGCCACCTGGTGACTGGCCCCTCTGCTAAGTACTTAGATCAGGGGACCCTGGGATCTAATGCTAACACCTTTCGTCCTTTAGGGTTTCAGAGGTTGAATGCAGGGGCAATTAGGGCAAGATTACTTTGAATGTTTTGGAAGCAAAACCAGTATTTGTGAAAAGGCTGGTCATCCCGTCTCTTTCCCCCACTGTGAGGACTGGACCCCGTTGCGGGGAGAGGACACCGACTCACAGAGGTAGTGCAGGCTCACTCTGGGCATGGCTCGATGGAGCAGATCCCGGTTGCAGGGCCACCCGGGCCTCTTGAACAGCCTGGGGACAGTGCCTACGCCCTGGAATAAATGCGGTGTGATACTCCTGTGCCTTTTACACACAAGTTACCTAGAAGAGTCTACCAGAAATGTTTTGTATCTCTTTAGCCCTGTTCAATGCCAGGGATCTTTTAAAAGTTTGGGGCTTTACACTTCACGTCAGGCACTTGGCACTGACACTGGACGTTGTGTTATTGTCTGAATTTCCTAGGAAAGAAGCCTCGGGACACTACTGTGTCTGTGGCAGAATGCACAAATGGCCATGAGTGACAGATGGCCTCTCCCTGGCCAGATACGTGGCTAGATACATGGGAAGTGGCTAGGTACAGGGAAATCAATACATTAGCAGGGTTTTGGGGGTGTCATCTGTTATCAGATAGGAACAAGCACCAAGAAACCCTTCAGTGGGAGCACTAGAAGTTTCTCCTAGCTCTTCACTGAGGCCAATAGTTTCATTTTCAATCCTATACATTTCATTATAAACATTTCAGAAGCATCATTCTGGACAAAGGGACCATTAGTCTCACAGATTGCCAAAGAAGTCTACCAAGGAGTTTTTGTGGCTACTGTAGCAAATCGCCGAAAACTGGGAGCGGAGTGCTTAAAACAACAGAAAGTGATCTTTCCCAGTTCTGGAGGCCGGAAGTCTGAAATCAAGGTGTCGGCAGTCTCCGAAGGGAAACCCGTTCGGCGCCTCACTCCCAACTTCTGGTGGTGGCCGGCAACCTCGGGTGTTCCTCTGCTCGGGGCTGCGTCACTCCCATCTTGGCCTCCGACTGCACAGGACCTTCTCCTTGTGTGCCTATGTCCTCTGCTTGTAAGGGTACCCTAAATCCTGGGTGGTCTCCTCTTGAGAGTCTTAACTTAATTACACCTCCAAAGGCCCCTTTTCCAAACAAGGTTGCAGTCACAGGTCCTGGGGTTTAGGACATGGACATATCTCTTTGGAGGGTTACTATTCAACCCACTACGGAGGCCAGGACTCAAAAAAGTTTAAGCACCGCCTCCAATGACTGATCTTCCCTGTCAAAAGTCTCAACTTTTTCATAAATTTTTTTGCTGTTGTAATGTGCTTACATTCCTGACTTGCAAATTGAAAATAGACAGGGGGAGGGCAAGAATAGTGTGGGAAATGTAGAAGCTAAAGAACTTATGACACATGGACATGAACTAAAGGGGGGAAACGTGGGTGGGAGGGGGTGTGCAGGGTGGAGGGGAATGATGGGGGAGAAATGGGACAACCGTAATAGCACAATCAATAAAATATATTAAAAAAAGAGAAAATAATGTTTCAACCTTCACCTCTAAAAAGCTTCTGAACAGGACTAAGTTATGGTGAACATTGACAAGTACATTTTTTTTAAGTTCTCAAGAATCATCTAGGCAGGAAACCACTGAATGTGGATGACTTGAAAGCTCTCCCCTGTGCAACGCTGCAGGCGATACTCACCCAGTGCTCTGCGGCAGGAGGAAACTCCCACAGTGCTTGGGGTGATGCTTCTCAGCTTTGGGGTCATGTTTCGCATAACTCAGTCTCAGGGGTGACACCCACAGGCCTCGCCCCCTGCCACTTCTCCTGACACACTGGAAGCTGCTGCGGGTCAGCTGGCTAGAGCTCAGTAGTCGACAGACCACTTTCACCCACATGACTTCATGTGGCTGAGACGCCTGTTCCCCTCCCGCTCACAGGGCTGGTTTCTCGGCGCTTCAGGCCTCCACTTAAATGTCAGCTCCTCAAAGCCGCCCGACCGCTCTTTCTGCCCCGAGTCTCTTGTATTTTTCTCTTCTCTTGTTCCTTCTTTGTCTTTTACAGATGGTATAGAAATAGCACGGAGACAGGCAACCTCAATGCCTTTGGATGACATAATTTTCAATTTCCTCCCGTCTAAACCAGAACAGAGAAGTAGAAAACCTTGGGTGAAAACAGTAGTTCAATAATTAGTATACATGTACAGTGAAACTTTTGTTAATTGAAGTCAATTATAATTTTTCTGAAATAGCACAGCAGCCTAAAATTGACATTGTACCGAGCACAAAATATTTCTATCCCCAGACCCACGACAGCTCTTTTGAGCTTGCCTTTCTCCATTGCTTCTTATTGAGTTAGAATTCACAAGCCATAAAATGCACCATTTAAAAGTGTACAATTCAGTGGATTTTAGCACCTTTACAAGGTTGACCCAAGTGATATTTGGGATGCTTGGCTACTGTGGAGGCAAAGAGTTAAAAATTTTTTTTTCTGGTATGGAATCTGTGTAGTGTTTTTTAAGGTACACAACATTGAAACCATACTTTAAACAAATTGAGGATATGAAAAATTAATATTTTCTGCCCAGAATGCGTTATGAGTCTGCAGAGACTCTAATTCGGAGGCCTCCGTGTGAGGGGTGAGACAGTGGGTGAGGCGCTGCCAAGGGGGACCACACAGGGAGCTGTGAACCAGGGAAGGAGAAGTGCTTCTTTGGAAACCCCCAGGTTCATGGTCAGGGACACCAATCACCCACGGAAAACTTTTCTGAATGACATAATAAATTCTTTTATCCGCCGCCAAACTGAGAGGCAGATGCCCGCAGAGGCTCCCTGCCCCGCTGTCTTCCTAAGCCACGCCTCCATCTGTGTCCCCGCCCCACCCAGGAGCTCGCCCAGCACATTATTCAAGTCCTGGCGGAGGAGAAAGCCCTTCTCAGCCTGGCTCCCATCCTTCCCAGTGTGTACCTTACTCTCCTATCTGTAACCTGGACCCTCGCCCCCTGCGACTACTGCTGTCCTGTGGGGTGCTCAACGTGTCCACAATTACACTGCTCCTTTGTGCCCCGGGCACCATGGATTCCAAGAAATAAAACCCGGTTTTCTACCCTCCTGGAGTCTCTGGCGCGATTTCTTTTCCTGTTTGGGTCTTTTCTTCCTCTACCTGTGAAAAGCCTTTCTCAACCTTTCAGGTCCATTTCAAATGCTGTTTCCTCCAGGAAGTCTTTTCTGATTTTTCCAATCGGGGGTGAATTCAGCCCAGGGGTAAGTCCCACTTCCTACACAGTGGGGAACCCAGGTTCTTCCCCTCTCTTCCTTGCCTGGTTCAGGACTCTCACGCATCCTGGTTTCTGCACGTCTGCAGTGGGGTGCTGGGATCCAGCCTGCCTACCTGCCAGACAGACCAGAAGCTCCAACAAGAAGCCTACAGGAAGCAGCTTGGCAGGCTTTTTGGAGGTGCACCTGCCCAGTGCCTTGTTACCTTTCCCTCTGGGTTCCCTCTGCTCCGTCCCTGCTTGGACTCTTGTAACCACATTCTTGGCTTTGAAGGACAGCGATGTGTACCCACTAGTCAGGCTCTATCTAGACTCCTGAGAAAGAAGGTATGCTCCTCTTCTTTCTTCCTCTGGGCCAGTCACCATATACTGCGTGTGTGTTCTCTAAATAGTTAGGTTGAAAGTCTGTCCTGGTTCAAGGACCAATGCAGACGTTTTCCCTTGTTGTAGATGTGCCCATTGCAATATTGGTCTGGTCTCTGTGTTTCTGTGTGAACCCATTGATTCTCGCCCAAGTGTTTCTCTTTTCTACCCGGTTCTCATCTCTCTTTGTCCCTCCACAGATTTCTGCTTTTCGTGGGAGCTATTCTGCGTTCTTGCTCTCGCTCCCAGGCACACTCCTATCCGCACATCATGTTTCCTGGGGTGTACCTGCCGGGGTGCCCTGGCTCCAGGCTTTCCATAGTCGTCTGGTCTGAATTCTAAATCCCGTACCCCGCCCTTTCTGGACGCTGGGCCTTGGCAGCCAGCCTTCCAATCTTTCTGGAGCTTGCCCACCAACCTCCATGTTTACTCCGTGCGCGTTCGTGTGCACACTTCAAGGCAACGGTGTACACCAGCGCATTCTCTCACAAGCTGTTACATGTTGAAGCACAAATAAAAGAAAATAAGTCAATGAACATCCACCTCCAGTTTGACAACCTTAACACGATGAGATATTCACCTAGGATTGTTTTTGTTATATGAAACGGAGCAGGTTCAGCCAGGCCGCTGCTCTCCTCTCACAGGTGGGTCTTGTTACCCTTCCTCCGCAGAGGTAACAGCTCCCACGAGCTAAGACTGTATCATCCCTGTGCCCTTTTTCACTTTATTTCTACACACGTGATTCCATAAACAACACAGAATTCCATTGTGCATGTTTCCACACTCGATCTAAACGACATGATATTTGCATGTGTTTTGTTTGCAACTTGTGGTTTTGATTCAAAACTACAGTTGATGCCTTATCATGTGAACTGCAGTATAGTATTCTCTTGTGCTCATGGGTCACATTTGAGCCTCGCACCTGGTGATGCCCCTCTAGGGCGCATCCATGTCCTCCCCGTAATGGATGCACCCACGTATTTATCCTGCTTCTTATTGAGCACATGTGTGAGAGCCTATCGGAAATCTTTGCCCAGAAGTGGAATTCTTCACTCATCGGGTATGAGCAGTGTTGCCTTTCTCAGGCATTCCCAGGGTTTTTGATGAGGCAATGGCAGCTTCACTCCACCAGCATATCGGAATCGCCCTGTTCTTCTCTTCCCTGGCCCTCCTTGGTTCTGTCACACGTTGGGATTTTGCAGATATGATGAGTATAAAGCTCTACCTCCCGGTTTCGACTTGCATTTCCCTTAATGCTACTGTAGTTGAGCACCTTTCTACATGTGTATTGGCTTCTTGGACTTTTCTCTTCTCTAAATTATTCATTTAGTTAGAAATGTTTAAAAACAGCTCTACGGAAATACAATTAACTTACCATACAATTTACCCATTTAAAGTGTACGATTCAAAGGCTTTAATATTTATATGCGCAAAATCGTGTAACCATTACCACGGTCAGTTTTGGAACACCAATCAAAGAAAACCCTTTCCCACTTCTCTCCAAACTTCTCAGCTCTAGGTGGTCACCATTCTACTTTCTACCTCCACACATTTGTCTGTGTTTTGGATGTCTCAAATCATGGAATCATACAATACGTGGTCTTTTGTGACTTTTTAAAAAAAAATCTAACATGATGTTTTCAAAGGCCATCCATATTGTAGTATGTGTCCGTGCTCCATCCTTTTTTATGGCCGAATAACATTCCATTGTATGGATGTGCCACATACTATTTACCCATTTCTCAGGTAACGGACGTTTAGATCATACCCACTCTTGGGCTGTTATGAATCATGCTGCTATGGACAACTGTGTAAAAGTTTTTGTGTGGGTGTATGTTTTTACTTCTTTTGGGTACATACCCAGGAGTGGAGTGGCTATGTCATATGGTAATTCTATATTTTATTCATATCTTTTGCATATTTTTCTTCTAGTTGTTTGCCTGTTTTGTTTTTTTTTTTGAATCTTATACTTTCTAGGTAACAGTCTATAGTCTTTGTTGAATGTATCTTCTAGGCTGAGGTCTTGTTTACATTTTCTTTTTCTCGTGGTATAGAAAATTTCAATGCATTCATCATTTTCTGTACGGTTTATACTTTTTTTGCGTCTTCTCTAAAAAGTTCTTCCTACTTTCAGGGTCTACGGTTGTTTCCCTACATTTTCTTCTAAGGATTTTTACTCACTGCCTTTTACAATCTGACCCATGACCCATGGGATGTTGCTGTGGGTTCTTTGTGCGACATGGAGCTGATTTCCTTTTATTCTCCGTAGGGACGGTAGGTGTCTGTCCCGCACACGTTAACCCGCTCACCTTCCCCCTCCGACGTCTAATGGCTCCTCTGTCATACGCCCAGTTTCTGTGCACACAGGGGGACAGTTTCTGCTGTTCCCCTCTGACCATGCTGCCATCCCATTCTCTTAGTTCTGACAGGCTCAGGACAAGACCTGACATCTGGCAGAGTGAGTCCTCCAACTGTTCCTCACAATTGTCTTGGCTTCTCCGAGACATTGCATTTTCTAGCCCATAACCATGGCATGGTCTCTATTCAGTCATGCTTTCTTTTGTAACTTCCAATAACGGCATTTTCTGGTTCGAGAATGCTGTCTTCTGCTATAACGTCACATGGTGGAAGGGATCAAGGTCTCACTGGAACCTCTTTTATAACGGAACTAATCCCATTCACGAGGGCTCTTTCCTCACGGCCCAATCAGCCCCTGAAGGCCTTGCCTCCACATATCATTACATTGGGTGTTAGACTTCAACATACGGACTCTGGGTGGACGCAAACATTCAGCCCATAGCAGCATTCAGGGAAATTTATGTGTTGCAACAGTAAATAACCTAATGCAAGCAACAAAAGAGGAGATAAAAGCATAACACTGTCTTTAGGTGCCGGCCCTGCAAACTAAAGGGTTGCCAGTTTGATTCCCAGTCAGGGCACATGCCTGGGGTGTGCGCCAGGTCCCTCGTAGGGGTGCACGAGAGGCAACCACACATTGATGTTTCTCTCCCTCTCTCCCTCCCTTCCCCTCTCTAAAAATAAATAAATAAAATCTTTAAAAAATAGTCTTTAGGGAAAGAAATCTGACATCCACACCTTGAAAGGGTAAGCACACCTATTCGGCATTGGGGAGTTTCAGCGGTGTTAAACAGCACGCACTATTTCTCCAGAAATCCCACATCCTGGATGAAACTCTCAGGTTTTCCATTTACTCAAATCTGAAAAAGAATCCCTGGAAATTATTCTACAAGGAGAGAATTCTAACCCTTTGGGGGCCCCAGGAGCATCCCAAAGAGCTGGAGCTAAGTGAGGAAAGAGAACTGACGCAACCCCCAGGCTTGGTGTGAACTTACACGACCCTCCTACACATGGTAGCTTTTATTCACATTCCAGGAACACAGTGAGAAGCAGGTGTTGTTTGCACCAGTCTCCAGCTTGACTCTCAAGTGATGATGCATTTATTTGCATGAATGGGTGAGAAGGGTGAAAGGAAGGGCTCAGAGCAAAAAGAAGCTGTCAGGAAGGAAATGACTAACTCACAATGGAAGTTCAGCCATTCATGTCCTCTCCCCAGCTCCTCCCCCGCCAAGTTCTCAAGTGCGTGAAGAGATTAGGCATTTATTTCGATCTGGAAGAAATTCCAGTGCCTAACTAGTTCAACCCTTTAATTTCCCAGAAGAGGAAACAGAGGCATGAATTATACCATTCTGCTCTAGGCTGCACCTCCATCCTGCAAGTAAAGCCATGTGGGGGGGCTCAAAGAGCCTCGGACTTGAAGTTAAGAGCCTTCAGCCATCTTGGCCCTCAGTTTTCCCATCTGTCAAATGGGGACAGTCATACCTATCCCTCCTTACAGGGTTGTTTTGAGAACCAAGTGATAAGATTTGAGAGCATGTGTTTTATAAAAGAGAAAGCAAGTTGCAGATGGAAGTTGCTATTGCTGATCTCACTTGGGGCTGCATAGCGAGTTAGTTCTTCCCCTTCGTTCTCTGTGTTGGGTCCATAGTGCAGGGCTGGAACCAAAGGATCTTGTCGATGCCTTGGCCCAACCCCACCTTCTGTCCTTCTTTGCATTCCTCTTGTATAGATAGTTATGTGGCACATCACAGCCAGCCATGCAATTACAGCAAAAGAAGTGATGACCCAGTGTGAATTTAACTGCCTCAGCTCAGGAAATACTTCCTGAAGACCCCTTTGGTGACACAAAGGTTGAACTGGAACCGCAGAATCTTAAAATTGGAAGAACTGGGGCATTACGGATTAAATAGTGCACTCTCCCAGGTGACACAGGAACACTTTCTGCAAAAATCTTTCCCAGGTGATCAAGCTTCCAGGCAGAGGCAGCTCCCCACCTCACCAGGCACCTCATCCCGTTTTACAGAGATTGTAAAAGCACAGCTCATTGTTAAGTGGATCGAAGTAAACATGGGAACAAATTCTGGCCCGTCGACAAACAACTACCACGTGCCACACAAGTCTGACACAGACAGTAAAGATGATCACGACGTCTCCGGTCTGGGCTCTTAGAATCAGTGTTAAGGTAGAATTCTAGCTTGTCATTTTAAAAGTCTCTTAGAGACACTTGGCTGGGTGGCTCAGTTGGTTGGAGCATTGTCCCATACACTAAAAGGATGAGGGTTCGATGGCCCGTCAGGGCACATAGCTAGGTTGCAGGTTTGATCCTTGGTCAGGGAGTGTGCGGGAAGCAACCAATTAGTTTCTCTCTCTCTCTCACTCTCTCTCTCCTCCCTGCTCTGTTCCTCTCTCTAAAATCAATAAAAATGTATCCTTGAGTGAGAATTAAAAAGAAAAGCCTCTTAGAATCCTCAAAATTTATTTTATTTAGAAGTAGATAAATATTATTGCACTATTTTTTTTTCTGTGCTTAAGCCATACATTTGCTAGAGATCAATTTGTTGCATGTCTGCAAAGGTCACTGGGAGATGGACATGGGTAAATTTATTCCGGATTATTTGGCTTTGCTGTTAAGCGCACAGATTTCTGAATCCGGCTGATTGAGATTTCTGAATAAGGGCCCCGAGTTACTACTTACACATATTAGAATTTAAAATATCCATGCTACATATTAAAATTTAAAGTGTCTATGCTGCATTTCAGAATTTACGTTTTTGGTAAAACAGTATGTCCTAGCAGTAGCCCCAAATGTCATAAATATTTTTGATTGATGCCTAGAATTCTTTTGCTCCAAGGAATTTTCCCCCTAGTAATAAAAATGAATAAAATTTCATTTTGAAAAGCAAAAAAAAAAAAAAAAAGGAAATTAACAAATGCTTAGGCAATTTTTTCTTTACATTGAAGTTTTACATTCCTGGGCCTTCCATGGAGGGTGGTAATGAGTTAGGTACATAGCGCATTGCCGGGAATTTAATAAATACCCGCTGAATGAATGAACAATGTGTTTTAAACAAAGTAATGAATTTTACTATATATACAAATGGACACTGACCTCAGAGTTTCAATGTATCTTTCTAGAGTAAAGAAATAGATTGGGGCAATATTAACAACTAGTAAATTATCATCTAAGTCCACCTTGAACACCTAGAGCAATTACTTCAGTAAAAGAGAAACTGTGCCTTTGCAAATAGGTTCAAAGTTCACAGCTTTAGAATAGACAGTTTTCTGAATATTCTCCTTTCCAAGGTTCCCGAGTCAGCCACAATTCACCACCTTGAAGAAATCTCACTTGGGTCCGAAGATAGCCTCTTAAAAAATCGATGAAAAAATCGACCCACTCACACCCATCTTGTGTGTTTAACTGCCTGATAAGCTGTAGCCATTTGTTCTGTGTCGAGTAAACTAATCAGTGGATCTTTTCCTTATCTTCCGGGTTAAACTGCCAACTTTCGAGTACAAAATGATTTTCCTAGGTGAATCATATACCTTCCTGCACCTGGGGGCCCCTGGCTGTCCATGTAGGTAATTGGGTTTTAGTTCCTGACCTGGTGAGGGGTATCAGGAGCCTCTGCTTCAGCCAGCATCTTTGTCAGTTGCTTACAAGTTGTCAGCTGTCCGCTGCCCTTGTTGTGTTCATGTTTGTTGTACAAACCTGAAGTGTGCTGCAGGGCGCATTTGCCACACACACACACACACACACACACACACACACCCCGTGTATATGCTGCCGGGTCAAGATGTAGAACTTTCCAGCCAGGGAAATGCTCCCTGGTGGCTCATCCCAGTCAGTTCCCACCCTTCCCTGCCCCTGAAATGACCTCTACTGTGACCTTTGCCACCTCAGTTTTGCCTTCTTGAACTTGGTGTAAACGAAGTCAGACTCCCAGGTGTTCTTTTGCGTCCACTTCTTTCACTCAGCACGATGTCTGTGAGCTTCATCCTTGCGGTGGAGTGTGGTTCTGTGTGCTTTGCATCGTTACATAGTATTTCATTGTGCGCACAGAGCACAGTCAGTGGCCTCCGGTTGATTGATATCTGGGGCTATTTCCAGACCAACATTTGGGGTTATTAGGAATAAAGCAGCAATTACGTTTTCTGAATGTGTGTTTCAGTGGATTCCATGCACTCATTTCTTTGCAGATGTGTTTAGGGGCGGGTGTTCTGGGCTTAAGATAGACCTAGGTTTACCCTGTGTTTTCCAAAGCAGTCCTACCAATTTGTACTCCTACCAGCAGTGACTGAAAGTTCTAATTATTCTATATCTTTTCCAGCATAGGGTATGGCCATTTTTCTTACCCTCAGCCATTCTGGTGGGTGTGTAATGATATCTTACTGTGTCTTTTCTCTCTCTCTCTTTTTTTAGATTAAAGTGTAGCGGGCATACACTATTATATTGGCTTCAGGTGTTACTGCAGTTTTTAATTTGCATTTTCCTGACTAATGATTTTGATCACCTTTTCATACGCTTTTTGGCTATCGGTTAGTGCAGTGACCTTGTCCTTGTCCTTTTTTTCTTCCAGTCTCCCAGTGTTTCTGGGTAGACACAAGCCCATAAAACAGGGTATGAGCGTGGCTCTGCAAGTTAAGCAGATTCAATTTCCACACTCTTGTAAGAGGGGCCGGATCGAATTTGCCATTTGTTCTGAACCCACGGAAACCGTTTTAAGGACATTCACGATCTCTCAAAACTGATCAGCTTTATGCCATGTTTCTTTTAAAAAAAACCCGAGGACCTCCGGGACAGCACAAGAGATAGAAACACGGGCAACATACTCTTACAGCAACAGCCACCAATCACCGTCGAGACCTTTTGTGAATGACCAAGTGGATAATTAAATGTTGCAACGAGTCAAATATTACCGAGTAAAGTGCATTTCTATGGTAGTCATTGATCTTACTGAACTTTCTAACTTAAAATGGTCTGTGATATCTGGCAGCAAAGAAGATCCGTGTAATAAATTTTCTTTGCTTGAGAATTGAGGGTGGGATCTTGTTCTACTTGATTCACAGGATTTCTTTCTAGGTTCTGGATATGTCCTTTCTTGAAAATACGTGTTGTGAATATTTTTCTCCCAGTCCTGGCTTGCTTTGCGCTCGTACTGCTATCTTTTGATGAACATAAGTTCTTCATTTTAATGAAGTCCAATTTATCTACCTTTTCTTTTATGGTTAGTGCTCTCCCTGTCCAGTTTCACATCTTTGACTACCTACCCCCTTATTGTTGTTTTTTTTTTTTTTTTTTTTGATGGTTAGATTAATTCTTAGCAAATGTCCTGTTTTGTCTGCTCTGTATTTCTGATCTCTCACCTGCCCGGACCCCATCACGCTCTGTATTCTTCAAAGCCTTTCTCACCCATCCAGGTTAGTGATCTGTGGACGGATAGATCTCATATTATTTCCTGTTTCTTCGGCCTGCCTGTCCATTTTTTCCTGGTTTGCCCACTTAGTCTCAGCATTAGTACCACTTCTTACAATTAACTATCCTTTCTCTGATTTGGCATTCCTTTCTTGGAGGAAGACAATAGTGTCATTGTGTTGATGTGATATGGAGCCAAAGGTCTCTTGTGGAAACACACAATCAGGAAAAATTTCAAAAATTTACAAATGTCCTTTGTCCCGAGTTGAACTGTAGTCAAACTTGAGAAGAAGGAAAAATCGGAGAATCACTCCAGGGTCCATGTGACTGGCCGAGCGGGGAGCCAGCAGGCAGGACAGAGTGTGGGCAACTCTGTGAGCAGATTCGGTTGAGAACTTTAAAGCTGAAAAGAGGAAAAAGAGCTTTCATTCTACTTTTTGGGTTATCTGGTGAGGTCAGCATGAGCTCTGTGGCTGGGAAGAGCCGGGGTTTCCAGGTGGAGAGATCGCTATGGAGGTGGCAAGCGGGTAGCGGTCGGGGGGGTCCCTCCCTAGAAGACTCTGCCTCTCTCCCACCGTCCTCATGTCTGCCACCCTCTGAATGCTGGCAGGTAGTGGCTTTATCCTTAAGCATGGGCCCTGGGCCCCAGCGAAGCTGAGAAAACTCATCCTACCCTAGTTAATGACAGGTAAACACAGGTAGCTAGTGGCAGGCAAACATACCCATAGGAGTTTTGGAGTGTGGCAGGTTTCGCATGTAACCCTCCCTCCTGTCCCCCATAATTAGAAGCATGTGCAGAAAAGAGTTCATATAGCAGGCCCGAGATTGTGGGCCCTAGGAAGGCCTGCTTCTAGGGTTGGCCCTCGGCTGGCGTCAGGGAACTTGGATTTCGGGAGGGTGCCCACCGCCCCCAGAACTTATGGGTGTGGCTCTCCGTGCCCAAACTGTTTGTGCAAACAGCGTGGATGATGCTGAACACCTGCTTTCCCCCTGGGAGTCTGGAAATTTAGATTTGTGGAAGGCAGAGGGTGCTCATGTGGTGGTCCCCCAATAAGAACTCTGGGCACTGAGTTCCCTGGTGGGCAGCATTTCACACACATTATCACGACTCACTGCTGGGGTTCAGCACGTCCTGGGTGACTCCCCTGGGAGGGGACTCTGGGAGCATGTGCCTGGCTCCCCAGGACTTCACCCCACACGCTGTTCCCTGTGCCGATCTCGCTCTGCATCTTCTCACGGTAATAAGTGGTGGTGGTGAGCACAGCGTCGTGCTGAGTCCATGAGTGTGGCTGGCGAATCACCAACCTGGGGTATTCTCAGAGAACCCCCAGCTCAGCGGAGTATAAAGAACGGCCCATCTCCTGGAGCACAGATTTCTTGGGAGTGAGTTCACACTCATCCCCTCAGGAAACACATTCCAGAGCTCCCTGGAAGCCCCCTCGGGAAGCTTGGGTTAGGAAAGTGTGAAGGGAGAGGTAGGGCCTCAAAAATGGAAAAGTTCTTACCCAGAAATCTCTTCACCAACTTCCTTCCGTAGCCCCCAACCTCCCTACACATCTCACTGATCCTGAGGCAGAAATGATTAGGTTGAAGTACGTGAAACTGCCCTTTCTGTAGATCACAAACAATTAACTATTGGTGATTTCGCATAATATTATCATCCACGCCATTATGCAGGTGAGGAAACAGGCTTCGGGAGGTAAGTCATTGGCTGAAAGTCACATATTCCGTGAGTCAGAGAGCTTGGGTTTGAAGTGGGGTCTGACTCCACAACCTGCCATTCTCACTGTGGGGGCAGAATGCTGTCCTCAGAAATAGGGCTTCTTATTGGATGGAGGTAGAAGGTCAGGTTGGTAGAGTATGGCTTTGAGATGCTAGGGCAAGCAGCCATAGGGAAACCATTGCAGATGGAAAGGATTAAACTGGAGGAGCAAGAAGTAGGAAGAACAAGGACAGGATATGGAGGCAGGAAGGTGAGTAGGCTGCTGTAGAAGTCAGATGACACCAGAATGAAGAAATCCTGGCAGGTAACTGGCGAGGAAGGAATGATCAGAGAGACACTTTTTTGAGTCGCCTGTCCTTGGCACTGCATCTAGCACATAGTAGTTGCTCAATAAATGCCCATTGTGTAAGAACAGAACTAAACAGATAAGGTTGGAAGTTGTTGCTAGGTGGTGCGTAATCACCACATTGAAAATACGGGGTTTCAGGATCAGTTTTAATGTAAGCCAGTGTATGTGAATGATTCCTGTAATGTGTATAGTGACACCTACTGCCAATAACATATGCTGTGACCCGTCCAGAGCTGATGGCGTTGTGAGCTTTGCTCCTACCTTTATCTAAGTGGTATGTTAAGTGGAAACTTGAGTGCTCATCTTTGTGCAGGGACAGTCATAGGCACAGAAGTCTGGGCAGGCTGAGGGGGCACATTCGTGAACAGACACGAGCATAAACACACACACAGCAGGATGTTTTAAAAACGTCTTACATCCTAGGCACTCTGAGTTCTGGAAGCGCATCCCACAGCATAACAAATATATTAAACTACTCCCACATTATCTAAATACTCTTAAAGAATTTGACCTTTAAAAAAACAGTTTTCATTTGAACTTATTTGGTGACAGGGAACTTAATTTATAATTGCTGTGACTTCCCGGCAATCACGGTATTAGGAAATCCTTACTAAGTGATTTCTAACTTACACGGGGTTATAATGAAACGTTTATCAATAAATAAATTACACTTACGAAGTTGGCATGTTATGTTATGGGGATCTTTCTTTGAATATTTATGAACTTCAAATTCCCAATGTACTTTTTGCAGTTTGGGGCTGATAAAAATTTTTTTCAGCCTCAAACATTTTCATAGGTCCTTGAAAAGTCTATTGAATAAAATGGCCCCATAAACAGTGCTGCTGGTGTATGATTGGCCAACAAGGCAATAGAAGTCCATTGCGACTCTCATTTTCCTGTCCTCGAAGATACCCCAGGACAGAACCAGGGAAAGTGTGCCCCTCCCTTCTGCTTCCGGGTTTCGCCACCCCCCACTCCCATGTGTACGCCGAAGGCCAGCTAACATTCAGGAGGGGCTGGAAACTGAAGGCAAGGACGCACCCGGGATCCTACCTCCACAAAACTGATGTTTTCTGGGGAAAAGAACTTACGATGAAAATTTCCCTAATTGGACATTCTAGCACGAACATGCTAGACGCTCCTGTTTTTAGTTTTGATTTTCAGAGGGCAGTGGTTTCAGACACACTTTTTAATTTTTTTAAAGCAAGGCATTTCTCTCCTGCCACTCTCTGTGGTCAAGTGCAAGCCACTGGTTATCTAGAACCCAGTCTGTAAGTGGCTGGTCCTTTCCACATCTTAAATGAACTGTTTGTCACTGTCTGGACTTTACCAGGGGCTTCATCCAAATGGGGGATGCCTCCCAAACAGCTCTGGGAACTTTGGATATATTCCAAGAGATGGCCTGGGTGGGTACTGGGGAGCACTCCGTGGGGACCACCGACTGTCTGCCGTATTGACCTATGTACCTACGCCATCCAAGCTTTGACCTGCAACTCCGACCCGACCGACCCCTGCCATCTGACACCCACTATCCATCCCTCGGCTCCGATCTCCAACATCTGACTTCTGCCTCCACCCTGACAGCCAGGCAGCGACTTGACCTCCATCTCAGACATTCACTATTCCCCTTTGACCCCGACCTGGGCTGGCGACGCCCCCGCGGCCCCTCCGGAATTCCAGCGGGCACTCAGGTCCCGCGCCGCCCCCGGACCCTCAGAGCAGACCCCGGAAGACGCCGGGACCTGTAAGTCGCAGTGTACTTTCATCAAAGTGATTTCTCGGAAGAAGGCCAGGCAGGCGGGTCACGCCCACTGGGTGGCTCCGGCGACCTTCCCGCGACCATTGGCGGAACGACCAGCGCTGGCTCGCCGGACACGCCCCACCCTTAAATAGTTACGGGCGCCGGACCCCTCTGCCGCAACTCCGAGCGCGGTGGCGAGCGTGGGAACGCAGACGGCTGCACCGAAGGCAGGCGGCAGGTCGGGCGCGCACGGCGGCGGCGGGTAGGAGGCCTGGGCGAGCGGGCGGGCCGAGACAGCGGGCGGGTGGCAGAGCAGCTGCCGCCGGGTCTCGGGGCCAGGGCGATCGCAGCACGCCCCTCTGTTTTCCTGAATATAAACTGAAGATTCAAGTTGTTGATCATTGTGTGGCTGCCCGTAAAGATTGCTTGAGGCTTAAAAAAAAATCTTATTTTCCTTCAAATCTGGTTTGCATGGGCTTGACTTTAGAATGGCTCATATAACGAAGGGAAATATTTATTCTGTGTTATAAGACCTCCTCCCTGTCCCACTCAAATCCCACTGCATGGGATAATACTTGAGGCTCATCACCGTGAAACTGCCCGATAACCGGCAGTGCTTGTGTGGGTCGGCTTGTGGAAGGGGCAGACTGCAGTTTTTAATTCTGATGGATAATAATTAGGATTTCTGAGTGGGGTTTGAGGGCCTTTGCTTCCATCACAGCCTTGGCAAAGAAGTCTGTATGGGGTCACAGCTAACAGGACATTTTGGTGTAAAGTAATGTATCTAAGGTGAAATAGGTCACTTACCCAGAGCTCTGAAGTGCTTCATGAATGTAGAGACCGAATTTTCCAGGATTTTCAACTATTCCCTTACCATATGGGAGGAGATACAACACAATTCTTTAAACCTAAGTTAGGAGCTGGCCCTTAAAGGATGGCTCTGAGAGTATCCTTTGGACTGTGGCAGGTTCCCCCATGAAAAGAATCAGGGCTGGTTTAGCCATTTTAGTAGGACTGGGCCAGAGGGAGAAAGGCTTTGATGCTTTTGGGTCTCGGGGTGATGGGGGTTTGTGGTGCCAGGGCAAGTGCCTAGGGGCCCTGAGAGGTGTGGGAGAAGGTGAGTTCTGTGCCACCTTTCTGGCACATCCTGGACTCTTATCACCTGCTGCCTGTGAAGCCTGACCCCCGGACCCATTTATAGGGTGCAGATTAGCTCCAGATAGGATTTGGCCCATAAAGAGAATTATTACCTAAAAATCAAGGAAGAGGAAGTTATAAACATGTGACTAGGCTTATAAATTTTTCCTGGCTCAGCATTGGGTGGGATTAATTTGTTAGTGTTTAATGTATAATTATGGATCTTCATTGTATTAGAATCTTAGGCTTTTAATGCTGCTTAGACTCTTGCCGCTGATCCCATTGAAAATTCAGGTGGGGCTGTTCATGTTATGAGATCTTATAACTTGACCATGTTTTTTTTTCTGCAGAGTGAGTAAAATAAGACCCCCACATGGGTGTCTGGGGGTTGGGCTGCCTTTTGGGCCTCAGTTTTTTTCATTTGGTAAGAAAGAGGGCTGGATTAGATGATATTTCTAAAGTTTTTCCAGCTTTTGTCTTCTATGACTTGCTCTTCCTCTTAATGCCATCTCTTTTACTTTTCTCTCTCTTTCTTTACTTATAAATCACCAAGACAGTTGTCCTTAACAATTTTGGGGTTATGAATCCATTAAAAATCCCAACTAGAAGGTGTTGATCACTTTCTAAAAAAAATGCCCATACAAACAGAATACTGCTTTTCATTTCAGGATGCCTCTGGAACATGGACTCTAGTTTGTGAACCTTGTACCAAGGGGGTGAGCAAAATGCTAACAAGCGGGAACATGTCCTTTAATTGACAGATCCACAGACACCAACTTTCTTTGGGGTTCTGGCTCCCTCTCCTTGTCCCCCACACAGCCCCTTCCTCAAGGGAGGGGAGTCTCCTGCTTTTCCAACAGGAAGGGCCCAAGGAGTCTCTGCCCTGCCAAGGTATTTCCTGAGGGGAGCCTGGTGGTGTCGTTTCATTCCCCTCATTACGTACTTCTCCCAAATCTGTCCCATATTTATAAACACAAGGGACTGTTTCAGAATTCCGGGACACTTGAGATCCATTCACTTTGTAGGCGAGGAGAGCCTCAGAGAGAGGCTCAGGTGACTTAACCAAGGTCTACTTAGTAGCCTCCGCTGGAGTCTATGGCTTTCAACTTGAAGTCCAGTCCCCATTTTGCACACTTCACTCCCTTTAAATCCACAACTGGGCCGCTGGGATTACGGGGTGAAGAAGTTATTACATTTGGCGATCCCGGGCCCTTCTCTCTTTCTCCCCAGGACCCGGCTGCCCTCTCTGACCCCAGAGCCACCTGCAGGGTAGCTGGAGTTTTCATAAACCCACTTCTTGCTTTATGGACCTGCGTGGCGCTGGATGTGACCGTATTCCTGGGGATGTTATGTCTTGTCACTGCTGATGGTTTCAAACTTTTTTGCCCGAAGAGGTCACACTTTAATCAGAAGAGTAGAAACGCTATCTCTTTTTTCTTTTTGGGTGGGCGTCTGTCCAACTGCCTAGGGGATTTCCACCCGGTTCTTGTAAATGCGGGCTGTGAGCTGGTGCGGCAGGGCTGCTTTCTCTTTGTCTCGGTGCCGTCAGGACAGCTGCCTGCAGTGGTGAGA
Organism: Glossophaga mutica; assembly: GCA_039655065.1. Taxonomy (NCBI): domain Eukaryota; kingdom Metazoa; phylum Chordata; class Mammalia; order Chiroptera; family Phyllostomidae; genus Glossophaga; species Glossophaga mutica. The sequence goes on from CM077315.1 coordinate 29,193,964, forward strand.
ATGTTCTTCTGAAGGGTGTCTTCGGGCGCCCTGGGATGATGAGGTCCCCTGATTTTGGTGCATTCTGGAGGAGTCTATCTGGACTAACTTTGTGGTCACAGTCAGTTTCCTCATGCTTGTCTGCTACCTCTTCATTGGTCGTAAGAGTCCCTAGGTGGAAAGTTGGGATAACAACAACATCTGCTATTTAGAGGAAATCTTTGAAGGTCCAGACACTGTCTTGAGTGATTTATATGTTCTGTCTGAACCCCCAGTGGCAGTGGTAATTTTCCCAGCGTGTCAGCCAATGTAGCTGACACTTCAGAGTTACATGATGCTCCCAGGTCACCCAGCTGAGAGGTGGCAGGATTCGAATGGGATCCCCACTCTGTCCTTCCCAGACTCATGCTGTCACCCCTAAACCAGCTGCGAAGGGGTAATCCAGAACGCGGTTTGCAGCCTGCACCATCTCATGGCGCACATGGACTAATCACTAAAATTCTGTGGCACACCAAAACTGCACAAATAAAATAGGTATAATTCTGATTCATTCACACCAGGGCTGTTGTTGTGTTGGCTGTGTCATTTTTTATTTGATGATCTAAGGGAAAAGAGTTCAGTGCCCCTGACTACACAGGTATTGAGTGTTTTAAAAAATCTGGCGGCACACCGGTTGAAAATCGCTGACCCAGAAGGATAGCCTGAGACTTTCCCCCTCCTTGGAGACCACAACTGTCCTGTTCGCTCACAGACACTGGTCAGACTGGGCGCCGAGTCACGGAACTGGCCCTTCGAGCGCTGGGTGCTCACGGAAAGGACCTGAAAATGTAACAGTGACTTTTCCCCTCCTGTGAAAAATGGAATGGTGCCATTAGATATGCCTGAAAGGGAGGGTGCGGTAAAAGCTGGAAAGGGCACAGCCAGAACCATGGGTGGGGCCAACAGCTGGGCGCCAGCAGCCACAAAGCCCCAGGCGTCTGGGGTCCTGGAGGCAGGCATTGTCTTCTCCCGGCAGGTGGCCCGGGGTTCCTGGACCTGTGGGTTCCCCCAGCTGGTGCCTGCGTTGCTGGACCTCTGATTTTCCTGTTAGCTCCTGTTAGCGTTTCTTGGCTGTGAAGTACCTGGGGTGCTGTGATGAATGAGACAGTATTTCTAATGTCTTAGAAAACGTTTTTTTTTCTTTCTAAGGATGTGTGACCGGAATGGTGGCCGGCGGCTCCGGCAGTGGCTGATTGAACAAATTGACAGCAACATGTACCCAGGGCTGATTTGGGAAAACGATGAGAAGAGCATGTTCCGGATCCCCTGGAAACACGCTGGCAAACAAGATTATAATCAGGAAGTGGATGCTTCCATTTTCAAGGTAAAGACTGGACTTCCTTCTGGGAGTGGAGTTTCTGTCTTCCTTCACCGGCTGGTGGGGGTGTGGAGTGAGAACTTTCTTATTTTCTTGAAAATTAACCCAGTTTTTAAAAACAAACATTGAATGAGTGTAGAATGTGTCTAAAAACATACTAGGTGATTTCATATCTATTACATGATTTAATCATTGTGAGGTCAGTTGTATATTGGTGGCACTTTTTTTCGATGAGATTGAGGACACTTTGTTCTTGCAAAGTTATGACTTCTGTTTGACAAAGTGGGCCAGCTCAGTGAGAGAGACACCAGCTGTCATTACTTCTGGGCTGGGTCATACGGGATGTCCTGCAGCAGGTGTCTACAAATAGTCTGACTTCCCTTGAGAATAGTGAGTACCCTAAGCATCGAGGGACTTGCTGTTTGGTTCTGCCATTTGCACTGTGACTGCCAGTGTTGACTGAGCGTTTGCTCTGTGGTAGGCCTGGGCCCACAGGGTCTGTGTTTTCCTCTCACGCAGTCTTAAACAGGAGGTGCTGTCCTTGTCCTTGTTCTGTACAGGCACTGAGAGGAGGAGTGACATGCCTAAGATTTCACAGCTCTTGGAGAACACAGCCAGGGTTTGAACCCAGGCAGCCCAGCCCAGAGCCCGTGCTCCCGACCCCTAGTAGTACTGACAAACAGAGGTTTCTCGCCATTGCTCCTAGATTCGAGCAGAGGAGCCAGGAGCCGGGGCAGTGCAGCTCTGCAGCCCGCCGGGTCAGCAGAGTCTCCTGTGGGCTTTTCCAAGGCTCCAGCTCCACTCCCTGAGAGATCCGCAGCCCTAGGTCAGGGTGAGCCCAGTCTTCCAATTTTGCAAACAGGCACACCAAGGGTGTTCTGACTTAGAGCCCAGGTTGCAAACTGCTGCTGCGTGTGTGCTAGCTCTGTGGGCATCTGGGGGCCCGGGACAGGGAGGGGAGAGTAAGTGGGCGGAGAGGAGGACTGGGGAGGCTGAGCTGTGGAGGGCCAGAGTCAGACCTGAGACGTTGGATGAATGAGTGGAGCCAAGCCCTGTGGGACCTCAGTGCAACATGACCCTGGGCCAGGGATGACTGTCCTCTGACACAAAAACCCCAAAATGGCAAAGATCGTACCTTGACCTCAGAGTGGAGCGTGAGTAGGTCAGAGTTGGCTTATGAGGCCACCTCCTTCAGGTCTGGCTGACATTTGCAGTGGGGTTACACCTGTAGCAGTTTTGCTAAATCTGTCACCTGGGTCGCAGATGTCTTTGAGAATCCGATGCCAGTGACTGGCCCTCCCCAAGAAGAGTGGACACGTGTGGGTGCTTTGCACTCACCTTCTAGGGACCCTGCGTGGCCTGAATGTCCAGCAGATGTTTTCCATCAAGGACCCCAGGTCAGGAGCCAGGACTGTGCCAGGTTTGTGAGCTGCTCGTGCCTCCGTTCCCATCCTTGGAGGAGTGTGGGTTCCTCTCTTGTGGAAGTTTTTCACCTTTAACATTATGGTGAACTTCTTTGGGGAAGGACTCTAGCTAAATTTAAATAGTGCCCAAGGTCCATCCATCCAGCTGGGAATTCTAGGTTACAGATGGCTGTGGGCCAGGGCGCCTCGGCCTCAGCACGGCTGACATCTAGGCCAGGTTGTTCCTTGTTTGGGGCCGTCCTTTGCACTGTAGGGTAGTCACCAGCGTCCTTGACCTCGATTGACTAGATGCCAGCAGCACCTGCCCCCCAAATGTGGCAACCAAAAATGCCTCCGGCATTACCAGATGCCTTCCGGGGTTGCACTCTCCCCTGCCACTTTGAGAACCCCTCTGGGAGCTGACCGGGGCCGGGATGAACAGATTTAGGCAGAAGCGTGGTGCTGAGGGCCCGGATGCAGGCTGTCCATCGGTAAAAGCTCTTCAGGAGGAGCATGGGTAGAGGGAGTTGAGTTGGACCAGCAGGCTGCATGACCCTGGCTTGTGGCTTGCTGGTGGAGATGCAAGTCCTCTCCCTTCACGCTGCTCCCTGCTTCTTATGCTCTGGGGGTAATGAAATAAAGCCCCAGATTTATACATCTTATGCAATGTTCTTCATGGCCGTTTCAACAGCGTTGAGAAAAATGTGCAAGATTCCCAATGTTTCCGTTGATTACGCAGTCGCTCAATGTGGCAATCTGAAACGCGTGTACAATCTCAGCAGGAATGGGGGCGGGAGGGAGGCATGGTGCCCACCCCGAGCTGGGTAGCCCCTGGGAGGGTGAGAGCCCGGGCTGGCGAAACGCCGGTGGGAAGAAGCCACGCGGCGCTCTCTTGACCACCGTGAGCCCACTGCACCCTCCGGGGGCTGGAGCTCTGCCGCGCCCCCCAGACCGTCTGCCACGGGAAGAAGTCACAAGGCCGGCCTGGGTTAGGTGGAGCCACCTCAGGGATTTTCTGGTGAAGTCAAGAAGCTTTTTGTTCCATACATTCCGAGAAAACCTTTTAAAAATGTATGAGTTAAGAGAAACAATAGTGTGTTTTCTTGACTTAATAAGTGGATCTTAAGCAGCTTCTTATACGAGAGACTCCTTCATTGTCTATAGGCACCGTTCTGAGGTCAGCTTCGTGGTGTAGACCAGAGACGGGAGATTGAAAAAGACATTTAGCTCATGTTGTACGATCCCTGAGTATACTGATGAGGCCCTGATATGGGCTCATATTTATTTTTAAAAACATATTCTGCCACCTTTTGAAAATGTTGATGGGTGGGAGTCAAGTTAAAGTGGGGGTGTAGTTTATGATTCATTGGTTATTCTCTTGTTGACCAGGCATTGTGACGAACCCATCTTAAATGGGTCAGAAGTTACTTAATAGCACAGATACTTCAAATTCAGTAGGCCTTTGAGAAAAAAAATAGCATTTGAATTTTAAACTACAAGATGAGACAGCGATGGAACATCAGGAAGAGGCCACCTTCCCCGGTTTGATGCTGGCTGCTGCGGAGTGCGCAGCACCTTGCAGACAGAGGCATAAGTTACGGTGGGGGCTGGGCGGCCGTGGTAGCTCTGGGGGCTCAGAATCACTCTGTTCTGTCCAGGGTTAGCTCCAGGGTCTCTACAGATCATTTGGCCGGGCGATAGTTGAGAGCCAGTCTGAGAACCCTCAAAAGGACTCAGTGGAGGCTGGAAGCGGGGTACCTGATGCCAGCTCAGGGCGCTTTCTGCCCACGGGCTCCGCTTTGCTTTATGATGTCCTGGCTGTCTTCATAGGGAGAATGTGAGCCTTGAATGACCTGGTGACCATGACAGTGCCCTCTAGACTGTGCAGTTCTGCGTAAGTGCAGCTCGTCCTAACATTGTCCCTAAATCCGTGCTCTTCGAGGTCCATGGGTAATATGGGTTGGCTGAGTGTGTGTGTGCGTATTGTGATTTTACCTCCCTGGGGACACTTGGCAATGTCTGGAGACATTTTTGGTTGTCCTAAATGGGGATGGGGTCCTAAAGGCATCTAGTGGGTGGAGGCCAGGGACACTGCTAGACATCCCATCATGCACAGACTAATCTGACCCCAAATGTCAATAGTGCTGAGGTAGAGACACTCTGATTTAATGTGATAAGTATTTGAAATTACTGTTCAGTGTGTATATAGTTTGCTCTTATATTTCTCCAAAACAAGAAATCCAGGCATGGTCTGTGAGGCAGTTAATAAAGGACTGAAAACCACTCACTTTTAAGTGAAAAGGTGAGTTTTTCATCTATGTCAGAAAAGGAAGTGACCACTCAGGCCCACTGGTAGGAATGTTCTAACAGTTTCTTTGCCTCGGGCAGAGATGCAAAATCTGAGCTCTGGACATCAACATGCTGGCAGTGAACTGTGAGGTCATGTCTACTACGAGGAGAAAAAAGCTAGGACTGTTTTCCGTGGAGCTGTGATTTGTGGGGAGCTTTGGGTTTCTGGGGTTCTGGCCTCCTGGCCTCCTAAGCCAGAATTGCTGGGATGCTGGCTACAGATGCAGGTTTGCAGACTCAACCCCCACCAACAAGTGAGAATCTCAGGGGCAGGCCCAGGACTCTGCCCTTCACGAGATCCCAGGGGGTTGGCATTAAGCTGGAGAGTGCTTGCTGCAGGGGAAATCCACCAGGTTGGAAGTCCCACGGCTGGCCTTTAATCCCAGACAGGGTCACCTTGGGAGAGTTACCTCTTGGAATTGCGTTTTCCTCAGTGGGGCTGAGAATTCCCTCTTGATCTGGTATTCTTTTAGGTTGGAAGGTGTGTCTGAATACGCCTAACACCAAAAGTTATCTTCACCTGGCAGAATGACCTCCTCATCGATGTGTCCTGTATTCCAATTCTGAAATTAAAACTCTGCCCATTCACATGTTTGGGTTTTTTTTGATGATGCCCAATTCGACATTTCGACTTTAAGTGTCCAGCTCTAAGTCTCTGTTTCTAGTCCAGAGTCTAAGGTTTGGAGAGGTCAGAATACAGAGCTGTGAAAAAAAAAAAAAAAAAAAAACCAACAGAGAGGGAAAACATTTCATTGCATATTAAACAGTGCCCTGGGGAGATGGGGGGAAGGGTAGAATAAATGCCAAAATGCAAAACAAAATTTCTATTAAAAGTAGCAGGGCAGTGGACGACCACACTCAGAATTTTTGCAAATGTTTCCTTTTCATGCTAAATTTTCATGCTAGGGGTTGATTAAAGGGGAAAAAAAAAAGCAAATTGTTCTTTGTTTTGAACATTCTAGTGAAACCAAGTGCACTCACTTCCTCCTGCGCTACTTGACCTCAGGCTCCTCCTGGCTCTCCCTCCGGGGAAGGATTTGGGTGGGGGAGGGGCCTGGGGCTGAGTTCCAGTTTCAGCTCAGTTGGGAGATCTTGGGGGACCCCCTTCCTGGCCTGGGTCTTTTTACATTTATCAGAGAAAGTGGCTGGATGGAGGTCTCTGAGCCCTGAAATTCCTTGGATGAGGGTTGATGGCCAAAAAGGGACTTTTGGGAGGGTGAGAGTGTGCCAGTCCTAACCCTAGCCATGGAGATCTGTGGTCGAGGGGCGGGCTGTGTGTTTCACATGCCCCTTTCTCTTCCTTCAGGCCTGGGCAGTTTTTAAAGGGAAATTTAAGGAAGGTGACAAAGCTGAACCGGCTACGTGGAAGACCAGGCTACGCTGTGCCTTGAACAAGAGTCCAGATTTTGAGGAAGTGACAGACCGGTCCCAGCTGGACATTTCCGAGCCATACAAAGTTTACCGCATCGTCCCGGAGGAAGAGCAAAAATGTAACTATCCTCGATGGGCGCTCAGCCCAACAGAGGCTGCCCATCCTGCAGCTGCCAAGGGGGAGCCTGGGCCTGGGGTGGAGCGGGAGCCCGCAGGATCTGGGACAAGTGGTTTTAGATAAACAAAGTAGTTCTCGTCTTTGCATAAGCAGAGATGGAGATCTCTCTCCACCTACCTCACCCACTGACCGAATGGCAGCTTCCAGCTGAGTGAGAGGCGGATCTGAGGGGAGGAAAGGGCGGGGGCATTGGGTGGCAGGCAGCTCTGCTGCTCACGTCAGACCAGGAGCATGTGGGGCTCTGGGATGCGGTTGGACAGGAGCAGAGACCCTCCGACAGTGCGGAAGGAGTTGCTGTTGTTTTTTAGCACCTCCAGCAGCGGCTAGGGGAAGGTCAGGGGGACGAAGAGGGGATGGCTGATTAGGGTAGAGGGGAAAGTTCTTGAGTGCATTTGCAGATGGTGGTGCTGTTAGTTTCATTGCTATAACTCAGTGTATTGTTAGATCCTAATCATTGTTTGGGAACTCAGGATGTGATAATTCCTGAAGTTTCTTCCCACTCTAAAATCCCAGGAAAGCATCTGTGAAGAATTTAAAGTAGGGACAGCCACCGCTGCTGCACGTCTGCCAAGACTGGACTCCCCGCTCTGCACAGACGGCACTAATGAGTCAGGAAGTGTGGAGTTCAGGTCCGGCCTCAGAATCCTTTTCAGAGTAGAGTCCTATGCAGCTGCTATGAATCGGAGCCGGCCCATGAGACACAATCTATTTGCCATCTCTGGTTTAAAACATTCTGGTAACATACTGATTTTCTTAGCCATTAGATGGAGCAATTAGAATGTTGTCACAGCATCCTTTTCTCCTTTGAAGAAGTCTGTTAGTCCGGTAAGGCCTGAAAGGAATAGAACCCCCTTCAGCTATTTAGGGCTATGCAGAAATTCTGAGTTTGAGCTCTTCACACTGTGGGAAGGTTAAAAATGTTGATGCATAATTTTTAAAAAGTTACAATTGTAACCCTGACAAATATATAGTGAGGCTGAGTCAGGGAGTGATTTGAGACATTAATTCACGGGGGGACCGACACAATGATGAAGATTGTTCGGCAGACTGGATGTGCTGGTGGGCGTGGTCAGTGCGGGACAGAGGGCTGAGCCGAACCGATGGGCGTCTGACCTGGCAGTGCAACCCTAGTTCGGCCGCTACCTTTTCTACTGGTCCTTTGTAGCTTCATTGGCTATAAATTACCACCTGGGTTTACTGAGGCTGAAGCCTAATCGATACTCAGTATTAAGTCAAGCAAACTGATCTTGCCCTGGAAAATCAGATAACCCTTTGGGGAACCCTCTCAGACATGGAATGGTTTTGAAAGGCCACAATCATCTTTCTGCTTTATCTCTCAGTTTTTGGATATTTTTTCATCATCACAGAGTAAATTGTGATTGGAAGGAATAGAGAAGTTTCTCTTACTCCCCTGCCCTCAGGAGCAGCCAAGCTTGAACTGACAGGTGACCCTAACTTGTTTATAGCATGGAGCGCAGCCAGCATCACCTGCAAGGGTGGATGTTAAAGAAGCAGGTTCTCAGGGGGGCAAAGAAACGTTGCATTTGCATAGTGCTTACATGGACCCATTCCCCTCTGTACTTGGGTGGTTTGCAAGCTTGGGAGGTGCCCCACCTGTCTCCTACTTCCCCCATCAACAGCTTCTAAGTGAATTCTTGAATCTATCAAAATGGAATCAAAATTCAGCGAGGACGAAACAACAGGCCAATTCTGTAGATCACTGGGACTAATGAATTCCAGCAAATGAGTGTTTGTGGCTTATAATACATCTCACTGGTAAACTTAATGAGGCGAGTTTCTGGCCAGGGACTAGGCATAAGAGCGAGGAAGAAAGAGCGCCTGTTGTGGCAGTAAATGCTCATGCACGTTTAGTGATTCTCGATGAAGGTGGGTTCGAGCTGGGTATGGGCCAGTCTTTGTGGTGTGCTGAGCGTGTGCATGGCGTGTGTGTGTGTGTGTGTGTGTGTGCGCGCGCAGATGCACACGTGTATATTTGGAAAGGCCCAAAAGAGATTTCCTGCCAATTAACTTAGAGAGAGAGAGAGAGAGAGAGAGAGAGACTCTAACCTGCAAACACGTTTGCTAGGAAACCTTCGCGTGTCTTCAGATGCCCAGCTTGTAAATTTAACCTCTGTACGGTGGAAAATGCCTGGTATGAAGAAGGATACTTTTTAAAAAGATTTTATTCATTTTTAGAGAAAGGGGACGGGAGGGAGAAAGAGAGGGAAAGAAACATTAATTGATTGCCTCTTGCACTTGCCCCAACTGGGGATTGAACCCACAACCCAGGCATGTGCTCTGCCTAGCAATTGAACTGGCAGCCTTTAGCTTTGCTGGGCCATGCTCAGCCAACTGAGCTGCACCAGTCAGGATGTGGTGCAAAGGATCTTTGATGGGAATTCATTTTAGATTCCAGCCCTGGCTGGTGTAGCTCAGTGGATTGAGCGCGGGCCTGCGAACCAGAGAATCGCGGTTCGATTCCCAGTCAGGGCACATGCCTGGGTTGCAGGCCAGTTCCCGGCAGGGGACGCATGAGAGGCTACCGTACATTGATATTTCTCTCCCTCTCCCTCTCTCCTACCCTTCCCCTCTAAAGATAAATAAATAAATCTTTAAAAAAAAAAAAAGAAAAACATTTTAGATTCCAGCAAACAGAAGAAAGAGACCGAAGTGCTGCCTTTGTCCTCTGAGTGGACAACAACACCCCACTTCTCTCTTTTGACTCTGCTGATCAGGTGACTGGAGAAGCCTGGGAAAGTAATTTCTAGGCCTTTCACAAACCAGGGAAGACACTTATTGACTTTTATTTCCTTCAACTCAGCATTAAAAAAACCCCGCCACTGGTTATGGGCCCAGTGATGGCGGTGATGATGTGTCCGTGCTGTGGTCACATGCGGTCTTGTTTGTCCGCCCTTCCATAGGCAAATTAGGCGTGGCGACTCCTGGCTGTGCGAATGAAGTCACGGAGATGGAGTGTGGTCACTCCGAAATTGAGGAGCTGATCAAGGAAGTAAGTGGGGACAGCATTCTCAGGGGTCCGGCCCGACAGCAGGAGCCACCCGTGTTTCGGAGAGCAGTGGCGTCCATCTCGCCCTGCCAAGGCACCCAGGGCCTCGGGCTCTCCCAGCAGACCTTGTCTCCACCCTGACACAGGTAGAGGACTGGGCCATCTGGGCGAGGCCAGCCTCTGCCAAGTGGTCAGCCATTCTACCTGGTGTCCCCTCCCTAATCCCGAGGGCTGGGGCGGAGCCGCTGCTCTGTGTCAGTGATGCGCCTTCAAGCTCTAGACTTTGTGTTTAAACATTCTGAATGGCAGTCTTCGGTAATGCATCATATGCCTTCCTGCCTTTGGAGCAGGCTTCAGTAAACAAAATAGAGGTGTTCCTTCCTGCTTGGGGTTGGCCCTCTGGCAAGATCGCTGTCCTGGTCTTATGGCTGGTGGGCTGCCTTTCTGCCAGCACGCAGCTTTTCGTCCTGGAAGGGTTGGAAATCCATCCAACCCAACCCGGGAGAACTGCATGTAAGGGCACAGTTAATAGGCTGTGAGTAAAGACTTAACGGGGTCTCTTGCTGTGGGTTTTGGTATACCACTTTGAGCTATTTGGATGTTGTTTTCTTCTACCTTTCGCCTTTTAACTATGTTTTTTATGGCTATTACAAGGTGGACATTGCATAGCTAAAATAATCGCATGGAGCCCTTGCCAAAGGTGGTGTGGGCACTGTGTAAATTCTTCTCAATTCACGCAGCAACGCTTGAATCCTTGGGAGTAGGTTGGCAGTCAGAACATGCAGAAAACAAATAGAATCTACTCTAAGCTGCCTGACTTTTCTGCACAGGGCAGCCATTAAGTCTGGATGGTCTTTGGCAGCAGACCCACTGAATTCCTGGCTTCCCTTCTCCAGCATAGTCCCGTTTTGCATAGTCCTGTTTTGCATCTGAGGCTTTTCTGCCGACTCAGCTAAGAGAGTGAGATAATCAGGTTGGGATCACAGGAAAAACAGATTTCAAAAACGTTTCCTAACTGGATTTACCAACTCCGTTAAGAAATGCGTCAGAGATGGAAAATCTGGACATGGCAGGTTGGGTGAGATTCGCTAGCAGCGCGGCAGAGTCTGTTCACGAGTCTGTTCAGGGTCAGGGCGTGTTGATGTCCCAGGACTGGCAACGGGCAGTTTCCTGTAAAAGCCAATAAACTTATCAGGGGCCCTGAAGAGGCTAGTAATTCAGTCACATGGTTTGATCGCTAAGCCTGCTGGATTGTCTCGGACCTTTCAGGGTGCAAAGTAAAACTTCCCTTTTGTTTTATGAGCTAAAGGTGACAATATGGTTTTAGTTAAGCACCAGCCATTGTCTTTATGACACTGGGGTCCTGCTTTGAAAGCCTGGTGACTGCACTGCCTTCTCTCTTGTCCTGGGTCCCGCAGCCGTCTGTGGATGAGTACATGGGGATGGTCAAAAGGAGCCCGTCGCCGCCCGAGGCCTGCAGGAATCAGCTCCTCCCCGACTGGTGGGTGCAGCAGCCCAGCGCAGGTGAGGATGGGAGCCCAGAACCGCTGGCAAGTGCTGTGGAGGCCGGACTTTGCTGGAATGGTTTTAGCCCTATAGCCGGTGGGGTGGGGTGGGGCGGGGCGGGGCAGGGTACTGTTAAGTTTTATTGAAGGTAACTGAGCCCAGAGAGGTGGCCCTGGAAGGCAGAGCCACGCCTTTAGCCCCATTCACCACTGCCTCCCAGGAAGCAGTAGATTTCCCTCCCATGGGAGGTGTCTGCTTTCCATACTCCCAGCCACGCCCCCCCTCCCAGCTTGGAGGGGAGGGAGTCAGTGAACTTCTCCAAGACCAGAGGGGACTCAGAGCTGTGGGCCACATTAGGTCTGTCAGGCCCACCACCCAGTGTCCTCAGACAATAGGGACCCCTCAGAGCCAAGCACAGCCCAGAGTGGCTGGAGAGCAGGAGAGCTCAGGGACAGGCAGTTGCTTACTTGGGGCCCTGGATTTGCATCCGCCTGTTAGAAGTTGCATATCTTATATGAGGCTCAGTTTGCTCATCTCAAAAATGGAGACCCCAGGAATGGCCCTATGGGGTCTTGAAGCTAAATGAGCCATTCACCCTCTTATTAGCTTCTGACCACTGCCTGACTCCCTATCCCCGCCCCCACCACTGCTGAAAACGACCCAGCGACCCTCCAACCCTCCGACCCTCCATCCAGGACCAGGAGTGCCTTTGCTTCCTCCCTTTGCCTCCCTCCCACCGGCCCCCGTGGGAGACCAGGAGGTGATAGCTGGCCTAGTGGGCCTCAGAGCTTGTCAGGGTGTGGGGTGCTACCAAGTCAGGGGTGCCGGGAGAGCCCTCTGTCCCTGTGCCAGGCAGCACCGCTCAGAAAGCTAGCTTGGGCCTGGGCTCCCTTTGAGATAAGCCCTGGAAGGTGGGCATGCAGTCCGGTGGTATTTTGGGAGCAGGCCCTCAGGGGGAAGGAAATGTGGCCCCATAATGTCACAGTGACACATGGTCAGAAATCCCACAGCACAGAGGAAGTCTCCCCCCTCCATGCTGGTTGGGTTGAGGTCTGGTTTTCTGCGTTTATGAAACACGGGTCGCCACACTGAGAGGGAAAAACACCGAATTCAGCGGAAGCCTGTGGCAGGGCCTTAGGAGCTCGTCATATGCGGCTTTTGAAGAAACTTTGGGAGAGGGGGAGCGTTTGGACTGCTTCCCCTGCACAGACTGGGTCAGGCTGCATCTGAATCGGCTCTTCTCTGCCTCTCTCCCTCCAATAGGCTTGCCGCTGGTGACGGGGTACACCGCCTACGACGCGCACCATGCAGGTACGATGTGCCCTGAGCTGGGTGAGGTGTGGGGACACTCTTTGAAGACAAAACTCAAAGGACCTGTGTGGGTTCCTCAGGGCCCCTGGATGAGCATGATCTGGGGGCGGAGGTCGGCACCGGATTCCTCCTTTTTACCCTTTGGTTTGGGAATGAGCAAGTGGCTGGCCTTTTGAGCCTCATCCTGGATTGGACCAACACATTTATCCAAAGAATTCTTCACAGGGAGAGAGAGCGTGGGGACAGACACATGCGAGGTCCAGCTCTGCCCCGTCCTGTGACCCCAGGCAGAGTAACTGAACCTCTCGGAACCTCAGGCTTCTGGTCTGTAAAGTGGGAACAGCAGTAACCACCGCCTCATGGGGGTGTTGTGAGGGTTGCACATCGCATTAGTAAAACTTTCGGATAGGGACGTACTGGGCAGTGGATGTCACCAGTGTCAGTTTCTTTAGTCTCTCCCGAACCTAAGTTTATAACAATAACAATATTAATACCGATAATGGTGGCGATACTGTAGGTAGTGATGGTGATGATCATGGCTATCTTGGTGAGGATGGTGAGGATGGTGAGGAAGGTGGTGAGGATGGTGGTGATGATGGTGAGGATGGTGTGATGATGGTGAGGATGGTGAGGATGGTGTGAGGATGGTGAGGATGGTGTGAGGATGGTGAGGATGGTGGTGAGGATGGTGAGGATGGTGTGATGATGGTGAGGATGGTGAGGATGGAGTGATGATGGTGAGGATGGTGATGATGGTGAGGATGGTGAGGATGGTGAGGATGGTGGTGAGGATGGTGTGATGATGGTGAGGATGGTGAGGATGGTGTGATGATGGTGAGGATGGTGAGGATGGTGATGATGGTGGTGAGGATGGTGAGATGGTGGTGAGGATGGTGTGATGATGGTGGCGAACATTAGTGAATGCTAACTGGTCCGGGATCATCGGTGAGGCTTTCAGGGCTCAATCTCATTATTGCTTCCCACCACTCCTAGGTAGGTGCTGTTACTGTCCCCACTGCACCAGCTTGGAAGCCCTGTCCCATAACTCGTGGGCTGCAGAGCTGGGGTGTGGCCCCAGGCTATCCCATCCATGCTCCTGCCCCCAGCAGAGAGAGGGGGCCTTTGTGTCACGTTGTTGTCTAACTATGCTGGGGACTCGGACTGCGTTCCTGCCACGGCCCCTGGTGTGTACATTCAGGCTCACTGATGGAGTCTTCAGAGCAAAGGGAGCTGGTGTCTTCCCCGCCAGCTGCCGGGTTCTGGGACGGGAACAGCCTGACACATCCAGACGGACCGTGTAATGTTAGGACTGGGGACCCGAGGCCTGGCACCAGTGAGGGAACGGGGCTCAGAGAGAAGTGTCTGGACCGTGGCCCTCATGGGATGAGTGTTTTGGGAGATAGAGGCAGGTTCTCACCCTGGCAAGAAAATGTTAAAGCAAACACCACTCCCGTTCATCGGGCTCTTATCTACTGCACAGCAGCCCTGGGAGCTGGAGCCCGTCATGACTCTGGCTTCACAGATCAGTAAGTTGAGGCTCAGCCAGGACCACACAGCGGGTAGGCGGGGTTGCTGAGTTCGAGCCCAGGCGAGTCTGCTTTTAGATTTATGCTGCGCAGCGCCTTGCTCACCAGAGGTGCAACTCCTAGAGGCCCTGGATCATGGGACTGGGCCTTTGACCTGCTTAGCTCTGGGCTGTGGCCCAGGGAGTCTGCTGACCAATGCTTTCTGGGGGCAGGAGTGTACCCAGGCACTGGCTGCAGTGTCTGGGTGAGAAGACAGGGTCTGAGGAGGAAGCTCCCTCAAGTTATTCCAGAGCTGTCTCAGCACGCAGCAGGTAGAGCAACTCACGGTCACTGCCTAATGCAGAGAATATCGTGTAGCATTCTGCTGGAAGCTGTGGACCTTGGCGCCTCCGCTCAGTTCGCACAGCTCCTTTCCCCGTGTAAGTAAGTCGTCAGGGGTCATCAGTTCTTAGCCCTCAGGGACAGGCAGTATGATGAGTGAAATGTCAGGTGGAAGACACAGGGAGTGGCAGAGACTGTGGCGAAATGGGGGACGCACACTGCTCTGGGCTGCGTGTGGTGGTTCCTGCCCCGGGGATTTGCAGACCCAGCCAGGTTCGGTTCTTTCATGTTTCTAGGGGAACCAAAAGTCTGGGTTCTTAGGTGAAGTTTTCCCATATAAAAAGTTGGCAGCAAATTCAAGTTCACGGCACCCCACTGTGCAGATGTATCCGAACATGGCTGTGGCTGCCTGTTTGTGCGCTCAACTGTATGTATTTGAAATAATCGGGGTGAACTGCAATGTTTGAAACTGACGGTGTGGCGAGGTGCTTAAGAACACAGATGTGGAGCCAGCCTGCTGGGGAGGGAGCCCACCCAGGCCCCCGGTTAGCAGTTGTGCCATCGACAACAAGCACCTTAACCTGTCTACGACTCAGTTTTTCTCACATGGCGAATGGGTATACTTGTTAATAGTCTGTGCCTCAGGGGGTTGTTGTGAGGATGAAATGTGCTCATTGGTCCAAAGCACCCGGAACAGCGCTTGGGATGTGTGCGTAGACCGGGGACTGTGGCTTATAATTTCAGGAGTCTCATCTATGTATTGTAGCTAATCTTTTGTACATTACCTCAACTTGCTTAATAACTGCTTACGTGGTACTGACATCTGCTACGTCAGATGCAAGCTCCCTCAGTCCTCACAGCCACCCAGTGAGGTGGGTGTATTATTCTCCCCACTTTGTTAATAGGGAAGCTGGGGCACGGGGCGGGGGGGGGGCTGCTGCCCCAGGTCCCACAGCTGGGATAATGCACCAGGCAGTGGGCTCCGGAGTGGGTGCCCTGCTGCTGCTGTGGTCAGACCACCCCCAGCAGGGCTGTCGCGCAGGGTGGGTGGGTATAACGGGAGCAGGACAGGGTTGCACTGGGGCCCTTAGAGTTGCGAAGGGCTGGGCTGAGTAACTGGGGACCAACCCTTGACGAGTGGCTTCTGCTCTCTGGGTCCCCACTGCTCACCGGTTGGGTGCGACAAGTCACGGCTCAGGTCCTTCTAGCTCAAACCTCCTCTGAGCCTAAGCTGTCCCATGGCTTTGGGGTCACTAGGACAGCCCCTCCTGGGCATCTCTGGGACACCTCGTCTGCTGTTCCCTCTGATGTGGTCAGTTCACGTGGTCAAGAAGCACTGGTATGAAATAGGGTCACAGCAATGGCAGAGCAGAGTGGTGACAGAGTTGTCTGGAGTGTTTCACTCATTTGGGACAAAGTTCAACGTTGTTTCAGAGTGAAGGAAGAATGTGTCGTCACGAGGCGATGTGGACATTGCAGGCTTGGAGGGTAGGTGCAGGGCAAATGGGGGTTCATGAGGCATGCAGTTGGATGCTGGTGCTGCTGCTTACCTGCTGGGTGACCCCACCTGGGCCTTAATTTCCTCAAATGTCAAATAAAGGAATTGAACGGGAGCACTCGCCGCTCTGACTCCTGACCCTGCGTGGTTCTAGAATGCCATTGAACTCCAACACGAAAGAGAATGGAGCCTGTGCACAGCAGTGAGGCGTTTCAGTATTTGACTGAGGAAGTGTTTCTTGAGCAAAGCCCAGGGGGAGGGCCCAAGGAGCTGGAAGTGCACAGCAGCATTAGCCCAGGTGAGGTGGGTGGCCATGCACAAGGCTGCCCCTGACGGCTGTGCAGGTGCGCACCGCACAAGTCTAGGGGCCTCCGTGGAATCAGGCGGCTCACAGTTTATGTAGCTCCAGGGGTCAGCCCTGAGTTGGTCTTAAAAGTGCATGTAATTCTTAGAGTTTAAGGCTATTAAAATGTAGATTTCTCTAGGAGTGCCCCTGGATTTGGCTATTGTTTTTATTCCTGTCTCAGTTGAGAAGTTCCCAAACTTTAGACACTTGAGCCCCACCTTCACAATTGGTTTTCATATCTGGGTACTGCTTAGACTGTTACTAACACCCTAGTTTTCTCTAAATCTTACATTTTACAGCTTAAATTTATTTTAAATGGGGGCCATCTCTCATTGCCTGGGAGAGGAGAACCAGTGTTACTTATTATAAGTAGGAATTCAGAGGTCAAAGCGTATTCACCGAAAACCAGCTGTATACTGTTCAGAAATTCCAGCCGGATATCTCGCCCACCCAGGCTTGGAGCCCCAACGCCTGCCCCTTTGTTAAAAGGAGGGTCTTCAGGCTTAGGTGTTAAAGATGCATCGGCACCAAAGTGGGGCTGTTTTCTTTTTCAGGTGATCAGAGATTGAGCGCATGTACATACCTGTTTCGTACACTGTTACCTGAATGGATGGCTATGTCTATGCTAGAACAGTGTAGCCTGTTGCCTACAGCATAATGCAAGGAAATGCTAGATCTGAATTTGAGGTTTAATGAAAATAAAGATATAATCTTTTTCTTGCCAAGTTCACAGTTCCCTGGACACTCCCTGGATTTCAAATTAAGAATCTATTTTCTAATGTGTATAAAAATTAAGAATCTGTTTTATATGTAGTGTAGCATTGCGTACCAGCGTCACAGCGGTGCCTGTGAGGTGGGGCTAGTCTCCTAAGAAATGAAGTTGCCAAAGCCTCCTTACTCCCAGGGCGACTGGTAAACCGATGCAGCTTTCAGCCCTTCCCAGAAGTACAGAGAACACATGGTAGTTTTTGTATTTGGAATCGTTGGTTTCCTTAGTAATCCTGTGTATCATGCTTACAAAACCATTATTTCTAGAAGGGGTGCGCGAACGTCCCTGAACACCAAAACCAAACGTCCCTAGACACACAAAAAGTTAAGCCCCCAGTCTGAGAGAAAGAAAGGCTCTGGGTATTTGCACAGGAAGGACCAGGAGCCCCCCTTTCCCTCTGTGCCTGATCTGTCCCCCTCTTTGCCGCAGCCTTCTCCCAGATGGTCATCAGCTTCTACTACGGGGGCAAGCTGGTAGGCCAGACCACCACCACCTGCCCCGAGGGCTGCCGCCTGTCTCTGAGCCAGCCAGGACTGCCCAGCACCAAGATGTATGGGCCCGAGGGCCTGGAGCTGGTGCGCTTCCCGCCCGCGGACACCATCCCCAGCGAGCGGCAGAGGCAGGTGACGCGCAAGCTGTTCGGGCACCTGGAGCGCGGCGTGCTGCTGCACAGTAGCCGGCAGGGCGTGCTGGTCAAGCGGCTGTGCCAGGGCCGGGTGTTCTACAGCGGCAACGCCGTGCTGTGCAAGGACCGGCCCAACAAGCTGGAGCGCGACGAGGTGGTCAAGGTCTTCGACACCAGTCAGTTCTTCCGAGGTCAGTACCATGTCACCTTGCCGCCCGGAATCTTAAAAGACCACACCTCCTTCCCAGGACCATTTGCCACCTGCAGTCCCCAGGCCAGTGGCACAGCTGCAGCAGGGGCACCCCCTGCATTTGAATTCTGCTCTGCGCTTTTGTACTGAGGGATCCTGGGGAACCCTGAGGGGTTCTGCGGATAGACTGGGAGGTGCAGTGCAGTACCTTCCTCGCACAGCTGTTGAGATAGTTAAGGAACTTAGCACCTTGCGGTTCTGTTATGGACCACCGCTCCAGCCTGGGAGCGGATTAGAATGCATTTCTTTCCATTGTGCCCGGGTCAGAATTTGCATCCTGGCCAGGCCCCAGGGGTTTGGTGTGTGCTGCGCTGGTAAACACTGAGCCCTCAGGACAACACCCACACACAGCACAGCTGCACAGTGGCTCTTGTTATTCCTGAGGCATGTAATTAGGACCCCGCTGTGTGTGTGTCCCTTCTAGAAGGCCAGGGGGTCTGAAATCAGTCGGGGTGCCTGCAGAACTGCGTGGGAACTCTCCACTGTGCTCCCAAAGCTCTCCGCTTCTCTCCCCGTCACAGCCAGCAGCTAGTGTCACATCTCTCCTGCCACCTGGCCTGACAAATCCAGGAGGCTTCCGGGAGAAGGGGTGCTGGGAAAGGTGGGCGAGGTGGCAGGTGTGAACTCAGGTGTAAGAGCAAACCCCGCCCCTCCCCCCTCATGTCTTCCCAGAGCTGCAGCACTTCTATAACAACCAGAGCAGGCTCCCCGACAGCAGGGTGGTGCTGTGCTTTGGAGAAGAGTTTCCGGATATGACTCCCTTGCGCTCAAAACTCATTCTTGTGCAGGTAAGAACAGGAAGCTTTGGGGCTTGTGGCCAGGTCTCCTGGCCCACACGTCAGGACCCAGTTTGTCCTTGGGCTGCGGAACAGAGAGCAGGGACTGGGGTACTTCGCTTGTGTGTAGGAGCAGGCTTGGGTGAGACCTTCAAGGGTCAGAAGTGGATTCTTGTCACCTCTGAACTACCTTCTCATGTTCTGGGGCTCTCATGGTCTGTGTGTCCCCCGTACCTCCACCCCCCTTTTTTGGTTTGGTTTGTTTTTCAAAACTAAAACCTCCTTTCCAGAAAGATTCCACCTTGCCTTAAGGTCTAAGTGACATATTAGGGTTTTGCAAGCCCTTATGTAACTCTAGCCAAAGGAATGAAGCTCTAACAGTGGAATTCTGGACACTGGCAAGTCAGGTTGGGACCATATTGAGAAAGCACATATAAGAGTCTTTGTAGGAATACCACTTGTCCTTTCTTTGCATCTTCCTTGTCTGGGTTCATTCACTTGGGACTCATAAGGAGGTTGTAAATTCTAGCCTTGGGCTGGGGTCATCAAAGAATCTGGCGAGGGTCAAAGGAGGCCCCACCTCACTTCCCACCTCCATCTCTGACCTCGTATGCCATCCCTCCAGGTTGAGCAACTCTACGTGCGGCAGCTGGTGGAAGAAGCCGGGAAGAGCTGTGCCGCGGGGTCCGTGATGCCGTCTCCCGAGGAGCCCCAGCCGGACCAGGTCTTCCGGATGTTTCCAGATATTTGTGCTTCCCACCAGAGACCCTTTTTCAGAGAAAACCAACAGATCACAGTTTAAGTCTCTCTCTCGGGCACCGCACCCTGCCCGCATCTCACATTTCTTTATTACAATTACTGTTGTAATTATTTAAGGATGTAGCTCCCTCTGACCTGGGGTGGGACTCCCACCTCTGCTCTTAATTTAGTAAGGGCATCCTCGGGGGCCCTGCTCTGATGCGAACGTGGAGACTCGCCCCAACTGGTCTGGAGGCTGCAACTACAACCTCCGATTAAAACATTTATTTCCTAATTATCATTAGTTGCTATGATCTTTGCAGCATTTTTTGATAATTGATATTTCCAAAGAATTTTGGAGATCACCGCTGCTTTTCTTTTCATCTTTATCTTTTGTTAGAGCTATACAGACTTATTATTTCACGGGGCTGGTTCAATGGGAAGTGTCTTTTTGCCTTTAAGCATGTTTACAAGATTTAAAAGTACTTAGATACCAGCCTCCCTTCAATAAGGGAGAGCAAAGCTCTCGGCTTGTTTGGAGAATGTATAGTCTTCCCAGAATTTGGTGCTAGAGGAGCATTTCCAACACCAAGTGTTCTGATGTATTTTTACCTTCAGACAATGAGAATTCTCCCTTTGGCGCTTTGCTGCCAGCGAGCTTAGGCAAATTCGTTTTCTCATTTTTGTAATTGTCAACCCCGATACCTCTCTGTTTTCTTCTTTCTAAATGCTTTTGCCCTGTTTAAAAAATATTTGTAATTTTAATTCTCCTATTGTAAACTACTTCGAAGCTTTTTTCTTCTTTTTATAAAGTGGGTAAGCTATAAACCACAAGTTCAAAAAATAATTGTGGATTGTACCAGCCTTTTGATTGTGCCTCGGACTCAGTTACTGCACTCGCCAGCCCGTGGCGCTGAGTGGGCAGGCGGGCTCGCGGGCCCTGGGGGCCGTGGATGGCGTGTCAGCCTGTCACCATTCCACGGGCCACGGGGCGGGCTGTGGCCAGGAGTGTGTGCCATCCTCCATCCCGACCTCGCCCTGAGGTTCGAGGTGGCCCCACTGCACGCTGAATTCTTCAACAGAGCCCTCTAGTGGGATTTCGGTGGTGAAGTTCCAGTTTTAGTTGTGGAAGAACTTGCCCTATCTGCTAGCAAATAAGATGCATTTGCTACCCAAAAGGTGTCAAAATGTTTATCCTAAATCCTGTTGCTAATTGAGAGCTGGGGGCAGAACACTGAAAACGATGGCTTGGCTTAAGGGTGAGGGCAGTTCACGACACCTCACTGCCACCTCACTGACCCTCCGGTCTGCAGAAGACAGCATCTCTGAGACCACTTTCAGGTTTAAAAAGCACGTGGGCCTTTCCCCCGCTAAGCAGATGCACTTTGCTAGATTGGGGCGCCTCTTAGTTGTGTGTCCTGGGCGGTGCACCAGGGCTGGCCGAGGTCGGCGCCCACGGCGTGTGCCGAGCACCTGCCCCGCTTCTTGGTGGTGCGGAGTTTGTTCATCTGGCCAAGTCAGTCCCACCGTGGGTGTAGGCACCAGGCAGGTGTGGGGGTTGGGAGGGTGCTTTTGCTTTGCTTCCACTCTCTTGGGGGTGGGGAGAAGAAACCGTTTTGTATTCTTTTCCCTTTATCACACAGCCTGGGTCCCTCCCACCCAGGACTCAGAATCTCACAATGAAAGAGCAAGAAGGGGGCTCAGTTGCCAGCCCTCATTTTAAGACATGGCAGAAGGAGTTGGGATTTGGGGGACAAACTGCCCCAGCTCAGCCGGGCTAGTGGCCTCATAACCACGGAAGTCTCTGACAAGATCTGAGAAGCCCAAGCGTGCCCCTTTACTTTTCCTTTGCTTGTGCCTGTCGGGAGGGCGGTGCAGGCGCAGCCGGGACGGAGTGATTGCGGGGCCTGCGGAGGCGTCTCAGGCCGCCTGCCCGAGGAGGTGGGAGAGCTCCCGTCTGGCGGCTTTTCTCCTTTGGCTCCCAAGGGAGCATTACACTTTTAGGGACAACAGAATGGCTCTCTGAAATTTTGTGAGACAGCAAATTTGCTTTAGTCCGTAGCTCAAATGAATGTTAAAGCACACATCTTCAGTGTGCTAAGTGAATATTTATTCATTAAGTTTTCCCCACAGTTAGTGGTTTGGTTTTTTTTTTAATGTATTTTATTGATTATGCTATTACAGTTGTCCCATTTCTCCCTCTTTATTCCCCTCCCCCTAGTTCATGTCCATGGGTCATACATATAAGTTCTTTGGCTTCTACATTTCCCACACTATTCTTACCCTCCCCCTGTCTATTTTCTACCTACTGTCTATGCTACTTATTCTCCGTACCTTTTCCCCCTCTTTCCTCCTCCCATGCCCCTGTTGCTAACCCTCCATGTGATCTCCATTTCTGTGGTTCTGTTCCTGTTCTAGCTGTTTGCTTAGTTTGCATTTGTTTTTGTTTCAGGTGTGGTTGTTAATAACTGTGAGTTTGCTGTCATTTTACTCTTTATATTTTTATCTTCTTTTTCTTAGATAAGTCCCTTTACCATTTCATATAATAAGGGCTTGGGGATGATGAACTCCTTGAACTTGACCTTATCTGAGAAGCACTTTATCTGCCCTTCCATTCTAAATCAAAGTTTTGCCAGATAGAGTAATCTTGGATGTAGTTCCTTGCCTTTCATGACTTGGAATACTTCTTTCCAGTCCCTTCTTGCCTGTAAGGTCTCTTTTGAGAAATCAGCGACAGTCTGATGGGAACTCCCTTGTAGGTGACTGTTCCCTTATCTCTAGCTGCTTCTAGAATTCCCTTCATTTTAATCTTGGTTAATGTAATTATGATGTGTCTTGGTGTGTTCCTCCTTGGGTCCAGCTTCTTTGGGACTCTCTGAGCTTCCTGGACTTCCTGGTAGTCTATTTCTTTTGCCAGATTGGGGAAGTTCTCCTTCATTATTTGTCTAAGTAAGTTTTCAATTTGTTGCTCTTCCTCTTCTCCTTCTGGCACCCCTATGATTTGGATGTTGGAATGTTTAAAGATGTCCTGGAGGTTCCTAAGTCTCTCCTCATTTTTTTTGAATTCTTGTTTCTTCATTCTTTTCTGGTTGAGTGTT
Source organism: Glossophaga mutica (assembly GCA_039655065.1). Taxonomy (NCBI): domain Eukaryota; kingdom Metazoa; phylum Chordata; class Mammalia; order Chiroptera; family Phyllostomidae; genus Glossophaga; species Glossophaga mutica. Next base: position 29,216,372 of record CM077315.1, read on the forward strand.
TGTTTCTTCCTTCTGGTCCACACTGTTGATTAGAGTCCCAGTTTCCTTCCCATCACTATTGGTTCCCTGTATATTTTCCTTTATTTCACTTAGCATTGCCTTCATTTTTTCATCTAATTTGCAACCAAATTCAATCAATCCTACGAATATCCTGATTACCAGTGTTTTGAACTGTGCATCTGGTAGGTTGGCTATCTTTTCATCACTCAGTTGTATTTTTTCTGAAGCTTTGATCTGTTCATTCATTTGGGCCTTTTTTTTTTTTTTTTTTTTTTTTGTCTTGACGTGCCTGCTATGTATAAGGGGTGGAGCCTTGGGTGTTCCCCAGGGCAGGGCAGCCCAGTGGCTGGGTTGTGACGCTGTATGTGGGGACGGGGTCCGAGAGAGAGCAATGGTGCTTGCTCCACTCTGCCGGATTTCAGTCCTTTCCCCGACTACCCACAAGCAAAGTGGGCCCTTCTGCTGCTGATTCCCGGGTGGGTGGGTTTGTGTACATTCTAGGACCCCGTGGGTCTCTCCAACAAACTCTCCTGTGAGGCTAGGAGCTTCTCCCGCTGCCGCCTCAACTCCCACAGGTGTTTTCAATGTTGTTTTGGGGCCCTATTTCCCGGTGCTGGGACCCTGGGTTTCGAGGTCTGTCTTACTCTCCACTTGTTTCTCTGGGTTTATCTGCACGTGAATGTGGGACTGCCCGCTCCACCAGCCGCTGCTTCGCTGGGTCCACCAGCCACCACCCTGTCTGCCCCAGTCCTCTAGCCACCGCCTTGCTGGGGAGCCCTCTCTGCCCCCACCACCCGACTTCGCCCCTCCTACTGGTTTGCATGAATGTTTCTTCTTTAACTCCTTGGTTGTTGGACTTCCATACAGTTTGATTTTCTGTCAGTTCTAGCTGTTTTTCATTTTTAAATTTCTTGTTGTCCTTTTGGTTGTGCGAGGAGGCACAGTGTGTCTTCCTATGCCTCCATCTTGGCCAGAAGTCCAGTTGTTCTGAATATTTATTTTTGTATGCATTTAAAAATATATTGATCTCCTTTATTTGTTATTAAAATAAAGTGCTCTTTTTTAAAAGCTCATGTGTGCTTTGGGTTTTTTTTAAAGTCACTGTTAAATATTTTATTATTTTCACCAGATTCTGGGTACTTTAAAGGGGAAATGAAACAATAATATCACATTGTGACTTTAGGAATTTTTCGCTTGTTTGTTTTTTACTCATCCCCAAGACAGTAGGAATGGGACTTACAGATCATACAGAATTTCCTGGAGAAAATGTGGGCACAGCATGTTTTTATTAGAACCTGAGGGCCTGTTTGGGTTTCTGTATAGGAGTTTGGTGTCGATAGCACTATCCTGGAAGCTGCTGGAAATGATTCATAAGAGGGCCACCGGGGTTGGGTCACCCACGAGACTGGGCTGTGTGTCCTCCCATTCACATGCAGGCTAGTCCTTGGAGAAGAGCGGGGACATGAGGGACCCAGTTTGGCAAACAGGGAGAGTGGTCCCAGGTTAATGGGACATGCCTGTTGAACAACCCAGTACAAATGATGAATTTCACGGAGGCACAGGCTTTGGCCAACCCAGGTGGAGAGGTATTACCCAACTCACTCATCTCCATGGCAACAGGCATTCCCTCTCCAGCCTCAGATGAGCCCAGTGGAGTGGGGTTGTTCTTATTCCCAGCTTGTAGATGAGGAAACAGAGGCACCGGGCCATGCTTGACTGACTGGGGGCCATTCGTGTCTGGGCAGACAGCTCAGTCTGAGAGGCTTTCTGACAACATGTGGCAGCTGTGCTGAAGCCACTGGCATGTGGAAAACACGGCAGCTGGGCGAATCACTGACTTTCTCAGAAATCTTTGCAGGGAGTCACATTCATTTCCACAGGCCGCAAGTAGGAATTTTGTTTATAAGCAAGCGTGTGGATTCATCTGTCCTGTGGATTCAGGGCCAACTTGGTAAAGTCTGCCTCTCCCCATAGTTCAACACCCTCGTGCAGACAGCCGGCAAATTCTTCCTGCTCAGATTCTTACGGCCACCTTGGAGGCCGAGGAGGGAGTCCAGAGACAAGATGCTTCAGGGATAAGTAGAAGTTCTTGGAAACACTGTTAGGACGACAAATGTAAACTAGCTTTTGAGATGTTGACTTCTCTGGGACCCAGGGGGAAGCTAGTGGGAATGGGCTGGTAAGACATTCTGGGAAACAAACTGCCTTCACTCTTTGTAATTTAAAACATTTTAAGAAATTAAGATATTTCAGCAATTGCTTTCTGAGTTCCACTTAGTGTGCTAACTTTGGCAAAATGCATGTGGAATGCAAAATGTTTGTTTTCCTCATCAATGTCCAGATAGATTGACATGATGACCCCAGGGGTAAGCATCCACAGGCTCTCCTGGGCCCTGGGAATCCTGGGAGAATCCTGCTGAAGGGCAGGCATCGTTGTGTGCAAGGGGGCAAATTCTCTCCACCAAGAAGCATTTGTGGGAACTTGTTCATGCGAGTGATTCAGAATCTCCCTAATAGAAAGTTTTGCAACTCGATTACTCAGAAATATTTAGAAATTGTTTCTAAAGAATGATCTATAATTAATGACTGCAATTGTGACAGCTAAGTGGGTGGAGAATGGGGGAGGGGCGCTTCTCAGCAGAAAGACTGGCTGCTTTTACTAAAAAGGAAGGAAGCAGCAAACATCTCGACCCACTCATAACATACGCCTCCATCTTGGACACGTGCGCTCTACACCGGCATATTACGATCTCTTGCTCGTGGTCAGAAACTCATTTAATCCGATGTTTCCCGAATCTACTTGCTCTGATGGTATGCCTTCTAACGTGTCGGACGAGTGGCGCCTAAGTGAGCACATTTCTTTCCTGCTCTCGTTAGCCTGTCTTTCAGTCTGGATGGAGTCTGCCAGGGTGGGGATGGCCTCACTCATTTCTTCTTGTGTCACAAACTACCCCTAAACTTAGTGGCATAAAAATGCTTTATTTTGCTCATGGATTTTGAGGGTCAGAATTTGGAGAGGGTACCATGGTGTTGGCTTCTCTCTGTTCCACAAGGTCTGCCGCCTTCCCTGGGAAAATGTGAACAGCTGGGGTTGACTTTGGTGTCTGGGGATGGGATCACCGGAAGGCCTTTTCAGCCGTAGGTCTGGTGCCTGGGTCGGGGGCACTGGAAGGCTGGGCACAGCTGGAATGTTGGCACGTGGTCTCTCCATGCAGTTTGGGCTTCCTCACAATATGGCGGCCTTGGGGAAGACCAATGGACAAAGGGGAAGCTGCGAGGCTGTTTCTGACCCAGCCGCAAACTCCATTTAGCATCACGTCTGCCACACTATTTTGGTTGACGCAGTCACAAGGCTGCCCAGATTCAGAACAGGCAGAAACCTCACCTTCTGATGATAGGAATGTCTAGGAATTTGTAGCGTGTTTTAAAACTGCCTCGGGGGTCCAGAAGCATCTTCTCCTTTGTGACTCACCCCACATACCTTTTAAATGTGTTCTGCTCTCGCCCTGGGGGTCCTGGCTCCTTTCTGCCCCGAATCCTTGAGTCCCAGACAGGTAGACCTTTTCCTCACTCCAACTTGGGACCTTCATGTGGACATTTACCCTCCTCAGAATGTAGCCCTTTTCTTCAGAGTATTGACCCCCGCTCAGCACATGACTCTTACATGTTACTATGTGAAAAAGCTGCCCTTCCCACCAAGGGTGAAGACGGGCATACAGAGAACTCTCCAGTTAGGGTTAACCTTGGCTGCTATCGAGAGCCCTTAATGGAGATTTCCTGTTTCCTTCCATCCTTCCGTTCATCGTTCCTCAGGGTGAGACGGGGCCACCTTTCCTCCCTCCTCTCATCTCTAAATCTATGGCTCTTCCAAAGATAATTTTTTTTCAATAATCACTCAAGGATACATTCACTGATTTCAGAGAGAGAGAGAGAGAGAGAGAGAAAGAGAGAGAGAGAGAGAGATTCATTGTGTCCTGTATGTTTCCCGACTGGGGACTAAACCTGCAACCTCGTTATGTGCCCTGACCGGGGATCGAACCTGCAAACTTTTGGTATATGGGAGGCTTTTAAAAAGCCTCCTAGAGGGCATTAATAACTTGGTGCTTTTGGCTTTCCTTGCTGGCAGGAGCAGCAGGCTCTGGCGGCTGGGAGGGAAAGCCGCAGCCGCAGCTGGAATCATCTGCTCCATCAAGCGCTGTCTCCACTACGGAGAGGGAGGGCGCGTAGCACCAGAAAGCAGCCTCCAGACCCCGACAGCCCTCAGCCCAAGCTCCAGCTCAGTGTTTATTAGCTGTGTGTCCTTGAAAACATCGTTTAAGGTTCCTGTTCCTCACTTTCCTTATCTGTAACATGAAGATGATAATATTACCTATTGTGGGAATTAAGTGACTAAATAAGTATAAAGAGCTTAAAACAGTACCTGGCATAGAGTATTTAAAAAAGCCTACAGTATTTGTATTTATTATTTATGTTATTAAATTGCTTTATTATAAAATATGGATGTCCTATGACTAATTAATTTTATAGTTATTTATAACTGTAAATAATTATACAATTATTTAATAATTGCTAGTTATTAAATATTTAATAATATGATACATTATATACTTATATAATTATTTGGTTATCTTTCATTATAATTGTATCAATAATTCAATTGATTGTGTAGTTATTAAATGACTTATATTGTAATTATTTAAATTTTAATGATCTAAATAATTAAATACAGTAGCCCCCCCATTACCCTTAGGGGGTAAGTTCCAAGACCCCCAGGGGACGTGTGACCCCTTGGAGAGTGCTGAATCCTACCTGTGCCCGTGTGTTCCTAGACGTACATATTACCACGAAGTGTGGTGCGTACATCGGGCACCGTGAGAGATCACAGCACTGACACAACAGAGAGATTACAGCGACGGGCTGGAACAGAAGTTATGTGAACCTGGCCCCTCTCTGGTAGCTGGGATGGCCACGAAGGGACCGTGGGCGGGGGGCGCACCGGGCGTGGACGTGCTGGAGAGGGGGCATGACTCACGTCCTGGGCAGGATGCAGTGGGACAGAGAGAGGTTTCATCACGCCACTCAGGTCAGCGCACAATTTAAAACTTCCGAATAGTTTATTTCTGGAATTTTCCATTTAATATTTTCGGACCATGGTAGGCTGCAGGTAACTGAAACCACGGAAAGGGAAGCTGTGGGAACGGGGGTGGGGGGACTACTGTAATTATAATGTAATTGTGAAATCATTACAATGTCCTTTCTTATTTATTGTCTGCTCTGCTGCAGGGTCAGGGCTGGCTGCCCTGTCACCACTCTGACCCCGGCCCTCGGACCAGCGCCTGGCGAGCAGTGGTGCTCGGCTACCGCTCGCTGCTGCGTGAGTGGCGTGCGAGTGTGCGCAGGTCAGGGCTCTCCCTGGCGGGGGAAGCAGCGCTGGGTGGGAGAGGCCACCCCAGGACACGGAGGGATAAAGGGCTACAGGAAGCAGCGTCTTCAGAGCTGCTTGGCACAGAGCAGGTGCTCAAGACACGTTAGTTCCCTTCCCCTTCTTCTCCCTATAAAGAGTGGGAAGATGAGAGTGATTTCATGGGGTGCCTGGGAGGTTAAACGAACTCACAGAGGGCTCACAGCAGAAATTACTGTGGGCCCGCTCACAGATCTCTGCCTTCCTTCCAGTCGCCCAAAGAGAAAACTCCAATTATATGCTCTACCTTCCTAGACAAATTGCTTTTTTTTTTTTTTTTTTTTTTGCTGGAAAGAGAATAACTTAATATCTAGGATAAAGAAGGTTAGGGTGTGCATGATGCTGTATAGGAGAGGAAAAGGCTTTTCACAGGTACTGTGACGGGTTAGCTGTGTGATGTACCTGCTGGTCCTTAAGACGAGAAAATAGGGGTTTGAGCTGATCTGAGAGTACACCTGGTTGTGAGCTATATGTTATCAAGAGGGACGTTTCTGAGCCCGAGCCCCATGGCTCCTGGCTTTATAAACATTATACACATCCATCAAGTGCCTGGTACCAGGTAGTCATCCCCTCCTTCACCTTCTAATAAATCGTAAGGACCACAGGGAGACAGAAAGAATAAAGAATGTTGAAACCAAAAATCTCTCAGAGAAACATAAGAGGGAGGGATCCTGGCTGTTTTCTTGAGCTTTGGGGGGAAACATCACAGAGGCTGTGGCAGACTCGGACGTTCTCTCCCCGCTCGGCCTTTCCCCTCTGGCAGCATCCTCGGAGGCCCTCCTCCCTGCTCCCTCCGTCTGAAATGAGGCATTGAGCAATCCAGCCAGTTAGAAAACCTGAGCCCAGAAATAAAATGACTGTTGCTTTGCTGCTCATGCGCGTTTGCTCCGGGTCCCAGCAGAGGCAGAAGGCAGTGTCTGGAGGAAGCAGATGGCCAGGTCTACTGTACATTTCAGAGTATTTCAACTGCAAGGTTGGCTGGAGCTATTGCATCACTGGGCCCGACGGGACAGGCCAGGACCCCTGGGGGCTCTGGGCAGCAGGCTCCGTGGTCTAAAGGCAGGCCTAGAGGGGCGGGGAGGGTCTTGTTTGGAGAGGAGAAGGAGAAAGGGGAACTCAGTGGGAAAAGCACCTGAACTCTTACGCAGCTCCAGTAGGGGCCGAAGCAAAGGGCATATGTGTGGGCTGAGAAGTCAGTGAGACCTGGGACCCAATCTTGACTTGGCTGCTGATTGATTAGCTGTGGGACACTGGGGAAATGGCTTCCCTTCTCTGAATTTCAGTATCCTTGGCTATAAATATCCATTATTCCTCTTTCACATGGATGCATGAGGATTGGTTGCCCTGACCTCCTGGGGTAATTAAGAGGATTAAACGAACTCATCTATGCCAAGTGCTTCCAGGGATGTCCAGCCCTTTGGCATCTCTGGGCCATGCTGGAAGAAGAGTTGTCTTGGGCCACACATTATACGCACAAACACTAACGAAAACCGATGAGCAGCACACGTTTTAAGGAAATTTACAATTTTGTGTTGGGCTGCGGGTTGGACATCTCTGGAGCCCCAGCACACAGTAAATGCTGGAGAAATGTCAGCTGTTAGGATGCCCCTAGTGGCACCATTCTAGTGACGTGGTGAGGGGGACTCGGCCTAGCACCCGAGGCAGAGTGTTCGGGTCAGCCTCTCCCTGTGGGCAGGTGACGTGGGCAGAGGTTTGGGAGATTGCTCAGTGGGTGTGGATCTGAAAAGGGGGTGCTAAGAGATTTTCGAAGAGCCTGTCTATGGAGGGAGTTTAGTGCGGTTGGGCATCTATCATACTTGAACAGACATTGTTCTGAGCTTGTCACGCTGATGTCTTCAGTGTCCTCAATAACCACCCTGCTTGTTCCCTGGGAGACTGACCTCCATGGACCACTAACAGGCTCCCCTGCCCTCTGGGGCTTCCAGCAGAGCTCAGGCAGTGGAGCCCCTGCAGGAGATCAGAGGAAGGGAAGAGAGAGAGGCCAGTGTTGCTCACACCCCTGTTTCCTCCCGTCTCCCTGAGTGGCCTGTATTCCTCTCAAGGCTGTGGGCCCTACCTGGGCTCCAGTATCCGCTCCCTCCCCTTGTCCCTCTGGGCACCACCACTTTTGGCTGGTGACAGTCCTGGTTCCTGTGCTGTGTCTTCTGTTTCCCTTAGACCAGGTGTCAGCAAATCTGGCCAATCTGGCCCACTGCCTATTATTGTCAATAAAGTATCATTGAAATGCAGCCAGGCTCATTCATTTACATATTATCCGTGGCTGCTTTCGTGCTCTAGTGACAGAGCTGAGTGGATGGAAAGAGATCACCTGACCTGTAGAGCCTAAAATATTTGCTATCTGGTCCTTGACAACTTTTTATTCACCTTCATGGAAGGAGAGGGTCTGTCTTGCTATTAAGTTTCACGTTGAGCATGCACTCAAAAGAGTTTCTGATGAATGAGCGAATGCTTACTGCCCCGTAGGAGCCATGCTTCCTAAGGCACTGTATGAGCCACGTGGCAGAGTGTGACGAGGACATGGGCCGAGGGGACGGAGACGGAGGGCACTGAGCGTGTGTGTAGGGGGTGTTGACGGAGCCCTGATGGGGAAGGAGGGTGCAGGGGGTGCCCGGGGGGCGGGTGCCTGAGTCTGGGGACTGCAGACTGGGCTCGGTGTGGGTGGGAGGTGGGGGTGAGATGCCCCTGGTTGCAGATGAGGACCAGTCTGCGGGGTCTCCACCAGCAACCAGGGCCTTCGTACACGGGCTGCTCCTGGAAAACAACAGATCCCCAGCCGCGGCACTCGCCCAGCCCCGTCAGAGCTGCAGGACTTCCAGTCACGGCAGGGTTGTACTCAAGACGAGCCTGATTTTTCGGAAGTCTTGGCGAAGGTGTGGGACACCGGCGGTTCTGAAACTCAAGGTAATTCCTTCAAGTGTGCCTTTCATTTCCTGAGTGTGACGTTGGCAGAGAGCACTTCCCTCCCTCTCAGCCATCAGCAGCAGCCACCCCTTCAGACCCTGCTCATGGCCCAGGCCAGGAAAGGGCGGGGGTGTGCAGCACGCTCGGCCCACAGCTGCCACACTTGTGCTAGTGTGACCTCTCTGCCCCTCAGTTTCCTCGCCTGGCAAATGGGGTCGGATAATGTTTAAAATGTAAAAAAAAGTTTCAATTACAGTCGACATGTCACATTACATTAGTTTCAGGTGTAGCACACAGTGATGAGACATTTATGCAACTTACAAAGTGATCCCTGCCAGCGCCCATCTGAGACCATACATAGTTATTACAATATTCTCCTAATTCCTTCCCCTTTTTCATCTATGCCCCCACCCCCCTCCCCTCTGGCATTGTGTTTTGTGAAAAGACCTTGGGGACTGCAGAGGAGGCCCAGGGTCCATTTGCACTTCGCTCCTAGTGCTCACTGGCTCCTGACCTTGCGCGTCTGTGCCCGGGGGAAGGCGTCGGTCGGCAGGACAGCACTCTGGAGACTTTTAGGGCAACCCCCTCCCTGCTTTTCCTTATGCTTTCCCTGCTGTGGGTTAGCAGCCCCTTAACCCACACCTGCTTTGGGGAACTCACACATACAGGATTACACGCACGTGTTCCTTTGTGTGTGACTCCCCTCGTTCCCCATGTCGGGGTGTCACCCTCGCGGTTGTGTGCCGCGGGGGCGTGCATTCCTCTCTGTGGCTGTATTGCGTTCTGTGGTGTGACTGCGTCATGATTGTTCCCATCCTCCGTGCATGGGTGCTTGGTGTGTCTCCAGTTTTTGGCTGCCACCGATGGTCCCGTGTCGAAGTTCTAGTCCATGTGCGTCCTTCCTAGAAACTGGTTTCTGAGCCGCAGGTGTGCCTTTGGGCAGCTCGGCTGCTCGCAGTCTCCAGTCCTCCACCTTCCCGATGGAGCGCGAGCATTCCTGGTGCTTCACTCCCTCACCGACATTTGGTACTTTCCTGTCAGCCATTTATGTGGCAGCCATGCTGGTGGGTGTCGTGATGCCTCATTTTGGTCTCACTTGGCATTTCTCTGATGGCTGAGGGGTCTGGGCTCCTTGTCTATTTATCAGACAAGCTCTTCGGTGAAGTGCTATGAACTTCAGCTGTTGCCCACTCTTTCAACAGGACGTCTGCCTTTTCCTTATGGAGTGGTAAATGTTCCAATGGTTTCTGTCTTTGACTCATCGTGATTCAACTAGCTAAGTGTAGTTCCTGCTTCTGACCCCAGAGTGGCCGTGTATCCACGTGGTCAAGGGCTCAGGTTCTGGCAAAATGTGGATCCGATTTTCCAAATTTGCTGATTCACTTCACTATGAACGTGGATAGGTCAATTACCACCCCGCCTCCCAAGCCTTACTCTCCTCCTCCGTGAACGAGAGACAAGGATGGGACCTAAGTTGTGAGGATGCAGATAGATTAGATTGGACACCGTGTAATGGGGAGAAAGGGACGGCCTCGATGAACATTAGCCGCTGTTGTGACTCTTAGCAAGTTTTGTAGGAGACCATCTCTCTCACCCAGACTCTGAGATGGTCCCAGAGGGAAGGGACTTGTGGTAGACAGGACGATGGCCCCCAAGATGTCTGTAACCTAGTGCCCAGAAAGAACTTGTGAGTGAGTGAATTTCATGGCAAAAAGGACCTTGCAGATGTGAATAAGTTAAGGACCTTGAGATGGGAAATGATCCTCGATTACCTGCGGCCTCCTGTGTCCTCACAAGGATCCCAGTAGGGAGGAGGCAGGAGGGTCAGAGAGAGACTAGAAGATGCTACGTTGCTGGCCGTGAAGACGGAGGAAGGGGCCACTGGCTAAGGCATGCAGCGTCTCTAGAAACTGGGAAAGATATGGAAACAGATGCCCTGGCTGGTGTGGCTGCCCTGGCTGGTGTGGCTCAGTGGATTGAGCGCTGGCCTGTGAACTGAAAGGTCACCAGTTGGAGTCCTAGTCCAGGCACATGGGATGCAGGCCAGGGCCCCCAGTCGGGGACGTGTGAGAGACAACCGATTGATGTTTCTCTCCCTCTCTTTCTCCCTCCCTTCCCCTCTCTCTAAAAATAAATACACATAAAATCTTAAAAAGGAAGAAAGAAAGGAAGAGATGAAGAAAGGAAGGAAGGGAGGAAGGAAGGAAAGAAAGAAATAGAAAGACAGACAGACAGACAGACAGACATCTCTCTTGGAGCCCCCGAGGGAAGCAGCCCTGCTGACACAGCGAGACCTGTGTCAGGCTTCTGACTGAGAATAAACGTGTGTTGCTTCAAGGCACCAAGTTTGCGGTCATGTGTCGCAGCAGCAAGAGGAAGCCTACGCAGAACCTTAATGAGCCAATGAAGAAACTGAGGCCTGCTGGGCCTCACGTGGCCAAGGTTCCACAGAGGGGATGCCATCGCACGCGCCCTTCGCTCTCTTTCTCAGATCTGCCTTCTCCTCGGTCCCAAAATTATGGTGAGTCCAGGGCCCTGACAGTGTCATGCAGGAGCCATGCTGCCCAGGATGCTTTGGGGACATGGGGTAAAAACCCCAAGGATGAAAATAGCTCTGTCCCCTGTGTAGTTCAGTTTCTGCTTCTCAGCCTGCTGTGAGGTTGACGACTCACAAAGCCACTTCCTCCAGACTTGCTTCTGCCAGCCACACCTCACTGGCATTTTCCTTCTCTCCTTCCCCTCCCATCTCGGGTCCCTGCGTGCCAACTCTCCGCCATCCCCGGGTTGTATCTCTCCTTGGAAAAAGTCTCTGACATGTCCCCAGGCCAGACAGCAAAGAGCAGCTAGGGGTTTCTGGTTTAGAAGATTGCTTTTTCACTTATGTATTTATTTTTTTGGCCACTCTTACGGTCTTCCTCGTTTTGAGGTTAAAGTCAGTGCTTCCTTTCTCTGGTGTAAAAATTCAACCACGATGCTGTCAGAGTCAGGAAGATGGTTCCACTCAAAACCACCGTTAGCGTAGTGAATTAAGAAATTTTCCTTGGCTTCCACTGAGTTCCTGGCCTTGACCTAAAGGCAATTTGTAGTTGGAAAATCTGAACAACATTATCAGACTCATTGTGTTAGTCTGTGTGGGAGGAAAGAAATTATTTTCTCAATGAGGCTTGCAATTTCTCTTTCATTTCAGATAGAAGTGCTTCAAAATGCCAAGGATATTTAAAAAAAGCCTGTGCTTACTATGAAAACCCAAGCTAACAGTTACCAGCAAGGTGTCTAGTTTACTGCTTGGCACATTCATTCATTTGGTTGAATGAACAACCAGAGGAATAAATGGGTGAGTGGGCAAGCTATAAATTCTGAAGCAGCTGGAACGTTCCGGAACTGGCCCTTGTACTTTTCCTCTAATCTAGATTCTGTGTTCTTACTCTGAACCATTTATCAGGTGAGATCTAATGACCTCAACTGTCGTGGTGGCCATACATTTGGTAAATGACATACATTTCTCTGGGCCTGAGGCTGAGCCAGAGGCCCAGCTGGAGCGAGTTTACAGCACGAGTGACTTTTCTGAGTCTGGAGCGAACAGACAGCACGACTTTGGCTCACTCGGCACGCCAATGACTTCGAAGGCTCGGGGGCGGGGCTTTGGGTGAGGGGAAATAAATGGCTGCCATATTGACTGGAGGGTATCTTCCCAAGTTTCAGGAAATGCATCTTCTTTGCTCCCTTTCCATGTCTTGTAGCAAATTTCAACATGTGCCACTATAGAACACTTGTTTTAGCTTACAGATAGTTGGATAATTATTGAACAGTCCCCTGGATGTTGACTAAACACCCAGGTGCCAAGCCTGGCCTGTATCACTGAGTAAAAGCATAGGTCCTGGCCAGTGGAGCTTGTGGGCTTGTGAACAGCAGTTTTCAGAGCATTTCCTGTATCATCTCTAGTTGCACAATGACCCTGTGAGGTCATTATCATCATCAATCCCTTTTTGCTGGTGAGAAACCAAGGCACAGGGAGGTTAGGCAGCTTGCTCAAGGTCACATAGCTTGCTGATCAGCAGCCCCGCCATCAGGAGGTAGGGCTCCTGTATGAAATCTTTATTCTCCTCTGGTGATCACCACAGAACACATTGCTGTTACAGCAAAACGTGAAACTTAACCTTGGCCAAAGTTCGGCAGCCCACCCACGAGGCGGGTGCTGTATGCTAGCCTGTCGTGATGCTCTGCTCGAGGAACACAGCTTTTAGCATGCAAATCCAGCCTCCTATCTGCACGTGTGGAACCAGAGCCCAGACCTTATTAAGCCAAGGACACGTTTCTCACACTGGAGTGCGTGTTCCCTGAACCTGGTGGTCTCTTCCTTCTAGAGCCATAGAATCTTGTACTTGATGGGAGCCTCAGAGCACTTAGCTTCGTTTTCCCAGCTGGGGTGAGGATCCCATTCACAGCACCGTGACTGATGGTTGCTCACAGTCTTCGGGTTCGAGGGCCCGCACCGTGGAACTCAGCCCACGGACCAGCTCAGAGCGGCTGCACTTTCACCTGAGGCTGGACCTTGTGGCGAGTGGCCACTGACTGGCTGCTGGGCCAAGGTGAGTTTCAAGACCAATCCCTGTGCCCAGTCTGGGCCAGAGTCACTCTTTCAAGATGGGGCTCAGACATCCAAATTAAAACAACAACAACAACAACAACAACAACAGCAACGGAAACAATAACAACTTGATTTTTTAGAACTGTGGTAGATTAACAGAGATATTGCAAAGAGAGCCAGGGTGTTCCCATAAACCCCACTCCCAGTTTTTCCTGTTATTAACGCCTTCCGTGAGCCTGGTGCAGTTGTTATAATGAATGAACCAATGCTGATGCGGTGTTGTTAACTCAAGTTCTTACTTGGTTCAGTTTCTTCAGTTTTTACCTCGAGCCCTTTCTCCGTTTCGGGGTCCTAGCCAGGACCCCACGTTACACTCCTGTCGTCACGCCTCCTTAGGCTCCTCTGGGCTGTGACAGTTTCTCAGATGGGCCTGGACGGCTTGAAGGGGTGCTGGTCAGGTGTTCTGTAGCACGTCCTGCAGTTCGGGTCCATCCGATGTTTTTGTCACAGTGAGTCTGTGGTGACGGGTTTTGAGAGAAAGATTGCCTTCTCCTCACAGCGTATCAAGGGTGCACGCCCTCCCCATGACTTCTTACCGTTGGTGTTGACCTCGATCACTGGCTGAAGCGTGTTTGTCAGGCTTTCCCTCTGTGCACTTCTTGTCCCCCTTTCCATCCTGTTCTCTGGAAGAAAGCCGAGGCCCAGCAAGTGAGGGACTTTCCCGGGGTAACAGAGACGGAAAGCGGTGGACAGGCTCGGGCCCTGGTCTCTCCACTCGGGACCCTGTGGTCTGGTCTACACAGGAGGGCGTGGCTGAGGCAGTCTTCTATGGCCCTTCCAGCGCTGGCTGACCAGGGGTTTTGACACAGGCAAGATGCCCTTCATTTAGCAGCTATTTAAGGTGTTATTAGACAGTCGATTCAAGTGATCTTTTCAAAAGCCAAAGAGAATGGTGCTCCATTATTCAAAACCCCTCCCTGGCTGCCCATTATTCCTGAGGGAAAGACTAAAGCCCTTTGTGTTGCCTGTAAAGCTCTGATTACTCTGGTCGCACCACCCTCTCAGACCTCAGCTCCCTCCATGTTCACCCTTGCCAACCAACTTCCAGTTATCCTGGCCTTTCCCCAGCATATCCCAGCCCTTTCTATCAACCCCAGGGCCTTTGCACAGGCCAAGGCCTCTTGCCTGGAATCTGCTCCCTTTCCTCCCGGACTGGTTAACTCCTGATTCCTTCAGATTCTATCTAAAGACCACTTCTTTAGGAAAACCTCTCCTCACCATCCTCCAGATTAGGACTCTTCCCCCAAAGGCACATGCAAAGCACACCCTCTCTGTTAGCACTTACACACTCACATGTGAGTTTTTCTTCTTCATTAGCACGTGTCCTCTACCAGACACGAAGTTCAAGGAGAACACGACCATGTCTGTCTGTGTTCACTGATGCACCCCCAGTGCCTGTATCCCAGAGCAACTGGCATACAGCAGGCGCTCATCTCAGTGAATATCTGTTGGAGGAAATGAGTGAATAAGGAAAACCTGGGCATTAGACATTGTGCACACCACAGAAGGACAAGTCTTATCGTTAGAGTTCCTATTAGCCTTTTCCCCTCACCCCCTTTTCTTCCCAAAGGGGGCATTTAAGAGTGCATTTCAAGTGGGACAAAATGAAATTTTTGATTCAACTGATTTGGGATTTCCAATCTCTGGACTATGTTCCAGTCTGCTCAGTCTGGATTTCATCAAACCAAAGTGGGAGTGCAATTCAAAGGTCTGACCCTGTTGACCTTGCAGCCACATAATACAAGTTCACAGCGTCTCATGGACCGCACAACCACCTCCTCTTTGCCAGACCGCCCCTCCATGGCATTTCTGACAACAACTGGTATACCAGTTCTCCATTGCTGCAAAACACCCTGCTCTGGGCTCAGTGGTATAAAGCAACAACCCCTTTAATTCTGATTTATAACTGTGGGTTAGGAGCTCAGGCAGGGCTCAGCAGGCTGCTTCTTCTGCTTCACACGGCTTTGACTGGGGTCCCTCTGTGGGACTCAGCTGGCTGTTGGGCTGCTGTGGAGGGCCCAAGGTGGCTTGCTTCACTTGCTTGCCTCACTGATACAGGAAAGTTGGCTCAGGTCTCCCTGTAGCCTCAGGCCCTCCCCAGGAGGGTAGATGGACTTTTTGCACAGTGGCTCTAGAGCACTAAGAGCCAGTGTTCTGAGAGACAGGAAGGGGAAGCTGCCAGAACTGAGGTTCTGGAAGTGGACAGAGTGTCATCTCTCTCTATTCTACTGATCAAAAAGGCACCGTACTTGCTAGATTGGAGGAGAGGACAAGGACCCCAGCACTTAGTGAGATGGGTGTCAGAGAATTTGTGGTCTTCTCAAATCCACCACAGTTGGCCATTCACGGCCTTGAATATGTGAAGTAATGGGGAGCTTACTATTTTATACAGCGCTTGTTCCATTGCAGGGAGACTTGGATGTTGAAAAGTTTGTCTTTTCTGTTGACTAGATTCCTATTTCCCTCTGTTCCACAAATTTGTCTCGCCCCCCCTCCTGAATCCCACAGAAGCTGCTTCCTCTTCCCTGGGACAGCTACGCAGAGTACTGCCTCACCTGATGATTCTGTTTCGGCTAATCACAGTCTTTGTGTGCACGCAGGGCCCCCACGCTCTCTGGTCGCACACCTTATCTCAGCTTCATGGGGCAGGAACTAGCAGGGTTGGCGTTTCCATTCGGCAGACTGAGCCCTTTCCTAAGGTCACCCTGCCAGTGAGATCAGAGCGAGGGGCCATGTCTAGGCCTGGGTCTGCGTGAGTCCCAAATCTGAAATTATAAGCATTTGGCTGCATTTCCTTTCAGAGCAAGTGATGGAGTTTTCAGATTGTAGTTTGTTCACTCACGCATGCACTCACCCATTCATCCACCCATTCATCCATCAGTCCACCCACCACCCATCTGTCCATGCATCCACCTATCATTCTTCCATCCATCCACCCACCCATCCATCTGTTGAGCTAAGCATGGTGCCAAGCTCAGAACACAGGGTCAAAGAGTCACCCTTCCCCTAAATGAGTCCCACAGCCTTGGTGACCCTCAAAATTCTAGCCAGCTCCCATTGGTAGCTTCTGTGGCTCTCTCTCTCCTGGGTTTGTCTGTGGCTTTCCTGGGCTGGGTACAGAAGGTGATTGATCAAGGTTGGACCATCACATTTACATTTTTTACCCTTTTGGTCTCAGTTTTGCAGAGGAAATTTTCTGGAAGTCTTAAAAAAAACTGAAGAAAAAAAAAAAACCCACAGGAAACTGTGTCTTGTGTTCTTTGTAGCGAGTCTTGAACCAAGACTAATTTTGAACCAAGCTTTATTTTTCTTTATTTTTAAACCCTGATTCTAGGGTGTGAAGAGAGAATCTTCCTCCAGTGAAGCGTCCACCCCAGCCCTGGACCTGAGATGGGAGATGGAAATGAGGGGACCCTCTAGAGGCGGAGCAGCATGCAGAGAGTGGGGCAAAGTCTGGAAGCAACGGTTCAAAACTCGCAGCTGTTGCTGTCCTGACAGCCAAACATCAAAGCAGGTGAATCACGCGGGCCCATTGCTGGTGTCAAGATGGAGGTGTAACCCTGAGGAGGCAGGGGCATGCTGACGATGAGAGCTGCTCAGGGACAGGGTCCTGGCTGGAACCCTGGCGCTGCCACCTGTGAGCTGTGGAGCCTTGGGCCAGGGGCTCCTGTCTGTGCTCCAGCCTCCTGCCTGTAAACGAGGGGCGATGCTCACAGCACCTGTTTCTCAGGGTGATCGTGAGGGTAAGAGGCGTGAACGCATATTCGGGTGCTGTTCCCAGGGGCCGTGGCTTCCCTGGCACTTTTGGCACAGACAGCAAAGCGGACGCAGGCTGTCAAAGAAAGCCCTCAGGGGAAGAAATGCAGCGCATCCACCGGCACCGAGGGGCTAAGATGACAAGGGTCAGGGTTCACAGTGACCGCTACACGGGTCTCCGGGAAAGCGCCCCTACGGTCAAGAGGAACTCCCCCTCTTGGTGCTTGAAGATTTCTCAGGCGGGTTCACGGCATCGTCAGGTGGGAATCGCCATCTCTCAGGACCTTCTCACGGGAGCACAGCTACTCCCGTGACAGAGCCACTGCCGTTGGCTGATGACTTCTGAGTTACAGTCTTCGGTGCCGAAAGGGTAGATTTCAGACGTGTCCAAGGAACTCGCCCTTGACTTCTCTGACAAGATGGCCCATAGGCCCTCGCTCAAAATGTCTGAACTTGAATTCCTTATTTCAGCCACTGCCCTCACCCCCAAAGCTGGCTCCACCTCCTGGCTTCTGTGTCTCAGTTAAGGACAGCTGTAGAAACTAGGAACCTGAGTGTCACCTTTGCTGCCTTGCTCCCTCCAGGTCACCATCGTCTGTTGTCTGCATTACCGCCCTGGTGTGGTAACTACCTTCCCTGCAAACCTCTGGCCACCCTTCGAGACAGTCATCACTTAGCCACACAAACCTAATCATGTCACAAAGCTGCCCTAAGCCCGTAATGATTTAGTGCTGTGCTGTCCATGTACAGGATCCGGCACAAATAATGCTTCTTCTTCTTTTTTTTTTTTATTACAAAATCCTAAGCATGTTATTCTGTAACATAACAATGTCACACTCAAGCATACCGTATGACATTTTAGGTGAAATGTTCAAAATAAAACTATAAATTATTGCACCCATATTATTACCCTACCAACCACACTCCAGCAGGCATTACTTCCGCTGGACCCTGTATATAGAGACCAAGAGTCCTGAGTGGCTAATTAAATTTAAATTGATTAAAACTAAGTCATGACATCCTCCCAACTAGTCTCCAGGCAGCCTGCATGTCCCC
Organism: Glossophaga mutica; assembly: GCA_039655065.1. Classification (NCBI taxonomy): domain Eukaryota; kingdom Metazoa; phylum Chordata; class Mammalia; order Chiroptera; family Phyllostomidae; genus Glossophaga; species Glossophaga mutica. The sequence goes on from CM077315.1 coordinate 29,234,215, forward strand.
ATTATTCATACAAGAGCCAGAGAGAATATTCTACAATTTGTCTCTTATGGGGCCGGTGCCCAACTCCTACCCTCTGCTGGCCCATCAGTGGCTGCTGCACTGCATGGCTCACCCCCCTGGCTGCCCCCCCTCCACCCATCCAAACTCCTTCTCCCTGCCTCCCTGCCACGTTCCCCGCTCTCAGCCCCGTGCTCCTGCCTGTACCGTCCCTTGGCACCTCCATACTTCCATGTCTGTTCTCCTCCATCCTTGGCCCTTCTTTACTCCTCCTACAAGACCCCATGATGACACGTTTATTTGCTGGCTGCCCCAGGAAGATGCACTTGGTGCTTGGGGCACCAAGTGCCCAAAGTTGGAGCTTCCCTGCATGTGGAGGAGGTCGAGGTGCGGGTGCTGGGATCACCCGGTGTTGGGGGGATCTGGCTCAGCTGCAGATGCCCCACAGGGTAAGGAAGCTTAAGCTCCTGTGCTCCTTTCTTTCACTGGTTCTTTGCTGGGCTGGGTGTGGAATTCTGTACTCTGTCTTAAAGAGGGACCCAACGTTGTTTGTTTAAGCAGCAGGCTACAAACCTAGGTCCAATCTGGGCTGGCCACTTGGCCCTAATAACCTCAGTGTTCTCATCTTTAAAGTAGAAATAATAAGACCTCCCTCACTAGATGGATCACTGTAATGATCATATAAGGAAATGCCTTGAGCAAGATAAGGTTAGAATTCCTAACTGTCGGATCATATTGTTGGAATGATAGAATAAATAGGTGCTCAATAAATCATGGTTATTATTAGAATTAATAGTACCAATTTATGGGCGGGCATGCTGACTCAATCCCTTATAACTTGGGGGGTGGGGTGTTATCGTTGCCCCATTTTACAGATGGGGAAACTGAGGCTCAGGGAGGAGAAGCAGTTTTGTGTCAGGTAGCCATCCACCGGTGGCGCCTGGTCTGTGTGGCTCAGAAGCTGGGACATAGCTGGGATGGTGCTATTCCCCAGGGGGGCCTCTGAGGTAGGTTCTGCTTCTAGAATGTCCCCCTCTTGTGTGGAGACCCCACCGAGAAGGGACAGCTTCAGCTTTAGAGCCACATGATGGGCTCCTGTCCCCAACTCTTCTCGTTTCTATTTCAGCTCTTCTCATTCTGAATTTCGCTTTGTCTCAGGCCCCCACCTTGATACACACACGAGAGATGGGCGAAGTTTCGGGGACCGTGAACATCAAGGTAGTTCCACAGCGATGAGGTGCCGGGCTCACGAGATTAGTCATACACCTTTCTGATAAGAAAAGCGAAAACACGAAGTTGAAAACTGAAGACTTCCTGAATCCAGCGCTCCACGTCCTGTGCTAAGGAACAAGCGACTCCCAAAAAGGAATCATTAGTGGAAGTCCCACGTTTCGCTGGCAATGGAAGGGGAACTGGTCGGGGAGGTTGGTTTCAGGATCTCACCTCACTGCCGGTGGGGGGTCGGGGGGCTCCCACGTCTCCGACGTGGGAGGTCTTGCTGCCCTGGGCTCCGAGGCTGGAGTCCCTGCTGCGCTTTCCTGGGGCGGCCTGTCCCTGCCCCAGGCACCTGTGTTGGGCGGCCAGCGCCTGCGTCTTCCTGAGCAGCTGCCAGCGCTGCCATGTGGCAGGGCCACACTCTTGCAACACGGGCTGCTGAGGTTTCTGTGGCCCCTCCAGTCAGAAGGCAGCCCAGGTGCTGTGGGCAAGACATGTGTGAGAGACTGAATTAGACCCCCTTAAAAAAACACCAGGGTTGGTCTCCGGACCCACACCCCATAACCGACATCTACGCCTGACGCTGGCGCTTGGGTCTGGCCAGCGCAGTAGCGAAGAGCCCGAACCCTTCGGCCCGGCGTCCTGCGTTTGGCTCTGCCTCCTCTCCTTAACTGCTGGTTATCTCGGCAAGCTGCTGCCCTCAGCGGGCCTCCGTTTTCTCGTTTTTGCAATGAATAAATTAACAGGAACTCCCTCACAGGCAGCCTGCTAAGGCTGAGCAAATTAAGGCTTGTCAAGTGCTTGTCACAGCGGCAAGCGTGGCACAGGATGAAGGTGAAGAACGTGCTCCTTGAATGAGGGAGGGAAAGAGGGACTCCCCAAATCCTGTGCACTAGAGACAGAGGGAGCTGATACACGCACTTAAAAAACTTACTACGAAATAGCCCTGGCTGGTGTAGCTCAGTGGATTGAGCGCGGGCCTGCAAACCGAAGGATCGCGGTTCGATTCCCAGTCAGGGCACATGCCTGGGTTGCCAGGCCAGTTCCCGTCAGGGGACATACAAGAGGCAACCGCACATTGATGTTTCTCTCCCTCTCTCCTTCCCTTCCCCTCTAAAGATAAATAAATAAAAAATCTAAAAAAAAAAAAGGAAAAAAAATCTTAAAAAAAAACTTACTACGAAATAATCTGAAGCATACAGAAAATTTATCATAGTGCAAAGAACAGACTCATCTGTTTTTTGTAATGGCTGTATCAAGACGTAATCCACATGGCGTACAAGTCCCTTGCTGAACATGTACAATTCAACGGCCTTGTTTTCACAGACTTGTGAAACCATCATCACAGCCAGTTTTAGGACATTTTCATTACTCCCTGCCCCCAAAGCCCCGTACCCCTTGGCTGCTGCCACTCCTCACCAAGTGTTCCTAACTCCCTTTCTTCTAGTAATACTTTCAGGCATCCTTTTAACCTGTGGTTTCCAATGTTTTTGAATCTTGGGACCCTTTTAAGTATTAAAATACGCTGCAGAGGCCTCACAGGCCACATGCTCACTGAACACGTATTTACTGCGCACCCGCTGTGTGCCAAGCAGGGTGCCTGGAGCTGCAGATGCAACAGAGTGAACAGACATGGCCCTCTTTCTATGGGCGGAAGGAGACCTACCCAGATGCTGAGAGGAGTCCAGTGTGGAAGGTGCTAGAAAAGAAACTAGGGAAGGCCCCTAGAGAAGGCAGCAGGGGACCGCCCCGCGCCGGGGCCTGAGGGTCGACACCTGCGGGGAGTGGGGATGGGAGGGCCCGTGGAAGGGCTGTGCTGGGAAGGGACCTGCTCGACGGCCCAATGAGCAAAAGGCCTGTCGTTAGCGGAAGGGTTGGCAAGGGAGGGCAAGGAGCAGCAGGCTGAGGCCACAGCCAAGTGGGGATGAGGTCAGACCACGCGGGGCTCAGGGAGCGTTGAGCACTTTTTGTCTCTAAGCAGCGGAAGCTGCAGATTCGTCAGAGGCTGCACTGACTCGTCTTCACGCTTCGGCCAGCAGACTTGTCCTCAGTCAATCACAGTAACTTCCCGCCCGTGTGCACGGCGGCCCTGTGGCAGGTGAGGCAGAGCACTGGCGGTGGGAACCGCCTCGCTCCCGGGCTCCTCAGGAGCGCGTGCCTTGCCGGTTGGACAGCGTTGCCTCAGTTTCCCCTTCATCTCAGCGTTCCACAAACTCCGCCCCAGAGCACACTGCTCCACCCCCACGTCCCCCTGCCCCCCGCCCACCCCACCGACCCCAAGGCTTTGCAGGCAAACAAGTGCGGAAACTGCCCCAGTTCTTTCTGGGCATTTTATAATGCACAGGAGCATGTTAAAGGCTCTGGGAAGCCCAGCAGCAAAGAACCCAGTGCTTCCCAAACTTGATAGTCCAGGGAACCCTTGTATTCCAATCCCTCCCATGAAACTCGGGAAACCATGTGGGAAATGCTTTGGAAAACATGGCTTAGTTCTGCAAATGGGCCGGCCGAGGTGTGCACCGGGCGGCGTGCACCGGGGAAGGTCTGAGACACCCGGCTACAGCCTGCACTGAGGGAAGGCCGGTGTGAAAAGCAGGAGTTGTAGAATGTTTGAAAAAATGTTCATTCACTCTTACTATTCTTTCAAGAAGGCCCCCTGCCCCTGGGCACTGTCCTGGCTCCCAGCGGGGGGCCGGGCCGTCCCCCTGTTGGGCATAAACACCAACCTCAGGCAAGGGCAGCTGAGACCTCGATGTGGGGAGAGGAAACGGGTGACCTTGCACCCACCCAGCAGCAAACAGGCCCCCCTCTCGCTACAGTGAGGGGTCACAGCTTGATTGGAGCTGCTCCCCGCTGCAGATGAGACTGAGGGGATCTCCACCAGAGAGCTGTCCCCCTTTCCAACAGCACACTTGAGAGTGACCCCCGCTCCCTCAGGCCCCCCCCAAGCCACCCACCCCCAGCCCAGTCCCCACCCCAGGCTCTTCTAGCACCCTCTCTCCACGATCCCCTGGGGAGGGGCCGCCCTCGCTGCAGCAAGGAGCGAACTTGACTGTTCCGCCCCAGGTGAGCTCCTGGGTCTTGGCTGGAGAGTTTCAACACTCAGAAACACACAGCCCTCTGGCCGTGGCCGGGCAGCTCAGTTGGTTGGAGTACCATCCTGTACACAGAAAAAGCTTGCACGCTGCATCCTGGTCAGGGCCCACACCTAGGTTGCGGGTTTACTCCGAGGTGGGGGCATGTACAAGTGGCAACCAAGTGATATCTCTCTCTGTCCCTCACTTCCTCTCTCTCTAAAATCAATAAACATGTCCTGGTTGATTGATTTAAACAACAAGATTGAGGATTAAAACAACAACAACATATATCTCTCTGAACCAAACACCATTGCTTTATACCTGAAACACCTTTTTGAAAACATGAAATTTATTTTTTCTAAGGTGTTCATAGTGATGACAAGGCTTGACTCAGGCTGACCACATTTACCAAAGCAAGCCACCGACCAAGACATACGATGTATTGAATGCAAAGTTACATTTTACTGCCTTCTCCGCACGTCCCAGCCTAAACCTGCTCTCTCTGAGCAGGAGGGGAGCATCTGTCTGTCTGTCCCTGCAGCCCACGGCTGGCCCTCAGGGCGCTGGAGGAGCTGAGGGGTGGCCAGCAGCTGCAGAGCTGGGTGAGGGTTCACACACTCTGGCAGGAAGGGCAAGACATGACTCTCCAGCAGTTTGAAATTCAGGGTCCCTCCCTTGATAACCGAGTGACCTCGGGCAAGGTCATCCATGTTCTGGAACCTCAGTTTCATCTGCAAAGTGGGGATGTTCACCCCTGACTCCCATTTAAGGACTTAGGAAACAGCACCCAGGAGCTGTGTAGCCCAGGGGTGCCATCTGCAAACGGCTGTCATCACTGTGATTATTATCTAAACAATAAAGGTCAGCTGTGTAGATCTTTCGTCAGCATTCCTTCTAGATTAGATTAAATTCTCAGCCCTGGCTGCCCACGGAAACCACGTTGGGGAGCTTTAAGAACTACTTGTATCCCCTGCCACTCAATGTTCGGAGTAAGCTGGTGCCACCAGGGTTGAGGGCGGCTGTTCTGGGTCCGGCGCTGGGAGAAGAGGCACATGGCTTCCCTCCCACTCAGTCTACGCGGTTCTGCCGAATGGGCAAGAATGGCGGGGTCGGTCTGTTCACAGGGGTGGCAGGGCCCAGTTTTGACACCTCCCGGGGCCATCTTTGGTAGGCCCTCCCCACTGGCTGCTCCCCGGGCTGCTGGAAGCCTTGGAAGTGGGGTATCACGGGGAGGTGTGTGCCACCAAACCCTGAATCACTCTCAGAGTGATGGAAATAGCTAACATTCCCCGAGGACTTCCAGAGTTCTGAGCGCTGCCTACGCACACGTCTGTTTAATATCCACAACCCTTTGAGGTGTGTGGATTCGTTTCCGGTTGCTTCTGTAACATTAGTCCCCACTTGGCGGCTTAGAACAACACACAGGCATCATCCCACAGTTCTGGAGAGCAGGACCGGCTCAGTTTTGCAGAAGGTCTCGCTGAGCTACATCTAAGGTGTTGGCAGAGCTGTGTTCTTTCCGAAGGCTCTAGGGGAGAAGCCACTTTCTTGCCCTTTCCAGCTTCTCGAGGCACCTGCATCCCTTGGCTCACGGCTCCTTCCTCCGCCTTTGAAGCCAAGGACGGCCTGTGAGTCCTTGCACGCCCCACTCGGACTGTCTCTTCTGCCTCCCTCTCCCACTTTTGAGGACTCTGATGATTACACCGGACTGGCCCAGGTAATCCAGGAGAATCTAGTGTGTTTTCCATCAGTGCTTAGCAAGGTTAATTCTATCTTCAACAGAAACTCCCCTTTGTGATGTGACTTAACATATGCATGGGTACTGGGGACTAGGACTTGGATGTCTTTGGGGGGACCACTGCTGACCACTCTACATTCTGTTCATTGTTCCTATCACATAGATGAAGAAACTGAGGCTCAAAGTGGCTAAGGGACCTAAGACCACACCTTGAGTGGGGGCCTCGTGAGATCCTGGACGTGTGGAGGTCAGGGGACCACGCCCTGCTACGTTCAGCCCCCGCAGGCCTAACTCGGGCTATGCACTTCCGCATTTCATCCTCCACGCACGGAGGCTCATCCCATCCCTGTAGCCTGAGCAGATGCAGAAACCACACTTGAAAAGTGGGGGAGGGGCCCACTCACTCCCCACACCATTTCCAGTCCCCTCGCTTCGCAGATGGGCTCCAACCAAATAGCTCACCACACCCTTTCCGAGCCAGTTTCTGTTCATTTAATCGGACCCCTGGTGAGCTGAGTGGAGAGCAGCTGGGAACGTAGAAGGGGACAAAAATAAGAAACCGTTGAGACTCCGGAACTCAGATGAAACGGTTCTCCAGGCATTTTGTTTTTAATTTTGGAGATTCATTCGTTAGAAGTCCCTCACCTCTGTGATGTTGGTTTTCCATCTGAGGGTCCATTTGGGGTGGCCCTGGGAGTCGACACTCGCTCAGCGTTTTGGGTGGGAAGGAGGATCTGGAGGGAGCTGGATGAAATTATCGAACGAGATCTCTAATGAGGCGGTGTTTGCACCAGAGACGACGGTCACTGTGCTACCTCAACACCTAAGGAATCGGGAGAATAGTGTTTGAGGCAGAGTGGGGGGCTGGGAAGTCCCTCAGAGACAGACACCGGAGCTCCCTCGCCTCCACGAGTCGGGAAGGACGCAGGCCCCAGGCCCCTGCCCGGCTGGGCCATGTGGACAGGGAGTGGAATGCTGAGCCCCTGACTGGGCTTGTGACACGTCTTGAAAAATTTGCACTCCTGTCTCCCCTTTCCTCTCTTTCGTGGACTCCTCTCGTGAAGTCATGCTTCCCTTTGGAACGTTCCAGTAGGAGCCTGAGAGCAAACACCTGAAGGTGGAGACTCAGGGTTACCTGGTCTCTGAGAACAGCCTGAGGGCCTTGTTGGGAACGTGCAGCTGGGAGCCCAGCAGCAAGGCCCGTGCCACCTCCCAGACCCGAGGAACCAGCCGCTGTAAGGTCTGGACGCTGAGCTTCATCTACAGTCTGCAGCAGGGCCCGGGCATCTGTCCTTAAAAAGCTCTCCAGGTGATTCAGATGTGCAGCCGTGGCTGAGAATCCCCCTTTGAAGTTCTCGTTCCAATTTCCAGGCCCTTCTGAGGGCGGCATAGAAACCAGTCCAATTTTAGGTTTCATCTTTGTATTTGTTTCCATGCATTCTGAATTCACATTCGCAATGAATAAGCTTTTTTTTTTTTTTTTTTTTTTTTTTTAAATAACAGGAGGGCACAATTTATGTACTCCTTCCATTTTGGAAGAAAAAAAAAGCCAAGACTCTCACCACATGGAATCCTGTGCATGAAGGCTGGTTCCAGAAACTCAGGCTTTTCTGCAGCAGCTGCACAGGGCCCTCCGTGCCCAGAGCACAGGCCCCAGAGGGGTCCCTGGTCAGCCGGTGCAGAATCGGATACTGCCCCTGCGGGGGCCTCGCCCAGCAAATGCTAGGCCCCTCCCCTGCTGACGGGGTCTTGCCCCACGACCGTGTGGCCTGGTTCACCCCTCCCAGTGACTTCTGGTGCTGATGGCTGCCCGCCAGAGGGGATTCTCCCCACCAAGCCTGGGCTTGTGACCCTTGACTCCCTCTGCAGGGACCCACTCAGGAACTCCAGATCCTTTTGGGCCCTCATTTGTCCCCAAGCTCACAGGAGCACCACCCCTCCCGACTCTATCTGTGCTCCCTTCTCTCCTGTGCTCATCCGACCTACGTTCCTTAGGCCTCACACCTCTGTGCCGGCCCTCCCAGGAGAGTGGGTGTGAGCGGGAGGACCCAGGATAGGCTCCTGATCCACACCAGGACTCTTCGAGATCAGGGAGGGCCGCTCAGAGGAGGGGACGTCTGAGCTGAGCGTCGTGTGCTCAGACCTGAGCAGGCAGGATGCCTGATGCCCAAGGGAGCAGCACGGCCCGAGGCAGAGGGAGTCCAGTGTCATTTAATAAACGTCAGCCAGCTGGGTGGGCTGGCACCTGGGGACAGGGGAATGTTGGAAAGGAGGCGGGAAAGGCTGAAGGAACATAGAGCGTGGCACGAGGGCTGCTTAACTCACCCTGGTCAGAGGCGGCAGGCGGGCCTGGCCTTAAGTTGGACTGAATACGGGCATGAGCGAGAGGTGGTTCTTTCTCTCCACAGGGCTTAGGAGGAAACCCCTGGTGACCGAATGGTGGGATTTCAGGCAGAAGCCAGGGAAGCTTCTGGTGGGGTCGGGGGAGGCTTTCTCGACCGTCCTGTAAGAATGTGTGACAACCCTCACCCCCATTCTGGAAATCCAGTTATGCTTTGGACAAGACATAGACCAAGGGACAGGATTCTCACCTTCCTGAGAATCTGTGTGGCCCTTTGCGGTGGCCTGCCGTGCTCCCTGGGCTGGCCGGGTTCCAGAAGGTGGTGGCGAGAAAACCCAAAACATCGGTGGAGGGGTTGGTATCATGAGGAAGGGAAACCAATCTGTTTTGTTGCCTTCCCCTCACTCTGCCATTGGTTTGGTCTGAACACATTTTCCCCCTTGAATTTTTTTAAATTATAAAAATAATGCAGCAACCGCATTATATAAAAGTTGAAAAAGGAAAAAAAAGAACTGTTCCTCCTCATTCTCCCTGTCCCCACCCCAGCCCAACAACTCTTGGTCTTCATTCTGGCACGAGATCGTTTTTTGCACTTATTATATCATCTGCGTTGTCCTCATTGCTACGAAGTTCCCGACTCCCTTTGCAGAGTGTGGCCGCGCCGACGGAGCCGGTGTGCCATCCTCTATTAAACCACCCTACGCAGGCGGTCATTTGAGTGGTTTGGAGAATTTTGATCCTTGGGGATAATGTCGCCCATACCTGTGTGTGTGGACTTCTGCTTCTGTTTAGTTACTGTCTTAGGATACTGTCCAGGAGTGGCCTTACTGGGTGGCCGATGTGATCTAGACGCTGGTCACTTTTCTGATTCATCCGCTGCAGTCACGTGGGGTCCTTGCTGTCCTCAGACGTGCTGACCTCAGCCCGGCCGCGGGGCCCGTGCACCACTCACCGCTCGCTGCTCTGTTTTTCCGGTTGTTCACAGGGCTTGTCTGTTGCTTCGTCCCGGGGTTTGCTCAGAGGCCACCTCCTCAGGGAGGGCTGTCTTCACTTTCTCTGCTCTTGTCTACCTTTATTTTTCTTGGGGGCACTTGTCACCCCCCAAGTGTTCACCATGTGACACCTATGAAGTGGTGGCTTCCTGCTCAGACGGTGAGTGCCCCGAGCACTCCGGCTTGCGCATTGGTGCATCTCCAGCTGCCTGCAGGTGCCCAGCACTTGCTGACTGGATGTTTGACCATAGGGAGGGCGGCGAATGTTCTCGGGCCCCTTGGCGTGGACGGCCATGTTGTTTGCAGAAGGTTCTTGTCCATGGAGGGCTCCTGTGAAGGTGCTCAGGGCCAAGGGGCCACTTCGTTTGGGGATTTTCCCTAGTGACTGGTTTTGACACATTCACGCCTGTGAAAACACCTACACAAAAATGTTCTGGGTGTAAATTTGGTAGCACTAGGGCGGGTCCGGATGGGGGAGTAGGTCTTCACCTTTAGACACGACATTTTTAGACACTGTTTGCCCAGTTGAGTCATGGAGATTTCAGGCTAAAGATACAGGAGCCAAACTGCAACCCTGTGAGGACCCACTCACCCCCCATGGCTGGATGGCCCCTCATTAGAAGCCAGGATGCACGTGGTCTGGGTGACGCTGACCTGCCAGGGTGGCCTGAACCAAACTCACCCAGATCCAGACTCTGGTGGCTCAGCTCTGTAGCCTTGACCCTGAATCTGACACAGAAGAGAAAGTAAAGAAGTGGATCAGCTCGTGCTGTCCCGGGGGCTTGAGGACCACTTCTCTGGGAAAGGAGCTTGCTTGGGCGTGGCTCCTGTCTCTGGAGTCTGGTTGGGCGAACCAGGGTGTGACCCAGGGACCTAGCAGAAGAAAGTACAAGCTTGTGTCCTATGAGAGACCCTGACGCCAACTCGCTGTGCAACCTTGGGCAAGTCCCTCACCCTCCCTGAGTTTCAGCGTCCTCCTGCCTAGACGTCCCAGGGGGGAAAAAGGTTGGAATGGAGGGGAGGTTCGAGGAAGGCCCAGTGCTCGGCACCGCCTCAGTCTCCACTGCCAACAGTCTCCGCTGAGCAAGACAGCCCACGGCAACCCTCGCACGCGGTGGACCCTCAGTTTTGGGAGGTGCTAATTCCCTTGTGAAGCAGTGTCTTGGGGTTTATTACGACAATTCTATCGACTCAGTCCCCCAGCACTTGGGAGGCAAACTACCACGGCGCAGTGATTCAGGGCTTGCCGGGCTTCCAGTCCTGGCGCAGCCCCTTCCAATCTGGGCAGTCTTGGGCATGTGGCTTAAACCTCTTGAAAGGAGTGTTCTCACCTCCACAATGGACACAGTGGGGACTCCTCTCTCTGAGGGCCATGTGGTTAAAGAAAGATGAACAGAAATGCCTGTGTTTAGTGCCTGGTGCATGGGAAGCCCCTTGGTATTAGCAACGATTAATGTTATTAACATGGGAAAGGCCCTTTCGAGAGGGTGAGGGGAGGGGCCTCTCACTGCATTTTAGTTTGCGTGGGAGGCCGCTGGTGGGGTGAAGGGTCCTTGCGGACTGAGTCACTCTTGGCTTCATCAGAAAAGGGAGCCGACTTTATCCCCGCCAGTGACTGAAAGACCACAGGGCTTCTGTCCCACCGCTGAATACAGAGGTCAAATGCCTGCCTGAAGTCGCATGTCAGGCTGCCGTGAGATCAAAGGAGACACAGGCAGAAAGTGAGGGGGCCCCAGGTGTGCAAGGAGGTGAGGTGCTCTTGAGAGCACGCCCATGTTCCAAGGGTTCACAGCTTCCTGAGCACTTTCCCACCATGGGCGTCTGGTTTAATTCTCCCAACAAGCCTGGGAGGTGAACACCATCCCCATTTATAGCTGAGATCACAGAGGCTAGAGAAGTGGGTGACCACTCGGTAGGCAGCAGAGGGGGATTTGTCCCTCAGGGCTGTGTGAGTCAGGGGCTGGCAGTGTTACTGTGAGCTGAGATGGAAAGCACCCAGCGTCCAGCTCTGGGGACAGCCCCGCCCACCACCCCGGTTGCTGAGCTGTGGAACTGTCCATTGCAAGGAGAGATCTTAATAAGACGCTTACTCCTGGGCCTCATCCCCAGTGGGTGTAATTCTGAAGGTCTCAGGAGAGCTGGGAGATCTGCATTTACATAAACTCAGCAGGTGATCGTGACACAGGCAGCCACAGACATTTGGAGAAACCACTGCCCTGGGAGAGTCAAGCCTCCCCAGGCCCATTTGCCCCAAATGCTGGTCACGCGGGGAAGACACCTGCCGGTGAATGCCCGGCCACCTGTGTGAGCCGCAGAGTTTACCCCCAACTAGGGGGAGGAAATCCTGCTTTCACTGGTGCTAATTAAAGAAAGGAGACAAAACCCTGTGCATTCTTCCATCTGGAAGGACACCTGGAGATCACGCAACGCTGTTTCTTTTTTTCAATTTTGATTTTTTAAAACATCGATTTTACTTTTAGAGCAGTTTCAGGTTCACAGCAAGATTGAATGGAAAGTACAGAGATTTCCCATATGCCCATGCCCTCGTCCCCAGCCTCTGCACAGCCTCCCTGACAATCAACAGCCTGAACCAGAGTGTTGCCTTCATTACGACTGATGAACCTACGCTGACATATCACTGCCACCCGAGGCCACACTTTACACCAGGGCTCACTCTTGTCTGCACACATTCTACAGGTTTGGCCGAACGTGTAATGATAGGTGTCCACCATCATAACACAGTTTCACGGCTCTAAAGTTCTCTCTGCTCCACCTGTTCACCCCCGCACCCCCAGTGCTCTGGCTTTAACTGGCAAATCCAGTCACAGGCAGATGTTTCAAGCCACAGGATAAACATGGCAGCCTTCTTGGAGCATTCATTTTAATAAAAGATTTGGGAGGAGGAATTTTAAAGACCAGATACTTCAAAGAAATTTGGGCCTTTTAATGCAGTAGAAATTTAACAATTGACTCTCCAGGAAAAACAATAGTGTTTGCCAATTTCCATGGTGTAAACACTCCTACCATGGCTGAATTAAGCTACCAATGTGATGTCATTGAACTAGGAAGAGATGCAAAAAGTTGGCTCCAGGACATCACCAGCCTTGTAAACCTTTGAGGGGACTGAATTCAGATTTCTCTGCGGAAAGCAAAAAGCTTGGATCTAATGAGGCTGGAGATGGGGAAAAAGTGGTTATAAGTCTCTCACGGAACCAGAAGCACAGCCAGTTTTAGAACCCAGATCCTGACCTGCAGGCAAGTTAAGTTCTGTGTCTGTGCATTGAATCCTAAGTTCTGAGTAGTGGCTTGAAAAGTTACCTGTCCTAGGTAAATAAAGATGGTTGTAAATAAAATGGCAGCATGGGCTCCAGAAACCAACCAGATCACAGGGAAAGCAACAGTCTCTACACTCAAGTGTTATATCTATGAATTCCCTCATCCACGTACTTATTTGCTTATTCCTGAGCTAGTTAAGAAAGTCTTTATGACACCAGCTTCATGCCAGGTGTTATTTTAGGCACTAGTGATGCAAAGGTAGCAAGACAGCCATCGATACTACCTGGACGGGGCTCAGATGTAGTGAACTCAGGAGGAGAATGCGCAGGGAAGCCGCAGTGGGAAGTGAGATGTGATGCAGCTTTCTGGGCCTTTCTCGGGCTTTTGTCACCCTGCCGTTGTCTGACGACTTCCGGCGCTCCTGGCCGGGCAGTGAGCGTCTTGGGGCAGGGTGGGTCTGGGTTTCTTTTGTGTGTGACTGCACCCCCCCCACAGGACAGGTGGGTGTTCATGGAATGAGTGGGTGCTGGGTTCACGGAGGTCCCTCACCCCGACCCTTGGGAAATCCTGTTGTTTCCACCCTCAGGTGTGGTCTTCCTATGTCACCCACACCACATAGTTCCAAGTTGGTCGACCACAGGGAAAGCCTGGATTGACGAACAGCTAACCTGGCCACAGAGGGACCGATAGGGGGCGGTGCTGCGGTAAAAGGTTAAGTTTGGAATCTGACCAACATACATTCAGATCCCATCTCTACCACTCACTGTCAGTGTGGCCTGCCCTCTCTGAGCCTCAGTTTCCCCATCATACAATGGGGATAAAATGGCTTACTTCCCAAGGTTTGCTATGAGACTTGGAAATAATGTACTGAAAATCCCAAGGTTTGCTATGAGACTTGGAAATAATGTATTGGAAGTGCCTAGCCTATGTCGGACACAGAGGGAGACCACAATCAGTATTAAAAACAAGATTAAGGCAACAGACCTCAATTCTAGCAGCAAATCTCAGCATGTGGAAGGTAAGGGGCCCTGGAGATGATCCACATTTTGACTTTTCAAATGAAGAAACTGGGAACAGAAAGGGGAAGCAACTTACCCAAAGCCACCCAGTGCATTAACGTCAACACTGGAGCTTAGCCCAGGGTGACTGTCAGCCTTTTGGGGTGCGATGCTGGGGAGTCGACGATTCTAGAGGCAGCAGTAAAGTGGAGGGAGGTGGCAGGGGACATGGGGCCAGAAATCATCTGAATTGCTGCTTCCGGATGGGTTCACTTTGCCTTTTAAGCCAAAGCAACAGTTCGTAAGATAAGAGCCGTGAAGGCACTTTGCAAACTGTAAGAATCTGTGCATTCTTACCAGTAACTGGACACAGGTACTGATGCTTAATGTGTGCCAGGGAGCACGTTCAGTGCCTATGTGTATTAACTCCTGCCAGAAGCCCCGAGAAGGAGCTATTGATAACAGTCCCATTCCGTGGAAAGGAAAGCAGGACCAGAGAGGTAAAGTTGTTTGCTGAAGGTCATATAGCAGAGCTGATACTTGAACGTGGATCCAGCCATCTTCACTTTGACCACCATACTGAGTTGGTTTCTCCTGGAACTGAGAGAGGGTCAGCACGTGTTTGTGGCTGGAGAAAGTGACCAGCGAGTGTGCCTGCCAACGCAGGCAGGTTTTCCTGGCTGCCACTACTGCCTGGTCCACATCTGGATCTTCTAGAAGCCTGACTAGGGCCCTATATGGTCCAGCACACTCCAGCAGTGGAATTAGCCTTATATTGGAAGAGGAAGCTAGCAACATCTCCTTTTGACTGAGAAACAGAAGTCGAGGACCTGGTCACCTCTTGCATGGAGCCTCAGGACCAAAATACTCTCCTGGCCCTTGAATTCCATCCTGCTCCCTACCTGCTTGGCCTCACAAATGCCCCCTCATTTTCCAGATGAGGCAGAGGCTTGGGTCCACTTTGGAAACATCTGGCTCCTGAAGATGTTTCTTGGGAAACTTGTATCCACCCACCCTTTGGTCCTCACTGAGCCAAGAGCTGGTAGGATCCCCAAAACTGTGAGCCAGCTGCCCGGGTTCCCCCATTGCCCTTGGGTTGGGGGATGGCAGGAGCATAGTTGGAGGTGCTCACACCATAGCCACGACGCTGGGATTTCCATCCAGGAGTGCTTGGGGGTCACGCTGCTTAGAAAGGAAGCTGGGTGGGGCTTAAACTTACACTTCAATAGCACTTTAAATAGGAATCAAGGAAATGTGGGTTCAGAACAAATAGACGTGAAGGGCCAGTTGAGTTGGAAGAGGGGCTGCACCTACCCCCTGGCACCACCCTGAACTTCTCAAAGGCCAGAATCATCGAGAAACAGAGGGAGGAAGCTCTCCGTCCCTGCAGATGCACCAGCTGGGCAGGTGGGACCTGGAGGTTTCACCAGATGTCCTCTGAGACCACTGTGTGGGATGTTCACTGGGTGGGGGGTTCCTGGAGACGAGGCTACGAGAGGGTTGAAAGCCTGCTGCATCCTATCCCACAAGCTGGGTGTCTTCTTGGAGGAAGGGGCACCTTTCTGAATGCAGGCAAAGGCACCCTATCCGCCAGCACTGGTTCTGCATCTTGGTCTCATATCAGTAACTGAAATGGAATCCAACAGACTTACAGAACAAGAACATTTATTGCTTCGCATAATAGGCAGTTCTGGGTGGGCTTCAGTGTTGGCTGGTCTCACGGCTCAGAGATGTCCTCAAGGACCCAGCTGCTTTCCATCTCCCTATTCTGCCACCTTGACATTGGCGTCCTCTCGCTGGTCACAGTATGGCTCCAGGCATCCCATTCAGGTGAAAGGATCCAGAGGAAGAAGAGAGACCATCTTTTTATGGCACCCTCCTGGAAGTGAGGAGTCTTTTTCCAGAATCCTCCTGACCAATATTGTCTTACATTTCATTGGCCGAAACTGGGTCACATGCCCATTCCTGAACCAATCACTGTGGAGGGATGGGATTGATGCTTGGATTAGACTCATTATAGAGGATGGAAGGAAGGCTCAGGGTCATCAACCTCAATGTCCATTGCAGCCTAAAAGTCCATGATTCTCTGAGTCTTATGGGGTTCTTTCCTCTGGAAACCCAGACCTCCTAATTCTTCTGTATTAAATGGACAGTCAAAATGGAGTCCCTAAACATAGTAGACTCAGAGCAGCTATGTTTGAGACTCCAAGTCTCGGAAGCCCCATCCCTACCCTCGTCCCTGATAATGATTGACCCTTAACACACCCCTTGGCTGATGTCTGATTGCCAGAGCTGCGCCCAGCGGTGCGTTGGTACATACCCAGGTCCCCATGGCTCCACAGGGGTTTTGGCGCTGGTTCTGCTAATGTGCTGATGCTCAGAAAGCACCTTAACTACAGGTTTCTCTCCCTTTCCATTCTCCCTCATTGATCCCTGGTCTCCGAGGCTGCCCTCAACCACACCTCCAGCCCATCAAGTTGAATCCTGGAGCAAGAACCCGCAGAACTCTCTGGTTCACGTAACCATCTTTGCTTTCTCCACACCCCTACGACTTTTTATTATGAAAACTTTTCAAGCACACAGAGACGTTAAGGGTGTTGGGCACCAGTATTTACCCACTACCCACATTCAACAGCTGTTGCCATTTTGCCACATTTGCTTTATAGGTCTGTGTTTCTGTGTGTGCTGACCCAGCTGGACGTAACTTGCAGGCAGGCTGACAGACCGCACACGGATACCTTTTGAGGTCTACTAAGAGTAAAGACTTCCTCCTTCAGAACCCCAGTGCTAGGATCACATCAAAGAAACTTAGTATCATCTTTAATGTCCAGCCCATATTAAAGTTGCCTAGTGATGCACCATCATTGGTATTTATTTAAATCTGTATGAAAACTAATTTTTTTTCAGCCTCTGAGAGGTTAATATCGTTGCTCTAAAGCGACCAAAAATATATTGAAAAACACATGCGATTTTCCCACTTATTCTTTTCTCTATCCTCCCCTACACCTCTCAAAGTGATTTTTTTTTTTTTTTTTTTTTTTTTTTTTTTTTTTTTTTAGGTCACACACACGTAGGGCAGAAGCCAGACGGCATTTTAATCTGCAACTCAAGCGCATTGTCCTGGGCGGGCTCCCGGGTCTTGGCAGGAGATGATGGGCTTGCCAGGGGGCTGTGTTTCTCCCTCTGAGCGTTTGCTGATTTAGATCCTCGTGACCTTTAATAACGCCACGATGAGCGGCAGCCTTCTGCTTCGTCTGTACTCCAACGCCAAAGCAGCGATTCCTCCAAACTAGGTTTCTCAGTGAGTTGTGTTGACTGACCCTTTTCAGGAAAGTGGCCACAGAGTCTGCGTGCGCGAAAAAGCGAAGGCCTGTGTAAGCAGTGGACATATCTGTTTTCCAAAGAAATGAGTGAGACAGTGACGGTTCCGTTTTCTAGACTCAGAATGAGCAACACTTTCTTCTCTGTTCTCATACGCTCACGAGCACCTCCAGTACAATGTTGAATAATTGTTATTACCGAGATAGATAATATTTGTAGAGCAGTTGCCGCGTACGAGGCATGACCTAATATACCCCATGGGGTAGTGTGGTGACTGATAATAGCCCCCAAAGATGTCCATGTCCTAATCCTCAGAACCTGTGACTGTTATTTTTATGACCAAAAAAGCAGATGTGATTAAATTAAAAGTTTTGAGCTGGGGAGATTATACTGAGTTAGCTGGGTGGACCATAAATGCAATTTCAAGTGTGCTATGAGAGGGCGGGAGAGGGAGATTTTACAGAGAAGAGGTAAAAGCCGTGTGACTGCGGAGGCAGAGGCTGAATGATGCAACCACCAGCCGAGAGCAGACGGCAGTGCCAGAAACTGGAAGAGGAAAGGGATTCTCCCCTAGATCCTGGGGGAGCATGACTCTGCTCACCCCTTCAGTTTGGCCCAGCAAACCTGATTTGAGATTTTTGGCCTCCAGAACTATGAGAAAATATATTTCTGTTGTAGGCCACCACATTCGTGGTCATTTGTTACAGCAGCCACAGGAAACAAACACAGGTAGGTACAAGGAACATCATCATCCCCACCTTACAGGTAAAGAGCCATCCCAGCAGGGATCTTGACCATTCAGGAAGCATTGGCTACGCCCGGGGGTTGTTCAGCATGGCTGTGGTCTGTCTATCTGACTCCCACAGGAGGCAGGGAGTTGTGGACTTTGAGTGCCACGAGCGAAGGGGCCATCTTTCATTCTCTGCAGACCCTGGTTCTAGGCACACTAATAAGCTTTCTAGAAGCCCCTTTGGGTTGATCTAGTAATTTCTGCTGCAGGTGTGTTGAACTTTCAGGACTGAGTTAGTTCAATGGATTTATTCTATTATCTATCTATCTATCTACCTAACTACCTACCCACCTATCTACCCATTTACCTACCACTCCATCTCTCCAATCATTCATTTATCCATCTATCCATTTGTCTGTCTATCCATCTTCCACTCCTCTTCCGTTCTTTTAACTACCCATCCATTCATCCATTCAACCACCATTCATCCCCCCATCCATTTGTCTTCTCATTCACTAATAAATAGTAGCTGAGGTCAAGAACGGGATACTTAAAAATGGGATCTTAAACATGGGCTTGGGAAGTGCAGGAGACAGGAACACAAACCCAGCTGCAACACTGGGGAGCAGGGGAAACCCAGGCGGGGGGCCAGAGTCTGCGTGGGAAGGTTAGCACAGGCTAAAGGGCAGCCAGTTAAGGGGAAGTCAAGAGCTTAAAGGAATCTGGGAACAGAGGACACTTGAAGGTCAGTGCAGGTAGCTCTGATCGCAGGAGATAGGGTTCTAGGACATCAGGGAACAGCTGCACCTGCGTGTGAATGGGGAGCTTTAGGGTAGCTAAGAAGATGAAACAGGGGCCCCAGACAAGGGAATCGGATGTGACAGGCGAGAAAGAAACTCAAGCCACCATCATTTGAAGTACAGGGTAGGGAGAAAAGGCTCAGAAACAAGGAAGAAAGAAACCCAGGTGCCCAACGTCAACCTGATGACACAGTCATAGTTGGTGCCCAAGGTCAGCCTGACAGTCAAGGCCACAGCTGTTATTCAAGGTCAGCCTGAAGAGTTGCCCAAGCACTAGTGCTGAGACACCAGAGGCCTGGGCTGGAGCACCTGTCCTGGGTGAGATGGGTGGGGTTGGCCCTACTAAGGGGGTTCAGTGGTGCCAGCTGAGGACAGACAAGAGCAAAGAGGTTGGGGACCAGACTGGGCAGAATAGGGACTAGTTTTGAAGAAGCAGGGGTTGGTTCCAGCTGCTTGCACTGAACCGTGGCTGTTTAATTCAGTTGCACACATATCTAATTCAATTGCACACGTATTCTGGGCACTTGGGGCACATGCATATGAGACACAGCTCCTGACCTTTGGGAGATGGCAGTCAATGAGGGAGACAGATTAACACAAAGTCCTACCGACTGGCTAAGAAACGGGTGCCGTGGGAGATCGTTGGAGGTGTGCGGCCTGGTGGGTGGGTGGATTAGACTTCCCCTCGGTGTCCTTTCCTTCTCGCCCTCCAGCACTGTGGCACTCAGCAGAGGCTGGCAGGGCTGGGTATCTGCCCTCCCCAGGGTGGTGGGCACCTGAGGGCAGGCACAGTATCTTTTGCATCCTTCCTGGGAAATGGGCAGGCACTTTGAGAACAGCAAGTGCTCGAACAACTGCTGTGCAAATGGAGAAATGGACGGTCATGTCAGGCGATGCTCCCGCACGTGGCGTCCCAGGCGCTGAAGTGCAAGTTCTGGTTTGGTAGGTCTGGGCTGAGCCCTGAGATGGTGTGTTTCTAACCTGCTCCCAGGGGACCCGATGGTGCTGGTTGCAGTGTGAGTAGCAAGAATGCAAAATAGTCTTATCACCATTTGGTGGGGAATTATGTTGGAAGTTTTGGGTAGGCCTCAAAAAAAAAAAAAAAGATGGTTCCTGAGGTTGGCTGGTCGTGAAAGACCAAAAGCAGACACTCAAGTGGGGAAAGAAAACACTAGGGTGACCCGATTGCGACCCCAGATTCACCTCTGCTTAATCTCACGCCACTCGCCCGCCACGGCACCGCGCTGCCTGTGACGCTGGCCGCTCGCACCGTCAGCTCTGTGGACGTAAGACTAAGTTCAAGAGCAGCACTGCTTTAAAAAAATTATGTCTGAGTTTCCCTTACATATTCAGTGGAATTCTACTGGGGATTTATGTTTCAAAGATGATGCAGAATATAATCAGAATGGAGTATTGAGACTTTTTTCAGAATAAATGAGTGAGGTTTTATGGAGTTTCATAGAAGAGAGGGGGTCACCAGAGGGCATTTGGCTTTAAGCTTCCAGGTAATGATTACTTGGGTGGGGGTTGGGGGGAAGATTGAACTAGGTGAGAGGACAGGGACCAGACGGAGAATGTGAGAAGAGAGCCCTCACACTTCTGGTGGAGGGGATTGCCCATAATTAGTTCCACTCTTTTAAGAAATCACCTAAAATATAGAAGCTTCTGATGCTCAAGGTGGCTCTCAGTGGCTAGATTATCTCATTACCTTTGGGTTTTCATTTGCCTTTGTGGCTAGAATCTGGTACCATCCCCATCCCCCTCCACCGATGAAAATAGCCCTCAGAGCTAACTTTTTCTTCATAGTCTTATCAACCGACTTTCACCTCATTCTGAAAGAGTGCCCAGGGCTTTCCTGTGAAGTTAGGTGGCGGCTCAGCTCCCAGTTTGTGGGGCTTGAGTCTCTCTAAGAGTGGGCTGGGTCTTTTGTCCTGTGCCGGGCTGCCATTTGCTCTAAGCTACTCTGGTTGGTCCTGGCTCTGGCAGTTGCATTCATCCTCTTATTGGGACTCATTTGTCACTATTGCAACCCTGTGACTCTAGAAGTCAGATGCCAAAAACTTCCAGCCATGCAGAAAGTAACCGTGAAAATCAAAACGAGGACAAAAAGGGCTCAGATCCACACACGAACCTAGGTCCACAGACGGGAACTGAAGGCCAGACCTTCAAGCCCGTGCCGTGGTCAGGGGCAGACTTCCAGTTTTTGCTCAAAGACCACTGATCTCAGTCTACGTGCAGTTCCAACTTTCTCGCTGTGAACGCTCTCAGGCCGTAACAGCTGGTTGCGCTGCCAGGGACAGGCCTGCTGGGAGCCGCTGAGGAGTCACATGCATTCAAGGGAGTGATAAAAACAGAGAGTTCTGGGCCAGTTTATGTCAATGCAAACAGTTTTGTACGCTTTGATAGGCCTACGTCCTCTGCCAATCAAGTCCCCAAATTTGACTGGGGCAAAAGGAAGAAAGGGGGGATTTTGGCTTCTCTATATAACTGCAAAAGTGGTGAGATTATAGATGATGTTTTTATGTTGCGTCTATTTTCTCAATATTTTTCAAAAAATTTCTAATGGGAAATATTTTCCTTCCCGCCTTTGCCTCCTCCGTCACTGCCTTCTTCCTGCCCTTGAACGTGCCTGGCTTTTCCTGCCCCAGGGTGTCTGCACACGCTGTTTCCACCGTAGCTCCTATTCCCACTGCCACCGCCTGTTACGCCACGTGACCACTTGCACTGCGGCGACGGTCGCTGCCAATCACACGGTCGCTCCTGCAGGTGCCATTGTTAGCCCTGTGATGTCACTGCGGTGACGGTGCCGGGAGGGCTGCCGCTGCCCGAGCCGCTGCTGCTTGTCAGCGCTGCGCTTGCACGTGGAGGGAGGCATGCCCTCCCAGCTTCCTTTTAGGTGCCGTCCTCTGCCTTAAGTCCTGGGATCTTGGGCTGGTGTCTTTTAGGAACAGCCAAGGTAGGGGTCAGCCTGGAGTGTCCACCGCTCACTATGTAAGGGTGATCTCACCTTGAACCTGAGTTCAGCTGGATGGAAGGGATGGCTTTACATCACGGAAGCTCAGACTTGCCACGGCTATTTCCTTGCCTCAACTTGGGGGCCCCAGTTTTCCTGTGGGCCCCACTTTTTAACTTTGGTCAGGCACCCAAGCTCACTTCCGACTCCTCAGCTGTGAAAGCTCCATGTTGAGTGTCTGTTCAGCGACAGTTTAGAGTTTGTTATACGTTGTTCGTTATAAAGAGCAAGGTTTCAAACCCCTTGTTCTTATAATCATCCAACATTTGACACATGTTACAGGTAAAACATTCTTTTAAAGCAGAGAGTTTCAACACTTTCCATCTCATGGCACATACAACCTGATTACTAAAATTCTGCGGCACACCAAAAAATACTTTTTTTTGCTGATTTGACCAAAAATAGGTATAATTTTGATTACTTTATGAAAAATTGCCTTCCCTTTTTGGTCCAAAGTGACTTTTAAAAAATCAGGTGCTATACTCGTATATAAGGATTTCTTATATACAATTAACTAATCAGTTGCAACCTTATTATGCAACACAACCAATAAGATGCAACTCTAGTGTATGCCCTATATATTTATGGTTTCAGACAGGGCACTCACACTGGATGGCTCTTGTTGTGTTGGCTGTTGTTTTTTAATTTGACAATCTAGGGGAAAAGAGGTCAGTGTGCCTGACTAAATAGTTGGGTACCGTATGTTTTAAAAACTCTTGTGTGGTTCACCAGTTGAAAGTCGCTGTTTTAAAGGGATGTGCCCGAGTCAGCAGGAATGCGAGGCTGGGGCCAGAGGGTCCTGGCTGTGTGAGCTCAGCTAAATCACATTGCCTCTCTGAGCCTCTGCTGCTTCTTCCATGAAGTAGGGGTAAAACAGCACCTGTCTCCGGAGATCGAAGTGAGGATTAATGAGATCATGCCGCTGAAAGTGACGCAGAAAATCCCATAAACACCCATTATTTTTGCACTACTTTAGGGATGGCAGCTCCTTGAGATACTTTCCTCTTTCCAGCTTTGGCTGGTGACCGGCACGTAGCAGAGGCCAGTGCCTGTGCGTGGAGTGAGTGAATGAGGGTCCCAGCCTGGCCTCACAGGCGCACGCCGGCCCTCTTCTTTCTCTGTCTCGCTCTGCTCCCCCGGACCCTCCCCCCTCTATGATGACCCCCTTCCTCAGGTGGGGCTGCCTTGGTGTCTCTCCTTCCTCTCACACACCTTGCTCTCAGGGGCTTCTAGCGTCAGTCATTTATACCTCCATGCTTTTTAAATCAACAGAGCATCTATTTCCTTTAGCGCAACTACAGGGGGTGTGTTTTCTTGCTTTTAGGACTAACCAGTTCTTTTTAAAAATATTTTATTTATTTATTTTTAGAGAGGGGGGAGGGAGGGAGGAAGTGAGGGGGAGAAACATCGATGCGCAAGACAAACCTAGATCAGTTGCCTTTCGCACACCTGGGACCTGGGCCTGTGCCCTGGCCAGAAATCGAACCAGCGACGTTTTGGTTCCATTCCTGGCCAGGGCACATGCCAAGAAGCTCAGTCCACACCAACCAGGGCAGGACTAACCAGTTCTTGATGAAAGGATTTCAGATGAGCGGGCGTGAGGGCTGTTTAATTACAGCCACGCCTGTGGGAGGCGAGCAGCCCGACTCCTGCGGAGCCGTCCTTACCCACCGTGGGCCTAATACAGGCCCGGGACTGCAGGAGTGGTTTTGAAGGGAATCTTGGCCTGGGCTCGCCACCCTTTTTGTCAATGTTTAACGAAGGGCTCACAGCCAGCCTCCCAGTGAGGGGGCTCCTGAAAGTGGTGCGTGCACTGCAAACTGAACTCAGGAAAGCACCTCATAGATTCTTTTTTAATCAGACCAGACCTTGAGCTTCTCTTCCTCCTGACCTCGACGCAGATGCTCTTTAAGGTCTGCCCGGCTCCGCTCCTCTCTCACTCCATGTTGTTCTTTACCCTGGAGCCATGGCCAGTTAACTGATACGACATCCTCCTGTAGACTGGAAAAAGGCACCCCTCCTGGGAAAGTGGGTTAGAAGAAATAACCCTGCTAGGTGAATGCAGACCAGCTGGCAACTGTGATTTTTGCAGGAAAAAAAAGCCCCTAGCTGCAGACAGGGAGCACCCAGCTTGCAGTTTTAACTCTACGTGGGAGCCGGCGCTTTGCGCGGTGCACAAAGTGCTCCGCTGTGGGTGCGGCCCTGCTGCGAACGCCGGAGCCGCTGACCATGAAATCTCTGTGGTGCCGTCTCTTGCCAGCCGTGCAGGTATGGGCCTCACCTACACCCGGTTGCTCCACTGCAGCCGGAAAACACTCACAAACTAATGACATGGAATTAAATGCCCCCAAACGAAATTTCTAGGTGACATTTACTTCCCCCAAACCAAATGTGTTTTCAAAACCTGCTCCTATAAGTAAACCCTCTCCTGATTCACTTTCTCCAGGAACGTTGCTTCCGTTTGCCTCCTTTTGAGTCCATGTTATGTTATGCAAACTGTACTTTAAAACATCCTTTCCAACACTTTCCGACTTGATGTGATGTCCCGGGGTGCTGTCTCCAGGTGCTGGTTTCCGGGGTCTCAGCAAAGGCTGGCACCACTGCGTGGTCTTATCACAAACTACTAACGGGCTTTTGGGACCTCATTCTTGAGCTTCGTCTGTTTGATGTGTACCTGTACCGACAGGGTGATGTGTAAGCAGATGTTCAACGAAGTGGTTTTCAAAAAATTGGAGAATATCGTACAAACTGAGAATCTCAAAAGTATAACTACAGAGGGATGCCTCTGGGTAAATATTGGGAATCACCCCTTTACCCAAATATATCTCTAGGGCTTGAACATGTAGGTGTTTTTAAGACTCCTCCCGGTTCACCACGGCCTTGAGTCTCATACCTTTCCACCCTAGTGTCTTCGCACTGCTGCCCAGCTCACACCCCCTCCCTCTGCACTCGCCCCCTGCTCCACATGGCTGAGTCAGGGTGTTTAGATTTGGCGGGTCCTGGGCTCGAACCCTGCCTCCACCCTCTGTCGTCGACTCTGATGACATTGGAAAAATGGCTTAACTCTGAGTCTCACATTCATTCCTCCCCTATAAGGTGGAAGGGATAGAAGTAACCACTTCAAAGAGCAGTTTAAAGATCAAAGGTGATCACATGAGCAAAGAGCTTATAAAAGTGCTGGGCACATAGTGAACCCTCAGTGAAACAGTAATTACTGCTTTTATCACCGAGTCTCACTTTCGTGTGACAGTCAGCATCCAGTTTAGTGTCTTGCACATAATAGGTGCACAGTAATATTTCCCTTTATGGTTTGCAAAGAGAAACTGCATACACATCCAAGAAGCACACGCAGGAAATACATGTGTATTGCTGAACAATGTCAACAATAAAGAAAACTGTGGAAAGGGAAAAAGCTCCCCTTTCCTCAGATTCCCAAGCCAGAGGTAGCGGATACTCGTGGTGGGCCAGCACCCTTCCCAGACGTGTGCGTGCGCTCGTACTTACAAAAATAGGGTCACCCCAGGCACGTTGCCCTGTGCCTTGCGGCGTCTGGATTTTGCACATGGAGGGATGTTTACCGGGATGTGGGCCCAGAGTGATCTGCGCTGGACGAGCCCTGTGTCTGGGGTTCCTGCCTGGGCGGGGTGGGGGGGTATCAGAATGATGCCTAATTTTCTTGGTTGCTTCAGATGATGCCACCTTGTCCTGTTACGGAGGAGAAAGCGGGGAGGGCATGTGTGCTGTTTCCCTCTACGGAGGACTAGCACAGCGTGAAGACTCTGAGGCGGAGAAGGTGGCTTTTGCGGCTTTCGGCTAAAACCCCACAGCACGAGACCCAGGTTGAATACGGAGGAGTTGTGCCTTTGGTCTTAGCTCTCTCTTGGTGCCACAGGCGAGAGAAAGAACTTCTTAATCAGGATAAAAACAGTTATTTTGCAAAAAGGGCAAACTGAAAAAAAAAGTTTTAAGGAGCATTACAGTTATAGAAATGTGTCGCCTAAAATACTTTGTAACGGTTTGTGGGAATGCTGTGAGCCGAATTATGAAAGAAGGGCTTGGGCGAGCGCTCTCGGGGGCCATCTAAAACACCAGGCCTGCGCCCAGAGAGCATGCCCGATCCACCCTGGAGATGTCACAACACACAGCTGTCAGGGCCACCCTGATGCGGGACCCCCAGGGATGTAGCCGTGGCCTCCCAGCTTCACGTTTGGAGGGGTGAACGAAGGATGCACCTCAGAGCCGCTGACACCTCTGCCTGCCTTCCGAGGGGCCCAGCGGGCTCTCTCAAAAGCTGGAATCTTAAAGGAAAGTTTTGCACTTTGATTAAGAAGGAAATAAAAAGGTCCACCCATACTTCCTCAATTGTCATGGCTCTTTCACCACTGGAATGATGAAGACAAGGTAAAAATAGATGCAGTCACGATTTGTTACTTAGCAAGGAATGCCAGGGCCGGCTCGAACCGAGCCCCTGCATTTAGAGTCCACCCCTCAGTGTCCCGAGCTTGTCCTGGAACCCTCCGCCCGCTCCCCTGTGTGGGCCAGCCTGCTGTCCATCTCCTCTCCAGCCTAGCTCCTGCTCTAGAATGAGTGCTTTCCCTGCCACACTGTGGCGGGGTCGCCCTTCCCCCGCCCCCCACCAAGATGAGAGAGGGGCGAGAAGCTGCCAGCCGGCGGAGCGAGCGGCAGACGGGAGCCAGGGAGCCGAGCCGCACGCCAGCTCTGAGACCCGGGCAGTCCGAGTTAACTTCACTGGACTTGAGTTTCTGCATCTTTAACACAGGGGACAGGAAGCCCACCCCTCTCTAACTCACAGGGTTGATGTGGGGCTTCAATGACACGGCAGGCAGCCAAGCTCAGCGAGAACGGCGACGATGCAGCGACTGACTGCTCACTGCATCTTTGAACGGCTGGATTCGGCAGGCACCTTGGCGTGTCCCAAAGATCTGCTCGTTTCTCTTCCCTTCTCTGTGTGTTTCATCCTGGGACGTGCAGCCCCTAGCATGATGCCACAGGGGGCCCCAGCTAGGGTCTGCCAACCTGGATGGATGGCTGTAGGACTGGGTTTTCACGTTGACTCTCCGAGCACCGAGAGAGCCCGCTAACTGCCGGGCAAGGCATGGGGCGCTGGGCTAAACAAAGAGACACACATGGCCAACGTTCTGGACAACCAGCAACCAAACAGACAGATGTAGAATGACAACCTGAAAGGAAAAATAGGGTGCCCTCTGGAGTGATGAGGTGCCTACTCCAGATGGGTGCTCAGAGGAAGCCTCTTTGAGGGAGTCCGTCTAGGCTGCACCCTGGAGCACAGGAAGAACCGGCTGGGAAGGAAGAGGACTGGTGTTGAGGGTGGGAGAGGGCTGTCCAGGAGGACAGAATAGCCAGTGCAAAGGCCCTGGGGACCAACGGGCCTTGTGCGTGGGGGGAGACTCGGAGGCAGGTGTGGTGGGAGCCACTCGGACTGGCTGGACGCCCTGGGTGGGGTCAGAGATGGTGGCCTCCGTGATTCTGCAAAGCCCCCAGAGAAGCCTAAGAGTGGGGCCTTGGGCCTCGGTGGGTGGGAACCCACCAGCTCCAGGAAGACTCTTAAGCAGAGGAACTTGGCAGAAACCCAACTTCTCTAAAAATATTATAAGCCCACGGCCCGCAGGGGCTGGATTGCGAGGCTCTCTCACAGGCAGGTCCCTGACCGTTGAGACCCAGTGCGGTCCTGACGTTGAGCAATCGGGCTCTGCCCTGGCCCTGCACCGCGGCCTGCCCCACCCTGCCCCACTCCCTGGGAAGGAAAGGAGACGAGCGGAGAAGGGCGGAGAGGCAGCCACTGCTGCGCTTGTGTGTGCGCCTGTGACACATGTGTGGCTGTGCGTGAGTGTGACTGTGTACAAATGTGTGTGCAGGAGTGTGCACATGTGGCCTCCTGTGCTAGTGTTAGGCCAGTGAGTGGCTCCCCCAGCCCTTCTTGAAAACCAGGGTCCCAGGATGCTCCCTGGGTGGCCTGTTCTCCAAGGGCAGTCAGGACAGCCCTCGGCCGGGCCTCAGCATGGCCCCTGGTTTGCTGTGGTCTGGAAGGCACAGACCGTTATAATGATAAAGTAACTGATTCACTGAGCTCTCACTCTATGTGCCAGGCTCTGTTCATAGCACCAGTCCATGTAAGCCATGACTCTGGGAGATAAGAACTATATTGAGACCCATTGGAGGGAGGGACCAGAACTGAAGTCCAGAGAGGTGAAGTCATTTTCCTGAGGCCACACAGCGATGGGGCAAGGAGCCAGGAAGCTTGGATCCATCCAGGGCTGATGCCCTAAGACTGCACTCCACTGCCTTGTGGGAGAGTGACAGCTGAAGCCACTTTCTCTTGCTCATGTTTAGCTTGCAAGGTGGGACCCTTGGCCTCCTCGGAGCTTCTAAACCCTTTGGCCACTCCACAGGGAAGCCTTACTCAGGCCTGACTTAGGGCTGGAGAACCATAGGGACAGGGGTGCGGCTCTAAGGCCTCCAGCTAAGGACCACTCCGGTTGGATGGGAGCCTTTGCCCACCTGTCTCCAAGGTCTTGTCCCTTCTGGGGCATTTCAGGGAGATAGCGAAAATCCGGCATCTCGCTGACGCCTCGGGAGAAGCTCAAAATCTGTCTGTCAGACAGTCCAGGTGGAGTCGAAGCGAGGCTCTGCGACTCACGGAAGACGCCTGTCCCTCCCACCTCCCGTTCCTCCCGGGTCAGTGCCTCCTGCCCCGGAGGAGGGACGGCCATGTGAGCTCTGACTCCTTCCTCACGTCCAGCGTACAGCAGTTCAGAGTTGGCTTTTTGCGGTTAGTCGTGGCTTCCTCCCACGCAGAGTGGAGCGTGTGGGGGTGCTGGCCTCGAGCTCTGTGGGCATGCAGACCGTCACCTCTGTTCCTTCTGGGTCTGTCCACAATGGTCACGTGCATGAGGGGAGAATGACACAGGTGGCCCTAGTTCCTTCATGCCAGGTGGCAATAGTGGCACTGGCTTTGAGAGCTTTGTGGCGTGGCACCCCAGCCCAGGTCCGGGAGCCCCACTGCGTGGCTCCCCCTCCAGCCCGCTGCAGACTTTCCAGCCGCAGGGCCGCCGACCCTCCCAGTGCCTTGAGTTCCCCGTTAGGGACACGAGGACAGTAACAGCCTCTGCTTCTGGATGTGAGGACTCGTGCTTTCCTCGTGTGACATTGCTGGCACTGAGCTGGCATGCAGCTGTGATTGTGGCCTTCTCAGAGGAGGGGGGGAGGTGCTCTGAGCTCTGGCTCGGCCAGGAACTGGCAGCGACCTGCAGTCCCAGCGGCCCATTTTGCAGATGGGGGATTGAAGCTCACATGTTGGGATCTGAGGATGGATCAGATCCGGGCTTGGCTACCGAAACCTCTCCCTCCTCCTCTCCCACCCTCTGGAATATCGTGGAAGCCAGTGTGCTCCCTGTGTTTCCCCCAGGGGAAGTCAAGTGAAGACCGACAGCGCAAACACTGTTACCTTCCGCCCTGGGGAAGGCAGGGGGTGCTGCTCAAATGTCCCAGCTCACAAGGGGACGTCCCTGGGCCCGCTTCTTTCTGACAGCTGAGATGAAGACTGGAGAATGATGTAGAGCCAGTAGGGCTGCCAGAACTTTCCAGAATCAGATGGCGTGGAGACTGGGTCACAGGCTCTGGTGTCAGAGGTCTGGCTCACCTCCTGGTTTTGCCAGGAGTCTCACATCATTCTGGTAGATGACTTAACCTCACTCTGCCTCAGTTTACCTATCCTTAAGGGCTTTTGTGAGCATTAAGGGGGCTTGCCCTGGTGGATAACCAACCTTCATAAATGCATGTTACTATCACTGTCTTCTTTGCCCTCTCATTTTATAGGCTGGGAAACTGAGGCCTGGAGAGAGGAAGTGACTTCCACGAGCATCCTCTGTTCTTCGCAGCAGTGTGACCGCAGAGCTGACAAACCTTTATTCCTTCTCACGAAGGGTGTTTTGCTTTAGGGCCCATTTCTCACTCCTCAGAGCACGGGGGTGGGGGTTGAGGTGGGGGGAGAGGCAGCCCACATGGTTGTTAACGAGCCCTCACAGAACAGGGGCTGGGGGCTTCACGTCTCACTCAAGGGCTGCTGGCCGGCTTCTCTCACTGGTCTGCTCTTACCGCCTTCCACCTGGGCTCCTTGGTCAGCTCTAGTCCTGGTGCAGTGCGGACCCAGCTGCGTGGCCTTGGGAACAGTCCCCAACCACTCTGGGTTTCAGTTTCCTCCTCTGCAATACCACGGGAGGGGCTCCCCCAGCCCCCAGCCCGGTCAGACGTCATCACGTCTTCACGCTGAAATAGAGCAGCGTTTTCAAGGGATTTTCTTTGAGGCCCCATTGGCCTAAAGAACACGCTGAGAAAATTTCACGACCAAATGATATTGATTGCTTGAATTAGTCCCCCAATTGCTTTCTCCCTTGACCCACGGGTGAGAGACAGTAAGCATTTATTCATCTGCTAACACAAAGCAACGTAAAAAAATCCTGAACATGCCATGGGCTCCATGCAGAAAACCTGGAAAGCACAGGAAGACACAAAGTTGGGGGCGGATAAAACTCCCCAAACCAAGAGAAAGTGAAAAGGGGGCTCAGACAGACGCTGATAAAACAGGATACGGAGCTGTCATAAAAACCGTCACCACTTCTGGGAATGCGTTCCTGCCTGGGTTTTGGGGAGCCATAAAACGTCAGGGTGTTGTCTTCTCGGAAGCCATCTGAAGCCTGCTGGAGGAAATCCTCATTTTCTAGACCCTTCTCCAGATGTCTAGTTATCCACGATGTGGTGGCAGCCCTGGACTGGCCCTCTGGGGTGTCGCACAGAGGTGACAGGGTGCCCTAGAGCCAGACTGCCTGGGCTGGACCCTCTTTCTGCACCAGTCTTCTAGGTGGCCTTGAAAGGGTTTCTTCACTTCTCTGGGCCTCTACTTCTTCATCTGTGAAATGGGGCTCCTGGTAAGTCGATCCATGTGAAGTGCTCGGGACAGACGTGTGCACCCATGGCGGCTGTTACTGTGGCTCTCGCTACACCCCGAGCATGAGCTGGATGAAAACAGTTGCTTTAAGAGCAACACGTGGGAGAGAAGCCGCTCGAGGAAGACCGAGTAGCCATCCCTGGGGCTTCCGCGTCTGCCCAGGAGCTGAGCGAGGCATGTGCCACTCCCCGTTTGGTTCGTGTTGTTGGCTTATTTATTTATTTTTTTTAAACAAAGCAATGCCAAAACAGAGCTCCAATGGCAAATAGAAGTTTAACACTCTGTGGTGGATGTCTTCCTTTAAAGTCCATGACCGTGTGCGTGGAGGCATCTAGAAGCCTACACTTGAGACTCTTTGCCAATGAGGGTGCAGGCCTGTCCCACTGTCTGCGGCTCTGGCCCTGTTGACCCTCGGTCTGCTGTGCTGACATCCTGCAGCACCCAGTAGGTGCCCAGTGAGTGAAAAAATGAACAAATGAATGAATGAATGGGGCTCGGCCATCATAGGAAAAGGCACAATGACTGGAACACTTCCTGGTGTCTAAGCTTGGGGCTGCCATCAAGGTTTGATACTTGTGCCCAAGGTCCAAATGGTATCAGCGCTTATCCTGATGAGGGGCCACCTACACCCGGGCCATGGCCTCGGCTGTCACTATTTGTTCAACTGTCTCTATCATTTTCACTTTCTTTCTTACCCTTGCAATTCCAAATCCACATGCCAGCAGGGCAGGGCCATAGAAGGACTCGCCTCAGCAAAATGCTTGGGGGTTGCTGGCTGGGAGCTTGGTTTGTAGGGAGGGGGTGCTGGAGACTGAGGTGCTGAGGTGGGCCCCAAGGAGGTCTCACTGACATCTGCTTTCTTTCCCTGGCGGCCAAGTGATGGCAGAGGAGGACATCTGGGAGTGTGCAGACACGAGGACCCCTTCCTGCCCAGCACACTTTTGTAAAGCCCCACCCCCTCGCCAACGGATGACCCTGGAGAGTCAGTCCAGCTCCAGATGGAGTCTGGGGTCACTGAGAAGGCACTGGGGTAGCTGGGACAGCAGCCATCAGATGGCCTCTCCCACCTCGTGGGACTCCTAGGCTTGAGGATCCCAAGGGAAGCAGCACCCCCTGCTGGCTGGTCATGGCGCCCCCTTCACAATTTCCCTGACCCTGAGAGAAGCGGCAGCCCCCAAGGCAGCGATGAGCAAACATGCTACAGTCCCAGGGCATCAGGGCGGTGAGTGCTGTTAAAGAGGCGGCTCCCGCAGATGCACCACGGCCACGCACTTCCACTCCTGGACATGCGTTCCCAACACGTTCCCACCCGGGACCATCAGGGGACCCAGATGAGAGTTCTCTGTGCATCTGACGCCCACAGTGAGGGGAGGGCAGCGTGCTAGGCGCGCCCCACGCAGGGCTTGCAGCCATTCAGACTGACGGACAGGCAGCAGCACAAATGAATTAAAAACAAAACGCCAAGTTAAAACAGAAAGAGCCAGAATGGGAGCACAACACAAACCATGTATTCGTTGGGAATAAATGCATGGATAAATATTGGGCGGAGTCACGTAACACTGCCAATTGTTTTCCTGCTTTTTTTGGAACCTACAAAAATGGTAGTGTCGTATCCCATAGACTTACAAACTGCGGTGTGTTCACAGAAGAGAGAACAGAGCCTGAGAACGAAGGGTCTGCAGCTGCACGGAGCAAGGTGGATGATCGCCCGAACACAGTGTTCAGTAACACAAGCCAGAAACAAAACCTCCCGCACTCTGATTCCATGCATGCAGAGCTCAAAACCAGGCAAACCAACCCACAGTGTCAAATGCTAGAATGGGGGTTACCCTTGGGGGGCGAGGAGTGGCTGGGAGGGGCACAAGGAGGGTTCTGGGGGGCTAATAATGGGCCATATCTTCATCCAATGCTGTCATGCTCGGCATGTGAAAACCCATCAAGCCCCACGCTGGGACATGTGCAGCTTTCTGTACCGATGCCACACATCAGGGGAAGCTCAGGGATGCGTGCCCCCGGAGCAGCAGTGATGCTTGGAAGGGCACCGAGGACAGCGGGACGTGGGTGCAATGTGGTGAAGAGTCACCCAGGGTGGAGAGGACTTTTCCTCTGCTTCCTGGGCATCCTAGGTGATGTGTGTGTGTGGGGGGGCCAGGTGACAGCAGAATTCCCCCCCCCCCCCCATTTAAGACCTCCCCGGCACTGCTGCATTGCTGGGGGCCCGGCCCTGGCTGGCAGTGAAGGAGGAAAGTCCCCACTGGTTTCTATTTCTTGCCACTGAAAGGGCTGCAGGTATTTGTTCCTGAAATGCATGGCTGAGTTAATTTTACACCACGAGTGAGACGCTGCAGAGAGAAACGAAACGGCCAGCCCGGGGTGGGGGTGGGGCGGGGCGGGGGGTGTCCAGTTGGAGCAGTACGGGAGCCCTGGCCAGACGGCGGCTGGGAGTGGCGCCCAGAGGCTGAGAGAGGTGGCCGTGGGAGCTCCGAGTCCCCCGAATAATGATTTATAGCCTCGGAGTGGGGAGTAAGAACTACACCCTGGGTCTCTTTTTGGCTGTCACTCACTGGACTTCATGGGCCTTGGTTTCCCCATTTCTAAGGGGAGGGGCTTGGTGAAATGGTGTCCCCAGACCCCAGGGCCACTGTGTTTCATCGTCGTTTGGTTTGCCTTCTCTCATTTTATGGACGGATGACACCCCGTAGCAGAAAAAGTTGCATCGTGTTTGGGTTTTTAGGAAAACTCAAATGAGCAAACAAGCAAACAAACATGTAACGAGTGGCCCCGCGGTGGGCACAGGCCGGTGGGCTGCCCCTCTTCACACCGAGAGCTCAGGTGGAGGCCGTCCAGGCTTTGAGGACAGGGCGCCCCGAAGGAGGGCTTGGTGACTCGCCGCCCGGTGTCTCATGTCAAATGACACCGTCTAAAGAGAACCCATCTTCACTCTGGCTGTTTGGTGACTTACACAATCACCCAAAATGCTTCCGCAGGTCTCAGCACAGTCCGAAGACATAAAGGATTTTTAAAACGTCTGTAAGCAAAGCCGACAATCATGTTCACTCACAGCAGAATTCCTTTTTCTCCTGGTGGCATAGGTGGATGCGAAAGGGGAAAAGAAAAAACAAATTCTCTCTGAAACTCTTCTTTGTAGTCGTGAGCCTCGCTGACTCACACCGTGCTCCTCAGAAGCTGCCTACCCTTCTCCCAAGAGAAAGTGGTGTTTCTGACACTATTTAGCCAGCAGAAGTGGGGCCTCGTGTGCTTCCCCCCCCCCCCCCCCCCAGACAGCAGTTAGATTAGATGAAAGGCTTGGGTTAAGGAGCACAGCGGTGGCCCCCGTGAGGAGGATCATCTCCAGTGCCTTGGAACTCCGGGAATTCCAGAGCGCATCGATGTTGTGACGCAAGTTAGATATCGCGGAGCCTCAGCCTCAGCCTCAGTGGGGTGCGGGGGTGGGGGGCACGGTGGGAAAGGCGAGGGGGGAGGCAGCGGGGTCTGTGCTCAGACACAGCGGCTTTCATTAGCAGGGATTTTCTGGGCCTTCGTCTCATCGTTAGTCTGGGTTAAGTACCGTTTCTCGATGGCTCGTGGACTTCGATGGCGGTTGGGAGGTTAATCATTTAACCATGCAAGCTGCTCTCTCAGGAGAAGGTGGCTTCTGGGCTTTCCTGTAAGCGGGTGGGTCGTAAATGAAGGATGACTAATTTCAGAACGAGGATGAGGAGAAGGGGGGTCACCTCTTAAGGCCGCGAGTGCACCCGCATGGGAGCAGCCCTTTGGGCTCTCTTAAGGGGGGTGCCAGAGGGCACGAAACTCGGCTGCACCCCAGGCGTGGCACAGAACGTTACCTGCTTATCTCCTCCCGTTCCCCAAATCCTGTGTGGTGGGCGCTCTTATCGCTCCCACTTCACAGGGGAGGAAAACGGGGGCTTAGCTGAAGGGGAGCGCCCGCCGTGCTTCCCACACAGTTAGCAATGGCGGAGCCGAGCTCTGCGCGGAGACTGCTGGTGTCCAGGGTCCTGCGTGTGGTGCTCACGGGCGCTCTGTGAGTTGCGGTGACTGTCACCATTTCTGTATCTCACGTGGAGACGTCGAACTTGGAGAGACACATCTGTCCAAGGTGCTGCGAGTAATAAGTGGCAAAGCCGGGACAGGGACTGGACCTGGAGAGACCCCGTCACGAGCTCACGAGCACACAGGACGCAGGTGTCAGGGCTGGAGTTCAGGCCGGGTCTGTCTGGACCAGGTGCTGTAACTTCATGGACGGCCGACCCATAATGAACTCTCCTGGGGGTGCCTGGGCGCATTTTTTGAAAGTGATGTCACAGAATGAAAATATCCTCAGTCAAAAAATGTGCCCTGTCATTGCTTTCGGAGGCCATAACCGCCTCCGGCGCCTCCTCAGCAGGCGCCTCCTTGTGCTCCTCAGTGCTGCGCGATGGCCGCTGGGCAGCTCCTGGACGTTCGCCCGGGGCAGGAAAGTTCCACGTTCTGTGGACCCCAGCAGGTGTGCGTGTGGGCGGCAGGACCACGTGTGAATGCACACACCACGTGTCAGTTGCCAAGAGGCATCTCATTTTTCCTGCGTGGAAAGATGGGCCCTCTGGCCTCTCACATCCGCTGTAACTCATGCGCCTTCCTGGGTAGGGGCCGGGCTGCCCACCTGGGGTCCTGACCCCTCGCTGCCGGGCTGTGTCAGAGGGTTGCTCTACACGAAGCAGAAATTGCATCAGGTCTTTGTTGGAAATGGGATCAAGCAGAGAGTCGAACTGAAATACCGATTCAGACTGGAAAACACTCTGACCTCCCGTTTTGTTCTGATCATCATCGGTTTGAGAGGCCTGGAGGGTCAGTTCCAGCTTGCCTTCAGGGCCTGAAGTTTCACTAAGCTGTTTCTTCTTGCGGCTTATTGAACACACACGCACGCACTCGCGTGTGCACACACCACTTTGTGTTTTATTCCTGCTGGTATTTGGCAAGCGGGAGCTGTGGGCCTCTGGTCTATTTATTTACTCAGCAAACATTTAAGGGGACCGACTCCGTACTGTGTAAGTAACCAGGGCCCAGAGACGAGAAGAAAAGGGAAACCTGGCGCTGAGCCGTGCCCATTCCGGGGAACGCTCAGCAGCCAGTGGGCCTGGAGCAGGAAGTCTGCGTCAGGAACCCTGCGGGAGGGACCGGCTTGGGGCCCACCGCTGGGACCAGGCTGAGCCGGGAGCTGAAGCCTCGTCCTGCAGGCACAGAGCTCTGGAGATGCTGAGTGTTTTCCTGGGGGCCCGGCCATGGGCGCCCAGCTCTCTGCCGTGGACCACGTTGGAGGTCTGGTGGTCCACCCGCACCGGCGCCGGCGCTTCTCCGGGAGCCCAAGGAGGCAGGGCTGGCATCCGAGCGACAAACGGACCCACGTGCCCCCACATCCAGCTGGCCCTGCGAAATGGAAACCGGGCGCCTGGTGTTGGTTTCCTGCCCAGGAGGTGGCTCGCCCACCCCTGCCCCGCTCGGTCATGTGAGCAGCCTAGTTTAGAAGTTGGAAAAGTAGAGGGCGTTGGCGAAAGCCAGCAAAACAGCACGTGGTGGGGGTCAGGAGACAGGTAGTTCGCTCTGTCGGAACGTTCCCATCAGCACGCCCGCAGTCCTGTCAGAACAGCTCCTTGGGGAGCTGCTCTTTCTGCGTCTCCTCTCTCTTGCAGTTAAGAGTGAGCTCCTCTCCCAGGCTTCGGGTCTCTGGAAGGCAGTTTCTGGGAAGTTCACTTCCGTCGGTTCCCCTGCGGGCTGGGGCCCACCCCTTAGTAGGCAGTGACAGCCACCACTTGAGAACACCTACTGGGTGCTCTTTATTGACTCTGACGTTAGCTGAGACAGGGGTGGCCATGAGCTGCATATGACATATGGGGAAACCAAGGCACAGAAGGGCATGGAAGTGACTTGCCCAGGTTGCGAGGCCCGCAGTGGCAGAGCCCAGACGGGGGCCCTGGCAGTCTCCGAAAACTTGCCCACGTCGTGGATGTGTGGGAGGCCTCGGGGTAGCACTGGACACGGTGGGTTTTATGTCATATGAACTATAGCTCTGTTTTATTTTATCGTATTTTATTATTCTTTTTTTTTACAAACGAAAGTTTATTCAGCAAGTCACAGAGGTAGAAGCAGTGAGCCGTGGAGGAGGGGGGCCAGCTGAGCTGCGTGGGCTCAGAGAACAGGTTCCAGAGGCCAAAGAAGGGCCCTTGGGGCTCAGGGGAGAGGAAGAAAAGAGACACCTGAAGGGAGAAGGCGAGGGGAGGGGGAAGGAGGCTTGGTGGGGGCGGGTAGAGGGGGGAGAGAGACTGAGAATTGGGTTCTTCCTCTTTAAGGCTTGTATCTGCTTCCAAAAGGTGGGGATTTCAGGGGAGGCCCCAGGGGAGGATCTGAATAGATTCCTCATTAGCGTTCAGGTGTGCCCCCCTCAGGGTCGCCGTCTCCACTGATTGGCTGGTGCCAGGGGGTCATCCGTCCACGGTGCTGGTTCTGATGTCGGCCGTGGCGTGCAGCTCTGTTTTACAAGGCAGTGAAGAAGGGGGCTCTGGAGCCTCCAGAATGGGCCTCCCGCCCTCCGGGACAGAGACATCTGTCTTTTTGCCACCATCACGAATGTGCCCAGAAAGTGTCTAATGAATATTGCAAGGAAGGGAGGGAGGAGCGATGGATGGGTGGATGAGTGAGAGGCCAGGAGGGAGGCGGGGAGAGAAGGAGGAAGAAGGGAGGAAGGGGGAAAGGGAGGGAAGGAAAAAGAAATAAAAGAAGAAGGGAAGAAGACAGGTAGTGGGAGCTGGTTCAAGCCCCAGCTCAGACCCCCAGTTCCTGCGAGGTCCGGGCACAGCCCTTCTCTCTGAGCCCCAATTTCCTCAATTCTAAGGTCCCTTCCTCTCCTGATTTTAAATCTTAGCTCCACCTCTAAAGTATTTAGGTGCTTAACTACCCCATCCCACGGCAGGCCTAGAGGCCTCCGGGAGCAAATGTGGTCCCTGGCTTTTCCCCACCTGGACCTGTCAGCCAGGTGGGCCTCCCTCCTCTTCCACTGGTGGTCCCGAGAGGCTGGGCCTTCTGCAGACCGCCCCCCCCGCCCCGAGCCAGGGCGCTGTGCCCATGGCAGGTCTGGGTTTGAAGATGTGTTGCACCTCCGGAGGGAACTGGCTGAGCACCACCAATCTCATTTCAAGTCACAGGCCACCGCAAGCTTCCCACTTGAAGCCACAGTCGCCGCTGAGCCACCACCTCACAGCTCTCACCTTGCTGCTGCCAGCAGGTAGAAACCGGGATGTGGGCACCACCTTCTGTGAAACCGACTAGCTCTCTCTTCAAAGAAACCGAGCCTGCCTCCCTCCTAGGCAGTCGAAACCCAGAAAGTCATTAGTGGGTACCGGGTGAGAGAATGAAGCCAACGTGGTCCTCGCCCCCGGGAGAGGGGGCGGTGGTGCTCGGCAGGGGCGGTGCTCGCTGCGGGGAGCCCGCGGCGAGGCTCCCAGCGCACGTGGAGCACCGGTAACAGCTCATCGCCTTATGCTTGACCTGCCCTCTCCCCGCCTACGGCTTCTGCTGCCTGCTGGGAATCTCTCCCTGTGTGATCTTCTGGTCACGCGAATTAGAAGTGTGCGACCTGGAGCCAGTGTCCTGCTCCCTCCTTGCTGCTCCTCTGGTCTTTACTATTCTTGTGAATGGTGCCAACCCATCCCCCAGTCAGTGAGGCTCCAAACCTCAAAGCCATTGCCAGCTTCTCCTTCTCCCTGTC
Source organism: Glossophaga mutica (assembly GCA_039655065.1). NCBI lineage: Eukaryota > Metazoa > Chordata > Mammalia > Chiroptera > Phyllostomidae > Glossophaga > Glossophaga mutica. The sequence continues at coordinate 29,272,455 of CM077315.1, forward strand.
TCCCAAGCGGATGGGATAGTATAGATTCCTGACTCTTTCACCTCCGTGCTAATTCTTGCTTTCTTTCACCAGCAGAGGCTCTGCTTAGAGTCTCTCACTTCCCTGACCCTACCCTCACAAACCCCAAAGAGCCCATGTAACTAACTCCTAGTGATTGCCAAAGCACGGCTTTGACCACGTCAGGTCCGCTGCTCCAAACCGTGTTGCCACCAGGCCCTGACCGGTGTGGCTCAGTGGGCTGGGCATTGCCCCGCAAACTGGAAGGTCACCAGTTCGCTTCCCCGTCAGGGCACATGCCTGGGTTGTGGGCCAGGTCCCCAGTTGGGGGCGCATGAGAGGCAAACAATCAATGTTTCTCTCTCACCTTGATGTTTCTCTCCCTCTCTTTCTCCTTCCCTTCCCCTCTCTCTAAAAGTGAATAAATACAATCTTTAAAAAAGAACACCCTGTAGCCATCAGGACAATGTTTTATTCCACAGCAGCAACCATTCGGTGCCTGCTGTGATCCTGCCCTGAAAGTGTCTCTCCCCCTCGCCCTCCTCCCCTCTGCCACTCTTCAGCTCTGAGATGTTTCACGGGCAAACTGATTGGTTGGTGGTTGTGCGTCTGGAACCTTTTGTGATCATGGGGCTATGAGGCTGCCTCTGGGCACTGCAAGAATGCTTGCTATGGGCGAGGGAGGGTGGAGTATGATGCGTATTTGCCAACCTATTTTTCCCCCAACCGGGCTTCTCTCTACGGCCTACGGCAACACGCCTCATGCTCTCCTACACCTGTGCTTTTCCTCCAGTCCGGCCCCTCCCTCTCAGGTCCCAGTCCTAGCACGTCCTTAACGGCCAGCCTGAATCCTGTCTTCCCCAAGAGGTATTCCCTGGTGCAGCTGAGGATGAAGACAGGGGCTGGGGCACGGACATTTCAGCCAGAGGACAGTGAGGTGGTGACCGGCAGAACGGTGGATGGTGTAGGAACGCAGAAGTTCCTAAGCACAGAGGGGGGCCGGCTGAATCTGCATTATGGGCTGGGAGCCTCTGAAGTCAAAGACCTGGGCCTCAGCCTCAGTCTCCTGTGACTGGGCCTGGACAGCTGCCTTCGTAACGAGCTCCCAGGTGGTGCTTAGGTACTGTCTGGTAGGTGGGCCACTGCATCCAATGCCCAAAAGCAAAATTCTGCCTCCCCATCACACAGCTGTGACCGGAGGCAGTCCTTCTCCAGCTAGCTGTGGGGAAGAAACAGTTATTAAAAATACCTGTCATCCTGGCCAGGCAGCTCAGTTGGTTAGAGCGTCATCCTGATACACCAAGGTTGCAGGTTCGATCCCTGGTCAGGGCACATACAAGAGTCAACCAATGGATGCATAAATAAGTGGAACAACAAATCCACGATTCTTTCTTTCTCTCTAAAACAATCAATCAATAATTAAAAAAAAAAAAAACACCTGGCGGAATGGGAACTAAAATTAAAATTGAAAAATGCAGCATTTGAGAGAATAGCACTTTATCTGGATGACTGCCAGACTTTTTATCCTTAAAAATGCCACTAGCCGTGTCTCGTTCAGAACTGAGATGGGCACACGACACGTCATGGGCTCACGCCTGGGGTGAGACGCTCTGCCTTTTCCTGGCGAGGACAAAACAGGATGATGGCTACACTACTCTTTCATCCAGTGACAAAAACATACTTTTCCCTGTTTAGATGGAAACTCATATTGGCAAATATTTCACCGTTTTTCCTCCACTGAACACACATGGTATTCACTTACCCGGAAGGCGAGTCCCCGTTCTGCTCTCAAGGTGACTGACGGGGGGAAGTGTCTGTACTGCACACATGCCGTATGCTTGACGGCAGGTTACAAAGCTTGAAAAATGATGGCCGATCTCTGATTAATATATTTGAATCTGATGCATACAAAACTATGCAAATCATCTTTGTCATGAAAACTATTTTCTAACCCACCGCGCACTGGCACTCTTCTAAAACACAGTAAAAGTGAATTACCAGAAAAATAAAACAGCAAAGATGTGCGAAATAGAAACCGGAATTTGTCAGTTAGGAGACATAGAATCACTCTGTCACACTGGCACCGAGGCTTCCCGACACTCCCCTCCATTTCCTCACTCTGTGGGCACCAGAAACACAGACCGGACCATCGCACAGGCAGCCGGTTGGAGGGACGGCCGGGCAGCGGTCGGGGTCGCCTCCCCAGAAGGAATTCTTTGCGAGGAATCATTCACTACAGCACACATGCCTCTCACGTAACGGTCGGCAAGAGTCTCGAACTTGTACTGTGCGTGTTCCAGCGGGGGGGCAGGTCGGTGGGTTAGGAGACAGGTAAGGAGTCGGTGGGTAAGGAGACCATGATCCCCTGGGGTTTTTTCTCCTGCGCAGTGATGACCTTTCAACTTCCTCTCCTCTCCAGTCACATTCAGACTTCTGCTCCCTTTCACCAAAACCCCTTAGCAAATCAAGTGGCAATATCCCAAACGGTTGAGAGTGGATCACCGCACCAGATCTGCACCTCCCCACCGAGTCCAGAAAGCCTTCCCCTCCCTCCTGGCCTCCGTGCGGCGCCTCAGGGCTGCGGGCCCTGAGCTCCTGGGAACCCTGATGGGGCCCCTGGGGGCCTTACGGCTTCCATACAAATTGAAGTAACCAAATAAATGTGTTCTTGGGGATGCATCTATACAATCTGATTCCATTTTTTAAAGAAAGAGTTCTGATCTTGGAGTTGGAGGCTATGATACGTTACCAGTCTAAACAAACAAATAAAAACATCTAATTTTGACCTTCAGCCTCAAACTGTGAAAAAAACATGCAAAGCGTGTGTCTTCACCTTGTTAAAAATAGATCTAGGTGCTAGGTCTGGCTTCCTCTGTTGGTCAGAGCGAGGACGCCAGCCCCTGGGCAAGAGGGGGGAGGAGCTTGGCCAGTGTTTCCATGAGCTAGTAACTTCAGGGTTCCTGGAGTTGTGGCAGCCAATGAGGGTCCCCCAGAGATAGCTCAGATTCAGACCTGGCGGTAGCCGTGAAACATCAGTTAGGCCCCTCAGCATCTCCAGTTCAGGTTCTGTGTCCCTCAGATAAATGAACCAGACGTACCAAGACAGCTACCTTTGTGGAGCCAGCGTCCACGGCATCCCGGCCCTGCCAGCCCTCGGCCCGCGGCGACCTGACTTCATGCACGCGATCCAGTGAGCTCGGCGTGATGCTTAGGTCCGTGTCAAGACCATCGCTTGCCCCAGTTCACACAGTTAGGATGTGACAGAGTCAGACTTGATTCCCTGGAGGTCTGGCTCCAAAGCCTGGGTTCTTTCCTCCCATTTTTTTTTTAATTAGGAAAATTTTCAAGGATTTTGGGAAGTTGAAAGAATAGTATGCTGCTGTCTGCTTTCAGCAATTTGACATGTAGCTTATTATTTTCTCTCTCTCATGAAGCATGCCTCCCATTGACGAGAAATGCCTTTGATACCAGCTGGATTGAGGTATAGCTGATGTACCATGAACCACGCGCATTTCAAGTGTACAGTTTGACGAGCTTTGACATGTGTATTCACTCATGTAACCGCAACCACCCTCAACATAGTGAATGTGCCCATCACCCCCAAATCTGCTCAGCCACCTTGGTGATGCCTCCACCAGGCCTTACTCACCACACCCCACCCCACCCCGGCCCCCTGCAACTACTGACATGTTCCTGTCACTATGCCTTCGTTTGCATTTTCTGGAATTTCCTACAAATGCAATCACATGGTTTGCACTGTCTTTGGGAAAGGCGTCTGGCTCCGCTCACGCAGAGTGATTGTTTTGAGACCCATCTGTGCGGTAGCGTGTATCAATAGTTCATTCCACTGTTTGCTGAGTAGCATTACATTGTATAGACGAACCAGAATTTGATTTTCCACTCCCACGTTGGTGTCGTTTCCTGTTTTTGGTGATCACAAATAAAGTTGCTGTGAGCATTACTAGTGCACAAGTATTTCCTTGAACATATGCTGCGTGAGGCAGGATGAGTCCCTCCCCCAGATGTTCATGCCCTTACCCCGAGGATCTGTGAGTAGTTAGAGGGCGAGAAGGATCTCTGCGGATGCGACGGGGGCTGTGGACCCTAAGTCGGGAGACTGTCCAGCTGCGCCCAGCCCCTGGCCACCACCGATCTGTCCTCTGTCTCCAGCAACGCTGCCTTTCCCGGAGCGTCGTACAGCTGCGTCGCACGGCATGCAGCCTTTCAGACCAGCTTCTTTCACTCTGTGACCTGCTTCATGTTTCCTCCGTGTCTTTTCAGGGCTTAACAGCTCATTTCTTTTTGTCACTGAAAAATATTCGATTGTCTGAACGCACCAATGCTTATTTATGCATTCACCCACTGAAGGATGTCTTGGTTGCTTCTACGTTTTGACAATTAGGAACAAAACTGCTGTAAACATCCATGTTCAGGTTTGGGTGCGGACAAAAGTTTATCCTTGGATAAATACCAAGGAGCGGGCTTACTGAATTTATCATAAGAGTATGTTGTGAGAAAGCGCCAAGCTGTCTTCCAAAGTGGCAAAGTGCAGCATTTGCACTCCCACCAGCAACGAATGGGAGCTCCTGTTGCTCCACATCCTTGTCAGCATTTGGTGCTGTCCGTGTCCCAGACTTTGGCCATTCTAATAGGTGCGGAGTGGTACCTCGTTGTTGTTTTAATTTGTATTTCCCTGATGGCATGTGATGTGGAGCAACTTTTTACAAGCTTATTCACCACCTGTATATTTTCTTTGGTGAGGTGTCCATTAAGGTTTTTGGCCCATTTTAAAAATAGGGTTGTTTGTTTTTTGAGTTTTGAGTTTTTTAGATCTTGGTATTCTTTCTTTTTTCTTTTTTAAAGCAAATGTTTTATTTATTTATTTTTAGAGAGAGGGAAGGGAGGGAGAAAGAGAGGGAGAGAAACATGGATGTGAGACAGACACATCAATCTGTTGCCTCTTGCATATGCCCTGACCAGGGATCGAACCTGCAACCTAGGCATGTGCCCTGACTGGGAATTGAACTGACAACCTTTCATTTTTGGGGCCAATGCCCAACCCACTGAGCCATACCTGTCAGGGCATCCATCGCTGCTCTAAGTGCCTTTTCTGTTTCCCTCTGCCCCGCCCCTATCTTCCATACATATATTAAGCTCCACATTAGCTTCAGAGAGCTTCACACAGCTCATCGATGCTATCTTCATTTTCTTCCATCTTTATTCTCTTGTGAGTCATTTTGTTTCTTGCTATGTCTTCAAGTTCACTAATGTTTTTTGGATGCTATATATTTTAAAGGTTTGTTGCTAAATAGTCTTGAGTTTCATTCTAAGGTTTATTGACAATTTTTGGAAACCAGAGTTTTCTTACAGCTCCAAAGCAGAGATACTGAATCTTCCTCTGTTCTGCAACGGGCTGCCATGTCCATTAGGCACTTTGGAGCATCTATTCTCTTAACACACTTCTAAAATTTCAAATAGGATTGCAAGATTCAGAGGGCTTCCTCCCCAGCACTCACTGGGATGCTGGTGGAGGAGGTGTTAGGAGAAAGACACCAGCTGTCCCTGGAGCGCCCCCCGGTTCAGTTGGCAGCGTGACCAGGTCCAGGCCCTCCAGGAGGCAGACCAGGGCAGGATGAGACGTGCCGTGCCAGAGGTTTAGAGGGGCTGCATGTCCCCACGCCGAAGTGCTGGTTGCTATCCGAAGTAAGAAGTCCCACTTTCCCTTCCAGGTGGGAGGTGCCTTCAGTGGAAAGCTGGGTCCCAAGCCGCTGACCAAATCTAATCATCACCCAAGATGCCCCTGGGGGCTGCACTAAGCTGCTGTAGGTGGTATATCATGCCACTTCTGTGGAGAAAATGGAAGCAAACCCTGGTCATCTGACACCAGAAATGAGCCTGTGGCTTTCTCTCCCTTGTGCCCCGTAGAATCAGATTCCTCCAGGCCCAAGTTAGCCCCTGTTCAAAGTGTGGAGTCTTTAGAAGCTGCATTAGCCTCTCCAGGTTCCTTGAATTTGGGAACTGCTCGATGACTTCATTTCACAAGTGTCTGTGGAGCAGCTATGTGTCAGCCCTTCTCAGACACGAAGGTGGGGGTCAGCAGGGGATGAAATAGGTGCATAGCCCACCTGTCTGGAGTTTCCATCCAGTTGGAAAGACAGATGCTAACCAACACGAAAGCCGTAGTCTTTTCAAACGGTGGGAAAGCAAAGCAGCAAGGGGGTGTCTGATGGACCGCTGAGAGGCCCCAAGGACCCGGAAGGGGCTCCCTAGAGGAAAGCCACCAGGAGGGGATGTCCAAGCCATGGAAACACAGTGACCACTGTCCAGAGGCCACTGTCCTGGGACCCCTGAAAATTTCTGTTCTACGGTTTGGCTGTCTTCAGAGGCCCTGGAGACACCCCCTAGTTTCTGGGGTCCCACTGTCACCCTTATTGTGCCCTGAGCTTGTGCTGGGTGAGGCATGAATTTTGGGCCCAAATCCCAGCCGTGCCCTGGGAGGACAGCTGGAGAGGGGGGCGTGGAGGACAGAGAAATCATCCTGTCCCACAAGGCCTGGGGACCCCAGAGCCCCAGACTGGGGATGATTCAGCCTCTGGGGTGCTGAACTGCAGGCTTCCTCTCAGCTGTCCCCCTTAATTTGGAGGGGAAGCCCCCAGACAGAAGGGGAAGCCAGGAGCCACCTGGAGCTGGTGTGGGAGGAAAGGGGCACCGGGCTGCGGCACAGACACCTGGGCCGAGCCTCCTTGGCCACGGCACAGCTGTGGGGGCTGGGCCAGTCCCGCCTCTCCCCGAGTCTCGGTGTCTTCGTCTGTGAAGCGCGGATTGCCCGCCTTGCCCAGTGAGAGTGCCATATGGCGGCCCCAGTCACCAGGAAGGCGAGAGTCGGAACTGAGCTGTGCCCTAAGTGTGAAATGCTCCGCGGATTTCAAAGGCTTGGTACAGGGCACAGATGTAAGATATCGCATCCACATTTTTCAATGTTGGATTTCCTGTTTAAAGGATAGCATTTTAGATATATGACCTAAAAGAAATGTGCTATTAAAATTAACTTCGCTGGTTTCTTTTTACTTCTGTTAATACAAATAATCAAAACTTTTGGGAAAGATTTTATTTATTTATTTTTAGAGAGAGAGGAAGGGAGGGAGAAAGAGAAGGAGAGAAACATCAGTGTGTGGTTGCCTCTTGCAAGCCCCGCACCGGGGACCTGGCCTGCGATCCGGGCTTGTGCCCTGACTGGGAATCGAAGCGGCAACACTTTGGTTCTCAGGCTGGCACTCAGCCCACTGAGCCACACCAGCCAGGGCCAAGTAATAAAACCTGTTAAACGTCACCGGCTCACATTCCGTTTCCAGCGGGCAGCACTGAGGGGCAGCGCGCTGGAACCACGCGGGACCCACGCGGGACCTCTGGAAGCCACGGGCCCCTCCCTGGGGTTTCGCGTTCGACTCCCCCAGGGCCTGGGCCGGGCATTCGAAGTTTCACGAGCTGCACAGGTGACTCTGGTGTCGGCAAAGCTGGGTAACTAGAGCTACTGCACCTAACTTTAGTCACTTCACCTTATTACACTCCAAAGATACTGTGTTGATGACAAACTGGAGGGAAGACCTCCCAGCAGCCAAAGGGCCCCGTCTCGCTTTACGGCGATCCTGGCTTTACGACGGCGATCCTGGCTTTACGGCGGCAGTCTGGAACAGAACCTGCGGCATCCCCGAGGCATGCTCGTGTTGCCGTAGCGCGATTTGCAAGTTCCCACAGGAGGGGTCCTTCCACTCAGGGTGGTGAGAATGGCTGCCCGAGACCCGGCGTGCACGGGGCCAGGGGAGAGTCTTGAGGACACCTGCGGGTGCGGTTTGCGTCCAGCGCCTCATGCAGCTGTTACACGGGCCCTCTGAGGCAGAGACTGCGCTACCCGCCCCGACTGATGAAAAAGCTACACAGGGAGTCACTTCCCAGAGCCCCATGCCTAGGAAGCAGCAAGACTGAGATTGGAACCCACGCTTTCCCCACTGCTCACCCCCAAGGGGAACACCATGGGTCCCAGCTCATGGAGGCCACTGGTTTAGGAATTCGTGCTCGTCAGAGCCTGGGGATGAAGGAAGGCCTCAGGGGAGTGAGAAGAGCAAGCGAGGTAGCAGAGGCATGGGGCTCAGGGTCTGGCACGCGTTAGAAGTACCAGTACCGGCAACGATCGTGGTTTAAATGATTGGCCTAATCCTCGTCATCAACAGCAACATCGCCATCACTGTCATCACCACCATCACCATGGTCATGGCCATCCCCATCATCATTGTACAGACAGAGGCTTGGCCAGCGATTCTTGCTCTCTTTCCAAACCATTGGTACAGTCTAAAATGAAGAGGTGACAGGGACCAGTGGGGCAGAGTTGGTGTGGCAGGAAAAGTGACCCCGTTCTGAGGGGTGACGGTATGTAGAGAGAGGGTAAGGTCATCTTCTGGACTCTCACCTCTACCCCGATCACAGTTAGACCCACGGGCAGCAGTGCAGGGCCTCTGACCATACTCCTGACTGCCCTGCAGTTCTGCTCAGCAAGAGCAAGCCTGTGATTTCAGGGGAAATCTGATTACGGTTTTGCAATAAGATAATTGCCCCTCTGAGGGAGGCTCTCTCTTGGCATCTTTGGAAGTAGCTCCGGAGCCAGGGAATGACGGTTGTTTTCAGAAACAAGCGCAGTTATTCCCTGGGGTTTAACACTCTCTCTGCTTCATCCATGAGAAATGCAGGAATTACAAAATTCTGAGCCTTCCTTCTAAGGAGCGCTGGCTTCAAAATACGCCTCACTGATTTTGCAGGGAGACTGTCACTGTGGCTGGTTCAACCTGGAGAAGAGGCAGCAGCCACCTGCAAGGGAGCACGACAGGAAACTCCTGGAGGTCGGCGTTCCACCACTTTCTTCGCTGCTTTGGCCGTGCACCCGTGGGCAAGGTGCTCTCCAAGCCTCCACTTCCTCGCCAAACACGAGATTAATAGCCCTGGCCGGTGTGGCTCAGTTGGTTGGGCATTGTCCCGCAAAGGAAATGTTGCTGGTTCAATTCCCGGTCAGGGCACGTGCCTGGCATATGGGCCAGTCCCTGGTTGGGAGCCTGTGAGAGGCACCGATCAATGTTTCTTTCACATAACAATACTTCTCTCCCCCTCTTTCTCCCTCCCTTCCCCTCTATCTAAAATAAATAAAATCTTTAAACAAATGAGAATAATAATATATACTGATCCAAATTTGACCACCTTGTAGGGAAAGATAGGAACGGGTAAGAACTTCTGAACTTAAAGCACTAATGTTAATTAGTTATCCTCATTTAAATATATATGAGAGGCACCCCCAAAACCCCAAATTATCTGGAAGGCAGACCCCTTGCAGTACAGGCTTTCCCCATTAGGTGAGTGTTCTAGGAATCCATCTGTAGCAGTGTACCAGCTGGCGCTGTTGTGAGAGGCTGCATTTGGCTTCAGTGAACTGTTTTGGAAGACTCTTTCAGCGTGTTTGCCCATTTCATGATGGATGATTTATAAGCGCACCTTCCCACACCACGCTGAGTATTCAGCAGTTTTTGACCAAAAAATGGCATGACCCCTATGCCCCACCCTCCCTTGGGGTCTTGCCCCGAGTGACTTTTTTTGTTTCCCTGGATGAAAAAAGTCCTCAAAGGGCAACAGTTTGCCCATGCAGAAGAGATGAAACAAAAAATGGCAGAAGCGCTAAAAGGCATTGAAATCCACAAGTTCAAAAACTGTTCCAAGCAGTGGGGAAAAGCACCTCGATAGGTGCAGTGCATCAGATGGAGAGTGCTTTGTAGGCGACTGAAGTTTAAACATGTAAGAATAAATACACAATTGTTTATAAATAAATTCTGTTTTTGAGGGGATATATATATATATATATATATAGAAAGAGAGAGAGACAGAGAGACAGAGAGACAGAGAGAGAGCTCATTGTAGAGCAGCGTGCTGGCCAATAGAATTTACTGTGATGATGAGAAAGTCTGCATCTGTGTTGTAGGCCGCATTCGGCCCCATGGTCCCAGGAGTGCATCCGTCTGCGTGGGAATTATGGTGGCTCCATGTGGAACCACGTGGTTGGAGGGAAGGGGAGGGGTAATTCTAAGAAGGGGAGGGTTTCCAAGCAAACCATGGCCTGTGTGGATTAAGAAATCTTCTCACAGTTAGCTAATCTGGCAAGCCAAGCAAGCCAGATGACATGCCATCTGCTGCAAGCAACAGAAGACCCATTCCCAGCTGGAGTAAGCTGCCAGGGGATTTATTAACTTACATCACAAGAAGTTCCAAGGTAGGAAAGGTCTTGAATAATTTAGTAAGTCAATGACATTTCGAAGGACCTGGGTTCAATCATTTTTAGCACTCTCATCCTCAGCGTGTTTTCCTTGGTTATTTCTCCTCGTGGGCCCAAGATAGCTGCCACAGTTCCAGACCTCACATGCAGTTGCATTCCCTGGTGGGAGAGCGTGTGATTCATGGAGACATACCGTAAAACACATGGAATCATAGCAGAACCATCCAAAAAGAACCTATGAATATCCGTCTTTATAACATTGCCTTCTGTTTCCTGATGATTTACAGACATTAACAGGCTGGGCTTGGGGACTCAAAAGCCGTTTGAGGGGGGGACAACATCCTGCTTTGCAGATGAGGAAACCGAAGCTCAGAGAAGTGAAGGGCTCTGGTGAGGATTCATGGTGAACCTACAATAGGCACAGATGGCGAGGGTTGGGGTGATGGTATTTGAATTCCGGTTTCTGGCCTCCCGTGTTAACGAACGAGCTCCCGGTCCTGAGCACCACCGCTTGGTGTGGCCTGAAGATCTTCCCAAAACAGCAACCATGCTGTGAGCCAAAGGTGATACCTACTGGGAGACCTCCGCGGGGAGGCTGGGAGGCTCTGTTTCTGGGGCGCTGGCTCCCTCTAGTGAGTAAATCGGAGAATTGCAGTATATCAGGCTCACAGCAATTCCGTAGCAGAGCCTGAGAAATATTCGAAGGGCTTGCAGACTCAAGTTCTCATCCTCCGGGATTCGGATGCAACAGGGCTGAGGAGGGGCCTGAAATATGCATTTTAACAACCACCCAGGATGACGTTGATGTCACTGGCCCACTGACCACACTTGGAGAACCGCAGTTCCTGGCAATTTGGGATCAGGGAAAGCCCATTGAATGAATGTATGTGGAATCTGAAAAACGTGGCTGCTAGGCTTGCTGCGTGAACTTGGGCAAAGCACGTTCCCTCTCTGGGCTTCTGTGTTTTCATCTCATTTAACTTGGACTAGAGAGGGACCAATGAGATTTGGAGTCTCTAGTTACCGATTAACAGTGGGACCTCTGTTTTGCGGGACCTCTGTTTCCTCACTTTAAAATGGGAGCAACAAAACTTGCTTCGTGCTCCCTTAGAGCCGCAGGCAGTGCTTCCGAACTCTCATGCGCATATGAATCACCCAGGATCTTGACTGAGACACTGCATTCTTAACCAGCTCGCTGGGGACGCCAGTGCTGCGGGTGCGCAGGTCAGAAACGTGTAAAAGACCAATCGGGGCAGCACATGCCCGGCGTTTCGTGAATCGTAAGGGTTTACCCTTTTATAACTGTATTCCTTGGTCAAAGAGCTAGGGAACCGCTCTTAGAGACTCACAGTGCGGACTGGCATACTAAAGCACATTTAATTAGCATATTAAAAACAGTACCTCCCCCTCCCCCCAAAGTGCTCTAGCTTCTTTGTCTGTTAGATTCCCTGGTGCACCAAGTCCACTTTGCACCTGCGCTTCCCTCTGCTTGGAACATACTTCCTGACCCTCTCGGCTCACCCCTGCTCATCTTGTAGGTATCGGCTCCCTCCAGGAAGCCATCTCTCCTCCTAAAACTGGATCGAGACACTCCTTTGCACTCCTTTAGGGTCCCGAATGTCTCCATCACAGCGCTTTTCACACTGCGCTGCATTTGCCTTGTCGCCTGTCTGTCTTCTCCTGCTGGGCTTTTTGTTCAGCAAGGGCAGGGACTGGCTGTGTCAGGTTCATCATTATGTCTCCTGGGACAGGCATATGTCGCTAAATAAGAAAATGTTGGGTCAGTGAATGAATGAGTCAATAAGAGACCAGTCCTCGAGGCCCTCACACCCCTTGAGGCAGAGATCCTTGACTGCAATGCTTTGACTTGTACAGGGACCTGGAATGAAACCAGGCCATGAGAACACACCCATGTGCATACATATGCACGTGCGCACGCACACTCGTGTGTGACCACACACATACACACTGTAGAGTGCTTTAAAATGTCAATCAAAAGACCTTAAAATCATGCATTGCTGGAAAGATTTCTTTAGCTATTTAATCCTGGAAAAATATAATTTTCAGATTAGCACACTCTACAAAGGTAAACATTTGTATCTTGGACTGAGTCCAAAGAGCAACAAACCTGAAAGAGATTGGGAAAGAACTGTCTGGCTCCCATTATGCCACCATTACCCGCTGGTATTTCTCAGGGGAGTGCCTGTCTTTCTCTGATTTGTAAGGATGATTTAACTGGAGAAGACTCTCTTAATGTGAGAACTGAGCAGGTGCCTTTTGCACAATAGAAAGGTTGACATGGCTGTAGTGCTGGCTCTAGGCTCCTTCCAGTCTGGGGTCTTGGGAATGGCCTGTCTCTTTGGCCTCAATATTCCCAACTGCAAAATGAAAGGGATGGAGAAGTGGCTAATAAGAAAAAGAGACAATACCAAGTGCTGACACGAATGTGGAACAACTTGAACTCGCCCCATTTGGTGGGAGTAAAATTCGCTACAAGCACTTTGAAAAACTCGTGGCCGCGGGTATTAGATCCATCCCTATGACCCAGCATCTCAGCTCCTCAACGTTCACTCAACGGAAAGGCAAACGTACGTTCACCGAAAGACATGGACAAGAATGCTTGTAGTGTTCTTGCTCATCTTAGACAAAAACTGGGAAGTGCCCCAATGCCCCTCAGTAGTACTGGGAGAAGTAAATTACAGGGCATTTCTATAACAGGCTGTGCCACAGTGGTGAGAGTGAACAAACTGTCGCCACAGGTTATGGCATATGTGGCTTTTACCAACACAGCGCTGAAAACTTAGTCCTGACTCCAAAGAGCGCACACTGTATGATTCCACTTATATCAAGTTCAACAACAATGGAAGGAGTCTCTGCTGTTAGAAGCCAGGGGGTTACCTTTCCAGGCATGGGGGGAGAAGAGTGACCACGAGGGCACACAGAGGGAGCTTCTGCTGGGCTGATGACATTTGCTCCTTTTTTCTGGGTGCTAGTTACTGGGTGCTTCGTTTGCAACATTCACTGAGCAGTACGCCTAGGACTAGGACTGTGCACGTCGCACAGGTGACCCTTCGATGAAAGTTTACGTTGGAAAAACAAGAAAGCGCGGGAAGGTGTGGTATCGGGGGGCCCTGCTGGCTCTCTCAGTTCAGCCTTGCTTCCCTTCCTGCAGCTGCACTTGGCCCCCAGGGAACCGTCCCAGCAGGGGAGGGGACTCCTTGCTCGGTGTTTGGCAGAGCTTCTTAGGTCAAGTCAAGAGGTGGCTGTGGATGGAGACATGAGTAAGGGCTGAATTTCCCTGCAGGGAAGTCAGGCTCTGACTTTGGGCTCCACTGTGGTTTCCCTGGCAACCAGCTGTTGTCAGAAAAACAGAACCATGTGAGAACACTGGCAGGGTCAGGCAAGGAAAGACCCTCCGGGAAGCTTACGCACATAGAAGAATAAGAGGAAGTGGTCAGAGCTGGTGCTGGGCAAGCGTCCCCAGAGTGCAGACCCGCCTCCCTGTCCACCTGAGGATTTCTGTCTCAATCAAATGAATGCCAATCAAATATCCCTGTATCACAGACAGATATTATGATCCCAGGGCTGTGTTTCCCAAAAATCATCATGGAAGCTATGAAATATAACTGGTCTGACCAGCTTTCCCCAGTTGGGAGGTTAACTACGATGGCATTTTATAAAAAGTGATCAACTTTGACTTGTCCTTATTTATCCCACGTCTGGTATGACCATTGTCCAAAAGCTTGGGGAATGTTCTCAGTGCAAGGCAGAGGTCAGTCTCTGCAGGCTGTCGGTGGAGGGGGCTGCACACTTGATTAACATGTCCGACTCTCCCTCCCCCAACCCCGCCCCCATTAGAGCTGCTGTTCTGGTGGTGGCCACATGGTGTCACTATTGAACACCGGGTTGGCACAGCCTGAGGGACCTCGGCTGTCTGCTGAAGTGGGTCCTTCTGCCCCAGGTTAGAGCTCTCGTAATGTACACTCACGTGCTGAGCTTTTGTTCTCCCAAATGCAGTGCCCCCAGAGGGGGGGGTGCCACCTCCCCAGTGTCACCCAGCCAAAAGGACCAGGCTCCTCAGACACCCTCGCAATATGTGAGGAACACTGATCTCTCCAAGGAGCGCAAGCTGCCTCCTCTTCCCATCCCACCCAACAACGTTTCTCCGGAAGGTTTCGTTTTCATTTTCCCCTTCCTTCCTTCCTTCCTTCCTTCCTTCCTTCCTTCCTTCCTTCCTTCCTTCCTTCCTTCCTAATCCAAGAGAAGCTGAAGCCAAAAGCGCATTTGCACGTGGAACCAGACTGACCCGAGCTGGCAGCTGTGGGGCGGGGGACACCGCCTGGAGGAACTCAGTCGAGCCTGGGCACAGAGAGTCCTGGGGGCCAGACACCACGGACACTGTGGGGCTGCCGCTGGCCACACCAGGTGGCAAGTACACAGCCATCGCGAGTAACCACGCAGCAGCAGGCGTTCGTAGCAGCTGCGAGTGCCCAAAGGGGCGGTGGGAGGGACGAAGGGTTTCTCCAAGGAGCAGAGCCCGGAGGGCCAGCCGCCTCGCCCCGGGCCTGGCTGCGCAGGAGTGTCTCTTACAGGGTTTCTCAGGTTTCGAGTCTTCATTTAAAAGGGGAATACAGGTTCATGAAAAAGGTGTTGGAAAATACACAAATAAAACAGCAAAGCCTCAGCTGCACACTCGAATCCCACCACTACTGACGTTCAGGTGCGTGTCCCTCCAGGCTCCATTCACCACTCCCGTCTGCCACTTGAATTTTAAGTGGACATTACATCACAACCGCTCCCTGGCAACAGTAATGGCGCAGCCCTGGACATGCGCCGGGCAATGCTAAGACCTTCCCGTCATTAGCCCAGGTAGTCTTCCTAATGAGACTGTGGAGGACGAACTTTCACCCGTCCTTGGTTTACAGACGAAGTCCTGCAGCAGTTGTCAGGATTCGAACCCCTGCAGTGGGAATGGAATGACCGCGCAGAGAGGCCTTCTGGGGCTTCCCGCGATGGCGGCTGGGTCTCTCTCATCTCCAGGCACTGTCTGAAGCATCCAGATGCCGACGTGGTCAAAATTACATCCCTGGCAGCCCTGTGATTTCTTTCAGGGATCCCCCAAGGCTGGGGCTCAGGCAGCTCTCAGATGGGCCGGGTCCTTCCGGGACCTTTCAGCCCCCAGGTAGCAGGTCTTTGTCTGGGAGCCGAGTCCAGGGGAGTCAGAGTGACACTGGCCCTTGTCTCTCCCCACCAAAGGCTGCTGGGACAAAATGCTGAGTTGTTCGATCTGTTAATTGGGACCAAAATTTAAGCTTGGGGCTCTCTGGGTTTTGAAAGCCACCTGGGGCTCCAGCCATCTGCACTGCAGCTGAGTGACAGTGGAGAAGAGACCCGGCCACAGGCCTGGCCTTCCCTATCAGCATGGCCTCTTCACCCCGCCTGCCTGCTGACACCTCTGTCCCCTTCCTCCCTTCAGAGAGAGATAAGCATCTTTCCTGAGGAGGCAACAGTCACCTTCTGGCCCGAATTAAATTGTGCCCAGGCTCCTGGTGAGGTGGCTGGAGGGCCCTGGGCTCCATATAACAGTGAGGGGCTGGCCGCCGGGCCCCTGGACCTGTGTGCTCATCCATCAGCCGGGCGGCTTTGATTCTGATAACGGTTTGATCTGCAGTGACAGGAGGGGTGGGAGGAGGTTTATGGCCCCACTTCCCCCAGGTCTTGAATCGGAGCTCGGTGGCTCCATAGGGGACCTTATCCAGCCAGGAGGTGGCCTGTATTTGGCCCAAGAAGCTGCTGTCCTGTAGACCCATGTTTGAGACAAAGAAAAGGGAGAAAAAGTACGTTGCCTTGGAGGGCCGACACGAAAATAGCTTCTAAAAACAGCCTGGCACAGAGCTGCCTTTCTATTGCATTTTTTTTTAAATCAGTATTTTTTAATTGTTGATATTGTACTCTATTGCATTTTGAACACTTGTCTCATTAATTACAATCACTCGAAGGTAGACATTAGCATGTTGCTTTTCCAATCAGGAAACTGGGCTCAGAGAGGGTGAGTAAGTTGTCTGAGTCTACCCAGCGGGGCTGGGGGCTGGGCCCAAAGAAGCACTGACTCGCATTCAGGGAGAAAAGGCTTTCAGGCCCCTGATCCTCAAGAAGAAGGCTGCAGAGCGGTACCAAGGGGTCTTTAGCACTCCATGTCATTTGCTAATCTCTCCTAGGGTTTCATTGTTATTGGTGTTTGTTTCAGATACAAATATATTCGCCTTAAGTTTTTCATATAGTAAGAAAGTGAAAATAATCTCAAACCGGAGCAGCCGGGCTTTTTGGGTCCAAGTGGCCGATCTGAGGCGTCACTGTCCCACACTTCAGTGTGAGCGTGCCTCGCACGGGACACTCCCCTGCAGAACGACTAAGGAGCCATCGGGATTAGGTCGGCACTGACACACCACTGTCATCTGGTCCCCAGGCCCTGCTCAGGTCCCAGCGATGGTCCTGAGAATCTTTCCACAGTGAAAGACTCCTGTTCAGGACCCCGAGTGCGCTGGGCTGCCATGGCTCGGTGCGGACGGTTGCCCCCCTCCTGCCCCCGCTTTTTGTGTGACTCTTACCCTGGAGACATTTGCAGAGTGTGTGTGGGCCAGGTTTTTGCAAAATGTCCCTCAATTTGTGTCTGTCTGATGCATCTTCATGGGTTCTGTGTCCTTGGCAGGGACACTGGAGTTCCATGGCACCTCCACGGTGTAGATTATTATCTCTGTTTTCTAGAAGGAAACAAGTCAAATCGTACAGCCAGTAAGTGGCAGAGTGGGGATTTGAACCCACGATGCCTGGTTCCAGAGCCCACACTCTTGATCACCATGCTATACTTCCCCTAAGGCAGGCGTGGTAGCAGGGCAAAACTGTGAGAGTGGGCTGCGTGGCCTGCAGTTCGGGTAACCCTCTACTTAGCCATGTCTGTCTCCAGACCCTCCCCGTGAGGGTCTCTGCCGCCCTGGTGAAGAAGAGGGAGGGAAGTGTTATCTGCTTTGAAATAGTCCTGAAGTTGCAGTTACATAACAAGCTGGTAGAGCCCAGGAGTCCCCCAGGCTGCCAAGCCCAGGGGAAGTGGCCTCTGTCTCCAGCACCTTGTTGTGCCACCAGCAGGAGCCCGTGTCCCTTCCTCCCAGGGGCCTCCGGGCTGCCCTGGCTTCTCCCTGGCTGTCTCTATGACCGTCTCTCAATGCCCACCTTCCTCTGTTGCTCACTGGCTTGGTCTCCCCGTTTGGGCCCTGGCCCGTTCCCCGGCTGGCCTAGTCTTGGAGGAGCCCAGGAGGCTTGGGCTGAGCGCTCACTTCTGAGAACACGCCATTGGTCGGATTTGCAGCCCTGGTTTTTTTTTGTGGCCACAGTCCTTCCCTACAGGAGGGTCAGGACTTGGGAAGTGGACAAAGGCCACGTTCTGGAAGAGAGGAGAGTAGGTTTGTGGGCGGTCCACATTTTGAAAACTCAGACCCATCCCTGGCCCAGTTTATCTCCAGGAGAGCAGAGCTGGGCCCTGTGCGCATTCCAGGGTGGCTCAAGAATGCTGCTGCTCATGGAGCCCCAGCCTTCGCTGGTGGAGGAGTGGCCCCTGATAAGATGCAAACCCCTCCAGACAGGAGGCTCCCCCACCCCACGGGGAGGGTAGGGGAAGAAGGAGACAGCTGCTTTCTGCTGCTTGCTTCCCTGCAGATCCCCCAAGAAGCCTCCCATCCGGGGCCCACGCCTGTCTCCCGGCCACGTCCGGGATTGAGGAACTCAGCACTGAGCAGGTCCCAAAGTGGGTCAGCCGTGGGCCTTGTTTGAGGGTTGCCTAAGGTGGTGGGGAAAGGAAGAAAGAGCGGATGGGAGAGAGGGAGGAGAGAGGGGGAGAGAGCAGAGGGAGTGGGGAAGAGTGAGAAAGACTCTTCCGAGAAAGGAGGCAGTGGAGCTGGACGTGATCAGGAGCAGATGGAGAGAGCTTTGCACACCGAGATGCAAAGAGACATGCATGCAGGCAGTGTCAGAGGGACACTGAGAGACATGGGGAAGAGTGAGAGAGACGGGGACAGACAGAGGGGGACAGACTGTGACAGCCAGCCTCTGGTGCACTGGGCTGGGGGTGGCTGGGGGACGGAAGGGGGCCGGGGGGGGAGGGGGCTCCTTGTCTGGGGTTGAGCAGCCCACCTGGGAATGCCCTCCGACCCTCCCAGGACCCTTGTTCTGCCCTGCCTGGGACAGCCAGCAGGAATCTGGGTTGTGGGTGCACAGAGAACGTGTGTGTGGGTGTATGTGTGCAGGACCATCTCCGGGCTTTGTACACACGAGTGTGTATCCTCGCTCCCTTCCTGGAGAGTGTCCCATGGTCTCACTAGCAGGTCCTGGGGAGGCAGCAGGGCTAAGGGCCAGGCTGCCCCAGGTCGCAGCCTCATGCCAGGCTGAGGGCTGGTGGCTGAGCAGACCAGCTGCACTTGGGTCACCCCTACCTCCACGTGTTTCAAAGGACTCTCATTCCAACCTGTGTGGCGTGCGTCACAGGGTGTTGAAGGGGAAGCCTTTGAAGAAGTCACCCCCCTCCCTGGGCCTCAGTTTCCTCACCTGCCGGGGTGCAGGGACTCTTCATGAGCACCTCTTCTTTCTCCTTTCTGAGCCACGAGAACTATGAACATGAGACAAACAGCACAGATCCTGGGATGAAACGGGCTTGTCCAAGCCCGGCTCCTCACCCCCCAGGTACTGCACTACCCCAAGCCTTGTTTATGTCATTTGTGAAATGGGGACAACAAGAGTCCTGGCCCTGGGGTGGGGGGAGGTCTGAGGCTGGCTGAGAGCAGGCCTGAGAGCACCTGAGCACACCTGGCTGGTACACCTGGCTGGCACAACTGGCTGGCACACCTGGCTGACACACCCATGCTCAGAACACGGCGGCCCTGCTGGCTGGTGGTTGTGAGATTTTAACAGCATGAGGTCCCTGAGGCCTATGTGGGGCTGACGTCTCAGGGAAGGCCAGAAGTTCCCAGGCCCCCGAGGAGGCTGGTGCAGTGGCACCGTCCCTTCGCCCTCGTCTCTAATCCTCTCGCCTTCCAGGCAGCGCCCGGGAGACTTTGTTCTGCATGTGGTTTCTGGGGCGCGTCGGCAGCACTGACACAACAAGGAAATGCCAGTGCAGTTCCCAGAAGCGCCTGGCTCCGCACTGCCCTGGTTCCATCAGCTGAGGCCTGAGACCAAAGCCGCCTGACGCTTCTGACGTCTGACAGCGGGACCGAGTCCGCAGCGGCAGGGCCAGGCCAGCTTTCCTGCCGTCCTTGCCCCCTGGGAGCTCAGCGGGCTCCGGGCTCCCTTTGAAGCTACTGGGAACTCAGTGCCCGGAGCTGCTCTCAGGGATCCCAGACAGGATGAGGCTCTCGTCCCCAGAGCACTCTGGGGCAACTGGGACTTCCTGAGCTGACTCTTGGCCAGGAACACAGAGATCAAGCCAAGGCCACTCAACAGGTCTGGCCCACCGCCATTCATTCATTTACTCATTCATTCATTCACTCACCCACCGGTGAATGGAGTGTTTTTTCTACTTCACAGAGATGGCTTTGGCATCTGTCAAGTGGGGGTGACAAAGGTGCCTATTTTCTGGGGTTGCTGCAAGGATCGAATGAGCTATTTCACATAAAGCATCTGGCCACAATGGCTGTGCGCATCACGTTCCCACTGGAGCTACAGGCCTCCTGCTTCAGACCCAGGCTCCACCACGTGCTGCCTCTGCGACATCAGCATGTCACTCAACCTCTCTGGGCCTTGGTTTTCTCACGGGCATAGCCACAGCGCCCACTTCATAGAGTTGTTGATGATACGCAAGTTAATATTTGCAAAGCACGTAGAACAGAGCTGGGCATCGAGCAAGTGCTATATCCACATTTATGAAAAGAACACACTCTTTGGTTCCAGAAAGAGCCGGCACCCAGAGGCCCTGGTCCTTGGTGCAATTCCTCCTTTGCTCGGGTGTTTGGGGACGTCCGATCTCCCTGTGACCATAAGCTGTGGCCGGGCAGAGTCAGGGCACTCGGAGATGCTGTGAAAGGGGAAGCAACGCCTAGCCCCCAATCCAGAGGACTTTTTAAACCACACTTCATGTCTGAAGAAACCAAGACTCAAGTTGGTGACGTGACTTGCCCAAGTCCCCATGGTGCGGAAGTGCTAGAGCTGGGATTTGAAGCCAGGAAATCTGTTTTCAAGACCTTTGGATCCCAGGACAAGGAGGCAAGGTGACTTTAACTAAGTGGCTGAGTCAGCGAGGTGGGAACCAGGGGCTGAGCCCGGTTGTATTGGCTGACACAATGAAGGATCGACTGCATGTAAGGACTGTTCCGGAGATGGGGCGTGATCAGCATTGGTTTGGTTTAGACCTGGTTTCTTTCTTTATGAAGTGTTAGCTCATTTTCAGGCTGGTTTCCCTCTAGGTTGCAAAAGGGCTGCAGGAATTCCAGGCATCACCTCCACATACCACCCCGTTTGTAAGGAGAAAGAACTGGTTCCCGGGAGAGGCCTCTTCTTTCCCAGGAGCCTTCAACAGGCTCCCCGGTGCATCTCATTGGCCCCAGATTGGTCATGTGCCCATCCTGGTCCAGTGTTTCTGGCCAGAGGAATAACATGCTCTGCTTGGTTTAGGTCTGACTTCCCTGGCCAATCTTTCTAGTAAGGATTCACACCTGAACCTCGGTGTAGGCTCAGCCCCTCCTCCAAACCTATGTCTGAATCACAAAGGGGTAGGATAGAAGGGATCTGGGAGATACCCCTGCAATGCTCGGTGTGAGCTCCTACTGTGTGCCAGGCCCTGGAGGGCCATGATGAGCAGGACACTAGCCTGCGCTCTCCTGGAGCTTACGCCTGGTGGGAGGGAGACAGGAAAGCAGACCCACGACGCAAACCATCAAGGGGCAGCTGACCCAGCGTAGCAGAGGCCCAGGAAGCAGTTTCAGAGAAAAATGTAAACTGAGACCTCCCCGGGGGAAGGGTGCTTCAGTCAGAGAGAGCGTCATCGTGAAAGGAATGTGGGTTAACGTCCGGTGCGCTCTGTGATTGATTAGCAATGCCTACCATGGTTGTGGCTTCAGCAGGTAAGCTACGAACTGAAAAAGTGAACTTGCTAAGAATGGACAGGCATTTCGTAGTAAATTGGACCTTTATATTAAAAAGTATACACAAATAAGCTCCTTTAAAAATATGCTGTTTAATCACATTTTGTATAATTGCAATGCTAAGTTAATTCTTAGATCAGTGAGCACAGTTGCTTTGCATAATTTTATAACACTTTATGGCGGTGAGGGGCAGCTCACATCCAATGACCGACGAACGTGGGGCTTTGAAGGCCATGAACTCTTGCGCCAACCGGGGACGGCTCTGAAGGGCCACCTAAGCCGAGCCGCTCTCCAGGGGGACAGCCGAGGCCTCTCCTGAAGCAGCAGCACAACCCAGCTTCTCCCAGCACCCAGGCCTTCCTCCCTCTTTTCCTTCCCTCCACAGGAGCGCTCTCCCAGAACCTCCTGCAAGCCAGGAGTCAGCTTTCTGGGGTGCCCAACTGGACAATTTCTAAAGCCCCTTGTTGACATGTGTGTTTTCCTCCCTTCTTAGAGGTGGCGGTGGAGGGGAGGAAGCGACTATTTTGGGAAGCCACTGAATCAGTCCCACCATGTTTTCCAGTCCCAGACTGGATAACCCCAGGCCAGGTTTGCAGGGCTGTAACCTCTCCTTAATTCTGGGAGACCCAGCCCCTTGTGAATGGCGCCCATCTCTCCCCCCGGCCCACTGCTGTATTTCCTACCGAAGCCGAATTCTTTCTACCTCCATCCTGACCTGGCCAGGCCAATTTTTCCTTAATGCTCAATTTCACCTGCCAAGTCAGGAGACAAGAGCTCCTGTCCTGTGGGGGAAAACTCTGCCTGTTTGAGCGCCTCCCCACCCCCCCGCCCCAGGTCCTCTGTGCTCCCAGAGTGGCCACATCCCACCCAGCCTCCTCTCAGCCGCTGTTTGGAGAAGGTGCCTGGGATTTCAGAGCCTTGCTCTGGAGCAGGCAGAGAGCGCCTGCCTTTGCTTCCACTGGGGTGTTTTCTAAGTGGCTTTTCTTAGGGAAGTAATTGGAGCAGGTCTCGTTTCTCCCCATGAGAGCAGCGCCGTTTCGCTAGGCTTTTAGGTCGAACCCAGAATGCCAGCCTTGTCCGGTGTGCTGGCAGCACAGCGCTCCCCTAAAACGGCCAGCTGGGCTCCAGCGGGCATGTGGGGCTGGGGTGAAGGCTCCGGGTGCACTCAGAGGGGACTTCCTGCCTTGGTCATTTGGTCGGGGATACCAGCCTCTCTGGGGCAGCCTGACTCTGCTCTGCCTCTCTGCCTGGAGGGCGGGATCTGGCAGCAGAGTCACTTCTGATGGCCCTGCTGTCATCCAGGCTATCCCCAGAGCCCACCTGCCCAGGTGTGAGGGGGGCTGCTGTGGACATTTTGGAAGGCCCTCCTGTCTCGCTGTCTTCCCTCATGGACGCAGTGACCATGTGTCTGTCCCAGCATGAACAACTTGCTCACTGCGGTTTTGTTCTCTTGGGGCAATTTCTCTTTGTCACTTGGGCTGAGTCATGCGTGGGCCACGCAGGTGCTGTGGTGAGCTGAGGCTGGGGGAGGGGGCTCCAGAAGCGGGGGCCCGCCTCTGCAGGAACAGGACAGCCATCCCCAGCTAATTAGAGGAAAATCTCATTTTCACATGTGGTGTCTAGAGTTTTCCACATCGCGTTCCAGTCTGGCTGAGGTTGGGAGGCACAGAGAAATATCAAATGGCCTTTTTCAGATTCCTGGTCAGTTCCATAGGAAAGTGCTTGTAATCCATCAGAGTTGGCGTCCTGGGTCATTGAAATGGGGAGGCTCGGACCTCTGTAGATTGGCTGGGGTTTTATGGATTGTCCTGCAGAACAAGTGTCCTTGTTTCTGAGCTGGAAGATCCCAGGAGAGTCCCGAGAAGTGCCTGGAGGGAGGGACTGAGCAAGCAGGCGCTGGGGAAGGACCAGCTTTGAGACTCGGGACTGTCACTGACAAGCTGGGCTCCGGCTGCTCCAGGCCCCCGGTTCCTGTCTGTGACATGGGGTCCCAGGGTCACTAAACCTCCTAGGATGCATTGAGACTCATCAATAGATGACTGTGAAGTGCTGCTGTGACTTGAGTTTCCCCTCATCGCCAAAGGCAGGCTCATGCTCTAACCGCCGGTACCTGAGCACACGACCGTTTTGGGACTCGGGATCTTTGAGGGTGGGATGAGGTGAAGATGAGCTCCGAGTGGATTTGAGTGGGCACGAAATCCAATCTGACTGGTGTCCTTGTAAGAAGAGGGACATTTAGACACAGACACACACAGGGAGGAGGTCACTTGAAGATGGAGACAGCGCTCGCAGTGATGCGCGTCTACAAGCCACGGAGCCCTGAGGATGGCCTGTGACCCCAGGCTCCGGCAGAGAGAATGGTCCCTTGGAGGCTCTGAAGAAGGACCGACGCTGCCAGCATGCTGAGCTCAGACTGCTGCCCTCCAGGCCTGGGGCAGAGTCCGTTTCTGCTGTTTTAAGCCCCCAGCTGTGGTCCCTGTGCAGTGGCCCTCTGTAACGAACCCAGTGAGTGACCTGGAGCCCCATACTTTGGGTGAGCGTAATTGCATCCAGATTCTCCATGGCCGTGTGGCCTGGCGGTCTGCAGGGTCTCAGGGTATTGGCTCTGCTCCAAAGTGATGCGTCCCACCTACAGTCTTCCCATCGACAGAGCACTGTCCGGGACTTGCCGGGTTGTCCCCTGGCACCGACACCCACCTGGGCCTGTTCTGGTTGGAGATTCAGGCTGCCCTCCCCTGGGGGAGCCCGGGGGACACGACGCTGCCATTTGTCGGACAAGAGCCCTGGGAAACCGGAGGCACGACCACAGGAAAATAAGAATAATGAGCAGTCTCAGCGCCTCTGTTATTTTCCCAGTACGATTGTTTCTTTCTCAGATGAGCCTGGGGAAGAAGTGATTCTCACAGATTTTTCCCTGTAACGAGGGGTCCTGGGGTCACTGCAGATTTGGCCCGAGTTCCAGAGCTGCTCCGTTCCACACGGCCTCCACCCGCTGAGGGTGGCTGCAGGGCCCTGGAAGTGCGGCGCTGCCGACCCAGGCACTGCATTTGCAGTTTTCTTTAACTCCAGTGAATTTTAACTTTAAACAAATTCTCGATTCAGCTGTTAAGAAAGCTCCTAGGCCTGTCTGCACCAACTTGGTGGTTGAATTGACCTTTTCAACTATAAATCTTACGAACTCTAAACACTGATCAAGTAGTTCCAGTGAAAATTTAGCATTCAAATTAAGATGGGCAAGTATAACAGACACCAGAGTATGAAGACTAAGTGTGAAGTAAAGAATGTAAAATGTCATATTTTTTATATTGATCACATGTTGATGTTTTGGGTATATTGGGTTTAAAATAAATTATTAAAATTAATGTCCACCTCCTCTTTTTTTACATTAAAGATAAATTTTTAAAGAGATTTTATTCATTTATTTTAAATAAGAGAGGGGGAGGGAGGGAGAGAGAGAATTGTCAATGTGTGGTTGCCTCTCGCACGCCCTCTACTGGGGACCCAGCCCACAACCCAGGCGTGTGCCCTTATTCGGGAAACCGGCGACCCTTTGGTTTGCAGGCTGGTGTTCAATCCACTGAGCCACAGCAGCCAGGGCTTTTTTAACTTTTTAAAAATGTGACAACTAGAAAGTTTAAAATGATACATGTGGTCCACCTAATACATATCTGGCGGCACTGGCTAACCCCATGGTTAGGAACAGCGTGCCTTCCCCACCTTTCCCTCCTTCCTCTGTTCGTTGGTGGGACAGGGGTGATCTGAGAGAGAAACTGGACACCCCTGGGCACAGAGCCACAGATGAAAGGAGCCTCGGTCCCTGAATGAGTGTGAAAAATAAGCTTTGTTTGTGTGATGCCAGTGAAATTTCAAGCGCCCATTTGTTACAGCAGCCAATGTACTGACTAATCACCTGTGGCGGAGGGACTGGCCCTCCTTTGCCCGAAAGAGCTGGGCTTCCAGGTCACAGGGAACCCAGTGGGCGTGGCCTCCGTGAGCAGGTGCAGGCCTCTCCACACGGGCCCCGCCTCACCTGCAGCGAAGCATCCTCGGGCCTGGGTAGGAGAAAAGTTTCTGGGCTTCCTGCCCTGCTCCCCATCCCCACCCCGCTTGTCTCCAGCCCGCCTTTTTCTTTCCACATGGGTAATTAGAAGCTGCTGGTCAGAGGCTGGCTGGGAGCCAAGGCGATTTCTCTACATGGGAAAAAAAAGGAAAATAAGGTTATAAGTTCCGAGCATGGAAACCACCTAGAACTCCTAAGCTGTTTTGCCGAGCATTGTCCTTACGGAGTCTCAGAGGGACGGCTGGCCTCCGAACACCAGGATGACCATCTTCCCTCGGCCTTGAGGCGCTTCTCTCCCTCTGGGCCCTTGTTTGGCACGAGAAGGAAGGATGGAGGATGCTGGAGGCTTCTGGACTTCCCAGCGCACAGGAGTCTGGAGGGAGCTGGGGGTGGGGTGGGATGGGGTGGGGAAGGAAGGGGACTGGGCAGGGCCAGAGGGAGATTCCCAAAGGGTCACCATTCCAGCACAGCGCGTTAGGGGGCTCCAGGGGGGTCTCTCCCTGCAGTCAGCACTCAGCCTCCAATGCGGGCATAGCTGTAAACTGACGGACGAGAGAGCTGTCAAAGTTGAGGGAAAGGGGTCAGATAATTGTGACCCATGTGTTGGGGTTGGTAAGGTCATTCTGCCGGCCCATGACCGACCCAGCCTCGCATCCTCAGTGATGACAGAGCTGGGATCTTTGGACTCTATAGCTCATGCTGCAAAGAAAACAGATATGCAAATATCTTCCTTTTTAATTAGAAGAAAGCACATGCTTGCACAAATTCAACCAACATTAAAACTCATAAAATAGGGCCCGTTCAGAACATGACGGCTGCCTTCTTTGATTCTCCTCTCATCGTTGGGCGTGATCTCCATCTCCACCTCTCGTGACCATCGGACCCAGAGAGTTAGCAGAAACGAGGGAGCGTGATGTCTGAGGCTGCGTCAGGAGAAAAGGAGCTTCCACCTGGCTCTGTCGGGACGCTCCATCTGGGGAAAGTGGGCCGCCATGCAAGAAGTCCAACTTGCCACGTAACGGTCACCACGTTGGAGAAGCCGAGTTGGGTGCTCCCTCCCACAGTCCCGCTGAGCTCTCAGATGGCGGCCAGCATCAGCTGCCCGCGGAGGGACAGGGCCAGCTCCCGCCAGGCCCGCTGACGTCAGACTCTGGAGCTTCATAGCAGCACAAGGCTGCTTCCTCATTTCCTTTGGGGGCGGGGTGTGTGTGTATTTATCAGTTCCCTCATAACTTCATTTAGATGACAAATGTTTTCTCAGTACCTTTGCCAACATTTTGAGCCAGACGTACTTGGAAATCTTTATTTCTTTTGGATTTTAGAAAGGCGATATGGTGCTTATGCGGCGATTTATTTGATGTCATTCATGGAGTCTGTTCTTTTCTTTTTCTGTTTCTTCAGTGAAACATGATTTTCATGCTCAATGGAATAAATGGCCAGCGTAGCCTCAAGCCTGATGAGGTCAGGTTTGCCATTGAATGAGCATGCACCACATTTAGAAAACAAAAAAGAAATTTAAAAACACCCCGCGTTGCGTTCCTCTCAGAGCTTTTGGGTTTCGAGATTGTGTGCGAGGATGTGGAGCCGTGTGGACCTGCGTGGCTCCCTCTTGGTGACGGAAGGTGAGGCTGACTCCCTTTAGTCTTGCTGATCTGCGGTTTCCCTTCTAAATACAACTTGAGTTACAAAAAGTTGATGAAAAATATGTGAAGTAAGCAAAAGACATAGGTGGCATCAGACCCAATAAAAGAGGTGCTTTCACTGCTGGGAATGACCCGGATTTAGGGAGGACGGATGTAGCCTAGCCCCTACTCTGACATGGAGGGAGAAATAGACTGTCTTTTTTATCACATTTTGTAGGAAATACTAGCCAATACTTACAAAGTACCTTTCCTGGGCAGGCATTCTTCTTTAAATATACTTACTAACTTCAATAATTTAACTTTCATATACTTCAATTCTCACAATAACTCTGAGGCAGGTGCTTTATTATTATCGCCACTCGACAGGTGAGGCTGCTGAGACACACAGGTGAGACAACCTGCCCGGGATTACTACCTAACAAGTGAGCGTGGAGGGGGAATATGGGCACCTCGCTAGCGCCCCTCAGATGGGGGAACAGAGGCATTTGTACCAGGGCTTGGCCAGAGAAGCAGGGGCAATGGGAGATGACACAGATGTGAGTGAGTGTTCCTATAGACACGGATATAATGAGTTGGCCAAAACATTTTTTTTCTGTCTGATGGCTCTAGTAGCACTTAGTTGTTTAACTTCACTTGAAACAATTTTGTTCTAACAAAATTGTATCATGACAGCTGTCGTATCAGTGTGCATTTAAAAAAACTTATCAAAATTTTGCGAATTTTTGTGTCGCCATTTTAATATTGAAGATGGAAGAAAATACGCAACATTTTGGTATATTATGCTTCATTATTTCAAGAAAGGTAAAAGCACAAATGAAATGCAAAAAAAAAAAGGAAATATTTGTGTCGTGTATGGAGAAGGTGCTGAGACTGATCGAATGTGTCAAAAGTGGTTTGCGAAAATTTGTGCTGGAGATTTCTTGCTGGGCAATGCCCCAGGGCTGGGTGAACTAATTGAAGTTGATAGTGATCAGATCGAGACGTTAATTGAGAACAATGTTATACCATGTGGGAGAGAGCTGACATACTCGATATATCCTAATCAATAAAGTTATTGGTGAAGATGAATACTGTGTCTTTTATTTTACAGAAAAAACTAAACAGACTTTTTGGCCAGCCCACGTAGATGCAGAAACAGAGATCTCTGTACACAGAAGGATGGGTGGAGAGATAGACTCATCACAATGTGCTGGCTTACACTGTTGTAAGGGCTGAGCACGTCCAGAGTTGGAAGCTCAGAGTCAGGAAGGGAGATGACAAGCCAGCTGGGGCCTGTGGGTGGGTGAAGCTTGCTGTCCCCAGGCATCAGACGTGAAGGAAGGAGGATCTAGAGATACAGAAGAGAAAATCGAAGACCGTGATTGGAATCTCTTCTTAAGGGAAGATCTACATCTTTTTATAAAGACCTTGCTACTGATTAGGCCAGGCGCACCCAGTATAATCTGTGCCCTGTACTAACCGACACAGACTTAAGCCACACTTGCAAAATCTCTTCCCAGCAGCACCTTGACTAGTGTTTGATGAGTACCTGAGAATGTGTGCACTGCAAAGTGGTCTCAGCCTCCCTTCTGTCCTTGGCAGTCACAGGGCAGTTGGGACAATTGCTCCTGGCTCCAGACGTGGCACCTCCATGGCCTGCTGCAAAGCCAGCCTCCTCTCTCACAGCCAGAAGGTGGTTCTGCACAGAACTCCTCTTGGAAGTACTCCTCCTTCAACCATCCCTTGTGGACCAGCTGGGCGTGTGGCCCCGGGCTGGGGCTGGGGCTAGTGTGAGAGAGGAAGACCCGGTCACTGGGGTTCCGTGTGTGTTGCCTGGCGTGAGCCTGGCCACATCATCCTTGACCTTCCAATGGGTTCTTTAGGTTCAGGTTCAGGTAGATCTTCCGACTCTTCATACAAGGTTTATCCAGGCCGCATTTGAAAGTGCGCTTTACACTCACCCTGGGCAGGTAGTGACTTCGTATCGAAGCAGAGAGCACACGCGGAAAATCGCCACAGTGTGAGTCAGCACCAGGTGGTCATCGCCCCAGGCACACTCGTACCAGCGCCGGGCTGAGGGATGGAACACGGCCTGACCCCCAGAGTCCCCACGGTGCCCCCTTCCTACGACCACCCCTTTTCAGGAACCGGTATGCTGGCCCCCATCACCACTTGGTGGTTTTGTTCGATCTGGGGCTTTCCGGCCATGGAGTCGCATAGTGGGTGTGTGTTTGCGTCCAGCGGCTTTCGATCGTAACTGTGGTCGTGGCTGTGTTTTCATGTTCATTGCTGTGGAGTATTCCACGGTGAGACCGTGTCCCGATTCATTTACCATCGGTGGACCTTTGGGCAGGGCAGCTGCCAACGTTCTAGCGTGTGTCTTTTGTGAACACTCATCCCCCTTCTGGTCGAGCAGGGACCCAGACTTGGCCTTGCTGGGTCCAGGTCAGGGTGTGTGAGCGGTTTCCGTCAATTCTGTGGGCCATCAACTATAAAAGGCCCTTCTGAATCCTTGCCATCCTCGTTGCATTGAAATCCTGCCTCCCTTTTGCTGCAAACAGGCAGGTTTAAAAGGATTTTTTCCTTTGCAGCTTTTAATAGCCATGAAATTCTTGGTGACATAAAATATGTTCCAAAGGGGATAAAAAGAGACGTGTGCAAGTTCTTGTTCAAATAAATAGCCTGTCTTTGGGTTGAAAGGGAAGTCTGTTCCGTGCTCCGCAAACTTTGTTCTGTTGAGCTTGTTTTAATCCTCGTTTCTTAGTCCTTGAATAAAACTGGGGCACCCTGTCAAATAATGTAACGTTTCTTTTAAATTTATTCCTTTCGGCGGGTACTGGCTTCCTAAGGCTTCCGATGGGGTTTCCTCGGGTCATTCGAACACATGCAGGCCAGTTTCTCTTTTCAGCATCCTGATCGCACGCCGAGGGGCGGGGGAGCACCCCTCCCATGTCACAGGTGAGAAGGTGAGGGGCAAAAGGGCCGGGTTACTGGCCAAGGGATAGATTCCAGGTGCAAGCTCAGGTTTCTCTGGTGCCAGGTACTCTCCCTTCTACAAAG
The DNA here is from genome assembly GCA_039655065.1 of Glossophaga mutica. Taxonomy (NCBI): domain Eukaryota; kingdom Metazoa; phylum Chordata; class Mammalia; order Chiroptera; family Phyllostomidae; genus Glossophaga; species Glossophaga mutica. Next base: position 29,302,626 of record CM077315.1, read on the forward strand.
AAACCCTGGCTGCAGTGTGGTACCCACAGGCGGAAGTGGACAGAGCGGAGGGAGCCCCCGCAGCCTTTCACAGATTGCACACAGTCCCGTCACCAGCTCTGGTCAAGATGCAGAACTCGACCCCATCCCTGAAGCCCCCTCCTACTCCCCCACCCCAGGGGCAACCCCTCTCCTGGCAGCACAGGTTAGGTTATTTGATTTTGAAGTTCATACAAACAGAATCATGGTGTATTTCTTCTCCTCTCTCTGTCTTCCTTCTCCCGGCACCATGTTTGTGAGGTTCATCTGGGGTGCGTGTAGCGAGGGAATGTCATTTTCATTGGTCTGGAGTATTCTGTTGCATGGATACACTCCAATTCATGTACCAACCCCGGGGATGGGTGCTGGGGTGGTCTCCAGTTCAGGGCTGTTAGTATTGCCACAAACGTTCCGGAACAGGCTTTGGTGAAGATACGGGTGCCCTTCTGCGGGGTCTACGCCAGGAAAGCCGCGCTGCTCACAGGAGCGACGCGTCCACTTAGATTTAGTGGGCTCTGTCGGGCGGTTTTCCAGAGTCATTGGGCTCCTACGGGCTCCCACTTCCGAAATGGGAATCCCAAATTCTCTGCAATCTCCTTCTAGGTTTTTGGACACCTGGTGACTTTGGTCCCTTCGAGTCCTCTAAACCGGGGCTTCTAGTCCAGCCAGAACCCCAGGATGTGAGGTCTGGCAAAGCCTCACATGCTCAGGGAATTAGGGTTTCAACGGCCCCATAATCTCCCCAGTTATCTCTGCTCACTCACCCCATGACCCAATTATCTCCACAACCCAAATTCCTGTCTCTTAAGTGGCGCTGGGTCTTTGATCTTCCCTCCGGGGAAGATCTGAGCTCCCAGGGATGCCCTGGTGTCTGGACCAGGCTGGGCGGTGACTCGAGTCGAGACGAGCTCCCTGGGGAAGCTGTCAGGGGCAGTTATCACGGGGCAGCTGGAAGTCCTCTCCGCAGTCCTGCCTTCAGAACCTGGGGGCTCCATCAAAGGGCTGCGCTTTTTCTTATCTGGGCAGTGAGGCAGGAGACAGTAAGGAGCAGCCTGGGCTTTGAGGGGCAAACCCAGTGACTCTGTCAGCCACATATCTGGGGAGCCCCCACGCTGGGCCAGGGCTGGGCACAGCGATGAGAGGGAGACCTCCTGACTGTGTGAGGTTTGCAGGGGCTGAAGAAATGGAGCACAGGCGAATGCATATTTTAGGGTGAGCCGAGGACCTTGGAGCAGGCGAAAGCTTCTGAAACAGGACCCAGGTGACACTGCTGTAGAGACAAGCGGTACAACGGACTTCATCAAAAGGTAAAACTTCTCTTCATCAAAGGATGCCGGTAAGAAACGGAAAAGACGAGCTGTGGCCTGGGAGAAAATATCCAAATTACATGTATCTGGTAAAGAAGGCATCCCCAGACCATGCCACAAACTCCCACAAATCAGTAAGAATAAGGAAAAAAAAAACCCAGCCAGATTAAAAGCTCATCAAAAGCTTAGAATGGGCACTTCCATAAAAGATACAGAAGGTCCAGAAGCATATAAGGTATCACGCAATATCATTACTCACCAGATAAATGTGAGTCAAAATCACAGAGCTGTAGCTCGCACTGCCCGAGTAGTGAGGGTTGAAGGTGAGATGGGGCTGTGGGCTCTAAAATCCTGCAAGGACGTGCGAAACTGATTCAGTGATTCCCCTCCTGGAGATGCCCGAGAGAAATGAGTGCATAGGTCACCAAAAGACTTGCACAGAAATGTACACAGTGGCTTCACGATAACAGCCCCATGCTGGACGTAGCCCACGTGACCACTGGTTGTGCATGGGTGAACCACCTTGTGGCACATTCTGACAATGGCATCCTGCTCAGCAACAGAAAAGATAGCAGCATCAACATCGCCACCAGTGAAGATGAGTCTTCCAAACCTGCGGCTGCAGGCAGTGACCACTGGGCAATGGCAATGACCCTGGGTCCACGGCAGTGACCACTTGGGGTGCTGCCCCAGGCACCCCCTGGCCAGGTGGGCTGGCTCTGCTGGAAGGGCAGTTTTTTTCTGCCCCGGCCTGGACACCGGGGCCCATGCATGTGGGCTTGTCAGACCTCGAGCTGAACTAGGCCCCTCTGGTCGGGAAGAGGAAATGATGGCCCTAGGAGAGAGGCCTGCTCTCGTCCCCACTGTCCTGATGAGGAAGATGAGGTTAGGAAAGCTGCCTGGGGAAGGCCCGTCTGCCTCCCCAACCCACACTCTTGGTCTTTGGGTTGCCTTGAGTCTAGGGCTATTCCAGCAGGAAGTGGGAGCAGACACCTGGCCCAGGCTCTGTGTGGGAAGATGCCTGGGACCCTAGGGGTAAAGGTGGCGGTCTCAGGTCCCCAGAAGGCAGGGGGCACTGACCTGTGGACTCAGCAGGGTGACCATGATGGGCAAGCCAAGGACTCAGGGTGCAGCAGTAACTGCTGGCCTGGGCATCCCAGGGGGCTGGCTGCAGTCCCTGTCTTGTTCTCTGTTGGCCTTGGGAAAAATGTCACCCTTGCCTCGGCAACACTAATGATGGTGATGGTGATGGTGATGTTCATCTCAGGCAGGCACCATGGTCCTCCCGTTCCCTGCGTGCACTTCACTGCTGAGTCCTGCAGCTGGTATTCGCTGAGTGTAAGCAACTTGTGCGACTGCGTGGTTTCCTAGTGAAGGACATCACTCCCAGCTTTGCTGCTTATCAGCCATGTGACTTTGGACAAGACATCTGACCTCTCCCTGCCTTGGCCTCCTTGTCTATAAAATGGTGATAATGAGAGCATCAGATGCTCCCCCCCACACTCCTGTACTTCCAAGTGCACAGGCTGCACTGATGGGGCGGGAGCTGTTGGGGAGAGTGACGCTGATGAAACCCGCTCTGTGCATCAGGCCGGGTGTTGGGGAGTCCCCTCCCTCCCAGGGGAGCCCCAGGGGAGCAGCAGAGCACAGGGTGAGGGACACGGGCTGCAGTCCTGAATCGCACGCCCTCCGTGGCCTGTTGGTACAATGAGACCACAACGGGGCCTGGCTGTGAGGCTGGGCTGGTCAGCCCCGAGCCGGCTCAGAGCCTGGCCACGGGAACCACCCCTGAGTGTTTCCTGCTGCGCTCCCGTGGTTTTTCAGCATTATCCCTCAGAGCAGTTAGACTCAGGAGGGGAAGGAGCAGCGAAAGCCCAATTGGCAAATCCTCGCGCGTGAGAAGGCTGGTCCCTGGGCCAGGACAGGAGGCATCCACGGGGCAAACTGGCCCTGCCGCAGGGAGCGAGCAGTTCCTCCCACCAGCTGATCGGAGCTGATGGCTCGTGCTTCTCTCCCACTTTGTGTGTGGGCACATTTCTCAAAACCTCAGGCCGTGCCGAGTCTCTGAGGGTCAGGTAAAAAGGCGCAGAGTTTTCTCTTTGGATAAAAAGGTGCTGACACTTCACATAGCTTCACAGGAGATGCGGGTCTTTTTAAGGTGTGTTTCTGGGATGGTTCCAGCCCCTGTTGAATGAGCAAAGCAGCAGCCTGGCCTCTTGCATGTTCTTAGAGCATCAGTTCCAGGCACAGAGCCAGGCATGTGGGGTGTGCCGCAAGGAAGACGTCCTAGCCCCATTCCTGGGCGTGGCCATAAGAACTCCCAAACCTCACCGGCCAGGGAGACCAGGTACAGGACACACACAGTGGGACGGTGGGCGGGGGCCGCAGAAAAAACACTCTCGGACTCTGCCCTCCGTGTCACCCGGATTCATTCCCATTCCCATTTCTGGCCACATGAAATCAGAGTTCTCTTTTGGGGATTTATACCTGCTTTTTAGGATGTATACCTACGAAAATTGTCAGGCTTGTCCCAGCTGAGGGGAAGGCGCTCGGGCAGGGCGGCCCTTGGACCTTGCTCCGTGCCCACGCAGAGTCCTCTGGGGCCAGGCGGCTGTAGGAACTGGGGGTTGAGGCGCTTCGCTCTGGGCTCCGCCCACCCCAGTGGGAGCGTGGTGGTTGGATGCGCATGTGCACGCACGATTCCTCTTGCGCACCACCCTCCGACATGCCTTCCCGAACCACAGTGGGAGCGTGTCCTCCGGAGCATGTGTCTCTAGGACCAGGCTCTAGTTCAGCGTCTTGCAGATGACACCCTCACTTCAGCCAGGCAGATCTGCAGCCTGGCTGCATGGATTATGCGCCTCTCCAATGGCAAGGAATAGCCTCTCCCGCCTGGCCACCCACTTCCAGACTTACACAAAGCGTCCATCGGCCGGGACTTCCCCCAGCCATTGTTTCTGCAGCACTTCGCAGATCTTTCCTGGTGACATTCCTATTTGGTGGCATCCCTATACAGTGGCATTCCTCTTTGTGTATGTGCCTGTCTTCTCGTGCTGGGACTGTGGCCTTAACCTCCTAACAGCCCTCCCTGCCTCTGCGTCACTAACAGGGTGGTTGTTTAAGACAGTAACCCTGATCAGGTTGCTCCCTTGCTTCGTAACCTTCCGTGGCTCCCCACTGCTGGTGAGAGAAAGACCAGACTTCCTAATAAGATGCCCCAGCTCCCCTTTCCGGTCTCGCATTTTGCCATTGCTCCTGCCACGTGGCCTGCCTTTCAGCCTCACCTTGGACGTGCTGGAATGTAGGTTGTTTCTTCCACCTGCAATACCCTCTTCTTTATTCCCTACTTAGAAAAAGTCCTGCTCGCTTCCCTATGCCAGTAGTCCCAACTGGGAGTAATTTTGCTCCCGGGGGCCTGTGGCAATATCTGAAGACATTTCTGGCTGTCAAAAATTGGTGGTGTATGTGTTACCGGTCAAAGCCAAGGGTGCCACTCAACATCCTATGGTGCCCAGGACAGTCCCCCAACAAAGAGTATTTGACCCCAAATGCCAACGATGCTGAGGCCGAGGAGCCCTGTCTAAGTGCATCGAACTCCGAGTCTCCTCGATGAAGCCACATTGGATCCCCTCCGGCAGGCATTAGGGTCCCTGTCTCCTCGGGCCTGAGATGCCAGCTCTTTGGTGGCATGGCTGAGAGTTCCCCCCGCTGCTCAGCAGCGGTTAGGAGCAGATGGGTCCACCTCTCTGCCTGGCTAGGAGCTTCCCTGGGGCAGGGACTGTGTCCTTTCTAGTGTCACCATCGGCTACCAGGGCCTGGGACACTAGGTAGCTTAGGAAATATCGGTGGACTACTTAGCACTGGGCCTGGCCTGGGACCCGAGTGGGAGCATCAGGGAAACAGGAAGCCTGAAGCTTCAGCGCGGTGAGACGGCCAGGGGGGCTCCCCTCCTGCACAATGCCAACGGCCACCGGGCACCGAGGGAAAGGCTCACCGACCTCAGCTCTGCTTGTGTGTGTTTTCTCTGCTCAGGGAGAGGCTGATGAGATCAGCTCCTGTTGTTTCTAGAAAACTCATCTGCAACTGGTTCTAATAAAACCGGGGCAGCTGGGCCAGGGAGGGCAGGAAGTGTGGAGGACCCGGGCCTCCTCCCGTGGGCCCAGGAGCCCGGGTCACACCAGGGTCCTCGGAGTCTCCTCCCTAGAACTTGGAGGCCAGCCGTCTTCCTGGCCTGAGGTGGTCACCAGGGGTCCCGGGGGAGGGTCCCTGGGACAGGGGCGCACATGCGCAGTCCCAGCTCCCTCTTCCTCACTCTCCCCCCCTTTCTTCCTCTCCTGAGCCAGCTGCTGACATCGTGAGGAATTGCTCCCCAAGGCAGTTTGGAAATACAAAAGGACATGCTTCAGCAGCAATAAATCACACTTTATGTCCTCAATACTGCTGAGGATGCCACAGATTGTACTGTTTCCCGGGGATTAAGGGAACCTGATGACAGGCAGAGGTCTCAGGCTCCTGTGGCTAGGCTGTGCTTACGGGACCTCTGTGACCACAGCCCTCAGAGTCACTGTGCCCTGCAGGGCCGAGGAGCGTCCAGGGCTGTTCTGTCGGAAGGGGCTCCAAGCCTCAAGGTGTCTCTCCACCTCTGAATACCCTGGAATTGACCAGAATCCCCTCTGGGAGCGTCCAGCAAATCAGATCGGAGTGCTGCTTGCGTGGAGGTGTGTCTGCACCACGAGGCACCTGGGAATTAACGGCGACAACTGAGGGCTGGGTAAAGCAACACAGGGCCGCCAGAGGGTTGTGACCCCTAATTATGGACAAAAATACATCTCGAACATTATCTTACACCATTTATAAAATTAAATTAAAGTCGGTCATAAACCTAAATAGAAAAGTCCCAGGGGTGCCCAACCCATGGCCCATGGACTACATTCGGCCCAGGATGGCTATGAATGAAACCAGCACAAAATTGTAAATTTACTTAAAACCTTCTTTTTGCTCATCAGTTTTCTTTAGTGTTTGTGCATTTAACGTGCGGCCCAAGGCAACCCCTCTCCTTCCAGCACGGCCCAGAGACGCCAAAAGTTTGGACAGCCCTGGCTCACTCTCAACTATAAAACTTCAAGAAGGAAAATAGGAGGAAATTTTTATAACCTTAAGATAGTCAAAGATTTCTTAGATAAAACACAAACGGCATAAACCATACAAGGAAAACATTGATAATTGAACTTAATCTAAAATTTAAACTTACGTTCTCCAAAAGATGTCATTAAGAGAACGGAAGCCCTGGCTGGTGGGGCTCAGTGGGTTGAGCATTGTCCCACAAACCGAAAGGTCGCCGGTTCAATTCCTGGTCAGGGCACATGCCTGGGTTGTGGGCCAGCTACCTGGTTGGGGGCGCACGAGAGGAAACCGATCAATGTGACTCTTGCACATCAATGTTTCTCTCCCTCTGTTTCTCCCTCCCTTCCCCTCTCTCTAGAAATAAATAAATAAAAAATTTCAAAAATAAAGAAAGGGAAATGGAAAAGCCCATTCCAGTCGCTGACTGGGAGAACCATTTACGATTCGTATAGCTGATGAAGGGCTCATATCCAGTATATTTAAAAAGAAGAACCAAAAACTGCTGGCACTCAGTAGTAAGCCAGCAACCTCATGAAAAAATGGGTCTGAAAAAACAGAAGACGCTTCACACAAAAAGATATATGAATGGCCAATATTTTTAAAGATATCCGATCACACTAGTCATCAGGAAAATGCAAATTCAAATGGGGAGCTACACAGCCATTGGCACGGCGAAGCTTAAAAGCCTGACGGTCCCACCTGTTGGTGAGGACCGGGGCAGCTGGGACTTCCGCTGCTGGTGGGACTGTATCATCATATCATCACTCTCTAAAGCAGTTCCGTAGTCACTTATAGAACTAAACCTACATGTACCCTATGACCCAGCGATTCCTCTCCTGCCCATTTCCACAAGAGAAAGGGGAACCTATGTCCACAGGAAGATTTGAACGTGAATGCTCATAACAACTTTGTCATTGTGACCCCAAACTGGAAGCAATCCAAACGCCGTTGAGAGGTGATGGATAGCCCTGGCTGGTGTAGCTCAGTGGATTGAGCACGGGCTTCCAATTGAAAGTTTGATTCCTAGTCAGGGCACATGCCTAGGTTGCAGGCCAGGTCCCTAGTCAGGGCCATGTGAGAGGCAACCACACATTGATGTTTCTTTTCCTCTCTTTCTCCCTTTCTTCCCCTCTCTCTAAAAGTAAATAAAATCCTTTTTTAAAAAAAGAGGTGATGGATAAACCGTTTATGGCATATCCATGTAGTGAAATACTACTCAGCTGTGAAAAGGGAAAAAAACTATCGATACAGAGAACATGGGTGAGTCTCAGAAACATTAAGCTGAGTGAAAGAAGGCAGACACAGAAGAGGACAAGCTCTGCTTACATAAAACTTGAGCACAGGCCAGTCTGATTAGTAACAGAAAGCAGATCAAAAGTTGTTTGGAGCTGGGGCTGGGCAGGGGCGGGGATGGCCAGAAGGGAGCTCCAGGGAAGGTTTTGGGCAGATCTTGTTTGCGGTGGCTTTTGCAAGGGTGGCATGAACTTGTCAAAACCTGTCAATGCACTTGTCACGTACACTTGCCATGAATGCATCTTACTGTGTGGAAATTATACCTCAAAAAAGCAAATTTGAGAAAAGTCATCATGTCACAGAAAGCCAGAACGCACAAACTAACAGGAAGGAGAAAAGCAGCGCCGCCTGCAGGCCTGCCCCTTGGAGGACCCCGTGAGCGTCGTGGAGGACAGCCGCAGCGGGGTTGCGCACACTGTCTCTGCACGCATTCGTGTACGTGTCCTGTTTTGCAAAATCAGAGTCACGTAACTTTTTTACTATTCTGTGATTTCCTTTCGCCATTTCGCAGCATCTGGAGAATGCAATCCACATCCACAAAAGCACGTGCTTACCCACTGGTTTTTATTGGCTGTGGAAGCATTGCATCCTGTGGCTTCACCCATGACACCCGGCCCTGCCTGTGGGACAGACACTTCCCGCTACTTGCTGTCACAGCCCAGCTGAGCCAAACATCCGAGACTCATGCCTTTTTGTTCAGCTAACGGCTCCCTTGGCTGATGTGGGCACTGTTAGGCCTGCCCAGAACCAGGTCATGGTCAGATCTGGATTTCCTTCAGCAGTGTGTCCAACACCCCTGGGGACAAATCCCAAGAGCCAGCCAGCCATTTTCCCGCTGGCTGCCACCTCTGGGTGTTTCTTTGCCCACTCAGTCTTATCAGAGACATGCCTGATGAAAACCTGCGGCCCCTGCTCTTCCTGAGGGCGAGTGGGTGGAGGCGCTGGGGAGGACCTGGCACCTGCACGGAGAAATAGCTGAGCTGCCGGGAGCGTGTCTCTCCCACAGGCACTCAGGGAGGCCTGCGGGCGGGAGGCCCTTCTGCCTGGCAGGGCCAGGCGGTGGGCCAGGCTGGGAGCCGCGCCCGCTCCCCCACCCCGCCCCAGCCAGAACCGCTGGTCAGGTTGCTGGTGCTGCATTAGCTGGGCCTTGCCTGGGGCCCCCGCCTGGGGCCAGGGGGATGCACCTGGTGGCCAAGGGCCAGCGCACAGCTCAAATTAGACACTCCCCGTGTTTTCCAGCAGCTGTCTGCAAGATGGTTGCTGCGATCAGCGGGAAAGGTAGCGATTTTGTTGGCAGCGCGTCCGCTGTATCTCTGCAGAGCTGGATACGGCAGGGAAAAAGCAAACAGACTGCAACGCAGGTTCTTTTTAAGCGCATTCCAGTGCCCTCCCCGAACCACGATGGCCCAGTGCACGATGCCCGCTGGGAGGGAACAGCGGGATGAAATACAAGTTTGGATAAATTTTTCTAAGGGGCTGTCTGGGCCATTCTCTTTCCTCAACCCTTCCCCTCCCGCCCCCTCTCTTTTCAAACAGATACTAACCCCCCTCTCTGTCTCCCTTGGGGGCATAGGTGACTATTCCATGTTTCTGCCCTTCAGGGGTTCATATTATTTAATTTTTCCATTTAAAAATATTTCAGAGAGGTAATAATTATATAGGTAAAGCTAACTTCAAACAATGAAAAAGAATAGAGTGAAAAGGATTTTTCCCTTCACCCTTGACTCCCAGCCCCCTCGCGCCTCCCCCGCCCCCAGGCCGTGAGTGGGGCCGCTTTCCAGGCCTGTCTGAGTGGGCGTGGACAAGCGTGTGCTGTGGGGAATGTCCCGCGTCAGTGTCCGAGGCACTCCCCGCCTCTCCCTGGGCTCATGACCCTCTAACAGGTGCCCTGAGAGACTCCCTAGTCTTTCAGGGTCACCGAGACACTTCCGGGCTGTGGAAGGGTGTCCAGGCAGGGGCCGAGGGGTGAGGCTGGTCTCCAGACTCTGGCTGTGCCCCGTTGGGTGCATGGCTTCACCTCTCTGGCTCTCAGGTGTGCTCACCTGTACAACAGGGATCACAGTGGCGGCCGGTGGCAGAATGGTCGTGAAGACTAAGGGGACAAAGCCCTCAGCAGAAAGGACGCCCTCAGGCAATGTTGGCTTGGATGGACCAGGGAGAGGCGGTCAGGGTGGAGATGAGGCCCGGAGACAGGGAGCAGGAGGGGAAAGGGTTAGGGTTACGGTTAGTGTCTCACGGGCCATCCTGGGCTTGCTTTGCGGGGTTGTCCCCAAGGCCTGAAGGAGGAAGGGGCAGGGAGGCCAGTTTCACCTCGTGACGTGGAATAACTTTCTAGCCTCGGGGAGGAATGCGCTCCCCGCCCCTGGAAGCTGACTCGCTGGGTGGCAGCCTCCCGGTGCCTCCCATGTGGGCGAGGCGTGGCGCCAGCCCGGGGTGACGGGAAAGAGGAATACGGAACTGGGTTCCCGCGCCCTGCCCAGCGAGTCCTTGACACCGGCTGGCTGCGGTTCTTATTTTACGGACACGAGTGCGACATCCTTTGTCTTGTTCTAGGTGTTTCTTCACTGGGCAGGCCTTCACAGTGCCATAGAGTGGCCGTGTAGCAAATGTCCTACTCAGGACCTGTGACCACAGGGGACCCCAGTGTGACTGGTCTCCCTGGGGGGAGGGACAGGTGGCTGTGTCATTGGTGAGCGGAGCTATCCCTTTTGTTTCAGAGGAGACCCCTGGCCACCCCCATCTGTGTCTCTCTGGTGAGTGGGTGAAATCCAGGTGGGCTGCCTGGCAGGTGCAGTGGGAACGTGTGGCAGAAGACGGTCCATTTGTTAGTGGAGGATGGGCCGGGTGTTTCAGGGGGCAAAGGGCAGGCAGGAAACCAGCAGCCCACCCAAGTCTCCTCCTGTGCGGGCTGTGGTGGGCAGAAACTGCTTCCTCTCCTCCCAGCGCTGGGGAGAAAGGAACTCAACTCAGTTCCTGAATTGGAAAGGAGAGGAAAAGGCGAAGGTTGTGAACTATTGAAAGCGTTGCACTTTCCCCAGCTCCGAGAGCCATTTGCATGGGAACCCACAAGGCGGAAGGGATATTTTAGCAGCTGTTTTCCCAGGTTGATGAACAGCAGAAGGCGTGGGCGTTCGGGCCACAGACCCAGGTTTCCTGTCCTCACGATCTCTTTCCAGAAAAGTGGCAACACTGCGTTTGGCACCTGGGAGTCCCTTGAGGACGTCCCGCATGGGCACGTCCAAAGCTTTCGAAGGACGGGAGCCATGGGCGGGTCCCAAGGTGTCCTACTTCACCTCTGCTAGTGCGTGACCTGGGCAGGTTACCTGTCCCCGCTGTCTGCACCTGGTTGACCTTGTCTGGTAACATCATCCTTCTCAGGGCTCGTCTACAGATTTAATCGTGATTATATGTAAAGGGAAAAAAAGTAAAAAGTAAAGTAGCTGGTACTTCTGAGTTTCCATATTTGGACCCTGGAAATGAATTGAACCTTTCTAAATGGCCTCTGAGTGGCTTGGCATTTTTAATTACTGTAATAACAAGCAAATCAGTAAGGACTCAAAGTAGCCTCCAGTAAAATAACCGCAGGGAGCTGCGTCGGCGCTGATACCGTACTTCCTACGTGCGGGGCTCTGCCCTGGGCACGTCCTGTGGAACAGTTCCGTGGGGTACGACCAGTCCCCAGGAGGCCACTGCGAGCACGGTGGCATTACGCCCGTTCCGCAGGGGTGAGGCTGAGCTGAGGGAGGGCAGAAATTGTCTGAGGTTGCTCAGCCTGTGGGTGGGCGGCTGAGGCCCAAACGCAGGCCCGGGTGCTGCTGGTCGCCCTCCACCTGACACACACACTAAGGTGGTACCTGGGGTGCTAGGGGTCAAAGGGGGCGACTATGGGGGATCCAGAACTGTATGCAAGTTTATGTAAATATGGATTATTTCCCCCGAGGGAGGAAGCAGCTGCACTGATTTTGTGAGGTTTCACAAACGGCTGACTGGGGAGGTAATCAGCTGGTTGTCTCAGACTGGGTTCCCAGGACACAGAACTGCAGCAGGGTTTGTGAGTGAATGACTGAAAACGCTCCCGCAGGAACCAGGAAACGGTGAGGAAGGTGGGAGAAGGAAAAAGAAGATGCCAGCCAGTAGTGACTTCGAGCAGAGTCCCAGCCTGACCCCACTGGGGACTCTTAGGGTGAGTCATGCTGCAGAGCTCAGTTTCGTAGCCCCACCGGTGACCCGGTGGCTCCGGGCTGCCTTGGGGGATTGCACCAGGCGGTTCCAGGAGCTCATGCATCACTCTCAGAAGAGAATCCCAGCTGTGCGCCTATACAAGCAGAAGCAGAGATGCTGTGGGAAGCATACCCCAACACTTGGCGGGATGTCATCAGGTGGAGCACCCTGTTTGTAGGTGGATCGCTGCAACGGGACCTTAGGGTGGGGGGTGGCTGATGTCCATTCACTGCAGAGCCACTCCGAGCTGGGCCACACTTCGCATCACTTTGCTGGTGACTTGGGCCAGTTTCTCCTCTCTCTGTTCCCCATCTGCTGAGTGCACCGAATGTCAGTCTCCCCATTTCTTCCTACTGCACCTCTGCAATTCCTCCCCTGTCAATGCTGTTCGTGGGCTGCCCCCCAACCTCCCCTTTCCTGTGAGCTTGCAAACTGCCCTGTGTCCTGGGACGGGTGTCCTGGCCATGGGCTGCCTCTGCTCATCGAGGAGGGTGAGAGAAGGAAGAGAGAAGAGGAAAAGAGTGGAGTGAGGAAGGGGAGAGAGAGAGGGAGAGAGAGACAGGGAGAGAGAGAGGGAAAGATAGGGAGAGAGGGAGAGGGAAAGGGAGAGGATAGGAAGGGAGGGGACCAGGAGGGGAAGGGAGGGCAGTGGGAGGAGGCAGTTGGAACATTTCTGGAGCTCGAATCCCGTATGGGGCTGGTTTCTCTCTTTGCCATCTGGGTGCCTGCTGTTTGTCCCATGTTGAGCTTGACAACTTATCCCTTATTTATTAAGCACCTACTACGTGCAGACACTGGGCTGCTTGCTGGGGATCCAGCAGCAAGCCCTGGGGCAGCACCTGCTTTCATGGGGCTCACATTCTAGGGGGTTGGACAGACACGGGGACTCCAGACTGGGACTCAGCTTTCTTTTGGGCTTGCAGACAAGGATCGGGTCCCTGTGGGTGGAGACCCAACTCTGTCATCCTTTTCTCCTCCACCCCGAGGTGATGGCACCTCAACTCCTTCTGGTCCTTAGAGTGGGCCCTGTCTGCACAAGGAGACTTGTAAGCAAAAGACCCTCCCATGCCACCCGCCCTAGCTGCATGCAAATCAGGACCCCCAGGGGTGGGCCTGGTCAGCCCCGGTGCCCTGAACTGAGCCTCACTCCCTGGTCCCTTGCACTCTCTGTTCAAGTCCATCCCCAGCAGACCGTTCACCCATCATCTGCACTGGGTCGTCACTTGCCACCTTTCAAGTTCTAGGTGTTGGCTCCCTGGGTCGGGGAGAGGGACCATCTCTGCAGCCAGCACCTGGTGCTCGAGTCCCAGCACACACCTCGGACTTTCCCCGCCTCACCCCCAGCCCAGAGCTCGGGAGTGTCCACTATCTCCATCACTTACCAGCTGTGGGATATGGGGTAGTCACACCCTCTCAGGGCCTCTCCTCACCTGTGAAATGGGGATAATAATGTTCAATACAGTGTGTGGCTCATCGCAAGATGAGAGTGTGAGCTATTACTGTTACTGCTATTGTTCGTGTCCTCTCCTTCCCGCAGTCTCCAAATGTGTCAGAGCTCCTACTAAGGCTCTGCAGAAACAGTGGGGGCAACGAAGCCCCTCTCGCGGGGTTCACCCTGTGGGGGACGGGATGGGGTCTGGAGGGACAGGGGTGTCTTTGAGGGAGTGGTGGTGAAGACCTGAAGTTGGCTGATGGAGAAAGGGAGGGAGGCCGCTGCCCAGCGGAGCCCTCAGGCACCGAGGCAAGAATAAGCGGGCAGACAAGACATTGCCACCTTGCTGCCGGCGGGCTTTCCCTTGCCCCGTTGGCACGCAGGCCTCCCAGCTCTCTGGAGTGGAGACCTCCAGGTCTGCCTGTCCAGCCCCTCAAGGCCTCTGCCCAAATCGGAGCTGCAGCTGGAGAGCTTCTGGTAGCTGCGGCTGATATTCCTTGGGGCACTTTGTCCCAGCTTGGCCACGGCCACACAGGTCCTGGTCCTGTGTCTGTGGATGCTGAGTCAGCGGGGTCCCTTCTTGCCAGGGAGGACAGGCATGGGTGTGGGTGCTGGGAATTATTGCTGAGTTTGCTGGGTGAGCCGATAGCAATGTGGTCCCATGGAGGAATGCCTGTCTGAGGGACGTCTGCGACAATATTTAGGGCAGGCGTCTGTGTGTCTGTACAGCACTTTACAGTGGTTCAGCCACGTCCGTCCAACTATCTGCTGAGAAAAAAGCTTGGCAAAAAAATAATAATAATGGTTGGATCTAAATTATGGATAATGATGATGATTTGCTTGTATTTAATTTTTTTTAAAATTTACTTTTAGAGAGAGAGGACGAGAGGGAGAAAGAAAGGGAAGGAAACATTGACGTGACAGAGAAACATTCATCAGCTGCCTCTCATATGATCCCCATCTGGGGTTCGAACCCGGCAGCCCAGGGTGTGCCCTGACAGGGAATTGAACCCGAAACCTTTTGCGCTGCAGGACGATGCCCAACCAACTGAGCCGCACCGGTCAGGAAAATCATGTTTTCGTTACTAATTTTCTCTATGTTTGAAAATGTCAGAATCAAGTTTTAAAAATTGGGTGAGGGGGAGAACCCTCCTGGCAAGTGTCCACGCACACCGACTGCTCAGCGAGCGGGAGCTGCACCCTCTCAGCTGCTGGCTGACCGCCGGCCTTTTGGTGCCCGACCCCGCTGGCCAGGGCCCCTTCTTCGGCCCTGGAGTCCCAGGCCACACCCCCAGGGGTCCGGAATCCAGTGAAGGACTTCAAACATGCCCCTCGCCTGCCCCAGGGCTGCAGCCGCACCTGGTTCCCACGGCTCTGCTGCGCCGCGGTCTGGTCCGTTCCCAGCTGTCTCGGGAGCTGTCCCAGGCCCAGGGTGGTAGAGCCGGGCTGTCCCAGTGCAGCCAGCGGCCTTCCTCCCCGGCACATTCACATGTCAGCTTTGAGAAGTGCTTTCCTCTCCTGGGGGGCCTGTCGGAAAGTGCTGATGGCGTGAGCTAATTATGGCCTCCCTGCGGCATGGGGGTTGGGTAGGGTTGGTAGCCTTTTGGGAACTGAAGGTCTGCTGAGAAAGTGGGGGTACAGCGAGGTGATGGGGAGGGCAGGAAGAAGACACTTGAGTGTTGTGGCCTTGGTGGGTGGGGCAGAGAGCTGTCCCGGAGCTGTCCTGGGGTGGGCACCCAGCCCTAGCCCAGAGCTGGCCTTCGTGCCCGGTGTGGAGGGGTTGCTTGTGGAGAGAGAAAGTGAGACTCATTTCACACGGCGATGCCAGCAGCCTGGCAGGGGCGGAGTGGTCCTTTCCGAGCTTCAAGGCGGGTCCCACCTGTCCTGTGTGTCAGGCCCCGGGTGAGGCGGGTGTGTTAAGGCAGAGCCTGACTCATGGGTGTGGGTGGGCCCGAGCTCTGCGTTCCCCTCAGGTCCCTCTCAGATCCCGGCGATGCTGGTGCAGCGGCCGAAGACACACTTTCTCTGCTTTGCAGGCGCGGCAGTTCCAGGAAGCCTAACAAAGGGATGGTCCTGGACATGCCTCCCTGCCCCTAAGAGGGACCAATGTACTGAAAGAGCTGGGCCTGAGCCCTATGGACGCTGTCTGGCTGTGGGTGTGCACTTGTGCCCTCTGACCCTAGGCCAAGGGTCAGCTGTCCTCCATTCTTCATCGTGACCTTTGCCGGGGGAGGCAGGGCCCCTTCCTGAGAGGAAACCAGCGGAGGCAGCGGTGGCCTTGGGTGCGGAAGCCTTTGCTCAGCACAGCGGGCCCTGCCCGGGGAGTGTGAGGGGGACAGGCAGGGGTGCCCAGGCACAGCGCACTCCAGGGGGGCTGGCCTTTGTCCTTGAGTGCCCAGAAACTTCCCGAAGGCGGTGCGCTCCCCACTATTGCTTTCCCCGAAGGCCACCTCCACCAGGTGGGCATCAGGAGACAGGGAAGCCCAGGCCGCTGAGCCGGTAAAAAAGGGCTAAGAATGGAGTCAGTGCTCCCAAACGTGAGTGGTGATCGCCATGACAATGGGCGGGCGAGGCTGGATGTCCTGCTGTGTTTTCCCAGGTTCCTCCAGCTCCTGGGAAGCCCTGGGATTCCTGGCCTGAGGTGGGAGGTGTGTCGTCTCGCCCACCGCCAACCCACTCTGGTCTCATCCTCAGGAGCTCCTCAATGCAGAGCAGAGGCGTTGCCTCTTGGGGTGGTTCCCTCTCACGTTGGCTTGGACGCTGCTCTGACTCAAGTGTCCGGGGGGCTGTGTGGCTGGTCCCCTCGTTGCGCCGACCAGTCAAACACACCCTGCCCTCCTGGCCGTTGCCCTGGCTGCGCCCTCTGCCAGGGCACCCCTGCTCCGCATGACTCATTGCATCCAGGTCTGTGCTCTGAGCAGCCTGCCCCTTAGCTGCTTTTGTGGCCTACTTTCTCAGCCTTCACAACTACCAGACTTTTTTGGTTAATTCGATTTGTCTGTCAATTCATTCATGTCCTCATTGCATGTGGCCCCAGCTGCAACGGGTCTCTCCGTCTCGTCCCAGAGCGGCCTTCAGCAGGTAGTAGGTGCCCAGTGATGGTGTGTGGTGGGCGTGGACGGACGGACACACACAACAGATCAATACTGTAAGTGCGTTTCGGAGTTCTGAGTGGCTGTTAGTTATGAGTAATATGCCAACTTGTTTGTGAAAAGCACAACTATTACCATGTAGGATCCACAATTATCTTGGGGACTGAAAAGGGGTTTTGATACTTCTCTAGGAATATGGGAGCTAAAATCCATAAAATTGCAGTGCCACTTTAGACCAGCAGAGGGCAGCCAATTCCTGACAGCTTGGAGTTATTGCCAAGCTCAGAAGGGCTATTTCTTTTTTCCTCTTTGAACTTATTTTTGAAGTTTAATGGGAAATATATTTTTAAAAAATCCCACAGTCCATGCAAGAGGGAAAAGTGGCTTGATTTGATGCACAGGCAGTTGGGAACTTATTTTCTACTAAGTTTTAAGGCAACTTTTCTCTTTTCTGGACTTTGAGAGACAGACTTATGTGGTATGGGCCTTAGGTTTTTACTAGCTCAGAAACAGCTTGATACCTTAACATTTTTTAAAGTCTGAGAGCTTACCACAGCCATCGCTACCAGCCTGCCTGGTGGCATCCTAGTCATAGGGCTCTGTCTCAGGAGCAGAGATCCCTCAGAGGTGTCTGCACGAAGTCCAGGAGCCGCCCTGGCTGGGGAGCCAGAAAGCCTCAGCTGTGAGTCTGGTCTGGTACTAATTAGCTGTGTGACCTTGGGCAAGTCACTTAACCTCTCTGGTCTGTTTATTCTTCTGTTAAATAGGGTGCCGGATTAACTCATCTTGAAGTTGCTCTGAGCACAAAAGTCAACGGGGAGGGGAGGGCTGCTGGCCCGGGGTGGTCCCTGGGATAGGGCAGGCCTTGGAGAGGTACTTAGTGAGTGCGAATGAACAAGGGGGACACCTGGATGGGCCCAGATGGACCTGTAGGCAGTGTTTACCTCCGGTTTTGAAGTGGAACTGAGGCTGACTCTAGGCCCTCCCACTCACTGGATGCTTGCCCTCAGCCCAAGTTTACCCATCTGCAGGCTGAGACGTGGTGCCCCTTTGCAGGGGTGTTGTGAGTTCAGCATGATGATAAATGAATGTGTGTGTGTGTGTGTGTGTGTGTGTGAGAGAGAGAGAGAGAGAAAGATGGTGGACAGTGGGTACAAAATGTTATACGCAAATTGTTTTATGCTGGAGTAAAATACACATAACATGCTATTAGCCATTTTAAAGTATTCAATTCAGTGAATAATCTTTTAAAAAGAGTTTAAAAGTAGTAGGAAAATGTTGGTGAGAACCCACTGTCGGGGTCTGCCAAGCACGTTGCCCACGTCGACCGCAGCGTATCGCTCTGTCCTCACAGCTGGATGAAGGACAAACTTGGCAGGGGAAGAAATGAAGCTCAGAGAGGTTGAGCAGTTTTTCCAAGAGCACTCAGAGCAGGGTTCAACCACAGAGCTCCCAGGTCCAGGCACAGGAGGTGAGCAGGGACCACAGAGCTGCCTGGTCGCTCCTCCACCCTGGCTCAGGAGCCTCGGGAAGGGCCTCCGGCAGGCACGGGCAGGGGCCTGGGATGACGGGCAGGGCAGCAGGAGCCGAGTGAAGTCACTTGACCTCGTCATCCCTTCATTTCCTGCTCTGCCAAAGAGGAAATGTTTACACAGCGTCCCCGCACAGACGCGGCGCAGGCCTGGACTTGCAGTAATTAGCCGAACAATGAGGGTCCAGCAGCTATTGAGTGGCCCAGGCACTGGCCTGGGGGTCAGGCGGCCGGGGCCTGGCTCCTCACTGACAAGCTTGCCTGTGACCCTGGGCGCGTCCCCACACCACCCTGGGCCTCTTTTTTGGGTAGGAAAGGCAGAGGCTGGCTAGCTGGCCTCCAAGAGGCCTCTAAGGCCCTGTAAGGAGGGGACATGTAGAGAGTACAGTGTGGGGCCCTGGGGGGAATGCCAGCAGGGAGCTGTCTCCCTGATCTGCATTTCAACCTGTCTAATCATGAGGGTCCTTGAGTCAGCTCAACCTTCCAACCACCATTTATTAAACCACTTTTCCAAGTGGTTGTTGTGTTCATCCATTACTATTAGCTCTGATTAATTAATTGAATAAATATTTATTAGGCACCAATGGCAATTTTCCTCCAAAATCTGTGCTCCCTTTCCATTATGTAGAACTGTCTACAGTGAATGGCTACCTGGTCAGGGACTACATTTCCCAGGCATCTTTGCATCCAGGTGCAGTCATGTGACCAGTTCCCATCAATAGGAGTGAGTGGTAAAAATGGCTGCTGCTTCTCAAGGTGTTCAGGAAGTGGGTTGTGTTCTTCATAGTCTCTGTCTTTCCCCCATCTGTTGGCTGGATACTTAAAAATCAGATACCCCGGGACACCAAGGCCACAAACTTAGGGAGCCTGGGCTCCTGAATCACCGTGCACAAAGACGAATTGCTGATCAAGAACACCCACACTGGACTGTCACATACACATGCGAGGCATAAAGTTCCCGAAGTGTGGAGTCACTCAGCGCCAGCACTGGAAATGCAGCTGTGAACCAGACAGAGAAGGTCCCTGCGCTGAATGGAGGTGGAGAGGAGGGGACACATTCAGGGCTCAGGCAGTAAGATCATCAAGACTTTGTGTCACAAACGGGGGGTATGAAACCACAGAGAGGTGTTGTCTCACGGTTCTGGAGGCTAGCAGTCTGATCGCGGTGTCGGCAGGGCGGCACTCTGACGGCCCTGGGGAAGGGCCCTTTCTTGCCTCACCCCCAGCGTCTGGCCGTTTGCAGGGATCCTTGGTGTCCCTTGGTCTGTGGCTGCAGCACTCCAGTCTCTGCCCCTGTCTTCACATGGCCTCTCCCCTCCGTGTGCCTTCACATGCCTTCCTGTAAGGACAGCAGTCACGGGATTTAGCGCCCACTCCAATCCATTAGAACCTTGGCTTACCGAATTACATCTGCAAAGACCCTATTTGTAAATAAGGTCGCATCCACGGATTCTGAAAGGACATGCATGGTGAGGGGACATTATTCAACTCAGTTCATTATGAAGCTCTCAGGCACAAAGATGCCAGCCCCGGCAGTTGGAAGTTTCAGGCTCTGAAAGGGATAGTCCCAGGGGCGGGCTCCTGCCAGTACCACTCAGGCCAGCAAGCAAACCACAGGGTTTCCTTTGCGGACTCAGTGGTCAGAGGACTTGGCCCTGGTGTCAGGATCTTCTATGGAGCAATCCCCAGTTTTGAGTGAATAACTTCTCCTTTGGACAACCACATTCTTTGTTTGCTCAGGTTAATGCCATTGATTAGGCTCCACCGATGTACGTCCAGTAGACACGCTGCACACCTACAGCTCTATCCACGAGTATTGGAGGGGTTCTAGCATCTCACAGACCAGACAGTGAGGTGAGGCTCCACCACTCACTGGCTGTGTGTCCTTGGGAAAGTTTCTTAACCTCTCTGGGCTTTGGCTTCCTCATTTCTAGAATGAGATTGATGCGTAGTGCCTACTTTGTAGGGTTATTGTGAAGATTGAGTGAGATGACATACAGGGTGGGGCAAAAGTAGGATTACAGTTGTGAGTATGCAAAACGTGGAGTTTACTCATGTATTATTATTTATTAGTTATTCTCTTATTTTCCATGCAAACCACTGTAAACCTACTTTGCCCCACCCTGTACATACAGGGCTCTGTTCCCCAAATGATAGTATTTGTTTGGTCACTGTGTGTGGACTCGGTGATCGAGCTCTTCGAGTTGCTTGTGGATGGAGCCGTAGGATCAGCCTGGAATTTTGCCCCCTTCCCTCCCGGGCTGCCTGGAGGGAAAGTCCTGCCTGGTAGTCTGCCTGTCTGGTGCCAGGCAGGGATGGCAGTGTGTCTGTCCTGTCCTCAGTTTCCTGTGTTCCCTTTCTCTGCCAGATCCCTGAGGTCAGGGGATGTCCTCTTTCCGTATCCATCCCGACGCACAGGCTGAAGACAGGATGCAAAGTTGGGGGAGCAAAATGGGAAACCAGAATCCGCCCTGTCCAACACTCTTTCCCAAGAGTGACTCAGAGCGTAGGAATCACCCACATTTGGTTTCCAAAAGCAGACTGGGCCTTCACAGAGTTCGTGTCCCCTAATACGTAACAGAACATTTGGGCTCTGGCTTGAGCTCGAACAGAATCAGCAGATGTTGGCCTCTCTGGGCTCCAGGTCACACTGTCCCTGTGTCTTCCTGAGCTCCGGAGCCAGGCCAGCAGCCCGCCTTCCCTTCCCGGAGCAGGGTGGCAGTTGTCGGGTTCCAGCACCCTCCTGACCTCTTGGGGACCCCTGCTTCAGAAACTCATCCACATGGCCCACTGTTGGGACAAGCAGATGCCAAGATGTGATGCTGTAGTTGAGCAATTTGGTACGAGCCTCCAATGAGACATGCTCTGATTTTTAAGATAAAGTCCAGACTTGGCGGAGCTGTGGCCAGTCCCGACTCTGCCTCTCCCTCGAGCACAGTCTTGGCTTCTGTTGCATCGTCCCAGGCATTGAATTACCCATGCTTGCTTTCTGTGCAACTATTTAAATTTGTTTTTCAAAAGACCCAGCTTGCATCCAGCCAAGGGACTAACCATTAGCACAATGATATAAACTGGATGATGTTGGTAGAATGACCACAGCCACCACTGCTTGAAAGTGCACTGTGTTTAAATGCCTTCTCTCATCAAACCTCACAATGGCTCATGAGCTGGGTGAGACTGGTGCTCAGCTCTTAGATTGATTGTTCATGCCTGGCCCTGCTCGGATGGCTGATGCCTGTTGTAGATGAGTTGTTAGACATTTTGAACATCACCCCTGGGGGTGTGTAAATATCATTATCCCATCTCACAGATGGGAAAATGGAGGCTTGGAGAAGGAAGTGAGTTGCCAAGTTTCACTTAGTTAGAAAGTGGAAGAGCTGGGCTTTGAACCCCGACAGTCAGGCTCCACTACCGAGTCTGGAGTTTGGGGAAGAATTGTCCCCTCTCACAAGAGTGACCCAGTTGACTGCAGCTTCCCCACCTCTGCCCAGCAGGGTGTCTGCTCTGTGCCAGCCGCTTAGGGGTCCAGCTACTGGAGACAGAGTGGAGGGGGTGGGCGGTTCTGAGTTCTTTGAAGAAAAGCATTCAGGGTCTTTTAGGGGAGCAGGCTGTCAAGGTCCACTTTGAGACAGGCGGCTGAGACTGAAGAGCGGCTGGGAACCCCGGCCGACAGTGGGTCCGTTGGGATCTGAGTGGATGTCACGGCACCATGAGGCTGAATTCCATGCAAAAGGCTCATGCTGGCTCCTACGGTGTAAGATGAGGATTTGAAGATGTCACACTGCTGCTGGCCTTGGAGATGGGGGAAGGGGCCATGAGCTAAGGAATGCAGGCCCTTCTAGAAGCTGAGAAAGATGAGGGAACAGATTCTCCCTAGAGCTTCCGGAAGGAACACAGCCCAGATTATGCCTCAGAGTTGCCCCTGAGGGATGGGAAGCCCATGTCCTCATCCTCAGGAAGCCCGTCGTGAGCAGGCGGAAGGCTTCCCAGCCCTCCCAGGCTCCCTGGACCGGCCCCGGCTCTGAGGACTCAGGTGGCCCAGGGCTATGGGGAGGGCTTGGGGGCGGGGCTCCAGGTGGGGCTCCAGCCTCACTTCATCTATTCCTGCCATGTTTTTGTTCCCCCCATCCTATTTTACTAATATTTTTCTTTAAATAGATTCACTATAGAAGACAATTAAATATATAAAAGGAAATTCGGTCCCAGTGGTTCCTGAAGAAGGATGGGACTGATCCTTAATTTTGCATTTTTCTACTAAACGTGAAAATAAACAAATTTATCATTGAAATAAAAACTTCGCCCATTGACCACGCAGCACAGCTGACATTTGGACGGCTGGGCTCAGGGGGTCGAGGCTCGCAGATCTGGATCGTCTCCAGGTGAGTGGGGCCGTGGGGGTGAAGGGGACCCCACGTGGGGTCCGCAGGTCCCCGTGCAGCCCACATGCTCACTGCATCCTGTGTGCTTCCTCCCACAGGCAATGTTTTAATGTTACTTTGAATAAAAAAGGGCAAGCGCCCACAATGGGGCCAGTCCGATCCCGACCACCAAGAAGTGAGGAGTTTCTATCTGAGGGGACCCTCGCCAGGACTGGGTTACCGCAGCTGGCCAGCAACGGCCTCAGGCTGCTGGTGGATACCCCTAGCTGTTTAAATACATAGACATGTCCCCCGACGGGCCACAGGTGTCTGAGGAAGCTGGGCTGGGGTGTGTGACCAGAGGCAGGGACCTGGTGCGAAGGAAGCTGTCCGGCCCCCACTGCCTGTGACGCCGCAGAGCTGACATCTGGGGAGAAACTGTGGGCAAACAGTTCTTGTGTCTCTTTAAAAATTCGCAGTTCCTTTTATTACGCTCTTCTTGTTATGCGGGCAGTAACCAAAACTCAGGAACGTGTAGATAAGCGGAAGGAATGCAGACAGTGGCCGTGCAGGCGCAGCGACGTTACGTGAAGACACTCGCGGGTGTCAGCCTGGGTAGCCCTGCCCACCTCCCCTGGGCACCCAAGGCTCCGGAATGGGCTGCTGGCTTCCTGTGTCGCACACCTGGGAACCTCTGCCTGGGGCTTTAGAGGAAGCCCACCTGCAGGGTAGACCACAAAGGGCAGAAGTGAAAGCTCCTCACCCCCCGGGTGGACACCTTTACCTCCCAGCACGCCCCAGGGACGGAGAATGGCCCACGGAGCCTCCCGCTCCCTGAGCCCCAGCAGGGCTGCTTCGCCCCTCCCCACCCCTTGCTGGTGCTCTGGTCATCTCCCCTCCTCTCCAAGTAAGCCACTTTCTCTCCAGCCCTTGTCTGAGGCTCTAAGTCTCTTCGTCTGTCATCTGGCGGTCCTGGCACGTGGTCTGGGGCACTGGAGCTGGGTGCACTCGGGGAGCAATCCCGCTCGCCACTGCGAGTGGTGCGACTTCAGCTTGTGACTTCCTGAGGCTCAGCATCCTCACAGGTGGACTGAGGCTCCTGCTGGAGGCACTGTTTTGTTTGAGGAGACAGGAGTGTGGGGCCGGGGCCTGGCCCGGGGCCTGCGCACCTGGCGGCTGTCCCCCCGTCACTCATGCCTCTCTCCTGGTCAGGGCTGTTTGTGTCCAGGCCAGTTTCTCTGCGGGTAAGAACCAGGCTTTAAAATTTAACAAGGCTAAAAAAATTTTTTTTTTGGCTATAATCTATTCTGTCTTGCTCCAGTGTGGCTCAGTAGATTGAGTGCTGACCTGAGAACCACAGGGTTACCAGTTGATTCCTGGTCAGGGCACAGGCCAGGGTTGCGGGCCCGGGCCCCAGTTAGGGGCAAGTGAGAGGCAACCACACACTGATGTTTCTCTCCCTCTCTTTCCCCCTCCCTTCCCCTCGTCTAAAAGTAAGTAAGTAAGTGAAATCTTTAAAAAGAGTTAAAACAATCTCTTCTGTCTCTTGTAATCTGTAGATTTCTCTCCATCTCTTTTTTCTTTCATTTAATTCTTTAAAATTTTATCTCATTTCAAATGCAAAGAAAACCACAGATAAGGATAGCCGAGCCAAGGGTCGCTAGGGGAGAGGCGGCATTCTCTGACGGTCCTGACGTCCTGACGAGCAGCCGCTCTCCTCCTGCAGCACGAGGAGGGACCTGCGTCCCAGAGAGAGGATGCCTCTAGCAGAGGAAGCACAGGGGCCAAGACCTGCACACAGGCAGCCTGAGCCTGACGCCTGAGTGGCAACAATGTTCTTTTCAAATCCAAATCTGTGGGACTCTGGGACCTGTCGAAGGGGTGGCTCCCCAGTGCTGTGTAAAAGACGCTTGGTGGAAGCATTTACGGAGAGGTTGTCCTGAGCTGCACTTATATAGAAGTCCACCTGCCCTGAGAAGACAGGGGTTCTATGTGGGACCAGGCTGATGTCATGGTGCCCAGTAACCTGGGTTCCAAACCCCTACTGGGCCACCTGAGTCACCTGGGCAGGTTGAGTCACGTCTCTGTGCCTCAGTGTTCGTACCGAGGAACGGGGGGTATAACACTGGCTTCCCCTTTGGGATATTGCTCATGGCCAGACCCAAGAGGAGTCCCCAGGCCGTGTTGGCTCATCAGTGTGAAGAGCAGGAGTAGTGTCTGTCCCTCTCAGGCCATCCTGCCCCACGGTGCACTGCTGGGCGAGGCCAGGGGGGAGAGCTTGCTGGCCCGAGTGGGGGCAGCCACAGTTCTCCAGGGAGATGCTCCCTCTCTGCTATCTTAATCCCTCGAGACAACAAAAAAAATGACCCGTGTAGAAAGTTGTCTTTGGGCGCCTCCCACCTTGGAGCAGCCACATTCCTGAGAGCGGGCTGCCTGCCTGTGTCTGCGGTCTCTTCCTGGGGGGCCCCCGTGGCATACCTTTGCTGATCTGCGCTTTCTGAAGCTCACCCTGCACCCAAATGACCGCCCTGCTTGCTCTGGGAGGTTCTGAGTTGGCACAGAGAAAACATGCCCCCTTTTGGCCACTGCTTAAGAGGTGGTGTTGTCCAGTGGGTAACGCTGGTGATTTTTAAGAAGCTGTGTGCTTTGGAGTAATTCACCTCTCAGCCTCAGTATCGTCATCTGTGAAATGGAGGTAACAGTACTCACCTCATAGGGACATGGCTGGGACCACTCATCACCTTCTGATACCCATCTTCCCTTTCTCAACATAGTAACACCCCCAATTTTAAGCAAGTGAGATGGTTGCTCAAAATAAAGACTCCATTTCCCAGCCTCTCTTGTAAATGCGTGTGGCCACGGGACCAAGTGCTGACCAAAGGGTGGTGGTGATTCCGTTCTGGATCTTCCCAGCATCCCGTATATCCTCTACCCGTCCCCTGTGGGAGCATGTGGATGGATGGCGGGTGGTGAGTGGCTCTGGGCCGTGAGGATGAGGGAAGCCCCTAGGGCTGGAGAATGGAGAGAAACGAACTTTTGTTTATTGGGGTCTCTGTTAGACATGGCTCAACCCATCTGTTCTCTACAGCAGATTCATGAGGCCAAGAGCATGGTGATAAGAGTTATAAGTGTGTCATTTCATTGCTTCTGACAGCTACCCCTGGAGGGAGGCGGGTACTGTTATTTTCTCCATTTTGAAGGTGAGAAAACCCAGGCAGAGAGGGGCAGAGTCATTGGCTCACAGTCATGGAGCTACTAAAAAAAAAAAAAAAAAAAAAAAGAAGAAGAAAAGAAAAGAAAAGAACCTCTACTCGGAAACACAGATCTGAAGTTCCCCCAGAAGCAAGGCTTCTGAAAGCCCACGAGGAATGCTCCTGGACCACAGAAGCAGCCGGCTTTCCCTTGGGGGTTGTGAGCTGCAACAACAGCCCTTTGCACTGGGTGGGGCCCCGATAAACACTGCCTCTCTCCTTTCTGGGCTGGTCTCAGATAATTTGGTTATTATTAAGATATGAAACAGGTGATGGTGACATTGCCTAAGAGCCTGATTCTCTTGGAGACTCCTGGGAAGTCACAAGGTTTTGTGATTCCTCTCAGCTAAAGGTCAATGTCTTTTCCAAGGAGAGTTGTCTGTTCAGAGAGTTTCTCGTTTTGGAGAAACTCACCATACCTCTGAATGAACAACAGATTTGAGCTGGAATAAAATAAAAAAAAATTGTTTCCAGAGAGGACTTTAATCAATAACCTTCGTAGGAATGCTTGTGTGTCCATCTTGAATGTCCCTTTCCCCAAATTGGTGCATTTACGGGTGCAGTACATGAGGATTTGCTCACACAGCTTGATGGGCAGAGGGAGAAGGTCAATGGGGGACCAGGTGGGGGAGCAGAGCTTAGGTGCCTCTCTGCAGCATCCGGGCAGAAAGCGGAGGGAAGGGCCGAATCTGCCCCATCCGTCTCCTGAGGCCGTGCCCAGCCCTATCCTTCCGATACGCATTGCCCCTATTGTGTGGCTTCCCTGGCACCCGGGCGGCCTTGCTGGACCACCATGTTCTGGAAAGGCGTTCTCACATTTTTCTTCCAGGACAGCCTCAAACATAAACAGTGCTGGATGGTGGGCATCCGGGCTCCGGGGTCCCCTCGGTTCTATCCGGTGTTTGTCATTTCCCCAGAGACGGCCAGGGTGAGGGTGCGGTTTGAGACTGGCGTGAGTGTGCCTGAGGAGAGGTCAGGACAAATGGAAAGTCTGCTGTTTATCCAGCTTGGCCACGCGACAGGTCCGCATTCATTCCATAACTGGAGCACGTGAAGCTAGTTCTATTTTGCTTCACAGGAAGTTTATGACTTAAAGGCGGACTGTTTGGTGGAAGGCTTTCTATTCACTTTACTGGTTTTGACTGTCTTTGAGGATCTGGGGGGACAGGAACCATTGACCAGCTTTCTCCGGGAAATAGTTGGGTCTGAGTCATCTGGCCTCCTTGTCCAAAATCTCTCTATTGGCATCATAGCCCAAAAAATCGAGCGTGGCCCCCATAAAGACTTGCAAAGGTTTAATATTATAATAAGCTAAACATGTGGTTGTGTGATCTCGGACAAGCTCCCGGGAACTGGGCTTGCTGAGTTCCAAGCTTTAAGAGCTGGCTGTCATGAACTGCTAGTGTGTGTATGTGAGTGTGTGTAGAGGTGTGTGAAGCCCCAATCTGGGGTGCTGACTTTTTACCCCAAAGAGAAACAGTCTTGAAGATTAGCAGGCAGGCTCTGCAAAGCCGCCCCCTGAGGGTTAGCCCGAGGGGGTGGGGTGGGTGGCTTCCCAAGACCATCCATCACTTGGCGGGCTGACGGGGTGTTAGCGTGGCCTCAACAAGAGATAGCCGAGGAAAAATGGCCTGGACAGGCGATGCGTTTATCTGGCCTGGTGCCTGCGAGCCCTGTCGAAGTGGGGGCCCGTCCATTAGTCAAACCGGCTGCGGCCGCCCTCAGCTCGGGCCTGCAGATGCCCCCGCTCCTCTCTCGGCCCCCTGGTCCTGTTGCTGCCTGGCCACCCCCAGCTCTTGGCGAGTTTTTCTTGTCTGCAAGAGTAACGGTGCTCATCTGTGGTGAGGCAGCACAAGGATGCGGAAGTTCTTCCTGCAGTCGCCAGGTCTTCCAGGGACTTGGATGAGGTACGTAATTTAGTAACACAAAGCAATACGGTTTCTGAAGCTAATCATTTTTGGCGGATTGGCCCCTCCATTAGACAGTGGGCAAGATTACATCTGATCACCACTACTGAAAGACTTCTGTTGTGTCCAGACCATTGGTTTGCATCTTACGTAGCACGGGGATGGGCAATGGTGAGCACACTCTGGCTTCCTGGTAGAAGAAGTCCGGAGAACAGATTGTTAGGTGTTGAGTTGTCGGGCCACAGATGCCGCAGACTGTAAGACGGGTGAAACTCCCAGGTGCCAGTGTCCTGGGCAGAGGGGAGGTGCAGTGACCAAGGAATGAGGGATTTGTAATGTGCCAGAGGACAAGGGGACCCGGCACCCCTTTGCTCACTCATCAGACAAGCATCTTGGAGCACCTCCTGGTGGCTGCGGGTGGCCAGTGGGAAGTGGGGCACGGGGAGGGCAGGGCTGACGGCTCCTGCACAGAGGGTGCCCTGTGAGGCCTCCCAGCCTCTTGGTGGGTGAGCTCCGCTCCCGAGGGGTCTCAGGTTATCTGCAGCTCAGGGAGCTGGCCTCTGGCCGATGACACATCTCCTCTCATAGAGGCTACAACGGACACATCCCGGCCCAGATGGTCTGCGTTGGACTTTATCTCCCAGGTCGGGGGTGGGCAGCCAGGGGGCCAGACTTCCCCAGCTGCCCTGTGGGTGACCTCCACCTGCCTCAAGGAGGTGACCCTCCTCAGCTGGGTAGATGAGGATAATAATAATTTTTTAAATATAATAACAAAGAGTGGTGGCAAGACACACCATGCGCCAGACCTTTTACAAACCCCGTTCTTCACTCTCACCCTGTGGGGTGTTGTCGCCAACCCCGTGGGTGAGAGAGCCAGGGCTCCGGGCAGGCGGGGCCGCCTGAGCTCCCAGGCTGGTGTCCTGCCAGCCAGCCTGCTGCAGGCTCTCCCTCCTGGCTCATTTAATTCACCTTCACGGCCACCTGGGAGAGGGGTGCCTATTGTGATGTCCATTTTGCAGGTGAGGAAACCGAGGCTCAGAGCAGCTGTGACGTGTCAAGGCTCCCAGCTACTGAGCGGCGAAGACGGGACTTGAACCCTGGCTCATCCTCCTCGATCAGGATAGGGGTCCCCAAAGAAATGGAGCAGGGCCAAGTAGATCACAAGCCAGAAGGGGGAGGCTGCCCAGAGCAGGGGTCCCTGGTTCAGTGACAGGGTGGGCGCCCAGTGGAGTGGGAGGGTGTTTTCTTTTGCAGTAACTTCCTGCTGGATGGTGCGTCGCTGCGCCTACATAGCCACGTGGGAGACTCCGGGACACCGGTGCACTTCCTTACCCTTTTCTCGTCAGACTGGGATGTGGTGGGAGGGCAGACACGGCATCGTCACTGTCAGGATCAGGGTCCGGCCGGCAGTGGTGACTGGGAGCGGGGGGCTTTGGGGGCTGATGGGTCAACTTCTGTGTCCTGGCCTGGGGTCTGGCTACACCGGTATGTTAGCTTTAGGAAAATTCATTGATCCACATGCTCATAAATAAGGAAATTTTCTGTATGTATTTTGTACTTCAGTAAAGCATGGTTAAAAAGCAAAGTTCAATGAATATGTAGCATCTGAAAAATAACGTTGCTACTCAGCATTTAAAAAAATACCACTCACAAGGCGAATTGGTAGAAAAGAGAACATGTCTGAAGAACTCTCACAAATATTGAATTTGTAAGTATATATACTTATATATTTACTTTTAAATATATCGGTTAAGTATTTGTGTATCTACTTGAGTACATACATTTTGCTGTTGTTGAAAATGCCACAAACAGGAAAAGAACACCCGAGACGCTGCAAGGACAAGAGCAGAGCTGTGGGACGGGGCGCCCTGGACCCCGCGGGGTTCCCAGCCCCAGAGCCCAGGTTCTCGGCAGGTGCACTCATCGGCACCGCGGGGCTCTTCCTCAGGTGGCCGCCCCGCCCCAGAGCCCCAGGTTCAGCGGCTCTGCGTGGGGCCCGAGGGTCTGCACCCCGAGCCAGCGCCCCACTGGCGCTACTTGCTGCTGCTCTTGGCCAGGGATGACCCTTTGAGTAGCCAGTCTCTGAACTCCTGGGTCCAGACCGGCAGAGTGGGACCAAAACACGCAGCCCCTTTCCGTGCTTTGTAAGAACCAGAACGAGCCGCACACAACCTTCTTTGTCAGCTTCCCAAGGGCCACGAGGTGGAGACCCTGCTGTACGCGGCTCCGTGTGTTCACAGCGCTCCGACTCCCACGGCCTCATCCCCCTTCCTTCCTTCGTCTCAGGCTTTCCTGTTCCGGAGGGCGCCGGGTGCAGGGCAGGCTGTGTCATAACCAAAGACATAACCGAATTCAGGTGTTCTCTGGGACGAGCTAGACAGCCTCCACTGCACTCCCCAAATTCCCCTGTGCCTCGACAAGCAGCCCCTTGTCCATATTTCTACCAATATCCAGTTCAAGGTGATCTCAGCCTCTCCTGGCGTGCTCCTCAAAGTTCTCCCTGCCTACCCCTTTGGTAGGCAGAAGTGGCCTACCAAAGCCCCTTCTGCATTTTCAGGTATTCTTTGCAGCACTTCCCACATCCAGGTATCCGAGACAGGACTGGTTCTTAAAGGCCCGGCCTGGGGTGAGCTCCCTCCACGCCCTGGGGCTCCCAGGCTGGTCAGCACGCACTGGCTCATGCTTTGCCTGTGTTTATGCCGGTCTCAATGCCCAGCCTGGTGTATTGGATAGGACACCAGCACTCCCAGAGGCAGGCACCCTTCCCACCCAAAGATGGCAGACCCACCCCCCGCCCCCACCACACCCACAGCACCTCCCACCCCCACCACACCCACAGATACTTCGGGACTCTGAGTCGTGCCTGGGGGTGTGCTCTTCTCTCCAGATTTGAGTTTCCCAGAAAGGGCAGGGGAGTGTCACATTCAGGGTCACCTCAGGATGCAAGAGTCTCAGAGGACAAGTGTGGTGACCTCTGGTTACAGTGAGGACCAGGGCCCAGGTAGGGGGAGCCGGGCAGGTCTAGGGTGAAGACCTCGTGCCCACAGCACCAGGAACACAGGGCTCACCTGCAGGGATAGAGGCCTGAGGGGTTAGTTGGGGTTCACGCTTCTGGTCTTGACCCTCCTGCCTTCTTACTGAGGAGACACCAGGGTAACTCAACGCTGAGGCCAGGAAGAGTGGGAGATGCTGCTGATCGAACCATTAATACCTGTGCTAGAAGCTTCTCAAGTCCCTACCATAGCCCCCCAGTCCTACCCCCATTCTACAGATGGGAAACGGAGGCCAAGAGAGGGCATGCAACTTGCCAGAGGTTGCTCAGGCAGGCAGTGGTGGAGCAGGGACTTGAACCCAGGCCTGCCTGACGCCGGAGCTCTCCAGGGGAGGGTTCTGCTCCCACCTGGGAAGCAAAGTCTGCACTCAAGGGTCACCTCCCAGGTGAGCTCTGGAGCGCCTGTGGTGTGGCACCCATCTTGGTGCAGGAGAGCATTAGGGCTTTACGATGACCCCTGGGCCCATTTTTACAACTTGTAGCTGAAAACACCGAACGTGGCAAGCAGCCGGGCTGTTTCTTCCCAGCCCAGGCAGGAGGCTTAGGGGCTTTCTGGCCACATGACGAACTCCTTTTGGGATGGGTCTGGCCATCGCCTGCCAGGATGGAGTCTTTCAGTCCTCGCACGGCCGCGGCTATTCCCCGCAGGTTTCCAGAGCAAAGGCATTTCAGAGTGCAGCGGTGTCTGTTCACAGGGCCTGGCGACGTGGGGTTTTTGTTTTCAATAGGCAGTGAGGGCTGTCAGCTGTGCCCTGCTAACTTGACCCCAGAATGGGTGGTGTTATCGGTCCATCTCTGCAGCCCGAGAGAGGCCAGTTGAATTATGTCGGGGAGGTTATCGGGGACAGACGGTAGTTCTCCGCCGGGGCAGCCAGGGCCTGGGGTTAATGGGCAAAGGTCAGTGCCTACCAGGGCTCCATGTGGCATGGATTAAGTCACCACTGAGCTTAGTGGCGGGTGGCCCTGGGAGGACTCGGCCATTCCTGGGCCAGCTCCTGATGAAGTCACCTTCCCGTGGTCACAGGGCTCAGATCCTAGGCGGGGGGTGGGGAGCATTGACTCAGTTTTTCTCTGGGAGGACAGAGCTGGTGGACACTCAGTTTGTAACCACGATATCCGTAATTTGACCAGACTGCTGATGTCCACATTGCAGACTTCACAATTTGATGCAGACGGTAACTATAACAATAGCTACTATTCATTATCCAGCATGCAGACATTTCGTGTGCTAAGTGCTTCTGAAAGGCCCACTTTCCAGATGAGGAGACTGTGGCCAAGGAGGTGGAGTCACTGGCCCCAGTGACCTGGCTCTGGTTGGGTTCAGGGGTCTGTGCATGCGAGCCTGGAGGGCTTTAGTGGGAATAGTGACAGGAGCCCAGTCACCTCTCAGTTCTGGTTACTATCTAGGTAATGAGGCATTGGTGTGACCCCAAAGGCCTCTGCTTCTCTGAGTTCTGCAGTCCAAAGGGGCAGCTTGGAATCCTAATTCAGAAGCTCAAAGCCTCAGAATTCTCCTTGGACCTGAGGACCCAGACTTAGCGGCTGGGAACCCACCCTGAGACTTCAGACACCCTCTGACTGCTGGCAGCTGAGCGTAACCAGGGCTCATGCTGCCTGGGGCTGAGGCCATTGTGCTGGGAGCTGAAGGACTGTCCCCGAATCCCAGGTTGGAGGAGACTGCAGCCTGTGCCAAGGACGAGGAGAAGGAGGCACCCAGACGGAGAGGAGCGGGGCTTTGGTGCTCTGCCTGTGCCACACTGGCAGGAGGCTAAGGTTTGCTGCGCTTAGACGTGGTCACGAGGGTGTTCAGTAAAAGGGCCCCAGGGTGAATGAGAACAGTAATACTGTATGAGGTTACTAATGGTAATGCTGATGGTGTTCACTGCGGTGTCCCCAGGGCCACTGCAGGTGCTGGTGCTGGAGATATACCTGTTGAGTGAAGAACAGCTGCCGTTTACTGAGCATGAACCCGGTGCCAGAACTGGGTTGTCTGCATTTCCTCTGGCCGCTGTAACAAAACTGGGGGCTCACAAGGACAGACACGTATCCTCTCCAGGGCCGGACGGCAGGAGTCTGCAGTCAAGGTGTGGGCAGGACAGTGCTCCGCCTGAAGGCTCCAGGGGAGGAGCCTTCCTGCCTCTTCCAGCCTCTGGGGGCCCTGGGCATTCTTTGGCCTCTGACCACATCCCTCCAGTCTCTGCCTCTGTCCTCACATTATCTCTCTTCTGCATCTTTGTCTCAAATCTCCTTCTGTCTTTCTCTTATAAGGACACCTGTCATTGGAGTTACGGCCCACCCAGATATTCCAGAATCATTTTAACTTAGTCACATCTACAAAAACCCTTTCAAATAAGGTCACACCACAGGTTCTAGGATTAGGACAGGGGGGTCATCATTTTGGGGGCTCTCAGACCACGACGTGAGCTGGAGGTGGACTGGAAATGTAACGCAAAGATCGTTGAAGACCATCACATCCACTTCAGAAACATGGTATGAGTCCACCCCAGCATTTTAAAAGTAGGGGGTTAGTGGACATCCTCTGAGGCTGGAGGGAGGATGAGACAGGAATTGCAAAGCAATGCCAGCACTTACTCTTCTGTGACATGGGCAGGGTCCTTACCTCTCCGGGGCATCTCGGTTCCTCTGTGCACGGGAAGATTGTGGTCTGCCCTTACTCCCAAGTTGCAAAGATAATAAATGCAGAGAGTCCCCATATGCCTTTTACCCAGTTGCTCCTAATATTGTCATCTTCCACAGCCATGGGACATTTGTCAACACTAAGGAATTAACACTGGTGCATCACTACTGACTAAACTACACACTTCGTTCAGATTTCACCCACTTTTCTGTTAGCGACTTTACCTGATCCATTGCCTTTCAGAACAGTTCCAGACACCCTCAGAATTCCTGTGTGTGTCCCCTTTGCAATGAATTACTCTCCCCTCCCCCAGTTTCTGGCAACTACTTATCTATTTTCCATTCTATAGTTTTTCATTTTCTAGACTGCCATGTCAATGGAATGTGTAATATGTAGCCTTTGGGATCTGATTTCTTTAACTTAGCAAAATATATTTACGGTTAGTTCACGTCGTTGCAGGGGTCAGTAGTAGCACATTCCTTTTCATTGCTGAGCGGTATTCCACCGCATGGATAAGCTGGTTTGTTTATCTAGTCCCCTGCTGAAGGACATCTTGGTTGCTTCTAGGTTTTGGAAAATAGAGCTGTTATGAACACTCACATAAACAGTTTTGTGTGAATATGAGTTTTTCAATTCACTTGAGTAAATACCTAGGAATAAGATTGCTAGGTTGTAAAGTGAGTGTATGTTTAACTTTATAAGAAACTGTCAAACTGTCTTCAGAGGTGAGTCTACCATTTTGTGGTCCCAGCAAGGAATGGAAATTTTTGCCAGGTTTTTGGATTTTAGTCATTTTAATGCATTGTAGTAATATCTCATTGTGGTTTTAATTTGTATTTTCTTAATGACAGCTGATGTTGAACATTTTTTATATGTTTATTTGCATTCCATATATCTTTTTTTGTGAAGTGTCTGTTTAGACCTTTGCCCATTTTTAAATTGGTTTGTGTAGTTTCTTATTGTTGAGTTTTAAGAGATCTTTATATATTCTGGATACAAATTCTTTTATCAGATATATGATTTCAAGTATTTTTTCCATATGGGTTGCTTGTCTTTTCATTCTCTTAATATTGTCTTTCATGAAGTAAATGTTTTTAATTTTCATAAAGTAAAATGTATTAATTATGTCCTTTTTAGATCATGCTTTTGGTGACACATGTAAACACTCATTGCCAAACACAGGTGATGTATATTTTATCATATGTTTTTCTAGTACCTTTATAGTTTTACATCTTACATTTAGGTGAATAAACCATTTTGAGTTACTTTTTGGATAAAGTATGAGGTATGTGTCAAATTGTAGAGTTTTTTTTTTTTTTTTTTTTTTTTTTAGATTTTATTTATTTATCTTTAGAGGGGAAGGGAAGGAGAGAGGGAGAGAAACATCATTGTGTGGTTGCCTCTTGTATGTCCCCTGCCGGGAACTGGCCTGGCAACCCAGGCATGTGCCCTGACTGGGAATCGAACCACGATCCTTCGGTTCGCAGGCCCGCGCTCAATCCACTGAGCTACACCAGCCAGGGCAAAATTGTAGAGTTTTAACGTGACTGTAGAGTTCTTTATATATCTTGACCTGTGTTTTGTGACCTTGCTGAACTCATTTATTTATTTTAGCAGGTTTTTAAAAAAAGATTTACTGGGATTTTCTAAACAGATAATCATGTCAACTGCAAATAAGACAGTTTTATTTCTTCCTTTCCAATCTGTATGCCTTTTATTTCTTTTTCTTGCCTTATTGCACTGGCTAGGACTTCTAGTATAATGTGAGGAATAGCATTCAGCCTCTCACCATTAAGTCTCACCATTAACTGTAGGTTTTTTGGTAGTTCTCTTTATTAGGTTAAGAAAGTGCTCCTGTATTCCTAGTTTTCTGAGAGTTTCTTTTTGGTCAAAAATCAGTGTTAAATTTTATTAAGTGCTTTTTTTCAGCATTGACAACATTATCATATAGTTTTTCTTATTTAATCCATTGATATGGCAAATTACATACATTGATTTTCAAAATAATTGGATTTTTGATGAATAAAAATGACATTTAAAATATTTCATGTACCCATTATTACTAATGGCTTCTAGACCTTTCTGCTGAGTGACTTTGGATAAGTCACTTAATGTCTCTGGGCCTCAGCCTACCCCCCTCCCTCCCCTCCCCCAACACACACTGGGAGTTGGGCGGGATGGTTGGCGTCTGAAGGCCTTTACGACTCTGGTCATGGGGGTGATGAGAATGCTGACAAGAAAATGTTCTTCTGTGGCTTTGTCTTTGTGCTAACAGCTAACCTCAGAGTTTGTACTCATCGAATATCTGTTGTTTGCCAAACCCCAAACTAGACTTTTAAGCAATTTTCTCATTTAATTTTATACCAACATTATGAAACATGCATTATGTTCTTCACTTGATAGATGAGGAAACTAGAATCCAGAGAGATTAACTGATAATGGCCAGGTATGTAGTGCGTGGAGCATCACAACGGGTAAAAAATAAAAGTGGGAGGTGAAGTGGAGTAGAGGCTCACATTGTCCAATACAGTGGCCACTTGTCATGCAGGGTCACAGGACATCTGAAGTGTGACTACCTTTTGACCCAGCAATGCCACTGCTTGGATTATATCCTAAGAACCCTGAAACACCAATCCAAAAGAACCTATGCATGCCAATGTTCATAGCAGCACAATTTACAATAGCCAAGTGCTAGAAGCAACCTAAGTGCCCATCAGCAAATGAGTGGATCAAAAAACTATGGTACACTTACACAATGGAATTCTATGCAGCAGAAAGAAAGAAGGAGCTCCTACCCTTTGCGACAGCATGGATGGAATTGGAGAGCATCATGCTAAGTGAAATAAACCAGGCAGTGAAAGACAAATACCATATGATATCACCTTTAACAGGAACCTAATCAACAAAACAAACAAACAAGCATAATATAAACAATGACACTGAATTTGAGAACAGTCTGACAGTGACCAGAGGGGGAGAGGAGGGAACTTCAGGGGAAAGGGGGAATGGTTTAGAGCAACAAGTATAAAGGACACATGGACAAAAACTATGGGGGGTGGAAATGGGAGGAAGGTGGGGAGGGCTGGGGTGGTGGGCTGGGGGCAGGGTAAAAGACAGAAAACTGTACAATATCAACAATTAAAAAATACTGATTAAAAAATCATTGAGGAAAAAAAGAGAGAGATGTGCTGTGGGTGTAAATCAGGTCTGGATCTTGAAGACTGGGTACCCCCAAGTGTATAAAACATCTCATTGATAATTTTTTTAACATTGCAGTTCATGTTGAACTATTTTGTATATATGAGGTTAAATAAAATATGTTATAAATACTAATTTCACATATTTCTCTTAACTTTTTCTAATGTGACTAGCAGAAAATGTTAAATGAGATATGTGGCTCAGACTTCATTTCTGTTGTACATCACTGCTCTATACCAGGGGTCAGCAAGTTATAATTTGTGGGCTAAATGTCTCCCAGTGCCTGATTTTTTTTTTTTTGTAAATAAAGTTTTATTGGTATACTGTCTGTCCATTCCTTGACACACTGTCTGTGGCTCTTTCACACTGCAGCAGCTGGGTTTAGTAGCTGCAACAGAGATAATATGACCCACAAGGGCCAAAATATTCACTATGTGGTCTTTTAGAGAAAAAGTTTGCCGACTTCTACCCTACATGGAAGTCTGGAAACTGGTTTCCGGAATGCTAGCCATCTGTGCAGAGAGATTATAGCTGATTTTACATTGTCTTCTTTCCATGTCTCTGCCTTGTCTTATGTTTCAGAAATGAAAACATTACTTTTGCCATTGAGGAAGAAAAATCATCAATGCTTTTTATTACAAAATAATAAATTATGAGATAGGGGAACAAAAGGTGCCACTGGGGCTGACCCTGAAAATGAGTAATCTCTGTTTAGCTTCAGAGCTTGCTTCCCAGGAAGGTCGGAAGCACCCCAGTAAACCTTTTGCATGGGCAGCAATCCAAATGCACTTTCCTTTTGGAGGGGCTGTTTACGTGGGAATGAGGAAGGAGGGGTGCAGGGGCTAAGGAAGCCAGTTAGCCAAAGGCAGACCCGAGGAGGCCGGGCCATACGCGGCGTGGGGGGGCTCGGGAAGTAAGGCCCATCTGGTTTGCATTAGGTTTATAAGGTTGATAGCAAATAAGGGTATTAGAGCTAATTTACTTATTTAGAGAAAGACGACTCAATCCCTGAAACTGTGATTGGGATGGAGCTGTCTCCTTCTCCGCGGCCTGGGGAGATGCCCCGTGGGAGGAGGAGCCTGCCAGGCCTCGGCCCTTGTGCAGAGATTGGTATCTTTTTAAAAATAGCCCTGCAATCACGTGTGGCCTCGGGGCTGGGCTGTGGGACTTGCGAGCCCCCTCCTCCTGCCTTCTTGGCTGGACACACTCCCATGAGGGGATGTTGGCCCTAGAGTCCGGTCCCTTGGATTGCGGTTCCCAAGCAGCCCTGGCATGCAGGTAGCCTGCAGGTGAGAATAAGAAGGAGCGACAGCTCGGCACGGTCCCTCCCACCCCGGAGTGCCGCATCCAGCCACCGCAGCGCCCCGGACCCTTGAATCCTGGAGGCCATGCGTTCGTTTCAGCTTTCCTGTGACTACAGCCCAAGCAGGTTCCCATCCACGCTGCCCAAAGCCCCTGCCCTGGCCTGTTGTCCGCAGTGGCCAGGAATGATGTTGTGGTGACTTCCTGGCTGGGGTCCTTAAGCCCAGGCTTCACCCTCAGACCAAGGGCTTTGTCCTCTGGAACTCAGGCTCAATGCTGAGGCAGGGCTCCCTTTGGCTTCATAAGAACCTGGGCTTCCATGGTTCAAATCCCAGCTTTGCCACCTGTCACCTTGGGGAGCTTCATTTTCCTCCTGCGTGGGATGGTGACAGTAATACCTGTGACATGAGTGGGTGAGGAGGATCACACTATGGTCCAGTTATCGTAGGACTTGTACCAAGCTGGAAACAGTGGCAGGCATGTGGGTGAAAGAAGGCACGAGGGTGTGGATGTTGGAATGGGCAAGGTGGCGGCGGCAGGGCATTGCAGCCCAGAGATCAGCTCGTAGCTCTATAGCATCTTTCAAAAAGATTCAAAATATGCCCTGGCTGGTGTAGCTCAGTGGATTGAGCGCGGGCTGCAAACCAAAGGGTCGCAGGCTCGATTCCCAGTCAGGGCACATGCCTGGGTTGCAGGCCAGGCCCCTAGTGGGTGTCACGTGAGAGGCAACCACACATTGATGTTTCTCTCCCTCTCTTTCTCCCTCCCTTCCCCTCTCTAAAAATAAATAAATAAAATAAAAAAAGATTCAAAATACTTTTATTTAGTTAAATCCTTTTCTCTCTTTTTAAAAAATTTAAAACATTTTCAGCTACAGTTGACATGCCATGTTATTCTAGTTTCGGTAGACATTTATATAACTTATGAAGCAATCCCCTTGATAAGTTTAGCAGCCATCTGACACCGTATGTCATTATAGCAGTGTTATCGCCTGTGTCCCCTGAGCTGCGCTTCACGGCCCCTGACTGTGTTCGGAACTGGCGATCTGTACTCCTGAACCCGTTCACTTTCTCACCCCGCCCCCACCCCCCAGACCGCAACTCCAGTCTGTTCTCCGTGTCTGTGACTCGGTTTCTGTTTTGTTCGTCGGTTAATTTTGTCTCTTAGATTTCCACTATAAGTGAAATTATATTGTATTTGTCTTTCTCTGATTGACTTATTTGGCATAACAGGTCCATCCCTGTTGTCACAGACAGTAAGATTTCACTCCTTTTTACGGGTGAGTGATACTCATTGTACAGATGTACCACATCTTCTCTATCCGTTCATCTGTCGGTGGGCACCTAGGTGCTTCCGTATCTTGGTTGTTGTAAATAGTGCTGCAATAAACTCGCGCATTTATCTTTTCACATTCAACTTTAAAACACAGCTGGGGAGGCTTCAGAACCAACTCCTTCCTTCCTTTCTTTCTTTCCTCCCTCCCTCCCTTTTCTCCTCCTTCTCTTTCTCTTTTATTACATGTGTTAAAATAAGGGCTTCAATATGGCAGATTTATCTACTTGCTCTTGGACCAAACAGCATATTCTAGATTTATGAGACCGAACACCCCTTCTTTAGACTTTCGGTTGTAATTTCAGTAGTCCCCACTGCATCCAGTACAGGCTTCCCTCAGAGGTATCTCGATAAAGTGAGTCGAGATCGTTTTGCTGGTGGAGGGTCTTGCCTTCAGTCTGAAAAAGAGCTCAGCACTTGTGAAGCACAGGGAAGCGAAGTGACATGCCTGTAATCCCTATTACAACCACATTAGGACTTCTAGGTCACTCATCAGAGAAATGGATCTTTCAACAAGCGATGATTACATGCCCACCACCAAGCTCCATCTTAGGAGCTGAAGTTATAGCTATAAGCAATTATACCAAGTAAATTTAAATAGGGAAAAAGATATAAGGAACCAGAGGTAAAGGCGATAGAAATCTAATACTTTAGAAAGGTCTATAGCAGTGGTTTTCAATTTTAGCTCATATTTGAATCACTTGAGGACCTTTACAAAATAT
Source organism: Glossophaga mutica (assembly GCA_039655065.1). Classification (NCBI taxonomy): domain Eukaryota; kingdom Metazoa; phylum Chordata; class Mammalia; order Chiroptera; family Phyllostomidae; genus Glossophaga; species Glossophaga mutica. The sequence goes on from CM077315.1 coordinate 29,342,404, forward strand.
ATCCACGTTGCCCCCCAATCCCCAAAACCCAACTAAGTCAAAATCTTGGGAGTGGAGGTGAGGGATCAGGTCAGATTATTTTATAGATTCCCTGGCTGATTTGAATGCAGTTAATAATATTGAGAACCACTGAATTCTAATCAACCTCAATCAGTACGGAACTAATGCTCAGTTCCTCTTGCTCCAATCCTACAATTCTCAAAGCGGGGTCTGGGACTGGCAGCATCCACACCCCCTGGGAATTTGTTAGAGCTGCAGGTTCTCAGGCCCCACCGGGACCTGCTGAATCACTAACTGTGCACGTTTCGGTTACAGGATCTCTGCGTGGTTCTGATGCAGGCTCCAGTCTGAGAGCCCCGCCCTGACTCCTGACACAGGCTGGCTTGCTCTCAGCTCTGGAGCTCTCAGCCTCATTCCAGCTGACTGCTTGCTCCTCAAGTCTGCCACTCCCCCTGAGGCTTTGGGGAGACCTACAGGTCTCATCCTCTAGGCCAATTCAATCCACCAGGGTGGCTTCCTGAGAAACCAGCATGAAGCTTTGTGGGAGCTCAGTGGGAGGAGTGTGGTGATCATCTAGTGATGTCTGCATGGGAACAGGTGTGGAGACCTTTGGAGCTCCTGGCTTCCAGTCTGAAGTTTAGATTTAAGTAAATGGTTTCCTTCCACACCAGAAGATTTTATTGTTGGAAAACTCTGATAATTAGTTGACTGTGGGTAGGGGACTTGTCTATCTCTGTCTCCCATGCTGCACTGGGGGGGGTAGCAGCCTCCTTTCTTTATAGTCTTTGCAAGAAAAGCTCATGTTCACTGCCATTTTAGATAAAGTAAAATGGACTGAAATTCCAAAGGACAAAGGGGAACGCCAACAATTTAGTGTTCTTCATGAGGAAAATCCCCTCCACCTTGGTTCTATTATGTCAGCGGTCAACTTCTTTCCTCCTGCCAACTTTGAAGTCCAGGTTACTTCTGTTTTTAATTCCTTCTTTCATTTAAAATAAAACTCATTTTTGGACTGATTAGAAAAGGAATATATTTTCATGGTAGAAAATTGGTAAAATGTTAAACAAAAAAGCATAAGGAATTAAATTAAAATAATCTGAAATCCCACCTCCCAGAAATAATTCACTTTTCACACCCATTATGGCCTTCCAGATCTCTACCCCCACCCAGCGCCCTCCCCCTCTCCTCAGCCCCATTCAGGCATACATTTGTCTCCTTGACCTTGGGAAAGGAAGCTGACCTATGCACAGCACATTGCCTAATTTCAGTCATGTAAAAATATACTGACAAACTCATGGCCTCATTGAGAAAATAAGAGGCCCTGGGGTTGTGAGGCCGTAAGAGAGAATGAATGGTTCAGTTACTGTGGGGAACAGAGCCGGTCAGGCCCTGGGGTGAGTCCTCCTCCCCTTCACCCATCTGCACATTCAGAGGTGCAGGGGAGCTCTGCACAGGCCCCTCCACAGCAGCCCACTGAGTTCTCCAGTCCACTCTGCAGTGCTTTTATGGCTGCAGTGTTTACCTGCCCTTCGTAGAGGAGGAAACAGAGCTTGAGAGAGGGGAACTGCCTTGCTTGGAGGTACACAGCTACCAGAAGCAGCATCTCTAGACCCCCTGGAAGGGGGCTTGTGTCTGTCTGGGAGAGGAGAGGATGGAGTTGGGGAACCTTCTTGGAGGAAGTGATGTTAGGACTTTGATCTGTACATGGTGTTCCTATAGGGCTGGCTCTGTGTGTGGTCCTATGTGACTCCTTGTATGTCATAGTAGTTGAGATTCTTCCAATTTTAAGTGACAGGTGTTCCCTTTACACTGAAGAAAAAGAGACTTCCAGCCAAGATGGAGGCATAGGTGGACACACTGTGCCTCCTCTCACAACCAAAATTAAGGACAACAAAAATTTAGAAAAAAAAACAATCAGAAGAGATAGAAAATTGAATTGTATGAAGTAAGACAATGATTCATCCAGACTGGTAAGAGGGGTGGAGTCCCGCAGAGAGTGATCGTGTCAGGAAAGAGCAGTGACTAGTGGTCCCGGATGCACAGGTGGTGGTTAGCAGACCCCAGGCTCAGGGAAGCAATGAACAGACCCAGCAAGCTGTGCAAGGCAGCTGACCGAGGTCACATATTTGCACGCAGATAAACCAGGTGAAAACAGACAGTGAGACAGACTGCACAACCCAGGGCCCAAAGCACTGATTGAAAACACTTGTGGGGTTGAGGTGCCTGGAGAGACTCCCAGCCTCACAGAGGGGACTGAAATCCTAGAGAGAGCGAAGCAAGCACCATTGTTCCCTCTCTGACCCCGCCCCCACATCCAGTATCACAACTCTGTGACCGAGTTGCCCCGCCCTGGCGAACACCTAAGGCTCTGCCCCCATATGTAACAGGTGCAACCAGACCAAAAAAAAAAAAAAAAAAGGGGGGGGGGAGGGGGAAATGGCTCAAACGAAAGAACAAATCAAACCATCAGAGACAATACTTTTAAGTGATCAAGAGATAGCCAACCTATCAGATGCACAGTTCAAAGCACTGGTGATCAGGATGCTCACAGAATTGGTTGATTTTGGTCACAAATTAGATGAAAAAATGAAGGCTATGCTAAGTGAAATGAAGGAAAATGCACAGGGAACCAATAGTGATGGGAAGAAAACTGGGACTCAAATCAACGGTGTGAATCAGATGGAAGAAAGAACCAAACAGAAAAAAAATGAAGAAACAAGAATTCAAAAAAAATGAGGAGGGGCTTAGGAACCTCAAGGATGTTCCAACATCCAAATTATAGGGGTACCAGAAGGGGAAGAGGAAGAGCAACAAGTGGAAAACTTATTTGAACAAAAAATGAAGGAGAACTTCCCCAGTCTGGCAAAAGAAATAGACTTCCAGGAAGTCCAGGAAGCTCAGAGAGTCCCAAGGAAGTTGGACCCAAGGAGGAACACACCAAGGCACATCATAATTACATTAGCCAAGATTCAAATGAAGGAGAGAATTCTAGAAGCAGCAAGGAATAAGGGGACAGTCACCTACAAAGGAGTTCCCATCAGACTGTCAGCTGATTTCTCAAAAGAGACCTTACGGGCAAGAAGGGGCTGGAAAGAAGTATTCCAAGTCATGAAAGTCAAGGACCTACATCCAAGATTGCTCTATACATCAAAGCTGTCATTTAGAATGGAAGGGAAGATAAAGTGCTTCTCAGATAAGGTCAAGTTCAAAGAGTTCATCAGCACCAAGCCCTTATTATATGAAATGTTAAAGGGACTTATCTAAGAAAAAGAAGATCAAAAATATGACAGTGAAAAGACAGCAAACTCACAGCTATTAAGAACCACACCTAAAACAAAAGCAAACTAAGCAAACAGCTAGAACAGGAACAGAACCACAGAAATGGAGATCACATGGAGGGTTATCAACAGGGGAGTGGAAGGAGGAGAGAGGGGAAAAAGGTACAGAGAATAAGTAGCATAGACAGTAGGTAGAAAATAGACGGGGGAGGGCAAGAATGGTATGGGAAATGTAGAAGCTAAAGAACTTATGACACACGGACATGAACTAAAGAGGGGGAATGTGGGTGGGAGGGGGTGTGCATGGTGGAGGGGAATGAAGCGGGGGGGGGGAGAAGTACAAATTGGTAGATACAGAATAGGCAGAGGGATGTTAAAAACAGTGTAGGAAATGGAGTGTCCAAAGAACTTATATTCACGACCCATGGACATGAACTAAGGGGGAAGATTGCTTGAGGCAATGGGGGTACCAAGTGGAGGGGGGCAAACAGGGAAAATGTAATAGCATAGTCAATAAAATATATATTTTTAAAAAATGACAAAAAAGAAAAAAGAAAAAGAAAAAGCATTATGATGTTTCTAATACAAGAATTCCATCCCAGGAGTTCAGGCACAGTTGGATTGGGGCATCAGGATAAAGTGGTAGGGATCCGCCTCTCTCCCTTCCCCTGGTTCTGCTTTGTTCTAGGCCATTTCGTCTTCAGGGAGCTTTTCTCTGCGTACCGACCTCTGGCAACTCTGCACTCACACCCACGGGTTTAGCGGAGTCAGTGTGAAGACCATGCTTAGCTCTCTGTTGCCCCAGCAATACCCTGGAGCTGACTCTTATTGGCCTGGTCATGTGCCACCTCTGAACTAACTAATGACAGCGACTTGGGTTGTCGGGGCCTGGGTCATCCATGCCTGCATCTTGCGGAGTGAGAGTGAGGAAAGAATAGTTCTCAAAAGTAAACTGAGAAGCAGATCCCTGGAGCAGGGGCAATGGAGGTGGGGTGGTCAAACAAAGGCTGCCCAGTACAGCGCCTGAAATGCCACCATTTGACCTTCTGAAGAACAGGGCTTTCCCCTGTGTCCTACCTAGCCTTCTGCTGCTCTGATGGGGTGATCATCATTAGCGTATTAACAGGAATCGGAGTTATCTGATTAAGTCATTAACACCCATTGTCAGTTAGCACAGGCAGGGACTTAAGGTCCTAGCGCAGGGGACAAGTAAGCTCTGAGGGAGGCAGAATTCAGAGGTCAGGAAGTCTGAGTGGGAGGCTCTGGCATTCAGGGGATAGCGTGAGAGCTCCTGGTGTGGGTGCTGGACATTTCTAAACACGGAGAGAAGTTTCTGGACAAGCTGCATGATTTCACAATTTTGTTCCTGGGTCAAGAGTTCTGTCACAGCAGAACTTTTGAGCAAATTCTCAGCCACCTCAAGCTCTGGCTTCCATGTGCAAGGGCAGTTTTTCCAGGTGGAGCCAATTCTGCTGACCAACAGATGTCTTTGTTTACACTCCTTGGCTCACTCCCACTCAGCCTCCAAGGTTTGATTTTCATGTCAGTCTCTCCTCGTAGACTGAAATTTCCAAGAGTATGAGGAGCATGTATAGTTTGTTCATTATTGTAGCTCCAGGGTCTAGCATACAGCTGGTGCTCAATAAGTGCTGTTTGTTTGGATGAATCATGAATGGTTGGTTGAGTAGGTGTTTGGCTGAATGGTTCAGTGGGGAGAACAATGGAACAATGGATGGAAGGATGAATGGATGGATGGGTAGGTGAATGGCTGGGGGGATAGGTTTGGGTAGAAGGATGGTTGAGTGGACTGATGGCTGGATGGTTGGGTAAATGGCTTGGTGGATGGCTGGCTGATGGGAAGGATGGTTGAGTGGATGGATGGAAGGTTAACTGGAGGCAGAATTACATGACTGTTAAGAGCCAGGTCTTTGAAGCCAAACTGCCTGGGTTCAAATCCCACCTCTATCATTTACTGGTTTGCTGATCGAATGTAAAATTTTAGCCTCTTCGGGACTCCATTATCTGAAGAGTAAAATGTGGATAGTACTAGTACTTACCTCCAAGGTTGTGGAGAAGATTATCCGAGGGAGGAGTGCATACAAAAGCACTTGGCACAGTGCTGACACACACCAGGGGCTCAGTCACTGCGACCTACGCTGGCCTTTTTCGTTTCTTTTACAGCAAATATTTATTGGCCACCAGAGGCGACAGCACTAGAGTGCCCACCAGGAGCTAACATTGTTCTAAACTGCGTTTTCCCTTTTATGGCTCTTTATAGCACTTATCCGAGCTCTTTATAGCATTTATAACGTACATGCGTTTCTTATTCTTATATTTTGAAAGAGCTCCTTCCTCACTGACTGTACAGTCTAGGAAGGAGAGAACCTTTACCGTCTCATTCACAGCTGGAGGTCAAAGAAGAATAAGTGACTCTTCTCCGTCCTGTTGCTCAGGCCGAAAGCCCCAGGGTCTGCCTTGCTCTTCTTTCTCCTTCTCATGCCACATTCAGTCACTCGTGGATCCTCTGTGCTCTGCCTTCAAAGTACATCCAGATTCAACCTCCTCTCTCACTTCCCCTGTTGACTCTCACAGGCTGAGCCCCCTTCATCCCTCACCCAAATATCTGCTTACCCGCCTATGTGCTTCTCTCCCTGTTCCCTGTGGCTTCTTCCCAATGTGGGGCAGGGCGCTCAGATTACAGGTCAGAGCACACTGATCCTCTGCTCAAAATGCTCTGAGTGTTTCCTGACTTACCAGAGGTAAAGCCAAGAAGCTTACCACAACTGTCAGGTGCCCGTGTGACCAGCTCGCACTCACCCTGCCTGTGACGCCCAGACCCATTCTCTAAATACCCCACCGTGGCCCTCTGTGCTCCAGTCACGTGGCCTTGCCGATCCTCCAGTGCACCAGGTGGGCTGGGGTTAGGGTCTGGGCCCTGGCCACGGTTGTGCCGGAGGGGCTGGGAGTGAGAGGAACCAGCTGCAGAGCCCCTATCCTTAGGGAAAGCTCAGGGAAATGGGCAGGCGCTTTGCAACCACAGGTTCAAACTCATCTCTTTTTCTAATTACAGTGTGGCCTCGGGCACATCTTCACCCACGCGAGGCAGGGCTTCTTCATCAGTGGTGTGGGGGTATTGATGGAATCTGCATCCCGGGCTTTTTGTGACTATTGCAATGCTCTGGGTAAAATGCTCTCTAAGGGATCTCAGTGGATTGGTTACTGGGGACATGCCCCGTCCCAAAGGCCAGCCAGCCCGGGTTCAACCCCTGGCCCTGCCACTTCTCAGCTGGTGACCCTGGAAGTTAAGTCACTCAACATCCCCATGCCTTAGTTTCCCCATCTGTAGAAGGGAATTGAGAAGGTGGTTGTAAAAATTAAGCATGTTAATGTATACTGAGAAAAGTGCCTGGGGCATTGTGAGCACACAGAAGATATAATATTTATTGTGAAAAGTGGAAACTAATAAGACAAAAAGAGGAAACCAAGTGTGGGTGTCAAGGTCAGGGGGAAAATAAAAGAGATGAGTCCAGGGGTCAGGAGGGCCATGGGGAAGAGCAGAAGTCCAAGACAGGGGTGTCTGGGGCAGGTGAATGTGGGTGAAGCTGAAGGGCCCTTGGCCTGGGCTGGGGACTTGGGGGAGGGGCTCCAGCTGGTTGAAAGGAACAAGTTTGGGGCCTGTGGTCCTATGAGACAGCGGTGAGCCCCCATCTCATGTCACCACAGGTACATCCGGGAGGTATACGAGCTTTGGAATGTCCCCCGGCTCTGGCTGATTTTGCCAAGGCTCCTTTGGTTACCTCTGTCTGAGAGAGTTTAAATCAATTTTCATCTCATTTTGGAAGGACTTGCTGGGTGAGCTGTGAAATGTGAGGCACGGCGCTGGCCACACGGGATGAGCAGTTTCCGCAGGGAGCACCGGGCAGGGTGGGGCCGAAACCAGGGGCAGCGAGCTGCGAAGCCAGGTAGCTCTGTGCACGTATATACACATATATGTGTATGCTCTGTACACATATACACACATATATGTGTATGCTCTGTGCACATGTACACACATATAGGTGCAGGCCAACTTTGTAGGCCAACTTTATTGAGGAATAATTTACTTATAGTACAATGCACCCATTTTATGTGTGCGGATTGATGAATTTTGACAAATGTGTATTGGCCCAAGAAGACATAGAGCATATCCAATCTCCTAGAAAGATCCCCCCGCTCTGTGCAGTCCGCCTGTCTCCCCACCCTGGCCTCAGGCAACCAAAATCTGCTTTCTGTCACTAGAAAGTGGTTTTGCCTGTCTTAGAATTTTGTATAGTGGCATCATGTGAATGCATTTGTTGGCTTCCCGTTCCTTCCACTCCGTGTGGCATCTTGGAGGTTCACCCGTGCGTTGTGTCTCCGTTCTTCATCCATTCCGACTGCTGAGTAGTGTCCCGCTGTGCGCACAGACCCCTGCTGGTTCGTGCTTTCACCTGCGGCTGGACACGGGGTGTCTCCAGTTTGGGGCTCTCAGGAATAAGGCTGCTGTGAACATTTTGTGATAAGTCTTTTGTGGAAATGTTTTTTATTTCTTTTGGGTAACTATCCCTGGGAGTGGAATTCACCTGGCATTATTTTAAATTCAGTTTTACCAGATGTGGTGGAGACTGGCTAGTTGTCTAATTTCTTTTTCTCTTTGGGCTGCCAGCTGGACCACATTTCCCAGCTGCCCTTGCAGTCAAGGGAGCATGGGACAGATTGTTTTAATGGAACGTGAGCAGAAGTGATGGATACCACTTCTAGCCCTAACCTCCCTTCTGTCCTCCATGCTCTTTGACCTCCTGCCAGCCTGGCTGAGATGCATGGGTTGACCCAGAAGCCAATGGTAGAAGAGGCGGAGCCACAAAACAGAAGGATGACAGTTTGGACAAGGGCCATGGGACCAGTCAGCATCCCCCATTATGGACCCTCCAAGAATAAGAGGTGACCCTCTCTAGTGCCAGGTCAGGGTCTACTATGGGGTTTCCAGTCACAGTCTTGGCATGACTCTGCTTTCCTAGGTGCCCACTGCTGGAGGACACTTTCTCAAGACCAAAGGCAAGTGAGAGAGAGCCAAGGGCACAGAACCCCTAGGGAGGCCACAGGACTTTATGGAGATAGCATCCATTTGGAATCAGGTGGTGCTTGACCAGGAGTCCTTGAGCTTTCTGAGCCTCAGTTTCCTCATCTGCAAAATAGGATTGATGAGGCCCCCAGAATGGAGACTGTAATGAGCCGCAGCAAGTCCCTGGGGCCTGGCAGGAGCCTCCTACTGCTTAGTTTCCTGCCGTCCTCAGTCTTGCTTGTCTCCTCACCTGGGAGAGATGATAGGTGAGGCTGCCCCAGAGGCCACCGTTTCCTAATTTCCCTGAGAGAGAAATTAAGGGGGATGCAGGTGGAAGGTCTTGGAACACTGAAGCCATCTCAGATGATTTCTCTATGCGGCCATGTTGGAGACCTCATGATAATCTAGAACGGAAGTTCTCAGGGTGGGGTCCCTGGACCAGCAGCTTCAGCATCACCTGGGAACCTGCTAGAAATGTAGATCAGGAACACTGGGGGTGGGACCCTGGCAATCTGCCTATTGACATGCCTTCCAGGTGATTCTGAGAGCTGGAGAACCACAGATCTAGAAGGTTCTCAGGAGCAGAAGAAAACACATGCTCTTTCATTTCAGAGCCAGTCCCAGGGGAGGGAACGTGCCCTTCGGAGCTCTGGGCAGTGGAGGGTCCTGTCTGCCTGATGGTTTCCAGAGAACCCTGCTGGGCTCGGGAGCCTGTGGGGCCATCCCCTCCGGGAGGAAGGGCAGATGGCAGAAGGCCCTCCACCACGGAATGGAGAGGGAGGCAGGTCCTGCGCCAGCTCTAGCCCAGGCAGTTTTCAGCTGTGTCCCTCTCTCTCAGCAGGTGCTCCTGTCCCCTCCCCTCGGTGGCTGCCATACACAGCAGTCGTCGTTGGAGCCTGAGGGACAGGGAGGCCTCCCTTCGCACCCATGCCCGTGCCCTCTTCCCGCACAGACGTGCCCCTCCTGGGCCGGGAGGGCTCCAGTGCAGCCATACCAGGCCAGGTCCAGGCCCTCTTGCCGGTCGACTAATTAGGCCACATCTGGATCTAATTAGCCAGAGTCTCCACAAGCAGAGGCTGCCTTTATCACCCACATGGCAGAGCTGAGACAGGAGAAAAATGGCTGCGATACGCTCTGCTTCCTGGTGAGCTGTGGAAAGGGGGCAGCGAGACTGGGAGGTGTGTGTGGTGGGAGAGGCGTGAGGGTGTGTGGAGCTGGGGGAGGAATAAGAGATAGGTCAGTGTAGGGGGGGTCAGTCCACTCTCCCACAGTGAGCTGGACTCGGTGGGGGCAGCAAGGCCCAGACCCTGCAGGAACCTCACTTTGCAACTTCTGTCCTTCCAGGTCCTTACACGATGGGAGGAATTGTCGGGTTCTCGTCAAAACCGGGTTGTGTTTCATAACACACGCTGTGAAAGAACCCCAGAGTTTCTGATTCAGGAGGTCTGGGCTGGGGCCCAAGACTCTGCATTTCCAGCCAGCTGTCAGATGCTGCAGATGCTGCGGGCCTGGGGACCCCACTCTGAGGACCTCTGGTCCAGACTAATGTGGAGGGGGTCCCCATCCGGGCTGCACATTGAAATAATCTGCCAGATTTACCGTCTCCTGCATCTGGATCCCAGCCCCGATCCCAGGTTCTGGTTAATTGGCGTCTATTTGGCTGGGACATCAGGAGTTTTAAAGGTCACTGGCGATTCTAATGTGCGGCAGAGTGTGACACCCATTAAAGAGTCATTCATCGTGCAGATAGTTCTTGATCTGCCAGGAGCTGCGCTGGGATATCAGCTGTAGGCACTCCAGAACTAATGTCAATGCCTGCTTCGCACATCCCCCAGACCGAATGGCAATAATAAGAAGAACAGGTAACAGTTATTGGGCACGTACTTGGTCCTGGCACTGTTTTAAGTATTTTACATGGATTAACTCGGTCGCTTCTCTCAGTGTTCCTACGAAGCAAAGACTATTTTTATCCCCACTTTAGAGATGGGAATGCTGAGGTAGAAGAGAGGCGAAGTTGCTGGCCCCAGGTCACACAGCGACCGAGGTCTGGAGCCCAGGCTGCCCTGCTCCAGGTGTTCAGAGAGAGGTACAAATTGGTCCTTAGAGTTGGGGCAGGATGGTCAGCTCCAGTGCCCGGCACACAGGGAGGCCTCAGAACCGTGGTCACGGGGCTGCCCCCTCCATGGGGCTGAGGCCTGGGTGGTCAGTTTAAGGAGGGCGTGGTGGGTTTGAAGAGACCATGTCATTGTCACCATGGATGCATCCTTTATCACTGCCATTCCTCCAGTGAGGTTCCCGGTGCGTCCAGCCAACCCATCTGTGAGTCAGAGTTCAGCAGAAGTAGAGCCATGCCCTAAGGGCCAGGACCTTCTCCAGAACTGAGCCAGGTATTTAAAAGCAAATTTCAAAAGCTTCGGAGCCATCATAAAGGGTTAAAAACCCAACTTCTGCCGTTTACTGCTGACTACGTCCCCACCGCTGGCAGTCCGCTTACCTTTCAGCAGATGCGTCTTGCTGCTACGTAGGGCGTAGCCTGGGGTGAGGACGGAAGCACTTTAGTGGACCAGACTCTGTGCCACGTCTTTGGTTGCTCAGAAATTCTCATTCAAGGATGACAACGGCAGGAGAAAGAAAAATATTGTCAAACATAATCAATACAAGCATTAAAGGAGCAGCCAGTGGGGACAATTTAGTACAGAGGCGAGTCCCCTGACATTTCCAGGAGTGGGCCCGTCTCCTCACCCTCTTTGCCTCTGCGGCTCAGGGCTCCCAACGTTAGCACTGCAGGGTCTGAGTTTCTTCCTGGCGTTCCCTTTGAGAATGTCAGCGTCCTGTGGGCAGGGGCCTGTCTGCTCTGATTCCCGATGAAGATGAAGCCCCCGGCCCACGGCAGCTCTGGCGTGTGACGGGCGCTCATGATGAAATGACAAAGGAGCCTCTGAGAGCGCGTGGCCTCGGAAGACAGCCCACTGATCCACGCTCATTTCGCCGCAGCCTGAGGCCTTCGGAGAAATTCAAAATATGTCTCAAACCCTCTGAGAAATGTGCAAGTCATTTTGGAAAAATAAATTTTTCCATAAAAATGGTTGTAATAAAAAAAAGTTTTGTTGATGAAAGCTGCACAAATAATGTGGGGACTTGATTAAGTGGCCTGCTTAGCTACAGTGTGGTCACGACAGTTTTGTTGCCTAGGAAACTGACCACCAGGCCTGGTGGCCCAGGTTACACTGTTCATAACTTAGATGCTTAATCTGGCATATGCTTTTGATAGCGAAACAATGGAACACTCTCATTTGCAGTTGGAAATTGCCAATATGCTCAGCTCCTCTCTCTCTCTCTCTCTCTCTCTCTCTCTCTCTCTCTCTCTCTCCCGCCCCCTTCCCAAGGTGGCTCTGCAGTTCTTCTCCGAACAGAAGGTGCATCTGGCTTGATTTATGGCCGCAACACCACCATCACACTGGGAACGTCTCGTCTATAACAACCAGCACCAGCCGTGACCTTTCCTAATGTTAAAAGCAAAGAATTAAGGTAGCTCTGCTTATTGACTGAAGGTCATGAACCAGATTTTCAGGAGGGGAGAGAAAGAATAAGAACATTACCCATCCAGTAGCATCAAATTGGAAATTTCCTCTATGTATTTAAAAACATATTCCGAGGTTGTGACCCTCTTGGGAGTTCCTATTTTTCTTTGCCAGCCCATATGTGTTCACTCGAGCCTGAATCTGGAATGGAGACTGGAGACCCTAGGGCCACTTTCTCACAGCGCTCAAACCAGCTTCTTCCTTTTCCTCCCCGCCGTTCCTCCACTCCCTGCCCTTCCCCAAGTCCCCTGTCCTCTCCTCCTCCCCTGCCCCTCCCCCTCCTTTGATTTAGATAGCTGCTGGCCAGGCTCATTGGAAGGGTGTCTTGGTGACTCAATGGCGATGATAAAGTCGTATTAAATGACCCTGGGATGCATGACTCACCTAAGCTGCAGCGCTATTCTAGGAGCTGGTGCTTCTTACCCTCATTGTGCAAACGAGGAAAATGAGACTCATGAGATCAGGAAGTCATGCAGCTGTGCAGCCGGGCTGTGACCTCAGACCCTGGAACTGGCGCTCGTAGGACATATGGGGGAAGCAAGATGGGTACTGCCCCACTCACTCTCCTGTAGAGGCTCGTGTCTGACCACCTCCTGTGACAGGTGATGAGACTGACATCTGTCCGTGCTTCCCTCCCCTCAAGCTTCTAACCCACTGTGTCTAAGAGTTGGGAAAGCTTCCCCTCCCTTTCGGCCTCCCTGCCTCGTGGGTTCATTCAACAAGCTGTTCCTCTGTACGGTACAGACGCTGCGCCAGGTACAGCATGGGGCAGGTGCTCCCTGGGAAAGATCCTGCCTAACCTCTAGGATGTATGGAACGTGAGGGAGTACGTGTGTGTGAATAGCTGGGGTGGCCTGAGGACACCATCGTGTGTTCCCTGTGTGTCCCTTAAATCATTTGGCATGCCACCAGAAGCAGACGATGCGCCCTCTGGGAAATTTGGGGACTGAGAAGGAACACTTATGTTGGAGGAATCCACTTTACCTTTGAATTCGGGCTCTGGGACCTCAGCAAAGTCTCGTTGTCTCCAGCGCTCCAGGGTCTCAGCATCTGTAAACGCAGACCCTACAGAGTTCAGAGGCAGGCAGAGATGAGGGGATAACTGAAGGAACAAAGCAGCACTCGGGAAAGACTGGCTTCCCAGCAGAGCCCGTGTCTCAGCTGGAGCTGTGGGCCTGCGAGCGTTTCCACGGGGGTGCCCCGCAGAGACGGGCTGTCACCATTGGGGTGTGCGATTTGTCCATAGACAGGGCCAGAGAAGACCTAGAAGAATATTGTGCAATTGTAAGATTCTCTCCTCCAAATAACCTCAAAGACAACAAACTCTGCTTGCAGATCAAGGGTTCCCAATGTTTTTGTGAGCCAAACACCCTCTAACGACTGTTTCCGCAGGTCCCGGCAGCTCACACAGCACTGCCCACCTGGAGCTCCTAGGTGGAGCTGCGGCCTACCAGCTTGCTTCCCAATCCGGAATCGGTCAGTGCATCCGCCAGGCTAGGGTGGATGACTATCTAGTAAATAAATAAGATAATAAAATCAAATAAAATTAGGTGTCCGTGGAAACAAAATCAGAGGTACATCTAACGGAAGGCAAAATTAAAATTCCCAAAGGAAACGAGAGAGCACCTTCCTGGCATTGGAGCTTTCTTAAACACACAGGAATATGGGAAAGCTTAAAGCACTTTGTCAATCGGACTACGTGTTAACATTAAAGCACAAAATTCTCGTCCTTAACAAACATGCCATGAGCAAAGTGGGAAGAGGGGAACCACTGGGAGATGCTTTCACCCTAAAGGACCGCCCCCACTCGGCCTTGAGTCACATCACAGAAGCTGCACGCAGGCGCGCACTTGAGCAGTCTCCCCGGTTCTCACTGCTTCCTCGTCTGTAAGTGGCGGGAGGGTGAGACACCTGACATTGTCTGCACTGTGCTGGCAGCAGCACCGAAAGTATCTTAGGCACTCGGGGTTGGCATCAATGTAATTACTCAGGTTTGAAAAGTCTTTTAAAACAAATCAATAAATAGTAGAAGACAACCTAACCAAGGAAGCACACAAGGGCAAGAGCAGGCTTCTGGGGGAGACGAAACCAGAGGTCACTATGTCGCTGCAAGGGTGTGTGTTCTCAGCCACAGCTGGGAAAAAGATGACTTAAACAACAGCGGGCTAGCTTTTCAGACTCATCCTATCAACGAAACTCAGAAGTGTGACAACACCGCATTTCATCAGTGTACTGAGCGGTGCGTGGGAAGCCCACGTGCTGAGAACGGAGCTCATTCTCCCTACGGGACAGTTCGGTAACAGCTAGTAAAATTGGAAACAAGGAGCCCCAGGGTGCAGTTTCCATTCCTGGAGAAATTGTTGCAAATGAGCATTTTCTACGTGGAGGTGAATGTGGGAGAAGGTTGCCAATAACAATCTACAGTCAAAACTACCAACCGCCTACAGTACAGGAGGGTGGGTGGGTGTGTGCCCTCATCGTCTGGGAGCACAAAGCAGTTCATCCTCAAACTTTGCAAAAGACTTTAGGGCAAAATGAGAGTTTCAAAAGAAAATGTCAATATGATGCTTTTATACCCTTTTTAGAAATACAAAATAAAGCTATAGGTTCTTCTTGAATGCATGTGCAAGTAATAGTAAAAAACAGAAAAGGAAGAGAACCCAAAAGAACTCCTGGGAAGAACATGGGGTTTGGGGGAGGAAGGAGCCTGTGGGGAGGGAGTCCTGGGGTCCTAGATCCATTTAAGCATTTCTTAAAACCTAAGGAACCTGTGGGCAGATTCTAGGGACTGACGCCTCCTGGACTCTCACACCCTAAGTGTTACTGGGCACCGCCATTCATATCTTTCTTACACATCAACGATGCAGAACGAGCTTTTCATTTTGATGGGCCAGGAAATTGAGCCCCACACCCCCCTAGCCAAGCCTTTGTGCTCAAACCATCAGACCGGAGGCTCCTCCTCACTTAGACCCGCACTGGCGGTCAAGGTGAGTGCGGGTGGCCGGTCGGGCGGGTGGGCCACCAACCTGGAAAGGGCGCTTGTTCTCCCAGAGATGGTCTCCAATGGAGCGTAAATGGCCAAATATTAGCCTTCCACATAACAGGGGATGAGAAAATGTCGGTCTGTTTCTTGTATTTGATGCAGAAAAACTATTTAAATCTATGAAACTTAAAAAAAAAAAAAAGGTCGTGTGTGTTGGCGGGGAGGGAGGGGCCGGTTTTTGTGGCGGACGCGTGTGTCTGATGGCGAGACTTCTGTGCGTGGCCTTGTTGTGGTTGCTTGAATTCCTTCCAAATGGGCCTTTCTTGCCTTTTTTTCTTCCCCACCCCCTGCGCAGCAGAGGGCCCCCTTTTCATATTTTACATGTTGTGATTTCACTGAGCCCTTCCAATTGGTCGTCAACAGTTCATTTGTGCCAGGACCTTCTGTAAACTCTGCACGCGGGTCTCCCTGCCTGACCACCCACCGAAACAGGCTGTCTAAACAGCGTGTGTCTGGGCCTCAGACACAGCAAGTGAGTTAAAGATGGATCCTGTCCAAGGATTTTTTTTTTTTCCCTCCGAGCTGAGGTGGGGGTTGGGTGGGAGACCCTGGTAGCACCAGGCCTGGCTCAGATGCGGCCTTTTGAAGTTGGAGGGTAATGGCCCTTGTCTTGTGTCATTTTCTCCATGGTTTTCCTTGAGCTTAGAAGGCTCTCTCCCACCTTCTGTGACTTGAGGAGTGTTGGCAGTCTCTGTGCTGGGAACAAACGTGTTAGGGGGGACTGGAGCCTCTTCAACTTCATCCCAAATGCCCTATGGCCAGCGTTTAACATCTCCTTTGCCCCGTCTTGGGGTTTTTACAGGCTCTGCCCCACTGGGGCACAGCGCTCACTGGTTTTCAGTGGTCCTGGGCCTGTAGCTGGCAATGTCAGGAGTGGCCTGATGACACGGAGGCAGCCCCAGCACGTGCCAAAGCCCTGGGGTCAGTGCCTACTCTTCATCTCGTTGAACCCTCCCAGCAGCCATTGGAGCTAGACACTGTTAGTGCCTATTTGGCAAAGGAAGGAAGGCGAAGACACTTGTCTAGGCTGATGTGACTCATCCTCGGTGGAAGAGATTGGGAGGCAGGTGTGTCTACTCAGGGACTGTGTCCTGTGCACATTCTCCAGGCTGCTCACAACACAGAGACAGTGGTTTGTAGACATTGCTAACGTGATAGCCCCGTTTGTGTATGGTATGTGCATGTATCTTTATTAAGGTATAATTCACATACCACACAATTCATTCATTTAAAGTGTATCATTCAATGGTTTTTAGTACATTCACAAAATTCTGCAACATCACCACCATTAATTTTAGAATATTTTCATCACCTCAAACAGAAACTCCACACCCGTTAGCTGTCACTCTGCCTTCTTTCTTCCTTTCCTCTCCTGGGTGACCACTGATCTATTTTCTGTCTCCGTGGATTTGCTGTTCTGGACATTTTGTATATGTGGAATCCTACACTGTGTGATCTTTTGTGTTGGGGGATTCTTTCACGCAGCATAATGTTTCCAAGCATGTGCCAGAACTTTTTCATTCCTTTTATGGCTGAGTAATATTCCATTATGTGGCTAGACCCCATTCAGTTTATCCATTCATCAGATGATTGACCTTTGGGTTGTTTCCGTCTTTTGGCTGGTATAAATAATGTTGCTATGAACATTTGTGAACAAGCTTTTGTGTGAACATGTTTTTATTTCTCTTAGGTATGCATACTTCAGAGCAGAATCACTGGGTTATAGGGTGGCTCTATATTTAACTGTTGAGCAGCTGCTAGACTGTTCTGCAAAATGGCTGCACCATATTACATTCCCACCAGAAGTTTATGAGGGTTCTAGTTTCTCCCCATCTTCTCCAACACGTGTTATTACCTTTCCGATTCCAGCCATTCTAGTGGGTGTTGTTACCTTGTTGTGGTTTTGATTTGCATTTCCCTAATGACCAATAATGTTGAGCATCTTTTTGTGTGCTTCTTGGCTATCCATATATTTTCTTGGCAGAAATGTCTATTCAGATCATTTGCCCATTTTATAGTTGGGTTATTTGTCTTTGCAATTTTCTGTTCATATCTTTCTCTTGCTGCTGGCTTAGGAGACCTTTGTGGGCTGAGATTGCATCTTTGCTCATCCACCCACACACTTCTTCACTTGGCCCCATTCTCATGTTTGGTGATTCAGTAGGTCTGGGGGAGGCAAGGAATTTGCATTTCTAGTACATGCCCAGGTGATGCTGATGTGTGGTTTGAGGACCTCGCTTTAAGAACCACTTCCTAGAGAAAGTCTCCCAAATGTGTACAGGGAAGCTACTTCAAGGCTATTTCTAGTAGGGCAGTTTGTAATAATGAACAAATGATCACCACCTACATGCCCCTCAACACAAGGAAAAATTGATTGTGATATATTCACAAGATAGGGCATTGCATAGCAGTGAAGAGTGAATGAATTTTAGCTCTACACATCGACATGGGTGAGTTTCCATAAAGTAATAGTGAAAAGGGCCAGAGCAGAAGAGATCCCCGGGGTGATATTATTTATCAATATATGAAGTTTAGCAGTGTTTCAAACTCAACTGTATATTATTAATAGACATTAATATATATTATGTCATAAAAGTATAAAGACTGGCCTGAGATTATTTAGTACAATTCAAGAGAGAGACCCACCTAGGGAACTGCAGTGTGTCTATCAAATTTTATTTCTTAAGCTGAGGGGTGGGCTCTGTTGGAAGAACCATGGGCCCCCAGTCTCATTGTATGTCCTTACCAAGCATAAGGCCAAGATGCCACTCTGTCCTAGCCATCTTCTGACATGGAGCTGTTTCTGTGGCTGGTCATGTAGACAGTTAAGGTCAAGGTGACTGAATCTTGTATACTGTTTGTCAGAGAGGGTGCTGAGCCTGGGGTCCTGGTTCCTCAGCTGGGGTGTGGCACACTGGATGCAAAGCCACCATCTGGGCTCCGCACACTGCTCTGTAGGACTTGGCTCAGAGGAAATGACCCGGACATGCTGACACTCTTACTGTTTGCTGTGCTGTGCTTAGGGAATTTGCAGACCCATTGAATCTCATCTGTTTTAGCACCTGGGGCGGTGGCCAGCTACCCTTCTTCATGAAGGCTGTGACATCTTGTCACCTTCCATGAAGTTGGGGTTCTTCCCTGTCACATAAACATGTGTTAAATTATTACCTGAATTAATGTGTAATTAAAATGGGATCATGGCATAGGGAGCAGCTTTCTCCTTGAAGAGTTATTAGTTATTTAATTTCTCTCTATCAAGGGGACACTTCTTGATGTTAGAATTGGGCCATAAAACCTATCCTAAGATCTAGTCACAGCCCTATTTGTAGATTTTTGTAACCTGTTTATGAAACAAACTTGAATTATTTTCCACAAGAGAGATGGTGACCAGGGTGCAGAGCTCTGAAGCATTATTGCAAATTGAAGAGGCAAAGGCCTGGCTACCTGGGGGAGGGGCCTCAGGATAGAGATCACCAAGGTCAGGTCTAGTAGAAGACCGTGTGTGTGTGTGTGTGTGTGTGTGTGTGTGTGTGTGTGTGTGTGTGTGTGTCCCGCAGAGCTCTGCGTTAACAAGTCATTCACTGGGCTTGTCTCACTGAAACCAAGCACCAGGTGCTGTCGCTCAAACTCACCAGGTGAGTTGCTGGCTGTGAGAGCTGAGTATTTGGGCATGAACAGTAGAGCTATGGTCCTAGTCATCAGGAAATGGGATTTAAAAATTGAGATTTGGGGGAACATTGGATATCATGGCCGCATCAAATTGCTGTAGAAATTTCTAAGCAGACTGGCATTGGTCCTCTGAATGCACTTTGAGTAACCTTTGTCTAGAGAAGAGACCTATGCAAAGTCACTTGTGGGTTGAATTGTATCCTCCTGAATGACATGCTCAAGTGCTAACCCCGTGGTCCCTGTGAATGTGACTTTATGTGGAAACAGGGTGTTAGCAGATGTAATTAAGTTAGAATGAGGTCATACTGGGTTTGGGTGGGCCCTAATCCAATGACTGGTGTCCTTGTAAGAAGAAGGAAATTTGGACGTGGTGACAAGATAGCCATGTAAAATTAGGCAGAAATTAGAGTTTGCAAGCCAATGAATGCTAAGGATTGCTGGCAATACTGGAAGCCAGAGAGGCAAGGAAGGATTCTTCCCCAGAACTTTTGGAGGGAGTAGAACCCTACTAACACTTTGATTTTTGAACTTATGGATTCCAGAACTGCGAGAGAATAGACTTCTGTTCTTTTAAGTCACCCAGTTTAGGGTCCTTTGTTATGGAAGCCCTAGGAAATCGACTAAGTTAATGATAGGACAGGGACTCGAACCCAGGTCTTGCTGACTCCGGAGTTCCTTCTCCCACGGCATCACTCAGGCTTGAGGCACCCTGGGGACAGTGAGGACAGATGGCTTGGGGGATGGGTGGGCTTCGCCACAGCCTTTGGATTCCTTTTTGAAAGTTCCACACATGGCCCTGGCTCTTAGATCATTCTTCTTTTGCCTTGAGCTCTGTGGGTTCAAAGCCAAAACTGTAAGCAGTTTAATCATTGTCTGTCCTGGAATTACCCCAGCCACCCAAGCCAGGATCGTGCGGGTCGTCTGGACCACTAACTCTTTGTTCTTCCTGTAAGCCTCTTCTTAAATGCGGTCAGAGGAGGGTTTAGCCTTGTCCCAGGAGGCATGATGGTTGCCCTCCCTGCTCCCAGCACCGATCATTTGAGGCTGGTATTCTTGACAAAGCCCTTGTGGCATCCTTTGCAGAATTATGTTCTCCAATGTGGGCCCTCCCCTGCCCTCTAATTGCACACATCTGCAAGGCCCCTGTGAGCAATAGGAGGCCTGGGTATGTCCATCAGAGCAGGGCCTGCTGGTGGCAGCCCTTGTAATGCTCCGTGGTTCTGGGATTAAAGTGGTCAGTGTCCCCTCGTTAGCAAAGAGCACCCAAGGTGAACAGTGGGACTGAAAGGAGTGTGATAGTTTAAATACAGCTAAGATCAGATCAGAGGTCTGAGGTCAGAGCTGATAGCACCTCCACAGTCATGGCCAAAAGGAAGGAGGATGTCCTGGTGCTCATGAGGCTGGAGTCAGGCTTGGGTCCAAAGCTTATCTCAGTCAGAAGTGAGGTGACTGGCCAAGTTACATAACCACTTTAAGCCTTATCTTCTTCATCTATGAAATGGGAAGAATGGTAATGCCTATCATACAGAATCGATGAGAAGGTCAATGGCATAATGCCTACAAAGAGCACAGCACAGAATCGGGCATAAGTCAATAGCTGGTAGTGATCTTTACTTGGCGGCAGGTGCTGCTGAGAGCACCTTCAGAGTTCATCTTGAAGTCCACCTTCAGCTGTCCTGGGTGGTTCTCGGGCACCCTGAGGACTTCCCATCTCCGCCTCTGCAATCTGTTCTTGCCTCTGCCTGGCAGCTCTCTCCAGCACTGTGGGAACTTGACCAGCTCACATGCAGGGCTGACTAGCCATGCCCTGATTCCTCAGTGAGTGAGGGGTGGGATTTGGTGGACAGATACCCCAGGTTCCCCATCCTTCACCGGGACAACTTTGAATTGCATTCTGTGCAGTTCATCAGAGGATCCCTGTGGCACTGTGTCCCTGTTAGGTGCTGTGGTAGCCCTCTCATCAATGCACCTTTTATTGGCTTGTCTCCCTTCCCTGACTCACTCCCACTTGCTCACTTGTGCTTCCAGAGGTCACCTCCCAAAGACAGCACGGGCACTCAAGTCCTTGTCTCAGGGTCTGCCTTCAGGGCACCCACACTGAGATAGCTGCTATACAGAGACAGTGAATCAAATGCTGGGCAGAAAGGAAGGGACAGGGAAGAATGGGAGGACAAAATCAAAAAAAAAAAAGCTAATGACAATGAAGAAAACACCAATTCATAGATTCGGAGGTTGGCTTGAGAGCTAACCAGCCAGAGTGTGGAGAACGGTCAATACTTCAGGGGGGTGAGTGCAAGTCAAACCACAGAGCCAGAGAGAGATAATGAAGGTGCGTGGTGGCCTTTCCCCCCACTGAGAGCTTCTCCCTGCTTCTGGAGAAGGCAGGAACCTCTCTCCAAATGCAGTTAGGCGACGCTGGGGGTGGTCTGAAGGTTTCAGGATTCATTTCATTATTTTACAAGACGTCATAGGAATGTGGCTTCCCTTGTACTTTTTTGTTCTTGTTGTTGCCTGTGCTAATTGCATATCCTCCAACGGGCTACTATTTCAAGGCTTTGAGCCCATTTTACTCCTAGCTATGTATGCCTTTATTTGATTTTCTTATTTGTATTGATTAATTGTAACTTTAAAATGTTTCTTCATGTAAAAGAGAGCCTTTCTACATGTACTTGGAGTAGAAAACTAATAAAAGAGGTCTTCTCTGGTAAAAATATTGGAACCCACTTATTCAATCTGACATCCTATTTTACATACGGAAGAGGAAAACTGAGACCCAGAGTGGTTAAGTGGTTTGCTTTAGGTTACACATTTGGACAACAGAATCTATACACAAACATATTTCGGTATGGGTTATAAGAGGGCCATACAGTGACATGCAGGAGTAAGCATTTATTTCTTGTTTCATGCATCTGCTGAGGTTTGGCTGATCTAGGGTGGGCTCAGCTGGGCTAGGCTCTGAGCTGTGGGTTGGGCTAGCATGTTGTTCTCACGGTCAAAGAAAGGATTGCAAGAGGGAAACCCAACTGTGTAAGCTCATGTCAAGTCTTTGCTAGCGTGATGTCTACTTACTGTCTTAGCCAAAGCAAGCCACAGTGCCAAGCTTCAAGTCAAGTGGTGGAGAAATCCGTTCCTTCCATGCAGGTCGGGGTTGGGGAGGGAGTGAATACTTGTTGAGCAATGATCAGATCTGCCACAGAGGCTGAATTTCACGAGGACAGAGGCAGTGTGAGACTTATACTTTCCTGGCGCAGATCTTCACAGGGGTGGCATGGTTTACCAGGGAGAAGCTTAACCATGCCGTCGTAATTCAGCCAGGCTGCCTTTCCTGACGAAAAGTCCATGAGTATTTTTATGTTTATTCCTCTGAATTCAATGTTTCTTTTCCCCCCCTGGCTTTTAGCAATTTTATCATAATGTACTTCGGTGTGGTTTTCTTTGTATTTATCCTGCTTGAGTTTTTATTGATCTTCTTGAATCAATAGGTTTATAGTTTTCATCAAATTAAAAAAAATTGGCCATTGTTTCTTCAATACTTTCCCACTTCTTCCTCTATCCCCTCCCCTGGGACTCCAATTGCGTGCGTATTAGACTGTGTGGCGTTGTCCCACGAAGCTGTGGTTTGGTGTACATGTTTTACATCGCTGTGCCTATGAGTTCACTGATCTTTTCCTATGCAATGATTAATCTTCTGTAAAGCTCACCAGTGAGATCCTATTTTTAGATATAGTATTTTCAGCTCCAAACATCCCATTTGGTTCTTTTTTAATATCTTCCAATTCTTTCTGCATTATGTTCATGTTTTTCTTTAAATCCTTGAGCCTTCTATAAAAGCTATTTAAAGTCCTTCCACGCAGATTCTAACATTACTGTCACTTTTGGCCCTGTTTCTTTTGACTGATTTTTATTCTGGTTATAGGTCACATTTTACTGCTTTTTACATGTCTAGTATTTTTTGATAGAATGCCAAACATTACAAATTTTTGTTATTGAGTTGTTGGATTTGGTTGTCTTCAGCTAAACAGGGTTGAAATTTATTTTGGCAGGAGGTGAAGTTACTTGAAAATCAACTTGATCCTTTTGAGGCTTGTTTTGCATCTTTGTTAGGAAAGGTCTGGAGTAGCCTTTACTCCCAGGCCCCTTCAGCTCTACTGCTCAGGCATGAAGGACCCTTCTGGGGCTTCTCCTGAGTGTCCGGGGTTATCTGTGGCTCTGGAGGGGGCAGCCCGGAGAGAAGAGAGCCGAGTTCTGGTTCGAGTCTGCCTTCATGCTGGCTCTGTTCTGTTACCCAAATAACTTAACAATGCTTGGCCTCACTTTTTTCATATGCCAGCTGTAGAATGTTGTCTTAGTTTTAGTGCTTTTCACACTGTGTTATTCGGTCCCTGGGGTTGCAGGAAGGTGCATGAGCAAACATCATTGAGGGAAGGGGATAGAGGTTTCAACAAGAAACCCCTTACCTGATTTCCATCAACAGTTTTATGTTTATCTGTTTCACATATTGAAATTCTATATAAGGCTTCCTAGGAAGAATTTCTGTTAAATGAACAGACCTGAGAAACCTACCCGGATATCTTTAGGTCACGCTCTGGTTCTGTGGGGTGTTCAGCAACATCAGTGTTGGTTTATATCAGCATTATTAGCAGACGACTTGGCCGATGCAGGCATCCCATCAGCTTTTCTGATACCAAAGAGTGTGCGATAATAATTTCCATTATGAGCTAAATTGATCCTCTGATGAGGAGGAATGTTGTATGTTTCTGGAAATGTAAACCAATCTGAGAATACCTATAACAACAAATGCTGTTGCCTTGCCGTCTTATTGAGCTGGATAGAAGAGTTCGAACCATTTGGTATCCACTCCTCTGGCATTACCGTCGCCTCTGGGTTTTTATCGACAATGTTAGTGAATTCTATCTTTGTTCTAGGCCAGGTTTTCTATTTTTAGAGAAGAAATTTGCATTATGTCATGACTGTTCTAGGAGGCTGGGAGCTATTCCACGCGCGTCCACAGGAGTAAGTGCTCAGTCCAATACCCGTGTCGTCACTCACAAAGTCTAGTCTCCACCGCTCTCCTACAGATTAGAGGCTTAATTTATTAGAGGGCGAAATATGTTTTGGCATAAACTTCTGTTGAATCTGGATATAACTTAGATAGTCCCAACAGAATTTGGTTATAGCCACTTTAAGGTAACATTAGTCTTTGGGGTTGGAGTATTTGCAATGTGGCACGTGAGAAATCTTTCCAAACAAAATATATGTCCCTAATGAGACACCGGGAGCTTTCCTGAACATTTATTTGCTTTGAGAAGGCATGAACAGAAACCAAAGCCTCGTTTGGAGAAGGGGCTCTATGCCAAACACACCGGATTTCCTATCTGATAGGTGAGGCAGTGGGCTGACAGTTAAGAATGTTAAGACCCCCTAGCTGTGGGTTCCCTGTGTACGGCTTTCTAGGTGAGTGACTTTAAGCTCTCTGTGCCCACCCGTACTCCTCCCTCTTGCCATTTTCGTGAACGCCAGGCTGGTTTCCACCTCCCCGTCCCTGTGTTTCTCCGTCTAAGGGCTTAGTCCAGCTGTAAGAACTGGCTCCGCCTATGCGTGCAGTAGGCCAGCAGTGTCAGGGAAATAACGCCACCCAGCCAGTGTCCCCCGGGCAAGGGGGACAGGAGTTACTGAGTTAGTAAGTAACTCCTCCAGGTTCCTGTCCCCTGAGGGCAGGAAATTCTGGGGTGCATGTTCTACTCTGTTCTGCGGAGCTCCCCAGTGGGACTACGCTCTGGTGGTCCTCAGTGTAACCCTGCATTGGCTTCTCCTCCTTCCTGTCCCACTGCCTCACTCTGCTACTGGGGTGTCCCAGGGTTGCCTCCTAGGCCATCTACTTAAGTGAGAATCATTGTTCCAGACTCTGCTTGGGAGCCCCCCAACCTGAGACAGGATAAAGTGACCTGACGTGAGTTGCTGGCTTATATCCCAGTCTCTAAATACATGAGTGATTTCTTCCTTATGTCCTTGGGTAGGTCCAGGAGCCTGTGACATGCCCAGTTCGTGGGGGGAAGGGGGCAAAAAAGTGGCCCCAGCTCCAGGGTAAGAAGGTTGTGAAGGCAGGGAGTTAGGAAGCTCCTCAGAGCTCCACCTTGGTTCTGTGCATCCCTGTCCCCACTGGCCAGCTCACCCCTGACCCCCTGAAGGCAGTGATGTGTAGGGAGTTCAGGCCACTGGAGGTGTGAGCTATGAGGGCAGAGGGCCTGGCAGGGGGAGGGGAGGTGCAAGCCCTGGGAGGCAGCTGGTGTGTGATAAGATGTTGCGGTGGCAGCAGGAAGGCACAAAGCCAAATTCCAACATTTTTGCTCAGGTAGAAGATGTAGGGATGGGGGAAGATTGCTCTGTAAATGAACCGCCGCTGACTCTATCTCTTTTATCTGTCGCCCGAAATGGTGTTATTTCCTCCCTTGAAAATGTCTTCAAGCAGTGGAGATAAAATGTGAGTGTTATTTATTATATTGCATTCCTTCCCCACTATCATGCCTGCTTGGGCTACTGAGATTCCTTATCAATTAATGCTCTCTGCACAGGCCTCCCCCTCCTCCCAGTCCACTCCCATGGACTCAAGCCCTGAAATCCTGCCAAAGAGCAGGCTGGGCTGGCCCGCAGGGAGCCATAGCATATACATGTGGACACAGACACTTAAAAATAAAACCACTGGCCGGCCTCGGAGCGCCTCCTTGGCTCACAGGGGAAGTGCTAGGTTGGGTGCTGGCGTGGGCCCCTGGCTGCCCACTCCCTGAGTGCTCAAGACCTTCCCTGTTATGCCGGGAGTTTCAACCGGAGACCCGAGGAACGCTGGGGAGGTGGAGAAGCTTCTTAGAGGAGGCCCCATCCTGCTCAGGGCCTGGCGGATTAGAGGAATACGTAGAATTTCCAAATTTAGCATTCAGGAATCGCTTCGTATAAACAAGGGCTGCTTTCGCTGCCGAGATGCGAAGGAGATAATGCCAAAAAAGTCCCCCTTTGCGACTGAATTCTGTGATTCTGCAGCCAACCTCCAAGTTGACTGGGGGTGCAAGTGAAGGGCCGCTTCCTGCCTGTCCCTCTGCATGGGTGGTCGGGCTTAAAATGAAATATCCAGGCTGACAAATGCTTTTACAAAGGCCAGATTATAAACTGTAAACCTACTGTCAGCTGGGCAGAAGAGAAATCTAAATGCCTCTCTACCATTTACAGATTTAGTTTGGCCGCAAGACGAAAGCGCTGCTCCAGCGAGCCCAGCGGCCTGGCCTGGCATTTATAAATTGTTGTCGGCGTTGCAGGGGGCAGGGAGAAGGGGATCGATCAGCCAGGAAGCAAACAGCCTTCCCCACATCGCAGGGGATCTGGGTAGTGTCCCGTGGACACAGTGCTCCAGAGCAAAGGAAAGCAAAACAGAGCTTCTACGGGGACAAAGTCTAGGATGCATCTATATTTTGGGAGCATTCAGGTTCAAGGAGAGTGTCAAAGGCTGAATTATTTCAAGAGAAAAACTAGACCAACCTAGAGACCAGGAAACATGTACAATGGGGTTGGTCCCCCGGGGGGGAATGAGTTTTTGGTGCTGTATGTGTTTGTGGGAATTCGAACCCACATCTTCCTGCTAAAGAGCCAGGCTTTTCTCTTAGATGTGTGGCAGGCAGGTGGGGAGCAAAGAGCTGGAAGGTTCTGCAACAAAACGTGTTCACCACCCCAGCTTCGCCACTCAGTGCAGAAAGGCAGCAGAGTCCAGGCAGTGTGGGCGAAGGGAAAGCCCGGGGGAGAGGGGGTTTGGGAGAACTCAGCCTCCGGAGTGGGGCTCTCCTTCTCACTGGTCAGCCCATTCCACCTGAGTGGATCGTGAGGTCATCTGCCCGAGTCACATAGAACCACAATGCTTGGGAATGGGTGGCTCGCTCTTTCAGTCAGAAGCTTTCCATTTGCTTGGACATGGGAGGTTCAAGGAATCAGGGTCCTGGAAGCCAGAAAGAGCCAGGGGAGGTTTCGCGTGGCACAGGAGTGATCAGATCATCCTTGTCCACAAGCAAAACCAGAGCGGGAGTCATTTTTTAATTATTTCATTCAACTAATATTTCCCGAGCACCTGCTCTGTGCCAGGAACTCTTCTAGAAGTTTGGGAAACATGAATGTACAAACAGGCAGAGGCCCCTGTTTTCACGGACCTGACATTCCAGAGAGAGCAGACAGTGAGTGGGAAGCACAATCAACAAGAAAATTGCACAGAGGGAACAGCTGCCACAAAGGGCCTGGGGCAGGACTATGCCTGGAGAGGCGGAGGGCAGCGAGGAGCCCAATACGGCTGGAGCGGAGAGGAGAGGGCGGTAGGGGCGGGGGGTCAGCGGAGAGGAGGAGTGCAGGGGAGGGCGGATGCCAAGGGCCGTGCCGGGCTGTTTGGGAGCTGCTGGTCTCAGGGGGCTCCTAACATTCACATTTATCAAAGTAAAATAAAGCTAGAAGTCATTTCCTCAGCCACGCTAGCCACGCTTCAAGTGCTCAGTAGCCCCATGCGACTGGTGGCTACCACACTGAACAGTGCAGATCTAGAACATTCCATCATGGCAGAAAGTTCTACTGGGCAGTACTGCTCTAGGGCTGTGTATGGACTTGTAAACATCCTCTAAGAACTGTGGCTTCTACTCCCACAGGCATGGAAACCACTGGAGGGTTTGAGAAGAGGACCGATGTTTTCGAAGCGTCACTCTGGCTGCTGTGCTGAGAAACGATTCTGAAGAGAAAAGGGAGCGGTTGACCGGCATGGCGCAGAGGGAGAAAGCGACCCGCCCAGAGTCACGCTGCCCGTTATCGGCAGAGCAAGGTCTAGAGTCAGGTCACCTTTCTCTCGGTCTGGGGCTCTGCCCACTGGAAGAGGCCTTCGTTCTTTATGCATTAAATTATAGGTGCACATATGTGTGTGTGTGTATGTGCTTGTGATGTATAGATATGTACCTATAAATGTGTATCTGTAATGTATACACATGTCTGTATGTACATCCATACTGACATATATGTGTGTGTGTATATGTATATGCAATTTTTCCAATAACTATGTTTTACTTTTTAACAGCTTCCTTGGAGTATAATTTACATACCAGAAAATCCACCCAGTTTGAGTGCACAGTTCATTGATCTTTAGCAAACCGACCGAGCTGTGCACCAGTCACCCCAGTCTGGGCCTATGTGTTCTTTGGAGCAGGCTGCAGATGAAGGGGTCCGCTAGTGTTTTTCGGGGCTGGAAGAGCACCACAGCCTGGCTAAGGCTGGTCCAAGCAGCTGCCCCAGCTGGAAACTGTCCTCCCCTTGGGATCATGGAGGCGCAAGTGGCTTGTCGTTGAGCACTGCTCACATGAAGGAGAGTCACATCCTCAGATCCCTTGTAGCAGGGAAGTGTCACATCTGTTCCTGTCCTCCTGACACCCCTCTTCCTTCCTCTGGCAGGCGGTTTCTCCCCATCTTTTCTCAGAATCTCTAAGCATCTCGCTTTATTCCTAGTTTTTCCAGCATTCTGGCCAAAAGTATACACAGAGAAAAATATACAGAGAGGTTAGGCTCCTTTTCCCACTGAGCTAATATTTAGGGGAAAGAAGATTAAACAGTCTAGGGTTGGCTTGTATTACCATGTTGTCCTTTAAAAAGTAAAGGGTTTTAGCAGGGAAAAAAAATCCAAATAAGAGGGGAAGTTCAAAGTTCTTAAAACAATGATTGTCGTTTATGGCCAAGTCATAGAGTAGAATGAACTGAACATCTACTGCGTGCAGGGCTTTGGGGTTCTAGAGATGAGCAGGGTCCGGTCTCTGTCTTCTAGGTGTTTCTAGTTGGCAAGACAGTCATTCATCCATTCGTTCATCGAATATTGACCAACCGAACTTGTGCCAGGTCTGCTCTGTAGACACGAATCGGGATTGCTCCTTCTCTTCAAGATGCCCATAGTCCAGCTGCAAAAAGGGTATGTTGGGCCTAGAATTTTCACTGATGTTCCGAGTCTCGAGGCCCAGGTTGTTGCATGGCTCACTAGACTAGAAGCCATCGTCAGAGGTGAAATGGGAGCTGAAATGGGTCCAAGAGCCTTGCAGGGAGAAGGAGACCTGGGGTGGCGGTCCTGATGGGCTGGTGACTCTCTCGCAAGTAGAGTGAGAATCTGGGGCCGTGGTTGTGTGATCTTTATGGAAGTTGAGAGGTGCTGGGCAAATTCATCACTGAGTTGCTATTTTTCACTGTTACTGTTAACATTTTGAGATTAGAAAAATTAATGGAGCCCTGACTGGTGTGGCTCAGTGGATTGAGCACCAGCCTGTGAAATGAAAGATCACCGGTTCGATTCCCAGTCAGAACACATGCCTGTGTTGCGGGCCAGGTGTCCGGCTGAGGGCATGTGAGAGGCAGCCGATCAATATTTCTCTCGCACACTGATGTTTCCCTGCCTCTTTTCTACCTCCCTTCCCTTCTCTCTAAAAATAAATAAATAAAATCTTTAAGAAATTAATGGAATAATTTAATTTAATGCAATATCATACTGCAATAAAAAGGGAACGGAGTAGTTATTCAGGCCACAACAAGGATGACTCTTGAAACCATTGTGGTAGGCAAAAGAAGCCAGTCACAAAATGCCACATGCAGTATGAGTCCATCGATAGGCAAATCCATAGGAATAGAGAATAGATTGCGGTGGCTCAGGGTTAGGGGAGATTGGAAGTGACCACTAAGGGAGTGGGGTTTCTTTCTGAAGTGGTGAAAATGTTCTAAAATCCACTGTGGTGACCGCTGCCCAGATCACGGAATACACTGAAAGCCACGGACTCACATGCTTTCAGTGGGTGGGTTGGATGGTGTATGAACTATATCTCAATAGAGCCGTTAAGAAATAAATTTTCTTGTTTCTTATACTACCTTTACTTGCTGTATGTTCACTTGGAAAAAATTAAAAACTGCAGATAACAAAAAAGAAAAGAAAAGAAAAAAATAGAAGTTGTCATCTCCCACTTAAAAATAAGCCCACATGGGCACTTGGCATGTGCAGTTCCAAATACCCGTGTTTTGGTGTTTTGTTTTTTTTGTTTCATGTTTTTGCTGTTGATGTTTTTAACAAGTGTGGAATCACAGAGTAGAGAGTGTTTGTGCCCTGACAAGTCTTTGAAATGTCTGTTTTCTGGGGAGAACAGATCGAATTAGACTGTGGAAACCCAGTAAACATTGCAATTACAACCGCGAGCGGTAAAATCGCTGTCGGGAAAGACACTTGTCCAGGGATCTGGAAGTTTCCGTTGGGCGGCTGCTGAATTCAGGTTTCATAAACAGGAGAGTCACCATGATCGTTTCCAGAGCTGAGCATCTCTCCTGCCCAGGAGGCATCTGGCCAGGCCATGGACAAGCTCTGGTGGAAGACCAGGAGATGATGCTTCAAGTCGACCCCAACAGTAAGGGGAACTGTTGAAACTGAGGGTTTTTCATGCCCCACCTACTTATTCATTTATTTGTCTAGCTTTCTTTAAAAATTCTTTTTCATTTTTAAAAGATTTTATTTATTTTTAGTTAGAGTGGAAGGAAAGGAGAATGAGAGGGAACATCAATGTGTGGTTGCCTTGTGCATGTCCCCTACTGGGGACCTGGCCCATAACCCAGGCATGTGCCCTGACTGGGAATTGAACCGGCAACCCTTTGGTTCACAGACTCATGCTCAATCCACTGAGCTACACCAGCCAGGGCTGTCTAGCTTTTTTTTCTTTTTTTTCTTTTAATTAAAAGAAGTTATATATGCACAGGACTGCTAACATCATCATGTACAAAGGAGAGTTTATTGTGGAAGAAATTCTTCCTCTTCTCCCAGATGCTACATCTCTGCTCAGGTCTATGAGCGTTTTCAGTTCCTTATGTGATGCGACAAGAGGCCGTGTATGTGTGAGCATGCATTTTGCATCTCCATCCCCTCATCCCCAACCACACACGTGGAAATACACTATTTGCTCTCTGGTCCTTTAATTTTAAAAATAGGGAAGATTTTTCTTTGCCAGTACATATAGATATAGTTTATTCTTTTGATGGCTGTATAGTATGCTGCTGTATGGGTATGGTGTAATTTATTAAACCAGTCTCCTATTGAGGGACCAGTTGGTTTTATTACATTGCTATTACAAATGATGCTACAATGAGCATTTTAAAACCACGTCTTTGCTTCTTATGTGAACGCAACCATATATTAAATTTTCAAGAAATTTAATCACTAGATGACTAAATAATTTATACATTTAAATTTTTGATAGTTCTTTCCAAATTGTATAGTTTGTTGCAAAATACCACCTTCCAGTAGTGTACAAGATGACCTGTTCTCATCTTATTTTGAGTATTTTTTTGGTGTCTCTTAAAATGGAACAGGACCCAGTGTCCCCCTCCCCTTTCCCAGGTCCAGAGTGAAGTGAGTTCAAGATCACAGTGTGCTTTTACAGCAACACTCAGCAAGCACACCCACAGCTGCCCTGTGTTCTGTCTCCACAAGAGCCGGCTGCTGGGAGTAGGTCGGGTGTAGGATCTGCTGTAGATGACGCTAACTCAGTATCCTTCTCCCTCTTTTTGTTTGTTAATGAAGGCCCCTGAGTTTTAATCAGGCCCACGGCCATCCAATTATAGCCTCCCTTGAAGCTGGATGTGGCCATGTGGCCATGTGACCAAGTTTGTACTCTGAGGACGTGCATGTAAACGATCATGCAACTTTTGCATTTCTTCTAAGCAAACTGCATTTCTGCCACTTTGTCTCTTGCCCCAGCCACTAGGACGCAGAGGCCGTATGCAGGTGATCCAACAAGATGGGTGGAACCTGGGTGCCGGGAGGACACAGGAGGCTAGAGGAGGAAGCCTCCCTGTTTCTTCATGGAGGACAGCCCATTGAAATCTCACCACCTGTCAGGGGTGGCTTAGCTTCAGGAGAGCCAGGGGACAGGCCTTGCACAGCAGTTGGCATCAGTAAGGAGACTGGAGTGAAATAGAGACCCCATGTGAGGCGTACCTCTGTGATAACACGCGGACCTGGCTTGGGATGTGGGCCAGCTGAGGTCCTCGGATTGCAGGTGGTTCCACAAGGCTGTGAGTCTGGCCATTCTCACTAAGGGGGCTGCCATTGCTTGTGGGGATGTTCGGGCTTCACAGGGATTACCCAATTTGCAGGCCATATAATTTCTTGGTAATTGCAAAGCAGGTTGCAAAGCAGGTTGTAATTCTGAGGCCTTGCTGCCTGGTTCCAGCTGCTCCAGGGACCAAATAGCCAACCAACAGCTGGAACAAACACTCATAAAAAGTCACCCAGCTTCTGCCCTCCATCTGCTTCCTGGAAAAAGTTCACAGCCGGCCCCTCCGCCCACACAGACCAGCACAGATCCGATCTTTCCCATCACGCTCCTCGGTGGCAGAGCCTGTGTCCTGAGACTTACTAAATCATTTTGGCTGTTGGCTTTGAGAGTTTCTGGAACCCAACTGAAGTAAAGGGAGCTGAATGCCACGAAAGCAACTGAGCTCCCTCTTTGCTTTTGTTTCCCGCATACTCCTTCGGAGGGGAAAACTTGTCAAGGCATTTAAGTAAATGGGCAGGCCAGTGGGTGAAAAGAAGTCACAATTGGAAGGCTTAAAGGTGACTGTTACCTGAGACAGATGTGAACTGCAAATGGGAACTGCAGTAAAAGGGGTGTGCGGCGGGTTGAAAGTGTCCCCTCAAAGTTCTAGTCCATCTAGAACCTCAATATGTGGCTTATTTGGAAATAAGGTCTTTGTGTATATGTTTAAGGTAAGGATTGAGTTATGAGTGTACTGGATTAGGGTGGGTTCTAAATTCTGTGGGTGTCATTATAAGGGACAGAAAAGGACACACAGAGACAGACACAGGGGAGGAGGACATGGAATATGGTGGTAGAGATAGGAGTGAGGCACATACAAGCCAAGGAATGCCGAGGGTTGGCAGCAAGTCTGGAATCTAAGAGAAAGACATGGACCAAATTATTCCCCCGAGGCTTCAGGGAGAGCATGGCCCTGCTGGCACCTTGATTTCGGACTTCTGCTCTCTTGAGCCATGAGAGAATAAATTTCTCTTGCTTTAAGCCACCCAGTTTGGGGCAATTTGTTAGGGCAGCCATAGGAAACAAATATAAGTGCATAAAGACCAGTAAGTGCATGGGGAAGGAGTGACTTCTCTTCCCTGGAGGATCAGGGAGGGCTTCAAGGAGGAGGTGACAGTTGAACTGAGCTCTAAGAATGATGAAGAATTTGTTGAGCAGAGTAGGGAGGAGAGATTGACACCAGGCATAGGGAACAGCAGGTGAAAACAAACAAACATACCAGTGAGCACAGCTTGTTTAGAAAACAGTGTAAACACTTTGGTATCAAGGGAATGTGGGTAATAAGGATGGCAAAGAACAGGGTGAAGGGCTTTTGTACCTTGCTAAAATATAGACAGTAGCCCTTCTCCTGAAGGTGAAGGGAGCCACTGAGGGTGGTGAAACAGTGAAGAAGCATTGTTTCTTATCTGAAATTGAAGACTTACATACATATAATGAAGTGACGTGTTGGGAAAGGTACAGCCCAGTGAATTCTGAAATATGCACACACCCAGGTCAATCTACAGAAGAGGCTCCCAAGCACCGCTCTTCAGTCAATGCTCAGCTCCCCATAGGAAACCAATACTCTGACTTTCATCAATATCGGAGATTAGTTTTACCTGTTCTTGAACTTCATGTGCAGTCGTACAGTATGTGTGATTCTTGTGTGCCTGGCTTCTTTCACTGAACATTCAGCCATGTTATTGCCAGTATTAGCAATTCACTCTTTTTCTTCCAAGTATAGTATCCTATTGTATGAACATACCACAATGTATTTACTCATTCACCTGTCGATGGAGATGTCCAGTTTGGGCTATTATGAACAAAGATGCTACAAACATTCTTGTATATGTCTTTCAGTGAACATATGCATTAATTTCTCTCAGTGTGTATCTAGAACTGAAAGTGTTTGGTCCTAGGATAGTTGTATATTTAGCTTCAGTAGATATCCTGGACGCATTTTTAAGTAGCATTATCAAGGATGGTAATCACTAATATGTCCATATCGATGGCTTGTGTTCTGATTGGTTGCTGCACCACCTTGATGGATCCAGCTCATACCATACTGGTGGTTACACATTTTCATCATCATCTCCTGGACTTGATCATGGTGAGAGATGGGTTCAAGAAAGTGATTGAAGGAAGAAGACCAGTTAGGAGAGCACCTTGGAGATGTAATGAATGGGCAGGTATTTAGGTGGGAGGGTTCAGTTGATCAGTCATCTGTGGGACTGGGGGAGAGTTGAGGTTAGCTCCGTGCTTTCTGTCTTGATGGCAGATTAGATGAAATCTCAGGACACAGAGAAAGAACCCAGAGGAATAGATTGGAGGGACAAAAAAGATTCAGTTGAAAGTCCTTTCTGCTGCAAGATGAGCTGTGAGAGACAGACACCTCTTTGGGTGGCTGACGGTTTATAATCCCTGTTCCTTCAGAAGATACCCTGGAACCCAAGGTTGAGGCCCAGCAACCCCAACGGACCTGTCAGACCCTGATTCCCCCTTCCCATAACTCATTGTCCAGAGGAGATCAGCTGACTCAGGCTAAGCCCATCAGACTGTCTTTTCTGGGTAACTGAAATTTTGAATTGAGCAGAGCCACATTAATAGAACATTCCAGAGAGTGAATCCATGAGCTCAGTTCTTTGGACACATCCTCATTCCCACCTTTCCTGATATTTGGTTGATTCAACAACTGGATTTCTTCAAATCAGTGCCCCTGCTATATGTATTAGCTAGAGCTGACCAAATGCTATAACCAACAACCCCAGAAACTCAGGGTACTTTGCTCCAGGCCAACACTTAGGGGCCAGGCTCTCTGTGTCTTATGGCTCTGGGCCCCCTGGGTCCCTGTAGGAAAGGGCAGCACAGGGGAGGTGTTGATAAGCCAGGTGTGGATGGGGAGCTCATTACTTCTGCTCTTTGGCACTTGATGCCATCTTACTGCTGGAGATTTTAGAAAATGTGGTCCAGCCTTGTGTCTGGGTACAAGCAGAGAAAAACAGATTATGTCACCCACATGGGCCCATCACATCTACCCTAATCTAGCTAGATTGCTCCTGATGCTTGCAACTAAAATATTCTCAACAAGCACAGGACTGGCTGAGGAACTGGGGAAAAACTTGGGCCAGGATGACTCTGTTCTCATCTGGCTCTGAGGCTACCTCCCCAGCTGGGTTCTGAAGATGGTTTTCTGGGCCGGTGGAGAGGCACATTTCCTTCTTTCACATTTGGATAAATTACATTCCTTTTGAGGCCTCAGTTTCTTCATATGTAAAATGGTAATTGATTTCTTCTTCTCAGGATGGTTGTGAAAATTAAATGCAGAAAATACTGGTAAACTGTCTACACCATGGTGAGCCCTCAGTCATCACAGCTTTGGATGATGACTGAGGCGATGATGACTTACCTCCTATTTCAAATTTTTATATTTTGTTTATCATGGAACTGTTTGCATTAATTTAGATTTTTAACAAGCATGATATTAAAGTATTTTTTACTTTCGTTGCTGAGGTTTTGCTGGTGCCTTACACGTGGTTGGCTGGGCAAGTGCCTGAATAGCCTCCCCAGGCCCAGGCGTGACAGTGACGCTGAGTCTGCCATGTCATTGTGCTCTGCCTGCCACTTGACCCTAACTCAGGGACTCTGGCCCTGCTTCCTCAGAGCTGTGTTCGGCACCTTTGTGTGTTCTGACCTTGCACAGCAAAGGGGGCTCCAAACATCCCAGGGCCAGAACTGGGACTTCTGGATTGGGGTCTGATTTCTGACAAAGGTGGATTCCCAGCACTTCCTGTGTAACACGAATAAACTTCCCCTCATAGCACCAGCTGCACAGTTCCGAGGGCGTTTCTGACAAAACCATTTCTTGCCCGGTGGCATGCAGACTGAAGTGAAGCACTGTTGACTCTTTCCCCTTGATCTATGAGAGAAACGGGGCCCCCAAAAAGCCCGAGGCTGCTGAGAGGGCTGGGAGTAGCCGGCAGCTGGCTGCATTTTCTAACCGGAGCCGAGTTTGGCCTGTGGTTCCACAACCAGACACGATATAGAACGGAAACTAGGTTTCATCAAGCCGATAGATTTGTGAGGAAATTTATGATCCAGATAATGCTCCAGATGTTGACTGTTCTCACATGACTTCAGAAGTTCAGTTCTTTAAACAATCTTGGACATTGTCTAGTCTCCAGCAGTTGTGCTCAGGAGAGCACTAGGGTTCCAAGGCCGGGAAGGGCTTCCAGGGGGCTGCAAGGGGGTCTCAGGCACTGGTTCCAGGGTTGGAAGAACACGGGGAGTGGCTGAGGCTCAGTGGGCAGGACTTAGGCTGCTCTCCGGCTTCACACAGAGCAACTGCCCGTGTATTTGCTCTACTCCTGAGCCTCCAGTGTGAGTTTTGTTTAAAGAAATGAATCTCTGATTAAATATAGTTTTAAAACCATGAACCCAGTTCAGGGATTCTCAACCTTGGCGGCCCACTGGGAAGCACTTCAGGAATTTAAAAAAATTCCAAGTCCTAGATGCTACACCCAGGAATTTGGATTTATGGGTCCGTGGTGGTTCCGTGGTGGTTGTGGACATCAGCATTTTAAAATATCTTCCCAGATGACTCTGATGTGCCACCAGGTTTGAGAAACGCTAACCTGGGCCAGCGTTCCTCTTTCTGCATGTGGGTAATTGGGGTCCAAGGAGGTCAAGTGAGGTGCAGGAAGTTCATCTCTGGGCTGGATTAGAACCCTACACATCCAGTTATTAGTTACTGCCTCTTGGATTCTACAACACACGCACACAGGGAAAGATACTCCCGTGATTCCATATGTATGTGACTTTCTGTGGTTTCATTTTCACATTGGAACAAACATTTTTAGTCCAACATTTGAGTTGCTGGGGGAGGGAGCCTCAAGCAGGAAAGGACACTGATATTTATATTCCACTGGGAAACAGAGGCATTGAGGTCACAGATGAGTGGCCCCCAAGACCACCCAGATCCACTGCGGAGAAGAGGCCCCGGCACTGGCTCCCAGGCTCACGGTTTAGCTTTACCCCTTCATCCACCCAATGTCACATTCCTTTGGGAATACCAGTCCAGTGCTAACTTGTTGATGGAGACAAATTGTCAATACTGGTGAAGTGTTCTGTGTTTTTAAGGTCAAGCTGAGTTTTTTCTTTCTTTCTTTCCAAGAATCAATGAGAGAAAGAAGAGAAATATGCATATGAGATCTGTAGCCAAATTGGCTGTTAGGCAAAATCTACATAATTAACAGCTTGAGGCCGTGACAGTGGTGGGAGGGGAGGGGTAAGAGCCAGACCGAAAGGAAAATCAGAGTGAGCCTGGGTACAATGACTTCCCTTCTCATAGTGGCATGGGACCAGTCCAGGCAACAGTGACTGAAACATCCAGCCAAGGGCAGGGACTCTGCTGAGCAAGAGCAGGGTTGGGGGGATATGGGAGGTGGAGGCTATGTACACACTTTTCAAGTTAAAATATGCTTGAGTAGGAGGAGATCCGACAGGGGAAATAGTGGTTTTGTGATTTCCATTGACCCATAGAATGTAGTAGAAGGGCCACCGTGTCATTTCTGAAGCTGGGTCTTAAGGCATCTGAAGCTTCTGCTCTCACATGTGGAGCACTCCCTCTTGGAAGCCTTCTGCTTGTGATGAGAAGCTGGGGCCATTTTCCAGGAGGAAAACCAAGCCACTCTTTCCCCATCAGACTCCCAAACATTCGTAACTCTAGAAGTCCATACCACAGCCTTCACTTCTCATGTCTCAACCACCCTGCTCTTGTTTAGCAGATTCCCTCCCTTTGGCTGTGAGGTTTTGGTTAGGTGTTACCTGGACTGGTCACTTTCCACGGTGAGAAGGGGCAGACTTGGGGTACATCCAAGGACAGATGCCTGGCTGTCCCAAGAATTGCCCTTCTCCAACAACTGGGTATTGTGTTAGAATCATGGCATCTTGCTTTCTGTCCCTGAAGGAGGTGTTCTCTCCCAGAAGTGTCTCAGTTCCCTGAAAGGAGATTTGCTCAGCTCTCTAGCAAATATATCTGACTCCAGCAGTGTCCAGAGCTTCCAGAGATGGAAGTTATGT
Organism: Glossophaga mutica; assembly: GCA_039655065.1. Taxonomy (NCBI): domain Eukaryota; kingdom Metazoa; phylum Chordata; class Mammalia; order Chiroptera; family Phyllostomidae; genus Glossophaga; species Glossophaga mutica. The sequence continues at coordinate 29,380,230 of CM077315.1, forward strand.
TACTAAAAAGTTAATGAAGAAACAGGAACTTTTTCAGTGGGTTAGTCCAGATAGGCAAGCTGTGCTCTGGTCACAAGTAGCCCCCCAGTTAGAGGCTTAGCACAGCCAAGACTTCTCCTCATTCCCACAATGTGCTGGGGGTCCTGTCTTTCACATGGGGAGTCTTCACACTTTTGTGGCTCTGCCACCTCATTACAAAGGCTCCTCGTCACTGGGGTGGGGGAAGAGATATCTGAACAGTCATGGACTGGCTCTTCTGAGCCTCACTCACACCAGAAGCCATGGACCACTTCCACCCCTTACTAACAGTCACATGGATCTGCCTAAATGGAAGGGTGCTGGGAAATGAGGGGCAGATAGAACATTTAGCGGGTAGCATTGTCTCTTAAATCTTTCTGCCAGAGTCTGGCTGAACCTTCAGACAACTGCTAGTATTCGTTTGTGCCAGAGGACAAAATGACCTTTAACTGCGAACCTCAGAGATGAATGACTACGCATGGCCAATGACTGTGTGTGTGTCTGCATGTTTGTGTTTATAATTTTATATTGCTAACAACTAGTAGAGTATTGTCTTTTGGTAAACTTGTCTGTGCTTTATGCGGTGTTCCAGAAGCAATCCCAAGATTCTGAACCCTTTTGAGAGATCTCCCTGGATGGAAGGGACAGATTAAGTGGAGGGCTATTAAAAATAGAACATAGCCACCAAACCACTTTCTAAGTGGCTTCCTTAACTTACTTCTCTAGCACAGGAAGTAGAGATTTGTCCCATGGTCCTCCACTCCACGGTGGGAGTGATCTCTTCATGAATTCATTTGAGAAACCCTCGTACCAGACCAGGGCACAGAAACTGGTCTCATTTTAGTTGGCAGTTCCTGACATGGTGTGATGAGACCACAGGGAGACCTGGTGGAACAGTGTCAGGACTGATTAGTAGTGTTTGCCACAGCGTGCGTAAAGGGGGAGGAGTTGCATGATTAGAAATTTATATATTCCAAGATGTCCATTTTCCCACTTTTTAACATCTCTAAAATCAGGGTGCATTGTTCAATTGATGGCATCTTAAAAATTATTTTACAATGTGCTTTTGTGATTCACAAAATAAGTATGCCTTTTACAATTAATGAAACAAATAACATTTGGTATTTGCCATTTTTGGTTTGGTTTGAGGGCTGCTGTTAGGATGGAATGGACTTTGATTCAAATGCTCGGGCCTGGGGAGGGCTCATTGGGGTTAGTGTCCTCTCTCTCTCTCTCCCCCCTTTCATTTCCTTTTGTGAGGTTTGATTTTTCCACCTTCTGCACAGTCCATGACCGTTGCTCTTTCTGCCCAGCCAGCCCACCTCCCGGCATTTGTGAATGGCGTCCCGTACGCCACTCCAAGGCAGCCCCTCGGTACCCTCTATGTCACCATCTCTCTGTTCCAACCCCATCTTCACTGGCAAATTCCTTCCATGTGTTTAAGTGCAAATTCTCTGAAGCCCGAGTGAATCAAATAACCTTTTTGAGCATTTTTGAGGTTAGAGATGGCTGGCCAGTTCGTGAATTATTTTTCCCATGCTTAAGTGCTAAGCCTTGACTTAGTCAGCTGTGACCAGGGCAAGGAAGTGGGTGGGTGGGTGATGGGGAATTCCGAGGTCCGACATGTCCTCCTAGGAAGTTGGGACACACTAGGGTTTACATATCGATACCTATATTTATACTAACCCCATAATATCTATTGGCATCTATATCTATCTATATCGGTGTTCTTATCCTTATCTCTCCCTTTGTGTACAGCTATCCCTTTGTATCTAAATCTGTACCTACATACATCTTCCTTCTGCCTTCCCATGCTCCCTCTCTTCTTCTTTCTTTCCTCCCTTGCTTAGACCTCAGGAGGAGAGGGTTGGATTATCCTACTGTGCAAGACCCTATCTTGTTGTTTTGCTTACTCTTTTTGTCCTCTACTTCCCTCCCATTCTCTGCTGACAATCACTCTGATATATTCAATGTAAACATTTTTATTGTAGCATAGAGCGAAAAAGCTGGACTTTTGGCTGTCAAATTCCAGGTCTCACATTGACTAGCTGTGTGACTTGAAGCCTTAGTTTGTATAATAATAGCATTTAAATATATTTATTAAAATTAATAATAATTGGCTCTAGCTGGTGCAGCCCAGTGGGTTGAGTGCTGGCCTTTGAACCAAAGGGTCACCAGTTCGATTCCCAGTCAGGGCACATGCCTGGGTTGCAAGCCAGGTCCCCAGTAGGGGACACATGAGAGGCAACCACACATTGATGTTTCTCTCCCTCTCTTTCTCCTTCCCTTCCCCTCTGTCTAAAAATAAATAAAATCTTTAAAAAATAATAATAATTGATATTTTAATAATAAGATTTATAATAATGCATACACCTTATAGGGTTACTGTGATAACTGAGTGAATAAATGCATGCACTTAGAATGCATCACTAGATATCAGGGTACTTAGAACAGTACCCTGCACATAGTGCCACAGAAGTGTTAGTTATCGAGTATGTTCTGTGTACATAGAAACTGAGAAGACGTAAGTGATATACAGTTACATATCGCATTCAATTAGTGGTTTCACTCAGCATGTTTCATTCAGGTATATAAATTATTATGAATTTTTCTTGACATTAATTATTCTTCACAGAGATGCTTCTTAATGGCTGCACATTCTTTCTTTTCCTCAATTTAACAACTTTGTATTGTTGAACAACTGCGTTGTTCCCAGGGCTTTGCCATAACCATAATGCTTTATTGTGTATCCATCTGCAACATTTGCATGTAATCTCCGACCTTTCCTCAGGTGACATCAATGGAGGGGGACTGGCTGGGTCAATGGCACATGTTGTAAGGGACCTGGCAACATTTCACCACCTTGCCCTCCGGGCTGATGGCTCTAATTTATTCTTCGTGAAGCCAAATAGAAGATGTTGTATCCTCTTTAGCCTGTACCATGCCCAACAGCATCGGCTTTCACTGTAAAGTACAAAACCTTTGATCTGGAGATCTTGACTCTCCATCGCAGTTCCAGCGAAGGCAGAGTGGGTCTCGTCAGAAAGGCAAAGACCAGCATCAGTAAGAGGAAAATGCCCAAAGAGAGGACTTCTCTGACACCAGAGGCAGGAGAACGATACAGAAGGGGAAAGAGATGTTACGTCTCTGATGTCACAGGGACCTGTGCGGAGCACAGAACCCAGAGCTGGTGATGAGAGGGGGCTGGCAGGGCAGGGTGGGGGATGAGGCGGGCACTGCCAGCCGGCCATTCCTGGAAGTGAGCTGCCTCCTGGTTGCATATTCCATTCATTCTGATTGTAAGTACGGGTTTGCCTTCCCTAATGGCAGGGTTGGGTAATGATGCGGTGATGGGAGGCATGCGTTACCAGGAGAATCTGGGCTGCAGATTCCCAATGCAGATGGAATGCTTGGCTGTTTGATTTACATCTCCCATCATTTGATTGTATTTATTGAGCTGGGAATGTGGGAAGGCTAACTCTCTCTGATTTTTTTTTTGTTTGTTTTCAATTTGGGAATGTGGCTAGAGAACAGACAGTGGCTATTATTCCCAATGGATTGAGGTCCCCTGACATTGCAGGAGTAGGAATTTGCTGTGAGGTTTTGCAGGGGAAAGGCAGCATATACTGGGTGGCTTGCCTGAGATGAACTGGGATAAAGTTCAGAAGTTTGGGTAATGGAGACCCTGAAAGAGGTTAAGGAGTTAGATCATCTTCCCCAGATAGCCATTGAAGGCACTGAGTGTGTTAAAGGTGGTTTGTGGCTTAAATTGTGTATCCGTTAGGAATGCTGTCAGCTGAAAGTAACTCATGCATGACTAAGGGAAGGTAAGCCTTGGAGGTGATTCTTCTCACAGATCAAGAAAAAACAGAGGTAGCAGTTGGCTCATCAATATCCATGCTCTGAGGTGGCATCTTGGAGATTTTCTTAGCATCCATCCCAAGATGTTATAGCAGCTCTAAGCATCTCATTTTCATATTCTCTCTTCTCCCCAATCCCTTTCTACTAAACATCCATTTCTATTTATTAATAAAATGTCATTACCTCTAGAGAGATATACGAGGGTTATTTGGGTGGATGGTTGTGACCCTGGATGAGGTCCCTACTGCAGGTCTCAGTTCTCATCCCTGCCTCACCTGCAGGGTATTGGGGCAGGCAAAGGAAGGCAGCCGGTGTGCTTAGTTCTTATTCCTTATCTAGCCCCTGCCACAGATTATTGGATAGAAGACCTGGGGGAGTGCCCAGGGACAGCCTGGGAAGATCAGATCTGGGTTCGAATCTCAGACCCTCACTTTTAGTTTGTGTGACCTTAGGCAAGTCTAAGCATACTTCTGAGCCTCAGTTTCCCCATCTATCATCTTGGGATGAGAATATACAATCAGGAATTATTGTGAGGATTAGAGAGAAAGCACAAAATGTCCATGTTCCTGGCAGAGTGGGGCTCAGTAAATGGTCACCTCTTATCATGATTCCTGCCAGGGGAAGGGGAAGGGTGGAGAAGCCAGTGACTCTGACCTGAGGAAATGGGTGAAAAAAAACAAAACAAAACAAAGTAAAAGTGATGGAAATTGTCTTAGCCTTTGCTTCCACTGTGGGTTATGATAAGGAGGTTTAAGACACAAGTGTGTATGCTGTGGATTTCTGTGGATTCCCACGTGCCATCCGATGCTCAAGATAAGTCCCCGAGGTACCCGTTATGCAGATGCAAAAGCCCATTATGGCCAGGAAATGGCATGGTTGACATCTTTAATCTGAAAAGAGGACTCTTCTTCTCTGCCATGTGCCTGATGATGAACACATGTGCTGGGATGCAGACAAGTATAGGCATAGACTTCTCTGACAATTACTTGACAACCACCCCAAATTCCTGCCTTCCCATTGCAGAACAAGGGGACCAGGAACTTGGCATCCTGGAGAAACCACCAGACACTGCAGCCTCCCTGCGTCTGGAAACCGCCGCCCCCGGCATCCTGGGGTAGTCAAGACGACCAGCTCCAGCTGTCATCCATGGGATGCCTATATAGAATGAGCTTCTGGGACAATTGCAGGGTTACCAGCAGGGGTGGAAAGTAAATGGATAGGTGGAGGAGGGTTAATTTGAAAAACAAACCACATCCGAGCATCTGGATTCAATGTGACAAAGAGTTGACAGCGGAAGAACTCTTAAATTCCACCTAGTTCAAACTCCTTACATGACAGATGAGGAAACTACAGTCTAGAAAAGGGAAGTGACTTGCCAAAGGTCATGCAGCAAGTTGGTGGTAGCGCCATTCAATCAATATCCATCCATCCATCCATCCATCCATCCATCCATCCATCCTTTAGTCAGTCAATCAAACATATGTGCGGACCATTTCTAATATGCCAGGCACCACACTAGGTGCCGAGAACATAGGGCCCCAACAAGCAGATCTGGTTCCCAACCTCAGGGCGCTTGCATTTCAGTGGAGGAGAGGGATTACAGTGAATCATACAACTTAATTTCAACTGGGATCATTGCTTCAAGGAAAAATTCAGGGTGCTAAGAGAGAGTTTGGGGAATTTGGAAGGACCCCTTAAGGGAGTAATCTTTAAACTGAGACTTGAAAGGTGAGCAGAACCAGCCAGATGAAGCAAAGAGCAGAGGTAGAGAGGACTATTTTAGGCATAAGAAAGGCTCCAACAAGGGATGGTGCGTGGAAGATGGAGGAAAAGAAGAAAGCCTAGAGAAGCAGGGTGGGCTGACAGCACGAGAGCCCAGACTTGCAACTTCCAGGCTGGGTGCGCTTTCCGCTATGTTCTGTAGGTCCCATCCCATGACTCTGCCCCTTATAGAATCAGGTTCTCCTCTGATTCTCATGTTTGAAGAGCATTGGTGATGAAAACACTTCGTCAATGTGCTCTAGAGAAGGTCTATTCTAGACTGGACTTGGGTTTAAGGCTTGGAAGAGAAGCCTAGATTGTTAATCAATAATAAAATACAAATTAATGTAGCATACATAGTAAAGAAATAGATTACCTCCCATAATAACAAGTCCAAATTTCTGCATCCCATGATGAAATGAGTTTCCTAGTGATGCTCAGCATCTCTGAAGTTCTCCTGACCTTTCCAGCATAGTCCCAAGGCCTCAGATCTTCATATGACCACCTCTGTAAGGCAGATAGATGGAGATGAGGAGAGGGGGCCTCTTTCCTTTCATCAGGGAGAGAAACTGTTTTACAGGAGTCTTGTAGCATACTTTCTGTTATGGCTCAGTGGCCCAAACTGGGCCATTTGCTCACTGCTCGTTAAGAGAGACTGAAAAAGTGATTATATGGGGAGGTAATTAAAAGGGATTTGCAAATAGCTACTGAGAGTTTTTGTGGTGGTATAAATGAACTAGATAAATTATCTGTTCTATACCTCTAGTTGTTAAGGCAATAAACGCACCAAAAAGAATGAATCCTTTTTCCTTTACATAGCCCTGCCAATTATTATCAATCCATTTCTGCAGTTTAGTTTGTTTGCATTTCAATTATGTGGTGCTGCAGAAAAAGCTTTTGACAAAATTCAATTCTCAGCCAATAGGAATTAGAAGGGAACTTCCTCAACTTGGTAGGAGCAACAAAATAGTCATGCAGGGAAAAAATGAACCCTGACCCTTACCTCTCACCATATAAAAATTAACTTAAAATGCACAAAAGATCTAATTCTAAGAGCTAAAATGATGACATTTGTAGAAGGAAACACAAGAAACATATCTTCACAAACTTGGGGTAGTCAAAGATTTCTTAGATGTAATAGAAAATTCACAAATAAAAATTGATAAATCAAAATCCCAATTTATAAATTTATTCTTTAAAAATACCTATAAAATGAAAGAACAGGCCTCATACTGCAGGACGTATTGACAATACATACACCCAGAAAATGACGTGTACCCAGAGTACGTGAAGAACTCTTACGATTTGATATTCAGAACAAAATTGACCCAGCTATACAAATGGTTGACACCCCTTACAAAGAAGAGATATGAACGTCTAATGGGCACACGAGATGCTCAACACCATTAGTCATCGGGAAATACAAGTTAAAACTACAATGCTGCAACACTACGCACTCACCAGAATGGCTAAAATTAAAAAAAAACCCTGAAACTTGCAATTGTTGACAAGGATGAGGAGCACTGGAACTCTCAGCCTTGTTCATGGGCGCGTAGAATGACACAACCAATTTGAAAAGCAATTTGGTAGTTTCTTATAAATATACACTTCCTGAATGACCAACAAATCTGCTCCTAGGTATTCTTTCTAAGAGAAATTAAAACACACTTACAAAAAGACAGCTTGCAAATAATCAGAGCTGTTTTATTTATAGCAGCCAAAAGTTGCATTTAACCCAAATGTCCATCAGCAAATTAATGGGTAAACAAATTGTAGCCAATCTATGTGAGAGTACACCACTCACCACTGAAAAGGGACATGATTCTGATATATGGAATGATACTGATGGAGCTTAAAACATTATTTTGTGTACAAAAAGCCAGACACAAAAGAGTACATACTGTGTGATCATTTAAATGAAGTTCTAGAATGGGCTGAAGTAATCTCTAGTTGTAGACATCAGATCAGTGGTCTCCTGGATTACTGGGAAGGGGTACCGAGGGCTTTTGTGGTAATATAAATGATCTGAATAAACTATACGTTCATTGTAGTATGCGTGCATAGTGCATACATTTGTCAAAATTTGAAATCGATGCATATCGTTGTAAATAAATTTGATCTCAGTTAGATTGATTTTTTAAAAATCTGGCCAAAATCAGAAAAGTGTGTGTTCATGTTATCCTTAGGCTAATGGCAATGTCTAGCTCTGTTGTGCTCTTAAAATAATGGCTATATTTCAATCTTTGTGGGAGGTGTAGGAAGAGTTGAGGTCTTTCCCTGGGTGTAGGAAGAGCTGAGCTCTTTCCAGAGGTGAATGCAGTATCATGGTTGGATGTTAGGCAAGACCTTTGAATGTGGTTACTACTGGGAAAGTGTAGTAATGCAATCTGCATAATGCAATCAGGGTTCGCTGACGGTGCCCAAGTCTGCTGGAGTAACATCTATGTCCTTCCCACTCTGACACTCTGTTTTTATCGTGATTCTCATGTTTATCAGCACTCTCAGCAAAGCCTAGGATTTAACATTTTGGAGAATATAGGAACCGATGTTGGATCCTGGGCCTTACCTTTGACAGTTGTTAGAAGGAGTGGGAGAAAGTGATTTGGAGAGTTTGTGGAAGTCAGAGTATAATCTGTGTCATGTGGTTGAAGTCTGCTCCTGACTTGCTTCTTTTGTTTGATTAAGACCTCCAACCATCTCTTTTCCTTTGTGGTCAACCACAGCCACTTGCCTAGCAGAAGCCTTCTCTTATTTGCCTCTATCACTGTAGGAAATACTGCAATACTAATGCTAACACTAATACTTGCAGCTAGAATGCATCGAGCACCTACTTTGTTCCAGTCATCATACTAAGTCCTACATGTTTGTCCAATTTAACCTTCCCAGCAAACCAAGGGGCTTTATTATAACCCATTTTACTCATGAGAAAACTGAGGACCAATCAAAGCGTCCTCACCATTGGTTTCTGGAAAACATGCACTCTGAGGAGTGATATTTCACAACCCAGATTCTGAGAATGTTATAGCTAGAACTGCCAATAACTCGGATGTTAATTACATTTCTGTTATTACAAAGCAATTCAATGTAATCATTATTCCTGAGGCCATGTAATGAAGCATTTAATTTTTGAAGTGCAGGAGTCATTCATGATGGAGTGAACAGCAGAAGAATACAGCCCACAATTACAGTGGGAGATTACAATCCTCCTCTCTTAAACGTTGATAAAACAAGAAGACAAAGACAATCACAACAGATAGAGTAGATGTGAACTCTGTAAATCACCTTGATTTAATTGACATTGATGGAACGCGCCACCTGACAATGGCAGAACACACACTCCACTCCTGTGCACCTGGAGTGTCAACCGTGGTGGCCGCAGTCTGGACCACTGCGGCTCATGACCTGCTTTTGTACAGCCGGTGATCGAAAAGTATTTTCTTTTAATTTTTAAAGTGTTTCAAAAAAGTAAAACTAAACAAACCGAAGAATATGCAACAGAGACATCACACGGCCTTCAAACCCTAACATGTTTGCCATTTGGCCCTTTACAGAGAAACCTTCCCTTCCTCTATTCTAGGTCATAGAACAAGATTAAAAAGATTAAAATCATGCAAAGATATTCCTTGGGTATTCACACAGTGAAACTCAACCAGCAGTTATTAACATGAAAGTGTGCGAAAAAAACCCCAAATACATGGAAGATTAAAAAGATTAAAAAAGATTAAATTAAAAAGATTAAAATCACGCAAAGGATATTCCTTGGGTATTCACACAGTGAAACTCAACCAGCAGTTATTAACATGAAAGTGTGCGAAAAACCCCCAAATACATGGAAGGAAAACGGACAGGCTAATGGAACAGAGCCGTGGTCCGGCAACACACGTGTGTGTGGCTGGGGCGTCATTCACGATGACGAAGGCGCTTCAGTCATTTGTGGAAGGACCAGCTGCTCAGTGAATAGTGTTGAGACAATTGGCTAAAGTAAAAAAAACTAAACTATAAAAATGTTAGGAATAAATTTAAAGAGTATGTTTACAACTTTAAGGAGAGAGAATATTTTCTTAAAAAATATAAATGCGAACACAGAAAAAGGAAACAAATGATACATCCGATCGCATGAAAAATCGACGTAACCATGAACACCACAGACAGCATGAAATTTCAAGCGACCTAATGGGAAAAATACTTGCAAGACACAAACCACAGAAATGACCAAGAACCAACGTATTTAAAGCACTTTGTCGAATGTCAGGTTTAGAAAGATATAAATACATGCGTACACATACAAACAGAAAAATGTTAAAAGGGGAAGGAGAGGCAGCCCATTGACATAGAATTCAAATTCCTGACATAAAAAGATGTGCAAACACATTAGCAAACAGAAAAAATAATAGGACATGCTTTCCCCCCACGACATCAGTAATAGTTAAAGGATCGATCATGTCCAGCATTGGGGACAGTTCAGGAAGTAGGTCGTATCGCCATGGCAATCCATAAATTAACCCATTATTTTTGTTGGAAGCAATCTGACAGTGTTGATTTACACTGAACCCCCATAAACCGTACCACCCAGACGTGGTACTTTTAGAGATCAGTTTTGGGGAGGAAGTACGCACAGGTGCACAGAGAGGTAGATCTGAGGATGCTCACTGCAAATGTTTTTATTAGAGTTAAGACACAGGAAGTAAGTGAAATGACCACCACCACAGTAGTGGTAAAGCACCCTCTGGTTTCTCCATGTTGCACACTGAGTACTGGTTTAAGAAATAAGCTTCGTAAGTGTTGCGGACATGGAGAGACCTCTAAGACAGTGTTGCGTGAATAAGTGAGTTTCTGGATGTGTTCAGTGTTATGCTGTTTATGTTAAAAACAACACAAGGAGGTGACTATTATAAATGTATGACTTTGTACGTGTATAAATCATTAAAAAAGATCTTAAAAGATACCCAGCAGAGTGGTAAGCAGTTTTCTCTTCATTAAGAGAACATAGGTGATTTTTGTTCGTTCCTTTTTTTGTACTTTTATCTGTTCTCCAAAGTAGAATCGATTTTTGAAGTTCTAACGACGGTGAAAACATGCAGGGTGGCATCTTTCACAGCGTAGTTTTGCACTCTCTGGCCTGGGAAGCTCGCTACGCTTTCCACTGTCCAACGCTCATACATTTACAATTTCATTTTATCCTCAGAAATCCGTCCTGAGCTGAGGGACATGGTTGCCCTTCTCGCCAGGGTGTGTGAAGATGTTTCAGGCTTTTAAATCTTATTCTCGACTCTGATTCCAGGAGGGAAGAGCCAGCCTTTCCCCATGACGTCTGGTTCCTGCTCCTCTCACTCGGGGCTGCGTCGCCCACGAGCAGCCTTGTCCCAGAGACCACCATCCTGACTCTGAGGGCACTGCGATGAGGTCACCAGAGAGGGGAAAGGCCTTCACGAGGTCACAGGGTGAGTGAGCCAAATGTCTTGCTGCAAGCTCCCTCTCATGCTGTCCCTCCTAATCTTTGGGGCTCCTTGCAAACCCCACGGAGCATGGGACGCTCAAATTCGTTTGTGACAAAGCTTGTAACCACCTTGCATGGGAAAGCTTCATTGTTCTGAGCACACTGGGGGCCCAGAGGGGACACTGGAGGATGGTTGGAGGACAAGGGCTTGGGACAGTCCCTCCCTGGTCTGCAGTATTGGGGAGCGTCTGGGGAAGGCGTCTCCCAAGGGCACAGTTGGAGGCAAATATCAATTTTTTCTCACAGCAGAGCCACTTGAAGTCCTAAGAATCCTGGCTCCATGTCTGAACGTGGGTTTGTCCAACTCTGGGTATGAGGCACAGATGAGTGATGAGTACATTTAAAGAGCTGCAACCAAAATACAAAAATAAATAAAAACATACAAACAAAACCCCGAAAAAGATGAGACCAGTGCTTGGGAAACTTGTTAAAATGCAGATTGTCACTGCTGAGACCTGGGACAGGGCCCAAGATACTGTATTTTTAACTCTTAGCTGATGCTGGTGCTGCTGATCTGGAGGCCGCACTTTGAAAAGCAAAAGACAAGAGGTCCCGCTGGACTGGAACAGACAAAACACATCAGAGTGTGATGCATGTCACAAGATCACACCTAGTTTGGGGAACGTGCATTTCAAATACAGGCATGTGTACACACACGTGCATGCTAGTGCACGCGTGCTGTGTTGGGACATGTACTCACAATGGAGGGAATCCAAGAAAGTGGAGAACATTGAACTAGAACTAGAAGTAGAACAGGAGTCAAAAGACCACCATTCAGGTGGATGTGGGCGATGGATCATTTTGACTATATTTTAAACATTAAAATGTCGCTGTGAGCGACATACTTCTTATCTAGTCCCGCGTTGCTTCCATTGCAAAAATTTGAACGTGTGCCATTTCCTGTGGCCAGGGCTTACACAGAGGGGTGAGAAGGGCAGATCTATTTTGGATTCTCATTTCAAAACCTCCCAATCTCACCGAAATCAACTGGCACAAACAGAACGTTTGGGAGTCTCTTTCACAGAAACGGCCGAGTGTGTCTATCAACGAGGCCCACGCAGCCAGGCCGGAAGAGCCGCCAATGGCTGCTCCATCACCCTTGACAGATGTGTACGTTATGCCTTTTGATCTCCAAGGATGCTGCATTTAGATGACATAATGCGCTTGTGGTTATCTTTCTTGAAGGTAGAAGGGACGTAAGCAGATACCCACTTTTGCAGGATAAAATTAGCACCTCTTTGCTGGAAGATAAACATTTTCAGCAGGAAAACCCCTGATTAAAGTACAAAGCGGCTGAGGGGTAACAGGCTGCACCCCTTTGAGTGAAATTCCTATTTATAATAAAAGGAAATAGCATTGGGATGACCAGGATGATGAGGAGAAGCCACTGCTCCTGCCTTTCTAATGAAGAAATGGTTTTGCGTGCAGCCATTTGGCAGCGCACCACCAGGGTTTGGCTTCATAAAGACCAAACTGGGGTTCAGAGGAGGAAAGGGGAGAAGGGGGCTCTGTGTGGAACCCTAACTCAGAGCAAGGGCTCCCTGGGCCCTGACACTTTCTGTTCCCATATTCCAGGGCTGCTGGGAGCCGCTGTGTGGAGCATGGCTGAGGGGGCTTGTGAGGCTGGCATTCCACCGTCGGCAGCTCAGCAAGCTGTTCACCTGGCGCGGGGCTGGGTCTGCCCAGAGCTGGGCGCCATCTTGATAATTCTCACACAGGCGCTGTATGCACTAGCTGTGGCAGCTCCGTCTGTTTCCCTAGATTCTCCCCCCCCCAATTCCCACCTATGCCCTTTGCCTGCAGAGATGCCCCCACTCCCTGAAATGTCTTTCCCTCTGCACTCTTGTCTCCTTGGGAGCTGGCCATGTAAGTGAGCCGAAGAGTTCTGGGCCTGCTCGTGGCTGAGTAAACCAGCAAGTGGTGCACATTGTTCTAGACTGTTTGTTTTTCTCCACCGGATGGCTGGCTTTTAAAGTCAGAAATGTTAGTGTCAGAAAGCTTCGTCAAGCTCTATCTGTTTGCTGAAACTCCCAGTAGACCTGTAGCTTCCTTACCACCATTTTCCTTTCTGTAGGACGCATCTCTGGAGTTCCACCGTTCATTCAACACGTGTTTTTGATCCCCTACCGCACGCCAGTCCCTGCCAAGCATGGGGATGCAGGGCATAGTTGGTGCCCTGTCCTCACTGTCCAGCAGAAATGACAGACCAAAGTGGGATGAGGGTCGTAGGAAGCGGGCAGCACAGCAGAGCAGCCCAAGCTACTCTTGGGCTCGGGGGTCAGAGGAGGACCCTGCAGGTGCAGAGACTCGGAGTTGGGGTGAACTGAGGGAAGGCTGGCAGGGCGGGGCCGTGGAGGGGGAGGGGAGAGGCGTGGGGCCAAGACCCAGCATGTGGAGTCCTGGAAATCCCGCAGGTGATTCCGGGCTGCATTCCGTGGGCAATGGGTGACCGGCCACACGTCCCAGTTTGCTTGTCCCAAGTTGTAGCTGTTGTTCCACTGTAATTATTTAACAACCCCAACTCTCAAAATGTCCGGGTTTGAACAGTAAATGACACAGCCACTCTATGAAAGATAGTGAGCAAGAAGACATTTTGACCCTTGGGGGTGAAAGACCATTCTGGCTGCCATGTGAGAATGACTCAGAGGTGGCGAGTGTGGCGGGGGAAGAGCGGCCACTGACCAGGATGACTGCGTTGGGAAAAAGAAAGTCATCAGAACTGCTTGGACCCTGACTCTGCACTGACGCCAATTCCAGGAGACCCCGAATGTCACCGGGGTCCACCAGGCTGAGCAGGTGGTCAGCGGAGCAATGGAGTTTTAGCTCAGGTCTGTCCCAAAGTGGATCCGGTGGTCCCCAAACTGATTCTGCAGTTATTTCCCAGATGCAGGATTGGAGGAGACCTTCTCAGCGGCTGCCAGCATCCCCTCGTTAGAGAGGGACTATCAGGCAGAGGAAAGAGCATGTCCAGGAGGGTGAATGGGCTGCTGCTCCCGCTGCTGTTGCAGCAACGCTGGTCCCTGTGATGCCACCCATTTACGCTGGGTTGGTGACTCAGGAGTAAGTGCCGTCTGGAGGAGGGGCTGCCTCTCACCTTCAGGATTTGCCCCTCCGGTCCGAGCTCACAGTCCAATGGTTCACAGGACCTGTGTTAACAGTTTGCGTCCATCTTTTGATTACGGTGGACTTACGGACCACACACAGTCTTCTGACACTCCCTCAGCACCCAGCTGAAAGGGGCTCCACAATTATAATGGTGCAGGAATTCACTGGTCCCTTCCATGATAATTACAAGAAGAAACACTGACCCAGAGTATATTTTCTGCTTGTGTCAAGGGCTGCACTTTCAAAGTGGCCAATGATTGGGCCAGGGCCCGTTCTTCTGCTTTGGAGGCCCTTCTTCACCCTCTCTTTCCCTTCCCCTCCTCCTGTTCTGTTCTCCCTCAGTTTCCCAAAGCTTTTCATCAATCCTAGCTTTGGGAAGGGGCCTGCAGGTAATCATTTACACCTTGGTATGAATTTCTGTCCCTGTCTTTCCATCCCTTTTGGGAAGGGGATGGCATATTTTAGAAATCATATTTCATTGTGAATGGAAGTAAGACATGTTCCCCCGGAGAAACACTTCTGTGAGTACAGGCAGGGGCAGAAGAGGCTTTCCAGGGCGCCTGTGATGACTCGTGGGCCACCCTCACCGCCCTTCTCCGAGGAACACCCAGCCCTAGGCCCTCTGCTCCTCAGGCTGCCCTGGCCACTGTAGCTGGACCTGTTCCCCAGGGGCAGGTCCTAGAGACATACCTTCACACACCTGCATCTCACTTTTACTGTAAATCTATTCCGATTACAGACACGCCCTCTGGAGGGCCTGGCCCCATGCAGATAACATGTCAGAGCCTCTCCCTACCCCAGCTTCTCCGAAACCGGTTTTTCCCACATGCCTCTCTGTCACCACCCCACTCCACTTTCCACTGCAACCTGTTCTCAGCTCACCCAGGCAAACAGGCTTCGCCCTGGGTCCTCTCCTCCAAAAATATGAATGTTTTTTTCTTTTTTAAATGTGAAAAAGTGAATTCGATGCATCAAAGAAAGGAGAGCTTCAATGGAATTTCAGCTTTCTGGTTTAGTATTGATTTCATTTTGCGGTTACATCTTTGTGAGCCTTGTTTAGGGGCTTGGACTTAATCTATCCCTGGCCACTTCAGGAATTCTCCTGGCTGAAAGCCTCCGAGAGCTCACGTCCTCAGAGGCACTATTTCCTCTGAGTCGGTAAGTATCACCTCACCAATCTCAATATTTCATCTAGCCCAGAGCAGATTAAGACAAACCCTAAAAAGATTATGGTGCCGTCCCCATGTGCATGTAAAATTCAACATAAAAGCAATACTAAACCATGAAAAACGTAAGGAAATTCAGCAAAGAGCTGAGGGCTATAATTTTATTTTACAGTAAGCATATTTAATGTGATTTGCTTACTGGTTCATCTTCCGTTAATTGCCCCATCATTTTTCCCCACAGGTATTTTTTCCCGTATATTTCCCTGTTCTCTCCTCTCTCAGGTTGTTTGACATTTCCTTCCTAATCTGTGTAAGTTCTTTCTGTTATGGGGTTTCTAATGCTTTTGCAGCCGTCTTACTTGTTATATAGATTGAACTTTTTGGGTTTTAATTTTTTTCTTGAAGCTTAACTCACACCCATGAAAGTATATAGAGTACACAAACCTTAAATGATGAGTCTCCACCCCAGGCAGAGGCGTACTGTATTCCTGGCACCCCAATAGCCCTTCCTGTCTCGGTCTGTACACCTCCTGGAGATGGCCTCTGTTCTGACTTCTACCCTCAGTGCATTTGGAAAGCTATTGAACTTCCTGGCCATGTTCTTGATTTGGATGCCATGCTTTGCTGATATCTGTTAACTCTGCTCTTTGGGCAATCCGTCATGGTTTGAACACTTCCTTGTGAAATTCCAGGATCCCAAAGAGTGGAGATCACCTGAATGTACCTTGTTTGCCTGTATTGCTTAATTTTTCATGGCCTTCTCCTCACCCAGCCTTGGCCTCCAGCACTGCTGAGCCAGAAGATCATAGTCAGACCCCTGCCCAACTGTTCTGGATTCAACAGTGCAACAGGAGCTTGAAAAAATTGAACTGAGAAGCGTATTTAAGAGGGGGACCCTTACCTGTATGTGTCAGTCTTGAATAAAAGATGGAGCCCGCGGTGAACAGTCTGAAGATCTGGTTCTTATCCTCACTCTCCTGCCATGGAGATGTTAGGTAAGTGCCTCACCCTCTGCGAACGTTAGCTCAGTGAAGGCAAATTCCTGGTGCACTGGCCACCAAGTCCCTCTCCTGGCAGGCATCACTAACTGGTCTTTCTGCCTGTTGAAGGAAGCATCTAAACCAGCTGATCTCCACACCAGCTGCACACAGGAGGACCTGGCCTCTTTGAAAATATCCTGATGCCTGAGCCTACCTCCAAAGGTTATGATTTAATTAGTCTGGGAGGCAACCTAGGCAGCTGGGTTTTAAGAAATCTCCCCTGGTGATTCTAAAGTGTAGTCCAAGTCAAGAACACTTGTCCCAAATCAAGGAGCTTGGGGGCCATGCCCACCAAACTGGTGACATCAATGATCCTTCTGCTCTAAGCCCTGGCCGCTGAGTGGTTCAAGACCAGAGACTTCAGGCATCCCGCTGTGCTGGTTAAGGATGGACCAGCTCAGCCCCACCCAGATGTGTCCGACAAGTAAGTACCTGCACTTTAGCCAGACCCCAGGAATTCATTGCATGCTGCATAGAAAGGCCCTGGACGAGCTGATTCCGAGGTGCCGTGGGCCCTGACGGTCTGTGGTTCGGCCCCAACCACTGCCTCCACCACTTCTGGGTTTTAAGAGCTGACGTGCCTTAGGGGGTGTCTGTTCTTACATTGTAGGGCAATTTACATTTTGTCTTTTACTCTATTTTTATAGATACATCCTTAATTAGCTTAGATGCTTTCTCCATAGTCTCTGTAAATAATTCCCTTAATACTGATTTCATTTATAAAACTATTCTCCTTCAAAGAACTCATGACACTTTAAAAAAAAATGTCTTCCCCACAAAATCTATTTCCTGGTAAAAGTCTGAGTTCGTGCAAGTTCTTTCAATTCAGAGGTGAAGATCTGAGGCCATTTCCACTGCCCTTGGGTGGATCATACAGCCTTTGACTCTGTTTGATTATTACTGTGACTCTAACCCAAGGGAATAAACCAAAATATGGTAAAAAAGCTTTACAGGTAAAATGTCCCTGTTACAGAGAGAAACACACGGTGTAAATGAGAAAGGATGGTAACGGGCAGCGCTCGGGTGGAGTGCGGCGCCCCTTAGGGTATCGTCCGCACACCGTAGGGTCCCCGCAGGGAGGCTCGAGGCTGTGTGGCGCATACCGCCACGTCTGTGATTGCAACTACGTGTGCATAAAAAGAAATTCCTGAAAACGTCAGGAAGAAAAGATACAAGACAATAATAAAAGGTATATTACAGGAAACAAAAAAACCACCCCCAACCCCACCACTCTATTTTTCAAGGATTTTATATTTGCAAAATGATGACATTTTAATTGTGCATGGGGGTGGGGTACTCTAAGAATATCTTAGCACCACTGAGAACAGCGTGTTTACGTGGAGGTGTGTTTCTCGGGGGTGGAAGATTTTATGTGGTAATTAAAGGATGAAGGTAGGAAGAAAACTTACAGATCGTTATCTGCAGATGGGGAAACAGATCCAGAAATGCTGAGCAATGAGCTGGGGATCACACAGCGCCGACTCGGCCACAAAGCAAACCCCCTTTCCTCGAGGCAGAGTTTCTCGTGGAAATCCCTCCACACCACACCACTGTGCCTGGGCTTCCCTTGTTCTCAGCTCCTCTGGTGATATGGCTGCATCACATTTTAAAAAACGAGTTATTGCTCTCAACACATTCAGGTATTTTCGTTTTATAGTCTGAGTTAAATGGCAATACAAGAATTGACATTTATTGCAAACCAGCACATTGAGCATGGCGGCTGCCCTTTTATGGACAGGAAAACTGGGACCCAGAGAGGGCAACTGCTTGCCTGGGCAAACACAGCTCCTGGGAGGCAAAAGCAGCCTTGGAACTGGGCCTGTGGGACACCCAAGCCCCCAGCAGCCAGGCTCCCTGGGCTCCGTGGCAGGGCAGGTGCTGGCAGCCAGAAGGGCGCCCCCTTCCTCTCCACCCCCCCAACCCGAGGCCTCGCGTGGAGCCAGCCTCAGGATGCTGGGCTGTTTATTGTTCCTGGTGCTCCTTGTGCCACCACAAACCCATGTTTGAAGGGCAAGCGCCTCGGACTTTGAAGAGAGTGGAGAAGGAGGGCTCCCTGAGGGGTTTGCTGTCCAAACAAATGCAACAGAAACCAGGGGGCGGCCAGGGTGGCCTGAAAGCCTGCGGGGTCTCTGGTGCCGGCATGTGATGACAAATGATGTCACTTCCATGGTGATGCCTGGGGCCTCCCAACTTTCCCTCCCTGAGAGAGCCGGGGCACTGGGTGTGGTGCCCATGCTCCCTGCGGGCACCCCAGGGCATCTGCTGCCAGGCTGGGTCTCCTTGGGACAGACGCTGGTCAGATTGGCTGAGTCCTTGCTGCTGGGGGGGCCACACTGTGTGCTCCCAACAGCTGTACGATCCTGGTGTTTGAGAACGTAGCCAAAGCTCCCAGATAGATTCCTGGAGCAAGCCTTGCCGTCTGTGACTTGCTCAAGTGAGAGGAGGAGGGGCTTTGGAAAGTGTGGGCTGAGGTCCCAGACCTCACACTTTCTATGTGACAAACACACTTTCTATGTTTCCATGCTGTTTTATGCAATCCTGAAACAACTCCCTGCTCTGGGGAGCATTACACCCCCACTTCACATTGCATCCCCCCTCAAGTGAGCACACTGAGGCTCGGCATGAAGTATAGCCACTTGTGGAAGGTCGGGGGTGGGGTGGTGGCTAGCGGTTAGCCCTGGGCAGGGTGACTTGGGCTGTAACCACTGATATCGGACCCCTGATGTCACAGCACAGAGGCTACGATTTGGGCTCTGCCAGCAGATGGCCTGCCTTGGGCTCCTGGCACTGTCACTTTGTCACTTCTCAGCAATATAGTCTTTAGTGATTGATGGACCTCTCTGCCTCAGTTTCCTCCTCTGTGAAATGACTGCACTAAGAATGCCTACCTCAGGGGGCTGGCGTGGGGTCAGATTAGCTTTTCCTGTAAGCACGAAGCTCCTGGCACCCGACAATGCCTCCAGGAAAGCTACCTGTTATTAATCCGATTATTATTAGGTATAGCCAGGCCTCATCTATCATCTTCTCTCTGTGAAATTGAGCTGATTTTCTTTCCTCCCATTTCCTGGTGTTAAATGTGGGCAATGACAATCAACATCAAGGTCATTGGGAAAATAGGAGATGATGTAGATAAAGCTGCTGTTTCAAATATCAAGCATTGCAGAAACCTGTGGACCAGTACATTTTTATGTCAAATATTCACTCTGTCTTCAGATGCGCTTCCCAGTCCTTGCCTGCAGCTTGATTCTTTCCGATAATAATTGTGTAACTGACATGAAATTCAACATACTAAAGTGGTAATCAACCAGGAGAGGGATCGCCTTTATGAATACTGGCATATGCTGGTAAAACTCAGAAAGAAAAACAACTAAGCAAAGCTTGGGAGCTCACTTGTTATAAAAGAAAAGGAAATTGCCTTTCATTTAGGCTGAAGCAACTTTCTGACAAAGAAGAGAAGGGAGAGGCTCAATAAATTATTTTTTAAGATCACATTTACTTAGGAGCTGTTACATTCAAGTCGTGACTTAAAAAACAAAGGAAATTAAACTTGAGTTTAGCCGAGTTTAAGTTGGTGTCAGCTGGTTTGAAAAGCGCCTGAGGAGCAGTGGCTTTTGTGACTGTGGCCTTGTCCTCTGTGTCCCTGTCCCACTGTGGGGGAGCCAGGGTGGGAGCATGGAGGGCCAGGATGACCATTTCTGCCACCACCCAGCTGGGCTTTTCTCATTAACCCGAGGTCACACCCGTCTGATAAGGCAAAGAAAAGTGAAGAGGGGAACTGAGCCCAGCGTGCGGGTGTGGGAAGGGTGGAAATATCTTGGCTTTGCTAATTGGGGTTCTCCTCTCATCTTGGGTAGGTTCTGCTCTTTGTCTGAGCAGACAAGATAAGAAGGACGCTGGAGTTTTCTAACAAGCCCGCCTGGCAGGGCCGCATGGTCATTTCCAAGTGTCCGCATCAGCAAGAGTCTCTGTCTGCTTGGCGGTAGACTTGGGCTCCTCAGAAAACATCAGTGCGATGTTGCTAGGACAGCCGGGGGCGACTCTGAGCCCCTCAGAAACCTAGCTGTGGACGAAGAGTGGGGATGTCACTGTTCCTCTTTCCCTGAGAAACCTGTGCCTTCTGAACTGCTGACCCGTTCGTTCATCAGAATCACAAAAGTTTTGGCCAGCCAGTTACTCTCCAAAACCACAACTCCTTTCAGAAAACAAGAGAAGCATCCATTTTTAAAGGCCAGTGAGAGCTTTTATCGCACGCTTGGAAATTATAGAAAAACAAATCAAACAGCATAAAACAGAGCCCTTCTTTCTGAGGTTCCTTCAGAGGGCTGGAAAAAAACAAATAATAATGCATCAGTATATTTTTTTTAACACAGAAAATGTTTTTAAAAAGCAGCTCGAAAAATTTGTAAATTAAAGCAATGACTTTAAATTTTTAAAGCTCCCATATAACAGCCTAAACCCAAAATAATATGTAGCCCTGATAATGGGTGTTTTCTCCTTTCTGAATATAAAAAAGTATTATATGTTATATTGACATTTAGGCTAAATCTTGCCCTTATAAGGTGTTTGACATAAATAGCTTTTATTATGTAACTGTGAAATAGAAGGAATACACACATTTCTTAAAGGTCCCAGCTGCTATTGTTATCATTTGAGACATAAAACTGGAATCCCAACTTCCAATATCAAATTTTAGCACAAACCCTATAAAATGTATCTTGTCAGAATGTGTCAGAACCGCTAAGCTCTTTCCAGCTGAACACATTGCAGCTGGTGCTGCGTTCGGAAGGCTGAGAGTCAGCTCCTAGTGTCCTCCGGGGCGAGGCGGCGGCTCCAGCTCCCGCCCTGCTGCAGGGCTGGCTGGGGAAGGCGTGCGCTCAGAACTGCCCTGTCCTGTGCCGCTTGCCGGGGGGACAGGGGTCTGCGGGGCCGAGCCCCAGGCCTGGAGATAGCAGCAGCCCGCAGGAATGCCCGGAATGTTTTCCTTCCTTCGGACTCTGCGGAGGCACACAGACCGTGGGGACCCTGTCCGCCGTGACAGCCCTAACATTTGCCAGAGCTCTGGACGCCGCTGTAGAAATGGCATTGCCCACCCTGAAAGTGAGAAGGTAACGTTTATTTTTGTATTTTTTTCTCTCTCTCCCATATACAGACTGTAGAAAGACCACCAAGCGTGGGCCATTTTTTTTTCCCCACCATGATGTACAATTCACATTTGTTAATCAAAAAAAAGTGCCCGAGGTCATCCACCTAGACTTTTTTTTTCTTCTTAAACAGGAAACGGGTTTCAGATGTTTATATGTTAAAAAGTAGGGCTACTAATCTACTTAGCCATTTACCAGACCCTGGCTAACTCTCTTACATTTTAACGTTCAGACTTCATAGCATGACATTCATTTTTATCTCTCTTGCGATTTAGAATTTAAAAAAAATCTCTCCACACTCACCTGCTTTCGGGGGCCGTTCCAGCAGAGGCTGAAACGCAGGAATGCGGCAGTTCGGTGGAACTGGTCCTCCCGGCGCTGCTGCCGTGCGGTGGGTTTGCGAGTTCTGCGCTCACGGGCGGTCCTTTCCAACAGACCGTGTTCCCAAGTACTTTCCCGTGTCCGACCCGCAAAACAAATGTCAGCGCAGGCATCTTATTTAGATTCATAATAGAGATAAACAAAGGCGCCCATTTCAGAAGTCTATAACAAAAGCAAAAAAATTTTCTTTTAAATATTGGCTATTTTTCCTTTCGATCAGCATGATATTTTCCATGGTTATTCCTGAATCGGGCTGTGAGCAGTGACGGAGGATGCTCACTCTCCCGAGGAGCCCACCACCACCTGATGTTTGGAAAGAAAGGCTTTTGTTTTATTGCTGGAATGTTTTCCTCGCCCCAGGGCTGGTGATTTTAAACAGTCTCCCTGTTTAGTGTGGCAAATCAATATATTTTTCTATGTCGGGAAGGCTTACACATTCACGATCCGGGAGAGAGGAGTGCAGACAGGAGGAGTCGAACGCTAAGTAAATTTGTTAGTATTCTAATCACTGGCTGAAAGGCTATTTTGCCTGTGAAAGTCCAGGCAGAAGGAATTCTGTTATTTGCCAAATCTGAATCCGGTGGCCTCCACTGTTCACCCGCTGGTGTTTGACCAAATGCTCTCTGTTTGCAGGTCGTGGAAGGAGGCAAAGCGATGGGTTTTGGAGACATTTCGTCAAGGAGAAAGAAAGAGCTAAATTGAAATGAGTTCTCACAATCAGCCCAGCATGGCCTGGCTCGGTGAAAAAGGTATTTGTAAAAATGAAAACATAAACAAAGGATCGTTCTCAATTCTCTGCGAGCGTCCTCGCCCACCTCCCACCCCGAACGTGGACACGTCTGCATGAGTGTGTCGCTATGAGGCAAAAACACATTTGTTTTCTTTTTCATCAGAGTCATCAGCAGTGGTTGGAGAAAAGATTAGTGTAAGAATATATAAAAAATGGATATGTAATAAATTTTCATACTCCTTTAAATAGGGTGGGTTGGATAAGATAAAACAAAATTTAGAACATGTTTTTTGACAAACAAAAACCCCACTTTTATTTCTTGAAGCATGTTTTAACTCGGCGTGCAGATGACACAAGGCTGCCCCAGCGCAGCTGTTAGAAACCTCCAGTGCAAGCCCAGTGACAAAGCAGTGACAGTACCACCTGCGTTGACATGTGAGCAAAAATAACAGCAAGTGGTTCTACAGCAAAAGGACCTTCCCCTGCAAAGTGGACCCCTCACACTGCGAGCGCCCCGCGGAGCTGACCCGTGTGGCACAAACGCATCATTTCCAGGCTCCTTCTCAAAACTGTGCCTGGGATGCCCCAGAAAACCCTGAACGGGCAAAGAATCTGCTTGGCAGGACCCTTTGGAAAGCACCAGGGTGCTGAAACAGCAGAGGGAAGCTGGCCGAGCACCTCCGCAGCCACCGAAAGGCTGGAGAGCAAACTGGCAGAAGAAATTAGTTTGATGAGAGAGGGCGGAGGATGGCCCCAGTTTCAGTGACAGCGAAGTCCCCCCACCTGAGCAGGACCTGGGGCATTGAGTTAAGAGATTCCTCAGCCCTCCTCTGTGACAATCACAGGAGATGAACCACTTTGGGCCAATACTTTTTTCCCTTACTGTCTCTTTGAACAACAGCAACAACAAAAAAAATGACTAAGTCTGCAAATCCAGGGCAATCGCCGTGTCAGCTCCGAGCGGAGATGTTTCCCAATGCGCACCTGGACGATGTAAATCACCCGAGTGGTAAACACTTCAGGCCCACCGAAGGCTGCAGGCGGGTCGGGGTGGCGTCCTCCCCCAGCCGGGTCCATAAACCGGGGCCGGCCTGCACTCTTAACTGCTCCTTCCCCCGGGAAAGACTCCCCTCCCAGTCTGGGAGCAGAGTCCCTTTGCAGAGGTTGCTCAGATGACAGACAGAGGTGCCCCCACCCGCACCACAGGCCGGCGGGCCCTGGGCTGGAACCAGGGAGTGAGACTGACAGAGGTTTTTGTGGTTACGAATGGCTTTACGGTACTCAGAGCGGGGACCACGGCTGCGGGCTTCACGGCGGCTATTTTTGAAGGCGGTGTGCAAAAATAAAACCTAGTAAAAATGTTTGTTTTTTAATATCATGCTAGTAAAAAGCATAACAGTAGTAATAATAATAACCAGAAGGTCCATACAAAATATCCCCAAAGTTAGTAGAAATCAAAGCAGCATCCCCTTTATACATATTGAATTAAAATATTAAAACAGCTCTCCTCCCCCTGTCTTAAAATCCTGACTCCTAATGAATGAGCAAATATTTGGTGCATAAAATCCCCAAATGGGGGAAAGCAGATGACAGAATACATCTCAAGAACATCACTTCCCTGAGAATTTCTTTACATTCCGATGCCTCACTTCCAAAAAAATAAAACAACAAAAAACAAACAAACAACACCCCCCCCGCCCCGCCAACTCTCTTTATAATTATCCGGCTAGGAGGAGTCTTTTAAATGATATCTTCTGTCTTCAGCCGGATAGACGTGAGGACACGCAATGTAAACATTATAAAAGCAGCCTGCAGTACAGCTTTTTATGGCTCTATTCCTTTCCACCCGCAGCACAGCTTCGTGAAATGCAGAGAACTCGAGAGCAGTCACTCTGCCTCCAGAATCAACCTTTGCACCAAAGAAAAATAACCCAGAGAAATGATTCCACTGCCCGAAACGAAGCCAGGATCAAATGGTTGCTGATCAGAGCAAATATTTAAATTGGATAAGTCAAATTGAGCATTATTAAATAAAGCTTATTTAATATGTCTCAAACAGAAAATCTTTTGAAGAGCGTTTTAAACCTGGTATTAGAAATCTGGCTGACTGCATGTCTTGGGACTGAGCCGTTGAGCCCGGGAATTTGTGTTCTCATGACAAGAAGTGTGATACTCTCCCTTCGCAAATCATCTTTTTTTTATGTATGAAATGAAGGCAGAAAGGCCTGTAGGTAGCTTTGGAAAACTGTTAAAGCCGTATAATAAAAATGAGACAACGGACCCATGTTTTAATGTTTCCCTAGTCAGACGCAGCGCAGTGTGGCCACGTGGTGACGTGGGTGATGTGGGTGACGTGGGTGACGTGGGTGACGTGCTAGGAGCCGGGAACACCCGTGTGTGGGGTGGCGTTTTCCCACCACGCTGCAGCGAGGCAGCAGCTGACCTGTGCTCTCACCAAAACCAAAACCACTCTCTAATGGGTTTTACAATATTTACGCTTTCAATTTTATTTATAGGACACCAGATGTCTACATTCAAAAGGAGAAAAATCACCTGGGCTATAAAGACCCGCCCCTTCCCCACGTTCGCTACAGCTTGCTGCGGGCATGCCTTTCCCACCACGTGCACGCGTGTGCGCCCGTCGGGGCAGGGCTGGGGGCTGCGGTTGCTGTAGAGGTTGGGGAGGTAGGAGACGGGGCATCGCTCCGTTGTCCGCGGGACTGTGGGCACGCCTTCATCTCTGGGCCACATTTTCTATTCTGCCTACAGGAGATAGTGTGCTGAGGCCCGTCCCAGTGCTGCGACTCTGCGCCCCCTCCACGACCGTCCCCGCTCATTAAACTCTTCTCTCACGCAGAGGGGAGTGTCGGAGAAGCAGCTGTAAGCCAGACCTGAGAGCGGGCGGAGCCCTTCCCGGGCCGCAATGCGAGTGTGAGCACGGTGAGTGAGTTCCTCAATGTTCTTCTTCCTTCATCCCGAGAAGTGGCCTCAGCATAGTTACCTCGTGTCACGGTGACTAAGAGGTGCCTCAGAAATGCAAGCGGGTATTTTTAGCCACTGCACTGTTTTCCTTGTGGACCGACTTGACACACAGACCCGACAGGAACGGGTGACCAACAGGCCTACGCTGACTTTTCTGCCTGAAATCGAGTCGCTTCTTTTCTAAGCAAGATGCTGCATATTTCCTGGGGAGTCACAAAAACTCATCTCCCCCAGGGCTCTTGCTTGGGAGATTTTCTCCCCTTCTCTCAACATAGACAGAGGAGCATTTTGCTTTTTAGCACAGATCCTGAGTCCTTCCTGTGAAGTCACACTGGACAACAGCATGGGCAGCAAATGAAAGCATCCCCCAAAGTGTGAGTGACACCCTGTTGAGAGGTGGACACAGAGCGATGGCCCCTGGAGCTCTCAAGGGCAGAGGGCGGGCTGGGGCTGTTCCAGGCACATTGCACGTTGCACACATCACCTCCTCACTCATGGGGAGGTGTCACTGCTCCTCCTTAGCAGACACCCCTGGTCACTGTGCACACAGCCTGGAGGCACGGTGGCCCTGGAGATGGGCACTGAGCAGCACAGCAGGGTGACAGGCAGCCTAACAATTCCTCTTCAGGCCCTTGTCACCCAGGAGGCGCAAGTATACCTGAAAATGCCTTAGGAGGGAGGGTCTCCCAGCGCAGCCCGAAACTCCGGTGGGATGGGCAGGCTGAGTTTTACTCACTTCGTGTGCTGCTTTAGTTCTCCAGCAAGAGCCACCAGGGAGCCTGGTTCGAGTTGCTGGCTGGGACTGACTGCACAACCTGACACCTCTTGAGCATCAAAGCAAGAGGGAGCAAGGCCTGCAAGGAGGCATATCTGTAGGAGTGGGTGTGTGGCCTGCTTGGGACACAGGGAAGAGAAACTAGAAATGTCAGGAGAGGGGATGACAGATGGACCGACGGGGTGGGAGGCAGAGAAGAAAGCTTTAGGGTTAGAGACCTGTGGAGAGGGAGAAGGTAGTGCCATTAGCAGCCAGGTGGGAGCTGAGAGAAGGGGATAAACTGGGGAGGGGGTGGAGTGAGAAGAATCAGGAGATGAGAAAAAGCTGGTGGGAGAGGCTCGCAGGGAAAAGGAAGGATGGGGCAGGCAGCCGGGACCTGGACCCTTCTTGCCTTTGCCATTTGGCTGCTCCCATCTGCTAGAGACTCCTTATCTCCTGCCGCGCCCACCCCGAGCTGCCCATTCCCCTCCTAGTGGTTCTCAACCCTGACTGTCCCTTATGGTCCTTTAGGGAACATTGACAGTTCAGATGTGTAGCATCACCCCAGAGACTTGGAAAACAGTAGTCTTGGTGTGGGGCCCGGCCCCAGTCATTTTTACCAGCTTCCAGTCAGGGGCTGATACCCACCGCCCTGAACCTAAATCTCTATTTCAAACTTCCTTTATGCACTTCTACTTGACTAACGAGAGATTTCAGCAGTTTTGCTTGTTTTTAATTTACACACTCCGAAAGGCTCTCCATGTGGGTGGTGGGCTTGTCTCAGTCCAGAGGCCACGGCATCTATAGAGAAGCATCGTCTCCATCACCCCAGAAATCGGGGAGCGGTGCACTCTGGGGGAGGGCATTTGGGGTTGGTCTTGGCGGAGCAGGAACTCCCTCAACATGGGAAATACTTCCAACTTGCCCATGCCTGCTCCCTCCCTTTCGTCGGTGGGGTCTGAGGGAAAGCGAAGGAACCCCTTTCTAACTCGGGCATCCCACCCCAACCCGGGGCCTCGCCGTCCAAACTGATGAGAGACTAGAAGGGACCAGTCTTAACAGGTTCTGAACGGAGAACATGACTTCCACAAGGCTCCTTCCTGTCAGCACGCGGCTTTCCCTTTCTTAGTAGGTGTACGGAGACAAAACAAAGATTTTAAACCTTCCGGAAAAAATTCAAATCTGGATGAATGGAAACATACACCCCAGTTCTTTTTCTAAGTAATGATGATGTTCCATGGGCGCACTTAATTTCTTGTCAATTGCAAACTTCATTATTATGAGTTAACACAGAGAGAGTACCTAGAAACCCAGCTCTGTGTGGGGAGTCTCCCATGGCCTCACTCATTTCATGGTGGTAACGACCCTATGCGGCAGGCATTTCTGTGTCCATTTCACAGATGGCATAAGTGAGGCACAGGTAACTTGCCCAAAGCACATGGAGAGTAGGTGCCAGAGCTCCGACATGAACCCAGGCGATCTGGCTCCACAGGTCGGCAGTAGCAAGAAGAGAGGATGGCATGGAATTGGAAAATGCAACTTTTATTGAGGAGAGTTTCTTAGAAGGTGCTAGAGCTGCGGACCCAGCCAGCTCTGCTGCTCCCCATGAGTCACTTTTCCACTCAGAGGCCTCAGTTTCCTCTCCCCTAAAGTGGGACCGGCAAGGCTGTGGCTGGGTGGTCCTGAGGACGTGCTCACCCCTGCCCACAGCCCCCCACCCTCCACAGACAGGGATGTCCTCCTTCCTCCGGTCCAGTGCCCGAGCCCTGAGCATGCAGAGTGTGACAAGCTGGGGTCTGTTTGTTCTCAGAGAGAAGAAGAACCCTTTCTGGAAATACCAAACCAGTCTTTGCTGTAGTAAACCATGGGGCTGGAGACAGAAAGCAACTGGGGCGGGCTTGGGAGAGAAATGGGCCCCTTGGCTGGCGTGGCAGGCCCTCGCCGTCTGACTCTGGATGAGGGAGGACTTTCTGCTCTAGTTTCTCTACGAGCTAGCAGGGGCACACGCCCCCTCACCTCGCAGAGATCTGGGGTATCTCTAAATCCCCTGGTGCTCAGAGGACAAGATGTCTCAGCACTTTCCTGCAGGGGCCATGGTTTCCGCAGAGCCAGGACCCCCAAAGCCAAGCCCCCTTCAGCCTGCAGTCCAGGGGCCAGGCCCCACCTCCCCAGGGGTGGGCAGGGCTGAGCCTGTAGCAGCCCCAGTCCAGGATCCCCTCTCTACGCAGACCTGCCATTCGGTCCCAGCTGTAAGTTGGGTGGAATCCTGCATCTGGAATGTGGCCCTGAAGATTATGGGGGGCAAGCATCCCTGCTTGTATAAGGTCAGCTCAGAGGCTTCTGGAACCTTACATAGAATCACAACAATAAATAAACCAACAGCATAAGTGAGGCACTCGCCCATAAACATTGAATTCTTACACCAAACAGATGGGGTAGGTACCACTCTGAGCCCATTTCCCAGATGTACATACCAAGGCACAAGATGGTCATCAAGTCCACATGTGGAGCTGTGGACCAGGCCGTTAGCTTAGGGACCATTAACCATCAGCTTCTCTAGTTTCTCCAGGCACTCTGCAGGAGGAAATTGCTGTTTTTGGTTTTTGGTCAACGGGTTTTTTTTTTTTAATTTTAAAGAACTTTTTAAAAAGATCATTGGAGAGTCACATGCAAGTTGTAAGGACTAACTTTACAGACAGATCCCTGTATCCGTCACCCAATTTCCCCCCGTGATGACATCTTCCTCCCCGGTGGTGACATTTTGTGACACTTTGCATAATACAAGGTCAATTTCAGGAAATGACACTGACGCAACTCACCCATCTTATTCACGCAAAATAGTGAAAGGGATTTGGGGTGCTCCATGGAGCATGGACCACGCCTGCTCTGCCCCATCCTCCTTCCCCCCTTCCTTTCTCCTTCTCTTCCTTCCTTCTACTCAGCACTAGCTGGCATTTGAATGTCTCATGCCTACACCTTCCCAGGGAATATGAGTTCCATGAGGACTACGATTCCTGTCTGTTGTATTTGCCGGCGTATCCCCAGTGCCTGGAACTGTTCTCGATGCGCGTGGCTCTAGTATGTATTTGTAAATGGGTGGATGGATGGATGACTGATGCTTTCTCACAGAATGGTGGAGCCTTTCCAAGCTCCCTTTAAAAATTTGTGAAATGGGCCAAACACTCCCACCGGCAGGGCGTTGTGAGGCGTAGGCAATGCAAAGTGTGTCGAGCGTCCTACACACGGTGTCCAGTGCAGTCACAGCAGAGTGGGTTGAGCTGTGTACCCGGGGAGAGCCCCTGCATCTCCTGCCTGTGTGCCTGATCCCTCTGGAAGCCCCGCTGCTGCTGTCCGAGGTCTCTGGGCTTTGTCTGGCCTCTTAATGGCCTGTGATCTTTCAACAGTTAAGAGCATCGCTAATAAGAGATTTGAGAACCATTTGCATCACTTGAGGGAGGCTGGATTTCTGGAAGGTGGCATGGGCCTTAAGTACCATGCATGAAGTCTCTGCTAATTCTGCTGACTTGAAATAATAAACAGCTTAACACCTTCCATTGTTTTGGGGCCGAATGGGAACCAAGTGGCCCTCGGGCCCGGAGCCCACCAGGGTTCATAGGGCTGGTGGGGAGTGGAGTCTTTCACAGGGGCAGGCCCTCCGTGGCTCATTTCTACAAGGAACGGGGTAGGGGAGTGAACAGATTTCATTATAAGTTAGAACGTTATCTCTTCACCTCTCTTCCCAGCTTTCTGAGTGCAATGAAGAGGAAGTGTCCCTTAGCTGCTGAGACCTCTCTCCCACACAGGCCCGGTAAGCAAAATTCATTGGGCTCCAGTGTCACCAGAACTTGGTAATGTCATTTTGTTTTCATTGAGTTTCCGTTGAGGGTGGCCCTTTCCCATTCACAAGAGCAATACAAAGTTACCTTCAACAATATTCAATTAAAAAATTAGCGTTGATTTAAAGAGAAATAACAAACTGGTGACACCAGGTGATGCAAACAGCTATGGTAACAGCCGGAATGGGAGGTTTTAGGGACACTGCCCTAGTGACCCTTCCATGTGCAGGGGGGCCTCGGGCCCAGAGAGAGGGCAAGCCACAGGTGCCAGCGTCCGGCAGGTCAGTGTCAGGGCTGTGGCTGGTGCAGAAGTGGGAAGAAGGACACAGTGTCCTTCTCGGGCCCTCACCAAGTCCCCGCCAGCTGCAGGCAGCCCAGGCAGGGTGGCAGAGGGCTGGGCACGGACCGGACACGTGAACAGGTTCCGCCCAGAAGGGGGAGGCCAGGTTCAGGACGTCGGTGCCCATCCCCTCTGTGCCCTGTGCTCTCGCTCCTTCCTGGAGCCGGGGAAAGGTGCAGAGTGTCTGTCTACCCACAGCAGCATCCTCGCCCGGTGGTGTGGTTTTATCTCCACCTCCCAGGTGAGGCTGCAAGAAGTTTGGGCAAGCAGCAGGGCCATCTAGCTAGCGCCAGGTCTAGAGACTGGTCTCCTGTCCCACAAAACCAGGGAGTTTTCCACAAACCACCCCCGCCTCCTGGGCTGACAACACATGGGGCCTTGTAATGCAAAAAATGTGACGCGCTATGACCATAGCATGTTTATAAAACATTCATTATAGAAAGTTTATTAAAAATGGAAACATTTTAGAAAGAATTTATTAATCAGCTATGATACTATCCCGTCATCCTGGGATTAATTGATTTATGTATTTTCCTACATTTTATTTCTTTGTCTTCCACTGTCTCTCTCACCTCTGTCCTCAGCTCTTTCTGTATAATGCAGTTTGAATTATTAAACAGTTTAGATCCTTTTTTCTCAGTATTATTTTATCATGAAATGTTTCCATTTCTTTACACGTTGTTTGGGAACCTATTTTTAAATTGAAAAATCGAATCCTGTTGTGGAAGACGAAGAGGGCAGGGTCCAGAGAACAGAGATGACCCTGCCGGTGAGCAGGACAGCCAGGGCAAAAATGCGGGGAGGACGTACTACCAACATCCACCTAGTTGCTCCCGGTGTATTTATTTAATCCTACTGACAGGCACTTAGGTTGTTCCCGAATACTGGCCGTTGTAAACACTACGAGTGGAAATCCTTCGACATAAATCCGTGTGAAACTGCCTGTTGATTTCCGTCCACGAGGTCCCAAGAGAAGAGTCACAGATCAGACGAGGTGGCCCCTCCCAAGCTCCTGACACCCACTGCCAGATCAGCCCACAGAGAGGCTGCGGGGTCGTGTGCCCACCTCTCAGCACCATGACGAAAGCCTGTCTCGTTGCGCCTTTGCCAACTGAGTAGTAAGACCTGTAACTTTTTTTTTCCTTTTTGGCCAGTTTAAGAAGCAAGGATTTTTGAGTCATCACTTTGGTTCTGAAATATTAATACCTGACTCCACTCATTGACACCTTCGTCCTGAAGCTCTAAATCCATGAGCTAGAAGGCCCTGGCAGAGCCACGCCGGGGTGTGAGGCGATGGAGAGACTGGTGCTCTTTCTGTGAAAGCAGCCAGTCCGCTTCGGAGAGCCCCGAGTGGGGGCTGGGACCAGCTCTCCGGGCAGTTATCAATCTCTGCCGCCTGTGGGGGGTTGGCTCAGAGGCCCGAGGGGGAACTGGGAGCCGGGAAGTGGCACTGAGATGTCTGATGAGAACTCTGGGTGGGGGAAGGGCTTACAAACTCTGCCCTGTGATTGAAGGAAACTCGAGATAAGGAGCCTACCCCTTTCAAAGAGCAAATGGTCCCAGTCAAGAACCTTCTTTACCCCCGGTGGTGGGGGCTGTGGCTTTAGGGGGCTGGAAGTTTGTGAAGCTGGTGGTGGCTTGTCCCAGCCAGACCCCCAGTGCCTGGCCACTCTGTCTATTACTCAGTAGTCCCCGACTCAGATGACATGGGCCATCTCGAAGAAGGAGGATGATCCTGCCCTGGACAAACGAACAAACAAACAAACAAACTGGAGAACAATACAAGGGTGTCTGGTGGGTGGTGTGGAGCCTCCTGCTGGAGCTCACTTAGAAAGCCTTCAATTCCAGAGTCAACGACTTAACCCACGACCTCTGGCTTCTGCTCCCCAGGCTTATTTAGACTTTTTTTTAATGAGGTGAAATAAACATACCATTAAATGAACCATTTAAAGTGTACCAATCAGGCCTGGCCAGGTGACTCAGTTGGTTAGGGTGTCGTCCTGCGCACCTAAAGGTTGCTGGTTCTATTCCCGGTCAGGGCACATACCTAGGTTGCAGGTTGCCCAGTCAGGGTGCATACAGGAGGCAACCAATTGGAATTTCTCCCTCACATCGATACTTCTCTTTATCCCTCCCTTTCTCTCTCTCTAAAATAAATATAACCTCAGGTGAGGATTACAAAATAATAATAAATAAAGCTTAGAAATTAGTGGCATTTTGCACATTCACGATGTTGTACAATCACCACCTCTAACAAATTCCAAAACATCTTTATTGTCCAAAAAGAAATCTCTAACCCATTTGTTGTCATTCTCCAGTCCCCCTTCCCCCTTCCCCCCAGCCTCCGGAAACCACTGATGTGCTTTCCGTGTCTATAGATTTATGGATCTGTCCGTTCTAGATATTTCGTATCAGTGGAAGTATATGATAGGTAAGCCTTTCGTGGTCAGCTCCTTTCACTGAGCATAATCTTTTCAGGGTTCATCCGTGCTGAAGCGTGTATCAGTACCTCCTTTCTATGGCTCCGTAACATGCCACCGTGTGGCTACACCACGTTTGCTTGTCCGCTCATCTGTTGGTGGACATGGGTCCTTTCTAGCTTTTGGTGATTGTAAATAATGCTGCCGCGAACATCTGTGTACACGATTCTGCTTCAATGCCTGTTTTCAATCTTTTGGGGGTGCACCCAGGAGTGGAACCGCTGGGTCATATGGTGAGTCTATGTTTAATTTCTTGAGGAACTGCCAGACGGGTCCCATTTCTCTAGATCGGGCTTATTTTAACAGCATCTTTCCAGAGGCGAATCCCTACCATCTTGATCTACATAATCTCAGTGTGGGACCGTGGGGACAGCAGCGCCCCCTGCGTGGTTCTGGAGTGGGCACTGTATGGACTTGTGATGGGCACCAT
Organism: Glossophaga mutica; assembly: GCA_039655065.1. Classification (NCBI taxonomy): domain Eukaryota; kingdom Metazoa; phylum Chordata; class Mammalia; order Chiroptera; family Phyllostomidae; genus Glossophaga; species Glossophaga mutica. The sequence goes on from CM077315.1 coordinate 29,413,752, forward strand.
GCCCTGACAATCTCCTGCCTCCGTCTCCTTCTTTACACGATGGGAGCACCAAATCCTAGTTGCAGGCTGTTCTGAGTGCCGTGCTGGGCGCAGGAGCCGCTATGTAGAGAATGGCTGTTAGGTCCCACCTGCAAGTATGTTGGGGACTCACAGGTTGCGTCCCAGTGTGGGAACCCCCAAGCCCATGTTCTTTTCACTATACTACGTTGCTATAAATAATGTGAAATGTACTGTTATGGTAGAACCCTATATAAGACTGGAAAGAATACCCAAATGTGCTTCTAATGTGTAAAGGAGCACCGAAAGGTAGGGGACTTGAACCGGGCTGGTTCTCGTGTGCTGAGGGGCAGCCGCTGCCCCAAACTGATGGCTGTCCAGGATGGACTGGATGTGGCCATGTCCTCGGCCTGGCGGGCCCTGTATACAAACCTTCAAGGGCTAAATAAATGCAGTAATTTACTGAGAAAAGGCCTCTCAGGGCCACCTCCGGCACTGAGGTCTGAGGACTTATGGGACAAAGCCAGCATCCATCTTCTGCCCTGACACGTTCCTGTCAACAGTTACCTTAATGGAAACAGGACTCAGCAGGACAATGTGGCCGTGCTCTCCTTGGGCAACAAGGAGGAGGGAGGGCTGCAGGGAGGGGTGGTGGGGGAGGTGGGGGGGAGGGCACTCTTTTCTCCCCCCCAGTCATCCCACAGCCCTGCGAGTCCCTCAGTCTTACAGCACCAGAGGCCGGCGTCTGAGGAGGACAGGGTCACGCCCTGCCCAGGGTCAGAGGCAGGTGTTCCCTGAAAGTCCAGACTCCTGCAAAGACTCCAAGACTGGGTGCCCTGCAAGGCCTAGGCTGGTCCAGGGTTGGGTGCAGGAAGTCCCAGAACCAGAGACCAGGCAGGGGACTCTGGGAGGAGGACAGGGACACGCCCGGACCGTGGGCAGAGCTCTGTTCTAGACTGTGCTCCTCCGGACGCGCTGTGATCTCCCTTCTCTCCAAGGGGCACGTTTTATCTCTGAAATGAAGATAAGCAACTTGCACCTGGCGGAGCTGTGAGATCAAACTGAAGCAAGGAAGGCCAGCAAATGCTTCCTGAGAAGCATAAATCCCTTTGCATCTGTGAAAAAGGGAGCTTAGGCAGCTGTCGTCCAATAGAAATATAATTCAAGCCATGTATATAATTTAAAGTTTTCCTAACCACATTAAAAAAAGTGAAAAAGATAGATGGAATTAATTTAATAAATATACCATCCTATAATTAACATAAAAATTATTGAGATATTTAAAATCTTTGTGCTAATTAATCAAAATACAGTAGGTATTTTGCACGTCCAACGTCCCTCTTTCGGACCATCCACGTTTCAAGCTCACCGACCACGTGTGGCTAGGGGCCACCGTGCTGGACAGTGTGGGACAGTGCGTTCAGTTTTCAGGCCAGGGAAAGTCCCACCTCTGGGGACTTCGGGCCACCACCAGTTTGTTTTGACTGGACTGGACGCTCACCATGTGGACCACGAGCTCCTTCCTCTACATCGCATTGCTGACCTCTTGCAGGACGGACTGCATCCACGTCTTTGACTTTTCTGTGCCTCCCTGGGGTTCCAGCATGGGGGGCACCCGTCAGAAGCCCTGTGGGCACCCACTGTGGGACAGCCTCTCCACCCCACCTATTGGCCTGATGCACGGAGACCAGGTGTGTGGCTTTGGTGCTGTGCTTCGGGCTTTGAACAAATCAGACGAGTCTTAAGATCAGGATTGGAGGAACCATAAAAGGAGAAGTGTGAAGGGCAAAGAAAATAAACACACGTGTGTGCTGGGGCCACGGGAGTGTGTATATTTGCATGGGGTGGAGGGCAGGAGACAGGCTGCTGAATTTATGAAAGGTTCGAGTTAATCCCTGCTGTGAGCAGAAACCCCAAATGAGGAGTCAGGGAAGGACCCCAGAAGGGCGCATGCCTCAGACCTCTTCTGCCATCGTTCATTCACCCCTGTGCCCAGGCCCCCTTGATTTACAAGCATCGGCAGAATCCCTGTGATGTGCAGGTGCTGTGCTCACATGAGGGGTGGAGGTGGGAAGCCAGGGGCTGGGCAGCCCCCAAAGAATTTCACCTCAGTTCACTTCCCCCGTCCTCTTGTCTGCCCCATCAGCTCCCAGAATCTGTCCTCCGGTTTCACAGATGAGGACTCCAGGTGCAGAGCGCACGGCGCTCTCCGCTTCAGCACGCACGGGGCGGTGGGTGAACACTCCCCGGTCAGGCCCTGAGCTTGCCGCCTACGAAGGGGAACAGAGCCCGTGTGGGCGTGAGCGCCTCCCGTTCAAAAGAGAAGGCTGAGGGAGCTTCCAGAGGCGCAGATGTCTGGGCCCCCTGGGCGTTCTCACTCTTTGGTCTGGGAGGGGACGGGGCATCGGAGTCCCTCTTCGTTTGTTTGTTGTTTTTGTATTGTCCCTGGCGATTCTCCTGAGCAGTCTGGGTTGACAAGCTCTGCCCTAACCCTTTGCCACTCAAAGTGAGGTTCTCATACCTGTGGCAGGGTGTCTCTCGGGAGCCTGTCGGAAAGGCCTTCCCTGGGTTTCATGCCTGACTGCCGCTGTCCTGAAAATTTGTAATTGTTGAACAGGGGCTCCACATTTCCATTTATCCCTGGGCGCCCTGATTATGCAGCCAGCCCTGCCTGGAAGATCTCTTCCTCCCACAAGCTCAGGCTGCTGACTTGGCTTCCAGAGCCAACGCGAGCTTTCTGGATGTTGTAAAATACAGATTGCTGCCTGTAACCGCGCGAGTTCTATAACCCGAGGTGATCAATCTGAACGAGTAAACACAGGGCAGAGAATCAAAACCAGCCACGGTGTGAAAGCGGGTGGACAGCAGCTCCTTGGCCGGGGCCCTGAAGGGCGAGGGGCAGGACTAGACCCCCTGGGGAGCCCCAGCAGCGTCATCTCGGGCCTCAGGACCCCCGCCACCGTCACCGTGTCGGAGGACTGGTGGCTGCGTGCCGCCAGCGCCTCCGAGTTCCTCCCCGACCTCCTCCTCGCCTCTCCCCACCCAAGCATTCCCTCTCACCCGTCTGCTCTGTCATCGCCTCTAACCATCTCTGGGGGGCAGAAAAGTGGCCCCCAAAGATGCATTCACACTCTAGCTCCCAGAACCTGTGACTGTGACCTTAGTTGGGGAGAGGGTCTTTCAGATGTAATTAGGGTTAGAATCTTGAGGCGAGGTGAACCTGGATTACCTGGATGGGCCCCACAGGGGCCCTTAAAGGAGATGGGAGAGGCAGAGAGAGGAGAGACAGCCGTGGGAAGATGGGGCAGGGACCGGACTGAGGCAGCCACAAGCGCAGGGACACTGGGGACTACCAGGGGATGGAAGAGGCTGGAAGGATCCTCCACCAAGAGCCTTCAGAGGGAGCGTGCCTGATGACACCCCAACTTCAGACTCTGGCCTCCAGAGCTGTGAGAGAAGGAACTTCTGTGTTTCCATCCACTCAGTCTGTGCTCATGGCTTATGGCAGCCCCAGGAAACAAATATGCCATCCAACTTTCTCTCTGTTTTACTCTTTGAAAGCTTGTCCACGGGCTGCCCCCATTTCAACTGTGAAGAGGCAAGGATTCATTTGTGTTGTTCACAGGCGCAGCCCCGGTGCCTGAGAAAAAGAAAACTCTAGCCCCGACGCCAGGGAGAGAGGAGTGCTCTGGTTCTCGGAGCCCTGAGTCTCCGAGTGCAGTCTGCGGAGCGGTGGCCTGGGGACCCCCAGCCCCGACCCCAGTGGGAGCAGCCCTGGGGCTGTGCCGAGGTTGGAGGTTGAATCTGCCTCAACCTCCACTGCCCGGGTTGTGAGGCACCTCCTCAAGCCTGTTTTGTGGTTTACGAAGCTGCAGGAAATGGGGAGGGGGTCTCCAGTCCCTCTCTCTAGCGCTCCCTCTCATTGTCATGCATCCTTTCACCAGCCCCTGATGTCCCTGGTCCCCGCTGCAAGCTCCCAAGGCCTTGCCTTCCCTGCCCCCATGTCACAGTCCACCATGCTCACCCTCAGTGGTGCCCCAGATGGGATGGGGCGAGGGGGGCCCTTGTCTTTGTCCTAACTTGGCTTGCTCTGACTCACAGATTCTCTAGTAACTGTTATCTGGTCCCCCCTTCAGACTCCGCCTTCTCTGCCCTCTCTCTGGCCCTGTGGGCTGACCTGCACGGACCCCTTCATCCCACCCAGCCTCTGCTTCTGGCTGGAGCTGCCAGCGAGGGCTCAATGAATCATGAGAACGGCAGGGAGGCTGTGGGTTCTCTGCTCCCACCCCACTGGGCGGCCTTGTTCACTGTGTGCTCCCACCTAATGCCACAGTTCTGCTTGAAGCCCTCTCCACGCAGACACCCTGCCTTGGTCCCTATCACCTCTCCGTCCCCGCGTCTCTGCAGGTCCCCAGTGCTGCCTGCCCACGGGTGTACCACCCCTCACCCTGTCCATGAACCTTGCCCACACCTTGCCAACACTGTCATTATTAAGCCCTCTTCACTGTAAAACCCAATTTGAGCGGTCATTTATTTCCAGTCTGGCAGGCCCCCAATTGTCCTGCATCCCCAATCAGGCAATTATTGGGGCCACCTGCCCAAGCACCTGATGCCTGGCAGGGGCCTGGGGCTCCCCGTACATCACCTCTCTCCTCAGAGTCCTGCACAGCAGTCCCCCACCAGAGCGTGAGCTCCAGGGGACCGGGGTTTGCTTTGGTTTTCATTAGAATTTGTATTAAGACCACTGTAAGTGAAATGTCGTCGTAAGAAGTAATCCAGAGAGATCAGCGCGCCCTCCATCCAGTTTCCTGAATGCGGATCTGTGTGTGTGTGTGTGTGTGTGTGTGTGTTTCCATGCTCCATCACACATGTAGGTTCGTGCATACGCCACCACAGTCATGGTACACCTCCATGAGGATGTTTTTCATCCAATTTCTTTAGAATTTTAGAAAGATTTTATTTATTCATAGACAGAGGGGAAGGGAGGGAGAAAAGAGGGAGAGAAGCATCAGTGTGTGGTTGCCTCTTGCACACCCCCTACTGGGGACCTGGCCTGCAACCCAGACATATGCCCTGACTGGGAATCGAACCTGCGACTCTTTGGTTCACAGGTTGGCGCTCAATCCACGGAGCCACACCAGCCAGGGCAGAATTTTTTTATTAGTCTGATTTCTTCAGGAGTCTTCTAAAATCTGCTTTCCTCCCCACTTTATTCCCCGTGCCCAGAAGTATGCCTAGCATGTAGGAGAAGCTCAGAACAGATTTGCAGGCAGAACATTGGGTGCCTTTCATCCTCACAACACCCCGATTCTGGGAATGAGGGCACGGGGGCCAGAGACAGCCCCGTGTTCCCAGGCTAAGCACAGATGTGGATTGCCCCCGCTCTGCTGGCTTGCAGTCGGGGCTCTTTCTGCACTGCCTGCTACTCCCGGTGGGCTGGCATTATTGGAATCGAAATGCAGGAGGGTCTGTGCATCCTGTTCCATTTCAGCCTCTTTCCCCATCCATCTGCCGCAGCCTGGACACACCCTTTCCCTTCTGACTGCCCGGCGGCCCAGCGCCCGGCGGCCCGGCGGGTCGGCCCTCTCACAGCTGTGCTGGCCGGGCTCCTCTGTGCTCATCCAAGGCTGATAAAAGAGCTGGGCAGGACGCAGTGGAGCCTGGAGCCTGGAAGGCCTGATAACTGGCTCTGCTTTGATGTTTCTCAAGTTCAGAACGGACCCAGGCCCCCTGGGCCAGCCTTGCACGCTTGTTTATTTTTGTCCCTGTGTAGGCTTTTTCGATTTCCCCTTCCCAAGTGGGGCAGCCATCATTACTGCTGTCATTACCCTATTGGAAATGTTGCTAAACGAGCTCTCCTGCTCCACCCCACCCCTCCCTCCAGGCGACGGAGGAAGGCCACCCACGACGTCAGAACTTCCCTCCATTTAATTTTAGTCGCAGGATGTAAGTTTGAATTTCATCACAATTAAAAAAAAAAACCAATGAGACTGGCCTTTCCTATCCAGACCTGCGGCCCTATCTTTGACGGGGCAGTTCAGGAGCTGCCTGAGTGTCCCCAAGAACTGAAGGTTTAGGGGGAGGGGATGGGAAGGGGGAAGACTACAGAGCAGTTTCGCAAGAAAACTCGAAGCACTGTCCTAAGTTACATTCCAAATGAGTTAGATCAGAAAAAGACAGCTAAGCCATGTCCTTCTCATAAATACCAGTAAGTCACTCAGAGGGCACTGGGAGAACCCCACTATTTCCTCTTTGAGGACACAGATGGACCCTGGATCAGAATGTTCTAGATATTAAGGACACACCTGCAAAGACCCTGACGATTATTATAAAATCCCTTCCCAATATGTCTTGCACATTGCCTTTCTGTACGTAATGTCTGTGGTTTTTTCCCCCTGTTCTTTTCTTTTTTAATTGTTGTTTTCCTGGATTTTATAAATCCAAGTGTAACACGCACAGGTAGCACATGGGCGCATGTGCACACACGCTCGAGCACACGCCCTCTGTGTGTGCCCACCACCTCTCCTTCCCAGCAGCTTCCCCTTCTCAGTCTTTGGAAAATGTTGCAACAGGGTTTGATCGTAATGAGATTCAAGTGGGCAGTCTGGCCCGGGGGTCTGTGCCAGCTTCCACGGCCCGGCCGGAGTGTCTTCTTTCTTCATCATGTCCTCCCTGTCTCCTTTTATAGTTTCTGTTCTCCCTTCAGGGCGGTAATAAATGTGTTCTCAGTGAATTTTTTTCCAGTCTATCCTTACTGAGAACATCAGGAGAGAGGAATACGCCTGCATCTCAATCCCTTAAGTCTACAATTTGGGGGGAGCAAGGTCTAGTCAAGGGGCTGTCAACAGAAATGAGTTTACATCCATAAAATGATGCTCCATCCCATCTATAGTAAAGGAAGCATAAATTCCCAGCACAAGTAGACTTTTAATCACTGTCTCAGGGTTGCTACATGTGGTCACATGTGCTGTCTGCTGCACAACCTCAGGGGACGCCATTCACATGGAAAGGCAACACTGCGCTATGGGTTGGATTAGCAGAGATTGATATGTGTGCTGGACTGGGTGCGGGATCAGGTGCTTTCCCACATTCCTCACTAGAGTGGGATTCGGTCCAGCCCTTTGGGGCAATCATTTGATGCTTACTATCAAAATCGAAAACACTTTCTCTGGACCCTGTAATCCCCCCTTTGGCAATTTGCCCCACAGTGATAGTATGCAGGTACGCTCAGAAGTGTGCACAGGTCTGCTTATTGATTGAAGTGCCATTTGTAGTAGCAAAAGTTTGTTGGAGACAAACTACGTGCTTGTTCACAGGGGATGAGTTGACGCAGTCATGGCGTGCATGTCTGTGAGATGGAAAGTGGTGCAGCCATTGAAGTAAAGGGGCAGATCCAAAGCACACCAACGGGACCATCTCTGCAGCGTATCAGTGAGAACCTTGAGTGGTACACGAGGATGCATGCCATCTACTCCTCTGATGAGTCGGGCAATGCTGGGCAAGTGATTTAACCTCTTGGGGCCACACTTTCCTCATCTGTGAAATGGGAACGATCAATAGCACCTACCCTGTGAGGCTGTGAAGGACATTTCATGAATCAATATATGGTAAACATTTAGGAGAGTGCTTAGTTTATAGAAAGTGCTCTGTAATCATTAGTTATTATTATTATCATCATTACCACCATCATCACATCATAATTATCATCATCATCATCATCATCAGAAAGAAGCCCCACATGTGCTGATATAGGCATAAGAAAATCCTGGAAGAATACCTCAGAACCACAGGTGGCAGGGAGTGCTGTTCATAGGAAACTAGAAGACTAAAGGTCAGGATGAAGCAGAGGAAGACTCCTTTTAAGTTGTGCCCTTGGAATTTTTATCATGCCTATACTTTCATTTTTTTCAATATTTTAAATAAAAATTTGCAAACCTGTAGAAAGGTTGAAGTATTGAACAGTGAATGTCTGTGTACCTACTATCTCAGCTCTGCAATTACCATGTTGCTCCAGTTGGTTTACCACTCATCCATCCACCCACCCACCCATCCACACCCCATCCACCCACCCATCCATCCATCCATCCGCCCACCCACCCACCTACCCACCCATTCTTCTGTCTATCAATCTCTTATTTTTTGATACATTTCAAAGTAAATTGCAAATATCTATGTACTTCCCTCCTAAATGCTTTTGCCTGTACATCATTAACTAGAATTCAGTATTTGTTTATGAGGTTTTTTTTTTTTTGTAATGAACTATAGAAATAATCTCTGAAAGTATCATCTTGAGTTTTCATTTTTGGATAAAATCCACACAGAGTTAAATGCACAGATCTGAAGTATCCATTTGATGGTTTTGATAATGCATTAACCTATTGGGAAAAGAAATTATCTACTAATAAAATGTGGCTGAGAGAGAGAAGAGAAAACTAAGACAAATCAAAATAACATTTTGAACCCACAGAGAGGAAAAAACCATCATGAAGTCAACACGTTAACTTATCTAGCAGAGAGGGATTTGCAAGCGATAAAGATTTTTCCAGATGGGTCTCAGTGATGGACTGTTCTATCCCCAGAAAGCATGTCTCTGTTTGGACCCTTCCTAGCTAAGATTCTCGGGCAGGAAGCATAGTAATAAGCAGGGTGCTGGCATCATCCTGCTGGAGTTGAACTCTCAGTGTCTTGGCTGGATAGCTATGTCATCTTGGAGAAGTCACTCAGCTTTCCTAAGCCTCAGCTTCCTCATCGGGAAAGACGCTGCTTCCTACTTGCTGGGGTGGCCAGAGGAATTTTGTGAGCGTGTTTACAAAAGCATCTGACGCCTAGTAGGTGCTCCTTGGATTTGTCTCTCGCTATAAATCACACATCTATCTCCCTGTCTTTGCTTTTTAAAAATTTTTCCTTTTTAAATTGAATCAGAAGGAACCAAACAATGCAAAGTTAAGTTTTTCATCCCTTGGGGAAAACATCATCTCTCCTGACGGTGTTGCTGCCCTCCCCGTCCTCTGCAAAAATCCAGGGAAATGAATCAGCCTGCAGCCTTTTGCTCTTTCTAATTCTTTGATTACTACATGATTGCAGCATGCACTCAGTCCGGGGCTAAAAATCGAAAGAAAACAAAAATTCTTGAGTCATTTCCAGATACTGAATTTGACACCACTATTTCTCTCTCAGTTTTGGCAAAACCTACAAAATGAGTGACCAAGAAGGGTAAACAAGTTTAGGTAAACACTCTATATACTGATTCATGATTTAAGTACATCAGTTAACATTTAGCTTCATTTACCACAGTGTTTTAATGTCATTAAGAAAGTAACTTCTTAGGAAAACTAAGAAAGTCTGTTTTTAGCCCAGACATGCAATTAAGGGAATTAGTAATGCGATACAGCGTCCTCAGGAACTCCGATAGAGGAAGAAATCTCGTGCAACCCTTTATAAAGACGCTCTTACAGCCCACGCCGGAGTTCACCGAGCTTCAGTCTGAGGGCAGCAGGGAGGGGGAAAAAAAAAGGAAATCGCTGCTGCCTCAGTGCTGAACAGCAGCAAGAAAGGATTTGCAACCGTGTGCAGGTATTAAATTGTCATAAAATCAGGGTCCATTCTGGGAAATTAAGTCGCTTTCCTGTCTGGATCATAGCCTCTCTGAAGCTGTCACTCCAGGTTGGCCAGGATGCATGTGTGCGAGACCAGGGAGGGTTTTGGTTTTGTTTTTTTTTTTTTTTTTTGGCTGCAGTTGGGAGAATGGAGAATGAATTCTTTTTTGGGGGGGGGGTTGGTTAGTTTCTGGGTGCTGGAGATCCTCTAGGGTCAGGGCTTCTCTGCTTAGGGACAGTCGACATTTGGTGCTGGACGGTTCTCTGGGGTGGGGCTGTCCTGTGCATTGTTGCGTGTTGAGCTGTGTAGCATCCCTGGATTCTACCCACTAGTCACTGCAGCACACCCCCACCCCCATTGTGACAACCCAGACTGCCTCCAGACACTGCTGAGTGCCCCAGAGGCAAGATCACCCTTGAATGAGAACCATGCTATTAGTTAATACACTGGTTTTGCAGATGGGGAAACTGAGGCCAAGAGAGGGAAGCTAGAAGAGTCAGGCCTGGGAGCACAGGCTACCGAGGCAGGAGGTGGCGCGTGGCAGTGGTGCATCGGGCTGCAAGGACCAAAGCTCAGACCTGCCACTGAGTTGCTGTGCTCTTAGGGACAAGAGTCTTGGCCTCCCTGAGGATCTGTCCCTTATGGTCACAACAGGGACCGGCAAGGTGCCTGCCCTGGGCAAGGCACACAGGTCACTCCTAGAGATGGCTGTGAACACAGAGCCACAAGGAAGAGCAGTCAAGGGCACTGATTTGAGTCCAACATTTGGGTTCACATCCTGACTCAGGTCTAGCTTGGTAGGTTGGGGCAAACTTTTTAGCCTTTCTGCACCTCAGCTTCTCATCTAGAAAATGAGGGTGTCACCCCATGCCTCCCTCATAGTGCTCCCTCAGGAGAATGGAACAAAATACAGTCACACCTCCGGACTCGCTGGTTTCAGAACTCTTCAAACCTTGTATCCATCGTGTTTTGACAAGAAAAAATTTTTCAGCACTCAACACTTGCTTGGGACTCATCGCACTTGCTAGACCTTGTATGAGTCACATTACGGCCCCACCGAAGAAAAGGTTTCACTGTTTGGTACTTGTCAGTTCCAACACTCATCATGAGCTCCAGAGTGAATTAAGGCCTAGTACTGAGGTACCACTGTAATGTACACAGTACTCTCAGCTCAGTGCTCTGCACAACTCAGGGTCAGATCTACTTAGCTATTACCGCCGTTGTCGAGGTTGGTGGTGGTCAGTGGTGTTAGGTCGGGGGGGCGGGAAGGGGAGAGGAACGGAGACCTGATCCAAGTGGCCAGTTGTATCTGAGAGTGGCTCAGCTGCTGGCCTAGCCAGGAGTTGCTTCCTCTCACCCTCTCTGTTTTTCAGAATCCACAGTGCCCTGACACCCCTCTGATAGTCCATTTGGCTCTGTCCCCTTTAAATTCTTCCTTGGTTCTTCCAGTCCTCACATCCCTTCTCCCTCCAAATCCCAAGTGGTTAGAACTGGTCACAAAATTACAGTACCTGCTCTTACTGCATTTGTATTGGCACTGGCATCTCAGAGTCCCAGCCAGAGCAGAACCGGCCTCTCAGGGCGGCTGTGAGAGTGACCTTGGCCGAATCCTTTAACTTCTCTGTTTTCAGTTTCTTCATCTGTGCAGGGGTGTGATAAGGAGACCTTCTCTACGGGGCTGGGAGCAAAGGGTCCTTACTCTCTGAGCAAGTCCTATGTACCACCTTATTTTTTTGTAACCTTGACCCTGGGAACCCAACATGATGTTGAGCATGTTCTAGGTGACTAATCAATGTCGAACATTAGAAAATGTAGGAATAAGAGGTTGGGTCTGTACCTCTGGGTAGGGGATCGGGGGACGGCAGAGGGAAGGTGGTGGTCTATTCCTTTCTTTCCAGAAATAAAAAGTGAGAAAGATAGGAATTATTGTTTGGATTTAATGTGGGTACAGCAAAGATTATTTTCCTGGAGGGGGCAGGTCATCCATCCACCCACCTGTCTGTCCATCTATCCATTCATCCATCTGCCCACACATCCGTTCATTCACCTGTTCATCCATCCATCCATCCCTCCCTCAAAAACACATTCCTACCAGGTGCCAGGTACTGGTTGGTCCAGGCTTTGAAGATGAAGAAGTACTTCAGTACCCATTATTTCACAATAAAGCCTGACCCAAAGACATAGCATGGCATGCTTTTTGAATGAATGGGTGAATAGATAGGTGAAGAAATGAATGGCATCGGGGTGGACTAGTTTCAGTAAAACCAACCAATAGTTGCCTCAGGCCTCCGACATCCCAGGCCTTTGGTTCTGTCTGTGGGCCCCGGGTTCCTGCAAGCAGAGGATCAGGAGTGAAGTGAGGGTGGGAGGGTGGAAAGGCGTCTTCCCAGACACATGGGACTCTTCTCGGGCCATGTGGTGTTGGTCTGTGACTGGGGAACATGCTCTTTTATACTCGCGCGCCCTTGAAGCCCAAGAAGATCCCATATTCATGTTGAGTTGCTTCACCCTCTCCAGCTGAGCCAGCTGGGGAGCTGGCGCACCATCTGGCCACTTCCATTCCCTTCTCTGTTGAGCTCAAAATCTCCATCCTTTTCCCAGGGGGAGGAAAAACAGTAAGAAAAGCCAACCACATTGTAATGCTTGTTGGCCCGAAGACACCAAGCTGCATTTGACATTTGGGGGGAAGTCAGGGAGGGGTGGGGAAGAGTTGTGTTGTTATTCATCACTGGCCCATGAACTTGTGAGCAAATTGAAAGAGAACGCTTAACTTATTTAAATGAATGGTTATCAATGTCATTGCCCATGTCATATCAGATGCCCGGTTGAAATGGGACTGGAAGGGCCTGAGCAAGATCAGCAGTTTGTGGTTCCTCCCTGGTCCCCACCTTCTCCGAGGTGTGGGAAGGATGGAGTGGCGTGAGCTAATCAAGGTGTTTCCAAGTCAGTCCAGGCAGTCCATCCTCAAGTGGTTTGACCTCCACCCACACCTTGTTTATCACTCCTTGAGGAAGATGGGGAGGCCAGACTCCACTCCCTGATTTCAGACCCCAGCTCTTTCACCTTGTAGCTGCAGGCAGGTAAGGTCCAGGATGTGAGGGGAAAGGTTCGACTCCTTCAGAACTGTGCCTGCCTGATAATTATGGGACATTTGTTGAGCAACTGCTTTGGACCAGCACTCTGTTAAGTTCTTTATGTAGGTCAGCTTCACTGGCCTCCACAAATCCCAAGGGTACATTTTGTCCATAATTCGTAAGATTCAAGCAACTAGACAGGTCACACAGTAGGGCCAGGACCGGACCCCAGACTTAGCGCTTTTAGAGGGTCCACATTGGGTCAGAGTGAAGCTGAGTGCTGCGGACAGGGGTTGATTGGCTTCAGCAATGCGGGTGGCGATGGCAGGGCCAGCTCCCCATTCTGCAGACAGAGAGCCTGGGGTGCGTGTGTGGGAAGGAGCTCGGCCAGATCCCCACGTCTCTGCTTCTAACGAGCGGGCTGAAATGGTGTCCATCCACAAGATTTCCCAGAGAGTAGTCCAGAGGCCTGAGACAGCCTCTTTCCTTAGAGAGGAGAGAGGAGGGTAGGGCAGACAAGTCGTGCGAGATCTGAAATCCAGTTCTGTCCACTTACTGGGATAACGCAGTGTGTTTATGGCCTTCCGAACAGGGGTGGACATTCGGGTGTTCCCCAACTCTCAGCCCTTGGAGAATGCGCCCTAATATCCATGGTAGGGAGGACAGAGGCCTTCCAGGGTACGGCGACAGGATCGGCCTCGCTCCACGGAAGGGAAGCCCAGTGCCTAACCTCAGAATTCGAGAAACACCTTTAAAAGTTGAGGTGAAAGGTCTAATTCAATCCAGTAACATCTTTTTCTTTCGCTTGTTTTTTTCTGTTCATTTCCCCCAGATATCAAGCCCAGGATGGAAGAGCACTTCAAATCTCATTTATAGGACGGAATTTTCTTTTCTTGTTTCCTAGCAGAGACCAATTCTGGACGAATAACTTGTGACCACAGAAACACGACACCAAAGGCAACAGCGCTGGGTGGCAAATTTCTCCGTCACCACAAATATCCTTTCTCCTCGAGGACAAGATTGGAAGCATTTGGGGTTGTTTGTGTCTCCCATCTTCAACCAGGCGGAGGCGGGGCCGCCCCAGTAGCAGCAACGTGCAGCTCCGACGTTTCTGTCCCCCAGCACTGCCCGCCTGTCACCAGATTCGCATTTCCCATTTCGTTACACTTTTCCAAAGTGCCGACAGATTCTTTAGTCCTGAGTGTGAATGGCCTCCTTGTGCGGAGGAGGAGGGGCCTAGTGTAGTATCCCAGGATTCCATGTGGTCGGTTGGATCTGTGTGTTGTGAGGACAGAAAGGAGATTACCCAGGGCCCCTCGTCTGCGTTCTCTAGTCCCCAGTTTGCCCTGGCACCCGTAGTCTTCGGGGCCTGCCTTGTCAGAGTTTGGATCTGCTTTGGCTGTAAAATCGAGCCATGCTGTAAAACCCCAGGGGCGCCGTGTTCCGGCAGTTGCGTAATGATGAGGTTTTCACGAACATTAAACCAGTCCTCCTCCTCCACAGGAAGATGCGGCCTCCCCTAGCTCCCATCGCCAGCGGAGAAGTGCAAAGTGCCAAGAAAATAAAGGAACCAAAATGGCGAATACCCATATCATTGTCACTGAGATTCTGCAACTGTTAAAACTCTGTGATTCTTGCTTTATCACTTTTCTTTTCCTTCCTTCCTTCCCTCCTTCTTTCCACCTTCCCATCCATCCATCCATCCATCCAGTCATCTTATTCTTTTTGATAGACTATTTTTTGGAACAGGTTTAAATTTTCAGAAAATTGAGAACATAGTAAGAGAGTTCCCATATACACCCAGTTTCCCTTATTGTTAACATCTTATACAAATATAGTACAGTAGTGCAATTAATGAACCGATTTTGATGTTATTATTACATTATTATTAATTAAAGTCCATACTTATTTTCAGTTTTCCCCAGGTTTTACACAATGTTTCTGCTCCAGGATCCCGCCTGGCATTTAGTCATCACGTCTCCTTAGTGTTGCTTGGCTGGGACAGTTTCTGACTGTCCTTGTTTTTGATGACCCTGATAGTCTGGGGGAATATTGGTCAAGTATTTTGTAAAATGTTGCCTACTGAGATTTGTCTGCTGTTTGCTTCCGGTTAGACTGAGGTCTGTGTTAATATTAATGACTATCCTAGTCCGTGTATGAGCCTCTTGTCAAGCGGGGAATGAGGAAAACGGTCCCATATCTGTATTGTGGGGATGCTGAGTTACAGCTTACAGGTCCTGCCTGGGCTTAAATCTCAGCTCCAGCACTCCCTCATAGGGACTGTGGTCAAGACACTTACTTTCCTGAAGCCTCAGTTTCTCCTCTGTGAAATGGGCATGCACGGAACCTCACTCAGAAGGTTCTGTGAGTGTCCATGCAACTCCAAGCAAAGAACCCTCCCCTGAGAATGCCTATTATCATTGATGTCACCTGTGTCCTGTTTGGGTCTCTCTTTCAACAGTGAACAGTTGGAATAGACGTGACCCCAGTCTTTGATCCAGCCCATGCCCAAATGGTGGGGCTCAGGGCACAGGCTCTGGCTGGACAGCTGAGTCACACTGACGCTTTGAAGAATTATTCCAGAGTCTAAGGGGCAGAGCAACCCCCCCCCCCCCGCCCCCAGAGGTGGCCCACTAAACTCCTGGCCTCTCCTGGAGGCTTCCTTCTCTCTCCTCCCAGGCTGTGTCTTTGGCCAGTAGCTTCCTCATCCTGGGTCGCTCCTGTCAGGCAAACATTTTCCTAATATTGAAGGGAGGAACACAGTTAATCCGTGGGCCTATTTTATTATTTCTGCAAATATTTCTTTTTTTTTATTGGCATGAAAGGAGATAAACCAGGGCAGAGGACGAGCCAGGGCCGCCCAGGGGAGCGCAGCCTTTACGGCCCCACGGGAATCCCAGGCATGCAGCAGCCTTTCCCAACTGCAGCAAGCAGACTCCGGGGGAGGCTCCACATGGTCGTCTGGCTGAAGGCCGCTCGCTGTAAAACCAGAGTCAGGCAGCTAAGGGCACATGGACCGTGCAGTGGTTTCTGGGCTGGAGCGGATGTCTTCCTGGAAACGTCTCTGCATGCAGGAGGCCCGTGATGTTGTCACCAGACATGTGTGACATCTCCTCGTTTGCAAGCTGACTTTGGTTTCCAGAGTGCAAGTGCCAAAACCATGTCTGTCCAAAGGAAATCTGACCTCAATGGGGAGAATGCACGCTCACTCGCGTTTCGCAGTTCTGAGCTCAGGGCAGAACTCTTCACAGATAATAGCCCCTGGACTTCCAGAGCTAGGGGAGGCTTCCAGGATGCATCATAACAGCCGCTGACATTGACAGCATTCTTACTGTGGGACCCGCTCTGAGCTAACTGCTGGAGTCCCTTATCTCCACAGACCTTCCCAGTCTCTCCAGGACCTTTATTGTCCCGATTTCACAGATGAGGAAACAGAGCCCTAAATGTCAAGTCCCCTTGCCCAATACCCAGCTAGAAAGTGGTGGAGCCTGGAATCAGACTGTCAGGCTCTGGAACCTGCTTCCTAATCCTGGCCCCCCAACTGTTGCTCAATGCAGGGCTCCTTAGCCTGGGATTTGTGAACCCCTTAGGGCTTCCCTGGGTGGGCTGCAGGGAGATACGCAAGCCCCCAGAATTTGCATGCAAAGCACAGTACATTTTTGTAGGCAAGGATCTATAGTCTTTTAGAGGGGTCCATGCCCTCAAGGAGGTGAAGAGCTTGTGTACCCATCATTTTTCAGGGAATGAACCAAAAGACATGCTATCCAGCAAATTAGATGTACTCTGGCTTCTGGCCCCCACAGCCAGTCCACCACTTTCTATCTGGTGAGTGAATATGTTTTTAGATATTTTCTATTGAATTTTTTATTCTGTATGAGACACATGGAAAAGTATCAGGTAATATACGTAAAGTTCAATGCAGTATTGCACACTGAATACGCCTGTGTAATCCCCACCCACATCAAGTAGAATGATGCTAGCACCCCAGAAACTCCTTGGAACCCTCCCCAGCAGGCACCCCACTTCTCCTATGGCAGCTGCTCTCCTGGCTCCTCACCTCTGGAGCACTTTCGTCTGTTTGGAGCATTCCATGGATAGAATCATGCAATGTACTCTCTGTGACGAGGCTTCTTCGCACCGCGTGAGATCCACGTGCTGCACTGCCCGGGTCAGTCTTCATTGCTGCGTAGTATTCCCCCACACAACTCTACCAGTGCTGACCTGCACATTCTCCTGCCGAGGGACCACTGGGCAGATTCCAGTTCGGGGCTGTAGAAACAGGGCATGTGTGCACAGTCTTGGGGGCACAGATGTGGTGTGTTCCTGTTGTGTGTGCACCTAGGAGCATAACCGCTGGGCCAGCTGCAGACGTGACACTGCCAAGCCCTTTTCCACAGGGGAAGTTTGCACACCCAGGAGCATCTGCTCACACCCGTGCCAATGTTTAATTTTAGCCATGCTGGTGGGGGAGGGCATAATCTGTATTTTAGAAAACATTAAACAGCAACTTCCCTACTCCTTCATTTTCTTCTTCACGGATGGCATTTTTCTCAGGCATTCTCGTGTCCTGACCCTGTGACATCCTCACAAAGCCAGAGGCTGGATGTAGGCTGACGCTGTGGGCCAGGGCCAAGGCGAAGGGAAACTGTGAGCCTTGGTCCCCATGGGGATGTCTGAGGAGGAGAGGGTGTCCGCCTGAGAAGGATCTTGGGAGCTCTGCCCTCCTTCCCTCTCTTCTGAGGCTGTGTGCAGGGGTCTTGGGGGCAACCGTGTGCTGATTTTGATCCGGAAATCTTGGATGGGAGGGAATGTGCAGTGAAGCCTGCCTGCCTGGACGGTTGGTTTTTGATGAGGCCCTGGGTGGCTGTCCCTAACAGTTCTAAGGCATCTTAGTGGCTTTAGTTTTTACACTGTGTACTTTTTTGTCCATATGACTGAGTCACCAGGACTGGTGGCATCCCTGGCTGGGAGTCCCATGCCACTGCTCATGGCTGCCTTGAGCCAAGGTTCCCAAGAGTGAGTGTGAGCTTGACAGTGGCCATGGTGGCCAATACCTGCCCCATGCTGGGAATTTGATCAGACCTCCACCTTACATATGATCCCTACCAGCCTCGTATCCATTAAGAACAGAAAGATGGCTAGCTTTAGGCATAACCCTCTCCTTGGGTGGCCTGGGAATTCTGGTGTGCAGACCCCTCCCCCTAGGCCACCCACATCTGGGGGGAGGTGGGGCAGAATTGCCTGAGGATCGGTACCTGGCCACAGTCACTCAGAAACAGCCAGCCAGGCCCCGCCCTGTGGTCCCCAGCCCCTGCTGTTTCCTGCATGCCAGCCCCTAGACACAGAGACTATCTCTATCCCCAACACACCTCCCTGGCCGGATGGCAGGGAAAAAAACGTCCCTGAGCCAAAACAGAGGTTGTCTGCCACCCGCTGCTGCAGGCCTTCATTTCATACTTTCACACTTGGTAACGTTGCTGCGGATGGCCCTACGTGGGGCTGAACCCCAAGAATGCACTGCTCCTACTCAGTCAAGACGCTTCCTGCCTCTCTTCTTTATCCCGCCTGTGGGAGGTGTGGCCAAATCTAAGCTGCCCTTGTCAGAAGCCTTGCCCAGGAGTCGGATGAAGAGGTAGACTTTCCCCCTTCTTTGCTGCAAATTGAGCACTCAGTGTTTTACATCTCGAAAGAGTTGGGACTTCTCTGTCGTTGTTTCTTTCCCCTTCTTCCTTTTTCCCTGCTTCCCTATTTTGTGCCACCCCACCTTGCCACCTCACTTCTCCCAGGGCTCCCCCATTACACACACACACACACACACACACACACACACACACACACACACTCCATTTGCAGGAAGTTCCAATCAACACCAGAAGGCGGGCTGAGCAATTTATTACAAGAACACAGGCGTCCTATGGACACATTTCAACTGGCACTAACTCGAGAGAAAGAGAGAGAGAGAGAGAGAGAGAGAGACCATGGGGGGTGGTCCTAGGGTTTCTTTCATTTGTCTAAGCTTATGAAAAAATATACACATGGATGTTGCCACCCACATATCCTGCTTACTATATGTAAATAAGGGAATGTATCTGTATATATTTGTTTATATTTAGGGTGACCATTTAATTTATCATCTAAGTCAGGAAGCTTTTGAGAATGAAAGGGTGCCATTAGTAATGGAAGGTATAATGTGCGCTGTCCCATCCTATTTGTGTATGACAGGCGGTGGCATGCCGGGGACATGGCCCAGCCAGGGAGCTAGCAGGCCTGGGGGACATCCCTGCTTGGGGTGGCCTGTGCTGGGGCGGGAGCAAGGCCAGGCCTCATCTGTCAGCTGACCAGTCCTATGAAGCCGCAGTCAGAGCTGCCCCCCCTTCTCGTCAGCGTGTGGGGGGCTGGATGGTGAGATGATGGAGGCAGTCACAAGACTCAGTGTCTGCCGGGCATGGATTTTTTAACCCCGATGTTGCGACATCCATCCGAATAATCCACTGAATACCTCCCTTTCCATTGAATGCGGGGCTACCACCCGATGGGGAGGAACACGGTGTTTGCACAGTGCAAACAGCTGGTTATTTGGCGCAACAGGAACCTGGCACGCAGGTGGGCCCTTCCTTGTCTTGGGGGGCCAGCTGCGGAGCAGCATTCCTCCTTTCCAGCGGCTGTTCTGGGGCAAAGGGCGTGTGGCTGCAGACAGTTCGCCAGCCCCATCCCTGGGGCAGCGTCCTCCCTGGAAGGAAGGCTGCAGTAATTTTTTGGGGGGCCGTTTGAAATTCTTGCTGCTTCATGGGGGAGTGACAGTGCTCTTTGTGATCAGTTAGTGGCCCCCCTCCCCATGTCTGCCTGTCCGTTTCACAAGCTGCATATTGTACATGTTTTTTATTCAGTGAACCAATTGGCCCATTGCCAAAATAAAGGATGCTTTATCCATAAGACCCCAGGGAGGTTGTAGTCACTGATCTCATTAAAATTAGTTATTAAGTTTGAGCTACTAGAAAAATTCTTTTCACTCATTTTGGTTGGAGCTGTGTGGATATCCTCGGTGAACCTAAGAACCCGTATGTCGGGTGTGTGGTCTACTGGACAAACTTGGCAAGAAGTTTAAGAAGACTGTATTTAACATACATAAATATATAAACAGGTGAAATATTTTTTGAGTGACATTTACAATAAAATACATTTTTAAGAATGACTTTACCTGTCCAAAGTTTGCTCTTAGAATTACAGTCTCTCTCAATTGAATTTCTTCTTTAATAGTTTCCACTGAAAGCAAAAATCATGCAGAGGGAATAAAAGAGGCTCGAAAGGGGCAGGATGGGCTTGTCCGCAGCGCGACTCTGTTGCTCCGGAATTTGCAGCAGAGAGGTAGAGAGGAAGCCGCTTCGTGCAACTCACAACGCTTGCTCACTTCTGGTGCACACACACGTGCGTGCACACACACACACAGAAGGGGTGCTGGAGAGAAACTGGTGGCTGCTTGTTATTTGTAGGGGGAAAGTGCCCCCGATTTCTTTCTGAATCTTTTAAGAGAAATCGGTCGTGGAGGCAAGCATAATTCCGTTAGCTATAAAATTTACAACCTTCATGGAAGAGACAAGGCATGACTTTGCAAAAGATACAAGACATTCCACCTAAACACAAACACGTACATCCTACCTTGGCAAATAAGATTTAATTGTGTTTAAATATGAGAGGTATGAAGTCTTTGGAAACTTTCCGGAGATAACTTTTTTTCCCCGAAGCTTTCCCTTTTGTCTTTTTAAGCCGTTTCATCACCGTGTGTGTGACAGAGAGACAGACAGACAGACAGAGATTTCAGAACTTTAGAAATGAAGGTTGAAACCCCCCAGAAGAACTGTCCCAAACCTTTGTGGCTTCCATTTCTTTAAAAATGCCCCATAAAATGTTTTCTTCCTTTTTGCAGGATGCAGGGTTTTCTTCAGCTTCCCCACAAATCCCCAAATTCCTTTGTTTAAAACAAAACAAAACTTGTGGCTTTCCTCAAAATGACAACCCAAACAGGCAGAATCTGAGATCCCCGGAATACAACCTGGACCATAAACCTCTGACTCACCAAGGAGATTTTATGGAGACCCCAGTAAACCCCAGAGGATGACAATAAATAAATAGCTGGCTGCCTCTCTTGCACAGCTGTGTCTTCGGGACCCCAAATGTCTGAAGGCAAAGGCCCAGTGTCTCACGGATAAAACATCAGAATGGCTGAGTTGCCCAGATTTTTTCCAAATAGTACAGATGGAATGAAGCCAAGAGATATAGGCAGTGAACATTCATCCCAAAGCATTTTTCCAAATGGCCACCTCAAACGAGTTATGAACATACTAGAAATAAGCAATGAGAGAAATAATACAATCAAGCGGCTAGCAAAAAATGGCAACTAGTGACATTAAAAGGCTCTTAATAGTAGGATATTAAGAGGCAGAGGGAGAGGAATTGAACTTGTCAGAGCTGCATGATGTGCCCATGTGCACCTAAGACAACACTTCCGTTAAAAAGGCAGCTTCATTCCCACGGTTGTGTCTCCGGGGAGTTTCTACATGGAATAGCAAGTTCCAAGGTTCTTAGCCAAACTCGGTCATTTCCACTCACTGAGACATCGAATGGATCCCTTTACCTCATCAAACTGTACATTTCATATAAAAAAACGAGGGCAGTTAACCTCTTTCTGCCCACTTGCTGGGGTATCATGAAGATGAGATGAAAAAGAAAAGAAAAACAGCATTCTGTATGATCTTGAAATAAATGAATTGAATGAGTTCTCAAAATCTAAAAGGAAAGGCAATCCCACAGTCTCCACAGGTCATTCCCAGCACAGGCCCAATCTTCTCCTGCAGGACCTCGTGGCCAGGAGACTGTCGTCACTGCCGTCAGCTCCCCCAAATGCTAAGAGACACACCTGCTCAGGGAGCTGTTTTCTTCCCTCTGACAGGAGGCCGCTTCCTCCAGAAAGGCCTTGACATTGCTCTTGGGGTTCTGGAGAGTCCCCAGCTAACTGAGCGTGTGCCCAGAGGGAGCAGTCCTCGGTCGCAGGAGCCCGCAGGGCAATCTGCATTTACAGCCTTCTCTGCGCGGTCCTGGCCTGTAGACTCACACACATACTCACGCACCTCGAGCACTCTCGCATATGCCTCACACACTTGCACACACACTCTCTTGCACACTCACATGACACACACATAGTAAGACACCCATGCTCATGCATTTACACGCACATTGAGAAACACTGTCACACACTAGCTAGAACACTCTGACACACATTTTGCACTCACACACAGATATCCACTCACATGCCCCAAACACACATACATTCCTGCACGCTCTTTCACACACAGACACTCACATAAGTCTTGCACACACTTCCACATATGGCAAACGCCCTTGGCTCCCATAAGATTTGGAGCCGTCTTCAACCACCCTTGCCAGCAGCCCCTGAGTAGAAGGAAGCCCATGTGTTGGTGAGCCTTAGCTAGGTGTGTGTTCAGCAGCTGTTTACACACGTGTGTGCAGGAGAGAAGAGTGCCAGCAGAGACCAGCAGGGCACCAGGAGGCACCATTGCAGGCCTTCCCCGGAGGGTCTGTGTAAATTGCCCTCTTCTGGTCTGATCTGCCTCCATCATGGCCCAGAACTTGGCCCCTCAAAAAAATGGGCTCAATAATGGGTTATAATTAAGACTTCACTACTTCACTTCTCCAGCGGTTCCTTGAGCAATGCTTCTCCTTACAATCAAGTGCCCAGGTCCACATGGTCCAGAACTCGCCAACCTCCCTTGTGAGGCTTGGCAGGACACTGGGCACATGTAGGCATCAGGAGTGCTGCGGAGGGCACAACGCAGCCGCAGTCAGAGTCCGCTGGGAAAAGATAAATGCTGAGACTCCGGGTGAGTTTTGAATCCAAATGGCGGTTTGGAGTTCAGCACCCAATCGTCCTTTTAACCACCCTATATTGATCCCTGGGGTGGGCTTGGGAGGGCCCAGCAGGAAAGCCTGGATTTAGAGGCCAACGCCTCCCTTTGTTCAGCTGCCCCGCTGCCTGGACTCACTTATCTGGGTCTCCAGCTCCCCATTGGCACAACGCTGTTTAGGATACAGTCTCACGGGAGGACTTCTCCCTCCTAGCACTCGCCACAGTTTGGGGCCTCGTGTTTGTGGGGTATCGGATTGCTGCCTGTCTCTCCCTCTAGAAGCCAAGCTCCCTGAGATGAGGCACTGGGCCTGCTGTTCCCCTGTCCCCCTCCCCCCAGGCACAGAGCCAGCAGAAGTCTGTGGAATGAATTTGATCTGAGCGGCAGCCCCAAGGATGCTGTCATGGCCTGTTGATAGTGGGTGTCTGAATGGGAGACGAGGTAGGAGTTCAAGAAAGAGGTAAAATAGGCAAACACCAGTTGGCGGTGCTATCATCATCATCATCATCATCATCATCATCATCATCATCATCACTTGTTGAGGTTTCTGTTTCTAGAAGGGCAGAGACAGATTCATGGTGAAACGCTGCCCTGTGATCCGAGGTGTGTCAGACACACCCCAGAGTTGGCGGGGGTGCTGACCGAGGCCTTGTCTGCCACGCGAGCTTCCTCACTGTGCCACTCACACCCACATCTTGTTACTCAGGCTCCCGCCGACCCTTTTTGAAAAACATGCCTTAATAAGTGGGATTTTTCTACCTGCCCTTGTCCCAGCGAAGCCCAGGTTCCTGGGGAGGCATGGACCCACATCTAAGTTCTCAGGGCACTTAGCAGGAGGGACTACGTCCCACAGAAAGAGTGCCACGAGACCACCGCTTCTCCTGAACCTCCGCCCGGCAAGTTGCGGCCACTGGGCCGATGCCTGGTGTTTCTATGGTGTTTGGGATTCTTGTCTTTCTTGATGAAGCCATAAAAGTGCCATACCCCCCGCCCCCCACAAGGGATCGGCCCTGCGTGGCGTGAGCCCTGGACGCCCAGTGCCAAAGAACTTGCTGGGCTGTGCCCTCCACTTCCTTTTTATAGACTTTCTGACTCCACTCCCGGCAGGCGGCCTCCGGTCAAGTTGCTGGCAGCAGCCCTGCCAGATATGGGCATCTCGGTACAGCCCGGCTGGAAGCTGGGTCTCTTTATCACCCCGAGGCTCCAGGCATCCAGGCAGGAAGAGCACTGGAGGAGCCAGAGTCAGGAGCTCAGTGACAATTATCTTGTCACTGCCGGAGCCACAGGCTTATGAATGGCCCCTTTCCCGAAGCAGAGTTGGCTGCTGGAGTAGCATTGGAGGCACCCTCCGCGGAAACGTTTGCAGCCCAGCCACAAAACAAACCACTCCCCCAGCCAGCTCCTAGAGGACTGGAACCCCGACACTGGCGGTTGTTTCATGTGTTGATTTGTTGAAATACAAAAGTCCCAAACATCCGTCCACGGGGCCGCCTTAGCTATGGGCCCCTTGGTGTGGATGGAGCATTCTTATACCCTGCACTGAAGGCCTCAGCCCTCAAGGGAGGGATGAGGAACAGGGTTCCAAAGGGCAGATGGAGGGAGGGCGGTGGCACAGCGAAGACATAAGTCGTGGGGTGGGACTCCATCCATTGCTCACTGGGTGACTTTGGAACAGCCCATGAATATTAGTTGAGTACCTACTACGTGCCAAGGAGTGTCCCAAACACCAGGGAAGCAAGACAAGCTCATGGTCTGATCAGGTGCGGGGGATAGAAAATGAACAAATAATGTGAACCAGGAACTAAGTAAGAGCTGGGATGAAAAGGAAAGGGGAAGTGAGGTGGACAGGTGGGTCCTCTCAGGGAGGGGCCATTCAAGCTGAGACAAAACCTGGGGGACACAGTTCCAGAAGGAGGGAATGGTTAATGCGAAGTGGAAGTGAGTTTGGGGAGTAGACAGGAAATCTGCATGGCTGGAGATGTGTGTGTGTGTGTGTGCGCGCGCGCGCGCGCACGCTCGAGAGAGACAGAGAGAGACAGAGAGAGAGAGAGAGAGAGAAGCAGGAGGCTCGGGTCAGAGGGGAAGGCGAGGGGCTGAGGAAAGGACCTGAAATTCCTGCGGTCACCTCAGCTGATGTATTTATGCTTTTAAACATAAAACAATACCCCCCTGAGCAATCAGTTGTGCATTTTATTAATATGGTTTGAACACTTTCTCTTTGTGTTTAAAAGTCTTCCAAAGTTTTAAAAAAGCCTAGAAAATCAGCAAGGGTAATGGCAGGTGCAAGGCTCTATGGCTGTTGATGGGATGGAGGAACAGGCAGTGATGGGCTTGGGCCCTGACCCGCCCTCCCCCCCGCGCAGCACCACACAGATGCCTGCCTCCTCGGCCAGCAGTCCCACACCCAGCGTTGGTGGTTCCAACACAGTGCCCCAGTTTTAAGGCAATTCCAAGAACAAATCTCACTAACACTGACGATGCACTTACGTGCATCAAAGACTGTTCTTGATGTTGGAGACACAGAGCCAAATTCTCTTTCTCCAGGGAGCTCAGGTTCAAGAACCATTAGCTTCTAGAACTTTCTACTAACCAATGAGCCAGGTGTTTGCACTTTGGAGTTAACACCTTGGGAAATCTGACAACGTTTTTCACTTTTCATGGGGACATTCACACCGTCTGTACAACCATCCCTGCTATCTATTTCTGAAGTTTCGCCCCCCAAAACGTCATTTTCACGTAGATAGTGGGGATGGTCACGCAACAGTGTGAGGATGATTCATGCTGCTGAAATGTGCACTTAAAACCAGTTAAAACTGCAAATTTTATGTTATGTGTATTTTTACCACATTTTAAAAGAGCAGCTAATAATGTTATATATGAAAACTCACTGAATTACACACTTTAAATAGGTGAATTGTATGGTAGCTGGATTTATATCATTATAAAACTGCCTCAAAAATAAGTTAAAATAAATAAGCTTTTAAAAAGATAACTTTAGGAAAGATTATGGCCCATAATGGTATGATAAAACTCTATCTATCACTGTGGACACTTCAGAAATGAATATTACAGTCTTAACTAACTTTTGTTCCTTGTTAACCAGGCCTTTGCTCAAGAGAAAATCAAAGACACACCAGAGAACTGGCCAAACTCAGAACCCGGCCAGACAAAGTTCTGGCAGATTGATTCACAGTCAATTTCACCACCGCCGACATGCGAGAAGATTGGACAGGCTCTAAAAATCAGCTGGTCTCAGAAGTAACTTGATATCCCATGGACTCAGTCACTTGCCTCCCTTTTCTCTTTATACCAGTTATTATGATTTGATTTTTTATAATCCTGAAGCTTACAAGTGCCTCTGTAAAGTTGAAAATCCACAGCGCACAGACGTTTAGTGCCGCCGAGAAATGATCCAGTTTTCCCATTAAACGCTAATACCCACACAGGCTGCTGGTTCAACCAGCTACTCAAAGAAAGCAAACGCGGATAGCCAACAAAGGTGAATTGTACAAAAATCGAAATGTGCTGGGTGGGGTCGGCTCTAACACCACCAGAGGAAATGCAGATGGGAAAGGGCTGGGGTCAATTCCCCCAAAAGGAGCCATGTGGTCTTGGTTTGGTTTCAATTAACTTTAGGAATAGTTTTTTTCTTCTGTTGGCCTGTGCGAAGGTAGGATTGCCCTGGCAACGGGCATTTCATGTAATTGGCACTGATGGTCACCAAAGCCACAGGGCTGCGATCGACACCCCGCGTGCTGCTGGTTTAAGTGAAATTGAACAGCTCGGATGTGACCGCAAACCCAGCTGAAATGCGAATTGCAGCCCCAACAGAATACAGGCTTCACTGTGCTCCCAGTCAGGACCCAATCCAAGCCCCGTCGGGGCGTCTTGCTGCTGGAGAGGGCTCTGGGATAGAGCTTCTCAGGCCAAGGACCCTCGTGCCTCTCACCCCCTCTGCGGGTCTCCAGCCTTCCCTTAGCTGATGGGTCACTCTGTAGTCAGTCACTCAGGATACTGCGTGCCCCCAGGTTGAAGGCTCTGGGATCACGCTGAGTGGGGAAACAGCTGAAGGGCAATGCATTTACTGAATCCAGAAAAATTCTTAGGGAACAAAGCTGGGCCTAGCAGATGGCCCCTGCAAGTGCCCACCTGATACCAAACCCAGACGACGCTTAAATTCCCGACTCCTCGTTGCCACGTGGTGAGTGCTGATTGTCAGTGATAAAAGCTTCGTTACTGGAGGACTTGATATGCAGATGCTATATGTTGGATCAAGTCTCATTTCTCCCTGACATTTGGGGAAGAGGAACCTCCCTTGTGTCCCTACCTTGAATATCCACATCTGCCTGCAAACACATGGCTACTACATGTACTTGGTTTGTGTGAGCTCATCGGTTATGGGGGATTGAGGATGTGTGGGAGCTCAGAGGGAGGAGGTTTGATGCAGCCTTGGGGAGGCTTCCTGGAGGAGGTGGCACTGGCACCCTCCAAGACCAGGAGAAAGTGTTTCAACCAGAAGAAGCAGGTGTGCCAAGGCACAAAGGTAGGGAATTGCCAGGAGCTTCAAGAGTGGTGTCTGCACAAGCAGACAGGAGGCTGAGGAGGTGGGAGTCAGACGCTGGAGGACGCCACGGGGGCTGGGCATGGAGACACAGCTGTCCTGCAACCACGGGGCCCTGGAGGGCACCTGATACACTAGGGGCATGACTGGGTGTGCACGTTAGAAATCTGGGCCTCTGGGCCTCTGGAAGGTGGATTGGCAGGGAGCAAGGTGGAGCGGGTGGGGACCAGTTTGGAAGGTGTGACAAGAAACTAGTCAAGAAACCAGGAAGGTCTGAGGCAGAGGGTGGTGGTGGCGGTGGCGATGGACGGCAGGGTGTAGGCTCAATGTGGATTTAGGAAGAAGGCGAGAAAATTTAGAACGTTTCCTTCTGCAGCACCTCCAGGCCCTGTCTCTGCCCGGTGAGCCTATGAGGAGCAGCCCCAGGGTTCTCCTGCCCTCTGCTTCTCGCAGAGCTCAGCCATGGGGAAATCGAGCAGGACAACAGCGACAGAGAAGTTATCACCTCCCTCTGGGGAGTCCCTCCCTGAATGTCACCTTGGGTTGGCATGGCCCTCGATCCAAGGTCACCCTTCCTCTGATGTGGACACACTACATGAATCTTTCTCCTGAGTCCTGTCACTGCCCTTTCCATCTCTCCCTTGGGAATGGGGGTGACAACAAACTTACCCTACTGCCCCCTGTACCACAACCTCACCTGTATGAAAAAATCCCTTTGGAAACAGACCCTCCTGAAATTCTCCTCCTTTGAGTGGCTTATCTGCTTCCCATTGGGACCCCGGCTGAGTCACAAACTGTACATTCACTTCTCAGAAGTCTTGAGTTATTCCCAGATATTTGCTGTGTTTCTAACTGTGTGCGCCAAGCACAGTGCAAAGAACCATGGGGTCTCTGTTCCCCTCGGATGTTCTAGTCCAGGTTGGCACCCAGGGGCCTTGGCACGAATGCAGGTTTCTGGGCCCTGCCCCAGGCTTAAGGAACCAGCACTTTTGGCGGGGGGGCCTCAAGCCTGAAGTGAGGACCCCGGCTATCTCTACCAGTGGTTAAAAGTTTGGAAAATCACCCATGAATTCTTAAGCTAGGAACTAGCTGATGTGTTCTTTTTTTTCCTATTTGTAGTTTTCTGCTGTTCGCAGTGTATTTCCAATCCCAGAAAATTGTAATAGCAACCTAATAATAATAATTGAAAAACCAGGAATGTGTTATGTATATAACAATTTATAATGCTCACGCTATAACATACATTGCCCACACTCTCTCTCCCTTTAATATACTAGAAGTAGCAAGTGTGACTCTATGAAAGTCCGTATTATGGTAATTTTTTAAAAAGAGAAATTAGTGCCGATTAGTCATTCATTTTGATAGTCGCATATCTTTTTCTTAACAAGAACTTTGGCTGACTCACAGCATGTTCAATGAACCGGAAGGACATTTGGCCTGTAAGGGGGTCATCGCATTTCGGCACGAGGTGGAGCGGTGTGCCTCTTCAGTGGACCTGCTCCCCTGGGCACCCCACTCAGACCCCGGGCAGCCCCTGATTCTGTCTCTGGGGTGTCCCATCCGTCCAAGACTCACTGGGTGCCCACGTGCCCAGAGCCCTGTGCACTGAGTCTCACACCTCTTTACTCTCCACAAAGCCATGCATTTTTCTTTCTCCCTAGGTTTTGAGATGTTTCGAAACAAGAAAAAAAAAACAAAACAAAACGGGTCCTTTCTTCATCTGGCTTATTGAATGCAGCATTCAACACGTTGCAGTAGGTAAAATGTCACCGTCACGGACTGTGAATTCCATCACACGAAATAAAAGCCTTCATTTGCTTTCCCTTTGGATTGGATTTCCAAACGGGTCAAACATTTACAGAAATGGCCCAAACTGTACAAATAAACCGTAGGTCTAGTGGAGAAGGCAGTTTACATTACTCTGGGTCAGATGAATATGGAAGCCGGAGCCCCGGCCCTTTGAAAACCACTTTACATCGTGTACCTAAGCTCTGTGCCCGTCTGGGATCCCTCAATCCCATCAGAAAGCTTCTGGAAAGGCATCTCAATCCTATAAACCCATGGACTCATTCACACTCCAGCTGGGCGGTCCTCTTCTCCCCTGATCAAGTCAAATGGGGATTTTAGCTCAGGAATTTAGTTATCCGTATACCCCTTGGCCTTCAGGCCATCCCTTCCCTACCTGGAGGTCACTTGCTGCTTCTGGGCTGTCTTGGTTCACCTTAAGCACCTGAGGAGCAGAACATGGGTCTTGTTACTTCATGTCCCACACACGTGGCAGTAAGCCCCACACATAGTTCGTCTTCACCTGCGTGCTAATTCAACGGCCCGCCCCCATATTACAGATGGGCAGACTGAGGCTCTGAAAGGTCCCTGTGACTTTTGTGGGCAGAAGTGGGCCTATGTTCCCCGATTATCAGAACAATACCTGTGCTGGCTACTAGGCTACTGTCTCTGAGCTCCAAACCCACCTGTTATGGGAAGCGTTGTGTTGTGTGGGTGTGTGAATTAGCGGGGGAGCCTAATTCAATGCGGTTGGTGGACTTATCAGAAGAGGGAAATTTGGACTAAGACACAGACACAGGAGAAGACCGTGTAAAGATGGAGACCAGGTTAGAGTGATGTGGCCACAAGCCAAAAAACACCTGTCGCCACCAGGAGCTTGGAGAGGCAGGAAGGACCACAGAGCCTTCGGAAGGAGGCAGCCCTGCTGACGCCCAGATTTCTAACTTCCGACCTCAGAACTCAGCCTTTTCCCCTCAGGACTGGTGATAGCTCCACAGAAACCCTCCTCTTAGTCCCCAAGTTCCCATCCACCCCCACCCTTGCCCCAGCAGCCACAGGGGTGGTAGCTACACCCCTCTAGGGTTCCCCACTCAGCAGTGTCTCAGGTTGCCTTTTTGCCTACTCAGTCTTCCAATACCTGGCTTAAAAATTATGTTAGCCCTGGTTGGTGTGGCTCAGTGGGTTGAGCGCTGGACTAGGAACCAAAGGGTTGCTGGTTCAATTCCCAGTCAGGGCACATGCCTGGGTTACAGGCCAGGTCTCCAGTAAGGGGTGTGTGAAAGGCAATCACAAATTGATGCTTCTCTCCCTTTCTCTCTCCTTCCCTTCCCCTCTCTCTAAAAATTAATAAACAAAATCTTAAAAAAATTCTTCGTGTTAAACTGTCTCGGTTAAACTAACTGGTGGGTTTGATGGGTGCTGAGTTTCAACCTGAGTTGGTGACAAGATTCTGGAGATGGGTGGGGGTGATGGTTGCACAGCAGTGTGGATGGACTTGATGCCACCGAATCATACACTTAACATGTAAAGTACACGTTGTGTATATATTTTATCACACACAACTGCATGGTTCCTGATTTCCTAGTTGATACACATTATTTAAATGGTGATAAGGTGGTACACGTTATTTAAGAAGATGGGTGAACTATTATTTGTTGAGCCTTTACCATGTGCTAATCTACACTCAACAATTAATCCTCATAGTATTTTATAAAGTGTTTGTCTCCATTTTAGAGATGAAGAAGCTGAGGTTCAAAGAGGTTATATTGGTTTTCAGTAGAGATGGCAAATGGCAGAGGAAAGATTTGGTGAATAGATCCTTTTACCTTTACGTAATGTCCCTTTCCTCCCTGCTGGCTGTCTTTGTTCTAAAGTCTACTTTATCTGATACTAATACAATGACTCTTTCTTCTTTTAAGTTCGCATGTGTTTGCATGCTATATCTTTTCCCTTCCTTTTACTTTCAACCTGCCCATGTCATTATATTGGGAGTGAGATTCTTGCAGGCATCAAACAGTTCAGTTGTGGTTTTTTAATCCACTCTGCCCACCTCTGTGTTTAATTGTTGCATGTATGTAATTAATATTAAGTGCAATTTTGTGTATGTTACGGCTAAGTCAGTTTATTAGTCTGTCATGTTTTGTTTGTTACCTGTTTCTCATTCCTCTGTTTCTCCTGTCCTGCTTTCTTGTAGGGTGCTTGCACATTTTTTGGATTCCATTGGATTTACTTCTGAGGTGTCTGGTTATACGGCTGGTACAGCTTTCTTCGGGGCTGCTCTGAATACTACAGGAGATGCACAAAACTTCTCACGGTCTACTCATGGAGCTGAGTTTAGAAAACTTACCTCCATTTAGGGCCCTGTATCTTCCCTACTTTTAAAATACAATTGTGTTAGGTTTTTCTTTTCTATATATCAAGCACCACTACAGATGGTATTAGGATTTTTGTTTCAACTAAAAAATACAATTTAAGAAACTAATAAGGAGCGGTAAAGCCTATTGTTTATCCTATTTTTCTTTCCTTTCTGAGCGTCCTTGAAGAACTTCTATCAGTCATTCTTTATAGGTAGGTCTGCTAGAAATGGATTCTCTTCGTCTTTCTTTAAAAAAATAGTTTTTAATCCTCACCAGAGGACATGTTTTCATTTGTTTGTTTTTATTCTAGAGAGAGAGGAAGGGGGAGAGAGAGAAATGTCGATTGGTTGTCTTCTGCACATGACCACAACCTAGGTGTGTGCAACTGGGAATTGAACCCACAGCTCTTCTGATGTACAGGACGATGCTCCAGCCTACCCAGCAACCCGGCCAGGGCTCTCTTAGTTTTCTTTACCAGAGGATCTGTTTATTTTCCATTTAATCCTGAAGGATAGTCTCACTGGGCATATGGTTTGTGGTTGGCCATTCTTTTCCCTTATCACTTGAAAAATATTATGCTCCTTCTTTCTGTTCGGTGTGGCTTCAGATGAGGAATCCACTGTTAATTGCACTGGTGATCCTTATAGATAATTTGTCATTCTTCTTTAGCTTCTTTCAAGATTTTTTACTTGTCTTTAGTTTTCCCAAGTTTGATTATGATGTGTCTTAATGTAGGTTTGTCTGGGCTTTACTCAGCTTTTTGACTGTGTTAGATTTGCACCTTGCAGCAAATTTCAGAAATTTTTAGCTATTATTTCCTCAAACATTCTTTTTAGCCCCACACTCTTTCTCCTCTCCTTCTGGCAGCATGCCGATTATCATGAATATCCGAGGCTTGCTTTGTTTCTTCGTTTGTTTATTTATTTACTGTTTTTCTCTCTTGTTCATATTGAATACGTTCTATTGTTTTATCTTCAAGTTCATTTGTTCTTTCATCGGTCGCATTCATTCTGCTATTGAGCCCATACAGTGCTCTTAGTTTGGTGATAGTTTTTTTCAGTTCTATAATTTTCATTTTGCTCTTTTTTTGTTTTCTATTTCTTTGCTGAGTCTTTCATTCTGTGTTTCAAGTATATTCATGATTGCTTTCTAGATAAAGTATATTCATAATCCTTTCTAGATCGTTCTACTTTTTATCTCTGTGTGTGTGTGTGTGTGTGTGTGTGTGTGTGTCTGCTGGTTTTATCTCATTTAAGTTGTGGTTATCCTAACGTTCAAGACGATGAGCAAACTTTGTTTGTATCTGGACTTCATGAGGGATTACATTGTAAGAATCTGGATCCTGTTTGATCTTCTTTGTTAGCAAGCAGTCTTACCTGTTTGGCTGTAGCGTGTAGGTCTAGGGTGGGAGTGGATGTTCAGCTTGTTGCTGCATGCCAGTGATACTAGGGAGGGGAAGCAGAGTGCCAGCTCGTCCTGCCTCACTGTCCTCACTCAGCCTCACTGATGGGGTGGAGGCTCAGCACAGTACCTTTCTCACACGAGCAGGGGGAGTCAGGGAAGTTAGGCACTGGAGTTCTGACTGGCCCTGCCTTACACTGTCCAGGCTGTGGGATGGGGTGGAGGTTCAGCTCTCTACTTGGGACAATGATATCACCCCAGCAGGAGGATGAGAGCACCACCTGCTTCTATTGAACAAGAAATGAAAGATTAGTTACTTGCTCAGCAGGGCCAGTAACATTGGGTGGGAGATTAGATTGGATTGGATATAATCTGGAAAAATGACCAAGGTCCATGGCATGAAGGCAATAGGACAAAGAGGTCAACTCCCTACTCAGCCCCTCTGAAACTGCAGGGGGCAGGAAGGGGGTCTTTCCACTGGTGTTGGGTCACTAGAGCAGGGTGGGTACGGTCATAAAGGTTTTCCATCCTATTAGTCCACTCTTTTCCTGGTACATTGTTCTAGGGAAAACAAGCTGTTCTTGGAGCATGTTTTTGTCTGTTAATGGTCCTGGATTCCAGGCTTCTCCAGTGCCCTCTCTGGGATATTTGGGAGACAGTAATGAAGCTTTGGGGACTCAGTGCTGAGTCATTCCTCAAGTTCCAAGGTCCCTAAGCAGTCTGCCTTCTTCATTGCACCTTTGATAGTCTTTGTGACTTTGTGCTTTGTGTATATTCAGGGTTTTTAGTTGTAAGAGGGAGAACCTGGGGGATGGAGCTCCTCTGTCTTGGCAGAAAGCAGGCATCTCCCCAGGGTGCAGAACTGACCCCCAGTCTGTCTCCTTTCAGAGCTGCTGCCTTCCCCCTAGTTGATCCGCCACGCTGCCTCCCTCACCCTTGCTGGAGGGACATGTACCTCACTGCCAAACTCACCGTCCACTTGAGACTCTCAGATTGAGACACGCTAACCCTTTCCGCAGCCTTCCTCAGTCCCTCATGGTTGAGCATATTCACTGTCTTTGGAGGGCATTATGGGATGTTGTTCTGGGATGTACCCTTGACGCCTGTTCTCAGCTGGAGGTTGGCTCAAAGCATGGGCTCTGACCGCTTCCTCGGGAGGCCTCAGCAACCGTTTGACCTAAGTTTCTTCACCTGGCACACCACATTCATTTCTCATCATTTAAGCCCCTCTTGAAGACACACTCAGGAGAGAGACATTTTAGTCTCTCTTTGGTCTATGACTTCTTGGGTGGCCCAAGGAAAATCCATCAGCACAGTCTAAAGACCCTTCAATTTCCTCATTCCAGACGAGGAGGGAAAACCCATGGGAGAGCATAGATCTAGGCCCACCAAGGACTCCAGAGGCCAGGACAAAGCAGGAAAGATGCAAAGAGCCAAACGTCAAGGTCACTGCCTTGCTGGCTTGCTATCTGTGGTAAGTTACAGAAACAGACTGTAACAGGGACAACACATCTCTTTCTGCCCAGTTTTTTTTAATGTGTACGCTATGAGTTATCCACAGAAGTTGAGTATTACCTCAATCAATCAATCAGTGAGGACAACTAAAAATAAATAAGAGTTGCCCATGTCCCCATCCATAATGTGGACATAATAATGGCCTCTACCTCACAGCACTGAGGTGACTAGATGGGGTCACATGTAGGAACTAATAAGCACAGTGCCTGGCCCATTAGTAAGGTCCACAGAACAACAACAATTATCTTATAATTATTCATTGTTTCTTTAGCCTCTTACTGCGCCCATTTTCCTTTCGGTCTTTCATCGGTGCTATTACAGAATCAAATTTTTCAAATAACTGAGAGTCCTTATAAACTTTCTTTCTGTTCTAAATTCCTATTATTTCAAATTCATTCTTCTGCACTAAATTTGGGAAAGGGGGCCAAATGTGGAAAGTCCCATAGAAGAGACTAGAAACTGGAAGTTATAAAATCCCGAGCCATGACATCAGGATGCGGCGGCGTTGTTTACACAGAAGAGGGCTCTTCCAGTAACTGAGGCCTCCCAGCCATCAACAGTAGAGACCAAAGGAGGTAAAGTTGTAGAAATCTTTCCACCAGCACTTATTTTTGTCCTAGTTAGGGTTTGCACTTGGGCTTCAGAGATTGGCGCAGCCAGGGAAATATTCTGAGCATCATTTAGCTCACCCCAAAGGCAGTGTGGGGCTTTGTCCGAGAACAGGCTGGTATGAGAAGGGAGGGTAATGCTGAACTTCAACAAAAAGGTTGGGGGTTTTTAAAGGTGAAACTGTGCACGTCCTGATTCTGCGGTTCCCCGGGGGCCCCCCACCATGCGGAGTGCTGGTGCCATGCTTTCCGGTAACTGCACACAAAGAGAAATGTCCGCCTGTTCAGGCTCCTTATCCCGCTCTGCCGTGTCCTAGCCGCTGCCTTGTATCTTGACCATCTCTCACTGCCATGGGAGATCGCCACCGGGGATGGATTCCACTACCCTTCCTCTATCGACTAGAAGTATCTTAGCCTTGGTCCCATCGTCTTCCTCTTTATCCTGTCGTCAGCACCCGCTGATGAACCTTCCGACTTCCTGGCCTCCCAGTGACTTGACCTCCCCAATCTTGACAACCTCCACCTAGTGGTTAAGTACTGGGTTGCCTGTGTCTCACATGAGAGGGAAATAAACCTTTGATCTTTGGATCTCTGTTAACAAACTGAACTTTCTCCCCAAAGCATGCAAATGATGGTGCTACAGGCAGTAAGACCCAGAGAGGAAAAATGGCTATGAATTGACATCGCTGGCAGGTCAGTAAGAGGGCTACACAGGATTTCAGTGCCCCCAAGCTTGGTGTGAAAATCGCCACCACACCTAAAGGAACAGATGGATAGGAAAGGGGTCCATCTCGGTGGCGACCAACGTGGACGTTACTACCATCAAGGGCAGGTGTGCCCGCCTCTAACGTTAGCACTCTGTGAGCCCCGTAGTTCTCAAACATGGCCCTGGCCGAGGTGAATGGGAGACTCCAGAAGCGACCGAGACTCAGCGGGACAGAAGCTCAAGCTTCGGGTTAAGTTGAATTATAAAGAATTGATTAAAGATATTTCTTGTACAGCTAAGGTTTGGACTTAGCAGGCAGGGCTCGGTGATGACATTCTCTTCCCCCTCACTCTTCACTGTGCCTCCTGGACCACAGCTGCTGTCTCCATTCAGATGAGTCCCCTATTGCCCCCTTTCCAGCCCCTTCTGCAAGTCCTCCTGTACCCTCGGATCCTGGAGTTACAAGACTTTTCATCTCAAAGGGACCTTCATTTTACAAATGAGGAACCTGAGGACTGGGTGTGCCTGGAACTTAAAAACGGGACAGAGTCCCAGGCCCCTAGGCTCCCACTCAGAGCTGCTCCGTTGCACACCTCTATAGCTCCACGGGGACGAGGGACCTTTCCACCTGGGGCAAACCTGATCATCACCACCAGCTGAGCCAGCTGGGGACTGGGCACCCTCTGAAGTGTAGATGAATCACTTTCAGGGGTGATGATTCATGCTAAATTATCTGAGTGCTGGGGAGGTTGCCACACATTTTCCCCCTAGGTAGTGGGAGCTTCCGATGTCCCTCTGCTGTGCATCTCGCCCTTCGGGAAGTGATATCAGTGGGCTGCTATCCAGTCATTTGGTCTCAACATTGCTTCAGTGAATCGCTGGGGTATGTATTTCGATAAGGAGGCGTCCTCTCTTTCTGTCTGTGCTGCCTGTGTGTTTTCCAGCGCTCCCCGAAATCCCACTTCCCTGGGGCACCCTTCAGGGCATCTTTCTGTCCACTGCTGCAGTGCTCCTGTTTCTGTCTTTGTGTGCATCCGGCTACTTCCCAAACACCGGGTGCATCTGCTGGGTTCTAGGATGTGCCTGGAGGACCACAGCCAGGGGGGTTATTCTCCTGCTGTGGGGTCACCAGAAGGTGTCTCCCTCGAAACCAGGGAGCTATTTGAGTGCCAGAGGCTCCGCTGTGGCTGGTGGCTCTGCCTTGCAGCCTGTCAGAGGCCCTCCTGGAAGCACACCCAAACACGACTTTTTGATATTCATCGTCTCTGGCTTATTTTGAGCAACAGGATTTTAATGTCAGAAAATTCCCATGTTTCCTTTAATGATGAATATTTAAGTTTACTGGATGAAAAATACAACTCTGTTTTATCTTATGTCATTTTCCCTACAGAAGAGCGGTAAGAAGACAGGTTTCTGTGTAATTTGCTTTTTAAAAGGGGGATTCTGTTTAGGGCTTCAACCGAGATGTCCCTCAACTTGACCCTAAGGGCCACAAAAACTACAAAGCCCCTGTGTCACTTATACTTGCAAAGAGTCTCAAACACTGAACATGTGCTGGAGGCAAACAAAGAAACACCAGCAAACCCTCGCTGCTGGGTGTGGACCAGGCGCTGTGTGGAACCCACACGCGATAACCGACAGCCTCCCCAGTGGTCCCAGGAAGCAGGTGTCATCATTGGTGTCATTTTAACGTGAGGAAACGAAGCCCAGAGAGGTTGGGTTACTTGCCCGAGGTCACACAGTATTAAGTGGCAGGTCTGGGTCTCACAGCAAGGCTGGGATTGATTTAAGAAGGAAAGAAAATCCATCCAAACACGAAATACAATAAAACCTGTGAAAAGTTAGCAAAGGGTCACCCACAGAAATGACCCCGAATCCCTCCTAGAAGCGTTACAGGTGACCTTCCTTCTGGCCTGAGGATCTGACGGTAAAGAACGTGGGCACAGATTTCCAAGTGCAAAGGAGCCGGGAGAGGGAGGAATGGCCGCAGATGGTCACTGACAGAGGACAGAAGAGAGCTGGAGAAAGCCCTGAGATCCTGGTGCCAGAGTGGAAAAGGTGAGGGATGGAGGAGCATGGCGTGTTTTCAAGGAATGCAAGTGCCCTAAGCTTTCTAGTGCTGAAAGGTGGGCAGCGGCAGGTTTCGGGGACCGGCCGAGGAAGCGTGGCAGGTGTGGGCCTGCCCCCACTTAACAATGAAGAAGGTGCAGGTGCCGCCCTGACAGGGAAGAAGTCCCGGGGGAAGTTCCCGAGTTGGGACTGGGCACTATCCTTCTGGGTGGAACCCCTCCCTGTGACTAAGGGACAGCAGGGGTGCTGGGACTGCGTCCGGCTCCACCCACGTGCCCCTGGTGGGCGGCAGTTTCCTCACCTCCATCGTGGGAGTAACTCAGTCCCAGCCTGCTCGGGTGTCACGACGATTCATGGGATGCGCTTGGCATGGGTCTTGGCGCACAGCAACATATTCTTAAACCAAATCACCGCAGTGTTCTTAGAATTTTCCAGAAGAAAATTATGTTTACGCACACACACAACACATACACACACAAGATCTTCAGTGGGGAAATTGTTAATATTTCATGAGGTTGTGGTTAAGCCAAGAACTGAATTCTCAGCCAAGGAAATCAAATTTAAAAACCCTCCGGGGAGTCGACTCCGAGGCACAGACGAGCTTCTCTGATGCCCTCTCTGAGCCGGTCTGCGCGGCGACACCGGAGCCCTTTTCCTGTAAGTGCTTTTCATCAGCTATTTGAGACTTCGCTCACAGCATGGCACGTGCACCCTTGGTGTCATCAGCTGTCCCTCTTGTTGACAGGACTCAATTGGGAGCAATCAACTGTTGATGCTCCTGCCTAGAAGGAGCAGCTTGAGAAGAGGGAGGCAGTTCAAAGTGGGGATTAAAAAGTGCACAGGCAGGGGAGAGGTCTGTGTGGGGGAGAGAAAGCTGTTTGCTCCCCCGTGAATTCGGCTTCTCTGTTCTGCAGTTCGGTTTTGCACAGCTTCGTAGCTAATAAAATGCAATGGCTGGAAACACCTCTTACTTACTAACCGTGATTATCTCCACTTTACTGATGAGAAACTGAGGTCTGTAACTGTGGGAAATTGTAACCCACCCCACCTTCTTCTTATTGTTTTTGTAAGTGCTGACTCTGACTGATATGTGGCTTATAGATGAACAGCATGTTTGTAAGAACCCTAGGAAGTAACTTCAAAAGATGTAGACCCCAACCTTCAGGCATCCCGGCTCCGGGAGATTTGCTGAACTTAATCCATGGATCCAGGATGATGTGAAGCCAGGATGACGCGAAGCCGGGATAACTAAACCAGGATGCTGCACGCTGGACCGTCACTTGCCTGGTCAGAATGGGCTGTGCTCATCTGCACATAGAGAACTTTGCAACCCCCTCCCTTGATCTCTTTGTTCTGTTCCCCTCTCCCTTCTTATATAAACCTCTGCCCCCACTGAGAGGGGGAGATGGGCTTTGTGACATGAGTCCCCCATCTTCCAGATGGTCAGCATCCGCAGATAAACCACTTTCCTTTATATAGCTGCAGGGAGCCAGACCGGCTTTCGGTTACAGGTCCAGGAAGGTAAACCACCTTTCCCGGGGTTGCACAGCCCGCTAAAGTCAGTGTCAAACTCAGAATTTGCTTCGGAATACTGTCCATAGATTAGGGCCAGCGCAGCGCGCATCCCCCTGGCTAGGGGGCCTAAAGCAAACAGCTAGGCTGAAGCCTACTCCAAAACTGGTGCCAAATAGCCCAGCACCCACCCCTCCCTAAGTTCCAGAGACACTGAGGGGTGAAATTGTCCCAATGGGAACACAAACAAACATCAGATACCTACTTGAAATGATTTGATGCTTCAGTTGGGGGTTTGATGGTGTGCTGTATTCTACATTCATGAAAGAGAGCATGGGGCCTCATCTGGTTGTCACGGCTTCCCAGGGCTGGAGGAGGCAATTGCTGGGGCTCCTGGGGTGTAAAAGTAAACAGGAGGAGTGTCTTCTTTGCAAAGTACCTCACTTAATTACACCAATAAGAACTTGAAAGCAAGCCTTGCCACAGAGAATGGCTAAAGCTGACTGAATCTGAATACAGAAACTAGGTCTCCAGCAGCTCATCCCCTTCAACATCCCCCAGCATCCCAGTAACTGTGCACCATCCAGAGCTGTTGCATATTCAGAGCTGTTGCCATCATTAGTTACCCAAAGTAGTTTTTAATGTAGGAATTCAAGTGTTAACCAGGTATGGCAGATTTTAATATAATTTCACTTGGTTCTTACTACCTGGTCCCAGGAAAATAAAAGAGGTTGGCACAAGGGCTTGTATTTATTATCATATTGATTTTTGACCTATTTATTATTGCTGTTGAGATGTCTGCAAAAGCTATTGTGTAAAACTTCCAAGGAAATATCTTAGAGTGTTGACTCAGCTGATAGGGTTGTCTTTTGCCTTCCTCCTCCCATCACCACCACTTTTTTTCCCACCTGGAATGTGGATATAATCAGTGGAGCTCCAGCAGCCTTCTTGGGCCAAGAGACCTCAAAGAAAGAAGCTTGCAAAATGGATAACAAAGACTCCTGAAGATCTTTATTGAGTTAATGGCCAGAACCCTCTTTTTTTTTTTTTTTTTTTGACTCTCACTTTAATTGCTCCCAAAATGGAGTGAGCACTGCCTGAGAACAATTTTTGGTTCTCATGCAAGGTCTCCCTGTCAAGACCCTTCTTTGACCTCTAACCAAAGCTCCTTCTCACAAATCCCCACCTTTGACTTTCAGTGACAGTTGTGTGTGTGTGTGTGTGTGTGTGTGTGTGTGTGTGTGTGTTGTTTGGCTAAAAACCAAATCCTCCCCACAACACAAGGACCTGTAGTTGGGCAATACCCAGGGCAGTGGTTGCTAGGATGTCCCGAGTCTCGCGTGAGGCAGTCCTAATTGTGCAAGTCGCCATGAGTCTGCCGTCCTTTACTTCTGTTTACTTCTTAGGAACCTCTTACACAGAGGGCTGGTCTGGGGAAGACTTCATGCTTGAGAGAGGCAGCCAGATTCCTTGGGGACTGTTTTAATTTGGGTTCCCTCTCAAGAGATACAGAGACAAGGATTCAAGTGAAGAAGTTTGTTTAGCTGATGATCTCAGGAGTGGATGAGTGGGGAAAGGAAATGGGGAGAGAGGGCGGCCAATAGAGGGTGAGTTCCTGGGCCACTTGGCACCACTGGGCCACTGAGCTCAGCCCTGCTGGGGCAACTCTAAAAGCCAGTTGGACATATGCTCAAAGGTACCCCAACAGAGGGAGTGGGGGTGTTTAACTCCTGATGGGGGGTGTTTAACTCCTGATGGGGAGTGCTGAGGCACCTGGGCGAGCCCGGCTGGCACTGCACCACCACCTGCTACAAGTTACTGCTCCAGCAAGCATGCTGCTCTGATCACCAATACCAATGCTTCTGCCAGGGCTGGCTAGCTGTTCGCCCGGTGACATGCTCACAGGAAAGGGGTCCTTGAGACTGTACCTGATGTTTCCGAACACATTTGGCTGGTGGCTAATCAGAGTCTTGCCCAACAGCCACTTGAGCCACCGGGCTGTGGAGTTCCTGGCTGGCCACCAGGCTGACAGCCCTTTTCTGTGGAGGCCATACCTCTTTGGAGACTCAGGTTCTGGGCTCCATCCTCCACTATAAGGTGAACTTAGAGAACATGAGACCCAGAAAGATAAATGGCCTGCATATCAGCCTTTGCTAGCTCCCCCGAACAGTCTTCACCCTTGTTTACTGACAGGATCCCAATATGCCCAACAGACTGCACCAGCACCCCCAGATTCCTCCGCAGTTACAGGTGGCTTCATGCCACATTTCTAGCCAATGAGGCATAAGTGGAGGGTCTCTGGGGAACCCTCTTTTCTGAAATACTCTGACTGAAACACTGTTGGGTGGAGGTGGCAGACTGCGGTGGCTAAGCCCGGTTGTCTGGAGCCAGATTCCTTGGTTCCGCACTCAGCCCTGCCATTTGCCAGTCCTGTGACTTTGGCTCCACACTGACTTGTCCTGTCTGGGCTTCTGTGCTTTTGTTATAATACCGTTCCTTCCTCATAGGTTCTTGGGGTGATTGAACGAGTTACTATTAGGTATGCAGAGCCCTTGGAACAGCACCTGGCAAACAGGAAGGCTGTGAGGATGCTGGCCATCGTTACATGTTTCTGGGGGGTGAAGCAACCCTTTTGCAGCCTTGGGGCCATGTGTACACACACACACACACACACACACACACACACACACACGAATGGAAACAGCAGAAAGGCCCAGGGCCCTGGCAGTGTAGCTGAGTAGCTGCACCCTCTGTGACCCTCCCTCCTACCTCCTCATTCTTGTTGTGGAACACAAAGTGCCTTCACTTAGTTGGCACTTGTATGAATAGCACTAATTTTGTTTTAGATAAATATGCAGAAGACAGATTCATCTTTGCCAAGCAAAAGTTTGTACGAGAAGAACTGGTTGCTATCAGAAACCTACTAAGGATTTGACCAAGACCCCAGCCTGGAAAGCTGGAACCCTGATGGGTGTGTGAGCCCCGTCATGTAGCTCACTTCTCACCTTCCTCATTAGTAAGCGCCAACATCTTGTTCAGTTAGTAATCATAGTCCTGATGCTGCAGCTGCATTTAGCATAGTGGGTGGGACGCCAGAACTTCTGTGGCACAAGTATTTGGGGTCCAAATTGGGCTCCACCCCTTGCTGAATGCGTCCTTCATCAAGCTATTAAACCTCTTTGTGCTTAAGTTTCTCACCAGGGAAACGGGGATGAAAATAATCACATCCCATCCAATGTTGTTAGGATAATGAATTAACCCATGAAAACACTTAGAATGTTGGTACATAGTAGGTACTCAATTGATCTTTGCTTCGATTAGTGTTACTAGACGTTGCCAGGGGTCTGTTCAACGATGTGCCCAAGTCTACCCTGCCTGGAACTGAGTGAAAGAGGCCTGAGTCTCCCAACCCCCCACCATCGACTCTGGACATCCTGCTTCACCCACTAAAGCCCCTGAGACCTCACCTTGGACTCAGGGCTCTGCTCCCCTCCCCACCTCTATCTAGGTTTGTGGTTTTGATCAAGCATCTAGCCCTGCCTGAACCTCAGTGGACTTGTCTGTAAATGGATCAAATAATTCCCAGAGTTGTTCCAAACACCACATTTCTGTGGTTTCTAATTCTATGGATGCTTACAAAGATTCCCTAGAATGAGTCCGAAGTTTCCCAGCAGAGGTGCGGTGGGTTGCACTCCCCAAGGGTGTCACAACTGCGTCACCCAGCCCCTGTGCCCTTCCACCAGGGAGAGCCCAGGTATCTGTGCCCTCACCCTGGAACCCAGTGGCTTTGCAACCACTTTGTTCCGTGGGGTGCAGTGCAAGTGCTCTGTGTGACTTCCGAGGCTGGACCATGACCCACAAGGCTGTCAGGTCCTCTTGGGATGCTGCTTGGGGGGAAGCCTGCTGCCATGTGCAATGTCCAAAAACACTGAGACCAACATGCTGGAGGGGCCATTGCTGGGTGCTTCAACCCACGGCCCAGCCGAGCTCCTGGACAGCAGTAGGCAGCGAGTGGTAGCTATAAAATTATGCCATCTTGAACATCCAACCCAAAATCTGACCACAACCAAATGAGACACTCCCTGTAAGACCTGCCCAATGAGCCCTTCCTACATTCCTGATGCAAAGACTCGTGAGCGGAACAATATGGTTGTTTTAGCCGTAATTTTGGGAGATTTGCTACATTGCAAGAATAAGTAGAACAGAAGGAATACCTCATACCATTAGTATGTTATTGATGAAAATATTTTGCCCTCACTGAGAATATTCCATTACCCCAGGCTTGTGATAATTACATTGTATCTACAAGAAACACTCAGTACTGAATTCTCACTTACATCTTTTCCCAAGCTAAGACATGGTGTATTTTATCTGTCATTCAAGGGAAATACCCATGACTGCATTTGTTTCTTCTGAATATTCTTGGGAACTCTGGGTGGCTTGTGCAATGTTAAAGTCCCAACCTCAGCTCAGATTCCAGCCAAGGTAAGGGAAGTTCCAAGGACCCATCTAATATGCCAGATTCCCATCCCAAGAGGTTGAGCTGCTGACACGAGCTGTGAATCTCACGGAACCCACAGTGCCACACCTATTCAGATAG
Source organism: Glossophaga mutica (assembly GCA_039655065.1). Lineage (NCBI taxonomy): Eukaryota > Metazoa > Chordata > Mammalia > Chiroptera > Phyllostomidae > Glossophaga > Glossophaga mutica. The sequence goes on from CM077315.1 coordinate 29,457,455, forward strand.
GCCAGTGGGAATTCAGACTCTGTGTCCCATTAAACTACATAATGGTGAACTTGAAATGTTCTTGCGTTGGGTTCTTCCCAAGGTGCCTTGAGCTAATTAACACACAACAGCTAATTTGGCGTCCTAGGGTCTGGGGGTTATTTGAAAACTGCTACTGTACCCATCAAGGAGGAGAACAGGAGAAGGCAGACCCCACTCCATCAAGCCCCCTTTTTAAGGGCTGGCCACACTGCTTCACAGATGAAGAGGCAAGGACAGGAGGCCCCTGGTGCAGAAACTCTGGGTAGGATGGGGCTGACCCTGAGACCTGGGCTCTGGGGGTCTGTTGACTTCACTGTTTCATGGAAGCTGTCAAATAGAACTCAGCAAGTTCAGAAAAGGTGAAAACCAGTTTCTGCAAGAAGCACCTGCACAGATGCTCAAAGAATCAGCACAGGAATGTGCCCCAGGAACAGCCTCAGCTGCCCCTTCAATAAAATGGGGCGACTGACAGTACTCCCTAGGGTTGCTGTGAAAATCTGATAGGATAAAAACGCAGGGGCTGGGCACAGCCTGGACATGCAGGAAACGTCTAACCCTCAGTGCTCTGTTGTTTTGGTGTGAGCCTGGCATCTCATGCTGAAAGCCTCCACCAGCTCCCAGCTCACTCCTTCCAACTCACAGACTTGAAGGAATCAAGCTCTGGCCCTTAGACTCTGCTCAACCTCTTCGGGCCTCCCACTGGGGCGATGAAGATCTTCTGCCGCTGCCTTACGGGGACTGACTGAGGTGATGTGGAGGGGCCCAGAACTAGAACATGGCTCAGGATCGAGCTCCTGAGTTCGACTGTCCAGCTCCCAGGAGCCTGGAGGACGTGCACACTTGCCCTGGCGTCACCTCATTGAATTCTCCCCATCTGGGTTTCAGGGTTTAGGGAGCTGTGACTGAGGCCGGATATGACCCTCCCCCTCCCCCTCCCCCTCCCAGCCCGGACCCCACAAGGCCTGCAGGATCTGCTTCCAGCTGGATTGCTCTCTAATCCATCACCTCCCTCCGCCCCCCTCCTCCTTCAGGCCCAGTGTACAATACCCCTCTTCTGTTCCCTTCTCCCCCCTTGCTCCCTTCTCCCCTTCCCCACCCACTCCGCCTCACACATTTTTAGTCCTTTGCAGCTTCTGGGGCATCTTCGAGGAGCCCCAGACCTCTGTGCTCTGTGCTCACAGCTTTCACTGCAGCTGCAGCGGCCACCAAGCCCCCACCTGCCCCAGAGGAAACCCGGCAGTCACTTAGGCTCCCGTGACCCCTCCTGGGGCGCATCGGTTCCCCTCCTGAGCTGGCCTTGCGCAGGGATGCAGATGCTAAGGGGCAGGCCCGAGCCCTGCTCACCAATGTGGGACCTGAAGCAAGTGATGACCTCTTGGTGCCAGGTGGTACCATGAGGACTGGAACAGAGAACGGACACAAGGACCCTCAGAGCTTCATTGCTAGTAGCTGTCACTATTTTCATGGCTACTGGTTCACCCTAAAGCCCGTGGTGCAAGACAGCTGGGGACAACGAGGCCCCTCGGCTGTAACAGGACCATGAAGCCCCCCTGGACTCATCACCACCCCAAGTCTCTCCAAGGCTCCAAAACCCCCCTCAGGCTGCGTAGACAGGGACTTATCCCACGCCTGCTAACGCATGCCGGGCCCCTGCTGCACGCTCCTCCGCCCATTTCCGGGTGTGCAACCCGGGAGCTCAGTGGGGCCAGAACTCACACAACTGAGGGTCACCTGGAGACGCGCACTGGAAATCCAGATCCATGGTTCGCTCCAGGGCTGGTTCCCATCCAATGGGTGTGGGCTTGGGGCCCTGGACTCTGTGTTTATTAAGCATCAGGGTGATTTGTATGATTCACTGGTTTGGATGCCAGAGCTGGCCCACGGTGTCAAGGCCTGCTCACCTGTTACAGGTGAGCTCACCGGGATGCTCCAACTGTGGGAGGGGCGGGAGCGGCCTGGCCGTTACTGGCAGGGAGCTCAGGCCTTAATCCTTCCCCCAGCTTCAGCTTCGGTCCCCTTGCCTGTAGGAGGAGCCTGGGGACTCTGCCACCCCCCTGCTGTGTTTGGGGTGCAGGGTCTGGCGCAGCCCGCAGAGCGCCGGGCCCTGAGCGCTGCCATGCAGTGGCCCTCCTTTGCCGGTCCCGTCATCAGCCTCGCAGGGGAGAGGGGGATCTGGGAGCTTAGGAGGACCCCACCACACAGAGCTGGGGCGAATTGAGGTCGCAGCCCCCATGGCAGCGTGGGGTGGGGACCGTCACCTTCGGAAAGATTTGGGAGGCAGGATCCGGGCCGGGGAGGCGAGGAGGACGCTAGAGTGACAAGCCCCAGCGCGGTGGAAGCGCCTTTGTCCAGGGAGCCGCTCCCCGACTGCCGCCTCACTGCCGCATCTCTGCCTTCCGCCCTCTCCCCGTTCCCTCCTGCCCTGCCGCCTAGGTGCTCCCACTTCCTCAGCTCGGGAAGTCCGCAGCCCCGCTCCCTTCCACGGGCAATGCCCTTCTGGGGTGTTATTGAAATTCTCCTCGCCCTTCTCCAACGTCCCTCACGTCGACTCCCTCCTCGGGCGCCCCTCCGGGCACCCCTGCACGTCTCGGTGTTGGGATCCCCGGATCATTCCGCTCTCCGTTCTCCGAGCCCCTCTCCCCTCCCCATCCTTGTCCCAAAGCCGGGCCAAACCGCCGGGACTCAGGGCGCTCGGAGGACCCTCCCCCATGGAAACTGTTTGGCTCCGGTGGCGACCAGAGTCCCGACAGGCGTGTGGAGGCGAAGGTCGGGATGCCGGTCCACGCTCAGCTCGCACTTAAAGACGTATCCCCGGCCCTTCCCCTTCATTGGACTGCGGAGGCCGGGGCCACCGCTCCCGCGACTGCCCGGATCGGACCCAACCGGTCTCCAGCAGGATCCTCTCCCATTTCCCTTTCTAATAAAAAGAGGAACGCGGGGAGGGAGATGGTCAAATTGAACCTTGATCCTATTCACGATCTGTGCGTGTAATATTAACGCTTTATTCTAAAAGTAGAGGGGGGAGGTTCCCAAGAAGAAAAAGAGTAAAAATTGCAGATAATCCCATTTCTGCCGATGTCATCATTGGAAAGGGAGGAAGTTGGAGAAAGGGAATCTTCGTGGGACTTCGTGTCTCAGGTTAGAAAGAAAAAAGGCAGCAGCTTATTAAGCAGAGGACCACAGACTGGGGTTGGCTCCCCTGAATATCAACTTGTAATTGGAGACACTTCTTGCCTTTGGTTCCGGGAAAGAACGAACAAGAAGCAGGGGCAGTATCAGCTCTAACCATGCCCATCAATGAGGGGACCTGGCCCTTGCAGATGTGGGTCCCCGGTGCCCCGCAGGGCTTCCAGCTGTTATTGGAGCCCCAGGTTACAACCCCAGTGGGTTCAGAGCCCAGCTGGGATGACAGAGCCGAGGTGGTCAGGTTGAACAGAAATGGGACACAAACTCCTGCGTTCAATGTGGTCAGACTGCCCTGGGGCAGCCCCCTGCCCCCTCCAGTTCCATTAAATCCACCCACAGTCAGAGAGGAAGGACCATGCACGGCCAGAGGCAGAACGGTGAGCGTTGGAGAGGCCAGTTCCAGAGCACACAGTGTAGAAGTGCCCCACTTCGCACAGAAATCGCAATTCTGACTTGCTCTCTCCTTGGAAAGGAGTCCCCGGGCTCCCAGACGGTGATTTTTCTCTGGGCCCACGTAGGACCTTCATTCTAAGTCATTTCTCTTTGTGGTGCTTGGAACTTGGGCAACGAACATTCACCATTTTTGTTACAACGGGACAAAAGAGTAATATCGCAACATGATTTTTAAAGTCAGATAAACAAGGATGGGTCGCCAGGGGTGAGGAGGAATGACGGGCGACTTGGGACAATACAGACCCTATCTGGTGAGTTTCCCGTTCGTCTCCGTGGCTGCAAAGAGCTGGCGATGTCCCCACCTCAAAGATGGTTGCAAAATGGAATGCGTTCAGTGGGCGTGCGTGCAGGACAACGCCTGGCTCACAGTGAGGGTTAAGTGTTAGCGTTGTTGTTAAAATATTCACCATTTGACCGACAATGCATACGTAAACTGAAATTCGATCTCCATGCCTCCACACGTTTATCGCCTTTGGGCTTAAGCCTCTTCGGGCTAGAATGGCTGATAAGCCTGGGCGGGAAGTGCTGCCCGCTGCCCCGGAACTCAGCCCCGCTGGCTGGGGTCAGACAGTGCCACTGTCTGACTTGAAAGGGGTAGGCAATGCATGCACCCCAAATGTCGGTGTTTCTCCCCCAATTTGAGCTGCAAACCAGACAGCTCCATGTCCTAGCTGCTTTGCTAGTTCCCTTCCTTCCCTGGGCAACATCTGTGCAGGACACAGGAGCTTAGCATAGAGAGCTGCATTCACGAAATTGCAGATTTTTGTTGACTTAGCCAAACTGCCTCATCCTGGCTGCCTCCCCAAAGCCCGTGTGTGGCGCCCCAAAGTGCAAGGAAGCCCACAGGTCCACACCGATCTCTCTGGGAAGGCTGAGCTACAGCAGAGGCGCTAGCTGCCCGGAGGCTCTGCAGCGGAGGGAAGGGAGAACTGCGGACAGCTGAGAGTTTTAAAGCAGTTGTCTACTCTACGGCCATGAAAAACACATATTATACAGAAATATCAAAGGGCTGAGGAGATATTCTAGCAATCAAAGAAAGAAAGCAATTTGCAAAGATGGCACATGCACACTCTGAGCCTGTTTTTATATGGATAGAGAAAATAAATACTGTAACAATAGCTGATGCTTTCTGGATGCTGACTTGGTCCCAGACGCTGCTCCAAGACTCCAAGACGGTGTGGGTGCGTAACTTGCCCACAGCACCGCCAGAGTGGGAGAAGTGGCTATCTCTTGGTGGTGGCATTTCTGTGTTCCTTTTTCTCCTTTTACGCTGTGGTGTATGTTGCAGATATTTTTACAATAAACACGTATTACTTTTGTAAGCAGTTTCTACAAATTTTCCTTCCGAAACAGGAAAGGTCAAGTTTAGCGCCTTCTGAAGTGGAGACACTAACAGAAGTGGCTGCCCCCCTCCCTCAGGACTCGCTGGCATCCCTCTGTTCCCTCGGAGTGGTTTCAGGATTTTCTGCAGCAGCTTAGCAGGGGCCTTTGTGCACATGAGGTGACCGATGCGTGCTAGCAAACAATACTCTTTCATAAGGATGTTTTACAGCCTCCCCAGCCCCATCAAGGTCCAATGAAAACTTTTCTGTCTCAGGCAGACAGTTTTCTTGACCCCTGAGATGACTTTGCCTCTCGGTGGGGGCGGAGTTAAGGAAGAGAAGGGCACAGAGAACCCGTTCCCTCTGGTACCAGGCCCTGAGCCAAAGGCACTGCATGTCTCATTTCATCTGACTGGAAACTTCTGGAAAGAGGGTATAGGGTCCCCACATTCTAGGTGAGGAGGCAAGGCTCTGCGGAGCTCGGGCCAGCCCCACAGCCATTCAGCTGGTGTGGGATGGAGCAGCTCTCCCTCCTTGTAACTATCACTGCTTCCTTCCCTGTCTGTCATACTGGTGGATAAATTCAGCTCAAAAAACTGCTCAGTGCCAAGAAATGACACTGTTGTTGTTGCTGTCGTTGTCATCTTTGTTTTAACTGAATTGGTCGGTCGATCAGTTTAATGAGGGCCGGCAGGCTGATGGCTCTTTCGGCAGGACAATAGACAGACCGCCTGGAGACTGCAAGCCTGTGTCTTAGCAAAACAGAGCTCTGCCTTGGGGGTGGGGGCGGGTGGTGGGCCTTGGCTTAAGAATGTTATCATCTCATTAAAAAAATAAAAGACTGGCAAAACCATTTGCTCCACAGTGAAATCAATTTATCAGTGACCCTTCCCACGTTCCTATAAACTTCTCCTTGTCCAGATTCTGAGAATCTGGGTTTGGGGAACATGTTGTTTTAGCCAAATCAGACATTAAGTAAAAAGTGGAGCATGTTTCGTCATCAGCATTGCGGTGAACGCGTGGTGAAGTGTGTATTTCAGGTGAAATGAGTGGCTCCTCTCCGTAAAGCTCTGTTCAGGCAGGAGTGCTCACCTCTGAGTTATAAATGCAGTCATTGCTACGTCCAGGCTAATACTTCCCTGCACCGATAGAAATTAAATGCCAGTAAATTTTAAGTGCATCACTAACCTCAGTGAACATGAAGTCTTGTGACAAGCATTGGAGCTTGGGCAGGGGGGTGGGGAAGGTCAAACAGAAAGAATTATTAAGCAGCTTCCATGTTTCAGCACCTTGGGTGCTTGTGGGTACTTAGCACAATTCATTCCCTCCGTCCATTTGCTCACCTGAGGAACCCAGGCACCAGACAGGTGAATATTAATGTAACAGAGAGATCTGGGGGTCTAGTTACAATTTTGGGCCAACAGTTTAACAGTGAAGCTCTGGCAGCTGGAGCCCTGGGTTGGCATCCCAGCTCTACTACTGATGACCTTGGACGAGATAGGTCAGCGGGGTCAGAACTAGGGTGGGGAGTGAGCCACTTATCTTGGGCACTACGTAGACGGGGGCACCACAAAACTCAGTTATCCAGATACAGAATATTTTAATGCAATATTTTCAAAAAGCGAAATGAATGCAAAAAGTTCAGGATAAACAAAACATCAGAATTTTAAATAAAGACAGGATGCAGCCCCATGCATGCCTCACCCGATCCTGACCTTGTATCCTGGCTTTATTTAAACATTTGATATTTTGCTCCTCATGGACTTACTTCTGTGTTATTTTAGATCTTTCTTCTTGATGACGGAGACTTTCAGAGCCCCCTTCAGTTCTGTGCCTAAGGCAAGTGTCTCCCTCCCTCTACTTCCTCCCGGCCCGGTGAGTATGAGTATTCTCAGCCCTCTGAACATCAGTGTCCTCAGAGACCCCAGTGGGAGGGCTCTTCCCAAAGCTGTGTGAGCACAGGGATTCCGAGGGTTCACAACTGGGGGGCGGGCAAATGTTAGATTTCGAGTCCTCCACCAGCCACTCGTCCACACGTGGTATGGTGCTCACTCACGTACAAAGCACCAGAGCCAAGTCCTAAGAAATCCCTGAACCTCAGAACTTACAGTGTAGCTGGGGCAACCGGAACATGCAGAAAAAGTGAAACCACAGGATGGGAAGGTGCAAGGCTGTGTGAGTGAGTGACGCGGGCGGTCGGATGGGTGCACCTGCGAGGATGCGCCCTGGACCAACTGGGGTGGCCCAGGAGGCTTCGGGGAGTAGAGACTCCACTGGGGCTTCAGGGAATTCGTTGAGTTGAGGGTGGGGAGAGAGGGTACATACCTGAGATAACTGACAAAGGCATTGGCTTTAAGGAAATCTCCATATGCGGCCACTTACATCACTAAGGCAAAACGTCAATCTGAGTTACAGAGTTCTAAAGAGAGTTTTGGAAAACTGACACATCCCTCCCTTCAAGGGGAATTCCTCTTCTTTCTGGCCCATATGCACAAATACACACGAACACACACGAACACACACTTCACAAGTCAGCCAGCACCCCAGAGGCAACGCCAGCCTTCCTGCTTCCTCCCTCACTCCCAGCGCTGCTCGCCTCCCTCCCCAAGAACCGCAAAGGCCCACAGCAGGGCCTGCGCTCCCCACTGAGCACAAGTGGCTCACACAGCCGCCCTCCTAGGCGGACCTGCTGGCAGGCCCATGTCCTTGGGCAGCTCTTTCTAGAGGTTGGTGATGTCTGCTCCTTACCGACATCTGCAAAGGTGCGCTGAGCAGGTGTGTCTGCATGTCACTCAGGTCTCATTTGTGGTGTCAGTAAGTCCTGAATTCTTCCATAGAATTCTTAAATCCTTCCTCAATCCCTCCCGCCTGTGAGCAAGCCCCCTAAATCCAATCAATTAACACAGCCCAGAAAGTCAATCCCTTTGAATGAAAGCTAGATGCTTATACCTAATCACCTATCCCGAGGGGCTGGTTAAACCAACTTGTACGTCTGCAGGAAGGAGCCCTGGGCAGACATAAAAGATCAGGGAGAACCGTGTGTGTTGACATGGAAATATGTCCCTGACATACATTGTTAGGTTAAAAAAGTCAGGTTCCAAACTAGCAGCCGAGTATGATTCCACTGGCTTTTAAAAGGGTGTGTAGTTTGAGTGTTTATACAGTGATGTCTGGCTTGGGGAGGGCCAGGGGCCACCAACTGTTGCCTGTGGTGACTTAGGGTGAGAGATTGGGAGGGTGCATTTTGAAAAAAATGTTTTCTTTATTTTTTTTTGTGACGGTTAAATTTTCTACATGAGTACGTGTTATCTTTGTAAAAAAAACATCTAAACTATTTTCATTTAGTCTTTGTGGTGAATGAGGAGTACCTGATTTTCTATGTAAATTCAGACACAGAAAGCAGGTTATGGGGCTGGGGAGGGGGTCTGGGGAGAAACTGCTCCCTGGGGACGGGCTTTCCCTTGGGGTGATGAGGATGGTCTGGAACGAGGTAGAAGTGGCTGGTTGCACGTAGGGGGGCGAATGTGCCAAATGCTGCTAAATTGTTCACTTTAAAGTGTTAATTTTCTGTTTTGTGAGTTCGACCTCAGTTTAAAAGACAGTGCCTGATTCCCTCTCATAAAGCAAGCCGCCTCACTGAGTTACAATCTTCGAGTTACATGTGTAATACCTGGCCTGGTTTGGGGAGCGGTGCCAAGGGCCGGAGGACCGGCGGTGGGAAATCCAGAGGAGCGGGCTGTGAGGAAAGGGACTCAGCTAAGCGGTCAGCACCGCTCCTTTCGGTGCAAAAACACAGAATGTTCTAAAGAAGGAACCTTTTCATGAATGACACCTGATGATTCTCTCATCTACCACGAGGGTCTTAGCCTCTGAACACAGGTTCCGAACTCACATCCATTGAAACCAGATCTTCCAGAACCTTCATTTCGGTGATGACAACAACAAAAACAGAAAAGTATCCTTTCTCTCTGTCTCTCTTCTTTCCATCCCTCCGCATTACATCCAATATTGAGATGATTTATAAGAAATAAGTATTTTAAAGGAGTAAAGCATCAATGAAAAATGTAAAACCAGGAGAACTATAAACCAGAGCTGAAAAGCAAGGCTTCAGGCCGGGAGACCCTAGAACACATCCGCTGAAGCTCTGGAATCCCACTCAGCTGGTCGTCTGCTCGGCGCCTCAACACATTGGCACCCCACGCTCACCTCCAGAGGACCCTCGGTTCACCCCGTGAGACTCTGGAGAGGCCGACGGAGGCCGGAAAGCTCTTCACCGCACTGCCAGGCCCTGAGGGCCCAAGACTCCCGCCCGCACTCGCCCCCTCCTTGCACGTGTGTGCACGCCCGTCCAGACCAGGCGGGCGCAGCTGTGTGTCAGTGGGGAACGTGAGCAACGCTCCAGCTACGCTCAACACGGGTGATTCGTGACCCTGGTCTGTCTGAGCAGACGTGTCGTGAGAGTGGGTAAGATGGGGGCACGAGGCTCCCAGAGGGGGGTGGAAGGTCCTGGAGGAAGGAGGGAGGTGTAATGGCCTAGAAATAGTGTCTCGATTTACCAGGAACCCCATTGACCGCCTATTCGTTGTAGAGCTTCGCGCGTACATCATTTTCCTTTTCTTTTCTTCCAGAGTCTCTTCTGCCTCCCTCCCTCCCTCTCCCATCTCTCTCTGTCGATCCCCCCTCCCTCTCTCATCTCCCTCCCTCTCTCCCTCTCCCCCTGAGGAGGTCCAGCTGGAAGGAGACAGCGCTCCGAGTTCAGTTGGTGCAGACAGGGCTAAAGTAAACAGACTGGTCATCGGGCAGGCAGTTAGCAGCCTTTGGACAGATGATCAGCGTTGGGCTGGTGGCGGACCACACACACGAAGCCCCCTCGGACCACACAGGCATCCGCCTGCCCGGCTTGCCGATGCCACACGCACACACAGGCCGCCCTCGCCTCCCTGCGCCTTTCCTCTGTGCCAGAGGCGGTTTGGAGACACGTCTAGGAGCACCCGCATGTAGTGGACCCGAAGCTGGCACAGAGCTGGCACAGAAGCTGGCACAGAAGCTGGCCGTGCTTCTTCCAGGTGCCCAGCTAGAGTCCCTCAAACCAGATCATGCATGTCTGCCCTGGAGACAGGGCTGGTAGACGCAGAGAGGCAAGGACCTTGGGGTCACATGCTTTGTGGGCGCTGGGGGCTGTCATGTCACCCTCAAGACCTCAGTTTCCCCATCTGTGAGCTCAGCAGTTGCTGGTGTATGGGGTGATGGACAGCTGCCCCCTCCGGGGCCCATTGCACATCCACCCTTCGTACTCCCCTGTTACTCATGTTTCCCCTCCAGCAAATGGCCTGCACCCCTCCTGCAGCCTGGGGTGAACAGTGAGGGGCTGCTCTGCACCCAGATGGCACCCCAAATGCTGGCCGTATCTTAGTGGGCAGCCGCCTTCCTGAACCTCTCCCTTCACAGGACCTTCAAACCTGGGGACCGCCTAGGATGGGTGAAGCTGCATCCTGAACACCTCATCGAGTCGGGGGCCTCTGAGCCATGCTTGCTCGTAGCTGCCCCCACCAGCATATGCAGAGAGAGCCATCCCCACCCCACTAAAGCCCTCCCCGCCCCTCCCTTCTGCTGGCACAAGGTGGGTGGGTATCCAAGTCTCTGCTGCTCCTCACTGCTCAGCGTCCTCCCTCCAAACACCCCCAGGGTGAAGTCTTGACCCCCCTCAGTCCATTCCCTAGTCTCCAAGAGGGTTCCCAGGTCCCGGACACCTCCCTCACGAGGAGCTAGCCAAATAAAGACCCTGCCTGCGGGCTGCGGCGGCGGGGAGCGGTGGTTTTGGCTCAGGGCACGCGCCTTGAAAGGATCCCGCTCCTCAGACTCACCAGGCTTATCCAACAGAGACATTGCCCCCAGGGTGGTGGAGGGGACACAGGCTGAGCAGACAAGTCTCCATCCCGGTGACACCACAGCTCCGGGCGGGGTGTGTGGCCTCAGGCCGCCCATGGCCCCATCTGCAGGCTTCACTCAGCTCTCGGCACAGCCGGCGGCTGACCAGGGCCATCTGTCTTCATTACGCAGGTTTATTTGGGGAGGTGAGCGATGGGAGGCTGTCATGGCTGAGAGAAGGTTTGATCTATTGGCAGATGTGCTTTGAAGGCCCCCTCAAGTTTGCGCTTCTGCAGATCAGGGTGAGGCAAATGGTGGCCCCGGGCCATTCCTGTGTCACCGGGACTTTCAGTCCCGGCTCGGGGACCAGCGGCTTGGGAACATTAGGTGCAGGCTGAGCCTCTGATCTTTTCAATGGTGCGTACTTGGTTTTCTCCCACTGTCTGGTACATTTTTTAATGAGCACCGACTACGAGGGTCACTGGCCCAGGCTCTGAGGACACAATGGTGACCACAGGACAGTCGCCTTGTCATCTGGAGGGAGAAGCAGACAAGGAGCAGAGAAGTGAACCAGATTCTCAGAGGGTGGGGGGAAAACAAGGACAGCTAGACGGGAGATGGGGAGAGCTCGGCCTGGAGCCTGGGTGGGCGACTCGTGGGCCAGCGTCAGAGCGGCGCTCCTCGGGGGCTTCCTCAGAATTTCGGCATCAGAAACGGTTCAAAAATACTATCAAGTGAGAATTGGTTACTCTGAACATCCTTCAGAGCCCAGCTCCCTGGCCCTGAGGCCTCCACCTGCTACACCAGCCCTCGGTTTCCTCATCTGGAAACTGGTCACGGTGAATACACCCAACTCCGAGAGTTCCTTCGGGGATGGAACAAGGTCGTACATGCAGAGCCCCAGGGAGCGCTGGAGAAGCGGTGGCGTCAGTGACTGTCCCTGCAAGAGAGTCTCTACTTGTAATTTGAGGGCGGAGACAAACCGAGGGCAGGGAAGCTCTGCCAGCTGGGGTGCGGAGGAAAGACAGGGTCCCGTCCCTCAGGGTGTCATCTACCACTTTCCCCTGTCCCTTGGGACACTGTTAACCTCTTAGTGGATAATTATAAATATGAGAGGCTTTCCACAGAGGAGGCATCCTGAAATGACTTTCTTTTTGCTAATACGGGCATCGCCATGGCTAGAGAAGTCGAAGGACAGAACAAACCCACAACAACAGGCCAGAGGGATGACTTAGCGAGAAGAACAAGGAATTTAGTGGGATGCCTTTAAGAAATGCGAGGCAGTTGCTGTTTCTGTTCCAGTGCCTTTACCCACAGATGGATCTTGTCTCTATCCCACGTGAGGCTGTGATCAAAGCAAGTGACCTAATCTTCCTGAACCTCAATGTACTCATCCATAGAATGGGCCTTCTTACTCCATCACCAAGAGGGCTGTGAGGACTGAATTCTAAAAGGCAAAGCTCAGGCCCTACGCATCATAGGTGAGGAATAAATCTGCCTTGTATTTCTCCTTCCTTCCCTTCTCCCTCCCTTCCTTCTCCTGTGTCTCACTGCCCCCTCCCCCAGCACTATCCCCCATTTTTTTTAAAAAATTTAATTTTATTTTAATTGTTCTTGTACAGTTTTCTTTCACTCCCAACCCAGCCCACCGCCCCAGCCCTCCCCGCATTTTTTTAAACCACTAAAATATATTATTACAGGGTCACTCAAAAACTGGAGAAATACCCGTGAGGACACTGAAAGCAGCCACTGCAAGTTGAGCGTCAGAGCTTGCGCCCTCGGCCTGGGGAAGTGGCTGAGGCTCAGGACCGGAAGCCTGAGCTGCGAGCTCTGAGGACTGCATTGCTCTGGACAGGATTCTGTGTCCCTCTCTCCTGCATGGCTGCCCACAGCGGGACTGGTGCTAGAAGAAGAAGTGCCAGCTCCCCCACAGTGCAGTCCCTGTGTCTTTGGGATCAAGGGGCAGTGCCCCTTGACTTACTCTGTGCCAGGCTCCTTGAAGTTCACATGCTCCGGGTCACGGAACCCTCTCATCACAGGAGTCATGGCCCTCCGTCACTGCCCCATCCCAGGGGTGGGCTGTCCAAACCCGGGAGTGGCCCAAGCCTGGGAGATTCGGCATGAGACCTCCAATCTCCACCAGATGTTGGCTGCTGAACAGACAGAGTAAAATGCACCAGGCTATAAAACAAATCCCAGCGCCTCTCCAGCGCGCACAGGAATTACATTCGCCTGTCAGGGCCCAGTGCAAGCATAACACAGACCCTCCTCTCCCGTCCCCGGCATGGGAGGCGTTTGGACTCCTGCTGAGAAACACGAAGGTCATGCCCCCGTCGGCTTCCCCATCTGCCCTTTCCTCACCAGGGGGAAATCTGACAACAGACTTGTTATTTATGCAGCTTAATGCAATCCAGAGGCCATCGGCACATTGCAGGGAGAGGGAGAAAGGAGTCTGGCCCCGTAGAAACCAGTTTCACTAGTTACCTTTGCAGCAGGACATCCACAACGGGGGCCGGGGGCGAGGATGAGGCTTTCCGCAGCGGACGAGCCCCCCGGCAGTGCACGGGGACACTCAGAGCTCTGAGGTCTGCTGGGGCCAAGGCACATGTTCTCCGTGTAGCCTAATAGACATTCAGTAAACACTCCTGATTAATTCTCTCCTGGGACTTGGGCAGACCAGGGAGAGCCAGCGTTTCTGTGAGGCAAAGATGCTCAATGGCTTCCAGCACACCTCAGTATTTTCCTGCGCGTTCTCTAAAACTGGCTCTTCCTAGGAGAAAAGCTAGGTTGGCTTATTTTAAGGTAGTTTTTCCTTTCTCCCCAAACATGGATCCTCTCCAAGGACTCAAGAACTCATAGAATCAACACAAAACAATTATTTAACACAGAGATGCTATTTTGTTTTTCTACGTTTTACTGAATGGAGGTGATGAATGGTCATGGAAAGACACAGCCATTGTCTTGCATGGACCTGAGTGACCTGTGAACTGGGTCTGTGATCCGGGATGGGTTGCTTTATGTCCCCTTCACTGGTAAAATGGGATGGGGCTGACCCACAAAAGTGTGGGCCAATTAGAGATGAGAACGCGGGTGCCTCAGCAGAGCCCGGCAGGGAATAGGCTTCAAGTACCTGTGACTCTTGTCATCATTTTCTCCCTCATCCCTAGTTACAGGCCTCGGTTAAGGGGTTACACACACAAATGACAGAGCCTGGAGGCCTGGGTTCAAATCCTGACTTTGCCCCTTTACCAACTGTGTGACCTTGGGCAAGTTACTTAACTTCTCTGTGCTGTGGTTGGTTTCTTCCATTGTAAAATGGGGATAATCAAGGTTGAGAAGATCAAGGGAGTTAATAAACGTGAAGCACGGACAAGGGTCTCTGGCTCACGGTTTGCTGGCTTTTATGAGAGTCATTCGAGGGGGAGTTGCCGTTCTCAAACCTTTGATTTAAAATCACGTGAAAATATGTATTGTACAAACAATAGCAAGGCAAAAATCATGGCCACGAAAAGGCAAACCCTACAAAACTTCTGTTCCAATAAGTCCTATTTTAAGGTATTTTTGTAACATGTAGATGTGTCGTGTCTTTTGTCACAAAACAGCCCCTGGAGCAGCTCCTGGACACAGTCAGGCGGACAGTCTGCTGTGTGTGTGTGGGGGGGGGGGGGGGCGCTGCGCCCTTTCCGGCAGGAGCCCCTGTGGCACCGCGTGCCCCGGCGACCGGGGTCTGGGTGTGCACGCGTGTGTTGTGTGGGCACTTCAGAGTTAGTTCCAGGCCCTGGGTTTTTGGCTTCACGTTTTCACAAGCATTCATTCTATCTTCTCTCCTGGAAGAACGACAGCCTGTAACAGCCATTCGCTCAGCATCGATCAGTCGTGCGATCATTGGCTGCTCGGCCTGGTGGGGCCCATCTTTCACAGACGCCCCGTTCCCGGTGGCTGTTCCCAGTGGGAGGCAGCGCGTGTGCAGGCCGCGCTCTCGTCTTTGTTTTCTGCACTGTCCTTGGGGTAGAGCGGAGTCCAGGTCATAGGAAGAGCTCAGCAGTTAATGAAAATAAATGAAAAAGTGAATGAATGGATGAATGGAAAAACGAAATGAGCCACACAAATATGATACTTTCTGTCAGATTTTTTAGGACATTTTTTGACAGAAAATTCTTGTAGATTTTTTTTTAAACTTAAACTAATACGGGATTCAGTTTAATTTACTCAAAGTAAATCTGGAATATAAATGTGATACTGCGTATTTTGGATTTTAAAATGACTTTACACCCATGCTGCCCTTCAGTTGTCTCCAAAACCCCACGTGGGCTCTGGCTGGGTGGCTCAGTTGGTCGGAGCGTCATCCCATACACCGAAAAGTTGCGCGTTCCATCCCCAGTCAGGGCACCGACCGAGGTTGCAGACTCCACCCCGTCAGGGCACGCACGAGAGAGAGGCAGCCGATTTAGGTTTCCCCCCCACATCGATGTTTCTCTCTCCCTCTTCTCCATCTCGCTCTGTCTCCCTGCCTCTCTCTCTAAAATGAATACAAACATCATTCTCGGATGAGGATAAAACAAAACAAACCCCAACCATAACACACAAATTAAAAAACCCACGTGATAAGTAAAGCCCACGAGATTCTGTTTTCCCAGTGTCCAGCCCGGCCCGGCCAGGCGGACCCGGGAGGGAGAGCCCGGCCTGGTCTAAATCTGCGGTGGGCGAGCGTCGCCAGTTATTCGGTGTGGCAACGGGTGCGCAAGGGCACTGTCCTCACACGGAGGGGGTTCACCAGCAGTTTTCAGGGGGCTCCCCGTTTTAGATCCCATTCCTATCATCATGTCCTCAGAAAGGACCCTGTAATAAAGTGGGCCTGTCGTCTGTCTCCTCGGGTGAGTCTCTGTCCCTCTCTGTCCCTCTGTCCGACTGTCTCATCACAGCCCCCTCGGCCCCCCGACTAGAAGGGAGCTCAGCAGCCCAGTTCACAACTCGCGCCCCCACCGCGCCCAGCGTCCGTGCCTGCCGCCTGCTTCCCGGCAACGCCAGTCCGTGTGCAGCGGGGGCCAGGCCGTCTCTGCTCGCAGCCGCGAAGGCCGTCCTCCAACAGCCTCAGCGCTGGCTCCGCTTCCTGTTTACTTCTGAGGGGGGCTGGGGACTGCGGGGTCTGCAGTCCCCAACGAGCCAGGCCGCTCGAGGGGTTATCACCCCATCAGCACAGATAGGCCGCGGGCTCTGCCATCCGTCAACTGTCTTCCGTCATCATTGAAAGTTCCCTGTCCTGGAATGTCATCTTGTTAGGTGGCTCAGGCCTGGATGTGATAGCTTAGAGACTTTCTGCAGGGCTCACGGGTTACCTCATGTTTACTTTCAAATTTAGGGGATAAACTCTAATAAACGATTTTATTAAAAATTACCAAAAAATCAAAATAGAAAGGAAAAAGGAATAATCACCCAAACTTCATCACCAAGAAATAATATTTTGGTGAAACCTCATTAAACAATCTGTCTGTGTAAATTATACCCATAATGGTTTTATAAAAATGGGACCATGTCCTGCCGGCTGCTGCTGACCTGATGCATTTTCACATCAGCAAAGACAGGTGTACTCCTCGTCGTCTGCACAGGTGTATAGTATTCCACAAACTGCAGTTGTGGCATTCGGACTTTTCCAAGCTTGCTATTTCATATTATAAACAATACCACAACGAGCGTCCATCGCTCCTACGCCTAAGCATTTCCTCGGCATAGCGTCCCAGAGGCAGGATAGCTGGACTGTAAGGCAGCTGTATGTAAAATGTTGATGTGTCTGAGCAAACTGGCAGCTAGCAAGGACAATTGTCCTTCCACAAGCCAGCAACCGTAGGGTCCCAGTCCCCATGCCTACGTCACACTGGGTATCACACAATCCTTTCAATCTCCCAATAGTACAGGTAGAAAGTAGCATCTCATTGCTGCTTTCTTTTCTTTGAGAACATTACTTTGCACATAGGTATCAGTCATTTATGCACCAGGAGACTGGTGCAGTTATTTAAAATTTGATCTGGATGCTGCGAAGGCCTTTATGGTTCCACAGCTCCAAACCCCACCCCCACACCTCCATCCATCCATCCAACACTCATCAGCTCAACTGTTTGTCTCCAAAGAGATTGTCCTGTCTCTGGTGTTGAATGCCCCCACAGATGGGGAGCTCACTACTGCTTGAGATGGCCCCCTGCCTTTCCACCTCTGCCTTGCTAAGTCACAAAGGACAGTATGCGTGGAATAGCCACACTCGCCAGAAACAGGGCTAAGCTTTCCACGAACCATCTCAAGCCTTCGACCATGGTGGAAGCACAGGTTACTATGTCTGTCTTTGTTCAGTCATCAAGGTAACTGAAACACAAAAGGTTAAGGAACTCCCCAACATCACACAGCTATAAAGCAGCAGAGCAAGTAGTTAAATCGTGTTGCTTTTCCAGCACGTGGAAACTGCACCACTTAATAGGCTCACAAAGGAAATGTTAAGTTGGTTAGAGATATAACTTAGAAAATACTGTCTCAAACTATCCATGACTCTAAAGACTTCTCCTACAGACACTTTCTCTAGCTTTGGAAGAAAACTAGAGCCACCGTCAGACACTCATCAAGTCAGGGTTTCATGGCCAGAGCCCTGATGCTCCTCGGGCTACTGAGAAGAAGGAGGCCCGCCCAGCCTCAGAGGCGTCCCAGCTGACTGAGGGTGTCACTGCCCGTTGGCTTTTGGCTCACGGGTTCCATAAAGCAAAAATATCAAAAGTATAATTTAATTGATATAAACCTCAAATTAGCCCAAAACTCTCATCCCCATTTGATTCCCACTGGGAGCTGCTTTTAGAGATTAGATTTTCTATGTACAGAAACGCTTCTAAGGAAAACATGTGCGTGTTTTGCAATACCCTCATTTGTTCCCGCGCTGGGCCAGCCTTTTGGATTACCTGCCATTGATTTCCCAGCTACCAGCCTAGGCCTCCAGTTTTTCTTCAAAACTTTATTTCGGTGTATCTAGTCTCAGGTCTCTGGGCGGGGAAAGGGCCCTAGCATCGGTCACAGTTCAATACGAATTAGTCTAACAACTTAAATGGTTGGGCTCTACCAGGGGCATACACATTTTTTTGAAGGTGGATGTTCACCGGCAAGATGGAGGTCCGTGGTGTGGGTAGTGGGGAAGATACAACAAGTTGAGAAGGGCACTTTTCAGCTTCACTGAAATCAATCCTTAAATTTTATCTCAGCCACCCTTTTTACTTCCTCGAGCACTTCTCTGTCCTCGGCACATACAAGTAACAGGGTAAGCTAAGGGTTGCTTCCAATCTGAGGAAGTTTGGGCCATAGAAATAAAATCTTTCGTTGTGTTTCCAACCAGACCAAACGAAAGTCAACCAAAAATAAAAAACCGAAACAAAACAAAACAAAACAAAAGCACACACTGTGATCCATTTCAATGTAGAGAGATTCTATCCCGGGCTCCAAACTTTCAGTCCGGCACATAAAGAGAAGACGAGTGTTGCGAAAGGTTTCCTTTGGGACTAGGGCCTGCTAGCTGGGAACCACCACGGCTTGCAAACTAAATTTAAAAGCCTGCATCCCAAGACCCCTAAGCAAAGGTTACTCGAGGTCTATTCTGGGTTCAGGCGGAAAA
Organism: Glossophaga mutica; assembly: GCA_039655065.1. Lineage (NCBI taxonomy): Eukaryota > Metazoa > Chordata > Mammalia > Chiroptera > Phyllostomidae > Glossophaga > Glossophaga mutica. The sequence goes on from CM077315.1 coordinate 29,475,944, forward strand.
AAAAAAAAAAGCAGCTTTATTTGGCAAGGAAATGCCTTGTGAGAAGGCGCTTCGCTGACCAGGGGCATGGAGGAAAGCTGTGACTCAGTGCATTTTTCTTCTGGCATTTACAGGCCTGAAAAATGATTGCAGCTTCCTCTGGCCGCTGGAGCCAGAGCCCGAAGAAGTGACCTTTAAGGAGAGTCTGTTTACTCCATCCGCAGGCAGAGGGCCCTTGCGTGAGCTCTGCGAAGCTGCGCCCCGCCTTGGTGCTGACCCCAGGGCCTGCCTCCAGACTGGCCAATTTGGGAAAATCATGGATGAGAGGGAGCTGGGGCTGGCAAGGGGCTCCTTTGGGGTTGGAGCGAGGACCTTTGCTCAGGAGAGGTAGGACAGGGTCACCTTCCAGAGAGACACCCCCTGGGCCTGCCTCTGTCCTGGAAAGGTCTGCAAAGCAGGTCAGCGTTGACTTGCCATTTCATGCTTCATACATTCTGGAAACTCTGTCCCAAGGCCAACATCAACCTGTCTTGCTTTTCAGATGAAACAGGAAGCGATTAGCCTGGTTGAGGAGACTCCTCTCTCTTTGTGTGCCACACCACAAATTGGATTTGAATCTCAATCCTCTGGGCTTTTACACCAAGGCACACAGAGAGGGAAGTGGAAAAAAGATTAAATTGGAAAGCGTTTGGAGCTTTCCACGTAACTGGCTGAAACGAAACCATCCACATATTTTGCAGCAGACATGGAAACTAGAATCCGATTCCTCCACTTCGCTGCTTAAATGTGAAATAAATAAGCATATGTAATGGGAGCTGCTATTTTTCAAAAGTAGGACTAAATCATTTGAAGACTTGAATTTAAATTTTGAAAGATCTTTCTGAAACCTTCCTACCACTTACAACACGATCGCTACAAAATTTCTTTGTACCCTGACTCAACAATCTTTTCTTTAAGAGAGACGATATTTTGTTAAGAATCCTCCAGTTTCTGTTATAAATACAATACTTTCTTTGGAGAAAATTTAGGAGAGTTTAAAAAGGAAAATTAAACTGACATGAAATTTCACCACTCAGAAGTAAGCATGATTAACATGGTAGGAAATGTCTTTTCAATCTGTTTTTTTTTTTTAAGTATGAGTGTGCACACATGCCTTACAACACATCCTTGTGCTGTGCTCACTTGTCAATATTTCATAAGCATTTTTCCAAGTCATTAAAGTCCCTTATAAACATCACTTTAATGGTTGCCTAATATGCCATCTTTTGAATGTGCCATAATTTATTTTACTATTCCTCTATGGTAAAAAAAAAAAAGTTTTAAAGTGTGCAAACTTCCTTTCCCTGTGGAAAAAAATAGACGAGCTGCCCTGGAATGGTTATTTGTGATTTCCTGAAATTAGGTCAAAAATATTAGACATTTTTTGTTAACCCAAGTACCTCCTTCCTGGTGGATTCCAAATATTGACCTGATAGTGGCCAGAGGAAGGAGCGTGGCCAGCCCCTTTCCTGGTGAGACATGAGGTGGGGTCCCGCCGACTCTCATGAGCTTGCTCTGTGGTGGTGAGTGGCGTCCCCCCCAGCCCCGGGACGGGGTGGGGGATGGGGTGGCCTGCTCTTGGTGTCTGTGAGTCATGAGTTACACTGAGAACAAGATGAAAGGAAGCCTGTACCTGGGAGCAGGCGTCTCAAGAGCCCACATGAAATTTCGGGTGGCCCCAGCCCCTGAGCCCTTGCAGAGCCCCTTAGGAGTCCTGGGCCTGGTTAACGGGACCCCCTGTGACCCAGCTCCAAAATAATTCCTGAACCCCTTCAATTCATAATTTTGGGAATAACACACAACTTTTTGGCTTTGCTTATGTTTTTATTGATCACTCACAACCGTTAACATTTAATAGGGAAAACTGGTTTGGGGGGGGGATGAGAAAATATAAAATTGTCTCTAAAACGTAAGACATCACAAAAGAAAATTACCAAAACAGAGAATCTTGTAGATAATTCTACCAGTTGTGTAAATCTGAAACACACATATTTCACACACTCAAAAGAGTTACAAAATGAGCGCTGCTGTAGCCGGTGGAGAGCGGAACAGCCGCTCTTGTTAGTTCTGCAGGGATTTCAGTGTTACAAGGTATTTGATGGAATTAGGAATGACACAGTTCCTTTTCACTCCAGGAAACAGTGCAACATGGTATTCATGGCCTTTGGTTTTTAATTTCATCCTTTTATAGCATCATGTCGCACTTCAACATTCAGGCGCCAAGGGCACCCTTGAGAAGCTCACAGACGCCGGAAAGCCTTAGTTTCTTCATCTATGAAATGGGGCGTCTTCCTCACGGAACTGAGGTGAACATTAAAGGAAGTTCAGCTTGGAAACTGCTTGGCACACTCTGGCACACAGGGCACTTTCAACATGACACTTGTGCTGAAGGATTTTGTTAGTTCTTGTGGAAAATCCTGAGATGCAAATACAATGCTAAACTAAGGACCTGTGGCTGGAGGCTTTGAGAAGAAGGGATGAAATAAGTTTGACTGATTTTCATTACTGAAGGCTTGGGAATAATTTATGCTCTAGTTTTGTAGTATAAATTGAATCAGTTACTTGGAGAAACAAACAAAAAAAAAGTCCTGATGACATAGCCATGCATCTGAGACAGCCTAAATAGTGGGGGATGTAAAGGAACCTAAAGGAATTTTGCTCAAGTAGGTTTCCATTTTATAACCTAACCACAACGTATGTTGGTTCAATTTCTAATAAAATACCTGGCATAAATAGTATACTTGTTGATTGATCGATTACTTAATTAATGAACCTCACACTTACCTGACGATCGCCTAGTGTCAGGGACTGCAATACGCATTTGCATGGGTCAGCCTGTAGAAGTACCGTCATCCTCACACTGCCAGTGGAGAGATAGGCACAGAAAGGCTTGGTCTCTGGTTTGCCGGCAGCGGCCCCAGGGGGCAAAGACAGCAGGTCAGCCCCAGAGTCTTTGATCTTAGTCACCGTCCTCACACCTCATTCTCCTCTAAATAGAAATACTCATGTATTTTCTCTTCCAAAATAAAAACATATGTTAATGAAAGTTTGTAAAATTCAAAAGAGGCAGCTCCTTCCCTTAAATATAATAAACTAGAAGGTCATTTGGTTGAGGCAAGGTTGAGGAAGAGCTGGCTAAATTGTGATAACTTCATACCCTTCACGCTGCCTTTGGGGAAAGATGTCATTCAAATCAAATCATCCCTGGATAGAGACAGAGCCAGTACTGACAGATAGCTTCTCCCTGTCTCCAGGACTCCTTGAGAAACAGACAGGAGGCGTTGCCTCAGCATCACCAGGCAGCACCACAAGCCGCTGGAGCCCTTTGATCCTGCGGTCAAACTCTGGGGGTCAAACCCCATCCTGCCCCTTCAAGCCCACGAGTTTACAGCAAGCTCCCAGGTCTGTTTCCCCGCCTTCAGGACAGGCAGAACAGTGGTACCCATTGGCAGGGCACAATGACATGTCATCTAGGGAGAGGGGCACAGAGGGAGGGTTCAGGCCTTGCTGCCAGAGATTCCCATGTGGACCATCACCTGCCCAGATAGTGACCTGAGCGTGGGCACGCCCATCTTCCAAGTGGAGACCGAATGATGCTCTGGCCACCCCAGAGGCTCAGAGTGAGGGCAACGCTTTGGCAATGCACGGTGCTCTCCCGTCCACCCTACGTGCCTGCCATCATCCCACTCCCCACCGTGTCCAGAGCATGACATCTATCCAGAAGGGCACCAGGTTTGAAAGGGCAGCTTCAGGAGGCAGAGAGATGCCGAGTGGGCTCCCGCTTCGGTTGCTCACAAGCTGCGTGCACAGGCCCCACCCTCCTCCATAAATGGGCATAAAATGGCGCCTGCCACTAGGGGCTTGGGTCAATGCCAGGGGCCGGTGCCACCAGAACACTTCCTGTACCGGGCGCACAGCAAGCACTCACTCAATCAGTGCTGGCCAGCATTGTAACGATCACGTGTTTGAAAGCCTGATCTAAATCAAAGAGAGCCATGCGAACGCAAAGCACCGCTCCCCTTTGTGTTCAAAGAGGATGTGAGGGCGTGGCAGTGGTGAGAAACTTAAGCTAGGGTATTGCCCCTGAAGGAACTGGAGACAAAAGTGTGGGGTTTGACTTGAGCAATCAAAGAGAGAATGCATTCGCAAACTAGCAGGTTAACGTTAACATAAACTTTGGAAACCATGAGGAAATTAAGGATATCACTTTAAATTAAATACCTTAAGTAGACATGTACTTTCAATGTGATAAGACAGCTATGGCACATTAAGTGAATGCCGACTGGTAATTAAAAGCGGATTTCTCCAGGCTGCCCTGCCGGGGAGGAGAGATCGATGTCTCCCTACAGGAGCTGAGAGCCCTCGGAAGCATGGTTTTAATAATGCTGGGGCCCCATTTGCCCTCCACTTGACAATAATAATGATTTGTTCTTATAATGAAATCATATTCATTTACCAGGAATGCTGTGCCACACGGGGCACTACACGACTGGTGTGGCTGCCCCTGAGTATGACCCGATGTGAGGATGAGTTCATGGAATTCTAGACCATCGGCGCTGGAAGGGATGGAAGGCACACCAAGTCTCACCCTTTCATTTCACAGATTTAACGAAGGGTCTGTGGAGCTGTACGTACACATAGGAGCACCTAGCTGTCAGCTTCTGGGGAGATTCCAGGGAACACTGAGCAGAGATGTTTTCTCGGGGCTGTATCGGGTTCAACTCTCCCTCTTCCTTCCTTCCCATTTCCTGCTCCTTCCTTCTCTACTCTTTCCTTTATCTTCCTCCTCCTTCCCCTCTTCCTCCTCTATCTTCATGGTCCTTCTTCCTCCCACTGTCCCTCTCCCATCCCTCCTTTCCTTCTTCTTCTGCTTCCTTCTTTCTTCCTCTTTCTTCTCTGCCCCTCCCCTGCAAGCATCCCTCCCCATTTGTGCTGAATGACCCCTGTTTGTACCCAATCTCGATTTTCCGGCTGAACCAGCCTCCCAAGCCCTCTCAGAGCATCCGGTGCCTGTTCTAAGCTGGCATTCCTGTGTCCAACTGCTGGAATTTCCTGGGGAAAGGTGGCAGCATGGGTGTGACTCGGGGCAGCTGCCCATGACTATGTCCTTGGGATTCCCATTGGTACTGGGTTTCCATTCAATTGCTCAACAATCGCAAATCTTCAGCTCCGTTTTTGCCCATTTGCAGAAAAGAGCCAAGTGTCACTGGTGTCTTTCTTAGTTGTCTCCTCCCAGAAAAGACCCTTTATAAATCCTCATATACAAATAACTCCCTAGGCCCCACTAGGGTGTCTCCCAGAATGTGACCCCTTGAGGGCTGGCAGCGGAATCTATAACCCTCCGGGCCCACTGGCCAGCTCCTGGACAGAGTCTCTGGGCCTGAGGCCAGGCGCCTGTCTTGCTAACATGCTCCCTGAGATTCTGAATGCTCCCTGCAGTTGAAGAAAGCCACCTTGGCTTTAAGAAATGGTTGGCTTTCTCCTGAGCTGAGCTGCTTTCTTTCACAAGGAAAACTTCACTCAATGCAAATTATTTGAAAGTGGCTTATGCTCCTCTAAATTCCTGAGTGAAAGTGCTTTCACTGTATAAGTGGAGTCCTAGGAAGCCCACAACACCACTATGCCTTTGTTTCTCCATATGAGAACAATGAAGTGTTTGCTAACACTGACTGTCCACAAAAATCTTCTGACAAGGTCCACGGTCTCTGCACAGATCCGTGTTCCCTTCCCCGCACTTGCTCTGCCAAATCACCAAACCTTCTATTTGTCTCTGATCCCCAGTCTGAGCCCAGTACCTGGCACATGGATGATGTTTCATGGATGTTCAGGGCCCAAAGATGAGTTGATTACTCGACAGCCAACAAATGTTTATTAAGCACCTACTACGTGCACAGCACTGTGCTGGGTCAGAGTTTCAGCTGACTAGCTGAAGGAGCTTAGACAGGTGCTGGTCCTGCTAGCCCAGGGGGTGGAGAAGTGAAAAAAGGAATGAGTGAATGAATGAATGAATGAATGAACCAGTGAATAAGCTGCTTGAACACATGTGCTGCATAATGCATGCTGTGGGGTTGGCTTGGTGGTGAAAAGTACCCATCAGACCAGGCCTGTATGTCTCAGTTTGGCAGGCATCCATTCTGCACCAGTATCAGAAAGAATTCGCTTCTGGAGGTGGAGAGGAGCAGGAAAGAAGGGACTGGTCAGCACTTCTCGGCCTCGTTGCTCCAGAAAGGATGGCCTTTTGCTTTTGCTGCTCTCCAGAAAGGATGGCCCACCACCAATACTCTTAGTGGTGAAGTGACAAGTGTCTGTGCTTGGAAGGTGCTGGTCTTTTATCTCACCTCTAAGGCTGCCAGGAAGGAGGGGAGAGTGAGGACAGGCCGCCCCACCCGAAGCAGCCCGGGCTCTGCTGTCTCAGCTGGTGGGCTTCAGCTATGTCCATGGCAGGCCCACACCCAAATGACTCCAAAGGGCCCAATTCTCCAGAACACGGTCCACCCCTTCCTGTGGGGCTGTTGTTTAAGACTGGCCTGGGAATCATTAAAAAAAAAAAAAAAAAAAAAAGCAGAATTCTAAGAGAAGGGCTCATCCAAACTGGTTTTGCAGACAGCAAAAATTTTCTCTCTCCAGCATAGTGAATGTGTAGTAATTCGTCGCCTAGTTTCTAAGTCAAAAAAGATATACTCTACGAGCACAGGGCCTTTCCTGCTGTATCCCCAAGACCCAGGGGAGAGTCCGGCCCATTGTAGGTGCTCAACACACCCCTGACGACTTCATGGGCATGGAGTGCACCAGCAAGCAAACACCTTTGGGGGGTTTGGGGGCCTGACTGCCCACTATAGTCACCTGGGGAGTTATTTTTAAAATCTCCTCGTGTGGTTCTAAGAGCAGCCAAGACTGAGGGCCTATGATCTGAGGGAATCAAGCTTTAAAAATACGTCCAGACACTGGGACAGACACACTCCTGGGGTGTACGAGTGGGTGGAACCTTCCAGAAGGAGATTCAGCAGTATGTTCATTCACACACATTTATTCCAGGCACGGATCTTAGGGACCGAAGTGTACATAGATAGCCACCAAACCTGTGATGGCCACAAAAGGGGGATCCAGCCTAAAAGTCCAACAATGAAGTGTTAAATAACAGGCTACTTTCATCCTCTGGAATGTTAAATACATTGACTGTAATTTGAGGAAGAGTCTTTACTGAAATAAAAAGTTCAGCCCTGGCTGGTGTAGCTCAGTGGACTGAGCGTGGGCTGCTAACCACAGGGTCGCTGGTTCGATTCTCAGTCAGGGCACATGCCTGGGTTGCAGGCCAGGTGTCCAGTGGGGGGCACATGAGAGGCAACCACACATTGATGTTTCTTTCCCTCTCTTTCTCCTTCCCTTCCCTCTCTTTAAAAATAAATAAATAAAATATTTTTTAAAAAAGCTTACAATCTATTGTAAAGTTTAAAAAAACAAGTTGAGCAAGACACTATAAGTAGTATAATGCAATTTTTTAAATGACACATGCATGAGAAATACTCCCAGGAAAGAGAAAAGTTTATTTATCCAGGAGCATTCAAGACACTGTTTATCTTGTTATGTTACCTTGGAGTTACTTGTCATACCTGTGTAATGACAGGGGGTACTGTCATTAGCATCCCGATCAGCATGGGAATAGGTGGAGATGCAGTGACTGGGCCCAGGCTGGTAACTCGGGACCCCGTGTGCCTGCCCACCCTGGGCTGAAGGGAGGGGCTGGGCCAGCCCTGGTTATGTCTGGGGGCTGGCATTATGGATGTTTTCCCTCTTTTCTCTTTCTGTATACATTTACTCTCTCATTTTCTTATAAATGAACATATGTCAACTGACTAATAAGTAAGGACTCAATAAAAGTATCTGATTACTGAGGACAAGTGATGTCTTCCTGGCCAGCGTCATCTACACTGCCACCTGTACGGGTAAAAATTACTTTGGTACAATAGTTGGCCTTCTCCCCCTCAGTTTAATCAGTGTGGACTTGGCTGAGGAACCCCTTGGCCTAGGAAGGGCTGCTGCCCCATCAGCCCCTCCTTATCTGGGGCCATTCAAACCATACTTGGATTCTGCGTACAGCCCTTGGCTGCACATTCTGGAGGTGTCAACAAGTTGGAGGTTGTTTAAGGAATTGCAACAGGGATGATTAAGGAAGGAACTGAATGGATTTGTCAGGAAGGCTTTGTCAGAGCTAAACATGATAGCTTGGAGTAATGGCAACTGTCCATCAGTATGAATAGGGTCCAAACAGGGGAGCACGGGAGGGAAGACTGTGGTGCTTGAGGAGAAGATCCGAGAGAAACGAGATGGGACAGACCAGGAGCCTTCCTGGCTCTGAGGCAGGGGGAGCGTGCTCAGAGTGGGCGGGCTTTGGGGCTGTGGAAAGGGCCCTTCCCACTGGGCATCACTGGACCTCACTGGGGGTCTCTGGGTATTCCTTCTAGGCAACATCGGGTGTTAGTAGACATCATCAAGCGTCGCTGAGCATCTTTGGATATTCATTCTGGGCAACATCAGGCACCACCGGACATCGTTGAGGACACCGGATGCAGGGAAGCAGTACAAAGTTGAAACATACACATCTCCTGCTTATAAACAGTTCATAATCCAGAGCAGGCAGGTAGGAGACACATGGACAAAACAACTCTGGTGTTACAGCACAGGAGGTGCTGAGCAGCCGCGTCACGTAATGCTGGGAAAGGACGGGGGAAGGAATTAATGACTTCAGCTCGTCATGGAATGTAGCTTGAGCTTCCTGCCGGTCAAAAGGAAAAATGAGTGAGTTACAGGAATCTCACTGCTCAAAGAAAAATTTTTTCAGAAACTGCGTTGACTGGTTGGTTCACTGAATTCACCGAATTGATCCAATCCTTTGGAAAAGAATAACCGTTTCATACTGACTTTGAGGGTTATCCATGGTAAATTAGTAAGTGAAAAAGCAAGCTGAAGAATAATATGTATACAGCAATCCCTTTTTGTAAAGAAAGGACAATAAAAAGCTTTGAACAAATACAGTAGTACGCCTTTTACTTGCGATTTCGCTTTCCATGGTTTCAATTACCTGTGGTCAACCTTGGTCTGAAAACACTGATTTCCCCAACATGTACATCGTCTGCTCCTGACATGCAGCCAGCAGCATCGGCGTGGCCCAGTGATCCAGCATCAGCGGAAGCAGATGGTCCTCCTTCTGATGCAGCATCAGAAGGTCAGTCGTAGCCTGACACTGTGTCGTAATGTCCACATCCTTCGCCTCACTCCCTCTCATCACATAGGAATCATGTGATGTCACATCACCACAAGGAGAAGGGTGAGGACACTACAATAAGATATTTTGAGAGAGACCACATCCACATAACTTTCCTTGCAATGTATTGTTATAATTGTTCTATTGTTATTAGTAGCCGTTGGCAATCTCTTACTGTGCCTAATTTATAAATTAAATTTCACCACAGGTATGTGTTTATAGGAAAAAACGCAGTATATGCAGTGGTTTCAGGCACCACTGGGGTCTGGAATGTATCCCCCACAGACGAAGGGGGGCTACTGTATGGGACACTTCCGAGTGATAGCCCTTCGCCTGGCCACCGTGGTTTTCCCAACAGGGTGTGGAGTCGGGAGAGGGAAGTGTGTACTTTTTATTCGTGCTCATTTACATGGATTCAATCTGTTCAAGCAAGCATTTGTTTCTTAATTAAAATAATAAGGGGAATGTACTTGAATATAAAAGGAAGAAAACTTCCCCCAGGAAATTTCTCAAAGTGAAGGCTGGCTTAGGCATTGATTGGTGAGCCATTTGGAGAAAAGCTTCAGGCTACCCACAGTCAAGTGCACACGGCACCTGCCCAATGCAGGCTCCCCCCGCCCACGACACTGCAAAACACTGCAGAGCAAGAGGCCCGGGAAAGCCGCCGCCGCCTTCTTCCACGCCAGCCTCCCCATCAGGAATGGGCTCCAGCGAGGCAAACTGCAGGCTCGCTTTGACACTTTTTTTAAAAAATTAAAAAATAAGAGCAGATCGACCAGTGGAAGAGACACCAAGTGTGCACCGCCCATGTCCGTAAGGCCCTTGGTGGATCTGGCCCCCTTCTCTCTCCCTGAGTCTTGGGGCACAGATCAAAATCTCCATCTGTGGTCACGCAGGGTAGCAGAGGTTTAAGTGAACAGCAATTAAGGAGGGCTTCCTGTGGTAAACGCCCCAATCTTCCTTGAAATCTGCACGCTCCCAGCTTTATGGCCCACGCCTGCTGGATGGAGCTCTGCAGACCAGGCCATGTCAGAGGTCACGCTGTCACTTTTGAAGATCTGGCCAGAGATGAGGGTCCTTCCCTGTCACATGTACTGGTGGGCCCAGCTGGACAGAGCTGGTGGGACAATCTGCTGACCTCACTCTCAGGGATGGCCTGTCTGGCTGGCTGCCCAGCACCGGCGGGGCCATCAGCAAATTACTTCCTGGGCCTCCAGCTCCTCATCCCTAAAAGGGACAATGGTTTCTGCGGGGAGGGCGCTATGATATGAGCATGGGAGTGAAACAGTTCAGAAAAAACAGAACCATACTGAGTAATAAATGAATAGCAAAGGACTTGGATACCGTCTTCAGGCAAACCCAGATTTAAATCTGAATCCTGCCCTTCCGCAGGTGACCTCTAGAGCATCCATTCAACGGACCGCTGAGCTTCAGTTGTCTCGCCTATAAAATGAGCATCTTTAGGCGAGTGGAAGGCACCCTGGCCAGGGCGTCTGAGCACCCTACTTACAACTGCAAGTACACATCCCCTGCCTCCCCCCACGGCTCTCTCCAAAACATCTGGCATCCTGTCTGTTTCATTGTCTTTTGCCATCCCCTCCACCCATGAAAGGTCCGTGGGGGCAGGGATTTTTGGTTGTTTTTTTTTTCCCTTTATCCCCCAGCACCTAGTAGAGTATCTAGCACATAGTAGGTGCTCAACGAATGCTGGCCCAATAAAGTATCAGTTAATGTTGTTGCATTTGATGATGCACATACTGGATACTTCCAAAATTGGTTTGTAGTGAGTTTCCTTTATATATGTAAGGTACTTTATTTGACAGATCTTCATTTGAAAGTCCTCTTTTTTCCTCCTTTCCTAAAGGTTTTAAACTTCTGGGTGTAAAAGTCTGATAGGTGTAGGGAAATGGGGGAGGATCAAAAAAAGGCCTTGGGAATTGGGTTGACATTCCTATTTAGGGCCAATTAAAATCCACCCCCCAGCCAAAGTCCTGCTTTGCACACCTTCCCCCACCACGGGCTTTGAGTGACTGCGGCTTACTTCCTGGCTGCAGACACCTTCAGTGGTAATCATAGCCATCAGGTCAAGTTTTCTCTGTGTTTTCAAAGAGAACTGAGCTCCTCAGGTGAGTACCGCTGGTAGTGGGAGGGGCAGCCCCTTGGGTCTCAGGAAATGCCCTCCCATTAGAATCTCGTCATTGACAAGCTGGGGACCCGAGCAAAACGCACGCCTTGCAAAATGGCCTGAACTTTCCCCTGGCAAAGACCTGGTCTTTGGGGACAATCTCTGTCTGCACCGGGGTGGAAACCAGAAAGCAAGGGGACACGAGGGAGGGTGGGGATGACAGCTGCCAAGAACCTGCCGGGCATGTTTTTGGTCGGGCGAGAGTGACGCAGCTTTGGCCGGATGCCGGACAAGATTCTGACTGCTTTGCACCACTCCTGCCCTCCCATGTCTAATGTTCCTTTCAAATGGAGTAAAAAATTGAGGGTCGGATCAGTCATTTAAAAATGAAACGTTTGGGACAAGCACCATCGTCAGAACATCTGCTGAAGCCGAGTTCGGGTGCGCCCCCTCCCTCTCCACCCCAGGCATGCAAGCATCTGGTATGACTTTCTTGCTTATCTGAACGATTCCAGTTGCAACACCATCTCGTCTGTGGTTTCACTGTTCGTTATAAAATCATGTTTTACTTTTAAAATGCAATAATGGTAGAACCAACCTAATTAGGCACCCAAACCAAAATCTCACATAAAAGAGTTTTCTTTTTTACCCACTACAAGAAAGCTGAAATCAGATTATTAGTAAATCTAATTTGCAATAGGTTAAGAATGAGGTACTAGCTTAAGTGTTTTAATTGATTTCAGTGACTTTGTGCCGGAAACACAAAGCTCTTGAGGAAATAATAATAGCAGAGAAGAAAATGGCTGTAAGTCATTGGGACAAGAGACCGGGAACTTTAAGATGCAGCTTCTGGACTTAATGCTCAGCAAATATCTCTTCCCTCTCTTGATTTTCTCATCTTTAAAATAGGGACATGCCCTGGCCAGGTGGCTCAGTTAGTTGGAGCATCATCCTCTACACCAAAAGGTTGCTGGCTCCCTCCCTGGCCAGGGCGCACACTGATATTCTGGGTTTGATCTTGGTCGGACGCATATGGGAGACAACTGATGGACATGCTCTCTCACGTCAGTGTTTCTCTCTCTCTCTCCCCCCTTCTCTCTCTCTAAAAAGCAATAAATATATCCTCAGGTAAGGATGAAAATAAATACGTAAATAAATAAATGGACAAAAGTATCAGATTACTTCCTCAAAATTCTAGAGTTATGTTAGAATACAGCACTCACGTAACAGGCAAGGAACCAAAATCAGTACGTGTAGCTTGGCTGAGTAGCATTTTCACTTCTTAACTCGCCCTGAAGAGTCTGACTTCCTAATGTTAGGTGAAGCAAACCAGGATCCAAGGTGAGATGGTCCCTTACATCTTTAACTTAAAAATTGGCTCTGTCCCCTCGCCCAAGCAGATTTTTTTCCTCTAGTGATGCTCTTTTCCCAGGGTCAGCATGTCCTTCTGAAGCATCCACCGTAATTCCTTCCTTCTTACTGCCCACACACTCATGCTGCAGTTGGGGCCACCAGCTGGCCCAGCATGTTTGGGCCGTTTGTGACCAGCACGCGCCCTGCTCGGCTCTCAGAGGCTCCCATGACTGGGTGCTTTCTTAGGCTAGACTACACGAAGTTGCCATTTTTGTAGGTCAAAAGCAGGTGGATGTTGGCATATGATATGCTTCCAATAAATGAGTACCAGGCACAGAAAGAAGAGCATCTGTTTCCCCTGAATGATGGTTAGTACTCAGGTTATGATGAGGTTTGGTGCCTGCCTTCCTAAACTACCTGTGGCCTTCACCACTAGCTTTTCTCTGCCTCAGTTTCCTCATCTGTAGAATGGCAGTAACAGCAGCTCCAATGTTATGGCAAGGGTGTGATGAGTAACTGAAGTCACTGAGACACATAATGGCACAGGTGCATCACGAGGGCCAGTGAGTGACACCTTCGAACTCCTCTCCTGAGCTCTGTGACAAGCACCAGACGAGGGGATGCTACAAATGACTTGCCCAATGTCTCCCAGCTTCTGGTAGCCTTACCAGGTATCTGGTCTGAGTCCTCTTCGTGCCCAGCTGCCTCCAATCTCGTGCTCCAAATAAGCCCAAACACGAGGATTCCTGGGTACTTTCAGAAGTGGTATGACACAGGATTAAAGGTGAGTCTCTGGAAACGAGAAGTTAATTTTGTTGCCAGTTAGCATGACAGAAAAATCACTCTGCTGAATGTTACATTCTGCGAGACACCAAACACGGGTGTGAGAAGGGTCCGGCACCTCTGAAGCCGAATTCCATCATGTTTTGGACAAGGCTGTCTTTCCCCCCTTAACCCAGCTCATCTTGAGTGTTCTTATTTCAAGGACTACATATTTTGGTAGCTTCCACTTGGGCTCTAATTTGCACAATAAAACAAAAATAACCCCTCCCGAGGGACTGGCTTGTACCTTGGAGTCCAGGGGGCTTTTGAGGGCTCCACAAACAAACAAACAAATAGATCAGGCCTCCTTCCGCTCTCCTTCCAACAAGGGGCATAAACAGCGCCAGGCCTCCCGGTCAGGGGCCGGTCCCAGCCCCCTCGGCCCCACAGGCCTCTGCGTCTCAGTGGGGACTTTGCCTGGACTATGGGGGGCAGACAGCCAAAGGAGCTTGGGACAAGTGTCTCACGTGTCCCTCATCTTTTTTTCCAGTGCCTCAGGGTCCCCCACACGCCAAGACAGGATGTCCTGTGTGCTTTCCCTCCCCGTGGCACTCCCACCCCCAGCTCCATTGGTTTCTGATCCCTGTACCTTGATTCACCCCAGTGTTGCTTCTCAAAAAGTGATGCGACAGGCAGGAAAGAGATCGAAGCTTTTAAAAATATATTTTTAAAAATCTTTCTGCCTTGTGAACCAGGAAGTTGCGTTTGTCTAGGAGCAGTTTAACCGACACCTCCCCCTACCCCAACTTCCACCAAAGGCTTCACGAGTTCAGATGCAGAATCTGCCAAATTTGGGTGGAGACCGGCTCTGGCCTGGCGCCTTCGGCCTCCTGGCTGCTGCCAGGCCAAAAGGGACAGAATGCTGGGATGGTCATTTTTCCCGAGTGACCAAGCCAGAGGAAGCCTCCCTCTTAAGGACAGGACTCCCCACCTCTGCCCCCACCCCAGCTGAATCCATCTTTTAAAGCAAGAACGACAAGGTGGGAACAAGGGAAGAATGGTAGAGGGTTCTGCAAAGGTGTTCCTTTAGGTAAAAAGGACTGATTTTCATCCTGTGTAGGCTTTGCCTAATCACTAAAAAAAGAAAGAGAGAGAGAGAGTTCTGGCCAGTGTGGCTCAGTTGGTTGAAGTATTGTCCCATAACCAAAAGGTTACAAGTTTGATTCCCAGTCAGGGCACATACCTAGATTGCAGGTTCAATCCCTGGTCCGGGTGCATACAGGAGGAAACCAATTGACGTTTCCTTCTTACATCGATGTTTCTCTCTCCCCCCTCCTCTCCTCCTTCCTCTCTCTCTAAAAGCAATGAAAAAAATCAGGTGAGGATTAAAAAAAAAAAAAAAAAAAAAAAAAGCCCTGGTTGGTACAGCTCGGTGGGCTGGAAGCCAAAGGGTCACAGGTTCAATTAGCAGTCAGGGCACATGCCTGGGTAGTGGGCCAGGTCCCCAGTGGGGGCCTCGTGAGAGGCAACCACACATTGATGTTTTTCTCCCTCTCTTTCTCTCTCCCTTCCCCTCTATCTAAAAATAAATAAATAAAATCTTTTAAAAAATGGAGAGCCTCCCCCAACCTAGGCACCGCTCACCTTTGATCCTGACATCAGCCCTGTGGCGTGAGCCCTGCATGCATTCCCCACTTCACAGATGGAGAAACTGGGTCCCAGGGGGCAAAGACTTCCCACAGACACCCGCTGATACCTGTCAGACCCTGCATCATAAGCCTCTGGCCCTATTCATCAGCAGTTTGGGGAGGTGAAACCAACGAGAACCGCCCTCCCCTCCTCATGTAAGTGGAGGTCACAGGAGAGGAGGGGGCTCGTGAAGGACAGGGCTACTCTCAGCCTCCTTCCTCCAGACTGGGATGCTCAGTACAGGTGGCAAAGGAACCCTCCCACCTTTTCAGGTGTTTGTTGGATCGGTACTTCTCTGAGACCTGCTGTAGGTACAGGGGGAAGTGGCAGGAGGCAAAGACTCAAGGGACAGTGCTGGCTTTGTCATCTGGGAGGATGCCTGTCCCCAGTGTCTTCACCAGGATGAAGGAGAAGGGGATGGTCTTGGCAGATGGCAAGGAGAGCAGGAGAGGATGAAGAGGGGAAGGAGACCCGAGGCCAGCACCCACATGCGTGTTATTCCTCACATCCATGCCCATGCATCCGCCCCCACGTCTGCCCACCCCAAGAGGAGGCCCCAGGCCCCAGCCCATGCCCAGCAGCCCCCACCCCTCTCAACCCTCAGGCCTGAGGGACTCCCAGAAAATTCCCCCAGTCAGGGAGATGTGAAAAGGCTGAGAAACTGCAGAATCATCTGCTTTGGGTTAAAATAAAACCAAATCAGATTTTTAGGTAAAAAAAAAAAAAGAAAAGAGATGAACTGGGGATTCAGAGTGCAGGCGGGAGGGGGTGTGGACCCATTGTCTCAGGACACTGAGTCCATGTGCCCTGACCCCACTGTTGACTGTTGACAGGGCCACCATGGTCAGATTAGCTGAAATCCACAGCCAGGGTGGGTGTCTCAGCCCCCAGGCCCTTGTCACGGATACGGTGCCCCAAGGAGGGGCTGGGATCCTGTAAGCCTGGTGTCTGCCTCCTGGAAACCAAGCTCTTGGTGTTTAAACCCAGTCTCGGAAAGCCCCAGGGCAGCAGCAGGCAGTGGGGTCCGGCAGGGCAGTGGTGGCCAGTGTCGGCTTATTGTACAAACATCACCCGACTTGGTCACCAGGCCAGTAACAGGAGACGGTTGGCCTCCTAGTTTGACCTTTCACCCCTCTTTACTAAATAGGTCTAATTATTGCATTTGTCTGTCATTTGAGCCACAAATGATCCATTCAGGTCATGGGGGGGAGGCTGCACTTTCAGCCCCTGTCTGGAGAGCTCCACTAATTGTATCCTTCAGAGGAAGTTTGGTGGGAGGCTGGTTTGGTCACTGCTTCCCAGGAAGGGACTCTTCCTATTACACTGGAAGGGATATCACTGAGCCATGAGAACCATCCCAGCGAAGCTCTGGGCTTCTGGATTTCTGCTGCCAAGGGCAGCTGGCTCTTCCTTCTTAGGTCCCTGGGTTTTGATTCTAATTCTGTGTGGGTGAGCAACTTCCCTCTCTGCAGCCTGACTAACTGTGCATTGTCTACCCAATGGCTGCTGTGCTTCCTGATGCCAGTGAGCCCTTCTTTCCTTCACAGCATGTGGTTAGGTGGCCATGTGATCAAGTTCTGGCCAATGTCATGTGAGCAAAAGTAGGGCATGTCCCCTCCAGATTTGGACAATAAATCCCCCCTGTGGCCCATCCTCATGGTCTTTCTCCACCTGCTATCTCCCAGCACCTAGAAGAGTGGGGAGCCACAAAACAAAAGGAGTTTGGGTCTCTGAGTTACTCAGTGGAGCAGATACCCACAGCAGCCACCCTATCCCTTAACCTGTGTTATACTGTGAAGTGAGCACAAAATAACATTTATTTTATTACATTTCTGAGATTTGGAGGTTGTTTCTTTCAGCACTAGGCCTACCCTGCCTAATACTCTTAGTACAGAACCTCATGTTTATACCAAGAGGTAATGTACTTAACGAAGAAACTCTAATTTTCCAGCTTCCCTTGCAGCTAGAGTTGGTTAATGAAATGTAAGTGGATGTTATTAGGTAGGACATCTAGGATAAACAGATGATAGTATATTCCTTTTTATCCTCCTGCTGCCTGCAATGCAAACATGATGGCTGGAACTCCAGCAACCATCTTGAACTATGAGGTGCTAAGGGTGGTAGAGCAAAATACAAAAGTAATCTGAGTCCTAGATGACTGTGGAGCCACTATTGACCCTGGACTCTCTTTTTCTAAACCTGTTTCACAAAAGAGAAAAATAAGCCCTTATATGTTACAACCACTGTTATTTTGTTTTCTGTTAAATTTATCTGTACCTAATCCTAACACCTAATCCTAATCTTTACCTGTAAAAACGTAGGAATCCTGCAAAAGTTAAGCAAGGTAATATTACATATGTAAAGAATGCATTCCATGGCAGGACCAAAATACAACCTATGCGATCTGGAAGAGCTTTGTCACACGATTATACTGGGAATTATTTGTTCAAAATAGGAAATTGTTTCTGTGAAATGAAAATAAAAATGCTAACATGAGACACGCATGAGACAGAGGGGCTGCCTCCTTGCCTGGACTCCCAGGTCCCGCTTCTTCCCCCTCCTCCTCTCTGTGTTCTCCTCACAGCCTGTCTCTGCCTTCCGAGATGTCCTCCCCCATTCTCAGACATTCATGACATATGATTGGAACAACTCCAATTTCCATGTTACAGCTGATCAAGGTTCTGGACACTGTGTAATCACGGCAGCTCCGGAAATGCTACCTTCCATAGAGAACTTCCCTACGCAGGTTTCAAATTAAGCCTTTCTTTACTCTTGCCACCACCTCAGAGGTGCAAACAAAGCGAAGGTACCAACAAGAGGCCTCTTAACCTAGTTTTTCCTTAGTAAGGGTTGAGGCTCCCCAGGTGACTCAACAAGTTATAACAGCAAGGATTTCAAGGAGTTGACGTGTACATACAACAAATTGCTGACATTTAACCAGGCAATTGCTCTTCCTTATTCTCTGTGGACTAACAGTAGAACTCCTTATGAAAGCCTGTAAGAAAGCATCCAGAACTGTCTCGGACGCTGGGCTGCTGGGTAGAGTTGTTGTGTAGATTGTGAGGGGGCACGTGGCCAGGAGCCCACACTGCACTCACAGCCTTGCACAGGGCTCGGGCTTCTCTTTTCAGTTTGCACAGAGATGCTATAGGGGTTAGTGGCAGGCAGCTTAGATCGTTGACTGGTAAGCCCCCTGTCTTTGTGAAGTTTCTACCTCTTTTTGCTCATCAAGGCTTTCAAATGCAAAACAAAGTATTGAAAGCTTGACGTAAGGATTTGGGGCACTCCCTGGAGATTAAACATTCTTATCCCAGTGCATTATCCTGACTTAGAGCTGCAATCGCTTTATCTTTTCACAGTGTTGTCTTAATCCTCTATTCTTCAAGTTAAATGACTATCTTACCACAATAAGAGTGTCTGTCAGCTGGGCTTTGCTTGCAGGGGCTTGGGGCAAAATGGAGGCAAGTAATTGGTGAGGCTGAAAAGAACCCTTGGTAATAAAAAGGCCCCTCAGACTAAAAACCACACACTGGATTATCTGCAAGGATATAAAATGCCTGTGTGGACCCACCTTATTCTTCCATCTTCCCAATTACTGGTCCTTGAATGGTCTGTTTTCTGAGAAGAGCCCTTACATTTTACGCCCAAGCAGATACCTGAAAACATTGTTAGTGCTTGGGTATGAACCACATGATTTAAATGTTACTGATGGTGAATGGAAATACCAGGGAAAAAGGAAGTGGGAGGGAGAAGGAGGCTCGCTTGTTCCAAGAAGGGGCAGGGAAAGTTCAAAAGAGCCTGGACATCTCGTGGTGACAGACATAAGGAAATGTTCAATGAATAACAGGGGCGTGTCAACTTGAAGAGGCTCCCGCTGGCCAAATTTAGGACAATTGGAGGCACACGGTGAACGCTGCTAATAACGAGCTGTAACCCAGAGAATAAAATAAGAACTCATGAATCCATAGTGATAGACTAAACGAGGGAGAAGGAAAAGTTCTCACTTGCAGTAGAACTTCAATGAAAAACTTTAGCAGGAAGGATGGGATAAGAAATAAATGATTATTTGGAAGCCGCTCTTGTGACACTTATTTCAGGCAAGAATTAGCAATGGGTGCCGGAACTAGTAGGAGAAAGTGCGGGAGGCAGAAGGACTTTGCACAAACTCAAAGTATCTGTCTAGAAGACTTTGATCAGTCACAAAGGGGGAAGCAGTCACTTCATTGAAGAGAGGCCCCGCTTTCCCCAAGTTATCAGTTGCCATCATCAATAATGGGACAAGCGGCATCACGGGCCCCTGACATGAAGCCCTGACAAGGACACATATCACTTCTGGTTTATTCCTGCCAAGAATTCATACAATGAATCCAACCACAGGGAAACATGAGGCAAACCCGAACTGAGAGCCTTTCAACAAAATAACAAGACTTCCATCTTCAAAACCGTCGCAGTCAAGAATGTTTCAGAAAAAAGAGAACAAATACACAGGACAAGTGAGTGTGAGCTGTGATCCTGGATTGGATCTTGCACCAGAAAAAGTGTGTGTGTGTGTGTGTGAGAGAGAGAGTGTGTGTGTGTATTCTCCCCCTTTGGCTATAAAGGACATTAATGGGACAGTTGGGGACATTTGAACAAGCCCTCTAAAGTAGATGCAAGCACCACATCAGGCACAAGTTCCTCACGTGGTTAGTGCTGTGGTCATGTTCAAAACACCCCTGTTTCTAGGAAGTCCACACTGCAATATCCAGAGGCCAGGGGACATCACGTTTTCCAGATGTGACAAAGTGGCCATGGTAAGGTGTTAGTGTTTGGGAAATCTTGGTGAAAGGTATACCAGACTTCTTTGTACTCCTTTGTATAAAGGTCTGAAGGCCTGGAGTTATTTCAAAATAAAATGTCTTAAAATAAAAAAAATGATTTTACATGACACACACATGCACATACCCCCCTAGAAGTGCCCCCCAGCCAGCCTGGTTCATTCCTTCAGGTCTCTGAGATGCACTGTCCCAGGGCAGCTCTGTGACACTCTCACTCAGCCTGACAGCATTACAGAGCTCTTCCGTGTCTGGGTGTCTAGCCCCCCACCTACCTAGACTGTGACAGCTTGAGGGGGCGTCCAGAACTTACACATTTTGGTGGTCTCCTCACAGAGGAATACTCAGGGCTATCGATAAATATTCATTCCACTAAAAAGGCTCCCGCCATCAGCGGGGCGGGCCAGTTATCTTAACTAGCAAGTGTGTGTCTGCAGTGGGAGCAACGCAGCAATGAGAAACGTGTGAATCCAGTTAGTTAGGTGGGATCTTAGGGACCAGTATACCTGGGATCCTAGCCCTTTGCCAGCTGTTTGGCTTGAGCAAGTTCATGAACACAAAGCTTCCCTGGGTCTTTGTGTGTCTGGCATTACTTATGCCCATTCACAAGGTTGTTGTGAGGACTACACATGATACTTGATGAAAAGCTCTTTGCCCAGTGTTTACGGTGAGGCACTGCAGCTCTTGAGGTTATTGTTAGCACAACGGAAGGGAAACAAAAAGCAAAAGGTCCCCCTTAAAACCAAAATACAAGAGGGTGGTGGGTGGAAGGGATAAGAAGTCCACAGAAACGTGCCCGGCTTGACCAGCTTGCCCCAACTATCTTCACAATGTTTAAACCAATTCTTTTCTCGAAACAACCAGCCAGGGGCACTGAAAACAGAAGCCAAGCAAGTTGTTCCAGTGATTCATAGCCCAAAAATTGTCGCTGTAATGGCCATAGGGCCATGCTAGATGGTTTTGTTACAGTAATTCTCTTAATAGTCATGGACAAAGTAAGGACTTGAAAAACCCCAAACTTGGGGTTAATTAACTTACTCCAGCAGTTACTGAGGCCCCAGAGCTAGTCTGCACCGTGAGCTGATGGGACGTGAGCTTTCAGCAACAAATGATTTGAGCAGCCAACAGGGGACGCGTCCAAAGCCGCTGATGACCTCAGGTAATTGGATTTGGAGGACGACTGGCCGGCCTTGGCTTTGAGGACAGAGCCCCAGAGTTTTCCACAGGGCTCAGATTCCTGGCGTAGCAGGGTGGCTAGGAGATGTCAATGGCAGAGATCTCATCCCTACATCACCCTGCAAAGAAGATGCTGTAATGTTTTTTTGGGGAAAAGAACAGTTCATACGGCATTTGGCTCCCTTCCTAGCATCTGTTTTCTTTTTGGCTAAGTTGGGAAGATGGAAATGAATACATGAAGTATCTTCGTTGGACCACATGCTGCCGAGACAAAGAGATGAGGGATTTTCACATATAACAGATGAGGGATTTTCACATATCTTCAGTTTGACAACTCTGTCCTCAGACAAAAAGCCACAAGTATTTCCAGTCCCAGCATTTATTGAACGCTGACCATGTGCCTGGCACTTTAGGAATACCAGCTCTTTGAATGTCCCCACCAGCCTACAGGTAAGAGTGCAGACGGTGACACTGTTTAAATCAATTACCTTATCAGGGCTCCACAGCCCACGAGGACCACAGGATCTAATCCCAGGTCTCTCTGAAGCCAGTCCGCAGTCCCCCTTCTTTCCGGGAAACCCCCATCTTAGTGAGGTTCAACCTGCACCCTTCCCATCCCCCACACCCACCTGGAAGGCCCTTATAATCATGAAGGAGAACTTCAAAACAAGGACCAAGACAAGGCGGACCATCTCCTGTGAACTCTGTCCCCTGCGTGAGTCACTGCCCACATCTCAGTGACTCAGCTGAGCCTGGAGCAAGGATACATCAGAGAAAGCTGTGTCGCCATGGAAACCATTCGTCCCTCCGAACTGACCTTCAAGAGCATTTCATGGAAACTGAATAAGCAACAGAAATTTTCCAGGCAGATGACCCTCACTTCAAACCAAGTCAGAAAAGATCCTTGAAGTAGTGAGTGGTGCTTTCTTTACTTCAAGGTTTGCCAGAAAAATAAGGTGGCAGCCTGCGTTCCTTCCCTTGTCGTTCACAACATTTGTGGAGCCCGGCTGTGCGCAGAGACGGGCTGCAGCAGTGGGCGGGGCTGCAGCAGTGGGCGGGGCTGCAGCACTGGGCCCAGCATCACAGCTTCTGCCCTCAGTAAGCATAAAGGCCTTGGCAATACTGCCTACCAGACTGTCTGTGGAGAAGTCACCTGAAGGAGCAAAAGTGAGAACACTTCTGGGTGAAGTGTTTGGGTTTTACAGATGGAATGTTTGCCTGATAAAGTGCGTAGTTATATTTTATCTACTCTTCATAATCAAGTTCTAAACTGTAATAGAATCTTTGTTTCTTGTAATTTTCCCTAGGAGATAAGGATTAGATTTATGAGGTTTGACTGTCAGTCACTTAGATTGTAAGTCAGCCATTGGGGGGCGAGTTTTCTTGGTTAACCTACCCCACCTAACCCGCCCTGAGACTTGCCTCCCTGTGCCTCCCTCATGCACAGTGTTTGCTAATAGACCCCCAACTTCATTCGGGTGAGGGGCTGGCACGCTCTTCCAGTGACTTGGCCCCTCTCTATTCTAACCCAATCAGGTCCCCAGCTCCGGCTGGGCTGCCCCTCTGTCCAAGCTCCAGTAACTTCCTCTCCCCTCATTCTTTCACATCCTGACATAGTAATAGCTCCTCCCACCCCCGGTGCCACTGCCAGGCACCACACCATTCATTAAAGCCCCCACACCTTGCCCTCAACTTTGTAAACAGCCCTTTTTGTCCAACTCACCTTGAATTGCCCAGTTTGAATCTGCCACTAGCCTGTCTGCTTGCAGAAGCCTGGCAATACCTGACCCTCCCTTGTTAATTGGGGAATGGCTCAAAAACCGCTTCTCTAACTCCAAGAACATCAGATTTGCGATTTGCAGTAGAGCTGACACATACTGAAATCTATCTGAGGTTGCGTCATTTCAGAATACTCCTGCCCTGGGTCAGGCAACCTGGGTGGAATACTGGGCGTGGTGGGGGGCTTTAAATGTTTACTGTGCTTCAAGTTTTAAAGGAGAGGCCATCGAGCTTCTCAGGGCAAGCAATCACCTGGAAACTGGAAGACTGGAGAAGCGTCTATTGTACTGCGTGACCTCGGGCAAGTCCCTTGATCTTTTGCATTTTAATTTCCTTTGAAAAATCTAAGGTGGTTTGGAGTCCTCATTAATGGAGAGCCCTTTGCCAAAGCAAGCTCAATATCCATTCTTGGTGCTTTTTTCGGAGGTTATTTTTGTGTGTTGGTGCATGGATGTGAGCATATTTGATAAGGCGTTTCCTGGAGGTGTTTGTGAGAGACTGCCCAAGCCAGGGGTCGCTCGGCCTTTGGAGCTGGCTCTCCCTCCTCCAGCAGTGTGCAGGGGGAAAGAGAATTCCATGCGGACCCTATTTTTGTACTGTTTTCCCCGAAATAGAACGGCACGATTCTGTCCAGTTTGCATCCCGGTGGCTTTACCTCCTGGAGCGCTCCCTCTGAAGGAAGGACTTCCCTTGCCTCCTGTTTCCTTAGCAGGTTTCCTCAGACCCCTGCTCAGGGGAATGCCGGCTTGGCAGGAAGACACACACGGCCAAGGTCTTACGGAGCCTTCGCTGCTGGCCGAGGGTCCCACTTCAGGCCTCTCACTCCTCCTGAAGGACCAGCCGGGAGGCACCACACAGCCACCAGGGATTGCGTGGTCCCTGGGGGTGCTCCACAGAGATGCATCTTAAATCTGCTTCCTCCAAGCACAGGGGGACCTGCTGGGAGATGGTGCCTTTGGCTCACTCCCATCACTCTGTGGAGCGGCAGCAGGCACAGGGGTGGAAGGGGTAGGGGCCTCAGGAATCACGCAAGTCTGCCTTCAAGTGTCGGGTCTGCCCCCAGCTAGCTGTGAATTTGGGGCATTCTTTGCTGTCTGGGCAATGACTACATATAGGGTTGCTTAATTAAACACAAGACACCCAGATACACTTGAATTCCAACTAAACAATGAATGCCTTTTTTTAGTACTTTTATGGAAGTGGTTTGATGTTTATCTGAAATTCACATTTATCTGGGCATCCTGTATTTTTATTGGCCATATCTGGCAACCCTACCTGGTGTCAGGCACCTACCTCATCAAAGGCTCTCAGCAAAGAGTTGCCTTCACTATATATTCATCCAGTAAGTGTTTATTGTGAGTTTACTTTGGACCAGGTTCTGGGGACATAGAGGGGAACAAGACAGTACCTGTTTCTTGTGACCGCTGCAACAAATACCCTGTATTTGGTGACTTAAATGACACACCTGTGTTCTCTTGCAGTTCTGGAGGTCAGCAGTTCAACATGGGTATCCCTGGCCTGACATCAATGTGACGTGAAGGGCTGGTTCCTTCTGGAAACTCTAAAAGAGAACCCGGTTCCTTGCTCTGTCCAGATTTTAGAGGTGCCTGCATTCTGTGGCTCCGGGCCCCTGAGTCCATCTTCTAAGCCAGTGATGACAGCTTCAATCCTTCTCATGCTCTTCTATTCTCTCTCTTTCTCTCTCTTCTGCTGTCAGGAGCCCTGTGATTACACTGGGCCCACCTAGATAACCCAGGACGATCTCCCATCTAATGGTCTGCTGATCACCATCTTTGATTCCGTGTATGCCCTTGATTTCCTGTTGCCTTGTAAGGTAACATCCACAGGTTCTGGGAACCAGGAACCTGGATATCTTGTGGGGTGCATCACTCTGCTAACATAGTCTCCGACCTCATGGAGCTCACAGTCTGGGGTGGGAGGTGGGGCTGAGAGAGAGGGGGACAGGCAATAAACAAGCAAACAAAAAATAAATGAGGTTGCATGTAACTCAGGGTCTATTATTCCTCTTTCTGTATGTGCTCAGCCCCTCCCCTCAACCCAGGGGCAACTAGCACAAACCTGGATTCAAGACACAAACCAAATAAGGACAAGAAACACTAAAAATAAGAAAGTGGTGCAACCACTCTGGGAAATTGACTGTATCTGCTGAAGCTGAACACAAGCCTAGCCTATGACCCAGAGGCTCCGCACTTAGGCGTATACCCAAGAAAAATGCACAGGTATGTCCACCATAAGACAAGAACCAGAATATTCGGGCAGCACTATTTGTAATAGCTAACTAATGACTAGAAATGACTTAAATGCCCTTTAACAGTTGAATGAATAGATGAAGTAGGAATAGTGATGCAATGGAATAGTTGTGCAAAAATGACAAGGAACAACTCTTGCTACATACAATAACATGGCTGAATGCCACTAAAATACTGCTGAGTAAAAGAAGCCGGCGCAGACACCTGTTCAAACAGGGGCCCCGATCTGCGCCTGTGTGGGTGTCAGGCTGTGTCAGCCTGCCTGAACTGGAGCCACTTTCCACTGCGCAGTTCCAGGCTGGAGCTGGCGGGAAGGTGGAAGGATGTGCCCTCGACCTGAAGGATGGAAGTGGACGGCAACCATCTCCCTCCAAGGTCCTGGCAGCTGCCCTAGTAAGAGACGGCACAGAGCTCGTTCTTGCTGTCTCCCTCTCCTTTCCTCTTGCCAGCCTCACTGACCAGTAATGACCCCTGGGCCACCAGTTGCAGAGGCAGCTGTGCTGTGCAGAGGCTTCCATGAGCTCCCTCGCTGGGTTCCAATCTGGCAAACCACGTGCGAGCCTGCGTTCCAGATTTTCCTGCAAGCCACGCTCATCCACGGCGCAGTGCTTCTGGAAGGCTGGGGCAGGCCTTGTCTCTGACCCTCCCCAGCCCCTCCCACAGTTGTGTAGGGCCTAATCCCTGAAATAAATCTGTTATCCCACATCACTTAGACAGTTCTGCCCCCCTGACTGAACCTGGCCTGATAAACCTTATCAGGAGCCAAAGAGTGGGAGGCACAGCTGGTAGGGGCACGGGGGCGCTGGGGCTGCGGGGGTTGGGTCCAGAGCTGTGTTTGTTTTGAAAAAGTCCATCAAGCTTCATGCCTGTGATTTGCACACCTTTCTGGATATTTCAATATGCAGCTTTTTCAAGGGTGTTTTTAAGTTTTGCTACCATGGTTATTTTCTACCACAGTGCTTATCAAGTTCCCAAAGCAGGTCTGCCAGGCTCCTGGGTCAGAAGACTGGGCAGGGAGAGCCTTTTCTTCTCTGTGAGTTCCCATGGCCTGGCTGGCCCAGCGAAGGTCCACGCTGCTGGTGATGGGCTCAGGGCCGCTGGGAACAGGACAGGACCAGGGATGGTCCGGGAGGAGGGACGGGGGAGGTTCCCTTTTCTCCAGGAGCTGCATCTCCAGAGGAGATTCCAGGGAGTCCCCCTTGACATGTTAATAGTCTCTTATCTGAGGGCACTGCCTGGAGGAGGAACTAACTGCCTCGTAAACCTCCCGAGGGGCATTTTATGTGCTTTTCCCACCAGCTCTCACAGGGACCCTGAGAAAGACCCTTGAACTGTGATTAGATGGGCCGGGTGAGAGGACATTCCTGACTCAAGTCTCAGGGTCAACCAGGGACCCAGGACACATCCCTGCCCTTGTGGGTGCCTTTGACTGTTAGGTCCCTGATGCAGAAGGACCTCCTTTGAAAGTTACATACATTTGTCTGTGTATTTTATGTATGCATATTTATTTTATACAATGTATTATAGGAAAGAATTATATTCTATAAACTATTATTTATAATTTGCATATAGTTTGTATATTATATATTTAATGTGCTATATAATGTAATTATATAAATTATAAATTATCTAAATTTAATATTTATACTATAATTATAATTTATAAACAAACATATGTAATTTTGTTTATATAAATTTACATTTATATAAGATATAATTTATAAATATAGTTCTATTATACTTAATATTATGTAATATAATTTACAGGTTATATATGATATAATATAGAATGTTTCTATGTACCATATAAAATAAGTGTATTTGTATAGAAATATATTTAAAGATAATATATATATTTCAGTGTCCATCTGGACCTCCAGTTCATGTCTATCTGCTTGAAGCCACAGGAGACACATTTGGGGGGCTCGGCGCCTTCACATAATGTTACAGGAACAAACGCAAAGTCCTTTGGCTACAGTGCTGGAGCTGAGAGTAGGTGGCCCAATGGCAGGTGTGGGGACCCAGGAGGCTCAAGCCCTAGGCTCTCTCTCACTCTCTCCCTGCCTTGCAATCCAAGGTCCTTAAAACGGCCCAGGACCCCCTGGACTGGCCCCGGCTGCTCCCTCGCCCCTCCTCAGTGCCTCTCTGCCCCTCACCCACACCAGCCATAAGCCATCTCTGCTAGCAGTGCAGAGACCCAGGAATTCAAGTCAAGGGCACCCCTCCCTCCTCCTGGCCCCACACAAATGTCACCTGTTCAAAGAGGCTGCCGGACAGTCCTACTTAAACAGCACCATCACTTCCTGTCCTGTTTGTGCCGCTTGATTTTTCTTCCTAGAACTTGATACCTGCAAGCACACTACTCATTTCTTCATGTGTTTTTTTATTATCTGCCTGCGCTGGAGAATAGCTTCCTGAGGACAGTCTCTATCAGCACCTCCGGCATGGAGAGCAGGGCCTGGGACACTGGAGGTGCTCAGAAATGCTTGTTGCATGAATGAATGAATCAATCAGTGAATCAATGAATCAATCAATCGATCATCCTCTCCCAACCTTTCTCTCCCTCTACTTTGGGTCTATCACTGCCATTTCTGACAAACTTAAATATATGCTCTCCTGGGAAATATATTTTCCTGTCAGATTTCCAAATGCTGAGGTTCAGCAGTCACTTCTAACAGTCAGCTTCCTACACCTGGGCTGGCGAATGTTCCCGACATCTCAGTCTCCGTGGGGTTCATAGCACCTGTCTCGCTGTGGAGCCCAGGCCCAGCGGGACCACGACACGGGCCTGTCCAGGTGGCAGGGAAGAGCCACAGGTGCGAGTCTGACTCGCCGGCTGTTCCGTGGTTTCTTCCTGAGTTTGCCATGCTGGGCTTGGGATGGGAATTAATGAATTAATGCTTTTTTATTTACTGATTGATGGTTGATGTTCTCCACTTCTGTGAGCAGGGTGAAAACATAGAGCTTATGACAAACAAACAAAACCCAAAAGCCCAAAACAGTTACTTTGGGGACTAGAACGGGGGATGGGCTGGAGTAAAGCAGGATGCCAGTGTTTTCGTTTAAAGGCTCTTGGGATTATCCGATAGTTCTGGACCATGCGAGCTATCACCTCAGGGAAAACAATACAAATCGGATAAAGTCTACCCCTGCCGAAACCCCTCCCCTGACAGCTGGGACTCACGGAACAGGACCCCAGCTCTTCCCAGGGACTCTGAGCCCTGCTGGTCTGGCCCTGCCTCCCTCTCTGGCTCCTGCCTCCCTCTCTGGCTCCTGCTCCAGCCACAACCCAGAGGGCCTTTCCTCCCCAAGGGCCTTTGCACGAGCTGTTCCCTCCTCCTGAGAGCTCTTTTCCCAGCTGTCACTGTAGACTTAATCAGAGCTTCTAAATCTAATTACCTGTTTTCAAGGCCATCGGACTATCTTCTCTTCCCTGAAGATTCTAGGTTCCTAGAGGGCAGGGGTCCTGCGTGTTCACATGCGACACACACCGGCCCCCGGCACAGTCCTTCTCACGCTTTCTCCAGCTGCTGGACTAACAAAGCGAGAGCAGCTCACCCCTCCGGACAAAACATGCAGCAGTTTCTCTCTCTCACACCCTGCTGCTCAGCACCAGTGCTTTTCCCGTTCACTAAAATGCCCATAAAAGTCACGTCCTGTTGATCAGGTATCATGAGAGAGGCCTCTGAGCAGTGACAGGGAGCCAGGGAACTAGACCTAAGCATAGACTTGAACGGATGTGAGTGAAAGGAAGAAAAGGTCTCCAGCAAACCATTTCCCTGATGTCCGGTCCCAGCAGCTAAAATTCCACCACAAAAGCCATTCCTTTGGACTTAGGAAAGGCACGTCTGAAAACATGAATGAGATCAGATTAGGTAATGATTATGGTGATAAATTGTGGAACAGGGTGAAAAGCAAGGGATGCGATGTTCCTGCAGGGTGCGGGCAGTGGTTTCACCTGCATCCACCAGACTCCAGCCGGAGACTTGGCTTCTGTTGGCATCCACCTGACTCTGAGCGCTCAAACCCAGGGAGCACCGCGTGCCTTTCATCCTTGCCACCAGGGGGCGAAGGAGAGTCCTCTCTCGGCATCTGGAGACTGAGGTTGGGGTTACACTCCTTGTTCTCAAACTTGGGTTTCATCCCAAACACCTGAAACACTTGCATTAGAAAAAAAATTTTTTTTAAAAGAATCCATGGATTCTTTAACCCCAGTGAAACTTGGTATGCAGTGGGCCCTGGGAATCTAGCTTAGTTTTCTGTTTATTTTTTTAATCAAGTGCCTTGGTTGACTACGATGTTGCCGGGTCCATGGACCACTGGTCTGTGCTGCCCACAGATGAACTTATCGCTTATGCTCCACAAAGAATGTTAGTCCCACACATTATCGATCATGAGGGGGATGAGGCAAACAAAGGAGAGGGCAGCGCTGATGATTCATTTCACTTCTCTCTCCCTATCTTTGGACCATGCCGAGTCCCTGCTCTGCGGACACCCCGGGGCCAGGGCAGGGGTTCCGGGGGCAGGGGTTCGGGGGGCAGGCATCCTGTACTGATGGGCAGAGGCTCCCAGGAAAAGAGAGAAGGTGCAGAGACTGCTGGAGAAAGGAGTCATCTTTCTTGTCTGCGGAGGCCCAGGCCAACATTTTCTGCTTTTTTTCCTTCACTTTTTATATACTTATTTACTATGGAGTCTTTAGTTGGACTCAGGTGCAGAAGGCACTGTTTTCCTCCCTGGTCTCGGTGAGTCTCTCTCTTGTTTTATTTCTCCAATCCCTTCTCTCTGAGTTTCCACTTCGGCTCCCACCCCCATGTCCCTCCGCGTTCCTGTGCAAGGTTTAGTGGCCAGACCACTTGCACAAGTGGTCTGATGTGAAATATCTCATTCTCCTTTTCTTTCCCCCTCAGCACAGTGCGAAGATGCATCCGTGGTGTGGGGTGGACCCAGCACACTGCCCCTGACTGGTGTCCTGCTCTCTGTGGCAGGCACGCCCCACTGTCCCTCAGTACTGTACTGTCCACTGTCCCAGTGACCGACACCTAAGGTCTCACCACCACGAAGAGCACTTCAGTGGACATCTTTGTGCATGGCCTGTGTGGACCCGTGTGGGAATTCTGCAGGAGAACTTACCCCGGAGGGGATGCGGCTGGGTCCTAGGGTATGTGGACGCTTAACATGACCTCTAACTAGTCCGAGTTTTATGCCTCAGCCATAAAGGGGGAAAACCCCTAATTTAATAACTGCAAGTATTCCAGGATGCAAATGCCATTAGGCCCTAAATTACAGAAATGTAACTTGGACACAAGCACATTGTTGGTTATTGCTCCAAGTGCATGTAAAAAAAGCACTATGTTTGTTCTTAGCACTCTTAGCTTTTTCTGAAAGCTTCTGAACTCAAACAGGAAGAGACCCTCTGATTAGCAGATGCAGAAGATTCGGGAACACCCAAAGTGTGATCCAGGACCTGCAGGATCGGCATTACCTGGAGCAGGTTAGAAATGCCCAGCTCAGTGCTGCTCCTCGCACCCCCCCGCCCCTCACCTCAGGATCAGAGACTTTGGGTGAGGAAGTCTGTGTTTGAACAAGATCTCTAGGGAATTCTCAAATAGGTTAGAGTTTGGGAACAAATGAAGATGAATCTGAGAGAAAGACAGACAGACAGACGACAGGTAAAGAGAGAGCGAGATGGACAAAGCATTAGACAGACAAGCTGATGCTGGTTTGGGGAAACCTTGGGATGCAGAACCACAGACTTGAGCCTCCCTTTAGAGAGCAGCTCTCGGTGTGCTACCTAAGCAGTGAGAAGGCATCTTGAGCCGTCCTGAGGGGGGTGGCAGGGTCCCTCAGCAGAGGAGACCAAGCCACAGACTGTCTTCCTCACACAGATCTCAGCATTTAGTCATTGTACAAATGTCACCTCCTGGGAGGCTTTTCATAGACAGTAAGATCCCAGGATGAGACAAAGTTGAAAATTCCCGACTCATCTCCTCTTATTTCAGAGACATGGAAACGGAAGCTCAGAGAGGTGCTGTGCCTCCCCCAAGATCACACAGCTGTTCAGTGGCAGAGCTAGGCTTGGTTCCTCTCCTGTGTCATATGCTCAGTCCTATGTGTAAGAAAGAAGGTTCTGGAAGCACTCATGGAGCTGTTGGGGCAATTCCAAAAAGGTCGCAGGCTTATTTTACAGATGAGGAAGGAGGTGAGGTAGGACTTGGAGGGTGCTTGCTGGAGCTCACCCCTACTCTGCTGCCCGCCGTCCCCCAGAAACTCAGAGAGCCAAACCTGCACACAGCTGGTGGCTTCAGGTTCCCAGCCAAGTTCGCTTTGACATTATGAGACAAAAAGCACAAACGTGTTCCAATGGGACAGACCGTTACTGCGGTGCCATTCAATAGGGTTTACGATTTTCCTGGAGCCTCTCAGCCGGGTGATGCCAGAGAGTGAGCCAGAAAAAGAAAATTCTTAGGTGACGTAAATGCAGTCAAGACACTTGCGAGTGGCATGCACTTTTCCTGCCCCAGGAAGTGGTGGGGTGTGGGGAATGGAGTCATCTTAGAGCCGAATAGAGAAAGAGCAGAGGGACAAATCCTGGTGCCTGTGGACTCTGTTCATCCCGGACGGTCCTTGTGCATCCGCGCCTTCGCTTTGGAGCCAAATGCCTTGACTTAATAAATACTCCAGGTAATTAGCAGACGGAGGACACCCATTAAATCATTAGCGCTGAGATCACCCGAGAGGGCATTAGAGAGTCAAGACATTAATTGCGTTATTTTATTTCCAGATAAAAGTTATTTTGGTGGAGCCAGCCTTGCCAGAGAAGAAGGTGATAAGATCAGATGCAGTCTTTAACTGCCAGAGAGCCTCTTAGGGGTCCAGCAGCCCAGGGCTCTGATGACAGTCCAGACTGGGATGGGCTGCAGGGATTCGTTTCAAGGCAGAGGGAGGGCTCAAGATGCCCGAACACTGGCCTGAGAATGAGGGCGACCAGCTCATGGCGGTTTTAGCCCCCAAGTCCTGCATCCCCTGAACCTCCTTAAACCTTGGAGAATCAAGTCGGCCTCTGCAGGGTCTTGGGGATGTTAGGTAAAGTGAGTACGTTCCTGATGGCCCAGCCACAACAGTGATGGTTTGCACATAAAAGAAAAAAAAGAAAAGAAAAACCTTTCTCCTCCAAGAGAGGAGTCTTGGCTCCTTAGTAAACACAGAAGTTGGACTTGGTGCCCAGCCTTGGGTCTCTCTCTTGGCAGCCAACAAAAACTGAGAGAGCGAGGGAAAGGGAGGGGTGGGGGAGGGGGGAGGGGGAAGGGGGAAGGGAGGGGGAGGAAGAAGGGTTGTGTAAGAAGTAACTGTATTCCTGGAGAAGCATGCCTAGTTCCAGGGGGAAATGGATCCCCTAAGAGAAGATTTCTGTGGGAATGTTGCTCATCAGCCTCGAAACCAGCCGGCCCTGTCATTGGAGCAATGGACATCTAATGGGCAAAGTCATCCTTTCCCGCTCCTTCCCTCTGTTTGCCCAATACCAGCCAGAATTGGCAGCCCTTTATTAAAAACACCTGGCCATTAAGAGCTTGTGCCCCACAGGAGATAGAAACCTGGATGGTGGGTGGTTTCTGCTTTTGGGCCAGGGCGTCCCAGATGGGGACAGCTCTGGCGAGGCAAGGACCTGGCTGCCCCGTCTCCTTGTCCATAAGTGGTTTCTTGTTCTTACTGCATCGTGGAAAGGGCGGGACATGAAGCAGAGTTCGAGAGTGTTGGTATGAAACGGAAGAGGTGGCACATAAGGACGTCCCGTGTCCTGGATTTTAATGGGCAGCATACGGTCGGGTGGGTCACAACTTTAGGCTGTAGAAAATGTACCAGGTGCCCCACAAAGGCTTAAGGAGCTGTGCCTACTGGGTAGGGCAGGGGTGTCAAACTCATTCTCACCGGGGGCCACATCAGCCTCGCGGTTGCCTTCAAAGGGCTGAATGTAATTTTAGGACTGTATAAATGTAACTACTTCTTAACGGTTAAGCGAGAGTTCGGCGATGCCTCGGGGTAGAAACAAGGCGCCGAGCCAGATAAAAGAAGGTACAGGGCCGGATTCGGCCCGGGGGCCTGGCGTTTGCCACCTGTGGGTAGGGATTGAGCTGAGGTCACTTGATAGTCTCTCATTTTGAAGACCTGGTTCATCAATTTAATACGATAAATAGGATCACAAACTATCTTCTTACTTAAACTGACTCTAGATGCACTCTGCTATAGATGAATGGAAGTCAATTCTGCCCTCTCTCCCCTTCCCTCCCTGTCCTTTTCCCTGTCTTCCTCATAAAGCATTTCACAAGCATTTATGGGGTGCCGGTAATAATGATGATAATGAATATTTACATATATGAGCGCCTAGTATTTTCCAGCCAACGTTAAATTGTTTGGATGCATCATTTCATCTCAACTTTATACTTATGTTATACTGGTTTTCTTTTATCGTTGCAAAGTATACGTAACATAAAATTTGTTATTTTAGCCATTTTTAAGTGTGCTGTTCAGTGGCATTGAGTATACACATCCACACGGTTGTGCAAACATCACCCCCATCCACCTCCAGAACTTTCTCTTCTTCCCAAAGTGAAACTCTGTCCCCAGAAGCATTAACTCTCCCCGCCCCTCCCCCAGCCCCTGGCACTCTCTGTCTCTATGAATTTGTCTTCTCTGGGGACTTCGCATGAGCAGGACCTTACGGTATTTACCTTTATATGACTGGCTTATTTCGCTCAGCGTAACGTCCTCAAGATTCATCCATGCTGCAGCGTGTGTCAGAGTTTCCTTCCTTTTTAAGGCCGAATAATATTCTGTGGTACACGTGTGCTGCATTTTGTTTACTCGCCATCTATTAATGGACAGTTGGGATGCTTCTCCTTACTTCCTGTTCCGCCAGGCTAAACTAAAGAAAACATTGTTGGTTTTTGCAGGGTTTTTGTTGTTGTCATTTGACCACGGATGTGGGAGAAGCCACAGCTCCTGAAATTCCAGGCTTATTTCTCACACCTGAGTGTCTTGTTTTTCGCAGGAGACCCAAGATCTCCGGGGTTCGAGGGCAAGATTGGGTTTTTCTGAGGCCAACTTGGGAGGGAGGTCCTGGTCCAGATCCCACTTTCCTCAGCCAACCAGGAAGCTCAGAATTCTACAATCAGCAGTCACGAAAAATGCTGGGATCCAGCTCTCGTGGGTTCCAGCTAGATCCTTCTTGCAGGAATGCAATCCTGACCCCGTTCACCAGGAATGATCTTGGTTTCACAGCCGCTCTCTGGTCAGCCAGCCTCATCCTGCAGGAAGCGCTTCTCGTCTGCCTGTGCACGCTGGGAGTGCTCTGGTGGGCTCCGTGCTGTTGACCATTCCCAGGTTGTCAGCAGTTTCTCTAGAGATTTTCATTCATAAACCATCAGCAGGAGCCCATCCAAAGCCAGGAAACAATCTCTCCCTCTGCCCCGCTCCTGTGCGCTGCCGTTAGCACCTCCTCCTCAGCATAAACAGAGCTGATCACTTTATACCCTTTGTATATTGTTTCTTAATATGAATGAAGCGAAACAGCTAACCGGTAGTCATTCAAATTATCGCCTAACGTAAACTGACAACGTGGGTTGAAGTGTTTAGCTTCAGAAACTGTGAAAATGGTCACAGCTTAGTAATTAACTCACATTTACTTAACCCCAACATTCACTTTGTTATTATTAGCATTTTTAGTCAAGGAAACGGGGTTCATTCGACTGGTGGAGACTATGATCTGGCCTGTGCCCATTTATTTTCTGCTGACCCGACCCATGCCCTCGTCCCCGACATCCCTGGAATCAGCCTCCCCAGGACAAACTTGAAATCAATGCCACAGGCTGCAGCACAAACAGCTTCCCGGCCACTGGGCTCCGAGGCCACGGCGGGCAGGGCTCGCCGACACCAGGGCACACGTTCAAGAGAAACAGAGAGTTTTTACCTTTTTGCCAACAATTCTGTAGGCAACATTTGTTTTCTATCTTCCTTTTTTTTTTCATTAAATCACTTTTATAAACTCCTCAAAAGTTTCAGTTTATTCAGTGACAATTAGTTTATGGCATTTCTGAAGTGGATTTAGATTCAAGTGATAAAATTACAAGCCAAAATTGCAACCATAATGGAAAATCCTGGTTCATGTTTGGCCCTCGAGACCACAACTGAAAGATTACGGGCTGACGCCGAGGACTGGAGAAGTAGCAATCACAGGACATTCTTGTCCACAGGCGGTGGGATCCCAGCTCCGCCGTGAGGGTGCGTAGTGTCCGGGGCTGCAGGCCCGGTGCTTCCTGCTGTTAATGGCAGGACAGGAGAAGCGGATTTGGCCTTGCCCGACAGGTGGAAGGAAAACAGGGTTCAGTTGGCAGATTTGCCTCCTCTTGCGCTGAAATGTGTTCCTTCTTTCTTAAACTCCAGAGCCAGCACTTTCCTGAATTCCAGCCCGGCTGATTGCATCTCAGTTTCTTGCTGTTTAATGGAGACCTTCCTGAGCTATTTCCTGATAGCAGCTGGGAGCCTTTTGAACAGTCAGCAGCGGGATTCTGGAACAATCTAAACTTGTAATGGCAGTTCCAGGGGCAGGGCTGACTTTGAACTCAAGCAGGAAGTGCAACACGCGGCCAGCTAGACCCTTTAAAGTCTTTTTCCTTTGCATGGTTTTGACCCCAACAATTCCCCCAAAGCCTGTTCTCCAAGGGGAGGAGAGACCCATGGTGGGAACTAAGCTTTATTGAGCATCTACTACATTCCAGCATTGGGGATATAGCTGTGAACTAGAGAGCCCTGATCCTTGCCTTCCCCAGTGGGGGACAGAGGGAACAAAATGGAGACCAGGGGAGACCAGGATGGCAGCTCCAGCCAACCTCTTCTCTTTTCACAAGCCCTCCAACCACATCTGATTCTTAGCCTGAGTACCAGCTGGGAACAAGCCCTCATCCTGGACGAGCTGCACTGAGGAGCCGTCACACCTGGGGCCCCAGGGAGCAAATGGCCCTTGTGGCCTTCCCCTTCTTGGGAGAGATCACTTCATTATTTCTGTTCCCAGGGCTCGGCCTGCCAGTGTGCCTCTCAGACACCCCACGCACCAGATGCAGAAGCTGGAGGGCCTAATACCTTTGAAAAAAATCCAAGTGAACCATAGTTCACATTTTGCTATTTGTTCTCTGTCTTCCATAGACAGATAGATAGGGAGGGAGGGAGGGAGATACAGACACATGCATGCAGACAAGTGCACACATGTGCACACACAAGTGTTGATACATGTGTACGGGGGGGCAAAAACCTGGAATTTATTTATAAAAGTTGTGCATTTATTCTTACACGTTTAAACTTCAGTCACCTTCAATGTATTCTCCATATGATGCACTACACCTATCGAGACTTTTTCCCCACTGCTTGGAACAGTTTTTGAACTGGTCGTTTTTGATGCCTCTTAGTGCTTCTGCCATTTTTTTGTTTCACCTCTTTCACATCAGCAAAACTTCTCCCTTTGAGGACTTTTTCACCTGGGGAAACAAAATAAAGTTGCCCAGGGTGAGATCAGGTGAATAGGGAGGGTGGGACATGGGGGTCATGCCATTTTTGGTCAAAACTGCTGGACACTCAGTGTGGTGCAGGCAGGTGCGCTCATAAATCACCCAGCATGAAATGGGCAAAGACGCTGAGAGAGTCTTCATAGAAATTCAGTGAAGCCGAACAGAGCCTCTCACAACAACACCAGCTAGTACGCTGATACAGGTGGGTTCCTAGAACACTCACCTAGCAGGGGAAGCCTGCGCTACACAGGGCCCGCCCTCCAGAAGATAATTCTGGGTTACCGTGGAGTCACCCTTCCTACCTACAAATGCACACAGATGATATAAAATGGAAACTACTGCAAGCCTGTTATACATTAACTTTATTAACTTAATACTAGTTTGATAACCACAAACCCGATCAACAGTTTCTTCCTATGGCATCACTTGTACATTTGTACTGGCTTTCACGTTACCAGAACAACGTGTGCCCTCTCTAACAGCTCGGACAATGTGGGAAGGAGGCGGGCGGAGAGAGTGCTGCTCTGGCTCCCACACCTGACGTTGTTCGGCCGGCGGAACGGCCCGTGCGTTTCCTGCCCGGCGTGCTTTTCCCATTCGGGTAGCAACAGACCCACGTGTTGTTTGTCGGAACAGAAATGGTGTCACATCATGTACAGTCTTCTTGCAACGTCTCTTTGCTCTTGTCTGGCCTTCTTTCGGGTTGGCCTGTATTCACTGCCCCCTGTAGGCCTGCCAGCTGGGAGCCCAGCACCTGTCTGCCCGAGCCTGCCTTTTCTGGGGCTGCTGGTCTACACACAGGGCAAGCAGAAGTGCGAGAGTAATGACCTCTTGCCTCCCTCTCCCCAAACAGCCCTCAACCATGAGGAAGAGGAAATCCCACTCGGTGGTGGGAGAGCCCCAAGGCATGGCCAGTACTGTCTCAGAGTCCTGGCGCACGGGGCCCGTGCTGGTAATATAATATAATACATACAATGCAATATAATGTAATATAACATAACATAACGTAATATCATGCTCCTTATATTGGCTGCCTCCCCTCCCCGACCCAATGCCCTGTCTCCCACTGGTGTTTCCTGGGGTCACGCCCCAACTAAACTTGTACTGAAATCCCCGTGTCACAGCGTGCTTCTAGGGGAACCTAGACCCAGGGAGCCTCAGAGCATTTAGTGGGTCACTCGCCATGGGGAACATTGGGTTGTTCCTACGCCATTATCTTTAGTGGTTTGCTAGTATTTCGTCCACAACTGGAGTCAGCATCCTATTGCCCATGGGCCAAATGTGGCCTACCACCTGTTTTTGTAAATAAAGTTTTATTGGCACACAGCCAGCCCATTTACTTATGTGTAGTCTGTGGCTGGTTTCCCACAACTACAAGGGAGTTAAACAGTTAGATAGAAACTGTATGATTCAAAAAGCCTAAAATAGTTACTATCTGGTCCTTTGCAGAAAACAAAATCAATATACGAGGTATATCCAGAAAAAGTCCACCCACTGCTAATACAACGAGAATGGTTTACGCCACATCGATGTAACCTGGCAGCCAGGGAGAGTGGACTGGAATGCACGTGTGTGAACAATGACGACTTCACTGGACTTGTCAGTGCGGGCGGAAGATGCCCTTGAATGAACATGTGCACTGTGTGGCCATCGCATTCAAAATGACTGAATGAGTAGAGCAATGAATCTGCATTAGATTTTACACTAAGCTTGAACATTCCTCCATGGAAAGTATTCAGATGACTCAGAAGGGCACAGCTTTGGGCAACTGGTTGGCAGCTTCATCACGACAACACACCAGCTCACGCATCACATCTCGTGCAGAGTTTTTTGGTGAAACATCAAATCACCCAGGTGACTCAGGCCCCCTACAGCCCAGATTTGGCACCCTGTGACTTGTGGCTTACCCCAAAACTAAAATCTCCTTTGAAAGGGAAGAGATTTCAGACCATCGATAAGATTTAGGAAAATATGAAGGGGTAGCTGATGATGATTAGGAGAAGTTTGTGAGGTCCTCAGGTGCCTACTTTGAAGCCAACTGAGGTGTCATCATCCTGTGTGCAATGTTTCTTGTGCCTTCTTCAATAAATGTCTCTATTTTTCATATTTCATGGCCGGACACCTTCTGGACAGACTCTGTGTGTGTGTGTGTGTGTGTGTGTGTGTGTGTGTGTGTGTGACACTGCATTCAGTGTCCTTGTAACTAAATCTTTGCATGTGTTATTTTCTTTCTTTTTTTTAAATTTTGAGAGTACGTTTATTAAAGCTGGGGACAGTGAAACAGGGGCGGGCCTAGGATGGGAGCAGCACAGGAGAGAGACCAGGTGGGGCTGCTCTGGCTCTAGAAACATTGTGGGAACGAAGCGAGCCAAGGGGGGCTGCCGTCAGCTCACTGGAGGGTCGGAGAAAGTGAGCCTTGGGGACAGGTTCCCGGCGGTAGCCTGGGATGAGCTGCCGCTGCCCGCTGCTCCCTGGTTGCAAGTCTGGTGGGACCCCTTGGAGTTTAGGAGATGCTCACCTGTGGGGGAAGGAGAGGGGGAAGGGAATGGTGTGGGCATGCTCCAGGGAGGGAGAACACGCCTGCAAGAATTTTGTTTAGATGAATGTCTCAAGAATTATTGAATCAAAAGCTAGTTGCATCTTTAGGCTTTTGATGCCTATAATTATATTTCTTTCTAGAAAGGCCATAGCAACTATGGCAGGTTTTGAAAATGCCCATTTGAGGGTCAGAAATTGTTTATTTTCTAGGGTCAGTTCATTTGATGAACTAAATCAAGTTCATCTCCTCCAGACCACACAGAAGCGGTGATGAAGATGAGGATGGTGATTTTCTGACACTTACTATGAAATATAAATAGTGTTTTGTCCTTTACATTCCCCACCACAACCCGGTTGAAGTCAGGACCAAACCCAGTAACAGATGAGGAAGCCAACTCGGAGAGCTCAGTAACTTGCCCGACAGCACACAGCTCGGCGTCCGCATCAGTTGCCTGGGTCTGCGGTAACACACAAGCCGGGTGGACTGGCACAGCAGAAACTTACTGTCTTACCATTCCAGGGGCCAGAGCGTGAACTTAAGGTGTTAGCAGGGCTACGTGCCCGAAGGCTCAGAGGTGCAGAATGAGGAAAACCTCCCAAAATGGCAGAGTCAGAATGACTGACACCAGTCCCACCAGGAAGACAAACTCAGAGATTTAAGGGGTTGAGAATTAAAGACCAAAGTGGGTGGGACCTCAACAAATTAGGTCCCTGCCTCCTTAAAACCAAACACAAGAAGCCGGGCCACCTAGAGGCTCAGAAAGGAGTATTTTGCCACAGAACCTGAGTTCCAGCTGCATCGTGGTCAGGACCCTGGGTGCACAGTAGGACCACTGGCATAGAGGCATTTAGCAGATGAAAAGAAAGAAAAGAGAAGAATTGTTCTCAGTTCTCAAGAAGCACACAGTCCTGAGGGAGACCAGAGCCAGGGCCAGTGCCCAAAGGGAGCCAAAGAAAGTACTGCTCATTTCTCCTCTTTCCAGTCTCCACCTTGACCGTGACTGCACCCCTACCTTCCATCCCAGTGATCAGCCTGGCTCCACACGCAGCTGGGGAGCCACCGAAGTTTTCTGAGCAGGGGAAAGGCTGTGACGACGGTGGTGCTCTGGGTTGCAAGAGCTGGCAACCAGGATGGTTGGGAGCAGGAGATGGCAGGGTGTAGCCATAGAACTGTTTACTTGGGGAAGAGTCCCATCGTCTTCATTAAGTACTCCTCAAGCCCTACCTCAAGAAAACAGGCCGTTGTATCTTCCTCTAGCCTTGTAAAACACCGAGCATCTCCTACAACCTGGAACAGTTTTTGATTGGAACAGCAAGCTGGCCTTCAATGCCATGGGAAACTCTGCTCACGCATCACGCTGCATCAACACCACGTTACGTTATCACATCGTAGCTCTGTTTCACAAATGTCAATTGTGCGTCCACTGGGCCCTGGGGACTCTGGACGAGACAGGCATCACCCTGCTCTCATAGAGCTTACCCTCTGGGGCCAGACAGCACCCAGGCACACACCAGGCAGGCTGTTAAGAAAAAGTATGAGGACAGGGAGCTGCGTGTGTGTACCCCAAGGAGTGGCACCCAACCTAGTTTGGAGGATCAGAGAGGCCACACCCACGTGTAGTAGGACCTGAGAGACAGGTAGGCAGGAGTTAGCTCAGATAAAGAAGATGCGAGGGGTACTTCGGGCAGGAGGGACAGCAGGTGCAAAGGTCCTGAAGATCCAGAGAAGACAAGAAGTGCTTTCTGGAATGAGCGGGGACAAAAATGCTAAGGGAGGGAGGCAGCTAAGCATCAAGACGTAACCGGCATATGTGAGATACCCACGCAGTACCATCTCATTTGTGAACTCAAAGACACATCCCTGTGTGCCCGGAGTGTAGCCCCACAAGCACCAAAATGTTCACAGAGACTAACCTCTGGGGGGTGAAGCTCTGCTGACTTTATCTCGTGCATACTTCTCTGTATCTGTCAAATTGTCTGCAATGAACAGTGTAGCAGTTATCTATGGCTCGCAAAAAAAATGCTGCCTACCAACCAACCACATGCCTCAGCAGCAGTGCGAAATAAGAAGCATTTATCAATATTTAGCTCACAAGTTCAGGGCCGGTCGAGAGCTGGCTGACCCAGGTCGAGCTCAGCTGGGATGGCTCAGCTCCACGTGTCTCTCATTCTTTCTGGGATCAGTGGGCTGGCCCGGGCGTGTTGAGCTCACGGCAATGGCAGGGGAACAAGAGGGCATGCGGGGTCCCTTAAGGCCTAGGCTCAGAACTGGCACGCTGTCACTTCTACCTCACTCTGAGGACCAAAACAAGTCACCTGGGTGAACTCAAAGTTACGAGGAGGGGGAATATATTCTGCCCCTTGGATGCAGGGGAAATTGCAATGTCATGTGATGGAAGTCATGAATATAGGGGACAATGAGGATTGGAGCCATGGCAGGAATGTTATTTGAAGGACGGGGAGAAGGAGGAGGATGAGGAGGAGCATGAAAGGAAGGGGGAGGTGGGGAGGACAAGGGTGAATGGGTGGGAGACAGTGTGTTCA
Source organism: Glossophaga mutica (assembly GCA_039655065.1). Classification (NCBI taxonomy): domain Eukaryota; kingdom Metazoa; phylum Chordata; class Mammalia; order Chiroptera; family Phyllostomidae; genus Glossophaga; species Glossophaga mutica. The sequence goes on from CM077315.1 coordinate 29,517,829, forward strand.
CTGCAACCTTGTCACCAGCCAGGACGAAGAGGGTAAATCCAGTCCCAAACCTTGAGAGCTCATTGTGGATGGGAGGAGAAGGCCAAGGGAAAGCCCAAACCCAGCTCTCTATTAGGGAGAAGTGGATGCCTCCGGTGCCTCAATTTACCCATCTCTGAAAAGCAGAGGGAAGCATTCCTGAGTTAATGTTTATAGAGCTCTCAGCATAGGGCCTGGTGTGCGGTAAGAACTCTATAAGTAGTTTTTAAACGTGCGTGTGAAAGGCGCTGGGCGGCATGCCTGCTCAGTCCCTCGATTCTGCATGGACCCTGTCTGTAAAGGGGCCGTCACCCCCACCCAGCTCCCAGCTCCGCTCCCAGCTCTTTACCTAGCATCTTGCACACCGCTCTTCTTCCGCAAAATAAATACATCACTTCCCTCCGGCAAAAGAGAAATAAAAGCAGTTCCTTAATGCATAAGAAGAAAGTATGGAAGAAATTCCAGTTTGATGGTCTACAGGTATGTTTGTTTGGACTGGCGCATATAAATCAGTGCCTGGCTTACATCAGATTATCGCAGCGGAGTGGGCTCTGGGCTGATTGCGTCTTTACAATCTGTTTACGAGGAGGGCTGAAATGAAGCGTTCTGGAAGGAGTTGCTGCCTAAGCCTTTAAAAGTTTTCGTAATTGCTCAGCCCAGACCACTCCGTTCTGCACCGGGAAACGCATCCTCACGGGAGTGACGAGGTTGGGGAACCAGAGTCCCCCCTGCCTGCCTCTCAGCACCCCCTGCGCCTCAAGCGCTGGCTCACGCCACCCAGGCACGACTCTGGGAACACGGAGGGATCTTGTCTTCTGCTTTCTTTGGCCCTGGGGGTAAATGAACGTGTCTGTGAATTTACAAATGAGACCACACTGTGTGCCTATCTCCTGCACCCTGGTAAGCTCTTCAGTCTGCGCCCCCCGCTCCAGGCATTTCTGTCCCCGCTCCTTCTAGGAGGAAGCGCCCCTTGTTTTCTCTGCATCCTCAACACCTTTGCACGGGCTGCCCCTTCTGCCGTCCCCTCACACCGTCTTTGGCTGAGCTAACTGCTGCCCATCGTGCAGGCTGGATGCTGCCTTCTACGACCCCTCAGTCTGGGAGGGGCGCTGGTATGAGCTGAATTGCGTCCCCCCAAATTCGTATATTTAAGCCCTAACCCTAGTACCTCAGAATGTGACCTTATTTGGATATAGGGTTGTCGGGGATGTGATTAGTTTAAGATGTGGTCATACTAGAGTAAGTGGGTCCCTCATGCACAATGACCAGTGTCTTTGCAAAAAGGGGAAATCGGGACCCAGAGACGCCCACAGGGAGGACGCCCTGTGAAGATGGAGGCAGCGAGGAATGATGCTCCTACCAGCGAGGAACATCAAAGGCTGCCAGCAGACCAGCAGGACTGAGAGAGGCTTGGACGGGTTCTCCTCGCAGCACCAGGAGGAGCCAGCCCTGCCAGCTCCTTGGTCTCGGACGTCTGGCCTCCAGGACTGTGAGAATCGGGCTCTGTTGTTTAAGTTGCCCAGCGTGCGGGACCCTGCTAAAGCTGCTAGCAAACCAGCACGGGGGTTGTCCTTGCCACCCCCTCCTGCCCCCCAATGCCAGTGTGAGAGGCCTCACTCAGCGGATGGTCACTGGCCCCAGTTCTCAAGTGGGAACTGGAGAAGGTGACTGAGGAGGACGGATGGAAAACAAAACCAGACAGGCGTGGAGTCGGGACATGGGAGGGAAGCCAGACATGTTCTCTGAAGAAACGGCCGTGGGCCCGGGCGTCACACTGGGGTGCAGCGTAAATATGTGACGTGCGGAGTGTTTTTCAAAGACTGTTTGTTCATTATGGAACGCAGGAGTCTCAGACTCAGATCTCTACACGGGCCAGGCAGGTAGCTTAGTCGGGTCAGGATATTTGCTCTTATGGAAACATGTTTTAAATTGGGGGAGGAATCATGAGAACGACGCTGTGTGGGTTTGCACAAACAGCCTTTTTGAAGACACTTATCACCTAGAACAGGGTCTCAGGTCCGATGTGCAGGGGCCAGCGGGTTTCTGTGGGGACCAGCGGGGAACAGCCCATGGCTCCAGGGAAAGCCCAGAGTTGAGTAAGTACAATTGTTTGGATAAATAATTTGCTCAAGGAAAGACGGTTTTCCTGCAGGGAGGCCTTCACAGGGGCAGCCCCAGGGACACAGGGCCCTGGGAGTGGGTGCCATGGGCCCAGGCGAAGTGGTGTTAAGTCACATTGGCTAACAAAACGCCTGCCCCTTTTCCTTGCACGGCCTCTCCTCCCGACTGGAGAAAGCCTCGGGCAGGTGCCAGTATGTCTTTAGCACCTAAAACTCGCCAATCTCCCTTTGTGCCAAGGACAGAGCAGACCTGGAGCCCCAGCTGGCGTCTGCATCCAGCTCAAGCAGCGGGATGTCCTGGCGCATCCACTTTGTGAGAGTCACCTGTCTACCTGTAGCAGGTGCTCCTGGGGTGCTGCATGCAAATTTATTTCAAACTTCTTGTAAAAATAAATCTGTTTTGATTAAAGTTGAAAGGACTTAAACAAAAATGCTGGTAGAGCTACAAGAACAAGAATCAGGAGCATGGTCTGCAGAGGGCTGGAGCTCTGGCAGTATGGGTCCAGCGGGAACGCCCTGGCCTGGGAGGCGGCTCCAGGGGCGCTGGCGCGCACTGTCCGGGCCAGGATGCAGGAGGACCAGGATGCGGGAGGACCAGGATGCGTGAGGACAGAGAGTCAAAGTAACTGGCCCTAGAGTGATATGTGGAGGGAGAGGTTGACTCCGGTCTCAGAGCTCGCCTCTCCACACCCTCTGTGCTGCCTACAAGGCGTATTTCCTGACATCACTACACTGAGAGCCCCTCACACTCAGCTGACCCCTTTACAACGGAAATCGAACAGGACCCTGTTTTCATGAAGGGAGTGCTCTGAAAAAGCTACTCTTCTTATTCTGGCTTCATTGGTTTGCTTAGACACCATCTATTTTCTGCCCACACAAAGGATGTCATAAGCATGCACAGGGCATACGGTGGGCTTTTCTGAAGACATGTAAATTTAGAGATACCTCCTTTGCAGATGGGTGTGATCAGGAGACACAATTTGGGCCAGTGAGTTGCAAGCAGAGTCCCAGTAGCTTCAGATAGATTCTGTCTATTTGACCTTCATTTTCCCCTTCTTTCTGCCTGGAACCTAGATGCAATGGTGGAGATGGGGCAGTCATTTCGATGCCATGAGTCAATAATAAACGAAAGTCCAAGACAATTCACAAGCTCTTAACCGAACCAATGCTATCTGCTGCCATCTTGGGACTTCTCAATACTTGGTAACAATAATATATCAAGTGTACATGAGCCACCACTTGGGAATTTCTGTTAGTAGCATTCAAATACAATCCCTGAACGAAACACTCCAGCGGAGGCAGGTCCCGATGGCCTACTGTTCACAACAGACCCTGCTTGGGGCTTTTGCTCCACCCACGGAAACTCACTTTCAGCAATGCTGTTCCTTCTCTAATCAGATAAAGAATGTCCCGGTTTCCTAGGGGCCCACAGGCTGTTGGACCGATTCATGCCCCTCTCTGTCATCAACATGCTCCAGACCCTGTCTGGAAAGCTCTGAAATGACAGCCTTCAACTTACCACTTGGTGAGGGGACATTCTCTGTCGACCACATTTAATCTCAGCGGCAGGACAAAAACTGGCATCGAGCGCGGCCTGTGTGCTCTGTGCAGAGAGGAAAAAGAATTTATTTGGAAAAGAATCTGCCTCTTGCTCAACCCCAAGAATGAAAAATTAGCCCTGAATCAGATTATTGTGCCAAATATGCAACAATAGAGGGCTGGTCAAGCGGACGGCCGTGTGTCCGCAGGGCAGAGCACTGCGCGCGTCAAGCGATGCTGTGAAATACGTGATGCTGACGGAAATGCTCAGCGTGCGAGGGGCGACGAGCGTGGCTTTACAGTTGTGCATGTGGAAAAAGACTTGCAGGTTATGACTATAGCAATGCTACAAGAATAAACTCTGTGTTTTGGGTGCGCGTAACTATAAACCTACTTTTGCCCACCCCTGTACATAAGTGGGTAAAAAATGGTTTAAACAGCCATGTAGAAGGCAGATTTTATTTTAGGCATATGTACTATACATGACAAAACGTGAAAACCCTAAAAGGGAGTTACACGCGGAGCGTGAAGGGATTTCCCTCAAGCAGTGGGATTATAAGTGATGCCTTCTCTTCATGGGCCGTCTCCATGTTTTCTTGCCTCCATAAAAGAGAACACAGGGACGGCGTGGACGTGCGTCCGCATTTGCACGCAGCTGAGTGGATCTGATTTCGGTTGTAAAGGGGTCAGCTGCGTTCCTGGCAAAATTTTATTTTCCGCTATTATCCAAATAAAATTGGCTAAATATACTTTTAACAACAGCATTCTTAGGGTGGCGCATGTTCTACCCCCCTCCTTTTTTTTTTTTTTTTGAAAATCCCCTTTTACAGAGACTTTCGTTCTGACACACTCAGTAAAAACGTGATTCTAGACGGTTGCTTTCTCCTCCGTCTGACGGACTCCGCTCAGCCACCTCAAAGGGCGATTACCTCTTCAGCTCAAACCGTCAGGGAAGCATTTATAGAGCACCAGAGCTCGATAAATTTATGGAGCGTCCATGGTGAGGAGTACCCAGAAAGTCCTCAAGGACATCACCATCTCTTTTCTGGGAAGAAAACGAACTGCCTGGAAGGAATAGAAGAACTGAGGGTGAAACTTATCACTGTCCAGACCAGTGGGGGTCTTCCCAGCCAGTTCCAGAACCATCTACAGAAGATGACAGTGCCTCTCAATAAATCAGAGTCTCCTTTAATGACACTGGCAGCCTTACACCTATTTTTAAGTTTACGACCCTGGATTTGCGAGTAAAACCAGCAAGGCCCTGCCCGGAGCTGCATGCAGTGAGGGCATTTTTAAGTTTCCATCTCACTCCCTCGTGGCAATCCATCATGATAAGGAGGGGCAGGGAGGGAAGGAGTCAGGCTCCCCGCGGCCTCCTGGCTGGTGAAGCTGTTTAAGTGGCAGGCACCGAAAGCCCAATCCATTAACCAAAAAAGGGCCCTCCAGCCAGAGCTATTTCTAGGTCCCGGCAGGCAGGGCCAGGAGGCACAGCTTTGTGGATTCCCGCGCAGGAAGTCTCTCCCGGTCTCCTGCACAGGTCGAATGTTCTCCTCTAACCTGGCGCAGAGGAGCACAGGGAGGTTCAAGCAGTGCCTGGTGAGTCTCGGTTCACGTGCCTCCTCTGGGACTGCCGCAACAAAGGACCGTGGACGGACGGGGGCTGAAAGCAAGGCGTTCCTTCTCTCACAATTCCTGAGGCCGCAGTCTGAAGTCGAACTGTCAGCGGGGCCATGCTGCCTCCAGAGGCTCCGGGGAGCCACCTCGGTGCTCTTCCATCAGGAAGTTCCAGCCCCAGCCACTGTGGCTCACCTGGTCGGGTGTTGTTCTGCAAAGTGAAGGGTGGCCGGGGTTGGGGCACATGCCGGGGTTGTGGGTTCCAGGTTCCGGCTTTGGTTGGACCAAGGACGTGTGCTAGAGGCAACCAATCCGTGTTTGTCTCTTACACCGGTGTGTCTCTCCCTCTCTTTCTCCCTCCTTTTCCCTCTCTCTAAAAATTAAAAAACAAAAACTCCAAGGGTTTGAGGAGCTCTGCTCCAGGAATGGGGACGGAGGCCAAATAATTTATTTCTTATTACAAGTCATGGAATCACGGTACTGAGATCCACAGAGCCCTTCGTTCAAACATGTTTCCAGAAAACCCAGCCTGTCCAGCCGATCGAAGCTGGTGGTGGAGGCGAGGGCAGTCGGGCAGGCTCTCCCGCAGGAAGCGGCTCTAAGTGCCTTGGGTCCCGGCCAGCAGGGGCAGGGTGGACCGGGAGAGGCCTCCCCGGCTCGCGTTCTGCCGCCCAGCAGCCATCAGCTCGGTGTCCTTGCCCTGTCTTACCTCGAATATTCAAGGCTCTGTGTAACTAAGGCCCACCTGAGCTCACAACCACTGAGCAAAGCAAAACAAAGAAGGAACTAGACACAGACAACAGGATTCCACACATCTTGTTTTTTTTTAAAAAAATAGAACCAATACATGTTTATTGTAGAAAATCTGGGAAAGATACATAAACCTCTAGACCAAAATTAAAAATTTCACATAGCAATGATCTTTTCGTGGTCTTGACCCACTCATTTCTGATAACCTGAGCACCCACATAAAGTCAGAGAGTGTCGTGGCTAATACTCGGATTCATGTGGACTGTTTCCTAGGCTAATATATAAAATATTTAACTTTAAAATCAATAACACATGTACTGCTTGTAGCCTATTTTTTTCTGGTATATATTTGTTCTGTAACTATTGTTTGTGAATATTTCTTATACCTTTAAATATTTTTTAAGAATATGATTTAAAACATTTCTTTGTGGGCATGGCCCATCTTTTATTTACCCAATTCCCAGTTACCAGTTATTTTGTATGGTAACTGCTATTTTTCCCCAGAATATATAAATAGTGCTATGATAAATATATATAATAAAATCTATATAATATACATTATATGGTATATTACATATTAGACAATAAATCATGTTATATATTTATCGTATATTAAATGTCAATATTATTTATACTATATTGCATTATAATTTTATGATATAATATATTACATAACATATCATATTACATATTAAACACAACATATTATATATTATATGAATATTATTTATTTATCTTTATATATATACAGAGATTGGTGAGAGCAGGTTTACAGTTGTATGTATGTGAAACGCGGAGCTTGTTCTTGTATTATTATTTATTAGTTGTTGTATTATTTATTTGGATTGGAATGGTAACCCTCCCCTTGCCCACCCCTGTACTCACAGCAGCATCTCTGAGTACTTTCTTCGAATCGGTTGCCACAAGTGTGACCGCCTGAGAAGGCGTGCTTTTGTCGGATTCGATGGCTTCCGTCAGATTGCCCTCCAGAAAGGTTTTATGCATTTACAGTCTCCCCAGCAGCATACGATAAGAGGGCTGTTCTCAAAAATCTCACACCGAGTATTGCAGTCTCTAAAAAGCCCTCGGCCAGTGTGGCTGGCCGAAGAGGAAGGCCATGGACGTTTCCGTCTCCTTTCCTGGATTGCTCTACGGGGAGACATTTTTCTAAGCTAGTAGCCCAATAGAATTCTTTCTTCTATGAGTTGCTTGAAAGTATTTGTTACCTTTTTCTGTTGAAATAATTGCCTTAATCTTATTGATTTGTGTTATTTGCATATTAAACATTTTAATTTGTCTCAGCCCTTTATTAGAACTAATTTCTTCTTAGCCTTCTAGAGGTCAATCAGAAAGTAGGGCCACCTTTCACAGACGTCGCCACTATGTTTTCTAATTTGTTGTTGACTTTTTAACTTTGTAATGGATTAAGAAAACGATTTAACATGGTCAAAAGCATTCATCTTGTTCCTTAAGATTTCTTTCTCTACCTATAAACTTTGAAAGATAAGAAATGTAACTTTCCTCAACTGGTATGGAAACAGTTAGTAAATATTAAGTTGGATAAAACCTCCTTCACCCAGGAATGAGAGAAACGAATGCAATGACACCGTAAACTTCTGTTCTAGAAAAAGGCAGTGTGACTTGGCCTTAGAGGCCGTCGGCTCCGTGTATTACACTCGCTGCTGCTCTTCTTTGCCTGGATAACGAGACTATGTTTAAACAATACTTTCCCAGACTTGCTTGACACACAGCTGAAGCTGTTATTTTAATACAATAAGAAGTTTCTTTTCCCCCTCCATCCCATAATCGGCATCTTTTTAAGCATATCCACATGGAGGAAATCGGAGCTCGGTCCCAGAGGCAGATCAAGACGCGGAGTCCTTAGCTGCCGAAATACTGAAACTGCTTTCCTATCATCGTGGACCAGGATGGCGTTTGCAGGACACGCCTTGTGCGGCGGTGCCAGACCCTCTCGCACCAGGATCCTCGACACCCTGACTCCCTGAGCAACCCCTGGTGATGCCGACTCAAAGGGCCTGGGTGGGGCCCGGCAGCTGCGTCTTCAGCACTGTCCCCAGGTGCTTCAGTCGTCGGTGGTTCCTGCTCTGTATTTTGAGAAACACCTTCCTAGGACAAACCCTTTATTTCACAGCTGAGCAAAAGAAAGCTGAAAGTGGGAGAGCACTTGCAGATTCTCCCCCTGGACTGGTGGCCTGGTGTCTGATTTCAAGCACAGCTCTCCCAGACCCCTGTTAGCGCGAGGACCGACGCCTGGGCGGATCTCCGGCCCAGCACCACTACACGGCTTCTCAGGTTCCCCAGACTCGCCCTTCTTGTCCAGTCAGAATCACTAAGTGTCAGCTGGCGTATGAGTTTCCTGTGGCTGCTGTAGCTGCTCACCACAAACTGGGGGGCTCACGACAATGGAAATGTGTTCTCCCATAGTTCTGGAGGCCAGGAGTCCAAACTCAGCAGGGCCGCGCTCTCTCTGGAGGCTCCAGGGAAGATTTTCTCCATGCCTCTTCCAGCGCCTGGCTGCTGCTGGCCATCCTTGGCTTGCAGCTGTATCTGCCTTCATTGCCACAGGCCTTCTTGCTGGGGGCCTCCTGGCCTTCTTTTCTGTGTTCTGTCTCTGTGTCTTCTCCTCTTCTTATAAGGGCCTCAGTCTTACTGGATTAAGGGCCCACCCTACTCCAGTATGACCTCATCTTAACTTGACTAATTACATCTGCAAAGACCCTATATCCAAATAAGTTCACATTCTCAGGTTTTGAGAAGGACACGAATTCCGGAGGATGCGGGGGACACTATCCGGCTCCATGCACGTCAGAGGGTCAGAGGGAAGTCTGAGAGTGGAGAGGGACACTGGGGGAGGGTCCTCCATCGAGGACACCCATCAGCATCAGCCGAAGAGCTCTCACAAGTTCAAGGGCTCATGCCCGCCCACACCCACTTGAGCCAGAATCTCTGGGCTCAGCCCGTGGGGTTTCAAAGTGTTTCCTTGGAAAATCTGATATATACAGTAACTGTGAGCCTCCTCCCTCAGGAAGGAGTTGTCACTGGTGGCAGCAGCCAAGCCAGGAACTACATTTTTCAGTCCCTTGCATCTAAGGTGGCTCTGGGACAAGTTTTTATAGTGACATGTGTGTGGATGTCACTGTCCAGGCAAAGTGGCTCAGAAGGGGGTGTACCTGCTTCTTTCTCCTTTCCCCCAACCACAGGCTAGAAGAGGAGAACCATGGAGGCCAGAGGGTGGCCGGGATCTGGGTCCCTGCATGACGCCACCTGCTCATGGCTCCCGCACAAGCGAGAACTGACCTTTCACTGCCCAGAAGTGTGGGGGGATAGTTGTCACAGCAGCTAGCAAGCATTGTGACTCATACACAGTCCTAGGGAGGAGCCATTGGTCCGAAGACTTGAGCCCTCGGTGTTTCTGTCCTCCTCGCATACCTTTGGGCGACCTCAGATATGTGACTGTTTTGTATCTTTAACAAAATAGAAGTCAAAACCATTTCCCACCAACCTTAAATAGGAACCTACTCCTTAACGTTCTCCTCGAATTGAATAACAGGAAGATGCTGATGATTCTGAATCATTTCCATTTTGTCTTGGCTGCCAGGAAGTTCAGAGTAGAATTTTATGTTTAATTAGAACACCTAACGCATTCCAGATCCCTGGTCTTTCTGCTTCTAAATGATTTCGGATTAGTCTTTAACCGTGTATTTTCATGGTTCCTGTGTGTTTTAACGTTGTACATGAACATCAATCTCTTTTGTGGGAGCTGGTAAATAATAAAGGTATACCCACATCCATCTGTGCAAACATGCCTTCACAGCTGTGGCACACTGGCCACATACAAAATCATGTCAATAAGGAGATCATTTTTTAAAAAATTAGATCACATGGAGGGTTATCAGCGGGGATCAGGAGGTGGGAGAAGGGGGGAAGAGATAGAGGGAATAAGAAGCATAAGTGGTAGGTACAAAGTATACAGGGAGAGGTTAAGAATAGTATGGGAAATGGAGAAGCCAAAGAACTTATATGTATGATTCGTGGACATGAACTAAGGTCAGGGAATGATGGTGGGAGGGGCGTACAGGGAGGAGAGGAATACTGTATTGGGACAACTGTAATAGCATAATCAATTAAATATATTTGAAAAGATTCCCTAATTAATTAATTAATCGCTTAAGGTGACCAGTATTAATCCCTTGCCAAGGCCCTGGCCATGTGCCAAGCCCCCAGGAAGACACGCAAACCTGAGGCTGTTTTGCCATCTGGGAGCTTGTGATCTGAGAGCAGAGACAGGTGTGCTCATGAATGCTCGTAATATTGGGCCGAAATAATAACAATAAACTCCGTGAAGGATAGAGCACTCGGTGTGAGTCTGAAGAGAAGGGAATCTCTGGATTGGACTGCAGGCTTTAGGGAAAGTGTCACGGAGCCGAGGCATCTAGCCTGCCTTCACTGAGATTAAATAAGATGTTGGCAGGTGGGGGTGCTGCTTTGAACAGAAAGAACAGGGGCAAGAGTGGGGCACTTTGAAGGATCTTTTTATATTTTGTTTTTCATTCTTCTGCTCCCTCCACCCTGTGGGGGGTTTCAACCAGTGATCTCCTTGTATTTTTATTATTTTTTTGTTTTCTACTTAATATGTGAGGTTACTTAAAATATTCACTGTGTCCTGGTATTTCATTCTGAGTCCTTTCCTAAGATGAAATCAAAATTCACCAGTCTGGAAGGTTCCGACCTCCAGGAACTTGATGGAAGGCTGACATGTTTCACTTGGCAAGGGCCGGGACTTCTTGCCACGCCAACAATAAGAGGGTAAGATAATGTCAGTTTCAGATCCTGGCTCTTCCGAAAAGGCCTCCGGCGTTGCTCTTTCTGTAACATAATGGAGCGAACGGGACAGTTCCAAGAATTGTGTGCCGAGGTCTGGTCCTCGGGGGAGGCAGGGCTGATGTACAATGATTTCAGACTAGGGTTCAAAGACCCTGCTACTCGGCACCTAGCCTGCCCCCTGGGCCCCCCAGGAAAACAAAACAGCACATAACAAAACTGGCTAGGAAAATCCCTCTTTGAAAGAGTCGCTTATGCCAGAAGAAAACAAAAAGTTAAAGAGAATTCCTTCCCATGGGCACTCACACGGTTCCGCAGGACTAGATGTGAGAAAATGCTCGCTTCCTGTGCTGCTGTTTCCAGAAATGAGGGCGGGGTGAGGTGAGGGTCTGGACTTAGGCCTGGCACCCATGGGCCTCCTGATGCTTTTTTGTAAGTCTCCATGGGAAGGTTAATCGGTACAGGAGCAGCAAACTGCTGAGAGGAGAAGACCCGGATTCTGCAGCCCGGATTCTCCAGCTGCATCCTATCTCCACAGCCGCCCCTGCCCACCGTGCACCCAAGGGCAGCCCCATGACCTCCGCCTCTTTGGGGCGGGGATGCTTCCCCTTGCTCTTCATTCCACTGTCAGCGCAGCTCCCTGACCCCAGCCCTCACCTGGGTCCCTGAGCCCGGGCAACCATCTAGTTGGCCCTATTGCCATCTAACTCTCTGTGGCCCTTCCATCAGTCAAAGGACTGTGGATTTGACTCTGTTTCTGCCAGCGCCTGTGGAGTGTGGCATGCCCAGGAGGCATAACTGGTGTTTGTTGAAGGAATGAGTGAGTGAATGAATGACCAAAGAGGGTAGGAGACATCCTCTGCCCAAGGACAGTCTGATGACTTCTTTCTACGATTCTTCCACCAAGAAACACTGGCCTGGAATGAATGAATGAATGACTCCAGTTATTGGTGGTCCTTTCTCCCCTCTGCGTATAGACCAGTTTTGAGGCAGGGAGAGATGTGCTGCCTAAGTACGAGTCACAGTGCACCTCATGACGTGGGGAGGGCAGGACTCCGTGATCGCACAGGACTTTATCGGAAGAAATAATTCCTCCCAAAGGAGGGAAGAAAATGAGCCGGAGGACCAGGCTTTCCTGGGCTTTCTCAGTGACGAGGAATGTCCAGAACACAGGCCAAGCCAGACTGCTCTGATCAAAGGAAGGTGGAGTGGTGCTGGGCAGCCCGCCCAGGCGTGGGTGCGCGCCGCCTCGAGGTCGAGTAGCAAGTTCGCTTGTGCCCTGCATTTATTTAACTCTTATTTATTGATCATCTACTATGGACTACACACTGTGCTAGGACTTGAACGCAAATGTCTGCCTCTGTAGTTTCTCTATACCGCCTTGGGGCTGGGTTCTCTAGAGTATGCTGGACCCTGTGCAGGTTGGCAAGGGCTCTGGGGTAAACTTGTTACCCATAAGGCACTCAGTTGCTGAGGCAAAATGACCCCGTGACTCAGCCAGCGATGTCCACTCTCCTCTCTTGTCGACCCCTTGACAAATCTCACAGATGCTTCAGGCAGAGCCCCACCATGCGGGGCCTGTCCAGCAGGAGAGTCACTGACAGACTGAACATCATCTTATCTGACCTCTGGCGACCTTCCCAGGGCCGTGACCTCAGCAATACCTGGTCCGAGGACCCGGGTCTTGAGGAGACTGATGAGACCCCAGCAAAGGGCCCATAGATCATCCCGGAAAGAGCTGTCTTCTTTGTATTTTCCACACCAGCTCAGGAGGGGCCAGGGCAGGTCACCAATGGGAAAGCAGATTCTTTAGAAAAGGAGCAAAGATAATGAAGCCAGAGGACCAGGCTTTTCTGGGCTTTCTCATTAAGAACAATGTCCAGAACAGAGGCCAACAGGCGGATGCCGTGGGCTGGCCTACTGGTGCCCTCCCCGTGGGCTTCAGTGCTTCTTGCAGCAAGGAGGGCTGTGATGGGCAGCAGGAGCCACACGTGTAGACGACTACAACCGAGGTGCCACTGCGACAGCCTGGGCCTTGGGAGGCCTGACAGATGCCTAATGTCTCTGCTGTGAACCCAGAGTTCCAGGTCACTTGGGGGAAGAAGCCCTTTGCACTAGTTGTGTTGGATGAGTGAATTAATGAATGAATGAGTGACCAAAAGGGGACAATAAGGGTAGGGGACGCTGCTCATGACCTCCTAAGGATCAGTTGTGTTAGAAAATTTGGAGTTCCTCATCTGCACAGAGTCCAGGACTCCATGGCCCACAGGGCTGAGGAGTTGCTTGGATGGGCTCCCGATGGGGTGGATGGATGGGTAGGGAAAGCTGACTCCATCCAGCTGGGGACTGCAGTGTGAAAAGTCAACTCTCTGGTGTTAAGAAGACCTGGGTTTCCCAGCTGGCCCTACTTCCCTTTAACCATGGGGCTTTGGCTGACTTCCTCAGCCTCTTAGAGCCCCAGCTTCCTTCCAGAGTCTTCCAGTGCACTGGTCACTGCCTTGACATGGACCTGCCAAATTGCCTCTGGCAGGAGGCATTGAGGGGAGAGTCAAAGCTAAGATTCAGAGGTACAGGATCAGGGTCAATTCCTTTGACACTGAGCTCATTTGTGCAAGAGTCATTAAAACTAAAACAGTGGTGCTTCCCAGACTGCAGTTACAGAGATGCAGGCAAAGCACGCAGTGTGCACAGCGCCCTGCGTGAAATAACCACCATCTGGTGTTCACTACCATTGCCTCATCTGTAAAATGGGGTGATAATTCCTCACTTTTCGGGATGCTGTGCAACTTCATGAGAGGCACACACCTCACATATGGGAAGTACTTGAGAAATGGCAGTTTCCTTTTCCTCCCCTTCTTAATTGTCCATAATTGCCTTAATTCTTAATGACCCTGAGTAGTCGAGCAGTCCTGGCAAGTGCTTGTAGAACTGATAGATACTCGGGCAGTCAGCCAAGGCCTGCTCAGCCTTCAAAGATCCCTGTCTTCAAACCAGAAGGCATCTTCCTTCCTTATCTGCTGGTGAACCCCTGAAAATGGGCTTACTAGGTGACTTCCATTCTGTATGGGTGTAGAGGAGATATCCCACTGTATACTTAAGGTCTTTTCTGTGCTTCTCCCCTCCCACTGGAAGTCATTGAAAGATTACAATTCCCAGGATCTCTTGCAGCTAGAAGTAGTCATGTGACACTGTTCTGGCCGATGAAGAGTGAGGAGGGTTGTTGCTAGGAAACCAGTGCTTCCTGGATCCTGCTTCCTGCCTCTTTCTGCTTCACAGGCAGATGTGAAGGCTGCAGCTACACTTTTATCACTTAACAGTGCACCCTAAACCCTCCTTTATAAGCTCCTGAAACTGTTTCATTTTCTTAAAATGAAATTAATTCATTTTTTACTTGAAATCATTTATTTCTTTCTGGGTTTCTAAAATGTGTCATATGTAACAATGAGCTGTGTTTGAATTATAAATGTGGTCACATTTTGTCATGACAAAAGTACCCCATTTAAACCTCTAAGGAAGTCTCAGATCTACAGAAAACTCAAAGTGAAGTGATCAGCAGCATGAATTCTTACCAACTGAACACACCCAGGTAATCAGCACCCAAATGGAAAAACAGACCTCACTGGCCTGCAAAACTCTCCTTCTCTCTAACTCTCTCCCAAGAGGCAGTCACTCTCCTGACTCCCAGCAGCATGCATTTGCTCTGCCCAGTTTCATGCTTTCATACGAATGGAATCCTCCAGTGTGTGTTCTTTTGTTTCTGGTCGCTTTTGCTCAGCGTCATGTAGGTGAGATTTGTCATGTTGTTGCTTGTTGGTGTCTTCCATTCTTGTCACCGACTAACATTTCATTGCATAGACACACACCGCTGCATCTTTGCTTCTAACAGCTGCCCAGGGCTCTACCATGTGGCTGCACTGTGCTTTATCTACCCAGCCCTCTTTGAATGAATCGGGGGGTTTCTGTTTGTCCCACCACAAACAATGTGATAGTTACAGGCCCGAACACACCCTGGTGCACTTTCATGGATCCCTAGATTGTCTTTTTATCTACCTCTGAATCACTGGGCTTATGAAAGAATCATGTAATCTTTTTAGAGTGAAAAAATCCAATAAAATGTATTCAAATTGCCGAAGTACCCCAATAGCAAAGAGGGGCCACTCAAGCACTGTCTTACTCTCCATCTGCTTAGGCAGCCTCGCAGCGGACAACTCTCCCATACTCGCCTCTCCCGTGTCTGGGAATGGACTTGGTAGCCTCACGGATTCTGTGGGCTCTCAGTCTCCATTGGCTGACCTGGTCAAGTTCAGAGACCTGAAAGTCCGAGGGATCCATGATTCTATCAAACCTGCACCCACTGGAAATTGGAATGGGGAAGATGCCTTCCTTGTGGTCCGTATCTCCAGAGAGAACGGAGGGAAGGATCTGGTCAGACCCACTTCATTAGAAAAAGAGAATTCGGGGGGCCTGAGGGAATGGATAAAACGGTTGTAAAATGCATTGTTAAATTAAATGCAAAAAATTTGTTTAAGGCAGGGTGTGTTGCATAGTCTATTGTGGTGAATGGGGGGAATTATTTGCATATACCTGAAAACCATCCCCTCTTCTTACTACTGAGGCCCCTGTGTGCATGTAAGTTGTTCTTAAAGGGGATGCTGGACACCGCAGAGCGATGTGGGAGGCTGGTGGGGGTGGGGGATGAAAGGGGCTAGACCTGGGATTTGTACGTTATTCCCTTCTGTCCTGTTTCAATTTTCTAGCCATGGGCGTAGTATTATTTTTCTATTACTGTATAACAATTTACCACAAACTTAGTGACTTGAGACAACACACACTGAGTCTCTCCCAGTTCTGTGGGTCAGGAGTCTGGGCTTCTCTGGTCTCTGCACTGGATCTCACGAGGCTGCAATCCACGTGTTGGTCAGGCTACATTCTCATCACAGGGATTCAAATGGGGAATGATCGACTTTTGCACACTCCCTGAGGTTTTTGGCAGAATTCTTTTTCTTAAAGCTGTGGAATTCACGATGGCTTGCATCTTTAAGGCCACCAGGAGAGAGAATCTTCAACATCGAGGAGAACCTCAGACTGTCTTCTACAGGCTCTCGCCTGATTGGGTTAGGCCCACCCAAGATGATCGTCCTTTTGATGACCTTGAAATCTTACATCTGCAAAGTCCCTTCATTTGTGCTGTATTCCATAGGCTGGAAGCAGATTACAGGTTTGTGCTCAAGAGGAGGGGTTCATGAAGTTGTGGATGTGGGAGGGAAGGACAGATCAGAGAGCCATCTTAATTTTGCCTACCACACACCTGTAATCATGTTTAAGCTAAGGAATGCTGATGAGTTATGTGAAGAAATGGGTCATGGTCGTGTTTGGTGTTCTCTCTCTATATTTCTGTGTGTTTGAAAACTGACCACGCACTTGTCAAAAGTTTTTGCAGTGCTCTCCCCACCTCCCTGCTGTGGGCGCTCCGAGTGGCATGCACCCTTCCAGACCTGATGCTTACACGATCCAATGTAACCCTGTATGCCCCAAACAGAGATTTTTCTCTCTCTATTTTTTTACCCAGATGAGATTAAACCCTAAGCGTTTCTGTGCACGTCAGTTTACTTTTCATCTCTCGAGGCCATCCTCCCTGATGCTTCTCCAAGTCCTTCTTTAAGGGCGGCTGATGCCCCAGAGCTGGGCTGTGCCATGACTCACGCCCCACGCCCAGCGAGGGACGTTGTGTCAGTGTCCAGGTTGCTTGGTTTATTCATCCGGCTTTTTGCGCCTACACCGTGTGATGCTGTAACAGATACCCCCACAAACATATCCTTACGCACTGGAGCTCCTCCATCCCCAGGATGGATTTTCTGAGGAGAGACTTCTGGGCCACGTCCACGTATATGTGGCACGTGGCTGCCTTCACGTTCACAACAATTTGCGCTCCCATTGCCTCTGATGAGCACATCGCTCTCCCCCTTACTCTCCAGATTTAAACACACTGCCAA
Organism: Glossophaga mutica; assembly: GCA_039655065.1. NCBI lineage: Eukaryota > Metazoa > Chordata > Mammalia > Chiroptera > Phyllostomidae > Glossophaga > Glossophaga mutica. The sequence goes on from CM077315.1 coordinate 29,534,705, forward strand.
ACTGAGATTGAAATCCTGGCTTCGTTCCCTCCCGTGTCATCTGAGTGAAGTCACTGAACATCCCTGGGCTTCAGCTTCCCCACCTATGAAAGGAGAATGAGGACAGCACCTGCCTCATGGGGTGGATCGGAAGACTGACTGTGTTAACACCTGCGAGTGCCCAGAGGCTTGCGCGTGCTGTGTGTGGTTCAGTCTGTGGCGACTGCTCTGAGCAGCAGGAGAGTGGCAGATGGCATCCCAAGATCAACCCAGAGTGGCGCTCCTTGTCATCCTTTGCCTTTTCTGAGATCATTTTCTTCAAGCCTGAATGGAAACAAGCTGGAAATACTAAGCCTGCATTCTCTAAAAGCCAGGTTTCCCCAGCTGCTAGGGAAAAACTGAGCACGCTATCACCACCACTGCCACCATCATCATCTTCTTCATCATCATCATGATAACCCCTTTTACTGAGAATTTATATTTCTTGAGACGCTACCCTGTCAGAGGATTACTGGAAAGGTGTTTCCCTTCCTAGTCTAAGAATCAGATATGAAGAGTTTGGCTCTAAGTAGCGGAGACCCCAATTCAAGGCAGTTTATACAATAAGGAAAGGACATTGTCTTATAGGAGAAGAAGTTTGGAAGATCAGTGGCCCCAGGACTGGTTAATTCAGTGTCATCATCAAGAACCCACATTTTTCCCTCTCGCTTATTTTTCATCCTCAACATGTTAGCTTCTTCCTCAATATCACAAAATGGTTGTCAGGGTTCCAGCTATCGCTTGCAGATGTTGCAATGTATGGTGGAAGAAAACATATTCTTTCTTCTTTGTGTCCCTTTGTAAGAGCAGGGAAGGCTAGAGGTCAAGAACTGTGCACTTTCCACCCAAGTGGCCCTCACTGGTCTAGAGGCAGACAAATGAGCTCGAGAGTTGACGACTCCTGTCTCCAGCACTTACTACATAGTTGCTTCACCTCTCTGTAACCCAGGCTTTTCATCTATAAAAGCTGATAGAATAGTATCTATTTCAAAAAGTTGTTGTGAAGAATAATTGAGTTACGAATGCCAGTCATACTCGCAAACTTGGAGTTTTAAAGATCCTTACTATTATTTTTGTCCTACTGTTGTTATTATTGCTAGCCTGGGGCAGTGTCTGGCTTAATAAATACTGGAGTTGCCGAGTGATTGACAGGAGGGAACTGTCACATCAGTAGGACCCAAGGAAGGGGAAAGAGGTGTGGGAGAAGGGGGAGTTGACAAGCGGCCAGCATGGGACCACCCAGCACGCAGCTGCAGGCCTGGACTTAGCATTCAGGAGTGACTGATTCCATGTCCTGCATGAAGACCCTGAGTCGGCGGGGCCCACCAGCCACCCTCAGACCTTCCCGGCCTTTTGTTTTTATCTGGCCAGCCCTCTGGCTAACACTCGGTGTCATTACTTTGCTTGAGACGCTCAGGTACCAGCTCATTCATCAATCAGCACCGAGCATTTCAGTTGTCAAAGACGCTGAGATCTTTGTGCAGGCACAGCCGACTCAGGCTGGGGGCCTGAGAAGGTCCCCAGCTGCTCTGCATGGAGCTGGCACACGGAGGGGACGGCCTTGGGAGAGGGCTGATATTGAGGGTCCACTCAGCCCAAGAGGGACACAGCACTTCCTGAGCCACGTTCAAGATCCACCACGAAGTGAGTTAAAGATGTGCCGAGGCCTCAGGAACCATGGTCCAGGGCCCAGATGTGCAATTGAATCGTCTCATTGCGCCACTCTAGCTGAGCAACTTGGGGCAAGTTACTCAACCTCTCTGAGCTTTGGTCTCCTCTTCCAGAAAAATAAGAGTCAGGCCAACTATTGCTGAGTCCTTCCAGCCTTCAATTCTACAACCTGTGCCTGGAATGAACAAGGGCAGCTCAGGATGGGGGAGGATGCTCGGGAGGGGTGGAGGAGAGGACCGAAGGAACAGCTCTGGCCGTGAGACCTTAGGAAGTCACTTTGTGTTCCTGGACCTCAGTTTTCTCATGTGAAGTTAGAAAGAGTGGAGAAGAGGTTTAAACAAGGCCACAGGGATGCGGGATTGCTGGGAGCAGACGAGAGCCAGGCATGCGGCACCGAACGGTGGTCTCAGAGTGACAGTGAGGCTCCAGGAGGAAAAGGCAGGGGAAGGCCAGCCCCAACCCCCATCTACCCGTGTGTCATAGTCTGCACCGCCCTCGACCCCGCCCCCAGAAAATAGCCCAAGACTCATTCGGTCAGTTCTGCCACATTGCCAGCTTCCTGTCATTGCCCTTGAAGAAAGAGCAAATTCCCGCTGTTTTAGGATTAAGTAATCAGCATGTCATTTATTTCTCCAACCGCAACTGCAGGCTCGGCTGAAGAGCTGGCATCAGCATCGTGAAAGCACCGGGCCGTGTGGCGGAGCCCAGCCTGGACCCCAGGGAAGACGCGGCTGGTCCCATCAGCCAGGGTGCCACTCGCCCGCGGGGCTAGCAGCCGGAATCTCTAAGGAGGAGCAGGAATGGCCTGGCTCAAAGTCCCTGCGAGAATCACCTCACCAAACCTAACATTTACCTCCTTAAAATGCAAAAGCAACCACAAGCGTGACAAGCACCATTCTTGAGAGCTCACTGCTGGCCAGACACGTGCTCAGAGCACTGCCCTGGACTAACGTGTTTAATCTCCATAGCGGGCCTATGGGACAGGCGGTATTATTACTCCATTTCGCTCAGATGCAGCAGCCAGGGTTCGGAAAGGTGGAGGAGCCTGCCTGCCGGCCACACGGCGGCAGGGAGCAGTCCCCGGACTCGACGCCAACGCCTCAGCTCTCGGGATTCCCATCTCGTTCAGAGTTCCAAAAGGAAAGTTATGATAATATCTTGCTTTTTAAAAAGATGTCCACCTTTATTTCAATCAATTATCAAGAGGTAGTTTTATCTGCAATGCTATTTTTGAGCCCACAATTCAACAGTTTTTAGTATATTCATGTGGGGATGGCTGGAGTGGTGGGGTGTGGTGGGGGGGAAATGGAGACAACTGTACTTGAACAATAAAAAAAGAGCTGTGAATACCAAAAAATAAACAAACAAAACAGTTTTTAGTATATTTAGAGGTGTGTGCAACCACCACCATAGTCAATTTCAGAATATTTTCATCATCTGAAAAAGAAGCCCTCTGTCCTTAGCAATCACTTACAGATCCGCCTTCTGACTCTACGGTTTGCCTACTGTGGACACGTCACGTAAATGCAATCACAGAACACGTGACCTCTGAGTCCAGCTTCTCTCACTTGGTGCAATGTTTTCGAGACTTATCCATACTGTAGCTTCACTCCTTTTCATGGCCGCATGGGTCCTGGAAAGCGAAGACGCGCAGGAGCAGCCCCCGCTGCAGCCCAGGGCTGCTGTCGCTGTAGCCCCTGCAGCTCTGGGGCTGTTTGTTGCACAAAACAAGCTTGTGAAAGTTCTAGGACACCAGCTCACTGTCAGAGGGTGTGCAGAGGGGCCTATAAAGGATTTGGCACTTTGACACTCTTCCCCTGAGAGTGGGACCTACGGCCCTCTCCTTGAGTGTGGTGGGCTTCTGAACTGCCTTGACCGACCGAGTACAGCAGAAGTGACAGTCGGCCAGTTCCAGGCTTGGCCTTCAAGAGGACTAAAGTCCCTCTTCCATCTGCTGGAAGCCCTGACATGGCCAGCAAGACACCCTACTTTCCTGAAGCCATTGCGCCTGTGGCAACCCAAGTTTGCAGAGTGGAGAGGGAGAGGGTGAGCTGTCCCGCCCCTCCCAGCTCTTAGCCCCAGCTGCTGAGCTGACACCCAGACACTGCGGAGCGGAGGCAAGCTGACCTTGCTGCATCTTTTCTGAAGTCCTGGCCCACAACAAGAGAGGTATAGTAATAATCAGTAATTATTTTAAACTGCTAAGCATGGGGCCATTGTTACACAGTAATAGCAAAATGTGAGTGAGTGTTACCGTCTCTGCTACAGTCTGCCATCTGGGCACCGAATGCTTCTACTGTTCGCCTCTTCCCACACAAACCTCCTGTTCAACCTCTTCCCCAAGCAGGACAACTTGGAAGTCCCACCTGGAATCTATCCCAGCTCACAGCCCAGGATCTTTGGGGGTGTGCCTAGTGGAGACTCTTGGTGGAGCATCTGAATTAAAGTGATTTGTCCTCCATCCACCCCTGATGTGCTGGGGGTGGGGGGGTGCATGGGGAGGAGGGTCAGGATAATCTCGGTTAACACTCCCCTTCAGGGAGCACACCTCCACGGGTTGGTCTCAGACACTGTTCAGGCCCAGCTGGGCAGCCCTGGAGGGTGGCTCCCTGGAGTGGGAAAGTCGCCCTGACCAGAGCTCCCCGTCACATTCTTCTCCAAAGCCCCTGGAAGGCTTTCCCCTGCCCTTCGTTCTCCTGGACCACCTGTGAAGTGGGGGTTGGGGACGTGCACCACTTTCTCCGCCACCTGCATAAGGTTGGGGGACCACGTCTTTCACTGGTGGCATAACCCTCATAAAAACCCAGTAGGCTGCTTACCTGTTTGACTGCAGTCAGTCTCAGGGGCCCCTAAACATGCCTGCAGTGTGTTTCAAGACCTGGTGCTCTGTCGGATGTCTCTGCTTTCCCTCCTCCATACTTCTTTTTGGGAACTGAAGTTGTTGGGCTTCCGTTAATCTCTGCCAGGAATCATGTTGCCCAACTGAAAGGATTCACTGGGTGCCGCACCATTCGTCTGCTCTCGGACCTGAGAAGACCGAATTAGTTAGAATCAGTTAAAAAGGTTTTTCTGGATTTTTGTCTCTCAGAGTTCTTTCGACTTTGCTTTTTCGATGCTGGGGTTGAGAAGCATCGGGCTTTTCAGTGTTGCAAGACCTTTGATTCCCTTTGGTTTTTTGCTGCAAGTGAGTTGTTTTCTTGAGCTGGTCTCTTTTTTATTGCACTTTTCCAAATGCGGTCAATCTTGTTCCAACTTCTTTCCCCAAAGCTGCAAGTTCCTTATGTTTATAAGCTGCACCCAGAGTTCCTGCAGGCTTTACTAAGTGTTTCTGCCACTCCATATTCTTGATTCTACCCTTCCAGAATCCGGTGCATTTCCTTGTCTCCTGCTGACTGCTGAGCTGATGCTTAATGTTGTAGACTTCTATTAGAGAAACACCCCCCTCTGGCTCCAATTTCTGTTAGGCTGAATAGGCTAGATTATGTTTTGGAAACAAATTAAACTCTAACTCCCCATGGCTTAACACTGCAAAGGTTTATTTCTCACTCATGCTCACATCCAACAAGGGTCAGCAGGGTGCTGTGCTCCAGGAGATCATTCAGGAATCCAAGGTCTGGGCAGCACCACCGTCCTGTAGCTGTGCTGTTAGCAAACCACAGTTGCCTAGGTCTTCAAGCAGGAAAGAGGCCAACCAGAGAGTTCCCTGAGTGCCTTTCAATGTCTCCACCTAGAAGCACATGTGTTATAGGAGCTCCCAGGTCATTGGCCAGAACTAGTCAATTCATTGGCCAGAATTAGTCACGCGACCCTCCTAACAACTGGGAGGGGGGCTGGTTTGGGAGTGCAGGTATCAAAAGGCTGGTAGGCATTGCTGGCTTTGCTGCACCGGCCTCAAATATGGGACTTGGACACACTTAATGTGGTTTTCCAGATCCAGCACATTTCAGGGAGGCAACTTCCTCCGTGACGTAAGGTGAGCTGTTTATTTGTTAGAGGTATTAAATATAAGCAGCTTCTACATGTACTGAGTTTGCTGTACCTAGAATCAGCTGGGAAAGTCTGGAGCCTGCATTCTGGTGGGCTTTCCTAGACTAGTCAACTGCCAAACACACCCCACATCAACAGCTGCCCTTGAAGGGGACCTGTGGCCTGTCACCTTGTGCTGACTCAAGGTCTTCCTCTCTGGCCATGGCTCATCCAACCACAGCTGCCACCTGATTCAAAAGCAACGACCAAGCAGCTCACCAGCCAGCCCAGGGCTGGGGGAAAGGAGGGTCCTAGAGGGGTAAGTCCTGGCCCAAAGTCTCCACCCCAGAGGTTGGTGAAGACTTGCCACCAGAGGATCAGAAGCTGAGACACACAGAGAATGGAGACGCTGGGCACAAAAGCAGAACCCTAAGTTTTAGCTTTAGGGAGACAGAGGCAGAATATGGCCTCATAAACATGTGGAATACTAGAGGGACCAACACAATCAGGCCCCCGAGTGCTGTTCTGTCCCTTCTTCCATGAGAAGGACATGGTTCCTGAGTTGGACTCATTTGGGACCTTTTGGGACTCATCCAAGAGCCTGACGATGCCTGCAGCCACACCACTCAGCTGAAAGGCACTACCTCACCACCTTCCTGGAACGAGGACCCAGTCCCTTTGACCCTCAGCAAGACAGCTCTACCGGGAGCTCCCAGGCCCAGAGCTCCCCGTGGGACTGCTGAGGCCAGGGTGTAATTGCATCTCAGCTCACTCCTCCCTCTGCCTGGCCCTGCGTCCTGCACCACCCACAGGTGCTAACTGCAGGTGCACACCCACACACAAACCTCCAACACACACACCTGGTTCGGTTCCCAGGGGAGGACCCGTAGCCTCCTGTGTCCCACATGCATCCCTGTACCAAGCCTTGGCTTCTCGGGGGTGGGGCAGGAAGCCTCTGGTTTTTACAACCACAGAACTGAGCTCCCACTGAGGTCAAGAAGGGGATTTCTCCCCTGAGATGCAGGTAGAGCTGGAAGGGACTTTTCAATTGTGCAAGTCAACGATTTAAGATTCTGTAACTTGAGTTGCACCCTTACCCACAACCTTCTGTGACTTAGGTATTCAGAGCCCAGAGCCCAGAGCCCTGCCGAAACAATCTGCCGGAGACCCCTGGCTCACCAACATGGCTCAACAGGGCACATGTAACCTAATTCCTGCCTACCTGTCCCTCCAGTCATGAGTGCACACCCTCCCATCCCAAACTGCTCCTCAGCTCCCAGTCTTCCACGCCCTTCCGCTCCTCCCAGCCTTCGCACATGCTGCTCCCTCTGCCAGAAACACCCTTCCCCACTTGAACTCCATCTCCTTTTCCAAGAGCCAATTCAAACCCCGCCTCTCTATAACTTTATGCCCAGCTCTCCCCACACTGGCACCATCAGTTCTCCTTCCCATACTCCTGTGGGTCCAGAATTTCCTCGTGTCATCACTTTGAAAATACCGGTTGCTACGTGCAGTCTTTTACCTGATTCCCAGGACCGGGATCAGGACCAGGACCATGAAAGCAGGATATCAGCATATTCGGCCTGTATCCCCAGGGGTTACCATGGGCCTGGCGTGAAGTCCCCTCAATAAGGACTTGTTGAACAAATGATGGAGGGATGGGTGATTTAAGGTGTATAGGTCCAACTGAACGCTGGGCTAAAGGAACGGTGATTGACTGCAGGAGAGAAAGAGGGAGAGAGGGTGGAGAGGAGGAAGAAAGGGAGGGAGGGAAGGAAGAAGGAAGATGGGCTGCCTCTCCATCATTCAAAGTAGATTATGATGGTGACCCAGGAGCTCTTTTCATAAATGCACAAAACTTAATAGCAATTATACATGAACCAAAATCAGAGTGACTTTAAGGTCAAGTTTCACTGCTTTTGGCAATGGTCATGCTGATTATCTCATGCTCTGATTGGCTGCCATAAGTGTGTGTGATGAATAAAGAATGAGGAAGCTGTTATCATTTAGTAGCAGAAAAAAGTTTCAAAACTTGAGATCCAAGAGGGTGTCATACTGAGGGGGGCCAAGGGCGAGGGTCTCCCTTCCAGTGGATTGCCCCAGATATAAAAGCAGAGAGACCTGGTAGTAAGAGCTTTCAAAGCAAGGCTGGCATTTTTTTTTAAGTGACCCAAATAAAAGACTGTGCAATTAACTGGCTTGTTTCTGGGCTAGTAGTGAACTCTGCTGAAAGTGGCTCTGCGTTGAAATGGGTAGGATGCAGCTTCAGGCGGTGGCCTCTGCCCTGGGGTCACTGTCACCACGGACGGAGCAGGAACTGGGAAAGGCTCGAGCTCTGTGCATGGCTGGGCTCAGCCCGCGAGGAAGCTGCCGCTGCCATGGTGCCCGCAGCGTGAGAGAGATTTTGAAAGGACGAGACCTCACAGTCCTCTGGGTAACACTCTTCTCTGTGCGTGAGTCCTCTCTAAAGCTGCCCCTAAGTTCCTGGTGCCTCCCCTGATGGGGAACTCACGATGGTACCGGCGGGTGTTGTTGGACAGTCTGACTGTTGGCATAAGGAGAGGGGCCCGTCACTATTTCTGCTGCTTTCTGAGCCTTGCCCAGTCTTTCCAGCAGCCTGGCGAGGTTCTCATTGTTAAGCTCTTGATGGACAGACACTGGAGCTCACAGAAGTTAAAGGACCACCTCAAGTGGGGAGCCACATGCAAACCCAGATAGTTGGGTCTAGCTCCAGAGCCAAGCTCTCGCGCGACTGCCCGCTTTGCCAACAGCAGAGCTGAATCGCCATCAGTCAGGAGCTCTGGTTTTAGGCAGATGACCATTCCTGGTCCAGGAAGGAGGGAATGGAGGGCAGGTCCACTTGCCCTGTGCCTGACCCCATGGACAGGATGAAACATCAGCTGCCAGCAAGCCGTTTCCAGCCCGAGTCTGGCCTTCATGATATCTCCGGGTTATAATGTTTTCATCACATGGGGTCTAGGTTTGGTGTGCTTTGTTTTGTCTGAGGCCACTGGACGAGGGGGGTTCCTTGGGTGCTCAGATGGGTAAACATCAATGTATCTAAAAACTGTGGGAAAATGTTTCACTTCCCAACAATGCCGAGTGCAGGATGCTTTCGGCACACATGCAGGTATAAAAACACCAGAGGTGTCACTTCCGTGAGCTGTGGCACCCCCGTCTTCAGCACGGCCCCAGGAAAGGACGAGCATGGGGTGCCTCTGTGGGCGGCACAGCCCTGGACGTGCCAGGAGGCAGCTTCGCTTTACCTTCACGACGACTTGTACTAGCTCCATTTCTAAACCAGGTGCTGAAGTGTAGAAGACCAAGTTAATTTTCCAAAGTGGGGTAATCAGGTGGGCTCCCTGCAACCCTCTGGTCACACACACTTGGTAGCAATTCGTTGACCAAAATGGAATGCATGATAAAAGCCCAAACCAAAATCAAGACAGGAACAAATAAAAAGAATGAAAAGATTTGAGGTGAAAAGTTAATTGACTACATATAATGTATAGTATCATCTTATAATTTATATTAATAGCTTTTATAACTTTTTAAAACATTTTGATTTCTAATAAGTAAAAAGCTTAGCATGTGCGCATGCACACACAGAAGTCACTTTTTGACTTATCACCCACTTGGCTGAACTCGCCGGTCCGGGCAGCGCCCAGAAGCTGAAACAGCCCGTCTGCACCAGTGCTGACCCAGGCCCCGAAACAGGACACAGAGCCTCATTAACCAGTTTGGACCTGCAGAGTCTCTGCTGGGAAAAAAAAAAAAAAAAACCCAACCACCACTTATCAGGCGATGGAATTTCCTCAAGGGACATGAGCATCCCATTGGAAGTGTGACCGACTCCAAGGGACGACCTAGGCGATGCTGTCCCCACAAACACCGAGGCTGGTGACAGGGTCAGTATCCCAGGGCCGATACAACCGATGACCACACAGGGCAGGCGCGCAGCTTCAAACAGCATAAACTGTATGAAGTTTAAAACGGTCGTGGAGTTTGGAAGTCCTAAATCCAGGCACTGGCAGGGCTGCCTCTCTGTGAGGGCTCTAGGAGAGGAGGCTGCCTGCCTTTCCAGACTCTGGTGGTCCAGGGGTCCTTGGCTTGCGGCTGCATCACTCCAGTCTCTGCCTCCATTGTCACCTGGCTTCTCTGTGCCTGTGTCTTCTCCTCTTCTGTCTCTTACAAGGACCTGCATCCTTGGATTCAGCACCCACTCTACTCCAGGATAACTTCATCTCGAGATCCTTAACTTAATTACACTATCAAAGACCTTATTTCCAAAAAAAAAAAAAAAAGTTCGCATCAGCCCTGGCTGGTGTGGCTCAGTGGATGGAGTGCCAGCCTGCGAACCAAAGGCTGCAGTTCAGTTCCTAGCCAGGGCACATGCTTGGGTTGCCAGCCAGGACCCCAGCAGGGGGTGTAGGAGAGGCAACCACACATAGATGTTTCTCTCCCTCTCTTTCTCCCTCCTTTCCCCTCTCTCTAAAAATAAATAAATAAAATCTTTTTTTTAAGAAGTTCATATTCATAGGTTCTGAGGGTTAGAATGTAGACAGATTTTGGGGGGTTCACAATTCAACCCACTGCAGTGATCACAGCCAGATCAGACCTACTTCTTCCTCCCAAAAGGAGACTTCTCATGAGAGCGGGTTCTCCAAGGGTGGTGAGCTGCTGTGGTCATCCCCACCCACGCTGCTTTAGCATCTCATCACTCGCGGTAGGAGCTCCAGAGTTTCTGGGGGAACACGCAGGTGGGCACGTGAATGAGTGGCTACGGCTCACAGAGCATCCAACAGTGGCGTTGATGAAGTCCGGGTTTCAGATGACCGAAGCCGGTGACTCTGTGGTGCTGTGCCCGTGATGAAGTTAAAACAGGGCCTAGCTGGCCCTGTGTGGCCCTGTCACTTGCTGTGTGACTTGGTGTCACAGAGGGCCCTGCAGCATCCCAGGGGCACTGAGTGCAAAGGACGCCTGTACACCAAGTCCAACCTCATTACCTTCCAGGTGAGAAAAATGAAGCCAGGGAGGGGCAAGGATTCGCCCGTCACCCAGGTCAGCAGGAACGTGGATCTAGACCCCACTCCCTCCTCTTCCTCTCCATCATCATCATCATCATCATCACCATCATCCTCAACTAAGGCAAGGCCCACAGGCTCACCCTCCATGTGCTGGGCACTGTGCTCAGCAGCTCACACACATTATCATCTATTTAACCTCCTCACAGCCTAGGGCTTTACTTGCTGTCCTTATCTCCATTTTACAGAGCCGGGCACTGCCTAGGCTCTGAGAGCGGAAGCTACTTCTGAAAAGCCTCACTTCTCACAGTGAGCAGTGAAGCTGGGATTTTAATTTAACTAGTCCGGACTCCCAAACCAGTGCTCTAAACCAGGGATGGGCAAACCACAGCGCCGGGGCCACACTGGACTGCCACCCGAGACCTCAGCCCGATGAGGCTCACACCACAGAAACCAGGAGACTTCTCAGGAGAGTGTACAAAGGCTAATTGGAACATACCCACGCCTACTCTTTAATGTACTGTCCACAGCTGCCTTCCTGCTTCTGTGGCAAAGCTGAGTAATTCAAGAGACGCTGCAATACATGAAGCCTAAAATATTTACTGTCTGGCCCTTTAAAAGCTGTTTGCCTTCCCTGACCTACACTGGTCAGGTTATGTTATACTACACTGTACTGCAGGGCAGGGCAAAAGTAGACTTATAGCTGCAAGTATGCAAAACAAAGATTTATTCTTGTATCATCTAATAACTATTGCATTATTTTCCATGCAAACAACTGTAAACCTTTTTCCCCACCCTGTGTATTTTATTAATTGTATTAATTACATTATATCATGTTTACTGAATATGCTACCATTCATACCAAAGATTTAAGGCTTTGCATTTATGATTTCTCAGTCTCTTTTTACATTTGATTCTCAAGTTAAATCTACCAACAATTAATTTCCAGGGAACCGAGCACTCCCTAACAATGATGGCTGTCCCCTTGGTGTTTCCATGTCCGCAGGTACATTTTCCGAATAGGTTATGCCCTGAGTGGCCAAGTTAGAGGAAGAGGAGGAGGAGGAGGAGGAGGAATAGTGAAAATGTTCAACAACTTGAACTGCCACGACATCTGAATCCGAAGGCCCATCCACACTGAGTTTCTACGTATGTTGGGAAGATTATGCCAACATAGTAACGCTTCTACATCAATAACGCATCTCCCCATCCCCGACAGGAAATGACATTACAAAAGCCGGAAAGGACATCAGACACACTGCTTGGCAGCCACATGTACACGTGAAATTACTGTTAGAGTTCAAAGGAAGGGCTGAGAGGTGGGGCACCGGCCGCAGCGCCCCCGTAATGCTTTCACCTCATGGGACGAAGCACAATGACAGCCTGCTCTGACCCAGCCACCAGCTTCCTGACACCCACACCAATCTGGCAGGGGGCCTGCGGGGCTGGGTTTGGGTGGGCAGCTTGGCTCCCGGCCTGGATGTTACGTGCTCCCATATGTACCGCTTCAGCTCACCTGAATCACACGCCAAACAACCTTTCCGGAAGCAGGCAGTGTGGACCTCTGACTGTTTCCTAGGCTGGCCTGTGCGCTCTGACGTCAGCTTATTTTGAGCACTCGCCCTGTCTCTTGCTCTGTGCTAAGCATGAATACAGTGTCTCATGTCTCTTGTGTGGCCTGGTGAGGCAGAAGCTTATGACTCCTTATCTGTGGATGGGAAAACTGAGATGAACCAAGGTTACTCGATATGCCCAGCATCACGAAGCCAGGGGAGGAGCCATGATTCAAAGCCAGAGATTCCATCATTCACAACCACCAGGCTTCACTGGGATTCCTCAACCAAGAATCCTCCTTGGGAGATGCAGCCAACCAAGCTGAGGCAAGGTTAGACCTGAGTGGGTGAGGAGCTTGCTTCTTTAGATGATACAAGTCATGGAGCTCCTAGTTGGGGATGGAGTATGCATCAACTTTCATGGCAAGAATAGAGCAGCAACTGGGCTAAGGCTCCTCTAGCCCAACAGGTGACTGGGCTCATCCACCCAACTTATTAAACTGCCCGGTGAACTTGTACTCATCCTTCAAAACCCAGCTTTAATGTTCCTTCCTTCCACCTTGAGGCCCACCTTGTTTCAGAAACCAAGTTGCTCAACCCTTGTTTGCGCTCCTGTGGTGTATGTGCAGATGCTTCTGTTATGCCTTGCAGGTATGTGTCTCCTAGCTTGGTGAGTTCATCGAGGACAAAAATCATATTTCATGCACTTATGGATCTCTAGCTTGTATTAACAGGAACAATGTTCATAGTAACCAATGCTGATTGAGCACATACTAGGTGCTGGTTATTCCTCTAAGTATGTTGTATGCATTAATCCAGAAAATAACCCTAGGAGACTGGTGTGACATTATACCCATGGCTAGGCTTGGAAACCAAACACTAATGGGTTTGGATCCTGGCTCTGCCTATGACCTTGAGTGAATTGCTTAACCTCTCTCTCTTCAGGGTTCTCATCTGTGAGATGGAGAGATTCACAGTGGCTATCCAGTGCTGCACTGGACATAACTTGTACCAGCTTGCAGGAGCTAAATATTAAATTTCAATAAAATTTAAAACTTTGCCATTATTAAAATTAAATTATGCACAATTAAAATTAAATAAACTACATTAAAAATGAAGGCACTACGTACTCAAAACCCATCACTTCCTAATTATTTTATTATATTCTTACTATTTTCTCTCTCCCTGGGTTATTTATGTCTATCGAATCGCCATGGTGGAGATACACAATGGTGAGCTGTTGCACACCTCCCCGGACTCCACGTTCGATGACTTCACATTAGTAGCATGAACTTAGCCACCAGGAGAGTATTTACACCATGGAAATTGGCAGATGCTACAAATCAGTTTTATCACCCCCAGACAGCTGGTTGTTGAGCGTGTACCAGCACACCACTATAACCACCTCATAGTAAATAGTCACATGCGTTACCTGTTACTATTGTTACTGATGAAGAAACCACAGAGATTAAAGAACCTGCCAAGGGTATGAAAGGTCCGTATGTGATTCCATTCACTGCAGCTGCAGAGCTGGCCCCTTAACCAGCTAGAACTCAAGGCACACCACAGTATAGGGGCCAATAAATACTTGTTGGGCAAACAACCAAACATTAAATTAATGGGTTTCAAAACTGCTGGCAATGGAATTGCCTGGGGAACTTGGCTTTAACACAGATCCCCATGGCACCTCTTGTGCTGGGCTCCAGAACAGGCGTTTTTAGCGAGTGTCCCAGAGGTTCTGATTTCAGACCCATCACTGTCTTCATCACCAGCCTCCAAACCCAGCCCACTCCCACCTGCCTTCTGTGCCCACCTGACCTGCCATTGGCATGGTGGCGAATGGCAGCTGTGAGATGGGGAAGCACACAGGGTCATGGAAACCTTGCACCCAGACCTGAGCCAAGAAGGTACTTGAAGACCAAACAGTGTTCAGAGGCCTCCTCTGAGTGTCAGTGGTGATGGGGAGCAGAGTGGCTGAAGGTTACCTGGGGCCAAGAAGTCTTGGCCACAGCTGTGCACATGATAAGCCAAAGCAGGGTATGATGAGCATGACCCCTGGAAGTTTACAAGATGCAGCCACCTCCCTTCTGCTTTAGTCTCCCAATAACCCGATGAGGTTAGCAGAGGGAGCATACTTGTTTACAGACCAAGAAACAGGCTCAGAGGGACTGGCCTAAGCTCATCGCTGCTCCGACCTGGAGCCTCAATTTTCAGGCCATGTTTTCCCTCAAAATCAGGTGTGAAACAGAGGGGTGGAAAAAATGAGGCTAGGGTGCCAGTGTGTCAATGTTTGTTCATTATCTCAGCTCTGCCACTCACTTGTTGTGTGGCCTTGGGCAAGTCTCTTAAGCCCTCTGTGCCTTAGGTTTGCTCAACTGAAAAGAAAACCAGGGAAATGATCGGCAGGCTTCTGGTATGGTTGTTGCTAATTCACAGGTGTATGAATGCTTCTTAGGATGTTATACCAACTGGGTTCAATCATGCGAGAAACTGCAACCACAGTAACAGCTATAATGACATCGTCACCTTTATATATTTTGTGGCATCTCGAAGTTGGCTCTCTTCTTTGAAAGGCAGCACACTGATCTGGGGCAAAGTTGGGAGGTGGCAGTGTCCTAGGCTGAACTGGCCCCCAGTTATTCCCCGGGCACATATTATGTGCTTATGCTCTGAAGTTCCCTCCCGCTCAACAGCCACATGGAACAACGGCTCTGAAGGTGCATCCCGTAGCCCATGGGCGCTGTGCAGCTAGCAGGCTCGTGAACTCCCTTATTCTCCAAACCTCTTCCGCTGTGTAAAGTAGGGCGACAAAGAGAATCGGCCCTATAGAGTTTTAGTGAGTACGGAATTTTAATACTTTTTTCTTGTAGGATATTTTAGTCTAGGGCAGCAGATCCCGATCCTGCCTATACATTTCATCTGGGAAGCTGTTTTAAAAAAGCCACCGTGCCCCATCCCAGAACAACTGAATTAGCACTGGAATGGTGATAGCGGTGACGACGACGACGGTGGTGGTGGTGGTGACGGGGATGACAGTGACCGTGATGGCTATGAGAAGGAGGGTGACGATGATAGTGGTGGTGATGGATGACCTGTTCTGCCTGCCTGGAATGTTCTTTTATAACATCACTTCGCGGCTTTTCCACTAGCTTCTTTCACGGCTGCACACCCACCAATGCCTCCTGAAAGAGGCTTTTCCTGAACACCCCACACAAACTGGTGCCGCCCCCCGTCCTTCGGCAAATGCCCCCCTGCTTCCCCCCCTTCGTTGCAGGTCTCTCTAGCTCCCGTTACCTCGCACGTCGACTTGTGTACGTATCAGCTGCCCCACCAGATTACCGACTCCTGTGCGATCGTGCAGATCACACCTCAGAGTTACCCTGACACAAATAAGATTACTTTGAAGAGTAGTATTTTTCAAGTTCAAAGAGGTGATAAAAATCACTGTTAGATGAAATTCCCTCTTCTTGGTTAGCCATTAGACTGAATATTTTAGGGACTGGGCTGAACGAGAAAGAAAAAAAACAAAACAAAAGAAAGCACAAAAGCTAGACCATGAGGAAGAGAAAATGAGAACACAAACATGTGCATGTGCACACTCACACACACGCTCACACACTCTCACACACATACACACTCACGCACTCACAAAAAGGAACCCCGTTAGCATATAAACAAAAGGTGGGGGTAACCCCTGAAGCCTTCCCTCTGACAGCCAGTGGCGGCAGTGATGAATTTGTGAAGTTATCTAATTTTCCACTGTTTTAATTAGAGACTTGGGCTCTGAGGCCTCGCAGCTGGCGTCTCTGCGCTGCGTTCTGTTGCCTGACAGAGAAAAATGTCTTCTCTAATGTCAGCCAAGCTCTGAGCCTGACCTGAGCAAGCGAAACTTCTGGGATTCATAAACTTGTGGTTTCTGGGCAGAGTGTCGTTTGAACCAGACCTCCTCCTCCTGGGCCCCCTCGGAACCAAGGTGGGGGGACCACCACCCAGGAGGGGAGCTGAGGAGAGAGCGAGGACCAGGAAGCAGCCCGTGGGTCATTTCTCCAGGTTCCCGAGCCCAGTCCCCATGAAATGGAGTCTCCTTGTGGTTTCTAATTGAGCCCAGCTTGGAGCGGCGAATGCTCTGCTTCTCTGAGACAATGCCTTTGATTGCAGAGTGTGTTCTCTGAGTAATTTAATTTATGGCTCGTCTTTTGCCAAGTGATCTTTTACAATGCTGCGTCCGATGAACACGCAGCTGGGGCAGATGCTCTCCCCACCTCTCCTGGCTCTCTGGCTGCTGTCTTCCTGTGACTCACTTTGAAAAGAGGCAGGATGGGAGGTGGAGAGAGGGCCCTGGAGGCAGACACACGTACTTCTCCCCTCTGCCCTTGGCCAGCGGGCACCTTGGATAAGGGTCTCGTCCTGGAGCCTCCTTTCTCATCTGCAAAATGACAATCGTAAGAATGTTAGTTGGACCGGGGAGTGGTGGGGATTGAGAGGAAAAGATGTTACTAATTTAGGACAAAGAAAAGGCCCCTGTGAGTTTCAAATTGGCTTTTGGGTGAGGAAAATGCTTTGGATGCATGATAAATGCTCAGCATTGCTGAGACCACCCTAGAACAGCAGGGTCCACCTTGCTCAGAGCAGAAGTGAACTCCCTGCCTCTGAAGAACTAACTTTTCAAAAGCAACTATCAGGCCACACCCCCCCTGCCTTGCAGCTTTCTGTCCACGGCTGGGGCCAACCTTCTAACCAACTTCTCAGGGAAGAAATCCCACCTTATTCTCTATGCCCTGCACACAGTGGATCCTAAGAGATAGCCATGGCTGCTGGTTCTGGAACAGTAAGGAGAATTACTGTGGCATCACACCCATAGCATGTAGGAGAAAGATGGCTGTGATCTGGTTTGCTGGTTGGCCATAAAAGAAGTTACCCCCAGATCATGAGCTCAGTGAGTGCTCAGAAGATACTATCAGGCCAACTTCTTGACCTGGCAATAACTTAGCTCAGAATTACATGCAGAGGAGAATTCAAAACACGGGTTGATTGCCTACCTGCTTATTCATTTTTTAAAAAAGGAGAGAAAGAAAGAAAGAAAGAAAGAAAGAAAGAAAGAAAGAAAGAAAGAAAGAAAGAAAGAAGAAAGAAAGAAAGAACTTTAGCCCAGGTGGTATACCTCCCAGATGATCAAATGATTATTACAAATGGTCCCTTTTTGACCATACAAAAATTAAATGGATCAAGCTACTTTCAAGTAGCTTCACTGTGTCCCAGAACAAAGTTCAAGAGTACGAACAGAAATACAAAAATATCTGGCACCCAACAGGGCAAGAATCACCATATCTGGCATCCAATTAAAAACTTTCCAGTATGCAAAGAATCAGGAAAATATAAGCCATAATGAGAAGAAAAAGTCAGCTCATCAAAACTAACCAGAAACAACACACATGTAGAATTAGTAGACAAGGACAGCCGTTGAAACTATGGTAACTGTGATAACTGTGTAACAGGGGAGCGGGTCTCCCCTACCCTCAACCAGCCAACAGAGTGGTCCTCAGGGGGGAAACCGAGAGCCTCAGCAGGAAGAGCGATGAGTGTTCTGGAAGGTCCGGAATGAGGGGAGGAGAAGGTGAGCGAGAGGGGGACAGAAAACTGCAGCATGAGCCTGACAACCCCTTCTGGGACTGAGCCTCTCTTAGCCTCCATCCCAGAGTCCACACCAAAAGACTAGTGTGGGAGGAAGACCCCAGCACACTGGGTCAAGTTGGACGCAGGGATCATTGCCCGCTGACACCTACCGTCTGGGTGTGTTGGGCCGCTCAGCTGACTTCCCTGAGTCTTGACTTTCTCCACAGAGCTGGAAGGGAGCCCATAGCCCAGTGCATGGTGAGGGTTAAATGTGCGTTTGCTCTTGTGGAGCGGGTGGCTCAGGGCCAGTCACTCTGGGAGTGCTCAGTACCTGGTGCCTGCTTGCCCCACCCGTGTCATCACATACCCCCTCCCTCGCTCGCCTTGCTCAGCGCCCAGCATCAGCACCGGTCTGCCTGGCAGGCACCGGAGCTGCCCCAGCATCCTTGCCCCGTCCTCCTCTCCAGTCCTAGGGCTCTGATGGCCCCTATATCTGGGGCAATGTTTAAATTATCTATCTGCTGCCGTGGCATGGCTTCCTGAAGACGCTCTCCAAAGTCACTCCAAAGAGAATCAAGTTTGGGACATTGGTGGTGGGGGAGGAGCTTGGGGAATTGCTGAGCTGGCAGGAGGACTGGAGCTGCTGGTTGAGGGACTGTGTGAGGGTGAATGTCTCCCAGAGGAAAGGAGAGAGGGACAGCTTGCTGATCACATCACAGTATCTGGATCTAGCTGGACCTGAAGCTGAACTGCCTCTCAGGTAACTGAGCCAATATTCTATTTTTCAACTCAGCCAAGTTGAGCTGGGCTTCCTGACATTTGCAAGCAGTGAAGGCTGCACTGACCTAGTGACTCGCTCCCTCCAGGCCCCTACCTGTCGGAGAAGTAATTAGGGGAGCTCCTGAAGGGTTAAAATCTGCTTAATGTAAAGCCCGTTCTTCCTCATGGAAGCCCCTCAAGCTGGCAATCCCATAAAACCTGGGTGGAGGGGGGGGACCAGCAATTCTGACATGCCCCTCCCTCATCCTCTTTAACTCAAGCCCGTGTCTTTACGGCATTCTGCAAGGGATCCCGATAAAGCTGGCAGCTGGATCTGTGGGGAAACATGAAGGCCTTGTCCCTTTCCACTTAAATGCCTAATTAACTCTGAGTGCTGAAGCCCATGGGCTTGGGGACATTAACCATGTCCTCTGTCACCCAGGTGGGGGAGTTCACCTCGCCCCACTGGGAAGACACAGAACCCGAATGTCTAGGGGCTGGGGCTGAGAGTGTGTCCTTGTCCCAGGGGTTGTTCCCATCCCCACGCTGCGCTCCCAGGTCTGGTCCGCAGGCACTTTCTGCAGTGGGCACGGTGCGGCAGGGCGGGGTGGTCCGAGTGGTGAAGGGTGCAGTAACACAGCTGAAGCACAGCGGGTCTGCCAGGGGGCACGCTGCTGCTCCCCCACCTCCCTCCTGCACCTCGGATTCCTCTTTGGTTCCCCCTCTCCTTTCTCCCTCTCTGTCTGTATCTTTTCCTATCTCTCCCTCTCCTCACTCTGTCCCTTTCCCTGTCTCTTACTCTTCATTTCTGTCTTTCTTCCTCCCTCTGTCTTCTTCTCAATATCTGCTACTTGTCTGGTTGTCTGTCCATCTGTCCCAACCTCTCTATGAATCTTTGAACACCTCACTTATCTTTCCCTGTTACTTTCTCCTACCCATTTCTCTCTCTCTGCCCCCACCCCCATCTCTCCCATCTCTGTCTCTTTCTCTCCATCTCTCCCCTCTCCTATCTATCTATCTATCTATCTATCTATCTATCTACCTTCCTATATCTCTACTTCCCTCTTTCCCCACCCCATCCCCTCCTTCCACCTCTCCACTTCTCTCTGTCTTTCTCTCCCACCCCAATCTCTTTCCTTCTCTCATCTCTCTGTCTCTTTCTTCCATCTCTGTCTACCCCACCACCAACTTCTGTCTTTCTTTCCTGTTCCCTTTGCCCCTCTTTCAGGCTCATGACCAACCATGGGACATACCTGGAGAGATGAAGACCCAAGCCTCAGCTCCCTCCCACATTGAGCCAAGCCAGGCCCCAATGACACAGCAGGGGACAGAGAGCTTCGGCCACATTGTCCATCTTGATGAAACCTGTGGGGTCTCGAGAGAAATCCTGTGTCTATTCTGGACAAAACCTCAGTCCCAGGTGACAGCAAGTGTGCAGAGTATTCAGGGAACTGAAGCCTGCCAATATTTTAGGAGGAACCCACTCCCATTAGCTCTTGGGCTGCCCTTCCAGGCTCTTCCTGTCTCCTTGGCCTTGACCAGAGCCTTCAAAATTTCAGCTCTAGAGGCCAAGCTGCCACAGGTTCCCGCTGGAGGCTCCACTGGCCGTGGACCAGAGTCTGGAACTGCCGGGTTCCAGTGTGGCAGGGCTTAGTAACTGGATGCATTTCTTAGGGCGGTCATAACAAAGTACCATAAACCGAGTACTTAAGACAAGGAAGGTGTATTTTCTCTCAGGTCTGGAGGTCAGTAGTCTGAAATCGAGGTGTCAGCAGGGCTATGCTCCCTCCAAAGGCTCAAGGGGAGAATTTATTCCCTGCTTTTCTCTGAGTTTCTGGCAGTCCTGGGTGTTTCTTGGCTTGTAGACACACCACTCCTGTCTCCACTCTGTCCTCACTTGGCCATCTTCCCTCCACGTGTCTGTCTTTGTGTCTCTTCCTTTCGTCTTATAAGGACACCAGTCATACGGGGTTAAGAGCCCACATACTCCAATACGACCTCATCTCACCTGATCACATCTGCAGTGACCTTATGTGCAAATAAGATCACATGTCCAGGAAGCATAAGAATGGGAGGGGGCACTATTCAGTAATTAAAGGCAGCGTTCGTGGTGAGGCCTGAGTAAGGGTTGGAACCATGCTTTACTACACTGAGAAGATTACTTAGCATCTCTGAGCCTCAGCCATTGTCCCCAAGGCAGAGCGAAAGTGCCACCCCACAGTGCCAGCACTCAGCAAGCACGAATGCAAAGCAGCGGGTATCCTCAGCACACAGCACTTTGCAAAGGACCTAGGATGTGCTGAGCGGCCCGTTCAGTCCTGTGCTCTCATGACCCCCTCCTTTCAGCTGGCCACAGATCCTCAGCTCCAACTGCCCGGCTGCTGGTGGGTAGAAGGGGTCCCGTGTGAGATAATATTGGGGACTCCCAGGAAATATTGGGCCTTCGCTGTCATTGATACTCATTCTTCAGCCCAAGTTGCAAACTCCCTGCAAGGACCTGGCGCTGAGTGCTAGGGGGAGACAGGCCTCAGGGGCAGGAGGCGGGTGCTCTGAGACCAGGCATCTGGGAGGAGGCACGTCAGGACCCGGCGCTTAGGGGCTGTGCAGACTGGGCTTCGATTCCAGCCACGTCCTTTACTCACAGCCTGGCTTTGAGCAAGTGGCTGAGCCTTTGGTTACTGTTTTATAAAGTAGCATCACCATCCTAAGTCACAAGGTTGTTGAGGGAAGTGAATGAGTTAATAAATCAAGAGGACGCTGTGTATGAACCACTTCACTTCCCTCTCTTTTGCCAACATCATTCCTAAATCCTATGTGTGTATGAGAGATAGAGATACAGGGGGAGGGGAGACAGACAGACAGAATCCAGCCAGAGAGGCCAGCCTGACTGACGTTGGAAAGGTTGAGGAACAGGTGGAAGAAAGCTGGGGAAGATGAGCCATGTTGGCTGGGGCCCCTGTGAGAAACACCGGAGAGAATTAGAAATTGGAGGGAAACATTTTATGAGCTGTGCTGCTGTTGAGGATGAATTGACACCCACATGATAGACTTGAAAAGGTGCATGTACAACCGGGGCCAGCAAGCTACAGCCAAATCCAGCCCGCCACGGCTTTTGTAAATAAAGCTTTATTGGAACACCGTCCCCCTCGTTCATTCTCGAGCTGTCTCTGGCTGCTTTGGCAACACAATGGTTTGGTAGTTGTGAACGAGACTGTGTACCTGCAAACCCAAATATGTTTACTCTGTCCCTTTACAGAACTGTCAGCTGAGCCCTGACATGAAAGTCACAATCCCTTTTTCTGGACAACTCTGTGGCCACCCAGGGCTTCCGGAGGGCTGTTTCACTTGGCGACTCGGCCACAGGCAGCGCTGGAGTATGTGGGGGTTTGTGGGTGAGCCACTTAGCCTGCCTGTCCTATGAGCTCAAGCTGTAGCTGAAGATCTTTCCTATAAAAATAAGGAACAGAGCAATAAGGAAAATAGCATCAAGGGCAAACAAAGAGTGAAAAAAGTGCTGGGACGACAGTACTGACTCTCAAAGAAGGTGCAGTCTGAAACGGGGGGTGGGGGGGCAACGGGCTGACAGAAGCCGGAGACCTCCTCCCCTCCTCCCCTCTTCCTGTTGCCTTTGCTGTTTTCATGGTTCGCTTCCCCCTTAATATTTGTCTAGTTCTTTTAATCTAGTCTCTAGTCTTTCACTGGCGTAGGTCCTAGAGAGAGCCGGAGTGGGCAGCTGCACCCTGAACCCCAGGTTTCACCAGGCAGAGACGGGTGGCTATGACCTCAGGTAAGAGAATGCAGGAGGGTGACTGGGACAGAATCTCAGGGGTCAGCATTTCACCCCGATGTCCAGTCTTGTAGGGGAGCGGAATGGGCTGCCTGAAGGAGTTTGGGAGGACTTCCTGGAGGATGGGGCTTTGGATCTGGGCCTCAGGAATTGAGTAGCTGCTCACGAAACAGGCACAGAGGGCATCCCTGGTAGCTGAGGCCAGCGGAGCCCCTGCTCCCTCCTCTGACCAAGGCACAGGGATGGCAGGAACACTTCATGCTGTCACTAGGGCCTCCGAGAGAAAAAGTTAAAACAGAGCAAGCTCCTGAGATAGGGGTGAAAGGAAACAAAACTGGAGGTGGAAAAAGGATGAGAGGAGGAAATAAAATAGAGAAGAGCGGACAGTGAAGGGAAAAGGAGAGTAGAAGCGCCTGACACAGAAGACCAGGGATCCCAAAGGGTCAGCTCTTCAGAGATAACAGCGCAACACGTGGCTCCGGTGTGCCTGACATTTACGTCTTTTGTGTGACCTGCATAACGCCATCGGGGCGGTACTGTTATTTTTTCCCAGTGCTGCAGGTGAGGCTTGGAAGAGACTAGCTCAATAACGTGCCACTCGGAAATGACAGAGTGGAATCTGAACTCAGGACATCCAGCTCCAGCGCCCTCACTCTTGCACCTGGCCATCCTCGCCTGTCTCATCGGCCTCACCTACCAATTGTCAACAGGATTTTCCCAGACACCAAGAAGTCAGGAGGAGGGGCTCAGCTGGCCTCAGCAGCAAGGTCCACCCTCCAAGCCTGTTTTGTGCACAGCCACTCAGGGGAACATCTGCTCATTGCTCCCCCAGGGCCCCCGCCAATGGAAGGGGACTCAGAGGACCAGGGGCCTGGCTGGAGTGAGGGTCACAGCCGGGCTTGCACTTGACTGCTTCCACAGCTGGTGGTTATCTGGCCAAGGTGGAGTCACCTCCACGAGCCCCCTGGCTTCCACTACAGCATTTCGCCTTCGCTCGGATCTTCCCAGCTTTCTCCCATAGATAAGGGGAGACCGTCAAGTTCATGGCCATTTCCTGGCCTGCACCATCACTGCTGACCTGCTGCCCGGGTCCTCCCACGGAGACAGCCAGCAGCAACTTGGCAAGACGTGGAAGGCTGCCGTGAGGGTGGTGGGTGGAGGGGGACAGTTCCAGCTCTATGAAGACACTTGTCTGTTCTGGACCCCAGGCCCTTGTTCTCACTGATCCTGATGTTGGGGCCACCGTTGTTCTCATCTGGAAAAGCTCCCCACATCCTTGGGCATCCACCCCTTTGATGAAGATGTGTCTCTACTTCCTCTGAGCTTGTGAAGCCTGTGTCTCCCTACCATTCATAGCTGAGTTGTGTACCTCCCTCCACGCGCAGGCCTTGCCTGTGCCCTGCACAGAATGTGTGTGCACTGCTCCATAAGACCTCCCAACCTGTACTGATTGTGAGCCAGGTACCACCGGAGCGTCACCTCCCTCTCCACCACTCTAGTCCCACCGGCAAGAGGCCGAGGGCTTGGATACCGCTTCCAAAAGGTCACCAAGTTCCGGACCTGGAAAAGGCTTGTTTGTACCTTCAGGGAGCGTCACATCATCTCTGAGAGAAGAAAAGAGAGCTGCCTTTCCCCAGGTCGCCAACCATGTGTCCCTACCGCCGACTCTCCCTCTGCCTCGAGTCCTCTAAAATCTAGGTCTGAGTCCAAGAGTTAAAATAATATACATTCTGCAATGACTGATATGGGCGGAAATCCAGGGATTCTCAAGAAATCACATTCCCTTCCACAGGCGCTGTTACCTTTTGCTGGGAAACACCCAGTTCCCACCAGACACACACACACACACACACACACACACACACACACACACACACGAGAAGCCATCAATTTCTAGGCAGCCGAGCTAGTGCAGGAGCCGGGTCGCCAACCATATCACGTCGGCTGCACTCAGAACACCTGTCCTCCAGCAGGAACAGACCTCTTCCAAATAAACACACAGCGCTGGGAAGGAGGCCTGGCTGGGGAAAGGAATCCATCCGCCCAGCTCCGGACATCCTGGACAACAGTCAAAATGCTTCCTTCCACTGTCTTAGAGAAAAATGGCTTCTTCATCCAGCCAATTCCTTTTTCCTTTTTGACTGAAGACCCGTACTGAGAATGCTTTCCAAAACAAGCCAGAACAACCTGGAAATATTCCCTGGACCTAACAGAGTCTGATGGGGTTTTTTTCATTCATTCCTTTATACCTTCGTTTAGTCATTCAACAAAGCTATATTGAGCCCCTGCTCAATAAACAGCACCCTGTGCTGGGGCATTGTGTTGAAATAGATCCCTTTGCAGGTGCTCTTGCTCTGTTGCTATCAACCAGGTGTGGTGGAGGAGGCTAATTGCCCACCAACGTGCTGTGCTAGAGTCGCTGCTGGGAAGTGGCTACCCAGCCAGGAACTACACGTCCCAGCCCACCAGGCGAAGAGGTGGGACTACGTGACTGGAGACCAGTTTTTGTCATCAGACAGTGAGCGGAAGGAATGTAAGGGCCCAGGAGCTGAAGAAGTGCGTGTCTAACTGTGTTTCCTTTCCTATCTGCATGCTGAGTGCGGAGGACCCAGCATCCTAGGGAAGGGCAGAGCCACAAGGTGGAAAGAGCCTGGGACCCTGAGCAACAACCTAGGAACCCACCTTCATGAGACTGCTCTGGGAGCAGGGAACTCAGGAAACTTGATCGCACCCATGCAGTGTATCTAAGGTGCAGTCCCCTGCCGAATGACAACATTTCTGTCAATGACAGGCAAATATACAACAGTGGTCTCATAAGACTGTAATGAAGCTGAAAAATTCTTATTGCCTAGTGACATCACGGAGCTGAAACCTTGTAGCACAGTGCATTCCTCGCGTGTTTGTGGTGATGCTGGTGTAAACCAACCTACTGCGCTGGCAGTTGTACAGGAGTAGAGAATGTACAACTACGTACATTGATTATGGTAATAAACAACTGTTACTGGTTTATTATTTACTATGCTATACTTTGATCACCACTAAAGGTATACTCTACTTATTTAAAAAAAGCTTTGCTGTAAAACATGCCGTGTTATGCGGGCAGCAGCCTCACGCATCTCGTGTTCACCACTTCTCTCTTTTTTTTTTAATTTTTAAAAATTTTTTTAATCAGTATTTTTTAATTGTTGATATTGTACAGTTTTCTGTCTTTTACCCCGCCCCCAGCCCACCACCCTAGCCCTCCCCACCTTTCTCCCATTTCCACCCCCCATAGTTTTTGTCCGTGTGTCCTTTATACTTGTTGCTCTAAACCGTTCCCCTTTTCCCCTGAAATTCCCTCCCCTGCCCCTCTGGTCACTGTCAGCCTGTTCTCAAATTCAGTGTCTTTGTTTATATTATGCTTGTTTGTTTGTTTTGTTGATTAAGTTCCTGTTAAAGGTGAGATCATATGGTATTTGTCTTTCACTGCCTGGCTTATTTCGCTTAGCATGATGCTCTCCAATTCCATCCATGCTGTTGCAAAGGGTAGGAGCTCCTTCTTTCTTTCTGCTGCATAGAATTCCATTGTGTAAATGTACCACAGTTTTTTGATCCATTCATTAACTGATGTTCACCACTTCTCTTGATTGCATCATTTTCTGCTGGATTTAATCTCGTGCTATTTCGTGAGGCCACGTGCTGTGCAGGCTTGCAGGCTAGGAGCCACAGGCTGCATGCCACAGGGCCTGGGAGTGGAGCTGGCTATACCATCCAGGCTTGTGTAAGTGCACTCTATAACGAAATCGCCCAACAATGCCTTTCCCATAATGTATCCCACAGTTAATCAGCACGTGACTACATAGAACCCTCCTCCTTGAGTGGAACAGAGCACCCTGCACAGGCCATGGCACAGATGGTGAGCGATAATCCAAAAGCCCTTTGGGAATCTAATTAGAACCTCTGCACCCTCGTTCGGAAATTAGGCACGTAATTTACAAATGGATAATATCATGCATACTTGATCCAATTTCTATTGTGGGAGGATTATCTATTTCCCTAAAACCCATTTATGGGCATCTATAAAAATCCTGTTGTAGATGGGTTAATGTTTGAGAATTTAACTGCTAGTCAGGGTTATTAGTTGAAAGCCACAGAACCCGTCTCTAGCTGATAAAAAGAGAAAAGAAGTCTCTTAGAAGACCCTGCTGTCTCAGATTATTGCTGAGAGGGCTAGAGAATCAAGCTCAGAAGTTCTGCAGACAGAACTAATAAAACCCACTGCAGCACTCTGCCACTGAGCCCTGCCTGTCTGCTGTTGCGCCTCCAATGCCCCCAAGGCTGCCTGAGCTGGGCACCCCAGGTAGCGGACTCTGAGACAGGGCCGAGCTTAGGGCTGATGACCAGGGGGAGGTCTTTGGAGCAAGAAGAGAAAAGCAGAATTGGGCAGAGGGGGGAGCTGAGCTATAAGACAGTCCCAGCAAAGGACTTAGCCAGCCCCATGGGGGCCTGGGAGCTGGGCTGGCCTCTCAGAGCTGTCCCAGGTCAGGGTGGGGGCTGGGTCTCACACCCCTGTGAAGTCAGTCAGTGGATGCAGCCACCACCCCAAACAGGACATGACCTTGGGCGAGGTGCGTTTCTTCTGCTACGGCCATCCCCAGAGAAAGTTCACCTGCTGGATGTCCTCTCAGAGCCTGGGGGGCAGAGAAGGGGAAGTCCGCTTTCTCAAGGGGGATCTGGGCAGCGCGGCCCAGTGCCCATCTGTCCCCAGCCACCCCGTCAGAGAGAACCAGTGATGACAAAGCTCCCAACTCAATGTCCAGGGCAGACGTGTCTGACTGCAGGAGCCCAGGCCACGTGCCCTCATCCCAGGTGCAGGGGGCTGGGACGGTGACCGCCTGGAATTTCCACTTCCACCCTGATCTCTGCCTGTTCCCTCCACAGCTTGGAAGGAGGGAGATTCCCCAAACCCAGGGAGGGTGCTGGTGGCCAAACAAATGACAAACGCTCGCTACATGCGTAGGAGAGCTAGTGGTCAGTCAGGGGCCTGGCAGGGGACAGTTGTGGGGAGTTTAATTAAAGGACACGCTCTACAAAGTGTGTCGGGGAAATCACAGATGGCACAGAGCCTGCACCCAAGGGAGAAGGGCAGGGCTTCTGCAAACCAAGAGCAGGACATGTGCAGACGGCCACCCATCAGAAGACCTGATGGCCTGTCAGGGAGCGCCACGGGGGAATAGACACCCTGCTTCCTCCGCCCACCTTTCAGTGAAGGGAAACTCACCCACCTGACATGCCCCAAACTCTAAAAATCAGGAAGAACTACCATCTATTGAGTTTTCACTCAGAGTTGAGCACTTTGCTCGCACTTGACACGCACATATGTTATCTCATTTCTTCTCTCACTCATCCTGAGACTGACCCTATTTCATCTGTCCGTGGCAGGCACTTTTGGTGCCCTGTTTTTAGCCTTCACCCTGACCCTTTGGTGCCCCTGACCTGAGCCTCAGAGCCAGCACCTGCCCACGTGACTTGAGGTTATTAACACCCTGAGCTGGCCAGAGAACTGAGGAGTGAGCGTCCTGCAGAGACAGCGCACCGATGACTATGGAAATGAGGATATAAATACCCCAGGCCCCTTGCCACCACTCCGGATGCCTCTCAGGTACATGCTTGCCTTTGGCTTCTCCAGTTCTCAGTGGTGTTAAGCTCCATTGGCCTATGTTGGTGACCGGCTTAGCAGCACACTGAGTCCGGCTCCTTCCCTCCGGTCCGGCCTCCCACTCCGTGAGTGTGCTGCCTGTGGCCACCTCGCCGGTGAACTCCTCACTCAAATCCGTGTTGCAGGGTCTGCTTCCAGGGGACTCAAACTGACACGAAGAAGCCCAGAGAATGTAAGTGACCCACTCCAGGTCCCACGGCCTCATTGAGGCTGAGCAGCCAGGCCCGTTGCCTCATCTTTCCTCCCCTGGACCTCCCCGAGCTTCAGGTCTTGGAAATGGCGGCATTCCCAAATTCAGAGACTCCAAGTTCTTGGGTGCGTGCCTAGCAAATGTCAGGGTTCTGTCTTATGTGCACAAGGAACAGTGTAGACTTCGCTCTGCCAAGGAATGCTCTAGAAGGAGCCTGGCATTGCCTCTGGCTGGTAGCCAGCAGCGTTCCTCCCTGGGCACTCAGAACGCAGGCCTGCTGCTCCTGTCCACAGAGCAGACGTGTGAGGAGGGTCTGCTCAGCATCAGGCGCGGCGAACTTGAGGGCAAGAAGCAGTGACTCTGGACAGGGCCTGTGTGCCTGGCACTCTGCATTTAGTGCTGTGCCCCATCCTCACTATGGCCCTCCCATCTGCCTTCCTATCTGTGGTTCTGAGCGTGTCACTCCCCAGTCCAAATCCCTGACCAGTTCACTGGACAACAGCCTCAGTCCTTCACCTGGACTCCGAACCCCTATGAATCCTGAGCCCCAATCCCCACACCCTTCCTGCCTCACCCTCCGCCATCTTCTCTGGTCTGGCCCTCAGCCCCAGGATGGGGGGAGGAGGGAGAGCCTGAGCAGGAGCCACAGCATAACTGCGAGCTGACACATACCCCTAGCTCGGGACTGGGCATGGTCTCAGTGCCTCACCCATCTGTCGACCCTCTGAGCAATGGGGAAACTGAGGCACAGAGAGAATGTGCGTACCTTTAATTTGGTAGCAGAGCTAATGATGAGATAAGCCTGGACTTAACAATTGTTATGTGTGTCTGCACACGCTACCCACCCAAGTGTTCAGAGAGCACTGGTCAAGCAGTCTGGGTGGATGGGACAGCAAGGACAACCCAAGACACTGACAAGAGATGAGGATGAGTTTGAATGGGTGGTCTCAGAGGGCTTCCAGGAGGAGGCAGCATTTGATCTTGACAAGGGTGGTGACTAGTGAATTGGCCATTTGGCTGGAAGAGTATGTGCTCAGCTCAGTTCTGGGAGACCAACCTGGTCAGAAGAGATTCTGAAAAGACCAGAAAGGTAATTTTTCCAAGCTTCCCAATGGCGAGACACAAGGAGCTGTTCATTGGGGGTGCCCATGTGAACACCCTTTTTTGTTGTTGCAAGTTCCTGGGGCCTTTGAGTAGAGTGTGAAATTGCATTTATACAAAGAGGTGGGAAACTTTCTGAGCGGTCATTTATCCCCCAAAATAGGTTTGCAAGTCTTGTGGGAGGTTGAGCCTGTGAATACTGTTTCACATAGCTCAGGGCTTCTCCATCAACCCCTGGGCTCTGGCTGCCTGGGAGAGCAGCGTGGTTGGTTTCTCTTCTATTTTTGTACCGTTGAATGTCTGGGTGCACAGTCACCAACTGGATGTGTGTGTTTAATTTGGCAGTGGGATATTGGAAAGGGCTGGGAAGCCCTCGAGATATTTGGAACTGCCAAGGAGATGGTCATTGGCTTATAACAAATTTGCATTCCTATACATCAGCTCCTCCGGTCTGGGCTTAAAAAAGAGGTTTATTCATCAACCTGCGTGGAATTTGGTCTTGGGGCTACTGGCTTTCATTCCTCTCCCCTGACCATGTAATCAATCATGTAAATACCAACTGTAAACTATAAGGAACAATGGAGTCATATGGTACTTTTGTAAGATCCCGACATAGCTGGGGCTCAGTGGGCAGCGGGGCTGGGTGGTGTTTGGACACCAGGAGACTCACCGAGTCTCATTGCTATGGACTGCATGGTGTGTGCCCCTCCCCCAAGTTAATATGTTGAAGCCCTAGCCCCGCCCTGGGATGGTGTTTGGATGTGGGACTTTTGGGAGGCCATTAGGATTAGATAAGGCTGAGAGGATGGGGACCTCATGATGGGATTAGTGGCTTTATAAGAGGAAGAGAGAGAGATTGTGTTCCCCACACTCGAGGAACACAGGGAGGTCGTTGTCTACAGCCAGAGAGAGAGTTCTCACCAGCAACTAACCCTGCTGGCATTCTGAACTTGGACTTCCAGCCTCTAAAACTGTGGGACATAAATGTCCTACAGTTGCTAAAGCCACCCAGGCTGTGGTGTTTTGTTATGGCAGCCCGAGCTGATTGATACACCCACGGAAGGCAGCGCAGATGGCTGGCAGATGTCTCACCTGGCGGTAAGCTGGGATGGAAACTGGGCTAATGAGAAATCAGTACCAGAGAGGTTCAATAAGAGAATGGGTGGAGGCAATAAGGAGAGGGCAGGGCTCATCCCTTCTTCCTATTAGTAATAGAAGCCCTTCCTGGAGTTTCAGTAGGACATGTGACCACCAAGCTAGAGATTCAACTTCCCCACCTCCCCTCCAGTTGGGTGTGGTCACATGACAGTGCTCTCACCAAGTAGGTACGCAATTCCATGTCACTTCCTTGGAGAAATTTCTTGCCCTCTGTTCTGAATTTCCTGCCCCGGTGTAGCACAGACATGGTGCTGGTGGGTTAGCTTCTATCATGTGGGCAAGAACATCACCCCAGGAGATGACAGCAGGAGGTACACTGAAGGAACCTGGATCCCTGTGGGACCCTGTGGAGTGCAGCTAGCTGCCCTGATCTGCCCACCACTTAGGGAGAACCAGGACTCCACTTATGAGAGCTACTGTCCTGAGGCGTTTCTTTGTCACAGCAGCTGAGCCTGAACCTGACTAATTCATGGACTGAATTAGAAATTCACTCCCTGCGGAACAGTCCTCATCTTGAAAGGATTCTGTTTTTATCTGAGGAAGAAGTTGGCTGTGCATCAAATGGCTTGTTATAATGGCAAGCAAGATACGCTTTATTCCGAGCTGTGGCCCACAGGGTCATGCTTGTACTCACCTATTCACCTAGACATGCTTGCTCCTTAGAGAAGCTTGGGATGGTTTGGTATGTCCATGGCAGAAGGGACTGCAAGGGGCCCCATGGAAAGCATGAAACTGACTTCTGGGAGTCCACTTGTAGAGCAGGCACACAGTGACCTGGAGTTAAGCAGAGGTGGGTTCAGATTTTGATCCCACCTCTTAACTAACAGTGCTCGTTATTGGTGCTACATGAAAACATGTGCCAATCTGCCCAATTCTTCCTTCCGAGCTTCTAAGCGCATGACAGGATTGCATTTTCTAGACTACAAAACTAGTTCTGGACAATGAGTAATGAATGCAACACTATTTGATTTGTGGCATGAGACCCTCGACAATTCCCTCGCTCCCTCTGTCTCAGCTACCAGCAGAGTCTGAGATGGAAGCTGCTCCATCAGCCCGGGTCCCTGAGTGATCTTAATAACCCAGCATCTCATAATGAGTATATGGCATGAGCATAATTAAACCTTTGTCTTTTTAAGCCATCGAGATTTCAGGATTATTTGTTATTACAGCAGAACTTCAACCATACTGACTGGTGCCCCAGCTGTGTGACCTTAAGTTACTGAGCTTCTCTGAGCTTCGATTCCTTCACTTGCAGTACCATGGGCATGTGAAGATGATGTTTCTGACCTAATTCAGTTTGTGGACAGATCAGGGAAAATTATATCTAGTAAATACTTAACAGAAACCCCAGCATTTGGTAGGCTCTCAATCAAGCATCCCGATTCCTCCCAGGTGATCCTCATTGATCTGCATAGGACACCTGTGGGCTTTCACTTTCCCACCTTTTCTTCTCTCTTGACTTCATTCCAGGACTGCTCAATTTGGCTGAAGCCCCTGGGGTTTGACGTGTGCTGTTTGACACCCAGGTGACACGTTACAAACTCCAGGAACCTCTGTCAGGAAGGCAAGAGAGCAATGCTAGTCAGTTTCCCTCAGGGTGCAGGGATTTTGTATTCTTTGAGTCCACCCTTTCCATTAGCTGAACTTTTATAGCTTGGAAAGAAGACAGCAAATTGTACACATTTCCAAGAATTCTGAATGCAAGTTCCCTGGAGTCCAGAGCCCATCAAGCTTGTACCTAAGTCCCAGTTTGGGACCCAGAGAGCTGGGCGCACTCCCCAACAGCAGATCTAGGGTTCACTCCCTGGGCAATGTGGCATCCCAGTGTGGCCAAGAGCACAGGCTGAGGAGCCAGGTGGCGTGGGTCCCGGCCATGTATCTACCACGCACCACGTGACTCCTTTACTCTCTCTGAGTCTTAGTTTTCCCCTCTGTCAAATAGGATAATAAGAGTGTCCACTTCAGAGGATTGCTACTGGGTTAAAGCAGTTAATACATGAAAAGTGTGTAAGAACCATGGCCAGCATAAAGTAAAAGCTCAGAAGAATTCTAGCTGCTGTTATTATTAATATCACTATTCCCAATTTGGATCAAGACCAGCCTGCCTCTCCGCCTTCCTGTCTTCTCTTCCTAAAGGGTCTTCCCCGTTCATCCAACGTTCTCAGTCACAGTTTCTGACATGCTGATGAGTTAAGATTTCCTGTGCGTAGGTCACAAGAGTTGTCTAGAAAGAATTGTTCAAGTGCTACATATTGTTGCTGAATATGCAAATTATTTATTGCTTGTTTTATAAATTAGGCTTGACTGATGGATCAGAATTTTAAAAAATTGTATGCCTTTTATAAATTATACCTGATTTACTAGGACCTGATTAATGGCTCTCCCTCTTATAGTATCACTCTCATTTACTCTTTCTGATTTGCTTTTCTCTTTAGTGGATTAGGTGCATTAAAAATAGTATACAAAGAGCTCTTTTTCATTGCCATCCTGGTCCATGAGGTTCATTCTTCTTTGCCATGTCTTCTCACAAGACTTTCAGGATCAAGAGGTTCCTGGCCAAGAAACAAAAACAGAATCGGCCCGTTCCCCTATGCATTCGGATGAAAACGGAGAACAACCAAACTGGGTCTATCAGGAAGGATGCATCAGAGAGGTCTCGCATATCGACGCTCTATTCGTGTTGTCTGACTCTTGAAGTCGCTGAAAAGACCACCACTCTCGGGACAGTTTGGCATTTTATTGGAAATTGGATGATTTTTCCCTTGATATTTTTCCTTCAGTAGTAGGTTGATTCATTAATAAATGGGAGGCCATTTTAAAAAATAGTATACAAATAAAACAACTTAAGTGAGTAACTATTAGAAATACACATGAGCAAAAATAAGAAAATGAAAATCACTAGCAACGCCCTGACCAATAGGGAAGCACTGTTCACCCGTTCCCATATGTTCTTCAGCTCAGACACGTGGTCATCCGGTTCTCTAAGACATCACGCCTTTTGACCCTCACACCATTCTAAGAAGCCATTTTGCTCATTTTCCTGCCAAGATCCCGGGGGCTCAGGATGTTTAAAAGACTTGTTCAGCAACATGCAGTAGGAAATGGTGGGGGTTGGGTACAATCCACCAGGCTTTAGGATGAGTTTCCAGGAATCCTGGGACAGTGTAAGGGGTGGGGGAGGGGCTGAGAGTAAAGGTGGTCTCAGGGGGAGCTCTGGAGACGTGAGCTGCATGACAGAGTTGCTTCCACCTTGAGTCAGTCAGTGGCCAAGGTCTTGGAGGTTGGCAGGTGCATAGCTTTCAGTCAAGGGGGTTCCCACTCAGCCACAGGCACTTCTGCAGAGAAAGTCTGGCTGAGAGCTGTTAGCAGCTAACACTTGTGGCCTCTGGGGCTGGGACAGCAGGTCAGGCAGCAAGTCAAGAGGCAAAGACACACCAGTGAGACATCATAGACTGTGACACCTGCCCTAAAGGAGACATTCAGGGTGGCCGTGTCTGAGGTCAGCACAGGGGAAGTTAGGTAGCACACAATCACAGCCCCGCGTCCAACCAACCACACACTGAAAACCACGTTTTCTTCCCCCAAAGAGAATGCCTCCTTCAACGCTGCCAACATATGGCAATTTCCATCAGGTAGCAACCTACCTATTCATCCCACGAATAAATAAATCCCTGACACACCACTGCACGCCCCCCACCACATCTCCATCTGAGAAAAGAGAAATAAGAGAAATACACTTGTATACTTTTAAGCCTTTAAGATCTCAAGAAGCATAGACCGGGCAGAAGACGTGCACTTGAACTGTGCCGTCCCACCCAAACCCACGACGTGATGGCTGAGTGGGAAAAAAGGGAGCGGGCATTGTTCGGTAACAAAGCACCTGTTGTTACAAACTGATAGAGGGACATAGAAATACAGAGAAATCATAGAAAATAATCATTAAGGGAGAGGGTCAGTAGACAAATGGATAAGCAAATTGAGGTACAGCCTGATGGTGCAAATCTCCTCAGCAGTTTTAAAAAGCAAACCAGGAACAACTGGCACCTGTGATGAGCCAGACAAATCTCCAAACCATGCCAAACGAGAGAAGCCATGCTCGAAAGAATGAACGCTGTTCAATTTCATTTGGATCAAATTCTAGAACAGGCAAAACAGACCAATTGTGGCAGAGCGCAGATGAGCGGGAATGACTGGGAAGGAGCCCAGGATGCTCTGAGAGAGAAGGAAGTGTTCCGCACCTTTATCGTGTGGCGGATACATACCGCGCACGAACGCCAAACTCATCAAACTCCACCCTCCATGAGGGTGCGTTTTACTGGGTACACACTGTTTTTCAGTAAGGCTAGGGGGAGTCATCAACGTGACTGGAGTATCTTTGGTGGTAGGATTGTGGGGACCATTTGCTCTTTATTTTCCTTGTGTGGTATGCTGCATTTTCAAAGTTTTCTTCTATTTCAAAAATGCCCACCAGGCTGTCATCTCCTAAGGACAGTGTGGTGCTTTAAAATAATTTCTGCAAATTCTTTGACTGTCCTTCTTTTAAAAGATGGAAGCCAATTCCTCCCTCCTCCCGCGTGTAGTAGGCCAGACTTAGTAACTCGCTTCTAACAAACATCACAGGAACTGACTGTGTGACTTTCAAGACCTGGCCAGCAAAGGCCCTGCGGCTTTCACCTCGGTGTCTCTCAGATCACTCACTCCGGGGGAAGCCAGCTGCCATGCAGTGAGGACACTCAAGCAGCCCTGTGGAGTGGCCCTCGTGGGGAGGAACTGAGGTCTCCTGCCACTAGCCATGCGAGGGAGCCATCCGGACCCCCAGCCGAGCCATCCAATGAAACAGCGGCCCTGGCGGACTTTCCACCTTGGTCACCGGGAAACACCCTGAGCACCAGAAACGCGCAGCTAAGCTGCTCCCGAGTTCCTGACGCTCAGAAACTATGAAATGATACACACGTGTTGTTTTAGGCCACTGAATTTAAAGGAATTTTTTACACAATAATAGATCGCTGATACAGATGAGAACACGGATTTTTCTTACTGCTGACCTGTCAGCCACCAGCACAGTGCCTGGCACAGAGCAGGCATTCAAATGGACATTTGTAGGATGAATCCGTGAATTAAACTATGAAAATAAGCACTGGCTTGAGCTATTGTATGACAGCCTTAAGGGAAATAAGATAAGATACCTTTGTTGTGGGCCTACTATGTGACAGATGTTTACCCACATTAGGTCATCAGTCCTCACCCCCTAATTATTATCAACCCCAGTTTACAGATGTGGAACCTGAGGCTCTCAACCAGCTCCCCTGTGCACATGGCAGCCCCCCTCCTGAGGCTGCAGACAGGCTCCGGGCCTGGGCCTCTTAGCTCCTAGAACATGTCTTCTGCACCGCAGAAGCACCACGGAGTTTGAAGAGGAGAAAATGGTGGTGGAAAGACACGAAGCACCAACAGGAAGAGTCGGCTTCACAGAAGAGTGCACCGAGGCTCAGAGAGAGAGCACTGCCTCGGGGACACACCACAGTGGCTCACGGCCGCCCCAGGCCTGAGAAAACGGGGGGTGAGCCTGAGAAACAGGAGGCGAGCAACTCTCCCATCGACAGGGGTTTTCCTATTTGTGTTGTCAGGGTTTGATCTTATTTCACTTTTTGACTGATTGCAAAGTAATACATAGTTTTTGTTTGAAGAGGCTGGAAACTACAGAGGAGCCGAGATTTTTTACCTTTTCCTTTACCCCAAAAGAAAACATTGTTTTGATCATATATAACATTTTTACACAACAAAAACAGGAATCATATGTTGAGTATTGTACAGGGGATTTCTCCACCTTGGCGCCACTGGCGTTTAGACTGAACAAGTATTTGCTGTGAGGGTCTGCCCTGTGGGCTGGAAGATTCCCATTGGAGCCTCCCTGGCCCCTGCAGGCCGGTGGCGCACCCGCGTGTAACAACTGAAAACGCCTCTAGATATTGTCCAATGTCCTTGTACATTTCTCCCCAGGTAAGAACTACTTCTATATAGTGACCTGCTTATTTCACTGACTCATATGCAACACATGCTTTTCAGGCCATGAAGAATTTTTCTAAAATAGGATTTTCCAGCAGATGGTTTGATTGCATCTAATCAATTGGCCATGTTTTATTAGCCAGCTCTTGTTGAGGGTTCATGCCATTTCCACTTTTACTTGGCTTGTTTTTTAAAGCTGGAGCATCACTTGAGTCTTCACCTTTGCTGTGGGTCATCAACCTCAGCGCCACATTTGGTCTAAAAAATATTTTCTCTTTTTGTACTGCAGAAAGTGCCCCGGGAAGTCTGGGTGGACTGCGGCTTCTGTAAGGAACTCTCGGGCAGGAGGAACTGCTTTCAAAGACTTGGCAAGCACGACCTTCACCTTGCTGTGGATTTCCTCTGACGAGCTGGGGCCCTGAGATGCTAAACAATAGACCCTGCTCGTAGGCCTCAGTGGCGTGACCTCTTCCATCTCTGCTGGAAACCACTACAAAAAAGCTCAACATGGTTTTTTCTGCCAAATTGTTAGAAGTGATTTAAAACTTCTGATTAAGCCAGTGTATTAAAATGGCAGCCCTGGATTCTTATTTCTTCCAAATAATTTTAGAGCAAGCAGTCGACCTGGCTGGCATTTTGGACAAAATGCCTCAAATGGCTCCTTGGGAGGGTGGGGGACTGGGGATGGGACAACCTCAGTTTCTGATCGTACTGTGTGAATGTAGGACACTCACAGAACCTGCACGGGCCTCAGTCTCCTCATCTGTAAAATGGGAATGAAAGCACCTCCCTTCCTGACTCACAGATACAGGGAAGACTAAATAAGTTGCTGTGTCTGAAGGTGCTTTGCAAACTGTCACAACTTTCAGAAATGTAAACATAGGATTGTTATGTTGAGGAGATGGCTTTATCAAGCAAGTATGAGGTTCTATCCTCAAGTAGATACTGTTTCACTCAGAATCCAGGGCAGGAAAGAGAAGTCACTCTAAAAAAATCCAAATAACAAGTGTTGGCGAGGATGTAGAGAAATTGAAACCCTCTTATACCGCTAGTATGAATGGAAAATGGCGCAGCTGCTGGAAAACCATATGGCAGCCCCTAAAACAATTATATAGAGAGCCTGGCAGTTCCACTCTTCCATACAAGTGCAACAGACCTGAAAACGTACGCCTACCTATGCCAAGAGAATTGAAAACATACATCTGCGTAAAAATGTGTGCACAGATGATCATACAGCAATATTCATAATAGCCAAAAAGTGGAAACAACTCGAGTGTCCATCAGCTGAGAAATGGATAAACAAACTGTGCTCTATCCGTACAATAAAACACCATTTACCCGTGGAAAGGATGAAACACGAACACATGCGACGATGTGGGTGATCCTTGACAACATTATGGAGACTGAAAGAAGCCAGGCACAAAAGGTCACATGTTACATGATTCCACATACATGAAGTGTCCAGAATAGGCAAATCCACAGACAGAAGGTAGCTCGGTAGTTGATCGGGCTGAGGGGAGAAGGAAATGGGGACCTGAGAGCTGAAGGCACGGGTTTCTTTTCGAGGTCAGGAAATGTTCGGAACTGACTGTGATAAGGCTTGCGCACACCTGTAAAAAGCGGCGACGCTGAGGAGGCTCTTGGCGGACACGCAAAATAACGTTGTTTTTCCTTTTGACTTCGGGTAAGGTGGCGATGACAATAGCAAGAGCGTTGCGTATGGTTCACCTTGGTGTTCACTGTTCCCAGCAGAGTGCGTAACACAGTAAATGTTAACAAAATTAGAACTGTTAAATCGGAGAATGAACAAGCAGATGAATATAGGAAGGAAATTCTG
Organism: Glossophaga mutica; assembly: GCA_039655065.1. Taxonomy (NCBI): domain Eukaryota; kingdom Metazoa; phylum Chordata; class Mammalia; order Chiroptera; family Phyllostomidae; genus Glossophaga; species Glossophaga mutica. The sequence goes on from CM077315.1 coordinate 29,573,086, forward strand.
CTGTCCATGGCTGATTTAATAATAATACATATATATTAATAATAACATTAACATTTTCGGTCCCTTTCTTCACTGAATGTGATTTTATTTAGGAACTTTGTTTTGCTTATTTTTATCTCAATAATTTACCAGGAAGTCAATAATAAAAATAATAATACATTTTTACATATCTCATTCATTCATTCATTCATTCATTCCCAAAGCATTTGCTACATGCTTGAACACTGTAACTTTAATATGACTTTTAACTCTCCACAAAGCAACCTCTTCAGGTAAGTCCTATCATTATTCCCATTTAATAAATGAAGAAAGCGTGCCTAGTTTGCTCTAGAGCTGTAATTGCATGAATTTGAAATGACATACAAAGTTATTCATTATAGCACTGTTCGCAGTAGCAAAGAATTGGAAATGAAACGTCCAACGAGCAATTGCTTTTTAAATAAATTATGGTAACTATTTTTAGTGGAATATCGTTTAGCTGTTAAAAAATGAGACAGATATTTATATATTGATATGGAAATATCTCCAAGATATATTAAGTGGGAAAAAAAGCAAGATAGACAATAGCATATATTGTGTGCTATGAATGTATTTCTGGTATATGTTTTGATTGTATCTGATAGGCTACCCAAGAACATGGTAACAATGGGTACCTCATAGAAGAGGAACCTAGAGGCTGGATGTATCAGTCAGCAGAGGCTAGGATATGCTCAGTAACAAACAGTCTCCAAAATCTAAGTGACTTAAATAACAGGTTTCTTTTTCATCCACAGAAGTTCAGCATGGGACAGTAGGGGTTCTTTGCTCACAGTTCACCCAGGGATCAAGGCTGATGGGGTACACCCCACCTCAAATGAGTGTTCCTCATTGCTGGTCACCAGACCAAAGCAGCTTTCAGGTCTTGAGCTGGCAGTGAACTACTGCAGCCATCTGTCACTTCTGCTCCCGAGCGCTTGGTCCACACTTGTTGCATGATCTCCTCGGGCCTGGGGAGGGCAGTGGGGGGTGGAAGTGCAAGTCTGTGGGGGCCTGACAGGTGAAGCACTGGTGAGCAGCAGTGATGCCACCGCCCTGGAGACAGACATTGAGGGAGAACTACTTTCCTCTGTAAACCTTTCTAAACATTTGAATGTTTTCCGTAGGCACATATTGCCTATACACACACCAAAATATTAAGAAGTGCCTCTGGGAGAGTCAAGCAACATGCAAGGCAAATAGAAGTTTCAGGTAACTTATAGAGACCACAAGTCCTGCCAGGTGACAGGAGGGAAATGTCATCAAGGGCTGGAAGGGTCAGGGAAAGCACAGGCCATTTGACTTCCAATGTGTATTTAAGGAGCACCTACTATGTGCCAGGGGGTGACTCTGCAGTGGAAATGCACAGTTAAATACCTGGTCCTTCCCTGAGGAGTTCATGGTGAACCAGAGGAAAATGAATCTGGGACCACTTGAACCCAAATCCCGTCTCTTCCTGGGTAACCTCATTTGCTTCACTGGTAAAATGAGCCTCCAGTACCTATCACAGGGTCACCAGGGTCTGGACAAATGTGGACTGAATTGGACTCTGTCGGCCCCTGAGACACGTCACACGAGGAAACGTATTTCCACGTTCCCTTGAGATGTTCACAGCGTGACAGAGATGCCACCTGGGAGGCTGCAATCTTCTCTTGTTTTTCTTTTTCTTCACAGCCTTCTTTCTGCTAATGGACCAGCTCTTTGGGGTTAATCAGGCCACTTTTCATTCTGATAAATCACATCATTTTTGATCTCCCCACTCAACATATCATCACAAATCATAGAAGTTATTTGTAGGGCATAATCTGCTTCGTATCTTATCAAAACTTTGAAAGTGATAACATAGTTCAGATGGGGGCATTTAAGGGGGAAGGGGGAAAAGAATGTCAGAATCCTGGGATTATCAAGACTTGGATTAGCAAGCAATTTCCTGAGTTCCCCGACTTCATAGATGAGGTCAGAGAGGTCCGTTCTGAATGGAACCCATTAATCTCTCCCTGCTGTTAGCGAGGAAACGTTGGAAAGTGCAGGTGTTAACAGTCTCGGTGTTATTTTGGGAGAATGCGAGTTGAACGCTCACAGGAAGCACACTGTTCCCGTGCCAGCATCCTGGAGCATTATTTTAGGCAGCAGAACTGAGGCTTGTGAGCAGAAGCAGCTTTCATCACACCTTTAAGGCAAGAAGGGTACTTCACAGGCAAGAATGTGGCTGCAAAGTTTAGGAAATTTAAAAAAAATCAATGTGTTCTGCAAAGATGCTCAAAAAGGCTACCCATCGTCCTCCCCAGGAAAGCAGTGCCAACGCCCTTGGCCACAAGCCCTGTCTGACTCAGTAAAATACAGGGATTGGTCCCAGCTCCGTGGGCTATAGGGCTCATTTGCATGTCACCAACCAACAGACCCACAGAAATCAACTCAACACGGACGCTTTTGCCTATAAGGGCCATTTCCCCAATAACTTGCGAAGCTTATTTGTTTTAGAGATTTTATTTATTTACTTTTAGAGAGGGGGGAGGGAGGGGGAAAGAGAGGGAGAGAAACATTGATTTGAGCAACATCCATCAGTTGCCTCTCATACACACCTGAACTGGGAACCAAACCCGCAACTCAGGTGTGTGCCCTGACTGGGAATCGAACTGGCGACCTTTCACTTTGTGGGATGATGACCAACCAACTGAAGCACACTGGTCAGGGCTTGAGGAGCTCATATGTAAGAATCAGATAAAAAATTTTAAACTGAAAAAAATTCTAAACTGATGGTGTGTTCAACCATCAGGAAATGGTTCTGCCGGGCATGAGGCAGCATTTTCTCTTTCAGCTCCTCGTGGTGCATAGCAATTTGGAGTAAATGTTAAGAGAAAAACCCTAACACCAAACTGTCAGGCTTTATAATTCCGTAGTAAGTGCTCCTGGGTGGGTTTCTTATCCTCTCTGGACCTCAGTTTCTTCATCAGTAAAATGAAGGAAGGCCCATTTTAATGATGTAATAACGGTGTCACCCTACTTAGGTCGTTGTGTTGAATGAATGCAAATAGATCACACGGAACAGTGCTGGCACACGGGAAGTATGACGTGAGCTGGTTATGAGGAGGAGCTCTGTTGAGACACTTGCCATCTAACAGAGTGACAGGCAGAGGAAGGGACAGCTCAGGAGTCAGAAGATGGAACTGCTGGACAGATTCCACCAACCAGCCAGAACCTCACTTTCCTTTTTGGGGTCTCAGTTTCTTCATCTGCAAAATAGGTGCTTTGGTCTGGCGCATGCAGGATCCAGGGAGAGGATACCTCTGAACAGGATGCCACGTACCTGCCGCTAGTGATCCTTATCACCGGGACCTGCAGCTACCTTCCCTGTCCACACCCTGCGTGTGGGACGTAGTGTGTTCTGCAAGGGGGATAACTCAGCAGACGAGAAACTGAGCAGTCCCACCCATGCCCATTAGGACAAGCAGCTTTCCCCCATGGATGAGGCTCTAATTACCTCACACCAGGAGGCAAATGGAAGATAAAATTACTAGTGATTTGAGTCATAAATACTTACTTTCTCTTTTAGCATTTTTACGATACTCCCTCTTTTCAGATGCAATAATTTACCCTAATGTGTTCCTCCCACTGTGTTTTCTACTTATCTGACATCTGTTTAAAGTCAAGACAGCAGCAGGAAAGTAAATCACATTATGCTGATTATATGTATTTCATCCTATTGTGTGCCGCCGAGGTCACAGCAGCTTCACGTGCCCATGCGTCAACCGCAAACACCAAGCTCTGCTCCCTGCAGTATCTCAATGAACAGGACGTAAATTGCAACTCCCTCAATGGAGAGGAATATCAAAATGCCATCAGATTGGTCTGGCTGTGTTTCAAGGAGTTGGAATGGAACATATTGTCTTATCCCATTCACCCGGGGAGCCGTGAATCAGTGTCTAGTGAACCTGCCACTGAACACTTCACAGAACAGAGAGGACACAAGAAGAGATAGGCTACTTGTTTTCTAAGGTCACATTGTACGGGAAAGTTCCCAGGTGGAATTTGTTGAGGTTAAAGTCATTTAAAGAGATGTAAGGTGCCGTCATGGGGATTTGGGTCCACTGAATAGGCCAACGAAACAAAATGAAAAACAATGACTGGCAGCTCGAACACACAATATTTTATTTTTCAGCACAAAAGAGGATAGAGGAGGCATTCCAAAGCGTGCGTGGTGACTCCACAAAGTTGACAGGGGTCCAGGATCCATTCACACCCACTGCGGTGTGGCCTCCTCCTCGTGGCCCAAATGGCTGCCCGAGTTCCAGGCATCACATCCAAGTTTCTGACAACAGGGTGAAAGAAGAGAGAAAAGGCTGTGCCTTCCCTGTTTTTAAAAATAGACTTTATTTTTTAGAACATTTGTAGATTTATAGAAAAGTTTTGTATATAGTCCAAAGGCTTCCCGTGTTCCCCACACCCAGTTTCCCCTATTATTAACACCTTACATTAGTAGAGTACATTTATTATAATTAAGGAGTCAATATTGACACATTATCATTAAATAAAATCCATACCTTATTCGGAATTCTCTAGTTTGTACCTAATGTCCTTTTTCTGTTATAGGCTCCCATCCAGGATCCCACATTACATTTAGTGCCACGATCCCCTAGTCTCCTCTTGGCTCTGACAGACAGTTCATTCCCCTCCCGTTTCAGGAAAGCGTCAATAGTGTCACACGACACTTCCTCTTGCTTTTCATTGGCCAGAACTTAGTCACGTGGTCACACAGAGCTGCAAGAGACGGGGAGGGAGATGAGTCTGCACTCTGGCACCATGTGCCCGCAGAACCCTACGAAGAGGTGGGTCCTGCTACGGAGGGTCTTAGGAGCCCGCCCTGGTCAGCCTTCTGCTTTGGGCCCGCAGTTTCTAATAGCCCCATTTGGCAGGGGCAACGGTAGCCCAAAGAGCAGCATAGGTATTATTGCTTTTCCAGCTTTATGGGCGAGGAGACTGAGGTTTCCCGGGGGTTAATCATCTTCCAGGAGAGGTGGGTGATTCCCCAAGGTCACACAGCCAGTCCCCAGGGAAGAGGAGACCAGCACATCGCTCTTGCCACTCGACCAGGCTCCTTCGACTTTCCTCCTCTCTCCCTCTCAAGCTTCTTTCTGAGCAGATTCCAACCGTCATCTACTCCCACCTCAAGCCTCAGTCAACCGTCGTGTCCTCCAAGAAAGCTTGCCTCATCCCTGGGGCAGGGCAGAGGCTCCCACCCTGTTGCCCTGGGCGGGGTGACAATGGCCAACTCAGGTGTTCCCTGGGAGTTTTCGCTGAGAACGCTCACTGTGCGGGAGGCCTGGTGTTCAGTGCTCTCCCCCGTTATCTCTCTTGCGGTCCTCAAAGCAACCTCCTAAGGTAAGTATTGTTGCTCTTCCAGCTTTAAGGGAGAGGAGACTGGGGTTTCCCAGGGGTTAATCAGCCCAAGGTCACAGCCAGTATGACAGAGAGCTGGGGTCCCAACCAGACCCGTCCTTGGAGACCACGCTCTCAGTCGCGGTGTTACACAGCTGTGAGGGCGCATCTCATTCACTCGGGACGTCGGGTGCCTGCGGGTCTCCGGAGGCTCTCACAGCTCTGGAGGCCAGAAGTCCCAGGTCAAGGAGTCAGCAGGGCTGGCTCCTTCCTGGGGACTCGGAGGGAGAATCTTTTCCACGACTCTGACCCGGCTTCTGGTTTGACAGCGATTGCTCTTGCCCCCTGGCTTGCGGCTGCATCCTTCCAGGGTGTGCCTCCCAGTTCCAGGTTCTGGGCCCTGACTCCCCTCTTCTGATAAGGAGAGCCGTCATTGGGTTAGGGAGACTTCATCCAGAGCAACCTCAACTTGATTACGCCTTGTTTCCAAATCAGGCCACACCCATAGGCACTGGGATTACGACTTGAACAACGGGTCTTTGTGGGGGGCTGGGAGATGTGAACACAGTCCAACCCACCCCGGAACTCTGGAAGGAGAGCTTGCTCACTCCCCAAGGGGACGATGATCTGCCGCTACGTTTGCTTGCTTATTTTTGCTACTGTACAAATCAAAGCGCCAGCAAGAAACTGATGTCCCTCTCCAACGTGGACCCGAAAAGAGTTTAATAGGGGTAATTTACAAAGGAACCTACAAGGCATGGTGAAGCAGCCAGCATGAGCCAGGGGAGCGGGAATGGCAGGGGGTCTGACCACCTCTAGGAATGAGGGGCTGGGAGCCAAGTTACCTGAACTGCAGATGGGAGCTGAGGCCTTTCTCAGAGGACCACAAACAGCCAACTGTGGGCCTGGAGCAAAGCAAGTAGATACCCCAGCTCCTCTCCTCTCACCCCCTGATTACTGGCTGGTGTTTTCACTGACTGAACTCAACTGGAAGTGAAGGCGGAGGAGCCAAAATGTACCACGCAGAGCATTACACTGCAGCCTCCTAGACACAGATGGGGAAGGAAGGAAAGGCAGATAAAAGGCAGCTCAGAAGGTATCTCACCCAGGGTCCAACTGTCCTGCCAAAGGCTGACCTGCCAAATGCTCGCTGTGCAGACTTCCTAGTCACTGAGGTGCAGACAAGGGACGGAAGCCCGGCCTGTGAGATGTGAGCCCCCAGACACCCTAATCTGCAGGCCAGGTTCAGTGGGGGTCTGCACCCTGCCAGCCTGACTCGCGGAGCTGTTGCACCAGCCTCTCATTTCCACATCTTCTGAAAACTCCATGAGCTCAGTGATATTTTGTTCTAGATGCCTTTGCTGCTGAAGCAGGCAGAGGAGTATTTTACTCCGAATAAGAATCCTGAGTGTGGGGTCAACCAGAGCATCGGTCTGGGTCCCACAGGAAAGAGATGGCATCAGCCTGGGTGCTGGAGGGACTCCTAACAGAGGGACTATTTACAGAGGCATGAGCAGGCTGAGACAAGCAGCCTCAGGAAGCTCCAGCACCTGGCGGGGCCCCCGGAGCTGTGCAAGAGAGAAGCTTAGGTGGAAAGGGACGCCAGGGCCAGGCTGCACCAATGCAGTGAGGGGATGGGAGGCAGAAGTGCCCCCACACCTGTCTCACCCTGCCCATCTCCTGATGGCTCCCATAGGTTAAACCTGGTAGAAAGCCAGAGGTAGACAAGGGAGCCAGGTGCTGCTGTCTCTCGATGTCAGAGTGGGACTGAGAGGCTGCAGATAAGTCTGGAGGTGAGGAAACACCAGCCCCCAGGGGATGGACATGGGCATTGGCGGGGTGTCTGCTGTGGCTCCCTGGGCGCTGTCCAGATGCTTTACCCACATGGCCTGTCCTATCCTGACCCTGCCCTGTGGGGCAGCCTAGGAGACAAGCTGATCACTGCAGCCCAGGACACGTCTGACTCCAGGCCCGCATTATGGCTACCTCGCTGAGCACACAACACCCCTGGTGGCTAAGCAAGGTCTCTCTCTTGTCCCCATTTACAAGACGGAAAAAACAGACTCAGAGAGGTTCAATTCGCTTCTTGAGTATGCATCTGTCAGTGCAGGCTAACCACTGAAACAAATATCCCCAAATCACTGCAGCAGCTTAACCCAGCACAGATTCCTCTTCCACGTCACCATCCCACACAGGATGATGATGGATGGTTAGCTGCTTACAGCCATTCTGGAATTCAGGACCCACTGTCTAGGACCCTGGGGTCTCTCCCACAGCATCCCAGCCAGTGTGCAGGACAGAGGAATAACGGAAGGTGGCAGAAATTCAGGGCCAGGCTGGACATGCCTCGCCCCACTCCTTCCCAGGTCTACGGACCAGAACCCAGTCTCAGGGCCCCAGCCACTGGCTCAGCGGGTGGAGAATGAGGTCGGGGTGTACACTGGGAGAGAAACACAGGACCTGGTGGGCACTGGCAGATTGCAGAGCACCTCCAGGGTGGGTGCTTGGTGGGAGACAGATGAAGCTGTGAGGTGGGGTTGGGGGAGGCATGGGGCGGGGGGAGTCAGGGGCATGAGATGCTGGGCTGGGAAGATGGAAAGACATGGCTCACCCTGCAGACCTCATTAGCCTTGGCTTTGAAGGCCACTGAGGGGAGCGATGAAAGCAGATGAATTGGTTCGCCCAGAGTCACTTTGCTAGTTAGCAGCAACCGTGGGTCCCCACTCCGGGTCATTTAGATCCTGAAGCCCCATGCTTCCTCACCCCCCACAGTTGCTACAGCATTCAGAAGTGGGGCCACTATGTCCCATGTCTGCCAGGCTTTGGATCCCACGTCCTCCCCAAAGGACGATGCTTTGTCATTGTCAATTTTTTTTCAGCAATATCTGAGACTGAGCTTCAGAGGGCTCCCTGTTGGAGGTTGGTGGAGGTCGGCAGAGCTGCTCGCCAGGGCTGCGTGAGTCCAGCCCACAGTTTCTAAGAGACACCTGGGAGCATACCGCAGGCAAGTCCCCACAGAGCTGGCTGCAAGTCAGGCCGCCTTACAAATTACTCCCTCAAACCTAAAAGCTTCAGCAATCCTGGGGATTACGAGCAGCCCAGTGAGGCCTTGTTAGGACGGGCCTCCGGGAGAACATGGAAGGTATTTACATTTGTTGAAGGGCCCGTTTCGGTGAAGGATGACAGGGCCTCAGCCTCAGAGAATCAAGTGTGCATGAGCTTTTTTTCCCAGAAAACACTCAAACTTTCAAGAGGTCAGATGCAGTGCAAGGCAGAAATCACGCTCGGCTTCAGGCGGGGATGTTTGGGGGTGAACCAGGCACCGGGCGCCAAGTTTTCTCTCTGGATTCTGGTGCCTTCCAGTTCTGGGTTCTGTGAGCTTGGCAAAGATGACACCTTCTCATGGGTTCCAACCGAATTTTGCAGGCACCTTGCTGGACATCCTTGTTTGGGCACCTTCCCCCTCCCGCTCTAGGGACTTTCTGTTGCCTGGGGACAATCGATGTTGTAGGAATTACCTGGTGCTTGTTCAGGCATGATCAGAAAAAGTTTGTGCATCACGGAACAAATCATTGGATAAATTTCCTCCTTTCTCCTGCTTGGAGAGACTGCCCTGAGAAGCAATTATTTATAGGGGCTTTAGGAAGATGATTTTCTAAAACTGAGCAATCAACTGCCCTTGATACCGACTGGCGCAGGTTGGACCCCCAAGGTGGTTCTCTTTCCCTCACTTCTGCTGCCCAGAGTTGCACTTTCTAATGATGTAAGATATGCCTCGGGTTTTTTCTGCGGACCACCCACCCACACCTTGCCCGCACACACTTGCACACATGGAAATAGTGACTATCTTGAGACTTTCTCAGTCCAGAGAGGTCAAGGGAGCTCTCTTTTCCTTCCATAATATGACCAATAGCAGCAACTTCATTTTCATGATCCGACTATCAGTGGCAGAAACCAATGGAAGATTCTCAAAATCACTTCACTTTTCCTCCAGGGCACACTGACACCCGCATTTCCCAGCCTCCCTTGCAACTGGGGACAACCCAGTGGTCGAGTTGTGGGCAATGGAATGTGACCACAGTGATGTTGACCACCTCCAGGTCTGATCCATAAAACACTAAGATGCAACCTTCCCTGTTCTTCCCCATCCACCTGCTGAGTAAAAACATCCGAGAGGACCTGAGAAGGTATACCCAGAAAATGGAAGGAGTCAAGCTTCCCAGGAGAGACAGCCAACCAAGAAAATCAATGTTGGGTTCTTGGGTGAGCAAAAATAAATTTCCATTTTGTCATTATGTTGAGAATGTACAGCATGGGGGAGGGGGTTGCAGCAGGGGGACAGTCCTCATGGGTAGGACCTATCAGACTTGGCATGAAGAGCATTTCTATGCACGGTCCCATTCCACCTTCACAGTGAAAGTCCAGTTATTAGTAACACTGGACTGTTGCAGGAATTGAGATACAAGAGCTAACAGCATTTAGAAGTTCACACGGTTAGCAAACTGGTGGGGGGGGGGGGAGCGTTCTCTCTAGAATTTTAGCACCAAAAACCTCTTGCCATCATGAAGCATGCCCACCTCCACTTTAGAGTTGAAGAGACTGAAGTTCAGAGAGGACCAGTGACCTACTTGAGGTATCACTCAGTTCACTGGAGTGCCAATGGTCAGTTCTCCAACCTCCTGACCTCCTCTGCCCTTTCTAAGACCTTGTGGGCTGACAACGGCCTCCGTAGCCCTTGGCTTTCTCTTCGGAGGCTGAAAGCAAATGATTCTTTTTACTGGAGGCAATGATCAAATTGAAAATAAATAGTATCCAATGACCAGAGGAGTTGAGTCAAATGGACATTGGGCAGAGAAGCAGTCCTGTAAATCAGTTTTTCTAATAACCAGCTATGTGACTTGGGGCAAACGACTTAAGCGGTCTCTGATTCTGGTCCTAATCTGTAAAATGAGATTAGTAATGAAACTTACCTAACAAAGCTGTTGGCTAGATTCTAACAAAGTTGTTAGAAGACTTACCTCCTGTAGGCAGCACAGAGTAAGAATTCAAACATTAGCAACTTATTATTGTTTGAATTCACTATTTGGCCAGTTGCAAGGCTCTCAGAATTTACCAACTCACTCTATCCCTGCCCAGCCTCTTTTTCTTTGTCCTTCTAACGTTCCTTCCTCACTTCCCAGCTTCAAAAATCCATGGCCACACAGTGACCTCCCCTCCGCCCTCATTAGACTAGGCTTTCAGGAAAAGATCTAATATCAATTGGATAATGTAAACCATCAAGCTGCCTTGCCCAGGAAAGTTTTTCTGTTCGGCTCAAGCATTCAATGTAAGTGCAAAGAGCACAGCTTCCCGGGATGTGTGTTTAGGGTCTGAGCTGGCCCGCAGGGAGCAGGGGCAGAGGGTGGGCGGGGGTATTCCCCCTCTGCCTCCTTATCCAGGTGCCCTCAACAATGTATCCCATCAAGCACTTACTTGGGTCTGAGTCACCAGATCACAGGGGTGACTTCAGCCTTTTCTCAAACTGAGTTCCAAACTGAAATTCCATAACATCCACCCCAGCTTGGCTTTGTGGGGGGTTTTTCTGTGCTTGGAATACCTCGTTTGTTATTCCCCAAAACAAGGTCCTCAGGAGGATGGAGGCCTGGCGCTCTGTGATTTCTGGGAATGGTGAGATGAGAGCAATTTTCTTTGGAGCACCAGAGAAACTTTTTCAGAGAAGGATGCAGGATATAAGGGGGTAGGGAACATGGAAGGCATGCAAAAAACATCTGAAAAGTGCAGTAGGCCCCTGGATTGAACATAATCTGAGGACACCTAGGTTCCTCCCACCCCTTCCACAGAAACCATCCACCCATCTTCCTTCCTTCTTTCCTTCCTTCCTTCCTTCCTCCCTCCCTCCCTCCCTCCCTTCCTTTCTTCCACCATTCCTTCCATCTGTCCACCCACCGGTCCAACCATCTATACATCCATTGACTGCATACTTACTAAAGCATTAGATATGGGCCAAGCCCTGGAAACATGACACTGAGCAGGACAGACCCTGAGTCTCCCCCCAACCCCCACTTCAAGCTCATTGTCCAGTGAGGTATTTAAAAGGATAATGATTCAGCTCTGTCTTGGTCTGGACTCCCCCAAAAGCAGACCATGAGGCTGGGAATGAAACCAGTATTGATGATCCCAGGATATAACCACGGAGAAGTGGAGAAGTGAGACGGGAATGGGAAGGCAGCCAAGAAAAGGTGCATTATGGAGCAGGTTGCACCTGCTGTGGGCAACTGGAGCCCCACCCTGCTGGAAACTTCTAGAAGGCTTGTCGACTGTGCCTCAGAGTCATCCCAGCCGAGAGACAGGAGAGTTGGGAAGGCTATCTTCTGACACCTGTCCACCACTGGTTAAGGGCTGCCTCTGGGACTGGGGCATCCCTAGGGCCCAGGTGGACAGAGCCAGCTGCCTACTCAGAGGAGCCCCGCACAGAGTCAGGAAGAGGCACGACACATCATTTTACATCTGTGTAGGCATGAAAATATTCTGAAAGGATGAGCGATTACCAACCACAGACTGCAGCGAGGTCACTGTGTGCGAGCTGAGCACTCCCAGATCAACAGCCACCCTGGATGGAAGCTAACAGCAGCTAGGAGGCACGTTAACACAAAGCACAAAAGCACGTGCCATTTCAGTAGTGACAAAGAATCTGGGAATTGCCCTTTAAAAGAAGGTACAGAGCTTTTATGGGAAAATTGAAAACTTTATGAAGATGTGAAAGAAGACCTGAACCAATGAAAAGTGACCCCTGCCCGTGGGTGGCTGAGCCGCCATCCCCTTCGCAGTAATTACATGTCTCGTGAAGCATCTGTCAAAATTCCAGCAGAATCCTTCAAGAAGCCTGACAAGTGGATTTTCTCAAATTCATACGGAAGAGTAAACTTTCACAAACATCTACGGCAATTATGAAAAAGTGCAAAATGTGATCTTTATCTTGTAGCTCCCTACAGTGCTTCATACTGTCATCTCAGCACATGTACATTTTGCATAGTTCATTTACATTTTATGTAAAGGTCACTTAGACCTTAATAATAATAGTTTAAAATCCTCACGATCATTTGTCAAGTGGCTTTAACTTAATTTTCCTAAGCACACCCCAATTGTTAACATTTCAAATTCTCATTTTTTATCTCCCTTTTAAAATATTTGAAGGGAGAATTTCTTATCCTTAAGTGCACAAAGCTGTGTTCCTAAATTCAGACACTATTTTGTACCACGTCTCCAAAACGTACCTTGTGTAACTGCAACTTTACCCCCAGGGGCCAACATTTCCTTATTTTCCCTTCCACCCAGCCCCTGGCAACCCCCATTCCACGCTCTGTTTCTATGAGTTGGACTTTTTTAGATTCCACACATAAGTGAAATTATGCAGACTTTTTCTTCCTCTGTCAGGATTATTTCACTTACCACAGTGTCCCTCAGGTTGTTTATCCATGCTTTGCAAGTAGCAGGATGTCCTTTATCAGGCCGCATAATATTCCAGTGTATGTAAATACCACATTTTCTTTACCCATGCGTTCACTAATGGGAATTCAGATTGCTTCCACGTCTTGGCTATCTTGAATAATGCTGCAGCGAACATGGAAGTGCAGATCTCTCTTCGAGATCCTGATTTCACTTCCTTTGGCTTTATACCCAGCAGCAGGATTGTTGGATTACATGGTAGTTCTATTAATTTTTTGAGGAACCTCTATACCGTTTTCCATAGTGATTATGCAAAGTTACATTTCCACCAATAAGGTGCAGAGGTTCCCTTTTTATATAGCCTACCTAACACTTATCTCTTGTCTTTTTGATCCTAGCCATTCTAAGAAGTTCGAAGGGCTATTTCATTGTGGTTTTGATTTGCATTTCCCTGACAATTAGTGATACTGAACAACTTTTCACGTCTCTTGTCACTCATGTATATGTCTCCTTTGGAGAAATGTTGTTGTCTCTGGGTGGCCTGGTTGTCTGGATGGGCAGCTGATCCGAACATTGCTCTTCAGCAGATGGAAGGGGTACACCAACCTCTCCAGGCAGAATCCTGAACGGCTTATCTCTGGGCTCCTGACGGGAAAGGGAGGTATTTACAAGGGGTAAAGTCCAGCTGCTGGCTGCGAGCCAGCTCACATCCTCTGCAGAAGGCAGGGTTTTTTCAGACTTCCATGTTCTGTTGAGCTGAAGAAAAGCATTTCTTACACGGAAAAATAAATAAATACACACAAGGAAAAAGAGTGATTTTCATAACCAGGTTGGTATGGTTGAAATGAGAAGACGCGGACATCACTAACATCTTTCTTGGACTCCTTACAGAAGCAAAAACTACATATATTTTATCCCTTGTACAGGTCCTGACCGCACATTCGCAGGCCTTTTACACCTGTTAAATTAGCAATGGTTTAGACAACAGCGATCCCCAGAGCTGGCAATGTCTGGTGAGTCTGGTGTGTGCCACACCGACACTGGGGCATAAATTCTTACAGTCCTTTGGGAAACGACTTAACAATAGAGATAAGAACTGTAAAAGATGGTCATGTACCTGCATTTAGTAAACATCTCTCTTCTAGGAATGTATTCCAAGAGAAGAAAGCAAATGGGAAAAGAAAAAATTTCTAGGTGCAAAAACGTTCATGCCAACAGTCTCAGAAGAGGAGGAAGGGAGCCTGACAAATTCAGCAGCAGAGGTCTGCGTCGCTGACTCGAGGGGCTATCGCGGGGCTGTTAGCACAGAAAACGGAAGAGCAAGGACGTCCTCTCAGCTGAATACAAGAAAAAGCCTATGTATTCCCTAAAAAATTATAAGGACATCCACAAAGAATGTAAAGGAACAGAGAAGCTGAAAATAAAAGGCTGGTTTATAGAAACAGAATGGTTAGGAGTCAATGATCATTTTTAAGTTTAGAGGGCTATTAATGTAGTACAAGGACTTTTACGTGACTTTGAAATATTGAATAAATTAAATAAAACAAAAACTGTGAAATGGATGGGCAGAGGGTGGTTAGACGAGTAGGTCCTCCAGCCGCCAGGTGTCCCGCAAGCTTGCCGAACCCCGTTGACCAGCAGGCACGTACTCATTGTTCTTCCAAAGTGGTCAGCATCAGGCTGACCCCTGATGGAGTACCTGGGCATACCGCTCAGTCGTGAAGGTCGTGGCTCTGAGGTTGGTGGGCCCAGGCCCCAAAGGCAGCCCAGCCACTTCCCTGGGCTCCCGTCCTTATCCTTAAGGTTCCTTTTACATGGTAGCTAATCCCAGTACCCAAATACGTGTTATGTTTGACTTGCGACCTTTTCAATAAACTCTCCACCCTATAGTACTTTTGAAAAAAATTAAAAATTAATTACACAATTCCTCCCTTTGGGAGGGTTTGCCCCGACATGGGCTCTGCCCGGTGGGGGAGGTATTCCAGAATCCAAGGCTGAGTTGCCTTTTAGCTTTTTGATCAAGGCGAGCTGCCTTCAGCATCCATTCAATTGCGTGTCTCACTTGAACGCAAAAGCATATGGCCTTCCCCCATATTTTTTTAACAGCTCACGTGCATTGTTCGGCTTTCAGTCCTTCATCCTCCTAAGCCTCATGTTGGGTGCCCATAAAACATGCCTAGGCGCTAACTTTCCTGTTTTTCCAGGCATGGGCTCTCTCAGGAAGTGCATCACCGTGTGGATTCTCGCTCGGGTTCCCAGGCGTGCAACAGGAGGTCACTTCTCCTCTGAGTCTGTGGCCCTGCCCGGTGCACCCAGATATGCATCCTCTGGGGGACAGACCTGGCACGGCGGAGTGCCCAGGGAGTCCTCTGAAGGTATTGGTAGTTGATCATCCATTCATCGGTCCCTGTGCTCAGACAGCAAATGTTGATTAAGTATATACCCTGCACCAAACGATTAGACTTCTGGGGGGATTATTCCAGCAGCTAGTACTGTGTGGCAAATCGCCCCAAAACTTAGTGATGCAGAATAACCCTCTCAGGTTACTATCTCCTGCACTCAGCTGCTGGGGCTGCTGTGAGAAAGTGCCACAGCCTGGGTGCCTTAAACAACAGACGAGGATTCACTCGCAGTTCTGAAGGCTGGAACGTCAGGATCCTTGGTCTGTGGAAGTGTCATCTGATCTCTGCTTCATCTTCACACGTCATCCTCCCCGCGTCTCTGTGCCCAGTTTTCCTCTTCTCGTAGGGCCACCAGTCACGTTGAATTAGGACCCACCCTCATGACCTCATTTTACCTTAGTTACTTCTGTACAAACCCCACCTCTGAACAAGGCAGCATTCTGAGGTACTAGAGGTTGGTCTCCAAAGTATCTTTTTTGGGAGGACACAGTTCAATTAATAGCATCTCCCATGGGTCCTGTGGCCAGGGTCTCTGGAAGGGCTCAGCAGCTGGTGTGGGTTCCTCATGCAGTTGCAGGTGGGTGGTGGGGGGAGGGGTGTGGCTGTGCCCCGCTGACTGGCCGCCCCTCCTCATGTAGGCCCAAGTCCTCCCACGTGGTCTCTCTCCCTGAGCAAATTTGAGCTTCCTCGCAGTGTGGCCACCAAAAGTTTCAAGAGAGAGCGTCCCAGTGAGCAACAGGGAAGCCACTCCTCTTCTATGAGCTAGCTTTGGAAGTCACGTAGTGTCACATCTGCCAGCCTCTGGGGGCCAGTACAGTCACTGGCACTTGCTGAGTTTTAAGGGATGGGCAAGTGGACCCCCCCCCCCCCCCCGCCGCTCATGGGAAGAGCTGTTGCAGCATCTCTGGAAGACACAATCAGCCATAGGGATGGTGGAGCCATAAACGGAAACAGGGCGTGACGGCGTAGGGAACTCCTGTTCCTCAGTGCGGGCTGCCGGGAAACACAGGGACTGGGCACCAGGCCTGCATGAGGAGCTGGGAGGGCTTCCAGAGGAGGCCAGGCTGAGACCAAAGCGGGGTGAGCAACTGTTAGCCGGACAAGGATGAGGGGGGTGGTCTCAGCAGAGGCACTGACTGTGCCAAGGCCAGGAGGCCCGAGAAAGCATGCACTCTCTGCAGGAAGCTGGGATTCCGCTGGGCAAGAGCGCTCTCCCAGCTCCCCCGGCAACTCCTCCAGTCCCGGGTCCCGGTAGGAAAACCTGGAGTAGCTGCTGTGGGTTCCGTACCACACATTCAACCCGGACTTATATTATGACTCTCCTGCCAAGGCGGGGATGCTTGCTCTGTTCATGTGACTCCATGGCAGCCGTTCTTCTGAAATCGACTCGATATGTGTCTAGGTCAAGGGTCAGCCAACTTTTCCGGTGAAGGGCCAGATAGTAATACCTCAGCCTGTAGGGCATACGTTCACTGTCATGACCATGCAGTGCGGCTGTTTAGCACAGAAGCAGCCCTGGACGGTATGGAAATGAATGGGCCGGGCTCCAGAAAGAACCGTATTTACGAAAAGAGGTGGAGGGTTGGACTGGCCCACAGGCCAGCTGTTGCTTGTTGACTCCTGATCTGAAGTGAATTTTCTTCTGGTCGGAACTGGATCCTGGCATCCAGCACTTACTGTGTGTGACTCTGAACATGTCGCCCAACCCCTGTGAGGCTGTTTCCTTTTCCACAAAACGTTTTCATTTTAGAAGGCGATACTGTCCCTGTCACAACCACAGTAAGTCCTCTGTTAGAGTCCTCGATGGTTTCAGCATGGCCGTAGTGAAACCGCACTAACAAACGACAACAGCCAGGGCCTGCCGCACGGAGGTCTGCTGCTGCGAGGCCGGGAGGACCCGGGGGGAGAGGAGGAGACGAAGCACGTGAGTCACGTGGACGGTGGAGCAGCACTAGGGTTAGAGACTTGGATGTTGCTGTAGCAACTCTTAGACACACTTCCTAGTTGTGACCTTGAACTGCCCGGGGTCTCAGGGTCTTCATGTGTAAAATAGGAATAAACATGGACCAGGTGGCGTTACGGTGAAGACTGAACGAGATTGCCTGGCGCTGCACGTTGCGGGGAGGGCGGACGTCCCATCTGGGGGAGCCAGCTAAGCAATTGGAACTCCATCAGGAAGATGTGGGGGCCACCTCACTAAGTGGAGGTGAGGGGTCCGGGCTGGATGCGCTGGGCAGCTGTCTAGGCAGATTATTTAATACATGTCTATTGATTTAATAATTTACAGTCAGTGGTGTTTGGAGATGAAAGAATGAGGTAGCAGGGGCGTCCAACCGGTGGTCCATGGACTGCATGTGGCCCAGGGTGGCTATGAATGCGGCCCAACACAAAATCATAAATTTACTTAAAACCTTTTTGTTTGCTCATCAGTTTTCGTTAGCGTTTGTGTATTTAATGTGTGGCCCAAGACAACTCTTCTTTCGCTGCGGCCCAGAGACGCCCAAAGATCGGACACCCCCGCTAGAGGCATGCCGATCCCGTATCTGCACAGGGGTGTCTCGGTCAAGGTGGCATTGAGTTTGGCCAGCTGGCTGAGGACGGAGGCCACCACAGCCCCTCTGAGCTTCCCCTCCCTGGTGGGTTGGAGCTGGGGAGCAGGGCGGACGCTCGCCTTGCAGGGCCTTCACCCCAGACACCACTTCCTCCCCAGACGGGTGCTTCCTCACTCTCAGCACAGAGGCGGCCCCTCCCACATGAAGGAAAACAGGGTGCCAGCCCCTCATGGAGAATGCGACATTCCTTTAAAGCAGGCCAGTTGTTTTACAGCCCTGCTTTGGAGGACTTCAAAAACATAAAGGCTCTACAATCAAAGGCTTCCTGTTATAAATTCATTTCTACACCTCAGGTACTTGGTGGGAGGGGGAAGGCTAAAACTTAGATTCCCTGAAAAGTGATTGAAAATGCTCTACAAATGCCCTGCCTGGTCTCAGAGAGCTTCAGGTTTGCTGGGGAGTTTTGGAGGCTTTTCACACATTCAGTCATTAATATTTCTGATGTTTGGAACTCTTAGGTGCCTTAAATTATATACATACATACATACATACATATATATATATTTCAAGGGCTGTTGACAACCAAGTGCATAAAAAGAAATTTACAATGAAAAATGGATCTTTACAGTCTGACCCCTTCACCCTAAGGATGAAAAAGCCAGGATCTGAGACCGAGTGGCTGCTTGTGGTCAACAAATGGTGACCGACAGAACTAAGTGGGAGGTGGGTGTGCAGTTCTCCTTGATGGTTTTAGAAAGAGAAATGGGCTTATGGGCACCAGGGGATGTCCTCTCTGACTCCTTTAAAACAAAAATCCTGATTACAGAAGCAATGTGTATTTATTCGAGAAAATTCAGAAAACTCCTACGAGCCAAAGGAGGAGAGAAGAAATTGCCTGGGATCCCAACACCCACAGACCACCCTTTGGCCTTGGGCCTCTGCTCTCTTTTCCCGGCTCAGTTATCTACCCGAGGATACAGACCTGCATTTGGAGGTCGGAGAAGACACTATGGGTGCCCTCCCCTCTGGGTTCACCTGCAGCTGCAGTGTCTTGTCCCCGCCCAACTCAGCCCCAATCCTCTCCACTCCTTCCCTTGGAGGCCCTCTTCTGCCCTTGTAGCTACAAAGAAGGTTGGGAGAAGGAAATTGCCTTCACAGCCTCAATGGCAGAGGCAGGCCTGGAAGACAGGACGTGGGGATGAACGTTGACTAGGTGGCCAGTACGTTGTCTGATGAGTTTGGACCTGGATTTCCAAAAGATCCCTGAACCCTGCAGATGGAGTCAGTTCCCTGGCTGAGGCAGCCCCCACCCTGGAACATTCTCTCCCTCATTCCTGTTTGGCTGATATCTTCAGATCTCACTCTAAGCTCCTTTAGGAACGCCCCCCCCACCCCGCCCCCAGCCAACTCCCAAGTCTGACACAAGTACCTTCTTTGCCTTTCCCAGCCCAAATGCTAACTCCTGAGTGGCACTACTCACCCTGCACTGGGACTGTTCTCCCTTCCCTACAGATCGCCAACACTTGCCGCGCTTGACGAGAAGCTAAAGTTAGCCGCCCTGGCGTGTGCGCTGCATTGCGTGGCTGTGGTGTGAATTCGCACCCCAGCGCTGAGTGAGCACTCTCTCTTGGCCTGCCCCATATTTAACTCCCGTGAGCACTCTCTCTTGGCCTGCCCCATATTTAACTCCCGATGACGCAGATGCGAGGACAACATCAGGATGCGCTGTCACTCGCTGCAGCACGGTATTTTAAATCACTCTCCTTCGTTCCCATATTCTGTACTCAGCACCTGAGATTGTGCTCCAATGGCCGTGGCTGGAGTAAAAAGTGCATTCAGTCACAGGGACTTCCCATCCACGCTAATCTTATCCCTAAGCCTAAGGGGTGTGAGCCCGTGCTCACCTGCTGCCTAATCCGGACCAAACCGGAAAAAAATCCCCCTCAACCTTCCCATTTCCAAAGGGCCAGAGGCTTGGTGTCAGGCCATTGAAACATCTGTCGGCTGAACTGAAGTTTTCAGTTGTCATTCTCGGGTTTCCTGTTGAGGAGACAGGCGTGGGCTCCGTGGGTGGACACGTCACATGTCACACTCGCATGGCAGAAAGCCATCCCCACAGGAGCGTCGTTCCAACTCAACGGGCAGACGCGGATGTGCCCAGAAAATACGCGCAGGCAGCGACAGGCTTGTGCGCAAGGGTTTCAACGGTCCTTCCGCACATCTTCCAGGGGGGTTGGATGATTAGGGCATTAAACTAACGGTCTGACACATGATCGAAATAAGCAGCACCCCAGCGGGGCCCATGCATGCCGGACACGCCGGCAGTACATGCATATGGTTTCAAAATACAGTTGGAGCTACAGCAAATGCATGGGGTTTTGGAATGGTTTGCTTTACAGTTCCCTTAAGTAACATTATCTTGTTAAAGACATTAACCTCAGGCCTTTGCTGTTATATATTTGCTTTTATTGTTTTCATCCTGGGAGCAACTTGTAGGAGAGACAGTCGTCAGCGAAAGAGGGGTCAAGGGTCATGAAAACATTATTTTCAAGGTGGCTGAATGGTCGCCTGGGGAACGCTTGCCAATTATGGGAAACAGACATTGCCTTTCAGAACCTCCTTTATAATTTGAAAAAAAATTTATGAAATCTCAAACATTAATAACCATTTCATAGTTCTCCCTAGCATGAGACAGCCTCGGGGAAATGCCTCCTCTGATACCACTTTTTCTTGGAAGAAAACCGCAGATCGGCGCATTCTCCCAGCAGGGCCAGGACAGCCCCTCGGCCTTAGGCGCGGGGCTAGCTCTGCAGTGACGGCCCCCGGCAAGGGCTGCAGCCCCTACTGCCTATGTCGCTGGAAAATAAACCTTCACGTTCGTGTGGGCTTTTTGGGTGGTATCCCCAGACAGAACACGGGTTTGGGCTTTCGGGCAATCCACATATAAGATGCCCAGACCCCTGTTTTCTCATCAGTAAAATGGGGGATTCGGAGGGAGTGCAGGGGAGATTCTAGATAATAAGGCAATGAGTCACCCGTCATTGAGGTCTGCTTCACCTGCAGCTGATCATTTTGGCTGCTCCAGTTGGGGAATCTCCTGACCTCATTCATTCCCTTCTTGATTTTAGATAAAAACGGACACAGGTATTATTGATGAGTGTCTGGGGTTCGTATACCAGGCACTGAAAGATCATACCCGTTGTCTTCACCGCCCTGCAAAGTGGGAGGCATCCCCCAATAAGGAAGCTGAGAGGTGAGACTACCTGCCAAGGGCCCCTGGGTGGGCAAGATGCAGAGACCGATTTTGACCACAAGTCCATCCCACCCCAAACCTGGGGTGTTTCCATTGCAGCACACTGCCTTCCACTTGCTTATTCCAATGAGCTGCCAGATCTTTGGAAACCCTCTTTATTTGAGGCCCAAATTGTCCACAAGCCTCTGGCGGATCAGGAAGGAAAAGTCCAGGGAGGTGTGGCTGGTTGTGGGGGGACATCCTGATCAATCCCCTCACCTATATGGCACCAGCTACACGAGGACATTTCACGAGTAGTCATTTCCAGTCATTTCCACACTACTCCTTGAAATCATCCCCGAAGCTTAAGAGAGATTTTGTGGTGCTCTGGGGTACAATTCATTCTCAACTGTGACAGGGCGAGCTCTCTCCCTTCCTTCTCAAGGCCAGCCTTGTGCAGGAATAACTTGGAAGACAAAGTGGGGCGCACATTAATCCTAGGGAAGGGCCTCTTTCCAGGAGTCCGAGCGGGATTTAGCTCCCTCGTCCCACTTCCCCTCTCCTTCCTTCCTTTCCAGGCCTCGCAGATGGCTGGCCCAGCTTCCTAGGTAATTGGAATAGTCCACCTTGGAACACCGTCGGGGTCTTAGTGATCAAAAAAGCCCCTAAGACACCAGAACCCTAGTTAAGAAAGATTTTTGGAAAAACCTCTCGATTCTGCCCAGATACAACTCTTGGATGTGTAAATTGGTTCAGCTTTTCTGGAAGGTGATTTAGCCATATCTACCCAAATTGAAAGTATGAATAAACAGTGACTTGAATTCCCCACTGTCAGGGATTTATAGAAAGGAAATAATTAAGGGTGTGGGCAAAGAGCTTTAACTCTTAGATGTTCGCTGGGGTGATGTTTATCTAGCTATCCAACCCTGAGGAACCGGGGGAAGAGGCAGGGACCAAACTGCAGGGGAATTCTGTCCTGTGAAATGGACAGACATCCCTGCTCGAGTGTTACAAGAACAATGATAGAAGCTGCTTTCTATTCACCTGTTTATTAGTGTGTGTGTGAGAGAGTGTGCATGTGTATGTGCAAAAGAGAGCTGTGTGTCTCTGTGGACAGAGTACAGATCCTACAATCAGGCTAGCTGAGTTCACACCACAGTTCTATCACTTACCCGTGTGGCTCTGAACAAGTCATTCCGTCTGGGTTCAATAAAATGGGGGTGGTAACAATGCAGACTGGAAGATTTGTGTACGGATGAAAATAAGACAATGCATGTAAGGCTCTAAGAAAAACAAGTGCTCAATAAATGCCGCAAAACATGTTTTAAAGTCTTGAAAATAGTTATCTCTGAATGGTGGGATCACCCACAATCTTTTAGCTTCTTGCTTCTCTGATTTTTCTAACTGTTCTGCTGTTAACAGATAACATAGATGTGCACGAACATGAAAAGTTTTATCCATAGGTACTGGCAAGGACAACCCTTTGTGTCCCCCTGCTCACATGGGCTCAATGAGCAAAGCTGAGTGAGCCAGCTGAGACGGGAAGGTGGCTGTCAGCACGGGGTGAGGATGGCAGGTGTAAAGGGCGGACCAGCGATGCTTTGAATGTGATGCTGCAGTGAAGTCACCTGCCCAAAGCCCCACACTGGCAAGTGGCACAGGCCGGGTCAGCCCAGCAGGGATCGTCCGCCCCGTCCCCTCTAGCCACCAGGCCGCACTGCCCGCTACTAAAGCGCAGGGCTCAGAGCTCAGCCTGAGGACCTCCACCTGTCTGAGCTGGGTTGGGCTCGGCCACCTCCCAGCTTCGTGACACTGGGGAAATGTCCTGACTTCTCTGAGATTTGGTTTCATGATCTGAAAAATAAGGGAAATAATAACAGCAACCTCATGGAGCTGATGTGAGGATTAACCAATCCGGCCAGGCTCAGCAACAGGAAACAAAACAGGAGAGGCCCCTGCCTTCTTGGAGCCTAGACGGTAGCATGCAAGGCCAGTGATAACCGCATGATCAACCACATCGTTGTAAGACTCACACTCTCACTGTCGAACGAATGGTAATGAGCGTCCGCCCAGTGCCAGGCATCATTCCCGGCATCAGGCACACAGCTGCAAACAAGAGGATCAAAAGTCCCTGCCTCAAGCCGGTGGCTCGTGAAGTTTTCTGTCTGCAGGTTATATTCCATAAAAATTTACTTTAAAAAAATCCCTGCCTTTTTAAATGCAAACAGTTTGTGAATTTGCATTAGAGTACATAAGTGTTCATTGCTCTAGTCTTTCAAGTGTGACTTTAAAATTTTTCAAAGTAGAACATAGGGGAAGGTGTAGGATCTCTGCTTAATTCTAGGGGGTGGGGGACAGATAAAATAAATGAGAAAGCAGATAGGATGCCAGTTGGTGGTAAGTGGTGTGGAGTAAAGTTAGGCAAGGAAAGGACATGGACAGAGCCAGAGAGGTGGTTTAATTTTAAATAGAGTGGTCAGTGACGGCCCCATTAAGAAGAAGGCCTCTGGGCAAAGGCCTTGGTGTTCTGTCCCGAGCCCTCAGCCCATTGCTCTGGGACTGGCCAGTGGACTGACTCACCCAGGCCCCCTGCCTCCTGACTTCCTGTTGGGTTCAGTCTCCGGGAGGCAGCAGGAAGGGATCAGGGGCAGAGCAGAGGAGAGTGATTGTGTATCTCTTCCCAGCCTCAGGAACATGTCTCTGCAGGTGGCTGTGTCCCCCACAATGAGAGTCTGTGGCTCTAGTTCTCAAGAACACTCTCTCTTCCACTTTTCCCGACAGCCTCAGGAGTGGACACCTCCCTGCAGTTGTTCCTGAGGGTGCCACCATCCCCTACCCTTCTACCTCTTTCATTCAAATATTGGGAGTAACTCTCATCTCCTGCTTTGACCCTGAATGGAAAAGACCTGGAGCAAGTGAGGGAGCAAACAGAAAAAGGCATCTTGGAGAAAGCAGTCATGCACGTGGCAGCTAGGGCAAAGGCCTTGGGGTGAGCATGTGCCTGGCATGTGTGAGGATCAGCGGGGAGGCAGGTACAGGGGAGTGAGGTGCACAGAACTTGGAGTGAGTAATGCACAGCTGGTCAAGTGTGAGTGGCCAGGGAAGGCTTTGTAGGAGGCAAAGCTCAGAGAACCCGAGAGATGGAGGTGGGAGGCAGGCAACACAAATCATGCTGGCCTCAACCAGCTGTCTGCAGGTTGAATATGGTGGTGCACAGGCTGAGCGCTCATTAGCAGAGCTGACATAGCTGGGCGGTAAGGTGGAAGAGCCCATGGGATAGGGCCAGGTGAGGGAGGCCTGGGAGCCCAGGGGGAGTGGTCCAGCACCAATGCCACAGAACACTGACATGCAGAAATGGGGTTACAGAAGGATGGCGGTCTGAGGCTGGGAGCACAGCTGTTAGCCAAATGAGCTGCGAGGGGATGAAGTTGGGAGGAGAGAAGGGAAGGGCCCGATTCAGGATGCTTTTTGCAGGTAAAGCTGGGAGAACGTGATGACTGAGTGAGCGAGCCTGGGGATGGATGGGAGAAGTACACTAGGTCATGAGTCAGCCGGGTACCTGGGCTCCAGGGAGACAGGTTGGGTTTGACTCTTGCCTCTGCCTTTTACTAACGGCATGACTTCCTGGGGCTGCCTCCTGAATGAGTCTCCCAGGGATGCCACAACAACGTACCATGGTGGGAGCTTCAGCAACAAAAATTTATTATTATAGCTCCGGAGGCCAGAAGTCCAAAGTGAATGGGTAGGCGGGACTGGTTCTTTCTGGAGACTCAGAGGGAAAAATGTGCTTGTGCCTCTCTCCCACTGCTGATAGCTGCCAGTGGTTGGCACTCCTTGGCTTGTAGCCGCATCCCTCCCCTCTCTGCCTCCACCTTCACCTGGGCTCCAGTGTGTCTCTCCGTGGTTGCGAAGGTCAGGTGAGCTCAGGCATGGAAGGGGCTTAGCACAGCGCCCAGCTTACAGGATGCCTTCAACAAGTGACAGCCTTGAGGGTCCTAGACTTTCCATGCTCTGCTTTCCAAATGGGTGTGTGCCAGCATTACCTTCCCCCAATTTCTCTACTTTAGACAGGTTGACACTGAAATCTGAACCCGTACCCAGCTCAGCGCCTCCTCTGCACAGCTCAGGAGTCCTTCCATCCCTTTTGCCTTTTCCTCCATGGCTGTAGAGGACAGAGGGAAGGAAAAGAGGCTCAGCATACTCCCAGGGGGTGGGGAGGAAGCAGGTATGGAGGGTGCCGTAGGCTGTGGGGATAGCAAAGTGCCGCAGACATAAAGCACTTTCCAGTTTCAGATTTTCCATTCTCGACTCAGAAGCTCTTTCCCCAGGACATGGAGGAAAGCTACAGTACCCAGCAGCACGCCAGGTAAACCCAGCTCCTGTGGGCTGGCAGGGAACCTGGGCACCACGTGTGACACGGTGCATGGGGAAAGGCGCCCTGCTGCTTCGAATGAACATCTGGATGGGGCACGTCAGGAAGCAGGCTCCAGTGACCAGCTCCAGCTCATGGAGGCAAGTCTGCAGTTGGCTGATGGGGAGACTTGAACCCTGAGAGGGAGGAAGGAGCTCAAAGGTAGGACAGGAAGATGGTTGCCCTCTGATCCCCGCATAGCCTATTGCTTGGCCATAGTCTGTACCAAAGAATAGTAAACATCTTTCCTTATCGGTGATCATGAAGTTGAGGGCGAGGGCTTTCTAAAATGGCAGTTGATGCGGATAAAGTTCTTCTTAAATGAGAGCTGCTGTTAGTTCCCCAGGTTACTGAAAAAGCTGGAACCAGAACCTGGGTCTCTAGACTCCCCTCACTGCCCTCTTTCTTCCAGGTGCCAGGCCCAAGATGCTGAGCCAGTTTATTTACTGCGGCTGAGGATAGTGGTGGGCCAATGTTCCTGGGCTCACCCTTTCTTCGTGAGCATTTAGGACACACACCCCCTGTGTCCCGTGCACCATGCAGGAGGCTGTGCACATGAGGAAGAAGCCCAGCCCAGCCTGAGGCCTCAGTGGGTTTGCTGTCTGGCAGTAAGGATGCTGGGGTGAGGCCACGCTGAGGGTATGCCAAAGCAGAGTGAAACAAGTCAGGAGGGCTTCTTGGAGGAAGGGATATCTGAGGTGAATCTCTTAAGGTACCTTAGAGATGCCAAGTCACAATGTAAGAAGAGCATGGAGCCTCATGAAGCCAGAAGAATAAAGACTAACCTCAGGACACTCTGAGACATTTCCCCCATTATGTCAAAGTACCCTCCTGTGGGGGAGACCATTCCAACCCGAGGACCTCCTCTTGCACCCAGTGAGTCAAGGCTCTGGGCAATGATTTGTCACCCTCAATAACAGCTCCCGGGAGGCAGTGTGAAAGGCATTGCCCAACTGGCAAAAAGTTAGTGATATCACAAGCCAGACTAGCAAGGTGCAGGAGTGGGGGTGGAGCAGGGAGGGAAGGTGACGCAGTGGCCTAAGCAGCAGGGACAGGGAGAGATGAAGTCAGGTCAGAAGACAGGCTGGCTTCAGGTCTTGCTTCCTGACAAATGACTTCATTTCTTTGAGCTTTAGATTCCATCTCTTTAAAATGAAGACCAGATTAGGTACCGTGGTGATTGGGAAAATTCAACAAGGCTCTCTGTTAGTTGGAAGTACTCTGTGTGTTAGAAAAACCCAAATAACAGTATAGCAGTTTCTCTCTCACACAGCAACCTGAGCTAGGCGGCCAGCCCTGACTTCAAGGAGGTTGTGGGTACCCAACTTGCATGGCCCCAACAGGCGAGCAGGGGAGGACGCTCGCCCTGAGTGGCAGCTAGTGCTATTGTGACACCTTCCTGGAAATACCTGGATTGTGGATAACAAACCACCCCAAAAGTTAGTGATTTAAAACAACAAGCACGTATTTAGCTCACAAGTCTGTCTTTTGGGCAAGGCTCCCAAGAAGGCTTATCTCTGCTTTACTGGGCATCAACTGGGGCAGCTGGACTGGATGCCAAAGGGTTCCCGTACAAAATGGCGCAGTGCAGGTCTGGCTGGGGTGGTGCTGGCTGTCAACTGGGAGTTCAGCCCAGCTGGAGGCTTCCAGCTTGGTTCCTCCCCACATGGATCTCCTAATCTTCCCCACATAATGGTGTCCAAGTTCCAAGAATGGAGGGCCCAACAGGACCCCGTAGAAGCTGTTTCTCCTCTTATGGCCGAGTCTGGGAAGCCGCATAGCTTCACCTCCACTGCAGTCACAGGCCCACTGAGATCCCAGGTCAGAGGAAAGGTCCTCACCTATGGGGTAGAACAGTAGAAGAAGAGCATGTGGAAGGGGGGACTTTGTTGTAGCCATTCGGGGAAATACAATCTACCAAATGCCTAATAGAGAATCTGAAAACGAGAGGGGGATGTTTGCACACACCGTAAGACGCCATCCTTCCTTCTTTCTGGCATGGTGTGGTCAAATCGGGAGGTGCAGATCACTCTCCGCTCCCAAGTCTGTGCCCTGACTTGGGAAATAGAGGACGGATGATTCTGAGAATCATCCCAGGTGGGTTAAGCCAGATTTACACAAATTAATGAACTTCCACAAATAATCCCAAGATCTTTTAGAGACAAGGGTTGCTGACTTTCTGTTTCCAGAATGGCTTATCTTATTCAATGAGACACACCAAAATCCAGAAATGGAAGACCAGCCTCTGTAAATAAACATTCCCATGTTGAGTTGTCCATTAAAGGTCACCAAGGATGCTATAAAGCAGGAGTTTCCTGCTTTCCAATTCACTATAATCAGAATATATACAGGCCCATTTTTAAAGAAAGAAATGACACCCAGGGTAATTTTGAAATAAAGGCTAGGGATGGGTAGCCATGTAGGGGTCCAAGGCCACCTGGCCTTTCTCTGCACCCTGCAGAGAAAGGGGTACCCCTTGAATATGGCCTGGTCTGTTAGGCCCCAGGAAGCACCCTCTGCTCTTCCCAGCAGCCTCCCAGCTTAATGAAGCCCTTGTCATCTTGAACTTGGTCATGAGTCAACCTAAGGCTCCATTTCTCCTGATCTCCCTCCATTTGGCCCCCTGGAGCAGGTGTTTGCCGAGCTCAAGGTCTCTCTGCTTACATAACCCTTGTTCCATTTGGAAGGATGAAAAATCTCCCTGGGGTTTATTGTAAACAGGCTTACGTTTGCCCAAACACAAAGAGGAAAGGTCAGATTATTCATGCGTCTCCCCCCCCCCCCCGCCTGCCTCTCTCCACCCCCCACCAACCGCAGACACATCCCCCCCTCACCCTGACATCTGGGCAGCGGTCAGAATCTGTGCCCAACCTTTCTACCAGTCCATCCGGTACACAGAACCCAGTGATGGGAGCCAGCGCCAACTTGGCAGCCCTGACGAGTTTACCGGCCCTGTTTGGGGAACCATTTCCACTGGGCCTCCAAGAGGAGGAGAGAGGGAGTGAGGGTGGGGAGCGGGGGAATTTCTTGACAAGCCGCCATGAGTAGAGGCTTGCTCATGGAAAGACAATCTTTTATGATGACAGAAACGGAGCCAGGGACTGACGGTGAGGGGCCAGCATGTTTCATGCAGGGAGGGAAGGGCCTTTTGCTCCACAGGCCACTGTGATGCCAGTAACATCCCCACTTGAACTCACCCGTGTGTGTTGTACTCGGGGCACTTTATACAGGACCTCCTCAGAGAGAGTGCTTCCTGGCCCATTTCACAGAGGGGAAGCTGAGGGTAGGGCTCAGCAAGGACGACTAACTAGTCTGAGCTCCACTGGGCTGGGGCGCCTTGGGGACCCACTTCCCAGATGGCCATCAAGCTGTTCCTAATTCAACTGGAGTGGGGGGCCAGATGGATGAGCTCAGCCCCCCCACTCCATCCTTGTCCTGTGAGTCTTCAGAATTTAGTGTCCATCCTGACCAGACACACAGATTGCTCAGGCCATGCTCTCAGGCTAAACTAGAGGGACAGTCAGTGGGGCTCAGGACCCGCATATGTGTACCCTGATGGCATGGGGCACACCTGGGGCTAATGCTTGGATGCTGGCCCTGGGGGGAGCTGGCCACCGTAGGTAGGAGGGTCCAGACAGCTTGTGGATGGCGTGAGGTCCAGGCCATGAGGATGGCTTAGCAGACACAAAAGAAGGCAGAGGTGGAATCTCAGGATCTCAGGATCTCAGGAGGGCTGCAAGCTCTCTGCTCACCTCTGGTGGCTTTGGACATGTTAACTGGTATCCCCAGGCCACAGTGTCGCCACCTATGAAAGGGCTGAGCCAGGGCCTGGGGAAATCCTGTGTGGGGAAGGGCGAGGTGAAGGCAGGAGGCAGGAGGCAGCTGGTTCCTGGACACTTTACTCTCCCATCTAATCCACATCATCATCGCACCAGACCAAGTAGTCACACGCCTTGGACTGCCCCAGGTGGGGCTGGTCTCCAATCAGCACCCTGCCGGGAGCACTCCTCTGGGGCCCTCCACGCCACGCTCTGTGGAGATTACTGGCACCCACCAGCCTGGATAGGCCCATCTCGCAGGAGGAGGGATGGAAAGAGGGGTGCTGTCCACAGACTCCGCTGAAGAGCTTGCAGGGAGATCGTTTGCTACCCTGCTCTGTTTTATTTGTTCTTTTGGGGAAAAGATGGAAAGTGTGAAACTGTCCATATGAATGGCCAAGCCTCACCCTTTGTCACTTACTCAGATGGAAGCTGGGAAGGCTGCTCACTCTGCCCAGCCTCGGTTCCCCATCTGCTAATGGGATTCATGACCCTTCACCTGGATTGAGACAGCCCCTGGTTCGGGTCCGGGCGGCACCCCTCACCCGGCCACTGCCTAGTGACTTGGAAAAGTTATTCAACTCTGCAAGCCTCAGTTTCCCTGTCTGTGCAGTGGGGATGACGTTGACCCCACATCAGACACATTGAGAGTGGTTTTAAGTGTCTGAGTATTTTCTAAGTTCTGGGTCTTAGCAAATGCTCAACTGAGAGAGAGTAACAGCTGCTGTTGTTTCCATGGCGATGATGAGGGTGGTAGCTTGGCCTCACTCTCATTACATAGTGCCCAGGTCCTGAGGTCCGGACTGCAGGCAGACGCAAGCTCCTCACAGGATGTGCTCCCTCCTCTCCTCCCTAAAGGAGCAGAGGGTGGCAGTGCTCTCCCTGTCTTCTGTCATCTCAGCGCCACATAGCCCCCACCCCACTCCGGCCCCTCCACCCCCAACCCGACTCACTTCCTGGGGTGGCTGGTCCCCTTGGAATGTGCCTGGGCTGGGGTCACCTGAGTATTTGCTCATCCTACATACGGCTTCCATAAACACAGGAAATGCGGTTTTATTCTCCCGGCACGATAGCATGAGACTCTGCTACATGGGACATGCTCCTTCCAGGAAAAGGCCCTGAGTCCAGTCTCCAAACTGACCCTCCCTGGATTCCACACGTGGTCAGGCCCAAATCTGGCTCACCAGGAGGGAAACTCTCAGCCTTGTGGGGTTCTCTAAAAGTGTGGGGGGCAATGATGTCACACTCCAAGGTTACTCTTATACAAAGTGATATATTCTGACTAGTGATCATGCTCTGGGTAAATGCTTTTTGCACAGATGGATGGATGAATAGATGAGTGGGTGGGTGGATGGATGCATTAATGATATTATGGAGAAGAAGAAACTTGCTCAGAATCCTTTAACTTTGTTTTGTTTTTGTGCTTGAGGAGGTGAAGTTTTAATTCTTGGGTGAGAGGAGGGGGAGGTAGCTGGAGGTACTGGCAGTACCTGGCAGAGCCACTGTCCACCACCCACGTGCACACGTGTTAATGAGAGTTAAACGAAGGAAGGCCGGTTGCATTTCTGTAGTGGCCCCACCTCATTAAAACCTTAACTTTCGGATAAAATGTCAGCCTCAGAGTCGAAGCAATCTGATACCGACAAAAACATTAAATAAAACAAAAATTGATGTGTGAGTGGTAGACAGAGTGAGATGGACAGAGGGACAGGTGCAAGATCAAGCACAACTCGTGAGGTGTAAGCTGGAGAATCCAGGTGGGGATGGATATATGAGTGGTTGCTATACATGTCTTTCAACTTTTCTCTGTGTCTGAACATTTCCATAATAGAAGTTGGGGGACACAATGCCCCCCAACCCCAGGTGGTTCTTTCCCAAAGAGCAAAAGCTGATTTTCCCATAGGCCCTTTGGGCCTGGGTGAGTGGAGCGACTGCTTGACCCTCCACAGCAGCACCCAGGAAGACGCCAACAATGGCACCTTGGGGACAGCCTTGTACTGGGGACAGCTGGGGACAACCCAGTTGCAGGGCTCCAAGAACCAGCTTTTTGTCAAACTCTGCAGAGGTGACCGCGGGTGAGAGGTGTTCAGCCTCCTCCTTCATGAGGACACCTCTGCCACAGCTTCCTCTCCCTCCCTCTCCTTCTTCTTTTCTCTACCCAGGGACATGCTGATCGATTTAGGAGAGAGAAGGGAGGGAGAGAGAGAGGGAGAAAAATATTGATGTGGAAGAGAAACATCGATCAGTCACCTTTCGTATGTACCCCAACTAGGGACTGAACCCGCAACGTAGGCATGTGCCCTGACTAGGAATCAAACCCGTGACCTTTCGTTTTACAGGATGATGCTCAACAAACTGAGCCACACCAGTCAGGGCTCTCTTCTTTTTTTATCTACCTAGAAGCTTCTAGAATCTGGTTCCGCCAATCAGACTACCAATGGCCAGTTGCATTTCTGTAGGGAGCTGCAAACATGCATCATTAACACCTTAAACAGAAGCATTTGGTTTAAATAATTAGACTCCAGAGGTTAAGTCTGATGCCTGTAAAACATTTTTTTTAATAAAAATATGAATAGAGGCCTGGATAAATGGACAGATACCTGATAAATTAATTTCTCAGGCACTTTTGTGGGATGGCTGTACATGGCTGAATGTATTTTGTTTAAAACAAACCTCTGTGGCATTAGGATTATGATTCCCATTGAACAGATGGGGAAACAAAGCACACTGAGAGTGTTTTTAAGTAGTGTCCAAGGACTCCCAGCAGCTCTGAGTTCGAGCTTGAACTTGAACCTAGGCAGGCTCGCCACACACTTGATGTGCCTGGTTTGCCCCATATTTGAGGTTAACTCCACTTCTCTTCCTCCTCAGGCTTGTGGCTGAGCCAAGCGCACCGTCTGGACAAAGCTCCTGCCTAGGTCCAGCCAGAAGCGGTGGCCCCAGTGACTTCCATCCCCTCCAGAGCTCAAGCACCCCACCCTCCCACGCTGTGCAACACCCACCAGTGCAGCCAACACCAAGTGCCCTACACCAAAGGTCAAGACCCTGTCGGTCAGCGCTCCAAGGGGCCCGGGTTCGGGGACTGTGGCCCCAGTCAGTCAGGCCTGAGGACTCCAACCACCTTGATGAATGGTAGGGGCAACAGAGACGTCAGAGAGGTTTCCCTTCACAGGCAGTGAGGGGAAGGCTCAGATGTGGGAGGTGAGTCACCCTAAAAATCCATAATAATAATAACGCCAGGCACGGACCCATGTCTCTGCCAAGCCAAACATACAGTAGGGTGGGGCAGGGCTGTTACACAGTTTCTAGATCTCTCAGGCCATTTATGAGGCTGGTGGTCTGTGTGCTAAGTGGGCAGTATGGTCAATTCTATTGCATCTGGGACCATTCCAGGCCTTGGTGGTTTGAAAGAAAAACCAACTGTGCAGAAGAACAGTGCCATGCCCGATGTCCCCAGATACAATTTTCTTCGATGACTCTGTCAATCCACCCACTTTTTAGATGGCTGTTGGCCCGAATGCTGTTCTTCAGCTGCGGCCCAGCCATCCTTCCCTCAGCTGGTCCTGCATTCACTCCACGCAGCAGTTCATTTCTCTTAAAGGTGATGGTGGGGTGGGGGGTGGGGGGTCTCTGCTTGTGGGAAACCCTTCAGTTCAAACTTCCTCAATCCTGGCTGAACGTTAGAATCATCCAGAGAGTTCTACAAGCTAGAGCTGCCTAAGGCTACCCCCAAATTCAGACTCAGATGGTCCAAGGTTGGGCACAGGAAGCAGTATTTTAAAAATAACCCCTTCCCAAGTATTGAAAGGGGGCCGGAGTGGGGAGAACCATGGCTGTTCTAACTCTTGGGCCTCAGAGTCACCTGGGGGAGGTAAAGATGAGCATCCCCACTCCCAGCCAGCTTCTGACTCAGTGGGTCTGGGGTGGGACCCGGGAACCCATATCTTTCCAAAGCAGCTTCCCATGCAGGCGGCAGGGAGCGGCCCTCAGGAAACACTGCTGGACCAGGGTGCCTCTCCCCACCCTGGACAGGGTCCCCTGCAAAGGAGGGGAACACAGTCCGACGCCAACTTCCTTGCTCTCACCCTAGCCATCTCTTCCCCACCTGCCCCCTCCCCACTTACCCTTAGAAGAATGTTTCCAAGTGAGGTCCCTGACTGCAGCACCAGCAACACCTGGGAACTCGTTAGAAATGCCAGTTCTTGGGCCCCGCCCCAGACCCACCAGGTCAGAAACCAGGGATGGGAAGCAGTGATATGGTTCAACAAGCCCTGTGGCACGTCCCGAGCAGGCTCCAATGGGAGAACGCCTAACCGAGAAGAAGGAGATGAGGACCAAGAGCTGGGATTTTCGGGAGACCCGTTCCCAGATCCTAGCTGTGAGATCTTGAATAAGACGCTTCCCACCTCTGACCCCATTTCTATAAAAGAACACTGATTCTCGATCTGTGTATAGTCCTTGGGAACTGGGGCACCTCCTTTGCCAATTCCACTTCAGATTTAAGAAGCTCAAATCCAGGGACTTAGGGCAAGTTTTGTCGTCACTCCCTGAGTTCAGATGAGAAAACTGAGACTCAAAGAGCAGTTAGGGGACCTGTCCAGACCTACAGAGCTGATGATGGGTGGTCTTGACCCACCAGGTCTGGGACACCCTCTCTCACCTTGTGGGACCAACCCAAGTCATTCTGAAGTCCATCAGCAGCTTTCCAGGCTCCCCTCACCAGCTACCTCATCACTCCCAAGGCTGTGAGGAGAGGTGTGGGAGACCCTCCAAAGCCAGCAGCTAAAGGAAACGTCAGTTGGAGCCCCTGAGTTGCACCCAGGGATATGGTGGGATAGTAGGGGTATTGCCATCCATGGTGTTCACTATCAAATGACTGCAATGGACCAAACATGGGTGGGTGCCTTGAAAGGGGTGGGGTGATCCTTGGGATGGGGTGCTGGGTACTTCTGGAGAGCACGATTGTCCTCTGGCGCAAACACGGGCTTCATGCTCCCTTGTATGGATGCTGGCGAAGAGTCACAAAACTTAACTGGATGTCAAAAACCTTGAAATTAATACCAAAATAATCCATGATGAACAAAATATCAAATTTCAAGGAAGGACAGAATCTAATACTGAACTTGCACAACACTGCCTCACTTGCCACACCCTAATCTTGGCCCTTGTTCCTATAAAACTTTATTGACAATAACAGACTAACAGCAGGCAGTAGTTTTCCAGTTGATTTTTGAATATTACACTAAAATATTCACTTATCTTGATTACCAAGAATTTTGGAGCTCCCTTAAAATTTGCACCCAGTCCTGCCACCGCCCTGCCTGCCCAAGTCCTGAGGTGCTGCGTGTCCCAGCAGCACTCCAAAGTCCTGCCGCCCCGGGCAGCTCCCCTTCCTCCCCTCACTCAGGGAGCCTGTGTGTTCGCAGTGAACATTCCCAAGCACATTGCTGCTGACGGGGCAAAGCCTTTGCCAGGGGTATTCGCATCAAAGTCTTTTCAACTTTAATGGTGTATGACATTTTTGAGACAAAATATGGTTCGGCTAATCATATTTTAATAGCTCTACCTTTATAAATGGCCCGACTTGGAGTGTATACAGTAATATTTTAATTTCTTAGCTCTGATGAGCATCATTCTAACCAGGTATTCAGTTTCCCCATTTATAAATTTCGCTCCCAGATGTTGGATGCCAGGGAACTCTACAGAGCAACTATACAAACACGATATTTAATATTGGATGTCAGTTTGGGTGTTCCACTCAATTTCCTGGAAAGAGCTCGAAACTCCTCTTATTTGGGGCGGAATGTCCAATCAGTTTCATACTCCGAGACCCTGCCCGGATGGCCATGTAATACCGCATAACTAAGTTCTCTAATTTCTGAAATGCAAATTTGGAGCAGATGTAGGGAAAGTGTGTCATTTATTTCCAAATGCAACAGTTATCAAGCCAAGCAACCAGGAGGCATAGTTAGCAAGGGGCCAAGTTCACGAGCCAGCCCCCCTAAAACAAGAGACTTGCTGGGCGACGACGTCCCCTGTCCGGCAGGAAGACACATGAGGGTGAGCTTGGTGCCTCGTAGCAGCTATTGACAGAGGACGCTAAACTGGACATGAGGGCCCGGGGCAAGTTTTGCACTTGACTTTGAATTTTAAAGATAATCACTGATGCCACGGCAAGAAGGTAGACAGCACACGATCCCACCCCTCATTTTAAACATGAGTCCTTTGAAGTGCAGAGAGTCTCTCTGCTTACCCAGTCACTCATTCTGGCTGAAATCCAGGCTCAGTGCTCCCTTGTCCGTACCCCTCCTAATTTGGGGGACCACATGGTTCTGCGACACTCAAAGGAGGTGCTGTCCTTGGCAACACCTTCTCAGTGGATCGGATGTGGGCAGTTGGCCAAGAAGGATCCCCCCGTGTGCAGAAACGGTGCCGCACCCAGCCTGTGCCCCTTGGGACCGGGTGCGGCCTGGGTGGCATGGCCAAGAGAGGGACATCTCCAGGTTGGAGGACATCTTTCCACTCATCAACTCCTCCATTTCTCGGTTTCCCCCTGCACAGAAGGAGCGAGTGACATGGGGAGGAGGACTCTCAGGACACAAACAGGGCGGAGGGAGTCATGAGTTAAGGCACTCCGAGGGAAACCCGGGTAAATCCCTGACACGGGCACTGAGCGCTGCTCTTGGCCCAGGCATGACTGGGGTGAGATGATAAGTAATGCAAAGCAGGCTTTCCTGAGGGACCTCATAAGGACACCTTGCAAGGCAGGAGGTTCTGGGCTAGCTCTAGCTCTTCCGGGAACGTGGGCAACTCCTGCCGCTCTCTGAGCCTCGGTTTCCCCTTCTGTGAACCAAGGAAGTTGGATACTGCAGTTGAGAAGTCCCTTCTTGTAAGGAGATTTCTCTCTCACCCATCCTGGTGAGGGTGGAGAAAGCAAACAAAGGCCCCTCCTCATTTTCTCTCCAGGATAGAAGGTAACCAGGAGAGAGAAGAACAAGTCCTTTGCGTGTTTGGCCCCAAGTAGAGCTTAAGGAGTCACAGCTGCGATGCCATATGGGGGAAGTGCGTGGGTGGTTCTGGCCTTTCCTGCTTCTTTCATTTTTGGTCAGGCCAAGTTCAGGAGCATCCTCCCTCTCCCCCTGCCAGAGTATCGAGTCACCTCCCTCCTGTCTCCCCCAGCCCTTTCTCCCCTTCTTTCCAGCCCCCAAGCAGCCTAACCTCTGCTGCTGCGAGCCTCGCTGGGGGAAGCGAACCACTCAAGTCTCCCTGTTGTCTGGGCGGTCTACTGCTAATTGGATTGTAAAAGATGATCCTGCCGCACAGCTGTCTGCAAAGCTGGGCCCCAGTGACACGGGATAAATGCAATGCAGACAGTGGGGTGGAGTTACCTGCTGAAACTCTGTGAAGTTGGAGAGGAGCAGGGGAGAAGCAATAAGGGACCTCACCTGGAGCCCCTGTCAGCTGCCGAGACCATTCCTCCCACGCAGACCTCCTCAAACCCTCCAGCTCTGGGGAACCTATGACATCAAAGCTGCCAGAGCCTCTTTCCTCCCCCCAGTCAGAACACTGCTCCCTGGCTCCTCTCCGCAGCTGAGCCAATGAGGCCCATGTCTGGATCCCACTGCTGGACATTCGTTCATTTATTTCCTCATTTGAGCATCACTTAAGTACTGAGAATCCCTGACCTTCTGGCTCTAAGCTGAGCACTAGGAATAAACAGATGGTATGGACAAGTCAGTGGCTCTCCTCCCATGTTTGTCATTCTTCTCCATGGTGACAGAATCCTGGGTTTAGTTGAAGACTTAACCAGATTTAAAGTTTACATTTCCTAGCTTCTCTTGCAGCTAGCTGTGGCCATGTGATTTCACTCTGGCCAATCGTATTAAGCAAAGTGTGGCAGACCCTTCCTTTAAACAACAACACAGCTAACCTAAGCCGCTGGCCCTTTCCTTCTCAGTGCTGTCTGGAATGCAGATGTGATGGCTGGAGCTATAGTGGCCATTTTGAGCGAAGTACCTCTGAGCAAAGAGGTTCCATTGGTAAATTAATAAGACAGATTATGTCATGTCCTTGGGGATGGTATCAAGGAGAGGTACTATACCAGCCCTGACCTGCATTCCTCTAGACTTAGGTGTGAAAGAGGAAAAAAATGCATTCTTAAGCAACTACTGCTTTGGGTTTCTATCGTTTCTAGCTCAAGATAATCAAAACCTGTAATATACTGTTATATACCAGGTAATGGTGCATACCATAATATACACCAGGTAGAGACACTACTACATCAGTGTCATCCAGCACTGGCTACTCAGAGGGCCCCATGGTCCAGTCTTAGGGACCAGATGAGGCTTTCCTAAGGAGACCATGCATGGCTGTGACCTGCAGGGTGTGTTAGCTTGGGAAAGGAAGGTGCCAGGGCATTTCAGGGAAAAGGAAGGCCAGAGGAAGCTGAGTGTGGTATGTTTGGGGAAGCACTGGGTCCTTCAGGGAGGTGGGGGCCCCCTGCTCCGAATCTATGAAATACAAGGATGTTATCCTTGACTCAAAGAGGCTTATTACTTACAGCAAAATGCAAGATCAGCCCTGGTCAGTGTGGTTCACTTGGTTGGGGCATTGTCCTATAAATTGAAACGTTGCAGGTTTGATTCCTGGTCAGGGCACATGCCTAAGTTGTGCGTTCGGTCCCTGGTCAGGGTACATATAAGAGACAACCGATTGATGTTTCCCTCTTATTGATGCTTCTCTTCCTCTTTTTCTCCCTCCCTTCCCTTCTCTCTGAAATCAACAAGCAGGTACTTGGGTGAGGATTTTTTTAAAAAAGCAAGGTCATTTTGCTGCCAGGGTTGAAATGTTACCTACTGATTTTAGAGACCAGTAAAAACCTGATAATAGGCTCATGCAAAAATTCACAATTGTTGATCTCAGCCTCTAGGAGTGTCTTTTAGGGTCAGTGCAGGGCTTGATGATTTGCATCCTTTGGTTTGGACAGTCCCCTTCTCTCCTGAATACCAGCAGGTCCCCAAAGTGCGGAGGATGGGAGCAGCCAGGATGAAGCCACCTCACTGCCAGGCTCAGTGAAACTGCTGAGGGTCCTTGCCCAGACAGCAACATGCCATTGGAGGGGAGGGGTCCATCCTGAAGGACCGGCAGGCCATCTACGGAGCAAAAGCACCTTCTAGGTCCTGTGGTCACCCCTGTGTCTAACTGTGTCCCAGCACACCCCAAAGCATTCTGGGAATAGAGAGCCTAGAACAGCCTGAAATGCGGGCACAGGAAAGAAATTCGAAAAGAGGAGAGGCAGAGGTCAGCTGGGCAGTAACACCGACTTTCTGAGCAGAGAGCGCTCTCTGAGAAGTGACCTGTGTTGCCAGACAGCCAGTGAAGTCCATTTGTGTGAGCAGGTATACTCTCCTAAGTCTTCGGTGCCTGGTCAACATGAAGAACCTGGGCGGGGTGCAGCCATCACTGGGGGCTGAGGCAGGTACAGTTCTCTCTTTCTTACAGATGGGAAACTGCCCCACAGCTGCTGAGCATCAGAGCTAGATGCGGCCCATGCTGTCTGACTCCAAACCCCATGCTGTTGCCCGCTGTGCCAGAATTCTGCATAGTTCTGTGCATTTAAAGAGGAGGATGAACCCTGGTCATGTGGCTCAGTTGGTTGGAGCGTCGTCCCATTATACCAGAAAGGTTGCAGGGTTCAGTCCCAGGCAGGGCACAAACCTAGGTTGCAAGTTCGATCCCCGCTTGGGATGCAAACTGGAGGCAACTGATTGATGTTTCTCTCTCCCCACCCCCACTCCTCTGTCTCTAAAATCAATAGACATATCCTTGGGTGAGGACTTTAAAACTAATTTAATACATAAATAATAAGATGATGAAAATGGCCAGTATATATTGAGCACGAAGTGTGTGCTGGACCACTAACCTTCAGGACCAATGTGCAGCTGTGGCCTCTGCGATGCTTGCGGGTCTGTGGAATGCATGAAACACGGTGACAGGTCAGTTCCTGTGTGAGGAGTGGCCCCCAGCGAGCGTCTGGCAGAGATCCATGGTCCAGGTTGGCTGCGTGATACTGCCCAGCATCTGGGTACCAATCCATCCAGTGGCATCGTTAGCTGCCGGCATGCCTTGGTCACTCAGACAGAATAGGAGCTACTCTGCATTTAGAACTTTACTAGTATTGTCTATGTTCCCATTACATGTTCCGGTCACTGCCAGATAACAAAGTTCAATGCATGCGAGACTGTTATAGACAGTCTGAAGATGCTCGAAGAAGCCCCTAGGAGTCAGCGCCCATCACTCCACTTTGCTGCCTCCTGAGGGTCGTGCAGAGCAGCAGATGGTGACTGAGCGTCTTCGAGGTTCCCCCACGCTGGGGACAACAAGAGGACTTAAGATGACTGCTGCTCTCCAAGCCTTCCCTAGTCAGAGGGCAGCCAGCCACATCCAAAGACACACTCGACGCAACAAGCAAGCTGTCGGCAGGACCTCCGTGAACCACCACCCGAGACACTGTCAAAAAGCGGGAATGTGTGGCTGAGCCCGGGCGGCCTCAAACGCATTTCCCTCTGGTGGATTACTAAATTATATGCATATTTAAGCGAAAACCATGATCGCCTCCTGGTTTCAAAGAACATGTTTAGGAGCGGTATTCCCATTTTGCTGTCATTTAAAACTAAAAATCACATCCTTTGTAATGTTCAGGTTGTTTCTTCAGCAGAAATACACAATGTGGTGTGTTACAATCATTCCCCCACCACTTGTGTTTTAGATGTACTTGTAGGTATGTTTATTTGGTTTTTGACTGTTCTTTTTGCTTAAAAATCAGGCTCGCATGTCTAATCTCAAAGGGTAGGCTAATCCCAGCTGAGCCGAGAATTGGGCAAACGTTCCAGCTGGTCTCACATCACCGAGTGGCTTCCACGTTGGGAGAGAGGGCGATTCGCAATGTTATACTTTGCAGAAGATAGCTTTCTGCTGCATCTCCCGTGTTGTTAGGAACAAACTCTTTTCTTATTTGCAAGACGCACACACACACAACCCTGCCCTTTTATGGGAAAACTAGTTGGGCTCCGTGCATATTATTCCACATGAAAGCAGTTTTGCTTTCATTTGTGGCCGCCTGATTACAAAGACAAGATCTTTAATTAAAATTGGTTTAGTTATGTGTATTTCTTTCAAAGAAAACCATCGAAATAGCATTTGTGACTCATTACCTTCTTAACAGGGATGGTACCCTATTTGTCTCCTTATTTTGCCCATTTTGATTGAGACGGTGACCTTGAATGACAGGAATGTGCCAACAAAGAGCCTGGTCTGCACCCCAAAGTTGGCTTTCTGGTCCTGCGACTTTGACCTGGGGAGCGGTTTTGGTCTGACCATAGTTTGAGGGCATGTAAACCTCCAAGGTCTCCACCGACTTCGGAGGGGCAGGGCTGGCACTCTTGCAGACCACCGGCATCTTTTGGGAGGGCCCTGAGCCGATGCGAGAGGGAATGCCCCCGCTCAGCTTGGCTGGAAAGCCGGGGAAGCAGGGGCTGGGGTTTTCGTGCTCCCCCCATGCCCAGGGTGGATCCGGGCTCGCATGGCTTTCGGGAACTGTTTCCAGCCGAGGAACAAGATTGCCTAGATCCGAAATGCTGTCTAACATGTTAGCAAAATTAGTGCTTAGCAATATTTTTCAGAATTCTGTGGTTTGGGCATTTTGTGTTTTTTCCCCTGCCAAAACAAGCTTGCTAACTTCTTTGCTTCTCTGTTTGCTGCAAAGGAAAAGCAAAGAGACTCCAAATCATTTGCACATTTCCTGTTGACGGCGTCCTGCACTAGCACTGTCCTGGAGGCGCACGAACGGGAGGCGAGCCTCCAACTTGGCTTTTAATAACAGGGTGACCCCGGCTCCCCCACGCATCTCATCGTCTGTGTTTCCCACCTGATCCCAGCGGCAGCTGCGCCTCCTCCCCTCCTCGCCCGTGGAACTAATGCACTTCAAAGCTGTGCAGGGCAAACTGGAACCTGACTTTTCCAAGTGTGCGCCGTGTCTTTCAGTCCCTGCGCCTCTCCACCTAGCCATATTCCATCCCCATTCCTCGGGCGCGTAATGAATGATGACAACAGCTAATACTCAATGAGCGCATATACTCTGTCGAAATGCTCTGTGTTCCCTGATGCGTTAAATCTTCACAATAACTTGGCGCCAGGTTGCTGGAATTGAATTCTAGCTCTGCTGGGCTGTGTGACTTTAGGCAAGTTACTTATAATCTCTCTGTGCCTCAGAAAGACTTACCTACTGGGAAAATAATGTGACTGACCTCTTACTGTTGCCAAGTAAATGGGATTAAATATGCAGTGCTCTTAGGACTAAATGCATAATAAGCACCCCCTCAACGAGTAATTACTATCCCAAGTGTCCTAAAGCGGAGTAATTGCCCAAAGGCACACAGTAAATTAGTGGCAGAGCTGGGAGCCCAGGCTTTTGGCGTGACTACAGTGCTGTCTGCAGAACGCTTAGCTACAAGGTGCGGTCACCGTTTCCAGTGCATTCGTGTGGAAGTGCTCCTTACACAAACACTGTTTCTTGGTTGCTGGGGGGTAACTGCATGCAAGGGTGGCAAATACTGAGCCTCCCGAAGGGCAAAACCCATGCCATCTGTGCAGGGAGACGAATGTTAACTGAAGAGTATTTATGGTCACTCCCTGCCCCACCTTCTAAGAGACAGAAGAGCTTTGTTCGCCTGGTTAGTTCCTGGGCTGGTGTGTGGAGAGCGGGCAAGGGGGAAAGGGAACTGGAGACTCTGGAAGAGAGAGGCAGCATTGCGTGACAGCCAATGGGTGTAACCAGCCACTGTGCCTGCGGTGGGGGAGGGCGGGGCAGGAACTGCTTTGGAATACTACACAGCTGTCAAAAGGAGCCTGGTCAGGCACTCACAGGAAAGCAGTGCAAAGGTATATTGTTACAGGGAAAAGTCAAATTGCAAAAGAGTATATACAATATGCTGACTTCTGGGCAAGAGGAATAATACCACATATATTCGCATTTTCTTTTATGTGTATAAAGAAACTCTGGAAGAATAAAGTGGTTTTCTATCAAGGGAGCAGGGGATGAGGCGCTGAAAACTGGACAGAGATGGGAGTTAGAGAGATATATGTATCTCTGTACAGATATGCTGTGTAAATGTACATATAATGTAAAAATGTTCATATATACAGTGTATATGTTTCATATATTTATATATACAGTATGTATGTATATATGGTATATGTGTATATAGTAATTAGATATAGTGATAACTATATATTATATGTGGTAAAATATATAGTAATAACTACATATAGTTATATACAGTAATAGTGTATATACTATTTTATATAGTAATTATATATAAACTAATTAATTAACTATATATTACATATATAGTGTATCTTATATGTACTAATTAATAACTAGATATTAAACTATGTGAATAGGTAAATGTGTATACAACTAATAACAGAGCTTCACAATATCATGAAGCAAATTTGATAGTCAAAAAAGGAGAAACGAAAACTCCACGGTCATAATTGGAGAGTTAAAAATCCCACTCACAGGAACTGATCGAATGAGTAGGCAGAAGAAATCAGTAAAAATATAAACGATCTGAACAGCACCGTCGGCCCCCTGACCTGATCGCACTGACAGAACGCTCCTTCAACCACTGGAGAACGTCGCTCAAGAGCGGACGTGAGTATTCACTGGGGCAGACCGCGGGCTGGGCCGTGAGACAAGTCGTGAAGGGCTGAGTGTGCAAAATGGGTTCTCTGACCACAATGAATTGAGTTAGAAATAACAATAAGAGAGCAGGGAGAACCTCAAAATACTTGGAAATAAAGAAACGCTCTTCTAAATAACTCGTGGGTCACAGAATAGATTACAGGGAAATTATAAGTTATTTTGTGATGAGTGACGACGAAAGCAAAGCGTGTCACAATCAGCAGTGCGCAGCGGAAGTGATTCTGAGAGAGTTAGAGCTCTGACGCGTGTGATTGGTGGTAAAGAGGGAAGGTTTGAAGTTACTGGTCTAAACATTCATGCAGAAAGCTGGAGAAGGAAGACTAGGTAGGCACAAAGCGAGCAGCAGAATGAAAGAATAAAGAAAAGAGCAGAAATGAAAGAAAGATAAAACAAGTCAGATAAAAAATGAAAACTCAAAAGTGTTTCTGTGAAAAGATTAATACAATTGATAATCATCTAACACAACTGTTAAAGCAAAAAAAAAAAACAGAGAAGAATGGATTATCCATATCAATTGAATGATCAATAATTATTATTAATTTAGTGGGAGAAAGGCTGATCTTTTAGTCCAATGCTGCTAGAACAAGCGGACGGCCTTGGGGAGAGAGCAACGGGCCTGACCCCTAGCTGACACCACGCACGAAAACTTCAGAGCGGACCGCACATCTAGCGTAGCCACAATGCACCGACAAAACAAAGCGCACCGGAGAGGAGCTGGAAAACACTGACGGCTGGGCTGAAAACTGCTAAATTGGACCTCATCAAAATTTAAAACTTTTGCTCTTCAGGAGACACCATTCAGAAAATAAAAAGGCAAGCTACAGCTCTAGCCACGTGGCTCGGTTGGTCGGAGCATCATCCCGTACACCAAAAGGTTGCCCAGTCAGGGCACACACCTGGGTTCTGGGTTCCATCTCCAGTTGGGGCGCACATGGGAGGCGACCGAATGATGATTCTCTCTCACATGGATGTTTTTCTTTCTCCCTCCCTTCCTCTCTCTCTCTAAATTCAATGTTAAAAAAAATATCCTCAGGTAAGGTTTAAAAGAATTATAAAAGCAAGTTACAGATCGGGAGAAAATATTTGCAAAACATAAATCTAATGAAGGACTCAGATCCAAAATGCAGGAAACTCCCACATCACAATAATAAAAATGACAACTCAGTTTTTAAGGTGGGCAAACTATTTGAACGGACATTTCATAAAAGAAGATAGACAAACGCCCATTTATCACATGAAAGCGTGCTCAGTGTAATTAGTCATCAGCAGTGCAAATTAATACCGTGATGAGATAGCACTGCACATCTGAAAAAAGCTGACATCGAAACAATGACAACACAAAACACAACCACTTGGGAAATCGGCTTGTCAGAGACTTACCAAGTCAAACATATGCCCACCTTTTAACCCAGCAGCTCCACTCCCGGGCATTCACCCGGAGAACTGAAGCGAGGTGTCCCTAAAACGTTTAGTGCAGCCATGCGTGAAGCAGCTTCAGTCAAACTGCCCAAGGACAGGCTGAATGTCCTCAACAGGTGAACAGACATACACATTTTATTTAAATAATGGAATGAGAGACAGTTTTTCTTAAGAAGACCTCTGATGTAAACTTGATGGATGAAGCTCACTCAAAATCATGTGGTCCCAAAGCAACCAGACACA
Source organism: Glossophaga mutica (assembly GCA_039655065.1). Classification (NCBI taxonomy): domain Eukaryota; kingdom Metazoa; phylum Chordata; class Mammalia; order Chiroptera; family Phyllostomidae; genus Glossophaga; species Glossophaga mutica. Next base: position 29,617,765 of record CM077315.1, read on the forward strand.
GAGCAAAGGCTCTGTGATTTCATTCCCTAGCGTTCAAGGACAGATAAAACTAAACCATGGTGACAGGAATCAGAACATTGTTTCCCTGTGTGGGGACCGTGTGGTGGGGGGCAACTGCAAAAAGGTGTGAATGAGGTGAAGATTGAGGCAATAGGAGTAAGAGGTTTGCAAAGAGCCAGCATCTTTTGCGCATGAATATACGGAGAGGGGTGGTCCACGCATCTGCCCAGATCCCCTTGGACCTCCTGAGTTTACCTGCAGCTGCAGATACACTTCCCAGCCCACTGACAGCACCCTACCTCGAGTACCTGTGCCTCATCCTCCCCCCCTGAGGGTAAGGGGTCTAGTGGGGGGTGAGAATCACGGATAACTGCCCAGCCCTCCCTTTTCCCACGGGGTGACTGCACCAAGGTTCTTAGAGGGTCTCCCGTGGGGTCGTGCCCATCGTGAATAACACATCCATTATGTTCTTTTCCTCCTTCCCTGTCCAGCTGCCTTCACTCCCTCATTCCTACTTGCTGGAATCGCCCCCCAAGTAGACCTTCCACATCCAGGTCCTTCTCAGCCTCCGCTTCTTGGAGGCCCAGACTTAGACGCCTGCAGACGAGGAGCCAGGAATCCCAGCTCGCAGACTGAGGGCAGTTGGCTCAACTCACCCAGCTCCCCCACAAAGGACCGAGACCTCGCCCGCCCTAACGAGGGATGGCTGGCTTCAGCTGAGAGGAGAGCAGGCTGCCCTTCGGGGGTTTTCACCAGGAAGTCACTCTGTCCCCCACGTGCGCTGGAGAGCTGGCCTTTCTCAGAGGTCCCTCTGTCTGCGTCGGCGCCGCAGCCCCATCGCATCCGGAAGTCTCCCTCCCGTCCAGAACTCCTTTTCTTACATTTTGGGTCATTTTGATTGTTTTTAAAGTGGATCCAAGAGCAGGGACCCTCACATCACATCTCCAACAATAAAATACTGACTTTGACTAGTGCGTGTCCTCAAATGACGGCAAATACACCAGCCCAGTCAGCGCCGATCAACTCAGGGCTGGCACGGTCACCCTGGCCAGGATGATGCAGGAGTCCCTGGGGTTCTCCTCATCCTTGAGCTCCCTCCTTGGCACTGCCAGGACTGCCAGCCCCAGCGAGGGGGCAGGGAATACGGTGCCCTTGTCCTGCCCTGGGACCATCTTATACAGCGTGAATGAAGGGAAGCAGCACTTTTACCTGAGGAGAGCAGTGCAATCACCAAATGCACATGAAATTAAGGCTCTGGAAGCCAGTGGGCCCCTCAGCTTAATTGCACAGTGGGGCGGTGTTCTGCTGAAAGCAATTACGTTTCAGCTCCTCCCCCACTGCAGATGTACCCACAGACCCCTGCCCTATCCACACACCCTGCTCTCTCGGAGCAGCCGGCAAGACTTCTCCATGGCCTCCAGCTCTCTGAGATGCCTTTTGCAGGATGAAGATCTTTTTAAATTAGCTATTTATTCAGATGGCCCCATATTCCAAGAGTCTAGAAGGACAGAGCTTGAAATTGCATTCCCTCCCATGCTTTCACCAAGCCACCGAGCTCCCTGAAAGCAACTAGGGCTGCCCATCTTTTTCCTCGTCTTCTGAGACCACTGACATCATAAATCCACGTCCATACCTTGTCTTTCTTCCAGAAGAAAATAGCTTTGCTGACACTGGGATGTATGTAGCTTTCTACCTCATCTCTGTTGGAGTTAATAGCCAACACTTCTCTCCCAGACAAACACGTTTGCCGCCGTCAGAAGAGCTCCCTGTTGGAAATCAAATAAAGGATTTGTCCCAACGAGGGCGGTTCCAGGTACAGCATGGCAGACTGCGGCCACTGTGCCCAGTGCTGGCTAATGAGCAGGCGGTGCGGTCCTCACCCGCCCAGATCAGCAGCAGTGAAAGGCCTCCTTTGTGACAGGGGAGGGATCAGACGCAAGTCACAATGCTCTCTTGTCAGAAGGGCCTCCTGGAGCTGCCATGAGGCAGGCAGCCCGGCGGGCAGTGTAGAAGGAAGGGAGCAATTTTGTGGTGGTTTCCGTGGCCCAGTGGACCTGGTAGAGGCTCTCACGTTTCCAGGCTTGAGCTGGAGCCTGGGCTCCTTCTCAACAGACAAGGCCAAGAGCGCAAGTCACGGGGACCTCGCCCTCCCTGGGACATGCCAGCCCCAAGGTCGGGGGACCTAGGGAGGCTGGATGGGTCTGGCCAGAGAAAGCAAGGCTCTCCCTGAGGACGAAAATTCAATGTGCTGTTACAGGCGATTCCCTTCTTCCTGTTATTCTAAAACTAAGTGTTTCACACATTTGGGAAGTATTATTAAATACGAGTCTGCTGGATGGTCTGTGGCTGGGGCTAATTTCTTGCAGTTTGTGGAGCGTCTCGTTACGAGACCCTTCAAGAGGACCTGTCAAAATTGCTTTGACGGTGCAAATGCCACTTGCAAACGCTTTAGCTGGCTCCCCAGCTGTACGGTTCCGAGTGGAAAACGTGCGATGCGCATTTCTTTAAAATTCCCCCCAAAGTCTAAGTTCCCTCCTTGACGGCATTTGACTGTGAAATTCAAAGTAATGGCAGGACCCCTGGAAGGCTAACAAAGTGATCACTTTTGTTCACTCCATGGGATGAAAGTCTAGGATTTAAGTTTGCCCTAGGGTTACCCAAAGGCAAATCTATAATTGATTAAAAGAAAAAAAAGACCTGCCATTTAAAAAATTCCTTTCCTGTTTCTCCAAAGCGTTTGACAGATATTAATTCTCCAAACATTCCAGGGAACAGAGAGGAGGGTTTGTCTGTTTGGAGAAGGAGCTGCATCCTTGAGAGCGACATGAAGCTGAATTTGTCAGAAGAGAAACCCTGGGCTGGGGCTGAGACTCCCAGGTGTGTGTCCTACCCCCTGCTGTTACCCCTGAGTCTGACACAGGGACAGAGAGTGACATCCTATGCGGGTATGTTCTACAGGCTCAAGAAAATGGATTCTGGAGCCAGAGGGTCTGGGTTAAAATCTTGGCTCCCCATGCGCTAGCTACCTGACTCTGAGCAAGGTACTGAACCTGTTGACACCTCAGTTTCCTCATCTGTGAAATGGGCACAGTAGTATCTAGCTGTGTGATTAAAGGCGTTAATACTTACAAAGTGGTTAAAGGCTCCCGGTGCACACTAAGTGCTCAGTGAGCATTGCTCTGGTTTTCCTCTTTCTGCATGTACGTGCTGGCCCCACCATCAGCCCACGGGCGGGGTCCAGCTCTAATGAGAAGTCAGTCCGCATGTGATTTTCCTGGTGGCAGAAAGGCCAGCCATTTGTCACAGCTCTAATTTTTTTTTTTTTTTTTTTTTTTGGTCAAACTGACAAACTCAGACATGGAGAATGATCGGTTACAAACTTGATGCATCCGCCAGTCTCTAAAGACAATTCTCAGCAGCTGGGCCGAGTGGACAGGCCTGAAGGAAGACGCCAGCAGAGCAACTCACAGCCCTGCCAGGTCCCCAGGTCCCTGCAGGGAAGAACACGGCCAGACACGGCGTGATCAACCCCGCAATGACCAGGTTCACGTGTGGGCTTGGCCAGGCTGCAGTGTTGCTTTGAAGTGCAGCTGGTGGGTGTGGTTAGCATCCGCAGTCACGTGGCTTTAGATAAAGGAAGTGACCCTCCTTAGTCCAGGTGAGCCTCACCCAATCAGGCAGAAGGCCTTCGGAGCCAAACAGATTTCCTGGAGAAGAAATTCCGCCTCAAGGCTGTGCCATCAGCTCTGCCTAAGTTTCCTGCTGCACAGGGTTCGGATCTGCCAGCGCCCACAATGGCAGGAGCCAACTCCTTCCATTAAATCTCCTTCTCTGTCTATCTGGGTCTCTATCTCTATGTCTCTATCTACCCATCTGTCTCTCTAACCACAATATATGTACAGTTTCTCTCGATTCGATGTGTGTCATTCTGGACCTTTACTGCGGCAGCCAAGCCCACACAACTTGCACCCTCTCCTTCCCCTTCACACGCTGATTTTGTTTTCCAGGCACATGAGACAGAACAGTTTTCAGCCACAGCTTCTACCATCTCAACGCAGGTGAGGAGGGTCTTTGAAGAGCTATTGCTGGTTAAATGGTACCCCTCCACCAAAAGATATGCCCATACTCTCACTCCTGAAACCTGAGAATGTGACCTCAGTTGGAAAGGGGGGGGTCTGAAGAATCTTGAAATGAGGTCATCCTGGGTTAGGGTGGACCCTAAATCCCATGATAGCTCCTTCTAAGAGGCAGACAAGGAGAAGACACAGAGGAGAAAGAGAAGGCTGCGTGAAGACAAGCGGACTGGAGTGATGCGGTCACAAGCCCAGAGACACCTGGGGCCATAGGGAGCTAGAAGAGGCAGAAGGACCCTCCCTGAAGCTTCTGGAAAGGACTCAGCTCTGCTCAGTCCTTTCCAGAAGGACTGAGCTCAGCTCTGCTGAGTCCTTGAGTTTGGACTTCTTGCCTCTGGGAATAAATCTCTGTTGTTTTAAGTCACCCATCATTTGTGTGGGCAGCCGCAGGACTCTCATACACTAGGGTTTATGTTTTTCTCAGAGAGCCTTGCCTCCTATCCCCTGAGGAGTGTGGTTCCGTGTAATAAGCATGGACCAGTGACCCAGGGTAGTTGCTTCCAGCCCCAAAGTCCTCCAATTCCTCTGTTTCAATGAATGCACCTACCAGCACCCACCCATCCGGGTCACCCTGAGGACCCTGGCCCACATCCCAGGCAGCCTCTTCACTCCTTTCAGGTGTCTCTTCTCAATTTCCAGGTCCTGGATGTGAGTAGTGAATCCCTCAACCTGGGAATTAGGAGCCCCTCCACGCCTGCCTCAGGGGTCTTGCTCATGGTATGTGAGGTGAGGGCGGGTGGTTAGAATCAAGGAAGAACTTGATCTCAAAGCCTCCAGACCACCGGATGCCACGGACTCCGAGGGCCTATTCTGGAACTCAGAAGCTTTCTCTTGCATTCCTACCATAGCATCCTAATCCCTCCTCTGCTGATCTGCTGCCTCTCAAGGAAATGCAGAAGACGTCAGACACCAATACACATCCAGTTGCAAGTCACATAAAGCTTCTATGGGGAGAACAGAGCGTGGTGGCTTGAACAACGAGAGCTTTACTGTCTTGTGCTCACACCCTCGGAAAGCAAGTCCAGGCCAGAGGGCTCCGAGATGGGGTGGAAGCACCGCAGGACCTTCAGACCCAGGCCCTCTACCCGCCCCGCTCTGCTCCCCTTTGCACACCAGTCTTCATGTCACAGGACGGCTGGTGAAGCTGAGAGTAGCAGTGACGGCTTTCCCTGTGCCAGACAATTCACTTATCCTGGCCCACTTCATCCCCATAACCCTCCGGAGTCGACCCCGTTGTGCAGAGGAGAAAACAGACATGGTGGGTGGTAGAACTTGCCCACAGTCACACAAATAGAGTGTGGTGGAGAGAGGTTTGAACCCAATCTGTCTCCAGAACCAGGGCTCACCACAACGACGCAAAGCCTTGTGAACCCTCCTGTGTGTCTTGGCTGGGCTTCTTAGAGAGCTGCTCTTCCCTAATGAAGGAAAAGCATCTCTCCCACTTGCCCCTCCTTTCTTGCCTGGGGTGTGGGAGGAAGGACGTGATGGGGGATTCTTGTCTTGTTACTTCCAAGCTGTGTGACCTTGGGCAAGCTATTCATCTCTCTGAGCCTCAGTTTCTTTTTTAATAAAACAAGGGTGAATGATACACCGTCCACCATGCAAAGCTCTTAACACAGTGCTTGCTACACAGTGACAGCTCGATAAAAATCAGCAGCTGCTTCTGAACATTGGTTCAGGGCCTAACTGGCCTGACTGTCCAAGACAAGTTGTCCAGACCGGCCACTCGAAGTACTGGAGGATAAAGATTCAACGTCGGGGGAATTGGAGTAGAGTCCCAAGGTGGGCAGTTGGCTGCCGTCAAAAGATTATGGAAACCACATTGCTCTGTACATCTTTCCAGGGACTCTGCTCCAGGACCACCTGGTGCTAGCTATGGGCAAAGGAAAGATAGGAGCTGTTTTCCTAGCTACCTGCTTACAATGCCTAATTTTTTAAAAATGTTGCCAAAGCCCAACCAAAACACAGCTCTGATGGAATATATGTATATATAACCCTTCCCTTTTACATACATGTATATTCATTTTGGGAGCTGATGTCTTAATGCAAAAATAAATCCGATACCTTAATCTGAATGGAATGATCGCAAATCAAATTTACCATGATACGGAACTAATTTTTACAACATGTCTCTTCAGGTGGGGTCCATCAGACCCAGGAAGAGGAAAGCGCCCCGCCGAACTGCAGACGCACTCCCAGGTGGGGCGCCCTCTGTCCCAGCCAGTCTGCCTCTCTCTTCTGCACTTAGTTTTTGCTGAGAGCAGAAGTTGAGTGCTCTTTGCCTTTTGACATTAAGATATTTTTGTGGCCCTGGCCAGGTGGTTCAGTTGGTTGGAGCACTGTCCCACAGACCAAAAGTTCTCAGGTTCTGTTCCCAGTCAGGGCACATACCCAGGGTGCGGGTTCAATCTCTGGTAGGGACGCACAAAATAAGGCAACCGATGGGTGTTTCTCTCTCACATCGATGTTTCTGTCTCTCTCTCTTCCTTCCCCTCTCTCTAAATTGGTCAAAAAATGTCCCCTGGTGAGGATTAAAAAAAAAAAGGTATTTTTGTGGGTTTCAACCTTCCAGACGAGAACCTTTCAGAATCTCTGTCCTTGGCCGTGGCTTCTCCCATGAGCATGCACGGCAGAGCAGAACACTGCAGGACACGGCGAGAGGCTGTGGGGAGACTGGATGGGCTCCTGCTATAAGCACTCACCCTGAAATGTAGTGCTTAAAACAACAGTGATGCATTTCATTCACAAATGGGCCATTTGAGCAGGGCTCGGTAAGAGAACTCACCGTCTCTGCCACCTCTGCTGGGAAGGTGACCTGGGGCCGGAGGACATGCTTCCATGGTGATAGGCTCACGTGGCTGGCAAGCTGGCTGAGAGCGCAGCCAGGGCTGTGGGCTGGGGCCTTGGGGTCTCCCCACATGGGCCCCCAACAGGCTGCTTGGGCTTCCTCCCAGCATGGTGGCTGGGTTCCAAGAATGAATGTCCTAAAGCCTCAGAAATCACATTCTATCACTTCTGTTAGGGAAAATCACAGAGCCTACCCAGAGTCAAAGGGAGGGCCCAAGCCAGGGGACTTGGCCTCTCCATACCCCAACTGTCGGATTCTTATTGAGGGTTCAATTCAACAAGCACAGCGCCCAGTACTTAGCAGTTGCCATACAAGTGGCAGTAGTTGTTGAAGCTACTTTTGCGCATGTCCTCTGCAGGATCCCGAGGTCAGGACCTGATTTGCCCCTGTGCCTCCATCATCGCCCTCTGGCTCGGGGTGGTTGTTCCTTCAACAAGGAACAGGACCAGGACACCGGAACCAGCACTGCCAAGCTGCCGGGGAAGTGGCCTCTCAGGGGAACAAGACAGAACATCCCCAGCCCTCGGGACATGGCCTTCCCAGAGGGGGTATCGACACTATACAAAACCGTAGACCCAAATGGTGAGTGCTGGGGCAGATGCCTTGGAGAGGAGACGGCCCTCTCTGCTCAGGCAGCATTTCAGCTGAAATCCAGCTGGAAAGGAGTTGGGCCTGAGGACACGTGGAGACAGAGCCAGGGATGCATCCACCGGGCTGCCCCTCTCAGCAGCTCCGAGCCCTCTGCACCGCCACCTCACCTTCCTCAGACTTCGAGAAGCCTCAGGGCTGAGAGCTGCATGCAGGGTGCAGTGGGAACTCTGAGCTCCGGTCCTGCGAGTGCCACTGTGGGGCAGTGACTCAACCTCTCCATGCCTCAGTTTCCCTTCTGTAGAATAGGGATAATGAAGATAATAATCGGCCCCCTAGAATTGCTGAGGGGACGAAATGAACCAGTACGTGGCAAATGCTGAGACCAGGATTCCCGGTGTTTTAGGAATCCCAGGAGCACTGGACAGTTTTCAAAGACATGGGTGCTATTCGCTCCATACAGGAGGGTCAGCTGCTTGAGGTGCCAACTGACATGTCCTGAGACTCAGGGACAGATCAGGTCACAAGGATGGAATCCTGTCCCCAGGGGTGGAGGCTCCTTCTGTACCTGGGCTCCAAGAGCCATCAGGAGGCAAAGCCACTGGCGCACAGGCTTCAAACCCTGAGCTGGTCCAGACACAGCCAATGCGGCCGCCCTGACCGAGCACACTGGCGAGCGTTTCTCGGAAAAGCCTTTCACACCCTTCCCTCAAAATGAGCAAAACCCCGAACCCTACAGACACTGCCACACACCCACCCCCCACCACACACACACACACCACACCACACACGCACACATCACACCACACACACACACAGCTGTCTGGAGCCCAAGCCCTGTTTCCACGCTGGTGGGTTGGTTTACCCATTTAAGTCACTGAACCCTTTCTGTTTGTTTCATGAAAAAAAATTCAGTTCGTTTTAGCCACATTGTTTGTTGTTTAAGGGAATGAAATAAAATAAGAGAAACCATGTAGGCTCAGACTTCTACCTTTAGGAGAACATAAAAGGTACAGATATTAGAGCTGTCTTGTTTTAACCACCACCGTTCGCTGCATTTTGTTCACTAGCTGCTGCTTCATACTGTCATATCGCTTATTTAACAAGCGCATCGGTTGAGACGATCTGAACCTCCACTAGTGTCCTAGGACCGACACCGAAAAGCATCGCTAACCGGGGGCTTCGGACAACAGACGCTGACTCCCTCCCAGCTCCGGGGGCCAGAAGCCTGGCCTCAAGGTGTCGGCCGGTCTGTCCTTCTGGAGACTCGGGGGAGCAGCTGCCTCGAGCTTTGCTCCAGGTGCTGGTGCCACTTGGCATTCCTTGGCCTACAGAGTCATCACTCTGCTCTCTGCCTCTGTTGTCACCTGTTGTCACACGGCTTCTCTCTGTGTCTCGGTGTCCTGATGTGGTGTTCTCCTCCCTGTGTCTGTTTCTCTCTTTCATAAAGCCACTTTCTTTGCCTATCTTTGTCTGAGCTGGATAAGAAGCCAGGACACCAGGCCTGGATCTGTTCTGTCCCAGGACATATGGTCATCTAGCTATGTTGTCTCCACTGGGGTCCAGTTAGTTATGAAGCAGTGGCTTGTCATGTTCAGGGCCAGCACTCAGCATTCTCTTTGTGCCCTTCTCTGCCCCTGTTGTTTGTACTTGGAAAAGGTGAGTAGCTACCAACCATCCATGCAGTGAGCCCCTGCCTGAATATTTTTGAGGATGCAAATACCCAGAGAGGGTAAGTAACCCGTCCAAGGTCATGACCACTGGGGAAGGGGGAATTGGAACCCTCACCAGCTCCAGAACCTCTGCTTGCACCGTTGGCTTGCAAAGCCCCCACCCTGGCTTTAAAGGTCTAACATCTAGAATCTCTTCATGTTGCCATATCTTCATTCGGTTTTCAGCGCTGCATGGTATTCCACCATGTGCACACCCCACAGTGTCGCTATCTATTCCACAACAGAGGCTCACCTAGGTGACCTCATTCTAGACTCTCCAAGGCCCATGGTGATGAATATCCCCCCAGCACCACACTGGACAAATGTGAGAGTTGGTGCCGAAGTGCTCACATCAGCACTGAACTGCAGAGCTGTGTTTGGGGTAAAGGGTGACCCATTTCTATGGAGCAGCCACACTCTGGTTTGTGCAGGAGCCAGGGGCAGGAGCTGGGGATCAAAATGAAGCAGATTTCTTTGGCCCGTTTACCAGGATGCAGGCCACAGCGTGGTCTGGAATCTGCTTGCTCAGTGCTCATACCCGGAAGCCCCGAGTGGGCAGGCCTTTCATGCAGAGGCTGAGGTCAGGGTGAGAAGGGCCAGTGGACTCAGAGCACACAGTCCACTCTCCACAGCAACCAGAGTGGTCTTCCTCCAGTGGCCATCAGCTTCCTAAGCTCCAAAAATGGTCCCCAACAAAGCCACCCTCCCTAAGGCACCTGACAGTCTGCCCTCCCATCCAGAGATGGAGCTCGTTTCTCAAGCTCAAGTCCAGACAGGCCCTGTCCCTGCTCTGGCCAATAGAATGATGGCTGGGGCATCTGAACCAGGTCTTAAGAAGGCTGGAGCCCTGGCTGGTGTGGCTCAGTGGATTGAGCACTGGACTGTGAAGCAAAAGGTCACCTGTTCAATTCCTGGTCGGGACACATGCCTGGGTTTCAGGCCAGGTCCCCCGTAGGGGGCACAAGACAGGCAACCAACACATTGATGTTTCTCTCCTTGTCTTTCTCCCTTCCCCTCTCTCCAAAAAATAAAATAAAAATTTTTAAAAAAGGAGGCTGGAAGCTTCTACCTCCTTTCTCTGGAAATCCAGGCACCCTAACTGTAGAAGCTGAAGCCACAGGGCGAGGCCTCAGGAGGGAGAACTGAGGCACTCGGGTCAAAAGTCTCAGCTGAGCTCCCAGCAACAACCAGTGCCAGCTGTCAGCCCAGAGAGCAAACTGCTCGGACATCCGGCCCAGTGGGTGCGAGCTGAGCATCATATGGAGCAGACACACTGCCCAGCTGAGCCCAGGCCACCCACAGAGTCCTGAGAAAGAAGAAAAGGGTTGTTGTTTCAAGCCACTAAATTTTAGGATGGTCTCTTACATGTTAGGAGATACAGAAACAATATGCAACAGAGAGGCGCACCAGGATTCACCAAAAGACACACTAAATACTCATAACAGCACTTTCAGTGGTAGTCTCGAACCGGAAACAAGCACATGTCTCTCAGGAGTGGGACGGATGAGGAGCTTGCGCTGTATCGTGTGACAGAATGCCACACAGCAATGGAGATGAATGACCCACGACTCCCTGGGTGAGTCGCATGCGCACAGCACAGAGCGAAAGGAGCACATTCTGTATGATGCCATTTACGCCATGTTCAAAATGAGGCAGGACTCCGCTGTGACCCGTGAGGGGAGGGTCACCTTTGGGTGTGTCTCAGTCAGCTCAGGCTACTATACAAAAATGCCATGGTCCTGGCCGGTGTGGCTCAGTTGGTGCGACATCATCCTGCAAACCAAGAGGTTGCTGGTTCAGTTCCCAGTAGAGGCCCATGTCTGGGTTGCGGGTTCCGTCTCAGGTCGAGGTGCATTCGGAAAGCTGCCAATCAATGCTTCTCTCTCACATCAGTGTTTCTCTCCTTTTCTTTCTCCCTCTCTTCCCCTCTCTCTAAAATCAAAAATAAAATAAAAAATGTAAAAAACGCCATAGACTGTGGGCTTAAACAACAAACATTTATTTTTCATGGTTCTGGAGGCTGAAAGTCCAAGCTCAAGGTGCCAACAGATTCGGTGTCTGGTGAGAGTCAGCTTCCTGGTTCACAGGTGGTGCCTGCTGTCGGTGTCCTCATCTGGCAGAAGGGACAGGGAGGTCCCTCCGGTCTCTTCCATAAGGGCACCCATTTCATTCACAGAGACTCTGCCCTCATGACCTAGTCACCTTCCAAAGGCCCCACTTCCAAATACCCTCCCACTGGGGGTTAGAACTTCAATACGGGAATTCTGAGGGATCACAGACATTCGGCCCATTGCAGGGTGGCTTCTGGGGGACGGGGACAGCGTGACTTGTCGTCATGCTGCTGATAGAGTGCATGGCCTTGCAGAAAACTCGTCCAGCTGTATCGAAGTTATAGTTCAACAAAAAGTTTACTTTAAAAATGTAAATCAGAGTGTTTCTGGTTATCTGTTGCTGCATAACAACTTGTGCCAGAATATCATGGCTTTATTATTTCTCAGTCTCTGCGGGTCAGGAATTTGAGTGGGGCTGGGCTTGGGTGGCGCTCTGGCTTAAGGTCTCTCATGTGGTCACAGTCACAAGGGGGCTGGGTTGGGGTCATTTGAAGGCTTCTTCCCCCACGTGTCTGGCATCTGGGCTGGGCTGGCATGGGGGGGACACTGAGCCCCTCTCCGTCTTTATGAGGACTCTCCATGTAGTTTCTCCAGCGTGGGGTTTCTGAGTAGCCAGACTCTTCACAAAGCCATTTGAGGTTTCGAAGGCATGTGTCCCGAAAGAAGCAGGCAGAAGCAACCCCCTTGTCCTGCCTGGCCCTGGACGTCACACGGTGTCTCTTCTGCCACATTGTGTTTGTTGAGATGGTCTCAAGGGCCTGACCAGGTTCCAGGGAGGGACACAGAGACCTTACAGCCCTTCTGACAGAAAGAGCATCAAAGAATTTGCAGACATGTTTTAAAACAACCAACAAAGCATGTCATTCCCCTCATCAAAAACCTTCCATGGTCGACCATCACATTTAGAATAAAATGCACTTTTCATGGCCCACCAGGCCAGTAGGAGCACCCTGGGCCCTGCCCACCTTTCCCACCTCCTGTTCTACTTTCTCCAGCTCCTCTGCTTTCCACTTCCCCCACCCCAGCCACGCTGGCCTTCTCTGGATCCTGGAAGACTGCCTCAGGGCCTTTGCCTGCGCTGCTCCCTCTTGCCTGTCCCACTCCTTCATCTAAGCCTTGGTTCACCTGGCACCACTCCGGATGTGCCCTCCTTTCTCTCACACTCTGTGTCGCTGCCTGGTTTTACTTTCTTCATGGCCCTTCACTCTGTTTGAAACTAGTTTTCCTGCTGATTTGCTCTTTGTTTTTGCTAATTGTCTGCCCCTCCCAACCAAAATAGAAGCTCCTTGTTAACCACTAGGGCAATGCCTGGTGTTAGTGAATATTTTTTGAATGAATAGACAGGTAGATCGTGGAAGAATTAATGACACTAAAAACAAAGCTCGTGTGTCCTTTGTGCCTTGGCCAGGTGGCTCAGTTGGTTGGAGCATCATCCCATACACCGAAAAGATTGCAGGTGCGATTCCCAGATGTGGCATGCATAGGAGGCAACTAATCAATGTTTCTCTCTCTCTCTCTAAAAAATCCATAAACATATCCTCAGGTGAGGATTTTTAAAAAACAGAATTAATATGTCCTTTTTGCATATGCACTTGTCACTGTACTAGATGCTGGAGACAGGAGATGGATAAGGTACAGGGAGACAGAGACCGACTCCTGCAGCTAGTCACAGACAGCTGGACAAGTGCTCAGCAGGTGCTGTGAACAGAGCCCTCTCTGGACACAGAGAGAGGGGCCTATGTTGTGTGTTGTTGTATATGATTGGCTCCCAGCATCCACTTCCCTTTTCTCATGTGCCTTCCTGATCTGGAAAGTGAAAAGCTGCCTTTCCCAGACTACCTTGTAGCCCAAGTGTTGGATGTGAACGAGATTGAGCCAGTGAAATGCAGTTGTCCATGACCCAGATGTGGAAGGGAGACAGCCTGGAGCGGAGCCCAGTTGGGCTCTGCAAATGCACACAGTCACACAGTCAAGGACGCTCTAGGTATTCTGCCGTTTTCCAGTAGCCAGTCACCTGCACTGGAGACTCAAGAACCAGGTGGGTGGTGACGTCCTGATGTGGGATTGCAGGCATAGCTGTGTTCTTGAATTCAGTAGGTCCAGTGGCAACCTCTTGCTTCCTGTTTGAGATAAACACATTACTCCCCGCTCCCTTGGCAGGTCAATTCCGTGTTGTTCCAGAGTCAGTTCTGGAGGAGCAGCTAGGACACACTCCTTCAGCCTGTCTGGTGATTTGGAAGCCTCTAACCCCTTGCATTATGTTCCATTCCATGGAAAATGCTTCCAGGGTATCACATCACCTTCCAGGATGGGAAGGTCTGAAAAGATAAAGAGGGCAGAATTGTGTAGTGTCCAGTCACAGCATTCACACATATTTCATCAGGTCCCAAAACATCCTGAGAAAACAGACAACTCCAGCCCACCACCTACAAGCTCCAGTCACAAGACCACGAAGCATCCCGATATCATGACTCACTTCACTGCTCATCTTTTTCACCCAGGTGGTGAGTATGGGGCTTGGTGGACTGCCTGCTTCAATGCTTTTACAGAACAGCAAATACTAAATTCTTTTCTTCTGCCACCTGACATGTTTTAAAAAAAGGACCAGAAATCTATGTCATTCTGCAGTCTTGTCCTGGCACAATAATTACCACTGCTGTGCCAAATTGGATAAGCCACTTAGCCTTTTGGTCTTCATATTTCTCACTTCTCATTTCTCAAAGTGAGAGAAAGAAATACAACCATCTCAAGTTTCCTTCTGGCTTCAAATGCCCGATTCCTTTAAACGCCTGTTCTTCTGTGTGTGTGTTTATGATCACCCTATGATCAGTGAATTCTGCATACTTTCTCTCCCACCCACCTCCCTGCCATGTTGGCTCCTAAGAGCTTGAGAAAAGTGATTTTAATTTTTTTTAGAAAAAATATTTTACCATGGAAAAAAATCAAGCATACAAATGGACAGAAATTACTATAACCAATCCCCATCTGCCCATTGCTAGCATCAACAATTTACCAACTCACATTCAATCTCATTTCTTCTCTACCCCATCCCATGCTCCCTTACCCCTGGATTGTTTTGAAGTAAACCCCATCTGTACCTATTTAACTTAGTGTCCTTAAAAGACAACGGGGACTTCCGGTCAAGATGGAGGCATAAGTAGATATGCTTCACCTCCTTGCACAACCACAAAAAGAATTACAACTAAATCTCAAAACAAATATTACCCAGAATTGTCAGAAAATTGAGCTGTATGAAAGTCTGACAACCAAGGATATAAAGAAGCCACAATCATTCAGATGGATAGGAGGGGTGGAGACTCAGAAAGAGGGCAGAGAGGCAAGGAGATGTGGTGTGGTGCGGAGAGGTGGCAGCAGTGGTGGAATGGGCATGGGCAGTCCCACATTCACGTGTGGTGGATAAAACTTGGGAGGGATACCTTGGGAGCAAGTGATCCCATCCCCAGGCCAGACCACACAGCCCAGGGTTCCAGCACCAGGAAGATAAATCCCCATAACTTCTGGCTGTAAAGACCAGTGGGGGTTGGGGTGGCAGAAGAAACTGCCAGATTTTCAGAAAATTTCACTTAAAGAGGCTGCAGGGTCTGGAAACACATGCAAACCTACCCCTTCTGGGAATCAGCACCAGGGCAACAGTTGGAAGGGAGCCAGTCATGTAGAGTGAGGGGGTGAAGTGACTGGAAATGGCATGAGTGCTTGGCAAACCCCCAGAAACCAAGCAGCAGCACAGTCCCCTCTCCAAGACGCCCCCTACACAGAGCCACAAAGTGGTGAAGCTGGTTGCCCCACCATGGCTTCACTCCACACAGTTTACAAGTGCCTTTTACAGGGAGTCAAAGCAGTTCTACCTAATACACAGAAACACAGGGAGGCTGCCAAATTGAGGAGACAAAGAAATATGGCTCAAATTAAAAAACAGAACAAAAGTCCAGAAAAAGAGCTAAATGAAATAGAAATAACCAACCTATCAGATACAGAGTTCAAAACACTGGTTATCAGGATGCTCAAATAACTCATTGAGTACAGCAACTACATAAAGGAAGAAATTGTTTACATTAAGTAAAATAAAGAAAAATCCACAGGGAATCCACAGTGAAGGGAAAGAAGCCAGGATTCAAATTAACAATTTGGAACATAAGGAAGAAATAAACATTCAACCAGAACAGCAAGACGAAACAAGAATTCGAAAAAACAAGGATAGCATAGGAAGATTCTGGGATATCTCCAAATGTGCCAACATCTGAATCATGGGGATGCCAGAAGGAGAAGAGGAAGAGTATGTAATTGAAAACTTATTTGAAAAAATAATGAAAGAAAACTTCCATAATTTTGTGAAGGAAATAGACATACAAATCCAGGAAGCACAGAGAGTCCCAAACAAGTTGGACTCAAAAGGGACCACACCATGACACATCATGATTAAAATGCCAAAGACTGAAGATAAAGGGAGAATCTTAAAAACAGCAAGAGAAAAGCAGACAGTTATCTACAAAGGAGTTCCCATAAGACTATCAGCTGATTTCTCAAAAGAAACCTTGCAGGCAAGAAGGGACTGGCAAGAAGTATTCAAAGTGATGAAAAGCAAGGACCTACAACCTAGATTACTCTATCCAGCAAAGCTATCACTTAGAATGGAAGGGCTGATAAAGTACTTGGCAGACCAAGTAAAACTAAATAACTTCATCATCACCAAGCCATTATTACATGAAATGTTAAAGGGACTTATTTAAGAAAAAGAGAAAGATCAAAACTATGAATATTAAAAAGGCAACCAATTCCAAATTCACAACTATCAACAACTGAATCTTTGAGGAAAAAAAAAAACCCAAACCCCTAAGTAAACAACCAGAACAGGAACAGAATCTATGAGATAATTTTGAAGGTTATCAGCTGGGAGGGGGAAGGGGAAGAATGGAAGGAAAGATGCAGGGATTAAAAGGCATAAATGGTAGGTACAAATAGACATGGGGATGTTAAGAATAGTATAGGACATGGAGAAGCCAAAGAACTTGTATGCATGACCCATGGACATGAACTAAGAGGGGTAGGTTGCTGGAGGAAAGGGGGGCATCAGGCAGAGGGAAGCAAAGGGGGGAAATTGGGACAACTGTAATAGCATAATCAATAAAACATGCTTAAAAACAGACAAAGATGGAGCTGGTTGTGATTGTGATCCTGTTTGGCAAAGTGCCCTTATCAAGAATAGATGTTCCAGGTGTCTCACAAACACTGAAACACAAAGAAGAACATTCGCTGACACACTTATTAGAAAGCAATTTTCAGAACTTCAGGAGTGATTCTAGAGTGGTCTGAAGTCAACCATTTTCAGAAAGCTATGAACTCAGATATGGAAATTAGGCGACTTATTTTAACATCTACCCAAGCCAGGCCCCACATTCCTGCACAGTCGACTGCGGCCCTTCATCCTGCATGTGCAGAATTCCCCACACTGCGTCTATGTCCACTGTCAGTGGCAAAGATGAGTGGACAACCAGGTCTCCTAAGGACAGAGGCTCTGGGACCAGACACCACGTCAACCCCTGTCTCTACCTCTCAGAAATGTGTGACCGTGGACACATCGTGACTGCTCTGCACCTTCATGACCTCATCTGCAGACGGGGAATAACAACCTCAAAGTCTCCCTCAGAATGCTGCTTTGGGGGTTAAATGAGATAAGAGAACACCCAGCCCGGTGCCTGGCACTTAGGAAGTGCTCCATAAACACTGGTGTCCTCGGTGCTCGTCCTGTTTTCCAAACCAAGGGGAGGGCTCGCTGCGGCCCAATGCCGGCTGGACTCAGCGTCAGTTTCCCGACAGGCCAGCTGGAGAAATCCGTTAAACCCAGAGAAGAGGCCCAAATATGATCCCAAAAGGAAAAAAAGTTGTCTTAGTTAGCCTAATCCTTCTGGATTTTCTGTGATTTCCTCCACCGCTTGAGCATGCCTGATACAAGGAAGGCATTCAATCTCATTTTCACAGGGGAAGAAAGCGCAGAAAAAACATCTTTGAACAGAAAGAACTTAGTCTGTGCCTGAACTGAAATTTCAAGGCCCCGAGGACACAATCACAGTGTTGTACTTGGGGCTCCTCATTGGTGCAGCTGGCTCGCCGGACAGTAAATACACTTCCAACGAAACACAAGTTTTGGGCAACAGATTCTCTCACTGTGAGTAACAGGTAATGTGCGTCCAAGGGAATGTCAGGCTACAAGCATTTGTCATCTTGATGGGAGACCCTCCCAGCAACAGTAGCAAGGACGCCAGCCGTGCGCGGCGAATCCTGTTTCTGATCCAATCCGCAGTTTGTCTAAGGCGGTGCTTTTGGACCCACCTGAGGCGAATGAATCCCAGCGGAATCACCCAGTGATGCCCTTGCCTTTGCCGCCTGCATCATTCTTTCCTGTCTTCACCCCTTGGAGTGCCTGGGTAATGCCTGCGCAGCCCAAAGAAACTCAAGCCCTTAATGCACATTGTCTTAGAACAATAAACACATGCATATTTACATTAACCAATGAACAACAAGGACATCTTGCAACATCATTTAATAGGAGCTCCATATTATTGAATCTGTTGAACTTTTCCCGGTTCCCCACCCCCAGCCACTGAGCCATCAGAGAAGCCTGGATCCCAGAGTCACCTCAAGATTAAATACCTGTGAAGCACCTGGTGCGGCTTCATGACTGTGATGGGCGTGGCCATGGGAGGTGTGCCATCAAGAGGCAAGGCTTCAAACTAAGAAGAAGGGTCACCCCATGAATATCAGAGGTAGAAGGGCTGGCCTCTGGAGAGTGATACGGAATCCCCACCTCCCAGAAGAAGAAATGGAGGCTCAGAGGTGGGTGGGACCTGGCCAATGTCATACAGCTGTGACAGCACAGTGTCATCATACCACCCAGCTCTTCCTACAAACACCTCCAGAAATGACCATAATGCGTGAAGACAAAGAAGGAAAGTAGCACCCCTCTCCTGGCCAGAGCTGGAGTTCCGAAGGACCCCTGTACTCCCTGCTATCTGTTTCCAGGTGGGCAGTGTGGAAGAAAGGGGACGGATAAGCCGAAATGACAGCACCCCAGGACAGTGGGGGGCAGCCCTAAGAAGGCAGTGTTGGGCATCCGTGTGTGTATGTGGGGGTGGGGGCTCTGCACAAGGGGCCTGGGGGTTCTGCTCTTACCTCAACACAACCCACGTCTATCTGGCAGGAGCTCGCAGAACCTCTGGGCAGGACGTCCATGGGGGCGGTGCGAATAGAGATGTTGGTGTCCTGCCCAGCCTGGAAACAGGGAAGTTGGACCTGGGCCCGCAGCAATGGGATCATGTCCTCTTTCCTCTAGGACACACCTGCCCTGGGTGCGGGCCATTAGCCTTGTAATTAATCTACTCCCTCAGAGGCCTTGGGCAAACATTTATACTGGGGACTCCCTTCTCCCAAAATGTGTCACTTATGGGTCACCTACTCACTTCCTATGAGGATAAATTTGGGGTAGTTCAAGCCCACAAAATTTGCGTCCCCTGAAAACTGCCAGGGCCAAGTTGAGCAGCATCCGTGTGTGTGGAAGCTCCGGTTCCAATCAGGGCCACCCTGACATCCAGGATGCTGCGGGAGGGGAAGGCAGGGACTGCGATAATGTTCAAGCATCTTTTCGTCTGTGGAGCTCTGCAGAGGACACCACAGAGCATATCTCAGCTACTCCTGGCAACTCCCTGTCAGCAGTGTTCAAAGATCAGGACCCTGGAGCCTAGACAGGGGAAATAATTCACCCAAACTGGTGGGCACAGCCAGAGAGGGCCTGGGCCCCATTCAGACTTGCAGGTGGACTCCAAGTCTCCCACAGCCTCTTACGCAAATGGTTTCATTCATCTATTCACTCCAGCAGCCCATACGTTTTTTGTTTTTTAAAAATCAGCATCCTCATGGTTTTTCCTTTGGCTGCCATTGACTTTTCTCCCACCCTGGGTCAAGAGCTGGGATGCAGCCTTCCCGTTAATATCTGGTTGAATCTCTTGAGCTTTCTAGGAGGAGGCACGACTTCTCCCTTATTTCATACACAAGGCTGCGGAAGTGCAGAGAGACTGCACAGCAGAAACGAGCCTGCTCCGGAGGCCAGACGCGCTGAGGCCCTGCTCAAGCTGCAGACCGTCCCGCTGCATGGCTGCCGTGCCACCTCCGTACAACCCCACCAGAAGCTTTCTTGCTCCACACCAGGCAAGTAGGTTCCAGGGGAAACTCCAAATTTGGGAGCTGACCCAGCCCGTGGATATGAGCACCCTCTTGCTGCTTAGCAATGCTGCTCCTTGGCGGTTCTGTGCACCCTGAGGCAACACCTTTGGGACCTTGGGAAGCAGCAGGGAGGCTGTGCCCCATGCCAGGCCTGGGGTGGGGGCACGAGCAGAACAGGAAAGGACCTGGAAAGCCCTGCCTGGGGTCGCCTGGAAGCTGGAGCCTGTACTTAGTTCTCCCTGGTAAATAACAGCTCTGGTTTCTGCTAAAAGGATTCATTCCCAGAACACAATAATTTTCATCTCCTCCTCGCTACAACCCATACTTTATGGCTAAATATACGCCATAATGAGCCGCTGGCCTGATAGCATCGTTAAGGAGATATTTGACCTTGGGTTTAATTGCAGGATGGCATAAATGGTTGGGACCCACAGAGGGACTCTGCCAGCTCAAAGGCGGTTCTGGGCTCGGCTCTGGCATCCGCCAGACCCAGAGAAAGTGGTGCCAGTGAAGAAAGTGGCTCCCGCAGCGCTCAAGCCACCAAGACCAACGAACGCTCAAGGGCCAAGTGTGGCTGGTGCAGTCCTCGGCCAGGGGCTGCCCTGGAAACCTTCCCTGTGTGGGCGGATAAGGGTGACTGCTAACCCTGTAGAGAAGCCCTCATGAGGCTCACTCCACCTTTTTGCCTGGCCCCCTGCTTTCCAAAACTCCCCAGAAAAAAAGCCACCCCTACCCGCACAGGCAGAATGCAAGGCCCAATAACTGGGCATTCAGCTCGCTCGGGAGGCGCCTCGCCACCAATCGTGACAGACTAAACACCAGCTTGAAGTGTTTCCAACACAAACCTCCTATCAGTCTGACTGGCGAGGGTGCAGGAAAGGGGGCCGGGAGGAGGATGGCCAGGCACCTGCTGAAGGCTATTGAGAGAGTAAAGCACCACGTGCTGGCAACAGGGAGCGCAGCCGGACGGCAAGTGGGGCGGGGGGACTCGGCAAAGCATCTGCTCCAGTCTCCCATCCCTGGGCCTGTGACCCCAGCCCTTCTGCATAAAAAGCACATCCCAGCTGGATCTTGTGACCACCCCCCCCACCACCCCGTGGCCTGTAGGAGAGGGGGCTGGACTCACGCACCCACAGCCCTGCTTTCTTCTTGGATTTTTCTCTCCGCTGTTCAATGTCAAGGCTGCAAATATCCGTCAGGGGAGTGTCAGCTCAGCACACTGGTTTGACAAATGGCAGCTCTTTGAAAGAAGGGGGTGCCAAAAACCTCGATGTAGGCCCAAGTTGTTGGATCTCTGTGGTGGTTCTTATTTGAGAGGGGAGGTGTTGGGGACTTTGAGCATCCGTGGCGCTGGTCTTCCCCAAAATGTTCCCACATGCCCGGTTTTGCACCTCCCACCTCGAGACCCTCTGATCTCGAGTTGAGAACACAACCTGACACACCTCCACTAACTCCATCACCTGAGACCCAGGAAGCATGCAATCCAAGCTCCCAGCCCTCACAAAGGGGCCCTCCTCAGCTTCCAGGGGTTGGCACGGAGCCCCAAAGGAGAGGAGGGGCACACGCCCTGCAAACTGATGTCTTCTCTCCTGTCGCTCACCCCTACACGTGCCCGGACTCTACCTAAACTCCAGGGTTAGAATGAATCATCCTAAGAACTCTCTTTCCCTGGGAGAAAACGTCTACGTGCAGAATTCTCCTGCAGCCAGGTAGTTAAACCCGATTTTCCCTCTTCCTTGAGAGGTTTTTGTTTCTTGGTTCCCCATCAGGATGCCAGGAGGGTTACCAGGTCAGAGTGAGCCTGGCCTTCAAACCCTTTTTGAGTAATGAGTCCCCTTTGTAGTGAGGAGGGAAGCAGAAATTCAAAATCCGGGAGGGCAGTGCCCCAACACTGCTACTGGACCCAGCTGGCCTGGTCGGAAGGCGCGGGCGTGCGGCTCTCTAGGCCACTACCTTGCGCGGGCAGCAGCCGCCCAGCGCCCTGCGTACCTGAAACGGGAAGTGAACTGATCCGAAAGGGCAGGAGCAGCGTCTACACAAGCAGAGCATGGTGGAAAGCTGCGGCAATGTATTGTCCAGAAAAGGCCCCGAACTTTCCACTGGGCCAGCCTAGCCATGCTCTGGTCTCCGTCTCACGTTGCCAGTGGAGACACGGCCGCACAGTATTTGGAAAGAGGCGGGTTGCGTTTCCAAGGGGAAGCGCGCGGCGGTGATGACCACGGGGCGGAGAGCTCGCGTGGGCCCTGGCCGGGGCAGCGTTCCTCCAGCGCGGCGGCCGCCATGGCCACGGCCCCTTTCCTGCGCGCGGTCCAAATCTCTCCCGCTGGCCGCGGTCCGGCGCTCTCTCCAGCGGTGGCCCGCTTTTCCCTCCCTGAGTTTTCATTTGACTAACGAAAAGGAGGCAGCAGCCGACACGCGCCGACTCGCTCCTTTCCAATCAACGGCGGAAAAGAGGGATGTAGGTGTTGAGAAAGAAATTATTACTTTGGGGTGGGGAAATTAGGGCGGCCTTCGGAAAACCAACCGCTCTTCCCCGGGGGCCGAGGGTGGGGCTGGGGAGTCATCGGAGCAAAGAAGCAAATGTCAAAGGCCGGTGAATTGTATAATTTTAAAAAGAAAAGAACAGAGGCAAGTGAAAGGCGGGCGGTGAAGGGGAGAAGGGAGACTGATTCTGTGCCCACACGAATGTTCTCGTTCACAAAATAGGCGCTGCAGGACTTAAATTAGGGTTTTTCTTACCCAGAAATCTGATTGCGCTGCTGCCGGCTGACGGGGCGGGAGGAGGGATGATTGCAGAGAGTTCCAGATTTGGAGGGGGTGGAGGAAGGAGACACAATTTCACCTCGTTAGACGAAGTGGGGGTTCTGCTAAAGGTCCCGAGCGGGCCCAGCGCGCGTGCCCTTTGATTGGGCCTGGGACGCGAGTCCCCGGTGGCCGCAGCGGGATCGGTGGGCTGTTTGTAATTCCATCCTTTTTTCATTAACATAAACACCACTTGAACAAAAATATACACGGCCACCTACTTCGTCAGGAGAGGCGGCCCAGCGCCCACCAGCCCGCGCTCGGCCGCCGGCCGGGGCCCTGCCCTCGCGGCGCGCCCCCCTATCCCGGGGCCCAGACGGCGCGCGGAACCCAGGCCGAGGCCACCTTTGGGTGGCTTTGAAGTTTCAATCCTCCCGGTCTCAGGACACCCCCCTACGGTTCATCCTGTCATCCCAGCTGGCCGCCGCCGGAGCCCCCACAGAGGTGCTGAGTTGTCAATGTAAATTCCTAGTTAAGGCACTTGTTGATAAAGCCTCAAGGCAAATTGGTTCCTCTTTACCTGAGTCCACCCCCACCCCGCCCCGCCGCCCTCGCTGGCGCGGCCCTAATTGTAGGAGGATCTTGTAGCCCGCGGCGGCCTCCGCAGAGAGCTAATTGAGTTGGGACCCGCAGGTCTTTCAGCTGGACGCTGGTCGGGGGTGAAGGAAGGAGCTAGGGGCGGGGGTACACGCCGCCTGAAACTTCCGGCCTGGGGTTGGAGGCCCAGGCTTGCTCGGGTGGGCTTTTGGTAGAGAAGAGCAATGATGCGGGGGGTGGGGGGGGCGGGGGGTGTCTCTGCGGCCCATCAAAGTCCACACGGTAACTGCCCGGTGCTCTCTTCGGTGCACGGGCTTCCGGAGTCCGCTTTCACGCAGTTGGGGTGCCTGGTACTCACCCCCCACACACCCAGCGTGTGAGCGGGTGCGCCTGGCCCTCGGGATCCTCCTGGGATCAGAGCCCACCAGAGTCGTCCAGGAGTCCTGGGGCTGAGCTTCTCCCTCTTCCGTCTCCCCCCAACCCCCAGTTCACCCTCCCGCGCCCGCCCGCATTAAAAGGCGGCTTTTTGGAGACTTCAGTGGGTACCAGCACGACCCATCCAGCGCCCTAGCTCCAGGCTTTGCTTTAAACGGGCACAGGCAAGGGGAGAACAGAGCTAGTTTGCCCGTATAATTCAGGCCCCCAACAACGTAGCTGGAATAAGACACAGCGGCACACTTTGATGTGCTTTTCCCCCTTCACATTACTGCATAACCTTTGGTATCCGCTATCTCCTACTGCCTATACAGACACGTCCCAAGCAATCTTGTAATTTAAATTTCCCGGTTTTGCAAGGGGAAAAAACCTGTGCGAGGCTCCCCAGTCGCAGGGACCTTAGATTCGGATCTAGGCGTCACCCTCTAGCGGCAACCTAGGCTGCACCCAGAGTCCAGACCCTTCCTACTCTCCCCTCTCCCTCCGGGCGCCCGAGCAGCAGCAGCATCCCAGACTGGGCATTCCCACCACAGTCCACGGGGGGCGTCGGGGCCCGCGACGCTCGCGGACCTGGCTTGCGGAAGGCACCTCTCCACGAGCGTGAGGCCCCGGCGCACCCGGGTTCCCGGAGCACCCCAGCCTCCCTTCTCAGACACGTGCGGGAGAAGGCTGAATCTGCTCCCGCCGAGGTAGGGCCGAGCCAGTGAGAAAAGGGCACTCACCGACCCCACCTCCCAAGACCCTTCCCCAGCCGGAGGGTTTTTGGATTAGCAGCTCCAACGTCCCTCGCCCCGCGCCCAGGAGCGCACAGCCTCTCCGGAGGTGGATGAGGTAAAAGAAACGCCGCGTTCACGCAAGCAGAACCCGTCATTAGCCCAAACCGCGGTTTAAATAATTGCTTGCTTCGTCGCAATTATGAGAGCAGCAGCAACCAGCAGGGTTTGCTTGGAACCCTCCAGCTGCCGCCGCCGCCGCTGGGGCCTCCGCGGCGGACGCCCAGCCACATCACAGCCAGGGTGGAGCCGGGGCACCCAGAGCCCCGCGGGGGCCTGGCCTCTCGGAGAGAAGCCGGCCCTGTGCTTCCTACGAAAGTCTGAGAGGCACCGCCTCCGCCGAACGCGAGCCCCTCGCCAATTCTTCTCTGGGAGGCAGCAGAAAGAATGCTCGAGTCAGACTCGAAAGCCGGAGTGAGTCTCGCTGCCTTGGAGAGACGGAGGAGAAGTGAGGGGCAGGTAGGGGTGGTGAGGGGCAGCTCCCTTGAAGCGAAGTCCTTCGGGAAATGCTGCTTTGCAAAATCGTGGAGGAAAACTGGGGGCGGTGGCGCGGGGAGTGTTGGAACACTTATTACTGGTCTCTGGGAAAAGCGAATTTGATTCCTAATTGAGTAGTTTTCATGGCGAATTAAATGGGTCTTAGCCCCATTGAACTGGGGGAGAGGGTGGTCCCGCGGAAGCTTTCGCAGCTGCCATGCGGACCTAACTCATGCTCAGACTTTAAAGCGAAAAAGGGAGGTGGGAGGAGAAACAAGATAAAAGGATCGATTTTGACCTTGGCAATATAACAGAATGTTTGAAATATTTTGAAGTTTATGCTTCTTAAAATAGCAGGTCTCATACATCTTCCCATGTCAGGGAGAGAATTTTGCAGGTAATGAATTGTTCGTTATTAAGACAAAAATACCCAGGACAGGAATTAATGGGTGCTGGGGTAGAGAGCGCGAAGCGCACGTACGAAACGAGTGCCCCGAGGAAATGACTCTTTAGAACGAACCCATGGCAGGATCTGTGCGCAACCAACTCGTCCGCAGGTTCGGTGTATCTCCAGCATTGAGAAAAGATTTTTCGAAATAAAAGGACTAGACAGTTTGACTGTCAGCTTTCTGTTTTTACCTCTATTTGATTTTTGAATTCCACAGGGCGGAAAGCGGTTTGTGGATAACAAGGTGAACATTGAGTAAGAGGCAAAAATAATAAAAGCAAAAAGGGACAGACCCAAGTGTTAAACTGCAAGGCATTTACTAACCATAAGACGCGAGGTGCGGCAGCTGCGTGGGGGGCTCTGTGATTGCCCCAGGTGGAGGCTCAGTGCCTGGGCGGGCAGGGGCCCCACTCCAAAGAACCGCCCCAGAGGCCCGCTCCGGGGGGCAGGGACCTGCTCCAGGCCTGCGTTGCTGCTGGTCCTCCTGCCCTATTTCCTGCCATAGAAAGAGCAGCAGTGAAGGTTTTTCCTGACCACCCTGTGGATGGCAGGCGGGGGGACAGTGTAGGGACTAAATGGCTCCCCAGCTCCAGCAAGTGGAAACCTGTTTTGAGAGTTCAGGCCGCCACCTCCCCACCCCCGGGCATTTCTCAGAAACTGGACGGCTGGGGAACCATGTCAGGAAGCAGGGGTGCAAGTTGGCGGGGCCTCCCCAGAGGCCCGGAGTTCTGTCCACTGCCGCCCCCTGAGGCTACAGGGCAGGACCCCTCACAGGTTGGAGGACGTTATTTTGTTATTATTGGTGGTGGAAAGCTGGGGGTGCACTGAGTAAAAGCCTCTGAGTTTGGGGGGTTGACAGTCTCCCCACTTCTTCCTGGATTTGTCAATGGCGGCCTAGAGTGGGCACCACGCACGCACCATTAGGACAAGGGAGGCACGTGTCTTACAAAGGTCCCACGTTCGTGTGCCCTCACCAGGAGCCTGCGCTGGGCCTCGCTCTCCTCTGGGCGGGAGAAATGGGCTCCGTAAGAGCAGCTCTTGAGCAGGCGCTGGCACGTCATCGGAGTTCGGTGGTTCTCTAACAATAATGCTGTTCTCAGTTAGTCTTCACGCAGCCCCAGGGCAGAGGTGCCTGTATTTTCACCGTCACTCAAAGGAGATAGGGGGCTCGGAGCGGTTAAGAAGCTTCAGAGGCCACAGGACAGATAGGGCAAGGAGGTGGGATTCTAACCGAGGTCTCTGACAGGTTGGGTCCTGGTCCAGGTGGCTACCCCCGCAAGGAGCTCTGTTGATGCAGGGACCGGGGCCTGGCTGGTAGGGGCAGGCGGGGCACACCTGAGACTTCACCATCCTTCCCTGGGTCAGAAAGTCCCCTGTGAGTCATTAAACGGCCCAAGGAGGCTCCCCTCCAACCAGACACTAAGCTGCCTGAAGTAGGTGCGGGGATTTTGAGCTACTTTCCCGGCCACTCTGGGAGCGGGGGCGGTGGGACGGGAATTCACTGGTGGCAAAAACAGAATCTATAGGGGAAGGGACCTGTCCAAGTCCACAGGCTGGGTCCCCGCAGGCTTTCCGGGTGGCTTAAAGAGCACGAGAAATCTCCCCAGCGCCCAAAGTCCAGTAAGGAAGCACCCCCAACTACAACAACCAGGCCAATAGTGATCCATTTGTGTAATCCTCTCGCCTGCCCAGAAGGAGGTGCTGTCACGGTCCTTGTTCGGCCAGTGAGGAAACCAAGCACAGAGACAGGCAAGGCCTCCAGCCCAGGCTCACCCAGCAGTGGAGCCAAGTCCCTGTCAGGGGGGCCCCAGCTCCTCACCACTCCCTGGTGTGTCTGTCTGTCTGTTTGTTGTTGTTTATCCATTCTGCCATGGTCCGTGTTAATGGCACCCCCTCACCTAACTGCCCTCCCAACCAGACCCTGCACAGAATACTCCTGACATCTCTCCTCCGGGTGGGTACTGAATTGATCCGTTCATATTTTAAGATAAGGAAACTAAGTCACCTGGAGGTTAACTCACTGGTCAGGGCTCTCCTTGTTCCACCCTGAACTCACAAATACCGAGAGGGGCTGCCACCCAGACCCTTCCAGGCTCTCGGGAAAGGCCCATGCCCTGCTAAATGCGAGCAGGCCTGGGGCCCACACTCAGGAGAACTGGGCGCAGAGAAACGTCGGTGTCAGCGGAGCCACGGCCTGCTCGGGTGCCTGGAGCCCCAAGGAGAAGAGTGTCTCTTCCCTGCCTTTCTTTCTCTTTCTCCTCTCCGTCGTCTCTCTTCCTCTCCCCCTCCCCGCATCGCTCCCTCTCACGCACACTCCTCACTCCAGTCTGAGGCTCCGTGCCCGATCCCACCAACAGCCGATGGCTTTCTAGGTGTTGTCCCCACCTCCAAGCAGCAGACCGAGGAGCTGTCCATCCACGTGACTCCTCTCTCTACCACCCCCACCTCACCCGGCCTCGCTCTCCCTCCGTTCCTGTCTCGGTCACCCCAGCACGCAGGCTCCCGGCTCCCTGGCCATCTGTGCGCACCCGTCTCTCTCCAGGCCTCCAGCTTTGTGTCTTCCGCTCTGGGTGTCTCAGGGTTCTGACGGCCAAATACTGGGTCTGCTCCGGCGAGGGGGAGCATGTCTGTGCCTCCTGGCCATCAGTACCTCTCTGCTCTCCGCACGAGGCAGGCTGCCCAGCACCCCTCCCAGCTCCGACTTCCCGGGAGCTGTCACCTTCACCCATGTCGCGTACACACAATGACTGGCTCTCCAATAAATCGTGCGGAGAACAGATCCAGCAAAGCTGTGCTAGCCCAGCACATCCAAGCGCGGATTCTTCCAGGGGTGCCTGGGGCAACCCGGCTGGAACAAAGCACCCAAACCAGACCTTGGGGTGGGGAAGCACGGAGAGAATGTCACCTCCATTTTCTCAGAACACCCTGGGTGGGGGGCCACACCCTCGGGCAGGCAAAGCCCCTCCCTCCCTCCCTCCTTCCTGAGTCCTGCAGTGTCTGAGCAGACTTCGTTTTCTCGATAAAAATATCACTATTTTCATCATTTCCAGCTCCCTCTACGTGGGAATAGACGGAGCATTACCAGCTCTAAAGGAAGACCGACAGGCACCCTTCAAGTGCAGTTTCTGGGGCAATCGGTGCTTCTGGCTGAGAAGCCAACCTGAGCGCGCCTCCCTGCAGCTCCCTGCTTCGCCTGGCCCTCCTTTCCGACCCCGCTGGGTGCCCCCTCCCTCTCCCCGCGGGTCGTGTCGTGCGTGTGCGTGGCGGTCTTTATTTCCTCTCTCCCGCACATCGGGGAAGTAGAAAATACCTGGCCCCTGAAGTCTCATTCGTATTTTCCTTTTTTTGAAACTCAGCATTCATCTTCATCTTCTCTCTACACTGTCCCCCCTCCACCATCTCAGAAGAATTTATTTCCACGGGGAGCCCCACCCCCGGGGAAGACCTGTGCAACAGTCTCATTCTTTCTGCTACAGCGCTTGGGCACCACCCTCTCAGAAATAAAGCCTGGCCCCCCACACACCCCCTTGCTGGAAGGAACATCTCGCCATCTTTCTGGGCATAGCCACCCAGGCAGCGGGGATGGAAGCATCGGCAGACGTGGGCAGACGGAGGGCGGCGGGCCAGCCGGGCGTCCCGAATGGAGCGGGAGCGCCAGGACGCTCCCGGCCGAGCGGCCTACGTTTCTTAGAGCAGCGCGCACGGCTAATGCCAGAAAACTCCCAAAAATCTCGCAGGGAAAGAAGGCTGTAAATTCCTGGGCTGCAATGTTGTCAAATATTTCACTGAAGAACGTCATGGAAAATTCGTGCTTTGGGGTAAAAGGGCCAAATGTGGGGCAAGCTCAGGGCTGCAGCAGCGCAAGCAAGAGGGTTTTTTTTTTTTTTCTTGACCAAAATATGAACCTCTCCCTAATGTACAGTTGACAGGGGGAGATGAACTGCCAGGGCCTGGTGCAGGGAGAACCCCTTCCCCTGCTGCTCCCCAAATGTGGCCTTGGTAGTCCAAACCCGTGGGGTTTCTGAGTCCCCCATGTGTCCAGGGAGTGTGGTAGGGCTCTGCAGGCCAGGGGGTGATCCCTCTCTCTCTGTCTCACATTGGGGTACCCCCAGGAAGAGTCTGGGGGGTGAGTAGAGTGCCACTTCCTACTGACAACAGGCCTTAGTGTGGAGTTTAGTTGGACAGCAGTGGGTTCAGCACCCCAAAACCTGGGTGTGGGGATTGGACCGGGGCTTTCCCGATGCCCCCAGCACACCCAGACACTGGGGTCCTCAGTACACACATTTCTTGTCCCTGCATCTTCTCTGTGCTGGCTGCAGATAGAGGCTTATGGGGTCCCATGCTCACAACCCCTCGAAGACCCACATAGAGGCACGTCCTCCCTGTTTCTCCATAGCCCCTCGAGAGCTGCCCACCCTTCCCAGCACGACAAAGTACTCCAGTGCTACGAAAAAAAATTGAGTAGGAGAGTCACTTGGCTTCCCCCGGGGCCTGAGATCAAAACAGGACCTGCCTTACAGGGTCATGGTCAGGGTTGCAGGAACTACTGATTGCCTGGAGGGGCCTCGGAAGAGCACGCAGTCAAGGCCTCAGGGGCTTTATGATGGCCTTGCGAGCACGGCCGTGCTCTGCGGCAAATGCACCGCCTGGAGCTTGAGTGGACAGAGCTTCCCAGTGCACACCCCTCTCCTTGTGACATGCTGTGTTGTCAACACACTCCCCATGATGCTCTGTGCCCACAGGCATCGAATTGTACACATTTTACAACGCTCGTGTGAATCCGGTATCTCATGTACGACATCACCCTTTATGGCATACAGACACCCTACAACCATTTCTATGATTCCATATTACGTGGTCCTCAGAGCCTACAGTGTTCTGTGTCTGGAGTACATTACGTAGTACGCACCCTCAGACCATTCCATGTGTGTAACTTGCTATTCTAGACCCATTTTATAGAGATCTGTGTGCGGAACACCTTATGTTGTGCTCGAATATTCCACACACACAATGTGTTACATTGTTCACATCGTAAAGTACTAATCACACATGAAGATGCCACACTGTACCCACATGCTCAGTGCAGGGAGCACATCATATCTGCACGCTTCACGCTGTTCTGTGCGCTGCCCTCGCATCAAACACCCGCCTGACACCAGCGTGCCTGCCAGGGAACTACTCGGTGCCTCTCGAGTTCCACAGTTCTTCCCTCTGCAAACTGGCATGCGTATGTGTGCACAGTCCGATGTGCAGAGAAACACCCCTTTCTTTGTGCACAGATCGTTTTTTTTGACGGGGAGGAGGAGGAATGCCTTCTCCCCTCCTGACCTTGACATTTATCCCCACAATCCCCTGTCCCTAGGTTGCATTCTCGTCTACAAATGTCCCATCCCAGCCCCTCCAGCCTCCCTCCAGCCCCCAGGCCAGGCGGCTTCCCTTACTGCCCAATGCCTGCCTCAGGTCTGGGAACCAGCCCACACTACCTTGGGTCGCCTTTGGACGTCCTCTGGAAGGGGTTGGAGGGAGCAAGGCAAGGGAGGTGCTGGCCTGGCGCTAATGCAGAGCAGCGGTGGCTGTAGGCGAGGGGGCTGCCCTCACGGTGGGTGGTCGGCGGCTGCCTCTACCCCCGCCCCCAGGCCAGCCCGGGCACAATCCGAGCTGGATCTGGTTCCCTGCTCGGGTTACCACGCGCTCTCTGCCCGGGCGGCTTCACTTAAGCAATTAACCAGTAAAAATACCTTGGGCTTGGGGAGTGGGAGACAAGGCAGGCGTGTCTGTTTTTACACCCCAAACCCCCATTTTGGGATTCCTGGGGCTGGCACTGGGGCACATACTTAATTTGGGATGCGAGGGCAGTTCTTTATGGATCTTGAAGCTGAAAGTAAAAAGCCACCACATCCCAGTCTGCATTTTCTCTGACTGCCCATCACGCTGATTTTGTTTGTTTGCCTGTTTGGATAGCCTAAGTCTTTCTCTGCACAGTCTTGTCCAATGCTCCCAACCGTCCTGAGAAAAAAGGTGCAACTATTTGTCGGGGTTTTTTAGATGAAGAAACTAAGTCACAGCATGGTGATTGTGTCTAATAATGCTGTATCATATCCTTGAGTGTTGCTAACAGGGTAGATGTTAAATGCTCTCACCACAAAATAATAAAAAATAAAAAAGTTAACTATGTGGAGGAATGGAGGTGGCAACTGACTTTATTGCAGTGATCATTTGGCAGCATGTGAATGTACTAAATCAACACATCATATGCCTGAAACTTCAACAATGTTATATTTCAATTCTATATCAATACAACTGGGGAAAAACAACAATGACAATCCCTTCCACTCCACCCCTGCCAAAATAAAACCAAGGCGCAAACAGATCATGCAACGTCCTTACATGGTGGGGGTTGTATCCAAATCCGGTAACAACGGTTCCAAATCTGCAGGCAGAGGGTCTCTGCCCTGTCCACTGCCGACCCCCTCCCTATGGCTGGCGCTTCACCCCTGATCCTGCCGCCAGACCTGGGTTTGTATCCTGGCTCTGCAGGGTGACCTAGCACATAGGATAATGTCACTAAGCCCCATCTGTAAAAGGAGAGATAATTGACCTTGTAGGGGCTTCTGTGAAAATTAAACAAGTATCTTTTGGGGCATTTAACCAGGGTCTTATTTATATTCGTGGAGGGTTCAAGGTGTTTGGTGAAACCTTGAAAGTTATTCTACAAATGTCGCAGGTCTGGGCCTTCTGTGTGTTGCGGGGGGGGGGGGGAGATGTGGTTTTCAACAGTTTGTCAGAGGGATTCACAGCCCAGAGACCATTCAAGGGGGGTTAATAAGGTGATGATCAGTACTTGGGCATGATCAGTAATTGACAAGTCCTATTAACATTATGTTTGTCGTGGTTGTTAGTATTTTATCATGATCAATTCTCCAACAGGTTTCTTGGTGCCCCTGGGAAGCTAGGGGCATGCCTGGAGGTGAAGCATCTCTAAATCCTACTCTCTCCAGTTTGGCCTGGGAGGAGGCACCTAGGAGGGTAAAATGCGGTGAAAGTCTGTCCTTGGGGATGGAGAGGAAAGAGGAAGAAGTGTTTACTTATCAGCACTGGCCAACCCAGGACATGGCCTCCCTGGGCCTCAGTTTCCCCACCTTACAAATGCAAGGTCAGGCAGGACTTCTCAGGGGCATCTTACAAGCCAGGAGTTTAGTTCCTGGGCAAGTGGAAAAGCCCTCCTTGCTATGGCTGTGTGTTTTCCCCCCAGAACAGAGGGGTTTCCCCCAAATTACAGAGCTGGGAGCTCACTTCCCCCTCCCATTCTTCTCATGCTCCTCTTTACCCACCCCCTACCTGGGTGGAGATGAGAGACTGGGGGAGCCTCCATCTGCCCCATTCCTGAGGCTCCAAGGGCACCATGCTCCCCCTGGGCGTGGTAACTGCTGTCCTTCCTCTGCAAACCAGTTGTCAGAACCTGAGGGGTAAGTGGAGGCCAGGCGGGGCCCCAGCTCCACACCTCTTGCCCAGGAAGGCATAAGCTGGCCACCCCAAAACACGCAGGTGCCCCCGAGGCAAGCCAGTGAGAGACAAGGGTTTGCAGGAGGAAGGGAGCCTGATCTGGGGGGTAGCCAAATAGAATCTGCAGCCCCTTCCAAATGCAGAGGGGCTCAGAGGTAAGGGGCTACTGGAAAGGAGCGCCCTAACTTCATGCTCTATAGAAACCCCTCACTTCGGAGGCACCCGGTCAGTGGAGGAGGAGCGAGAGAAAGGGAGGCGTTCCTATAACTTTCTGGGAGCGTTGCACCCCTCGCTGGCTTCCCAGCAGCAGCCTCCCCCGCTCACTTTTCCTCTAAAGGCCAGATGTGCTCCCAGCAGCTGGTGGTAGCGACCCCTTCTCGGGAACTTCCCTCCCGCCTGGGCCTCCTTGCTTGCAGCTGCCGTTTGGCGGAGGGGGAAAAAGTGATGGAGGGATAGAATATGAGAATGCGGTGGTCCGTGGGCGCGAGCGTGCGCGCGGAGCGGCTGTGCGTGCGATTGCGTGTGCATGTGCGGCTGGCTGTGAGTGGGAGAACGTGCAGTGCAAGAGTGTGTGCCCTTAACCGAAGGTGTGTCCTCATTGGAGGGGGCAGGTCTGTGCGTCTGTGAAAGGGTGGTGGCACCTGAGCTATGTGCGAGGTGTGCGCTTGGGGTGGAAGTGTTTTGGAGGTGGGCAAGGTGCTGAGGGTGTCAGTGGCTGGCTGGGCTGTATGAAGCGGAGGTGAGTCTGTCACTGCGCGTCTACCTGCGCGACGACACAACAACACACAACGCAATCACGTCCCACACCGCCCCCCGCCCCCACTTTCCTCAGGCCCGCAGGGCTGACTGCGCGCATAGCCTAGGAGGGAGAGCCAGGCGGAAGCTCAGACCAAGAAAGGTGACTCGGGTCTCCAGGAGCGAGGCTCCGCAGAATCGTGCGACAATAGTTGGCCAGACTACTTCAGCGAGCCCCTCAGTTCCTCGCAAGGACGTGCCAGGCGCCCGGATGGCGACGACGCGTCTACCGCGGAGCGGACGAGGAGGGGGCATCAGTCAGAGAAACGCGAGAGGCCGGTGGGCTTTGAAAAGTGCCGCGGGCTGCTCTCCGAGCCCGGCACACGCCTCTCACCCCCGTTCGAGCCAGGGCACGGCGTTCTGTCTTCCCGAGATGACCCGCGAAAACACCCCGCGCCTCCCTCCACCCGACCCAAGGCCTCAGCGGGCGAGGCCCGGCCTGGTGCCCCTCAATCTGCGCTCAAACAGCACTCACCTGGGTCTCTGCGTGCGGCGTTGCGCCCGGCTCCAGCACCGTCCTGCACTTGGCGCCACAGTCCCTCCACCCCAGCCCCAGGCCACACACCAGTGCTGCAAGGTTGGCGGGGGCAGGAGAGCGTGGGAGCCCCCTGCTGAGGGCAGCCGAGAGCTTGAGGGCCGTCTGAGCCGGCGCTCCCGGCCCGCGCAGACAGCTTTCCGGAACCTGGCCTGGCGCGCAGTGTCAGAGGCCCCGCTGCAGCGGCAGGCCAGCCCACAGGGGCATTCAGCCAACTCCCCCCGCGCACGCGGAATTCTCTATTATTATTATTGTTATTATTGTTGTTATTATTAAAGAATCCCTCAGAACATGTTTACATTGAACCACATAAACTTCCTGCCAGGGCCTTTACCATCCATGACAAATCGGAACCTGCTCTTGGAAAGTGGGGACCTCGGGGCCGCGGGACCAAATAACAGGCGGGTTTTCAGTGTGTGTGCGTGTGGTGGGGAGCCAACTGGGCCACGTGTGCGTTCAGATCCGAGCGTGGCCAATATGCACGTGAGTGGGAGTTGGTGCAAATTTAAGCTCCTATGGGCCTATTGTATGTGCACGAATGAGCGCATTAGTGGGCGCGCACAGCCGAAGCGCCGTTTGTCTGAGTGGAAATGCACAAATGGGAGTGAGTTCCCACATCTGGATCTAGTCACTGACCCGCTTTGCACGTGCATCGGTGCATGCCTACGTGTGCATGAGTGCCCGAGTGCGTGAGTCAGTGAATGCGCGCGGCCGCTTGTTCTAGGAGCCTGTGCGATTTTGGTCCGCGAGGACCAGCCGTCCTTAATCGCTCCCGCCGGGCCCCACGGCTCCAGAGACAAAGTGGTAGCGACCCGCCCTGCGCTTTCGTTTTCTGCCCGCGCTCGGCTCCTGCGTCTGCCCGCCTGCTCGCGAGTTGCTGGGCGAGTCCGAAAAGTCCCGAGCGCGGCGCTGTCCTTCCCGGGGCGGGGAGAGTGGGGAGGCGGTCCCTCTCGGGAACGTACGCCCGCTGGCCGCGAAGATCGTAGCGGAGCCGGCTGTGCCCGTGATGGCCACGACCTGGAGGCCGCTGCAGTTGCGATTTGCCACTGGTCTGTACGCGTCGGGGGAAGGCCCGAGATCCGGGGTGCGTTTCCCGTCGCGCAGCCCGTGCAAGGAACGCGGAGGCCTGCGCACAGCGGGGTTGAACGGCGGGCGGAGGGTGCATTAACACTTGCTCGCCAGGTTGGTGGAGGCGGGGCGGGTTCTGCTGGCGGACTCTGGGCGGTGAGAGTGGCGGCCCTTTAAGCGCCCACCAAGGTGGGAGCCGGAGGGGGGCAGGGTGGGGAGGAAACTCCTGGAGGGTCTAACACCGGCCGGGGAGACGCCGCGGAAAGAAGGTGCAGTGAGAGCAGCCTCCGCTGGAATAGTGGAGCCGAGCGCTGCGGGTGGCGGGGACCAAGCGCTGCTCCCTGCGGGAGCGCACCGCTGCAGGCCCCGGAGTGGGTGCCTCCCCCTAAAAAAACGGTGGGGGGCTGTCTCGCGGCCTCCGCCCTTTGCTGCCAAGAGGCTGCCCTCGGCCTCCGCTCTGTTCCTTCCCTTGTGGGAGGGCGAGAGGGAAAGAGGGAGGAGATAGAGGTGGGGGAGGAGGGAGCTGGAGAAAGAGGGGGGCTCCGCGCCAACCGCTGGCCGCTCCAGCAGCTCCTCGGAGAGGACGGACGGGAGGGCGGGGGAGGGCGCGCCAAGGCTCGCTCGGGAGAAGTGGCCGCCGATGACGGCAGAGCCGCAGCCAGCCCCGCGCGCGCAGCCCCCTCCCCCTCGTCCTCCTCCCTCTCCTCCCCCTCCTCCTCCTCTTCCTCCTCCTCCTCCTCCTCCCGGCTCGTTGGCCTCGCAGAGCAGCGGCGGCAGCAGCGGCGGCAGCAGCCACCCGATGTCTTCGGCGCCCGAGAAGCAACAGCCACCGCACGGCGGCGGCGTTGGAGGCGGCGGCGGGGGAGGCGGCGCGGCCATGGACCCCGCGTCGTCCGGCCCGTCCAAGGCCAAGAAGACGAATGCCGGCATCCGGCGCCCAGAGAAGCCGCCGTACTCGTACATCGCGCTCATCGTCATGGCCATCCAGAGCTCGCCCACCAAGCGCCTGACGCTCAGCGAGATCTACCAGTTCCTGCAGAGCCGCTTCCCTTTCTTCCGCGGCTCCTACCAGGGCTGGAAGAACTCGGTGCGCCACAACCTCTCGCTCAACGAGTGCTTCATCAAACTGCCCAAGGGCCTCGGGCGGCCGGGCAAGGGCCACTACTGGACCATCGACCCGGCCAGCGAGTTCATGTTCGAGGAGGGTTCGTTCCGCCGCCGACCCCGCGGCTTCCGAAGGAAATGCCAAGCACTCAAGCCCATGTACAGCATGATGAACGGGCTGGGCTTCAACCACCTCCCGGACACCTACGGCTTCCAGAGCTCGGCCGGCGGCCTATCGTGTCCGCCCAACAGCTTGGCGCTCGAGGGAGGCCTGGGCATGATGAATGGCCACTTGCCGGGAAACGTGGACGGCATGGCTTTGCCCAGCCACTCGGTGCCCCACCTGCCCGCCAATGGCGGCCACTCGTACATGGGCAGCTGCGGTGGCGCAGCGGCGGGCGAGTACCCTCACCACGACAGCTCGGTGCCCGCCTCCCCGCTGCTGCCCGCCGCCGGTGGAGTCATGGAGCCTCACGCCGTCTACTCGGGCTCCGCGGCGGCTTGGCCGCCCTCGGCCTCTGCAGCGCTCAACAGCGGCGCCTCCTACATCAAGCAGCAGCCCCTGTCCCCCTGCAACCCCGCGGCTAACCCCCTGTCCGGCAGTCTCTCCACGCACTCCCTGGACCAGCCCTATCTGCACCAGAACAGCCACAACGCCCCGGCCGAGCTGCAAGGTGAGTGGGGAGCCTGGGCGGTCCTAGTCCCAGGGAAGTCAGCCGTCCTCCAGTGCACTGTGCTCCCAGCACCCCGATTAGCTGACTGCCCTTGGGTGGAAGCCTGCAGCCACTTCTGTGGGGTGCCAACCCCAATTCTGTGGTGTCTCTCAGCCCCACCTCTCTCCGTCTGAGGGAGTGAACACAGCTTGGGTCCCCGACTTGGGTCAACATGTCGTTTCCCCTTTTCTTTTACAACAGCAGGCTGCCGGCCTTCTGGAGCATGGCCAGGTCCCATCAAAAAGACTCAGACCCAGATATTATAGATCACTTCTGGTCCTTTAGGCCCTCTCACACCTCAGCAAGTCCCAGCTGGCTCACCCTCCCTGGGGTCACTCCGAAAGCTGCGGGAGAGTCTCCCCTGCGCCTTGCCTGGGCAGAGCGGAAGAGTTAGGCCCAGAGCCGCCTGGGCCTGGTGCGCATAGGCTCAGGGCCCTGGCCTGCCAGGGAACCAGGCCTGGCCACAGGAACATTGAGTCTGAGAATCGTGTTGTGGTGACAGAGGCAGAGAGGGTCTGTGGCCAGCCCCGGAGTGAGGGTCAGAGCTGGAGGCCCCACAGACTCTTTGTTTCCCGGGTTCCAGGTCTTTGGCCCCTGTCATCCGCTCCCGACCCTCAGAAAGGAGACGCAGAACAACCTTCCCTTCTGAGCTCCTCCAGCAGGGCACCCACCAGCAGCCTTTTGGGTGTAGTTCTGGAAAGAGCATGGAATGAGCTTAGCAGGGGGCTCTTAGGGGTCAGCTGTCAGCAGCCTGCGGGAGGCAGGAGCTGGGCTGGCTGGCTGGCTGGAAGGCCGCTTCTCCGCGGGGGTCTGAGGTTGCCCTACTTGGTCAGCTCAGACTCCTGGATTCTAATTGTCCTGGGGGGGGGCAGTTCTCCAAGGGGGCACTTCCCTGTTCCAAGAGCCTGCCTGTGCCCGCACAGAGGCCTCCACGGCCTTTGGGGTTGGGAGGTGGCTGCCCAGGAGGTGGAGGCTGCCCGGGCCCTCCCTGGCATCTGAAGACCCATCTCAGCCCCCCACCCCACCCCTTCCTCTTCAGCCCCCGGAAGTCCCGGGCCTGGACTCAGTGTCCAAGGAGGGAGAGGCCCAGGTGGTGGTTGCTCCCGGGAGCAGGACGATGGCCGGCATCTACCTACCTCCGGGGCGCACAGACCAGGGCATGACTGAGAGCCGGGAACTCGGGGAGTCTGGGCGCTGGGGTGGAAAATGGGGAGGGTAGAGCCCTGCGCCCCCGGGGAAGTGGGTAGCGCTACTTCTCCACCTTGAACTCTATCTAGTCCCTGTCACTCCCTCACAGGCATCCCTCGGTATCACTCCCAGTCACCCAGCATGTGTGACCGAAAGGAGTTTGTCTTCTCTTTCAACACCATGGCGTCCTCCTCCATGCACTCTGCTGGCGGCGGCTCCTACTACCACCAGCAGGTCACCTACCAAGACATCAAGCCCTGTGTGATGTGAGCCGAGCCGAAGCCCTCGGGCCCTCTGGGCACGGCCGCCCGCACAGGGACCTGGGAACCCAGCGCAAGAAATTGCTTTATTCTCGAGGTATAACCATCGGCAGAAGAACAGGGTTTGACCCCTCCCCAATCGGATTATTTGAAAAGGAATTCCCAGGGCAAAGACACTGGCGCAGTGGTCGGCACCTCCTCCCCTGTTCCCTCAAAAATTTTTAAAAATGGTGGCGGCAGGGCCTGATCTGACTGCAGCTGTTGGTAAATAAACATCTATTTTTGATCCGATTGAAACCGGCTGAGAAGGTGCTGCGTTGGGGGAAAACCCTCAACATCTAAACAAAAATTCTGCTGAGGTCTCTCCCCACCCTCCCCTCCAGTGGAAAAGGTTGGGGGGAAGATATTTTAGAAGAAAGGCAAACATGTGAGACCATCGTTATCAAATACTTTTATTTTTTGGTTGAGTATTTATCTTTTTATTTTTAACTTTTTTTTGGAAAGAATGTCTTGGAATGCGCAAGTCTCTTTGTAGAGCCATCTTTTGCAGGGAAGGGGGGGTCAAAAATCGGGCTCTCCCTCCCCACCTCCGAAGTCCTGCATCAGCCACAGGTGGATCTTCCTGCGGACGACTTGCATTTCTGAAGCCACTGCTCGTCTTTAAAAAGAAACAAATGGAGTCCAGAAGCGGCGGCGCTCCGGGCCTCTGCCACCCCCCTCCGCCTTCCTCTTCTTCCTTCTCTGCAGTCCTTTTGATTTTGTTTTGAACTGTACTTGGACTATTTTGGTGGGTGTTTTTCTCACGAGACCCAGCTGTCCCCCGACCTCTACTGTAAACTTTCTGGTGCGACAGCAAGGCGAACACAGCGCGGCGCGCACGGGGTGGCCCGGCCAGCACGCGAACCCAGGATTGCGGCAGCGCGGAAAGGTTAAGGCACTTTTTTAAACTATAGCAAGGCTCATCCTGTTATTTATTCTTTCTCTCCCTAGTAACCGACACACCGCATAGGCTCCTCCGTTTATCAGTATTAATGGTGTAACTTTGTTGGCAATATTTGCCGCGTAGAATTTTTTTAGATGTCCATTGTAAATTTGAAACAAAGCCTGATTTGTGTAAAAACAAATTCCCATATGTTTTATATAAATATATATATAAAATGAAGGACTACCCCCTTTTTTTCTAGTATTTTGGCTGCTGGGGTGCAGCATTTGTGACACATTTTAAATTTCCTTCTGCACTGTATAAAATGACAATTTGAGGATGTTCTGCCTTTTGTGTATTTTTTTCCTAAAAAAAGAACAAAAATAAAAATGTATAACATTTGTACGTGGCCTTTAACATTGTATCAACTAGCAATAAAATCGCATGAGTATTTTATTGGGATTGTAGAATATCTTCCAAGCTCCAAAAATGTAGACAAAAATCGGCTTGAGATAGGTAGACTTTTTTAAATTTAAAATATGGGTGATTCTGAATACTTTTTTCTTTCCCATTTTCTTTTTCTTTATTTCCTTTTTTTCCTAATCTGCTTCTTTCCACTCTTCATTTTACATTGTAGTGAAATCGCAGCGTGAGTAACTATTTTTCTTGGCTTCTGTTTTTAAAGAAGAGCCCCCTGCCCCCTAAATGTCATTTCCCTTTTTAAAGAAACAATCGAATGTTTAAAGAAAAGCTATATAGTCTTCTGCCCAGGGAAGACCATATAGAAGTAAAGATATATAAATACATATAAATTCTAGTTTTACTTTTTTCCCCACTCTAAGACCAGTGAGACTTTTACTTTGAGTTGCAGACTTTACCGTTCCAATAATCGATCAGTTACCAATGACAAGAGAACTCTCTAAGGTTTTTTGGAGGGTTTTCTTGTGTGTGTGCGCACCCGGTGCTTGTTTTTCCCAAATCAAGAAGCTAGTAAAATTTGTGCAAAAAAAAAAACAAAAAGAAAAAACAAACGGGTGTTGGTGGGAGAGCAAGGTGATAGACGTGTTTCCACTCCCGGAACGTTTTCCCCTGAATCCTTAGGGGCAAAGAAACGTTTTTAAAAGCTCGCGTCTCCCGCTGATCACACTCCTTCTGTTCCCGTCCCCGCTGTTTGGGAAAACAAACACGATAAACTCGCATCGTCCGTGCCGCTGCTCGAGACCCACCGCAGTGTCTCTGAACCTGGTTCTTCTCAAATTTGACATTTTGGACGTGAGGGTAATTTCTCTGGTGCTCTGTTACATCAAAATTATCAATAAACTCTCCCGGGCAATTAATGTCCCAGCCTAACAGCTGTCTATAAAACCGAGATAAAGGGGACAGGAAAAGACCGGTGACTCCGCGTCCCTCGGGGTCTCGGGCGGGCCAAAGCGTCGGGCCGGGGTCTTCTGGGCGAAGCCCGCTGCCGCCTGCAAGCATCTGGCCTTGCGCTCCGAGAGTAGGTTCGCGGTGCATAGAGAAGGCACTGTCTCAGGCGAGACCACCTCTCCGCATCCCCGGCTTCCCACCAGTGCCCAGGAAAACAGGATCAGAGAAAAGCCCCCAGGCCTCCCAGCGCAGGACCAGTGCTCTTTCACCCAGACAACCTCCGCAGGCAGCAGCGAGCCTCCTCCTCCCTCCGTTGGAGACTGAGCCCCAATTAGGTCGGAGGCCTGGGGAAGTGGGGCTGATTAGGAGAAACTCAATGCCAGCCCAACCGGCACGTTCCCCGGCCTCCTGCAGCGTCTCCAGCCCCCTTGCCCGCTCGCTTGGACCCTTGGAGAGCCAGAGGCCTAGGTGCGGCGTCCCGTTTGTGCGCGGCTTTGGCGCCGCTACTGTGCTAGAGACCAGGGCGGCAGCGAACCGTGGCTTCCTGTTCATCTCCTGGTGGCGCTTGCATTTCAGTGGGATCTCCCAGCGGCCCACGTCCAGGGTACAGGAAAACCGGCCCGAGGAGCCCCGGGATGGGTCTGGATGCTGTCTCTGAGCTTGACCTGGGGCCTGGAGATGACAGAAAACTCCAGCCTTCCCCGCGAGAAGAGCTCGGCTCCGAGCAAACCTGAAAGGGCCAGATTCCGTAGGCAAAATTGCCTCCGCGTCCGCGTCTGAGATTTCACACCGCCGCCGCTACTGCTGCGCGGAGACCCAGCTCGCTTAGGTTGTATCTCCCCCAGGGTGCATTTCGACCCGGGCTCACACCAGAGGCCTCAGGGCGAAGTTTCCACAACCGAGCGCAGGGATATAAGTGTGCTGGTCAAAAGCTGCAAGCTTAAAATGTAAAGGCCCTTCTAAGTCTGGTGCAGAATCACGGGCCCTGCGGGCATAATCAGGAATCGTTCTAGTATAGGGGCATCTCCAGCATAATTAATTTAAAATCTCTGCGCTACCTTTAGGGCGTTAGTCTTGGAACAATGCAGCCCATTACTTGGCCTAAATGTATGTATTTCCCCTTCCCCATAATAAAGGCCCCAGAGGTGGGGAAGTGGCAAGGATGTCCTTGACAGAGTTCTGTTCACGGAACACAAATGCCCCAGATTTTGTGGTTCTCCACGCAGAGTCGATGCCGTGGGCGCACCTGAGCCTTAGCCGCTCTCCCATTGCACCCCCTGGCAGCAGAAGCATCTAGGTGCGCCTCCGGGCTCCCCAGCCCTAGGCGGGTGGGCACTGCAGCCGGGCTGCCGGCCACCGCCGGGAGCTCGCTCTCAGGGCCCACGTCGGGCGCAAACTCTGGTGGTTGGAAGGCGCTCAGGGTGTGTGGTTCTGATGGGAAAGCGCCTGGCCCGCAGAGACCCGCTGCGATCCAGTGTTTCTTTTACCCCCGTGGGGCGAGAGGGCTGGGAGTGGGAAGGTAGTGCTGTCTCGCCGACGCCTGGCTCCCTGCATGCAAGCCCCCCCCTCCCCCGCCACCCCGTGGGCAGGCAGCTCTCTTGAGGCAGTGAAAATAGGGAGCTGGAGTCTCCTCTCAGCTCTGCCACCCCCTGATCACCACCAGCAAAGTCACTTCTGAACCTCAGTTTTGTCATCTCTAATACTGTTGTCCTCAAGGATCTTTAGGGGTGGTGGCACCAACAGGAGTGGCCATGGGACCCACACGTGTCTTACCCTCCTCCCCAGAGGTCTGGTGAGGAGTTGGTGTGAGCAGGTGGGGTGGGTGGCACGCCAGGTGCAAGAATCCATATTTTCCAAGGCCTCCTGCTCAGGGACTTTGAAACAGCACCCACTTTGGGAACTGCTGAACCCCCATCTTCTGGTATGATGCACTGGGGTGCTCCTTCCCTTCCCAGGGTGGAGGAGGGCATCTATAAGAGTCAAGAGATGGAATTTTGACAGTGGAGTTGGGCCTGGGGCTCCAACATGGACTCGCCCCCAGGATCTCCTGACCTCCAGGTCAGAAGGTCCCTGGGCCCCACAGGGCTTCACTTCTGCTAGTGGTTCTCAGAGTGCAGCCCCCAAAGCATCCTCATCAGAAACACTTGGGTGGTCTGCTCAGACTGCAGATTTCAGAGGAGTGGGGCAGGGCATGGAGAACTGCTGGATTAGAGTCTCTGGAGGGGGTACCCCGGAATCCACAGTCTTTACAGATTCCCAAGCGGTCCCGGTGAGTGCTAAAGTTTAAAGTCTCTCCTCCATCACCAGAGAAGGCAGCTCAGCGTGGCCTCTGCCGCCCCCTCCTGCCCAAGGTGGCTTGTGGGTCTACAAAGGAGCTGATTGAAAGAAGGTGGAGCCCAGCAAGCAGACTCAGCCACCAATGTTTCCCTGGGGCAGGCAGGCAGGCGTACTGCTGTGAGTCCTCATGAGCCATTTTCACACATGCCCTCCCCCTGGTTCGTCTCGGAAGTCCTCAGGTAGGTCCTAGTACTACTCCCGCTCTCCCGATGCAGACAGGAAGCTTGGATGTAGCCTAGGGGACTTACTCTACACACTGCTGGTAAGTGGTGGAATTTAGACATGGACCCTGGACTCTCTGACTCCAAAGCCCATGGTGCTAACGATTGTGATACGTGGATCCTGGACCCCCATTTCCCTCTGGCCACGCGGTCTAGTGAAAAAGAGAGAAGCTGAAGTGCGGTCCAGGAACCAGCTTCCAGCTCCCACAAGGGAGATGGCAGGGTACAGGGCCCACACGTGGGCCTGGGGTCCCTAAACGCAGTGCCTCTCACCCCCCTCCTTGCCAAGCTGTGCGTGTGTGGGGGGCGATTCATGCAGACGGGGTGAGGAGGCTGGAGCAGTAGCCCCAGCTCAGACCCCTGCCATTCACCTTCTCTCCAGGATAGTGGACTTAGCTTCCACAGGTTTCCACCGTGGCCCCTCAGGAGAGCTCTCTTGACTTCCCTGGGCCCCCTTAGTCCAGCAAACAACCAAACAAACCTTCAGAAGTTGAAGCTCATGGCAAGAGAGGCCAGCTGGGGTTGCATGTGTGTCTGCACCTCCCTGGCCTGCTTCTGGAATCTCCTGGGCACCGACCAACATCTCAGGGCTCTGGGCTGCTTTAAGGCAGATGGCCCTCATTCGGCATCTCCTACAGGCATGCTCTGGGGCAGGACTCCGCCAAGCAAGCAGGTGGCCAGTAGCCTGGACAGTCAGGGAAGAGGATATGACCATTCGCATCGGGACACTGACTTGTAAGACCAAGGCAAGTTACAAGCCTTCAACAACGATATTGTGTGCTTTGGAGACAGGCAGGGAAGGAAGAACAGATGTGTGTAAGTGTAGAATGTTGTTGGCATGAAAGAACAGAAAAACAAGAAAGACCACCTCAGAGTCATTCCTTCAAGAGACAGCGAGCCCCCACGATGTGCCCGCCGTTGAACTCGACTAGACTTAGTGGCTGGCGCACACCACCATCGCGGGCGGACGGGCCAGTGTGCTGTTTCCAGCACTTCCCAGCACCGGGAGACTGGGCTGAGGGTGGGGTTCACCTCCGCATCCTGAAGAGGCAACGTCCCCAAGGTCAAGGCAACCCGAGCCAAAGCAGAAAGACTCCAGAGTGAGCGCTGTCACCAAGGTACCCCCTCCAACTCTTACAGCGTAGGCTGGGGACACAGACAAGCACGAGCCTGTCCAGAGCGGACACA
Organism: Glossophaga mutica; assembly: GCA_039655065.1. Lineage (NCBI taxonomy): Eukaryota > Metazoa > Chordata > Mammalia > Chiroptera > Phyllostomidae > Glossophaga > Glossophaga mutica. The sequence goes on from CM077315.1 coordinate 29,662,066, forward strand.
GTCAATGGGGCCAGGCGTAGGTCACACCCACGGCTTATTTTCTACAATGCTTTGGGTCAGCAGGATGGCAGCGCAGGGACAAACATTGCCAGTGGGTAGTGGCCTGGGGAGACACCGTGGGGACAAGCTTCTCTGAGCATCTCATCAAGCTAGTGACAGCACACCAGCAAGGAGCCATGGACCACGCATCCTACTGTGTCCCGAGTTTACGTCCACAGGGCAGCAGGCTCAGTTCTCAGATGTCCCCAGGAAAAGGATAAAAACGTTTGTGTTTGGAAATTTCCCCTGAAGCAAGACACAGGTCGGCACACTGTGTTTCTGCGTGGTCACCACTTCTGTGAAGCAGGGAGGGTGGGCCATCGCTGTGCGAATGCTCAGAGGCTTGCTGAGGCGGTGTCAGACGTGGCCAGTGAGGACACAAGGGCAGTGGGTCCCCGCTAACTTTTCAGGGGGCTTCCCTGGTATACCCTCCCCGAAGAGAGAGATCAGGGTCAGGGACACTCCTAATGACAGGAGAGGCACTGGACCCTCCTGGGGCATTTCCCCCAGCTGGCTGTTCCTCTATGAGGCGGCAGCGCCACCTGCTGTCTGCTCCGCAGTTTGTGTTGGGACAAAACCAGAGACAATAAAAATAAACCCGGGGAAGGAAAATTGATTTCACCAGAGCCTGGAGAGCAAACCATGTGCACAGATGAACCTGATTTTGGTGTTTCGGGCCCTTTGACCTTTCTTATGGGGTAGCTGCCTTTTTGGGGGAGAGGGTCAAACTAAATTAGTCTTTTTCTAATTACACAAATGATAGGGCTTATTTAAAATAAAATAAATAAACCTTAGAAAAGCGAAAAGAAAGCAAACACCACCTCCATTGCCCCAGACACCTGTGTGGGTCCCAGGAGAAGCAGATAACAAATGTAGCGGTTGAAAGTGTGGGAGTCAGAGGGCCCGAGTTCGAGTCCTGACTCCACCTCTTCCTAACTTTATGAGCTTGGGCAGATGCTTCTCCTCTCACTGCCTCAGCTTCCCCATCTGTAAAATGGGAATAATGGTGGGCTTACTTAAGCATCATTGTGAGGCTCAAATGAATTAAATTCTATGAAGGGCATACAGGTGCAACTGAGGTCCAGAGAGGCTAAGTAAGCACTTTGTCCAAAGACACACAGCTTGTGCACATCAGAGCTGAATCTACTGCAAACCCTGGCATGCCTGCTTCAACACCCCATTCCTCAGCCATAAGTCATCCCCCTGGTGTTTCCCACAAGCCACTGTGGCTTCCAATTACTCCCGAGGCCCTGTTGGTGGTCAAGAGATGTCCAGAGGACAGGCTTCTCCCTTGCCGACAGGGAGAGACCCTGGCACTGAGGCCAGCTCTGCTGTGTCACTGTAGCAAGTCGTATAACCTCTTTGAGCCACCTCTTTCCCACCGGAAAGATGTAATAGTACCTGCTTCGTGGGTCTATTCCAAGGGTTATGTGAGTTAGTCCAGCCTCCCTTTAATGCAGGGAAGGAGGCTTAGTTTGCTCACAACTCAGCACTTCAGGGCCTGAGTTTATTGCTTCGAAACCATCTGAAGTACAAAACGTCCACATTACATGGTCACATGTCAGCTCCCATTTTAACCTTTGTGATTCATGGACATTGAAAATAAAGGGGTCCATTCACAAGGAGAATACCTGTCCTGTTAGAGGAACAGGGGTGTGGGTTCCACTACTGAGAAGTCTCCACTGGTTTGAAAACTCGTCCAGGTGGGCTCAGGTGAAAACCCAGGGTGAAGACAAGGACTAGCAAAGTGATGGGGATTCGTGGAGGGAGTGTGGGATGCAGAACCAGCGGGGCTCTGCCACACACCAGGGAACAAGCAACCACAACTCGGTGCCTGTTTCCTCTCTACAGATGAGGCAAAGCTGGCCCAGTGCCTATCACACAACAGGCTTCCAACAGGGGTCGCTGTTTGGAGACGCGCAGATCAGAACTGAAGGGAACGGAACAGATGAAACCCAGACTGGACCAAACCGGGAGGCTAGCCTGCAGGCTTCTGCACTGAGCAGACCTGGGCTCCAAGGCCATCCCTGCCACAGGCATGCCTTGGGCCCTGGGAAATCACCCCACTGCTGTGCTCCTCTTTGAGAAAGTGCCCCTGGTTTCTCTGCCCCTGTGCACCGTAGGTGGCAAAGTGAAGGCAATCCGCTGTGAAGGAAGACACGTGGATAATTCTGGCTTAGTCCATGATCTGCTATAACTCGAATCTTGACTTCACTACCAACTAGCGAAGGACCATGGGAAGTCCCTTTCCATCTCTGTACCTCATTATGTCCATGAAATGGGGAGGTCCCTCAAAAGTGATTGTAAGGACTGACTGAAGTTATGTGCTTGTTTCTGTGTATACAACTTATATTTATATACTATTATATCTTCAAGAATGTAATAATTTGTATATGAATCATTATCTATAATGTAAATGAAATCATACCATTGATTATTGATTATTGATGAGGAACAAATCGTCTTCCAGTTTTAAAGGAGCAAAAACAATTCCTTTCCCTCCTGACAGCGGCATGAGTGGGGCTCGGTGGGTGCCACCTGCCTCCACTCCGGCACAAGACCAGCTTGGCACGAGACGGCTCAGCTGGGCTGGAGCACCCACTTCCCCCGTGGTGCACCCACAGGGCTGGCGTGCACCCACATGGCCGGTGAGGTGGTGCTGGCCGGCGGTTCCCCTCCACGTGAGCCTCTCCACGGCAGCTTGGGCTTCCTCACAGCATGGTGGCTGTGTTCCAAGAGTGGCCCTTGAAGACAAAATAGAAGCTGACCTTCTTAGGCTCCTCATGTAAGCTCACGGTGTCACTTCTGCCACAGCCTATTAGCCAGGCTGTCTCAGAGCCCAGATTCAAGGAGATGGGCCACAGACCCTTCTCCAGAGGAAAGGAATGCAAAAGAACTTGGGGGCCAACTTTGACTACCCCCACAGCATCTGAAACAGCTCAATAAATGTGAGCTATTGTTACAAGGAGGGAAGTGCTGGCAGGTGCGAGAAGGCGATGGAGCTGAGGATGTCATCTCCTTCCTCAGCTGCAGGGGAAATGGGGCTGGGCATTCATGCAGGTGGCACCTGCTGAAGAATGCTGTTGGGAGGCAGACACATGTTCACCCACACACCAGCCTCTTCCTCCGGCTTGTATGCACGGGATCCTGCGTGAGATTTATTTTGAAGAAAGGCGATCCAGGAACCCCGGCCCCCAAAGAAAACACATCTGAAAAGGGAGTGGAGCCCATGGTCCTTAAGTTTTAGGAGTATCTGTTCTATTTGGAATGTTGGTTAGATTAGATCCAGACAAAGGGGAAGAGAGTTCGGCAACTCCCATTTTGCTATTTGTGCTGGGGGATGCAGGTGTGAAAATCACAATAAAAATTTTGAGCCCTGACAGCGTGGCTCAGTTGGTTGGAGCACCGTCCTGTAGCCCAAAAAGGTTGCGGGTTCGATCCCCAGTCAGGGAGCCTATGGAAGGCAACTGATTGATGTTTCTCTTCCATATCAATGTTTTTCCCCACCCCACCCCATCTCAAAAATCAATAAATATATCCTCAGATGAGGATTAAAAAAATTTTTTGAAGCGTCATCTGCAAGCCAGATGCTTCCTGGGGGCCCGTGGGGGAGGGCAGGGGACAAGGCAAGGTAATGCTCCCAGCAAGACTAGCAGAGCGGGAATGAAGGGGTCCTCATGTTTGCTCCTTTGACAAAAAGCTTGCCTTTCTCATGGCAAATGAGATCATCAGGCCCTGGCCCATCCAACGCAGTGTGAAGGGTTCTCAGCGGGTGGGTTGGGTGGGTCAGCAGCATGGCAGGGATGACGGCCGCCCACCCGGTCTGCTGCCGTGTGGGGGAGGGGAGCGCCGGCGCTGCGTTCACCATCCCCCCACCTGGCCATTCCTCTTCTGGAATGTTCCCTATCCGACATTTTCTTCTTCTCTCCAGTCTCTTTGCCAAAGGTGAGAGCTTCGTGATTTTAGCTACACTGTCTCTTTCCTTGGGTAGTTTTGTTCTCAGCCACTCGTTTGCCATCTTGTGTCACCAGCTCCCTTCTACTCACATGGCGTCTGGGGTGAGGTATGTGTGGGGTGCTGGGCAAGGAGGACCAGGGAGGCCAAATGATGCCCAAGGTCAAAAGCAGGGCAGGGCCCCAGAAGTGGTGGGCAGGACCCCTTCCCCAGAAGCGGGTAATGGGAGCTGCTCAGTGCCTTAGGGGCTGCTGGCCTGCTGGGGAGCATAGGTGTGAAGAGCACAATCCTTGCTTACAGCAGGTGGAGAAAGTAATAGAGGGAGGAAGCGGCATGGGCAGCCCTTGGGGCAGAGACCAGGCTCCAAATACCAGCTCCCTCCACCTGAGTTTGGAACCTTGAAAGAGTCCCCTAAGCCCCTAAGGACAGCCTTGTCTGTAACAGTTTGTGCAGGTGAGGAATTCTTACCAGGCCGAGCTCTTACCCACTGGACCGTGCAGCCCTGACCTTGGGGAGCCTTCTGCCCAGGGTAGGGGCACGGGATGGGAGGAGTGGGGTGCAGAGGTGGAAAGGGCACTGGCTCTGCAGCAATGACCTCTAGCAGGCTCAGCTCCACTCTGCTAAGGCTGGCTGTGGGACACCAGGTGGGGGTAATCACGTCCTCCCGATCAGCCTGTCTTCTCATCTGCAAAAGTGGGGAGAGCATTGTGTCCCAACTTCATGGGGCTGAGGCAGTGTGTGCTGGGGCCTGGCCCGCTGGGGACATGTGAAACCTGTGCTTGTCCACACTGGGAGCCGGGCTCCAAGAACCAGCGTGGACACACTCACCTGTCCGTGTCAGTGCAACCGCAAGCACTGCCCTGGGCATTCCAGAGACGGGTGTGACAAGTGGAAGACAGCCCTGGCTGGTATGGCTCAGTGGACTGGGCCAAGTTCTACAAAGCAAAAGGCCACTGGTTCAATTCCCCGTCAGGGCACATGTCTGGGTTGTGGGTTCGGTCCCCAGTTGGGGCGCATGTGAAGGGCAACACATTGATGTTTCTCTCCCTATCTAAAAAAATTAAAAAAAAATCATTTTTTAAAAGAATATTTATCCTGGCTATCATTCCAAAAACGATTTCACAATACTAGATAAAAGCATTAATGTGAGGTACACACACTAGAAAAGGACACAGAAGTCACAAGGTTACTTTAAGGTGGTGAGTTTACTTTTTTTCCTGATGTTTTCTAAATGTCCTATAATGCTTTTTAAAAAAATATTTTGTTTATTTAGTTTCAGAGAGAGGGGAAGGGAGGGAGAAACAGAAGGAAAGAAACATCAATGTGTGGTTGCCTCTCCAATGCCCCCTTACTGAGGACCTGACCTGCAACCCAGGCATGTGCCCTCACTGGGAATTGAACCAGTGACTCTTTGGTTTTCAGGCTGGCACTCAATCCACTGAGCCACACCAGCCAGGGCTATAATGCTTATTTTTAAGAGTTCCCTTTGCACCTTTCTATTTTAATCACTTTGCAGAATGGTGGGAATCCAATGCAAATATTCTTTTCAACAAAGGGCAGGACCAGGTCAGTACAATACTTTGATGGAAGATCAAGAGGGTTAGAGGTAACCAACCACCGCTCTTCATCTTACTGAGAAAACAGTTGTGGACCACTTACATCACTGGAATGACCACATACAGAACAGAAACCATCTATGACAAAGCCCTGCAGATGTCAACACGGACCCCTGGCACCTCAACACCTGCACCCCAGCCCTGCTGCTCAGCAGACAGTGCAGAGGCATCGGCAACAAGATGCCTGTCTGGCCAGCTGGCCGTGCGTCCCACCCACTTTCCTGGGCGGCGTGATAGAATTTAGGGGAAATCTGTGGAAGGAAAGGAAGGTGGGAGAGACTGGATACCGAGAAGTTTGGGTTTCCTCCTAAAGGTGAAAATTCTTTTCCAGATGTTAAAACTGAATGGTCCTATCAACTTCCCTCCGCTTCACAGAACGATGGCACGAACTGGGTGCCTGCTCTGGAAGCCCACAGAGAGGCCAGGGGTCTTCCACGCGATGGCTTCATCGACTCCAGTTAGGGGCGGCGGGATTGGCTGGCCACAGTTTTATACATAGCTAAGGCTGCCTCAGGTAGTGCTGAAGGGGATGGTACTAAATTAGCGCATGAGATGCCCTGGTCAATTTTCCCACTTGGCAAATATTCTTCAGACACTTCACCTTGAGGTCATTTGGATTCTACACCCATCGAAATCTGACATTCTGAGGGGAACAAAGAATTACATCCCCCTTAAATTCAGGGTCTTGCTTGTGCAGTCCTTCCCTATCCCAATGTTATAAAACATTCCCATGAATGAACTCCAAATTCTTTTATATTTCTTTTTATGTCTACCAAACTAGCCCAGTACTTATTTTTATCAGTGATATGCAAACCAAATTGCTCTAATCATCTTTCAAAACAACAGCCACTAGCTCTCATTCCACTTCTTAAGAAGCAAATCCTCCCCCTCCCTTTGACATTACTCGTTTTCTGGAATCCCACCTGCTCCAAAACTTTCTGTCATGTTCCCTGGAGGCGCCGGTTCACCGGCGCCATACTGCTCTCAGGGAGGACGCTTGGCAGTGGGCTTGGATTCCAGAAGGCACACCCCTTCCCCTGCTCTCCGCTCCTCTTGTGCATTTACTGTCCACCTCACCAAGTTCCATGCAAACATCCTTTGGAATCTGACTGTCATGTACAGGACATCGGCGCAGGGGAAAATGCAGTATGGAGCTTTTCCATCTAGAGCACAGTATGTCTCTTCACGCAGTTCGTTCATCTTTTTTGGCAAAACTTTTAGCCATAGGAGCCCTGGGCTGTTCATGAGGTGTATTCCCAAGTTGTTAGCAGTTTTTGTTGCTATTGCATTAAAAACAAAGTTTTCAATGCGTTACTGGTACTGTACAGGAAGGTGGCTGGTCTGAACACTCCCCTTGTTCTGGATTTGGAGGACTTTTCAAGATGGAGTCAAACCTTCTTCCGCTGAATCAAGTTTTGTTCGCTCCCCCAGCGTTTCACGCTTCTCACCTTCATCCCCTTTGCACTGGGTCCAGGAAGAATCATGTGGCTTAATCTTCCAATCGTATCTGTGTCTATCCTGTGAGAGTGCAAGTTTATTTCATGGTGTTTCTAAAAATCGCTTTTCTCCTTACCAGTTTACTCTCTTTCTAATGGATATCGTGGCCTTCTAGTCACCTCCTGACTCCTGTGTTGACATTTCCACAAGGGTTCGGTACTGTTTCAAGATGGCGTTTTCCCCAGTGACTGGAGGTTCCTTATTGTCCGCCCATTTCCTGTAGATGGGGCCCAGGGTGCGGTGCCAGGGTGGCTCCTCCATGGTCAGGGACCCTGTTATGGGGTCGTTGTCATGCGTCCGTCCCTCGGACTGGCGGTCTGTGCTGACACTGCCCGCTGCAGCCGGGGGTCCCCCCACGTTTGGAGCTCGGCGGGGCCCCGCCTGCCATGCATCAGCTGCGGCTCGCTGTCTCCACTCCAGTCCCTCCTCCGCACGGACTGTCTTCTCCCCTCCACCCATCTTCCGATGTCGATGTCAATGTCAAAATCGCGCATTTTTCTTTCTTAGGAATATCTTTACCTATCCTGCTCAACCCTTTTCCTCTCTGCCTAGTCAGCAAGCTGTCTTTTGCTATAGTGATCCGCCCCACAGGGCTTTTCATTCTAGAGCCCAGGATTTCCTGTGTACTTTGAGATCAGAGCAGAGAAGGTGAAACACTGGAACAAGTTTTTCTTAGAAAAATGGAAACTGTTTTCTCAAAATTTTCAGAAGAACAGAGCAGATGTTGCCTGAAATTTACCTGTTTCCTGGGGTCAATCTTTTTCCTAAATGCTCTTTCTTCTCATCTCCAGGGTCAGATCCTTTCACTCTGAGGGTCTCAGACAGGCCCCACGATGACCCGTGTCCTCTTTATGCAACTGTGTCAGACTGTGCACATCCCTGAAACTGGCCACGTGGGTTCTCCTTGGGGGCGGGGCTTTCACTTGTGTGCTGTCCCAGACTTCCTCTTAGATCTCCCCAGAAGGGGCTGTTTCCAGGTCAATGATCCAGTCACCTGAGGGCTGGAAGGAGCCCGGCTGTGGCTTATCAGGCAGGGGAACGTGGGTGACACGTGCCTTCTTCTGCCTTGGGTAAACTCCATAGCCAGGGGTCCCTCTGAAGCAGAAATGGCTGCTTTGTATCTCCATAAACATGCTCCCCATCAGGCTCAGTGCTGCGGTCACTCCTGCCCACTTCCACCATGTCTGATAGCCCGAAGGCCCAGGACTGGCTGCTGATGCTGCCTCAGACTCTTGCCATGGATACAAGGGTGTTAACAGGACCTCTGGGCCAGCCCTGGCTCTGCCCTCCTCAGAGCTGCTCTTCCCTGTGTGAGAGGGGACCGGTGGGCCCTCCACAGACAGCACAGTCACGAGCACGTGCATGCGCAGACCACACAGTTTTGATGCATGATTTCATCTGACCTTCACAAATCTAGGGGTTACTGTTACTACAACCATTTGCGTTTGGAGATATGCAAGCACCGTGGCACGCTGTACCAAACACTGGCAGAACTAACACTCCCACCAAATCTGTTTGTTTCTAAAGCTCATGTTGCTAATGCTGTTTTAAAACCACACAGAAGACAGACTGAAAATAATAAATTTAATTAGTCAATCAAGGCTGATTAAATGATGGGGTGATGGGTGATACCCTTTTATACCTGATATTCCACAATTCACAATGGCTATGTCTACTTTTATAGACAGAAAAAAATCTAAGTGATGGTAATGGGCAAAGCTCCAAAGAAATGCAGACTGTCACCACTGGCCAGGCCGTAGAAACCAGTGTTTGACCCTTTTGTTCAGAGACGAGGAAGCTGAAACCTGAACCCGCCACAGGACCTGCCCACGGCACGTGAGCAGGGATATCTGGAACCTGCGCTTCTGGGCTCCCGGGGCCAGTGTCCACCATGAGTTTTTGGAAGCTGTGCGGCTGCAGCTTTGGCATGAGTCAGATCTACTGGCAAAGTCCAGCACCATTTAGAACACTGGGTGAACCCAGAAGTCAAGACAGTGTCACTGAAAAGATGTCTCTGTCTCTCAGCACCTGTCAGGAGGTCATTTTCCACTACTTTGCCGTATCGTTGTGTAATACGGTTGTGGTCCTGACGGGCATTCAAGAGTCTGGGGAACTAATCTGGGTGCTCTCCTAGCAGCTCTGGGAAACGCCGTGCAAGGCCTGCCGGAGGTAGGACAGAGGGACACTCGGTGGACACAGGCCATTGCACTTGGGGTGCTTGTATTTCGGGCATGTGATCTTTAGTTTTCCTGATTCTCTTTTCCACAAATATGAAAATGATAAAGTCAAAATACCAATAAATCTAGATTATTCTGTCTGCAAGTGACAGAAAAACCCAAGCAACCCAGCTCAGCCCAGAGGGAGCGGTCCTGATGTGTGTAGCTCAGCAGCCCAGGCAGGCAGGCAGGCAGGCACCCAGCACCACCGGACGCAGGCCTTCGGGTGGTATGGACAGGATACAGCTTCTCCCTCTCGGCGGAGATGGATCCATTGACATATTGCGTTTTTCCTGAGTCGCCATGTATTTGCCAGGAGTTGTTCTTGCAGCTGGGGTACGGCGGGGAGTGAAAAGGCTAGGCAGAGAAATATTTCCTGTTCTCCTGGAATGCTGTTCTCATGGTGGCAAATCAACAATAAAAACGTCAACAAAAACTAAACAAGAACATGTCAAATACAGGATGCATTCTGGACAAAGAGAAAAACTGAAACAAAGGAAAACAGACTGAGGAGTGGAGATGATCGGGTTGCTGCTCTGGCATGGGTGGTCAGAATCCAACTGTGCAGAGGGGGTGGAGCCTGCATTTAATGAGCAAATCTCAGGACAGTGAAAATCATTACACGGGAACCTCTTTGGAAGCGGAGCCCAGAGGCTAGAAGGGAGATCTCTCAGACATGGGACCCCAACGGGAAGATACCCTGCATTTCTGACAGGACATGATTCTGCGTTACTGCCTCAGCAGGAGGAAGAAGATTTCTCCTGGCCCAGTAACAGCTCAGCCAATGGGAGGCTGCCATAACCCAGCCAATGAAAAGTCACTCCTGCCCTGGCCCCGAGGCTCAGCAGGTAGGAGCGCTGTCCCGGTCCAGCCAGGGCACACACCCAGGTTGCGGGTTCGGTCCCTAGTTGGGGCACATATGGGAGGCATCCCATCTATGCTTCTTTCTCTGTCTCTCTCCCCCTTTCTCTCTAAAATCAATAAAAACATATCCTTCAGTGAGGGAAGGGAAGGGAAGAAAAGAAAAAAGAAAAGCCAGTACAGTTTCAAGTTCCAGTTTCCTCCAATGGGCTCTTCGTTTACAGAGCCCCTCGGAGAAGAACAGCCCTCTCCTTTGTCTGAGAGACTCCCACGCGGTGTGTCAGACCACGTGCCCCAAACCGCGATTCTTTGTTGTTCCTGAGTAAGCCCTCTTTGTTGGAGAGGTATCTATTTGTTTAAGGTCCACAGGATAGACTTTCTATCTGAAGTCTCCACAGTATTTTCATTGTAAATCAGGAAGAAAAGGCTTTTTCCAAGGGAGACTGAGTACCTCGAGAAGATTTTCCTGAAAGTTCATGCAAGGCCTGGACTCTTGAGGCATAGTAATGTACTTAAAATACACTCCGTGAGACCCTCTGGTGAAAAAATAAAATTTCCTATGCACGTACATTTGAAAAATAAAATCTCTACTTAAATGCTTATTTTGACTTTCTGCCCAGGATCAACTGCAAAAGTGCTTCTGTTTAGAAAGCACAGTTCAGCCAAAATCCAGCTTGTTTTTTAGGGATAAGAAACTGGTGGGGAAAACTCAGAAAACGTAAGGCATTGGGCAAATGGGAATGCAGGGGCACCAGTGGGACTTTGTCTGTGGTGTAGGCTGGGATAACTCCCTCCCCAAGGCCAGCATCTCCTGCGGAGAGCGCTTCTTGCCGTGTGCCCCGGCAGCTGGCCCAGAGTGCACAGCGAAGCCCAGAGGGAGAAGAAAGGCTCGAAAGGCGAGGAGGGGACAGGGGTGAGACCACTCAACCGAGGGTCCATGTCAGATCAGCTCTCCATGTCTGACGCCAGGACTGGGTGGAGACAGGCAGTCTGTAACCAGGAGGCTGAAGTACTGGGCTTCTGCCAACTGAGTATAGCTGGTAGCCCCCTCTGGTAGCGCCAGGCCAAGGATCCTGGGGCGCAAGCGTGGTTTCTGGTTTGTCCCACTGTGTTCCTGCCTTTGGTGCCTGCCAGGACCTCTCCTGGCAGGACCCTCTGTCCATCCCCTTCTGATCCCCCGCTGCCCTCAAATCCAGACCCAGACTCTCTTAAATCACTGTCCCCATTTACTCCGCTCGCTTATTGCTCAATTAATTGGTCCCCTAAACACTCTCGAACGCTGCCTCTATAGAGAAACCAGCACAGCTGGAACGTCGAACAGGCTAAAGGACCATGATAAACCAGAGCTGGAAACACCGAGTTTTCTGCCTCCTAAATGTAGCAAGCGTACCCCTGGTTCATTTCCTCCTCTCAACAGGAGACCACCAGGTAGGCACTGAAGGCCATGACTTCCTAGAAAGGACTGAACTTTGTCAATGCAGCTCATGTAGCAACAGGCCCACTACACCCCACTATGCAGGTCTCTGAAGTTCCACGTGTTACAGGTCAGAAGGCTGGGAAACAGGGTGTGGCTCTCCAGCATGGCCATCCGTCAGGTCTCAGGTCCTCTGCTGCCTGGCCAGCGTCACCCTCAAGGTGTTGGCACCAAGATGTAAGCCCTGCAGACGGGAGACGGCCCGCTGGGCCTCGGCTGGGTCCTGGTAGTGGAGGAAGGCCCTGCGCCGTGGGCCCTGCCAGGTGAGCCGCAGTGGGGCCGTGCCATGCTCTCTGAGGGCTCTCTTCAGCTCACTCACTCGGGCGTCCCCGGGGAGGTTCCCGACGTAAACAGAGTTGGAAGGCACATCCTCCCCTACCTCCGGCTGTGGTGGGTCGCAGGGTCTTCTGACAGCACTTGGGGGAGCTGTGTGTGGGCTGCGGGTTTCTACCACGTGCTGGTGCTCATCCCGCAGGGTGACATCTTTCCCAGCCTGCTTCTCTCGGGAGCGGAGGCTTCTGAGTATCGGGATCTTCCCCATCATCTCACAGCTGATCTGAAAAAGTAAAGCAGTTCCAGCTACTCTCAGGTGGTCTGAAAGGGACCACCACCTGGTCCCGAGGGAGGGAAAGTGGAAATCCCACAGGGACCTCGGCCACACACGCTCTCGGCGGCAGTCTCTATCTGCGCATGGCAGGTCACGTGCACCAATGGACCAGCTGTGAATGGTCCCACCTGGCCTCTGTGATGTGGGTCCCCCACTGCATCAGTAGCTTTGAACCCCATCCCTGCCCTGGCTTAAGATACACCGTGGCAGCTGGCAAGAACGGGCAGCTTTCTTGTCTCCTCAAGGCCCAGAAAACAGAAAACCAAAGGCCTTATACCCGGAGGGGAGGCAGCTGAGCTCACTGGTATGAGGCTTACAGGGCCACAAAGGACAGCTCCCCTGGCGGCTCCCCTGGACAATGGAGTGTTTTTTAATTTTTTAATTTTGTTTGCCTCCATACTTGTCCCCTCCCCCTGACTCCATCAGGCAGGATAAGGCCTTTAACCGGCCACAGGGATCTCCTCCTTCTCTCCCCTCCTCCACTGAAGGAGCATTTCTCAGAGAAATGTGTTGTCGGAAACATGGAGTAAAGGCAAGTCTGAGATAGAACGCTACCTTTCAAAACAGTTCTAGCAATGAGTCTAAAATAACACACACTACACATAATGTTAAGTCTCAGTGAATAGGACTTCTATACGAAGGACATCTTCAGCTTTTTAGCCTAATGAATGAACAGAGATTTCCTGAAACCTGCAACAAAGGACACCAGCAAACGAGGCTCAACCATGGAGGCCGCCTGAACAGGCTGGAAGTGCCTCTACCCGGCCTACAGCTGTGGAGCCCACCAGCTCCGCCCTGGCCGGGCAGAGACACTGGGAACGTCCGTCCGTTGGGTTAGGCTGAGCCTGGACAACTGAGCCTGGGGCAGCATTGGTCTAGCATCATCAGAGGAATCAGGAGGCAGAAAAGGAACAGAAAAGCACTCTTCTGTCCCTTTTGACAATCCTCATCTTTAATGATACTTCCTGTCTTTATTTTGGGCACAAAGCTGGCAAACGATCAGTTGCAAAGAGGCGAGCAATGGCCCAGACACAGGCTTCCCCCAGACACGGGCACGTTGGAGTGCAGATCAGCACACGCGGAGACAGGTGCAATTTTTCTACAAAAATAAACAGTCTGACTAGCATCAATGTTCTCGTTATATTCAGAAGCCTATGTAACTTAGAGCAATGGTTCTTATTTTTGGCAGGGTATCAGGGACCTTTGAAAGACGCTGCGGTTCCCTCCCCAGGACTCCCCCACAATTCTGTATACAATTTCCCAATGTCTGTTCAAGGACTTCCAAACCACAAGAAGTGCACAGGCCCCAGGTTAAAAGTCAATGAATTAGAGTAAGATTTAAAGAAACACAAACACCTAAGAACAGTCAAGGGCCTTCTTGCAAACTGAATCGAGTACCTGGTTCTCTCCCTCCCAGGGCTCAGCACACAATACTCTCCACCTCGGCAAGGCCTATTCTGGGGGTCGGAACCCTCGCCAACCAGACACCGCCCTTGGTCCCTGGCAAGGCCGTGGCCGAGGACCCTGCAGGGAGTACTTGACCTCTCCGGTCTTTAGAACGGCACACAGACTCTCAGCTGCCAGGGAAAGGTTGTGCACAGAAAGACTGGCTCCTGCTGCTGCTGTCCACTTGTCGGATGCACATGCACAAATCATGCCTATGCCATGGATATCCACAAGACGTGACTACTCTTCTGATCAAAAGGAATTTTTTGCCCACTTGTCTGTCCCTCGGCCCTTCTTTCAGACTGACTCATCGAAAGGTGATTAAATGCACAGACCAGTACTCTAGAGGCTTGGGGTCCCAGAACCCCAATGATGACCTGAGCGCAGACAACCCAATCTTCCCCGTGCCCTGCTCCATCTTCTTAAAGGGTTCAGATCCTTGTGTTCTCTCAGAATATTTAAAAATGACTTAAACCGGTCATACTTCGATTCCTAAGTTACTAGATCTAGTACTTAAAAAGGATGATGGAGTTCAAGCTGCAATTACAGTCAGAGAAAAATGTGACCGACCGCACGTGCAGGGAAGAACCAAATGCTACCCCACTCCCAGCAGCAGCGGTGGGCACCCGCGGGCCTCACCTCCTGGTGAGCACTGCGCTTCCGCCAGGGCCTGCTCCAGAGCCGCCCAGCTGGGCGAGCACCCCTGTGCGCGTCTGCCCGCTGGAACCACGCAGCTCCCTCAGGCAGAAGGAAGTGTGCTCAGGAAACCGGGCCCACGGGCAAGGCTCTACACTCAGGCAGCAGAAATTCATTTTATTGTTTTCTTTTCTTAGTATTTTTATTTCTTTAGGGAGAGGGGAAGGGAGGGAGAAAGAGAGGGAAACACCAACGTACAGGAGCAGCATCCACCGGCTGCCTCTCCCACGGACCCCGGCCAGGGACCGAGTCTGCACCCCAGGCATGTGCCCTGACCAGGAACTGAACTCGCGACCTTTCACTCTGCAGGACGATGCCCAACCACTGACCCACACCGGTCAGGGAAAAATGTCATTCTAAAATGTGTCGCGTGAAGCAAAAATATGTCCTTCTGCAACATTACAGAGCTAGGACATGTACCAGTTGTAAGTAGCTGAAGAATAATGAAAATGTTTTAACCACACGTTACGAATTCTCTGAAAGTCTATAGCACGGCCACACCGGCATATGAAAAGGGATCTTTAGAAACGGCAATGCACGAATGCATGGCTTTCCTGTGAACCTGTCTGTTTCGAAAGCAATACGTTCATTGGATAAGAGGAATGACGAAGCCAACGTCAGTGTGCTCTTCCACCCTGCCCCGCTCCGCATTCCCCGCCAAGGTCTAAATGGAAAAATCTCCTGGCTACAAGGCTTTCAAGTTCCGAATGGACAAATCTCTGGCTCCTGGCTTTCGAGAGCTGCTTGCCAGTTCTCTGCAGAATGGCCTAGGCTGACTGGTGCCCCACAGCTGACAGAAAGGCTTCTGTGAGCCAAACGCGCAGGCTGGATGCCACACTCAGGACAGGTCCACTCAGTGCTGCTGTTTTTCCTGGCCGGCAATTAGGAACAGTCGTTACATTTTGTCAACTTGCCACGTGAAATGAAAGATTTTGCTTATTAATCAAACATAAAAAACATTTCCGTCCTTCTGTACTAAAAAAATAGTATAAAGCAAATTTGATTTTATGTGCTGCAATTATGCTTCACTGAAAAACACAGGTATCAGTCACTTACAAATGTATATTCTCTTTAATGATTAAATTAACGGACCTGTCCCTTACGAATACTGTCACGTACAACGTAAGCCAGAAATCTGACTCTCACGGCATCCGCTTCCAACCCAAAAGACTTGGGTTCTAATCTAACCCCAGTCACACACTGGTTTTGTGATTTTGGATGAGTTGCATTCTTTCTGGCTCTCACTTTACTTGACTGGAGAAGAGGAGACTGGGATGGGTGATCTTTAAAATCCCTGTCATTCTAAAGTGCTAGGGCATGTTTGGGCAGCTGCAGGCAAAGATAAACAGAAACACCAGAAGTATTTCTAATATGAGAGACAACTCACCAAAATGATTAGTTCTCTTGCATGAGACTAAAGCTTAGCTGCTTTGAGGTCCCTCCAAATGCCCAAGGTGAAAAAATTCTGGCGTGAGCATACTCAGATGAATATGAAGCCAGAAAATGTATTGCCTTCCAGAGATGTTATTCATGCCTTGAAGGCACACTTGCTTTCCCATGATAATAGTATCTCTTAAGTGGTATGCAAATAAATTCAGGTCATTAGCCCTCCTAGTAGATTAATTGGTCATTTCTGCCATTTATAGCTAGATGTCCTGTAGAAGGAGACCTTGAACCTGGCTGCTTATCAGAATCCCACAGGTTTGCTCAGAATCCCACAGGTTTGCAAAGTAGAGTCTTGGCCCTTGCCTGGAGAGAGAAAGTCGGAAGCCGAATTAGTCAGAAGCTCACAGTAACTCTAACTACAGCCACCCCAGGCCTGGGGACAACTGCCATGCCAGATGGAGAACACAGTAAGAGAGGAGATGCCTCTAAGCAATGGCCCAGAGCTGGCTGCGGGATGCTGTGGCTGCCCTCGATGCCACACGGTGACCCACCTTAGACCACACTATTCCTGCTGGGACCCACCTTAGACCACACGATTCCTGTTGGTTTGGGGCGCACGCACCCTGTAGTGATGGTTCTCGTCGGGGTGAGGATATAGTCCACTGTGAGGTCGTGGTCCTCAAGGAGTGCTTCAGGTATGTCGACGACCTGGTCAGACAGAGGTGGATAAAGGAGCTGATGGAGAACAGGGCTCCCGTCCTGTTCACTGGCACTGCTCAGCAGAAGCACGATGCCGCCCCAGACCCACTGGGAGGAGGGGGCCTGGCTGCCGCATCGTTGAACAAACCCTGCCCCAGCGGACCAGCACTACTCACACACAGCAGGGAGCGAAGGCGGAGACCAGCCTGCCGCTGCCTGTCTCTCCCCGCCCCCCGCTCTGCCCTTCCCTCCCTCCTTCCTTCCCTCCCCCCTCACTCTCAGAGGAGTACGCAGTGGCTCTGCCTGGCCACAGGAAGCACCTGGCAGTCGTGGACGATGGTGACCACTGGCGTTCCCTGGCTGACTGCTCCCATTGACGCCATCATGGCATATTCGAGATCAGCATAGCCTTCTCCCTTCCCAATCCTCCAGCCTAAGAGACAACGCAGAGTATCAGTCTCTCTGCAGGGTCTGGGGAGACATTCAGGAGCAAACTTTCCGTTACATCGCAGTGAAAGGAGAAACCTGGACCCAATATCCCTGGCCCTCCCGTAGGAACCGCCATAGTAACCCTGTGGGCAGCCCACCGAAAGCGGACCGACAGGACTCGAGGGGGAGGAACAACGCTGAGCACGCGCGGTGGCTGGCACCCAGCGAAGGGAACTGCAGACCTCTCAAACACGCTACGAGAGGGAACGGCGCCTGCATTCACGTGAGCTTTGCGTTAGCGGGACTACTGAAAGAAAGAACAGTGTTTACCCGAGGAACAAAATAGAAACAGAGGCGTGGACACACGGAACAGACTGACAGCTGTCAGAAGAGCGGAGGGACTGGGTGAAAGAAGGTGAAGGGATTAGCCAAAGAACACACATGCATGGCCCACGGACACGGAAGACGGTGTGGCGACGGCCAGAGGGAGTGGGGGCGGGGCCGGGAGGACACCTGCGATAGTGTCAACAGTAAAAATAATCTTTTTCATCTCTTTCCCTTGAAGGAAAAATAGAAGCTCTAAAATCAGAGACATGTGATTTAAGATGGCAGAGCCTTACCTTGTAAAAAGCACTGAGCTACCCAATTCAACCCTGCAGTTCTTGAAGGAAGATGGTTTCAGCAGTGCTAGTACTATTTGTGCAAATTTGTAAATAGCTGGCACAGCCAAGAGATTATTATCTGGAGCGAAGCAGGAGGAAAGAATGCAGCACGACAGTAAACATTAAGATGCCTTCTGGCCCCCAGAACGAACCCCCCCATCCCTCTCTGCAGGAAGCCCAGGCCAGTGCAGAAGTTCTGACTTCTACTCGATGTCCGCAGTAGCGTTGCCACCATGAGTCCCAGCCTTGTTGCTCACGTGTCATTCTAGGATTCAGATCTAATCATGCTGCTTTTTACAGTTAAAAGCCTTCAACTGAGCATGTAAAGAAATAAGAGAAAGACAATTCAACAGGAAGATAGCAGAGGATACGAACAGTCCACAGAAAGAAACAGGCAGATGAACAGCACACACAAGAATGTCCAACTTTACTAGTAACTAAACGCAAATCAAGGACAAATGAAATATCAGTGTTCCCCGTGAGATGGGTAAAAAATTAAAGGTGGGTGATTCCAGTTACCAACACAGGAGTGGGGAGAGAGGCAAGGTACACGGGGCTGGGGATGTCAGGCAGGCAACCTTTCTGGTGGGGAGTCTGGAAACAGCCATTAGGATTTAAAATTCACCCTTTGGTTCGGCAGTTCCTCCCCCAGAACGGTCCCCAAAGGCCCACCCACTAGGCTGCATGACCAGACAACACCTCATCCTGACACTATCTGAAGGGGAAAAAAACAAAGCCCAGCTCTGGAAGTAACTCAACGTCCCTCAGCCGGGGCTCTCTAACGGAAGGCGGTCCACCGTGGAGAAGACTTTGGAGAGCATCATCGGCACTGCCCCGAGCGCTGTGGCTGTCCCTCCTGTGAAAACGGGCACGCGGTGAACACACAGCCCACACAGAGCGCGTGGGACACCTGCAGCGCCTCCCACGGTGAAGGTGTCACGCACACTGACACAAGGAGCTGCCGACCACGGGGACCGGGGAACAGGAGGCAGGGAAGTGCGGAGGTGCTGCTTTCCGTGCCACTCATATTTTACAAATGTGGGCACGGTGTTCTGTTGTCTTAACCGGGCGGTTATCGGGATGATGACATTTACAAAACACTGTTTCTTCTTCACACATCCTGAGCTAAAAAAGAAAACTCCTGATGATCTTTTGGAAGAAGACATCTTTGCTAACTTGCCATTGCCAGAACATCCCGTCCCCTGGCCTCAAGGCTCTGGGAAAGCTGGCCCCCACCAGCAAAGGGCTCTGCTAGGTAACAGGCCCCTCCCTCTCCGGCTCCTCTCCCACCTGCCTCGACAACAACGGGCACGCAGAGCTCGCCCTGGTGCCACTTCTGAGATGACACCCGGCTGGAGGCTCACGGGCCGCTCTTCTGACCCCACTGACGCCCATCCTAACTGCCACTTCTGACACCAAGCGTAACGCACGGCAGTTCTGCAAGCGTCCGCTCCTCCCGCCCACTGCGGGCCCAGCCTGCCAGCCTGGCTCCTGGCCTGTGGTAGGCCCGAGTGCAGACCCATCCCTGATGACACAGATAAAATACCTGTAACTGTGCACAGGAAAAGCGAAGATAAAGAACTAAAATACCTCACATATTAGCTCAGACAGCTGGGAAAAAAAGAGTAAATTTAAAGTGCAGATTTTAAAGGCCAGCGTTTAAAAACACCCAGCTCAAGACTGACTCAGAGCATCTCTCACCAACTACTTACTGGGAACCTCTCCCGAAGAAGGAACTTGATTTTAGTCAATTAACTTTCAAATAGAGAACTCTGACAATGAGTGGATGAGTGTCTTAGGATAGCATCTCTTTGTATCTCTTAGAAGGATGAGAAGAGAGAGAACACCCTCCTAGTGGGAGCCCCAAATCACACTGTGTAAACGCAGGTTTGAGGTGGGCTGATCCCACCTGGAATCACTGATCCCACCGAAGAAGAAGCAGACGTCTTCCAAGAGCACCAAGCTGGGCTTGGGGCGGAGCAGAGCGGATGCGGAAGAGGTGCGTGGTCGGGAACCACAGGGGCCCAAGTCCCGAGGGTGGCCTGGCACAGCGCAGGCCCCAAGCTGCTCACACGCCTGCGTGGCCAAGCCTCGGGCCTCGCCGGCAGGCGCAGGGCACCCTGTCTTGTCCAGGAGGCTGCTGCTTCATAACAAAAACAAGGTTTAGAACTTAATGTTTTTCCATTTCCTGGAGGCTCTCCAAAACCAACTATTTACTGACATACTGCAAATAAATTCAGCTCCAGTTCCAGTTAACTTAAGAACAGAGGGAAATCCTTTCACCACCTGAAGAGAGATTATCTCACTTTATTTTTCCTATTGAGAAGAGTGAAAATACTGTAAAGGTGTTGAGTGGGGCCAGGAGTGGGAGGGACGGAGTTCACTCCTCAAAATGAACGGTAGATGCGCTTGGTTTGGGAGCCAGGCGCGCGTCCAGAAAGCTGAGATCACTTTCCGTCAGTGTCTACAAGTCGAACAGAGAGCTGGCGGAACAGCAAGCTGCAGGGGACAGGGTCGCATCCACGAATTTCTGTTTTCAGTCTTACCTTTTTCAGAAACGGCAACAGACCCCACCACGACCAAGTCCACAAGGACCCTGGAGTCCAAGCCCACGGGGACGCTGTAGTTCCTCACACCCTGCAGACAGAGACACGGACCTGAAAGCCTCCCCAGCTGGGAGCAGCTGCCCCGCCTCCTAACCCGCAGGCAAGGAGCCATCAAGGTCTGAATGGACCCTTTGGGAGAAACAAACACTCACACAGCCCTACAGCAAACACGTGGCCCTGAAGAAATGGCATTTCAGGAAACCCATTGAGGGATAGTTTCCTACATTCCTGCCCCTTTCCCCAGGAAAGATGCCAGGAGGAACTGACAGCACAAATGGATAGAATATTAATTTCACAACAGTCAGCAAATCATTTCTTTCCATGACACAGAAAAGCGCAGTAGCTAGAACACAGGCTCAGCAGTCACAAAGAAGTGGGTCCTGATGCCTCTGCCCCATGACCTCAGCAGGAGGAAGTGCTCTGAGCTCTAGTGCCTCCATCGTTAAGACAGGGACAAGACCCCAGGGCTTAGCAAACTGATGTTGGAATGAAGGGATGTCACAGAGGTAAAATGTGGCACATGAGACAAGGCCGGTAAACGTGGGTGCCATAGCAACTCAATACGAAACGCTGGGGGCCATGCATAGCACACTCACGCCTGAAATATCACTCATTCGACCAAAGTGCACCAAAAGCACACCCATGTGCACTAACTCATGGAGGCCTGTACTTAATGAACAGGGAAGCTGATAGGGTCAGGATGCTGATAACAAGGCTGCAGGTGAATGCGGGAAATCAGAATGGGGCAGTGTACAGAGCAGTACCCTGCAGAAGCGAGTCTCTGGGCTTGGTACTGGCCCCTCTACAGCACGTGACTAGCCACTTCCAGGATGAGTGCATGTGATGAGTTTGGGGGACTCCCAACAGTCAAACCAGCCAATAGCGCACACCGCTCCCACTGTGGGGAAGCCTGTCTTTTCTTCATTGCACAGGGGCCCCAGAGGCAGGCAGCTCGTGTCCAGGCCCTTTTCCCAGCTCTGTGTTAAAGGGCTCGCTGTCTGGCAGCCTTAGTGAGCAGACAGCTATGTGGGGGTTTCTGTTTTAAAACTGGCTGTCACACTTCCTCTTCCCTCATGTGGTCAGCCTCGCCTTGTAAGCCTAGCCAGACAGAGCATGCGCAGCCAGACTCATCATGCGATTAACACGCTTTTCAGTCTGCCCGCAGGGGTGGTCACCAGAACACTCCTTTGTCAGAATACATACAAAGACAACGGTGATAGACACAGGCGGTTGGGGCATGATGGTGGCAGGGGGCTGAGGTGGTGAGGGACAAATTCAGAGACATATCTGCCAAGAAATAAGGCGCTATCAAGTGTCCCGGGGTAGACATGCCCAGTGGCAGTATTTCCGCCACTGCTTTGTAAGCGAAATAATGATCGCACAAAAATTTGCATGTGCATGTAGAGGTGGCTGTTGGTGTCTCTCTCCACTTTGCCATTTCCCCTACGCCATAAAGCAAATGAAAATCTTTTGGGGTTCATGACTCTGGATCTCCAATTTCAGGGCAGCATCTCATGTTATCAAAAAGCCCAAGCTCTGCTGTTCAACACTTACAAAGTCCCGTCATGAGAACTGGCCTGGCTCTGCTTTCAGGAGAGCACGTGGGGGACTGGTCGGGGCCACTGCTTCATGGGGACCTCCTGGCGGTGAGCAGAGTGGCGGCCACCTTCCAGAGACGAAAGGAATGCTCTTACGGGTGCTCTGACCTGGACCTGGGTCCCAGGAAAAGACTGCTATCCTGGCCATGAACCTAGGACTTACAACTGATCACACTCCCTGCGGGCTCCAAGGCACACAGGCTCAAATTGGTGGCCCCCGTCCCCAAGTGCAGACAATCAAAGGGTTTGCATTTTTGAGCAGCAACCAGAATCATTGCTGCCTTTTATTCTTCTACCCTTATTTTTCCCTTTGCTTCTTTTTCCATGCATATTTCATTATTCTACTTTGTAAGTATTATTAAAGCCACATCAAGTTCTATTTCTGGAATAAAACAGGTTATCAATAAATAACAATAAAGCATTTAGCCTTTTACATTAGACTTAAGTGGAAAAATCCCTTAAAAATGGAATATCTTGATGCTCTATTTTTTATTCCATAAATTAAGAAATCAAATACTTGAGTGAACTCTAGGACTCTGAAAAGCCACCAATTCTATTTCTTTATCTGTAAACTACAGGACAAATTCCATTGTAATGCACCCTAATGTAATACTTATACACTTTGGTTTTACTACATCATGAGACATTCAGGAAAATCTTATATACATATAAGATATATATTTATATTTATACATATTAATTTTACACACACACACACACACACACACACAATCATTAGTTTAGAACTGTGAGGCAATTTCCTATTGAACATATTTTGGAAATTCTACCCTGTGCCCCAATTGCTCTGAAGGCCTTTGATAAAATGCTGTAGAGCGCTGAACATGTCACAGATGAACGCTAGAAGGCGCCAGAGTACTGGGTAATTTGTTTTTCCTTTTCCTTTTAAACAGAATTTATAATTTGCCAGCTCGGTGCAAAATAGAAACCAAGTTACAAAAATGGAATCCATGTATTCATAGTTTCTCTACTTGGCTCCCTTAATGACAGGATTGCTGAACGCTTTAACATCTCTGTTCACTTGACTTTGTTAAAAATAAATGTCAAACTTTGTGGTGTATTGTATGCTATTCTAACGCACCAGAAGTTGCAGCTGAGAATGTTCCCTCCTTGGTAAGTGACTGGCTTGCTTCTCGCCCTTACCTGAGAGGTGGCACATGTCCTCAGGGTCTCTTTAGTTGCCCCAGGGGGTGGTGTGATCCTATTAAACAACCCTGTTCTCAGTCGAGGTGTTGGAACCAACAATGTTTTCTTGCTCTTTTAAAAGAAAGACAAACAGTAAATTACAAAATGAAATAGGAACTTTCTTGAGTATGTTTTTAACATTTCAGGAATGGCAGCAAGTTACTATTACTTGCAATTTTTTGCAGTGTGCCAAGGAAATCACTGGTTTGCAAACAGGTAAATTATGTGCGGGGGTCACTATTCACCCTGCCTTAGGATAAAAAGCAGGGCATTTGTTACACTTGCTAGTTCCACTTTACTTGCCAATGAAAATTGTTAAGGGTAAAAAATGACAATACGAATCCAAACAAAGGCCTGTCTTACAAAACTTCCAACCGTAACTTTCCTGTGGTAACTTCCCTGTGTCGCCTGTTCTGAGCATTAAGTGCTATGCAGTTGCTGTTTTCATTTGAAACTGGAAACTATAGCTGCATTAATAACGTTATTCTATTAAGCACTTATATCTAGTTTGCTGTTCAATTCTCAGCCTAGTGTTGGGAACTGCCCTGCCTGGTTTCAGGAGCTGTAACCCCACCATGGCTAAGGCTCAGTGAGCGACCTTCGGACCGTGAGCCACTAAGGAGACAAGGCTTATCTCCCTGGCAGGGGCGCCGCTTCTGCTTCATCCGTAACTGGCCCCCAATGCTTGGTCAGTTAGCCAAGGACAGGCAAGATCTCTCAAGGGAGGGGTCACCTAAGACAGGCATGATCATGTGGGAGGCCCTCAAGGAAGGACTTGGAGGGCTACAGCAAAAGGGGATGATGGACCCTCACCCCCCCGGCTATCCTGACGTAGCCTGAGTCCCCATTCCGTCTGGGAGAAGTTTCCTTATGTCTTGACTTCCTGGCTCTGCTCCACTTAAGCCTGAAACATTGACAGAGGGCGGTGCAGTGCTGTGCTGGGTAGGGCGGGCTCCCCGGGTGATCGGGCATAAGAAAGTCCTGTGAAACCTGCTTTGCTAAAAGTGCTCTCATTTAAATGATAAGGGTCTGAGCAGGAAATGAGTTTGTCCCCCTAAGTTTTGTAACCCCTTAGATGACAGGCCCTGACTCAGATTAAGCCCTCAGAGTTCTCTGAAATGTTATCTACTGTTTGATCCTTGCCACCTGACAATGATTGATGAGCTTTATCTGTATTCCTGTGTAAAATGGACCTAATAAAAGCCATTGAGGAAGGGGTTCTTCGCCCTTCTCCTTTGAGAGATGGGCCACCTTTCCGCCCCAAGCAGATCATGTCTTGGTAGACTTATTCCCATCTGTGGTGGATGGGCGGGGCTCTGTGGGCAGAACCCCCCCACAGCCTAGGAGGTCAGCACTTGATATAATCAATATTTTACACTGATCTCTGTCAACAGCTCTCTTCTTCTACTTAGTTCTCAGACTGTCAGAGTGCAGGCCCTGAGGAGCAGCCACAGAAACCCCCGGGCACTGGTTAGGAACGACCGGAAGCTCTGGGGGCAGGCAGGCCCCTCGCCCTACTTCAACTCGTCCGCCGGGTCATCGGGGGAACCACTGCCCAAGGGCATCTCTGTAGATCACGCAGGGGTAGGCGATAAGCAATCATAAAATTTATAAACACTTTTTTGTGTAAAAAATAGTATATTTTAGTTTTTGTATAGGGGATGGCAGCCTGAGACCAACAAAAGACCTATAAAATCATAGTCTGGCTTACCTAAATAGAGACTTTTCAACCATAAGAGTTTTTTCAACATGATAATGACCACATCCTATTTTCCCTTTGAGTGTTAAGTAATTTGGGTTCACTTCATTTGCGGTCTCTAGATGATTCTGGTTCGCTGCAGACTGATTCTGGTTCCCCCCTCTTTTCGGGAAGCTGCTGGCCCCACAGCTCCGTGGGTCTGAGCCCCAGATGTACATTAGCATGGTCTGTGGGACTGGAAGACTCACCATGGTCCAGACACTCGAGGCTCTGACTCAGACCCTGACATCGGCAGCAGAGCACCTCCAAGCTCCCCAGAGGGTACTCGCCTGCAGCTGGGGCTGGCGAGTGAGGCCGAGGCCAGGGGCTCTCAAGCACCATTAGGTGTTCATTAAAAACAGACTCCAATTCCAGGCCTAGGGTTGAGCCTGGAAAGCTGTGTATCCCCATGCGCAGGCCACTGTGTCCCCAGGTGTGGCCTGCAGCCATATGCCACACCATCCTTGCCTGCACTCGGGTGGGACTATGGAGCTTCCTAGGTGATTCTTAACCCACTGGAGTTTGGAGAGACCACCGAGGGACCGGTCGCCCTGGGGCACAGGGGCCACAGGTGTCGTGTGTTTTTACTCCTGCGTCCCTGTGCTCATCACAGGGCCTGAAATGTAGCTGGGCCACTTATTTCCCCTAAATAAATAAAGTGCCAGTGAGGGCTCAGCTGTGCCACCCTGCCACCGGGTTGCGCTCCTCTCACAGGCTGCCATGGCCAAGTCTAAAATCTCCAACACATTCAAGGCCGGTGATTTTGTGCTCAGGGGCTGGCGGGGAAGAACCACCTAAGCCTCACAGAAGCCAAGAGCTGGCTCTGATCCCACAGTGGGTCACAGTCCTGGCTCCGCGGTTCCTGACATGGGGCTCAGCCAAGGCACTTGAGCTGTGCCTGGTTTCTTCGATGCCGTATGGGGATAGGGATCGCTCCTACAGGGTTGTCGGCAGGTTCATGGATACAGGAAACTGTTCAGATAGAAGCGTGCCTCACATGTAACTGCCCACTGTGGGTCCTTCACAACTGCTGCTGCTGCTGCTATCACTGCCTCTAGTTCATTAAAGTGATCTATGGACCAGGAAAATAGGGAGGGCAAGAGAGAAGGCTTCCAGAAGAGCCTCACCCGGAGGCCCCTCCTGGGGCCGCACCGCGAGCAGAAGACAATGACCGCCTACACCAAACGGACGAAAGCAGCAGAGCAGCATGCCTCCAGCCCTCTGAGCCTGGTGTTCGGCTCACCACGTGGGGCGGGAGGGCCCTGCACAGCCACGGCGTCTCGGGGCTGCAGGGGAACCGAGGGGCCCCGCGAGGCATGGCAGCGCAGACAGAATCCCGAAGGTCCTGCGCTGCGGCCTCAGGGCCACACTCACAGTGTCGGCAAACAGCATCACCATTACTCAGAATTAGTGGTTACTCGAATGTTACTGCTTTCATAGTTCTGATTGTACTTAATTTATATGCTTAGTTTTGTTTTACCATCGCATAAGAGCTATGAGTATTACAATTTATACCAAGGTTTATGTTTATAATTACTGAATTATAAGAAATCAATTTAAAGCAACCCTGGAGAAACTTTTTTTTCCTTGAAAGGGGCCTGTGCAGCTAAGAAACACTGTTCTAGTTTATATATTTTGGGGACTCACATCGGATTCCTTACTCACAGGTTATCAAGTTTCAAAGAACGATAATACTATAAATGTAGCAGAAGGAAATAAACATATTATAATCTTTCCCTTCTGATGAAGCACATCCGAACTGAGAAGGCCTTGATGTCATCATTTTGAATGTCTCAGGACATTTTGAAACACTCAGGACTTCCAACTGCCTGCTAAACGTGTGAAAGGCTTCATTCAGGACTGTTTCCGGACAAAACAACTCCAGGGCGCGTTCTGTGTGGGAAAGAACCATCTTCCTAAACACAGGTCCGCACGAGTTTCCCGGCCACCGGTGACGGCCGTCCAGTCAGGGGCGGGAAGCCGGGATTACCTGCAGTGCCAATAGCCGCACGCCTTCCAGTGGTTTATCGGGGTCCACTTTGACTTCCTGCGCTCTGGCAAAAACGTCTAGGTCTTTGATGTTTTGGCAAGCCAGGTGGGAGCCCTGGTTAGGCAAACAGACAGAGTTGCACTTACGTCAAGGACGAAGAAGCGAGCGTTTTTCTGGGGAGCATCAGGGTTGACTTTAATGGTTCTGGCCATTTGGAACTCCTGCAAGCGTGGGAAATGCTCGGCGGCACGAGATGCACCCTGTTTTCAAATGCAATTGCATGTTATAGAGAGGACAGCTGCAGCCTGGGCAGTTTGCTCCAGGGCCCGCCCAGACGGGCGGAAGCACTAGCTGTGAAACAAGGTTTAAGAGTCACCCAAAGAAACATCTAAGAAAGCAGTCAGGGTAGAAGGGGGCTGAGAAAGCTAGGCTGCCCCTGATTTATTACTGAAATAAAACATACACCCCCCCGCAAAGCGTACCAATCACGTGAGAGCTTAATGACTTGTCACAAAATGAACACACCTGTGCAACGACCACCTAAATCAAGACAGAGAATAGAAATCAAGGTGACAGCTCTAACTGAGAACTTCCATTCTCCTCCTGGTTGATTTCCTTTTTAAAGATTTTTATTGATTCTGTGCATCTTTCTCTGTGCTTCAGTACATTTCTCTCCCTGGGGTAACAAGCACTTAAACGAAGTAGCAACGCAAACCATCCAACACGACAGTTGTTCAAAAGGACAGGATGGCCTCGGAACCAGCTCTGCTAAGGCCCAGAGAAGGGCTGGGGTTTGCTTCTTGGAAGCCCAGCTGGGGAGAGAAAGTCCAGCCAAAATGGGGGTGATGGCAGGCAAATGGGTCACGTTCTTCAGGCCTGATCTGAGAGCAATCAGCATATTTTCAAAACGTGCTTTCTTTTCCTCTTGGAAAACATCTATGCCAAAGATTATGAGCTGTGTATACTGCCTCTTTCAAGCAAACTTTTTCCTATCAGTACTATCCTAAAGAGACATATTTGACTGTCTTCCAATTGGAACAGTTGGGAAACTGAGGCCCACATCATCAGGAGCTGGTGCAGGCGTCCTCTTTGCAAAGGTGCTAGCAGTGGGGCTTCTGTCCCAGAGCACGTCCCCCTTACTGTCCTTACGGAGCCAACTGTGAAAAGGCACCACAGTAACACACTTCCAGCCAGGATAAGCAGACATTTCGCTCTGCATCAAATGGTAAACAGCAGACTGAGCACCACCCCATGACAAGGGCCAACCGGCCAACCCATGCTGCAGAGAAAGGCAAGAGGCCCTGAGAGTGAAGCTGAAGAAATCTAAGGGACGTCTCCAAACACAAAAACACCCCAGCCTGGTAGTTTGGATTTCAAGCCACCTCTCTGTTTGCCGAATTTGAATCCACCAGGAAACAGGACGGTAACTGCATTACTAATGTCATTCATGTAGTAGGAACACCCTGTTTCCCTTTTGAATGCTCCAGGAATGCTTCAGTACCTTGAAGTTGGGAATCCTGTGATGAACAGGTCGGGGAAAGTCAGCTATATTCTGCGATTCCATGTAGTCCCAGATCTGCTCACGAATGTCCTGTTTGGAAACACCTACCACAAGGGCATGACCGATTAAAACGGCAGGAAGGAATCCCACAGCGCATGCATCCCAGGTCCTCCTGCGTGCCTGCTGCAGCCGCACCCCGCAGCCCCTCCCAGGCCAGACCGGGCTCCAGGGCTTCTGATCTCTACGTCATCAAATCAGGGTTAGTGATAAGTTTTACACCCATGACTAACCGCTCAAGTCCAAAAATAGGGTAAACTCAATATAATCCAAAATGTTTAATCCAAATCGACTAACCTGTGGCAGTAGGAGAGCAAAATTCAACCCAAACCACATAACCCAGCATTCCCAGAGATACCCGTTCTGCTCAGTCATTTAACACTGTTTAGTCTAGAAATAGCTATGATTAGCTTACTCTTGCTGTAAATCCGGGAAGCTTGCCTTAACCCTCAGTGATTTGTAAACCAGCTATTATTTGGGATTACCAACTACAACCCCTTTGTTAGTGTGGGAATCTTTTCTTTTATATCCAACTTTAGAAATGTAATTTTAAGCAACACATATATTTTGATTGAGGCAGTCCTAATAAAATTTGCATTAACTCTGGGTTCCTACTGGAGTGAAGAAATAGAAAAACGTTTCCAGTGAAGTAGAAAAAACAAAACCATCATATTCCTATTGACACATTTTAAAATATTCACTGAATTTTTGTTTTTGTTGGTCCAAAAGGATAACCTTGTACAGTTCGTTTCAAATTACTTTGATATCTACTATTTGGTTTATTTTCAGAACAATTTAGTATTCGGTCAGCATTGTGAATTATGTGGTGATCTCACTTACTTGTATACTCTTACTACCATCCTAGAGGTAGATTCAGTGCCCAAATGTAACTTACAATGAAATTACACCCTCTACCTTACACCACCCAAAAGGGATTCATCAACATCATACTTGATGTGTATCGGACACTGGCAGTGAAAGCTGGCCTCCTCTTTTCAGAG
This sequence comes from Glossophaga mutica, assembly GCA_039655065.1. NCBI lineage: Eukaryota > Metazoa > Chordata > Mammalia > Chiroptera > Phyllostomidae > Glossophaga > Glossophaga mutica. The sequence continues at coordinate 29,691,342 of CM077315.1, forward strand.
AATGTAGGTGGTGCTCACCGTAACTAAACACACCCAGACTGTGAACCTGAGGTTCTACACACAGTACATGTGGCTGGGCCACCTCTCATCACTCAGGCAGGAAGGAGGGGCAGGTTTAACCTCTCAGGTCCTCAGTCTCCCTTAAATGAGAGGAGGCTGCTCAAAAGTAACACAAGGGAGCAGCCCCACAGCCAGAGAAAGCTGGGAGTCACCTGGCTGGGCAGGGGGGTGGGGCAGGCAGTGGGCTCTCACCATAAACATCTCTGAATTGTGTGGCTTCGAGTCATTTGAATAAATTACATTCTAACAGCGAAGCCTCCTTCCTCACTGTACGCCAGGCTCCAAGTCCTTCCCCTAAGGCAATCACTGCACCTGTTTCTTTTAGGGCATTCTTCCCCGGGTATCTCAGGCTGCACACAGGAGACACTTCTGTTCTCACACCCTTGTTTTATTTTCCTCAGAGAGTGCACTATCCATATAGCTACACACTGCTCTGCACTTTGTTGTTTTTACTCAATATCTTGCAGATTAGCCCATATACATATAAAATGCACCCTCTTATTTTTTCAGTTGTACAGTGTTCCACTATATGAGCAGGTCAAAATTTACTCAAGCAGTCCCTTAATGGGCAGTAAGTAGTTTCCAAACTTTTGTTACCGATATATGCGTTCACGTTCACGTCCCTCTGCCCATTTTGTATCAATCTGTGAAGCCTCTATGTGTAGTTCTAAGAGGTAAGGGCCACAGCTAGAGATTTCTATTGCTTATGCCCTCAGACTGGACCTAGATCCTCTGGCATGTCGAGCATGTAAGACCCTTCCCAGCCAGACCCCAGAGCTTCCTGGAGCCTACTCCAAGCTTTCCTGGTGCCTCTTAACCCAAGCTGTGCTTTTGAACCACTCCAGAAATCGAACACGCAGAATCGGGTATGCTTAGGGAGCACACACATTTCTAAAGATGCAGGCTGAAATTATACTGCTGCCAGCCTGGGTCGGGCTACAGGGGCAGCTTCCAGCACTCAGCTGTTCTTTCCCGCTGGGAGCTCTGCACCTCCTGGTCTCTGCTGGAAAGCCTGCTCAGCTCCCTGTCTCTCCAGCAAACCCTGTCTTCGAGGCCCAGCTTTGGCACCACCTACAGAAGTCTCCCTTCCATTCTGCTCCAGTTCCGCAGATCCCTCTGTTGTAGGGGGTGGAATGAGCTGTAAAACCCTGCTGGCCACTTCAGCCTCATTTCCCATCGTTCTTCACTTCAAATTCAAAAAGTGGTTCAACCAGTGTAGGTCCCTGGCCCCACACGCCTGCCACCTCTCCCTCTTTCAGGCCTTAGCACTTCCTCTCATCTCCTCTCCTCCTCCCAGGTCCAGCTCCTCCTCTTGCTTCAGAACTAGCTGAGCTGCCACCTCCCCCAGAGAGCATTCTCTGAGCACTCAATCGCAGACAGATGTCCTTCCTTTAAGAACACGGAGCACCCTCCCTGTTGGCATGTTTTTTTCAAACAGAAACAAATACACTGATACGACTACCATAAGGCTTTACATCACCACGTTCACTACCAACCCAGAGGTCCTACCACATCCCCAGCACGGTGCAGGGCACTGTGGGACACAAGAAGTGTAGACATCAGGACCCTTGCCAGAGTCAATTAATCACAGACTTTTGAGTGCCTCCCATTTAGAAAGCAATGGGCTCATTGGGAGGAGAGGGAGAGAATAAAAGGTCACATCCTTGTCCTTGGAAAGTTATGAAAGCATAGGAAATGATTAGATAATAAAAGGCGACATATATTAATGTGTGAAATGCCTGAACCCTGTTCTGTAGTGGGCGGTCAGGTCAGCTTGGGTTTTATTCTTCCTTCTCCCCCAGCTGAGCTCAGTCCTGGCACTTGGCAGGCATCTCCAAGGATCTTCCCCTCCGCTCATTCCATTGTATTAACAGCAACTGTTTACTGTGCAGTTCACATGCTGCACGTGTAGTAAGGGCTGGAGTGACAGACCCTGGCGCGCTGTCCGCTCTAGTGTGATCTTTGCCTGCCAACCCTGCAACCCATCACCAAAGCCCAGAGACTGTGGGGCGAGCCTTCCCAGTGCCTGGTACATCCGAGGCCTCAGAAAGCTTTTGTTAAGAGGGCAGTGATTAAGCGCCACAGCGTTTCAGTTCAGTTGGTGTCCGGTCCTGCCCCTGCCAGCAGCTGTGAGCCTCAGTTTCCCGTTCTGTGAAGTGAAAATTTTATGGGAGGGCAAATCTCAAGGGAGTAGATGACTGGTACGGGGCGAGAGGACACCACCACCTACCCAGCAGGTAGCGCTCCTTCCTCTGATCCCGTTATCACCGTGTCCCGCCCGGGTCCGACCCCCGCCCTCCATTCTATTCCTTTCTCTCCGGCGGTCCCTCTACTCTATCCCTTGTGATCCCTCCACGCGCCCCTTCTGTCGGACCCCAGTGGTTCCTCCGCAGCCCGGGCCCTCTCTCCGGCGGCCCCACACCCCCAGGTCTCTCCCCGGGAACCTCACCCGCCCTGGACTCCATAGCGACGGTATCCGTGCGCAACACCTCCCCGGGCAGCGTCGACACAAAATGACGTCACCCGCGTGCGCTCTCCCCCCCCCCCCCCGCCACGCCTGCGCACTGGCCGCGAAGGGGCTCGGGGGGGGGGGGGCGGGGAATGTCGCCGCCGAGGCCTGGTGGGAGTGGGCTAGGAGGGAGGTCCGCGAGGGAGACTCGGGTGCCGGTGGTTTGCTCGTGGAGGACGCCTGCATTGAGCGCCTGCTCCGACGTCCATTTGCTGGGAGCTGGGACTACGGAAGTGAAGAAACCCCTGGCCTTTCGTATCCCATGACCAATTCCAACAAACCCTGCCTCTTAATCCCCAGAAGCTGCCTCCTACGGGAAGCCGCCTTGATTGCTCCTCCAGAATGAGATTCCTCTCCTGAGACCTGCAGACCATTGCTGGCAGGCTGATGGGGTGGAATTCACTGGGTCTGGGGTTAGATGCACCCCAGCCCCCTGGTGAGTCATCAGTGGGCTCTGAGCCTGGCCACACTTTGGGCCCACAAGCCTTTGATGTTATTGTGACCTCTGGATCTCCTGGAGATTGAAAAAACGTGGCAGCCTGCGTTTGCTCCTATACATCATTCACTCATTTGTTCTCTCATTCATTCGACACACAGAATGAGTCGATCCAAGGGCCATTGGAAAAGAGGGGGCTGAATGGACAACCAAGTCCATGGCCTCAGTGCCTGCAATCTAGCCAAAAAGATGAGGAAGGTCAGTTTGTCCTTGCATTCATGCATAAGGGAGATAACCCCTTCCCCTCGAACAAAGTTGGGGGGCAACCAAGCCAATAGCACCCACTCCCTATGAGAGATTTCATACCCTTACCAACAACATGCATAGTAGTACTCAAGAACTGTACCTACTTTTCAAAATTATATCCAATATTTCATATAATCCTCACACCAAACTTGTGAATAGACAAAGCATTTTAATACTCATTTTACAGATATGCGAAATGAATTTCTGGGTGTTCCAGTGACTTACTCAAGGTCTCACAGAACTGATCCCTTGCCCTTTACTTTCATCAGATAGAACATAACAGTAATAAACAATGCTACTAATGTACCGGGCTCTGGGCTAAGTGCCATGGAGGTCATATCTAAATATGATCCCCTCAACAACCCTAGGCGACAAATATGGCTGGCATTCTAGAGAGGAGGAAACAGACTCGAGATGTTGAGGAACCTTGTCCAAAGATGCCCAAATGGGAAGGGACAGAGCACGGTGTAATCTTTGCTGTGGTTATTGCAAATTTGTGGCTCCTGATCACAACTCTGCATGCCTAGGTGGTATCCATAGCATTAATATATAAGGACATTAACAGGCCTTAATGCTACATGAAAGTGGCCATGTGTTCCACCAGGCTTGCAAAAGGAGTATACGATAGAAGGTTACCAAATGAAATCTGTCAGAGAGGTTGGGTGTCCTTTACTACTTTCAGGAAAATGCCATAGATCTTTGGAAAGTATTTTATGCAAGATGATCTGGCCCCAGCAGCAGAAATGTGCAAGACACAATATTAGCCAGCTGTGCTTAGAGCAGAGACCAGGCTCATAGCCAACAGCCCAAGTCCCTCAGGTGGCCAGGCCAGTACATCCCCCAGATGGTAACGCAACACCAAGGCCAATCTCCCCCGGTGGCAATTTTACAAAGCAAGGTGCCAGAGGAAAGGACATTCCATGTAGCTCTTTTACACCAGATTTCCATGTTACGAGTCCAAATTCTGGCACATAAAAGAATAAATAATTACAAAAGAGATGCCTTAGAAAAAATGAGCTGGCTCTCTTGAGAAAAGATATTCTAGAACTTTAACCCAAATGCTTCAAACTCGATCATATATGTAAGCTTGCATTTGGTCACTTGAGAATTTTTTTTAAAATAGACTTTATTGTTTAGAGCCATTTTAGGTTCATAGCAAACTTTAGAAGAGGGTACAGAGGGTTCCCATACACCCTCGTTCCTCCAACACAACCTCCCCGCCATCCACATCCTCCAGCACAGCAGCACTGTTGAAAGGGATGAACCTGCATTGATACACTGGTATCACCACAGACTGAAGGCTTGTGGGCCCCGAGATTTATATGCTGAAACCTAATCCCCAGCGTGAGAGTGTCAGGTGTGGGGTCTGTGGAGGGCGTGCATTGGTACATGACACAAAGCCTTTATTAAAGGGACTCCACAGAGCTTCCTATCCCCTATCACCTTTGAGGACACAGTGAGAAGGCTGTCTGTGATCTTGGAAGAGGGCCCTCGCATTGATCTTGAACTTTCATGACTCAAAAACTGTGAGAAATAAATGTTGTTTAAGCCACCAGTCCATGGCAGTTTTGTTATGGTAGCCCCAGCTAAGCCGCAGCCAAGGTCTACCATTTACGTGAGGCTTCGCTCTTGGTGGTTTACGTTGTGTGGATTGGACAAACGTGTAGTGGCACACATCCATCATCATAGGATCACACAGAGTAGTTTCACTGCCTGGAAATCTTCTGTGTTCCACCTGTTCATCCCTCCCTCCCTCTAACCCCTGGCAAACGCTGATCTCCGTCGCCAGAGTGTTGCCTTTTCCCGAATGTCACAGAGCTGGAATCACACAGCAGGCAGCCTTTTCACATGGCTTATTTCACTTTGTAATAGGCCTGCAAGGTTCCTCCATGTGTTTTCATGGGTTAACAGCTCATGCTTTTTCAGCGCTGAATACTGTTCCATTGTCTGGATGTGCCACAGTTTATTTACCTGTTCACCTCCTATAGGACATCTTGGTTGCTTCCAAGTTCTGGCAATTATGAATTAAGCTGCTATAAACATTCATGTGCAAGATCACTTGAGGATTTCAAAGCTTGTCCTAGGCATTTCCTTATGAATTCTTACAAGTGCTTTAGAACCTGCCTAGAAGAAATACAGTGAAAACGGTAAGCGGGTGAAAAGCTTGGCCATGGAGTGCTGTGTGACTTTGGATGATTCATGCCACTTCTCTGAGCATCAGCACCCTCTTCTGTAAAGTGTGGAGGATGGGGTGGGCTGCTACACTGGGCGTTCAGGCCACTGTGCCCGCCCAGCCCTCAGCGAGCACACTACGGATGTTTGCTTTCATTGTTTGTAACAATCCTGTTAGATCGACAGGAGAAGGGAGGTCCAGTGATTCACCCACGGTGCTGGGGCACTGAGAGGTAAGCCTCTCCATGGTATATTTCTGGAACTGGCCCTTCCAGTCCCCTACATGTTACAGGTATCGGCTTAACACATTGAATGCCACATTCAGCTTTGAGCTCTCTGTCTTCTCCCTGCACCATATTCACATACACACGCACACACACCCCCTCAAGGGCTAAAAAGAAAGGGAAAATAAGTGAATAATTCTAGTAACAGCAAAGGCTGGCTCCTGAGCAGCTAGAAGTTTCCTTTCCACCTTCAGGCATTCCTTTGTCAACTGGCTCTGCTCTGAGCTATGCGCACCATTCCATCCTGAGGATCAGGTGAGGCCTGTCCATCAGCACCTGGCATTTCGTGGGAGATTGTACTTTGGCAAGACAAGGATGCTTGAAGTGTCACAATGATGCTCTGCCATTCTCACTGCCACCACCCAGGCCACAACAGCCTCCTGCCTGCCCATTCTGTCCCCTCCCTGAGTCTGCCCCCTCCTCCGATTCCTTCTCCACCTCCACTTTCTCCTCCTCCTCCTCTTCCTCCTCTTTCTCTGCTCTTCCCTCCTCCTCTTCCGCTTTCCCTTTCTGGCCCTCTGCACACTGAAATTCCACCTGTACATCCAGCTGTGACCTTGCAGCTCCCCACTGCCTCCATCTGGCAGAACACAAACTTTTCAAGTGGACAATCCAAGCCTTGCTTGACTGCCACTTACATGCAAGCCTCACCTCTCAGCCCAACGACAACATATCCCTATCAACTCAGCCCTGGCCTTCTTCTGCGGCTGGGTTCTGTTCATATTTTTCCCATCCTGGGAAATGCCGCCCCTCCTCCCCCCGCGATTTTCACAGGCCAAAAATCCCACCCCAAATTGGCCTGGGGACACTCGGGAGGGACAGGAGGGAACAAACAAACTCCTCTAACAAAGCTGGAAGTCACCAAGCGTGAAAGTTGATGGAAGAAGCAGTGAAAGTGAAGAGGCGTTACATAAAGGCATAAAAGGAACCTGCAGAGGAACTGAAAAAAAAATCTCTATGGGAAGCTGCGCAGGGGCGGAGGGAGGGTTCTGGCATCCTCAGGTGAACCCAAATGCTAATTTAAAGTATACACACTTTGCAGCAGGGGTAACCAGGAACCCTGTGGGTCCTGTTTTCAATTGCCACCCCACCCCGCACACAGGAACCAGCCAATTTCTTCTAAGTAAACTTATTACCATCTTTAAACACAGAGCGGGGAGGCACAGGATCATAGAGATCATCACCAAGAAAAGAAATAGCAACAGAGTCTATTTTTTCCAGAAACATTGGTAACTGCCAGAGGAAACAGGGAAAGAAGTCAATGGTCTCTGAGTCGGGGGAGGGGAGTGGCGAGAAGATGCTCTTTTCATTTTAACTCTTTGGTACTATTGGACTTTTAACCGTGTAATTCATGTATGACGCTCATGCTCATTTAAGCCAGTGTGGCCCTGACCGGTGAGGCTCAGTGGGCCAGGCGTCATCCCACGGACCCAAGGGTAGCAGTTCAGTTCCCTGTCGGGGCACGTGCCTGGGTTGTGGGCCAGGTCTCGGGCTGGAGGCTGCCGGTCAGTGTTTCTCTCACAGGCCGGTGTTTCTCTCCCTCTCTCCCCTCCCTCTAAAAATAAATAAATACCATCTTTTAAAATAAATAAATAAAATCAGTATCATTTCTTCCCTACTTCAAGCTGCCAGCCATCATTGGTATCTGCTGTGTCTGGCTCTGCACAATGGCAGAGCGGAGTGGAGACTTCCTCCTGTGGGCCCCCTTGACTGTGGGCCCCCTTGACTGTGGGCCCCCTTGACTGTGGCCCCTTTGACTGTGGCCCCCTTGACTGTGGCCCCCTTTACTGTAGGCCCCCTTTACTGTAGGCCCCCTTGACTGTGGCCCCCTTGACTGTGGGCCCCCTTGACTGTGGCCCCCTTTACTGTGGGCCCCCTTTACTGTGGACTTTAATGCTACATAGTTGTTTGGAGCTGCATCTAATACTTAATAAATGTAGACTATCTCACAAGCTCATAACAAAAAAGTGTTTAAAGAACTTCTTTTTCCCCAAGTGTAGGTTTGCCAGATTAAATGCAAAATCCCCATTAAATTTGGATTTCAGATAATCAATTTTTTAAGCATATTTATATGCCATGCACAATGAGGGCATCTGTATTTTTATTCGATAAATCTGACACTTTCCGGTGTCAAGGAAAAAGCTGTCCATCTGAGTGTGAAGTTTTCCTTACGCAGGTCTCAAGGTGCAGCTTGACTGCCCACTTCTCCGAGGCGCTCTCCTTAATCCTCTTTTCCCCTTTTAGAGTATTAGTTTGCCCAGCCCTGCCCCTCCCTCGGGGCAGGAGGGCTGCAGAAGGGATAGCAAGCCCAGCTCTCAGGTCTGCAGCCAGTGCTGAGCCTGGGCAAGTGACTGACTGCAGGTCTCTGTGCCCCGCTTCCTTCATCCGTAGGGCAGGTGACAGCCTACGGGCATCTGCCTCTCAGTGCTGGAGAGGATTAACGCTGACTGTGAGAACAGAGCCTGCCACAGGGTGAGGGCTCTTGGTGCGTTTGCTAAAATAAGTTTCAGCCTGTGAGTCCCTTCGAGGACAGCCTGGTGCCCACCATGGTGTGGGGACCCGGGAGCACGGGACGATGCACGCCCAGTCCTCAGGCAGCCTCTGCCTAAAACAAGTGTTGATACATGTTGGACTTGAATTCTGGGTTTGAAGCACTAAATGGCGGGAGGGAGGGGTGTCTCTGAAGCCCCCAGGTGACATCCGTTTGTTCAGTTTGGAATTTCAGAGCATAGAGTCCATGCTGAGCAGAACACTGGGTACTGGACGCTGTGGAATGCACAAGGCAGGCCAGGTCCCAGTCTGCCTTCCTGCTGCTCTTGTACTGGTGGGGGCGGCGGCAGGGGCGGCGGGGTCCAAGAATGGACAGGACCATATTGGACAGGACAAAAATTAATCTGGATTAGGGGTGGGGAAGGGAGGGAGGAGAAGTGCACGGATGGTTGGGAGAGGCCTCGGAGGAGGTGGCAACGCAGTCAGGGACTGAGGGACCGGGGCAAAGGGCACAGTACGTGCAGAGGCCCTGCGGAGGGTCCACGCTGTGCGGTGCACATGTGTGGTGGGACAACACTCCTGGCTCTCTTGCGATTCCTAAAGATGAAGAGCAGCCAGTGCCAGCAACGGTCTGATCCCAGGAGCCACTCTGCACTGCTGACTTCATTCTGTCCTTGAGGGTCCCTCTGGAGCCTCCCCAGTCGTCGCCACCCTGAGCCCCAGCAGTCACCTTGAGGCACCGGCCAAAGCTGCCCCCTGATTGCAATCCAAGCCTAGTATTGCCTGGGGCTCCGAACACCCACCCCACAGGCTGTCAATTTGGGGAAAAACAAGTCACCTCCTTCCCTCTTTCTCTCCCTGCCCTTGCCCAACAATCTAAGCCCTGTCTGTCTGCACCTCCCAGGGGGAAGCCTGCTTCACGGCCTCTGACGGACCCGACAGGGTTAATTACAGGGTGTGAAGTTGGTGTTTCACAGGCACTGAGTCATGTGCATTCAGAAGTCATGCCTTCGTACATACACTACTGACTGTGTATATATATAGTCAGAAAATTATATATAGGTATGTTTCCATACAGACTTTTCACTTATGTAGAAGTTCCTATTTTAACTTTTTTCGGTCCCCTCTAATTTCCAAGGCCCAGACCTTAACTAATTTCAAAGAGACAGCAAAGGAATGCATTAAAATAAAAGATCCTGATCCCACCACTTGGTAGCTGCAACACTTGAGATAGTTACTCCAGATCTCTGACTCACAGTTTCTACCTGTTCGTTAGGCAGTGATGTTCATGGTACGTGCCCCCAAAGAAGGTTAAATGAGCTATTGTGGACGGAACATCTGGCACAGGGCTTGGCACACAGTATGCACACATAATGTTTTCTCATGTGTTATGGAAGCAGTCTTGGAAAAGTCACACATTCATTTGCTACATACTTCTTGAACACCTATTGTGTGCCATGGTACCATGCAAGACACTGGGACTGCAGCGGGAACCAAGGCAGAGCCACTACCCATCTCGGGCATGTGTGGCAGACACAAGGGTGCTAAACAAATGTCAGCCAGCCCTGTGTGCCTGGGCTGGATAGACTTCCTGTCCTCTGGGTATGTTGGGCCCATATGACCATCTCTGGCCGATGAGTTGTGAATGGAAGTGACATGTGTCACTTGTGGGCTGGAACAAAAATCCCAGGGCAGAATCTCCCTCACTTGTCCCTGACAAGATAACAGGAGAAGCAACTTGGAACACTCTCAGGATCCTGAGTGATTTTGATGAGCAGAGCCCCCTCTGAGCTGGGGCTGGCTCAAGATTAAGTCACTGAAACTTGGGGTGTTTGTTACTGTGCAGCTACCAGCCTTGACTGACTGACTGATACACCATGTTAGCAAATCAATGACATAGCAATATAGCTAAAGGCAATTATATAGGACTCGCATGAAATGGGCGGCACAGAGAAGCATGTCATTAACTCTCTTTTAGAAGAAACACACGTGTCAGCAATATTCTGTTTTGAAAACATCTATGGTACTCTTGAATTTCTTGCATATTTGATTGTATTAATTGTGGTAATGTTTGAATTATAAAGCAGATAAGTTTTCAAGAGAACCAGCTTCTTTTTTCTTTAACAACCACAACTTAACACAATTAGTCCACTACTGTTTTTCAGAAACTTCCAGAACGCGAGGAGAGGGGGACACTGGGACCAAGTGGGGTCCCCACATTAGGGCTGCAACTCCTTCCATAGAGAGATGTTTGCTTTGTATCATATCCTTTTTTTAATTTTCAGAGTAGCAAAGGTGTTTTTCTACAAAAAAAAATTTAAGTTTGAAAATTTTTAACTTACAGAAAAAAATGGCAAGAACCGTACCCAGTGAAAACCTACACACGTATTCAGCAATCGTTCCCATTTTACTGTGCTTTTTGGTCCCTGCCCCCTCCTCCTCTCTTCAGGTCCCTTCCCCCTACTTTTGGTTGAATCATTTTAAAGTGGCAGAGATGATGACTGTTAGCCCGAAGTATTTTCACGTATACTTCTTAAAAACAAGAACATGTTCTTCCTTGACCACATGTGATCATCATGCTCAAGAATTTTAACCTTGATACAGAATTAGGATCTAATATACACTCCATTTTCAAATTTCCCCAAGTACTCTCAAACCTGCCCTTTATTCGCTTTTTAAATGTTCTCCCTCTGGGGAGGGGCGAGAACTGAATGAAAGAGGTGAAGGGATCAGCTAAAGAACATCTGTGAACGACCCAGACCCAGGGACACAGACCCGTGTAACAACGTGGGGATTGCCTGAGGGAGGGCTGGGGTGGGGGTGGGTGGAGGGGGCCAAAGGGAGAGAAAGCGGGGACAACTGTTATAGCAAAAGCAACAAAATACAACAAAAGTAAGATAAAATAAAACAAAATGTTCTCCATCTAGGATCAAGTATTGCATTTAATCGTGAAGTTTCTTTACTCTTTTGACCAAGAACAGTCCTAACCCCTGTTATTTCCTAGTTCATGACACTCCCCTTTGCGAAGGGTGCCACATCACAGTCACTCCCTGGGATGGTCATGCTCAGCAAAATGGGCTCAGGTAGTTTTCGCCAGGGACACACTTTTTGTCCTGGAAAAAGATGATTGATTGCTAGGAGCTGCATTGCAATGGATCTTTAAGAAGCAGCACTGACTCTGTTTAACCCAAGGGTCCACCGGACCTCAGGTGGCTTGTGGAAGCCTGGTGCTGCTCGTATTCCTGGTCCCTTTCCCTAAAACCCGAGGCACCTCGTGAGCCCAGAAGGGAAATGTTTGAAGGATATTGAGTCAAAAGTACTGAAAATAGGATATTGAGGCAAAAGACACAAATATCCTTTCACTTGGCCCCTCTTTCGGTTCTGTTGTGCCTCAAAAGCAGATGCAGCCACATACACATTTAAAAATCTACACACACACGTAGTACAAATGTTTTTTCTGATGAATTCCCCGAAACTCATCCCACATGCACGACAGAAAGACAGATACCCTGGGATGACACGGAGGAGCAATTTGTTCAACAACCTAACAACAACAACAACAACAACAATAAACCCAGACTTCTAGCCACCTAAGAGGCACAGATTTTATTTGCTTAAAACCAGAGAGAATCTACCTCAAAAGAATTTCTCGCTCCCCTGGAAATTTCAAAGACATTTCTGTTTTCCAATGTGTCCTGTTCTTGACACATTGCAAAGCTGTGGAAAATGTCTTTTTTTTTTTTAAAGGACACACCACACTGCACAGTTTATTTACTTTCACAGATTGTGGAAGCTTTATTCCTGCCGTGCAATGCAAAGTCGCATCCGTAAGGTGTCAGCACCTTCATTGTAACCAGAATGATCAGATCTTTCTCTCAAAGAGTAGTTTCTCCGGTGGCCTTAAGGTGGTGCCAAAACCCCAGGTCCACGGGAGCCACCACCAGGTGCAGGGGCTGGTGGCGCCCAGGAGAGCATGCAATGCGGTCTGTGGTGGTGATGGTGGTGGTGGTGGTGGGAGGGGTGCGGGGGAGGTGACTTGGATATCTTTTGCCTTAATCATCGCTTATTATTCTAGCAACACGCAGGCCCCTCTGGGGCTCGATTCCACTTTCGGCTCACTGACAACGAGGTCAGGAAAGGAAGAAATCAGAAAGAAATTAGCAACCCCTTTCCAAAATACCCTGGCGGGTTAAAGAAAAGATTGGAAATATGGTTTTTGCAAAGTCCAGGTGTGTTAAAGGTGTTGTTTTAATAGCCTGAACAAACATTTCTCCTGGAGTTCTACTGAGTGGAGAAGAAACCTAATTCCAGGGGCCAAGGAAAATGTCTCTCTCACCTTTTCTGTCTTGATTATAAGATTTCTTTCCTCCAACCCCCACTTTTTTGGGGGGTACTAACTGTGGCAACTCAACCTGGTTCTGTTCAGATGACATTGGTTTAAACTTGGACACCCTTGTAACTCAGGCAGAAACTGATCTTCTTGGATCTATTTTCCATGGTCCTTAGCTACTTTGGGTTTTAGCCTGTTTTTGTGACAAAGCTTTTTTTTTTTTTTTAAAGCACCTGGTAAAAGCAGAGTAAATATTTCTTAGGGAAGCCTACAGACTGAGGATTATTTCTTGATCAATAGTTTGCATTTCCAGTAAAATTGTAAGAAGAACTCCAGAGCGCTTGTCACACTCCAGGAGAAAGGCAGTTTTTGCCAGAGTTTTTTTTTTTATGTGTTTTTTTTAAAGATGTAATGAATGTACTAGAGGTATTAAAAATAATAAAGTCATAGTGGGAGTTGTGGGGCAGGGGGTGAGAGAATGCTCAAACCATTCACCTGTGAGCTAAGGTAGTTTTATTTTACTTTGTTGCAAAAAAAAGTCAACTTAGAAAAAGAACACAGAACAGCCATAAAAATAATATTTCAGAAGTAGAATATTTGAGGTAACAGGAACCTGTTTTGTACTTTCTCTTTGATTCTGAATTTATCATGAGATAATATCATTCGTAGATAATGTATATAAATCTTTTTTCTTTTGTTCTTTTATTGGAAATGAATGAGATGTCCTCCATGCCTCCTGTTCACCTCCCCAAAGCTGAGAGTGACGGTAAAGTCTCTCACCCGTTTCTTGGGAATCTAGCAAGAGTTAGGGGGCGGGGGAAGAAACCTGAAACAAAAGTTTTATCTGGTCTCCTTTCTTACCCAACTGGATGGACAACTTCCAGAAGAGTTCTGATCAGCATTTAGCTCTTCTTATGGGGGTCCCGCCCCTTCAGGGGAAGCGGGCAAAGGGGGTCCGATTATTCGAGGTGTTGAGGGAAATAAGTATTCAGTCTACAAATAAACAAACTTAACGAGATTCCTAGAGAGAAGAACGTTCAGAAGTGCGAGGACCCCGATTTGCTTCAAGTCCGTATCCCGAATAACAGCATCTCAGGGGGGTGCCGTAACCGTTTGCAATCGCTTTCCGCGTCCTGCTACGGAGCCCGGTGCCCAAATCACCTATCAAACATCAACCACCCGAACACAACTGCAGTATAAAAGGTCAGCTCGGAGAAGCCCAAGGGGGCTTTGCCGGTTGCAAAGTAAAGAGGAGCTGCGCCCAGGTCGGTGTTCCGGGCGCCCGCCGAGGTCGGGAGCCTGCACCAGGGACGCGCGCCGTGGGGCCGAATCCCGCGGAAAGGCGCCGGGTTTCTGCGCTCCGGCAGGCAGCCTGGCTCTGCCCGGGCCGGGGCTCACGGCATTGTTCCCGGCTTTCAGGAGCGCGGGAGTCAGCTTGTCAACGGGAATTTCTCTCGGGGGGGAAAAGAGCCGCGGCGAGGCCGGAGTCAGCGGGCAGCAGGCGTCTACACGGGAAGGGGAAGGGGGAACGGAGCGGAGTTATTTAACTGTCTCTCCCAAATTCCACAAAACTGGCGCGGGTGATTTACCGAATCCACGGAGAATTTAGAGGATTAAATTCTCAAGATATTGCCCCTTTCCGCTGCTCCGCGTATTCCCCATAGACATTGAGGCGAGACTCCTCAGGCAGGGGCGAGGGGCACTCCATTTCTGTAATTTACCCCTAAAATCTTCATAGGTTATCCCTGACGACCCTGAACCTGGAAATTCCCTGTTGATTATTAATTATTTGCTTAAATAATAACAACATCCAGGGGAGGCCCCTGCGATGCCAATCCAGCACGTTTGCTTTGAATCCATTACACCTGGGCCCCGACAATTAGGAAATCTAATTATTCGCCTCATCACTCATTAATAAGAAAAATAGTCCCAGGGTCTTTGCTACTTACAAGGTCTTCGGGAAGAGAGATATTTGACTACATTAATTAATTCGCTTTCATATTTCAAACTAACTTTTTTGCAAAGGAGAGTGGTTTTTTTTTGTTCTGGGCACGTGGACCCACTAAACAAATGTGATAATAAAATAAAATTTAATAAGATATAACTTTTCTTGAAAAAATCTTTTCAAGTTTAGACTGGGCTGCGTTGAAGTCTGGCTCTCAGCGTCTGGGTCTTAGAGCCGACGGATTCGGCGCTCCTCGCCCTGATTGGCTGCTAACTCCCCACAGCTGCCGCGTTATTGGTCCAAAGTTCTCGGAGGGGGCGTGGCCGGTGAAAAGTAAAAACTCGCTTTCAGCAAGACGACTTTTGAAACTTTTCCCAATCCCTAAAAGGGACTTCGCTTCTTTTTCCGGGCTCGGCAGGGCAACCAGTCTGGACCCCGGCTCGCTGACCCTCAGGGCTACCGATTTGCTGGGTCGCTTGGAGAGCCGCCTTCCCCCTCCTGGAACGGACCAGGGGGCCCGCCTTGGTCCAGCGCGCGCGCGGCGTCTCCGCGGCGTCCCCAGCCGCCGCCCGGGCTGCCACCCGCCGGGTCCTGAGAGCTAGCTAGCGAGCAGGGGCCGGCGCTGCGCTCGCCCAGGGCGCGTCCTCCAGGATGCTGATCCGCCCGGTTCGCTGAAAACCAGCGTCCCTTCTCCGTCCGAAGGCGGGCGCCGGTGCTCCTCCACCTCGCCCCCAAGGCTTTCAGGCACCGGAGGCTCCCTCCCCAGCGCTGCCTTCTCTCTCTCTCTCTCTCTCTCTCTCAATCTCTCTCTTTCATTTCTTTCTCTCCCTCTCTCGCTTTCTCCGGGCCTTCCTCACGGTCCGTGCGAACAAGCAGTGGCGAGCGGTCTCAGACGCAGCATGCAGGCGCGCTACTCCGTGTCCGACCCCAATGCCCTGGGAGTGGTGCCCTACTTGAGCGAGCAGAATTACTACCGGGCGGCAGGCAGCTACGGCGGCATGGCCAGCCCTATGGGTGTCTACTCGGGCCACCCGGAGCAGTACGGCGCGGGCATGGGCCGCTCCTATGCGCCTTACCACCACCACCAGCCTGCGGCGCCCAAAGACCTGGTAAAGCCTCCCTACAGCTACATAGCGCTCATAACCATGGCAATCCAGAACGCGCCCGAAAAGAAGATCACCCTGAACGGCATTTACCAGTTCATCATGGACCGCTTCCCCTTCTACAGGGAGAACAAGCAAGGTTGGCAAAACAGCATCCGCCACAACCTCTCGCTCAACGAGTGCTTCGTCAAGGTGCCCCGCGACGACAAGAAACCTGGCAAGGGTAGCTACTGGACCCTGGACCCAGACTCCTACAACATGTTTGAGAACGGCAGCTTCCTGCGGCGCCGGCGGCGCTTCAAGAAGAAGGACGTGCCCAAGGAGAAGGAGGAGCGGGCCCACCTCAAGGAGCCGCCCCCGGCAACGTCCAAGGGCGCCCCGTCTGGGCCCCCCCTAGCGGACGCCCCCAAGGAGGCCGAGAAGAAGGTGGTGATCAAGAGTGAGGCGGCGTCGCCGGCGCTGCCGGTCATCACCAAGGTGGAGACGCTGAGCCCCGAGAGCGCGCTGCAGGGCAGCCCGCGAAGCGCGGCCTCCACGCCAGCCGGCTCCCCCGACGGCTCGCTGCCGGAACACCACGCGGGCGCGCCCAACGGGCTGCCCGGCTTCAGCGTGGAGAATATCATGACGCTGCGAACGTCGCCGCCGGGAGGCGAGCTGAGCCCGGCTGCTGGGCGTGCGGGCCTGGTGGTTCCGCCGCTGGCGCTGCCCTACGCCGCCGCGCCGCCCGCTGCTTACGGTCAGCCGTGTGCGCAAGGCCTGGAGGCCGGGGCGGCCGGGG
Organism: Glossophaga mutica; assembly: GCA_039655065.1. Taxonomy (NCBI): domain Eukaryota; kingdom Metazoa; phylum Chordata; class Mammalia; order Chiroptera; family Phyllostomidae; genus Glossophaga; species Glossophaga mutica. The sequence continues at coordinate 29,707,755 of CM077315.1, forward strand.
GCTACCAGTGCAGCATGCGCGCGATGAGCCTGTACACCGGCGCCGAGCGGCCGGCGCACATGTGCGTCCCGCCCGCGCTGGACGAGGCCCTCTCGGACCACCAGAGCGGCCCCACGTCGCCCCTGAGCGCCCTCAACCTTGCCGCGGGCCAAGAAGGCGCGCTCGCTGCCGCTGGACACCACCACCAACACCACGGCCACCACCACCCACAGGCGCCGCCACCTCCGCCGGCTCCCCAGCCCCAGTCGGCCCCGCAGCCCGGGGCCGCCGCGGCCCAGGCGGCCTCCTGGTATCTTAATCACAGCGGGGACCTGAACCACCTCCCCGGTCACACGTTTGCGGCCCAGCAGCAGACTTTTCCCAACGTCCGGGAGATGTTCAACTCCCACCGCCTGGGGATTGAGAACTCGACCCTTGGCGAACCCCAGGTGAGCGGCAACGCAAGCTGTCAGCTGCCCTACAGATCCACGCCGTCCCTGTACCGCCACGCCGCCCCCTATTCCTATGACTGCACGAAATACTGACCGGCTCTCAGCGCTCTGGCTTCGTCTCCCGGACGCGACCCTCTCGGACAGTTCAGGCTTGCAGAGACGCAAAGAAGAACCTAAACACGTCCACCCGCTTTTTCTCAGACCCGGGAGCAGAGCGCGCGCGCGCCAGCTTCAGCCCTCTGGGAAGCTGCAGGTAACTTTAATTTGCCGCCCCGTTTCTGAGATTCTCAAGGGACTTCCCCGTGAAGGGATGCAGCCCAGCGAAATGAATATTGATTTTTAAATCCCCTCCCCTACCAGGATGGCTGTGCTCTCTGCTCCACTCGGGGTTTCCAAAATTAAGTTATGGACCAAATATCAGAGCGACTCAGCAATGACTCTCTGTAGAGACCTCCATGCGTTTGTGGGGATCTCTATAGACCTCGTACGTGCTGTGTGTGATTTTAAATCTCTCTAACCGCGCTGTACAAACGTGTGGATTTGTAATCAGGCTGTTTTTTTGTTGTTGTTCAGAGCCATTAATATAATATTTAAAGTTGAGTTCACTGGATAGTATTCATCTTGCCCAACCATTTCTGTCGAATTGAAAATTCAGAAAACCTATGTGGGGTTTTCCTCCTGTACAATTATGAGGTATAATTCTTTTCCCGGTTGTAGGTCTTTTACAAAACAGGAAAATAATTTATTTTTTGTTGTTGGCTGACAAAGAAGTCAAGTATCTGATACTTTTTATTTACAAAAGTGTGATGGTTTTGTATAGTAGATTTCTCCCTGAGCATTCCTGAAAGAAAAAAAAAAACTTCAAAAATTTTAACTTCACCTGTGTTTGTCTTACGTGGCGTTAATTGTTGTACTTACCTTAAAATAAACCCATGTTGTTTTTCTGCCCAAAAAACAGTGTGTTTGTGTACTCGCATTAAAAAAGCAGCAACAAGGTGGGTTTGCAAATCCACCTGTTTTGATTTTTTTATACAGGTGGGTAAATGTGTAGACAGATATATATGGTAAATGTGTAGACAGATATATATCACAGAGGAATGGGGGCACTTCCCTACTGTCTTGTTCACGACAAAAGGCTTTCAATTCATTCAGAGTTTCACCCGGTTGGGGCAACGTAGAAACTGTCCCCGTTGGCCGGTCTGCTGGAGCAACTGCATGCTGTGATGTCGTTTGCTGTAATGCATTTTGCTAAATGCAGAAAAGAACCACTCCAATTGTCAAGACCACGGTGCCACTCCATCCGCATGGCCAGCCTTCCCCTGTTTAGCAGGGGAAGGAAAAACACTTTTTGTTAGCTAACTACAAACCAGGGACGGAAGTCCTCTCTCCCTTGGATTTCCTAAAATGCGGGCTTCCCTACGCACTTTAATGGTCTCACGGAGGGGTAGTCCAACTGGGCCAGTGAAGGTCCAAAGGGGACTGAGTCTGTAGCATTCAGTGACCATCCCAGTAGTGGCCAGAGCAGAGGTGGTTTTCAGATCTCTTTACTTCTTGATTTGATTTCTAAAGCTTTACCCTATTGCAGTGAAAAATCATAAAGCTTCATTGCCCTTCAAAAATAATTTACGATGCTTTGAGGACTAAATTTATTAACTTTTTTCAGACTTGAAATAATAGGGAGATTGTTTTTCTTTTTAATTTTGATATCTCGTCTTTTTTACTTTACTAGCAACACAACATTTGTGAGACGTGGCCAAGGAGAAAAGGCTTTGTTATGTATTTAACTGGCTGAAACCTACAACTCTGCTGCTGGTCTCTGTGTCTGAATTTTGGGGCCAGAGCTCCGAACTGGGGGATGTTTCCCACCCCAGTAGGTGAGCTGTGCCTCACCAAGGGACAAACTCCTTGTGACCCTAACATTTCAGGCCAGGATGATTTCCCAAAAGGTGATTCTTTCTGATCTAATGGTGTGGAACGTAACCTGGGTGCTGTATTGTTGTTTTAAACGTGGCACTATGTCCCTGTATTATGCTGAGATGAAATTGGGGGAAGTTTGGGCATAATAAATTTCCTCACATGCATGACACAGATTCTTTCAATCTGTGGTCCCAGAGGTGGCATGTGGTTAAAAACAAAAACAAAAACAAAACAGCAGCAACAAACGCCCCCCCTCTGCATTTTATTCCTTTTCCGCAATGCGCAGGATCGGGGATCCCCAGGGCTCCGTACTGGACTTCAGCAGGCCTCCAGGCCGCAGTGCTTTGGTTGGGTGAGCTGGACCAGCCAGAGAGAGACAGAGAGACGGACACAGAGAGAGAGAAACTCCCTCTGTGAGCTGCAGAAGGAGGCAGCCCCGCTCCTTGCCCAGCTCTGGCACGCTGGTTTCGTTTTGCTCGTGTTTCATGTACGCTGTTTGCCACAGGAGAAGAGGAGAGTATTCTAGCTGACTTTCTCCTTCCTCAGGTGTTTCAGAAAGTCTCCCCAAAAAGGTTACCCTCATCCTAAGTTCTGGCACTTAGGCCAGCTCTGGGAGACACATGGAGAATAAAGGAGAGAGAAATGGGATGGAGTGCAGCGGCGACAGACCCTGCACCACCTCTGAAACCTCCCTGGGACTGCTACCTTCCGGGAGCCTTCTTAAAGAAGTCCTGCTGTGTGTGGGCCAATCACCAGAGTGGGGAGCTCGAGAAGGTTTCCCCCAGTTGGGTGGAGACCACGGCGAGGGGCCCTTCCATTCTCTTGGGCACGTGGGCAACTTGGGGGATTGTGTTTGGGGGTTTATCCAGGTGGCAGTGCGGAGGGCTGGGGTGTGTAGCGTCACCTCAAGATCCCTCAGTCTGCAACACTAGGGGCCAAGGTTGGTGCAGGTCAGTGCCAGAAGGCCGGCCAGTGTGCTGCGCGCTGAGCTCAGAGCTGGCTCGGCTGGGCCTTGGGCCTAAGGGCTTGGCGGCAGTCTCAGGCATCTGCTGCTCCCCATGGAGCAGGGAGATCCTGAAGCAGGACACCTTGAGCAGCTGGGAGTCCAGACACCCGCTGGGCTGCTTTTCATGACTTCTTAGGCCCTGCACCTCTGCTGCCTGGGTGCAAAGACTGCGTGGCAGGCATGGGCTGTCTGCTTCTCTGATCCATTTGCTGCCCCTTCCTTCAGCCAGTGGGTCCTCAGCAGGCTCGAGGCCTTTCCAGAAAAGGGGAAAGGAGGTCCAGGATATAAGGGCCTGAGAGTCTGTTGCAGGCTCCCGGGGTGCAGTTTGCATAAAGCCATGTCTGATAACCATGTTCCTTCCTGACCCAGTAAGATACAGTTTTGCAGGTCTCAAAGATACTGCAAATAACATGGAAGCAGCCCGAAGACCATGGCAGAGACCATTTCCCTCGAAGTTAATCCTGCCTCTCGGACTAACCTTGGCTGGGTGGACTGTGTCTCTAAACGGCGCCCAGTTCAGATAGATATGGGCTGCCTGGAGACAGCCTGCGGCCTCTGAGCATCCCGAACAGTCCCAGCTCCAGAGAAGCTGCCGTTGGAGTAGCCTCTGCTTCTTGTAAGACTCGAACAGATGCCCCAACCTCACCGCTTTCAGAGAGAAGGGACTGCTGGTGTGCTGCCCATTCCGACCTCTCTTCCAAAGCCTGACTTGGGTCTGTGGCTGGCTGGATGTCCCTGCTCTGGTTCAAGTGGCCTGTCCCTATGACCACCAAAATCAGTGGTGATTTGCATCCTGGAATTGCTGGATCACTGGGCTAGGAATTGGAAGACTACATCTTGCTGTGTGGACAAATGCCTTCCTCTCCCTGGCCTGGGTCTTCTCATCTGTAGCATGATCAGGTGAGTGCAAGGGCACTTCAGGCAGCCCAGCACTTTCCCTCCCAGTACAGCTGGGGCTATGGCCCTCGGTTATTCCCTCTCTCCTCCCCGAGGGCAAGAAGTGAAGATCCAACACTGGAGGGAAGAAAATGCAGGGTCCTGGGAACTTCAGCACTTGGCTCATAAATCTTTCGGGGTCCATCTCCTCCCCTCTACCCCAAGACTCCCTGGGGGTCACCTCTGGGCCTGGGAGAGGCTTGTGAGCTGCACTCAGCACAGAGAGCAGAGTTCCCAGGTTCCCTTTGGGGAAAAAAATGCCCCTGTGGCTGAGTGCTTGACTCCTCACTCCTCTCCCCACCCCAAATCCAAAAAACTAGACAAGGTATTGGGCAAGGTTAGCCCGATGGGAATTTATTAATAACCATAAACTTGAGGTGGGTAGAGAGGTTGACACCAAGGAGAGACACCTTTGATTAATGTGCAGAACCAAGTTTCTTGAGAATGTGCTGGGGTCTTGGAGCCTGTACCTGACGACTCATGGAATATGTGCCCGGGGTCATCCCTGGTCAGTACACTCCTGCCTCTCGTGTGGTGGAAAGGGACGAGTAGAAATTGAAGGGTTTGTGTGTTAGTGTCAGCCAGGCCTGAGATGGCTGGGGGGCTGGACTCCAGGTGAGCAGGACACAATGAGTCGGAGTCACCAGTGACTGCTTTCTGGCCCCACATATTTGGAATGCTTTCCCAAACTTTGAGAAGCATTCCCTGCCTGCCTCTTTCTTGCGTGGCCTCAGCTCACCAAGATGTTTGAAATGTTTGCTTTTTGACATAGGCATGTGAGGAAGGGGGTGGAATGTTTTAGGGAGCTTGGAAGGCTGGGCTGCCACGGTCAGGGACGGCCACTGTGCCTGGGAAGACGCCACTGCCTGGACTTGTGCAACGCAAGCCTTTCTCTTGCTTTTGCAACAGGCCTGCTGCGCCGCAGAGACAGAGAGGCATTGCCGGTGTAGAGTCTGGGTCCTGGATGTGTCTCTCTGGTGCTGGGGTTTCTCCAGTGTCAGGCTCACAGGGGCTTTATCCTGGGCTGCGAGGGTGTGAAAAGCTGAAGTGGAGGGAAGGGGATGGGCTGACAGATTGATGAGCTTGCTGGCATTGCAGGGCCCTTTAAGGGAACAGAATTGGGGAGCCTTGGGAGGGTAGTCGCTGGTCTCCTGAGCCTGGCGTACAGCTTTGTGCTCTATGCCCACCCAGGCTGGGAGGTCATGGAGTCCAGAGAGACCACCCTGACCCATGACTTAGTGGCCCTTGGCCCTGGGCCTTCCCTTTCCCAGCAGCCCCTCTGGGCTCTCTCTGCCCTCATGTTATTTTTGCAGGCAGGCTCCTCAGTGGAGCCTTTCTATCTGAGCTGAATCCACACACACACACACACACACACCAGCCTAGGCCCTCTGCACAGGCCAGCTGAGAGTTCATGTGGCCTGGGGCATGCTACCTCTCACTCTCTGGGTTCATTTCTCAACGGAAAAATGATAGGATCATCGAATAGGGCTGTTGTGAAGGTTAATGAATCCAGCGCACCAGGTGGAAGTGCTTCAACAGGGCCCAGTCCATGGTAGGGACGCACTGTTAGATGTTCGGATTCACCTGGATGACAGAAGAGAAAGGAATCTTTGGTCTCAGTTGACGGCATATGTCCGACTAAACCGCTTGGGAAGGGCAGTGTGTGTGCCCTAACTGCCCCCTTTTAGACCCTTTAAAGTCCCTTCTGGGAACAAGATGAGCTCTAAAAAAATCATTAATTAGGAAAACCTCACCCTGCTCTCTGGGCCCCATTCAGCATCAGCTGACCAGACAACGGGTACCTTCTCGGCTCAGTCCCCCCACCTTACCCCCTGCAGAGAAGCAGCAGAAGACTGCTCCCTGTCCCTTCAAAGTGGGCAAGGAAGGGAGGGAGGGGAGGATCTTCTGGGGTTTAGTGGGGTGCGAGGACTCTCGGTTTCCTACTTTGAATGCCCAGATCTCCCAGTCCTGTGGGGGCCCAATAACCTCCCCTCTCTGGAGGGCCCCCTCCCTTTGCTTACTCTAGGCACATATCTGGGAGCCTCTCACCGACACCTGAGGTGGTCAGACCTCAGAGAATCTACCTTCGGAGGAACAAGTGAGGTTTCCGATTTCTGTTCCGCTGTTTACCACCTCTGATGTCTCAGGATGTTCTGTGCCCAGCCTCGGTTTCATCATCTGTGAAATGGATGATCACCTCATCTCTCATAGATGCTGCAGGTGTTCTCAAAGGAACTGCCACAGGGCCCTGAGCATCCACACACAGTGGCCATTACAATATTATTGTTTTTCCGGCTTTGCAACACTCTCTCAAGGAGGACCTGGGGTGAGTTAACTTCCTGGTCTTAGTTTCTGACTCTGCAGAATGGGAACGATAAAGATTAGTTTCTTGGGCTTGCTGTGAGGATGGAATGATCTAACACAAGGAAAGCACTTAGAACAGAGCTGGCATATAATTGCCTCCAGGACATTTTAGTTATCAATAGTATCCTTACTGCCATCATCCTCTCCAACGTTCTCAGGATGTAAGGTGTACTTGCTGAGTAAGTCCTGTGTCTTTCCGCCCTCAGTCTTCTCACACGCGGTAGAACCCAATGTGTTAAATGTCTTCACCCTTAGAGAGTGAGGCACGCATCTGGAGAGCTGACACAGGTCGTCGTTAACTCGACTCTCTGTCTGCTTTGTAATTTACCGGTGGAGCAGAGGAAGGGGAGCCGCCCCTGGTAGTGAGGGGCAGTGACTGGGGCTCGTCTCTCCCCTTTTCCGACGCCTCTTTGGTCCTGGTGGGTGCCTGGCCTCTGCCCTGTCTGCGCAAGGAGAAGGCTTTCTCCTGAAAGGCGGGGGCTGGGAATGGTACTGTCTGCAGTTTTCATGCTACACTGAACCCGATTTCTGCTGGGGCCCCGGAGCGGGAAGCGCTATGATCCTCCCTGAGCATCCGGGAATCTCAGGGCTTGCCTGCAGGCTGGTAGAACCGCTTGCACTGACTTTAGAGATGAATGCGCTTTTCTGGAATCTGAAGACTCATGAACCTACAGGGAACTTTGAAACTTTCAGTGTCTCCACCTGGCTGTCTGGGACACCCACTCTGCCCCGCTGCCTCCTGCGCTCATCTGCCTCCTCCCTCGCCCTCCCCGCCCCCGCCCGGGCCTCTGCTCTGTCCTCCCTCGACAGAGCTTCCGCACGAGGGCGCATCCGATCTCAGACGAAAGGGCTTGTGCCGTGCGCTCCCCGGAAATATGCCCCAGCGCTGTCCTTCCTACTGCGATTACAAAAAACTCGCCGCCTGGGAGTCCAGCATTCATCTCCGCGCGGGAGCCGGATTGGGGCACCAGGCCGGAGTTCTAGGGCTACATTCTCCGAGAAACATTGCAAACTTCAGCAAACTTCAGCAAATGCGCTCTCCAGACCGCAACTAGAACTCGGGTTTTCTTTCTTCCCCCCTTTAGTATCAGTGCCCCGCCCACCAGCCGCGCATGTCTCCTCCTGCGTCCGGCCCGTGCCCAAACTGGGTGGTGTTTATTATTGTACGAATTCAAGCTCGGATTTGCCTTCGAGTTTAGAAGAAGCGTCTCTGCGGCACTCCTTTCAAGAGAGGCGGGGATGTGCGTGCTGGACTCCGGTTGCCCGGGAAGTTCCAAGAAGGGCTCCGGGTGCGGAGATGGGGGTGGTGGTGCGTAGTGACGTCCTTTTCTCTCTTACTCTGGGCTTGTTAGAGGCTGGAAACCCAGCTGGATCCAAACTTGAGCTTGCGGAGGGCGCGCTGATCTGGAGAGTTTGGGGAACCCCAGGGACTGTGGGACCGCGGGTTGCGAAAGCGCAACACCGAGGCTTTTTTCCTCTCCAGAGTTAAAAGGGGTGCTCTGGTAAGCGCCGGAGAGCCAGAGATCTATAGAGAGGACAGCGCCCCGCCCCCTCCGGACAAGAGGGCCACCTTCAAGACCTAGGGCCAGGAGGCTCGGCCTCAGTTAGAAACGCTGCTCCCTGGACCGAGGCTTGGACGTAGCCCTGGGCCTGGCCCGGCTCTCCCTCAATAAGTGCCTGCACCCAAACCGGTTTTTCGACCCTGATTGCCACGTTCTTTTCGGTATTTCAAACGTATCCGCTCCCTCGCAGGCTCTCCAGAACCTCCAGACTTCTGCACTCCCCATTTTGAGGTGCAGTTCTCCTGAGCACTCTCAACCAGTCCACGGTATGATGTCCCCTCTCAGCGACAGCAGCAGCAGCAGCAGCGCCCCACTCCATCCCCCCGCCCCCCATGCACGTTCAGGACCTCTCTTCCCATCCCTGTGGGAGCCAGTCGTGGGCAATTTCTACACCCACCTGCCTCCCCATCCTTCCCTCTTCTCTTTGGCATCGCTGCCGATTTACTCAATGAAACACTAATTCAGTTATCCAGAGTGCTTTTTTTTTCTTTAAAAAATATTAATCAGACATCATAACAGAAACTAGTCACGCTACATGCACCCCTCCTCCCAACGCGGTGGAGTGAGGGCAGAATTACCTCCAACTGAGTCAGCCTCACGCAGGGGTTTTGATTCTAAGTCTGACGTGGCTAAGTGTAAAATCCATTGGGTGGGGGGGTGCTTGCACCCCTGAGTGAGTGGGTGGGTCGGGGGAGACCAAACAGGCTTTGCAAATGCTTAATGTAATCACGGGCCAGCTGCGTGCACTTGTAAAGTTGTTATAACCCCCTCCTTGTTATAAACAGGAAAGCGCAGAATATAAAGCAAGAGACCCGCATTCACAAATACCAGTTCTCCCCGCGCCAGCTGCCAAATTCCCCTTTTATGGTGTTTCTTGCTTGCAACCTCAGTCCCAGCAGAAAGACCTTAAATTTCTCTCCCGGAACTCTCCAATCGGGTTGATTTTGAAACTTCCCTCAACAGAGCTTTGGACCAGGTAACGCACCCCTTCTCCAGGTCCCCGGCACTGTATACCTCCGCTTCAGGAAAAGTTGGGCTCCGGAAGTCCCCTTCCCCCGGTCCCCAGGGAGCCTTGGGGGTCGAGGCTTGCTGCCTCTTCGGTACTAGCCACCTGGCGAAGGCCCTGACTCTTTCAGGGCATGCCCCGGATCCTTCCAAGGAGGATGGCACCCTTTGTCATCAGACTCCCCAAACTCTTAGATAGTGATGCCTCTCTCCACCACGTATGTAAAAGCTTTCAAAGACCTTAGAAGGCATTTTGTGAGACTGTGCCTTGTCTACATCTCCGATTAAGCCGCAGAGAAGAAAAGACCTTTTGTGGGAGGCCCTGGGGTTGCAGGGGGCTCCCCTAGGTCAGCAGTAAAACTTAGCCCTGCGCGCCGCCCCCATCCCCACCTCTCCTTCCTGGCCCGGCAGACCCCGCTCCCAGCCACCACGGTCCACATCCTGCCTCGCTGACTGTGTGTGCTTACAGCGTCAAGGGGTGGACGTGATATTTCAAACATCAGATCAGTGCGTTTATATATTGGGTGCCCGGAAATTTTTCCAAATAAACACAGCTTGATTCAACTTGGGTGGGCGGACTTATCAACAGACTAATTCTATAAACAAATGAAGGAATAGCCCTGAAACCGATTGGCTGGTATCAAAAAGACACGTGGAGAGAAAAGCTTGGAGTTTTTCAGCAATGAAATTTTAATTAATGTGGGTGGGCTGAGAACACAACGACTGTTTATCATAGACAATTTATTTTCCAGCGCTAAGTCAACATATAATAGCAAACTTACAACAATTATTTAACATTTTTGAAGCCATGAAGAAGGGACAGAGCGTGGAGCAGCCGGGGAGAGCGGCAGAGCGGGAGACAGACGCACGGAGGGCTCCCCGGGAGGGCCCTAGCGGCGCTGGGCGCAGTCCCTAAGTCCGCTCGGGTCGCTTGCGTCGCGGGGCGCGCATCACCGGCTCCCGCTCGCCATGAGCCACCTCTTCGGTCCCCGGCTGCCTGCTCTGGCCGCCTCGCCCATGCTCTATCTGTACGGCCCCGAGAGACCGGGGCTGCCTCTGGCCTTCGCCCCTGCGGCCGCTCTGGCGGCCGCGGGACGGGCGGAGCCCCCACAGAAGCCGCCCTACAGCTACATCGCTCTCATAGCCATGGCAATCCAGGACGCGCCCGAGCAGAGGGTCACGCTCAACGGCATCTACCAGTTCATCATGGACCGCTTCCCCTTCTACCACGACAACAGGCAGGGTTGGCAGAACAGCATCCGCCACAACCTCTCGCTCAACGACTGCTTCGTCAAGGTGCCCCGCGAGAAAGGGCGGCCGGGCAAGGGCAGCTACTGGACGCTGGACCCTCGCTGCCTGGATATGTTCGAGAATGGCAACTACCGTCGCCGGAAGAGGAAGCCCAAGCCCGGCCCCGGGGCCCCTGAGGCCAAGCGGTCTCATCCCCAGACGCAAGAGCGCGGCGTAGAGGCGCAGCCAAACGCGGGGAGCCAGGAAAGGCGCCCCGGCCCCGCAACCCCCAGCCACGAGGGAGCGCCCGCGCGTCCCTGGCCCCTCGGGAGAGGCTCCTCTACGCCGGCACCTCTCCTCTGCCCCGGGCCCGAGCCCCCAGAGCAGGATGCCGGAGACGACGTCCAGGTCGCAGCGGCAGTGGCGGTGGGCCAGCAAGAGCGCACCATGGAGGGCCGGGAGTCCCCTCCGCGCCCCGCCTCTCCGAAGAGCTCCGACAAGTCCAAGAGCTTCAGCATAGACAGTATCCTGGCGGGACGGCAGGACCAGCAGCCAGCTGCAGGGGCCGAGCTCCTGGGAGTTGCCAAGCAGGGGCCCAGCGGCTGTCTCGGCACCTCGATTCTCGCCACCCCCGCTAACCTCCAGCCACCTTTCAACGCTTCCCTAATGCTCGACCCGCACGTCCAGGGTGGCTTTTACCAGCTCGGGATCCCTTTCCTCTCCTACTTCCCCCTGCAGCTCCCCGACACCGTGCTGCACTTCCAGTAAAGGGAACGCTGGAGCCGCTCTCTCCCCTGCCCGGGTCTGAGCTACTTGTGAGCCACCACGGCTCCCACCGCTGGGGGAAGGAGTCGCCTTTTATTTTTCTTAAAGATCTTTTCCTTGGCTGAGGTGTGGACCTTGGAAAGTCTTTTCAACTTATGCACGCAGGTGGGGGGACCTTCTTGGAGGGGACCTTCCCGAACCCGGACGTCTTAGGATATTAAAAAGGTCCTGTCCCATGGGAGTTGGGCGTCTTAGACCTCCTACCGCACGAGCAGGAGAACACCTTGACCTCAGGTCAGTTTAAAGGTGCGGTCTTCAGCCACTCAGCACAGGTCCTGCGCGTCTGGGGCACGTGCAGGCCCAGACAACCCGAAGGCAGGACAGAGGGAAGAAGTGCGGCTCTTCCAGGCTGAGAGCTACCGGCTTTCCGGCTGGCCGCCCCCAGCTCTGTTATCGCGGGGACTCGGGCCTTGGCCTTCCCCGCGTGTGCAGATGCGTGTTTCCAGCCGGGTTTGCCCCTGAGATCCAGTGGTGGGGACGCCAAGGGTGACCCTGTTTTTCAGGCTCTTTGGCAGATCTAAGGCCTGGTGAGGATTCACAACCCAGGTCCAGGTGGAAGATGAGAAACCACGTTTTTACTTCAAATACAGACATTTTCTGCTTTTCTTCTTTCTGGACAGTAGAAACAACACTAACAACACGTTCTATTCTTTGGCTAAGTACTCGGTTCTTTTTACTCTAACAATTGCCCCGTGAGAACATTTATGTTAACAGCTGTTAAGAAAGTGCACTCTGTGTAACGTAGCTCTAGTCATTAGCCGACACACTTGTTCCCAGCGCATGTCACCAACCACAGCAGTCGTCCTGTCTCTTTGCTTTTGTTTGGCAGGGACCAAAGATTTCAGGGGAGACCGGAAGTATGCGTAGGGGAGGGAAGGTGTCTCAGACAACATTAAGATTTTTGATTTCCCTGTTTTTTCCCCCAAGATCTAGGTTTGACTGTGTTCACGTTTTCCAGAGCTGTGTAGTGAAGGACTACTGCGCATCATAAAGGTCGGGTGAGACAGACACAGGGAAGGCAGGCAGAAGGAGGGGTGTGTCAGGGCGGGAGGAGTGAGGGGTCTGCGGGGTCTGCCGCAGGCCGCTCTTTGGGCTCTCTGGACCTCAAGGAACATAAGGCACAGTGGGAGGATTCTTTCAGACATTCCCAGCCGACAGCATCCCAGGCTGCAACCTGACCCCGCTCCTCCCTCCAGCCCCTGCCAAGCAGACCCAGAGTGGCAGCTAAAGAAACCCGTTATGGAGGTGACTAGAAGTCTGCTGGGAGGGGGGGGTCGCAAGGTAGGGGTCTGCAGCAGAGATCTGGGTAAGAAGGTTGAAATTTGCGCAGTTTAGTTCAGCTTGGAACTTTCAGAAAATGCCTCTGAACTCTTGTGATCTGTCTTTGGGTTGTCTTAGGGCTTCTGGAACTTGATTTCCTTAACCTCCCAGTTACTTCAATTTTACGTGATGTGGGAAAGGCACAGTAGGTCATGAGTTCTTGGAGGTGGGCTCAGATAGGTCTTCAAACTAACTTTTAAATAGTTTCCAGGACTTGCATGACACTGGACACAAACTTTACATCAAGAGAGCCTGTTGGCTAATATGTTGGAAAAGACATTTAGGACAATCATAATAATTTCATAATTAGTAGGCACAGAGTTGACTTTTCTCTGAGAATTCATCCTTAGAGCCATGTGCCACTAACTCACAGATGCTTCCCCGATGGCATGCCACCCAGGCTGGTGGCAGCATGTCAGCGGGCTCCAGAGTGTCCTCGGCTGGAAGAACTTCGCTGAGACCTGGGCTCGCTGTGGTCAAGCTAAACCGTGGTGGCAGGGCTGCCACAGGCTATCTTGTTATCCCAAAGTCTCAGCCCCTGTGAATAAAGTTGTTTTTTCGTTAACCTCTCAGTGACTGGCTCAGTGGATTACTGGGGGGAAACAAACAGTGTAATAGGAAAGAGGGCACTGGGATTCTGTTTGGGAACCTTGTCAGTGTCTCAGGGGCCTGAGCAGAACACCCCCGGACCAGTAGGTACTGCCTGAACGCCACAGAGGAAGATGGAAATTCCGCGCTGTAGGTAGGATATGCTTTGACTTCTTCTTTTGTGTGTTTCATTTGCTATCTTGTATGTTTTGTTAATTTATGAGGGCTCTTTTCTGGAGAAGCCAATAACCTAGTACTGCCATTTTAAAAGGACAGTATTTTAGAGTTATAGTTCCAAAGCTATAATATAAACATTATTTTTACGTCACAGGAGAAAAAAGGCAGAGATGTGTACCTACTTTGTGAGGAGATTCATCCATGTATACGGAGAAACTCTGTTCCCTCGCCCCCACACTCCTCTGGTTCAGAAAGCCAGAGACATGGACGGCGGGTCACTGCGTGTGGGCTCTCTGCCATTTCACATGTGTGTCTGTCTCCCTACGGAAGAGAAAGAGGAGCTTTGGGTCTTAGTAATCCAAATTGTTTTACTAATGTTCCAGACTTATTGATGGGCTACAGATTACGGATCAGTGAGACCAAGAAGTGGATTCTACCCTTAACCGAGATATCTAGGGTGAGCCAGGAGTAACCACACTCATAGACACTCTGAAGGTATGCTTCCGTGCTCTCAGCTAAACAAGGGGCACACATTTCGTTTTCTGTAAAGGATCTTTGGTTCAAGCTCTGGTATCTCTCTCTCTCTCATACACATGCACACACGTGTATACTGATCATCACATGGGGGATATGGCAGGTATATGCAAAATAATAAAGAAATAATGCACACACATACATACATGTATGCACATGTGGGTATACATCCATGCATGCATGTGTGTGAATATATGTATATATGTGTTTAGTACATACAGATGCTCAGAAATTCATCTTTTGTGCACATAGGTGGGACAGGTAGTCTCAAATTTAGTGCAGAATCCTTTCAAAATAATCCAAGTATTGACACTTTTGGAAATATTTTGTTTTTCTCCATAGTTCAAGCCTGGCATAAATTAGTTTTTGTGTTATCGTGAACTGAACAAAGACTTTGTGAAAGGATCTTGGAAGAGGTACCCACCTGAGACCTTCACTTGCATGACTTTAACAATAAGAGAACTTTGCAAAGATCTTCACTTTGTCTGGCCTTGGATATTTGCTGGCTCTCATAGAGGCTATTAACCTCCTGGGTCTCAAATGCCCCATACCATTTTCTAGAACCTGAACAGGATGTGGTTAGCCATTTTCACATATAATTGTGTCTCTCTGAAAAGGAGGCCGCATGCGGTCTCTACCATTTCATGTAAAGTGGTCAGTGTATATCCATGTGTGGGTTAAGAGTTAGCCACACGTGATGATATTATTACAGCTGGAGGCCGGGGCCTGTCTGCCCAGACACTGAAAGGCTAATGTTAGCATCACAAGAGTGGGTGGCATTTCCAGGAACAAGCTGGAGTGAGAGCCAGGACTTGGTGGGCTTCCCGTGTGCATGATGGCTGGAGTCTTGCATCCATGAAGTAGTGGTTATTTTATAGAGTCAAAAATACACAGTAATAAGCAAAGTTTATTATTAAAATTAGAAAACATCAGTTTGTCAGAAAAATAAGTATTTTTATTCACATTTCAAGCAGTTTTTACAAAATCCTAAATAGCCAAATGGCAAGTTCTTCACCACACGTGTCCTTACTCAGAGGCCCCAAATTCAGGGTTCTCAGGGTGACTTACCGTGGGGCCATAAAGAGTGGGGGTCTGGGCTGAACTGGGGTGGGGTGGCCCTGTCTCTCCCAATGGCATCCAAGTGCCAAATGCACTGGGCTTACTGGCCAGATGTGGATTCAAGCCCAGGATCTACACCGGTGGGCAGATGACATAGAGCACAAAATTGAGCTCTCCCCCTGGGAGGTGGCTGGGGGAAGGGAGCAGGAGGACCTGTCCTAAGTCTTGAAGGTACATAGTCCAGTCAGGTACCTTTAATGACCCTGGCAGTAAGGAGGGAGGGCAAAGGGGAGGTGGTGGGGCAAAGATTTGGTACCAGTGTCCTTTTGCCATCAGGCACGAGAATCAGGATTTCAATAGGAAACAGAAACCCACTTAGATGGACCCCTGGGAAAGAAGACGATGAGGAGACTAGTCACAGGGGAGAGACACAAGAGAAGAGACTGGCCCAGCCCAGGGTGAACACAAGGGAGTGTGGATGCAGCCGCAGTGCAGGAAACGGCCAGGAGAAACACTCCATCTCTCTCCTCTCTCACCCTCCTCGTGTTAATACCTCTGATTGGCTGAACCCCTCTCGAAGTCCAGCCCACCAGGAGCTGGGATGATGCAGTCCATAGGGCTCAGCCTGCAGGGGCAGAGCAGGGGCCAAGAATGCACAAAGCTGGGGGAGGGCCAAACAGAGATGGCCGGCACAGCAGAGGACTTTCCTCTGGGACCAGTGCTTGCAGTTTCCCTGACCACACCTTTGGTATTCAAGCGCCAAGACTAGGATATCCCCCATAGTACTGATGGCTGCAACTGGCCTTCTAGGAGACTGGATCCTCTCATCTCTCAAGCTTCTAAGAAAAGGAGGTTCCAGACCCCTGGATCTGGGGCCCTCTTAAGTGGGCAGTTTCTGGGCCTGAACTTAGCTCCCCAGGACCCTGTCCCCTGGCCATATGGACTCTGCCTTCACCGCTTTGAACTTGGAAAAGTCTTGCTGAGCTGCTAGGAGCTGTGAATGACTGTACATGGATTTGTTATCAGTTCGCTGAGCACCTAAAACAAAGTTATCCCTTACCGGATGATGTCCTCAATGTGACGGATGCTATCTCACCCTTCCAGAACATGTGAGCCACACACTGGCCAGAGGGTCCTCCTGCCCAAGTCCAGAGGAAATAAGGTGCAAATGAAGTGTCTTGGCCCCAGGCAACGTCTAGGTCAGCCCCTCTTGGAAGGGTGGACAGATGACACCGTGGTGTTCACAAGATCATGTCACCTTTGACAACAGGAACTTTAAAGCGTGACTTAGACCCTCGTGATGTGTAATGTGAAATACAAACGTCATGCCTCTCCAGCATCCGGGCCGCACACAGCTTTCCCAGGCAGCCAGCTGGTCATATCTCCTATTCTGCACTTTTCCAGGTCTCTGTAGGCACAGCCCTCTTGCTGATGTCTCATTGATTTGTTACCACGCAGCGATCTGATACTCAGGTGGGGCTGGGGAGAGCTACATTGACCTTGTTATAGGTGTGGCCTCAGCCCCCTCAGACAGGGGCTAATGACCCAGCTCTGCCCTTATTTGCTGTGTGACATCAGCACCTTAAGGGTAAAGTAACTATACTCTCCTATGCCTCAACTTCCTCATCTGTACAAGTGGGGATAATAATATGAGCACCTGCCTCATCGAGCTGTTGGGAGGCATAAATTAGGTGAAGGGTATAAATTCCAAGGCCAGGACCTGGCCCCGTTCTCATCTGCAAAATGAGAATAATCCTAACTCCGTCTGCATAGGACCATTGTCGGAATTAAATCAGTTAATATGTATGAAATGCTTGGTACTCCGAAAGCGTTTAATAATGGGAGGTCTTATTGCTGTGCACAGACAGATAGCCTCTCATCTAAACACATTTGTTTTACAAATTCCATTTGTGACTTCTTAGTTGGGTAACAAAATCAGGAACCAACAACTCTTGTTCACGTCGTATGATTCTGGAGGTAATGGGAGACTCCTGGGGGCTGATTTCTCCAGTTCTCCCAGCCAGGTGGGCTGGGGTCCATTTTCATCTCTTCATTGCAATGTTACATCTCTTGAGGTGATCCAACTGTTTGAACATGAAACCAAAAGCAAAATAAGCAGCTCTGTATGGCAGGGGAGCCTAGGAAAACCACAGGAGAGTCGATTTTCATAGGCTGAGGAGTGCAAAGTCCCTCTGGTGCTTCCTTGTTTTGCCCAGGAACTTAAAAGGGGCTCCCAGGGCTGGCGGGGCAGCCATTGTGAACGCAGAGGCTTTGGGAATGAATAAAACTCCTTATTTCTGCCCCCAGCACCGAGACCGTTCCTGTAGGCCAGAGAGAAGCCCCACCCTGCTCCTGGGGAGACAAGGACCAGACTGGGGAACAGTTTTTCAAAGCCCGCCTTATAAAGTGTAAGGAACATTTCTTTAAATGCTGTGGCTAAATATAGCAGGGGCTTGGTCAGTTAGAACATTTTTAGAAAGCACATTACAAATCAGGAATGTTTTGGAGAAATAAATAAACTTTCCCACATTTTTGGACTTCAAGTCGGCACTGGGGGCTTCATCTTGAGAGCATGATGGGAGGGTGATGAATAATTCATGTTGGGCTCTCGCTGGTGCCCTGAGTGCACTGGAAGTGACTTCTCCTTTGCGTCACTGGGTGTGGGGTTATAGGACAGGGGTGGGGTGGCTGTGGGAGACACTGCCGGGTTAAGGACAGTCCAGCATCTGGGCTGAATAAGGGCTACTCGGTGACATAGGAAGTGAGCATTAAAGAGAAATAAATCTATTTTCTGTGCATTTCATCTCTCATCTCTGCTGTCTGTTCTAGTGTCCACTGGACTTACACATGAGATGAGACCACGCTCAAGAGGCCCTGGTGCCCAATCCTCTGCTACAGAATGACCTGAAGCTCTTGCCCTCTCTTCCCAAAGTCCTATCCCCAAGGGACTCCCATTCAATTTGCCTGTGGTGGGACCAGGTGGTGTGTTTCTAGAAACTCCCCAGGGGAGTCAGTTCTGCAGCCAGAGCCACAGCGGTGAGGTCCCAACACTGCCAGGTGGATCTGCTGGGCTCCAAGGAACGGTGCGAAGTGTTTATCCTTCCTTCTTTTATCCTTCCATCTTTTATCCTTCCTTCCCCTCTGTCCGTATTTAAAAACAGACTCTCAGCTTCTCTCCACGGCCTCTAGCACCCTCTTCTACTTTGAGCAGAGTTGCCCTCCACTACAGAAGTTACGTGTGTTCATGAATAAAACGTGGAGTATTTAGAAAAGTATTAAAAAGAGAAAAAGTCTTAACCCCACGATGATCTGGAATAATCCTGCCTCCAAGACATTATGGCTAGTATTTCCAATACATGTTGATATTTCCTTGTTTGATATAACAAAAAACTACATATATGTGTAGTTTTTAACTTCAGATGTAGTTTTTTAAACTACCACCCCCATCACCACCGTCGTCATCACCCGAGAGCTTCCCCACGTCCCCTGCACGGTCCTCAGTGAGGCGCAGCTCTGCTGCTTTAATGGCTGACAGCCTGGGAACATAGAGAGATGAGCCGGGCGAGGGGGGTGGGGTGGGGTGGGGATGATTGATTGACCAACTTTTAAAATTTTTACAAAATTAGAAGGTGTGAAGAAATGTATAGGGAGATGAAAGAGACTTACTAGGCAAACTTTGCATATCCATTTCCTCACTGAGTTTCAACCACCTTCCTATGAGGTAAGTGTTAGCGTAATTTCTATTCACACGCACAAGCACATGCGCGGAGAGCACAGCTGGCTTGTCCTAAGGCGCATGGCCAGTCAGTCTGAGAATTAGTCTTGGAGCTCACGCCCAGCACTGTGGTTTTTTCTGACCCTCTGCCCTGATGTCTGACACCAAGAAATGAGGACAGACCTCCAGTAAGTAACAGGTTGACAGATCCAATCAGTGACCTCACTGTCCCCTCCCTCATTGTCTTGGGGGAGCCATGCCAGCTTCTCTATCTAAGCCAAGCTGGAACCTAAGTTCCATTTTCATGTTGCTTTCCATTCTTCCAGCAGTTATGGAAATGGCTGCCAGTCAGGAACTCAACTCTGCACTCTCATTATTGTGTGTTTAAACTGGGGGATCTCTACCTGATAAGCACTGGAGTCAGCAGGGGGTCTTAAAGAAACACTGCGGGCTACATCACAACCCCAAATGGTATTTTACAAACCTTTCCAAATGATTCTAGTGTGCAGCTGAGCTCAGTAACCAGTGGTTGCCATACAAGTAAGGGAAGACTGGAGGTCAAGTGCCTGGATTATTCAGACAAACCACTTGGTATGAAGACAAAAGAAAGTAGGTTTGGGACTGAATGAAGCAGACCAGCTGTTGACATGACTCAAGGATTGTGTCTTCACCTCTCCTTGCTGTCTTGGGAGAAGGTATCGAACACACAATCTTTGGCACACATCATCCCATTTAATCATTTCAACAACCCTGTGAGATTGCTTAGAGCCTTTTCACTTGATAGACAGAAGTGAAGGTTGGGGTGCGGGGACTTGACCAATGGCATGTCCTTGGGAAGAATCGGGGTCAACAATTAGGGCCAGTTGTTCCTAAAGCGCCCACTCTCTTTCACACCATCTTCAGCGCTGCGCATGCTTGAGTTTCATAAATGTTAACACGTGCTTCAGAATACAGGAGGCCCATGTATTTAAGAATATGCATATTCTTTTTCATGGTTAAGAACATGACTTGTACCAAGTGGCCTTTGTGGTCGCAGTACTTTGTCATTCTTCAACTACAAAATAGTGAATGAGGGTTCATTAACTGCCAGGCCTGTGACACGCCCTAGGAATATACAGATGAGCCAGGCCCAGATCCTGCCCTTGAGGGGATTATATTTAGGTGGAGAAAAATAGAGAAGCAAATGACATGCACCAGCAAATATGGTACACTTTGCACATTTTTGGTTATTCAGAAATCTTTTAAACACTCTATTTTCTGATAGATTTCCATACTTTCAATAGGTGTCCCTGATATAAAATAAAAATAGAGGAATCCCTACTTGTCTCGGTGTGTTAGTGAGGGGGCCACCACCAGACGGACAGGTGTGAGCCTTGGGAGCCAGGTGGGCAGAAAGGAGGGCCTGGTGTGGCTCAGACCTCCGAGCCTAAAGCTGACAGTGACTTCTGGATCTGACGTCTTTTTTGATCCTAGAGGTGGTGGCGGTTACCTGGGTAGCCAGTTCTGTGGGATTGAGCAGGGCCGTCACTCCTGGAAGCTCACCCTAGAATCCATTTTTTTCAGCCTATGCTACAAAGATTCTGTGAGCCATGCGCAAACCCTTTGTGCGTCAGTGAAGGAGAGTTTGCGGTAAAAAACGGAAGCTGATAAAAATGATAAGATCTAGGAGGGGCTAACAATCATTTTAATATTTGCTGAGAATTTGGTCTCAAGTACTTTGCCTATATTACTACTCATTTAATAATTTTCCAGAGCCCTCTGTGAGTACAGGACTGCGGTTTCCACTCGTTTACAGGGGAGGTCACAGGTTTCCCAAGCTTAGTCCCTTTCCAAGGTCTCTTTAGTTTTTAAAAATGCGGCAACTAAAAATGGTTAAATTATTCTTTTTGGGCTCACAGGTCTAAAAGATCCATAAAAGGCACGCATGATGCAGAGGCATTATGTGGTCCTTTACCTTGAAATTGCAGAGAAATGAGAAGATGATGGAAGTGTAGCTCACGCCATTAGCTCCTTTCTTTGGGGTCGAGATGTCACAAAGAGGGATTACACACGCCTCCTCAGGCCTTGGGAAGTGACGAAGCCACATCGCCAGGATCCACACCATGTTTGTTACAGGGTTACATTTCCTTGATGCCTGACTCTGCTGCCGGAATGAACGTCCCTCAGCTTATCATAAACAAGGGCCTGGTGCACGGCAGACAGTAAGTATTTGTAGACCGGGTGCGCAATCTTACGAAAGCGCTTTCCCCCACTCCTCGTGTTGTTTTCCCGTAGGGTTGTTCCACCCCTAGACGCATTCAGCCCGGGGCCAGGTAGGAGCGGTGGGGCTTATCTGATGGGGAAACGTAAGCAGAGCTACCTGGGTGTCCAGGGGCCTAGCCTGGCTCTTTATTCCCTGGGAGTGAGCTGCCCTCCAGAAATATATATTCGATTTTATTCTCAAGGGTCTGCCCACTCCTCACCCCACCTATGAGGTGGGGGGGGGCTGCGGTGGTCTTGAGCTGCCACTGACTAGTGAGCAAGTCTTTTGCTGACCACAAATACAAGCCACAGTCTCCAAATGAGCCTTTAAAATAAATGTTTTGACTTTTCTCTGCCCGCTCTTGTCATTTTTCAAAGGGTGCAGCGTTCAGGCAATCTCCTAGTTTTACTGGTGAGAACCCCACTTAGGGGCAGAGAGACATGAACTCCCCAAGGCACAAAATTAAATAGCCTAGGGTCACGTGGGCACTCCCAGCTGCCAGCCTGGAGTGCAGGGGGTTTAGGCGGCAGCTCATGAGAAAAACGCTGAGCGGAATGGCGTTTCTGGGCTCTGGACCGCCTCCATAGGCAAGGACCTCCCTGAAGAATCAAAGAGGAGGGCAGTCTTTACATCACTGCCGACGAGACCCAGGGGTTCCTTTTTTAATCTCTGAGACTTCCCGGAGGGTCAGGGAGAATGTTCAAACTGCAGACTCGACCTCTGGGTTTAAAGGGTTTGGAGGGAGCTGTGTCCCTGTCCCCTCTGGCGAGCAGGATGCTCCTTGGAAGCTGCAGTTGTGAAAATGGGGGGATGGGGTAGGAACAAGGAGGCGGAGTGGCAGCTGGGGACTGTGAGAAACAGGAAAAGTCCTTCAAGCTCCATTAAGAGAAAGCGGTTGTCTTTCCCAGCAACAGAAATTCTCCATGGGCCCCATAATTCATACCAAAGAGCTGAGCTTGAAAACAGCTCAGAGAAGTTGCCCTCAGTGTGAACACATGATGACGACGTACGCGTGTGTGTGCGGTTGTGTGTGTGTGGCAAAATTGAGAGGCAGAGACTTTTTGAGGGGATCAAGCATCTCCATCAACAGCTCTTCATCCATCCCCACGTCAAGGGGGATCCTGCCAGCATCCAGCACTTGCTCCTTCTCTCAATTTCATAAGATTCCCGCATTGTCTCAGAGGGCTGCCCACGCCTTTGTTTTCATTAGCAAAGCAATATGTAATAATAGTTGTTAAAATAATTGTATTTCTGTTTTTACATCTGTAAAGATTAAGCTAAACAGTATGAAGCCCATTAAACTATTTCGTGACACGCTGCCGTAAATTGCCCTTCATTCCCACTGCTACTATTATTCCAGAATAAACTTCAGAGATCGGGCGGCTGCCATGAAGGGTTATTTATAGCGGCTCATTCATCAATAAAAAACTTCAAAAGGAATCTGGTACTCTTCTATTGGGAAGCCAAAGAAAACTCACATAAAGACAGCCCGGTTAAGAAACAAAGCGGAGGCGACCGCAGGACATTTAGTAAAATCCTGATTTCCAACAAATACCATGTCTCTAAAAGAGATTGCTGGCAACGGGAATCCATCTAAGCAAGTCAGTTCCCATTGGATAGTTAACATAAGCTGTTAAACAGTTGTATTTACGTTGGCTTCAAAGGGCCCGGGGCCTCCTCTTTGGGTTTTAAAAGTGTAATAGGTTTGTGATCTTGACATAACAAAACAAGTCTTTTCATCTCCAGTGAGCCCCCAGGGATGGGCTCATCTGCTTTGCTTGTTGCCTATAGGTTGACCCATAGTTTTCTTGGCTTTTCGTGTGAAGCAGGATTGGGGATGGGAGTGAAGTCTCCAGTGGTGGGATTACCATTTATTGAGCACTTACTATGTTCTCAGTACCACCCTTTAGAAGCAGGTATTGACGGTTCTGTTTTGCAGATGAAAACACTGAAGTTGAGGAAAGTTCAGTCTGTATCCATCATGCTGGATGGAAAACATGACCTATTTACATGCCCCTATTTTTGGCGACATCTTAGAATTGTAACCAAGAGGCTGCGCCGGAGCTGAAAATCAGCCTGTCCCATGCTTGCCAAGTTGTGCACCTTGGAGAAGAGAGAGGCACCTTCTGGGTTCCAGGTGGCCAAGGAACCAGGCTTATCTGGACCGGAGATCTGGCTTTGCTACTGGTTTGCAAGTGGTTCAGCACTTCAGTATATTTCTCATTTGGTATCAGAACCCGAAGTGTGACTGGACAGAGCCATTTGTATGTTCATGGACAAAGCAATTGCCAAGCGCCTGGCTTGTCCATAAAGACAACCCCCAGAATGTCAGTGGAGACACGCAGGCAATGGGAGCCCTGGTGCCTCTTTGCATTTCTGTGCAAAGAAGTGATTCTCTATCGTGGGCAGGTTCTGGTAGGCCTGGTGCTGGGCGCAGGTAGGTATGCCATGGAGGTGAGTTGTAGACAGGAAACAGCATCTGAAAGACATTGTGGTGGAGACATTCGTATTTCTGGAGGCGGAGGGTGGAGCGTCTGGTCGGCAGTGACAACATAGTCATGAGTGGGTTCAGAATTGTCGGGCAATTAGCATGTGCTGGGACCCCTGCCAAGCGCGCACATTATAGGTGTCTGTCATTTATTTTTCCCAGCTCTGTGATGTAAGTGCTAATATCAGGCCCATTTTACAGATGAGGGGATTAAGTCTCAGTGAATGAACTTGCTCCAGGTTGCCCTGGAAGTGGCAGCATTGGCACGGGTGCTCAGAGCAGGGCTTTGGACACCGCTCCAGAGTGGAGTCTCCCCGCCATCATCTCTCTCTGCCTGCTCAGGAAAGGGAGGCCCTGGATTCCGATAGGGTAGGGCCCCAACGATTGTTTGCACAACTTTTTCACTGCACAGAACTGGCCAAGAGGCTGAGCTGAGGCTGAAAATCAGCCTGTCCTCTGCTTGTCAAGTTGTGCATCTTGGAGAATAGGCGCCTTCTGGGTTCCAGGTGGCCTAGAAACCAGCCCTATCTGGACTGGAGATCTGGCTTTGCTACTTGTTAGTGAGTTGTTCAGCCTCTTGAAACCTCAGATTTCTCATCCCGCAAATGGGTAATAACATCAAGAGGGTGGTGAGGATTAAATGGGATGAGGTCATGTATCTGCAGTGACTGGCACAGCATAATAATCACCAGGGTGAGCACTGACGGAGCGCTTACTCTGGGCCAAACCGACAGCAACAGCCTCACGTGCAGAAACTCATGCAATTCTTCCAACAGCGCTCCAAGATGGGAACTATTATTGCCCTCACTTCACAGATGAGACATCTGGGCAAACAGAGGTGAGGTTGCTTGCCCAACATCACACAGCAGCTCTAAGGGGTAAAGCTGGGAGGCAAACCCAGGCAGCGTGGCTCCAGAATTCATTCTCTTACCACCATACTCCGCCATCGCCTTGACCGGTTCTTAATGAACACGGATGGAATGGGCGCTACCCTTTAGATAGCACGGACGTGGCAGAGTCAGTGCTTCCTCCGGCAGTGTGTTGGCCACCAGGGCATTTTTCTTCGCATTACTCCAGTGACAGCATTCACAAGGTTTCTCAAAGTTATACTCCAGAATGGTTTCTTCAAGTTGCGCAGTACCCGCTACAGAGATGCAGCGTACGTGTGGCCTGGGGATGAGGAAGTTTGGATCCTTTCACTGGCTCCGCTGCTGTCTTTCAAAGGGTGACCCCCAGCAGGGCTCTGCGCTCTCTGGACTCAGTTTCTTTTTTGCTTTTTCTTTTTAAATTTATTTTTAAATTGGGAGAGAGAGGAAGGGAGGGAGAAAGAGAAGGAAAGAAACATTGATGTGGGAGAGAAGCCTTGATCAGTTTCCTCTCACATGCCCCTAATCAGGAACCTGGACAGCAACCCAGGCAGGTACCCTGACCCTGACTGGGAATCAAATCGGCTGCCTTTGGGTTCGCAGGATGACACGCAAGCCACTGAGCCACACCAGTCAGGGCTGGACTCAGTTACTCACCCGTATTAAAGGGGGTTTGACTCCAGTGATAGGCAAGGACTATTCAGTCTCTGTTATTCGAGCTCAGAGGGGTCCCTGTCATATACACTTGACCATGGAATCTACTTTTAGATTCTATACTTTCATTCTCAAAGAACGTGTGCTTTGCTTCAGTTCGGAGCCCAAGGCAGGAGCACACAGAGTAACGTGCTCACGTTACTTTCCTCCGTTCTCGTTCCCTGTAGGTGGCTGCAGTGGGAATTTGGGGGGTATCTACATTTGGGAGTAGGGACCAGAACAATGTGGAAATGCTGACTTTGGCAACTTCCTTTAATGTAGTAAGCAAGAAGAACAAGGGGGCTGCAAAGGCCAGAACCACTTTATGGCACAGTTGGTTGAAGTTTTCAGCTCCCCGCTTTCTGGTGTGACGGAGGGTACCTGTACTTATTGGATGGAGGGGAAGCTCTCACTCGAATTCCCAGCTTGTTTGGCAGGATTCTCTCCTTAGCTTTGCTATTGGCATTGGACAAATTCAGCTGCATCTAGATTTGCCGACCCTCTCACACTGTAAAGTGCTTGGGGGTTTGAGAAAACTGGAAAGATATTTGCCAAGCCCCCTTCTCCTTCATTTTTAAGCCCATGTGGATTTGAAGGAGAATTTAATCCATATGTTTCTGATTCATTTGCTCTTAACTCATCAAAACCTTACTTCAGAAAAGCTATTTGATGTCTAAGGAGCTTTTGGAGTTGGATTTTAAGTCTTTTAAAGTCTTCCCTTCCCAGCTTTGAAATGAGATGTTGCCTTTTGCCAAGCATAAATGAGCTCCCGAGTCGAAAAAAGTTCATGTTTGGTTCACCGTTAGAGAACTGAGAATTCTCAGTGGGCTGTGAAATGAGCAAAACCTGCCTGTTTTGAAGACCTGTCAGGACCCCTCCCCCAAATCCAGGACCATTGTCCCACCGCCTTTGTGTCCAGGAACCTTGTCATTGGCCCCGTGAGCAACAAGCATAATGGAACCATTTACTTAACCTCCTTGATTCCGCCCAGAGAAGGGCAGCTTGGAAGACATTACGAGGACTGTTTTCTCACATTTTAGGGGAACAGAACTTAGAGGGACTTCCGATTCCATTATAAAGTCTCAATTATTTTAAGCTTTTTATGATGAAAAGATTAAGATATATATTATAAGAGTACTACTCACTAAGCGTCGGCAATTATCAGCTCAGTAGCAATCTTGATTTTAAAATGAATCCTGGACTTCATCTCATTTCTCTCTTTAATATTTCAGTATACGTCTCCAAAATATAAGGAAGGACTCTTAAAATCCTCACAATACTCTGATCACAACTGACAATAAAGTCTTAAATGTCGTACAATAATCTGTCAGTGATTCATTATCCTCTATTTTCTCATGTTTTTTAAAATTGGGTTTGCCTACAAGATATGAATTTTTAGGATTTATGCATAAAAGTACTTTATACAGTTAATCCTATTAGAATAATTTATTTTACATATTGGTAGCTTAATATTTCCTTTTTTCTACCTTGAAATATACCCTTTGGTCCTGCATATAGCTCCATTCTCCTGTATAACACACACACACACACACACACACACACCTGTTTTTATGTATTTACTTGGACCCGCAATCACGAGACATCCAGTGTGCCCTGTCCCATCAGGTACTAATACCTGACAGGAATGAGAGGTAGGAAAAGTTAGAGATTTCCAGAAAGTGAACATCCAGCTAAAATAAACATGTTTTCCCGTATTTCATTTTCCCGTGGTGCTCAGGTGCACATTCCATACTGAGTCACCCAGTGAGAAAGCTTTGCCTTTTTCCATTCTCTTCCACACCAACCGATTACATCAAGAACAGTCTTAGTTGATATTACCTTCTCTCTAGCACCCAATAATCTTCTCATTCAAGGAAGACGGATCAGGGCCTCGTGTGGAGGCTTGAGCAGGTAACAATGTCTGGCTAGAGTTGAACAACAGTGCTTTAGTTTTATTGCTTCCATGTTTCATTACAGTCTACTTATGGAGAGACACTGATTTGACATTGACAGAAATCCTATAAATTCTACTTTTAAAAATTATTAACAATTATGAGCACTGGATGCTGTGGCTCAGTGGACTGAGCGCTGGCCTGTGAACCAAAGGGTCACCAGTTCAATTCCTAGTCAGGGCACATGCGTGGGTTGTGGTCTGGGTCCCCAGTAGGGGGCGTGCGAGAAGCAACCGCATGTTGATGTTTCTCTCCATCTCTTTCTCCCTCCCTCCCTCCTCTCTAAAAATGAAAAAATAAGAAGAAACTTTTTAAAAAGTATGAGCTGATGTGAAGGGAAGCATTCACCAAACAGCGGAATGGTGGTCTGTCCTATGGGGAACGCCACCTGCGGGGCAGTGGCTGATGTTTGGGAGGCCATGCTGGGGGGGGGGAGCTGGGGGCGACAGTGAGCACCTCTGGGTCTTTTTCTTTCTCTTCGTCATCTGACGAGTAAATGCAGGCCAAGTCACCTCGCCGCTCTGCAATGTTCGTCTCGCCTGGGGAGTGAGTGGAGAGGGTAATTCCTGTCCTGAAGCCCCACCTCACTTCCCAGGAGTTTACCTGAGGAGCAAAGAGATGGGACCTGTGAGAGTGTCTGTCAACAGTAATTATTGTGCATAATTTGATCATCTCCTGTCGCTCCTCTGGCCACCATTTCTTCTCTCCTCCTTCAAATAGACTTTATGCTCTCTTCTTTTTTTTTTTTTTTTTTTTGAGTTTTAATTGTGCTTTTTCCATTACCATTTAGTCCCCTTATACCCTGCCTTGCAATCGCCTCACTGGTGTCCATGTCCATGAGTCCTTTTTCCTTTTGCTCAGCCCCTCCACCCCCTACTCTCTCCCCCGTCCATAGCTGCCGTCCTGCTCTGCATCTGCGAGTCCGTCTCTATTTTGCATGTTAGCTCAGTTTGTTCATCAGTTTCCACATAGCAGTGAAATCATATGGTATTTATCTTCTCTCACTGGCTTATTTCAGTTAGTATAATGTTATCCAGGTCCATCCATACTGTTGCAAAGGCAAAATTTTCTTCTTTCTTATGGCTGAGTAGTATTCCATTGTGTAAATGTCCCATAGTTGTTTTATCCACTTGTCCATTGATGGGCACTGGGCTGCTTCCATATCTTGGCGACTGTAAACAGCACTGCTATGAACATAGGGGTGCTTAGTGTTTCGGGTTCCTTTGAACATATTCCCAAAAGTGGGATCTCTGGGTCAAAAGGCAGCATCTCCTTTGCATTCCTCTAGCCAGCATTTCTTCTCTCCACCTCCTCCTTCAAATAGTCGCTTTCTTCTCGATTCTCCCGCTCATTCAACATCCTTCTGGAACCATAAAAGGATGTAATGCAGGCAGTTGGGTAGAGACTAAAAGGAAAACCACAAATCTTTGAGGAACCAAAAACAGTTTCAGTGGGCAGGCCAGCGATTCCTCCAGGAGTTACCTCCGTATCAGACTCCACCCCTGGGCCACAGTGATTGGTTCAGCTTCAGACGTGTGCTTCCTACGGGCCAGAATCCCAGGCAGGATTTTTCTCGCTGGAGCTGATAGGCAGCTACTCTTCGTGAAAGGCTGGAGGTGCCCGTGACTG
Source organism: Glossophaga mutica (assembly GCA_039655065.1). Taxonomy (NCBI): domain Eukaryota; kingdom Metazoa; phylum Chordata; class Mammalia; order Chiroptera; family Phyllostomidae; genus Glossophaga; species Glossophaga mutica. The sequence goes on from CM077315.1 coordinate 29,736,294, forward strand.
TGGTCACAGCCAGTGGGTGGGGTGGGTGGAGCTGACATGCAGCTGACCTGAGAGTCACCCAGTGAGAAAGTTTTCCCTTTTTTGAGTTGCAGTCTGGGGGGTTCTTTTTTCTTGGAAGAAAAAAGAGCAGGAGAGAGAGCGTGAGACTGAGCATTTGAATCTTAAGGCTCACTCTGCTCCTGATACTTGATTAAAGGGGCTCATAAATTCTTGAGCCGGTTTACTTGGGCCAGATTGTGTTGTGTGTTTGTCGCCTTCCACCAAAAGTGTTCCGATGAACGTTTGTTAAAATCACATTTAAAAACACATTTTGGACAGTTTGCTTTCTAGAAAACAGGATGTCTGCAAAGAGATACTATTTTTTAATTTTGTTTATTTGTTTCTAGAGAAAGGAGAAGGGAGGGAGAAAGAGAGGGAGAGAAACATTGATGTGTGAGAGAAACATCAATCGGTTGCCTCTCACATGCCGCCAACTGGGGACCCGGCCTGCAACCCAGGCCTGTGCCCTGAGAATTGAACTGGCAACATTTTGGTCTGCAGGCCGGCACTCAGTCCACTGAACCACACCAGCCAAGGCTGCAAACAGATGTTAGAAGGGCCTCACTGCCTTGCGGTGGCCGACCAGAAGTGCTCCGGAGGGAGAAGCTTCGTTCCTAGTCTGGCTTCCTGTAACAGACTGTTCCACCTAGCACCTACCATTTGGATAACCTTATGAAGTGCTTTCACAGTTACCATTTATTTCTCAGAGCATCCTATTGATATGATCGAGAATGATTAATTGATTGATTAATTTGACCAAGCAACATTTTCTGCGTAGCTTCCATGAGTGGGGCACCTTGGTGGGGGGGATGGCAAAGATGAAGTTGGAGTTTTTGTGTACAAGTAGGTGGCATTCAAGAATCATTATCCGTTTGATAAAGAAACTGAGGCACCAAAAGAGGTTAAGTGACTTGTCCCTGGAGTCATCGGGCTTTCAGATGGAGGCAGGAGTAGGACAATATCTTTTCTGAGGGGGAGCGGGTACCAAATTACTTTATTTGAAGGAACAGCACAAATGAAAGCGGGAGATTTGGTGCCACCGATAGGAAAGGTCAAGGTAACGCCACCGTGCATGGGCTGCTTTGTTGGCCGGGGACGTCGCCCCCGTGGCAGTGCGGCACCAGCCTAAGGCTGAGTTCTCGTCACTGCGGGACCGCATCTTTTAATTTTAATTTTAATTGAACTTCTTGGGGTGACATTGGTTAATAAAATCATGTAGATTTTAGGTGTACGCTCTTTACCACACCATCTGCGCCTTGTGTGTGTGTTCGCCACCCCAGGCCAAGTCTCCTTCCATCACCTTTTCTTTAACCTCCCGGTCCGGGTCCCCCCACCGCAGCCTGCTGCCCATTTGGCGGTGTCTGAACAGAGCTCACTCTGGGATGCTTCTCTTGGTTTGCTTCCTGTCACTGTGCCAGCTTGGGCACGTCCCTTTGTGTGGCCCAGCTGTGAAATGAACATTCAACACGGAGGGCACAGACTTGCAGCCTTGGCTGCTTTCTTTGGTTCAATAACACATGTTTTAAAGCACATTGTACCTCGTAGGTCTTGTCCTTGCTAGCAATCTGAGCATCCTGGGGTCTACTGCCTTACACCTGGTCCATGTCAGCCACTTACTATCTTCCTGGCCCCTGGGTCACAAACTGATCTCAGAACTCAGATATTTCCCAGTCTCAACAGTTCTATGATTATATGATCCTCTATAAAAGATACATACGGACAGCATACATAAAATTTTACACATGCGTACACTCTTTTGATTACCTCTCAGATCATGATGTGGAATATTTTCATCACCCCAGAAAGTTCCTTCACACCCTTCCCCACCCTACTTTGGCTTCTACCACCATACACTAGTTCATTTCTCTGGACAGTCATACAGACAGAGTCCCACAGTACGTGTTCTTCTGGGTCAGGCTTCTTTTCCTCAGCCTTATGACGTGAGACTCATTCATGTAACTGTGTGGCAGCGAGTCATTCATTTTTCATCACAGTATACTATCCCCCTCTATGAGCAAACCACAATCTATTCATTCCACTGTTGACAGAAGCTTGGGTTGTTTGCAGTTCTTGAATACGAACAGGCAAGTGCTATGTGCACTGCTGCGCATGCTTCCCTGAAGAACATAAGCCCTGTTTCTATTGGATATATACCCAGAAAAGGGACTGCTGGTCATGGGGTGCCTGCATCTGAAGCTTTGGCAGATCCTGCCAGACACTGCCCTGGTGAGGTGGAGCTGCTGTTCCTCCATTTACTCTTTCCAGAGAGGCTACATTTAGGCACATTTTCCCTCTTGCTCTCTCAACACATGGTGAGCGCCTGGCACAAAGTACATGTTCAGCCAATGCAGTTCATTTTTGGAGATTGAATACCAAACAAATCTCGCTTCCTAGCACACCATCATCACAGTCCTGCCAGCATCCTCATCACCAGCACAGATGGCATCTGAGAACCGATCATCGCATAACCGATCTCCTCTAATCTTTGCAAGGCCCTGCAAGGCTGGCATCATCATGCCCACTTCACAGATGATGAAGCTGAGGCTCAGAGGAGTGAGTCACTCTGCCTGCATGGTTCCTACACGGCAGAGCCGGGCCGTGGGTCTGCCTGAGGCCTCCGAGCGGCCTCTCTGCCTTTGGCAGGTCCCAGCACCCCGTTTCCCAGAGAGCCCTCGGCAGCCTGTCTGTTCCCCGGCATTGTTTTCCAGGACAAGCACATTCCTAAATAGCTTGGCTTCCCGAGGGATGTCTCCAGGACTCTCGTCTGTTTATAAATGGCCCCGGGGCCTTTCCCTTTACTGGCCTCTATTGACAAATAAATGGGTGACTCACAAGAGTAAAAATATACTTCTGGTTTCAAGCTGCGTAGAGTTATTAAAAGTTTGTTGTGTCTACTCTGATGGTATAGCTGCTGCCCTAGGAGGAGGCAGCTGACTTGACTGCAGTACAAATATAGATAAATGCTTCATCTCCTGACTCACTCACTGCCATATGTTGTAGGTCACAGTGACAAGGCTCACGAGGTTTCAGGGCTGGTTTCCCTGTGGTGTTTTGACAGAGCGGCAGAGCACTGGATCTGGGGCCAGGAGACCCAGGCTGGTGCTGCTGGCCTGACATTTCCCAGCTGTGTGACACTGGGCAAGTCACCTAACCTCCTTGAGCCTTTCCCTCTCATTTGAAAATTGGGAATCATAAACCTTGCCCCCTAGGGCTGTTAGGAGGAGTGAGCCACACAATTTCAAACAACATGCTGGAGTGGCTGGTCTCTTTGAGACAGGAAGAGTTTGTCTCATACAAGCTTGGAGAGAAGGCTGGGCCCGGTCTCGGAAGCCCGGGTGAGGAGTGGGGACATCACAGTTCGGGGGTGCCAAGTAGATGGCACATGCTCTGCCGCCAGGCTGTGTTTTGAGGGATGGACTTTTGCAACTGTGGTGAGACAGTATTTAACATTTCAGAGACAGAAGTGACCATCTGAAAAGGCTAAAATGATATGTTTTGGCCCCGTCTCTAACCTTTGGAATGACGCCCAGCTTCCGACAGTCCCTGATGCTGTGTGGGGGGAGGAAACCTTACGCTGAAGAAAAGCACATTGCTCTCCTTTATCGTTCTCCTCACTCTCTCATCGCAGAGGCCGCAGACACCGTGCCCCACGACAGCCCTCACCGCCTCCGAGGGGCGCGTCCTGGACCGCCAGGTGCCCAGAGCTGGGCATTCTGTCCAAGAAGCCATAAAGAGAAAAAAGTGTTCTAAGAAACAATGATTTCTGCCTCTAAAACACTCATGGTTCCTTGTAAGAAAATGCTTTTCCACAGTGAGTTAAGAAATCTCAGTTAAGCCCTTTTATTGGCCGGGGTCTTATCCCCCAGGGGCCAGCTCGCAGGAAACAGTCGTGCACTGTGATTTACAACAGGAGCCCTGACTCGGTGATGCAGGGACTGTCCCGCAGATCGCACTTGAAATTCTACTTACTACCTTGGAATCTGAGTCAGATGCGAAGTGCAGTGTATTTGGGGAATTGAAAAAAATCACCCTATTGTTTATAAAGCAGTTAGTGGAATCCATTGAAAAATCAATGTTAATGGATTAGTTATAAGAAAAACTACTTGTTTGCTTTTTTTTCTCACTGTGTCTGTTGTGCATGACTCAGATATCTGCAGCGTTGCTTGGAATCACTAGATGCCCCAAATCAGTGGAGATTCAGCCTTGTTGGGTCACTGGGTCAACTTGAGTCACTCTTTGAATCTGGGCCTCAGTTTCTCCACTTGTAATGCGAAGAAGTTGGACAAGTTGTCCTTCTAGTGCTCCTACTTATTAAAAAGAAACTCTGTCAGAAGGGTCAGAGATTATTGACCCTATGATTGCTTAGAACAGCCCTGTGGAGCAGATCGTTCTGTGACGATGGGAGTGTTCCGGAAGACCACAGGTGCGTGCTCTCGCAGACGGTGGTGGCTGACCACAGGTGGCACTGAGCGCTTGAAGTGTGGCAAGAGCAAGTGAAGACCTGGATTTTAAATTTGATTTTGTTTTAATTCATTTAAATTTCCGTAGCCACACAAGTGGCTGGTGGCTGTGGTACCGGCAGTGCAGGCTTAGAGGGAAATTCTGCAAACTCTTGAACATGGCAGGTTGTTTTTCCCTCTGGGCCTCAGTTCTCTCATCAGAAAAGGAGAAGTTTGGATGGATTAGAGCTTCTTAAAAATTTCCACCAAAGTGCAATATGACAGTCAGGGTCAAGTTAGGAAGACAAACCGCACTAGATATTTCAAAGGAAAGGGACTGGATGTAGGGAATTAGGTTGTTTACAAATCTTCGGAAAACCTGTGGGGGCGAGGGCAGGAGAGGCTGTATCCAGCTTCCAGATTTGTCACTTTAAGTGTCATTCAAAGACTCAGTGAGTTGGTGCTGTTGCCCACAGGTCAGAAGACTGCGGGAAACCACTGCTGACAGGGCTGTCTCGCAGTCCCACGCTGGGTGGCTTTCAAGGACACACAGCATCGGCTACAAACACTTCCATTTGCCAAAGCCCACACATCCTCTGTGGCTGCCAGAGAAACAAGAGTGGTTTCTGCCCACCGGACCTTGCATGAAAGTTTCTCTTCCATGCAACGTCTGCAGAATGGCCAGGGGCCTGGGAGAAGGGTAGTTCTCTGTCTTCTGGCCCTGCAATACAAGAGGTGGGAATAAATGTTGACATCCCCCAAACGATATCCAGCAAATGCTTCTAACACCATGTGGGGGGGTGAGCAAGTGCCCACCTCTGCACACTTGGAGATCTGAGGGTCCAGTGTGGTGTGGTCCTACCTCAAGGACAGGACTGACCTCTGTTGTTTTGCCTACTTAGTACCTGTTTCCCTGTCTCCTCACAGCAGCACCATGATTTTCCATGGGCACCACCCCTCCTCCGCACTCAGTCCATCCAGTCTTGGTGGAAGTACTTTACTTCATTGTCCAGAGAGGCCTGGGGATTCAGGCTGACCAAACACACCCTCCCCTGACACAGTGCTGGGGTCAGGGACAGATATGGGATCCATATAAATCCAAGAGGCACAATAATCATGGACTGTTGGGAAAGGGATTTCTCTGTTAGGCTAAGGAGCTCAGGGAGATAGAATGCAAGGCTGGTGCTCAGGCAACCATCCTGCCACCATGAGGGCATTTCCTATCTGACAGGAGAGCAAACAGAGAGAAAATCAGTATTAAAAGACAGTGTTATGGTTTGAATGTTGTGACGCCGCAAATGCATATGTTGAAATCCTACCCCCCCACCACATGACAACATTAGGAGGTGGGGGGCCTTTGGGAGGTGAGTAGAGAGAGTGGGGACAAAGCCCCTGTGAACGGGATCAGTGCCGTTACAAAAGAGCCCAAAGAGATCCCTGGCTCCTGAGACCCCGTAAGGACACAACGAGAAGGTGGCCATCTGCGGTCCAGAAGAGCGTCCTCCCAGAACTGGCTTAATCATATTTCATAAAAATAACTAGAAAGCAAAGCAGCACATAGGTGATCAACTCTGATAATAGTTTGGTGCGCTTCTTCCCTTAAATTAAACTCAAAGCACTTAGAGAGCGCATCTGGAATGTTCGTCTCACTCTCTCCAGAGTGAAGAGAATGCAAATATTTACCACACCTTATTGTTAGCAGAGAGTGAAACTGGATCCAGGAGAATAATAATAAAATAAACTTCTCCAAAGGTTTACAAAAGTACTAGCAGCTGAGTTTCCAAAAAATTTTGGGTAGTTTACTTTATTTAAGAACTCCCCCTTCCCCAACAAAATTCACATATATATGTAAAAAAAAAAAAAATGCAAGCATCACAGATGTATAGCAGATTTTACTTTTTAAGAATTTTATGCAACTCCCTGGGATTTTAAACTGTAATTTTATAGTAATTATTTTTGTCCGCTTATATTTTATTTAAATATGTTCTTAACCAAACAAGTGACATACAGTTATTTTTAAATTCAAGTCGCACTAAAGGACGGGAGGGGGGGGTAGTTCCCGCTCTCACTCAGAGACGGTGGGCGTGACCACATGTGCGCCCAGCACGCGTCGCTGCTGTGTGTTTTCGGTGAAGATGGGAACGAACCTTACTTTCTGTTTTGTTACTTCGTTGTCACTCCACGCTAGACTGGGCGGTCTCTCCATGCTAACACACGTGGCCCTTTTGCTCTTGAAGGGCCGGGTGGTTGTCTGTTGGGCCGCAGTTTGTCTAACCAATCCCCGGCTGGCCGAAGTCGGGGTTGCACCTGGTGATTTGCTATGACGATGGTGCTGCAGCGACAATCCTTGAGCGGTAATTTGGACGCATTAATAAACGTGTTCCCCAGGGTAATTTCTTGAAGAAGAATTTTAAGTCAAAAGATAGGTACTGAAAAGCATTTTTACTGGCTATCTATGACCATGACGCCTCTCACAAAGGTTTTCAACCAGTTGCCACCCCCAGATGGACTTCTTTATTCCTTACCTTTCACCGGTGCCGTGACTCGTAGTTTTCTAACTGGTTTTCAAACGGAATTTTGGACTGCATCTAGTTAACTTTAGGTGCTGTCGTCCCTATTGGACAAAGACAGCGACGGCCCTTCTCATGTGCGCTCCACATTCGGAGTGTGCCAGGCACACGCGTGCCAGGTAACGCGTCTCTGGACGGCACCATTCATCCCAGTCTGGTAACCGGAGCGTGGCTCTGCCGCACCTCGGCTTTGCCGGGGCTCCCCAGGCTGCAAATGTAACCGGAGGGCTCCTCGCTCTCTCTTGTTTGCACTGCTCTCGAGAACTCGGGAGTCCCTTTTTCTATCTACTGTTGGGACAAACACAGTCTCGTTTTAAAATAATGAAATAATGAGACCCTAGAAGAGCACTTTCTTTACCTGATGGTGAGAAGCGAGCGTGGTGATGGTAGCTTCCATTTTCCTCCCTGGTATTCTAAAATTGCTGGACTGTCCAAATTCTGTAACCAGCGAAAACTAAAGCCCTGAAAAACGCAGAGGGAAAGACACGTTTCCAAGGGTGGACGTGACGGTGTGGTGAAGGGTAAAAGCCTCGTCTTACTCTCGTTTCTCTACGTGCTTTATTTAAAAAAAAACTTTTTTCACTCATCTGAGGACATTTTCCCATTGCTTTTTGGAGAAAGAAAAGGAGAGGGGAGAGAGAGAGAGACAGAGGGAGAGAGAGACATCTACGTGAGAAAGAGTGGCTGCCTCTCACATGTACCCCGCCTGGGAATCAAACCCACAACCGAAGCATATGTCCTGAGTGGGAATCCAACTGAGCAAACTTTCAATGCACCAGGACAACCCTCCAACCAGCTGAGCCGCACCAGCCAGGGCATTTACTCTCTTTAAATGCTCTGCACTTTCCCCAGCAGCTCCCTAAGGTGCCAGCGTGTGCACATCCAGGGCCTCTCTGCTCAGATAGGTCACAGTGGCACAGATGGCTGAGACTGTCTTTGCGATTAGAACCTCCCTTTCTCGTGGCCTCCTTTCCTCCTTCCTCATTTTCTTCCTTCCCTTCATATCTTCTCTTTCTCCTACTGTCTCTCCACCCCTCCTTCCTGCTTCCCTCCCTCTTTCCTTTTCTCTCTCCTTCCTTTCATGCCTTCCTTTTCACCCTCTCTCCACAGACCCTTACTGGGTACCTGCTGCCCATCCCAAACGCCTGAGTGCACCTTGGAACAAGCCGGGCCAGGCCTCACCCATGGAGCTTTGAGTGTGGGAAGAGTCACCGAGCAGAGCAATTATGTGTCCATCTGGTGTTATGATGGGTAAGTGTGAGCCCCATGGGGTGTGGAACAGGCCAGGGCTTGCTTTGTAAAGGGCCTGGCCCACATGGGGCTTTGGGTAGAACCCACAATCCCTTCAGAATTTTTCTGGGGTGAATATGTACATTAAATTCATCTCTGGTGCAAGTAAGTTCCAGCAACTGGGCTGTTAGCCTTTTCCTCATGACCACAGGTCCACCAGGGTTCCCTCGGTCTCAGAGTGTGTCTTTCTGCCTCGTTACTGTGGGCCCATGTCATGCCCTGATTCTGCATCTCTCCCAGGCTTGGGGCTCTGTTTGACTTTCCTCAGTCCTTCCAGGATCCGGACTCCCGTCCCTGAGTCTGGCATCAGGGAAGACCCTGCGGGGTGTACCCAGCCTCACTGTCTTTGGCGGCTGCCCTCTCACTCCTGGGCTGAACCCTGCCCACCTGCTGGAGTTCCTGGTCCCTGACCGCCACCTGCAGCCCAGCACCGTGCTCTCGGTCTCCACAGCTGCACCTGCGTCACCAGACATCCAGCCACCGGAGGTCATTCTGTCCCCGTAACCCCCACCCCAACAGACCTTCTTAGGGACTCTGCTTGATTTGTTTTACCCACAGCAATCAGTCCCAGCAGACCCAGCCCTTCCCTGCCCTCGTCATGTTAGTGTTGGGATCAACATTTATGTCACCTCTTCCAGACCCACGCCAACCAGGTGAGTGGAGAAACTGAGTCACCATAAGTCTGAATTATCCAGAACCATACCACGTCATCTTTTCCCAACAGCCATTTAGAGCCTAGACACCTTAAAATTCACTTTAAACAGCCCGTTTCCATCAAATCTAGAATAAACATGCAGCCAAAATGGAAAACCACCTTAAATCTCAAAGGATTTGAGGTCAATCTGAAACCCAGGATGTGGGCGTTGAGTCCACGGCTGAGCAGAAATGCCTTTCCTTCTGGAAAGAGACACAGTGTCACCGTGGTTCATCGTAGAGAGGGCCACCCTGGTTTCCTCCTGTCACCAGCAAATACTGAAACGATGAAACGCTGTAGTTTAGATCTGGGTCATGTGGGAATGGAGTCATGGACAGAAAGCAGGCCGTTGGGGTGTCAGGGCTTGGGTCTAAGCTGGTGGGTGGAAGGGTCTGGAGTGTTAGTGGTGATCGTACTTGGGCTGTAGGCTCAGGTTATTTATGGCTGTCAGCCACCAGAGGGAAATCAGTGGCACTGCTGGCCTGCTTTGCACGCTGGGTATAAATAGGTGGGCATCTGGGAATGGAAACTTGGGGCGAGACAATGGGATACACATAGACACGTGGACTGAAGAGGAAATGCAGATGCAAACCCAGAGCCTCCAGACACAGTGGCTCTAACTTGGGAAGCCAGTGAATGGTAAGCCGCTAGTGGCTGGTCAACAGGAAGCTGCCCTCACGCCTAAGTGAATATAATAGGTTAGCTGGGTGGTGCCTGCCTTCCACATTAGGCATCAGTTCTGAGGGGAACGGAATGGGGAGGCTCCCCGAACACAAGTCTGAGTCTGATCTCCACCGCCGCTGCCGCGTGCGCAGCGCTCACCATCCTCACTCCCTTCTTGCCTTGCCACGCCTCTTGGCGCATCGCCCTGGCGGGGCTGTGTTTATTCTCAGACGATGACTCCCTAGAACAGTGCTGTCCAGGGGAACTTTGTGCAACCACGGGATGTTCTAGAACCGTGCTGTCCTGGGCGGCTGCCACATGTGGCCAGTAGAGCACTTGAAAGTGTGGCTGGGGCGACTGAGGAACAGAATTTTTCATTTCATGTACTTTTAATGACAGATTTAAAGAGCTTCCTGTGGCCTATGGAGCCGTGTCACACAGTGGGACCTGGGGCCACCAGCCCTGCCTCGGTCATCTTTGTGTCCCCACGCCAAGGTGGGCGTCTGGCAGACAACACACCCGCACCAACTGAGGATCTTATTTATTTCTCTTTCCTGCTACTCGTGAGTCCTAGAGATCCAAGAGGTAAGTAGAAGGAATCTCTCCTCGGCAAAAGCACATTAAATTCATGAAGATTTTGATTGGTCAGGCCCACTCTCTGGCCAGTACCATTTTCACACCTAAAAATGAAGCAATAATTTTCAAAATAATGAACTATGCAGTTATTGCTCAAATTTTAAAATTTCTATGTATCCATCTATATTATCTATATCTATATTTTATCTATCTATATCATCTGTTATCTATACCATCTATCGTCTCTCTCCACCTGCCTCCCCATCTGTTATCTATCTCTCCACACAGCCACCTGAAAGTGTCTATCATCCATGTCCATTCTTTCTCTCTTATCCATCCATCCATGTTATCTATTTATCTATATCCATCCATCCATCCATCCATCCATCCATCCAGGTCAGGATACAAGCAAGGTCCACACAGTGCAAATGACACCGGGGCCTTCACTGTTTCTCCCATCCCCTCGTCAGTGACGTAAAGCCTTCCTCCCAGCACCCACGCTGGCTCACCTGGGGAGGGCCGACTCACCCAGCCCCGCGGACCCTCCTGGCCAAGTCCGAGGCTGCTGGCTGTCATTACCAGCCCTCCTATCTCTCTATCGGTTGCTGAGGATGCGCTTGCTGAGCACCGGGCCCAGAGCTGGCAGCCGCACAATCTGATATGACACCGTCTCAGGAAGATTTCAGCACTTCGTCATCCTCGCAGTCCTGGCGCCAATCACTCAGCCCAGCATGTTGCCAAAGGAGCTGTCAGCCCCACAATAGAGTTTCGCATGCTAGGACACGGCCAGGCCACGTCTAGACAATCCTGAGCACCCAGCAAAACACCCCAGGTCGGTTCAGACTGGATGGAACCCGCCTCCCTGGAGGCTGGGAGCCTACCTCTGCACTGACAACCTGGATGCAGTTTTCAGGGTCTGTTGCGACCATTTCCCACTAAGACGGGAAGACCACGGTTGGCGCTGTTATAGCTGGAAAATAGGTTTCCACTGAGAGAATTTGGGTGTTTTCTGAAAAGTTGAAACTATTTTTCCTTTTGATTTTTTTAAAAAAAATTTTAACTTCCCTCAAAATTCTACCCATTCCTTAGCATGTATTTCCTTAAAGGCACCACGATTCAAGATAATGATATTTGTTTGGTGCATATAATGCCTCTTTTTATCCTCACAATATCCTTAGAGGGTTCTTTATCATTCCTGTTTTACGCAGATGAAGAAGGGAGTCCAGAAAGGTTAAGTCACTTGACCAAAGTCACACAGCAGGGCTGGGGTTTGAGCCTGAGTCTTTTGATTCCAAAGCTCTGAAGGAACTGATTGTCCACCAGACCCGTTTTCTTCCTGGGTGGCAAGGCCCTGGGGCTCCCAGGGGTAGGGGAAATGCAGAGCTGGGGGCAGATCCTGGTGGGACCCTGCCTCCCCCAGATGCTATGGGGCAAGGACCCTCTGCACAAGGCCAGGCTGGGAATGGCCCTCTGTGTCACTGAGTTCCCCCTCTCACACAAATCTGAACTTGCACTGCGTCTCCTCAGGCTGCTCCCCATGCATCTTCACCCAGGGGAGCAAAGGCTGGTGGCCACTTGCGCATCAGACCACGGGCCAAGTCTGAGTCCCAGTGAGGACCCACGGCGCGCGCGCGCACACACACACTACCCCCACTTCACAAACAGGAAAACTGAGGCTCATAGAATGAAGGGACTCATCGAGGCTCCACAGCTGTGGGCTGAAAGGGCCGGAGCTGGGATTCAAAGCCAGGCGTTTGGGAACCTGCTCGTGCAGTGGAAGGAGTGGCTCAGCTCAACCGCAGCGCATCAGGGAAGCAAGGGGCGCCTCTGGAGCCCCGGGAACTCACCTTCAGTTTGTCTGGGATGGGTCCAAACATGGGTTCCAAGAGGAGGGCAGCCCCATCCTAAGAAATTCGGTCAGTAGCCAAAGGCCACAGCAGAGGAAAGGCAAGGATCCCGGCCTCTGAGACCGGCCCGAGGCACAGCAGTCACACACATAGGCTTTAGAGTGTGACGCTACTCAGCCACTTTGGAGAACAGTGTGACAATCTCTCATGAAGTTAATCCAGCCATTTTACTCCTGGTATTTTCCCAAGGGGAACGGAGACATAGTCACATAGACTTGTATTAAAATGTTCGTGGTAGGTTCATTCCTAGCAGCCCACCCTGGAAAAAGCCCAGTGCCCAACCACGGCTGAATGGGTGCACGAGATGGGTGCACCCAACCAACAGGGCGGCACTTGGTGCTGACGCAGGTAACAAGGGGGACTTCCCTAACGGTACGGCACTACTGCGCTGAGTGAGCGGAGTGAGACCGGAGAGTGTGTGCTGGGTGATGATTCTGGGACAAAAAGAGTGATCAGCAGCGGTCGCCTAGGGCCAGTCATGAGGAGGGTGTGAGTGGACGGCAAAGGGGCACAAAGATTCCCTGGGATGATGGGAATGCTCTCTCTCTCTAAGTCAGGTTGGTGGCCACTCAGTGGGCCACATGTCAAAATTTATCAAGCTGTACATGTAGAACACGCGCCTTGTATTATACGTAAATAACATTTCAAAAATTTGATTAAAAAATGGGCTTTGGTGGCAGACAGATCTGGGTGTGAGTTAAGAGCTCCCTCCATTGGTGGTGAACCTTGTGCGATTGGCTGAGCCTCTTGGGCTTGCTTTGCCCCCCTGGAGAATGGGGATGCTAAGGGTGTGGTGGGGGTTAAATGAAATGACTCAGCCCTGACCCATGTGGCTCAGTTGGTTGGGTGTTGTACGGCAAAACAGCGGGTCGCTGGTTCTGCTCCTGGTCGGGGCACATGCCTGGGTTGTGGGTTCTGTCCCCAGCTGGGGCACGCACGAGAGGCAGCCGATCGATGTTTTTCTCTTGCACATTGATATTTCTCTTCCTCTCTTTGTCCCTCCCTTCTCCTCGCACTAAAAAAATAAGTAAATAAAGTCTTTAAAAAACATGAGATGATTAACAGGAAATGCTGAGCGTGGAGTCTGGGGCGCACGGCATGAGCCTTCTGTGACTGCAGCCTTTCCACGATGGGGAATGCGTCCTGACCTTCCAAGGGGTCTGAGAAGAGGCTGTCACGGGGCAGGAAAACCCCAGTTCCCGGGCCGCGCTGGAAGCCAGAGACAGAGCGTTGGTTCCGGTGGAGACTGCAGGCCTGTGACCGAGGGGCCTCTTTTGATCTCACTGTCTCCTCTGGAGTCTCCCATCAAAAACCTAATCACTCTCCATCCTGGCAGCTCCCCTGCTGTGTGTCTGTCCATTCCAGGTTGGAATCCTGACTTTTGGCCCCTTTTAAGGCTGGGCCCCCTACTCCCCACATTTGCAGCTCGCTTCTGTGGAGGCTCCGTTGCTAGGGTGGGGGGCTGAGTTGAGCCGCCATCTGTGGTCCCCCGACACAGGCACCTTCCCCTGGCCCCAGGGTCCTCCTGCCAGGTGATTTCAATTTTCTGTGACCTTGTACAAAGCATCATTTCATGTGAGTAATACGTACCTCTGGTTACATTTTAATTACTGACTCTGGTCCAAGAGAAATACCGAGCATCTTGCGACGGCCTGGTTCAGGCCACTCTCCCCACTCGCCCTGCGCCCTCCCAGCTGCCAATGTCTCCACTCCCTCTGGGCTGCACAGACGCCATGCCATGTGCTGAAGGAAAGCGTTGCGCGCGTGTCTGTGAAGCTTCCCAGGGTAGGCTGACGCACAGCATGGACAGTGAGCCCCTGGCGGATGTGTAGGAGGGCAGACGCTATGCATGCCTGTTCATTTGACACTCACAACTAGTCGGGGTGGCGTCCCCCAGGAGCCGACCCCATGATAAGGATTTATCTGGCAGACATTCTGGTTACCCATTGCTTTGTAACAAATGACTCTGAAACAACAGGAATCTTTTCTTTTGCATATGAGTCTGCCATTTGGGCAGGGCTCCCAGGGGTCCCTTGCCTCTGCTCCATGCTGTCCGAGGCCTTAGTGGATGCACGGAAGGTGTGGAGCAGGCGTCTGTCTCTCTCCACGCAGGCCCTCCACTGGGTCACTCTGGATTTCGTACATGGCAGCTCAGGGCTCCGGGTCAGGTGTTCTGAGAGCCCGCAGCGGAAGACCTGAGGCCTTTTGTGGCTTAGTCTCAGAAGCCACCTGCATCACCTCCTGGCAGTCTACTGGTGACCGCCTAAGAACAGTCCTGATTCCATGAGGGCCAGATAAGGTGTGGGCCACTAAGGGCCATCTTGGAGGTCCTTACTATGTTCCAGGCACTGGACTACGTGTGGGGATACTGCTGTGGACAAACTTGAGGAGGACCAACACTGAATAGAAAAAGATAGCTTGTACCGAGGGGCAGAAAGTACTACCAAGGCAAATAAAGCCAGGTCCAGGATGGGGGAGAGGAGACAGTGATGTCACACAAGGGGATAGGGATAGCTTCTCAGAGGAAGTCATTTAAACCTGCAGAAGTCATGCTCAAAAAAATTACAGTGTAGGTCATGTGCATCGGAGAAATACACACCCTTATGGAACATACGTTATAACTAACCTGATGGCTTAAACATTATGGCTTAACATTAGTCATGTACAAACATGCAGTTAGTCATGACCTTGAACCTGTGCACCCGATATATGTAACACTATTTAAGAAAAGAGGTTGTATCTCTCAGATCAGCTGTGATCTCTTAGAAGAGTTCTGAGAGGTGTGTGGAAGGAGGGTGTGTGGTAGGAGGGTGTCAGGCAAAGAACTTCTTGGCAGAGGGAAAGGAACAGCCGGTGCGAACGCCCGAGGCAGGCGTCTTTGTTTGCAAACGGCAGTGGCGAGTGTGGTTGCAGCGGACAGGGCCGAGTGGGGGCGTGAAGAGGAGGTTGGAGAGGTGGGTGAGAGGAGCCAGAGTCTGTGGATCCTGCAAAGACTTTGTTAATTCAAAGTGAGGTGGGAAGCCACTGGAAGCTTTTGAGCAGAAGAACATCTGACTCAGGTTTAAAAGAATCACTCTAGAGCTCAGGTGGCAAACACCGGCCTGTGGGCCGAATCCGGCCCTCCACCATGTTTTATCTGGCCCGGCACCTTGTTTCTACCCGGCAGCAGCGCCGAGCTCTCGCTTAACTTTTAATGAGTAGTTACATTTATACAGCCCTAAAATTACTTTCGGCTCTTTGAAGGCAACTGTGAGGCTGACATGGCCCCTGACGAAAATGGGTTTGACACCTCTGGTCTAGCCCATGTCCGGTGAGCAGAGCCTACAGGGCTCAGGTGGAGGGGTCAAGACCAGGTAACTACCTTCTCCATTTTGCAGGTGAGAAGCTGGTGCGAGGACTTAAAGAGATCCATGCTTCCGCCACTGTTTTCTCTGCCTGTATCATCTAGATCTAGCTCTTTCTTGGCTGGTCAGGCTCCTGCTCATGCCTCAGCCCCTGAGTGAATCTCTATGTGGCTTGTACTGTGTGACTCACTAGGTCATGGACTCTGGAGTCCAGGACTGCATCTGCCTCGCTCACCCTTCTCCACCACGTGCTAGCTCGGCGCTGGCACGTCAGTGTTCAGGACGAACTTGGAACTGAGCAGATGACAGACTTGGGGGCTCAGTGGCCCAGAACCCAGTGGCTTGAGTTGGCTGCAGCCCCTCCAACCTCCAACCTGGAAAGTAAAGGTGCAGGTGAGGAATAACCCAGGAGCTGGTGAGGGGGCTGATGCAAACATTGGGAACGAACCCACATGGCCGTGTGGGGCAGGTTAAAGGGCTGGGAAGCTCCACAGAGGCGGACTCGGGAGACTGCATCCTTTTTCTCTTCTGCCGTAGGGGACGCATCCCAGAGCCAGCACCTCAGCTCCGGGCATGTGTCTCTCACAGGAAGTCCAGTCACTCCAGATGGGGCTCAGGAACATGTCACCCCACTGAAGTGAGAAGGGGGGGAGGCACCAAGCAACATGCGTTCATTCTCCAAGTAGCTTGCCTGTCTCTCATGAGGCCCTCCGTGTAATCAGCAGCCAGCCCGCTTGGTGGGGCCGGGGGATGCTCAGCACGGACACAGGCCGCTTCATTATCTTTAATCATTCAAGAGTTCGGTGTCAGCTTTGCTCTCACAGTTTTGAAAGCACCTCTCCGGTAAAGACTGGGGACTAACACGATGATAACACCAACCATATGAGAGTCGCAGGTCTTTACGTAGTGATGAGAAGCACGTACCACATAGGACTTACAATTCTGATTTTTGTTAGAAGACTGGTTTACGTGTGGGAGATTTCGCTTCATATTTTCTGTGCTACAAGGCGGGGTGGTGGGCTGGAGAGGGTGCACTGTGGGTCACAGCCCCGTTTGACCTCCCACCTCTCAACCAAATAGTACAAAGTAGATCGTGTTTTCCTTAATCAGTACTGAGAGCAGTAGGCTTTGACTTGTCTCTCTCCATACCTACAGAAGCTTTCCACTGCTTTCCGTGCAAAATGCACGCACCGTCGTTTAAAGAGAGAAGTGGGTATGTTCAAAGAAAGAGAGGGCAGATGCGACAGGAGGGCCGGTCGATCTGGGCATCATGGGAATTACTCTGCACTTGCCGCTCAAGGAGAATTGCTGACAGTCCTCCACCTCCTCTCGTATTTAGGCTCCCTACGATTTGTGGGGTCCCACTCAGGAGGTTAGAGAAATCGGGGGGGATCCTGAGGGAGGAATAAGTCTGCTTTATGCATAGGGGTGCCTCAGAAGGATGCTGAGTTATGGGGTAAGACTGAGCAGTGGGGGTTCCTCTGCTTCCTAAACATTTGCCAGCTGACCTAAGGGCATGTTTGAAGGAAGTCTGGTCATAGGAGGAAGTGGTTTTCATCCCTAAGATGAAAACGCTGGCATTTAACCCAAACAACTTCGGGTAGATTTTTTCTTCTTCTTTTTCCTCTCTCTTTTTTGGAAGAGAAACGTTATTGATTGGATAAACACAGATGTGCTTAATGTTTTAAGTCAGTTTGCAGTGTATGTGAGCGCACAAAATGTCTCTGGGCGAGCCTGAGCCCGGGCGTTGTTCACTACAGCCGTAAATGAGAGGCCGCTGGTGAGAGAGCTTCGTGGTTCGAACGATGGGGTTCAGTGGCGTGCGGCGTTTGCCCACGATCCTTTCACATCAACAAGGGCACAGAGGAGCGACTGCTAAGTTCTATGCTGAAAACCCAGAGACCGTCTCCATCATCAATCCCAAACTACCGTTAGATTTCTAGTTACACATTATTAACTAGGCTTCTCCCTAGCGTTTCCCATTTCAGTCCTTCTCGTGCAAGAGTATAAAGACCTGTAGCATGATGGATGTGACAGATTGTACTTTCCAAATGGCTGCACCAGTCTATCGAGCTGCCACTCTTCTTACACTGACGCCCCTCCCACCTCTTGCATCTGCCCAGGCCCCTAACTGTGGAGTCAGCCCTGCCACTTGACAGCTGCGGCTGGGTCGGGGAAGGCGATGCAGTGTCCACCTGGACCTCTGGGGATGCTCATCTTTGGAACCCAGGTGCCATAGTGTAAGGAAGCCAAATGGCTGCGTGGAAAGGCCTCGTGTAGGTGTCCTGATCACAGCTGCTACTGATGTCCCCACACCAACCACCAGAGGATCTTTAGCTGTCTCCAGTCTGCACCTTGAGGCATCTTTGATGATGCTGAGTGGATCAGAGATGAAACATCCCTGCTGAACTCTGCACAAGGTGTGGATCGGCCAGCAAAGAAGCGTCCTTGTTTCCGGTCCCTGCATTTTGGAGAGCTTTCCTGTGCAACAAGAGATAGCTGGAACACTCAGTGCAAACCCTATGCGTGGAGGGCTTAGCCCTGGGCTGGCTTGATCTTATTTTCTTTCATCTCAATTATAAGTTATTTTGCAGGATAATTATTTTGCTTTTATCATGTATTTTTAAGTATTGAGGAAAAGTTTTTTAAATCAAGGGTGAAATTCACAAAATATAAAAGTAATCATTTAAAAGTGTGCAATCCAGTGGAATGTAGTGGTTTCGCAATGTCGTGCAGCCACTGGCTTCATGGAGTTCCAGGACATTTCCATCACTCCCAAACGAAACTCCGTACTCACTCAGCGGCTGTTTCCCTTCCCCCTGCTCCAGCGCTCAGTGGCCGTCTAGCCGCACTCTTCTCTTTTGGGTCACGTGTTCTGAACATTTCACACGGTGGAATCACATTTACCTGGTCTTTTGTGTCTGGCTTCTTCCACGTGGCACAGTGCTTTCAGGGTTCACCCTGGTTGTAGCATGTGTCAGTACTCCATTCCTTTTCACGGCCGAGTAATGTTCCATTGTAAGGACCGATAACCTTTGGTTTATCCATCATCAGCTTCTGGACATTTGAGTGTTTCCACTTTTTGGCTATTATGAATAGTGCTGCTATGGACATTCATGTCCAAGTGTTTGTTTGAGTCCTTGTTTTTAATTCTTTTGAATATATACCCAGGAGTGAAATTGCTGGGGAAGTAAGTATTTTTGAAAACCACTAACAGTGTGTTTTTCAATGCTGTTGAATGCATGCAAGAGTAAGAGGCTGAGAATCTCTTTTACTAAGTCACCAGAAGCATCAAGAAGTGATAGAACACCAGGTAAAACAATATTTGAAACCTAGTACTATGGTTCTTAAGAGGCAAAATCCTCACCCCTGAAAAAAATGCTGGAGAAGGGCAGTTTGCTACTTCTTATTTAGATTTGTAGTCAATGAAGATGGTTCAATGACATTTCAGGAAAAAAATACCCATGTTAGGTCAAACTTTGCAAAATTGCCAGTTTTTGTAGGTGAAAACAATAAAATACTGTCAACTCCCTATGGTCCCACCTAATATAAATTAGGGGTGAACATGGTAGCATATCATAGGAACTTGACCCAGTGCTTGACCAAATGAGGTCAAGCCATGAGGCTTGATTTTCTTGTGTGACAAGAATTCCGAAGATGGACACATTGTAGCTGCTGAAGGAACGTGTTAGGAACTGGGTCTCCTTTTGGCTTGCTGCCCTCCCGTCTTTAGCGCATGTGTTAAGCCTGCATTTCAGACATGGAGGAGGTGATAAGAGAAAGGGAAAGAGGGCTGTGCCAAGATTTTATTTAGAAAAAATAAAATACCATGCCCGCACACAATAGCTTTCCCAGAAACCAGTTCTGTGGACAGACATCTTGTTTGCATTTCCCTGGCCTGTAAAGGGTCATTTGGCTAATCCTAACTGCAAGGGATGCTGGGTATTTTTAACTTTAATAGATGTTTTACTTTGGAACAATTTTAGATTTACAGAAAGGTTGCAGAGACAGTGCAGTGTTCCTGTATACGCTTCACCCAGTTTCCCTTTATGTCGCTATCTTCTACGACCATGACACATTTTCAAAAGTAAGAAACCAGCATGAGTATGTTACTGTTTCTCCAGAGTATTTGGATTTCACTAGTTGTCCCACTGAGGTCCTCCTTCTGTCCCAGCATCATATATTGAAGTTAGTCTGTATATCTCCTCAGCCTCTTCTGAACTGTGACAATTTCCCAGACTTTCCTTGTTTTTCACTATCTCGACAGTTTCTAAGAGGACTGGTCAGGTGGTTTGTAGAATGTCCCTTGACTTGGATTTGTCTGTCAACTTGGGTTTTTCTCCTGATCAGATGAGTTATGTGTTCAGGGGAAACACCGGAGATGAGGTGCCCTTCTCATTACACGATACTGGGGCAAGAAGCATCGTATCCACGTGACTTCGCACTGGGAGGTTAGCTTGATCACCTGGTTAACAGAGTGCCTGCCAGGTTTCTCCACTGAAGGTTCCTATTATTCTTTATTCGTTAGAGGCATTTAGTGCAGCTCATACCAATGGCGGGGTTAAGCTCCACTTCCTGGAGTGGACAGCTTTTATATACATTATTTAGAATTCTTGTGTAAGGAAGAATTATGGCTAAAATTAGGGTCTTATAGATAAGGAAATAGGGGAGCATGGACATTATACCCTCAACTATAAATGGGGATGCCCACATTCTCCTTATTCTGATAAGAGAATTTTCCCATTTTATGTTGGGACTTCTAGAACCTTGGAATAATAGTTGGAGTTCTTATCAGAAGTTGGCAATCTGTGACAGGTGAGTTTATTTGTTCAGGACTTATGTACTAGAGATTGGTATAGATGCTGGGGACATACTGATGAATAAGATTGTGGCAGATGCAGCCAATTGTCATTCCATATTCATTTGTCCCCTTTTCCTTTACAGTAGAATCTTAGTGTTTTGGCTGGGCACATGGCTGCCCAACTAAGAACTACATTTCCCAGCCTCTCTTGCATGGTCATGTGACTAACTCCTGGCCAATGGGATATGAATGAAAGTGGTGTGTCCAATGTCCAAAGGAAACCATGGAACAGGTCTGTGGGATGCGTAAGTGGGAAGAAGAAATTGGGTGCTGAGTTTTTAACTCTTTACTTAACTAGAAGGTTTTGGTATGATAAAGCTGCAGCCTCAGTTATAGCATGAAATAGTGCCTCTGCATGGATACCCATAATTTCTATACCCAGAATGGACAGTAAAATCCCAACCGAAAAGAACTTTGTCCTGGGTCCACCTCTTCTTGTCTGTCAGCTCGAATAAGCTACATCCCTTCTGTACACCTCTGTGAACTTATCTGTACCTCTTACACGAATGATTAGGAAAATCCAATGCCTTCTGTATGTAAAATATTCAGTATGGTACCTGACTGGTACTGTCGCAATAAATGTTTGCTTCTACTTTTTGTGTGTGTCAATATCATGATTATTACTACAATGTTTGTAAGATTTTAAAAACACATTTATAATTGAGTCAGAGTTTGTAGTCTTCCTCTACTTTTTTCATCAGGGGGTGGGGCATTTCTGTTTATTAAACACAACTCCAGTTGCAGTCCTCACAAGACTAGTCTTAAATGTATCAAACGATTTTCAAATTTGGCACAAATAAACCTCCAGTTCAGGGCATGGGAATTAGCCTGCATTCTGGACCAATTAGGGAAATAGTTCGCAGTAACTACAGCATTTGAAACCCATCAGATAAGAAGGAGAAGTCGCTGTTGTGTGTCACGGTCAGAAAGAAAAAGGAGAGCATTTCTGTCTGATTTCAAGAATGGCTCACTCACCAAGCCCCTGATGGAGACACAAGAAATAGCAGGCCCACGTCAAAACCACAGTGAACTTTTCACTGACGCAGAGACCTCCCGCCCAGTCCCAGGGGACTGGGTAATTCAATGGAGATTAAAGGCTCACTAGGTCCTGGTAACCAGAGAAATGCAAGTTCTATTGGGTTACCATTTCCACTTTTCTGTCAAGCAAAAAGGCAGTTTCCCTAGAGGAGACAGAACATTTGCCCTCAGCCAAAGACCCCTCAAGACCAGCACTCTTTGACAGAGATTACAAAAGGGAAAACCAGTGTAACTGCATAGCTTTGTCAGGCCCGGACATTACTGCCAGCCCTACACTATGAGCTAAAGCCCCTGGCATTTAAGTCAATGAAAAATGAATAATGCACTTAGTTAAACATTTCCTCCCACCATGAAAGTCCTCGGTCACCCTAATTTCTTCTTCTACTTGACATTTTCACTTTTTTTTTTCTGACCAGATATCCATAATAAAATCTGGCATTCGGAGACAAGTGCTTTCTATGCAAGCCTACTCTGACGTTCCATTAGAAGACTTTGAAACTGAACACCCCCTTTTTATCCCATATTACTTCCTCCCCTGGAACCGTTCAATCTCTACTCAGCAATCCCATTAGACTTTTAACTTCCATTTTTAAAAAGCTGATAAAAATGTATAGATGTTTGAACCCTACCCAGGGAAGTCGACTTCCAAGCTATGCGAGAAGGGGGAGAGCGGGCTGGGGAAGAAGAGGGAGGAAGAGGAGAGGGAGTCACGGGCCCAGTGGGGCGCTGCCTGGTGGCCTTGTCCCGTCACTGATGGCTCGCCCAAGCCTCCTGGGGAAGTTGGTGGTCCATTTATGGCACACACATGGTCTCTGCAGCACAATCTGGGGGGTTGTGGGATTACTGTACAGGTTTTCATGTGGCTCGAAGTAGTCTTATTCATGTTTCTGGTAAGTGGCTGAACGTTATGGAAGAAGGAAGTGATTTAGCAGGAAATGGTGGGACTAATCTGGGGGAAATAATCCAGTGTTTTATCATGCAGTGAGAGTCAATGTGCTCTGGAATTCCCCTTCCGCTAGGGAGAAGGAAGTTGCCACCTTTGCTGCAGGGTAGGGAGGGGCAGAGGAGCCTGAAAGGGACTTCGAGGGGAAGGTGTCCCTGAAGACCCCTAGCTACCCATGGAGAAAAGGGACTTCTTTTTTTGGCAGGGGCTGTGGCGGGTAGCACTTGGGAAGAAAGGATGTGGCACTCCTTGGAGACAGCCCTGGCTCCTCCCTGCCCCTCTCTGAAGACACCTCTGGGGGTTCTTGCACCTGGCTGCTGCCACAGCTTTGCCCAGTGTCTCCCTGGCCAAGGGAGTGGGGTGGGCAGTGGAAGAAACTCTCTCCACCTCACTTTCCTGCATTTGAGCCTCCTCTGTGCTTCCAGCTTTTTCCTCCATGGTCCTGCTCCTGCTGGCCCACACATCAAGGTCCTTGTTCCACCTGGATGCCCTGGCTCTGGGCAGAGGAACCTCGCCTCAGCGGTGGTCGCTGCTGGCTGCTCTTGATGTCTAGGCTGCTCACAGCCCCTCCATGGCTTCTCAGCTCTTATCAGTTGAGTAACCAAAACCCTGCATTCAACTCCCTCTGGAGGAAGTACCTAAAGTGGGTTTGTTTTCCTGACGGAGGAGAGGAGTGAGGACTCTGGGTCGGTGAGGTGGGTGATGCCAGGACCCTGGGTTCCTGGGACAGCCACCCGACAGAGAAGTAGGTCTCTTTGGCAGAACTGATGCAACAGTACCTGGAGCATGGGCCCTGCCTGTGTCCCTTGCAGGGGCAGTTTTGCATTGTAAAGAGTGCCCTCTTCCTTATAGCCTGTGTCTTCAGGTGGAGAGACTCCCATCACCCCTGTTCAGCATGGCCTCTGCCAGGGGTCTCACCCACTCAGTACCCAGGGCTGCCTTGGGTTCATTGAGAAGTAGCAGTAATGACTCCAGCTTGACCCAAAGCTCTGTGAGCTCTCTTTGCTCAGAAGGCAACAAGCCAAATATAGAAGGGGCTAGAGCATAGGAATACTTTGAAGAGCACCACTTCCAGGTGCCCTGGGCAATTTGGCCATAGCCCCTGCACTAATGGGGACACTTGGGAATGATGGCTCACTGCAGTGACTCACTGCCTTGGCATCTGCTTGGGACAGGAAGCAGGAAATCAGTGCAGCCCCTGGGCCGCTTCTGCTGAGCTCCATCTTTTGCTGTTATTCAGCAGCATTACCGGACATTTCTGGAGGTCGGTCATGCATGATACAAAGGTTAATATTACTATCAAAACGCATCCTTTTCTTTCAAAGTCCTCAACTGAGGACATACAGATTTTGAGAGACAGGGGAAGGGAAGGAGAAAGAGAGGGAGAGAAACATCCAAGTGAGAAAGAAACGTCGATTGGTTGCTTCTTGTACGCACCACACCCAGGGACTGAACCCACAACCCGGGCCTGTGCCTTGACTGGGAATCGGACTCAAGGCCTTTTGGTTCAGGGGATGACATTCCAGCCAACTGAACCACCTGGCCAGGGCTCAGTTAGCATTCTTGTAATGGCAGCTTATTGAGCTCCTCCTCTGTGTGCGTTTCAGCATGTTGTATTGGCATGTGTCACTGATTACTCTCCTATTTCACAGATGTGCACACTGAGGCTTCGACCGGCTAAGTGCACAAATAATAGCAGCTGCCCTGTGTGTGCTGCTCGGTTCCTGGACGCGTGTGCCCTGAGCCCTTTCTGTATTTAGACTCAAGTCGATCCTGAGACGACACCAGGAGAGAGGTGCCATTAGTATAATCATTTTACAAATGAAGAAATGCGGTTAAGCTACTTCACTGCCCAAGGTCACATTACTAAAATCTGAGAGGAAAGTCGCATTCAGATCGGACTGTCTCAGTTTAGCCCTCCCGAAGCAGAGCCTGAGCCGTGGACTTGTGCAGGTGGTCTGTTGGAAGTGAAAGGCAATAAAGGGTTGGTTCGTGAGTGGTTTACCACCGTGGGCAGCTGAAGCCCTTCCCAGTGGGCATGCTGGGTGGGATAAGCAGAGTACACCTGAAGGTCAAAGACAGACAGGCCAGCACATGTCAATGGCTGCCTGCATTTCTTGGACCATCTGAGGACATTGTCTGCCTATGCACAGGATAGGTCAAAGGGCCACGGAGCCAATACCCTCAGGGGGAACAGGAGTCGTGGTACACGCCCCAGCTTCTTGGCCCTTTGGTGGGACAGCCCCAAGAAGTACTCCACTCAGAGGTGACCCTTTAGCTGTCGAGGGCACCCATGGCACCAGTTAGAACCTGGCCCGTCACTGACAGCTACTCTCCTTGTCCTTCCGGCAGGAGGAGGGCTCAGTGCCAATGGGTCAGAGTGGATGGCTCAGCGGAGGTCCCAGGGGCCAAGCTCTGTCCTTTGGCTTCTCAGACTTGGCCCAGACAGCAGGACACTGGGGAGGAAAGGTCAGGTTCATCTCCTCTCACCACTGGACATTCCGGATGGGGACTCGGCGTGCTCAACCTCAGGGACTTCCACTGGAGGCATTGGCTATTGCAGACTTTGCCACTCACTCAGCAAGCTCTCTGGTGCTGAGCACCCTGTGCCTCTGGACTTCAGTATTTGGTGACAGGCACCACGTGAGTGTGATGGATGGCAAGTCTGTCCTCTGACAAGCATGGCCAGGGGCCCACAGGAACAGCACGACTCCTAGACCCAGGGGATGGCCAGCGTGGGGCCAGGAGCTGGGGTACAGAAAAGCAGGGGGCATGGTGCCAGGCCTCAGGGAGGGGGCTTCCTGGGAAAAGCATCATTTCTGGAAGAACTGAGCCTGCAGAGGTCATTCAATCTGCCTTCTGCTATGCTCTGAAGAAAGCAAGAGGACACATTACCAGCAACACTTACTGAGTGTACACTTTGTGCCAGGCACTGTGTTAAGTGCACTTACGAACACTAACTCACTGAATTTTAACAACCCCATTACCTAGGTGCGATGTTCTCCCCATGTGAGGCATAAAGAAACAGGCGCACCAAGGTTAAATAAATTGCCAAAGGTTACACAGCTGGTTAGTTGCAAACCGAGACTTGAACCCAGATGGTTTGGCTTAGAAATTCAAGTGTGAAACCACTAGACCACCCAGCCTCAGCTTTATTCTTAGTCCCAGCAAAATGTAATAAAGAAAAGCAACTATAATAGCTAATATTTACAGAGTGGTTATTAAGTGCCAGGCGCTATGATAGATGCATTCTGTGGTTTTCCCATCCAGGAAATCCCTACAGCAAACCATGTATCTGGTGCTGTTTTTTATTTTCTTGTTTTTACAAATAAGGAAAGTAAAGTTCAGAGAGGTTAAGTGACTTCCCCAAGGTCACTCAGCTAAGATGCAGTGGAGCTGGGATTTGAACTCAAGCAATCAGGCTCAGAGCCCACATTCTTGGGGGAGGGTTGACCAGTGCAGTGTTTTCTAATGTACAATGAAAGGGACAAGCCACATAATCTCTAAAACCCCATTTTTTTCCTTTAAAATTGAAGGTCTCAAAGCTTTCAGGCAATCTTCTGTCCAAGGTTCAAGAGTTAACAGCTCGCATTCAGTGACCGATGCTGACCGAGGGTATAAGAACAGCTGATGTCTGATCACCGGGGAGATGCCAGCCTTCCTCAGGATGGAAACACAGAGCAGTTTTCAAGATGCCTTCAGAGTTAGCTCATTCCTCGCAGTGTGTCCTTTGGAGTTATCCTCCTGAGAGAAGTTTCAGAAAAATCCAGAAAGACTGAAAATGCTCCTGAGCGTGTGAAAGGTTCAGAGAAGCCCTGTGGTGAAGAAGACTTCCAGTTAAGAGATGAACATATTTGGGGATCGAATGTACAGCACGGTGATCGCAGCGAACACTACTTGGGTGTTGCTAGGAGAGCAGAGTTTAAACGCTCTCAGCACAGCAGAGAAACCGGTAACTGTGATGAAATGGAGCTGTTAGCAGCTATGGTGGAAATCATTTTGTAATATATAAATGTATCACATCAGTGAGCTCTGCACTTCAAACTCACACAATATTATGTGGCAATTATATTTCAATAAAGCTGAGGTACGCTTCTCAAATTAAAAAAAAAAAGAAGTCATTTTTCAGATTGATTTGACCATACTCCCTTTTACCCCTCATGATACCTATACCTTGCGAAATGCTGACTTGCATTTATTTTTTGTTCATCCATTTATTCAACAAATATTTATTGAGCTCCTGATGAGCATCAGTCCCTCTCCTGGGCACTTGGAATGTGATGTTGAGCTAAACAGGCAGAGAGCCTACCCTCACAGAGCCTGACCGCCTATCAGGCTGGGGAGGGAGGGACTGGCACACACAGAAATAATCGCTGAATGCACGCATTTGCAGCTTAAGATCTCCTAAGCAGATGCTCGTGTTTTTATAGAAAATCCTCACTGAAGGGTATGTTCATTGATTTTAGAGAGGGAGAGGGAAAGGGAGAGCTAGAGAAGCACTGATGTATGAGAGAAGTGCTGATTGGTACATGCTCATCCAGGGCCCAACTGGGGATGGAACCCGCAACCTTTTGGTGTTTGGACGACACTCCAACCAACCGAGCCACTTGGCCAGGGCAGCAGAGACGAATTCCGAATCTTGGCCGGTGAAGATTCCCGTTTGCTGAGAGCCCTCAGGTATGAGCAGGGACTCAATGTTCTCACTTACTTTAGAGGAAACTCAACCTTCGTGCGGTAGTCGTACACTTTACCTGCTGCCGGAAGCCGGGCACCGGGAGGGCAGCGCTGGGCCCATTCCAGCTGGCAGAAGTTTTGCCTGGTGAGAACTGGTGCTGACCCTCTACAACTTTACCCTGTAGGTAGGCGGCACCGTGAGCCAGGAAGACAAAGGTGGGTGAGCAGTGCTGGCAGCTGCAGGCCCGGAAGGTGTCTCTTAGGTAACAGCTTTCAGAATTTCGTTCTAGGGTAAAAACGGTACGTAACGCACTTCTCTTTTTTTCTGGGTGGCGGGGGCTGGAGCCTCTCTGCATGGCGTCATGGCGTCATGGCGTCATGGCGTCATGCCCTCTCGAGCAGCGGAGTCCCCCGCTGCTCTTCCTGAGTGTCTCTGGGGCCACGGGCGTGGTGGGGAGAAGGGCACACACAGTGTGGGAAAAGGAGCGGGGCAGGAGCCGGAGTCTCTGCCATGGGTCTGCGTTCGGCTCCTTGGTGTAGGAGCAGGGGCTCATTGGGAACACTTTATGGAAAGGAGTTCCCTTCATGGCTACACGTGACCTGGGACAAGAGGGGGCTGGAAGGGCTGCATGGAGAAGCCAGAGGAAGCTGCAGGCCCTGGCTACTGTGAGTCTCCCTGTAGATGTCGGCGGGGCCAGGACTGGGGCCTGGGTGACTTTCTGTTTCTGTTGTCCCCCCCGCTCTCTGCTGCGGGTGTCTTTTCTTTGCCTCATGGGTTTCTGCTTCCTCCAGGCTTTGGCTTTCCCAAACCCTTGGGGTTTCTAACATGAAGATTCATGGTCTATGGGAAGATGCCTGCATCCCTCTTTATCACCACCACCCTGCCCCGCTCCCCTCCCTGCCCCCTTGCTGCAGCGCCACCTGCTGAGGCATCCTGCAGGGGTGTAGCCTAGTCCGCTTTCCTCAGAGAGGGCTTCTGATTGGTCCAGCCCCCTCCTGTGTTGAGTGCATCATTGACTACTGGGAAGCTGATGGATTGGCTGCTCTTGATCTGCGGGCCCTGGACCAATCATACATGGCCAGGGAGCTGTGGTGGCGGACGTGGATGCCCAGTGCTGCCCTTAAGGGGCTCAGGGGTGTCAGGGTCTGCGTGCTAGTGCCGCCTGATTCTACGAATGTTACTTCCTCTTTCTGGGTCTTGCTTTTCTTACGTATTTTGTCCTTTTAAGTTATTTGTTTTCTTTAAAAAATGTATGACTGTATAATGGTTCTACCAATAAATACATACTAAACAGCATTATGAGGAGAAATGGGTAAATCATCAGGTGTTCACTAGTTGAAGTTTTTTAACACACCCTTTTGGACCACGGGAACTCAAATAGGTAACAATAACATGTATGTGGAGGTTACGGATAACATCGTAACTAAGTTTGCTCTCATAGGACTTCACACCCAACAAACGGTACACATTTTTTGGCGATATTTTTATCCCTGCTCTGAACACATACTCCTTTTTTTCTCCATCTTCCTGAACCCCGTTTTGTTCTTTTTCAAAGACATGTTCTCGATGTACTCTATGATTTTAAAATTGCATGGCAGTAAGCAAGAAAAGGAATGGAGCATTGAATGGCATTTACAAATTACTTTCAGTTTGCGGTTTTGAAAAGAAGGGCTATGTAAAGTATTGATAGTTAAACTACCTTCTAAGGGGCGGGTTTTAAAAAATGGCAGATCAAAGCTTCTTTAGAATATGTGTGAGTATGCGCTGGGGGTCTGTTCTATCCAAAGGAAATCTCTGGCAGGTATTAATTTAAAGGAGGAAAAAAAAGGACGTTTTCTAAGGCAAGTCATCACTGGGAAGAAAAAAGGGAAAAGGGAGAAAAATCACAGCATGTTTTAATTGTGACTCGGAAACTTTATAAACACAATTTACACATGTATCACTTATAATCAATGTGCTGGCCAGAGCAATAATTATGATAAATCCTTTGTCAACCCTGCTTAGAAGTCCTTATGAGGTAGTCGGAAATTAGTTCACATTCTAGACAATAGTTCAATAAAAATCGGATCCAACCCAGCCTCTCTGCACATGGAATTCCACACGGCCTGTAATCAGATGTTCACCAAATCACACTTTTTCATTGCCAAATGCCTTGGCAGGTTAGCATAAACAAGTCTTGAATTCATTAAGTTGCATTTTTTAGCCTTCTAATTAGCTAAAAGTTGTGCATTTCAAGAACAGCATGTCAAGAGCTCAGTTTCGAGGTATAATGATATGGCATAGAAACCAAAGTCATTGCCTTTTGTTGGAAATGTGGGTTGATGGCCCTCTGCCTAACTGAGCTTGGACTGGCTTTGGTAGATGACCTTGGAGATAGGTAGAAAGGGGTTGGCAAGAAGGCATTCTTAACCCATGGTAATTTTGTTTAAAAAGCCACTCCAATGTCTTTTTAAACACTGTTGGAGCTTGGATGCTAGAAATGAGGTCCTCTGACACAGTGACCTAATGAGCAAGTTAAAAAAAAAATTTAGTGTTTTTATTTCGCCCTTGGTGACTCCACATCAGCAAAATGAGCTACAAACCAGGCCCTATCGTGATGATGTTGAAACACCAACGCGTCCCTCAATAGTGTTCTTGCTCTCCTCTTCAGTGCATTTTTGGTAAAGACAGCAATATTCTGACAATATTCCAGCTCACCTGTTTGAACTTAGACGTAGTTAACTAGCTTAAACCAGGTTGAAAAGACTCAGTCAGGGTAGGGATAGAAAAAGGAGACTCAAAAATGACAAAGCCTGAAAAACCACTGAATGCAGTTCTCTCCTGTGTTAAGGCGGGACCTGGAGGGGAAGGAGCTCACCCTCATGTGTGTGGTTAATTAACAGCAGAGGGGGAAGTTGAAGAGAATAATCCTGTCTTACTTTGAGAGGACATCCTTCACTTTGCTAAGACGGCTCACGTTCCAGATCGCATCTCAGACTCTGAGGTGCACTGAGCAGGAGGGATTTGGGTACCATGTCCTCCTCTTACTGCTGAAAATATGGAGGGGCAAGAAGGTGAGGGGTCTGCGTAAATATATGCCATTGGTTAGTGATAGCTAGGATGACAATCTAACTTTCCTAGAATGACAGTCTAATTTTCCTAACTTTTTTTTTTAACCAGGTAGAGGGTCTTATGGGTTTTCTTAAAGGACTAGCAAGAATGTCATAAGGTAGTGGCTTTCAAATACTTAAAATACATCCTCAATAAAAAGTCAGTTTACTTGGTTATCTGGTGGAGTGGTGGGGGATAGGTGGACAATGTTAACTGGCCTCCATTCCCCCTTTCTTGCTTTTAGTAATGATAGAACCTCCTAAGTTTTAGCAGGCTCCTGATTGCTCGGCTGGAAGACTACATTTCCCATCAGTCTTTCTAAGCAAGTAGGTGTGACCTTGAGACCAAGTTCTGGCCAATAGGATATGAGAGGAGGCCTGTGCAAAGATCTGGTCACATCCTGAGAAAAGGAAAGTGCTTGCCTTCCACTTCCTCTTCATTGCTCTCCCAGGGGCTGTGTGCAGCCCTGAGGGTGTGAGTCAGCTCAGGCCACGCTGATGGGGTAGCTCCCAGAAGAGGAGGAACAAGATAGGAAGAAGCTGGGTGTCTAGATTATCCCACAGAGTAGAGCCATGCACTAACACTGGCCATCTGCCCATTTCTGTACTGGTACAGAAGAGGGAGATAAAATTGCATCTTGTTGAGCCATAATGTTTTGGGTCTCTTTATCACAGTATATTCCCTGACTAATGCGCCCAGGATACACACTCACACATACCCATGCATGCACACAAATGCATGCACACGCAACGGACACAGATGTTTAAAAAGTAATGCCTCTTCTTACTACGTGGAATGTCTTCCTATCCTATCCTATCCTATCCTATCCTATCCTATCCTATCCTATCCTATCCTTTCCTACCCTACCCTATCCTATCCTATCCTATCCTATCCTATCCTTTTAAAAGATGGTTATTGCCCATTATACTGACTTTGTGACTCACTGGTGTGTTATGACCTGCAGGAGTAGAGTGCCTGGAAACAATCCATCCACCAGGAAAGCACTTTGAGAAAGGAGGTAGAAGGAAGCAACCTGCCCTAGCAGGTGGGATGATTGTGGAAAAATGCAAAATAGCACCAGCGCAGGACAGACAGGGGCACAGGTCTTCACAGGGCCTGTTCTGAGGCTGCTTGGAGTCCATGGGGAGATGAAAGCCAGGTGCATCTAGGCTGGGAGGATTCTGTGGAGGTGAGTTCTCAACAGGAGAGGCATTGACCTTGTACCCAGCAGGATCAAAGCATCCCTGAGAATTCAGGTGTCTGCCTGTCCAATCTCAAAGCCAAGTTGGCATATTTTATAAGCTCAAGCTGAAGTGTGCAGAGAAGGAGGTACCTGGGACTAAGGATCCCATCCTCCTCTGCAATTTGTTCAGGTCACGCTTTCTCTCTTTTCCATCTTTCTGCTAGTATCGTCATCTTCCTTGGAGCTGCTTCCACTCCCCCCACCATCTCTTTGCTAATTTTACAGGCAACAAGTGACATGGAAAGAATGGGCTTGAATCTTGGCTGCATGACCCTGAGGAAGTTATGTAAACTCTCCTATTCTCAGGTTTGCTTGCCTATAAAATGGGCCCAATGGCGCCTGTCCAGTGAGGATTGAACTCCAGTGACAAGAGCCAGGTGTTTTTGAGCATCCACTGTGCAGCAGGTGCTAAAACAGGCCCCGGGTTCTGAGAGGGTGAAAGAGATGATGGACCTACGGTGCGGATGGCTTTTGGATTGTGACAGCATCTATCACCTGCGTGTCGGTTACCATTATTATTAGATCATTGGCTCCTGGAAGATTTGGGAGTAACTTGCAAAATATCAGATAATATCCCAGTTAACACAAGGGACAGAAATATAAGGACTTTTTTTTCAGTAAAAATGGTTGTAGTTGTGTAAGAATTTAGTGACTGCAAGAGATTCTCATTGATGGCTCTTTTTTATCATTAATGTTTAATTTAAAATAAAAGAAAAACACCACAAGTACCACTCCTAACTTTTGATATTACCACTGATGCTGAAAGGATGTTAAGCGAAGACATGAAACTTAGAAAATAAGTTCCCTTTATTTGCCAAAATAGCAGAATAGTCAAACATAAAATGTGCAAGACTTTTCAGAAAGCGGGTGTTTTGGTTTTCACCAGAGAGGAGACCACAGCATTTTAGGCAAAGACAGCAAATACAACCCTGAGGATTTTGGAATGAGTTTTGGAATCCCAAGCTTTGCGTTCGAGACTCAGCTTGGCTGGAGCAGTGGTGCCCCCAGCCTGCTTCCTCCTCCATAAACGAGGTTCTCCTGATGGCCCGTGTGCTTCACAGGGTGGCTGTGAACAACAGGGTCATTTCTGTTACAAACATCTGAGCCCCCAGCCGTTCTCCAGGAGAGCGGTCTGGGCAGGCACTGTGGTCGTTTACAGGATTTTCTGTTTTCTCTGAACAATCTCACCTAAAAGTGGCTCTGCGCTCCGAGAAGGGCAGCCTCACATCCTGGCAGCTTAAGATATCTATTTCCCCATATCTGATGGAGGGCAGGAAAAGCTGGCACGGACTTCACTGAGGGGCCAACCGCCGCGCCATTGTTGACTGAGCACCCCTGCATGCCAGGCACTGCCATGGGCCCAGTCTCACCTGACCGATGCTCTCAGCAGTGCCTTGAGGTGGGTGCCCTTAGCATTCCCTTCTCCGGTGAGGAGGCTGCAATGTGGAGAGGTGAGCTAGCTTCTCCATGGTGGTGGAGCTGAGACCTGAGTCCGGCTGTGGACCATTGGAGGCTCACCTGGCAGCTTCTTTCTTTCCTGCCTCCTGGCTCAGGTGAGACACAGCTGAGAAGGCAGGTAGCTCCTCAGCTCCTCTCTTTGCCTGGGGGTGAAGGTTGCCCCCCACTTTTAAGGAGAGCAATCTGTACTTGAAGTTTCTTTCTCTCTCCTACTCCCTCTTTAAACAGAAGACATTTGAGAGCACAGAAACTCCAGGCAGAAGGGGCCTCCAGTTCATGCGCTCCGTGCTCTCAGTCAGCAAACCAAGGCAACTGAAGTCCAGAAATATCAACCAGGACGCCTAGCCCAGCGCTTAGGTAGCAATGTGGAGAGAGCATTTTCACCTGTGGAGCTAACAACAGACGAAACTTTCATTGAGGTCCTGGCAGCTTCCGAGGGGAAATTTCAATTTCAGCAAGAAAAGGCATTCATTTCTGCCTATTTGGGCTGATGTATTTGGCCACTGAAACCCATTTGAAATATATGTATATATACACATATATACATATATATCATATACACACACACATATATATGATATATATTTATATATATACTTTAAAACAATGTTTAGTTTATTTAGAGTTAAAATAAACCTTGGTAAATATTTTCGTGCTCTCTCTTTACCCTGCCACAAATAAAATATAACGAGCTCGACGTTTAGATAATCCTCTGATTTTTCTCAGAAGACATTTCAGATAAAAGACAAAGAGTTTCTTATTTTGGGGTTCATAAAACATTCTGCATTTATGGCTTCATTTTTCTGAAATCCAGATCAAAGCCTGGCTGTGAAATTGTGCTGTCCCACTGCTCACGGGTCTGTTGACTTAGTGCATACTTCAAAAATCCCTTCTTCCCTCTAGACCCTCTGACCACCTCCTTTTTTTTTTTTTTTTTTTTTAGGGATATTTGCATTTGATACTATTCAGGACCTTCAAGATGTAGATTGACAGAGTGAGGTGGGGGGAGCTGAAACAACATTTTCCTGGGCTGTAATTAACCATATTCACGGCGAGGCCCTCCCCCAAAGTCCCCACTACCCCATGATGCATGATACTCCTATGTTGAATGCAAGTGAAGTTAGTTGTTCATTCACAGCCTGTGATCTCTGTCCCCGAACCCTGTTCACTAGATGTCTTTATGATCTTTGTTTATATTAATCCCCAAAGAACTAAGCTTCATTTCATTTTATTTGGTAGAGAAACCCAGCAGAGGAAAGTTCAGGAGACCCAAATGTTTCCATAATTGCTTTGAGTTCTGAATGTATTTCAGGCTGACAGCTCAGATAAAAAGCCCCTTGCGGTCTGGTGTTTGGAGTCATTTTTCAGTGCCCTGTGTGGGAAATTGAGCAGGGACGGGAACAGGGTCGGTTCAGGGAGGTGGGGTTTTGCAGACTGCAGTGAAAGGGGCCCCAACTGTCACTTTAAATCATCCCTGTGCTTCAAGTCTGGGTCCCCATCACTCCTCAGATGAGCAACCCAGTGGTGGAAACAAATTGGGAGAGAAGCAAACAGAGGGTGGCCAGGCTCTTGTTTACGTCTAATGTCGTGTTTCTGAAATTGTTCTCATTTTCTTTTTCCACCCACTTGGATAATTCCTGCTTTCAGTGGTGACGGAAATGAATAGGGGCCAGAACACTACAAGCTATTCCCATGATAACTGCAGCTGAGACCACAGGCCAAGCCATGGATGCGTCATGAGAAAAGCAGGGTCTTGCACCATTTCCCCGGCTCTGCAGCTCCAGGGAAACTTGGAGAAGGAGGTTCTTTCTCACCCTGTGACAGGCTGGAGATGGACGGATTTGCTCTTTGAAATGTCTCAACTTCTCCCCTCTATTTTCCCCTCTGAATAATGGGCCCATTTTGTCTTGTCCCTTTTTATAGTTTTAATTTCTGCAAATAATTTCAGTAAGGGTGTGAAATGCTCAGAAAATCGAGACCCACAGAGCAAGAACAGTCCCGTAGAAGGCCTTTTTCCTAAGAACCCAAAGGCTGTATGATCGTGCCTCTAAACTTCTCCAGCTCTCATGGAAGCCACTCCCAGGTAGAGTTTAGTTTGGGGGAAAATTGCGGGAAGCAAGTGGTTCTCAAATTTTTTGGTCTTGGAACCCCTTTGCAATTTTAAAAATGACCAGGAGTCCCAAAGAGTTCAGTCTGTGTGGGTTACGTCTATTATTCATTGCTTTAGAGTTTAAAATGAGAAAAATTTAGAATATTTATTCATTTATTTAAAAACAACAAATATACCCATACCTAAATAAGTCATTTTTAAATGAAAAATAACAATGTGTTAAAAAAATCAGTCAGAAGAGTAGCATTATATTATATTTTTGCACCTCTCTTTAATGTGTGCATAATAGAAGACTAAACAATTTTTATACCTGCTTTGGACTTCAGTCTATTGCAATATGTTTTTTGTTTTTAATCTTCACCTGAGGATATGCTTTTTAAAAAATTGATTCTTAGAGAGAGAGGAAAGGAGAGAGAGAGAAAGAGGGAGAGAGAGAGAGACATTGATATGAAAGAGAAACATCAATTGGTTGCCTTCCGGATGTGCCCTGACCAGGGAATGAATCTGCAATGTAGGTATGTGCCCTGACCCAGGATCAACCCTGCAACCCTTTGGCATATTGGATGATGCTCCAACCAATTAGCCATCCAGCCATGGCTGTTGCAATATGTTTTGATTGAAGTAGAGCATATGAAAAAAATCAACTGCACACAGATATGTAGTTGAAAAGGGGAGTATTTTGATAAGCTTTTCCAGTTGATTGTAGCTTTTCATCTTTGATACTATGCCAAAATTCAGCAAGTAGTGGTTCCTTAAAGGCTAGACTGTGATACCGTATCAATGAGCTTCTCATTCTCTGTTTCATTAAAATCCAATTGGTTGTCTAGCACTTTAAGTGGATCCTTTACCCATGGATGCTTTTGTAACATCATGCACTGGTCATTTGTCAAATATTGGCTCAAATATTCCAAATGTTGAGACTTTTGGATTATACAATATTTAAAAAAATTACGTTCAATAATATCGCCAACTGATATCATTAGAAATTCTTGAAGAACTGGGCAGCTGCCTATCTTGCAGTGGTGAATACAAATATTCCAAAATTGCAATTTTTACTTGAAAGTTCAAATTTTGTCACGGGCAACAAATTGTCCATTGTTTTCTCTGAAGGTAGAGCAGGCTCAATTTGTTAGTTTCAAGAAGATGCCCTCCAAATATTCACAACTGAATATGGTTTTTCCATCACTTATTCTTTCAAGAAAAAAATGGTGTCACATGAAAAAAAAAAAGAAAAGGCTTTTTCAGCTCACAACCCAGCTGCAAACGTGCTTCGCCTTGAGTTACCCACAGTACTTCAGAGCCCAGCAGAGGTGTTTGGTTACTTCCTATTTTATCACTCAGAATATTAAAAAGATTTTATATGTACCTGAGGGTTAAGATTTAATAAAATTAATAGTTTCTACTCTTCATCTAAGACATTCTTAAATGAAGTTGGCTTTTTAATTATTTTTAATCTTCACCCGAGGATATGTTTATTGATTGTAAGGGAGAAAGAGAGAGACACATGGATGTGAGAGAGACGCTGATTGGCTGCGCCCTGACTGGGGATCAAACCTGCAAACTAGGTATGTGCCCTGACTAGGAATAGAACCCAAAGCCTTTTGGTTTAAGGGATGATGTTCCAATTAACTGATCCACCTGGCCAGTGCTGGCTTTCTGAGTTTTTAATGTGAGCACCTGGCAGAGAAGACGACATTGGCTGTGGTTCCGCTGGTGTCATTGCCCTTATTCACCTCGAAACCCCAGCAGTTTTACTTCCTGCTGCATTGGATTCATCAGTGCAAAGACCAACTCTGTAAAACAGGCCAATAATGTCTTGATATTATCATGAATATAGTTCTGCTCCCTCAGACCCTCTGAGTGTATGTGGATCACTTTGAGAAACCCTGTCTAGCGCATAACTCGTTTGGGTGCTCATTGTAAATATGTTTGCTTTCCTGATTTACAGACACATAGTACTCACTGCATAACTTTGAGTGGGTATGGTGCTGAGCACATGAGGTTGATTCTATTCCGTAAGATTTACTGAGCACCTACTATGTGCCAGACACTATTTGAGGCACTTAGGAAACAGGTAAACAGAACAGCTGTGACAGAAGATGTGGTTCAAGTTCTGGTTCTTTGTCTTAGTGACTGGAGATCCATGGGGAGGGAAGTTGTGGAGAGATGGAACTGGAAAGTTTTGAGCCCTCCCTCAGAACATGTGCTGTGTTTTGCGCCATGTACTGTGCTGGGCATCTTTATTTACTTATGAATATACTCCTCCCTCCATCTTTCCTCCTGCCCATTTAGCACATACTTATTGAGCACCTACTTAGTGCAGGCATAGGCTGGGAGACTGCAGTCAACCAGACAGTCACAGTCTCTGTCTTGACTGCTTTCACATAGCAAAGGAGCAGGGCATCCATCGGAGTGTGAGGGCATGAACTGTGATAAATACGTGAGGAAATGAAGGGAAGTTGCAAGGCTCATAAAAGGGAGGTTACTGAGGGCAGAGAAGGCTTCTCTAGAAAGCCACGTTTAAGTTTAGAAATGAAGGATGTAGAGTTGGTCAGGTGGAGAACATTCTAGACTGAGGTAGGAAGCAGCCTGGGATGGTTTGGGAGTGAGGGTGGAAAGGGCTGGGTGGGCAGCAGGGGACAGGTCGCTCCATGCCTTGTAGGCAGTGACGCGCACTTCACTCCTCACCTAGGAAGGATGGAGCCCTTGGAAGTTTCTGGATGGAGACCCGACCCTATCTGTGGCCACCCTTGCTGCTCAGTAGAGACTAGATGGGGTGGGGGAGGGGAGGTGTGTTGGGAGAGAGTACAGGCTGGGAAATGGGTCAGGAGGTTGTTTAATCTGAGCAGGGGAGGTTTGGACTGGGGTGGTGGCAGCCGAAAAAAAGAGAGCGATGTCTTATCCAGAGAGGCGTGTGGTTTCTTCAGGCCTCATTGCCACTATCTGGGGGAAGCTTTCCTATATCCATTTTGTAAAAACATCAAGTTCACATTCAGGATGTTCCAGTTATTTGCCTAAGAGCTCCAGGTAACACCTGATGGAACCTGAACTAGCCCTTGATATCTATCCCTTCCTGGGCACCATTAAGGTGCTGTTTTAAGCAGTTGGAAGATACCAACTCATTTAATCCCCCAATACTGGGTGCTGCTTTCAAAATCCCCGTTATACAGATGAGGAAACTGAGACCCAAAGGAAAAGTAATGTTTCCTGAACATCTAAATTGGATTTGTGCCTTGTCCGTTGGTGGCATGCAACAATGTTTATTAATGGAACCATTGAGTTCATATTGTTTGAATTTCCAGCCAAGTGCTCACCTCCTGGTGTTCTGAATACCTCGTTCTTGTGGTCTTTGAGGCAGAGATAGACCTGGTACGCTGGGTGTTTTCCCCCCTCCTCTGTGAA
Source organism: Glossophaga mutica (assembly GCA_039655065.1). Taxonomy (NCBI): domain Eukaryota; kingdom Metazoa; phylum Chordata; class Mammalia; order Chiroptera; family Phyllostomidae; genus Glossophaga; species Glossophaga mutica. Next base: position 29,774,636 of record CM077315.1, read on the forward strand.
TGCTGGTTAGCATTGAACCCTCTCTGTCTACACTACATTCGAGGTCTCCCAGCTGCAAGCCATGCAGAAAACATAATCCACAAATTCTCCAACTGTCTGATGATCCACCATAAAGAGAAGCTGGTTTCCTGTGACAGAATCTCAGAGTGCATCTGAACCATTGAGACGGCAGGCTCCACGCCACGATGCCTAAGAAAAAGGGCAATTCCTTACTAGATTTTCTGAAGATCTTCTTTGGGAGTGTGATTTTATTAATTCAGTTGCACATATTTATTGAGCCTCTATTCAGCATCATGAGTTATTCCGCAGAAGTTGAAGTCCCTGGCCCTTGAACAATCTTGAGTCTACTGTGGATTTATTTAATCAAAGTTTCTTTGCTATTAGGGTTTCCATAAATTAAAAAAGAAAGCCAGAGAGCCTATTCATTATCATAAATATTTCACCCTGAACCTGCTTTCTATCAAGTCATCTGTATTTCCTAACCTACAAAAATATGTATGTTAATACTTTTCTTTTTCAGAGGATGTTTGTGAACTTTCAAGGGAAAAAAAAAGAACTTGGAAAAATGAATAGCAATTCCAGGAATTTCCAGAGTAAATGAGCCTTTGAGCAGAGCCTATGATCAGTGTGCATAATTCATTAAAAACAAATCACTCTGCAAAATTGGGTAAACCAACATCCTAAGACTGTCTCTGTGTGCCATGTGGTGGCCATTTAATCCGTGGCTGTTGCTAATGAAGCTCTTTATATAAATTTGAGAGTAAACAGATTTGGACAACTTTATTTGCTGGGAAAGCAGCAGCAAGCACCCTTGCCCAAATCACACAGGCCTTTAAAATGTGGTTTGGAGATCCTTCTAAAGGCGTGTGTGTGTGTGTGTGCGCGCGTGCGCACATTCACACACATGTGTGCAGAATGTCGAATTATTCTGCATTACTACGAAGTTATGGAGACACAAACTCAATGTTTAAATAACTAATCCATTTCAAATGGGGGCAAATGAAGAAAACAAGAATAATCATAGTCGCCATGGACTGAGCTCTGCAGGCAAACGATAACACAGTGAGCACTTCTCTGTGCCTCGGGCCTTATCACCTTCACAGCAGCCATGCAAGATGACCAGCCGAGGCTGAAAGAGGTGAAAGCATTTGCACTTTACACGCTACACGTGTTGTAAGTAGCAGACTGAAGACTTACACTCGGGGTTTTGAGTCCAAAGTATGCGCTCTTATTCATTTCGCTTTATTCATGGATCTGGGAGATTCTGCAAGAAAATGAAACTGAGAATGCATCCCTCTTCTACCATTTTGAATGTAAAAACTCAGGTGATTGAGGTAGGAGTAATTTGGAATTCGTTATGTTCTTGATTAGATGTCAACAATGCTCATATTCATCTCCAAATTGCTAGTCCTTTATTTTGTTAGGCAGACAGGGTATTTAAAAATTTCTTGTGGTTTTTTTTTTTTTTTAAGTCTGTTTTGTTCTATTTAAAAATTAGTTTATGCCCTGGCTGGTGTGGCTCAGTGGATTGAGTGGATTTGGTTTGCACTGGGTTGCAAACCAAAAAGTCACTGGTTTGATTCCTGCTCAGGGCACATGCCTGGGTTGTGGGCCAGGTCCCTGGTTGGGGGCACACAAGAGGCATCCGGTCAATGTTTCTCTCCCTTTCTATCTCCCTCCCTTCCCTTCTCTCTAAAAGTGCATAAATAAAATTTTTAAAAAATCAAGTGGAAATGTGTTACCTAAAATGAGTCACGCATTAAAAAAATGAGTTTAATAGGAGCTAATCCATTTAAGTTCAGAATTCTGACTCAAAATATTCTGGCTAACATAGTTTGGAATTATTAACAGGGTTCTCTGCAAGAAGTATGCTTTGTCTACTCGACTGAGCACTGCGATGACTTCATGACTGATGTGAACATGTCGTCTAGTCTTAGACATTAAAGTACTTACAGCCTTGACTCGTGTGGCTCAGTGGGTTGGGCATCATCCCACAAACCAAAATGTCACCGGTTCAATTCCCGGTCAGGGATCATGTCCGGGTTGCAGGCCAGATCCTCAATCGGGGACGTTCAAGAGGCAACCAACTGATGTTTTTCTCCTTCTCTTTCTCCCTCTCTTCCTCTCTCTCCAAAACTAAAAAATAAAATCTTTAAAAATACTATAGTGTTCTGGGCTCTATAAAAAAATAAGAACAACGATAACTTAATTTCACCATGAAGTGGGTTTCTAAGTGTACAGATCAAACATATGGAATCCAAGAAGTCATCCTGAGCCAAATGTTTTCAGAAGCAAAGAGAGGGATCTGTATAAGCAGATGGTCACGTACAGTTCAGGACATCACTTGGAGTTGTTATTGCCTTGTTGACTGAGCTGTTTTATAATTACTATTTATAATTTTTTTTATTTTAAGTGTTGTTCAAGTACAGTTTTCTGTCTTTTACTCCCATCCCAGCCCACCACCCCAGTCCTCCCCACCTCCCTCCCATTTCTACCCCCCAATAGTGTTTGTCCATTTGTCCTTTACACTTGTTCCTGTAAACCCTTCCCCTTTTCCCCTGAAATTCCCTCCCCTCTCCCCTCTGGTCATTGTCAGCCTGTTCTCAGTTTCAGTGTCTTTGGCTATATTTTGCTTGTTTGTTTTGATTGAGCTGTTTTCACTGGATTCTAGAAGGGATTGTTTTATGGCAGCCCCTCTCACTTCTCCCATTATCAGATCCTAAGGTGTCTTCTCCTAAGTAGAGATCCATGCTAGGCTCCTGGAGAAATTGTTCACAAGGGTGAGCCTCATCAACCCAGGATTTTCTCTGTGTGGTCTGGGTTTTTATAGAAATCTTTGACTCTTTTCTGATTTGTTTCTATCTTATTTACTTGGGGAAAAATTACAAAACACACGAATATTCTGAACTGCTTCCAGAACAATTACACTTGCTGGTGGGCGATCAGGTCACGTTTCTGACACATGGAGTGCCATCTGGTCCTCTACCATGGCCTTTTGGGGGAAAATCAGGAAGGGACCTCATAGACCATGTGCATTTCAACACAGTGACTTTAATTCCAACATGAGAAGGGCCTCCTGACCTTCTGCATTTGCCTCTTTCTTTTGAACCATACTGGCGTTTGCCTGGCCACATTTCTGTTCTCTGGTACTTGTGGGCTCGTTGGCGTCAGCCTTGGTCAGAAAGAGAGCAGAAAAATCCTCAGGGAAAGCACAGGATGTGACAGAAAACTGAGCTGGTGAATCAGGGATGGGCTGGTCTCCATTGTGTCAAAAGTGCAAGAGTTCTAGAAGGTTGTGGGCAGGAAACGGGAGAGCTGAGTCAGTGGAGAGGACCTTTCTTCATGAGTCAGGACCCATGAACAGATACACCTTAGGGCACAGACAGTGATGAAACACCAGAGAAGTTTACAGCAGAATTAATAGAAAAGAGAACTTGCAAGCCTGTTGAGTATGATGGAGTACAAAACTATTTCAAACCTAAATGCAATTTAGGGAAAAATGTCTTGAGATGAAGCTTCCTAGATAGAAGCAGACCCTGGACAAGGACATGTGTGAAAGGGGCTTGTCAGGAAAGGCAGGTGGAGGAGAGAGGACCTGGGAGTGAAAAGGGAGGAAGCCAGGTAAGGGTGAGGCTTCAAGCAAAGTCTCAGCCAGCAGTGCTGGCTGTTGGGCAGCCAGTGGGCACACACGCAACAGGTCAGGAGGTTGGAGGGCTTGTGGGCATGTGCCAGGCCCGCACCCACCGAATCAGCCTACCAGCTCCACACTGAAGGATGGCCATTGACTTAGCTTGAACTCAGCCCTCTGGGAGTACAGTAGGTCCTCAGGTCAGTCGTAATGTCCTTTTGTTCAATGTCATTTCGTTAAAACATTGATGAAATTATACACTTAAGTCTTGTTTATATCAATTATGGTAATTCATTTCATTATATGTATGTCATTTCACTTGAAGAACATATCAATGACATTAAGTAAGGATTTACTGTGTTTAGACCATAGACATTGGCAAATGCCACAAGTCAGGACTTTTTTGGTGGGGGGTGGGTAGGGAGAGCCTATTGGTAAACACTTACCAGCCTGGGGGGACCGCTGACATTGTCTGGTACAGACGCACACAGCAAAACTTACTGAGCGTTTCCTGTGTGTCAGGTACTGTTCTAAGCACACATGAGCTCACTTAATCCTGACAATGACCCCATGGGGAGAATACTGTTGATCATCTCCATTTACAAATGAGATGGAGGCGCTGAGAGGCCAGGTGATTTGTGAAGGGTACATCAGAGAGCTAACAGGTGGCAGAGCGCAGCTACAGCGGTGGGGACCCAGGGTCTGTGCTCTTCAATGCACAGCACTCACCGACTCCAACACTTGGGCCTGCCTCGCAGGGCGAACGCAGTCCCTAACAGTGAGGAAGTGTTCGTGCACAGATCCTTCATTGCATCCTGACCCGTCATCGCAGAATACCGGGAATGGCCACGATGCCCACAGCTAGGATATCTGGTTGAATAAATTCTGACGTGCACATAATAGAGCCCTATGAGCTGCGAGAAGGAGGGAGGACATTTCACTTGAACTGATATCGGGTGAATCAAAGATGCGATGTTAAGCAGAAAAAAACCCCAAACCTAAGTGCAAAAACCAGACTACATGGGAGATTTTGCATTATTATGTATGTTTCTTATATGCACACAGACACATATGTATGTGTATATGTCTATGTGTGTATATTTATATATAAAATAGTTCTCTCCCAAAACAAAATCAAGAAGGATAAACTAGAAATAATTAGGGAGATTGATACCCACGGGGAGTAGGAATTTGTGAAACAGATACGGGAGGGAATGAATCTTCCAAATATACATTTTTTGAATAGTTTGGATTTTTGGAATTCAGTTAAGGTTTGTATTTTACTGTTTAAGAAATGTAAATCTGTAAGGACAGGGAAGTGTCCGTGAGGATGTGCGTGCACCCCAGCGAGGGCTCCTCTTTGCAGCGGTGTCTTTGGCACAAGGGTTTTCACATCTGACTTACACAGGTGCTGTGGTCTGTGCTGCTCAGAAGGAAGCCCTCGCACAGAGGCTGTGACGGGCTCCCTGGCTGCTGAGAGCTGGGTGCTGTTGCAGAGGTCAGCCAGGAGCTCCGGGGATCGCCATGAAAAACTTCCCAACACTCAGATTTGAGGGTGCTCAGAAACGGGAGGAAATCACCCAGGAATGGCAGCATCTAGCGATGACCCCTACAGGTTGCAGGCACAGCTTTTAGGAGACCCAGCAGCTATGTTCCTCTGGAGAAGAGCCTTTCATGAGCCCCCAGAACAGAGGTCAAGAGGCCATGACAATGGGCTCTAGGTAAAGACCTTGGAATTCAGCTTTTGATCACTCCTTTATTCAATCCGTGTGTGTTGTCTCGAATTTTGTGCCAGAGCCTTTCTCGTGGGGCTGAAGACTAGCTGGAGACAGGGCCAAGTAAGTCAGCAGATAAGAGAATGTGAAATTAGACTGAACTTCCCTTCCCACTCCCAGCAGCCCAGCCAGGCTGTGGATTTCATGAGAACAGGCTCTCTCTTGAGGTTTGCACTAGTTCCTTTTTCCAACTGGGCTGGGAATACCATCCACCAGCTGTGCTGGTGTGGTCCAGGGTGTCTGCATCTCTCCTGACAGCCACTGGAAAACGTGGAAGTCCATGGACATGAGGAGGACAATTTGGGAACGTGCTGTTGTGAGAATCAGAGTTCCGTATTTGGGGGGAAGGGTTACATTGCTTGGTCTTGTGGCTCATTCTTGGGACTGGTTCTGGTTTCCTGTCCTTGGTCACACACGAGAAGAGTGTCCTTCTCATGTAGTATGGAGGAAAGAGCGTAGTTAGTACAGACAAAAGCCCTACATCCTAGACCTGAATTTTTCTCTTCCAAGCAGTGTGACCTTGGACAGATCACTTTCTTTCTCGGAACCTCATATGATGAAGTAGAAACACTGATATTCAGTCTACATCGGGGCTAGGACAGATTGTTTTTGAGAGCCCTTACTCACTTACCTCTCTGACAAAGAGCAGCACTAGGAATCAAACCCAGGCATGTCCATTCAAAGCCAGTAGCATATCCTCCCATCCCACAGAAGTCCAGGAGGTAAGTAATTACAGGTGCAGACTCGCCTTCACTGCACTCTTTACTGAGCAAGTGACTGATTATTTCTGCCCATCAGTCCTCTTATCTGTAAAAATGGGGTTAATGCAGGACTAAATGAATTGGACTCAGAACAGTGCAACCAACATCAGCTATCATGGTCATGGCCCTTCTAAACACACGGTACCTCCTAGCACACACATACATGCTGAATTCGTTCCTCTGATCAGCTCAAGGTCTAGATCAGGCATAGTAAATTCATGGTGCTCACTCCACCATTCTCACCACCAACTTGCATGGCAGACATCACCAATAGCTTGCCTCACTCTTCTGTGCTATTTGGGTGGAGTCTCAGAAAGCTAAGGTGAGCTTGCCTAGTTGACGGCAGCTGATGCGAGATGGGAACTCACTACCTGCCCCACACCCCCGTGAAGGTGTGCATGAGTCTTTGATCTTCTGCAGGACAAGCTGCTTTTCATGGAAACTGAGGCTGCCGCTACAATCTGGGAAATATTCAATCACCTATCACGGGTTCAAAAGCAATCACCTCCCTTTGAGGCCTCGTAAATGAGGGAGAAACTTTTTCTCCCCTCCGCTCCCCTCCTCCCTTCTCCTCTCCTCTCCTCTTCCCTCTCTTCTCTTCTCCTCTCTTCTCTTTGCTTCTTTTCTTTCTTTCTTCCCTGAAAGAATAGAGATAGGGTCAGATACTGTTCCTGTTTTCTGGGATCAGGAAGAGCCTTCTTGAGAGAATGCAGGGGAGTTGGCATACCATCGGTGATATGGTGTACTGATGGCCCCAAACGAATGCCCACTGTGCAAAGGAGGCAATGAGAGGCCAAGCCTGTTGCCCATGGTTACACAGCTAGTGAGTGGAGGAGCAGGTGGGACCCAGGATACGTACCCCAATGCCTGCTGGCCTCCTTTACCCCAGCCTGGCAGCTGGAGCTCTTCCTGTCTCCCCATTACAGTTGTTTAGAGGCCATAAACCTGCTAATCCCCGACCATGTGTCATTCTCTGCCAGTTAATGGGCCTCACTTCAGAGCTCAAGGCTGAGAGGGCCGGCTCTCCTCCTCCATGCACTTAGTGTCCAGATTTCTGATTTACTGGGAGAAGCCCAGCACAACCCCTTTGGTGCCTTGATAACCTGAGCCTGTATAAATAGGCACTGGAGGCCAAAAGGGCCTCCTCAGAATGCATTTTTAGAGAGAAGGAGAAGGAAAGTGTCTTTCGTCTTCTTCTAGATCTCAGGAAAGAGCTGGTCCCTCATCATCCCTCCAGCACCTGTGATGCAATTAACCTTTGCAGGCTAAACCTGGAAATCTATACCGAAGACATAGCTGGGGAGAGGCGCCTGACTTCTGGGCAGATGGTGCTGATGGAAAAACAATTTGGGCCTCTCTAAGTTGAGCACATGGCTTATCTTTGGGTCTTAAGTTAAATTCCCACAGAACGTTCGGGATAGAAATCAGGTTTGCCCCAAGCACAAGTCTGATTTACTATGATTGTGGCAGACCCTGGAGACTCCAACCAAGTGGTCACGTCTGTGCTTAGCATCATGTCTACACGCAAAGGCACGCCGTCTGCTGTGTTAGGAGGCGCCTGTGTTGAAACCAACAGCACTGGACTCAATCAGCTTCGGCTTAAATCTCAGCTGTGACTTGGGCCACTGACATCCCTTTCTGAGCCTGTTTTCTCATCTTCAAAGTGGACAAACTCTTGCCCCAAGCCACTCAATCACCTATTGAAATTTTCCATCAGAGGCATCAGATGTGCTTGGGGACCAGCTCCAGAAAATCGGGCTGTGTCGGGGGTGAGCGCTCCGCACGTGTCCCCTCCGGCTCTGCATGTCTGCTCTCAATCCCAGGTCCTGTGGACACCTGCTCAGAGCTAGGAAGTTTTCTTTTCTATGGGAAGTGGCACAAAGAGGGAGGATTTTTATTACTTCGGAAAACAAAGGTCGGTCAACCCTGGAATATAGGAATCTCCCATTTGTTGCTGTGCTGTCCACACGATGCGGACACTGTCTTTGGATGACATCAAAGGGGTGCTAGCTGTTTTCAGAGGCATCCCGGTGGCGTCTGGGGGGCACACACACAGCCCTGCTTGCTGACCATGGTTGGGCCCCAGGACGCCCGTGAACCATCCACAGGGTGGTGAACGCTCACAGTTGTCTGCCCTCAGGCTTGTTCCTGAAGCTTTCCCCATCACCAGCTTTAAACTCACCCGTCCTTTTCAGGAAAAAGAAAAAAAAAAACGCAGTTGTCTGACATTCCAAGAAACCCCAGAAGGAGGAATGCAGAAAATCAAATGTGCTGGTCCTTATCCAGCGGTGACTCCAGGGAGATAAATGATTTCGCATGCTAATGGCTGGCCCTCCACACTGACATTTTCTTACAATGTACTTAAGTCCCGTTTGTTTTGCTTTCTGTCTCCACAACAATTACCAAGATTTATTTTTTATTACTCCAGTTAACTCTGCCAGGACCACACTTCCTTTTTCTTTTTAAAGGAACAGCCATACTGAACTGAGAGGCCTAAGGAATCGGGCCTTTTCCATTGCAAAAATGAAAAGCAAGGCTATCCCCCTCTTCTGAAGTAGGGCAGTTTCTCTCTCCTGCACAGGACGCCAGGGGGTCTTCCGGCTGTTTGCCGCTGGACAGGTGGGCTCACCCAATGGCTCAGCTGAAGTCCCCAAGCCAGGCATCATTGTTAAGATTGTCCTTCTCAAGGGGCTCCTTGGAGTACCCCTGGGAGCTCACAAGGCACTTCGTTTTTGATAGCAGGTCTTGTCTGTAATCCCCCTCTAGTAACAAGCTCCCTCAGCGCAAGGGTTTTCACTATTTTGTTTCATGCTCTGCCCTGAGTGCCAGCACATAGTAGGTGCTCAATAAATATCTGTGGACTGAATGAACATCGGGTTCTTTAAAACTGGATTCCATTTCGCTCCCAGACTCATCTCGATTCTTACCATCTCATGTTCTCCTTGCGTTGGCTGTTTGCTGTTCCAGACACACACAGCTCTCCCCGAAGCCTCTGCTTTTGCACAGGTGAATGTCTACCCTGCCTGGGGAACTCCTCTTCATCCTTTCAAAACCCATCTCCTTTGCAAAGTGTCCTTTAATTCCCTCATCCCAGGCTGTTTGTCTCCCGCTCTCTCATGCATTGCCAAAGCACTTCGTACTTCATTTCATCAGAGAACTTATTGCTCAGAGTTTCATTATTTTAACACATCCCTTTCTCTGATGAGACTGTTAAGGCCTATTGTACTTTCTGGTTTCCTGCGCCATCTAGCAGACTGTCTGACGTATAGTAAATGTGACCAGAAACAGTGAATGAATGAATAAATGAATGAGGGCAGGGACCTTATCTTAGTTGACCCTGTATCTCAATCATCAAGCATGTTTCTGGCGCGCATAGTAAGTGTTCAGGAAAGTCGTGTCCATAAGACGGATTTTTAAATCTCTTTTGTTCACCTCTGTGGTCCCAGTATTTAGAGCAGTGTCTGGCTCATGGTAGGAACTCAGGAAATCCTCGATGAGGAAATAAATAGTGGGAACCGGGTTCCAGCAGCTCTCTCCCAAAGGCCTGCCGCAAGGGGGGTGGGGGCTTGTGGCTCCAGAGGGGAGAGGGCCTCCAGCCACTCTGAGGTCTCTCCTTCCAGCCTCGTACACATACGTCTGCATGAATCAGGATGTGTTTGACATGGAGAGAGGGAGGTGGTCAGAAGGGATGAATCAGCCATTTCTTGGCTTTTCCCAGACAAGGAGGCTCAAAATGCCTTCTGTCCAGGTGGGGCCCTGGGCTGGTTTTATAAACTGCTGCGGACTGAGGTGAGTCTGCAAAGTGAGGGCTGCGGGTCACCGTCTTCCAGTTAGGAGTCACTGGCCTGGCAGCCTTGTGCAAGAAGAGAGCTTCGTCCTCCGGGCATTGTGCCCAAGGCCTGTCCAAGCCCAGATCCCAGGCTGCGTGCGGCTGGGCTGCCCACTGGGCGGCACACTGTGGCTTCCTGAGTGTGACCCTGCAGTTCCTGCTGGTGCCTCTGGTTAGGGCAGAGGCTCTGCCAGGACGGCCCAGGCCAGGGTGTCCCTGCACACTCTCTGGGCTCACACGCCTGGCTACTGAGAGGAGGGCCCGGCCCTTGGCAACTTCTCCAGGGAGGTCAGCCTGGTGCGTCCGGCCTCTTACTGGGAATACCTGCCTTTGGGACTGTGGGTGGGCCACCGTCCTGCTGCCACAGTCAGCTGCGTGTCTTTCCACCACCGAACCAGGAGGGTTTCCTTCAAACAGGACCTTTGGCTGCTACCTGAAAGGAACTGGGGCGGGGGATGGGAAAGGTTCCTTTTGGAGCTGCGCGAGCCAATGTGGCCACTCACCTAGGGCTGCTGGATTTAGAGAAATAAACAAAAGCAAAACGAAAAACCAAGATGCCCAGTTCAACTTGAATGTCAGGTAAACAGTGAATACACTTTTAGTACAAGTAGGTTCCCATGTAATATTTGAACAGCAGCCACAGGCAACTGATACTGTGACTACATGTCCGAATAACAGTCAGAGACTCTCGTTACTAAAGGCAAAGGAGGGGGAGTTTTTAGGGGACAGCTGTGGTGGCTGCCTCACCCATCTTATGAGGCTTCTCGGGGTCAGGGCCTGCCCTCCACTCTCGATGCTGAAAAATCCAGACGCCTGCTCTTCTGGCTGCCCTTGTGGGCTCTGGGAATGAAACGCTGCTGCTCCCGACATTAAATGCATTAAATGGGGCTGGGGGCCGGCAGAAGCAGGCCCCTGGGGGTGGGCTGGGGGTGGGCTGGGGGGCTGCTTTGATGGCAGTGCAGCCCTGACCTCCCCCTCCTGCCTGGAAATAGTTGGACTTGGTAAACCCTGTCATTTCTCTTTCGAGGCTCACATGTCACCTCCTCTCAGAAGCTTGGTGTCCTGGAGCTGCCGTAACAATGCGCCACAGACGGGACAGCTTAAACGAGAGAAACGTGTTGCCTCGCAGTTCTGGAGGCAGAAGTCCCGAATGAAGGTGTCGGCAGGGTTGACTCCTTCCGAGACCCTGAGAGACCGTGAGTTCCTGTCCTCTCCCACAGCCGCTGGTGGCTGCTGGCTGCCCTTGGCGTCTCTTGGCTGGTAGACACATCACGCTGACCTCCGCCTTCACCTTCATGCCATTTTCCCTCTATGCCTGCTTGTCTCTGCGGCCAGCTTCCTCCTCTATATAAGGATACCCGCCATGTTGGATTGGGGCCCACCCTAATGACCGCATCTTAAGTAATTATATGTGTGGCAGCCCTATTTCCAAATACAGTCACACTCTGAGGTACTATGGGGTTGGGACTTCAATATACAAATTTGGGAGTCAACGCACACTTGAACCCGCAACGCCCTCCCTGATGGGTACAGCCTGCCCTCCTGCCTCCGTGGCTGTCACTGGTGGGGCCTTTTTCTGAATTTTCTGAAAATTTTTTCTGTTCCTCTTTCTCACCTTTGCCATGAACGTGACCTCCTCAGAAGCAGGGAGCTTTGTGTCACTTGTACAATGCTGTGACCCAGCGTCCCCAACATCATGCACATAGTAGGGGCTCGATAAACGTTTCCTGAGTGAATGAATGAGAGACCGGGCTCCCCGTGTCCTCTGCCGGACTCCGCACCCGCCCGGGGCAGGAGCGCGGTGGCCTGTCAGCCCAGGGCCGACGCTCGGTAAATGCTTGGGAAATGGAATCACTCTTTGGTCCAGCATCGATGTTTCCTGTGACTCAGTAAATCACGTTAACTAGTGAAGGAAAAACGATCCCAGAGGAACAGAAGTTTCAACTATGCAGATTATTCTGGGTTTTTAAAAAGTGTCTCTTCAAAGAAATCAGTCCCCGGGGGCCCTAGGCTCTCCATAAAGGCTGACTTTCCACTCTTAAGTAGCTCATTTTGGCCCCGAGACAGGATTCAGCTGGTGAGTTTTAATAAATAATGTTTTTGTGTTGCAAAAGTAAAATTTAGATAATTTACGGAACTAGAAGGAACTAAGGACAAATAATTCATCAGCCACAGACAACCAGATTGTTAATATGCCATTGTATTTCTTTCTGGTCTTTTTTTTCTATGTGTATTTTTATGTGACATAAACAAATTTAAGTGCAATCTGGTTGCTGCTTCAACTGAACAAAAATCCACCTTGAAAATGTCCCCAGTTTCCACATAATTAAACCCCCCTAGACGTGCTAGAGGGGTGAGAGTGGGGAGTCTGGATGGGGCTGGGGGGAGAGGGGACGGAGGAGCTTACTGCTTGGGGGGGGGGGTCGGGGAGGGACGAGGGAGCCGCTGGTCCTGGGCAAGGCGGTTCCCGGAACCCCAGGGCGTAAACGCCCACGTGGATGGCACGATGGAGATGGATGCACAGTGAGGACGGGCTCTCCGCCATGAAACCATTTCCTGGCCTGGGCACCCAGTTCATCAGCAGCTTGCACTTTTCCAATTACCCAGCCCTCCTGGAGCAGGGGTGGGAAAGTGCGGCTGCTTCCCACCGGAGCTGGCTCCAAGTGGGCTGGGACGGCCGGGACCCGGGATGCAGCGTCTGGGTATTCTGGAGGGAAACGACACACCCCCGGGCTGAAAGCAGCGGGGCCGGCTCAGGCTTTGTGGTGGCCGCTGATGTCATTTCAGAGAAAGAGCTAAAAAGCTGTTTTGTTTCTCAGATAGTGTCTCTCAAATTGTCTTCTTTTAAAAAAAAATCTGATTTTATCCGAAAGTGGATGTTCCAAACCCCAAACCTCTAATCCAGGCTTGTTGGAGGCCCCTGGCCTGGTCCAGAGCTGGCGCCGGGCGCGGGTTGCGGGCGGGGAAACATGGAGGTTGCCCAGTTCCCCCAGCCCACCGCAGAGTGCTCGGTGGCGGGGTGAGCGGTCCAACAAGGCCCTCGTTTGCTGCTGGCCTGTTGGGGGGCCTGGGAGTGGGTAGAAAGGGGAGGCCAGGGAGAGGGGGACTGCCAAGAGGGGGCATTTGTCTTGTAACGGCAGACATCGCTATCCAAGAATGCCACAAGTGTGCCTTCCAAAATTCTCCCTTCTTCCAAGGGTGTGGGGGAGGCTCACCCTTGGCTGACACCCTGGGAACATCGCAAGTGCTGTCATCTGGCCTGGCACTCACAACCCTGCGTGAACAGGAGAGTGGGAGGGAAGGGATGCAAGGATGTCCCGCCTGCGTGGGTGGACCGGAAAGGGTTAACAACAAGGCTTTTCTCTGCCGGGAAGCCCCCTCCTTGGACCCTCCTTCGGTTCTCCCAGTCTGCCATGCAGAAAAGGACCGACATCGACATCGTACCTTTTAACACACTTCTGTTGCCCTTCAAGTCCCAGAATAGCGACACTGCTGTCTGGTGGTTGGGTGGAGTGTGGCTGGCCACTGACGGCTAGGTTTCAACAAGGCTGGGGTGCCAGTGACTGAAGCCCTACTGTGTGGCCGAGTTCAGTGCTAGGGGCTATGTGCCATCTCAGTTAATCCTCACCTCAATGCTGTGGAGTGATCCATTTTACAGGTGGAGAAACTGAGGCACAGAGAGGGACTAGTCACCCAGCTGAAAGTGGACAAGCTGGGAGTGGAGCCTGGGACTGATGGACTTACCTTTGCTCCTGTACCACACTGCCTTTAGGGAAAAGTGGGTTAAGCGTACCCCCAAAATATGTCCATGTTCTTGCCCTATTTGGACCTTTCTTGGAAAAAAGTCTTTGCAGATGTAGTTAAGGGTCCTAAGATGAATTCACTGGGGATTTAGAGTGGGCCCTAAATCCAATGACAACAGACCGGAGAGGGAGTAACATCGGCCGCAGGGAGACAGAAGCAGAGACTGGAGTGATGCAGCTACAAGCCAAGGGATGCCAGGGCTCACCAGCAGCCTCTAGAAGCTGGACGAGAGGCATGGATTAGGGGGTCCCTGGAGCCTTTGAAGGAACTGACTCTGCTGACAATTTGATTTTGGACTTTGGCCTCCAGAACTACTAGAGAATAAAGTTGTGTGTGTGTGCGTGCGTGCGTGTGTGTGTGCATTTACCACCGGGTTTTGATCATTTTTTATAGCAGCCCCAAGAGACTCATACAGCAGCCCCAAGGGCTGATGATCCCTCCACATTTTATTCCTGTGCCTGGTCAATCATGAGGGCCTTTGGCACCAGGTGAACCCCGATGGTCAGGGAGCCAGGTGACCACCTTCCCAGCATCCTGGGGCTCCTCCACGTGCACGCGTCCTTCCTGGAGGGGAGAAGGTGCCAGTTCTCAGGTTCTGGGCAGGGCATGGGCACCTGCATGTGTGTGCCACCCCCTTTCTTCTGCCTATGTGCCCCCCCAAGAGCCATGGTTCAGCCCAATGCAGAAAAGATGCCATGTGTGATTTGAATCATCTGTGATTGAGTGTCCACGGTGTGCCAGGCCCTGATCCTGCACTGAGGATATGGCAGTGACCAAAACGAAGTCCCTGCCCTTGAGGAAGTGATGTGGAAAAGGCAGAGGCAGGCAAGGAATGAAGGAGAGAGGGAGAAGGAGGGGAGGGAGGGAGGAAGGACAACAGAGAGGGGAGAGGGAGGCGGTTGGTCCAGGCAGTGATAAACTAAGGGCAGGGAAACGAAGCCTGGTGCTTAGAGCGGATAGTGGCAGGGTTGGGGCGGGGGAGCAGCGTGGATGGAGACAAGGTGAGAGGGGCCAGGCCCTGCGAATGGCACAGCAGACACTACCCCAGGACTTTACTAGTTGTTTCCTTTTGTTCTCACAGGAATGTTCAGAGCTCTGCATCATGATTCTCATTTTACTGATGGAAACCCTGAGAAATTCAGTAGCTCCTACAAGGCCATGGGCTATGTGCCAGTTACCTATAGTTGCAGAACAAACCAGCCTCTCCCCAAACAGTAATATAATGCAACATCATTTATTTCTCTAACAAATCTTGGGTTTGACTAGACTCAGCTAGCAGTCCTCACTCAGGGTCGTCTCTCATGCAGTTGCCATTAGCTGGGGGCCAGTCTGGGTCGTCTCCAGGATTCTTCACTCACATGTCTGGTACCTGGGCTGGAAAAACAAAGCATCTGGGGCTGGACCTGCTGGACCTCTGTCTCTCTCTCTCTTTGTCCCTCTCTTTCTCTCACTCTCTCTCTCTCTCCCCCTCCACCTTGTCTCTATCCACATGTTGGCTGTGTGGTGACTGGACATCTGCACATCTTAAATGTCAGTCAAAGGCTCCCAGAGCTAGTGTCCTAAGAGACCAACAGAGGCTGTCTGACCTTTTCTAATGCATGTCCCAGGTGATACAGGGTCACTCTAGTAAGGATTTATCCACGAAGGCCTGCACAAGGGGGCGGAGGTTGGACCCCCTCTTCGATGGAGCACATCACATGATGTTCCCTCCAGGGAGCAGGGCCAGCTGGTCCGGAGTCAGAGGCCGCCGACCCACACCATGACTGCACGTTCCCCTGCCAGTCCTCCCCAGCAATGCAGCGGACACACTGCGTCCCAGGGAAAGGATGGTTTGGGCAAATACCTCTGATCCATGTTCTTCCTGAGACACGGCCACAGAGTTGTCAAACTTCCTGAAGCAATACTTATTATAACTAAAGTGTATTTTCGGTGTTGGAAATATAAACTTCAGTGCTTGACCAGGTGTGACCATGGACTTGTCTGTAATGGATAAAATGCGCAGTGTGTGGATTTCTACCACAGGTTTATATTTTTAACATTTACAACCAATAAACGTTGGCTCCAACATCAACATGAGAAAAGGAAGACCGTAAATCCTTCCTTTCCAGTAGTAAAGTGAACAGAGTTCCAGACCATAACACTTGCTGTCATATTTTAATAGCAATTGCTATTGTTCACCAATTATACCACCACAATAAAACTCTTTAAAAAAAGAGTCTGAATGAAGAAATATTGCCCATTCTGAGGTTTTCCCTTTTCTAACAGGAGGGGACATTAGAAATCAAACCTAATGCGGACATCAGAGATTTCCATCCGTGTCTCCGGGGCCCTGAGGCAGACTGTGGTTTGCAGAGATGGTATCTCATGCCCACGTGCTCTTCCACAACCTGACTTGTCTCTCCTTCTACTGAGAGGTGGGTTCTTGAGGCCACCCCCTGGTTCTAGTGGCCTTGGGACCACCAATAAAATAAGGTGGAAACCGTGTTACTTGACATCTAAGGCTAAGTTACTATAGGCCATGTGGCTTCCCCCTGCTTCTCTCGAAACTCTTGCTCTGGGAAAAGCCAGCTACCAAATAAGAAGTCTGACCACCCTGAGGCCCTTTTGCTGGAGAGGCCATGACTTGTGGGCCTTTTGGGCAACAGCCCCAGCTGAGGTCACACACAGCCAACAGCCAGCGTCAACCCCCAGCAAATGGAAGAAACTGGATGTCCAGCCCCGTTGAGCTTTCAGCTGCCTGCAGCCCCAGCCGACACCTGGCAGCACCCTCGCGAGAGACCACAACTGATGACTGTCCGTCTGAGCCCTCCCTAGATTTCTGACCCACGAAGCATGAACGAAAGAAAAGAGCTATTGTTTCATACCTCTGACTGCGGGGGTAATTTCTTATGAAGCCAGAGTAGCCCAGACCGGGTCCTGTCAGCAATCACTGGGTGGCAGGAGAGGGCGCAATGAGGACCCAAATGGGTGTGGGTCTGGGACACTCACTTGGAGAAAAATGACTTCGATTTGTTGAAGAAAAAGTCCTTCAGTCTAGCCAACACTTTCACCTTGGAGATCAGGACACAGAGCCATGGACAGCAGCTAGCTAGGTGGGGCTCGTTCACGTGGCTAGTAAGTGAGTGTGCACAGTTGAATCTTAACTCCAAGTCCAGGGGTCTAATCTCGGCACATCCTCTGCTGGCTTGGCAGGTGTCAGCCCCCAGGCCAGCTCTGCTCTCTTTTAATGGACCTACTATAACCTCCGTAATACAGACTTAAAAGAACTTCAAGTTGTCAGTCTTCCAAAAGCAAATCTATTCATTAGAATAGTGTAATCAGGCCTTATATTTATGAACTTCTAATGCAAATTCAAGTGATCTGCTTTTAATCCGGCAGATTAATTCCACGTGTTCCTATGTGTGATTGTAACTTTGTTTTTAAAACATTACCTAGAGAAGCATATCTTTTAAAAAGTTGTAGAAAGAACATAGCACTCTCACCCACATATATTTCCTTTCAGTTTCCACCTATCGAGTCCTGGAAGCACCTATAAGCATCTGCTATGTTACTTTTTTCCTACTTCCCCTTTAACGCCTGGGACCTTGGTAGACCAGTAAGCCACAATTGGGAATGCATTCTGAGACCATTAGTACAGGAAGCACGGTGAAATCCAAAGAGACCACGAGCCAGTGAGTTGGAAAACATTCTATGAAAGGGCTTTTCAGGCTGTTTCTTTTAGGAGGAGTTTGTTTTTGGATTAAAGGAGTTTATTCAGGTATTCACAAATACCCAGGCTTTCTGCACCAGCTGGAACGTGGAAACCCCTCAGTCATAACCAATTGCCGTGGAGGGGACTGGCATGTTCTGACTGGGGAATACATGGATGAAAGAGGCGTAATTAGGTGACACGCCTTCAAAGGAGATGAAAGGCCCAAAACATCCTCAAAAACGTAGGCAAAAATATACCCTGAAATCACTACTTTCTTTATTTTGGAAGCAGAGGTTCCAGTCAAAGGCTAGGTGTCAATGGCATGGTATGTAGCAAAGTCCTGGACTAGGTTTCTTTCCTTTTTCTTTTCTTTTCTTTTTTTTTCTTTCCTTGCTTGGGAAAGAAAAATGATGGAAATGCCATTCCTATATTTCCTCCACTCCTAGAAAATGGTGTAAATGCCTCCCTTCTTAATCAGAGACTCTAGACTGACACTTTGATGGGCTTCCACCTGGGGGTGGCAAGAGGACCAGGGCTTAATGGCATAAGTATTTGAACACCCTCCCTGTCCCCTCCCTCCACTTTTTCTCTGTGTTTTCTGAGTGGCTCATTTGTAT
The DNA here is from genome assembly GCA_039655065.1 of Glossophaga mutica. Lineage (NCBI taxonomy): Eukaryota > Metazoa > Chordata > Mammalia > Chiroptera > Phyllostomidae > Glossophaga > Glossophaga mutica. Next base: position 29,792,741 of record CM077315.1, read on the forward strand.
ATTTTACTCCTTTGGTTTAAAAAAGTGCCTCACCCCCCTGCTACTTATAGAGCTAAGAAGGTGCACAAAGTTTCATGGTCTTCTTGCAAACCCTCTTTCCTTAGACCATTCTTATTTTCTCATTAAATTAAATTCAGGAGATCGGCAGGTTTTGATGATGAGGAAGTTTTATAGCTGGGGGAATCTATCAATCAATTCCACTCTGCCCTTTATTTTCAAATGAGAAAATGAAGCTCGTGGAAGCTGGGTGACTTGCTCTGAGCAGGAGAACTAGAGCCAAAATAGAAATTTGGGGGATTTTGAGTCCCAAATCAGTGCTTTTCTTCCTATTCAAACTGTTCGTTTTCAATTTCCCTTTATGTTTAATCCTTTAATGGACATACTCTGACTATGTTCATAGCACTCATTAACACATATTTAAATAATTATGGAAAAATCCGCATTTAATGCATCCTTAAGCACTTTGACCTCTGGGTTTCTGCAGCTGGATCTGATGAAGCTCCAGCTATTTGGCACATTTTAATTAGTGCTCTAACTGCTGCTTTTGCCCCTGTGGTCTTGAAGCAGCCCACACAGCACACCTGCCTTATTGAGCTCAGAGTCTCCAAAACGCTTACACAAACACTTGGCTTTTTCTTTTTCTTCTCTCCCTCACCCCCCTTCTCTTTCCTGGCTGAATTCGAGAGTGCAGAATGAATGTGCTATTCAACGGCCACTTTGACAACACCACGCTCTAAATCAGGATTCCTCTTGGTTGGCAGAATTTTTCCAGTTTAGAGCCAGGCTGCAAAGGAGATGGGAGGGCATTCACCAGCCAACACAGTGGGTATAGCTTGAGGTAGAAGACATATATATACATACGCATACATATATATTTATATATATATAGAGAGAGATGCATATAGACAAAGATCATCTATCTTTCTATCTACATGTCTTCTATGTCAAGTTATATATTTCTATCTATATATCTATATCTATCCAAAAATGGAATCACACCGTTATACAGCGTGCTTTTGTGTGGTATATTATATTACGTTCATTTTCCCTTGTCAATACATCTAAAGTTAACTGCATATTATCTCATCATCTGACTGGACCATTAACTTTAAAATCAAATGTCTACTGAGGGACATATAGACATTTAGTTTATTTATTTGTTTAATGTATTTAATTTTGCAGTTCTTTACAGCATTTGATAGACATCTTTGCACTCATACCTTTTCGGTCAAGTCTGAATATCAGCGTCCTCCAAGTACTGTCCCTTAAAAGCTCTGCACATTTTACATTTGGATATGTATTGTCACTCACTGTGGGTTGCAGCTGCACATTTTCTGGGGAGCCTGGCACGTACCCACTGATCTCTGGCCCCATTGGTTGAGGATTACCCCTGGGGTGTTAACTCCCCTGCACTTTTGGGCAACTGGGTCAGGGCGGGGCTTACCAGCTTTGGACCAAGAAAAGCCAAGGTGGGTGTAGGGGATGTTGGCAAGAGCCAGGCACTGCCTGCAACAAGGGTGCTAAAGTCAGGTGGGCTGCAGGGATGCCATATAGGCACCACAAGCATCTGCTGCAGCCTCCTCTTTGTGGTCAGGATAAAGCCCCTTAGGGTCTGTCTCTCCTGTCTATCCCTTCTGTGTGACCTGAGGCCTCTCCCCTATATTTAAGGTCAAGATGAGCCTATATAATGCTTGTGCACTTCAGAAAAGACACCCTTTCTAGGCAGCTTTGTAGGTACACATTCTGATAAGCACGGGTGGGTTGGAATTTACCCCTATGGGCCTCTTGAGCTTGGCATCTTTGTGTAGCACACAGCCTGAACAACTGTAGGGGGCAGTCCTGAACATTTATCCGAGTCCAAGGAACCTCACAAGGGCTCCTAAACATTTCCATGGCTCTCTGTACCCTTCTGCCTAAAATTTATTCATCACCCACTCTTCAAGTATTTATTGAGCGTCTACTATGTGCCAATACTATTGAGGTGCTGGGGACATAGCACAGAACAAGCCACACACAAAAGTACTTGCCTATTGTTACACACTGGAAGTGGAGAGAGGCCCCAAAAGAAATAAATAAGTAAGTATATAGTATGCTAAATAGTGTTGTGTGCCACAGAGAAAAACAAAGCTGGCTAGGGGGTAGAGGGCACTGGGGGAGGAGCAGCAATATTAAATAAAGAGGTCAGAGAAGGTAACATTTGAGGGAAGCCCATAAGGAGGTGAAGGGTTGTATAAGTACATGTCTGGGGAAGAGTGTCCAGGGAGAGGGAAGAGCCTGCTCGAAGTCGCTGAGACAGGGGATTGCAAGGGGGACACTCATGGAGTTGGGGGCACAGTGAGGAAAGAGAAGTGTTGGGAAATGAGGTCAGAGAGGTAAGGAGGGCAGGTGGGCGCATTGTGTGGGGTCTGCTCCAGGCTTCTACTATCACTAAGAGTGAGATGGGGGGCAGGGAAGGGTCTAGAGCAGAGGAGGGCTGTGATTCAAGTCTCATTTCAATGGGAACACCGTTCTCTTCATGCCTGCTCCCACAGACTCACGGCGGCAAGACTGGTTTGGCCCCCACCTCCCCAGTGGGTGACATTTCCAGTCTCCACCTGTCCGGCCCCACTGGCTTTTCTGGTCACTTTGTCACTTGGCCCATCTTGTGAGCTTCCTCCTTGTATCCTAGAGGGAGTGCAGAAGAGAAGGGGGACCAGAACTCACTCCCACAGCAGCCTCGGGGACCTGATCCGTGGGCCCGCAGAATGCCTCTCTGAAGCTCGAGCACTGCAGAATATCGGTGGCATGACTTTTTGGATGAGGTGCAGAGGGGCATGCTTTTTCGATGATGGGAGCATTGAAAGTCAGCATGGCTGGGATGTGGAGGTGCTTCTCCTAAGCCTCAGGTTCCTCATCTGTAAAATGGGGAGGTTGTATCTATGCCACCACCATGTCACAGTTGGTGGCTGTCATCAGCATCATATGCACACTGTTTTATCTTGGAGAATTCCCAAGAGAGACCCAGATTTTCATTTTTATCACAGCCACCACGTGTAGCTTCTGGTACAAATAGCGGCACCACACCTTTCTTAAATTACCTCCTTGAGGCTTAAGGAGAGAAGGATTGAGGGAAAAGTACTTTGAACAATGTTCCAATGTTCCAGGAGAGGACTGGCAGGTTTTGAGACTGGAGGTTTTTTTTTTTTTTTTTTTTTTTAAGAATTTATTTATTTATTTTTAGAGAGAGAGAAAGGGAGGGAGAAAGAGTGGGAGAGAAACATTAATATGTGAGAGAAACGTCGATCAGTTGCCTCTTGCACGACCCCAACCAGGGATCCCACACACCAGGGACCCACAACCCAGGTGTGTGCCCTGACTGGGAATCGAACCAGCGACCTTTTGGTTCAAAGGCCAGCACTCAATCCACTGAGACACACCAGCCAGGGTGAGGCTGGTGGTTTCAAAAACAACCTGACACAAACCCACAATGAGATATCAAGCCACACCCATTGGGATGGCTATTATCAAAAAGGTAGGAAATAAATGTTGAAGGGAATGTGGAGAAATTGGAACTCTCATGCACTGCTGGTGGGATTGTAAAAGGGGGTGACTGCTGTGGAAAAGAATCTGGTGATTCCTCACGAATTTAAATAAAATTACCATATTATCCAACAATTCCACTTCTGGATATATACCCAAAAGAATAAAAAACTGGGACTCACCCATGTTCATAGCATGTAGCATGTTCAAGCAATGTAGCATTACTCACGATAGCCCAAAGGAAAACAACCCAAGTGTCCATCTATGGATGAATGGATAAACCCAGTGTGATCCATCCATACAATAAATTATCACTCAGCCTTAAGAAAGAAGGAAATTCTGACGCATGTGACACCATGGATGAATCTTGAGGACATTATGCCAAGTGAGATAAGACAGAAACAACAGGACAAATACTGTACGATTTCACTCATATGAGGCTTCAAGAGGAGTCAGATTCACAGAGACAGACAGCAGAATGGTGGCTGTCAGAGGGTGAGGGAGGGGGATGGGGAGTTAGTGTTTCATGGGGACCAAGTTGCAGTTGGGAAAGATGAGAAAGTTCTGGAGGTGGATGGGGTCATGTTTGCACAATAATGTGAGTGTACTCAATGCCACTGAATAGTACACTTAAAAATGGTCAAGCCCTGACCAATATGGCTCAGTTGGTTGGGTATCGTCCCGCAAAGCAAAATGTTGCCGGTTCAACTCCCGGTCAGGGCATGTGCCTAGGTTGCGGGTTCAGTCCTGGGTTGGGATGTGTGGGAGAGGCAACTGACCCGTTTCTCCCAACATCGATGTCTCTTTCCCTCTCCTTTTCCCTCCCTTCCTCTCTCTTTAAAAATAAGTAAGTAAAATGTTAAAAAAAAAGATGAAATGGTAAAAATGTGTATGGTGTGTTTTATGGGGTATGCTTTACTACGATTAAAATAAAACCTGGCAGCAACTAGCACCTGTGGGGATGCTTCCCTCACCACTTGGGGGGCTGACAGCGAGGCATGTGGGAGACCTCCCCTCAGTCTCCCAGGGGAGCAGCGATGAAAGGAGGCACATCAATACTTCCTGGGTGCTCTGCCGGGGGCACCCCTCCATCTGCAGGCCCAGGTGCCAAAAGGTCACCCAGGGGACATGCTCCTCCCAGAGAGGCTGCCAATGTGTCAACTCGTCACCACTCAAAGGCCGCTGGCGGAGATAAGAATGCAGAAGAGGTGTAACTTAAGTGTCATCTGAAAGCTACTAGAGACTTAGTGACACTTCAAAGGCGCGACACAGGGCAGGGGCCCAGAGACAGGAGCACAGACAACGCGGTTGGAGGGGGATTATGACTTATCAAATTCCACTCTCATCATGCAAAAGGGGCACAGGCCCTCTCCACGTAGTGGGATTTGGGAGGATGGCAACTGTCTCCTGATAAATGCCCCCAAAAGCTGAGGTTGCCCCGATCGAGAAGGGGCCACGCTGGCCGTCAGCAGGGGTGTGAAGTCCTGAGCCTGGACTGCCCGCAGCAGGAACAGCAGGGCCCTCCATGTGAGGGCCCGAGGGAAGCATCAGGCGGCCCGGGTGGGACAAGCATGCAGTGCGCCCGTGGAATTTGACTCCATTCAAGGAAAAAGAGTAAAGATGAGAACCAAAGGCCTCCAAGCCTTGTTTACTCTTTCTCCAAACATGAAGGAAAAAATGGGGCCCCAGCACTGGAGGTCCGGGAGAGGCTCTGGGTGGGGATGACGCTGAGGCCACAAGCGGGCGGTGGGGTCGGCACAGAGAAAGAGCACCTGCCGCGCATTCTGTTGGTCCGGACAGAGGGTGTCAAGAAAGGGGGAGCAGCAGAGGCTGGAGGCGAGAGGAAGCCAGGTGCAGGAGGGAAGGATACCCCTTCCCAGTGGCAGGAGCACAGGGAGGGCGGTGGGAAGTGAGCCCAGGTGGGACACAAAGGGCCCTCGAGTAGCTCCAGGCCATTTGGGTCTTAGAGACTGTGTGGGAAGCCTTTGAGTAGTTTTGAGAAGAGACCATGGATTTTAAAACTCAGGGAGGTGGGGCATGAACTGGGTGGGGGCGGGGAGGCTTGTCAACTGTTGCTGGCATGTCCAGGGTGAGGCGATGTGACCAGGGAGAGACCATGAGGATGCAGAGGGGTGGACAGAACTGGGAAAGGCTTAATGAGCTCCTTAATAAGCTTTCCCTAAAGTGCTCTATCAGATTCTTTTTGCCAGCCTCTGCATGCTGTGTTAGAAAAGGAGTGATGGAATTTGTACTGGGGAAGCAGGGTGTGTGAGACCAGAGAGGGCAGCGCTTAAAAAGAGAAAAAGCAAACAGGTGGTTGAGTCCCAGAATCCGCTTTGCCGCCGGTGAACCTAAATCTCGGCCTGCGTGGCCCTGATGCCACTGGCTGGTTGCAGACACAGATGCCCACAGCCCCCCCCCCCCCCCGAGCGCGGATGCCCCTCATGTGAAGGCAGCGCTCCGTCCTCAGTCGGCACAGCACAGCGGGTGCCCGGCAGTCAGGCAGGTAAGTCACCCAGGATGGCAGAAGGCCAGCATGTGCCATCCAGTCTGCTTGACCAGGAGGGAAAATGAACATCCCAACACAGAATCATAGGGATGGAAAGATAAGGGGATCCCCAAAGTGGCCAAGCATTCCCTTGGTGATGTTGGTCAGCAGGGGCTGGGTGGCGGCTGCTCACCTGTGTGTGTAGCAGGTTTCAGGCTGCATCTGGGGGACACGGCCAGGTTGAGTGGTGGAGAGGGCCTGGCCTGGGCTCCCTGCAACCTGTCCGACCTCAGTGTTCAGTGCAGGCTGAGTAAGGGGTGGCCCTTCCCAACGCAAAGGTCAAGGTCAATCTCTAACCACCCCCGTCAGCAGTAACAGAGGGATCTAAGGATATCTGTCCGAAGTCTGAGGAAGGTGGAGGAGGAAAAGCAGGCTCAGGTGTGGCATGGCGGCTGGAGACATAGTTTCCAACTCATCGCTGATGGCTCCGAGGACAGAGAGCTTGGGTGCTGGGGTCACACACCTGGCTCCAAATTTCACCTCGGCCCAGCACCACTACGAGACCTCGGCAAGTGATTTCACCCCTCCGTCCCGTCAGAAAAGGGCACCACCATTGCCTACGCCCTGTGGGTCGCCGGGGGAACTACACCAGCTGCGCGCAGGCAACGTGCAGAGTCATCTCCAGACCTGGAGCGCAGCATTTGGTGGATGCTCTGGAACGGAGATGTCAGAGTGTAAGACAAATTAGGGGATTCCACACGGCCCGGGTCAGAGTGGACTAGACTGCTTGAAAACGCCTCTGCTTCAGCTCAGCGGAGCACTGAGTGGTTTAACCTTCTGGGTTCTTTAAATAAACTCTCTCTGCTCCTGAGAGCAGTGTGCTCCTGAATGGGGACCCAGGGGAATTGTGCGCTGGGTCACGACTGCTCCCAAGAGTCTGGATGGCATCTACACTGTGCCTGCAGGGTGACTCCCCTGTCTGAACGTGTGACCGGCGGCCAACACACTTCCAGTGTCAGATGGGACAGATGGCCTTGGAGAGTCAGTCTCTGCATCCTTGCCTTGATGGAGACATTGCCTTTTGGGTTACTCCATCATCAGAATGTTCTGCTTCTTGCTAAACACAGTCAAGTCAGGGCACATCTTCCCATTTTTGAGAAACAACAGATTTACAGGAAACCCCAGCAGGGCCTCACGTGGGCACAGACAAAGACTCCTATCGCTCTGGTGAATCTCTGGGCCCTTGAGGTGGTGGGGAGTGCTGCGTGTTTAAAACACCCCTTCTTTTCACGTGCGGGGACAAACCGGACAAGTGGATCCGAAGTAGCGCAGTTCCAGAGGGGAGCCTCACAGGACGCAGCTCAGTCACACGGACTCCCTGACTGGGCCCGCCCCGTGGCACACCCCACCACCCGTGGTTACCAGTGCTGGCTCCTGGCCAGGCGCTCCGAGCTCATTCACCTCCAAAATGAGATCAAAGTGTCTATCTACAGGGTTGCTGTGAACATTAAATCAGATAATGACTTCAAAAAGCAGCCGTGTGGTGAATGATCGATAACTCACTGCAGTTTACCGAGTTCTTATCACATATGAGGAACTGCCGTAACAACTTCTCATGGGATTTTTTTAATAAAAAAAAATTGAAAAACTGTGAAATGATTATCATTATCCCCTTCTCATAGATGAAGAGTTCAAAGCCTAAGTTTGCCCAGCTAGGCTGTTCTGTTCTTTGCTTACTGAACACACCACGTTGCCTCTAGTGCTAGCTTTCCTCGTTCTTATTAGACGATTGTACTTTTGTTCTCTCCCTCCACCCCACCCTTGCTATCTGACAGGCCAGATCACTGATGGCCAGACAATCCTTGTTCTGTTTTTTTTCCTTCTTCATGCTTGTCGTTTGCACAGTATGCATGAACCAGCTCTCCTGGATGAATCTGTGTTCATCTTTCAGGACTGCTGCTCAAGCATTATCTCCCCAGTGAAATCTTCGCTGGTCCCTCCAGTTGAGCTCATTGCTCCCTGCCTCTTAGTGGCTATTGTCTGTTCTCCCACTGTGTCTGATGAATGGTCAGTAATTCTTCCTTCCCCCTGAGGCTGCGGTCTTTCTCCACCTTGAACCTGGACTTGGCCATGACACTTGCTGTGGCCACTGCAACATTAACAGACATGATGGGAGTGCTTGTGCACTTGGGCTCCAGTGCTTGCTACTCTTGTCACCATGAAGTCCCTGCGTGAACAAGCCTGGGCTGGCCTCCTGGAGAGTAAGGGCCCTGGGAGAGCTGAGGCAGCCGGGCCGACAGCCTGGCCATCACGTAACATGGGAGTGAAGGCCTCCTCCATCATCTAGCTCCCAGCTGACCACAGACATAGAAGGGGTGCCCAGCAGAAATCAGCCAGTGCCTCCCAGATCACGAGAACCCAGCTTCCTCAAAGAACTGTAAGCTAAATAAATGGTTGTTTAAAGTCACTAACTTTTGGGGTAGTTTGTTACACCACACTAGCTGATCAATACATGATGTACCTCCATTGCCTAGAGCAGTGCCAGGTGCTGACATAGGTGATCAATGAGTGAATAATTTGTGGTACTCAGTTAATAGTTGAATGAATGGATGGGAAGGACATTGAAGTGTGACTTGGAGGCAACTTTATCTCCATCTGTCCTGTGAATGCTTCAGTTTCTTCTATTTCCCCATCTTTAGATGGAATCTCCCATCGTAAGCTGCTGTAATGAACTCTACTAATGCCTGTCAGCCTGAGTCGTCCGGTCGGCACTCAGCAGTCACGTCCTGTCCACTTGGTCCCATAGCGTGACTAGTACTCAACACTCAGAGCTTACTTAGCTGCCCCAACAAACAAGCCCAGAGTCTCGCTGGTTCGCAACAACAAAGGCTACATGGCCCATGCGCACGTCCACCCGGAGCTGACAGTGGCTGTGCACCACACATTCACTGTGCTCAAGAAACGGCCTCTGTCTGGGGCCTCTGCTTGGGTGAGGCAGATGGAAAAGCGAAGGCGAACAAAGACTTTTCCTGTGTTGCTCACCTCCATCTCTAGCACATATCACAACACCTGGCAGAGAGTAGGTACTCATTAAAAATTAGTTGAATGACTCAGTAAATGAATGAATGATGGGGTAGGTTAGTCATGGGGCATATGATCTCGTAGCACCTATAATTCTTTTATCAGAGGGTTAACCACACTCTATTCTTAACACTTTTTTGGAATAATTTAAGACTTACAGAAATGTTTCAAAAATCACAAGAAAAGTTTTTATTTAGCCTTACCTAGCATCCTCTACCATTCTCATCTTACATACATAAAATAATAATCAAAACCAAGACATTAACATTGGTACAATACTGACCAAGCTACAGACTTTATTTGGATTTCACCTTTTCCCCCTATCAATATCCTTTATCTTTCTAAGTTCCAGCCCAGAGTCCCTTATTTTTCGTGTCTCCTTATTTTCCTCTGGTTGAGGGCAGCTCCCCTGTCTTTCCTTGTCCTTTAGAACCTCGGCATGTTTGAAGAGCACTGGTCGTGTATTTTGTCCAATGTTCTTCCATTTTGGTTTGTGTGAGGTTTGTTCATGATTAGACAGATGTGATGTCTTCTTGGCAAGTGTACCCCTGAAGTGATGTTGGAGCCTTCTCAAGAAAGTATCCTATTGGGGGGATACATGAGACCCGAATGTCTTATTACTGGTGATGTTAACTAGATCTCTTGGTTAAGGTGGTGACTACCAGGTGTCTCTGCTCTAAAAACGCCTTTTCCCCCAGACATGTTATATTTCCACGGTCAGTTTATTTGTCTAGATTGGCACATGGGTGGCAGCCTCAGCAGGACAGGGTCCCTGCCTGTCTTCCTCATCCCTGTATCCCCATCGCCTGCCACCTTATCTCGTACTTTTCATGTGCCCAACATCTTACTAAATGAATGAATGTCATGAAAGATAGAGCCAGGCTTCAGGGTGCCGACATTCAGGGAGTAGTGGGTTTTCAGACTAATTATCCTGGATAGAAAGATTTAGGCAAATTGTCCCACCCAGGCCACCTGCAGTTCCCATGTCCTTTATTGAACCTTCTATTTTACAGCTCAACAAACTTTTCATAAACCATATAAAATTGATATTCACCCTGATCCATTTTCTCTGAAGCCCAGCTTCTCCCCACCACCTATCCCTGGTATCTGAATCTCTGGGAGGTCAGAACTGCCAAGGTCATGGCCACTACCAAAGGGAGGGGCTTCTCCGTGGTGTCTCGGCCACAAGTCACCAGAAATCTGACTAAGAGCAGTGTAAACAAGACATGTAATTATCTCTCTGGAGAGAAGCACAGACATAGGGAGTTCAAGGTTTGCTCGGCGGCCTAATGACGCCCTCACGGCCCAGGCGTGTCCATCTTCAGCATGTCGGCATTTTGTCCTCAGGCTGTAAGATGGAGCCCCCGACTCAGCATCGCATCCTCTTGTGACAGCATACAGAACAGATGGGGGAAGAGGGGCTCCTTTTTCCATTTCTCAGAAAGCAGACCTCCAGTTATGGCTTCTTGGCAGGAATTGGTTGAGACCCTCCCTAACTGCAGGGGAGCCTGGGAAAGGGAGCCTCTGGCATTTGCAGCCTCTGTCGTGGGGGTGGATGTGCCAGCCTGCAGGCCGGGGAGGGTCTGACTTGGAGTAGACAACGCACACCATCTGCCCTGGGAGCTTCTAGGTGGGACTTCTGAGTGGGAAGCTGGCTGGACCCCAGGGCCATCCAAGGAAGTAGGAAGACAGAGCTGGTCTGGGATGGGCTTTCTGTATTTCTGACAGTTTAAAAGAAAAATAAGTCCAGGTCTCCCATTTGCCATCTTCTTGTTCACAATTACTATAAAACTTATCATATAATCACAATGAAGCATGTATGAAAAGGAATTAAGGAAAAAAATCCATCCATTCATCCTTCTATTCTTTTATTCTTCTACCAATTCTCTCTTTTCTCCCTCCCTCCCTCCTTCCCTCCCTCCCTCCCTCCCTCCCTCCCTCTCTCCCTTCACCTACGCTTTTAATATTTAGGGCACTGTTTGACTTAGTTATGACCAATGAGATGTAAGAAGTTTGCCTCTTGGAAATACCCCCCTCCCATCCTTATATAAGGGAGAGACATTCAAAGAGATATCTCTTCCCCGCCTTATTATTTTGATTAGTGTCGGGGGAGAATGTGATGTTTGGAGCTACAGCGGCTATCTTGCAACAATGAGACAAAATACATAAGGATGAAATGCTCTGCATCTTGTATTGGTGGTATACAATAAAAAGAATTTCTGTTCTCCTGGGCTCACCGTTCAGTGCAAGAGATTGAGAGATAAATGAGGCAATTACAAGGCAGTATGAACTACTATAGGGGAAGCGCTGGGAAGGGAAAATTGGGGGGACATTTCTGGAGGATGGTGAGGTTCATGTAAAGGCTCAAGGAGGAACAGAATATTCTGGGAAGAGGGCATGGCCGGAATAGAACCAACATCAAGCAGGGCTGTTTCAAGGCACTGAGCAGCAATTTTTCCAGGATGGCCAGGAAGGGGGTCGCCTGGGGGGAAGTGCTGAGAAATGAGGCGGCAGATAAGCGAAGTTCTGAGGAGAGAGCCGGATCCTCGCCTCTGACCTGCTCTCTCTCAGACATCTTGGGCTCCCGAGGAAGAAATGTTCTAGCCCCTCTGATCTCCCTTCTGCCTCCATGTTCCCCACCAGCTTCCTTGCGCTGAACTGGCGACTCCCAGCCTGTCCTAGGAGTGTGCTCAGTGGCAAGTCTGGGCCTTGCTTCTCTCCACGATGTTGAGAACCTTCTGGCCTTTGATATCTGCTCTGGACTCCTGTTTCCTGCTCTCCGTGGTCTGGGGGCGAACAGACGATGACAGGCTCCTCCCTGGCTGCCCCACCCCGCCTCCCCTTGAGAAGGTCAGTCATCAAAGGCTTGGGGAGGAAAGTGTCAGAAGTCACAGCCAGAGCTGCAGCTGACAGATTCATCGCACACGGAAGCAGCTCATGATCTGGCCAGCCCTGCGCTGTCACCTCGCAATGCCTGGCTCTCCCTGAGCCTTTGGCAGGCAGCACTTGCGGCAGAAAAACTCGCCTGAACGTGCTGTGGACAGCTGGATGGAGACACCCCTGAAAGCAAGCAACAGTGACAAAAATGGCCAGGAAAATGGTTCTCAAACCTTTTTCCTGGCCGAGGTGGGCCAGAGACTGTGGGGCCACTCAGAGCCTTCCAAGAGGCCGAAAGGAACAAAGGGACCTGCGACAACTTGGCCAAAGCCCCCTCCCCCATGACATTAACTGCTTCCCTTTCCCTTCCAGTGGAGCAGGAAGATGGAAGAGAAGGAAATGGAAAATGCAAACTGCACACTAATTCAGTCTTTTGCTGCTTGGAACTCAATTCTCACTAACTTTGGAAATCCCGAAAGAGAGAGGTGTTTTTGTCAAGACATTTTAGAGATTATTTTTGAGGGAAACAAGACAGGCTATTCATGAGCAGCGGGAAAGCACACCTCTCGGGGTGCCCGGCACCCCTGCTGCGCCCAGCAGTTTGGTTCAATGAGATGATGAGGCTGCTGCGGGTGCCCTTCCTCAGCCCCAGCCCCATGCCCCTGAGAGAGGGCGTGGGCTCGGGCGCAGCCAGGGCTTTGCAGCTTTATTTTGTTTTCCCCTCTCCCCCTCACACCGCCCGCCAATTAACAGCAGGAAGAAATTACATCCAGGTGCAGCCTAAAGATGGCCAGAGCTGATTAGTGCCATCTTGTCCCTAAAGGTGACATGGTGGCTTCAGGGGCAGAAGGGTGCCAGTGTGCTGAGCTGGGAAGTGGGGCCTATGAGCCTTGGCCCCGGCGTGAACTGTGATCACAGGATGATGTCCCAGCTGAGCCCCTTTGTAAACGTCACTCCAGCGTGCTGGAATGCTCTCCCTCTAGAACTCTGCATGGCTGACCTCTTCCTGCCATTCAGGTCTGGGCCCAGATGACACCTCCCTCCAGAGGCCTTCCCTGACCCTTTCCAAAACAGAGCTTCCCCTGAATGGATTGCCCTCTCTTACCCAGATTTATTGGGGTTATTTGCTTTGTTTCATGGTACTTGCCACTCCTGAAAATACACGATTTATCTCCTTACTTGCTTGCTTTCTGCCTCCAGCATTAGACTGTCAGCTACATGAGGGCAGGGAATTACTGGATTGCTTTCTATGTCCTCAGGGTCCAAGGGGCACCAAGCACATAGCGGGAGCTTAATAAACATCCAGTGAATGTGTGTGTGAGAAAGAGTGGAGAGTGTCTGTTTGAGAGAGAGTGCGTGAGATGTCCCGACAGAGCCTGGTGTGCGGCAGGCGCAGGTGCAATCCGTATCACTGATTTGTTTATTCACTCTCTATTTACTCATTTAAGCTCTTTGAAGAAACAGTACCAAACCCTCCTTTTGCAGTTCAGAAAACTGGAACTCAGAGAGGTTGACTTGTCGGTGTCACACAGCTTCCGGACGCCATCGTCCCCCTCCCTCCCTCCTGAGCAGCACCCTCCCTGCCCTGTGGCTCCAGCTGTGGGATTGGAACAAGCACCCTCTAGGAACAGCTGAGTCTGAAGGTCCAGGAGTCCCGGGCTGGGGCATCTAGCTGTGACCACAGTGACCATTAGCTCTGGACACTGGTGGTTGGACCAGCAGCCGTGGACCCAAAGGAAAGAATGTAGAGCTGAGGATACTGGTGCCCTCCAGCACACGGGCTCCCCAGGAGCCCGGGCTGAGGTCCTGTTTGGGTCCACTTGGTCTTGTGAATGAATGAATTCCCAGTGGACAGCGACAGGTCCTGAAACTGTGAGAACCCACCCTGTGTGTCCCCGTGGGATAATTCAGTGTTGGGGAAGATGGTGCCAATGGTGAGAAAGGCTTGAGCAGGAATTGCAAATGCCAAGCCCTGGGGGTCCAGACCAGAGAGTGATGAGCCCAGAGAGACCTCCCGAGAGTGGACTTGCTGGGCCACCTTGTACCTCAAGGTTAACAGTTTGACAAACTGCCAGATCATTTTCCGAAGTGGCGCACCGTTTCACATTCCCGTGTGGCTCTCCTCTGCTTATTTGTATCTTACACATTTTTGGCAGTGCTAATCCACTACTTGCGATGTTCTTCCCCTGAAGGTAAGGGCGCCTAACAGTGAAAGGTGCTGTAAAAGATAAGACATAGCTGGTCATACCACATGGGATGGCCTCCGGCCTCCGAAGTGCAGCCAACTCTGAGAGGAGCAGGACACCAGGACACATCAAGGGGGAGGGGTGCTGAGGGGGACAGTGGTGCTGCGGGTAAATGAAGGTGAAGGCGTGCCCTGGGCGGCTGCTGGTGGGGCCCGGTGGGTGTTTGTGTAGATCGCAAGCCCCGAGCCCCGCAGAGACTGCTCACGGTTCAGCCTGAATCACCACAGGGACAATGAGGTGTGCCCCATTTCTACACCTGGAACCTGTCCCCTACCCCTGGGGACCCGGAGTGCAGGCTGTTCTCGGCCACACTGGCCATGAGCACTGATTGCCCCAATGTCATTCAAATTAATAATGGGACATGCAGAGAAAAGAGGCCTACGCTGAAGATGGACTATAGCCGGCTGCCTCTGGACCCCATGCTTGCAGGCGGGGGGCGGTAAACCTGGGGACGGGCGGGCTCCCCAGGTGGGCATGGCCCTGTTGGGACATAAGACTTCAAGGACTTGGTCTTTCCTGGGGTCAGATGCATCTAGCCTGGCCAGGGACCAGTTTCCAGAGACCCGGAATGCCATTCGTGACACATGCTGTCAGACATTTCTAATTCAAATAGAAAATAGGCTCATCCTCCTTGTGTGTGTGTGTGTGGTTTAAAAGGATCCAGGGCTTTCTGTTCCAGAGACGTCCTCTGATTTGGGTTTTGTAGACATCAGACTTTTCAAATGCTACAGCTTTAGAGACTTCAGCAGATCATCCAGCTCAGACTACCTCTCCTTCTATCCAAACAGGTCATTAGACTGATCTTAACATCAGGGAAGATCCCCCGCGTAAGTTACCAAAGCTCTTTCTCTAAGCTTCCTTATCAGTGAATTGGGTAAAATAAAAAGTCCATCTCAGAAGGTTGTTGTGAGGATGAAATGAAATATGCATGTAATGTTCTTAGCGCTGTGCCAAGCACATGGTAAGTATTCAATAAATGGCAGCCTTATCATTGTCATCATCATCGTCACCAACACACAGTGTTTTCTTTGTGTCCACACCTCACCTTTTGAATCAATCAAGTCAGCACTTGGCTCATAAATAAAGCTTCCTTCCCCAGCCTGATTACAACATAGGAGGCAGAGCTCTTACGCTCTTCTCGAGGCTGGCAGGAGCCAGCTCTTCTTCTGAAGAGGTGAGGCCCAGAACACTTACTTGGAACAGCCCAGGTGGAGCAGTTGGCATCTATGACACCACGCCCTCTAGTGGAGAGATGAGGGTCCTGATCTCAGGTGTGCAGGAAGGTGGATGAACTGGGATGGTCTTCAAAACCCAGGTGAATTTTCTTGCCATCTAAATGTAGTTCTCCTAAAAGATAGCCAGCAAAAAAAAAAAAAAAAAAAGAAAAAAAAAAAAAAAAAGGACAGGTGTACCTAATTTTATTGCTCCTCATCATTTTATTCTGCTTCACAGATGTTGCGTTTTTTACAACTTGAAGGCAAGATCCTCCACCAGTGAAAAGACGACTTGCTTTATTGAGATGCTCGCTTTATGGTGGTGGTCCGGAACAGAACCCCTGGTATCTCCGAGGGATCGCAGGCAGCGCAACCAGAAACATGTTCCGAGAGACTTACGTTTCTAATGTCCTTTCCCTGCTTCGTGTTTTAAAAAGATGCTCAAATTATGTGAGCGAGATGGGGGTGGTGACGGCTAGTAAGGATGGGGTTTCTTTCTGATTTGACATACATGTTCTAAAATGGACCATGCTGATGGCTGCCCAACTCTGACTATACCAAACCCACTGAATTGTACACGTCCAGGAGGTGAATCTCAATAAAGCTGTTTTAAAAAGTGGGACTATTTCGTCATTTTTAGATATTTCCTAAGTACTCATTTATTACCACACATGGACAACACACATGAGGAAACAGATTATGCTCAAAGAGTTTATTTGCATTCACAGGAGAAGTTTACCCGTGGTCGGCAGTGAGGTCCTGCAGCTGTGCCGGGTGCTGCCGGAGACAAGGCGGGAGACGGGGGACAAGAGCGGATGGAAGTGTCCCATCAGTTGTGGAAGCCGGACTGATCCGTAGAAGTCACCGAACAGAAAGAGAGAAGACGGCCGAAGCGCCGAAGGGGCTCAGTCCTGGGCTGAGTGCATTGAAGGAGGAGGGTATTACGGAAGGTTGGAATAACACAGGAAGGCTTTGTGAAGGTGGGACATGAGCTGGAACTTAATAGGTTTAACAAAAACAACGAGTAAAATGTAATAAAAGTAAATAAAATGAAAATAACAAGGAGTTATACTAACAGCAGCAGCTCTTCCTCCCCGGGCTGCCGCAGGTGCTTCCTGCACATGACAGATCCTGGCTGGGAGGCAAGTCACCGTTCAGGGAGGAGAGAGTCCCACCTCCTCCGCAGTCTCCTGTTGGTGTCCCCACTGGCGGGCCTCAGCCAGCAGCCAGAGACCAGGCGCTGACAAAGTCTGTGCGATCGGCTCTTGGGAACAGAGGAAGGAGGCAAGACAAGAGTGATCTTGAGGGCCAAGCTGGGGTATCTGGCACCTCCGTGTGGAGCTGCAAGTGGGGTACAGCGTGACTTAGCAGGGTCCCAGAAGGGGCGACTTTTATCATTAGACTGTCAGGCATGGCCCAAGAGGGGGGACTGAGGGAGGACAGTGATGGGGGACCAGACCTGCCCCAAGCTTTGAAGTCGTAGAGGGGGCAGATAGTATCGCCTTTATCATTAGATTATGCTGGCCTCTTAATTATGCTCTCTTTATGCATTTTGCTAAATCCTCGCTACTCAGCCTGTAGTCCTAAGGCATTGTCTGGGGGCTGGTTAGAAATGGCCCCTCCTGGATGCCCTGACCCAGGACCTGCATCTCAAGTGGATACCCCACGACTCACATGCAGCTTGCACTGGGAGAAGCACTCTTTAACTCACCCCAGGGCTTCAGGTGGGTGGGGTGGGGTGGGGGTTTGGAGACCAAACCAATTTGGAGTTTCAATGCGGGACTGTCCTCCTTGCTGCATATCACGTATCAACGAATCAAGGAGAGGAAGTCTGGCCATAGGTCACTCTCCTCCCACCGGGGCTGCTTCCTGCAGACCCCAGGGACAGTCCACAACTCTCTCAACCTAGTAACCCCCATGGCCACTTTCTGTCCATCCAACTGGCAAAATGAAATGCAATTTAGTCACCAAATATATATATGACATTACCCATTTATAATTTTTGGCAGTAATATAAAATTCATCCCTGATCGGAACACGAACACCACACTCGTCTCACACGTCACCCCTGGCCACCCACACGGCACCATGGCCAGCGAGCAGGGATCTTGGTGGAGAAGCCAGGAGACAGGAAGTGATATGTGTTTGAAGTGTCAGCCTTGGAAGAGGCTCACTGTACCTGTGCTCACCAGGGACAGCTCTGTCTCTGCATGTGAGGGCGGATGAAGGGAGAAAATGCCCTTGACTTGGGCATGGGAGGGTGGGCCTGTGTGGTTAGGGGACAAGGACAGGCAGGCACTTCAGGCCAAGAAGGAAGCCATCTGCGACAGGGTGGGAGGTTGAGTTCTAGACTTTGCAGGCTGTGTTCATCTGTCAAATGGTGTTTGTTAGAGTGTGAAAAGCAATGGTTTTGTTACTTCTTTGGTTCCCAAGCATATCTGAGCTATAAAAACTACTGTTTTTATTTTTTAAACCTCTAAAAGTGAAGTTAAACATGGAAATGACAATGCTGGTAACTGGGCGGATTTGACAATCATTCCGAAACTCAGTCAACAGGTGGATTTCAGATGCTGCCTCGTACGCAAATGCGCGGTGCTGGAGTCCGATGCCTCAGTCCCTGTGTATTTTGAGCAGATGTGTCGAGAAAGCGAAGGTCTCGTTCTGAGGCCTTGCTACATGGCCTTGGACAAATTGGACCACATTGAAAGAAGTGGCTGTTCCAGTCCATGGTGGTTTGATACAGTTAAAATGGCTCTGCCAGTGGTAGAACTGGAATGTCTGGATACCACTGGCCTGGTCGATGGACCTGGGGAAAAGGGAACAAAGGGATCTGCAGTTGCATCTGACCTGGATTGCAGTCCCTGCCAAATCGGGGGTGAGCTATCAGCGCTCCCCAGAACTCGGGGGCTCCCTCTCTACAGCGTGGGTAAAAGCAGCACTTAAGCTCAGTGCCGGGCCCTGAGGAAATGCTCAGTCCAAGTAATGGAAGCGATGGTGGTTGTTACCCCAGCTTATCTTAAAAATTCTACTAGTGTGTCATGCAGGAAATTTGCTAAAATTGTATTACGTAATGTGTTTTATGTTAATGGGAGTGGCTCTGCTTGAGAAACACTTCACCCATGACTACCGTGCACAAAACGTGAAATCTTGATTTAAACTACAGGACCCCATTGTGCTCTTAAGTGTAGACACTACGTCTTTGCAAGTGTCATGTCATCAGACGTGATAAACACTTCACATTTACATGTTCTCCGATCTGTCAACATGTGCAAGGCATGTCAGCTATTCCTGGCCTACTGCCAACATCGGTGTCGATGTAGCGGGAGGGGTGCCTTTGACAACTGAAACCGTGACGCCCACAGCAGGTCTGGAGAACGCGCCACGTGCTGGAGGGATGGCACTGCAGGTTCAGCCTGGCCTGGGCGTTCGGGCTCCCCGAGGCCAGCTAATTCCCTGAGACACGCCTTCCTGTTTTCCCAGCTCCCTTCCTTTCCTTGAATTTGTTGTCTGTTTTCTCCAGATGTCCCTTGGACAGCACACTCTTTGCTTCTTTCTTTCTTTCTTTCTTTCTTTCTTTCTTTCTTTCTTTCTTTCTTTCTTTCTTTCTTTCTTTCTTTCTTCCTTCCTCTGTCTCTCTCTCTCTCTCTCTCTCTCTCTCTCTCTTCCTTCCTTCCTTCCTTCCTTCCTTCCTTCCTTCCTTTGCTGTGAGTTCAGACATACAGAGTTGTTTTGTTTGTTTGTTTGTTTTTGATACAGAAGAAGATAAAAAATTCTCACGATGCCCTCCTTTTAGGTTACCCAAATATGATTTATGAATTTGTACCTTATCTGCTGCATCCTTTCTCTTTCTCTCTCTAACACACACGCGCGCGCAGGAAGCTGCAGACAAGATCCACCTATACCACTAAATACTACAGTGTACATTTCCTAAATACAAGGGATCTCTTATGTAACCACAGTCCAACAATCAAAGCCAGGAAACTAACATTTAGGAGGTGATGGTTGCGCAACACTGCGACATACTTCATGCCGCAGAACTGTGCGCTTACATATGGCTAAAATGATAAGTTTGTTACCTATATTGCCCCATAGTTTTCGAAAAATAAACGATTCTTCAAAAAGTTGTATTTCAGAGGAAGTTGGCGTTTTAACCCCTCGATCAAAGAAGTTTTGCAACATTGTTCACATCTGTCACTCTTCTAGTCCCTTAAAAGCCTTCCTAAATTCCTCAGCCACACCAGTGTCTGTTGTCGCTGATTCTCTTGAATGTTATCCAGAAAAGTGAGTGCAATACCTGGACACACTTGTAAATGTTCCTGCTCGACAACGCTGGTTGGCCTGACATTAGAAATGAATTATTTTCCATTATCCCACTGACCCCGGTGTGTGTTCTATTAACACCACATGTTATACTTCTATATTTTTAGCAAAGCGTGGCCCCTGGCGTAAGCACAGCCCATGTGGTGTGGGGAAGCCAACAGCCTCCCTTCATCCAGCGCGGTCTTGCCTCCCTTCCCAGCCAGAAGGCATGCACGCGCAGGATTCATGTGATCAGGGAAAAGGTGGATTTTATCAGCTCCGCAAGTCACAGTGAAGTGGGCCCACGTTTTGTAAAACATGTGTTTGGCAAATGGCTCCCTGTGGATTGCAGAAATCCAGATGGAGGAAGTTTTCTAAGTGCAATGTCAGAATTTTACATCTGCTGATCCCAACGTGCACATGGGGCCAAATGAGAACTGGGCTGTTTGTCCCTAAAACCTTACAGCATGGATGTGGTTCCGGGGGCAGGTTCAAATCCAGAAGGCAAAGGCCATAGTGTCTATAGCCTGCTGGGCTTGGGCATTGTAGAGTGGGGAAAAGTCTTAGTGTCACCTAGGAGAGCTCTCACTTTCACAGATGAGGAAACTGAGGCACCACAAGGTAGGTCAAGTGAGTTGTCCAAGGCCTCCCAAGGTTGGAGTTTGAACCTGGGGCTCTGTACACTCTTTGGATTCACCATGCTAGACGAGACATAGACAAGTAGCCCCTGATGGCATGGGTGTGATTCTCTAGGCACTTCCATTCACTGCTGTGTTGCTCAGTCTGGTTGTTTTACCACTGAGATTCCTGATTTCCTTGTGCACAAGATGGGATTGGTTATCACAGCTCCTTCATTAGGCTGTTA
This sequence comes from Glossophaga mutica, assembly GCA_039655065.1. Lineage (NCBI taxonomy): Eukaryota > Metazoa > Chordata > Mammalia > Chiroptera > Phyllostomidae > Glossophaga > Glossophaga mutica. The sequence continues at coordinate 29,813,330 of CM077315.1, forward strand.
ACAGACACCATGCTAACAATGGCGAGTCACGATATAATAAGGAGAGACCAACAGAATGAGGTCTGGATGTCCATGAGGGGTCAGAGGGAGGGCCAGGGGCTGGCTGGTGTGGGGAAGGCTGGAGGGGATTGCTAGCAGAGGGGCCTACAGATCCCATTGTCATATTCAGGATTGTTGGGTATCATGCTGTGTGGAGATGGGGCTGAGAGACGGGAGCCTTGTCACCGGGAGCCCTTTTTTGAGACTGACATGGCAATGTGCTGTACCTCAACAATGCTACTTGAAAGCTGTACTGGTTGTTCTCCATTTAGCCCTCCAGATCCATCTTTCATGCTGCTCTGCACCTGTGAGGCTGCCCTGCAGGACTGAATGATCGGGTTCCCTAGCTTCCTGCTTCCTGTTAGGATTAGCCAATGGGAGACATCAGAAGCCCACTGGAGGGTGGGACCAGGAGAGGCTGGGGCATTTCTCCTCTGCTTCCTCTGGACCTTGGTGTAGCTCTCCCCATCTCTCACACTTTGCCTCTTCCAGCCCACAACATGGTAATGATTCCCACTCTTGTTAGTCTTTCAATGCTTCCCCATCCTTCTGGATTCCCTGAACCCCACCCTCACTCTGTAAATGACCCACTGGTGACATCCTCTTCAGTTACCTCTGGAGAAGGCTGCTTTCCTGGTGAGACCATGACTGGTACAGGATTGGTACCAAATTAGAGATAGAGCTTATTCTATCTCTGAATGCTGAAATGGCTGCCCCTCCCACCACTCCTCAGGCAGAGGGTGTCTGAGGCTTTGGGGCTGATTGAGGAGTTAAATTTCAATTCAGTCTATTTTATTACCAACTACCATCCCTTCCTTCCTTCCTTCCTTCCTTCCTTCCTTCCTTCCTTCCTTCCTTCCTTCTTTTCTTTCTCCTTCCCTCTCTCTTTCCCTTCCTTCCTCCCATTCTTCATTAAGCACAGAGCCAAAGAAAACAGACGTAAACCCCATTCTGCAGCTTATAACCCAGATCCTTAGACCCCAAGGGTTTCCAGAATCTTTCAGGGAATGCATGGGATTGCGCTATTTTCATAATACTAAGATGTCATTTGCCACTTCCACAGTGTTGACATTTGTGCCAATTGTGTAGAATCGATGGTGGGTAAGTCTGCTGGTGCCTTAACTTACTGGGTGTCGTGATTCTCACAATCACACTTGCAGTCAAAAGAATGCTTCACTTAAGAACATTCTTCATGAAGCAGTAAAATAGTCACTATTAAATCTTGACCTTTGAGTACATGTCTTTCTAACATTCCATGTGATGAAACAAAAAGTAGCCGAAAAGCATGTCTGCTGCCATCCACCACCTGGCCAACCATGTCCACTATCTAGAAATCTCAAGGAAAAGAACTTGGGAGATTGCGTTACGAGCTGAACCATCTACTTTTTTCAAGGAACACCTACTAAAAGAATAATTGACAGAAAAACTGTGGTTATTCATACTAGCACACTGAGACATAGTTTTTTTTGTTTTTTTGTTTTTTTTTTTGATAATGAACAAAGTGAGGGTGTCACTTCCAGGAAAAAATTCAAACTTCTAAGCAAAAACTAGAATTTTGGGAAATGTGTATCTGTCATGGTAAGCTTGATCACTTCCTACTACTTAAAGACTTTTCCGATGAGATCAGTGGTAATACTAACAAATGTAATTTTTCAGACTGTAATGAGATTCATCAACCTTTGAGAGAACTGCATAACCGAGTGAACCAGTATTTTCCAAATGACCAATGTGGGATGTTAGAAGATCATACACAGGCAGAAGATCCATTCAAAGTGCATGGTGGGCCAATGGCCTGTAGTGTAACGAAGTACAGAAAGTTAATTGTCTTGGCTTCGACTCCACATGGCAACTGCTCATTGAGTAGCTACCTCTTGTTGAGTTTTGGTGCAGTACCAAAGAATAATACCCATGATTTTCCAAGGACACTATTAATTTCCAACTGTATATCTGTGCTGCCAGGTCTTTTTCATATGCCCCACCAGTGTGACACATGACACCAGACTGCATGCAGAGCAGGTAAGAGAATACAGCTGTTTCCTATTAAGCCAGACGTTCAACTGATTTGCAAAAATGTAAACAATGTGAATCCTCTAATTTTTTTATATTTTGGTTATTTTCTCCCCAAAATATGTGGCTTGTGTTAACATGTAATGAATTTACACTTATTCTCATTTATATGACTTAATGGATAAGATATTTTAAAACTTAATCAATTTTAATATCAAATTCTATAAATATCAGTAGATATAAGTGGCTAGAGCAAAAGCTCTTTGGAGTCAGCAATCAGGGTTACGAGCGTAAAGAGGCCCGAGGTGCAGAGGAGTGAGGGCCTCTGCTCTGTAAACGACACTTGAAATGCTGACATCCGTTGATGTCGGAGTAAGGACCAGCACATACGCAACATTTATTCTTTTATCCTCATGAATTATTAAATTATGCTCCAGAGATTGAGGATGTGGCCACACAGAGTCAGACTGCCTGGGAGCTTAGGGTTTGTTTCCACCGGTTTAAAAGCTGCGCAACCCTGGGCAAGTGTATTTCCTTCTCCGAGCCTCATCTGGAAATGGAGATTACAGTGGTTCTCACTGACAGGTGTGTGTGGGCAATAAGTGGGAGTGGAGATGATGAGAATGAGCATATAGCAAATAGGCGCACGTGCTGGACACTGTGGTAGCATTTCATGTCCAAGTTCTCGCTATGTCCTCCACGTGGCGCTCCCCTGGGCATTGTTATCTACTCTCCCCCCACCCTCCAGCCCCACTTATGATGAGGAGGCCAAGGCTTCTTGTGAGGGGAAATGAGACAGTGCCTGTCACACACAAAGACAAGAAACCCCAAACCTCTTTCACATGTTTCTATGGCTACATGTTCTGACCCTTCCGAAGATCCCTTTCTGAAGGATAAGACTGCCGCTGGGCAGCAGGGAGCCTCCTGCCTAGAGGACAGTGCGTATCTGGGAGACACGCCTTGGCTTTCCCCACTTTAGCAGACAGGTGGTTGAGAAACCTCCATGGTGAGCAGGGAGATGCGGCCCACAGCAGAGACGCCCTTCCCAGATCCTGGGGAAGCAGGTATTTCATGCTGTGTTTGTGCACGGGAGCCGCCAACAATTCCCGAGCTTGTCGGACTGGCTGTTGGGTAATTTTACAAATTGGCTTTTACTGGCAAGGGAGGTGGGCGGATGTGGGTAGTGGAATATTCCTCCAGGTCACAGGTTCAGAGCTGGCCTGGTTGTGGGAGGCTTCTGGAGTTATCTGCCCTCTGAGAAGCTGTTTGTCGATTTTGATTGGATCCTAGGTCAACGTCTTTGGCTGAGAAGTATCTAAGCACCTACTAAGTTCTAGGCACTGTGCTAAGAGCTGGAGACACGGTGCTGTGAGCAAGACTGACAGAGCGCATGTCTTCATGGAAGTTTAGGTCTAGTAGAAAAGAGAAATAGTTATTTAAACTTTAACAAAGATCTAGGGTGCTCAAGTTACCACCTTTTGTCTAGTTTCTCATGGTTGAGAAATAAATAAGTGAATAAGCAAATTTTAAAAAATATGTCTACATCTCAAGACGAGGATCAAAACAACATGGGCTTTCCTTCCTGCATTTTCCTTTCGTTTTCTAGAGCAGTCTCCTCAAACCCAGGTACTGTCTCAGCCCATCTGGGGAGGCCCGAGGTTGATTTTTGCCACACTCCTGGGGAATGTTGATAGTGCTGGTGTGGACCACACTTTGGAGGGCAATGTTCTCATGGGTATGTTTCCTCAGAGTTCTTGTTTAGTGCTGACCCTCATTGCCTAGAACAGAGCTTGGCACATATTAGATGCTTAATAAATACTCAGCGAATGAATGGATTCTCTGGGGTCATTCCCCTGTTTCTCAGGACCAAGGTCTTGCATCTTTCTCTTGCTGACAGGCCCTCTACAAACTCTGGAGTTCCGATCAGAGATGAATGAGCCTAAAACGTCACCAGCGCTGGCATGATGAGTAACAGACCAGGAGGCAGACAGTGGCTCCCTTCTCCTCCATAACTCTCCGTTACTTATATACTATTTCACTTGCTTATGTGTAACCCAAAACCTTCTGTTGCCACACCAATCCCACCGCACCTCCCCAAATGAGAGCCAGTTGATCTGCAGTTCCCCCACCCCCACCCCAACCCACGCACGCATTAATCTGGCTACTGTTGTGCCTCCGAAGTGTAACTGGAACATCCCCCATCCCGCCTAGCATTGCGGGCCAGCCCACAACTCAATGTGGGCTCTGTTTATTATTCTAGAGAAGCAATTTTCAAGGGGGTTGAAATACTTGTTAAAATTAAGGTAAAGAATGTAAACCACAGCCAGGCTCATTCACCTTATGCTTCAAAAGCCTCTTGTTTCTCCAGGCACCACCCTCCTGCCAGCCTCCTGCAGGTCTCAATTAGCTCTGGTGGAAAATAAGGCCAGCTGCCCAGTGGACAGCGGACAGAGCAGGGTCGGGGAGTGTGGCCTGTCTCTGGGGCGTGCACAGCTGTCTCGGGGGCTGGAGACACCTGCTGGGCTCCTGTGAAAGACTGCTAGGGAAGGCTGAAGAAATCCAGGACATGAACTTGACAAATGATTAGAGGAGAAAAACAAGAGTCTGCAAACTCCACAGGCGTCTTAGGGACCAGCCGCCCTCATGGAGTCGACTCTATCTTGTAATGACCGAGGTAAACATTCCACTCTGGGCTGATGAGTATTGGCATCTCAGAGCCTGTGTTATGTCGAAGGGCAAGCACAAGGCACCTTGACAACTTCACCAAAAGACAGAGCCGTTCAGGGAAAATCACGAGAGGCAGCTTCCCCGGCACAGAACATGGCTTCCTGTTCCAAGGAATGGCTACTTCCAGGCAGCTTTTTTATTTTCTGCAGACATTTCCCTTAAAAAGAAAAAAATAAAGGTGGGAAAGGAAGGCTATTTAGGGAGCATTAGCTTTGAAAGCTCCTTAAAATGGCTTTTGCCGCAGTGAAGGGTGGAAACTGGAAGGGCTGGGTGTGCGTGGAGCCATCAGCCCGAGCTTTGTGCAGAAAGCCACGCTCTCTCAACCTGGTCCAAATCAGACAGAAGCTGGCCCTTCCCAACTTCTTCTGGAGATTAGACTGGCAAATGGGGAGCATGATTAACGTTTTTAAAGTGAATCTGAGCTTTTTTCCAAAGTCGGTTCAAATTCAAGTTCAGGCACATCTTTGATGGCTCTCAGCACCAACACGGTGCTGGAAGCACAGGCAAACTCCACACATGTTCCATGGGTCACCCTTCCTGGCAGACAAACTTTCCAGATCTGAGCGCAGACCCAGCTCTGGCACCATCGGGGCGCTGGGTGACGGCACTGTGCCAACCCCAGGCTCTCAGAATCCATCCGTCTTTACAATGCCTTCCTTTCTGTAGAGACGCTGGGAGGTGGCAATGCGACAGGGCAAGGGCTCTGCAGACTGGAAGGAGGGCCGTGCACGTGAGGTGAGGTGGTTAGAACTTCAGACGGGGCCCTTGCAGCCAGGCGGGTGGGGACTGATCAGCCCTGCCCGCTAACCTCTGATGGGACCACAGCCATGTATTGAACCTCCCTGTGTCTCAGGACCCCCTCTGTAAAGGGGCGAATATGAGGGCACCTGCGAGGACTTCAGTCCTTGGGGCTCTGTTCACGTCTTTGACATCTTTAAAGTCCATCGACCCCAAAGTAGAAATGAGGTGACACATCCAACGAGCAAAGGCGGGATTGCAAAGGTACCATCGGGGCCCTCAGGAAGGTCTGGGGTAGACCAAAGGCCCAGGGTTCAATCCCCAGTGATACTGTCCTCCTTTGGAACACCAAATCGATCACAGGAGAGCTCCGAGGCCAGAGCTTAGCAAATGGAGGGTAATTTAGGAGGGTGGGTGGTCCCACAATCATCAGGCAATTAGATAGGAGAACACACTCACTCCCTGACAGACGCCTGCATTTATTCAGCTGCTGAGTGAGCTCAGTGTCTGCACCCCTATCCCTCCGACAGAGAGCCGCAGGAAGCTCCGGGGAAGCCACGTCCCAGTGTCCATGTCAGGGCCTGGGAAAGGCTGAATTTTTTTCCTGTGACAAAGGGCAGCAGCCACCATCCAAGTGGCGGAGCAGCAGGAAGTTTGTGTTTCACCCCTTGAAGGAGAAAATGGAAGCCAAGGTCACTAGGGCACAGGAGTGGCTCACAGCTGGAGCGGCGGGGCCTCGCGGTGTGACGCTGGGCGGCAGGGCGCTCTCTTTACTTCTCTGCTTTTCCTCAGTCAGACCAGTCCAGCCGCAACTGTCCCCCCTCTCCCCTGCCACGTGTTAGTGCTTGTGAGAAATTTAATTTGGGTCAGTTTACCTTTTTCGGGGGCTGAGGGAGGGCAGATAAGGTTGCTCTTCTAGATCTAGTTGTGTTTTAGGGGGTCTTAAGCAACCTAGAATATCTGGGGGAAGGCGTCTGGTGTGTCACCCACCACAGCTGCACTTGGAGGCCAGCGATAGAGGCCTCTGGGCTGGTCTAGTGCAGGGCGGACAATTCCACCGTAGTCTGATCGAGTGGGACTGGGCGGTGGTGTGGGGGGTGGGGAGGGCAGGGACGGGAAAGCCCCCAGGGCCCACCACCCGTCTGAGCGCTTTGTGGATGCCCCACCCACACCACCAGCAGGTCAGGGATGCCCACCAGGCCCTTAGACCATTCCTCCGCAGTGATGCCTGAGTAGAATTGCCAGATTTAGCAAATAACAATATGGGATGTCCAGTTAAATGGAAATTTCAGGTAAATCATTGTATTAGTTTCCCCCGGGGCTGCCGTAACAAATCATTGCAAACCGGGAGCCTTAAAACAACAGAAATCTCTCCCCTCAGCGTTCTGGAGGCCTGAGTCTGGAATCGAACTTGCAGCAGGGCTGCACTCCCTCTGGAGGCTCCTGGGCTGGGTGCTTTCTGCCTTTGCCAGCTTCTGGGGGCTCCAGGCGTCCCTGGAAGTCCCTTGGCTTCTAGAAGCCATCACTTCAATCTGCATCCACCTTCTCATGGCCTTTCCTCTGTGTGTCTCTGTGTGTCCTCACATGCTGTTCTTATAAGGACACCAGTTACTGGATGCAGGGCCCACTCTCATTCAATCTCATCTTAACTAATTACACTGGCAAAGACCCTATTTCCAAGTAAAGTCACATTCTGAGGTTCTGTGTGGACACTATTCAATCCACAACAATGAAAAAAAAATTCAGTTGCATGGGACACACTTTATACCAAAATGACTCATTAGTTATTGAAATTTTACAATCGATGTACACAAATTATTCATTTTATACTAAATTTAAATATTGCACGAGACATACTTATATACTTAAAAATTCTTTGTTGTTTATCTGAAATTCAAATATTGCACAGGACATGTTTTATTCTAGAAATTATCTAGATTTTGTCTGGCAACCCTGTTCCTGAGCCCCACGGTGTCTGTGTCCTGTGCATCCTCGGTGCTGCCTGGGCCCCCGCATTCCTGGGAGACCGCACAGCCCTCCCCGCCCTGAAGCATTAAAAGTGTCAACTGCCCCTGCTCTCGCCCCACCCCGAAGGTATGGGGCTCGCTGGGCCTGGGAAGCTGAGTGATGCTACTCCCCCTTCCTGGAGGGAGGTAGGGAGAGGAAATGCTTCAGTGAGATTGTAAAGCAGGGGGAGAAAAGTCAATTGTTAACTCTTTTCTTTCTGTCCCTGAGTCAGGGGCTGAGGTGGCCCTGGGGCAGAGGCAGGGGTGGCAGGAGAAGCGGTGGCAAAGCCCAGCGCCCTTCGTTCCCGCTGGTGGCGAGGGCAGGAGAAGCAGAGAACAGAGACAGCCTCTCTATCGACTCTCCACAGTTTATTAAGCAACGCCGGTCACTGAGGGAGCAGTGAGAGGACACAAACATTCACGGGCCATGACCTTGATCTGTTTAGGGCAAAGAGACACTTGTGCAGCCACATCCCAGACAGAATGCGGCCAGCGTGCCTGGCTCCGTGCACAGCGCCACCTGGGCACCGTCTTGTTTCTGTTCTTGTAACGACCGAGTGGAGCAGTTTCCCCAAGTGTCCCTGTTTGTACCTGGGGTAGCGGGTGCTCTGAGAGGTGGCACAACCTCCCCAAGGTCCTGCAGTCAGTAAGTGAGGGACAGGGATTTGAATCCACTCCCCTGCACCCGACTGAGCCCACACACACTCACAAACCCAGGCTCCCAAGATTGTCCCCCACTCGGTCACACACGCATTTATCTGTTCCACAAATGGTTAGTGCATCTCACCAAGTGCTGGAGGCCGTGGAAAGCTGAAGGGGTACACTGCAGTGTCACAGGCAGCCTGGGGCTCCTGGAGCTTCTGCTCGGTTCGCAGTTAGCGATCGTGATGATTGCCCTGGCCAAAAATAAAGGAGGGTAAGGGTGAAAGGGTAGTGTGAGTGTGTGCATGAGTGTAGGAGTGCGTGCACCTGTGCATGTTTGCACATGTGTAAATGTGTGCCTGCATGCATGTGGGATTGTGTGCATGCATCCGTGTGCACGTGTGTGTTATATTAAATGGAATGGTTAGAGAAGCTCTCTCTGACAAGATAACATTTTGGAAGTAATCTGCAAGAAGCGAGGGGGTGAGCTGTGCTGACGGAGGAAGTGTTTAAGGTGGGAGGAGCAGCAGCACCAAGGCCCTGGGGCAGCATTGGGATGACTGTGTTGGAGGCTCAGCACAGAGCCAGCGTGGTTGGGACTGAGTCCGCATCTCACGGCTTCGGCCTTTTCTGACAGTGGCTCTGAGTGCCTGGTCAGACATCCCTGGGGAGGCATGGCAGGGCCAGGGAGCCAAGCCGTTTGCACCGAGCAGGTAAATCTTGCATTTTGAACCCAACAGATGAGTGGGCAGTCAGTGTTTAGAGCAGAGGTTCAGGTGGAAAGCTTCAGAAATATCGACTCCACTAGCTAGGGACCGCATTATCTTTTCTTACAAATACAGGCTTTTTGTGGGGGCAAAGAGATATACATATTACTCAGCAGTATACAGTGTAATGGCATTTTCCTAACATGAGAAAATTTCCCCACAGATAGGTGTGTTTCTTAGAGCCGTCTTCACTGACTCGGCGTCCTCAGGATCTGACGGAACACGTTCTGGTCGCATGCAGTTCAACTGGACACAGTCCCACTGGACGCAGTCCCAGGGAGGACTTAGGTGGAGATGATCTCTGATTATGGGCGAGAGAAATGCGGAATAAAAACTGCACAGTGAGGGAGGGGCGGGGGAAGTCTGAGGGGGGCTGTGAAAGAGAAAAGCTACGCACTCACGGATAGGTCAGCATTTTGGAATGAAATCCTGATTCCTCAGTATTACACACATCTCAATAAAAGTGGAGGAACATTTGAACTATCATTAAAGTGTTGTTGTTTTTTAAAGCAATTAAGAAACAACAACAACTTTCAGAATGCAGGTTTAAAAAGCTGAGCGGTAGGTGGCGTATGCTAAGAACCCAGGCACTGAAATCAGACAAACCAGGAGTGGAAGCTCCTCTCTGGCCACACGGCCTTGGAAGTTACTTGAACTGGAAAACGGGGAAGCCAGTATTTCACAGTTCTCAGCGTTGCTCCAAGGTAGCAAGGAATGGAGTAGCCAGGGATGGCCGATCAGAGGAAAGTCTTCAGATGATTGCAGTGAATGGAAAGGAGAAAGACAGAGAGGAAAGCTTCTGGCAAGCAGAGAGAAGGTGGTAGTCACTGAGGGCAGGCCAAGGCATTTTAGCGTGCAGAGATGCCAACCATTCGTTAACTATGATGAACACATTTACAGGTACTCCCGGAACGTCCCCCTGAACTAGAAGGACTAGAAACGCCAGTGGAAGGGCGATCCACACATCCAGAGAGGATGGACAGCACAGGTCCTCGTCGCATTCCTGGACATTTAGAATTACACAACAATCGCCTAAGCATCCAGGGAGAAAAATTACAAACCGCCCTCAGGGGAGAAGTAAGTCTGATTGGAAATGCCTCCCCATTTCTTGTGGGGAGATGAAGAAGCAGCTTCTTCAAAGTTCCGAGTGAAAGACAACAGGACAAAATAAGAATTGTCTTTCAAGTACGAAGACAACAAGTATGTATTTTCAAAAACAAAACAATGAAACTGGACTGTTACACTCATTAGTCCCATTTGGGCCACTGGAGAGTTACTTGATAAAATGGAGTTAAACAAGAGACTCATAAAGATCAAAACCGGAGAAACAGTGGTACACGATCGGAGATCAATACAAAATCACTTGAATATGACATCTTGCACACTTGGGGTAATGGTTGCAGAATAAAATTGGCAGTTAAATGCTTTCTGCACCAGGGGTTACTGTTTCAGAGTACATTTTACATCTATAAACCTATCAAAGTGCTCAGGCTATAGGCCCTGGGGCCACGAATGGGGAATGGTCCAGGGCCTGGCAGGAACCTGGCTGCACAGCAGGAGGTGAGTGGCTCTGCCTCCTGTCTCCCTACTGGCCCCATCCCTGTCCCTGGAAAAAGTGTTTTCCATGAAACCAGTCCCTGGTGCCAAAAAGGTTGGGGACCACCGCTATAGGCGATTAGTGGGACCCTGTGGCTTCCTCTTTTCAGTGGGGAAAGTTAAACAGCGCCACCTTAAGGACAGGACATCTGGATCGCCCCTCCTACAAACTTCTTGTTCACTTTTCTTAGCATTAGAGTGATTTTTAGAAATTATCTTCTTTTAACAAAAGAAATAAATAAACAAAAACAGAAACAGAGTCATCGATACAGAGAACAAATGGATAGTTGCTAGAAGGAGAGGAGTTGAAGGGATGGGTGAAAAAGGCAAAGGGATTAAGAAGTTGATAGTTACAGGGGACTTCTGGCCAAGATGGAGGTGTAGGTGGACACACTGTGCCTCCTCTCACAACCAAAATTAAGGACAACAAAAATTTAGAATTAAAAAAAATTCCAGAACAGATAGAAAATTGAATTGTAAGGAAGTCTGACACCGATTCACCCAGACCAGTAAGAGGGCGGAGTCAGCGGCCCGAGGAGAGGAATCGCGGCAGGAAAAAGCAGTGGGTAGTGGTCCCGGACACACAGGAGGGGGTTGGCACACCCCAGGCGCACAGGCAGCGGTTACTGGGCGTGGGGAGGCAATGAGCAGACCAAGTGAGGCGCACAAGGCGGCTGACTGCAGTAACACATTAGTGCGCAGATAAACCAGGTGAAAACAGGCAGCAAGATAGACTGTGCAACCCAGGGCCCCAGAACTGGGAAATAAAGCCTAAAAGCACTGACTGAAAACACTTGTGGGGGTTGAAGTGCTGGGAGAGAATCCCAGCCTCACAGGAGAGTTCCTTGGAGAGACCCACAGGGTCCTAGAATGTGCACAAGCCCACCCACATGGAAATCAGAACCTGAAGGGCCCAATTTGCTTGGGGAAAGTGGCAGAAGGGACTGGAATCAGAGGGCAGAGCAAGCACCACTGTTCCCTCTCAGACCCTGCCCCTACATTTAGTGTCACAACCCAGCGACTGGGCTGCTCCGCCCTGGGGAACACCTAAGGCTCTGCCCCTCACTACGTAACAGCTGCGAATAGACTAAAAAAAACCAAAAAACAAAAAACCACAAAACCCCAAAATGACTCAAATGGGAGAACAGATCAAAGCCCCAGAGACAATTCCTCTAAGCCACGAAGAAATAGCCAACCTATCAGATGCACAGTTCAAAGCACTGGTGATTAGGATGCTCACAGAATTGGTTGATTTTGGTTGCAAATTCAATGAAAAAATGAAGGCTGCATTAAGTGAAATGAAGGAAAATGCACAGGGAACCAATGGTGATGGGAGGAAAACTAGAACTCAAATCAATGAAGTGGACCAGAAGGAAGAAAGAAACAAACAGAAAAGAATGAAGAAACAAGAATTCAAAAAAAATGAGGAGAGGCTTAGAAACCTGGAGAGGACATCTTTAAACATCCCAACATCCGAATTATAGGGGTACCAGAAGGGGAAGAAGAAGAGCAACAAGTGGAAAATTTATTTGAACAAATAATACAGGAGCACTTCCCCAATCTGGCAGAGGAAATAGACTACCAGGAAGTCCAGGAAGTTCAGAGAGTCCCAAAGAAGTTGGACCCAAGGAGGAACACACTAAGGCACATTGTAATTACATTAGCCAAGATTAAAATGAAATAGAGAATTCTAGAAGCAGCAAAGGATAAGGGGACAGTTACCTACAAAGGAGTTCCCATCAGACTGTCAGCTGATTTCTCCAAAGAGACCTTACAGGCAAGAAAGGGCTGGAAAGAAGTATTCCAAGTCATGAAACTTAAGGACCTCCATCCCAGATTGCTCTATCCAGCAAAGCCTTCATTTAGAATGGAAGGGAAGATAAAGCGCTTCTCAGATAAGGTCAAGTTCAAGGAGTTCATCATCACCAAGCCCTTATTATATGAAATGTTAAAGGGACATACCTAAGAAAAAGAAGATAAAAAATATGACAGTAAAAAGACAGCAAACTCACAAGTATTAACAACCACACCTAAAACAAAAGCAAATTAAGCAAACAACTAGAACAAGAGCACTAAGAAACACAGAAATGGAGGGTTAGCAACAGGGGAGTGGGAGTAGGAGAGGGGGGGATAAGGTACAGAGAATAAATAGCATAGATGGTGGGTAGAAAATAGACAGGGGGAGGGCAAGAATACTGTGGGAAAAGTAGAAGCTAAAGAACTTATGACACATGGACATGAACTAAAGAGGGGAATGTGGGTGGGAGGGGGTGTGCAGGGTGGAGGGGAATGATGGAAGAGAAATGGGACAACTGTAATAGCATAATCAATAAAATATATTTAAAAAATGAAAAAAGATTTCTCACTTAAAAAAAGAAGTTGATAGTTACAAAATAGTCACAGGGATGCGAATAAAGTACAGCATAGGATATATAGTCAATAATATTGTAATGACTATGCATGGTGGGTACTTGAAAGATTAGGAGGACCATTTTGAAAAGTTTATGATTGTCTAACCAGAACGCTACACAGCTGGAACTAACACAAAATAATATTGAATGTCAACTGTAATTGTAAAATCAAATTAAAAGAAAAAGTGATCCTCTTCTGTGGTAAAAAGATGATTCCAGCAATTACATTGGTGTTACTTTTTCCCATTAAATCCAAGTAAAATTAATATATTTTAATTTTAAAATAGCATAATTGATGTTACCCATGTGTATTAAATTATCTCTCTCTTCAAATTTCTATTTGTATATGTACATAGAAAGATGTTTGAAAAGATAGCCTAATTAATACTGTTCTGGAGGAGTTAATGCATTTTGTGCAATTGGTTGTTTTCTTAGGAATTACTACCTAATTTTTTTAAGCAAGTATAAGTGATATTTGTAAAATGCAATAGCCACCTTGGCTTGTGTGGCTCAGTGAATTGAGTGCCAACCTGAGAAGGCTAGCAACTTGAGAAGTGAAAGGCTGCTGGTTTGATTCCCAGTCTGGGCATATGCCTAGTTTGCAGGCCTGGTTCACAGTTGGGGGCATGCTAGAGGCAACCAATTGATGTATCTCTCACACATTGAATGTTTCTCTCCCTCTTTTTCTCCCTCCCTTCTCCCCTCTCTAAACAATAAATTAAAAAATCGAAAAAAAAAAAGACAAAAAATGCAATAGCCTTGGCTGGGTGACTCACTCGGTTTGAGCATTGCCCCACAGACCAAAAGGCTGTAGATCTGACCCCCAGTCAGGGCACATAGCTACGCTGCAGGTTTGGTCCCCAGTCAGGGCATGTATGGAGGCAACCAATCAATGTTTGTCTCTCACATCCCTCTCTCTCTTTTTCTTTCTCTCTCAAATTAATAAACATATCCTTCGGTGAGGATTAGAAAAATATATATATTAAATTTTATATATACAAGGTATGTCCAGAAAAACCCCAGCCATTGTTAATATAATGAGAACAGTTTGGGCAACATCAATGTAACCTGGTGGCCAAGGAGAATGATCTGGAATGTGCATGTGTGAACAATGATGACTACACTGTACTGGTCTGTGGGTGTGGTAGATGCCACTGAGTGAGCATGTGTACTGTGTGGCCATCACATTCAAAATGACTGAGCAGGTAGAGCAACAAATCTGCTTCAAATTTTGCATTAAGCTTGAACATTCCTCTGTGTAAACTGTTCAGATGACTCAGAAGGCCACAGCTATGGCAACTGGTGATTGGCAGCTTCATCATGACAATGAGTCTCCTCACGATCGTGTTGAATGCAGAGGATTTTGGTGAAACACCAAATCACCTAGGTGACTCAGTTCCCCTTATAGCCCAGATTTGATGCCCTGTAAATTCTGGCTTTTCCCAAAACTAAAATCACCTTTGAAACAGAAGAGATTTCAGACCACCAATGAGGTTCAGGAAAATATGACAGGACAGCTGATGGTGACTGGGAGAAGTGTGTGAGGTCCCAAGGTGCCTGCTTTAAAGGGGACTGATGTGTCATTGTCCTGTGCATAATGTTTCTTATATCTTGTTTCTTCTTCAATACATGTCTATTTTTCCATATTGCATGGATGGATTCTGGACAGAATATAAAGCAATAAAGCTGACTTAATTAAGAATATGCCACTCACTCATATGCCTTCCTTGGAGAAAAATAAAATCACAGTGGAATATATTGCAGCTCCCTGAAAGAGAAATCTAAATTAATTAACTATGGGAACTAAGTCTATAAACAGGCAGAAAACACTGAGTTACTAATCAGAATTATACTTGAATAATTGAGAAGCTGTTCTAACATGGAGAGGTAGATGTCAAAATGATTCCTTTTTTATTTTATAATTTATTCATCTATTCAACAAAGTGTCTGAGTGCCTACTGTGTGCTGGGCACTTCTCTACTTGATGCTAGTCCCCCAGGGTCTTTCAGATGAATGTTAGTATTACATTTAGATATGATAGAAGTGAGAGCCAAAGCAGTAGAGGGGCTTGGCTTCATACAGCTCACAGGAAGCATCCTCCTACAAAGAAGCTATGATAGTAATTGTCTCAAATATTCGTGTAAGAAATAACATGCCCTACTCTTTTTTTAAATATTTTTTTAATTCTCACCCGAGGATGTGTTTATTGATTTTAGAGAGCGGGGGAGGGAGAGAGAGAGAGAGAGAGAGAGAGAGAGAGAGAGAGAGAGAGAGAGAGAGAGAGAGAAACATTGATTGGTTGCTTCCCATATGCGCCCCGACTGGGGACCAATTCCACAACCTTGGCATGTGCCCTGACCAGGAATCAAACCCACAGCCTCTGGTGTACAGGATGATGCACCAACCAACTGAACAACCCAGCCAGGGCAACATGCCTTATTTTTTTTATAAGAAGCAAAATTTGTTAAAAGTATAAGGAACAGGCAGAAACACAATGATGAGAGGATCTCTGAACTTTCAGAAGACCAGATAAAAGAAAGCGTGCATGTTCAGCTAACTTATTACACAACAGAAGTTGTATTAAAAAGGGAAATCCCAAGCTGGTGTCAGCCCAGATGCTACCTTTTCCCCTGTCTCAGGGACTGGACTTTCACTGTGACACTGGCCCTCTTGGGGAGACTAATTTAAAGCTCAGTGCTGGTTCTTGATGTCTTACAGGGGCCTTGCCAGTCCCTGTCTCAGCTCCCCAGCTGCCCCACTCTGATGCCCAGTCCCAGAGCTGCCTTCCATTTGGTGGCCCCAGCCAACTCTGCGGTGGCCCTTATAGTCTGCGAGCCTTAACCATGGACAGCAGCACCCCCACCGTCATTCCCCTACTGGTGGGAGCGTTCAGATTCTCCCGGGCCACTTCATGCCCGGATCTGGGAGGAAGCTGGGCTCCAGTTGCTGGACCATCTGCCCTGGAAGGAACCAGAGCCCAGTCAACCAGTGTTGATGCAGAAGCCTAGGAAGTCAAGTGTTGAGCAATTTAAGGAAATAATGAGAAAGCCCTTTTTACTTCCGCTGACTTCAGAATACCACTCTGGATTCTGGCTCCAGCCCGAGATTGTAAACATCTGGGTGAGAGACAGTCACTCACTTCTGACCCTATAATTTCCCACTGTAGCCTCCCCTGTGGATACACAGATGAGGTGGGTGGAGAATGGTCAGCCGCCCCGGTCTGATAAGACTCCCTAAAAACACTCTGAATCAATGGGCAAATTTAGCCTTCTCAAACTGCGCACAGACAAGCATCTGTGACATATGGTACAAATAAAATGGGCTTAGTCTTACCTCTGGAAGGATGTCATTAGAGGCAGTCGCAACTAGGAAACCTCATGGCAGAGGCAGAAGGCCATACTTTGAGACAACACGGTATTCACTTCCAACTCCATACGCTCCGTGGGTGGATGGTGGCTTAGTGTCTGGCCTCAGAAGACTTTGCTCTTTTACTAGAGGCTAAATTTGTCCCCAAGCGCTCACTGCCCTGTGGAAAACGTGGGCCATGGCTTCAAATAGGACTTACCTCTTGGTCAAGATACAGACATGCATTCATGCAAGTAAACAGAGGCACGACTGTGTCCCCACGGCACACAGTGGCGGTGGAAAGAAGGAAACCCAACGCCGCTCTGTTGTTTCAAGGACCTGTGTCAGGTCCCATTTCCTGGCACAGGCCTGCAAGTGTCTATTCCCCATGCTCGCTCTATGCTAAGAGCCAGGAGTCAAAGCTTCATGGAAAAGCTCTTGTGCATCAGAGCCCGAGGCTCCCTCCTGATTTCTACAAACTCAGGTCTTAAGGCACTAAAAAGGAGGCTCCTCCCTCAGAGGAGTGGCTCCTTGACATATGTAGGGAAAGGCCCCCCAAAGCTGAGAAGGACCAGGATGTAAGGTGGCTCCAGAACGTGACAACTGGGACAGGCAAGTAAGCAGATATAGAGAAGCTGACCTGGGATTTTTCCGTAACTATTTTTTTAAAAGATTTTATTTATTTATTTTTAGACAGAGAGGAAAGGGAGGTTAGAAAGAGAGGGAGAGCCCTGGCTGGTGTAGCTCAGTGGATTGAGCGCGGGCCTGTGAACCGAAGGATCGCGGTTCGATTCCCAGTCAGGGCACATGCCTGGGTTGCCAGGCCAGTTCCCGGCAGGGGACATACAAGAGGCAACCGCACATTGATGTTTCTCTCCCTCTCTCCTTCCCTTCCTCTCTAAAGATAAAATTAAAAAAAAAAAAAAAACTGGAAAAAAAAATAAATAAATGTAACATTTAAAAAAAAAAAAAGAAAGAGAGGGAGAGAAACATCAATATATGGTTGCCTCTCGCATCCCATCAACTGGGGACCTGGCCCACAACTCAGGCATGTGCCCTGACTGGGAATCAAATTGGTGACCCTTTGGTTTGCAGGCCAGCGCTCAATCCACTGAGACACACCAGCCAGGACATTCAGTAACTATTTGTGTTTCATTTTGTTTCCCCCCTTTCTCTGTCCGGGCTGCAGGGTCCCTAACTCCTCCACTGGGGTCCAGCATAGCCTCTAGGGTAGACATTCCCAACCTCTTGGCCTCACAAACTGTTGTGTTAGAGCCAGTCCTTCCCCAACACTGGGAAAGCCCATTGAGCATCCTTGTTGGTTTTGATCTAGTTAATGGCACTATTGCTCTGTATGTGTATCTGTAGTCATGGTTTGTTTCTGTCTGGTCTCCCAGCCCCAGCCCAGAATATTCGCTCCTGGAGAGAAGGGACCCGCACTGTCATTGTCACTGAAGCATCTCAGGGCCTGGGATTTAGGAAGCAGCCGGGTATCTGCCCACTTCATTATTTAATGACCTGTGATCTGAACGACCGCAGAGATGGATTAAAAAGTGAGAGCCTCGGAGATGCTCCCTGGTCCAGTTACAACTGCTGCTTCCGCAAATGGGGAAAACAGGGACTACAAACTGAACTAAATAGAAGAATTTCATGCCAGGTTTTATTCTGCAGAGATTGCAGCTGTTACCAGAAGATGATAAAATAGTTCAAAACAACACAATGAGGAAGAATATGAGTCTCCATTATCCATTGCCATCCATCTTCCTCTTCTCTTTCTGAGAACAGGTGCTCAGAAAACACTTTCTGGCTTATTGATATTGCATCTCTGGGATATTTGTCCTCAAAAATGGGCAGAATGTCTAAGGCATTTTGAGTAAGGAAAGGAGAAGAGTGGGAGGAGGGGACTGGAGAACTTCTCCAGTGATAATGGTACTGGAGGACGTAGCTCCAGAAGACATAGCCAGGACCTTTTCCTCACGTGTGATGACTCTAGTGGGTTCTAGCATGGATTCACTCACCCCTTCATTGATTCGTGCATTCATTCACCCAACTATTTTTTGAATTTGCTATTAGTTTGCTGGGGCTGCCACAACAGAATGCCACAGAGTTGGCAGCTTAAGCAACAGAAACTTACTCTGTCACAGTTCTGGAGGCTGGAAGTCCTAGATCAAAGGCCAGCAGGGCCCTGCTTTACCTGGAGGCAGGGCTGGTTCCTTCTGGGGCCTCTCTCCTCGGCTTGGACATGGCCGTCTTCTCCCCGTGTCCTCCCGTGGTCTTCCCTCTGTGTGTGTTGTCCTGATCTCCTCTTCTTATAAGGACACTGCTCAGTGCAGATTGGATTAGGGCCTACCCTAGGGGCCTTATTTAACTTAATCACCCCTTTAAAGACCCTATGGCCAATACAGTCCCATTGCAAGGTCCTGGGGGTGGAACTTCAACATACAGATTCTGGGAGACCCAACTCAGCCTGAAACAAACTCCAAATACTACTCCAGCTTCTCGTCAGTGGAAAAGCAGACAAAACTGCAGGCACATGTAGCTTGTAGTGGGAAAAGAGACAGAAAAACCACACAAATCAACGGGGATGGAGGAGTGGAGAAGAAGAAAGCGGGAAGGTGCATGCGAGTGCTGGTTTGCAAGTTCAGAAGCAGTGGTCCAGGGAGATGTCCGAGAGCACACTGGGCCCAATCCAGAGAAGGGGGAGGGGCCGTGAACGGAGGACGAGGACAGACTGCGCCTGGCACCTCGGTGCAGAGCACAGAGGCTGCATGGCTGCTGTGGGAGAGAAAGGGTGCCTTCGAGAGCCGAGGATGAGGAGCAGCATGGCAAGGACTAGGGCTTTTAAAAGAGTTTCCTCCCCGAGCATTTTGCCCTAAGAAAAGCAGTAGCAAGTGATGAAAACCTTGCTGTTTTGGTCACCTGCGGAAACCTTGCATGAAACCTGGAGGCCCGTGCCCAGGTCTCTGGCAGGCCCAGCCCTTCTAGCAACACTCCCTGGACCCCCAGGAATGGGTGTCGGGTTGGGGAGACCATCCCGGATGGTTGACATTAACACAGTGACTGTAATAAAGGACAGGATTAGCTGACAAATTTGGTCTTTTCCTACACGGCTGCCATGAACTTTACAAAGTGTGGGGCAAGCCACATGTCTTCAGCATTGGAGCCAAACAAGAACACACAACAGAAAAAAACGCACTGCATGAGGTCAGCTGCTTAGGTTCTCCTCTTATAGACCTGGCTAAAACATCAAATCGAATCGAATCAAATCAAATCAGGAGCTGTGGGGGCAGGAGAACTTCGGCCAAGTGCAGGACTGAGGGACATCTATTTGGAGCTGCAGCCAGGGGCGCGTGTGGGCTGCCAGGAGGAGTGGTGACTGTCGCAGAGATTCAAAGAAGCAGAAGCTCATTTCCTGCGGTTTATGGCACTTCATGGATCTTGGTTCTGGCTCAGGGTTCTCAGGACAAGGAGGCCCTGCCAAGAGGAGCTGCCACTGGTGGAGCCAGCATTCCCGGATCGCCCCTCGGCCCCCAGGGCCCACGGGACGCACCTTCCTCCTTGTTCAGGAGATAGGTGGTGTGAATGCCGGAATTGTTCAAAGGCAGGACGTTCTATTTTGATTTATGACTCAGGCAAACAGTCCATTAATCCAGCAGGGGCGCCACTGCTATTCATAGCTTCCCGGAGGCAGAAGGATGGCCACTGGAAGTGGTTTTGAACGTTTCCTGTGGTTCCCCCACTCTGCGGGGGTGGGGCTTCTATTTTTGGAGAGTGACCATGGCAATGAAGGTCCAGTCAGCCCATAGATGTGATGTGGGGACTTGTGGGTGACCAGGGCAGACTGGGTGGGCTCTCCATTCAGATGGGGTTTTAAGAGTTCCTTTCAGGGAACACTAAGTGGAGAAGGCCACCACCTCCCTTCTGAAGGGAGATGATGGTATGTCTAGGCCAACTGGCGCTGGGATACTTGGCCATAAAATTCGTCACCAGAGTTGGAGAGCCGGTGAGCTCCTCACCAGGCTGCATAGCTGGCAGCCACGAGACACTGAGGCCTTCATTTGCTCAACTGCATTTATCATGCACCATTTCTCTGAATACGATCTTACGTTGTAGATTTTTTTCAGAATGGCTCAGTTTCGAATACTCTGCCCTCTCTCTGTCAGTGGGTGTCCTGTCTTAGTCTGGGTTTCCCCGGAAGCAAACCCTGGCACAAGGATTCACGTGTATGTTGCTTACGTGGGAGGTGTCCCTGCCAACCCCTCTCAGAGAGTGGGCAAGTGGGGCAGGAAGGGAGAGACTTGAGACCAGCAGTGAGTAGAAGATTCCTCAGAATGTGCTCTCAAGCCAGCTGGTCCATTTCTTCGATTCTCCAAGGCTGCAGTTCCCTTCTGAAGGGGAGGGGCCCTCTTGGTGACCATGACGTGGCTCAAATCGACAGGCAAGCCTCTAAACATGAGACCGAGATGCCAGAGAAAGGATCTGGATGATGAATTCACAGAGAGTTGTGATGGAGAAGGTCATGTTTACTGTTGATTTTTGTTACCCCCAGCTGTTGTTTCTCATAATTTCATCACAGATGGAATCTTGTCACAACTCAAGGTTTGGATAGCACTTCTCTTGCTATGAAACTTGATGCTGAATGTTTCAGATTTCTGCAGCTTTCCCCTGACCCTTTATCTGTTTACCCTCTATTTAAATTCTGGACTTTGCATCTTATTATAGTTAATTCTAAACATTCACTCTTCAGGTGCAAATCACACTCACAATGAAATATCCTTATGCAGTCATAAGGATGGTTAAGACTTAAAGAACTGACAATGCCAAGTGTTTACAAAGCATATGAGTAACCAGAACACTCAAACACTGTTAACAAAAACATAATGGCCTATCTTCTCTCTCCCTTATGGAGCGTCAGGCCAGGAAAGTGTCCTGCAGACCAGGATGGGAGAGCTCAGGGAAGCCACTGGGAACAGAGCTTCACCCCACACCTGGCAGCGCTGTTTACCTGCACTCTCTCTCGTGCCCTATGCAGCTGCCTATGAGGTCAGCATGCTGTTCCCTGCTGCTTACAGACAGACAAACTGAGGCACGGAGAGGGGGTGTGTGTCCTCTGCAAGAATGCGATCAGAATGTAGATAAGTGGATGGAAGAGCTGCTGGCTGATATGGGCACCCTGGACTCTAAGGCCTGAGGTGTAACACCTGCTTGGACTGTATCCCATAGGTGGATGGGATCCACCAAGAGCTTCTGCCAGTGCTTGGGGGGATCAGAACTGGGCTTCTGGGACCTCTCTTAGGCCAGCAAAAAGCTAAGAATGAGGCTCTGCTCACCTGTACCCAACCTGTGCCCTTTCTTACCAAGTTGATGGCCTCCTGGGGCTGCCTCTGAAGAGCTCTGCCAGCTTCCCTGGCAAACGTGTTCTGGCGTCAGCCAGGTGTGCCCACACACACACACACACACACACACACACACACACAAGCAGCAACGGCTGTCGGAGCCCCTGAAACTTACGTTTTCTTCCAGATCAGATATAGAGAAGTGGACTTGACGGCACTCCAACGGAGGGGGGAAGGGACCGCATCTGAGTTCTACTGGCCACACGCAGCCCCAGTTTATTTTCCACTGAAAATAGTAACTCATTTTTAGTCTTGTGAAATGCTGTACTTCGGGGAAAAGGCACAAAGACTAAGTGGCCCAGAATACGATGGTGGCCAAACGCTTCCTATGAATTCCTGTGCAACTTACTGCGACTCAGAGGAGAAGGAAGGAGACCCCAGCTCTCAGGCCTGCTGTTCTTCATCAGTGCCACCCTGTTCTGTGCTCACCCCGCAACATCCCTCTTCCTTTGCATTCCAACACAATGTATGAAAGAACGATGCTTGGTTTTGATGGCCCAGGTTTGTCCATTTCGAAGGAATGTCTAAGTGAGATTTACCAAAGATGTGCCTTGGGGGCTGTCCGAGGGGTGGGGAACCCGGGAACAATACAAAGACTGTGGGCCAGTGCAGCCCCAAACTGGAAGACTTCCAGCTGGGAAAGCGTGGTTAGGAGAGAAGACGTTGACTCACGGTGAGTGCCAACCTGGAGTAGCAAGGGCCTTGCACCCTGTTTCTCGGCTCTGGCTGCACCTTATAATCACCTGGGGCTTTCAAAGTCTTGTGCCTGGGCCCAGCAGCAGATGAGCTAAATCAGAAATGGAGTAGGACCAGGCAATTCCAATGTGCAGCCAGGCTTAAGAATCCCAGCTTAGACCAAGCACTTCTCAAACCTTTCATCCCAGGAACCCCTAACAGCCTTAAAATGGCCCAGGATCTTAAATAGCTTCTCCTATCATATTTACATTGGAAAATAAAACTAAGTAACTTATCAAATATTCATTTACTGGTTTGTTTAAAAATAACACTAATAAGCCCATTTTACATTCATGTAAAAATACATTTCTGTGAAAAATAGCTACCTCACAACACGGAAACCGTGTAGTGAGGAGAGTGGTGGTGTTTTACACTTCTGCGTCGCTCTTTACTCTCTGCCTCACTGTAGCCGGAGCCCCACCGCTGCTTTCGCCTCCAATCTGGGGCTCACGCTCTCGTCTCATTCCCCCAGCAGCCCTGATAGGGGACTCGCTAGCATCTGCTGATAAAAGAGGATGCCGAGACTTGGGGGATGGAAGCCCTTTGCCCAAAGACACGCAGCCGTGAGCGCTAGGGCCCCTGCCAGGACCGCCTCTGCCTGATCTAACCGCCCATCCATCTCTCAGCCGCTGCGCATGAGTTCTCCCCTGAACAGACAGAACAGGCACAAGGAACTGTACCTGTTCGCCTAAACTCTTCGAACTCCTCACAGGACTGTTACCCGGAACCATGCTCATGAGTCTCCCAAGGCCCACTTCATGCCTGCAGAATGTCCATTTTCTCGCGCTCTCGCCTGTGGTTATGCGTCTTTATTTGACTCAATGAGATTTCACATTCATGGGCTGCTTCCTGTGGTCAGGCATCCTTCTGAGCATTTCATAAACACTAACTCCCTTCATAAACACAGCTCCTCTATATTATAGATGCAGTTTTACTGCCATTTAACATATGAGGAAACTGAGGCTCAGAAAGGTGAGGCCACACAAAGCCAGGGTTTGGATCCAGGCAGTCTGGCTTCAGCTAAAGATCAGTATTCTTCTGTGTCCAGTGGCAAAGAAACTTGTCTGGTCTAAGGGAAGGCCATCTCAAGGTGAAGGGCTGCTGCCCGGAGCACTTGGTTTACCTTCCCTCTGTTTCCAAGCATCGGCCTTGGCAGTGGCCTCTGGAGCTGTCTGGCTGGCTCTACCATTGCCCAACACAAACGTAACCTGTGTCACCCTCCGCTGCCCCTCCACGCATGAGTATCATGACAATACCTACCCAGGGTAGGTTCTGTTATCTGCTCACAGCATCCTCTCCTCTGTACCTTTCCAGGTTCACTGTGGGTGATACGCTTCTCTTCCCTGTTGGTGATGGCTTTAGCCATTGACATGCTTCTGCCAGCGGAACGTGGGCACAACTGACAGAGTGTGAGCTCTCAATCAAGACTTCTGGAGACGTTGACGATCCCTAATCACTCTCTAACATTTCTGCCATCCACCAGGGAGAAAGCACGCTGGTGTAGCCATTGGTCTTAGAATGGGAAACATGGCGAAGATATAAATCTAGATTACAGCAGAGATGCCCCGACTTACAGGCCCATGACATAAAGGAACATACTTTTCCTTGGAAGCCTCTGAGATCTTGGGGCTATTTGTTACATGGCGTCATCGCGACATTAGTGGACTAGTGTGTGGCTGAGATGATGAGAGTGCGGAGTCGGGCATGTGGCCAGCCCCTCCTGCCCACGGCCTGGTACCAACCCCCGTTTAGGATGCAGCTGTTCGCTGCAGCCTCCATGGAGCCTGCTCTTTTTTCTCCCTTTCTCTGCTGAGCTTCTGTAGCTCACTTACCCTCCCCACCCAACAGCATGCGGTGCCCACGCTCCAACCTCGGAAGAGGTTTTCAGGGCCTGGTCGGTGGGAAACAGCAAAAGTGAATGGGGTTTTTCAACCTTATCTCAAATCCTCTTGGAGTGGCTGCTGGGTTTGTGTCCGATGGTGTTTCTGAAAGGGTTTTTTTTGTGGTTTGAGTGTGGAAGAAAAATGAGAACCGGGAAGGAAACAGGCTTGACTTTGTTAAGAAGTGTTCCAGGTTTCAAAGGAAACTTGAAAGTCAGTCCAGGCTCAGGGCCTGGCCGAAGATTTCAAACAGGTCCCAAGACTGTGCTGGGCGTGGAAGGAACCTGCGGCCCCCGAAGGTGGGTCGGACCCCTTCCTGAGCCCGCTGGCGCTCTGCTTGCTTCCTCGCATTGACCCCATGCACCAAACAGTGATTTACTAACCCGGGAAAGCAGCCCACCAGTCCTTTTCAGATCATCTACAGAAAGCAGTGGGGTAGAATCTGCTGTGAGTCAGTCCTTCAGTAAGAGCTGTGTGATCCCAGACATGTTACCTAAGCTCTCTGAGCCTCAGTGTCTGCATCTGTAATACGTGTGTACTGGTAACACGTGCCTCATTAGGTTGTGGTGAGAACAAAGTGAGAACAAGTGGGTACAGCTCCTGAGCCCCTTCCTTGGGTCTAATGTTAGCTATCAGGACTGTGGTCCTTACCTTTCTGTTTAAAGGGACACCAGTCTCTTCCACTTGCCCCCTTAACTCTGACTCACAGTGACCCCTGCTAAGCTAAGCTAAAATGCCCTCTGTTTGTTGACGTTTCTCATCTGGAATTAAGATGTAAGATGTGCTCTGTGTGGACAAACAGAGAAGAACCTTTCCCTTCTGAGGAAAGTGGGAAATTATTCCATGGTACCAGGCAGTATAATTAAAAAGAATGGAATGAATGGCGCAAAGGGAAAAGCTAGCTGGATACGAAAACCTTTTGCACTGGTAACAGCTACTAGAGGAAATGGCGACGGGTCCACGCCGTGAGTCAGATGAACAGGCTGGGAAAAATACTGGCAATTTGCAATTTCATGGGGGTGTGCTTGCCGGACAGAGGGATGGTGAAATGTTAGTGTCCGGATGGAGAAGGGAGCGGCGAGGTAGGTGCGATGCACACGAGCCGTCACACTCACACGCAGGGCCTGTCACACAGAGGCTGACGGTATAACTGCTACAGGTCCTTGCAACCCAGCTGGACCACTTTATCCTGCTAAATCCCAAAATAACACAATTATGGACCATAACCTCCAGTCGGGCACTGTAAAAGATTCCATTCTATTGAAGGAGGGGCTTTAAAATAATCTATAATAAATCTAAATAATAATCTGTATTCATAAAAGGCAACCTATCTTCTTTACTTTTCATGTCAACCAAGAAATCACTTTCCAGAACATTCCCCTCCCCATCCCCAATTCTCTTTTCCCAGACAAGATAAGTGCCTCGGGAATGTGCGAGACTTGAGGTGTGCTGAGATCATGCCTCAATTTAAGCCCTTCACAGGGAAGGACCTGCTTCCTTCTTTAATTTGTTTTAATTCTTCATTATCATTACTTGGGATATTCTGGAGGTTTTGCATTCTGAAATTTCCTTTTGCCTTCTCATTTTAGAATTTCCCCAATAAGATGAGAAGTTTGGGGTCCGTTTTGAGAATGGTGTCAGCAAAAAAGAAAGAAAATGGGGGAAAACCTCTCTGCCTTTCAACACCCACACCATCTTAATCCACATAAATGGCTTCTTTACTCTTGTTTTGGAGACAGTCACAGAAAATCCTTTAACTGCACCTTTTGCCGATTTGAAGTGTTTCTGTGCGGCTCAGGATTAAGTGTTTTAGGGCAAGAAGGTGAGGAGATGGGGCCTCGTCCGGACTTGGCCACACATCCTGCTGACACGGGGGCTTAAATGCAGGCCCGGAGAGACAGACGAGCTCCGCGGAGACAATGCCGCACTGAAAGACTTAGGCCGACGGACTCGTTACAGCAAACGGGGATTTCTCTGCTCACTGAGTAAGTGCTGTGCAGCCAAAGGGAAACTGAGTCAAGGAATGTTAATTACTTCTGGTACTGTCCCATTTAACCATGGATTAACCCTTATTAGCAAGTGGCTTCATAAGACTAATTTGCCCCAGAGAGGAGGCCGGCCATGCGTCCATGCGCTGGTCACCGCTCTTTCCCAGAATCGCCCGAGTGGAAGCGGAATCCCGCGGTAATCCCCGACCTCACTTTAGTTAATTTCAACCTCCTGCACAAGCGCTTTTCCCCAAAGCCAGCAATAGGAGATGAAGAAAGCCGGGCTTGGCTTTATCCTGGCCTTGCCAAGATTTTTTGCAAAGATAAGAATGAGGCCTGCAAGGTCTCCACCTCTGCGCCCCTGCACCCTGCAGACTCCAGAGCCTTGGAGAAGGAGGCAGAGTTTTCCCTGGAAACGGTGTTTCCTCACTCTTCCTTGCAGGCTGCAGAGGGATACCACCACACCGCCATGCCTGCACCTCAGACATGTGCTCTGGGTACTGGCAATAAGTGTCGGTGGGGCCTTGTTCTAACAGCTAGAGTTGGACGTACAGCAGGAAAAGGAGGTTGCTCTAACTTGGTGTAGGTTCTTGCAAAGAACCCGGGCGCCTTGCCTGAGCTCTCTGAACCCTACTGGGATGCAGGAAGATGAGGAGCCGCTTTGCAGGGCGATTTGGGGCTTACAACCTCTCACAGCGTCCTCCCGCATTTAGCGACATGCTTGAAGCTCAGCGGCTGGCGTTGAGATTACAGTGCACCAAAAGGTGCGCCCCCAGTGGTGGGAGGGCATGCAGAGTTGTTCCAGGGCTTTTTGGGAGTCCCACCTAGATACAGCATCCCCTTTTTTTCTTCTTTGTCTCCTGGACTGACATGGAGCAGATTCTGCGGAAATAACTGGGAAGAGGCCTGAGAGTCCGCACCCTCCTTTTACTGGAGATCAACTTGGGGGAAGGGGGAGTGGTTGGCAGTAACCCTGAATCTGCCCTTAATGGGAATTAACAAAAAGGGGCTCCCTGAGCTCACCGAGGGCTCAGGGGGCTTGAAGGAGCCGGCTCGCCTGGGGAATAGATAATGGTCCCCAGATTGACTCCTGGTGGCTGCGCCAGGAACTGCATCCAGAGCTGGGGGAGGGGAGAGGGCTGCCCTTTCCTTCCACTGGGTTTTTATTAATGCATTGGTTTTTATTTGAGTTTCCTCGTGTAAGCAAGTGAACAAGACAAAAATTCAAAACACCTGGTAGTTTGAAACTTACTCATTAAGAAAAACCCCTGCTAATAAATACGATCGCAAAAAAGATGAAGTCCAGATGAACCACAGCTGCCGGTTCAAGTGACAAATTCGCATCCCTTTCTTCTCTCTGAGTGGGGAAAGGGGAAGGTATCAGCAGTTTAAAGTCGTTTAATGCGGATTTTCATCAGTGTTATCCTAAGCGGAATCACTGTTATCATTGGAATAACATTTGCCCAGCGTCAGCGTTGGCTCTGTGCATGTGGCGACCACATTGTCTTAACCAGCAGTCGGGGCAGCGTGGCCTGACCAGGAGGGAGGCTTCCCGGGGCGCGTGGGGTGGGGACTGGTGGACGGGAGGACAGGCCTTGACCTTCTGTTAGGTGGCGTTGTCTTACTCTCCTACACTTGTTACATCGGAATCATAAGTGACTATTACATCAGAATGGAAAGGGAATCTGCATATTTCTAAAAAAATACCGCAGATTATTCTTTTGCACACAAAAGTATGCAGCTCGTTAACAAGGAAAATCCAACGTGTGAAATGCATCCAGGCCAACACGCTCAAAAGGAGCTTCTGGAATGATCTACTTTTTTCTTCCTGTGCTCTTTTCTGGAGAACAGACCAAGAACTCTGTCATGAAGATGCAGAACTGGAAGAAGTCTGAGGTGAAGAGAAACAGACAGAAGACAAAGTGAGCCCAGACGGGACCTGAGGAACATGTCAATATCAGTGACCATCATGATGACAATGACAATCACGACAGCTAGCCTTCAGGACTAGTGCACAGGTGCTGAGGTTCTCCCTTATTTAAGCCTCCCAACAGCCCATGAGGTCGATGTTATTATCACCCCCAGCTCACAGATGAGATGGTCGAGACTGATGAAGAGAGTGTTGCTAGTGACGGGAACAGAGTGGGAGTGCGTGGCCGTGACGCTCCGTGGACATGTGTGACTGTCCCGGTGCCCCTGGACAAGCTGGGAGATAGGCAGGCACCGGCACAGTGGTGTCCGAGCCATGTGCCTGCCTGAAACCCCATTGTTCCCGCTGCAGCCTCCACTCCTGAATTCACCTGCTCGGTGGTGGAGATGAGGTCAGGGGGTGGAGGTGACCTGAGGTGGCGACAGTGACAGAATTGCCCTGGAGGTGGTAAGCTAGGGTGCGGGGCATTAGAGCAGGAGGACACAGAGGGAGGTGGGGCAGCAACCACAGGCTGGAAAATGAAGCCAATTTTCTGAGATGAGAGGGCTCGGGGCTGGAATGAGGGGCTCACAGATCACCAACCCCGGGGTTCCTCGTTCGTGAGCACGTTTGAGGGTTAGAAGCCCTTCTGCGGCTTCTAAGACTCTGAGAACCGGGAGAAATGTGTATGTACACATTCCGGCCTGCTTCAGGAGACTGGAAGGCCCCGAGGAAACCCAGCACCTGGGTCCTCTGGGCTAGGGCACCCTGCTCCCGAACAAGCCCACTTCACTGGGGTGGCAGTAGGCGTAGTGGGTAACAAGAGTCTAATGACCTGGTCCGCATCCCAGCTCTGTAACTTACCTGTGCAGGCTACTTGACATCCTGTGCCTCGGTTTCCCCACCTGTCAAGATGGATATATGCTAATGCCTACCTCACAATTATCGTTGGGATGTTCAAATAAGGTGATACAGGCAGACAAGGGATACGTGCAGTCAGCGATTACTGTTAAAATCCGGCAATTATTATTGTTGTAATTGTCACTGTGATTATTGTTTTCATTGACGTGCAGACCTAGGTCCAGAGAGAGAAAGTGATTGGCCCGGGTTCACACAGTGACAAGGAGCCCGCGTCCCATTATGCCCCTTACTTTAGGGCTTGGCCCAAGCTCCCTCATTCCCTATGACAGCTCTTTTCTGCGTGGAATTCTCTGGGGCGGAGAGCAGAGGCATTGAATACCGCAACACCCCCTGCCGCCTGGGTTCCCTACACACCCTCTGCTGAAGGAGTTTCCTCCACTCCCAACTAGAAGAGACCGTTTCAGGGTTTTCCCCATCAGAGACGTGATGACTGTCTAGATGGTGAAGTTTCCGTCAAAACTGGAACTCCGAATGGGGCTGGCACGAGCCACCTGAAGTCAGAAGTGTCTGACAGACAGAACGACCTTGTGGCTGTGTGGCTGTGATCTTAGGAAAAACAGGCAAATCAAGCCTTGATTCTTCTGACTGCCATGCTCCTCCCACTGAGTGGGAAGCCATCCGCACTCAGAACTTCTCCCAGTCCTCTTGGTAACCTGTTCAGGGTTCTGAGTCTTTGGGTGGTAGAACGTGGCTAGACGCCCTAGCTCAGGGTTGTACCTCAGCCTCCACGCATGTCTCAGGGATGCGGGCACAGTTGGGGCCAGTCAAACAGAAGGGAGCTGCAAGTTCGCAAGAAGACCAAGTTGTGTGATTCTGCACTCCAATCTTGCCTTGAGACTGCCCAGTGTCTCCTGTGAAGGCAATAGCTGGCCAGGCAGTGTATTTGGAGGCTGGGAAAAGGACAAAAGGTCGGCCAGTGCGTAGGGAGGGCACGGAACACATGTGGATCATGGGTAAATTTTAGGATCGAATGCTCTGAAAATGTTCCACGTCTTGTTGTCTACCAGTAGTGGGTGGAGAGATTTGGATAAGACGAGCAGCTGCTTGAATCCCTTCCATCGAAGATTCTGGTGGGGTGGTTAGTGACCTCTAACTTCCATTGCCACTTCCGCCCTGTAGATTTTAGCAGACACTGGGGGTAGAAGCATACCACCTTCTCATTCATAGGTTTTCCATCCAGACTAACTAGGAAATAATGAGGAACTTGCAAAAAATCCCTCAGGAGGTGTTTCCAAACCAAAGAGGTTAGAAGTATGTGTTGTTCCCCTATTCGGAACTTCTGAATAACTTGAGGTTAATTCGGATGAAGAGTTTGCAGGATAATATCTGGTCTTTGGCTAGCTGTGTCCACGGGGATGTCCAGGAAAGGCTACAGTGGACACCCTCTAGTTGGCTCTGCTTATTCTGGATCAGGTATTGCTTACGTGGTTGCGGTCCATTTGGGGCTGGCATCTCGAGTGTGGGCTCTGGAGCCTGCTCTCTGGGTGTGAGTTCTGGCTCCTCATGTCCTTGCTGTGCATCCTTGGGAAAGTCAGTTAACCTCTCTGTGCCTCAGATTCTTCATATGTAAAGCAGGGATATTAAAGGCACCGCATCTAGTGTCTGGAAAATGAAATGGAGTGGTACATGCAAAGTGCTTCACCCAGTGCTGGGTGCAGAGTAAGCACTCTCCCAGGATACATTATTACTATTGTACTTACAATCATTATCCAGATGGTACCCATTAAAAAACAATGCCAGAGCCCCGGCTAGTGTGGTTGGAACATCATCCTGTACAGCAAAAGGTGGCGGGTTCAACTCCCAGTCAGGACACATGCCTAAGTTGCAGGTTCGATCTCCTGTTGGGGTGCATAAGAACCCAGTCCCGGTGTGGACAGATGGCAACAGATCAGTATCTCCCTTTCTCTTCCTCTCTCTCTCTAAAGGAATGAACAAATGTGCTTTGGTGGGGGCTGCATTGCTGCGATCCTACCTTCTCTTCTGTAGAATAGAAAGAGCTTGAGGTGGGAGGAGGCAGTACCAGGGAGAGAAACTCATGGGAAAATGTCACAAGTCTTTCTGAGACAATTTGCTCCATCTATGAAACTGGGTACTTCCAACCTAATCCAGTCGTTGAGCTCTTGAGGGTGTCAGGTGTTAATCTGGGGCTCCACCTACATGTTCTTCAAGCAAACCTTTTCCTGCCTGAGCTGGTGTCCCCTTCTGACCTCAGAGTGAACTTCTTTGCCAGTCTTTTGGGGAATTGGTGTGTGTCTTATTTGGGGTTCCCAAAGCTGTCCTGAGACAAGGATTCTAGCGCGAGTCGTTTACTTGGTGAGATGACCCCAGGAAACATCAGTAGGGGAGTGTGCAAGCGGAGAGGTGACCAACAGAAGGGCAGGAGCCAATTGCGGAGGAGGTGGGAGGAGTCATTATCAAGCAAGCTAATCTGGGAAAGGAAGTAGAGCAAAAACCTGAGAATTACCCCACCCAAGAAGAAGGAGCTGTATATGCCGACTCTCGTCCGTCACTGGTGGGGGCTACTCCTGGGAATGCAACTCCCCACGTGTGTGGGCAGGACAGCCCTCCGCCATGGAGATGTGGATGCCAGGAGTTGGAGGAGGTTAGGGTAAGGGATGGCGTCTGCTATGAGGCCCTTGAAGAAAATCATTCTGGCCCTGGCTGGGTGGCTCTGTGGTCGGAGCGCCATCCTGTACACCAAAAGGCTGCCGGTTCAGTCCCTGGTCGGGGTGCGTATGAGAGGCCGCCTGTGGATGCCGCCCTCTGGCATCCACGTTTCGCTCTCTGTCTCTTGCTCGCAAATCAGTCAAACAGATCCTCGGGTGAGGGTTAAAAAAAGAAGAAAAAACAATCACTCTGCTTTTCTCCAGCTCACCCAGACAGACTTCTTCCTGTTTTTATTCCTTTGGCATTTATAATGCCAGTTTCAATGGCAACCCACAGCTGCCCTGCAATTGTACTTGTGACTTGTTTTTCTGGGTGTATCTTGTACCCTGTGTGTATGTGCTAAGTTCCCTTGAAGGCAGGAGCACGGTTTTTCCTCGTGCTCAAAAAACAGGACACGAATTACGTAGACGTGTTCCTGTGTTTCCTCTGTGCCTCGGTTCCTCGGTTCCGCTGCAGAATAGTCTGAAATTGTCCACCCTACTTCTCCCTCCTTCCTCCTTCTAAAGGAAAGTCTTCAGTGAATGAGCAGCCAGATCTGGAGCAGAATAATGGGAGGAGGAGCTCCGAGTTGAGACAGTTGGGGAAGGAGTTAGTGTGAAAAGCCGGCGCGGCGTCTGGTCGTGCAGGGACAGGAGGGACACCGAAGGGCCTTTGGGGGCGTTGCACCCAGGTCCCTTTGTGGATCTGGAGAACTGTGTGTAAAGGGCTGGAGCTGTTCTGCCATTACTTTTGATGCCTGTACTGTGTATCTTTAATTGTTTTTGGAGACGGAACCACATCAGTCTGGACTTATAAAAGCTCCAACTGTATTTTCCAGAGGGCAAAATGTGTATGCTGTAGGTAACCAGTGAATGCTTATTGAATGAATTAATGGCTATAGCTATGTATGAACTTTTTAAGAACTATAATTACCATAGACACCCTCTAGTCTAGGGGTCTGACGCTCAGATGCCTTTATAACATTTCTAGATAAAGTACAAGATGACCAGTTAAATTTGAACTTCAGATTTAAATGAATACATGTATACATTTAATATCGGTACCTCCCAAGTACCACATGGGATACATGTTTCAAATACTACATATACTGAATTTGCTACACCTGGCAGTTCAGGTTTAGGACAAGTGCCATCCTGAAATTTCAATCGAGTGGAGCAGGCCACTGGACAATAGGGAGTGGTGGGATTTGGGGAAGTTGTAAAATCGGTGAGCACACGTCCTAGTACATTTCTAACAAAAAAAAAAAAAAAACAACACTTTATGGGCAAAACAAAAGCGACACTTGTCAGCCAACACTCTTATTTTAAGGGAGGAATCTGAAACGCAGAGAGGGGTGCAATGGGCCTAAGGATCCCCAGTTGGTTGAGACCAAGATGAAGCTGGAGCCCAGGTTCCTGCTCTCCCAGCATTATCCCCCCGTCACTGCGTCACTGTGGGGGGGGGGCGATGTGTGCTCCAAATGTACGCCTTAGGTGCTGCCCCTCCCCCCTTCAAAGGGGCAGATGATGAATGACTCTTCAGGGTGACAGCAATTTCATGGGTCACTAGGTAAAGCCAGTTCGCATTTTCCCCAAGATGCAGCCACCACCGGACTCCAGGCCATGGGGTGGCTTCCCTGGTCTCCTGTGGCATCTGACAGACACTGTACCTTTTCTTCCTGATGCAGCCAGCTGGTTTTTTAATTTTTTTTTTTTTTTTGCCATTTGAGGTGTTCTTGATAAGGTAATAGTACAACAGTAATATTATGTAATATGATTCAACATCTTGGGCAAGTTATCTCCCTTTTCAGAGTCTCAGTTTCCTCATTTGGAAAATGAAAGAGTTGGACAGATGGTCTCTAATGAGCGTGGCCAGGTGCCTCAGTTTACCCGGGAAGGTCCTGGGTTGTGCCTGTTGCCCCGTATAGTCATCAACTGTGTCCCCATCATGCCCTCCAAGTTGTCCCAGTTTGTATGAAACATTAACTACTCCTCCAGCCCGTGGTGTGCTGGAGTCACTCACGCTGGCTTTGCAGAGCTATCTGTGCATGTGTCCCTGCTCCACGTGCGGGGAGGTCACAGAGGTAGCCTGAAACTGGCCATAGCAAGAGTATTTACACCACGGTCACGAGCAAGCGCCGCCCACCAGGGCTTCCTGCCAGGGATCTGGTTGTTAACACTTAACAGCACACCAGGAACTGTAGTTCTCATGCCCGAAGACGGCTGTGCACACGTCTCTGGACGAACGGCCAGGTTGTCAGTGGGTGAACATCTGACAACAAAATGCATTTTAAAAAGCTATTTTGGTGACAATTCGGTTGACATGATTAATATTCTAGCTCTTCCAGGGAACCCAATGTGTGTCCACTTAACTCAATGTGTGTCTAGGTCCTCAATGGTTATAATGACTAGAAAGCAAAGTCCCCTGGCTTGGGGCTCATTTTTCTGTTTCACCCACTGGTGTTGCTGGACTGACCCAGCTCTTATGGGACATGTCTTGACTGAAGCAAAGACTTTCAACAAAGCTTTGAAAGCCCCCTGTTCTGTTCTTGGGAAAGGAACGACCTGGAATTGCATTCCCAGGTCTCCAGCTGGCCAGTTGGGTGGCCGTGTCACTTGATCCCAGTGGCCCATCTGAAAAAGGAGGGTTAACTGCAGCCTTCTCCCCTTGTGGAGAGGCTGCCGGGGAGCCCAGCCCTGAGCCTGACCTTCCTTCCCGGGTCTTGGCCATCAGACCGGGGGGCTTATCTCCTGATGGGGAGATTCTTCCCCACCCCACCCTTGGGCAGGGGCACAGCTACCCCCCACCCTCCAAGAGGGCTTGCCTGAAATATGCCATAAACAGAGCCACTCCCTCGACCTCCTGACCTCCACACATCATCAGCAGGGAGCCAGAGACCCAGAGAGGCATGAATGCTGAACGTTCACAGAAGCCGAACAGGAATGAGGATTCCCGACTCCCAAGAAGGGTGAAATCCAAGCAGCCTAGAACCAAATAACTGTAAAGGCCTTTAGAGGTGATAAAGTCACCCCAACTCAATTTACAGATGGGAAAACTGAGGCCGGGAGAGGCAGGGCCGGGTAGCAGCAACGTGGTGGTGAAGCATAGAGAGGGCTGTCATCAGACCCGGTGCCCTGTGAGCCCTGGCCCTGATGGGGCACGGCCTTGGACCAAGTGCGGAACCTTGTGGGTCTCAGTTTGCTATTCTACAAAATGGGGAGATTAAGAGTCTCTGCATTTCAGGGCTTTGAGATTTGGAGGAGCACATGGGATGAAATGACAATGCAGCATGGTACTGGGCCTGTGGCAACTTGCTCAGGGAAAATTGTCTGTTACTGTTATTTTTATTTTTATTTTGCAGCAGCTGTACTTTGTTGCTTCTCAGCATCTGTTCTCCTCCTCCCTTCCTAATAGGAGCCTGACCCTCTCGGCCATGCGGTCCTTGTGGGCTCTGGGGTGTTTAGGGGCAATTACATCCTCCATCTTCTTTGACACTGTCATGGATTTAAGAATGGGGTTATGACATCAGTTAGAACAATCAGAGCAAATCTCAGGACTTGGGTTGGATGAGGTGGGGTGACACCTCCTCTCTTCTCCTACAGGTGAACAGGGAAGCATGGAATCCTGCTACAGCTGGAAGCTACCTGAATATCATGAGGGAATTCATTCTAAAGGGGAAGCTGCCACAAAGAAGAAGAAGCGCAGCCCTGATGACAGTGGCATCTGCTGGAACAAGCTGGTCCTGAAGCCCACCCTATCTGTGACTTCCCAGTCCCTTTAAAAGGGATAAATTCCGATAAATTCCCTTTATTGTATAAACCAGTTTGGGTATCTGCTACTTGCACCTTAACTAATCCACTAAAATGCATTTCCAAGGTCAGGCAGTACCAGTGCTCAACATGTTTAGCTTTCTAGCTAACTGTGATAGGGTAGGAAAAGCATCTCAGACAGCATTTAACACATACAGTCACTCCATAAAAATTAATGGTGTTCCCTTCCTTCACTCCCTATTGTATTCAAAGCAATTTCAACGACCCCATCAAAAATTAGATTTCCAGACTACTCATGGAGAAACATACTCGTTAGTCTGGACTATTTGGGGCTTTTTCAAGTAATTGCATGCCTTGGGAAATATTAATACAATGCCTTTATTTCTCCCTTGAGACAGAATATGTGACACACTAACCCATTTGGAATGCAGTGAAGCCCTCAAACACTAGCTGCAGTTAGGTTTAAAATGGGAACTGGTTATGCTCAGTGCAGATGTTAAGAATTGCTCTTCCATCATGCCACTTGCTGCTTGGGACTCACCAGAGCAAAGGTAGTGACTCCGGTGGAAAAGGCGTTTTCTTAGGTGGGCAGGCAGCTCTCCCCTCCATGGTGTGATTCAGGGACGCGGGCTTCTCTGTTCCGCGGCTCTGGTGTCCCACAGCTGGAGTTTGTCACCAGCACTGTGTGGACCACATGGAACTCAGGAGGTCCATGACCGAGATGGGAAAAATAGTGTGCTGTGATTTTCACTAATGTCTAACTGAAACAGAGCCTTTGCTTTCTATAACGAACACAGGCAACAAGCTAGAGTAGCCTTAGCGACACCAGAAAACCTTCTTGACTGCAGAAATCAGGTATTTTCCTTTCACAGTTCAGTTGTCAATATCTTGAAACTTTGTCTATTCTCATCTGAAATTACAGTAGCTCTGACATTCTGTTACTCAGTGAGTTGGTAAAACAGTGCACATATTACTATATCATAGATGTTTCTGTGTTGTTGCAATGCTCTTCTGTGGCCCAGACAAGCTGGTTGGTATATCTATTGTTGTCGTTGTGTCATTATTATGCCCCAGATGTTTGTTTCCCTGTCGATTTCTCCAAATAGACTGCAAGGTCCTTGATAAAAAGGGCTGTGTCGATCCATCTTTATTTCCAGAGTTGCGCACAAGGTTGAGAATCAAATTGGAATCCAGCAAATATTGGGACAGTGAATAATGATAATGTCAGTTATTTTTATGACACTTCTGTCCCTAGGGGAGGCAAGGTGACAGGCCTTCTAGCAAAATGCTCTTTCTCCAGGTACTGGGACATGCTGTTCAACACGGCTCCATCCATACCTCTGCTTTCCAGTGAGGTTTGCCTGCTCCGTCAACTCGCTGGAAATCAGTCACGGGTACACACTCATGTGCGCACACCCGCATCAGCCAGACGCTGCCTCCTTCCTCCTCCGACTCCCATCCTGCCTGCAAGAAGGATATTTATGATTTTTAATAAATTTGGACCACAGCTAATTAGGCTCCTCACCCACTCCCCTGAGCCTGCCGAGGGGACGTGGCGGCTGATGTTTCCTATCTCCGAGCGCACAGAGGCCACGCATGCCACGCCGATGAACTCACGGGGACTGGGCTCTGCCCTGCTGCCTGGGAGAGCGCTCAGCTTTCAAACCAGATTAAAAGAAAACAAGAGCGTGGCCTGTCCCCAGCTCAGGAGCACAGAGTTATGCACTTCACCGAAGCAGGAATGTGGCCCATTAATTACTATGTCGTCAATTAATTACTATTTGAAATACGGCCCCTGGCTTGTGATGGACACCCCTCCACCCCGGCAGAGAGGGGAGTGACTGTGCTAATGAGCTGACTTAGCTCTCCTGGCGTGGAAAGGTGTCCTGATCTTCGCTCTGGGTGTCTTGGGGCTGCCTCCTGGGAGGGGAGTGGGGCACCCACCAAGGGCGGGGGCACTTTTGCGTAAGGAAGAGCAAAGATCCAGTAGCGCATCTCCCGAACCTGTTGAGTAACAGTGTTAAGTGAAGGGCAGGGGTCATCCAGGGGACCAGGCCAAATCACGGCAGGCAACTTAGCTCCGGGGCAGTAGCTGGCACACGGCACTGAGGCTAGCGTGCTTGGTGGTGGGAGGTGGGCAGTACGCCTCTTCCCTAAAGGGGGTTGAGGGACCTCATCTTTAAGAAACAGTCACAGGCAAGATGCTTACTCCTGATGGACAGGAAGGAGCAGAGGCTGCAGTGGGAGGGGGGCCACAGTGTCATTCC
The DNA here is from genome assembly GCA_039655065.1 of Glossophaga mutica. Taxonomy (NCBI): domain Eukaryota; kingdom Metazoa; phylum Chordata; class Mammalia; order Chiroptera; family Phyllostomidae; genus Glossophaga; species Glossophaga mutica. The sequence goes on from CM077315.1 coordinate 29,851,120, forward strand.
GGTGTCCCGCACCTGGGGCCCACTCACCAGCAGAGGGACCTGGGCAGTGACTTAGCCGGCCTGGGTCTCATCTTCCTCCTCCGTGTACTGAGACGGTGCTGAGGAGGGCCTGGCTCCTAGCACGACTGGGAGTATCACATACACTTGTCCTTGCCTGGATTTAGAACAAGCCCAGGCACAAATGGAGGTGTGAGGACATGTTATTTGTTTCAGGGTCATGCGTGCCACCACGCCCGTGCTGCAGGAACTGCTGGTGAAAGTTAGGTTTCGAAACCCACGGAAGGTGTCCACGGTCGCAGCGTTCGGGCAGCTCTGACCCTGTGCTACGCTGACTTGGGGACGATCGCCTTCAGTTCTCCCGAGACACCAGCAGGCACGCTAGCCAGCCCGAGTCACGGGTGAGGAGCTCAGACTCCGAGAGGTTCCTACATGAAGTGCTGAAACTGGACCGCAGGGCCAGCTGGTTCCCAAGTGTGACCATGGGGCCAACTGTCCGGCGGTGCGGTTATTTCACCTTCTAAGACAAGAGCATCCTGTGCCCCTTTTTGGGGACACTTTTGATTAAAGCAAAAAGACATAGGGAAGATCTTAAGTTCGATAAGTTTGGCCAGGTGGACACACCCGTGTGACCCTTCCCCAACTTGAGAGCCAGACTCGTTACCAGGCTCTGGAACCCATCTGGCACCCCTCCCTGGTCGCCACCCCTGCAGGGAGGTCTCTGTTCTGACCAGTCTCACAAGAGATGGTTCTGGCTGTTCAGAAACCATCTCCCAGCCGAAGCAGACCACCAGACAGCGGGCGCTCTTGACGTCCAGCCTCTGCCATGTGACACCAGGCCTGTGAGATCCGTCCAGCCCTGCGTAGCAGCTCTGGCCTCTCCGCAATAAACTGGCCCAGCGCACTTTCACTCTAAATACTGTTGGGGACTCCAAAGAGCTCATTTATGTATTTTGTTTTGTTTTGTCTGTGACTGCTTACTGAACTATAAAACAAAACTGAGAAATTTTAAAAACCAATTTATTTATTAGTTCATTTGGAATAATAACAAACTCATTACATGTTATTATAAATAACATGTTTTTAATAAAAATAACTATATTTTCAGAATATGCAGTGAACTGAGTGGCATTGTTTTTCCTTCTTACAGACCTCTGGGTCTCACTCAACAGCACAGAGCTGGATGCTTGAGGCGGCCCCTAGTTCTGTCTGTTTCGCCGCACGTCACGCAGCTTCCGAATTCTCCTCCAGACACGTGTGCGATGCGGGCGAAAAAGCAAACAAGGTCTTGGTGAGGTTATGAACGTCGTATTGATTTCTCAGATGCCCAGAAAGAGTGTCGGAGACTCCCCGAGTCACTGGACCTCACTCTGGGACTCTGTGCGGTACCCTATTCCTGTGCGTGACACGTCACACTCTATTCTCCATTCTCATGTTGATGGACATTTGAGCGGCTTCCAGTTTTTATGCTATCGTGAATGCATTTTCTGTGGACATTTTTGTATATGCCTTTTGGTAGACACACACACGCACACAATTTTGTTGGATACATACCTCGAAGCGGGGGAGTGGCACATTTAGGTTTAGTAGATCTTATCAAACTATTTTCCAAAGTGGTTATTCCAAGTACTCACTCCACCAGTGGTGTATGAGGTTCTCATTCATCTTTCTCCTCTTCTATTAAAATAGTTGATCTGATCATAGAGAGCAGGAGGAGAGGTACATTTTTAAAAACATAATCTGAGATTTTCCAGAGTTGCTAGGTTGGTACACAGAGTTTCTGAATATACTTTACCCACGAATGGTAAGATACACCACCCAGTGGCATTTATTAACTCTGGGATATCAACTTTGCTACAATAACACTAAGCTACAGACGTTGTTCAGATTTGCCCAGTTTTTCCACAAGGGTCCTCTCTCTGCTCCAAGAGCCCACTGAGGATGCCACCTTACACTTAGGGGTTGTGTCTCCTTAGGCTTAGGTTTCTTAGACTTGCTTCCTCTTTTATGGCTGTGACACTGAGGAGTCCTGGTCAGGTATTTTGTAGAGTCTCTCAACATGGGTTTGTCTAATGTTTGGTCATTATTAAACTGAGGTTATGAATTTGGGGAAGAATGTCACACACGTGATGTATCCTTCTCACCTCATCTTATCAGGAGCCCCATGCCATCAACACAGTTTTTCACGGGTGACTTCGACCCCATCACTTCATCCCTGGAAAGTCCCATCTCTTCCTGGCCATGCTCTGTATGGTTGGAAGAGAGTCGCTGCGTCCAGCCTGCATTTCCGCTCTACCTCTTGGAGGGCAGAACGTCAAAGACAGTGTGGCCATGTGCTAGCACCATAAGAGTGATCAATGCATCTTCTAGGGAACACACTTGGAGGCTCTGCAACTATTCTCCTTCTCTCTAAAGTCCTACCTTCTCATTTTAGCATCCATCAGTGGGCCCTCCTGATGGTGATTCCTTATTTCCCTCATTCCTTGTACATTTATTATTTGGAATTCTTCTGTAGGAAAGATTTCCCTTCTTCCTTTATTCATTTATTCAATCATCTATCTATATCACCATGAGCTCATGGATATTTATTTTATTGTTTGAGTCATAATCCAACACTCGTGTTATTTATTTTGTTGTTCAGATTGTCCTAGTTTGGCCATTGGAAGATCTTTTGGGTTAACTTCTGTGTCTTTTTGCCATGGTCCATCCTTTACAAAAATACTTTCTTACTTTCTGGAGTGATGAGATACTCGAGGTTTTATATGTTCTGTGCCCAGCCTTCAAATCAGACCTCCAAGGAGCCTCGAACCGGGTTCCTTTACAACCTTCTCTAGATGCACATTGATTGCTTATGGGTGGGGACTGCTATGTAGGATATCCTGATTTCTAAAGGGTAAATTCGAAGCGTCATTTTGTTCTATGACCTGCTGAGTGTGTGTTTTACGCTGTATCTTTACAACACGATCTGTTTTCCCAGTAACTTTCTTTCACCAGAGTAATGCTTACTTATAAAGTACCCACAGATTGCTCTGCGTTGGGCGCAGCCTGTGGTTGAGGATTCTGGAGGCAGCTGGGGGCTGGGGGAATGGGGACAGCAGTGGCTGAGTGTACAGGTATGTCCACCTTCTCCATGACTGGCGTGAGGTGTGTTGACCAGGTCCCTACCCTGGCTAATTTGGCCATTAGCATGTCAGAAAGTGATGCCATCATGCAGGGTGACTGTGCTGGCAGACAAAACTACATAGTACAAGCGCCTAGGAATTCTACCCCTTAACCTTTCTCTGTGCCACCCTCCACAGGGCTGACACACTGAGTGGATACAAGTCTAATTCAGCAATGACGATTTGGACCTGAGACGTTACCCTAAACACACGTGAAAGCATAATGTGTGGATGTAGGAGATGCGGATCTCTCGCAGGGGAGGACACAGCTCTCCTCTGCGGGAATGGCGGCTTCTGGCTTCACCCCTGGGCAGTGGTTCTGGGCTCCTGTGGCCATCCTTTTGGCTGCCCCAGGGCCCCCAAATGTCGATGTCCTTTGACAGTTTCTCCATGAAGTGAGCAGTGTGACCTGGGCATGTGGGCCACCTCTCCATTTGGGTAGGAGTTAGCAATTTGCACACACATCTGTTCTCCCGCCCAGAGAAAGGCGCGGACATCTGAGGGGTGGGACCTTAGAGGTAGAATGGCATTTCCATGTTGGTGGCTGCGGTGTTTTGGCAGCAAAGGAACTAGAAAGGGTCTCTCTCCGGGTGAGGGTGCCTTCTGATACCATTAGGCCATGTGACTCTGACCCCCTGTGGTTCCCTGGCTCAGGAGCTGTGCATTTGTCACAGGGCAGTGATGGGACCCCCCACCTTGCAAGGGCGACATATGGCTGAGGAATTCACATCACCAGGGCCCCACCCTGGGAACTCCCGGTTCCCAGATTCATTAGTTAAACTGACCGCAGAAGCCTGTGCTGGGCGGCCATATTCAACTGGTGCTGAACCTGTGGAAGCAAGAGCCGATGGAGGAGAAGAATCATGATTGGAATTTTCTTTCTTCTCAAAGCCTGAGACACAGTGAGAGCCTTTCTGTCATTTTAGTGAGGCCCACTGAAAAATAATTTGGGGCCAGTGGCTCAATCAAAGGACTTGAGGAAAATGAAGAGAAAAATGCAGAGTCTTCGAGGCTGGAAAGATTCTTACAGTTAGTTACTTTTTTCAGTTCCCCTTGGGCTAAAGAATTTGAAAAATGCTGATATTTATGGAGTGCTTCCTGCGTGCTGGCATTGAGCTAAACTCTTCATGTATTTGAACCGCGTGAAACCTGACACTGCCAGCGTGTAAGTCAAAAGAGGCTGAAAGGCAGTGACCCTATGTGTTTTGAACTAAGACATGACCTCATTTCCTACCAGTCTCTGAAATCGTTGGTAACATCCCCATTTTACAGATGAGTAACCGAGACTCAGGCTCAGGGATCAAGTACCTTGGTCTAGGTCACACAATAAGAATGGCTCAACCAGGATTCAAATCCAAGTCTACTTAACTCCAAAATTTACCCTTGAAATGAATGACCATAACGTAGTGCTGACGTTACGGAAATTAAGTTTGGGAAGTACTTAGCATGGTGCTTGGCCGAAGGTAACTGCTATTAAGCAAGGTTTAAAATAAAACAGTGGAAGAATTTTTTATTTATCCTATGCATCACATTAGTAGATTATTTCACACAAAATCCTCTGTATTTGGCTACATTTGGGATTCTCCCAAGTCTCCCCCACAGTCCACCTGTGTCGCCATCACCCCCCCTCCTGGCCTCACGCACGCCGTTCGTCAGCGCCCGGGGCGCGCCGACTCCCTGCACGCAGAACTGCCACAGACCCCCGTCCGCTTGCAAATCTGTTTTCCTTTTGGAAAACGTGGAAACCATCATCACAAGGGCATTTTCTCTTTTTGCCACGGGACTTTAGGGATTTAGAAATGGAAATTTCCAGGGGCAGCATCTGACCCAGCACTGCATCTCCTGGGAGGGAGAGGCTGGAGACGAGAGACCTGGTGGTGGTAATGCCATTTGCCCCGAGTCAGCTGTGCGGCGTCTCCGCCCCACCCCCCCGCCCCCCCTTCACGTCTCTGGAGTTCAGTTTTCTGCCTCTGAGTGATATGGGAGTTGGGCCAGATTTTTAACACTTTTTTTTAGATTCAAGATTCTATAAGATTCATGGCCTGGCCGTGAAACCATAGACCCCGATGAAACGTCCTATTTTCGTAGAGGAGGATCTCACGATGGTCACAGCTTCTACTCACAACTATTTCCTATTTATATGTGTTTTGAATAGGTAACACATGTACCTGGAACAACCTACACAAGGTACAGAAGGGTTTTCAGAGAAAAATAATTTCCCTGCCGCCGCTGCCTGCCGCCACCCGGTTTGCCTTCGAGGAGACAAACACAGCCCTCACTTTTTGCCTGCATTCCCCGTGTGTGTCCTGCATGCGAAAGCAAACACACCCGCGTGTGTACGGTGCATTTAGCTCAACTGGGCGTCGGCCAGACATCCCGTGTGCATCCACCCATCTCCACTTAAACACCTTCCCTGGGCTGCTCCTGCTGTGATGAAACCGACGTCTCTACCCTGGTCCCCTTTCCACTCTTTGCTTTAGAACCAGAGTCCAGCTCTCTGGGACCGAGACTGAGAGAGGACCCAGATACCCCGGGCCTCCTGGAGTAGACGAGGCTTGCGGAAGAGGCCAAAGTCGCCGAGGGTGCTGAAATGGCTCACCCTCCTCCTCACTGCAGTGAGTTCAAATGACGTGTAGAAAGGGATGAGAAAGGATTCCGTGGAGATGAGCCGGAAAGTCTTTTCAGCAGCATTTTTTATTGCATGCTCTTCTGAAGCGCTTGCCAGGGATGCCATTTGGATGGGGAAACTGAAGAATGAACACTGCAGACGCCTCCCACACATCCATTGCCAGAGGTGGTCCAGCAACATGCCTTTGCACATGGAGTAATTGTGAATTCCTCACTGCGGTCCGCACACCCTCTGGGTCCGGTCCTGTCCACCTGCACGGCCTGGCCTTGGAGCCTGCTTCTCTATTCCTCCACCACTAGCTCCTCTCTAGCTGGGGTTTCCGAAGCTGCTGGCCAGTCACCCACTCACTCTGCCCTTGATGACTCACAAAAGTGACTCCTCCTCAGCATTTAGTCACCGCTCCAATGCCACCACCTCAGTGAAGCCACTGCAGGCCTCCAGGCCTAAACTAGACGCTTCCCAAAGACTTTCCATCATCTCGCTCCACTTTCTTTTCATGGCATTTCATACAGTCAGAAACAATTGGCCCATTTATTTATTTATGTTATTTTTTAACATTTGTATTTTCTCTCTCCCTGGGCAAGAGGATGCAAAGTTTGCGAAAGCAAGAGTTTTTGTCTGTCTTATTCCCTGTTGTCTCCCAGCGAGTAAGACACCCCCTCTGGGTGGACATATCGCAAAACGTCACCCCCTCTGCTAGAAGCAGTCCCGTGGTCCCTGGCATGACTGGCAGGTCACAAGCTGGCTTCAGCCCCTTGGCCTGCTGCCTCGGTGAAATCCACAACTGGGCACGACCTTGAACAGGGGCCCCACATTCACCTGCTGCCCCCCATGACCTCCACCCATGGCCCTGTGAGTCCCTGCCCCGCCTGCCTCAGTGGCAGAGAGTGACATTGCACCCCGGATCTTTCCAGTTTTCCCTGAAACAAGTGTCTTACACCACGCATACGGGAATGTGGAATTGAAAAATGTTACGAGACCTCTGTTCATCCGTGAGCTTTAAGGCAATGACAGCCATTGAGGAATCCAGCCAAGGACGTCCCCAAGCCCGTATTTAAGACTGAGCTTAATTCCGAACCCTGGAATCCCCTTCTGGCTTCTGTTCTAGAGTCCTAGGCTGGCTGCCCGGGCGGGCCGCACAGTGACACACGGCTCCAAGGAGACGCCGTCATACCACGGCCCCCGCTGCACGAGGATGCCCGTAATTTCAGAGTGGGATTTCCAGAAAAGAACTTGACTCAGACCCGCGGTTTGAAATTAACCTGCTCAGTTCGCCCAGCCAGGGTGCAAATCAAATGCCACAGTCTCGGGCAGCGTCTGGGCTGACGGCGCCGCGGAAAGGTGGAGAGCACCGGCAAAGCTTCTTAGTAAACAGAGGACACCGGGCCGGCCGCCTGCGCGGGGCTGGTGTTTTATAAAATGGCGTTTTATTGCTCCATAATGTGATTTCATGACAAATCCCGGACTGCCCGCCCACGCTCCATATTATTTTTTTTATTATGCTTGTTTCATTGATGATGTCATGACATGGCCCATCAACCCTTAATTAAAACCATGGCTGTAACGTTAGGCCTCCTTTAAACCGTGAAAGCCAGGGCTTTGGGGGGGCCCTTCTGGAGGACCAGGGAGGCTCGGGAGCAAACAGGCATGGTGGGTTTCCAGGAGGCTCGCAGAGGTGCTGGGGTGTGGAGGGGTCCGGGCTGTCAGGAGTTGAAGCGTGTTCCCCAGGAAAGCTATATCGAAGCCCTAGCCCCCAGTACCTCCAAATGTGACCTAATTTGGAAAGAGAGTCATTATAGATGTAATTAGCTAAGGTGAGGTCATCCTGGAGTAGGGCGGACCCTTACTTGCATATGACTGGTGTCCTTATACAGAGACCGCCATGTGAAGAGGAGAGACACAAGGAGGCAAGGAATGGGAGCCCCCCAGGTTTCAGAGGGAGCACATCCCGCCACCCCTTGATTCCAGATTTCCAGAACAGGGAGACGATACGCCTCTGCTGTCCTCAGACACCCAGTTTGTGGGGTTTGGTTGTGGCAGGCCCAGCGAACTCACACACGGGCTTGGGGTTTCATCTCCCGGGGTTCGGTCACCTGAGCCTTGCAGCAGCCGAGGGCAGACACACTCTGTGTTCCTTCCCTCTGAACTCCGACCCCTGGTTGCAGGCCTGACCTGGACATCAAAGGCATCCTGTGCGTGGGTTTGCCCTGCGGGAGGCCGGGTCAGACCTGGCCCTGCCCGCAGCTACGACCTGAAAGCTCAGCATTTTGGAGGAATGAACGCACCCGCGTAATTGATGATAGGAAGGCAGCTAAGAGGCTCTGAGCGTTCCTAGAGTGTGGTCCTGTCTGGGGTCTCAGCAAAAGGCTTTGGGAAACCAGACGCCCTCCCATGCAGTACTCACTCTTCCTTCACGTGGCGTGGAGTTCAGGGCCCTGGTGTCAGGATCGCTGGGTCCAAGTGAACATTGTCTCTGAACCTTGGTGTCCATTTGCAGGTGAGGAAACCGACGGCCCCAGTGACCAGCAGGCTGGCTGTCGTTATTGGACACGGACTCACAGGGCAGTACAGTGTGTGTATGCATGTGTGTGTGTGTGTGTGTGTGTGTGTGTGTGTGAGAGAGAGAGAGAGAGAGAGAGAGACAGAGACAGAGATGGAGAGCCGGGCACATGTAATTATCCTCCGTGAGGAAAGTGAAAGATCTATGTTCTTATTTCACGAGTATGATGTTTTCCCTTATCTCTCTGAGGTTATTAAAATTTCTTCTCCCTGAACAGCCTCTTTTTTTGCCTGTTGCCGTGTTTTGTTATTATGGTAAAATAGACATGACACAAATTTTTCCTTTTTGACCATTTCAAGGTGTGCGGTTTGGAGGCATTACGTGCATTCGCAACGGTGAGCAGCCACCACCTCTGTCCAGTTGCAGAGCATTTTCGTCAGCCCAGAAGAAAAGCCCGCACCCGTTAGCAGTCGCCCCCACTCTCCCCGCCCCCAGCCCCTGACAACCACTCCTGCTCCTGCCTGCGCCCACAGCACACCCGTCCCCAAGGCAGAGAGGTCCCAGGGAAGAGGAGACTGAACAGAGAAGGTGAGTCACTCAGCTGTCCGCTGCAGCGCATTGTTGAAGTGGCCTAACTGCGTCTGGGCAGGTCAGGGCCAGGGGAACACTACCGAGCCCACGGTCCGGCACCTGCTGGGAACTGGGACACGTTTTCTGGGAGAAGTCCTGCTCCAGACTTCTTAATCCAGCTCAGACTTCAGGGCAGCCCTGGGAGCTGAACTCACTCTCACCCACACTATGCTCACCGTGTCAGAGGTCAGAGGGCATGGGGTGGGATTTAAACCAATCACCATCTTGCAGTGCTACAGACAATTATCTACGACGATGCAGGTTAAAAGGCCAGTGGGGTCAGAATCTAGCCACCACAAGCGTCCTTCTACTAACTGGTCATTTCTTAGAAATGCACAAGTAAAATAAAAATTGTGTCTCATGATTTGGGTGAAATTCTTGTGACTTTGCTTAGCAATACAAATGCAAGAAGGGTAGCTTTCAAGGGTGTCAGCGTGCCTGGTGATTTAAAATAAACAGAGCTGCTTTAGGAAAGAAGGAGAATAGGATGTTTCAAACCCCAAAACCCCAAAAATTCTCATCCCAGGAAGCCCGTGACCCCTGTGGATGGGCAGTCGGAATACAGGGTCGCTCTAACAGGAACCTGAGAACCACGTCTCTGTTACAAAGAAAGCATGGATGTAAGGGAATACCAATTGGTAACAATTAGAGACGGATCAGATAGGTGGGGGAAAGTTCAGGTCCCCTCTGGGGTCTATTTATATATCCTCCCTAGAGCAAAAGGCTCGTTAACCTGTGACTGGCTATCGGCTTCCCCATCGGTGACCTGATCCAGTCTCTCCACAAGGAATTTCAACTGTGGATGACTTTACCCAACATTATTTGTAAATATGTTGCGGAGGCTACATTTCCCCCCAGCTGCCTGAAGTGCTACAAACCCAGCTGCCCGCAGGGACCAGGCAAGTAATGTGGACGAGTGAAGCAGGCGGGGGTCAGGCAACAGGGGGTGGTAGGGACAGTGGCAAACTGAGAACCCAGACTTTGCCCAAAGGGGCAGCCGCGGCTGAGCCCAGGGTTCTCATTTCCAGAGTGGGTACTGACGTGGTGTGGCCAGATTTTCTGAGCTTATCAAGAGCAAAATAGGATGCCTGGATTTATATGTAAAGTGTCCCCATTTTTAAAAATATCGTGGGTCAACAAAATGTGCCTGCGGCAGTTGAAGGCCCCTGGACTAAAGTCCCAAGACATGACAGTGACTTCTCTCTTTGCACTTCTCCCATGAAGGGGTGGCCTTCGGTGCTGGGCAAGATGCAGATCTGTGGTCTCTCCACCGTCCTCTAGTTGGACCAGAGAGCAGCTGAGCCCTGCACCTTTGCCTAGTCCGTGCCTCCTACCAGGAGGCCTTTCTTGCCCTTCTCGAAATGCAAGTGGAGTACAAACTCATGAGGTGAGGTTTTCTTTATGATTTGGGAGAAACGTTGGTGACTGTGTGAAGTGGGCTCTGAGCTTGACTGTTAGCTGGTCTATCACTACAGACCTTGGAGTCCCATTACTTGGTCCCTTCTCCAAAGTGGCTGTATTCATTCCCTCCCCAGTATTTATTGAATTCTAGACCCCATGATGTATGTGACCGCATGAGGTTGACTGTATGAGGCCTTGATCTTAGCGCTGGCTCTGCCTCAGACTCACCTGGCAAAGCTGATCCTGGGATGATGCTCAAATGATGCCTCCACACCCCTGGGCTGAGGTCCCAGCGCTTGCGTACTGATAAAGCTCCTGCTGACACGGACGGCTCTTTAAGCCTAAGCGCATCCATGGGATCTTATACCAGGTACACCTCTCCTTCAAAATGTCTCAAATTTGATACTTGGGCAGCGGGAGGAGAGAGAGAGAGAGAGAATAAATTGGTGATGACCCTTTAAGGTCAGGGACCATATTTCAGCACCTCCAATGGCATGTTGTTCAAGGCAAGTTTGTGACAGATGCCTCCACTTTCGAAGTGACCAGGTTTATCAGCATGAAGCTCTCATGAGGAGAAAATCATCAGAAGCTAATGGAAGCTCCTTCTAGAGAGACTCATACCTGGCACCCCATGGATTTAGAAGATCCAGAGATACGGCAGAGTCTGATCACCCCAGAATGAGAGGCAGAGCTCCCCAGAGCCATCGTCTTTGCCTGGGAGGGGAAACATTTTCCACTGGGCACTGCTCCAGTCACTTCCCCGTGTGGGGGCATGGGACTCGGTTCACACGAGCAAACGAAGCAAACCGAAGGAACAGGGCTGGCCTCTGCGTTCAGATGGAACCCACACAAGCTCCTGGGTGTGGATAGCCATGAATGACGGTCTGGAAACTGGACACTGTGGGTCATTACACAGCAATGCCAATGAGTAGCTTGTGCCCCAAACTCTCCCCAGTCCTGGCTTCAAATCCCAGAGGCTGACTGTTTTCTAGATTCCACCCCCCCGCTTTGTTGGGGTGAAGTTTAACCTCCACCTCACCTTGTCTCTTTAGGCCAGGATCATCTTTCAGCAAAGTAGGGGACATAGTGCGAGTGGTCGAGGTTTATTTTCCAGTTGTCATTTTTAGTTTACCTTGCCAAACTTGATCTCTAAGTGAGAAACAAATAACAGTTGAAATCCGTCCAGAGTTTTTTTTTGCCAAGTAGTGATTTGGCAGATAGGTTTTTTTGCCCGTAAACCTATCAGGTAAGAAAGGTGTGCCTTTTAAAGACAAATCACACTCATCCTTGGGCGCATAACACATAAACTGTGTTGGTTAAGCCAACAAATGGAATTCGAACGACAATATCCCATCTCCTTGGCTACAGGGAAAATGCCGCTGTGACAGACAGCTTCCCAGGAGTCCCTCCCAGTTCCTTCGCATGAAACGAATCTTGCTTGCCTTCTCGGCCTTATCTCTTCTCTTCCAACTTCAAAAGCTCAGAGGAGCCCTCTCCCAGAAGGGGGAAATTTCCCGGGTGACAGATTGGAAGAGCAAAGAGACTTGAGGTCAAAGGCAAAAAGAAAACAGTCTCTCATCTGATTAATGGCTTGAATTTAATTAGTGAGAAAAAGTGCAAATCAGACCGTCTGTGACTTGGTCAGGCCCTGGGTCCCTTCTCGCAAAATTGCCAAGAAGCAAAAGGGTCCGTTGGTCTGAAGGAGGCTGACCTTTCTGAGATGCCTGCTGTTTTCACACTAGTTTAAGAAGCGAGTTAAATATGAGTTTAAACGGGCAGGTGGGTGATGTTCCCAGCCAACGGTGAAAAGGGTGGTTTTTCGGGTTGTAAATTTGAGGGCTTTGCAAATGAAATAAAGTTTGGAAAATGTGGCAGCAGCACCTTCTCATCCTCGAGCTCTGTCACCCTGTGAAGTGTGAGGAGTTTGGTCACAGAGCTTCTGAGAAGCCTGGGTTTAAAATTCTCATAGCCATGAAGGGTTGAAGCAGGGAGGGATGCCGCCATTCCAGGACTGAGCTGGGTTACTTGAAATAGCTCTTACATTTATTCCTTTATTCATTCACTCCCCAAACAGCTATTGCTGTGAGTACAAGCAGCAGTCTAGGTGTCAAGGGTGAGAGATTTGGACAAAATCCTTCTGAGAAAGAACTGAAGCCCAAGGACCGAAGTGATGCGGCCAATATCATCCAGCAAGTTCGCGGCTGTGACGGATGTGCATCTCGTCTCCCGAAGCACAGCCACCACCCTCGCCGTCACACTGGGTTCCCCAGTGACACCCCAGTTAAGAAACCAGACAGACAGACCGGTGTTCCCAGGGCTGTGAATTGGGTGAGTGTGGGAGTCAGACAGCCGAGTCTGTTAGAACTGCGTCCAACACAGGAGCCCTTCGGTCACGAACGAGAACTCTAGGGGCTTTCCTACTCATAACACATATCAACTCCATAGCACCACTTCAGGTTTCTCGGAGTCGCTTTGTATTTTCTTGCTAATTCTTGGTTATTTTTCCAGCTAGCGTAGCGTGCCAGAGAGTTGAAACCCCGGTTATGTGAAGCGTTACTACGTAGCAGAGACCCTTCAACAGAAGCTAGTGACTGTGTCCTCTTTCTTATGAATTGACAGACTCTCAACCCTTAGATTTAACTGGGTTCCTGGTGTTTGAAGCCCTTCAACAACGGCCCCAACCCAGTGGTCACCTAACCTCTCTTTGAACAATTCCCTTGGCGGAACAGACCAATTCTTTAATTGGGATATTCCACTTTGGACCTCTCTCACTGTAAACCATACTCAGGTATGGAATACAGTCCCCCAGAACATCCATTCCATAGTTCTACATCCACCCTCTAGTTGGCTTATCACAACATGTGTCTTTTTTACCATAAGACCCATGGTTGCCACGTGGCCTGTATGGATCTCTCTGGGTGGGCTTAGATTCTCCCACCAAAACACCCCCCCCAACCGTGGTAAACAGTGGGCTTTCCAAGTCCCACAGGGAGTGTGGGGCTGGCCTTGGATTTATACAAACCAAGCTGCTCTGAGCTCAGTAATGGCACCAGATCCGAAGAGTGCCAAATGCCGGATGAGGTCATCGCCATTCCATTCCCATTTAGCCTTTCCCAAACACTGCAAGGAGCCTGCCCACCAGGCAGGTCACATATTAAATGTCAGCCTAAAAGGGCCCTAAATCAAGTCAGGTCAGGTATTTAAGCTTTCTAAATCTTGGCCGCAGCTTTGAACGCTGGCAATTGGCTTTCGTTTCCTTCAGAGGGCTTCTGATTGTTTTGGCAACATCTTTGACTTCGTCTCCAACATCAATTCTTCCTGAACACCCCAAAAGGAAATAAATATGCACAAAGCAGGTATTTGTTCTTGTTCAACAATCTGGTCACTCAGAAGCGAGAACTGAGGACTGTAGTAAGCCCAGCTGTTAGCCTGGAGGAGGACCTGCCGCCACCAACCTCAGCAGCTGCCCCAGCTGCCATAGGTGCCACTGGAAGTGGGTCCTTGACTGCCAAGGAGGTCAGTGGTCTGGCCCACATAACGTTCTGGCAGAGGACAGGCTTCGCTCGCCTTGACGTGGGCGTACTGAGCAAGTCCCAACCCTGTGCAGAACGGACCAGGTCAGAGGAGGATGAAATGGGTGGATTAGACCAGAAAATCTTGAAAGTTCCCATTAAATCTAATGTTCTTAGAGTCAAGTGGGATAGTTGGGCGAATGGGCAGCGACCTATGTCCACCGCCCTCACTTTCCAAGACAGTCTGTGAAGCGCATGTGCACATAAGTCAGCACTGAGCAGGCTGCCATGCCCAGTGGGCCCTCAGGTGGCTATCTCAATTGCTGCTGCCATCATCATCATCATCATCATCATCATCATCATCATCATCATCATCCTCATCACCATCTGGTGTTCCGGGATGTTTAGGTGCAGCTACCGTTCAGGACAGTTACTGCTCCTTCTAGAGGTGACGTACCATCTCTCCCTCGGTGAACACAAACATTGCGCTTTATGGTGCCTGTTTTGGTTCTCACACTGGCAACACCCCTTTGTACCAAATCCCTATCCCTTCTCCATTAGCACATGGGTGCGTGCAAACAGCTTCTAGACAATATGGAAAATGGTGATAGAGTGAGGTGTCTCTTTTAGCATTCCGTGGGTGATTCTGCAGGCAAATTGTGTCGTGTGAGCATAAATGCAATCACGCAAGCAGACAAGTAGCTCCCTGCTTTGACTAGTTGTTGCCTGTTTGTGGAGTGTCCCCATTTGCTGCACTAAGGTGCCAAGTATCCAGTGTATTTTCTGCACGCTGCCAGGTGGGGGTGAGGGGGGCTGATTTCTTCCTCTAGATTCTAAGCCACCGTGATATATTTTGACGGAATTATATTTATATTTTAAATCTTTTTTCTGCTTCTTACTCATGTACACAAAGACCTTTCAGACCATCATAGAACAAAAGCAGGAATAAGGAAGAATTTTTACAATGTATATGTGTATTGAAAACATCAAGTTGTATATCTTAAATATATGTAATTTTATGTCAGTAAGCAAAGGGTGGTGACAGAAGGAGAAACAAATCCTCTCAGAGCATCGGGTCCCACTCCCTTCTCCTGAAATCTAGAACAAAGTGTGTTGAAGGAGCACAGAAAATATAACTACAGGGTCATGGAGTAAAATCAAAGTCTTCAGCACAATCAGAGGTCCCCAAAAATCTCAGGGTGACCATGTAATTGGTTGTTCAAACTGGAGCCCACTTGAAAATAAAAGGAGACATAAAAACCAATTAGTAGACATTAATTAATTAACAATTGCCTCAACTGTTCCAGCCCAAATGGGACTTAGGGTCATCCTACAAATATCAGACCTTGGGCTCACTGATCTATGACAAATTCACCAAAGAATAAACGAGAAAAATAAGGACAATATCAGTATGCCCTTTCTTGGGAAAGTCTGCCCTGCATCTGTGGTGGTCTTCCCACTTTTTGTGTGTGCTAAAAATCTTCTTTTCAAAATAAATTAATTGAGATAGATAGAGATCTGTTGTTTTTTCGAATCTGTTTGTCTGCTATTTTTCAGATACTTAATTGATGCAATGAAAGTTGGTGAGCCTATGTCAAGCCACCCAGATTCTACTTTAATTTCCTGGTCTCTGAAGTGCCCCAATCCCGACTACTTATCTGGCCTCTCTAGCTGACTAAAAAAAGGACACTCCCTGGGTATTATTCTGTCAGTTGCTCCACATCCACACCATTCGCAGAACCACCCATCCCCTCGGTCTTGATTCATCATTTCCTAAACTATTGTCTACCATTAGTTTTAGCTTGGACCACCCAAAACCACTGGAGAGGGTCAAATCCCATGAGTCCCACAGGAGCAGCACCCCCTACACACACATTATCCCATCCATAGCCCTCCCCCACCCCAAGCAGGGGCGGCCCCTCCATCATCACAGATACTGGGGTTTGTCTCAGAACCATCTGGCATGCATCGCTATGCAAAGCACATCCCCACTGAGGGAGCCCACGGTCAGATTGCTATCTCAAGACCCCATGTTGGGTTGCTGTTAGTTTTAAAGACAGCTCATTCAGCCACTGCAGGGAACTAATTTCTTTTCAACAAGGCTGCTGCCCCACCTCCGCAGCACCCATCTTGAAGTTAAGGGAAGCCAGACAGAGATGGAGGAGGTGGGGGTGGGGGAACTCTTATTAGCACAATTTCTAGGATCAAAGTCTTTTATGACCTGAAAGATCCAGGCTGTTAGATTATAAATTGGGGTTTAATTAGAGCCTTGTCAATCAATTTCTATCCCTGCCTTGGTTTAGGCAAATGGTTCTTACTTTGGCAAGTCATTAATTAAGAGTTTTGGAGAACACAAGCTCAGGTTTTTATGTCAAGCAGAGAAGCAGATGTGAGTGATTTTCCACTCTTAGAGTGGCTTTTCCCCCCCTCTTTCAGGGAGCAAAGATGCATTCCATTTGCTTCAGAAAAATAACCAGAGATATGGAGGTTTAAAACTCTTGAAGTATCCCTGTCTTATTAATTCTGGGGCAAAGATGAAGTCACATTGTAGTCTAGAGGTTAAAGAGCCTGAGGTCTGTACTGCCTGACTCTGAGATCTAACTCTGGGACCAATAACCTCAGGTGAACTGTTTGGCTTCTCCCAGCTTCATTCCCCTCGTCTCTACAATGAGAGCAGTGATAGTATCTAACTTGTGGAGTTGTCATTGAAGTTATTCTTTCATTCGACTACTATTGATCAGTCACGTACTATGTGACAGTCACTGGACTAGTTTCTGGGAGTCCCACATGCAGATAAAATCCCTTATGGAATTTACATTCCGGGCAGCAGAGAGAGGGAAGAAACAATAAACAAATAAACAAATAAACACATTGTTGTAATGCCTAGTAGAGGTGAGTTCCATGAAAAAAGAACTGAGTAGAGAGTAAAGAGAAAGAAAGGGAGGTACAGATGCACGTGGAGG
The DNA here is from genome assembly GCA_039655065.1 of Glossophaga mutica. Lineage (NCBI taxonomy): Eukaryota > Metazoa > Chordata > Mammalia > Chiroptera > Phyllostomidae > Glossophaga > Glossophaga mutica. The sequence continues at coordinate 29,867,913 of CM077315.1, forward strand.
GGTTAGCATGGTGCCTGGCACACAAGTGGTCAAATGCAGTTAGTGACGATGATGAGGGGGTGGTGACGGAGGTGTTAACATGGTGATGATGATCATGGTGATGGTGGCAGTATCGGTGGCAATGATGACAATAGTAACAGTGATGTCAACGATGAGGACAGTGATCCCTGAAACTCCTCAGCACACCAGATCCCTTCCTTCCTCTCTTTCCATCTTGGAAACAACCCTTCAACGATTCTAGTTATTGGAGTAAGGGAATGCCAAAATTATGCCTACTTTTCCTTTCTTCATGTTCAACACTTTCCCTTAGATTTAAGCAAAGGTTTTGGAATAAGCATTCAACTAGACCTTTATTTAAAAGCAACACACATGCACAACCCAAGAAAGCATCCAAACTGGGAAAGAAAAGGGTTCTTTGTGTTTTGCTACTTGGCAACAAGCTCGTCTTAAATCAGAACAAGACTGATTCCGTGTAGATAGGAACTCTTGGAACCAGCTTTCCTTACTGCCCTGAGCCACAGATGGCTGAGTGCCCCTCAGCCACACCTGTGCCTTTTATTAAATCCTGGGAGGGAAGCTCTTGGACCAGGCTGTTCCATTACTAATTTAGCACTGCAAAGCAAAACAGCAACGAGGAATGAACTTCCCTTGGCTCCCTAGCCCTTTACAATCAGTGATCACCCCTTGGCCGAATAAAAATGATGGTCATTTCCCAGTATCCCAGGGACAGCTCTGTTCCAAGGGCATTTCTGGCTTCATCCCAAATGTGAGGCCATCGCATTCATCTAGTTTTGGACAAAATCCATGTATTTACCATTGAGCATGAAGTCAGGCTCACCTGGACAATGAACCACTTCCCTTCCCCCCCCGCCCCCCCCCCCCCCCCGTCTCCCTGTCTCCGTGAGTGATGGGAAGAAGGTGGCAGGGGACGAAGAGGCTCACTGAGGGAGTCCTGGGCGTTGCTGCTGCTGCTGCTCATCCAGACACATTTCACGGTGAAAGCATTTTTCTAAACTAAGGGTCACTCAAATTAGGCTGTTAACTAACATACTAAGAGGAAGGATGAAAAGAGTTCCGTTACTTGGGGATTTTTTTGTGAAACATTTCTAACATAATAAAAAAATAAGAATTCATGGATTGTCCTGGGATAATTCACAGGCTTGAAAGGAGAATTCAAGAAGCAAGTCAGAGAATGGCCAGAAACCTGGACAGCTCTAGGGCCCTGGTGGGCAGTGTGTTGTCAGAGGCCATGGTCAGAGTGAGTGAATGCCAACCATTTCTAGCCTTCTGGGCCAATCGACACCAGAGTCCAATTCCAGGGAGGGAAGAGCTTGTCAGGGTGAGTGACAGGCCCACTCATTGGCCATGGCAGATGTATTAGTTTGCTTGAGCTGCCCTAAAAAGGTACCAGAGAATACCACAGGCTAGGGGCTTAGACAGCACACATGTTTTCCTCACAGTCTGGATACTGGAAGCAGTCCAAGATCAAGGTGTTGGCAGGGCTGGTTTCTGGAGAGAGCACGCTCCTTGGCTTGTCGATGGCCATCTTCTTGCTGTGTCCTCACATAGCTTTTTCTCGAGGTGGAGAGAGGCAGGGGGAGAGGGAGAGGGCTCGCTTCTCTTCCTTCTTATGAGGACACTAATTCTATCAGAGCAGGGCCCCACCCCTATGACCCCATTTAACTTTACCTCCTGAGAGGCACCATCTCAAGATACAGTTACATTGTAGGTTAGGGCTTCGACACGGGCATTGGGGTGGGGGACACAATTCGTCGATGAGGGGAATTGGCATGGTGAAGAACAAGTCAATTGGAACGTGGAGGGTGGAAGCTGGGCCCGCATGTCGGCACCCACCAGAGAGAGCAGGGACACCGGCTGACACAGATGTCAGGGTAAAGATGACCTGGTGCCATCCTCTCAGAGGCTCGCAGTGGGGGAGAATAACTGCACACAATGTCATACAAATAGGAGTGGCCGAGCTGAGGGGTGGGAGGGCAGAGAGGGGGGCTTCGCTGTGCTGATGGAGTGAGGTGGGGAGGGCTGCAGGGGGCACGTCAGGCCCGAGTCTGAGCATGAGTGGTGTCTCCCCGGGAACCACTGAATGAGCCTGGCCAGACCCTCGTGGACCTTTGGGGGATGCTGTCCTCTTGCTGTGGTGGACTTGGGCCCCCACTGGCTCTGTGGTGACCAGACACAGCACCCCCATCATGGGAGGGCTCCACGTCTTGTTTTTGTGAATCTCTGCTTTTCAGGTACCCAGACAGCTCCTCTCCCTGCTGCCCTCCCCCAAGCCAGCCGGAAACATCCCTTTCCATCCCAGTCAACACTTATGTGTCCCATGTCCCATCCTGGAATACGGTGTCGCAGGAAGGCGCAGACCAAGATTTGGAGACCAGGGCCACATCACTTAGGAGCTGGGTGACCCTGGGTAAGTGGCTTCACCTCTGCACCTGATGTGAGGGTCACAGCTGACCACAAAAGGAGAATCCTTTGCTAAAGGACTGGATGTGGGCTGGGAAGGACAGAGCAAGGCAGCCCCCATGGTATTTAAAAATTTTTTCTATTACAATTGACGTTCAACATTACATTATATTTGTTTCAGGTGTATAGTACAGAGGTTAGACAATCACATAATTTATGAAGCGATACTTCTGATAATTCTAGTATCTACTTATCAACATATGTGGTAATTAACAATATTATTGACTATATTCCTTATGCTTTACTTTAGATCCATGTTACTGTTTTGTGACTTCTTATTCTGTTCACCTTTTTCACTTGCAACCACCACAGAATTGGTCCAAGCAGCTTGGCAAGAATTAAGGAGGAGCAGTGATCTGGGGGACTGGGGGGGGGGTCAAGAGTTCAGGTCCGAACATGAGAAATCTCCGAAGCCAAGAACCTGAGGGAGTAAATCTGAAAGCACAGAGAGAGTGCCGAGCGGGGCGCCTGGCACCTGGAAAATATTCACACCTATTAACCATTTGGCGGATTCCGGAATACTGCTTGGTGGGCAGGGCTCCGCACCACTCGCTCTGCTCGACACCACCTTTTCATTATTGTCAGCCTCCTTGCATTTAGAGTGAAAGGTCCGGGAAATATGAGCTGTGCCTCGATGTGGACCGTCCCAGGCCGTCGGGGGAAGATCAATGTCCTGTTTGAAGGGTGAGCTCTCAGGGTTCACACCGCCCACGCACTCTGAAACCTGATCGTTACCATGTCTTTTATGAAGATGGAATCCCTGGCAGGTGATTATTTTTGCTGTCCCTCTTCATATCAAACATGCTAAAGATCAGTCACTTGTTAAGGGCCAGCTGTTGACAAGGAAGGCTGGGAGGCGGCAGGCAGAGATTCCTGCTGCTCTCTCTGGGATCCGATTATGCTAAGCACAGAGTCTCTACAGCCCAGAGCTGGGGCCACAGGCAACCTGGGACGGGGGAGTGGCTGGGGCTCTCTGGAATGCCAGTAAACAGGCTGTGCCTGTCTTTTGGTTTGATGAGCTCCCACTAACCTTTCGACTGAAATGGCACTTCTTCCAGGAAACCCTGTTGACACCTGCCTGCTGAGCCCCCCACCCCCTATTCTGTGGTCCCATGGCAGCACCCACCCCCCTCTCTTTCCAACACTTGGCATTCTTGCTGTGATTTATTAATCATCCAGTAATTGTTCAGTGCCCACCTTCCACATGACCATGACCCTCCTGGGGAGGAAGATCTGTGTCTCTTTGGAGTCATTAAACCCATCTCAGAGCCCAGCACCTGGGAGGAGATCAAGCAGTACTGATGGGGTGGCTGTTGACAATCATCTGGGTGGAACGCAATGGGAAGAGCTGGGTTCGTGAGCATGTAGAGGTACGATCATCGCTCTCTGCCAGTTCAACCTAAGAGATTAAGGCAAAAACAAAAACAACAACACCTAGATGGCAAATGTTGGCAAATAGTCTAAAATCACTGGTTCCAATCTGTGGGCTACAGATGGAAAATGGGAAAGGGACAAAATTAGTTTAAGGGATACGTGAATTCAAATTGGACTGGGTAGTACCTTTATTTAATTTTTTATTATGAAAATTTATATACATAGGTAGGCAAATAGTCTAATGAGCTCCCACATCCCTCCCAAGCACATCCGACAGGTAGGACTTCGCCATGCTCCCCGGACATCATGTCATTTCTTCCCTACATTCTTCAATGTACGTCTTTTTAAAAATACAGACGTTTTCTTACAATAGCAGCAAAAACACCTTTAGAGAAAATACTCTACCTTGCCCGTATGAATTGGATTATTATTGTTTTAAGCACATGCTATCGCAATGATCAATTTTCTAAAATTAAGAGTGTTAGAAATTCACAGAAGGCGTTTTTGTCATGCTATTTTCTTAATTCACAGATATTAAAAGTACAATGGCTATTCCAACGGGTCTGTGATTTTTTTTTTTGATATCATACATGAAAAGGATAGGAAACTCTGATATGAAACCTTATTTCAGCACAATCAGTGTTTCTCCCCAGGTACACTCCTGACAGAAATTGCAAAGGGAATGTATCAGAGAGGCTTAAATGTCTTTGCATTGTTACTTTTGCTATCCTCGTGCAGAACTAACTGTTCTAGCAGAAAGCTGAGATCAGACAAAAAGTGGCAGGAGACCTTGGCTGGGTAACTCAGTTAGAGCATCGTACTGATAAGTCAAGGTCGCAGTTTCAACCCCTGGTCAGGGCACATACGAGGGTCAACGGATGAATTCATGAATAAGTGGGACAACAAATCAGTATTTCTCTCTCTTCCTAAAAAATAATCCACATATAAATAAATAAGGTGGCAGGAAGGTGGCACCTGCTGTGGCTGTACCACAGAACGTGTTCAGGGTGAGATCAGTTCAGGATGGACTTTGGTTTCTAAGTTGTTGAGGAATGGAGTTGGACATGCAGTATGCGGGGTATTTAACAGCTAAGTCAGTTCTAGTTGTAGTCTGTTGCTTGCCAACTACGTGGCATTTACAGACCTTCAGTTTTGTCATTTGCAAAATGAACATAAGAATTCTAACCTCCCCAATCCCTCTCCTTAAGGTTAAAGACCCAATTGAGATAGGCTAGAGGTATTTGTAAGCTGCTGAGCATGCTGCCCATTTTTAAGGGCACACAGAGTTTCTGCCTTGCTCCACCCTTTGTAAAGGTTCCTTTCAGTCGTTCGGCATCTTGGAGCTTTAGGGAACAACCTGGCTACTCCTTCCATCTCACCCTTTGCCCTACTCTTTCGTCAGCATCTCAGTAGGAGCTGTCCCCACCCCAGACCGGAGCATCTGGACCCAGCGCAAAGGGACCCAATCAATCAGGGGCTTTGCCCAGGACACACCAAACACCTGCACCAGTGGGTCCCTTTCCTCACTGAAAGACCAAATGGCCATCAAACGTTTGGGGCCCATCGCCCACCCCCAGCACACAGTTCAACAACCGCTCAACTCATGTGGCAGCGGCACCTTCCCAAGGGAGGTACAGGCTTGTCCCTGGGGCTGCTTGGGCCAGCACAGCAGTTTTCAATCCTGGCTTCTCAGTTCTCATTCTAGAATCACCTAGGAAGATTTCCGAAAGGACCCACATCCAGGCCTCACTCCAGAGGCACTGGGTTGGAACCTTTGGCATTAGAGTCTGAGCACCGGTGTTTGCTGGAAGGTCCCACCCAGGTCACTCTGATGTGACTAGCTGGCTAATCAATCGATTGCTCAGAGCAACCAACTTGTCTGTTGAGGTCATTGAAAAAAGAAACAGCCACATCAGTCATTTGATAAAAATCACTTCTAATAAAAAAATAACTAAATGAAAGTTTGTTTATCCAGAGACACATTGGGGATGGACTCACAGTGATTGAACAAACCACCACTGGTCTCCAGACCTCAGTGGAGGTGAGTTTAGGGGGGTGAGTCACTGTGAGGACCTGGCTGCCTCTTGTCCATGTGGAGTGCTACCAGGTGACCCTGTAACTGGCTAAAGGACAGGAGGTAAGCTTTGTCCCCGAGCTAATTTACGGCCTGGAGATCTGGGTTGTTTCTCTGAAGTGTTCTGCCAGAACTAAGACTGTTTATTGGCTCAGCCATTCTGACAGCTGTCGAGGCTTCCTTGAACCCCAGGAGCTGTGCTCGGTCACAAGGACAAATTAATTACCAGGACTTAGTCATTATCTTCAGGTGCGGGAAAATTGTGGGAACATAATAATTATAGCTATAATTTATGGTGTCTCATTTGTGCCAAGTACTCAGCTAAGAACTTGACATGTGATCCCTACAGCAATTCTGGAATCTGTGAATTGTTGGAGGCAGGGAATCAGGTGAAACATTGGAGGTAGTGGGTGGCGATGAGATGGTTGGAACTGGAGAGAGAGTATAGTTATCAGTCCACATGCTCTTGGATTTGACCATGGAAGGGATGGATAAGAGATTTGTCTAGGCTCTGAGAGGCCAGGGTGCTTAAAGGATCAGTCACAATCCTACATCATTATTAGAACCACCAACAGTGAGGACAGAAGTGGGTTTAGAGAGTGAGGAATTGGCGTAAGAGGGAGGTGTCTTTATAAATCAGTGGGCAAAATGTTGGGCTTTGTGTAAGTAATCCTAAGAAATGGGTTATCTAACAGGAAAAATAAGTTACGTTTTCCAGATCATTTACAAAAATAATTTCCAGATGGTTAAAGATCTATAAATGGGTAAAGCAAAGTTTTAAAGCTTCTAGAAAAAATGTAGGAAACCATATGGTATTGGGACACCGAAAAATTTTTAAACGAGATTGAAAATTCACAAACGGTGAACGATTAGGTAGTCGAATATGATGCTGTTAACCATTACTACGTGCTAGACAAAGTGAAGAGATGATCGTCGTGCTGGAAAGTAACTTTGCAATGCATCCACGTGGCAGAGAATCAGTATTCAAACTACACAGAAAGCGCACCTATCCATCAATAAGAAATGAACAGCACGGTGGGATGAAAGGAGCAGAGGCTATGAACCAGCACTTCACAGAAGAGGAAACCCTACTGACCCAAATGAGGTACCACCCCTCACTCATCGGTTGGGAGAAATGAAACCGTGGGGTGGCGATGCACTCTGGGAAGTTCGGGAGTTGGCACCGCCACTCGAGAACCCTGCTGGGCGCTGCTGAAGTCCAGCATGCGCGTCCCTGCCAGCCAGGACGGCACTCTGAGTGTACACCCGGGAGGAGCTTCCATCCACACACGCACGGGAGGGCCCCTTGCAGCTGCGTGAGTGGCAGCGGAATCTTTGAAACAATGCAGACATCCTTCGACAGGAGAGCTAATGGCTCAATCAGGAATGTTCATCTGACAGCGCACTTCAGAGTGGCAAGCTTGAATCACAGAGCTACTTATCACCGTGGATGAATCTCGAACCAAGGTGTGGAGCCAAGCAGAGAAATTTGCAGAATGAAATGAGCAATAGGAAGCCATTGATATACAACATAAACACATGCAAAATAACACTTTCTACTGTTTATGGATGAATCCACAGGTGGCCAAATAGAAAAACATGCAAAGGAATGACAGATACCAAAATCAGGACAGTGGTCAACTCTATAGAAGGAAAAAGGACGATGTGACCAGGAAGCGATATATAGATTTCCAATGCCTCTGTAATGTTTTCTTTCATACAATACTATCACAATAAACAATGGAAAATGTTAGCATTGGCTACAGCTAGTGGGAAGTATGTGCTTATTGGTGACTACACTCTCTGTGCTCATCCATATGCTTTAAGTATTTTATATTTTTGAAAGACCAGACATTTCTACGTCATCAAATTGGGCTTTAGATTCTAGAGCTCTCCGATTTTCATATCTGAAGGATTTTGTACATGTTTCTGTGGAATGCCATTCCCCTGGATCCTTCATTCCAACTTGCTAAAATGCATCTAGTTTATTAACATTTATTAAAGCACCTCCTAAACACCAGGTCCTGAGTTGTGGGTTTTTAGAGATGCCTTGGGCATAATTGTCTACTATCTTTTGGATCATTACTTTCCCACCCATCTCATGAGAATAACTTCTGAGTTTCATGAATGCCGCAGTCTGATGAAATGGCTTGTCTTCGGACAAGTATTTATAAAAAGTGCGTAGGTCTGTCGCTCAACAGTGTGCCTATAGTTAAGGCTGTTGCACTGAACACTTAAAATAGGTTAAAGTGGTAAATGTTGTGGGGTGTGTTTCTTACCGCAATTTTAAAAAGTAGCCTGTGGAACAGGGTTATGCACAGAGCCCGGCAGCGAGCTCCTGGAAGACTCCTTTGCAGATTCACTTGGCCGTCCTCGCTGACCTGTGCGTGCCTCTGCACGCCGCATTTCACACACGGAAACGTAGCTCACGTTTTAGATGGCCGACGCAGGAAAATATATCTGGAAGCATCGGGAAGCATTTTTAATTATTTGCGTAATTAGTAGACAGAAACGAATTGTGCGGCATCAGTCTTTCTGCCTGTAATGAACCCGAGCCACACACGGGCCTTCTTTCTCCCGGCTCCACTCTCCACCGGGCTCCGAGGTTCACACCAGGGGTTCTGGGACCCGCACGAGGTTTTCATTTCTCTTCCCACTTGACAACAAAATCTCCCATCGCAACAGTTCTTCCCTTAGTTGCCTCCTCTCTTTTCTTTCTTCTGTATTTTTACTTTTTTTTAAAATCATTCATCTATTCCTGTTTGTTTTGGTTTTTTTCTTTGCTATGCTGCTCCGTCAATGTTTAGTTTCCAAATATTTTGTTTCTAAATTGCTGTTCTTGCACTACTCAGCCAGAATCACTTGTGAACTTGTTCATTCACCACAGAGGTTCTCAGCCTTGACTGCGAGTAGAATCACCTGAGAAGCTTCTAAAAGGTACCCCGGCCCCAGAGCTGACCAGTGAAGTCACAATATCGGGGCCTGTTCCAGGTGTGGATATTTGTCAAAAGCTTCCCGGAGGACATCACTGTGCAGCCAGGATTGAGAAATACGGATGGCATAGATATTAACTAAATCCTTTAATGTACCAGAACAGGTGGAGGGTTTCTAGAGGAGTGATAAGGAGGTCTTCCTGGAAGAGGTGGCATGTCACTGTGTTGGTCGCATTTCCCAGAAAACAACAGCAGCACCCATTCACCAGCTCCTGTGTGACAAGGACCTGGATGCTCCTTATCACAGGGTCATGTCTACTACACCCCACCTTGAACTTGGGCAGGCCCATAACTGCTTTGACTAGCAGAATGATGGAAATGGAACTGTTATGTCTCCTAACCCTTAACTGAGCTCTGCCTCCTCTCCTGGTGGTTTCTGTCCTTCAAGGAATAGGTCCACTTCACCTAAGTCATCAGATTGTGAGCATGGACTTGGTTTGTTTTTTAAATCCTCACTCGAGGACATTTCTTCATTGCTTCTAGAGAGAGAGGAAGGGAGAGAGCCAGAGAGAGAGAGAAACATCGATGTGAGAGAGAACCATTGATTGGTTTCCTCCAGTGCATGCCTGGCCCACAGAATGAACCTGCAACATTTTTGATGCACGGGACGACACTGTAACCTACTGAGCCACCTGGTCAGAGCTGGACTTCCTTTTTAACATCTACAAGATCAATAGTAATAATCCCTCTTTCCTTTCTCAGATGGATCGTATCTGTCATCACTCTTTTCGTCCTGGCTGGTCTGGCCAGAGGCTTATCAATTGTGTTGATCTCTTGAAAGAACCAGCTTTAGGCTTTGTTGATTTTCTCTATTGTTTTCCTGTTTTTAATTTCATGGATTTCTGCTTGATTAAAAAAAAAAAATTATTTGCTGCAGGCCTAAATTCCCCTGCCTTCTCTAGCATCCTTAGGTGGGGGCTTTGCTGCTAGTGTTAGATTTTCCTTCTAACATCTGCCTTTATCTCTGCATTTCCCTCTAAGCACTAGTTTCACCACATCCCATAAACTTTGACAAGTTGCATTTTTGTTTCAGTTACGTCAGTGCATTTTCAAATTGCTTTTGCAACTTCTTCTTGGACTCACAGGTGGTTTAGAAAAGGGCGTGTCTTCCTTTCTCTTGGATGCTCCTTCTCAGAACCCAGCAGCCATGAAGGGGAGGCCCAAGCCGCATGAAGACGCCACATGTGAACGCTGTCCCGGCAGGCCAGCTTCTCCCCCAGCGGACCACCCACACTCAGCCTCGGAGCTGAGCTCCCTGGACGGCTGGCACAGTGAGCCTCCAGGCAACGCAGCTCGCTCAGATTGCAATTGAGGGCCGACCAGCAGAACTGGCAGGCCTCCTGAGTCAAATCAAGACAGTAACAATAAGGAGTTCCTGTAAGCTGCTGAGGTGGGCCACTAAGTGATGCTGGGATGGCAAGCGGAGACCACGGGGCACATGAGAGTCAGCCAGTCACAGGGGACAGCCAAGGGGAGAGGAGGGCAAGTCCCAGATTGGGGGAAGGACAGCTCTTCTGCACAGCCCAGGGTTTGGGGAGACAGCTTCTGCAGGCAAAACACTACCTATTCTGCTTACCAAACAGCAACATGAGGACGTGGAAACTGCCCCCTTTCCAAAGTTTCAGTGTCACACCTGTGCCAGCCGCTGAGGGGAACCGACGGGACGGTAGCATGCCGGCACAGCGCCACCTTGAGTCCCCCCATCTTTGTTCCCCCAACCTCTCCCCAGCCGCCAGAGAGCCCACGGACTCACCACATGTGCCAGCAGGAGTTCGAGAACAGAGCGTCTTCCCTCTCTTAGGTTTCGGCTCAGCACGAGGCTAGGGTCAGCTGTGCTCCAGAAGGAGTTGAGACAGGGCTTTTGAAGGTCCTTCCTCTCACTTACCCGTTGAGGGTTTCGTTTATGATTTGGTGGAATGCCGGTGATGACAGTCACTCTTCTAAGTAGCAGCACTTGTGAGCTGCTTCTGAGCCAGGCGCAGGAACCTGACCGCCCCTGTTAAGACCTTCACTAGCACCATCTATAGGCCTCTGGCCATATCCACGGCTGCCGCCGGTTGTTCCAATGGCTGCTCTGTAGTAAGAGTTTATCCTTTGTGAAAAGCAGCAACCCAGAGAAAGGCAGACACGCCTGACTTAGGGGCTTGGGGGACCACACGTGCCTCCAAGCTGTCCCCTGCATCCACATACTCTATTCCCATGTTCTAGAAGAGCCCAAGTTTTCCATGGTGACCCCACCCTACCCTAAATGAAAGGATGGGGCTGACCCCAACCTGGATCTCAGGTGTACTTACAACTCAGGTCTGGCCCATCGAAGTATCACTTCCTCCTTCTGGAGTGATTGGTTCATGGCATGTGGCCAAACGTGGCCAGTCAGTAAGACTTATGTGGAACTTGAACTTCATATAAGCTTAACATAGGTAGGGGATCATCTTGCTGCCTCAGGGGGAAGCTGGAAAAAGAATGGAACCCACAAAAAGAAAAGCAGAGATGAAGAGAGACTGAGCCCTGAAGAGTGCACCCCTGGATCAAAACATACCTGAAACAGTATTTCTAATTCTGAGTCCACAGATGGTCCTTGTGGCTAAAACCAGTTAGAGTCTGATTTCTGTCATTTGCAACTGGAAGAATCTTGGTAACACTCCACACGTAGGAAATTTTTATGGATTGGTCACAGTGCTATTCATCACTAGAGCGATCACACCTAATTTTCTTGGGCAGTCCTGGCTTATTCTGTGGTTCTGGTGTGATTATTAACAGTACCCTCTTTCACTCTCAGAATATCCTGGCTGGATGATAAGTTATGTGGTCGCCACTTTAGTTATCTCTTGCTGTGTAACCGACTGCTCCAAACTTAGCAGCTGACGACAAGCACCGTCTTATTTGCACACGAGTCTGCAGCCTGGGCCAGGGTCAGTACCATGGTTCTTCTGCTCTTTTGAGGGTGGTCATCTGATGGGCTGTGCTCATCTGGGACACTGGGACCATTGTGCCTTTCTCTCCACGTCCCCTCAGGGTTAATCCCTCTCCAAGTGGCCTCTTCAGTAGGTGGACAGACTTCCAAAGTGGAAGCTCAGGGCTCCCAATGATGCAAAGGCAGAAGCTGCCAGGATCTTTTGGAGTGCAGGCCTGGAATGGCCACCACCTTCTATTAGTGAAAGCAACCGCAATCCCAGCCTGGGTTGCAGGACAGGGGACTGCCCTGGGCTATGAATCCCTGCAGGCATGGCTGGGGGAGAGGCCCCCAGGCAGAGAAACATCAGGGTGACCCCACCCACCTCCTGGTGGGTGCCCAAACAGGAACCTGGTTGCCTCATCCCTGGAGTGTGAGAAACCAGTGGGCAGAAAGGACACAGGACTCCTGCCCTTGACTTCTGTAGCCTCAAGACAATGAACTGTGGTCTCTAGTCCAAGTGCCAGCCCTGCACCAGAAGCATTGCATCACCTGGCAACCTTTGGGAAATGAGATTCCCGGGCCCTGCCCCAGGCCCAGTGAGCCAGAATCTGCTTTTTTAGCAAGATTCCCAGGGGACACAAATGCACATGAAGGCTCGAGAATCACCACTGTAAATTCTGCACTGTCCCAGAGGATTTGCACCCAGGTTTGCACAAGGAAACCACAGAGTTGTGGCAAAAGCCACATCGCCATTGTGCAAACGACAGGGCTCCTACAACACACCGATATCAGGCCCAGGCTTTCTGCTGCCAGATGTGCATCCCAGGGTAGAAGGTTCCTGCTCGGATCCAGCCTGGGAGAGGGTGGCCCTGTTTATAACAAGTCTCACGTGCCCCTGGCACATCCTGACTAGGCGTGTAACCTTTGACCTCCACCACTCTGCTCTTCGATCCCCCTTTTTGTAAAGAGAGAGAGGGGCTGACTTCGCCGCACTCCAGGGCTCCTTCCAACACTAAGACTCTGGGAATCCAGGAAATCCCAATTTAGATCTGTAGCTTCGGAAACTGGCAACCAACCGACTGAGAACGGAATCCGGAAGGCCCTGGCCATTGTGAACGCCAAGTCTAGACGCTGGAAAGGGGGCCACTGAGGCAGGAAAAAGCGAAAGTCCCTTTTCTCAGCAGTCCACCTTCCAGGAAGCAATAACCCATGCTGGTCTCAACCAAACTCGAGGCTGTGGTCTGGTTACCCTGGGCCTGGGCCAACAGGGCTGTTATTGTCCTCTCGCGGTTCATGTCCAAATACTCACACACCCAACCTAGTGCTTCCTCCGTGATAACACCGAGAGCAGGAGCTGCCCCCCATGTCATCCTGGACAAACAGGTGATGTTTATTTACAGCGTGTAAGAGAGAGCCCTCTGACCAGCTATGCCAGCTGACAGCAACCTGGGCTGATAAAGGCGGCTTATCACAAAGGATTAGCCACTGTTATTTTCTCTTTGTTTGTTTGAAGTTGGGTATTTGGACAATTGCTGTGAGCCCCAGGGTGGTCAGGGCCAAGTTTAGCAATGACCGCAGTGAAGGCAGTGATTGCTCTGCAAGATGAAACAGAATGAGCCAGCGGGCTGGTGCTGTGTGTAAGGGAGGTCCATGGCTATGCTTCTCAGGCTGGGTTCTGGCAGCTAGACACCAAGTGAGCATGCGCAAACTGGGTTGGTTGTAGACAAAATAACCACAAGAAGCAAAACTTTTATGAGCCCAGGACCAGGCTTCTCAATGTAATTTTACGTTAGCATCACCTGGGGCACCTTTGCAACATTGGCTGCACTCCCAGCAAGGAATTCCGAATCTCTAGGGGATGGGATATGGGTGACATTTTTAAAGGCCAAGTTGAGAAGCAGCACCTGAGATCCATGCTTCTTCCAACTACTCAGTGGAGCCTAAGTTTCTGCATTTTTAACTCCCTTCCGGGGATGCTGATGCTGTTGGTCCAGGGATCACATTTAGGGTAAAATGCCTAGTTGACTTGTTCAACATGCCTCCAGCCTGGCCTCCAAATACTGCATAAAGCTAACAGTGGGGTGGAGAGAGAGAGGGGTTCCCCTCTGTGGGTGAGGTGATGGTCAAGTTTCTTTTGATGGGAAAGAGATGAGCACAGTTCAGAGCCGAGGTACCACTGCAGGCTGACCAGGAAAACGACAGTGGCTTTGGAAAAGTCAGAGGACACTAAGAACAAACTAATTCATCACAGCCAAACCCATGTAGTACTGGCACCACCCCATTCATTTTAGGATGGCAACATGCCCAACTAGAACCTACCAGAGGGAGACGCCATTTTCCGAGATTCGAAAGACGAGGTGGAGCAGGGTGATGGGAGAAATCAGAAGTACGCAAATGGTGCCAACGAACACTGACAAGGTCTCCATCAGTCAGCGTACATTCTTCATCTTTGATTGTGAGCTTGTTGCTTTTGACCCACTCCTTGGCTCATGACAGGCACAGAGGCTGCAGCACCTTAAAGGTTGCCACCCGCTGGCCCTGTGGTTTGTCTGTTAGGAGAATCCCCACATGTTTCCCCAACTGAGGTTGAAATCCATTTTTTTTCAGGCATCTGACAAATGCACACGCAGTCCTCACCATCACTCGTTGTCAATGCAGTCACTGCCTCTAAGGCACGACTTGGACAGACTGTGAAGTGCTCATCAAGTTCTGCCATTCCCATCAGAAGCTTGTTTGAGATGACAGCCACAGACAGCTCTGCCCAACGACGGCAAGAGAGGCCACCCCTGCCCACACAATCCCCGGTGCAGAACGGAACACCCCATTTGTTTACCAGTTGACATATCTGGAATATACCCAGAAAGATAGCCGTCTGTCTACTTATCTGCACCACCTGTTTTCAATGGTTGGGTTTCTCATGAGCAAACTTTTTTCACAGGCACCAAAAATAACACCGATAGTCTAAAGGGATGCAGGCCCCATGTGATGCTGCCCTGAGCACGACACAAGCCACCCCGTGTGGTCAAATAAGAGCTCTGTGACACTGACCCTACTGCCACTCGTACATCACCAGCCACCACAGCACAGGCAGCAGGAGTCATGGCAAACTGTACTCTGGAGTTTAAAGCTTCTAATCAAAAGACATGTCGCTCTGTACTCATTCAACTGGGCTTACCTCAAGGGCACAGAGAAAGGTGGTTCTGCCTTGGCCTGGAACTTGGAAGTCAGCCTCAATGATTACTAGAGTTCTCTCTCTCTCTCTCTCTCTCTCTCTCTCTCTCTCTCTCTCTCTCTCTCTCTCTGTCTCTCTCTCTCTCTCTCTCTCTCTTCTCTCTTTGGCTGCTAAGATGCACATAGGCTGGTGGCTATTTTCAAGATTGAATTATTATTATTTTATAATAATAGTGATAGCTGTAATAATACAACTTCAGTGAATAGTTTTTAGGTGCAAATCTCCTTGCTGCATGCTTTCCATAAAGTCATTCTTTCGCTCAGTTATACATTGAGTGCCTACTAAGTGCTGAGCATTATGTGAAGCAATTTCCAGTCATTATCTCACTTACGTCTTAGAATGCCCCAACGAGACAGTCCGTGAGTCAGGATTAAGGGTGTGAATAACAGAGTCCCCCTCAGCAAGCTTATGCGCGGAGGGAATTCATTTAGGAATTTCTCTTTCGAACTCTCCGCTGATGCCAGGGTGGAGGAGAGTGGGGAGAGGCCCAGAGGGCCCAGAAGGCCCATAGCAGTCTTGCCCCAAGGCTGATCTCTAGTTTTGAGATGAGTGTTCTCTTCCATTTTTGACCAAACATCCTGAAGGCGTTCACTAGGCACTTGTCTCAGCCTCCCTCTCCTCCCCTCCTCGCCCGCCCACCCCCACATCCTGTTTTGGGTGCCATCCTACAGGCTGCTCTTCGAAACCCTCCTTCAGTTTTCTGCCTCCAGAGCCTCTGTCTGCCACATCCTATCCGCTCCCTGGACATCATCTTCTGGTTTTGTTCTCCGAGCTCCTCTGCCCGCCAAGGGCTCATTCCTGACTGCCCCTGGGACCTCTCCCCGGGGCTTCCTCAGCATCTCCCCCGACGAGGCCCGTTCATCCCACCTGCGATACCTTCATCCCACCTGCTCTTTATCTCAAGAGAAGTCTGGGTGGACAGCGTCATCATCTTTCTCTAGTGAAATAGAGACTTAACAGTGTTATTTGGAAAACATATTTTCTTATCCAATGTGACAATCAACTCTTAGGGAGTGTCGTCTAGTCTTCCTCCATTCTCTCTGTTCTGGACCGATTCAGCACCTCATCTTTGGGTTGCTTCAAAAAAATTAAAACAGGCCTTTTTTTTTTTAAAGGAAAATACTAAAACTAGTAGTCATAGCTACCACGTATTAAACACTCTCATAAATGTTTTCCAAGCATTAGTTCCTTTCACAAGACTCTTTGTAAGAAGGACTATAAACTTCTTTTTTATTGATGCTGATGGGCTTCACCTGACGCATGGAGCAAATGGCAGAGCTGGGATTTGAACCCAGGTCTGTCCAGACTCACAGAGGCAAAGCTATTAACATTGTAGGGAAAGATAAAATTTTTTTAAATTGAAAACAAAGTATGCAAAGAGTGTTTGAAAGCCAGGGAAGAAACGAGAAAACAGAACAGCAAGAGAAAGATAGAAATTACAAGAAACCAAAGGTGGGGGAGGGGTGATAAAACATTTAACAGGAACGGCTCTGCTGAACGCGGGGTCTTTGCGATCGCCAGAGCAGGAGCAATCCCCCTCCTGTTCACTAATGACATTCCTCCATGCTCAGCAGTTTGACAAATTGGTTTGGAATTACAATATTTTGACAGCTTCCTAATTGGCCTTCTAGCCTCCAAGTCCGCCCCTTTCGGGCCACTCTCTCTGGCTGCCAGGGACATCTTTCTAAAATGCAAATGTGACCTTGCTATTTCCCTTCTTCGTTTCACATTTTTTAGTGACATCCGTGCAGGCTGGATGAAGTCCCAGCTAGCCCCAGGCAACCTCTGCGGCCTCCTGCCCTCCATCCCTCCCTTCAAGGAAACCTGGCTACCTCTGCTGGGAATAGGGTCTACTCTCCCATGGACGTCCGCAGAATCCCCCTGCCCTGCCCCCTTTCTCCAACTCAGGAACGTTCTTAGGCTCCTGTGAGGGCTCCTGCATCATCAATACCTCATTCTTTGCCCCGTAGCAACATTCCCACCTCGATGCTTGGCTGTGATAAATCTACCTTTTCCGTTTCTTCCAGAGCTTCATGAGAACAGGGCCCATGTTCTGCTCATCTGTCTCTCCAGCACTTCTCCCCAGACAAGAATGGGAGAGGCTAAAATAAATCAAAGGACAGAACAGTTTGGTAAGGTATCTCTCATGAAAGTACAGGATCCAGCAGAAACCAGATTGCAATCCCAGCAAAAGGGATTGCCTCCAAGTGTGAGGGTGAGTAGATCAGGGAAGGCTTCCTGGAGGAGGTGATGAGCACCCTGAAAGATGAGCTGGAGTCCGTCATCTGAAGAGGTGGGGAAGAGTGTTCTAAGTTGACTGGAGGGTTTGGAGCTATGAGGAACTCTGCCTCTCTGAGTATGAGCTGAGGGGATTGTCAGAGATGAGGATGGACAGGCAGGTAAAGGCCTGGATGGAGTCCCTGTTACAAAGCTTAGGCTTCATGGTGGGAGCAGTAGGGATGCTGCGGGGGTATTGTTAATCAGGAAGTGGTGTGGTTGGGTTTCCATTTCAGCATGACTCTGGCCACAGCGGGAGGATGCGTTGGGAAGAGAGTGGCTGCATGCCGTGCTGGCTGTGCAGACTGGCTGCGCACAACTCTAGGTGTACCCCGTCCCCTTTGTGGTGCACTCGGCACTCGGGAAGGGCTGATGCCGTCTGATGGCAGGATGATGAAGGGGAGAGAATTAATTATATAAATACATAGCAAAAGTATTTAAATTTTTGGTGGTTTGCAACAAAATGAATGACATCAAGAATGATAGTATTAGCCCCATCTGGCATGGCTCAGTGGACTGAGGGCCAGCTGCGAACCAAAGGGTCACCGGGTCGATTCCCAGTCAGGGCACATTCCTGGGTTCCAGGTCATATCCCCAGTAGGGGGTGCACAAGAGGCAACCACACATTGATGTTTCTCTCCCTCTTTTTCTCCCTCCCTTCCCCCCTCTCTAAAAGTAAATAAATGAAATATTTGGAAAAAAAAGAATGACAGCATTAAATCCACAAATAAAATTACTGATGACAAACTGAGTATTGTCACTTCAAAGAACATTTAATTTTACTAATTACACAAGAAAACTTAAAATGACCTGCTCGTATAAGAGAGAAATTTAATAGAAGTTTTCCCAAATTTAACAACAGTCTTAAAATGTTTCACAACAGCTGCAACTGGGATCTCTGGGCCAGGTAGAAATTATAAATACATCATTGTGAAACTGAAAGACTTTTTCTCTGAACAACCAACCAACACACATTAAAAAAAAAACCCAACTTATAACCAAATATGCCAAAAGAAATACTGAGCTATCTTTCTATGTAGAAATTGATGTCACCAAATCATCATATGAAAAGGAAATCAAAGAATATGCAACCCCAAAATAGGTAGGAAAAATGTATTATAGATGCGTGTCAGGCAGAGTTAGTAAAAATATCATGTTAATTTTGGGGTTTCATGATGTCTGTTGCATTTGTCAGCTTTTAAAAATCTGCAATTTTTTGTGATTTGTTTTCTGAATATTCACTTCTGTTAACTACTTTTCTACTTGTAATTTTAAATTATTTTTCTTAAGGCAGGACCTCCAAATTATGTCAGGCTGGGGACTAGGAAACCTGACCTGCCAGTTTCTGGGGGCCAGGAATATACTTTTGCCATTTCAGGCCAACCTGAGGTCATTTGGGGTAAGACTGATACGCTGTGCCCAGGGCTCGGAGCCTGGCAGGCGGACTCCAGCTGAACTAACATGCCTCCGAGGGCGGGTAGGCAGTTCTGGGGGGCTTTGCAAGCAGTGTGCTCATGAATATTACCAGGCTCAGATCTGTGAAATCAACGCCTCCCGCCCAGTGCTCTGTCCTCCAGCCAAAATAACACGCTCTAAGCTCGGATACAGTTGAAAGTGAAACCGCATGTTCTTTAAAAGTTTAAAAACTCGTTTGAAGAAGGGCAGAGGGTCAGGAAAGAAGGAGCTGCATTTACGGAGCGTTGGCAACCTTTCCACGTGCAAGAGTCTCGCTTACAACATGTGCGTTCACCGTGCGCGCTGCCCTGGGTGGGGACGAATGTGGCCGGTCAGCGTTTCTGTCCACAGTGATGACAAGGACTCAGCCTCAAAAGTTAGCTCTCAGGAACCAGGTCAACTCAGTGCTTCAGAGCTGGAGTGAGGACTCTCGAGGGGCAGCGGGGACAGGAAGGGGGTAGAGCTGGGTGACCCCTGAGCTGTGGGCCATCTGATAGTACAGCTGGCAAGGACTGAGAGAAAGCCTTTACTCCAAACGCCCTCCTATGCCAGGGGAAGACCGCTAAAACACAGGAGCACGGGCGTCTGGCCCGAGATCACTATGACGTTCCGGGTCAAAGCATTGATGGGAAACCTGCTTTTTCACGCGAACCTTCGGATTCTTCATCCCATCCCGCGGCTGCAGTTCCGAAGAGGCCGTTTTCGAGATCCCCGTCATCATCGCTTTCACAGGTTCGGGTGGCACTCGTGGGGCCCTGCTATCATTGTCTATATCAAAAACGACAATGATGATACCATAGTACCTTCCATCATGTGCTTTATGGCTCACGGAGGTCCTTCTTTTGCATCATTTCACAAAATTCTTCCAAGAACCCTATCAGGTAGGTGTCAGTTGTCCCCTTTTACAGAAGACAAAACAGACGCAAAAAAAGGAAGGGGCTTGTTCAGGTTGGTGAAGAAAGGGCAAAGCAAGGACTGGAACCCTGTCTCACGTCTTAATTCCAATACTTCAGGCTCCCCTGGAAACTTCTTGGAATCTCTCCTTTCAATTTCCCTTCCAGAACATTATAGGAGGGGTCGCTTGGGTTCTGCTGATAATATGTCTTAACTGCTTCAAAGAGATGCTAGTTTAAGAAGATTAAACACCTGTGTCCAGCTGGACAATCATGTCTTGTGAGCCCCCAGGCCCTGGCCTTGGGCCGTTGCGCATGCTGTCCACTCTGCCCAGCAGGACTCTTACCTGTTTCTGCTCACAAGGTCAGCTGTTCCCTTCTCAGGGCCTCCCCACACCTTGTGATTTAAAGGAGCCCTGTGACCTCCCTCATTTCTGGTAGGTTATTCCCAGGTAGCACTGCTCACAGTCTGAAATGAGCTCCTTTATTTCTTCAGTTGCTTCTTTAATGTCTGGTTCACCCCAGTGGATTTTAAGCTCCGGGAGAACAGAAAGGTCCAATCAAAGAGAATCCATTTCTGTCACACACTTATATCTGGTAGTGTTGTAAGCACAGATGACACTTATACCCACAAAAGGTCTTAAATGGGGACATTCATCAAAGAGTGACTTTCTTGAGCATTATTCCACACCATGCTACGAAGGCGCCGGGAGCACATGGCTGGATTGGAACCTAGGCTGTGTCCTTCGTGGCTATAGAACTTGATAAGCGACAAGACATTTTTGAGTCTCGGCTCCCCATCTGCAAAGCAGGTCTGATAACAGTGCTGCCCTGCTGGGGGCTCTGAGTACCAACTGCAAACCTGCAGACACCAGAGGAAGTGCTCAGTAAATGCCAGCTAAAGGCCAAAACTGAGTTGTGCAAGGAGCAGTACTCCGCAGCCTTTAGACACAGGCGGTTCAGCCCTGGGATGGTTAATCTGGTGTGTCAGCTTGGCTGGGCTGAGTTATAAGGGTGCCCGGATAGCTAGCAAAACATTATTTCTGGGTGTGCCAGGGAGGGTGTTGCTGGATGAGATTAGCATTGAATCTGTGGCCTGAGTAGAGCAGGTGGCCCTCCCCCGTGTGGGCAGGCGTCATCCAATCCACTGAGGACCCAGAGAGAACAGAGAGACGGAGGCGGGGGAGGGCACCTCTCTGCTTGCACTGGAACATGCCTTTTCTCCTGCCTTTGGACATTAGTGTTCCTGGGTCTCCAGTTTTCAACCTAGGTCGGGATTCATGCCATCAGCTCCCCGATTCTCAGGCCTTCGGGCTGGGACTGAATCGCACCACAGCTTTCCTGGTTCCCCAGCTTGTGGACGGCAGATCATAGGACCTCTTCGCCTCTATACTAGTGTGAGCCAATTCCTGTAATTAATAGACACACACCATATTTTGCCATGTTTTTGCCATATTTTGCCATATTTTGCCATGTGCCAATGCACACCGGTGTTTTTGACCCAAACTTTCATGAAAAAAAATCTTTTGCTTAATTTTTTTAATTCAATTTTTATTTATTTACATTTTGATACTTGTTTTTATATTATAAAGGAATTTTAGCATTTATTTTTGAAATATTATGGTGCAAGAAATTTTATGTAACAAATAATTATAAAACACAAGAACAAATACAAGGTATTTTAGGTACTAACTATGTATAATGTGCATCCTTATTTTTCCCTCAAAAATTTGGGCAAAAAAGTGCACACTACACAGAGCAAAATACGATATCTTATTTGTTCTGTCTCTCTGGAGCATGCTGACTAACATGCTACTATTCAACATTTAAATACTGCTGTCAAATGGCAAATATTGTGAGCAAGCCTGGCTCAGTACTTGCCGAATACACGCATCAGTGAGTGCGTGGATGAATGCGGGCCAGCAGTCTGGGGAGTCTGCCCCAGCCATCCATTCTCTCCTTACAAGGACACTGCTTCACAAGGGTGATCGTGTGGCAGGTTGTCAGCTCAGATGCCCTTAGGGGCAGGCAGGTGGTCCAAAGGAAAGGAACAGCAGGGGCTCAGCAGTGGCCTTGCTCCCAACCAAAGACACCAAAAAACTGAGTGTTTAAAGCAGAGTGGTCGCTAAACACACCTTCACATCTTTCCGCAGTTGGCCAATTTGCCGTCTCAGATACATTGCACTGGGACACCTGCTTGCCAGTGACAGCCCTAAGTGAGATTGTTTCAGGTCCCATTCCCTCGTGTGAAAGCACTGGGGCCAGCTGTATGCGGCATCCAGGACTTTTATGCCTTTGAGAAAGGCAGTATCGTACATAGGCTCTATCTCGTGCAATTTCGCTCGCAGGTTCCCGGAAAGTCTTTGCCTTCATTTAGTTCCGCAGCGAATGTTTGAGGGTTCCATTAAGTGGCATAAGCAGAGATAAAAGACAGCCACATGCACATTCTGGGCAGATTTCGACACCCATCGAGGGTTTTTTTAAATACAGGTTTTGCCTTTTTGAGTATTGGTATTGCCGAATAAAAGTCACAGGCCTGTTTTGCTGGTGTTTCGCAGAACCTCCCACCCATCGCCTCCAGCGTGAAAGTGCCTCCTCTGTCCTCCTCTCGTGGCCGATCTTTCGATCCAGGCTCCTGAGAGCCGAGGCGTCTTTCTTCTTCTCCGCACATCCTTCCATGCAGACTCAGTGCGAAGGCCAGTTTAGCTGCTGGCTTAGAGGATCGACACCAGATGAGCAAACTGACATCCCCTGCGCAAAGGCGCCCCCCCATGCCTGTTATCCCGCAAGTTGTGGGGCACCAAAGCTGAAAAGCATCTTCCAACTCCTGCTTCTGGGCATTTTTCTTTAAGGAAGAGAACAGCCCAGGGCGCGGGCCGAGGACAGTCCGTTACAGCCGAGTTCTGCCGAGTTCTGCGAGGAAGCAGGCGGCCCTGCTCCCCGCTGGTCAGAAACCTGCTTGCCTCTGGCAATTGTTCTTCTGAAAGTGAAAATCCCTTTGCCTGAGGGGAAAACCTCATAAAAAATGAAAAGCCCAACTGAACAAGCACATGGGTTTCTATTTATAATTTGGGGAAAGGAATTTCACACAGATTCAACTCATATATGAGAAAGAACCAGTTACTCAGAAGCGGATGTGTTTCCATTTCCTATTAGTGTTAATTTTTTCAGGTTGCCACTCAGCTGATTTGGAGGTTGTTTCATTTAAAGATGTTTTAATTTATCAAGGACGTTGAGAGAAGCTCCGCAAAATGTAACAGGAACCTGGCTGTACGCTGGGTCCCCTCTCCATTCATGCACCAGACAACTACTTATTTCTCTACCTGCTGTGCTCATCACCCAGGAGCCCTGTGTCTCTGCACAGGTAGCTCCTCACCTGAGATTGGGGAAACGGGTAAAAGCTGTGAATATTTAATTTTTTCCCACAGAAAGGAAGAGATGAATGAGACAGAAGATGAGGGACCAATTTCAAGAGAGGCAAAATAGCCCTCCCCGGGTGGCTCAGTAGATTGAAGCATCATCCCGCACACCAAAAGGCTGAGGGTTCAATCCCTGGTCAGAGCACACACCTGGGTTGTAGCTTCTGTCTCTGGTCGGACACGTATAGGAGGCAACCGATTGATGTTTCTCTCTCACATCCACGTCTCTGTGTGTGTGTGTGTGTGTGTGTGTGTGTGTGTCCCTTCCTCTCTGTCTGAAATCAATAAACACGCACTCAGGTGATGCTTAATAAAGAAATTGAATTTTAAAGAAAGGCAAAGCTGGGGCTGGAGCTGGAATTTCCAGCCACTCTGTCTGCCTCGCCTCTCAGCTGCTGGCAAGTTCTGTGGAAAATGAAGATGCCTTGAATGGATTTCATTTCATGGTCAAATCCGATCTCAAGGCTGGAGGAATTTGGGGAGATTTGAAACTTTTTGTCCCTTGACTGGGTCTGTCTATCTGTCTGCCCAACCAGTGGCCATGAGGAAGTTAGCTCAGGCTCCTCCTCATCAGCTGATTTAGATCAAAGGATGGCTTCACCACATCGATGACACTTGCCACTAATCCTGGACGGAACACCTCCAGAGCTGAATGAGTGGAGCAGGTCAGGTTCTTCTCGCTCCCGTCAATGTGAACTGGCGGAGCTGGTCTAGTGGTTCGTGAACAAGCAAGGGAACTGCAGAAATCCCAGCAATAGCTGATGTCGCCGGGCGCTGGGCACCGGCAGATGCTGCAGCAAAGGACTTTCTTTGCATGAACTGGCTGTCAATTCCTCTTACAGATTGAACTGTGGCTCCCAAAGATGTTGGAGCCCCGACCCCAGAACCTGTGAATGTGACCTTACTTGGCAATAGATGTTTACACAGAAGCTGTTAGGGGGGTCCTAATCCAGTATGTCCTTGTGAAAAGGGGGAATTTGGACACAAAGTCAGA
Source organism: Glossophaga mutica (assembly GCA_039655065.1). Lineage (NCBI taxonomy): Eukaryota > Metazoa > Chordata > Mammalia > Chiroptera > Phyllostomidae > Glossophaga > Glossophaga mutica. The sequence continues at coordinate 29,892,001 of CM077315.1, forward strand.
TGCACAGGGAAGACAATGTAAAGATGCAGGTTAAATGCCGTCTCCAAGCCAAGAAAGGGTGCAGGCTACCAGGATCCAGGAGAGGGGCTGAGACAGATTCTCCCTCACAGCCCTCAGAAGAAACCAGCCTGCCGACATCATGTTTTCAGATTTGTAGCCTCCGGAGCTGTGAGAGAATAAATTTCTGTTGCTGAACTCCGCCCCCGCCCCCCTTGGTGGCACAATTCCCCACAGTCTGAGGTGAGTGCCTTAATGATTTCCTGTTTTATGGATGTGGTGCTGGAGAGAAATATTGTGGTTGCAGAAACTAAAGAAGTGAACTTCCCAAGTCTAAACAGCACTGAGTAATACTGTCAGGATCTGAATTCACCTCTGTCTGTGAGGCCCCAATTGGTCATGATATCACTCCACGGGTCCTTAAGAACCGGTGTCTCAGGTGGTCGAATCTGCTTCAACCTCCTCCACATACAGAGGAAGTCGAGGGAGACCGAAGAGGTCCAAGAATGTGCTCAGTCACTTGGCCCATCAGTAGCCAAGTGCAGATAAGGACCCAGGTCACTGCCAGGGCTCCATCCCTCATACCAGGCTGACCTCCATCACTGTGAGCCAGCGAAAGAGCACATTTGGACCTGGAGTTCTGGGAGGTGTTCCAGGATGCTCACTCCTTCGAAAGAGCCGATGGGAGATCAGGGAGGGGACCGAATGCCCCCCATACCCAGCTTCTCACCCTGGGCCATTGGGCCAGGAGCAGCGTGGCGGGCCGGGACAGGACACCTGTCGGAGTGAACGCACTTGTTTCCAGAACACTGGTTACTCCATGGTGAGTTGTTGCGAATATTATTTTTATATTAAAGCAATAATCCCCACTGATCTCAGTTCGAACTGCACTCAGCTGCTGGAAATACAAGTGGTCCACATAAACTGAGAGCTGCTTCTTTCCTCACATAAAGGACGTGCACAGGCTGGTTTGGTGGCTCCATGACGTCAATATCCAAGGTTCCGGGCAGGATGGAGGAGTTTGAGCCTGAGCCTGTACGCACTCATGAGAAGAAGGGACGGAAGGAGTATTCTGGGAAGTGGGAGCCTGTGGGCAAGAGTGGGGACAAGGGGATGTCCTGCTTTGCTGTGTGAGGAGACCAAAGGGTCGTAATACGGGATATTAGATTGAGGAGTAGGTCTGAGATTCGACCATTGATGGTGGTTGAGAAGGGGAATGTCCTCTCCAGACTGAGGTCTAGGAAAAGGGAAGACGAGACAGGTATCTTACCCACACCCTCTTTCCAGTAACAGCGACAGATACAATATGTATGACGATAATTGCTCACCGCCCCCCCCACCCCCCTCTCCAATGAGGAGGATTCTGCATTCAGCTGGCCTTACCCGCTAAGAGGAGCCTGACCTCCCAGACTGACATTTTGGTCATGAAAGGAAAAGACAGGCAGGTCTTGTTTCTGTTTTAGGAGAGAGGTGGGGGAGCAGCTGTCATGTGTGAGGGGGATGGATAGGACAGCAAGAGGATGTTTTAGAAATAACTGGCTTTGGCCCATTTAGGCCCTTCACATCGGTTGACAGATGCAAGTTAGCAACTTGGGTTATTTTTAAATCTGCTCTGGTGGCTGGACGCAGCTTCTCCGACGACTGCATTGCTCTGAGACTGGACCACATGGGTGACGGTTTCACAGACAGTGTGTCTGGGGGTCGGCTTTTACACTCAGTAGGTAAGGCGAAAAATGTATGCGGCCAAGGGTACCCGGGAAAGTCATTCGACTCACCCTTTTACGGCAGGACTTGAAGCCCTTAGGAAGCTTAGAATTCTAAGTCGCTTCTTTTGTTTGTCTACGAATTTTGGCCATGGAGTCCCTTTCCCTGGGGCTGGTCTAGTTAAAACAAGAAGAAAGGAATTTAAAACATGATTTCTCTTCCAGCACATCTAATCAAATTCTGTGCGAGAAACGTCTGCACATTAAGGAGAGGGGTCACTGCCTTCGTTTCTTACCCCTTCAGGTTATGCCGGTCCTCCTGGCGCCCCCTCCCGCCCCCCCACCACTCGCCCCAGGGGCCAAGCACCTCCTTCTTCTCATCTGCTTGACCTAACAGATGCACTTTCAAGAACCAGACCCTCCAAACTCTTTTAGCTTTGGGGCTTGGTGACTTCTTTCTAAAGTGGGAACATCAAGGTGAGAAGAAGAGGAAAAGTTAACAAGCAGCCAGCTCAGAGCAGGCTGCCAGGAGAAGGCGGGAAGCCCCGCGACGGCAGGGCCATGGCTGGGCGGCAGGGGCCGAGGTCCAGGCAGCAGGCACCCTCCACGGTGGGGACGGAACCCTCACAAACGGCTCTTTGTCACATTACCGGGGGATCTGGGACGTCCCCTGAGTTGCAACACACACACGCCCACTGGATTAAGAGCCGTCAGACTGGTTCCCAAAGCAAACACTGAGTTAATTTTTCCAGCATATTCCTTTCATGTCTGGGCTGCTTCAGGCTTCGCTGGGTCACTGGGCTCTTTGTTGCTGACTTTGCCGAAGCCCCCAGCCCCCTCCGCCTGGCTGGCTCCTGGCTCCTCTCCCCTCTACACCCGAGTCCTAACACAGTGTTCCGTTTCACTTAAGGAGCAAGAAGAGCCCCAAAGAGATTGGCCTTTGAAATCGGTGAGTTGGTGAGCAGGCATGCCCTGGAAGTTCCAGATCACATTTCTCTGGGCCCCTGGCACGTGTTGGCCTGTGGGAGTCAGGTCCTCATTTCGGGATGTGTCCCAGAATTTGCCGGGACGTGTGTTCTGAGTCTCACACCTCCCCAATGGGGGACAGTCTGATCAGCACGCCACCCCCAACCCTTCTTAAAGTGTAGCAGAGGCCCTCCAGCCCTCAGCTAGACCCCACTCCTCCACGGTCAGGGCCAGCCCCATCCTCATTCACCCCCAGGGGCTCCGAGTTTGCTTCAGTTCCCTGGGTGTCCTGACCTCTCTTACTGCCACGGCACAAGAGGAAAAATATTTGCCATCTGTGCCATTTAGGGCCCAAACAGGAGAGCGGAAAATGCTCTGAATACAGAAAACAGAGAGAACTTCATACAGGGAATTGGTTGTACACGTGAGGGGATTGCTAAGAAGTCAGCCTGGGACAGCGAGGTAGTCCCCCGATGAGCAAGAGCAGGAGCCTCCAGCATTCCCAGGTGGGGGCTGGAGGGACTGGGAACTGTGCTGGAGGTAGAAGAGACAGCCAAGATGGACAGGGGGGAGGGGCCACCCTGGCTTCTTCCTTCCTCTTGCCTCGATTGTCCCCCAGTGCCTCTTACTGGCTGACCCAGCTGGAAGTCAGGGGACCCGGCAGCCTGGAATATAGCCCGCAGGTGCAGGGCTGCCTGTAAGGCCGAGAAGACGGGGAGGGCAGGTGGACAGGACAAACGGACTGTCTCTGAGTTACGGCTGGGTCAGCCCTTCACTCCACATCTGAATCCCTCTTCCTAGTCATCACCGGCGTATGTTTTCTCAAAGCGCTGCTGATTGCAAGTGACAGAAACTTACTTAAGCAAGAAAAGGAACTTTGGTTTACATAGTTGAAAACTCCAGGGTAAGATTCAGGTAGGACTGGATCTAGAGATTCAAACGAAGTGAGCAGGATTCCATCTGGACTTCATCAGCTCTCAGCTCTGCTTTCTTCTGCGTGGGTTCCATTTTTAGGGTGGGCACAATGGCAGCCGCCGGCCTAGCGCCTGTCTTCTCAGAGTCCTAGGTGAAAGGGGTGTTCCCTCTCTGCCACTACTCTAACCAAAGCCCTGGAACTGAGTTTCATTGGCCTGCTTGGACCACTTGCCAATATTTGAACCAATGACTCTGGCCCAAGTGGTAGAATGCTCTGATGCACCAGGCCTGGAGTGTGGAGAGAGGGTCCACCCCACCAAACTCATGACTAAGAGAAGGGAAGAAAGGTAAGAGATGCTGGGAAGACAAGAGGATCCTTTGCTTATTTATCCTACCCAGAAGAATGGGGCAACTGGCTATATTTCGCTATCTAGTTGCATTATTTGAATCTCTCATTAAGGTGGAAATTGTCCACTAGATAGAAGAGGCCACACACCCTTCTATCACACTATCCAGGTTCTCTGCTCATTGGTCTGCTCCCCAAACAGCCTGGAACCGCTTCCACCTCAGTGTCCCATTTGTCCATCCCAATCATCCTGAGGAATGTGCAGGAAAGATGTTTCCCTCACCTTCTAGCACAAGAGACTGAGGAGTAGGGAGGTTGTGAGACATGCTCAAGGGCACTCTGTAGGAACACCAATTATGGCCACGGCCACCAGTATATACTAACCACTGAAAAACATTGGACTCCAAGTGCTCCTTGTATATTATCTCATCTATTCCTCACAGAGGCCCAATGAGGCAGGTAAAATTACTGTTCCAATGAGGAAACTGAGGCTCAGAGATGATGAGGCACTTGTCCTAGATTACACAGCTGCTTGGAGATGTAGTAAGGATTTCATATCAGGAATTCTGACTCCAGAAGAAAAAAATATGTCCCAGCAGAATTACAAGTAGCTTCCCCTTTTTTCCACTCTGGACAATACATTAAATGGTCATCCTAGACTTAGTCAAAACCACAACCCCCATCCCTGTGCCAATCACCCCCATACTCATCCCCCAACCCATTCCTTCCAGCAGCACCTTCTGCCTGGAGGGTGATGGTGCCACCCCAGCACACCACCCCAGCATCCCTGCTCTGGCGATTAAGGGTCCAGGAGTGGAGCAGACCAGCAAGGTTCGGCTCCACTGTTCCTTCTGAGCCAGCCCCGCGAGAGTCCTCACATCCAAGGTGTCCAAGTTCCTTCTTTCATGTCTGACTTTCCCCATCAAACTCACTTAATACAAGAGCAGGGCCCTGGTTTTAATTTCTGAAACATTGTTAACTAAACCACCTTCTCTTCAGGGATTGGTGACCTGGGGAGCTCTCCTAGCTGGAAGCTATGGATCTGACAGATGGAATTCACCCTGAGCGGAAGTGGCCTTACTCTCTGGCGGTCCTGGCTTGTCCTAGGATGGGCTGGGATGGGGAATTTGTAGAGCTGGACTTGGTTGGGAAAGCATGCCACCAGGAGGCCAGGCCTTCTGGAGAGGAGCCATGGGAAACGTTCAGGTTGTCCTCTGGCGTTGTCTCCACTGGTATATCGGTTCACCACGAGACAACTTTCTAAGGAGCTGGAATGGCCTTCAGATTTTCTGCCCAGCTTCATTTTACAGATGCAGCAGTGAGGAGGATCCCAGGAGTGACCATCAAGAATGGGACCAGCAACCAAGTCTCCCAGCAAGCAGTCCCCTCTCCCACTCCGTCTCCTATCCATCTAGCAATGAGCCAGAGCTCTAGTGGGAAACCTGGCACCAAGAGCTCACAGGAAAGAACGAGAGTTAGTGCGTTTGAAAGGAACACAGACTCAAATAGCTGTGCCTTCCCACCAGGAGGGCGTGAGAACTCAATCTACTGTGTGGCCACAGCAGGGCTGATAGCCAAACCTCCATCTCTCAGTTGGGGGAAATTAATTAGAATCTGATGCTCCAAAGGCAACTCACTCCTAAGCACTCGTGTTCCTCAGCTGAACTCTTCCATTACTCCCTCTCTCACTTCCACGTTCTACTGACACCCGCCTGCTAAGAGTTTCCTGAATGTTCCATGCTGGTTCAGGATTCAGCACATTCGTGTGTCCCATCAACCTAGAATGATTATTCTTGTCCTTTCTTCAGCCATTCTTTAAAACCTAGCTCAGATTATGCCTTCTTCTGGAATTTTTTCACACCCTGCCTCGGTGTCAAAATAGCAATTCATTCTTCCTTGTGGTTCTGTGGCATCTTGCACACCATCCTTCAATTGTACCTCCTACCTGGGTATACTGCCTACCTGTTGCCTCTAGTGGAATGTGAGCTGCTTAAGGAGGGGACTGATGCTTTTCTCTTGTCTCTACCACTTCTTACACACTACATGGAGATAGTAGGCACTTGATAACTATCAAACAAAAGCGTACAATAGGCACTCAACAAATACTGACATAAAAACTGAAATTGGCTGCCTACTCTGTGCTACGGATGGTGGGGTGGTGTTTCTCAGCTCTGGCTGCATCTAGGGAGGGCAGCCTTTAAAAAACTATGATGCTGGGACCCCGCCCCAGGTTAGAATATCATGAGACAGTTCTAAAAGCTCTCAAGGTGAATTTAATTAGTTTGAGACTGCTGTGCTGGGAGATATGAGTAAGGCATGGTTCTCCTTCTTTTGGGCATTGGCATGATCAAACTGGTTTTTTCCTCCAAGACAGGAATAGAGAAATTCTCAAAGTGGGGTTCTGGGAGCAGCCGCAAAGCCTCACTTGAGCATTTGACACACAAAGGCAAATTCTGGAACTCCAGTGGGGAACTGTTGCATTGGAAACTGCTGGGTAGGGTCACACTTTGAGTTTTAAAATGACCTCTGGGGGATCCTGAGCTTGCTAGAGTTTGAGACCAGTTGCTCTGGGACTTGTCCCTGAAAGTGTGACTCACTCAACATTCATACCAGCAACTTGAGAATGTGTAGATTCCTTTTCAATGCAAATGACTCAGAGTCTTGGGGCTGGGAGAATGGAGCTCACATTTTACCATGACTTTGGAGATGGAGTCACATTGTATCAATAGCTGTCCAGATGATTTTAAGCTCACCTAGGGTTGGTAACCAGTGCCCTACAGTAATAGCAGTTCAGATTAATGTCACCCATCCACCCTCCTCCCCGCTCAATTGGGTGAATGAGGGGACAGTCAGAGGAAGCTGGGTCTGGCTGCTTCTCATGCACGCATCTTCAGATCTCCCATTTCCCCAACACTTAGGGTATCCTAGAAGCTTGCCCTTGACACTGCTTTGAAATTTCTTTGGTTTGGTCGACATCCAGCATCACTGATCCTGAGCATCAGCACACCCCACTGTCTCCCTGCCAACATCACCTCTGCACCCTCCTGCCTCGGGAGGGGACCTCTTCCTCCAGGGCAGATGGCCATCACCACGAACGAACAACGTGCATTCGTGGAGCCATCGCTTGGGCATCTGGACCAGACAGCTCCCAAATCTCCTACTACACACACATTTAATGATAAACACACATTTACTAATTGGAATACACCCTCTTGTGAATGGGGGCAGGGTCAGCAGCAGAGCTGAGATTTCATTTTGTACACATTTCAGCAAACACTGGATTTTTTCAGCTGCTAACTCGGCAAGTGTAATTATATCCCATGTTCCATTTTTACTCCGTTGGTGAGCCAGTGTCAGACCCAAAGGGAAATGGGGAGCTGTCCGGCCGAGGACGGCAGGGGCCCCTGCTCCATTTCCTGTTGATGTTCTCGCAAGGGAGACGGAGCCAAGCCACCCGTTTGGATGAGCCATCGGAAAGTTCTCATTGGGCTGCAACCAGCTGCCTGAAACTCACCCTCTCTGCTCTGTCCAGTGCAGGCAGTAGCTTGTTAATCGAAGAATTGTAGGCCTCAGGCTTTGTGGGTGGGCAACAATGTGCCTGTGGAGAGGACCAGCCATTTCCAGATTTAGGAAAGAAAACATTTCAGCGTCAAAGCACCCCACTAGGTACAGAGCATGCTGAAGTTCATCCACTTCTTACCACTTGGGACCACAAAACACAACCAAAGTCATATAAATAATCACACTGCAGACTGGAAAGGCTCATGAGAGAGTGGCTAGGGCAGTGATTTTCAAACTCAGTTCCAGAGAACCCCAAGAGGGCCCAAGGATTCAGTGGGGAGAATAGACTGGGGTGTCTGCTGAATATTGGTTAGGTGACTTAGGGTGAATGAATTCCCTTCTGCAACCCTCACTTTCCTCACCTGTAAAAACGGAGGTGATAGTCCTACTTTAACTCCTTCATAGAGTTATTGTAAAGATTAAATGAAATACTGCCTGGGTATGTAGTGAAAGCTTGATGCTCTTCAACCTACTTGAACCCCAGTGGTTTGGCAGAGAGGACAAAGGGCATTTCAGGAGAAGGAATGGCCAAAGCAAAGGCCAGGTGGCATCTGTGCACATGCCGGGTGTTGAGCAAGATGCTTGCAGCCACGTGGATGAATGTGTTCCATGGCTCCTAAGCACTGGCCGTCTCAGGGCCCCCTCAGCTAAGCCTCCTTTCTAGAGCAAACAGACTCTCCTTTGTTTGCTTGAAGGTCATTCCCTCCCTGAACCCACACTGATCATGGTTAGGCAATGGGCCTCTCTTTAGTATCTTCCTGGGTTTAGGGTGACGACATGCTCTAGAAAAGAAATGGTCTGATTGGTGAAATATTTGGTAACCCTTGTGACTGCAGACTAAATTGCTTCATTATTCTTTGTAATGGCCATCGCCATAATAACATCAGTAGTATCAACACCATCATGACTACCACTATCAGCATCAGCATCATCATCATCATTGTCATCATTATCACCATCTGGTCACCTACCACGGGTGTCCAACCCATGGCCCATGGGCCACATGGGTTGGCTATGAATGTGGCCCAGCACAAAATTGTAAATTTGCTTAAAACCTTTATTTTTGCTCATCAGTTTTCATTAGTGTTTGTGTATTTAATGTATGGCCCAAGACAACTCTTATTCTTCCAGTGTGGCCCAGAGATGCCAAAAGTTTGGGCAGCCCTGAACCCTCCCATCACCCCTATGTTAGAAACTATTATTACTCCCATTCTGCAGACAGGGAAGAAACTGAAGCACAGAGAGAGTAACTTGTCCCAGGCTCCACATCTTGGACATGCTAGGATTTGAACCCACACTCCATAGCTGGCACCCTTAGCCATGGATGTTTTTTAAATCCTCATCTGAGGACATGATTATTAATTTTTTAGAGAGAGGAAGAGAAACATCAATGGGTTGCCTCTGACACATGTCCCAACCAAGGAGCAAACCAGCAGCCCTGGCATGTGTCCTGACTGGGAATCAAACCCCCAATGGGACCATGCTCCAACCAACCAAGTCACACTGGCCAGGGATGGATGTTTTTTGTAACAGTTTTAGCACCACAAGGTGGCTTGAGGGCTACTTTAGCAACACATGCTCTCCATCAGCCCCCACGAAGACAATGCAGATGAAGGGGATGATGGTGGTGACGTTAGAGCGCCTACCATCAGGGCAGCTGGAAGTGGTAGTCTTTAGGCTGGCTATGTTGTCCCTCTGCATACAATCTGGGTTCTCTTAGAAAGGAAGAAGGGGAGCTATTTGGGTATTGGAACACCTTTTGACATTCAAAAAAGACTCTGGTTTGCATCGTCTAGCATTATTATGGTCCAAAATTCCTCACTGATGGTCTTCATGAGTTAGGTCATGGTCCCGCATTCCCTTTGGGACCAGAGTATTGAAGGATGTATCTGAGAAAAGAGCCAGGGATACAGAGAAGAGTACTGTGTCTTTTCTGAAGGTAAAGTAATTTTCCTAGTCCTAAGCTTCACTCCAGAACAAGAGCCCAAATTCTTTGTAGTGGCCCATTGGGACACTTCTCTCAGCTTGGCATAGGATTGGGGTGTGGGAAAGATGATTTTAAATCATTAGAGGTCCTGGGAGGAACCATTCCCCCTCTAAATCATCTCCAATGTGGATCCTCTAAGGCACTGGAGATCATTTCTGATGAGGAGGAAATTCTCTTGTGTGTCCCATTCATTGAAAGAAGACAGCACTTGTCATTTCAGAGAATATCCAACAATCCAAGTTCACAGCTTTGGAATCTACCAAACACCCCATGGAAACCCAATGCAGTTGTCAGGTCCTTTGAAAAATCTTTCCAAGTAGATGGAAAAGTGGGTTTAATGTGGTTATTCATCTGCCAGAGACATGTCTACACCCATATGTGTATTTGTTGTTCCCCCTGGAAGCCTCAGATCCTCGCATCCCTTTCATGTTGTCTCAAAGACACACATGGCTGTATACTACCCTTTCTAGGATGCCATGGGGTCAGGTCCCAAGACTGTCAAAGTTGGAGCCAGTGAGGACCACGAGATCCACCTAATGAGACAGAAGCTCCAACTTCGTCATCCTTAGCAAAGCGGGGTGGAAAATGCTGTGAAAGCAAGTCGGAGTCCAGGCACACACCTGCTGTGGTCACTTCTACACCCCTCCTATCTCCTCTTCATAGAAGCAGGCTCCAAATATGATAGAAAACACGTTCTACAGTCCCTGCACACCCTGGTTCACTAGCTGCACTTTCGCTAGCAGGGTGACTCATCACAAAGGGGATCCCTGTGGCTGCAAAAATAAATAAAGGAAAATCATGCATTTCTTCTTGGAAATACAAATTGGAGCTTCCTCTTCTTGCTGTTCTCTCCATGTCGATGAGGAGTTGCTGGGCCCGGCCTGGGTCCAGGAGAAAGGAAGCATGGCACCTGCGGAGAGTGTGCTCTGTCCCCAGGTCCAGACACACAGTCTCAGCTCTGCTGCAGGACCCTCCACCAATCTCAAAATGTCAGAAAAGCTGTTTTAAAAAGCTGTCTGCAAAACTGATTATGATGTACTTATTAAACAGGGTGCATATCATACAACCCGGCCAAGAGGGGAAGAGGTAGGATAGGTTGGGTACTAAAAATACCCTCCAGACCCTCCTAACACATCACTATTTTCCAAAGGGTGGGACACATTATGCTGATTAGAGACAGGAAGAGAAATTGGAGTGGTGAGTGTGTATGTTCCATTTCTAAAATTCAGGTTTTTGGGAGGGGGGATTGTTTAAAATAGATAAATCACAAGGGAACAGGAAAATTGTTGAGTTTATGTTGTGAAAGTTACAACTCTTATAGCATTAAGGTTGTAGCACTTTGATGTGGAAATTTCCTTGAGCTTTGTGTAGAATAAAGTTTCTGACTGTTACCATCATCATCACCACCACCACCACCACCACCACCACCATCATCATCATCATCACCACCACATCATCATCACCAATCATCACCGCTACCACCACCATCACCACCACTACCATCATCATCATCACTATTACATCATTACCATGACCATCGTAATCATCATAATCATCACCACCATCATTGCCATCATCATCATAACCACCGTCATGGATGTCCTCATTATAATTACTGTGATTAATGTCAACAAGCAGCCCAGAGTAATTGTGTGATACAACAGCTGCCTGAGACAGGTCAGCAAGGGCAGACGCTGGGGGCAGCCCCATAAATGGGTGCCTTTGGCTCCTCTTTCCACAGTTATAGGTATCAGGGAGCCCAGCATTTTATGCACCAGCTGTAGCGTCACCTCTGTCCCTGAGTTCTACCCAGAGCCTGACCTCACAAGTCAATTACAGCTGTTTTCATTGTACCCATCGGCTTCCAGCATCCACCCTGGCCTAGCTTTCAACAAAGGGTGGATTCCCATGAACTCTGTTCTTTATTACCAGCTGGTTCCGATTAGAGATGAACCAATAAAATGAGGAGTAATACAGTCGCAGTGTGTTCCTAAATGTAGCACTTTTCCATGTGTTTTGATTTACTGGTTGACCAATAAAAGCCAGTGCTTCAACAAGGTGGATTCCATACCTCACATGTTTTGCTTATTTTAGTAAATGCAGCTTTTTAGAGATTGAAAAAAGATGGGAGTGACTTAGGCTTGATAATATCTCCTGGAGAGAGCACACGTGTGTGTGTGTGTGTGTGTGTATGTGTATGAGAATTTATGTGTGTGAATTGTGTGTATCAGTGCAAGGATGTGTTTAGCTGCAAATATGTGAGAGTGCTGTGTGAGTGTAGGTGTGTGTACATGAGTGCTTGTAAAAGTGTGTGTGATTTTATGTGAATGTATGAGCATGTATGAGTACATGATTGTGCGTATGAGTATGAGTGTGTACATGACATATTGGGTCAGAAGCTGGCTCTCTTTGACAGGGCACTAGGCACTGATTTCAGAGCATCTAATGCTTCAATGTAAATACTCCCTGTCAGTGCCCTTGTTAAAGGGACTATGAATATAAGAAGAAATATATAATATGGGTATTTCCCCCTTTATTTCATTAACTGAGCCCTCCCTCCTAAACATCTATTTTCTGCCTGCTTTTCAGCTCCCCTCTGAAGGTAGCCATAGCTCAACAGTCTCCCTTGCCCTTGCACTGGACGGATTTTTTTGACTATTCAAGCAGCATGACTTCTGTTTTAAGTAGACAGGCCTAGGAAAAGTCCAGTAGGCTCCAGTTGAAATGAAGGGCACTGTCTTAAACACAAGGAAATTACTTGGGAAAATTAGCACTGAGAAGATTTGGGTACCACTCAGAGAAACTTAACTCAGTCTAGAACAGGAGACAGGGTGATGAGAGGGGGGACTCCTAACTGGTGAAGTTCCAAGCTCCCTCGTCTCCTCGTATCTGTGCTTCTCTTTCATGGGGGTGGCCTGCTTGTCTGAGGTGATGCTGCTTACAGCTAAATCCCCACCTAAGGGCTGGGCTGGCATTCAGCTGGTGCACAATAAATATTTGTCTACTGAATGCCTGGTCAGGGAAGGGTATGGGAGAGTCCTGGGGGAGGGTTACTCAGGGAGATGAACTGCAGTCTAATATTATAGATTCTGAAGGAGAGAAAAGGTGAGACTTGGAGTTGAGTGTTGTAATTACAAAAGTGGAAGGGAACTTGAAGACTACCCAGCGCGGTCTCCTGCAAAGCAGTGAGCACTATGCTTCTAAGAATGGGAGCATTTTAAGCTAACGCTATCCTTCACTCATTCAGCAATAAGGCTACAGTGGTGAATAAGTCCATGCTGCCATGGCTCTCACCTTCCAGGTGGGAAATATGGGAAATCAACAAGCAAACAAGCAGAAAAGATCATTAAAGACTGTGGTGGGCACATGACGAAATAAGCAGAGCATGGCATGGGGTGATCGGGAAAGGCATCTCTCAGAAATTCCCAATTAAGCCAAACTTTGTGGAAGAGAGAGGAAGAGCATTTCAGGGCATAGCAACAGCAAGTGCAGTGGTGATTCTGGGGTATACCCAGCCGGAGGACCAGTGCCCAGGCAACGGGGAGCATCACAGGGTTTTAAGCATGAAGGTCAGCTTATCTGAAATCTGCGTACCCCCAGAGTGCTTAGGCTTTTAGGATTGTGGGTGGTTGTGGCTGCAAGGCAGACGTGAGCCTGGCGGGCGGGGCTGGGTTGTCAGGCACTTCGGTTTGTTTGAACATGATTGTCCATTAAAATTTAAACATGCAGGTTTTTTCTCCATTTCTCTTGAACTTAGCAAGTTTTTGCTGGCATACAAGGAAGGAAAAACAATCCAGTACAAATATTCCTTACTTGTAACTTTGCGAAAAGACAATGTGGAGAGGAAATGTCCAGTAGCTTCCTTTTTCAGTGGGTCGCTGCGGCAGCGTGAACTCTTGTCTTTCATCTGATCACAGCATCCCCCCTGCCCAGAAGGGACTGTCTCTTCTCACTAGGAGAATGGAAATAAGGTCAATCTTCCCATTGGACCAACCTGCCCAAAGAGGGCATTTCATCATTTCAAGGTAGTTCAAAGGTGGGTGCAAAAAAATCCCTCTAAAAACAGGCAATCCTTTTTAAACTCCTTGGAGCAGAGAAGTGCAGACACTGCGATTTAGTCCTGGGTGTGGCGCATGGGTTCATTTCTTTCTGATCCCCCACAGATGGCTCTTTCATCTAGGCGCGCACCAAGCAGACAGAGCTGGCCAAAGTTCTCCTGTGGCGTGAGCCAGTTTTGCCTCACACTTCCCACCAAATGGGACAGTGTCCCGGGAGTAGGGCTTGTTGTGTTATGTCTGCGAGAGGAGTGTTGCAATTTCTCACCATTCTTAGTAGGAGGATCACCATTACCTGAGTAGCTAGGGTGGGGCTATTCGACTTTCTGTTGAATGGTCAATATTTAATGCCCTCCTGCCATGTGTTAGGCAAGGAAGAGGGCTGGGGATTCCAAGCCAGGTAAGATCCCGTCTTGAGTGACCCACACTGGGGAGCAGGGAACCCCCTCTCTGGGGAAGGCGTACCTGAGACAGTGCTTTGTCATTTGCATTGTTTTACTCTCTTTATTATAAAAGTTTCCTGATGGAAGCTTAGAAAATAGAGAGGAGCAAAAAGAACATAGAAAGCACTGAAAATTATGGTGATCATACAATTTAGTATCCAAATTGGAACACTTCTATAATGAGAGAGGACACTATGAAGAGAGAAACCAGACAGAGAGCAGGGCTGAACTGGGACCAATTAGGACGTACCAACACACTATGTCTAACGATGCTCCAAGCGGGCACCACTGTTGACTTTCTGGAGTACATTCTTCTACAATCCTGGCAGCACAGGGTCAAAAAGAAGCATTCTGCTACCACTTGAATTTCCTAGACAAGTAGCTGCCTTTATGGCAGGGTCCTCCCAGCAGAGCGAAAGTGGTACAGGGAACATTTAGAATGAAGGTAAGTACATGGGGGTGTGGGGTATGTGGACACCTAGTCCTGCGTCTCATTGGGGTGAAAGACAGGGCAATAGCAATATACTGATATTTTAGGCCGGTGCTCGCCAGTCAAGCTTGCCCTCCACTGGATGGTCACTCTCTAATACTAACCACAGGGTGGTTCCCTGGCACCCACTTTCATTGCCCCTATCAGATAAAATCTGTGACTATTGATGGTGATGATGACGATGACATTGATGATGATGGTGATGTTGATGACGGTGGTGGTGATGATGATGATGATTGTGATGACAAGGTGATAACGAACGGATGGGACTCCCTGCTCCAAGCCTTTGATTATGAGCCTAACTCATTTAGTTCTCACAATTACCCTGTGAATGATAAATTATAATTATCTCCATTTTACAGATGAGGAAAATAGAGGCCTAAAGAGTGAAGTCCCTTGTTCAATCTCAAGAGTGACATTTTAGGAAACCTCGTTCTGGGAACAGCAGCACAGAGGAATTAAACGGTTTTGTTTCCTTGGAAGCAGTAAACATAAGAAGAAAAACTTGTTTTTAGCCCATTTGGAAACTGTGGTTCAGCAGGGTCTCCTTGTCTTTTCTTTCATTCTGTCCTTTTTATGTATTTATTTTTAAATATTTGAGCCTCCATTTCACTGACAGTCTGTGAAAAATATTTGTCCCTTTCGAGGTGCTTATTCACCCTGGAAAACTGGCTGCCATCCAAATGCTGTGTTTTTCAACTATCAGTGTAAACTAAAGATTCACATTCTCAAAACAGAACATAGTTAGGCATTGTTCATTTGTTAAGAACTCTTTAAACCTCACACTGTTTACTTCATTGCTTTTACCTTGTTTATTGTACCAAAAAACAGCACAAACATCAAATGAAAAACAGACAAGACAGACGGAGTATGTTCAGGATTTTCCATAGGTGCTCAGCATTTTCTGATGCCTTGGCAGGCCTGAGAGGAGATGGACAAAGAAACGACCCATCCTAGTTGGCACAGAACTGCAGAGCAGCAGAGAGCTCGGAGCTCCCATACGAAAGCAGATGGTCTGCTCAAAGCAGCACGCTGAGCAGGTCATGTGACTGGCTTACTGCTCCTTGTGGCCATTGCATGTGGGTTGTCTCTGAACTTCATGGTCCTTCCAGGAGGATGCTGTGCTGGGATCCAAGGGTAAAACTGGTGGAGGGGGGAGCTGAAATCCAGGGAACAGAGGAACTTTAGTTGGAGGTGGAGAATAAATAGACAATAAATAGGCAGTTACATGTCATGTGGAACACTCCCAAACGGGTTAGGGCAGAGACCATTCCAATTATCTAGCTTTTCCTGGGCATACAAGAGGAGTTCATACATTTATCCATCTCCCTCCCAGTTAGGTTGGGGCAGATACCTAGTTCTGCTTACAATGGACTGGAAGCAAAGTGACAAATGGCACTTTGGGTCAGAGGCAGGTAAGGACAAGAGAGAGTCCAGAAGTGGAGTCTCTGTCGGCCTGGATCTCTAATTGATGGTGGGGAATGGGGGCCCTGCTGAACTTTTTTGATTGCATAGCACAAATGAGAAATAGACCTTGGTTATGTGAACTCACTGAGGTTCGTTTGTTACTCCCCTGTCCTGGCTGATACAAAGGGGCCGTCACACTGTGTTTGGGAGCAGAGACAAAGGGTGGCAGGAGAAGATGGTGATCAGGAAAGGCATGTCTTCTACATGGGAAGTGAACAGAGCCAGGAAGGAGTTGGCCACATGACAAGTGGAGAAAAAGCCTTCCAGGCAGAAGGAACGGCATGTGGAAACACTGACGAGAAGAGAACTTCGTGGATCTAAGGTCCAGCATGAGTGGAGGGTGCAGGTGTGACTTACAGGTAAAAAAAAGGTTGGACTTTATCATGGAGCTGAGCTCACACTGCCATCACAAAGTACCGTAGATAGGAGACTTGAATGACGGACACGTATTTCTCAGAGTCCTGGAGGCTGGAAGCATAAGATCGAGGTGCTGGCAGATTTGGTTCCTGGTGAGATTCCTCTTCCTGGTTTATGGACACCTGCCTTCTCCCTGTGTCCTCGCAGGGTGAAGAGAGTACTCTGGTCTCTCTTCCTCTCTTCTTTTATCCACCTTAACATTTTATTTTTTAACAGTATTGCGATATTATTTTAAATGTCACACATGCAATGTTAGTATAATAAATATAATTAAAAATATAAGCCCATGCTTGGGGTTCCCAGATTACTTTCTTTTTACCACAGGCAGTTAGTAATCATGTCTCATGAATCCTCCCACAGATACTTTTTGCCTGGGCAAGAATATGCATATGTGCTATTTTCTCATAAAAAGCAAAAACAAATGTAATAATACTAATCATACCTTTCTCATCCTTTTTTCTTTGACTTTTCTTTTCTAGTTCAGTTCTCTTGGAAGCTATTCTGCATCACCACACAAGCAGACCTCACTGTGGTTAATGTGCATGATTTTCTACCAATGGATGTTCAATTTTTCATGAGAATTTTTGATGAACATTGGTATTTCCAGTATTTTGTCACTGGAAAGAAATGAATCAAAAAATGTACTTCTTCATATGTCTTTAAGCATACATGTAAATTTATCCATAGGATAATTGCCAAGAAGTGAATTCCTGGGTAAAATGGGTGGGGGGGGAGATAATCCCATCACGAGGGCCTCAAATCTGTCAAGGGTCCATATCCAAATACCGTCACATTGGGATTAGGGCTTCAACATAGGAACCGGATGCGTGGTTGGAGGCAACAGTTCCCAACATGTCTGGCATCAGGGACCGCTTTCACAGAAGACAACTTCCCCAGACAGGGCGGTGGGTGGGTGGGAGGGGGGCAGACAGGAGGCAGAGCTCAGGCGGTAATGCAAGCAAAGGTTAGCTCACTCTGAAGCTGGGTTCCTAACAGGCCATGGACCCATACAGGTCTGCGACCCCGGCGCTGAGGACACCTGGGTAGGGGGACACAATTCTGCAACATGGTGAAGACCAGGAAGAGTGACTCAAGGGTTCTGAGCAAGAGGGTGACACAATCACTTTGCAGGTTAAAGGATTAATTTAGCACCAGTGTGGCCTGGAGATTAGGGGGGGAAATGAAGGAAGAAACCCCATTTCATTCTTTCACCCACTCACTCACTTATTCCATTAATATTTATTGAGGACTTACTATGTGCCAGGCACTTTTCTAGGCACTGAAGATGCAGAAGCAAGCAAAGCAGACCCCTGTCTGCATGGAACTCGCATGCACACGCAGAGGTGGGGTTAGGAACGCTGGCGTGCAGTTGTGTTCTTTTCTGTGTGCATGTTGTATGTCGATAAAATGTAAAAACATTTCAGGTAATCCTATTCCAAATAAAAGTCTGACAATACACTCAGGGATGTCCCCTTGATGGGGAGAATAGGATCACTTGCCTCAAACCTGAGAATCATCAACTTTCCCAATTCTCTGAATACAGGACACCATGGTCTGGTGACGGGACATCTCGGACAGCAGCCCCTAGAGCAGTGTGGCCTCCTCTGTGGTCCAGGAGGCCCTTCCTATGGTGCAGAGGTGACACGTTAGAAACATGTTAACTGGTTTATACTTACAGTAACGCGTTTCAAGTAAAAATTTACATAACCAACATAAATAATCGCATCATTTAGGATGAAGTTGAGTAAAGGGATAAAGAAGAGGGTACCAATTCTAAGTTGATTCCCAGAAAAAAATAATCAAAATACTAGTAGAATTCCCTGGAGAGTTAGTTTCGGCAAAGTCAGGAAGACAGCGTCCAGCCAGCTGGAGCCGGCAGCCGTGGTGCCGGAGAGAGGGGCCCACTTCCTGCTTTCCAGCCCTCACTTTTCTGTCCTGAAATGAGGACAAGCTCACCTCTGGTCATCAGGTGACCATATGCCATCAGTATTGCTCTGACTTCCTGTCATCCAGGCCAAACCCATTTTCAAAACTCATCCTGTAGAGCATCTGAGGGAGACTCGTCTCCCTTGGATAACAGAAAAAAATGGAGAAAAAACGAAATTGGAGGATAAAGACTGCCCTTGTGAAAGCGGTTTTCAGACAAGCAGACAAAAGGGGGTGGTGGGCATTTTCCAAGAACTACAGAGGCTTGAGTAACTGACAGCAAGCTCCACCCACGATGCCAGGGAGGACAGTTCCTATAGCAGAGAACCACACTGTTGGGTGGACCCCAGCCCACGGCTGATGCAGAACCCACCGTGAGTTGTGTGCAAGGTGGGCTGTGCACCTTTCACTCACTCTCACCCCAGTCCGGGCAGCCTGCCCATGGATGGTACGGATGTCATCAACTCATGGTGTTTATTTTTGGCTTTTTCCATTGAATGTGGAGCCAGCTATCAGGCCAGACACATTTTGCTTTTTTAAATTTAGCCCGGTTTGTGACTCCAATGTTGAAATGAGATCTAAGGGGAGGGCTCGTATCTGCGTTGACACAGAAGTGCCAATTGTGTCTCTTTGATGCCAAGATAAAAATGATTTTCTAAAAAGGGAGAGAGCACATGCAAAGCAGAGGTGGGGTCCCGGCTGCAGAGGTCCTTGGGAAGGTGACCGGTGAGCCCATGTCTGCATGACATGGAAGGATGTCTTGACCACCTGGCAAAGCCTTGAACGTTTTCCCTCCTCTGTTTCCACCAAGCCCTATGGTGAGGCGGCTGGGTCTCTGGCGAGCAGGGTGGGAAGCGCAGCTTCCTGAAGTCACCACTAACTCACTCACTAGCTCAGGGCCTTAGGGGACATTACTGCCTTGTTAGCCGGGGCAGCCATATTGACATTCTTTATTCTGCAAATATCAGCTGCCGTGACTTATAGGCCGGGATCTGTGTTCAGTTCTAGGGACATAACAGTGAACAAGACGAACCAACCCATCCCCATAAAGCTTTCAGTGCAGGGAAAAGGTGACCATCCGAGCTACATAAGGTCTCCGATCAAAGGCGGCTTTCCTTGTTACCGGCGCTCCCGGGTCTCCTGTAGCTTCCCTGCTGGACTGACATTTCGACGTCCGACCCTGCATTGTCAGCGCTCCCTCGGGTCTCATCCCTGGGTCTTTCCTACTCCACACCTGTATCAACCCCCCAACCCAGTGATGCTCAGATTTTCACTAAGCTGAAAGTTTCCAAACCCAGAGCTCAGGTCTCTCTCCTGACCTCTCACTAACCATGTCCTCCAGAATATATCCCTCCCACCTCTCCATCACGTGGGCAGCCTTGCATGGCAGGGGCCCCTCCCCCCACCTGCAAATCTGTGCCCACCCTTAGCCTGCCACTCCACCAGGTCTGGATCTACCGAAGCACTGGCTACTTTATTTATTGTCTAACCCCATTCCAGAACCCCAGTTCCACTAAGTCAGGGGTCTGTTCTGTTTTGCCCCTGCTGTACCCTGGTGCCTAGCCTAGAGAAGGACTTGGGCTAAACACGTGGGACTCCACATCCAGGACCTCAGATGGCATGTACTCTTCATGTCTGGTAAGTTTTGCTCAATATGCTACTTGGCTCCAGGTTACTCAATCTTGTTGCTACTTTGGGCTCTATTCCGCAAATATACTGCATCTCTTCATCATTCCACTGTGCTGTGCATGTAGGGGGTTCCCAGATTGAGGCTTTTGTGAATAGTGTTGCAATGAATGTGCCCATCTTGGGATGCTGGAATTTATATCCTCTCAACTGGGTTGCTTGGACAAAGGCCCGAGCAATGTGGGTGTGCTCTAAACCCCTGTGCTGCCCAGTGTCTTGCTCACCCAAGGCACTGTTTTTGTTTCCCAGACGGACATCCATGCTTTCAGAAGACCTCTGCTGCTGAAAATATTGACACAGCAAATGCAAGCAGTGGTTGTAAACCAGGGCCCATTTTATCAGCATCAGGGTTTCTCAAGTCCAAAGCAAGTATGAGACCCTCTTTACATCCTCTGCTGTGTCTTTCCCAGACTGTCTGCCCTCTGGCTCCGAAGGCTTGTAAGACCACTGCTGCGACCGGACTGTTGGCACTCAGTGCATCTGAGGCCAGGGTGGCCGATGCCTGCCGCCCTCTGCATTAAGTGGGAGGGTGCAGTGGAGGGAGCAAGGGGCGGATTCTGATCCCAGATTTTGAGGAGCCATGGCCCTTCCCTGGAAGGAGGAGCTTCTGCCACACTCTCTCTGAAAGGTCAGTCTCTCAGAGACCACATGCTGGAGCCCGCCCCCCCCACCCCGCCCATCAGCTTCTGTTTTGTGCATTCGTTGGTTTTATTTTTGTTTTTAATTTAGCCCAAATTTCCTAAACATGGGAGCTACTACCAAGAATTTTGCACTTCTGGCTCTTCTTCAAATGCCAGGAGCTTTGGTCACCCCGGGGCCCTCATTTCACCATGGTAACAGCTGGTGTAGCTGAGTATTGGCTTTCTATTGATGAAGGGTAATTTTCCAAACGTAAAATTACTGTATGGTGGCAATCGTCACACACACCGAAAGCCACATATGAATTCAATTCCACATGTTTGGTGAGAGAGATAGAGATGGAGAGACAGGGATGGAGGCAGGGAGAGATACAGGGGTGGAGAGAGATGATTGGAAGTTGCGGGCCTTTGCCCACTGCTTCCCCCAGTGCACTTCTTCCTGCAGAGCAGATCAGAGGCCAGTCCCTTCCCACGCCCAGGCCCGCCCTGCAGCATGAAGGGGAGTCACAATGGACAGACGAAACCTCGTCGCGACCCTTCCACGAAAGCCAGTTACTGTCCCCCCTTTGACTCAGGAGCAGCATTATCTACAGATGATTTCGTTGTTCTTTCAGGGATTATCTCTCTATACTTTTTTTTTTAAGATTTTTATTTATTTATCTTTAGAGGGGAAGGGTAGGAGAGAGGGAGAGGGAGAGAAATATCAATGTAGGGTTGCCTCTCGTGCGTCCCCTGCTGGGAACTGGCCCGCAACCCAGGCATGTGCCCTGACTGGGAATCGAACCGCGATCCTCTGGTTCGCAGGCCCGCGCTCAATCCACTGAGCTACACCAGCCAGGGCTATCTCTCTATACTTCTCTGAATTGGGTCTTACGTGCCAACATCAGAACTGAACTCCCACTGAAGGGGCAACTCCATCCAATAATTTTAAATACACTCCTTAGTGAGCTTCAGTGTTCAGCCCACCCTGACCCTGAGCCAGGTGGCGCCCCCAGAGTGGCACAGACCAGGCTGGGTGGCTCCTCCCTCACGGATGTCAAGCTCCAGGTGGGCTGAGGAGACACAGGTCCCGCGGAGAGCAGTGTCAGCCTGGGGAGCTGTCCCAAGGGTGCTGAGGTCAGCTCCCCACTGTGCACTCAGGGTGCCATCTCCCTCCTGGAGCAGAGCAGGGAAGCGACCTACCCCTGTGCTGTCGTCCCCAGCCAAGGGGCCTGGAGAACCCATGTCACTCACTGTCCCTAGAAAAACGGACAGCTGCTCAGCGATTCCTGAGTCTTGTGAGTGTTCGAAGTCCCTCACACACACACGCACACACACCACGGAAATGCTAATACATGTGTGTCCACACGTACGTCCTCCTCAACTCCTAGAACAGAGAACTCGTGCCCATCTGGTAGAAATGACATTTGTCCAGCCAAGGACAGGACCTGGACATGGGCCATTCTTATGCTGCGGCCAGAGAATGGTCAGCTTAGAGATGAAGGCCAGCCTCCACTGTCTGTCAGGGTGTCCTCAGGGCCCTTTGCTGGGTGCTGACCTCTGTCCACCCAGCACGGGCTCCATCAGTGCTGGGCCAGCCAGGCAGGTGGGTCCCAGAAGTTGGGCAGAAGGTTAAAATCGGTGCCATTTAACACAATTCACTGCCAAACCCGTGAACCAGGAGAAGCACAGGAGGAATTTCATTCTTTCCCCATCCTCCCTTCCGGACTTTATTTTCTTTATTCACTCAATCAGCAATCGTCAAATGAGCAGGAATCCCACACGCTGGGGCTGAGACGGAGGCAAAGGAGTCAAAGACAAGCTCTGGCCTCCGCCCTCAGTGGGCCTGCAGGGCCCTGTGGCAGGGCCCTCTCTGCATTCCATCCCTACCCCCCTCCTCTCAGCCAGCAGCCAGGGTCCCCAAAAAGTGCTCACTGGCCTCACCAGGCTAGCCCACCGAACTGCACCTGCGTCTGTGCTGGGCAAACCCTGAACGAAAGCTCCTGAGCCTGAGATCAGCCCTCTGACCCCAGACCTCAGCCAGCCATGAGCTGAGATGGCCAGAAGCCCCCAGAAAGACGGCTTGGAGGGACCCCTTCAGTATTTAGTAAATGGCTCTTTCTGTCCAGTGTTCTCTGTGTCTCAGCAGAATTCCACTTACAGTGATTTATGCTGACAGTGGCACATTCTTCCATTGCTATTTAAGCCCGTGGAAGGGCGGGAGGGGAGGACATAATCAGAACCTGTGGCGGTGCTGTCTCCCTCCCTCTCTCAGCCCCACCCCTCCCCCACCTGCCGTCCAAACTCCGAGGATCTTGGCTGACTGTGAGCAGCTAGCACAGCTGGACTGGTGGGGCCTGGTGCTCGTGGCATGGAACATTCCAGATCCCCTTCCTGGTGTTGAGGCAGGAATGGCTGACATGGGCGGGGGGGGGCAACAGTATTCAGGCTGTCCAAAAACTGGGACACCGTTTCCTGTCTCACTTCAGGGAACTTGGAACAAATCTGGACAAGGAAGAGAGGAGCTTAGGCCACGTGTGTCTGCACCTGGCTTGCTTTCAGCAGAGGGCTGGACATTCAAGGTTGGCTGGTATCCCCAGGTTGAAGGAAATTTGTGTGGTGTTTGGCTTCTGTCACCAGTGACTATGTGTGGCCTTAGGCAAGTCACTGACCCTCCTGGGCCTTGGTTCCCTAGTTATAAAATGAGAGATGTGGATAAGCATGAGCATTTTGAAAACTTTCAGCCATAGAACCCTGCACCCCAAATACGGCCAGTTGCCGTCCTCACTCGTTAGTGGGTGCGTGGGTGTGGGTCCTCGGGGAGGCAGTGCCAAGACGGAGTCAGGTGTGGGACAGTGTGTTGCCATGCTAACGTGCAGGACCAACGGGAGAGCCTTCTGATCGGGACCCTGGCCTGACCTGTGAAAGGAGGGGGCAGGAAGGAGCATGGGGGAGCCCCAAAAGGTTCTGAGTAAATGTCCGCCAAGCCCAGGGGCAGCCCTGGGCACAGGTGACCCCAGAGAACGCCCCTGACAGCACGAATGGCAGGTTCCCGTGCTGCTGCTGGGCTTGGCCATTGGCTGCACAGGGGACTCATGGACTTGGCTGGAGGGCAGAGGCGGATGCCCCAGGCACCCGAAGCTGGAGGCCCCAGCTGCCTCACTACCGTGGTGGGGTCTCTCCTGCAGGGAAAACTGAGCGACTCTCCCCATAGACGGTTTCCCCGAAGTGTAAGCCTGGTTAACTCCTTTCAAAAGCCCTTAGATAGTATTTATCAACAATTAAAGCACCAGAGTCTTTACCAACAAGTTCCACATCTAGGGATTTACTTAATGGATCAACTCAAACATCTGTGCAGAGATTAGAATTCCGCTCAAGTGACGTCCTTAATAACAAAAGATGGAAAATAACCCAAATGTCCAGCACCAGGAGACGGTTACCTAAAGGGGGCATGTCCACCCCCAGGAGCACGATGCAGCCAGTTAAACATGCACTGTCCTATGAACCGACAGGGCGAATTCCACGAGAGATTGCTGAGTGGCAAAAGGCTCACTGGGGAACCCGTGCACCGTAGGCTGATTTGTGTGAAAACAGAGGAGAGGGTCACCCTGTGCACATGCTCAGATCCGGAAAGAAGGCATGGGGGGCGGGGCACGGGAGAAGCTCGCCACTGCCCCAGGGGGTGGGCCGCGTCTGACAGAGCCCTCCACCCTCACTCCCTTGCCCTGCTTGGGGTTTCTTCCTGCTACGCATCCCTCCTGGAGACTATAATTTGCTTTCATTGTTGAATTGCTCGTTTGAAGTGCCCGTCACCACAGTGTGAGCCAGCACAGCAGCTTTGCCCATGACGGCAGCCGCAGCGCGAGGTCCGGCCTGGAGCGCGCACAGATGTCACCCAGCGTGTGTGGAGTGAAAGGAAGGAAAGACTAAACGTATGCCCATTTCACAGCCTAGGAGCCTGAGGCTTAGTGAAATTGAACAACTTGTCTGAGGTCACTCAACCTCTGAAGTAGGCTAGTCAGCACCCAGGGCTCAGGTCCGCCAGACTCAGGAGCCCGGACTCTGAGCTGCTCCACCCTCTCTCCCAAGGCAGATCCGGGGGAAGCTGGGTCCTGTGTTCCTTGGGAAATTGCTTTACAGTGGTCCTGATGTTCGGTTACTCATTATTAGGGAAAACAGTACTCACGATACAATTTTACTGAAAGGTCTTATTGCCCCGAAACAATTTTTATTTCCCAGTTGTGACTGTGCACGGCTTTTCTTTTCATTAATAAATGGCCAGGTTCAGATTAACACAAAGCCCCTGGTGTTTCAAACAAATGTGTTCTGGTTTTCAAGAAGCTCCTAAGGATAAGAAAGTGAGTTCACTCTGAGGCCAGACATTTCCACTTTATCTTTAGCATCTGAGAGTCTCTTCATCTTCGTCTCCTTCTTCTTCTTTTTTTTCTTTTTACCCCAGATATGTGTGTCATATGGAAGAAATAAATTGCAACATTTATGGTGCACGAGAATCTGTTTATTCCTTAGGTCGTTGTTGTTGAATTGGCATTCACACTTGCTTGAAATGGTTTGCTTACTCTCGCATCCAGACGGCTGACAAGAGGGAGACAAACTGTTTATCCAAAGCTGAGAACTTCAAAGAATGAATTGCTGTCATGAGGGAGGTTCAGAACGTCTCAGAAAGGTTGACCCTCTCGCAGCGGGGTGGCTGAAACGCCAGACAGCAACTCCTAAGACGAGAGCACACCCCTCTCTCCTCCGTCTTCCTCTCTCTCAGGTACATGCCCGTTCACCCACTCACACACTCTCTCAGTCACACACCCACAGACATTCACTCACACACACTCAGTGTCTCTCTCTCTCTCTCTCTCTCTCTCACACACACACACACACACAGTCTCATACATACAGACAACAAAGACTGTGTCCCTCCCTGCAATGGGTTTTCCCCTCATTCCCTAGAACTTTCGAATTTATTTCCTGTCCTTGGGAAAGGGAAATTTCTAAATCCTTTTGGGGTTTCTCATTAAGATCCTGACAAATGAGAGAGCAAGAAGAACTTGAAGCCCACCACATCACCAAATACGGGATAAAAACGTGCCCTTCCCCTCCCCCGAGGCATGGCCACAGCACTACCTAAGGTCCCAGAGGGGCTGCTCCTCAGGCCTGGCTCACCCAGCTCCCAGCTAATGCTAAATTAGCCTCTGTGGCCACACAGACTTCCCGGTGAAACCCAAGATGCAAACGAGTTACCCTTTAAAAACAATGCAGGGCTTTCTTTAAAGCTGCCTGACCCGTCCGCCATCGCTCCTGCCTCGGCCTGATTGACAGGGCCCCTGGGACCCACGGGCTAAGGCCCCTATCAGGACTGTGGCCTTTTCTGGGGCTTGGGGCCCCCGCAGATTATCAGGATGGTGCCCTGGGGACCAATCTTTCAGGTTTTCCTGTCAAGGATTCCAGCCTCCTTCTGGGGACACCGGCAGAGGGGCAGGCAGGTGAGTGAGAGCTTGTCCACCCGTGTGGCCGCCGCAAAAGTCACCCTGGAGCCTGCCCCCATCTTTCCATAGAGCGCACATACCAGAGCCAGGAATGTCCCTCATTTTTCATCCTGAGCTCCCAGCAGTCGGAGAGACGAGGCTGTGAGCCGTGAGGGTGTGTGGCTTCAGCCCCAACCCTGAGCCAGGACTGTCACCGCAGATCTCTGAGAAACCAGCCCTGCCATCTCTGCCACCGGCGGGTGCACAGTCATGGCCTTGTATTTCCCCACCGTTGCTTGCCTTTCTGGACGGGGAGCCCTCCACCCACCCAGCAGCCCAGAGGCACAGGCGTGGCTAGTGGGGTGAATGAGCCCGCCGACACAGCTCCTGGTCTCCAGGGATTCCCACAGCCAGGCTGGGAGAGCACTTAGCGCCACCCCCCAGAGGGAGACACGGAGGCCCTAGATGCGCCACAGACTCAAATCTAAGCCGCTTAGCTCTGATCTTCAGCATCTGTCTAAGTCTCAGGTCCCCCAAGAAGCCCCATTGTTCTCGTGAGGCACATCATAGTGGCAACAGAGTGTGCCTGTGCGGACACCCAGAAAGCCATGCAGCCAACGCGTGTGCATGACATGCAAGACCTGTGGGTCCACTCCTTCTGTCCCTCAGGGCCGGTCCCACTGGCCTGCTTGTCTCAAGCACGCAGACCTGCCTGCCACACAGCCTTTGTGCATGCGAGGCCACCTGCTGCAGCTGCCCAGCACACTGCTTTCCTCCAGGTCCCTGCCAAGTGTCCCCTCTCGGAGGGGCCTTCCCTGTCCACTTGAGCTAAAAGCACAACTGCCCGCTGCCGTCATCACCACGTGTCTCCCTCCCCGAATTCTCATTACAGCACTTGCTTCTCCCCATCGGTGAGCAGTTCTGTTTACCTGTGTATAGGGTCTTCCCTCTGCTGGGTTGCGGGTTTCCTGAAGGCAGAAATGTGCATGTATTTTGTTAATTGACATGTACCCTGGCCCTAGGATGATGCCTGGCGAATAGTAGGAGCTCAATACACATCTGATGAATTAATAGATAAACAAAGAAGGAGCAAGCGACCTGTAGGGTGAGTGTGCTCAGCAGCTTCCTGGGGCGAGCAGACCTCATGAGGGCTTTCCCTGCTCACAGTCACCTTTCTTAACCACCCTGTCACCTCCAGGGCCCCCACATGCCCCCGGCCACAGCTGATGGGCTCAAGGGAGCGGTGTGACTCAAGCTGGGCCAATCGGAAATCAGATCCCCTCCCTGCAAATTTGGAACTGGGGCCAAGAGAGTTAGTCTAGTCTAGCTTCAGGTTGCTAGATATATATGTTGTTGTGAGACTATTTCTCCAGCAGCAAAGGAAATGGACTGAAAGGATACGATCGATGAAGAAAAACACAGGGAGATCTCAAGTGGGGGGAGCAGAGAGAGAAAGAGGGGAGCAGAGAAGAGAGAAGAAGAAAGAAAAATAAGAGAGAAGAGAGAGCAAGGGATACCCTACATTCTCCCAGGATCTGGTTTCCACCTCTTCAGAGGTCCAGCTCCATCCCAGTATTCTTATAAATCCCCCTCGTTTTGCTTAAGCTGGAGCTGGTAGGTCCCTGCTACTTGCCAACAAAAGAGCTAGCTCATGCCATGAGCCCCTCCTTCTCCCTGTCCTCCAGCATGCCCACCTCACCCCACTGGTGTGGGTGCACCGGGCTGTGTGCAGAAGGAGGCAGCACGTCCTGCCAAGCCACCCGACTCCATGCTTGAGGAAGCTCGACCTGCACATGTGCGTCATCCTAGATTTCCATCCATGGACCCAACAGCCTCTCTGAGCAGCTGTGTGCCGGGCACTGCTGGCGCTGGGCCACGGCAGCGAGCAGACAGAGACAGCCCTCCGCCCTGGGGGCTCACATTCTACGGGGTGAGGGGTGTGACTTCATAAACCTGAGAAATAAAAATCGGTTGTTATTCTGTAAGTGTGATGGAGAGAGCCAAGGGCCAGTGGGGGAGTCACCCTTGCAAACAAGACAGTCTGCACAGGTGTCGCTGAAAAGGCGGCGCTTGAATACAAGTGTAAAGAGGTGTGGGAGGGATCCAAGTTCTAGGTGACAGAACAACCAGTGCCAAGGCCCTGGGGTGGAGTGTGCCTGCTGGGAAATGAGGAGCCAGCTGGTGTGCCTGAGGGGGTATGAGCAAGGGGGCAACTTCTAGAAAGAGGGGCTGTAGAAGACAGGTGTGGAGGCCTCTGCCAACCTCAAGTGAGATTTCCCAGGGCCTCAGAACCTTGGGAAGTGAAGGATGAGGAGTGGGGACTCAGCGAGGTCAGGGGAGTTTAAGGCCACAAGGCCACAGGGCTGGTGCAGGAGGGGCTAGGGCTCAAACGCAGGCCATCGGACCCCTACGTATGCAGGTCCTTCTCTTTCAGACTGAGGAAACGCAGTGGCCAAACTTGTAAGTTATTGATCAAAAGCAGCAATGGTTTTCACAGGGCTGCATCGTTTGACGCTCCCACCAGTAGTGCACGAGTATTCCGATTTCCCTACACCCTCGCCAGCACGGATTTCCCATTTTTTTATCATCGCCATCCAGGAGGGTGTGAAGTGGTGTCTCATTGTGGTTGATTTGCTGTCCCCTGATGACTAATGAGGCTGAGTGTCTTTTATGTGCTTGTTGGAAACTAGAGACCACATACTGTCTGACTCCATTTATAGGAGTGTCCAGAACAGGCAAAAACCACAGAGACAAAACACAGATTAGTGGTTGCTGGGGGGGCGGGGGGTGGGCAGGGGAGTGACTGGGAATGCGGACAGGGTTCCTTTCAGGGGAGATCAAAATGTTTCGGGACTAGATAGTAGCGGTGGTTGCGCAACCCCATGAATGTGCTTTATGCCATCAAAACTGTACACTTTGACGTGGGTAAAACGGCAACCTTTATGTCAGGTCCACCCTGCCGCAACAGGGTGAATCCTCTCGTGCGCTGCTCGGCAACAGTCGACAATCCCATCACCTCCTAACCTGCTTCTTTTTCTGCACGTTGGTATATTTATGAAGAGGAAGATGTTTTAGAACAGCCCACTGGGGCTTTCCTCATGGGTCCTGGTCAGATGCCAGGGCCAAGGGGACAGTGTGCGACTGCTGGCTTCGCCCTGTAAGCCGGAGCCCGAGGCGTCTGCGAGGCACCTCTGAGGTCGCCGCCCAAAACTGGCTGGCACTCAGTCAGATCAACGCCCAGCCTGACATGGAAGCTTGAAGAACTTGGACTAATAACAATAAATAGCTATTTAGTTACTTTTTTACAGATACATTTGGACTGCATTTCAGGCAATTTTATGGGCGAATGCTATTTCGAGCGTTCCCCAATTCCCAAATTGCACGTGAAACATCTGCAGTGTGAACATCTGGAATTTTATGCTTGCGGCTCCTTGTGCACGCTCCTGGACGTAAATCTGAACCCGTCCTGAGACCCTGATGAGACAGGCTCGGCTCTGATGCGCTTTACTGATCGGCAGACAGCCCATCCGGTGTTGTGCCCCAGTCCACAGGACAGGGCGCCCTGCGGAAGGTGAGGCGCAGCTTCATGGAGGCCGGGGTGGTGAGATCAGGAGCTCTGATGAAGTCATCTCCATCCTCATCCTTCGGTTGGGCAGTGGTCAGCCACGCGCAGCTCTTCCCCTCCTTAATGCAGGGCTAGTTTGTCCCAGGTGGGCACAGGTACACTTACCACCATCACCTTTTCTCCCAGGTCTGTAGCCCCCTGCGGGGCACAAGCCCTAAAGGTCACTCTCCACCCTGCCTACAGCCTTTCCAGGCCCTCCCATCACCTGAGGGCGGAGAGCCTGCTCCTTACCAGGACTCACAGGGCTTATCTGTGCTGACTGGGGCTGACCCGCCCTCATCCTACCTGAATGGAAGGTTCCCGGGTCAGGAACCCGGTCTGTCTCCTTCATAAATGTGAGCTCCTCTAGGTCTGGCACATGATAGACGTCCCACTGTTTGTTAGTAAACAGCTCTCAGTTTGCTAACATGAATGGAGGGTGTTATCTTGCCGGGTGCAGTGGGTGAACATGCCACGGCAAAAGCAAGCCGGCCGCAGGGCAGCGCTCCGGCGCCCCGTCCTCCTCGAACATTGGTTTGCTGCCTCAGGTCTCACGGGAAACGTTTGGCGTGTAAACCACTTTCAGAGCAAACTCCAAGTGTAGCAACACACCCACCCCCCTGCTAGCCCCGCTCACCCCTTCTCACTGGACATTTCCTTTCAGCCGCTTGCCATTTACATATGCACTTTTTATAATTGCCACGTGTTTTCTGGTTTTTTTTTTTTTTTTTGCATCAACAGTGCATCATTTACATTTTCCCAAATTTCTATAGGATCTTCAATTAGCTGCTAAATAATTGTATTTTATTGTTTTAGAATATGATGACCAAATTTATTATTTTAGAACAGGAATCAGCAGGCTCTGGCTTGCTACCTGCTGCCGGATTTTGTAAATAAAGTTTTATTGGAACACAGTCACACTCATTCATTGACATATTGCCCACAGTAGCTTTTGTGCTACCTGGGAGAGCTGAGTAGTTGTGGCAGAGGCTGCAGGTATGTGGTCCACAAAGTCAACAGTATTTACTACCTGGCCCTTTAAGAAAAAGTCTGCTAACCTCTGTACTGGGACATTTAGCTATGTTCCAGGTATTGGCTGTTAGAAAACCTAGCAGTGAACATCTTTACACATTCAATTTTTAACTTCTGATGTCACTTTTCCTTGGTATAAAATCTTAGAGAGGAATGAGTAGACAAAAAAGAATGTAAGTTTTATTTATTTTTTTAGCAGTACTTCCTGTTTCTGTGTATGTACCACTCATGTTACATAAAATTTACTAGGCTACCAAAATTCAATGAACATTCTAGTTTTACTACAATAGGATAAGCACTGAATGAATGTCAACGTTTAGCATGTCAGGGGTTAATATACACTAAGTATAGAAATGGTATGTGAGGGCTTCTTTAATTTTATTACTTTGAATATTTAGTGACCAGAGTTATAGTTTGGTGGTAATTTTTACTTTTCCTAAAGTGCAATAATGAAGCTATGGTGAACATTTTCTTAAAGTGATCCCCCAAACCTTGGCTTGCTGGGGAAAGTCTCTTCTAGGGAAGAGGAATCCCTGGGACCAGGAAAGGCGTTCTTTTTCTAGAGGAATTACATCTCTCGGTGGCGGGGGAGAAAGCGAATTTCAGTGGGAAGCATCTCCTCAGTCTTGGTTAAGTTTGCCAGGGAAGACTCACCAGTTTTGAGGCTAAGAACAAACTGCTTTGGAAGTGTGAGGTACCACCTCCCACCGGCCTGTCGATCGTGACCTCCCAGGGAAACATAAGAAAGGTGAATGCAGCTCTCCCTGGACCCTACACAGCCTTCGGGTTGGAGCCAGGGGACCCTGGGAGGACTGCTGGTCAACCGGGGCCCGAGGGTTGGGCTGCTCTGTGCTGCTGGGTCTGGTAGGAGAGGGTTCCGGGCTGGGGCTGCGCATGGCTCCTGCGGGCCCTCGGCCTTTCCGGAGCAGACAGACACTTTCTAAGAGGCTGACGATTCTGTGGCAGCCGACCAGGAGCCCCCAGGCAGAGAAGAAGCAAAATTTCACGGCTTGTTTGTGCTGTTTCTCAAGTTGACTAGAAAGACATTGTCAGCTGTCACTCAGCCCTGGTCCTCCGCCCTGTCTTTTCCTCTGCGTGGCACGCCCCCTGCTTTGCTCCTGGATGTGGGACAAAGAAACTCGCCTTGGGGTAAAGTTGTAAAAGACAATGTACCAAATACACCAAATTAGGAATCCTTATAATCTGGCCAACGTGGCCTTTCAGTCTACCCCAGTGGATTTCAGCACGAGCCAAACATTAGAACCCCCTTGGGGGGCTTTTGAAAAAACGCTGGTACTTATTTGAGGAAGTCCTATCTCCATATTTGTGACTTAATTGATCTGAGGTGAAATTCCATCATTTATATTTTTGAGGGACTCCCACAGAGATTCTAACTGTGCAGCCAGAGTTAAGAACCAATGGCCCTTACAGAAATTTCTAGCTTCTCATGTTGGCCCCCCCCTCCCCTTCACATCCCCCCTCCTTCAGCCACAGCGAAATTATCCGCAGACGCCCTGCTCTCTCCACCCTTACCACCCGACCAACTCGCCCACCAGGACAAGCATCGCATAAGAGCATAACTGTGCATGCAGGTTAAACAAGGCTCAGATTTCAGAGCCGACACACCAGGGTTCGGATCCTGCCTCCAGCACATCACAATTGCCTGGTCTGAAGCCAACCTCTGCCTTCTCTGAACCTGCTCTCCAGTCTGTGTGTTGTGAGGATGGTGGGCAATATGCATAAGCATGATGGATGAAATATAAACATCCTCAATAAAGAATGCTTTTTAAAAATACATTACTGTTATTACTAAAGCATTCCTTTGGAGGGAAGCTAGTCATTCACTTTAAAAGTCTGGTCGGTCCCCAACATGCTTCTAAAAAGAGTCTTTGAGAAGAACTGCCTTCAAAGATGTTTGGATGTGGCCTCTATCTTTGAATATCTTTAGGGATAGCAAATCTTTATCTTTGGAAGTTGGTTTGAATTTTAGAATAGCCAAACATCTTTCAGAGCCCATGCTGGTGATTCAGTGATTTAACAAACATGCCTTGTGTTCCCAGTGAAGAAATGAAACCAGTTTCACAACTGGATTCTGTAATCTCTGAGTGGATCTTAAAGTCTCAGAGATTAAGGACCCATCTAATGTTGATGGTGCCTTTGCTGACTACGGATTTCTACAAGGAGGATGGGGATAGACAGACACATAGCAATACTACTCGATCTTATTAGAAGCACTCAGAACAAGCAAAGAGCATAACGAGAAGATGGCAATCAGCCTTATGAAGCAAAATGTGTTAAGAGCCATTGTTTGGGGCATCAACCCTCAGTTAAATAAATAAAGTTTTAGGCTGAGACTGGAGGTGGTAACCTAAACCTTCTCGTTGATAAACTAAGTAGTTAATCATGAGTGGATAGATTTAAGTTAGGACACCAACATGTAAAGCTGGTCATTCCAGAGCCAGTGTTAATCACCAGCATGTAATAATTGTCATTCATAAAATAAGTGTATATGCATTATCTTGACATGGTGTCTCAAGCCATTGGTTTCCTTCAAGGCCAACTACAGCTAGTTGAGGAAGGGCTTGTAGAGAAGCGGTTAAGAGCATGGCCCTTGGGGTCAAATGGGCCTGTAGCGATTCTGGCCTATCAGAGTCCTGCTGTGTGGTCTGCAGCCAGGCCCTTGAGCTTCCCACATGGACAAGTGGGAGAGTCTGGCTTCAGTGCCAGATCTCTGACCAGTGTGCTTTGTTTACACAATAACTGCCCCTCAGTTTCTGCCTGAAACGAGGTCTCCGACTACACCGTTTCAAACACATCTGCTTACTATGCTTGTCATAAGGCCAAGCAAATGGGCCAGCTGTCAAGCTATCACTCCACCTGGTCATCTTAACGCAGCCCAGCATGGTGGCCATTCTGTGTGCATGGGTTCTTTGGGACCATCCTGCTGGTCCCTGCTGAGCAGGGCTGTGTGGCTCCCCCAAGTCAGGTCTGGGCAGCGTTAGCCAGAACACTGAAGTGGGGAGGCCCTTTGCAGTCTGGTTGTATGAACTTGAATGAGCCATGCAACTTCTCTGAGTGGCAATGTATCTTGGTTTTTTCTTGTCATCAGAGCACATATTAAAAGAGAACAATGAAGCTTTGGGGTTTTTTTTTTTCTGGTGCAAAAAAAAAAAAAATTCCTAAAGCTAACAGATACTTTTATAGACAGATTTGCTGAGCTTCTCTTGCTTTTGAATAAGTTCGTAAAAGGCTACAACACAACTCAGTATAGAAAAGATTATGTTGGCAGAAAGTAACATATAAATATCTTTATTTCTTAAAGAACAGGCTACATTACAAAAACCTATCACTATAGTTTTTTTAACCAAGAAAATACCTGAGGCTTATTTAATATCAGAAACAAAATTGTCCTGGAATAAGACAAACATGTTAACACCAAGTATAAAGAAGTGATTGTGTAGAGGCTGACAAATCACTACCTTGATGTCCTCATATAGTCTGGCAATGTATCTTTAATTATATGGATGTGGCAGTGTCTGTTCCAACCAGGGGACAGGGTGTCTCTGGGGGTCGAATGACACCTGCTATCCCCTGACGCCGGCACAGCAGCACCGCAGGCTTTTGCCTGCCAGGGGTGCAGGAGAGACAGGCCTCTGGAGGCAGGGATCATGTCCTGTCCATCTTCACACCCCCAAACTTGGCCACGGGAGGCCTTGGTCCATCTGGCAGCTCTGGCTCCAAATCACCTCAGTTTCCTAACACTCCTAAGCCTCTTCTAGTCTCATCAGAAGACAGAGACAGTAATGGTCCTAGGAGAATGATAGAATCCGTAACATCACGCTTGCGTGGTACCTGCAGGTACAAAGTGTGCAGGGTACATGATGAGACTCACCGTCGTCGTCGTCATCACCATTGTCACCATCATCAGCACCTCTAACTTCCATCACACGCTTTCCATGTGCTGGGATCTGAGCTAAGCCATTGTATAAATTAACCCATGTAGCCTCCCAGCCCACGTTGTGGGAACTATGATCATTACTCCCTTCATTCTAAGGCTGTGAGTAACATGCTTGAGGCTGACCCAGGCAGAAAGTGGGAGAGGCAGGATTTGAACCCAAGCATCTGGCTCCAGGTCCCATGTTGTGAACTGCCTTTCTTAACTAGGCTGAAAGCCCGTTTAAAGCTAGTTGAAAACATACTGTTAGATGCATTTAGGCATAAAAATGTTTTTTATATGCCTGAATAAAGTTAGAAGATTTCACAGTTAATTTAGCACATTGGACCATTATGTTGGATAATCCAAATCAGCTATTCTATTTGATCTTTTTTGAAATTGGCTGATGCTGTCATTACTATGGCTAAAAATGAGGAGTAAACCCCGTGTTGTCTCACAGCCAAATCAGCTGGTGGTTTTCTAATACCTGTAATCATTAACTGGAAAATTTGCCCTAATCTCTGTGAAATAAAGTTTCCAAGTATGATCTTTATCAACAAATACATAAGGATATGGAGATAAACAGCCCAGCTCACCCCAGATGCCTTTTTCATTGTTTGTTTTTCAGAAACACGCATGGTTCCATTGAAGTCGGGCACTTGGGGTGGCTGGCCGCCTTGGCTGTCTGTTCGCTCTCTGCACGGGGCAGCGCTTCTTCCTCGCGGGAGAAGCAGGGGATGCAGAGACACCAGGGCGTCTGGGGCCGTGAGTGGACCCACTGGGGCCAGTTCCTGTGAGAAGACATCTCCTTTGGACCTTGAATCCAGCCTCCTGGTGACCACGGACAGTGACCACCATGTTGGATTTGCCTGGGATCCGGTGTCCCCCAGCCCCGAGGTTCTCCATCCTAAAGCTTTAGGTCGGAGACACCCTGGGAAGGGGTGTCACGTGCCCCTCCCTTTGGATAGGCATTGCAACCTCTTGAATAGAGATGTAGATGAGAAAAAAAGATCCCACTTTATGATATTATACAATGCGTGGGAGGAAAGCTGTTCTTTACATAACTTGACAATACAGAGCAACAACATATTTTTGGTTGGTGGAGATTTTCAGATGGGATTATAATTACTAATGAGAACTTATTCTCCGTAGCCCTTTAGGGTAGTGTTCCTGTGTTTCTCAAAAGGATAGAGCTATTTAAGAAGATGAAGAAGCACTTATTTAGGGAGTGAGCCAAAGAATTAGTTGAGAGAACAAAAATAGTTACTTGGCATTTATCCAATAATTTATGAATTTATTAAAAAATATAGGAAATTCACACCTGCTGGGTAATCAGCACTGAGCATAAACATGTTTAAACTCAGGACATGACAGCTGTGATTTGGGGGGGTTAGGTAAAGTCCTAGCAAGGCATGATTGGGTAGTGGCTCATTCTAGCCAGGACCAGCAGTGACCCACATGGGCATGACCTTGCTTCTCTTTGATACTGGAATTCTCACTTCAGAGACCTGTAAGCATATGAGTTCTTGAGAAAGATCACCATAGCTGATAAACCCTTTTTGGATGACTTACAGAGCCACTTCTCAGCAATATCACTTTATTACCTATTCCTTCTGCTATTGCACAAATCCATGCAACATGCCAGCTCTTCTTGCTTAGATGTCTTTCTTTGTGACGCCCCTCCCTCCAGCAATGGAAGCATCTATATATAGTCTTTTATGGATTTAGAAGGAAGGAATCATATTTTCGCCCTAACTGGTGTGGCTTGGTGGGTTGAGCACCGGCCTGTGAACCAAAGTTTTGCCAGTTCGATTACTAGTCAGGGCACATGCCTGGGTTGCCAGCCAGGTCCCCAGTAGGGGGCATGCGAGAGGCAACCACACATTGATGTTTCTTTTCTTGTTATCCTTCCTTTCCCCTCTGTCTAAGAAAAAAAATAAAAGATAAGATTTTCGGGGCCCTGACACTTGGGCGATGTCCTCTTGTCAAATGGTTTTTCTGTTACTATTCTCTGAGACCCACAGCGGCGAAAGCCACATCCAGGGTCTCGTGACTGATTAGGAGGGGCTTCCTCTCTCCACAAGGGTGGGGCTCACACCTGCATAGCTGAAAGCTGTGGGGTAGACACTGGGAGTGACATCCCATGTCGAATTTAGGCCCAATGTTGCTAAGTTTATTAATTTTTTAAAAAGTGAAGCACTTTTTATAGAGGAAAATTCTCTCATTTCTAAAACACCTGGATTTCCAACACTGCATAAGCTCAGCTGAATCCTATCAGACAAACTTGAATAGGGGAGCAATCCACAGAAGGGTTAGTCTGTAGGCTTCCAAAACGCAGCTGAAATGAAAGATAATGATGGACCGAGGAATGTTCCAGATTAAAGGAGAGATGATGTGTGATTCCAGGTTGAAGCCTGAATTGGAAGGCAAAAATTGCCATGAAGCTCATTATTGGAACGAATGGTGAGACGTGAATGTGAATTTCACTAAAGCATGGTGACAAAGTGCTTGTGTAGGAGAGTGTCCTTGATCCTAGGAGACAATGCTGACATATTTAGAGACAAAAAAGAAAAAAACCAAACAAACACCAACTCATCCCACAGGGTACTTTTAAAGAGTTCAGTGAAAATAAAGAAACAAGCAATGATCACGATGACGCTGACCATGAGAAGGAGCAAAAGAGCAAATGCAGCTAAATGTTGATAATAAGCAAATCTAGGTGACAGAAACAGGGCAGTTCATTGTAACATCTAGCAATTTTTCCATGGGTGGCCCACTTCTTTTCAAAATAAAAACTTTAAGAGAAACGAACAGAACAGAAAAACATAAGGTCGGGTGAGACAAACCAAGCTGTCCCACACATCTGCTCTTTGCCGTGGGACCCCAGATAGAAGGTCCCAACAAGATGGTATCCGGCACTATATGGGGCTCAAGTTCAAGACTGCAGAGTGCCCACTGGTGCCAGGCACACACTGAGAAGTACAAGTCAGACAGCGCCTGCCCTCGTGAAGTTTACATTCTAGACAGGTTTAGATAATGAGCACAGGCAAACACTGACCTATAGGAAATGACGGATCTTGCTACTGTCATGAAGAAAGCAAAGGACAGCACAGCAGCAGTTTTGACAAGATGCTGAGCCGGAGCATAACCCAGACAGGGGCACCAGCTTTAGGTGGGGTGGACAAGAAGGTGAGGAAAAGCCCAGCCATCAGTGAGCCACAGAACAGCATCCCAGGCAGTGGATTAGCAATTGGCACAGGAGAAATTTCCAAGGCAGCAGCCAGTGTGAGTGACAGAGGAAGGAGAAGTCCACATGGCTGGACCCATGAGCGGGATGAGTTCGGGGGCTGTGTGAAGTTTATTCTAAGGGTGACTAGAGATCACTGAAGTGCGTGACATGCACTTGACCCTGACCCTCTTTCCTTCCATGCTGTTTTGGGAGCCCTGTGTCTGATGATAACAGTGAGAGCAGGACCCCCTGTATCCCAGATGCTGTGTGCCAAGCAGGGCTCTGAGCTCCCCATCTCTGAGCCACTTTAGTCCCCAAGTCAGCCCAAAGGAGAACATGGGACTATTGTTCCTATTTTACAGATGAGAAAACTGAGCCCTCCAAGTAAAAAGGGCCTCTGTGGAGAATAGCTTTGTACTGGGTTGAACTGTGTCCCTCAAAATCATATCCTCAAGTCCTAATCCCCAAACACTTCTGAGTGTGGCCTGATTTTCGGATAGGGTCATTGCAGATACCATCAAGTTAAAATGAGGTCATATTAGACTAGGACGGGCCCTAATCCAATGCCCTAATAAAGAGGGAAATCTGGACCCAGACACAGGAGCAGCGATGGGAGTGATGCATCCATAAGCCAAGGAACGCCAAGGACTCCCAGCAAGCCCATTAGATAGAAGAGAGGCAGCCTCAGGGATCTTCCCTCAGAGACTTTAGAGGAAGTCCGGCCTTGCCAACTCCTTGATCTTCGACATCCAGCCTCCAGAACTGTGAGACAATAAATTTCTGCTGTTTGAACCACACTCCTCCCCTGTCTGCCCCGCCCTCCCCACCCACCAGTTTGGGATACTTTCCTCCAGCAGTCATAGGAAATTCATATAGCTCGCAGGAAGAGTTGTCAGACTGTGTAAGCCCACACCCTACAAGAAGCTGATGGCACTGAGGGGCTTCCTGACCTCATTTTGGAAACAACTATATAGTATTTTTTAGGTCCTCCCATAACTCATCGTCCACCCCAGTCCCCAGAACTGTGTCAGACAGGAAGCCCATTGGACCCCACTGCCCCGAAGGAAGAAGAAATGGAGGTCAAACAGTCAGTCGTCCTTCCCCTCCCTTTCTCCCCTTGGAGGCACAATTAAATAAATTATAAGCCGGGGCCACATCGAAGTCCTCCCACCCACGTAAGGGCTGCCGACCTGTTTTGATGGACAGCTGGACACAGAGGGGGTGGCCACCTCCAGGGCCTGGGCCTGTGGGGCCGGCAGCACTGGGGCCTCCCTTGGCGCAGAGAGCTGCAGCCCTGCTCGGATACCTGATCAAATCAGCCGCGCAGCTGTCCAAATCATGGTCCTGAAACCCGATGACCGGGGCTGCGAGAGGTCAGGGACGTGCACACAGGAGAATCCCCTTTCTAATGAAAACATTAGCAGGAGAAACAAAGGCGACTTTCTCTCTCAGACCCACCGCGCCAGTGCGCCTTCCCCGGAGGAAGGAGCGAAAAGAGCGAGGGAAAGAGGAGGGACTGAGGGCAAGACGGATATGCAGAGGGAACCCACTGAGCCTCAGCTCTGGGCCATGGTTCCTGCCCCCGCAACTGGCGGAGCCCCCGTTGCCTGCCCATGAGTTTCAGGATGTCTGACTCCTCACCAGGCAGGACTGTCCCCAGTCCACAAACCTGTATGCTCACCTTGAGCTTCTCAGCTGGCGTCTTCTCCCAGGTGAAACAGCCAGTCCGGTGGGATTCTGAACTTTCCGAGCTTTCCTTTGGGAGTAAACAAGCCCCTTTGATTTCTCTCTTGTGAGGAGCACTGGGAATAGATATTTTGGTCCAACATTCAAGTGGGAGATGGTCTGGCCTGCTTTTTGTATAACAGTAGTGGCTGTTTAGAGAAAGGAGCGGTAGTTCAACTTTCAAGTCTTAGCCAGAAATTACACATAAACAAACTGTCGTGACGGCACCAATGAGTCCCAGATGCAGCCAGGTAGAGAGGTGGGGGTGCCCCCAGGCCACCCTAGATGGGAGGACGGTGGACGGAACGAGCCAAGCCACAGTGCACCCAGTAGGCACTCCATAAATACATGCCTGGGCAGAGGAAATCGGAATCACAGAACTTGAACTCAAGCCAGAGGTGATCCCTGCATGCACACGGAATTCCCTAGGGGCATGTTTTTGTAGTCGGAGCAGCATTTCAGTGGGCAGCCTCAGGGCGGAGGGGCGGGATGGGGTCACAAAGGTTTTCACTGCAAAGCAGTGATGGAAGCCACATTGCTTGTGGCATAAGCAGCAGACTAAATACACGGACTGAGGTTTTGCAGCAGTCATTGTGTGAAGGACACGTCCACTCCGACTTCTAAGTCAGCCAGCGACATGGAAAGCAATGCTGGTTATAACAGGAGGACAGGACAACACCATTCTGGCAGAAGCATGTGGCTCCTCCCTGAACAACTCATCAGCAGTGTTCAGTGGGGCTGCAACATGATCGATGTCATCGTTGCTTTGTCGCCTATACCAGGCAGGATGCTAAGTGATTTACATCCCTCTTTCCAATTGTGTCCACATCCCACCAGGTAGGCACTATAGTTGTGGCCATTCTACTGCCATGTCAGCTGAGCCTTAGGGAGGGTAAGTAACTTGCAAAAGTCCCACAGGTTGGAAGGGAAGGGACTGGGAACGGCCCTTGTGTTGGCCTGAGTCCGGGGCATGCTTGCCCTCTGTGTAAGAACACACTCTTCTCTCTCCTGCCTCAAATAACTGCAGTCTGATCAGTGATTTCATAAAATGCTGCTGAATTATCCATTAATCCATTTGACAATATTTACTGAGTCAGGCACCGTGGGTATTTATGCACAGAGGATATGTCTGGGCACTGGGGAAAAAGACAGAATCCTGCTCTCCTGGAGCTGACATTCAAGTGG
This sequence comes from Glossophaga mutica, assembly GCA_039655065.1. NCBI lineage: Eukaryota > Metazoa > Chordata > Mammalia > Chiroptera > Phyllostomidae > Glossophaga > Glossophaga mutica. The sequence goes on from CM077315.1 coordinate 29,932,763, forward strand.
GGAGAGACAGCTAATAGACAAAGTAAAGAAGTAAGTTATATAGCATGCCAGGAGAAATCAGGATGGGGGCTGGGAGAGCTGGGTTACAGTGGGCTTGTGTATTGCCATGCGCAATCTCTGTTTGAAGCTAAGGGCTAAAACATGAATAATGTGAGGTTCCTGTAGACAAGAAGTTCTCACACCATCCAGGAGACCAACACGGGAACCGACAGTCACCATGCCATGGGTGACGTGCTTCAATGAAGGTAAGAACAAGGTGATGTGGGAACAGAGATGTAAATGGGCCCCCAGGTAATCACAGGAGCTGCACAGAGGTGCACCTGTGCATGTGTGTACATCCCTTGCCGGGAACAGTCACCTGCTGCTGCCTCTGCCACTTCTCCAGACTGTCCTCCATGCCTGCCCCTGCTGAAAGTGTCACAAACATTAGCTCCTTAGGCCCTCAGAACAGCTCCCTGAAGAAGGAACCGAGGCTCAGAAAAGTCAAACCATCCGCCTCAGGTCCCACAGAGAGTAAATGGCAGATGCAGGGCTCCCACCCCGATCTGTGCCTGAAACCCAACTCGTCCAACATCCTCTTCTGCGACACTTTTGAAGGGAGGAGCTATTTCTCTTCTATCTGCTGTGGACCTGGCAGAGTTTCCGGCATAGACTAGATGCTCAAAAAAAAAGTTGTTGAATGATCAATGCATTTTATGGTTGTATGTTCTTCTGTGCTCTGTTCTCTCTCTCTCTCCAATGACCCTGCACCCTCTCTTGCTTCTACAAACACAGGAGAGAGAAACATTTAGAGACGCACACATTTGGGCTTGCCGATGTATATATTCAGCTCAACTTCTGGTTGAAAGACGAGCTGCCCTCCTCCCAGCCACTTCACTCTGGCCTACCTGACATGAGGGTGTCTGAAGACTCTCAGATATGCAGCAACACGGTACCTTGGCTCCCCAAGTTATACAGCCCTCCAGATGTAAGAGGAATGGATTACTCGCATGCCCGAATTCTTAGCCTGGCAAAAAGTTAGGCCTCCTGCCAACTCCAGTCCAGGTGGCTTCTTTTGCAATCCTCAGATGCTCACAGGAAGCCATCCAAGCTCAAATCCAATTAGTGGCAGCTTGCAAGTCCCCCTGGAATGGAAAGGTTTGACTGTTCATCAAAGGGTTCAAGATCCTCTATGGGTCTAAGGCTCAGCTAGCCCCCCAGCCCCCACCCCAGTCGAGCTGAGTATGACTCACCCAAGATGCTCTGTGGGCTTGGAAAAGTCCTGCTGGAGCGAGTGAGCCCTAGTTTCAGGCTGAGCTGGGCTCTGTGTCCAGGGTGTCAGAGGTTTACTAACGCCTTTCCAAGGCTCTCACGTCGGAGAGATCATACTCCAAAGCCACCAACCACCAGCTTTCCAGGCCCACTACTGGCACCTCTGCCCTCCATCCTGGCCAGAAGCACCAGAGCCGGCCTCTCTGCTTCCACGCCCCAGGCACTTTCAGCTGCACACAGAGCCCCATTGACCTCCAAGGCAGAGCAGAGAGGAAATGGGGGCCGGCTGTCAGCGGAGGCTGTTCCTTGTGTGAGTCCAACATTCGCAGCCCTGACCCTAACATCATGGCCAAATATCCATCCCAGCTTGAGGTAGGGAAGGGGAAGGTGGGAGGAGACCCCTTGAAAACTGGGTCAGGCCCAGCACGCTTACATGAAGGTGTGGCTCCAAAGGTGCCCGGAAACCCCGAGCAGGAGCCTTCTTTGGTCCAGGAATTGTCTTCCAGGGGTTAGGCCTGAAGAATGTGTTCCAGCCCCCAGGCCCTGGGGCCTGCTGGGCAGCCATGGACCACCCACGCCTGGAAGGCTCCACTTGCCGTCGGAGTTGAAGGAAAATTGGGAGGAGCACGCCAGCACATTCCTGCCCCGTAAGTACGAGCTCCCCTTGGCAGCAGCTGATGCTGCAGAGAAGCCAGTGCAGCCAGAGCAAACTGGGCTTGCAGAACCCAGGGCCCTTCAGAGCTTGGGGCCCTGAGCCATGGAGTGGCTTGTACCCAAACCATGCAGCCCCAAAATGGCAGAACCAGGACTAGAGAAGTGTCTTTTCTTCTGCTTGTCTTTTTCATGTACCCCTCCCCAGGGTAAGAGCTAGCTGGGAACAGGATCTATCATTCACTCTCTCTTTCATTCTTGTAGTTATTCTTTCATTCACACATTTAATAAATATTATCAAAGGTCTCCCCAGGGCTAGACCCTAGAGTAAGCCTGCAAGACACTGAGGATAAGACAGGATTTATAATCTGATAGAGAAAATAGACCAGGAAACCAACAATTACAATATAAGTATTGTAATTATTACGATCCTAGGTATACATCCAAGGCATACACCTGGGGTGGGGGGTTAGTTTTAAAAGCTTCCCAGATGATTCTGATGTGCAGCCAGGTGTGAGACCACCTGATCCTTGAGTATCTTATTGCCCCCATGGTAGATGACAGAGACCAGTTCTCTGCCGAGCACCACGCCCACGAACTCATGGGAACTGTAGTCCCCCTTATGACCCTGATATCCACATTACATCCCCACGTTTCTGAGGCATCTATCAAGATGTTGCCAGAACGTGAATCCAGTCTTTATTCCTGTCATTCGGCATTACTTAAGTAGCCAGTACAGTCCTGGTCCTAGTCATCTCCTCAACGCACTGCACTTGAGGAGCGGATATGGTGATATCATCAGGTTGGTCCTGCAGTGAGTCTGTTTGCCCCACCGAAGTTCAGTCACTCACTCACTGCATCAGCAAGTACTGATTGAGCACCCACTTGGAACTAAATGGTGACTCTGCTCCATCCAAAAATGTTGAAGTCTTTTAACATAAATCCTAGCCAACTGAAGTTTCCTTTCCAATTCCTAGAACATAAATACTTCACATTTTCTTTAAGTGTCCTCCCTCTTGGCAGACCGCCTTACCTCCTCCCTCACAGAGAAGGTAGTTCATTGGGCTTTAACTTTCTCCCTCAATCACCTCTTTTTCCTTCCTTCCTTCCTTCCTTCCTTCCTTCCTTCCTTCCTTCCTCTCTCTCTCCATCCTTTGCATTTTCTCTTTGTTTCTTCTGTTTCCCTCAAGGTTCTTCCTCTCTCAGCCCAAGAATCCAGAGGGTCTCCAGAGTCAGGGTTTGTTTACTGAGGCTTGTGACCATACAGGCTCTTCTGACCACTCAGTTCTAAGCTCATAGCAGGTCTACAGAAGATTCTTATGGTGGAGGGGATCAGAATGCTCTACGCCCAAGGCTGGGATTTGCATGTGAGCAATGCCTCTGTCCCATGAACAGCCTATAGGATTGTGAGGAGTTCTCCTGCTGGTTGGTACACAACCACTCAGCACACTCAGGTCTCCGGGATGGAATCAGAATTTTGCTTCGGCTAAGGACCTGCTAGTTTCTACAGCCACACCTGCTATTTTATTAGTGCCAACACTAGGCTAAGTCCTGTATGTATATGGTCATATTTCTTTCAATAGCAAGTTTTCCAAGAGTAGTATTGTTACCCTCATTTGACAGATAAAGAAACTGGATACTAGAGAGGTGAAAAAGCTTGCCTGAGGTCACCCAGCAAGGAGGTAAAGGAGCTGGGGTTTAATTCCCAGTGGGGACATTCCAGCTTCCTCCCCTTCTTGCTCCTCTGCCCCGCCCCCCCCCCCCCCACACACACACTGCAGGCTGCACTCTCTGTGTCTTCCTGAGGCCCCGGGTACACATCTTGACTTTATGTACTCAGGACACTCACCATGTCACCTGGACATGGGGACAGCATTTCCAGGGACTTCAGAGTTCCACCAAGTGTCAGCAACAAAAGCACCCTAAGAGCTTACCTGTTCCCAGCCTCTGTTCTGTAAACTGAAGCCCAGAAAGGCTTAGCAGCCTGTCCTGAGTCCCAGGCTGCACCACAGCCAAAGCCAGAACCCTCAAGTTTGTTTTTCATCCATCCTTTCCCATTTCCTCCCTGGGAGGGAGGCGGGGGGCAGAAACACCCAAACAGTACAGCAGGGCAGAGAAGGAGGAGTGGCGTGTTGTGCGGTGGGATCTAGAGGTCGCCGCTGCCACCTTCTTATACCAGTGAAGAGACCCAGCATCAGATGGGTCAGGAATCTCTCAGTGTGACCTGTCAGGTCAGAAGCAGAGCTCAGGCATGAGCCCTGGATATTTGACTTCCGGTCAGGAGTCCTCCCTACACTTCTTGCACTTCCTCAACCCACCATCTCTCATTTGTGACTCGTCTGGGGGCCTTAGTGACAAAATCAGACATTTATAAGGCTGACAATTAGTTGAACTCACTGTGGTTTTTTTTAACCTATCAAGTATGTTCGAAGAATAAAACACGAGAGTCCAAAATTGGCTCACCGGTTCAAATGCATATGGACTCCAGGCCTGTGACTTAAATAAACAGAGTGGGCCAGGTGCAAGATGACAGGGAATGGTGGGGACTGGGGCACGCTGAGAAGCAGAGCCTCATCTAAAAGGGACAGCCACTACCCACATCCAGCCAACTGTCACCATGTGGAATGTCCCACTGCAGGTGGGTCTTTCCATTTATCAAGGAAAGCCAGAAATCTGGTTTCTTACATGAAATGTTCTGTTTTTGAGTGTTATAAAAACAGTTTAAACACCTCAATAGAACCATTCAGCTACCATTTACACCTTCTGCTTTAGAATATTAAAATCTCTCAGGTAGGGGTGTCACTGGACCCCTGAGCCCCTCATCAGCCCTGGGGGCCCTGCTCTGCCATGACCAAGACCCGCAGAAGCAGCCTCTGGCAGAAACGACACCTGCATCAATTGTTCGAAATTAGCCATGCCTGTATGTCCTGCCGCCCGCTTTCATGTCGGTAGTCGGCCCCACGATTAGCAGCTGGACTTCAAAGTGTGATGAGGGCAGCAGGCGGAGGCCTGCACAGTGTCACCGTTGCTGTCCTGTCATTAATGAGAGTCGGTTTACATGAGCATCAAGTGCTGATAAGGGTGTCTGAGGATCGTCACTGGTAACTGCTCCATAGAGTAGACAATTTATTAGACAGCCAAGTCCAGCCTATTAGTCATAGACTATTAGAAGAATTTCCAGATGTTTTAAAGCCATCTTTTGAACTCCATTAGACTTGAACTTCACACAGGTAATATCAGGGAGGATGGGAGCTGAGGGTCACCTGGTAGCCAGCCCAACAATTTTCATCCAGACGTTTGCATGGGATTGTCCAGGCATGGCGCATGGGGGTCTCGAGTTCTGGGGGACACACTCAGTGCAACCTCTAACCAGCACTGATACCTTGGGGAGTTGTGAGCATCTCCAGGCATCAGTGACTTCCTCAGTAAGGTAAGGGCGTCAGACTAGGGGGTTTCTAAGATGTCTTCTGGCCAAGGCGACCAACATCCTGGTTTGCTCAGGACTTTTCTTGTCTTATCACTGAAAGTCCCACATCTTGGGAAATTTCAGTCCCAGGCAAACCAGAGAGGCTGATCACCTTGTGACACCAATGAGACCAAGAAACATAAAGGTGACCAACCTCTCATTGTCAAAGGTTGGTAACACACCCAAAAGTGGCACGGGCATGTCGGGTAATGGCCAGACTCTGAAAACCAGCCTCTCTGTCAGAAACCTCTGCTTACTTTCCTAGAGTTTTCACAACAGCTGATGCAGGTTGGAAAGAATGGCTGGAGCCCAAGTTCTTTGCAGACTCATTTGTGGGGGAATAAAATATCACTGCTTTGCTCTCGGGCTAAGTTTATTTCCATGTACATTTATCGAGGGGCTTTCTACACACGAGACAGTAGGCACAGAGGCACAGCGAGGGCTGCTGAGAGGAACTCGCCCTGCCCTCACGGCTGCTCCAATCCTGTCAGTGATGCGGCCACCACACCCATCGGTGTAAATCGTTTTCCATGCTTCCTTCATGCGGATGTGCAGGAGGCAGGAAATGGGTAAATGGATGTGACTTAAGGTCTCAGGGACCACTTGTGCCCAGAGCTCTTCAAGTGCTATGTGGAACATGTCTATGTGGGTTCCTGTTAAAATGCAGGCTCTGATTCCATGAATCCTGAGACCCTGCCTTTCTCACAAGCATCAGGGTAATTTGATGCTGCTGGTCTGGGATAGTCTTCTGAGTAGCCAGGGGCTGAGTGACTGACTGCTGAGGGCAGAAACTGGATCTCGCTCATCTCTTACCGCAGCAATGAGCAGTCTTAGGAGTCAACCGGATTCACAGACAGACTGAATGAAGCACCACGAACATGGACTCGTCCATGCGACTCTCCCCCGACACTGCTGTTTCTTTCTCCCAAGGTTCTGTGCAGCCCTAAACGTTCCCCATGTGGCCCAGTCTGCATTTCTGAGGTTACTTAGGATAAGCTGTTGGAAAATCAATCAATGAAATTGTCCAGGATGGAATTCAATAATGCTCTGTAAAGATGATGACAATCCAACACCAAGTCTTATTTACTGAGCCCACTGGTGCTGCAAGAGGAAGCCCATTCCCTCCTAAACAGGCCAGAGATGGGGACTGCCATGTTCTTCCACCGTCTCTGCACTCCATGCTCTTCAGTGATCTGATGACTTTGTGTCTGTAAGTTTCCCTCCCTCCAATTGTAAAGGCGTTCAAGTGATCAGAAACATGTACACAGGTGCACGGTCTGGTGTGGTTTATAAACAAGCAGTTAGAAATAACCTAAATGTCAAAAGAAGAGATTGATTAGATAATTTAAAGCATATCTACTAATGGAATATTGGCTGCCATTGAAAATCATATTTCTGCATGTGAACAACAGCAAGTAATCACCATATAGTAGTAATTCTAAGCACAAGGTTAGTGAACCACATAGAGAGTATAACACTGATTTTGTAGGAAAAATATTCCAAAGAAGAAAGTTCAAGAGAAATTGTATCAGAATCTTAACAGGTGGCTGCTGAGTGTAGGGTCACGGTGTTCTGTCCTCTGACGTGTCCCTTTGTGACAGAGTCAGACACAGAGCTCTGGAGTCAGATTGCTGGGTTCAAATCCCAGCTCCGCAGCCAGGTTCATTCCATGGCCCTTTGCAAGGTTCTGAGCCTGGTTGTGCCTCAGTTTCCCTTCTGTAAGAGTGGAAGTGACACTACATTGACTTTCTAGAGCTACAAGTTTGATAAAGTGCTGTGGCAGAACTGGGGGCTGGGGAATTAAGGGAGAGCTGCAAGGACCCATCGAGAGGAGAATCCTGGGGAGGCGGTGGGCATCCCTCCCCAACCCCCTTTCAGATACAAAACACACACACACACGCGCGCGCGAGCGCACATGCACGCACACTTTACCCTCCTCCTATTTCAAACCTGATTGGACTTCTGGTTTATCTGAGCGGCACCACACCCTAGAAGGGGCTTACCACCCTCCTCGTGTTCCGTCTGGCCCACTCCCTGCTGAAGGAACAGGTGGGCGAATGAGCTACTGCTGAGGAAGTTGCTCCTTTGTGAACTCAGATGCACCTGGCTCTGGGCATCCCGTTGCTGTTTAGGTACCAGGCTCAGGACTGCCCGGGCAGTGTTCTCCGATGCGGAATAGCAGAGCTGAGCCACAAGCAAAATCGAGGCAGGCGCCACCACTTGAGTTTTATCCTCTCAAGTCCCCGGTTGGGTCCCTCCCCAGAGCATTTCACCCAGCCTTTATTCAAGAGGGAAAGAGAAACAGTGGTCTTGATTCAGTTCTGGATATGCACATACACAGTTTGGGATTTTCTAAATGACAGCACCTGTTAATTGTCTGGTTAGGTATGACCTATTAAACATTTACCGCCCATTTCCTGTACACGTCTGGTGAGGCTGGCAGGAAATTTAGAACAAATTAAACAGCAGCTGCAATCCCTCACACTTTAATGGTCCCTCCACGATTCTACGCGGTATTGTAAAATATTAGGGGGCAGATCTATTAGGGACAGGCGGGTTTCATCAAGGAAGCCTCCACCTCCCCATCCTCCTGCCAACCAGGCCCCATAAAGTTAAATTGGCCAGCGCACATCTCTCCCTCCCCTGCCTACCCCCCCACACACACACCACCGTGTATTTGAGGGGAGGCTTTTTCATCTCCACACCCCACTCACCCTCCTCTCCAGCTCCCCAGCCCCCTCCCAACTGTTCCCACACGGTTTCACATGTGGTCCGAGAGGAGCACTTCCTGCCGTTATAAAAAGCAAAACCAAGACCCCAGCAAAAACAGGCTGTGCACGGAACACCCAAGTTGACAGTGTGAGAGAGAAGGCCTAATCCGTTCCATATGACAGACGGCAGTGGCCCGCAGGGCCCGCCAGACCCCGAGGGGAGTTCACAACAGTCCCCCCCCCACTCCATCCCGGTGTTCTCAACCTCCCCTCCCCAGCTCCCTCCTCAAGTGGACCCTTCAAAACAGGAGAAAAATATTCTTAGGAGCATGCCCCTAACTTTAAACTGATTATGTTTGGGTTTAATAGCCTACTATGCATTGTTCTTTCTTAACTTTGAAAATAAACTCTAGGAAGCATTAATGCAAATACAATATAAACACACTCGTTCCTAAATTTTCGCATCTCCCTGGTGTGTTTTGGCTTGCTCCTTGAGATGATGGCTTGGCCTGATGTAAGAACCAGATGGATCTTTAAACTGGAAGCTTTGCAACTCACCATGTAAATAGACAGCTGTCCAGATGACTGGAGGAATGAAGTCGCCCTCAAGAATCCAGCCTTTAATAATTGCCTCCATTGTCCTTCTTGGAACAGCAAAACAGACAAGGTCCATCAAAGTCCTTTCTGGTTGTGCTGCTGAAAATGACAAATGTCACCTCCATTACAGAAGGAGGTATCATTAGAGGTTCAGATTTTAAGAACTGATTAAAAGGACAGATTTCTGTGGTAACCATACTTTAGTAGTCAATATTTTTATATGTTTGTAGATAGCACGTGATGCCGGTTGATTGGCAAATGTACTTCATTCATTTAGCCCTGCTGCTAGCCAGAAAATGGAGCCATCCCTTTTCACAGCGGCTCACCAAGGATCCTGAGCCTGAACATGCTTATCAGTTGCCACATCCAAAATAGAACCTTTCTACTTCCTGTTTCCTCCTTCCTGCTTCCTGCTCCCCAGGTCCATAAACCATTCCCTTGAAAGGCGCTAAAAATGGAAAGGACAAGATGAAAGAGTTACTCAAAAGATTTATACCAGCCTGTAAAAGTCTCCTCAGTGCCCTGCCGACTAAATTGTCAGTTCTGCTTTAACTGAGACTTTTACTGGGTAGTCAATCTGAATTTTGTCTATAATTCCATTAAAACCTACTAGGCCAACTGTTTGTGGTTTGGTTGTTCTGGATGACTTGACAAATTAGTATAGTAAATTTCGGGTGTCTTAAGTACTAAATGAGGTCATTTGTTTAATGAGCCAATCCACTGCCCAGAGTTTGACCCCAACCCGCTAGGGTGAGTTCACATGGAGTTCCAAGGCAGAGGCCTGTGGTCCCTCATTTGTCTTATGTTTCTAGAGAAACTGCTCTAAAGTTAGGGCTGGACACGGAATTCCAACCTCAACATTGACTTGTTCATGGCAATTAGTACAGTAAATTCTTTTGCTTCAGTTTCTCTCCTTCCCATTTTCCTCCTCTAGTACCCTCATTGCTGCCAGCATCATCACCAACTTCCTCCCCTTCCTCATCACCACCACCACCATCATCACCCAACCCCTATGGAGCACTTACTAGAAGTTACTTCAGGTGCTCAGTGCTTTTCTTGCTTTATCCCTTCTGGCCCTTGTAATGAAGTAATGCCATCATTAACCTTATTTTCCAAGTAAGAAAATAAATCTTAAAAATGCTAATTTTCCCAAGGGCGCATTCAGTCACTCACACTCATGCATTCACTTATTAACTCTTTCAACAAATATTTATTTAGCATCCGCTAGGTGCCAGGCACGAGGGATTTAGAGCTGATTAAACCACAGTTATCACTTTCAAGAAATTCACCATTCAGTTGAATAAAGTCATGCATATTAATAAGTGTAATATAATTCTATAGTTACTATAATTCAGGCAGACCAAGACTACACCTGGGGCACAAAGGAATAAGTAACCAACTTTGTCTCTAAAACATTCCCTGAATTATGTATACGAATTCCAGCCTTTTCAATGATATCCATTCACCAAAATGACATTCATTCACAAGTTCATGTGTGTGAGCTTGTTACCATCTGATAATCAGAAACTCTCTTAGCTGGTTCTTCTGTGTGCATATAGTACAAAGGGATTGCCATTCACAATCATGACTCCAAAGAATGACCAAATTCCTAGCTACGCTGGGTTGGTTACCACTCTTTTCTGGGAAGAAAGACTGGGTGGCTAATAGAGAAAACCATAGGTTCCTTGAGAACATGGGCTGTGTCATTTTGTCTATTAAAGCATAATAGAGTCTCATCAAATGTTTGGTGACTTGATAAGCTTTGATTTGGTTGAGTTCTTTGAGAATCAGTTATCCATACAGTTCTATGTAGTGACTTTCTATTAGCAAGAGCATTCATATTGTCAGATAAGTTTTCCCCAGCCCAAATGGAATGACATGAGATCCATGTAGACTCTCCAATAGTGACCATCTTTACTCAAGAATCAATACTAGGTTTAGATCTGCCTAGAACTTTAATTTAGTGTGCACACATGTGTGTGCAAGGGAGAGAGAGAAAGAGAGAGCGACTCTGAAGGCAACCTTCTCTTTATTATCTTATCCAATTCCCTCCAACCCCCATCACTTGATAGCTTTTCATTTCTTATCTGACTTTCTAAACACTTAAGAGTGATCATTCCAAGGCTGGCAATCCACAACCCACCCTTCTCAATGGCTTTATTATTTTACAAAGAGCTCCTGAGAGAGGTAGCTGGGAAGAGGGACTTCTGGGAGATGGTAAGCTCAGCTCCTTCCCAAAGGCTCTCACTGCACACTTGTCTGACAACTGCAGTGTGAATGTCGAAGTGACAGCATCGTACCCCTTGTCAGGTGGAAGTTCACTTTTCTGCCCTCTGACTAAATATACACCAACAGGATCAGAGACCCAACGGCAGGAACCATTGAACAATGGCTTCATGTACTTAGACCGTGAGTAGTAACAGTGCCAATGAACTTGTCAGTTTAAATTTTTTGTATTTGGTACAAGTATATAAAATCTCAAATCTTACAGGGAGGGGGAGAGAGAGAGAGAGAGAGAGAGAGAGAGAGAGATTCACACACATGCCCACACAGTGATGTGGATCCTGGAAATAGTGCATGAAGGTAGAAATACACTCGTGAACCAACCACAGTCTGAAGGACACTCTAACGTTGTCTAACTTACGCACCAATGCCACTGTTCTGCCTCCCACCCCAGTCTTTACTGATACACCCCTTCCCAAACTCCCTGGGTGTGCCAATCACCCCAGCTGGGCTACAGGTTAGTTGAGGGCAGTGCCCATGCTTTGTCCTTATTTTTAATTGTAGTACTCTAAATACATAGTAAAGTGCACAACTATGCACCGACTGTGTAGCTTAATGACTTTTTGCATATGTATATCCTGATGTAGCCACTACCCAGATCAAGATATAGAATATTTCCTGTACCCCAGAGGCTCTCCGTGCCTCTTCCTAATCCACAATTCCCAAGGCCAACCACTATCCCAACCTCCATCACCATAGATTAGTGTTGCCTGCCCTTGAACTTCCTGTAAAAGGAATCCCGCAGTGTGTACTTATATGGTATCACTCCCTCCAGCCATCATCAGCTTGCGAAATTCACTTGCATTGTGCATAGCAGAGTTTTATTCTTTTTATTGCTGTGAAGTTAGTCCATTGTATGAATATACTTGAACTCATTTATTCATTCTATATGTGATGCACATTTGGTATTTTATAGTTTGGGGTTATTATGAGTAAAGCTGCTAAGATCATTCTTGTCCTACAAATGTCTTTGGTGGACATAGAGATTCATCCTCTTGGACGCCTATGTTGGGTCACGGGATAGGTGGCTGTTTACCTCAGTTTTCCAAAGTGTACAATGATCACGCTGTTTACAATAGTTCATCAAATGCTGCTTTTAATCCTTTAGCCCCACGGCTTTAAAGCCAGTGCTTCTTTCTTTCCAACTTCTCTTTACTGCTTGTTCGTCAACATTTGCCAAGCGTCCGGGGCACCAGCTCCCTGAAACCTTCCTCCTCTGCCAGCTGCCCCCTGAACTGAGCTGAGCATCTCGGCTCAGAGGGCCGGCCTGTTCATGTGGCTTCTTCCTGCATGCCTGCGCAATATTTCTTTATTTGATGCTTCGTTTCTCCAACCCTGACCCTTTCACACAATGGCAGCAGCCATCTTATTTTCTACCTTAGACGGCTGTTTTAAGGATAAAATGAGGTAATGCCTGAAAAGTGCCTGCTGCTCAGTAAATGTTTGCTCCGATTACCATCATTGTTGTAAATGCCAATAAAGAAGCTGTTGGTCATATTAATCCTCACTCCCCTTCAGAATTCCTGGTGGCAGCTTCACCGAGCTTTCTATTGTTATTATAGTTTACTCTTCTTATTCAGTCCAGTGGGGGTGCGGAGGAGTTAGTGAAAACACTCCCTTCCCCCGCCTATGGCGGACAGTCACATCTCTCTCAGAGCTCTGGTGGTCCTCACAAGGCCAAAGAGGAGAACTGCGGAGAAGACCATGCAAAGATGTCCCACCTCCGGGTGCCACCGGCTCGTCGCTCTCCTGACTTGGAGGGTGTCCTTTTGGCCCTCTTTGCTTTTTGGATTCGGTAGGGGAAGCCCCCTCTCCATCACCTCTTTCTCCCTCCTCTGAACAAAAACACCATTCTCCACGCTGAACTCTGCCCTGACGCAGGGGGAGTCTGGCTTCCTTTGCCACACAGCCTGTCGGGTTTCGATTAGGCCAGGGAAACACCACAGGAAATGAGTCAAGGAAAGGAAGGCTGTGATTTTTTTTATTTCAAATACCAGATTTATTATTTTTTTTAAATGACAGTGTCCCAGCCGTGCCAGGTCAAGGAGGAATGTGAAAAATGTGCAAATTGAAACGTGTGAGGAGCAGCTGGATCCTCCAATTGTTTCTAATAGAAACCCATGGGAAGCTCTTGGTCGCCCCTTGGGAAGATGGGGCACATCTGCCCTGACGACGTGGGCTCCAGGACTCTGGCTGAGGTCTGTGCGGGAATCGGTCAGGTTCAGATGACCACGGACGGCCCGTCCTTGGGCTTCCCAAACCCTCTCCTGGTCTGGCCATGTGGGAGATATATAGACCTGGACACCTTCCCTAAACTGGTTAGTCCCCAGGCTCCAAAGGGTTGTCATGACGATTTAATGGGCTAATCTTCACAAGGCTCAGTTTCCTTCTTTGCAGAAAGCATAATTGGAACTGAATATACAGGACGTTTGAAGCCTTCCACCTGCCCACGCCATGAGAACTGCCTGCAAGCAGGGGCGGTGAGAATGTGACTGGGTCCTTGGGTGCCATGTTCCACTTCTGTGCTATGACCCCTCAGGCGAGGTTTGGCCCTTTCCTGGGCTTCCTTTTCTTTTTCAGCAAAACAGGAGTTACAACAGTTACACCTATTCTGTTCCAGCCATTCTCAGTGTCTGACGTGTAGCAACTCAGCCCCCTCTACCGAGGTGGGCTCTATATTATTAGCCCCAGGTCACAGATGAGGAGACTGAGGCAGAGAGGTTAAGTAACTTGCCTTAGATCATATAGCTATTACGTGGTTGTATCAGTCAGGATCCAACCATAGAAACAGAACCAGTGAGAAGTAGTTAAGAGATTTAGTTCAAAGAATTGGCTTAGTTTAGTGAGGGTGGGAGATGGGCCTGAAGAGCTGTAACTCCAGACTGGCTTAGTCAGGGAGCGAGCGGCTGGCCGGGCAGGCCCCAGACCTGCAGGGCAGGCCCCCAGGAAGGGCAGCGGCACCTCTCAGGCCCGGGCCGGAGCCTCTGTCCACGGGCAGGGTTTCTTCTTCCCCGGGAAGCCTCGGCTCCGCTCCCTAGGCCTTCCAACGACTGACTCGGGCCCACACAGATAGTCTAGGTCACTCTGGAACGATCTCCCTTCCTGAAGGTCAGCGGATCATGGACTTCAGTCACATCTGCAAAGCCCCTTTCAAGCAACACCCAGGTGAGTGATAGAATAGCTGGGCACTGTAGCCTCACCAAACTGACACACAAAAACTGATGGTGGCTGAGGAAGGATTCAAATCTGGGCAGTCTGGCTCCAGAGTCCACACACTGCTATTGTTATTATTACTAGTACTCTTACTATAACTCTTACTACTATTATAAGATTAATAGACTTTATTTTTTAGAGCAGGTTTTGGTTTACAGAAAGCTTGAGCAAGAAAGCTCAGAGTTCCCATCTATCCCTCTCTCACCCCTATACACAGAGTCCCTATTATTAACATCCTGTGCTGTACTTGTTACAACTGGCGACTCATCATCATCATCACGCTAAGTCTGTAGTTCACATGAAGGCTCACTCTTGGTGTTGTATGTTTTATGGGTTTGAACAAATGTACAGTGACATGTAGCCACCATTTTGGCATCAGGCAGAGTAGTTTCATTGTCCTAAAAACCCTCTGTTCTCCACCTGGTCATCCCTCCTTGTCCCCAGCCCCTGGCAGCCACTGAGCTTTTTACTGTCCCCATAGTTTCAAGTCTTTCCTAGAATGTCATAGAGTTGGAATCATACAATACGAAGCCTTTTCAGACTGACTTTTTTCGTTTATTAATATGCATTTAAGCTTCCTCCATGCCTTTTCATGGCTGATAGCTCATTTCTTTTTAACGCTGAATAACTTTCAATGGTCTGTCTGTATCACAGTTGATTTACCCATTCACCCCCTAAAGGACATCTTGGTTACTTCCAAGTTTTGGCAATTATGAATAAAGCTGCCATAAACATTTGGGTGCAGACCCAAGTTTCCAAATCCTTTGCGTAAATACCAAGGGGCATCACTGTTGGATCATATGGCCAGAGCCTACTTAGCTTTGTTAAGAAACCACAAAACTGTCTTTCAAAGTGGCTGTGCTGTTTTGCATCCCCACCATTACACTATCGATAATATCTCCCTCTAGGAAGTACATAGAGTGAGGGTAGGAATACAGGTGGTGCTCAGTACAGGTGATTTACGATCATTCCTCCAGGCCACAGGTGTCCCTGTACACAGTGTCTGTGCCCGGGGAGGCAGCAGGGCAAAGTTGGCCCCACTCCGATCCCTGTTCTCCGCTGGGTGGCACAGGCTTGGTGAGGAGCTCACCCCTGAAACGGTGCCCAGTGTCCCCCTGCAGCCATCTCAGCACACCCTCTCTCAGTTTTAGCTTGGTTCACGGCCAGTTCAGCGATTTGAACTTCTACAGGCATCCATGTCCTGCTGGTCTCCCAGTGGGGAGGCTAGAGGGGGTGCTGAGGATGAAATCATGCTGATCTGGCCTGGGCGAATGTTTCTTATTTCTCATTTGCAAATAAAAATACTCGGCCATCCAAGGCCAACAAACAGTGCCTTCTCCCCAGCTGCTCGAATGGGCTGGTCCCTCCCTTCTACATGCCGCAGCCATGGTGTAAGCCTCCTGGGACACAGGAGTACCTGCAAATCGTAGGATGGGGCAGCCATGTCCAGGGAAGCCCTACATCTCTGCTCAGGATCACTTAGACTTTAGGACCCAGGAGCCATTTTCCAGTCGCATCTGGGCAAGGGGAGAGCAGACTACAAAAGAGCAGCAGGGACCACGTCATCATCATCATCATCGGGGTGAACGTCTATTGAGAACTTCCTGTACACCTCAGTAAGTCTTGTGTGATGCTCCAAGCCACTCCAGGACTGGGGTGCTGTGAGCATCTCCCCATTTCACAGACACCGAACCTGGGATTCGGAGGAGCTGCCTAAGCTGCCTGAGATCACTCAGCTATTGAGGTCCAACATGGGGATCCAGACCCAGGTTCCTTTGACTCCGGGGCTCATAACACCCTGGAGTCTGTGAACAACTAGTGAATGCCTACTGCATACTGGGTACATCTCAACTCTCATTTGAGACTTAAAACTCAGTGAAGTGCATGCCATTAAGCCCATGGATAGACACGACAAATGAGGCCAATGCTCTTGAGTAAGACCCGGTTACTAGCAGGCCCAAATTATCTCCAGCTGGATGTGAGTTTAGCATCAGTTGGATTCCCACCTCAGCCCTGCCCAGACTGCCTTCATGATGTGATGAGCAAGTAGCTTAACCAACAAGCAAGGCTGGTGTCACAAAGTACCTTCTTCACGGGCTTCCAAAAACGGTCAGCCCAGGGCCCAGACACAGAAGCCTGTCCGCAATACTGGCACTGTTATTATTACTCTCTGCCCTCTCCATTCTGGTGGCGGTGGAGAGAGGCTAGGGCCACCCTCTGGCAGGACTCTTCTCAATGGGAAGCAGGCTTCAGGGGGAGCTTCAGTGGCTCCACCCATGAGAAGCCCTTTCAGCCCCCTCCTCTGAACATCATCCATCCGTCATCTTCCTGATCCCCATGCCTCATGCCACCGAGAAAAGAACTACCAAACAAAGATGTCACGTGCTCTCACTTGGGACCACAAAAGCCCTTCTGAATTCTTCAGCCAGGATAGACACCCCACATACCCCATAGTTTCCAGCTTCCTGATGGGTGCCATTTACTCCAAACATGGCTTAACTTCTCAACTAATCCCTGAAGAGTTGGCCCGGTGTCCTGGTCATGGCCCGGAGGCCCTCCCCACCTCACCGGACAGCAACTCACTGGCACCCTCTGGGAGGCACTGACCTCTTTTTTAAGAGGTTCCAAATGGTCCCCAAATCGTGTCTTTCTTCCTTGAGACTCAGGCAATTTGGGTGTCATGGGGGCCTTTGTAGAGATGTCAATGGATTATTTCACGAGGAGAAGCCCCCTCTTTACACCCCGACGTGGTTTCGGCTATGAAGATGAAAGGGCTGGGAGGCAGGTTGGAAAACAGATAATTCATGGGACTGTCAGAGTGTGATTTGAATTTCATTCACACCAGGCAGAGCTGGGGCGGGGAACATGGAGCCCGGGGGTCTCGCTCCAGGGGGAAGCGAGCTGAGCTCTCAAGTGCTGAAGTGATAATCCAGCCCGTGGGGCCCGGACAAAGCTGGACATTTTGTCCTCACTGTCAAAACGCCACAAGCTCAGGAGCAGATGGAGTGGTGTTGGCAGTCGTAAACCCCCCGCCCCACCAGGGACAAGCAGGTTAACAGAAGGGATTGGCGCCATGCATGTCATAAAAGCGCTGCAGGCCTGTCATGTTCCGATAAATCTTGATTTTGTAACGGAATAGCGCTGTGGTTCCCAGCCTTGGGTTTCACAGGTGAGCCGTGGACTGATGGATGGTTTGGGAGCTGGGAGGAGAAGAGGACAGAGGAAACCTTACCCGCCGGCCCCCACCCCCTCTGACTCTCCAGCGCCAGGCAGGAAATCCAGCCTGCAAGAGGATATACGAGGCATTTGTTACCTCTCCCAGATCCGCACTGGAATGCTGGAAGGCAACCAGGCTCCATCCCCATCTCTTGGCCCTGGCAGACAGCATTAAACTGTAGGAGCTCAATAAATGCTGGTGTTATCCTCTTTCAGTTAGGTGCCAGGGCTCAACCACCCTATAAAAGGGTGGAGGGTGGGTCCCTGTCCTGTCCATGCCGGCTCTGCCACCTGCCCTACCCTCCACATTACTCCCAAAGGAAGATGCTCCTTTTTAGAATCCATCTGCTCAGAGCGGGCCCTGTGGAGCCATTTGCCCACTGAGAGGAGCTGCTCTTTGTATGTCCCACAAAGGGGCCGTCTGACCTGCAAGAACCTTTTTAAATGTCCAGTCTGAGCACTTTAAAATAAAGGATGGGACTCTGGAGCTCTGAGGTCCTCTGAGGCTGGCAGGTGACATGAGTGAGTGAGTGGAGCAGGCCAGGTGGGAGAAGATGAATGGAGAGCGACCCGTGGCCTCGAGTTAGGGAGACATGGGCATGTCGTGGGGATGCGCTGGCTGAGAACGTGTGCTTCGGAGGCTGCTGTGAGGGACTCGGGGCCTGGTGTGATCAGATCTTCTGATACTAGGGAAGAAGACAAAAATCTGGATTTCAGGTCCGTTCTCCCGATGACTACATAGTGTGAAGTCATTGGGATGCGCACTATGGGGCTGGGCCACGCGTTAGAGGAAGAGGAAGCAAAGCCCTGCCCTGACAGCCCGGCAGTCGCTCTGCGTAAGGACTGCAAAGAGCACAGAAGAATGAATGTCCCTGCTACCGAGGAGCTGAAGAGCCGTGGCTGACTTCCCTGTCCAGACGGGAGAGGCCTTGGTGGCGGAGGGAGGCCCTTATGTCATTGCTGTGCGGTGAGCTGTGTTTGCAGCTCTTTGTCTCCCCCTCAAACAGATATGTTGGAACGTAAGGAAGTGAAGTGACTTGCTTATAGGAATAACCTCAAACATGTCTGGCTTAGAAACACAACAGCCGATGATTTGTGAGCTTCCGAATTCTCTCCACAGTGAAACGTCTTATAGGCCTCTCGCATCTCACGAGGGCATTGCGAAAACTCCACAGCTCAGAGCCCGGACTAGGAATCCACTGACTAGGTACCATCAAGGCAGGTTGTGCAGGGTGGGCTGGGGGGAGGGGTCCCTCAACCAGCCAAGTAGTGAGGACAATCCTAGCCCTAAGCAGGGCTCTGTCACCATTCCCCACCATCACATCTGATCTTGGTGAGTCACTCTCTGCCTCATTGTGCTTTTATGCTTCCCAAGCATTTAAAAATAACAAGTAAACACTAGGAGCCCTGGCCTAGGCTGTGGGTTCGATCCCTGGTTGGGGCATATACGGGAGGAGGCAAGCAATCATGTTTCTCTCTCACATACCAATGTTTCTCCCTCTCTCTCTGTCCCTTTCTGTCTCTCTAAATGCAATAATAAAATATCCTTGAGTGAGAATGCAACACGATTAGCTACTTTAGACACTGAGCCAACCCTGGAGCATGTGCCCTGGTTGCTGCTCAGACAAGATGCTGGAGAAGCTGTCCAGGTGGCCCCCAGAGCATCATCGGAGCCATGGTAACGCTCTACAGCCAGGCCGCTTTCTCCACATTGAGCTTCCACAGAGTTGCTTGCCTGGGATCTCGGAGCACAGAGAAAACTGAGCCCTCTCTGGCTTCAAGGGGCCTATGCAGAGGCAGAAAAGTGGGAACCAGCAAGCCCCTCTTTCTGAGTCCAGTATCCTCGTATTTCTGGGTTATATCTCCAGGCCAGCCCACCCCTCCCCATTGAATTGCACACCTTAAATGGGGGTACTGTACAGCATGTGAATTATACCATAACAAAGCTGTTTTTCAAAAAAAGTTGCGAAGAACAGAACCCTGTGTTGTGACAGGGGAGGCGGTGGAGGCAGGAGAGCATAGTGCTGGGTTGGAATTGCCTGTGTTCAGAACCCTAACTGTGCTACCTGCTAACACAGGGCCTTATCCCTCCAGCCTCTGGGACCATTGTTTCCTTGTATGGAAAAGGTTGATCACTGTATGTCCCTCAAACGACTCTGAGACAACTAAATATAAGACAACGGAAATAACGTGCTGGGCCCAGCACCCAGCTCATTGTAAATTCTCAAGAAATCATTAAAAAAATCCACCATAAGAAGGTGCTTATCATTGTCCCCGGCATAAAGTTGGACCAAACGTCTGAACTAATTCAGCACTTGCTTCTGCACTGTGCTGAGCGAATCCGTCAGCACCTGGCTTCGGGCGTGGAGGCGGGCTTCCGTCCTAGAGGGGCCGTGATGGGTGAGCGCAGGGCACAGCCACTGCCCTCCGTTCGAGGCAGCTCTGAGGTCTATCCCAGAGATAAGTGCTGGCCTCATCGCCCGCGTCCCAATCAGCAGCCAGATTTCTGGCTTGCAGGCTGCTGCTCCTGGCTGTCGTGGGGCATGAGTGCTGGAGGATGATTAATGAAAGAGAAGGAAATGTAATAATGCGTGGCCGGCCCGCCAAACAGCATAAATCTCTCTGAAGATTGCAGAAAGGATGGATTCCTCCCTCACTGGGCCTTGAGAAAGGGCGTCCTCCAGGTTAAATGGCGTCTGAGAAACAACCAAGGACATTAAATCAAAGGTCACCTGCACAGACGGGAACTTGGGTTACACAGGAACCCGGTGGCTGAGGGAAATCACCATCCGTGAGCCTGAACCGAGGCGTGAAAGCAGCCTGTGTTAGTGACCTGCGTCAGTGACACACTGGGAAAGAGGTCTGGCGGCAGTCGGGGCAGTGGATGAAGACCACGGAGCATGGGCCGAGGTTCAAAACCACCCACCAGTCTCCAGCTCCAGGACCCTGGGCCAGGTTCTCAGTTCTTCTCTGCTTCGATCTCTTTGTCTGTAAAGTGGGGATGAAGATGGAATCGCCCACATGGCACTCTCGTGGGGATGAACTGGGTCATGCTGGGTGAAGAAGCCCTTGGATGGTACTTGGCACATGATGGGGGCCTTGTAAGGGCTGTTAGAATTGCCACACACTTGCTCTGCATCATGTCATTTCATCACCACACACTCTAAGGAAGAGGGTTTATTCGTCCCATTTCACAGATGGGTATCGGAGGCCTGGAGCATGGCCCAATACATCAGTGTCCCTCGGCAAGGGCTGCCCACCCTCACCACACGGCCTTCTGGCGCCCTGAACTGGGAACTTGAAGTCCTGCGGTCCCTCCCTCTGCAACGTTTTACATTTGATCCCAGGCCTCGCACATGGCCCGCATGGTGCCATTTGTTAGGATTGCCTCTGGACCCTCAGTGGCACAAACAAATGTCCCCCTCTAGCTCCCTGTGGTCACATTCTAGGGCCTCAGATCTGTCTCCCATGGGGATTGTCTCCTTTCTTCCTCTTCCCAGCATCCTCCTTGCCTACTGCTCCTCTTCATTTTAATCATGAAACATCCTTTCAACCCCACCCGGGGTCTCCTCAGTGTATGGGCAGCCCAAAGGTCAGTAACCTGAGCTAGGCACTAGAGAGACACCACTGTCGCTGAGGGGGGTGGCCCTTAATGGTTCCAACAGATGCCACAGGGAGAGAGGGGTCACAGGCAGACCCTAACTGCCCACCCGGAGATAACCCCTGACCCCCTGCCTCTCTCAGCGGGCCAGTCACAAAGTCTCAGCCCTGGGGAGGCCAATAAATCCTTGGGTGTTGTCCTCCCAGGATTCCGGCCTCCTGCCTGGTAGAAAGCATTTGAACTTTTTAAAAGAACTCCTTTGCTAAACCTGCAGGAAGCTGCCCAGGGCGTTGACGGGAGTGAGGACAACTAGGCTGCTGCGTGGGTTCTGGGCTCCAAGTGCCACAGAGTTCCCCCGGTGTTTGTGTTTCATGGCCCCACAGCTGAGCAATGCCATTCGGGTGTGGGCAGGGTACCTGGGAGCCGGGGATGCAACCGGGGGGCACTGAGCACCCCGTGCCCAGTGTCACTCTCACTGCCCACAAACACACCCTCTGCTTGTCTCTGGGACACCTGGAGGTGGAGAGCAAGAGTCGAGTTCCTAGACAGAGGCAGTTGTCTGTCATTCAAGAGAACATCCAAGTTTAGAGGCCAGGTTGGAGCTTTTTTTTTTTTTAATGACATATATTCACATGCTTAAAAATTCCAGATACAGATAGGCATCTCTCTCTCACCTTTTCCCACAGCTACCTCCCTAGGGATGCCAACATCTCGGGATCTTTTTTAAAAGGCCTATAAACATAACTGTGCGCCGTGTGTCTGCTTACACATGTAACTGTACAAGCACACACACATGTGAACGCTTGTTGCTTTCCATTAATCTATTTTGGCAGTCATTCCATATTGTTATATAAAGAATCCTTTATTCTTTTGCATGGCTGCATACCATTTTCCTGAATGAACCATTCATCATCTATTTATTTAACTGCCCCCTACTAATAGGGCCTTCATGATAAGCGTTCCTTTCCCCACGGATTCAAGTATTAGGCAGTGTCCCCACCATGGCCATCTGGGACTCCTGGCCACTGTTAGGTCCTGCTCTTTTTTTTTTCTCCACACCGTCTCTGTAGTCCCCTTGCTTAGGTCCAGCTCCAGCCTGAGGCTCTGTCCATGTCTGGGTGAGACTCAGACCCTTCTTGATCTTCAGAGGTGCTCCTGTTGCTGACTTTGACCTCCTGTCACACACGGCACAGCTTTCTCTCAGCTCTAGGACAGGAGCGTGTGGGCACTGGGCCGTCATCACCGAGTGGATGGTAGGAAAAGTAAATCCCAGTGGAAAGGCCTCCTCCGTGGCCCCCATAGGTCATAAAGGAGCATTTACATTTTGCCAGAAGTCACTGCACATGGGGGGACGGGAAGGGTCCAGTGGCGAGGGAGAATTTGGGATCTGAAGACGCAGGTTGGTATCCTGAGCCCCCTATTCATTAGCTGTTTAACCTAGGCTTTCCCCAGCAGCTCCCACCTGTCCAACAGGTGATGAAAAAGATGCAGGAGGCCTTTGTGAGCGGAACACACACATAGTGGAAAGCGGAAGCTTTTAGCCATTCGATTCTCAGCTCTGAAGGCGGCTCCACCTGGGTCCAAACCCTCACCTCACTTCTTACAAACCTGGTGACCTTGGGAACCACCCATCCTTTCCGAGCCTCTGTTTGGGAATAATTGTTACAGCGCCCACCTCTCAGGTTTGCAGGCTGAATCCGATGATGAAATGAGATTAAATGAAATTAAATACTAAGTCTAGCCGCTTGACATAAACTAGCACGTATCGAGTGCTCAAGACATTTTCGCTTTCGTTGTTGCCATTGATGTTGTGGTGTGGTTGTTGTTGCCACAGCAGTGATAGTTGTTCTGACACATCTACACGGAGGTCCCGCACGGACTGCAGCTTCGGTGTTCAAAACCCAGAGCACGGGCGGGCTCACGGACTCGGCCCAGCTGGCGGGGATTACCACTTCATCATTCCCTACAGGTGCTCAAGGCCTGTTTCCTCTCCCACAGTCCCCACTTGTGGCCTTGTATACTGAATGGAACACACACCGAGGCCCTTTTCTGGGACAACTCTGCCTGGAGGCAGGGGATTGAACCAGGTGACCTTTTGAACTCTCTCCCACCCCTAGCTCCAGGTTCAGGATCACCCAGCATGCACGTGGGCCAATGAAATTAGCCGTTCCTTCTGGAAATATGAGGTTATTTAGTGTTCTACAGCTCCCAGGGGCTCTCTTAGATAAGACTTGCTCCAGGCTCTTTTTTTCCCCGGGACTTGTGGAAATCTCTGGGTCTGTTTGACATCAGCTTGTGTCCTCGCAGTCCCACCAATGACCTTCCATTGACCTTTGGATACTGGTGAGAAAAACGTCATTTTTTCCCCAACCCACTGAACTCTCAGAAATGACAAAGCGACAGAGGCCAGCATGGGTTTTCCAGAAAGGCCTCCAGCCCAGGCCGTCACCAGGTCTTACAGAAAGTACCCACACCCAGCTGAGGCCAAGAACTACTGGCAGCCCCTTACGCTGAAAATAAAGTGAGATCTTCCTGAGAGGGGTTTCTTCAGCGAGCCACGGGAAGAGAGAGCAGGAAGGCAGGGGGGTGGCCGATAGGACACCTACCGGAAGCGGAGGAAATGGCCAGCGGAGTCTAGACGCGTTATCTTGCCCCCCGTGCGGGCACCAGCCCCACGCTCATCCATCGTCCCTGGGACCGACTTCCTGCCTCAGGATTTACGCCAATGACTTCACCCTCTTGCTATCTCAACAGTCCCGCTGCTGCCCGCTCTGGGCTCTCAGGAATTAGGGGCCAGATAACAAGTCTAGACAGCTCAGAAGTTTTAAATGGATTATTCTCCAGAGGGAGGAGGACGGCTAGGGACTAACTCTGGGGACTCAAATGCCAAAACCCTGGACCGCATTCAGCTTCTGAGTCCGTGTTGGCGGTGTAAGGCACTTGCACTCTTCCTGCCCAGCCCCACCACCCCGAGGCTGAAAACGGACGCGGTAACAGCCGCGAGGCCGCAGAAGGCTGCTTCCCGCTGGCCAGTCCGGGGGGGGGGGGCCTTCACCCCCTACTTCTTTCCACCTCGTTCAGGTAAGACCCGATGGCTGCCTCCTCAGATCTGAAAAGAGGACAGCGTCTCCCCAACCCTCGATATGCGCAAAACTGAAAGCAGTAGTCAGCTGATCAAAAAGTGAAAGTCTAACATAGATCAAGCCCCCTCCCCCACCCCATAATTACTACCCTGAAGCACCGGTTCAAATATCAAGTGTGTCGAAGGAAACTTGTGTTGGTGCCCCTGCCTTTCGGATGATTCAGGCGCACGCCTTGACCCACCTGTGGGGCTACACCCTGTGAGTCAATGGTCTCGCATGCAGCGTGGCAGCCTCCTCCTCCTCAGCCTCCCCCCACCGTGTTACAGTTTGAATTGCGTCCTCCCAAAATTCGTATGACATACTAACTCCCAGGACCTCAGAATGTGACCTTTTTTGGAAATTGGATGCTTGAAGACACACTCAGTTAAGACGAGGTCACACTGGAGTAGGGTGGGTCTCCAATCTAAGTTGACTAATGTCTGTACACAATGTGGAAGTGTGGACAAACACGCACAGGCGAAGAACACCATGTGAAGACAAAGCAGAGACCTGGGCGATGTGTCTACAAGTCAAATAATACCAAGGACTGCCAGCGCATCACCAGGAGCTAGGTAGAGGCCTGGATCCGATGGTCTCTCAGTTTCAGAAGGATCCATGGTTTTATATTCCTGGCCTCTGAGAGAATAAATCCATGTTGTTGAAGCTAGTTTGGGGTCCTTTGTTATGGCAGCCCCAGCAAACGGATACACACCCCATCCTCCTGAAGGACAGGGCCATGAGAATGAACGCCTGAGATCCTCAGAGGGAGGGCCTCCCCATCAGCTGGTCTTCAGCACATCCCTGACTCTGGAGGCTTCTTGGAGTCTCTCAGCCGCAGAGCTGTGGAGTCAGTAACTAACAGCTGGAAGGCATGGACTGGCTCCGAAGGGCCCCGGGGAGGTCTGGTTCTGCTCAGAACATGGCTAGAGCATTGCTGTTGGTGTCCTGCCCATGCTCCTTGGCAGGTGTTGTCCCAGATACAGTGATGACTTCCTCCAGCAAGCACCTGCAGCCTTCTACCTGGGAGCTTTCTCTGCCTTTTCTGCTCAGACCGCTCACAGACAGGCAGGCCAGAAATGCCAGAGGTCATTGTCCTTGCAAGCAGCCCTTAACTGATGACAGTGAGAGCTGGTGGGCACTGTCCCAGCTCCCTTGCTGCTCAGATGGGAACTATGAGGGGTGATCCATGCGATTCCCCAAAGGAGTGGGCCCTGTTGCCCACAGTGGTCATCTGACTAAGAATACACACTGACCCTGACCAGTGTGACTCACTTGGTTGGAGCATCATCCCATAACCAAAAGGTTGTGGGTTTGAATCCCAGTCAGGCACATACTTAGGTTGTGGGTTTGATCCCCGGTCTGGGTTGGTACAAAAAGCAACCAATCAATGCATCTCTTTTGCATTGATGTTTCTCTCTCTTCTTTCCTCTCTCAAAGCAATGAAAAAATGTCCTCTGGTGAGAGCGAAATATAATAACTAAATAAATAAATACGAATACGTATTGGTTTCCTCCCTTGCCTTTCTCCTTTTTTACTCCCCCCATCCCTCCTGAGGTCACCTCTCAAATGGACTCCAACACTCAAACCTGACCCTGGTTTGTGTCAGGTGATCCAGGCTGAGACTATGGGAGATTTTAATTCACAGAAAGACCAGGGAGGGGCGTACACCCAGGCTGCACACCGAAGCGATAACTGTGTGCATTGAGTTCTCTGGGTTTGTCAGATAGAATATCTGTCCCCAAATTAAAACCACCCTCATGGTTATTATGGCAGAAGTTGCCAGTTCACTGCAATATTTATTTTCCTTCTTAAGTGGCAATATTGATTATAGCCAGGCATATGACAGTCCTTCCCAAAGACTTACCATCCCGGACTCCATTCTTACTAAAGACACAAGGTCTCAGGTGGGTGCAACTCTGTACTTAGATTCTAGCCAATGGAATGGGAGCAAAAGTAACGTTTGGCTCCGGACATGTGCTTCTATGCCCCCTTCCCTCCATCCTTCTGTCTGGATCGCAGACATGATGATGGCAGCGAGTCTGGCTTTGCCTACTCCTCCCCCCTTCCTCCTCTTCCTCCTCTTCCTCCTCATCTCATGAGAAAAGGTGAGATTGAAAAGTGCCTTCTATTATTCTTTCTTCAACTAAGACAACTTTGAAACTTCTGACCCTAGCAAGCTTTTCATCCATTTTAGAGAGCCAAAGACAAACTTCATTTACATTAATCCAAAAATAATAAAGTGAAAGAAATAAAGGTTGGGAAAGAACACCGGTGAAACCCAGAGCTGGTGAATCCAGGAAATGTTGGGAAAGCCGGGCTCCTTCCAGGAAAGACTAGGATGTCAGCAGCAGTGTGTTCTGATAAAATCTGGAAAGTGCTCCTCTCTAGTGGGTGAAAGGTGACCTGACACATGGCGCGGGGGTCACTGGGAGGCCCATTTGCCTGAACCCACAGGAGCCCCATTTGAAAGAATTTCCTAAAATGACAATGAGCAGGAACAATGGGTGAGTCAGATCTTTAATTGCCAGAAATTATCTTGATTTTCATAGCAATGTTGAAGTGCTTAAAAAGTCTGTGTTACATAAAGATAAACTTGTGTGAGGACCGGAAGCTGAGGAGCAGCCAAAATCAATTCGGAATTTATGTCCTGCGCCGTCTCTCATGGAGGGGTTAGCAGCACCTCTTCAGGCACCGAACAGGAACAGTTTGTATCTGAGAGATGAGGGAGACGTCTGCTAGGGACCCAGCCACCCTGCCCTGCTGTTGGCCGTACAGTGGCCAGTGCAATAGCTGGGTCTCATCCCAGCTGATCCGTGTGCATCATTAGGATTGGAGGGCGGAGCTTGAGTGTGACTACGTTAACCACTTCCCTCCTCCTAGGGACAGAAGCGTGGGTTTAGGGTCAGACCTGGATTAGAATTCTCATTCTGATAGTTCCTCGCTGTGCGCTGTTAGGTAAGATAGCCTCTCTGAGCTGCATTTGGCACATTTCTTACCTGAAGTCAATAACACCTCTTTTATTGGATACCTGTGAAAATTAAATGAAGTAACGTAAGTGTGGAATAGCATCTTAGTCCCCTTGGGCTGCTGTGACAAAATCGTGCAGGCTGGTGGCTTATACCGATAAGAATTTAATTCACACAGTTCTGGAGGGTGAAGTCCAAGATCAGGGTGCCAGCAGGGTGAGATGAGGCCCCTCTTTCAGGTTGCAGATTTCTTGCCGTATCCTCACACGGCAGAAGGGGCGATGGAGTTCTTGGGGGTCTCTTTTACAAGGGCACTGATCCAATTGAATGGGGCTCCATCCTCATGACCTGATCATCCCTCAAAGGCTCCACTTCCCAATACTATCACGTCGGAGGTTAGGATTCCAACGTATGAGTTTTGGGAGACACGGCAGGTAATAGCTGGTGTCCAAATTGCCATCTTCTGTCATCCCCTTCCCCTTCCCTTCAAGAGATGGGAAGGGAAAGGAGCGACTGGCTGGATACGGGCCTGCGGCAAATGGGACCAAGTGCGGAAGTGTAAGGAGATGCAGCGTCCACAGGTCGAGTGGTGTGTGATTGAGTGTGAGGTGCGATGTGAGTATGAGTGTGACATGCGTACGAGTGTGAGGTGTGGTGCAAGGTCAAGTGTCGCGGCGTGAGGTATAGACTGGGGGACAATGTGAAGTGGCTGAAACATCCCTGGACAGAAGGCCAGGAGCCCTGGACAAGTGCTAATAGTGGAAAGGAAAAAAAAAGTTAAAGTTTTTTACAATTAAAGATATAACTGTGAAACAGGAATATATATTGTGCAACAGAAGTATGAACGAAGAACGGGGGAAACTCCAACTTCTGGGGAGGGAGGGAGGTGGAGAAACGCTCTACCCACAACGAGTTTGAGTAGACGAAAGTGAAGCATGCTTTGCCCTGAGAGGTGGCACACCCAAACAGCCAATAAACGTATGAAGAGGGGTCCATCAGATGAGTTACCTGGGAAACACAGGCTAAAGCCACAGTGAGCACCCCTCCACACCCGCCCGCCGGGCTGAAACGAAACCACAGCCTGAGTGCGGGCGAGTGTGTGTACCTTTGGCAGGAGTGCCCAGTGGCACGGCCATCCTGGCAGGCTGTTTGGCCGTGTCTTGTAGATCCTGGCACAGCCATGCCCTCTAACCGTGCAATACCACTCCTGGGTGTAAGCCTCCCCAAATCAGTGCCCATGTTGACCAAAGAACACCTACGGGGACCTTCACAGCAGCCCCGGTCCTGATAAAACCTGAGCCCGATGCCCGTCCACAGCGGGGCCTACAGTAAAGAACACGCCAGGCACAACCGCACGTGGTGGTGGGAGGGGGGGCCCCCCGGGCATGCGGGTCGGAGGAAAAACCGTGAGAGAAGGGGCACGTCTTTGACCGCGTTTCTGTGGAACTCGCTAAAGTCCAAGAACCAGCATAATTAATCCACTTGTGAGAGGGCAGGGGGCGAGGCTCGGGGGCAGCGACCTGGGGGGCAGTGAGGGTCTCCTGGAGGGTCCTGCTCTGTTTCTGTCTCTGGGTGCTGGTAACACTGGCGTCTCCACTTTAGGACAATTCCTCAGCCTCTGCCCTTAGGATTGGTGCAATTTTCAGACTGTATCTTATATACTTTAGCAAAAAGTTCACTTCAAAAAAAGTTTTAAAATCCACATGGTAGGTTTGCTGTTATCTATTGGTGTTTTCTAGATGCTTCGTATAATTTCCAATTTAAAAACATTAGATACAAAGTTGTTTCTAAAAGGAGATTCAAGTGTTCGAGCCGTTTGTTGAAAATATTTCCGGGGCAGGTCATGGGACACCCTCACGTCCACCCTGTGGCGCAGGCCCGGCCACGGAGCTGGGCGCGGAGGCTGCAGAGCCGGTGAGCGGGGCCGAGGCCCAGGTGAGTCTTCCTGAGCCGCTGCCCTCACTCCATGTCAGAACAGGAAGGCGAGGGCTCAGCCCGCAGCCACACGGCAGGCAGTTCTCTTGGACGGACGAAAACAAGGAGGACGGCTGCTTCCCACTCCGGTGCCCCAACACGTGCCCTGGGAAAGGCAGAGAGTTCAATGCCGCCAGCGTTCGAGGGCGACTGGCCAGTTTAAGTTATAAAATAAGGCTTGGGGAGTTCCAATGGTCATCACAGACTAATTTGTTCTGGGTCACAGGTTATCAGAGACTGTGCTTAAAGTCAGGGGAATAAGGAAGTGGGGTGGTTTATGGGGGTGTCTGTGAGCAGACAGGAAATGGCAGAGATTTTCTCAAAGCGGCCGGGGAGGGGGGCACAGAATGTGTGCTGGGCCTGGTCCCCTCCCCAGGGCGCTGGCCTTTGCCTACACCCCGGCCACAGAGACGCAAACTCAGCAAACTCGATTTCGGCTCTTGCTGATCAAATCCACAGACACCTCGGGGCCGTGTCAAGGCAAAAACCTCTTCGAGAGACAAGCTGTCAGCCAGCTCAGCTCCCCAGGGATCCCCAAAGTGTGCACCTCAGAACAGCAGGCCCAGGCGAGGTTCCTGCACCCCCTCACACACACGCGCGCGCGTGCGCACGCACAGGCCAGCCGTCTCCTCCTGAGTTTGGGGAGGGCTGCCGACAACCGTCCCCTCAGGAAGCCACACTGAACAAAAGTATTCAGTCTCAGCAACTCCCACCCCTCCATGCTTTTAACAGTTTTATTGACATGTCATTCACATGCCAGACAATTCACCCTTTTAAAGTGTACAGTTCAGTGAGGTTTAGCCTACTCGCAGAGCCGAGCAACTGTCACCACTGTCAACGGCAGGACATTTTCATCACTCCCTGAAGAAATGCAGTGCCCTTTAGCCATCGTCCCACCAGGCCCCCCTTAACTCCCGCCCCTGGCAACCACGAATCTACGCTCCGCCTCTATAGATTTGCCTGTCCCGGACAGTTCATTACAAATGAATTCATATGATATATGGTCTTTGGCATATGGCTTTTCTCACTCCGCATGTCATCTTCGACGTTCATCCATGTTGCAGTTAATGTCAGGGCTTCACTCCTTCTTAGTGTCAGAGTCCATTGTCATCTTCCACATGTGGGACCTCAACTACCAATAACATTATAAACTAGACATATTGTGTCCCCATTCCTTGTTGTTTAGATGACGAGGTGCAGAGAGGGTCCCTTGCCTGATGACGCTGCAGTGCAGGCTGTCCTCGCCTTCCAGGGACTCTGATGGCTCTCTTGTGAGCTCAGAAGGTCATCCTTTGCCCGAGTCACAGATGCCTGGCCATTTTTTCACTAAGAAGGTCCTGGGTGCAGAAGACAGACTCATGGATCTGATGGATCCAGCCCAAGATCATGTCCATTTCACAGCATCCCTCTCCTGACACTGACTTTTGCCCTCCTTCTTTCAGCACCAAGGGCATCACAGACTCCAAAGTGGGTCTCACACCCTCGGCCCCCAGATCCATGTGGTATGGGTGCAGCAGGCTCTGTTTTCATTCAATTCCTGGACAGAAGTCCACATGGAGGTGAAGCCTCACGGTGCTGGGTGTGGGCACACAAGATTCTGCTCACTTTTTGGACACTGTGTCTTATCACTGTGCCTTCAAAGCAGTTGTATTTGGGAGCCAGATATTTTTCATAAATAAATGGGGTCAAGCGCTGATAAAAATCAATACATCTGAAACAACGCGCTGTTCCTGGTGCGGCGTTCCAGCGGATATCTTGTGGGACGGCGGGGCCCTTTGAAATGCTCACAACAACAGAAAGGCTTGTTTTTCCATCCAAAGCAAATGGAAATACTCGCAGGAGGGCAAAAACAAATATTGTCTGGGGGTTGGAGCATTTCAGGCAGCCCGAGTGAGCTCTGGGTTCCCAGCTGATTCACAACTCGGCTGTGCTGTGGCCGTCGGCAGGAAGCGGGGTCCCTGTGGAGCATGGAAAAATGGGAGACCGTCTCAGGGCTGAAGAAGTTTGTAAGAAAGCACTCAGGGTATGAAGAGAGTGGTTTCTGGAGCCAGGTGAACCTAGGTTCAATTCCCAGTGCCACCCCTTGAGGAGATGCCTCACTTCTCAGAGCCTGAGCTCGCCTGTTGGCCAAGCAGGATGATAACGACTGCCTCCTGGGGGCTGAGAGGACAGGATGAGTTAGGTCGTGTGGCTAAGGTAGTTCTTCAGTTCTCCAGATTATTAATATTTCCATATCAGAAACTAAGGAACTATAGTCCTTTCCAAATGGCTCACTTTTAATCTACACTATTATAAAATGCAGACTTGTTCCATCTCACATTTGTTGAGTTGTTTCACGTCATTTTCAGCACGAGTACATGATAACCAGTGTCTTCCTGTGAGTCTTTTCTCTCTAACTAGATCGTAAGGCCCTAGGGGCAGGGCCCCGCCTGGCACTCCGGCCATGCCCGTAGTGGATTTTTACTAAGTAATAGCAGCCAATGGTCACCGAGCCTTGATGAGCACACACCGGTGCCAGTACTTCCTTCCCAACAGCTCGTTTAATCTTCACGACAGCTCCATGTGGAGGGGAACGCTATGACAACACCCTCCTTACAGACCGAGACTGAGGTTCGGAATGGCTGATTGACTTCCCCAGTGGCAGGACCAGGGGTCCAACCGCGGTGGCCTGCCCTTCCGTGTCCATTCACGGTCCGCCTATCAGTGGGGAAGTGAAGTGGGGGATGGGGAGCTGGGGGCAGGCCCTGCAGGGAGGGCAGCCAGAGGAGTTCCAGGGCCCAGGGGTCAGAGGTGACATCTGGAGGTGGGTGGCTGTGGCTGTGAAAAGGTCGCATGGGACCCTTGTGAAGTGATGGACTGTTTAGAATATCGACTGTGGCTGTGCTCACATGAATGTACCCAGGTGATAAAACTGCATAAAATAAAATACACACACACGTAAATGAGAGCATGTGAACCTGGCGAAATCTGGATGGAACCAGTGACTGCATTCGTGTCGGTTTCCTGCCTGCACTACCGCGCATGCGCTCCATATAAAATGCAGGCGTTACCACAGGGGGGAAATCGGGTGAAGGGTACTTAGCATTTCTTTGAATTCTTTCTTTCTTTTTTTAAAAATCCTCACCCGAAAGCATGTTTATTGATCTTAGAGCTGATTTTAGAGCGAGAGGAAGGGAGAGAGAAAGAAACATTGATGGGAGAGAGAAACGGTTGCCTCCGGTACACGCCCCAACAGGGACTCGAAACTCCAACCTAGGTATGTGCCCTGACCGGGGATCAAACCCACAGCCTTCTGGTGCATGGCTCAACACTCCAACCACCTGAACCACCCAAGCAGGGCTCTCTGTGCTATTTCTTACAACTACATGTGAATGTACAATTATCTCAAACTAGAAAAGTTCTTTTTAAATGA
The DNA here is from genome assembly GCA_039655065.1 of Glossophaga mutica. Taxonomy (NCBI): domain Eukaryota; kingdom Metazoa; phylum Chordata; class Mammalia; order Chiroptera; family Phyllostomidae; genus Glossophaga; species Glossophaga mutica. The sequence continues at coordinate 29,965,226 of CM077315.1, forward strand.
AAGTAAACTGAATGTCACAACAAAATAAAAAAGACGGGGTCGTCAGGTGGGAGATGGTGGCCAGCCTGGGTCAGGGTGACTACAGGGGACGCGGGACCTGTGCTGGTCCCCAGAAATGACCACCCAGAGAAACCACTCTGCTGCCTCCCGGCTGCTGCCGTGGCCTTATTCTCCGGCAAAGGGCAGGGATGGTTAGAGCAGGGCTTCTCCACCCCGGCTGCTCATCAGCATCGCTGAGAGCTGCCCGCTTAATGGGCCTCAGGCAGGGCCCGGCACTGGCACTCGGTAAGAGCTCCTCCGACGGTGTCAATGGGCAGCCAGGGGTGGGAGTGCCCAGGTTTCTAGCCAGGCCTCATTTAGGGCTGGAAGAAGGACTCTTCCCTCAAACCAAAGGAATTCAAGAGGCCAGGGGAAACGTCAGTGCCCACAGATGTGGTGAGAGCCTGGTGCAGGCCTTTCTGGAAATTCTTTTTTATTCTGCCTGTTCCCCCATCATTTTCTCGAGGCAAAAATAAATACCGACATCCCCGCTTGTGTCAAAGTGACGGGTGTGTACACCATCGGTGTGAAAAGTTATGCCCCGAAGCTGAGCTAGACAACCAAACAAAACCTCCCTGTCAGGGAGTGGATGTGTCCAATATTTCAAGCAAAACGGTTGAAAGCTATTTTTGTAATGTGACTCTAAGTGGATAATGTAAGGCTATGGTGAGGCCCAGCGAATGAATACATTTTTGTTTGCAGTTTGAAAATCAATAGCAGACTTGGAAATCCTGTGAGCATTTGCGCACAAGACAATTCGTGTCACTGAAGCGAGTCTGGGAGGCGGCCTCGCTACGGAGTGAGGCGGCCCGGGGAGGAGGGACAGGTCTCTGGCTTTGACCGGCCAGTGCCAGCTTTCGGGAGAGAGGACTGGAGAGCCACCAGCAGTCACTAGGAACTATTTGTGTGCATGCAGATGTTCTTGGATCCTAACGCTCTTGCTGAATCTAAAATCTGCGGTGTTGGGTTCGACACCAGGGACAATTTAATTCACCCGCAATGAAGGTGTTGCTTGTATCCATCTGGAGACCACGAGCCTCTTTGCTTGGCCTCCATGGGCCCCAATACATGTTTTCATCAGAAATACCTCATCGCCCTGGCTGGTGTAGCTCAGTGGATTGAGCGCGGGCCTGCGAACCAATGGATCGCAGTTCGATTCCCAGTCAGGGCACATGCCTGGGTTGCCAGGCCAGTTCCCGGCAGGGGACATACAAGAGGCAACCGCACATTGATGTTTCTCTCCCTCTCTCCTTCCCTTCCCCTCTAAAGATAAATAAATAAATAAATAAATAATAGAAATAAATAAATAAAATATTTAAAAAAAAAGACATGAAAAAAAAAAAAAAAAAGAAATACCTCATCATACGTGTGCTCTCCTTTGGGGGGAGATGGGATGCCCTCCCGGCAGCAAATCGGTCAAGTACTCTGCTCTAAAGTCCTCAGAACATCTTGCCTGCATTGTCAGAAGATTCTTTCACGTCGACTGGTCCACTTATTCTAGATCCACTTCTGGCTTATAGTGGGTCAGTGAGTCCACCTGAGCTGGACTCACTGACCCACTGTAAGCAGAATTTCACACGGAAGACAATTTTTCTGCCACAGAATTCCATCAGCTGCGTGGAATTCTTGCAGAAACCCCTTCACCCCACAGCCTGAAGCTCGCTGTTTAAGCTGCCCAACTCCAGGGCCCCCGGCAGCTGCACACAGCACCCAGAGGCTGTGGGCTTCTTGGGGCTTCAAAATACATATATTTCTCCTTTTTACAAAGGTGATGTCTGCTCCTTCCAGAAGGACAAAAAAGTTCAAACAACACCATGATGTCTCAGTTCCAGACCCCTGATGCTGAAACTCGGGTGAGATGTTATCTATCGTTCCAAACGCCCTCTTTGCTCCCAGCACTCAAGGGAAAGCCCAGATTCCCGTGCTGTCTGGGCAGCTCCAGGTTCCTCGCTACGCTACTCGCTCAGCACCCGACACCTACTAGCTGCTCCAGAAAAGTCTGCATAATAAATAAACAGGCGTTTCCAGATCAGATGCCTGTCATCATATAGATAAGACCGCTTCTCTGTCAATAAAGAGACATGGGTCCCAGACAACAAATCTGGCCATTAATTTATTCTCATTCAACATCCAGCCTATTTGAATAATAAAAGTAATAGCTAATATTTACTGAGTACTATCTTGGTTAGGTCCCTCCCAAACACACATGGGGACATGAGAGACAAGGGTTTGGGAGCAGGGAAGCAGGAAACACCTGGAGGGGAATGGGGGAAGGGAGGAAGCCAACTCGGGATCATCAATAAAGAGGTGGCTGCTGCAGTAATTGGGGTGCAGTCCTGTGGGGTCGCCTTGGAATTACCTTCCTGAGAGGCGCAAGAGCTGGGTGTTTGCCCACCTCCTTTGTCTCTCACTGGTGGGGGGCCACTTGGGGGCACAGAGTCCTGCGTGGATTCGCTCACTGAGACAAGGTGGAGAGAAGCAGGTGCGCAGAGAAGAAAGCTGTGGCTGTGTTAGGTGGCCCCAGGAGGGGACGAGGGGATGACCGGGTCCCTGACAAGTGGCTCTAAGTGTTTGCTCCGTGCCGTTCTCTCTGCTCCGAGCTTTGCGTGCATTTCCCACATCCTCATTCCGCCTGACCGTACCCAGGAAGTGGGTTGCATGACCGTCATGCTTACCCCATTGTAAATGAGTTGCTGAGATTCACGGAGGCGCAGGTGTTGGCCCACGGTCATTCTGAGCAGATGGTAAATGGCACCTTTAAAGCAATTTTTGTCCCATTTCAGTCCCATGACCTTAAGCCCCACGCAGGGTGCCTCCCTGAGGAAACAGACTGGATGCCACCTTGCTCGGGGGCCCGGGGAGCGAAGGCGGTAGCAGCAGGGGAAACGCTGAGTCACAGCACCTGAAATTCTGCTGATCTGATCTGTCCCAGCACTTTTAGGAAAAATAATACAGCCTCTTTGATCAATGGCCAGGTCCACGGCAGGCTTAGGTTCAAAATCAACACGTTCCCAAAGCGTGGAAGCCCTTGGGTTCTGGGAAATTGGGAAGAACAGACCTTTTCTTACTGGAGTTCATTCAAGGTTTCCTCTGCCGGGGTTGCACAAGTGTTCTTGAGAGAGGCGACGCTGAGAGGGCCCCTGGACCGCAGGCTGCCACAGGGCACCGGGTGCAGGGTGAGGGTGGCACTAGCTCCGGTCGTCCCATGTCAGGACACAGACCTTTCAGGAGAAACCGTCATGACGCTAAGTGTCTAGAGGAAGGTCTCAGTTTCCCCATCTGCAGAATGGGCTGGGTGCACCTGTTGCCCCGGAAGTTGTCCCCGGAAATGACCAGCTGCAGTCACACACTGGCAGCAGGGAGAAAGCATTCCAGAGCTGGGACCGGGTACCAGGCATTGAATTGTCACAGACAGTGAAGCTCTGAGTCTAACCAACACACCGGACGTTAAATACGCATCTCCGAGTGAGAAGAGAAGGACTTGGAAGGGGCAGAGCGGAGGCGGAGAGACACAGGAGGGAGAGCGCTGCGCCTCGCCTGGGGGCATATAGTTAGTTATCTGCCGCCTGGGGGGAGCCCAGGGACCAACAGTCGCCTAGAGCCCCGGCCTGGCTCTAGAGCCAAGGTTATACTGTCTCTTCTGGGTTTCCTTTGCCAGAAAAAAAGACTCTTGGTGTTGAAGAGGGTCCTCCGAGTAACAGCCTCCTCTGTGTCCTCCCCGGCCACTTGTCAGCGTGGAAACCAAGCCACAGACTGGCTAAGTTTCTGAATCCATGGGGTGGTCAGAAATCCCCTTAAAGCGGGTGTACATAGGGGCTGACAGCCTCTCGGATTCTCTTTGAAATGCAGCAGCAAGAAAAGTTCACACAGGGAAGCAGCCCTGATTTTTTGCTGTAGTTCTGATGAAAAGGATTTCAGATAGGAAGTCGGGAGGTGAATGTATGCACAATAAACACCCATGCACGCGCGCTCTCTGGGGAGGACAGGCCAGCTCTAATGATAATACATTTCCTGAGAACTTTCCACTCACTCTGAAACTCTTCTAATTATGTCTGGAGTCTTTCCTTCCTATCCCACAGGACGAGCTGGAATGGGCTGCTCAGGAGCCTTATCTCGCGCCGCAGCCTGGGGGCGAGCCAAGCGCCCCGCAGTCAGAGCCGGAGGGGAATCCTGGCCCGCTGCTCTGCGACCCTGGCACTCACCCCCTGAGCTGCAACCGCTCACCTGCAGATGGGAGCGAGCCAGGCCTGTTTCCACGTACAGGTGTCGCTGGAAGGGTTCGAAGACGTGGTGAATGAGGGCCCTCCAGCCCCCAGTGGCCCGCGAGTGGTCGCTCTTCTCACTGTGGTTCTGAAGTCATAGGCAGAGGCAGCTTACCTGCCAGCCCCACCATTTTCTTTCTTTTGTTTTGGGTTTGTTTTTGTTTTTGTTTTATAGGAAGACATTGTTTTCTTTTAAGGAGATCTTGGGGTTAAGAGCAGCTGCCTAAAGCCACATGTTTCTTTGAGAACGCATGGGCACCTGAACCAGCAGGTCGCCACCTGGTTTTATAATTCACGAAGGTGTACCCAGTCGTCTCACAGGGCTTCATGCGGTTCCGGGTGAAAGCAAAACTCAATTCACTTTCCTCTACGTAAATGGCATTATGGGTCGTAAAATGTAACAGTGCGTAATGTTTTATACACTACACTGTATTACATGTGTAACATATGATGACTTTGAGTTCTATATAGGACCAGAAGGTGATGCTGGAGTCAGGAACAACAGGCGGTTGTGCAGGGAGACTCGGGGACAGGAAAGCTGCGCAGCCTTGTTCCCCAGCCTGGGCCGGACCTCCGAGGCCTTGAGTTCTCATCCGGTCCTGCCGCTTAGACCTGGCCTCTCCCAGTCTGTTTCCGGATCTGCCGCAGGGGGAAGGCTCTCACCATGATGTAGCTGACAGGTTCCGAAGCTCTGGTGCACTCGCCTGAGCATAAACCCCACGCAGACCCCCGTCGAGGGCGGGCACAGCCGGACGAGTCCTGTGCACGGGCTCATTTATGTCTTTAAAAACCTTAGGAAGGAGTCAAAGTTCCTGGGTACAGATGAGGAAACAGAGGCTGAAAGTGGTGAAGTCTCTTGTCCAAAGCAGGAACTAGGTGGGGAACGTTCTGGAATCCTGCGTCCCCAAGCCCGTGTCATGCACATCTATACGCACTGCCTCGCAGGTTGGCTGCTGCCGGGACTCTGTGTTTCTTTGTCTGTCCCTTACAATCCCAGAAATGCAGCTCTCAACACATATCCAAGCTGGTGTGCCTTTTCATCCCCTCTTCCCTGCCAGCCCCCAGCCTCAGCCGATTACTCAGCCTCACTGACAACATGGGGAGAGACATAAGGGGAAAAGTATGGCCCCTCACCATTGCAGAGGTAGTCCTACCCTTACGCATCCTCCCAAAACAGAGGACTCTTCTCTCCACTCTTGGATGGGCTGAGCCTTGGAATCTAGCAGCCTTGGTGGCTTTCAAGGGACAGTAAAGAGTCCAGCACCGTGCCTGGCTTGGGGCCAGCAGGTGCACATGGGCTAGATGTGCACATCAGACAGATCCATAATAAATGGACCTGACCACCCGCCAGTGCTATGACCCCAGTTAGATAATGCAACTCCTCCAGGCCTCAGTCTCTTCATCTGTAAAATGGTGGTAATTTTACAGAAGAGCATTTGGTGCACTGGGCTTCTGGGAGGATTAAATGGAATGTATATGACACTTAGCACAGTGCCTGAATGATAACATTCAAAAACCATAGCTGTTATCACCATCACCATTATCATTATCACTACCATCATCACCACCACCAACACCAACTACAACACCACCACCATCACTACCACCATCACTACCACCATCATCACTATCTCCATCACTTCCTTTATAGGTGCTTTGCTGGGGCAAAGACTTATTCTCATATCAGACAGTGCAGCCTCAGTTCAGAACTAGTTGAGAAGCAATCCAAAGCATGTCTGAAATCTGGTTTCCCCAGCTTCACCAGCATGTTCCATTTAGCTAATCCACTTTGACATCAGCATGACAAAGGCAAGAGGCCCGGAGAAGGGCTGGTACCCTGAGTGCTCCAGTTGGCTGGTCCAGCCAGGGCGTGGTGAGAATTACTCACTCCATGGCCTCTTTGAAGACCTGCTAGGGAAGTGAAGAAGTTACTTCAGAGGCTCCCATCCAGAAACGGAACACTTTCTTCCCACTTGTGAGCTCAGCGTGTGCGCAACCGGGATGAGAAGCCACGCCAGCAGGCTGTGCTGCGGTGTCGGGAACGTTGAGATCCCTAGACGGGGAAATGAGGAGCGGGGACCTGCCAGGCTTTCCGATGACTGTGACCATTGCTGAATGTCTCCGTTGTGGTAACGGTGCATGGTTTCCTAATCCCTGAAGAATGCGTGTGACAGGGAGATGCCCCCAACCTGTTTCCTTCCCTCCAGAGCCGCCTTCAGCACAGAGCTTATGTCATTCTTGGCAGAGGACATGGAGGGCTCTGATGAGTGACTCCTTCCCAAGACAGTGGTTGTTATACCTGCTTCTTTGAGAAGGGACCCAAGCCCAGATGTGCCGAGTGCCATGCTGCCAGCTGGGCAGGGTTTCCTGGCACATTCGGGTCTTGGTCTGGTCTCTGCTTGAACCCAGTTTTCTGCAATATGTGATGGCTGACATTTATTGCAGATGTGCTCTGGACCAAGCCTTCGGCTAATGAGTCTTGTATCTTGTTTGCTCTCTGTAATAACCCAGTAAGTTAAAAATTTCGATATCCCCTGCTTATGGATGAGAAAACCAAAGCCAAGAGATGTTATAGACAATTCACTCAAGATTACTCAGCTAAAAAGTAAAGAGCTAGGATTCAAGGCCAGAAACTCTCTCCCCATTACCCCTGTCATTAGCCACTATCATCTTTGGTTTGTGCTGGTCTGGGGCTGTCCCTTCATACTTCTTACTGCTTTGTATCTCAGGAACTACATTTCCCAGGCTCCCTTGCTCACTGACGTCTGGACAGGCTCAGCCAAGGAACACACTTGGGGAGAAATTGGGACAGGAGGAGAGAAAAGTCCCCCTGGCTCAAGCAGAAGCTCTTTCTAACCCCCGTGGTGCCTCACCACCCCTACTTGAAGTCTCTGCTCAGTCTTCAGCTATAAAACCACATCCCTGTATTAACTCCCTGTTCAAAACACCTAAAGTCGTTCCTGTTTGCAAACTGTCTCATGAGACAAACAGTGCTCACGAGGACAGGTGGTTGGCAGGCCGTGAGTGCGAACTGTCTCCTTGGCATCACACACTACCATTAGCACAGGCACTAGCTCATTTCGCCCTGGCAATAAGCAGGTGCTAAAATTAGCCCTGTTTCAGAGAGGAGGGAAGTTGAGCATGCTGAGGGTAATCAACTTGCTCATCCGAGAGAGAACAGAGATGAGAGCCAAACCTTGCCCTTCTGGACACCATGCCCCTGCATCCTGCCGCTGCCCCCAAATCCCCAGCCTGTTCCACTCCCATTTGCCGCGTCACAGAAATGTGCGATCTCTACCTGTTTACGCACCTGACCGAAGCCAGCCCAGACCGCCACCTGTGGAAAACATGAAAAACACGACTCCCTGCTACATTGGATCGCTTTGGACTCTGACTACGTCTGAGTTCTTGGGCTTCCCCTGGCCACACGGTGCGGCCTGAGCTGGACGCCCTCTGAGAGAGCTGCCGCAGCAGGCCTAGATTTATGGCTTTGTTATTACTGTGTTTTGGAGTTTGTACAGCCCCACGCTCCCTGGAGAATCCCAGCGCTTTTTCTAGGACGTGTGGGTCAGACCGTGGAGGAAATATCCGAAATGCTGGGAGCATCCTGTGTCACAGCGTCCGCCCCGGCCCCCAGGTACCGGGGGCCTTTTGTTTGCAGCCAGAGGGAGGAGGAAACTGATAAAGGGCAGGAGCTGGGCGGTGGAGGGGGGGAATGGGGGATGAGGAGCAGCCGGCACCTCTGTGCCCTGGTTTGTTCTCCCCCATGACCATGTCCCCGGCTTCCTGACCAGCACAGCCATCACTGAGGGCCCTCTGATGTGCGGCCAGTGCTCGAGCTGCAGTGAGCCCCTCTTAATTAGCCTCGCACTGGCTCAGGGCAGACTGCTGACTCCGCGAGGAGCCAAACACACTGGCCAGTGGGGTCCAGCGGAGTTTTGCCCACATTGGAAACAAGGTCCCATTGTCCTGCCTCTGCCTCTGCCCCTCCCCCACAGCCCATCCCTCTCCCAGAATCCTCTGAGCTGTGGCTCGCTTGGAGAGATTAGGCCTAAATTCTAGGGGGAAGGATGGAGTGGGAGGGGAGAAGTGGGACGGGATAGCAGGCACTAGAATAAGAAAAGGAGAGCAATGGCTAGGATTACAGTCCGAGCCTATTAAAAACACACACACGCACATACAAATAATAAAGTAAATCATGATCAAAATAGGTAGGGGTTAAAGGGTGGTTTTCTCTGGTTGGTGGGGTCAATTCATATTTTTTCCTTTAGCCCATTCTATATTATAAAAAGTATTTAATGAGCATCTATTACTTTTTTATAGAAAAAAATATAGTTGTTTTAATTTAAGAAGTGTCACACTGATTATTCCCTGTAAGTTTCCTTAATTCCAGCTAAAGGAGCCAGGAGCAAAAAGATATTTGGGATGAGGAACAGTGCAGACTCTGCTGACTCTCTCCCTGGCATGGGGGTGAGCTTCTTGGCCCCTCCCGCTCCACCAGGTCTAGCTGGTTCCTCCTCCTACTTGGAGAGAGGGAGGGCTCTACAGGACACCTGCCCTGGCTGTATCCCCTTTGCGATTACCCACTCGTGGGGCTCCCAGGCCTGGAATGGCAGACCAGAGACAGCCAGGCCAGCCCAGCACTCAGCAAGGGGGCTGTGCTCTCAGGCTGCCCGCACGCCGGGCCTCATGGGAAGCCCCAGGCCTCGTAAGCCAGCATCCCTGTGTCCAGGAGCTCACCCACAGGCTCCACAATCACAGGCTGGGCAATGGATGGACAGCGACAGAGGCACCAGGGCCCCCAGCGCAGCCGCCCGCCTCCTAAAGAGAGGCCACCCAGAGACTGGACCCTGGCGTCCCACCCTAAGAAACAAACGTGATCTGTTCTCTGACCTCCAGCTCACCCAGTCTCCCCTCTGACCCACCCCAAGTCCAGCTGCCCTCCTCCCCGTCCTCCACTCAGGCAGCTGCGAGGCCACGTGGATGCTTTCAAGTGCAGGTTTGGGGATTCCCCAGTGCTGGCTGCTGCTAAATATGCACCATTATTGACGGGTGACATGTGGAAGCTGCTTTTGGTGTGGGCAGAACACAGAGGAGCCATTCATAATTCTAGCTTTAAGAGGCAGAAGAAATGCCCTGCCGTGGTGACAGATGTCCCTATGTCCAGATTCTAGCCTCCAGTCCATCCCTGGGCCCTGAGTGGTGAGTGGCACCTGTGATGATGAGCTCTCCATGCAAGAGTCATTTGGAGGCCCTGGAACATGTGTCTTCATAGTGAGTGGGTTCCCTAGCCCTCTGAGCGGGGGCCTGCACCCACACCTCACTGTCCTCGTTTCGTTCAGTTCGCCGGTCAGCATCATGTACAAGGAATCATCACTCCCATTTTAGAGGGGAAAACTGAAGCAACACCATTCCCAGCTCAGACACTTTGCAACTGCAGTCTCTTCTGCCCAGAATGCTTCTCCACGTGATCATCCCACAGTGGACCAGTGAGCCAAGCGTGGAAAGCGCTTACAAGCCCTGAGCCATCTTTTAATAAGTCTGCCTGGTGGAACCACCCCAGGGGAGAAATGCTGGAGGGGCCTGGCTGCCCCAAGGCCCAGCTATTTGAGTCCTCCAGCCCAGACACTAGGAGCAAGGCAGCCTTTCAGACGCCCCCAGGCCCAGCCACCACCTGCCTGCAGCCATGTGACAGTCTGAGTGACAGCCTCCTCACTGAGCCCAAGCAATACCTGGATTGGTGAGCCTTATGCTTTGGGGGTGTTTCTTAGGTAGCAATAGCTGAGTGGACCAGACCCACAAAGCTGAGCCCCTCTGAGCTCTGTGCCTCTCAGGCACAGGGCATCCGACACTGACAAATCCCTAGGAGACGATTCACGCCCAGGTGAGTCTATGTTAGCAGGAGCCTGTGCGGCCTCTGACCTCTCTCTTCAGTGACATCTAAGGAAAGCGTCTGGTGACAGGACTGTGGGAATGGTGATGTTTGCAATGTAGGGAGGGAAACAGTGGCCCACTCTCTATTTGAATGCATGAAAGCTTCTAAGAAGGAAAAAGAGGAAGGAGTGAAGCTGTCATCCGCACTTCCGTGCCTACTCCTCCCCACAGTCTGTGAGTTAGGCATTGTTAGCACTCCACCACCCCCCTAGAAAGGAGGCCCAGAGATGTAGAAAAGTCGTCCAAGGGCACAGCCTGTAGCTGCCAGGCCTGGGATTCAGACTGGGTTTGTCCGATGCTGCTTTCTCTACCAAAAACAGAATCGTGCGGGCAGAAGGAGAGGAGAGAGGGTTAAGCCAAAACACTATCTACAGAGCTATCCAAGTTAAACATGATATAGCTTAAAATACTGGGTCTCGCTCTCGTTGTCATCAATATTTTTTCTTTCATCGAACAATCTGGAAATATGCAGCAAGCTCCAGGGGCTGTAGATGAAGAGATTGGGTAGGTTGGGCTGTGGGAGGCAGGGATCCAAGGGTTCTCCTGCAACAGTGAAACAAGTTAGAGCCCAGACCTGGGCCCTGTCCTTTCCCGTCATCCCATTCTTCCTGACAATATGGCAGATGGAATTTTTACACGACTGGCAGGCTTCCAAGAGAAAATACTTTTACTCACAAGGGGACAGTCACATGGCTTTTGGTGGCCCAGCATTGGAAGACATGGAGCATCATCACTTCCACTGTGTTCTGTTGCTCAGTCACCAGCCCACCCGGGTTCAAGGGCAAAGTCATGGCCCCACTTCTCCACTGCCTGGTGTTTGCAGCTGTGTGGTGAAACCACCACGCGGGGACATCCTGTATGGTCCACTGGCTTCCTGCTCACTCGGACTAAAACCAGAGCCCTTACCAAGACCACCTGGATCACCCTTGCCCTCTGCCACTCGGGCCCAACTGCGACCACCCTCCGCTGCAGTCACTCCACTGCAGCCTCTAGCTAGCGAGCTGCCTCTCTGTCCATGAACTCTCTGAGCACACAGTCACCCCAGGACCTTGGCTTTGCTGTTCCCTCTGCCGTGCCCAATCTCTCACTGTTATTTCTGCTCTAACATTATCTCGTCAAAGAGGCCTGTCTCCCACCCGATTAAAGGAGCATCCCTATCTCTCCACTCCTTCCTTTCTCGGCAGTATTCATAGAACTCACTCCTCCTTGTGTTTTGGAACATCTGGCCTCCCACTAAAATTCAACCCCTTGAGAGCTGGGCTTTGATTAACAGCCGTATCCCCAACACCTAGAACAGGATCTCTCCCTAAGCAGATGCTCAATCAGTATTTGCTGGATGGATGGATGGACAAATCCAACAGTGGATCTGGGGTTGGAAAGGTGAGGGCCCACTCTGAGGACCTCCCTAGTCTGCACGGAGGGGCCCCCTGACCAGTGCCGTCCGCTCGCCTGCTCTCTTGGCTTCTCCCTCACCGAGACTGACTGGGGAGGGTGTCCCAGGCCTGTCGGCTGCAAAGTACGATGAGATAAAGGTGCCTTTCTGTGTTTGATGGAAGACCCTGGGTCCAGGCACGCTAATCTGCGGGCACTGCTCCGGTAAGAAGCTACACCTAGACACAGGTGTGACTCACATACTTCCTCTGTCCTGTGACAGGCATAAGAGCCTCATCCAGGAGACAGTGGGGCATCTTTAAGCACTTTACATACTGTACATTCATTGTAAAACAACTGAAATATAGGAACATGGATGAGAAAACATGGGAGCGAGGAACAGGTGAATTCCTCGGACTCTCCCCACCCAGAAACGTCACACACTTTAAACACAGTGAGCTTCCAGTGCTTTGGGTGGCGGATGCTTTTGAACTTCTTACTGAAGTATTATATACCTAGGGAGGAAAAAGCATGTCTATAAGAAATGTACAGTTCGACTCTTTTTTTTAATTTTCACCTGAGGATATGTTTATTGCTTTTAGAGAGAGAGGAAGGAAAAGAGAGCAAGACATCAATGTAAGAAACATTGACCCAATGTTTCTGTACATCCCCCAACCGGGGATTGAACCCACAACAGTCTGGATGATGCTCCAGCATGGGGTGCTCCAACCGGCCAGGGACACTTCAAAGCTTTTTGCCAACCAAAGATACATATAACCACACACATGTGAAACTGAGTGTGCCCATGCACACACGAACCTGTGTGGCTACAAACACACAAGCATGTGTGGCAGCACACATGTGTGTGTGGCCATGTACACACAAATGTGTGTGTGACTGCATGCATGTGTGTGTGATGGTGCTGGCATAAACACGTGTGTGACTGTGCCTGTGTGAACATGCCTATAACTGTGCACATGTGAAGTTTAAACACATAATGCAGAGGTGGCGCTAAGCCTGTTCTACATTAGCCTCCGCTTTCATGACGTAGTTTCATTCATCCCTGTGGCCCTCCCCCATCCCAGCCTGCCTCCCTCACAGGGCCAACCCCCTGGGAAGAGCGCAGGTCATAGCCCAGGCCTCTCCCGTGGGTGGTCATCACTTTCCATGGATGCATAAGACCAGCGTGTCTCCCAGTTAAACCAGGTCCCCAAGGGCAGGACCACCAGGCCTGCTCTGCTCCCACGCCCCCAGCTCCCAGCATCAGTTTCTGCTCTAGAGCTCTGAGCCTCCTTCCAACCCACTAACGAGGCCTTCCTGAGACCACGGGGCCTCAACTCCAGCCACCCACCTCTCAGCGCCCCTGCGGTCTCCGGGAGAAAACGGGAGCAGCCCAGCCCACTGGCCGCCATCAGGACTTCACAGAGGCCAAGCGGGAGGGGCTCAGGGAAGATTTATCAGCCTCTTGGGCCCTGTGAAAAGCATTCCGTCAAAGAATTTGAAAAATGTGTCTCATATTCAGCATTTGGAGACAGCTATTCCCTCCTGAGAAGGGCAAAGGATGTAAAATCCATCAGTCCCCCGTGTGGCTGCCCAGCAGCCGGGAGATCGGGCGCTGATGGGCAGACGGGAGGCCTCGGAGGCCAGGTGGCCGGGGCAGAAAGAGGGCCCCTGCCCAGCCCAGTGTCTCCGAGATGGGAGGCCCATGTGGCCTGGAGGAAGCAGTGGGTACAAGGGTAGAAAGGGGTCCTGCCTGAGACGAATGGGCCCAGACACCCTGAGGACAGAGCACCTGGAGTGGAATGAGGTGAGAAGGGAGAGGTGAGGACACTGCCTCAGAAATTCCATCCGGGCTCACTGCGGCTTCTGCCCGGAGCCAGGGGAAAGGGAAAATATATGGCTGGCAGACAGCCCTTCCCGGACCACCCATTGGGGCTCGGGGAGGCTGCCGTTGTAAAAGCCTGCGATAAGCAGGCTGGGGCTCCCGGCCAGTCCGAGGACAGCGAGTTTTCCAGTCCTGCTCCGGGCACCCACCCACAAGCTGGGCTTCCACGAGCCGAGGGCCAGGGCTATGAAACATGCACACGGGTGGTGTGGCATCACAGACCGCCCGGAGTGGACTCCTCAGCACCTCTGCGCTTGCCGGTCCCTTGGCCTGGGACTTTCTCTACACCTTCCTTTGCTTGTCTTGTTTGGATTTAGCCCAAATGTCACCTCCTCCGACAAGCCTTCCCCAGACATCACACTCACATAGGTGCACACACATGCACGTACACCTGCACACACAGGCATACATGCACACACTCATATACACACGTGCACATGTGCACCATACAGCTATGCACACATAGGCATGCATGCACATACTCACTACACACATATAGCTACCCATGCACTAGTGTGCACAAGCTGTCATATGCATGCACACTCATGTACACACCACAATGTAGCATCGTTATTAGAAGACAGGGCCCTGGAACCAGACCATATTAGTTCAACTCCTGCCTCTGCCGTGTGACCTCAGTAGATGACTTAACCTCTCTGTGCCTCAGTTGTCCTGTCAGTGACTATTGGGGGAGGGAGTGTTAGATGAGGTCATGGGTGTGCAGAACTGAGCCTGCCTCTGCAGAGTTAGGACACAGGGAGAGGTGGCTATCATCTTCACCCCATCATATATAGGAGAGTGGACCCCAGAAAACAGAATTATATTCTGATGGACAGGCCCCTTGTAGTACAGGCTCCCCCTCTAGGTGACTGTTCTAGGGACCCTTCTGTATCAGTGTACCAGTTGGCGTTGATGTGAGAGGCTACATTTGGCTTCAGTGAATTTTTTGAAGACTCTTTCAACACGTTTGCCCATTTCATGCTGGGTGATTTATGAGCGCACCTGCCCATACCGTGTGCTGAGTGTCCAGCAGTTTTTGACCCAAAAAACAGCATGACCCCCATGCCCCACTCTCCCTCTTCACCCGATCTCTCCCCAAGAGAGTTGTTTTTTTTGTTTGTTTCCCCTGAGGAAAAAAAAGTCCTCAAAGGGAAACCTTTTGCCAATGTGGAAGAGATGAAACAAAAAACAGTAGAAGTTCTGAAAAGCATGAAAATTGATGAGTTCAAAAACTGTTTTGAGCAGTGGAAAAAAGTCTCGATTGGTGTATTGCATCAAATGGAGAGTATTTTGAAGGTGACTGAAGTTTAAGCATGTATGAATAAATACACAATTTTTTATAAATAAATTCTGGGGTTTTTTATACTCATTCAACGGTACATGAAATTATTTTTACTACTTCTCTGCTTCTCCTCTCTCTCCCTCCCTGGAATTTAAGCTTCACGGAGGTCACCTGGCTCTTGGTGGAGGCAAAGAATGGTGATAGGATAGACACTGGATGACGGAACCTTCTCGGCCCCTGCCTGGGAACCGAGTCTTGCACACTCCATATGCAGAGAAGGCCATTGTCGAGTGGTGGCAGAGGCCGCTGTAATGACACCTGTGTGCTGTACTCTGTTCTAGGTCAAAATCTCATTTCATCTTTGCAAACAGCTCATGAGATGGGTCCTCTTATCATTATATTTCAAACAAAAAAACGGAAGCCCAGAGAGGGGTAAATAAATTAGCCGAGGTCAGACAGCTGAGAGCAGTAGCCACTGTCTTGGAACTCAAATCATTTGACACTCAGACCCCTGCATATGGGCATTAAAAAATGCTCCCTCTTTATCGCCCTACTGTAAGATGCTAAAGGTTTATGCACAGTGTCTCGTTGAGCCTCAGGACAACACTATACGAAGGTTGTCTGGTCTCCTCCTAATGAGTTACCTGAGGCTTAGATGGCTTAGGCAATGTCCTCAGAGCCCCCTGGAAGCACAGTAAGCGGCAGAGCCCTACTCAAGCCCAGGACTGAGCCAGACTCTAGTTCATTTTGCTATGACCTTCCTTACTCTCATGGCAGTATTGTATCCTCTCCCCATTTAGATGGAAAAACTGAGGTTCCAAGAAGGCAAATGACATGCCCAAGCACCCCAGGACATCAATAGTGGGCAGTTTGGGCTGGACACAGGTCACCCCACTCCAGTGTCCACCCCACTATACCCATCACAGCAGTTCCAGATCTGGGGATTCTGGCTCAAAGTTTCAAGGGACACCCCACCCCGGCTGGTCATGGTCATAGCTGGGAAGCAGATTCACGGTTGCATCCTTTCCAGTTTTCGCTCCACGTATTAGTGAGGGGCAGCCCCCAGCCCTTCTCAGCCTTCATGAAGAAGGTTCACAATGAGGCTTCCTGCAGAACCCCCACAAGCTCAGCACCCCAGGGGCTGCCCAGCACCAGGGTGAACTGTGAGAAGGACAGCAACCAGCTGCTCACTCTGTCCCCAAGACAGATCAAAGCCACTGAAATGACACTCTTAGAAGTTTCACCCATGTCCTTCTCCCAGAATCACCGGACGGCCAACCCCTGGGAATCTGCCTGCTTGAAAGAATCAAATCCACTATTTTGCTGCCCACACTCAGGACCCGGAGGGTCTCTCGGAATAAGGTTTACGAGGCAGCTTCTGGATTTGATTACAAGGAAATCTGTTCCCCATCTCAACCCCTCAACTCTCTCTGCCCTCAACTGCAGGAATGTGACGCTGGCTGATTTCTCAGCAACTCCCTCATTCCTTGCAGACGCTGAACTGCAAGCCAGCATTCTACCTAGCTTGCACAGCTCACGAATTATAGTACAACCGAAAGAAACATTTAGACTTCTAAACATCTAAACAGATGAGGCATGAGCTTCCCAGGGCCATCGTAACCAACTGCCATGAACTCCGTTGTTTAGAACAACAGAAATGTATGGTCTCCCAATTCCGGAGGCCAGAAGTCTGAGATCAGGATGTCAGCCAGACCATGCTCTCTCAGGCTCGAGGGGAAGATCCTTCTTGCCTCTTCCAGCTCCTGGTGGCTCCAGGCGTCCCTTGGCTTGTGGCCACATCACCCCAATCTCCGCCTCCATCCTCATATGGCCTCTCCCTGTGTTCGTCTTTCCTCTGTGTCTCTTAAAAGAAACTTGTCATTGATTTAGGGGCCTGGCCAGGTAATCAGGATGATCTCATCTGAGATCCTTAGCTTAATCACACTTGCAAAGACCCTGAGTCAGGTCACATTCATAGGTTCTGAGGAGGACACCCTCATATCTTTTGGTGGGCACCCCTCAACCTCCAAAGGGAGTTTTCTTCTTTCTTCCGAGCAAGGGCACAGAGGACCATCACCTCCCGGGTCTGTCCCTGGGCAAGAACTCAGCTGGTCACAGGGCAGGGGGCAATCTCTCTAGTCCTGGCTCTACCAAACCCCCCTCAGGAGATCTTGGTCCTGGTCACCCCTTACCTTGTTCTCAGAGCTCAGGATGGAGCAAGAACCCCAGCTGACCAAGGGCTGGCCTTCTCTGAGTTTATGTGCCATGGGAAAGATAGACAATAGACAGTTGTTTATGAAAATAAACATGCAATGTGGTGATAAATGCTATGAATAAAAATGTAGTGAGGTGAAAGGTAGAGATGGAAGGAACAAGGGCTGCTTTAGGTAGTGTGCTCACCAGAGGCCTTGCTGACGACAGACCTGTGGGGTCAAGGAGTGAGTCCTCAGAATAGCTGGGGAGCCTGCAGGCGGACGGAGCCCCGTGCGAAGGATCCGGGGTGGGCATGCCCTTGGGGTGTTTTGTTTGTAGAGCATCAAGGAGGCAAAGTGTAGTCAAGGAGATGACAGGGCAGGATCATGAGGTTTGGGAATTTCCTCTGTGCGTGGAAGCTGCTGGAAGGTTTCCAGTAACAAGCAATGAAGTTGGATTTGCCTTTAACGGGATCACTCTGGATGGTGACTGGACAGTAGAGGTCAAGGCAGAATAAGCAGGGAGGCCCCGAGCAGAGGGGAAGGGAGGCCTACGATGTGGTGCTGGGTGGAGCTGGAACCCTGTTTCTGGGCCTGGTACCTCATCTGTGTAATGAAAGGTTAAATGGAGACGTTCATCACCTACACCCAGTCCCTCAGAAATTACACACCCACGTCCATACATGTCATAAGGAAAGGGGCAGCACACATGGCCACCACCACCTGTAACAACCAATGAACCGCTGAGTCTCACAGCTTCCTATAACATTGGCAGCTTGGCCAGGAGCAGGTTGCTCCACCTTAGCACCATTGGCATTTGGGGCCAGCGGATGCTTTGCGGTAGGGGCTGTCCTGGAGACAACACCCCTGGCTTCCACACCAGATGCCAGGAGCATCCCCACTGGTAATAAGAGCCAACACTCTTTGCTGACATCGCCTAGTGTGCCTTGTAGGTTACAGTCACCCCAGTTGAGAACTCCTGTCCTTGGGGATGGCCAGCCTGGGCTAGCACAGCATGGGGCTCCCGGGCTCCCACAGACCCATGTGGGCCCTTACGCCCCTGCAGGGATGGGAAGATGAGCGCCTCCCCTGGGCCAGGGATGGACCTAGAAGGGGGTCATGTACACTGAACCACTTGCCTGCAGCCTGGCACCCACCAACCCCTGGGTGCTCTCTAAATACCTCATCATCGTCACTGGGTCCCAAATGTGTCACTCTCATCCTTATTTATTGCCAGCTAAGCCTGAGACCTCAGCAGGTGGCTTTCCTGTGACTCTCAGGCTTCTCATCCCTAACACAAGAACAAGGATAAAATGACCTGGTACACAACCATCCTCTTCCGGCCTCAGTTCTTTGTCCCTGAAAGGGCCTTCCAGCTCCGGCCTCTGCCCTTTCTTCCTGACACGTCCCTCCACATCTGCAGCCGCTCTTTCAAGACTGCTGACCCTCCCTTCGATGTCCTGGGGCCATGAGCAGGTGGGTGCAAAGGGAGGCAAGAGGACCGTGTGACTAGCTGCAAACCAGGGGAGGTTTCCAGAACACCCGCTGCCTTGGTAGGTGATGGCCTTTGATGGCCTGCCAGAAATGATAGGCAGGCCCTGTTTGCTTTGCCTTATCTGAGTGTTTTGCACCAATATTACCTCCCGCTCCCTCTGTCCCCTCCGGGGGGTTATCAGCAGGCAGCCATGACATCCGCTGCCCGGGGTGAAACCCGAAGTGACCTTTCCCACGCCCACTTGTCTGCACCCAGACCTTTCTAGAGGGCCACCCCAAAAGGGTGAGCCTGGAAAAGAGACCATCCTCCTTGAGAATTCAGCTCTTTCCCCCATGTGCTCCAGAACCCCATTATTTCCCAGGAGGGACTCTTGCTGTTTCCTGTTTCCCATAGGCCAGGGCATTAGAGCCACCTGGTGTGCGAGCGCCCTGGGGCTACTGCAACAATGCACCGCCCGCCAGGCCTCCCACGGCAGAAATGCGCTCTCCCGCAGGCCTCGAGGCCCGCAGTCCGAGGCCCGGGTGCCTGCTGGGCTGGTTCCTGCTGGTCAGTGAGGGAGAACCCGTCCCGGCCTCTCCCAGCTCCTGCTGGTCTGCTGGCAGCCTTTGATGTTCCTGGGCTCGTAGACACAGCACCCCTCTCTGCCTCCACCTTCACGGGGCGCCCTCCCTGTGCGCATCTGTCCGCATCCAGATTTCCCCTTTTCGTAAGAGCAGCGGTCACGTCAGAGTCGGCCCACTCTGAGGACCTCGTGGTAACTTAATCTCCATCTGCAAACTCTGTTTCCAAATATGGGCCACATTCATGGTCACTGGGGGTCAGGACTCCAACATTGTTTAGGGGAACACCACTCAACCTCTAATAAAAAAAGAACGTGTCGGAACACGTCCGGCCCCCCACCAACTACAGCAGGTATCTCGGGGCACCGGCTGCTTTCACGTGGAACCGCGGGAACTGCCGCCCTCACCGATCAGATGGGGAAATCGGGCCTCTCGAAATGGGAGTGAGGTGCCCGAGGGCATCTGGTGGCACAGGCAGCCAGGCACGGAGGTCTCCCCCTTCCTGGTTTATGCCATGTGCTCGACAGCAGGCTTTTCGCAGAGCTCAGGGCTAGGGCCTGTGCCAGAACCTGCTCGGTGGAGGATGGGTGTCTCAAGCTTGAGGGCCTGAGCTGAATTCGGTATATAGGTTTTCTGAACTAGTATTCCATATTCTTTTAGTTTTAGCCTCCAACCCTAAATGACGCATAGGAGTATGGTCCCCATTCTCTCCAAACGGAATCTAAGGATCGGAGGCAAATTCACTTAGACAACGTAGCACAGATGGGTGGAGGTGGGGAGACGGGGCAGGACTGAAACCCAGGCCCCCCCACTTGCACAGCCTGCATCAGTTCCCCGAGGATGCTGCCCAGAGAAACCAGACTACTGGTGCTGGTCTGTTATAGATGTTATGGGACTCCCTTGATGCATGATGGGAATCTTCTTGTAATAGATCCAGGAACGACTCAGGATGAGACAGATCCATGTTCTAGTTCCAGCATCACCACTCACTAGCTGTGTGGCCTGAGGCAAGTCACTTAAGCGCTCTGTGCCTCAGTTTCCTCATCTGTGGAGAAGTAGCACCTACCACTTAGGGTGGCTAAGGACCAAACCGACCGATGCAAACAATGTGCTTCCTGTGGCACCTGGAGATGCAGCAGCTCTTGCTCTAACTTCCAAAGGCAGCTGTGGCTCCACAAAGGTGGACCCAGTTGTCCCCCAGCTGCTGTCCCCAAATTTATGTTTTAGATCAGCTCCATCCCCCTCCCCACTCACAGCTCCCCCCCATGGGCCCGTGACATCTCACTCCAAGGCCTGTCAGAGCCACTATTAAGTTGATAAATCTCCCGCCAGCCCCTGCTGCCCTCCCTCCCCTTTCTGCACAGAGACTGTGCTGTTATAAATGTGTCCGGCCGTGAAACCTAACCCCGGCATGCCCTGTGAAAGGAGGTGAAAGGGGAGGCACTGCAACCACCATCGTCTTATCTGATTGGCAGTCAATGCCTGCATTTCCCACCCCACCCCTGGGCTCCAGAGGTGGCGGGGGGGGGGGGGGAGCAGCAGTTGGGGGTCTTGCAAAGAGGAGATTTGCTGCAGATTCTAAGATGGGTGCACCCCCAGGGTAGGCAGGATTCCACAGAGAGGGCCAGGTGCAAGCTATAGCAAACCAAGGAGTTAGCAAAGTGCAGGATGAAGAGATGAATGAGCCTCAGACCCCAGATCCAGGCCCCCAGCCCAAGCGGCTCTGGGATCTGTCTTGCCACACATTTCGGACAAGGATGATATTCTCATATTGCTCCTCTATCAAAGGAACTTACTGGCTTATCTGACAAAATAACCCAAAGGTAGTTCGAGGTTTCAGGCATGGCTTGCTCCAGGGTTCAAACAGTGTCTCCCAAGACACTGACTCCCACACTATTTCTGGACTGCACCACAGGTTCTAGGGATTCGATGTGGATGCCTGGGGTTTTTTGCAGAGGGGTATTTTTCAGTCTATTACATGTGCTCAATGGGGTGCAAAAATGCTTTGAGTCTGACACGGATAACAGAATGGCTACCACTGCTAAGAACAACAACGGACATTTGATTTTGGCCTTCTGGTTTATGAAGCCCTGTCCCTAGAAAACCTTATTTAAAAATAACAATAGCGATGACTGTGGAGTGTTCACTACACGCCTGCTGTAATTCACTTTGGAGCTCTTTCCTGTGTTTCAGGGTGGGGTCCACAAACTCATGTCATTGATGAGGAAACTGAGACTCTGAAAGTTATTTACTTTGCCCAAAGGCAGAGTGGGGATTAAGCGGAATGCTGTTTACTCCAGAGCCCGTGTGTCCTTTTCAGTACCTCCTGCTGTTTTCCGTATTTGTAAATCCATCCTTGGAAGGCGAACCGATGGCAGTGCCACGCACTCACGAATCCGAATGCTCACGGCACGCAGGCACTGGGCTAGCACCGCTGCGCGTTCACTAACTCAGCAGATACAAAGGCCTGTTTCCGTGGAGCCGGACACTTGGGTCACGTGGTGGAGGGAAGGCATTCTTCTCTACCCCCAAGGACCTTAGACCCTGATGATAAAATATGATGGCTGCAACTTATGTAATCCACATAAAAATCTTACAAGGTGGGTATAGTAATGATTACTCTGTTGGTGATGAGGACGCCGACGGTCAGAGAGGCCCCCAGATGATGAACAGTGAAGCTGGAAGAGAGAGTTCGGTGTCTTTTTCTCTTCTTATAAGGACACTAGTCCCATCAGCATTACTAATCCCGTGAAGTCAGGACAGTAGGGGAGCCCCCTACCATTACAACTTCATCTAACCCTAATCACTCCCAGAGGCCCCACCTCCGACTACCACCAAATTGGAGGTTAGCACTTCAACATAAGAACTTGGCGTGGGAGCGGGGGAGGCACAGCGCAGTCCTTGGGAAGCGGGTCAGCACCGTATCGACATAAACCATGAATATGCTAGAAGAAAAGAGGAGACAGCAGGAAACGATGCCGAGACAGGGTCTAGATATGAGAATAGACCATTCTGCGAGGTGATACATTTTACAGCAAGGCTGATATAGGGGCAACAAGCGTGGAGTCTAAGCATGCCTCGAGATGCCTTCTCCATTAAGGAGACTCGTTCAGATGTTCTCTGAGGTGCCCGCCAAGTGACCGACCCCTTCGCAGATTGTTTTTCCACCCAGTATTAATGGAAGAGAGAACCAGACATGGTGAATTATTTGGGGCCTGAAGATGACCCAGTTAGAGTCAGCCTGCGTGAGCCCGCCGGCTGTCTGGTGATTGACGGGTAGACACGTGGGACAATCCATCACGAGGACCTGACTCAGGAAAGACAGATCGGTGGGAGAGCTAAAACAGATGTCAGGGCAGCAGGGGCCCCGAGGAGGTTCCCAGAGCCAGCCTAGGGTCCCTGATACACGGCAGCGCCGGGCGCTGGGTGCTGGGAACGCCTCCCCCTGAGGTCACAGCCGAGATGGTTCTTCTAGTCAGCCGCAGGCCCAGGTGCTCCTTTCTTTCAAATGAGTGATTAAATACCTAAACAGCAGTGTGACACCCAGATGGTTATAATAAATAAATTCCAAATCTTCAGAAAAACAGAAGATATCTTTTCATTATTAACATATTTGGGGCTAATTACTGTTGTTTTGATGTAGTGGCCAAACATGACTCACACTTCAGCAAGCCTTCATGACATCACTTTCACATCCTGCGTGAGGTCCCCAGGCATGAAGAAGACCCTCAGCCAAACCACCGAAAAAACAGCAGCACAATCTGCTCCCATTGTTTGAAGAACTATGCCCAACACCCTCTCTATGGTTTCCACCCCAAATTAACGGAAACTTAAAGCGAATTTTGACTTTTCGCTCACACGGAAAATGCCTGGATGGTGCCTTCAATGTGTGTGGCTCCTGTTGGAATTTCCGCAGCCCCTTAAAGCTTTTTGGACTAAGGATACTTACCGGACAGGCCTGGGCGAAGGGGTTACTGCCCACCGTGTGGGAGTCGCTTGTGCCACAGAATTCCAGAACGTTTGAGTGCAGCGTTTTCCAGTACTGACCCCCGACTGGATGCGTGCAATCCCCAGGGAAAACACCCTGATCCGTCCTGCTCCACCCTCAGCCCCAGGGCACTCGGCGGGGCCCAAGCACGCGTGCTTTCTGAAAGCCCTTGGAAGAATTTTACCAGGGGGTAAACCCCGAGCCTGGTCCAACATCCTCACCTTAGAGGCAGGGAACGTGAGCATCCGTGAAGGGGGAAGCGAGTCCGGGTCCACGGGGTAAGGGGAGGAGCCCGAGGAGTCTGGGACCTCAGCAGGGCCCTTAGTGTCCACACCGCCCTAAGAACTTTGCCAAGACAATGCTAGTGAGATAACCCCCCACCGAAGACATGGCTGCACCCTAAGCCCCAGTATCTGCGGATGTGGCCTTATTTGGAAATAGGGCCTTTGCAGACGCATTAGTTAAAATGAGGTCATACTGGATTAGGATGACCCTTAAATCCATTATGACAGGTGACTTTATAAGAAGGAGATTTGAGACACAGACATAGAGATGAAGGCCACGTGACAACAGAGGTAGAGATGGAGTGATGTCATCACCGATCAAGGTACTCCTGGAGCCACCAGAAGATGGAGAGGCAGGCAGGATCCTCCCGTTGGAGCCTCCGGAAGGAGCCCCGCCCTCCCCATACCCTGATCGCAGACTCTGGCCTCCAGAACTGGGAAACAATAAACCTCCGTTGCTTTAAGCACCTCCCCCCCCCCGCCCCACCCCAGTTTGTGTCTTTGCTAGGACAGCCCCAGGAAACTAATACAGCTCATAGCAGGGCCATCTCCATGGACCAGCCCCACCCTTGCTCAAGGCAGAGGGGCAGTTTCGACCCTGGTGAGTAGAGCTTGGTGGCTACCTCTACATAAAATGTCTAAGATTTATTCGTCCTTTCTCTAAACACACAAATCAGGGTCTTTCCCTTAAGCAGAGACATGGCATGAGGCCTCTGACCAGCCCGAGACTGAGGAAGTTTGCTCAGAGGGCTGGCTCCAAGAGGGCCCTTTCCCAGAGGCCTGGGCAGACACAGACCACTCCTCCCAACTGCAGGCCTCTCTGAACCAGCCTTCCCGTCTCCCACAGTAGCCCCATCACCTTGTCTGGACTTGGAGCCTGAGCCAGGACTCACTTCCACCGTAGCAGGGAGTTGATCATGCGGGGAGCCAGGAAGATTCCAACCCAGTCCAGCAGGACAATGGCCCAAATCTCCTTCTCCCACCACACATCCATCCCCAGCACCACGTTGCTCTACTGAGGATTCCAGGTTCCAGACAGACTCACCACCTTCACCAAGAGGCACAGGCTCATGAGGACCCAGCCCTACCTAAAACCCATTTGGCCATCATATGCCAGGCCCAAGTCCACAGCCATCATCCCTATCAAGGGGCAGAAGCAATGTGGCACAACAGCCTATAGCAGGTGCCAGCGTCACCCCGCTGTGCGGGAATGCGACCTCTGCCTCTGACCAGGGATGAGTGTGGGGAAGTCACTTAACTCCTTGGAGTTAAAATTTCCCCATCTTCAGAAGGGAGAGTAATCACATCTGTCCCTCACGGGCACAAGAGAAGTGCTCTATGAATGCAACCCTCACTGTGGACTTATTCTGGGTCTGGCTGTCAGCAGCCACATCCCAGCTGTTTGGCAGACTCTGGGCAGTTTGGACCGAGGACAGAGGCCGAGGACAGAGGCCGTTGGAAGCCCAGCGGAAGCAGGAAGCAGGTGAAAATGAGAGGCCCCAGAAGGGGCCCTGAGCATGTGCGGTGCTAGAGGCAGCCCCTCATGGCCAAGCTCAGCCAATGAGGCAGGAACATCCGGCACAACTGCTCCTAAAGCCGGCAGGCAGCGGGGATGGGAGCTGGGGCTGGGCACTCCCTGGGCAAGGTCCTGATCAAGGTGCTCACTGCCTTCTCCAGCATTCAGGTCCTGCCTTCCGAGAGTTGCCAGTATTTCCCTAGCGCCCCCCTGGTCAAGCCCAAGCCCCTAACATGTAATGATCCCACACCAGGCAATGCCAGTGTATTCGGAACACACTCTGGCCTGGCGTCTCTCCGGGCTAATCCCCTCCTCATCCCAAATTGAACACCCCAGTCAGGCCAACCTGCTTTTATTTTTTTAAACACTCACCGAGGACGTGTTTATCGATTTTAGAGAGAGAAGAAAGGGTGGGGGCGGGATGGGGAACAAGAGAGAAAAAAAAAAATCCATGTGAGAGAGAAACTTTAGCTGCCTCCTGTATGCACCTCATCTGGGAATCGAGCCTGAAACCTTCTTGGTGCACCGGACAATGGTCCAACCAACCGAGCCACCTGGCCAGGGCCCAACCTACTGTTAATCCTCTTGGTGACCAGTGTCCCAGGTCCAGGCCTAATGGCCTCTTCTTCCTGAGCCCTCCTCTGAGTCTTCTGCAGCTGCCTATCTTTGACTCAGCCTCCAGGTCTCACTCAGATGCCCCTGCCTCCAGAGACCTTCTCACGTCCTCTGTGGGTGCCCATGGCCCACCTTCATCACCATGGGCCCCAGCTCAGTGCTTGGCACACAGCGGGAGCTCAGAGAATGAACGGGATGGGTGAATTTGATTGGACTTGACAGCAAATATTTTCGAGTACCTACTGTGTGCCTGGTAGGTCTGAGCCCTATGATTTAGCAGTGAGCAGAAGAGATAGAAATGGGGTCCCATTCTGGTTGGAGAGATAAGAACAAAATAAATAAAATATATTTTAGAACATGCTGGGTGCTAAAAAGAAAATAGAAAGCTGGGAAAGAATATAGGCAATGTATTTGGAGAGTCAAAAATTCTATAGCATGGAGTGAGAAGGAGATCTTAGAATATAAATTTAAAAGTGGTGAGGAGTGCCCTGGCCAGGTGACTCAGCTGAGTGAGCATCATCCCATAAATGAAAGTGCTGCAGATTCAATTCCCGCTCAGGGTGTAACAGGGTGCAGCCAGGGGGACCCCAAATAATGGGGTCCAGAACTCAGAGTGTCCAGGAAATATTAAAATATATATATAGGATGTCCTCACCCCCACAAGTCTGAACTGGGGGATGGGACACATGGAGCGGGGCCATTGAGAGCTGTTTTGCACAGCAACAGCTTTGCAGCTGACCTTAGGCATGGTCATTTAACATATCTATAACCTTTAACTGGTTGTATGGATATGTTAAATAGCCATGGCCATGCCTTGAGCCAGGGAGATCGGAATGCTTTCAACACAGGGTGTAACCAGGAAGCAACCATCCCTGGTTACCGTGCCTGTGTGAGAGCTTGGAGTAAGAGGGGACCATGTGGCTTTGGAGTAAAGGGGGACCATGCAGCTTTGGGACTCCCTTTGCCACACAGCCAAGGAAGCTGGGAAGCAAGATGTAGCAGCGATGCAGATCTCTCTGTTAGCAGTTCGGAAGAATGCAGGAGAGACGCCGTGGGAAGGAAAGGGAGAAAGGACTCTTGCTGGTGGGCCTGGAGAAGGTGCCACGCAGGTTTGGATTGAGAACTGGAGATCAGGGCAGCGACACAACTGGTGGTGCTGGGAACCAAGGGAGGCCTGCCAGCTGAGCACGGGATACTGGGAAGAACCGGGGGCTGCCCGAGCCACGGACTTCTATTTCTTTTCCTGAGATACAGTACCCCTGACGGGGCAAAGGGGGGACTGTGTGTGTTTGTGGGTGTTTTAAGGGACTTTGGGATTTTAATGAAGATGTGAAGTCATTACTCTAAGTCTGTACAACCTTTGAATAAATAATTCCTTTCCTTTTCACCAATCTCTGACATTGAGAGACGTCATTCCCTGGAAGCGGAAAAGGCGAACCTAGTACAGGGGGACCCCGGCAGAAGAAGGGGGGTCCGTTCAGTAATAGTATATTGTTCTCCCCTCCTCCAGTCTGTTCTGTAACAAGGGCACATACCCAGGTTGTGGGTTTGATCCCTGATCGGGGCACATATGGGAGGCAGCCAAACAATGTTTCTCTCACATCGATGTCTCTCTCTCTTCCCCTTCCTCTCTCTCTAGAAAATTAATAAAAACATATCCTTGGGTAAGGATTTAAAAACTAAGTGCTGAGAAGTGAGCGATGCAGGTGGATGGATGGAAGGAAGGAGGGGGGAGAAAAAAGAAGGAAGGAAGAAAGATGGATAGAAGGATGGATACGTGAGTGAGTGAATGAATGAATGAACACAGGAGCAGCCCTGTGATATATAGTTTCTTTTCTCTCCATCGTTATCATTGTTTTTTTTTCTCTCATCTGACTATCTGCATCCCACCTGTCCTTCAGTCTCAAAGTTGGAAGTCTCTCGTGGTGACACCAGACTGTAACCATCTCTTCTTGTTCTCAGTTCCTAGGACCTTAGAGCCGGTGCCCCAAGTTCAGATGGGCTTGGCACAAGCCTTGCCCGGTGTGAGATCAAGCAAGAGAGCTTCAAGAGTGACTCAGGAAAAAGTTCCCTGCAAAGTGAATTTATCTATAGTGAATTCCATTTTGTCTTGCTTAGTTTTATCAGTTTAAATGTTCATTCTTTTCTGGGGGACAAGAGAGATGATTTCAATGTATTAAAATGTAAGAACATTGAAAACACGTGAAGGAGATCAGTTAATACTGTATTCTGTGATGTTCGTGTCATGTTCTGGCATTAACGGCAGCTCTTACAGGGACAGCCTTCCCGAGTGAATGTGAAGGAAGGGGTCCTCAATCTTGGCTTGCTCTCCATGGCTCAGGAACTTTTCTTAATCAGGAGTAAAATTTCTTTCTGTGGGGATCAGAGGAAGATCATCACACGTTGGGGCGGTTGCCTTTTGCCTCGCCTCACGGGGCTTATCTAGTTAACTGCTCGCATGCAGTTGTCCAGGGTAACACAGCTACATGGTGGCTGAGCCAAAATTTGATCCTGGGTGAGCTAAAAATATTTTTTTCTCTTACAAAAGGGCTGTGTCCTTAGAGACTGACCCCCTTCTTGAGAGGAAGCTGTGACTTTAAGATACAGATCAAGGCTTTCGGAGCAAGACTGACCCGGGCCTCCCCTCTAAGTGGGGCCAGCAAGTCTGCCCAGCGTATCGAGGTGGTTAAAAGTTCAGCGTCAGAGTCTGGGATCTGACTTCCGGAGCCCAACCCCGCTCCTCGACTTCCGAGGGTGAACCTGGGCAGCCACTTCCACCCGCCCGCGCCTCGGGCTCCTCGTGTGTAAACCCCCAATGACAGCCTGAAATGCATCTGAGGTTGGCAGAAGGGTTCAAAGCAGTAAGACTTCCTGGCGAAGGAGATGTTGAGTGTGCCCCAGGCCCAGCAATTCCACTCCTGGGTGCACCCCTGCTAGACACGTGTGTCCACCAAACCAGGGACAGGAATGTTCGTGGTGCCCAGACTGAACCGGTGACACCTGGCCTTGGCGGAGGCCACGAGTCTGTTGTGTGATAATCAGTCATAGAATGGGAGGCCCTGCAGTGAGAAGGAATGAAACATCACTGCTGCAGGAAACAACGCAGACGGCTTTCACGAACACCCCACGAGTCGACGAAGCTGGTCCTGCCCTATCGTGTGCACAGTGGGCGAGACTCACAGTGGGGTAGGAAATCGGAGAGCGGCTGTCTTGGGGGTGGAGGGCTAGGGGCTCACAAGGGCCACTTTTGGGTCATGGTGTGTTCAATGGATGAAAATGTATATAGAGAGCTAGATGTAATGATATAACTACAACAAAAGTTTAAGGAAGGGTATGTGTAAATCCTCACTCAAGACAAAGCCTGTTTCCAGGTAGCCCTCAGTAACCCTTTGCCAGGGCCGCACTCATGGACACGCATCTGCACCGATGAGGTACCTTTTATCCAAATGCAAGGGTTTCACTCAGTCTCGTGTAAGGTCAGGGTGTGTCCCCACCTGCTCCAGGGAGGATGGTGCTGTGGGAACAAGTAGTCATCAGGAGGGATGATTTGTCAGCTTCCATGTGGGTTTTCATTTCACATGCTATCTTCTGCCACTCGTAGGGGTGAGGCGCGTGCGGTCAAGGGGCAGTGGTCAGGTGGGAGAGCAGGATCTGGAGCTGAGATGGGCCAGGCAGAGTGTCCACCCAGGGCTGTGGGCAGCAGCCTGGCCTGAGGGAAACCCTTCTCAAGGTCCAGGGGAGCTCGGGTCACAGATGGAAACAGGGCACAGAGGACCCCCTCCACAAAGAAGGAGCAGTTAGAGTAGGCAGGCCCAGCAGGCCGAGACATGCCTCCGACTGTCAGGAGACTTGCAAAAGCCTGAGGCTGCAACAGTGGCCCCCCGGAAGCCCAGAAAGTGGGAACAGGATTCGGGAGCTCAGAGGTGAAAGTAAAGAGCAAAGCCACTCGGGGTCTCCTTTAGGCCTGGGCTGCGGAGAGATCAGAGGATGGGGGCCACCTAGGGAACAGAACTGCTCTCAGTTAAAGGGCTCCAGCGTCTTCCCCCGATCCCCACCCTGCCCTGCTCGTGGTCCTTTGTGAGATCTCTGGGGCCACTCACTACCTGAAGTGACTCCTTGCTTGTCGCTGAGTCCTCAGGACTATCCATACCTGGCAAATAGTAGGTGCTCAGTAAACAAGTGTTGACAGACAGGGATTTATTTCCCTTCAGTTCTGAGCGCGCCCAGGGTAGATGTTTCTCTCTCTCCCCAGGGCTCCTGCGTGGTCTGCGCATGCCCTCAGTGTGTGTGTTCTGGCTTGGTGTCGTTTTCTAACGTGCAGTTCATCTGAGTCATTTGTTTCTTTGAGATGCATTGTAAATAAATATATAGATATGTATTCATGGCAACTAGGGGATTTAATGTTATAAGGACCTCATCGAAAAGACTTCACACAGTTTCTGGCACAGAGAAGTCGATTTTTTCAAAATTGTGTTTCCGTTAGAAGTTCTGCGGAATGAAATGTTAAAGACTAGAGTGATTAATAGAGCTGCCCGCCAGAGAGGCCCTTGACAGTATTTACACCTTCTACAACACAACGCCCGGGCGACTCACAGCCGCGCTGCCGAGAGGAGGAAGTAGGGCACCCGGGAGCGCATTCCACAGCCCCGCTGCAGGTAATTCAAGAACGGGCCAGGCTAACCCATAGTGGTAGAAACAGATTCCTCGCTGGTGGGAGGGGGTGCGATTTGCCTGGAGGGGGCACGCGAGTGCCTGCGGGGTCTGGAATGTTCCCGATACTGGTCTGGGTAGCAGCTACTCGGGGGTGTGCACATGCCATGGAAAACTCCACTGAGCAGGACACTTGAGATGTGCACTCCTTGGGGGATGTGTGTTTAGCTCAATAAAAAAAAATGAGTAAAACAGTCTTTCCTAGAATAGAGATTAGACAGCAATGGGTGCAAGTGATTTTTAGAATTTTTGGTAGGAAATACATTCCCGTGATCGTGGATTTAAAAGATCTACATTCAGGAGATTCATCCCATCACTACATGCACCCACCTCACTCACTCCCTCCGTGGCCTGCAGCGTCCAAAGGTGCACCGACTCTGCTGAGTCTACGCGACTTTACCACCTAACCCGTAACAGCAAGTGAGAATTCCTGAGGGCGTGGTGCATGTCTGACTCCATAGGCAATGCTTAAACATTCTGTTTTTCATCCTCCCTTTATTGGTGGGGAAACTGAGGTACCGAGATGGTAAGTGATTCGCTCCAAGCCACAGAGTGAGTGAGCGGCAGAGGCAGGCTTAGAGCCTTGCCCTCACTCCTGGGTCAGATGGTGCTGGACACACAACAGGGGAACTTGACCATAAATTCAGTCATGAATTATCTGGTAACTGACTGATGGGGATATTGTTGGGAAGCAAAATTCATCTCTTTTACAACTGTCCTGACGTGTTTATAGATCCACGTATCTGATGGGGGAGGGGAAAGGGCGGTGGCTCAAAGCCTCGGGGCCACCCCACCACCCACCCCTACCTCCCCCCACGACTGCAGCGCTCGGGGCAGGGCTGCGTCCAACCACTGCAAGAAAATGAATGAAACCACCCAGTTTGAACGATTTCTACAAAAGCAGGTTTCAGACTAGATCTTTGCCACGTGTGCCACCCAGAGCCTGCCTGACTTTAAAACGTGGTCTGGAAAGTAAGGCGGAAACGAGCAGGGATGAGAAGTCTCCACCTCGGCATTTCGCTGCTCAGACGCCTGTGGATCCGACCTTGGCTCCTGACTCCGTGTCACAGCTTCTGATGAGTTACCCTCCACAGCACACAGAGCACAGACTGTCGGCCGAGCCCCCTGGGGGAAGCCAAGGGCCTCAGAAAGCAGCACAGTGCAGACTGCCCTCTAGTTACTGCTGCAGTCACCGGGCCTCCAGCAATGCTGGCCCCCACCCCACTTTGTCCTCGGAGTGGTAATTCTTCCACATGAAGCACAGTTGTGGATTCAGGGACAGTGGAGATTTCTATTCTCTTGCACTTTATTTTCCTCTGGGGCACGGGATGAGTCCCTCCTTCTCCCAACTAGAGAGAAAACACCCCAAAGGCAGCTCAAAAGGCAAACTTCTGATTGGTGGGGAAGTAGAGCCCAAAGTTAGAATTCGGGGGTGCCCTGCAAAGGACGGGGAGAAATGGCAGAGGTGAGTGGCCCTTAGATGCTCGACAGTCTCCAAGTCCACCCTCCGCACGGGCCCGTGGGACGGCAGAGCTATCTGTCTGCCGATGGCGCCCAGACTGGGCGAGCTATTTATAGAAGTGGGGGACCATTGGATGGCTGCATCTGGAACCAATTGAGGGAGGGCTGGAGTGCTGTCAGAGCCTGGCACCCACTCGGTGATCCCCAGGCAGGACTTTACCCAAAAGTGTCAGAGAAAGAGAGGGAGCTGCTCTCTCCAAGGGCCTCCCAGGGCAGCTGATGTTGATTTGAAAAGACATTCTGAGTTGGTCAGGGGAATGGCTCCCTGTGTCAAGAGGCAATTACCTGTAATTATTATGCAAGCTTCTAATCACTGCATGTTGGCTAATTAGTTACAAATTGCTCAGCAATAAATCGCCTTTGGGCAGAAAGACCTCCTTCCTTTGGAATGTGGGCTGCATCCTGAGGGTTGAGACAAGGAGGCAGCCTGGCCGTCCCACAAAGGTGGTTGGTTGTTCCTCAACTCAAAGGCTTTCTGAAAAGTCTCTGAAGAACTGGCAGAGATGGGCAGCAGTTCCCGGCGTAGCTTGGGCCAGTAGGAGGGGGACCGCAGAACTGCGCTTGCTTCTTCCGGGTGTGAGGAACCAGCTCTCCACGCTCCTGGATGCTGAGCCCAGAGTGGGCTCCCTGCAACCTCCTCAAGGCCGGTGTGTCCTTGCCACCGGAGGAGGTGGCTGAAAGTCCACATTCCTTTTACCCACTGATGGCTCAGAGGTCTTGGGTGAGTCTGGATGAAGGGGCCCTCCTCACCACCCCCTTACTCAGCTCAGCCTCCATTTATTTTGTCGCCTCATAATAACTAATTGAAGGTCCTATTTATTGAGCACCTACTGTGTACCAGGCACCATTTTGCATGTATTGTTTTGCATGGATTAGTTCCTTGAATTGGCCTAACAGGCCTAGGATGCAGCTATTGTTTCTACACTCAAGTGATAGATGGGAACACTGAGGGAAGGGTATCCTCTGCCATATCACGCTCTCTGAGCCTCAGTTCCCACATCCGGAAAATGGGATGATGAGTCCCTCTCTGTCTCCCTTGCTAGATGCCTGTGAGGACAAAGACACTGAGAGTCCTTCTGAGCCGCAGCCGTGCCTCTGCTTTGGACCCTCCATGAGATAGTGCAGTAGAAATGCTTCCTAAGTAAGGTGGCACGTGCTCTAGGGTCACAAGTTTGAACAAGTATTACACACTCACCAGGTCCTAGGGTCAGTAGGGCTATTCTTAGTACCCCCATTCCACAGATAAGGAACTTGAAGGGCAGAGTGATTTCCATGCGCAAGATCACGTGTGAAGGCCATGTTAATTTGCATAACAAACCAAACACACCGGAATGATGTTTCTGTCCCTCAGAGACAGGGAGACCAAGGAGCCTCTGCTCCTTTCATTGACAGGCAAGCCCTGGGGCTCACACCTCCTGGTGCTGTTCCTCTACTGCTGTGTAAACGTGGGATCTGATGACGCCCACGATGATGATCTCGATGCAAATTTTACCCTTTGGTTCAATCGCAACTTCTTCGAAGTCCCTTGAAGCAGCCTATCCCGTGACCCCAGCCCCTCCTGAAGAGTTTACGACCTTGACACTCCTGGCGCTGGGACTCATCCTGACCTCTGCACTGTGTCCACTGATCTCCGCTCCCAACTGAGAGGCTCAACGAAAGGCTGGGCCTTCCTTTCATTGCTGCCCCTGCTCCTGCCCACCCAACACCTCGACCATTTTGGGGCTGCTGACATCTCCAAGAACTTCTGTGTTGGGTGTCAGACTACGATAAGGCTCCCCTTTGGGGGCTGTGGGGCACTTGCAGGCTGAGGGCAGGGCCTAGGAACCCAGTGGGTTTAAAGTTTTACTTTGGCCTGATGTCTACTTTACCAATCTAAACCTTGGCTTCCTCCTTTGGCAAATGGGAATAAAATATTAGAGAATTAATGCATGTATGGAGTAGAACAGTTCACCCCACTGCCCAAATTCATGTCCACCTGGGACCTCAGAGTGCGACGTGAATTTGGAAGTAGGGCCTTTACAGATGTAATCAGTTAAGATGAGGTCATGCTGGATGAGAATGGGCCCAATCTATGACTGATGTCCTCATGAAAATAGGAGAGGAGGCACAGAGGCACGGCAGAGAGGCCAGGCGACAATGGAGGCCAAGACCAAAGTGATGCGGCCACAAGTGAAGGAATCTCTGGAGGCACCAGGAGCTGGAAGGGGCAGGAAGGATCCCTCCCTAGAGCCGTGAGAGGGAGCATGGCCTTGCCTACACCTTGATTTTGGACTTCCAGTCTGCAGAATTGGAAGAGAATCCAGCACGTAGATTTCTGTTGCTGTAAGACACCCAGATCATGATAAATTATTGCAGTGCCCTCAGGAGACTGACACAATGCCCGCACATTTCCACTCATGAAGGACTCTCACTCAGTGCCAGCTCTCCTCTTCAACATTATGGTGACTCGTCACCTACCCAAGTGCCCTTTTCCCTTTGAGATGGGCAACACAGAGTTGGCCATGAGCCTTTTGGGCAAGATGCCCAAAGATGCCAAGGGAAAGGGACAGGAGAACCTGTGATTTCAAGCTGTCTTCCCCACAGGCCCTGGACTACGATTGTGCTCACAGATGTTTCTCCCTTGGCAATAGCTGCAGATGCCCCAGGAGCCCCAGACCCTGGGGCTTCCCAGCAGAAGCTCTGAGGGAAGAATGCCCCAGTCAGCAACGTGGACCATGAGATGCCCCATCCAACTGCTAAATGCGTCTGGCTGTTTAGGGAGCAGGACCTTGTCCTCCCCCTTGAACCCAAATACAGATGTATAGGGGTCAGAGGCCAGGGCTAATTAACTTAGGAAGGCCACATACACTTGACCAGACTGACGAAGGTCACCAGGAGACCCCCAGAGATGCCCTTGTGCTATTTTTAGTATTGGGGGCTATATGATTAGAGTAGGACTTCGGCATGGCCCAGGATGGGGTGGGGCACGGGAGCAGAGGTGTAGGAGGGAGGGGGTCTGCGGCTGCAGGACAAAGAGGCACTTCAGAAGATGCCATCCCGGGCCTGGGAGGTGGTCGCTGTGGTCGAGCATTTGCTGTGACTTTTACTTGTAATCTTGGTGAATCCTCACAGCAGCCCTCTGGGTGGGGCCAGTGCCAGTCCCATCTCAGAGCTGGGGAAACTGAGGCACAGAGTGACAAAATGGCCTATAAGAGGAGCGGCCCTCCAGACTTCCTGCAGTATAGGGTAGTTTCATTTGAGGGTATCTGGGGGCTCAGGGGCCCTGTGGAGTGGAAGATCACACACTGTGATGCAAGACCGTGGGATGCGTGTACAGCTGGAGCGGGGCGGGTGCTGGCTTTCCCAAATAGGGGCAGCTATTGAAAGATTAGGAGGGGTCCGGGTCCAAACTCCACTCCATCACTTCTGGCTGTGACCCCGGGGCAAGTGGCTTGCACATGCCGGGCCTTGCTGCCTCTGCTGCAGAATGGGGACTCTTGCCCCAACTGCCCAGTGAAATGGGTAACACATGGGAAGGGTTTAGCACAACTCCCAGAGCAGCCAGGGCCCCGTGGGGCTTCTTGTGTTACCCTGGCCACCCAGCCTAGCACTGGGGTGTGCAGGTGACAGAGGCAGAGGGAAAGCCTGCCCCAAGGGCCTCACAAGGATGTCCCTGAGACAGGGCAGCCAACAGGGCAGTGGCAGTAAGCTGAGGAGCAGAGGGAGGTAGAGACAGCACAGCCTGCAGGCTCCAGGCTCCCACATTACAACCAAGTGTGGGGCCGGCAGCCTCTGCCACGGGGCTGGGCTGCTGAGTGCAGGGAGACTGGAGTTTAATGCAGCTTCGATTATAGGGAGATAGGGCTTCCCGATGGCTTCCAAGGGCCCCTCTGTGGATTAGTATTTATTACACTCTGAATTAGCTGGCAAGAGGGTCGGCTTCTGTGGAGGCGTTCAGGAAAGGCTGGAAGCATAATGTTCCTTTTATTGCTCCATAAACAGCCCATGCTCTCTCCCTCCTCATCCTCCTGCTCCCCTCTCAGTGCTGTCTGTTTAAGCCTTTCAAACCTTTAATCAGAGACTAATTGGGCAGAATAATAACAAATCCCTTTCAGTCCTGTTCTTCCAGAGCCCTGGCCTGGAGGTAGCTGAGGTGGCAAGACCTGGAAAAGCCCCAATAGTGCCAAATAGGCTTCAGTGGCAGAACCTTCTGCGTTCTCTATGACATATTGGAAGGCTTAACACCCTAGCGAACACGTGGAACAATGCTGTTTTCACTGCTGCATCCGTGTTGCACATGGCACACCTCTAGGGGGAGCCATTTCATCTTCACCTCTCCAAACAGAGCTGTGCACTGCACGGCCTGTGCAACCACACAGCACACATTCCTACGGCTACCAGGTAAAATATAAATGCAAAGGCGTACACTCAGCGTCAGTGGGGGCATGTTAAAGGCCACTTTCATTTTCTCCTGAGCTTCCCCTGCATTGTCTAATTGCTTTTCCATAGTGAAGAGGCTTATGGAACATACCAGCCCCAGTTCCAAGTGCTTGGTGTATACGCAGCCTGTTAATAAGCACAACAATCGTACAAGCTGGGTGTTTTTACAATTCCCATTTTACAGATAAGGATCCTAAAGCACCAAGGCATGGAGTAATTTGGTCAGAGTCAGAAGAGGTAGCTGAGCTGGCCACTCCCAGCCGTGTGCTCCCAAATGACAACACTAAATTGCCTTTCATTTTTCCATTCCCAAATGAAGTAAGCTACATTTATTTTAAATGACCCCACCAAATTCCACTTCTAGTACTTCAGGGGCCACTCTCTCCCCTTATCTAGGCACCTACTATTCCCTCACTCTTAACCCTTTGTTCCCCATCACAAATGTTCTCTGGCAAGTATTTTCCCTATCAGTCATTTACACTCTAGCAAGAATTTTAGACAATGTATATCCTCTCCCAGGGACCTAATTCCTTGAACAGTGGAATTCTTGAGAGATCTCAGTAGGTAAGCAGAGGGAATCTGGAATTGGAACAGGTAATTTTGCTGAACAGAATCATGATATCATAATTTCAGGAACAGAAAGGGTGTTAGAGGCCATTTAATAGAGCCCAAAATTTTAGAAATGAAAAAAATGAGACCCAGGGAATAAAGTGGGATATGTAAGACATGCAGCAAGTCTGTCTATGATCAAAACTGAGTATAATTCAAACATCTTCCAGACCCGGCTTCACAAGAAAAGAGAATGCAAGTATTTGAGCAAGAAACCCATGCCCCCAGATTGATTTAAGCCTGAAGAAGAAAACATACCAATTGATATGATACAGAAGGTGGGGGTGAAAAATTGTAGGACACATATATCTAAGTTACCTATTTTATAGGTGGGAAAGCTGAGGCCTAGAGAGAGTTAATAATATCGTCTATCGAATACTTGTGAGTCACCAGGCACTGTGCTAATTACAAATCTCATCATAATTAACCTGCATCACAATCCCATCCAGTAGACAGAGTTTGGGGAAATGCTGGGTTAAGGAAACTTGAACAGGTTTTTTTGTGTTTATTTTACCTGCAGGACTTTCCAGAGCCTGGAATAGGCTTATGTGCATCGTGAATCCACAAGAAATAAGTAGGAAGTTGCTGGGTTCCCCCGTTATTTGGGCAAGGAAACCTCTTTTCTTGAAGCAGCTCCTGGGACACACTTTGGTTCTAGATTTGAACCACAAATGACATTCCAAGAGCTCTGCTAAGATAATGTGTTCAAATGCCCAGTAAGCGGTTCCAGCTGTTAGGGCCCTGAACTCCACAGACGGAGAAAGGTCACCTTGCATTTATTCCTCGTTGTGTAAATGAGTCGAGGGTGCCTTCTAGTGCAGGGTACTGAGCGTTCTGCTGCGGTGCGTGCAGGGGAGAGAAGGAGGGTGCACTGGACATTGTCAGTGGGCACATATACAAGCTTCTCTTTGTCCTGGGCAAAAGGAAGACTATGCTCCCCAGCCCTCTCCCACTGGGGAAGGCAGCATGTGCCTGGTTCTGGCAGGTCTGTGAGCTCAGGAAACATGGGCAATTACTGGCTGAATCAGTGAAGAGCAGGTGCTTAGGGTCATGTGCTTTCTTCCCCTCTGTGGCAAATGTGAGAGCCTCCTATTCAAATGATGGCACGACAGGATGGAATCAGCCTGGATCACTGAGTCAGCACCTGCAGAACAGTTGCCCTGAACTGGTAGCTGGCTTGGCGTGATTTCTGTTAGATTATGTTGCTTAGGTTTCTGTTATGTTATGCCGCTGAAATTTGGAGTTGCTTGTTATTGCAGTGCAGTAGAACGTAGCCTGACTGCCGGAGAAAAAAACTGACCAACTACTGGTGAATCGGATAAGATCCTATCTTGGAGCACGTGTGGCTAAGTAAGGGAGATTAGACATCAGATATCTGTGTGTGAATTACCAGAACAAGGTCCTGGGTGGTGGATCTTGAGGGTTGCAAATAACATTCAATGGCAGCTCTGCACCCCTGTCTGACAGCAGAGTCAGTCTGAAGAGGCTGAGTGGAGAATTGAAGGAGAGTTCTATTTGCAAGATTAACTGTTCTTCCAGGTAGAAGGAACAGCATGAGTAAAGGCCCAGAAGTTGGAAATTAAGGGGCATTTTGTCAGAGTTGAGGATGTGAAAAGAGAAGTGATAGAAAACGAAGCTGGCAAACACTGCTGGCGCCGAGATCATATAAAGGGACTAGCACTTCATACTAAGTAGTTTGGATGCAACTCTGCTACAAGCATTTCCCCAGGGAACCTGGGTTTCGTGAGCTGCACGTATAAAGTATGGGTTCCATAATCTAGAAGTTTAGGAGA
Organism: Glossophaga mutica; assembly: GCA_039655065.1. Lineage (NCBI taxonomy): Eukaryota > Metazoa > Chordata > Mammalia > Chiroptera > Phyllostomidae > Glossophaga > Glossophaga mutica. Next base: position 30,003,701 of record CM077315.1, read on the forward strand.
AAGCTCCATTGCCTGCTTCCTTCTTCATAAGTCTCAGCCTCATGAACCACGATCAAGGCTCTGAGAAGTCCTGCAGTGAAGAATCCAGTTCAGCTTTGCTTAATACAGTGTTTCTCACCATTGTGGAATCAAGCAGCTCTTTTTCGGCAAGGCTTGGGGAATGTTGTTACAGAGAAGGGGAATCAGCAGGAGCATGAACAGGATGGGGCTGTAACCAGAGCCTGGAGAAGATGGGTCAGCAGGAGTGAGACACACACGTTGGCTGCCCAGCTCCCAGGCACCAGTCTCTCCTCTGACTTCACCGTGCCCGGTGGACCCTCCGTGCCAGCTTCAAGCCCCGTCAGGCTGACCACGTCTTGCCTCAAGCACAGGCTACAGGTCCTCAGTCTGCTATGGAGGCTGCAGGAGGGGGCCCCTCTGACCTCCCGCACCACCGTTTGGAAGTGAGTTGTTGGCACTCAACCGATGGGGGAAGGAAATCAATGGAAAATTGCTCCTGCAGCATCTCTGGGGCCAACAGCTCTGGGAGGTGTTCTGTGAACTCCTTATGAGGTCCCTTAGGAGTGAGCACCTGTTGTCCCCAGCGACCTCAGTCACGCACCCTTCTCCTTAGCCTCTGCTCCTTGCTCCTGTGCCCTGGACCACCTCCCAAACAAACCACTGGCTTTGGGGGGAGCCCAAGATAACACCAGAAACATATTAGAGGAATTAGAGGAGAAGATCTCTGACAGGTTTTGCAACAGACCTGGGAAATAAAACATAACAGTCCAAGCGCACACCGCTCCATAGAAAATCGGCAGCAGGAGCCGCCAATGATGGAAGCCACCCTCGCTGGGCTCCCACAGGGTCAGATCCCGCCCAAGGCTTGGCATCGCTGTTTCTCCAAGCTTCCCTGCAGAGACTTTATTACTTCCTTCACTTACAGATTTGGAAACTGAGGCTCAGAATTGCATTCTCTCCTCTGAACCGGACAACTTCCCATCCACCCAAAATATGTTCTGGAGGAAGGGGCAGAGGTTGGACAAGGAGAAGAGAAAAGCTGACTGTGAGGTCAGCATGTTCCAAGAAGGCTTCCTGGAGGAGGTGGACAATTCTTCACATGGGACCCATTATCAGAATCCAGTGCAGATATGAAACATCATTATTATTGTTGTTACTACTATCTCCTATCTTAGTAAAAAGCCTGCACTCAGTGGGTGTTCTGTAAGCCCTAGTTAGTTTCTGGTTAAATGTTGGGTCGTTGGAGTCTTTCAATGTGCATTTCTGAGCCTGGGGCACCTGTAGATCAAGTGCATTGTCCACACCAGGATGCACTAACGTCCTGACTCAGATCACAGCTCAGGCATTGGCCACAAGAAACAGCAGCAGCAAAGCAAGTGGTGGCAAATATCTGATCTTTAAGGCCCTGTAGACATTAATCTGGCCAAGCACGTCCTGCCTGGGACCATTTGCATGAAATGGGTTGATGAGTCTCTCTCACAGTGAAAATAACTCGTTGTTGCCTGAGCTGGAGGGCTCAGCTGGTTGAAGTGTTGTCTCATACACCGAAAGGTTCCAAGTTCGATCCTCAGTCAGAGCACATACCTAGGTTATGGGTTCAGCCACCAGCTGGGGTGCAGACCGGAGGCAACCAATCGACTATCTCTTTCACCTCTTTTTCTCACCCTCTCTCTCTCTGCTCACTCCCTCCCTCTCTCCTTCCCTCTCCCTCTCTTTTCCTCTTCCCTGCCCTGAACAAAAAAAAAAAAAAAAAAGGAAAAACAACTCGTCAGTGGAGCCCGTGGGGGGAACAGTGTGCTGGCCCAGAGTCCAGCCGCCGGCCTAGCAGACACTCTCCCTCCCCAGCAGGGCTGTGCAGCAGAGAGAATCCCCCACACCCTCCCACAGGGCAGGCTGTCAGCTCAGAGACGTTGGCGGGACGAGCCTTGGCCCTGCTCACCCCCACGGCCCCCACAAGCTCAGGTATGGACCATCGAAGACCGTTTACTCCCAAATGGAGTTATAAATCAGTCCTTTTACAGGGATGGTTCCCACAAAACACCCGCATCACTGTTGAAGAGTAAAAAGGAAAAGGAAAAGCAGGCGAAGACAAAGGCCTGGGCTCAAAGGCACAGGGGAAGACTACGATATTTTTTCAGCAGGGCTGGAGCCCAGCCCCCAAAAGAGCCCACCGTCTGGGAGAACCAGCCCTTTGAACTGTCCCACCCTTTGTTATCCTAAGAGTTTGATGATAAGCCCACCCAGCACAAAGATATTCTCAATTTGAGGCATATGGACTCCATTAATCTGCCCTCGCACCTTTTAAGAACTTTGCAGCTCCTGCCGCCCACGAACTCCAAGCAGAGGGTTAATTTTCTTAAATGGATTTTAGTCAGGCGCGTCCAGCCGCTGTGGAGTGCGTGAGGTTGACAGCTCGCCCACCGGCTGCGATCTGTCCTTGGGAGTAACGATGTCTGCCCACCCTGTGCCCACGCCAAAGTGAGGGACACGCTTGGTCAGCCAGCTGAGGGGGCCCTGCTCGGTGGGGAGGTCAACAGGTTCACGTCGCAATCTCCACGCCACCACTGCCCAGCTGTTTCTCCACTCTGAGCATGCTCTTCAGCATCTCCGAACCAAAGTTGTGCCCTCTGTAAAACAAAAGCTAAGTAACTGCCCCATAGCATTGTTATGTACATGACGTGAGTTTCAACGTGTAAAAGAATGCTGACAGTCCCTGGCATATGATAAGTGCTCAACAAACAGTTATCTACTGGTGAGGGAATGGAAAAAGACTGGCAATCTTGGAAGCAAGTTAAGTTAGGCTCTATGCATGCTGGGGCTTTAGAGATGGTGTTTCTCAGCCCCTGCTCATCCTTCTGGGGTTCAAGAGGCTGACGGGGCTGACGGGGCTGACGGGGCTGACAGTGCAGACACCCAGCAGTCTCCAGCACAGCGGGGACTGGAGCTGAGCTGTTGACCCAACCGCAGCCAACAGGGGCGCTGCAGGGGTTCTAGGCAGGGAGGCCCTCCCCACTCACGGAAAGAAGCTCTCAGAGGATCTGCCCTCCTGCCTGTGAAGGCTGCTGTGGGAAGTGGAGCCTGGAGCTACTGCCAGCATCTCGCATCAGCCCGGAGCTGGGAACCAAGCGGCTGAGGATGGCGGCACAAGGGAAGAGGTGAGGTCCCCGACCACATCTGTGACCGTAACCAGTCTGCACTGCCTTGTTTTGTGAGGGAACGTAATTCTGTCCTGTTTCTCTCTGCCACCCAATGCTAGAGATTATTAGGAGCCTCATGGAGGCAGGGGAGGGTCAGCCGGGTAAGAATGGTGCAGACAGACCTGTATACCCTCATTCATTCACTCATTCAAAAAAGGGTTTATCAAGTACTTACCATGTACCAGATGACTTCAAGGGACCGGGGGCTTTTATACTTAGGCGTGCAGGTCCTCAAACTGGTGTGCCGGCGAGTGGCCCCATGCATATCCTGAGAGTCCACACGGGCCTCTGTGCATGAGTCATCTGTTTCGCTGAAGTGGGCCCCAGACATTTAAACGGGTTTCTCCATTTGTTTTTCCTGAAGGACCTTGCAGAGCCTTGAGATCGTGGGCGCTGAAGCTCTCTATGGCATGTGGCCTTGGGCCGTCACGGAGCTGTCTGGCCTCCGGTCACTCATCTCTGGAGAGGGATAACAATACCAGCAGCCTCCTAGGTCTGATGGGTAGCTGAGAGGATTCTGGGGGCTAGCACATCAAACTCGCCCATCATGGGGGGGATGGAGCAGGCACACGGGGGACGCTCATCAGTGAGCACACTGGGGACTGGCTCCTCCTCGTTTCAAGCACCTCCACTTCATAGGGAGAGTGTTGCTGCCAGACCACAGGGGCGGCCAGGGGGGGCTAGAGAAACGGCAAGCGTGCGTCAGTCCCGCTGCTGCCTCAGGCCTGTCTGTTCCTAGAACTTCCACAGATTAGTGGTCCTGGGATGCCTGGAATAATTATTTGAAATGAGAAAAGAGGTCAAAATAACAAATATAACACATGTTACACAATCCAGAAAAACAACATAATATTTGATTAAGTAACGGCCTGGCAGCTCCCATGCACTTCCGCTCGGTGAGGACCACGCAGGAATGCACCTCGAGAGACGTCGTGTGCCGCGGAGCCGGGGAACCCGCCTCCTGATGCCCACCCAGCCTCTCCTGGCCAGGTGGCCCTGCACCAGAGGGGACCTCACATCTCCATGCCTCCAATTCCTCATCTGTAAAATGGGCCACTGCTGCTAAGTGAGCTCCCTCCAAGTGTCATGGTGAAGGTCAAGTGGCAGCTCGGACTGCCAATGTTTGAGCTCGCCTCTGCTGTTCTCGTGACACAAGTGCCCACCCTTCTTCAAAAAAGCAGGACAAACTAGAATGGCAAGGGGACTAGAAAGTGAGCGGGGACTGAGGCCACCCCAGCAATTGTGCTGGTGAGTTGGCACAAACAGCACAAAGAAAGGGTGGGAGGGACGTTTACTTAATCACAGAGGCGGTGTCTCACAGAAGCAGGCCCTGAGACTAGCATTGGAGACAGTGGCCTTGACAAGGTGGTGCCCCAGGAAGCCCTGGAGGGAGTGGAGAGGGCCCGGGCCTTAACTCCGTCCAGGAAAAAAGGAGCAGCGAGCCAGCATCCGCGCCCTCTGAGGGAGCCTGGACTTGAAAGGCAGGCGCGAGTGTCCTTCCACCTTGTGGAGTCGGCTGCACGTCCGTCCCCTGCCCGCGCACAAAAACCTCTTTATTCCTCAGACACCGAAGGAGCCCTTTTCCACCAGCTCCACAACCTCCTCCCCAAAGTGACATTTCTTCAGAGGCCCCTTCTCAGCCTGGCCTTTTAATCACCTGAGCGCCCCAGGCCCGTCAGGCCCCCGCCCAGTGGGAGAGCAGTTGGCACTGGCCTTGCCCCACACTGAGGGCCCTGTGTGCCCGAGAGGGCTGGTTCTCACCCACTGCAGCTGCACGGGCTCAGGTTTCAGCCAGCCACCAATTTCCTTTCCCTGACGGCCTCTGAAAGCCCCGGTCAGAAACTCTCCACCTTAGCCAGGCTTCCGCTTGCCTGGTGGCTCCCCTCCCTTCCAGGAACAAGGTTGCTGGGGGAGCCCAGGACAGACAGACAGGCAACAGTCCCGTCTCCTTCTCTCTCCCTCCTCTCTCTGCCCCCTCCCTCTCACACACTCTTCTTTCTTTCCCTTGTTCCTCCTTTTCTCTCTTATGATCCGACTCAGTATTTATTATACTAACTCCTGATGTGGGGTGCATGGGGAAATTCCAGCCCATCAGAGGAAGAGGGGCCAGGGGGCCTCCGAGGGGATATGGGTGATCAACCCTGAAATATCTGCTTCAGCGGACATCCTGAAAGGTTTCTCCCTTGTTACCCACAAACATGCACACAGAGACATACATGCACACACACGGATGCGCACACACGGATACACACGTGTGCATGCACGCGCACATTCACAGGTATTTCCCGGTGGTATGATTTTCCCAGTCTGGGCTGATGAAGAGAGAAGCCCAGCCCAGCTGGCTGACACCTACTGGCAAGCCTGGGCCTTGGCTCATAAGGAGCCTCCAGGAAGGGTCTCCCCACCTCTCAGCCCCCAAGTCCTGCTCTTCCTGCAAGGCCAGGCCATAGCGACAACTCCTGCGGGAAGCACTCCTGATGCCAGCTCAACACTCAAAGGCAACTTGCAGTCCTCTATGTGTCCTTGCCTTTTGTCACAGAAATGTCCACACACAAACTCAGAAGTTAGCACGTGTCACTTTAAATACTACGGAAATAATAACACAGCCCCTCGCCAGGGGTCCTGAGTCCTGAGCCAGTGGGCTCCGGGCCTGATATGTGGCAAGAGAGACCAACCAGGCAGGGGACCCTTCGTGGGCCAGAAAACCAGCTTTTGCTCCACTCAGAGCAAAGCGAACTTGCCAGTTAAAAGGCGGAAGGTCCACCTGGATGGATGCTCACACAGCCAGGACGGACACTGCACCCTCTGTCCTCTGCAGGCCGCTACTGCAAGTGCACATGTGGACTGAGGGGCACAGCCCCCTCCTGCACCCTGGGCCATGGAAAGCCCAGTGGGGCTTCACATGCCCTTTCAGCAGCTGCCCAGAGTAAAAGAGACCCCGCATGCCTGTTCCTGCCTGGGTGTCAAGTACACTAGGGCGGGTAGGGGCCCAGCGTGTTACAGGCCATCATGTTCTTGTTATACTATTAGCAATTGCCCACCCTGTCGCCTCTATTCCCTCCAGTTCTGAGCCCGTGAAGCTGCTTCTGCAGAAGTTGGACCAAACCCTGGCTTGCCCCACACCCCCTCTCGGTTCCTGATGCTCCAGGCCTTCTGAGAGTCTGTGTAGCAGGCACTGTTCTTCTTCATACATAACCCCAAGCGGAGAGCTCTGGGTGCCTCCTCCACCCACTCCAGCCCTGGGCCCAGCCTGTCAACTGCCTGGAGATGCTCTGGGGTGAAGTGTCTTAATTTTGGTAGCTGGTAGTCCAACTGGGGGGACTCACCCTAACAGATCTACGCCCCCCCCCCACCTCCTCGGCCTCATCTACCATTGCCTCAAGCTCGCTCACTGGAATCATCCCCACGGCCCTCCTCGCCTTGGTCTCATGTGCCCCCTATGCTGGAAGGCCTCTCCCCCACGAGGCTCCTCTCTCACCCCCTTCGGGTCCTACAGCAAGTCCCTCAGCTCCAGAGGCCTTGCCTGCTACTCTGTTTAAAATTGCAGTTTCAGGGAAGTGAAGGTCTAAGACAATTCCTTGCCTTTCCATTAATAAATGTTTGTCTACCAAACCCTGCACTAGGCTCCGGAGTCCGAGCAGACAGCCAGATCTGAGTGAGCCTGTGGGCCGGCTGGAAACTGAGGCTTGCGTTCAATGTGCATTATTACTAACAACCCTGTAAGGCAGGTTTTACCACCTTGCTTACATGAATGCAAAAACTGAGGCGCAGAGGTGGGGAAACTGAGGCTCAGGGGCACACATGAACTTGCCTGAGGCTACACAATTCTGACTGAGTCCTGACCCTACATGGGGAGGGAGGCAGCAGCCAGCTGCGCAGAAGGCCTGCCGGCGATTCATCACGGAGAGTGTCTCAGGAGCCGTGAGACGGGGCGCAGTCAGGCAGGAGGTGATGGCGTTCTCAGCAGACGACAAGCCCCTGTGTGCACGAAAGGTACCCAGACAGCTATAATTTCTGTTAATGTGTTGCAGTTTAATTCATTTTAAATATGGGTGGGTGGGGGGTGCTGGACTTGACAATGAGTGAAATCCAAAGGGAAAGCTCCCCAGGGAGGAGCTGAGCCGCCCTGCACTCGTCTGGGTGGACGGGTAATAACAGATTGCAGTGAAATGTACCAAGTTCGGGGCCTCCGACACATCCCGACCTTCTCCAGCTTCAGTTTCTTCATGTGCAAAGTGAGAGTGTAATAAGATAATAGGTTTTAAATCACCAAAGATCTCGACATGATCTGACTTCACCTTGAACTATCAGGGTGATGGTAACAGCCCACACGTACTGAGGGGGGACTTTGCACCTGGCTGCACCTCACAGACGGACCTGGACCATCCTGCGAGCCAGCACAGCGGCGTGGGCACCACCCCTCCGCAAGGACCGGGAGGCTGAAACACAGAGAGGTTAATTACTTTCTAGAGGTGGCACAGCAAGGAAACGATGAAGCCGGGGTGACACCCAGTGTGTGGCTGACCACCAGGCTTCGGAGAGTGAGAGTGGGGGTGGCTGGACACCTGGTGGTAAATTTCAGGCTGGAGGAGGAGAAGCCAAGGGGACAGCAGACACTGAACGTTGACATCCGTCCGAGGTGGGAGGCAAATTCCCAGGGGCATGCCATCCAATGAGAAAAGAAAAGAAACAACATTCTGATTAGACAGGAAAAAGTGAAAGTAATACTCAAGGGCACGGGACATGAGGCCCCTCCATAAGCATCTGTTGGGTCTATGCACTGGCAATGCACAGCACAAAAATGAAGCTCAGAAAGCAATTCCATTCACAGTGGCAGCGCTAGGATATAATACTTAGGAATAAATTTTACAAAAATGTGCATGAGTTGGAGAGTGAAAATTATTACTTTACAAAAGGAAATTGAAGAGGATGTAGATAAAAGAAGGGACCGCCTGTGTTCTCGGATTGGAAGACTCTCGTCGTTACAACAGTGCTCGCCCCACACTGAGCCGGAGCTGCAGTGCCGTTCCTATCAAAATTCCAGCAGGCTTCTTTTTTGGCAGAAATTGATAAGGCAATTCTAAAAATTTTATGAGGATGCTAAAATGTCTAAATTTTCTAAAACTCATTTGTGGTGATAATTGCACCACTTTTTAAAAATAAAGTTACTAAAATCACTGAAGTGCACATTTGCAATGATCAAATGTTATGATATATAAAATAGATCTCTGTGAAGTTCTTTGTACAAACTCCCAGGGCACCTCTGTTGAGAGAAGAAACTCATGGTTTCCACCCGGGACTCTTTGAACAACGACCTTCCCGCCCCTTCCTGCCGGGTCAGAGCAAGAGAGGTGAGAAATCCAGGTTCTTCTCTCCACCTAAAGAGGTGACAGAGGGGTCAGGGGTCAAAGGTTGGGGCTCTTTTGATGTGCTTTGTTGCTAGGGCTGTCATTTAATCCCAAGAATCATCTGACTTTAGGCTCCACTTGCCACTGTATCAGCTGTGCGACATCAGGCAAGACACTGACCCTCTCTGAGCCTCAATTATTTCAGCTGTAAATTAGAATTAATTGGCACACTGCACGCTGTGCTAGAAACTGGACCCCGGGCTCCTGACTTCCAGTCTAGAGTTCTTTCCATTAAAATTCTATGTCCTGTTCCCCTTTAGTCATTAAAGATTCCACGTCTTTCTGTAGCTAGTGAGAACCTGAGTTAGCCACAGTGATTTATAACGTGAAACGCTGCTCCCCCAGACAGAGGGGAAGCACCCAGCTCCCCCCACCCTCCTGCGATCCTCATGCCAGGTGATTCTCAGCTCCCACCCCAGGGGGTAAAAACACCCACACCTCTGTCGGCATGCCCTGCGACTCCCCTCAACCATGCCATTTCACCAGGACATCGTGTCCTGTGATTTCTGGTTCCCTCCAGATTCCCCCCAACCCCATGCACGCCCACCTCCTACGGAGCCTCCCTGCCCAGCCACCCTCACGGCTTCCCCTCAGCTGAGCACCTAAAACGAAGGCGGTCCCTGAGGCTCCAGCTGGAAATGTCGTTGGCTCTTACTTCCTGAACTATAGGCTTTCTCTCCTCTTCTCCTCTGGAGAAAGGGTCACCGTGGCTTACATTTCTTACTTTACATGACACTCCCAAGCTCCCTGGTGTCAGATCGTGGCGGGTGGCTCGTCAGAGATGGGAGTCTGTGGACTGGTTAGCTGGAGGAGAAGTGACCTCCTCAGCAGGCTGGAAGCAGCCTTCTTCTTGGCAGGAAGGCATGGAATAGAAGGCTTGCAGGAAGGGAAGGAAGAGAACAAGGAAAATCCAGGATGGTGCCAGGAGCCAAGGCTGCAGTCCCCTTGGCCAGCGGGGGCAGGTGGGGATGCATGTTGGAGAGTAGAGGATGCGGGCCGGGACCCCGAGGCAGCCCTGGCCCTGGGGCAGCTGGCAGCGAGGCCCCAGGGAGGCTGGAACGGCGGAGTCCCATATCCCCTGCGCTGTCCCCTACCAGTGACTGGTCTGATCAGGCTCCCTCCCCAACCTGCCATCAGCAGCTGGGAGTGAGAAGCCCTCCAGCTTGCGGAGCTGGGGGGTGGAAGCCTGGCGCTGGTGGGGCACTGAGAGAGGCTGCCACGAGCTCACTGTTCATTCCACAGATCATCACGGGTACCCACTACGTGTCGGCAGTGAGCAAAGGAACCGAAAAGGTTCCTGCCCTCTTGGAATTTATATTCCTGGGCAGGGGGAGAAAGGTGAAAATTAAAAATAATAATAATATAAGATGGGACACACGGGGCCAGGATGTGGAGCAGAGTGGGCAGAGTCAACAGGTAAGGGGCGGGGCACACCTGGCGGACCCTGCAGGACACTGGGAGGTTTGGGCCCTGCCATTCCAGAGGGGCGGGCGCTGGGCGGGAGCGGGGCGGAGGCTGGACAAGAGGAGCGACTGCCGTTCTGCTGCCCTCTGGCTTCCCTCCCACGTTTCTTCCAGCCCAGGCTACAGACACGTCATGGGATAAACTGACTCGTGGCAGAACCTGAGAGAAATTTCCAGCCAGGCCGGCCTGCCTTCGCACAGGGGATGAAAGTGAAGCCCTCCTCTTGTCTCCCCGCCCCACTCCTGCCCACCTTTCTCCCTGACCACCACCTCCTGGTCTTCCTCTCTCTTCCCTCCTTCTCTTCCTCACCCTTCCTCCCTGCCAGGGCTACAGAGCGGAATACTGTTCCCAACAAGAGAGGGTCCAAAACGCGGTACTCTCTCACCACCTCTTGGCAGCGGGCCTAGACCAGGATCAGCGAACTTCTTCTGGAAAGGGCTGGACAGTAAATAGTTTAGACCCTGAGAGCCAAGGTCCTGACCACTCCACTACCAGCCACAGATGCTACAGAAACAAATGGGCATGCCTGGGCTCCAATAAAGCTTTATTTACAAAAGCAAGTGGCGGGCCAGGTGTGGCCCACAGGCCCTAGTTCCTGATCTCTGCCATAGAGCACCCATTGAGCGTCGTATATTCGTGAGAGTGAGCTGAGGTCCTGAGTGACTCTGGAAGAAATAGTAACAATAATGGTGGCAATAATGACGCTGATGATACACGCTAAGGGCCAATTTTCTGCAGGGCCATTTTTCCATCTACTGGATATTTACGAAGCTTGGAATACAGTGATGAATGAGACCGGGAGACCCCTGCCCCAGAGCTTTCTGTCTGCGGGAAGGTTCCCAGACACCACACGCGGTCGGTGCTGTGTGCATCCCCATGTGACAGGTGAGACAACTGATACTCGAGGAACTGACCAATATGCCCACAATGCCACGGAGGGTGAGTGGGGCACACAGGTGAATCCTAGCCGTTCCTTACTCCAGTTGGACATCCACATGGGCCTCACATCCCACCCGGTATCGGGACAGCCCACAGCCACGAGGTCACGCCAGAAGATGGCCCCTGGTGGGCGCGGAGAGAAAGGCCGTGGGCCCGGCGCCTCCCGGAGCCCCCGCAGGAAGCAGCAGGCTCGCGTTGCTCCCGAGACACGTGACGCCTGCAGGACATCATCTCTGACACTCCTTTTTAAACAAAGACTTTCTTCTCTTGCCAATGTCTTCATCCTCAGACGGCAAGAAGCCTTTTGATCTATGAACTACATTCCTGGGCTCCTCAGGGATCCGGTGGGACGACGTGTGTCAGAGTGACAGGCGTCCCGATCCTGGCACCACAGATGACGGACGTGCCTTTGACTAACAGGGCGTAAGAAACTCGGCGTGGCCCCGGCCTGGCCAGCCGGTGCCCGAGTGGGGAGCAGGCTCACGGGCACAGCGGCGGGGCCAGGCGAGCCCCTGCCTGCCCCGCTGGGGGAACCCGCCGCAGCCCACACCGGGAAGCGCCTGGCACGCCGCTGAGTCATTCCCAGCAGCACCCCACGTCTCCCAGAGTCCAACCCACGGTGAGGATGGACCCCAGTCATCATGCTTCAGCCGAGGCCAATGGTGCAGGAGTTCCTTGTTGACACAAAGGCCCCAGCAAGAGAAAAGAATGGAAATTTCACCCCCAGACTCAGAGGCAGCAGGTCAATAGACTGAACTGGGTTGGAGTCGGCCATGCAAATGGGGGTTTGGAGCAGCCAGACATGATTGTGCCCAAGGAGCTGGCTCCAGGTGCCACCTGGGCGGAGGGCCCTGCCCCGGGAGTGACCCCCTGCCTTTGTCAGAGCTGTGGCTGCTCCCTCTCTCAGGCACGTCCCCACAGCCCACGGGTCTGTGGCTCCCACAGGCGAGGCCACTGTTCATAGGAGGCCATGCTTTGGGAACAGGGGGCCCGAGTGTTGGGCTGCAGGGGGTAGGAAGGGCCTCTCCCTGTCACATCATGATCTGTGACCTATTCACAGAGCTGCTAGGCCCAGCCCCAGGCAGGGGAGGGGTGGGGGTCGCCGAGTTTCCATGAAATCGCTCCCTCTCTGTTTACCTGCAGACTCACTTCCCCGACTGAGACGTGTTCTGATGACAGCCCCACCTTGCTCTCCAAAAAGCCAAGGCCCAGAATCCGTGGCGGCGAAGACCCCGCTACTGGGCGATGCTTGGCTCCACCCGGCTCCTGTCCAGTCTCTGCAGGTTCCCTTCTGGCAGTGCGGGGGAGGTGCCTTGCGGCTCCAGGAGGCCAGCCGCCAAGGGCCCACCGATGGTCAGTCAGACACCTTCAGACACGCTGGGTGTCCATGAACCCAGGGGAAGTCCCTGAACACACACAGGTGATGGCTCGTGTTCTGTCACTGCGGGGAGCTGCTCGTCCACCGGGGCCGCAGGAAGCAGGCGGCGCAGGCAGACCTGCCTGTGAGCAGCGTGGGAGCTGAGGGTGGCGCTTACATTGTTAGTGTTATAAACAGTAACACCAAGAACAATACAGGAGCATTGGTATGTGGTTCACAGAGTCTAAAGTATTTGTAATCTGCCCTTCACAGACAGTGTTCGGTGACCCCAGAAGAGGGTCTAATAAATAGGGGGGAGGGAGCAGTTGCCATGGTTTCCAGAACTCAGAAAGCAGGACTATGGGGAGGGCACTGCCTGTGAGGAGCCGTGTGAGGAGGAACGAGGCCAACTCATGGGACCCTGCCCCCATGGGGAGCTGGAGACCCCGACCTCCCAGTCCTCGCTCTTCCCCTGTCACACCAGGTCTCCGACAAGCCAAACCCACCTGGAAGTGGGGGTCAGGGGTCCCACTGATGGAGTGCACACAGGCTGGCCTCCCAGGACAGAGGACAGCGGGTGGGTGGGAGTGGGGAGCCCTGCAGAGTGGCCACGCACCCTGACTTTACCTATGAGAAGGGAAACCTCCGACTGGCCTCCGAGGTGGGCCTTCCTGCGCAGGGCCACTGGGTCTGCACGCCTGAGCAGGGAAGAGGACTCTGCTCTGCTCTGTCTGTCCCCGACCTCAAGCCCACATATCCACATGAGTTCAGCCGAAGCCCCAGCAAGCCCTGAACTTGCTTTGCCTCTGTCACTGGAGATCATCCGGTTCACTCTTCTACTTGGATTCTACACTCACTAAGCAGCCTTCTGAGAAAAATTCTACCTCTCATGCCATGTTCCTGCAGGGAGAAAGTGTGGTGGCCAAACTGAGGCGAACATCCAGCTTAGGCACAGTTTGGGGGCTGGTTATGAAGGTGTCATTATGACCAGCTGACACCAGCATCTGGCCCACGGTGGCCCCCTGCTCACCACACGCAGCACTCTGGCATCCTGATTTGCACATTGGTCTTTCGTGAGTCGGGTTAGTGTGAGTCACCCCTTCAGAGCGTGGGCACATCTGGGGCCCAGACTAGATCACATTTCTGAACCTACCCTAAGGGTGTAGTGACCTCCTTCAGGCCCTGCTTCCTGGGGGCTCTAGCTTGGCCCAGCTGGCCTTCCCCGGAGTCCTCAACCAAGCCTCCCCCAGACGGCCAGCCGGCGGAAGCAAGCTCCCCAAGGTCCTCCGTCAGAGTTCCTGGGGAGGGCTGAGAGCTGCATTTGCATCACTGCAAGGGATCAAGAATCAGAAAAGCAGCTCTTTTACAGAAACTACGTGATGGCCACTTTCAAATGTAAAAGAAAGTAAGGACTGTCTTTGAAACCTCGGAACAGGATGGGTCTGCTGTCTGTGGCTGCGTGGCGCACCGTTGCATGGAGGGTTCAAGAGCAGAAATGCAATACCACTGCTCTTGCATCTCCAGGGACGCTTTGGCCTTCAGAGGGGAAGGGTCCCCACCGAACGCTGCAGACACATGACCCTGAGCACAGTGGGGCTGCCAGCTCGCAGGCCACACAGGCTGGCGGGGCACCGGCACAGGCTCAAACCCTCTTGTCCAATATACATAGGGTGGAGTAGGGGGAGGGGCTTAAAAGAAATAATCTTTGAAAGCCACTGAGCTCAGTGGCTCCTGATGAACAGAGAGGAGCAGGCTGAGGGGTGGTCACGGGTACCAGGAAGAGGGGCCCTGCCATGTCTCATGTGCTCTCGTGGAAGTTGTTTGCTGATGGGATAGGAATTGTCACCATTATCACTCTGCAAACACAGGGCTGGCGCCTTTTCCCCAAAGGAGTACCAAGTTCCACCTTTTTCCTGGCAATTCCAGGGGAGACTGAGGGGTGTCTCAGTGAGAGAGACACCACGGAGTGCCACCACATACAGGCACTTCGGGGTCACGGCTGCCGGTCGCAGTGCCAGCCCCTCAGGGCTGCCACAGACCCACATGCAGGATGCCTCCACCTCGGAGCAGGTCCTGGGGAGCCCAAAGCTGCTCCCAGCACTCATGGCCTCATTACTCCCTCCCACGCTGACTCTGCGCTTGGCCATGCACCTGCTGTGGCAGATGAGACGTTGCCCAATCTGAGAAAGCAGAGGCTTGCTAAGTGCTTGCACACCATGGCCCCAGTGGCCCGGCTGTAAGGAAGCAGAGGCATTTCTGCTGGAGGGAGAGAGCCCAGTAGAGGGATTGGGGCAGAGACCCACGGGAGGGCGGGGGCAGCCTGCATGCTGAAGCACCACGGAGCTGGAGCTGAAGGTAGCCAGCCAGGGACCCCTGACACTGTGGGCGGAACCCCCACCTGGGCAGCCCACGGAGTCATAAGAAACACAAAATCATGGCGTAAAGCCATTAAATTGGGGGGTGGCTTCTTAGGCAGCAGCGGGTAACTGAGGCAAATGCCCGCACCACTCCCTGGGAGTCGGGAGGACCTCGCCTCTTTAGCTCATCTCTAATTGCACCGAAAATTACAACCTCGTGGCAGCAGCCAGCGGCCCCCTCCTGGGCTATGCCTTTGAAAAGGAATGCCAGGAGCCTGGACGACCCAAATTCTGACCACCTCTGCACAAGCAACCATGAAGAACCGCCACCATCAGTCATGGTATTTGTGCTGCCGGAGTTCAATGGCCCCGTTGTCACTCCTTGTTTTCCCTGCCCTCCATCATCGGCTGCAGATCCCTGGCTGAGCTGCCCGAGCTGCGAGTTGTGATGTCAGGACCCACTAGGGCAGTTAGTGACCAACCCAAAGTCAATAACCCACACAGTGGCCCTTTGACTTGGGGAGTCCCGGGGGCTGCTCGCTGGTGGCACTGGAGCTATTTAAGAACACTGCCTGCCTAATTGCATGGCCCTTTTCTGCTGACAGGGCTTGCAGTGGGGGTGGGACTTGGTGATGGAGTGACTGGGTCCCCCCACCCTCACCCCCGGTCTAAATCTGGGAGGAGGCTCCCCCATCAGGAGGTGACTGCAGTACTTCTTTAGCGTCCGATGTGTGCCACGCACTGTGCTAGGACATTTGCACACAGGACGGCATTTTTAATGAAAGCGCCCTCCACAGGGGATCTGTAGAGTGGTGGAAATATTCTGTGTGACACTGTAAGTGTGGATACGTGACATCATGGACTTGTCCAAATCCAAAGAGTGTAGACCACCAAGAGTGAACACTGTGGACTTCAGTTAATAAGAATGGATCGATATTGGTTCACCACTTGTTGCAAATGTACCTTGCTAATGCAAGGTGTTATTAGTGGGGTAACTGCGAGGGAAGAGGAGGGTGTGTATACTATCTGCTCAATTTTCTATAAACCGAAAACATCTCTAAAACACATTCAATAGGAAGGAGGGAGGGAGGAAAAAGCTGCAAAGTTTTGAGGTTTTGGAGGGTTTCCCCAGACCCATCTAGTCTGTTGGGTATGAGCCTTACAGTGCCTAACACAAGGACTTGGGCTCCTACGGGAAGGACAGGGTGGAAAGCAGAAGGCAGCCAGTTAGGAGGCTGTTACTATGATCCAGGTGTGTCATGAAGGTGCTGGGGGTAAAGTCAGCACCTCCAGGGACTGGGGCAGGAGCATGGAAGAGAGAGGTGAGGGCCCCCAGCCTGTCTTGTTGGAGCTGTGGCCATGTTATGACTGGGGCTCATATTATACGGTCACTTGGGACGAGTCATTTTTGCAAATAAAATAAATACCAATAACTTTACCTACATAGTATACTCAGTTCAAATCCTATGAGTGGTGTTCCAAGAACTAACAATTTATGGAAGCAAAAGAAACCCTTAAATTTGCAATTTTGACACATGATTCTGTGCAGTGCCGTTAACACTTCTAGAAGATCTGAACTTGGCATTATTTCTGGTGTGTGAGTATTCACTGTTAGGTGCTGATCTTCGTAAATACTTCAACAGAAGAAATTTGAGCAGAAGAAGTGGTGAATATTGCTGTTGAAGACTCCAAGTGGAATCAGGAAACTGATCTTACCTGAATTTGCAAAAGCCAGTCTCAATGGCAAAACCATAATCTGGCCAGCAGACAACCTTTTTTCACCATTGAAACAGGAAGTGACCTCTCGTGAAGTGACAGGAACCTGACACGCAAGTCGCAGGTGTTCTTCACGTCCTCTCAGCTGCCCAACCGACGTGAACGCCAAAAAAATTTTTTTCTGCATCTGGATTTGAACATTAAGACTTTCAGATAGGGCCAAAGGGCTGTGTGTTTTAAGATGCCATTATTAAGATTAAGTTTTCATTACTAAATATTTGTGGGACTTCGAAATTTTAAATGATTTTTATTTGACATTTATTTTGTGTTAATGTGTCTTTCTATTAATATTTTTATCATCAAACATCTGAATCAGGTACAAATTAATGTAAAATGCTATCAGGTATTGAATTATGTAGTTTTTTTCAAAATATATTGATCTAAAACAACAATAAAGTATGTATTTATCATTATATTTTTAACTAAAAAAAAAACCCTAAAACTTTTCATATAATCTCATCACAGAAAAATGATTTACTATTATGGCTTCTCATTCTTACTCAAACCACATAAAGTGCTGTGGAAAATGTAGAATAATTTACGATTTCAGGAATTCCTGCCATTTCCCAGGAATTCTGATATGTCGTTCCCAGATCCCAAAGATGCATATCTGTTGAGAATCTGGAAGGCCTAGCCTGGATTGAGTAGCAGGAGCCAACAGGGGTCAGAGGATTGGACGGGATGCGGACCCGGAGCAGGGCTGCCTGAGAGCGAAGAGAACGCACGTCCTAGAGACGGCAGCCCCGGCCAGCAGCCGAGTTCTTTGGCATTTGCATGAATGATCAGAAAAATTTAAAAGAATGGAGACAGGGCAGACATCTGGGTTGGGAAGACCCACATTCTCCTTCAATCTCGCCCCCCACTGCAAGCTCATAGGTGCAATGGTGCCTTTAGGGGTGCCCAGGGAAAGGGGACCCTTTAGATAGGGCTTCTCTCCAGCTGCTGAGGGTGGGGACACAGTCTGGCTGGACCACTCAGGCCACGCAGGTGGCCGCCCCTCCAGACAGACACGGGCACGCCCCACCCGCCCCACCACACACAGGCTGGGGAAAGTGGGTGGGCTAGCTCTCCATGCTCCGGTCCAATTTGGCCCCAGTTGGGCAGCAGCTTCCCAAGCCTTGTCTGCAGGGCCTCTGAGCGGGCTGGATGTGAGGCCCTGCGTAAACACACGGTATTTTTCTTTGAGGCTTATGAGCGCTTATCCATGTCATAAATTGTCACCTACTTCCAGTGAGGGATTCCAGGCCTGCATTTCCAGGGAGGTCTCAGCTCTCCCAGGCATGGGGGAAATGAGGGCTCCTGATTAGCTTGGGGGGAACTCAGAACAGCTCCCACACAGAGGCCCGCGGAAAACGTGAGGTCCAGGCAAACTGGCTCTGTGCGCTTGCCCACTCACTCACCCACTCAGCAAACACTTGGCAAGTGCTCCCTCTGGGTCAGGCCCGTGCTCGAAGCTTCAGACGTACAAAGAACACACAGTGCAGGCAGGAAACAAACACTTAAAAATGAGGCCATCTTTCAGAGACACCCACTGAAATACTAGTGGATGAAAACGATAGTATGTCTGGGATTTGCTTCGACATCCCAGATTGTGAAGGAGGGCCGTGGGGGGAGAGGGTCTCTGGGGTGGGTGATCTGTCCACCTTTAAGTAGAAATTCGGTAGAAATTGTGACACGGAACGTTAACAGTCGTGACGGGGCCGTGCAGCGTGAGAGCTGCAAGCCAGAGGGTTCAGCCAGAATGCCTGGCTCAAAGCTCAGCTCTGCCATGTGCCAAGGGGTGTGGCCTGCGACAAGTGTCATAGCCTCTTTGTTCCTCAGTTTTCTCATCTACAAGGTGATGCTGGTGCCTATCTCGCTGAGCTGTGGGGATTAGAGGCATCGTGTCTGTGGAGCCCTGGCTGCGTGCTCGGGAAGGTCGGCGCTCAGTGCATTCCCTCTGCCTGCGTGAGCCTCTCCGTTGCCCAGATGATGTCACCGAGGGTCAGAGTGGTGGAGAAACATGCTCGAAGCCATGCAGCTGGGAAAATGCTGGAGCCAGGATCGGAACCCTGATCCGAGGGGCTCCCAGTTCCTTTCCTCTCCAATGTAGGGTTGAAAACAGTGCAGCAGGAGGACCCGGTCTGCCGGGATGGATGCAGCTGGTGGGCAGCAAGGGGGGGCCCTCAATAGCCCTGAGGCCTCACCAGGGGGAAGGCCTCCTTCCTCAAGCATGCCAGCACCTGCCCCTCCCTAGTGGGTCTAGTAGGGACCGGAACCTGACCAGCGTCTGGTGCCTTTGTCCCCGAGAAGGAGTGGTTTGGGGCAGACTCTGCCTCCAGGAGCTGGTTTTGCCACTTGGCCTGAGCTGATCTGTCCAGCCGCACTGCCTCCGGTGGTCCCTGCTGGTCTTTCAGGTCCTAACTTAGATACTACCTCCTCCAGGAAACTGCCCCCAGCGCCCACCCACACTGGCAGGTCCTCAGAAAGTCAAACACAGAATCAGCACGGGAGCTGCAATTCCACTCCCGGGTTTAGACACAAGGGAATGAAGCAAAAGTTTGTTCCCAAACATTCATAGCAGCATTCGTCTTAATAACCAAAAATACAGAAAACAGCCCAAGTGTGTCCATCGATAGGTGAACGGATAAGCAAATTGTAGTAAGTCCACGTGAGGGAATATCATTCAGCTGTTAAAAGGAATGGGTCTGTGCTACTATGGGGCTGAGGCCTCAAAACATGCAAAGTCAAAGAAACCAGTCCCCGAGGACCCATAGTGTGCGTTTCCACTCAGGGTGTCCGGGACAGACAACTCCGCGGGGACAGGAAGGAGACCAGTGGCTTCCAGGGGCCGGAGGAGGGGGAAGGGCCGTGACTGGTAATGGGCACGGGGTCTCCTTTCGGGGAGCCAAAAAGCCTGGAAGTAGATAGAGATGGTGGTCCCACTGAACTGCCACCGGATCGTTCACTTTTTAAAAGGTTCATTTTATGTTGCGTGGATTTAACCTCAGGGATTTTTTTTTTAAAGGCAGAGTGAAGTCTGGGACAATTCGAAGCCCTGGAAAGTCCATTATTCCATTCCTGACATTATATAAGCGTGAGGCTGGCGATAGGAGGGGCGGCGGCGCAGGCAGCTGCGCTGGCCGGGAGCGCAGGGCGCGGCTTGAAACGCTCGTGGTTTAAAGTAACAGGAAGCCTGAGCAATATCATAAATCAGGATTTTCTGACTGGGCTGCTTGTACTGAGCAGGACAAAGTGTATTGAATGTCCCGAGGAGGTGTGAGTCCCGATCGCCAGGCCCTGCCAGGGGAGGCCCCTAATTTGACACTGGCCTCCAACTGAAAGTCGCTCAACGAAAAATTAGGTTTCAACAGTTTAACGAAAATCGAGCTGGAACTGGCATTAAACATGAGCCAGAGGATTTCGGTAACTGCAAGGAAAACACAGACAGACAAATGTCTCGCGTGGCTAAAGCCATTGGGGGGATATTTCCTCTTTGGGGGGCTCACTTACAGGGCTCAGTGCTACAGCTGCAGGTGACCGTGCCGCCTTGGGGGCGGGCTGCGCCTTCCCTGCTTCTGGCTGCTACCTGAAGCCAGGGTGCTCTATCCGCCCACCTCTTCATCTCTTTTCCTCCTAGCCCATGTGGGCTCAGAGACGACGGCACTCAGAGACTGGACCCTAATATTTCTGCATCCTGGTCGGCTGGAAGCCAACACATATGGTTCTATTAAATCCCAGCCTCTTTCCTGCAGCCCTAAGGATGTAAAGCTGGAACTGGACTTTGGGAAGGTCCCACATGTGCCCCCTGCGCCATCTCCCTCTGAGCTAAAGTTTTCTCATCTGGACAGTGGGTACTGATACCACCTTGTCAGCTGTTCTTCCTTTGCACTCTGGTCCCTCTGCCTGGCATGTGCCCTTTTCCCTTCTGCCGTGGGCCAATTCCATCATCCTTCAGGTCTCACCGTCACCCTGAGTCTCTCAGGCTGCCTGGCCTGATCCGTACACTGGGCTAAACCCCTCGTTCTACTCCCACCTGTGCTCCCCTGCTGTCAGTCTGATGCTGCCTGGAGTTGCTTGTGTATGGGCTCAGGCGGATGATCCAGGATAACCTTCCCTTCTCAAGATTATTAACTTGATCACATCTGCAAATTCCCTTTTGCCATGTAAGATAACACATACATAAGTCCAGGGATTAGGATGTGGATGTCTTTGGAGACATTATTCTGTCTAACACAGGTGAGAAAGCTGTTCTCACATCTCCATACAAAACAGACACAAGTTACAGCCCCATGGAACTGACGCTTGTAGGGGAGAAAGATACAAAACAATTGCATGAGTAATTGCTCTAAGGGTGGCAAATATTTCTATCTCAATAATGACAGCGATGAATATATATGTATGGATCTATAAAGATATACATCCACATATTTCTTTCTTTTTTGAGGGAGCACTTACTATATACCAGGCATTTTGTCAAATACTCACAGACATTAGTACATCTCAGGAACGATATTAGAGGGCGGGTCTTGTTATTCCCACCTAACACAAGTGGAAACTGAGGCTTTGGAGAGTTATGACTGGCCTGTGGTTCTTGCGTATATGCAGATGCCTAGGCTGGGTTCTTGGCCGCTGTGCTACAAAGGGAACACAAGTTCTCGTTCACAACCACATGCTGTAACGGAGGTCCAGGTGATGCAAGAACTATTTGTCCACTTCTTAATTGCCTAGGAGAGGAAGAGAGGGCCCAGACATGCCCCAGGCGAGCAACTAGCCCACCTGAACCACTTGAGCCAAGAAATCAAAAACTGCTGCCGATGGCATTGTCAAAAGCCTGCAGCATCGGACTGGGTCTCAGATCACCCCTGGGAAAGGTGTTTTTCTCTTTGGCTATGAACAATGTTTCTTATTATCTTGACTCTGATTCTGAAGTGTATTTCTCCTTTCTCGACTGAGGATTGTTTCATCGTCCATTCCAGCTCTCAGAACATCCAATACTTTCACTGTTCACTCCCCAGTTGTTTTGGTTATCCAGAGCTCAGACATCCGGACCTCACTGGAAAATGAGGAAGGAAGGATGGAGGGTCTCTGAGTACCCCAAACATATACAACAGGTTTGTAACAAACTGGGTTCTTTTATCCATAAACAGATTAGAATTATCAGATGAGAAAGGAAAACAGGAAAGGACCATCGTGTGTAATGGACTCACTGATGTTGGTGGCTTCTGATGACACAATGAGTATCACAATAAAGGCAATAGGGCAACAATGAAGACGAGAGTATAGCTGTCAGGAGACATATAACTAGGAGACAACAAGTCCTGCCCACCTGAGCAGTCCCAGAGGGCATTGCGGCATCACACAGAAACAGGCATTTCCGTGTCCCTCTGTAAAGTCCAAGGCGAAAGCTCAGACCTCAGCCAGGCTGACTTTCCCAGGGGAAAGCAGGAAGACACGGTGAAACTGGAGGCAGGGACGGGACGCACATCTCACTTCAGTCTGGGGCAGCTGTGGGCCTGCCACACTCGTAGGCTTCAAAAGAAAGAAAACTCCCCAGGTCCTGACCCACTCAGGGCGACTGGGGGAAGGGACTGCTGCCCGAAAATGCCAGGGGCCACGTGGGGGCCCTGTAGGTTGTACATTTGGTTCGCACAGCTATCCCATGGGGTGAACACAGCTCCCCTCATTTTAGAGGTAACAGAACCAAGCTGGAGACATGGGAAGTGAGCCACCCAAGGTCCCAGTGATGGAGAAGCGAGGGCTGTGGCCCAGGCCAGTCTGACTCAAAGCCATGGGTTTTTCCCAATGCCTGTTTCTGCTTGCCCACCTGACCAGAACAGGAAGACTCACGTTGACGGGAAGGTTACCCTCTCCTGAGCTGTTTCATTCTGCCCTGTTTTAGTTCAGGGAAATGGCCGCAAGGCAGGCTAGATATGAATCTTCTCAAACCTCCACATTAAAAACAACAATGACATGAATTGCAACGGGTTGAAATTCATTAATTAGGTTTAAGTCTACAAGTTTACAATGATTTAACAAACCTAATTGGTCACCTTCTGAGAATGACAGCGAATCAACTTATCATCTTGAGAACTAGGTAAATAAAAGAACCAGTCATTTGCCCTCTCTCCTATATGAACTGTCCCACTGGGTGACCAAGTGGCAGACAAGGGGAAGTGTCTCTGTATAAACTCATTCCAGCTAATAAATGAAAACAAGAAAATGTAATTAGAACAGTGCTTTTTGGCAGCCCCTATTGAACTAATGGAAAGCCATCGAGCTTCAACAACTGCTAACATCAAAATAGAGCGGAAATAGAGAAAGAACTTGCAGAGAGAAAAATCAGAACTCTCCTCAGTAGTCAGCAGAAAGACAAATTCTGGAAACACACAACAGTGACTTTAGCTCCAACAAGTGTGTGTTTGTGTGTGTGTGTGTGTGTGTGTTTGTGAGAGAGAGAGAGCGAGCGAGAGAGAGAGAGAGAAAATGTACCTGGCAAGTGTCAACAATATGCTGATACTTGACTGGGATAAATTACCTTTTCTCATGCCTTGGAAGCAGACTTTTAAATAACCAACAAGGAAATAAAAACCCCACCATTAATCTAAAAATCTCTTCTTATTTTCATAATGGTCTCATCAAGTATGAATTACAAAATTGCATTTAATATTCACATTCCATGACCAGGGCAATTCCATTGTCCTTTATATCTATTTTTGGTTTCGATCCTTGAGGCAACTAATATTCATTTTCAGGAAACGAATCTCTGAAAACTACACCAGCTTTTGTACTAAATGCAAAGCAAGTGCGTGCGGGCTCGGTGTTTCCGAGCAGCGAGGGCTGCAGCCAGCACGGCTCACCCTGCGTCCCTGACATCTGCGAGTCCACAGCAGAACTCATGCTTCAGGAAAAGACCCCTGCCCTAATTAGATTTTACTTGGCTTATTAGTAAATCTCATTCACTGACTTAATGAGAAACAAAAGTCATGTGATAAAAGAGTCAAGAGCAATAAAATGTTAACTAAATTTATACAGCAGAGGGCTTGAAATTTTCCCTCCATATCAGCAAAACTGAAATCCACAGTGGAAACAGGAATTGCTATAAATGGCTTCAGACCTAGGCAGGGGGACCTTTTTATATTCAGGATGTAGCTAATTCCAGAGAGAGTACACACAATTTAGGCATTTAAAGTGCTAGACGTGTCCAAATCTTTGCTAATTGGGAGTAGGGATCATAGCTAAGATTTATTAAGCACTTCCTATGTGCTGAGCTAGTCTAATAACTTTAAATGCATTAACTCGTTTAACTTCATGAGGCAGGCTATTATCACTGCCAGTTTGCAGGTGGGGAAACTGAGGCTCAAAGGTGAAGGGACTTCCCCAAGGTCACTCAGAAATAATCGGCAGTGATGGAGTCCAAACTTCAGGACAAGAGCCGGAATCCAGCCCTTCCAGGACTCCTGACACTTAAAACTCAACGGAAGTATTTTGCATACTCTTTTGTTCAGAAATTAGTTTTTGAACTGTTATAAAATAACTAAAAAAGACAATTGCATGTTGGGATTTCCATGGATGTCAGTGGAAGCTTGAACATGAAAACTCTGTTAACTACGTTTTTATCAGTTTTATCGCAGTATCTGAATTTCGATCACTATCAGAGGGGAGGCTGAGGTCCTCATGTTTCTCCAAGGGGAGCACGGGCTTTAGAACTTGAGGTCAAGATGGAATTCCACTGCCCGGCAGGACATCCTTATGTGGCAAGTCAGCCTTACCCGGTGCGGCCCTGTAGCCACTACGACACGAGAAGAAAAGAGATGTTCACAATGAGCACACCTGCGGTTTGGATGGAAATGGGTACTTTTAATGATTTTCTAAAAATTTTCCAATTATAGTTGACACGCAGTATTGTATTTGATTTTGGTGTACACAGCATAGTGATCAGACATTTATGTAACTTACGAAGTGATCACCCGATAAGTCCAGCGTGGAAATGGGTACTTTGAGTAAACAGGTGTACTCGTAATTTGCAATGGGCTTGCTGAGCTCTGGTCTCACTTGGTTGCCCTGGGAGCTCTGAGAGGGCAGCATCGTTATGGTCTCAGCTGTTGGAAGGAAAAGCCCAAGGTGAAAGGACAAACCCAGGTCCAAGTAAGGATGGAGCGAGGTGCATTCACCCCGAACTTCTTCAAACCCCACATTCCTCCCACCGCACGGCAGCACTTCTGCTAAGCCTTTCAGCAAAAGCCCATGAGGGCATTGGAATCCAGCCGGAGAGAAAATTACTTCTGCATGGTCCAAGCCATGGAGGACATCTGGATGTGCAACTGCTTAGCCTCCTCTTCACCCTCAGACACCTCTCCCCTGCAGGTCAGGCAAGGGGCCCAGGCTGGGCCAGTCGGGTGGAGCGTTAGCCACTGGAGCCAGCGCTCGGATGGACTGCATGGCTTCCTGGTGCCAAGAGGCCAGATGCCGGCTGGCTCCCTCCTTCCTGGAGTCTGAATGTACAGTTCTTCC
This sequence comes from Glossophaga mutica, assembly GCA_039655065.1. Taxonomy (NCBI): domain Eukaryota; kingdom Metazoa; phylum Chordata; class Mammalia; order Chiroptera; family Phyllostomidae; genus Glossophaga; species Glossophaga mutica. The sequence continues at coordinate 30,028,692 of CM077315.1, forward strand.
TTTGCATCTGTCAGTCCCAGTATCCTTCTGATAATCCTTGTTCTTGGTGTATCATCCCAGTTGGAGAATGAGTTGGGACTCCTGGCTGCAAGGACCAGAAACCCCTCTCAAACCAGCCCAACCCAAAGGCTGTTTATTGGTTCCCTCAACGGGAAAATCGATGGGGTGGGCCTGGCCGTCGTCATGCTGGGGTTGGGACATCCTACTGAACTTGTCGGGACGCTGTCTCTCCCTCCCTGTACCTCTTGGTGCTGGCTGTCTTGATTTTGTTCTCAAGTAAACATTATCTTCAGTAGTATCAGGTCTTCCTGGTTCATAAAACCTGGGTCCAAAGGAGGGCACGTCTCTCCCTGCAGCTCTGGGTAAGGCCTCGGGAAGACAGGCTTGCTTGGAAGAGTCCCATGTCCGTCTCCGTCTGTTACTCTGTGAGGGAGAGGTGTGGAGAGCCCCGAGTGGCCAGGTCTGGGTCACGTGCTGTCTGTCCGTGGGCCAGGAATCAGAGCCAGCCTCACCCGAGATGCACAGATTACTATGGAATGAAGTGCTGGCTCTGCAAAGGAAGTGAGGCCAAACACAGAATCCCACAAAAATGTTAGATAGGACAAGGGTCTCAGGGGCTGGGTGGTTCTTACTAAATCCTATTCTTGCTAAATATTAAAACGTAGCACAGTATTTTGCAGACCAGCTGTAAACAGGAGGGGCTTGACAGGAACTCAACCAGATAAGTGAAGCCAACTGCAAGGAAGAAATAAGTGTGTAACGGACCGAGTAGTGTCTATAAGCAATGGCTCAGCCTCCCTGCAGGGAGACAGAGCTCTGAATGCGGTCCCCTGTCTCCTTCAATCACTGCAAGTAAATAAAGCTACTTGAGTGGGACGCCCCAAGCTTCGAATTCCTTGAGTTCGGTAACAAAACACATGCTCCCCCAACAAAAACAAGATCACGCCAGTTAAACCCAAGGGCCCATCTGAGGCCAAGTGCTCCGAACACACTCAGAAGGTCAGAGATTCTGAGATAAAGTGAGCACATGGAGGGTCAGCATAGCCAAGGAGCTTCCAGAAGAGACATCCATGGGATGCGCATAACGTGCCTGAAAAAGAAGGACGACCTTCCCGGCACCATGAGGGCAGCTTCGGGCTCCACTGGGGATCTTGAGAAGGCCTACCTTCCAGCTCTGGTGAGCGGAGGGAGAGATGGTCCTAAAAGAACAGCACGTCCAGGTCATGGTCATCTGAAGCGGCCGGAAGGAGGTAAGAGAACCCTGGCGAAACCGAGGAGCCGCTTTCCCTCAGGAATAACTGGCGTTCACGCCCTTCCAGCAGAAAGAAGATGGTGTGAACTCTGAGGTGCTGTCCGCAGGGACCGAAGCCCGGGAGGGTCAGTGACCCTGCGGGCGTCTCATCCTCCTGGGTGTTTCTCCTCCAGACCCTGCTGACTAACTGGTGCTGTCAGCCTCCGAGACATCTGTCCACAGGTATTTGATTTGCCTCCTTTCCAAACTACACGCAGATCCACCCTTCGGGACAACCCAAAAGGGAGCCTGGAAAACATGGCTGGCCACAGCTCCTGGGAACCGGATGCTCACCTGTGTCCAGCCAGGCAGCCGGGCTCCGTCAGGTGGCACGACAGTGGGACGGGTTCTCTAGTCCCCTGAAAGAGCCCCCAGAAGATGAGCCCTGCTTCCCACGGTGGCGACCTGCCCTTCAATGGCATCTGCACCGGTCCCTGCCCTTCCTGTCCTTTAACACACCGTGGGACCCCCTATCTGAGGTTTGCTCTGGGACGGGGAGGATCTGTGTCCGTCTTGTTCCCTGCTGAGTCCCCAGTGCAGGTAGTAGATGCTCAATAAATTTGATTTGAATGGTGAACAAATTAAGATGCCTCGGCCTTACCTTCTGAGAATCAAGGCTCAATGCTCTATGGTCCGGTAGGGACAGGCTGATTTACATGTCAGGGAATTTCCTGGAGCGAGAGAGCAAATGACCTGCCCAAGGGCCCAGAGTCCGTAGCTGAGGAGCATCAAAGACTCAGACCGTCCGTGGGCATATTCCCATTTTAAGAGAAAGAAACCCAATCCACCTACGTTAGCAAAGGGGGTTCTAAAGATAAAGACACAGGGTGTGTCTGGAAGCCAGGGCGGCGCTGTTGCAGGAGCTGGAAGGCCGGCGTGGCCCCTTCCTCACTGCTTCGGCGTCTGCCTCCTGTCTGTGGGAGCCGGCACGTCTGCTCCTTGCCCAGAGGGGAGCAGGGCTAGGCCCAGGCCACGGGTGTGCATGTCTCCCCGGGGAGGACACCAGCCCAGCCTAGACGCCAGGGGTTCTGATGCTGCAGACCCCAGCCAGCCCACTGTGGTCAAAGGGGTGGACTTTCACGACCCAAGCACTGCTTCCCCGCCATGGGGGGCGGGGCAGGTGTTACAGGCTGGCTTGGGGTCTCCTTCCCCCACCTGGCCACCAGCTCGCAGCCTGCCCGCCACCCTGTAAACCGTCTCCTTTCCATCCTCGTGGTCTTTCTGCCATCTCCACACACCACGAGTCACACACACTGGAAAACCTTTGCTTTTCTTTTTTTAAGAAACTCACTTTTTTTAAAAAATATTTATTTATTTATTTTTAGAGGGGAAGGGTAGGAGAGAGGGAGAAGGAGAGAAATATCAATGTATGGTTGCCTCTTATGTGTCCCATGCTGGGAACTGGCCTGCAACCCAGGCATGTGCCCTGACTGGGAATCGAACCGCGATCCTTTGATTCACAGGCCCGCGCTCAATCCACTGAGCTACACCAGCCAGGGCAGAAACTCACTTTTTTAAGAAACTCACTTAATGTGGCTATTCTCTGGGCAGTACCATCTGTGAAGTCATGGGTTTCGTTGTTAGAAATGTTTTTCTCTTGTCAAATTACATATGCGAGCAATATTGGAACCCAAGGCAAAGGGAAAATCAATACTATGGGTCCTGCCTGCATGTAAAGTGCTGATATTTTATCATGCATATTTTTGCATGTTGATGTTGAAATGTCGCGATGTAGTATTTATCTTGATGACTCTGGTTTGTCTGGTGCCCCCTTAAATGCTGAATCACAAAACAGTGACTTCCCAGGCTCCCCTAACCCCTGCCCTGCATAACCACTTAAATAAAGATTTCAAATGCCCACACTGGTGTCACCTAAGCTCTCCTACATCCTGCACTGTGGGCAACACTCACTCGCCTGCTAATGCGGAATCACTGACACAGATGGGCTGGTCCGAGTCCCTTTTCAACCAGCTGAAGAAACCGAGGCCTGGAGATGCCGAATGACTGGCCCAAGGCCCCACGGCTGCTGGCTGGAAACTCAGGGGCAGGTGGTCTCGGGGCGCATGGGGCATAACACTCCCTCCCACCCCCTCGGCTAGTTAGCTGCCTGATGAATTGGGGAGAAAAATAAAGTCACACTGTGGCCTCAGCCTTCTGCAGCTTTGTTTTATTTCTGGAGGAGCAAACCAGCTCTGGCCGAAGAGGGAATCATAAATTCCGCTGGGAAGGAGCCTGGAACTCCTGAGCCAGGGCCAGCGCTGCCCCTGGGGAGCATGAGGTTGACTGGGGAGAAATCTCAGCGAGTGCCCCTTCCGCAGCCCCCGTCTGAGCCCGGCATTTTTAGGCAGTGACATCATGGTGCAGGGAGCAGAGACCACCCTTGAAAGGAAAAACAAGTCACCAAGAGGGCAGAGGGGGGTTGGTGAAGGGAGTGGGGGGCCTGCTTCTCCTTTGCCTTGGCAAACACCATCAACTCAAGAATAAAAATAATCTCTAGTTATATAAGGGTGGCATTTTTTTTTTTAAGCCTGTCCGTGGGTGCCAGGCCCCAGGCTGATAATGATACACATCATCTCTTTTAAGGCCTACCTACGAGAAAGGTGCTGTTTTCTTCCCATTTCACACATGAGGAGACTGAGGCTCAGAGCACAAGTGTGACAAGCCCAGAGGCTCTTAGCCAGCATTCAAGCCCAGGCTGCCAGAATTCATTCACGGACCCCTTGTGAGCAGATGGGTGACGAAGCCAAACGAGTGAGCCTCGTCCTCTGCCCACAGGAAGCCCCAGCGACTGCGAAAGAGTCAAAGGCATGCTTCCTAAGCCCCCAACTCCAGGAATTCAAATCCCCCATCCCCTGATTCCCTTCCCTCTTCCTCCTCTACCTCCCGCCCACCATCGGGCTCCCAGACCCCCCTCCTTCCCTAGTGTCTCTTTTACCAGATCATTTGAGCTGCCCGGGGAGGGGGGGCTGGGTCTGTGCCCCAAGCTTGCGCCCCTCGTGCCAGACAGAAGTTGGCCCTGAGCGGATGAAACTCAAGATAGATCTGTCCACCCACATGTGAGGTGCCTGCAGAATTATGTGCATTTTTTTGGTGGGAAGAGGGGGGCTTAAATATTTCTGATGAGACTGAACCAAAGCTGGCTGGAACCACTCTGTGAGTGGGCCATCTACTGAGACGTGCAATCTCGCCACTTATCAATTAACCGCCAACGAGGAACCCACACTAGTGCTCAGCCAAGAAGCGCACCACCCCGAGAATGCATCCAGGACTCCTTTCCAGAAGTGGTAAAAAAGCCTTCCTACTGCGAAGCCCATTTCCTGCTCAGCGCAGGCGGAAAATCTGCTAAACTCCAAAGGTCAAACCCAGTTTAATTTTATGCCCTTTTGTTAAGAATATTCCCTTAAAAAAAAAGAAGCCTAATGTTTCTTTCCAACTTTTCAAAAGTTAATTCATGTGGAAGAAAAAAAAAGATTAGGATAAAATTTCAAATATTAAATTCAAATGCAGGATTAATGACTTTTATTTCTAAGCCCAAGAGGTTGTCTGGAATTTAGGACATTTTTGGAGCAGTCGAGACCAGACATAACCAGATGCAGTTGTGTTTTGGACCGAGTCAGCACAAATTTCATACCTTGAAAGACTATATCCCTGTCCGTCTTAATACAAACAGTCCCTCCTTTTCCAAAATGCTCCATCCAAAATTAATTCAGAGCCATCGGCTTAAAGACAAAGACTAAACACTTTTTGTGAGTGTAAGTGAAAGTAGCTGACGAATGGAAACCTTCATCGAACTCTCTGCATGCACGTTAACCCTGTCTTCCCACCTCCCTTTTTACCCTCCTCAAACACACACATAACCTCAGGCCAGAGGGACAAGAAACATGACTAATTTGGAAGAAGAAAATATTCCTAATCCTGTGATAACACGCCTGATGAGGTATCTCAAGTTCCATTGACCCTCCGAAGTACTGAAAAGCTTCACACGAGGGCCATAGCTGCTTAATTTTCCCAAAGTGGGTGGAACTACTCAGGATAAAGACTGAATAGGAATCTAGATGAGTTGCCCTCATCTACCAATGAGCCTCCAAAAAGAGTGTCCCACCACCCAGCGACACAGGCATACACAGGACGAACGTGGGACAGCAGGGCTGTGCCCGGTGACGTCTGAGGGTCAGGGGCTGGCTGAGTGACGAGTGTGCTCTGGGGAACGGGAACAATCCTTGGAAAAAGAACTCCGTGGTTCAACATTTGGTAAATACTCTAAATGCTAAGATGGGTCACCAAACTATTGCCAGTGGGCAAAATCTGGCCCACTGCTTGTTTTTGTAAATAATATTTTATTGGAACAGGGACTACACCCATTCATTTACATATGAGGGGGTACCTCCCCAAAACAGAATTATCTTCTAGGGGACAGGCCCCTTGTACTACTGGCTTCCCCCACTAGGTTAGTGTTCTAGGAACCCATCTATATCAGTGTGCCAGCTGGCATTGTTGTGAGAGGTGGCATTCAGCTTCAGGGAATTTTAATGAAGACTCTTTCAGTGCAGTTGCCCATTTCATGACGGGCGACTTACAAGTGCACGTGTCCACGTTGAGTTGATGTTCAGCAGTTTTTGAGCAAAAACATCATGATCCCTGTGCCCCACCCTCCCTATTCACCCAGTTCCACCCTGAGTGACTTTTGTTTGTTTCCCCAGATCAAAAAAACTGTCCCCAAAGGGAAACAGTTTGCCCATGTGGAAGAGGTGAAACAAAAAAACTGCAGAAGCACCAAAAAGCATCAAAGTCGATGAGTTCAAAAACTGTTCTAAGCAGTGGGGAAAAATGTCTTGATTGGTGTTTTTCTTTTAATATATTTTATTGATTTTGCTATTACAGTTGTCCCATTTCTCTCCCATCATTCCCTCCACACTGCACAGCCCCTCCCACCCACATTCCCCCCCTTTAGTTCATGTCCATGTGTCATAAGTTCTTTAACTTCTACATTCCCCACACTATTCTTGCCCTCCCCTTGTCTATTTCTACCCACCATCTATGCTACTTATTCTCTGTACCTTTTCCCCCTCTTTCCTCCTCCCACTCCCCTGTTGCTAACCCTCCATGTGATCTCCATTTCTGTGGTTCTGTTCTTGTTCTAATTGTTTGCTTAGTATGCTTTTGTCTTAGGCGTGGTTGTTAATATCTGAGTTTGCTGTCTTTTTACTGTCATATTTTTTATCTTCTTTTGCTTAGATAAGTCCCTTTAACATTTCATATAATAAGGGCTTGGTGATAATGAACTCCTTGAACTTGACTTTATCTGAGAAGCACTTTATCTTCCCTTCCATTCTAAATGAAAGCTTCGCTGGATAGAGCAATCTTGGATGGAGGTCCTTGACTTTCATGACTTGGAATACTTCTTTCCAGCCCCTTCTTGCCCGGAAGGTCTCTTTGGAGAAATCAGCTGACAGTCTGATGGGAACTCCTTTGTAGGTGACTGTCCCTCATCCCTTGCTGCTTCTAGAATTCTCTCCTTCATTTGAATCTTGGCTAATGTAATGATAATGTGCCTTGGTGTGTTCGTCCTTGGGTCCAACTTCTTTGGGACTCTCTGAGCTTCCTGGACTTCCTGGAAGTCTATTTCCTTTGCCACATTGGGGAAGTTCTCCATTATTATTTGTTCAAATAAGTTTTCAACTTGTTGCTCTTCCTTTTCCCCTTCTGGTACCCCTATAATTCAGATGTTGGGACGTTTAAAGATGTCCTGGAGGTTCCTAAGCCTCTCCTCATTTTTTTAAATTCTTGTTTCTTCATTCTTTTCTGTTTGGTTGTTTCTTTCTTCCTTCTGGTCCACTTCATTGATTTGAGTCCCAGTTTTCCTCCCATCACTATTGGTTCCCTGTGCATTTTCCTTCATTTCACTTATTGTAGCCTTCATTTTTTCATCTCTTCTGTGAGAATCCTGATCACCAGTGCTTTGAACTGTGCATCTGATAGGTTGGCTATGTCTTGGTTGCTTAGATGAATTGGTTCTGGGGCTTTGATCTGTTCCCCGTTTGAGCCATTTTTGTTTTGTTTTGTTTTGTTTTGTTTTGTTTTGTTCTGGTCTGGTCGCAGCTATTAGGTAGTGAGGGGCAGAGCCTTAGGTGTTCCCCAGGGCAGCACAGCCAAGTCCCTGGGTTGTGATGCTCTGTGTGGGGTGGGGTCCAAGAGGGAACAATGGCGCTTGCTCCACTCTCTGTCGGATTCCAGTCCCTTTCGCTGCTTCCCCCTAGCAAATTGGTCCTTCTGGTGCTGATTCCTGGGTGGGCAGGCTTGTGTACGTTCTAGGACCCTGTGGGTCTCTCCAACAAAATCTCCTGTGAGGCTGGGAGACTCTCCTGGCACTTCAAACCTCACAAGTGTTTTCAATCAGTGTTTTTAGGTTTTATTTCCTGGTGCTGGGGCCCTGGGTTGCGAGGTTTATCTCACTCCCTGTTTTTGCCTGGATTATCTGCATGCGAATGTGGGTCTGCCTGGTCAGCCAGCTGCCTTGCATGGCGTCACTGGGTCTGTCTGTTGCCACCCCGAGTCCGGGGTCCACTAGCTGCCGCCTGTGTGCCTGGGGTCTGCTAGCCACTGCCTGCATGCCCAGGTCCACCAACCTCCACTTTTTCCTGCCACTACTCTGTCCCTCTTGCCGGTCTGGATGAATGGTCGTCGGACTTCCGTACAGCTCAATTTTCTATCAGTTCTGAATGTTTTCTTGTTTCTAAATCTTTGTTGTCCTTAATTTTGGTTGTGCAAGGAGGCATAGTGTATCCACCTACGCCTCCATCTTGGCCAGAAGTCTCTTGATAGGTGTTTTGCATCAAATGGAGAGTACTTTGAAGGTGACTGAAGTTTAAACATGTAAAAATAAACACACAATTTTTCACGAATAAATCCTGGGGTTTTGGGCTCCCCGTTGTCTGGAGCTGCTTTCAGGCTAGGACAGCAGAGTTGCGTAGTGATGCCAGAGACTGGGTAACCCTCAAAGCTTAAAATATGTACCAGCTGGTCCTTTATAGAGAAAGTTTGCTCAGCCCTTCTCTAAGACCTTCTTAGAGATTCATTAACTAATTCCGTTAGTGCTTTAAAGGCTCCAAGAAACCCTGCAGTAAGGTAATCCATTTGGCTGTGTTTAGCATAATATTTCACGATATTAAAAAATTTTCCCTCCATGAGATGTGTACTAATTTTTCACACAAGATGTGCTCCATACGCACTGGGAAGTGCTGGTGTGTGTGTGCTTGCATGTGCAGGAAGGGGACATGAAAACAATCATCACAGGGAAATGTCTGTTCTCAGGTGCATCTGGCCTAACACGCAGTGGACACAGAACATCCGCAAAGCGGTTCTTTAACCAGCTCTTGAGATGGATTCAACTGCACCACATCCACACAGCCCAATAAAACGGTCCAATTGTTTGGGGGGAGACAAATGGTTTGATTTCAAATGATTTGATAGTTTCCACAATGGACATCTCCTTATTGCTAAAACAGGAAATAAAAAATAGATTCAGGAAAATGAGACAGAAGCTTCCCATGGTGAGGAGGAAGGCAGAAAATGCCAAGGTCACGAGCTGAATTGTGTCCTCTCAAAATCCCTGTGTCGGAGTCCTAACTCCCAGTACACCAGAATGTGACTGTATTTGGAGGCAGGGACTTTAAAGAGGTGACCAAGTTAAGTGAATTCACTAGGGTGGATCCCAGTCCAGTGTGACGGGTATCCTTATAGGAAGAGGGATCTGGGACAAAGAGGTGCAGAGGGAAGGCCACGAAGACACGGGAACAAGGTGGCCATCGACAAGCCAAGGAGAGAGGCCTCGGACAAAAATCAACCCTGCCAACACCTTGATCCCAGACTTCCTAGCTGCCAGGTGGTGAACTATACATTTCTGCTGTTTGAGCCACCCAGGCTGTGGTACTTTGTTACTGCAGCCCAGGTACTTCGTTATGTGCTAATTTAGCACATAAGGTATTTCAGCAGAGTGCTTATGAAAAATGCCTGATATTTCATAGCTACATTTTAAGGAAAATGATTTGTAGCTAATATCTAAGCATCCAGCCTACAGTCAGATCTGAGTTTAAATCCATAAGTGACCATGCACTAACTGTGTGAGTTTGGGCAAGCTACTTACCCTCTCTGATTCTATGCTTTTTCAGCTGTGGAAACACCTTCTCACCTGCTGCCATGCCTTCCCCGCAGGTGTTTGTAAAGGTTGAGGGAGGTCATGGAAAGTAACACAGCACAGAGGGGCCATCAGCGAGCAGCAGTGCTCAGGGCCCCTGTGTCTCCCCCATGCAAGGCAACCTCTACTGTGACCAGCCACCAGTTTACCAGGAGGTCTTACGGGAGGAGAGACACTAGAATACATGTATGCAGCCAATGACGAGATGCATTCTGGTTCAAGAGACACTTGGCTCTGAGAGCAAACAGAAATGCGCTCCTGGACTTTGAGAAAGCATGAGATTCCTCTTGGTCTCACACTTAGAAAGACACACCCCTCGTTGAGAGGTAGACCAGTGGTAACGGACCCTGACTCAGGGCTCTGCAGCACGGACCCGGCCACTGGGCCCCTGAGCCTTGGGCTAATAGGTCACACAGCAGCAGATAACCAATATAGAAGCGATTCCTGCTCTGGTCACCCTGCTTGGTGGCAGGAGTTTCACAGAGTCTGTCTGTCCGGTTATTATTAGAGAAGCTACAGACCCAAGGACACCAGTGGCTCTGCTTCTAGCACAATGTGGGAGCCGTCCTAAGAATTAGACAAGCAAAAATCATGTCTTGCCTCTTTACTCATTTATTTATTAACCACTTAACATATATGAGTGAATTACCCACCTGTAAATGGGCAAGTGATTCGTCAATAGGGCAGCCACAGCCCCTGCCTTCCGGGAGCTTACAACTCACAGCCGTGTCCAGTGCTGTGCAAGGACAGCGTGCCCAGCATGGTGGGGCATCAAACAAGGGAATCAAACCACATCTCGAGGTGCAAGTCAAAAAAGTCATCACCGAGGGAGGGGCATTTAGCTGAGATCCAAAGAATGAGCCCTGAAGGCATGGCAGATATGAGGGGAAGAGAGTGCCAAGCAGATGGAACAGCCTATGCAAAGACCCTGAGGCAGGAGAGAGCAGTCTGGGTAGGAGGAACTAGAAGGAGCCCTGTGGAGTGAGAGCCAGGGGGTGGGGGGCGGGCGGGAAGAGGATTGAGATGTGGCTGGAGAAGCAAGCACCTCCCCCGGCTTCTTGGGTTCCATTCTTATTTCTAGCTGACTACCAACAAAACTGAACTACATGGCCTCTGGGTGGAGACCACCAAGTGACATTCTAGCTCTGGACACTTACCAGCCGTGTGACCTTGAGCAAGTCACTAAAGCTCTCTGAAGCTCACTTCCTCATCTGCAAAATGGGGTGACTAGAGGGCCTGCCTCACAGCGTTGTTGTAAGGTCTAAAGAGTCGATTTACAGCAGGTTCTGGGAACAGGCACATAGTAAGCGTGATGTTTCTTATTCCTATTATTACACGGAGCTGTTAGGAAGATTCACTCAGACAATAAATATACAGTGCCTGGGACAGAACACGGCTCCCAGAGTGAGTACTGGTGTCGTATTTATTAGTTACAAGAGTCCCTGGCTACCTGAATCAAACTGATTTCTGAGTTTGGCTCAGTGAGAGTGTGCATAGTAGGTAATGACCATTTTATCATTCTTATTAGCAGGAATTCCTGCAGCCTAGCTGCTCTGAGCAGCATCACTCACGTGGCAAAGCAGCAGCCATGCTTCCAGAGGAACCAGTGAGGTGCCAGGCACCAGGACGCCCACCCGTCGGGGCCCTTTCCTGTCCTGGGTGGTGGAGGAGGGGGCAGGCCCGTTCCTCCGCATGCAGCTCAGCCAGCTGTGGGCTGGGCAGCCTGCCCGTGTGGATGACATGCTCCCCCGGGACCGATGAGGCTACACAGGCTCTCAGGGCAAGAGAAAGGGGCCTGGGCTGCACCAGGTGCAACATTCCCACAGGTGCCGCTGGCAGGACAGCCAGGGAGATGGAGGCCAGGGGACCTTGGAGTCAGGCCAGGCCAAGTAGGGGAAGCCTGCGACATGCCCATTTGCTCCCCTGCCTCAGGGGTCACAGGCGCTGGAATCAGCCAGCATGCTTCGAGCCATAGGCCCTCAATCTGTCATGATGCCCCAGGAAAAAATACAGCGAAGTACTGTTTTTTCATCCCATTTATTACCCTGATGAGACTTCACCTGGAAACACTGTTGGCATCAAGCGGCCAGACGCAGCCCACAGAGAGTGCGGGGCCCCTGCGTGCCCCGGGCTTGCCCAGGGGGTGAGAGCACGCGCTGCAGAGCCCCCGGTCACAGAGGCCCAGGCCTCCGAAGGCTGAGACAACAGGAACGGGCGGAGAGCGGCCAAGGGGCAACGTCCACCCCGATAGCTTTACGGCCTGTACCCGTTCCCATAAGAGTCCCTGTTGCAATGATGTCGAGGGGCCTCCCCGGCAGACGTCACTGCTCTGGGCAGGGCCACCTGCTTTGAAACCCAGAACCAGAAGTCAGCTGTTTGCAGATACAAGAGGTCGTGACCCCTGAGCTAGATTCGTGGGAGGACTGTCCAAAAGCCATGGCCCCTTCCCTGTACCAAGCAGTTCACAGCCACTGGGCAGATTCCACCATTAAAAAGTAATGTTCCTAAGCCCTGGCCGGGAAGCTCAGTTGGTCCCAACATGCCAAGGTTGCAGGTTCAATCCCTCATCAAGGCACAAACAAGAATCAACCAATGAATGCATACATAAGTGGAACAACAAACTGATGTCTCTCTCTCTCTTCTCAATCAATATTTTTTTTTTAAGTGGCGTCTCCAGACACCACTACACCTGGATCCTGAATGGTCACCCAAAGATCCTGGGAGCGGACAATTGATTATTATTTATCAGCCACCGACCCGTGGTATCTGAGGGGTCCTGCCACTTCCTAGGTCCTTTCTGGGCCAGGACATAGATGTTAAAGGTACTCCAGCAAGTATAAGAAGATGTATAGGGCCCCCACTCAGAGGGACCCACACCTGCCTCAACACTCTGCGGCAGCCAACTTTAAATTGTTCATGATGTTAGAACCAGGGGCCCCCATTTCATCTTGCACTGGGCCCCCACATTATGTAGCTGGTGCTGCCCACATCGCACCCTACCTGGGCCTGGGCCACTGCTGGCCCTTCTCAGACCACTGACCTCCCTTCAACCAGTTATCTCCCGAATCCTCAAGACAACCCCAGGTTCGGGAGACTAGTTTTGATTCCTGTTCTGCAAACGTGGAGTATGAGAGGCACACACAGCCCTACTGAGGAGCAGACCCATGACCCGGCGCAAGATTTCTGAACCTGGAACCCACGTTCCTTTCCCCACAAGTGGTGGGGGTGCACGCAGCAGGGCCCTAGACCAGCTCAGGGCTGCTGGGAGCGTCCTTGAGGGGAAGGGAGGAACTGGGTCATTGCCAAATGGGGAGCATTAGTGGCACAAGAGGCTAAGAGAAAGATGGCTTCTGTGACACCCACAGCTCTGCAAGTAAATGGGGGGATCCCCTAGGTCCCTCCTCTCCCATGGCTTCCTCATTTCACTTATCCTCCCTGAAGGTGTGCTCAGTGCGGTCACATCCGGTAGCCCTGGGCCATTGCCAGGATGACACAAGCACCCAGGAGCCTCTGACATCATAAGGGGTTGGCCTCCCAGCATCAACTACACTGGGAGCCCCCGGCACCACAGGAGGGGCTGCAGCCCATGTTCCCAGTCCATGTGACCCCAGTGATGGTGTGAGTCCCTCCTTGGGAACAAGAAGGAACCTGACCTCATCCTATCCGTGGCAGGGCAGCACTGTCAACGTAACCAGGAGCCTGAGAGAACAGGTCTCTTGCAGAGAGACTAGAGGCCGTATGCAAAGGCCAGAGGAGCTCAGGAGGGTCAGTCCAGAGAAGTGACAGCTCTGAGAAAATCCTAACGCTGCAGCCCAGGGTATGTGCAGACCGTGCCTGCCAGGCCCCTGCCTGCCAGGCAAGATACCACACAGGCAAGCGACAGAAGTCCTGGCTGAGACTTAAGCCAAAATGAACTGTACCCTGGAAAAGGCCAACATTCAGGGAGTGGTGCTGATGGAGCTCAGTGGTGCCCCACGACCTAGGCTTCCCATCGTTCTGCTCTGCCAGCTTTCTGCTCTAATTGGGCGCAAATTCCCCCCAGGTGGCTGCTGGCAAGTCGGCTGAAGAAGGCAGAGAAGTGAGTGGAGTGTCCACAGTGTGGCCGGGAGCGTCTCTCCTGACCGACGCTGTGCTCAGCAGAGAAAGGGGTTCTGGGGAGAAGCTCAGGGCAGAATACTTGCCTCCAAGCCCTGCCTCTGCAATTTACTGGCCTTGTGACCATCCAATAGTCTTCCGACCTCTCGTCAGCTTCCTGTGGCTTTTAGGAAAAATAAAGTTTGTATCATGACCTAGAAGGCTGTATCAGACCTCGGTATTATTCCCACATAACTGAAGCTCAGCTGGGCTGAATTAAGTTTGTTTTTGTTTTTTTTTTAAGGGACTTAAGAGGATGTTGCTGGCTCCCATTATCTCCAGGAGCATGGAGAGCAGGATTAGGGACTGAATGGCCAGGAGTGACCCCCAAGGCCATGCCAAGGATCAGGCACAGGGGGATTCCTGGCCACTGCCTCGTGGTCCACCGCTAAAGCTTGACTGTGTCTCAGAAGGCTTCAGCTGCACTGAGCAGAAACAAAATACCAGTGGCTGAAACAAGATGTTCATAGAATTTATTTCCTTTACGGTCTGAGTTCTGCTCTCTAAAGTCACTGGGAAAAACCCACAGGAGAGGGTTTTTCCTCTCCTGGATCGTTGGGTTCATCATGTGGGCTGTGAAAATTCGTCACGTCTGCGTCAGGCCACTGGGAGGACCCAAAATGAGGGAAGAGGAGGGCCCACCCTTCCCTTGATGGACACACATGTCCCTTCTCACACCACACTGGCCAGGGCTTGTCACATGCACTTCACAGCTGCAGTGGAGGCTGGGGAAAACATCTTTGCTCTGGGTTGCAATGGACCTAGTTAAACACGCTACTACAATCTGATGGAAGAAAGTGGGACAATAGGCAGGGTGTCCCGCCCTCCCTGCACCCCAGCTGCCCGACCAGCAGCTCCTTTCGTTTCTCTGAGAGGACAAGTTCTGCGCTCAGTTGCTCCCTCTGCCCGGGACCCTGTTCCTCCTCTTTGCCTAGCGAACTCCCGCACCTCCCTCAGAGCCCAGCTCAGACCTCCTTCGCTCTCCATCCGGCTTCCTGCCACCTGTCTTGCCCATCCTAGCATCTTCCAGATTTGGGATGATTCCTCTGGGAGACCACCTGACTGAGGGCGGCCACCCTCAGGAAATGGAAAATTGCCCAAGGGTGTGAACCTTGGTTGCTTTCCCATTAGGTGCTAGTCCCCAGAGCAGGGCTATAGCTATTGGCTGAAGGACTGAGTAAATAAATGCACCTTTCTGAGCTCCAGGTCCTTGCCTGCAAATGGACACAGCTCAGAGATTGGAATAAAAACAATTACAATTGTAACAAAGCCTCATTACTTAGTGGCAGGCACTGTCACCTGTCTTAACCTATTTGATCCTCCCAGCAGCCCTTTGAAGTACGTTCTTGTCCCCATTTTACAGAAAAGGAAACTGAGGCACAGAAAGGTAGCAGCTACCTTTCTGTGGCAGGCTAGGACTGAATTCCACGGCTCTGCCACCAGCACATAGTAGGGACTCAGGCAGTTCCCCTTCTGCACAGACTCCCTATGTGCGGCAGACTGGCTGGGGTGGTGGGTATGGGGACAGACCCTGTTGTCCCCAGATGCTTCTGGGAGCAGGTCCCCCAAAGCCCTACCAGCACAGAGATCCATGCTTCCGTGAAACCTGCACCTCCAGAGTGCAGCCACAGGGCCCAGTCCCCCGCAGCAGCTCCCAGAGACACGCAGCTGGGTGACATGTGCCTGCCCCCTCCAGGGCCACAGGCCAGAAAACAGGCAGGCACATGCTCCACAGGCGAGGACAGAGGGGCATCCAGCCCTGCTGGGCCACGAGGATGTCCAGGAAATGCTAAAACATGCCGTGGTGACATGGCCAATTTTTACATCATTCTTAAAAAAAAAAAAAAAACAAAGCTGTTTTTATTACAAAAGGGATACACATTCCTACAGGAGGGGAGAGGGGAACACGCGTAATACAAGACAGGAGGGCTGCCCAAAACCCCGTCAGCACTCACGCCTGGTGCACGCCCGCCTGGGCGCCGCGATCTCCACGCCACGCCGCGGTCCTGACAGAGAAAACCACGTTGTCGTGACATTTCACATTCTGCGTGTGCATCCCTCCACGACTTCTGGATGCCGGCGTTACGGTTTCCAAGTAAACAGAGCAGGTCAGCTGTGAAGACACCCTCACCCGGGAGATGTGGGCGTAGTGACGAGGGAAGGTGGTGAATGCCTTGGACAAATGGTGCCCTGTCCACCCCCCACGCTAAAATTTGCTGAGGTCCCCTCTGTACCCTGGGGCAAATGCAGAGCTGGCTCAGACTCAGTTTCTGCCTCCCATTCATGCCTAAGCCCACCCTCAGACTCTTACCACCCTTCATTCTGCTTCTAACATTTTTCTAGCACTCTTCATGCGTCAGGTGTTGTTCTAAGGCCTTTACAAACATTAACTCACTGAATAACAACCTTAGAGGTAGGTACTTTTATTATCCACATTTTATAGATGAGAAAACTGAGAGGTCAAGTGACCTGCCTGAAGTCACACAGCAAGTAAGTGATGGAGTCAAGTTCAAACCCAGGCATTTGGCTGCAGAGCCTGTGCTGGCAGTCAGGTAACAACGGGCTAGCTGACTGTGAACATGAGGATCACACTGCAGCAGCCTCGCCCAGGGGAAATATGGAAAGATGGGAGGTGACACATGGGACATAGCTTCTGCTAAGTTGCCACATTGTTTTTTAAAGAAGTCCAGCAAGAAAGGAAAAAAAACAAACAGGTACAAAGCAGTGTTTCGGAACCCTGGCTATAGAGGAAAATCAGCTGGGATGTCTTGAAATCTGCTACCTGTCTCCTAAGCCCCTTCGTCTGGGGCTGGGCCCAGGAATCAGGATTTTTAAGACTCCCCAGGTGATTCCACTGTGCAGCCAGGTTTGAGAACCCCAACTCTCAGAAGCAGACTCTCCACACATCCTAACTATGTGGCCCTGGGCTATTCGCTTAGCGTCAGTTTTCACATGCGTGAAATGGGAACATGTGCTCTGGTGAGTGTGAGAAGCCACACGTGACGAGTTCATCTCGGAGGGGCCTGGCACAGATGATCAAGCCCTGGGCGTTGCCAGCTCACTGGGAAGCGCTCACTGCGTCCAGCACTTAGGCAAACACCAGTGCTAGTTTGCTCAGGCTGCCATGACAAACTGCCACGGCCAGGCTCACAGAGCTGGAGGCTGGAATTTGGAGACCTCGGTGTCAGCGGGGCCGGTTTGCTTCGAGGTCTCTCTCAACCTGTAGTCGGCTGTCTGCTCTCTGGGTCTTCACGTGGTCTCCCCTCTGTGCCTATCTGCGTCCTAATCTCGTCTTATAAGGACACCAGGTGAATTGAATCAGGGCCCAACCTAATGACCTCATTTTAACTTAATCACACCTTTAAAGACCCGATTTCCAAGTGCAGTCGCATTCTGCGGTGCTGGGGGTTAGGACTCCAACACGTGAACTTTGGGGGACATAGTCAGCCCAGAAGGATCCATAATTGCAGACAGCACCTGTGCCTTCTTAGGCGCCCTGTCCCCGAACTACAAGGCACAGCGAGGCGGGCGGTTCCCATCTGCGACGGAGCCAGTGCGGGCTCTGCCCTGGGCTTCCCCCTGCCGCCCGCCCTGCCCGGCCAGCCTTGCGAGGGTTAATCTGAGGTCTCGGAGTTGGGTGGATTTACTGCCCCCAGACCTTTATCATCTCGCGCTGACGGTGAGGGCTCACATTTCCCACTTAATTACTTGTCCCGCAATCAGAAGAGATAGCCGGTTCTGTGTTGAGTTGGCTGCAGCTGTGAACTGTTTATTTACTTTTCCTCGGCCCGGGAATGGCTGTAATTTAAAGGTTCAGATCTCAGCTACCCTGCCTGGTGCAAACGCTGCTTAAACACTTCCATATTGCTGGGGAGGAATGCTGCTGGACGCCGCCCCCACCTCCCTTCCTGCACAGGGAGGACCGGGAGCGCTGGGAAAGCAGGTGTTCCTGGTTATTTATCGAGACTGCGGGGCTGGTGAGGGAGATGGCTGCCGGTCGGTTCCTGCCAACCCTGCCGCCTACCCGAAGGCCTCAGCGCAAAACCTACGGCTGTAACAGGAGCAAGGACCCTGTGATGCTAGGACAGCACTGCCCCCAGCGACCCCCCTCCAAACAAAGAGTTGTCCCTGCCACAGTTCAAGCCACGGCTCTCACTAATTCCTGCGCCAAATGGTGTAATTACCACTTAAGTTGTCAAATGGCATCCAGATGGTCTTACCTTTCACACCAGCGGTTTAATAAGCTTTTAGGCGTGACCTTTGCAGCTTGTCCTCCACCTGCACAGCCCCCTGGTTTGTGAAATCTGAGCCCACAATTAGATCTGATAATGAGTGCCCAGGCGACCAGCCTTGAACTCTGCAAGCTCGCTTCAAGGGGTGCCCAGCGAGTCACCCCACGCCACTGACAAATGGCATGTGTCCACCACAAATGGAGGGGCCCCCCATGCACAGCCCTCCAGAGGCCTGCCTGGGGAGATCACAGAAACCCTGAGAGATGCAAGAGCGCATTCGGGGGGCCAGGCAGCACTAGGCAGGCTGTTCAGGAGCTGAATTCTGGCAAACCAGCGGGACACACCCAAGCCTGTCCTCCAAGGCCTGCCTGCCGTGGGGTGGCCCATGGGGGGTGGGGGGGAATGCTTCTGAGCCTGCCATCCCAACCACACCAACAGGCTGACTGCCAACATGGGAGTCACCCTGCTGCCTGCGACCCTCTCCCAATCCATCCCCCTGAATGTACTCGAGCTGGAGTAGCTCCCCAGAGAGGCTTTGGTGCAGAGAAGAATGATCTTGCACAGCAAAGGATCATGCTCCACTGTCTCTTTTGTCGAATTATTCTTTTCCAGCATGGGCGAACTCTGCTGATCATTACGGAGCTAGGAAACATGCACAGACCAGGCACCATTCCCAGGACTTCACATCTTGTGTCATTCAATCCTCACAACACTCTAGGTGCTGTTTTTACTCATCCCCTGTCATTGGTAGGTTAGAAAACTGTGGCACAGAGAGGTTAAGTAATCTGCCCAAGGTCACACAGCCAGTGAGTGGCAGGAATAGGATTTGAACCCAAGTAAGAAGCAGATATATGAATGTGCACAACTATGAACCCATGTGGGTAAGCAAATAATCATTTAATTCAATGTGTGTGGATACACATGTAAGATAGCATTGTGTGTGTGTGTGTGTGTGTGTGTGTACAACGAAGTTCAAAGGTTTGTGCAACTGTTTGGTAAGTGCCAAATAAGCCCAGAAGAGCCCCACCCACTAGTATCTTGAGTGCCCCAGCAAACTGCAGTGGGGGGCAGACACAAGGAGAAGGGCAGACCAGAGCCTTCTCTGTGATGAGACAGAACAGAGGGTGATGAGGAAGGGGCCAGGCCCTGGGCCAGGGAGAGAGGTTTCCCGGGGAGAATCTTGCCCCAGAGGGTGCTCAAAATGCTCAGGGTCTCTGCTCTTGACTCCAGTCCTGTCAGCTCAGTGGTCTCTCCCCATCTGTGATCACTAAAATTTTGTCGGGAAGGTTAGGTCTTGGACTACCATTGTGGACAATAAGAAACCCTTTCTGAACACCGTACCCAAGCTTGCTGTGTGCAGAGGACCCTGGGATTTCCCCCAACAAACCCATAAGGGAGTTAACATCACCCCCAGTCAGTAGAGGAGGAGACTGAGGTTCCAAGAGGCTCCAAGATGCAGAAGACCAGGAGGGGAGAGGTGAAGATGAAACTCGGCCTGTCTGACTCCAGCTCCTGCCCAAGCTACCAGGCCGGCATTTTCCCAAATGCGCCTGGCCAGAAGAATCACCTGGGGCCTGGTACACACTAGGACTCGGGGTCTCACCCACTCCTAATGAGTCTGACTTAGAACCCAGGCCCAGGAATCTGCATTTTCAAACAAACATCACTGGGGTAAGCGTGAGAACCACTGCCCACACACCAAGGTGGAACCAGATGAATTACCTATTTCTATCCCCTCGTGGCTTCATAAGAGCATCCTTCAGAAGAGGCAGTGATGTTGAGGAGGAGAACGGAAACCTAGCCCCAAGCCAGGAGACACGCCTCCCCTGCCCTCACCGGCAGCACAGCGCCCCCAAGGGCCAGGCTGAGCACTGCGTCCCCCAGGCCCCTCCCTTGTGGGGGACCCACCCGCTGCCCCCACTCAAAGAATGGGCGGAAACGGCCCCCCAGGCAGGAATTCACCCCTGCCATTTCACACTGCTGGTGCTGGGACAGGCCTGCAGGGGAGCGGAGGGCCTGGAGCAGCTGAAAAGGCCAGGGACACGGGGAGCAGGCGGTGCAAGGGGCTGGCAAACAAAACACAGCCCCCCCAAAGCTGGGCTGGAGGGCGGCTGAGCAATCGCCCTCAAAATCTGCAAGCTCATCAGGGCACTTGGAAACCTCGGTGGGGACACAACACAGGACGCATCCTGCTCGGAAGAGATAAGAGAATTCCCAGGTTCTCACTGCTGAGCCTCTCCCTGGGGACACAGAGCTGGCAGGGAGTGTGGAGGAACGTGAGAAAGATGCCCCGAGGCAAATTCACTGCAGGGCGGGGGGCGCGGGGGGAGAGCCCCTGTGCGCCCTCCATCCTTCACCCCACCCTTCCCCCACTTGGGGATGAGACCTGCGGGAGAGGTCCCGTGCTGAGCTGGGACCCCGGTCACCCGTTGTGCTCATCCCTGAAATCACCCTACCACGCACCGATTGTGGACCCAGGGCCAGTGGTTTTGCCTCTCTGCGTCTCAGTGTTCCCACCTGCGGGATGGGGCTGCTGTGGGGAACGGCTTCGTGGCCTTCTCCCAGCGTTTGTGTGCTGCAGTCACGTGTGTGGCGTGACCGCTGGCGTTAACAGAGGGTCCACTGCATCCCCGGCACTTTCCCGAGTGACCCGGTCCAGCCCGCACAGCCAGTCCTGGGAGCGGGGCACCCTCACAAGCTCCGTCACTTCAGTGAGGAAGCTGGAGACGGGAGGACGTGGAGAAGAAGCCTGATGGAGCCGGGGAGGCCAGGCTTGGAGCCGGAGGCCACACTCACCCCGTTGCGTAAGGCTCATTCTCAGAGCCTGATAACGGAGTGGCGACTCCAGTTGACTCAAATTACATTCCTATTGCGTGGGGCCGTGCCATGTGGCTCGGTTCCCTCCAGATGCTGGGTATTCGAGCTGTTTGCGAACATCAAAAATGATAATAAGCACAGAGTGAAAGCTAGCACTTGCACAGCAGGACCTATGTGCCGGCCCCTCCCATGCACTTTCCACACCAGGATCCTGGATCCTTGGGCTGGACCTGGGGGGAGGTGCTGCTCTTTCCTGCCCCGCCCCCCACAGGCAAGGTCATTGAGATTCAGAGAGATTTAATCGCTTGCCCAACTGTCACCCAGCAGGAGTCAGGGAAGCATAGTTCAGGGACCCAACGCTTGGGCGCTCACTCTCTTTCTGTGTCTTCCCTCGCCTTTCGAGGGCAGGGGTCTCACCTCATCCATCTCTGTGTCCCCACAGGATTTGCGGCACAGCGACCAGTAGATGGAGGGTTCAAAAGTGTAAGTCCAATGGACTCCAATTTTATTTCCCAGATTGTTTTGAGCACATGGTGTTCAGAACAAGCTAGAGGAGGCGCCATGCTGTTTGGGGAATGTGGGGGGAGGGGACTCGCCCGGTGGGACTTTGGTAGCTCCTGCCTCTAGAAGGGATGCTAACTGCCCAGGAGATTTGTTTCCATAACCCCAGGCCAGAGGAGTGAGTTCAGACAGAGCCAGCGAGTTCGGGGGGGGGGGGGAATCAATAATGAGGGCTCCCAGGACCCAGCTAGGACACAGAACTGGGTCCAGTTTTACAGGCGGAACCCACGCTGTGCAGATGTGCTCCCGACCCCGAATGAGGCCACTCCTCCAATACGCCCAAGAGTTCGAAGGCGAAGGCGGAGACAGAACAGCCCACAAAACGGAAGCGCTGGTGGGAGAGCCATAGCCTTTCCTTTGCCGTATCGATGCCAAAACAGTACCTGTATCGCCAGCCCCGCCTGCTGCCACCATGAGCTCACCAGTCCCACACCCGCCCTGGGTGCCGCCCATGCTTTGCTGAGCAACCACGTGGGATGAGATGTGTCGCGCACTTGGCACGTATCCATTCTAGTTCTCAAGTCAAGAAGGTGCTGGAGCCCTGGCCACTGTGGCTCAGTTGGTTGGAGCATTGTCCAGTAACCAAAAGGTTGTGGGTTCAATTCCCAGTCAGGACACTCGCCTAGGTGGAGGGTTCAGTCCCTGGTCCAGGCGCAAACCGAAGGCAACCAATGGATGCTTCTTTCACGAATCAATGTTTCTCTCTCTCCCTCCCTCTCTCTCCGAAAAGCAACAACAACAACAACAAAGCCCTCAGGTGAGGATTTTTTTAAAAAAAAGAAGAAGGTGCTAGAACTGGGAACAGCTCTTTCCAATACCTGGAGCCTCCCTCACTTCCAGGGACAAATTTTGAAGTGTCTTCTTAGAACTCCCAGAGCTCCTGGCAGCCAGGATCCACTGCACAGCCTTAACGACATCTCCAGGAGCCACCACTGCCCGCTGCCTGCTGCCCTGTCTGCAAAGACCTGCTACAGTGAGTTCCGGAGCTTGGAAGGGGCTGCAGCAGGCGCTGCGAATGAGCTTCCCAGCATCGTTCACCCCCCTTGCCACCTCCCGGTTTCGAGGAATCCTGTTGTGTACCTTACCAACCTCACTTGGAGCTAGACGTGGATGGTCAAGTGACCCGTTTCTAGCCCATGAAATGTGAAAAGTCTTTTAGGACACCGCTGGGCAAGCTTTTGCTTTCCTGATCAAAAGGCACGGACCTGCAGGTACAGCCCTGGAAACCTTCTCCTCCCTTCCCTCCCTTGAATGCAGACGTGATAGCTAGAGACGCAGCAGCTGCCTTGGGACCATGATAGGACAGACAAAAATGACATGGTAGACAGACTGATGCCCGCAGCCCCAAGAAATGCCCACATTCTAACCCCCAGAACCTGTGAAAATGCTACCTCACATGGCAAAGAGGAATTGAGGCTGCAGATGGAATTGGGGCTGCTAATCAGCCGACCTTGAGAGGGGACGATCATCCCGGATCGTCCACGGTGGAAGAAGGGCGTAAAAGAGGGGACCAGAGATCGAGAGATCTGATGACGACAGAAAGGCAGAGAAATGCACGTGCAGGGCTTGAAAGATGGAGGGAGGGCCCGCAAGCCAGGGTCTGTGGGCAGCTCTAGAGGCTGGAAAAGGCCAGGAAATACACTCTCCCCCAGAGGCTCCAGAAGGAATGCTGACACCTCGATTTCGTCCCCGTGAGACCCAATCCAGACTTCTGATCTACAGAACGGCTAAAATACTAAAGGTGTGTTGCCTTAAGCCATCGAGTTTGTGTTACTCTGTTACAGCAGCCACGGAACACTGATACAAGCCATAGGGGATGCTGAATTACCCTTGTTGAGCAAATGAAAAGATGCCAGCAGCCGCCTTTCTCCAGATGTCCCCATGCTGCAAAGAAAAGGACCCTGCACTGGTTTAAGCCACTTCAAGTTAGACTACTTGGCAAGTTACCTAGTTGGCATGTGTGTCAGCCAGGTAAACTTTTATTTCGAAATTCCTCTTGTAAGAGAGAAACATAATCACCAGCCAAAAATGTGAACGGAACCCCTAGAACAGTACCCCAAGGCCGAAGATGGGTTTTGAATGGCTCTGGGACCTTTTCCAAGAAAGAAGGTGTAGTAAGATCAGAGTTTCTTGAGCAATTCTCTTAAGAAAACTTTTTCTGCATATAATGCCCTAAAGCCCAGCAACAGAAACGATTGTTATAGTTAAATGTTTATTGAATCATAAAGTGGACCTAAGACAAAAGAGCTACTTGCAATAAACAGAACCGTTCATTTGTTTGGACGTCGTGGCCACGGCATACAGGGTCCCTGGGACAAGAGATGTGTTCATAGTTGCCCACTTTACAGAAGTGGCCAAATTGGTCTCCAATTTAAACGGTCCTACAGGACTGGTTCCTTGTGTTTTGCATTTACGGCAGGCTGTTATCACTCCCGTGAGCTCGTCGATGGATAGTCGGGTTTTAGGAATACAACTTGACCGAATGTAACTTCTAAGCTGCTTGTTCCCAATCTCTTTCATCACTCATTTTACAACTGGGCTTCCAGAAGGGGTTGCAGTAAGATGCTGGGACTGCCTCAACCTGTTCATGATGGACAAGTGAATCCACGAGTCAGGAAGCTACGGCTCGTTTGTCAGGGGCCTGCCTGCTCTGTGCTGGGAGCAGGGGAACCAGGACTCTGCAGAAGATCGCTCTGTGCAGGCGTGGGCTTGAGAAGCTCTGCAGACATTTTATCCTTGCTGCTCCGAGAGCAGCTAATGTCAGTTATGTGTGAAAGAGATGATCCAGTGGAAGGTTGGGCAAAGGGCCTGGCAGATGATCAGTTCTCGGTAACTGTTAACTATGGAAATGTTTTTCTTTCTACAACTCACAGCAACCCTACAAGGAAACCTGAGGAATGTTCCCACATTGCAGGCCAGGAACTGAGGCTCACAAGGGCTAAGTGACAGCATGAGGAAGGGGCCAATCTTCCCATTCCACCAAAGATGCCTGCCTATGGCACCCGATGTGGGTTGCCATGGTGATCACAGTCCTCATGCTGCCCATGAGCCAGGCACCGTGCGACCACCTTCCTCTCTAATTCCCCACAACAGCCCTGCTGAGGGGCCTCGTGCTGCCCACTCTCAAGATGAGGAAGCCACGAGCCAGGGGAGACTAAGTGCCGTGCCCACCCCTGCGTGATGAGTGGAGACCGGTGTGAATGCAGGCTGCCAATAGCCCTCTGGACTCTTATCAGTGAGCGTACAGCCCCGCTGGCCACAGCGGAGCCTTCTCTGGCCCCACAGGGCACAGAGAGTTCAGGCAGAAGCTCTCAGCCAGAAGCAGAGAGATTAGACCTCCCTCCCCAGCCTAGGGCCAGGCTCTGAGAGCAGAGAACCAACCTGTGGAAAATCCAGGATTGACGTTAGGAGGGAGAGGGGAGCAGTGGGCCCCCCAAGGTCCAACATGCATCACCTCCCAGGGGCATGATCTAGACGCCCCCTCCCAAGCCCGCCCCTACCCCCAGGTGTGCCCACCTTCTCCCCGAAGCATCCCTGTGGGACCAGGAGGGAGTTGTTTGGATCGAAGCCCGCTCTGGCGGCTCTGGGCAACCCCCCAACCTTTCCATGCCTCGGTTTCCTTCTCTGTGAGATGATAGTAGCAAAAGAACCCATCTGCGAGGGGAGTCTTGGCCAAAAACACTGATCCCTTATTTTCCTAACCCACAAACACAAAATCACTCATTTTCTTTTTAATGAGGCCATCAGTAAATCATTCAGAATGCTAAGAGATAAACTTCTTGTCAGTGTTTTGTTTCGTTTTGTTTCCTTTAAAAGCCTCCTCCATCTTCCAACCAGGAGAGCGGCAGGTAACAGACGTGACCACACAGAGCTCTGGGCCCTCTGCTGGTTGCCTAACCACATCTGCTCCCCACCCCATTCCTCCTGGTGGACGGCATTCTGGTTTTATTTGGCTTGGCAATGGAGCTGGCTAAAAATACGCAGTTTCCCAGACTCCTTTGCAGTGGAGGGTGGTACATAGTCCCTGCCAAGGCGACAGAGGTGAGCTGACGGGAGGGGCTCCCTCCAGAATGATAAGGCTGTGCATCTTCTCCTTTCGCTCTTTGTCCTTCCTGGAACAGGCATGAGTCTCCCGGGTGTGGCCTTCACCTTGTGATGATGAACCCGAAGGTGGGGGGAGCAGGGGTCCCTGCCAGGACTACCCACCTCCAGCCTCCCCTGCCTGGGACAACGCACATCCGCTAGGCATTTCCTTACTAGAGCTGAACACATTCCCAACTGATGCACCGGGCATCCAGATTTGAGGAGTGGCCACCCCCACCATATCATGAAGGAGTGAACACCAGAGGCTCGACGGGCAACCTCCATGGAAACAACTACCACCCAGGCCCGCCTCCCTCTTGCCTGAGATGACTGATGGCTATCAGGTCCAATCAACATTTTATATCTCCCTTGAGACACTGAAAGGCAGGCCGCTTCTATTCACTAAAGTATTTTATTTATTTGTTTTGTTTTGTTTTGTTTTGTTTTATTCACTCATTTATTTCCTTGATAAAACCAGCCTTCGGGTTTCCTGAGGCATAAAATGGGACACCCAGACTGCCCCTTGGGCTGTTGCTTCCTCCCCAGGAGGTGACGGAAGTGGCTGCTCAGTGCCTCCGTCTGTGAGATGGGGGTGACCAGACCTCACCTGCTTGGTCTTGCCCAGTCGCCTGCCCTCGCCTCCGTGATCTGGCCTCAGCCAGGCTCTCCGACCACACTCCCCTCACAATCCACTGTCCCATCCTGCCCCCTGGGTGGTCCCCATGCACCCCTATGAGCTCCCTTACCCAGGCCAGTGCCTGGAATGCATCTGCCCACCCCCGCACTGGACTGACCCTTCACAGACGTCTCAAGAGCTTCCCTGAAACACTTTCCCAGGCATGAGTGTGTCCTCCCTGATGGACAGGGATAACCTTGCTTATCGTTCACAGACATAAACCCAGAGCCACCCTGGCCCAGAGTGGGTGCTCCGTACGAACTTGCTGCCCGTGGACGGGCTGGGCAGCTGGATCGATGAGTGAGTGCAGTGATTTCACAATGAGCTTGTACTTGGAGGACTGATACAACAAAGCCTCGTTTGGCCACATCGGTGTTTTTTCTGCCAGAACGCCATGTCTTTGCATCTTGCACCTTTGGGGAAATGTGGCCAGTGAGTGGGTAGCATGTGGGCCCTGGTGTGAGTGAACTCTCACACTCCCCAGGGCAGACGGCTGGCCCCAGGTGACCCTAGAGTTAAATGAAGACTACGCTCCCACACGCAGGGGAGGAGGGTGCAAGTAAGCTTACAGTCATGGGTCTGCAAAACACAGGGTTTGTCCTTGTACTATTCTTTATGAATTGTTGGATTATTTATTTGTATTACAACTGTAAACTTACTTTTGGCTTCCCCTGTCTAACAGCCCAAAGGATAAGGAGGGAGAAGTGAAACACTCAGATAATTGCTCTTCAGTTCTTGGCTGCCCCGAAGTGCAGTCTTGAAGAAACGAGGAGACTCACTGGCCGCAGGGGAGGGGAAACAGCACGCCCGGGAGAGGGAAGGGCACCTGCGAAGTCCCTGGGGCACAAGAGATCATGGGTGTTTGAGGAATGGCAAGTCGGGGCACGAGAGCAGAGACAGGAAGGCAGAAGTAGATCATGGCTGTTGATGGTTTTATCACAGTATCATTAATTCTGCTAGCAACGATGACAGCCTTCATCAAGTTCTATGTTCCAGGTACTTCACATCCATGGTCTCAATCCTTACAACCACATATAAGGCGGGTCCTGCCATTATCCCCAGTCTACTGAGGACAAAACCGAGGCCCACAGAACCCAGCTGCCTTGCTCAGGACACCGTCAGCAAGTGGCAGAGCTGGAGTCCCAATCCAGGCCTCCCTGTCCACAAACATGGACCACGTGGGGCCACGTGAAGAGAGCTGCTCATCACCCGGGTAGCGACGAATCAGTGAGCCCTTCCCACGCTCGTGCTGCACAACAAAAACATAAACCCTCGTGGCCTACGAGACTAGCAGTCCTTGCCCGTGCATCTGGGGTGGTCAGGTAGGTGTCCCGCTGACGCTGCCGGGCTCATCTACTGACACGCGTGTGAGTTCCACCACAGAGAATGGCCGACGAGGGTCTGCAGGCCTCTCCTCCTTCCTCCGGCCGACTCAGGCACTCCTCCTGCTGATGGCAGAGGCGCAGAGCCCTAGTGGAGACAGGCATTTCTCGCGCTTCTGCTTCTGTGATGATTGCTGTCGCCACCGTGCAAAGCAAGTCAGATGGTGAAACCCAGAGTCCAGAGACAAGAAAATCTACCCACCTCTTGGTAGAAGGAGCTGCAAAGTCCTTGGCAAAGGGCTTGGACCCAGGAAGGGGTGAAGACCTAAGGCCATTTATGTACTCCACCTGCCGCAGGTTAGGAAGGCCTGCACCAGGGCCAGAGGGGGTGCCGGGGTGGAAGAGGAGGGGCCCTCACTGAACCTCGCCCTCCCCCGGAGCGTGAGAACAGTGACCTGTTCCGGGTTGCAGCACAGGTCAGCTCGAGAGCTGCGGGCCTTGTCCAAACCATCTGACTCCAAGCCCCTTGCAGCGTGAGCCTGGGTGGATCACTAGATCCAACCAAGAAAAACAGAAACTTCCCTGAGTACTTAAACCAGAGAGCATTCCATACATGG
Source organism: Glossophaga mutica (assembly GCA_039655065.1). NCBI lineage: Eukaryota > Metazoa > Chordata > Mammalia > Chiroptera > Phyllostomidae > Glossophaga > Glossophaga mutica. The sequence continues at coordinate 30,056,619 of CM077315.1, forward strand.
AACTGGTTGCTCTGGTGATGGAGAAGCTGAGAAGCCCACCATTAGAGCCCAGGGGCTAAGCATTGTCAGGAACCTGCTCGCACCCCAGGACTGGAGGGGCGGAGAGGAGCCAGCGTTGGCGAGAGCCTGTCTTTGCGGGCTGCGCCATGGCGAGACAGGGAGATCTGCTGGCTGTGCCTTCCTCCGCCCTCCCTCCTGGCTCTCAGCAGTGCTCGCACCGGCCAGAAGCTGGGTGATGACCAGGGAGCCTGCGAGGTGCAGGCCCTCAGCCCTTGCAGCACAGAGCGGCAGGGGAGAGCTAGGGGGTGCTGAGGGCAGGCAGGTTCACAGAGTGCGAGCTCCTGGGCAACCGCCTCCTCGGGGCAGGTGGCCTCTGTCTCCTGAGTGCCCCTAGGGCATAGCTTCTCCCACGGCCAGGCCAGCGTTCACAAAACCCCGGTTCTGACTCAGAAGCTCTGGGTGGGGCCTGACACTCTGCATTTCTAACAGGCTCCCAGGTGGCGCTGACGCTGCTGATCCCGGGCCACACTTTCTATGGCAGGTGACGGGGAGTGCAGGAGGACATGGAAGCGCCTTTGCAGAGATGCAGAGCAGACATTTATTTAGTATTTACTATGTCCTGGCTCTTATTCCTTCTACAACAGAAGGAATAAACCAAGACCCAACATATTCAAGAGACTCAACCAGGATCACCCAGCTTGTGGGTGGCTGAGATGCGATGCCCAGTGGCCACTCTGGCTGTTTACTTCTGGGCCCCTGGGAAATGACTCAGACACAGTTGTGATGCAATCTTCTATCTACCATGGGCCCAGCCTTTTCATTCACAATCTCAAATCCTCACAACCTAAAAAAGAAAGATCACTAGCTCCAGTTTACGCAGGAGGAAACTGAGGTTTGGAAAATTTAAGGACTTCACAGAGGATCACCAGTGAAGGAGGGGCAGAGCCCTGTTTGAACCCAAATCTGCCCTGGTCCCAAATCTTTGCTCCAGGCATTACACCCCACCACCTCTCACAGTCACCTCTTCATTCATTCACTCAGCAAAGAGTGATTTAGTGAAGCACTATGAGGCACTGATTAAGAGTGCAGGGGATCTGTGGTCTACTGGCCTGGATTCAAATCCCAGTCCTCCCCACCCTCCACACCAGGAGCGCCACCTTGGGAACTCCCCTTGGCCTCTGGGGACTTGGTGTCCTTGATCGTCAAATGGGGACACTGACATTCCCCACCCCTAATGGTGACTTGTTGCGAGGCACCCTCTGGCTGTCTCATGGACAGTGTGCACTCTGGTTATGTACCAACCTTGTCGTAAGCATGCAGCAAGCCTGACACTGAGATTCTAGGCAGAGGAGACAGGCGGCTCATTAATCAAAAACCTAAGGAATGTGTTAAATGACCCAGTGTCCAAGATTAGGCTTCCTGGAGCGTGGAGTGCTCTGGGCCGTCACGGAGAGCCGCTGTCACACAACAGCGGTGTGGCGCTGTTGTTGGAGCCCTGGCCCAGGCTGGGTCTGTGGCCACATCTGCAAGCGTCCCGGGCGGAATGGAGACAGCCCCTGCTCCGTGACCGCACGACAGCTCCCAGGATGGGAATGCACTCCGTCTCCACCACTGCGCATGCCTCACTGCGGGGTCCAGCCTGGAATGTCTGGGGCCCTTACACAGCTCCTGCCTGGCACCTTCCATTCAGTGGCAGCAACGGCAAGGCCATTGAAAGGTGGCCTTAAATGCTTGTTTCTCCAAACAGCTCAAAAGACGTTAGGCAAATTCATTTCTGAGAGACAGGCAGGGATTTGGGTTCCCGGCACTTGTTTGCACAAAGGATCTCAGCCTTCTTTCTCCTGACATGCAGCTTAAACATGCTAGCTGACCCTTAAATGGAATCCCCACGCTTCCCCCGCTCCTTCCGAGAGAACGTCACCGGGGGAGTGAGGAGGAGGCAAACGCCTTGTGTCCGGCAGGCCCTATTCCTCTTCTGGTGGCACAATCTGTTTAGGGTTCAAGACTGGATGCTAAATGTGTCTTCTGGTTTGTTTGGGTGTATTTCTCTCTCCTCTTTTACCTTTTAACTAAAACACAACACAAAATAAGCATTCTGATTGCATTCAGCTGTTAGGAGGGAAGCAACCACGCCTCCTCACCTTCATTGGCAGAGATCAAACGTGACTTTCTCAAAAAACAAAAACTGGAAAGTTTACAAACACAGAATCCAGAATCTGCAATAGCACGCCATCCCTTCTTGCCAGTGACGTGTGCATCCGACACGCTAACTGCCTGCCCGGGCCTCCACTCCGCTTCTGTAATCCCTCATGCAAAAATGGTGCTGGGGCCGCTTCCTACCCTTACACAAAATAAAAATAAAAATAAAAATAAAAATAATAAAAATAAAAATAAAAATAATTCCTACCCTTATACAAAATAGAAATAGAAATAGAAATAGAAATAGAAATAGAAATAGAAATAGAAAAGCCCAGAAGAGGCAATAACCTTGGTCCTACAAGCCTGTTAGGCAAAGTAAAACATAAAAATATTTTAAGCTGATATTGGTCAAATAGGCTGCTTGAATTCATTTTCTAAAACAATCTCGCCCCCAAACCAGTTTATTCACATATATAAAGCCTGAAAGTGCTTTTCCCCGCTGGGTTCCTGAAACCTGAAATATTTTGCAGCTAAATGAGAGAACCCTCACTGTTGAATGGCCGATTAGAGCTGTCACAGACGTGATTGCTGGAAATAAGCGGGAGTGTAAGAAGGCTGGCCAGGGCAGAAACGTGAGTCAGCATTAATAGGGGGTGTAATTAAATTATCCCTTAAGCCAAGGTGCCAAGTGACACAAATTTTTTTGTGTTAATTCTAACATGTTCACCTCCTTGGGCTGCACAATCTGAACAGATCTCCCTCCAGAATTGCTAATTTTATTTTGTTCAGTTTCTACACAGCAAATAGCTTTCTGTTCTGCTAACGAACCAAAGTACTTGGGACGTACGAGTTCGTATTTTCTCTGTATCATTTTACAAAGGTTCACGCGATACAAACCTGGCTCGATAAACAATGTTTGTTTTTTATAGGTTAGTATCTTGCTGAAGAAAATTAGAGCTAAGTTCAGGAAGATTTATTTTCATTTTAATTATCGTTCACCAGTCCCTGCCACTCAATACTTAAATGACTTTCTCCCCCAAAGACAAATCTTTTAAGCAGAACAGAAATTATTTAAACAGTTGCTTTTTTGCACATTTTATTGGTACACTGATTTGAGTTATGAATAATGGGTGACTTGCATAGTTTATAAATACATACAGGTATAATTGCTGGAATGTAATTCAATTAAATTTTTAGAGAACAATACATGATTAATTACTAGCACACATGATGATGAAGTCATTGTACTATGCTACATTTGCATATTTCTACATCTTTAAATAGTATTTCACATTTGAAGTCTAACGAATTCCCCCTTCTTTATTTTCAAGGACAATACTATCATTTTTAGGGAAAGAAATATCTTTTGTTGCTCTTGTTGAATTATTTTTTTAAAAAATAGTTGTCAACATGTGCTCTATTTCTTTTTAAATTAAAAAAACAATATGGCAAATTACTACATGAAACAAATTATGGAATCATGTTCCATGAAAAATCAAAACATTAAAATCATCAACAAGGTTTTAAAATAATTTTAATTTCAATATTAAAAGTGTTGAAGAATGTGCTCAACATTCTTTAGGATTCTCCTTAACAGGAGACAGGGATAGAAAAATGCGGGAGGGGGTTGGAAATAAAGCAGAACCCTGGGGAGATGGAGCGTTAAGAGCCCTAAGAATCGGGGCGATACTGTTTCGGCAGGTGCTGATCCAACGAAACACAGCGTCAAGTGTGGGTGTTCTCACGTGTGTTCATCACAGGGAAAGGAAACACTTTTCTGAGAAGGCGAGATGCTGATGTCGCTACCTGTACATGCCTGATTTTACTTGGCCATTTGTATGCACATAACGTTCCGTGCAATACTATAATGGATACTCTTCGTGATTATTATAGGAGAGCCACCAGGATAGCTTTTATTTCTGAAAACATAGACAGGCAACTCATAAAATACTGAAACAGCTTATATATTGAACATTTCCAGGAAGTATTTCTTTGAACGCTCCCTGGGCTCTGTCTCAGACCATTGCAGGAGGGCGAGACATTTGGTAATTAATATTTGGCTTAAATACTTTAAATACTCTTGGGTAGTCCGCATATTTCAGGCAGGGTCTTGAAAAAGGTTTTCTTCTTACAATTAGCACTTACTGAACGCACTTCGAGAGAAGCAAAAGGGAGACCTGACTTGGTTTGGCTTAAATCTCCGTGTCTGTCTTCCCCACCCCCACCCCGACCCCCATGGATCACTCTAGAAGTAACATCGCCATCTACTGGTTAGCAGCCAAACCTCCCGAAGAAGGCAAAGGTTTCTGTTTCAATGATCCAAATTATAAAAATTAAAAAGATATATATATATATATTTTTTTTTTAAGGTGTAGAATGCCATCGTTTCAGGGGCAGAAGAACACGAGCAAAATGCTCTAATCAACAGCAAAGGAAAGTTGCAAAGCCTTTTTGCGCACCTCTAGTCTGTAAACAATTTTGGAAACTGGCTGTAACTCATCACCCTACCCCCTGCAAGAACCCCCACAGAGGAAAAGAAGTAAGAAGTATAATATTTTTAATTTCTAAAAACTTTATATTAGTTATGAATTTCCGGAGTGTAGAGTTTTTTTCACTAGTCAGCGCCCACCTTCTCCTCCCCACATTTCCTGGGGGCTGGGTGAGCAAGAAAAGCACACACACACACACACCCGTTCCTTTGGAGTTCTTTAACCCAACAAGGCTTTTCGAACACAAGAGCACAAAACTGGGATAACCCAAATATTATTCTAAATTTCTTTCAGGCACTTAAGCAAAACAACTACCATTTTTGAAGTTTATGTAACTTTTCCTTATAAATATAATCACATTCCGATTATACGTCTACAGTTACAAATGTTGATTTCTGGATTTTCTCATGCAAATAACCATCTTGCTTTCCTCTTTCTTCCTGCCCCTAAGTGATCACTGAATTTGCCTTGAAATTTGAGCATTAATTGCTTTCTCTTGGTAATTAAAGCCAGGGTATTCTTTTCATGAGAGAACTACATTGTTTTACAATTTCCCATGCTCATTTGTATAGTTTCATGGAAAGGAAAGAAGTCAACTGTGGCCTAGAATATTAGCATATATTTTCTTTAAAATTCTAACATTTGACAGGATGTTCAGAAGATTTTTTTCTTAAAATAGAGAACTTATGTTAAATAAAAATTATGATTAAATTCATTAAGGATCACAATTCACCCATTTTTAAAAAGAAACATTTTTATTCAATCTTATATTTTCTTATTACACATCATAAAAAAAAATTTAATGTCCTAAGAGCCTGAACTCAGGCTTGCTATTGCATTACAGTCAGAAATCTCTTTGTTTCATATATATATTCATTTCACATATATATATCAAAGTATTTACATTTCATAACTTAATTTCTCACTCACTAGAGCTTGAAAGATCTGGACATTATAAAGGCAAACTCATTTTCTGATGGAATGAAATGAGAAAATGAAAATTTTTTTAATTTATTTTATTAGGTAAATTCAGTAGGGACTCACTGTTAGCCCCTGAAATAAACCAGCCTGCTTCTGTTTACTTTCTCCATCTTTCAGAGCCTTAAAATGAACACTGAAGTCACTGCAATCGGTAAGCATACTCCCCCTCCCCTTCCTATATGTTGTTTGTGTAGAAACTGTAGAGTCTCTTTTCCTAAAAGTGGAGAACGGTTCTGAGGGCTGACAGTGAGTGCCGGCAAGGCGCCCGGGGAAAGTTAACTGGTGGATAAAGAGAGGGAAGGCCGGACAGGCCGGGATGGGACGTGCCGGGTCAGAGAGACGCGGGAGAAAGAGCACGGAGTACTCACAGTTTCCCAGGGTCCGTGCCGTCTGCGTCCTGGTCCCGATTCCGAAAGGAAATGTGGCTCTTTTGTGCAGAACCAGAAATGAACATCCAGGAAGTTGGCAAAATCACTAGCTAAACAATCAATAGAGGAAACACAACAAATTAAAAGACCATTTGGGTTTTGTTTTGTTTTTCTCCAATAAAAAGAAAATGAGTCAAGGCGAGGAAAAGAACGCATTTTAATTTTTCCTGTGACCTGAGCTGGGCCCTAGGTTAGTCTAAGTTCGAGTTCGGATATTTGCATGTACATTGTGCAGAGATCACTGGAATGACAGCGATGGATTGAGGCTGTGGCCACCCCCGAAATTCGCTGCGTGAACCGGTCTGAGTCCCTGCCGCAGATCTGAAATGAGTTTTCCTATGAAAATCCACTTTAAAACTCAGCGACCCCCACCCCTAATGAATGCCTTCAGTGACAGGAAATGTTAACCATTTTGAGCGTTTTATTTGCATTTGCTCCAAAGCTGAGGGAGTAAGAGGAGAAATGTACATTTAATGATTGGTCGTGAAACTGAGATCGATGAAGTGAGCGTGGACGGGTGTGTTTCCGAGTGCGGGGGTGAGCATCCTGGGTCCTGAACCGGCCCCAGACCAGCGTGGCTTCCCCTCGAATTCTCACAGGGGCAAGTGAGCATTTGCCTGTCGCGGTCGGGCCGTATTTCAGACTCCCTTGTGTTGTTGACAAATTAAGGGCCGTGTTCCCCACTTTTCAGCTGCAGAGTCTGAGGAAAAGCGCCCGTCCTGCCGTGTCTGCGGTGCCGGGATGTGTTTCTGTGTGAGTGTTTTCTCCCTGGGATCAAAAGGGGGAAAAAAAGATTTTCCCCCCAAATCAACTAAACACCAAGGCTCAGAAACACACGGAATGTGTATAACATTGTCCTTCAGAAATCCATCTTGAATTTTTTTAAAAGTCCTCTCTTTGATCAAAAGCCGACAGAGAATTACATTTTTCTCCATTCTGTTGCATTTAACATGGACTAACACAGGGTGAGTTTAAACAAACAGATGGCCCAGGCATGAATGCTCCTTTCAGTCTGAGTAGCTGGAGGTGGGCTGGATCCATTGGGGGGGGGAGGCAGTTGGGAGGATTAGTTGGGGAGAGGGGCGAAAAGCTGCAAAGCTTGAACGGGGACGGGGGAGGGGGGAAACTGAGACAAGAATAAACCCGAGATGAAAAAATTTTTAACTACCTCTACACATTGAGCCTGCAATCCTCCTGCCAGTCTGCAGTGTAACTGTTGAAATTCTTCTGCCTAAAAGATAAATGGCCTATTTTATTCAAGAGTGTCAAGTAGGGAAACAAAACAAAACAAAAACCCCTCAAAGTATATTTTCAGAAGATAATCTAATGCACGATGCGTGCCCGCTAAGGGGGGCGTGCAGGGAGCAGGGCCAGCTCTTGATGAGAAATTCTGCACAGCAATCACACCTCAGCAGTCCAGAGAGGGGACAGGGACAAAACGAGAAAGTCCTGTCCTGGTCCAGGGTCCTCCGGGGGCGTGAACCGGGCCTACTCCCTGCTCGGCCTCCCGTGTGCAGACTCCGAGCCACTAACACAGAGCCACGAAATCTTTGGACCGGGAGGCATACCCAAGGGTACACAAAGGTGGGCGCAAAGCCGGGGCAGGTGGATGCTTTGAGGTCACTGCTGCGTGACGCGGTTTGCACTGTGACTCCCCGTGCTGAAGAGCAGAGGTGCTGGCTGGGTGCCAGTCTCCTCACCATGAGCTGGCCGTGACCGCTCCGGGTGAGCACCTCAGAGACCTTCCAGAAACCTGCTCCTCCGCAAGGGCAAGATGGTCGGTCAGAAGAAGGATAGCCCTCCTCGCCACCATCCGGCCAAGCCCTGAAATCCCCTCACCTCTCTAGATCCCAGGCCTGTTACCTGGCTCTGCGGCCAGAGGTCAATAAAACAGAGGGCATTGCAGAGGATGGTCTAAGACAGCTTTTCCATTTTCGCCTTTCCTGCACGCAGAGCAAGCATAACCTCCCCTCTGTGCTCAAGGCCGGAGGCTGGAAGGAAGGGAAGAAAAAGTTACAGGTCATATGGAGTAATTTATTAGCGATCGCGCATGCCCCTGGAGAGTGCAGTTAATTAAAGGCCAGGCATTTTCTGGAGGCTCCAAGCGGAGAAGAGGAACCAGGGCACTAACTGCAAATGCTGACAAGCCCAGGCTGCTGTGTGGAGATTTGAGAGGCCTCTGGAAGCCCACCACCCGGCGAGAGCCCCCGCCCCTCGCAGGCTCCCGTCTCGGTCTCATCGCTTCCCAGGCCGCCAGCTAGCGTGAGTACCTGCACATCTCGGTTGCTCAGATTCCAGTTCTCCAGTCATGTTGGGGCAGACACAGCCGCTCCAAGCCTGGAGCTGACAGGGTCCTGTCAGCTTAGCCAAGGCGAGAGAGCCTGCAGGGGAGGAAAGGGAAGAACATTCTAGAAGGCAATGGAGCCCAGACCCCAGGCCCCAAAGGCAAGTGACACCCACTTTTTCCTTTCAGCGGTGTTTCTTCAAAACACCAACAATTAGCCAGGGGTGGCATCTGCATACGTGTAAAAACTAATTTGGAGACTGCACACGCACACAAATACTTGGTATTTTCAATTTATTTACTTTAAATATCCGGCTATTTCTCCTTACTGAAGGCCTCTTCTCACACTGTTTTACCCCCCTTGCTCACAGAGCTTCCCTTTTCAATGTAAACGAAGGCATTTCCCACAGCCCTTTTGCTGGAATGTTCTAAAATGCTAGCATCGACACATTTCTATTTCATTTTATTGCAGAAACGTTATTTTATGGCACGGAGTGTGTGGTGTGTGTGAAGAGCGGGCAGGGAGAGGGGGGTCCCGCTGCAGAGGGAGCCCCCGCGGTGCCGTCGGCCTCCCATAAATCCTGGAAAGTGACAGTGGAGCTGGCAGGAGAATTTGGGAAACCAACAGACAAAATATACAGTGCAGCCCATAGGCCTCACCTTTACGAGGCAGAGAGCTTCTGGAATGGATGGGCCGGGACCTCCGAGGCCACTCATTAGGAACTTGATGAATTGGACGTGGGGCCCATTGCCCTCCTGGGGCAGAGAAACGCTCGAAAACCAAGTTTTATTAACCTAATAAAATGAAAGGGGGAAAAAAAGTCAGGAAAATTTCAGCTGGAAGAATAAATGCAAGGAGCACAGTAAGTTAACCTACTTTTAATATATTTAGAACCATCTTGGCAGCCAAGAGCAGTTCCCAGCAAGACCCCACGTTCCTAACGGCAGGTTTCGGCTGACCGGCCCGCAACGCAGGAGCCCCGTCTAAAGAGACCCAGCGAGGCTGTGTTTTCACGTTCGCAGGAACAAAGGACACATCAGCACTTTCCCACCTTATCGATCACCAAAGCCAGAGCGAGAAACGTGGCAGAGAGTTGCCTTTGGAGCAGGGAGGCATTTTGGAGAATGAAGTGGACGCTGGCCCAGCCCTCTGTGGACGGGAAAGGAAGCCGTCAGCACCCAGGCACCTCAGAGCTCCTGCCCCACGGGAGAGAATTCTAACAAGGAATTAGAGAGAGTGAGCCAGGCGCACGCAGACGCCATAGGGTCTCTTTTTATACGCAGATACCTTCGTGGACCCTAAACTGTGGAACTGGGGACTGTGAGGTTGTATTTTAGAACAAGGTCAGCACGAGCCGGGCTTCCCAGCCCTCCCGGACGGCGCGCCCAGCTGCCAGGAGCCGCGAGTGGTCCTGTCAACGGGCCGCTGCCATGTGGGCCTCGAGGCATGCTGTGTCCAGGGCCTGGGCCAGGCCACCGCTCACTTCACTTGAAACCCCAGAACGCAAGAGCACTTTATTATTTCTGGATCCCAGAGGCCAAGAATGCCGGCGGCTCTGAGCTCTCCCAGCCTCTGCACGGGGAGGGAGGACACATCTCGGCAGCAGGCTGGCAAGGACCCGCAACAGGAAAGCTGTCTCCTGCCCGGCCCCAGGTAGGGGCACACCAGCTCAGAGCTGGCTTCTGGCACCATCGCTCTCGTGGCAACACGTCGACAGCAAATCCCTGGTAAACCAGAATCAACAAGCCCCCCGAACCCCAAAACACCACCTCCTAAATCCAGGAGGGAGGGCTGGTACTAGTTAGTGGCCAGCTCACGCTTCGCCATGGTCATTCCCTTTTTTTTTAAAGTCCTCTCCCAAGGACATTTTTTCACAGCTTTTTTAGAGAGAGAGGAAGGGGGAAAGAGACAGGGAACATCGGTGTGCCGGAGAAACCTTGATTGGTTGCCTGCTGTATGTGTCCTGACCAGGAATCGAACTTGGAACCTTTCGGTATACGGGCCGACACTCCAGCCAATAGAGCCACACCGGCCAGGGCCCCGTGCTCATCCCCTTAAAAGAAATATGTACACACGCACTAGCATTTTTATATACATGTGCACTCACATTATTCTCCACTCCTTCCCGAGTCCAGCGGTGGCCTCCGACGGCAGTGCCAAGACACACCCACACTGGGGCCCTGGCCACCTGTGCCTGCGTAACAGGATGTCATTTGCACATTCACTGGGCTGTCTGATTCCTAAGGTATTTTGGCAGCTCTGAAATTTGGAACAGCTCTGTTTTTTAAAAGTTGCTGTAAAATTTCATTCCCACAGGGGACTTTCAGGACAGTGAAGCCCTTCTGCATGACACTGTGATGGTGGTTACATGACATCATGCGTTTGTCAAAACACATAGAATTACGATACCAGGAGTGCGCCCTCATGCGAACTGCAGACTTCACCTGATAACCACGCACCAGGGCGGCCTCCCCAGCGGTACCCACGGCGCCAGTGCAAGATGCTAAACAGAGAGAACTGGGGCGGCAGGAAGTCGTTGGCAGCTCTGTTCCCGCTTAATTTTTCTGTCAGCCTAAAACCACTGGGAAAGTGAAGTCTGAGCATAAAAGAAGCCTCACTGCTGAAGTGATAGAGGGCACCTTCCTCTGCCTGCCCTCTTCCCTGATTGGTATTTCCTGGGAAAGGACTTTCGGAAAGGAGGAAAGTTTAAAACAAAACAAAGCCAAAAGCCCCGCCAGGACCCCGCTGTTTCATCCACCCCACCGGAGCCCATTCTGTGCCGGGCCCTGAGGACGTTTGCTGGGACGGGGTCAGCGGACAGAGGCAGCTCCATGATTCTGCTGCAGCGACAGTGATTAAAGCCAGGCTACTTCAGCAGTATTTTCTTTTATTTTTTATCTTTCACAGCAAAGTCCTGTGGCACTGACTGCAGTGTCACTAGCAGTACGCTGAAATCCTGCTTTCCTTCTGCAGTTGGTTAGATCCGATTTTCAGTCCAGTGTCAGCCCGTCTGTCAATCAGGATTTCCAGAATCGTTCTGCCCTGACCTCTGAGGCCAGAGAAGGGCTGAGCCTGTGGATCCCAAAGCCTGGCTCAGGTTACAGAGGAGGAAGGCACGTTGGGGCTGGGGCGTAGACTCTGAGGTGGTGGTGAGCCGGGGAGCCTCCTGCAGCAATGGGACCCCAATACCAGCCTTTGCCAAAGAGGGGCCTTATCTCCGGTGCAAGGGGCGAGGGTGGGGTGGTTAGGGAGGGGGAGAGAGAGAGAGAGAGAGACAAAGAGAGAGATGTTTATAAAACCGTGGCGTTCACCTGGCGTCCTCAGGGACGCTGACATCTGCAGCTTAGGCCATTGTCTCAGCCCAGACCCCGGGCCTGAGCGGCAGCTCTGTCCTGCAGCCACGGTGGCGCCACCAGGTGGTGACCGGACCCACTCAGGCCCTGCCCTTTGGACCCTCTGCAGGATCTTTTCACCGGGTGGCCCCAAGATTTCAAACACCGCACGGAGACGCTGTGAAGCGGTGAATACACCGACACCACCGCTTTCACTCCCGCCCAGAGCCTGCGGTGTGGCCCCACTGCGCCCTCTGACATCCAGCCAGATGAACACAGGGGAGCAAATCCGGTGCCTGACAGCAGCCCCGCTCAGGGAGAGGGTGATGAGGGGCTCCGAGCACTGGGGTTTTTTTATCATATTTTATTGTTTTTGCTGTTACAGTTGTCTCCACTTTTCCCCCTTTGCCCACACCTCAGACCCCCCTCAGGCAATCCCGCACCGCTGGCGGTGTCCTTCGGTGGTGCTCACCTGTTCTTTGTCTGATCCCTTCGCTAGGTTTTGAAGCATCAGACCCGGGGATGTGCAACGCAGCCCTCTCCTGTCCCTCGCTACCTCAGGCAGCGCGGCCAGTTTCCAGACCCCTGAGCCTGGCCCAGTCCTTAAAATTCTGCCTCTTTCACAGGGTGGGGCGGGTTGAGGAGGCAGAGGATATCTAGCAGAAAACACATGCTCCAACAACAAAGGGCCTCGTTAATATTCAGTGAGGCTCTGGGCCACGGGGTGGGGGCACCAGGCGAGGCCAGCAAGGGGGAGAGGACGCCCAGGCACAGCTGGTTCCTCCCATTCCGGTCCTTCCTCAGGGTTATTCTCTAGACCAAACCACAGACATTTTTATGGCACTTTTTAAATGGTGGTTGGCATTAAAAAATAAACTTCAGCTAGTACTAGCCATAAACAAGTAATAATTGTCAGAGCCAATGTTTATAGGGTGCTTCCAACAGATTGGCTCAATACCTGAAACATGTTAACGCAGATAACCTGCCACGTTCTACCAGGCCCTTCTGAGGGAGGTACCAACATTGTGCCCATTTTACAGAACAGAAAGTTGAGTCACAGCAGCTCAGCTTTGTTGGTAAGTGGCTGAGCCGGGATCCGAAGCCCACAGCCGGGCCCTGTCTCTACCGGCCTCTTGTCACCCAGGCCACGAGAGGTGCCACCTCTTGCTAAGGCTGGTTATGGAAACTCAGGACCTAGGGAAGCAAGTTTCACTCCACTAGTTTCTTTGCCAGAACTGCTTCAGGAAACAGGATGCTCAAGGAGAAACGTTGGAGATTGAGGAAAACAGGCTCAACTGCTCCAAAAGTCACATGAGGCTGCTCTCCTGTGTGGGCACAGGGATACAGCAGTGTGTTAACCCAGGGATGGCGCCCGCCTGTGGCATCCACCTCCCCAAAGAGAGGGAGAGAGGGTTGTTGCCTCTCCATGTGGGCACTTCTATGGGTGAATGGACAACTTTCCAGCACAACCAGAAACTTTGTAGGAAGTTTTGCAAAATAAGGCAAAATAAGGAGGGTGTGAGTAGATAGGAGTGGACCGTCCCAGGGGCACAGCCCTGCAGAACCAAGGGTGGGACTGTCACAGAATCGCATTTTCTTCTCCTTCTTTAAAATTAAGTTTTTTGGGGGTGGCGTTGGTTAGTAAAATTGTATAGGTTTCGAGTATAGATTTCTATGATACACAGTCCACGAGAATTCCATTTTCTTCTTGCCTAACCAACCATTCCCCCCGAAATTATCGCCAAATTAATGTGATCAACAATGAAACAACTTTCCTTACTGTGACTTGAGTTTTTCTCTTTCCTTTTGATAGGAACAAGTATTTCTTTGCCTATCTCCCAACTTGGAATCTTTTGTTCCTTTGTTTCTCCACTGTCCCAGCTCCAGCCCCACCTGCACGAGGGAGGTGGGGCTTGCTGGGCTTCTCCCATGCCTTACTCTGGCCATTCCCGCCCCTCCGCAGGGCAAGCAAGTATTTCTTGTTTTCAAAACGACTCAACATCTTGCATCTAATTCACTTAATAACACACCACCTGTGCGCTACACCAACACGTGCAGGTCCACAATGTTGTATTAAGAGCAGCACGTCATTCAGGATTTCAGATGTGCCGAGTCCATCCCACAGTCCCCTAGTGATCGAGGGCCAGTGGTGTCCAGCTTTGTATCCTACACATACAAGTGTCCTACGGGGTCAGTGCACCTGCTGCTTTTTGTTTGTGTAGGTCGGAGTCCTCCGAGTCAGACTGCATGTCACACTTCATGCACATTTCGAATATCCAAAACAATTCAGATTGTGTTCCCTCGCCAACGTGCAGCAATTTACATGACCACAGCGATTTATCGATGGGCATTTCCCTCCACGTCAGCCCACCGAGTGTTACCCATCGTTTCACGTTTTGTCCATCTGAATCCGCCCAACTTCACGCCTTTGTCGTGCCTGAGCTGGAGGAAGCACACGTCATCCCCTGGGGTTAGCTTTGTCTCTGGCTCCCTTCCCAGTCATGTGGGCAGGATCCCAGCGGCCAAAATGGGGCTCCTTGGGTAAAAAGTTCCACTGCCTGGGTATGTGTGCATCTGTTTCCCTCCGCCCCTCATCGCACAGAGGACTGGAAGCCATTGGGCATCTTCTGAGGACGCCTCTGGCCAGGGCCTTTCATCTACCTGCAAATCCTCGAGTCAATCCATGAGTGGACTCCTGCCACGCTGGCTCTTTTGTCCCCAGCTAAACAATGCCTTGGTCACTTTCACCTGCAGTTGCAGGTAATAGGAATACAAGGGGAAGAATTCAGTACATCTTAACTGAATGTGATCAACAGGTTCTTGGGAACTGTGACTTTAAGTGAAATGATGCACAATGGAAGCAATTTTCCCATAGGCTAATTTATATAAACAAGAGTTAAGTTCCCACAGCATATTTCTGGTCATAGAAACATCATCAAACTTCTAAATAAAGACCCTCAAACACTTCCAATATTAAACATCAAAATAACTGTGAGCTATACATACATTTAGAAAGATGAATAAAACAAGGTCAATATTTTCCAACCCACTTATTCCAGTTGAGGGTCTCGGGTGGCCAGAGCCTCTCCTGGCAGCCGAGGGTGCAAGGCAGGAACGCACCCTGGATGGGACACCCTTCCGTTGCTTGGCCACTCACACACACATACACCCATGCTCACTCAGACGGGGACCATGCAGACGTACTGATTCACCCAACATGCGCATCTTTGGGACGGGGAAGACACCAGAGAAAACCCACTCAGACATGGGGAGAACATGCGAACTCCACACGAAAGTGGCTTCAGCTGGACTCAGTTTATTTTCTTACCAATATTATAACAAACCAACATCGAATGAGACAACACTGTTCGAAGACCTGCTACGCATGCACACACACTGCACATGGAAAACGTGGCCAGTGAACAAAGGTGTGTGTGCATAGGCAGAGGAAAAGTAATAAAATATAGCATAAGCCAGTATTTCTCAAATAAGACTCCCAAGATATGAACATTCCAGAAAATGTTACGCCTTAAATGAAACATTCCATGGTTAGTTAAATTTGGAAAACGCTGCTTCCTCCAACCCTCCCGGTGCTTTGCACCAGGTCAAAGATTCTGAGCAGCCTTGTTGTAGAAGTACCTGCTCAACTACGTTCAAGGCAGCATCTCCAGCATACACTGGGCTTTTGGACTTTTTGTTGGTCTGCACACACTTGCTTAATTAAGCAACAAGATGCTGTGTGTCTACCATGTGGAGTAAAACCAGACCCATCCTCTGCAACCCTAGAACACTGTCAAGTGACAGAAGTAGACATCAATAAAACCATCACACAGAAGTAAAGTTCCAGCTGCAGTAAATGTTAGGAAATCAAGTGGGTGGAGTGCTGTGAAGCATAAAATAGCCAGAGCGGATCTGGCCTAAGACACCCAGGGCGGCTTCCCTGCTGAGGTAGCAATGGTGGTGAGTGCAAAGTGATGTCACAGGAGAGGCAGAAGGAGGAGTGCTAACCATGCCAAGCATGGAGAGCACGTGAGCAGCAAACCCCACGTGAGCTCAGGACCTTGGAAGGAGGGAACACAGCAGATCCGAGGACAAACAGAGCCAGGGTAATGGAAGCAGAGGAAGCCGGGACAAGTTTGGTTAGAGACATGGCTGGAAAGGAGACAGGGAGGGAGCACAGGGGCTCTGACCAACCATATTAACTATTTTGTGCATCACCACATTAAAGCCCCAAGCCCCACCAGGCACATAGCTGCAGCTAACCAATGAGCAAGGGAAAGCAGCTGTGAGTAACCGGGGCACGACTCTCAAACTGAAGAGTCAGGAAAGGATGCTTGTTTCACGTGACACGAGTTAGCAACAGGGGGGTCTGGGCAGGGGTCGGTCAGAAGTTGAAAGCCGGACAGGTGATTGGAGAAGATGGGTGGAGCAGCGATGGGGGTGTGACGCATAATCAGACTTGCATTGGTAGAAGGAGGCCAAGTTACAAATGTATTTTTAACTGAGGGGTAGATGTTCTGGTTCTATTCAATATTTTACTGTGAAACAACCATCACAGACTTTAGCAGTTTAAAACAATAATAATTATTTTGCTCATGAATCTGCAATTTGGGCAAAGATCAGCAGGGGCAACTCATCTCTGCCCCACTCCCAATCAAGTGGTCAGGCTCAAAGACAGGGAGCCAGCATCGTCAGAAGGCCACATGTCTGCTGGCCAGTGCCGTCAGGTGGAGCCCGACTGCGCTGCCCAGCAGAACATCTGCATGTGGCCTCTCCATGTAGCCCAGGCTTCTTGACTGTACCATAGCAGATTCCAAGGGCAAGTGTCCCAGGAGGGGTACCCGATAGAAGCAGGATCACTTCTAGCCAATACTCCAAGGTCACATGGCACCATGCTGCCACATTCTTTCCACTGAGGCTGTCACAAAGGCCAGTCTATATTCAAAGAGAGGAAAATGAGATTCCACCTTTTGTCTTAAAACCACCACAGTAGAAAAGTAGGGAAGAAGGATGAAGAATCACATGATTAGATTTGCATTTTGGAAAGACCGTTAGGGTTGCTATGTGGAGAATGAATCTGAAGGCAGAGAGGTGCATGTAGGGAGACCAGGTGGGCAGGTGGGACTATAGTCTAAGAGATGAGGATGCACTGGACCAGGGGAGTGGAAACAGAGGTGCAGAGTTGTGACAGTCTCAAGAGTTAATGACACAGTCTGGTGAGTCTGAGCCAAGAGTGAAGAACGATTACTCCGTTCGCAATTGACTTTGTAATCGCTCTCCCTCTTCTCTTCTTCTTGGCCTTCGCATGCTTCATCATGTCATTGGAGTATCTACTCCAGTGTTACCTCTGGAAGGCTTCCCTGACTCCTCAGTCTATACAGCCCCTCCCATTCATCCCACCCTTCAGGCTCTCCTCACCCAGCTCTACTTTTACCTGTGGCATTTACCCTTTCCTGAAATCCATTGGTATGTTTGTTTCCATGCTTGCCAAATGATTGCTTCTTCCACTGGAGTATAAACTCCATAAGGGCTGGGACCTTGTCTGTTGTTGATCATATCTCCAGTTTCTTACACAGGGTAAGTACTCAACAAACATTTTTTTCAATGAGTGAATGACGGTTGGATTGATGGCAAGAGTGGCATTTTTGGAGACAGAGACTCCTCAAAGAAGACCAGGTTGAAGGGAAAAAATAATGACTTTTCGGAAGAAACATTGAGATTTGAGTTAGCTTTGAGATACTTTAGGCAGTTCAGACACAGACCAAAGCTGAGGGGAGAGATCCAAAATGGATCTACAGAGTTGTCATCTTCTGGGTAAATGTAACAATTAAAGCTGTGGGGATGAATGAGTTTGCTTAGGGATAGAGTGTCAAGTAGGAAGTCATAGAGGCCTAGAAATGAATTTTGAGAAATCCAAACATTTAATTGTGTAATAGAGAAGATAAGCATGCCAAGAGAACATAGCAAAGGCACCCAGAGGTGTAGAAGGGAAACCAGGAGTTGTGCTCCATGGAAGCCAAGAAGGAGCGTTTCAAGAAGGAGGGTGTGACCAATAGTGGCAAGGGCTGCCTGTGGTCTGATGTTAGGTCAAAAAAAATGTCTAATTGGGTATAATAATATCAAGGTCATTGGTGACTTGGGCAAAAGCTGTTTGGGACAATGGAAATGAAGCCAGATTTTCATTGATTGAATAATCAATAGAAGATAAGAGAATGAAAACAATAAATATAAACACACTCCTGAGAAACATAGCTTGAAAGGTGGGGGGCTAATCAGGTGTAGTCTAAGGGTGGTATGTTTGTTTTTTCTTAATATGAAAGAATTAGTAATGTTTATGCATCTTTTAAAAAATATTTAGTAGCTACCCTGGGGTTTGCAACATGTACTTTTATTTGATCAGAGTTTACTTTTAAATAACATTATATGTAGTAGAATAACATTATATATATGTAGAATTCACATGTAGTATAAGAATCTTACAACACTATACTCCCAAGTCCTCCCTATATTGTTTTCACTGTTATACATTTTACTCTTACATGTGATATAAACACACTGTAAGCTGTGACTATTTTTGCTTTAAATATCTTGTAGAGAAATATCTTTTAGACAAATTAAAATAAGAAAAAGTAAACTTCATACTTATCTTCATTTTTATCATGTCTAGCACTTTTCATTTTCTTATGTAGCCCCAAGATTCTGACTGGTTTCTTATACCTTTTGTCTGAAGAAATGCCTTTAATATTTTTTGTAATGCAAGTCTTCTGGTGGTAAAATTCTGTCACCTTTTTGCTTGTGTGGAAAAAAAAACCCTTATTTATCCCTCATTTTTGAAAGACTGTTTTCACTGGGAATAGAATTCTGGGTTGATTTTTTGTTTGTTTATTTCCTTTCAGCACTTTAAAGATATCACTCCACTGTCTTCTGGCTTGCATAGTTTCTTAGAAGAAGTCAGCTGTCAGCCTTATCTTGTTTTTTTTCTGTATGCAAAGTGTCTTTCTTTTTCACTGGGTGTCTTTAAGATTTCTCTTTATTTTCAGTTCACAGATTTTTATATGCTAATTAAAGCCAGAAAGAACTGATCATGTTTAAAATGATTAGAAGGATCTAGTAAAGAAGGTGCTAGAGATGCAGGAGACACTTGGTTATTAGGGTTCCTGAGAAGATGAAGTGAAAAGTCAAGTGGAAGGATGGGCACTAGATATAAGAATGACCAGTTTTTCATTATAACAGCAATGGTATAAATATTGACATATGCAGACTGGTTTCTGTATTAGTCAAGTTTTTCTGGGGTAATTAGCATAACAACCAACTCCAAAATCTCAGTGGCTTATATCAATAGACATTTATTTCTCACTTGTGAGTCTAGCTTGGCTGAGCTCAGCTGGGCTCAGTTTTGAGTCTGCTACATGTATCCCTGATTCTGAGGAGCAACAGATACTTGGATGTGTTCATGGCAGATGGCAGGAGCAACAAGTTGGAACAAAGACTCACAGTGGCTGTCAAAGCCTCTTCTTAGAACAGTGCCTTGTCATTTCTGCTCACACTCCTTTGGTCAGACCAGATCACATGACCAAGTTCAAAGTCACTGGACATGGAGGTGTGCTCCACCTGGGGGATGGGGAAGTAAAATATGACTATTTGTGTAACAATAATACACTCTGTCAGAACATCTTTGGGAGCCCAACTTGATGAGCTTCTTGCCTGAAAGCTTCTGTTTCTTCTGTAAAGTAGAAGACAAATCCAACTCCTGCAGATGAAGGAAGGGATAAACCCAAGTTTTAAGTTTGGTTTTTTTTTTATTTGATTTTAATTGTTGTTCTTGTACAGTTTTCTGTCTTTTACTCCCATCCTGGCCCACTGCCCCAGCCCTCCCCATCTCCCTCCCAGTCCCACCCCCCATAGTTTTTGTCCATGTGTCTTTTATACTTGTTCCTGTAAACCCTTCTCCTTTTTCTCTGAAATTCCCTCCCCTCTCCACTCTGGTGACTGTCAGCCTGTTCTCTATTTCAGTGCCTTTGGTTATATTTTGCTTGTTTGTTTTGTTGATTAGGTTTCCATTAAAGGTGAGATCATATGGTATTTGTCTTTCACTGCCTGGCTTATTTCACTTAGCATAATGCTTCCCAGTTCCATCCATGCTGTTGCAAAGGGCAGGAGTTCCTTCTTTCCTTCTGCTGCATAGAATTCCATTGTGTAAATGTACCACAGTTTTTTGATCCATTCATTTACTGATGGGCACCTAGGTTGCTTCCAACACTTGGCTATTGTAAATTGTGCTGCTATAAACATTGGGGTGCATAGGTTCTTTTGGATTGGTGTTTCAGTGTTCTTAGGATATAATCCTAGCAGTGGAATTCCTGGGTCAAAAGGTAGATCCATTTTTAGTTTTCTTAGAAAATTCCATACAGTTTTCCATAGCATTGTACCAGTCTGCAATCCCACCAACAGTGCACTAGGGTCCCCTTTTCTCCACAACCTCTCCAACACTTGTTTGTTGCTTTGTTTTTGATGACCATTCTGACCGGTGTGAAGTGGTATTTCATTGTGGTTTTAATTTGCATCTCTCTGATAGCTAGCAATACTGAGCATCTTTTCATGTGTCTCTGGATCCTTTGTATGTCCTCCTTGGAGAAGTGTCTGCCCAAGTCCTTTGCCCATTTTTTAATTGGGTTGCTTGTTTTCTTAGAGTGGAGTCATGTAAATTCTTTATGTATTTTGGAGATTAAACCCTTGTCTGAGATATCATTGACAAATATGTTTTCCCATACAGTTGGTTCTCTTTTTATTTTAATACTGTTTTCTTTAGCTGTGCAGAAGCTTTTTATTTTGATGAGATCCCATTTGTTTATTCTTTCCTTTATGTCCCTTGCTTCAGGGGACATATCAATAAAAATGTTGCTGCATGAAATATCTGAGATTTTCCTGCCTATATTATCCTCTAGGACTCTAATGGTGTCGTAGTTATATTTAAATCTTTTATCTACCTTGAATTTATTTTTGTGTATGGTGTAAATTGGTGCTCAAGTTTCACTTTTTTGCAAATAGCTGTCCAGTTTTCCCAACACCACTTGTTGAAGAGGCTATTTTTACTCCATTTTATGTTGCTGCCCACTTTGTGGAATATTAATTGACTGTAGAGACTTGGGTTTACTTCTGGAGTCTCTGTTCTGTTCCACTGGTCCATGTGCCTGTTTTTTTTTTGCCAATACCAGGCTGTTTTGATTACAGTGGCCTTGTAATACAGTTTGGTATCAGGTATTGTGATCCCTCCTACTTTGCTCTTCTTTCTCAAAATTGCAGCAGCTATTCGGGGTCATTTATGGTTCCATATAAATTTTTGAAGTGTTTGTTCTATGTCTGTGAAATATGCCATTGGTACTTTAATAGGTATTGCATTGAATCTGTAAATTGCTTTGGGTAGTATGGACATTTTGATGATGTCAATTCTTCTAATCCATGAACACGGTATATGTTTCTATCTGTTTGTGTCTTCCTTGATTTCTTTCTTCAGAGTTGTGTAGTTCTCTGCATACAGGTCTTTTACCTCCTTGGTTAGGTTTATTCCTAGGTATTTTATTTTTCTTTTTGCTATATCAAAGGGGACTTTTTCTCTTGATTTATGCTTCTGCTGTTTCACTGTTGGTATACAAAAATGCCTTTGATTTCTGGATATTGACTTTGTATCTGACTGGCCAAATTCATTTATTAGGTTGAGCAGTTTTTTGGCTGAGTCTATAGGATTTCCTATATACACTATCATGTCATCTGCAACCAGTAATGGTTTTGTTTCCTCCTTTACAATTTAGAAGCCTTTTATTTCCTTTTCTTATCTAATCAGTGTGGCTAAAACTTCCAATACTATATTGAATAGAAGTGGTGAAAGTGGACAACTTTGTCTTGTTCCTGATCTTAATAGAAAAAATTTTAACTTTCACCCATTGAGTATGATGTTGGCTGTAGGTCTCTCATATATGGCCTTTATTATGTTGAGGAATGCTCCCTCTATTCCCACTTTGCTGAGTGTTTTTATCATAAATGGGTGCTGTACCTTATCAAATGCTTTTTCTGCATCTATTGATTTGATCATGTGATTTTTGTCTTTTCTTTTGTTTATGTGATGTACTACATTTACTGAGTTGCGAATATTGAACCATCCTTGCATCCCTGGGATGAATCCCACTTGGTCATGGTGTATGATCTTTCTAATGTATTGTTGGATGCAGTTTGCCAATATTTTGTTGAGGATTTTAGCATCTATGTTCATCAGCAATATTGGCCTGAAGTTTTCTTTCTTTGTTGTATCTTTATCTTGTTTTGGGATTAGGATGATGCTGGCTTCATAAAAAGAGTTTGGGAGTCTTCCATCATTTTGGATTTTTTTGAATAATCTGTGAAGGATAGGGGTTAGCTCTTCCTTAAATGCTTTGTAGAATTCTCCTGTGAAACCATCCAGTCCAGGGCTTTTGTGTGTTGGGAGTTTTTTTATTACTGCTTCGATTTCATCGCTGTTATTGGTCTGTTCAGGCTTTCTGCTTCTTCTTCATTGAGTTTTGGAAGACTATATTTTTCTAGAAACTTGTCCATTTCACCTAGGTTTTCAAATTTCTTGGCATACAGTTCTTCATAGTAGTTTCTTACAATCCTTTGTATTTCTGCGGTGTCAGTTGTAGCTCTCCTCTTTCATTTCTAATTGTATTTATTTGAGTCCTCTCTCTTTTTTTTCTTGATGAGCTTGCTTAAAGTCTTGTCAATTTTGTTTATCTTTCAAAATCCAGCTCCTGGATTCATTGATCTTTAGAATTGTGATTTTAGTCTCTATGTCATTTAATTCTGCTATGATCTTGGTTAATTCCTTCCTTCTACTTGCTCTGGGCTAAACCCAAGTTTTAAGGAAAATGGAGAAGGTTTAAAATAAAGTGGAAATAGTTTTAGTTTGTGAAGCATGAGCTTGAGGAATGTCACTATAGGTTCATTCCCCAGCAAACTCTTCAGCAGTGGAGAAGCTTAGCAAGCAGAGGACTCCTGGCACAACAGCTCTGGCTCTAGCTTGGGCTCAGACATATGTGTAAATCCTTTCCTTACACTTCATAGCTCTGGAGCAACATAACCTTGTCCCTGGAAGATAGGGGAACAGGAGTAAGAACATGCTTTTACCGTAGTTTTTCCGCTAGGTTTTAGAAACATGAATACTAAATGAAATTGTGTTTTCTCCATGATTAGCTTTTGGAATAGAAGTTACCTACCCCATCCTATCAACAAAGTAATTTTTCCCTGTGTTAATAACAGTGAGGAAGCTATCCAGGTTACACTCAAGATAAGTGGAAGATGGAAATATAGGAAGTTGAGGATTCTGTCTAGAGTTGCCTCTGACCTGCCCCAATATGGGTCCTGTTGGAATGTTCTGAAGGCCATTCCAGAACATTTTTGTTATAGCCAAATGCACTCTGTCTTTGCTCAGTCCATTTCCCTTAAGTGTTTGGGTGCCATGGTATTCAAGAAAAATTCACTGCCAAGGTTCAATTCATTTCACTGAAATTGTCAAAATGCCTGTTCCTGGGCTGTTCTGAGAGCTCATTAATCCCTCCCCTTTGACCCAGGAAGTAGTCCATGCAAGCTTCAAGTTCCAAAGGGTGGGATTCTGCCAAGAGCTGGGAGCCTGGCCCAGTTCCGTGGGTTCAGCAGTTGGGTGAGGGTATTGAGTCCATTTCCAGAAGCACTGAAGCACTCTTCCTTTTCCTACCAATAAAACACCCTTTTGACCACTTGCTTAGTCACTCCCTAATCTATATAAAAGAAAAATCCTGTTTTCCAAGAGGGAGCAGATGGTCACTTCACAGACTGTGGAAGTCTGTATAACTCAGCAATGACTGACCTCACAGGCCAACTCTGGGAGAGTGCCAAGCCAGTGACAAGTGACTAAGCCATCAATTGTGCAATCAGATACTGTGATCAGAAGGAAGACTTTATTTGCTCCTATAAGCTTATATGTAACTGACCCAGGAAACTGGCACTCAAGAAGCCAGCACATATAAGCCTCCAAGAAAACATGTATTTGCTCCCTTGGGCATGACCTACATTTGACTTCAGAGCTCCTGATTCAGCTCAACCATAATGAAGGCTCCTAGGGCCAACACAGACCAAAACACAAGAGACTACCACCAACATGGAGTAGTCAAACTCCCTAGCATATTTCAACTGGCTCCTTGTTCTGGGAAGGAGAGTCAGAAGTTTGCCAGTCTTCCCCACCCCCTAATACCACCACCCAGAGCCTACGCTGGGCATTAGCAACTGTCCTGTCCTCTAGCATCTGAAAGCCAGCCAAGGGATCATCTCAAAATTCATATTTCCAGTTAATCATGAATAGATGTTTTCCCAAGACTACTGCCCTCCTAGGGTAAGGAAACAGGGGTTACCCTAGCTCCCTAAGTGTGACATTCAATTGGCTACAGGATGAAGCAATCTCATAGTGTGCCACTCCCACAGTCTCTTAGGCAATCATGTTCTTAATCATGCAGTCCTCTTGGCCATAACTTACTCAGCCAACCCTCTGAAGGGCTGGGATTCAGACAGGGTGACAATCTGCATGTGGGATACATTCTGAAGCAAGGAGCCTTTCAATACTGCCATGTACCTAACTAGTCCCCCAACATGTTAGCCTGGGAGGGCAACCTCTTCAGGCTCTAGGACCAAGTCGGTTGTTATAAAAATGAAAAGTCAAACTATGCATAGAAAACTAGAAAGGGCCACATGCTACTGCCAAATAGATGGGATCAGTGGCTCACTAAACAAAAGCCTGGATTTAGGTACAGTTAGCATGCAATTGACTTTCCCAGTTTGCACACTGACATCTAATGCTCATGATTTTCTGAAATGAGGGTATATCCATTTCTACTTTGCAGAGGAAGAAATTGAGACTCAAGTAGGGGATTTGTTCAGTTTCACAACTAGTGATAGAGCTGGGATTCAAACCCAGATGGCTTCAGGATCATGCCTACTCTCATCCAAATGCTGTGATCATTTAAAATAAATTTATTTGTATTAATATGTTTGATAACCAATAAGCTTAATGTGTCACCAATGTAGATCCAAAGAACATGAGAACTTGGGGAAGGGAAATTGACTTCAGCCATTTTTGAATTTTGCAAAGCTAATTCCAATTTTACAAAACTAAGTCCGCTTCCCAAATTTTTCATCCAGACATTTTCATCAAGCTTTCTTCTTGTGGGACTAAGTTACAGGTAGGTGTAAATTGGTACAACATATCTATATAGCAATTTAGTGATGTGTGTCAAGAACTTCAAAAAGATTCATGTCACCTGATGAGTGTGACCTTGGAATTTATCATCCACACCAAGGCACTTTTGAGAGTGAAAGAGGACACTAACGCTAATTACATCAGGATGACAGAAGAGAACAGGGACTCTACAGGCAAACCCGAAGCACGGAAAGCCCACTTTAGATCAAGTAAATCTACATCCAGGATCCAACCTAAAGAAATCCCACTCATTCATCTATATTCATTAATTCATAAATAGTAATCAAATACCTACTATATATAGATACATATATGTTAAGGGACCATCAAAACAGTGTTGATTTTAGTTGCAATAATTAGGAAACTACCTATATGCCCATTGTTAGTGAGGCAGTCATATTCTGGAAGATCCAGATGATGGAAGACTATGCAGTTACTAAAAATCAAGTTTTCCCATAATGAATTAATAGAAAACATAAGCAAAGCATTACCTAAAAAGTCTGAAACAACTGTATGGTTAGCATGATCCCAATTTTATAAAAACACCTAAATATGCATGTGTTTGCACTACACAGACAAAAATAGCAAGCAATGTATCAAAGGGGTAACGGTAGATTGCTCTAGATAACAACACTCTGAGTGATCTGTATTTCCTTCCATGTGCTTTCTTTATTTCTGTGTTTTTAATTTTCCATGGGAGCATATGCTCATTGATCACAAGAGACAGAATTCAATGTGGACTTGAGAGCTGCTCTGTGCGGTGAGTGTGAAGAGCAGATGCTCCGCCTCAGTCAGATTGGACTCTCTGAGCGGTGTGACCTTGGACAAGTGATGGTGCCCCTCTGAGCCTCTGTTCCTTAACCTAAAAAAAAATGGGGACAATGACAGTGCCTTCTTTTGGACATATGGAAAGAAGAATTGAGAGCACTGGCTACCTCCCCTCACCCATCCGTCCTTGGCCCAGTGCCTCCATCTTGGTTCCTGGCTTCCTTGGGTTCAGGCTTTTCATCCCATAGAGGAAGGAACCAAAGCTGAGTGAGTTGATGTCCACAGTTCTTTCAGTATGACCACGCCAAGACACTTAGGTGCTTCCAAAATGGCATCTTTTTGCCAGTGACATAGGGCTCTGGGAGCCCCAACCCTGGACCCTGCCAAGCATTCACTCTCTTCAACATCAGTCACAGATCTTTGTTGAGTGGATTCTGGGTCAAATCCCAGCTATGCACTCACTAGCTCTGGGACCTAAGGAGGGTATTTTATGTCTCTATGCCTTGGGTTTCTCACGTGTGAAATGAGAATAAAATAGAACCTTCCTTCTGGGGCAATTGTTGTGTGGATTAAAAGAAATAATGAGTATAAATGCTCAGAACTGCACCTGGTATACAGCACATGTTCAGTCAGTAGTCACCATCTGTGAGCAGTGCTTTGTCATTCATTTGGGATGCCTCCAACACCCTGCTTCTTCAGTCTAGGGAACCCACTGTCAACAGGACAAACTGTGCATTTGTGAATTCAAATGTTCCTTTGTAGTTCCCACTGTGATTAGACTTTGGTACAATGCACATCACATAAAATTTATCATTAATGACAATTAGTACATCAGAATATTGTGCAACCATCATCACTATGTAGATCCAGAATTTTTAAAAAGATTTTATTTATTTATTTTTAGAGAGAGGGGAAGGGAGGGAGGAGAGGGAAAGACACATCACTATGTGGTAGCTTCTCATGTGCCCCCTACTGGGGACCTGGCCTGCAACCCAGGCATGTGCCCCGACCAGGAGTCAAACCAGTGACCCTTTGGTTGGCAGGATCACACTCAATCCACTGTGCCACACCAGCCAGGGCTCCAGAATTTTTAATACCCCAAAAGAAACCCTGAGGCCATTAATCAGTCACTCCCCGTTCCCCTTCTTCCTGGCCCCTGGTAATCATTAATCTGCCTTCTGTTTCTATGAATTTACCTATTCTGGATATTTTATATGAATGTCATCATACAGTGCGTGACCTTTGTGACTGGCTTTTTGTACTTAGCAGAATGTTTTTTGAGGTTCAGCCACATTGTAACATGTGTTAGTACTTCATTTTTTTAAAGCTGAATAATATTCCATTGTATGTACAGACCACATTTGGTTCATCCATTCATCTGTTGATGGACATTTGGGCTGTTTCCACCCTTTGCCTATTGTAAATAATGCTGCCGTGGACATCCCTGTACGAGTTTTTGTTTGAACACCTGTTTCCATTTCTCGTGGGTATCTACCCAGGACTGGAATTGCCGAGTCAGATGGTAACCTGATGTGTAACTTAAGGAGTTCCCAGGCTGTTTTCCACGGTGGCTGCACCATTTTACACCCCCACCGGCGATGTGCAAAGGTTCTGATTTCTCTATATCAGGAGTTTCTCCTGACCAGCTGCTCACCTCAAGGTCGAGACGGCTTGGTCAGGAACAGGGCTGGGCCAGTCTCCCCGCCACAATGTTCCCTCTCCCACAGAGATCCCCTGCCATGGTGAAATGCGGCACGGCACCATGGAGAAGGGCCATGGGACGGTGCTCACTGTCTCAGCGTGAAGCTTTTACCGGCCTGCCTGGCACGACACAGCAGATCCCATCAGCCCACAAGATGACAAAGTCCCCGGGCCTCCAGGAGCAGCGAACACTCGAATGGCACGGGCACTTTGGAGACAGTCCCTGAGAACACATGTGGTTCACATCAGGCGTACCCTGCTCAGCGTCCGTCTGTCAACAACTTATTATAACTGACAAAGTACCCTCCCTCCCAGTCTCAGGGAGCGCTCGCCGGGCCTGCGTGTTGGACCTGATTGGAACCCCCCGGTCTGACTGGAACCCCCCATGCACTCACTGCAGCAGCTCTGTTTGTGGTGAAATGCGTGAGATGTGGGGAAACAGTGTCTCCCTCAGTGCCCGGGAGCCCTAAGTGTCAAAAGTGGGTTTTACTCGATTCACAGAACCAGGAGTAGAATGGTGGTTTCCAGGGCCTGGGTGGGGGTGGCATGGCGGAGTGTTGCTGGGGAGTGGAGGTGGGAGACGTTGGTTAAAGTTACAAACTTCCAGTTAAAAAGAGGAATATAGTTAATAATACTATATCGTACACTTGGAAGTTGCTAAGAGAGCAGATCTTAAATGTTTTCACCACAAGAAGGGGAGGGGGTTAAATGCGAGGTGATGGAGGTGTTAACTGACTCTATTATGGTTATTGTTTCAAAATATATGTGTGTATCAAATCATCATGGTGTACATATTGGATGTCAATTATATCTCAATAAAGCTGGACAAAATAGAAGTGGGTTTACAACTGGAAGGAAACCAAAGCTTGCGTTGGGAACAGATTAGCCCATGATGAGTAGAAAGTTGAGTCAATGGAATATAGACCTCAGACTGGAAGGTGGTGAGAAATGTAGATCCTCAGGCTCCACCCGGGCTTGTGGAATCGGAATCTGCAGGTGAACTCAGTCCCCAGGTGAGCCCTGTGCATGTTAGAGTTTGCAAAGCACTGCAGTCAGGAGCATGTGCAGGTTCTGGAGGGTACTAAGCTCAAACCTGGCTCTGCCAATTGTTTGCTGTGTGGGATGAGTCGGTTCCTTGACATCTATCTCCAAGCTTTGCTTTTACCCACCTGGTAAAAAGCGTCCAGAAGCACTGGATTACTTTGATAAAGTTGCGCTTTAGAATCATCCCGTACCATGTGTTTTAGCGCCTATTGCTGCCAAGCAAATTACCTCCAAATTTTGTAGCTTGCACTGACAAATTGTTCTGTGTCCCAGAGGAACTTCAAATGCACCCCGAACAGTCATGAATTTAAAAGTCTTATTCATGATTATCGGAGTCCGTCTGACTCTATTTTACACATAAATACCATGTCATGACACATACTACATTTCTCAGGGAGGTAACCCCTATGTGTGTCAAGGGAGGATTGTATTATGCTTGTTCAGAACCTTCTCAAGGGTGATCATCATGTCAGAGAATCACATCACCAATGACAGCCCTTGTGTGGTATTTGAGTCAGGAACAAACACCCCATGTTCAACCTGCATTTGTAGATGTTACATTCCCGGTGCCTCTATGCAAGGGCACAAACATTCAATTCTAAGTTTTTTATCCTGAGTTAAATAGCTGTGCTCTTCAGCACAGTGTGTACTATAAATTTTCAGCAAAACTTTGGAGCCACAAATTTATGGAGCTGATTTAATTTGAGGAAGTGCCAGCCGTATAACCTAAGGACAAAGCTAGTCTTCAAGTCAACCATCCAAATCCGTTATACTTTCTCACTGAAAAATAAACGTGTCTTCCTTTGTTCATTTAAATACATGTGTTAATACATGCCTCCAAGAACAATCATCTTATATTAAAATCTAATTCTAAGAAAGGTAGAGGAAAGATGACTAGTTAAACAGAAATGCACATGGATGGATGGACTAATAGACGGTGGGTGTGGGGGAACTTTGTGCACAGAGCCCCTCTGTCCACCACAGATGAGAGTAAGACTACCAAGACATGATCTGCTTGGGGAGGAGAGGTGACCAATCTCTCAAAGGAGAAAGACCAAGAGCCCCTTCCTCAGTGGCTTTTTTTTTTTTTTTAATAAAATTTTTTTTATTCTATTATTTTTTTTATTTTTTTTTTAGGATTTTTTTTTTTATTTGTCTTTAGAGGGGTAAGGGAGAGGGAGAGAAATATCAATGTACAGTTGCCTCTTGTGTGTCCCCTGCTGGGAACTGGCCTGCAACCCAGGCATGTGCCCTGACTGGGAATCGAACCAAGATCCTCTGGTTCGCAGGCCCGCGCTCAATCCACTGAGCTACACCAGCCAGGCCTCAGTGGCTTTTATTAGGTTTGTAATACACAGGAATACAGGTAAAGCTCATCAATCATTGTCAGGCGGCAAGGATCAAACAGTAGATAACATTTCAAAGAACTCTGAGGGCTTAATCTGAGTCAGGGTCTGTCAGCTAAGGGGTTACAAAACTTTGGGAAACAAACTCATTTCCTGCTCAGACCCTTATCATTTAAATGAGAGCACTCTTAGCAAAGCAGGACTTTATGAATTCTTTCTTATGTCTGATCACCTGGGGAGCCCGCCCTACCCAGCACAGCACTGCACCGCCTTCTGTCAATGTTTCAGGCTTAAATGGAACAGAGCCAGGAAGCCAAGAGATAAGGAAACTTCTCCCAGATGGAATGAGGACTCAGGCTATGTCAGGATAGCTGGGGGGCGAGGGTCCATCACCCCCTTTTTGCTGCAGCCCCCCAAGTCCTTCCTTGAGGGCCTTCCAAGTGGTCGTGCCTGTCTTAGGCGACCCCTCCCTTGAGGGAATCTTACCCATCATTGGCTAACCGACCAAATATTGGGGGCCAGTTATGGATGAAGCAGAAGCAGTGCTCCAGCCAGGGAGATAAGCTTTGTCTCCTTAGTGGCTTACAGTATGAAGGTCACTCACTGAGCCTTAGCCATGGGGGGGTTACAGCTCCTGAAACCAGGCAAGGTGGTTCCCAACAGGTGGGTGGATGGATGGATGGAAAGATGAAGGATGATTGATGGATAGATGCATAGGTTGATGGGTTGGTGAATAGACAGTCAAGGGATACAGACTTACCTTGATTTTGTCACCCGGAAAAAATAAGACTTTAAAACATCTACCCTGGCTGGTGTGG
Source organism: Glossophaga mutica (assembly GCA_039655065.1). NCBI lineage: Eukaryota > Metazoa > Chordata > Mammalia > Chiroptera > Phyllostomidae > Glossophaga > Glossophaga mutica. Next base: position 30,087,208 of record CM077315.1, read on the forward strand.
CTCAGTGGATCAAGCACCAGCCTGTGAACCAAATGGTTGCTGGTTTGATTCCCAGTCACGGCTCATGCCTGGGATGCAGGCCAGGTCCCCAGCAGGGGGTGCTCGAGAGGCAACCACACATTGATGTTTCTCTCCCTCTTCCCCTCTCTAAAAATAAAAATAAATAAAATCTTTTAAAACAAGAAAATATCTTAGGGAGTACTCTTTGCTTTTCCCTCCTGAGGACCACATACTCTCCAAGTTCCCCTTTGTCTTAAACCATGGGGTGTTTATCAAAGTAAGAGCCCATGCTTTTCCTTGATAAAATAGAAGAGCGTTGTGAGAGAAGAAGCCACAAATAATGAAAAGAGGAAGGCAGGCAAGGTCAGTTCTGTGGAAGTTGGTTCCTTTAAAACTATCCATATTCAAGTAGCTCTGTAAAAGCCTCCCGTACCCTTGGAAAACCAGAGCTGCTATATAGCATCCTATTATGAGGTTACAGTATTTCATCTTATGACATCCCTCATGTTCCACAGGACACAATCGGACAAGCCATCAGTCCAGTTCGACCCCATTGATTTACAGAGAAGAGAGCAGGTGGCTTGTCCAAGCGCACAGAGCGAATGGCTAAGCTGGTCCTAAAAAACCCAAGCCCATTTTTCTTGGCAAACTCAACTGAGAAACAGAAGCCATTCTCCCGAATGCGGACATCTTGGCCTACGTCACCCCAGCACATTCATCGGTCCCCTGGGAGGCAGGCGGGGCGATCCTTTCCCCACATACACCCGAAGCCGACTTCCTGAGAAGGCTCCGGTGCCTGACCACTCGGCGGGTCTCTCCACCGAAGACGCTGACCCCAGCCTCCCTGGTCTAAATCCCTGTCACCTGGGCCTCTTCCTAAGACATCTCCAAACACGCAGCCAGTCCTGGAAGCCCACCTGCAACAAGGTGGCTGATCCCAGGAGTGCAACACTTGCAGGGGTCGGCCAGGGTCACTGCCAGACTTGGGAGCAGAAAGAACCATCATCTGTGGGTGCTTACTGCAGAGGATGTTGTGTTTGGACTTCATGCCAAGGCCCAGGGCCCAGGTTTTATTTTACTCCCGGCTGCCTGGCTGTGGCCAGAGCTCTGCGCCTTCAGCAGGACCCCCTTGGAAACTAGACCAATGTCCCCCGGGGCTGTTTACTGCCTGAGAAATGGCAATCAGAACAACAGCAGGAGCACAGGCACTAGGAGAAAGTCTTACTGCAAGACAGCAAGTACCAAACCCGGTGGGGGGTGGGGGAGGCAGGAAGGGGAGGGGGGAGAGAGAAGCAAGGAACAAAGAATGGGGTCAGAGTGGTTTGTGCAAGGCCAGAGCAGTTGGGGAGGGAGGAAGGCAAATGTGTTTTCTTGGGCTTGGTTTACGAGAGGAACCCGCACATGGGGGCATTCATAGGCCCCGCAGGGCACTTGCTGAATCTTACGGTTTGTTTTGTTCCCCAGGTAGACTGCACATGTGCTTTGTTTGGCGAACTACATGGAGGCCATTCATTTGGTGGGCAGGGCACCCTTGAATGTCGAGCTGGGGGACTCCCGAGAGATTTGCGCATGCCCCATTCCCCCAAACCTCAGACTGAGGAGCCTATAACCACCTCACACCAGCATGTCACGCCTGCACTTAATTACCAGTACTTTCTTTTTCTGTTAAAGAGGATTTTATTTTGGAAAATGTCAAACCTCCAGGAAAGTTGCAAGCAAACGGGACGTCTGCTTCCCAGTAGGCTCACCTAGTCACACGTTGCCATAGTGAGTTTCTTCTCTCTCACACACTCGCACACACGTATTGTCCTTATCAATGAACCCCTGGAGAGAAGTTGGCAGATGTCACGACCCCTTTACCAGGAGCACTTTGATTCGTGTGCCCTAAAAACGGCGCGTTCTCGTGCAGAACCGTGAAGCAGTCATGGAGTTCAGAGTCCCTGCCAGCACGCTGGGGTCACCAAGCGGACGGTTCACATTCAAATTCCCCCGAGTCCCAGTTATAACGTGTCCTGTATACCATCGTTTCCTGGCCTGTGGTGCCGGCAGCACCTTAGTCATCCTATCTCCTCAGCCTCCTCTAATCTGAGGCGTCCCTCGGCCTGCGTTCGTTTCCCAGGACAGTGGCGTTTTGGGAGGGTACAGGCCAGTTGCCACGCATTTCCCTCCATTTGGGTTAGGCTGATGTTCCTCGTTATTAAATTCAGGCTGTGCGTTGTGGGCAGCAATGTCCCAGAAGTGACATTGTGTCCTTCTCAGGGCACATCAAGGCCTGTGATATCACGTGTCCGTTAACGGTAATGTGAGTTTTGATCATGGGGTTGCGGTAGGGTCCCCCGGCTTCCCCGCTGTAAAAGCCCCTTTTTCTCCCTTTATCATGAATAGGTAATCTGTAGGGGCATGCGCTGAGCCGTGAAAATGCCCTGTTTCCAACAAACTCTTCGTGCTTTTAGCATCTCAGTGATTTTTGCCTGGGCCAGCTTTATTTTTCTCTAACTAGACTTACATGTTGCTGAATCAAATATTCAGACGAAAATACCACACCCTGCCATAAATAAAACACTAGTATCATTTTTTTTTTCTTTTTTAAGAAAGATAATATGCCTGGCTGGTGTAGCTCAGTGGATTGAGTGCGGGCCTTCGAATCAAAGGATCGCGGTTCGATTCCCAGTCAGGGCACATGCCTGGGTTGCAGGCCAGTTCCCAGCATGGGACACACAAGAGGCAACCATACATTGATATTTCTCTCCCTCTCCTTCTCTCCTACCCTTCCCCTCTAAAGATAAATAAATAAATTTAAAAAAAAAAAGAAAGAAAGATAATATGAATACAACAAAAAGTAAGCTACAGTGGCCTTCTATGCCTCTGAGCTGAGGTGTGCTGTCAAAACGGGGAAAGGAGCACGGGTTTGAGAGGTGAGGGCCCATTCGCGCTCAGCGAGGACCTTCTCTGTGAACTCACCCTGTAAATGGATGCTCCGCAGCACCAGGAGGTAAATGTGAGGACTCTGCCCTTTGACACCCCGAGACAACACTCATGCCCATCAGTGAGGAATGACCCTCAGCCCTTTAGGTGATGGCTGAACCGGAAAACCCACCCATGAGGGACTTTGTAAGAATGGGCTTGCGCCGGGCTTCCCACCTTTTGTCTCACATTTCATCAACTCAGAACTCCTTTCTTCTCCCCAGTGAGGCAATCCCAGGGGACAGTTTGATAATCCAATCCACCTCTTACTACATAAAGCGCTCTAGAAGTATTTCATTCTGCAAAGGCCAGGATCACACAGGAACCTCTGTTGCCTTCATCAGCTTCGGTCCAGAAGAAAACTGGATCGGATTTCCGCTTTTATCTACCCTCTTGCACTCCTTCCCAGTGTAAGGTGGACCCTCTAACTTGTCTACTTTCCCACTAGAGTGACTCGGTGCTCACAGAACATCTAACCCTGCAGTCTCTGTCCACAGACCAGAGAGGGTCATTTTCTTCCAATAAAGTCTCTCCCAGGACCTGAAATGGATCTTTAAAACACAGCTGTTTTCTTGGAGGCGAGGGGCGAGGAGCCCTCTGCCCCCCACCCACTGCCCCATTCTCTCCGAGATGACCCTTACTCATTGCCAAAGAACACCAAGCGCTGCTACACGGGATGAGCCCCGTTTGAGGACCACCCTTCTAGCACACAACGACAATCACATTCTAGAGCCCAAAGGGGGCGCATTCTAGAAAACAATGAAGGTGAATTCCAGCCTGCAGAGAGAGTGCATGTTCTAGAACACGAAGGCAGCCCAGTGTGGTGTGGGGCAGCATGGTCTAGAGCACAGGGAGGCCAGCGTACTTTCCCAAGTTCATTGTATTTCTTCTTGCAAATTTATTGACCACACAGAAGGAAAAACGTATATTAAGCAGATATCCACCATGTGCCAACCTCTTAGAACACTCTAGGTTTCACTTAAATGTTCCCGACAGCTGTCACATGTGATGAGATGGTGATTAGCTCCATGTCACTGATGAGGATGCTCAGGTTCACAGACAGGAGGTTTGCCAGGTCACTGGGCCATCAGGTGGATGAGCCAGACTCGCAGTCTAGCATCCCTGACCCCACAAGGCTATGCTATGCAGGCAGGCAGGCAGGGCTGGAGGCCCCACCGACCCGCGGGGGCCGGGGGTAGGGGAGCCCAGCCAGGCAGGGTCACCTTCCTCCCACTGGAATATGACCCCCGGGAAAGCCGACAAGATGAGTGTCTCCGGAGTGCAGCTCACAGGAAGGAAAACCGGGAGACGAGGCAGACGGCAGCCCCAGGTCCACATTTGTCTGGAGTTTGTCTTGTCTTTGGATTTGTTTGGTTTTCATCTTCTTGCCTGCACACAAGTCTCTGTGAAGGTGGTGATCTTCGTGGAAGCTTTCAGAAAACATTTCCCATGGCCCCAGGACATCACCCTGCTTCGCCAGTAGTTGGGCCCGCCTGGAGTCACCTTCACCTTCACAGTCAGACAGAAGGCATGGACCTGCAGCTGGGCGGAGGGTGGGGGTGAGGAAGGCTCCGTGGTCCCCAGATGTGGCAGATGCAGCCAGCACTTTTCCCTTTCCCTGGGGCTCAAGCAGGGAGCACAGTACACAGGAACAGCAATTCCACCCTTGCAGTAGCGCCGAAAGCTTTCACGTCAGGCTTGATTTAAGTCTCAGCTCTGCCAATAAGAAGCTGTGTGGCCTTGGGCAAGTTACCTGTCATCTCTGAGCCTTTGAGTGTAACTACAAAGCTTTTTGGAAAGATAAAACACAATAACACATGTAAAAAGCCTAAAAGAGTAACTAAACTACTATTAAAGCAACCAGAAATTGGGGAAGAGGGAAGGAACGGTTGTGCTTCAGCCATTCGCTGTATACACACATGGACTGTGTTGCATGGGTGTGTCCAGACACACTCAGACCTCACGGAGCCTCTCGGCTGTCTCGGGTCTAGGAAGTCGTTTTTATACAGAAACATTGTGTCCTTACACTCACATACGAATCGCATCACTGACTCCCCAACCACTCTTCGATTTAAAGAACAGTTTAGGAAGAAGACTTGTGACATATATATATATTTTCGGTGTTCAGATGTGTGTTGTATCCCTGAGCTCAAGCTGTCCCGTGACCTACGAAGTCTTTCTCTTATATTGTGGGCACACAGTCAGACACATGTTGTATCCATCAACACCCCTGAGTTATCCTGTGATCTAGGAAGTGTTTCTCTTACATATACATTATTTCTATGTATTCGGAATACAGACTTGAGATGTTGTTCCATTTAGTTAGGTCTTCTTTAATATCTTTCAACAGTGTTTTTAGTTTTCATTGTGTAAGTTTTGCAAGTCCTCAGTTAATTTTATTGCTACATATTTTCTTCAGTTTAATGCTATTGTCAGTGTAATTGTCTTCTTAACTATGTTTTGATCGTTCATTACTTACGTATAAACACACAAGTGATTTTTGTAAATTGGTCTGATATTCTGCAACCTTGTTGAGCCCCTTCATTATTGTGGCTTAAAGGATGGCAGGAGCCGGGGTTCCTGAATCACCACGCGGAGAAATGCCGCCACACCCAAGGTCCAGTATCACATGAGTGAGACCTGGGCTCCTGTTGGGTTAGATGCTGAGATTGGGGATTGGTCCACACGGCAGCTGCCACCACCTCAACTAATTCAATGTCCAACTTAAATGCCATTTCCTCTCTTTTTTTTTATTTTATTTATTGATGAGAGACAGAGAGAGAGAGAGGGAAACATCAATCTGTTGTTCTACTTACTTATGCGTTCATTAGTTGCTTCTTTCATCTGTCCCGACTGGGATTGAACCCACAGCCTTGGGGTATTGGGACAACGCTCTAACCAACTGAACTGCTACGCCAGCACTACCACTTCCTTTCTTGTTCACTCTCTCCCTAAATTAGGAGCTTCCCTTTGATTCTCTTTCTTCTTGTCTCCTTCCTTATTAAAAATTGTAATTATTGAGCTATTTGTATCATTGATATGATGTCTTTCTTCGCCTAAAGGCAGAGACCATATTTATCTCATCCATCCCTCAACTGCCGCTGGCTTTAATATCGTACATATCACCACCGGGCATGCCCAGCAAACATTTACTGAGTCCGTGAGTGCTTTTTTTCTCTGTGTTTGGCCTTTGCTGCCGTGCTTTGAGCACTCACTTTGTGCTAAGCAGTGGCTGAGGGCTTTGTTCCTACCCCTTGAGTCCAGGCTTGCACCTCACTGAACCCTGCTGGCAACCTTCTGAGAGAACTACTATTATGCCCAATCCACAATCCAAGAAAGGCAACATTGGAGAAGGGGGCTTGCCTCCCCACTGGTACTTAGCTAACAAGAGAGAGTCAGGATTCGAACCCAAGTTTGGATGCATTCTTCCACAAGACATCCTCTCAGTCATTCTGCAAATTGGACTCTTGACCATTTCCACAGGAAGATTCAGTTCTGCGGACAGCCCCTGAGCATTTCCAACTCCCGCCAGGCAAAGTGCAGATCTTCGAGTTTGAGGGAGCCCATAGCAGCCGAGATCTCAACCAGGACCACCCAGGAGACAACATGGTGGTTGGAGTGTGGAGGAGGTGCCTGAGGACTTTGGGGAGCTTTGTTCTTTGCCTGCATCTCTTCTGAACCCTTGGTTTAACCTACATAGAGGGAAACTAAGGTTCAACAACATACTCCACGTCACACCTAGTAGGTGGTGGAGCTTGGACGGGAACGCACGTCTTTCTGACCTTTCTCTCCTCTACCCCTAAACCAGCATAAATGGGTGTCCTGGGCCCTCAGGCATCCCTTGTAGATAGAGCAACAACCACACTCGGATCATCCTCGGGGTTTATTGGCTGCCAGTCTGGAAAATGCCTCTTGCAAGTACATATTAAAGTTTTGTTCAAGAGCAGAATATAAAACACCCTCATAAAATATCTCCTTCTCTCCCTCGGTCTCCAATGCTACATTCATCCTGATTTATGGAAGCATTTTGGTGCAATAGGATATGCTGGAAAGTTTGAATCTGGTTCAAGAAAAAGCAGAGTATGTTAATTTCAAGGCAAATTAATTAAAATGCAATCCAAGATCTTTGGAAATAATACAGAAACAGTATTCAGTGCTTGGTATTCGTCCAGGCAGAAACAGGCCCACCTGCCTTCAGCCAGCATGGAGACAACCTCGTTTTGTCTCATTTTCATCTCGGACTTCTGGTTTCATCATTCAAAGAACTCAGCTTTGAGTATCACCTAGCATTTTGCTATTCCAGTCTTTTCATCTTTTCAATAAATATTAAACATAGAGACTGCTGAGTCAGGTGGGGTTTCATTCAGGGTCCCAGCAAGAATCAGATGGCACATTGAAAGGAGGTAATTTGCAGAAAGTTTAGCAAAGGGACAGCCAAAGTTGTAAGCAGAACTGAAGGAAACCAACAAGGGATAGTGCAGAAACCCCAGCAGTGGGGGCAGCGGAGGTACCACCTGCAGGGCTTCAGGACGGAGGGGGTGGAGCGGAGGAACAGGTACCAGAATCCAGAGAAGGTAGCAGCAGAACGAGGGCCACCTGACCGAGCCATGGTCTTGGGTAGAGAGACTTGGCAGGAAGAAAGCTAAGGAACAAGTACTCTGCCCTCTGTCTTCCTACTTTCCTGTCCCTGCCATGCCTCCTGCTGGTCAAACCCAAGCAGAAGGTGGAGAGTAAGAAGCCATTGATGCAATCCATACAAGTCAGGATCCTGGAGGGGGAGGGGGAAGGCGAGAGGGAGGGGCTGGAAGTGGAGTGGGATCCTGAGCGCAGACGGAAGACATCCAGCACAGGTGGTCTCATCTTGGTCTCTTTCTAGATTCGTGCCCTTGACACAGCCCTTTAACCCCTCTGCCTCCATCTCCTCCTCTGGAAGATGGGGACAACAGTGGTCCTGGCACTGGGTGGGAACTTTATTGTGAGGATTGACAGCGAGACCACAGCCAACCGTGACTGCTGTCAGTCTCTGCCCTGGTCACTCAGAAGATGTCACAGTTTAGAAGTGTACAAGACTTGGCTATTATAATAGAACTCCTGCTGTAGCCTCTTCTTCCCCATGCTCGCCTGAAAGACTGAGACCTCAAAGCCACGTCATACTCCATATGCCATGGGGATAATGATAACAGCAATGACATTGGTAATATAACTACCTAAGAGGGCTATTGCATGAATTAAATAAGCTCATGCATATCACATACACTTAGAACAGCATGTGACCCAAAGTAAATGCAACAGACTAAAAAAATGGCTCTAGGTTTTCACCGCCTCACAAATGAGATGTTGCTCCTCCCATCAGGAGGTAAAGCCTATTACCCCATCCCTTGACTTCAGGCTGGTCTGTAATTCACTGTGGCCAATAAACAACAGCAAAGCTGGTGATGCAACAGCTCCCAGTCTCAGCCTTGCCCTCCTGTGCTGGGGACATCCCCAGTAGCTCCAACAGAAGTGCGATGGCCCCCCAGCTGGTGGCCCTGGGTTCTGTGCCCATGCTGAGCTGATCTGTGAGTTTAAGGGGTGAACGGTGATTACCGATGGGTCTTATGAATGTGTTCAACCCTGGACCTGGGAGATTGAGGCCAACTTGGCCAACACCAAGGAAAGAAACTGGGGGAAAGGCATCAGGATACCACCACTCAAATAAGAAGGAATGTCTGTGAGGCCCTAACAGAGAGCCCTACATAATCCTCTCTCTGATCTTTGGACTTGCCCAGCCCAAGGAGGATCCTAAAACTCCCAGGAGAGGAACAGCATTGCCCCCTGATCACATTTAATGCTGGAGCCTTCTAGAGGGTCAGAAGACTTTATACATCGAGAGATCTGGTTTCTAAATCAGTTAAATAAATCACAACACATTTTGGCCCTTCCCACCACTCCATCCTAAAATGGCTGCAGGTCCTTCAGTACAGCATAAAACTTCTTTGAGGTCAGTCTCCTCGTCCTTAAACTGAAGATGTTAATATTGATACTCAAGAGGGACCAGAGATACAAAGCATCCTAGACCAATGTCTTGGCTAAATTTTCTACTTCTTTTTTACTACTTTTCTAAAATAGCATTTCACAAAGAGAACTGAAAAGAGGTGACAGTTTCCTATGTGCTTGTATTACTCAGTGGGAACCCTACTCACGCCTGGGTCTGTAGGGTGTCAACATGCACTTACTGGTCACTTCTCAACGCTTTTCCTGTCTTTGGAAGTTGGTATTTCTTGGAAGACAGTGTAATTGCTGGAGAGTGTCATAAGCAATTGGCTTTGGTTTATTTCTGTAGATATAAAGTTGTTCCAAAAATCAAATAGAAAAATGTCAAGTCATATGTCGGCCTCACGATTTGCCGCAAAACTCCAGGATGAAGGATTAATTTGCTCATTAAAAATCAAATCATTATACTGTAAAATTTGGAAAGGTACTCAAAAACAGACGTGCCAGAAAAGAATTCACCCTTTCTTGAGTGAAGATGTGATGGTAAAGGCAACAGTGACGACGGACATTTCTGAGCGTCACTAAGTGCCCAGCCCCGCTCTCGCCCTCCCACACCCACAGGTCCGACCCCTCAGCAAGCCTGCGAGATGGTGGTGGAACTGTCCCCATCTGGGAAACAAGGAGGCTGCGACCCAGAGCCCCGGGAGTAACTGAGTGAGAATGGAACAAGCAGGGACAGTTAGAGAAAGAGAGACAGAGAGAAACGAGAAAGACAGGAAAGGAAGAAAAATAAATGGCTCCTAAGGTATCTACAAAGTTTCTTGCCCTATTTTCTTTTTTCCCTTTTATAGGGTGAGGGTGTAGCAACTAAGGAAAAATAGACTCTTCTGTAGTCAAAAGAAAATTGTTTCATGTACTTTACTATCTTCGCCTCCATCATTAAAGAACTTTTGGGTTCTTAGCAAACTTTTCTTCTCAAAAACAAAACAAAACACAACCTTGTCCCTGGAATAATCTTGGGAGGGCTGCCATCTAAAAACTTGCCACTGTTTTCATAACACTGTTTTCAGCTTTCAGTTCCCTTCTTTCATTTCTGCATAGCAATGAAATACAAAGAGTGCTGCTTGCCCCCTCCCAGCTAACGATCACATGAAAATTCATTCTCTCCTTTCGTCTTCTTACTGTTTATTTTACAAACAGAGACACAGTGTCTGAAAACTCCAGTAGCTCAAAGACACACTTTTCTAGTGAAACCTAACTACTTTCCAGTTTCATATCTGAAAATTATCAAAATATTCCTTCGAGAGAATTTTCATCCAAATGGATCACTTTCTGGTGGCAGTGGGAATCTGTCCCACTCGTGCAAAGTCCATAAACCCAGCCTCTCCCCCAAAGACCCATAGGAGGCAGGGCTCCCTCTGAGAAAGTCAAAGCTGAGAGCCCATGAATGAGGGCCGGGGCCAGGGAATCAGCAAGCTGTTCTGTTTCTTCATGAATGCTAATTAAAGTCACACCCTCAAGGAAAACAAGGAGGCACTGGGGGACCATTGCTTTAAAGACCAATGGAGAGGCAATGATTTTTTTAAACAAGATAAAAAAGGCACCAACCAAAAACAAAAATTGATAAACTGGACTTCATCAAAATTAAAACTTGTGTTCATCAAAAGGTAACAATTTAAAAAGTAAAACAGTAAGTCACAAATGGGAGGAGATATTTGCAATGCATGTATCTGAGAAAGGACTCATATCCAGAATATATAAAGAACTTCTACAAATCAATAAGAAAAAGAAAAAGTAGTCAATTTTTTTTTTTAAAGTAAGCAAAAACCTGGTTGGTGTGGCTCAGAGGATTGAGCACAGGCCTGCAAACCACAGGATCACCGGTTTGATTCCCAGTCACGGCACATGCCTGGGTTGCAGGCCAGGTCTCCAGGAGGGGGCATGTGAGAGGCAACCACACATTGATGTTTCTCTCTCTTTCTTTCTCCCTCCCTTCCCCTCTGTCTAAAAAGAAAATAAAAATAAAATCTTTTTAAAAAAGCAAAAGCCATGGCGAGGCAATTCACAAAAGATGTAAAGGGTCAATGAGGACACAGAAAGTGCTCAACGTCACTTTTCATTAGGGAAAGGCGGATGCTGGGATGACGTTATGCTCCCACCAGAATGGCCAGGTCCAAAAAGACAGACAAAATCAGCTGCCACACCGGAAATGTGGCCGGCCACTGGACCTCTCACACATGGCCACTGTCAACAGTGCCAGCATTTTGGTTAACTGCTCGTCATTCTCTATAAAACTAAATAAATACATAGCTAACTTGTGATGGAGCAGTTCTATTCCTAGGTGTGCATACATGGGACAGGAAGGCGCCCAAATCCTTGCTGCAGGGTGGACTCTTGGGGGAACCCAGAAGGAGACACCTCATTCCAGAGAAGATCGGCCGTTAGGGGAAAGGGCTCTGGAGTTAGACCCAAGATCAAATGGGAGTTCTTCCAGTGCTGGCTGTGTGATCTCAGGCAAGGATTTCAACTTCAGTTTCTTCATCTGTAAAATGGAGATAATAGTGGAACCAACCTATAAGGTTTCTGCGAGGATGTCATGAGCTCATTCATGCACACATGGCATTTGTCACAATGCTTGGCATACAGCCACCACTTAAAAATGCTTAATATTATCACCATCATAATCAAGTTATGTTCACTCTAAAAACAGAAAAATCTTAGATTTAACCTACATTGCTCTCTTTTTGTTTTGAGAGTTTGAGAGAAATTCATCAGTAATTCTACTTGGAACCAAGGATGTGGAGGAAGGTAGTTCTTGGGACATCTGACTGCGCCAATAACAGAAAAAATACTGAAACACTGGTTGAAAAGAGATTCCATTCCACTTATCTGTTTCCCTACAGAGACCACACATTGTGAAAGATGCTTGTGTGATTAGGTTATTTTCTGGAAGAGCCAACGCACCTCATCTCTCTCATGAAGACTGATTTATTCCACAAGTTTATTCCAGGCCAGACGAAATATGAACAGACTCATTTAGAGCTAAACTTGACCAGAGCTAAGTATTCCTTTTCACGAATACGCCTCACCCTTTCTGATGAGTGCGTTTTACGCTTGGAGGTCGGTCGCCTTGTCTTTACTGTCACATTCTTGCCTCCTTTATTTATTGGCATAAGAGAAGGATTATAAACCCGCTGGACAGTTTTTCTTTTTTATGCCTTTCATGTGTTATTTGCAGATCAAAATGCGATCTGTTCATTTAGGAGCTGCCTACCTATAGGAAAGAAAAACTTACGACAGCTGACATCTTTGATGCAGCCCCAAATAAACAGTAGGCAGCCTGCTGGCGAGAGGGAAGCAGGCACAGCATTTGAAACATGGCACACAGATTCTCTCTCTCTTTTTTCCAGTCTCATTGGAGTTGTTTGGAGAGGAACTAGGTGGAGAGTGTATGGTGGTCTCATTACAAACCTAAGACACACAGAAATCTCCGATCACAGAACATTCGAAGTCAGTGGTTAAGGTTTGGGTGCCTACAGCTCCAACTGTGTGGCCATGTGATTTTCCCTCTCCAAGCCGTGGTTTCCTCCTCCGTAAAGTAGCAGCAATAACATTCCCTGCCTTACAGAGTTATTAGGATACTTAAAATGAGATATTGCTGGTCAGGCGCCTCTGCACCTGGCCTCAAAGAGCCATAGCGGCTCTACCGCTTCACTATTCAAGGCAGACTGGCCAGTGCTGGGTGAAGGTAAGACCATCACTTTCTGGTTTAGTAGTAGCATCAATTTACACTACGTATTTTTTATTGTTACATGAGTTCTTTTTCTTTGTGACATTGTGGGGTTCATATTAGTTAAGTGGCATTCTGAGGCAGGACTAGAATGCTCCAGTAAGGGCAATTTAAATTGTAGAGGTATATAATTGTATCACATTTTTTTTATTCTCACCAGGGGAATTTTTGTTGTTGCTGCTTCTAGAGAGAAGGGAGAGGGAGAAACATCGATTGGTTGCCTCTCGTCTGCTCCTTGACAGGGGATCGAAAGCTCAACCTAGGTATGTGCACGGACCTGAAATCAAACCCGAGACCTTTCAGTCCACAGAACAATGCTCCAACCAACCAAGCCACACCAGCCAGGACCGTATCACATTTTTAAAAGCTGCTAGAGAGGTGGTCCTGGAGTTGACTTTGCAACCCAATCATGTCATTTTTACCCAGGCCCCTTCCATCTTTCTGCTCTGCCATCCTCAACTTTTCTTCCTGAAGTTATCAACTCAGAGCCCCAAGATGGCTGCAGCAACACCATCCACCTCAACCACATTCAATGGCAGGAAGCAGAGCAGAGACAGGACAGTATAAAATGGTTTGACTTGCATGTTGAAGGATGGGTTGACCTGGAACAGTCAAGAGAAGTAGGAATTCCAGCAGAACAGAGTCAACAAAAGAATGGAGGTGGGAAAGCCCAGTGTTCACTTGGAGGTCAGTAAATAGACCAATTTACCTAAAGCAATATTTTCAGCACGCTATTTTACCCAAATTAGTCACTCAAGATGTTATAGGAAGGAAAGTGTTCCACGGTCTATTACATTCGGGGTTGTCTTCTATTCTAGCCTAACGTATCCAATAAAAATAGAATGCAAGCCACACAGGTGTTTTAAATTTTGTAGTAGACACATTAAAGAAATAAAAAGAAACAAATGAAATGTATCTATTTAGTCCAATATACCTAAAATGCTGTCTTCTTATTGTGTAATCAATATGAATGATCAGCGAGACACTGCGCATACTTCTAGTTCATACTAAGTCTTCAGTAGCCAGCGAGCATTTACTCCTACAGGATGCGGTAATTCGGACCAGCCCACACATGGTCAGTGGTTAGAGGGGCCCGCACTCCCCATGGAGGCTGATGTAGCAACCCCTCCGTTTTGTCTTCTTTCTTTTTGGCTCAGTACTCCTTGCTGCGGAGAGCTCGCAGTGGAGACTGCCAGCTAGCACACTGCTTCTCAGGTTTTCCCCCCAAGTACCCACCCTGAGGCTGAGTGAGCAAGCTGGGACGCGGGGAGGGGGAGAGGTATCTGCGGATCTTCCCAAGCCAGCCTGCTGCTAGCATGGAATTTCTTTGAAGTCTTCTGTTTTATCCGAAAATTTATGGAGATTTTACATTCTACTCCGAAATATATCCCTGTTTGTTTGAATACTGGAAATGTTTTGGATTACTTGGCGTCTAGGAAAAATCACAGCTTCACTTGTTTATGCTGTAACTCTCTCTGTCTCCCTGTGGGGCTTGTATGCCCCATGTAAGGTGCACAGGGTTACCTGGTCTCCAAGTTTCCTTCCAGCCCTGGATGCTCAGGCCTTGGCTTTACAGTTAAGTTAGACGGGCCATTCCCTGGCACTGAGGCAGCCCTCGAGCCTGTGTACAGCTGTCCTGTTCTCAGTCATTCTGACCCAGGGCAGCGCACTAACCGGGAGAATTTAGGTACCAGGTCTCCCAGCTGCTCCCTTTCAGTGCCAGTCCCCCTTCCCTAGAACTGTCCGTCCCCTAAGTGCACCCCAGAACAAGCCCCCAAAAGTGCCCCAGGAAATGCTTCCTCCTGGGAGAGGTGTGGCTGGTTTTTACTGAAACTACTTGTGAAAAACCAACACTTACACAGATGTTCCAATATGATTATAATTTCTAGTTTTTATTAGAAGCAATAGATTGCCAGTAACTAAAGGGGTAGACTTTGTAATGATTACAAAATATTTTATATGTAAAAATATTTTTACATCTATAAATACAATAATATTTATTATATATCATTTGTTACATATAAAGTATTAATACTGTTATATAAAATGTAAATAAGTAAAATATAAAAATATAATACATTACAGATATGGAATTTTATTATAAATAATAGAAATATATTAAATAAACTTTATAAATGAATATATTATAAAATTGTATTTTTAAAAATTTCTAAGATTCTTTTAATAAGGCTCTACTAAGTATCTTCAGCCTAAAGGGTCCGGAGGTTTGAAATGACTTCCGGCTTCTAGCAATGGACACTCGTCCCCTCCGGTGGTGAGAAATGCGTCCCCTCCTCCTGAGCCTGGGGAGCTTTGTGGCGGTCTCTACTGGTGAAGCCCATGAAGTGCGGTGGAAACCACTGCCAGGGCTCGTTTCACCTCCACCCTGTGCACCTAGGACTCTCCTTCCAGGCTGTGGGGATGCCCAGGTGGCCACAGGAAGACCCAGTGCAGAGGTCAGGTTGACAAAGCCTGGTGGGGTTCCCTGAGCAACCAGCATCGTGCAGCAAACATGGGAGCAAACCAGCGTCCAGGTGATTCCAGAGCCCAGTGGAGGCCCCTCCCCCAACCCACCCACCTTGGAGCCCCCCAGCTGACACTGTGCAGAGCAGAGAGGAACCGTCCCCACGGAGCCCAGCCCAGGGTGCAGATCTGTGAGCAAAAGATGAGTAAATGCCGCTTTAATCCACTAACTTGGGGTGGTTTTTTGACACAGTGAAGGATGACCGGAGCCCGCGGGGGCTGCTGCCCAGACCTGCCCCACCCCCTGGAGCCGTCCTTCAGCCGCGAGACAGGCGTGACGCGGACTTCCACCGGCCTCACGGAGTTGGATGAAGGTCAAATGAGACACCTCGGCGACGTTTCATTTCACGAAGGCGTTGGCCCTAGTCAGCAAGTGGGGCAAAACCCCACAGAGCTAAAACTGCCCCTGAAAGCCAATTAAACCACACACTTCCAGGGCAGCCCTGCCTCTCCTCAAGAGGCCGAAGGAGCTGGTCTCTCCCCAGTCTTGGAAGAGACGCTTCTCCCCTTGAATGAGCACCAAGAAGTGGCTGGTGGGCTGAGGGGCCCTGCTGGAGGAGGAAATACGCCTCTCTGTGTGTGAGAGCTTCACGCCGTTCAGGGAGCTGCTTACGCCGTGTGAGCCTGAGATACGTACCCAAGACCAACCGAGGGGTCGGCATACGTCCACACACGCCACACACTTACCACAAGCACTCTCGTACCACACACACAAACGTATGCACATGCCACATGCACACTTACACCATGTGCAACACACACAGTGCCGAGAGTGTGCAGGTGAGCTCGCACCGCACGCACACGTGCACCCAGTAAGTGGGGGCCAGAAATGAGCAGTACCAGCACCAGCAGGAATATTAACAAAATGACAGTAATTGTGGAGGGCGCCTGCACCGTGTTTACTTTCAGCCGGCTCTGCTCTAAGCACTTGGCACCGATGAACCCACCCACCTCACGACAGCCTGAGGCCAGGAGGACTCCCTCACCCCATCTCCCAGGTTGGGGCATCTTGCCCAAGGCCACGCAGGAAGGCAGGAGAGGTGTCCCAGTCCCTTAACACCAGTCCCCAAATCACACAAGCTCCCTCCCGAGAGCGCAGCCCACTTATTTAGCAGCAGAGCTCTCCCTGAACTGAGCAGCCAGGCTGGTCGCAGCCACGGACACTGGTTTGCTACAGAATTGCAGTGAGTTTCATTCCCCAGTCTACCCAGGATCCCATGGGGCTGCTAATGATATACAATATAAGCACTGATTTAACGTTCTAAAATCTAACAAATTCTGAATTTTGAAATAGATCCGGCCCCCAGGGTCTCAGATAAGGGACTCAGATAAGGAGCCTTGGGATGGATTGTTCTGATCGGGAGTCCCAGTTTGGGACAATTAAAAACAATGAGCCAGCTCACATTCCTGGGGCTGTGCTGGCAGTTCCCGGCGTTTCGCTCAGATTATCTCATCGCTGCTCACGTCCACCCTGGGGTCAGCAAACCAGGCACCCGGAGGCCATGGTGAAACTGTGCAGCCTCCAGCTGTGCTCAGCTGGGGTCAAGAGAACAACTGGCTGGCAACGGGGGACGCACGCTCCCCGCCTTGGCACCGATTGCTTTCCAAAGCCAGCCGCCCTTAGTTGCTGCAGCCGACATGAGGCTCAGCTTTAAACACCAGCTTAGCGCTGTTTGTCCCGGGATTTGCAGGGCTTTTCCCCAGAGCCAGGAGAGCCTGGATTTCCCTGGAACATTTACTGCAGCTGTCAGGGCCTCCCTCGGGCGGGAGCACACAGCTGGACTGGGCAGGGACAGACAGGGCAGGAAGTGGGGCAGGGCTGGCGCCCCTCTGTCAAGGAGGAGGAGGGGTCCCTTACCACGGGCAAGTCACCCGAGCTTTGCAACTTTGGGGTGCTTTGCTGCTTTGCCCCTGAAATGCTGCTCCCTTTGCTGAGTGCTCGGTTCTCATGCTCATGGATCTGGCTGGAATTCCGACCCTGTCCTTTACTCTGGGACTTTGGACAAGGCACTGAAACGTGTCATGGCTCAATGTCCCGTCTCTGAGGGGGGGATGTTAACAACCGTGTGCACTCCATGGGGCCATTGTGACACTGCAACACAGGGAGCGAGCTGGCCACCAAAGGACCTGTACAGGAAGGCTGGTGGCAGCTTGTTCGGTGTTGGAACCTGTGCGTCAGCAGGGGCGTGCCTGCGCACCCTGGCCGCGTTCGCCCAGCGCAGTCCGCACAGCAGCCAAAGAGAGCGGACCGTCTGCCCCACCACAGGGAGGGCTGTCACAGGCATGACAACACGTGAAAGAAGTCAGCACGGAAGGGGACACGTTGTGTGACTCCACAGGTGTGATGTTCAAGGTCAGCAAAGCTAAGAGGATAGAAGTCAGGACTGTGTTAAATTCCAGAGACGGGCACTGCCCAGAAAAAGAGGACAAGGGGCCCCCGTGGGTGCTGAGAACGCTCTGTGTCTTGCCCTGGACGGTGGTCACCTGGGGAGCACGTGTGCTCACTGAGCTGCGGACTTCGCATAACCGCACCGGGTGACATGGACTTGGCCTCAGCGAAAAAGGAAAAAGGAAGTGCTGATGCATCCGAAGTGCTCAAAAGGTGGCAGCTTAAAAATGTTTGCATGGAGCTCTCCTGCCTTTCTTTTTTATCCTTACCCAAGGACATTTTTCATTGCTTTTTAGAAAGAGGGGGTGTGGAGAGAGAAACATTGATGCAAAGACAAGCACCAGTTGGTGGCCTCCTGTATGTGCCTGGACCAGGGACAGAACCCGCACCCTAGACATGTGCCCTGCCTGGGAATTGAACCCACAACCCTTCGGTTATGGGACAATGCTCCAATCAGGTGAGCCACACTGGCCAGGGCTCAGACTGTCTTTGCTTAATCAGCTAAACTCCGTGGAGATTTTACACCCTTAAGGGTTTGCCATTTTTCTGGACTAAGTAGGTTCTTTCTGGTTAATTTGGTTGTGCTTCTGGCTTCTCTCTGGTTGCAATTTTTTTTCCCGAGGAAAAAGAGAAGTTGGGGAGTGGGAGGGCAGGACAAGGGAGAGTGAGAGTGTTGGGAGGGTGCCAAGGTAACCAGCTGCCTTCCAAGACACGTCTGTCAGCAATTGCGCCCTGGAATTTCCTCCGTGTGTGCTCCTGGGCTCAACTTTTCCATGAAGCCCCACACTACAGGAGGGGACCCACAGCGCCCCCAAATGCAGCTTCGCAATCAAGGGATGCCTCCGGTTGCAAGACTGCAGGGGGACAGAGAAATGGCACTGAGATATGGACGATGGTGGCTTTAATTTGTCCCAGGAAAGGGTAGGTCCTGGCTTGCCTCAGAGTCAGGCCCAGAACCTTCCCTCCCTCCAGGCCAAACACCTCCCTGTGGATTCTTCAAACATTGCTGTGTTTACCTAGAAGGCCATGGGGGCTCTGCTGAGACCTACGGTTTTGAGTGAGCTTGCCTCTCACCTCCCAAGCAGGAGGTCCCTGCCCCCTCTCTGCAGGTGGCCTTGGTGAAGGAGGTGAGGCAGCAGGGGTCTGGGGGACACTTGCCACTCCTGGCCTGAGCTCACTGGCCATCCCAGAAGGGTATGGCCATCTGGACGCAGCTGACCGGGGCCAGCTCATCAGCATTTGGGCCCAGATACCCTCTGCTCCTCTGCTCCAGTCTGGCTACAGCAGCCAGGTCTCCCATGGGTCTGCTCACAGCACAAACGTCTTAGTAAGGGACCCAGGCCCTCTGCTGGCTCTCAGTCCATGCTGAGACCTATGGACCCTTCTAGACCTCCTGGGACCACCAATTCAGGCCAGGTCACCCTCCAGTGACAGGGGGTCATCTCGGGGGCAGTGGTCTGCCCTGCCTCCACGTCACTGTGCTATGTGCCTCGTGGTCCACCTGGGCTGTTGAATGCTCCCAGTCACATCTGATCATTCTTGGGACAGGAGGGTGGGCGGCGCTGCTCCCCCACTTCCCAGGAGGCTCCCGTGCACTCCCAGCGCAACATCCCCAGGGCTCCAGCAGCCCCTTCCTTTCTGTTCTGGACCTGACAACCCTGACCCCTCCATCCTCGGTGCAGGTGCAGCGTCATCATCTCCGGGATTCTCGAACACCCTGCACCCAACTCCCAGCCCCTCCCACCTCAGGCGGAGTCTCACTGTGCTTCCTGTGATCCGCAGATTTGAAGGTGTTCTGGAAAGCATGAGTCACTGTTCTATGTATGTGGATCATGTAAAACTTTAAATCTCAGGACGTACCTATAAAAGGAGGTGCTCCTACCCTGAATGCACAGCATAGAATTGTCCCAAACTGAACACGGCCAGGGCCAGCACCTGACTGATACCTCGGGTGCTGCCAGCATTGGAGCGTGCCCCTGGGATGTGCCTCCAGGCACCACCCCACCCAGAGATAACCACCTCCCAGACTTCTCACCCGTGTGGGTGTTTTCCATTTATCATTTATGTCACCTCATTCTCCCGCTCAGTCCTGTTGGTTCACAGTGGTGCTCTGTACGAATCCAGTCTGTTATCTCTAAGCCCTGCAGCTGCCGGCTCCAACCGCACCCCGGGGCTCTGACCAGCTCCCTCCAGCCCCCCGCTCCACCACAACAGTGCTGCAGAGAACACCCTCACCCATGCCTCTCGCAGACCTCATGAAAATGGCTTGAAATAGACACCCGGGAGCACAATTGCCGCTACTTTAGCTCCCTGTGGCTGCTGCAACAAATTACCTCAAACTTAGCGGCTTAAAACAACACAAATTTATTACCTCTGAATTTATTCTGGAGGTCAGAAGTCCAAAACTGATCTCAGTGGGCTAAAATCAGGCTGTCACAGGGCTGGTTCCTCTGGAGACTCCAGGGGGCATCTGTTTCTTGCCTTTTCCAGCTTCTAGAGGCCACCACATTCCTGGACTTGTGGCCGCATCACTCCAACCTCTGCTTTGTCACCCCAGCTCCACTGCTCACGCTACCCACCATGTGTTCCTCTTTTAAGGAGTCTTGTGATTACATTGAACTCCGATAATCCAAGATCATCTTCCCTTCTCAAGGTCCTTAACGTGATCACACCTGCAAAATCCCTTTTGTTATGGAAGGTCACACATCCACAGGTTCTGGGGACTAATGGGGGGGGCGGGGGGGAGCAGGGACAGTCTTCAACTCACCACACTGGGTGTTCAAAGGCTTAATGTGCCCAAGCTCTAAGAACCAGCATGAGCTTCAAAAGGTTTGCACTAGTTTATACTTCCACCAGCAGAGCATGAGGGTTTCTGTTTTCCCACATCCCCACCTTCCTTGCTTTCAAACCCTCTGCTCACCTCTGTGTCCGAGACTCGTGAGAGTTGAGTCTGTTCATCTCAGAGGATGACCACCTGTGAGACAGATGAGCCTCCAAAGGGTACATCTTTTAAAACACAATAAAATGCAATACCCAGTGCTGGCGAGGATGTGGTAAAAATGGCAGCCTGGTGCCCTACCCATGGAAATAGAAAGCAGATTGTCAACCAGTCCCAAGGGCCTTGATAACACGCAGGCATTTTGATTCTGTAGTTTGTTCTGGCCAGCCAGCTCTCCCAGGGAAAGAATCCTGAATACTTCACACAGGACGTGCTGGGTAAACAGTCACGCAGCTGCATGGAGCTGGACCTCGGAGCCGCAAGCCGCGGGGAGGAGAGGAGGAGAGCCGGAGGGGAGCCGTGGGTGTGACTCGCACGCCCTTAAGGGAAATAAGCAAATGTGAGAGCACCACAGGGGAGAGCGAGTCGGAGGCTGAGGAGGGACATTTCTTTCCGTCTGGTGGGTGGCCACCCTGCTGTCACCTCCTCCCTCCATCACAGCCTCCACCCCAAGCTCGTCTCTTCACTACCCTACCTCCAGCAGAGCAAATCATACACATCAGAGGCAAGGGGAGGAGGCGGGGGAGAGAAGGGCCCAGGTCACACAAGAGCAGAGGGAGCAAGGGAGGGTGGAGACAGGGGAGGGCGACTCAGGACCCCGAGGCCTGCACCGAGAGCAGGGAGCTGACACTCCCCTGGGGACAGCTGTCAGTCCGTGTGTGCAGATGGAGCGATCCCATCAGACCCTGTTCCTCAGGGAATCGACTTGATCGAGGTTCATTGCCTGTTTAATTTAAAACCATGCAGAATGTGCCACTCCGGCCAAGGAATAAAACAGCACCTTCCTGTGCCTGGAGCGCAGATGCGATGGCCTTCACCTCGGTTCATGGGGGCCACGTGCGTGGATGGCAGAGTGGTGAGCTGGGGGGAGCCTGGACCCCCGCAGACTGTGTGGAGCAGAGGCAGCCAGCGGCCCCAGACGGCCCACTCCAGGACTCCCCTTACATGAGAAATCAACATCTATCATTTTCAAGCTGCTACTTTTTCCACTTCTACCACTCATAGCTGATAACAGCATGTTACTCTTAGACCTGGACAGACAGGGCCTCTGCCCCAGGACCTACACCTCAGGGGCCCTCGCACTTTGGGGCGCCCCTTCTTCAAAATGTTCTCAACTCCCACCAGTGGCTGAGACCAGCCAGGTGGACAGGGCCATCCAAGTGGGACACCCCAAGTCAGGATGGGACTCAGGCCTCATTCCCTCCCGTTCTCCAACATTTTACCCTACACAAGGGGTCAACCAGACACCCTGAGGAGTCTGGGGACTTGTGTTCATGGATTTTCCTGGGGGTTCTGCAGCCAGGCCCGGTGCTACCAGATGATGTAGTATAGTCACATGAGATTCGGCCACCAGAATGGTGTTGACACTCTGATTTGGAGTCTTTCAGATTGTTTATTAAGATAAGAACCCTGCAAAACATATCTGCCTGGAGCCCTGCACATCACTGTTACTAAGTGGTAATAATTACTGTTAATAATAAGTAGCCCATATCAACCCTAAACTCCATAGTAGTGATGATACTAAGTCATTCTCCAAAGAGTGAGGGAGTTTGGGACCAATTTCCTGTAGCCAAACAAAGGCCACCCTGTTGATGTCCCACAGGTCCCACTCCTGAGGAAGTAGAAACCCATGCATTTTCCTCTTTGCCTCCCTCCCTCCCTCCCTCCCTCCCTCCCTCCCACCTGGCCCTGCTAAAGGCTTCTCAAAAAGGCAGGCAGTACTCCTCTGTTGTGTTCTCCCTTCCTCTGTCTCTACCTCTGCTCTGTCTCTATGTCTATTTCTCTTTCTATTTAAAATGGTCACCTGCCCCTGGCCAATGTGGCTCACTTGGCGGGAGCATTGTCTCACAAACCAAAAGGTCATGGGTTCAATTCCAAGTCAGGGCACATGCCCACATTGCAGGTTCAGTTCCCAGTTGGGGTACATACGAAGGCAACCAATCGATGTTTCTCTCGTTTTTCTCTCCCTCTCTCTTGCCTCTCCCTTCCCCTCTGTAAGCATGTCCTTAGGTGAAGATTTAAAAAACTTAAAATAGTCACCTGGAGTTTCTAAGTCCAGCGAATACCAGGGAAGTATGGACGTTCCAGAAGCATCTGAGATGACAAGGTGGCTGAGACCGTGCCAGGCATGGAGGGCTCTAACATTCACTCACACACAGCCCCCCTGTGAGGTTGCTGGGTATGCCCTGTTGCTCCCTCTTCCAGTATTCTGGCCCTTCCATCACCTCTTGAGGAGACACTCCCCTCTCTGCCTCCTTAATGCAATGCAGACATGACTTTATACTGCAGACAAGGGCCCTGAGACCCAGAGCACGAGTGATGAGGCCAAGGTCACACGTGAGCTACCCACGAGGCTCACTGCCCTAGATTCCCTTTCTGCTGGCCTCCAGCTCCCGTCTAAACCCACTTGGGGCAGTTTCCCTCTGTCACAAACAGCAGCCTCTGCAAGAATGCGAATGTCGAAGCAGAAAAATGGACAAGAGGCAAAGAGCACCTCGGTGGGTCCCTGTGTCCTCCCCGGTGAGCCCAGCCTGCCAAGGAGCCTCTTCATTAAACTCACCATGTTCCTCGCTCTCCCAATAGCAGAGACGTGTTCTCAGGTACCTCCCAGAGAAGACAATGACAACGGTGCCCACCCAGGCCGGGGCAGGGGCCAGCTGGGACATGCGGGGCTGTGCAGATGTCTGCTTCCACTTCCTGACACAGGGAGTGAATTTTCCTCCTCACCCACAGACCCCGAGGGCTCCACAGACCTGGAGGATCACATGCCAGGCGAACTCAGCCAGGGTGGCCCATCAGCGGGAGGCAGGACAGCATGTTCCGTTGTTCCCATCAGCCTTCCCAACACCCTGATTGGCAGGAAAATGTCCCTGGGAGACGGATGGAAGAAAAACATTCCCCGGGCTGGGGTCCCCACATCAGGCCGATGCACTACCAACACTGAGATGGCTCTTTGGGGGCTGGCGAGTAGGGTCTTTTCTGTTACCAAACGAAGCTCTCTGCCCCCTGCATCAGCCCCCGTTCCCCAGGAGATTAACCTCAAATTGGGGGGACTCCAGGAGGACTGCTCACCCAGACTTCCTAGGACAGGCCAAATTGTAAATACGCTATCATCATTTATTAATATAGTTATTACTATGCATCAATCATTGTGCTAAACTCTACGCAAGTGTGACAACAGAAAAGATGTGTAAGAGGTGACATGCCTGGCACTGTGACGCGTGCCTTCCATCTCCTTCAACCCTAACACCCCGCTGTGCGGAAGGGGCTGTGCTCAGTCCCATTTCACAGCAGAGCTCGCTGGGCAGTTGCTGGATCCTTCAGTGACCAAACGGGTGTGTGCAGCTGTGCGCTTATCATCACGGCCGCGTGTATGTCATCACACCGGATAAGTGATGTCACAGGTGACAGGTACCTGAGGCCTGAGGACAAGCGCCAGGCCGTAACAAGTGCTTTCCCTTGTGTGTAGTCACCGGAGCAGAGGTGACCAGTGCAGGCGTCAGGGAGGAAGCTGGACTGAAACTGGCAAAGGAGGTGTGGCTGAAGGGACAGAAGCCTCAAGGGGAAGATGTCGGGCCTGCGGATGAGCAGAGGGACAAAGGGAGAGGCTCAAAGACCAAAGCGCAAGGCCGGCGCCTGGAACGACCCCTTGTCTGCAGACCCACAGGTACAGAGAACGAGCTGATGGTTGCCGAAGGGGAGGGGGTGGGGAATGTGGGTAATTTTTTTTTATTTAAAGGAATATACAAACAGATAATTGCCTGCTATAATAAAAAATTTTTAATAAAAATAAAAATCTTTACTTGGAGAGAAAAAAACTATCCCTTGCCTCCAATTCTTGGCATTCAGAGCTCTCCTTATGAAATTGGCCCCAGCCTTCAAAATTGTTGCAAAAGCTCGCAACAGAAGGAGAGGCACTTCTACCAGTGAGAAAACTCTTTCCAAGAATGACAACCACTTTCCATTCATTCTTCTCATCTTGTGTCCTCACCAGACATTACTAATCAATCACAGGCCTCTAGAAAGTCTCCACCAATTCAGAGTTTGTGCATGAAGCGAAACTCACTTGCTATTCCTGCTTCACTCAGGTGATTTTTCCCCTCCTAACTCCCCCCCCCATTTTATTTATGGTCATACTTTTCCATCCTTTGGGCCACCACACTTGCTTCGCAGGCCTCCCACAGCAGCCTCCAGGCTGAGATCCAGGCGTTGGAGTCACAGTTTCCATCATTGAGGTTGTTTTCTCTGAATTACACAGTTGGAACCCTGGAAGCATCAGTAGTGTTTGAGGATTTTCAGCCTTGGGCTTTTGCACCAAATGTTGCCTTCCCTGTGTGACCCACTTCTTTCCATTAGAAAGGTATGTGTACATCCCCCACTAAAAGCAGAAACCAAGACGTAGCTGTCTAGAGACCTGGAACCACTGGCCAGGGCACCAGCAGACCCTCGGGCCACGTGTGGAGCTGCCAAGGCGGTTTCACTGGCACAAAGCCTCCTGAAGAAGACCTTCGTGCACCGTCAGCATTGCGCTCTGGAGTCGTCCCCCAAACAGCTCCACTGAGTGGACGGATGCTTCCCAGGAAAGCACCTGTGAGCTGTTCACACTTGCCTATCAAAACTTCCTCTGTTGTAAGTGACAAAACCCACTTGAACTAGCTTTAGCTAAAAATAAGAGAATAAAAGCAAATAAAAAAGCAGAATTATTGTAAGGAAAGATATCCATGCTCAAGGCTGTAGCTTTGCCATCTTGAAATTCATGACAATTTCATCTGTGACCAGCTCAGCTGTCTGGGGGTCTAGAGGAGGTGGGGTAGGACACGCCTCGGTGCCTCCCCCTTTATGTCTGGATCCTTTTCATCCTTCAGGGAACAGCTCAGATGTCACCTCCACAAAGGTCTTCCCAGGCCACACTTCCCTTACTTTCTAACTTGGCATCCTGCCTGCTTCCTCTGGAGCCCTCATTGCAATTGATCATGAAGTTTTTATTTGTTTTCCTTCCAAGCATCGGTCTTCCCATGAACTTTAAACTCCACGAGCAGCCGCCATGTTGGTTTTGCCCACCAAAGCCTTCCCTGAGCCTGGCGCAGTGCCCCGAGGCACACTATTTAACAAATGAAGGAATGAATTTGGCTTCCCAACATTCTGTGCCTTCAAGGGGAACCTCCAGTGATCACCACCAAAAGGGGAACCATTTTAGGTATGATAGCTATCGCGTGTGGCAGCTGGCTCCCAAAGGCACCCACAGGACTGGGGGTTTGGTGGCTTCCCCCCAGAGACATCCCCATCCTAATCCCTAGAACTTGCGAATGTGTTACTTCACATGGCAAAGGAGAATTAAGATTGCTAATCAACTGACCTTAACATAGGGAAAGTATCACGGACTATCCCGGTGGGCCCAGCGTAATCACAAGGGTCCTTGAAAGTGGAAGAAGAGAGTCGAAGACAGATCTGATGACAGATGCAGAAGTCAGGGAGACGCCACACGGCTGGCTTTAGAGATGGAGGAAGAAGCCAGGAGCCCAGGCGTGCAGGCGCCTCTAGAAGGTGGAAAAGGAATCGGATTTTCTCCCGGAGCCTCTAGAAGAGCCAGCCCTGCCAACACCTTGACTTTAGCCCAGGAAGATCTATTCTGAACTTCTGACTTCCCGAACTGTAAGAGAATCAATTTGTGTTGTTCTCAGCCACCAAATTGGTGGTACCTCGTTACAGCAGCCACAAAACACTAATACCCTATGGCAATGCTTTCTCTAGGAATCATGTTTGATTCTGGCAGCAGCAACCCTTTGAGTAGGGCTATCAGTGCCCACGTTTTACAGATGAGAAAATCGAGGCACATAGGTGCATGGTCATTGCTCGGGCCCCACAGTTACAGGTGGCAGAGCCTGGCCATGCTAGTTTCTGGGTGCCACTGCCTCCCGCAGAGCGCCTTCGGTGACCGAACAAGATAACAGACGTGGACACTTAGCAGGGTGCCTGGCACATGGGAAGCCCTGTAGATAGGTCTGGCTGTAGTTGATAGGATGGGTCTGATTTCTCCTTAAAGGACGACAGCCGTCCCCTTCTGCAATGAACCTTCATGATTTCCATTTCTCCCCTTGCACCCTGCGCCAGGCATGGGTGACCGGACAGGTGACTTACTGCACGTCAGCAGTTACGCTGTAATAGAAAAGCCATGGTCTTGGGGCCGATGGCAGAAGGTTAGGATTTCCACTGGCCCCAACCAGCTCATGCGCTTGACCCAGGCACGCATGTGGGTGTGTTGTGAAGATCACGTGGGAAGATGCTCTGTCTCTCCCAGCACACAGGAGGGCTATGCAACAGCAAGGGCTCTGTTTCTCCGTGCCACTCTGACCGTGTAAACTCCCAGAGCCCACGAGGCTTCCTGCTCACCCTGAGCAGCAGCAAAGAAGTGGGCGCATTGCCTCCTGATCATGGGGGAGTTTGGGTTTTCTCTCTCCTGTCTGGATGGCTGCCCACCCACTTTGTCCAGCCCACGATCCAGGTCAACAGGACATGTGGACATGGAGATGGATTGTCTCCTGAAATGATCTCTCCGGGAGGGTGGGCTCAGCTGTGAAAACCAGCTGTGTACTCATCCAAGAAAAGGGCAGGCAGCCATTGAAAATAGCCCTGCCCAGCTCCCTCTGCGACAGAGACATCCCAGTATCTCTGCTTCCTGCTGCCTCTCTCCCCCGGACTCTGGCGCCGGGCTTGCATTTGGCCCTGAAAAATGAGAACAGGCTCGGCTGGGAAGCTGGAGGCAATTGAACTCTGGATTTTTTTTAATTAAAAATTAAAAGTAAATCATCAGTGACTTAGAGAAAACATTTCTCTCCAGTCCAGAGGTTCTTAACCTTTGGGGGGATTTGGACCCTTTGGAAGTCCTAAAAAACCAAGGAACCCCTTCTTAAATAGAATGTTTTTAAATACATAAAATTTGCAGGATTGCAAAGAAAACAATTATATTGATAAATGGTTAGCAAACTATTTTCAATTGTGATTTAGTCATATATTTTTTAGAAAGACAGGTCTTACAGAGAATCTAGCAGATTCTTTAACTCTAAGTAGCTCTGAGCTCAAATTATATTTCAAAATAGTGGCCTCAACTGTACTCTGATGAAAAATATCTGGGACTTCGTTGGTGACAAAGTCACAGATTCTGTTAATGCTACAGGCTTGTAACCTGTGCCCATAACAGAAGGAAATGCTAAATTTTGATTAGCGAGAACATAGATGTAATATTTTTCCAAGCAGGTTCATTGATGCCCTGAATTCTCTCCCCTGGTTACCTTGATAAGGAACCTCAAGAATAATCATCAGACTCCTGCTTGCATCTGGACCTCACTCAGGAAGGCAGCAAGGCGAAGGCTCTCAGCAATAAGCCTTCAGCAATTTTCAGGCTAGCACATGAAGTGTAAATAGTCTAAATTTCACGTTTTAATGGAAAAGAAACACCCTCAGGGAGAAGGAAATTTTTGAAATAGATTTGGTGATTACGTCTAGGTACAGGACTTAGGGTACATTTTCCCCTTTTGTATGTGTGTGTGTATGTTTATATGTAGAACAAGGGGGGAGATTATTTTAACCATTACTAAACTTGTATAATAAAAAGGAGGTATTCACTGAATAGAGGTGACTACAAACAGAGAACTGTCATATTAGTAGCATTGACAATTTCCACAATGAATGCATATTATATTTTTAAATTAAAAGTTACTAATGCCCTGGCTGGTGTGGCTCAGTGGATTGAGTGCTGGCCTGTGAACCAAAAGTTCGCTGGTTCGATTCCCAGTCAGGGCACATGCCTGGGTCATGGGCCAGTTCCCCAGTAGGGGGTGTGGGAGAGGCAACCACACATTGATGTTTCTCTCTCTCTCTTTCTCCCTCTCTTCCCCTCTGTCCAAAAACAAATAAATAAAATCTTAAAAAAAAAATAAAAGCTACTAAAATCCATTGAATTGTATACTTTAAATGGTGATTATATAATATGTGAATTATGTCTGAACCATGCTGCTAAAAATTTTAATTCATCAGCTACTTTTGGACACTCAGCTTAGACACATGTGGTTAACTTGGACAACTAGTTAATTAATTAAAAGCCAATCAAACAAACCATAAAAAGAAAAATGATGAGCCATTTGGGAAATGTGGACATTCTGTGGACACTAGATGACAGAAAGCAATGGCTGTCAAGTGTCTTTAGTGTGACGGTGTCACGTCATGTCTACCAGAAGAGTCCCTGAGTGTAAAGACATCTCTGTGCTACTTCTTACAATGTGTGTAAATCTACAGTTATTGAAACATAAAACTTTTAGTAAAATAAAAAGAGAGAGAGATCCTTACCTTTTAGGCATATACCCTGAAACAGTAACAGATGAAGATGCAGTATCAGGAATTTGCTTCAAAATAATCCTGGCTCGGGGGAGTGAGTAGAAGCTTGGGGGAAATAAGATTGGTGAACTGATAGTTGTTAATGTTCGGTGATGGGCATGTGGAACTTTGCTCTACTTTTGTAAACATTTTTAAAGGCTAAGCTTTTAAAAAATTAATTGGATAGGCAGTAATAAAAAATGACACAAGGTAATTCCATTTCTAGAAAAATTAAGTTTTGTGTTCAAAAACTCAAGGAAAAATCACTGTGTTTATCACTATTTTCCTTTTGTTTTATAATGTGAGGAAATTTTAAGCAATAAGCCTGATAATGTCTTCCCTCACCGGCACAAACTAACACCGAATCAGAGAGGACGTCTTGCCCCGTTCCCCTCACAGGACGCTGCATTTCAGAATGCCCTCAGTGTGGGCAAAGGAACCCTGGAATCCAGGTCCAGACCCGGGATCCCGAGCCTGCCTCAGCTGCAGAGGACCCATCCCCACTCTAAGGCTCGGCTTGCCCCCGAGTAGCAGAACCTCTAGGGTTCTTCCCAGCTGGTCCACTCTGTGATCACAGAGCCGTGTTTACTTGGGCTCCGGTTGAGCAGGGATCAGGGCCCACAGGCCCCTCCTCCCTCACACAGGTTCTGACGTTCCTGTTGCCAGGACCCTGGGGAAGTCACAGGCCCCTGCTGCTTCCCAAAACATAGGCGTTCCACACCCTGCCAAGGGCCCAGCATGGAAGGCTGGGTGGAGGTTTCCTCACATGTATTCATCCTGACTTGCAAATGGTCAGGCCCAAGGGTGTTTACAGGGACCCTGTAGGTGAGGGCAGAGAGTGTGAGCAGTAGGGTCCTCTTTGGCCTGGCCTGTGGACAGGCCCCCTTCCTTCGGGCCTCTCAGCCGGCCCCACCTCCCAGCTCCCCCTAAGCAGAGGCTCCTCTGGCCAGCTGCCCCCTGGGTGTGATCCAGGCAATTGCAAACACATGGGACCTGAGGGTAGCCAAGAGTGACAAGGGCTTCACTGGCTGATGATGAGACACAGACAAGGCATGCGCCCCCTTCAGAGTGCCCTTGACTCTCATGTGAACCAAATTCACGACCAAGTCCTACAGGGCCTGACTTCAAAGCTGCCACTTGGATGGTGTCGCTTCCCTCAGAAACCCTGCAGGACTCCCCTGCTCTACACCCAGGGACCCCAACCCACTCTGCCATTCCAGTGCTGACGCCCTGGCCCCAAACCTCCATGTCAGCCTGGTCTCCGAAGCTCTCCTGAAAGCGTCCCCCTTACGCGCCATCACTCTCCACAGTGGCTCCAGGGAAACACAGCCTGCAGGACGTTTGCAGGCACGGCACTGCTAAGAGGATCCATGGTCAGGTGAGTTCAGAAAACTCTGGGTTAGACAAATTTCGACCTGTCTCTGCCGGCCTGCTCAGTGACTTCACCATGCCGACCAGGTGTCGAGAATCTGAACCACCAAAAGGGGCACGGAGATGTTGCCTATTCTCTGCCGATTTGACCCCAGAGCCTGTGTATTAGTGGGTATCTTGGGGACCAAGAGTCGATGTACTGCAGGAAATACTGCTCTAGACAGATTGGTGTCCACCGGTACCAGTTGAGTCAAAAGCTGCTGTCACGTTCCAGCATCTTGCTGTTCACTTATTCGGAGTCTGCAGGTTTTTTCACATCAAGCCCATTCAGGCTGATCTGGTGCCCTGGCCGCTGATCTTTTAACCCAAATGCTGGATTTTGTATTTACGTGCCTGTATCTGCTCAGACTCTTGTCCTAGTGACCCTCTGACAGTCATAGCTGTGGCTACCCTTGTTCATACATCTTCTGACCTTCTAAACTTTCAACCGTCCAAGAAAATTTTACTGAGCACCTGGTTTGCTCATGGCCCTGGGGCAGAGCCACCCCCAGCCGACCACAGAAAGCGAGATGCGTGTCCTGACGACTCGGCATGCGCCCCTCCCACTCGGGTCAGCTCGCAACCACCCCAGCCAGTGGCATCTCAGCAGTAACTCTGGCAAATGCCACCTGTTGCACTCGAGTTAGGAGCTTGATCCCACCATCCAAAATCAAGGCAAGCAAAGAGAGGCTAAAGCACGAGGCTGCTAGTATTCTCAGCTCCCACGACAGCGACCGTCCCAGTGCGGAGACAGAATGGTGACGATCTCAACCGCAAGCCACTTCTGCTTTAAGCCCCCAGTGTGTCGTCATTTGTGGCCGCCACCCCAGGGCATTCCCCTGCACTTCCAAAGAACGCTTGGCCTTCGCTTCCCTGTCGCTGACCACCAGAGAGCCTGCAATCCCTTCGGGACATTTGTTGCTTCCCACCCCAGGAGGGCTCAGCCCTGCCCCTGTCGGACGGACTTCCGGAAGCGGCCCCGGACACAGTCCGAAGAGTCGGCAAGTTGGCTGCACGCTGGGAGCAGAGTCCTCAATGCCACCTCCTGCTAAGGAATGAGCCCGAAAACCATGAAAGGTCAGGAAAGATCAGTGGCCTTAGAAGCCATGTGTGACCATATGAATGGATCAAGGGCCTATGGCAAGTAGAAAAATCAAATGGAAAACTGGATGAAATGGCGAAAAGCAGCCACGTTAGGGCCCTGGAAACTGACTAAAGGCAGACAACCGACTGAGAGGAGTCTGTTCCTGAAAGGCAGCTTTGGCTTGGGGTACGAACGTGGGGAGCCCGCTGCCTGCCTGCCTGACGCTGCCCCATCACTCCTTCCCCTTCCCCTTGACCAGCAACAGATGGGGCTCCACCAGCACGGGGCTCTTTGACAACCAGCAGCTGGGCTGCCAGGGGCACACTCGATCTGGGGGTGGGGGTCAGCGAACAGCAGTGAGCTGGAAACATGCAGGGGTGCCCCACCTCCAGTTGAGAGAGGCTGTGCTCTCAGTGGGACGAGCAGCAAAGCACCCAGCAGTTTAACAAGAATCCTGGAAATGAGAGCTGCTCAGAGGTTAGGATGAGATCTTCCTTCATCCCTGCACATCTGGGAAAAGAAGCCAAGAAGCTTTCTGGACAGTGAAAGCAGGAGACTTGTGGATTAACTGAGCTGTGAACCGAGTTAACTATAAACCTGAGGATTAACTGAGCTCCCCAACCACAGATTTCCACCCGAAAATGATGGAAGCCTTTGGGCTCAAGGTTTCGTGCACAACCTTGGCCAAATGCACTGGCTGAACACTATGCTATGCGGATACTAGGGGACCACTAGGAGGCCAGGCTGAAAAATAAAAACAAGAATCAAGTAAGTCTGAGCCGAGACATCAGTGGCTACACACTGCAAGGGAGACAGATTTCACAGTCTTTTAAGTCCAGGAAGGTTACTTAAAAATCAAAACAATGCTCAGAAATATAATTCAGAATCCAGGTTTGCTGCAACATAGTATCTAAAATGCTCAGCACCATGGAGGGCCCACGTGGTGAGGAACTGAAGCCTCCTGCCTACAGCCGTGGTAGGAACTGTCTTGGAAGTGGGTCCTCCAGTCCCAAGTGGGAGGAGCTTCAGATGAAGGCACAGTGTTGACCGCCTTCTTGATTACAAACTCATGAGAGACTCTGAACCAAAGACTCCAAGATAAGCTGTTCCTGAATTCCTGACCCTCAGAAAAGATGTGTGCTGATAATGGTTTATTGGTGCGTTAAGTGGCTAAGTTTGGGGATAATTTGTTACACAGCAATAGATAACTAATACATCTGGCTTCTGCAATGGGAAAGGAGTGGGAAGAGGAAGGACTGTGTTTTCCACTTCGGTGGAGGAGACAGGGAATCGCTGGAGAACATCTAAATTCCGTTCCACAAACATGCCCGCAGAAATAGTACAATATGTAGGTGAGCGTTACATTCTGAACATTAAAAAAAAGTCATCCATTGTTAACTCAATGTGCTTTTTAAGGTTTAAAGGGTTTTTCCTCTTTCTACACAAAGCAGTAACAGCGGGAATTCTCTTCCTGTAGATGGAAAAGTGGGGTGATGGGTGTAAAATGAGCTAAGGATTTATTCTCTGTGTCCATCAGTGAAACGAGCACAGCCCCATCCTGAAAGGATTCCATGCTTGGGAGGCAACAAGAATATTAAATAAAACAGCACATGTTCCAAAGAGGGGGCTGCTGTGGAAAATGTGGCATGAATTAGCTCCTGTGCGCGATCATCCCGGGAGCAAGCAGGGACGGAGGGCAGGGAGATACGGCTCCATGAGGCAAATGCTTAGAGCCATGTGCAGAAGCCTAGCTGTGAGGGACTGAGACAGATCCAAGCCAGGTGACCGGGTGAGCTGATGGCGGGAAGGAGGGGGTGGTTCTGAACAAGACTGGGGTGAGCACAACAAGAGGCTGCCAGCTCAGCGCTGTGTTCACATGAGAACACCGGGGCCAGAGCATCACTTCTCACGCTCCATCCCCTGTCCAACCATAATGAGACCCAACGGGCATCTGATTCAGGGACCAGAGGGGAGTCTTAGCTGCCGGGACATGGGGATGACTGTCGCCACGGGTCTGATTAGGGCAGTCATTATGATATCAATATCAACAACTGTGTACCCAAGGCAATCCCCCGAGGCTGGTGCTATTATTCTCCCATATTACCGATCAAGAAACCAAGGATCAGAAATGTTGATTCATTTGCCTGAGGACACACAGCTAGTGAGCATTCCAGCCTAGGTCTGACTCCACAGCCCCATGTCTTAGCTACTCCGATATACCTTCTACAACAGTTAATGTAGAACGTGCCGGTAAGAGTTCCCTCTGTAATATTTCAATATGACTAGTACCCAAAATTCTGAGGGCAAGTCTTTAGCTGTTGGGTGTCATGTTGCAGCCCATTAAAAAGTCCTTAGGAAAACAGAGTGCTGGAGACTCACTTCTGTGCTGTAAGGGAAAGACTAAGGAGACTTCTGTTTTCCTTTTTCTCTGTTTCTTTCCTTTTATTCTTCACAACCCCAAATCCCACTTAAGGGAAAACAGTCAGACCTGAAAGGGAGAGCGGCTCACAGGGGTCACAGCTTGTTGAGGATAATCACCTCTTTTATGGTTCTCCTCCAAAATATATAATAGTCCATTTGATGGTTTTTACATGATTTCTTTCATTTTAATTAAATTTTTAAAATTAGGTCGAAGTTTTATGTGACACAAAATGCAAAGAAACACCAAATATTCGGTAAAAAATTCCCTCCGCACCATTCGCAATAACCCTGTCTGTCAACACCCCCATCTCTGTGTCTGCTTCTGAAGGCTTTTTCCAGAAAGTTCTTTTCTACCAAATGATAACAGATTATTGACCAAATTTACATCTTGATGTGTTCACTTTACAATGTATCTTCAATAAAAGAAGTGCCACGCCCAACACATAGTAGGCTTTCAATGTTCGTTATTGCTGCCATCATCACCATCATCCTCATCTCCATCTCCACCTTTGTCACCAAGCCATTCCACATGGATACACAAAGGACACCCTCTCCTTTGCTCCCAGCTGCACGCCCGCCATTGCGTGGATATTGTACAATCGCGCCAGTTCTTTCAGTTGGCATCCAGGCTGTGTCTGATCTCTCCAGGCTACCGACAGTGCTGCATTGCTGACTCGGCAAATGTGTCGTTTTGTACATGTCCAAGTGCAGTGCTAGGATAAAATCTTAATTTCTGTAGAATCGCTGGGAACACTGTGCTTGCATCTATAATTTTGATAAATATGACCAAATCCTCCCCCCCCCCATAGCACCACGGTCCCTGCATGCACCTGGGTCATGGCCTGGGCACCCTGGTAAGCATCTCATCCAGCACCCCACTTGCTCCCAGACACCCCTACACTTCACCTGGCAAAGAGCCAGCTCTGCCCATCCTCACAGCCTTCAAGCCAGCTCCTCCGGGCTCCCCGACTCCTGTTCCCACACGGTGGGCTTGCAGGCACTGTCTGTCTGCTTCTCTTACCCCACAGTCCTCTCTCCTTCCCCTTCTCCTCCCATGGCGCCTCCCAGGATCAGCCTCTGTCCCTTGCCTGAACCACACCAGCACAGTGTGCGTCCTCAGCAGTGCCAGGGCTGTGGGGAAATTGGAGGGAGATGGTGCAAGAGGGTCTTTGCAGAGCAGGTTCAGGAAAGGAGCAACCAAGTCCACCAAGAGCGTCCAAAGCGCTGGCTTGTGGAGCTGGGGTCCTGATGGGGGGCTCTAGAGGGGGGAGCAGCGGACTGAGCTGTCTAAGGCCAGGGGGACAAGGTGCCCAGGGCACAGAGTCTACAGCAGTGTCCACCCTCATGGTCACACGATTCAAGGTCAGGCTGTGTGTAGACCACCTTAGATTTGTGCTCCGAGCACCTGGCTGGCCCCACCCTAGTCTCTACTTCAGAGCCCACATGCTAACGAAGCTTCAAGATGGGACTCAGGGAGCGATGAGGCCAGACCCCCGCACCCATGCCTGAGTGCATGCTCAGCTTGCCTGTTGGGGCCTAGCTGCCCTGGGGAGGGGAATGTGTCTCCTCCCTGGAGGGGGTGGCGACCAGGGCTCTTTGCCTCCCTTCATCCCCAAGGCTGTGAACTCTAGTGGTTGGGCCCTCCTCCTAAGGGTCCCAGAAGGAAAGTGTGGAAGGTTCTAGGCAAAAAGACCCGTCCCTCAGGCTGTTGCACATATTTATTGGGGGGTGGGCTGCATCGTGGACTGGACAAGACAAGGGGTTGAACTTCTGAAAATATCGGTCACCAACTAGCTCTTCAATCTTGGGCAAGCTGCTCCCTCTCCCTGAGCCTCAGTTTCCCCACCCATGGAGGGATGGTGGCCCTGCTCACCAACAGGGCTGCTCTGAGCTGCAGACAGGAGAGTGGTTGGAAAAGCTCTGAGCACCTGTGTCCGGCGAGG
Organism: Glossophaga mutica; assembly: GCA_039655065.1. Taxonomy (NCBI): domain Eukaryota; kingdom Metazoa; phylum Chordata; class Mammalia; order Chiroptera; family Phyllostomidae; genus Glossophaga; species Glossophaga mutica. The sequence goes on from CM077315.1 coordinate 30,123,073, forward strand.
TCCCTCGTGGCCCCTCAGCTCCTGCCCCTCAGCTCATTTGCTTCTTTACAGGCCCACAGACCCCCCGTCCCTCAGTCCCTGCCCGGGCCACTCTGCCTCTTGCAGAACAGCTCTTGTTTTCTCAAGGCAAAAACTAAATCTCCAGCAAACAGTTTCACATGATGAAAACCCCCCAAACAGAGCGGGATAGGGAAAAAACAAGGCAGCTTCTTAAAAAGGGTCTCCTCCAGCCCTCTCCTGCCATCCCCTGGTGCCCAGGGTGGTCCCATGCTAGGACAGTGTCCTCCAGCGACAGCATCACAAGGCCAGACACCCCCACAGAGCTGTTCTCCATAGCCCAGTAATTGCTTCCTTGATTCTTTTACAAAACTTTATAAAAATATAGCACAAGTCTTTAAGGACATTTTAGGAGGTTCCCGGGGGTGGGGGAACTAAGCTCAAAAGACCTGAGATCTCAGCCTTTTGATCCCACCACGGACCCAGGGGGCTGAAGGCAGAGAGAGGTGGTGGAGAAGATGCCCAAGGCCTTGGCTGCACCAGAGAGACCGAGACGACAGTGAGATGGAACAGGCCCTCCCTCCCTGGGCCACAGCCCAGGTTATTTATGGGTCGGAGCCGTCCACATTGCAGCCCAGCTCTGGCAGCCCCGGTGAGACAGGGCCGCTCTCACCGTGCCAGCCTCCAGGACGGAGGAGGAGAGTGTCTTTCAGCCCCCGGGAAGGTCTGCTGCCCTCACGGGGGACACAGACAGATCGTACCTAGTGGGGACCTGGCAGGGGGCCAAGCACAGGGACATCGGAGAGCAAGGCCCACCGGAAAAGGAAGCCCCTCCTTCACGCAGGGCCTGCCCTCCAGCCTTGCTGAGCAGTTGCTCCCAGATCCCATGTTCCCAAACCTCTGGGGCACACGGGTCAGGAGGCAGCCTCTGCACACCTGCCTCAGTTTGCCCTTTCAGTCAGAGGGGTCTGCATGAGCAGGTGCTCTGGCATTTCAAGCCCAACTGCTGCCTGCACCTGCAATGGCCATGATGTTGGAGCATGAAGCTGTTCTTGAAAGAGGCGGGAGGCTGGCCTTTCTGGGAACCGTTCTCGAGTTCCTTAGGCATTTGCCTCACACCCTTTCACTATGCTTTTGGTACAGAGATAGGGAAGCTGCCAAGAATATAACTTGGAGGAGACACCGAGGCTGGGGCAGCGCCACCAAGGGAAATGTCTGGATGGCGCACTGCCGCTCTTCCAGCTCCCAGACACGGAGCCCGCTTCCCCTCCGCAGTCACCCCGCCGGCTCCCTCCCAAACCCAGAACGTGGTGACCACGTCTCTCCGGCCACGCCGGGAGGGATGCCAGTGGAATTACCCAATAGGGCACTTTGTCAGTTGGGAAGATTACCCAAGTCTTAGAAAATGGTTGGATCTATGAGCCCTGGGTTTTCAATCCCATCCCGGAAAGTAGAGCAAGACTCTATTCACGGAGTTTCAGGGTCCTGAGCGCCAAGCCCCTCCTGGCACTTCAAGGGCTGTCACCACGTTCTCAGCCTCCTCGGGGTCAGTCGTCAACCTCACTGCACAGGGCATGTAGCTGACAACTGAACTCAGGCACTAAAGCTAGGACTTGAGTCTCCATGCGTCAGACTTGAAATACAGGCAAAAAAGACAAATATCACCATTCAGGAGCCTGAGGGAGATTGTCACCAAGTTTGGTGAGAGAAAGCAGCTGAAGAAAGAGACATTTTTTCACCGTAGAGTCACAGGTCACCCAAAATAGAACTCAAACTCAACTAGCATTCGTATGGAGATCCCGTCTTATTTCTAGGGCTTAAGGAATGAGACGTCTTGAGACTGGGAAGAAAATGTTTGTCTGGATTCTCATATTAGGGGAACAAGAACATTCTGGAACATTTAGCAAATAGAAATACTCAGGGAAAAAATAAAAATAAAACCAAAACAAGCTCTTCAAAAAGAGTGATAAAATAGACATAAGCTCTTGGCAAGTATAATCAACAACAAAAAAAAAAAAAAAAAAAAAAAAAGAAAGGAAAGTACAAATAAAAAGCATTAAAAACAAAACCAAAAAAAAGCTTAGTCATAGCCACAGGATGGAGATTTTAAAAGTAAGTCCTAAGAGACTCCTATATACGGCTTTTCTTGGAAAGTATAAGCTACCAACACTGGCTGCAGAAGATGCAATGATGAATAGGCCAATGACCATCACGTGGCTGTCACCTGCTGCGCCCCAAGGCTGCCATGAAGGTGACAGAAGAGCATGTGTGACCACGTGGGGGAGAAGTCACCCACAAACGTGAAAGCGAACACACTACCTCTGCCAGCAGCCCCTCCCCGGGCTCCCCTAACAGAGATTTGCCGAGGGTCAGAGAGCCCGGAAATGTATTGTACAAATATGAGTGTGTTTGTTCCTGTTGCAACTGTAACAAATGACCACAAACTTGCTGGCTTATCCGAGGCCCCTAGGATAGGCAGATCCATGGAGACAGGAAGCCGGGTGGTGGTGCCAGAGACGGGGAGCTATCGTCTCACGGGGACAGTTTCAGTTTGGGAAGATGGAAAGGGCTATGGAGGTGGATGGTGGAGACGATTACACAACAATATGAACATAACTCCACTGAACTGTACACCTAGAAATGGTTGTAATGGCAAATTTTGTTAAGTGTATTTTACCACAGTCTAAACAAACAAACAGAAAGTTTTGGATCAGAGGAGCAGGCAGGCCATTTCTAGCCTATGCCTCCCCTGGACCTTCAAGTGCCCAAGAACCTGACCAGGGCCGGGAATCAGCTCTCGACGAGCCCCGACAGGAGCATAGTTGTCAGAAACTGGGTCTCAGGGCCAGCCACCCGGGCTCAGAGCTGCCCTCCTTTGCCAGCCAGCTGTGTGATCTCGGGCAGGCTACGGAGCCTCTCTGAGTCTCAGCTCTCCCGGTTTGTCGCATCATCACACCTGGTGCCCATCTGTTACCACACATCAGCTGGACTGGTCCCTCTAGGTTGGTCAGTTGCTGTCTCAGAGAGGAGGAGACAGGAGCCCTGCATGCCCACCTCCAGTCTACTTTCGAATCAACTCCCTCTCCTTTCTCAACGTTGGCTTTGCTATTTTCACATTTGCTGCTGTCCCTGGAGGCGCATCGATGCCATTTCAGAACTTCTCTTTTGCTGAAGTAGCAAAAAGGGCTGCATTTTCCTTGACTCCCAAGATGGACAAACAAACCCAGCCTGACCCCCAGGAGCCCACCCAAAGCCTGTAATGAGCAGGGTGATTATTCCAGAAACAGCCTGCCTGGCCGCCCCTGCTGCTGAGCACAGCAAGCCCCGCCGGCGACATGGGTCACAGTGGCGACATGGGCCACTCTAATTCCCTCTCACCACAGACTCCAGGAACACACAGATCCCGTGCGGGGGCCAGAGCCCCTCAGGGACACTGGGGACATGGGCTGCCAATTCCAAATGAACCTCAAGGCCCAAGAGCCCTGGGTAAGGCTGTCCCACCAGGGCCCCACTCTCTGGGATCGCTCCTCCCCGACAGCCGGGCACGAGCGCCTCCTGGGGCTGCGGGGGGCATTTTCTCCCTCTTCTCCATCCATCACAGACCTTTGCCGCTCAGGTCCTCAGAACTCAAGGGGAACCAAAGCTCCTGTCTCATGGGCCACATCACAACACAACGTCCCTTGAGATTTGTCCAGCACAGCAATAACGCTAGACCCCAGAGACCGATTTCCCGGAGGAGAAAAGAACTGTAACGTGTTTTTATTGCTGCTAAACCCACTCTGTTACTCCTCCTCTTTGAGGTAATAACAACCTTAATGGCTCTGGGGCCACCCTGGTGGTCTGGCCTCGAGGTGGGGGGTGAGGGGGCCCTGAGTCACTCCCTCCTCTGGGCTGAGCCTAAATTGTAGGTTGGGTTAGTGACTGTCACTGTGGCCTGTCTGAGAAGGCAGAAGCTGTTCAGGCTCTTTGCCATCCATGCTGCCCTCAGTTAAAGCCACCGCCCCACTGGGAGGGAGGGTGGGGGGACAGCCTTCCAGAATGATGGAGCTGTTTGCCTCGGCCAAGCAGAGGGAACAGCCCAGGTGTCCAGATGACAATGGATAGACAAAAGGTGAACAGCGGCACAATGGTACTCATCCACAAACAGGAGTGAAGCGCTGAAAACATGACAGTGTGGAGGAACCTCGCGAACATCGTGCTGAGTGACAGAAGCCAGACACCCAGGCCACATACTGCAGGATTCCATCGATGCGAACTATCCAGAATAGTCAAACCCATAGAGACGGAAAGTCGGTTAGTCTTGCTTAAGGCTGGAGGTGGGAGGAGGGAGGAAGGATAAATAAGAGATGAACGCTGAAAGGTAGGGGTTTTTCTGAGGTGATGAAAATATTCTAAAATTGACTGTATGGTTTCACATATCTGTGAATATACTAAAAACCTTTGAATTATACACTTTAAATGAGCAAACTTTATGGTATGTGACTCAATAAAGCTGCTGAAAGAGAGAGAGGGAGGGAGGGAGCAAGAGAGGAAGAAAGAAGAACGGAAGGGAGGGAGGGAGAGAAAGGAAAGAAAAACAAGTCGGGGCAAGACCCAGCTTGGGCGCTTGCCGGCTGTGTGACCCAGGGCAGGTGACTAACCTCGCTGTGTCTCAGTCTTTTTCACCCTGAAAGAACAGCCGTAAGTACACCAACTGCTCCCTCATGTAAGGACTAGTCAGACAAAGTGTGTGAACACCCAGCCTGTGCCTAGACAGTACACAACTTCCCTTTCTCCCACTGCAAGCATGGACCGTAGCGACTGTCACAGAAACCAGGCGAATGGGGACATACGTACCACTTATTATTGATAAAGCGGATTGGAGAACATAGCTCTAGCTCGGCTGGGCCAGTTACACAGAATTTTTTCTAGCAGGGCCACAAACCACAGACCTCCTCTGGGTGGGGTGTGTCCCTATACAACTGATGGTGTGAAGGGTCAGGAACGGATGCCTCCTGCCCCATCGGGCCTGTCGGAGGGAGAGGGGACAGGTCTGGGTTGACCACAGGGAAAAACGCTCGTGGAGACAGAGAGGCCAGAAGCCCAGGGGTGGGGGGGGGGGGGTGAGGGCTATGTCCACCTTGGAAACAGGAAACAGAACACATCTCCCCCGCAACAGCCCATCAGCATATTTATTATAAACGATGAACGTAGTCAGTGCCTGGCAGGTGTTCAATGTACGAAGACTGTTTTTTCTTCTGGTGCTCAATAACTTTTTATTAATGTGTTAACATAATCCCACATTTATATACGTGTGAATGTTGGGAAAAGATTGAAAGTGTAGCCATCAGACCATTAGCAGCACATAACTCTAGGAGGCAGAATTATGGGAGATTTGTATTTTCTTCTGTGTGCTTCTCTGAGTTTTCCAGATTTTTTTCTAATGAGCATATTTTTATATGATTTTTAAGAACCATTTCTCTGTGGGATCTGAAGATTTGAGGACATGCTCCCTGCCTTTGAGAAGCTTAAAACTCTGTTTAAGAAGAAGATACTTTATAGAGTAAACCATTAGGAAAGGGACTCACACATGTGGTTAGACAAAGTGAGTAATAAGAACTCACACCAGGAAGAGGTCCTGGGGGCAGGGCTACTTCCCAGAGCAGGGGAGTCAGCCCCGCAATTCAGGCACCAAACCACAGAGGTTCTTTTTCCACCAGACAATCCTAGTTCCCACACTTTCCAAATCCCATAATTGGTCTCCAAGTCAGATTCCCAACATCTTTGGCTTCACTAACAATTTCTGGCTACAAACTATTGTACGTACACTTTTACATCTGGTGTCCAAGCCTCTGATGTGCATGTTTCCAGTCATTCTGAGTCTTCATCTTGGCTCTGTTTGTGTGGTTATATCATTTATTGTAAAATGCCAATGGTCAAGCTAATAATGCTCAGTACCAGAAATGATAGCCATTCAGCCCCTGCCCCTCCTACTACAGAAACTAGAAGCCTGGAAACTACATTTCCCAGAATCCTTTGCCATCAAGATTGCTGTAGACTGGACTCCTTCGAGAGCCCTGCACACAAGACTTGAGAAGCAGGAGAAAACCTGAAGACACTGCTCCCTGGCACCAGTGGGCAGACGCAGTGGGTTTGGCAGAGGAAGGTTTTGCAGCAGCTGCCTGAGGTCCCCACCGGGCACCTGCCTCAGTGCTGCAGGCAGCTGTGACCTGCAGTTCCTGTGACTTCTGGTTTGCCAAACGTTAGTGGCAAATCTGAGCAGGAGCAACAACCTCCCCTGATCCTTGCTCCTCTAGCTCTTCAACCATTTTTGAAAGCTCCTAATCCTCTAGATTAAATCTCTTCTTTTTCTGAGTGATTCAAGAACTTTCCCATCTGTTTCCTCAGTAACAGAAGCTAACATTTATCAAGTGCCTCTAACTTCTAAGCACAGCGATAAACATTTCACCTGCATTGTCTCACCACACAAGACAGCTATTTTACTATCATCATTATCATCATCATCATCATCATCATCATCATCATCATCCCTATTTTTGCCGTGTCCAAGTTAACATTAAGACACAGCTGAGACTTAAATTCAGGTCTGCCTAACTCCCTAGTCATGACCCATCTCAGCACTTGACTGAAGTGCTCCAGCTGGCTCCTCTGGAAAGCTCTGTCACAGTTCTCCAGGAACGGTAGCTTCTTTACCCACAAACCCAGAAAATGTGTGTGTGTCTCTGGAAACATATCACTAGCAGTCAAGGTGCCGGAGGACCTGGGGAAACACTGCATCCTTAGCTCGTCTCCTTCCCTTCCTGAAGAGGAAAAGGTAGGTCAGTGACCAAAGTGCAGCGTCCAGTCTCAGCTGGTTCAGGAAAGCCCAGAAGGGGCAGATCTGGCCTGTTAGTGGAGGTATTTATTTTTAAGAGAACTTGAAATTACTAGAATTTGAGAATTTCTTGGCCCATTTTAAAAATCCCTTAAGGCACAAAGAGCCATTTCCTGGGTCCCTTGGAACTCTCTTCCTGTTTATGCCGTCTCTGGAAGGATAAAACAATTCTAAATGCAATGAAAACTTTGTTTTGAATCTAATTCAAGCGAAAGGTCAAAGACTCCTGGAGCCAGTGGGGGCCTGCCGGGAGCTCTCTGCCCTTCTGGGTTCTGAGTCTCTCAACCCACTCAGCTTCTTCGGGAAGGAAGCAAATCAATTCAAGAAACGGGACTACAGGAGTTTCAGGTTTAGGATAATTGTTTTTGAAATTGGAGGAAAATATGTATATATTTATTTTGGGCCCATTAGAGCTTTGAAATGCTAATGTCTAAATTGCCAGGATTACGTGAATTCCCTTTCAAAATTATTGTCGTAAAAATCTATAACTCGGTTTGGAACTGTCTCCCCACCCTGGAAAGCGATACCACCACTTCGCCATTGATCTTTTCCTCTTTCATCAAAGCAGATGTGTCTGCACAGTTGTCCTGACTTTGGAAAGTCCTTGGGAAGACTTTCTCCCCTCTCTGCCACGGGAACCGGCGCTTCTGCCAACAGCGAGTCCTGGTCTGAAGACCAGCTCAGGGTCCCCTTTTCATAGAAGTGGTTGAGGGAATGCTGGGACCCCATGATTTATTATGCTAAACATTTCCCCCAGTAAAAAAAAATAAATTGTGGCAGAGTAAGGTTTGGACCGCCAAGCAGGTGGTTCTGAGCAGGGAGTAGGCACATCCCAGGGCCAGACAGAGGGAAGCCACGTGACCCTGACTTAAAATGCCTTCAGAGTTTTCCAAAGTGAGAACACAGTGAAGCTGTGAAAGTTCCCTAAAGAGTCCAGAGATTGACTGGATCACGTCATAACTAGCGTCTACGCAGGCCGACAACAGCCTGCACGTGAGATCCCCAGAGCCCCAGACAGTCCAGGGTTAGGCCTTGGGGGGCAAGGGAGGGGGTGAACACACAGGGCTCTGGGCTTCCCACTGGCACCCCTCATCTGCAACTGCCTGGTTTACTTTTACACTGGGTTTTCAATGGACTTCAGTTGAGCAAAGTGATCTGGGACGAAGAAAAGTTTAAAACCTTGCGTCTTCTCTAACATCCCCATTTTTTCAGATGAAGAAAATGAGGTCCGTAGAGAGAAATGACGCGCCTCAGGTCAGAGTGTTAGACTCCTAGGCTCTCAGACCTGAGATGACAATAGCATTACTTGTCCTATGTTGTGTCGCCTGTGGCAGACCCCAGCAAGGGAGCCGGCACATTTTCCCCTTTTCCTCCTGAACACATAATTAGATAATTTCCCAGCGGTGGTTCAGTAGGGACGCGTGACCAGATCCTGGCCCATAAGTGAGCCCTCTGTCAGGTCCCCCCCGTGTAATGCCCAGATCCAGAGGATGCGGTGAACGACACAGAGCCTACAGGAAGGAGCCTGAGAGACCACGTGGGTCAGAGACCCAGGACAGCCACTTCACCGAGAGGCAATGGTAACGGAGTGAAAAGTAAACTCCCACTTATTACGTCATTGAAATGTTGGTTTATTTACAGCAGTTAGCCTACCAAGACTAACTCAGTATTGTAAAAGAATAGCCACTAATTTATTTCATTTTGGCCTTTTGCCCACACAGAATATGCTTTCAGTTACTACTCTTCTATCTCCCTCCTTCATCATTAGTTAATTCAACTGTCAATCAAGATGCACAGTCCTCCATAAGCCATGGGAGTGGGCACTGGACCCAACAGCAGCCCATCAGGGTCCCTGTCCTGGGACTTCGAATTCTAAGCAGAGTACATAAAGGAGAGAAGTAGGCGCCGCTGGTTCATCTCATTAGTAGTTCCCAAGTCACAGGAGCTGCTCTGGTTCCAGTCTTTTCCAAGACCTAATTGTCAAGCTTTTCCTCCATGTTCCCACCATGTCCTTCCAATTAAATTTCCTTCCTTCCTTCCTTCCTTCCTTCCTTCCTTCCTTCCTTCCTTCCTTCTTCCTTCCTCCCTTCCCCTCTTTCTTTCTCTTTCTTCTTTCTTTCTTCCTTCCTTCTTTTTTGTTTCAATTTTGTTAAGTCCATTTCTATTTCTCACAAAACACAAAGACAACAGCAACAATTGATACATTATAAAGATGAAGTAAGAGGATTGTCTCACATGGGGTAGTATATCAGATCTCACCTAACATTGTCAGAAAATATCACTTTATTTAAACCTTACACTTACCCTGCAAAGGAGATGATGACATCCTATAATCAGTGAGACAGAGTTTGAGATGTGCCACTTGCCCAAGATCACACAGCTAGTAAGTGGGGCAGCTGGAGTCACATTTAGAAAGTGCGACTTCAATATACTATCCAATAGTCACCTCCACAGATAACAAATGAATTTTACTATGTTTTTAATGGTAAAAGTAATGCATGTATATTATTTTAAAGACCTTCGATTTCCTTTATCATCAGAATCACTTTTAATATGACTTACACATCATTTCAGAATTTTTCTATACATATACCAGCATAGATTTTCTTAATTCTAGATAAATGGTCTTATTCCAAACATAGTCTTCTGTATCTTACTTTTTAACTTTGTACCTTGGGGATCACACTGCACAGGCTACCCTTAATCATTTCGTGGCTACTTAGTCTTGTTTTACAGGCTTGTACCATTATTATTTATTTATAATCAGTTGCCAATAGAAATTTCAGAGGTCTTTAGCATTTTCAGCACATATTCATTGGCATTTTCCAAGTGAAATATATTCACTTCAATATTCATGGGCCTCAGGCACATGTGTGAGGTCATCTGGAGGGTGGATTCCTAGATATGGAAATGCTGGATCAAGATGCACATGAATTTCAAATTTTGATACATATGATTGACTGGTTCTCCCAAGAAATGACCCTATGTGCACACATCTTGAGGAAGTTGAGAAGCGGCCTTGAAATGTGAGATGTCACTATGGACAACTGAAGGAGCATTGTTGGGTTCCACGGCCCGAGCACAGAATCCCTGCCTTTTGCCCACGAAAGGCCAAAATTGCAGCTTTTGACCTTTTGGGTGATGGCCAACAGGCATTTTCCCTGAATCAATAAACCACACAAACCCAAACAAACAAGGTTCTCTCCACCCCCATGAAGAGAAGGAGGGTTTGCTGTACGTCCCACGTCCCCCTGCTCCCTACCCACCCTGCCCCAGCCCCGCCAGCCAGGTCTTCACGTCATGAAGCTCTCAGCTGAACACATGAGAGTTTCGGAGAAAGTTTCTGGTTTGGATTACCAGAAAAATAATGTGGGACTGTAAATAGGCCTTATGACTTTTTATGAGGAAGCCATGTGATGCTTTTACTGCCTTCACAGCAATAAATGTCGACATCAATTTAATTATTTGCTGCTTCCCTGCCTGCCCCCTTTCCACAGAGGAAAAAATGTACTAGAATGTTTTCACCTGGCCTGCAGCCCCATCAGACCCACTACATGAGTGTGTGAGACGCTGTCTTCAGACAAAGGGTCTGAACCATGGAACTTTGAGGTGGAACAAGAGTTCAAGAGGTAACTCACTGCCCCTACGGTTCCCAAGGTCCACCCCCTGCACGATCCCAGGATTCATTGCATATGACCATAAAGTGACTGGAGCTCCCAATGCACACAACCACGTCCTCATTTCAGTTTTATGATGATTCTGGGAAATGGGAATCATTCATCTCTCTGAGACCCGCTGTCCTCATCTATCGAGGGGCCCGGTGCCAGGGCTCAGTGGCAGAGCCCAGAGGCAGATACAGAAGGGCGTCCTGGGGAGTCAGTGCAGCAGTCACGTGACATTCGGTGATCTCACACTGCAAGTCTTGAGTATAGTCTCCAACTTCTCACACAATCTGCCCTTCCACAGCTCTGATCTCACCTCCTACAAGGCCCCCTCCCACCTGCCCCTTTAGCCACGCTGACCACCTCGCAGTACATGGAACATTACTGGTATGTTCCTACCTCAGACCCTTTCTGCTGGCTATGCACCCTGACTCAGATTCCACATGGCTCCCCACTGAACCTCTTTCAAGATTTTTCTCAAATACCGCCTCTTCTGAGAGGGTTTCGAACCAATCATCTTTTTAAAGTTGTAACATCACACCCACTCCAATGCTCTCTCTCCCACTTATGTGAATTCTTTGACTCCCTAGCATATCACCAGGAGACATACAAGTTTAATAAGTGATTAAATCATTTTTTTTCTACCTACCTATCCCCTATGATGTAATTTCCATGAGAGCATGAAAGCAGGGCTTGTTTCTATAGTTTTATTTTATTGTGTTTTTGCTATCTCCCCAGAGCCCAGCGCAGTACCTGGTATAAAATGCCAGTGGATTATTGAAAGGTGAGTGAATTGAGATGAGCTGATGTGACCAAGGCATTGCAATGTACTCATCAGATCCTGTTCCTCTTCCTGGACACATATGACCACATTTCCCAGCCTCCCGAACAGCGAGGTGGGGCTGTGTGATGGCTTTCTGACCAACACTTCTGACTACGGGCAGAAGTGTTCCAAGCTACTCCCAGACCTTGTCTAAAAATCATCCTCCAGTATCTTCCAGCTCTCTCTTGCACACTGTCAGTGACTATGGAGGCCGCTTGATGACAGGGTGGAGCCACACCAAGGTTCTGGGTCCCTGAGTCACCGCATGGAGGCAGCCACCCTAGAGAGTCAGCAACCTGAACTATACTTTGGGGGAGAGAGAAGTGAACCTTTAGGGTAAGAAACTGTTGGGATTTCAGGACTTACTTGTTACTGTCGCAAAGCCTAGCCAATCCTCACTAATGTAGGTGAGAAAATATTGAACTACAACTCAGGAGGCCTGGGTTATAAATACAGTCAATTCCTCTGAAACATGGCACATGTATGTATTCCTTAAAATCACTTCACTACGCAAAACTGGACAATAAAAAACACAAGGACTATGAGAAAAAATGGATTAAGAGCACAGTACTCAAATATTTCATCAGTGACATGTTAAAAAACAAATAGGAATCTGATAAAAATGGTTCCTCGATTTCATACATGCTAGTTTAGGTGCCAAAAAATCCATAAATACTATAGTAAATATGACACTTGACCTTGAGAAAGATCTGAAGTTTTCTGGAGAAGGGGGCTTTAGAAAGGTTGCAGCTTCTGAGTTATTATGAGTGATAGAAGGAAGGTTGTCTGAATTCCTCATCTAGAAAGTTCTACTGGATCTGGGTCAACAGTCTAAGGCTCTCAGGCCAACTCTGGCCCACTATCTCTTTTGGTAAATAAAGAGGTTTTGGAACACAGCCAAACCCACTCATTTGGGCATGGCCTGTGGCTGCCTTCACAGGTCAGTGTGCCCTTTACAAAAACATTTGCCAATCCCTGGATGCGATGATCCCTGGGATCTCGTTGGGTCTGTCATTTTCCATACCTCAGTTTGCTGAGGGTGGTGTTTAACCCCTAGTTCCGATCCTCTCCTGTGTGAGCAAGGAGGTTTGTGTGGGCACACACACTACACGCGTGCATACACACTACAGCTAGACCTTATCTGAGTAAACCATCCAAGCCTGCACTCAGCTCTGCCCCACCCCAGGCACTGTTCCCATATCTGGGGGCAGCTGTCCTCCACACCCCACCCACAAGTGCCCTCTGGTCAGCCCACACCCACCACAGGCTGGGAGAGCTGGAGTGAAACCTTCCATTTCCCCTTCCTCTCGGGGGACGCCTCAGAAAGACTGTCTGTCTGGGCCATTGACGGACTAGAGGAAGGCCATGAGCTTAACCTAATGAGTCAAGTGCAGCACACCCAGACTAAACATCCTTAATTAAGCCCCCATAAAGGTTAAATGGGCAATTAGACTACCCAAGGGCTGGATTAAACAGATTGGCCCTGTATCCCCACGAACCAACTAGCACTTCCCTCTGGAAGGGACACCATTCACCCCAAGAGGGGAGGACTATGAACCTCTCCCCCCGCATAACTCTGGTTTGGCACCGTTGTTCCAATGCATGGTTTCTCAGCAAATGGTTCCTGGATAGTGGGAGTGTCATAGTCATCACAGTGGCATTGGCTAACCTCCCAGGCCATGAGCCATGAGAGCCTGAGAATTAAATGAGATACCTCATCCAGAGGCAGCCTTGTACGTTACATTGTAAAGGAGCCCCCACTGCTCCCTGCCCAGCACCCTCCAATGATCCATCTCATGTAGGACAAGTCCAATAGCCAAAGAAAGTCTGGCAAGGCCCCCAAACCTCCTGCTGCCTACTTCACACCACACAACAGCCTGGGGCTGATCCTGACCCATCCCCACTGACCTCAGGGCCTTTGCATCACTGTTTCCTCTGGAATGCTCTTCTTTGAGATATCAGCCTGGCCTGGTCTCTCACTTCTGGGTCATCATATCACAGGGGCCTTCCCTAGTCTGCTTCCCAGCACAGCAACACCATCCCACCCCTCTCTGTCCCTGGCCCTGTTTGAATGTCCCCTACAGCACAGACACCATCTGACCTTACGTGACATGCCTTTCATTCACCCTCTGCCTCTCTCACTGGAATCCCTGCTCTGTTTACGTATGTATGCCCAGCACTACAGTAGTCCCAGACCCAGAATACATGTCCTACAAATGTTTGCTGGATTAATAAATAAGTTCATGAACATGTGCTTCCTGGGTGCCAGGCAGTGTGCCAGCATGCTTCGTCTCCCATAATTCCCCCAGCAACCGACCGAGCCTACCCATTCTACATAGGGGAAACCGCCTCTCAGGGCCACTAAAGGCCTTTCCCAAGGAAACACGGCAGGTTAAGTGCAGGATTAAAGCCGAGGGCTGCCTTGCTCCCTGACTGAGACTCTTAGTCACTATGAAACACAGCACCTGCACATCAAACCTGGGGCAGGTTTCTGCATGTCTTCCGTGCCCAATTTTATGTGACTTAGGTGCTGTTCTGAATAAATGGCTTAATGGTGGTGTTCCTTCTCACTGGCTTTCTCTAGAGCTAACCTGGAAGGGAGAGAAAGGGTCTCTTCCATGTAATGGCCCAACCATGAGCTCTCTTACCTTGGGCAAGTGTGATCTCATTAAGAGGAAATGTGGGAATTCCTGGATTATCTGGTGGGTGAGCAGAGAGAGGTCTGTTATGAATTTTTTTGTAGGTTCTTCTAGGAGAAGACTGGGGTTCTAACCCTAAGGTCCTCTTGTCTCCCAGCTTCAAACAGAAAACAAGAGCAGGGTCTCCACACAAACACTAGGCAGCTCCCACTACCCCCGGTCCTCCCCGCCCTGCCCAAAGCAGGGCCTCCCTCCCAGCGTGTGCCACACTGCTGCACACAGAATATGCTCACGCTCTGCAGCCTACAGGGGACCCTCTCAAAGGGGGTGAGGGCATCCGTTATGGACCTGGTGAGGGAAAGCACCATGTTTTCAATGTATGCTAAGAAAAAAATAAAATTCAAAGTTAGGGAACATGTTTATACATTGAAAGGATATAAAACTTCCAAATAAAGGCAATTTCATTTTTGGACTAAGCTCTTAATCTTGCCTTCATGAATGTCATTTTTTTAAATCAGGTTTTATGCTTGAAAGGGTTACAGCCTGGATTCTCCTAGTTTTCGTTCCTCCCAAAGCAGATATGATGTGAGGTTGAGGGAAGTCGATTATGAGGGAGGTGACCCCAGGAAGCACAAGTGAGGAAACAAGAGAAAGAGACAGAGAAATGAGGCCAGCCAGTAAGGGGTGCATTGAAGACGAGGAGACCACTTTGAGCACATGGAACTGGGTCCCGCTGGAGACACCCGTGAGGCCACGTGGAGCATGCTCCAGCATCACCCCACTGCCACCACAAGAAAACCACAGACCAGCATCCCTTATGAATGATGACGCAAAAGTCCTCAAGGGAATATTAGCACACAGAATCCGATAGCATATTGAAAAGATCATACACCATTGCCAAGTGGGGTTTATCCCAGGAATGCAAGGATGGTCCAACATATTAAACTCAACCCAGGTAACGCACCACGTTAACAGAACAGGGCATGGGGGCTACTACATGGTCATCTCAATTGACAGAGAAAAGGCAACTGACAATATGTAACACCCTTTCTTGATTAAAAAAAAAGCACACTCAGAAAACTAGAAGCAGAAGGAACTTCCTCAACATGATAAACAATATTTATGAAAAACCGTCAGCTATCATCACACTCAATGGTGAAAGACTTCTTCCTGAGATCAATAACAAGACAAAGATGCCTACTTTCACCACTGCTATTCAACACTGTAGTGGAAGTCCTGGCCAGAGCAATCAGATAAGAAAAGGCAATTAAAAGGCCTCTCAATTGGAAAGGAAGAAGTAAAGTTATCCCTATTTGCAGATGACATGATCCTACCAACAGGATTGTCCGCTGCAGGGCAGGGAGCCAGGAGCACTCATTTACCAATCCTGTTCATCCCACCGTCCGCACCACCACCCCTCCACACAGAAGGACATGCCCATCCCCTCGCTCCCAGGTTGCACCAGGTGACAGAGAAGCAACCTTCCACAAGCCAAAGGAAGTTCTCAACCAGAAAGCAAGAGAAATGCAGGGGCTTGAGGAGGGGGCCATCAGCTGCCTGGAACAGCTCTGCTGGAATGGGATGTCCAGGGGACACAGACGAGGCATCCCACCACCCACCACTGGTCATGACACTGTAGTGACTCCTTCCCAATGTTATTAATCACTGCCAAAGAAACATTTTCTTTACACAAGAAGGTAATTTTTTAAAAACATGTAACTAATTTTTACAACTATTTAAAATGTATAATAATTGAAACTATTATACACAATAACGTATACAATTATTATGTATAATAATTGTATAATATTTTTATTTATTATTTTTAAACTTCACCCAAGGATACACTTATTCATATTTTTAGAGAGAGGGGAAGGAGAGAGACAGAGAGAGAAATTTCAATGTGAGAGAAACTTTGATTGGTTGCCTCCTATATGTTCCCCGACTGGGGATCAAACCTGCAGACTTTTGGTGCACAGGACAACTCTCCAACCAAATGAACCACCCAGCCAGGGCTAATAATTGAAACTGTTTTAAAGACTTACTGATCATCATTTTCTATTATGGACAAATATACAAAAAAAAAAAAAAGTCTTGGGATTTAAAAAAAAGATTTCAAATCCAATTGAATTTTTCTATATCAGATATTTCAAAATAAGGATATAATTTTTTCCTATAAATTTCATGTAAATTAAAGCACTGCATATGTGTTCTTTCTCATCTGGTTTCTTCAGAGTAGCATAAGGTCTTTGAGCTTTAGCTGTGTCACTGTATGTAGGTAATTTGTTCTTTTTCATTGTTGAGTTGAATCCTATTGCACACCTAAATAGGTGACTTTCATGGTGTATAAATTACACCTCAGTGGAGCTGTAAAAAATCAGTAAGGATAAAGCTCTAATTTACAGAGTGTGCAAGCATCCCTGATCCAGGCACCTACCCAGCAGCAAGTTGGGTGTCCCCCACCACAACCTCGGGCAGACAGGAGAACTTCATCTGTGAGGACAGAGATGCCGGTGATCCCCAGCCCTAACGAGCCAGCTTGGGTGCATGCCACACTCCCTGTACTGGAGGAACACAAACTCCCTCCGCAGCTCTAGCACCCTTTGACAATAATAGACAGCGGTCCTTCTCTAAACTGGACACTCATCAGACGCCCAGGTCAAGGGCACCTCCCAGATCACTGATGGGAGCAGCAAGTGCCTGAAGCCAATCACCATGAGGGATGTACTGTCAGACATCAAGCAGGTTGATGGCACTGAGGCAGACAGACCCTGGACTGAGGAGTGATACCTAGAGACTGTCCTGGTGCTATCATGAGCCACAGACTGGGCCTCTCTGGCCTGGAAAAATCACCTCCTCCTGGTGGCCTGCAAGCCTTTTAGCCAACCTGCCCAGCCGTGAACTCCTATGTTTCACTGTTTAGTCCTGCCAGTTTGTCTCATTTCCACAAGTGAGTGTGGTAAGCTCTATCTCACCCCAGGGCCTTTGCACGTGCTGTTCCCTCTGCCGGAACTGCTTCCCTCTCTTACTTCTTAATCCCTCTTCACTGGGCAAATCTCACCACCAAGGCCATGTGCTCAGGGAAGGCCCGGCTCATCACCCCCAGGCCAGGGCATAGGAGCTCCCAGCACTGTGTCACATGATTTAAGTACCCTGTGTGAAGGGGTGGAATGTCTGTCCCCCGCTGAACTAAAAGAGACTGAGGGTAGGGAGCACACCCGCTCCGTTCACCACGGTAGCCTTGTTATCTAGCACAGCGTTTGACATACAGCGCTGCTCGTGTGGCATTGGGTGAAAACGCAAATGAATAAGCGAACTCATGATGGTGGAGTTTGGCCAAGTCGCTCAGCCTCTTGGAGCCTGATCTCACATTTCCATAAGAGGGTGACACATCACTCACCCAGGGGGCTGCTGTGACAAGTCTGTGATCGGACATGCACTAACACAGCCAGCCCCGGGTCTGGCACACACCCCCCTGGGACTCCTCCTTGAGCCCTTTCTCGGGGCCTGCACCAGATCCGGGTGTGCGTTCATGCCCAATGAGTCCTCCCTTCTTCGATGCAGGGCTTCAACACGGTGTGTTCCCATTTAACAGATGAAGAGACGGAGGCTTAGCTGTGCTGAGTGGCTTGGCCCAAGTCTGATGATTAAGAGCTGTGCTCTTAGTTGCAAAACTGTCACCAGGTCAGAAAAGCAAGGATGAAGCCTCTCAAACTCTTGCTGGTGTATCTGATACGAACACGGTCCCCCTGAGAGGTGGGACAATTGGGCTGCATTTATGCTTGACATGCTGGGTTTTCCCATGAGGACTCTAAAACGTGTGTGTGACAGGGAACATGGAAAACGAACGAAGGAGGGAACTGCTCACAGACCCCAGCCCCCAGGCTGGGCAGCCCGGGGTTCCCAGAGGTCCCAGGACCTCGTGTGGGGAACACCCAGTTAGATGCTCTCAAAGACCCTGGCCCTCCTCCAACAGCCATGACCTTTCACCTAGCTGACCAGAGGGGAGACCACCAGGGAAGCAAAGGTCAGCCAGCGAGGGGTGGTCGCAGGGAGGCATTTCCAGGAGGGGAGCTTCTGGGGGGTCTCTGGGAGGGAGGGGTGGACTGAGGGGCTGAAGGGAGGAGAAGGGTGTGAGCGGGGAGGTCACAGGAAGGGGCAGGCCTGAAGGGGACATCCTGCAGCCTCAGCCTCTCTTTCTCAGGAGTCCTTTCATTTGGGGGAAACTGAAGGGGAGGGAGAAGGGAAGAAAAACAAAGAGAGAACCAAGGGCCGGGAAAGAGAGACACAAAGATAAAGACAAAGAAAGAGGGCGAAGATATAGAGAAACGGACAGAGAGAGACTGGAGACCAAGAGAGACCCAGACAATAGGTGAGAGACCTAGAAAAACACGAACCACAGAGACGGAGAGCGGGGCGGGAGGAAGGTGGGACCTCAGCAAGCCCTTTAGTGAGAAAGGCCGCAGGGGTCAGCCCCTGTGCGTACGGCTGGAGCCCTTTGGGGGAAAGCCCCGAACGGTATCCGAAGAGCATGAGATGCTGTCAGAGTCCCGGGCACCCAGGTATCCAGAGAATGCCAGTGTGTCCGCACAGCCAAACCAAATAACACGCAAAGGGCGTCCCCTCCCCTCTCGCCTCTCTCGCTTCTGTCTCCCCACTCTGGCCCTCACTCTCACTCTCTCTCTCCTGCCCTCTCTGCTGACCTGGGGAGGGGTGGGGGGAGAAGCTGATGGATGGCGCTGGGGGGCAGACAGGGAGGGAAGGAGGGCACGGCTGGCAGGTTTGGCTGCACAGGCCTGCTCCTCATTAAGCTCACTCGGCCTCACGACACAGCGCTAATTACGGTTGAGTATGTCATGTTATTTTGATTCATATTTCCTGTCTGGAAAACAGAGTGGAGTGTTGGGCCCTGGGCCAGGATAGAGGCCAGGAGGACAGGGGCAGGAACCTGCCCCCTCGATGACCACAGCTCCCTGCAGGAACAGGGAGCTTTCCAGAGGGCCGAGCTGCAGCCCCCACTGCCCGCCCTCTGTCCTGTCCACGCTCTGCCCCATGTTGCTGACATCTGGCCCATGCAGAGTTCAAATCCTGCCTCAGCCGCTCGTCCCAGCCCAACCTGGCTTGTCTCGCCTGTGAAATGGGAACATGCAACACTGTGGGGTGTACAGCAGGAGCAGGCCCGCAACACGATGAGACTGGCACACGCGTGGCAGTGGTGTGTTTTGTGGTCACCCTTATTCCTGTTATCACTTCAGAGCAGCAGGGGCTCAGGGGACAGGAGCCTGCTTGCTGGAGGAAGTGGAGCAGGTAGATAGGAGAGTGGGCTCTGAGCTCCCCCAAGGGTCTAATTTCTTTACAGTAAACGGGCTCACATCACACCTTCTTCACAGGTCCATGAGCAGGGGAAACGGGCCATTCACACACAATGCTTAGCACAGTGCCCCACACCGACAGGGTGCTTGCAAACTGAGCTGTCACTGTCCTCGCAATGAGGGGCTGGCTGTTTCCACCCCATTCCCCACAGAGTCTCTAGCGCCTCCCAGGACTGGCCCTGACCTACGAAGTGGAACCCACAGCATCGCGCAGTCGACTTCACAGAGGTCTGCCACCAAGAGCCCCTTCTCAGGAAGCACCCAAGTCTGCAGCACAGCCAGGCTGGGAGGCTGAGAGCAGGGCTGGGCTGCCCTGGGAAGACAGGTCCTTGCCCCCTTCTCTTGCAAAGAAGCCAGGAGCCAGCACCAGGGCAAGTTCTCAGGGATATGCTGGGGGGAGGGGGTCAGAGGACATTTTTCCTCTGATCTGTGATAGAGAAGCCCCTGAACTTCTTCCATGTGCCAGATGTGGTCCTGGGTCCTGCCCTCCAGGGCTCACTCCCTCCGTGGGGTGTAATGTCCGCACGACAAGACGACTACATGGTCATCACCGCCAGAGAATGAGGCGGATGCAGCATGCCCCCTCAGGAGTCTGGGTCTGTAGCTGGGAACAGTGGCATGAAATCATCGTGGAACAATGATTTAAAGGAGAATTTTGGGCCCTGGCTGGGTGGCTCAGTTGGTTGGAGCATTGTCCCACACACTAAAAGGCTGTGAGTTTAATCACCAGTCAGGGCATGCAGCTAGGTTGCAGGTTCAATACTGGGTTGGGGTGCATTCGGGAGGCAACCCATCGATGATTCTCTCTCATATTGATGCTTCTCTCTCTCTCCCCCTTCCTCTCTCTGTAAAATCAGTCAAAAAAAATTCCATGTCCTTGGGTGAGGGTTAAAAGAAGAAGAAGAAGAAGAAGAAGAATCTTGGTGTGTGTTATTAAGTGAAGCAAGCAAGGTATAAGACTAAGGATATACATATGCATATGCATGCACACGTGTGTGTGTACCCATGTATCAGTACGTGTATAAACACACACGTGTGTTCATGTATAAGATTATATATAAATATAAAAGTAATGCTATCCTTTGTATAAAAAAGAGAAGAAGATAATCTATTTGAGGGAAGCAGCCCAAGAGTCCATCCACAGGTGCGTGGATGAACAAGATGTGGTCGACAGAGCATGACGCAGCCGTGAACAGGAGTGAAGCTCTGACACACGCGACCACGCGGATGAAACGTGAAGACATTATGACAAAGAAGCCAAACGCGAAAGACCATGTAGTTAAGATTCCGTGCGTATGAAATGCCCAGAAAAGGCAAAACTGTAGAGAGAAAGTGGATAAGCGGTTGCCGGGGGCTGGCGGGATTACTGACTTAGATGAGGACGCATCGGAGGTGAAATGTCCGAAAATCGATTTCAGACCATGCAAAGTTACTGAAGATCTTCGAATTGCACGCCCGAAATAGGCAGACTTCGTGAGATGTAAAACAGACCTCGATGAAACTGTTTTTAAAGGCTCCGCCTCCTTCAGTGCCATGTTTTCCGGTCCCCAGCATGAGCCCGGAGGACGAGGGAGAAGTGGACAAAGCCGTCTCCAGTGGAGGCGGAGGCACCGGCTGATGGACGAGACCGGGGGGAAGCTTCCGGGGAATTCATCCCAGTTTGATTTTTGAACCACAGGAGTACTGCCCGCTCGAATGTGTTAATTTAATATAAAAATAAACTAACGCCCGTCCATTTGAGGGGGTCCCACTCTAAGCCTGACGGTCCCCATCACACCCTGCCGGGACAGCCCAGAAGTGGCCTCGTCTCTCCCGACCCCAGGCCAAAGCCCATCCAGTGCTGATCCCTGAGAGACCGGACGGCAATGCAACTATGGGCACCAAGGGGTGTCCTGCTGACCTCGTCCCAGGGAGAGGACGAACGCTGCCCTGGGCAGCTGCTTCCTGCTTTACTGAGAGCCTCTACGCAGTGACGTTGTCACAGCTGCTGTGGCCAAAGAGCCCTGCGGGGGCGCTGGGTGCATCTCAACACTAAGAGCACCCGGTTTACGGTCACGTCATCATCGCTGCCCTCACTGAAAGAAGGGGAAGCCGAGGCCCGGGATTTCTCCTGGCTCCTAGAGGGCAGAGCAGAGATCTGACCTGGGCTGACAGCGTGCCATGTTATTTTCACCTTGAGTTGCTTCCAAAGGAGCCTGCGGTGTCATGAACCTTCTCCTGCAGACATCAAAGGCACAGGTAACTCTGGGCTCAGATCCCCACCCACCCACACTCTGCTCCCCACCATGGAAACAGCCACAGACCCCTTTACTTAGCCCCCCTAGGGGGACCAGCAGGACACTGGGGTGTCCCCAGGTTGTCCTCCTGCCCTCCCCCACATGGGGACACGGTGGGCAGGACCCCAAGGCCAGAGGCCCTGGCTTCGCAGCAGAGAAGCTCTGTCCCCGCTCATCCCTTTTGCCCTGCCTTCCCCGGCGGACCTCAGACTTACAGTGTTAAGCTTAAACCGCCACAGCAGGTCTTGAGAAAACACTGCGGGTGTATTTCCCTGGCAAAAACAAAAGCCTTATAGTCCAAACTGTGCCTAGCAAGGACCAGAGGAACTGGGGACAGGGAGGCCGGAATCAGACGAAAATAAGACAAAAATAGATTCTTTTAAAAATTGAGATAAAATTCACATGCCATAAAAGTCTTTAAAGTATGTAATTTAGTATCTTTTAGTATGTTCCAAATTGTATAGCCATCATCACTATCTAGTTCCAGAGCATCTCATCGTCCCATAAAACAAACCCGTACCAATTAATAGGCACTCCCCATTGCCACTCCCCCAGCCCCTGGCAACCACTAAGCTGCTTTCCATCCTCTCGGATTTGCCTGCTTTGCACATTTCACACAAATGGAACCCTATGATCTGTGATCCTCTGTGACTGGCTTCTTTCCCCAGCATCACATTTGGAGGTCCATCCATGTCGTGACAGGCATCAGGGCCTCATTCCTTTTCAGAGCTAAGTAATATTCCATCGGATGGGTAGACAACAATTTGTTCATCCATTCGCCAGTTAATGCAGAGCTGAGTGACTTCCCCTGTTCAGCTATTATGAATAATGCTTCTACGAACATGTGTGCTCGGGTTTCTGTGTGCACGTGTGTTTTCATTTCTCATGAGTACACGCCTAGGAGAATTGCTGGGAGAAGTGAAATCACTTCCGAAGGCTGTGCTCTCTTTAAAGAAAGATGCTTTTCCTCTGGCACCTTAGTGACAGAAAGGGGCTGGGGATTGCCCACCACTGAGACCAGCAAGAGGCACTCTGGAAATGGTGGGGGGTGGGCAGGGAGGGCTGCAGGTTTTGAAAATGCAGGAGGTGTTCTGGCGTGGTGGGCTTCAGTCGGGCGAGGTGCGGGTGCTGGGAGAGCAGTCTGAGAGGCCCAGGAGACTTCCTAGGAAGGAGGCACAGCATGAGCCTAAACCCCACAGTGGGCTGTGGAACGACCCCCAGACCACAGGCGGCTTTGTGTAGAGGGAGCGGCTCCCAGGACACTCCTGAGCCTTGAGCACCTCAGCGCCATGAACCCTTCCAGCTGCACTGCCTGATGCCCACGGGTCTGCCCAGCGGACTCCTTCGATCCAGGCAAGTTTGCTACAGGTGAGAGGTAAAAGCCACGATGTGTGGTTCAGGGGGAGCTCTTTCTCTCAGGTATCCGTGAGAACATTCTGGGCAGGAAAAATCCAATCCAAAGATCAGCCCAAAGCAAAAGCCTAACCCCCATAAATGTTCTTTTTCATTCATTCATTCACTCATTCATTCAACAAATATTTACTGAGTCACATGAGAAGTGCTAAAGATGCACCAGTGAGCAAGGAACAGAAGTCCTCGCCTTTGCAGGGCTCACAGTTGGTGGGGGAGCCAGATGTTAAATTTTTTGAAAGGTATGATCCGCCCCAGAGGAGTGCCAGTCAGGAACCGAGAAGGAAGTAAAGGCAAAGGAAGGGCAGGAAACGCCTGGACAGCGCGGTCAGGAGGGGCGTCCTGAGGCTGTAGAGTGAAGGAGGAAAGGCGTCCAGCGTGGGAGGAGCTGGAGAATTCCAGGCCGCGAAACGGGCACGTAGAGGGTCCCCAACGGGACAGAGTGTGCTGGAGAGGCGAGCGGGCCAGGTGGGGGCGGGCTGGATACTGGGGAGAGATCGGGGAGACTGGCAGGGTTCGAACTTTCTTGTAAGGGCAGGAGGAAGCTGTGGAAAGATTCTGACGGGGCAGCGATGGGTTCTGGTGTTGGAAACCCTCCCCTGCCTTCGCTGGCTGCCTGATGGGAGGGAGACAGGACTGGATGCCTTCACATGGGCCCGGATGGGGATGGTGGTGGCCAGCGTGGTAGCAACGCAAGGTGACAGCCCAGCATGGTTGGGACTGTCTGGGAGAGGAGGAAGGAAGACACCACGGTGACTGACAGTGTGATTTGATTCTTTACATGTCAGCAAAAGTCCTGGCAGGGAAAAAAGCATGTCACCCATGCGGAGAGGCAGAGAGCCCAGGGTGAAGGGAGCAGAGGTCGCTGCTCGGGAAGGAGCGAGAGCCAGGCCCAACCCAGGACCCCACGTGCCGAAGGGAGGGGTAGTCCCGCTCAGCAAGCATCTGGTCCCTGATCCCGGCAGCCGAAGGGCTCAGCACGCAGAGGGCTCCTTTCCCTCTGCTCACTCCCCACTTGGAGAATTGTGCTTCCCACCTGGAACCTTCCTCATGCATAGTATGCACAAGAATGAGAAAGCACATTCCTGGCTCTGGACAGAGGGTCACACACTTCTGAAAGTCATCCGTTAAAAAACACTGGTTTCTATTTTCACAAAAACCCTGGGAGATGAGTTATGAAAGCCCGAGGCCTGGGAAAGACTTCGAAACAGAACGCCATGGTGGAGGGCCGTTTTCACTTGGAGATGTGGAGGCGGCGGGGCCTCCGCTGGGGCTGGGGGAACAGGGTCTAGAGAAGGTGGACCAGCAGTCCTGCAGAAGCACCGGACCTGCAGCTAGGTGATTCCTTTTCTTTATGTTGAACTACCCATTCAAAAAATAAAAAGTAATCTACCGTTCGATACCAAAAATTTATTCTGAGCCAGTTCTGGGAAGAAAACATACATCAAAGGCTGGAGAGCAGCTCGACTTGGTAGTAATATTACTTAAATAACAATGCTACTTATTACAACCGTTAGCGTAATTACTAAACATTGATAGTTAATATTATCAATTAATGAGTAATTAGTAATTAATAGTAATAGCCAATCTATGTGTCCTATGTTTAGTCCTCACAACAACCTTATGACATGGGTGCAATTTTTGTCTGCATTTTACAGATAAGGAGGCTCAGAGAGTTTCAGTGACTTGCCCAAGGTCACACAGCTATTGAAAGGCAGAGCCAAGATTTTGAAAACTGATTTTCTAGTGACCTGAAGATGAATCAGAAAGCCCTCTTTGTTTCACTTCTTATTAATATATCCAACAAAATCACACATGCCCTCTCTGATCACAGCACATAGAGGACTGGCGTAATCCCCGCACAGAGGACAGAGAGCCACCTTCAGCAAAACAAGCACGTGCACACAGGGTCTCACGCCGGAGGACCTCAGGGGTCCGGGAGCCCTGGGGAAGGAGGCTGTGCACCCAGGCAGGCTTCCTCCTCCTCCCCGGGGGTAGCGGTGGGCCAGCCAGCAGGGTGAGGATGAGGTCACCTGGGAGGGGCAGCCATCAGGGTCAGTCTCCCTGACCAGTGGGTGTGGAAGGGAGGCTCCAGACAGAGGTCTCCGCCAAGATGAGCATCCATTCCGCTGTCCAGGTGTGAAAGTGGTAAACCATCCACCCCTCGGGCCCCCCACCGAGGCCCAGCTTGGCAATGCTGCTCAGGCACGCTTGCTTACGTTTATGCATCCGTCTGTCCATCCATCTATCCATCTATCCATCCATCCCACGAGGCCACAGGGACAATTCACAAGTAAGTGCAGCACTCACATGACTTAGTGCGAGACCACCCTGCACGAGCCACAGATTTAAGGTGTCAGCAGATGTGACAGCTGGATGCGTTTTGGGATTGTGCTCCCCTGGGCTCCAACCCTGACCTCACCACAGCCATGCACAACCCCCTGGTCTCACTGGGCTTCAGCTACCGGGTCCCTAAAAACCTACCCCACAATGCTGTTCACAGTGTCAAGGAGCCAGCGTCACGTAAAACAATTGTCACAAGCCCTGGTGTGCAGACAGCAGGCAGCCTGGCAGCCATCATTACTGTAAAACAGGGGTATCTGTGTTTTAAAACAATGAAAGCCCAAAGACCAAAATGTTAACAGAATTGAGCCCTAAGTGTGAGAGTCACACATGAGTTTTATATTCTTAAAGATAAGCTTCCGAGTTGTCATGATTTTCTACTTATAAACATGTAAGTTTTATGGGAGAAAAAAAACAAGTTGTAATTTTTTTAATAGAAAACCTTCGTGTCTGACAAGGCTTACCTCCATTGGTTGGGCCACAGAGGGTGCAACCCAGGTTCACGGGAGTCTGCAGGCAGCCCCTCCCAGCGCCCCCTCCCCCCACACCCTGCCGACAAACCCAAGGCATGCATGTTGCCAACACCTTAAGTAAAAAATCTTTCTTCCCATAACTCCTTGAAACCTGCCCTAGAGTAAAGCATGTGGGGTCTGCTGGGGAAGATTGAAGGTCAAGGCCAAAAACCCACGTAAAAAGGAAGCTCAGCTTTGGTTGGCACCTGGAGGGCCCACGTGGGATGAACAGCCGACCTTGGAGGCCACTCAGCCGGCCCTCGAGAGCTAAGGGCATCAAAGACCACGCTGCCAGCTAACCTGTACCAGTGAGCAGCCCAGGAGGTGTAGGCACCCCAACATGTGGCCACATGGCTGCTCGTTAAAAGTGTCCCGAAGCTCCCAGTAAACGCTGAGGGTTAACCTGCCAGGATTGTCCAGGTCAAGTTTGCTGCCGTGATCATAAAAACAGCAGGATGCTCAGAGCACTGTGTTCCTGTGACTTTACGAGTCTCGAATGCTCTCCTTCCCTCTAAGTTGGTGCAAAGACCCTTATTAAAGCTATAAATTGAATTAAAACTCACATTTAATACTTAGTTATGGTGTGGTTAACGGTTTTACAGGCCAGGCTGCGGCCTTCCTATTTTCTTACAATGTTGTCCTTTATGTTTGCAAAACTGGGCTGCTCAGATGACGGGGCGGACGCCAAGTTATTAACAATCATTACCTTTCACAGTCAGTTTTGGCCCCAGCATGCTTTTTTGGTGGTCTCGTAATTTCAAAACAGGGACCTTTGAAATAATACCTGGAGACCAAACGGGCCTATGGAGGACACTTCCTCCCTCCTGGCCGAGTCCAGCCTGGTCCCCATTGTGAGACGATCTCCACCTCCCCCCACACCCCCTGCAAGTCCCCAACAGCAAGTCCCCGACAGCAGCGGTGGCTCCTGGCCTGGAGTGCAAAATATCTTCGCAGAGAAAAGGAGCCCTTTGGGGCAAGACAAGTCACATTGCTTCCTGGGACAGAGGATGACATCAGGCCGCTAGTGACAGACCAGTGGTGTGGGTGGCCTTTGCTGTCGTAAGCTGAGGACAGGCAGAGGCCCCACACAGAACTGCTGGTCCTGTGACCTTGCTGCCAGCAACGCCCCTGACAGAACTACATAATTACATCCCACACAGCAGTGATCTGGACACAGGGTAGGGTGTGTATGTGTGAGAGAGAGAGAGATGGAGACAGAGGACAGCCCCGGCTGGGCGGCCCAGCTGGTTGGAGCATCATTCCGTACACCAAGAGGTCGCAGGTTTGACCCCTGGTCAGGGCACATACCTAGGTTGTAGGTTCGATCCCCGGTCAGGGCGGGTACAGGAGACAACTGATCTCTCTCTCTCTCAAATAAATAAATATATCCTTAGGTGAGGATTGAAAAATCGAACGGTTCTGCATTCCACACAAAGGGAGTAGGGCAGGGATAGGCACAAGTCTGCATAAGTAGAGACCAGGAAGTAAATAGTAAGGACTGGGTTTGGGTGTTGGTTTTTAGTCCTCCCTCAACTTTTCAAGAAAAGACGCAGATGGTTGGAAGGCCGGGGTGTGTGGAAGGATCCAGCAGGACTAGATGTTCCTTCTCAGTCCTGGCCTCAGCAGCTCCGCCCCCCATGTGGGGTCCACGGCACCTTGCTCACCAGCACCCACTTTAGGGGTAGGTCATCCCTCCGGTGTCTCAGCTCATCCCCGGATGAGCGAACAGCACGTGCAGCAGACCCGCATGACGGGCGCGACTCCGCCGTGAACAGGAGTGAAGTCCTGCCCCGCGTCACAGCACGGCTAAGCCTCAAAACCATGCTGAGTGGGAAAAGCGCGTCACCGAAGGCTGCATATTTTGATTCCATTTATGCTCAGAATAGGTAAATCCATAAAGAAAGCACCGAGACTGGCAGTTGCCAGGGGCTGGGGGAGGTGAATGAAAAGCGACTTGAATACTTGAAACATCAAGGGGTGATGAAATATTCCGAAATGAGATAGTGGCGATGGCTGCACGAGTCTGTGAATCTACTAAGAACCACAGAATTGTACATTCTGGATGGGTCAACGGTGTGGTAGGTGAATTTTATCTCAAGAAAGCTGTCTCAAAAATCATCTCCTACTGCGCACCAAGCGTCCACAGCTCCATTCCAGGGCCTGGGTGGCCCTGGGTCGGCAGGGCTTCCTGGGTGGCCAGCACCCTGCCACAGACACGTCTGACTCCCAGGAGAGACGACCCAAAGTGGAGTGGGCTCTGCAGAGTGATGTGAACTAGGTGTTTATTTTTCGAGGGTCCCCAGAAAAACCACCTCTACCTGGTTGGGTCCCCCTGCAGTGGCCACACTCTGCAATGAGACAGACTCCTTTCACCGGCTACCAGACTGGCCATTCAGTGAGCCTGTGGCCGATGATGCTGGCTCGTAACACAGCAGTGTGAATGCAGGCGTTAGGGCTGTGTTTGAAAAGTAGGCATGTGGGTGCTTTTAAATGTTACAACTCGATCATGAAGGACTAGCCAGCACCTTTCGTCTGTGCTGACCCAGCCCCCACATGGCCATACTGAGAAAAGTCGGCCGTAGCCCACAGATAAAAGCCCAAAAGAAGGGGTGGGGACCCAATAAAGATGGATGTGGCCTTTGCTTCTCCCACAGAGAGGCAGTCCAGCTCCCTCCTCCTGAGTCCAGACCCGCCCTGGGGACCTGGCTGGCCAATGGAATGTGAGAAATGACATGCTGCCATGCCAAAAGCTTGGGACACTCACTCTGGGAGCTCTGAGCTGATGTGCCCACCCTGAGACCACCATCCCAGGGAGGGCACCTGGAGCTGACCTCGCCAGCTGAGCCAGCCTTCCAGCCAGCCCCGCCAAAGCACCAGACATGTGAGCAGAGCCGCCTCAGACCCCAGGGCTGCCCAGCCACTGGCCGAGTGTCACCAGGTGACCCCCACAGATGGGACGTGGACAGAAGAACCGTCCCGCCAAACCCTGCCCAATGCCTGACCCACAAAACCATGAGATAAAATAGCATCATCTTAACTCCTGCTACCCGAGCCCCCGGCACTGTGTGAAGGGACACCGGCACTTCTCCGTGAGGCAGCGCTGCTGCCTGGGGGTGTTTGGAAACCAGGGCCAGGTCTGGCTGAAACACTGACGGGTGCTGCTGTCATTTATGGGAGGAGTGGGTGGGCCACGGATGACTAGCACCGTGCCCTGGGCCAGACAGCTTGTCCACCCAAGGGCTGTCCCGCTTCCTGTGTGACGTGACGTGCACAGAGATGAAAGTTCTGAGAAAATTTTCTGAGTCTGGAACGTGACTCTTTTTACATACCAATATAAAGCATTTTAAAATGATTTTAACAAACCCTAAATTTTCCAAGAATGCAACCACCATGTAAATCAAGGGAGGACTACAATTTGCTGGGTTTGAAACTTTGCTAGAAATTGTTCAGCAAGTCACCATGAGGGCTGGCGAGCCCTCGTGGTGTCCAAGCCACCCACACCGCACTCAGAGCGGCTCCTTCTGAGGCCGTCGCCCCCTGCCCCCACCCCACCCACGACCAGGCCTGACAACTCGTCACGGAGAAGTACCTTCTCTGAAACCCAGACGCGTTCCCGATGAGTGGGGGGAGCATCCGGCGACGACTGGGTCCCGGCCTCCAGAGCAGGCGAGCTCCAGGGCTCATGCACTGAAACACTCGTTTTAGATCAGCAACTCCACCTCGTCTCTGCTTTGTATAAGTGTTACAGCGTTGCTTTCGAAATTGTGTTCGTAGTTAGTTATGTGAATCCCATTTCAGGACAACAAGGGAGGTGGTGTAAATAGTTGTTATAAAAGGAGAGAAAAAGAAGATAAAAATATGACAGTGAAAAGACAGCAAACTCACAGCTATTAACCACCACACCTAAAACAAAAGCAAACTAAGCAAACAGCTAGAACAGGAACAGAACCACAGAAATGGAGATCAT
The DNA here is from genome assembly GCA_039655065.1 of Glossophaga mutica. Taxonomy (NCBI): domain Eukaryota; kingdom Metazoa; phylum Chordata; class Mammalia; order Chiroptera; family Phyllostomidae; genus Glossophaga; species Glossophaga mutica. Next base: position 30,152,948 of record CM077315.1, read on the forward strand.
ATGGAAGGTTAGCAACAGGGGTGTGGGAGGAGGAGAGAGGGGGGAAAGGTACAGAGAATAAGTAGCATAGACGGTGGGTAGAAAATAGACAGGGGGAGGGCAAGAACAGTGTGGGAAAAGTAGAAGCTAAAGAACTTATGACACATGGACATGAACTAAAGAGGGGAATGTGGGTGGGAGGGGGTGTGCAGGGTGGAGGGGAATGAAGTGGGAGGGAATGGGACAACTGTAATAGTATAATCAATAAAATATATTTTTAAAAAAGGAAACGCCAAAAAAAAAAAAAAGAGGAGACTTTGGCTTTGACGAGGTTGAAACCATCGGGCAACGCAGACAGGTTCCTGGTGCCACCCAAGAAGCTTGGAAGTTTCTTGAAAGAGTCACGGGACCCCACAGCCTCTGTGATCCTTTCTGCCTGCTCCCTCTAGCAAAGGATTGTACAGATGGCAAGGGCAATCTTAAGAGAGAATAGCACTTTGCTGGGCATTAGGGACAAGCAAAATAACAAAGATCTTTATGCACAGGTCAAAATTAATTGCTAAAACACACCTTGGACTCCCCCTGAGCAGACCTGAGCTGACTCCCTCCTGCCTGACTCCCATGTGACCCAGGGCAAGTAAGGCACCCTCTCCGAGCTCCTTTCTTTCTGTAAGAAATTGAGTGCGGTGATTGAAATGTGCCTCCAGGAAACACAGAGCCCCTGACAGGAAACGACCATGCCCTTGCTCCCAGCAGAGCCCCTCTGCCGTGACCTCCCCGACCGGGGCCGGGCGAGGGTGTCCCTGGACTGAGAAGGCAAAATCATCCTCATCCTCAAAGTCAAAAAGCACCATTCCGAACTGACTGATATTAAAGACAGAAAGAAAAAAAATATGCCACAACTATTCATGGTTCAGAACACGCCTAGCAAGGTCATTTCTGGAGAGAGAAAAAGTGGAAAAAAAAAAAGGACTTTTCAGCCTGTGAATAAAAACGTGTCCTTTAACAGGCGATAATTATATACAGGAAGGCAATTAAAGTTTTAATAATTTAATTACCTTCCTGCAAACCCATCACGGGAAAACACGGCGTGAAAACATTTCTGAGGGCCAGCGGCCACGACGAGAGTGATCAAAGGCCTCCGAGGGAGCTCAGCTCCGAGGCCGCTGACACGTTAATGTTTACGGGCTGACCGCCGTTATTAATAGAAGAAACTCGATGGAAGTATTTTTCCACGGTGGGGGGACCACACCATCATTTGATGCCTGATGTTACAGCAAACATAGTTTTGGCTTCTCCCTGGAAATAAATCTTGTTTTCTTTGACCTTCCTTTGGCTTGAGGCAGGGCCAACATTCAAGCCTGGGCTTCACAGAGAGGGCTCCCAGCTCAGGGCTGCCACGTTGGAACGACAACCAGAAATCGTGCGAGGAGATCAAAGGGAGTCCAGTCAGAAACCACAGGTCGGGGCTGGCTCGGCCCAGCACGATGAGCCAGCGCGTCCCTCCCAGGCTGGCCCGCCGGGTCCGCCTGGGCCTCGGCCGACGCTCACGCCACGGGCATCACACCAGCCCAAGGGCCAGCTGTGCTGTTATTGACTTAGCACCTTCTTTAAACCCACCCGCTGCTTCGTTGTTTTTATTGTCGTAAAATACCCGGAACACAAAGTGCACCATTCTAACCGTGTTAAAGTGTGTGATTTGGTGGCGTTGAGGATGCTCGTGATGCCTCGCAGCCATCCCAGTTCCTGGGTTCTTTCATCGCCCCAGGAGGAAACCTCACACCCGACAGCGTCCGCTGCCCTTTCCCCTCCCCAGCCCCTGCCAACACCCTCCCCTTCCGTCTGTGGGCCTGCCCCTTCTGCGCATTTCACCTGCACGGAATCCCACCTACACGGCCCTCTGTGACCAGCTCCTGCCACTCATAACGTTTTAAACTGAAGGATGTGCACCTTAAAAAGAAGCTTTGCTTTATTGTCGATAATAAAAGACCTGTATCCCTTGCCATAAACAGAAAATAACCATAAACACGTACACATGGAAAATAAGTTCATGACCCAGTCGCTGTGCTGAGCTGCTGCTCTGAGCCACTCCCTGAGCTGGCCGCCTCTGTGGGGGTGGGGACTCAGTCCTGCAGGGCGTCTCTGAGGGACATCTGGGGTTTCACTTGAGTTTTCCTCCAAGTGCTGGGAAGCAGGGGCTGACTCCCACCCCTTCCAGGTGGAGGGTCGGCTCCTGGGCAGTTTGTCCCCCCACCCTTCCTGTCTGCAGCCGGGGACAAATCCCTGAGGCAGAACAAAGAGGCCTGCCAGGTCCTAAGAAGGGGAACAACTGGTGGGCAAGGGCACCGTCCACCGAGATGAGAGGTGGGTGGGCCAGCGCGAGGACACGGGAGCAGAGCCCTGGAAGGGTCTGCCGGGAGGAAGCCGTTTCACATCAGCACGTCCGTTTCTGCCTCATTCCATCGGACCGCCATGTCACAGTCCGCTGTGTGGCTGAGCCACCACTCACCTGACTCGTTTTCTACCGACAGTAGTTTTTGCTATTAAAACCAGTGCTGAAATTGATATCTTTGTAATCATTCCATGTATGTGTGACTACAATCTTAATGTATAAATATCTAGAACTGGAGCTGCTGGGTTCAAGGATATGTGTACATTACATTCGGACAGGAATTTCCAAAGTACGGTCTTTGCAGATGGTCTCAACTTACACTCTCACCAGCAGGGTATGAAAATGCCCACTTCTGCATCTCATCACCGTGCCTGCGAGTTATCCGTCTCCTGGATCTTGGCCAACTGGGAGGTGAGAAATGCCTGTACCTCACTGTGGTTTTAATTTGCCTTCGAAAAGATTATTTCTATCTCCATTGTACAGATGAGGAAAGAGACTCCGAGAGATAGGACTTGCCCGAGGTTACACAGCTCACACGTGCAAACCCAGGTCCACCCGCTCCACCTCCTGGGCTTGCCCCCACTCCTTTCCTCCTCTCTCCTACGACACGTGATGGATTCTGTGAATGCAGTTTGTCCCCCAGAGGGAGTGGGAGCTCCCAGTTGGCACGTTCTGTTCCCCTCCCACTGGCCCCGCTGGGCCCGGCTCAGCATTTCTGGTGAAAGTGCTGATGACAAGATCAAGCCTGCAACCCATGATGATGCCGCCTGGCATCAAGGAGGCCGTAAAAGCAAAGGGGACAGAAAAGCCAAGGGGTCCTTGTTGTGGGGACACCTCTGTGACCTCATGGTTTCTGCCAGCTTCCTAGACCACCTAACTTACCAGCTGAACCTCAAGAGCATCTTTGGAAAAGGGGATAAGTGGGGATAGGGGAAAGCCACCAGGACGCTCTTCCACCAGCTCACACTTTCTCTTTGTTGTGCGGCTCTATGAATGTTAATACTGCTCAGAGCTGGTGGGTATCACACCCCATTGGTTCTGGTGAAAGTGAGGCTGTACTTGTTTGAGGGGCCAGATGTCTGTTACACCTTACTGTGCACATTCACAAAGCCCCACCGATCAGAAAGTTCAAAAGACAGTCTGAGCGGCCCTAAGGAAACAGAAGAGGGCAGAGGGAGCCAGTCATTGACCATGCACTTGAAGGGCTCCTGGCAAAGTCTGTTTAACATGCACATTTTTCCATTCTGCGCTTCACAGCAACTTTCAAGGCCATTTTATAGATGAGAAAGTGGAGTTTCAGAATGACAGTGCAGCTGGCTTGCGGCCCCACGGCTGATGCTGGCAGATCCAGAGGAGCTTTGGATGAATCCAATGCTCAAGTGCTCCCCACAGGCCCTTTCCCACCACCCTTCTCTGGGGCAGGGGTTCCCCAAGCCTTGCTGTTCCAGGGATAGCTCCAGGTTCTGAACTCTGTTCCCGCTAAAGCCTCCCCTTGCCACTTCTCCTGCTGAAGAGAGCATATCCCATGTCCTGGAATGCAGCTTGGCGGTGGGGGGGACTTGGAAACTGCCAGGACCTCCCTCAGTACCTCTGCTCCCCTCCCAGCACTGAGACCTGACCCGCTCGATGGGAACTGGGTGTTGGCAGGGGGAGGGACTGCACACCCCCTCATCCCCTCCTGGGCTCAGCAGGTGCCGGGTGTGGGCCTGAAGGCACGATTCCGGGAGATGCTTCGTCAGCCCAGTCCTGACCTGAGGCACAGGCTGGGGGAGTCGGGGAGGAGGGGCCCCACGTGGTCCCAGCTCCTGCATGATCTCACAGAGCATGGTGGATGTCTGGGCTGGGCTCCAACCGGCCCCCTTACAGCTTACAAGGGCAGGCTGCAGTTTGAATCTACATCTGCGAGGCTAAGACAGGGATGAGCTGACCAGGAAGAGCCTACCCTTCCGAGGGGCCCTCCCGACAGGATGAAGGGTCTGAAAGAGCCACAGGCAGGAGGCGCACCCCTTAACCGAGTAAGATTGACTGCCATGCTCAAAAGGTTGCAACAGTCTACAATTCCATTGCTATGGCATTCCGGGAGACCAAATGACCAGGATGGGGACCTGATCTGGAGTTGCCAGGGGCTGGTGACAAGGGGAGGGTGTGGCTGTGCAGGGGGAGCCAGAGCGAGATTTCTGGAGCGGTATTAACGTTCATAGAGCCGTACAACAAACGGAAAGTCTATTTTAGTGTATGTCAGTTTTTCAAAAATAATAAGGCAGGAAAGAGTGGTCAGTGCCAGCGCTCTGTGGCCACCAGCTCTGGAACCTGTGCTGATGAAAAGAAAAGTCCCCCAAACCATGGGCTCTGACCAGGGCACTGGGACCCGGAGTCTGCATCAGTTGCTGTCCCGAGAAGAAGGAAAGAGCCTCCCCATGCACGATGGAGAGAATTCACATGTTTGCTGGAAATTGCCTAACTATAACTCATGCTCAGCCAATTTAGTCCTGAACCTAGAACGAGATAATAATTATACACCCTGAGGAATCTTAACAGCATGGAGGAGAAACCCAAGCAAACCCAGCAAGGGAGAAGTTCTACCAGAAGTGGGAAATTAGAGCCCAACCAGGGGCCTTGAGGCCGTTTTCCCTCTGGAGATGGGAGCTCTCAGCAGGGCACTGCTGAACCCCCGAGGTGCGCTCTGAGCTTCCCAGTCTGCAGCAAACACACGCCAGAGAGGCAGCATTGTGGGTAAAACCCCCAAGCCATCGTTTCTCGTTGGGCCCCCGCCATCGTGGGCGGGATGGTTCTCGACCCTGCAGAGTTGCCACATGCATTGCAGGAGGTTTTACCCTCCTGGCCCCTGGTCCCTAAATTCAGTAGCTCCTCCCAGTCACTATGGCAGCCAAAAATATCCAACCCCGGGTGTGGCCAGACAGCCCTGGGGTGGCACCCAATAACGACTGCTCAAGTGGTCGGGGAAAAAAGTGAAGTTTAGTTGGAAGCAACTGTTCCCTTTGCCCTGATGTGGAAGTGCCCCAAGTCCTAGGACAGTGCAGATCCATGCAATGAGACGGAAACTGTGGATGTGCAAACATCCTTTGTGGTTTCTGTCCCCTCTCAGCGAGAAAGGATGCTGGCAGTGACCGGGCAGCCCCTCCCTTTCCTCATGCCCTTTGAGGGACAGTCTGTGACCGTCAGGCTGACCACACTGCCAAGCCTTCAGCCGTGCTGCGTCTGGACCTTCAAACTGAGGGTTCAGACCATTGGCAAGGCAGCCTCAGGTCAGACAGAACGCCCCCGATTTGGGAAGGAACACCTAATTCCAAGCCTGGACCTCATCGTCTTACCTCTTTGAGCCTCAGCTTCCTCATCTGTAAAACAGGGATGCAGGTCGAGCTCTTTCCCACATCCCAGTGTTCTGTGAGTCCTGGTCCCTCTCTGAGAGTCTGCTCCCCGGGTCCCGGGTCTGATGCCTTCCTGTGACCTCAAAGGTACCTTCCTATCAAAGTGAATTTCGACCCCAGTCACCTGACATCACAGTGTTCTGCTGACTGCCACCAGGTGTTTATTACTACCCAAATTGTCTCCGTCCCCTTCTTGACTATCCTTTGCTCCCGGACAAGAATGGAAGTGCCATGAGGGCCAATCGAGTCATCTTACCTCTGCTCTATACTCCAGTGCCCTGTATGCATTCCACGCTTGTTGCATTTTGGTTGGATGAGTGACTCATCCCCAGTTTCCAGGGTTGTCCCAAAGGTCATGGGCAAGAGACTGCGTGAGCAAGCACTCTGCACCTCAAAGGCACCCACCACACAACCCCCCACCCCAGGGAACAAGAGCCGAAGTTTGGTGTAAAAAACCTCAAATCATAGGATTCATAATGCTGCATTTTGCCTGCTTGCCAGAGTACATTCTTGCTAAGAAATAAAAAAAGTATAATATTGCTGCAAATTCAAAACCAGTAAGAGTCCTGGTTTGTTAGCCAGAGCAGACGCATCTTCCCCACCGTGGCAGTGACATTCAGCAAACGTTTGGGAATCAACTATCAGTGTTGTTTCAATACAGGAACCCAGTCTGGGGCTCCACTCTTGAGCTTAAATTACATTGGACACTAAGCTTAAAACCTAAAATGAAACCGAACTTCTCCGTGGTATCTCTCCACCCCACCTTCCCAAGAGTGACCCCTCAGGTGGTATTCAGGTCAGGATAACAGGGTCTGCCCTTTGTAGCAGCCAGACCCTATACCCCCTCAGTGCCTCAACTTTCCTCATCAGTAAAATGGGGATGATGATCACTGCATAGATAGATACATGGGAACCAGCACCGAGCACCCAACAAACAGGCAATACACACCACGTAGGATCAGCATTCCTCCCTGGGAGGCTTGGAGCGAACCATTTCACCCTTTGAGCCTCACTTCCTAGTCTGTAAAGCAGGACCAGAATCCCTTCTTGCTTGCACGGTCGCTGAGACGGGCCAACGAGATCCTGCTCCAGAATGTGCAGTTCCTGGGGACACGTGGCCTGGCTGTGCCCCTGCAGACCTGACAGGCATTTGAGCGAGGCTAACAAGGTTCGAAAACACGTTTCTTTAAGCAAATGCCATGGAGATGGAACCTCTCGTGAATTTTAGTCACAGCTCTGACCCAAACGCTAGGGGAAATGTGGAGGGTGTGCTATGACAGTCGCCATCATGGGATTGTTGGCGCAGCCAGGTGCGTGGTGGCTGAAGGCGCAGACCCCGGCCAGCTGGACGGGAGGGAGAGAGTGGGAGGTGAGCCGGGGAGCTGCAGGATCCGCTGCACAAACCGCAGCTGGCCCAGGCGGCGCCCCTGTGCAAATTTGAGAAGGACACCCCTTCCCAAAGACACTGAGCTACAGAACCGAATGTGAATGGCGTCTGACACCGGGCAGTGCACAACCTGCACAACTGCACTCAGCGACCGAGGGGCCCATACACCCAGCAAGGCTTAAGGAAGTCACAGGAGCGCAGGTCTGTGGATTTAAAGTGGCTGTAGCCCTGGCTGCTGTGGCTCAGTTGATTGGAGCCTTGTCCTGTAAACTGAAAGGTTGTGGTTTTGATTCCCAGTCAGGGCACCTGCCTAGGTTACAGGGTCAGTCCCCAGTCAAGGCGCATGTGAGAGGAAACCAATCCATGTTTCTCTCTCCCTCCCTTCCCCTCTAAAATCAATAAGCATGTCCTCAGATGATAATGAATGAATGAACGAATGAATGAATGAGCGAACAAACCAGACTAGTGATTGTCAGAGCCTGGGGAGAAAAGAACATAAGAGGTGACCACTTAAAGGGTACAGGGTCTCCATTTGGGGAGATGAAAATGTTCTGAATGACGTGTGCAGCAGGTGCCCACCCCTTACTGTGGGAGGTTACATGAACTCCGGCAGGAATTTAGATCTCCCTGGGGATGAAGAAAGGAGAAGGGATGCAGAGGGCTCTGCCTCTCCAAAAGGAAGGCCTTAGATAAGACTGAGTCCTTGGAACAAGCAGACTGAATCTTCTGCGCTCAGTGGAAATGGGACTAGAATCCTGTTATTGTTCCCACTGTGCATCAAGGACATGAGGGCCCGGGCAGGCTGAACCACTTGCCTGGGGAACACAGATAATACTTAACACGTGAAGCTGGGTGGCCTGCCCTCAGAGCCCCAGCCTGCAGCCACTCCCTCTCCCACTGCCCACAGGAGACAATCAGGCTGAAGAGGTCGCTGGGGCAAAGGAGCAGAGGGTTGAAATTGAATGCATGCTTGTGAAAATATGCAAAGCTTGTTTCATGGAGATGGTGATGGTGATGGTGTTGACAGTGGTGATGGTGATGATGATGATAATGGTGATGATGATGCCTCGGGTGCTGCTGATGGCAACTGTCTTAGCCAGTTTGGGTGCAATAACAAAATATCATAGACTGGGTGGCATAAAAACAGACATTTATTCCTCACAGTGCTAGGGGCTGGAAAGTCCAAGATCAAAGTGCCAGCATGATCAGGCTCTTGGTGACGGTCCTCCTCATGGGTTGCAGGTGGCCACCTTCTTACTGTGTCCTCCCTTGGTACAGAAAGAGAGCTGGTCTGTCCTCCTCTTCTTGTAAGGACACCACTCGTATTATGAGGACTCCACTCTCTTGACCTCATCTCAACTTAACTACTTCTCACCTTAGGGTTCCAATATATGAAGGTGGGAGAATACAAACATTCAGTCCATAACGATGATGGTGGTGATGGTAGGTAAGGGAATAGTGTGCACCGCACAGGGTAGTTTTAATGACTTACCCTGAAAAAATATTTAAAATCCTGCGTAAGCAAAGGAAACCATCAACAAAATGAAAAGACAATATACTGAATGGGAAAATATATTTGCCAATGATGCTCCAATAAGGGGTTAATCTCCAAAATACATCAAGAACTCGTACAACTTAACACCAAAAAAACCCAAACAATCCAGTTAAAAAATGGGCAGAAGCCCTGCCTAGGTGGTTCAATTGGTTAGACCATCATCTCACGCACCAGAAGACTGCAGGTTCAATTCCCAGTCAGGGCATGTACATACCTGGGTGGTAGGTTCAATCCCCAGCAGGGACACATATGGAAGGCAACAGATGGATTTTTCTCTTACACACTGATGTTTCTCTCTCTCCCTTACTCTCTCTAAAATCAGTAAGCATATCCTGGATGGAAATTAAAAGATTTTTTTAAAGGGGATGCGGACAGAGGACCTGAATAGACACTTCTCCAAAGAGGACATACAGATAGCCAATAGACTTATGAAAAGATGCTCAACATCACTAGTCATCAGAGAGATGCAAATATTAAAACAACAATGAGATATCACCTCACACCTTTCAGAATGGCCATCATCAATAAATCAAAAACAGTAAGTGTTGGTGAGGATGCGGAGAAAAGGAAACCCTCATACACTGTTGGTAGGATTGCAAATTGGTGCAACCACTGTAGAAAACAGTATGGAGTTCCTCAAAAAATTAAAAATAGAACTACCATATGACCAGCAATCTCACTTTTGGGGATTTATCTGAAGAAATTCAAAACCCTAATAAGAAACGGTATATACATCCCTATGTTCATTGTACATTATTTACAACAGCCAAGACGTGGAAGCAGCCCAAGTGCCCATCCATAGACAATTGGATAAAGAAGATGTGGTGCATACCTTCACACAATGAAATATTACGCAGCCATAAAAAGAATGAAAACTTAACACTTTCAACAACATGGATGGGCCTAAAGGGTATTGTGCTAAGTTAAATAAGTCAGACAGAGAAAGACAAATACTATGTAATTTCACTTATATGTGGAATGTACAAAACAAAATAAACAAACGGAATAGAAAGAAACTCATAGATACAGAGAAAAAAATTGAGGATTGCCAAATGGGAGAGGGGCTGGGGGGCTCGGGGAAAAGGTGAAGGGATTAAGAAGCACAGACCGCCAGTTACGAAACAGTCGCAGGAACGTATGGTATGGCGCAGCCGAGGGAATACAGTCAGTAACACTGCAGTGACTGTGTGTGGTGCCGGCCGGTGCTGAAAACACCAGGGACCACACTGTGTGACGTATATGGTTGTCGTTATGCTGTACACCTGAAACTAACATAATATTGAATGGAACTGTAATGGAATTTTTTTAGTTTTAAATAAATTACATTTGTATGAGACTGGCAAAAAATCAAAACAAAAACCTGTGTGTGATCTCTAGTGCAGGACAGAGCCGCCAGGGAGTGCCAGCCCTGCGACCGTTGCTGCCGTCACCACAGACGCCCGGTTTAAGTCGGACTTCCTAAGCGCTTCTAAGTAGACGTGTCAGGGTCTCTCAGCTGGTGGCCAGTGTTCATTGAGACTCGTCAGGTTATAGACAAAAAGGCCCCCTTTAAGCTGGCTCACCCCAGCCAGGGAATTCAACTGCTTCTCCTAACTAGACAGTCCGTGTTGCAGAGAGTGGGGACCAAGAGGCTCAGCAGGTGGCCCCAGGTCCCGGGCCCCCTCCCTCCCTCTGCTGGTTTCCTCCGTGCTGGTCTCCGTGTGCAGGTTCTCCCACTGGGATGGCGAGGCACTGCGGGCAGCCTCAGGTTCAAACCCTCACAGCGAGGCCATCCCAGGACAAAGGCAGTGTCCCTTCTGCCACATTCCAGCAGAAGACCCTCGCTGAGGGCTCTCACTGGACACGTTGGGGTCACAGCATGTCTCTAAACTCTTCCTGTGGTCAGAAAGGAGGGATCGTTCTCACTGCTGAACGTGCTCCAGTGCCCACGGAAACCAAGGAGGAGCCAGGAGAGATGGACACACAGTGGGCAGAACCAGCACGGCCCACTGCATGCCCGTGAGAGTGGGAGGTCCAGGTGCAGACAAGCCTGCTTTTGGCGGGGAACATCTAGTCAATGAGCATACATGGAGGGGCTGCTTTACACCAAGCCAGACTGCAGTGCTCACTGGCCGACCATGTCCTGCAGGAGACCCAGTGAGAGCGGGAGAGACTGGGCTTCTTCCCCAGCTGGACACAGGAGCGAGGCGGGGCCCACCACAGCCTCGGGTGAGAGAAGACACTCCCTCTTTGGTTCTGCCATCACGAGAAAGGGTTAACGGTGATGGGGAGGAGCTGCCTAGCTTGGGCAGCCCAATGGGAGGGAGCCCACCCACAGGCTTCCTGTAGGGGAGGGAAAGACTGGGTGGCCTGCAGGCAAGGTATGCTGGGGTGGGTCTGGTTACTCAGAAAGGCCCAGAGCCAGCAAGTGTTGGGTCAAAGTTTGGCCCCCAAGAGCCACTGGGTTGAGTTCATTCTTCTCAGCTGATATCATGAGGCATCTTCTGGAGGAGGAAGGAAATGATTTCCCCAGGAATGCACAAAACAATGATCGAGAGGGTGTTTCTGGGATTGGGCCGATGACAGGAGCTGCAGGATTGAAAGTGGTGTGTGAGTGTGTGTGTGTATGTGTGTGAGTGTAGGAGTATGTGTGTGAGTGTGTATATGAGTGTGTGTGTGTGTGAGAGAATGTGTGAGAGTGTGTGCACGAGTATAGGAGTATGTAAGTATGTGTATGAGTGTGTGTGAGTACATGTGTGAGTGTGCATGAGTGTAGTTGTATTATGTGTATGTGACTATGAGTGTGTGTATAAGTATGTGTGAGAATGTATACATGAGTGTGAGTGTGCATGTGTGTGAGCGTATGTGACACTGCATCCATGATTGTGTATGAGTATGTGTGTATGTCAGTACGTATGTGTGCGTTGAAGGAGAAGAAAGAGATGTGTATGTTTTAGAGTGTGTGTTAGAGGAGGAGAAAAAAAGTGAGTGTGTGAGTGAGTGTGTGTAGCGTCGTATGAGTAGGAGGAGAAAGAAGTGGAGAGACTTCAATGTGTCTTAGCAACTAGTAAGCAACTAAACCAACTACAGTGGTAGGCGGTAAAGCATCCCTGAGCACTCCGGCATGTGCTCAGCAAGGAGCTGCGTGCTCTCCCCAGCGGCCTCCTGCACTAGGACAGCCAGTGAGATGCGGAGAGGCTCTCACTCAGAAGTCACTGACGTGGCTGACGTTGCAGGCCGGGGCTTAAACCCACACCTGCCTGATTCCAAAACCTGCCACCTTCCCACTAGAGCCTGTGGCCTCCCCATCCCTGACAAGTAGCCGTCCGTGTCTCCTTGTCCAGGATTAGGAAACTCACCAAACCTGAGGAAACCACTCTCCTCGCCAGTGGGTGCAAATCGAGAACCTCAGGTTGGATTCACTCCTCACACAGGTTTGTTTCGTCCTCCCCTTGTTTGATTAAGATTAGGATTTGGTTGCCTTCAGGGGGTTCACCATGGTCTCGCCACCCCACATGCCCTCGCACCCCAAATCCGAGTCCTTTATGCTGTCTGCCTGGCCGCTGCGGGCAGTGGAGAGCACACAGCCGGCTGTCACGCAGCCCTTTCTCAAAGCGAGCGGGCACTCTGGGCCTGCCTGCCGCACAGAAGTCGTGTGATGCGCCGTGGTGATGATGGTGAGAATGACTGATGGTAACAAAAGATTGCCCAGGCCCTGGCTGGTGGCTCAGTTGTCAGAGTGTCATCCTGTGCACCAAAAGGTTGCAAGTTTCATCCCCAGTGAGGGCACAGACATAGGTTTCGAGTTCGATCCCTGGTCAGGGCACTTATGGGAGGGAGGCAACCAATCAATGTTCTGTCTCACATCAATGTTTCTCTCTCTCTTTCCCTTCCTCTGTCTCAAAATTTAATGGCCATACCCGGGGCTGAAGAAAGAAAAAATTACTCACGACCCTTGTGATAAATACAGTGGAGAATTTTGACCCTTCTTCCCTCAGCAATACAATCTCAAGAGGGCGGGGAGGTGGGGCAGGGAGCTGGGCACGTTTGGTAGATAATTTCAAAGCTACGTTTGAAAACTTCGTTTCCCTGAGCCAGAGCAGCGGGCTGATACGGGAGATGGAAGGGGAAGGGAGGGAAGGCGGGAGCGCAGGGAGGGAGCCAGCTCCTCGCGGACTCCCCTCCGGGCGCAGCTCGCTGCGGGAAGTCGGACTTCCGCATTCTTTCCCCAGCAGAAAAGGAGACTTAAAGAAAAAGACACTGACACCACGCCTAGCAACCAGTCAGCTTTCGGCGAGTTGCAGCTGTGTTTGCCCCGCCCTGAGGTGTTCTCCAGGTTGATTTCCGTCGCTCAGAAGAAACAAAGCAGGCTTTCAGTCTCCTACCCAGAAAGTCTCTCGGAGAGTGACGGCGCTCTCGCAGAGACAGCCCTTTCTGCGCGCCTGGGGGTCGGAAGGCCATCCTCTGCGGTAGGACCTGATTTCCAAGTCCAGGCTGCTGCTATATCCACAAATCCGACTGTGTTTGGTAGCAATGAGCCCCGCATCCTCTCTGCCTTGTCAATCTGCTCACTGGAAGCTTGGCATGAAAGGCCTTTAGATTCTATGCTCTCTGATGAAGCAGGAAAATGTCCTAACTCCCCTGTGACTTCCAGGCCCTGTGTTCCCTGCAGAGCCATTGATGGGCACAAAAGATTTCACAAAGGAACAACCAAAGCCCCTGGGAACAGCACAGAAAGGTGGGTGTGGCTCCATTGACAGGTAAGGGCCATCCGAGAGGTAAAGTGCAATCTTGCAGGTCCTGAACCATCCTTCCCAAATTCCACAGAGAGGACCATCCACACGGACATTCCACACATAACCCAGAGGACCTGTAGCCTCTCCCTGGGCGTCTCCTCGGGCAGGGGTGGCTGCTGTTCAGTAGGGCATTTCAGCTCATGGAAAATTAAAATCTATCCAGGGTACAAGTGGGTGGGTGCATGTGAGCACACATCCAATTTATGCCTAATCTTCCCTTTTGTGTCAGCCAGAGAGGGTGGGTGGGAAGGTGACTTTCAAGGTTGGAGGGTAATTGACCCCAGAGAATGCAGGGAGCAAACATCTTAAAACAGCGCAGAGAGCCTCTGAAACTGATTGGAACCATTTGTGTGGTCAACAGGAATGAGGGCCGCAGAGAACTGGAGAGCCGGGACAATATCTGCTCTGTTCTGAGGCACGGAACAGATGCCAGCGTTCCTCCTGACTTTACAGCTTTTTCTTGGCTTATGCGGGTGAAAGAGGCTGATTAAAAATGGGGCCCGCACTGGATATTGAACAGCCTGCCAGAATGCGGTCCAAGACCCGGTGGGCCGGGGCTGGAATCCTCACCGACTCTGGCTCCCACGGAACACAGGCATCAGGCGGCCCCCACCAGCCACTGGGGCCCCCGGGCCTCCAGGGATGCGCCTTCACTCTCTCTGGGATTTTTCTCCTGCCCCTACACCAAAAGTCAGGCCTGGGCTAAAAAACAGAGTGACACCATCACCCCTCAGCCTTTTTCCAACTCGTAAAACCCCTCAGAAATAGATGGAAAGACATTCATCCCCTCCAAAGCCATTTCTTCCTGCAGCGGTGTCTTAGGTAAAACCGAGTAAGCCCAGGGCATTGAGTTTCACTGGGCGAGTCACTGTGTGGTCTGTTCTGAGAGCCAAGACTTTCCAACCATACATTTCAACGGCGGTTACTCAAGTTTGGGTAAGAAAACACTTACCCAATTTCCGAGCAGACGGTGAACCGCGAGGCCTGTAACAGATACGAAGAGACGGGTGCGAGTTTCCCGGCAGTGCCGGGCTCCCGGGCCCAGAGTGCACGTCCGTGGGGCTGATACAGGATGCAGCCATGCTTGCCAATTAGCCCCTGGCCCCTTTGGCGGGAGATGGGGCAAGGTTCCCCGTGTGCGTTTCAGGGAATTTCACATGGTGCCCGCTCCCCTGCCAGAGGGGTCGAGGCTCACGGGAGGAAGCTGGAATGTGGATTGGAAAATGAAAATACTCTGTTAATGAGGAGCCAGAAAAGACTGGAAATGCCAGAGCTGGAAGGGGCCTCGGAGAGGGGCGAACTCAGGTCTTGGGGCTTCGGTGGCCTCCTCCATAAAAATGAGGGAGTGGGGGCGGAGGGGGGTGCCTGAGGCCAGCCGTCTGAGGCCACCCAAGGTGTTAGTGGCTCAGCTGGGCTCAGACCCCTGACCCCAATCCAGGCTCTTTCCACCACGGCATGCTCCCGTCCAGAATAGAGCCCAGTGAGAGCATTCAGCAGGAGACAACTTCCCTGCAAGTATTTCTTCTGCTACACCCAGGAGAGAATTCTCCAGACCAGAGGACCGTCTGACCTCCCTGTTACACAAATCCTCTGAGATGGATCTTAGCCACTTCATGCATTCCACAGTGTTCTGACTTGTTCCATGTTGTGTGTGTACATGCATATGCGTACACACGTGTGCATGTGTGTGGCATTAACTGAGCTTTCTACCTCCATCCCCACCAACAACATGCTGCTCCTGCTCTTGGCTCTATGCGTCACCCACACTCTAAAGAATTTCCAGTCCAACTGAGGAGGCAGATGCTGAACAAACAGTTGGCGGTGCTGTGATAGGCAGGACAGTGACCCTCACTTTGCCACAGAAAAGGAGTTCCTTGAGGGTGGGACAATAAGTTCTCTCCATCCCAAAACTCAGCGCTGAGTGGATGACTGACAGAAATGTACATTGTTGGTTCATTAGTGCCTGCTCGTTGACTAGCTGATTGGTTGGCTAGTTGGCTGGTTCACTAATTACTGATTGGTTACTATTGGTCAAGTGGATGGACATTCATTGGTTGGTTAGTTGGTTGATTGACTAATTACTGGTTGGCTGTTATTATTTGGGTGAGTGGTAATTAATAATTGGTTGATTTGTTGGATGGAAAGATTAGGTGGATGGTTAGCTGACTGGCTAATTCTTGGTTAGTTATTGGTTGAGTGGGTAGTTGTTTACTAATTGGTTGATTGGTTGGCTGACTAAAAACAAAACCAGATCTAAACCATCGTGGTGTTCTAAAGAGAACATGGATTTTGGGGTCAGAAAGCATTGATCCCGCTCCCAATTCTCCCATTTCCAAACTTTGTGACTTAGAGGAAGTCCCTTCTCATTGACTTTTCCAAGCCACAAGTTCCTCATCTGTAAAATAAAAGTAATGCTACCTACTTTGAAGTTAATATGTGTGTAAAAAGACTAGTACATCAACAGCATTCAGTAAATGGAAGCCATCATCATCGCTATTGTTCATCATGGAAATAAAGAATCACATTCTGTAATTTTTCAGGTGCCTCTCCCCCACCCCGCAACACAACGTCACTTGGAGATTTTGCACGCTGTCACACAGGCCCCGGCTACGTGATGAGTGACCGCCTCTGTGATGAGCAATGAGCCCTTGTGCTGAGGCCAGAAGGAAATGGGGTCTTTATAGCCATTGCCTAATAAGAGCCAACCTGTGACTTAGAAAGCATATAGAACCCTTGAATGAGCTTCAAATCCCATTGGCATTCAAGTCCTCCCTCCCTTGGCCACTCAGGATTAAAAGCCAGGACCAAACTCAAGCCTCTAATGGAGAAGGTACCCCAAAGCTCACCCACACATGACATACAGGCATCCAAAACATTTTTAGTTTGCAAAGCACACTCATATCTATTACGTCATGTGACCTTCAGTATGCTCCTGGCAAGCAGGCAAAGCTCAGTTAGTCTCCTCAGTTTACAGGTGAGGAAAACGAGGCTCAGACAAGTAGAATTACCCAAACAAGTCACACAGCAGAACCCAAGGGAAGTCCTATGCTTTGCCTGCACTGGGGGCACATGTTTAAGGTCTTAGAGCACAAGCATGTATTGAGCAGGAATCCTTAGTCCCAAAACACCTCTGAGGTTATTGTTTCAGTTTAAAATCCAAAGCAGGTATTTTGTCAACATGCTCTCTCTCCACCACTCAAACACAATCACCATTTTTGCAAATTTCCCATGACAATCCCTAAGAACTATAAATAAAAAATAAACACCTTTAAAAAAATGCCCTGGCTAGTGTAGCTCAGTAAATTGAGTGCCTGCCTGAAAACCAAAGGGTCACTAGTTCTATTCCCAGTCACGGAACATGCCTGGGTTGCAGGCCAGGTCCCCAGTAGGGGGCGCACAAGAGGCAACGCACGTTGATGTTTCTCTCCCTCTCTTTCTCCTTTCTCCTCTCTCTAAAAATAAATAAATAAAATCTTTTACAAATATCTTTCATCCTCACCAAGGATATGTTTATTGATTTTTAGAGAGAGAAGAAGGGGGAGAGAGAGAGAGAGAAACATCAATATGAGAGAGGAATATCGATGGGTTGCCTCATGTATTCACATCCTAGGTATGTGCCCTGGCCAGAGATCAAACCTGCGACATTTTGGTGTACGGGACGGTGCTCCAACCACCTGCGCAGCCCAGCTGGGGCTAAACACCTTGATATTATCATTAGAGCAAACTTCATACAATTGTTGGAAATACGCAGGTAACCAACTGCCAGCTCAGAAGACCCTGGCTCGGCTCCCATCGCCTATGCGGGGGACCTGTGTCTGCGCTCGTCTCTCTGGGATTCTGGGAAGTGAGCACGGCTTCCTTCTTTTTCCTAATCATGTCTGTCTCCAAGCTCTTTCATGTCACTGTCCCACATGTGATCATCTCTGTTCTTTTGGCCTGATAGATTAGACTCAGTGAAGAAGAAAATTAGTGAATTAGAAGACAGGGCTAAAAGAAGACACAGAATATAACACACAAAAATTAAGAGGCAGAAAACATGAAAGATTAAGAGATATGGAAGATAAAATGAGAAATTCCAAAAATATTCAATAAGTTTCCTAAAGAACAAAATAGATAATGAGAGAAAGCGTTTTTAGGTGAAATAACACCTAAAATTTTTCCAAAATCAAATAAGGTCTTGAATATTCAAGACTGAAGGAACATACTGACTCACAAGCAGCTTGGAATGGATGGATGGATGGATGGATGGATGGATGGATGGATGGATGGATAATCTAGGGGTGGACTTGAATAATGACATATCTGTGAAAAGACTCCCTTAGCTCAAAATCAAACAATAAATTCCCAATTTACTTTGCTGCCAAATTCATCTCCCAGCAGATGGAAAGAGATATAATAGTCTGAAATCATTATGAACAACAGCAAAAACAAAACTGAAGGACTTCTTGGAGATGTGGCAATGTAGGAATTTTACTGTAAAGTAAAACAAAGTAAATCCCTATTTCACCTCATAGACAAAAGTAAACTCCAAATGTATTAAAAGCTAAATATAAAAAGCAAAATATTAAAATGTTTGGAAGAAAATACAAAATAATAGTTATATGAATTTCGAGGAGGATTTTTAAACAAGACGTAAAGATAAATATCATAAAGGAAAGGCTGGTGAATTTGGGGGTGCTGGAGAGGATCATCATTGAACAACTAATCAATGATGGGATTCCGGTGATAAGCAGAAACAAACATCTGGGAGTGGCTGAGTTCCTTCACATCATTCTAGAAGGGAATCATCTACTCAATCAAAGTGTCCAGACCAGCAAGGAACACATCATCATCACCATAATCATCACCATCACCTTCATCGTCATCACTATCATCATCACCATCATCATCATCATCACCAACTAACACATACTGAGCACTGACCATGCACAATTAATCTTACACATTCTGTCTGCATTTGCTCATTTAATTCTTATGAAAGCCCTCAGCAGCATAGGTAAAATCATTGTTCTCACTTTGCAGGTGAGAGACCAGAGAGATCTTACGAGACCCACACCCTGTCCCACAGCTGGAAAGTCATGGGTCTGATGCCAGGGCTGGCCCATGTCCATGTCCTCTAGCCTGCGCCCTGACGTCCTGGCTTATGCCTGGCATGCTGGGTTCTCCACCAAGTGACTTCAAACTGCTCCGTTGAAGTCCATCTTCTTCATGCACTGTCCAAAATATGCGTATATTTACCTATCAGTGTATTTCACAGAGTTCTTTTAAGACCTGTTTGGTCCCAGGGTCTCTGCAAGATCCCAGAGATGTTGGCTTCTATTTCACATGGCTCATTTCATCGCAGACTGATGGGAAATATCATGGCAAACATTTTTTGTAAGTTTAGAAACAAACATATTGACTGTTTTCCAAGGGTTCTACCAAATGAGGGCATTGACTCTAATGGACTGTGGAGGACCCACACTGCAGAGGGTAAGAAGAAATAACCCCCTTCCCAGGCTTACTGGAGAAAACTGTTCTTTGCCATTGGAAAAACTACATTTCAATCAGGATCAAATTCCAAAGGCTTTGTCAGAGCTCACAAGTGCCCACAGGGAGAGAGCCCTGACCTGGCCAACTGCCTACTCAAAAACCCATTTCTACAACTCTTTGGATATTTAAAAAAAAAAAAAAAAAAACCCACAAGATAAACTCACCAAAATCCAAGTGAATGGAATCGTTCCCATTTTAATGCCAGTTGAGGGTGTTTATAGCCTACGCTGTGTATCTTTTACACGTCTATTTTTAAATACCACACACTTAATGATCATGATAGAATGTATAAAACCCTTTATGAATTCCCTCTACAAAACTACATCAAGATCTAGGCAGTAAAAATGTGCAGTTGATGCTATTAAGCCATGATGTAGGACCTAAATAGGTAGGACCTATGGAACGACTCCTCTTTGGAACAAGGGGCATGAGCTAAAATATCTTGATCTTCCTGAGGCTGCCCCAACTGTAAACCCATCTCCCCCAGGAAGTGCAGGAACTCGTAAGTGATCAGGTGCAGTTGAGTGATAGTCAAGCTGTGAAAACTGAGGTCATCTCACATTTGCCAGACCATCCATCTGTGAGAAAGGCCTTCAGACCCTTTAACAAAACAAGTCAAGTCCTGCTAAAGGTCAGGTGATAGTCTAGGCACTTGGAGGTATTAACTCATTTAAGACTCGCCACAGCCTTGTGTGGTAGGCACTGTCATTGTCACTAAAATATAAAATACTAAATACTAAATACAGAGGTGGAAACTGGGCACAGAGAGGTTAAACAAGTTGCCCAAAGATACACAGCCATACGGGGCAGAGCTGAAATCTGAACCCAGACCATCTGTCCCTGATCCCTGCTCTTAACCATCATACTCCCTGCCTCCTGTGAATGTCTACTAGCGAGGTCATACTTGATTAAAGGTATGTCGCTACCAGACATAGAGATAATATAACGATCCCAATTTCCCCATTAGAATGCAGATTCCCTTCCTCCAAATGAAGCTGGCAGTGACTGCATCCAATAATTGTGTCACTCCTAGCCCATACAGCACATTGGTGTGAATTTTTAAAAAGTGCTCCTTCTTTAATCTATCATAAAATGGTTATAATATACTTTTTGTTGGGACGAGTTCACTTTACTACCATCTTCTGAAAGTGTCATAATAAGCCTCCATATCTGATACCTGTGATGAGAATGGAGCTCTTGGGTGTGCGCAATGCCCGACCTGAGCAACTGTAGAGAGTGTCCCCGCCCTCCACCCTCAGCCCTGTCAAACGAGTGCAGTTGGGACAGCCCCCCCACAAAACAGATGGCAGCAAGGCTGAGAGGCTTAGGAGTGCCGCCCCCGGAGGCACAGCTCAGATGGTCCTTGCTAGAACTCAGCGAGGTAATGTAAGTGAAGTGTTCCTAGAAGCTGCTCAGCAAATGTTAGTCATTGCTCTCATCAGTCCATTCAAAACAGCCCCTCCTCTTTCTCATCCTCCGTTGCAGCCCACAGACAACATGAGAGAAGCTGAAAATTTCTTCTCCAGGGAGGAATTTGTCCACACAGATAGTCAGTGCTTCAATGAGCTCACTTCCCAGGAAGTTCTCATCCAAGTTTCCTTACATGTTTTGTTAAAACTTCATCAAAATGTCATTTCCCCTTCATGGAAATGCTAGTTTGTTGATGGGTAAAGTGACCTAAAATCTGCTCTCTTTACCTCCCTCAGAACTATGGGCACACATATGACTTCACTATTTCTCAAGACAACCCTGTGAAAGAGGTATTTTATCCCCATTTTACAGATGAGAAAACTGAGGCTTAGACAGAGGTAGTGCCTTGCCCAAGGTCACACACCCTGTAAGAAGCAGAGCTGACAAGTCCAGCCTGATGTATTTGGACTTCGTGCTATTTTTCTTAACCAAAATAGTAATTCAGCTGAAATAAAACCATTTTGTAACTTTTATAGATAAAGCAGTCAAGTCATACCCTGAAGCATGCACCCAGCAGCAGATGAAGACAGCAGCCCCTTTTGGACCAAAACCTCCTCTACTTCCCTTTCAAAGAAATATTGAAAAACAGAATAGCTGCTCACAATTCTGACATTTGGTTTCTCATAGAAACAGCCTAGAACTCAAGGTGCTCTGAGTATTTTAACACCTTCTCTCCTCAAAGCTCCAACAGGTCATCACGCGTAAAGGGAAACACTTAATATTTTCCCTTTTTAGTTGGACCCCGTCACCCTTTTGTTCATAACAACTCCGTTGAGATCTACCCTGCACTATGCTGGACATTTTTGTAGCTGCGATCTCATTTAACCCACATCATCATTCCACTGTAGAGATCTGAAAACAGAGGCCCCGAGTTCAGAGAGGTTGTCCTTCCCAAGGCCGCCCCGCTGCTCCACAGCGGAGGTGGGCTTTGAACCTGGGTCTCCATGAGTCCACAACCAGGGATCTTCCCATGCATCCGTGTTCTCTCTGCAAAGAAAAATGAGGCTCCGGGGAAGGCAGTTTCCCTGATATCACTTCACTGCGGCCTGTTTTAGAGGTGGCTACGAATGCTGCATTTTGTGTGGTTTGCATAAACTCAAACGTGTGCAATTTGTTACTTTACCCATGCATTTCCTTAGGTTGAGGATGTGCCCACATCTAGAGAACCCCTACGAACAAACATTACACAAATAAAGTTTCTTTCCCCACATTTCCCTGATTCTTGGAGCTACTGAGACATCATGCCAGTATTTCTATAATTGTTAAAATCCTGCAAGAGAAAATTGGTTAGTAACAAAAGCCTCCAAGGTTGTCAGCTGCATATAAGTCTCCGCTGCCAAATTTTTGAATAGACTGGCCCCAGTATTGAAGCCGGCGGGAGGCGGCAGGGGGGAACAGTCTGCCTGAGAACACTAGTTGTGATGTTTTGGTCCGAAATAGGATGCAGGCCAGTGATAAGGGGCTGAAAATTGGGGGGAGGAGAGCTCCCAACAAACGTCCTCCCATCAGACCCGAGGTCCCAACCAACAGCGGTAACACACACCCCGTTGTTAAAACCAATCAACTAAAACCAGTAAAATACCATTATTTTACAATAATCCGATGCCTTCAAGTCAATTAATTTATTTCACAGTAAACTAAGTCAATGAAATACCACTAAAATCAAAATATTCATTGCATTTGGCATAATTACAAGACAAGTGGAATAGTCTAGAGACAGTGTCCTCAGTGACAAGATCATGGACTAGGAAGGTGACTCCAGGGCCCCCTCCCAGACCCCTCACTGGCTGAGACGCTGGCCGTCTCATTCATTGCTTTCCTAACAGGTGATATGGGGACACAGGGTATGGCATGGGGCTGGGTAAATGGCATAGCACTCTTCAGATATGTGTTGTAGGCATTAGAGTCCCGAGGTGGAAAAAAGGTTTCCACTCAAGTTTACTGCATGCAAATGGAGAACTGTGTTAAGAAGGATTCTGAGGCTAGATCTAAGGTCAGTGGGTTGAACTCAGAGATCAGTCAGCAATGTCTGCCATGGTTGTGGAGACTTGAATTAAAGAAATGACATAAACTCCCCCTAAAAACAACACATCATCACCCTCCCAAAATTTTACGATTATTTTCTTTATAAAAGTCTCCAAAAAGTGAGACCTTCGGTAACATGTTCCAGGCATTAGCCATTCTCCACAGGAAATTTTCTCTCCGCAGTTTAATTCTTGTGCACTTTCCAGGGAAGGCCCAAATCCCGTCCTTCTTTACTCCAGACTTGATACCCTAATGGAATGTGTCTTTCTATTTTCTCAGGCCTCCTCCTCTTCCAAACAGGACACAGAGATGTGCAGTCTTCAAAGAATTTTTCATGTTCTTACAAAAAGGCAAAGTTTCCCATCTGCCTGGAGGTTTCTTTTGGGCCACAGCCATGGGAATCACAGAGAGCCCCACGACACTCCCGCAAGCTCCCTGACATATGGACTCCACCCTGGCCAGGGAGCAAGGACCCCTGCTCTGCACTTGGCCCCAAGACCCACAGCCCCCTGGCGGGCGGCTGCTCCCCAAGCCACCCCCTCCTGCTCACAGAGCTGTCGCTGCTTGGAAGGCCCATGTCTGCCGCCCTGGCCACAAGCAATGCACGCTCCCCGTCCATTGCCAGGGGCCGCGGTGCCAGCCCCACATCGAGAGCCAGATTGTGGTGGTCTGTCTGTGTTTGTTGAAATTGGGCCGGGAGAAACGGCCTCCTAGTCAAGACTGCCTGGAATGTGCGCCCGAGTGCTGTGCAGACGGCTCTGTCAGCAAGCTCAGGAAACGGGCTGGAAGGGCTGGGACAAGGCCCAGGTCTGGACCAGCTCGCCCAGCAACACGCTGTCGGGGAGGGAAAGCTGAGGGACTGCACCAAGACAGAGGTCCCTTCTGTGTTGATGCCACCCTGCCCTCTCTCAGTTTGCAGCGTGAGGCCCCAATTACCTTCACCAAGCAGAAAATCTAGTAGGAAGCCTTGATTTTATGTGATCACTGGGGCTTATTCCAGAAGGAAAGGTGAATCAGGCCGACTCTCTGGAGCAAAGCCTCTCTTCCCCAAGGCGCAATCTCTGAACAGCCCCCCGCCACACACACAACCCTCACCTTAACATAGCAACAAAACAACACTAGTTATAATGAAAGAAGTTCCCATTTATCGAGCACTTACTAGGGAGGGTACATGCCCTGAAGAGTGATATTCAAAATACTTAGCAAACAGCAAGCCACAGGCACCAGCTGATAAGAACACACTGGAAACAGGTCTTAGAAGCCCCTACTATGCCAAACGTCGCCCTTTAGCATGAGGAGATTGGCCAGTCCTGGGGGCATGGCAGGGGCAATAGGAGGGCACTTGGGGCCCCTGGGCAGTGGTCATGTATGAATGACTATGACGAAACTTCAACATTGAACCGCAGCCATGATCCCAGCACCTTGCGCCTGTGCGCCAGCCCCAGTGAGAAGCGCCTGTGCAAGGGGATCCTCAGAGTGCCCCAACAATTCTGCGTCACCCTGTGTGCACCAGTCGTCCCTCCCGTGAGAGGTGGGGCTTGTGCCTGTTTCCTTGACCCTTGGCCAACAGAAGGTGGAGGAAGCGACATCTGGGTGGTCCGAGCCCAGGTATTAGAAAGACCTGGCACTCGGAGCCCTGAATCTCCTTGCAGGAACGACTGGCCATGTGAAGAGGCCCTGAAGAATGAGTCACCACATGGGGACAGGCCAACACCGAGGAGCCACACTGCTTGCCTTGCCTTAGCCCCTGCTACCACCTCGGAGACAACTGGAGAATAGGGCCTTATGAGGGGCTCCAGTTGGACAAGAACCAGGCAGCTGAGCCCCCCTGGCCCATGGAGTTAAGGGACTCAATAAAAGGCTGTTGTTTAAGCCCCAACATGTGGGGATAGTTCGTTACATAGCACTAAATGACCAGAATGCTACCTGACCTGACATGTTCTTTTATTTATTATCACTGTGAGGTGGGTGTTATTATACCCATTTTACAGACTCTAAGAGGTTAAGGAATTAATCCAAAACCACACTAGGTCCTGGCCGTGTAGCTCAGTTGGTTAGAGCATCATCCCAATACACCAAGGTTGCAGGTTCGATTCCTGTTCTGAGCACAAACAAGAATCAGCTAATGAGTGCATGAATAAGTACAACAACAAATCAATGTTTCTGTCTCTTCCTCTCTCTCTATAAAATCAATAACTAAAAATGTTTAAAAACCCCACTAAATACTCAAGGCCAGCATGGCCGGTCCTCTGACCCCCTAAACCATCCTAATTTACAGACCAACCCATAAGCTCCTCTCACTTACAGACTCCCGTGCTTCACCAAATCTCCAGATAGCATCTGCAGGACCTGTGATTTCTGCCCATCAGGGCATCTTGGCCGTGGGCAGCATCCTGTGCCATTAGAACCAGCAAGCCCACCTCTGTCCCAAGGGTAGCCTCCCTCCCTTTTTGAGAGCTCACGCTATCCCCATCTGAGTACCTTCTCCTGGGAAAGCCGCCGGCCACGTGACGAGCTCCGTGGGTATATTTAGCTGCTGGGAGACTTCTCAGGATGGCAGTGTTGATCCTGGACCCCGATCCGGCCTGCGTGGAAGAGCCACATGCACTTTTCTCACTGCCCATTCTTCATGCTTTGCACACGCACTGCGCAAGCTTCCTCTGAGAAATGTTGTATAACATTTATGAGCTGTATTCCTGTCGGTGCTAATGAAACTGGAAAAAAAAGTCTCATTTTTTTCCCCGCTGCAAAGTACTTTTCCATATTTTTCTGTCTTTGTTATGAAATCGCCCCAGCTATGTTAGTTAATTATTCAAAACAAAACTGCCCAGAGAGACTGAATTCATGCTGTCAGAGAGCCAAGTGTTTTTATTCCTGTTGTGCAGTGGTTCCTGCCTCCACCCAGCTCTCCCCTCGGCCCTCATTAGGGTGATGGATGCCCCGTGTAGGCAGTGACTGGCTGGAGAGCAGGAGAATAGCACATCATTCCCATCCTTCATGATCCTGCCTGGCCCTGTTCTCCCGCTTTCCTGTGCTTGTCCTTCAAGGTTCTGTGGAACTGCTACCTCTGCCAGGAAGCCCTCAGGGGCCTCTCCTTCCTCTTCACCTACCATGTCTTCATTGGCTCCTGAACTCCTGTCTCTAATCTTTTATTTCTTAAGTCTAGTCTTCTCAGCTATATCCTATGCTCCGAAGTTCGATCTCATGCAGATGGCATCACTGTCATTGGAGCCCAGCACCCACCCAGCACTTCCCGTGGATTATCTCATGCCATAATACACACAGGACACCCCCATTTTGCAGAAGAGAACCTGGGGCTACAAAAAGGTGAGCCATCAGGCATAGCTGAGAAGTGAGCCCAGGTAGCCTCTGTCATTAACTATGTTAGCCATTAGTAATCCATAACCCTAACTGAGTCGCAGGTCAAAAGAAGAAAAAGTCAAGAGCACAATCTGAATTTCACCTGCAAACGAGCAACAGAGAAAAAGAACGCTCGTTGATGGTGATATTCAATGCTGGACAAGCTGTGTTGTGATAGACCTCCATTACCTTGCCCGTGGTAGTCAAAATTAATACAAACATTTGCATTTTCGTTTTGTTGACAACATAGTGCAAGAATTCTAAAATTAGCCAAAAGGTTTTACTCACTAACTCCTGCTGTTCAAATATCTCCTAAAGAAATGAGCAAGATGTGGGTAATGATGTATTCACAGCAGTGCCCACTGCAGCATCACTTGCAACAGCAAAAACTTGGAAAGGGTCTAAATAAACAGCAATAGGGCCTGGCTGGGCAGCCCAGTTGGTTAGAGCATCGTCCCGATACATCAGGTTTGTAGGATCAAAACCCTGGTCAGGGCACATGTAAAAATCAACCAGTGAATGCATAAATAACTGGAACAACAAGTCGATGCCTCTCTCTCTCTCTCTCTCTCTCCCCCTTCCTCCCGCTCTTTAAAATCAATAAATATAAAAAATATTTAAAGATAGGAAAAAATAAATACCAATAGTGACTGGGTATGGAAAGATAGTGGATGCTATTATTTCTTTTATTTTTCTGTATTTTCCAGATTCCTCCAAAACTCATATATTGCTTACAGAATCAGAGGAAAAATCAACAGCACTTTCGAGGCAAAGCTGGGGCACAGGTCATCTCCTTCCTGTTGGCAGAGAACAATCTTTCTGGAGGGCATTTTGGCAGCATGAGTTCTAGCTCACAATTCTCCTTCTAGGAATGTGTCCTGCACAAATCCTCAGACACATGCACCGAGATTCACGCGCAATTAGAGTCACTGAAGCACAACTTGTAAAGGCAAAAGACTCCAATCAACCTAAAAGTTCACCCAAAGGAAATGGTTAAATAAATCATGGTACATCCATACAAACGAATACTCTGCAGTAAAAGAAAGAAATGGAGCTAGAACATGAAAAATTGGCTGTGATAGATCGTTGAGGGAAAAAAGCAGGTTGTAGACCTATGTGTATAGCATGGTCCCATTTGTGTAAAAAAAGTATAATATATGATTGTTTATAGAGACATTGGAAAGTCTAGAAGGATATACATCAAGCTCTTAGCCTAGGGTTACCTGGATGGGGAACAAATTGGAAGAACTAGAAACTTTTATGTTTTACTTAGCTTTATATTGCTTGAATTGTTTCCAAAAGCGCTATTGCTTTAGGCAAGTAAATATATTCTTTTACTTTCTGTTGTAAAAAACTTTGAACATGTGCAAAAATAGAAAGATCAGTGCAATTAACCCCAATGTACCCGTTGCCCAGCTTCCAGCTTCAAAAATGATTAGTGTAATCCTGGCCTGGTAGCTCAGTTGATTGGATCATCCCACACACCAGAAGGTTGCAGGTTTGATCCCTGGTCAGGGCACATACAGGAGGCAACCAATAGATGTTTCTCTTTCACATCAATGTTTCTCTCTCTTGCTCTCCCCCCCCCATCAATAAAAATATCCTTAGGTGAGGATTTTAAAAATAATCAATATAAACTAAAAATAAAATAAAATTTAAAAAAGGACCAACTTCTGTCTGATCTTCTTTCCTTTTTCCCGTATACATCCATATTTTAGTGCTATTATACACCTGGAAAAGAATTTCCAATTGCTTGATGCCACCAATTACCTACTCTGTTCATATTTCCAACTTCTCATAATATTATAAATCATTTCTAATGATTTGTTTGAATCATAACACAAATAAGGGCCACAAATTACAATCATTTGATAAGACTTAAATCTTTTTATTAGATTATTGATTATCTACGTAATATACACACAAATATGTATACATGTATGTACATGCGTGTACGTGTGTGTATATATTTGCATATGTGTGTGTGTGAAGTGGGTGATGTGGTTATCCCCATTGAAAAGCAGGGAAACTGAGGCACAGAGAGTCTAGGTAACTTGCCCTGGGTACACACGTTTGTACAGACAGAGGAAGAGAACGACTGAGGAAGAGGGATTGACCGAAGGGCCCGGGCCGTTTGTCCGATGGCATTTCCCGCAGTCTGGCTTGGGCTGTGGGAAATGGTGTGGTGCAGCCTGTTCTTCCATCCTTCGTGTATCCTGTAAGTCGGTGGTTAGAACAGGAGGGCCAATCAAGTTCAGGTGCGATGTTTTAGGCAAGATTGCTTATGAGACTCTTCCATCAAGAGTCTCTTGTCTCCGTTTTGCGACGTTAGTTGTGTTGACGCTTACAGCTGATAAACCACTGGCTGGTGGTGATGTGTTCGGCATGGCTCCATGCACCGTTCAGAATGAAACCAGCCTCTCGCCACCAAGCAGCGGCTGAGATAGCAGACACATAGGCTGGCTAGGATCCCAGGAAGCTTTCAACAACCTTGGTTCTTTGCTTCCAGCTCCCTTAAGCTTGATTCCATGAGCCCCAGAAGCGTGGGGAGATGGCACACACCCTGCACTCTCAGTGTGCCCTTTTGCTCGTCGCTCAACCTTGTCTGAGCTGCCACAACATGGAATGACGCTGTCCTGTGCGCTAACCATGTGGAAGCACTTTGGAGGCTGAAACTCTATGGGGAAATAGGAGGGAAGGACTTATTTATACAGGTGTTTCATCTGGAAGTCAGAGGCAACTCGGTAAAAAGGATGATTTCACAGGCCCTGGGGCAAAACTGAGGGCCTCTAATCAAGGCTCTTTCATTTTCTTGTTGTGTGACCCAGGGCAAGTTACCTGCCTTCTGTGTGCCTTAGTTTCCCTGCTGTTAAGTGGGGACAACTGGATCACCCACGTCCTAGGTAGTAGCGAGAACTGGATTAGGTAACATGTGTGAATTGTTCTGAACTGCACTGGCACAGGAAATGTACCTTCTATTTCACGACCTGAGGGAGGGCCCAGGGGCGCACCATGGACAGCAGGCCCTGCACACTGCATGGCGGGCAGCTGGGTGATGAGAAGTGTTCGGTTCCGGAATCAGCCAGTCACAGCCACGGCTGCTTCTACCTTTGTGACCTTCGGCAACTAACTCACCTCTCCCCGCCTCAGTTTTTGTGTGTGTAACGTGTGATGAAACCCAAGCCTCAGGGGGTGCTGCAAAGACTTGACAACAGTTTCGGATTACTTTGCTCCAAGCGCTCAGTTCCAGGTTTGTTCTGCCTTTACTGCATTTTGTGTCACAGCCGCCTCAGAACTGGCCAGGTTTTACACCGCGTAAGGCTGCCAGCAGGACGCCATGCACGCAGGCTACCTGTCCCTTATTTGAAACTCTGGGACCAAACGTGTTTCAGAGTTTGGGGGTTTTAGAAAGGCAGCGAGGTGTATATCCTGGGCTTGGGCAACACCTGCGATCAAGAACGTTGGCATTTCTGCAGTGAAACCTATGAGCATCCCCCACTAAGTGGGGTAAAGGAAGCCCTAAACGCTCCTCAGTTCAGGTCAAATGTTGCCACTGCTACAGCAGGGCTTTGACCAACTTTGTTATGTTCAATGTTGTTTCATTGTAATGCTGATGATATTCCACAGGAACTTAACTTTTGTTTATATCAACTAGCTTATGGTCTCATTGGTCTCCTTACCTATTGTCTCCCTTAAAGTCACAGAACCTAGCCGCAACATTAAGTGAGGACTTCACGGCAGTTTCAGCAAACTTAAAAAAAAAATATTTCACGATCTTTTGGGCGTGTACTGGCAGTGTAAATGTCCAAGAGACCACACCTCAGGACCTGGCCACAAGGATATCAGACCAACACGCAGCCTTCAAGACCCCTGCACCCTTTCGCAGATAAGACTCTGAGGAGCCCAAGCTTGGGTAATCCTTTGGACTGTAGCGCGAGGTGGGCAGAGACAGTGTCCAGAAAGGCTGAGGTAAGGGGTGGGGAAACAGTCTTTACCACCATCGGTCCCTTCATCCAGGCGCACATTGCCAGGGTGATACTGGGGTCCCTGAGCTGCCAGGAGCCAGCCGGAGGTTCTGTGGCCTCCAGCCTCCCTGAAGGCCCCTGGATCCAGTTAGTAGCAGGACTGTATTAGGGGCATTCAGTGGAATCTCGACTCCTGTCATCCTGGCGCCCCTACTTCCTTCTAGGTGAGACCCTACCTCCTCCGATAAACCATTTCTCTCTCCTTTCTCTAACGCCTTCTTCTACGAAAGCAGCCATGTTCTTCTGTGACTCCGCCTCCATGGCCTCAGCCGATTGGCCCAGGGGAGAACCTATGACCCAATCAGAGTGCTTCCCTGACGATTTTCACAGTATTGGGAGGAGGAGCAGGAGCTGCCCCTCTCACGTTGGGGCTATTAAGAGCTAGGAGGTGAATGGCTCCAATGCTGTCACTTCTGCTATTTTGGAGAGGAGAGGAAAAAGTGACGTGAGATAGAAATGGTTGTGGGAGCAATAGACCTTTCTCAGGTTTCCCTGGCTGAGCTGACGCAGAGACCCAGGTCCACTCCTGCCCTTTGCATGGCTTGGATTTCATCCTCTCAATAAATCCCCATTTTTACTTAATTTTAATCAAGCTGGGGTGGGAACAGGGTGTGGGGGAACAAAGGGTCCCAGCAGCTGGCCATGAGCAGCTATATGGCTTGTAAATGAAAGCTGTGTTGGAGAATAAACCCCTGCTTCTGTATTTGTTCAGGAGGTTGGGGGTGGGGGTGAGCACACCTTACCCCCAAACCCACCCGGCACCTGTTGAGAAACACTGACCCCATTGCAGAGTTTGGATTTACACGGACTCTGTATAACACCTTATAAAGAAAGCCACTGGTGCAGAAGATTAAAGAACACCATTAAGTTGGTTGTTTTATTTCTTCTGAGACTGAACGAATGCTGGAAAAGTGCAAGGAAACATTGCTGAGTTATTTACTCTCTGTTACCAGGGGCTGTGCATCGCCTCACACAAGCAGCCCCAGTTGGGTCACGGTGGTGGTTTATAGGGTGTAAATGTTGTGGGGGAGTCAGCACCATCCTGGAGGGAAGCTCAGAGCAGTCGCATGGGTCTGAATGGAAAGTCAGTGCCCATAAAAGCTTGCGGGGGCGGCCTGGCCCTGGTGGGACCATGAAAGAGGTCTACCCCGCTCCATGGAGTCCCTGCCATTCCTGGCTGGAATATGTGTCAGGGCTCTGCCCACCTGGGCTGCACCCTCTCTTTATGGAGTTCTGCAAATCCCTTTCTGGAGCATGTGTTTCAAGGAGAAAGCAGCCCCTTTCACTGCTGGCTGCCGCGTAGTGTGAGAGGAAGGAGGAATTTCACTCTGGGACTGAAGAAGCTTTGTCCTACTTGTGAAGCTATATGGGTTTCTGGCCTCCCTTTTTGTAAGCTCGCTGATTATCTGGCTTTGGAGAGCAAATGGATCTTGGTAAAACCTCTAGGAGCTGAGCGGGCAGAAACTGACTCGAATTAGCTTGAGCCAAAGAGAGGGCTTTGTGGTAGGTGACATGGGTAGTTCATGAGACACTCAGGTCTCAGATTAATAAACCAGGAACAAAGGCCTTCAGAAATCAGGGCAGACACCCATGGTCTCTCCCTCTCTTCCCTGGCCCCACCACGAGAGTCCTCATACATGCGTCTCGTGTTCTTGTGTGGGTGTCTTCTGCCTCTGCAGACCTGCTTTCTCTGGTTCTCTGTGGACATGGCAGAACAGAAGTGCCCTGTAGCTGCCAAGTGATATGCCCATTATGCAAGCTACTCCCAGAGAGTAGTGCCTTCGAATCCCAAGTTTCTAAGTGAGAGAATTTAATTGGCCAACCTATAGTCAAATGTCCATCCTTCAGCCCAAGTCCTCATGACCAGGATCACAAAGAAGTCGCCACCTGGATCCTTTTTCTCTTCCCAGAAGCCATTCCTACATCCAGTAGTCAACAAATACACGCTAAGCCCCTACTGTGTGCAGATGTGCGCCAAGTCAGGGGACACCATCATGAGCAAAAGAGACCTGGTTTTTCCCCTCATGATTATCTGGTCAAGGGAGACAGACAGGAATTTAATGAACTTTAGGCAGAGAAACAAATCAGGTGTGGGTAGACTAGGTTTCAGATGAGCCACTGGGAAGCCATAAGGAGGCTGATGTCTGGAGGCTACCTGAGTCCTATTTCTACCCCTAAGCCTCCATTCTTCATCTCTTGGCTCTTGCTAAGGATATCTTTCATCATCTACCTAGAACTCTATTCCAGAGGAGCCAAAACTCCTCTTGACTCTTAGCTCTTCCTCTGACTTTCCCACCCTCAGCCCTGGGAAACTCACCAGCATGGAGAAAAATATTTATCTTATATTTAGCCACATCCCTACCAGATGACTAACATCCCGTCCCCATGCCACAGTGAAACACAGATTCAGCACACAAGCTAAGGGATAGCAGGCTGCCACAACTAGCCAGCCCAACCACAGAAACAGGCAAAGAAGGGATGTTGGACAAATTACCACAATAAATCAGCGACCACTCCCCCACTTCCACTTTGCCTGTTAAGGCACAACTTCAAATCTGTCTCTATGAGTCCTTCAGAGGAAAGCTGTGCGACAAAGATGGTATGAAAACAAGCCATACACAGAGTGTACCTGATAGGTCAGGAACTGCTCCAGGCCCTTGGCAAGGGTTAACTCAGTCAGCCACGCATCCCACCATGGCAGGTACTATTATCCTGCCCATTTTATTGATGAAGAAACAAAGGCACAGAGAGGTGGAGCCTCCCAGCCACCATCACACAGCCAGGGGATACAATCTGTTTTCAACCCATGATTGGCCTTCTGAGTCCCCACTTTTCACCACTGTGGTCTCTTGCCTCTTACAAGGTATCCCACAAATGCAGCCCAGATAGACTAGGTTGCTGTTTTGCTAATTATGTTCCCTCATCAAAGGATGTCACCTGTGATGAAGGAGCTCTGGGTGGAAGACCCGCCAATGATCAGGGTCAAAGAGCCCACACATTCAGCATTTGGGATCTACCTTGTTCTGAAAGCTGCGGCAGGGGATCCCAACTGTAGCTCTGTTAAGTGAGAACTTCCTGGAGCCTTACCTCTCACATGCTGACCCTGGAGGGGGTAGAGAGGGGAGGAGTGGAAGCGAGAGTGAATGAAGGTGCCAACCAGGACCCACCTGCCCCTTTGCAGGATTCCAAGCCTGAGGGGGCCTGATCTGGGGAAGGAAGAAGTCTTCAATTGGATTATGCTTTGGAGTTTTGACATTATCCTGGACTGGACTTCTATTGCCTGGAGGAAAAGTCTACTTTTTATTTAAAAGTGGCCAGAAAGGGTATGGAGTTGCCCAAGATTTCACCCAGAGGGAGAGGGAACAGCATGTTGGGAGAGAAGGTTTCAGGGGGGTGGCATTCAAGAACTCACTCGGTAAATGAGTTACTTCATCATGTGATAAAGGATTCCATGGGCAAAGACATTTGGGGAAAGCAGGTTTATCAAAATTAAGCCAGTTTGGGGGTCATTTTTTCTGACAAACTCATTGGCATTGAGTAAATTTCTATTTTTATTTCTATCATTTTCTTTCAAGTTTGACTCTACTCTTACATGAAAAATATCCAAACATATAGTAACAGAGACCCAAACAAAAGCACACTCCCCTGGAAAATCGGGACGTCTCTGGGCAGACCTGCTGACAGTGCCCAGCACCACGCCAAAAGGACACTCCGCATTCTTTTTTGTCTATTTTGAGCCTTTGGATAATTATATTAACAAATTAATTTATGGAGTATTTTGCAAAGTGTGTTCTATAGGACTTTAGTTTCAAGATGGTGGGGGGAAATGAGTGAAAGGATTTCTGTGGTTAAATCAATGTGGAGAAAGAAAGTTAAATAAAGTCAAGCCATGATGTCATTCACAACTTCCTTCTGGGAAGAAACTGACATTTCTGATAAAATGCTTAAGCGATTTTCACACAAACTTTGAGTTGATCCTCAGTGAGGAATCAATGATTGTCAACCAATTATTCTTTCTTTCTTGTGTCCATGCTAAAGCTGTGAGAGATGGAGGAAGCTTTTAGTCTTCACTTTACGTGGTTTTGTAATCTTTGAATTTTTTGCCATAGGCATGTATTATTTTAACAAACGTTCTTAGAGATTTAAACATATATCATGGCCAGGTTGTGGAAAAGCTTAAATGCCAAGTGGGAGTATATGGAAATTATCACGTGAGCAATAGGGAGCCATGGAAGGTCTTTGTGCCAAGAATTTTCTGGACTAAAGTGTCATTTTTAGAAGATTTACCTTGAACTAGTGATTCCCTCCCCCTTGCCTGACTGTGTTCTCCTAAGCTTTTCCTAAAATGAGGTTTGGATATTGCAGTCTTTCCATGTGAAAATTCAGAATAGATTTAAATAGAAGGTGACTATTAAGAAAAAGTGTGGAACTTTTCTTAATAGGTAAATAGGTAAAAAAGGATTACTGGATTTCAAAGGATTACTGGATTACTGGAATCAGTGAAATCGATTGTTGGTTGACTCGACTCGAGTGAGTCACTTCACTGGACACGTCACTGGAATGCTGAGAACTGCCCAGGACACCCTCCAGAGCCACCGTCGTCTCCGAGGAGGCCGTTTACCAGCTGTGTCTTACAGAACCCTGAACAGTGCAAATGGTTCTTGTCCACAGAAGCACAAATAAATTCTGTCTGTAGAGATCCAATTCATTTGCCCCATAGGAAAGATGGTTCCAAACACACCTCTTTTGCCCCGAAGATTTAAACTAGGTGTGTATCTATTCGGGACTTCCTTTCACTTTTCCTAATTCTCTATCGACCTATCTGTTCTTCACATTCACCTTTAAGCCGGCTTTAACATCTTACCAACTTATTAGTGATCTAAGGAGTAAAATTTTCTGTATGTTTGCATTTCATACTTTGAAAGTCATGATTCTATCTTTTGAAAATTATATTTTTACAAGGCCGATTCAGAAGGGAAGGAAGCAGACAAAGGCTCTGCTCCACGGTCCTCTGCCTGGAGAAGGATTAGAGGTGACAGGGCCGAGGGTCGGAGTGCTCGATGACGCAGCACGGGAGACAGCCAGGGCCGGAAAGGGGAGATGTGATTTGGAAATAGTTCAGCAGCCAGTTGGGCATGGAATGGCAGGGGACCGTTCCAGATGTGGCAGAATGGGGTGGGGGGGGTGGGGGGGGGACCAGATGAAGAAAGAACAGGGAACAAGAGAAAATCTGATTATCAGATGTGCAAATCGCTTACAGACATGTTTCCGTAACTAAATGATGCTAAACAAGGCAGAAAGAATGAAGAAAAATGAAGAGTTGAGAGGACTGGATGTGGGGAAACTTGTTATTCTTGAATCTGAACAATGAGGTGTTTTCTTAAAAGATAATCAGATAAGGGAGCAAAAGGAAGACTTGTTCCAAGCTGCGCCCGAGCCCCTGATCATACAATATTTACGTTCGATGGAGAAGCTAATGAAATTACAGGTCAATGATCAGGGGAGCAATGTTTGCCTGTTAACACCCTCCTTACCCAGGGACAGAACGGGCAGGCTGTGTTTTGAATAATAATAATCCAGAATGGAATGGGGAACGGGTCAGTTTTTGGGAGCGGATCCAGGCTCTGAGGGGCTTTTCAGCGTGAAAGTAGCCTCAATGGGGAAGAGAAGGGAGGCACCTGGAGTCCTTTTCCTGGACTTCAGCATGGCTCGGGACTCGGGCTCTGGGATCCTGGTGCCCCAGGCTGTCACCCACTGCAGCACATGGTGGGCAGGACAGGAAAGGGCATCTGCCAGAACAGGGTGGGCTCGTTGCTCCAACCCCTCAACACCTCTGTGAGGTTGGGAGAGACTTTCCTGGACAGACAGGGCCTGAACCATTTCACTTACTGTGAACACAGAGCAGAACAATGCTTCAGGCTGAAAAATCTCTGCTTGCTTTTTTTTTTTTTCCTAACATAATGCAACTCTCTTGGTTTAAAATTCACATATAGCATAAGAGGTACCAACTTCCAGTTATAAAGGAAATAAGTCACGGGATGTAATGTACAACATAGGGCGCATAGTGAATAACATTATAATTTTGTGTGGTGACAGATGGTAACTAGATTAATCATGGGGATCATTTCATAATGTATATAAATATTGAGCTATTATGCTGTACATCTGAAACTGACAGGTATTGCGTACATCAATAAAAAATAAAACTCATATACAGGGACCACAAGGAGTACAGGATGTGGGCTGAGCTCAGAGATCTTAAAGTCAGAGCTCCAATTCTCACAATATCTGTTTGCCTTCCAACCCTCAGATCCCTCATTTGAAAGGGGGTTCACACCCCCAGACCTGAACTTGCACTGGCTTACACTGAGCTCGGCAGCAATAGCAAAGTAAAACACACAAGCGACACCATATGGGAGATTCCTGATAATCATGTCTTAAATTTGTCTTTGGTTTTGTCACATTGTAGTCTTTTCATTTGTAAAACGAAATGACCGGGATGTAGCAGGAGGGGAAGGAAAAATAATTTCTATAATATTTAAATAGTAGTAGCACT
Organism: Glossophaga mutica; assembly: GCA_039655065.1. NCBI lineage: Eukaryota > Metazoa > Chordata > Mammalia > Chiroptera > Phyllostomidae > Glossophaga > Glossophaga mutica. Next base: position 30,189,393 of record CM077315.1, read on the forward strand.
TAACTATGTCTCCGGCACTGTCTACTTAACCCTCGCAACAAATCTGTGTGTTTGGTGCCGTCACTGTCTCCATTGGACAGATGGCGATGTCAAGGCCCACAGGGCTAGGAATCTGCCAGAAGGCAAGTGGGATTGGAACCTAGCAGGCAGCCTCGGGAACGACAGGCCCCTTCCGTGCAGAGAGCATGCCAGCAGAGACAGGGCAGGCACAGCCCTGCACAGACCAGGCCCTCTCAGCCAGGCGAGGGCCCTTCTGCACACCAGGTCAGAACTCCCCCTCTCTGAGCTGAGTTAGGGGGCCCCCGAAAATGCTCACAGGAGGCCTCTGTTTCCTGCACTTTCCAACTTGCATTAAGACAGATCTGTTCTGTGGCCAGGAACCAACTGCCTCTTCGTGGCGCAGGAGAATTCCCCAGCTGCTTTTATTAAGAAAAACTAAATGCGATGTGAAAGCAGCGATACCTTGGCCCAGCTGGCAGTGCGTCCGTTGTGGGCAAAGAGAAAGACAGATTTCAGCTGCGACAGACAGTTTGTCTCCTGCCCAGGGAGAGAGCCACACCAGCCACCAGGTAGGGGTAGGGGACCAATTAATTCATAAAGTCAATTTTCGAGGCCCCCACTGGCAAAGGCAGTGTCTATGCACAGAGTTTTCCGTTTGTGCGAGGAGCTGCGGCAAAACGGACAGACAGAGGGGTCGGGAAGTCAAGTCAGGTTCAGGGATTTTCCTGAGTGCCAGGAGCTGCCTGGGAAAGCTCACCAGCTTCATGAGCAGTGTGTCCCCTGAGAACGTGGGAAGAGTTAAGCCAGTGTCTGGAGATCAGGGCAAGAAGACATCCCCAAAAGACAGGGTTTGGGCTCACAAATTATGCTTCTGTGTGGAGCCTCGGAACGCCTGGGCTCGGCTCAGCCGAGCTAACAGAAAGACCTTTCATGAAGCTCTCAGGAGACATTTCAAAAAGAGAAAAGTAAAGTAGAGCCTTTCAAGGAAGAAAGTTCAGCCCTCAGCAAAAACGGGTTTGGGTTTTTTTTTTTTTTTTTTTTAGAAAAATTTAATCAATTTTTGCGGTTTCAATAAAAGCAAAGGGTTTTGTGGTTTTTCCCTCAAATTTTTCACCATTTTCCATAAAAACAAAAGCCAATCTTTGAAACCATTTCCCCCCCAATGAAAGGGGCAACGTTTTGCCCGGGGACAATTTCTTGGAAAAACATCTCCGCAGCATTTCAGCTTTACGATGGCTCCGCTGGAGCCTGAGAAAGCCGTTGGCATGCTGTCCATTGTCTGCGCTGGGCAGCTTTCACCTGCCTCCAGATGTGCATGCCTGGGACCCCAGAGATGTGCTTCTGTTGGAAAATTTACTCCTGACGAGAAGAAAATCTTTTTTATTTCAAGAGGTTAATTTAGAATGGAGCCATTTTAGTTTCAAGGGAGTCATACGTGAAGGTCTCAGAGTGACTTCTGATACACAAGGGTTGTCCTTGAACAGTTCTAACTGCAGAAGACAAAAAAAAAACGCTCCCTCTGATTCCCATGGCAGTCCCATGAGTAGAACTGTCATAATGGATATCTAAAAGGATACGGATTTCCCACTTCTACTTTACAGATGAGGAAACCGAGGCCCGGAGAGGCTGTGGGACCTTCCCCGAAATACAGAGATTATTGGCAGAGCCAAGATTCTGATCCAGGTCTCTTCACCTCCAGCCGGTAGTTTAGGGTTTGGGTGTTTTTCTTTCATGTCTCATATTCCCTCTCAGTAAGATTTACTTATTTTTATCAGTTCTTAATTCCTACAACAATTACCATCTGTACTTTTGCCAGCAAGCTTTAACATTTTTTGACCACTGGGAACTGAAGGTCAATAACTTCTAGCCTCTTAGATTTGAACTTCAGCAAAAAAAACTTCAAATACTCACAAAAATCTTCCTTTCAGACTGGGATCAAGAATGTTCCAGGAACTTTTAAGGGATCATCTTGGTAAAGCAACCTAAGACTATCACCCCTCCTAGACTTCCACTTCCCCACACTTAGCATCGGTAACGAGGGTCTCTTAGTTTCACTCTTTGCCTTGGCTGCTAGGAAGCTCGGAGCTAAGTTTATCTTCTATAGTCTCCCTCCACTTGGATTTGTTTATATAATTTATCTGTATCTCTGTACCTTTATTCTCTTCACTGTTGCCTTTTATTCAGGATTAATGGTTTTTATGCTTTGTATTTTATGTTTAAGTAAATTATTTCAAATTCCTTCTGAAAGTAGGTAAAGAATAAATAGTCAATTAAATAAATACTGGCTCTCTCAGGTTTCAAAACCAGTAACAAAATTACTTGATGACAGATAGCTGATTGCAAGGGAAACGCAAAAGTAAATATAAAAAGAACTTCCCTCCAAAATGCCAGCAAAAGAAAACCAATATGTTATTGGTCAACTTTTCAGAAACACAAAGGAAACATTCTCCCTCTAGGATGTCTGAACTGGTGAGATGGCCGAGCCTGTCAACTCCAATTCTATCACTTCACAGATGAGGAACCTGAGGCCCAGAGAGGGCGACTGACTTTTCCAAGGCCACACAGCGTGGAAGTGGTGAAGTCAAGATCTGAGCTCTTCCAAAAATATCACTTCCTTCTCCGCAGACATTCTTGGTTCCACCAGACCACGTGAGACAGACTTGAGAATTTAATTCACCAATATGAGTTTTGGGGCTTAGCATTTTTCAGGCCAGCTAAAAAGCTAAATTTTTTTAAAAAGGGGTTAGTTTCTACTCCATGACCTATGCTAATGGACAAGCTGTGTGTGTATGTGCACATGCGTTCAGGTACCTTTGTTGACGTAAGATAGATGAGCTAAAATCCAATAATCTTTACAGCTAAAATTTAGAAAATTATGGATAAAACAAGCTGTCATACCCATTCAATGAACTTTTTTATCCAATCAGTATTCAACAAGTGTCTCCTTAGGTACACAATGTCATGAAGGGGAGGGAAGCAATAAACAAAGAGTTTAAAACGTTCAACCCCTGCAGAGCCCCAAGTCCTACCCCAGGAAGCTGATGACTGAGAAAAAAAAATTTGGGTCCAGCCCTCTACCTGGAAATAGACTCTAAACTGCTGGATATTGAAGCAAGAGAAAAACCCACACCCTGTCTACGAAATCAGTATCCTTCTGAACAGAGGGAAGGAAAGCTTCGGTTTCCATAAGCCGTTGCTTTTGTAAGGTGAATGAAAACAACACGGGCATTTAAACTCTCCCAGAGCATGAGGTATCACAGGAATGTGTGGCTGCAGCCTGGGAAGCTGGGCCTCCCTGTGCCCGCACTCGGCCCCCCTGTCTTCTCGAAATCCCGCTTCAGTGTCTGCTGAAAACTTAATGTTGAATTAAATGGCTTCCCCGAAATCTGGGACCCACAAAGACAGGCTTGGGACCTAGAACATTAGTTTTCTGTGTGTTCGTGGAGAGGGATTGATTTAAATATGTTGAGAACGTCTTAGTGGTAAAAGCGAGTGGATTTTTTTTTTTAAGGAAAATTTTATTGGGAATATTTTTTCCCCTTAGGTGTGAAATTTGGCAGGTAACTACATTCTCTGATGGACTGTTGAAGACTCGGTTAATTAGAAATAAGATTTGGGTCCAAGGTAAACATCTTGAGCCCACTAAGTCTTCTTAGGATGTTTGTCTGAAATGCTTCTGAAAATAGTATAGCTTTCTATAAAGAAATATTAACCAGTGTTCATAAACGGAGTTGACTACGTTCTAACCCAGCCCTTACTAAATTGGTATTAGAGGAGGGATTAGGCTCTGATTTTATTTGAAAATCCCAAGAGGAAAAGCAACTCCGACCACTGCTTGCTTATCCATTTTTCAGAAAGAAGGCAACGGGAGTCTCTTCCTTTGCCAGAGCAGGGGAGAGGGTCGAACAGGCCCTGCTGGCTTGGTTGCAGAAAGCAAGCGCAGCTAATTGCCTGCTGTTTGCTGATACAGTCGACCACATTGACAGAAGCAAACAGTGACACGTCCGTGGCATTTCATTTAGGGGACACTTAACCCTCGTTTGTGCATCCGTGCATCACACAGCCAGGGGCCACCCTCGCTTTGGGACTGGCTTGTCATCTCCATTCAATTGCCCTTATTTCTTCTCTCAGTCTTCACACTACACCATGCTAAGGGGAAGTTCAAGCCTCGCAGAATTCCCATGAGGAGCACACACTGAGGGGCACACCTGTTGATTTGGGGGCAACAACACCTGCCCCCCACCCCACCCAGCCCAAGTCCTTCTGGGCTCCTTGATGGAGGACACTGAGCCTCTGCTGAGCGCCCTCTAGGGTCCAGGCACCAGTCACCGTCATTCCCTCTGCTTCGAGGTGAATAAGCCAAGCTGAGATGTATAAAAATTAAGCAAATGGCCCTTCTAGCCACAGCGAGGTGAAAAGGGGATTTGAACCCAGACATTCGTAGAAACAGGCAAGAGAACAAAAAGGGTGGAAGGGCTGGCGATGAGGGTTACTTGGGGGGAGGAGAGGTCCTGTGCTTGAGGACACAAGTCTGGAGTGAGGTGAGAACACAGCTGGACGCCACCACTCAGAGCAGAATCCAGCCAAGTCTGAGCTGAGCAGGCCCCATTCCCAGGCCTCAGCCATGGACCCCCTCCTCATGAAATCATAACTTAAAAAGCCATATGCACAAAAGGATACATGGGCTAGCTGCAGCTCCCTCTAGCTTGGAGGAAGAATGGGGCGGTGCTGGGGCAGGGGCGGGGTGGGCTGTCAGCTCCGGGCACATGCTTCCTCCGCTGTGCTGGTGGTCACATCCCTCCTCAGCTTGTGTTCAGCCAGGAAGTGTCCTACTTTCCTTCCCTCTGATCAATGCCAGTTCTTCTCCCAGCCCCTTCTGGCTTTTACCAAAATGTGTGAGGATGGCTGAGTACACACGTGAGTGCCATCTCAGTGTAAGCTTCCGGTAATCACCAAAACTTCAACCCTGCGTGCTCGGGGCTCTGGGTTCTCTCCACACTCAGCACTTGTGATGATGCCTGGCACAGAGTGCATGCTTAATAAATATGTATTGGACAAATGGATTATGCAAAAAGATTTAGTAAAAAGTCTTTGTGAAATGATCAATCAATGAAACAGGTCTCCTGGGTCCCAGTTCCAATTCCATGAAACTGTGTCACTTCCCTGGGCCCCGAGGGACCCCATCCTGCATTTTTGCTTCTCAGACCCAGTAGCACTCTGCCTCCTTCCCATTCCAGCTCAGGGCCACAGGAGAGAGGATAAGCAGGGGCTGCTCTCGGGCTGTCCCCAAACCCTGCACTTGACAGGAGTCTCTGTGAGAGGCCACCAAGCCCAGCTGATAAGGACCAGGACTTTGCTCCATGAAGCTGACCATGTCCAGCCTGGTTGCAAGGCATGTCCTGCTGTCCCCCTGTTTCTGGAGTGTCCCCAGCTCCCAGAGCAAATGTTTCTTCATCTTCCACAGGACACAGTAGGAGGAACACCTGGCCTGGAGAAACCTCTAGACTCCTGTTTCCGAGGCTTTGGCTCTGACCAGCACGAGGCACCCTGTGAAGTGGAAGGGTCCCTCCTGCACACAGAGGGCTCACAGCCTGGTCCCCACCAGAGTGTCAGGTGAGCATCTTTGCTTTTGTGGGTGACAAGAGGAGGTGCTCCCCCTTGGATCTTGGTGCCTTTGTTTTAAAGTAATTTTCCTCTGATGCATCACAAAAATGCTTCCAGCACCTCCTTTCCTTGGTGTGTCTCCTCCCTCTCCTGTCCCTGAGGCTCCTCAGGCAAAAGCACATAATCCAGAATGATGAGTATGGACCGGGGCAGGGGGAAAAATTTTTTTTAAATAAAAGAAAGAAGAGCCGTGGGCCCCCTGTGTGCTCACGGATGAAGCGATGCTCTGCGTTCTATGTGGAGGAGCTGGGAGAGGGGATGTGAGGGGTGCTGGTGGGTGCATTCCGGAAAGAGGGAGGGAGCAGGTAGTCTCCTCTCAGTGTGGCTTCAGGACCTCCAAAAACGAACTGCATGAGGACCCCCAGGTTGCTCCAGGAAAGGTGTGCTGACCATCCCTGAGAATTTACTCATTCAACAAACAGCTCCTGAGGGCCTACCAGTTGCCCACACATAGGGTCCAGCAATGACTGTAGTGGACACAAGACCTGTCCACCAGAGATGGGGTAAGGAGGCAGGCCCTAAACACCAGTAATTAGTTACTTAGTATGTATGAGTGTCCTGTGGTTGCTATAACAGTTGCACAAACTGGGGGCTTAAAATATACAAATGTATTCTCTCATGGTTTGAAGGCCAGGAGCCCAGAATCCAGGTGTTGGCAGGGCCACATGCCCTCTGACACTTGTAGGGAAAAATCCATTCCTGTCTTTTTCACACCTTCTGATGTTGCCAGCGGTCCTCGGCACGGCCTGGCTGGTAGATGCATCTCTGCCTCCTTATCACATGGACTTCTCCTTGTGTTTCTTGGTCCCTTCTTCTTATAAGGACAGCAGTCATCGCAGTAGGGCCCATTTGAATGACATCATCTTAACTTGATCATCTGCAAAGCCTCTATTTCCAAATAAGGTCATATTCACAGGTACCTGGGTTAGAACTTGAACATATCTTTTTGGGGGACACAATTCAACCTACAACTGTGTTTGGAGAAAATAAAGCAGAGAAAGGAAGTGTCAGCATGGGGGTGAGTTGGGGGGAAGGGCAACGTGTGTCTGTGTGTCCAAAGGTGACACTGTCAGTGTTAGTGGCCTTAGTGGGCTAGCACAAGAATGCCCACCACCTCCTCAGGACCCTCGGAATTCAGAGGCCTGCTCAAAGCTCAAAGGAAAGTCACCAAGAGCCTCCCTTAGCCACCAAGACTCCTGCACCGACTTCTTGACCTCTCTCCACCCATGGGGTGTCTGTCTGGCTTTGCGGGGAGGGCCCTTTGCAGCCTGTACTTCAGGCGAGAAGTTGACACGTCTCCACTAAAGCTGCCTCATAAAAGCTGGAAATATATTGAGCAAAGGATTCCATTTCCTGTCCTCGGCCAGCAGGCGCATGTACCAGCCTTTCATTCTCGGCCAAGCACTCCAGGGAGGTAACACTGCAAACCATTTTTCTGGATAAATGTTTATACTGTATAATTTTCCTTTGGTGCAAAGCATTTCATATACACAGGGAAACAGAGAAATAAGCCCAGCCGAGCTGCACAAAGACAGGAATCTATGAAATCGAGGGACAGGGAAAGAGGACAAACATTTCAATAGTCAAGTTCAACAAGGCGAACTGTGATCCGCTCTGGACACCCCCGGGGGTTCCCTCTCCTCCTCACCCTGGAGCTGTGAACAGGGCTCACCGTCATGGGCCTTGGGAGACATCAGAGTTCTACACATTGGTCCAGGTTCCCCTGGGCCAATCTGTCGCAAATATTTTAGATAAGCTTTTCTCTTGTTAATGCCTCCTTTGTTTAGATCTGAACTGGCTCTTGTTTGGTTAAGACCCTGAACAGACCAGGAAAGATTTTTTTTTTTAATTAATAGCCTTTATTTTTTTTAGAGCACTCTGAGGTTACAGAAAATTGAGCACGGAGTTCCCACATGCCTGAGGCGGACTCCTGCCCAGGCCTTGGGGCTGAGTCCAGGCCCCTGGTTCAGGGCTGTGACTGAGGCTGCCATGGGGACCGGAACACTCCAACAGGCCAGGGCAACAGGACCTGCTCCTCAGCGCTTTCCCTCTAGAGGGGGCATGGACAAGCAGACAAGAGAAGCTGCCGTTCCTGAGCGTACGATACAGGAAATCCCGGGACAGCGGGAGAGACTAACAGGCGGAGGTGGCGTTGGCTGGCACTCAGGTATAGAGTCTCTTCACAGCGTCGTTTGTGCTGTTTTATTAGTAAGACGAAAAAGTTACAATAGCCTCAAGGCTCAAATACATAGGAATGTGGTTAATTAACTTCAGTATCCAGTGGATGAAATACTACGCAGCCAGCAAAAGTATTTTAAAGTCTACGTAATACCTGGAAAATTGCTTCCCGTATAATTTCAAGTGAAAAAAGCAAAATACAAAACTGCACTTACACGTGCTAACTGGGGCACATAAAAATATGTGCACATTGGAAAGAAATACATCACAGTTAATGGGATTATATTTGGCAGCTGAGGAGATGAAGGCGAATTTCTTTAATGAGTACCTATGTCTTATACAGTAGGTGGGAGGTGAAACAAAGAAATGACCCAAAAGTGCCAATCAGTTCTAATGCCAATTGGAGGTTATGATTAAAAAGTCAATATTTAAACCAGTATTACTGTCTTTGGCTTTTAGCTATTTCTGATTATTCACTATAAGCTAGCTTAAAAACTAGCTTACAACCAAGGTACTTTGCATATATAGTCATATGTATATATTTATATGTACACATATATGTTCATGTGTGTACACAAATGTGGGTATATATGTGTTTGTGTGTGCATATGTGCACAGATGTGAATCTATGTGGTATATGCATATATGTGAATGTATGTGTGCATATAAACATATATACACACACCAGAATTTTCTTTCCCAAGGAAAAGTTTCAAAACTTAATTTCTTTGGCAAAAAAATAAAAATCCCTGAAGGTGGGCTCCAAATGGTCTTATGGGAACAGATGACCAGCCAGGATTTATGAATATATGATGTAGAGAGGAATAATTTTTTGTATGACTTGTTCCTGGCAGAATGTCAGCCATACATGTTCAAAATCATTTTTTAATTAATTTCAATAGTTAAAAAAAGAAAAGAAAAAAGTCATTGAGTAATTAAATTCCTGCCTCTAAGCATTTTCACTTAAACGGATCCATTTGCTTTTTAACTGACGCAGTAGAAATTCATGGGCTAGTGACCTCGGACTCAGACTGCAAACCTGGCCTCTCCAAGTGCCAAGACGGACCCAATGTAAACTCCCTCCGTGGGCCCAGGTGAGTCACTCGGGCTTGGATTTCCACTTCTTATCAGAGAGTTAAAAATCACTGGATTCTGAGGTGCTGGTTGTTGGCCAGTGGGACTGGGACTGGCCACAGCCCCAGCTGCCCACCCCATCTGGGCACAGAGAATAAGTACGGGCCCTGCAGAGAGTGCTCACCTGCTGCTTGCCAGCAAGGGGCTGTGAGCCAGAGAATGCTCCTGTCCCAGCCTCATTTCCTCCTCAGAAACCCAGGAATAACCAAAGCACCTCTCTCATCAAGACTGAACGAGATAAAACCAGACCCACGTGTCAACATGCTGTCCCCAGACAGAGCCCCTTGCAATGGTTTTCACTTTCTCCTCTGAATTCTTTTTTAATCATCGATGTGCCAAGTGATGGAGTTGAAGCTTCTCTTTTCCTCTTTGGCAAAGGCTGGTTTTGAATGAATGATAATGGCTAGTTTGATTGAGCAGTTACACACCAAGGACTTACCCACGTTAGCCCTGCAACACTTCCAGAAGCCCTATGATTGATTACTGATGTTGTTTTCCCATTAGACAGATGGGAAGGCTGAAGCTCAGTGAACAGAACTGGGATTTCCACCCAGGCAGTTGGACTCCAGACCTACCTGTTTAACCCTCCTCTAAGCTACACATGAAGGGAAGAGGAGCAGGGTGTGGACAAGTTCATTCTCCAGTGTGACTACTAATTAGGATCAGAGAGCCATAGGTGACCCCATGGCTACCCTCCTCCTGCCCACGCCCACAAGCCCTCAACTCCGGAGGTCTGATGTTAAGACCTTAACGTGGAAGCCAGACGGGATTCCAATTCCCGCTCCACCATTTTCAAGTTGTGTGATAGTGAGTGGGTTGCTGAACCTCTCTTTCCTCCTTTTCCTCTGTTGCAAGATAAGGATAGTACCTAGCTCACTGGCTCTTATGGAGACTAAATGAAATCATGCACATAAGGAGCTTACAAATCAGGAACTGAGACTTAGAAAAGCTGCCTAACTTGCTCAGCACTTCATAACCTAGCCCACCCCACCACCAGCTTCATTTGGTGGGCTTCAAAGGAAGGACTCACTTTGACCCAGGGTGGCAAACTTTTTTCTGTAGAGTATCAGGTAGTAAATATCTTCAGTTTTGTAAGCCATACAGTATCTGTCACAACTATTCAACTCTGTGGTGATGTGACAGTAATCACAGACAATCCATCAACGTATGAGTGTGGCTGTGTTCCAATAAAACTTTATTTACACAAAGAGGTGGTGGCCCTTGGGTTGTAGTTTGCCGACTCCTGATGTACATGGGGCTGGGGCTGGGTGACCTGGACCCGGCCAGAGTACTAGCAGAAAGGAAAAGGAAGGGCAGGTGTTGTGTAGAAAAGGTACAGAATGTGCCATGATCACTAAGCTAAATCTCTGAGAAGCTACACGAACAGAAAGGAAGAGCAGGGGCATTGCTGACTGGAGGAAGAGCCCTGCCCGAAGTCTGCGTGTTCACAGAGAGCCATGCGCAGGCTCCCTCTCTCCAGGAAAGGCTCAAGGTTCTCCTGAGACTCCAGTTCCAGGTCTGCCTTCTGGGACGGGAACTTCCCTTGACTTTTAACTAGATGGGCAGTTGTGGGTGCTGTGCCTACCTACTGGGTAGTTGGGTGAGGATGGGGGCACTGTAAGGCCCCTTTCCACAGCTGGGGTCTCCCACAGACAGTCTCCTCTGTCAGGGCACAGACTCGGCCAGGCTCCCCAAGCTCCGGCCAGCCTCCCCAAGCTCCGGCCAGCCTCCCCAAGCTCCGGCCAGCCTCACAGCCTCAGCAGGCACCGTTCCCTCTGCCCGCAACATCCTCGTCCCTGTCTGTTCTTTGCCCGGCCAACTCCTTCCTCCCTCGGGTCGCAGCATAAGCATCAATTCCCAGGCCTGACCTCCCTCAGCCAGACACCCCCCTTATGGCTTAGACCCCCATTTAACAAACTCCCATCCACCTGCACCTCCCCTTGTAATTCTGACCACACTGTGGTTCTACAGCATTTATTTCTCGACCCCCAAACTCGGAGCCTGGGGGCGGGCACCACATCAGTCTTCTCCTCCATGGTTTCCCCAGTTCTAGTTCAGGATCCGACTCAAATATTTGTTGAACAAATTAATAAATGAACATAAAGAAATCTAAATCTCCTGTACCAAAGATGATCTTAAAACTCAGCGGCCTTTCATCATTGGAATAAGCAGAATGTCCTAACCACCTTTTTCTCTTCTATTTTCCCACTTAAAAAAAAAAGATTTTATTGATTTATTGAAAGAGAGGAAGGGAGGGAGAAAGAGAGGGAGAGAAGCACTGATGCACAAGAGAAGCATCGCTCCCACGCCCCCAGCCGGGGGCCTGGCCCACAGCCAGGGCATGTGCCCTGACCAGGAACCGAACCAGCGACCTTTCAGTTCCACAGGCTAATTAATGCTCAATCCACTGAACCACTCCAACCAGGGCTATTTTCTTGCTTTCCCAAGTTATAAAGAGGTGAAGTGAGCTCACATAAAGGACTAAGCTCTTTTTTTTTTTAAAGATTTTATTTTTTTTATTTTAGGGAGAGGAGAAGGGGGGAGAAAGAGAGCAAGAGAAACATGGATGTGAGAGAGAAACATCAATCAGTTACCTTTCATATGCACCCCGACCGCACCCTGACCAGGGACCAAACACTCAACCCAGGCAGGTGCCTTGACCGGGAATCGAACTGGTGACCTTTTGCTTTGCAGGACAACGCCCAACTCATTGAGCCAGGCCGGTCAGGGCCAAGCTCTTTTTCAGTGGCTGATGTATTTCATTAGCATTGAAAACAATATAGCTCCATTATACATTTTATAAACACTACTAATCCACATGTGTGCAAATTTGCCTCTGAGGACAACTTAGTATTTTTACGATATGCTTTCAATATTTCCCTGTTGTTCCAATGTAATATTTTTCACTATTAAAATACATAATAAAGTTCTAGAGGAAAAGAAAACAGGGTCATTCTAAGCAAGTAAAAGCAAGAGATTAGGACTTACATGGCAACTTTTTCCTTTGTGTTTGACAAGGGAAGAGTCTGAAATTAAGTTTAAAAAATACACTGAAATAGCCCTGGCTGGTGTGGCTCAGTGGATTGAGCGCTGGCCTGCGAATCAAAGGGTCACTGGTCCGATTCCCAGTCAGGGCACATGCCTGGGTTGTGGGCCAAGAGGCAACCCATCGATGTTTCTCTTACACACTGATGTTCCTTTGCCTCTTTCTTTCTCCCTTCCACTCTCTCTAAAAATAAATAAATAAAATCTTTTAAAAATACATTGAAATAGCCATAGACAGGCTTTAAGTTTAACTTGAACTTGTCACACTGCTTCGGCTTCGTCTCCTCGTGCTCAAGAGGCTCGGCCAACCCTGCTCTGCGAGGACAGAGTGGGGCGCAGGGAAATGCCTGACGACTGGCTTTCCCCTAGTGGAGCCCTAGTTAGTGGTGTTTGCAGACTGCTGCCTGTGTCCCCACGCAGCGGAGACAGAGCTCTGGTCTGTTCCTCTTCCTACAACAACACTGGTCCCACCCTGGGGGCCCCACCCTCGTGACCTCCTCTAAACCTCATCACTCCCAAGGGCCCCACCTCCAGATACCAACGCGTCAGGGGTTAGAGCTCCAACATGTGAGCTTAGGGAGCACACATTCTGTTCATCACACTCAGCATTTTTAATGTTGATTACATGTCGAAAGGATAATATTTTGGATATACTGGGTTAAATAAAGTATATTATTAAAATTAATTTCACTTTCACTCTTCGTAATGTGGCTATGGGAGAACTTAAAACTACACGTGTGGCTCCCATTTCTACCAGACAGTGCTGGCTCAGACAGACCACAGATTCGTATCCATGTGCATAATGTATGCTGTGTGACCTTGAGCAACTATTTATGCCTCAGGTGCCTAATCTATGAAATGGGCATTGTTCTGGCACATGCAGGTGAATCATTTCTATTTGCATCATCATCTGGCAAACAGCCCCTCCTAATGAGGCATCGTCTCCAGAGCAGGTGTTGTCTGCTGGTGTTCTGGGGGTTGGGAGGGGGCGTGGCTCTCACTTCCCATTAGTCCTGGCAGGACTGGGATCACACAGCCTTTGTTTGGTAAGGAACTGATGGGCAGGGAGACACTAAGCAAGAAAAACAAACAGAGCTCTGTCTTTATGTGGTTATTTAAGAGAAATGCTTGAAAACAAACAAGCAAAGAAAGAAGTAGTCAGGAGAAATCTAAGCCATTAATGAGGTGCCCTTAGAACTCACTCCAAGCTCCAGATGGGGGCGGGGAGCAGGAAAGGTTGTGAAGGGCAAAGGAAATGGAGGGCAGGAGACAGGAGAGACCAACAGGAGTTTGACAAGAGGAAGCTGACTCACAGTTCAGGTGAAGGGGAGGAAGGAGGTCCCCACGTTTGGAAGTAATTATTTAAACATTTTGCACCTTTCAAAACAGTGGACAGCAATTTCCAGCTCCAAATATCTCTGCGTTCTCCCGTTGCAGAGCCCCTGTGAACCCAGCTGGCAGGGCGGCACTTTCAGCACGGGCTCTGCCAAGCCAGGAAAATGTCTCAGCCGGGTGTTCCACTGCGGCCCCTCCGCGTGCGGCCCCAGGCCGGGGCTGGGGAGCAAAAATGCAAGGATGGTTTGTCTGCTGTCACTGGGATGGAACCAGCTGGAACCCACTCACATCCTGCACCAGCCAGTAGTCACACTGTGATGGATGAGGGTCAAGAACCTGCCCCTGACCTGTGTCCCAGTGGGTGGGCTTTTCTTAGAGCCCTGGGGTCTCCTGGGGGGAGGGAGCAAAGTTGGCTGAGTCCCCCAGCAGCAGTTCTTGAGCTATCGAGAGGTCCTTGTCAGGGGCACTCTGTGGATATATTATTTTTAATCCTCATCCGAGGATATATTTATTGATTTTAGAAAGAGAGAAAGTGGGGGGTGGGGGAGAAAAGGAGAGAGAAGAGAAACACTGATGTGAGAAACATCAGTCGGTTGCCTCCCATATGCACCCCTACCAGAGAGTGAACACACAACCCAGGTGTGTGCCCCGACTGAGGACCCATCCCACAGGACAGTGCTCCAACCAACTCAGCCACCTGGCCACGGCTCTGCGGATGTTTTGATGAGCCGGTGAGAGCTTCTGGTTTTGCAGAAACAGAGTCCTACATCCTGTGGTTTCAGTAGGGACCCCTCTGCACCATGTGTCTCCTGGTAACACTGGTTTCTAGGATGCTGAGCAAGCAGGTCTAATGGAATTACTCACTTGGCCTGCCTGAAAAATGGAGAGATTCTGATACCTGGCCCAGGCCAAACTAACCAAGTCCAGGCTCCTCCCTGCCTCTGCTCTGCTCCCTCTCACAGTGGTCCACACTGACCACCATGCCCCAGAGTTTCCCAGAAGGCACTGCTTGTGCCACTCTGTCCACCCCCAGTGCACACCGTCATCACCCCTCCCTAGCAAATGCCCCACCTTCCTCCCCTGACCCCTGGAGAAACCTTTTCTGACTTTCTCCTGCTTCCATCCTAGTTAAACATGACCCCCACTCCTCTGGACCCCTCTAGCTCTTGCATAGCTATTGGCCTCAGCTGTCCTGCATCAACATTATTTCTAGATTTATTCATTTCCATGTTTTCCTGCCAGCTTCTGGGGTGGGGGAAGGAGGGAAAAATGAGTGCCACTATCTAAATCACCTTGGCATTTGCACACAGCAGGTGCTAACTGCAAACGGAGTGAATAAATGAATGAAATGAAATTGACTAAACAGGTGTTCAGTTATCCTGAGCCCCTCCTCTTTAAAGAGGGGCACAGGGGTCAAGACCATGGATTCTGAAGCAGCCAACCTGGGTTCGAATCCCAGCCCTCAACTCCCTCCACACTGTGCGACCTTGGGCAAGTAACTTAACATCTCTGTGTGCAGTAATAGTATCCACCTCCCAGGGTCAGAGCAACCCAGTTACTCTATTGGAAGTGCTTAGAGCCATGCCAGGCCCACAGGAGGACCAGGGACACTGAGCAGGGTCAGCTGTGATTATCCCACTGGCACATTATCCCACCCCCAACATTGTATAAAACACAATACAATGTTGTGTTTTATACAATTCTGATGTTGATCCCCAAACAGAAGGCAAGCTGGGGGTGGGGGGCAGTTGTGGGGCGGGGGGAGGGATTGAGAAAAAAGAGAAAGGGACTCATGGACATGGGCAACAGTGTGGTGATTGCTGGGGAGAGGGGGTAAAAAAGGAGGAAATAGTAATGGAAAAAACCACAATAAAGATTACATAAAAATTTTAAAAATCAGAAGGCAAGGAGTTAAAAACCCTTCAACCTCAGGAAAGAGGGATTAGCAGCATTGTGTCCGTTTGGTTACTCAGCTCCCTACCTCTCCAGAGGAAAAGGGCCTTGAAAGATTAGATTATGTGGTGTGAACTGCGGAGGGCTGCGCGCAGGGAGGAGGCTGCGGAGGCTGCTGTCGCCTCCCAGCTCCACTGAGGTCTCAGGCTAATTTCCCGTAGGTGGTCTGGGCCAGATTTCCTGGAGGCCCAGGGACAGAACAAACAGTCTTTCCCCTCCCCCCAGGGATTAGAGCGTGAAAGCGCTTTTTGAACCTTTAATTAAAAAACTGAAAGGCTGCGGCCAATCGGCAAACTCCACGTGCTTAATTTTTAAAACAGCAACACATCAAGCACTCTCACGAGTGATGAACCCCAGCTTTGGACTATTGAAAATTGTTCGCCTTCAAGAAAAATAATTCAAGCAGAGAGACATGCGCCTGACAGAATGGTTCAGAGGGCGTCTTTCCTCCCCTGGAATGGTCTTCACTGACCCAGGGGTCAGGGCTGTGGGAGATGCAGACTACGGGCATTTGGAAGCTGCTCATCCTGTGATGTTACAATGTTCCGGGAGAGTCATGGCGTAGCACCCCTGGAACGGGAACATGCCCTCGTTCCAGGTATGAAATCGACGTGGGATGTGGAACAGCCCAGCTTTCCGTTGAAGCTGGAGATACGAATGTGTTGGCCCCACAGATTCAGGATGACCGACTCCCAGAGATTCAGACCTTGAGCCAAGAAGCCCAAGTCTAGACGTGGCTGAAATGAAAGGTTCTTGCCTGAGCACCACTAAGCCTGAATTCAAGGCTCGGCCCTGCTGCTTCCTGAGTTCTATGAGCCCAGGCCGGCTTCTTGACCCCTCTGAGTCTTCGTTTCCTCATCCGTATAACAGTAGGGATGTCAGTACCTGCTTCCTAGGTTGGCAGTGAAGACTCCATGAAAACGTGTATTTGAAGACTCTGCATTCAGACTGGAGTGTCCTCCATCCAAGAGTCAGAGTGTGGTGTCTCACCATCCAAAGAATCTCTAAATCTTGGAAAACAGGCAGGTGCTCAAAGAGATGTAAATGAAGACCTACATTGCTTCATTTTTTTTTTATAATGGCAAATCTATTGGAAATCAACTTAAGGTCCATCGAAATTCAATGTTACCTCTAGACACTGAAGAGTACAGAGCAGACATGCAAGGATGGCCGAGGGCGCCGAGAAGTTTCGTTAAGTGAGAGGGGAACTCAAGTCCCAGCACAGCGTGTGTATGGGGACCGCTTTGCTCATTATTGAACCTGCAGCTCCCAGCACCACACCTGGCACACGGAGGTGCTCAGAAATATTAGCTGAACCAATGCACACACGCACAGTCATTCAGCTGATGCGGCATTCAATGACAGAGGTCTTGCCATCCATAGTCAATTTTAAGTGCCTAGAAGGAACATGGAAGGAGGCATATAACCATTTAGGGTAACTCCCTGCAGAGAGAACTTTTCACTCTGAACTTCAGAATCATTAACCCTGAAAATATACTCTTATCTGGCTTGTATAATCTATAAAGTAATCCAGACCCCCCCACACCAAAAAATAAGAAGGAAAACAAAAAGGAAACTCATGTATAACGAATACCAGCTATTGAATCATGAGAATTCAAGCATCATTTTTTAAAAGAGAGCCTTTGGTGACTCATAACCTGAAATTAAAATTAATAAATCCAGAGGAGCAAGCGGCACAGTGCTGACTCCCTACCTGCAGCGGCGGGGGGGGCGGGGGGGGGACCAATGGAACCACCTGAACAGTGAGCTATTATGTCTGAGTGACTTGCTAATAAAGAGGGACTGAAGGTAGAAATCAGAGAACTCCCAGCTTTTGCCTCTGTCTTTGTATTAACCAAGATTGTCACTTTGGGTGAATAAAACTCAAAATACGCAGGTGAGGACACTCCTGGCATGGAGCCACTATGGGGACGAGGCTCCAGGGTGACCCAAGTCCCTTTCATTTTTTCAAAGCCTCTTCAAGGAAGACTATAGAGGTGACAAAGGTGTCCCAAGCTAGGGATATTCTCAAGATACAGAAAGGAAATTCGGGAAGGTAGAACTGGTTTCAGAAGAACGTGACACACTTCCTTCCTGATATTTCTTATACATACACTCACACACACTCACGCACAAGCACATGCACACATGTGCGCACACGCACGCACAACGCAGCCAAGGAACTTCTAAAACAAATTAATCCCCAAATCAAAGGTGGAAAAGAACCCTCCCCCAGGACACCAGAGGCGTTTGAAGCTGGGTTTTCTGTTTGTTTGCCTTAGAGCTCTCACCCTCTCCTTCCTGAGCAGCAGGTGAGACTGTCTTCGGGGATCAGGCAGGGAGACCTCCTGCTGGCTTTTGGTCAAAAGCTGAACAGATGTCCCAGCAACTGCAGAGTCAACTACCAAGACCCGTTATTCAGTCAGCTCATATGGACTTGCCAACACATGGAACACTCACTCACTCCCTGCAGTCACGCCCCACACTCATGGCACCACATCGGCCTGGATGATCAAAACTGCCAGTTTCCATGGCCCCAAGACATCCATTATTAATTACCCAATTCTCCTGGGAACCCACAGCCCCTGGGCTGTAGGGATTGTCCTGTGGGGACCTATTCCATAGTCTTGCCCTGACATGAACACCCTGGCTTAATCTTGAAGCATCTCCCCATTAACTCCATCCCAAAGTCTACCATGCATGACAGCTTTCCCAGGTGTGCTGGGTCCTTATCTGCCTCCTCCACCTCCCAAACACATCCCTTTGTTGGGGCCTTGGTCTCTTTGATGAATTCTGCAATCTGGTCCAGGGGTTTTTGTAGGCATCTGGGAGGTTTTAGAGAGGAGGAAGTGATAGTTGCTCTAAATGAGCCTAAAAAAGACATAGATAGAGAAGTCCCATGGGAAGCTGCAACATTGTGTGGAACATTTATTTCAAAAGACAGAAGAGACCTGGCACCCAGTCACCTGTCCACTGATGATATGGGGTGTGTGGTTCTGAGATGTGGGGCACCCGCAGCCTGGACATACAGCCATCTTCTGGGGCTCACACCTCCCCAAAACTAACCATGTAGCCCCATCATTCAATTCACATTTGTAAGCATTTATGTAGCACCTACTGTATTCAGAGTGCTGTATGCAATTGCATGAGATGAATAAAGGTCAGTCACTGACTTCCAGAGCTCACACTACGCAGGAGGGCTTGCGTGGGTTTGTAATCCCTGAGGTAAATGATCCCTCACCTGGCAAAGCTGGCGAGACATATATCTGGGTAAAAGGAGGGCTCAGGGTAGGGGAACAGGTGCCCAGGGAGCACCATCTGAGGTGGCCTTCACTCTCAGGGTTGTGCAAGTGCAGGGCTGGTACCTACCTGAGAGCGGATGCCACCTTAACTTGTGCAGCTGGAAACCCCACTGTACTCAGCCTGGTCCTGACAACACAGAAATCTCATTTTAGGGCTTCCTACAGGCTGGGCAGTGCACCACGGACAGCTCTTAGATACTTGAATGCAATCATTACAGGGAGCCTGTGAGACAGCTCAAGCCCCATCCCCGCCCTCTACACGCCAGGCTCAGAGAGCTTAAGGAAGTTCCCTTCAGCCACAGAGCCTGCATGTGGCAGAACTGGGCTTGAGCCCAACTCCAAAGGATCACAGAGCTGCAACTTAATAATGAGAGCCTGTGGCCCTCCACGGTATCCCGAAGTTGGAGGAATTTTCTGAGAGCCTCACTTTCATCAACTAGATTATATATTTTAGGCTCATCAATATTTTTTTTTTATTTAGCCCTTGTCCATAAGAAGTAATCAAGGGCTACCCCAGAAGTCCACTGCCTCTGGCACTCTCTCCCAGAAGCCCCTGCCCACGGCCATAACCATGGGTGTGGCAGCTAGTTTCAGCTGAAAGGGGCATGCCTGCGGGCAGAACACACATCAGGCACGAGTGTCCTGCATGTCCATGTCACACATTACTGCCCCCCACACACGTGCATGCTGGAGAACAACTCGAGATTCCTGAAAGGTCCTCGAGAGACACAGAGAAGCACATTCCTGATTTTTGTGGACCCTTGGTGGCCTGGGACTGCCATCCTCCTCCACAGTTCAAGCCTGAAACCCTCCCTCATTCCAGCCAGCACCGGGGCTAGAACCCCCAGGAGATATTCATATACATATATGTGTGTGTACATGTGGGCAGGCATACATATTAAAATGGCATGGAATTTTCACTCTGAGACCCGATCCCTAGAAGTAAAATGTATATGACTCTTCCTTCTAAAATGGTCAGTGTGAATGGAGAAATGAGCAAAGTAATATTTATATAAAACTAAATCCCAGGAAGTCAAGTTCTCCTAAGAAAGGCCCCTTAATATGTTCAGGAGGGCTTTGTGTAATTGCAAATACAGGAGAGAAAAATCATAAATACAGTTTTCATTATGGTTGAGGAAATAGAAACGAAGTCTACTTTGCAAATAAGGGGTGGGGGAGCCCCCTCATTCATGAGACGGGAGGGGGAGGGGAAGGGAAGGAAACATTGGGATTAAATATTGTCATTCGAGTGGCGCAGCTGATGAAAGCCAGGAAATTTGAAATGCACGCACCGACGATCTGCCACTCCAATTTTACACTCTGGACGCTGAACAAAAGCTGCCCTGTGGAGGTGCCTGGGGACAGCGGCTGGCGAGGCTGCGGAGGAAGGGGCACAGGTTTCCTTTCCCTTTAATGGCTTCTCAGTGTCGAGTGTGAAAACCAGAATGCTGTTCAGTGGGGCCGGCGCTGGGCCTGGCCTCCCCCGAGCCCTCGCTGAGACGGCTCCGTGATTACGGACAGCGTCACCCAGACCCTTCCTTCACCTTAGAACATTACATTCGAGGCTGCGTCCACACATGGCTTCCTGCCTGTCCCCATCTGGACATAGAAAGGCAGCCATGATGTCCCCGGTCTGGAGCCCAAGCACCCTGGCGCTGTCCTCCTCACAGTAAATCAAGTAAATCAAGTAAATCAAGTAAATCAAACCCGGCCACGGCTGACGCCGGCCCCTCCATAGAAAGCCACAGGCCAGAGTGCAAAGACCCAGCTCAGGAGGGCCCCCCGAGTCTGGGCCGCATGTGAGGGTTCAGGGTGAAAGAGCCCCTTGGAACAGCGACCACTGTTTGCTGGCTCACATTCTGGGCAGAAGTGACAGGATGACCATAAATCACAGTGACCCTTGAGTTCTCTCGCGTTTGTTTACTGAGTTCAGACAACAGTCTTAGAAATGACGTAGACGGTCCTCCGCAGAAAACCTACAGATTCAAAGGGGCTTGGACACACTTCCTCGGCCGGTGGGGACCGAGGAGAGTGAGGCAGGAGCCGGGAGGCTGGAAGGCCAGGCCGCGAGCCCCTCCTGCAGCGACCTGCGTGTTCTCTGGGTCCCCAGACGAACGCCGAGGCCGAGGCCGGCATGTCAAGGCTTTTCCCCGGGCGAGGAGCGGGCTACGTGCTGGGAGAGAAAGGAAGAGGCCCCGAGCCCTGAGAAGGAAACACCAAGGGAGGAGCGCGACGTTTACTGAAGTGGAGCGTCCTTCCCCCTTCGTACGGTTTCGGCTGGAGTCTTCGGGCTGCGAGAAAAACTACTGGGCACCTCCACCGCGCCCTGCTCACAGGCTTCAGGAAGGCAAACCATGGGGCGACGCGGTTTCGTCCCCAGCCCTAGGGGTCCCTCTGCTCGGGTTTGCCAGTCCCCGCCGCAGGCCCAGCACCGCGGGGCCGGGAGTGAAGTCCCCACACTCGCACGAGCCCACTCGCACCACCGTGCTTCCCTCCAAACCGGCCCACCCTCTGCCGCGCCTGAAACCTTCCCGGCTCCACGCCTCCGCCTGGGCCGCGCTGGCCGCTCAAAATGCCCTTCCCTTGTGTCCTCTCTGGGAGAATTACTAATCGTCACCTCCGCCTGGTGCCTAAGCCAACGCGCCCGGCAGAACAGATGCCGTCTGTCCGAGCTCCCTCCGGCAGTTGGCCAGAACCTGCAGAAAGGCGGCCCCACCCTGAAGTCCGAGCGGCGGGGTGGGGGCGTTCATCTCTGCACGCCCGTCTCCCTGCAGGGGGGACGCCCCGAGAATCTGACCTCCCTGGGACAACGCGGAGGGCTCGCCCCCCCCACCAGAGCCCCTCCACGACGGGAGGGGTCAGAGGCTCCCACCACCCCCAACCACGCCGGCACGCAGGCGCCGCCAGGCTCAGCAGGTGCTTCTCCCAGCAGGCCCCGGGCTCGGCGCCTGGCGCACGCGCCCGACCTCCCAGCAGCCCCTGGGCTCCGGCCTTCTCCGTCCGTCCGCCTCGCAGCGAGGGGGCCGGGGGGCGGAGGGGGCCAGGGCCCCGCGGGCTCTGTAACTTCCCCGGGGACGCAGAGCCCACCTTCTCGGTTACTCACAAAAGCAGTTCTGGGTTCTCAGCCTCACCGGCCTTTCCTGCAGATTTCCAGGCAGAGCTTAAAAAAAAAAAATCTCTTCTAACTTCTAGGATGGGTGCTCAAGCGAACAGAACTCAAAACTGAATGAAAACTTTAACTCGTTTTATTTTCAGAATTTTTTTTCCTTTCAGATAACTGGTCCAAATGCCCATGGTGTTGGCCTTGATCCTAAAGTAGTATTTGGGGGGGGAAACTGACTTCTCTCCCTCACCTCCGGCTCCATTAAATGTGGGACAGCGCCACCTGCTGGCCAGCAGGCGCGGGACGGCTGGCGTCCCGCCTGGTGTCCTTGAGCAGTTTGGCCTCTTCAGTCCCAATTAGGAAAGGAAAAACATGCGGACACAGGTGTGCATGAAAAAAAAAGGAGGCTGGAATGTCCTCCCTGGTCTCACTTAGCTGCTTCAGGAGCTGCGACAACATGGGCTCACCGGGCTGCCTAACAGT
The DNA here is from genome assembly GCA_039655065.1 of Glossophaga mutica. Lineage (NCBI taxonomy): Eukaryota > Metazoa > Chordata > Mammalia > Chiroptera > Phyllostomidae > Glossophaga > Glossophaga mutica. The sequence goes on from CM077315.1 coordinate 30,211,590, forward strand.
ATGTCCCAAAGGTCGGGCACCGAAGGGGCCCCTGGGCTGGAGACCGCAGTCCCCCGCCTTGCCGCACCCTCCCCCCCGCCCCGTAGGCTCTTGGACGGCCACAACCAGGACCAGGCAGTCCCGCCCACGGGCCAGGTTGGGGGCCCTGGGGTGGGGCAGACAGTGTCAGGACAGAAAGGTGATGGGTGCCCAGCACAGGCCCTGGCACAGAGGTGCGCCCCAATAAATAGGTCGTGAAGTGAAATGAGATGAGCCAATCGGCAAATGAGCCTGCCTGCGGGAGCCACAGCTACAGGCGTTGGAGGGGTACAGCCTGAGCAAGGCAGGGAGGGTCCCCGCATGTCCAGCACTTACACAGCAGTGAGGACATGGACAAACACAAATAAACACATAGATAATTCCTTGTCGTTTGTTGCAGTAAGTTATAGCTCCAGGTAAGTCCCTTCGCACAGCTTCCAGTAAACAGAGGCAGAGTGGGGTCCCCTAGAAACAGAGGCCACTTGAAACCTTCGTTCATTTGTTCACTCATTCATTCAGTAAATATAGGCTGAGCATCTACACAATGCCAGTTTCTGCAATAAATACTGTATGCATATGTGTCTTTAGATCTTCACCATAATGCTTATGAGGAAGGAACAGAATGTGCATTTTATGGATTCGGAAATTGTGTTCCAGAGAGGTTAGTTAACTTATCCAGGGTCACACAGCTCCTCAGTGGCAGAACAAGAATGTGAGCCAAGGTTTAACCCCAACGCCCATGTATTAAGTGGGCTAAGACTTGTGATGGTATTTCATCCAGGAAATACTTACTGAGCCCCTGTCACAGGGCGGGCACTGAGCCAGGTTCTCAAAACACATCACAGAACGTAACGAGGGCCCTACCCTCAAAGGGCTGATGCAGGGAAGATGGACGATAACAAGCCAGCAAGAGAATGGGACACACGGGAGAGGGAGGCAGACTGCGCAACAGCAGAGCTGGACGGGCCCGCTCTTACAGCTTGGCTCAGACATCACCCCTCGGAGCCGCGGTTTTCTCGTCTGTAGAACAGAGATAAGGGGAGGGTCCGCAGGAAGACTAAAGATTACCTGACACCCTGGACATACGCAAGAGTAGTGGCTGTTTTTATCAGTAACTCAGAAGAGGCAGCAAGTCCCCAGTGGAGCAACATGAGGCCCATGGTCAGGGGTGCAAGATTGGGGCTGGGGTCCTTGGTATGAAAACTGCTCTGAGAGTTGTGCCAGCACGCTGGGGCGGGGTAAGGGGACCCCCAATGCATCAAACAGCCTGTCGTGACACATACTGCAGTTCTCAAATATATCGTATTTAAGGGAGAATAGTCTTTCTTTCCTGTTTAGAGTTTTTATTTTGACAATTTTAGATTTGTAGTAAAGTTCAAGATGGTATAAAAGTTCCCATATACCCTTCACGTGGATACCTCTAATGGTAACATTTTCCCACACCTGCCTTATTATTTTCTCCCCGGACACTGTTTTTTGGAGGCGTTTAAGAGTAAATCGTCATGCAAACAAGATGACCCTTTAGCCCCTGAGTACTTCAATGTGTACCTCCTTAGAACAAGGACATTCTCTTTCTCAACGGCAGCCCTTAGTACAGTACCTCAAAAACCAGGAAACCCACTAGTATAATGACACTATCTATTCCACAGACCTCATTCAGATTTCACCAACTGTCCCAATAACATCCTTGACAGCAAAGAAAACCCCAGACCACCCATTGCATTCCATTGTCATCTTTCTTAAGCTCCTCTCATCTGGAACATTCCCCAGTCTTTCTGGTCCTTCTTGGGCCAGTTAGTATGTAGAATGTCCTTCACTTTGGGCTTGTCCGATATGAAGTCATGATTAGATTTGGGGTATGCATTCTGAGCAGGAGTCCAGAAAGTGATGTGTCCCCCGTCTGTCGGATCAGGAGGTCCATGAAGTCCATTTGCCCATTAATGATGATGTGACTCTTGATTAAGATGGCGTCTGCCAGGTTTCTTCACTATAAAGTTCATTCTTTCCCTTTGTAATTAGTTTCTTGTGGGGAGGTTCTTGGAGACCATGTAAATATTCTGTTACTCAAAAAACCTTCAGGAGCATTTGAGATCTTGCTCCTCAGCATATATTGTCAGTTTGGCTCAAATAAACTCAAAAATTCAAAAGGAGGGAAGGGAGGGAGGGAGGGAAGAGAGAGAGAGAGAGAGAGAGAGAGGAAGAAAGAGGAAGAAAGAAAGAAAAGCCTTCACCCGCTGGTTTTAGCATCTACTACTGATTCTTGTCTGAATCAATTACTACTATAATGGCTATAGTGTGGTGCTTTTTAAACCATTCTCTCAACTTTATTAGTTGGCATTTTAGCATACCTTTCGTTAGAGGCAGATAAGCACATAACAGTGGGAATTAGTTACTCTCCTTCCTTCTTGCCCCTACATTCTGTTCTCTACACAATAGTCAAATATCCTTTGAACAAGGAAATCAAAGCTTGTTCACATGCAAAAGAGTAAAGTTGGAGCCCTACCTCATACCGTGCAAAAAATTAACTCAACCTGGATCAAGGAGCTAAATGTAAGAGCTAAAACTTTAAGCTCTTAAAAGAAAACAGAGGTAAATCTTCATGACATTAGAATTTCCAGTGGATTCTTAGATATGACACCAAAAGCACAAACAATGAAAGAAAAAGAACGGATAAATTGGACCTACTTACTGTATCAAGTAATGCAGTAGGAAGTCCTCTTTGCCTCCGCCACTCCCTCCTCACTGCCCAGGGCCTTGGGGAGGGCCACCTCCCCTTGGTGACAGTGCCAGATAGATGGAATCTGTCTCCTGGATGTGAACCAGACTTTCCAAATTTGGAGAAGGGAAAAGAGGATGAGAAGGAGGAGAGAGGGAAGGAGGACAATGATGATGATGACAACCATGAGGGGTTTTAAAAACACTTGAGGCAGTATAAATAATCTAGGATGCATGTAATTGAAATCCCAGGGGGAAAGAGAGAGAGATCTATTTTGAGGAGATAATAGCTGAAGAGTTTTACAAAACCAATGAAAGGTATCAAGTCACAAATCCAAAAAGATCAGAGAACCCAAAAAAGGATTATTTTTAAAATATATATAATATTAAAAACACTAAAAGACAAAAAAGAAAAATCTTAATGGCAGCCAACGAAATTAAGAAACAAACATAAAAATTACAGCAGAATTCTCATCAGAAACTATATAATCCAGAGGACAATGAAGTGTCAGCTTTAAAGCGTTGAGAGAAAAAATAAATGTCAACACAGACCTCTACCCTCAGGAAAAAATACCATACATAAATGCGAGCAATTTCTTTTAATTTTCAGAAAAAACAAAATCAGAGATGATTACTTACCAGTACATCTGTGCTGTAAGACATTAAAAGTTTTTTTAACTTTTTTTTTGACAATGTATTTGTTGATTCTAGAGAGAGAGGAAGGAAGAGAGAAAGAGAAACATCAATGTGCAAGAAACATCAACAGGTTGCCTCCCATGTGCGCCTAACCAGGGACCAAACCCACAACCGGGGCATGTGCCCCACCCAGGAATCGAACCCATGACCTTTTGTTGTATAAGACAATGCTCCAACCAACTGACACACTGGTCAGAGCGGGTAAGTTTTAGGCAGAAGGAGAATGAAATAAGACAGAAATTTGGATCTACACAAAAAAATCAAGAGCTCTGGAAATTATTTAAATGATGGTAAGTATAAAAGTCTTTTTTAATCACTCTAAAATATTGAGTGTCTAATACAAAAATGGAAGAAAAAGATTGTGGGTTTATAAACTAGGTAAAAGTAATGTATAACAACAGTAGCACAAAAGGTGGTAGAAATCTCAGGAGTATACTATGATGAAGTTCTTACACTACACATGAAGTAATATATTATTTGAAGGTAGTCTGTGAAAAATTAAAGATACATATTCTAAACCTTAGGACAGCCAATAAAACATCATTAACTATTTACTAAAAATATAAAAACCATGTCTTGTAGAGTGTATAACATATGTGTAAGTGAAATGCATGAGAAAAGTAACACAAAGGTAGGGGTTGGAGGAAATTTTTTCTCCATCTCCTTGACCAAACCAACCACATCTGTGAAATGAGGAGCCTGCCTACCTCAGAGGGTTATGAAGAGCACTAAACGAGATCACATCTGTGTAATATTGAGCCCAGCTCTGACAGGTAGTAAGTGCTTGGGAAATAATTGTTGAATGAATGAATGAATGAATGAATGACATGTTCAGTAGCATATATCACATTTACTATACAACAGAGTTTTAAAATTTCTTCCGAAGCAAGAGAACCCAAAAAGCCGAATGTGGATTTCCTAGATGGAGTTCACAGGGAAGTGGATTCAGTGCCAACCAGCACTGTGTCTTCAAGCCCTGCTTTGTAACACCGTCAATTCCACCTCCAGAAATTCAGGCCCCCTCTCTGGAGCTTGCAAATGAGGCAGACAGAGTTTAGTTAGCAACAGCAGTCAGGAAAAATAAACTTACCCAGAGAAAGGGACAAAGAGAACCACAAACGGCCTAGGTTGAAAAAAAGGAATGTTTTAATCCCCCAACATCTGTAATTCCCATTTATCTTGTGATGAGCACTTGGACTTCTGTGTTTGACCTTGGGAGGAACCCAAGAAGTCTGGCTGGTTTGAGATGAATGCATAAACCACACACAAATTCTACAGCAAACCAGCCAGCAAATATTCTCCAACCTGCCCTTGACATGTAAATAATACTGTGAACCTAGTAAATCTAACATTAGATAACATTATTGTGAATGGAATAACAACTTTCACTAGACTTTGTGCCAGAATCCTATGCTAAGAGCAGTAAATACAGCTCATGGAAAGCTCTTTAAATAGGACGTTGGTCAAACGAATTACCCATTTTCCATTTTGCCTGGGAGAAATGTGACCCGACTTAGAAAGAGGAACCACTTGGTCAAAGGAGCAGTGGGAAAGCCTGGGGCACAACTGCGGAAGAGCTGGTAGATCTGGGAGGCTGGCGTGTTGAGCAGTCTGTGCCCCGCAGGCTATTCTCTGAGCCCACCATCTTGCTCCAGCAACTTCTGCAGCAACCAGCTGTACACAGGTGCGTGCCAGCAGCACCCTGCTCACTGCGCTGCGCATGTCTTGCTTTCTGCCCAGTTTCTCTGTTACTGCCTCCTGGGATGCCTCCAGAAGCCCATTTCATCACGAAAGTACCAACAACATATCACCCTGTGGGACTGCCCTTCGCCTACAGGAGATGAGTGCCAGTGGATAAACACTCACCCCCTCTGTCTGCAGGGGAAAATTTCTAGGTTCAAGCTATACACTTCCTCAGAAAGTCCCCAACAGAATCACATCCCAGTCACCCACTGCATGGTCTTAGCAGCAGCCCTAACCGAGTCAAATGGCCTCATGCCACTTGCCCCAAAGAATCGGTTTGTTCAAAGACCAACTAACTTGCAGGATCTAACAATTTACACAATTTGTTTACCTCTTATAATGTTCACAGCTGGTAGATATTGATATTGGGTGGGATAATCTTAATACACTTAATTCCGGCCAAGATGGAGGTGTAGATAGAAACCCTTTGCTTTCTCACACAGCCAAAAGGAGGATAACAACCAATCTAAACCCAATAAACAACCAGAAGTTCCAGAAAATCAAACTACATAGAACTCCAACAACCAAGAAATTAAAGAAAAAGTCAACCAGAACAACTGGACCAGTGAACCAAGACAAAGAAATATGGCCCAAATGAAAGACAGAGCAAAACCTCAGAAAGAGAGCTAAGTGATGAGGAGATAGCCAACCTATCTGATGGAGAATTTAAAGCCCTGGTAATCAAAATGCTCACAGAATTGATTGAGCTTGGTCAAAAAATAAAAATAAAAATAAATGAAAGATATCCAAAATGAAATAAAGCAAAATATTCAGGAAACCAACAGTGACAGGAAGGAAACTGGACTCAGGGCAACGATTTGGAACAAGAAGAAGAAATAAACATCCAACCAGATCAGAATGAAGAAACAAGAATTCAAAAAAATGAAGAGAGACTTATGAACCTCTGGGACAGCCTGAAACATTCCAATATCTGAATTATAGGGGTGCCAGAAGGAGAAGAACAACAGCAAGAGATTGAAAACTTATTTGAACAAATAATGAAGGAAAACTTCCCCAGTCTGGCAAAGGAAATAGATTTCCAGGAAGTCCAGGAAGCCCAGAGAGTCCCAAAGAAGTTGGACCCAAACAGGAACACACCAAGGCACATCATCATTAAGTTACCCAGGATTAAAGACAAGGAAAGAATCCTAAAAGCAGCAAGAGAAAAGGAGACAGTCACCTACAAAGGAGTTCCCATCAGACTGTCAGCTGATTTCTCAAAAGAGACCTTACAGGCAAGAAGGGGCTGGAAAGAAGTATTCTAAGTCATGAAAGGCAAGGACCTACATCCAAGATTACTCTATCCAGCAAAGCTTTCATTTAAAACAGAAGGGCAGATAAAGTGTTTCCCAGATAAGGTCAAGTTAAAGGAGTTCATCATCACCAAGCCCTTATTATATGAAATGTTAAAGGGACTTATCTAAGAAAAAGAAGATAAAAAATATGAACAGTAAAAAGACAACAAACTCACAACTATCAACAACTGAACCTAAAAGAAAAGAAAAACAATAAAAACAAAAACTAAGCAAACAATAGAACAGGAACAGAATCAGAAAAATGGACATCACATGGAAGGATTTCAGTGGGGAAGAGAAAGGGAGGAATAGTGGGGAAAGGTACAGGGAAAAAGAGGCATAATTAGTAGGCATAAAATAGACAGATGGGGAGAGATCAAAAATGGTATAGGAAACAGAGAACTGAAAGAACTTATAGGTACAACCCAGGGGCATGAACTAAGAAGGGGAATGCTGGAGGGTTGGGGGGTGCAGGGCAGAGGGGGGATAAAGGGAGAAAACTGGGAAAACTGTAATAGCGTGATCAATAAAAAATACTTTAAAAAATAAAAATAAATCTTAATATACTTGAAGATGTCTGTAAAGCTCTAGGTAACTGATTTTTATTTTGTCTTCATAATAGCATTTTAAGGAGTAGGCTAGCTCCGTGACTTGGAGCTACAGCTCCCCAGCCAAGGGGAAAAGGTATAGAGGAGCTCGGCACACGGCAGCCTGGACGGCTGATCCGGACGGATGGACGGGCAGCAGGAGACAAAGTGAGGTGGTGTGGGGAGGAGTTCGCCCCAGAAGCTGCAGTCCTGCCCCCACCATCCTCTTTGGCCCTAATGATCCTTGCATGCTAGGTATTGCTGGGTTTGAGCATCAGCAACAAGACCTGGGGCTTTGGGGCCTTAGGCAAGTAATTTTAGTTTCCATGACCTCTGTAAAAAGGGATAAAACACTCCACCCAGAGGATTACAGTGAGGGTGAAATAAGATAAATGTGGGATGTTTTTAATCATTGCTCTGGCCACAGATACTGCCTGGAGCTCCTGCAATCCTGAAGAAGTAGCTGGAAGATACAAGACTCCTCTCAGCTACAGACCTGCTCGTTCTTTAAGAACCTTCCTACTCCACCCTGACCCATGTGGCTCAGTTGGTTGGGCATTGTCCTGCAAATCGAAAGGTTGCTGGTTCGATTCCTGGTCAGGGCACATGCTTGGGTTTCAGGGAGTTCATCCTGGTCAGGGAGTGTATGAGAGGCAACTGATCGATGATTCTCTCTCACACTGATGTTTCTTACCCTCTCTTTCTCCCTCTTTTTCTGTCTCTCTAAGAATAAATAAATAAAATCTTTTAAAAAGTAAAAAAGAACTGCCCTGGCTTGTGTGACTCAGTGGGTTGGAGGGTCGTCCCATAAACCTATAAAGGTCGCAGTTTTGATTCATGGTCAGGACACATGCCCAGGTTGAAGGTTTGATCCCCAGTTGGGACACGTACAAGAAGGCAACCGATAGATATTTCTCTTTCACATCAATGTTTCTCTCTCTCTCTTTCCCTCCCTTCCTCTCTCTCTCTAAAAGCAATGAAAATATGTCCTCAGGTGAGAATTAAAAAAAAAAAGAAACTTCCTGCCCCACCTCTACCCCAGTGCTAGGCTAAGCACTGAGAATTTTAAAACCCATCGCCACATTTCAAAGATTTCCAGGCTGGGGATAGTACAGGGAAGGATGAGACAGGGCCCAAAGAGCAGCATCCACAAGAAAAGGGACTCTGAGAGGGTGAAGTGGAGGTTGGGAGGCCTCTCCTGGCAGGAGAGTGAGTGGAGCAAAGGACGGAGGAAGGAAATGAAAACTAGTGGACTGGTCTAGCTGGTGTGAGGGGCCGGGAAAGGACTCAGGGAGAAGGGTTTCATAGGCCGTTGGGGCCCTGACGACTGAGAAATTTACCTAAAAACCTGTTCTTGTAATTAGTGAAGGTGTACCTTTAAAGGGATGGCAACTTTTTCCTTTGAACCCAAATTGTAACGTGCACCACTGGCGCAGATAAACAGTACCCATTTAAGGACGGGCTCTGAACCGAATCCAGCAGAAATTCTCTTGGCCATGCAGACGCATGGCCCTCCCTACCTGTCTCCTCTGGGAAGTTGCACTCAGTCCTGCTCTTGCTCCGAACCCCTGTGAAAAGACCCCACAGAAGGCTGTGGTGGCCAGCGCTCAACACGGATTTCTTATCAGGCGACAAAGAACCCATTCGGAGAAGGGGGATGTGACACAGGGCTGAGGTGGAGAACCTCTAAGCAGCTAGGGCTTGGCAAAGCCTGCCTTCCCTGAACAAGGGCTCCTCTGCAAGGAAACTACCAGCTGTGGGAACTAGAAAACATCCCTTAACTTACTTGTCTCAGTTTTGTCATCTGTAAACTGGGAGTGACAACCGCACCCTTCCTCACAGGGCCGTTGCAAGGAGTAAGTGCAATGCTCACAGGGCACAGTTCATACAGTGCCTGGAACATACGAGGCACTCAATACCTGCTACCTAGTTATTTTTACAACATCATCATCATCATCATCATCACCCCCACCCCCACCCTATGGCTGTGTGTGGTTATGATGGTGGAAACACCCCATTTCATATACATATTCAAATACATATTTTCCTTCTGGATGTGGGGTCAGAATGCTCAGTGTGAAACATTCTGATGCCAGATGGCAGATACTCAGCACACATCACATTTCTCTACTCCCACACCCAGGACAGACATTGCTAGTTGATCACAGAACCCAGATGTGATCTTTTTCTTGTTCTGACACACAGCTCCAGGCAGACCAGTGAATAGATCAGAGCTGGCCCAGCACATAAAATGTATCTGCCCACTGAGACCTCCACACCACTGGAGGAAACAGGCTTAAACTGCAAGAAGTAATTAGGACACGCTGAGTGGATTCCTGACGAGACAGAAAAACTTTAGCTCTGGAGTCCAAGATTTTAAAAACAAATCCAAGTTCACTCAAAAGGAGTGTGGGAAATACACTGTGGTGTCCTCAGCTGGATTCCATAACAGGAAAAGGGCATCAGTGGGAAACATGAAATCCAAGTACCATCTGGAATTTAATTAATAGCAATGTTGGTTTCTTAGCTTTAGCAAATGCCATGGTTATATAAGATGCATTAAGGGACACTTGGGTGCTGGGTACCTGGGAACATCTGCACCATCATTGGAACTTTTCAATAAATCTAAAGTTATTACAAACTAAAACTTTTTTTAAAAAGTCCAACAAACAGCAAGTGTTGGCGAGAATGTGGAGAAAGGGCACTTTCTCAAGCACTGCTGGTGGAAATGCAGACTGGTGCAGCCGCTGTGGAAAATGGCATGGAGGTTCTTAAAAAAAATTAAAAATGGAACTGGCTCATGACCCAGAGACTCCACTTCTAGATATATATCCAAAGAATCCTAAAACACTAGTTCAAAAGAATATGCACCCCAATGTTCATGGCAGCATTATTTACAATAGCCGAGCTATGGAAGCAGCCCAAGTGCCCATCAGTACACAAGTGGGGCAAACAGCTGCGGTGCACATATACAATGGAACGTGTATGGCTCGGCCCCAAAAAGGGATGAAATCCTACCATTTGCAACAGCATGGATGGACCTAGAGGGTTTATGCTCAGTTAAATACGTCAGACAGAGAAAGACAGATACCATATGATTTCACTTACACATGGAATCTTAAAAAACAAAATAAATGAGCAAGCAAAGTGGAAGCAGACTCACAGATACAAAGAACAGACTGATAGTTGCCAGAGGGAGGGGGGTTGAGGGACTGGATGGAAAAGGTGAAGAGATTGAGAAGTACAAATAGTAACAGGAATGTAAAGGACCATATTTTGCCGTGTACAATGCACACTTTTTTGTCCAAATTTTTGAGGGAAAAATAAGGATGTGCATTCTACATGGGTAGCACTAATTCTGGTTCTATAAATTTTTTAAAAAGATTTTATTCATTTATTTTCAGAAAGAGGGGAAGGGAGGGAAAAAAGGAGGGGGAGAAACATTGATGAGGGAGAGATACATTGATTGGTTTCCTCTCACACGCCCCCTACTGGGGACCTGGCCCGCAACCCAGGCCTGTGCCCTGACTGGGAATCAAACCAGCGACCTTTCAGTTCACAGGCCAGCACTCAATTCACTGAGCCACGCCAGCCAGGACAAATGTTTCTAATTCATTTATTTATGCTTATGCATTAAAAGTGTAACTCTAGAAAGCAATGACAATATCCATATGCAAAATAATACCCTGGAATACAATAATCGGTTTTGTTTCTAAATATAAATAAATAAAACTTGAATTAAAACAAAAGATTTTTTTTCCTGAAAGTTTGGGCCAAAAATGTGGGTGCACATTACACATGGGAGCACATTATACATGGCAAAATATGGCACAGCACAGGGAATATAGCCAATGATATTGCAATAACTATGTACGAGCCCAGGTGGGGCCTGGAAACTTGGGAGGGAGGACACTTTATAAAGTACACGGTTGTCTAACCACTGTGCTGTACACCTGAAACCTATACAAAATAATACAGAGTAAAACTCGAATTGACGCAGGAACAGCAGGAGCCGAAATGTAACTGGCTGCACCACCCGGAGGAAGGGGTGACCGAAGCTTGGACGCCACAGCTCCCTGGAATACGTATCCATGACAATCGCACGTCCAGGGTCATCCCAACTTCCCACTACTCAGATCTGGTGTTGACTGGCATCCACAGGTAGAAATAGTTCTGCACAATTTTTGGTTTTCCTTCATGAAATTCTCTCCTTTCTAAAACAAGCTATTTATTAAATGCATTCTTAAATATGATTCACTCTGAATATTTAAAATTTTTTTCTTGAAAGTTCACACCTCTGGGAAAAAATAGCTTGCTAGTCTGTATGTCTCAAGTTTACACTTTTGTTTTGAGAACGTGACCACAGTCTATAGAACCTTGGTGGCTTCAAGCTCTGAGATTCTGTCCCCTCCACGTATGATCCATTCACTATTTGCCTTCTTGCAAGGAGACATCCCTGGGGTGAGCCCACACTCACTTGCTGCATAGCTGTGTGACCTTGGACGAGTTGCTGCACCTCTATGAGCCTCAGTTCCCTCAGCCATTAAAGGCAGGATCAATTAAGACCATCCATATAAAAAACTCTGTGGAGTGTATGACAGGTAGGAAACAGTAACTATCATTATTATTGGCACTCAAAAAATACCAGTCCACTTCCCATCTCTATTTCTATCGCAGAAAATATTCTCGTATAACCATTAATAACTGTAGCAAAGTCTCTCTAGCTCATTTCTTGTTACAGTCTTCTTACGTGCCAGAGCATGTAAGTGATCATTTTCCCATCCACTGGGTTGGAGGTGTGTCAGTGAACGTCTCCAGCTCTCGCTCAGTTTAAGATATTTCCTGCAGAAAAAACCAACCAAGTTGATGGCCAGGGCTGTGGTCATCCAAACACCCTGCTGGGGTCGGAGGGCTTGCTCCTGAGTCACTCGCACGGGTGTTGAGGTTTCACCTCCTTACCATGTGACCTCTGCATAGGGCTGCTCGTGACCTCGCAGTTGGCTTCTTCAGAGCAAAAGATACAAAAGAGAAAGAGAAGACGAAGAAGCAGAGAGGGGGAAACAGACAGACAGACAAAGAGATGGAGACAGACACATAGCGAGACAGTAAGAGACAGAGAGAGGCAGAAAGAGAGAGAGATACACGCCGGCTTAGAAGCTGCAGTAACTTTTACGGCCTAATCTTGGAAGCGACATAGCTTTACTTCGGCAGATTCTGTTGGTCACGCAGACCAAGCCTGGGGAGGAGACTGCCCAAGGGTGTGGATTCCCGCGGTGGGACCGCTGGGCATCATGGAGGCTGGCTGCCACGCTGTGTCCGAGTCTTCCCCAGGACACCACTTGGGAGCACAGATGGGGCACCCACATCTTCCTCTGGCCCATCATCTAGTGGCTGCCATCAATTTGGACAAATGACAGAGCCAGCAACTCCTGAGGAGAACGGGAAACCTGCAAGTTGAGAGCAAATGAATGGAGGCTGACCCTGCGTTTCCCACTAACTGAAAGACACCTGGCAGGCGAACACCTAAGGCATTAACACCTCCCTCTCGCCAAGGGTGATTATTTCAGCGCATTAGCAGGCTCGGACCTCATATGTGCATTTCAGAAACTCAACCAAGAACCAAAGCCGACTGTTAGTTCTGCAGGTCATCGCAGATGGTCTTACATTTTACTTAAGAAGGAAAAATTTGGGACTAAACACACAGGGTCCATCTATGCCAGACCAAGGTCAAAATCAGCTTCTCTGTCACCTGGAAGGACAGAAACAAGAGAGAAGGTTGGAACCCCGAGCAAACTTTGTTCAAAATGATTCAAAGGGAGTAGGAAGGAAAGGAGCTATTTACAGAAAATAAATGACAAAATGAAAGTCTTTTTTGTTTTTAATCTGTTCGCTGTTTCCAGAGTTAGAAAATTAGAGCCCCTGGCTTTCTCCTTCAAAAGCCCTTGGCACCTCGGCCCTAAGGGAGCCCTGGGAAATGTAGAAGTCACAGTGACTCAGGTAACAAGGGGCAGTTCCAGGGGTCCAGCCCAGCCAGGCTGCTGTGCGTTTCACATCTGTGTTCCGAGACGCACAGAGCTGCAGTGCTCTACCTCAGTTTCCCCTCTGTACAGTGAGGGGATAACCGTGCCTATTTCAGAGTATATGACTACTACTACTACTATTATTATTATTATTATTATTATTATTATTATTGATGATGATAGCTATGGCTTACATGTAGTAAATGCTTGCTTGCTCTGGGCCAGGCTTTGGGCTTAATGTGTCACCAAACAGTCTTATTTGGTGACGATTGGTGACAGGTGAAGAAATGTAAGCACAGAAAGGTGAAGTTACTGGCCATTCCCAGCTGGCTGGATGCACACATTGACCCCAGGGCTGGCAAAACAGAGTTGGCCTCAACCTGTGATGGACAGGTGGGTGGGTGGGTAGATGGATGGGTGGGTGGATCGGTGAAGGATAAGTGGATGAACAGGTGAGTAGGTGGGTGGATGAAAAAATTGATGGATGGATAGATGGATGGAAAGATGAATGGATGGGGTGGTGGGTAGTGAATGGATGGTGGGATGGAGTGATGAATGCGTAGATGGGTAGATGTGTAAATAAATGAAAGGATGAATGAATGGGTTATGGGTAGGTGATACCCATAGAATGGATAGAAGACTTGATGGACAGGAGGATGGATAGATGAACAGACGAATGAATGGACGAGTTGATGAGAGGGTGGATGATTGGACTGATAAACGAATTAGAAAATGGAGGAACAGGATAATTGCTCTGGTTTTGACAAGCCTGACTTCTTCCTTTACAAGAAGCAGAAATTTCCATGTGTTTGCTTTCCATGGTCATTGACAAACATTCCACAGTAGAGCAAGATTTGGCTGTGAAATACCTCTCCTTTTCCTGAGGAAAAACAGCATCTCTTTTTGCTTTCTTGCAATTGATGCAAAACATTTCACATGGACTTCCGGCCAAGATGGAGGCGTAGGTGGACACATTATGCCTCCTCTCACAACCAAAATTAAGGACAACAAAGATTTAGAATCAAGAAAACAACCTGAACTGATAGAAAATTGAACTGTACGGAAGTCCAACAACCATTCATCCAGACCGGTAAGAGGGGCCGAGTCCCGGCAGGAAAAAGTGGAGGTTGGCGGACCTGGGAGTGCAGGAGGCGGCTAACAGACTCCAAGTGCACAGGTGGCGGCTAGCAGACCCTGGGCACAGGGTGGCAACTGTGCAGACCCAGTGAGGCCACGCAAGGCAGCTGGCTGACCAGGTGGTCCCACATGCACATGCAGATAATCCAGGCAAAGGGGAAGTGGTGGAAGGGACTGGAATCCGAGAGAGAGCGGAGCAAGAGCCATTGTTCCCTCTCAGGCTCTGCCCCCACATACAGTGTCACTACCCAGCAACTGGGCTGCCCCGCCCTGGGGAACACCTAAGGTTCTGCCCCTCACTACATAACAGCCGTGACCAGACCAAGAAAAGAAAACCAAAGATGGCTCAAACAGGAGAACAAATCAAAGCCCCAGAACCAATTCATCTAAGTGACCAAGAGATAACCAACCTATCAGATGCACAGTTCAAAGCACTGGTGATCAGGATTCTCACAGAAGAGATGAAAAAATGAAGGCTACAATAAGTAAAATGAAGAAAAATGCACAGGGAACCAATAGTGATGGGAGGAAAAGTGGGACTCAAATCAATGGAGTGGACCAGAAGGAAGAAACTAACAACCAAACAGAAAACAAGAAAAAAACAAGAATTTTTAAAAATGAGGAGAGGCTCAGGAACCTCCAGGACATCTTTAAATGTCCCAACATCCAAATTATAGGGGTACCAGAAGGGAAGAAGAAGAGCAACAAGTGGAAGATTTATTTGAACAAATAATAAAGGAGAACTTCCCCGATCTGGCAAAGGAAATAGACTACCAGGACGTCCAGGAAGCTCAGAGAGTACCAAAGAAGTTGGACCCAAGGAGGAACACACCAAGGCACATCATAATGACATTAGCCAAGATTAAAATGAAGGAGAGAATTCTAGAAGCAGCAAGGGATAAGGGGACAATCACCTACAAAAGAGTTCCCATCAGACTGTCAGCTGATTTCTCAAAAGAGACCTTACAGGCAAGAAGGGGCTGAAAAGAAGTATTCCAAGACATGAAAGGCAAGGACCTACATCCAAGATTGCTCTATCCAGCAAAGCTGTCATTTAGAATGGAAGGGAAGATAAAGTGCTTCTCAGATAAGGTCAAGTTCAAGGAGTTCATCATCACTAAGCCCTTATTATATGAAATGTTAAACGGACTTACCTAAGAAAAAGAAGATAAAAAATATGACAGTGAGAAGACAGCAAACTCACAGCTATTAACAATGACACCTAAAACAAAAGCAAACTAAGCAAACAGCTAGAACAGGAGCAGAACCACAGAAACGGAGATCACATGGAGGATTAGCAACAGGGGAGTGGGAGGAGGAGAGAGGGGGAAAAGGTACAGAGAATAAGTAGCATAGATGGTGGGTAGAAAATAGACAGGGGAGGGCAAGAATAGTGTGGGAAATGTAGAAGCTAAAGAACTTATGACACATGGACATGAACTAAAGGAGGGGAATGTGGGTGGGAGGGGGTGTGCAGCGTAGAGGGGAATGATGGGGGAGAAATGGGACAACTGTAATAGCATAATCAATAAAATATATTTTTTAAAAAACATTTCACATGGCCCCAAACAGATCTAGCACTAAGGGCCAAGCGCTGAGGACTGCACAGAACACATACATCATTAAAGCTCCCCTGGAATTAATGTTACCACACCCGTGGATAAAGCATTAAATACATATTGAGAATGAGACAGCTCAGGAAGTGCCTGAGGGAGACGTCAGCTACATTTGAAGCCAATTAAGAGGCTTCACACTGGGTGTTGGAAGCACGTGAGGGGCTGGGATGTCCCCTAGCACATAGTAGCCCCCTCGTAAAACATGTAGAACACAAGCCAACGGAATCCCCCCATCCCACAGACTGGCTGACTCCACCCCTCAGGTGCCCTGGGCCCCAGGAGACAGAGAGCATAGCACTCACAGCCGAGGACAGCCAGGAGCACTCAGCGAAAACAGTCCCCGCCCATGACAACTGCCAACCACTCGGTTATTTCTTTTCATGTTTTTAGCTGGGGTAACATACACAAAAATTTACCATATTAACCATGTGAGGTGTACAGTTCGGAGGCATTAAAAATGCTTGGTGGGCTGCTGTCACCCCCGTCTGCCTCCAGGACTGTCTCCTCTTCCCCAACTGAGGCTCTGTCCCCTTAAACACTAACTGACAGTCCTCACCCTGCCCCAGTCCCTGGCGACCACCATTCTACTCTCTGTCTCTGTACATACACTTCACTGTCCTGGGGGCATCACGTAAGTGCAATCATACAACACCTGTCTTCCTGTGTCTGGCTTATTTGTGTAATAAAAGTCTTCGAGGGTCATCCGTGCCGTAGCAGAATTTCCTTCCTTATTAAGACTGAATTAGAGTCCACTGGATGTCTAGACATTGGCTCTACCCGTTCATCTGTCTGTGGAAACCTGGGTTTCTCCAACCCTTGAGCGATTGTGCATAGTGCTGCAAATACCCCTCCGAAGCTCTGCTTTCAGTTCTCTTGAGTGTATACCCAGGAGTGGAATTGCTGGGTCATGTGGTAATTCTATTTTTCAAATTTTTTGAGGAGCTGCCAAACTTTTCCACAGGAACTGCGCCATTTTACCTTCCATCCACAGTGCACAAGTGTTCTAATTTCTCCACACCTATTATTTTATGTGTGTATATGTACATGTACACATACAAAAAATGGACTTTATTTATTAAAAATTGCGTATCTATTCTTACGCATTTAAACTTAGGTCACCTTCAAAGTACTCACCATTTGATGCAGTACACCTATTGACTTTTTCCCACTACTCAAAACAGTTTTTGAACTCATCGATTTTGATGCTTTTTGGTGCTTCTGCTGTTTTTTGTTTCACCTCTTCCACATCAGCAAAACATATCCCTTTGAGGACTTTTTTCACCCTGGGGGTGGGGATGGAGGAGGGTGGAAAAGTCACTCAGGGCAAGATCTGGTGAATAGGGAGAGTGGGGCATGGGGGTCATCAGTTTTGGGGCCAAAACTGCTGAACACTCAGTGTAGTGTGGGCAGGTACACTCGTAAATCACCCATCATGAAATAAGCAAATGCACTGAGTCTTCAAAAAAGCATTCACTGAAGCTGAACTCAGCCTCTCACAACAACACCAACTGGTAGATACTCTGATACAGGTATGGGTTCCTAGAACACTCACCTAGTGAGGGACTGCCCACCAGAGGATATATACATATGTCACATCCTAATGGGTGAGGTGGTATCTCATTGTGGATTTGATTTGCATTTCCCTGATGTTGAGTATTTTTGTGTGCGTGCTTATTGGCCATCTGTTATCTTTCATCTTCTCTGGAGAAATGTTGATTCAAGTTCTTCACCCATTTTTCAATCAGTTTGTTCTTTTTTGTTGTTGTTATTGAGTTTTAGGGGATCTCTATATATCTGGATATCAATCTCTTATCAGATACATGATTTGCAAATATTTTCTACCATTATGTGGGTTGTCTTTTTACTCTGTTGAGTGTATCTTTTGATAAAGACATTTTTTAAATTCTCATGAAGTCCAATTTATCTATTTTTCTTTTGTTGCCTGTCTTTAGTGTTGTTATCAAGAAATTGTTGCCAAATCCATCATCATGGGCTTTTCTCCCAAGTTTTCTTATAAGAATTTTTATAGTTTTAGCTCTAATATTTAGATCTTTTATTCATTTTGAGTTAATTTTGCCCTGGCAAGGTAGCCCACTTGGTTGGAGCATCACCAAGGTTGCGAGTTCGATCCCCAGTCAGAGCACATACAAGAATTATTTTGAGTTAATTTTTGTTTATGGTGTTAGGTAAGGGCCCAACTTCATTCTTTTGTGTGTGAATATCCCATTTCTCCAGCATCATTTGTTGAAAAAACTACCCTTTCCCCATTAACTGATCTTGAAAAATTGTTTAATCGTGAGTGCAAGGGCTTTTTCTGGGCCCTCTTTTCTATGCCATTGGTCTACATGTTGGTCTTTATGCCAATACCACACTGTTTTGATTACTATAGCTTTATAGTCAGTTTTGAAATCAAGAAGTATGACATCTTCAGCTTTATTCTTTTTGAAGATCGTTTTAGGTATTCAGCATCCCTTGAAATTCCATGTGAATTTTAGGATGGGTTTTTCTGTTTTTGCAAGGCATTATCATTGGGATTTTCATAGGGATAATGTTGAATCTGTAGATTACTTTGGTGGGTAAGATTCTTAACATGTCGACAATATTAAGTCTTCCAATCCATAAGCATGGGGTGTCTTTCCATTTACTCTTGTCTTCTTTAATTTCCTTCAGAAATGATTTGTAATTTCCAGCATACATGTCTTTTACCTCCCTGGTTAGGTTTATTCCAAAGTATTTTATTTTGTGATGCTGTTATAAATGGAATTGCTTTCTTAATTCCTTTTTGTGGGTTGTTCACTGTTAATGAACAGAAATGCAAATTATTTTCCTGTGCTGACTTTGCATCCTGCTACTTTGCTGAATTATTTATTAGTTCTAACATATTTTTGTGAAATCTTTAGGATTTTTTACATATAATATTATATCATCTATAAATGGAGGTCACTTTACTTCTTCCTTTACGATTTGGATTCCTTTTCCTTCTCCTTCATGCTTAGGTGCTCTGGCCAGTACTTCCAGTACTTGGTTGAACAAAACTGGTGGGAGGGGCATCTTTGTCCCGTTCTGCGTGTTAGAGGAAGAGCTTTCAGTCTTTCACCATTGAGCATGATGTGCACTGTGGGTCTTTCATACATGACTTTTATTATGTTCAGATAGTTTTATTCTATTTCTAGTTTGTTTGTATTTTTATTGTGACAGTTTTTTGTTTTTATTAAACAAGCATTTCCTCACAATAGCCTGCAGGCACCATTGAAACTGCTGTATAATTATTAACTCATTTAATCACCACAGCAACCTTCCAAGGCACAGCTATTCCCTCTGCTTCACAGATGAGGAGACAGGCACAGACTGGACACAGCAATTCAAACCAGACCATGCTGCTCAGAAGCCACGTTCGAAATGACCAGGGAGCAGAGGAGGAGCCAGCAGGCTGACGGTCTCTTACACCACAGATACTGCACACATATCACATTAGTGAGTCCCTCCCCAAGCCAAATGATGCGAATATTTGTAGGCCCAGCTTACCACTGGGCAAAGTGATGTAAAGACACTTAGGAAATGAGCCCAGGGCCACACTATTAGTGAGAGATAAAGCCTGGGCTTGAATTTAGGGCGTTCAGACTGTCTAGTCAGCAAGCATCCCCACCCCCATGAGGGGCAGCTTCCAGAGCTACCCTGTGCAGTAAGGCAGCCATTGTGAGCAGTGAGCCTTTGGAATGTGGCCAGTGTCACAGGCTGAAAGGATGTTTCACACCAATTAAGTTAAATGCAATGTATTATTACAATTAATTTGTGTGTTCTTCTTTTTCTTTGCCTCTGCAAAACTTTAAGTCATACTCACGGTTTGCATTCCATTTCCGTTAGGTACCCGAGGATGGAGGAGGCCATGCAAGAGTCAAGGGCAGGCCCAAAGGAGGATCTGCTCAGACACAAGGTGATTCCCACGTCTCCCCCAGCACTGTCTCCTGCGATTATTGTCCCTGGTCCTAGGTGCCTTGGGAGAAGGTTGCCGGCTGGTGTCTAACTCCTTAGCACTTCAGGCGGGGGGGCCCACCCACAGGAGGGGGGTGCATGGGGGGCTCCCTCCAGTGGCAGAGGTGCCCGGGCAGGTAGCTCCAGACAGAGGGAGGCCAACTACAGAGTTTTCCCTCCACTCATACCCGGTGCTCTCAAATCTTAATAAAATAACAACCCTTCCCAGACCCCAACAAGAAGTGTGGAGTAAAATAGTGAATTCGAGGCCTGTGCCCTGAGCCCACAGGGCAGGCAGAGAGGCAGCTCCCGTTGCCAGGAGTGCAAGCGTCCCTGCCACTCAACACAGGAACTGTCCTGGTCCGAGCCCAGAGCACTCAGACTGCAGGTTCCCAAAGCTGGGCCTCCTGGGCTGTAGAGAGCGCCTCTAGTACATGATCACTGAGGACAGAAAGATGACCAGGAGAAGAGACAGGGGGAGAAGAGGAGGGAGAAGACAAAGGAGAACAAAGGGGCTGGGGGTGGGGGGGCGGGGCAGGAGGAGGAGGGGGAGGAAATGGGAGAGGAAAAGGGGGTGGAGGGGAGAGGAGAAAGGAAAGGAAGCAGGGGTAGGGCGAAGGGGCCTACTGCCCTCCAGGGCCTTGCAAAGTGCTTGATTCACATCTCCCTGGATCCTCCTGGAAACCCAATGCCCCATTTCTCAGATGTAAAGAGTAAGGCTCAGGGAAGTGACATAACCAGCCCAAGAGCACACCACTGGCCGCAGGTCATGCGGCTAAACATCACCAGGCCTTTGGGACGTCAGACCTTATTGGTGCAGCACTTACTCAATCGTGTAGGAACACAGAGTATCGTTCAGTAACCAGTCACAGTATTTCCACTCCAGCAAAACGGTCTAGGTGCACAGCGTGTGTCTCTACATCCAGAACAGCTGGTGGGAGAGACCATCCCATTTGCTGGTGTCCTGGATGACCTGGGGCATGCGGGTGGGGGCAGCCACAGCAGCCACCCCCACCCAGTCTCTGTCTTCTCCACTCCCCAGGTGATCGCACCAGCCCCTGGGCTCTAAAACAAGCCAGCCGGTAACACCTCCAGCGCTGACCTCTCCCTTCCACTGAGACTAACAGCCCGTGGCCGCTCAGCACTGCCCAGCACAGGACCTGCTCCTTCCCCACCTTACCCAGCTTAGTAAATGAAACTTCAGGTTCTCAGGTATCTCCTCTCCTGCTCCCACCCCCAGCCAATCCATTAGCAAAGCCTATCCCCTCCCTCCGCAAAATACACCAGGATCAAGGGCGCATTCCCACCCTTCCAAGTTGCCAGGCAGTCTCTCCAAAGCCATCCACAGCCAATTCTCAGCACGGCCACCAGAGGGCGCAGGTTAGAATCTAATCCTGGCTGCCACCCATTCAGACCTGGAGTCCTCCCAAGGGCTTCCACAAGTCAGAAGAAAACCCAAGTCCTTTCTGTGACAAGGAAGCCTCATGAACAGGCCTCAGCTGGCCCCTCCAGGGCCTCCATTCCTGACGACTGTCAACCACTCTCTCCATTCCAGCCAAAATGGGTTCCTGAAATTCCTCACTTCACACCATGGGTCTCTCCTCCAGCCTTTGCACCTGCCACCCTTCTGCCCGCGTCTCCCCTAGAATCCCACCCCTCCCCTTTCAATCCTCTGCCCAGGGTCTGCCCTTTAGAAAGGCCCACCCCACCCCATGACCACCCCCCCTTTCCTCTGCTTCACTTTTCCTCCGGGGGCTGACCATCAGTAGAGTATTTGTCTCTGTTTGTATCGTCTTTCCACGTGGGGTAGTCAGACTCACAGGAGAAGAAACCAGTGCCTGAGAAACATCACGTCTCAGCCCCCAGTTCGATGAAAATCAGAGGCACATAGTGCTTTAGTCATCGTTTCCCCGACTCAACAAACATTAGTTCTCACAGACCACAGAGTCCAGAGCACCGTGTGTTTTATGCCATGTTGACTGCCCATGCTTCACACACGCCTGTGTCCATGAGCTCAGCCCCTGTCACATCCCACCACAAAGCAGCAACACCCTACTGCAACACACAGGGTCCGGGGGCATCCCTGTTAGAGATGCAGCATGATGACGGGCACTGCCAGCTGTCCTCGGCTGGAGCCACATGCGATGGGGGAAGGGCTGGGCAAAGGCCGTGGACAAGCCATTGCAGCAGAGGCAGCGCAGGTGCCCGCGGATGTGTGAAAAGCTGCTCTCGGCTTGCCTAAGTAACGCTAACTATGGCGGCAACGCAGCAGCAGTCTTGACCTCGCCGGCTGGCGAGGATGCAGTGTGTGGGAAGTGGGCGTGGCTGCTGCGTTCACACCACCGTGGCCCTCTCGGAAATGTGCTGCACCTGCGTCTGTACAGAGCCTGTTACATGCAGCACGAAGCAGAGGACGCACTCCTTCACTGAAATAACAGACATGATTCACAAGCAGGTGTGGGAACCCCTTGTGTCGGGGGAGGGTCTATTCAGACACATGTATACAGCACACAGTCCCAGACCCACCTGTCAGTGGAGCCCTCCACTGCAGCCCAGGCAACAAGTGTCCCATGGAACCCTGCTATGAGCAAGCTGAGACATAGGCTGGAAAGGGTCAGATCCTGGGTCCTCTGCGGTCCCATGTAGCCCCATGTAACCCGGTGTGACCCTGTGTGGTCCTGTATGGTCTTATGTGGACCCGTATGGTCCTCCACCTTGGTCCCATGTGGCCTGGTGTGGTACTGTGTGACCCTGGGCAAAAGACCATTTCTAAGCATCAGTTTCCTTGTCTGCAAAAACAGGATAATGTAAAAATTAAATAAGGTCCCAGGATGAGTACAGTTTAAATCCATGTATCACAGTCCCCCACCTTGAAGTAACGAATCTAGTCCCTGATTTTAGCATCCTACAGGATGCTAAAGCCATTAGGTGAAGCTTCACTGGAGTCGGGCTGGCCCCTGGGACTTGCTGATCACCTGGTATCTGAGGAGTGGGGCCACCACGATCCGGAGCCTCCTGCTGCAGGGAACACACAGCGCGGCCTGGGGAGCAGTCTTGCAGACATTCAAATCGTGAGGGTGTCTTTCAAATGCCTGCAGGATATGTGGGGCTGTGACCAGACACACACATTCAGAAACAATTACCTGTAAATTATTTCTGAGTGGAGGGACAAGAAAGTCCTGTCACCTACCTGGCTCCTCAGATAGCCGAAAAATAAATGTGTGCCAAATGTTCCACAATATGACAAGGAAGAACGTGCTCTTTTCTTTACAGGATTATAACCCAGGGGAGAAATGAGATGCACACAAAAAACATATACCATCGAATAACAGATTCCTTGATCAGACAGACCTAACTTTTTTGGAAATATCTCCCTGAGGCAGAGTCAAAGCTGAGAGAAGGAGGAGATGAAGTAATGGTGAGAGTTGGGAGAAGAAACTTTGAGGAGAGAAGGGTTTGGGAATTTGAGCTCAGACTGAAATGTGTTGTCTGGCCAAATGCCGCCGCCCCACTGAGACGCAGAGCTGCGGGGCGACCACCACAGGAGCAGGACACATTTAGGGATATGGACTGAGTGTGTTGGGAACCACCCTGCCTGGTTTCAGGAGCTGCAACCCCCCATGGCTAAGGCTGAGTAAGAGACCTTGGGATCATAAGCCACTAAAGAGACAGAGCTTATCTCCCTAGCAAGGGTGCTGCCTCTGCCCCCTCTCACTTCACCCTACTTGGCCCCAAGCAGATGACTGGTTACCCAATGACGGCTAAGATTCCTCAAGGGAGGGACAACCTAAGACAGACATGGTCATGGAGGAACCCTCAGGGAAGGACTTGGGGGGCTATAGAAAAAGGGGGTGATGCACCCTCATCCCTCGGCTTTGATATAGGCTGAGTCCTCATTCTGTCTGCAAGAAGTCTCCTAATCTCTTGGCTGCCTTACTTCCCCTGCCTGATTTAAGCCTGAAACAATGCCGGAGGTGGTGCAGCCCAGGGCAGGAATGGGTGGTTCCTCAGGAAGATCCTGCCTAAAAAAGAATGCATAAAATCCTGTGAAACCTGCTTTACTAAGAATGCCCTCAATTTTCTGATAAGAGTCTAAGCAGGAAATGAGTTTGTTTCCCAAAGTTTTATGGCCCTTTAGCTATCTGACCCTGACTTGGAATAAGCCCTCATAGTTCTTTGTATGCTATCTATTGTTTGATCTTTACTGCCTGACAACGATTGATGAGCTTTACCTGTATTCCTATGCAAATTGAACCCAATAAAAGCCCATTGAGGAATGGGCTCAAAGCCCTTCTCCTTTGAGAGATCAGCCACCTCTCCTCTCCAAGCAGATCACACCTTGGTAGATTTATTCTCATCCATGGCAACCGGGGGTCAGGGGGAAGGCTCTGTGGGCAGAGCCCCCACATGACTGAAGTTCAGCAGTGTTTTGGGAGATGAGAGAAAATTAATTTTTCCAGGCAACATGGGGCTACTAGTGGGGCTCTTCAAGGCTGAGGATTTCAGTTCCCTTTAGGGCTTGACAGGGGGTCAATGCAGGTTCATCCTGTGAGACAAGCGGTAACGTCGACTGCTGACACAGCAGACACTGGGGACTAGCGGGCAGGGCGGACAGGAGCAGCATGAAACAGGAAAAATAAATAAATAACGGAGACCTGAGGCAGGAGGAACCCGTTAAAGAATAAACCCTGGGCAGGAGCAGGTCCTTCAGATGCATTTGTGGGGGGCCGGAGGGTAAGCGAGCCACAGGTCCTCTCCGTGCGCCGTGCTCACTGAGCACCTGCTGTGACAGGCCGCCATCAAGGCACTGGGGACAGAACGGTACGTGAGAGACGAGATGGGCCCGCGTCTGGGGACAGAGGGAGCCCCAGGTCCCACGGTCACCCCACAGGTGCACACCGCAACAGCGGTGAATGGAGCTTCCTGGCTGCGGTGCACGGTGGGCGCTGGAGTCTTAGAGACAGAGGATCGAAGGGTGAGACTGGGGACGGAAACCCGTCTGAGGCATTTCGCAGTAAAGGGAAAAGGAAGGTGATAGAACATAGGGGTCACGTAATTTATTTGTAATAATAAAATTATGAATGCCCACAACCAAAAGAATCTATGACAATGGGTTACTGAAAATGTCATAAAAGCAATAGAGACCCAGGGTTTAATTTTTTTTAAATCTGCCTATTGACTTTAGAGAGAGAGGAAGAGAGAGAGAGAGAGAGAGAGAGAGAGAAGAGAGAGAGGAGAGAGAGAGAGAGAGAGGAGAGAGAGAGAGAGAGGAGAGAGAGAGAGAAACACGGATCTGCTGCGTCACCTACACGCCCTGGCTGGGACCAAACCCCCAGCGCTTTGCTGGTTGGAGTGACGCTCCACCCAGCTGAGCCACACCCGCCAGGCGAGGGATCTGGGGTTTAAGAGGAAGAAGGAAGCATCTGGATGTGGGTTTGGGGAGGTAAGCATGGAAAAGCTCTACAAACGTAAGTATTTGGGGGGAAGGAAGACACCTTGGGAGTGAGAGTCAAGCAGCTAAAGCACGCAAGTGACTGTCTCGGTGACTCTGGCGCAGGAATTCTCCCTCCCCTCTCCACGGCTCTTCTCCGCACTCCAGCCTGAGGATCGCTTCTGCTTTGGCAGCGCGACACCCTGTTCAAAGACATGAAAGAGCATGTGAGCCTGGCTGCTGGATTCCGGGTCTCCGCCGGCCAAGGGAAGGGCTGCCTCACGAACTACACAACCGAAGTATTCATCTGAGCTGTGCCAAAATTAGGGCCATTCATCAGAAAGGCAGAGACCAAAGTGCCCTGCCAGGTGCCCAAAACACAGTAGTCACATTTGTCCCATCCAAGTTAAAGTCAGTAAACCTGAGGACAATGCCATACATCTCAGCAGCTCGGGGTTGTCCTCACCCACGGAGACGAGGTGGCTGTACTTCCCCAAGCATGTCCCTGTAGGTTGTCTTCTCAGCAGGGTCCAGCTGCTGCTGTTCCCCCCTGGGTGACGTCTACAGTCACACCCTTGAAAGACCCTGGCCCCTGTAATGGCAGCCTGATGGGAATTGGGTGACGTGGAGGAAGCATACGAGGACAAGAGCTCACCGAGCTCACACCGGTACAGTCAACTATGAACATGTATGTATTCCTTTTTATGTTACAGATTGTGAAGGAAAATAAAGCTGTCAGACAGACGCTAAGACGCACAGTCCCGGCCGCTGCCGCCCAGGGGCACAGCCCTGAGGGTGCTCGTGTGCGAACGCACCGCGCGGCGCTCCTGTTTGCTTCCAGAGCAGGGACGGTGTGGGTTCCGCTCCAGCTCCCTGGCTGCTGCTTCTCAGGCTCCTGGGCCCGCTCCTCCTCTCCCCGAAGTCACCCTGAGACAGAGGACCCTGGGGCTCAGCTCTCGGCCCTTCACTCTGCCATCTTCACACACTGCTTTCCGCGGGTGGCCCCAGGTGGCCTCCTGGCTTTCATTACCATCTGAATAGTGACATTTCCCAAATTTATATCACCAGCCCAGACTCCTCTCCTAAATTCCAGACACATAGGTCCCAGATTGCAAACTCAGCATGCCTGAAATTCAGCTGCTCCTCCCATCCAAACCTGTTCCTCCTACAGCTTCCAGAAGGAGGCGGTCTGCAGTGTTTGCCACACTCACCGAGGTAACAAGCAAGCCAGGCCACGTCCACGCTCGTTTGGTATTTCACCGCGCTGGGGAAGCCAACGGCAGGTCTGTAAAACACTGTTGCTGCTGGAAAACAGCATTACCATGAATGTTCCAAACTGGTTTGTAATTTGGTGACAGGTTTAGGTAGCTTACCCAAGTTCACTTTTACGCATAAGGAGAAGGGGAAAGTTGCATTGTTCTTCCCTTGGCTTAAAACAGAAGCTTTATGAGTACTTTTAACTTTAAGGGGGTGGCATCAGCCCTGGCTGGTGTGGCTCAGTGGATTGAGTGCTGGCCTGCAAATCAAATGGTCACTGGTTGGATTCCCAGTCAGGGCACATGCCTGGGTTGCAGGCCTGGTCCTCAGTAAGAGGCACTCAAGAGGCAGCCACACACGGATGTGTCTCTGTCTCCCTTATCCACTCTCTAAAAATAAATAAATAAAATCTTTTAAAATTTCAAAAATTAAAAAACAAATAAAAGGAGAGGGGTTCGAAAAGCATCCAAAAACATTATTTGTACAAATTGGAGTGTACTGCTCAAAGGATCTCGTCCTAAGAAACCTGCCTTGATTTAACTGTATTTCAGTGGGCACGACAGGTGGCCTGGGGGTATGAGTCCTCTTAGCAATCCCACTAACAGACCAGACACCTCGGACAAGCCCTCAGCTTCTCAGATAATCTCTTCCCCTGTCACAGAGGCAGGACGTAACCCTGGCAGGTGGCTGTTCCCACCGGGCCAAGCATGTAGTTTCCCACACCTGGCAGCATTCACATACTAGTTCCTCTGGCCAGCACCCCTCTTCCCTGTCTAATTCTTTGGTGCCTGTCAAGTGGTGAGGGGATCCATTTCATCTTGCAGCTTCCCCAGACAAGCCTCATACCTAAGTTTTCCCCCAATAAACTCCATTAATTACTAGACTGCGTGGCTGGCCTCTCTCTTCAGTCTGTTACCAGCCCTGACTTACAGAGCTGAATTTTTCCATCTCGGGGCCTTTCCCTGGGTCTGCGTGTACAAACACCTCCTGCCTGCCCACCTGTGGTCAGATGTCCCCTCTATAGGACAGCGGCCAAAGGGCCCGGCCAACCCCCCCCACCCAGAGCTGTGGGGGCCTCATCTACCGCACATGCTGTCCTCTGGGTGTCACAGCCTGTAATGCCCAGGACATGTGGGCACCTGCCTCCCTCCAGCATGCTATTTTGAGTGCTCACAACTCTTAGAAAGAGAACAGTCTTCCTGCTGCGTTCAGAGAATGTTATCAAACAGCCTCAGAAAACTCAAAAAGCAGTTCTCAAAGATAAGAACCTGTCACATTAGACAGTCATAAAGGCCAGCTGGCCATCCCCAAGGGCCATGAAGCCTTTCCTGAGTGCATGTGCCCAGAGACCGTCGCAGCGAGAGTTTGGTTCTGACTCTGACCCCAACGCCCACAGCAAGGCTGCACTGCTCCGATGAGGGTGAAGACACTGAGCTCTGGGCAAACAACGGAGGGGACTGCCCAGACCTTGTGGGCTCCCACAGGATAAAGGGGGGGCAGGGAGGACCGGGGGAGCACCCAGCCACCTGCTCTGAAAATCTGGGCTCTGCGGGAATCGTAGAGGCATTGTTCTCACCAGTGAGACGAGAGGGCAGGGAGGGTACGTTTCCAGGAGACATGACCACTCGGGTCTCCCGACTCACTTCCTTGGAGAGACGCACGTCTTCCTGGGCTGGTGGGATGGGAAGCAGAGGCAAGAGAAGAAACCAAGGTCTGAACGTGCCGGGGCGCAGCCGCGGGAGGACCTGAGCAGAGCGGCCTTGCAGTGGAGCCCAGCGCTGGGACAGCAGTGCAGGAGGCAGAAGCCTGTGCGAGGCTTGTGCCCGAGGGCAAGGTGAAGCCCCGGGCCCGCAGGAGGGGGCAGGGGTGCCAGGAGTCGGCAGAACTAGGGCAGAAATGAGGCAGGGCAGAGGGGTCCCTGAGGCAGGAGGGAGGGGCAACAGCTTGGAGGGCACAGCTGAGCCACCACCAATCATGATGGAAGAGGAAGGCCCATGAAGAACTTGGAGCCTTTTGACAGGAAAGGCCCCAAAGGTGAGCAAATTCTAACCCAGAAACACTAGCCAATGCAGCAACCCAAATGGCCGTGGGGTCCTCGCGTGGAGTGTCTCTGATGGGATGAGAAAACAAGGAGAAGGTGAGCTCCGCCCAGACACAGGGACTGAACACTATGCTTCTCGCCGCCCCCCCACCGCCCCCGGCATGCACGCACACACACAGGTTTCCATGAAGAAGCGCAGCCCTCAGATCCTGGGTGAGGTACTTGGTAGGAAGACATCCCCTGGTCTGCTTTCAATGCAGAACTGGGTAGAAAGTGCTGAAGAATGCGCAAACCAAAGTCTTCTCAGATGGATTTAGGATGAACACGTAAGGTCCTTCTCAGAGAGGTCAACAGGTCAACTTCAGGCCAAAGAGAACCGGGTCACCATGTCTTTCTTACTCTGTTCTCCATCCCCAGTCCTGGGTGCTAAAAGTCCCCACCACACCCCACCAGGGGGGTGGGCGAGCAGGCTGCTGCCTGTGACTCCGGTCTGGGGGACCGGAGCCTTCATGGCCTCCTGCACAGGGGCACTGAGAAGGCCAGCTGGGAGGTAGGTGGGGCCGGGAAACTTGGAGCGCTCAGGGAGGGCTGCTGACGGCGCTGCGAAGTAACGCAGCAAGGTTCAGAAATGGGGGCGGCGGGGAGGGGGGTCAACACGTCCAGAGGAAACGGAAGGGAAGACCGAACGCAGGGCTGGAGTCCAGTGCCCGGTCGGAGGCAGGAGCGGGCCCACAGGAAGCCAGGAGGTTCGCGGCTTCATGTCCCACTTCCTATCAGCCACCTGCTCATCCGATCAGGCTGTGGACCCAAAATCCCCAGGGAGGGGCCCCTGGAAGCACCCCAGAGTCTGTTCCTAGAGCAGACATGTTTCTCCCATCTAAGGGTCCTGACACCTGCGATGGGCTGAACGTAAGGGTCCTGCTTTGCCCAGAAAGGGAGAGAGGAGGGCCCCCCACCCAGTGCTGTCTTTAAAACGTCAATTACGCCATTAAAATTAAGGTGTCTGAGAATGAAACTGGGTTTGGGTCAAATTAATTTATGATCCATCGTTGATACTCACAGTGTCTGCTCTTGGAACGAAGTTAATGATGGATGATATTAGGTTAACTTACGCTTCGCATAGACGTCTCGACAAGATACACCCGTGATCTCCAGCTTCCGCAAGTTTTCACAAACGCCGTACTCTGTAACAAGAGACATTTGCTAGACATTACAGTAAACGAATCACAGAGCAACAGAAATGGACAGACTGATAGAAGGGGGAGGAGGATTGTGTTTCTCTACCTGGCTCATTTCACTTAGCATAATCCTCTCAAGGCCCACCCATACCGTCACACAGGGCAGGATTTCCTTCATTCTCATAGTTGAGGAGCATTCCATTTTGTATGCACACGTCACGTCCTCTGTGCACATTCATCCGCTGGGAGGCACAGGTCTGGGCTACTGCGGAGAGCGCTGCCATGAACGTGGAGGTGCAGATCCCTTCTCGGGGTCCCGTTTTCATTTCCTTTGGATAAATACCCAGACCTGCGGTGGCTACATCATACGATGGTTCTATTTTTCACTCGTCGAGGATCTGCCATGCTGTCTTCTGGATGGACCGATTTGGCCTCACTCACGATTGGCATGGGCTGATTAGAAGCATGTGTCATCCAAATAAAAAATAAAAGTTTGGGTACATCCTGACTGTCTCATCCAAGTTCAAATGATGGATCAAAAGCAGGACTCACATCCGAAAGGTGGGAACAGCCCAAGTGTCCATTGGCAGGTGGGTGGATAAACAAAATTCAGTTTATATAATGGTTATCATTCGCCCTATCAAAAGAAGGAAGTTCTGACTCAGGCTACAACGTAGATGAACCTTGAACACATTATACGGACTGACTAAGCCTGAAAGAACCATACAAACACCTACAGTAGGTAAACTCACCGGGACAGAAAGCTGAAAGGGGGCTCCCAGGACCTGGGGAGGATGGATGAGGAGTTCGCGTTTATTGGGTGCAGAGTCTCAGTTTGGGAAGAGGAAACAGTTCTGGAGATGGCTGGTGCCGACCGTGGGCCAGGAACGTGCATGTGTTCATCGCCACTGAAATTAACCTTTAATGAGGTTAAAGCGGTAAATTTATTTTGTTATTTCATCACAATAAGAAAGAAAGGAAGGCCCGGGCTTGTGTGGCTCAGCGGTTGGGTGCTGGCTTGTGAACTGAAGAGGGTTGCCGGTTTGATTCCCAGTCAGGGCACGTACGTGCCTGGGTTGTGGGATGGGTCTCCAGTTGGGGGCGTGCAAGGAGCGACTGATGGATATATCTCTCGCACGCTGTTGTTTAAAAGAGGTGGGGAGGGGCGGGGAAAGAAGGGAAGGGAGAAAGGGAGGAAGGAAGGAAAAGTTTCATTGCCCAATTGCCCAGGTGAATACCAGGGGTAAGAGACTGGCAGGTGGTCCAGAAAAATCATCCCCCTGATCCTGCAGGACATCCAGCTGGTTAGCCGCTTTTCCGTATCTGCCCTCCCCACCTTCACAGAGAACATCCTGTTCTGTCCTGAATCGGAGATCTTTCCACTTAGTCTTTCTGTGCATCTGACATTTCATTCATAGGATCCCTGAGTGGTAGCGAAATTTCTGGCCCAAGAGTGATACACAAGCTGAAAATTGTGATATGTGCACTAGAGTTTCTTAATTGGACTTGGGGGGCCAGCTGTGGGAGATCCATAGACTCCCAGAAACTGTAGACAGTTTCTGAAGGATCGGGAGGATGTGAGCACATGTACAGCTTTCTAGGACTTCAGGTTCTCACAATGTCTCTTGGAATAAAAGCCGCCTGAGGGTGGAGGACGCCTGTTCCCCACTACAGAATCCTGAATGTCGTGTCTGTGAACACTGAGCTTTACCAAATTCTGTGTTTGTTGTTTTGTCGTTGTTTTCTGAAGTGGTTGTACCAAACTGATTTCCTCCCAATTTCTATGTATTTATTTTTGGAGAGAGGGGAAGGGAGGGGAAGGGAGGGAGAGAGGGAGAGAAACACTGATGTGTGAGAGAAACAGTGATCGGTTGCACCGATCCCCAACCGAGGACCAGCCTGAAACCCAGGCATTGTGCTGACTGGGAATCGAACCAGCATACTTCCGCTTTGAGGGTTGACACTCAACCAGCTGATCCTCGCCAGGGTCAGGGCACCAAATTCCAATGTTTTAAAGTAACTTGTTAAACTGACGAGTCCATGTACCCAGGCACTTTTCTACACATTTATCCCACTCTTGCAAGGTCTTAGCATTTCCGCTTTCCCTAAACGCCCTTGTCACCTCCCTCTCTCGCCAGGCAACACTTTGCAATAGGAATGGCAAAGAGCACATCCCAGCATACTTCACATTCAGAATGGAGAGAACAGAGTGTCTGCTGGGAAGGAGGTAAAGGGTGATGCTGACACTTGAGGACAGTTCTGGAGGCCGGTCTGAGGTTGTTGGGCCAGTAGTAGGAGACATTGTTTTCCCCTGATCTCCAGGAGAAGTGCACACATGGCAGTTACGTGTATGTATGGCAGTTACGTATATGGCAGTTACACATATGTGTTTGAATCTTTCAAACTGGTTGCCAGGCTGGAATGACCAATGACATCAGAGGCTTCCGACCCTCCTGATTGGAAGGATCAAACTCCGTGGCGCTCGGCAGCGAAGGTGGACAACAGCCTCTTCTCTCCAGCCCTGTGATCGCCCAGATTTCCTGAAAGAGAAGAGTTTGAAAGAAATCATGGCCGGCCATGAACAGAGTCTCCAGTCTGACAACCTGAGCCCCCAGCCAAGCACCTCGGGGTATCCCCTGGAGGTGACAGTAATTCAGGTCAACCCATCAGGTGAGGAGACAGGGGCCAGAGGGATTTGACAGGGGTGACCATTAAGGAGGAAGGTGAGAGGAGGGTGAGTAGGGTGTGTGTGAAAGAAAGGGGAGATTCAGGAAGCCAGGGATTGGAGGAGACTGCAGGGGCTGGGGACAAGGGTGTCCCCATGAAAGGAAAGCCGGGAGGCAGGACGGAGGGTCAGGAGATGATAAGAGTCAAAGACGAGAGAAGGGAAGGGAGGACAGGATGAGGGCTCCTTTTGTTCCCCTTCCATGGGCCAAATGACCTCTAACAAAGAAGAGTTTTCAGGACGGAGATGTAGAACAATGGCAAGGTGGATGTGGAGGGGGATGGACATCACCGAAGGAGAAAGGAGAAGAGACGGCTGGGGAGAAGGCCGGTAGCTCCTATGAGCCTGGAGAGAATGGGGGGGTTGTTTGAGGAGGGGACGGGTGGGGTGGAGTGGGCGTCTGGTTTAGGTGACCAGTAGCTGAACTCCAAAGGCAAAAAAAAGCCTTATCTTGTACCCTGGGTTCCTTACTCAGCCCCCTGCGTGGATTCCAGCCCCCTGCCTCCAACCACAGGTGGCTGTAAGAGGAAGAGGAAGAGGAAGTGGTCGACCAGGGAGGAGGCAGGGGAGGAGTCAGAGGAGGAGACCGCCCCCGGGCCTGAAAACATGTGGGTCGTAGAGACAGTGTGTGGCCTGAAAATGACGCTGAAGAAGAAGCGCACATCCACGGTGCTGCCGGAACACCATGAGGCCTTTGCCAGGCTGCTCAGTAAGAAGATACCCTGGAGAGCACCCTCCAATCCTTAAAAAAAAATTTAATACCTGTATTTTTCCAGCAGAAGAGAACCCCCTGCTAGTTGGTGCACCGTCTGTCCTACACGGACTCCCGATTTGTCGCTCGTCGGGGACACTTAGAAGTGATGCAGGATTAGGCTAGACTTGAAAAGGCTTGCAGCTGGGGTTACAAGGCCTGGCTTCAACTGTACCCTCTGGGACTTCTTAGCTCTGACTGGCCCTTTGAATCCAAATACCTGCACCTGTGGAAGGGGCCATACTGAGGCCACCGCCACACCCTGATGTGCTGTCTGTTAAGAAGATGACTGACTGGCTAGGGCAGCGCCAGGGGCACACCCACGCGTGATGAGGGGGCAGCACTGATTATTGAAGACCCGAGCAATGCGGATATGCTCCTGCCACCCTACCTGTCACCCGGTCCCCTCACACTGGGTGGGTGGGGACGGTGTTGCCCCTGCCTCCTTGCCCAGGGAATGATCTCCCCTATCCCTCTTCCTGTCAGCCTCAGCCTCGGCCACAACCTGAACCTTCCCCAAGAGGGGCATGGTTCTCCTCTTTGCCACACAACGCGCCCCCGGCAACCTTATTCCTGTGGCCAAGCTAACACCTGCCCTCTCTCCACAGAGGATCCTGTCGTGAAAGGGTTCCTGGAGTGGGACAGAAGCCTGCGGCTCACAGACAAGGTAAGAGGTATTCCTGCTCTGCCTTCGATCCCGGGGCAGCAGGGGGGTGCTTCCTGAGCCCACAGTTCCCAGGCCAACAGGACACCTCCTCACCACTTCCCTTCGGGACCCAGGCGTTTCTTGCAGTGTGGACGGCAGCCCTGCCTCTGGCCCGGCTCCTGTGGCATCTGAGCCCAAGGCCTGTCCCTATGGTTGCTGGCACATCAAGTCCCCTGTTCTCTCAGCTCTTGGGGACTCCCCCTTGCTCCAGCTTATCAGAGACCCCCGTGATGCCAGCTGTCCTACACACGTGCCCTGAAACCCCCAGCCCTTGCCATCCTGGGAGCATCAGCCGTTCCCTTGTCCCACTGTTGTTCTCCTTCCACCACGTGAGTCCTCTGGTATGTTCATCCCCTCTTTCCACCAGTACCTGCTGGCGATGGTCATCGCTTACTTCAGCCGCGCGGGCCTCTTCTGCTGGCAGTACCAGAGAATCCACTTCTTCCTGGCCCTGTGAGTACCGTGCTGAAGCCCATCGGTCAGCGCTCATCCTCTGGGGAGTGCAGGGAGAGGGGTGGGCCTCCGACCTTTCTTCCGTTCTTCCGACCATTTCTACTGTGTACTCTGTGTACACGGTACACAGTCCTAACCATGATGGGACTGCAGTGTAGTGTTTGTTACACTGTTCTTTGTAAAAGCCAACAACTCTAATGCCAGTTAAAAGATGGAACAAAGAAAAAGAAAACATAAAAGCCGCGTAAAGAACAGACTCCACTCTTCCCAAGTGAATAGGCTCGAGACTGACGATTCTAATTTTCCCTCCCCCTCCCCCACCTCATCACACTACCAAATGTGGTGGTGTTTCTGCTCTACCGAGGCCCTCTTTAAATAACACAGATCTGTTGTGAAAGGCTCCCCAGGGCCCTGGTCGGGTTGCTCAGCTGTCTGGAGTGTCACCCAGTACACCAAAATGTTGCGGGTTCGATCCCGGGCAGGGCTCCTGCAGGAGGCATCGATCCATGTTTGTCCCTCTCCCTGTCTCCAAAACCAATAAACATATCCTCGGGTGAGCAGAAAAAACCACGTCCCCTAGGGACGTTTCTTACAAGTCTCTCTGAATATACGTCTAAAACACCGGTCTGACCTCTTCCCCACCCTGCTGCGAACAGGGTCACTGGCTAATTTTGTTCTAGACCAAGGCCAGAGCTCCCAGTGCGACATCGGCTCCCCACAATCTCCACCACATTTGCTCCCCGCCCTGACGTGACAATCTCTGTTTCGCTAGCCTTCCCTGATTTTGTATTGTTTTAGGTCTTGGTATTTTTTACACATATGTAACTAAAAGAAATGATTTCTTCTGAAAACTAACTCAGACACCAGAATCTTCAGACCCCCTGACTTCTGCAGCCAAGTAGCACTTCAATTAAAATTCTAACACAATGTGGTATTTTGGATTACAGTTATTTCTCATCTCCACCTTTCTCCTTTAATCCCATCAGACTAGACCAGTGCCGAAGGCAGTCTTGTCAAAACATCAGTGGCTCCCTAAAACACTCAGCACAGTTCTTTACATGTTGCAAAGCTTAAGTTATATTGAGTCCCTGAGGTAATCAGTTTTGCACTTGACTATGAGACGAAGCACTCTGTCATTCATTCTATGAAACCTTATCAAGTGCCTCTCAAGTGCCCGGAAACGTGAGGTTCTGGTGTGAGAGGTGCCCTTCAGGTCCCAGCTCTGCAGGGGCTTCTCGATGAAGGGGTGGCACTCTGTGACACTGGATAGGGCTCCTGTGGGTCCTGTGTGAAGCTGATCCAGTCTGTGTCCTTTCTGGGAAGCAGATCTCAGGCAGGGGCCCTTCCTGTCCAGCTCCCGACTAACACCTTGATGGCTTTCCTCAGCTACCTGGCTCTTGATATGGAAGAGAATTACCACGCCCCTAAAGAGGCCATCTTTTCCTTCCTCTATGGGGACAGCAACTGCGCCCGGCGTCCCTTGTTCCACAAACTGCGATTTCAGTTCTTCCGTTCCATGGGCTACAGGGCGTGGGTCACCAAGGAAGAGTGCGAAGAGGTAGGTGGGCTGTGGGGATCTGGCAGAGAGGGGACCAGACTGGAGAGAGAAGGGATCATGGGGGATCCCAGTTGGGATGGGGCAATGAAAACAGATTTCGGGGCTGGGCAAGGGGAGTGATGGTGTCCACCCAGAGTGTCCTCATCTCCTCAGGGGCTGTTTGTCTTTCCAGATCCAGGCCTTTGATCCCGAGCTGTGGGTGTGGAGGCGAGATCGCAGTCTCCTTTCTGAAATCAGGGAGCCTGAGGTAGGTGTGCAGGAAGGCAGGGCTGTGTCTGCACAGGTCCCGACGGAGTGACTGGTTGTCCCTTCAGGAAATCCGAGACATTTAACTGCTGCACCCACGCTCATCCACCCCACCCCTCCCCATCACCCTGCACACACTGTGAAGTGCACCTGCCAGGCGCACAGCCAGGCACCGACTTGGCTCCCAGCCGCCAGCTGACAAACCACACCCAGGCTCCTCGATGGGAGGTGTCGGTGCCAGGCATTTGGCTGGAATCATTTCATCAAAGCAACTGGGTCCAAATGACACCTTGTTGGAATGCTGAGTTTTGTGAAAAGTGAATATATTCCAAATTTTTCACTATATTGTGTTTGGACTTCCTGTTGCTAATTCAATGGGCCTGTCATCCCTCAGGAATACCAACTATAGCAATTTACATACAACATAAAGTAAAGTAAATGCCTACAAAGTAAACGCGTAGCATGGGATATGAGATGGAACTGTCTCTACATCCAACAATAAAAGACAGATCATGACTAGCTCTATTCTCATCCAAATTTACTTCAAACAAATTGCCGATGCCCACATCACAGGTATGTTCTAAATTTCCCCTGCCTCACCAATCTCCACTCTTGCACAAGTCCAGGTTTTCCCCTCAGGTTTAGGGTCCAGGAAGTTTGTCAGAATGAGCTCCGGCATGGCTCATATGACCCACACATTAGAGTTACAGAGCATTAAGCAAAGGTTTGCTTTCAACCTTGCGAACTAGCTATCTCAGACCATTCTGGCTGCTATAACAAAAGACCAGAGATGGTGGCTTACACAGAACAGACCTTGACTTCTGCTGGTTCTGGAGGCTGGAAGGCTGAGATCAGGTCGAGTTCTGGTGAGGACCCTCTTCTGTGCTGCACACGGCCAGCTCCCTGCCGGGCACTCGCTCAGTGTGAGGGCCAAGGCATGGCTCTGGGGTCTTCTATAAGGGCAATAATCTCACCCATAAGGGCTCCACCCATGACCTAATCACCTCCTGAAGGCGCCCACTTCTTCTCGTTGTAAATCCTCTCCTGAGAATATGTTTACTGACTTTAGAGAGAGAGGAAGGAAGAGAGAGGGAGAAACATCGATGTGGGAAGGGATCCAACCCAAAACCTAGGTACATGCCCTGACTGGGGATCAAACCCACCACCTTTTGGTGTATGGGTCGACGCTCCAACCACCTGAGCCACCATCACCCCAGGGGTTCTGAATCTGGGGGGACACGAGCACTGTGACTGTGGCACTAGCCAAGTTTAGACCAGGCGTCTGGGTGAACATTAGAATCCAGGGTTAGCGTTAGGGAGCAGGCCCCTGGTCCCATAGTTTGTGATGTTGACATGTCAGGGATGTTTCTACTGAGGTTACAAGTTCAGATTTTCATTCATACGAATGGACCCAGGTGTGAGTAAGGCGAAGCAGGACTCCCCCTCTGTGGGCTGCTCCCTGAACAGAATCACTTCGAGTTCTTCCTAGGAAGCAGGTCACTGGA
The DNA here is from genome assembly GCA_039655065.1 of Glossophaga mutica. NCBI lineage: Eukaryota > Metazoa > Chordata > Mammalia > Chiroptera > Phyllostomidae > Glossophaga > Glossophaga mutica. Next base: position 30,249,240 of record CM077315.1, read on the forward strand.
TGTATGAAGTAATCTTTGGACTCAGGGTCATCAAACTTCAACAATCATACTTGAAAAACAAAAGTGTGAGATGGGGGGTTGAGAATTGTCTCTCCAATTAGAGAGATAATTGGATTTATAGGTTAGTCTAAACTCTGCTTGGAACTGACTGAGAATTTAGATCACCTTTCTGTCTGGAGAGTTGCCTTTTTGAAGTGTGACATCCTGTTTCTCTCTCTCTTACTTCTAGGTCGCTGCACCCACAAGAGATTCCAGTTCCCAGCAGCAAGTCAATCCAGGCGCTAATGACAGGCATGAGGAAGGGAAAGAGGAGCCTCCTGTTCACATAACCTAGCAGAGCCCAGAATATTCCAGAATGCGCTGGAGAGTTATTATGCCCTGCTCTTCAGAACACTTCTAGGAGTCCGTTTAAAGACGATTGGAAGCCAGGGTTTTTTCAGGTTTTGCCCCTTTCTAAGTCAACACCCAAAATTTCAGATGTTTAACTCACATTTCCCCTGAGGGAGAAGCTGGAGGTCCTGTTTTCTGTACACTTGGTTGCAACAGTCTAGAGCCGTCGGAAGGTGGAGTTTAGGGGCTCCGAGCAGAAGGACATATTTGGGAGTGTAAAATTAGAGCCGTAAGATTGTGACAGCTGAATGTATGCCACATTTTATTATTTATTTTGAAAATGTTCCCAAAGGATCACTGTATGTATTCTCATGTTTAATATTTATATATTTATTATTTGAAATTTATAAGTTTATGTTTAATAGTTTTGAAATACTCTAAGTTTTGAAAACATGCTGTTCCTACTGAGGTTTGGGGCGACTATTATAGCTGTTTTACATATGTAAATGTAATTCCCTTTACTTTACCAGGAGAAGTTTTTGTGGTTTTATCTGTTATGTCATATCAATTACCTTAGAGCTAGGTGGGTAGTTCCTCCCATACTCTTGTCAAAATAAATTTTTATGTTTCATTTGGCCTCTATTACTGAATCGTGAGAATTCAGGTGTAATTTCTGAACTTGCCTGGCTGGCATGTTTGTGTGTTATTTCAGGTCATTAAAGAGCACAGTGCAATGCGTCTCTGGAGGAAACACAATAAAGGTGAAATTCTCACCTCCATGATGTGTGTGGTTGTCCCAGTTTGATTAGCTGCTCACTGTCAGGGGACAGTGTAGCTTAATGGGGTTGATGTTACTCAACCAAATTTCTTAACTCTGAGGAATAAATAATCCTGAATGGTTTTCCAGGTCAGTAGGAAACACAAGTGGTTGAGGCTGACCTCTTGCCTCAGCTAGAGTCTGTGAGCAGGGAAGAAGGGCACGATATTGAGGTAGGAGAATGGGAGGAGCAGAGAGGAGACAGCACCACAGGCACCCAGACAACAACGTAAAATTCAAAACAGAGCACAGGCGACTCAACGAGATGCGCTTCCCTGGAAATGGCTGTGAAACGCGGACCCACTGGCACCAGAGACACACACAGTGTTCACGACCTTCAACCCTGACGGGACCCCTTCTCACAGCCCCCCATACCCGCTTCATGTGGTCGGAGGGCGAGAGCCTGTGGTGAGGTGGGAACCATGGGGAAGAGATGAGGGTATTGGAGAAATTCGGAGAAAAACAAAAAGAGAGAAGAGAGGATGAGCGCAAGCTGTGAGTGGGATGGGCGTGGAGAAGGGGGAGCCAAAGTCATGAACAGAGGGTGGCAGAGGAAAGCCAAGCATCTGGGAGATGGGATGGTCCCGGGTACCAAGTCCCCCTGGCCTCAGGCTGGGCCTCCCTCACAGCGCACAGATGTGCTCACCCACCCCTGGCCTCTAATCACAGGGTTGGTCTCTCTGGCCTGGCTGGCCCCCACCCTGAGTCACCTCCTCAGCACGAACGCAGGTGCACTCCCAGGGGCCCGGCACAATTTGCAGTCACTCCTGTCACTCAGGAAATTCCCAGGACTTAGGAGCTTCCTCCAAGGGAACAGGGTCAAGGGCCAGCCGCAGTGTTCACTACGCAGCACACTGAGCACTGCCAGGAGCTCTGTCGGAATGCAGGTGGCCAGGGAAAGTAAACAGCTGTGGGCACAGGAACGTGTTAGGCCGCAGCTATGGCAGGGGAGACAGAAGAAGCTGAAGAAGTGGGCAGTGAAGTAATGGGGTGCTCACGGGCCATCGGAATATCACAGGAGGTGCACACATTTAGGACACGGGGGCAGCTCATGACACGTGAGTAACTGAGTGAGGGGAAGCCAAAGAGAGAACACGGCTGTGGGTCAGGTGGGGGTTCCTTTTGCCAACGAGCAGGAAGGGAGGCATCCCAGGCTAATTTTATGTGTCATCAGAGAACTCCGTTCGCTGACATTTCAGTTAGACGTGTCACTTATAAGGGAGCCTGATGCACCCCTTTCCCTTATTTATCAGAGTCATCTGTGGTCACTGATTCGAAGACTTATGCTCTCAAACTAAGGACAGGAGCAGCAGCACAGGACACCTCCTGCAGCGGTGACATTACAGTCCTTAAGTTAAGGGGGGACTGGAGTTCAGCGTCCGAGTGGACAGTCTTCTCCACACAGCGCCTGTTCAAAAGGAGCATGGGAGGTCTTCGTGCCATCTTTGTAACTGTTCTGTCAATCTGAAGTTTTTTAAAAAATAAATGTTGGATAAAAGAGAATGCTGTTAAATGTTACATATAGGGAAAGTTTCAAAAGGACTCAGAAACTAATGTGAAGCGATTCGAAGATGGACCCACTTATTCATCAGAAAGAGGAATGACGTCAATATACCGAAATACTGACAATTCACTTAAACTGTGAGCTAATAACAATAACAAAATGAAGCAGACATCAAATCCGGTCACTCAGGGTTTTGGAAATCGTCTTTCTTGTATGAACCGCAGATCCAAGTAGAGTGAAGATGGTTTTCTTTAGAAAAGTATCCCAGCCAGTAAGTGAAGAAGAGATGGTGAAGGAGTGTATTACCATTTTGTCTCCCCTGAGGGATTAGTGGGCCAGGGCAATGAAAACCGACCACCACGTGCTAACATCGCAGACAGGCAGGTGTACGGGCTTCCAGAAGCAAGAAGACAAGGGTCTCAGACAGCAGTCTTGCTGAAAGAACTGAACCTAAGTCCGAGTAAATTTCCGATCTAACTACCAACTTTACAAGGCATATAGGCAATTTAAAAATAAAAAAAAGTAAAATCAAAACAGATGGCAATGCAATCAACACAATCCAGACTGCGGAAAATGAGGGCAAACAACTCAAAAAAACAAATTGCTAAGAAATAACACAGGAGACATATAGGGGTAGTTGCTCTGAAAAGATTTAAAAACCTATCTACCAACTGAAACATACAGACTCTATTTGTGTACCGACTGAAAAGAACAAACAGAAAAGCTTTTAGAAAACTGTGAAACTTTAGACATTAAATATTATGTGAGGAAGAACAGGCCCTGGCTGGTTCGGCTCAGTGGACTGAGCACCTCCCTGCAAACTGAAAAGTTGCCTGTTCGATTCCCAGTCAGGGCATGCGCCTCGGTTGCAGGCATGCGGCAGGCTTCTGATTGATGTTTCTCTCCCTTTTTTCCTCTCTCCCTTCCCCTCTCCCTAAAAATAAATAAATAAAATATTTTTAGAAAAGAAAGAATGGTATCATGGGGTACCCTCACCCCCTTTTTCAAGGACTCATCATTCAAAGATACGTACAAAAATACTTACAGGTAAAGCTTTTTAAAAGCCAAGGAAAGGAGAAAAGCATCTGTCAAAGGCAGATGGATGGTCATACAAGGAAAGGGGCCGGGACACGCCCACTGGGTTTCCGTATAATCAGGTCAAAGCCAACCCTTACCAATGGATGCGGGAAGCAGTGAGGACAAAGCCGGGACACAGAGAACCGAAGCGGGAATGGGAAGTGAAGCCATCTTCACTAGAGAATACTTTTTCGTGTGGTCAGCTGGAAACCAAATAAAAAGAGTAACAAATATTTGAAGGATGAGCAGGTCGTTGCCCCATGACTTCCAGTTTTATCCCTCGATTTAACAATAAAGATGGAAATGTCAATATGCTCACTAATCTCTTTTTTTGGCGATGCTGTTAACCTGGTTCAGTGTAATTTTCATTTCAAGATATTCTAGTTCTTATCTGTAGTTGTTCAATTTGAGTCTTTTAAAATATCTCTTCTGCCTCTACCTAATTTTTTCAACATGTGGAATACAGTTAATAGACAATTTTAATGTTCTCCATTAACTGCAACATCTGTGTCAGTTCTGGGCCCATCTCACTTGATTGATTATTTTCTGTATGGGTTGTATTTTCCTACTTACCTCCTCCAATCTCTCAGCTCTTTCTCAGCTGTCCCAGTTTTCCCTCCCTGTTCCGTGGCTGGAACTCTAAGGCGGTAGCCCACCTTGGGCGTGTCCAGGCTCTCGTAGGAATGTCTCGTGTTTCTTCATTAAGTAACATCCTGACTTTAGATTCGAGAGGACTGCAGCGTAAACATGTGTGCACATGTGAGCATGTGCATAAATTTTCAGTGTGTATATGTGCCTGTGTGTGGTTGAGCTGTATGTATATGTAACCTACATAGGTATGTATCAGACATAGTATGCATATTAGGTTATAAGAGTTCATGTGTATGTATGTACACATATTCATGTTAGTGAAGTATTAATCAATTCCCATTTTCTTGAAAGTTTTCATTTTTGAATTTGATATGCAGTTTAAATATCGTCAGAGGCTTTTTCAGCATCTTTGGAGATACAAGATTTTTCTTCTTAGCTGTATTCTAATGGCATATTAATGGGTTGCCAAATATTAAAGTAGTCTGTATTCTTGGAATAAGTCCCATTTAGCTATTATAGTGATCTTTTCAATCTGGTATTGGATTCTGTTTGCTAATATCTTAATTTGGATATTTGTGTTGATGTACCTTATTTTTTGGACCATAAGATGAACCTAGGTGTTAGAGGAGGAAAACAGGAAAAAAATTTTTGAAGCAAAAAATGTGGCGAAATATTTAATAACATAAATAACATAATATTTCACCAATATAAATGTAAACAGAACTCAACAGCAGCATTAACAATCATTATCCCTCCCAAATTTGGGGGGAAGGTGTGTCTTGTAGTCCAAAAAGTACGGTAAGTAATATTGGCATGTAATTTTATTGATTAATTGAGCATTCTTCCAATCTCTGCCACTTCTTGCCTTCTGGACGACTTTAACTCAGAAGGTTATTCCATCCCATGGGTGATTTATAAGCTCACTTGGCTTGCTCTCGGAATAACCCGGACCTCCTGCTCGTCGCCCGGCTCTCCTTCTGCCGTTCCAGGGAATCTTCCTGTGAGGCTGAGAGATGGGACTGTGTCAAAGAGCGCAGAGCCTTCATACGATAAATAACAGGAGAACAGAACATCTTTCCTGAGCACTGCCCTTCTGAAGTGTGAGTCAAATGTTTGCAGGTCCTAAAACTGCTCCTTCTCCCAGCACTGAACACCCTCAAGTGCTGGTCTCTCCCTGAGGGCCCTGCATTCCCACGGTCGTCTTTGTGGGTGCTCTGAGGTGTCATTGGGGTACATCATTCAGCGTTGTGAGGAGCTCGGTTTATTAGATAAGTTGCCTTGCTCTTCTGAAAATACTTTTAGAGTGTTCTTAGGCTTACATGATAGTTTGACTCAGTGTACAATTCTAGGTTCCAAATCTTTTTTCTTTTAAAAGTTGTAGGCCATTCTCTGTGAGAAACAGAATGTCAGCTACCAAGGATCTACTGTAGTTTCTTGCGGTGGGGCTCCGCCTGCAGAGCCCCATCCATCCGCCACGGATGAAAATAAGACTACCACGACATGGTCTGCTTGGGGAGGAGAGGTGGCCAATCTCTCAAAGGAGAAGGGCCAAGAGCCTTTTCCCCAATGGCTTTTATTAGGTTGGTAATACACAGGAATGCAGGTAAAGCTCATCAATCATTGTCAGGCGGCAGGATCGAACAATAGATAACATTTCAAAGAACTCTGAGGGCTTAATCTGAGTCAGGGTCTGTCAGCTGAGGGGTTACAAAACTTTGAGAGACAAACTCATTTCCTCCTCGGACCCTTATCATTTAAATGAGAGCACTCTTGGCAAAGCAGGTTTCACAGGACTTTACGAATTCTTTCTTCTGCCCCACCACTCGGGGAGCCGCCCTATCTAGCACAGAGCTGCACTGCCCTCCGTCATAGTTTCAGGCTTAAGTGGATTAAGACCAGGAAGCCAGAGATAAGGAAAACTTCTCCCAGACGGAATGGGGACTCAGGCTATGTCAGGATAGCCAGGGGGCGAGGGTCCATCACCCCCTTTTGCTGTAGCCCCCCAAGTCCTTCCTTGAGGGCCTCCCACATGATCATGCCTCTCTTAGGTGACCCCTCCCTTGAGGGAATCTTACCTGTCATTGGCTAACCAATCAAGCATTGGGGGCCAGTTATGGATGAAGCAGAAGCAGCACTCCTGCAGGGAGATAAGCTTTGTCTCCTTAGTGGCTCATAGTCTAAAGGTCTCTCACTCAAGCCTTTGTCATGGGGGTTACAACCCCTGAAACCAGGCAGAATGGTTCCTAACAGTTTCTCTTCACTTTTTGGGATTTTTTTCTTATCCTTTGGATATTTTATCAGGAACTGTCTGCATCTCTGTGTTTCCTGCCATGCCCCCAGCATTCTTCGCATGTCAGTTGGCCCCTTTGGAAGCAAAAGCTACATCCCAGAGTCTTCGGCTCCGGTCTCACCTTCGGTTCTGCCTTTACTCTTCCCTGCGTTCCTCCTCCACATTCTCTCTTTCTGAAGATGTTGGTCTGTTAGATCAGGCTTTCTTATCTCAATTTTTGTTTCATCATTTCAACTTCTTATTTTTCTGAGAGACTTCCTCAGTTACACATTCTGTGTATTTGTTATTCACGCTTCTTAGCCAGGGACTTTTTTTAATTCAACAGTCCAGTCTTTCATCTCTAAGTATTCTCCGGTGGCTATTTCTTAGCAGAATGTTCTCTTTTTTATGGAAGCAACACCCTGCCTAATGTATTAAAAAATATAAACCGATGCAAAATAATGTAAGTTGTTTCCTTTTCGAATTCGATTCCATTGCCATTCAGCTGTCCATCTCGACGCTCATCTTGCATTTGCGCTGTTTTCCTCAGCTGACGTTTCTTGACATTTTCCCATCTCAGTGGTCAACGGAATCATTGTGAAGCTAATGTAGATGCGCTCAACTAACGACCCCACTGTGCTCCGCTCTCCTTTAGGAGGGGATGGCTGCAGAAGTGAACGGGCAGGGACATGTATGTAATTAGCTAGGCATCACTTCATTGTCTGCCAATATTCTTTTATTGTGGTAAAATACACATAGCACGAAGTTCGCTCTCTTAACCGCCTTTAAATGCACAGTTCAGCGGCATTGAGCACACTCATCGCGTTGTGCAGCCGCCACCGCCACTCATCACCAGAAAGCGCCTCACCTTGTGAGGCGGAAACTCTGTCCAGACTAGACACTAGCACCCCATTTCGTCTCAGCACCCACCCCTCCCCCAGCGCCTTCCTTCTGCTCTCTTTCTCTGGAATTTGAGGACTCTAGGTACCTCATGCATGTGGAATCATACGGTGATTGTTGTTCTGTGACTGACTTATTGTAATTAGCATAATGTCCTTAAAGTTCTAAACTGCGGCATGTGGGAAATGTGTGTAGGTACCACATTTTGCGTGTCCTTTCATCCATCAGTGAACACCTGTGCTACTTCTGCGTGTTAGCTATTGGAGTAATGCTGCTGTTAACAGTTGTGCACAAACAGCTGTTCAAGTCCTTGTTATCATACTGGGGGAGGTGGGGCACAGACCCAGAACTGGAACTGCTGGCTAGTATGATAATTCCATTTTCGATTTGTTGAGGAACTACCACACCTTTTCCAGGGCAGCTGCACCATCTTACATTGGCACTCAGAGAGCACAAGGCTTCCAATTTCTCTACACTTACTTGTTCAAGGTGAAGTTGTTCAGGTGCCTTATGTCGAGAACCTGTGCGGGGAGTGAGTGGTTCACTCACTGCGTGTTTGCTTGTGTTCTCTCATTCGTGCGAAGAGCCCCAGAGTAGGGCTGCCCTTCGCCATCTGCAGAGCCCAGCCATGGTACCGGAGGAGATGCTCTCCCCCACAAGGAACCGCCCTCCAAAAGCAGGTGGCGTACAGGGGACTTGCCAGACTGGAGATTGAAGGGGCTGGGGAACTGCCAGCTGGCACCCTCTCTGGGCACCTCAGCCTGGGTACTGGCCCGAGACAGGACTGTTTTCCAGATGCATCAAATAAGCTGAGGAGAGACCTGTGTTTCCCTGCGAACTGGAACAGCAAGCCGCAAGTTACAACATTCCGAAATATACAGAGCAGATCCTTCGCTCAGGCTTGCACACCCAGGAAACCTGCTGCAAGGAGAACTGTCTTAAGCCAGGTCTCAGGCACAACAGGCCTGAGCTCTGGACTCACACCCTGGGGTCGGCCACCGCCCGAGCTCCGGTGAACACATCTGCCCTCCTGCCTGCAGCACACCTGCCCCAAATGCTCAGCATCAGAGCAGACACCTCCCCCCGCCATGCTGTCCTTCACTTCCCTTTAAAAGGGCCACTAAATCACCTCCGTACTCACCTCCTTGGCGTGTCACACCCACTCCTGGGGATGGTCCTGGGTTGGGCTGGCACAATGCCCATCCGGGCCTGCTGACAGCTCTGCAAGGAGAGACTCAGCTTTGGACCACAAGTTGAAGTGGCCAGTGGAAGAAGCTCAAGGGACTAAAGCCAGACGAGCAAAGACTAAAGCCGCTGCCTCCTGGGCAGCCACCTCATTTGACACCAGCTTAGCTTTTCCTGTGCTGTAGGAGGTTCCTTGCTCCCCCACTCCTCACTCCCTGGTGGGACAGTTGGGGTGGCAGGGGGAGCCTGGGGCAGGGAACCACTGGCAGGATCTGCCTGTGAGGCTGCTGCCCTTGCTGGCCCCTTGCCAGGTGGCCTGCGGCCCTTGCTGCCCTCCTCGAGGCAGGCTGTGGCCTCTGGGAACCTGTGCTTCTATCCTAGAGAGATGGAGCACCTGTCCACCTCAGTGTGGCACTCACACTCAGTTCCCCAGAACGCAGGCTTTGGGCCTCACTCAGAGAGGGCACGCTCAGATAAGACACTGGCCTGGCCTTGGAACATGGCCTTTCCAATCCGCAGGGCTACTGGAAACAGGGTCTGACTAGCTTTTGAGGAGAGGCGTGGGGAAATGCAAGGAGAGCCCAGGGTGGGGAGGGCTGTGGATGTGGGTACCAGGGAGCCGCCTAGAGCCATTCCTTCTAACCCTAGCTGAGAACCCGAGTCTCCTTTCCCAGCCATTCAGAACCGCCATGGCCCCAAGGTATGGCTCATGGGCAGCAGCTATGGTCTACCACGTTCCCGCCAACAGAGGCTTAACTGGACTTTCATACATGGGGGGTGACAGGGTGGGGGCAGTAGGGTAGGGGCTCTGAGTAAATGTGCAAGTGATGGCTTAGGGCCAGGGCAGTCCACTACCCAGTCTCAGGGGTCAGAAAGGAGAACAGGGTTGGGGGCCCTCAGTTACACCCTCCCTAACCCTCTGAGCTGGTCTGACTGGGTGGTCACCCCAAAGGCCAGCTCGGATGGAGCCTTCCCACTCCCAGACGCACTCTCCACAACCTCGTCAGTCTGCTGACTATAGGAGAGGTGGGAGGGGAGCCCGGAGGTGTGCCCTGATCTCCTGACCCAAAGCAGGAAGCCCAAGAGGGGACAGAGCTTCCAGGGGCAGGACTAGAGTCTCGGTGGTCTCAGAGGCCCTGACGTTGACAATGAGCAAGTGTGCAGCTCCATTCCTGATGACACCCCAAAGGGCTGCCCACGTTCCTGGGGAGGGGCCTTCATTCAGGCCTGGGGCAATGGGGCCCATGGGCTGCTGGGATGGCTTGAACAGGAGGAACCCCTACTGGCCTGTGTGAGGAGAGTGGGTATGTGCAGAGTGGGCGTGAAACACACTCCTGGTCTGCTAGGGGCAATCCCCACTCTCAGCTCCCCGGTCTTTTTCTTGTCTTCAGACTTTCAGCTGGTGTGACAATGAGGTGGGAGCCCAGAGAGCAGGCCTGACTGGGACATCCTTCAAGCACACTATCCTGTGAGCCAGTGGGTAGCACAGGTTGGTGTCTCAGACCCCAGGCCAGGGAGAAACCATGAGAACCGGCCCCACTGGGCCAGCACTGCCCATCCCTGGCCTCTGCTCCGGATGTACCTGCCTTCTGATGAGCAGACCTGGGACTCTTCCTATCTGAGTACTGGGCAGCTCCTTGTGAGTTTATCTGATTCGCCTCCCCTCTCCCAACTGCCCCTGAGGGGCTGCAACTACCACTTTTTGATGATGCGGCTCATGCAGCCCTCAGTGGGCACAAGGCCTGACTCCTCCACGTTCTCTCCCAGCCGAGCCTCCTTGGCGCGGGGCAGCAGGCGTTCCTGCAGGTTTCTGGGGAGCTGCCCCCTGCTCTCCAGCTGCTGCTTGCCCTGGCGGTGCTTCTGGAACAGGTCTTTGGCATGGTCAAAGCTGCATGCCCAGGTCGCTGAGCTCCTCATGCACCGGGCAGTGTTCTCATCCACCGCCATGCTGCCCTCCCGGGGCTGTTGTACTGCATGAAGGGCCAGATGAACTTGAGGTTGAATGTCTGCTGGAATTCTGTCAGGCCAAAGAAGGCCATGCCCCGCAGGTTCTTCTTGGCACTCTTCAGTAGCAGCTGGGCCCACTTGCTCTTGGGGAAGAAGGACAGGTTGTGGCAGCCCACCAGACGCAGGTCGGCCAGCATGCACACCTGGCCGTTGGTGGCTAGGCTGTAGGGGCAGTCCGTGAACTCCCGCAGTGTGCAGCCTGACCTGTCCGTGACCTCGTAGCAGGGTGGCAGCTCTTGGGGTGTGGGCGCGTGCCATGCGCACATGTGCAGAGGTGTCTTCCACGTGGTTCCACGCTGCACATGCCCCCACTCACTCAGGTAGCAGATTCTCCACCAGGGTAGTGTAGTAGAACTTGCTGGGCATGTGCAGTGTGGCAGGATTGCAGAGGCCCAGCACACCAGGCACACAGTTGCTGAGCTCCATCCAGTTCAAGTGTAGCCCGCAGCTCCCGCAGTGGGGAAGTGGGAGAAGAGACAGGTCTCGCGGCAGCTGGGCCGGTAGCAGGTGCACTTCTGCGGGGTCAGCAGTCGCGCATTCTGTGCCAGGTGAACCTAGCAGAAATACGACCTTGCCATCGCCCTTCAAGTCCAAGCACAGCGAGCGCTTCAGCTGGCACACGGGAAAGTAATACTTCTTCTCTCAGTGTGGGTGGGGCATGGGGAAGGGGTCCTGACTGTGGGGCGGCAAACAGCCACTGGGCGTGCCCACGCTCAGCCCCGGCCCACTACTGGTACAGGACGATCGTGAAGGTGTGGAGCCCGCCACCACCAGCACGAACTCGCTGGCGCGCTCAACCCTGGTCCCAACGCCAGCACACTGCAGGTGTCACCACCGCCGCCACCACCCACCCTCTCCCCTGCCCCCAGCCTCCCAATGCTCCGCTGGGCTTGGCTCCCGCTGGGCTCTCGCCGGCCTGAGGCTACACCCCAGCAGCCTCTTGCGCTGCTGTTAGGCGCCGCGCCAAGACTCTGCGCAGCCCTGTGCGCAGCCCTGTGCGCCGCCCTGTGCGCCGCCCCATCACCGCGGTCCTGCGCTAGAAATCAGCAAGGGCTCTGTGGGCGAGTCTGCTGTGCTGCAGCTCCGCGCCTGCGCTGTACAGAGTGTGCGCCGCGGCTCTGAGTTCTCATCCACTCTGCTCCGTATCTCGAGAATTGCCCCAAAGAAACCCCTGCTGTTGGTACCCTCTTGTGATCCAGTGCTCCTGCAAGAATGTACTCGCTGGTTATATTTGTTTTGGACTTTTGGGATTTAGTTTTAGGCAGGAAGTGATTGTGTGTGTTCAACTAACTCTCTTGAATTAGAATCGGTTCTTAGTGTGACAGAGCTGTCCTTGGCAGAGTGTGCTCTTGGTCTCTGCTCCATGCCAACCTCCGCATAGTGCCTCTGCTTCCTTCTTTGCCATTGGCGCCTTTCCCACTTCATCCCCTTCCTTCACCTTCATTCATCCTGCGGAACACACGGCGGAGCCCCGGAAGCCTATTCTGGCAACTCTTGTTAAACCACCCTCCATCTTGTATGTATGTATCACTAATGACACCTCGGGCTTCCCTGCAAGCAACAAATTTTGACTGCTGCAAGAATGAGATACTTGAGTTAAAATTCATAGAAAGTTGAAACAGTCATGCAGATCATTGGCTGTAAGAATAGGAGTCAGAGGCTCAAAGAGCTGACCGTGGAGGTGCCCGTCAGAGCAGGGAGTGTGGGAAGGAGCGGACCGGGGAGAGTCAGGGGGTACCAGTGCGAAGAGGCAGGGAAGAGGTGGAGCCACCAGCAAACCAGTGAAGAAAAGGACAAGGGGTAAAATGGCTATGTTCATTTACATGGCGTCTCCTTATCAGAATGTAAGCTTTCTGAGAGCAGGGATGATGTTTAACTCATGGCGTGGCCCCCAAAACTCAGACACTTCAGTTGCAAAATCAGAATTCAGTTTCCTTCTTGGTTTGACAGGTTCTTGTTTTCGTTTTGACATGAGAAAGAACCCAAAGGCCATGTGTTTCCAAAGTGGTTTGTTTTCCTTCCACAGTCTGTAACCTAAAAAGGTATATGACGTTCATAGTTGACTGTGCCTGTGAGCTCAGTGAGCTCTTGTCTCCATCTCTCCACGCCACCCAGTTCTGACCACCCAATTCCACGCCAGCACAGGGGCCAGTGCCATTCAAGGATGTGACTGTAGATTTTACGCAGGAGGAGAGGCAGCAGCTGGACCCTGCTGAGAAGACAACCTACAGGGATGCGATGCGGGGGGACTACAGCTGCCTCGTCTCCGTGGGTGAAGAGAGCTTGTCCTCTGAATTGGTGCTGTGTGGGGGCTTCTAGCCAACAATATTGTCCTTGAGTTTGAAGAAATAAGCGGTAAGACCATCTAATTCCTTTGGGGCACCCGGTGGAGTACTTGTATCTCTGCTTCTCCATCAGAGGATTCTGATGTTGATAAGGTGCAAACCAGGTCACCTTGTGAAGCAGCCTCTGAGGCTGCACCTTCTGCTCAGAGATTTGGAAGCCAAGCAGCTGGTCCAAGCCCGGCTCCATTTGTCACGCACGGGGTACAGCCGCACCAGACCATGTGATCATCAAGTTGGAGCAGGCAGAAGAGCTGTGGGTAGCAGCAGGTGACTTCCCGTGTCAGAGTCATCCGGGTAAGTTAGTAGATTATCACGTTTGTAGAAATGGTCCCCCCAGGCCTTTGGGAGTGACCGGCAGCATCCCTATGCCCTCCAATGCCCTAAATCACACCTCCCAGGTCCCGGACAGCACCGTCCCTGCAGCACGTGTACGTGAAGCTCCTTTGTGATGTTACAGGTGATTTTCGTATGAAGGGATTTTCGCGGTGCTTACCAGAACTGAGCACCTGGGCACTCCGCTGGCCTTGGCACTCTCGGTACCTTGCCTGTGCCCTGTTTCCACAGAATTCCTTCATTTTCAGGCATCCAATGGTCTAACAAGTTTCTTAACCTCTCTGAGGCTGCATTTCCCCATCTTTGAAAAGGCCATGACGAAATGTCTGTCTTGTTGGGCTGTTCTCAAAATTAAACTTGGCAGAGACTGCTAATCGTCGGCCCAGCATCCACTCTTCCACTGTCCTTGGTGTGGAGCCTGGTGCAACACAGGGGCATAGAGCCCAAGATAACCACGGAGGTGCAGCCACAGACACCGCTCTGGGTCAGAGCCTAAGGACCGTCCGGAAAATTTGTATCGGTGAATGTACTATTGAAGATTCAGGGGAGGGCTACCTCGAGGTGGCTGTGGTCAGCAGAATGACCCCAAAAGATGCCTTGTCTCTGACACCTGAGGGTGGAAGAGGCCTATTGAACAAGTAATGAATAACAAAGTAGATAAATTGTTGAGCGGGGAAAAAAACTCTCAACCAGAAACACCTGCCACTTAAAGGAACCTGATGGCCATAGCCCTTCACAGTTCGGATGCTAGTTCCCCAATCTGCGTGTTTCCAAAGCAGGGACCCTTTCTACTACCATGGCCAAATGTGGAGCAGAAGCACTGGGAGCCTGATTTGGTCTGAGACCACCGTAGGTTCAGGGGCTGTGGAGAGATCCAAGACTGTTTTCCTCTCAGGCCGTTGCATTTCTTGGCTCGGGGGCACGTGGCTGGTGTTGAGAATGAAAGCACCATTAGCTTCCGTGATCTCTGGGCCACACAGGCTGGGAGCTCACAGCTGCTCCATGCAGTAGCCGACTGGGGCCAAGCAGCCGTTGGGGCCGCCTGCTCACGACAGACGAGGAGCCAAGTGTTCTCTGGATGAGAAAGCTCATCCAATATGGGAAAAGCTTCTGGCCGGAAGAGGCTTACCGTTGTTCTGGAAGCCAAGGGAAAGGGGTTTAAATGAGGGACCAGCTCTCCACTGGCAGTGCAGGACTTTTCCTAGAAGGAGAATGTAGGGTGTTTCCCTGGCGGGAGGTTGAAAGAGATCCTCTGGCTCTCACAGGACCCTTTCTAGTCCCCAGAATCTAATTCTGAGCAGTGGTGTGGGGCCCTTCGTTTGCACTTGAAAAAGTCTGACAGGCTAAAACACTGTTAGCCCCCAAAGGATCCTGTTTGCTGCCCCCACCCCCAAGGAGTTGCTCTTCCCTCTACCCAGAACATTCTCCCCTGCCTGCTGCATGCATTCGTTCTTCATTTCAAGCCCCAGCTACCAGGAAGCCTCCCGAGACCCTGCTCCTATGAGGAGTCCCCTGCTTGTAGCCCACGCCCACCTCGCTCCACACACTTCCCTGCAGTAGTGGGAAGCCTGTTGTCCTGCCCCGTCATCACCCACCACCACATGGTGCTGCAGACCCCGGCTCATGGGGTACGCCACATTGTGGGTGAGACACGAGAAATTCACACGGACTCCCGAGTCCTGTGGAGGAAAAGGGACAGCATGGCTTTTCTCTCAAGGGGAGGAAAAAACCTCAGCCCTAGCCTGGGCAGGTCTTTATTGGGTTTCTTGGCACATTACATGATGGTCCTCATTTACTATGCACAGGTTTGTTTTAGGTGGTTACCTTTTACAGACAACAAAGGAGACGATGCCACTAATCACATCAGAGAAGGATAGTTGCAATGCAAAGGGAAACGTGGTTGAGCCAGTTACACTCCGTACTGGGGAGTTTTAGCATGGATTTCAGGAAGTTACAATAAGCACTTGCTGTCTAAATTCAGGGTGAGGGAGTCTTAGCAAAAGCAAGTCTCATAGCAGTCTAGGTACAATGCAGGCCTGATTCCCCATGGGAGAACCTATCCGTGGGCGTGGGTCCTGTGCATCTCCGAGTGGGAGCTGGATCCACGCCGTGCAGAACAGTCCCCTATAACATGGGACAGAGGTCTGGGCCAGGGCCCCTGTCTGGGACAAGGGGGAGATGGCCAGAGTCTTGGCAGGAGAGGAAAGATGTCCCCATCGATGGATGGTGAGGTGCCTCTAGGTCACATTCTGGGTTCAGTGAGGCTGCTTTCACCTGTGGAAGTGGCTCAGACACGTTCTCCAGCGTAATCTTTTCAAGGAAGAGTGGTTTCCCTCTGACGGTGTGCTGCCCTCAGGCCCTGAGCAGGCAGCAGGTGGACCTCTTCACAGGAAACCAGACATGCCGGTTCCCACAGGAGAGGCAAGGGTCCCACGGTGCTGTCATGTGAGCCAGCAGGGAGGACAGGTCAAGGGCAGCAGCCATAGGGCTACAATCTCTGCTGCCCAGTGTGCTAGCCACTGAGCATACATGGCTATTTGTTTATTTTTTAAAATAAAGTTTTCTCTTTAAAAAATTTTTATTTTATTTATTTTTAGAGAGAGGGGAGAGAGGGAGAAAGAGAGGGAGAGAAACATTGATGGGCAAGAGACACATTGATCAGTTGCCTCTCACATACCCCAGCTGGGGACCTAGCCCACAACCCAGGCATGTGCCCTGACTGGGAATCGAACCGGCAACCTTTCAGTTCACAGGCTGGCACTTAATCCACTGAGCCACACCAGCCAGGGCTATTGAAATAAAGTTTTCTTTTTATTAATCTTGGAGGGGAGAGAGAGAGAGAGAGAGAAAGGGACAGAAACATCAATTTACTGTTCCACTTACTTATGCATTCACTGGTTGGTTCTTGTATGTGCCCTGACTGGGGATCAAACCCACCACCTAGGCATATAGGGACGCTGCTCTAACCAACTGAGCTACTCAGCCAGGGTACACACATGGCCATTTAAAGTTAAATTGAAGTGAACAAATATCAAAATTCAGACCCTCAGGAGCAGTGGCCACATATCAAATGCTCAATAGACACATGTGGCTTTGGGATCCTGTACTGAAAGGTGCAGCTCTAGAACATTCCATTATAGGAAGTTCCCTGGATGGGGCTGTACTACATGATAATTGATCAGTAAATGGTACGGGATAGAGGGAGAGAAAAGAGGAGGAAAGGGAGAAAAGAGAAGGGCGGGATGGGAAGGTGTCTCCGTGCTCCCTGACTTGATTCTGAGGTGCCATGGATCACAGGAACATCTTTCCCAAAACCCCTTAAACTGCTTGGAACACATTCTGCCCAGAAGGTCGAAGACGTCAGGGCCTCACCTGAAGAGCAATCAGCAGCCCCAGGAGACAGCAGGTAAGCCAGGGCCAAGCTGGGTGATGGAGCAGCTTCCGGTTCTGACCCCTCTGTAAAGGGTGCCAGACCAGAGACTTTCAGACAGCGCCCTCTCGTGGCTCCTCCCACTGGCTTCAAGTGCAGGCAGGGGGTGCCTGGGATCAGGTCTCATAAACATACAGCACGTCTGGCTGGGCCACCGCAGCAAAGTTGTCCCTGCATTAAGGACAAGTGGCTGCGTCACTCCCCTGGAGCACATCTGCACAGACTTCTGAATGATGGCACCAAACCCTCCTCCATACCTGGAAGAAAATCGCCGCTGACCCAGCTGAGGTCTGGGCACCATACTCGCCACATCAATGTTTCTGCCAGGTTTTCTGCTGTAGCCTCCGAGGGGCTCTCCCGAGTCCACTCTCACCCTGTTTTGCATTCAACTTGATTCGGCCAGAGTGGCTTTTCCCAAATGCAGATCTGCTGCACTCGTGATCTTTTGAAAACCTCCCACTGTCTGGTCCCAGCTCCATCTTCTCTCACTGTCTCCTCCCAAACATGAGCTTCCTCCGTGGGTGGCACACACTAGACTGCCACCTGGAGGCCTCCGCACTGTGTGCCTCTACCCAGACAGTCTGTCCTCACCCTTCATTGCTGGGATAACCAGACTCGTCCTCAAGTCTCAGTTCAGAGGGCCCTGTCCCAGGAGCTTCCCTGACCCCCAAGACCCAGTCAGCATGCCATGTCTCATCTAAGGTTCCCCAACACGGAGCCTGAAGCAAGGGCTGAAGACGAGTGCTTTACTGGAAGGTAATCCTGGCAGGCTTGTGAGGAAGTGGGGAAGTGAGACAGGGAAGGAAAGGAGCAGGGACGACAAAGGACGTTACCAGGAAGGTGACCACTGTGGGTAGTCGGGGCTCTGGGGCTCTGGGGCTCCTGGAGTCCTGCCAGGATCTCCAGGAGACAGAAGAGAACACAGCTCAGAAGGCGAAGAGGCTGGTGTTTATCCACACCTCTCACCATCATCGGCTGAGGCCGCTCCCTGGGGCGTCACTCCCCAACACACCAGCTTGTCCCTGCATGGGCTTGCACAGCCAAACATCACCCCAGTCAGGGAGTGCTGGTCCTTGGGGCAGCCTGGGAACGTGGGCAGGATGCAACGTGGACGATGTCACCTGCACTCCCACCCCCATGCTCACCTGTACTTCATTCTTAACGCCACTGGCCATCTGCCTGAGAGCCACTTAGGGTTCAGGCACATCTTCTTACACTCTCTCCCGAGAGACTGGTATGTAATAGGCACCAATGTTTGCTGGCTGAATGGATGATGCTTAATGTTGCCCCTGGGGCCTGGAAGATATACCCAGCAGAACACAGCTGTGCCTGTCCAGGGGACGACTGGAGGTCCTTCACAGCAGCCAGCCCAGACGGAAGGAGGTGCCTGAAACCCCCCGCAGGGCCAGCCACTGGCCCAGAGACCGAATTCCTCATCATCCTGCATGCCTGAGGCACCCAGTCCTCTCCTGACTAGGCTGCCTCCTGTCTGTAAGGTGGACACCCCCATCCACACCTCCCAGAGTCTGGTCCCTGTGGGAATCTGTCTGTTCCTTCCTGCCAAGCAGTGAGCGGTTAGCTCAGCATGGGGGATCTGAGTAATTTCTACTTTCTTCTTTGCACTTTTCCATATTCTCAAACTCTCCCAGAGCAAGTTGCACTGCTTTTCTAATGAAACTTTTATTTTGAGATCATTGTAGATTCACATGCATTCACAAGAAACAACAGAGACCCTGTGTTAACCTTCATCCAGTTTGCCCTGGTTGGTGGCACCGTGCAAGCCTCTGGTACTATATCACAACCAGACAACTGATAAAAGTGAAGACATGAAATATTCCCATCACATGATGCTTCGTGTTGCCCTTGTATATCCACACTCGTTTCCCTCCTACCTCACTGGCCCCCAGGCCCCTGGCACCGCTAATCTGTTCTCCAGTTCTACAGTTTCGTCATTCAAACAGGCGATGTAGGGTAACTGGATATCCACATGCAAAATAATGAACCCAGACCCCTGCCTCACACCGTGTACAAACATTACAAATATTAACTCAAAATACATAAAACATCTAGCTGTAGGAGTTCAACTGTGAATCTCTTAAGAGACAACTACGTAAGTCTTTGTGAAGTTGGATCTTTGTGGTTTCTTAGAAATGACCCAGAGCACAAGCAACCTAAGATAAAATAGAAAATGGATTTCAATGAAATTACAAACTTTTGTACTTGAAAGGATATCAAGAGGGTGAAAAGGCAACACACAGAATAGGAGAAAATATTTTCAAATGATATGTCTGATAAATATCTAGTATCCAGAATACATACATAACACAAATTCAACAATAAAAAAGATAATACAATGAAAATATATACAATAGGTTTGAAGAGACATTTTTCCAAAGAAAATATACAAATGGTCAAAAAGCACATGAAAAGATGCTCAACTTCAGTAGGCATTAGGGAAATGCAAATCAAAACCACAATGAGATGCTATGTCACACCCACAAGGATGGCTAGAATAAAAACGAGAGACCAGTGTTGGAGAGGAAGTGGACGAATCCAAGCCCTCATGCCTCACTAACGGGAATATAAAATATAAAATGGTGCAGTTTTTCACTGTGGAAAACAGACAGTTCCCCAAAACATTCAGCAGAATTACTATATGACCCAGCATTCCTAGGTGCACACCCAAAAGAAATAAAAATATGTTCACATAGAAACTTGTGCACAAATAGTCATGGCAGCACTCGTCACAACAGCCAAAAGTGGAAGCAACTCAAAGGTCCGCTGACGAATGAATAGACAAACAGGATGTGGTCTGTCTGGATAATGGAATATCATTCAGCCATAAAAAGAATGGAAGCATTGATAACTGCTACAATGTGGGTGAGCCTTAAACACGTCCAGCTAAGTGAAAGAAACAGATGCAAAGGAGCCGCAGAGCACATTATTACATTTACATGAAATGTGTAGGATAGGAAGTAGCAGAAGCAGGTTAGTGGTTTCAGGGGCTGAGGAAGGCAGCGAGGAGGAGTGGCTGCTTGGCAGGTAGAGGGTTTCTTTTGGGGGTGATGAAAAAGGTGTAGAATTAGATCATGGTAAATATACTCAAAACCACTGTATCATAACTTTAAAAAAGTATATTTTATGGTATGTGAATAGTATGTCAGTTTTTTAAAATATATTTTATTGATTATGCTATTACAGTTGTCCCATTTTCCCCACTTCACTCCCCTCCACCCTGCACACCCTTTCCCACCCACATTCTACCACTTTAGTTCATGTCCATGGGTCAAACATATAAGTTCTTTGGCTTCTCCATTTCCCATACTATTCTTGCCCTCCCCCTATCTATTTTCTACCCACCATCTATGCTACTTATTCTCTGTACCTTTTCCCCCTCTCTCCTCCTCCCACTCCTCTGTTGATAACCCTCCATATGATCTCCATTTCTGTGGTTCTGTTCCTGTTCTAGCTGTTTGCTTAGTTTGCTTTTGTTTTTGTTTTAGGTGTGGTCATTAATCATTGTGAGTTTGCTGTCATTTTACTGTTCATATTTTGTATCTTCTTTTTCTTAGATAAGTCCCTTTAACATTTCATATAATAAGGGATTAGTGATGATGAACTCCTTTAACTTGACCTTATCTGAGAAGCACTTTATCTGCCCTTCCATTCTAAATGAAAGCTTTGCTGGATGGAGTAATCTTAGATGTAGGTCCTTGCCTTTCATGACTTGGAATACTTCTTTCCAGCCCCTTCTTGCCTGTAAGGTCTCTTTTGAGAAATCAGCTGACAGTCTTATGGGAACTCCTTTGTAGGTAACTGCCTCCTTTTCTCTTGCTGATTCTAGGATTCTCTCCTTCATTTTTATCTTGGGTAATGTAATTACAAAGTGCCTTGGTGTGTTCCTCCTTGGGTCCAACTTCTTTGGGACCCTCTGAGCTTCCTGGACATCCTGGTAGTCTATTTCCTTTGCCAGATTGGGGAAGTTCTCCTTTATTATTTGTCCAAGTAAGTTTTCCACTTGTTTCTCTTCCTCTTCCCCTTCTGGTACCCCTATAATTCGGATGTTGGAACGTCTAAAGATGTCCTGGAGGCTCCTAAGCCTCTCCTCATTTTTTGAATTCTTGTTTCTTCATTCTTTTCTGATTGGATGTTTCTTTCTTCCTTCTGGTCCACTCCATTGATTTGAGTCCCAGTTTCTTTCCCATCACTATTGGTTCCCTGTGCATTTTCCTTTATTTCACTTAGCATAGCCTTCATTTTTTCATCCTAATGTGCAACCAAATTCAACCAGCTCTGTGAGCATCCTGATCACCAGTGCTTTGAATTGTGCACCAGATAGGTTGGCTATCTCTTTGTCGCTTACTTGTATTTTTTCTGGAGCTTTGATCTGTTTTTTCATTTGGGCCATTTTTTTTTTTTTTTGTCTTGTTGCGCCTGTTACCTAGTGAGGGGCAGAGCCTTAGGTGTTCACCAGGGCAGGGCAACCCGCATTGCTAGGTTGTGGTGCTGTATGTGGGGGAGGGGTCCAAGAGGGAACAATGGCACTTGCTCTGCTCTCTGCCGATTTCAGTCACTTTCCCCACTTCCCACAAGCAAATTGGGCCCTTCTGGTGCTGATTCCCAGGTGGGTGGGCTTGTGTACATTCTGGGACCCTATGGGTCTCTCCAAGGAACTCTCCTGTAAGGCTGGGAGTTCCTCCCGGCACCTCAACCCCCACAGGTGTTTTCAATCAGTGGTTTGAGGATTTATTTCCGGGCACTGGGACCCTGGGTTGTGCGGTCCATCTTGCTTCCCAGTTTTGCCTGATTTTATCTGCACGAATGTGGGACCCCTGGTCCACCAGCCACCTTATGAGTCACACCCCTCCACAATCCACCACCTCACTGGGTCCACCAGCCACCACTTTGCCGTGACCCCTCTCTGCCCAACTGCCTATCTCCGCCCCTCCTACAAGTCTGGGTGAATGTGTCTTCTTTTAACTCCTTGGTTGTTGGACAGCCATACAGTTCAATTTTCTGTCCGTTCTGATTGTTTTTTTGTTGTTGTTTGTTTTTAAATTGTTGTTGTCCTTTTGGTTGTGCGAGGAGGGACAGTGTGTCTACCTATGCCTCCATCTTGGCCGGAAGTCCATATCTCAGTTTTAAAAATTCAATTCACATACAATTTTATGCTGTTTACAGTGAGACCCGCCTGAAACAGATGCTAAAACCATATCAGGCCCCTCCTGCAGAGGGTCCGCTGTCTGCGGCAGAGAGAAGGGAAACTTGGAAATGGCCCCCATCCCACAGGGACATAGAAGTAGAACACAGGTCGCTCCTTCATGAGGGAAAATCATTATCAATAAAAAGTGGCCACTCCAGAGTTTCACAAGTGACCTTTATTGACTACGTTTATAACAGAATCTCACCCACATTCACAGAAACTCTATACAACCAAGAATCCCCCAGTGATAAGTAATTTGGATGGAATCTTAGGTGAGAACAATGTGATCTGAGAAAACAGTGGCTACCAGAGTCTCTCTTTGATTTGAAGACCTTTGTTAAAGACTGTGGGTGTGATTGACATTTTTGTTGATGTTCTGATAGTAGCTGAAGATCCCAATTTCAAGCCTCCCAAAAATGGCTGGAAAGCAAAGAGAAAGGCAGTTACCAGGATGTTTTCCCCAGCTGAGCACACACAGCCCTTGCAGCGCCTGTCGGGGAGCCTCCATGGGGAGGACTGTGGAGGGTCCCCCGCAGTGAAGGGGGGTGTCACCCAGGTCCCCAGTGCGCTCAGTCCTGAGGGGCCCGGGCAGGAGAGGGATGCTGGGAGGTGACACCAGGGTGCAGTCGTAGCTGCTCACTTTCCAGCTACTGGATTTCAGGAGTCACTCCACCCCTCTGTCCTTCCACAGCAAGGAGGAGGGTCCCAGCTCTGCAGAACTGGCGAAGAATGGAATGACATGAAAGCCACAGCAGGTCTGATCAAGAAGGCGAGTGCTTGATCACTGCTCCTCAGGGCTCCTGTTGGGATGGCTCTGAGCTCACCCGCCCACCTGAGGCCTCCTCAGTTCTAGCGAGTCTCTGCCAGGCCAACTGGTGGGTGACTGGCGGCTTCTCCTCAGATAAGCTGGTTGTGTAAGTTCGGGGTAGCTCACGGGGCACCCCACCTTCGCCCCAGCCCGGCAGGACACCTCTCCTAAACAGCAGGCCACTGCCTGCACCAGCACTTCTCCTTCTGGCCTACCCTGACCAGCTGCTTAACACTCACGTTTCTTTGTTTGCTCTTCCCAGAGTGGGCAGAGGGGAGTCCAACTAAATTTGACATCGAGTTAGCAAACGTAAACACAAAGACGATCTTCATGAAAGGGGGGATCTCACAGTGCTGCCCCATGCATGGTCACAGGTCACACCAAGCTGACAGACCCCCTGCGCGGCCCCCTTCCTGCGAGCACAGGCCCTGCAGTTGTGGCCCAGGTCGCTCCTAAGTGAGTGTGCATCACAGGGTCGCTTGTGATCCCAGGGAGTCCAACACCAGGGACAGACAAGCAGGACACAGGGGAGAGGGGCTTCCACTGCTGGCCGAGGCAGAGTGACAAAGACACAGCTAACCTGCGGAAAACCAGAAAATCGGGACAACAACACCTGCAACTGTTTTCAGGTACCAGACATTTTCTAGGATATTCCTCTCACAATTTCATGGAGGAGACAATTAAAAAGCAAATAAGTTAACACATGTAAATTAGAATTGCATGCATTTACATATTAATACGTATCTGTGTGTCTATTTACATAGTGGTGTGTTGAAAAGGAGTTGGGCTGGATAGGGACAATGTTTGGAAAAGATGGGTGAACTCAAGCAGGGGGAGGGGAGTTCGGAGGAGGAGGAAGAGGAGGAAGGCTTTTTCAGAGGAGACCAAAGGAAGAAGCTGGGTGTGGGGAGGCCCCGGCTTGAACCCCAGAGTCACCCTGGAGGCCCCTGCAGGAGGGACTCAGCAGGCTTCTGGGTGAGAATGTGGAACCTGGTCAAGGTTAGTGGGGTCCAGACTGGGTCAGGGCTTTCCAATACGGAGCCTCCATGGTTGGGGCGGGACTGGGGGACAGGCAGCTGGTCCCCACCCCAAAGGTTGGCTCCAACCCCAGAGGGCCCGCAGGGAAAGCCAGCTCTAAGATCCACCTTCAACGATGACGTGATGGAAATGTATGGGAACTGGAGCTGGTGGTCTTTTGAGGCTGGAGAATTGTAGAACTGGGTGACAGGGAAGAGGTGAAGAAAGAAAAGTGGGCGGCCCCAAGGTGTCCTGGTCCCCACCATCAGCTCTACCGTATCTGCGTGGCTCTTCCATTAACCTGGCTGGAATGAGGAGACACCTGCGTTGGGTATGAACAAGACTGTGCACAGTGAGAACAACATAACAGTATGTTATGACAAATGGCCACACCCATTTGTCACCCCTTTGTTGAACTACAGCCAAGTTCTCCCACATCCTAGACTCAACTAAACCTCAGCAGACCCTGGGGGAAGCAGCCCAGGGAGTGAGATGGGCCCAGGACACCTCCGCCCCCACCCCAAGCCTGCTCACCGAATGACAGAGATGACCCTCCAGACATCCTGGAGGAAGGCCAGGAGGCCAAGGCAGAGAAGCAGTAGGGAGGTCTGGGCACTCGCTCCCCTCCCCTGGGCCAGTGGCCCGACCTGGTGAGGGGCCTGAAGCTGCAGACACTTGAGGCAGAAGCATCTGTTGCAGCAGCTCCACCATCTGTTATGCCGGAAGCGTGAGTCCAGGGAGGGTTCTAGGCAGAGAAAGCGGGTGAGGCCCCGCCTGGGTGTGAGGACAGGCCCGTCCTACGTTTGCACACTGCACACCAGACAGCCCTCCGGAACCCAGGGCGGGAAGCCAGGCGTCCCGGCAGGGGTGGGCGCCGCCCCAGGGTGTGGACGCTGAGCCAGCACTCGAGAAGATGAGGAGAGCTGTTCACTTGTTCCCAGGGTGATCGTGGGGCCCCTGGCTGTTTTTAAAGTCTTTATCTTTCAGAGCTGCATACTGAAATATGTATGGACGGAAGGAGGCAGCTCAGCTGGGATCCGCTTCACGTTAATCTTTTTATTTTTCTTTTCTTTTTTTTTTTTTTAGGGGTAATGGGAGTGGTGAAGCTCAGATGAATCCAGGCTGGCGAGGAGCTGATGACTGGACGAGGGTGATGGGAACGTGGGTTTATCTGCGTATTTGAAATCTCCCGTAACTAACAGTGAACAGCAACCACAACCACCAGTGGGATTCCGACGACACCCCCGCCCTGACGCGCTCCAGCTCGCTCAAGACCTGCTGTGTTCAACACACGCCCTGCTGGTGTTACAACTCACTTATTTTTATTATACTACTAATACGCTGTACAATGAAATGTACACTCTAACTATACTGATACAAAGGTGCACTGTTAGTATAAAATGTAACAAATGTATTTTCTGTATAAGAAATTCAACTGCAAAAGCATAGAAAAGTATATAAGCCCCCTCTTTACAAGGAAAACACTGGAAAAGAAATATGGATTTTCTCTTTAAAATAGAAATAGATATGAGTGAGGCCCAGAGAAACACATTTTTCAGTCCTCTGAGGCTTGGGAAGAGACACGTGCTAATTCTCCTTGTGCAGTGGGACCGCCCTCTCAACCATGGCCAGTGAGCCCCTCTGAGGGCTTGGAACATCATTAATACAAACTGTCTGAATTACAAAACAGTGGCCAGAGTAAACGTTGATACTGCTTTTTAACAATGTATCAGTTGATACATAGGACTCAATAATAAACTGAGCTTTTAGCTTTTCTCAAAGACACAGAATATCATTCAAAGCCAAAAACAACCAATAAAAATGAACCCATAAATGTGTGTGACTATATGGTTAGAATAGCAGCTTCTCCTACTGTTCTTCTCCTGCTGGTGCAGAGTTTTTTAAATAAGGTGATTTTGGGCTCTTTTACCTGAAACTAGAGCCAACGCCTTGCTTCCTGTTCTGTTCATTATGCATCCCATCTCTCTTTGCGGGGCCTTTACCTACCCTCTCCCCGCCCTCATGGGTTACCGGTGACTGTCAGCTCGGACACACACCACCCGGCCCTCAGCTACATCCTAACAGGGCTCTGCTCTGTGCATGTGCATCACGGAGCCCTACTGTACGGGCTACAGAGACCTGCTTCTGTTCTTCTCTGTTGCAACGTGCCGGGGGCCCATTTCCTTGTCCCTAACAGCTGCACACTCTAGGTGCCGCATTTCCGATACCTCCCCGCTGATGTCCATCCTCCCACCCCGAGGTGCTTATGTCGTTTCCAATGCTTTGCCGTGGAAATCACTGTTGCAGACAGGAGTGCACGTGGGAGTGTCTCCAGATACGACCCAGACGTGGGCTCGCTGGATTAGGTTAACCACATCATGAAACTGGATAGACACCTCCAAATCACTCCCCCCCAGCAAAGGCTGTGCCAGTTCACACCCCTCCTATTGTGTTGCTTTTATAATCAGGAAAAACGTGGATCTTCTGCAACATGAAGAGGCAGGTGTGTGGGGTAGTGGCCGTTCATTTCCCAAGCACTCTCCCGCCCAGTGCCCCTTGGCCCCTGACAGGGCCGCTCAAATCACTCGCCCGTCACAGGAACGCTGGCGACCTCCCGGACCCGTCCGCCCCCTCCTGCGTGTACAGAACCCAGCAAGCGGTGCCCACTACACAGAGTCTGGCTGCAGCACGCCAAGGGCGGACGTGACACAGGCCCACAGAACACGCCCACTCCTTCGCTCACCTGCAACGCCGAGAAAGCAGACGGGTCGGCCATCAGCACCGGAAGGCGCTTCGAGAGCAAGTCCAACCCGCTTGTTTTACGGACAGTAAATGGGGTGGTCAGGCTGCAACGCCACCTCCCCGTGCAGGGTGACGTGCGTGCGTAACTGAACCTGTGCACTGGGCCACGAATATGTACATAAACGAATACGCTTTGTCGTGAGTACATGCTGCATCCTGAACATACGAATACGTGTGTACTGTGTCTGTCACAAATGTGTGAATGTGTACATAAGAGGTCACAAACATGAATGTACGAAGATATAACACATGACACGTTATGGATATACAATGCGGGAATGTGTACTGTGTCATGAAAATATAAATAAATATACTGTCATAAATGTATGTATATACAACACACTCACATACTATGTTATAAATTATAGATGGTTAGGGCTTTAAAAAACACTTTAAATGCCATCCAGCTCCAAAAAGAAAAAAAAAAGATTAAAAAATACCATCTAAGCCCTGATTGCAAACTGGTTTCATCCTGAAGCCAACGCTGATAGATTGGTAGAATCTGAGGCTTCCCTGGGGTCAGTGGGAAAAGATGGCGGGCGATTAGTGATGCCTGCCGGGGTCAGGGTAGAGAAGTGCTGTGTGTGTGCCCGTCCGTTGGTGTCTTCATGTTACAGGCATCTGGGGTGACAGAAGTCTCCACATCCCCATCCTGACGGTCAGGAGACCCCACCTTCCCAGGGCAGACTTACCTTTGATGCCTTTAAAACTCTGCTACCTTTTCGCCACCTAAAAGAAAAGCATGTGGGCAAATGTGTCCACCCCAGTGAGCCATGGGGACTAATTTGGCCTGGAAACCCCCCACGGGAGCATGCCCAGTGCAGAACACCAGCCCTGGTCTCCTTTTAAAAGGACTCTGGGTCTTAATTCTGGGGACAGTTTACTGCCTGATGGTGGAAAACCAGCACCTGGAATGTGGGGGAAGGCAGGAGGGAAGCCTCTAACTACCTCCCAGGGCACACATGGGAGTAAAGGTGCCAGGATGTGAGGAGGGCCGGACCTGGCCGACCTGCACTCACTGCCTTGGAACCCAGAGCTCTGGAGGAGCTGAGCAGAGCAAAGAGTGAGGACAGAAACTCAGGGCAATGGTCCTTCCCTGACACCCTCCCTCCCACCACCACCCTCCATGCCTCCCGGGGCTGGGGGTAGAGCACAGGATGCTTGGACAGGCTGGGAGAGTTAGAAGAGGGTAAGGGAGGAGGGGATGAAGAGAAGGAGGCAAGGAGATGAGCATGTAAGCCAGGTGGTGGAACAGAGAGAAGAGGAGGAGGTGGAGGTGGGAGAGGAGAAGGTGGCAGGAGAAATGGTGGCAAAGAGGGCAGCAGAGACAGGCGCTCTCTTCAGAGGGCAAAGTATCCCCTTCCCAAGCCCCACCAGGACACATGACCTGGCCCCACCCCACACCCCGCCTCTGTGCTGCTTTGCCATGGCTTTCAAGGGACCCCTGCTCATAGGACACCAGTGGAGGCCTCCGTGGGGTAAGAGCCCAGCACCCTCCCCCCTCACCTCTGGGTCCCTCCCAAGGCCCACCCTCACTCACAGGCCTTACGGCTATAAAAGCCCCCCTCTTGCCTTCTTGTAAGACCTCACAACCTGGGGCACCCAGTAGGGCATCACAGCCTGATCCCTAGGAACCGGAAGACGGCCTTCAAAGTGGTGACTTGGGCAGGGGCATGCCTTGGTGGCTTTGGTGATGTCCACCGGGACCATCTTTTGGATCTAACAGAAAGGAAGGGAAGAGAAGGTCCAAAGGGGGATGGAGCTGTGCCCCAGACAAACAGCCTCAGGGACAGAGCCTGGTGAGCTCCCTCTACATGCCTCCCACAAGCACAACCAACCCCCCAGCTGAGGGAGCAGGGCCCCCTTCATGACATTCCGGGGCGGGAGGCACCAGCACCTCCATGGTCCCTCTGCCCCCACGGCCCACCACCTGCAGGGGCAGGACACAGAGGACACACAGGTTGGAGGCAGAGACCTGGCTCCATCCTCAGCCTGGTGGCCTCCAGGAGCAGCCCTTGGGCACAACATTCAGCTCCCCCAAGTCTCAGCATGCTCAGCCATACAGAGGGCTCTGCCAGTGTTTCGACGACATCGATCAGAGTCTCAAATGACTGACTTTGATCCAGCAATCCACCGCTGGAGCTGTATCTCTGGGGACTTGTGTGTGTTTGCAAAATGTGTGCAAAGAACACTCATTGCAGCATTGGCTGTTGTGACCAGACTGCCTGAATGCCCACCACTAAGGAACAATAAATGACAGGACAGGGGACAAGAGGAAGTAGCGTGGCCTTTGGCCACAACAAGGCGGTCCAGTCTGTCAGGCTATGACGTGAAGTGGGAAGTGCAGCCTTATAAGCACAGCACGCTGCCATTTGCATTTTTTAAAAAATATATGTGTCATATTGCTTTTATATGAGTTGTGGTGGGTCATATCCAATTCCTCACCCCTCTTTGGAGCCTCCCCTTTGCCATGTGACTCTGCAGTTCCTTCCAGCAGGGACAGGGTGGACCCCGCCCTCAGCTTTGGTTCAACCAGGCACTGGGTTGGCAGCAGCAGGAGGAGGAGGACAGCAGCCAGATGCGGACTTGGGCCAGCAGATGCTCGCAGCTTGCCAGCTGCCCTCACCCCTGCCATTGCCCCGAGAAGCCCATGCCTGAGCAAGCCCACTAGCCCCAAGATCAGGGACATGTGGGGCTCAGCTGCCCAGCAGAGACTCCTCAGATACACAAGTAACAACAGTGACTGGTGGTCCAAGCCAGGAGTTTGGGTGACTCATCACAGATCACTGGTGAAAGGGTAGAGCACAGAAAATGTCCAGGACGCACAGAAAGCTTGGGGGAGGGGCCAGGCAACAGGAACCGGGGGCCGAGGGAGAATTGTGTTCATCGCACTCCTTTGTCTGCCGGATTTCCAGCCACGTGCTCCTGTCACACGTTATAGAAAATAACAAAAACTACTTTCTAGTGGCCCTGTTGACTTCCCGAGGCTGCCGGGAGCACCAGGCGGCCTGTGTGAGATGTGCTGCAAAGAAGCGCGGGTGGCTCTGCAGGGGAAGTGCTGAGGATCCCAGGGCTCAGGCAAAGGAGGCGTGACAAGGCCTGGAGCACTCGGGACCCTCCCCCACCTCTGCACCTCTTGCCACCACAGCACGGACACCCCTCCCCTGTGACCCTTTTGGCCAGCAGGAGGAGGACACTCTGGCCAGTTCTACCCAATCCACTAAGCACTTGCTGAGTGCATGCTCTGTGGCAGGCGCTGTGTTAGAAGCATATGAAACCCCATCTGGCCCACGGGGGTCACTACACAGCACCATCCATGAGAAACAATAGATGTCAGGATGCCGGGGAGCAGAAGGAGATGGGAAAGCATTCGCAGCCAGAGGAGGCTTTCCAAGGAAGAGTCGCCAGGCCAAGTCACAGGGGGCTGGCTAGGGGTAGAAGGCAGCAGAAGAGCAGGTGCCTGCTTGAGAGCGCTCAGGGATGTGGAAAACAGAACCACCTTTATGGGGCAGACCTCACAGGTTGTCTGCACGGCAATCACTTCCTCCCCCTTGGTCAAAGAACCCAGGCTTGCCAATGGGGCCAACTGCCCCACCCCAAGTGATCAGCATCAGCCGGTTGGGACTTTGCCAGGCATGGGTCTGGGGTGAAGTCAAAGAGATGAAAGAGAAGTTGACTGGGATTTTTGGGAACATTTTATTCTGTATTTTTAGTGCTGCCCTCACTGCATGCTTATTGGACAGCAGCTCAACCCCAAGAAAAATATCTGAGAATTTTTTTTATCCCCGACAAGAAAGAGGATGGGAGAGTAAGCTTTCTATGCTCTCCTATGCACTTTCTGCTGTGTGCATTGCGGTGTGAGAAGGAGACTTGCAGCCGCCATCTAGAAACATTAGCGGTGACAGTGCCAACACCCTGAGCAGAAGGATGAAAAGAAGCCACCGTTGACTCATAAACCAACCCCGGAAAAATCTTCTGCCAAAGACGCTGGTTGACATCACTGTCAGTTTCCTGTACTTGCAACCTAACACCTTCTCTCTGATGGAACTCAGAGCCCCTGGGGAATAGGAACCCCTGGGATGAGCAGAAGTGGGGCTGGGGAGCAAAGCAGAGGCAAGATCCGCCAGGACCCCAGTGGGTGTGTCTGGCAGTGGGGTTGATACTCTGGGGAAAATGGGGAACTCCAGGGGAGTGACAGGACCAGATCCGTGGCTATAAAACGCACAGGGCTCCAGAGCAGAAAATGGGCACTCGGAGCCAGAGAGGATGGAGGCAGGAAGATGAGCTAGGAGGCTGGGCAGTCACCGGGTGAGACACGCTGGCACCCTGACTTCCCTATTCCTTCTATCCTGCTTAGAGGCACCTCCTTCCTGGTCCCAGCTGCACACCTCAGTGGGGACTGGACTCAGAGCCAGAGACCTGTATTCCAATCCATGATCTGCTGTGGACTGACTACGTGACCTAGGACAAGGCCCTGTCCCTCTTTGGGCCTCAGTTTACCCATCTGCTAAAGGGGTATAATAATACCTACCTTGCCCAGCTTTAAATGATACAATGACCTGAGGCTTTCATCACTGTCTAGAACAGTTTGACCTAGTTATCTTGACATCACTGACCCCTTCTTTGAGAGTTTATTAAGAAACAAGGAATGAGAGAGGTGGCATCTCTACAGATTCTACTGACATTAAAAGGGCAATAAGGGAGCATTATGAACAACATTATGCCAATAAATTCAATAGCTGTGACCTAATGGAGAAATTCCTTCAGAGACACAAACTACTAAAGCTTACTCAAGAAGAAATAGATAACCTAAATAGCTCTGTATTTATGAGATAAATTAAATTTGTAGTTAAAACCTTCCCACAAAGGAAGCTCCAGGCCCATATGACTTTATTGACAAATTCTTCCAAACACTCAAAAAATATATATTACCAATTTTACACAAAATCTTTCAGGAAAATGATGCCATAGTTCCCAACTCATTTT
This sequence comes from Glossophaga mutica, assembly GCA_039655065.1. Taxonomy (NCBI): domain Eukaryota; kingdom Metazoa; phylum Chordata; class Mammalia; order Chiroptera; family Phyllostomidae; genus Glossophaga; species Glossophaga mutica. Next base: position 30,280,844 of record CM077315.1, read on the forward strand.
ACAAAGCCAGCATCGCCCTAATACAAAAACAAAGGCGCTACAAGAAAAGTGCAGACCAATATTCCTCGTGAACACAGATGCAAAAATCCCAATCAAATATATCAAAAGTATAACACAATGTGATTAAATCAGGTTTATCCTACGAATGGTTGGTTTAACTTTTGAAAACCAATCAATGTAATTCATCATATTAACAAACCAACAAAGAAAAACCATATGATGATCTCAATAGACAACAAAAGCCAACATTCATGTCTGATAAAAGCTCTCAGCAAACTAGGAATACATAGGGAACTGTCTCAGCCCAATTGGGGCATTTAAACTTACAGCTAACATCATAATTAATGGTAAAAACCCTCTAAGATCGGGAAAAAGACAAGGATGTCTTGTCTCCTCACTGTATTCAACAGTGTACTGAAAGTTCTAGCCACTGTACCAGGCAAGAAAAATAAATAAAAGGCACCCAGCTTGGAAAGGAAAAAATAAAACTATGTTTATCTGCAGGTGATGAGATCATCTATGTAGAAAATCTGATGGAAATCTACAAAAAAAAGATACTAGAATAAATGAATTTAGCAATATTGTGGGATAAAAGATCAAAATACAAAAATCAACAGTATTTCTAAATACAATGAGCAATCATAAATTGAATTTTAAAAACAATGTTATCAAAAATATGAAATACAAAATGGAACTCCCTTTTGACCCAGCAATTCCACTTCTGGGGATTTATCTGTAGAAACCCGAAACAGTAATTCAAAAGAATATAGGCACCCCTATGTTCATAGCAGCATTATTTACAATCACAAAGATTTGGAAGCAGATCAAGTGCCCATCAGCAGATGAGGGGATAAAATAACTATGGGACATTTACACAATGGAATGCTACTTGGCCATAAAAAAGAATAAAATTTTATCATCTGGAACAATATGGATGGACTTGGAGAACATTATGCTAAGTGAAATAAGCCAGTTAGAGAAAGACAAATGCCATATGATTTCACACATATGTGGAATCTAATGAACAAACTGAACTAACCAAGCAAAACAGAGACAGACTCACAAAGAGCAGGAGACAGCTATGGGGTGGGGAGCTTAGGGGGTGGCAGGATGGAGTAAAAAAGAAAAAGAACGCATGGTCACAAACAACAGAGTGGTGATTGCATGAAGCTTGAACATTCCTCCACAGAAACTATTCAGATGATTCAAAGGCCACAGCTAGGGCAACTGGTGATTGGCAGCTTCATCACCACAACATACCTGCTCGTGCATCATGTCTCGTGCAGTTTTTGGCAAAACATCAAATCACCCAGATGACTCAGCCCTGCTACAGCCCAGATTTGGCGCCCTGCCACTTCTGGTTTTTCCCAAAACTTAAATCACCTCTGAAACGGAAGAGATTTCAGACTGTCAATGAGATTCAGGAAAATACAGTGGGGTAGCTGACGGCAATTGGGAGAACTGTGTGAGGTCCCAAGGTGCCTACTTTGAAGGGGCCCAAGGTATTATTGTCCTGTTTCTTGTATCTTGTATCTTCTTCCATAAAAGTCTCTATTTTTCATAATACGTGGCTGGATACCTTCTGGACAGACCTCGTATAATGTTACAGCAACAGGACATCCATATGCAAAAAAAACTGACTTAATACCATATATAAAAATTAACTTCAAATAGACCACAGGAACTAACATGAACTGTAAACTATAAAACTCCTGGAAAAAAAATGGAAGAAATCTTTCTCACCTTGGATTAGGCAAAAATTCCTAGAAATGTTTAGAAAGCAGAATCCACTGTTTGCTGGGGGTGGGCACACCTAAGCAAGATCCAGAAAAAAGTCAAATTGATAAATTGGACTTCACCAAAATTTAAAACTTCTGCTCTTTGAAAAATTAAGAGGATAAAAAGACAAGCCAAAGACACGGAGATAATATTTGCTCATTGAATATCAGACAAAGAACTTGCATCCAGAATATGTAAAGAACTCTCAAAACTCAATAATAAAAACAAACAGCCCATTTTCTTCGAAATGGGCAAAATATCTGAACAGACACGCATCAAATAAGATATGCAAAATCATATGAAGAGACATCAACACTGTTTGTCATAATAGAATTGCTAATGAAAACCACAATGAGAAAAGATGGCTAAAATTTGAAAGACTGACAAAACCAAGTGTTAGTGAGGATGTGGAGAAACTTGAACTTTATGCTACTGGCGGGGATGTAAAATGGCACAACCACTTTGGAAGCCAGTTGATGGTACAGACCTACCATATGATCCAGCAATTCTATTCCTAGGCATTTGCCCAAGAAAAATGAAGGCATGTTCATACAATACAAAGACTTGTACACAAATGCTCATAGCAGCTTTATTTATAATAGACAACACTTCTGAAAGCAATCCAAGTGTCCATCACTGAACAAAGGGATAAACCATAGTCCATTCATATAATGGGAACACTAAGCAGCAGTAAAAAAAATGAATTATTTATACACACAGCCACGTGGATGAATCTCAAAAATGACGGTGCTGAGTGAAAGAAGCCAGACCAAAAATTATATATACTATATGATTAAATTTATACAAAACTCAAGAAAATGTAAACTAATCTATAGCAACAGGAACAGATGACAGTTGCCTGGGGACGATGGCAGGGCAGGGAGCGTTAGATGGGAGTTACAAAGGGACATAGGAAACTCTTTAGGGTTGCGTACATGTACATCACCTCAATGGTGGTGGTGTATACATACATCAAGACTTAGCAACTGTACACTTTACATATGTGCAGTTTATCATATGTCAACCATAACTCCATAAATCTGTTTTTTAAAAGAAACTGGCAATAAAAAACACAAACCATCTTCCACAAATTTTAAAATATCATTCATATAGTACACATAATTCTTATGCTTCTGAGGGGGTAACTGGTCCCCCTGCCCAGGTAGAGAAGCTCTGGTTCAAGTCACCTACCTGTTTCAGGGTCCCAGGGACTGAGGGACCCAGTAAGGTAGCACTGCCTCAGCCCTGGGCACCTGTAAGCAGCCCCTGAATCTAGACTGGTACCCACAGCACATGGGCTCTTGGTGAACAGTGCTGGGGACGGGACACATCTGAGCAAGAGCCAGAAAAGACAGAATTGAAAGGGATGCTGCATTTGTGATGTGAGCCAAGGAACCCTGTGGATGAGTAAATCATTGCTCAGAGAGAGCCAGGGTTGAGGCTGGGTGTCCAAGGGCAGGGACAGGACCTCATCTGCTGCTGCTCAGAAAGAGGCAGGCTACCGTGGCTCGTCCTCCAAAGCCATTTAGCAGGGGACCGCCAGAGCCTGTGGAACAAGTGAGCTGGGATTGGTGACCACTTACTGCCGCATTATCATGAGCAAGTCTCAAGTTCCCACTCTGAAAACGGGGAAGTACAACCAATTCTAGTGGGGAGATGATTGCTCTCTTCGTGGTTATGTGCCAATCTGAATAAGACTTCGACATCCATCCCACGTGACCCTCCCCACACCTACAGGCAGGAAGGAGAGGGGAAGTCATCCTCTCCATGGGCAGATGAGGGTGCTGATGCCCACAGCAGATACTTTAGGTGGCAGTGTTGTTTCTCCCCAGCCTCCTGATTCCTGTCTCGAAGTGTCATGAGGAATCGGGAACTAGGGATAGGCACTGGGTGACCCTACACAGAGATTTTAGGGGCTCGGCGACGGCCCCTACCACCTTGAACTCCTGTTGTGGCACATTGTCTTGTGAGATGCTGCTTCTAGACCCACATTCTCCACTCCCCCCACCCCAGGAGTGTGTTGGGGTCGGGTAAAGGAGCTGAGGGCTTGCTTTCCTTACGGAAAGATCTGTGGGGCACACTTCTTCCTCAAAGGTTTAAGTTTTGCTCTTCCTAGAAAAGACAGAAGGCTTAGAAAGCCCTGGGCTCTGGGTAAACTGGGGACAGGAGTGCCAGGGTGAGGGCCTGGGCCAGCCTTCCTGGAACTGGTTCATATCATTAAACCCCAGGGGTGGAAGGGGTCATCCTTTCAAGCCTAAGAAGGGGTAGAGGGTGATGATAACAGAAGGTGTGTGCGGGATCACATGCTAATATCTGGGGGTTCCCTGATGTCGAGTTATTGTGGAATCCTGCATTCCTGAACCTACTTGCTCAAGCACACTCCAGCTAAACTTGTGCTAGGCACTTTGGGAAAGACAGGAACATTCCAACCTGGTGAGAACTTCCCAAAACATGGAACTGCCAATCACAACACCTATGAGGCTTTATCAGTCACCCCAAAGCTTCCTTAGAATACTGGAGAAAAACATTGTCAACGCTGCACATTTACTTCCAGCACAAAAACCTGGGTGCTCTGTCTCTGGGGACAGAGTCGGGGTTACTCTCCCCCAAATTGTAGAATGTTGGCCATATGGAATCTCCAGTGGGCATAAATGGAATGTGTCAAAGGTGTTTTGTAATATGGAAACCATAAGAGTTATATAAGTGTTTTTGTGTTTCAATATTATTGTAATTATTGCTATTTTATTACACTGATAACATGGAAAACATGAGTGATATGTGTTTCTGTTTCATTATTATCAAAATTATTATTGCTATGTTATTACAGCAATAGCTTCAGGTCATTGAGAGCAACTCATTCGGCTAATATTTGAAAACACAGAGGATGTGGGAGGTTGCCCTGCCCAGCATTCAAACAGCTGGCTGGTAATGACAGCGTTGCTGTTTCCTTGGGGGACCACGCCCACCTCAGTTCCTGTGGTTCAAACGGGCTGGCAGCCCTGACTTTGGTCCAGCCCATCTCTGACATTGGCTCGGAATGGTTTTATCTACCAAGTCAGTCCAGTGAAACTCATTCTGGGCTTTGTGCTCTAATTAACTGGTAAAGACAGTCTCCTTTTCTGCTGAGGATATAAGGCTCTAGAGGTCTTGGTGGTCATCTTGCCTCCAAGGGAAAAGCCAGCACACTGGAAAGCAAAGCTGAGAGATGGAGACAGCCCTTGACCACAGTTCGTGAGCACCTGGATACATCCGTGCTGGAAGACCTTCCCCTGACATTCTCAGTGAAACAAGAAATTGCCCTTTTGTGAGCGCGCGCACACACACAAACACACAATGCCCCCATACCCCCATCTCGCAGGCCGTGGACCCCAGGCCCCCTCTCCGTCCGCGGCGCTCTGAGGCACCCCCTTTCCAACACTGCCGCCCCTCTGAGTGCCCTTCTCTGCCCCGCTGACTGGTGGGGCTCCAGCCAATACGCCGCTGCCTCCCGGGCATGTGCACTTAGAATGCGGCTGATTGGTTCCTGGTAGAACTGACCTCAGAGTCTAGCGAGGCCCGATAGTCCTGGGGTGGAAGGGGGATCAGAACCGCGCAGGTCAGACCAGCGCTCTGGCCCTTGTTTGTCCCGCCCAGGGGGCTAGCACGGGTGGGTGTCAGCCCGAAAAGCCCACTGACCCCCACTGGGAATGCCTGCTCACCACTTGCGACAGATTGCTCCGGGGCGCCCCAGTCTGGGGTGGAGGTGGGTCTGTACCCTGGAAGGAGGTGGGCCTTACAGGGGCTCGCAGCCGCGGTCCAAAGTTTGGTTTCACCGAGCCAGGCAGAGTTTCAGCCTGAGTATATCACACGCAGGATTTGGCGTATACTTGTATTTAAAGTTCTAAGTTGTTTCAATGAAATTCGTATTTAACTGTGTATTTAACTTACTGAATCTGACACCCCTAACAATGGGCTCAAATTGTGACTTTTTAGGAAAATAGGTATTTCTTGAGCAACCTGAAGTCTAAAAGGCCATGTAATTCAAAACAGCTGTCATCAAGAAGGTCCCGCTGCTGTTTTAAACCCTTTGGCCCCTTTTCCTGGGCCCCTTAGTCTCCCTCCCTCCCCTGCACAGGTGCACGCTCTACACAGCTGCTAAAACAAAAACAGGATTATGTCTTTATGTTTACGTAAAACCAAATGCACTCTGCCTCTCTGTTCCTTTAGTTTGTCATAGGCTTCAATTTGTATTTCTTGGAAGTGTGTTTTTACACACTTTTCAGTGTTTTCATGCTGACTTGGATACTCTCTATATCAGTATTTGCCCAAACCGTCATAAAAGGAACTGTAGTCCTGATGGACAGCACCCCAATGGGCTGTCTTCTAACCGTGGGGCCAACAGGGTGCTCGCGGGCACTGTTCAGCTTTCTCAGCTCCGCCATTGAACCGTGAAGGTGGTGGGTGACCTGTGAGCAGGCTGAGTGCCCAAGCCAGGACAGACACGCATGCTCACGCACATGCGCTTCTGGCCACACCCATGCGGACTGGACGGTGCCCCTGCCATATTAGCTGCTAAATATCTGAAGCCTCACCCCTGTGTCTGTGTGTTTGTGAAAGCCATCACTGGTCTCTTAATAGCTAGTGATGAAATTACTCAGGAATCTCGTCATTAGCCTAGCATTTTACTTACAGGTAGCTGTCTTGTTTTTGCCCCCTTTGGAGCACTCTTGGCTACCCTGCTGTTTCAATTCTCCTGAGCCCACTAGAACATGACTGTAGCATAGAAGACAGGCTCATGCCCCCCGGAACTCTGGCCATTACTGCTGGGACACTGCCTTGCCCTTTCCTGTCAAGAATAGCTCATTACTGCCCCCATCCCAACCAGGAATGGCTAAAATTAAAAGGACTGAAGATACCGTTTCTGAGGATGTCGCAGGTAGAACCCCCCTACATTGCTCACGAAATACATACAATCGTGCTGGCAAACTGGCGGCATTACAAAGCCTAAACTTGATGACAAAGCAGTTTGCTGCCTAAGTACAGACCCATGAGAAATGAGAACTTATGTCCACCAGAAGACAAGGGCAAAAACATCTACAGCAATCTTCCGTTAACAGCTCCAAACTGGAGATGACTCAAATGTCCATAGGAGAACAGATTTTCTTTAAAAATGTATGGCATATTCACTGTGTGACCATAAAAAGAACATACATCCACAACCCACAACAAAGTAGATGAACGAAGCACATGGACGAAGAAGCCAACCCCCAAAATGCGTATGTGATTCCACCTGTATGAAGTTGAAAGCCAGGAAAGCAAATCCACCACCACACCAGCCGGTGACCTGAAGGAGACCCCACGTACCCTGCCCGGAGTGTTCAGAATAACAAGGGGCCTGATCCCATTCCTCACTCTGCCTCTTACTCACCATATATGGCAAATCTCCTAACTCGGTCAGTAAACTAGTGACAACCATAGAACACATCCCATAGGAAGTTTGAGATCAGGTTAAGACAGGAAGAAAGATGCCGGAGAGCCAGGCACATGGACTGCCCCTACCTGAGTGTGGCAGAATTGAAACCCACCCCCATTTCCCCTCCCCTCCCCATTGTAAGCAAGGGCTGGCTCATTGCCACTGCCTCTGGGGAGGGAAGTGGGACCGGAGAAGCCTGTGGCTGTCAAACATTCCTGTGCCGGCTCTTGTTTCCAAAGTTCCCAGGGAAGGGAAGGGAGAGCAGAGCGAGGGTTTGAGTCCCTGAGTCATGGTGCAGATGGGCAGTGCGTTCACCAACCACGGGGGCCTGCACGAGAGCACGAGGAGGCCTTGCACGCAGCCTAAGCGCCCAGCCTAACTGACCCACCACGGGCATAGAAAAGGGGCTCTACCAACCTAAATCCTGTGGGTTAACTTAAATCATAACTTTAACACGAAATCTAAGAACTATAATTTTTTAAATTTCATGTTCCTTAGCGGGGGACTTCTGTGTCATGTGCCTGGTCCCCACTGGTGGACAGCATCCTGTGAGACTCCGCTGACAAACTCTCACCCTTTCCTCCTGGGATCACAGATTTCATGGCGCCCCCCCAGTCTGTGACTACCGTTCTGTCCTCAATGAGCTGTAAAACTTCAGCGTCATGGTCTCTCTTCTTCACCGTGTCCTTCTGCAATCTGCCGGGAGACATGGAACCCACCATCATCCTTCTCCTGACTGTCACCAGAGCACTGTGAAAGGGGCACAGCCCAAGCCAGACAGCCAGGCTCTGAGTCTGTTCATTTTCAAATGCCTGTCACCATCACTCACCCTCTACCCCCCCCCCCACACACACACATACACACCGAGGACCCACATCCTAGTGCTTTCCTGAGATCACCGGTGTCCTCTAAGAGAAGAGGGGTTCTGAGAAGTTCTCACTTGCCTATGGCCATCAATGGAAGCTCGCCTTCCAATACAACCATGGAAGCTGGGAACAGAGAGCAGCTCTGTGGTGATGAGGAGCACCCACCAGACTTAGCCAGCCTTCATCTTCATCCTGCATCCTGCAGGGAGCCAGAGGACAGGACAAGAATTGGGTCTAGGTCCAAGCCTGCCTCCTGGCTGGTCCACATAGTACTCCGTAGGCATTCTCTGAATGACCGTCTGAACAAGTGTGTCCTGTAAATTCCTCCTCTGTTGCCTGGGTTCCCAGGTTGGGATGGCAGCTGCCCTGAGCCAGTGTTCAGGTGTTCCCCAACCAAAGTGGAGTTTAGCTACCCGCTGCCACCAGAGGCTGCCTCTAGAGGCAAAGGCTGGTGAAAAAAAAAAAAAAGAAGTTTTGTTTCATTTTGTTTTAATTTAGATGTTGCACAATGTGGGAGAATGGAGGACTCTTGTCTCAAAGCCCATTTCCTCTGCAAAACCCAGACAAAAGCCAGCTGCCTTCAGCAAGACTGAAACAAAAGAGAGTCCACCCTGACTGCTGTGGCTCAGTTGGTTGGGCATCATCCAGCAAAGTTAAAGGTCACAGGTTTGATTCTTGGTCAGGACACATACCTGGGTTGAGGGTTTGGTCCTGGTGGGGGCACATACAAGAGACAACTGAATAATGTTTCTCTTTTGCACAGATTATTTCTTTTTTCCCCCTCCCTTCACCTCTAAAAAGGAAAAAACAAAACAAAACAGAATCCAGAGTTCCTGTTCCCATTTAAAGTACTGTCCTTTGGGACCCACAGGTGGCTGCCTAGCAGTCAGCCTGGTGCTTAGCTTGTTCCTGGCTGCTCTCCAGCTTTAGGCTCTCTTGTTCCCGCATGTGGGGCCAGCGCTGCAATATGCCATGTGGCTTCTAGGGCCACAAGGTCCCACAAACACACCAACCAGTGTGTTCACCAGGTGGGCAAGAACGTTTCTTTGTTCCCCTGGGTCTGTATCGGCTGGGGAGGGACCAGGTGCTTTCTTTTGCTTTTGGTGGATCCACCTCCCAACCAATCCCTTCTCCCCCCTGGCTAGACTGACAGGTCTCTTTAATCAGCACCCCTGCCCCCCCGTTGCCATTTTATCTATTTAAGCATGTGCTGCCCCCAATGTGGTACTGGAAGGGGATAGGGCTTTTCCCCTCTTACCCAATTATCTTGCTAGCCTCGCGTGTACTCAGTGTAAGGACTTCTTTCTGTCCACCATCTTGCTGAAGGTGGTGCGTTGGCAACCCCCGCCCCCCCCCCAAATATCTTGCCTTGGCCCCTATCTGTTCACCATCTTACCCCAGGAGGCCTTTCCTGTTCCCTGTCCTTAGCTCGCTCCCAGCGATCCGAACAGCCTCTCAGTATCACAGGCACCCGCTGTCTACTGAGCAGTCATGGTGGCTCTGTGAGGTGGGATCCAGGACTGAGCCCCCAGCAGGCCAGTCCCAAGACTCTGTTTGGGCCAGTGGCACATGGGCGAAAGCGGCACCAGCTCTTCTCTTCTCATCCCCTCAACCCAGCCCAGGAGCTCACAACTCTTCACCTAGAGTCTTGTCATTTCCCAGGGTTCAGGCTGCGTCAACCCTTACCAGAATCCCCAAAGCAGCCTCCTGGGAGACATCTCCCACCACTTTCTTCCCCTGCAGCCCCTTCTCAATATGGCAGCCAGAGCCATCTTCTGATCAGAAGTCTCCAGGAACTCCCAGGGGCTCAGAGGGAGGGTCCTGGTCCTCACAATGCTCAAAGGGTGCCGTGTGATCTGTGCCTGTGTGAATACAAGAACACGTGTGCATATATCATTCCCAATGACAGTGTCAGGCAAACTGATGGCACTGTGGTGTTACCAGACTCAAGGGGTTTGTCACTTGGGGTGTTCTATTCAAGGAGATGTGGTTGTCCTTGGCTAGTCTCATTTACTTGAAGCAAATGAACAGGACAGATTCACATCCAGAGCTGTCTCCGCCAAAGGAGGCTTAGCCATTGCTTGTATACACTATTTGGTAAATTGCACGTTCATTTCTTCTTGGGAGTTGGCTAAGCTTACCAGGTTGGGTTCTGATTAAGTTCAACCTTTACAGCTGCCTCTGAAAAAATACTGTTACATAACACTTAGCAAAAATAGCATTTAGTGATAGTAGTAACTGCTCAGATCTTGAGATCCTTGTCCTAACGGTGACTTTCTTCTACTCTTTAAATACTTCTGAGAGTGTTTAGTCAAATTACATTCCAGATCTTTTCCCACAAATACAGACAGAGGGGTTAGCCTATGTTAACACCGGGATGGCCCACGAATTGGGGTGTTTTCTCCTCAATGTAGGTCAGGGTTGTATGAGGACATTCATAGCACTCCTAACACTGGGACATGAAGGCAGTGAGAGGTTCCAAGAGAACATGACTGCTTTCTCCAAGCTCTGAGCCATACAGTGGGCTGCTCAGAGTCTATGCACCAGACACCGTGGCCACAAAGACCTCAGGAAATTCCAAAATACCCATTGACTGAGTTCACCAAATGACAGAGACTGAGCAGGTTTCTGTTCCTGTCACTGTTCATGAGCACTAAAACGTGACTTACTCTGAAGTGTCCTCAGGGTGGAGAGAAATCAGCTGGCTAAGGGAGGGATTTCGGCTGTCTAGGCTACACCAATCAACCCCAAGTTCTCAGAACAAGAAAAGGCCTGTCACATAACTCCAATCCTGGGGTAGTTCTGCACGAAGTGGGAATGCACTTAGCTAGTCAAACCACTGTGTGCGCTTCTGCCCTCCACGCTGGCCAGGGCTTCTGCCCTGAGCTGCCTGGCGTCAGTGAGGACAGAAGGGTGAGGAAGGAGCAGGGCAGCTGTGGCAGTGAGCACCAGCCAGTGAGCCAGCCGCCCACACCCGGCAGGTGGTTAGAAAGGAGGCCCCAGTCTGGACTGCACAGGGAGTTGGGAACTCTCCCACTACCAGGGGGCCTTCAAACCTGTTCACACTCAGCAGTAGACACTGGCAGTCTGGGCTGGACAGGCAGATATAAGTGGGTAATGGCCAGACCCATGTCACACAGTTGGGGAAAAAAGTTCATTTGCAACAGTCTCATGCAACGAGCATTCAGCCCCAATATAGAACAATCTCCAATGACTTGTTAGAAACCTCCAATGGCTTCCTCTTCAGGTTGAGGAGCAGAGAGCGGGGCACGTTCAATTATGCAGAGATACAGCTGTTTCTCCCAGTTCACACAACAGACTTACCTTACCCAACCTCACAGCAGCGAGATGGCAAGTGAAGGTGGTGCCAACGATGGAAAAATGTCTGAGGACCCTCCTAGGCCAACTGCCACTCTCCCCAGATCAAGCACCACATGGGCACGCTGCTCCCTAAAGTGGGTCATTCGGGTCTGGTTAATTCATTGGAAGTTAATTCATGCAGCAAGTTCTAATGAGCTGCCTGACCAGTCCCTTGACCAAAGGAAGCCAGTTGGTGTTGAGTCCCTGCGCATTCACCTGCTAAACCGGAAACAAAGGACACATCGGAGTGGGAGAACAACACATTCTCCGGACGACAGCTGCCGACCCTGCCTGGCGTCACTGCAGGCCACTGCCAGATGGACAGGCCCCACAGGCTGCGGGGCTTCACCTCACACCAGAGACAGGGCTGATGTGAACACAGCCAACAGCCTACAACCGAGGGTTATTTTAGTCATTATTGGTAGAACCCAGGTACAGACCCAAACACCAAAGGCAGGTGACATCATTCTGATTTGAGATTGGTTTCTAATTGGAAGTGCTCATCTTCCATCCATGTGCGCTTTACAATGCTTTGGGGAGGCCTCAGATGGAGGAATCTCTCAGAGCGAGCCTCATGCTCAGGGTAAAATAGGCATTTTCTGGATTTTATTTAAACAATGGTGAAACTTAGAGTAAGAGCCAGCATGCCCGGTTGTCCTTCATCTTCCTCAAAGCTTCACGGCCACAGCTATCATGTGTAGTTCAGGGCTGGCCACACTTGGCACAAGAGAAAAACGTCATACTGCAAGACGGAAGCAGTGATGCTTATAAGCTCGGTTCTGCAAGAGATGTGGAAATTGGGGCCATGCCTCAACTTGACTGCAGGACCTGCTAGAGGGATCTGGAAGGTGAGCCCTGGGTACGCAGCTCTGATGAAATCTGGCTGACAGTGCTGGGCGGCTGAGCCCCGCAGCTGCCCACGTGGGACCTCATCTTCTCCACTTGCCTCTCCGGGTCTGCACAGAACCTCCTGGGAGGGCTCATTTGCCATTCAGGGAATGTGTCCCAGAGCCTGTCGACTGTGACACTGGGAAGCAAAAGGTCAAAGTTGCCAAATGAACTGAAGTTAGGGCAGTGGGGATATTTTTATTTAAAAAAAAAAAAAAAAAAAAAAAGGCCAGTCATGGAGAAATTAATCGGGAAAACAGAGGACACATGAGACAGCTCAGATTGGTCTCTGTATAAAGGTGCCACCAAGCTGCCCCCTTCCCTGGGGATTCTCATGTTCAGCACAACCCAGCCAACAAGGACAAGCAACGAAGAGGGGACAAAACTCTGCGCTGCCCTCCATAAAGCGCACACCTGGGCAGGTGGTGTGGAGATGGACCTCTGCAGGCTGCAGGGAGAGCTGAAACATTTTTAGAGGCCAGCACACATTTAGGGCTCCATTCTTCAGGAGATACTGAGATTAGCATGGACCTCAGAGGGGGTCCCCAAATGCAGCTGTCAACCCAACATGGGCACAGTGTGAGTAGAAGAGTCAGTGCTCAGGGTCTCCATGAGGGAGGGTCCTGGTCTCCAAAGTGCACCCTGATGCCCACAGTTTGACTTTTCTACAAAGCTGACCTCTCGGCTCTGAAGGGGCTGCATGGTCCTCATGTGCAGCCACTTCTGAAGCTTTAAAGCTTCCCAGAACAGCACCAATGTTCTGGGAAGCACAGACGGAATAACCGCAGGGTCGTAAAAAGTCATAGCTCTGACCCAGTTCCGGGACATGTGGCTGAGTTCGCAGTTCTAACATCAGAGCATGTGTGTGTCGGGGGGAGGGGTGCGCAATGAGTACCAACTAGAACTGGCTACAGGGAAGGTTCTAAACCTGGCGAGAGGCCAGGGCAAGCACCTGGGTGCTGCCCAGGAACCAGGACCAGGAGTGCTGTTCACAGGGCCTCCAAGCTGCTCAAAGGCCTGCAGTGACGTTCTCTAGTGACCCGCACTGCTAGCCCATTCCCCTGATTCGGAAACTGAGATGGGGGTGAAGTGCTTTTGTCCAAAATCCAAGTGAGTCAGTAGAGAAATGGGAACTTGCAAAAAAGGTGGAAAAAATATAAAGGAAAAAAGAGACAACAAACACAAAACAAAACAGAAATAAAGGGAAAAAAAGAGACATGGGAATTCAGTCCTCAGTCCCGAGACTGATACCCCAATTCGCTAGGGCTCGCTTTCCACAAACATTGCCCCTCCCTTCCTGCCCAAGCTGCACAGTTCACCTCGCCAAGGTCCTCACAGGCCCACAGCCACTTCCGTTTGCTTCCTGCAGAGCAAAAGGTACAGCTGGCGCCCCCCACACTGGACCCCTTAAATCAAGAGACTGAGTAATGGCATGAACTTCCCTGAAGAAGGATTTTGTTTTCCCTAGAAAACCATCAGTGAGCCAAAGACAAACTCAATTTCTTCGATTCTTTGTTTTTTTTTGTTTTGTTTTGTTTTGTTTTGTTATAAGACATGCTCAGCTCAGCTTTCCCATCAGCTACTGACAAATGTGCAGGCCTACATTGCACACTCTATAGAAAGTATTTCAGGTGGCTGGGCCAAGATGCCTTCAAGAAGGTGGGTGTTCTGGTCGGAAGGTTGAATCTCAAAAGTGCATGCTGCTGCTATTCCCAGGTCTCGGGGTCTGGAGCTGTCCCCAGCAGAGAGGGGCCATCAGGAGGTCAGGGACTGAATGTTCTTGAGCATCTCCTCAAAGGCCTGTGGGGATGGTGCGTCCGCATTCCGAAAGGTGGCCTGGACTCTGCTGTACAGGCTGAAGGATTTCAGCTCCAGCCAGATGAACCCGAAGCGGTCCTCATCGAAAAGGATGAAGACCCCGGGGGTGCGCTCAGGGCTGGTGAAGCCATGGTCGGCGATGAGGCCAGTACCGTAGAAACTGAACCAAGAGGAAAAGCACAAGGGAGAGAAGAGTAAGAGGGGCTTCGAGGCACTGTGCTGGCCCAAGTCAAGAACCAGTCATGCTGGAGTGCTCTAACCCTTTCCTTCCATTCAAGCCACTTTTTGCTCTTTGTAAGCAAGAAGCTAAGAATCAGCCAGCACCCCGAGAGAGCCTGACCTTGTGGGGCCCCTGTGCAACACTCAACATCCAGCACACCGAGCCATGGTAGCAGAGGGGTGGGGTTCCAGGGATGTGGAGGATGGACATTCACTTACACAGCACGTGAGAGGGTGTGCTGAGCTCCCACACGGTTGGGCTCACCCCGCCAGCCGCTGATTCCTACCACCTCGCCCAGCCATGGGAGGAGGGTCTCAGGCAGCCCCACCTCACAATCTGTCCCAAAGCATGTTTTCATCATGCAGGCCTGGGTCACAAAAATCTTAATTCCCAGGGTAGTTATATCAACATATGAACACTTCAAATATAATCAATAAAGATTTATTGGCATGCAACTGGCATTAACTCACAAAATAGAACTTTCAAACACGAAGTCAGGGGCTGGCCTGAATCTCCCAGCACGTGGAATGGCACCTGAGACCCCCCCCACCTCCTCCCGCCATGCTGAGGCTCTGCTGGGTGGGAGAGGGGAGAGCAGCCTGTGCTTCAGAAGGTTCCCTGGGTGAGATAAAAGCACTATAGCCCCCAGGGAGGCAAAGGAATGCCCACTGGGCTTAGAGAACACAGCAAATGTCTTCTGCACCAGCAGTGCAACGAGGCCTCGCAGACGTACAAAGCAGACAGGGAAGGATCGCAGAAGGCCCTCCCAAGCCGCGGAGCCACTGATATTCAGCATGGGTTGGAGAATCGCCCTGTGGCTCTGCCAGGGGGCTGGACCAGACTTCCAGACTGGATGGCCCCAGCCTGCTGGTGGGCTGGCCATGAGCTACTAGGTGTTGTCAAGTTTTCCAAGGATAACAGAGCCTTTTCCTTGCATGGCCTTTCAAAGGGACATGTAATGTACGCAGAGGGAAAATAGTCAACATTATCCCAACAATTCTGTATGGTGACAGATGGTTACTAGACTTATTTTGGTGATCAGAGTGTAAGGAATATAGATGTTGAATCACTATGCTATACACCTGAACCTAATATAATATTGTATGTCAACTATAGTTTTAACTTTACAAAAAATTTACATCAGGTGAAATTGTATTGGAATGGTATTTGTATGTCTCCCTCTGGAAAAGCCAGATTCAGTCACTTGTATCGTAACTGTATAACAAGAAGAAAATATAACAATGTTTTTCTGCCAAGCCCACAAGCTACCTAAATCCCCTTCGGGGAGGTTGGCGCACGGGGCGCACTGTTAGTCTACACATTAACAGCCGCTCAGACCACTGCAGACTCCTGGCGCGGCAGTCGGCCCAGAGATAAAGGGAAACAGACTTGTACGTAACTTGGAAAAGGTGGCGAGTCAGCTGTAATGCCGGGCAGCTGACAGACTATTCCCTCAAAATATCCACTGAGGCAACTGCATAGAACTTCCTGTGATAATGGAATGTCCTCGACCTGCATGTACAACATGGTAGCCATCAACCATACGCTGAGCCCTTAGGGCCAGTGCAACTGAGGACCTTTTTAATCTTACTGATGTTAGCGAAAGTTAAGTAGCCCAAAGGATAGGGGACTGGGGCAAGGGTCTGGTAATCCATCTGCCGGGGAATGGCCTGAATGGCAGGGCTGGGACTCAGTGGCTGAAAGCAGAGGCCCAAAACAAAACCGTAAGAATAGCAAGTCAGGTGAGGAGCTGGCAGCCTGGGAGAGGTCTTGTCCCAAGAGCAGGGATCCTGACCTCTGCACGGAGGGAAGCAGCAATGCCAGCCCCTTACCACATGTCTGGGCTGGGGTTCACTTTGGTGGCCAGTTAGGCGCTGGCCCAAAGTAGCTGAGGAGGGCAGAAAAATAATAGAAGTGAGGAAGGAAGAGAGAGGAGAAATCACAGGAAGAAATAATAATCTGACGTCCAAACTACCTCCACTAGGAGATGAATGGCAAACCCGTAACAGGCCTTACCAGCAAGGACATCCAGGTGAACTCCAAGCCGACTTTCTACGTGGAGAGGTGTGGGCTGAGGGAGAGTCCTCCCCTCCTCACTGTCTGCTTCAATGCTGCCTGACATCCTGCCTCCTACCTCTTTCACCTTAGTAACTATGTGACATGGAGCATTCTGGGAGGAGTCGTCACGCCTGGCAATTCTAATAACCCCAGTCTGAGGCTCCCTGAGGGGGTGTGGCAGCTAACCGTTCAGCCCAGGAAACAGTGCCATCTATTTGGGTCTGAGGTGGGGCTTGGACCCAGCCTCCAGAGACGCCCATTCCAGGGAAGGAAGCCCCCACACCAGCCTGTCAGAGCCCGAGCCCGCCCTGAAGCCCAGTCTTCGCTCAGGCTCGTGTCCTTACCACATTCTGCAGGTTCGGGGGTAGTCCTCATTCCTTGAGGTCACACCCACAGGCAGAACAAACTGGACAGGCTGCTCCTTCAAAGCTGCAGCCCCTCTGTCCCTGGGCTCCCAGACCTTCTCAGTGGGTGGCCTGGCACCCTCGCTGTCCTCAATCCTGTCTTCTTGCTGCTGCTGCTCCTGGCGCACCTGCTCGTGCACCTCTAGGACGATGCGGGAGAGCTCATTGAAGTTGCAGAGGTTCTCAACATTAGGCAGCTGGATGCGGTGCATGAGGTCAATCTCTACCGTTTGCTGCCCCGCAGGAATGTTGGGGTCACCCTGTGGAGCGAGTAGGTGGCAGTGAGCAGGGCTCGGAGGCCAGCAGAGACACATTCCAGCCTAGGTCCCACCTCTGGCCAGAAGAGCTCACTCTAGTGTTCCTACTGACTTAGAAGCAACCCCTTGAGAAGTAAAAATATTTTAGAAGCCCTTAAAATTAACACATAGAGCAGGTGTCCCCATCTGTGAAGGGATCTTTGAGGCCAGAAAATGACAGCACCTACTAGGGACGTGCTGAGGGTCCACAGGCACAATGGCTCATCTGCACTCAAAGACCTCAGGTGGAAACTAGCCTGTGATAGTCGAAGAGACAGAAGTTTAGAGAACTTCACCCCTTCCCAGGGTCAGGCAGAGGGCAGCAGGCCTGAGAGGCCAGCCCAGACAGGTCTGCCTGGAACACAGAAGCTCATAAGCATGAACTCCAAGAGATCCCCCAGGCCCTACAGTTCTACACCAGTCCTGGGGCATGCCAAGATCCCCCCCGAAGAGCCCCATCATGCCAGGGACAAAGCCCTGGTTCTGGGCTCTTGTTCACTAGGAACTTTCCCCAAAGCAGAGGGACCTTGGAGGATAAAAGCTCAAGAGCAGCACTGTGTAAGGACTAGGAAATGGTGCTGCTTCTTCAGGATGCTTTACTGCATTTGCCGGAAACTCACTCCAACAAACTATGCAAATGACAGGTGAGCACAGCGTGAATGGGGGCCCTGGAGGGCAACACAGGGCCTACTCCACTCAACAACCCTCCAACTGCTTTCTCCAGCTGCTGAGGCCAGGACCGGCAGTGGGGCCTGTGTGCTACCAAAGGGGGCTCCAATGGGGAGGCCCTTGGGGTCACCTGGGGAGGTTGTAGAGCCTTTATCTAGCCCCTTACCCATTAAATGAGAACCCGTAGGGTGGGGCAAGGGCATCAATGTTTTCTCAACTTCTGCAAGTATCTCGGTGTGGAAAAGCAAAAGTGCTCACCATCCCCTGAGACCCTGGATGGGTGAGTCTGGGTGGGGCCTAAGGATCTGCATTCCCAACCAGCTCCCTGGGGAAGCGGTGCTGCAGTCTGGGCCCTACTGAGGAGCCAGGGTGCAGCCTGAGTCACAATGTACCAAGGCTGGCCTGACAAATCCACACAGGGCTGGACCCAGCCTGGCAGCTCCAAGACTTACTGTGATCTTCGTGGCCCTGGCATGCTTCCCATGGAAGCTGAGCATGACAATCTCTAGGCCGTGGCTGCCATAGGTGCCTTTGAAGAGGCCTGGCCTGATAAGGTCGTCTGGGTGGCTGGGCGGGAGGTAGATGCGGCGGTAGGTCAGGCAGTTGCTGTGGGGGAGTAGGTGGTGTGAGAGCCGCACAGAGCTGCAGCAGCACAGAGCCCACACCTCCCTGCCCCACCACGGGCAAGGCAGGTGGCCTAGCATGGCCAGGTCAGTGGGGAGCAGGGGCACCCATGTTCCTGAGCCATGCTCACCCACCCATGTGTGCAGGGCACCCTCACACCCTCTCTGATCCCAACAAGGCTTAACAGGGGCTCATGTGTCCCTTCCAGGCGCCCGAAGGCCACTGGACTGGAGCTCGCAGTGGAGAGTAGGGAATGACATTCCTGATCTGCCACCCTGGGGCAGGAATCTAAGACTGTGCGGGGGACACGGCAAAGAGGCTAAACAGGGGCTGCAAAGAGGCTAAACAGGGCCCAGGGACAGAGAGGTGGGAAAGCAGGCCTCCTGGGGCGGAGGTAGGAAAACAACCCCAAGGGTTAGGCGCACACACCAGGGCAACTAGAGCATCCTGCTGGCGGATGCTGATGATAAATAAGACGGAAAACATATGGGGGGCAGGCGAGAAGGTGGGCCTGGGGACTGTGCTCACAGCAGCCAGAGAGGGAGGTACTGAGTTCACGATACTCGCACAGAGAGGGACTGTGCACATGGTACCCACAGAGGGGGGCTGCACGTACTCATACTGACTGGTATAGATGAACTTCATCAGGATGAGCTCCTGCATGTGCTCATGGAAAATGTCCTCCAGCGTCCGCCCCCATTCTTCCCTCAGCCACGTTCGGAACTCCTTCCAAGAGAACACAGGTCATGAAAACCACCATGACACGGGCACGGGGAGGCTGCTCACTGTGATGCTGAGTGGACAAAGCAACATTTTTATAGTTGTGGGTGATGCTGTGGGCACATCTGTGACAAAGGAACCCACCTCTGGGTTCCTTTGGGCCCATGAAGATGGGGCTGAGCAGGAGAACGGGAATCTACTGTGTGTTTGCTCTCCCAACACCTGGCCTCCCTTCCTGTGGAGGCATGCCACCAGTGAAAAATGAGGAGCTCTGGTCCCTGCTTTCCCAGAGCAGACAAGCCCAGACTTCAGGGGAAGCAGCAGGGACATGAGGTCCCTTCAGGTGAGGCTGGGGCCACAGTCCATGTCCGGAGGGCCCAGGGAACAGCCACATGAACCTTACTTCATGCCCACCCAGGAAACAAGAGGGGTCTATACTGAGCTGGCTCGGCACTGCACAGCATCTGAGCCTAGCTCTCAGTCTTCTGGGAGAACAGCAGGCACAGCAGGACTCTGTCGCTAAACCCCGGGCTGGGCAGGCTGGTCAGAGTTGTTTTCTGCATCTGCTGATGAGGACCATGATAGGTTCAGCCGGAATCAAGAGACCGGGTGGATTTTCCTTTCTCCAATGTGCCCTCACAGTTATGCGGTATGTTCAGTAAGTATATGCACAAAAAGGGAGCTTTTAGAAGCACTGAGTCCCCAAAGCTCAGTAATTCATTATGGAATCAAACACTGTGAAGGATGTTTAGTGCTTAATTGCTTGATTCTGCACATTTAACGTAATCCAGAGAACTGAGTTCCTAGCTCAGTATAGTGTTTCTAATGATTATCTAGAATTAGCTCTATAAACAGAAGCAAAAGCTATTTACCAAAACAACAAAAGAGCTACAATCTGTCAACTGCTTTAATATGTTACTGGCCCAAATGTGGCAAAGAACAAAAACTACTACAGTGACTGAACAAAACTGTTATAACTACAAAGTCAATATGTAAAATCAACGGAATTTTTATATACTAGCAGCACAAAATTGTAAAATAAAAATTTTAAATCCTATTTACAATAGCCTAAAACAAAACCAAACCACAGGACTTGGGAATAAGTATTACAAACTATGTGCAGGACCTGCACCCTGAAAACCCCAAGACTGCTGAGAGAAGGCAAAGAGGCCTAATAATGGTCAGAGATCTCTACGGACTGGAAGACTCAGCACTAAGTCAGCAATTCTACACAAACTGACCTACAGACTCAATGTCAATCATAATCCCATCAGGCCAGCCTTTCTGTAGAAACCGACAAGCTGATTCGGAAATTCATAGGAAAATGAAAAGAACCTAAACATTTAAAGCAGTCTTGCAAAAGAATAAAGCTGAAGGACCCACACTAGCTCATGCTACAGTAATCAAGATGGTAGACTGACAGATATATAAATAGAACTAAACAGACAGCTTGGAATCAGTCCCACATTTATCTGGTCAGCTAGTTTTCGACAAAGCTGACCTAGCCACCTGGTGGGGAAAGGAAAGTCTTTTCCACAAATGGTATTCCAACAACTGGACGTGCATATGGAGAGAAAGAACCATGATCCCTACCTCATGCCATACACAAAAAATAATTTGAGTTACAGACCTAAACATAATGTGAAGCTACCAAGCTTCAGAAAGAGAGATTCTCTGTCACTTGAAAATAGGCAAAGATTTTTAGAACACAAAAAACAATAACCATGAAACAATTTTAAAAATTATACTTCACTAAAATAAAAACCTTCCACTTAATAGCTCAACTCATGGAAGAAAGGCTCTTAAAAAATCAAATAGATAAATAACAGATAAAATGGAAGCAAACGAATGTAATGAACAAGGATTTCAATGTTGCCATGGTGAATAATCAGACTTTAGCTGAATGCCAAAGAGAAGATGGCTTGTGAATACTCATAATCTTGTTTACTTTGCACGAAAAGGTCAAAGTCATTATACCAGCCAGACCCAATTACTCAGAACAAAGAACTTTCAAATACATATGTTTATTACAAAATAATCATATAAGGCATATACGCATAAGGAAAAACACAGGGGCCTAGAACATGTAAGACAAGAATCAGCGTAACGTTTATCTGGGGCTGACTCACCATGTGCTGGCCCTGCACAATCACAGTCTAAATCTGCACAAATGGCCTGGGAGATGTGCACTAACATTTTCCCTGTTCTGCAGAGGTTTGGGACTTACAAAAGTAAAGAAACCTTCCCAAAGTCACCCCGCTAGTGAGCAACAGAATCAGAGCTAACCCAAGTCCACACGCTAACTGGTTTTGCCTCTAGCAAGGCCAACACGAGAGCCAACAGGAGTGTGGGAGCTGGGCTCACCCGCACTGGTGGACCATCCGTACACAAGGACCATCAAACTGACAACGCGTAACAAGAATTTGGAACACCTTCAGGGCATTTACCTGGCAATCCCACTTCTGCGTGATCCAAAATCCACATAAAGTTTTGCACAGAGTTCAGACAGTGGGATGACAGCAATGACACTTGGCATTCTCCTGGTGTAGTATCCTATTCAACCCTCCAGAATCACTTGGGGTGCACAGGTAATCGTGCCCTCTATTTCAGAGATAAGGACTGAGACTCGCAGAGGGTAAGTCACTCAAGCACATGGTCAAGAAGGGAATAGGAGAAACATGCACATTTGAGACAAACCCCATGTCCACCTGCAGGAGAATGGTTACATCCAATTACGTCACAGCAAGACGATGGAATGCTATGCTGAATGAAAAGTAAATCTTGTGAAGGGTTCTAACAAGACTGGAAAATATCTCTGGAGTAACGAGATTAAAAAATCCAGCTGAGAGAGTAAAATTGTAATTCCATTAGAAATGCCAAAAAACATAAAGGGAGGCTGGAGAATGGGCCTGGAGACGACTCCTAGGGAGGCCTGTGCCAGCACTTTTCCCTCCAGATTCTGCTGGTTTCATACTTGACGATAATAAGGCATCATTTTAGTAACTGGGTGATCACTTCCCCATCTCTGCTCCTCCCTGTAGCCCCCAGGATTCAAGAAAGCCTGGAGAGGAAGTAAGGTGATGGCTGGGCCTTGACCATCATCCATGAAGACAAGCCAGGCAGTATCTACACTGGGGAGGCAGAGTCTGGGGCAGCCCGAGGGCTACACTACTCTTCACAGAACAGCCTGGACTTGGCCTTCCAAGGTGCACAGAGCTGGCAGCAATCCTGGGCCTAGAGTTTGCACGCAAGCAAATGGGAGAGTTGTGAAGCCCTGTGGGTGCAGTTTATGACATCACGGGGCCGGCTTCTGGTACCGATGAAGTGTGGAGCCCACATGAAGGGCTGGGCAGGACTACTCACTGGTTTCTTCATGAGCAGGATGCTAAAGGGACCAACCACTAGCTACCACAAGCCACCAGAGACTCAAAAACTGCCTGAGAAATGCACACCCAACAAACAGATAAAAGCTATAATGAGTCTACTATATTTTAAAAGTTCAAGTTTTCCTTAAGAAGTGGCAATATTTTGAAATGGCAATATGACAGATCCTCAGAAAACTACAACTCAAAGACAAGGTAAAATTACTCATGCAAACAAAAGAAAGCACAAGAACTCCTGGTATAGCTGACACACAGGTTTACCCACTGTGAGGCCTGGTTCGAAAATCTCAATCACCAGGTCCACCTGTGGGGACAACAGCACGGCTCTGAGAACAGCCCTCTGGTCTCCCTGCAACTCAGCTCCAAGAAGAAGCATGCACAGCACATGGACACCCTTGACAAAGCGGTGAAGAACTACCTAGTGAAAACTACTTCCTTTTGGTCACACATTCTGAGGGTGGGTGGGGAAACAAAAACCTATGATTGTGTACACACATCCACATGAGGCCGTTTCTGACAAAAGGGTCAGACGCACTTTCTGCGCCAACATGAGGCTGAACCACGGGAGAGGGCCCTCATGTTGGTGGCATGCCGATGATGTCAAACCATTCAGCCTCATGTCTGCTCCTTGTACACAGAAGGGGTACGCGCTCACCTCTTGCCTCCCACCAGACATCCTGTGATGGTCCGTCTGGTTACACTTGGTGGAGAACTCGTCCTTCTTCACAATCTTCAGCATTCATGACAAAGCAGTGAGGGGAACCAATCAGTCACGGCATCTCCTTCAGACAATGAACCCCTCCTCCCCGATGTACCTTGCTCATCTGCCCAGGATGCATACACATTGTGACCAGTCCAGAGAAGGGAGCTCAGAACCACCCGAGCAGGCACTTCCTTCTCAGAGGAGCGGTGCATTCAAGAGAGAGGTGTTTGTGCTTTTCTAAGGGGGCTCTTAGAGCAGGAAAGAGGGGCCATCATTTCATAGTCTTAGAGGTTTTGAAAAAAGAACAGTGAGGAATGGTGTGGTTGGAAACAACAAATGGTTTTAACTGGATACTGGATGCAGAACTAGTGGAGGGGTCCAGCTAGTGATCCTTTGGGGAGTTACATCACAGCGCCGTAGCATAAATAACACGCAGAAGGGGTGGGGTAGAGCCCTGTTTCCCCTGATCTATATGGACACAGGCTTGTAGCTACGGACACCACTGCAAACTCAGCTGGCACCAGGACAGGGAAGACCAGAGGAGACCTCGCCCCTCGCCTGCACGTGGCTGCCATGTCTAAGGGAGCCCGAGCACACACTCACCTGGATGTGGCCATTGTGGGGCCCTCTGTGGCCGTACATGCACTCCACCGTGGGTGATTTCCTCTCCGTCAGGTGGATTCTAAACAAGGGCTTGAATCGCATTGGGTCATCCACATGAGGGTCATGGGGAGGCAGGTACATCCAACCAATAATGAACAAGCCATCCACCTGTGGTGAGGAGAAAGGGCGCATGTCCATGTGAGGGTACGTGAGGCACCAAGGCAGAGGGTCCTCACCTGCAGCTGTCCACAGTGACCACCCATGTCCCCACACCCCAGGCCCATGGAGAACCTCAGGGCCAACAGACATCGAGATGCCCTGATCTGTCACAAGGGGAGAAGCACAGCCCCACCACCAAGCACCTGTTAATTAGAGAATAGTTATCTAGTGAAAAACAATGTGACTATAGTTAATATCAGTCGATTGATCACTGAAATTTACTGAGAATAGAACTTAAATGTGTGATGATGGCTACATTAATTAACTAGATGGTGGGACTATGAAGTGTGCTTTATAAATCTTACAATTTTGTTAATGATACCTCAATAAACCTGAAAGAAAAAATAATTTTTTAGATAAAAAGCTGTTAGACCTGAATCCAAGAAGGCCTCTGAGAGAGAACGTCCAAATCTGAAGTGGAGGATGGGGGGAGCTAAACGACATGAGAAAGAAGCGGAATAATCCAGAAGGTGATACCCAATACGTAGGGCAACTGATCTGAGAAAAAAATGGGGGTGCTGCTTTCAACAGGAGAGAGTCATGAGGCAAAACACACAAATATAATGTCAGGTCTGGTTTAGGTCCCAATCTGAATGGACTGGCTGTCAAAAGGCAGTTTTGAGACAATCGGGGAACCTTACATAGGGACTGGGTCTCAGGTAACATCAAGGAATATCTGCTACTTTTGGAAGGTGTGATAAGAACTGGTGGATATGTAGGAAAACACCCACATTTTTAGAGCTCCACACTGAAGTATGAACAGATGAAGTGACCTAAGCCTGGGATTTGCTTGAAACTTCCCCAAAACAGGGAGGAGCCAAGGGGTGGAGACAGAAGCCGAGAACTTGGAGCCCTATCGGTAACTACTGAATCCAGGTGGTGGGCATCGGCAGTTAACCCTACCATTCTCCCATTCTTGTGTGTTTGAAACAGTGAGTGATAGAAAGTGACAGAGCTCAGATCAAAGGACACGCAGTCCCCACACACACACTCAGCACAAAGGCGCCCACGTTCTCAGTGGAGGGACAGGGACAGCCCCATTTGAAATGACCCAGCAGTTGCTCCTGCCTTCCCAGGAGAGCCTAGATCCACAGCTTCTAGCTCTAGCAACGGGAGGAGAGAATTTACTCACTTTTGCGGCTAACCGGTCTGAGACGAGAGCCAGTTGCCATGGTTCAGTCATGGGATACATTTATCATCCTCCCCAACTAAAAGGAAAAAAATATGCCCACGCTGGGAACTGTTGGGTTGTCCCTGAGAGAGCACTTTAAAAGCCGGGCTTTTCCCCAGTGATATTAAACGTAACATATGTAAAGTGTGTTTCTGATCGAATGTTCCACCAAATATGAAGAGTATAGAGCAATACTTTTTCCTGTCCAAACCCCACCTGGTGAGCAAGACACACAGAGTGACAGAGTAACCAGAGTCACCAGGTGGCCCATCTGGACCAGACTCAGAAGAGCCACACCAAGGCTGACCAGGGCCACGGCGAAGCAGACCCTCTAGTATTACAAGATGTGTAGCCGGTCTCCCGGACTGGGCTTCCGGCACGAGCCAGTGCGAAGGAAAACGGGGGCAGAACACCAGCATCCCCCAGGGGGCACCTGACTGTTTTCACCGGGACATCAGCTACAGCAACACCTGGGCCCAGGCGCCTGCCCAGAGTTGGCCGAGTATTAACTGCACGTGCTTGGCCCCAGGGCTTCTGTTCAGTCCTGACTCCACAAGAATCCACAGGTGAGGCTCTCGTACTTACCACCACGTTCAGCAGTCCTCCGTAGGGCCCGATATCTGGCTGCCACAATCCCAAGATGTGTCTGTATCTGTGGAGCACTACGGGGAGAGAGAGAGAGCAGGTCTTCGTTTTACAGCCAGCCAGTCTTCACTTAAAGCACATCAGAGGAAAGTGCAGGAGGAGGAAGGAAGACAGAACTATGAAGAAATGACGAAGGCTTATAACAGAGCCTTGCAAACAAATGTGGATTTAAGCAAAACTTACCTACAAAAGTTTCTAAAGAATTCTAAGAATGAAAATGTCTTTGAAAAGCATAATAAAACAGACAACGGGGTCCTTTTGAAACCCAGCCTCTACGTGAGCAGCTCCAGTGACAGGGAACTGCTGCCTTGTAAGATACGGACTGGGCACCGTTATGAAGTGGTGAGCCTCCCGTCCATTTACAGAGCTGAGGAAGGGCGGGATTCCTTAAGAGGTGGGGCAGAGTCCACAATGTCACAGAACTGGATAATAAGAATTAAGTTGGGTCATCTATCTTTTTAAAAACACCACACTTCCCCACCTTATTTCCAAAGCAACGCACACATACTCATTGAAGACAAGTGGAGAGAAGGAGACCCAGTGCCAACCTGAAACCCCACCACAGCCATGACGAACTACAGCAAACATTTAGGAAAATGCCCTTCCCTTCAGTTTCTGCTGCCTTTGCACATGCACTTGTTGGGTGAATAAGTTAATGAAATAATGGGCAACCAACTTACGCAAGACCCTGACTGCCGGGAGTAGGGCCTGGGGTCTCTGTGCTGGCAGAGTGCGCTGGTTAACTTCACGCACCGACAGGACTGAACCACAGGGTGCCTAGACATTGGTCAAACATTATTCCGGATGTGACTGTGAGGGTGTTTCTGGCCGAGGCTGACATTAACATCGGCAAAACTAACTGTTCTCCCCAGTGTAGGGGGCCTCATCCAATCAGGTGGAGGCCCGGGCAGAAGGAGGCTGATCTCCCATCAGTAAGAGGGTGCCACTCCTGCCTGGCTGCAAGAGCTGAGATATGTTTTCTCTAACCTCGAACTCTAAATGTGGGCTCTCCCTGACTAGAGTAGGAGGCTAACTCCTACAAACAAGGGAATTTCCTCTTGCCTGACAGCCTTCAGCTGGACACTGGGTAAAAGTGGCCTGTCTGCCTCCTCACCGTGTGCTGGGTGACCTTCTACCAAATTCCTCGCATCCACTAGAGCAATGTGGAGCACTGCCAGGGTTCTAGGTCAGAACCTCAAAACCCAGAGCCCTACGGTTAATTATTTTTAAGTTCAAAATGCACTTCAACAGTCGCCATCAATTTGCACACAGGGGCATGTGTTAGACATGTCGTAAGGACAACATATCCCCTACGATGCTGCCAACTTCTTATAGACACGAATTATCAAGACTATGAAGCAACATATGGCCCAATATTGAGAAAAAATAAACAAAAGTGACACTGCAAAAACCACTAATAATCTGAGGTCACAACACTCCTAAGAGCCAGAATCTGCATCCTCAGACAATGCTGACTTGCTTCTCCCCAGGACGGCATCGTGCACACAAGACTGTTGATCCTCTCTGGTCCCACAGAACGCGGCTTTTAAGAGACCAGGGGACGCAGGTTCTCACACATGTAATTGTTTTCTCTTTACAATCATGGAGGTAACAGACCACTCAGTTTAAATATGTCCACAGAGAAATGCAACCAATGCTTACATTACATTTTCATATATTTTCTGGATTTCCCAAATTTTCTACAAGGACTGCTACATTTTTATACCTACACTCAAACCTTAGAGAGGATGACAGTTTCCAGTTAGAGCAGTCTCTTCTAAGCTGTCAGCTACCCACAGCTGGGGAACAACCAATACGTGGCTAAAGTGCAGATGCTCTGGAAGTTGTGAAAAATCTGGACTCAAGACATACCCTACAAGCTACAGAAAGCTTCTGACCAGTCAGCCCTTGGGAACAAAAAGAACACACCCCTGACACAGCCCTAGACACTTCCGAGGTCCCAGCCACTGAGCCGCCCTCCCAGAGGTGCGTCAGAATTCCATTCTTGGTCTCAGGTATAAGATCCAGATAGACTGTTGTTCTACAAGAATCCGGCAGCAAATGTATGACTTAATGAGCCTCTAAGTGCTTGCCTACTTGTATTTAAAAGCCCACGCCAGGCTGTTCCCATCAGCACAGCCGTGCCGATTGATTGATGGTTCTCATCAATAAATGCTATGTCACATTCTCTCCCACAAGCCTGGAGAAGGCACCTTGGCTCACTGACTGACAAGCAGGGAGGGTGGGTTGATCTATGACAGGATGTTCTAGAGAGGCTACTTCCAAGGGGATTTGGAAAAGAACAGAATTCATCCTTTCAGACTTGGCCCACTCACCCCCTTGCCGCCCAACTGCAGCCACCCAGCTCCTCCTGACTGCTCATATGTACTCCAGACGAGCTCCTTCACCCCTCATCTTCACTCAGGCAGGTCAGCTCTGGGCCTGAAACACGAACACTGTGGCTGGTGTTCACAGTTGTGCACAGTGCTCAGACACCACCCCAAGCACACTAACCAGTGCTGGCATCTCCGCACTGCCTCCATGGTGGTTCCCTGGAGTAAGTAAAATGGGGCCAGAGAGCACTTTAGCTACACATCCAGAGCCTGGCAGGGGTAAGGAGAAATTCCATAGACAACTCTATTCCTTCTGTTCCAAGTAGGTTTTGTCAGAAACTGTGCCCTTATAAGATGTAGAAGTGGGTCTGGTCCACTCGGGATGCTAACACAGGGCACACTCAGCAGGGCTGAGGTAATAAGCAGCAGGGGGTCCTTGCAAGCAGGTATTTCTAATGTCTTTCCTCAAAACTGAAATTCACACTCTCCATCTCGGCTCAACCTAGTAAGAAGTGGAGATACCCTTAACCATGATGGAATATGGCTTAGGAAAATTTCCAGAGCCCAAGTAATGCCGATCAAGAGGAATCAGGTTCTAAATAATCAACTGTTCCTACATAGTTTTGTCTCATGTGTATATGGGTATAGCTGTATGTAATTTTTTCAAATTCACATATGCTGTCCAAACGTGAATGACTACTGAAGCCTAGAATTAAACCACTTACATTTCATTTTAGAATACAAAGGTTTTAAGGCCTCAATAAATGATAAGTGCTAAAATGTGCATCAATAGAGTGATTGTACTGGCACTACCCCAAAACACAAAAGATCCTGCGGAAACCTGGCCCAGGCCACTGCTCAAGTATGATCCTGGTCATGGCCGAGCCACAGAGAATGCTGCAGAAAGCTGAAAAGACAGCAAAAGCCAAGGTCAGCTCCTTCTTAGGACCAAAGCATCCGTGTGCTGCAAGTTAGAGGTCCCTCCCCATGCAACTTGTCACTGTGCTCCCCTGCCAAAGCCAAAGCAGCAGGAGGTATATACGGCAGGTGCACACATCCCTGTACTCCATGTGCTCACAATCGGGAAGAATTTTCACAAAACGTCCCGACTTTACATTGGGGTTTATACCCGAACAGACACAGCAGGGAAAGGGCTAAGGATGGCTCTGCTTTCACAATGCTATAAACAGTTTTCATATGACTCAACACTCTCTCCCACTCTGCCATCATACTCAACCCTGGTACCTTGGGAGGCAAACACTCGCCAAAACGAGAGGTCTGGCTGGAGAGAAAACGTGATGTGTCTCCCTTAAAATCAACAGATTCACACCAGGAACGCAGGACGGCAGGCAACCCTGGCCCTCTCCATGTTTACTCTCCTCCCGCAACTGTCACAGACCAACGGAGCTCACTGAGGTAGGAGAGCAGAGGGTGCAGCCTGTGGATGTTTGGAGGGGCTGATCTGGGAGCCCTTGCACCCCAACTAAGACATCCAGCTTGTATAGTGTATGCCTAGTGTTTTCTTTCACTTGTGTTTATTTTGTTTTGCTTCGGACTATGAACACCATCCGCCAGCTCCTAACTCAGACCCTTCACTTCTGAATCAAGGCTGGCTCACTCTCCCTACGCCAGCTAAGGTTGACCTTCTTGTACTATCTAGTCCAGAAGCTAAGTAATTTTCTCCTGGATAAGGCCTTCAAAGAAAACTCAGAAAAACATGCTCTTGCACCTTGAAACCTGCCTTAGCTGGTGGCAAATGAAACTCTTTAGGGTACTAAATAAAGATAACATGAATTATTCTCTGAATTTCCCAACCATTTTCACAGGGTGAAGAATAACCGGTCAAAAGAAATCTCCAGATGTCCTCCTTGGTCTGCTCACCTCCCCCATGCACGTGTGCGTGTTCACCTCACCACAGCCCACGTCCACAGTCTACTGCCCACCTGCCCACTCACCCCTGGCCACACCATCCCCTTCTCCCTGGCCGTCCCTACGCACCTATGGAGAACAGACTGCTCCCTTGACATGACTATGTCTGTCCTGCAAGCTGGACCTGAGCCAAAACACAGGCTATTTCTGCAGACCCCCTTAGAGATTGGCCAATCAAAAATGATGTTAATTCAGACATAAATCAGCACCCTCCTTAGCCTCCTGCTGTGTACCGGTCCTGGAACAGGTGGCTGTCCCCACCGGGCCAGGCATGTAGTTTCCCGCACCTGGCAGCATTCACATACTAGTTCCTCTGGCCAGCACCCCTCTTCCCTGTCTAATTCTTCGGTGCCTGTCAAGTGGTGAGGGGATCCATTTCATCTTGCAGCTTCCCCAGACAAGCCCCATACCTAGGTTTTCCCCCAATAAACTCCATTAATTACTAGACTGCGTGGCTGGCCTCTCTCTTCAGTCTGTTACCAGCCCTGACTTACAGAGATGAATTTTTCCATCTCGGCGCTTTTCCCTGGGTCTGCGTGTACAAACACCACTTGCCTGCCCACCTGTGGTCAGATGTCCCCTCTATAGGACAGCGGCCAGAGGGCCCAGCCAACCCCCCCCCCCCCCCCCACCCAGAGCTGTGGGGGCCTCATCTACCGCACATGCTGTCCTCTGGGTGTCACAGCCTGTAATGCCCAGGACATGTGAGCACCTGCCTCCCTCCAGCATGCTATTTTGAGTGCTCACAACTCTTAGAGAGAGAAAAGTCTTCCTGCTGCGTTCAGAGAATGTTATCAAACAGCCTCAGAAAACTCAAAAAGCAGTTCTCAAAGATAAGAACCTGTCACATTAGACAGTCATAAAGGCCAGCTGGCCATCCCCAAGGGCCATGAAACCTTTCCTGAGTGCATGTGCCCAGAGACCGTCGCAGCGAGAGTTTGGTTCTGACTCTGACCCCAACGCCCACAGCAAGGCTGCACTGCTCCGATGAGGGTGAAGACACTGAGCTCTGGGCAAACAACGGAGGAACGGAGGGGACTGCCCAGACCGTGTGGGCTCCCACAGGATAAAGGGGGGGCAGGGAGGACCGGGGGAGCACCCAGCCACCTGCTCTGAAAATCTGGGCTCTGCGGGAATCGTAGAGGCATTGTTCTCACCAGTGAGACGAGAGGGCAGGGAGGGTACGTTTCCAGGAGACATGACCACTCGGGTCTCCCGACTCACTTCCTTGGAGAGACGCACGTCTTCCTGGGCTGGTGGGATGGGAAGCAGAGGCAAGAGAAGAAACCAAGGTCTGAACGTGCCGGGGCGCAGCCGCGGGAGGACCTGAGCAGAGCGGCCTTGCAGTGGAGCCCAGCGCTGGGACAGCAGTGCAGGAGGCAGAAGCCTGTGCGAGGCTTGTGCCCGAGGGCAAGGTGAAGCCCCGGGCCCGCAGGAGGGGGCAGGGGTGCCAGGAGTCGGCAGAACTAGGGCAGAAATGAGGCAGGGCAGAGGGGTCCCTGAGGCAGGAGGGAGGGGCAACAGCTTGGAGGGCACAGCTGAGCCACCACCAATCATGATGGAAGAGGAAGGCCCACGAAGAACTTGGAGGCTTTTGACAGGAAAGGCCCCAAAGGTGAGCAAATTCTAACCCAGAAACACTAGCCAATGCAGCAACCCAAATGGCCGTGGGGTCCTCGCGTGGAGCGTCTCTGATGGGATGAGAAAACAAGGAGGAGGTGAGCTCCGCCCAGACACAGGGACTGAACACTATGCCTCCCCGACCCCCCACTGTCTCCCCGCTGATCAGCCATTCTGCAGAAATGCTGCCCTCTGCCTGTGCTGGTGGTGCAGCCACGTGAGGAGGGGCCCCTCGGAAGGGGACCCTGACAGGAACAGAGCCACGGAAAGACAGAATGCAGAGAGTGACACCCGCTGGCCCCCCGGACCTGGAAGAAGGCTTGCAGGGCTTCAGCGCACAGACCGTAGCCTGGCCCACACTGAAGCCCCACTCCCCTGACTGCCTGCTTCTCGCCGCCCCCCACCGCCCCCGGCGCGCGCACGCACACACAGGTTTCCATGGAGAAGCGCAGCCCTCAGTTCCTGGGTGAGGTACTTGGTAGGAAGACATCCCCTGGTCTGCTTTCAATGCAGAACTGGGTAGAAAGTGCTGAAGAATGCGCAAACCAAAGTCTTCTCAGATGGATTTAGGATGAACACGTAAGGTCCTTCTCAGAGAGGTCAACAGGTCAACTTCAGGCCAAAGAGAACCGGGTCACCATGTCTTTCTTACCCTGTTCTCCATCCCCAGTCCTGGGTGCTAAAAGTCCCCGCCACACCCCACCAGGGGGGTGGGCGAGCAGGCTGCTGCCTGTGACTCCGGTCTGGGGGACCGGAGCCTTCATGGCCTCCTGCACAGGGGCACTGAGAAGGCCAGCTGGGAGGTAGGTGGGGCCGGGAAACTTGGAGCGCTCAGGCAGGGCTGCTGACGGCGCTGCGAAGTAACGCAGCAAGGTTCAGAAATGGGGGCGGCGGGGAGGGGGGTCAACACGTCCAGAGGAAACGGAAGGGAAGACCGAACGCAGGGCTGGAGTCCAGTGCCTGGTCGGAGGCAGGAGCGGGCCCACAGGAAGCCAGGAGGTTCTCGGCTTCATGTCCCACTTCCTATCAGCCACCTGCTCATCCGATCAGGCTGTGGACCCAAAATCCCCAGGAAGGGGCCCCTGGAAGCACCCCAGAGTCTGTTCCTAGGGCAGACATGTTTCTCCCATCTAAGGGTCCTGACACCTGTGATGGGCTGAACGTAAGGGTCCTGCTTTGCCCAGAAAGGGAGAGAGGAGGGCCCCCCACCCAGTGCTGTCTTTAAAACGTCAATTACGCCATTAAAATTAAGGTGTCTGAGAATGAAACTGGGTTTGGGTCAAATTAATTTATGATCCATCGTTGATACTCACAGTGTCTGCTCTTGGAACGAAGTTAATGATGGATGATATTAGGTTAACTTACGCTTCGCATAGACGTCTCGACAAGATACACCCGTGATCTCCAGCTTCCGCAAGTTTTCACAAACGCCGTACTCTGTAACAAGAGACATTTGCTAGACATTACAGTAAATGAATCACAAAGCAACAGAAATAGACTGATAGAAGGGAGAGGAGAAAAGGGAGGGAGAGGGAGGAAAGACTGGGGGAGGGAAAGGAGGAGGAAGGGAGGAAAGCCCGGTGCATGCCTAATCAATGGTTAGTCTGATCATACAATCCCAAAATCAGACAATCCCCAGCTTATGAATATGGTGTGGCAGAAATTCAGTGGTCTGAAACGATGTTTGTTCCCATGAAAATGAGATTGTCATTGGTGTCAGTGTTCCACAAAGACCTGTTTAACTGTTAATTTGGCTCACCACACTACTAATTCTATTTAACAAAAACACAGTTCCTGTGATTAAAGACCTAGGAAAGATGCTGCAAGGAGGAGCTGGACACTTTTGTCCTTGCACACCAGCTACCTTAGAATAAAAGCTGGTAAGGAGAGATCCTTGACACCTTCCCCATCTCCCTGTCCTCCCCGCTTGCCTGGCTGACAGCACATATTCTCCTACTATGGGGGAGCTTTGCCTGCAGAGCCCCCTGTCCACCTCAGATGAGAATAAGTGTATTAAGACATGATCCACCTGGGGAGGAAAGGTGGGTGATCTCTCAAAGGAGAAGGACCAGTAACCAGTTCCTCAATAGGCTTTTATTGGGTTTATTTGCATAGGAATACAGAGTATAAAGATAAAGCTCATCTGAGTCATTGTCTGGCAGAAATAATTAAACAATAGATAACATTTAAAGAACTCTGATGGCTTATTCTGAGTCAGGGTCAATAGTTAAAGGGCCATAAAACTTTGGGGAACAAACTCACTTCATGCTTGGACTCTTTATCATTTAAATTGATGGTATTAGCAAAGTAGGTTTCTTGGGATTTTATGCATTCTTTCTTAGGCCTGATTGCCCCAGGGGACCCGCCCTTTCCAGAACAGGGTCACACCCACCTTCAGCATTGT
The DNA here is from genome assembly GCA_039655065.1 of Glossophaga mutica. Taxonomy (NCBI): domain Eukaryota; kingdom Metazoa; phylum Chordata; class Mammalia; order Chiroptera; family Phyllostomidae; genus Glossophaga; species Glossophaga mutica. Next base: position 30,315,008 of record CM077315.1, read on the forward strand.
TTCAGGTTTAAGGCTTAAGACAGGAAGGGGAAATAAGGCAGCCAAGAGATTAGGAAACTTCTAGAAGACAGAATGAGAACTCAGGCTATGTCAAAACTGAAGAGTGAGGGTCCATTACCCCCTTTTTCTATAGTACCCAAGTCCTTCCCTGAGGGGCCTCTCCCAACCATGCCTGTCTTAGGTTGTCCCTCCTTTGAGGAATCTTACCTGTCATTGGCTAACCAGTCATCTATCTGCCTGGGGCCAAGCAGGGTGAGGTGGAGGGGTGGTGGAAGGGGTCAGCGTAGCAGAGGTGGTGCCTCTACAAGGAAGATAAGCTTTGTCTCCTAAGTGGCTTATAGTCCCAAGATCCTTTACTCAGCCTTAGCCAGGGGGATTACAGCTTCTAAAACCAGGCAGGGCAGTTCCCAACATCCTACATCCTCCTCCCTGTCTCTTCTCTCACTCCACCTTGGCTCCACCTTTCAAAATCACCCTCCCCCCACTCTACCATGCCATCACTTCCCAACCAAAAGCTCCAGTCCTTCTGTTCAGGTCTCAGCAAGTCACTGGAAGGAAAGAACTGTAATTGAACTAATCCACACTAATAAAGACCTGCCTGTTGGCCAAAAGCTAATAATGACAACATCTGCCTCATACCAACGCTTGCGCATGCTGGGCACCATGCCAAGCTCCTGCCAGGCACCATTGCAGTCTATTCCACCAGCAACCCATGACAGAGGTGCTACAGTCATCTGCATTTTAACAATAAAAAAATAGGGGCAGAGAGGTGACTTCTGCAGAAAGGAGCATGCGCTTGTGATGGCGGACCCAGAATCAAAGCGTGAATGTGGGAACACCTCAGAGCAGTGAACACAGCCCTGGCACAGGTATGTGCTCAGTAAACATTTGATGACGAGAACAGGGGGCCCTGGGATCACACAGTAATAACCACTAGGACTCTCACAGCTCACACCAGGTGCAGGCATTCAACTGGGGCTTCGCAGATCAGCCTAGTAACAAAATCCTGACGATTACCTCTAAGACCAGTACTGTGTCTGCATTATAAGGGGTGGGAGGCGGGGGGGGGGGGGGCGAGGCTTGAGGACATTGGTGACTCAGCAGTCATTTGGCCAGTAGCCATACAGCACTGTCCCTCATCTCATCACTTTCAATCATGCCTGAATCTCCCCGAAGTCTGGCCTTTCTTTCCTTCTTTTCTTCTTTCCTTCTTTCTTTCTTAACTCAACCACACATTATTTTCCTTGAGGCAACCATTATACTTGTATATACAGCCTGGTCTTTTCAATAAAATGGATGATGTTACCCCAAATGCTCCCATAACTATTAGGATTTTGACAGTACATAAAGTAGAGCTCAAGATGCATGCAGGCTGGAGAAGCTATCTGCGGCAAGGTGCTTACTTCTCTCTCTGCATACCCCTTTGATCAGGCTTGCCTGGGGGCCCTGCTTTCCTCTACTCCACTACTGATGAACACACATAAAGTTTAAAGACCTAAAACCATGGTCTTGCTCATTATCAGGCAAAATACACCTGCTTTATCCTCATGCCAAGAGGAATGTGGACTCTAGAGGATTAGAGAGATTATAAGCATTTGCGAAGTAACACAAATCATGAAATACACTGTCTGAGAATCTAGGGCAGGGATAAAATAATGAAGGCATGTAACAATGTAACACAAGTTACCAGCCATCTGAGAGAGCACAATTCTCAAAATCCTTGCAGATCACCTCTGGTCGGTGGGAGAAACAGGAACAACTAGTTTGCCCCCCTTTCATTGAGAAGAGCTCTGCTCTATATTAAACTATCTTCACACTTTCCTATGGCTCTGTGATGCCAAGGAGCACCTCTAGACCACCACCAGTCATTGTCACTACTTCGTCCAGCTCTCCGTAAACACACTTTGTCCTTCTCTTGTACAAATGATGCACTTCAGAATTGTCACCTACACAGTAATATTGGTGCTTCAGTTTGTTTTCTGTGTGGCTTTGAAAGGCCAGCTCCTTTTCTCAGTTCCAGGGGGCTACCAGTGCATGAAGCAGCCAAGGACCAGCCTCTTCCTGCCTTGCTGACAAAGCAGTTTGATTGTGAGACAGGGGATACGGGAGGGTGTCTTCCTTTGAATTGAACACTTTTTTAATGTGTTAGTGCTGCAGACCAACAGTTACATACAGGGCAAGAGCTGAAAATACATTGTGCTCTTGCTGCTGATGGCGCCTGAAGTCAAAAGCCAGACCTTTTGTGAGGCATTGGGACTGTCTCGTGGGTATTCCTCTGTGCTCAGATTGCAGAAGACTGGTGACTTGGTTTATGATCTCTCTCTTTTTTTTATTCTTCACCTGAGGGCATTTTTTTCATTGCTTTTTAGAGAAAGGGAGGGAGGGAGGAGGGGAGAGTGGGGAGAGGGAGAAGAGAGGAGGGGAGGGGGGAGAGAGGGAGGGGGCAGGGGAGGTGGAGAGGGAAGGAGGGAAGGAGGGAAGGAGGGAGGGAGGGAGAGACAGAAAGAGAGGGAGACAGATAGATACCAATTGGCTGCCTTCTTGTATGCACCCTGACAGGGGTGGAATTCCCCACCTGGGTATGCGCCCTAACCAGGAGTTGAACCCACAACCTTTTGGTGTATAGGACGATGCTCCAACCAACTGAGCCATACCAACTGGAGCTGGTTTATGATTTCTACATGAGTCAAACGGATACTCTAACCTGATAGAAACTACCAGTACCCCTCACTAATCACTTGGGCTTCTGAGTGACTCTAAGGTTTTTAGCTAGGATGACCAAATCATGAATCTCTGTATACTTTATCAACAAGTAGTATTGCTAATATCATACAGGAGATGAACTTGCACGATCAGATAAAGCATCCACAAAATACTCCATTAACAATCAGAAGAAGAGCAAAGTTATTATGTAGTGCTAATGAATACAGCAATCCTTAGTAGACTTTCCTTAATGTTCCCAAAAGATTACAGTAAATCTGCCAAAGTGAAATAATGTCACTCTGACCCAAATGTTCCTGTAAGAAATGCTTGGTATTTTCCACATGATGGAATTTTTTTTTTTTTTTAAGAGTGGCTAAGAACAATTCCACATCACCTGGTTGTTCTATAAACCTTCCCATAAGTCATCAAGGGAAAATGCCCTGAAAATAGCTCTAAGGCCAGTTTACTTGCCAGTACCACTTATCCTCCCTTCCAGAAAAACTAACAAGTGTTAACGCCATCCTTCGGCAGGGACCCTACCCGAAATGATTAAAAGTTAGCGCACCAAACCATGCTGCATATTGCTGCTCTTTAAGTATGGGATTTGGTGTTGCAGGCTGTCAATTCAAGAAGTTTCCTTGTTAATCCAGTACACAATTTATGAAATTCTTTTTTGAAAGTGTCTACATAAAAAGATGGCAACAAAGTATCAAAAAGTTGGAAAGGCAGAAAAAAATGGGTGAGCTGGATTTGAGGAAATTTATAAAATTAAATGCTCTCATTCTGGTGCATTTTCTCAAACAATAAAACATAGAATTACCATACGATCCAACTGTTACTCTACTTCCGATATATAATCAGAAGAATTGAAAGCAGGGATTCGAAGAGATATCTGTACAGCCATGTTCACAGCAGCGTTACTCATAATAGCCAAAAGGTGGAAGCAACCCAAGTGCCCATTGACAGATGAATGGACAAATAAAAAAATGTGACCCATCCATAAATTGGAATATTATGCAGTCTTTAAAAGGAAGGGAATTCCAACACATGCCACAATGTGGATGAACCTGGAGAACATTATGCTGAGTGAGATAAGCCAATCACAAAAGGGCAAATGCCACATGATTCCATTTACATTAGGTCCCTAGAGGAGTCAAATTCATGGAGACAGAAAGGAGAATGGTGGTTGCTGGGGACTGGCAAAGAAAAATGGGGAGTTAGTTTTCATGAGAACGGAGTTTCCGTTGTGAAAGATGGAAAGAGCTATGGAGACGGACGGAGGGTGATGGCTGCCCAACAATGTGAACGTACTTAATGCCACTCAACTGCATGCTTAAAAAGATGATTAAAATAGTAAATTTTATTTTAGCTATACGTTACCCCAGCAAACAATTAAAACTGCCACTCTGAATATTCCAATCAGAATTTTTCAAAAAGCTCTTTGAAAGATGTTTTGCCAAAGGTTATAAACAGCCCAGTGGTTTCGCCTGAGTCAAGCCGACACGAAGCTGCACCAAACTGCCGGGGCTGCCAAGCTCTCATCACGCATTTCCTGTCCGATGAGGCCTGTACGGTGTGATGGGGGCCCTACTAAAAGCCCTCTGTCCCCACAGCACATTTCTGAACATGCACTGAATCCAGTCAGCCTCTATGGGTGGGAATGAGTTAGAAGACTTTTCTCTCTTTTCTACTCTCTCACCCCCACAGGAGAGCCCAGGATACATCTGCTTCTTTGGGCTCCTTTCCTAAAAGAGAAGACGGAACGGTGGATGGAGATGGTACTTGCGGCAGTGTGACAGATCCGCACACATTCTGCACTGGAACAGGAGAGGACGAAAGAGTTCATGTCATTACTCTGTGTGCGCTGTCTCGGTATTGGGAGACGACAATTAGAGGGGACTTGACCTCCTTGTCGCAAAAAATGCCCTTCATGAGGGAACTCTGCCACACTGGAAAGGCACAGTACTAAGACACCATCTGAAGCAGGCTGGTAGGCACCCAAAATAAGTCTGGAAAGGGAGGTTCTCTCCTGGTCCTAGAGAGGCTTGAATACCAGAGATGGGAGTCCACAGGCAACACGGAAGCACTGAAGAGTCTTAGGGAGAAAAGCAACAGGGACAGGGCCTACACAGTGATTAACCTGTGGGTGGAACCAGCAGAGATGCACCTGGAAATGTGGGTCTGTGTCGGCCGGGGGGTGTCCAGTGAGGAGTCCACTTGCCACCAGGCAAGGCAGAGGAAAGGAGGGTGCAACCCAGGCTTGGCACCTGGCAAGCAGGATGGAGCCGAGGAGAAGGGGTGGGGTTTGCACCAGAGGAACGCTGCTGGCTTATTTCCTACCTGCTGTAGACTCACACAATTTTCTAAATGAAACCTTTTAAAAGATGGTATTGATGAGAAAAGCTGCATTTTTGTTTGTACTAAGTTAGGGGATAACTATAACCCTTAATAATATATAGTTAAAAGTTTTAGTTTTGAGACTACTAAGAAGTCAAAGGTGGGGGCAGAAGCTGGTGGGAGGGAGCAGTAGGGCACCGAGGCGCCGAGGTGTCCTGACACAGCTGCTCCGAGCGATATCCAAGAACACTCCTCAACAGAGCCCTGATTTCAACCCCCTGTGTGTTCTCCAGCAGCTGCTTTACTCAGCTATTACTGTAAGTGCATGTAATGCCCTTTAAAAAAATAATAATGTAGCGGATCTAGAAAAACGCTCTGCAAACAGCTCATCTTAGGACGGGAAAGAATGTAAAAACCAAAACCTGGACATGGGTGTCTCCTATTACACACCTTAGAACATCTGGGATGCTGAATAAATAGTTCCCAAGGACAGCTGAAACCACCTACATTATCAATGTGACTTAATTCCTGACAAGCTCCACTCCTGCATAGATAAACAGTCTCAGTGCTAATAGGAACCTTCACTCTTCCAGCTAGATGACCCTGCCCCTCACCCGGCTCCCATGACAGGCACCCCCCTAGCCACGGGAGACCTAGTCAGGCTAAGGCCCATCTGTCATCCCAGACACCCATTCTTCCTGAGTGCACGCACACCTGCTCTCTCTCAGTACCCATTTTGAGACCAGATGTGCCCACAAGTCTGACTACAATCATCTCATGCTGGCCCTTTTCTAATATTCCAGACACGTCCCTATTCCTCTAATACTAGACAAGCAGGCCTGGCAATTCCAGGTTTACTCTCCATTGCCACTGGGTGGAGAGTGATGGCATCACTGCCAAGGATGCTGACTCATGAGTTTGGAACCCAGGCCATCCCCTGAAAGGGCCTGGTTTTAGGGTGGACACTTGTTCCTCTCCAAAGGCCCAAAGACACCCTTGTATTTATTTGCATGCCCTTTACAGCCAGAGAGACAAACGCCGATCCTCAAATGCATTACGTAACCACTTTATAAACAACAGAAAAAAATGGCAGTGCCTGGACCTCTAACAACCAATCAATTCTTTTTGGCAAGTCACCAGTGTCTGACCAATTAAACAAGGCCAAAGGAAGATCTTTATGCAATGCTTTCTGGACACCAGATTCACTTCCCAGCTCTCTTTTTTTTTTTAGTTAAATAACAGGAAGTTTTAAGGGACACCATTTTTCTTTATCCTTTTTTGCTTTGCTAACTGAAAGGACTAGGTTTCTCTATGAAGCAGCATATTAGATTCAACTTGCAAATATAATAGAGGACTGTTGTCCTTTCAGTTAGCAAAGCAGAAGAAAAGAATAAAGGTTTTCCCTATAGTTTTGGATCCTGTTGCATGTCCAGGAGGTAGACTGGCTTCCTCTTCTCATGGTTGAGACACATGTTTCTATGACCTAGACAGTTTGTTTATCCAACTGCCAACCTGCCCTCCCTACCACCAAAACTGGTGGGCTCTAGAAGCATCCAAGCAACAGGAATCAAAAAATATTTCTCAAGCCAACCTTAAAACCAAAAAATGGTAGTGGCCAACAACTTGTCCATTTCCCCTCTTCCCATGATGGCTCTTCCAATCTCAGCCATATTTAACAAAAGCCACATTCTCAAATTTTGCATCAGCACATCAAACAGAATGGAAGTAGCATTTTCTTCTGCATGCACAAAACAGAATTAAATATTGGTTTTTAATTTCCCATTTCTGTCATATAGATCACACATTATGGGAAAAAGATATTTCGGAGTATGATGGAAAGTAAATCCACTTCAGACTTACAAACTATGATCAAACTATTATACAAATATTATTCCATGTATCATTAAAAATGCTCACCATAACGAAAACCACTTACCATCAAAGAAAGAAATGGGAAAATTACATATTATTAATTAAAAACCTGATGCTGGCAGCAGGCACTGAGCTGAAAATTATGAAATTTTTGTGACTCAATATTTAGAGTTTGGTGTGGAACAGAAAAATACGTGTATAAGCATTTCCTTTGTTTTTAATTTATCTTCTGTTATTACGTAAATATTCTGATTTAGAACTATGGCCTGGATTTTGTAAACTCATTAGCCTTAGGTAGACTTCATAAAATATTACATAAATGAACAGTGTTAAGATTGGCAAGCATTTCAAAATTCACCAACTAAATGGTGAAGTATTAAATGAAAAAGCCCCGTCAGGGTCAAAGGCAAAATAACGTACTTGGCTTCCACCCTGGGTACTCTGAGAAATGATGACTTATTTATAGCTCCACATGCAAGTAACTGCAGGAGGCCTGTAGCCAAAGGAATGATGCATCAAAAAGTGTTTACCCTCCATCTATCTGCCCTGCCTGCACGACTAGGTTTGGTTTGTTTCCTGTAAGAGGGAAAAATATCACCTATTTGTCATATACTTGCCCCAAACCAGAACAGATTCAGCTTTTCAGCAGCAACCCTTTTACCTGCCCAGAGAACTACCACTAGAAAATACTACATGCAGGGGGCCAGAAAGGCCCTATAAAAGGTTCTATAGAAATAAATGATTCACTATCGCTAACTTATTATTGCTAGAACACTGGAAATTGTGAGCTTCTCCCCAAACATTATACCTCATTTTAAGTTTCTGGTGTATCTCCCTCCCCACTGCCTCAAAATCATTCTATCATTTTAGGAAGAGCTACTAAACATACATGCCTTGTTGGCACCCTAAAGGTAATCACAGCCCAAATTCTTTGAAGTGGTTACACAGGTGTACAGTATCCTCATTCCCACTCCCATTTTTGGGGGTTTGTTTCCTGTTCTGGAAAATCCAGTTATATAAATGCAGAAAGCAAACATGTGAACACTGAGTAGTAAAGATTCAAACTCATTACTTAGTCTCACTCACCCTTTCAAGACACTAAAGACTGGAGCTACCATTATACCCCTGCCAAGGCCAGACCCCAAGGCTGTTCCAGAAAATCTGATGAGGTAGGACCATCCACCTCCCCAACCAGCCTGAGATCTTGTCTCCTATTCACCAAGGCTCAGAGAGCTTTGGTTTTGTACCCACAGAGGCTTGACTCTGGCCTCAATAACACCCACTATAACCAAATGTCTAGTTCAGGAAAGATGAAGTTTTGAGGCTCAGTGAAATAACACCACATTTGTCTCATATACAATGATTCTTATATATAAATCCAAACACAATTATACTAAACTCTGTGAGTCATCTATGAATACCACATGGGATTATCCAATTATTGACTAGATAAATTGGAAATTAAAGCTATTAGAATGAAATAGTGAAACTGAAATCTAGCTGTCAACCATCTTCATAAACTTGGAATGACAATTATTACTTAAACCCAAAGTTAAAATTTTGTAATTCTGATTTACGTTGTACACAAAAGTCACTATAAATGAAGTTAAAAAGCAAATCACTACAGACTACAAGAAAATGTTTTGCAATATATTAAACAGAAATCTATCCAGATTACATTAATAAAATCCACAAATCAATATGAAAAATAACAACAGAGAAAGAGGGCAAAGATTAAGGATAAGCAAATAAGAAATAAGAAATCCAAATGGCCAGTAATTGTATTTTCGTAATGTGCATCCTCACTAGTCATCAGGCATATACAAATTAAAATGAGATGTTACTTCCCCCTCAGATTGGCACACTTTTTTTTTTTTAAATCCTCACCTGAGGACATGTTTTTTGATCTTAGAGAGAGCAAAAGAGGGAGGGGCAGTGGGGGGAACAAACCCATAATCTCACAACCTAGGTATGTGCTCTGATCGGGAATTCAACCCACAACCTCTTGCTGCACGGGAGGACATGCCAACCAATCGAGCCACCAGGCCAGTGCTGGCACACATTTTTAAGGTGCATCATTCACATTAGAGAGAATCTAGCAGATAATGGATTAAATGAGATAACCTGGACCACAGAAGGCAGCTACTTTGTAATGATGCATATTGGGCATTTGTATTTCACATTTTGTGACTTGTCTATTCATGCTCCAGTGACAGGTATGTAAAGGGGTAAAATCGCTCCAGGAAATGACTGGATAGTATCTAGTAAAACTGCAAATTTCAAAGCCCATTGTCCAGCCACACTGCTTCTGGATATATTCCTTAGAGAAATTTCCAAACTTATCTGCATCCATGGAAACACACAGGAGATTGTTCACTGTCACATTGAGTATAATAAGAAAAAAATTAGAAAAGGGAACAAAAGTGTAGTCTCTTCAAATTATGAACTGGCACATAGCATTTAAAAAGATTTAACCAGACTTAAATGTGTTAACATAGACAGAACTTAAACAAACACAGGTTGACGGGGGGAAAAAGCAGATGCACAATACTTACAGCATGATATAGAGCTAAAATTTAAACCACCACAAAACAATATAATGTTGGGGACGTATACAGGTGTATGTGTATGTAAGTGAACTAAACCCACAGCAGTGGCTGCTTCTTAGAATGGGAAGGAGAGTGGTGATCAGAAGGGGCTTGAGTCTCAACTGAGATGTTTTCCTAAAAAAGGTAGAGGAGTCAAAAGTAAATATGACAAAAGACTCATTTGGGGGGGGGGATGGTTAGAAATATGCTTGTTGTATTATTTTTAAATTTCTTTCATTTCTTAAATCTCTCAAGATGAAAATTCCCCTAGCATGTCAGACTACCTAGATGAACAAGATGGCTGGATCCCACCATCGTGTCTGATGTCCCAAGAAAGCTGAGCTGAACAATGCAGCAGCGAGAAAGGAAGGACTCAAGGGTCCTTCCATGTCTGCTCCACTTCCTTCTGTATCTTCATCAGGACTTTTTATATTTCCACTAACAATTCTAAGAATTTACCTTGAATTATAATTCCAGTTAATTTTACCCTGTGACATGCCTTTGAGTTTTCTAATTACACAAAAGTCTTCTGTTACCTTCGTTCCTAGAGCTGAACTACACACCCGCAAACATTACAGTTCCCAAGAGACCACAACACAGGTTTGCTTGACTGCGAGAGGAACTCTTCAAAGCACAATGGAACATCTGTGATGAATCTGGGTCTTTTTTGAGAGAGAGGAAAAGGAAAGGAGAAAGAAAGGGAGAGAAACAGCATGCACAAGAGATAACATCGATCAGTCTCCGGCACACCCCCCAACTGGGGACCTGGCCCACAACCCAGGTATGTGCCCTGACCAGGAATCAGGCTGGCACTCAATCCACAGAGCACACCAGTGAGGGCTGCATCTGGGTCTTACAGGTGTACAAAATATAAAACAAAGCAAATGGAAATCACAGATAAAGAGAATGGAACTTTTTTTTGCCTCTATTTTAAAATGTCAAAAGAAATTTACTTGCCACATATATGACAAAAGGTTAATATTGCTAATATTCAAAGAGTTCTTACAAATTTGTGAGGCGAACGTGATAACCACTACACTACGGAAACTCCTGAGAGTTCTTACAAATTTGTAAGACAACAGATTCCCTGCCCTGGCCAGTGTGGTTGGAGTGTAATCCCATGAACCAAAAGGTCATGGGTTCAATTCTTAGTCAGGACACATACCCAGGTTGCGGGTTTGATACCCAGTTAAGGGCACATACAAGAAGGTAACCAATGTTTCTTTCTCACATCGATGTTCCTTTCTCTCTCTCTCTCTCTCTCTCTCTCAAAAAAAAAAAAAAAAAGTCCTTGTTTAAGGATAAAAAAAGAAAGCAATAATAGATTCACTAAGAGGACAAGAGAGAAAACAAAACAAAACAAAAAAACAACAACCCACAAATAAGAAATTCACAGGAGGTGAAACAAAAATGGCCAAAAGCCATGATAACTAAACACCTACCATTTAGAGAGTGAAGGCTTCACATGCATCATCTCATTTAATCCTATGGGACAGCACTTCCCACTACCACTTGGGCAGGTGAAGCAGCCTTTCCAGGGTCTCTCAGTGGATACACTCCCCCGCCCCCATGACTCTAAATCCAGAGTGTTGGCCATTGAGGTTTACAGAAAGATGACTAGCTGATCCCCTTGTTGGGGAGGATTTGAAATAAGAGGCCTTCTCATGTAGCCTCCCTGGTGGTTCCAACAACTGGGCAATGGGTACCTAAGGTGTTACCAATGTGCACATCCTACTACCCACAACCCCACTTTGGGAAATGTGCACTAAGGAAATAATCTCAGAAGTCCTAGAGGATACATCTAAGTCTCATAAAGTCCCATGAAATGCACAAAGGCAGTCTTGATAGCACTGTTTATGACAAGAAAAAATTGCAAATTTAAAAACCTATCAGTAAGGGAGTAGTCTGTGGCATATGTATGCAGGGGAATAATATTATGAAGCTTTTTTATACTAATCTGTCTCTAAGAGAATATACATGGTATGATCTCATTTAAGTGAAAATATGTACATGACTTTATATTTGTATGTGGAAAGACGCTTTCCAAAATTTTAAGAGTTTATCTTTGATTGCAGTGGCTCTGATGATGCTTACTTTTTTAAAAAAGTAAGTTTATTTGAGCCAACTTGATGACTGACATATGCCAAGAAAGCAAGACTTCAAATGCTCCCTGATGATTCTTACTTTCATCTTCTTGAAGTTCTGCGTTGTTCAGATTTTTTCTTGCCTATGCTGTTTACCAATATATGAGAGTTTATTGAACACCAAAGATCTGTTAACGTGTAAACGCAGAGAGCCTTGTACTCTGGATTAAGTAAACCTTTCCTCCCAGGATCTGTTACAAAACTAACTACTCACTATCCTCACCACTGCCACCAGCACCCCGGAGTGGCACAGCAACCCCTCAGGCTGCTGCCTGCTCCACTCACCTGTACGCAGACCCACTCCTTTCCTCAGGAGACCTTCCAAACACTCGGCCCCCTCTGCTCCCTACTACTCAAGCTCACTCTCATGCTCTCCTCAGCTTCCCCGCCCCCCCCCGCCCCCCCCCCCAAGGGCTGGGGACAGGGAGAGCGCCGGCGGATATCAGCGGACGTCAGCTTTACTACCCAGGGCGGCCTAAACCTCCAGGGTCTCACACCTACAGGGACCACCCCTCAACCCCAGCCCCAGCTCGCGTCACTTCCCTTGGCTCTGCTGCGTCCAGTCTTGGCAGCTGAGAGACCACTCCACCCTCTCTGAGCCCCCCAATGCCCACCGGGAACTATACTTCACCCACACCCGCGCCCTGCATCTGCTGCGGGCCCCCAGCCCCCTCCACCCCCGCACAGCCGGGTTCGCCCCTTGGAACCCCCATCTGTGGCAGGTCCCCATCCAGGGCCCATGGGGACCCAAGACCCTGAGTCCCCGAGTTCCCTCCAGGCTGAACCCCTCGCCCAGCCGAAACCCTGCCCATGGGACCCCCGAACTATGGCAAGTCCCCATAGAGAGTCCTTGGGGACCTCCGAGCCCCCATTCCAGGCCCGTACCCCCAATACAACGCACTCACCCTCCCGGCAGCGCCGTCTCCAGATGGTGTCGGTGTGCAGGATGTGACGGAACTTGGTGCAGACCTGAGCCAGGCTGGGGAGGTCCGTGCCTGGTAGCGATGCGAAGATCTCCACCAGCAGCTCCGGAGGCAGCTCCAGGAGGGAGCAGCGCGGGGGCGGCGAGGGGCTCGCGCTCCGGCCGCTCCCCCCACCGCACAGCGCTGCCGCGCCAGCCTCGATGCGCTCCTCCTCCGGGTCTGTGTCCGGTTCACTGTCGGCCGCCGCTGTCTCTGCCGGGCCCCGGCGCTGCTGGCGACGCCGGCATCCCCGCGAAGGGCCCACGCCGCAAAGACGAGCGCACACCGCCATACCGGCCAGAGTAACAGCTGCTGCCGCGCGTGCGCCTTGCGGCTGTGAGGCGCCCTGCCCTACCCCAGCAGAAAGCCCAGCCAGCCCCCCAGGGCCTAGTCACGCCCACTTAGCCCCTAGCTTCATTTACCACCCACCCTCCATCTAGTCTCGGCCCCGCCCCCTAGGAGGGACCCACAGAGGACCAGCCCCCGCAAGCCCCGCCTGCCAGGGGGGTGAGGTGCGGGGCCCTTTCCCTAGGGTCCCTGGCCTCGCCTCACCTGAGGTCTGAGGGCCTCCTGTCCTGCTCCGGGAACAAGCACAGGTCAAGACTGTCAACCACAAACGCGTGACCGCTGCCCCTTCCCAACCGAAGACATGCTGGTGGGCAGCAGGACGGCGCGCTGTCTGCTGCGGCATATGAGGACCAAACTTGCCACCTCCAGGGTATGGGGCTGACAGGCTCCCCGCTGCACGGACTGGGCTCGCAGAGGCCGCCCCTCACCTGGAATCCCTTCAGATGTGTCTGCCGTCCCGAGGATGGCCCCAAGGACCACCCCCATGGTCCCGAGGACCGCCCCCTCCCCACTTCAACCTTCCCCTGAGGACAGCCGCAGGGACTGGCCCCCAGGATTCCCCAAACATACCTTCCTCCCCAGGAAAACCCACTCCCACCCCCTGGAAAGCTCCAGATGACCCCCAAGCACTGCTGCACACAGACGGCACGATTAAGTGGCAGGAGGAACCAGTGCCAACTGTTAAAGCATTACAAACTAGGTAAGTAAAATAGAACCCTGAATTGTGCCTGTCAGCTCTTTTATCTAAAAACTAAGTCATTCATTACAGCGAAAGGGGAAATCATGCTAGCTGATAAATCCTGTGTCATCTCTCAGTGATCTTGTTATACCCTAGTTACCTTGTTTACTGTGCTCCAGGGCAGGTGTGTTTTAGAGAATTCGTAAACCCACCTGTGACAGTGGCATCACCTTAAATTGCTCATAACAAGAAACTGTTGTTATTAGTTGTTTCCAGAGAGAAGGGCCGGGGGTGTGGACCCAACTCCTTTCTGGTCAGACGTACTTCAGTGACCTGCAGTGCTGGAGAAGTTGCCCAGGATCTAAAGCACAGGTGGCAAACACAAGGCCAGCGGACGGAGTGCGACCCTCCACCTTGTTTCTACCCGGCAGCAGCACCAAGCTCCTCACCCCTAGTTAAGGAGTAGTTACATTTATACAGTCCTAAAATTATATTCCATCCTTTCAAGGCAACCTCAAGGCTGATGTGGCCTCCAGTGAAAATGAGTTTGACACCCCTGGTCTAAACAGAACTTAAGAATCCACAGGCCACCCCAGTGTTTCTGGTCGAGTGTGGGGTCTTGCTAATCTAGTAAAAAAAAAAAAAAAAAAGGAAGATTGCCAGTTCCCCTGGGCCCGGCCTCCACAAAGTCCTGGCTATCCAGTACCACCTCCATAAAGAAATCTGGAGCAGAAAAGAGGGGAGCCTGCTCTAGTCCATAGAATCCCATACATGGGGAAGTACAACTTCCAACAAAACTAACAGGACCTTAGTTCAAATTTTGACCATCTCAGGTCCACATAATAGAAAAACAGCAGCAAAGTGACCTCCCTGCATCTAGAAGGTTTTTCAATCCCTCTGGTGCCAGATCTCACTAAATAGTAACAAACAAAAGCAGACTCATCCCATTTAAAAGTACTTAGCAGGCCCATTGACTCCTTATCACATCACACCAAGTAGCTCACTGTCCGGTCCTAACCTCCCAGCCTGGCTTCATCTCCTTCCACACACGCATTTTTCAATAGGAGCCACCAGATTCCTTAGCCATAATTCACTATGCCTTGTCACATCTCTGTCACTTTGCTCAAGCTGTCTCCTCTGCCAGGAAGTCCCATCTCCCCAGGCTACCGTTAAAACCAACCCTCTTCCCTTTGTCCTCTAAGGCAACCCCTTCTAGGAAGGCTGGTCCTTTTATTACAGCACCATCATTTTATTGTAAACATTTGCTTCCTTTGGCACCAGCTTTATTAATGTATCCTTTGAAACATGATAGATATACTAATGTTTCATGTAATAAAGGAATGTTTACTGACTAAATGGTTGTTGAATGAAAACAAACAAACTGGGTAAAAAATTGAGCAGGGAGGAACATGAGCCAAACAGATATAGAGAAGACTGGTGGGTTATCCACATCACCATCCAAGCTAAGAAGTATCTCAGCAATGTATCAACTAACATAATAAACATTTACAGAATGTCTGACTAGCCTAGGTGCTATGTTCTGTGAGGATCCATAGATTCTAAAGCATGACCCTTGCCATTGTTAGATTTCAGTCATTTTTTAAAAAAATATATCTATTCCCTACTAGGCCCTATTAATAAAATATCATTTTCCTCTAGAGGAGCTTAGAGTAATATTAAAATGTACAAAATAATTTGTGCAAGTGTCCATCTTTAGTAGAATGGTTAAACTATTATATGTTGATAATTCGAAATATACAACTATACAGTTAAAAAGTATATCTATGTATTCTTTACAGCAGGAAGTCTGTGTACAATAACTCACAAAGATGTTGAAGGACCTAGTTGGTGCAGACCACCAGAACAGGAAGAAAAAAACAGCTGTCAGAGGTTGGGTATCCATGTTGGTGTAAAGGAACCAGAGGGAAAGACTTTGCACATAGCAGAGAACTGTTACAGGTTGAACCCTGAAAGTTTTATTTGTCCTTGAACAATTTTATAATCCCTTTAATACAACTGTATCCTTTACAAAGAACACTAGGGAGGGTGTATTCATACTACAGTGAGGAAAAACTAGGTAGAAAAGGTCATTTGTTTTAACACTGTGAGACTACATTAGTAACTCTTTATTAGTGAGAACTGATAACATCTAAGGAAATAAGCAGAATACAGGGGAGGGCATTTTCCAATTGGTAGTAAACAATGTTAACTTTCCTCAGGCTGTTTCTCAGAATCCAGATGTGAAAAAATGCCATCTTATCATTGCTCAGCAGAAACAGTCTAGGTGACTGTAAAGAAGGGAACACATTCAAAGGCTACACAAGAGGTTCATGGTTTAAAATGAGAGTCTTAACAGTTACATCCCTTATATGGGCAAAAGCTGAAAAAAACAGCAATCCTTTTGAAGTGTGTTAGAATTAAACAAGCAACAATAACAAAAAACCTGTGGAACGTCACCCAGTTCCATCAGTTGTTATTCATTTATTTAAGAAATCATGTTAGGTTATGTGTGATTTATGGTGGCTTTCCTGTGATCACTAGGTCGCTGTTTTCTGAAGTTGTACCCCAGAGGCAGAGCTTCACGGGGAGAGGAAGCACTGCCTCCCAAAACATCCCAGGAACCAGTGCAGACACTCCTGCAGCACTGCGCCTATGGCGTGCCAACTTGAAGATCCTCCTGACTGAATCCTTTCTGAGAATAGCTCCTGCAGTCCTCTTGAGCAATACTTGTTTGTTTACTTGTTCTAAAGAGCAAAGAGATGACACAAGACTGATTGGACAACTGGCCAATAGTGGCCCAGACAACTTCCAGGGTGAAACATGTCTTCCAATCAGAAAGAGCAGAGGTGGGACAGGTCAGGCAGGCCCGAGGAGGTGAACTGCCTCTCAGGGTGACTTGCCCTCCATATTGAGTGTGGCAAAAATAACCCTTCTGTGTTCTGGACTGCAGGTTAATGTCTCATGCCCCATTTTATAGATTCTTAGAAACAGCTAGATGGCATGATTTAAGCCATATGACATCACTAACACTGGGATGTCATATTCATTTTTTATCAGTTAAATTATGTCCCCCACAATTACGGTCACTTAATGTTATGAAAAAAAGGAATATGGCGAGAGTTATTTAAAACTGACACTGCTTGGCTGTCTACAATGATTATTTGATAGTTTAAAAGCACCATGAGATTCCTGGAAAAATACTAAATAAATTTCAATGAAAGATGTGCTTTTGCTTTTTCCGTTTATATGGATTGTTTTAAGGAACAGTCATATTTATGTTATTTATCTAAAAATTGATTATACTATGCTTATATTAGCTAGCATAAAATAATTCATGAATAATTAATTTACCACTCTATTGTTAACTACATCAAACTTCTATTAAATTGCAATCTGGGGCACAAGAAATTTTTCACCATATGCTTAAGCACACTTGTTTTCAAAAGTTACATGAAGTTACTTAGTGATTTGAGAGAGAGGGAGGGAGGAAAGGGGAGAGAGAGAGAAAAAGAAAAACATCAATTTGTTGTCCCACCTATTCATGCATTCATCGGTTACTTCTACTATGTGCCCTGACTGGAGATGGAACCTTGATCCAGTCCCATCACTAGCACAGGCCTTGAGGCTAATCCCTTGAGGCTATGCCAGTGAACCCAAGGCCTCTGGTAATTTGGTACGGATGACGAAGGGACTAGGAAAACCGGAAGCCCTCCTGCCTCTCCCCCCACCTCCATATGCCAGATAATGGATGTCCCCCCTTCTTGCATTCGAAACAGATGTCCAGCAAGAGAACAAGAAGTCCATTTCTTACAAAGCAGCACTAGGCCAAGAAAGCACTCACCAGCCAATACTTAATATCATAAAAAATCCTTTTTGACTTCAAACTGATCATTTTATGTTTGGCAGAAGGTAAGGTGCATAATAAGCACTTACTGGATCTCGCAGATATTTTTTCCAATAATATTTTTTCACAGAATAAACACAAAACAACGAAGACAGTACACCTGGGAGCTTAAAACCTTCCTTTGGCACTTTGGAAACCAGCCGAAATGCCTAAGTACTATCAGATTTTGAAAGTAAAGAACTGCGACAGAAAGTGGGAAAATCACCTGGGAAATAAAGTGACACATGCACAGACGTAGGGTTCTGTTGTGGACAGTGGGAGAATAAAGAGCCACAGCTAACATCATGGTTCTGGGGAGGGAAGGATAATTAATTACACAAGGATCTCCAACACACTTGCTTCTCTAAAGAGAGAAATCCCTTTTGTATTAAAACCACTTTGAGAAAAGCATCTTAGAAAGTTGTGTATGTTTGTATAATAATGTACATTAGCACAATCCAATTTCTTTATCAAACAGGCATATAAGAAAAGCTTTTCCAAGTGAAAGCGGTGGGGGCGGGGGGACGGACCTGGAAATAATGCCGATCTTACAAAGTATTAGACATTAAAGAGCAAAGACTGCCAAAGAATCAAGTGCTGTTGAAACAGATGTACGTTCATCAGATGTTGAGATGGGCAATAACTGAACTGATAACCAAACGTTGCATAGTGATCTAGACTTGCTTCTCAAAAATCACTTGGGAGTTCTACAATATCGCCCCTTCACTCGAGTGTGAGCCTCAGAAAAAATGGCTTATTCAAGGTTGCTCAGCCCGTCAGTGGCTGAAATGAGTGAGATTCAGCATTTGAGAGACTGGAACACCCCCCTGACATGAAATCAGCCCACTAGTGACGGTGGGCAGGCCCCCTGCCCCAGGCACGGGCAGGCACGGGCAGAAGTCACCTAAGGGCTGCAGCGAGCGTCCCGTCCAAAGAGGATTCACCCAACGGGAAGCTCTTAAGCTCAAACAATTATCCCCAGACTTTCTTCCACGTTAAATTCTAGGAAACAAAACCTGAAATAACCAGTTGCAGGCCTTTCCTAGTTCGGACAACGTGTAACAGAAGTTACCAGTGGAGATTCTTAAAATTAACACACACACACACACGCAACTGAATATACTTGATCCGGAAGGCCAATGAAATCAAACAAAACTTTTACACCTCAGAAATAACCAGCAGCTCCTACATCGGCGACACCGGTGGAGCAGGGGCACAAAAGGACCCCGTTTTTCAGGCGGAATCGTTCAGAGTCATCAGCACGGAGCGCTGGAAACAGGGCGCACTAACCCGCAGCAGCTGGCCGCGAAGGGCGGCGCGGCAGGGACTCCCGGCACCGCGCGCCGCCTCTCCGTGGGGCGAGGGGGCAAAGCGGGCTGCCTGGTCCCGCCTCGCGCTGCAGCCCGCGGGCCACCAGGACACGTCTCCACTCTGCGCCGCCAGCTCGGCCGTTCGGCGCGCGCCCGCGCGGCCCCGCTTCCGCCACGCACGACATGGCGGCCGCAGAGTCCGCCCTCCGCCCCGCCTCCAGGGGCGGTGCGCTAGTCACCTGACGCGGCTGCGGGCTGAGGAGACACAAGAGAAGTCGCTGTCGCCGCTGTCGCCACTGTCGCACCCGCCGCCACCTGAAGCTGCCGGCACCGTCCGCCTCGCCGTCCCTTCTACACCTCCCGCGCCATGCCGTCGGAGAAGACCTTCAAGCAGCGACGCACCTTCGGTGGGTGCCGCGGCCAGGCCCGGAAGGACCGCGGGGCCGAGGCGGCGGGCCGGGGGTTGGCGGGGGCCGGAGCGGGCTGAGGGGCCGAGACGGCGCGCTGGGCCGGGAGTTGGCGGGGCCCGGCGGGGGCGAGGAACCGCGCTGGAGGCCGCGGGCTGATGGGGGACCCGGCGCGGGAGACGCGAGGGGCCCAGACGGCGGGCCGGCCGGGGACTGACGGGCGCCCGAAAGGGCTGAGGAGCCGAGACGGCGGGCCGGCCCGGGGGCTGACGGAGGGCCTGGCCCCCCCGGAGGACGCAGGGCTGAGGTGCCGAGGTGCCGAGGCGGCGGGGACCAGGAGCCGGGCCGGGCTGATGGCTAGGCACCGCGGGGCTGGGGTCTGGGTGGCGGAAGGCTGAAGGGCGGAGGGACCGGGCCCGCGGGGCTTGGGGTGGGGGCTCGGGGGCCTGACGGGCGGCGGACCGGGTGGGGCGATTGACGGGCGGAGGGTTTTCGGGGCGGGCCTGCAGGGAGGGCTCGGAGGGCGCTGGGGGTGGGGGGGGGCGGGGCGTCGGAGAGCCGGGCCCGGGGCCTTCACACCTGGGCCGGCGGGCGCGCGCTTGCGCGGAGGTGCGGCGTCGCCTGGGGCCCCTGGTCGGCGCTGCGGGCTAGGGGCGGGGGGGCGACTGTCCGTCCCCCAAAGCGCCAGTCCTTGTGAGAAATGTGGGGCCCGTGGGGAGGCCGTCCTGGACGCCGGCAGTGCCAGGCCCTTTGAAGTGGCCGGTGGCTGCGGGATGCGAGTGAGTCACCTCCAGGTGCGCTGTCCCGGTCGCCTGGGGGCAGTGAGAAAGTCAGTGCGGTGGTCCGGAGGAGCGTGAGCCCGGGCGAGCCCCGGATCTGCCGTCTCCCGGACGGCGGGCGCCGCCGGGACGTCGCGTGCCGGTCTGCGGTCCGAGAGCTGGGGCGGCGGGGGTCGCCTTCGCTCCGGGCCGGCGAGAACATTCTTCCTCTTACCCCCGCCAGTGCCTCAGGCCGGGTCTCCGCCGCGTTAGACGGCAGAGCGCGCTTAGGTTTACCCGCTCTTGGGTGACAAGGAAAGAGCATCACGATATTTACTCCTCCACAGAAATGACAGGAAGAAGGGATTAGTGCTCCTTTTAAGCAAGAACATTCTGCGGTCACGAGCGGCCCCCGTGGATGTCTGTGTAGGACTTGCTTACAGCGGCTTGGGGAGCACAGTGGAGCAGGGGGTCCCGGGTCCCTCCCGCCGCTCCGGGAGTTCCCGTGGGCATCTTCGGCGCCAGCTCAAACCGGCCCCGTTGCGGGCCTCTGGGAAGAGGTTTTCCAGATCTCATTATTGATGAGCATTGGATTTCTTGGGCCCGAGGAGTTTCAGTAGGTGAAATTCGCGTCGGCCTGCCCAGCATGTCCTCAGACAACCTCTTGAGGCAGTTTGTTGGTCAACAAGACTTGGATGTGCCTCTTTTGTTAGGGATTTTCTCCTCAGTGACCCTGGTGAACTCTTCATGTTGTTTAGCTTTTGTGCAACCCTGGGAGTAGCATTTGAAGCAGATTGGCTGTGCCTGGCTTCCGTCCTTACTAAGCCCTGCATTCGAGAGTTAATTGGGCACGTTTGGGTGGTAAGGTGTCCATTTCTCATCACTGCAATGACTACAACGAGCCTTTCCTTTGCTGAACGTATTTTTACGCTATTCTGAAAAAGTACTTTCTGATGACTTAGAAGGATTTCACCTGGAATCTATGGCCCTGGGAGTAAACAAGCAGGAATGTCCCATTTTGCCCCCATTAGTGTATCTTACTGTGCCATTATTATTGCAATTATTATTATTGTTTTATTAACTTTTGAGTTAATAAAACTACTGTAATAATCATAACCCACATGCATTTTCACATATGAACAACCGTAACCCTACTATTGTCCACTCCATTTGTTGTATATGGGCTTTCCCCTTAGCTCACCATTCCTCCCCGCCATTTTAAGATATCTTCAGTAGTAATTTTGCAGAAAAGTATCAAATATCTTTTAATGATTTCTGCCTCCCCTTGCTCCTGATTATCGTTAACAGCACTGGCAGTTGACAGTTTTCAGAAATTTGTAACACAAGTAAGCGAGGGGAACCAATTCTTTGGGGAGAACCTCTTTATAGAATCTAAGACCAGCCCCAGCTAGCTTAAGCAGTTCTTTTTTTCCAAGTGAGTGAGTTTAGGTTAATTTAAAATTGAATATAGTTCTTTTGCTATACGGTAACAGAAAGGGTTGAAATGGATCTTAGGGCCCCTCCCAAACAACCCCTTCCTTTTGTAGCTGAAGAAGCTGGGTGGGGCCCAGAGAGGTGAAGATCGCGGTCCACCTAGTGGCAGAGTCTGGACTTGCACTTCTGACCTTCTGAGATGAATTCTTCCGGCCTCTAGGGAGCCATCGTTTCCAATACAGGAAGTGGATCCACACTCTCGGTCACGATGCGTAGTGTATCCTTGCAGATGGCTTGAAAAATATAATGAACTTAAAAGGTTGTATTTGAGCGCCCTGGGTGGTATGGCTCACCATACCACCCAGATCGAGTTCTGGCTTGTGAACCAAAAAGTCGCCAGTTGGGTTCCCAGTCCTGGCTGGCGGGTCAGGTCCCTGGTTGGAGGGGTGCGAGAGGCAACCAATTGACATATCTCGCACATTGATGTTTCTCTCCATCTCTTTCTCCCTCCTTTCAGTCTCTGAAAATAAATAAAAATCTTTTAAAAAGTTGTATTTGAGCGAACAATTTTGGATTCAGTCTTCTCAAATGTTATAATAGTTTCACTCCATTTTCTTCTGGGGTTGGCCAGTCTATTCAGAATCAGAACTGTTTCCCAGACACTGTTCTGCTGAGAGTCGATGGTAAACTTAGGTCTTAAGCTCCTCCACTGATAATGAAAGGGCTTGCACGTCTCAGGGAAAGTTTATGTTTTGGTCTAGAATAAATAGCTCTAGTAGGTTGACTGGAGAGTGAGATTTATGCCAAAACCTAGGTAGTACTCCATGAACTTAGCAAGCTGTGGCACTCATTGATGGGTTGGATGTTACGTTTATGATTTATAGACAGATTGGGGAAATATTTACTATGCTTCTCTTTCACTCAGTGACATAAATCGTGGAAAATGTACACCTGAAGTTTTACTTTAATTGCTCTGGGGAATCTCAAAGCAGCTTCGTGGATAATGTGTTGGTAAAATAATGTGCCTTAGATTCTTATCTATTTTTATCTGTAAGGCTTATAAGGATTCTCAGAGATAGGAGGAAGAGGAATCTAGGGAGGCATATCTTAGCGTGCATTTCGAGCAGAATTTTCATTTTACGTGTGTTTATTAACCATCTTCTATGTATAACCCTGGGCCTTGAGGGAATACAGACATGACTAGAGCTGGGTCCTTGACTGCCAAGGGCAGTCTGTTGAGGAAGACAAATGATAAACAGATCATTAAAGCACTAAGAAAATAATTGAGTAAATGAATTGCTCTTTTTATGTGCCTTTGATCTGTGTTGTTGGTGTGCTCCTGTCAAATGTACTCTTGGTCTCTGAAGATAACTAATCAAAAAGAGTAAGGTATCAGCATGTACCATATTTAATTAATTGCTTCAGCATCACTGGACCAAGACACTAAAGACATTCCTATGTTACTCTCTTCAGCTTAAAGACATCACTTGTCTTTAATAAAAATAATCATTTTTGTCTTCTTTTTAGGGCCATATTTTAGAGATAAATTAGGATAAAAAAGACTTTTGACACTATAGCTTGAAGCTTCACATTTAGAGTTTATTTTGGTTTTTCCTTCTTCATTAACCAAAATAAACCTGTTTCCTTGTGTAAAAAAAAAAATCTCCTCCTTTTGTATGTAAATGTTTCCGCTTACCCTTTAGATTTATTAGGATAAACTTTTAAATATAGCACATTCTTCAGGGTATGTTAAAGAATTGCCATCCATTTGCTAGAATGAATTAATTAAATTCTGATTTCTCTGAGCATCTGAAAGAATCTACCCTGACAAAATGGAGGTTTTTATTGTGAAGAGGGCAGATAGCTAAGTCTGGATGGTCAAGCACCTTTTCTAGGCTAGGAGAGTCATGGGCACAGGTCTTAAAGCAATGAAGAGGAATCCACACCCTCAGAAATAGAGGATTCAAAGGATCATGTAAAGGAAATGCTCCTCCTCCTGTATGTTTCCTCTACTCTGAGTACCCTCGTAACCACTGACACCAGACATGGGTTTTTTACACATCAAGCAATTCAGCTGGGTGTCTTACAGTTTAACTCAGTTTAACACTATTTACCCAGTGTTAGCCTCGGATCCCGCAAGATGAGGGCTCAGTCCCACAAGAGTGCTCCTCCCCCACTAACATTTCAACCATTAATTGCAAGTTAAGGTTTTAACCTGTGCTTCTGACCAACTGGCTACAAATCAGAGGTTCCCACAATCCCTCACTTTGGATTAAATCACCAGAGTGGCCTGAGAACTCAGGAAAACCTTTTACTTATTAGGTTATCTAATTATGACAAGGGATATTAAAGGATATGAATGAACAAGCCTATGAAGAGATACACAGAATGAGGTCCAGAAGACTCCCTGTCCCTATTTGGTGTGTGCCACCCGGAAGCTTTCCAAACCCATCCTTTTGGATGTTTATGGAAACTTTATTACATAGGCACGACTGACTTAAGTATTGGCCATTGGTGTAATTTAGCCTCTTGTCCCTCTCCTTTCCCCTCCCAGGTGGTCAGGGAGTGAGGCTGAAAGTCTCAACCGTCTAATCACTGTTGGTCCCCCTGGCAACCAGCCCCAACCCTTAAGGCTTTCCCAAGTTACTATATTAAAATAAACTCAGGTGTGGTTGAAAGGGGCTTGTTATGAATAAGAAAGGACCTTTTTATCACTCGTATCACTTAGGAAATTCCAAGGGATTTGGAAGCTCTGTGCCAGGGCCAGATATACATTTCTTGTTATAAATAATAATATCACAGATAAAAACTACTAGGATAAGTTTATTATTAACAATAGCTCAATTTGTTTATTCTCATGTATTGAACAAAAATATGCACTGGGCCCAGTTGGTAGGAGTGTTGTCCCATCCACCAGAAAGTTGCAGGTTCTGTTCCCGGTCAGGACACATACCTAGGTTGCAGGTTCAATCCCCAGTTGGGGAGCCTGTGAGAGGCAGGCAGTCTGGGTTTTTTTTTTCCTCTCTCCCCCTCCCTTCCATCCTTCCCTCTTCTTCTCTCCCTTCATCTCTTTCTAAAAAGCAACGAAAAGTGTTCTCAGGTGAGGATTAAAAAAAAAGAAGAAGAATGCGCTGGTAGGACCCCATGAGCTTGCAGTCTTCTTTGTCTATAGCAGATATTTGGTAATTTATCTTAGCAGCTGATTTAGAAATGTTGGATGGGAAAATAGAAATAGAACTCATGTTTATATTTGAATATGGTAATTATTTCAGTAGTTTTTATGAAGACTACTAAAATGTTTTTTTTTTTTTTTTTTTTTTTTTAGATTTTATTTATTTATCTTTAGAGGGGAAGGGAAGGAGAGAGGGAGAGAAACATCAATGTGCGGTTGCCTCTTGTATGTCCCCTGCCGGGAACTGGCCTGACAACCCAGGCATGTGCCCTGACTGGGAATTGAACCGCGATCCTTCGGTTCGCAGGCCCGTGCTCAATCCACTGAGCTACACCAGCCAGGGCATAAAATGCTTTTTTTTTAATCCAAACCAAATTGGCAACAATGTTAGAATAAATTCATAGTGCCTTTTTTCTGGAGCCACCAGCATAAGCACTTTTCAGGAAGTTCATGATATTGATCATTTATTTGCAAATACCATGAGAATGAGTCCTACCATGGTGAATCAAGGTGATTTTTAGAAGTTTTTTTTTTTTAAATTATTGATTCTGGAGAGAAAGATCAATGTGTTGTTTCACTTATTTATGTATCCATTAATTGATCATTGTATGTGCCCTGGCCTCAGATCAAACTCCCAATCTTGGGGTATCAGGACCATGCTCTAACCAAGTGAGCTACCCAGCCAGGGCCTTAGGTTTTAATTAGTGTCATCTTAATCATATGTTCATGTATTGTTTTATATATGACATGTCTCTCAAATTATACCATATTGGGAAGTGGACTTACCTTGTTTTTTTTCCTGTATTCCCCAGAGAGCTTAGTACAATTATTTGAAAATAATAGTTAATAATTTTATTAAGGGGCAGAATACAGAGAATTCTCAAAGTATTCAACAGTAGACTTTGTGCTTTGAACCTTTATTTTGGGCACTGTACAAAACCATTTAAAACTTAAATAGGGCATTCTTTTTCCTCCGGTCTTATGTCACACCAGCTGATAGAGCCATGTAATTGCATATTAGTTTTCATGTAATTGCCTTTGGCCTTACATACTAACCTTTGCCAGATATGAAGTGTTAGTGCTTGGTTTCTCTTAGGTCTAGGAAAGATGTGTCTGCTGCTTTGCTCTGCCATAGCTAAGGAAAGATGAATTCAAATATGAAAGTCACCAGAAAAAGTGCAGGCAAGAAGCTGCATTTGGGCCCCTAATAACACCTATGTCTCTTCATTGCAGAACAAAGAGTAGAAGACGTCCGACTTATCCGAGAGCAGCATCCAACCAAAATCCCGGTAGGTAGTTTCAGGTACCTATGTATGTCTCATTGATTAATGATGTATAAAGAAGAAAGCCCTGCTTAAGTATAAATTTAGTGCAGTGCTGCTGTATTCAACTACCTGACAGGGTTTCTAGAGGAATCCTACTTCTGAGATCTCTTAGTCTAGTTTTTAATATAATTTCATTGTTTCCTCTTTAAGTCTGAGTTTGCCGTCTTTACACGCTTCACAAATCAAATGTATTTGTGGGAACAGGATGAGAGGGGCTAGAACTGTTAGTATTTTATCAATGGAAGGAAATATCCACTTTCTTCTAAAGAAAGCAAAGACTACTGCTGTGGGCAAATGAGCAGCTCTCAGGATTTAAGTGTGACAGTATTCTAGGCTGCCTGACTTCTGATGCCCTAGAGGTCTCTTCTTATATTTGGCTTCTTTGCAGGAGATGGAGGAACGATACTGGTCATCCTTGTCATGTGTAGGCACCTCTGATGCTTATTGCTGTGCTTAGCCAACCGTGTTCTCTGCCCTGAGTCCTTTGGTGGTGGACCTTAAATAGGCTTCTGCTAAGGCACTAGCTGGTCTAGAGAGAATTTGTCAAAAGGAACTTTTGGTTTCAGGCAGAGGCCGTGTTCAGGCCCCCTAGGGTCAAGATTGCTAAGTGATCTTGGACTAGTTAGTAAAAGTCTGAGAGGAGCTGTCATATGCTCATCTGTAAAATGGGGAGAACAATCCCATACCATATGGCTGTTGGAAAGAGTTGCAAGATTCTGGGTACGTGGTGGTTACCTCCCGTAACTTTACAGACCACTTAGAAAGAAACTTCACTGCTAAATACTGTAGAAGTTTTCATGTTTGGCTTTGAGACTGGTCATCTCGTACTGAAGTGAGGGGAAAGAAGATGTAAGATTCATGGGGTCGGGGCTGAGCGGTACACAGAAAAGAGAGTAAGATGGGGCTGCTCAGCAGTTTCACACCTGTAGGATTCCGTAGTGAGACACGTTCTGTTTTGCTTGGACTAGTTGGAAATTTTACAGTATGTCCTTGGCCTTGGGGTCAACGTATGGCTTAGAGGTGAGCCTTCTGGGGAATACTCTTAATTTTAAGGTTTTTCTTTACTTTTGAGCACCTACTCTATCTATTTGCTACAGCAGGTGTTGCACATATCGGATGTTGTCCTTTAATGAGAAAAGGTACTCCCCCTTGGAGATAAATGGCCAGGCCAACAGGCTGCCAGCACTTGTTCCACAGACTCCTTCTGAAATGTGAATTTTATATGTGTACATTAAAAATCGTATCTTCCACTGGTAGTTTCAGGGTTTTTTGGTTTTTTTGTTTTTGCAGAAATCACATATTTGTCCTTCCATGTATGTGCTTGTGACATGCTGAACAAGTTTGAGAAGCAGACTCATAGCCACTCACATGTTGAGAATGTGATGGGTGCACAGACAATGGCTAGAAGGACAGACAAGGCACAGGCAGTTCCCTGGCTCTCCAGTCTCCATTCCCCAGTGGTGGCTTTTTCTTTCTGTGTTTCTGTCCATAGCCCTACCATCTAAATGAAATATCAAGAAGGCACTTTTCAGATCTAGTCAGATACCTTATTCTGTGTGTTATACATCTGCTCTCCCAAATTAGAAGAATTAAAGGGAAAATTTTTTTAAAAAGAACTGAAAAGTAAACCAAGTTTTTATAGGTGATTGTATTTTTATGGAGATCACCACATGGTGAGTAGGAGCAGCTACAACAGCTTCTCCCCAAGCAGACCAGACTCACAACTGAAAGCAGGAGGTACCCAAGGTCCTCTTATCCAATATTTTTTCCAGGCTGCTGTGTGTTCCTTTAATGGAAGGATTCTAAGGTCTTGAATTTTTCTTCCCATTCTCTGACTACTTCTGCTTCTTCCTGGGCCAAAAATCTAAGATTTCTGTATTGTCTCTGATTTCTGCTACCACTTAACCCCAGGCAGGTAGTCTACCTGCTGATACTTTCTTGTGGATATTATGTTCTGAATACACAGCTGTACTAGATAAGCTCTTCATTTTAACAAGGGAGGTGATGGCTTGATTTGGCCCTAACACAGAACCTCATGTAGGTCCCATAGAGTAGAACAATGTACAGATAAGCATTTTCGCTTTTCTGAAGAAACGTAAAGGTTTTCTATTGGTATCTCTCAACTTCTCAATGTTGTTACAGGTCAGAGAGTTGCTGTACATGAAGAAGGATGTCTGTGGTACTCAGGAAAGAGATGATAGTGAGTCTCAAAGGCAGTCACCAGTATGTGGTCAGAGCTTTTATATGGCTTAGAACTGGAAAAAAAAAAAACAACTTTCTTTTTCTCTATAGACAGGGGAAGTATGGCACAGAGCTGATGGATTTATTTCAGTTCATAATGAGAAACTATTGTCGTTTCTTGCATAGCTCAAGATTCTTGACTGTAATACTCATTATAGGAATAGCAAGAATATTTCACCAAAGTGAAAGAAATCCTCAAGTAACAAATTTGTCCCTGGAACCAGCTAATCATGATTTCTACTTGTCAATATTGATTTAGGATTATTTTCATGTCAAATAGAGAAACATGTCTCTAGTATTTAAAAAAAAAACTGAGTCTATTACCATAACTAAGATCTTATAATTTAATTAAGGTTCCTTTCCATGTCACAGGAAACGGCAGTTTTACAATTGATACAGATTCAGATCTTTACACTTTAAGCTGCTACCCAGCCGCTCTGTTCTTCTAAAACTTAGGGTCTTTTTTCAGACTAGGTAGTATTTCATGGTTGCTGTAGGGTAAGTGGAGGCAGTCTGGCTTCCTCACCCAAGTGTCTGGGTAACTAAGGGAAGCAGTGTTCCCATAGCCTTGGACGGGCCTGATAAGCGGTGTTCTCATAGCCTTGAGACTGGGTCCGGTAAACTGTTCCCATAACACGAAGTGGGCTCTCATACACAGAATTATGCTATGTTATATAATTCTCTGTCTTGAAGGCAGCTTTGTTCTACTATTTAAAAGGGGCTAGGGTCTCCCTGCTCGGTGCCCCACTGGGGAGCAAGGGCTACAACATGTGCCACACAGAGACATGCAGGGGGACATGTGGCTTGCAGCGCGTGTGGCTCACCCACTGGTGAATAAAGGCATGCCAGACATCCCAGTGGCTCCCTGAATATTCTTGTTTGCCTGAATACCACGAACCTATCAGGCCTTGATCAGCTGCAACACAGTTCCAAATAACAAAAGAATACACAGCAGTTTCTTCCTCCCCTCTGCAGCCACCCTTCTCACCTCCCTGGAGGCAGCTACTTTGTCTCTTGTGTCCTATTTTATAGGAGAGAGTCTAAGCTAATAAATGATTACTCTTCACAGGAGAGCTATGAGGAAACTAACAAACATGCTATTTTAAACCCCATTTTGGCATGTGCCAGTTACAATATAGGAAGTATTTTATTTTTCTCTTTCGATGGCCATTCTAAAATCACCTTTCTGGCTTCGTTTCTAGGTGATAATAGAACGATACAAGGGTGAAAAACAGCTTCCTGTCCTGGATAAAACCAAGTTTCTTGTACCTGATCATGTCAACATGAGTGAACTCATCAAGATAATTAGGTATTTAATCATTTCTTTATTTTTTATTTCTTTGAGTAACTTCTCATTGTTTATCACATTTACAGATAGATCTTTAGTTCTGATTAAAATTATGCAAGCTTAATAAGACTATAGGATGCTTCATTTCTCAATTTAATATTTTTTAGCTGTTGGATCTCATGTCCCTTCTGATCCTTTCATAACAGCTAGTGTGGATGTTGTCCATTAACCAGAAAAGTTACAAGTTTTGTATAGCAAAATTAGTAAAAGAGAGTGTAGACTTGATACAATGGTAATAAATTGTACCAGCTTAGGTCTTAGTTTATAAATATTTTGAACTGTTTTCTCACAGTTTAGACACTAATGGCTCTTCAGACAGCATACTAGTTTAAAACTAGCCTCAAGAAGGTAATAAGAATAACCTATCAAGGATTATCATTAATATTGATCATGAATAGAATCATAGGAAATGTTCTGTGCTTTGTGAGAAGAAATGCTAGAGTCATCATCATCAGTAAGGTATCTGCTTCAGTTTGCCAGAAGCAGCATTTGGAAAATCGTTATACTTTTAAATCATTCGGGGTGAGTGATATTTTTACATATGCTTCCTACTTACTGATGTATTAATATTTTTTTCACATTTTCTTTCAATAGAAGGCGCTTACAACTCAACGCTAATCAAGCCTTCTTCCTGCTAGTGAATGGACACAGCATGGTGAGCGTCTCCACACCAATTTCGGAAGTGTATGAAAGTGAGAAGGATGAAGATGGGTTCCTGTACATGGTATATGCCTCTCAGGAGACATTTGGAATGAAATTGTTGGTGTAAGACTTGAAAAATGCACCTGTTCTAGAATTTTTTAAACCCTTACCAACAGGGAAAAAAGGGATGTTACCAACTGAGATTGATGAGTTCATCTAATCACAGATCATCAGAACAGTAGTGTTCCTGCCTAGGAGTTTTAGAAAGTTGTTTTTGTACTTCAAGCAGAAAAACCGGGCTCCAAATGAGCGCACTCAGCTTTGGAAAACTATATTATTTAACCTAGGCTGTCTTGTTTTCAGATTTAGAAGTTTAAAAATAAAATACTTTGCATTCTGAGTTACCAATAAAATAGATTCTCAGTTATTTTAATGCTCTTTCCACAGCAGGAACTTGCATTTTGAGCAGAGACAATAAATCTTTTCTCTAGGTTCATAGAACCTGCCAACTTTTTAACTGAAGGGTTTTTACCCAATTTAGAGAGGTCTCTAAGAGGATCTTTAAGCTTAAGTTGTCAAGCATATCCCCCCGACAAAACACATTTGCCATAATAGTTGGTGAGGAGGCCGCCAAATAGGGGTGTGTAAGAAAACTCTGAACTGCTATTAAAGGTTCCTCCTGATGAGTACACCCCAAGTCAATGCTCTTGTAGTGTTAGGAAGCTCTTACTTGGTTTGTTCCCCAGACAGTAACACACATAGAATATCACTGCTCAGTAGGAACCTTGAAGAATTTATTTTGGTCTAGTTTCTCAAAAGTCCCAGAGGAAAAAAGTGACATTTCTTCTGTTTCAAATATTCTCTGATCAAAAAGCTCAAACTAGTGCCTGCTTTGGTGATTAAACAAGCAATTGTATCAGTTCCATTCTTTAGGGCAGGGCTGGGAACTACAGAAGCCTCAAACTAAAGGCGTTAAAATTCAGATGCACTCCCTCTACATTTAGGCTTAAGGCTGCAGATGATCCATGTTTTACGTTAGGTGTGTGACTAAAATATATGGTTAAAAAGTTACCACATTTTAGAGTATTTCATTTTATTACTGTTAGGACAACAACCTAGAAATTCCTGCACTGTAAGTGCATGTCAGTTGTGAAGGAAGCAGTAAAAGGAGATATATTCTTTTCACAGATACTAATGTCAAAAATTAACTTATTTTCCACGTCCAATTAGAATAACCAATGCTTCTACTACTTGCATGGGGCTCATTATTTACTGTTTTTATGCGAGTATCACAAAAAGATCACATACCACTTTAGACTACATGTAGCAGGTCATGATTTGCCCTTGTATATTTAGATGTGTATGGAATACCTGCATCAGTTAGCGGAAATTATGTGCTGTAATGGAGGGATTAGGCAATATTACTGCATATGGGCCTTCAACCCCCAAGCTCCCATCTCCTACTCCTACTGCTGCATGCGTCTGTCTACATGGCTAACTTTTAATATGTATATTTTTACATTATGTACATTCTTAATCGGCCTGTCTTGTTAAATTGTCTATGTCATTATATCTGACGTTGTAACTACTGTGTGATCAATAAGATTCCTATAAGAAATTCTGCTTTTTAAAAAAAAAATATTAAGGTGAGAGGGGTGACTTATATCCCAGATTAGTGGGTGGTCACTCTATATTTATAGGATCTTTAAAACAACAAGTACATTTTTTAATGAACTGAGGTGAATAAAGGCACAATTAAAGACTGTCATCAAAGCTCAGTTTAATGGATCAGTTGTCTGAGACTTACAATCCCGCATACTGTCTGTAGTAGCCAAAGCCAAACAAGTAGTATCCTTCCTAAGAAGGAGCACCTAGACTGGTTTTGCTGTGTGGGACAGCAGTTGAGTTGGAAGGACACCCACCTTTGAAGGTCTCTGCCTTGTCATGGGCATCTTCTTCACCTTGGTCAAAGTTCTCCCAACTGGTGGAGGGCCCTGGTCAGCAGGCTCAGTTAGAGTGTTGTCCAGTATCCCAAGGTTGTGGCTTTGATCCCCAATCAGAGCACATACAAGAATCAACCAATGAATACCTAAGTAAGTGAAATAATGAATCAATGTGTCTATCTCTCCACCCTTCCCTCCCTTCCTCTCTAAAATCAATAAAGTTTTTTTTTTAAATCCCTAAATTCTCCTTAGAACTTACATGTCACGAAGTATGCATAGGATGGATGTGGAACCTAGGTATATTGTGGGAATAAACGCTTAAAAACTTAAAAGTTGCTTTGAATGAACAAAGTAAAATAAACACGAAGGTGTCAAGAGTATGTGTGTGTTGTGGTCACAATGGCTTGTGGTACCTCAATTAACTGAGGAGCCACATCAAGTAAAGCTACGGTACAAATAGAAGCCAAGTGGGGGAGTGGGGAGCGGGACTCGGCCCGCAGAGCTTCCCTGGCCGCCACGGATGAGAATAAGTCTACCAAGGCATGATCTGCTTGGGGAGGAAAAGTGGCCAGTCTCTGAAAGGAGAAGGGCCTTGCGCCTGTTCCTCAATGGGCTTTTATTGGGTTGTTTGCACAGGAATACAGGTAAACCTCATCAATCATTGTCAGGCAGTAATGATCAAACAATAGATAACATTCAAAGAACTATGAGGGCTTATTCTGAGTCAGGGTCAATAGTTAAAGGGCCATAAAACTTTGGGAAACAAACTCACTTTATACTTAGACCCTTATCAGAAAATTGAGGGTATTAGCAAAGAAGGTTTCACAGGATTTTATGCATTTCTTAGGCCTGATCTCCCCGAGGAACTGCCTGTTCCTGCCCAGGGCTGCACTGCCCTCCAGCTGTTTCAGGCTTAAGTAAGGCAGCCAAGAGATTAGGAGACTTCTTGCAGACAGAATGAGGACTCAGGCTATGTCAAAGCTGAGAAGTGAGGGTCCATCACCCCCTTTTTTATAGTCCCCCAGTCCTTCCTGGAGGGCCCCCACTGAGACCATGCCTGTCTTAGGTCATCCCTCGAGGGATCTTACCCATCATTGGCTAACCAGTCATCTGCCAGGGGCCAAGCAAGGTGAAGAGGGCAGAGGCGGGACCCCAGTGGGGAGGATAACCTTTTGTCTCCTTAGTGGCTTATGGTCCCAAGGTCTTTTACTCAGCTTTAGCCATGGGGGGGTTATAGCTTCTGAAACCAGGCAGGGCGGTTCCCAACAAAGTAGTGGCCAGTGTTACTCATTTGGAAAACTGGACGCAGAACTCAAATTGAAATAGGCTCTGTAACTTTAGCAGAAGAGTAACGGAGTGAGTTAAAGGGAATGCTCTGCTTCCCCAAGTTTCTTGTTCAGCAGCTGTGCACGTCTCCCAACCCCAGAGGCCTGGCATGGATGGTTTCCTAGAGACAACCCAGAGGCCCTAGAAGTAACCAAAGAGCAAGAAATAATTTTAGTAATGTATAAATGTAACTACTCCTTGACTATTAAGGAGTTGATCGCCTTGGCTGGCGTAGCTCAGTGGATTGAGCGCGGGCTGCGAACCAAAGGGTTGCAGGTTCGATTCCCAGTCAGGGCACATGCCTGGGTTGCAGGCCAGGCCTCTAGTGGGGGCCACGTGAGAGGCAACCACACATTGATGTTTCTCTCCCTCTCTTTCTCCCTCCCTTCCCCTCTCTAAAAATAAATAAATAAAATCTTAAAAAAAAAAAAAAAAGGAGTTGAAATTACATTCAGCTCTTAGAAGGCAACCACAAGGCTGATGTGGCCCCTGGTGACAGTGAGTTTGACACCCCTGTCCTAAATGAAAGAACAGAACAAAACTTCACTGGAAGAACAGAATGGAGACAAACAATCTTCTAGCTGCAGAGTTCAAAACACTGATACTGATTATGAGGATGTTCAATGAGCTCAGTGAGAACTTCAATATAGCATAAAAAAGAACCACTCAGAAATGAAGGCTATACTACTGAAATGAAGTAGAGTGGATGAAGCCAAGAATGAAATCAGTGATTTGGAATTTAGGGAAGCAAAAACGCCCGGTCAGAACAGCAAAAAGAAAAAAAAATCCAAAAAAAAAAATGAAAAATAGTTTAAGGAGGCTCTGGGACAACTTCAAACATACCAACATTCACATCACAGGGGTGCTGGGAGAAGGAGTGCAAGAAATTGAGAATCTACTTGAAAAAATAATGACAGAAAACAATCTGGTGAAGGCAACAGACATATAACTCGAGGAAGCACACAGAAACAAGATGAATGCGAAGAGACCTACTCCAAGACACATCATAATTGAAATGCCAAAAGGTAGTTACCTACAAGGGAGCTCCCATAAGACTGTCAGCTTAATTCTCAACGGAAACTTTGCAGGCCAGAAGGGATTGGCAGTAAATACCCAAAATGATAAAAAGGAAGGACCTATAACCAAGATTACCCAGTAAAGCAATTGTGTAGAACTTAAGGACAGAAGAGCTTCCCAAACAAGAAAAAGCTAAAGGAGTTCATTACCACCAAACCAGTATCATGTGAAATGTTAAAAGGTCTTCTTTAAGAAAAAAAGATAAAAAGTATGAATAAAGTGGCAACAAATACATATCAATAATTGAATCTAAAAAAAAAAAAATGAAAAAGTGGAACAAAAACACACTCATAGCTACAGAGAAAATTCTGACAGTTGCCAGATGGGAAGGAGGTTTGAGGAATGGGTGAAAAAGGTGAAAAGATTAGAAAGTACAAATTAATAGTTACAGAATAGTCACAGGGATGTAACATACAGCATACTCAATATAGTCAATAATGTTCTAAGAACTAAGTATGGTGTTAGAGTGGTACAAGATATATCAGGATGATCACTTTTAAGTTATGTAATGTCTAATCACTGGAGTACACCTAACACTAATATAATATTGTATGTCAATAGTAACTGAAAAAATAAAATGATTTAAAATTAAAAAAAGACGCGTAGATTAACCCCAACCTTGATTGTCATGAAACCTACAGCTGTATGTAACATATCTTTAAACCCCAAATCAATAATTCAAATTTCTGTGTATCTAGGACATTTTTTAAAGATCCTTGGAAACTTGATAGAAAATAGATTTAAGATGAAGTATCCCTTTTGTAAAGCTGGGAAGAAGGCAGAAAGGATTGACTCCCAAGTATGGAGATCAAGAATTGTGATTTATTTGAAAAGACATGTGCTTCATATTTTGAGACAAAAACCTCATAAAAAGAAAGTTTTTTTTCAATTTTTATTTTCAGTACATTAAATTTACTCATAAAAACATTCTAAAAATGTACAATTTTTCTTTTAACAAAGTATAATAAAACATAAAAACCCCAAAAACAGAATACTTGACATTTACAATTCAAAATCAAATTAGCAGAATATTAAATATTTACAAAACTATATTTTTAAAAAATATTTATAAAGTTACATGCAATTTTGTAGGATTGACAAAAGAATGGCTCAAAAATGGGAGACTTTTCCTTCATTCCTAAAAAGCAAATATGTCCAACATAAGCTGTGAAGATTCTTGAGTATACGAGGTCTTCAGTTTCAGTACCAAAGCCTTTGTCTTTGTGCATGTAAGAACTTATGCATGTGAGGGGCCTGCTACAATACCCAGGACGGAGAACCGACACTGCCCTCCTTCCATTAACAGCGTAGTAACATTGACCTTTGGCCTCAACCAGCACAGTATGTAGTTTCATGAATGTTGATTAAAGGTATTTTCTTTCAGAACCTTGGGACTTGTCAATAATTGAGCTTCTTCAGAACCCATGGCTTTATATGTCACCTGACTCATTCTTTGGGAGTCATCTGTACTTTGGAAAGGACGGCCACTGGGATCAGGTTCCACAGGCCCATCCTCTGAGACAGGTGGTCAAGCTGAGCAGGGACATAGTTTCCCTTATAACCTTTTAAGACTCTTCGACATGTAATGCCATCAGTTATCAGTATGTGAAACTAGCAAGGCATCAAATAAACCACCACAAAAGCAGGAAGAGTGACAAAATGATAGGGAGTGAGGAGGGTAGGGTACAACCCAATTCCTCTCGGCAAGTGCTCACTGGAAACACTGGAGTGAGTGGACAAGTGCAAGCCTCGGTCAGCCTGTGCTCAAACAGGACACACGTTACAGCCGTGTGACGTTAGGCAAAGTTACTACCACTGCTACTGCGCCTCCATACATAATGTGTAGTGTAAACTAACTATGTTGACTTCTTGCGATAAAAGACCTATAGAATTCTAAATATAGTGAATTAAAGTACTCAACCTACTAACTACTATATTAACAAGCTGACTCCTGTAATCTTTTGGAGATTATAGATGATGCTGGTTTTTTAATATACCCAATCACATATCTGCTTTTAAAAAATAAATTTGTCTATTTTTATTAGAAGTGCTAGCTCCCATTTCCTCAGTGCTCTTTAACAATTAGGAGTTTTAATGTTTAAACACTTTCCAATTTTCAGTACTACCATAAAATAAAAATTAGAAAATAAGGTATAAAATTGAGTGTTTTGCTTTTCAAAAAAAAAAAAAAAAAAAAGATTAAATAGTTGTTTCACCCCAATATTGTATTGTACTTTGATCTGTACACTCCTCTTTCCCCATTCTTGGAGATAAAAATGGGGTTGGAAACTTTAATATATGACAGACTACACAAAGCAAAGTGGCTGGTGCCACACCTACCTGGTTGCCACAGAACTTCGAAACAGCCACGATTTCAGGAAAAAGACTAAGTAGTTGAAAGGATCGGTCTGATCTGTGTTTCTAACTGGTGAGGACATCTTCTGAGGAAATGCAAAATGCTTCTTTTAGGTTTACTGACTTTGGTAGCTTTTGGAGAGAAATTCATCAGAGATAATGCTGCTAGCAAATATTCCCAAGTCCAAGTATGCGATTCCCTTGGGAAGAGACCTGATGGATCAGCAGCTTTGTGTCCTGTGTACCTCATATTCACATCTTACAACTGTCAACTTGGAATGACCTCTTCGGAAATGACACACCACACGCACACTTTCAAAGAAACTGGGAATTTTCCTAAGACCTTTGATGACTGGAACACAGCCACACAACGTCTGAACTTACATACCTCAATCTGAATGTCATGCTTTCAAATCAAAGTTTGTTTTAATTTTTTGTTGTATTTAATACTAAACTCTAATATTTATCAAAATAGTTTTAAGGGTAACAACACACACTTTCATTCCCCAATACTGACCACTAAAACAAAAGAGCTAAATATGATTTTTTTTGCTATGAGACAGTTTTCAACAATTTCACTATGTTGAAATAGGATTTATTTAAAATATTTCTTTGTTTAAAAAACCAAAAAAATTTAAAAGTTTGGCTTTCAGCACATATCCAGGCCACTATAGAGGCCTTCAGAAATATTAAAATCGTAAACATCAATGAACACTCTAAGTCTTCCTTTAACATAATATGACAAGTTCCAGTCTAATATTCTTTAAGGCAAAGTTGTGTCAGTTCTCATTATTTTGACATTTTTGTAGTGTTTATAACTTTAGAGATCAAAACATTCCCCCCAAAAGCTGTTGTAAGCATCACCGTTGCTTAAAAACTGTATGTGATAATACTGTGTACCAGGAAGAGAGAATACAGAGGTCTGTCAATTCTGCATTGCATAGAAATAAAACTCTACTAAAATAAAACTCTAAAAAACTCTACTAAAAGCCTTTATAAAAAAAAATGTTACAACTTTCCACTTTAGTTTCCATGACGCCAGGAAACTGATCTCAAAATGTGAAGCCTCACATATCGCAATGCCTCAAATTCTAGGGTATTCTTTTCATTTACATCAATTTTGCTTGAGGCTGATTGTCCCGTTTTAAGACTGGTCTGAACATTGTGATTTTTTTAAAAAATAAATATTCATCTGGAAAAATCCCTGGGCAAGGCCTTACCAATCAATATTTTAATACTGAAGGCTTTAGCACTTAAAACAATGTTATTTGAGCAGAAAATTCCCTTTAAGGATTTAAGTCCCTAAATTTCAAACCACGAAGCCCTCCTTGCAGTGAGGTGGGACTGAGCTGCGTGGGGAGGACTGCTTCTCACCTCGCTAAAACCAGACTTGCGCAGACCCTGCGGCTGTCCTGTTGGTGCGGTCTCTCTCAGAGTCCGCCACTGTCTATTAGTCTTCTGGTAATTTTTAACAGAACGATTAATACACAGCCTGATACAAAAGAAGTTGACAGCAGAAAATATCAAATCTTTTGCTCATCAATTACAGGACTGTATTATTGTTAACATGTGTGTCTCAAGTGTGAATCTGTTAGCAGTAAGCCTTGGGGTCTCTGGGAAGTCTGTGTGAGATTTAAAAAACTTGCACACTCTGCTAAGGACAGGTGGCATGTGTCAGAGCCAAGTCACAAAGGCCGTGCCACCACCATGTCTCTGTGAGAGTTCCTTCATGGTGGAAGATGACAGGACTCAAAGCTATGGAAGGGCCAGTAAAGAACATATTCACAAAGCTTTGACAACTAGGAATTCTCTGGGACTTGGACCCTTAAAAATTAGTTGTTGTGAGTAACTACTTCTACTTAATAATGTAGTTTAAATTTATTTGCAAAAAAGAAAATCAAAAACCCGAAACTGCTACAAAGTGTTCTAAGGAGGAAAGTAAATACTAAAATCTCTGTTGTGTACTAAGTCACATGGCCTGCTGGTGCCAACTCTGTAAAGACAGATCCTCTGAATGTCTTACACTGACTGGTCTCAGGGAGTGAGTCTCCCAAAACTGCAGAGATCGACATCAGTTTACATTCTGCTGTAGTGCAAACCTTAAAAAGCCCAGATATTAGTGCCTAGCCACTTTAGGAACAAAACAAAAACAAAACAAAACAAAACAAAACAAAGGTGACATTTTCCCTCACCCAGGGGTGTCAACAGTCCGACTGGTGGAACTCCACTTGGAGAACTCCAACCTTCAGCTCTCACTTCCGATCTCGCGTAGCTGCCCTGGAATTACGTGGGAGCCTAGAAGGACCAGTTATAGCAATGCTCTTCCAGAGACGGCAGGTCTCTGCATTGCAACCAAGGGTGGAGATACCCACTAGTCAAGTCCTGACATCGAGCTCCAATCTAAAATTTTGGCAATAAAACTGAGTTTGATGCACTCCTACGCTAGGTTTTCTATCCAGTCTAATAAAGTAAAGCACCTTTGGATTAAAAATATTAAGCTCAACAGCAACTAGACTTCTCAGTTTTGTATTTAATTTTCCTTATGTCTCCATGGCTTAATAGTGTTCTGTTGCCAGAGAAAAATATCAATCTGTGGAGTCCAGACTTTCTGCTGGAGGGGCATATTTCAACCTAAAAGTACCTAGAAAGAGGGAAAAAAAGAGATCACATTTGAATCACTGTAGAATTACCACAAACAACTGATCTGTCCAAAGTTATTTCCAGAGTCTCTGGTCAAGATTCAGGTGCTGGAAATCTAGACCATCTGTTTCTAATGACTGCTAGCCCCCCTCTCCCACCCAAAAACCAGATGCTATTTTATTAGTTTATAAAATCAGACAAGGGGTGAAATAACTGAAGAGTTACCAATCCATTCCTTTATTCTTTTAGCAGCTCTTTTTCCGACTCCAACAGCACATAGCTGGTGGGCTATCCAGCGTGCGTCCACCCAGCAACAAGGACCACATGCTCTGGGCTCGCTGCTTCAGGAGAATCTCTATCAACATGGGTGGCCACAGCCCGTCACCTGCACCTGCCACCAGACCTGCTGAGTCTAGGTTGTTTGTCTTTAAAGCTCTTCAGGTGACTAAGATACACAGGCAGGTCTGGTAATCACAGGTCTAAGGCAATCCTCACACCTACAGAGATCAAGTGACTCAAGGCTGCGCAGCGAATAGTCACAGAGCTGGGACCACTTTTCCCAAATGCCTAGTTTAATGACCTTTCCAAAACCAATAGCAAGAACAAACCCATTGTAATAAATACATCAGACATACACTTGAATTTGACTAAAGAAAACAAAAGAGAGCAGATGGGAGAGAGGGGTGAGGAAGAAGAGGGCGGTGCGGCGAGGACGCTATCGTGCACTCACTGCACACACCGACAGTCGCAGGCACCCTGCGGGGGACACTGACTTCCATCTGCAGCATCTGAATTTATGTGCTACACCCCAGGCTTTCAGTTAAAGGTTGGGGTGACGTTAAATCACCCACACTTACTCCCCAGTCACATGGGAAGAAGTAATAAACCAAAGAGCCATCAGGCCATACCCCCTCTCCACAGCCAGCTCGTCACATTCTAGAATAAGGAGCAGGCTGAAATCCTGAAGACAGTCTCAGAATCAAAGTAACCCTCCTTTTGGGAGCTCACAGCCTACCAAGAATTTTGTGCTTTTTCAAAGAGCATTTGAAAAATTACTTTTTGCTTTTAAAAGAAGAAAGTTTACTATTATTTTCATAAACAATAAACCTTTTCCTGCACCTCTCTGAGCAGCACTGCACTGCTAACCAGTGTAGCCGGTTTGCCTTCGGAGCTTCGACGGCCGTGGCCTGCCTTTACCTTGCCGATTGAAGTCCATGGACGGCTGCTTGCAGTCCTGAGCGCGGTGACCGGTGGCCCCACAGTTGTAACATGAGAGGTTGCCGCTCTTTTTGTGACTGGAACCATTGCTACTGCCCACCAAGCCCTGGGCCTGGTATACACCGGCCGCCCCTGCCATGAAGCTCTGCATGGGAGGGACAGTGAAGGTGGACTGGCCGCCCAGCACGGGCTCGGTGGGCACGCTGCTGCCATAGGGTGAGGGCATGACTGGGAAGGCGCTGCTGCCATACTGCTGGGTGCCCACGTAGCCACTGCCACACACGGGGCTGAAGGGCAGGAAGGGGAAGGGGAAGACAGACGGTCCCGAGAATGGGTGCTGGAAATAGTTGGCATAGCTGACAGTCAGGCCACCGGAGCCGCAGCTCCCGCTGCATCCACAGGACGTGCACACGACGCAGCCGGGCGGCGGGCCGGGCGAGGGTTGTTGCGGTGCGGGTGGCTGCTGATGGTGGTGGTGGTGGTGGTGGTTCTGAGCAGAGG
This sequence comes from Glossophaga mutica, assembly GCA_039655065.1. NCBI lineage: Eukaryota > Metazoa > Chordata > Mammalia > Chiroptera > Phyllostomidae > Glossophaga > Glossophaga mutica. The sequence goes on from CM077315.1 coordinate 30,356,221, forward strand.
CAGGAATGTTCCCAGGGGAGCCGCTGCCACTGCTGCTGCTGCTGCTGCTGTAGAAACTGCTTTCAGGGACTGAGGAGAGTGCAGGGCTGGAGCTGGGGGCGGGGCAGCTGGGCACAGTGGCCATGTTCGGGAAGGATGGGGAAGCGTGGCTACTGGAGGAGGCAGTGTTGCTGTTCGCACAGAAGCTGCCCTGCAGGGGGCCCACGGGCACACTGCTCATTGCAGAGAAGGCAGCTTTGGTGTTGGCTGTGTACAGAGCAGTCCGAGGGTTTATTATTGCAGGGGGCACACTGATCTGCACGTTATTGGAACAGGAGGTTTGCGCAGAAATGGCAGAATCCGCAGGGACAGATGAAGACATCAGAAGTTTTACTGGTGGCCGAGCCACATGGAAGACCGTGCTGGATGTCCCCATGGCAGCAGAGCTCGTCTCCACCACCAGGGCTGGCTGCTGGGTTGGCTTCATCACCCTGTCCAGTGCAGAGGCGTGGACGACTTTGGTGCGAGGACCAAAGGACACGGTGGGTGACACAGAGCTGCTCTCAGTAAGTCCAGAAAGGACCTGCATGGGCTGATGGGGGGCAGATGTGGGTAACACATCCATCATGGCATTGCCAAAGCTCTTGTCCACTTTGATGCCGCTTCTTGGTCCAGAGACTTTATTCCTTTCTTCTAGAGAGAGCAGTGAGTGCATGGAAGATGAGAGGAGCTTCATGTCTGCGCCTGCCCTTTCCGATTTGTGCACAGAGTTCAGCATTCGGATGGGTGCGATGTGCGAGGCTGCAGTCATCATCTGAGGAGGCAGAGGGTGGTGGCCTGACGGGTTGGAGCTGGCCTCGTTCTGCACAGGAAGAACCTGAGCTGTGGGTCTGGTGGAAGTTGAAGTGAAATGATTCAGCAGCATGACAGGCTTCTCTTTATCGGGACCTTCCATGTGCAACTCCACACCTAGAGATGGAAACACAGAGGTCAGCACAGTCCCACAGGCTAGGGCAGAGGCAGCACTGGGCCAGCCATGCCGGGTATCCTTACGTCTGTCATTCTCCTCAGCACTGTCTGAGCTCTCTTCCCGGGCCTGCACCCCCATCGGGCTGGGCGAAGAGCTGGAGCACTCTGAGGAGCTGCCTTCCCGGGCAGTCTGGTGAGGCGTCTGCTCCACTTCCACCCGCAGCGCTGCAAAGATGACAGGTGACAGTCTGAAGGTGGCTCCCAAGTCCATGTGCTACAGGACTCTGACAGGGATCCCTCCTCACCCACCTCCATGCACATCTATCACACACTGATTTTCTACATCAGCCCCAGGAAGGCAGTAGGATTATTTCCATATTCAGACAGGGCTCTGACATGCTTAGAGAACCGACTGCCCAAGGTCAGGCAGCTGGTTATACAGCAGATGCAAACACAGCAACGATCTCAGCCAGATGCTCAGAGGCCTCCATACTCAAACACTAGGTAGCAAGAAGAAAAGGCTCCCAAATTACCACAGTGCTATAAAAGCAGTCATCCACAAATACCCCGTTTCACGAGGCTGAGGGACATAAAGACCTTTTTAGTCAAATAACCACTTAAAAGATACACTGGCATTTTTTTCTTTCCTCCTTTACTGTTTTCTCTAGATATTTTTATTACATAAAGAAAACAAAAGAGCAACTTATATGGGGGTCCTCAACCTTATTGAGAGAGAGAGAGAGAGAGAGAGAGAGAGAGAGAGAGAGAGGAAGAGAGGGGAAGAGAGGGGGAGGAGGGGTATGGTGTTTGAAAAATCAGATCACTGGAACTTCAAGTCCCCAGAGCAGGAAGGCTGGTGGTTAGGCATTAAGAAGAATTTCAAAATGGACTTGGTAGGCAATGACCTAAACATGCCCTCTGTGCCCCATCCTGGGGAAGAGAGATGCTTTCATCTACTTTATACACTTCCTGCTCTTCCCCTCTCATCATAGCAGTTTCTGGATCTAATTCTTTTGCCCAAACAACTTCAGGTGAGTCACCAGTCTCCAGCTTCCAAATCAAATGACCCTTCTGACTTCCTATGATAAATTACCAAAGCTAAAATAAGAAATAGTAATTGTAAATACTAAAAAATGTATATGGCAAAAGGGTGTGTTATGAGGTCTAAAGATTATCAAAAGGAACAGACTGCAGTCCGTGTGTCCAGGCTAACCCGGCAATTGCACACCTGCAGCGTGGGTGCTCCGCACGTTCTGCACGGGCCCCACGTGGCTGGTGGGGGGCACTCGGGCCACTCCGCTACTGGTGACAGCGGGTGGGGCTGAGGGGTTCATGCACCGTTTCTCTGACTTCTCCCTGTGCAAGAAGAAAGCATGCAAACAGGTGAGGTTTCAATTCTGCTGAAAAACCTTCTCATGCGTCACCAACTCTGCTTACATACATCTATTCCACACAGAGGTGATTTTCATCATCATCGTCTCCAGGTGGAAAAGGACACATTCTCACTTGTCAGGTTCACTGCGAAGGGCCTTACCTAGCAAACCAGAGCTACACTCACAGAACTGTAAAAGCATTCAAGTTTGAAAAGCAATCAAAAGTAATCTAATCACTGACATGTAACAAAATCCCAAGTCCTAGCATCTCTCTGTTCAGCATGTCGGAAACTAAAATGAGCAAATATTTCACAAACAACTTCATACTTACTTCTCCAGCTCCAGTTGAGTCTTGAGTTTTTTCTTTGCTCCCATGGTGAGGGATTCAAATTTATTTAGATCTTCTTCAGTAAGGCTCAGAAACTTCCATGGAAGAAACAAATTACAAAGTTACTGATAATTAGGATTCTAAAAACAAAGAACTCTGACTCTACCTCTAAGATATGTGAACAGCTGAAACTTAACTAGATAATAAAAGACTTGGGAACACTTAAACATTTACTTGCTAAACGTTTTCGTATTCATAGTTCAAAATACAGACACTCATTTTCCATCTAAGGGGCACAGACACCTCACAATGACTTGGTGAAGACAGGGTCCCCGGGAAGGTCCATGCTGTACGGGCAGGTGATGAGAGATGCGGTTTGCGGAAGTGCCTCCTTCCTCCCTGGGACTCCCCCTCAAATGCAAGCATTTATCCTCTTGCAGACAGGAGGACAGTTTCTTTTAACAGCTCTTTTTTCCTGAAATCGGGGCAACAGCAACTGTGTCGGATAGCAAGTGATCCAGAAGAGTAGAGGTATCAGAACTAACCTGGTCTTACGCTAAATGAACAAATGATACTCTGGTTCTCAGGACAGCCCATGACATAATTTGTGACTGCAGCCATTTTAGCTGATGCATTAGAGTAATCATGACCAAGGTTAGTAAAATCTGTTGTTTTTAAGATCTATGAATCCTAAACTGAGACTACTGCAACTATACTTAAAACTTATTTTTTATTAGGTAGTTAACAGCTGGATTTCTAAGTTCAACTGTAGATTTCTGGACAACGGAAATTTTTACCTAGATAAAAGTCACAAAGTCCTTTTACCCAACAGGGGGAGCTCAGAGTTCAAACACTGCGTACAAGTCTAATTTGGTTTTATTAGTGATACTAAAACTTCAGAATTTAACAGTGAAGAAAATGCTCCTAATCAGAACTTTCTACTAAAACTACTTTCTATGAAGCGCTGCTTGAAAGCCCTGAAATCCATCTGTTCCTTTAGCTATATCACCCAAATCAAGCCCGATCATCAGAGAGCCACTTACTGGGACCAAAGTGCTGGGACTCCTCACAGAACTAGCCTTTCTGAGCTGAGCCTCAGCCCAGGCACAGGTCTACACCAAGGGGCATCTAAGATGGGAGTGGGGGACATGGTCAGCAGAACTCACTATTTCTACCTATTGCAGGACTGATAGAGACATAACATTCTTCACATCACAGAGAGTACCTATTTGGTAAAGACCCCAAACCACCTAAAAAAGCTGTTTGTTTACAACCAATCCTGTTCCAGTTTTTCCTTCAGCTGCAGGCAGCCTTCAAATTCCATCCACTGCCAGCCTCCAGCAAGCATGCAGCACTTAAGGCATGCATCTGTAGGTGTTAAATGTCAGGTATTGTCATTTCCACACCACATACAGTTTAGGAATCCAATTCAATTCCTCTAGGAACGAGGTCAGAAGAAAGGCAGGTTACCTTAGAAAACAAGCAAATTCTACATTGCCTGCTTAGTAGCCAACATACCTTCTCCATTGTAAGCTGTTTAAAGACAGGGTAGTATTTGTGCAAACGCAGTTTCCTCAGCCAATCTAAAATCCCATTTTGCTCCTGGGTCTGAGGAGTCTGCAGACTGGAAGGCATTAAGATGGCAGGCGAGGTGTCCATCTGAGTCCGGTAGGCCAGTGCTGAGCCCCCGCCCCCTGCGTGGGAGCAGTGGGGCAAGGTGGCCGCACCAGCTGAGTGCTGCATGTGGTGCTGGGTGCCACTCTGAGAGGATGGGATGCCGGCCACTCCGCAAACAGGCCTGCAAAGACAGTGGACAGGTGGTTTCAAAAGACCGCAGCCTCCACTGAAGATCACTGGAAGAGGCATGCACGCGCCAGCTTCCACATCCTGGACTGCATCCATGGTCACATCTACCACTAGCCTCAGAGCCCCTTCTGCCACTTCCCCACCCCATGCTGCACTTCGATGTCTGTAGGTGCATGTGTGTACATGTATTTGTATGTGTGTGTACGCATGCATTTCTATGCATGTGCTTAAGACTACATGTATCTGTGTATACATATGTGTACGTGTGTGTGCCATGACCAACTTCTGGGTGAGCTATCTAGTTTCTGTTACTTGTATCACAGGATGATACTCATAATCATAAATTAAAATTGACTCCTAAATCTTTAATACTCAATTAAAACGAAAGTAAATCCTAGAAGTTGGAAGGAACACAAAGCATCTACTCTCTTTCCTTACCCCTTTTACCCTAAACCGTAACCCTATATGCCAGGCTAAGTGGTGCACCTAAAGAAGAAAGTCAGTGAAGAAAGTCAACACTTCCAGAGACCTCATTAACTACCTAGCTCTTCACACAACTGTGTGCTCACACGCACACTCTCTGTGATGTCAGCGCATTAGAACGTCAGCTCTCAGACAGGCAGGCGGGCTGTTTGTCATTTGAGCACTCCTCCAGCTGCTGTCAGGTCTCACAAGAATGGAGGACCCCTAGAGCAGCACTCCGGCATCACGTACATATTCACATGCCCAGAGCTTGTAAAAATGCAGATTCTCAGAAATCCGGTTCCCTAGGATGTACAGGGACCAGAAACTGGCACTTGCAATAGGGGTCCTTGGGAGTTCCAATTCTAGTGGCTCAGAGAACCATTTCTTTCTCTCTCTCTCTTTTTTTTTTTTTTGAGAAATTTTAAATTGGATTATCTCTATGCAACTCCTTTCTCAACATTATTCAAGACTAAGATGGAGAATGATTTAACTCTAGAAACAATTATTTATTCAAGTAACAATGTTATTTGAAAGGTACTGGTTACATGGTAGAAGTCTCACCTTCCAGACACGCCCATCATGGTACCAACTTTAGAAAGGGAAAGGTTGCCAGGACCTGTGAGTTAAAATAAATGTCATAAAATTTACAGACAATAACAATGTTACTTTTACTTAATTACATTTTACAAACTCACTTGGACTTTGAAGCTGTTGGGTGGGAGATGAAGTGCTGAAAAATTTCTTAACGTGGTCATTTTTCAGTACGTGAGAAGGTAATGAAGCCAAATACCTAAAAATTAAACAAAGGGGTTTATTTGCATTAAAATATTACCAAAAACTGACTGCAGAGAAATTTAACTTTTCAATTAAGAGAAATATACACTAGGTCAAGTAGTAAAACAGTAGTCCCTCTATCTATATTCATTCTGATTTAACTCAATTTAACCTTTACTGTGACTCGTACTATTTCCCCATGCACCTTCTGTCACTTACACCGTATCAGATAGCATGAATCAAGCCTTCGAGGGCCCACTATACGGTCAGTGAGGCGTAACGTGAACGCAACCCATGCCATCGTAATCACTAGGAACCTGTAGCCACTGTGCTGCAACTGCGTCTCAGGTGCTAAGGTGTCGGTGCCCATTCTGGAGCCCAGGTAGCAGGCCTTCTCCTCCCTGCACATTTATAAAACCAGGATGCCAGGAGAGTATCCAGGGTCCAGAAACACTTGGCTTAGGAGACTTTTCTATTAGGCCCTGGATCAGTCTTAACTTTCAGCTACAGGGCAGAAATAGTAATCAGATATAATTTTATAAGACTGTCAAATTACATAAAATAGCATATACATTTTCTTAATTTATTGATTTTAGAGAGAGGGAGAAAAAGAAACATTGATTTATTTTTTTTAATTTGATCTTTATCGTATTTTTTTCCATTACCATTTAGCCCTCTCATACCTCCCCCTCTCCCAAGTAATCACCACACTGTTGTCCATGTGCCTAAGTCCTTTCTCCTTTTTGTTCAATCCCTCCACCCCTTAACCTCTTCCTACCAACTAGCTGTCATATGCTCTCCACCTATGAGTGTGTCACCATTGTTCTGCTTATTTATGCATTCAATGGTTACTTCTTGGATGTGCCCTGACCAGAGACTGAACCCACAACCCTGGCATATCAGGACAACACTCTAACCAACTGAGCTACCCAGTCAGGGCAAGTACCACATACTTTGAAATTCCTTTGCTCGTATCCTCAAAATCACACCTAGGTTATCAAGAGACTTCAAACTGAGCATAACAGATGAAAATCCCTAGAAACAAAGTAAACACGCAAGCCATTGAGAGTAACGTATGATGTCAGGAGCTCCTCAGATGACCAGGCAGCTCATGTCTGGACCTGCCTGGCCCTGCCCACACTGCAGACGTCCACCGGCCACCACTGAGCCACCAGAAGGGCTGCTCCCTATGGCCCTGGGGTGGGGTGAAGAGCATTACCTCAAGTCCGCTTCCAGATCTATGTGGTTTCGCTCTACATAAAATGAATCTGGGCCAGCTAAGCAAGGAATGAATTTCTCCAAATTTTCTTCAGGGTATAGCTGAGATAACTGAAAGAAATGGAAAGCACAGGCAGTACATTAAAATTCATTTCATAAAACCAGAACTCTTCCATGTAAGAAAAACTTGGGCAGGTATTAGACAGTGACACCTGATAGTACGATACAAAGTATCATTCTTTTAGCTACTTCGGGGTGCCACATCTACTTAGGATGTAGAAAGCCACAAAAGAACATAACACTCCCATCGTAACATCAAGAAATATCTTGATATTCTATATAATCATACCCTTCCTTGAGCCCAGAGAGCTGAATGTAAGGCTACCACCTGAACTGAACTGCATGAGGGACCTGTCCCTTCCAAGAGAAACAGGACACCTGAACTGTCTCAGCTGTGACAGGGCAGTAGGTGGAGGTGGCCGCCATGTAAGCAGGTAGAAGAGACTGGCAAAATGGACACATTCCCACAGCCTGAGAGTGAGCCAGACATCCATCAGCCAGGCCCCAGACACAAGGGGACTGTACCCTCATTCCTGAGCTCTCTTCCACAGGCAGACTGGCAAGAGCCTCCACAGGTGGCACAGGTATGAGCTGGCTTCCCCTGAGGGTCAGGCAGGAAATCCTGTGCTTTTCCTCGGAGCCTTCACTCAATCCACAACAAAAGTCCTTAAACTGCTGCGGGAGGAACAAGACTGCTCCTGCTCCCAGAGCCCCCCAAGTTGCTGCGAATCAATACGTTCCTGCCTCTGGGGGTGGGGGTAGGATGTCTCTGGCACCAGGCTACAGGCAAAGATACCCTGGCTTGCCAGGGAGGTAAAAACAAAACCCCTCTAATCTCAAGGAAAGGGCCTACCTGGGTGGAAGACCCTGCAAAATCACAAAGCAGAGGTCAGCTGCTGCTGGGGAATGAAGGGTGGAGATGCTGAGAAAGCCCCTACCAAAGGCCTTGCACTTGCACCTAAGGCTGGACCAGAAGGAGAGAGATTTCCCCCATCAAAGTCCATCACCAGGCAACAAGTAACAGCTGTCTCCTGAGGCGGTGGTGATGGTGGTGGTGGTAGCGGTGGTGTGGGGGCATCAGAGCGGTCAACAGAGTAGGGAGACCCCCCTCTGTGCCACAGTCATGTAAGACTGCTGAAAGCTGAGTGTGACGCAAGACCACTGAGAACCTTCCTACACTCCAGGACCTGCTCAAGGCTCAAGGTACCAGCAACTCTTTGCTGGAGAAACTGGAAGCCTGTGGTACATGGACAGTAACCACAGTAACAACAAAACCAAACCCAGCTCAACCCCTGACTGAAGCAACACGAGGACCCCACTGATGGCCTGACAGAGCAGCAGCATGCCCATTTATTTCCAGGCACAACACTACTTCCCCCAGTCTCTGTATTTTCTACACGTGATTCCTAACATCCAGTCAAAAATTGTAAGGCATACCCCAAGAAAAAGAGAGAATAAAAAACCTGTCAATATAATCATCAGAACCAGACTCAAAACTAACTTCGATGCTGGAACTATCCAACAGGGACTTTAAAATAACTATAATTAACATAATAAAAGATTCAGTTAAAAAAAGAGCATCATACATGAACAATTAGAAAATTTTGGCAGAGATGGAAAGTTTATTAAAAGACATGTCAAATAGAAAAGAGAGGGAAAAAAACAAATTAAAAAAAACAAGAAAACCATGGTATCAGAGATGAAGAATTCGGCAAATGTTAACAGGCTCAGTAGCAGCCTGAGCTGAACTGAGGAGCAAAGTCAACAAACTGGAAGACAGGGCAACAGAAACTATCCATATTGAAACAGTGAAACAAGTAAGAAAAACAATAAGCACCCAAAACCTGTGAAGAATATCAAAGGTCCCAGTACATGTAACTAAAGTCCAGGAGAAGTACAAGTGAGTGGGGCAGAGGAAATATCTGAAGAGATAATGGATAAGCATTTTCCAAAATTAATGAAAAGACAGCAAACCAGACCTCCAAGAGTGCCAGAGAACCCAAAGCTGGGTGAATACAAGCCACTGCAAACACCCAGACAAAAGGCCAACGCAAGGTCAGAGTTCCCGCCAGCATCAGGGAGTCCAGAGAACTGTTCTTTCTTTTTTTTTCTTTCCAACAAAATGAGAGGACAGGCACAAGGGAGAGGAAATTTAGTGTTCTATATGTTACAGAGGAAAAGTGAGCTCCAGGGAGGGTCAGTGGCCCTAGAGAAAGGCACTGTGGCCTTCTTGGATGCCTGACAGGCCAGCTGGACAGGAGAATCAAACCACCTTTTGTCCAAGCTTTTAAACCAGGGTCCACCAATGGGATTTTCCCTTAGAGGATTACAATCAAACCTCGGTTCTCAAATGCCTTGGTTCATGAACGATTCGGTTCTCGACCAAGCTGTTCACGGAAAAACATCTTGGTTGTCTAAAAAACTTTGGGTGTTTATTCTTGACCCAACAACCCTTCCAGGCTGACACCAGCGTGATCAGTCACATGTCTCTCAGGTGACAAGGGAGATTCTGCTTTTGAACCAATCACTTCTCAAACAGTTTTCTGGAACGAATTAAGTTCAAGAACTGAGGTTTCACTGCATAGCCTTGATTTTATAATGAAAATAAATGTAAGACTCACTTTGGAGACACTTTAGATACATGTAAGTAAGTATGTATGTACGCATGTACATGTGTATATATGTAGGTAAAGAGGTATTTATTTAGTAGTGGAAGCTTTTGTTCAAATAATATTTGTTGAATCAACCCTAAAATGAACAGGAAAACCCAACGTGTCAAACAGGTAAAGGTGGGACGAGGTGAAGTCTCTCCCTCAGCCTCTGCTGAAGAGCAACCAAACCAAACCAAGCCAAGCACTCTCAGTCATCTGTGCAGCCGCATCTTCTGCCTCAGCTCATTCCCAACAACTGGGAGGCGTCCAGACTGGCATCGCGGACCGTGCGTTTACTGCTGCACTCCATTAGACACAGACCTTGGACTTCCTGTGGACAGGCGCGAGCTCTAGGCACGCACTCACTATGCTAGCTGAAGGAAGCCGTCCACTGAACTCACTCTGCAGTATTACCAACCACAGGGAACCAGAGCCTTCTCATTTTTAGAAGAGCCCTTAATCACCTTACCTTTGAAATAAATTCAGTCACTTCAGAGGAAGATTTGGTTACGGATGTTACTGAAGAGTCAGACCACAAGACCTTAAAAACAAACAAACAAACAAACCTTAAAAACAGACACCACATACGTAATCCACAGCATGCTTCTCCAGGCATTCTTGAGGGCACAGGTGTCATGGACACAACAGGCCCTAGTGTACCGTGCGTCTTGTGAATGGAGCATTTACACATCCACTGACTTGTTAGAGAAAGAGCACTCACTCAGGTCCAAAGCTTAACTTTGTCTTTTGTGCAATTATTCAAATATCGCCAAATTACTCAAGCATGGAGTCTAAGGTCTGCCCCTCAAAGTTCTAACAAGTCACTGACAACTACGGCTCATGACACCATATGTATTGCCCTCAAGTGGACTTCTTCTCAGGTCAGTGTGCACGACTTTGGATGCAAATCAAGAAGTTACTAGAAATCAGCCCTGGCACCCACACAGTAAATGCTTGTACGTGCCCCTGCCCTCAGGAAGCTCACAGAACTGGGGGCCTGATGGGAGTAAATCTGTCACAGGCCAGGGCATCAATACTCAACAGCAGAGACAATTTTCCCTGGTGAGGCGGTGTAGGAAGAATTCGGGGAGAAAACATCAGAAGAAGGGCTTTCTGGAAGAAGTTCCACAATGGCTGCTATGCCAAGAACTGATTACTCATGTCCGTTTTCCCTTGCCTGCGTGTACGACGATGGGCAGTTTGTTTCATTTCTTCATAAATGAAGAAATGTCAGTCTCCTCAAACAGACTAAGCTCCCTGGGGAAGAGGGCCAGGCCTTTTTCTTCCGTTTTCTCTCCACGTGTCTCACAGTGTTTCCCCCTCAGGTGCCAGATGAGCATTAGCCGAAGCGGGGTGGCACCTATGAACACCATCAGAGGGCTTTTCTGCATGAGAAAAGCGCGAGCTGAATTCAGATGGGCAAGGAGGAGGCCTGCTAAAGGCACGAGGCAGACGAAGAGGACAGAATGCGATGACAGGGAGGCAGGGGCCAGAATAAGAAAGGTTCAACCACGAAATAGGAACTTTACCCTAAAATCCGAAAGAAGCCACTGGACAGTTTCAAGTCGGGAAATAAAATGACCAAATATGTTGTCTTTTACTACCAAAAAGAAAGCACTATATTTATACTGATTTAGAGCAAATAGACCCTGGAGATCTCAAAAACGCCTTCTGCCCCCCCCCCCGCACCCCACCCCCGACCTGCCCTCACCCTGCATGCTGCAGGTCTGCGCTGGCCTGGAAGGACTGCCGTCTCCCCTCTCGTCTGCTGAAGTCCACATGGGTCCCCTTCTATTTCAGTACTTGTCACACTGCACAAAAATTACTAAGGCATTTGTTTTATCAAGACTCCATTAAATACAAGCTACCTAAGGAAAAGGACCATCTTCATCTTTGAATTCCCAACGCCTACAGGAGTTCACCAATAAGGCAATAAGGCAAGCACTGGCATTCTTTGAACAAGCTTGCCTTGCCATCTAAAAACTATCTACACTAAAAGGAAAACACCCAAATTGTTTTTGTCTAAAACAATCAAACCTTACAACATTAAAAAGAAGTGTGGTGGTGGTAGGTGGGGGGCAAGCAGCTTCCCACACACACACAAGGAACATCTATAATGTAAAGTGAACACTTTCCAGTCATTAGATGTGTGAATCAAAGCACTGTTGGCATCTCCTGTGATGTGGAAAATTTGTCTTTTCCTTAAGATAATAATGTTCTAGTTTGAGTCTTTTCTCTCTTTCCTTCCACATTCACATCCCATGCATGAGTGCATCCTAACCCAACTAAAACATGAAATCCAACACCCAGAGAGTACGGGCAGCATGCACAGACCACTTTATACTGAATGGACAATCTTCATCCCCAACAATTATGTACTTTAAATAAGTACAACTATCGTAGGTTGTCTGCTCCTGATACACTTTTCTTTTACTTCCAAATGGAGTTGATATTTCAGCTGAAGGCAGACAGGAAGCCAAGGCCTGGAAATAAGAACTCATTTCCAGGCTGGGTTCAGCACTGCTGTGCTCTGCAGAGGATGCAGGATTATTTCGCCCTCACATCCTCTGCCTCATCTGCCAACCCATTCCCCTGTACCAGATGAAGAGAGAGGCCACAGAGGGGCATGGATATGACAGAAAAGCCCCACATCACACCATGTGCTAGAGAGATGCCCTGTCAAATCCCCAGGTGGCATAAATTACAATCAACCCCATTACTTTATGTACCAAGAAAACATGTTCCCAATCAAGTTATGGCACATTATTTTCCTACCACTTAATCAAAGAGTTACTTGGCCTTACTGAGACAGGTCTAACACATCTTAAGCATACACAAAAAGCAAACTATGCACAAAACAGCTACATACTTAGGATCTCTTCACACTGAAGAGTATAATTCTAACTCACTTTTCACCTTGATCATGTTTTTCCACACAGCATCACGTTCCAAAGCATGTGGAGTGACATTTTTTTTCACCCTACACAAAACCCGCCAGCCAGAATCCCCTTCACACTGCTCATGCCACACCCTAAGGTGAGCGGGAGACCCAGTGCCACCACACCTACTGCCAGGCTTCTAAGAATCCCAAACCAACCACAAAGATGGGCAAAACAGTCACACAGGACAAGGCAGCCTGGAGGAAGCACAGACCAAGCATGGAGAAGAAAACTTTAAAAGTAAAACTGTCCTTAATATTCTTCATTAACTAAGAAAGCAAAACCAAGGACAAGATGCTATGAAAAAAGAGTTGTCACAGAACAAGTAGTTTTTGAAATTAAACATAGGATAGCAAAAGTGAAATGAATTCAATTGAAAAGATGAAAGATGTGGTAATCTTCCATAAAGTAGATCACACACACACACACACACACACACACACACACACACACAAAAATCAAAGGGAAAGAAAATAGAGGGGGAAAAGACAACAACAAAAAACCTAAGGACCATTCTTGAGACCCAACATACAGATAACAGAGTTCCAAAACAAGAAAAGAGAAAAATGGGGCAGAGGAAATCAAAAGGACTGGTACAAGAAAAAGTCGCTAAATTAATGGATATGAGTTTTCAGATTAAAGGGCCCACTGTATCTCAGCATATGATGACTACAGACCTACACCCAAGCATGTCTCCGAGAAATGTGCAAACACTTGGGACTAAGAAAGTTCTGAAAACTGCTAGAGACTGAAAAACAGGTCCAAAAGCAGGATCATCGGGAACTAAAATAGATTTCTGATTCCCAACAGCAACACTGCAAGACAGTCAATAATCAGTGCTTCCAAAGTCCTAAGGAAAAAGATGCCCAATTTAGAACTGTATTCTAAATGTCAGGATGAACAGATAAAGGCACTTCCAGACATGAAAAGTCTCATAAACTGTACCTCCCAAATACCCTTTCTAAGAAACAACCAGATTAACTACTAAACCAAGACCAATTTAAGACAAAAGATGACCTACGACCCCAGAACATGGGACCAGAGCTGGGAGGGAGGAAGGAACCTCCAGGTGATGATGACAAGGGCCCCCATGATGAGAACTGCATGCAGGGCTGAGGAACTTGAGTCCAAGTCGGAGCAGAGCCACAGCTCCAAAGACAAAACTAATGGGAGACCAGACACATCTCAACGAGGGGAGCTGCAGACACCTAGGGGGAAAACCTTAGGGGTGAAGCCTTTTTGTAAGCACTTGCCCCTGCACACACACACACACACACACACACACAAAAACAAGCAAAATGAGACACATAACTCCAGGGAAAACACAACGCTGGAATGAAAAGCACTAAGTACACATCATATGGCTCCAATACCAACAATCTTCACATAGTCACACTAATTATGATACAACCAATGAGCATGTATCAAAAGAAACAGTTCCCTGAGACTCCAGGCAGCATATGCAGAATTACTGGACTCTTGAAACTGTGTGTATGTGTGTATCCAATGAAAACAAAATTTAAAAAGTAGTCACCAAGGCTCACCCTTTGCTAATACTGATAAAATATTCAGAGCAATTAAGATTGTTTAGAGATGAAAAATTAATTTTTAAAGAAAAGATAAAGCACTATAATAGATATAATGTCTAGGTTCTTAAGGAAAATGACATAAAAATAATTCTTTTTAATTCACAGTGTTCCATACTTCCTCTTAAGTCAATAAAGCTCTACAATCTAGTAGGTGCTTCAAGGGTTTGGGCGGTCTTTTGACATTTTTTCCCCTCCCTTTCCTTCATGTGTAATAACTAAAGAAAATGTTTTAAAAACTCCTTTTAGTTATTCTCATTTCTCAATAGTGATTTTGGAAAATCTGGTAACATTTGGACATTTCACACATACATAGTTACATACTGATTTTATTCTATCACTTGCTTCCTATCTACTGATCTGGTTTCCTCAGTAACTAGTAACTAGCAATTACAACTTCAGCAAAAACAAAACCATCTCCACGGAAGAGAAAACTCAAGATTCCTATTTGTAGTCCATTTGTGTATTTTGAAATCACCTTGATCTGGGGTTAGATCTTCCTATAAAACAGTAACCTTTAATTTGTATCCTGGAAAACAATGATCCATAAACGTCAAAACTACAGATAAATAAGGCTGAGAAAATTGGTGGGACAGAGAGTCATTGATTTCCCCCTGAATAAGTGAAGGCTTTCAGAAAAAATATTTCACTGAGTCCTTCCATATTCTTAGCAACGAACTGTCACACCTCATTGAGGTTGGCAGACACTCTTAGTAAGATTTTTTTATTGTTCTGGTCACAGTATAATAGCTATTTATTTCCACATACAAAGGACAACCTATGTAAAAAACTCTTTAATCTTGATTCATTAGGGTTCTGTGGACAAAGGGCAGGTAATTTTTATAAACAAGTTTTATTAACTTAAAACTGACATCAAACTGTACATATGAGGTCTGTCCAGAAAAAGTCCAGTGATCGTTAAGAACCATTTGCACCACGTCAATGTAACCTGGCAGCCAAGGAAAGTGGACTGGAATGAGCATGTGTGAACAATGACAACTGCACTGTACTAGTCAATGGGGGTAGCAGATGCCACTGAGTGAGCACATGTACTGAGTGGCTGTCACATTCAAAATGACCAAGTGAGTAGAGCAACGAATTTTGCAGCAAATTTTGTGTTAAGCTTGAACATTCCCCCACATAAACGACTGGGATGATTCAGAAGGCCACAGTTATGGGCAACTGGTGATTTACAGCTTCCCCACAACAACGTACCTGTTCATGCATCGTGTCTTGTAAAGAGTTTTTTGATAAAATTATCAAATCACCCAGGTGACTCAGCTCCCCTAGAGCCCCGACTTGGTGCCCTGAGACTTCTGGCTTTTCCCAAAACTAAAATCACCCTTGAAAGGGAAGAGATTTCATACCATCGATGAGATTCAGGAAAATACGATGGGGTAGCTGATGGCACTTGGAAGAACTGTGTGAGGTCCCAAGGTGCCTACTTTGAAGGGGACTGAGGCATCATTGTCCTGTGTATCGTGTACCTTCTTCAATAAATGTGTGCATTTTTCATAGTACATGGCTGGACACCTTCTGGACAAATCTCATATTTCAAGGGCACAAACTGATGTTTCAACATGTTTACACCCATTATGAAACTATCACGCCAATCAATATAATGAACATATACTTCACCCTTAAATTTTCCTCCTGCCCCTCACCCCAGGAAGCCCTGATCTGCTTTCTGCCACTGTTTGCATTTTCTAGAATTTTATGTAAATTAACCTTTTTATTTATTTATTTATTTTTTGGTGGGGTGGGGGAGACTGGTTTCTTTCACACAGCACATCTAAGTCTCATCTGCATTAGTGAGTGTGTCGACATTTCACTCCTGGTCGGTCACTCTGAGCAGTGCTCCATGGTACGAGTATGACACCATGGTTTGTTTACCCATTTTCCTGTGGAGGATACTTGGAGTGTCACAAGTAAGGCTGTTATGGACGTTCATGCACAAATCTTTGTATGAATACATGCTTTCATTTCCTATGGGTAAATACCTAGGAGTGGAATTGATGAGTCATATTTTAGGAGTATGTTTAACTTTAAAAAAACTATCAAACTGTTTTCCAAAGTACCTGTACCATTTTACACCACCACCCATAGTGTAGGAGCGTTCCAGTTCTTCCACATACCTGCCAACACTTGGTATGGTGAGTCTTTTTAATTGTAGCCATTCTAATGGGCATCTAGTCTTATCTCACAGTGGTTTTAATGGGTATTTTCCTAACGACTAATGATGCTAAACATCTGTTCATGTGTGCTCTTTGACATCCATACGTCTTCCTTGGCGAAGCACCTGTTCAAATCTTCAGCTCATTTTTTATTGGGCTGTTTTCTTATTGAGTTTGATAGTTCTTTATATACTTTGAATACAAATCATTTATCAGATATGTAATTTGCAATCATTTTCTCCTAATTCATGCCTTATCTATTCATTTTCTTAACAGTGTCTTTCAAAGAGCAAGTTTTAAATTTTGATGAAGTCTAATATATTTATTTTGTATCTTATGGATATTTTTGGTACTGTATCCAAAAAACCTTTGCCTCATTTACGTCACAAAGTTTTCTCCTATGCTTTCTTCTAGAACTTTTGTAGCTTTAGGTTCTACATATAAGTCTAAAATCAATTTTAAGTTAATTCTGTATAAGAGGTGAGACTTGGTTAAGGTTCCTTTTTTTGTATATGAGTATCTGTTCCAAAACCATTTGTTGAAAAAAATCCTTTCTTTATTGAGCTGCCTTTATACCTTTGTCAAAAATCAATGGACCATTTACATCTGAGTCTAATTCTGGACTGTGTTCTGTTCTGATCGATACCTCTACCCTTTCAGCAACGCCGCAGTGTCAGGGTTCCTGTAGCGTAACAGGAAGTCTTAAAACTTTCAGGAAGTGTGAGTCTTCCAACTTTTTCTTCTTTTCCAAATTGTTTTGACTACTCTATAGTTCTTTCTACATAAGTTTTAGAATCAACTTGATTTCTAAAACACAAAATCCTACTGGGACTTATTCTTGAGGGGCCATTAAACTGATGGAAAGTTTAAAGATGTGTTGTCATCTCCTCATATGATCTGATGGCAGCTAGCCAAAGTGACTGCAGTGAAACCCCAGGAGCTATAAAACCATATAGAGGTTCCACTTTTCCTCCATGTGAATAATACACATCTGCATCCTATAAGAAGCTGCTTATTTAAAAGTAGAAGACTTCAACTCACCAGGCACACAAGCACACAGTTTAAACAGCACAAATTAATGGTGTGTTTTTTAAATAAGATAATTTTTGAAGTGTTGATTATCTTTCCTTTGTGCCATGAATACCATCCAGCAAATGCAGTCTGGACTATAAATTCCTTTGGGCACATCAAGTTCACACCTCAAAAGAACCGACAGCTGGACTGCTGGGTAGTGAAGGACACTTTCCTGAACACAAGAATACTTTCAAAATCATTTATCACACATCAGGAAAAGTCAGTTTTTCAGACACTTCAGCTTACTCACTGGAGTAAAGACATCTTCGATCAAACACCTAACCCCCCCATGTGACAGGTATCAATGTCAGCACTAAGCACAAGTCCCTGGTCTAATACAGCAGCCTCACAGCTGGGACTGGCCTGAGGGCCCCAGCTCCAGGCTCCTTCCGGAGCTGTCCAGCTTGCTTTCAGAGGACTCCAGCATGGGCCCCCATCCCCGCCAGCCTGCTGCTGTCTCTTTCTCCTAATCATAATCCCCTTCTCCGAGGAGAAGCCATGAGAGGCCAAGTGTCTTCTTTGCCAAAGCTCATTTTTTTTAGTGAGCAGCTGCAGACGATTGTGTTGTATATGGTTCCTGCGTCTCACGCTGTGTAAGCCCGATTCCCTGACACAAGTAACAGGACTGAAGATGGGGGCAAATCAAAGCCCAGATGATCAGATGGACTGTGAGTGGGGCCAACCATTCCAGAGACACTCCACGCTCAGCAGTCTCCCGATGCTAGCCCCTGTAGAGGCAGATGATGATTGTCAAGTGCCCTTCAGGGAAAACCTGATGGCGAAAGGCAGAGAGCAGAGGAGAAGGGATAGCATGTCCAGGTCCGGGGACTTGCTGGGCTCCCAATGCCCACTAGGCCTGGAAGATGCTGGGATTCTGAGGTTCTCTGGGTGCTAAGACTCGAGTGCTAGTTGCAAGCTTTAACAATCTCCAAAACCTAACTTAAGTCTTTCCTGTACATTTTGAAAAGTCATCTATAGCTAACAACTGATTCTCCCAATGCAGTACCTCCCAAATCAAAGGAAGATTTTGTCCTTTTAGTGGAAAATGTATTTAAAGTATTTTGAATCAGCCACACTCTGAAAAACTAGTAAACTTCACATAGTATACAAACTACTGTATTTTGCCAGGTATAATATGCAGTTTTTTGCCCAAATTTTTGAGGGAAAAATAAGGGTGTGCATTATACATGGGTAGTACCTGAAATATCTTGTATATGTTCTTGTGTTCTATTATTTTTTATTACATAAAATGTCTTGTACCATACTGTTAGAAAATAAATGCTAAAATCCCTTTACTATACAAAAAACAAGTATCTAAATATAAATAAAAAATTGAATAAAAATTAAAACAAAAGACTTTTTTCCTGAAAGTTTGGGCCAAAAACATGGCTGTGCATTATAGACAGAATACATTATACACGGCAAAATACGGTAGATACTCACTAGTAAACTGCACTTAGTATACATACTAGATACTAAGCAGAAGGTTTCACTCCTGAGAACATTCCCCAATAATGTGGGAAGCAGATTTTCCTTAACAATCAGTATTCAGGTGCATGGTTAAAAGAGACGCTCACACAACCACTGCTGGGCAAGTAATAGAAATTCATCTCCCAGCCTCTTCCATAGCTAAGTGGGACCAAGAAACTAATCATGGTCAACAAAACATAAATAGCATCAATTAGCTGCTTTTAAGAATGTTCCTTAAAGAAAGATAAAACCTTTCCCCTTCTCTTCATGCTGTATTTTGCTATGTGGAATGAAAATGTGAGGACAGGAGCCCTAGCTGCCAGCCTGGGCCATGAGGCTAAGGTTCACCTCCTAGGGTTGTCCAAGCAGTTAGCTGGAGGAAGCCTGGACCCTAGAAATTTTTGAAAGCATAACTGCCATACCAACACCAGGCCACCTCCCTGTTGTTTCAGACACTGTCACTGAGGGTCTCTAACCCTAATATGCATTGCATCTCAATTTTTAAGATTTGCCACTTCAGCCAACTTATGTAACCAACTACCAGCAGCTGAGCATATCAGTCTACAGAATGTTCACCATACAGACCAAGAAGCATTTGTCATCTAGTGGGTACAGAAGAACAGCTTTTGTTTGCAGGCTTTTACTGTTTCCAGACCTTGTGCTGAGTGCTCTGAAGGGGCTGTCTCCTTTAATTCTCCCCCAAACCCCTCCTCCTTCACTGACTGGAGGTGTTGGGGCACAGATGTTCAGCATTGCCCTTAGTCACATGGCCAACAGGGACAGGACTGGACTATTAATGCCAGGCAGTTCTAGAGCCCAGGCCCCTCCCCCTCATGGAGGCCACTGAGGTCATGGAGTGAGCACCCTGTGGGCTGGAAACCCAACAAGTCCCATCCTGGAGGGGGCCCACCCCAGGGCTGAGTCCCAGCTTTCTCTCTCCCACAGCACTGACAGTGCTTTGCAAAAAGGCCCATCTTTTATTTAGATATATTTAGATAAATAAAAGTATCAATTCATGGTAAATGTTTCTTTCCTATCCCTCAGAGGAGAAAAGGGAAAAAAAACTTAGCATCTTACCTCAAAGGAACATTCAACATTTCTTTCATTTTTTTTGTGTGATAATCCCTTCAGGTCTATCTTTTCAACACTCACTGCAAAAGTAAAAAAAAAAACAAAACAAAACAAAACAATAAACACAAAAACAACAAACAACAAACAAAATTATAAAAATGAAATAAAATCTTGAGGTACATATTATTTTATTTAGCATTTGATGTTTTAGCAATTTTCAAAATAAGGCTCTCAACGCCCAATGCTGCTCAGTCTCTTCTGCGGTGTGTTCACCTGGAATGAGAAACTCAAGAGGAAGGCAAAAATCTGTCACGCTGAGGAATGGAGGGTGAATTTAAAAGTAAAGCAAGAAAAACAGGCAAAAAATAAATACAAATTATAGGAAAGGAAGAGAACAGTGCTTGGAAAGAGAACATAAGTTTATTTGAATACACAAGAATATGAATACTAATTATAACGAAGATTAGTTATGATCTGTTCCAATTTCTGAAAAACTAAGATTACATTTTCTACTGTTACTGTTTCAGACAGAGCTGCCCAGAGCCTCCTATTGAATCTTCTTGTCAACAGAGCACAGCCTCGTCCTTCTCTGACAGGGCATGCCTAGAGGTGGGCGGGCTGGCGGATGCGGAAGAAACAGTGAAGACTCCTAATGCTGCTTTAGAGAGCATACATACTGAGGGTGGTCAGGGACTGGCTGCACAGACTGACAATGACAAAAAAGACAAACCACCGTTAAGAGAGAGTTCTAAAGTCATCAGTGTCTTCATACTGCCCTTCTCACACATGTGAGCATATTCTTTTCTGCTCAAAAATGGAATGATACATTAGACTCATCTTCCCCCATTAATTTTTACTATTTTTAGAGGACATATGGCAGTGTTCTGTGAGGATTTACACAGATCTTTCAACCCAATTGTCCAATATGAAATACTCAACTTACCAAAACTATTGTTACAATTCCCGCAGATGCCTGATCTCCTGGCCTGCCACACCAGTGTTTCCCAAAGTATTCTCCAAGGAGCACCAGTTGTGTAAGATGTTCAGGGCCACCCCTGAACACCTTCATAATCAAAAAGTTTGGAGGAAAAATCTGAAAAACTCCTTGTAGACTATCTATGTACATCAGCAAATTATAGGCTCTGAGAAGCCATGCAACAAATAAATCTTTTTAACAACAATTCCCCAGTTATCTGGGGCCACAGAACTCTTTCTTCCCTAGTACATATGAACATCCCAGAGAAGACAAACTACTCTGTATAACATGCTTTGGGGAGGTTCTAACCCTGCACTACCCAATACTGTAGCCACTAACCACATGTGACCATTTAAATTTGTATTCATTTCAACTGAACAAAATTCAAATCTAATTCTTCAGCTGCACTAATCACATTCTAATGGTCAACAACTCTGTGGGGCTAGTGGCTACCATACCATACACACGGACACAGAACGTTCAGTCATCAGACAGTTCTACTGGACAGTGCTGTTTCAAGCCAGGGGCTGACAAACTGCAGGCTGCCCTTCGCCTGTGGGTATAAATGGTTTTATTGGCACGTAGCCATACCATTTGCTTACATATCGTCAATGGCTGCTTTCCACCCACCAAAGCTGAGCCACTGCATGCCTCCCAAAGCCAAAAATACTTACTATCTGGATCTTTGCAGAAAAAAATTTGCCAGGCTCTGCTCTAAACCAACAATTGTTCATTCATCAACATGTCTTATGAAGTTCCTGCTATGGACCAGGTCTCCTTCTAGGGGCTGGGTATACAGCAGTGAACAAGACAGGTAGGTTGTTGTGCTCATACAGTTCCAGTCTGAAGGGGAAAAGACCCTTCGCTTGCTAAATTATTCTCTCATAAACTTTCCTAATTTTGTCGATTTGCATCAGGGTTCATATACATCTTGGGAGATACTTGAACCCATTTGGTTTAGTGTATTTTAAGTTTAAAACAGCACCTTACAGGAAGGAATTACTCTAAAAAATAAGAATGTTTCCTTTCTGGCAAAACAAAACACTACATTTAGAACTTGTACACCTCCTTATTTTCACTCAAACTACTCACTGTTCCTGTTTGACTTCCTCAGTCAGACTGACAGCAAATAAACAGCTCTTATGTTTTCCCAACCAGTATTTTAAAAAACTTACCCACAATGACATCACTCTAAGCCAGATCTTTAACTTTTTAAACAATAGAGTATATAAAGTCGATGAATACAGAAAAATGTACTCAGCATTTTCCCTGGCCACAGAACACCAATGTGTACCTAAATGTCCCAGAACTAAATAATATTAGGATTTATGGGGAAAAAAAATAACCCTCATCTGGACTGAGAGCAGGAAGTGACTCATATCTGGACAGCAAAATGCGAAAAGCAGATGAACATTATTCAGCTGTTTTGAAATAAAAGAGGCATTTGAACTCCAGGACTAAAATGTTTGTGAGAACTCTTCAAAATCATCACCAACCGACATGGTGCTCTGTTATCAGCTCTGTACGTACAAGGAGCTGCTGCAGTGGCTCTAGCCACCTGGGCAGCCCTGGACCAAATAAATGGTTTAAAAGTTCTGCTACAGTGAATTCTCTTCATGTTGCCCCGAAAATAACACCCGCTATTATACAGGGCTCTGAAAATGGGAGAAGGGGAGCCTGCTGGAATGGAAAGGCAGGAGGGCACCTGCCAAATGATTTTCTGTAGCAGATTAACAGTAGTAACAGTGGCTAATGTGGAGAGCTGGATTATGAGATATCTAATTAAGTTTCAAAGATGTTTAAGCATGTTCTCAGTTTTGGAGCTATATTAAAGACCACAGTTATAAAAACAAAACTATGAAAAAATGCTTATAATATCAACTGAAAGATTATAAATGGTATGTGAAACATGATTATAGTTGTTTAAAATATAAAAGAAAGACAGACCAAAAATAAATCATCAAAAATAACAGCAATGAGCCCTGACGGGTGTGGCTAGTTGGTTGAGCAACCTGCAAAGCCAAAGGTTGCCAGATGGATTCCTGGTCAGTGTTATGCCTGGGTTGTGGGCTGGTTCCAGGTTAGGGCGCATGTGAGGGGCAATCAATTGATGTTTCTCTCCCTCTCTTTCTCCCTCCCTTCCTCTCCTCCAAAAATCAATCAATCAGTCAGTCTCTTTAAAAAATCATAGCAATGATAGGAATAACTATGATTGGTGGTGAAATTATAGGTAGCTTTCCCAAAAAATTTCTATAATGTGGCTTCATAATGTTAAAGTGTACATCTATATGCATACATATACCTACTTATAATCTGTTTAAAGTCTATTGCTAGATAAAATGACCCCCCTCTCCTTTTCACCTCCCTGGTCAATCCTGCAGACTGTCATCTACCGCCACACAGCAGTCCCACTACCTTCTGGAGTACAAGCAAACGTGTGTAAATTTTAAGGGCTACATAATCAGTCCGTCATCTGAAGGGACAGAACAGAGTGAAAGGTGACTGTAAAGACAGGATTTGAGAAAAGACTCAAAGACTGAGATAGCACACTTCTATCTGGCCAGAGACAAGTGAGTCACTGCCAGGAACAGCCCTCTAAAAAGCGGACTGGGAAGGACGGGAACATCCATCAGGGGAGAAACATGGGGAGGGGAAAAGTGGGGCTGGGGTCTAGACTGTGTACAAGCACGTCTATGTAAGACAGATGAAGCTGGGACAAAGGGGTGTGAGGCTAGACCATATGGAAATGAGAGAGAAAAGGATGATTTGCTTTTTCCTTTTTAAAATTTTGTTTGTTCAAATTTTTCTTCTTTTCTTCATTCAAGATGCACACTAGAAACTCTCAGATCTTACAAGATAGGGTAGATCACACAGCCTTTAATAAAATGTATAATTGTATTAAATTTTTTAAATAATTGCATCAATACCTAATTTTAAAAACCAATACACTAATATAACTGAAATAAGAGGGAGAGAAATTTGTGTAAAGAGAAAGTACAGAGGTGTCATAATAAAAGCCCAGGCAAGCAACTGAAAGACCTGAAGCTGGATCAGGCAACCACATGGGGATGGGGGCTGGCAAAAAAGTCACAAATGACTTAGGATGATGATGACTGACCAAGAGGCCCCAAAGCCAGCAGGTGCCAAAGCCAGGACCAGGAACACATTCTCTTCACTTCGGCCCAGGGCACTCCTGGGTAAATCTGACACAGCCTAAGGGCCACTTCTGCTACCAAGTGTCTTCAAAGGATTTATAAGAGCCAACTGTCACATCGGTACTTAAGACACCTATTGCTAATGGCTTTAATATGTTCCAAGAATGAACCACTCTTTTGAAATATTTTCCCTTTCTAAATTTTTCTGGAAAAAACTGCGTGGTTGGTAGTTTTCTGCCAAATATGTTTTTTACTTGATTTCAATGTATCATAATTAAAGTTTAATTTTATATGCCCAATAACAAGAAATCACTTCAAAAATTACCAAAACTATACTAAAATAAATCAGAGTAAAGAAGATATTATTGATAATTGAGGAAAAAGATGAAAAGAAATTTTTCTAGCACACTCTCCTTCTCCTAAGTTCTACACAGTAGAACTCAAGTCTTCATACTTGAAATAAAAAAACTAAATCAGAATATTTAAGATGCTTCTTGCTTTAAAATTTTCTTAGTGAAATCTAGTTTTCATTTAAAAACTGAAAAACTGTATTCTTTAAAAAAGTCACAGCTCAATAACAATGTTTCTAAAATAGCAACTTTCTCACTTTCGTTTACTTGCCTGTGTTAATGGCGATAATTTTTAGAAGCATTACTTCTTTCATCTGTTCTTAAAATGTGAACATTCACTACTATACTGATTAAGCTGATCCTTTTCTACATCTTTTTAGGATATATATCAGGTTATATTTAAAAACTCCATCATATATATTTTTCTTTGTGTTTTTAATCACCTAGCTACCTTGCCTTATCCGATTTGTTAGTTCTCCAGAAACAGAGACAGAAACAAAAGCAGTGCATAACTGAGAGAACACAGCGCCAATACAAGGCATTTCTAAAGTAGCACACCTGGGAAAGGAACACACTCTCCATCTAAGCGCTTAATGATAAGATACTTGAATTTTGGAGCCTGAGGAATTTCACTGATTTATGTATCAGGGACAAATATTTTCTTCAGCATTAGTATGCACTCAGCACAGTACCAGCTATGTGGTAGAACAATTACAGGGTTCAAAGTGGTAATGCTTGAGCTAGAACTCAAAGGGAAGGGCCCACCTGGGCAGAGCGACACGGTGACCCAGGCCCGGGTATGACAGTACATGGTATTTGAATAAGTTTAGTCACAGCGGGAGCCATGACATAAAGATAAGGTGACAGGAAAGCAGAAAGGGGAGGACAGTCACAAGGAAGCAAAGTCACAAACAGGACTAGTCCATCAACCTTGCAACAAGCACAAAAAGAAACTTGGGCCTCCCTGCAGGTCAAGGTAAACTCACAGGCTCTGCAGTCAGCCCGGCTCAGTCTGAAACATGATACTTCCCAGCCCAGTGACCTTGGGCAGTTACTTAATCCAGGAACAAAAGGAATAATGGTTTTCACTTCATGGAAATGTGGTATCAACTAGATGAATACACGCAAACTGTAGGATGGCACCTCAGGTAGTTAGTGCTGTATGACATCAGCTGCTGCCATCAGTGCTGCTTACAGGCTTCCTAAGCAGGGGACCATGACCTAAAATGCTGGAGAGGTTCCTCCCTGCTCAGGAAATGGGCTGGAGAGGTGAACCCACAGGTGGCAGAGCAGACAGAGGCCTGAACCAGGATAGGGGCCCAGAGACAATGAGAAGAAGCTACACCAGCCTTACAGGGCCACATCTGCCAGGACTGTAAGGAGACACCTCAAGAGGGAGAGAGAACTGTCATGGACTTCCAGGTTCTGCCCCAAGTGCCTGAATGCTGGTATCAATCACGAATATTGGAAACCCATTTTAGGGGGTAGCAATTAAAGCAATGACTGCATTCTAAGCATTCAAACCGAGGTACCAGTGAACCGTCTAGGTGGAAACAGTCAGTAACTGGCAGGTTCACAGGGCTTTGAGGTCCAGGAGAAGGGTCTCAGCTGGACTCATTCCTGAATTCAACAACGGATCAACAGTGGCTTCAACACAAGCTCAGAGAAGACTGCTCACACAGTGTGAAGTAGGGGACCGGGAAAGAGCCTGGAAAGCACTGCTGTGTAAGGGGCAGAAGAAGAAGCAATTACAAAGGAAACAAAAGTGAACAGAAAGGCAGGTGGGAAACCAGCTGTGCTGTCAGGAGACCCATGCAGCACACCACACCAGTGCTTATGTATGTCTGATGTTCCACAATTTAAAAATGAAAAAAAAAAACAACAAGGTAGGACAAAGGCTGGAGTGGGGTGATCACAAATGCCAGGTGAAGACAGAGCCAACTTGTTGCCCAACTTGTCACACAAATGTGTGACCTTCCATGAGAGCAGCACGCTGAAGTCAGAAGTCACGGAGAACCCACCCTTCTTCCAGGAAGTAGGCTGTGGGTTGTGGACGTACAGCACACAGGATCATACATGGCAACTTTGGCAGGTCAAGAGAACTACTGTGATGGTTAACAACTTACTTGAAAATGCACCAAAAATGCAGTCTTGATGGATGGAGAGATGGGCGGATAAAGGAGAGGCAAATAAAGTAAAATGAAACTGAAATCTAGGTGGCAGCTATTGACTGTAAAATTCTTTGAACTTTACTATACATTTGAACATCTTCATAATAAAATGTTGAATAAAGAGCCAACAGAGAAATTAAAATTATCAAGACTTCTCAATTACAAATGCACATTATAATTCCCCAAGAAAAATAATATACTACTGGTATTTTAGAATTTAGGCTTTATTGTAATTCTTATCTTATTAGAATTCATGTTCTAGTTCTCTGGGTTGGATTTCATTTTAAAAAAAGAACAGGACTTTTCATCATGACAATGCTGCATGATAAACAAAAAACCTCATTGGCCCACAACAAAAAGCATTTCTTTAGGTTGAAAAATAGCCCTGCTGGTGTGGCTCAGTGGATTGCGTTCAGGCCTGTGAACCAAACAGTCGCTGATCTGATGCCCAGTCAGGGCACACTCCTGGGTTGCAGGCCAGGTCCCCAGTAGGAGGTGTGTGAGAGACAACCACACACTGATGTTTCTCTCCCTCTCTTTCTCCCTCCCTTCCCCTCTCTCTAAAAATACGTAAAATCTTAAAAAAAAAAAAAAAAACAGTTTTAATCTACAATGTGCTAAATATCTATAGATATAACCTATATAAACAAAAGGTTTTTGGAATCAAATTTTAAGAATTCAAAGGGTCCTGAGATTAAAAAAAAAAACAAAAAACTTTCAGAACTTCTGGTGAATAAAGGATCTGCAGTTTAATTAAGTTTAATGAAACTCTCTTTTACTGTTATCACAAAAGGATAATTAAAAAAAATAACTACTTGAAGTCTAGAGAACAAAGTTACTTATAGAACTTCGTTCACTTAGACTATTACTAAAAGTAATTTCCACCCCACCTTGTACACTGTAACTATCTTCCTACATTTTAATAATGATCGGTACGAGGGACTAGGTCTGGGCAGACCGGGAGCTCTCCCAGGGAGCGCGCAATGGCCCTGTGCAACATTCCTGGGTAACTCAGGCCCCAAAGGAATACACCACTGATTGCCTGTTGCTGCAGCCAGGTGCGGGCCACTACTCTACTGTTCTCTCTCTGTGCTAGTACTTGAAAATCTTCCCAATCAACAGTACAGAAAAAAGGGTAACGCTTTCACTTTTTAATGTGTCTTTTTAAGCACCGCACCTTGATTTTCGTTTTCTGTTCTCTTTAGTCTCACATAAACAGTAAGAGCATTAGCTCTGGTTGGAATCCCAGCTTACCTTGGGAACGTTACTTATCTGTGACTCAGTTCTTCCATCTGCAAAATGGAGTAATAATCTAATAGAATTGTTGTTAGAAATAAATAGGTATAACTGAGTCCCTACAGAACTCTTCAGAAGACTGTGTACTTTCATCTAGGTGGTCAGTTTGGGACACGGCCTGACCAGAGCAGTCATGGTTTCAGACTGTCTGAATACTGCAATTCCCTGGGCTTGTATACAAAAGAAATGGGAAAGTCTGAACTCTTTATAAGATAAGGTGTACTAGTGAAGACTTCCAAATATGCAGAGAAAAACAAAAACACAGGTGGGTTACAGAACAGACAATGAAAACTTTATAGTAATACTTAGAGTAACTTCAGACAGCCAGAAGAGCAGTAACATACACCCAATAGAATGAATGGCAGGAGAAATGTGACTAATAAAACCAAATTAACTTGTTTGCCAGTTTCTGGAAGGAAGAAACTATTATTACCTATGAATACTGAATGGAGAAAACTGTAGACAATTAATGGTGTTTTGGCACAGCTCATGCTCACCATCTCTCTGGGCACCAACACACACAGATACGAGTGACAGAGATAACAGCCACATATTCTGCAATTATATTTTTAAAAAAGAGTGAGGGGTTCTTGATAATTATATCTTGAGGAAAAAATACTGTGGTGTATCACCAAAATCACTTATGGTGAAGAAGAGGCCAGCCCCTTCAGATCAGGAGGGTGCAGGGCACAGGTTCTATGCTGGATGGTCTGGAGACAAAGGGAGCAACATCCCATCAGAGGCCCTGCTCCCTGGATGACAGACACACTGAAGGAAAAACGACAAGGGCAGTTTTAGGGGGAGAAAGTGCCTGTTACTGAGGGACAACTACCCATCCTGGGAGCTGAGGCCCTCTGCCCTGAGAATGACAGTCTCTGGAGCACGGTATATGGAACAAGCTGGCTGTCCTCCCAGGGCTGCTACAAGGATTTACCGTTTTAACACCATGACATGGTTACGTATATATAAACACAGATGCAGGCACTAGAAGACAGACATATCCAGCATATGACCCAAGGCAGGGACTGGTGGCTCACTATGACTTTGTCAAAATGGGGCTTTATTGTATAAATAAAGTGTTTACTAAACATCTTAGTAAGATGCTGTGCCTGAAACAGGAGGGAAACAGAGAACAGCAAACACAAAACAAGCAGGCTACAAAACAAGCAGGCATGGCTTCCCACCTTAGCAGAGCTCAGTTCTAGAAGAGACACAAACAAAAGGGGGAAGGAATAAAGCCCAGCCAGTGAGGGAGCAAATGCCCTGGGGCCTCATGATGACCATCCAAGGGGCATCTTGGCCCTTCTAACAACTCTGCAAACATGAGGTTCACTGTCAAGCCATCTAGTGCTACATATCACCTTCACTCCCCTGGAAAGTCTCCCATACCTCCACACAGCTCACCAACTTTGTGGCAAACTGACTCTGTGACTGTACAGTTGGCTGCAAAAGTCAGGCATATGAGAACCAAAGAACTCACTGCTTCCTCTGAAACATGCCTTCCACCAAGTCCAGAGCTGCACTGCCCAATGTGGCAGCCAAGGTCCACACTGAGCTACTGCAATTGCAACTGCAATGGAAAAAAATACGGTCCTTAGTTGCATAAGCCACATTTCAAAAGTGATCAAAAGGCACATGTGGCTAGTGGTGACCAGTCAGTGCAGATACGGACCATTCCATTATCATAGAAAGTTCTTCAGGATAGTGCTGCTCTAGAATTTAGGACTTATTTTGGTGTGGGATGGGGAAGGATGTAACAACTTGCTTTTTCCCTCCTTGATAAACATCAATATTTGAGATTTTTACAGCCAAGATACATTCACGTATTACAGGATTTATAAGAATAATACACCTTACTACAACAAATGTTTAAGAAAGATCTGAAAGCATTTAATCAAATATCACTGCAGGCTCTCCCCTCCTACACTCCAGCACAACGCCTTCCCTTCAGCCCTGCAGGCGGACAGGCTTACCTTTGGAGTGTTTCCCCACAGGCCTCTTGGGCAGCGACTCCTCAGTGGAATGTGCTGATGTACGTAGTGCGTTCTCCAAACTATTACTCACGCTGGTGACAGGGGTCTCGGTTCTTGGAGTGACCTAAAGGGACAAAAATATAATCATCGTACCTTCTTCCATTTGGTTCATATAGAATGGTTCTCAAGGTTATTTAAAAGTCATTTATGTTTATTACAGTTTTTAAATTTTTCTATAAAACGTGTCTTACTAGTGTAATAATATGCACTTTCTATGCAAGACAAAAGTTTCACCCATCTGCTACTTACCACTGAAATTTTAAAATAGCCCAGAGAACTTTAAGCAAACCTGGGAATCTACATCTCGTGTGCATGGCTCACTTGACTGGATAAAACTATGTCAGCCAAGCTGTCACGATTATAACCTATAAAATTAATTACACAGCAGGACTTAATGCTGTCCTTTTATAAATCTTGAATAAATCATAAAATGCTCTAAAAACAACAGTAAAGAATGGAATACACCTGGATCTAATTGAAGGGACATTCTACAAAAGCATATTCTGAAATTACATTTACAGTCCATTTTTAGGAATTCATCAAACTAAGTGCTCACACGTGAAAAAGATGTGCGTGAGAGAGGGGAGAGGATGCTTGCTACAGCAGTGTGTGCAACAGTGAAAGGTGGAAAGCATCTGAAATAGCCACCGATTGAGAGCCAGCTAACCAAGGACAGTGCAGCCACAGATGAACTATGCCCAGTCAGAAAACCACCATGGAAGCTCATCAGCATATGGAAAGATTAAATAAACCACAAAGCATCATTCCACCCCCTCCTCCTTTTCTCTGGTTTAAAGCAAGTGTGTGTGTGTGTAAATGAACAGAAAGAAGCCTGGGCCCTGGCTGGTGTAGCTCAGTGGATTGAGTGCGGGCCTGCGAACCGAAGGATCGCGGTTCGATTCCCAGTCAGGGCACATGCCTGGGTTGCCAGGCCAGTTCCCGGCAGGGGACATACAAGAGGCAACTGCACATTGATGTTTCTCTCCCTCTCTCCTTCCCTTCCCCTCTAAAGATAAATAAATAAAATCTAAAAGGAAAAAAAAAAGTACTTAAAAAAATCAAAAAAAAAGGAAAGAAGCCTGGAAGGATACGGTGACCCCTGAACTGTAGAAACCTGAGGGGAGGGAGAGGAGAAGGGACTTTCGTGGGTGAAGCGGGGAGGATGCAATAACTTTTATTTTTTCCCCTTAATGACAATGTTGTATTTGAAAATTTTATATCCAAAATATATTAATGACAAGAGGATTTAGAAGAAAACAGCAACCAATGCTCTTTAACTTCTGTGGAGTCACAATTACATGCATATCAAAATTTCAAATAATAAAAGAAAGTTAAGATTTTAAAGTTTAGTAAAAGAGGTGTGAGTTTTCACAGGTGGAGCAGCACTACACTGCACACACAGTGAAGGGGAAAAGCAGCATGACTCTCAGACCCAATTCTTAGACAGACCTGACGTGAGACGTGTGTCCCCCTGAGCTGTCTGGCCCTCATTCTCATTAGCTTACCTGGAGAGCAGGTGGGAGCTGATCAAAAGAATCTGTAAGTGCACTGCAAGTACAGACCCCATCACCACCATAAGGCTCTGGAGGCAGAGGCCCTGAGGTAGAGGCAGAGAGCTGCGGGGAGGGGGGAGATGGCCACCCCTCGTGCAGGGCTGGGTTGGCATTTGCTCCATGAAATACAGAGCGCCATCCAATCATTCACAGAGAACTGCAGTAGGACCACATGCCATGCATACAACAAGCTCTCTCTACTCCCACCTTTATCAAAGCCACTGGAGCAGGAAGGCCTCCCTGCTTCATGCAGACAAGTCTCGCTGTGCAACTCACAGCACAGTACTGACAGGTCCTGGGCCACACGAGAGAGACTGTGCATGACAAGGAGCTTGTCACAAGTCTAGGTAACCTGGCAGTTAATATAACTCAAGAAAATGACCCCACTGATCCAATACCCCCCTAAAAGTCAGTTCTTTTGATAACATTACAAAGGTATTAGTTATCAAGACAGTTAAAAATTTAAATTGCTTAAATCATTTTACTAAATTGGATTGTTCCCCTTAGATCTGGCAAAGTTTCTTTCAACATCCAATGTCAGAGTACTTCAAAAATGAATTTCTTTCCTATTAAGATAATAGAATAGGTGCAAGTAATAACTCAAAAAAGCATGATTTTTAGTTCCAATAGTAAATATCACTATGGGAAACAACTCAGGAAGTTAACATTTATAACTACGTAATTAACATAACCACAGCAGATTCCATCCTCTTTGGCCTGACTCGTAAGAACCCTCATGTTCTCTTAGCTACCCTGGTAAGTAATTCTACATCCTGGTCCTAAGAAGAGGCCGAGCTGTCTGGATCAGCAACAAACTTCTCCTGCCCTGAGCTCACACACATAGCCGCTGCGTTGTTCTCTACACATGCTGCTTGCCCACCCTGAAACATCCCCAACAGCCACAAACAGAAAACCAGCCTCCCAACTCTCAGCCTGCAGGCAGGAGGGGAGAAGGAGGCAACAGGTGAGTGGAGGAGAATGTGTTTAATGCATTTAATGCTGTGGCCAGGAGAACACAGCTTGTGAAATAAGGGCATTGGACTGAAAGGGTGGTTTCTGACCTTGGCTGCATTCAGAACCCCTGTGGCATTGGAAGAACATATACCACCACCAAGTCCCACACACCCCCATTAAAATCAGAGTTTCTGGAGTGGGGCTGGGACACTGCTTGTGGTATTCTTCTGTTTTGTGTGTTACATTCCCCAGGTGATGCTGATTGCATCTAGGGTGTGAAATGCAGAGAGCCCCCATGTCCAGGTTTCTGACTGTACCCACCATCTCGTCAAGTCTCAGCAGTCAAGAGAAAACCCAGAGAGAACCGGAAGCTCCTCTTGTGGATTAACAGGAAAAGCTAAAAGGTGTGTTCAATTGTCATGCCACGAAGAGAAAGGTAAAACCTCTGAGTTACCCTTTCAAAACATATCCACTGCATCTGACATAAATACATGAAAGAAAACTCTTTAAAATTGTAACTACTAGAAAAGAAGTATTTGTTTTCCTTAGTATTTTTTCCCCTAAAGCGTTTCTTCTTAGTCTTCCAAATGTTCACTTTTTCACAAAGCCTTTATCTTTATTTTGCTCCTTTGTTTACATTGAAAGCTGTCTTCACTTGCTTTTCCCAGAAATGCTGTTTTTGGGGTTATTTTTGGTTAAGTTAATTTGCCCATGTGACCTACGCGTTCAACTCAGATGCTCTCTGACTCATGCTCACAGCGGAGCGGAGCTCCAGTCATCAGCTCGATGTGCATGAGCATGAAGACTTGATCAGTTCCAAATGTCGTCTTCTGCTACTGCAAGGAAGGCAAGGAGAAAAGTCTCTCCAAACACAGTGCCCGACTCAGCCTTGATGGATGTTTTCCATTAAGTTCAAAGTCCTTTTTCATGCAAGCGCTTTGCTTTATTTCTAAATGAACACTCCATATGCACCCCCAGACTAGCTAACCACTCTGCATATGCACAGCCAGCCTCTCCTATGAGCTACAAGGACCTGGCTCCTGTCATCTCCCACGTCTCCCCCTCCCCCGCACCGTGCTCAGTCCACTGGAGCCACCAAAGGTGGACTCAGCAGCCAGGTTCTGTTGGAGGCCTTTGCCCTGGCTGTACCCTCTACCTGAAATGGCCCCCTCCTTGCTGTCACATCTACACTGGCATGTCACCTTCTTAGCAAGGACTTCTCGAAGCTCCGTGAGGCAGAGACATTTTGTCTTTGTTCACTGCTGTATCCTCTATACTTTAAACAGTGCTTGGCATAAAAAAGGCACTTAATATATAGCTGTAAAATATATGACTGTATCCACCAAATTTTAATGAAGTTCAGGCTTTGCCTAACAGAAAAGCACCTCTATTTCAGAGTAAAATTTCTGTAGTCTAAATTATGTACTACACAATCATCAGAGTATTTCCTCAGGTCTAATAAAGGACTGACCAATCTTAGGCCATGAATGAAACCTGACTCTGAAGTGTACTACTAGTCACGAGGCACACACTCTATTCTGTGGCTCTGCCAGGAAAGTGATTTTGGTTTGACATTTGCCACACACCCAGGGAGACCATAATGGGCTATAAAGTCCCACCACCTGGACTCACAGCTCGCACCCTGGCTCTGAGACAGCGAACCCTCTCGTTGTTACAGCTATTTCAATAGACTAGGCTTCTGCTTCCAAACTTGAATGTGCAAAATGCCTCCAGATCTTGTTAAAATGCAGATTCTGGTTCAGAAAGTGGTGGGGGGTGGCAGTTTGGCTAAAATTCTGCATTTCTAACTAACTCCCAGGGGATGCCAATGTTGCCAGAGCATTTCAAGATAAAGGAGTTTGTCATGATCAGAACATTCACAACCTCTTTTTTTAAAATTTACTGATTTTAGAGAGAGAGAAAGGAAGGGGAAGAGGGACAGAAGAAAGGAGGGAGGGAGGGAGGGAAGGAGGAAAGGAGAGAGCGGGGGAGAGAAGGAAACATCAGTTTGTTGTCCCACTTATTTGTGCATTCATTGGTTGACTGTTGTATCTGCCCTGACCGGCATGGAAACCACAACCTTGGAGAATTGGGACAACCCACTGAACTACCCAGCCAGGGCTTCACGACTTCTTTTTAGGCAGGATGTAAAAATAAATCCAGCAGCGTGTAGAGAATTGGATCAGATGAACTCAAAGACCCCTTCCAAAGGTGAGGTACGAAGATGACAGTCATGTAAACCATCACCCCAGAGAAGGGACACATGTCCGACAGCATGACTCCTGCTAATTCTCTCCCTCAGATAGTTACACTTTTCTTTAAGGGTTTTCTTCAGTCCATGAATCTGATGAAAGAGACCTAATGCTGCATAGTCTACTTTAAGGATTTGTGTTTAAAACTCACTTTAGTATTCATGCACCAGAGCCACAATTTTTGGAAGAGAGTTTTAATGAAAATCTGTCTCATTAAAGATGAGGCATCCAAATGGAGCATGCTAACATGTACTTGGACTGAAGAAGAACCCCAAAACACAGGTAGGCTGACTGGGGCCCCGAATCTGCAAAAGTCTTATTTCATGCCACCAACAGGCATTTGAAATGGCTCCGAAAATGGCAATAAGCACCAGAGCAGGGTTTTTTTTTACTTTGTGAACAAACAAACAAACAAACTGTAGCTGTTTGATGAAGTCTACTGATCCATCCCAGAAATATGTATTAAATGCACAACATAACAGGACTGCAAATGAAGCCAATTATACTAAAAATAACTAAGATCTTAAAAGATGAACTTCTTTAATACACTTAGCAAGCAGGTGCCATGTAACCTGAAGCCACGATAGCACAAAGGGTACCTTAAGGTGCCTCAGCCACTGCAATATGAAGACATCTGATTTCTATTGATGACAAGTCACCAGCACTGTTAACACTGCTGTGAGTTTCTTTCTGTTTTCATAATGGCAGCAAATGCTACACTTCCAGTTAGAGCAGGAGTGTCCAACCCTCGGCCTGCAGTCCACATGAGGCCCAAGAAGGCTGTGAATGTGGCCCAACACAAAACCGTAAATTCACTTAAAATGTTATGAGATATTTTTTTTTGTAATTACGTGCCTCAATGTATTTAATGTGTGGCCAAGACAACTCTTCTTCTTCCAGTGTGACTTAGAGATGCCAAGAGGTTGGACACCTCTGAGTTAGAGGCTAGTGAAAGTAAAGCTGTGATCTTCCCCATGGCCTCTGGGAGTGGGAGGGCCCTGGGCTAGCAGATAAGGTCAGTGCACCCTCCGATCAGGGCTTCATGATGGGCACAGGTGTTCCCTTCTGAACTGAGGTGTAAAGAGACCACCACATTGAAAGCACTCTGACCAGCAGCGCCTGCCTCACTTTTTTTTCACCTGAATAGTATTAACATAAGCACTGTCTTATAAAAATGAGCCTGACAGAAAAATCCTCAGAATCACTTTACAGTTCAGGTGTTTTTCATGGGGGGAAAACATGTCTTTATGATGCCTACAAGCAGCTTCTTACCATCTACTGCATCAAGTTTGAACCCCTTTACCTAATTTTTAGAACTCTATTCTAGACTTCTATCTGTATTTCACTTATAAAGTCTTATTTTCCACTAATCCTAACAGTCCTAGAGGCCACAAGGAAGATTGCAGTTTTAATTTTGCTAGCTTCCAACGGGAAATGTAACACTTGCTACCACTATGCAATTAGGCAGGAATTAACAATGCTTGTGACTCCACAGTAGGTCAAAACTGGGGGCAATCCACCCAGGGGATATGCCCATATCTGGAGACATTTCTGGTTGTCAAAACTGGGGGCAGAACTCTACTGGCATCTCTGGGTGGAGGTCATGGATGCTGCTAAACATCCTACAACAAGCTGGACAAGCCCCCAAACAAAGAATTATTGGACCAAAACCTCAACAGTGCTTAAGTTGAGAAACTCGACTCTCATCCAATTCCTCTTCCAAAGCCTTAGGACTTTTAAGGCAAAAGCAACCTCCTAGTTTCTAACCGGAGCCCCCTGAACCCCACCCAAATTGGAGAAGGTCTACAGAAAGTCGTCCTTAATCACCTCATCCCCACAACACAATCCCTCTAAAATAAATGTAATGCTTAACTCTAACTGGAAATATATGCAGAATGGTTTTGCCTGCCTACTAGATTCTTGAAGACGGACCCTAAAACTTATCTTTTACATATATGCCCTCACAATGCCCAGCAGAGGACAAGGCATGTAGCATGTATCAAACGTTCAACATGTAAGTGAGGTGGAGGAGGTTTTAAGAAAAACCTGGTAAAGCAACAGTTAATCTCTCAAGAATCCAAAGTGTCAAGGTCCTAGCTGTGCTGTAATTAAATGATCAGCAGTAAGAAAAGAAATGGAAGGGGATGCCGTGGGCAGGCAGCAGGACAGCCCATCTGTTACCAGGCAATGGTTCTGTGGAGAGGCCCTCCACAGACTCACGTGGGAATGCCTACACAAAGACAAAGGTGTGCCTTTCCCTCACACGTGAAGTTGAAAGTTCCAGAACCTACCCTCAGATACACCCAAACACATTCAAGATAACATCAATACAAGGTTCACACTGTAGCAATATACGGTACTAGCAAAAGACTGGAAATAATTAAGTGCCATTAATACGGGACTGGTTAAATAAATGATACAGGTACACCCATAATACTAAGCAGCTTTATACAAAAGGGACAGTGACATGAAAAGTCTGTTAAGATATGAGTTAAGTTTAAAAAGCAGGGTGGACACCTGAATGCCTAAGATGTGAACACTTTGTAAGAGGCCATGGAACTTAAAATAATAGAAAATAAAATAATGAAAAATACTAGCATCATAACCACACTCTGTATACTTACCATATCACTAATGCAATATGCTTATAAACACATGCACCTATGTGACGGTGGCAGCTATTGTTACCCCGCTTTAACAGTAAGGACGGACGCTCATCAGCAACCTCTCCAAGGTCATCTGTCCAGCAGGGAGCAGTCATATAGCTACAGAGGTTTATGAGCTGGTGCAGATTCAGTCCAGGGTGGAGAAGACAGCTCCAGACAGCCACCAGTTTCCATGTCTGCTTTCCCGCAATCTGGGTCTGGGTGTGTGTATGGGGCGCCTTCTCTTCTAAACAGACACTCCACTTAAAAATGACTACCATGACAAATAATCACCTATTCTAAAACCAGCACACAACAGCTTGGAGGTTATCTGAAGTACAGTTAGACAAAATGTCTTAGGAGTCAGTGCTCACAAAATGTTAAGAGGGGGGCATGGTCATCCTCAAATAGCAAGTGCAAATCGATGCAACTGTCTTGACAGCAATTAGGTACATGTAACAAATTCTCATTCCATCTGTACCTTTGAATCCACTAATCCTGCTGGGAAGCATCTATGCTAAGAATATAATCAGTGATACAAAGGTTTATGTGCAAAGAGAATCATCTTAGCTTTAGAAGAGCAAAAATAAATATGAACATAAATATCCAGCAAGATTTAATATTTAAATAAATTTACATCCCCTGATTACATATTATGTAGACTTTAAAAAATAATTTCAGAAAATATAAGGCATGGGAGATGCTCATACTTAGATAAATGAAACTATATAGATATTTTGATGAGGGGTCATTTATTTTTTTTTACTTACTTTTTAATTTTACTTTTTAAAAAAGTGCCATAATTTGTATACAATATTATATTAGTTTCACACATACAGTATAGTGAGTTGACATTTTTATACCTTACCATGTGATCACCTCATTAATTCTACAACAGTAATCACGTCTGTCCCTCACCACGATGTTACTGACCATATTCCCTTTCCCCACCTTTTTCACCCATTCTCCAAGCCTTTCCCCTCTGGCAATGATCCCTTTGGTCTCTGTTTCTATGAGTCTGTTTTGAAACAAGGTAGAATTTATAATATGGCAATTGTGTATATATACAAACAGGCACTG
Organism: Glossophaga mutica; assembly: GCA_039655065.1. Lineage (NCBI taxonomy): Eukaryota > Metazoa > Chordata > Mammalia > Chiroptera > Phyllostomidae > Glossophaga > Glossophaga mutica. Next base: position 30,394,623 of record CM077315.1, read on the forward strand.
GGAAAAAAAGAAAATGCACCATAATATTAATATTTATTATCACTAGGGGATTTAAAAATTTTTGTTTTCCAACTTTTCTGCAATACACATTAACTATTAGAATTTAGAAATAAGTTTAAAATATTACGTCTACATGTAAGTACCTTCCTATAAGATACGAACAATATAAAAAAGTAAAATAGAAGCAACCTTTAAAACCAAAACTGCTCATCTTGTCGATGACTGTCCACCACCTTCCTACCAAGCTGGATGTTACTGAGGAGCTGTCAGAGGTGATAAACGGCACTCACATGACATGAGAGATGCAGGCCTCATGGGAGAACAAGTAAGATAATTTCAAAGAAAATAAGGGGGGTGGCATGATTCCTGGTGATCCAGAAATAACAGCAGAGTTGAGGTCTAACTGGAAGAGAAGCCAGTCAAGCCAAGACCTACAGGAAGGGCTTTCAGGAACAGGATCAGAAAGGGTGGTGCCCCGAGGCAAGAAGAGCTGGGCAGAAAGACCTTCCTGACTGAAGCTTATGAGTGCCAAGGGGGCAGCAGGGCCAGGTACCCTCAAGTAAGAACATGAACTTCAAAGTGCCTACAGACAGAGTCCTTTATTTTCAATTTGTTTTCCAAGTAATCCGTCTCTACACAGGAAAGAATAACATCTGTTAAACACTTTTAACTCAGTGGGAAAAAATACATAAAATCAAAAAGAAGAGTGATTTGTAAGCATTTTATTAAAATAGTAATTATGTGTCTCTAGAAACCAGAACAAGAAAATAGATAGTTTAATAGTGAAAGCTATTTGCTGACTTAGGCCAAGTGAAAGCCAATACTAACCCAAAACTGTTTTCCATATGAAAACATTCCTTTTAATATTTCTTACCCTAGAGCCCTACTCATTAAAAAAAGAAAAGAGAAAAAAAAGATTACTGCTCAAAAATCTCAGCAAAGGGTACCAAGGACTTAACTAGATGAGCTCCAGCAATGTGATTATAAAGCAAAGTTCTTCTGCAAGCAGCCTGCAGAACAGCATAGCTTCTTACAATACCAGGCATTTCCAGCCCTAACTGTGTACACTTGAGAAGCTTTAAGAAATTCAGATTCCAGGCCACCCCCAGACAGGCTAATTAACCAAAACCTGGGGGCAGGGGAGCATGCCCTCTGTACAAACAGCTCTGAAAGGGTCCAGAATTACTGTTCAGGTGACTCTGAAGTGCAGCGCAACATGGATTTGAGGCAAAAGCTCTGGGTTGACTAAAGATAATACTTCCTAAGCTACGCAAACCTATAAAATTGGGTTAAATAGCATCTTAGTCAATTTCCTATGGTTTTTGTAGGATTAAAATATCTAGTACCTGGAAAGTTTACAGAGCCTGTCACGTAGCAGGTGTTCAATAAACAGACAGTTATCCAGGTTGGTGACACAAATGAGGAGCAGGGTGTACCAAGAAAGGCTTTTGTCTGAATAGCCACACTATCCAGTCTTTCACATTGACAGCTTTATTTAAACACAATTCCAACAGGCTTAGGTGTATTCTCCTAGGGCAGAGCAAATGATAGGCCATGAATTTAAAGTGGGGGTAGAGGGAGTCTAAAGAAATCAATGGTTGCTGGAGAAAGGTACAATGTTAGCAATAAGAAGCCACGAGGGACAGCAAAGGAACATACAGATGCATTTTTAAAAACAGAAGTTTGAAAGGCATAGCCATGTGGGAACAAACAACCCAACCTAAATAAACTCTGAAGGCAACACTGGGTTTGAATGTAAAACAACATATTCAGGAAGATAGTCCCTCCTCCTTTGGGAAAAACTTAAATTATGTGACCATGTAATACTAAAAATTGTTAACAGTGAAAACAAGTTCAGATGCAGAGGCTGCAGTTACTCCTCCTCCCCACGCAATTTCAGGTGGAATTTCATCCTGTGAAGGTCACACCCGAAAGGACGGCAGAGGCGGAATTCATGTAGGCTAGTTTTACCTCTAGGACTTCTGACATTAAGTGCACACTATTCACAATATTGTTATTGTGTAAATTTTGGCCAGAAGTATGTTTAAGTATTAGGATTTTCTCTGAGAAACTGGCTCAGTGTCTAATCATAAGTAAACTGTGTTATAATAAACCATTTTGGTTCCCAATATAATATTCAACTGCCTGAGATGAACTATTCAGAGCAGTTAGCACATTAAAATGGTTGCTTCATGATCCCTGTGGGGTACTAGCCACAATATAAATTCAATTGCAGAACATTTAGGGATCCAGGAGGAGAAGATCAGGAACTGAAATAAACTAGAAATGTATGGGAAATATCAAAGGTCCAGAAAATACCAGTAAAACAGGCCTTTGGGTTTTATTTCTATAGGAGCCACAAATTCCATTCAATGAGTCTTGACTGGATGTCTATTATGAGCAAGGCAAAGCTGCCCAGAGTCCGAAACCAAATCTCTTTTATGGCCAACCATGCAGGGAAAGATCAAGCCAGAAAAGGCTCAACTGGAATGAACAGAAAGAAAACACTTTGGAGGTCAAGAAATTCAAGATTTACCTCCTTTAGCAGATATAACCAGACTCTGCATCCAACAGGTAAATGGTATTTCCTTAAATGAATTCTATGACTCTAAGTAAAATAGAGCCCAAATCTGCCCTTTAACATTTCTTCTGCAAGTTCATCCACACACCTAATTCTCCACTGGTTGGTTATTTAGCATGTAGGAAGCACCAGAATGTTAAAATCGTCATCTCATATTCTCCAAATGACCCTCTAATTTCCAGACACCAGGCCAGCTCATTTTTTCTCCTCTGCACAGAACCTTAATCTTTATAACGACAAACGTCAGTCAGTGTAAAACCCTCCTTTACTGCTACACGTCATGAGAGAGGATTAAGCCTTCCTAGAACACATGTTCAATATTTACACAAACAATGGCATTATATAAAAAGCAGGTGATTCTACTTTCAATAGTGGTTGAACAGTCAGACCAATCTTCATGCAGATAACCATAAACTGTTTGGACAAAGCATAAAAAAAAACAACCCCTGAACACAACCAAAAGCAAGCAGAAACTAGAGGTAGATCTACACTTGGAAAAAGAGGTTTGCACTGGGGAAGTATCATATCCTGCAGGCACAGCCCCCATGAGAAAAACAACTACAGCTCAGACAGAAGCCCCGTCTCACTGACTTGAAAAACCAGAGAACAGAATTCTAGTAGACTACCATGGCTGGAAAGTGAGGGGGAAATCCCAGAAAGGGAAGCACCTGGAAAGGGGAACACCAATTCTGCATACAAATTTTGCCCATATCTCCAAGTGAGCCTTGACACATGCATGCCTGGGGCAGGCTCCAAGAAGCCAAGCTAAGACCAAAGAACTAAACAGAGACTGCAGCTGCTGATCAACACAGGAGAGAGAGAGTCCTAGGGTTTCAGTCCAGCCATATTTACTGCTGGCTAAACAAACAAAACAACATCAGTACTCTTCAGGAGGACAGAACAAAATCCAGTTTCTAAAATGTCTCATTCACAAAATCCAAGAAGCAATCTGTAAGTACCAGACATGTAAACAAACAAAAACATGACCCATACAAAGAGAAAAAGGAGACCAAGCACAAGATGAGTCACATGCTAGAATTAGAGGGAGTATTAAGTGGCTGTTATAAGGAAGCTCAAGAACACAAAGGAAAATATGCTCACGAGGTCCAAACCAGAAAGATATCTCTGGAGGGAAACAAATGATTTAGAAAAGGAAATTCAGGAAGGAACCAAAATTCCCTCAGTGGGTGAATGGGTAATGAACTGTGGACGTGCAGAGCACACGTATTATCCAGTGAATCAGTGATAAAGAATGAGCTGTCAAGCCATAAAAAGACATGGAGAAACCTTAAATGCACATCACTAGGTGAAAGAAACCAATGTGAAAGGCTACACACTGTATGATTCCAACTATGCGACATTCTAGAAAAGATAACACTGGAGACACTAAAAAGATCAGTGACTGCCAGGGGCTGGGGGAAAAGATGGGATAAACAGATGGAACACAAGAGAATTTTAAGGACAGCGGAAATACTCTATGATACCATAATGGTGGACACAGGTCATTCTACATTTGTCCAAACCTATAGAATGTACAACACCAAGAGTAAACTCTAATGTAAATTGTGGACGTTGGATGATTTTAATGTTTAATCTGTGTAAACCTAAAACTGCTTAAAATAATAAACATTTTTACAAATGAAAATTCTAAAATGAAAAATGCTATTTCTAAACTAAAAAATCCACTGGATGAGCTTAGTAGCAGTTTGCAATTAACAGAAGACAGTGAGAACCAGTACAGATTGACAGAAACTATCCAATCTGAAAAACAAAGAAATATTTGAGGAGGAAAAATGAACAAAGCTTCCAGGACCTGCGGAATATCAAAAGGTTTAATATACTTACAACCAGAACCGCAGAAGGAAAGAGGTGGTGTACTGTCGAATTGTGCACCTGAAATCTATATGGTTTTGTGGACCAATGTCACCCCAATGCATTCAACAAACAATGAAAAGAAAATAACACGAACACATTATAGTCAAGCTGCTCCAATACCAAGACAGAGACAATCTTGAAACCAGCCAAAGAACACCAGCATGTTAGATTACAGCAGAACAGCAGAACAAACTATGGTCAGAAGACACTGTCTCAACTTCTTTTTTTAACTGTTTTTTTTTTTAAGATTTTATTTATTTTTAGAGAGAGGGCAAGGGAGGGAGAAAGAGCGGGAAAGAAATATCAACGTGAGAGAGAAACATCAATCAGTTGCCTCTCGCTTGCCCCAAATGGGGACCTGGCCTGCAATCCATGCATGTGCCCTGACTGGGAATTGAACCAGCAACCTTTTGGTTCACAGGCCAGCACTCAATCCACTGAGCCACACCAGCCAGTGTCTCAAATTCTTTACATGTTGGAAGAAAAAAAATGAAAACACAGAATCCTACATCCAATAAAAAGACCCTTTAGCAATAAGGCAAAAGCAAAACATTTATGGATAAAAGAAAACTAAGATTTCTTGCCAGCAGACCCTCATTCCAAAAAATGCTGAAGTTTTCCAGACAGAAGAGATATGGTAACAAACTGAGTCTTCAGTAAGGAATGAAAAGCACAGGAAATAGTAAGTATGTGAGTAAATATGTAAGACTATCTTTTCTCCTTAATTTTAAACACTGCATTCACATTAATGCAAAAAAACGATATACTGTGGGGTTTACAGTATGTGTAAGGTAACGCATATGATTAGCATGAAGGACAGAGAAGGTAAATGGTTACAATTGCAAGGTTGAAAGGTACACTGAGAGACTGTGGAAACTTAAGAATATACACTGTAACCCCTAGACCAAATGCTAAAAATAACACAATGCAAGCATAAGGCAAGCCAATGGCCAAAGTGAAATTCTATGATTCCACTTAAATGAAGTTCTAGAATAGGCAAGACTAATCAATGGTGGGGGCAAAGTAGAACAGAAAAAGAAAAATAGAAAAAAGGCAGGAAAGGTTGGGATGGGGGGGACTGGTAGTGCTAAAAGTGGGAACTAACCAGAAAATGGCATGAGGCAATTTTCTGAGGTAATAGAAATGTTATATATCTTGACAGTGGTTTGGTTACACAGGTTTATGCATTTATCAAAACTCAGACACTTAAAATACGAAGTCTGTCCATAAGATATACAGTCATGTACTATAAAAAATAGAGACATTTATTGAAGAAGATACAAGAAAAATTGTACACAGGACAATGATACTTCAGTCTCCTTCAAAGTAGGCACCCTGGAACCTCACACACTTCTTCCAGTCGCCATCAGCTGCCCTGTCATATTTTCTTGAATCTCACTGATGGTCGGAACTCTCTTTCCTTTCAAAGGTGACTTTAGTTTTGAGAAAAGCCAGAAGTCGCAGGGTGCCAAGTCTGGGCTGCAGGGGAGCTGAGTTACCTGAGTGATTTGATGTTAAGCCAAAAAACTCTGCATAACACATGATACATGAACAGGCATGTTGTGGTGAAGCTGCCAATCATCAGTTGCCCATAACTGTGGCCTTTGAATCATCTGAATAATTCTGTGGAGGAACGTTCAAGCTTAATGCAAGATCTGATGCAGATCCATTGTTCTACTCAGTCAGTCATTTTGAATGCAATGGCCACACAGTACATACGCTCACCTAACAGCATCCATTGCCCCCACAGACTAGTACAGCAAAGTCATCGTTGTTCACACATGTGCATTCCAACCCACTCTCCTTGGATGCCAGGTTACCTGGATGTGGTACAAACCGTTTTGTTATATTAACAGTGGCTGGACTTTTTCCAGACTGACCTTGTATGTGTGTCTCATAAAACATTTTAACTTTAAATTTAAAAAATAGAGCTTAGTATTGAAGATTATCACTAGAAGTTATTGAATGAATAAAAATAAATAATTGGGGGTGGAGGTAGTGGGGAGAGGAATTATGTTATAAAGACAGTAGATTCCAAATGCAATCAGCAGCAGGCCCAGTGGTGGCTGGGTACTGGCAGTGTGAACAAAAGCTGTGAATGACATCACACTTCCAACTTCTACAAGTCATACAGAATTTAGGCCTCCCTTTTTCTTCTCATTTCACATTCTTTAGGTTTCTCCTCACTTTTGACAACATAGGAAAATATTTTTAAACGTAATTTTGGCTTCACATAATAAAAATAGCCACTTACAAATATCATCTTTGGCAAATTACTTACACTTAACCTTTCTGTGTCTGTTTTCCCACCGTTGAAATGGGGACAAAAATAGAACCTAACTCACTGAGTTATTACGAGGATTGAATAAATACATTCAAAACACTTAGAACAGTGCCTCATACATAGAAAATATTTGAAATGTTATCTATCATTGACATCATTCCTTCTCTGCGACTACCTGTTTTCTACTTCATCTTCTTTATTAATAATTCTAAAAGACAAGAATAATTTTGACTGGTAAATCAGCCTCCCCAATAACAAATATTAATAGTACACTAGCTCATGAGCTTCATACCTAGTCTTCAAAATAAAGAAAAAAAATCCCACAGAAGTAAATGTTCTAAGATATTACACACCTTGCAACAATACCCATACAAGAAAATACTGTCAGGAAGCTGGAGTCCAAAGAATCCACCCTTCCAAGGTAGCACATAAATACAGAACAGCATTCTGAAATTTAATTGTGTCCAGGCAGAGTGCTAATACCACAAAGTGCTTCCCACACAACTTCAATACTGGTGCATTCAAAGTATCTAGTCAATGTTATTAACTTTATTATAGCTAGGTTGTTAGTGTTATTCCCAAGCTTTTATATTTTATTAAAATGCCAAAAGAGGGAAAGGGATTGTTCCTCTTCCCCACAGATTAATTCTCTTCCTTTTTCAAAGTTATTTTTTCTAGTCAAGACTTTAATATTTCAAGAAGTAGCTCCTATATATACGTTTTAATTAATTGATTGCAAGTCAGTAAGAAACCTGAGGATATAATAATTTCTTCCTGGTAAACTAATGAAGCTTTTTTAAAATATATTTTATTGATTATGCTATCACAGTTATGCCATTTCTCCCCCATCATTCCCCTCCACCCTGCACACCCCCTCCCACCCACATTCCCCTCCTTTAGTTCATGTCCATGTGTCATAAGTTCTTTAGCTTCTACATTTCCCACACTATTCTTGCCCTCCCCGTCTATTTTCTACCCACCGTCTATGCTACTTATTCCCTGTACCTTCCCCCCCCTCCTCCTCCCACTACCCTGTTGATAACCCTCCATATGATCTCCATTTCTGTGGTTCTGTTCCCGTTCTAGTTGTTTGCTTTTGTTTTAGGTGTGGTTGTTAATATCTCTGAGTTTGCTGTCTTTTCACTGTCATATTTTTTATCTTCTTTTTCTTACATAAGTCCCTTTAACACTTCATATAATAAGGGCTTGGTGATGATGCACTCCTTGAACTTGACCTTATCTGAGAAGCACTTTATCTTCCCTTCCATTCTAAATGACAGCTTTGCTGGATAGAGCAATCTTGGATGGAGGTCCTTGCCTTTCATGACTCAGAATACTTCTTTCCAGCCCCTTCTTGCCTGGAGGGTCTCTTTTGAGAAATCAGCTGACAGTCTGATGAACTCCTTTGTAGGTGACTGTCCCCTTATCCCTTGCTGCTTCTACAATTCTCTCCTTCATTTGAATCTTGGCTAATGTAATTACAATGTGCCTTGGTGTGTTCCTCTTTGGGTCCAACTTCTTTGGGACTCTCTGAGCTTCCTGGACGTCCTGGTAGTCTATTTCCTTTGCCAGATTGGGGAAGTTCTCCTTTATTATTTGTTCAAATAAGTTTTCCACTTGTTGCTCTTCTTCTTCCCCTTCAGGTACCCCTATAATTCGGATGTTGGGACATTTAAAGATGTCCTGGAGGTTCCTAAGTCTCTCCTCACTTTTTTGAATTATTGTTCCTTGTTTTCTGTTTGGTTGTTTGTTTCTTCCTTCTGGTCTGCTCCATTGATTTGAGTCCCAGTTTTCCTCCCATCTCTATTGGTTCCCCATGCGTTTTCCTTCATTTCACGTATTGTAGCCTGCATTTGTTCATCTAATTTGCAACCAAAATCAACCAATTCTGTGAGCATCCTGATTACCAGGGCTTTGAACTGTGCATCTGATAGGCTGGCTATCTCTTTGTTGCTTAGAGGAATTGGCTCTGGGCCCTTGATTTGTTCTCTGGTTTGAGCCATTTTTGGTGGGGGGGTTTTTTTTGGTCTGGTCGCAGCTGTTATGTAGTGAGGGATGGAGCCTTAGGTGTTCTCCAGGGCGGGGCAGCCCAGTAGCTGTGTAGTGACGCTGTCTGTATGTAGGGGTGGGGTCCAAGAGGGAACAATGGCGCTTGCTCTGCTCTCTCTTGGATTCTAGTCCCTTCCACTGCTTCCCCTTCACCTGGATTATCTGTGCATGAATGTGGGACCACCTGGTCAGCCAGCAGCCTTGGGCAGCCTCACTGGGTCTGCACAGTTGCCACCCCGTGCCCAGAGTCCACTAAACCGCTGCCTGCATGCCTGGGAACTGCCAGCCGCTGCTGCCTGCGTGCCCGGGTCCGCACCTCCACTTTTTCCTGCCACGACTCTACCCCTCTTACCAGTCTGGATGAATGGTTGTTGGACTTCCGTACAGTTCAATTTTCTATCAGTTCTGGTTGTTTTCTTCTTTCTAAATATTTGTTGTCCTTAATTTTGGTTGTGAGAGGAGGCAAAGTGTGTCCACCTATGCCTCTACCTTGGCCGGAAGTTAAACTACTGAAGTTTTTATGTGTAAGTCCCAAATAATTAGGAGATGGCTCTATAGTGCTCCCTTCTTGAAATTAATCTGGTGTCACTAAAGTGTAAAAAATGTAAACTAAACTTTAATTAGGATAATTAACAGTCATTCAGTTAATTTATTACCATTCTGTAGCAAACTAAAATATCTAGACTTCCCACGATTTACAATTTTGAAACATTAAAGGAATAAATTCAAAACAGTCTTACTTTCAGAACTACAAACATGAGTCTAACCTACATGGATAGCAAGGGAGACAGTCTACTAAAGCATCAGAAGGTAATAGGCCCTTCCCCAGCTCTCTGCACTGTGTCCACTAAGCTTGGTTTTGTCATGGGGTAATGTAAAGCCAAACTACCATGTTCAGAGAATTTCTCCCAGTGAAAGCTTTTGCGTGCCAGCTTGAAAAAATAAGAAAGTAGAATGCCAATGTTAAAGTTCATTAGCATCTACAGCTATGAAATGCGTAAAAGAAATGGCCATAAGATACAGGCAACTAAGGAAGAGCCTGAGTTGATAACAGGTACTATCACCAACAGGGCCATAGAAAAAAAGCACTAAGAAAAAAAATGTTTTCCCTAGGATGGCCTTTCATAAACACCCAGCACCTCCTTCCCACTAGGTTTTCACAGATTCTTAGGACACAGTGGTGGCAGGGACTGTGGGCTCTGGGACCTGAAAGAGAAAGACAACCTCTGCCCTCCAATAAGTCGAAGTCTGGTGATGGAAATTTAAAGAAGCCTGTTATAATACAGTATGCTGAGTTCCAGGACAGAAGGAGGAAACAGAAAGTTTAGTATGTATGAGCCGAGAAGTCAAGGCTAGGGTGCCTCAGGTAGACACCAAGTAATCCCATCTGAGAGAACATCATCTGCAAAGGCTCAGTGGAAGGAAACACAGTGACTATAAGGTACTGCAAGTACAGACAGAGATGATAGGCAAAGACTGCAGGACGCCATGGCAAGAACTGCACACCAGAGAGTAAGAACCCTATAGGCATCTTACCAAGACCATTCCAGTGACACCATTGGAACTGTTGCTGGAAGCTACGAGTGGGGCCAAGGAGACTAGCTGTTATAGTGGATTACATCTAGGTCAGGGAAACTACAAGGCGTTATGGTCGACTATACCCAGGTCAAGGTCAGAAGCTGAGTATGTCGAAGTTATTTCTAAAAAAATTAGGTTAATTATAAAATAGAGTAGCTATAAAGTTTCCTCTTGTTAACTTTAAACAATGACATCAGCTGAATTCTAGAAGGAGATCATCACTTACATTCCAGCATGCGCTCCTGACTCAGGACAGAGTGGAGTTACCTGAGGCTAGGGTGGTGCTTGTTCCCTGAAGACTAATTTTATCCATTCCCTGGCTCCCTGGCAATTCGCCCAAGATCTAAGTCTGCCTACACAGAAGTGTGCCATATGTGTGACCATCGTGCCAAGTGTGGTGGGGACAGGTTGAAGGAGTGAGAAGGACAGACAGACAGAGAGACAGGGAGAACCTGGGTTGTGGCCATGTTGATGGAAAACAAATCTACAGGATGGTTAGGACTTGGAAACAAGCTGGTTGGAGGGATATGAAGGCAGGCAAACTATCTATGAAAGGCATGGGCTTCTTACTAGGGGGAATGGGACAAGGGCAGAGCGGTCTAGGGCAGGAATAGAGAAACTTACCTTTGGACAAACTCAGCTACCTGGAACCTCCAAGCTAGAGCTCAGGTCTAGCTGGACATCAGGTTTTGGATTCATCAGTGTGAGTAGCAAAACCACAGCTGAAAATGTCATGAATTATAAGGTAAATAGAGAAGGGAAAGTTGGAGAGGAGAGGAACACCATTAAAAGGATAGGAGAGCGGTTGCAAATACTCAGAGAAGCAGGAGGAAAATCAGTGATGCCTAATCAGAGGCCTAATGAAGGCTCTCAGCGCACTGCCCAGGCCACGCCCAGACTCCTTTATGCCAGCATCTGGGGGAGGCACCTCAGTAGCCATATATTTAAAAAAAAAACAAAAAAACAACCACTCTCTCCTAGTAATTTCACTGTGTGGGGAACCCAAAGAACAAATGAGAGATTAAAAAAAAGACAAGGATTGAAAAGTATCCAATGAAACTGACAAAGAAGTCATATAAAAACATCAAGGAAACCAAATATAGTCTAAAAGTAAACCTAAATATATATGGGAAATGCAGCAAATTATAAAAGACATTTCAATTCTTGGAGGGAAAAGATGGATTATGCAACAAATGGCACTGGGGCAACAGGGTTGTCATCTGGAAAACATAAAACTAGCTTTCTACCTTACACTATAATAAACTCCAGATGAATCTGTTAAACGTAAAATGAGAAACCACACAAGTTCTGAACCAGAAGAAACCACAGGGAATGTCTGTATAATGTATAATGCATATGTATAATATATGTACAGTGCATAATGTATAATGTACTTCTGATTATGACACAAAACTCGGAAGCCATACAAGGCTGATAAATTTAAAAAAAAAAAAAAAAAAAAAAAAACTGCATGGCAAAAGTCCAAAGGCAAAGGAAAAAAACCCCTGGAAAATAAATATTTGCAAATTCTAAAGACAAAAGGATAATTTCCTTGAAACTTAAAAGAGCTCCTAAAAAACAGTAAAGATCAACAACCCAACAGACATGGGCAAAGGATATGGAGAGCTTGCCAAAAATAAAGGTTCACTTGAAAAAATATTCAACCTCGCTCAGAAAAGGACTGCAAAATAACATCATACTACACTGAGATGTGTTTCTCACCTAACCAAATGGCAGAGATCTGGGGAGGGGGATGAGGGGAGCTAACTCTTCATACTAGTTGAAGGTACACAAACACGCACTCACACACTGCTGTGGGAATTCCAAAAGGTGGATCTCGGCAATATCTAAAGTAATTACAGAGTACAGAACCATCAATCCCACTTCCAGGTTTCCAGTCTATACGTACACTTACTCAAATGTGAAAGGCTATGCATACTGCTTGTCATATGTATTGGGTTGGCCAAAAAGTCCATTTAGTTTTTCCCATAAAATAAAAGACATTTTTCATTTTCACCAATCACTTTATTGATTTGGGTATTTTGAGTAAGTCAGCTATCTTCTGCTATTGGATTCTAGTGAGCAGAGGCCCGGGGTGCTGTAAACATCTTCCAATGCATCAGACAGCCCCACGGCACAGAAATATTTGGCCACAATGTCAATGGCACCAAAAAACTTCGCAAACCACTTTTGACATGTTTGATCACTCACAGAGCCTTCTCCATACACTGCACAAATCTTTTCTTCCGTTTCATTTGCATTTTTAGCTTTCTTGAAATTATAAAGCATAATACACCAAAAATGTTGCATATCCTTCCATCTTCAATATTAAGATGGCTGCACAAAAATTCACCAATTCTGATAAATTTTCAAATGCATGCTGATATGACAACTGTCACAATACAACCTAACATTGTCATTTCGAATAAAGTTAAAGACAACTAAGCACTACTAGGGCCATTGTAATGAAAAAATGTTACAGACTTTTTGGCCAACCCAACAGATGACACATATGTAATATGTCAAAGACACTGAGTTGTCTGTAATGATAAGGTGGAAACAAAATGTCCACCAATAGAGACTGATTAAATAACACATAAGCTAGAATGAGAAGCTCTATGCACTGATAGGGAATGCTCATCAGGAAAGACTGCCATGAGACAGGGGCAGACCGTGTGGGGAGTAACACGGCAGTTATCAGTTTGTTAATACACAGAGTCTCTCTGGAAGACTGTACAGGCAACAAAGAGAGGGGCATGACTGGACAAAGGGTACGAAACCCAAAGGAAGACCACCACCCACCACATTCCTCCACTGAACACTTTAAAATCACTGTTTCAACATACCCTTTAAAGAAATCAACCTCATAAAGTAGTTCCAGTATGATCCCTACCATGAGGATTCTGAAACACAAAGGTGGGAGGGCACAATTCTCTAAATGTACTGAAAGCCAATGAATTGCATACTTTAAAGGCATAATTTTATGATATATGGGTTAAGTCTCAATAAAGCTGTTATTTTAAAAATTAAGCATATATGGCCATAGCACATTATCACTTAACATAGAGAAAAGACTACAAAGGACAAACTTAAATTTCTCCCCAAACTCCGGCTGTATATTTATATAAAGAGGAAAGACAGAGGTAGAGTTAAGTCCAAACCAACCATTATCGCTATTCCCACGGTGCCTTAAGGAACAGCATTCCTGCAGTACCTGTCGGCTACTGAGTACAGCAAAGCAGCTGCAATCTACTACCAGCTCTACCACTCTGAATACTTCTCTTTCTGAAAAGTAAAAATGTCTGTTTTACATTCCTCACACTTTTAAACTTCTTTTGCAATAAGAAGTCTTCAGAGCAATAAGAATTTTATAATAACATAGTAAGGGTTTGGAGAAACAAATGTAAATAGTGCCAACAGCAGTACATATAATTAAATGAAGTGTCACTTTAAATAGGATACAGAATGAAGCAGTCAACATCTTTATCTCTAAAAGATAAACACAAAGTCTCTAGGCCCAGAGTTTAAAACAAAACACAACAGCTTACAAAAGAAATACAAACCGAGCTTTAATGGGGCTAAGCAGCCCTTGGATTTACACTAAGTGTTAGATTTAGAGAAACTAAGGCAGCACAATGCTTAAAAGCTAGATTTCCTTTGAGTTGCTTACTCCAAGCAACAGAAGAGTTTATCAATGTCAGGCCTTAACTTTAAATCAGCAAAGGAACAGAGAGTTAAATGAACTTAGTTTAGCAGTGACATAGGGGATGTAGGGAAAACTAGATACTACAGTTGTTCGGAAATAAGGAAGCAATAGCCCCAAGGTTACTCATTATAAACTTGTTATTAAAGTCAGGCAGAATTCTCCAATTTCCCAAGGATGAGCAAAAAAACTGTTCTAAGTATCCAAAAATCAATTTAGAAAACATGAACACTCTGAGACATAAACACTTTACTCTGTAACAACATGCCCTGCTCAAGTTAGCATTCCTCTGTAAAAAGTCAGAGAGGACAGAAGGAAGCCCTCATTGCACATCTGCTGGGCACTTCACACGTGACCTCGTGTGACCCTCCAAACAAGTCCATGAGGCAGGTAGTTTGCCCTCCAATAGAGAACACTGGAGGATGGAGGGCTCTGGCCAAGGTCACTTAGTTGGTCAATTCAGTGCCCATTTGGGTTGAGAGGTGGGAGGATGGATAGATCAGCCCCTTCATCACATTGAAGGGATTTCTGACTTGATAGAAAGTCTTTATGGTATTTTTTCCCCTAGCTTTTAGCTTACTGCCCCACCAAAATAATGACCACCACCTTCTGCTTTTAATGAAGCAATGCATCTGCGTATACAAAAGACCCCCCCCCCCCAAGAGCTGAATAAACTGGAATGACAGCCATGGATGCTATCTGTGTGTGGCATTTAACCTAAAGACTAAGAGCACATGAAGCTGACCTTAGGGGACTGAAATCCCATAAACAGGTGACACTCCACTGCCACTCCAAAGCTCCTGAGCTCCCTACAGATCACCACATTCCCTGAGACCCAGCTTTCTCTTTGCTGTAGCCAGGGTAACATTTTTTGCCCAGTACACAACATGGGTGGGATCTGAACACTCTTAAGAAGAAAACCAGAGTCTCAGAGATCAATGTCACACACACACACACACACACACACACACAAGGACACATTAAAACCAACGCAAGGACCACAACCACCTCTTAGAGGAAGACATTAAAGAAAAGCCACAGTCCAGGGTTGAAAGATAGCTTAAAACCACCAGCAACAAACCAGAGAGTATCAAACATTGAACTTAAAGGAGCTTATGCACCATCAAAGAAAGATACTCAGCACTACTGGTCCTGACTGTAATCTCATTTCTCAAAGTCAGTGTGACACCTTAAATATGACACACTTGGTCAAAGAAAAATCTTTTTTCTCGGAGCACAATTTTGGCATTGGGTCCCAAAGGGCCGTTTAAAATAAGCCCCATTTTGTTTACATAGTTTTGAAACATTTAGACGAAAGTTCACATTTCTAAGTGGATGACCATGATGCCCTTCCTGTTTAATTTGGAGACTGGAGATCTTTAACTTAACCTAGCATTCCTTAGGAGACTAACACTCTCATCACCCACAAAGGAAGGCCTTGAGAAATAACTGTTTCACATGCCACTGACTGTTAAACACAAACAGAAACACAGATATGCATGTGCATTCATAAATACACATACACACATATCAGTACACTCATACACATTCATCAGTAGATATACACACGCATACATGCACTCACAAATACACGTGTACATGTGCTCACACGCCCGTGCACACGCCGCGCTACAACCCTCCCCAACCCACCCCCCCCACCTCTCCAGCTGAGCTACAACCCTCCCCAGCCCCCGCGACCTCTCCAGCCGGGACATCTGCCCACTTAGGGGAAACAGACACCCAGGTCTGGGGTGCCACACGATACCCGCGAATGTCTGCGCACGTTCTAGTGCCTTCTCGCCTCCATCTCATAATGGCTTCCTTTTCTAGTAACAAACAACAGATTCGGGGAAACCAAGGCGACACAGTGTGTAAATGTTATCTGTCGCCCAAGAGCCTGATTAAAGGAGACAAAAGGCCTGAAAGAACCACACAGGAGCTACGACCTCTGACTGGGGCTATCTATCCGTCTAGGGGAGCCACGAGCGCGGCCCTCCCTGACATCCCGTGACGGTGAGACCGACGCAACAGCCCCAAGGGCGTGAGGTGCCCGACTGGTTTGGGGTGCGGGGTTTGTGAGCCGAGGTGGGGACAGAGACTTTGGGGAAGGATAGGAATACATGGTAGAGGCTTGGGACACAAATGTGGAGTAGAAGTTGAGGTAAGTGGTTGGCGTTGCGAGGTGGCGGCTCCGGGCACGGGACAGAAGCTTGGGGATGGGGTGGGGGTTTGGAGTGGAGGTTTAATGGGTGGGTGGGCGTTTGGGATCCCAAGTAAAAGCGTGGGGAGCTAGTGTAATTTTAAGGTCCGGGGTGAAGGCTTGGGTGGGGGTGGGGGTTGGGGAAGCGGACTGGAGGCTTGGGATGTGGGTGGGCACGCCGGACCCGCCCCTCGTGTGGGCACTCACCTTGTGGCAAGACGGGCAAGTGGGCAGTGCGCTCTTGCCCCCGTGGCCCCCGCCACCGCCGCTTAGGCTGCTCTGAATCTGCGTGAGCTCCTGGCGCAGGACCTGCTTCTGGTGGAAGCTGAAGGCCGGGTGGTTGGAGGCCATGGTGAAGAGCAGCAGGAACTCATCGCCTGTGCGGCCCTCGTTGAGCTGCAGCCCGTAGTTGTGGATGATGGAGTCAATGTGCGTGAGTGTGCGGTAGAGCACGCCAGCCGCCTCGCGCTGCTCCGAGCCCAGCAGCGCCAGCGACACCAGCAGCTTGCTGCGCACCACCTCGTCTGTCAGGTTGGTGAGGCTGCCCAGGTCGGCAGGGTTGTTGGCCTTAATCTCTGAGTCGCGCAGCGAGTGGTAGTCCTTGCGCGCCAGGTCCTCGAGGCACGAGCCGAGGAAGCGCAACTCGAGAGGGATGCACAGGTCCAGCAGGCCGCACAGGAACTCCACGCGCTGTGGCGACGGCAGCTCCGAGAACCAACGGTACACACCGTCCCTCTGCAGCGGGCAGCGCTTCTCCACCATGCTGCCACCCGTGCCACGCCGCCGCCCGGGGCCGGAGGCCGCAGCCCGGGGCCGGGGGCGCGGGGCGCGGCGAGTGCGAGCGGGGGGCGCGGCGAGGCCGGGCGACGAAGGGCGGACGCCGCGGGCTGGGCCGGGGGCGCGCGGCGCGGGTGAGACCCCCGCCAGGGACGGGCGGGTGGGCGCGCGCGAGACGCTTGGGGGGCCCGGGGCGGCCGGGGGCGGCGAGCGACCTCGGGCCCCCCGCTCACGGGCAGGCTCTTGGCCCGCGCCCGTCCCCAGCGGTGGCCGGTGCGCGGCGGCGGCGGCGGCTGCTCCTCGTCGTCGTCGTCGTCGTCGCCCGGGAAGCGGCCGCCCCCATCTCCCCCCGCGCCGCAGGGTCTGTCACTGCGGGCCGCCCCCCGACGGAGCTGCCCAGGCCATGCCGCCGCCGCGCTTGTGCTGGCCGGCCGTTACTAGGACAGAGACCGCGGGCGGATGGACTGGCGCCTCGGGAGCGGCGGTGGAGGGACACGCGGGGTGCGGCGTGCGGGCGGACGGCGGAGGGATCTGCGCCGGCACTCGCGCGGCCTCGCGCCCAGGCTTCTGGAGCACAGGCTTCTCGCGGCACAGGCTCCCCGCGGGCGGACGGATCCAGGCGAGCGCAGCCGTGCTAACCGCTGACGGACACCGGGACGAGGCTCAAGTGGGCGGGGTGGCTTCCTCTCGCGACAGCGGGGCCAGTAGGGCCCGCCCTCCCCCCGCTGATTGGCTCGAACTGCTTCTTCTAGGCCCGTGATTGTTTCCGATCCCCAATCTCGATTTACCCCCGCCGCGACCACGCCTCTCCCGGTTTGTCGATCACGTAGGATCGCCCTGTCCCTCCCCGCGGCCAGCTGAGTCCATTGGCCAGCAGAGCCGGAGGGACGGAAAACGCGGGGTGGATTTCTCGTTGC
Organism: Glossophaga mutica; assembly: GCA_039655065.1. Lineage (NCBI taxonomy): Eukaryota > Metazoa > Chordata > Mammalia > Chiroptera > Phyllostomidae > Glossophaga > Glossophaga mutica. The sequence goes on from CM077315.1 coordinate 30,412,587, forward strand.
TTTTGTTCCGACAGATTTGTGTGGAGCATTGTTTTAGGTAAAAGCCAGGCATCCAACTTGCTTTATTCCTGAGCGGCACAATAGGAAGGTAGCAGGTATCTTCGAAAAGCCGGTGGAACTGGGCTCCGGAGACCCGAGTCCCCATCCCTGCTCAGTCTGCTATGCTGTGTGACCTTGGACAAGTCGCTTGGCCTCTCTGAGCCCTGGGCGCCTTCTAAGAAAATAAGGGTAATAATAACCGCCCCGGGAGCTTGTGAGCTCGCAGAGGGCGGGCGCCCTCATTTCTGAGGTTATTGGGCTGCCTTGGGCATGTGATGGGAACAAGCTTTCTCCATTAAGTAAGCCTCCTTTCAGTGGGTTACTATCTTAGCTTAGGAACCAGAGGATGCAAATACACCAGAGATCAAAGAGCAAGTGAACCGTACTCTCCCCTGGCATTTGAATTGGCACCAGATTACAGGCTGGGGAAAGGTGGGGCACCCAACCACCTTTAAATTCTGCCACTGCAAGCAGCGGTCCTACCATCTACAAGTAAAGAAACTGAAACCCAGGAACAAGAAATTTTTTCCTCCCCTGCCCTATATCTGGAGCCCTTCTTTTGACGTCTTGTGACCAAGGATGAGTCTGTTCTCTCAGCAACTCTTATGAAGGCCTGGTGTATATCAGGTACTAAGCCCTGCTGGGCAGCCATAAGCAAAGTGGTGCCCTCACTGCCCTAAGAAGCTTACAGCTTGGTTCTGAGCAATACATAATGGAGAATCATTGAATAAATAAATTTCTTCAGGCATGGTGCAAGGTACTAGAAACTTCCTAACAAGACATTCTCCATCTAGCCTTGGGACTTCATAGTTGGCAGAAAAAGAAAATTGCTTTCCACTCCTCTACACCTCTAAAAAAATTTCCCCAGAGCCACCCTGGTGTTCTTGGTCAGTTTGCAAAGGAGCAGGAATCCAGAATAGCTTCCCCAGGGTATAAAATCCACACAGACAGCAGGGGTGAGGCTGAGTCCAATTGGGTATCCCTGCCTTATTTTCCAAGTCCAGACTAATTCCTACAAATAATTGAGTCAATCTTTGTTCTCTTTGACCTCATTTTTTTCAAGTGATTTCAAGGAAGCAGTCACATTCCAAAATCTGTATACAATATGAGGGAGTGAAGGAACGTGAAAATTAAGACAGTTACCACCTTTGCCTTCTATTGGTAAATTAAGTTCCTCAGAATGGAAAGATCGTAGGATCTTATCAGCACTGGAGTTCCTCAAATCCAGCCCAACCTGGCTGTGAAACCCTCAAGCTCTGGTGCCAAACCAAACTGGATTTCAGTCCCAGCTCTAGCCCGCTGGGCTACCTTGGCTCTTCACTCAACACTTACATATGAAAAGCCTCAGTTTCCTCATATGTAAAAGAGGAACCATGCCCCCCTCCAGCTGACACTGGAGCTCAGAGATGTTCAGGAGCCCTCACTAGCTAGGACAATGGAGGCACAGAAGTCACTGGATCAAGATTCCCCACAGCCTTTTTACCAGTTCTTGCTCTGCTATTTGCTACCTAATGTTTGTACTGGGTTGAATAGTGCCCTCCAAAAGACCATGTCTACCTAGAACTTCAGAATGTGACCTTATTTGGAAATAAGGTCCTTGCAGATACAACTCAGGTAAGAATCAAGATGAGATCGTGGATTACAGTAGGCTCTAAACCCAATGAGAGTGTCCTAAGAGAGAGGAAAGAACAAGCAGAGACTCAGAGAAAAAGGCCATGTGAAGATGGAGGCGGAGATTGGAGCCAGGAATGCCCAGAGCCACCAGAAGCTAGAAGAGACAGGAAGGATCCTTCCACAGAGCCTTCAGAGGGAGCATAGCTCTGCCCACACCTTGACTTTGGACTTCTGGCCTTCAGAACTGTGAGAGGATAAATTTCTGTTCTGTTAAGCCACCAAGTTTGTGCTTATTTGTAATGGCAGTTTCAGGACACATACTATGTCATGTCTCCCTGAAGCTCCACTTCAGTCCATCTCAATTTATTATCCACTCAATGGATAATAAATTGTTACTGTACAGGATCAGACTCCACTAAGAGTTCGGGGGCCTCTAAGGGGAATGGGATCCAGCCCCTGTGACGTGAAGGGGTTGGCAGCCTGAACTCCCTGCCCCAAAGTAGACAGGCCCCCTGTCTGTAGGAGCTATCCCTTCTGCACACTGTTCCCTTCCCTGGGAAGCAGCCAAGGGTCTCCCAGGAGGTAGGGGTGGACACTCACCTGGCAGTCTGTACCTGCTCTCCCTGCCAGCCAGGGCTCCTACTGTAAAGCAGACTCCATCTCTAGGCTATTTGGAGGTTCTCACCTTCCCTTTCTCTTGAGAAGGTGACTCCTGGCTAGTGGAGGAGCTAAGGGTCTGTGGGAGGAGGTTGGGGAGGGGGATGTAAGGTAGATCACAGGGTGGGGCATGCCTCCTCATGAGCAAAACTGAAGCTACAGGTAAAAAGCGGGGCTGTGTGTTCAGATAAGGAGAGAGTTCTCACACAATGCTGAGTGGGACAGCAGATTCACTTGCTCCTTCAGGTCATACTTGCCTTATGTTTAACTCGGGCCAGGGGCTGATGGAGCAGTGGGCCCTACTGTTGGGAAGCTCAGCTTAGGATGGGACAATATGTCTGTTTGCATTTCCATAGGGCTGAATCAAGCATAAATTAGTACTATTTTTGAGAAAGACAGGGACTTGGGATTCACAAATGCCCCAAACAGATGATTTTGTAGTTGGGATATGATATGCCTGGGATTACTTCTTGTCTCTGAATTAGTGATACTGACTAAATTACCAAACTGGGCTGTGACCAGGCTGAGACCAGACTGGCCATCTGGACTCCTTGTACAGCCAGCCCCCTTCCTTCCATCTCCCCCTGACCTGCCCACACACACACCCTATGGCCTTGCTTTTCCTTTCTCATTTAGAATAGGGCAGAGAGGAGGAGCCTAGAAGCTAGGTTGGAATTAGGAAAATGAGAACAGAATTAAGACTGAGACATGGATTAAGACAAGGGTTCCTTAAACAGTTGGGGCTGGAGGTGCACATCCAGGCTCCCTGCCTGGATCTGCCTCTTATTTTGCCCTGGGAGTATGTCATCAGGACATGTGTGGTCTCAAGTGGGATGGGTTTACTGAGTTACATTTTTCCTTTGTCCCAGACCCTGCTTTCTTGTGACTGAGAAGGTAAAGGGACCTCCACCTCTATGTGGAAACCTTAAGAAGTGGGTCCCCAAGCTTACTAACAGATTCTTGTCCAGCGCCTCAACTTCTGATAGCCTCCTGTGACAGTCTCAACCCCATGTGACTGGTCCTGATACTGCTACCTTTGTTCCCATTTCACAGATGCTCAGTGGTCAGCCATGGGCCAGGGCCATGAAGTTCATATGTGTTGGAACCAAATTCTGACCTAAGTCAGTTGCCCAGACTCTGTCCCTCGGCACAGCAGTCACACCAGCAATTGTAAATGGGCCGTTGTCCCAAACTGCATCCAGCCCTGTTTCTGCACGGCCACACACTTTCCTCCATGCAGACCTGCTCCCTAGGGTGTCTGGCCTTGGTCAACATGTGGTATTTCCCTAGTGGGAATTACCTGGGCTCTTATTTAAGATGTAGATTCCTAAGCCTGACCTTAGGTACAGACTGAGTCAGACTCCTGGAGAGGGGCCTTGGCCTCTGCATTTGCAGGCTCTCTGGTGGTCCCCATACTCTGGTTCGAAAACTGCTATTCGAGTGGAGTCCGTGCTTTCAGACTTCTGGTGTGCTTCTCTGGATCAGCCAACAGCAACCACAATAATCAGAGTTAAGTTGGTTCTACATGCCTACCAGCCAGCAAGAATCCTCCCTATTAACAGATTGGGAAACTGAGGCTTAGAGAGGTGACACAGCTCGTGGCTCCTAGATTCCCATCATTAAGTTCTGCAGGCTATTTCTGTTCTATATTTGTTTGTTTTTCTCATTTCTATGTTGCTTTTACCATACTAATAAAATACTCTGAAAGTCAACAGTTAATTCACTTTTCCACTCAGTTTTATGTGTTTACCTTTTTTACAATGGAAATTTTCAAAAATATCCCAAATCAAGGAATAGTACAGATGTTCCTCATATCCCTATTGCCCAACTTCAAGAGATGACATTTTGCCATTCCTATTTTATCTACTTTTCCCACTCCACCTGGGCATAACATTTTCTTTCTAAAGTATTTTAAAGCAAATAAATTAGAGAATTTGTATATATATATATATATATATATATATATATATATATAGTTGTGTTTTTTTTGACTATGAGGTAATGCATGCTCCTTGTAAAGAGGTTATATCTCGCTAAAAACAATACAACAGTCACAAAAAAAGTCCTTCTCAGTCATAACCAATGTTAACTTTTTGAAATACATCTTTCTAGACACTCTTGTAGTCATATATATTTATGCACACCTAGTTCTAAAAATGTGGCATAATCCACAAAAATAGGATTGTACTTTACATTTCATAACCTAGTTTTTCACTTCACCTATCCCAGATGTCTGTCCATGTTGTAGACTCTTCTATAGATCGGGGGGTTTTGTTGTTGTTGTTTTCCCCCCTTCATTCCCCTCCACCCTGCACACCCTCTACCACCCACATTTTCCCCACTTTAGTTCATGTCCCTGTGTCATAAGTTCTTTTGCTTCTACATTTCCCATACTATTCTTGCCCTCCCCCTGTCTATTTTCTACCTACCATCTATGCTACTTATTCTCTGTACCTTTTCCCCCTCTCTCCTCCTCCCACGCCCCTGTTGCTAAACCTCCATGTGATCTCCATTTCTGTGGTTCTGTTCCTGTTCTAGCTGTTTGCTTAGTTTGCTTTTGTTTTTGTTTTAGGTGTGGTTGTTAATAATTGTAAGTTTGCTGTCATTTTACTATACATGTTTTTTACCTTCTTTTTCTTAGATAAGTCCCTTTAACATTTCATATAATAAGGGCTTGGTGATGATGAACTCCTTTAACTTGACCTTATCTGAGAAGCACTTTATCTGCCCTTGCATTCTAAATGAAAGCTTTGCTGGATAGAGCAATCTTGGATGGAGGTCCTTGCCTTTCAAGACTTCAAAATACTTCCTTCCAGCCCCTTCTTGCCTGCAAGGTCTCTTTTGAGAAATCACCTGACAGTCTGATGAGAATTACTTTGTAGGTGACTATCCCCTTATCCCTTGCTGCTTCTACAATTCTCTCCTTCATTTGAATCTTGGCTAATGTCATTACGATGTGCCTTGGTGTGTTCCTCCTTGGGTCCAACTTCTTTGGGACTCTCTGAGCTTCCTGGACTTCCTGGAAGTCTATTTCCTTTGCCAGATTGGGAAAGTTCTCCTTCATTATTTGTTCAAATAACTTTTCCACTTGTTGCTCTTCCTCTTCTCCTTCCAGCACCCCTATAATTCGGATGTTGGAAGGTTAAAGATGTCCTGGAGATTCCTAAGCCTCTCCTCCTTTTTTTATTTGAATTCTTGTTTCTTCCTTCTTTTCTATTTGGTTGTTTCTTTCTTCCTTCTGGCCCACTTCATTGGTTTGAGTCCCAGTTTTCTTCCCATCATTATTGGTTCCCTGTGAATTTTCCTTCATTTCACTTAGCGTAGCCTTCATTTTTTCATCTAATTTGCAACCAAATTCAACCAATTCTGTGAGCATCCTGATTACCAGTGCTTTGAACTATGCATCTGATAGGTTGGCTATCTCTTCGTCGCTTAGTTGTATTTGCTCTGAAGCTTTGATCTGTTCTTTGGTTTGGGCCTTTTTTTTTTTTTTTTTGGTCTTAATGCCTATAGATCGTGGTTTTTAAGGGCAGCCCAGAATCTCGTTGATTGGATGTAACATGATTTATTCAACTAGTCTCCTATTGTTGGGCATGCAGATTGTTACTGTGCTCTGTTGATTGAGTTTCAAAAGGCAGTTTTGCTTACCCTAGACTTTGCACCACGCTGAAACTGGATCCACCTTCTGTAGAATCCTGCCTGGGTTTCCGAGAGGTATCAAGCAGAGATAAGGATGGAGGGACTAGATTGCTTCTCAATGCCACCCTAATCAAGTCTTCACCACTTGGTTTGAAGTCTCAAGACACAAGACACACCCAGATTCGTGTGGGTGAAAAATCCATTCCAGAGGCAGGTAGCATATTATTTGGGTGACAAGCTATAACACAAAATATGGAAGGTTTCTTTTTAAACAAATATACTAGAGTTCACCCAACCCAGTAACTCCCTCTCCTTCAAAGTAGTAACCCCACAAGACAGCACTCTCATTGCAATTAAACTGTGATTGCTTAAAAATACATCAGTGAACCCCTCTTTTAAAACTGTCACCAGAGACTGGTGTCAGTCATTTTTTTGTATTAAATGTGATGTATTTAATAAGAGTATAAATCCAATTTTTTAAATGACTCAAAACTGAGTCAGTCATTTTTGAAGGTACCATATGCTGGAAAGTCTCCACACTTCGAGGGGGATTGATATTTTGAGATAGCCTGTGCTGATAAATTATAAATAACAGAATCTATTTTTGCCTAGTTTGAGCATAAACATTTATTGAATTATAACAGGAAACTCAGTCTGTAGCATGGCCTGAGAACCAGGTGTAGATGCCATTCTTATATCTTTTTAAAAAAGAATTGCCTGTTCATGTTCTTTGCCCATTTTTCTATCAGGTTTTGGATCTTCGTTTCCATCAATTTTTAAGAGCTGTTTAGCTATTAGGGATATTAGCCCATTATGTGTGATTTAAGTTGAAAATATTCTCTCCCAGTTTGTCGATTGCCTTTGACTTCATTTTAGGTGTTTTTTTAACCTTGAAAAAGTTGCTTTTATTTTTACTAGTTAAATGTATTGATGTCTTCTTTTATTGCATCTAGATTTTGAGTTTTGTTTAGAAACCTTTCCATACACTCAGGTTACAAATAAATTAACCTATGTTTTATTCTATATGTACATGGGTTCATTTTTTTCATATTTAGATCCCCAATCCATTTGAAGTTTACTCTTATGTGGAGTATGAGGTATTTGCTTTTGGAACCAGTTTTTATTAAATGTTTTAATTAAACCAAGGGTTGCACATTAAAAAATACTTTAGAGAGCCAGGCAGAAACTAAATGAATGAAACTAGGTGGTAGAATAAAATAGGGAGTAGTGAGGGCTCTGGCCAACCAGAAGTTAAATTAAAAAAACACCCACATAGTGGGTGGGTATAGTAGTTTCCCAGGGCTGCTGTAACAAAGTACCACAAGCCTGGTAGCTGAAAACAACAGAAATTTATTTTTTCTGTTTTGGAGGCTAGACGTTTGCAGTCAGGGTGTCAGCAGGGTTGGCTCCTTCTGCGGGCTCTGATGGGGACCGTTTCAGGCCCCCTCCCAGCTTGTGGTGATTGCCTGTAACCCTTGCCTCGCAGCTGCGTCACTCCCACCTCTGCCTCCGTCTTCATGTGGCCTTCTTTGTGTGTGTCTGTGTCCAAACTTCCCTTGTCTCATAAGGACATCAGTCATTGAATTTAAGGGCCACCCTAAATCAGTATGCCCTCATTTAACTTTGCATATTATCTGCAAAGACCCTGTTTCCAAATAAGGTCACATTCATTGGTTCCAGGGGGACAGTACTGGACCCAGTAGAGTGAGGGGAAAAGCAGAATGCCTGGACCCCCTGTGGCCTGCACGCTGAGAGCTTGAGGACCCTTTGTAGATACCTTATGTTGCTGTCGGAAGCATCTCTGCCTAGTGATGAAGAATCTGCTCTGTTGGGAAACTCAAATTCACTCGGAGAACGTTTTGAAAAGCACTGACAGCGTGTCACTTTAAGACGTCCAGAAAAGAGGGAAGAGGAAATCCAACGGTCAGCTCTTCTAAGTCTGAACTAATAGATGGCCTGTCCCACAGCCTTACAGAAGACAGGTTTGTTCAGTATGAATATTTGGGTTTACCCTTGGAGGTTAGGACTCTGTTATGTTTTTTTCCTCCACTGTAAGAGGTGAATTCCTACAAACTCCTCTGTGCCAAAAGAGGGCCTGTTTTATAGCAGGAAGGACAAAGATGGTGCCTTGCCTGCCGGAGATCCAGGGGAGGGGCTGTCTTCGCAGCTAACCTCCCATAAGACCTTCCAGGGCAGGCAGAATTCTAAGGACGGCCCCCTAGGTTTCCTGACCCCTAGTTATCCAAACACTAATCTAGGTGCTGCTCTGAAGAAATTTTGCAGATGTGAAGTCCAAAGTCAAGTGACCTTAAAACATGGAGATTATCTGGGTGGGCCTCACCCAGTCAGGTGAAACTTAAAAGCAGAAAGTTTTCTCTGGCTAGCAGCAAAGATGTTAGAAGGGTCAGAAGGACAGGACACATTGTTGTTGCTTTGAAGACAGACGGGACCATGTGGGAAGGAATGTGAGTGGCTTCCAGGAGCAGAGAGTGGCCCTGCCCTACACCCATCATGGACCTTTGACCTACGGCCTCAGAGAAGTAGGTCCTGCCACACCTGAATGAGTTTGGAAGCAGATTCTCCCACAGACTAGAGCCCAGCTGGGTGACACCTTCGTTTTCACCCGTGAGATCTGAGCAGAGAACCCAGTTGAGCCCGTCCAGATTTCTGGCTTGCAGATTGTCTGATGATATTATAATTGGGTGCTATTGCCACTAAGTTTGTGCTAACTTGTAATGCAGCGGTAGAAATTAACACACCTCTGCTCTTGGGGTGGGAACTGTAGCTGGGGGGAAACAGATTTGGGATTGAGCAATTCCATTTTTCTCTGTTGCACCTCCATTCATACATTCATTCATCGGTTTATAAGAACTTCTGTCCCCTGTGCAAGACATAAAGATACCAAAATGAACCGGCTGTGGGGTGTCCTCAGTAACTTCAGAGGTTGATGAAAATCAGACACATGTGCCCTCTTCTTGCAGTTAACTAGTTATGAAGACCAGAGAACCAGGTGTGTCTAACCGCATTTTATCCTGGCATTTTCTGGATTCCTAGGAATAGAAGGAATCCTGATAAAGTCTTAACACAATTAATTCTCCTGTTGGAGTAATGTCCCAGGAGATTGCATTTCCCCACCTTCCAAAAAGAAGTAAGCAGCAAAGGCTTTTGTACATCACAGCTCTGTATACACTTAGCCTTGGGCGAGTTACTTTCCACCTCCCAGAAGCTCTACCTGATAGAGTTGAAGATGACAGGTGTGAAAACTGGCTTGTAGCAGGTACTCAATAAATGTTAGCAGTCGGGATAATGATCCTCACGCACCCACCCTTTGTTTACTGCTGTGCTCCTTTCCCGGCCTACGCTGCAGGGCAGGGTCTGTGTGGTGGTCTTTGACAGCAAGCTTCTTGAGACCTCGGCTGCGCTGCGCCACAATGTCCAGGCGCTGTTCTAGGGCACCATGCACCAGGGACAGCAAAGAGGCAATGCATGTCGGCAAGTGGGTATCCGGTGGTAAGAGATCCTCGGCAGCCCCAGGACACCCGCCCAGTGTTCCAGGCGAGGGCTGGGACTGTGCAGCACTGCTGACAAGCTACCTGTTCCCAGCCTGTCCTCTCGCTGCCTCAGACTACAAAGGTGGAAAACAAAAATTTTACATGCCCACTTCCCTTGCATCCAGGAGTGACCATGTGATCCCGTTCTGGCCAATAAGACCCGAGTAAGTCTGTCCACGGGTTTCTGAAAACGCCTGCTCCTCTAACAGCAGGGGAATTGTGTCAGACACACCTCTTCACCCTCTCCATCAGAGCCTCTTTGAACACAGCGGGGCTCTGGAGTTAGGGGTCCATGGCTGCTGTCTCCTTACCTTGCTATGACAAGCACAGAGACTCATCCAGACTCTTTGCCTGGCATCCTTCAGCTGTGCAGCCAAGCTTATCATGCAAGAAAAAGTAAACCCATATTTGTTCAAATTAGCGTGTTTTCCTCTACCTGCTGCTGAACGCTTTCCTAAATGATCCCATGCTCTGCCCACAGGCGGCTCCCCAGACCTGGTGGGGAAGGAAGAAGGTCGGGGGACCAGAGAAGTTGAGGGCAGGAGCTCTGGAAGGAGGAGTGAGCAGATCCTAATCTCAAGTCTCTCACCCCCAGTTTACAATCCACCCCCTTTTCTCAGAGCCACCCCCATTCCCTGCAAAACAGACAAAACCATTTACTTTACAAGATGGCTGGAAAGTAGGGAGGGGTTCCACAAAAACCTCAGCACTATGAAGACTCGGGGCCAGGGTGCGAACTGTCTCGTTCCACCTGGACTTTGAAGCTCTTGACACAAAATGGGGACCCCTTTCCTGTGTGTGGGTGTGTGTTTATATCACGGACACTGACCTCTTTCCTACCCCCAGCCCCTGGCTTGGCTCAAACCATTCCCGAGTCAGAGAACAATAACGGCAATAGGCCATCATGGCCACTGCAATTTATCGAATGGGTTCTGTGCATGCGGCACAGAGCAGTAGGTCCCTTGCCAAAGGACAGACAGCTAGCAAGTGACAGAGCTAAGTCTCGAGGCTGGCAGTACACTGTACCTCCTGCCAAGTCCAAGCTAAGGGTTTTGGCACTGAAAGCAGGAAGGGCAGAAATGCCAGGGAACAAAGCACTTTCATGCCTCATTTCACCCTTGTGACATGCTTTGAAATCAATAGATCATTATCCTCACCTGGCAAAGGAGGCCGTCAGGTTTGGGGAAGGAGAGCAGACACTGGCCGCCAGAGCTCAGACGAGAACAAAGGTTTCCTGATCCTAAATCCTGCTGCCCTGTCCCCTCTAGGATGACCGAAGATCAAGGCTGGGCCCAGATGAAAACTCCTGGGTGAGAAGGGTCACTGGAGAGCGAGTTTCCTCAACGTGATGCAGGTGACCCTGGTGCCAAGGAGCTAACACCACCTGTTGGGACCTCCTGGAGTCTGGGCACTTGGCATCACCATCTCAGTTCTCTTTTTACAGACTAAGAGACTGAGGCTCAAAGAGGCCACTTGTCCTGTGCGGACAGCCAGCAAGGACAGAACCCTGTCCTCTCCACGGTGTGCGCTTGTCACATTGGGGGTTCCCCGACCACGTAGAGGCCTTCACCCTCGCATTTTAACCACAGCACCTCCAACGTATATGCGTGTATGTCTGCATGCTTTCATATGGAATACATATTTGGCTTCAGCTTAAGATTTTGTTTGAAGAGCAGTTTCTGTGGCTGACACTTTTTAAACCACTGGTTCATACATCACGCATGTGACTCCTTCACACATCTGATTCTTGGCACCGAGACTTACTCTGTTTCACACAGGAACAGCATTCCACAAGGACAACTGTGCAGAAGCACCAGAACCATCCCCTGGGTGTACAACACTCCAAGGCCATGCCGGCATGTCCCAGTGAAAGGTCAGTCCTGTTCATACACATGTACCAATGACTTAAATCAATTTTAAGCTCTTTCAGAGCAGTCCGGATAGTTGTTTTTTTAAAATCATTTTGGGTTCTCAGCTTTCTACCTTGTACACGGTAGGCACTTATCAAAGTTTGCTGATGGTTGTTTCATGAGCTAAATTTGGGCAATGCATCTCCCAAACAAACATTTTCTTCTATAAAGATGATGGCACTGTGCCAACTTCTCCAATTAGTGGGAAATCTTTTCCATCAGTTATTTGTTATGCATAATTATGGTTCCACCCAAATGCTTGTCAAATGGAATTTTTTCCCAAAATTTGTTAATAATTCCTTCTAACATAGTGTTAATCTAAGGCTAGGAAAGACTTGAGCTGAAAGAGGATTTAGCAGTCAGGTGAGTTAACTTCTTAATCAGCAGATGAAGACCCTGGAGTTCACGGAGGTAAAGGGCCGTCAGGGTCACCCAGTCAATCCACTTGTCAGCCTGTGTTGGGAGCTAACTGCTGGTGCAGAAAATAATTGATTTGATTTGCACATCTTCAAGTTTTTGAGCAAATATATGTTTGATCAAGATTTTCTTGTATTACATATGTGGTAACATTTTGCAATAACATGTTCTATTCACTATCAACCCATGCTTCTGTCATTAGACATGACTTTATCCATGTAACCTGCTAACCAACAGCTCTCAGAGGGCAGGGGTCAGGTCTGTTTGCTCACAGTGACTAATGTATGTAAGGCAATCAATATAGACTTGTTGAATGAACAATGAAACTTGGATTGAAACCCAGTGTATGACTTACTCATCACTCCAGTGTTCCACTTAGCATAGATAGTAGTGATAAAAAGAACCCACAAAGCGGAGGCTGTCCTTCTCACTGGCCCGGCCCATGTCGCAGATCTTAAGCTAAGTCAGTCTGTACTTATGCAAACACATGCCAAGGAAACCTGATATACACCAGCCACAGTCCTCCAACTCAGCCTTAGCTAGCTTACCTCAGAAAGTGGGGCCTAGTGGCCTTACCAGCGAACCCCTGACTTCCTGCACAATTCCCCATTGCCTCGCCTAACAGTCCATAAAACTCACTCTTTCTCAAAAGCCCTTGGGAGGAATGCTCCACTGCTGGGGGGGCCCTGTACGCCCCCAGTCCATGGGTTGGGTTCCCTTGAATCAAGGACATCAAACTGTTATCAAGTTGTTTCAGCTTTGTCATTTGACACTAGACCATCCTGTTTAGTTGTGGTGGGGTTTTGGTGAGAAATACCTTTGGCTGCACTAAACAATGACATGAAACATATAGGGGTTTGTTTTTCTCACATGATGATAAATCCAGAGATGAGCCCGTGCTGCTCCGGGAGCACCGCTCAGTGACGGGAGGGACAGCGTCCTCAGTTCTTTGGGACGTCCCTTATGGTAGCAACATGGCGGCCATAACTGCTGTCACTCTGGGCATCACATCCTGCATTGAATACAAGAAAAAGGGAGGGAGGGATGAAACCTGTAGATGTTTCTTTTATGAGGAAAAGCAAACACCTCCTGAGAAACCTTCTTATAGATTTCGACTTAAATCTCATTTGCCAACATTCTGTTGGTGGCCACCTGTGGTGCACAGGATATGAGGAAAGAAAGTGGCCAGGATCTGACCAAAGGCTTGGAGACGGCGCTTGCTCACTTGTGCCTCAGCCATCACCCTGAGAGAAGCAGGCCCAGAAAGGCCTGCTGGCCCTGAGAAGAGACTGAGAGACGTGTGGCGCAGAGCCATCCCAGCTGGGCCCAGCCCGGACTGGCCAGCCCCCATCAGGCTCCTAGATGGGTGAGTCCAGGGCTGCCCTATGGATGAGCTGACCCTCAGCCTACCTGCAGACATATGAGAACTAATGTTTGCATAAAAACATATACGTTAACACCAAAACAAACAAACCAATTAAAAAATGCTCAGAGGACCTGAATAGACTTTTCTTCGAAGAGGATATATAAATGGTCAATAGACATGTGAAAAGATGCTCATTGTCACTAATCATCAGAGAAATACATATTAAAACCACAATGAGGTATCACCTCACATCTGTCAAAATGGCTATCGTCAATAAATCAACAAACAACAAGTGTTGGCAGGGATGTGAAGAAAAGGGAACCCTCATGCACGGCTGGTGGGAATGTAGATTGGTGCAGCCACTGTGGAAAACAGTATGGAGGTTCCTCAAAAAAAATTAAAAATAGAATTACCTTATGACCTAGCTATTTCACTTCTGGGATTTCATCCAAAGAAACCCAAAACACTAATTCAAAAAGATGTCTGCACTCCCATTCCCATTGCAGTGTTATTTACAATAGCCAAGATATGGAAGCAACCTGAGTGCTTGTACGTATATAAAATGAAATAGAACTTGGCCATAAGAATGAAATCGACTTCCGGCCAAGATGGAGGCATAGGTGGACACACTGTGCCTCCTCTCACAACCAAAGTTAAGGACAACAAATATTTAGAAACAAGAAAACAACCAGAGCTAATGGGAAATTGAACAGTAAAGAAGTCCAACAACCATTCATCCAGACCAGTAAGAGGGGCAGAGTCGCAGCAGGAAAAAGTGGAGGTGCGGACCTGGGAACACAGGTGCGGCAGTAGCTGGAAGTTTCCAAGCGTGCAGGAGGCTGGCAGGCCCACAGGCGGAGGCTGTCTCACGAGGTGCAGACCCAGTGAGGCCGAGCAAGGCAGCTGGCTGACCAGGTGGTCCCACATTCTCACGTGCAGATAATCCAGGCGAAGGGGAAGTGGCGGAAGGGACGGGATCTCAAGAGAGAGCGGAGCAGATGCCATTGTTCCCTCTCAGACCCTGCTCCCACGTACAGCGTCACAACTCAGCGACGGGGCTGCCCCGCACTGGGGAATATATAAGGCTCCACCCCTCACAACGTAACAGCCGTGACCAGACCAAAACCAAACCAAAACAAACAAACAAAAAAACCACCAAAAATGGCTCAAAACGGAAAACAAATCAGAACCCCAGAGACAATTCCTCTAAGCGACAAAGAAACAGCCAACCTATCAGAAGCACAGTTCAAAGCACTGGTCATCAGGATGCTCACAGAATTGGTTGATTTTGCTCACAAATTAGAGGAAAAAAATGCAGGCTACAATACATGAAATGAAAGAAGATGCATGGGGAACCAATAGAGATGGGAGGAAAACTGGGACTCAAATCAATGGAGCGGACCAGAAGGAAGAAACGAACAAACAAACAGAAAACAAGGAAGAAACAAGAATTCAAAAAAATGAGGAGAGGCTTAGGAACCTCCGGGACACCTTTAAACGTCCCAACATCCGAATTATAGGGGTACCAGAGGGGGAAGAAGAAGAGCAACAAGTGGAAAACCTATTTGAACAAATAATAAAGGAGAACTTCCCCAATCTGGCAAAGGAAATAGACTTCCAGGAAGTCCAGGAAGCTCAGAGAGTCCCAAAGAAGTTGGACCCAAGGAGGAACACCCCAAGGCACATCATAATTACATTAGCCAAGATTAAAATGAAGCAGAGAATTCTAGAAGCAGCAAGGGATAAGGGGACAGTCACCCACAAAGGAGTTCCCATCAGACTGTCAAGTGATTTCTCAAAAGAGACCTTCCAGGCAAGAAGGGGCTGAAAAGAAGTATTCCAAGTCATGAAAGTCAAGGACCTCCATCCAAGATTGCTCTATCCAGCAAAGCTGTCATTTAGAATGGAAGGGAAGATAAAGACCTCAGATAAGGTCAAGTTAAAGGAGTTCATCATCACCAAGCCCTTATTGTATGAAATGTTAAAGGGACTTATCTAAGAAAAAGAAGATAAAAAATTGGACAGTAAAAAGTTAGCGAACTCACAGATATTAACAACCACACCTAAAACAAAAGCAAACAACTAGAATAGGAACAGAACCACAGAAATGGAGATCATATAGAGGGTTAGCAACAGGGGAGTGGGAGGAGGAGAGAGGGGAAAAGGTACAGAGAATAAGTAGCACAAATGGTGGGTAGAAAATAGGGGGAGGGCAAGATTAGTGTGGGTAATGTAGAAGCTAAAGAACTTATGACACATGGACATGAACTAAAGGAGGGGAATGTGGGTGGGAGGGGGTGGGCAGGGTGGAGGGGAATGATGGGGGAGAAATGGGACAACTGTAATAGCATAATCAATAAAATATATTTAAAAAATAAAAATAAATTTTAAAAAAGAAGGAATGGAATCTTAACATTTGGGACGACATGGTTGGACCTAGAGGGTAATATGCTAAGTCAAATAAGTCATCTAGAGAAAGACAAATACCATATGATTTCACTCATATGTGGAACCTGAAGAACAAAATAAACAAACAGACTCATAGAGACCAAACTGAGGGTTGCTAGAAGGAAGGAGAGTTGGGGGGCTGGGTGAAAAAGGTGAAGGGTTTAAGAAGTACAAATTGGTAATTACAAATTGTCACAAAGATGTAAAGTGCACGTAGGGAATGTAGTCCATAGCATTGTGTTACAATGTTGTGTATTAACTATGTATGGTGCCAAGCAGGTACTAGACTTATCAGGGTGATCACATTGTAGGTTATATAAATGTCCAATTACCGTATTGTATACCTGAAACTAATATAATATGATATGTTGACTATAATGAAAAATAAAAAGAAGAACAAAAACCTCTTTTTTTGTTAGTTGATTTATTCTTTTTAAAAATATATATTTATTGATTATGCTATTACAGTTGTCCCATTTCTCCCCCATCATTCCCCTCCACCCTGCATACCCTCTCCCACCCACATTCCCCCCTTTAGTTCATGTCCATGCGTTGTAAGTTCTTTAGCTTCTACATTTCCCACACTATTCTTGCCCTCCCTGTCTATTTTCTACCCATCGTCTATGCTACTTATTCTCTGTACCTTCCCCCTCTCTCCTCCTCCCACGCCCCTGTTCCTAACCCTCCTTGTGATCTCCATTTCTGTGGTTCTGTTCCTGTTCTAGATGTTTGCTTAGTTTGCTTTTGTTTTAGGTGTGGTTGTTAATATCTGTGAGTTTACTGACTTTTTACTGTCCAATTTTTTATCTTCTTTTTCTTAGATAAGTCCCTTTAACATTTCATACAATAAGGGCTTGGTGATGATGAACTCCTTTAACTTGACCTTATCTGAGAAACACTTTATCTTCCCTTCCATTCTAAATGACAGCTTTGCTGGATAGAGCAATCTTGGATGGAGGTCCTTGCCTTTCAAGACTTCAAATACTTCCTTCCAGCCCCTTCTTGCCTGGAAGGTCTCTTTTGAGAAATCACCTGACAGTCTGATGGGAACTCCTTTGTGGGTGACTATCCCCTTATCCCTTGCTGCTTCTAGAATTCTCTGCTTCATTTTAATCTTGGCTAATGTAATTACGATGTGCCTTGGGGTGTTCCTCCTTGGGTCCAACTTCTTTGGGACTCTCTGAGCTTCCTGGACTTCCTGGAAGTCTATTCCTTTGCCAGATTGGGGAAGTTCTCCTTTATTATTTGTTCAAATAGGTTTTCCACTTGTTGCTCTTCTTCTTCCCCCTCTGGTACCCCTATAATTCGGATGTTGGGACGTTTAAAGATGTCCTGGGGTTTCCTAAGCCTCTCCTCATTTTTTTGAATTCTTGTTTCTTCCTTGTTTTCTGTTTGGTTGTTTGTTTCTTCCTTCTGGTCTGCTCCATTGATTTGAGTTCCAGTTTTCCTCCCATCTCTATTGGTTCCCCATGCGTCTTCCTTCATTTCACGTATTGTAGCCTTCATTTGTTCATCTAATTTGTGAGCAAAATCAACCAATTCTGTGAGCATCCTGATGACCAGTGCTTTGAACTGTGCATCTGATAGGTTGGCTATCTCTTCATCGCTTAGAGGAATTGGCTCTGGGGCTGTCATTTGTTCTCCGTTTTGAGCCATTTTTGGTGGTTTTTTTGTTTTGTTTTGTTTTGGTTTGGTTTTAGTCTGGTCGAGGCTGTTATGTATGAGGGGTGGAGCCTTAGGTGTCCCTCAGGGCGGGGCAGCCCAGTCGCTGGGTTGTGATGCTATAGGTGGGGGCGGGGTCCAAGAGGGAAGAATCGCGCCTGCTTTGCTCTCTCCTGGACTCCAGTCCCTTCCATCACTTCCCCTTCGCCTGGATTATCTGCCCGCCCGCAGGCGTGTTGTTAGGTAGTGAGGAGTGGAGCCTCAGGCGCTCCCCAGTGCAGGGCAGCCCAGTCACTGGGTTGTGACACTGTATGTGGGGGCGGGGTCTGAGAGGGAACAATGGCGCCTGCTCCGCTCTCTCCTGGATTCAGTCCCTTCCGCAACTTCCCCTTTGCCTGGACCGTCTGCGCACTCGAATGTGGGACCACCTGGTCAGCCAGCCGCCCTACAAGGCCTCACTGGGTCTGCATAGTTGCCCCCCTGTACCCAGGGTTTGCCAGCCACCGCCTGTGGGCCCGGGGATCTCCAGCTGCCACCTGTGCACCTGTGCACCACCAGCCGCTGCTGTCTGTGTTCCCGGGTCCTCGCCTCCACTTTTTCCTGCCTCGACTCCGCCCCTCGGAGCCCAGCAACCCAGACAGTTTCAACCGGTGACCCCCTCCACCAACAAAAACCTCTTGAATCTGCAAATTGGAAGATCACACCTTGTCTCAGAAAAAATAACAACCAAACAAAAATAAAACTGCACTAATACAAAAAAGATAATTAATGATTGCCATTGTTGCTTTTAAATACCAATTTTCACAACAGTTTTATTGATACATAATCCACATGCCACACTTTTTACCCATTTAAAGTGTACAATTCAATAGTTCTAGTGAAGTAAGAGTGGTACAACCATCACCGCAATCAGTTTTAGAACTTTTTCATCATCCGGAAAATAAGACCTGTGTCCATTGCCAACATTGCCCATTTCTCCCCAGCAACCTAGCCCTGGGCGCCCACTTCCCTAGTTCCCTCTCTGCAGATTTACCTGTTCTGGACATCTCCTACATAGAGTCATACATGGTGCCATCTTTTTTCCCCTGAATTCTTTAACTTAGGGTAATGTTTTCAAGGTTCATCCATGCTGTAGCATGTCAGTATTTCATTTATTTATTCATGTTTTTTAAATTTTAATTTTCTCCAGCTTTATTGAGGCATAATTGACAAAATTCTGTATATTGCTACTTCAGGTATACAATCTGAGGATTTGATAAACGAATACTTTGTGAAATGATTATCATAATCAAGCTAATGAACATTCCCATCACCTCACACAGTTACCCTTTTTTTCTGTGTGTGTAGTGAGAACGCTTACAATCTACTCTTTTAGCACATTTCAAGTCTATGACACAAGTATCCTTAACTCTAGTCACCGTGCTATCATTAGATTCCCAGAATCTGTTCATCTTATAGGGGTGAGTTTGTGCCTTCTGACCAATGTGAATGGCTGCTGCTTTGCGATGGTTTCTCTCTCAGCGTTGTAACTGTGGCCAGGTCACCTGACATGGAAGGCAAACCTCGCTGTTTACCCCTGGGTCAGTAGCAGAGCATTTATTAAACAAACACTGGGGCCTGGCGAAGAGACCTACGGCATTGTCTCCCTTGGGCAGTTTATATCTCTGGCTGGGGAGAAGAAAGCCCTTGGAATCCTGGTGACTTGCTGTTTTTGTTCCTCGTATCATCACCTTGCACAGCAAAGAAAGTCGTTGTGTGCCAGGCATTACAGTAGGTGCTTTATGTATTTAATCCTCAACAGAGCCCTGCATTAGGCAGGATGCTTTTGGCTACGTGTACCAGAAAATCTAACTCAAAGGGGCTTAAACGAAAAGGAAGTTCATTGTCAGAAGTCCTCGGATAGGAAGGCTCCAGAGATAGTTAATGCGTTGGTTCAAGGACACTGTTGGAGACTCAAGCGCTTTCTGTCTGTACCTTCTGCCTTCCTTTGTGTGTCAACGTTGACCTTAGTCTGGCTCTCCTCATTTTCACAAGTGGCTACACTGTTCTAGGGATCACATCCAACACCCAACAAAAAGAAGAAAGATTATCTGTCTTTGTGTATCAGATTTAAGGGTAAAACCAAAACAAAACCTTTCCCTGAAGCCCCTTGGCCCATCGGCCAGATTCTGCCACTTGCCCATGCTTAAACAAACCACACACAGGAGGAATTGAGTCACCATCATGGCCCTTGCACTTGGCTTCTGGGGCTGGAACCAGTCTCTCCTGAAGCCCATGGCTGTGCAGAGGAGGGTGTAGGAAGCAGAACAAATTTAGGGTTCTGTTTCCACATGAGGGCACCAAAGCTCTCAGAGGTCATACAACTACCAGGAGGTCACCTCTGCTATGCTGTTGTGCCAGGCTTCCGACCCAGATTTTTCTGACCCCAGAGGTCTCCCCACTAGACCACCCTACTGTTTTACAGGAGGTGGTGAGATCGGAGAGGAAGGGCTTGCCCCACAGTAGGGCTGTTGCTACCTTTTAAGCATCATAAGCACTGCAGCCAGCACACTCGGTTAGAGTCAATTCTTGATCATCATGTAGGTGCTCTGCAGTCATGAATTTTATAGCCAAGTAGGTACAATCTAGCCTCAGGTAACCACATTTCAACATTGTCTGAAAGCCAGGGCGGCCAGGTTAATCTCCATGTGTGGGACATAGACTCGCAGTTGCCTGGTATGCTTTCTTCTCATCTGCCCTGTGACTCCTTCCCAAGAGTGAGTCGCCACCCTAGGATGAGGGAAGGAACACCCCCACACCCAGTGTTAACCCATTGCCACAGATAGCTGAGAATTAGGTGCATGAGCAGCAATCTTCTCATCCTCATCATTCACTTGGCACTCACATAGTCCTGCACGTCACTAGCATGAACACAGACCTGTGTCATGCCCTGGTCTCAAATTGATTGTGTGGAACCCTCTTCAATCTGTCTGGGTCATTAACAGTCAGTGACATTGGAAACTAGAGAGAGCTGAGAAAACCCAGAGCTTTGGAAACCTGGCTTCTCCAGTTCCTAGCTGTGTGGCCTTGGGTGTGCCACTTACTCTCTCTGAGCCTCAGTCTTCTTATGTAACACGTGGTGCCTTGCAGGTCTGCCGACCATGAACATGGATAACTGATGTGTGGCTGGGCCCCCCAGAGCGGTGGCCGTGAATGTCATTACCACTGGGTTTGGGCCAATAAAATAGGGATGAACAGTCAAGGCTCCTAAGTGAAGCTGTTGAGGTTACAAACTCTGGTGCCAATTTGTTACAGCACTTGGAATGTGGCCAAGGTGGATTCGAATGAAGTGAATTGATCTCCTAGTAGTCACAGGACATCTTGGCACACTCTGAAACAAGTTTCAATTTCCCTGTGAGGGCATGCTTCAAAGTCTTGTGAGCTTCCTTGCTTTGTCCGGGGAAACTAGAAAAGAACCATGGGACGGATTTAGGTTCCCACCTGGGTGGGTATATGAGTTTCCTAGGGCTGCTGTAACAGATTACTCCAAATTTAGTGGCTTAAGACAACACACACTTAATTATCTTATAGTTCTTGGAGTTAGAAGTCTGAAATGAGTCTCACAAGTTTAAAAATCAAGGTGTCTGCAGGGCTGCATTTATTCTAGAGGCTCCAGAGTAGAGTCTGTTTCCTTGACTACTAAAGCTTTTAGCAGCCACTTGCTTTCCTTGGCTGGTGGCTCCTTCCTTCATCCTCAGGGTGCATCTCTCCAATTTCTGCTTCCTTCATCCCATCCCCATCTTCTCTGCTGACCTTCTTACCTCCCTCTTCCTAAGGACTCTGCGATGACGCTGGGCCCACCACATAATCTCCCAAAGCAAAACTCTTAACTTAATCATATCTGCAAGGCTCCTTTGTTGTGTAAGGTGACATAGTCACAGGTCCCGGGGATTAGGATGCGGGCACCCTCAGGGCTCTTATTCAGCTTGCTGTAGTGTGTGTAAAGCAAACCTATGGTGGATGGGAAAAAATGCGCATTAAACATCCAACATCCTCGATGGTCCAGTTAGTGGTCACGCTCCCCGGGTGCAAGATGATCTGCTGAGGACCAGGAAGGGATTCTAGATTATTTCTGAAGACTAAGAAGAGAGTTGGCCTTACTACTCCTGACTCTGGATTGACACTGGCTCTCTGTGTCCACGAGAGTCTAGGCAGGACAACAAACTGCACCGGCTGGTTTGGCAGACAGATGTTAATACAGGAGTCACCCTTGTCCGAGGTATTGCTTTTTGCAGTTTCAGGGGCCCACGGTCAACCACGGGCCAAACATATGAAGTGGAAAATTCCAGAAATAAACAATTAATAAGTTTTGAATTGCACTCCATTTTGAGTAGCGTGATGAAATCTTGTGCCGTCCAGCCCAGGTTGTAATTCATCCCATGGTCCAGTGCTACCAAGCTGTGACACTCCCTGCCTGGTTGGCACTTAGTAGCCGTCTCCATGATCAGATCGACTGCTGTGGTATCTCAGTGCTTGCCTTCAGGTCACCCTTATTTTCCTTAACAATGGCCTCCAAGGAAATGGCATAGAATGGCATAGAAGTAGTGGTGGAGAAGCCATACAGTGCTTCCTTTTAGTGCAAAGATATGCATGTATAGGAAAAAACACAGTGTATGTAGGGTTCATAGTGTCTGCAATTTCAGACATCTGCTGGGGGCCTTGGAATGTATGCCCCACAGATAAGGGGGGATGATGCTACAGGGCATTGGTTGACCATAAGCTGTAGGACTAGAAGGCAAAAAAGAACCTGAAGTAACACAGAGCCGGAGTAGCTGTGGCCCCTTAGATTTGGTCACGCTGCCGGTGGTCACTCACCCATCGCCTGACATATCTCCTGAGGGTGAGAACAAGTGCGTAACAAAGTCCCACCGACCAGTGTTTTAGCTCTTATGACGTAGAGCTGTGAAGTATTGGCTTGGGAAAGTGGACTTGAAGGTTATAAGCCTATCTTATTGAGTCCTAACTAAGTTAGACATGTACCTTAACAAGATTCCTGGAAAGAAACTGGACCAAAGGAAATATTGCACTAATAAATCAAGCACAAGTAAAGAGCAAGAAAATTGCAGAGGCAATTGTCTTATTTCCAAAACAGGCCCTTTATCAGATCTATCCCAAAGTGAAAACAAAACAGCCATCCAATCAGACATGAAAGAAAGACAGCCCCAAATTCCAAATTATCAAGAAATCTATTAGAAACGTGCAGTGAAAAACCCATGACCATTCACAGAAATCCTCACCCCAAAAGCATCCTTCTGCCTTGAGGTATTAGTAATGATGGGAGCTGCCACAATTAGCAAGAGATTTAAAAACATCCTTTAATCTTTTACTCAGCACTTTAAAAAAATTCATTTTGATACGTTTTTTATGATTATGCATAAAATAGGAGAATAGTGATGCATGTGTACATTAATAAATTTTCAAATGCACGTTCAAGGTCTATCTGGAAAAAGTGCAGCCATTGGTTTGAACCACATCAGTGTAACCTGGCAGCCAAGGAGAGTGTACTGGAATGCGCGTGTGTGAACAATGACTACTTCACTGTACTAGTGGTCTTGGGGATGGTAAATGCTGTTGAGTGAGCATGTGTACTGTGTGGCCATCACATTCAAAATAACTGAGTGGAGCAAGAAATAAGCCTCAAATTTTGCATTAGGCTTGAACATCCTCCACGGAAACTATTTTGATGATTCAGAAACCCACAGCTATGGGCAAGTGGCAGCTTCATTATGACAATGTGAACCCTCAGGCGTCATATCTCATGCAGAGTTTTTTGGTGAAATATGAACTTATCCAGATGACTCAGGCCCCATACAGCCGAAATTTGGCACCTTGCAACTTCTGGCTTTTCCCAAAACTAAAATCACCTTGGAAAGGGAAGAGACTTCAGAACTTCAATGTGATTCAGGAAAATACAACAGGGCAACTGATGCTAATCGGGAGAGCTGTGTGCCTACTTTGAAGGGGACTGAGGTGTCATTGCCCTAAGTACACTGTTTCCTGTATCTTGTATCTTCTTCAATAAATGTCTCTATTTTTCATATTACATGGCTGGATACCCTCTGGATGGACTGTGTATATTGTGGGTGCATGCTAGAAAGTTTTTGTCTGATGAGATTCATTGTAAAAAAAACAAAACAAACAAACAAAAAACTTAGGAGACTATACCCTAAAGAATTCATGTCACCCTGGCTGATGTAGCTCAGTGGATTGAGCACGGGCTTGCGAACCAGAGGATCGAGGTTCGATTCCCAGTCAGGGCACATGCCTGGGTTGCAGGCCAGTTCCCGGCAGGGGACACATGAGAGGCAACCGTACATTGATATTTCTCTCCCTCTCCCTCTCTCCTACCCTTCCCTCTAAAGATGAATAAATAAAAATCTTTAAAAAAGAAGAATTCATTTCTATTAGCTGTCAAAATCAACACACCAAATTAAATGATTGTATGACATATTTTAGCTTTGTTTTATGTAATCAGAACTACCTAAGGAGATGACTATAAGCAAATCATGCAGTTCTAGACATTTTTTGGTGATGCAGAGAAGCTGTTGTATAGCAAAGGTGTTTGGCAGAGTTTATTTTTTTACAGGTTATTAGAACTTGACAGAGGAGTCCCTTCCCCTCTCCACCTCATCCACACTTCTCAACAGAGTGAGGATTGTTTAGAAGAGAGACAAGAGCTTCTAATAGCCAGAAATATTGCGGAGATAGTTCTGGCTCTCCAACCACATGTAGATTTCTGACCATAAGTGTACAATACAAGGGGCACCCCTCCCAAAACTGGAATTATCTTCTGGAGGGCAGGCCCCTTGTAGTACAGGCTTCCCCTGTTAAGTGAGTGTTCTAGGAACCCGCCTGTATCAGTGTACAGTGTACAGTGTACAGCTGCCATTGTTGTGAGAGGCTGTGTTCAGCTTTAGTGAAGTTTTTTTGAAGACTCTTTCAATGTGCGTGCCCATTTCATGCTGGGTGATTTACGACTGCACCTGCTTGCACCACACTGAGTATTCAGCAGTTTTTGACCAAAAATGGCATGACCCCCAAGCTCCACCCTCCCTATTCACCCGATCTCACCCTGAGTGACTTTGTTTTGCTTCCCTGGATGAAAAAAGTCCTCTAAGGGAAACATTTTACCTGTGAGGAAGAGGCGAAACAAAAAAAAATGGCAAAAGCACTAAAAGGCCTCAAAATGAATGAGCTCAAAAATTTTTAAGCAGCAGGGAAAAAGCATCTCAATAGGTGCATTGAGGCAAATGGAGAGTACTTTGAAGGTGACTGAAGTTTCAACATGTTAGAATAAATACACAATTTTTTAATAAATAAATTCTGGGGGGATCCCCCTTCTTACATCTACATAAAAAAAAAAAAACCCACAGTTCTGGGTCATTCTCTCCTTCAAGGCTGGGGTAGGAAGTGGAGACCAACGTCCCTCTCTCCCCTTCAACCGGGAACCTGTTCCTGGCCACAGAGATGGAGGGTGGAGGTGAGTGTGTTGGACAGTTGATGCTGATCCTTGTTAAAGGCTTCCAGGAGAGCTCAACTGAGGCTCTCTGAATTGATACACATTTGCATGTAAATGTCTATGCCCATTTTCAGAAATAGAGGGTTTGTACCTTTCACCACACTTTTGAAGGAGCCTGGGACTTGAGGCAGGTTGAAAAGAGATGGGAAAGCATCATTCTGAGCTCAGGCTATGTTCTGGCCGTGAGATTGTCACTTCACCTCTGAGCCTGTGGTTTTCCTCAACTGAGCCATGGGACAGTCCTGCCCCGCCTTGGATTGTTGTACAGGGTCTGGTGCCCAGAGGAGCTTGTTAGCTGGTGGCCACGTCCAACCCCGGCCATGCCAGCATTTACTGACAGACTCCATCCTTCTCCCTGGGCTGCATGGGCCTGTCTGGGTTCCCAGTTACCGGTTTCCCTGGCAACCTTTTTGTTTATTTGGAATGGTTTCTTGGGGTCTCCTAGAGAAAAGGTTCCCAGCTGAATTCCAGAAAATGAACACACTCTCCCCCCTCCAACCTCCCGTCCTGTTTGGAGGGCTCCCAGCTGCTCCCTTGGTCGCCCAGCTGAGAAGAAATGATGTTAGGAATGTTTATGTCTTGAGCAAGCGGCAGAGCTCCTTTCAACAGAGCAAGAAGAAACCACAAAAGGGGGTGCAGGGGTCTTGCCAAAGCATGGTGCTGCGGGAATAACCATTTTCTTTGTCCTGCCTCAGCCCACAATGCCTCCGAGAGAGGCTGAGTCAACTGGGCTGGCAGTCTCGGCTTTCTCAGCCCAATCGTGGTTATTCTGTGTCACAAAACTCATTGGTAGCTCAGGACCAAAAAGACTGGGGTCCTCCACTCCAGCACTCTGCCTTTAGGTCACAACGTGAGGGGCCCTCTCCAGTCAACACCTCAGCCTCCTTCCCAGCCAGCAAAGAGGTGGTGTGGTTTTCAGATGCCCTCTCACCTGAAGAAGCAGCACTGGGTGCCGTTTGAGGCTATGACGGGATGGTTCAGGACCTCCGTTCTGGAATCAGATTGACGAGGTTTGAATCTTGGCTCCACCATTTTATAGTTGTGTGACCTTGAGCAAATTACTCCATCTTTCTAAGCCTCGGTTTTTTAATTGGCGAAATGTCAATAACGAGCATTGGTAGCACATAACCGCAAAGAGTAGTTATGAGACCTGAATGGGACCATCGTTGTGCAGCACAGGTCAGTGCTGACCCATGGACAGATCCTGAATGCAAGCTATTATTATTTTATTTTATTTTATTTTTTAATATATTTTATTGATTATGCTATTTCAGTTGTCCAGTTTCTCCCCCATCATTCCCCTCCACCCTGCACACCCTCTCCCACCCACATTCCCCCCTTTAGTTCATGTCCATGTGTCATAAGTTCTTTAGCTTCTACATTTCCCACACTATTCTTGCCCTCCCCCTGTCTATTTTCTACCCACCATCTATGCTACTTGTTCTCTGTACCTTTTCCCCCTCTCTCCTCCTCCCACGCCCCTGTTCCTAACCCTCCTTGTGATCTCCATTTCTGTGGTTCTGTTCTTGTTCTAGCTGTTTGCTTAGTTTGCTTTTGTTTTAGGTGTGGTTCTTAATAGCTGTGAGTTTGCTGTCTTTTCACTGTCCTATTATTTATCTTCTTTTTCTTAGATAAGTCCCTTTAACATTTCATACAATAAGGGCTTGGTGATGATGAACTCCTTGAACTTGACCTTATCTGAGAAGCACTTTATCTTCCCTTCCATTCTAAATGACAGCTTTGCTGGATAGAGCAATCTTGGATGGAGGTCCTTGCCTTTCAAGACTTCAAATACTTCCTTCCAGCCCTTTCTTGCCTGCAAGGTCTCTTTTGAGAAATCACCTGACAGTCTGATGGGAACTCCTTTGTAGGTGACTGCCCCCTTATCCCTTGCTGCTTCTACAATTCTCTCCTTCATTTGAATCTTGGCTAATGTAATTACGATGTGCCTTGGTGTGTTCCTCCTTGGGCCCAACTTCTTTGGGACTCTCTGAGCTTCCCGGATGTCCTGGAAGTCTATTTCCTTTGCCAGACTGGGGAAGTTCTCCCTTATTATTTGTTCAAATAAGTTTTCCACTTGTTGCTCTTCTTCTTCCCCTTCTGGTACCCCTATAATTCGGATGTTGGGACGTTTAACGATGTCCTGGAGATTCCAAAGCCTCTCCTCATTTTTTTGAATTCTTGTTTCTTCCTCGTTTTCTGTTTGGTTGTTAGTTTCTTCCTTCTGGTCCACTCCATTGATCTGAGTCCCAGTTTTCCTCCCATCTCTATTGGTTCCCCATGCGTCTTCCTTCATTTCACGTATTGTAGCCTGCATTTTTTCCTCTAATTTGTGAGCAAAATCAACCAATTCTGTGAGCATTTTGATGACCAGTGCTTTGAACTGTGCATCTGATAGGTTGGCTATCTCTTCACGGCTTAGAGGAATTGGCTCTGGGGCTTTCATTTGTTCTCTGGTTTGAGCCATTTTTGGTGGGGTTTTTTTGTTTTGTTTTGTTTTGGTTTTAGTCTGGTCGTGGCTATTACGTTTGAGGGGTGGAGCCTTAGGTGTTCCTCAGGGCGGGGCAGCCCAATCGCTGG
Source organism: Glossophaga mutica (assembly GCA_039655065.1). Taxonomy (NCBI): domain Eukaryota; kingdom Metazoa; phylum Chordata; class Mammalia; order Chiroptera; family Phyllostomidae; genus Glossophaga; species Glossophaga mutica. The sequence goes on from CM077315.1 coordinate 30,440,028, forward strand.
GTTGTGATGCTATCGGTGGGGGCAGGGTCCGAGAGGGAAGAATGGCGCCTGTTCTGCTCTCCCCTGGACTCCCGTCCCTTCCGCCACTTCCCCTCTGCCTGGACTGTCTGCTCGAGCAAATGTGGGACCACCTGGTCAGCCAGCCGCCCTGTGCGGCCTCACTGAGTCTGCACAGCTGCCCCCCTGTGCCCAGGGTCCGCCAGCCGCCGCCTGTGCACCTGGGAACTGTGAGCCGCTGCTGCTTGCGTTCCCGGGTCCACACCTCCACTTTTTCCTGCCTTGACTCTGCCCCTCTTACCGGTCTGGATGAATGGTTGTTGGACTTCCATACAGTTCAATTTTCTATAAGTTCTGGTTGTTTTCTTGTTTCTAAATATTTGTTGTCCTTAATTTTGGTTGTAAGAGGAGGCACAGTGCGTCCACCTACCCCTCCATCTTGGCCGGAAGTCTCCTATTATTATTTTAGTCATCTGATTAGAAAATCAGAAAATTGGAAAACACAGAAAAATTCAAAGAAACCCAAAAGCTCTCATAACTCAATGCCCTGGAGGCACATACTGCGAGACTCTGTAGGTTTTCTTCCACTCATTTTTCTATGGGTGTGTATTTCATAGACTCACGTCCTTGCTGAATGACTAGCTTATATATGCACACTTATTAGTTTTGCTTAATACCAGGCAGGATGTTCCTTAACTCACTTTTTTTAACTTAAAAATATATTGAGACTTCCAACCAAGATGGAGGTGTAGGTGGACACACTGTGCCTCCTCGCACAACCAGAATTAAGGACAACAAGGATTTAGAAACAAGAAAACAACCCGCACTTACAGAAAAATTGAACTGTACAGAAGTCCAACAACCATTCATCCAGACCTGTAAGAGGGGCGGAGTTATGGCAGGAGGAAGCGGAGGTTGGTGGACCCCAGGCATGCAGGTGTTGGCTAGCAGGCCCCTGGTGCACAGGTGGTGGCTAGTGGACCCTGGGCGCAGGGTAGCAACAGTCAGACCCAGTGAGGCTGTGCAAAGTGGCTGGCTGATCAGGTGGTTCTACATTTGTGCCTAGATAATCCAGGCAAAAACGGGGAGTGAGACAGACCTTGAAACCCAGGGCCCCAGTACCGGGAAATAAAACCTAAAAACTGCTTGAAAACATGTGTGGGTGTTGAGGTGCCAGGAGAGACTCCCAGCCTCACAGGAGAGTCCAATGGAGAGACCCACAGGGTCCTAGAACATGCACAAGCCCACCTGCATGGAAATCAGTACCAGAAGGGCCCACTTTGCTTGTGGGAAGTGACGGAGAGGACTGAAGTATGGGACAGAGTGGAGCAAGTGCCATTGTCCCCTCTCGGACCCTGCCCCCACATACAGCATCACACCCCAGCGATGGGCTGCCCCACCCTGGGGAACATCTATGGCTCCGCCCCTCACTAGGCAACAGGTGCGACCAAACCCCCCCCCCAAAAAAAATGGCTCAAACAGGAGAACAGATCAAAGCCCCAGAGCCAATTCCTCTAAGCAACGAAGAGATAGCCAACCTATCAGATGCACAGTTCAAAGCACTGGTCATCAGGATGCTCACAGAATTGGTTGATTTTGGTTGCAAATTAGATGAACAAATGAAGGCTACGCCAAGTGAAATGAAGAAAATGCACAAGGAACTAATAGTGATGGGAGGAAAACTGGGACTCAAATCAATGGAATGGACCAGAAGGAAGAAACAAACAACCAAACAGAAAACAAGGAAGAAACAAGAATTCAAAAAAATGAGGAGAGGCTTAGGAAACCCCAGGACATCTTTAAATGTCCCAACATCCAAATTATAGGGGTACCAGAAGGGGAAGAAGAAGAGCAACAAGTGGAAAACTTATTTGAACAAATAATAAAGGAGAACTTCCCCAGTCTGGCAAAGGAAATAGACTTCCAGGAAGTCCAGGAAGCTCAGAGTCCCAAAGAAGTTAGACCCAAGGAAGAACACAACCAAGGCACATTATAATTACATTAGCCAAGATTCAAATGAAGGAGAGAATTGTAGAAGCAGCAAGGGATAAGGGGGCAGTCACCTACAAAAGAGTTCCCATCAGACTGTCAGGTGATTTCTCAAAAGAGACCTTGCAGGCAAGAAAGGGCTGGAAGGAAGTATTTGAAGTCTTGAAAGGCAAGGACCTCCATCCAAGATTGCTCTATCCAGCAAAGCTGTCATTTAGAATGGAAGGGAAGATAAAGTGCTTCTCAGGTAAGGTCAAGTTCAAGGAGTTCATCATCACTAAGCCCTTATTATATGAAGTGTTAAAGGGACTTATCTAAGAAAAAAAGATAAAAATATGACAGTAAAAAGACAGCAAACTCACAGCTATTAAGAACCACACCTAAAATAAAAGCAAACTAAGCAAACAACTAGAACAGGAACAGAAACACAGAAATGGAGATGACATGGAGGGTTAGCAACAGGCGAGTCGGAGGAGCGGGGCAAGGTACAGAGAATAAGTAGCATAGACGGTGGGTAGAAAATAGACAGGGGGAGGGCAAGAATAGTGTGGGGAATGTAGAAGCTAAAAAACTTATGACACATGGACATGAACTAAAGGAGGGGAATGTGGGTGGGAGGGGGTGTGCAGGGTGGAGGGGAGTGATGGGGGAGAAATGGGACAACTGTAATAGCATAATCAATAAAATATATTTAAAAAATAAAACATCGTCTACAAAAAAAATAGAGAGAGAACATTTTCTCCAAATCATCTCATTTTACCATATTGCATATTTTCCCACACTTTGATGTTTCTGAAATTAAGATGTGTTTCAGAATCAATGTCTAAAGAAATGTGCCAGCTGTTTTTTCTCTCTCTTTTCCCCTATAAAAGGGGGTTATGAAATAAGCAATACATGTAATGAATGGCAATGTCTCAGGCCAAAAGAAATGTGGCATCTCATTGTGAAAGATACTTCTTAAAGACTACATAGTATTCTTAGGTGCCTTCTCTATAATTAACTTAATTGACCATTATTTTTGAACATTTTAGCTTTACTGGCTTTTCCACTGTTATTAACAATGCTGCAAAAGAAAACATATGGCAGGAAGTATAATCAAGTGCATCACTGACCAAGCAGGATGGACATTGGGTGGAGAGGTCAAGGTCACAACTAGCCTGTGCTGACCTTATAGGGAGGAAGGTAGGAAATAAGTACTCTAGCCACCTTCCTTCTGCAATCTCATGCCAGGGCTCTCATTGGCAAGGAAGGCGAGGGGATACTATGCTTCAGGTCAGCCCCCCACTTCCATGGCCATAGTGCATGCGGAGTGGCCCTGGATGGAAAGAAGCAATGTGTGGCACACCAGCCATGTTGAATCATGAAGCCAGCTTTAGTCTGGGTGCTTACTACACGGGCTTCCCCTTCCTATGCAGAACAGAAGGCATTGGTGAGCGCCCCTTGTCAGTCCGTACCAGGCACAGACTACTCATGAGCCCACATGCTCCAAGGCAAGAGAGCTTTCTCCTTTTCTGGAGTTCCGTCTCGTGCCTACATTTCAGGTTATTTTTAAGTGCCTGGCACTGTGGATTTGTATACTTGAAGGGAGGAGAGGGGACTCAACACAGAGCAGGGCTGGTGGGCAGAGGGGTGGGGAGGGCTGCGTTTGTGCTGCTGTAACAATGACACCTCAGGCTGGCGGGCTGTCACACCCACAGCTGACATTAATCACATCCTGCCTTGCCTTCTCCAGCAGCTCTGACACATGAGGCCACACCCTGCTTCTGGAAAGCTCCTGCCCAGATTCTAACGGTGATTCTCCACCATACTTCCCATGTTGGGTTCCCCTCCCCCCACCACCCACCCTTGGATCTCTCCTGCCTGGCTCTGAAGACTGGGTGGGCTCTGGGCCACCGTGAGAAGCAGATAAAGCTGTTTATGTGGCAGGCTTCTTGAGAGGACACAGGTCCCCTTTGGAACATTGGCAGCCATGTAGGGTAGCCAGGAGGGGCAGGGTGCGGTGCCAGCCCAGCCACTCTTTCAGCTAGGGTTTTGGGGTTGTAGCGACAGGAATTGACTCTTGCGGACCATTTTGGGGCCCAAGGAGAGGGCTACTGGAAGCGGATGAGCTCATTTGCAGAATAGAAAGGAATGGTAACAGATCACAAGACAGACAGGAGTCTCAAAGCCTGCTCGGATCTGGGAGGTAGGATTAACAAGCAGTGGATGGTGAGGGCAGGAGTGAGGGATTGTGGAGGGTGTGCAGGAAAGGGCAGATGCTGCTGAGATTGATCTGCTCCATTTTACACTTTAAGCAACTGGAAGTCAGAGGGGTAGGGCACTTGCCCGGGACCACCTGGCTTACTGGAGCCACAGCCAGCCCCAATCTCAGACCTCTGATGTGGTGCAGTGGGACCAGCCCAGGTCCTCAGAGAAATCCTCAGGGTCCTCCCCACAAGGAGAGGAGGTCCTTACGAGAGGAGCATCTCCCGTGGTGCCCATTTCCTTCCCAGGTCCTGAACCCGTGGGCCACACATTGCTGACATGGGATTGGCTCTGCCTACGCCCCAGGCAGAGGGAGGGCTCTGGCAGGACCTGCGAGTGACTCATTTCTGTCTACCCAGCCAAGCGCCAGAGAGGCTGGCAAGTCGGAGCCAGTCCACAGCCACTAACCAGCAGCTGAAACCGTGCCCAGAGCAGCAGGGCCTCCATTTACACCAAGGCCACTGAAGAATGACCTTGGCCGAATGCCAACCTTTGCCTCTCTGACCACCAGCAAGCCTGCCTCCCCAGCATCTGCTCAGATGGCAAGCCCCTCCCCTGCTTGCTCTGGACATACCAGACAACCCTCCAGTCCCTCCCTCGTCGGACATTGCATGGAGAATACCCTTCTCCTGTGTTCCTCCCAGCCCCACGAGCTTGGCATGAAAGAATTTGGGCTCTGCAGTCAGAAAACCACATGTCTGGCTTCACAACTTCCTGGTTGTGGAGCTTGAGCAAGTTGCATGACTTCTGTCTGTCTCGGTTTCCTCCTGTGTAACATGGAGATAAGGCCCCCTTTGAAAGTTGCTGTAAAGATCAGGGGTAAGGTGTGCAAACAATGATGTTTGGCTCAGAGCAGACTCCAGTTATGATGGCGGGTATTCTCCCCCAGGCCCCGCATCTCCCTCCAGGACCCAGCCTGAGGAATGTTCCAGGCCCCAAGGCAGCTCTCTCTTGAGCTGCCTATCACCTTGATCTGGATCATTTTTCTAGTGCTTTGCAGAGGCCACCCTGTGTTATACTCCTGGCAGAAGGGAACATTTTGGCTGCTTAAAAGCAAGCTAAACAAAAAACCATCATCAATTTTTGCCTTCTAAAGAGAATGGCAAATTCACATTGAGGATTTTGGCCTAGGGATTCTGGGTAGCCAGGAGCAGAAGAAAACACGTCATTTCAAAGCACCACCTAGTGCTTCGTGCTGCTAACCACTAGGGTCCTGGCTTAGCCAAGAGTCTTGGAGAGCTTGCGGTCTGTATGTTTTTCAGGACTCTTTTTGCTGCAAATGACAGAAATTTAACTCAATTCTTTAAGTCTAAAATATTATTGATTGATTCACTAACTAAAGAAGAAAATTTATATGTGTTTCTAGCTTCAGGTACAACTGGATCCAGGGTCTCTCCTCTTTGCTCTGCTCCCTTCTGTATGTTGGTTTAGTCTATATGTCCCCATCCATTTGAGTAAGGTGGCCCTAGGTTTCTGTGGCAGGTTTTGTATTTCAAATTTGGTCACATCAACATATAACCCATTCCACATGCTCTTCTAAAATATAATATTGATGACCTGGCCAATGTGGCTTGTTTGGTTGGAACATTGTCCTATAAATCAAAAGGTTGTGGGTATTTCCAGTCAATGAACATGCCTGGGTTGCAAGTTTGGTCCCCGGTTGGGACATGTACAAGAGGCAACCAATTGATGTTTCTAACATCAATGTTTCTCTCCTCTCTCTTCCTTCCTTCCCCTGTCTCTGAAATCAATAAGCATGTCTTCAGGTGAGGCTTTAAAAAATCTATTAAAAAATAAATAAAAGATAGTATTGACATACTTCCACCAAGAGGGAGGGTTTATGTCCCCTTCTTTTGACCTTGAATGCCCTTTGTAAGCATCTCAATGAATAGAAAATGGTGAAGTGACATTGTTTAACCTCCAAGTGTTTTAAAAGACATACAGCTTCTGCCTGGCTTGGTCCCTTCTGGGACACTAGTCCTTGGAAACTAGTATACTGATTCTCAGTAAAGGTGCAGATTGATCCAGCTTGGGCAAGAGTCTCATTTCTAAACCAACCTTCGTGGCCGGAGGGATGGAGAACTCTGGCTGTTCAGGCTGAACCATGAACCATGCTCTGGCCTAGTGAAGGGTGGGGACACAGACAGTCAGCCTGGCCAGGACCACAGAGTTGGCCAGAGCATGGCCAGCGTTGGCTCAGCAAGGAAAAGGAGATATATTTATTACATGAAGGAGGAACCATTCCAGGATAAAAAGGCATGTCCACAGCTTATTTGGGAATTGTTCTGCTGATCAAGAAAATGTTTTATTTGTTAAGGCATGGATTATGGGAAGTTAGGAGAGGAACCCAGAAAAATAAGATTCATGTTTTTTTTTTTTCTTACCATACATGGGTAGAATGTGGAGAAAGCAGGAGAATGTCAAGACATGCAAGTAATTCCTGAGTTAGCTGAGTTTGTGTGAGGAACTAACATTTACCTAGGGCTAGCTCTGTGCTTAGCATTGCATTGAGTATTTCATATATTAATACATCTTCATTTAATGAGCCTGCAACTCTTGGAGGGAGGGACTGAGCCTCCAGGGCACAAAACGCTGTGTATTAATTAAGGCTATATCTTGGCTACAATAACAAAGACCAAGAAAATGGTGACTTAAATGAGAAAGAAGTTTATTGTTTTCTCTCACAATTGCTCAAGTTTAAGCAATGCAGGCCAACGCACCAATTCTAGGTGCTCTTATACTTATCTTGTTGTTCTGCCAACCCCAATACGTGGTCTTCACCTTAAGACAGTTGTTCCAGCTTCTGCCAGCATGTCTACTTTCCAGCCAGGACAAAGAGGGAATGGGAAATGGAGGTCATCCCCTCTTCCTTGTAAGGACAAGGCCCAAAATTTTGACTTGTCTCTTCTGTTTATGTCCCATTGGCAGGGGACATAACCACATCTAGCTGCAAGGGAGGCTAAGAAGCTCAAGAGTTGTAATGTTAGAGAAAGAAGGAGAGAATGGATATTGAGTGATAACCAGCAGACTTAGCCCAAAACACTCAAAACTATAGAGCTGGCAGAATTCCCTAATAAGAGAGGCCCTTATGTGTACCCTGATGAAGAAGAGTTCAGGCCCCAGAATCAAATCTCCATGGGGTTTAATCTTGGTTATACCACTTAATAGCTGTGTGACCTTAGCCTCAGTTTTCTTAACCAAAGCATAGTAGTGATGATAATATCATATTTCATTGGTTCTAAGATTTACATGTTAACATATCTACAATTGAGATGTGTTTACAAGTTACTGGCATTGAATTGACAGTTTTTTTTATTCTTAATAGTACAAAACAATGGTATATGTTACATCTTACAACGATGGTATCTAGCATTTAATGAAATATAATCATTTTGAAGGTAAAATGTGGAATATACATATCCTAATAGTAGAACTATCAATTGAATATAGAACAATTATATTCATATACATTCATTTGAATAGTTCTAGGATTACAGTAAGAACTCAATAGATGCCAGTCATTATTGCTATCACCAAGTGTCCCAGAGGAGGAAGTGGTTCATTCAGCTGGGGCTAAAATAATACTGAGGTTCAGTGAGTTTATAAACCACCCCCTGTCAGTAAGACAAGAAGCAGACAGGTGGTTTCTCCTTCTCACACGCCCCTCAGGTTCTAAAAATCACTATGGCAATTGATGGCCAGATGGAGAGGATGGGGGTTAGGTGGAAAGGGATGGGGACCAGCTCACTTACTGTAATAGTCAGCTCAGGCTACTATAACAAAATACCATAACATGGAGGCCTTTAGAAGAGCAGGGATCTCAGTTCTAGAAGCTGAAAATACGAGATCAGGGAGCAGCATCATTGGGTTCTGGTGAGAACCCACTTTTAGATTGTGGACTTCTGATTGTGCCCCCACATGTTGCAGAGCAGAGGGGGACAGAAAGCTCCTTCTTGGTTCTCAGAAGGGCATTGGTCTCATTAATGGAGACTCTACCTTAAGCCCCATGTAATCCTAATCACCTCCCAAAGGCTCCACCTCCTGGTATCATCACATTAGGGGTAGCGTTTCAATATATGAATTATGGGGGGATTCACATATTCTTGGTTTTCCTCCATAAACCCTGGATGAATGTCCTGCGACTGCCATAACAAATGACCACAAACTACAGAGCTTAAAACAGTAGAAATCTATTCTCTTCCAGTCCTGGAGGTCAGAAGTCTGAAATCAAGGTACTGGCAAGGCCAGACTCCCTCTGAAGACTCTAGAGGAGGATCCTTTTTGCCTCTTCCAGATCCTTGTGGCTCTTGGCAGTCTTTGGTGGTCCTTGGCTTAGAGATGCCTCACTACAACCTCTGCCTCTGTTGTCACCTGGCCCTCCCCTCTGTGTCTTCCCCATGTCTTGTCTTCTGTTTATAAGAAGAGGGCCCACCTTAATCCTGTGTGACCCACTCATAACCTTACTATACACCTGCAAAGATCCTTCTTCCAAGTAAGGTCACATAGATGTTCTGGGTGGATGTGAATAGCGAATATTTGGAGGGCACTATTCAACCCAAAGCATCCTTCACTGCAGTCTGTTTCCTGTCTGGCCATGGTTGATTCTGCTCTCCACTGCATCATTTTTGCTTGTTTTCACTCCCTAGCACATCTGCCAGTTCTGTGCAGCTTCCCTGACACCAACCTCTTTGAACATTCTGTTCCACGCAGATGGGAAAGACGGCATCCAAATGTTCTGCTGGCTGCATTAGAGTATAACAAACGAGAGAGGAGATGGGGGGAGATAAGCTGAGAGAAATGATTAATAGAAAGGAATGTCATGTGGCACGAACTCACTCAAGCACATCAAAATTTGTTACCAAAGACCCCTGGGATTCCATTTATTATTGTTTTTTTCTTTTAATAAAACATTCTAGTTAAGCACTGAACTTGTCAAAGCACAAGAAGGCATAAGGAAGATTTTGGGAATGAGATATTGGCTTTTCTCTTTCTTGAGGTGAAAAGGAAGTAAACAAGGCAATGGCTGTGTGAGTGAGTGTTACAAATGAATGGTTTTTCTACAGGGGACAGAAGGAAGCTTTCTGAGAGTCCATAGGGTCACTTAATTGAAATCAGCCTCTAAATGCACATGGGCCACGGAGGTGCTATGTTGCTTTGGGGATTATTTTAATGACCTCATGCACCTGATTTTATTAGAATCATGGAAAAAGTTTTGAGGTCAGGTGTAATTTAAAAGTTGTCCTGGATCTGAAGAAATCACATAGCTCAATGGTTTCAAGGCCTATAGCCCTAATACCTCTTTTTTTCTTATAAGGAATATTTTGTAATGTTTATTTTTGTATTCTGAAATGAAACTTATAGTGAACATGACCTCTTTACACTTCAATTGCAAAAAAATAATTGCAATGCCCTAATGGTAACATAAAGAAAACATAAAAAATGGAGACTTCTGGCCAAGATGGAGGCATAGGCGGTCACACTGTGCCTCCTCTCACAACCAAAATTAAGGACAACAAATATTTAGAAACAAGAAAACAATCGGAACTTATAGAAAATTGAGCTGTACGGAAGTCCAACAACCATTCATCCAGACCGGTAAGAGGGGCAGAGTCGCAGCAGGAGAAAGTGGAGGTGCGGACCCGGGAGCACAAGCAGCAGTGGCTGGAAGTTCCCAGGTGCACAGGCGGTGGCTGGCGAACCCCAGGCACAGGGGGGCAACTGTACAGACACAGTGAGGCTGCACAAGGTGGCCAGCTGACCAGGTGGTCCCACATTCTCGCACACAGACGGTCCAGATAGAGGGGAAGTGGCGGAAGGGACTGAATCCAGGAGAGAGTGGAGCAGGCGCCATTGTTCCCTCTCAGACCCCGCCTCCACATACAGCGTCACAACCCAGCGACTGGGCTGCCCCACACTGGGGAGCGCCAGAGGCTCCACTCCTCCCTACGTAACAGCACACGCACGTGCGCAGATAATCCAGGAGAAGGGGAAGCGGCGGAAAGGACTGGAGTCCAGGGGAGAGCAGAACAGGCGCCATTCTTCCCTCTCGGACCCTGCCCCCACCTATAGCGTCACAACCCAGCGACTGGGCTGCCCCGCCCTGAGGAACACCTAAGGCTCCACCCCTCATACGTAATAGCCGCGACCAGACTAAAACCAAACCAAAACAAAACAAAAAAATCCCACCAAAAATGGCTCAAACCAGAGAACAAATGAAAGCCCCAGAGCCAATTCCTCTAAGCCGTGAAGAGATAGCCAACCTATCAGATGCACAGTTCAAAGCACTGGTCATCAAAATGCTCACAGAATTGGTTGATTTTGCTCACAAATTAGATGAAAAAATGCAGGCTACAATACATGAAATGAAGGAAGACGCATGGGGAACTGATAGAGATGGAAGGAAAACTGGGACTCAGATCAATGGAGTGGACCAGAAGGAAGAAACTAACAACCAAACAGAAAACTAGGAAGAAACAAGAATTCAAAAAAATGAGAAGAGGCTTAGAAACCTCCGGGACATCGTTAAACATCCCAACATCCGAATTATAGGGGTACCAGAAGGGGAAGAAGAAGAGCAACAAGTGGAAAACTTATTTGAACAAATAATAAAGGAGAACTTCCCCAATCTGGCAAAGGAAATGGACTACCAGGACGTCCAGGAAGCTCAGAGAGTCCCAAAGAAGTTGGACCCAAGGAGGAACACACCAAGGCACATCGTAATTACATTAGCCAAGATTCAAATGAAGGAGAGAATTGTAGAAGCAGCAAGGGATAAGGGGACAATCACCTACAAAGGAGTTGCCATCAGACTGTCAGGTGATTTCTCAAAAGAGACCTTCCAGGCAAGAAGGGGCTGGAAAGAAGTATTTGAAGTCTTGAAAGGCAGGGACCTCCATTCAAGATTGCTCTATCCAGCAAAGCTGTCATTTAGAATGGAAGGGAAGATAAAGTGCTTCTCAGATAAGGTCAAGTTCAAGGAGTTCATCATCACCAAGCCCTTATTATATGAAATGTTAAAGGGACTTATCTAAGAAAAAGAAGATAAAAATATGACAGTGAAAAGACAGCAAACTCACAGCTATTAACAACCACACCTAAAACAAATGCAAACTAAGCAAACATCTAGAATAGGAACAGAACCACAGAAATGGAGATCACATGGAGGGTTAGCAACAGGGGCATGGGAGGAGGAGAGAGGGGGGAAAAGGTACAGAGAATAAGTAGCATAGACGGTGGGTAGAAAATAGACAGGGGGAGGGCAAGAATAGTATGGGAAATGTAGAAGCTAAAGAACTTATGACACATGGACATGAACTAAAGGGGGGAATGTGGGTGGGAGAGGGTGTGTAGGGTGGAGGGGAATGATGGGGGAGAAATGGGACAACTGTAATAGCATAATCAATAAAATATATTTTAAAAAAGAAAACAAAAAATAAAAATCACTTATAATAAAACAATATGGATTTCAAAAGGTAATGTTTGGGTCTGATCATCTGACCATATGATGACATGGTCAGATGCCTACACCCAGAGGGAGAATCACGGGGACTCACGTGTGTCACACAAAAGCTCAAATACCATGAAGACATCACTGCCGATGTTGTGATTTTCTGAAATGGTGAACGGTTCTTAGTAAAATTCCAAACAGAAGTAATGATCTCTTCGTGATCACGTGGTAGTTGCTCACTTGCTCCATTGGTTAGAGCATCATCCTGATACACCAAGGTTGTGGGTTTGATCCCCATTCAGGACACAAACAAGAATCGATCAATAAATGCATAAATAAGTGGAACAACAAATCAATGTCTGTCTCTCTAAAAAAAAAAAAAAAAAAAAAAGATGGAGCTAGGTTCTAGACCCATAAATTATAGGAGGGTTTTTCATTTACATGAAGGTCTGGTAAGACATTGGGAAGTGGAAGGATTGGGGAAATTCTTCATTTGGAAGACTATATTAGTCATGGAACCCCCTGCACATTTCCAGAATACCCCCTAAGGTGCAGTACCACCGTCCTGAGAACTGCTGATCTTTGAGGCCCTCATTATTTAAGCAAATTGAGGCTGAGAGATTGAAAGAGGTTTACCCTGTGTCACATACCCACTGTTGGGGTGGGGATGGGTGATGCAAGCATACCTGGGGGACCCTGTTACCTTAGTACAGGGCTTCTCTCTGGCAATCCTGGATCCTGCCAGCACTCTGTCTTTCTTGCTGAAGGACAATGGGGGCTGGAAAACAGAAGCTTCTCAGCCAAGTAACCTTGTGAGCTGCTGAGTCACAGGAATTCAGAAGTTCTGTGGGGGGGGGGGCGGGGGGGCGGGAAAGAGGACTCCTCCATTGACCTGGGCCTTGCTTTATCATAGTGAAGTGTTCAGATGGAGTCAGATAGACCTGGATCCAAGTCTTTGCTCAGCCACCAGCTGGCTGGGTGCTTTGGGGCCAATTGATTAATTTCTGTGTGAGTCTCAGTTCTCTTATCTATAAAGGGGGTTAGTAATATTGCCCAGTTATAGGGTGGTTGAGAGCACTTAGTGAGAAAGATGTATGTAAAGTACTAACTTAGCACAATAGCTGGGTGGCATGGAAAGTCCTACTCAGTGATCATAAGTTTATGAAAGCCACAGCCTCAGGGAGGGGGAGGCAAAGAAAATCCCTTTTCAGTTAATCCTCCACATTTTTATTTGTTTTACGGTTTAGTGGTTTCTAGGGTATTCACACAGTTGGGCAACCATCACTGCTATCTAATTCCAGAAAGTTTCCATCACCCCGGAAAGAAGCCCCATATCTATTAGTGGTCACCCCTCCCTTCATCTCCTGGCAACCACTTTCTGTTTCTGTAGATTAGCCCATTCTGGACATTTCACATAAATGGAAGCACACAATACCTGGTCCTTTGTGACTGACTTCTTTCACTCAGCATAATATTTTTGATGTTCACCCACATTGTAGCATGTGTCAGGACTTCATCCTTTTTATGGCTGAATGATGTTTTATTGTTTAGATGGACCACATTTGTCCATCCATTCACCAGTTGATGGATAATTGTTTTTTCCCCACTTTTTGCTATGATGAGCAATACTCCACTTTCAGGGCACTAGCCCCTCACACATTGTAGGTGTTGGTTGAGAGCTGGCTGAATCTATTCTGAATCTGCTCCTTTGTTTGAGTTTGATTCTGACTCCTCATCAGTCACTGCGTGCCTCAACCTCTCTGAATCTCAGTTCCCTCATCAGGCAATGGACGGTTATGAGGAATCAACATAATGCTTGCAGTGACTAGCACACAGTAAGTATTCAATGTTTGTCTCAAGCCAGCCCCTTTACTGCCTTAATTATTACCCTTTGGCTAGGGCAGGGCATCTCCCTCCACTCTGCTCAGATTTACAGAATCTAGCTGGGATTTAAGGAGGGGTGCCCTGGAGCTGGCTCAGGCCGGCTCTTGAGGATGAGCTGTGTGCATCTCTTCCCACGTCTGTGTTCAGTGGTGTCACATTGGCAGCTTGAAATCAGCACAGTGAGGGTATTTATATGCTGAAACCCAGTAAACCTTCCCATGAGGGCTTCCCCCACCCTGAGAGCCAGTTGTTAAACACTAACCAGCACACCTCAGGTTCTAGTACTTTCTGTCAAATTGGCCTCTTGCTAAAGAGGACAGAGATTTCAGGAGAAGCTCAGATGGCACAAGGTTGGCGTTGAGCCTGAAGGTGCTAGAGCAGAGGTGGCTTTCTGCCCACAAGCTGCTCCCACTTGTGGCTGCAGGGCCTGATGCCCACCAAACAGTCTGAAAGTTCCACATCCTCCCTGTCCCAGTCCCCTCAGAGCCCTGCTGCAGACAACAGGACCTGAGGGGAGGCTTGCTGGGGAGGTGCTTTTGGGGAAAGCAGAGCATGAGATGTCCACACACCCAATGCCCAGAATTTTAACAGCTCTAATATAACTGTGTGGAGACAGACTTAAAAATCAAGGCAATATGCTGAGGATGGGGATGTAGACAGAATTCAGAACCTCAGTGGTTTTTAGTTGTGCCCCTAAACCAGCCCTAGAACTACCTGCCACTGGCTGCCCCACTTGCATTAGCAAAAAGACTGTGCTGTCTGAGCCATTTTTACTCAAATGTTCTATTACTTGCAGCCCAAATCATTCTGATGCAGATGCCAACATAGAAAGAGTAGAGAAGGAGGGTACTTGGGTTCCAAAGAGATTAGAAGGTGAATTCAGAGAGATCGGCTTACAATTTAGAAGACAGAAATACACCCTAGGGGTGGCCAGGCAAGAGCTATTCCAATTCAGAGAGCAGTAGGGAAGTGGAAAAATTCTTCAAAAAAACATAATTGACCAAGACTGACTCAAAAAGAAACAGACGGTCTGAATAGTCCTATAGCCAATAAAGAAATTGAAGAGTAGTACTTCCAGCCAACCTGGAGGCATAGGTAGATACACTTTGCCTCCTTGCACAACTAAAAGAAAGACAACAACAAATTTAAAAACAAGTAATAAACAGAACTTCCAGAAAAATTGAACTGTATGGAAGTCTGACAACCAAGGAGTTAAAAAAGAAACATTCATTCAGACTAGGAAGGGTGAAAATGGGCAGCCAGGGCAGAGAGGACATGAGGCAAGGTGGTGGCTGGCAGACCAGGCGGTCCCACATTTGCGTGCAGATAAACCGGGAGGAACAACTAGGGAGCGAGACAGACCATGCAACCCAGTGTTCCACTGTGGGGAAATAAAGCCTCAAAACCTCTGGCTGTAAAAACCTGTGGTGGATGCAGTGGTGGGAGAAACTCCCGGTCTCACAGGAGAGTTTGTTGGAAAGACCCACAGGGCCCTAGAACGTACACAAACTCACCCACCTGAGAATCAGCACCAGAAGGGCCCAATTTGCTTGTGGGTAGTAGGGGAAATGACCAAACTGGCTGAGAGCTAAGCAGGAAGCATTGTTCCCTCTCTGACACCTCCCCCACATATAGCATCACAACTCAGAGATGTGGGTTGCCCTGCCCTGGTGAACACCTAAAGCTCTACCCCGTACTATGTGACACATGTGCCAAGCAAAGAAATATGGCCCAAATGAAAGAATAGATCAAAACTCCAGAAAAAGAGCTAAGCAATGAGGAGACAGCCAACCTATCAGATCCAGAGTTCAAAACACTAGTAATCAGGATGCTCACAGAAATGACTGAGTATGGTCACAAAACAGAGGAAGAAGTGAAGGCTATGCAAAGTGAAATAAAGAAAAATATACAGGAAACAACGGTGAAGGGAAGGAACCTGGGACTCAAGTCAATGATTTGAAGCAGAAGGAAGAAATAAACATTCAACCAGAACAGAATGAAAAAACAAGAATTCAAAAAAAAATGAGAGGCTTAGGAACCTCTGGGGGAACTTGAAGCATTCCAACATCTGAATCATAGGGGTGGCCAGAAGGAGAAGAGGAAGACCAAGAAATTGAAAACTTCTTTGAACAAATAATGAAGGAGAACTCTCCCAAACTGGCAAAGGAAATAGACTTCCAGGAAGTCCAGGAAACTCAGAGAGTCCCAAAGAAGTTGGACCCAAGGAGGAACACACCAAGGCACATCGTAATTACATTAGCCAAGATTCAAATGAAGGAGAGAATTGTAGAAGCAGCAAGGGATAAGGGGACAGTCACCTACAAAGGAGTTCCCATCAGACTGATTTCTCAAAAGAGACCTTGCAGGCAAGAAGGGGCTGGAAAGAAGTATTCCAAGTCATGAAAAGCAAGGACCTACATCCAAGATAACTCTATCCAGCAAAGCTTTCATTTAGAATGCAAGGGCAGATAAAATGTTTCCCAGATAAGGTAAAGCTAATGGAGTTGATCATCACCAAGCCCTTATTATGTGAAATGTCAAAGGAACTTATCTAAGGAAAAGAAGAAGATTAAAAATATGAACAGCAAATGACAACAAACTCACAACTTTCAACAACTGAACCTAAAACAAAAACAAACTAAGAAAACAACTGAAACAGCAATAGAATCACAGACATAGAGATCACTTGGAGGGTTATCAATGGGAAGGGGAGGGGGAAGTGGGGGGAAAGTACAGGAAATAAGTAGCATAAATGGTAGGTACAAAATAGACAGCGGGGGGCGGTGAAGAATCGTATAGGAAATGGAGAAAACAAAGAACTTATGTACAACCCATGGACATGAACTAAGAGCAGAGGAATGCTGGTGGGAGGTGGGTGCAGGATGGACGGGAATAAAGGGGAGAAAAAAATGGGACAACTGTAATAGCATAGTCAATAAAATGTACTTAAAAATAAAATAAAAAAGAAATTGAACCCTAGTTTAAAGTCTTCCCACAACATAAACACCAGACCAGTGAGTTTTACAGATGCGTTCTACCAAACATGTGAAGTCTATCATTCTACTCTTCCATGAACTCTTCCAAGGAATATGGAATGAAGGAATATTTCCAAACATGTTTTATGAGGCCAGTATTACCTTGATATCCAACCTGACGAGAATAGTGCAAGAATGAAAAATTATAGATCAAAATCACCCATGAAAATAGGCACAAAAATGTTACACACAATAGTAGCAAACCCAATTCCTGATATATAAAAAAGAGCAATGCTAAAATCAACATCCTTTTATCATAAAAACTCTTTGCAACTTAAGAAGAAAATTAAACTTTCTTAATATGATAAAGCACATCTATGAAAATGCTACAGTAAACATCATTCTTAATGCTGCATATTCAAAGCCGTGTCTTTAAAACCAGGAACAGGAGAAGGTTAACTCTATCTTTGCTTCTGTTCATCGTTGCACTGGAGGAGCTACCAGACTGGGAAAATAAGAAAAGTAACGAAAGTTGTCAGGTTTGGAAAAGAAGACACTAGACTATCATTACTCTCAGATGATGTGACTTCATTAAAAACATGAATCTACAGGAAAAAAAATACTGTAATTAGACATGGTAAAAGAGTTTTTAACAAGGTCGTACCCGTAATTAAAAACTCAAATCTCAAACCGAAGGGCCAGGGGAACGAACCGAGCAGCAGGAGCGTGACGGAGACGGGCGGCACGGTGTGCTGTCGGCGGCAGCAGAACCCAGAGGTTTGCAGCAAGCGTGCCACGGGGGTTGTTGAGCCCTGCGATACCTGACTGTTCAGTCGGGGGCACTGACCTCTTTTCTCTTAGATCATCACATTTTAAAAAAAGGCAGCAGACAACACAACAATAGCCATCCAGTGTGAATGAATCAAAATTATACCTATTTTTGATGTGCATTGGCAAGAAAATATATTTTTCTGGTGTGCCGCAGAACTTTAGGAGTTTATGTGTGACATGAGATGAAAAAGGTTGAAAATTGCTGACAGGACCCATCACAGAGCCACTTGTCCCCAGAAGGGATTATGCCCAAGGCCAGAGCTGGCACAAAAATGTGGGTGGGTCTGAGCCCAGACGTAACTGTGGGTTCCACCTGGTTGGACAGGAGGCGAGAGCAAGGCTGTTCCAGCATTAGCCTTAGAAATCTCTCACTTCACTCTGTTTCCATCCTGGAAATACTTCTCTGGGTCTCTTTTAATCCAGCTAGCAATGCAACCAAATGATTGGCTTAGATTCTTTAGTATCTGAAAGTAGCAGACACACCCAGATCCAAAGACCTTGCTCTGGTGCTAGCAAGGCAGGAAATTTCTGTTTTCCCACGTCTCTCTTGCCTGTCTTGCCTCTCACCTCCCCAGGAGAAAGAATCTGATGGAATAGTGCTTGTCTTTTTTCCTACACTCATCACCTCTGGTTCTAGTTATCCATTGCTGCCTAACAAACTACCCTGAACTTAGTGGCTAAAAGAGAAAAATTATGAATTTGATGGCAACACATCTGCGATTTGAGCAGTTTGGCTGGGATGCTCATCTCTGCTCTATGTGGATTCAGCTGGGACAGCTCAAAGCCTGAGTGTGACCTGGTGGCTGGGACTGGGATCAGCTGAAGGTTCTCTCACTCTCCGGTCTGGTAGGACCTCAGTTCAAACACCTGTATGTGACTTCTCCATAGTGGCTGGCTTCCAAGAATGATCGTCTCGAGAGAACCAGATGAAAGATAAATAGGTCACCTTTTATGACCTAGCCTCAGTTGTCACATAGAATCACTTTGACCATTGTCACAAGCCCACTTCCATTCAAGGGAAAGCAATGTAGGCCTCACTTCTTTGGGGAGGAGTGGTAAAATCCCGCTGTAAGAAGAGCATGTTGGATGGGAGACACTGTGGCAGCCACTTTGGGCAATCCAGTCTGCCCCTCCTGTCCCTGCTCCCAGCCTCCCCATTTTCTTGGTGGCACACCCATTTCCATGTGGGAGGCCTGGGTTGGGCCAACAGTAACCACTATCTGTCTAGCTGCAGGGCTTGGACCCAGGATGAGCATGGGACCCAAACCAGCTCAACTGAAGCCAAGCCCCTCTTGCCCTGTGGTCCTAACTCCCAGGCAGGGGGAAAGCCACACACAAAGCACACACAGCCGCACTGTGCAGATGATGTTATGCAGTTGCTGCATCAACCCTGACTCTTGTCTTCAGACTTCTGATGTGAAAAACTAAACCCTTAGCTAGATGTCACAAGTCGCACAACATCGCTTCCCCCCTATTCTATGGGCCAAAGCCCTCTGTGGATTTGCAAAGTCACATTGCAAAGAAGCAGGTATACTAGGTCTGCCCAGAAAGTATCCAGCCACGTACTGTGAAAAATAGAGACATTTATTGAAGAAGATACAAGAAACATTGTACATAGGGCAATGACACTTCAGTCCCCTTCAAAGTAGGCACCTTGGGACCTCACACGGTTCACCCAGTCACCACAGCTGCCCTGTCAAATTTGCTGAATCTCATCAATGATCTGAAATCTCTTCCCTTTCAAGGGTGATTTTAGTTTTGGGGAAAGCCAGAAGTCACAGGGTGCCAAATCTGGATTGTAGGGGGCTGAAGTCACCTGGGTGATTCGATGTTTTGCCAAACATTAAAATGCTCTGCATGAGATGTGATGCGTGAGCAGGTATGTTGTGGTGAAGCTGCCCATCGTCAGTTGCCCATAGCTGTGGCCTTCTGCATCATCTGAATAATTTCTGTGGAGGAATGTTCAAGCTTAATGCAGAATTTGATGTTGCTTTGTTGCTCTACTTGCTCAGTCATTTTGAATGCAACAGCCACACAGTACCCTGACAAACTAGTACAGTGAAGTCATCATTGTTCACACATGTGCATTCCAGTTACTCTCCTCGGCTGCCAGGTTACATTGATGTGGCACAAACCGTCATTATATCAACAATGGCTGGACTTTTTCCAGACAGACCTCGTACAGGCAGCTTCTTTCAGCTCTAAATTGGGAATCGCTTTCTCTCCAACCCTATCATCCCCTTGATGATCCCTCCAAATCTTCAGTTTTCTTCCTCTGGATAGTTTCCTACAGCTGTTGTCACTGATTACCACAAACTTAGTCACTTAAAACAACATGAACTTATTATCTTAAAGTTCTGGAGGTCAGAAATCCAAAATAGCCTGCAGGACTGTGTTCCTGCTGGAGGTTCTAGAGGTGAATTTGTTCTCTTGCTTTTTCCAGCATCTAGAGATGCCACACACCTTGGTTCGTAGCTCCTTCCTCCACCTATAAAGCCTGCAGTGTAGCATCTTCTCTCCTCTCTGACTTCCTGCCTAAGCGTCCTGCATTTAGGGCTCGCCTGGATAATCCAGGATACAGCCTCGCTGTCGACACCCTTAACTGATCAAGTCTGCAAAGTGCCTTTGCCAAGGGAGGTAAACTACTCTTTAAGGTACGTGCTCACAGGTTCCAGGCACTAGGACATGGACGTCCCTGGAGGCTGGTATTTTGTCTCCCACAGACTCTCCTACTCTTCCATTTTTATCTGGTAGTTCCCAGACTTTTTGAACATATTCCACTATGAGTTAAATAATAAATAAAAAAGAGTATGCCCCAATATATGTAATTAAAAGCCTGGGCTCTGGGCCAAATTACCAGCCCCCACCTCCTGGCTGCACACAGTGCCATGGCCAGACTTCTTAACCTCTCCACACCTTATGTGTCGGTGTCGGTGTCCTGTGGCTGCCATGACAAACTGGCACAGACTGGTATACTGATTGTCTCACAGTTCTGGAGGCTGTCAGTCCAAGATCAAGTTTCTGGCTGACTTGATGCCTGGGAAAAGCCCTCTTTCTGGCTTGTCGATTACATCCTTCTTGCTGTGTGCTCCCATGGTGGGGAGAGAGCGAGCTCTCTGGTGGTTCCTCTTGGAGGACACTAATCCTGTAGGACCTTTTCTTCTTTATTATTTCATTAGTGCAGACTCAGCCCTGCTGGGGTTTAGGGCTTCAGCATATGAATTTGGTGGGGGGACACAATTCAGTCCATTGCAGGGGACGATGGCCTCTCACAGAGCTGTGAGGCGTAAGTGAACGATTAGCTGTAAAAGGCTTGGACCAGGGCTGTGCTTCAAGGACTAGCTATTATTACTAGTATCATTTACACAGCATGTACCTATACTTTGCCGCTACTATTTTATGCACATTATCAAACATCAAAGAGAAACTTTAGGAGGATGAGATGAAGTTGAAATTATAATGGTTTCTTCCTGCAGTTCCAATGGGTCATCTTGCACATGTCTTGGGGTGCACCTGCCTTGCTGTCCCAGCCTGGGGTTTCGGTCACTCGTGGAAGCTTCCCAAGCTCCACCCAGAGATACTGAGTCAGCCTCTCTGGTGGAGGAGCCTAACATCTGCACTTTGAGAACAAGCCGTCCATGTGTGAGACACTGCTGCAGTCAACCGTGGGAAACCTCCCCAGACCCACTTACATTCCTCGGACCACACAGCCTCCAAGTGAAGGTCATTCCCATGCACCCAAGTGACACTACACCTGATGAACATTGCGTTCTTATATTCACGAGGTGGTAGTCACCACACCAATATCCAGTCCAACCGGGCAACCCCACAAGCCCATCTTCTTTCCTTGAGATGAAAACCCATTTTGAAAGTTTGAGATTCCAGGCACAGAGTGGACCACACTTTGGTTTCTGAGTTCTTGGTTTCCAGAGAAGCCCTTTGACCTTCAGTGCTGGTGCCAGGTCTCCCTCCTCACTGTTAGCACAGCCACAGTCAGCATGTACCCCACCCAGTTCTGGAGGCCCACTTGCACAAGGGATCTGCATTCATTTCAGAAATGTGGAAAACACAACTTCCCAGTCCCTTCACCTCCTTTTCCTCAGCTGGCCAGCGACATGGACTGCAGCTGGGCGAGGGCAGATGCAGGGGCCCCCTGAGGGTTGCTTCTGGTTCATTCAGCTGATTCTCAGAGAATCCAAAAGCCCAGCTCACTTCTCTGTTGGAGAAACAAATTCACAGGTTGTCCTTTGCCTCTCAGGAAGCATTTTCCAGCAGCCCAGGAGCTGATGCAATGTCAGCAGAAAGCACTGCCATACCTGGTTTCCATTTGCTGGGTCTCTGATTGAAAGCATGCTAGGGCCAGTGACCTCTGACCTTCCAGCCACGTACCCTAAAAGCAAGCTCGAGAGGCATGAGAATTAGAAGAAATGAAGATTTTTGTTTTCTTTTCCAGCTTCCTCCTTTCCTCCTCTTCTCTTCCTTTTTGTCCATGCTCCTGTTCATCTATTTTTAATTGAAAAATGAATATATGCAAATAATAAAAGAAAAATGTGACAAAAAATATGCAATGAAAAGTAAATCTCCTTCCACCCCACATCTCAGTGTACCAGACTGGCCTTTTAGAGCTAAGCAAAGTCATTAGTTTCCTGTGTATGTTTTCAGAAATACCCCCATCTACATATGTGTGTGTGCATAGACATGTATGCATGTACAGATATCTCCTATATCTACATGCACATGTATACATGCATGTTCACCACACGTTACACATTTCTTCTTCCATAAGCAGGAGCATCCATGTACTTTGTTCCTTTTCCTTAGTTTATCTCAGAGAGTGTCCTGCATCATCTTTCACAGCCCACCCCTTCTTTTGTCTGACTGTGTTCTGGTTGTTGGTACATGGGTGCCAGGCTCTGTTTATCCACTCCCCCCTCCCGCTATACACATCAGGCTGTTCACAGTCTTCACTACTGTAAACAAAGCTGCATAAATCATCATAGCTCCTTGCACGCCTGTGGAATATGACTTGGCATACACGTGCTAGGGCATGGTCAGAAGGCACCCTGAGACATGGAACTGCCGTGCAGAAGGACTCGCCGTCTTACTGCCAACGGTCATCCTTTCATGGCTACCCCGCTCACACTCCTGCCTGCCGTGTGTCAGAGCCAGGCCTTGTTCCTGCCGCCACTCAGTGCCCCATTGGCCAGGAGCCCTTCCAGAGTCCCAGGGCATTCGCTGTCATCAGAGAGCAAAGGCATTCTGTTGGCTTGATTTTCAAATGACAAAACCCACCTCCTCAACTCTCAGCTTGTGAAGGTGAGCCCTTTGCTGGAAACACTGTTATTAAAATAAACAAATACATGAATAAATGAGACGACCGAGTGGAAAGGGCATCTCAAGAACATCGTCAGAACTGCTGCCTGCACCAGGTCCCCTGCCCCTGGTCTGCCAGAACTCACCCAGCCAAACCGAGACATTAGAAAGACACTATACTTGCCAGTGCAGAAACAGCTCCATGTCTGCCGCTCTGAGCCTTTTTCAAGCCTCATGTCACCCGGAGGGATTTTTTAGCCCTTTCTATTTCCCCAACCCACACAGCCCCCTGGCCCAGCGTGGCACACACAGGTGAGAAGAAACAGTGCCCGGTACGTTCTCTGATGCAGAAACTGCAGGGGTGTGGGGTGAGGCGGCCCTGGCCCAGCTGGATGGGGCAGGGCACTAGGCAGACTCCCAGACTGCGACCTTGCCTCCCCAAGTGCGGCTGTTCCCTGCGCACGATGGCCTGGCCCACGGGCCACCACAAACCGCCCTGCCGAGCCCACCCCATCCACACCGAAAACAGTGATCTGGAAATTATTTATAGACCTGAACTCTACAGAAACCATTGTGTCTGCTGTTGCTGTGGCAACGCAGATGTGGAGCAAGCACTGGGCCTGCAGAGGCCAAGGAGGCCAGGGAAGGCAGTAGATTTCCACCCTGGGAACCCTGGCTCACACGGGGCCGTCAGGAGTCACCCAGGAATCACCCAGGAATGAAAGGCAGTGTTCAATGGTGCTTCCCGTGCACTGGCTCCTGTCCCGGAAAACGGCACCACCTGGGTGCTCAGCTGCTTGCTGGTTGTTGGGTGTTGCTCAAACCGCTGATGAAATCATCCAGAACAATGTCCCCAAGCCTGACAGGAAGCATCCGTCAGCAGAGGAGCCTTTCAAGATCCTGCTCTTTACCCCAAACCAGCTGCTTCAGGCTCTTTGGAGGGTGAAACCCAGGAATCTGTATTTTATTTTCTGGAATGGTGAAAATCTACATGACTCAATGATCTAAACATACACAGAGGTTACAAACTCTCACACTCTTGCACCCTAAGTATCTACTTTCATTAGATGTTTATTTATACTCACCTGAGGACATACATAAAATTTTAGAGAGAGGGCGAGGGAAAAGGGAAGCAAAACACTGATGTGAAAGAGAAACATCTGTCGGTTGCCTCTCATACGCGTCCTAACTGGGGACAGAACCCACAACCTAGGCACGTGACCTGACCAGGAATTGAACCCAAGACCCTTTGGTTCATGGGATGATGCCATAAATAACTGAGCCACACTAGCCAGGGCTCATTAGTTTCTGAATTTCCCTTTTTTCAATGTACATTTTTATCTTTCCTTTTCAAAAATAAGAATACTAGATCCACTCTTAGGCACCTTGCTTTTTTCACTCAACAGTGTATTCCAAAGGTGTCTCCAAGTCTGTAGCTGCTCCTGCTCCTCCTCCTCCTCTCTTCCTCCTTCACCTCCAACTCCTCTTCTCAGTCTTCACCTCCTCCTCCATCTTCCGCTCCTGCTCCTTCTTCTCACCTCCATCTTCTCCTTTGTCTTCATCTCCTCCTCTCCTCCTCTTCCTCCTTCTTGTTCTCTCTTTCTTTTTTTAAAATAGCTGCATGTAGTGCTGTTTACTTTGTTGGACATACTAAGGAATCTGCATGCTGACCCAAATCTCTTTTCTTAGGACAAGTTTCCCAGAAGCAGAACTTGACAGGAAGACTTGCTTTTGAGTGATTGTTAGGGGAGTGTTCCTTGGGCAAACAGGAATGGCGGTGAGGGGTGCAGGACAAGAGGGCCAGGAGTCACAGAAGGGTGCCCAGGGGGCAGGTTTTTCCCTCTCCCACCCCACGCCCACTGTCTTGGTGAAGGGCTGCCTAGAGTGACATGAATTCCCAGGCATTTCACTTGAGGGCAGTCCTCCAGACAACAGCTGCAGGTGATGGAGGCCCAAATGTGCCAAAATTCTGAGGGCACAAACCTGGTAAAACGGGGTCCAGGAGATCTGGGAGGGAGCTTTGACATCATCTACTGCACTGCTGAAACCAATTCTGCTAAATTTAGTTCAGACTGGCAGCTTCTCAGCAGCTGGGAATCCAGGTGGCAAAGGCACTTCCCCATAGCTTAGGGACCATCGGTGAACAAATTATCATCCATTTACAGAGCATCTTCATGAACCAAGAGTATGAGGAGTCCAAGAGGCACAGAACCATTCTTATCTCCTCCCCGGAGGCCAGGTGGCCAGCAGGAGTGATCAAACAGGTCTGCACAGCTCAGCAGTCAGTAAGCCTGCATTCTCATTAGCCTGAGGCAGATTCTCCCAAATAAGGCTCCTCTCTGCCCCTCCCAGCCTTGGTGTGTGCTGAGCACTGCTGTAGAAATCACTCTAGTCATCACGTTTTATTTATCTGTTTACATGTTATGACAAATATATAACTGTGTAATTAATTTCCAGCATTTGATACTAAAATTTATAATCTTTTCAGATAAGCAGAATCTTTGCAAGTGCTGGCAGAGATTGTCTTATGTCTTCTGAGGTTTCTTAATGGCCCCCTAACCCTAATTTCCCATACAGACCTGCTGTGTGTGGTCCAGAAAGCATCCTAAGGTGAAGGCACGCGCTCAGGCAGGCACCATGTGATCCCGTGTGAGCCAAGCCACACGTGGCCCAGTCAAGATGACTTTCTGGAAGACAGCCTCCTGAGGATTTTCCACTTTTTGCTGGCCACCTGTTTATACCATGACTGGCCTCGCCTACGTTGCAGTCCTGTGCTAATCCTGCTGTCAGGGCCTTGAGTCTTCTGCCATGTGTGTCTTCAAGCCCACAAGGCAGGTGGGGCCCGGGCCAATCCATGAGATGTGTTTGTGCAAAGTAGAAAGGTGTCACCTTCTGGCTGGATGAATTTTAAAAGGTACTCATAATGGCAGGGACTAAATCTGTCCGAGCTGCCCGTGCCTCCACATGGCCAGGTATGTTAATTAGGCTCTGGACCTAGGGTGCTGTAACAGACAACCAACACAGCAACGATCGAGTTTTCTTTCTCTGTCTCTCTCATATGTAGGTGAAGCTGGCATGGCTCAGGAACCCTCCCACTCACTGCTCCCCTAGTCCCATGGAGCTGCAGATTGGACCCCAGATGGACATCGTCATGTAGGAGGGGCCCTGGGGTGCTGTCGGGCAGGAGAGAACCTGCTGTGATGCAGCCTCCACAGGCCGCATGAGGAGCTCCGAGGCTAGGACATCCCTTCAGGGGTGTCCCAAGCAAGGGTAAGGGGCGGGGCCATTGTATCTCCACATGGACCAGAAGGGGTGTGGCTGCCGTCAAGGCAGCTCTTCAGCGCCGGAGGGTATTTCCAGAGAAGGCTGTCTCCCAGAATTGGGGGCAGTGAGTCCTTCAGTCCTTCAGGGTGTTCTGGGTGGTGAGCACAGCAGTCACCATGGTACATACTGAGTAACCAGGCTGGCTTGCTACAGGTTGCATTCCAGTTGGCAGGAAGGAGAGACACAAGGGAGGGCCCTCCCCAGTCTTTAAGAACACAGTTCAGAAGTTGCACATATCACCTCTGCTCTGATCCCCAAGCTAGAACTCAGTCACATGGCTACATCTCCCTGCAAGGAGGCTGGGAGGTACGGTGTTCATTGTCGCAGCCATGTGCCTGTTAGAAGCCAAGGGTCTCCTACAATGCGAGTGATGGGAAGAGCGTAATACCTGGCACACCCAGGCTGGCCCAGATCTCAGGTGTTCAGTCACTCAATAACTGGGCTGTGGAGTGACAAAGCGGCTGGCCGTCTACTGTACGTGGGAAGAGTGGGATGTTTTCTCATGGTTTAGGAAGACTCGGAAGGATCGTGTGTGTGTTAGTCTTCTGGGAGGCACAATAAATTATCACAAGCTTAGCAGCTTAAAGCAACTCAGTGGTTGTCTCAGTTTCAGCAGGTCAGGAGTTCCGGCTCACAGGCGGCAGTCCAGGTGTCGGCCGGGCTGCGCTGTCATCTGGCAGCTCGCCTGGGGAGCTCAGCTTCAGCGCTCATTCAGGTTGTTGGCATGATTTATTTCCTTGTGCCTGGCGGACTGAAGACTTCACTTTGTCACCGGATGTCAGCTGGAGGCCACTCTCAGGCCCTGGAGGCTCCCACAGTCCCCTGCTTACAGGCCTCTGGTCCACAGGCTTTTCACAGCATGGCTGTTCATTGTTCAACGCCAGCAGGGGAACCTCTCTCACTCCAGTCTGCTAAGTCAGTCTTCTACAATGCAACATAACCGTGGGAGTGACATCCCGTATTCTACTAGTAAGAAGCCAATCACAGGTCCTGCCTCGTCTCCAGATGAGGGGATAACATGGTATGATTCACTGTGGGTCACCCTAGGATGTGTCTGCCACAGCATGAGGCTGTGGAAACAGATTCAGAAGGCCTATGTTCTGGACTGATTTCTCCTACTGCTGTGTGACCTTGGACACACTACTCACCTTCCCTGGGCCTCAATGTCCTCATCTGTAAGAGAAAGCTGTAGAGGTCAATGGTCATCAGCTTCTACATTGAAATAGATGTGCCTCCCCCAGTCAGATAGCTTAGTTGTTAAAACATCGTCCCAACACACAAAGGTTGTGGGGTTTGACCCCTGGTCAGGGCACATGCCAGAGTCTACAAATGAATGCATGAATGAGTGGAACAACAAATCGACATTTCTCTCTCTTTCTCTTTCCCCCGCCCCCTCTATCTCTAAAAATCAATAAATTTTTTTAAAAAAGAAATAGATGTGCTTTTTTTCTTATGTTCAAAGAACATGTTTCCCAATTCCATTTTTTGTATTAATCATAAAAATGCTACCCACTGAGGCTATTAAAGCTAAAGATGACTAAGTATTTGCCATGGGTCAAATGCTTTGCATACACTTCTGTAATCCTCTCAACAATTCTACAAGGCAGAATTGCTACCCTCGCTTTATGGGCCAGGAATCCTGGCTCTGAGAGGCCAAGGACCTGCCCGAGCCACGCAACTAGAAAACGGAAAGGCTGGGCACCTGGCCCAGGCAGGTCCAACTTCAAAGCACCTGCCCTTCCTGCTGCGGCAGCTCTATCTCTTATTGGCAGCTGTCACTGCTCTGTAATGGAATTTAACTTTCCAGCAGGCAGGGGTGGTGGTGGGAGGAGGTTACTGCCTTTGACCTTGACAAAGTGTTTGGGAAAACCTGGGCCTGTCTCCAGGCCCTCCTGCTGACCCCCTCTCCTCCCTCCACCTTTCTGTTTTCATCAGAGCTCAGGGCAGAGCAAGAGACTAAAGGACAGTTTGACTTTCTGGTGGCAAGGTTGGCCCTATAGTGCTCTGACCCATCCTCATAAATCTTCAAGACATCCCATCTGAAGGAGAACAATGATCTAACCAGGACACACGGTCATTGCCAGTGAAGTTGATTGTTACTGGAATCTTTCTGACTTCCCCTGGGGGTTCTGTCTCAGTTCATAGACTTAGGGGTTCTTGAGGGAGGAAGGGTGGCCCATGGTCTTTCTGTCAGGGAGCACACAGCACCCTTGCATTCGGTCAGAGATGTGAGGAGGAGGGTATGTATTTACAGGGTGTGACTTACAGAGGGCGAGCGGCAGGGGGGCACGAGGAGCCATGCAGGCGCCCCGGGGGGATGGCTGCAGGGCTGCCCCCACCAGGAGGCCTGGACTGGGATGGCAGGCAGGCAGTGCTGGAACCTGGAGCAGGAAGCGCATGGAGCCCACAGCCTGGAGAGGGTGTGACCTTCAGCTGTGGGACACACCAGCCCGAGGAAGCCCTGCAGGATGGGAGCCCGAGAGTGAACCCTGGACCTTGCTTGGCCCCTTCATGTTGATTTTGCGCCAGGGTGCTTGTGGGCCGCCTGCAGCCAGAGGGCAAGGGTGTGTCCATTCCACAGGAAGCACAGTCCGCTCCTTGGGCAGAAAACAGTGTGGAGGGGGCGCAGCGTGGATATGCAGGGCACTGGTTAGACCGCATGGCAGCAGTCTGAGCAGACATGTGTGGCATGGCAATTGGGCAGGGCGTTTGTTCGGGGATTTGTGTCAAGTTTTATGACAGGCTGAGAAATCACACATATGCAAATAACAGCTGATGTGTTGTTAGGGCTCTTCCGTAATAGGCTAGAGCTGGGCACAGGGAAAGGGGCTAAGGAGAGCGGAATTGCTCTGCGTGATTGATGGAAGAGAACTGGAGGAGGGCATGGGCCAGGGGGCAGAAACAAGGAAAGATGGAATCGGAGAGAGAAGAAAGTTGCCGGGAGGAGGGCAAGGAGACTGGGCTGGGAGCCAAATGGGGGGAAGCAGTCTGTGACGGTTCTTTGATGGCAGATCGGCTTTTAATGGCAAGAAGGTCTGTGACTGCAAAAACCAAAATGCGTAAAACTTCTGGGAGGAAAGGCCATATTTTTATGACTTTAGTATAGGCAAGGATTTCTTTAACAAGATTCTCAAACTGTAGGGGAAAAAATTGATGACTTTGACATTAAAATGTAAAAACTTCTGTTCAAAACATATTCCTGTAAATAAAGTGAAAACACAAGTCACAGATTAGAACTTACTTGCAGTATAAGTAACTGATGAAGCATTAGTATCAGACTATCTAAAGAATTTCTGAAGACCTCTAAATAAAAGACAAGGAGCCAAATGGAAAGGTGGACAAAGGACCCAGGGACAGGGAAGTGGAAGAAGAGAGAACGTGCAGGGTAAAGAAACATACGCAAAATGCGGGAGTGTGCAAGTCAGCAGGAATACCTGAATCAAAATCACAATGTGATATCTTTTCTCACTCAGCGGATTAGCGAAACTTGAACAGCTGACCACACCGGGTGACAGCGAAGGGTGGGGAAAACAGGTGTCTGACCCTTCGCTGCAGGGATCAGCAAAGCCCCTGCAGGAAGCATTCAGGAGAACAGAAACCATGCACAAATCGCACGGGACCCAACTGGCACACGTTGAAGTACGGGCCACGGAAATGTGCTCACAAATGTACAAAGACGTGCACAAAGGTTCAGTGGTCTTGTTTATAAGAGCAGGCAACCTGGAAGCATCCACCAGCTGGAGAATGAATCCCTAAATTAGAGTAAACTTGCAAATCAGAATGCTGGGACCATTACAGTCAATGAGCCAACGCTGCACTGATAAATCTCCGAAACATGAGGTTGAATCAGAAAAGCTCCTCGGCGAATGTGGCATCGCACTACTTCCATGAAGTTTGACAAGATGCCCAGAAAAGGCAGTCCAGGTTCACCCGCAGTTGTTTGCTGTGCTGAGGGGTGGACACCCCTGCCTCCTTCCTCGCCCCACTCCTCAGTGAGAAAGAACCTCTGCACAGGTGAGGACGGGAGACTGGTGTGTGAGTGTCAGGGTGTGCATGACTGCTGATGTGAGACACGTGAGGGGTTGCGTCACGTCTGTGTGCATGTGGGCGAGTATGAGGGCAGGCGTATGAGTATGTACGGGTGAGTGCATGCATGTGGGAAAGAAAGTGTTTGTATGAGTGTGTGGATGTGTCAGTGTGTGACAATGTGTATGAGCATGAATGAAAGTGTGTGAGTAGCAATATGTGTGACAGAAAGTGTGTGCGTGTAAATATGAATATATGTGTATGCATATGCGTGTGAGCAGGGTGTGTGGCAATGGGTGTGAGTGTGTAAATTCATGCATGTAAGTGTGTGCTAAGGATGGAGCTGAGGCTCTGGGTGTGGGAGGAAGCCCCGACTGGCTCCCCCAAGTCGGCTCCCTTCCAGCCCCACCGTCCACGGGCACAGGATCATCCCTGCCAGTGGGGCCCCGCGTGGGGAGACACATGGGGAACCAGGTCCCTGCGTCTTTAGAAGTCGCCTTTGAGGGAAGAACACAGCGATGGGAGCTCAGGCATGAGGACCTTGTGCCCACAGGCCTTTTGGTGCATGTTCCTACCCAAGCTTTCCAGCAGGTGGCAGTTTGCAGCAGAAAGTCAGGCAGGCCCATCCCCCACCCCCCCCCGGGGGTGGGGGGCTGATGTTACAGTTCTCCTCCCCGCTCCCGCATCCACCTCCGCCCCCGTTTTCCACAGGCTTTCCTGCCTCTCCAACCCCAGCCTTTCCTTCCAAACCAGGGGTTCGTTCCTGTAGGTGCCACATATTCTCGGGGCCCTGCTCTGTGCAGGGGCTGCGCACAGTGGTGAGCAGAGCAGATCCGGGGACCTTCTACCGCTGGTGCCCGTGGGAGGGAATGGGTGTACGCCCCGGGGAGGGCCTGATCCTGAAACAGGGTCTTCATCCCACACCCGGCACCCTCCACACATCAGACCCCGCAGCCTCTCTGACCCGAGCCCCCTCTGGGAGTTAGTTCCTGCTGTGCACCTTGGTCTCTGCTGTTAGACTCCCAGTGCCCTTGGGAGGGTCTAGCCTCTCCCATATCCATGCATTTCAGAGCAGGCAGCCTGTCCTGGTGGACAAACATGAGGACTCTGTGTGGGTACGAGGTTTCCTGCAAAGGCACGGGGCCTGCAGCAGGTACCTCAGCGAGCCCTCACCAGGTTCATTGGAGGTTGCAGCAGGTTGAATTGTGTCCCTCCAAACAGATGTTCAAGTCCTAACCCCTGTTACCTGTGGGTGTGTCCTGATTTGGAAATAAGGTCTTCACGGATGTCATCAAGTCAAGGTGGAGTCATTCAAGCTGGATTAGATGAGCCATAAATCCAAAGTCCTTATAAGAAGAGACACAGAGACAGACACGCACACAGGAGAGGACACATGATGACCGAGGCAGAGACTGGGGGGATGCAGCCAGAAGCCAAAGCACGCCAGAGGTTTCCGGCCACCAGCAGAATCTGGAAGAGGCAAGAAGGATCCTGCCCTAGACTTTTCAAAAGGAGCGAGGCCCCGCCCACACCTTGATCTCAGACTTCTGGCCTGCAGAAGTGAGAGAACAGATTTCTGTTGTTTTAAGCCTGAGATTTATGATCCTTTGTTAGGGCAGCCCCAGGGAGCTGACTCAGAGGGCGTGCACAGGAGTTGGAAGCAGGCAGGCCTGGCCCTGGCTCCTGGCTCTCTTTTTCTCTGAGAACTGGCTTGGCAGTGGGGGAGCACGTGGTTCCTGCCCAGCCTCGGAGCACAACTCTGTTCCGCTGCTGCGTGCAGACCTCTTCTCCCGAACGTGTGTCCCTCCCTGGCCCTTGCGTGCTCTGAGGACATATCTGAAGTGCTGCTTCAGGCAGAGGCGTGGTGAAGAATCCTGCCTCTGCTACTTACAGCATGAGAGGGGACGCTCCCTCTGAGCCTCGGTTTTCTCATCTGTAAGAAGAGCTAGTAATACACAGGGTTATTGTGAGGATGGCATCAGACATAGCCTGTCCAGCACATGTATAGAAGGGGCCCAGTACATGCTCGGTAACTACTGTAAGTATTAAGCATTTCTTAAAACAATGGATGAGTGAAAAGAGACTACCAACTTCTTCATTTCCTCTTCACAGTGACTTAGCCCCAGAGCTGGGAAGCCGGTGGAGGAGCAGGTGACAGGACCGCAGCCCAGGAGAGCATTAGGCTCCGACCCAGCACTTACTCCCGTGGAGAGAGTTTTGCAGGAGAGCTCAAGGGGAAAGTCCACCTACGAGTAAGAGTCACGTGCAAGAGGCTCTTAGAGCTCGCATGCAGTTTACAGGTTAAAACCCGGTATTTGAGAGAAAGCAAAGGTTCCACTCCTGAGCTTTGGGAACAAACAGAGGTTGCAGGGTTCTGAGTGGGACATGAGCACTTCGGCGGCGTCGGATCCAACCGGAAGGTTTCTGCAGTCCGGTGGAATGCAGGCATGTGTTGGAACACAGGACTTCCTGGCAACACGTGGCAGAGACTCAGCTTAGAGACTAACCTTCTCAGTGCGCCTGCGGTAATGTACGTTCATGCCATTGAGCATAAGAACCGGCCACAGACCTTTGCCAACAGCAAGTGCCGGCAGTAATGAGCCGAGGCGGGGCCTGTGACAAGGGGGAGGGCGCTGACTGCAGACCCTTCGGCCCAGGTCCAGACCTCCCCTGCACCTCGGCCCGGCCTGGTTCGGCCCCTTGGACCTTCAGCTACAACTGCAAGGATTTGCTCCCACTTGTGGGAGAACCGGGCAGCGGAAGCCACAGTTCTGAGAGAAGGTTGAGGGCAGACTTTTGTTGCTTTTTTTTAGGTTAGATATTTCTGTGGGACTCCGGTGGGGGCACTCTACCCTGACGTCAGTGGACACACAGACCTTTAGACACAAGCAGCCATTCTTCTCAGACTCTGCGCTCACGTAGATTTGCAGTTTAGGGCGTTTGGCTGTTTTAAATGAATGACCAATCACGTGCCCGAAGGTCCCGGTGTTCCTTTTCTGTAGACGATCAATAAATCTAGGCAACTGGAGAACATTCTTAGACACAGAAGGCACTTCGGGCATAAACCTGTTGCTTTTAGTGTTATTTGCCAGTGAAAATGGTGGAAACAATGAACATGTCCAAGGCGAGGAGACAAAACAAGCAATGCTGCTTCCTGTGGATGGAACACGGGTCACGGAGCAGGGGGTGGACGTGTTAACTGGGGTCTGGCCCGTGGTCCCGCAATTCACGTCCCAGAATGCCCCTCAAGACACACACAAGGGAGCGTGCACTGGAGTGTTACAATCGCTGTGGAAAAACTCGGAAACTGCCTCATGCCCAACGGAGACTGGGGTGAAGAAGCAGCTGACCTTGGAGAGAATGGAATTCAGTCTTTACATCCGAAACAGATGGATAAGTTCAAGAAATTTAGTGAAGGGACAATTTATAACGATGTGGGTGGGGTTACAGAAGATGAACAAAGGAAGTGGAAGCAGCTCAGGTTTGGTAAGGGGGAGCCCTTAGCACCCCCAGGCCTTCAGGCAGGAATGCAGCCCCTGCCCACCCATGGGGAGCGGGTGCGGGGGACAGCCAATGTGGAGGGGCCCGCAGGACAGCAGGGTCACGTCAGACAGGTGGCCACAACGTTCAGAACCACGTGCGTGTATAGCCAAAAATCCCGATTTAGTGCCCTTCTCTCCTAATTTCACCGAAGGTATGACTATACGATGAAATAAAAATGTTGCATGAATATATGTAATATAAATGTGAATATATGTATATATAATAAAAATTTCTATAACAGCAAGCACATATGTAGGTATGACCTTAAGTTTGTAATTAAGTAGACAAATTAATTTATATAGAGGCTTTAAAACAAGTGGTGCCCTGGCCAGGTGAGCACAAGGAGTTATTAGCCACACCCCCTGGGTGTTAGGGTTAAGGGCAATATTATTTTCCTCTGTATCCTCATTAGACTTTTTATTTTCTGAGTATTTGGCAATGAGCATGTACTGCTCTTACGATGAGAAAAGTAGCTATTTTGCAATAAATACATAAATAAATGTTGCAAGGAAAAGCAGTGCTTCCCAGGGTTGTGAAAGAGTGGACGAGCGCTTCCTGACACGCGGTCAGGGAGGACCAGAAGTCAGGCGGCCTGTGCATGCTCCAGGAGTCCGATGTGCGCAGGCAGAAGCGGCCCTGCCTTGGGAGATGGTGCCAACGGGCCCCTGGGGGGCAGGGCGGCGTGGGAGGGGCTGCTTCTGCCCTTCCTCGGGGTTCGGGTTTTCTTTAAAATCCATGCACTAAAATTAACCGAAAGGTGTTTTAGAAGAGGGTAGGGACTCCATGTGAAGGAAGGGAGCTGGGCTCTATTTCCAGAAGAGGAAGGGGCCTGGTCAGATCTCGAGGGTCCTGTGAGGTGGGACAGAGTCCAGTCTCCCAGTTTCCAGGTGGGGAGACCAGGCCCAGAGAGGGACTAACACCCCTTCCTCACTCACTGCACTCAGTTGTCACATTGGCTCCCTGCAAGAGCTCTTCAGATTAAGTGCTTTCATAGTCCACATCTTATCAGAAAAGACAGGAGGGGATTTTGCAGCACAGGGACCTACGAGCAGCAAAGTCTCCTGCAACACGCTCTAGGAGGCGGTGCGGGAAGTCCTGCCTGGGGACCCGCGTGAGCACCGTAAGGTTTTGGAGACCGTGGAGCTGCAGATCAGCTTGAAGAACTATGACCCTCAGATGCTCAAGACTCTCCTCTTGGCACCGTCAGGCTTAAGTCCGCTCCCAGCCCCAAGTTCTCCAGATGTGTTCTACGGGACCAGCAGCAGCACTGTGATGAGGCCAAGACCGAGGCCATGGCTATCCCCCATGTGGACATCGAAGCGCAGAAGAAACTCAACAAGAATAAGAAGCTGGCCAAGAAGTGGGATTTTTTTGGCTTTGGAGTCTCTGATCAGGCAGATCCCACAAATCCTGGGCCCCAGCCTGAGTGACGCTGGCAGGTTCCCTTCCTTGCGGACCCACGATGAGAACATGGTGACCACGGGCAACGCAGTAAAACCCACGGTCAAGTTGCAGGTGAAAGAGGTGCTGCGTCTGGCAGTGGCTGTTGGCCACATGAAGACGACAGATGATGAGCTTGTGCACCACAGCCACTGAGCTGTCAATTGCCTGGTGTCACTGCTCAGAAGGAGCTGGCAGAACGTCCGGGCTTTGCACATCAAGGGCACATGGGCAAGCCCCAGAGTCTGGACTGAGGCACAGCTTAGGAAACCACACTGCTGCTATTAAAAGAGAGAGAGCGCGAGAGAGGTTATACAACTTACCAAAGGCCATATGGCCAGGAGCAGGCTTTGATTCCCAGAGCCTGCCTTCCAAGGCCACGTGTTAGGCTGTTTCCTGTCTCCTGGAAGGGCTTCTCCCTCCTGGTCGGTTAACCTCCTCCCCGTCCAGGGTATAGTCCTTGTAGCTAAAGGCCACTGCCCTGCCTTGTCCAGGCTGTTCCCTGCCTGAAACACCCTCCCTTTCTACTTTGCCTGGGGGAGGAGTGGCTGGGCTCCTGAGTGGCCTGCCACCCTTCCTACCCATGGTGACTTGACCCCAGTTTTAGGCCATGCCTCCCAGCCCCCTCCAGCTCCCAGCCACAGCAGGATAACATCTCTTCCTGGCTGGCCAGCGTTTTCTCATTCTGCCAAGACTTTCAGGAACACAGCTGGGATGGCTGGTGACCAGAGGAGCCTGGCCCTGCGTGGCCTTCCTGACTGCTGGACCCCAGGGATATGGAGAGCACAGAAACAGCTTCTCTTCTCTCCAGCTGCCGAGAGAGAGCCCAGCTGCTGGCTCAAGGTCGGAGTGACCCCGACAGGCCTGCCCCAGGCTCAGGGCTGGCTCTGCTTCCCTTCCAGGAGGAATAAAAAGTCTGTGGGCCCAGGCCGAGCCTGGGGGTGGGAAAGGGTGCAGAGGCCACTGCCTGGATGCTCACACCACCATTTGGGATCAAGAGGTTAAAAAATTCCCACTGCTTGGGGAAGACAGGCCGGGCCAAGGGTCCACGCTGGCCGAGCGGCCAGGTTTGACTCCTGCACAGTGAGTGCTTGTGAGGTTCGTGGAGGGACTGCAGCAGTTGGTGAACGTAGATGGGAAAAATTTACACCCTTGCTTTCACCACCTTTTTAAAAAGTCCTCACCTGAGGACATGCTTATCGATTTTAGAGAGGAAGGAAGGGAGAGAGGGAGGGAGAGAAACACCCACGTGAGAGAGAAACGCTGATGGGTTGCCTCTCCATGCAAGGCGTCCTGACCAGGGACCGAACCCCAGCATAGGCATGCACCCTGACTGGGAATTGAACACCCAGGAAATGACATCAATGAGGAGGGGAAATACAGTGCCGGCTGCACAAGGTCAGGGTCGCCTCTCTAGCTCACTGCTCTATTTCAGTATCTAAGTGAGCTTCCGATCGGGGCAGCACCAACGTGTGCCATAGGGAAACTTGCACCTTTTCAGCAGCAAACCCCACCCCCCTTGGTATAATCAAGGCAGCTTTCGGACGGACCCCCTAGGATCCCTCCTCTGGAGAGATCGGTGCCAGGGCGTTTCTCCTACAGAGACCCTGGAGCAGGGGCCTTGGTGTCGCTCATGGCAGCGATGAGTCCCACAGAGTGTGCAGAGTGTGGTTCTGGATCAGATGACCCGGCTTCAAGTCTTGGCCCTCACAGTTTACTGGCTGGGTGACCTTGCGCAATTCCCACAACCTTTTGAAAGGTTTCCTCATCTGTAACATGGGTTTAATCACAGAATTTTAATAAAAATGTTCTCTGTATACTTGCTTCATCATGTGTCTGCGCATCCATCCACCCATCCACCCATCCATCACCCATCCATCTGTCCAGCCATCCACCCACCCACCTGCCTGTTCATCCTTCTTGGGTTTTTTTTATGTATTTCAGAGTATGTGCATTTCCCCTAAATCCTTCCACATGAGTACTGTTAACAGGACTGTAATATTTCAGAAATGTAATTTTACTTCTGGAAGCGCAGATGGCCAAGGCCTGCTTCCCTTTGCCTGTCCCACTCCCACCCCGCAGCCGCAGACTGAGAGATCCCTGGCCAAGAAGCAAGAGGACCCTCTGGATTCCCTCCAGATGCTTGGTTCCTGGAGGAGCCCCTTCTGTGGAGAACCTGAGCACTGAAGCTGGTGTCTTACCTCACTGGCACCTTGTTTCTCGAGAGGCCTTTAGTATGAGCTGAGTATTGCTTGTTGCATTGGAGACATGTGCGTAACTTCTTCCCTGGATGTCCTGCTGTTCTGGTGCTGATGCTGAGATTGGACTGGTGCTCAGAGAGGTCATGTGCCCCCGTCACTGGACACAGTTATGCAAATACCAAAAGGGTCTCTGAAGGGGATGGGAGGATGTCACGCAGAGGATTCAAACCCAGAACAGCGGTGGAACTATATCAGGGTTTCCCATCTGGCACTGTTAGTGCTCTGTGGGGCCAAAACACCAACTCTGCTGGGGGGCCACCCCGTGCACTGTGGGGTGTTCTGCAGTATCCCTGGTCTAGATGCCAATAACACCCACATCCAACTGAAATGACAGCCAAAAATGACTCCAGTCATTGTCAGATGTCTCCATGGGGTTGGGGGAGACTCGTCTCCAGTAGAGAATTCCAAAACTGAAGGAAATGGAAGGTTCCTTCTATCTTGAAATTCCATGATTTATCCTGCTCTCAGGACTGCCCCATCCCCCATCCTCTTTGCTCATAGTGCTGCATCCTTTCTGTTGCTATGGAAACTGGGAATTTTCTTGCCTCTTCCAACTCCTTGCTCACCTCATTTATGCTTCTTTAAACTAACAAAGCCCATGTGACCAGCCCAGGGGACACTATCACAGACAGCCTCAGTTTCCTTTTCTGTCCAAGGATAGCAACAGCAACCTGACCTCCAGAGATCGACTGAGGATGAAGCAAAAGGGTGCAGGGAAGAGCACCAGCATACTGGGGCACACTCAATGCACGGCTGCTCTCAGAACCGGGATGAGAGTCTGCAGGAAGGGGGGCAACGAACCAGAGTGGCCAGGCTAGATGGCAGGGCAGGTGGACTGACACGGATGTGAAACTGAAGGACTGTTGTTCCCTGAGCAGGTGGAGGAGCTGGGGTCTCGGGGTGGTCCTTGCCCCTGGAAGCAACAAGCTCCCTGGAGAGTTCTGAGCAGGGGATGAGTGACATATTGGGTGTGACAAGGGGGCTGGAGAGAGGACTGGCAGACCAGCAGGAGGCAGTTACAGTAATCCAGGAAATAGAAGGTGGGGGCTGGACCCAGTGGGGATGGCCAGAGGAGGGGTGGGGCAGGAGGAAGGCAAACAGAGGAGGAAGTAGGTTCTAGTGGAGCAGGAAAGAGCCCAGGTGAGGCCAGGGAAGAGCCAGACTTCCCTGAGGAAGGAGCCAGGCCTCCTCTGGCAGGGCCAGACCTGGGGGCAGGTCCCGGCCAGGGACTCCAAGAAGGAAAGCAGAAAGGTGCCCTCCCAGCCGACACTCTCCCTGTCTCAGAGCCTGGTTTTCCTGGGACTAACTCTGCTTCCATCACAGTCGTAACCATCTGACCACGTAATACCTTCAGAAGTCATTGCCAAAGCCTGTGCCTGGAAAGACTGGCAGCAGCCTGATGTCCCTAGCTGGTGGACTGGTTAAGTGCCTTCAGGTAAACTCACACAGTGACAGATGCATGTCCCTATCACCACGTGCCCTGGCTGGGAGGAAGTTAAAAGCTCTGTTGCGGAGTAGATGCGTGCGGAACAGTGTGCTCTGTGCTTTCTCACTTGGGTGGAGAAGAAAAACAACCTATAATCATATGTGCTTATATGTG
The DNA here is from genome assembly GCA_039655065.1 of Glossophaga mutica. NCBI lineage: Eukaryota > Metazoa > Chordata > Mammalia > Chiroptera > Phyllostomidae > Glossophaga > Glossophaga mutica. The sequence goes on from CM077315.1 coordinate 30,478,902, forward strand.
CACTCAGTTTTTTTGGAAAGACCCCTGAAACTGGTCCCTTTGCATATCCCTGGGGCAGCTGGGAGCTGGGACAGGGCTGAGAAGAAGATTCTCCCTTTATTGAAGATCTGTTTGGAAACGGCGCATGGCTGAGGAGACAGAAGCAGGCTCTGACGCAGTGGCACAAGGAGCGTGTTTCGTCATGGCACCCAAGGGTGCCCAGATGCAGGCAGTCAGGTCTGGGCAGCTGCTCCATTTTGACAAGTGACCTCATCCAGCTCCCATCTTCATGGCCATGTGACGACAGCTCTTCCACCAGCAGCTCTCGCCTTCAGGTGAGGAGAGGTCTGCAAAGCACAGACACCAGCTTCTCAAAAACCCATCCCTGAGTGCACATGCCATTGGCTCCAGGGAGCTGGGACCTGTGGGTTTTCAGCTGGGACCTCAGCTCCCTGGACAAAATTGGAGCTCTGGTAGAAGGGCAACGTGGAGACAGGGCTGGCACCCTGTGTGCTTTTGAATGTCATGCTAGGTAACTCAGTTACCTCTCAGGAACAAACAGACCTTTCCAACACTTGTCCCGCCTCTCTACTCCCCATCTACAGTCTGGTACACAGCCTTGCCTGAGCTCCGAGTGCCCCATGGAGCAGGATTCGGGCACAATTTGGAGGAGGCCCAGGGCAGCATGGATGCCCCCTTTCCTGCTGGTGGGAGAATGGAGACATGTCAGGTGACAGGTGAGAAGGCAGATGGTATCTGTGTGGGGTGGCAGTCTGCAACGTAATGAGATAGCTCGTTTGCAGGCGATATTTTGCGGTGGCCTAGCGCCCAGCCCCAGCCCTACTCACTCGGCCCAGGGGCCTGAGGTCAGGGGCCTGTGTCTGTCCAGACACAGTCCTGTCTGCATGCAAAGGGTTCTTTGACGGCCCTCTGTGATGAGCTGGGGTTCTCCACAGTGTTACCTGGAGATAAATGTGATTCAAATGCAGATCCTGGGCTCTCCACCCAGAGAGGAAGATTCAGTGAGTCAGAGGGGCCCAGCAACCTGGCTCCCAGGTGATTTTGATGCAGTCACGCTCCTGCTGGACTACAGAGCCATATCCAGATGTGGTTTGTCCAGTGCCAACTATGTGCTGGGCACAACTCCCTTTCTATACGTTAGGTTTTGCTGAATCTTCACAGGGAATCATCACCCATGATGTAAAACTGTCATTAGTCCATTTCACAGACAAAAAAAAAAAAAAATGGAAGTCTACAACATGAAGTCCCTTGGTCAAGATCACACAGCTGTCTGGGAGGAGCCTCTGCCCTGCCAGACACCCTTGCTCTTGAGAGCAGACAAAGTGTTGCACCTGAGTTGTCCAGTGTAGTCGCACAATGCCCTTGGAAGTCTGGCATTCCCACATTAACAGCTGGGGCAGACTGGGGCCCTAGGGCCTGTGTCACCACTTGGAGTTCCAGCCCTACCAGACAGTAGATACCTGTATTTGTCAGGGAAACAAAACCAATAGGATGTGTGTTTATAAATGGACAGGTGTATATCTATCTATCTATCTATCTATCTATCTATCATCTATCTATAATGAGAGAAAAAGAGAGAGAGCCAGAGAGAAAGAGAACAAGATTACTTTTAAGGGATTGGCTCACAAAATTATAGAAGTTGGCATTCCAAAGTCTGCAGGGTGGGCCAGCACAGGCTGGAGACCCAGTGAAGTGCAAGTGCTGCCGTTTCCATCTGAAGGCCATCTGCTGGTAGAATTCCCTCTTGCCTGGAGGAGATCAGTCTCTTATTCTACTCAGGCCTTCAACCAGTTAGACGAGGCCCACCCAAATTGCGGGGGGCAATCTGCTTTACTCAAAGTCCAGTAATTTAGATGTTATTCTCATCCAAAAACATCCTCACAGCAACATCCAGAATGTTTCATTAAATATCTAAGTATCATAGCTCAGCTAAGTTGACATAAAATCAATCAGCACAGAGCCCAATAGATGTTTGTGAATGAATAAACGAACCCTCTTGGGGCTGAGAAAGGCCTGATTGTGTTAGGAGAAGATTTTTAATCAATGGGCATCGACCTGTACATAAAAAAGTCTGCTGTGGCCCAGGCCGCCTGCCTTGATGACTGCTTCTCTCTATGGACTGAGCCCTGGCCCCATGTGTCACCTTGCCAGAGGGAGGTGGGTCTACACCAGGGCCCATTTGGCACCCACCTGCTGCTTCTCCCAATTGGATGTGTTCAGCCATCCAGGGTGAGCTGGTCCTGATAATGGTCGTATCCCCAAGTGGCAGACAGCTTTGTCCATAATTGGAAGCATTCTTGCATCTAAGCACTAACCACCCTCCTAGAGGTTATAGAGCTTTGTGTTTTGGGACATGGACCTTGAGGTGCCCCTTGGCTCCCTTCTCTTGTTATGTAACCTGCCACCTGGGAGAAGGTTCCAAATATTTATGGTGCTCGACCAACTCTGCCATTTCGGAGCCCAGGCTGCCTGTTAGCAGGTGGTGTCAAGCAAGTGGCTCTGGAGTCCAACTTTCTGGGTTCAAATCCCCACTCTGCCTCTTGGAATTATGTGATGACTTAGCCTCCCAGAGCCTCAGTCTCCTTGGCTGTCAAATGGAGAAAACAGGAGGACCTATTTCTCGGGCTGTTGTGAGAATCAAAGTGGATAGTGATGCATGAAGTGTCTGATAAGGCCTGGAATGTAGAAGGATGTCCCTGGAGCAAAGTACTGTCATTGTCATCATCATCGTGGTATCATTTATAGACATCCAGCTCATCAGAGGTGAGCGTGCTATGGTGGGAGGCCCCAGACTCCCTCCTCATCCCTGACGAGGGACCCACTCAAAAGGCTCGGGGAAGGGAGGTGTGGGTGTGCCTGAGCACCACCGCCTGTCTTCTCACACCCCTGCTCTCCATCACAGACATCTTACTTGCCGTCACCTCAGGCTGGCTATGCATGAGGAACTCAGAGACCACAGGAAGTGGGTCTCCTGCACAGAGCGGGAGGGGCAGCTGTCCACCTGCCTCAGGTGTGGCCTGTGACAACACTGCTCAAGCCCCATGCCAACCTTTGACTGGACAGGAAGTGGACCTCTTGGGGTGTCTACTTCCTCATCTGTAAAATGGGGTGGTGGTAGTGATGACTCCCTAGGATGTTTTGAAAAAGAAATAAGATATTGTAAGAAAAGGGCTCATCCTAGACCTTGGCACACAGTAAGTACTCAAAATAAAAGTGTACACTTAGGTGTAATTTAGAGAGGACATGTTGATCAGAGATCTCCGCTATTTTTGTATTGGGCTCGACCCTCGATACTTTTAATAACTTTTTTAAAACATAAGATTCAACATTTAACAATTGAAAAGTGTTCAATTCAGTGGCATTGGATACATTGGAGAGTTGTTACAACCATCATCACTATCTAATTCCAGAACTGTAATCACCCCGAAAAGAAGCACCATACCCACCACCAGTCACTCACCATTCCCCCTGCCCTCAGCCCTTGGTCATCATGAACCTGCTTTCCAACTCTGTGCATTTGCCTATTCTGGATATTTCATATAAAGATAATCAGACAATATGTGACCTTCTGCCTCTGGCTACTTTCACTGAGTATAATGTTTGCAAGATTCATCTACATTGTAGCATAAATTAGTACTTCGCTCCTTTTTATGGCCGGATAATATTCCATGGTATGGACATACCACAGTTTGTTTATCTAGTTATCTATTGATCTGCCTTGGGGTTGTTTTCTTTCATTAACTTTTAAACATATTTTTATTAGTAGACTTTCACTGAAATTTGAATACAAGCAAAAAGCATGCGAACCCTAAGTGTACTGTTGGTTGAATTCTCAAAGTCAACCTACTCACATAACAGCACCCAGGTCAAGAAATAGAACATCGGCAGCTCCCAGAGCCCCCTTGGTGGTCCCCCAGGCACTGTCCACCCCCTGAGAGGAGCCACTGATGGAACCGTCAACATGGAAGATTGGTTCCTGAGAGTTGTACAGACGAAATTAGACCGTGTGTGCTTCTCTCACTCATTGCTGTTTATGTGACATATCCATGGCGTTGCAGTGGTCTTAGCTCATTCATGGCTGTTGTGACATGGGACCCCGTTGTGTGAAGGAAATAAATTCATTCACTCTACTGCTGATGGACACAGGCGTCGTTTCCAGGTCAGGGCTATTACCACGTGTACTGCTATGAACGTTCTGGTACATGTCTTTTGGTGAACAAAGGCACTTGTTCTGCTGAGTATGTGCCTGAGAATGAAACTGGAATCATTGGGAATGTGTGTACAGCTTTAGTAAATATTCTAAGTTCCAGAAATTTCTATAATTAGAGACTAAACGTTTCTGAAAATTACATTTGCACCACATCCTTGCCGTCTATTACTTTTGTGTCTTATATAGCATCATTGCATATAATTCAGAGACCGTACAATTTCTTCATGAAAAGTGTATAGTTCAGTGGTGCTTACCATGTCTGCAGACTGTACAACCATCATCACAGTCAATTTTAGAACATTCTCATCACCCTAAAAAAAAAACCCTACTCTATGGGTGTCACCCCAACCCCCCACCATTCCCTCCAGCCCTAGGCAACCACTAGTGTATTTTCTGTCTCCATGGACTTAGATATTTCATGTAAATGGAATCATATACTATTTGGTCTTCGGTAACTGGCTTCTTTCACTTAGCATGATGTTTTCAGGGTTCTCCCAATTCGTAGCACGTGTCAGCTCTTCATTCCTGTTTGTGCTGACTGATATTCTGAGTGAGGATGGGCCACATTTTGTTCCTGCATTCATCAATGGATGGTTGCTTGGGTGGTTTCCACCTTTAGGCCATTATGAGTAAGCTATTATATGCAGTCTTGTACAAATTTCTGAATGTTTTTACTTTTGTTGGGTATAGTAAACCTTGGAGTGGACTGCTAGGTCACGTTGCTGCTATCAGTGGAAAGCGAGCTCTCGTGGTGCCACGAGAATCTAGTGTCCCGGGCCTGCATGGGAGGATGGGACCTTCGGTGTGGTTTATCAATGATGCAAAATCAAGGGGAGTCCCCTACTGGCTTCCTGATGTCTCATCCCCATCCCTCTGCCATGGAAAATCAGGGCCAGAAACAGAGTCAGTGTCCAGAGATTCTGTGCCCTATCAAAGCACAGTGCACTCCAGCATCCGGCCAGCTTAGCGCGTGTTTCCAGCTGCAGTCCATTGCTGTGCTGCAGAATTCAGGCTCCCTCCTGGAGCCTGCGTGTGGAGGCCCCTGGCCAGGGCCTCTGTGGCTGCTAGGGCCACGTGGTTGTGGAGAGAGGACACACGAGTACATGGGAGTGAGCGTGTTATTGGGTGGTCGAGAGAGAGGACTTCTCGGTTCCCGTGGGATTGTATTAGCTTGGGCTCGGGAAGGACAAGTGAGTTCTCGAAAGAACCAATCAACCTCCCAAGCTTTCACAGGCTTTGGATGGGTTTACACTCCCTAGTTAGACTCTCAGGCCTCTATGGTCCAGCACCTCCCCCTGCGCCCCCCAGCAACCCTATACTGGAGGGGGAAGGGAGGAGTGTTAATCTCCTTGGTGGAGCACAAGGCCGTGGTCCCCTGGAGTGTGAAAAGCTGTAGCTTCCTGGCAAAGCAAACCAGCTTATGGCCCCCAGGTTATTAAACTCAGTGTCTAGTTCCCTTTCCTCTTCTAAATAATTACCGTATTTTGCCATGGATAATGCACTTTTTGCCCAAATTTTTGAGGGAAAAGTAAGGACCTGCATTATACACGGTATAATGATTACATGCCATGGGTAACGTGGGTGCCCATTGTATGGAGGAAAGGACAGTAGCTAAGCACCAGTGGTAACAATATGGCAATTCTATGTTAAAGTGTCCGGGAAACTGCCGGACTTGTTTTACACGGGGGCTGCACCGTTTTACATCCTCACCAGCAGTCATCTCCGCAACCAAAAAGCATGCGCTCCACTAGTGCACTCTGGCTACAGGCCGGCCTCGGGGAACTCAGCATCTTCTCACAGGAGGGGATGCTGGTGGGGAGAAGGGCCCACTGTAATGGCGTGACCAGCCCCAGGAAGGCCAGTGTCTTGGGAGTGTCCAGGGTGCCCTTGGTGGTCCACCATACACGCAGTGGCCTCTGCAGTGTCTAAAGGAGGTGTCTGGCCCAGAGATTTGCTGCCCATGACCTTGGCTCTTCACCCAGAGCTGTCATGCTTCTCTGGCGGCAGGAGTCTCCTGGGAAGGACAATCAGTGTAAACTCCTCACACACGATGGGGGTTGGGGGTGGGGGCAGGGCTTGGTTAAATCTCATCATTTCTAGGGAATTTCTCAGAGTCCTGGGCAGAAATCTTATCCAGCTCCCTGATCATGTTTTGCCTGATGGGGAAGGTTCTCAGTCACTCAGGGTACCAGAAAGTTCCCTTTGACATGGAGAAATTCCTCAGAACAGAGGGAGGGGCTCCTGGCTGCAAAGAACACAGAGGCTCCTGGGGGGAAGATGCCACGTGAACAAATACGGAGAGAGGTCCGAGCAGGCACTGGCCAGCAGGGACACCAGAGCTTCTGTGCAAACACATTGGATGTTCAAGGAAGTCCACATGGGCATGTCAGCTGGCACTGTCCCGTGCCCAGAAAGGGGAGCCCCCTCTGCAGGGCTGCCTGCCTTCCTCTGCCTGAGCTGTGCTTCTTGCTGTAATGAGGTCTAGAAGTCCATCAGAACCCATGCTTGGCTGAGTATCAAGGGCTTGAACTCCACCTTGACTCCCTAGTAACCTTAGACAAGTCCTGGCCCATCCTGGGTTTCAGTTGCCTATCAAAAGGAACATGGGGTTCACTGGACAATGCTCATGGTTCCCCCAGCTCTCTCGGGAAGCTGGGCAGACTGCACAGTGGCCTTTGGACAGCAATCCTCCGAGTGTGCTTGCAGGGCCTGTGACTCCCCCAGAGGAGGCCGGGCAGAATGTGTTTATATTCCTGAGCTGACGAATGCCTGGTTCCTGGAGACCCACAGCCCTGGCTGGGTGCCTGTCCGCAGGGAAACGCCCGGCATCCGCAGAGCCTGTGGGCCCCCCAGTGGCAGGGAGGGAGAAGGGACAGCTTCCCCAGACAGTTCCATTTCTGCAGGCATGGGGATCCGCTCAGAGTGCTGAGGTTCTCTTCTTTCTTCGTTTGCTCAAAATTTAGCTCAGTGACCTACACTCAGAGGGCATTTAATAAATGTTAGTTGAATGAATACAGCTGTTCATTCACTTATTCAGCCAATGAAAAATGTTGAAACCTCATGGTCAGGAACTGCGGCTGTGAAGGCCAGCTCACTGAGTGCTCACCACGGTGGCTGTGCGGGGCCAGGCCAGAGGCCCTTACCATCTGGTTTGGTCTGCACAGCACCCTGGACAGGTGAGTACTGTCATCTCTCTTCGAGGAGGAGGGAATGCCAGGACAGAGGGGCAGGGACCTGGACCCAGGACAGACTGCCCTCAGGGCCCCCTCTTTGCTGCACACGGCCCTGTGCCCTGGGGCAGACAGGGAGCTAATCCTCACCTGCCCAAGTCAGGGTGGTGATTTTGGTAACACTCTCATTGTGGAAAAGCTGGGGAAGGGTCACAGACAGCCATGGTGCCCCAAGAACCCAAGAGGGAACTGTGGCCATCTGCACACTGGCTGGGATGGTCCCCATCGCATAGGACTGTATGAGGATGCCGGGCACATAGCAGAGCTCGATTTTAAAAAGCCAGTCACCCTGTGCCCGCTGTGAGCCCACTAACTTCACAGATGGAACGGGAATAAAGGGTCAGGTCTTGGGCTGGTGATAGTGTGACACTATGATGGTGAGGATGACGATGATGCCACCCACCATCGGAGGCCACACATCCCAACAGCACCACGGTGCCAATCTGCGTAGCTCTTGATGTAGGGACTTGAGAGAGTCATTTGAAACCCAAACCCACTGCAGCCTCTTCTACCTTCTAAAGATGGTGGACAGCTGCATGAGTGTCCTGTGGCTGCTGTAACAAATGACCATGAACTTAATGGCTTGAACAGCACATTTATTTTCTGACAGCTCTGGGGATCAGAAGTCCAGTAGGAACTTGAGGTACTGAAACCAGGGGCTGCAGGGCTGTTTCCTCCAGGAGGCTCCAGGGGAGAACCCATTTCCTCCTCTTTTCTGGCTTCCCAAGTCACTGCAGGCCTTGGGGCCATGGCCACACATCACGGCGTGTCGCCCCTCCCCATGTCCTGTGGCACATCACTGTCTTCCCCTCCTGCGGATCTGTCTGCCTGCCTTTTACAAGGCCCGCCCCAATAATCTAGGATCCCCCACCATCTTAAGACCCTTAGCCATGCCTGCAAACTCCATTTGCCATGTCAGGTCACATATCTGCAGAGGACAAACTCCATTTGCCATGTCAGGTCACATATCTGCAGAAGACAGATGTCTTGCAGGGCCATTACTCAGCCCACCACAGTGACATAATGAACCTGGGGGATGCATCTCTGCACTACTCCCTGCCACTTACCAACACTGGAGGTGGCCAGAGAAGGGTTCCGAAACACAGATCACAGCCTTTTCGTCCTGCTGTGGGACCCAGCTTGGGGAACTTGTCCCTGTGGTGCTCAGGGATCCAGGCATGACCCTACGATGAGACCCCGGGAAAGAGGGGACAGTGGTGTCTGCAGATCCCACCAGCAGGAGCCTCATGGGCACCTGGTTTACTGCCCCTTCTTCCTCTAACTCATTTGTCCCCAGATGAGCCTCCTGCGCATGCAGCCACCATCCTTGTCCCAGGGCCTGCTATGGCGTGTTCCTGAGACTCTGAATTGGTTTTGTAAACTGGGGCAGCGGCCACCTCTCTGCACAGCAAGAGGGTCAAGTGTACAGAGTCAGGGAGAGCTGAGTGGATACTGCTGGCCCTCCTTTCATGAAGGCCTCTGTCCTGACAGGAAGGTAATAATTTGCTTCTTAGCACCAACCCAGATTAGCTCAGGCCAATTTCATAGCCAAGAACGTCCAAGAACAACCCACTGCTAGTGGCCCTCAGATTGTGTCCTGTCACGCTGTGGAAAATGTGTGCCACCCATGGTGTGGTAAGGCCTCACAGGGGGCGGGCAGGGCCTCCTATTCAACAAGTGAGCGCCCAGTGGCCGAGGCTATGCCCCTGGGGAAATAGAGCTGGAAGGTGAGCCAGGCTCCCTGGCCTCCGAGCCAAGAGCGGCACAGTTCCATTTGTCCACCGAGTTATATTCTTGTCCTGGTCGTGGTCGTTTCTTCCTGGAGCAACGTTATTTTATGTTTGCAAAAGGACCACCACGCCACTTGGTGAGAGTCCTGATCAACTTGGGGCATCCTGGTCACTAAACACCAGCAGTGGAGGTGGGCAGAGCAGCCTCCACAGAAGGAAGGTGGACGAGGCAGGGTGAGGGCAGCCAGAGAAGCCTGGATCCAGGTCCTTTCCCAGGCTGAGACCCACAGTGGGGGTGTGATGACACGAAATGACACTCGCCTTCTTAAGGCCACATCAGTCGCTCAGTTCAACATTCACAGGCTTCGCACTCTGAAATCCCTCTCTCTGGAGTTTTGCTCCCTGACCCATGGAACCGTGGCAGTCCTCCCAGTGGCCTCCAAGGCCTCCGACCTCTGACTCCCTACCTTCCACTGCCCAGGTCCACTGCAGTCTGACTCCAGAGCTCCGCCTTGCTTCTGGTTAGAGACAACCCTAGGCTTGGACTGAGTGCCCCCTCCTGGTGCCCACCTGCTTCCCCTTCCAGGAAGAAACCCCCGAGAAGACAGGTGCTGCAGCTGGGAGGCCCCAGCCTGGGTCACTGCTGTTGTCTCCACCTGCTTCCACTTCCAGGCTTCCACCATCACCGGGGAAAGGCAAAAATCTGTGCTGCTTGGTTGATGCCAGCTGGCCAGCACACCCAAGCCCTGGTGGACTGCCCAATGCAGTGGGCACTGCCTCCCCTGGGGACCGAGTTGGAAGTTTCTGGAAGGAGGTTGTTTGTCACAGTGACCAGGAGCCCTGACCACACTTGGAGGGTGCCAGGCACAGATCATGGCCATGACGCCTGAGCAGCATCCTTTATCCACCTGTTTTAGGACATCCTGTGGGATGGTCATGCAGGTGGAGACCCTGATATAACTGCGTGTGTCTGGAACCAAACTCCTTTGAACAGACAGACAAGAAGTATGGTTTTGCATGTGTATAGTCTGCACTGTTGCAAGGCATGCAACTTTAAAAAAAATAAATATTTATTCAAGATAGGCAATATGCAGAATGTTCCGAAGAAGAAAGAAAAGCTAAGGGTTCTTAGAGTTAAAAATATGTTTCAGAAGAATCAGTTCTGCATTCTTAGCCTCTAAATTGGTCCGTTAGCTGTCAGGTGGTCTACATGCATGAACATTTTTCCTTAGTCCTTCAGGGGGTAGTCAGAGGTTGATCTGAGGTTGGATGTATACGTCCTATGCGAGCAAGCATTGAGGCAGACATTTATGTCAATCAAGATTTTCTGCCCAATGGGCCTTTCAGTCCCCGCTTTCTCATCTGTAGTGTGAGCAAAATCCAGAGGCTACCCACAAAGACCAGGCATGCAATTATTTTGCAAATGGTGGGGACACTGTATTTTGTCATAGCCAGAACTTTGTGAAGAGGTTTTTCACCATTTGGAAAGTCACGTGACTGGTAGGTGGGTCCCAGTCTCCTCACCTGGGCCAGGTGCCACCTGTCACCATCACACTCATGTGAGCCTGCGCGCCACACGAGCTGTTGGCAGGTGCATTTCCTCTCCCCAGGGAGGTACAGATGAGCATCGTCACATTGTAAACCATGGGATTTTGTGTTTATTCCTTTTAGATCTGCTGCACATGACAGCGGGCACTCTGTGGAGTTGAGGAAATTGTGTGGGTTTTTACACCTTTTGCTTCAGGATGGCAACAGGGGTGTGAAAGTGTTTGCTATGAAGAGGTCACTGGTCCGTCGGATCAGTCACCTTTGTTTGACTGGACTTACCCTAGTGGTAGTTCCAATGCTTTTCCCCTTAGCTCTGTCGCTTGCTCTTCTTAAAAAGAAAAATAAAACTTTAATGAGGTATAATTGATACACAAAATCCTGCACGTATTTCATGTACATAGTTTGATGAGTTTGGACATACGCATACACCGCAAAGTCACCAACATCAAGTAACAAGATGTTGCCATCACCTCCACGCGTTTCTTCATGCCCGTTTCTTGTTGCTTTTGAGTCCTTGGCTTTTGGTGGTAAGAACACTTAAAATGAGTTCTACGGTCTCAACAAATGTTCAAGTGTACAGTCCTGTTAACTAGAGACACTATGTCATACAGCAGATCTCTACACTGATGGTCCACTGCTTCTTGAAGAAAAGTTATTTTTAATCTCTTATTATAGACTATTTCAAGCATATACAAAAGAGCATAATTAACCCCATGTAGCCATGTCCCAACTTCAACTCAACATTTTGCCATTTTGCCAATCCTGTTTCTGCCCCCAAATTTTAAAGCAAGTTCCAGACTTTATGTTATTTGCATGTATTTTATTTTTAAAGCATATTTTATTGATTATGCTATTACAGTTGTCCCATTTTTTTCTCCCCTTTATTCCCCTCTGCCCTGCAACCCCCTTCCACCAGCATTCCCCTGCTTAGCTCATGTCCATGGGTCAAACCTATAAGTTCTTTGGCTTCTCCATTTCCTATACTATTCTTAACCTTCCCCTGTCTATTTTCTACCTACCATTCATGCTTCTTATTCCTTGTACCTTTTCCCCCATTCTCCCCCTCCCCGACCCGTTGATAACCCTCCATGTGATTTCCATTTCTGTGGTTCTGTTCTTGTCCTAGTTGTTTGCTTAGTTCATTTTTGTTTTTGTTTTTTGCAGGTTCAGTTGTTGATAGTTGTAAGTGTGTTATCATTTACTGTTCTTATTTTTGATCTTCTTCTTTTTCTTAGATAAGTCCCTTTAACATTTCATACAATAAGGGCTTAGTGATGATGAACCCCTTTAACTTGACCTTATTTGGGAAGCACTTTACCTGCCCTCCTATTCTAAATGATAGCTTTGCCAGACAGAGTAATCTTGGATGTAGGTCCTTCCTTTTCATGACTTTGAATACTTCTTTCCAGCCCCTTCTTGCCTGCAAGGTTTCTTCAGTAATCAGCTGATAGTCTTATGGGAATTCCTTAGTAGGTAACTGTCTCTTTTTCTCTTGCTGCTTTGAAGATTCTCTCCTTATCTTTAATCTTGGGTGCCTTGGTGTATACTTCCTTGGGTCCAACTTCTTTGGGACTTTCTGAGTTTCCTAGACTTCTGGAAGTCTATTTCCTTTGCCAGGTTGGGGGAGTTCTCCTTCATTATTTGTTCAAATAAGTTTTCAATTTCTTGGTCTTCCTCTTCTCCTTCTGGCACCCCTATGATTCAGATGTTGGAATGCCTAAAGTTCCCCCAGAGGTTCCTAAGCCTCTCCTCATTTTTTTCAATTCTTGTTTCTTCATTCTGTTCTGGTTGAATGTTTATTTCTTCTTTCTGCTCCAAATCATGGATTTGAGTCCCAGGTTCCTTCCCTTCACTGTTGTTTCCCTGTATATTTTTCTTCATTTCACTTTGCATAGCCTCCACTTCCTCTATTTTGCAACCATACTCAGCCATTTCTGTGAGCATCCTGATTACCAGTGTTTTGAACTCTGGATCTGATAGGTTGGCTATCTCCTCACTGCTTAGCTCTTTCTCTGGAGTTTTGATTTGTTCTTTCATTTGGGCCATATTTCTTTGCTTAGCTCACCTGTTACATTGTAAGGGGCAGAGCCTTAGGTATTCCCCAGGGGAGGGCAACCCAGGTCACTGTGTTGTGGCACTGTATGTGGGGGAGGGGTCTGAGAGGGAACAGTACTGCTTGCTCAGCTCTCAGCCAGCTTTCAGTCACTTTCCCCTCTACCCACAAGCAAATTGGGCCCTTTGGGTGCTGATTCCTAAGTGGGTGGGCTTGTGTATGTTCTAGGGCCCTGTGGGTCTTTCCAACAAACTCTCCTGTGAGGCTGAGAGTTTCTCCCACCACTGCATCCCCCACCAGCTTTTACAGCCAGAGGTTTTGAGGCTTTCTTTTCCCCACACTGGAACCTTTGGTTGCACAGTGTCTCTCACTCCCCAGTTGTTCCTCCTGGTTTATCTGCACATAATTTTGGGACTGCCCAGTCTGCCAGCTGCCACCTTGCTGCATATCCTCTCCTCCCCAGCTGCCTGTGCCTGTCCCTCCTACCAGTCTGAATGAATGTTTCTTCTTTAACTCCTTGGCTGTTGGCCTTCCATACAGTTCAATTTTCTGAATGTTCTGGTTATTTTTTGTTTTTAAATCTATTGTCCTTCTTTTGGTTGTGCAAGGGGGCAAAGTATATCTACCTATGCCCCCTTCTTGGCCAGAAGGCACATGTAAGTATTTTAGTGTGCTGTCTCACTGATAAAGACTAAAAAAAGTGCTCATCATGACATTGTGATGCCTAACACAATTAGCAATATTTTCTTAATAGTGAGCCATGTTCAAATTTCTCCAATGATGTCTTTATGTAATTTCTTAAAATCAGTACTCAAATATACTTCACACAGTGCATTTGTTGTTGTTGTTGTTGTTGTTGTTGTTGTTGTTTCTGTCTGGACGCTTTTTCTCACTGGTCCCTCTTCCTTTTCTCCAGGACCACCCCCTGCCCCCATTCTTTCTTGATTTTTCCAAAGAAAGTTTTTCTTTTTTTGTTATTTGTAATTTTTATTGGACACAGTCAAGAAAAAATTCACTTCATCCCTGCCATTATGGACAGTGTAAATGAGAGGGAGAGACAAGCCTTAGAAAAAGGAGCCACTTGACGTTGCTGGCAAAGGATGGAGCTTTCCTCCTTTTCTGTCTGCTCCCTCCTACCTGTTCTCAATTCAGCTCCCTTCTGCCCCCAGAGGGCCCTCATTTATTAATTAACTCTGCCTCCCTCCAATGCCTCCTTCTCCATGCTCAGAAGGACACCTGTTTCCCCAGCCTGCAGAAGAAACCACCCTTCTCTCCTTCTGGTGGGGCTGCCTGCGTTGATGATAACTGCAGGCCCTTGTCCATTCATATATAAGCCACTGGGCTGAGCCCCTCACACACATCAGCTCAGTCATTCCCACATGATCCCTGGACACAGTGGCCGCTGTTTGTCCCAATCACCACCAAGGCTTGGCTGAGAGGAGTTTGTAACTTGCCCCAAAGTCGCAGCTGTTGACCTCCAAGGCAGAACACGTCCCCAAGCAGTGCCGTGGAGCTTTTTATGCCCAAGGCTGAAGCAGCTGAATTAAGGTAGACACTTTTTGCATCTCTGAGTTTAGATGAATTAAATCAGCAGTTGGCAAATCATAGCCTGTAGACCATATCCAGCCACTGCCTGTTTTTATAATTAAAGTTTTATTGGATCACAGCCATGCCCACACATTTACACATTGCTCTGGCTGCCTGGGTTCTGTAATCACAGAGCCCAGTAGTTTTGACAGAAATCATAGAACCGCAAAACCAGAAGTATTTACTACCCAGCCCTTTACAGAAAATGTTGGCCAAACCCTGAGGTGTACGTTTGACAGGAAAAAGGAAGGAAGAACAAAAGAAAGAGGAAAAGGGGGCCTCTTTTTTCATAAACTTAAATTATCAAATGGCTTCTTAAACTGGCTCTAGAAAGGATTCCCTGACAGAATCCTTTTCTAAAAGGTAGGAAGCACTAGATCATCAAGGTGAAAGTAAAAATTGTAAGTCCTGTGTCTGTATTCTAAGGATATGCTTCCCAAGTTAAATGAATTCCCTGCATAAACTAGTTTATTTAAGTTTTTAACAAGAGGAAGAAAAGAGCCATCTTGGTGGGTGTTTTTTTTTCTTTGCTTCGATCTATCACGTGAAATCTCAAATCGTTCCTCAATTTACTCAAATGCCAGCACCCAGTCTGGATGGGCTAGAGACAGAAACCCCTTCCCTCAGAATGGGTCACGCTGCTACCCGAACAGGCCTGATTTATTTGTGTGTAGGACAGATGGTGTCTGCCCACAGTGGGCATCGGACTGGGGCTGGGCATCCACGGTCTGAGCCAAGTGCCACCTGACTGCATGCAGCCTGGACTCTGGCAGGGAGGCGTTTCTTCCTTAGGTGAACCGCTCAGAGCCACCACCTGCCTGGCGCTGGGAGGCCTGGCCAGGTGAGTGTATTTGATTCCTGACAGGGCAGTTTTAAGAGCAGAAACAGATTCTCCCAGAGTTCTGGAGGCCAGAAGTCTGAGAGCAGGGTGTCAGCGGATGGCTTCTTCCGAGGGCTGTGAGGGAAGTCTGTTCCAGGCTTGACTTGCAGACGGCTGTCTTCTCCCTGCGTTCTCACATTGTCTTTCCATCGTGTGCATCCCTGTGTCCTAATCACCTCTTCTTACAAGGATACTGGTCATAGTGCACTGGGGCCCACCCACGTGACCTCGTTTTAATTTGGTTACCTCTGGAAAGGCCCTGTGTTCAAATACGGTCACATTCTGAAGTCCTGAGTGTTAGGACTCCAACATAGCTTCGGGGGACACAGTCTGCCTGTAATAGTGAGGTGGAGCTGGCACAGAACGCTTTGGTGGGGGGTAACCCCAGACTATGGGTACAAATGAAGATGTTGAGACACTGAAAAACAAGGGACAGTCTTGGCTCTCATCTCATGACCAGAGGACCCCAACTCTTTCCCCAGTCAAAGGTTCCTACTGGCATTTCTGGGGGGCCAGATGGTGCATCAGAACTAATTCATCCATAGTCTTTGTCTGGGCTGTTGTGGATGATCCAGTGACGTGGTAACACTATTGGCATTTAGTAGGCAGGAGGCTGGGAAAATTAAACATTCTGTAATTCTGGAGGTACCATGAAGAGCTATCCTGCCCCAGGATACCAACAGTGCCCCCTGGAGGAATAGCTGGAGACATGGTTGAATTCTTGAGGAAAAGCCACTGGGCTCTCACATTCATTGGGGGTGAGTGGGTGCCACTCACTAGCTCCTTCATCTTGGTGGGGGGTCTCTTGGCCTCCTCAGTTGACCAAGGGGCTCACACCTCCTCCAGCAAGGCACAGACTAAAATGGAGCATTTCCACATCTAGCTTAGCCCTCCTCAGCTTTTGAAATATCAAAAAAGAATACTGAGAAAAATAATACTAATCAGAATTTATTGTGTTCAGCACTTCACAGACATTTTTGCATTGAGTCCTCAACAGTGCTATGAGGAAGGCACTGTTATTTTTCTCTCTATACAGGAAGAGGCTCAGAGATGGAAGGTCACCTGGCCAGTGTCACACAACTAATAGGAGGTGCACTGGTACCTGAATCCTGGATGACTCCCAGGCTGTCCCACTCCTATGCCTCAAAACATGTAAGCAAAGACAACCATGAACGATGACACTGACTGGATGAAAGGATGATTTGTTTGACCTTTGCTTCAAAACAAGCTGGGGCAGGTGGCAATGGCAGGTGGAGATAAAACTAGATGGGTCTCATGTTGAAGCGGGTGATGGACACATGGGGTTCGTTGTGCTTTGTCTCTTTGATATATGTCTGGCATTTTTCATAGTAAATAGTTTTTTAAAAAATAATGTTGACTAAATATAACAGATAGCCTTGAATATAAGGAAGTTTTCTCCCTACTCTAAAAAACATATTCTTTATTACAAAATGAATATACAGAAATCATTCTATACCTTAATAATGAACAATCGGAAGGAGAAATGAAGAAAATAATCCCATTCACAATTACATCCAAAATAATAAAATACCTGGAATAAACTTAACCAAGGAGGTGAAAGACCTGTGCTTGCAAAACTATGATGTTGAAGAAAGAAATTGAATAGGACACAAAGGAGTGGAAGCATTTACTGTGCTCATGGATAGGAAGAATTAACATTGTTAAAATGACCATACTACCCAAAGCAATTTACAGATTCATTGCAATTCCTATCCAAACACCAATGCCATTCTTCTCAGAACTAGAATAAATAATCCTAAAATTTATACAGAACCCCAAGAGACCCTGAATAGCCAAAGCAATCTTGAGGACAAAGTTGGAGGTATTACACTGTCTGATCTCAAACTATATTATAAGGCTATAGTAATCAAAACAACATGGTACTGGCACAAAAACAGACACATAGATCAATGGAACAGAATAGAGAGCCCAGAAATAAACCCACATCGATATGGTCAACTAATCTATGACAAAGGAGGCAAAAATATACGCTAAAATAACAATAGTCACTTCAGCAAGTGATGTTGGGAAAACTGGACAGATACTTGCAAAAAAAATGAAACTGGACCACTCTCTTATGCTGTATACAAAAATAAAGTCAAAATGGGTTAAAGACTTAAATGTAAGGCCTGAAATCATAAGGTTTCTGGAAGAAAACATACGAAGTAAACTATCTGATGTTAGTCTGAGTAATATCTTTGTGCACACATCCTTTTGAGCAAGGGGAACAAAAGAAAAAATAAACAAATGAGATTTTATGAAACTAAAAGTCTTCTGCACAGTGAAGGAAACTATCAACAAAACAAAAGGCAACCTACTGACTGGGAGAATATATTCTCAAATGATATATACATAAGGAGTTGGTATACAAAATATATAAAAAACTCCTACAACTCAATAATAAAAAATACACAGTCCAATTGAAAAATCGGCAGAGGACATGAAAAGACATTTCCCCAAAGAAGACATACAGGTGGCAAACAGACATATGAAAAGATCAACATGATTAATTAATCATAAGGGAAATACAAATCAAAACCACAATGAGGTATCACCTCACACCTGTCAGAATGGCCATCATCAAAAAGTCAACAAATAAGTGCTGGCGAGGATGTGGAGAAAAGGGAACCCTCGTGCACTGTTGGTGAGACTGCAATCTGGTGCAGCCTCTGTGGAAAATGGTATGGAGATTCCTCAAAAACCTAAAAATAGATATACTGTGTGACCCAGCAATTCTACTTCTGGTTATTACCCAAAGAAAACAAGAACACTAATTGTAAAAGATATGTGCACCCATCTTCATTGTAGCATTATTTACAATAGCTGAGATGTGGAAGTAGCCTAAATGTCCATCAATAAATGAATGGATAAAGAAGATGTGAGATATATATATATATATATATATATATATATATATGTATATATATATATATATATAAAATGCACAATAAAATACTACGCAGCAATAAAAAAGAATCTTGACATTTGTGACAACATGGATGGATCTAGAGTGTATTATGCTAAGTGAAAAAAGTTGGGCAGAGAAAGACAAATATTGTATGGTTTCACTTATACGTGGAATCTAAAACCAAACCAAAACAAACAAAACAACAAAAACAGACTTACAGAAATGGAGATCAAAGGGATGGTTGCCAGAAGAGAGGGGTGGAGAAATGGGGGGAAGGGGGCAGGGGAATTTAGTCAACAATATTGTGATCAGTTTGCAAGGTGGCAGATGATAACTAGAATTAGTGGGGTGATCGCATTGTAAGGTATAAAAAATGTTGAACACTATGTTGTACACCAATGACATAAGATTGCATAACAATGATGTGTATAATAAAAAATGAATTTAAAAATGGAGGAAAAAATGCATCCCTTACAGCAGAGGGTGGGGTGGGTGTGGTGGAGACAACACAACGTGGAGTCATCGATCAGCCGCTGTGGCAAGTGGGTGGTGTGCACACGGATGACCATCACACACGCTTCATCCTACTTTTGTATGTTTTAAATTTTCCGGTATAAAAGTACGTAATAACAAAAGTAAGAGATCAGCTTAAAAATAAATTCACCTAATAATTATGTCTTTACAGTGTTTCAATTATTTTAATTTGAACAGCTAAATTTGTTTGGGGAAGATACCTTGTTTGGAGATGACCTCAAACAAAGCCAGATACAGATCTTCATGGGGTAACTGGAGTAAACCATAAACGAAGACCCCTCCCCAAATTAACCTAGATCTAGCAAATCTTCCTCTGGAGGGGATGTCTGAGTATAGATGTCGCAGTGAATAAGCTGTTTAAAGATCCCTTTGAAAAGGAATATTTTAAGTGCTTCCATCACGAAGACTGAAGATCTAAACCTACAAGTCAAATGGAGGAAAACCGTCTTAATATTTTGTAATGGAGATGTGTACCTTGGTGAAGCCATTGTCAACAATGTCCTGAATGAATGTCAGTCTCAGAGGACTCAGAAGAAAAAACAAGATGATGTGCCTTGGAAAACTGAGTTCCAAGACTCAAGAAGTGGTTCTCAAAGATACAGACACTGGTGTTGACCATGTGTGTGAAGAATTTGAATAAAATTGACTCAGGAAATGTGAAATGGAAAAAGCATTACTTCTAAATTAATATATCGATTTAAGGGGCGTCAACCAGTGCACCAAACAAAACAATCATGTGTAGTAATGCCATGGGCTCATCCTTTCTCACATGAGTTCTAATCGGGTGTTTGGTGGGTCTTTAGGGGTCTGCCATGCCCTGAGGCTCAGCAGTCTGGGATGGATCCAAAGTCCAGCCAGCAGATGAGCTGTGAGCCTGGGCAGGCTGGGTGAGGGAGGATTCCGAGGCCAGGCCCAGAAGTGATGTCAGGTATTACTGCCTGAATCCCACTGGACAATGTCTGTCTTGTGTCTGTACTAGCTGCCAGGGTGACCTGGAAATGGAAGCAGTCTGTATCTCCAGGAGGAAGAGGGAAACGGTTTGATGGACAACACACCAGTCTCCACCACATGTACCATTGGATCTCATTTGTGAGTTCTAAAAGTGTATTTCTAATGTAATTCACGAATTACATTGTACATGCATTCCTGTGACTATTTCATTGACATCTAAACCATTTCTATATTCAAGTTGGGCTGAACACATTATGGAGGATTGGATTGGGCATTTGCCTGTAATTGGGGCTCCCTTATGTTTGGTTGCAGGGTGATTCCTTGATTTGAAGAGATGCGTGCATTAGAGGAAATAAAAAGAGCCAATGAAGAGTAAGAGTTCACACTTACTGAGAGAGCTCACTGCTGCCCTCACCCCAGCAACCGGGGAGGTGGGCCACTTGGTTGGAGGGTTCAGGGTAGGTCCTTGCCTCCTCTCACCATCCCTTTTCCCCACCTCCCACGCACCACCGCCAGTCAAAACAGAGGAGGTAGGGCAGGGTTTTATCTTCTTATGGGAAAAAAAACATGTGTGTGTGTGTGTGTGTGTGTGTGTGTGTGTGTGATCCCTTGGGGATAGAAAGGGGCAAGTTTTGATTTAGTAAAGCTTTTATTGAATGCACACATGGAAAAGTGTACTAGTCACAGTGCTTTTGATGTGCTTTCACAAATGCAAACACTGGGGATAGTCCCTGCAGTAGAATGTCCCCACGCCCAGGGTGGCCACTGTCCTGGCTTCTGATACGCCTGTTTGAACTCTCAGTAATAATCAGGGCACCGTGGAGGGTCTGGCTTCCGGCCTGAGAGAGTTGTCTTTGTTATGCGGAGATCAAGTTGGTTCATTTCCTTGCTGTGTAATCAAATTGTGAGGTTTTTAACTCTTCCTTATGTGTATTTATATTTTCTCATCTTCTACAATAAATATACATTACATAATGAAACGCAGTTTTAAAAATCGGAGAGGGGAAAGTGCAAGTTGATTTCAAGGAGAATTCAAACAAAAACCACAAAAACAGCGCTGTTCTAGGGCTTCTGGTTCAGAAAAAGCTTCAAAACATGTAATTTCTGGCCAAGGCCAGCCTGTCTGTCGGCCAAATGGGAGGAGCGCGGGCAGCTGTCACCGCAGGCTCTGTCCTCCTCCGGTCCCATGATCCGAGACCCAGGGAAGGCAGGCGGATGAGGCCTGAAGCCGGAAGGAGCGGCCTCTTTCTTCTGCTTGGGCTAAATATACGCACGGGAGGCACCGCCCCCTGCCTTTTGGTCTCCCTGGCCTCTTTCTTTCCCACTAAAGCTTGCAGTAAAGAGAAAAAAGAAAACCACTCTCTGGGCGAATGAACGGTCAGGCGGGAGGTGCCCTGGGGCGTGGACAAGGCGCTGTGCGCTGTGGGCAGAGGTTCACTTCAGAGTGACAGAGAAAGGACACAGCTGTGCAGACTGCGCTGGAAACAGCTAGCTCTTCAGTCTGAGGGCATGCAGGGTCCCACCTTCCCCTCTGGACCCCCACCCAGGCTCCAGGCAGGTCTGGACCCACACCCATCACTTAAGACCACATGAGCTTGGGGGAGTTGCGCTCTCCTTGGAGTTCTTCCCCCTGACTGTAAAGTGAGCATGTGGACCAGCTACCTGCTGGGATTTCTTGCTTTCCTAGACTGCAAAGGAGCCCAAACAAAAGGAAAGCTGGTGGGCAAGAGTGGCACTCTGCTGTGTGGCTCAGAAGGGGAAATAAGTTTGTTTACATCTTCAAATACCTGACTTAGAGGTTCAGAGCGTGAGCTCTGGAGTTAGGTGTCTGGCTCTGCACATGGTTCCATGTCTACCAGCTGGTGGCTTTAGGAAAACATTTTGCCTCTCTGAGCCTCAGTTCCCTCATCTGCAAAATGGGGATAAATGTAGAACTAACATTACAGGTTTGTTTTGTGGATTAAATGTGAAGTTCTTAGGATGCTTTAGGGCCTATGATTAAGTGCTCAATAGCTACTGTTAGGTGTGCAAACACACACACGCACACATGCGCAATACACTCATGCACACACACATACACATGCACATTTATACATGTAACACCTACCAACACACACCCACCCACCCACATGCACTTACACACACACATGCACACTGTACGCATGCATGTGTACATACAAACATGCAAATACATGTGCATGTTCATGTGTATGCACATACAGGCATAAACAAGCATTTGCACACAGGTTCATGTTCATGCACATACGCACATTCACACACATGGATACATAGGACCCTTATCTACCACTGAAACCAGAGCCACAAGGACGAGGGGTCACTCACTATCAGGTGCGAACCTGCACCACAAGACCCTGAAGTGGGCACCTCACTTGCCCTACCCAGCCTCCCTGCCCCCGGCTTTGACCTGACCCATGTCTTCAGGGTAGGCAGTGCAACACCGTGCAGCCCCAGAGAACCAGAACTTAACTGTGTCTGGTGCAGCCAACTTGGGAAAGCCTCTTGATTCTTGTTAATTCTTACTGTGAATGATGATTCATTTTTCTTAATGACAAGGCCAGTCCTCATCTGGACCAGAGGGTGTACCTTGCCGTCTTAGTCTGGGTGTCCAAGGAACAGATCCTGAGCTAGAATTTGAGAGGTTCAGTTTATCTGAAAGTGACCCAAGAAATTCTGGGTGGGAGAGTGGAGGGCAAGGTCGAAGGAAAGGACCACTTGGGAGGCACTGACCTTATATCATGCTAGGGCTACACCCCGCTGGCCACGTTGGGACAGTGTGGGGCACAGTGTAGGTCCTCACTCCTGTTACTTTTCAATGGGACTGCCCGTGAAGCATAAGCCCCCAGCACTTCTTTCTGCCCTGTGCCCATGCACCTGCCAAGTGGTCCCTGATTCTAGATTTTGGGCTCCTTGGTGACATCTGATGCGGACTCCGGCCAGCAGGGTCCGTGTGTTGTGGATGTGATGAACAAATTCACATGAACTACAGAAGTCCTGTGGAAAAAAGGGGATGGTATGGCCACTCACTGAGTGAGAGAGAAAGCCCTGACCCCCGCCTGGACAGGCTTTTATTGCTCTTCTGGATACATTGCATGAAGGATGGTCCTCATTCACTATGCACAGGTTCACTTTAGGTGGTTACCTTTTAGAGATAACAAAGGAGAGGAAGTTGCTAATTATTACAAAGAAAAAGGATATTTGCAAATGCAAAGGAAAAGTGGTTAAACTGGTTACACTCCATCCTTGGGAGATTTAGCATAGTTTTTAGGAAGTTACTTTAAATATATGCAGTACACATTTGCTGCCTCAATTCAGGGTGAGGGAGTTTTAGCAAAAAGCAAGTTTCAAAGCGGCCTAGGTACAGTGCAGGCCTGATTTCCTATGGGAAAGCTGATCCGTGGGTTTGGCTTCCTGTGTGCCAACTTGCGCCTGTTGGTTTTCCAATAGGGCTGGGCTACATTCGCCATACCACATGGAATGGTTCCTTAGAGACATGTCTGCTTACCTGTCGGCTCACATTTGCACTCCATTCTCACATTGACAGGCACTCAGAGTGTCTTCACATGCCAGGCCCGAGGGCAGGAAAACCCCGTCCCTGCTCGAATGGGCTCACGGATCTCCGTGCAGACATTTCCACAAAGTCACATGGAATGTGAGACCTGGAGAGGATGCAAGCATTAGAGCACTGAGAGCTGAAGGGGGCCACCGAGCGGGGGCTCAAAAGTACACAGAAAGCTATCGTTGGACCCAGGGAGTCCACCCCCAGGTGTCTACCCAAGAGAATTGAAACCACCCATCCACACAAAAATGTGTGCGTGGGTGTTCACAGCAGCATTATTCATTATAGTCCAAAAGTGGAGAGAAACAAGTGTCCACCCACTGATGAACGAATGGACAACGTGTGGTCTGGCGCACAGCGGAACGTTCCTCGGCCGTGAAAAGGAGCAAAGTGCTGACACAGACTACAGCATGGGTGGCCCCTGAACACTCCTGCTGAGTGAAGGAAGCCAGACACAGAAGGCGCCAGAGCGCATAACTCCTCTTATATGAAATGTCCCGAATAGGCAGTCCACAGAGACAGAAAGCAGGTTATTGGTTGCCAGGGGCTCAGGGGAGCAGGAATGGGGAGTGGCAGCTAAGGCGGACGGGTTCTCTTTGGGGGTGATGGAATTGTTCTGCAACTGCCCTGTGGTGACAGTGGCAATAACTCTGTGAATGTACTAAGTGCCCCTGGATTGACCACTTTAAGTGGTTAATTTAATGTTATGTGAATTTTACCTCAACAAAAAAATAGATTTAGCAGAATTGGGGGAGATCCCACAATGGCCCATGAGAAGCAGCATGGCTCCCTATGGAATGGAGAGAAGGCCAGGGAGGTGCCCAGACACAGGGGGACCCTTCCCTGCTCTGGAGCCCCTTCCTCACCAGTCCCCACCCAAGACATCCCAGGGAAGCTGCATTCGGGCCTGTGCCCCAGGCCTCCCTCAGCGGCCAAACTCCTCCTGTTGTCATATTAATAAGATGAATGATGACCATGCAGCCTGTCCCCTGGGGGCTCTCCTCTAAACATTGGCTCATTTGATCTGCCCAAATTCTCTCTCCCATAATGGAAAAAGGTGCAATTGTTGATCTAATTTAGATGAGGAGAGTGAGGGGAAGGGAGGACAGGCAAGGGGAGGGGCATTGGAAATCCAGGTCCATCAGACTCCAAAACCTCATGACATGGAGGAAAATTCCAAAATGCTTCATGTGCCAAATTCTGTGTCAGTAATTTACACTGGGAAAGAAAGTTCAACTGGGAACTAGCTCCCTACAGACTGGATTACAGTTCCCGGAGGTGCAGCCAGGCAGGGCTGCAAGGGAATTGGTAGAGGATGGCAGGGATGGAGGAAGACTGGGAGAGGATGCGTTTACCACTAGTGCTTGCACAGACATGCTGCCCAGACGCTCAGCTTGAGTGAGGAGCCGCAGCTCAGCAGGCTGTGATGGGATCCATGCTTGTGGCTTCTGGTTCATCACATGTCTTCAGAGGCCAGGACACTATGAGGAAGACACACTTTGAGACTGTTGGTGGTGAAGCCAGCTGCATGCCCATGTCCACCTGTGTTCTACCACCTGGCCTCTAGGTGATACTAAATGAGTGTATCAGTCATCAGTTGCTGTATAACAAATATCCCCAGACTCAGGAGCTTAAAACAACAAACATGAATTATCTCGTGGTTTTTGCAGGTCAGGAATCTGGTTGCTGCTTGAGTGGTTCTGGCTCACGTGGTTGCGGTCAGGGCTGAAATGTGGGGCTTCAGCCAGGTTGTGGTTGCTGGCAGGCCTCAGGTCCTTACTGGCTGTTGATGGGAGACCCCCATTCCTTGCTATGTGTCTCCATAGGCAGTTCTCAGCATGGAACCTGGCTTCTCACAGAGTGAGCGATGAGAGAGAGAGAGAGATGACACTAAGACAGAAGCCAGTCTTCCTTTAACCTAATCTCAGAAGTGACATGGCACCAGTCCTGCCATATTTTATTTGTTAGAGGTAAGTGACTGAGTCCAGCCCATGCTCAAGAGCAGGAGAACTCAGCTCCTCCTCTCAAGGGGTGGAACATCCAAGAATTTGTGGACATAGCTTTAAAACCACCACAGTAGGTGACCTCACCAGAGGTATGTGTGGTTTATCCAAGGTCCTGAGCTCGAGCATGATGCTCTGCTGATGAAGCAGAAGGAACCGCATGCAGATTTGGAGTCTGAAGACCCATGCTCACCTCCTGGCCTACCACTTCCTGGCTGAGTGGTCTTGCCCTCTTTCTCTAAAAAACAATGACTGTGAGCAGAAATTAGAAACAACCAAAAGCTTATCAGGATGCAAAATAGTTAAGCAAGCTGGGGTTTGGTTACACAGTGGAATAACGTACCGCACTACTTTTAAAAATGAACGAGAGCTGTGTGAAGCGACATGGATAAACCTGAAACATTATAGAGTGAAGAAAAAAGAGGTGCTAAAGGAGTCGAATAGTACGATAATCTTCATGCAAGTTCTGTGACACAGAGCTTATGACGTGGGTTTCTGGGTGCTGGCATCCAGAGGGAAACAGGCATGGGACTGACGCGCAGTAACTTCAGTAGGAGGTCACCCCTGAGCAGGGTGGGAGGGAACAGGTGGGGTGGGGCTTCAACGCTAACTTTGATCTTGTGAAAAAACACTCCCAAGCAAACAGGGAAGAGATTAACATTTGTTCAGTCGGTGGCGGGGATGGGCGGGGGGTGGGCGGTGGGCAGTGCAGGGTGTCTGGGGCACGTTGAACTGCTCATAATTTAGAGTCTTCTGTGTATTTTGACAATGGAGCTGCTGTGAGGATGCTCTGGGGATGGGGGTTGAACGCACCCACATGCTAATATGCTGGAGACTCACAGGGATCTTCAAGCTCCCTGCATGATGTGTGTGCATGTGCGTACACATGTCAAGCACATTGCAAGTGTCCTGCCAGACACACAGTGGCCAGTGTTTTAATCTGGAGCCAGGCGACAGGTGGGAGTGGGAACTAGACCGACTCCACTTCAGATGCTGGATGCTTGGAAGCCTTTAAGCCCACCCTGATTTCTTTGCCCCACATCTGAGCAAAGAAAGCCCACGCGCTCCCCTCCTCGCTGCAGGGAATTCAAACCACACACCTCCATTCAGCTCCATTCTTGGCGCCACTCCAACCCCAGTAAGACCCCAGGCAGTCCCCTTTCTCTGCTCCCTCAAGTCATTTTGGAGAAACGTGGGAGGCTGCCCTGCTTTCCCCAGAAAGCGCCACCATAGGAATAACCTACTGGTCCTACCCTCTTGGTGCTTGTGTAGCTCAACCAGCTTCAGGTGGGGGGGGTCCACCCTGTTTCTCCAGCATGGTCACAGCACAGTGACACCTGGGAAGCTCTTCCCTTCTTCCTCTGGAAGGCGGGGGCCAGGTGAGTCAGTAAGCCAGACACATATTGGCATCTTTGTCTGTCCCCTGGGATCAGACAGAGCTCAGCCCCCTGCCCAGGTTCTCAGTCTGGCCTCCCCCAGCCCACCCCGCTGCTCTCCCGGGACTGACCATCGAGGTCTCGGTGGAGAGAAGAGAAGGAGGCCAGCTCCCACTGACACGAGACAGAGGCCAGGCCATGTGGGGCCCTCTGTCCTGTGTTGGCTCATCAGTCCTCACAGGCATGCAGCTCTGGGAAGCGTGCGGTGGAGCACAGCAGCCCTAAAACACTGGAAAGAGAAAATGGGAGGCACTAATTAAAGGTCCCTAGAGCATCGTCAGTGGAATTCCCAGCTGGTCAGTGGAGGGATGGAGGGGCTCGGAGAAGCTTATGCTTGGTGGCATCTTAGATTCCATGAGAATGGAATTTAATGTAAATGTTGGTAGCACTATGTGATCACGTACAAATATGTTGGCATTGCATGCTCTGAGGATGGGGTATTTATAAAAACGACCCCAAAGCTTTGCAGTGAGGATGAATATTGAACCACATGAAATTGCCCTTTCAGAAGGCAAAACTGACCTCATATTGGCAATTGTATGTGGTTCATGTAGAAAGCAAAACACTAAGAACTTCGTGCTCTCCCCCAGCTTCCGCCCGCATTAAAGTTGTTGGGTTTTGTGCACCCCACTCCCCCTGCCGTCCCCGACTCCTGCCCAAGGAACACAGAGGTACCTGCAGCCTGTCGGTGGAGTGAAACCCAGCATACACTGTGTCTCTGTTTTCCCAGGCTGGACTTGGAGACAGAGCTGCAAGGGCTGCACAGACGCTCCTGTCCAGACGGGGTCTCCCTCGGCCAGCCCTGCTCTCCGGGCCTGCTTGCAGCGCCACAGGACGGAAACTCGAAGGCTGGGAGGCTGCAGGAAAGGCCCTCCACAAGCAAGGCAGGACCCCCGCTGCCTGGCCTCGGTACTGAGAGCCAGTCTCACTAATCCTCTCTGGGCGGAACTGATTCGCAGGAATTGGCGCATAAACAGCCCATCTGGGTTGGCGGCTAACGGCAGAGACTCAGGCTCCTCGGGAGGGCAGGAGCTATGCGGACCCAGGCAGCGTGCCAGGAACGGCTTCTCCAGCCCCCAGGGCTCTGTACCAGCCAGCCATGAACACGCTTTCTGGGGCCGTGGCCTGTCCGGCCCTGGCCGCACTGAGCGCGCTAGGCTTTCTGTAAGAAGGGAGTGGCAGAGAACCTGGGAGTGCCTGGGGACCTCTGCTACTCAGAGGGTGGTCCTAGACTAGTGGTATCAGCACTGCCCTAGAAACTCAGGGTCTCAGGCCCGGCACGGCCCTGCCAAACCAGAATCAGAGCCAGGTGATTCTGATCCACGTGGAAGGTTGAGCAGCTGTAATGAGAAGGACCATCCAGGTGACAGCAGCAGTTCTGCAAGATGCCCTTTGACCTGGCTGTTCCGCATTTCAGAACTTATCCAAAGGAATCAATCGGAGGTGCCCACATGGAAATGTTTGACGTGGCAATGCAGTGCTTACCATGGACGTCCTGCCCCAGGCACAGCAGATGCCCCAGTGCATGTCCCTGGGAGGTGGCTCCCTGACAAGGAAAGAAGTCACAAAAGTTAAGGAGCCCAAGGGTATTCAGCCAGGATGCAGTAGACTTAGGAGTTAAATCCAGCCAGTTGGCTGTGGGCCACTGGCCCTCCTACCCACAAGCAGTGCCCTGTCTACCCGTGTGAACACATCCATCTCAGTGTTATTTGTACGTCAGGGAGCAGGATGACCCAGTGCTGAGGGCTGGCCAGGGGAATGTGGTCTGTCTGTATAACTGGGTGTCCTGCTCTCTAGTTTGAAGCACAGATGCCACTCAGCCCCCGAGCAAAAGCCTCAGGCACACTTGAACGACACCCCTCCAAACTGGCCCGATGTCTACACTCTCCTCCCTTCTTTCTGCCCCTGTAAAAAGTTGTAGAACCTCAGGGGCTCGTGTGGCTTCCCAGGGGAGGGGTGTGCATTTCCTGTGAGCTCAGGTCTGTGTTCTGCTCTTGCTGCCATTGGCCATTGAAGGCCCCGTCTCTGGTGGCTTAGGTCAGCATCGCCATGGGCAGCTTCAGTCCTCATTCTAGACCACAGTGCTTGAGACCAAGGGGGTCGAGAATCAGGGCAGAAGGCAACGGCCTCTGCATCTTTTGCAGCTACGGGAGTTCCAAGTTAAATGGATTCGCTGCACTTCTTGCAGGTGCATGCAGGTACACAGAGCCACACAGACAGGCACGACTACCTTCTCCACCACGGGCTTCTGAGGACGACGTGACAGAGGCACGGATGACTCAGTATCAGTTACACGCTGGGTCCAGAATCAGTTGGCCTTCCTGCCACCTCTTGGTCTGACTTCCAGGATCATCCCCATCCCGTTTCTGCCCATAATGAGGGCACTTTAGAGGCAGGGTGGACTCTGGAGCCAAACTGCCTGGGTTCAAACCCTGGCCCCATCGCTTAGCAGTTGTGTGACCTTGGGCAAGTGGCTCCACTTCTCTGTGCCTCAGCTTCCTCCTCTGGATAGGCCCATAGTAATAGACTTAGTTCCTGTGGTGGTTGTGAAGATTAAATGAGGTACTCTGCAGAAAGCATCGAGCACAGTGTAAACATCAGAAATGCTAAAGCTCGGCATAAACTATACATACATGTACACAACACATACACAATGACGGACATGAGCAACCTTCAGTTGGGCTGTAGAAGACAATTTGATGATGGGAAAATGTTCAGGACTTACGCTAAGTGGTAAAAAAGTAAGTACAAAACAGCCTTTGCAGTATGATCCTAATTTTGTAAAAGACGGTGTTCCCTATGATTTTTTGACTTTATGATGGTGTGAGAGCAACTAGTATGCAATAGAATCCCTACTTTGAATGTGGAGTTCTATTCTTTTCCTGGGTAATAAGAAGTGGCGCGATACTCTCCTGCGATGCTGCTGAGTGGCCACTGAACCACGCGATCACGAGGGTGAACAACAGATACTCTATAGTACTGGCGGCAATTTTTGGATATTAAGTTTTGATTTTTCACCTCATCATGTCTGGACAAAAATGCCCATCTTTGTCTCCTGCTGCTGGTAAGAAGAGGAAGAAGGCAATTACTCTTAAGATGAAACTCAAAACAGTTGCCCAACTGCAGGCTAACATAAGTTTCTGAGTACGTTTAAGGTAGGCTGAGCTATGACGTTCGCTAGGTTAGATGTGTGAAAGCATTCTAACTTACAGTGGGGATGTAGCCCGATACCCCATCATAAGTCAAAAATATTATAAGTCAAATATTATATGCCTGTGTTAATTATGCATAGAAGAAAATGACAGAAGGAAATAAATCAATTGTTAACTGTAACCGCTGGGTGATGGGATGATGAAGATTTTCATTTCCTGTGTGTGCTTTTCTGTGTTTTCCACAATGTGTATAGTAAGTGTAGTGGTTATAATATGCACCAAGCGTGTTTTTAAAAGCTGCTCTGTGAAGAAGAAAGCTATTGTTCAAGGGGCCTCTGACACTTTTCACGAGGGGAAGCTACCTTTCATTTTCTAAAGCCGCGGCCTGATTGCAGGGAGAAGGGCTAGGGGGAGCTGGACTGGTGGGAGGTAATGAGAGCTGCTATTCTCTTTCCCCAGCTCTCCAGGGAACTAGGGAGACCGTGGACCAACAGAGTCTGCCTCCCCTCTCCTGGGGCTTCTGTTTTTTTTCTGGGGGTGCCTCCCTTGTGGGCTTATTGCGCTCATTCGATGGGTAATGCTTAGGCCAGCTCCTGGCACACAGCTTTTCATAAACAGAGGGGCTGTCGGCACTTCCCGCCAGATCAGCACAGACCGTCACTTACACTTGTGATGTGTGCACGGCCTAGTTCTGTGCAGGGAGGAGGGGTTGATTCACCTTCCCATTCGACAGGTGATGACTCTGAGGCTCCGAATGGCTGAGTGATTTGCTCAAGGCCACACAGCTAGCAAAGGGCAGAGTTAGAACTGAGCATACATCTTGTGAGTCCACTCCAGGCTTCCAGAAATTCTTTATTACGCAGTTCTTTATTCAGTTAGGGGTGCTTAACTGACATAACTGTTTACCAGCAAAGCCTGTTCGCCACATCATCAGTAACTATAATTTCCACTGTCAGAGCTTTTACAGTGCGATAGTTTTCTGGCCACATAACAAAGACCATGCCTGTTTTATTCTCTGCCATATCCCAAGCCCTGGCCTCGGGTTCCTTGAATGAATGTTGAATGAGTTGTTGAACGTACAGGGTGAAAGCTCTATGTTTTGAAGGCAGGAGAGGTGGGCAAGGTGAAGGGCAGAGCACAGAAAGAAGCTAATCTGCTCAGCCCTTCATCCGGCGAAGGGCACACACTGGCTGCAAGCTGCTAACAGAAGCTGTAATGGGCCTGGAGAGTCTTCCGGTTCAAGCAATCTCCAGGCTCCTCAGCCCCTTATAGGGGAGTGGAGCTGGACTTGTGCTCACTCTCTCTGACCGGCTCCTGTCTATGTCTTCCACATCTTCCTGGCCCTTCCTTCAGGAAGCCCTCGTGTGTCCAGTCAGCTCTGACCACAGTGGGAAACAAGAGTGAATGTCTTAAGGAAGTGATGTAAACCTGTGCAGGTGCCTGGCGTGCTTTCCCCAAGAACCCACTGTGGGGCATTAAACAACCCTGACGTCACTGGTCGAACCCCTCACCTGCACCCATCTTCAGAGCTCTCCTTTGGGAGGCAAGGCCGCCACGCTGGGAAGGCATCGAGGAGGCCACAGAGATCAGGGTGAGCAGTCCTTTCAAAGAGGGCAGGTGTGTCAGTTAAGGTCCTTTAGCAATGACACCAAAAGCGCTGCCACCACCAACAAAAAAACAGGTGCCTAGGACTTCATCAAAATAAAAAAATGTGTGCAACAAAAATTAGATTCCATGAAGAAACTGAAAAGACCACGCACAGAAGAGAATATTTGCAAAGCAGAGAGATCTAGCAAGAGATTCGTATCCAGAATATACAAAGAACCATAACTCAATAATAAAAATATAAATTTAGAAAAAAGCAAAGGACTTGAATACATAGTTCTCCAAAAGAAGATACACAAGTGGCCAATAGGCACATGAAAAGATGCTCCACGTCACTAATCACTAGGGAAATAGTGCACCTGATGTGGAAAACAGTCTGGCAGTTCCTCGAAGGTGAAATGGAACTCCTGTATGACCCAGTGATTCGACTTGTAGGTTTATACCCAACATATGTCCTCAAAAAAGTCATATATGAATGTTCACAGCAACACTATTCACAACAGCCAAAAGTGGAAACAACCCAAATATTCATCAACCAATGAATGGATAAATAAAATGTGGTCCATTCATACAGTGGAAGATTATTTGGCATTAAAAAGGAATGAAGTCCTGATACATGCTACAACATGGACGAGCCTTGAGAACATGCTGAAAGAAGTCAGTTACAAAAGGCCCATAGTGTATGGTTCTATTTATAGAAAATGTCCAGAATAAGCAAATCCACAGACACAGGAAGTAGAGTAGTGCTTTCCAGGGGCTGGGGGAAGGAAGAATAGGGAGCACCTGCTGATAGGTACAGGCTTCTTTTTGGGATGATGAAAAGGTAAAATTACATTGTGGTGGTAGTTCACAACTTGGTGATTATGCTGAAAACATTGAATTATACATGTTAAATGTATGTATTACACGGTATGTGAATTATATTTCAATAAAGCTGGTAAAAAAATCCTTTTGCAAATACCAGAAAACCCATCAGAGTGATGTAAGCGAAAGGGAATTTGTCAGCTTCTGTACTTCAGTAAATGGTTAAGTTCAAACATCGGTCTGCTTTCAGGTTATACATGATTCAGGGGCTAAAGCAGGTCAGCAGCTTGGGGCGAAGACTACTCAACACATGGACTGAGGATCAGGAAGCAATCTGACTGTTTTTGCCTAAGAAAAGGGCAACAGATGCTGAACAGCCCTGTGTCCGCTGCAAGCTTGAATAGGAACAAGAGGGGCCGCTAGAAAGGAGGAGAGGGAGGCCTTTGTCTATGCAGAGGGCAAGGTTGAGAGACAGGGCTGAGAGAGGGAAGGAGCTGTTCCCAGACCCAGTTACCTCTGAGTCACTCCATGATCCTGAGCAAACACTTGACCACCTTATTTATTCAATCACCCCAAGTCATATTTATTGAACACATGCTATGTACAGACACTGAGTTGGGACAGAATGCGAACACAGTGGTCACAGTCCCTGCCCTTAATCATCTAGCAGATAAAGCTGATGATAAAACAAACTGGGACCACACAGTGTGCCAAATGCTGTGAGTCAGAAGGTCCAAGGAGCTCTGGGAGCACAGGGCAGGAGCATCCATCCTGGCCTTGGTGGAGCAGGGGGTCAGGGAGGCTTCCTGGGAAAAGGAGTTACTGAGCTGAGATATGAAAGCATGCAGCGGGCAGGGGCGACAGAACATGTCAGAGAGGAGGCTAGCCTAGGTAGGATGGGAGACAGGAGCAGGAAGTAGGGAGGAGGGAGGGGGAGGCAGGCAGGGTAGGCGGGCAGGTCCCGGAGGCCTTGCTAACCATGTTAAGGAGGCTGGATGTTATCCTGAGGCCAGTGGATTCTGATGAAACCCATTACAGATAAGATAGGAGGGAACTCACCTGGCCTGGCCCGCACACCAGCTCATCTATTCTGGCCAGGCCTCCAATCCACCACTGTGACTTCCAGATTCACCTCCCCAACCTCTGAGGCCCTGCATGCCTTTGATGGGTGTCTCTGAGGCTCTGACCCTTGGAGACACCCATCAACCTATGGCAGCTCAGCTCCTGCCTCAGCCCTTGCCCACACTCCATGACTTTCATCTTCCTCTGTGATGAACCAGCGGGTCCATGGGCCTCTTCCTGCCACCACCTGCTCACTAATCTTCCTTGGGGATGGACAAATTGAATACACAATAGATAAGGAAAGGGCAGGAGGAAACCACTAGCTGTCGCGCTCTAATGAGGTTTAATCACACTTATTAGCCCTGGGAGGCAGAAAAGGAGGAAATAGAAAAAGGCAATGTGGCTGGAAGCATTTTTCTGGATGTCTTTATACATCCAACATACCGCCTACTGAGCAGGAAGGGTGAGTGAGGCCTTGGGAATCCTCCCCACTCCTCTGCCTATAGACTATGTCCCCAGGTGCCATGTGTGTGATATCGGCCTGTGTCACGCAAGGTCGAAATGCATACCAGAAGCCGCCACAGCCGAGTGAACATCTTAACAGCACCTCTGGGCTCCAGCATTCACTCGTATGACAAGCTTTGGTTTCACAAATGTACAGGGGAATGCTGACTGTTCATTCATTTATTCATTTACTCATTCATTATTTACTCAAAATGCAATCACTGCTTTCCTAGTGTGTGTCAGACATCATGCTGGGTGTAAAGGGGGAAAAGAGGGATCTGACAGGGTCTCACCTTGAAGCGCCCCCTCTCCGTGTATGAGTGAATGAGACCTCGAATGAAATGGTGACTACCTGGCAGAGTGACATATGCATAGGTGCTCAGAGAAGAGGACTCCCTGGAAAAGGATGTTTATGGCGAGTCCTGAGAGTGATCAAGTGTTCCTGGGCAAAGAGATGTATGCACACACTTCAGAATACACAGACCAACTAGTAGAAGCAGTTGTTTGTAATAACCCCCAACTAGGAACAAGCCAAATGTCCAGTTACAGGAGAAGGGGTATTTATACAAGGGAATGTTATACAGCTAAGAGAACAAATGGACCCCGGAAATGCATAACTGTATGAATGAACCTCAAACACAATGTTACCAAAAGAGAATGCACATAGTATAATTCTAGTACCATAAAGTTCAACAACAGGCAAAACTAAACTATAGTGCTTGGGTATACTATTAAGAAAAAAAATTACTATAAATTCAGATTAATGGTTCTGTCTAGGGGGAGGAGAAGGTTATGATTGGGGGACACATGATGGGTTTTGGGGGTACTGATGATGTTCAGTTCCTTGGACTGGGTGGTTGTTCACAGGCATTTGCAATATAACCATTCATCACATGGTACAAATACGAGTACCCAAATTACATTGTGCTTGACCACAGATAAAAAGTCTTCTTCCCCAGTGAGGGGGTGTTCCCACACTTGAGACAGAAGAGTGTGGTGGTTTTGAGCCCATGCTCTGCTACCAGCTGCCTGGGCTCATTTCCACCTTGGGCAAGTGACTTGACCTAGCCACATCTTATGTTTCCTCACCTCTAAAATGGGCATAATAATAGTGCTAGTCCCATATGGTTGTTTTAGGGTTAAATATGATAGTGAATGTAAGGTACTGAGCACAGAACCAGGAACATCAATGCAAAATTAATCACTGTCACCATCACCATCATCATCACCATCATCATCACCATCATCATCGTTGTCCTCATCATCATAATCACCATTACCATCACCACAATCACCTTCACCATCATCACCACTACTATGGCCTTTTTCCTTCTTGCAATCCATCCAAAGCACTTCTGCATTACCTTCTTCTTCCTCCTTTCCTCCACCTCTTCTTCATAACTGTCTTCATCTAGAAATTGAATGACAAGTGACAGTGTTCATTTGGGGTCATAGATAATTTTAATTCTTGGTAAATAAGGGAGTAAAATGATGCCTGCCATTTTTCATAACTCTTCCATTCTCAATGTCAAACATTTGTCTCATCAACAGAATATACATCCCAATTTTTTATTCAGAATGTGCTTCCTCTACTTGCCCTAGAAATGCCAGTTATGTTTTCTTCCTGCGGTCACAAGGCAGGACCCCACTCCCTGACCACAGCTGACTGGGTCAGGAATGGCCACCTGACTTATGCTGGCCCAAGCTGAATCTCTCTCCCAGGAATCAGGACCCACAGAGTCCAGGTTACGGACTGCCAGGGTGTTGGACTGAGATGCTAGAAAGAGCAGACCACGGCAGAGAACACTACTGTATGGAGAGCAGAAACAGAAAGCACACAGGCCACGAGGACAGACGGGAGGGCCCGGGAAAAGGGAGAGCCTCGGGTTCTGACTTTTCAGTTCTTGGTTTCTGTCCAGAGCCTGCTTTTACCTTCATCCTTGAGGTCAAAGAGGTCCACTCTCTTCCATTAAATTGCTACATTCTCATCCCTGCTGGCCTATTAACCACATAATATTATTCTCTAAGTAAACTTCTCCCACCCTTTTCTAAAAAACTTGAATAGATTTATTTTCAAAGAAAAATTTACATCAGCAATCTTAACAGAAAATCTGTGGTATATGATGTTCTCAGAAGGAAACTATAAAAATAACTACAACAAATAAAGAATAAGAATCAATATAAACATCAAAAATAAAAGTTGAATAGTAAAATACAAGTAAAAAATAAGCCTCATTAATTTCCAAAGTGTTTATCTAAGAAATGCAAATTAAAATCACAGTAAGATACCATTCTACATCCATTAGATTGGCTAAAATTAAAAAGACTGACATTACCAAGTGTTGGTTAGGATGTGGAGCAACTAGAACTCTCACCCTCTGCTGGGGAGTGCAAACTGGCTCAACCATTCTGGAAAACTAAATGCTGAAATTAAATATACATGTATCCAACGTCCCAGTAAATTCACTCCTAGAAGTAACATACGAGAGCGCTCATACTAGTTTTATTCAAAATAACCCCAGATTGGAAACAATACATGTGTTTATAAACAGAAAATAGATAAATAAATTGTAGGATATTTATAAAATAAAATACTATACAGCAATGAAAGGAACAACATATGAAGTCATCACAAATTGGATGGCTCTGAGACATAATATTGAATGAAAGAAGCCAGACACAAATGTATGATTCCATTAATATGGAGTTCAAGGATAAGGCAGAACAAATTTACAGTGCTACAAGTCAGCATAGCTATTCCCTGCGATGCGTGGAAGGAAACAGTGAGAGGCGGTGCCTAGGAAGACATTCTGTATCGTGAATAGGATGCTGCTGCTATTGCTGTAACACTCGTTACCTTCGAGGGGTGGGCACCAGGCAGAGCAGAGTGGTGGCTCTTCTTGCTGCTAGCTCCTGATGCCATGACTCCAATTGCTGAGATGGAGAAGGCAGTTTAAGGATGAGGATGAAGGTTTGTTGCAGGACAGCAGGATGGAAAGGGGTGGCCATATGCCTGCTCTGAATCCACACTGCCATTTACTGGCAGTCAGTCTAGGGACTGACATGGCTTGAGTGAGGTAAGGATTTGGGGCCACCAAGCCCAGCTCACAGCAAGCACCAACCAGCTGTTCTTATAAAAGATGGTCAGGGGTAGGGGTCCCTGGCAGTCCTTGTGGAAAAGACAAATAGAGCACATTAGTCTGGAAACACTTGAACTTGGAATGTCAAGGTTGCAGAACCATTCCTTAAGAATTTTCTTACCATCCTGGCCAGGTGGCTCAGTTGGTTGGAGTATTATACAGTACACCAAAAGGTTGCAAGTTTGATTCCCAGTCAGGGCACATACTTAGGTTTCGAGTTCGATCCCTGGTTAGGGTGTGTATGGTCGGCAATCAATCGTTTCTCTCTCACACCGATGTCTCTCTCTCTCTTCCTTCCTCTCTAAAATCAGTAAATATATCCTTGGGTGAGTATTTTTTTTTAAAAAAGAATTTACTTGCCTATCTTAGGCAAGTCACCCCTATTATTATTTGCTCTCCACCTCAGTTTTCTCATCCATAACACGGGGATAAAAACATCTGCTAGGAACCACTTATTGGAGTTGTCCTGAGGAATAAGTGAACTAACAACTGGAAAATGCTTAGACAGTGCCCAGAGCACAGTTGGCAGTGTTTTTAGCCGCTGTTATTAGTAACGTTTCCTGGGATTAAGATGTGGGCCTAGGCAGCTTCAGGGTAAGGGAAAAACACACCCAGCAGGTGTCTTAGAGTTGAATTTCAAAGCTCCAATTAAGGTTTTTCAACCTTTCTCCTTAGCAGACCCCTGTCCCTGGAGCTGGTCAGCAATTAATCAAAAACAAAGGATGCCTAGTCTTGGCTGGTATGGCTCAGTTGCTTGGAGCCTTATCTTGTAAACCAAAAGGTCACCTGAAAGGTCGCGTGTTTGAGTCCCAGTCAGGGCACATGCCTAGGTTTTGGGTTCGGTCCCAGGGCCGGTATGACTTCTCGATGTTTCTCTCTCACCATCAGTGTTCCTCTCCCTCACTCTCTCCCTGCCTTTCCCTCTCTCTGAAATCAATGTGCATGTCCTTTGGTGAGAATTTTTTTAAAAAGCATTACTGCCCTGAATGCTGCGTTCTGGCGGCTCAGGACTGAGATTCCCTCAATTTCTCTTTGTCTTTTTGTGAGGAGGCCCTGGTGCTTATACTTGCTAGCTGTCTGTGGCCTTGGGCCACTCACTTTACCTGCCTGAGCCTCAGTTTCCCCATCTTTAAGAAGGAAAGATCCTCGCCTTCTCAACCCCAAAGGGTTACGCCAGGATTTCGATGTAATAAGGTGCTCAAGAAACCGGCCAACAAAACCCTGCCTTTCTGACTATCCCCTTGCTCTCACCCAGGACTGGCATCTTTCTCTGCCTCTGGTTTGGGGGGAACCAAGAGCCCCAGGACAATCTCAAGGTTTAGACCCTATGAGCACCTCCAAGCAACTGTTGTCTCTTCCCTGGGGCCTGAGTATGAGCAGGTGGAGAGTTACAACCAGAAGCTGTGCAGTGGAGGAGAGAATGGGGGAGGGCAGACACAGGGCACCTGCGGCACCTCTGGGCCATCGGCAGCTCCTGTACCAGATGGTCATCTTTATTCTTGGGAACAACCGTCCCTGGAGAGGGAAGGAATAAAAACAACTATGAGTTACTGAGGACCGACAAAGTGCTAAGGACCACCCGACACCTTTCCTACCTGTGTCAAGTCAGTTACTCTTTGCCCCAACCCTGCAAGGTGGGAACAGGTGTTGGTGCCACTTTAAAGATGAGGGATGAGGTGAGGGGCACAGAGATATCCCATAATTGGCTCCCAGTAAGTAAGTGGCTGACCTGGTTTTCAAACCTGGCAGCAATGGGGACTGATTGTGTGGATGAGGTAGCAGACACCTTCTCTAATAGCTGCTCCTGGTGCTCTAGCCACATTGACCTTCCACATTGCACGAGTTTGTGTAAGAGGATCGGTTCTGGGTTGCCACAGGGCTGATCAACCACACCCTGAAACTGGCTCAGGGAGACACCGGAAAAGGAGCCCCTCTGTAGGCTCCCTCAGCAGCTCACATGTGCCACACACATGGTCCTGAGGAGTGATCCGCTGCACAGAGACCGTAAATAAACTCGTCCCCAATGCAGCAGTGCAGGGTCACATTGGGCTGCAAGAAGAGGGGCAATGAGTGCTGAGGAAAATTCCTCAGAACTGGTAGACCAGGGAAACCATCTAGTTTCCCATTTTATAGGTGAAGACACTGGGCCTTGGGACGCTGGTAGACTTTCCTGATGTCACACAAGTTAGTGTCAGAACCAGAATCCAGGTCCCCCGATACCCAGAGGGTGTTTTCCCTATCACCAAGCTACTCGCTACCATCTTGTGGGTTGGTCATTTGTGTCACAAAAGTGTATCGTACACCCATCAAGCCTGCTCCTGGGGGCAGAGCGTGAACCGCATAAGGTAAGCTTCTGCATGAAGTTTACAGCCTGTTCTGGTTCCTATTACTCAGCGACAAACCACCCAAAACTCGGTGGCTTAAAGCAGGGTTTCACGGACTGAATGCGTCTCCTACTCCCCAAAATCAATGTGTTGAAGCCCCAACCCCCAGTGTGGCTGGATGTGCAGTAAGGAGTAATCAATGTTAATTGAGGTCTTAAGGGTGGGGCCTGATCCCATAGATTAGTGTCCTCACAAGACAAAAACACTAGAGTACTCTTGCTCGCCTCTGCTCTTTGGGTCTTTCTCTCCTTCCCTTTCCTGCCTGCCCAATGGAGGACACAGTGAGAGGCACCGGAAAAGGTCCTTACCAGCACCCAGGTCCTTGTCAGCACCCTGACCTCAGACTTCCAGCCTCCAGAACTGTGAGAAAATAAATTTCTATGGTTAAGCCCTCTAGTCTATGGTATTTTGTTATGGCAGCCTGAGTCGACTAACACACAGGGCTTGGCAAACTCTATAAAGAACAAGATGGTACATATTTTAGGCTTTATGGGCCATATGGTCTCTGCTCTAATGATTCAACTCTGCCATTGGGGTGGGAAAGCAACCACAGACATATATAAGTGAGTAGGGGGTGGCTGTGTCCCAATAAAACTTTACTTACAAAAACAGGCAGTGGGCCAGATTTGGCCCCTGAGCTATAGTTTGTATAATCCCTAATGTAACATAACAAGAATCACTAATTTTGTTCAGAAATTGAAATTACGACCAGACATGGCAGGGAAAGCACCATGGGTGGGACCTCTGCCCCGTGTGGCATTCGTGGGGGTGGTCCTCCTGTGCTGGAGGGTCTAGTTCGAGATGGTGCACTCATGCGGCTGTCCGTGTGTGCTGGTCTGGCTGGGAGGCCGGCTGTGGCTGCGGGCTGGAGGCTCTGTTTCTCTCCTGCGTAGCTTTCCATGGGCTGCTTGGGCTTCCTTATAGCATGGTGGCTCTGTTCCAAGCTCTAGCATCCTGAGACCATGAGGCAGAAGCTGTGTCACCATTCATGTCCTGACCTTTGAAGTCACATCGTATCACTTCTGCTATACTCGCCAGCTGGCCCACCTCTCAGCAGGAGGAGTGTCCATGTGGCTTTATAGGAGAGGACCCAGAATGGGACATCTTGATGTGGGGATTTCATGTGTCAGAGTAAACACCAGCACAGACTAGAAGACAGGTAACTGAAGGAAACAAACAGGCTTCTCAAGATGAAGCGGTGCTGGGTGAGGAGGTGTTTATTACACATGGAAACAGAAAGCTTCTTGGGAGCTGAAACCAGAAAACCTCCCAGTCATGGTCGTGGAAGACGGTGAAGGGAATGGCAGTAAAATGCCTGGAGGCCAGAAGAGTTACAGGCTGGAAAACCAGACTCTGGAGCTAGAATCCTGCTTGGTCATTATTTTCCCTTTGGCCAGACACTTCACTTAGGTAGGCTCCAAACTGGTCTTTACGGAGGGCGGGCACACAGAAGCCCAGGTTCTCCAAGGAGTGCCCACGGGCTCACTGATGTGAGGTGCGCATCCCAGAGCCTCATGCACACAGCCGTGAAATTCTGCCTGGTGGGATCACTTCTTGTTTTTCTCCCTGGTTTTTGTTTTGAAATTTCTGGGTGGTACTGTGTTTATAGCCTTGGAGAGTTTCTTCCAAAATGAAATCAATACCTCCAGCCCCACTTTATGGGAGAACGATTTCCAAATTGCACAAAATGAATGCCTCTAATACCTGCAACTCAGACACAGTAGAATCTGTCACTGCTCAAGCTAATCTGACCGCGCACTGGAAAGGAGGGAGGGTCAGCGCTGGGGGTCGGGGTGTGTGTTGGAATTACCAGGGGAAGGGTATGCATTACCCAGAGGTAGAAGGTGCTGACCAATATTGTTTGGAACCAATCACCATTTCCCAATAAGATCTCAGTTGCAATCCACTGCTCCTGGGAGGAAGGGCTGCTGAATCAGCAAAAAAAAGGGTTGGAAATAAAACGGAAGGAAAAAAGTGCAGAGTATACAAGAGAAAGAGCGATCTTACATCAACAGTGTTTGGAGGAGCAGGCTGAAGACTGGGGGTCCCATGTAGGAACCCACGACCTTCGTTGAGGGGCTGGGCTCCTAATAACAACATGCCTTCCTATTTCTTCAGTGCTCACCATGTGCTGAGCACCCGGCTACTTAAATTCTCACTGCACCCTTATATGAACTACCATTATACCCATCTTACAGATGAGAAAACTGAACCCAGAGGTAGTAAGTGACTGCCCGAAGCCACACAGTTGGCTAGCCCCGGAGGCAGGATTTGAGCCCGAATCTTGTGAGGAAAGTCTGCAGCCCTTTTATCTACATATTTACTACACGTACTTTTTCATTTTCGGCAAACAGCCCTGAGGTGCTATTTCACACTTGCTTAGACTAACAAAATAAAATAAATGGAAACCCAATATAAGCCAGATAATACCAGGTGCTGGCCAGGAAGTAGAGATCAGCAAGT
This sequence comes from Glossophaga mutica, assembly GCA_039655065.1. Classification (NCBI taxonomy): domain Eukaryota; kingdom Metazoa; phylum Chordata; class Mammalia; order Chiroptera; family Phyllostomidae; genus Glossophaga; species Glossophaga mutica. The sequence goes on from CM077315.1 coordinate 30,520,684, forward strand.
GCAGGTGCAATGCAGGGTTACAAGGAAATTCTCCAGGAGAGCAACTTCTACTAAGTCCCAGAGGTGCTTGACCCAACAATTCCACCCCCAGGCATTCAGAGAAGCGCAGGGAGACAGGGCTGAGAAGGTGCTTTGAATCTATGTAACTGCAAATTGCAAAGCTAAACCAAAAACTCCCTAAAGGACCCTCTCCAGGGGGTGGGTAAGGAGGTGACTGCCGACCAAGCCAGTGGCACTTTAGGGAGGGGGCTTGGGTGCCCAGGGCAAGACAAGAAGTCAGAGCTTGAACTTCGGCGGTCAGAGGAGAAGCTAGTTTTCCAGTGAGAGCCTATTTACCCAAAGGTGGGAACAATGCAGGCGGGAGACTGCTGAGCAGAGCCCCTGGCTAATTGGAGGTTTCATTGCACCCCTTCTGCTGTGCTAAATCTCAGGCTCCACCGCCTGGTTTGCAATTCTTGGCTCCACACAGCCCGAGCCACCTGCCCGCACTCCAATTAGCCTGGACCCCGTGCAGTCTCCCTCCGAATCACTGGCTGCTGCCATTTGCCACATGCGCTCCGAGAGAGCTGGGAACGCGGGCTCTGCCTGCGGATTTTACGGTCCAGGAAATGCATTTTAAATTGGTCCCAGGATACTCGGATCCAGGAATCAGACACTATCTCTTGTGGGGTGGGGGTGGGAATATGTGTGGAGAGAGACCTAGTAACGCCGGAGTGGAGATCACACTTTACTCCCAAAGCGTGACCACTCTCGGAGTGGGGGGCTACCTGTTGTCCGGGGCGCAGAGGAGAAATGGGATTGGGGTACCTTTACTCCAGGATATGTGCGTGTGATCACACTTTCTTTTAATATAAGGAGGAGAGCATGTTTTCTGAGGCTAGAGCCTCCTCCCCCCGCTCCCCCCACCCCCGCCCGCTTCCTTCCACTTATGGAGTCGAACTGTTCGTAAGGAAAAGGACGGATTGTCATAGGGAAAACCACCTGTGGTCTGCCAACAGCCTCTCCAGTCAAGCCATGGGCAGGCGTCGCAGATTGGAGGCAGGCGAAAGGCGCGAGGCGCGTGGTTGGGGAGCGGGAACCTTACGGGCCTCCCCCCACCCCACCTCGAGCGCCCCGGGCCTGCTCGGCCGGTTTTTACTCGCGGCTCCCAGTAGGGGTAGAGAGTACCTGGGTGCTGGGCGCCTTCCCATTACGCAGTTCCTGTCCCTTTAAATCCAAGTCCCGGACAAAGTGGGGGTTGGGGTGCACTGGCTGGACCCCTAATTCCAGGCGGGCCCGGGCAATGAGGGGAAGCTGGGCGGGAAGTAGAGCAGGGTAGGGATGATGAGGGTGGAGCGATCGGGGTCCTGTCGGCGCCTCAGCCCTACGCCAGGTCGGGCAGCGCCCCTCTCCAGGCCGCGGGCGCGTCAGGAGCAGGGGGCCGGGGCGGGGGCTCGAGGGCGGGCTGGGTGCGGCGCGGGGGCGCGCGGACGGGGTGCGGACGCGCGCCGCGCAGGCCCGAGCGCGCATGCCGGGCTCAAAAAGCACGCCGTCGTCGCTGTTGCCGCCGCCACCCGACCCGCCGCATTGCTGCTGCTGCCGCCGCCCCGGCCCGGCCCGTGGCCCCCAATATGGTGCAGCCGCCTGCGCCGCCGCCCGTGCCGCCGCCCGCGGGCCCCGCCGCCGCCCTCGGGCGCCTGCAGCGCGGCAGCCGCAGGTGGGGGGCTGCGCCCCGAGCCTGAGCCGCGGTGCCCCCGCCGGCCTGCGTGGCCAGCCCCGCGGGCTCGCCTCTGAGGGGCACTTCGCGCTGAGGTGGAGCCGTTTGCACCAGCGCTGCTGCTCCTGCCCCCTCCCTCCCCCTCCCCTCCCCTCCCCCTCCCTCCTCCCCTCCGGTCCTGTCTCCAGCGGGAGCGCGAGACGCTGGTCAGGCTCCGCGGCGCAGCTCGAAAATGAATAATCGCCCCCGATTGACTTAAATTCCACCGAAGCCGGCGCCTCGGCCGCCCGCCGCTCGGGATCTGCTCGCTGTGTTTTTTGCTTTCTCCTTTCTTTCTTAAAAAAATAGCAAAACAAAACCAGCCAGCCAACCAAGAATCCGGTTTGTTGACAGCCTTATTTTTTTTTTTCACCGTTTGCGGGATTTGCAAACCGAGTTACATGCATGTCCAGTGGGGGTAGGTTTAATTTTGACGATGGAGGGTCCTACTGTGGAGGCTGGGAGGACGGCAAGGCGCACGGCCATGGCGTCTGCACCGGCCCCAAGGGCCAGGGCGAATACACCGGTTCGTGGAGCCACGGCTTCGAGGTACTGGGCGTCTACACCTGGCCCAGCGGCAACACGTACCAGGGCACTTGGGCGCAGGGCAAGCGCCACGGCATCGGCCTGGAGAGCAAGGGGAAGTGGGTGTACAAGGGCGAGTGGACGCACGGATTTAAGGGGCGCTACGGGGTGCGGGAGTGCACGGGCAACGGGGCCAAGTACGAAGGGACCTGGAGCAACGGGCTGCAGGACGGCTACGGCACCGAGACCTACTCGGATGGAGGTAGGTGCGCCGGTGCGGGCGGGCCGGGGGCTGGGCGGAGGAGGGACCTTCTCTTGCTTCTTCTGTTTATCTCTGGGGAAGTTGAGCTTCTCCCTCCAGTGGGGCCCTGGGCATTTTCCGGGGTTCCCTGGAGGCCCGGCTGCCCTGGCTACAGGTTGCCCCACTGCTTGGTGAGGGATAGCACCCCTGTGCCAGCTGAATGGTGTTGGGGGCTTTCCAGGAGCAGAGCCAGGCCCTGGAGCTGCGGAGCTGAGCACTGTCTATGCATCATCCAAGAGCAGGCCAGAGACTTACAGAAAGGCCAGGCTGGGCCCAGGGCCTCCTCTAGGACCCACTGAGGGCAGACGGGAGCTGGAAGAGGCCCCCTTCCCCTTGTTGACAGAGCTCCCTTGGTGTGGGCCTCCAGGACTCAGGCCCCAGCTTTGGTTCTTGTTTTCCTGCGGTGCCAAAGGGCCTCGCACAGACCTGATCAACCCAAGCCAAAGGAAAGGGAGCGATTAGGAGAGATAGAGGCAGGGGGCACGAATCCAAACCAACACAAGGCAATAAACTTCTAGGTGGTTGGACATGGGCTAGCGCTGTCAGAGCAGGCTGCTGAAGGGAGAGAGGGAGGGAGGCCCATCTGTTTAGCGAGAGCCCAGGAATCTCACCGTTCAGTGGCTGAATCATTTTCCCCATTAGTTCAGGGAATGGTCTGTGCCTTCATTCTAAGATGCCACCACATTCAGGGGTGAGCTGGTGCAGGAAGTCAGGGAGCTGTCCACCAGCTGCCTACCACTGCTGTAAGATTTCTGTGCAGGGAGCCTTGCTGGCCTTGCAGCTGCCCCTGTCCCAGACGTGCTAGTACCCACTCCTTGGCGCATCGGAGAGGCATGGAGCCTTTACTCTTCCTGGAAGCCAGACCCCAAACAAGCCTGCTCTCTGATGCAACCCTCTACCCCAGCTCCCAATCTGGGAGTTCATTCTTAGAAGTGGTTGTAATTTTTGAGGCATGCAGTGGGGCACGGCAGTGACTTGTGTGCTTCTGGTGGGCATAGAAATACAAGTGTACGTGTGGTCTTCTCCCTGCCTGCTCGCTGCCTCCGAGTCGCATGAAGCAAGTGCTAAACACCTGCTCCCTGGCCACATCCAGGAGTGACAGAGGGCTGGAGAGTAATTATTATTTGGGCTTATGCAACTGAGAGGCAGGGTTCATTATTCCTTAAAGGGGAGGAGGCGTGGGGGCAGTTAATTATATAATGCTCCTGCTTGTCGTCGCCCTGCCCAGCCCTGGTCCCAGGTGGCCCCTACTGTGCTGTTGTTGTTTTCACTGATCAGGTTGGAGAGTGCCCTGACCCTGGGCCATGGCGGCCAGGTGAGCAGCCTGACCTGCTGGGTTCCAGGTCGTGGGTGTGTGTGCGCATGTGTGTGTGTGTGTGTGTGTGTGTGCACGCACCCATGTGAAGGCACAGTGAGGCCCGGGCAGCAGGTGTGGGTGGCTGAGGTGGGCGGTGAGGCAGCCTGGCACTCCCAGCTGGGCGCTTTGGGAGCCCAGGAGCAGTTGTCACCCCGGGGCTTTGGCCAGGCTGCTCTGCAGAGCTGTCCCTCCAGAGGTGCTCCCAGATGTGCCCGAGCCAGGGGAGTGACTTTGTAGTCCTGCGCAGGGGACCACATGTGGGAACATGTGGAGGAAAGGAGTCAAGAACTCCCCAGAATATCTGAGGGTGAGGTCTAGCACCCCAGGCTGCCCACCTTCCCTGGACATTTTCATTGTCCTGTGGAATTCTGTCCTTCATTCAACCAGTATCTACTGGGTGCCTGCAATGAGCAGGTGCTCTGGACTCTGGGAAAATAGCAGTGAGCAAAGCAGACAAATCTTTGCCCTCATGGAGCTTCCCTTTGAGAAGGAGGGTGGCAGTCACATTGTGATTGCTGGGGGAAGAGAGGGTCTGATCCTGTGGCTGGCTGTGAGTTTAGGGTCTGACATGTTGCTGGGAGAAATACTTCTTTTATTGGATTCACGACCCTGGGTCTCTGTCCCCCATACAACCAGCTAAGCAGTGGTCAGCTCCCTAAAGCACTTCTCCTCTGCATCTTCTTGCTTGAGTGTCATGTGATGGAGGAGATCATGTCCATTTTACAGGTGTGGGTAGTGAGGCCCAAGAGCCAGGTGCCCCAACTTTGTGGCAGAGTTGAGGGTTTGAACCCCAGTCTGTCCTCGTCATGCCACCTGTATGCCAGCGGAGGCAGGCACACAGATGCAGGGCACCAGGGCCAGCTGCTCTCTTTTGGTTTGTGACATGGCATGGCAGAAATCGAACTGACCCTTCTAGCCTGGGATAATCAAGCCCAGACACTGGGGGCCACTTTGCTGGAACATGGAGAATGTGCCTTTGAGCAGTCCATCGAGCAAGCAGAGCTAAAGTGGGTTACAGTCTGCTGGAACAAAGCAGTGCATCTCTGCGCTTTCTCCCCAGTCGGCTGGTGGGCTGGGATGAGTCTTCCTTCGGAGAGGGCAGAGCCTTTAACGAGTTGAAGGTCTAATCCAACATTTCCTGGGCACAAGAGATGGGAATACTGGGCAGGCATCAGCGAAGCTCCCAAACTTCAGCCCAGCTCCCAGTGCTGACTTGGGAAAACAGTGATATTCATGAATAATGCACAGATAGCAAATGTACTCCACATTTAGCTGGAATTGGTATGGAATCCATTTCAACTGGGGACACTTCTGCCAACTCCTCCTCCTTCAAGTTCATCCTCCCAGGAGCACAAGTCAGGTATCGCTCACTGAAGCGAGCTGAGTGGCCTCCGCAGCCTGTCGGTGACTCCACAGAGATGGTGAGGCTGGGGGTGTGGGGTGGCAGAGCGCATGCTGTGGAGTTTACAGCCGTTGTGCTTGAATCCCAGCTGGGCCTTTGCTCTGTGACCTTGGGCAAGTTATTCAACTTCTCTGAGCTTCTGTTTTTTCACCTGTTCAAAAGGCTTATGGTAATTCCTGTAAAACAGGTGGGGATTAGTTGAGGTGGTGTACATGGCTATTCCAGTAAGCATTCATTATTATTTATGACTGTTTTCTTATTACAGTTCACATGCAGTGTATGTCACGTGTAATGATTATGTTTTAGAACCAATAGCTAGATATCACAATGATGATTTTGAAAAGGATAATAAATGGCAATACTCAACACTTCCTGTGTGCAGGGCATGGGCAGGCGTTTGCGTGAATGATAGCACTGGATTCCTATTCCGTTCCAGGATTGTTCCTTCCATTTCCCACTTTGGGAAGTGTAGGCTCAGAGGAGGCAGATGAGCACTGGGCCACACCCAGATGCCCTCTCAGGATGGCGATGCCAGAGCCTGTGCTTCTGTGTGGAACAGCACTTTTTCAACTGCCTGGTTCCAAACTACCTCCTTGTTCGTCCCTCTTCCTCCACACCCATTCCTCTCTTCTGGGTGCAGCAGCCCGGAGTTGTAGACAAGGGCCCAATCGCAGACACACACACTCAGACGCCCCCACTTGGATCCCACCAGTCGCGCTGCCTCTTCTGCATCACTGGACTCCTGTGCTAAGCTGCACAGGTAAATATTGCCTCCTGGGTGCTGTGTGCATAGGACCCCTGGGACCAAAAGTTAGTCCCAGCAAATAAACCCTCCCACAGGCTGAACGATATGAGTCATCTCACACACCCGGCCTCTCCCCCTCATACACAGATTCCCTTCACCCGCCCAGATCCCTCCACCCACACAAATCACACACGCCCACAGTCGAAATTCAGATCCCCCCGCCCGGCACCTGCGCACACAGGCACACAATACACCTGTCACCCAGAGACGTGTTCCATCCTGTCCCCAAAACATAGCCACGTGCACCCTCCCAGCTTTGTTCTCTGGCCACGTACTCCAATCCCTACTGATTCCTGCTCCTGAGAGGCAGCCATCCCTGTGAGGGAGAGTGCCAGCCCTCGTGGAGGGCTCAGATTCCAGATGGAACAGAATGCTGCCTTTCCACTTTGAACACACGTTTATGCAGCCAGCGCCCCTTGGAAGGGGAGAAACCCTTTATCCAAACAAAATAAACAGCCGTTGAGCATATTTTTAGTACTTAGCCATGGATATGTGAAAGTAAATTTTTGAATCCAAATGTCCAGGTTAGGAGGAAGCGGGCCCATCCACATATTACGCCCACCAGAACTCCTTCTAGAAATTAAAAAAAAAAAAAAATCAAGCACTCAGCTATGGGAGATAAAAGCATCTCCTCAGAAATTCTCTTTCAGCCACTTTGGGGAGGGAGAAGGCTCCATGAGGTGAAAGGAGAAGGAAAAGGCAAATAACTAGTTCTTTGTTGCCAATAATAGCTGAGAAAGAAGTGTTACTGAAGACTCCCTCACCCAGCGCAGCCCTGGAGCGATTTGACGGGCTTTATATTAAGAAGCCTAACAGGGCTGGTGAGGAAGTGAGGATCAGCACCCTCCAAAAATAGCCACTCCACCCAGGGTTAGCGAGTAGCCCCTAGCTGACGTGAACAGTTAATGCAGCTAACCTGAGGAAAGGGTCGTGAGGCTAGAGAGAGGAAGACCCCAGAAAAACAAAGGGTGGTGGTGGCTTAGAGGGAGGGCCTGGAGCCTCTGCTATTTTTCTTCAAGACTCCCTTACTTCCTCAGTTTCCTCCAGGCCTCTGCTATAGTAAAGAGAACTAGCGACCAAGTCTAAACTGGTAATTTTGCACACAAAACTCATCGTGTCCTTAAATGACAAGATATTTGGAGTTGTGAGCACTACAAAAAGAATGGTGATTGTTTGTTTTCCACAATGGTCCACCCCTTCTTGGATCAGCTGCTCCCATTCGTAGTTTTCTGGTTGGTGGGGGGCCACGTGGTAGATGAAAGGAGCGCTGCGGGGTTCTGGGGGTTCTGGCATTGCCACAAACGGGCTGTGTGATTTAGACCAAGGGGCTGGCTCCCTTGGGTCCACCTGTCTTCCTTTAGAAGAGAGGAATACCTTCAGCACCTTGGAGAGCGCCCCGCAAATCCTGCCTGGGAGGCTGGCTCTGCTCTAATTCTTGCCAGGCCGTCTCTTCCAGCCAAACCAGGGCTCCTGGCCAGTGACCGCCTGGCTCTGACCCCTCCTGCACACTTGGCTATCAGAAGTTTGCCTGTGCTCATTCTGTCAGCGCGTGGGCTCCTTACTCCAAGAAACACCACCCCTGGGGGTGTTTGCCTGTTTTTCACCCCAATCCTGTCAGTCTTCGCTAAAAAAGTTGAGTGCCTTCCTGATGTTCCCTGCTGAATTGGGAGAGCCTCTCCCAGCCGCTGCAGGTGGGTCTGGGGTGTGGTCCTTCAGTAAGACTTGTAGAAGTTGCTCTGAAGTCTGGGGTTTACTTCTGCCTCAGGTTGTATGTGCTCAGTTTCCACAGAGCACATGGGGGTTATAAGCGCCCAACCAAAGCAGGCAAAGGAGTGATCATTTCTGTAGCAGCAATGAAAAACTATTTTACCTTTATTCTCTTTAAACTGGCATCAATGGATTAGTCATATAGACCAACCCTGCCCAATCCAGTGGCTGGCCTCATGTGACTATTGGAATTTAAATTTAAATGAGTGAAAGTGAAATAAAATTTATAAATTTAGTGCCTCAGCCACACTGGTCACATTTCAGATGCTCAGTAGCCGCATGTGACTAGTGATGATACCATATTGGACAGTGCTGGTGGAATGCAAGTAAGCTTTTTGCAGGAAGGGATCTGTTGTCTCTGCCGGTCACCGCTGTGTGTCCAGGGACCAAAACAGTGCCGGCGTCTAGTGGCCCTCAGTAAATACCTGTGAAATGAATGAACTGAGAAATGTAGTAGCATTTGATAATTTCATTCATTGCCATCATTTCATATACCCATCTCACTGCAAGAACTTAGGACTGGACATAGACATTGAAGGGAAAATTTAAAACTCTCTTTAAAGCATTGCTGTTATAAGTACTTGATCAGTTTTGTTTTGTTATTGGCTCTGTCATTGGTCATAAGAGTCGCTGCCAGCATTTTACCTGAGTAAGATGGATGGTGTTGAATACAATGAATAATAGAGTAATAATAGTCTAATGGTGGAAACCAGTCGTGATCAGAAGACATTTTGGGAGCACTATTTAAAGAGCAGCATTCATTGCAAAGTGCTAGCAAAGACGAGCAGAAAATACCCTTTTGTCAACTCACTTGCTATCTCTTTACTGCTACCTTTTCCTTGGCTTAATTCATTCAGTCATTGCGAAGCACTTACTGAGTTCCTACTGTATTCAAGGCACAAACACAGAAAAGCTCAGCTCCACCTTCAGTGAATTACCCGGGAGATATTTGTTGAGCACTGACTCCGTGTCTCAGTCTGTTCAGGCTGTTGTGACTGACACCACAGGCTGGGGGCTTATAAACAGCAGACATTCATTTCTGATGAGGCTGGAAGTTTAAGGCCAAAATACCAACAGATTTGGTGTTTGGTGAAGGCCCTCTTTTGAGTTACAGACTGCCAACTTCTCTGTGTCCTCACAACGGTGGAAGGGACAAAGGAGCTTTCTAGGGTCTCTTTCATGAGAGCACTAACTCCGCTTATGGGGGTTCCACCTTTATGAACCCTGGGGGTCTTTGCCTATTTTTCAGCCTAATCCTAGCGGTCTTTTCTAAAAAAGTGAAGTGTCTTCCTAATACTAACACATTGGGAGTTTGGATTTCAAGATGCGAATTTTGGGGACACAGATATTCAGTCCGTAGCACTACGTATGCGGTACATAGTTTTCAGTAACGTAGGCTATTGGGGAAAATAAGCAAATGAAAAATAAAATACAAGAAAAAGTATGACATGACTTCTACCAAAAAGACTATGCAGTCTGGATGCAAAACTAAAATATGTGAAATAATTAGGGGTTTCTCACGCCAGACTTGGGGGCCCTGCATGGCACTACCGCAGGTAAGAGTTCTGAGATGGGAAGGAAGTGTGTGCACCCTTGAGTGAGCAGCAGGGGTACCTAGGGAGGGCACACCTGGGTGGAATCTGGAAGGGTGGGCAGGGCAGCTATTGCACCGAGACTGAAGTTGCTGACCTTGAAGAAGGCTTGTCCTCTGAGCCTCAGTGTTCTCACTTCTATGATAGAATCATAACACTTTTCTCCTCTCAACATGTGCCACCTCCTGCCTTCCCAGGATGTCACAGGTGTTAGCAACCCACAGGGGTCCCCTGGTGCTTTGGAGGCCCCCCTCAAAGATTCAAGGGTCAGTTTGTGCAGCTGGTGGAGTACAGGAGTTGGGCAGGGTGTTGGCTTGCCACTGTCTGTCACTCTAGGCCAGTGCTCCACAAATTTGAGTGTGTATCAGGCTCGCTTGGAAGGCAGGTGAAAGAGATTGCTGACCCCACCCCTGAGATCTTGCCCTGGAATTGACATTTCTTACAAGTTTCAGTGGATACTGATGCTGCTGGTCCAGGGCCCACCTTTAGAAGCACAGCTCTAGGCTAGTGCCTGTTAACCCTGCTGCACAGTAGAATCACCAAAGATGGTCCCCTGAGAGACAGTTACAAATGCAGACTCTCAGGCCCCAATGCAGACCTCCAGGGGGTCAAGGAGGTCTCCAGGGCAAGAGTCCAAGTGCTAGGGAGATACCCAGGAGGTTCAAGTGTGCGGAGCACCACTCTAACCCAGCATTTCCAATCTTGGCTATGCATGAAGTCATCTGGGTGCTTTGAAAAACACTGATGCTTCCGCTGTGTGAGGTGCTTTGCATGTAGACTGGCACTGGGGGTCTTTTGTAAACTGCCCAGGTGGTCTAATGTGCAGCTCAGGTTGAGGACCTCTCTTCCAGAGCATCCTCAGCTGCACTGGAATCACAGGGATGCATCTGGGGTTCCATCCTACACCACTCCAGCAGGATCTTGGAGGGGGGCACTAGCCCTGTGTATGTGACAACAGCAGCCAGGGCTGAGTGTTGCTGCTCTAGACAGAGTTTTGCAAACTCTTGGTCATGTGGCTCATGAAATTAATGTTGTGCTTCAATTAAAAAACTGAAATAGACTAGAAAGCTTCTAAGCACAACAGCTGCATTACAGTAAGGAAAAGCACTGTCCTGTTTCTGCCTCCACCACCATGTGGCCTTCTCTATGTCTGTGCCTTCTCTTCTTCCTGTCTTAGCAGGACACTTATCATTGGATTTAGGGCCCGGCCAAAGCCCAGGATGAACTCATCTCAAGATCTTTAACTTCACTGTATCTGCAAAGGGCAAATTAACAGGTACCAGGGGTTAGTTACAGTGCAGATGTATCTTTTTGCGGGGGAGTCACTATTCCACTCACTGCAGTGTCTCACAGACTTCACTTTGAAAGTGCTCCAAAATATGGGATGCCTCATCCCTCGGAGGTCTCCCAGCCACTGTGGATGAGAAATAAGTCATCCTAGACACAATCTGTTGTTCTGGTAGGGAAGGGGGTGGCGATTTCCTCTAGTGGAGAATACCCAAGCTCTTCTCTGAAATGGCTTTTATTGGGATCAGTATAAACAGGGGTATACAGTAGGCATGCAAAGCTCATCAATCAATGTCTACAGGCCATAGTTACAGAAAACAGATAGTATCTATAGATAATAATTGAGGAAACTCAAAGATCTGCCTCAGGTTGGCATCTGTTAGACGTGCTGACGCCAGAGGGTCATTAAGGTGTGGTTCATGAGATTAGGAGTTCACTCCCTTAAGTTTTGAGCTCAAACATCTGGTTTATATCAACAGGGCTATACAAAGCAAAGCAAGCCTCAAGGGGTACAATGCATTCTTTAGGCCTGATCTCCCATGAGAACCCTCTGTGCTGGTATCGGGTCATGCCTGCCTCCTGCATTCTTGGCGTTCTGGTTGAGACATACGGGCCTCTCTCCAGGCCTGTTCACAAGGGACTACAGTTTCTGATACCACACAGAGTGGTCCCCAACACCAAAACACGTAAGTGAAACCTAGAATCACAAAGCCAGGGAGATCCCTGTGAAAGAATTTTAAATGACCACTTTGTTCTGAGTACAGCATCCATATTATTTTACCATCCATGTTATTTCTTTTATTCTTTAAAACAGTGCTTTGAGATAAGCCATGTGCTCCCATTTAAGAGATGAGAAAAATGAGACTCATGGGGTTATGTGGCTTGATGAGGACATACGTGCATGGCAGGGCTCGGCTGGCCCCAGAATTGTCTCCAGCACCCAGCAGTGGAGCAGTTATTCCAGCCACTTTCTTGCCTGACAGATGAGGAAGCTGAGAGGCCTGGAGAGGAGCCCAGGGCCTCAAAGTGCAGGAGAGGCAGGGAAGGCTGATACCACGCTCTTCTAAACCTGGCCTTTCCCCAGTCGGCCATAAACTTGTGTGTTCTTCCAGGCCCCTCCGAGAGTGTGATGAAGCTGTGGTTCCCCTCCCAGGACATGTGCATGTTCCACACACATGTGATGTTTTGTGGACATTTACTGGGTTCACAGACTCTCTGGGACTTATCCATGGGCCCCAGGATAAGAGAACCCTTACATTCTCCACAGCAGCTTAAATGTGCAGAGATGGATCTCAGTAGCACAGCAAGTGGGAGATGGGAGGAAGGCAGAGCCAGCAGACTCCTGCGGGCCTCTGGGTCCAAAGCAAAGGCCATGGGCGGGCAGAGCAGGAGATGTGGGAACAGGGACTCAGCAATGTGTAGTCACCAGTCTGAACTGCCTGGGGCCAGGCCTCTGGACAGGCTTCTCAGAAGAGAGCCTAGGAGTTTACAGCATGGTCACATACCCAATGCAGGGGGTCCTAAGGACACACCTTAGGAAGCACCTGTGCCTCTCCCAGTTGGTCCATGTGTCAGGGGTGAGGACTGCTAGAAATGATATGAGGCATTTTTAGGTATAGGGGTAGCAGTCTGACTGTAGGGAGGCCCAAGAGGGCTTTTCAGTGGGAAAGGTTTCAGGAATTAAGGGAGGCAAGAGGCTCCTCCCAGGAATACGTGGGATTGGGGAGAAGGGTGCTACCAGGTAAGCAGGTATCACACCCTCATCTTACTTGGAGGCTATTTGTAAAAGCAAAGCCAAAGGGCCATGAGCTCGTACCCCCCTGCCAGCCTGGAGACTCTCCAGCTAATTGTTGTGCATAACCTTTCTGTGGCCCTGCCCCTGGGCATTCGGTTGCTCACTGTTGAGTTCAGAGGCCCAGCTGCTTATGGGTAGCTTGGGGACAGCGGGGAGCAACAGTCGAAATGCACTTTGGTGAGGGTTGTGTGGGGTAAGGGTGGGCTTGCCAGCTGTAGGGCATCCCTCCTCTGGCCTCTGCAGTGCCTCTGCGCCCTCCGGTATTGCGCTTGCTCCTGTATCCTGTAATTAGTGGCTTCTGAGGCTGTCTCCTCCCCTTGGACAGAAAGCTTCTAGAGGGCAGAGACCCAGTCTGCAGGAATGCTCCCTAGGCCCTAGTGTGGCCACAGCACCTGTAGCAGGGGAGGAGGGTAGCTCTGGAAGTCAAGGTTGGACAGTGAATGATGCATGCAAATCAGTGGAGACCTGGAGGATATGCATCATGGGGAGCGTAGGAGAAAGAGCGTGTAGGGAGGGAGAACAGCATGTGCAAAGGCTCAGAGGCCAGAACAAGCTTGGCTTGTTCCAGGAACCAAAGGAAGAGGCATGTGGCCGCAGCAGGCTGAGGGGGAGAGTGTCAGGGAGTCTGAGCACAGAGATCTTCCATGGGAGGGACTTTGGATTTTGTCGGGAGGCCAGGGAAGGGCACTGAACAATTCAAACAGGGCAGCAACACTATCTGGTGTTTGTGTTTTTCTAATTAAGCTTTTTAATTTTGAGATGATTATAGATTCACATGCAGGTATGAGAAATAATACAGTGAGATGCCCTGTGTATTACACCTAGCTTGCTCCAGTGGTAACATCTTTGAAAACCTCTAGTTCAATGTCACAGCCAGAGCATTGATGTGTTGGTACAGTCACACACAGAATGTTCCATTACCACAAGACTCCCCTACTCATCCTTTCATAGCCATGTCTGCCTCCCTCTCGCCCCTGTATCTCCTCACCCCTGGGCACCCCTGACCTGCTGTCCATTTCAAGAATGTTCTATAAATGGAATCATATGGTATCTAATCTCTGGGGTTGGCTTTTTTCACTCACTTTATTTCTTTGGAGATTCACGCAGGTCATTACTGTGTCAATAATTCGTTCCTTTTCATTGCTGCCTTGTATTCCATGGCATGGATGGGCCACTGTGTGTTTAAGTAGTCCCCGGATGAGGGGCATCTGGGGTATTTCTTGTTTGGGGCTATGAGGAATACAGCTTCTACAGACCTCTGTGTAGAGGTTTTTATGTGAGCATAAGCCTTCATTTCTCTGGAATAAATATCCAGGAGTGTATTTGCTGGGCCTGTGGTTGTCGTAGGGTTATTTGTAGATAATCACCCTGGCTTCTGGGTGGGGAAGGAAATGGGAGGGGCATAAAACTGGAATCTGGGGGGATGCTGGGGGGATACTAGAATGGTGGCCTGGATCTGGATAGGGGCAGTGGGTTGGGGCGGACCAGAACCCCAAGAGCTAGGAGGTGGGCTCAGCAGGAGGACAGAGCCCAGGACTGCCAGCTCCTATCTAAGAGAGAGGCCACCCTGGGGGGACGAGTAGGTGTGGGGGCTAAGAGTCACATGGCAAGCTGCACGTGGCCAGGCGAGGGTGAGGGTGAGGTGGGGGCTGCACATCTAGATCTAAATGGGGCACCACCCTGCTCCAAGGTGTAGTGACAGGGGAGGCAGCATCACTGGAGAGGAGGACCAGGAGGCATGGCTGATGTGAGCTGGGCGGTGGAAGATGCAGTCAGACCAAGGGTGATACTGTACCTGGTAGGAAGCGGGGGGACAGTAAGGGCAGAGGTAGGACAGAGACGCAACACGTGCTTGTCTTGGCTGTGTGGCCAACATTTTCATCCATTGCGTTATCACACCCTCACCTTACTTGGAGGCTAAGTAAAGTGAGGCCAGGTCCACAGGATAGTGTGTCTGCCCGTTTATAGACAGGAAGCCCGGTGGAGTGGGATGGAGTGAGTGGGTGTGTTAGAGTGACTTGCTCGAGTTATGCTCCAGAAGCCTCAGAATCGAATGGCGTAGAATTGAGTTCAGATTCCAGTTCCTCCGTCACAAGTCTGCATGGGTTCTTTCTGAAGGTTGAAAGTGAGACCAGGGGAGGGTCTCTGAGTGTACGCGCGGTGCACACAGATGCTCCGTAAGTAAGCTGTCATTCCTGCTACTGCCGTCATCGTGTCGGAACCTCAGAGACACCAGTGGCGGGTTAGAGCTCCCGTTCTGCACTTCGCAGTTCCCCACTTTTCTTTGCTGTGTCCCAGAGGTTGTACCCGATCAAGCCTGTCCCCTGAGAGGAGACAGATGGTGTCACAGTGACATTTTTTGGTATCATCTTTATTGAGATATAATTTACATATTATAAAAGTCACTCTTTAAACTGTACAATTCAGTGGTTTCTCGTATGTTTACAAGGTTGTGCAACTGCTACCACACCTAGTTTTAGAACACTTTTGTCATCCGGAAAAGAAACCCTGAATGCATTAAATAGTCCCTCCCCATTGTAGTCCTCTCCCCTAACCCCTGATAACCACCAGTTTACTTTCCATCTCCACGGATTTGCCTGTTCTGGGTGTTTCACAGAAATGGAATCATAATGTGTGATTTCTTTCACTTAACATATGCTCTCAAGGTTTATCCATGTCACATGTATCAGAATTTACTTCTTTTTAAGACTGAATAA
Source organism: Glossophaga mutica (assembly GCA_039655065.1). NCBI lineage: Eukaryota > Metazoa > Chordata > Mammalia > Chiroptera > Phyllostomidae > Glossophaga > Glossophaga mutica. Next base: position 30,535,967 of record CM077315.1, read on the forward strand.
TATTTCATTGTGTGAATGGACCATAGTCTGTTCATCTGTTCATCAGTCCATGGGTTGGTCCACCTTCGGGCTATTGTGAATAGTGCTGTTACGAACATTCTTGTACAACTGTTTATGTGGGTATATGTCTTCCACTCTCTTGGGTAGATATCTACAAATGGAATTACTGAGTCATGTGTTCCCCCTGTTCAAGGAACTGGTTTCCAGGACAGCTGCCCCACTTTCGATTCCCATGGGCAGTGTTCGAGGGTTCCAGTTGCTCCGCACCCTCACCGACACCTGTTACTATGTCTTTTTGATCACAACCGTCCTCGTGGGTGTGCAGTGGCATCTTACTGAGGTTCTGATTACATTTTCCTAATAATGCTAAGCATCTTTTCATCTGCTTATTGGCCATTTGTATGTTTTTGGAGAAATGTTTCTTCAGATCTGTGACTACTTTAAAATTGGGTTATTTCTCTTTTTAGTGTTGAGTTGTAAGGTTTTTTTAAAAATGTGTTTGATTTATTTACTTTTAGAGAAAGGGGAAGGGAGTGAGAAAGAGAGAGAAAGAAACATTGATTGGTTGCCTCTCATACACTCCCAGAGTAGGGGGTAGTGTACCAAACTCTAAACCCAGGCATGTGCTCTGACTGGGAATCGAACTGCTGACTCTTTGCTTTGCAAGATGAGGCCCAACTCGCTGAGCCACACCAGTTAGGGTGGGTTTTCTTTAAATATAATGTAGATCCATCCTTCAGTGATTTAGATTCCAGCGCCTGACTTTTGAGCACCCCCCACGATGGCTGTTTGCATGTAGCCTCCCCCACTGGGTGATGGATTCTTTGACATAAGCTGTGTGGGCACCTTTTTCTTGTCCCTAGAGTACCTAACACGGTGCCAAGCACACAGTAGGTATTTGCTCACTGGCCGAGAGGTCGGGTGATCCTGTCCAGTTCTCACTGCAGAAGTTTTGATGAGCTGCATTCAGGGTCAGCTTTACCAGCAGGGAAAGAACAGCCATGGTGTTTGCAGGGAGGTTGGGACCCACGGGGATATTTATTGAGCACCGGCTGTGTACCAGGCAGTGAGCTGGCTCTAGGGACAGCAGGGAATAGATAGCCACAGGGTTCTGTGGGGGACATGGCTCCTCAAGTTTTAATGCTGATGGGAAGGAGGCCAGGCAAGGCTAACAGAGAGACTGGACAGGTATCTGGGGCAGCTTAGAAAACCTCTGGGGAAGTGACTTTCCCGCAGCGACCTGAGACTGAGGGCATCACACATGCTCCTGGAGAAGCATTATTAAGTGCTCAGAACCAGAGGGAGCAAGCCCGCCTGGGAACCAGCTGGTTTTGGCTGGGCCAGAGCACCAGAGACCACATCTGGGGGTTAGACCCTCCTGAGCGCTGGAGGCCCTGCTTGACCCCTTGGGCCTACCCAGAATCAACTCGATTGTTAGAAGCAACAAGACAGGAGGTAAACCCACTGGGGATGAAGGCCCCAGCCCACAGCCTCACTGGGACTCTCCCTCAGCTCCAGCATCCCACAGACAGAGTGGGGACTCGTGCTCCCTGTGTGGAGGCTGAGTGGCTGCATCCATGGTGCAGGGCCTAATTTGGAGGAAATTGTGTGTGTGTGTGTATCCTCAAGAGACTGTAGCAGAACTGTAGGAGAGGTCAGGGTTTTCTCAGGCTGGAGGCAGCTCTGGTAACAGGGACCATGAGGTGTTCACAGGCTCTGTGTCCTATTCGCTGGAGACCTGAGCAGCAGGAGGAGAGGCAGGAATGTGCCAGCCAGGGGAGGAAATTGGTAGAGAGTCAGTGGCAGGGGGTTCAGGGAGAGACAGACAGAGGAGAAAGACAAATGGGAGGGAGGGAGAGACAAAGAGATAGGAGAGAAGGAAGAGAAAAGGGAGGGAGGGAAGGAGAAGTAAGGAGAGGTAAGAAGAGGGGAGTGGGGGTGAAGACAGAAAGATGGGGTGGGTTGGGAAGAGGGAGAGCCGGGAGGGGACAGAGAGGAGAGAGGGGGAGAAGTTGCTGCTCCTGTGATCAGGGACGCAGGGATTGGTTCCGCACCCCGCCCTGTTGGAGCTGCAGGTCTTGCCCACTCGCACCGTAGCAGCCCTGGGCTGAGCTCGTCAGCACCTCTCCTTTAGGTCCGCACAGCAGCCTCTGCAGCCCATGCCCTGTTGCACTGAGGAGGCAGTGCTTGTGGTTACATAGACCCAATACGGAGCAGGGCCCAGTGGGAGCCGATCACCCAGTGCCCTTCCCTGCCTCAAGTTCCAGCCCTGCACCTGCCCCTCAAGACTGTGAGGAGCATTAACTAGAAACCGGGTCCCTGGAGTGTGGGGGATTTTGAGGTAACACTCAACAGTGCTGCCTTCTGGGCAAGCGGGGGCGGGCGGTTGTCTGGGTGCTTCTGAGCTTGTGGGCATTGGGGTGGGCGAGTCCTGGTGCCTCTGACCCTCAGGAAGGCAGCAGCACGCCCACCCCAGGCCCCCCCACCCCCACAGTGGCCAGAGGGGAGGAATCCTGTGGAAATACCCAGAACTCCTTCTGGGGTGCAGGAGCTCTCCAGCCAAGACCCAGGAGCTCACCTGGGGCGGAACAGTTAAGATCGCTCCTTGCTGCAGCGAGGGCGGCCCCTCCCCAGGGGATCGTGGAGAGAGGGTGCTAGAAGAGCCTGGGGTGGAGACTGGGCTGGGGGTGGGTGGCTTGGGGGGGGTCTGAGGGAGTGGGGGTCACTCTCAAGTGTGCTGTTGGAAAGGGGGACAGCTCTCTGGTGGAGATCCCCTCAGTCTCATCTGCAGCGGGGAGCAGCTCCGATCAAGCTGTGACCCCTCACTGTAGCGAGAGGGGGGCCTGTTTGCTGCTGGGTGGGTGCCACCGTCACCAGTTTCCTCTCCCCACATCGAGGTCTCAGCTGCCCTTGCCTGAGGTTGGTGTTTATGCCCAACAGGGGGACGGCCCAGCCCCCCGCTGGGAGCCAGGACAGTGCCCAGGGGCAGCTGGGGCTTTAGGGAAGGGGCTGGGAACACCCAGGCCTTCACACTGTATCAGACCTGCCTCTGCCTCCATCCCGGAGCTACTCGTCCAGTTTTCTTGGCATTTCCTGCTCCTCTTGGTGGCCCCAAGAACTCTTGGTGATGGCTGAGGGAAGTTTCTGGAATGCTGGATGTTCTGCTCTCTCCTCCTTGGCCTGAATCCGGGAGGACAGGACAGTGAGCGGTGGGCGAGAGTGGGCGCTGCTGACTCTGGCGGCAGGCTCCAGCTGACCGCGGGGTGCTGGGCCCTTGGGGGGCAGCAGAGCACAGACACAGCTCCTCCCTCTAGGGCCCGTCGGCCTGGGGGCCCGGCCCCTCCTGCCCGTGCAGCCAGGACTATGGCAGATGCCTGGAAGGAGTGCTCTGCCCCTGAGCCAGCGGACTGGGGTGGGGTCTGGCCAGGTTCCCTGAGGGACTCAGGGCTGGGATCTGAAGGAGGAGCTAGGTGGCATGGGGGGTAGGGGGACCCCAGAAAGAGTCAGGTCTCCAATCCGTTTATCAGCCCCACCTGTGGAGCCCTCGGTGTTCCCCCCGCTCTGGGCAGCAGCCTCCTGGGGCATGAAGGACAGTACTGGATGTCCCTTCCCCAGGCCAGCACAAGCTTGGGGTGGCATTTGTGGGGCCACAGAGGCAGGCGGAGACTGTGGGCGCTGTGTGTCCTTGGCTCTGTCCACCCTTGGCTGGCCGATCCCGTGTCCGGTGGGGTGGGTGTGAGGCTCATCCTGAGCTCTCCAGCCCTGCTCTGCCCGTGACAGGCCTGGATGTAACCCTATCCCAGGGGGTTAGCAGCCACTCTCCCAGGACATGCCATTTCTATTGGTGACAAAATCACAGGACTGCCATACACCACAGTGGTCTGATGCCTGCCTCCACCTCCGGTAGAGGGTAGTGGAAAAAATAAGGTGAATTTCTCTCCCCATGACCCCCTGGTTGTGGCCATGGACCCTGCGAGTCTGCACACCCCAGGCGGGGGCCCTTGCACCAGCCCTGCCCTTGGGGGCGAATGTCACATCTGGAATTGGACACTCCCCCTCTATGTCCTGCAAGGAGTCTTGAACCCAGCCGTCTCCTCTCAATAGGCCACCGGGGTCCTCTGGTCAGACTCCAGGGGTGCTCTGTAGAGGTTTGGGGCACAGCTTGGAAACACACCCCAGCTATAGAGGCCCCTAGTCAGCTGAGCTTTCTGAGAAATACTCATCCTGTGAGAGCCCCCAAGGGGCCTGGGCAAGGAGGGGGTTATGATTAAACAGAGGCATGGAGCATTCACAGGAAGCGGAGGGTGGGCAGGGCAGCTGTGATGTCCGTTAGGAGGGGCAGAGACTCTGCACCCCTGCCCAGGGCGAAGGAAGGCTGGTGCTGCCTCGCCCAGGCCCGCTCTTCGCACGGATTGCAGAGAGGGAGGGGTCCACTAACCCACGGCTTTATTTTCAATAGCTTTATTGAGATACAGTTCGTACCTCATACAATCCACCCATTTAAAGTGTACAATTTAATGACTCCCAGCGTACTCACGGTTGATTTTAGAACATTTGCATCACCTGAGAAAGAAACCCATGCTAGCTGGCATTTCCGTCTGCCCTCTCCCCAGCCCCTGACAACCACTGGTCTGTTCCTCTTTCTGTGGATTTGCCTATTCCGGACACTTCATATAAATGGCTTTGTGTAATATCCAACCATTTGCGGCTGGCTTCTTTCATTCACCGTGATGTTTTTGAGGCTCGTCCACGTGTATGTCTGTGCCCACCTTTTGGCTCTCATGGTAACGCTGCCGTGAATGCCCACGGTCACGTGTTTGTGTGGACACTCGCTTTCACAGCTCTTGGGCCGGCACCTAGGAGTGCACTTGCTGGGTCATATGGTCACTCTGGGTTTAATTGTGTGAGGAGCGGCCAGGCTGTTTGCCAGAGTATCTGTACCATTTTACATTCCCATTCAGCTTCTTTAAAAAAATTTTTTTATTGTTCAATTACATTTGTCCCCATTTTTCCCCATTGCTCTCCCCTGCCCTGCCCACACCCCCCACACTCAATCCTCCCCCTCATTGTCCTTGTCCATGAGTCCTTTATACATGTTCCTTGATGACCCTTCCCCTTCTTCTCCCTGGTATTCTCTTCCCCCCTCCCCTCTGGTCACTGTCAGTTTGTTCTTTATTTCCGAGTCTCTGGTTCTACTTTGCTTGCTTGTGTGTTTTGTTGATTAGATTCCACTTATAGGTGAGATCAAATGGTGTTTGTCTTTCACCACCTGACTTATTTCATTTCACTTAGCATAATGCTCTCCAGTTCCATCCATGCTGTCGCAAAGGGTTGGAGCTCCTTCTTTCTTTCTGCTGTGTAGTATTCCATTGTGTAAATGTACCATAGTTTTTGATCCACTCATTTACTGATGGACACTTAGGCTGTTTCCAGCACTTGGCTATTGTAAATAATGCTTCTATGACATTGGGGTGCATAGGTTCTTTTGGATTTGTGTTTCAGGATTCTTAGGGTATAATCCCAACAGTGGAATTGCTGGGTCAAGAGGCAGTTCCATTTTAAGTTTTCTGAGGAAATTCCATACTGTTTTCCATAGCGCCTGCACCAGTCAACATTCCCACCAACCATGTTGGGTTCCTTTTTCTCCACAGCCTTGCCAGCACTTGTTATTTGTTGATTTGTTTATGATGGCCATTCTAACCTGTGTGAGGTAGTATCTCATTGTGGTTTAATTTGCATCTCTCTGATGGCTAATGATGCTGAGCATCCTTTCATATGTCTCTGGGCCCTCTGTATGTCCTTGGAAAAGCATCTGTTCAGGTCCTTTGTACACTTTTTAATTGGACCGTTTGTCTTTCCAGCGTGGAGTTGTGTGAATTCTTTATATATTTTGGAGATCAGACCCTTGTCCAAGGTGTCATTGGCAAATATGTTTTCTCATACAATTGGTTCTCTTTTCATTTTGCTCCTGTTTTCTTTAGCCATGCAGAAGGCTTTTTAATTTGATGTAGTTCCATTTGTTTATTCTTTCCTTTATGGCCCTTGCTCTAGGGGACATATCAGTGACAATATTGATGCATGGAATATCTGAAATTTTCCTGCCTATCTTTTCCTCTAGGACTTTTATGGTGTCACCACTTATATTTAAGTCTTTTATCCATCTTGAATTTATTTTTGTGTATGATGTAAGTTGGTGGTCGAGTTTCATTTTTTTGCACGTAGCTGTCCAGCTCTCCCAACACCATTTGCTGAAGAGGCTATTTTTACTCCATTTTATGCTTCTGCCCCCCTTGTCAAATATTAATTGACCATAGAGACTTGGGTTTGTTTCTGGGCTCTCTGTTCTATTCGATTGATCTATGTGTCTGTTCTTATGCCAGTACCAGGCTATGTTGATTACAGTGGCCAGTAATACAGTTTAATATCAGGTATTGTGATCCCTCCCACTTTGTTCTTCTTTCTCAAAATTGCAGAAGCTATTTGGGGTCGTTTATGGTTCCATATAAATTTTTAAAATATTTGTTCTATATCTGTGAAATATGTTATTGGTATTTTAATAAGGATTGCGTTGAATCTATACATTGCTTTGGGCAGTATGGACATTCTGATGATGTTAATTCTTCCAATCCATGAACACGGTACGTGCTTCCATTTGTTTGTGTCTTCCTTGATTTCTTCCTTCAGTGTTGTGTAGTTTTCTAAGTACAGGTCTTTTACCTCCTTGGTTAGGTTTATTCCTAGGTACTTTATTTTTCTTGTTGCTATAGTAAAGGGGATTTTTCCCTGATTTCTATTTCTGATATTTCATTGTTGGTATATAAAAATGCCCTTGATTTCTGAATATTGACTTTGTATCCCGCTCTGGAAGCTGAGAAGTCCTTACCAGTCCTCCCTGTGGGTTTGTTGCTAGTCATTGGGAAAGTCTGAACAGGATGGAGACAGCAGTGACTTCGTGGTTGCACAGAAACCGCTTCGTGTCACCTGTGCGGGTGGTCCTGACCACATTCCTCCCCCTTCTCCCTCTCTCCCAAGCCCTGCTCTGCCTTTCTTCACAGTGTTGGTGTTCTCGGAATGTCTTTGTTTCTCTGAAGCTCTGATCTAAGAGGTTCTCTGTATGTTGTCTGCCCCTGGCCTGTGGTAGGTACAATATCTACTTGGTAGTAGCTATTGATGGTAGAGAATAAACAAGTGTTTAGAGTAGGAGGTGTTATCTCCACACTGCAAGAAGCTGAGACTGGGGCAGGGCCAAGGGGCCTGGGGGAAGCTCGCAGCTGAGCTATGACCAGTGGTGGAGCTCTACATCAGAGGTCACTGGGCAGGAAGTGACACTGCCTTCTTTCTGGACAAGCTGGCTTCCCACCACTCTTTCATTTCTCTTGGGACAGATTCCGGGGTGACCTCCATGAGGAGATGACAGGTACCTGGGGGCCTCCGTGCGGCTGAGAGAGCACACAGGGACCTGGCCCTCACTCATGGCAGCCACTCCAGGTTCGAAGGCGCAGTCACGGTCTTGCTGCAGCCTTGCGGGTTAGGAGCTGTTATCGTTACCCTTTGTAGATGTGGAAATAGTCAGTCGCCCAGCCCCACAGTTAATGGGGGAGCTGGGCTCGAACCAAAGGGTCTAGTGGGTGACTCCCTCCGTCAGTCCCTGTGGAGCAGGAGCCCCATACAGAGATCTCGCCCCTCCCCTGTGAGGTTATCAGTCCAGCGCTTTGGAAACTGAGGCCGGTGGAGGCCTCACTGGGGCCCATAGGCGGCCTTGGGGAGGTCTGGAGCCCCTGTGTACGGCTGTGGGTGGGCACTCCTCTCCTCCTACAGCTTTGGCTCATAAATCCTATCGTCCTATTGCGAGCCCTCCCTCTTAATGCGGTTCCTGGGTCTGAAGGCTGGGCCACCAGCAGCAGAGGGAAAGGAGAGGCCCCCGAGGGTGAAGCACCCCGAAGAGTGTGAGAGGGGGGCCGCCCATCTGAAGTGAAGATGGAGGTGGGGCCCGCTGGCAGCTTTTCAGCAACAGGATCGATGGTCCTCAAAAACAACGAAAAAAAGAAAGTGATTGTCCCTTCTGAAAAAGGAATCACCTGGGAGCTTCAGAACCCACAGAGCCTCACCCCTGACTCTGAATCTGTGTCTCCGGGAGACCTGGGCGTCAGTGATCAGTTTGCCAAGTTCCCCAGGGGATACAAACGGGGCATGTTGTGTTCTGCACCCTGAGGGAGATCACAGTCACCTGGGAGGCGTGTGACATGTCTGGCTGTCCTCATTCCCCCAGAGTTTGGTGGGCCTGGATCCAGCCCAAGAATCTGCATTTTAGTAAATCCCCAGGTGGCGCAGGTGCTGCCGGGAGAACCACGGCACCCCATTTGTGGGGAGCCCTCCACGGCCTCCCTCTGTGCCCATCCACTTACCAGAGCCCAAGCCTGGGGGTGGATATTGTCATTGCCCCTGTTTCACAGAAGGGGACACGAAGGGACAGGGAAGTTAGGTCACTTGTGCAAGCTTTCACTGCTGTTAACCGATGGCTCTCCATCCCCTCGCTGTCCTCCTCTCATAGCTCAGAGGGAAATAATTTTTATCCCCATTTTGCAGATGGGGAAAGCAAGAGTCAGAGAGGTCAGGGAGTCTGTCTGGGGTCACAAGACCAGGACCTGAATCCAGACCAGGACCTGACTTCCAGCCACACCAGTGAAGGGGCCTTTCCTTCCTCCTCCCACAATCCCTACTGCCCCACCTCACATGACTTCTAAGAGGCCACCCCTGTGGGTCTCAGGCAGCTGATGAGCCTCAGTGCCTGCTGGGTGACCAAGAGGGGGGGTGTGGGTCCAGGCAAGGTGCCCCCAGGTGGCAGGATACAGAGTGGCACTCTCTGTGCTGCGGTTCTGTTCCTGCTTCTCCTGTTTATGCTCAGAGGGAGGATCAGAGGGAGGGGCAGCAGGGAATGGACGGACCTGGGTTAGGGGGCACGGGTGGTCCCTGTTTTCTGAGGCCATGGGGTTGACACTTGGGAGCTGGCAGGAGTGACGTACAATTCCCCTCAGCCTGCACACCTGAGCTGCTCACCGTTGGGAGAAGGCAGCACTGGACACCAGTGGTATTAGAAGCAGCCGCAGGCCTCCTCTGAATGAAACCAAGCACCCTGCCACTACCCTGTTACCGGCCCCCAGCACCGGGGGCGGGGGCGGGCCTTGGAGAACAATCATGCAGATGTGGGCTTGGGAATCAGACACTCCTGGCAGGGGTCGTAGCTCAGCCTCTCCCTCAATGTCAGGACTTTGGGCAAGTAGCAACCTCACCACATCTCTGTTTGCATCTGTAAAATGGGTACAAAGATATGTAGAATCCCCCTCACAGGTCGTTGTGAGAACCAAGTGAGGGGCTCATGGAAGCTCTTAGAGGGCACTCAGCAGAGTTGGAGTGTCATTCCTATTGGCAGGTGGGTGAAGCTGCTCTCCCTGGTGAAGTCAGGGTGATGAGGTGGGCAGAGCCTGTCCCCTGAGGGAGTGTGGCTCGGAGGGAACAGTGTGGGACCAGCGCACCTCCAGAAGAAAGGACGCCTGACGGAGGTCTGCGGACCAGCCTCTCTTCCCAGACATGCACTGATCGACCAACAGCACAGCTGTGGCCCCCTCATGACAAGGAGAAGGAGTCAGGAGGGGGCTCCCATGTCCCCACAGCCCCTGTTAGCCCTGGGGATGGCTAGGTGGGGAGGGTCGGATCCCCACCTCTTCCTACTGTGTGGCCTTGGACAAATCACCTCAGCTCTCTGAGTCCACGTGCTGTTGTGAACGGTTAACACCTGGAACCGTGTTCTGTGGGTTCAGCAAATGTCAGCCGACGTCGCCCTTCAGACACGGTGACCATAATTTCTGACTGTGGGTCCAGGAGGGTTGTCCAGGTGTCCCAAACTGAGAAGGCAGCTGACACAGGGAAGTTTTAAAGATAAATATTTGATTGCAACAACATTCTTTATTCTGAGATCAGACTCATTTTTATGTGAATATGACTTTCCCTTTATTCATAATTGCCCAAATCTAGAAGCAACAAAGGTGCCCTCAGTAGGGGAGGGATGAACAAACTATGGCACAAGTCCAGGAGGGCACGGAGGAAGCTTTGATGCAGGTCACTAAGTGAGCAAAGGCGGTCTGAAAAGGCTGCGTGCCGTATGATTCCAGCTCTGTGACGCTCTGGAAAAGGCAATGCCATGGCAACAGTAAAAAGATCCATGGTGGCCAGGGGTTGGTGGGAGGAGGGGGCAGGACAGTGAAACTATGACACCACAATGGCGGGACACGTGGTCATGCATGGTCCAAATCCATGAAATGTCCAGTGGCGAGAGCGAGCCCTCCTGTGCACCGTGGAGTCCGGCTAACAGTGTGTCGGCACCGGCTCCTTGACGGGCCAAGCCTGCACTGATGCGAGGTAATGGGGGGGGTGTGTCTCGTAGCGGGTGAGGAGGTACATGGAAAATCTCCACACTTTCCACTCGGTTTTTCTCTAAACCTAAAACTGCTCTAAAAATGGTTATGATTTTCCGAAAGCCAAAGCCCTTCCCATGATGAGCGATTGGAGATTGGGGTCTGCCCCCAAGGCTGGAAGACTGTGCAGGTGGGCGCCGTTGGGTGGGTCCTCATGCTTTCTGAGTCTGTGAGGCCGAACACGCTACTGCCTGTGCCCGAATGCCCTCTCTCCTGGGTGGCAGGAAGGTGACTGTGCAGGTCGAGTGTGCCCCTCCCACGGGGGTCTGCTTGACTTTCAGCCCCTTCCCGACTCTGGGGTTGCTTCCTGGCTAGTCTGCCCGAGATGCACGTGGCCTCTCGAGTGGCCTCCACAGTCCCTTTCCTGCCTCCGGTCTGCAGGTGTCTGAGGCCTTCTCTGGGAGGCTCCTACCCCACCCCGTCCCCACAGGAGACCACTGACTGCCACTTCTGCCCCCCCCCTTTCTATTTTTCCCCACCAGCCTTGTAAGTATATGGGCTGGGCATTCTTCAGGCCATTATCCTCCTGGAAGATCAGGGCTTTGGGGGGCGGGGGCGCAGTGCTTGGTTTGGATGCCCACCCCAGGAAGCACAAAGCCTCTCTGAGCCTTGGTGTCTGAAGCTGGAAAAAAGGGATAATATCACCATTGTGAGAATTTTCTCATAAAGGTGTCTTCCTTCCCTGTCCCCCTTGAAATTGTTCATCTTTAAAAGATACTATGTGGCCATAGGTTAAGGTGTCGGTTAGTGCTAAAACCAAAATAATGCTGAGAAAAAAAGCAGCACCCTGGCCCCTCCCTCTGCTGTGCCCCAGAACTGCACTTTGAACTGCATCAGCTGCATCTTCAGAGACTTGCCTCCCAGTTGCCACGTGCTTGCTCTTACTGCTTTCTTGGTCCCTAATCACTTTTAGCCGTTGTCTGTTGACTTCCTACTGTTGTTCATGAAGATTGTCAGTCTTTCAGAACCCTCTTCCCTGTACCTTCCCTAACCACTCCAGCATTTTGTCACAGTATCTTTGTTAACCATGGTCAGTTTTTCATTATTAAAAGAGTAAGTATTGCTTCCTGTTTAGCCAAGCAATGAATGCCCTCTGATTCTTTTCACACACAACTTGATTTAGTAGTTGCCTCATTTTTGCAATTGCGGAGTTTTTTAAAATCACTGGTTAGTTCTTTCCCCACCTTACAAATGCTCAGGAAAATACAGTGCAGCTTTTCACAAGAACAAACTCTACAATTAATATAGATACAGACATATACACATACTTTTTATACATTTGTATATTTTCATTTATTGCTTTCTGTAAGTCATATACACTTATGGGGATATATACATATATGTAGCCCCATTCACACTAACCCCTCTTCTTCCTGGAAATTTCCTTTGCCTCTGCTGTTTTAAATCTCCCGTCTCTTCCTCTTTCTTGGTTTACTCCCTCATTTTTGGTGGAGTGCATCCTGCAGTAGTTCCTGAGAAAGGATGCATGGAAGATCCAATTTTGATGCTTTGATGATTGATAAATTGGTTGTGTGTAGCATTCTAGATTGATAATTATTTGTGTTCAGAATCTTTGGTGTTGCTGTTGAGAAGTGTCTCATGCTGTTCTGATTCTCAGTCTTGTACATGCAATCTATTTTTCTTTTTCTCTGGGAGCATTTTCGATCTTTCTCATTGGATTTCTAAACTTTCACAATGCCATGTCTCAGTCTGAGTCATTTCCCTTTGTCGTGCAAAGTGTCTGTGAGCCCAGTCAGCCTGGACACTCACATGCTTCATTTCTGGGGCACTCCTTTATTTTATATCTTCAGTGATTTTTTTCGTTGATCTCTGGAACTCCTAATATATGGGTTTGGGACCTCATGGATGACTATAATCTTCTCAGTATTCCTTACTACTTTGCCTACCCTCTTTGTTCCAATTTATTGAAAGATTTTCTTGAACTTATCTTCCAACTCGTTTACCAAAATTGTAATTTTAGCCACTCATACTTTTCATTTCCAGGAGCTCTTTCTTTCTCTCTGATTTTTTTAATTGCATTGATTCTCATTTTGTGGATGCAGTAACTGATTTGAAGATGTAATTTCTGGCTTCTCTGATGTCTTCTTCCACACTGCATTTTCCATGACTCCCCCAGATTCTTTTCCCACTTATTTGTATGTTTTGGTCTCTGTCTTCCTTGTTGGAGGCTTTCTCCAGGTGTCTGATGACCCTTGGCTGTTCGTCTATCAGAATTAGGTACCAGAAAGCTGATTGGAGGTTCTACGTGTGGCGCCTTCACTGCTGGCCCAGTTCAGTCTCTTCTGAGGAATCCCCCTCTCCCGCCTGGGTGTAGTGATTCCAGGTGGGTGGGCTGGGAAGCAGGCTGGTCTCTGCTCAGAATGAGGACTTCCTCCCACTTGCCCTCAGTCTGGTCTGTGCCTCACCCACCCTCCTCTCTGCCTGGTGGCCCCTCAGGCATAATCCTCTGGTTCTATAATAGTTCTCCAGAAACTTCTCGTCCTGTGTCCTGTAGGAATGGAGACAGCTCTCTTTTAACATGTATTATTTATATGTTCTTAGCAATATGACTTTCATCCTTTCTCTTGGCTTGTCCTCCTAACTTTTACTTCTTACTTCTGTAGTTACCTCAGCTTCCTAGAGACTGAGAATCCTGTAATAGTTCTCTAGGGCCGCATGGCAGAAGATCACAGACTGGGGACGGAACCAATAGACATCTATCGTCTTACATCCCTGGAGGCGGGAAGGCCACGGCCGGCAGAGCTGGGTTCTCCCGAGGCCTCTCTCCCGGCTTGCCAATGGCCGCCCTCTCGCTGCCTCTGCACGGTGTCACTTCCTCTTCCCGCAGGAACGTCAGTCCTGGTGAATTACAGCCCACCCTAATGGTCTCTTTTTTAAGTCATGGTAAGGTACACATAACAAAATTTATCTTCTTAGCCATTTTTAAATGCATAGTTCAGGGGTATTAAATACCTTCAGAATGGTGGGCAGCCATCGCATCGCCCCCATCCATCTCCAGAAAGCTTTTCATCCTGTGGAACTGCAACTGTGTCCCCATTAAACACTAACGCCCTCCCCCTCCCTCTCCCCCAACCCCTGGCACCGTCCTCCTACTCGCTGTACTGCTCTAAGGATCTCCCGTAAGTGGGGTCATATAGTAATCGTCTGTTTGCATCGGGCTTATTTTTCTTAGTATGATGTCCCCAAGATTCATTTGTGTTATAGCGTGTGAAGGAATTTCCTTCCTCTTTAAGTCTGAGGTACGGTCAATGGTATGGATGGACACATTTGTTTCATCCATTTACCCTTCCACGGACACTTGGGCTGCTTGCACTTCTTGGCCGTTGTGTGAGGGCATATACCTGCTTTCGGTTCTTTTGGGTACGTGCCCAGAAGTGGAATTGCTGGGTCATATGGTAATTCTATGCTTCATTTCTTGAGGAGCTGCCAGACTTGCCCAGAGTACACAAGGCTTCCTGTTTCTCCACATCCTCTCCAGCACTTGCTGTTTCCTGGTGTTTTGTTGTTTTTTGTGATAGTGGCCATTCTAGTGGGTGCACGCTGGTACTCAGTGTGGATTTAATTTGCATTTCCCTCATGATCCATGATGCTGAGCATCTTTTCATGTGCTCATTACCTGACAACCTCCTTGTATCTTAATTATCTCCTTAAACTCCATGTCTCTGAGTACAGCCACATTCTCAGGCTTCAGGGGTTAGGACTTCAACGCACAGATTTGGGGGGAGCATAGTTCATCCCTAACAAATGCCACTAGCTATAACTCTTCAGAGCCCAGCTAAAACAGATTTTTAAAAGTGATAGTTCTGGTGCTGTTAGTGACGTAGGGAAAATAATCTTTTCTGAGGGCAGTTTACCAAAAACCTTTCGAAAGACCTTCCTTTTAACCAAGCCATTTCATTCTAGGAGTTTATCCTGTGAATATAACTTACATTGTGTAGAAAGATTAGCTGTCAGAGATAAGAACTATTTAAGTGTCCTGCAGAACGGGGTTGGCTTGTAATTTCCGTGACTGCGCAGCACCCACGTGTTGGACTAGTGGCGGCCATTATTAATAACCTAGAAAAGCTGGAGATGGGTTCAGGATACAGTGTAAACTCAGGGAGGTTCCAGAACATCGTACACCCACCTGTGCCACGATGCTGCTGCCCTGGCCCATGAGCTGGGTGACCCTGAACCAGTGTTCACCTCCAGATCTTCCTTTTCTACATCCCTAACACCCAGAGATGCCCTGATGAGGAGAGCTCCCTTGGGGCTGTGACAGTTACGGGTCACCTGGGCATCTCTGGCCATCCCGCTTCAGTAGGTCAGAGTTGGGGCCTGGGAATGTGGGTTTTTCTTCCCTTCTCTCTTTTTTAAGAAATAGAAACACAACCAGTGACTTCCATCTTGTCTTTGGGGACATTTGGGAAGCAGTAACTTCCTCATGGTCATTTCACAGCCCTGCCCGGCCTGGAGATGCTGGGGTCGGCCCTTGTGGTGTGAAATGGCTGCGTTGGTCTTTTCAACTCTGGACAAAGTGCATTCTGACATTTGTGTCCACAGACATGGGAAAAACCACTTCTTGGTTGAACTGCGAAGCAAGAGAAATAATGGAGTGTTGTTTGGTGCGTCCTCGCAATGGTCAGATGTCCCCTCTGACCACTGTCTTGGGCTTGGAACAGATGAGATGGGAAGGTGGGGGCATAGGTAGCTTGGTCACCTGTGAA
Organism: Glossophaga mutica; assembly: GCA_039655065.1. NCBI lineage: Eukaryota > Metazoa > Chordata > Mammalia > Chiroptera > Phyllostomidae > Glossophaga > Glossophaga mutica. Next base: position 30,551,166 of record CM077315.1, read on the forward strand.
AAACTGGGCCTAGAGCTTTGTAAATGCCATTGTTACCCTCAGGGTGATACCCTTCAACATGGGGTTCTCACTGCCCAGTCTAACACGCGCCTGGAACCTGGTGCTGCGAGAGAACCCGAGGCCATTTCATCAGGCCAGCATCTCCAGCTGATGCTTTCCCAGCTCTGGAGGCCGGCGCGTAGTGAGGCTGCAGACCACCAGGCCGGTCCTCTGGGCCTGTGATGAAGGCTTCAGAGGAGGAAAACAAGAATGCGTGTGAGTGAGGCTGGCTCTTAGCTGGCTGAGCAGCGTGGGCCAAGCTGGCCAGACTGTGCTCCAGCCCAGAGCTTTGGTTTTTAAATCCGGACCCAGATGTCTCTTGAACCAAACAACATTGGTGCCCACGAAAGCTGGGTACTATGCCAGGTGCTGGAGTGCAACTCGAAGTGGGGTCCCCAGAGTATAGTGTCAGCCTCACCTGGGAGCTCATTAGGAATGCAGATGCTGGGGGACACCCACCCTGTGGGGTCATAAACTTGGATTTCAACTCGCCTGGTGGGGGACGCTGAAGCTGTTCAAGTGAGAGGCCCATTGGTGGTCTCGTCTCATCTGTTCTTTCTCACTGTGTAGATCATTCTAGTTGGCATTTGACAGGCGAGGTTTGTTTCCTCACCTGAGATCACTCAGATCTCCTGTCCAGGTCCGGGTGGCAGGGACCTCCACCCACGCCCTCCTCAATGAGAGGGAGAGAGAGAGAGAGATAACGTGAGAGAGCGGGCCCAGCGAGGGTGGGCACAGAGACCCCGGAGCCACCCTGTGGGCGGAGCCATCCCCTCAGCTGGCTGGTGTTCTTGCTCCAGCTCTTACCCCCGTCCTTGGCAGTTGGGCCATGAAGCTGAGCTGCCCAGGGCAGTCATAGTGGAGCTGATATGGAGAGTGTTTCCGTATGTCGAAATCCATGTTCTTATTGACCTCAGTTAGAAAATCAGAGGTGTGTTCCCTCCGGGGGCAGAAATGCAAACACATGAAGGCTGCAAACTCTGGGCACAATAGGCGTAGCCCAGTCATGCCCAGTGCTTAAGTGCGCACGTTACAGAACGGGAACCGCGCACGTGGGTGCGGTTACCACCGCCATTACGCAGCTGAGTAAACTGTAGTCGGAGGACCCTCAGATGGTGGGCTCTGCTCTTCCCGAGCTCCAGCACCTCTGGGTGCACCACCCCAGCAAGAGTTGATCAGCTCTTCTTTTGTCTTCTTTTAAGAATTTGAAATTATATATACATATTTTTATTGTGCTTTCATTTCTCTGCTACCAATCACTGTATCTTTAAAAAAATTGATATGAAATCTTCATATGTAAAACTAACCATTTTAAAGTGAGCAGTTCAGTGGCATTAATGCATTCACAGTGTTGTGCAAATACCACCTCTATCTAGTTCCAGGCCATTCTCATCACCCCAGAAGGAACCCCGTCTCCGTTCCCCTGCCCCCAGGGCCGGCACCTGCCTGGTCTGCTTCCTGTCTCTGTGGATTCGCCTGTTCAAGACACGAGGTGCTGCCAGGGCCTTTCTCCTCACCCGTCACCCTCATCTGGGCCCAGGGGCTTTCACCCTTCCCAGTGTGAGCTACTCCGTCAGAGGATCTCCAGAGTCACGGAATTTGGGAATAAGTTGCTTAGTGCTTACCCTCACTTCACTGATATGAAAACTGAGACTCGGAGGCTGTGGTTTGTCCTGGTCGCTCAGCTCCTCAAGGACACGGTTGGGTGGCTCGTGAAAGGCCAGGGTGACATGATACGGGAACTCTGGGAGAGAGCGAGGAACAGCCCGAAGCCCCGATCTGGAGCCGTTGCTCTGCCCGCTCTGTCACTCAGCACAAGCTGAGGTTTGTCTTCGGTCTTTTGTTAGATTCCCTCTGCGCGTTTCCGTCTGGGGGCCCAGGGGACAGTAATGGCGATGTCCAGCTCATGGCGTGGACTGAGAGTGAGGTGCTGTTTACTCCCTGAGGTTTTGATGATGATGATCAGTAATTGTTAACTGACTGTCAATGACCAGCCGGCACTTTACATTGATTACCTCATTTTGTCCGCACAGCCACCTTCCTCCACTTTACAGAGGAGGAAACTGAGGCACAGAGAAGTTAAAGCACTTTCCTAAGGTCACAGATCCAGGAAGTGTGGGGTTGGGGTCCAGACCCTGCTCCTCACTCCTCCATGAGCCCCTGCACCTCACAGCCTCCCCCAGGCCGTGCGTGAAGCCACCTTCACTTCTTTTTTGTGGCAAAATATACGTAACATGAAGTTTACCATTTTCACTGTTTTTAAGTGTACCGTTCAGCGGCATTAAGTACATCGGCGGTGCTCTGCAGCCATCCCCACCACCTGTCTCCAGGACTTTCCCATCTTCCCAAACTGAACTCTGCCCACTCTAAGCACTCTCTCTGCGCCCCTCCCCCTGTGCCTGGTTCTGACCCTTCTCCTTCCTGTCTCCATGAATTCGACTCCTCTAGGGGCTTCATGGGAATAGAATCATACAGTATTTGTCTTTTTGTGACTGACTTATCTCACTGAGCACAGTGCCCTCAAAGTTCGTCCATGTTGTAGCCTGGGTCAGAATTTCATTCCTCTTTAAGGCTGAATAATACTCCGTTGTACAGAGACACCGAATTTGTTTGTCCACTGCGCGTTCGCTCTTTAACCTTCATTCCATCCTTATCTATAAGCGCTGCCTCCTTGAGGGGAAGCAGAGGTGCTGGGGGCAGGGTGGTTAGTCCCTGTCCTTTGCAGGGATCCGCAGTTTGGGAGGGGCCTGCCTAGCACCCCTGTCTCAGCAAAACCCTCGGTGTCATCTTAGGAGGTCCCAGCTGGGGTGACCATATTCAGCAGAAATCCTAGGGTGCCCAGCTACATTAGAAGTTCAGATCAGCAGTCTGATCTTCTCTAGTGTAAGTATGTTACACATGCAGTGTCCCCTAAAAAAGTATTCGTTGTTCATGTGAAACTCAGATTTAACTGGGCGCCCTGTATTTTATCTGGCAGCCCGATTCCAGCTCACAAGTAGAAGGGGCAATAAGCCAGGGTGAGCTTAGGAGGCAGAAGTCCTTACAATGGTAGCCCCCCGCTGGCTGGAGGGGGGGCTGCAGGAAGGCCACCATCCAGGCAGCAGTCTGGTCTTGTTAAAGGGCCAGGTTCGCACAGGCCACCTCGTGCCCAGGCAGGGCAGAAGCCACCAAGCTGCAGAGCAAGGTCCCAGGATCCTTCTCATGACCCCAGACCGGGGCAAGCCTTGGAGTCTCCACCCAGCACGGCCACGCTGGGATGCTGAGCCGCACAAAATCAGCCACTGCCTTTGCCTGCTGACTATCCTTTCCTGGCGGTCAGACTGGCTGATATGGGGGGGGTGCAGGTAGGGGGCGCTGTGGGGCATGCAGGTGCAAGGCCTCCTTGGAGAGGAGGTGCTCACTGCTGCCTGAGGCAGGAAAACCCTTGGTACGGGCAGGGGTGGGAGGAGGGAAGTGGGTGCTCAGCATCTTCCCCCAGTCAGGGGTAGCTTCCTGTGTTGATGGCAGTGGACCCCCTCTTTACCTTAGCTGCCTCATCCTGTACTGCCAACCCCAGCTTCCAGGGTCAAGAAGTCCGACCCCCTCACCTCAGGGTGGGGTGAATTCCGTTCAGCTCCCCATGCCATCAGGCTGAGGCAGCGGTCCAGCTGAGACCACCTCCTCTTGGCTCCTCCCTGCCCTTCCAACCCCCTGTGCCCCCACCCCCAATGAATCATGTTCACACGTTCCAGGCTCCACTCCTAGAAAGCACCTGGGTCATGCATCACTTTTTAAATCCCACAAACGGAAAGGTCGCCAGTTTAATTCCCAGTCAGGGCATGCGTGCCCGGGTTGTGGGCCAGATCCCTAGTTGGGGGCATGCGAGGGGCAACTGGTTGATGTTTCTCTCTCACATCAATATTTCTCGCCTTCATGTTCTCCCTCCCTTCTCCTCTCTCTAAAAATAAATAAATAAATAAAATATTTTTAAAAATGGACAGGCTGTTTTCTGCTGGAGCAGAGGGCACTCTGGTCTTTGTCTGGGGCCCTGGCCAATTCTGGGCTGTTTGTACATCCTCCTCTGAGTCCTGGGCTCGTGTTGCATAGAGAATGAGGTATCCAGAATGCAAGGCTCATTCCCCCTGGAGCATGTAATCTGGGTGAGCAGGGAAAATGCACTCAGCAAACGTGGAAGAGCCCAGGCACTCTCCTGAGTTTGCCCACGCAGTGTTGGACAGATGCCCCGAGGCTGTGGGTGCTTGGGGGGAACACTGTGGGCTGGAGTGTTCCACCAGGCTGTGTTGAGAAGGGGGTGCAAGCTGGGCTGGGTTGGGTGTGATTTGAATGGTAGGGTGGGGATTTTGAGTAAGAACAGTCTGTAGGTGAGGTCTCAGAGACAGAAAAGTCCATGAGTGGCCAGGACCAGTTCTGACTTGGGGATGATGGCAGTATGGAGCGGTGACAAGTCAGTGACAGGTCATGTGGGACCATGTATTGGGATTCCACACTGAGTTTGGATTTTACCTCCAGTACAGGACACATAAATAAGGGAGATGGCCTGGGTGGGAGACAGTAGGGAGTAGTGGGGGGTGGGGCAGACTGGAAGGGGTGTGCCTATCTAGTGGAAGCAACTACTGCTGCACTCCGGTCCATTTTGCTAACTGAAATTAAAGACCCAAGGTTGCCAGGTCTTGTACTTTTTAGGAGAAACAAGAAAATTGAACTTTTATGTGAAATCTCTTGACTTTGAAATGTTGGCTATTAATTTCAATTTTTTTTAATGAAAGTGCTGTGTGTGACAATTAAAACCTGTATAGTGGAAGGTTTTAACCTCTGAGCCTCTGGTTCACAGCCCCCGCTCCAGTGGGTTGGAAGAGTGATGGGACATACCCCACCCCCGTTCTCACCCCAAAACCCTTCCCAGGTGGAGTAAAGGGTCCCCTCATGGGTGTCTTGCTGAGGCCTGGCAATAATTCTAATAACAAGTAAGACAGATGCAGATTGAGGTTTACTTCGTGTATGGCACCATGCTGAGGGTCATTTAATTCTTACAGCAACTTACGGCATGAGGAATTTTAGACTCCTTCTATTGCAGATGAAACTGAGGGTCAGAGAGGTCCAGGAACTAGCCTAAAGCCACAGAGAAACTAAGCTGAGCAAGAAAATGAGCCCAGTTTTGCTGATTTTTTCTTTTTCTTTTATTATGGTAAGATATAGATAACATAAAATATGCCATTTTAATCACTTTTTAAAGTACATTTTATTGATTATGCTATTACGGTTGTTGCAGTTTTTCCCTCTTTGCCTCCCTCCTCCCAGTAACCGCCTTCCCCCCAGCAACCCCCCTGCTTAGTTCATGTCCATGGGTCACATGTGGAAGTTCCTTGACTTCTCCATTTCCTATACTGGTCTTAACCTCCCCCTGTCTGTTTTGCTCCTACCACTTATGCTTCATAATCCCTGCTCATTTCCCCCATTCTCCCCCTTCTCCCTCCCAGCTGATAACCCTCCAGATGATCTCCATACCTATAGTCTGTTCCTGTTCTGGTTGTTTGGTTAGTTAGTTTGTTTGTTTTTAGATTCGGTTGTTCATCATTGTGAATTTGTTGCCTTTTTAATGTTCATGGTTTTGATCTTTTTCCTTAAATAAACCCCTTTAACATTTCCTGTAATAATGTCTCAGTGATGATGAATTCCTTCAGCTTTACCTTGTCTGGGAAGCACTTTATCTGCCCTTCTGTTCTAAATGATAGCTTTGCTGGACAGAGTAATCTAAATTGTAGGTCCTTGCTATTCATTTCTTTGAATACTTCTTGCCAGCCCCTCCTTGCCTGCAAAGTTTCTTTTTGGAAATCAGCTGATAGTCTTATGGGAACTCCTTTGTAGGTAACTAACTGCTTTTCTCTTGCTGCCTTTAAGATTCTCTCTTTATCTTTAACCTTTGCCATTTTAATTATGATGTGTCTTGGTGTGTCCCTCTTTGGGTCCGACTTGTTTGAGACTCTCTGTGTTTCCTGGACTTGTATGTCTATTTCCTTCACCCAATTAGGGGAGTTTTCTTTCATTATTTTTTCAAATAAGTTTTCAATTTCTTGCTCTTCCTCTTCTCCTTCTGGCACCCCTATGATTCAGATGTTGGTACTTTTAAAGTTGTCCCAGAGGTTCCTAAGACTCTCCTCATTTTTTGAATTCTTGTTACTTCTTTCTGTTCTTGTTGAATGTTTATTTCTTTCTCTTGTTCCAGATCGTTGATTTGAATCTAGGCTTCCTTCCTTTTACTGTTGGTTCTCTGTGGATTTTTCTTTATTTCACTTACTGTAGCCTTCATTTCTTCCTTTATTTTGTTGTTGTACTCAATGAGTTCTCTGAACATCCTGATCCACCAGTATTTTGAATTCTGTATCTGATAGGTTGGCTATTTCCGTTTCATTTAGTTCTTTTTCTGGGGTTTTGTTCTGTGCTTTCATTTGGGCCACATTTCTTTGCCTCCGCAATTTGGCAGCCTCCCTGTGTTCTTTGTATTAGGTAGAGCCACATTGACTCCCTGTGTTAGTAGTGTGGCCTTTGTAAAAAAGGAACCTGTAAATTGTGTGGGGCAGAGCCTTAGGCAATTGCCATAGCAGGGCAACCTGCTTCACCACTTTGTGGCTGTGTGTGTGTAGGGAGGTGGCGGGGCACTCAGAGAGGGAGCAATGCCTGGCTTCTGGAGTTTTTCCTGGCACTCACCCCATTTCCAGTCACTTCACCCACTTTCCGTATGCAATTGACAGCCTTCCAGCTGCTGCCCTGGGGTTTGCATATAGTTTAAGACTGTGCGGGCCCTTTTCCAGTGCTGGAATCCTGGGCTCTGTGGTCTGGGCTGGGGTGGGGATTGCTTGCTCCCAAGGTGTCCCTCCCAATTTTTATCCACCACACGTGAATGTGGGACTGTCCGTTCCTCCACCTTTCCATGCCATCTCTGCGACTCCGCCCCTCCTACCCATTTGGATGAATGTGGCTTCTTTAAATCCTTGGTTGTCAGACTTCCATACAGCTCAATTTTCTGACAGTTCTGGGTGTTATTTGTTTTTGAGATCTGGTTATAATTCTTTCCATGTTTGCACAAGGAGGTGAAGCATGTCTACCTATGACTCTACCTTGACCAGAAGTCCCCCATTTGAATCACTTTTAAGAGCACAGTCCAGAAGCATTAATTACATTCACTGTTATGCAACCATCACCTATATTTTCAAAACTTTTCCATCACCTGAAACAGAAACTCTGTTTCCATTAAACAACTCCCCATTTCCCCCTCCCCCAGCCCTTGGCAATCACCATTCCATTTTCTGTCTTTATGAATTTAACTACTCAGTGTAATAATAAACATAATCTTATAGGTTTTGCCCTTTTGTTTCATTCAGCATAGTGTCCTCAAGGTTCATCCACGTTGTAGCATATGCCAATTTTTTCCTTTTTAGGGGTGAATAACATTTCACGCCATGGATAGACCCCACTTTGTTCATTCATTCATGGGTCAGTGGGCATGTGGGCTGTTTCTGCCTGTTGGCTGCTGTGAACAGTGCTGCTATGAATCTGATGAGTATCTCTTCAAGTCCCCACTTTTGATTCTTCTGGGGATGTCAGGTCTGCCCATTTCAATTGGGGATGTCAGGTCTGCCTTAAGGTCTCCAAGCAGTTAGATCCCCATGCAGTTAAAGGTGTCCCCAACAAGTGCTCTTCCAAACTCTTCTTAGATGCCTCTGGCAATGGGGAAGTTACTACCAGCAAAGTGGCCTCTTCAGTACTCAGTTTGTGGCCCAGATCTGTGTCCCTGTAGCTGCCGATACGCTTCTTCTTCCTTCTCCCAGTCTTTTCTGGGGTGGCCTTCTGCCCACACACAGGGGGAGCGCTCCACTTTACTCTTGACTCTGCTCCTGTCTGTACATCACAGACTATTAGGCCTCTCTTCCCCCTCCCCGACGTCCAAGGGAGAGAAGAAAATGCAACTGTGGAAAGTAGCTTGGATGTGTCTTTAAAAACAACCATTGGTGATAAAAATCATAAAAATGCACATGGCCTGTCAGCCTCACTGTCAGCCTGACTGTCAGCCTCACCAAGTTGTCCCAAGACAGAGAGGACCGTGGAGGCTCTGTCCACCATATAAGGTGCCCCTCCTCCATCACTGTCTTGGGAGCTCACCTTGTCTCCTTTGTCTCCACAGGGACCTACCAGGGCCAGTGGGTTGGAGGCATGCGCCAAGGCTACGGTGTGCGGCAGAGTGTCCCCTATGGCATGGCGGCAGTCATCCGCTCGCCCCTGAGGACGTCCATCAACTCTCTGCGCAGTGAGCACACCAACGGCGCCGCACTGCACCCGGACGCCTCCCCCGCGGTGGCCGGCTCCCCAGCTGTGTCCCGAGGGGGCTTCGTGCTGGTGGCCCACAGTGACTCTGAGATCCTCAAGAGCAAGAAGAAGGGGTTGTTCCGGCGCTCGCTGCTGAGCGGGCTGAAGCTGCGCAAGTCGGAGTCCAAGAGCAGCCTGGCCAGCCAGCGCAGCAAGCAGAGCTCGTTCCGCAGCGAGGCCGGCATGAGCACGGTCAGCTCCACGGCTAGCGACATCCACTCCACCATCAGCCTGGGCGAGGGCGAGGCCGAGCTGTCGGTCATTGAGGATGACATCGATGCCACCACCACTGAGACCTACGTGGGCGAGTGGAAGAACGACAAGCGGGCGGGCTTCGGTGTGAGCCAGCGCTCCGATGGGCTCAAGTATGAGGGCGAGTGGGCTAGCAACCGGCGGCACGGCTATGGCTGCATGACCTTCCCCGATGGCACCAAGGAGGAGGGCAAGTACAAGCAGAACATCCTTGTGAGCGGCAAGCGCAAGAACCTCATCCCACTGCGTGCCAGCAAGATCCGAGAGAAGGTGGATCGGGCAGTGGAGGCGGCGGAGCGGGCCGCCACCATTGCCAAGCAGAAGGCAGAGATTGCGGCCTCCAGGTAGGAGAGTGCGGAGGTGGCATGGGGCAGCAGCGTGGTTCTGAGTTGCCAGCTGGGCCTGATCTAGTCAATCGTGCTGCCTGGTCAAAGGCCTACGCTGGCATTTCTCAAACTATGCCCTTGGGAACCTTGGGGTTCCTCAGAAGTTCTCAGAGGTGAGGCAAGAGGTTCTGGGTCCTACAGCCCCTCCTCCAATAGAGCAGTGTCTCTTTTGTCTGTTTATATGCTGGCATTTAGTGTAAAATCTTGATGAATAAAGAAGTGGGCCATTCTGGTAAGTTGCATAGGACAGTGCCAGCAAAGAGAAAGGTGCATTGCCTCCATGGCCACATTCCCAGCTGGGCACAGCGTCCCCAGCATTGCTCGGATGTGGAAGGAGGGTGGAAGCTGCCCTGGCCACCTGGCCTCCAGCCCAGATTGTCCCTGGGCAGTGGGAGACAGCTGAACAGATTGGCTGTAGGCACCAGGCAAGCCTTGGTACCATGGGCCAGCAGCTGTTCGGAATGGGTTGCTGGACTTACTGAGTTTGGGGTCATCAGGGCTGCAGGACCCTAAGTAGTGAGTCCGGAGTGGATGTGGGTGGGTACCATGTTGGATTCTGAGGTATCCTTGGTGTTGGTGCAGGGATAGGGCCTTTAGAGCTGGAAGAGGGGGTGCCCAGTGACTGTCTCCCTGGGAGCTGCAGCAGTGAGCTCATAGCCTGGATCTGGCCCAGGTGAGGCTGTGGGAGGCTGTGGGAGGCTGTGGAGCACAGGACAAGGCAGGTGCCTGCCATGGGTTGAAGGAAGTTGTCCTGTTGAAATCCAAGGGCTGTCAGGTTGCCACACTCCCGGGTTCTAAAGGAACAACTCCTGCCTGAGTTAACCAGGAGCTGCCACCGTCTGTTTGCTTTCCCGGGTCAGGGTGGGGCCCTGCCATGATGAGGTCCGCCGTGAGAGTCCTGGCACTTGGGGAAAGGGTCTGGGGACTGCTTTAGGTCCCTCAGTGTGCCCAGGCCGGAGCTTCCAGGATGAGTGTCTTTCTGGATGATTCTGTATTCTCAGCCAGGGGCAGGCCCACAGTTACTCGAGGAAAGCTCCCGGTTCTGTTGTGCTCAGGCCTTCCCAACCTCATCACTTAATTAAAATTTTAGCCCATTGGTTCTGGTTGTCAATGACCTTTGATCCATAGTGAAAGGACAGAAATGGTGGCTGCGGTTTGTTGGCAGAATATCCACCACTCACAGCATCTGAGGCTTTAGAGGGAGACAAATCCATTCCAAGAAGCTGACAGAAAAATGGCATCACTACCCGAACACCGAGGTCAAAATTGCTGTGCTCACCTCCTCTCTACTCCCCCGGAAATGTTCAGGCGATAGAAATAAATAGGAGCCACATTTATGACTACTCACCTGGTATTTTAGGATTAGATGAGGTTCAGTAGTTATTTTTTTCCAATATAAATGTAATACTCACCCCATATAGAAAAATTGGAGAGTGGAGTGTGAAAGGAGAAAAGCAACACGAGGTCTGGTCTGATGTGTCACCAGAGACTCTTGTTGGCGTTTTGCCATTTTTCTTCCTTTCAGTGGTTTTTGGGTTTTTTTTTACCTTTTATATTACATTTGTTTTGTTGACTTCAGTGGACAAGAAGTAGTTACAGAGCAGGACATGTCATCGTCAAAGATTTGGGGCCCTGGCCAGGTGGCTCAATTGGTTGGAGCCTCGTCCTGTACACCAGAAGGTCACGGGTTCGATTCCTGGTCAGGGCACATACCTAGCTTGCGGGTTTGGTCCCTGGTTGGAGTGCGTATGGGAGGCAACTGACCAATGTTTCTCTCTCACATGGATGTTTCACCCCTCCCCGCCCTCTCTCTCTCTGTCTCTCTCTCTCTTCCTGAAATCAATAAACGCATCATCAGCTGAGGGTTAAAAAAAGGTTTTGGGTGCTGGTGACAGCTCCCGCCTGGCCTGCAGGTTGGTGCTCTGCCGAGGGTCCGAGGGGCACAGAACTGGTTTGATTTTAGAGTCCAATGACCCGGCGAGTTTGTTCGGACTGAGGAGTTTTCTGACAAACACCACAGAAGTTGGGGTGCTTGTCTCATGAAGGAGCTGAGGTGGTGTTGTGGGCAGAGCTCAGAGTCAGCATACCCAGGGGGCTCCGCTCCTGTGGGGTTTCAGTGTTTTTGAGCCCTCGTTTCCTCACCTGTGAAACAGGAGTAACGGCACCTGCCTGCCCTGAAGGCCTGGGACCTGAGGACAGCCCCCTCCCGGGCCAGGGGCCTCTGGGGGGTGGTGTTCCATGAGGCCGATCAATGAGCAGCGTGGACTAGGAGAGGGCCAGGGTGCTGGGCCAGGGGGTCAAGAGGAGCAAAAAGAAGTCGGGGCAGCGCGGGATCCGTGGCGCATTGGCCATCCAGCCTTGGTGATCCCGTGTCTCCTGGAGAGGCCTTGCTGGTGTGTTACTTCATGGTGGGGGGCACCGAGGGAGGGAGGGAGAGGGCTAAGTCCGGGTCACGGTGTGGAGGGCGTGGCCAGCACCTGGGCCTTGGTTGGGGAGGAGTAAAGCGGGTTCGTGATTGCACTTATCTGCTACACTTGGGGCTTTGGAGCCCCGCCCCTTTGTGAGAACCAGACAGGCGGATGGGGTGTCCCACTCAGTACATACACACACCCCACACAATACACGCACACACTCTCATAATCACCTTCGCAGCACTCACACACACTCGCAGCTCGGACCGGCACACACACGGAGACATGGGCACTGCAGGACGGGCAATGCATAGATGGGACTCAGGCACCGCTGGGGGGATGCAGCCCCTGTGCCCCCTCCGTCTCCTCCTAGGTGGGTCTCCCAGGCCGTGGAACAAAATTGGAGTCTAGCATCTAAAACATGTCTGAGAAGAGGGTAAACCTCAGGCGGCACTGGAACGGCTTCTCAGAGTCTGAGCTCATGGAGCCTGCCGCCCATGTCCAGCCTGGGCTCATCACTGAGATAGTTACCTGGGGGAGACTACCCTCTCTGGGCCAGGTTTCCCGTCGAAGGATGGGCGGGGCAGCACACAGAGCCCTCAGCTCGTGTGGGGCCTGCTGTGTTCCAGTGTCCTCCCCACTGCTCTCCTGAGCCATGCCGGCCCCTCCCACCCTCCAGTCCCCAGCCTCGCAGGGAGCTGGGCGTGTCTGCACATCCACAGATGCCACCTAGTCATGCTGGCCTCCTGGTGCCCAGGGTTGCTCCTTGGAGGCAGGAAGTGACGGTGTCTTCAGTTACCACGTTGGGCATGAGAACGGGCCTTGGTCCAGGCTGCAGGGGGAGCTGCGCATCCTGCATTTTCTCCGTGGGCTTAGATTTGAAACAAAGGAGGAGGGAACAGGCTTCATCCTTGAGAGTGAGGCCAGCAGATGGATGGCTGGACCGGTGTCCCCAAAGCCCCAAGGCCCACCCTCCACTGGAGTGTGAAAGTGGTCCCATGGGGCCCCATGGGTCCTGGCTGGACTCTGGTGTGTCACAGCCAAGAAAGAGACCCCCGGGTGACAAGGGAGCTGTGACCAGCAGGGCATGGGTTGCTGAGCTGAGTCAGAGAGAAACGGTTTGGTATGTCCTCGCCAGAGTGCCGGGGGCCTTCCTTGTGCTCCCAGGAGGGGGATACAGTCTTTCTTGTTAAATGGGGTCCCACACAGTTTGCATTCGGAGAGATGGTCCCATTCTCTCCACGTCACAGAGTGGCCCAAGGCCCACAGCGGCCAAGGGCCAGGGACCGGCAAGACAGCTAAGGGGGAGCCAGGGTGCCTCCTGGGGCAGTGTCTGAAGTGGGTTCCCGAACCCCCGCCACTCCCACCCCCTGCCCCCCACTCCCCTTGCACGTGCTGGAATTGCCTGGGGTGCTCAGACACATGCTGGCCGCCCCGAGATGCCGCGTTCCTGAGCTGCAGAGCCTTACAGATCTCTCTAGGTGATTGTCAGGTGTTCTCAACACCCTTGGGAGGTATGTAAAATGCAAATGGCAGGGCCCCACCTCCAGAGCTTCTGATTGGGTGAGTCTGGGTGTGGACCTGAGAACCTGCATTCCCGAGGACTCCCCATGATGCTGGCACTGCTAGGCCAGGAACCGCTGCTCTTCTCTCACAGGAAGCCACAGGGGAGAGGAGATGCTCACAGATGTGCCTGCGACAGAGGCAGAAGGTGGAGGGTGCTCTGACAGGGTCTTCCGAGGGAGGCCAAGGTAGAAGGGCAGGTGCATGAGGCTGGTTGATCTGGACGAGATGAGATCAGAGCAGAAGGTGCTGCCATTCTTCACCCTCGATGTCCTCCTGTAGGGTCCTCTGCACCCCATTGTGGACCCCCGTTAGTGATGGGCTGTGATGTACCCCATTCTGCCCGGTCACTCAGCCAGGTTAGTCGGTCGGCGCAGACTGTGGCCTGTTTGCCCCTCCCCTTCCATCCTCCCTGTGGGGGCCCTGGACGTTCAGCAGCAACCTGGGTCGATGTCTCAGGCTTGACAAAGGTGTCTGACGCCATGCCCAGAGCCATGGGAGAGCGTGCTGGGGCCCACGGGCTGTGTCTGCCCAGGGCCGGGCAGGGTGTGAAACACACTGGCTCGTTGGACCCTGCGGCCCTGCAAGGGTCCCCTGGGAATCTGGTGGTGTTGCTTTGGCTGGGCCCCCTCTCTCTGCCCTCTCTGTGATTTGTCTCAAGTGTTACTGTGGAGAGATGTCAAAAGGTTTTGCAAAGTGGTCAAACGCTGATGGGAGGAGGTGTTTATTCTCATGCATTGACCCCATTCTGCTGGAACATGAACTTCCCTGACCAGGGGTTCAGAGCAGAGTCCCTGGAGCCTGGGAGGGTGTCTGGCTTAACAGCTTCCAGTCTGTGCAGTAGTTATGTTGTGAATGAATGTGTAACTGCTTAGGCCGCACGTTCTTTCATTGTTGGGGCATTGGCTACTTCCTTTGGTTCTGGGGACCTGGAGGCGTGGCAGTGGCCATGGCCATCGTGGAGCACAGGGTGACTGGGTCAAGTTCACAAGGTTCGGGGGTTGTGACAGCTGAGTGACCAGCTCTTTCCAAGGGACCGTGGGATCCTGCTTGCCCCTTGGTGCCCACAGATTCTCAAGGGTGCGAGGTGGACCCTCCTGGGTCCAGCAAGGCAGCATCTCCCACAAAGTTCATGGGAGAGAGAACTGTGTGCTCCTGAGGTTTAGTCGCAGTGCCCGGGCCCAGACACCCCACAGAGGGGGTCCAAGTCCTGATGCACTGGCATGTTCTGTGACCGTGGGTGGGTCACGGACTCTGCAGAGGATGGTGCAGGTAAACTGCCCTGGGTCCTGCGTTGTGGGGGTCCCACGAGATGGTGTATATGCAATGTGTATATGCCCAGGTGTGAGGGTGAAGGTGAGGATGAAAATTCACCGTGTGCAACCCCCCTTCCCCGTCCCCGGAGGTCTCAGCAGGGGAGCGGGTTGGCTCCTGAACTTGCTCTTCAGGTTGACGGGTGGCTGGAGTGGTGGGGGACAGATAGCCAGAACACACTGTGCAGGATCGGCTCCAGACGCTGCCCATCTCCACCCCCCACTTCTTGGCCCGCCTTCCCTCTGGCACCCAACCTGACGCCTAGAGCTTGGAGCCAGCTCTGCTTCCTGGGAGTGACCACTCGCTGTGCTTGGGGCTGAGGAGGAGGCGGACGTGGTGAGGGGGTGCTGTGCTTTTCAAGGATCTCTTCCCCCTGGGAGCAGCACTGGACGAACATGGATGTGCGAGATGGAAGGAGGGCTGGGCTGGGAGGCCCAGGGCTCAGAGGGCATCTGTCGTCCTGGTGGGGGCAGGAGCCTTCCTGGAGGTGGCCAGCCGGAGGAGGGCACCGGCTCCTGGGCGCTGAGGCTTGCTGGGTCGTCACGGCGGTTGCAGGTCACCTGCCACCCTGTGTTATGATGCTTTGTCGAGTGAGCAGATTGTAGGCAGGTGGAGGCAGGAGGGACCTTGATAGGCATTTAGACGGGAAATGACAAATTCTTGGCATATTGGCACCCATTCCTCCTCCTGCAACCATGGCAGACATGGCTAATTGATTGTTGCACTCAGAATCCTCCCGCTAGGCAGGTAGGCCCTCTGAAGGGTGGGACCATCCCTGCCAGCGCTGTGGGGAAGCGGGCCCAGCGG
Organism: Glossophaga mutica; assembly: GCA_039655065.1. NCBI lineage: Eukaryota > Metazoa > Chordata > Mammalia > Chiroptera > Phyllostomidae > Glossophaga > Glossophaga mutica. Next base: position 30,566,299 of record CM077315.1, read on the forward strand.
GCAGTGTGGCGGAGAGCCAGGCCCCCATGTCACAGGACAGCACCAGGTTTCAGAGCTAGGGTAGACCTCATGGCCGGGGCGCCGCCTCCCGCCCTGCTCCATGTCTCCGCTCCTTCAGACCTGGACCAAATTCAGGGGCCCCCAATCGTAAATATGGGGGTGTTGGCTGGCTCCCTCAAAATGTTCCTTAAAAACAGCGTTGTCCCGGGAATGGGAAGGATTTGGTGTGCAAACCTCAGGCGTGGCCCTCTCGGGGAGGGGCTTCCAAATGCACAGCCGATTCCTGAGCGCCTGCTATATGCCAAGCCCCAAGCTGGTATCTCTGCTGCCAGGTCTCGGGGCACCCTGCCTGTTTGCTGTCAGCTGTCTGTGGTGGCCCCCCTGCTCCTGTGACTCACAGACCCGCAGCAGGCCCGACCCAGAGCCAGGTACAGGGAGACCTGCGAAGAGCCCGGGGTCCAGGTGGAGCCGATCACCTGCCAGCAGATTCCCTGGGGCTCCCTGACTGGGGCATGTTTGCATTTCAAAGGCAACAGGACCTCTGGGGGTCTGAAACTGGGGTTGGGTGGTATTTTTGGTTTAAAAACATTATTAAAATGATAATATGTTCTTGTAAAATATTAAAACAGTCGAACAGATTGGTATGAAGTAACCATGTCCCACCGGGACATGCTCCTGTCCTCACAGTCTGAGGACGACAGTCTTCTCAGACGGTTCTTCAACACGTGTGCAGACATGTATATCGCGCCTGCATGATTTCGTGTTGCAGCGATGGGGCCGCACTGTCCGTGTTGTTTTATCACTTGTTTTTCTTTTCTCCTCACTCATATGAAGGACATCTTTCCATGTCGGCAAATCCAGACCTGTAGGTTTCTCTCTTGGCTACATGACACTATTGCTCCAACCCCTCCTTTGTCTATGAACGTGTCGGGTGCATTGGTCTTTCAGTCTCACGCACCAGGCAGCAGAGACTACCCTTGTCCATGCGCCTTTGCTGCTGATTGGGTATGTTTGCACCGTAATCTCCCAGAGCAGGCACCGCCGGCTGAGAGATGGGTGCATTTAAAGCTTGTGGGAGATGCTGCCACATTGCCTGGCAAAAAGGCTGCACCAATTTGCCTTGTCTGGGAGGGAGAGCTGCAGGAGGAGGTGGTGGGGTTTGTCCCTGAGGCAGGCAGGTAACGGCCCCTAAAGAAGTCCATGTCCTACTCCCTGGAGTCTGTGGATGTCACCTTCCATGGCAAAAGGGACTTTGCAGCAGTGCTTAAATTCAGGGCCGTGAGATGAGGGGATTATGCAGGATTATCTGGTGGGAGGTGAGTTGTAATCCCAAGGGTCCTTATTAGAGGCCAGAGTCGGAGAAGGAGCTGGGATGACGGAAGCAAAGGTTGGAGTGATGTGGCCACAGGCTCAGAATGTGGACGGCTTCTAGCAGCTGGGAAATGGGGGAAACCAATCCCCCCCTAGAGCTTCCAGAGGCAAACATTCCTGCCCACACCTTGATTACGTCTGCAGCAGATTCGGTTTGGACTGCTGAGCCCCAGTGCTATTCGACGATCAGTGTGAATTCTTTGAAGCCGCTGAGCGTGTAGGGACTGACTGCTACAGCTCCACGGGCCACCGTGACTCCACACTCCGGCTGGAAACCGGGCACTGCACTCTCCCCTGCGTGTTCCCCAGGTGTCCCCCTCCAGAATGGGCATGCCCGTCCCCTTCCTGCCACTCGTCCCCAGGCAGCCTGCTCTGCAGTCGAGCTTCCAGGCCCTGTGGAATTGGGCTCTCGTGCAGGGTGCAGGCAGCTTCCTGCCTCCAGGGAGGGCCCACCACATGTCACACTGGGTGACAGCCATCTGTCCCAGCTCTGCCCTCTGGACATAAGAAACAAACAAACAAACAAACAAAAACGAAGAAGGAAGGACTAGGGAGTGGGTGCTCGATCCTGGGAAATGCCCAGGTGCAGGGCCAGCTGAGGGCTCCGTTGGTCGGGGGAGAAGCTGCTGCCTCAGGGCCGGGTGTGCCCACAAACCTTGGGTTCCATCCCGGAGATCCAGGAACTCCTGACCTTGGGCCTGTGTCTAACATCTCCACGGTGCTTCTCGGGGGGCTGGCAGGTGTCAGGGGCTTGGGACCTGGGGAGCCAGGCCCTGCCCCCACCTCCACCGCCTCTGGTCCTTGCCACAGGGTGTCTCACCCTCGAGCATGGGGTCAGGGGATGCAGACTGTCAGATGCGATTAGGATCTGGCCTATTTCACTCCGCGCCACTTGTTAGACAGAATGCACAGAGCCTCTGACTCACCCGCAGGCAGCTTTCCCACTTGGCACTTGCACGGCACCTTGGGTGATGTGGGGAAACTGGGAGCCAGCCCCATGCTGGCTGCATCCAGGAGAGTCCCGGGCCAGAGGTCCCGGGGCCCAGCGTCGGCACAGGTGCTGCGGAGCCTTTAATCTGTCCTCCCCTGAGCTCCCTTCCGTGTAAGACAAGCTGTTGCCTTTTACAAGGCCCTAAGAAAGAGACCTGGAAACGGACTTGGTGATAGGTCCCCAGACTTGTTGACTGCAGGAATTTTTCCTGTAAATCTAATCCCAAGCCCTCCTGTTGCAACTGGGCCCCATTTCTTTTCCATCTTTGAGAGGAATGGTAAGGGGATCTGCTGTTCTTAGCTCTCTGGCCACAGGCAAGGTGCATCAACTCCCCGGGCCTTCATTTTCAACTCTGGAAAATGCGTTGAAGATAGCGCGTGTCCAGTGCGGTTGTCGTGAAGAGTAACGATGTCTCAAGGAAAGGCAAGACCCCTGATTCTGTTTTCCGTGATGAGTTAAAGCAGGGAGAGGTGTGGAGAGGACTCCCCGGACATCAATTCCTGACAGTCACCGAGCCTCAGTTTTCCCACCTGAGTGAAACAGTGCACTCGGTACCTGGGATGGCCCTATCCCCATTGGTCAGATCTGAGAAGGTTGTTTAGTATTATTTACGTTCATTTCGGTCCAGCAGGAAACGATGGTGCTGTGGTAGGCTGCACCTTTGGTCCTGACGTTTCTCCTCAGTGCGGGGCCCACACCCTTCGCCCTGTGACTTTTTGGCCCTCCCACTGGAGGCTTTGGTCCGTGGAATGAGACGGCAATGATGATGTGCCAGCCCCATGCTGAGGTCCGGGGAGGCTGTGTATGCTCATCCCTCTCGTACTCCTGCCAGTGCCGTGACAGCGCGCCCTGGGAAGCGACCCTATCCTCCCACCCCCACCCCACCTTCCCTGGGAATGAGGGACCCTTGGGATGACCCAGATGCACGAGCAAAAAATAAATGATTACTTTAAGCCACTGACCTTGGGGAAGGGGAATTGTTGCACAGGATTATTGTGGAAATGGCTGACCGATGCCGCGTCCGGTGGGTGTCTGCTGGGGGACGGAAGGGGTGTCTTTGCCGTGCTTGTCCCAGCACACCACGGGCTCCAGGGTCATTGGTCCGTTGTGAGAAACTCCTGATCATCTCTGCGTGAGGGTCCTGGGCTGCCATAGCAAAGTGCCATCGACTCGGAGGCCTAGAGCCACAGAAATTTATTCTCTCATAGTCCTGGAAGCCAGACATCCAAAATCAAGGTGTCAGCAGGACCGCTTCCTCCTGAGGCTTTAGGGAGGGATCCTTTCTGCCTCTTCCAGCTCTTGGTGGCTGCAGGCTTTCCTCGGCTTGTGGCCTCATCACTCCAGTCTGCCTGTGCTCTCCTGTGGCCTTCTCCTCTCTGTGTCTCTCTGTGTCTTCTCTTCTGATAAGATCACATCCTTGGATTTAGGGCCCATCCTAATCTAGTATGACCTTATCTTAATTATGTCTGTAAAGACCTTATTCCTTTAAACAAATTTTTTTATTTTATTGATTATTAGAGAGAGAGAGAGGAAGTAGGGGAGAAAGAGAAACATCTGTTTACTGTTCCACTTATTTATGCATTCATTGTTGAGTCTTGTATGTGCCCTGACTGGGGATCAAACCCACAACCTTGGTGTACTGAGATGATGCTCTAACCAACTGAGCTACCTACCCAGGGCAAGACTCTATTCCTAATAAAGCCATACTCTGAGGTTCCCGGTGTATGTAAATTTGGGGATCCATTCAGCTCACTATACTTGGCACACTGCCCCACAGCCAGGCTGTTCCCCGTGGTTGTAAATGCCTTTCTTCCTGTTTCTTCATCTCAGCTGCTCTGCAAATCACAGCTCCTGCGTCTGGAGTCAGGCCTGCCCTCCAGAGAGCATGGATCAGAACTTGCTCACCTGGACAGCCCAGAGTCAGCTCAAGCCCCGTAGCCCACCCTCCCCACCTCACATTTACTTGGTTCTCAGGTTCTCGAATGCTCATACATCATGCCCCCAAGCCTGTGGGCATTGCTCCAGCTTTCATGGCTTTTTGCTGAGCATGAATTTTCCATGAAAAGTGACCTACACAAGGTGAGTATGCGTGTGATGGACTTTGCAGGTAGTTTGGGGAGAAGGAAGAGGGTGTTGTCTCTGTTACTAAAAGAACCTGCTACTGCTTAGAGATGTCATTGTTCCCAAAATGCCCCAGCCACTCTTCCAAGGTGAGGTCCAGGCTTTGTCTGTTGTCATTCTCCCTCCCCAACCCCCCCCCAAGATTCTGCCCAAAATGGCCCTTTGCCTCCAAACACCCCTTAATGGATTCTGCCAGGTCATCCGTCCCAGGTCTCCCTCTGTGAGCTGTCCAATGCCCAGAGAAGTCACACCACTGGAGCATTAAAGTTATGGCTTAAACCCTGCTGGCCTGGAGGCAGGAGGGAGAAACAGAGCAGGTGTGAGAGGAATGAGATGGGAAATGGGAACGTCTGACTGCGTGAGCGCCTCGCCTAGCTTAGTTTCCATCACTTCAAAGATCTGTGTGTGTTGTATGACAGAGCCCCTAAATGTGTACCGATAGGTGTTTTTGAAGACTCATTTAGACCACTCCAAACCTGCGTCTGTAAAATGTGATCCGGCTGCATCAGTCAGGACTCAGTTCAAGCAGCAGGATCACAGCTCAGATGAGCTCAAGCACAAGGCCCTGCATCGGCTCTCATTTCTCGGGTTGGCTCGGGCGCAGCGGGGTCAGGGTTCAGGGAACCTCAGAACTCTGCCTCTCTCTTCCTCTCTTGGTCCAGCTTTCCTCTCTGTGTCAGTTGCATTCCCAGCAGCTTCTGTGCAGACACAGTAGGAAAGACCAGCAGCAGGGTTCCCGCAGAACCCTTACAGCTCCCGGTCCTCGAGGGGGAACGTCTTCTCTCCCCTAGCGCCGTGTAGAAATGACCGGGAAAGGCTCCACTGGCTCTTTGGAGTCACCTGCCCACTCACTGCGCATGAGGGATGGGAATTTGTGATCGACCATGCTGAGTCATGCACCCACCTCAAATGGGAGGGGGCGAGCACAGGACAGACACCCCAACGGACACCCCACTAGGACATGAAGTCAGGCAGGGTTAGTCCCTAACGGGGAACGCCGGGCACACAAACCTCAGAAGGGCGAGGTGTAGAGATTCACATAACTCTCGTCTATGAGAGAAAATGGAAGTGCCTCCAACCCTTTCTTTTTCTCGAGATACATGCACACACCATAAAAATCACCCTGCTTAGGTGTGCTTGCTGTTCAGTGGTTTCCCGTGTACTCACAGAGTCGTGCAGCCATCACCACTATCTCCTTCCAGAGCATCCTATCACCCCCCAAAGAAGCCTGCTCCCCACTAGCAGTCAGTCACTCCTCACCCCGCTCCCCCGGGCCCTTGCAGCTACAAATCTACGTTCTCCATGAATTTGCCTGTTCCGAACATTTCATACAAACGGAATCACACAATAGGTGACCTCTTGTGTCCGGCTTCGCTCCCTCGGCGTAACGTTTTCCGGATTCATCCGAGTTTCCAGGCGGCATGCATCAGAGCCTCATCCCTTTTCTTCGCTATCGCACTGCACTGTGGACAGACGGCCCTTACTTCCCCATTCAGCACTGGCGGACGTGTGGGTGGTTTCCACCTGTGTCTGTTAGGAATAACACTGCTGTGGGCATCCGTGTACAGATTTTTGTGTGGACATGTGTTTTCAGTTCTCTTGGCTGTCTACCTAGGAGTGGGATCGCTGGGCCACACAGCAATTCTAGCTCCAACTTTTTGAGGCACCACCACACTGTCTTCCCCATCGGCTGCCCCATTTTGCATTCCTATCAGCAGGGTGGGTGGCTTCCAGTTTCTCCACGTTCTTGTCAGCACTTGTTGTTGTCTGACTTTCGATTCTAGCCATCCTTGTGCAGGTGCAATGGCGCCTCCTTGTGGTTTGGGTTTTTGTTTCCCCAGTAGCGAGTGCTGTTGAGCATCTTTCATGCGCATGTGTGCTTGTTGGCCATGTGCACCTTTTTTTGGAGAATTGTCAGCAACTTGGGTTTAAATATATGTTTGTGTCCTCTTTACTGTCCCCTGCATTTGCTCTACTCTGACTGGCAGATTCCGAGCCCTCAGCCCCATGACACTGCCCTGGGGAAGCAGTGGGGTTGGTCTGGGGACAGACCTGAGATTTTCTGCAGTTGTCCCCAAGGAGACTCGGTCCCTTCTGCCCCAAAGCCCTGGTGAACCCTTTTTTCAGAGGAGTTAAAAGAGCCCTCACTGGCTTGGGTGCCTTAAGGCTATGAAGCTGCTGAGACCTTGACCCCTTCCTGAACCTCAGGATGCCACCCAGGCACCTGGGAAGTCAAAAGTGTCAGGGAGGCAAGAGGAGGTCTGTCTCACATCTCACCTTGGCCTCTCTGGGCCCCACTCCCTCTTCACCTGAGCCCCTACCCCCAGCCTGGATCCCTAGATTGGGGGAAGAGGATTCTGTAGGTGTTAGAGTCCCAGCTGGGCTACTTGGGCCTCAGTCTCCCCACCTGTGGTAAATGGATAAGAACACCCACTTTGGGGCTGGTGAGAGCACAGTACTTACCATGCGGGGCTGGCTGGAGGTGAACAGTGCACTCAAAATTTACGTCCACCCGGAACCTCAGATGTGACCTTATCTGGAAATGGGTCTTTGCAGATGTAGTTTGTTAAGATGAGGTCATACTCGAGTAGTAACAGGTATCCTTCTAAGAAGGCCTTGAGCCTTGGCTGGTGTGAGGATTGAGTGCTGGCCTGCGAACCAGAGGGTCGCAGGTTCGATGCCCAGTCGGGGCACATGCCTGGGTTGCGGGCCAGGTACCCCAGTAGGAGGTGCATGAGAGGCAACCACATATTGATGTTTCTCTCCCTCTCTTCCCCTCTCTCTAAAAATAAATAAAATCTTAAAAAAAAAAAAAGAAGAAGGCCCTTGAGTCCTTGTAAGAAGGTCATGTGAGGATTCAGAGACACACATGGAGAGGCGGATTGGAGGGATGCGGCCACAAACCAGGGGGCGCCTGGAGCCCCCAGGGGCTGGAAGAGGCAGGAAGGACTGTCCTCTAGAGTCCCAGGTGAGAGCGTGGCCCTGCCTGAAGTTCCTCCGCTCTAACCGGCCCGTTTCCTGCCCGTTTGCTGCAGGGCCCCGGGAGACAGTGCAGCGCAGTGCAGTCTACCCCAGGCAGGCACGGGGCCTGTGCCGGGCACGGTTCCTCCGCTGTGTGCATTTTACTCGTAACCCGGGGTCCAGCGTGACCGTGCAGGGCCAGCTCTGGGCCCACCAACCTGGTCCCCTTCTCCCTCAGGCACAGCTGGTGGAGCCTCCCAGCCTCCCTGTGGTTGGAAAGGACCTTCCCCTCTGGGTTCTCAGCTCCCCAGACACACCTGGCCGCCTTGGAAGCCAGGGAAGAAAAACGGCTCCTGGGTCCTGAGTCGCCGCCACCTGGAGGAGAGCCACTGCCAATGAGGAATATTCATTTATTAAAACAAAAATTCTTTTAATTGTGGTAAAATACACGTCATAAAATTCACCGTCCTAACTGGTTTTAAGTGTACAGTTTAGTAGTGTCAAACACACTCGTGACGTTGGGCAGCCGTCACCACATCCATCCACAGAACTTCTCCCCTTTCCAAACTGGAGCTCTGCCCCCGTTAACCACTACCTCTGCATTCCCAGCCCAGCTTTGACAGCCGTCATCCTGCTTTCTGTCTCGGCCGACTGCCCTGGGTAGCTCTTGTGAGGGGCATCGGACAGTGTTTGACTCCTGTGACTGGCTTATCTCCTTTCGCTAACGTCCTCAAGGTTTGCCCATATGGTAACTTGCGTCAGTGCTTCTTCACTCCTTTCGGACGCTGAGTAATCGTGGTCTGGAGATGCAGCAGTTTTTTATCCATTCATCCTTCGGTGGACACCTGGGTTACTTACACATTTTGGCTGCTGTGAATAATGCTGCCGTGAACGTAGGTGTGCCATTTACTTTTACCAGGTCTGTCCAGAAAAAGTCCAGCCATTGTTAATATAACGAGAACAGTTTGTGCCACATCGATGTAACCTGGCAGCCGAGGAGAGGGGACTGGAATGTGCAGGTGTGAACAATGATGACTGCACTGTACTAGTCAGTGGGGGCAGTAGGGGCCATTGAGTGAGCCTGTGTTCTGTGCGGCCACTGCATTCAAAATGACTGAGCGAGTAGAGCAATGAATCTCCATCAAATCTTGCATTAAACTTGAACATTCCTCAAGAAGGTCATAAGCGAAGATGAACTGTGGGTCTACAGCTATGATCCAGAAATGAAGGCCCAGTCATCCCAGTGGAAGTCGCCTGGTTCTCCACACCCAAAGAAGGCGTGGCAAGGTCGCAGCAAGATCAAGACCATGTTAACTCTGTTTTTTGTTTGGGAAGGTGTTGTCCATCATGAGTACACCCCTCCAGGCCAAACAATTAATAAGGAGTGCTACCTACCTCAGTGTTCTTCATTGGTTGAGAGATGCAACATGATGAAAATGGCTGCAGCTGTGGGCAACTGGTGATTGGCAGCTTCATCACGACAACACACCCACTCACGCATCACGTCTCATGCAGCTTTTTGGCAAAACATCAATCACCCAGGTGACTCAGCCCCCCCACAGCGCATATTTGGCACCCTGAAACTTCTGACTTTTCTCAAAACTAAACTCACCTTTGAAAAGGAAGAGATTTCAGGCTATGTATGAAATTCAGGAAAACATGACAGGGAACTGATAGCAATTCCAGCAAAGGATTATGCAGAGTGTTATGAACAGTGGAAGAGACGCTGGGAGAACCGTGTGAGGTCCTAAGGTGCCTACTTTGAAGGGGACTGAGGCGTCATTGTCCTATGTACAGTGTTTCTTGTATCTTGAATCTTCTTCAATAAATGTGTCTAGTTTTCATGGCACCTGGATGGATACTTTCTGGACAGACCTTTGTATTTTTAATTTTATGTTTACTCTGTATTATGGAAAATTTCAAACATATACAGAAGTGGAGAGAAGAGTCTGGTGAACACCGGAGGACACTCACTTGGCTTGAACTATTAGGAGCTCATGACTCACCTTGTTTTCCTGAACCCTGATCGACCCCTCCCCTCAAGGTTACTGTTTTTTAAAAAATATATTTTATTGATCATGCTATTACAGTTGTCCCAATGTTTCCCCCCTTCCCCCCAGTACCCTCATTCCCGCCAGCAGTCCCCACCTTAGCTCATGTCCACGGGTCATGCATATAAGTTCTTTGGCTTCTCCATTTCCTATACTATTCTTAACATCCCCTTGTCTATTTCGTACCTACTAATTTGTACTACTTAATCGCTGCACCTTTCCCTATTCTCTCCCTTCCCCTCTCAAGTAATAACCCTCCAAATGATGTCCATATCTGTAATTCTGTTCCTGTTCTGTTTGTTTTCTTAGTTTGCTTTTTAGATTCAATTATTGATAGCTGTGAATTATTGCCATTTTAATGTTCATAGTTTTGATCTTCTTTTTCTTATATAATGCCCTTTACCATTTCATATAATAATGGCTTGCTTATGATGAACTCCTTTAGCCTTACTTTGTCTGGGAAGCACTTCATCTGCCCTTCCATTCTAAATGATAGCTTTGCTAGACAGAGTAATCTAGGTTGTAGGTCCTTGTTTTTCATTACTTTGAATATTTCTTGCCAGTCCCTTCTAGCCTGCAAAGTTTCTTTCAAGAAATCAGCTGACAGTCTTTTGGGGACTCCTTTATAGCTAACTAACTGCTTTTCTCTTGGTGTTTTTAAGTTTCTCTCTTTATCTTTAACCTTTGGCATTTTAATTATGTGTCTTGGTGTGGTTCTGTTTGGGTCCATCTTGTTTGGGACTCTCTGTGTTTCCTGGACTTTCATATCTACTTCCTTCACCCAATTAGGAAAGTTTTCTTTCATTATTTTTTCAAATAATTTTGCAATTTCTTGCTCTTCCTCTTCTCCTTCTGGCACCCCTATGATTTTGGATGTTGGTGTGTTTGAAGATGTCCCAGAGGCTCCTCAGCCTATCCTCATTTTTTAAAATTCTTTTTTCTTCTTGATGTTCTTATTGAATGCTTTTTTTCTTCTTTATGTCCCAAACTGTTGATTTGATTCTTGACTTCATCTCCTCCACTGTTGGTTCCCTCTGGATATTTCTTTATTTCACTTAATGTAACTTTCATTTCTGCCTGTGTCTTTTTTATGCTGCTGAAGTGCCCAATGAGTTCCTGGAGCATCCTGTTCTCCAGTGTTTTGAACTCTTCATCTGATAGGTTGCTTATCTCCACTTTGTTTCGTTGTTTTCCTGGAGTTTTGTTCTGTTCCTTCATTTGGGCCATATTTCTTTGTCTCCTCATTTTGGCAGCCTCCCTGTGTTTGTTTCTGTGTATTAGGTGGAACTGCTTTGACTCCCTGTCTTTGTAGCATGGCCTGTTGTAGAAAACTGCACTGGTAAGTTGGATGGGGCAGAGCCTTAGGTAATCACCAGGGTGGGGCACCCTGTGTCACCACTCTGTGGCTCTGTGTGGGGGAGGGCTCGGAGAGGGGACAATGCCATTGCCTGGCCTCTGGAGTTTTGTCTGGGAGGAAGCTGTCTCTTGGCACTCACCCTGTTGACATGTCACTTCAATATCTCCCTGTATGCCACTGGTGCTCTTCTAGCTGAATCCCAGAGAGGGTGAGTCTGCATAAGTTCTAAGTCCATTGTGGGCTATTTAAGAGGAGTCTCTTGAAAATTCTGCAGTTTCTTCCATCGCCCCAACCCCACTGGTTTTTCCAGCCAGAAGTTATGGAGACTTATCTTCCTGGCATTGGAACCCTGGGCTGGGTTGTCTGGTCTAGGGCAGTGATCCCTCGCTCCCAAGGTATCCCTCCCAATTTTTATCCACCACATGTGGGTGTGGGACTGCCCATTCTGCCTCTCTGCACCACTCTGCATTTCCATCTCCCCACCTCTCCTACCCAGCTGGATGAATGTGGCTTCTTTAAATTCTTGGTTGTCAGACTCCCATACAACTAAATTTTCTGACAGTTCTGGGTGATATTTGTTTTGTAGCCTAGTGGTAATTTTTGCTGTAGCTGTGCAAGGAGGCAAGGCATGTTTACCTACACCCCCATCTTGACCAGAAGTTAAGGTTACTGTCTTTAAAAAAATGTTTTAATCCTCACTTAAGGATATGTTAATTGATTTTACGGGGTTGGGGGAGAGAGAGACATCAATCGGTTTCCTCCCATACATGCTCTGACCCAGGACTGAACCTGCAACCTAGGTATGTACGCTGACCAAGAATAGACCCCACAGCCTTTTGGCATATGGGATAATGCTCCAACTAACTGAGCCACCCAGCCATGGCTGCCTCATTTTTAATTATTTGTTTAAACCAGGCTTAACATAAGATCCATATGCTGTCATTGGTTGATGTGTCTCTTAGGTCTCTTTTAAGCTCTAGCTTCCCTCCCTGCTTTTTTCCCTTGAGACAGCTAGGTTGTTTGTCCTGTAGAATTGTCCAGTCCGGGATTTGCTGAGTGCTCAGGGTGTGTGTATATGTTCCTCTGCCCTGAGGATTTCCTAAAACTGGTAGTTAGACCCAGAGGCTTGATCCAATTTCGATGGTGTTTGCTCGTTTGTCTCTGCAAGAATATTTCCTTGATGTGCTGGGTAACTCTGAAGACAGTGGCCACACAGAGGCCTCTTTGTGAAGCCAACAGTCAGTTGTGGTCATTGCCTGGTCCCTGTTTCAGGAACACCTGGATTTGACTGGACATGAACAAGAAGTAAATGTCTGTTTCATCTGAGCCATCATCTGTCATCGGGCCCATTTGTTACAGCCCTTAGCCCAGCCTGACCGATACACTGCTTAAGCTGAAGTCCATACTGTCCCAGTGCCGTGGGGGCTCCCTGCTCCCAGCACCAGGCCCTGCCCTCAGGAAAGCCAATGGGCTCCCTCCAGGCTGCTGGCTCGTCCCCCAGAGCCCAGAGAGTCAAGGCCTCTCCTGGTGCTGGCTTATCCCCAAGCTGTTGCTCCCTCTGTGCTGTTTGGATGGGACCGAGGCCAAGCCAGCCCTGCAGTTCGGCTGAGCAGGATTGCCCCGCCATTCACTTGCCGTTAGTGCCAGGCAGTGACCCAGAGAGGCAGCTGGTGGGCAAGAGACTTGGCATGCAGGCGTGTGAGACCCCTGCATGCCCAGGCCCTGCAGCAAGACTGCCCGCCCCCTCCGGCCCCCAGCCAGGGGAGGGGCCTCTCCTCACTCTTCTCTCCGGCTGCTCCTGATGTTACTGTTTTCCTCCTCCTTTTGTTAAGGAGTCTGGTGAAAAGGCAGCCTCCAGGCCCTCGTACCCAAAGCCACTGTTAATATGCCGGGTGGTCCCTGTCACTGGTACATTTTCCTGTGCGTGTGGAGGTACATGCTTCCACAGGAGGAGTCTGTGTGCTTCTTCTGCAATTCACAACCACCCTTCATTCCAGATGCTTTCGAACATTTGTGTCTATGTGAGACAGAGATCAGTGAGACATAGTGTACTCCTTCCCTGGAGCAGAGCTGCCTTCTCAGAGGTTCTTGATGTAAGGCTAAAGTAAAAATTATGGGCTTTAAAATCATAGGTGTAATATGAGGCTATCTTTGAAAAAAAAAGGCTACAAGTTTATATTTACGCTGAATGAATTTCGGCCCTATGGCTTAGTACCTGTGACTTTCCCAAGTCCCCTCACTTCCCTGTGACGGGGACAACACTGGGCCCTGGCGGACTCACTGGGCCTCTATGGCTGAGACCAGGTGTCCTGGTCCCCTCCCCTACCCTCATAGCAAAGGCGGGAGCCCAGGAGGTCCTCAGGGAGGGCCCAAGGCTCCAGCCTCGAGCCCCCTTGAGTTGGCGCCTGTCCCTTTCTCGGACCTCGACCGCTGGTGCCATGGTCTGCAGGAGGTGAGGTCTGCCGGCCTGCTCTCCTTGGAGGGGAGTTCACGGGGAACCAGGCTTAGGGTGACCACAAGCACATGCACTGGTCACGTGGTGGGTGACCTGCCAACAAGGACTCCTGATAAAGCCCTCCTAGCCCCTTCCTCACCCACGTTTGCCTCTGGGGAAACGTCCCACAGATGAGCCTCTCTTCGTTGCCAAGCACTCAAAGGCTGTGACCCAGCAGTTACTTAGCCAAGGGCCGTGTGGCACTGTGGGGCTGGAAAGGGCTCAGTCGGGGACTGGGGATTGTCACAGCCTCCTCCAGGCCCTGCTCTGCTTTCTCCTTGACCTCTCGGGATTCCATACCCCGCGGGAGATGGGGACCCCCACTGCTGCCCGGTGTTCTCAGCCCCTCCGGCCACCCCCACCATCCGGCCACCCAGCCGCAGCGATGAGCTTCCTAGGAGCATGGTCCATATGATGGTCACACGGAGACTGCCACCCCAGGCCGACCCTGCCCCCTCCCTGCTCAGCCACCTGACAGAGCTGTTTCTCCTCCAGCCTCAGTTTCCCTATCCATAGAACAGGAGTCAGGTCTGTTTTACCTTCCATTTCCTGTTTTCCCTAAACAATCATAACTGTTCCCAGGGGGTGACATTCAGAATATTAGTGGCCAGTACACACAGCACCAGGCAGTGGCCCAGCGCTGCCTAGAGAAGAGTATAACTGCCCCAGGTCCACACTTCCGGCCTTGTGGGAGGTCCTGGGTCAAACGAGGTGAGGGGATGTGCACGCACACACCCGCCGCCGAGTACACACTCAGGAACCTCAGCTGCCGCCCCACTGCCCCTCCACACCCCGCCCCCACCATGCTGCACTCCCACCTGCCCATGCAGCCCCTTCGGAGTTGTTCTGGGCGGGGCAGCCGAGGGTGGGGTGCCCTGCTCCACAGTAGAGCCTCGATAGCCCACCCCCAACAGAAACCCCATACTCACTGATAGGGAGTCAGCCCCCACCCCTGGGAACCACACTCTGCTTTTTGCCTTCTGGACATTCCATATGACTGGAATCACACAGTATTTGTCCTTTTGTGTCGCCAGCACCAGCTCTCAGGGTCCATCCGTGTTGCAGCAGGTACTAGACCGTAAACAGCTGTGGTTTCTGTCTTGTCGGCCTGACCGCCTTCCTCGTACGCCGTCTGCTGTGGACTGAACGGTGTGCTCCCCATTCACATGTGCGGCCTGGACCGCCGAGTGCCACTCTCTTTGGAGATGGGGCTTTTAAGGTATAATTTAGGTTAAGTGAGGTCCAAGGGTGGGCCCCTGGCCCTGGAGCACTTGTGTCCTTGCAGGAAGAGGAAAAGAGAACTAGAAGTGGAAGCTACTTCCCGAGGTCACAGCCATTCATCAGCCGAGCAGGACTTGACCCCCAAACTCAGCAGGTCCAGGTGGAGAACTCTGCGTTCTCCGTCTTCTGGGGACACTCAGGGGCATTAGGACAAGGATTCGCTCACTGTGTCTCTGTCTCCGTCTCCTGATTGCTCTCTGTCTCTGACCGTATCTCTGTCCTTGTCTCTCTGTCTCTGTCTGCCCCTCTTCCCATCCCTCTGTCTTGTGCGTGCTGACACAGACCCAGGGGACAACTGGCAAGGGAGGATGGTGAAGGAGAAGGGAGGACTTCCAGGTGGCCCCACATGAGGGCATTGGCAGGCCGGGAGGTGGGGTGCAGGGCCATGCTCCCACCATGGGGGGCGCTGGACAAGCCAGCTTCGCTTCCTCACCCCTTCCTTCTCCAGGCTGCCTGCTTGGGGCCTGATGACAGGGTTGTAGGAAGGTCTGAACCCTCACCACAGGGTGGGCAGGCAGGCGGCGTACAGTCTGGGCTTGCTGCAGGGGCTGGTACGTTGCTGTCTGCCCCCGACAGCCACAGGTCCCTCCCCTTTCCGACTGAAGCTCCCTCCTAGTTATTTACCCTGCAGGCGGTGTGACTGGCTGGTGCCTGCAGGGTCATTACAGGAAGTGTCGGAACTGGGAGTGATTACAGCAGGGCGCCACAGTCACCGAGACCTCAGTTATTGGTTATCACTGGCACTGGCCAAGGTGCCAGGCTGAGACCCTGCGGCCAAGGCCTGAGACAGCCCGCCCTGCGTCTGGAGCTGCTTCTGGTTTAGCGTAGCTGTGGAGCAGCTTGGGGAAGTGGCCGCGCCTTCTCTGGTGGGTGGTCTCCCCAGGGCTGTGGGCTGAGAAGGATTCTGAGGCCAAGTCTGGGTCGGTGGAAGGGCCTTGATTGATTAGCAGTGCCTGTCAGGGGTGTACAGGACAGGGGTCACCAGG
This sequence comes from Glossophaga mutica, assembly GCA_039655065.1. Taxonomy (NCBI): domain Eukaryota; kingdom Metazoa; phylum Chordata; class Mammalia; order Chiroptera; family Phyllostomidae; genus Glossophaga; species Glossophaga mutica. Next base: position 30,581,912 of record CM077315.1, read on the forward strand.
AGGGGCACGCTTGCTCACCCCTTGGCTGCCCCTGAGGAGGGGCCTGCAGGGGACAGCTCAGGTGCTCCGGCTGCTGAGGTGAACCCCAGAGTGCGCTGGGCACCCTCTGCGGCCTTTGGTAGCTATGGCATCTTTGTTCTCAATTGTTTAAGTTGTGGTGAAATACATATCACAAAAATGTTTTCCTCTAACCACAGTTAAGTGTCTAGTTCAGCAGTATTAAATCCATCCATAATGTCGTGCACCCATCACCACCGTCTACCTTCAAAACCTTTCCATCTTCCCAAACTGAACCTCTGTCCCCATTAAACACGAATTCCCCATTCCCTCCTCCCCCAGCCCCCGGCAGCTACTGTTCTGCTTTCTGTCTATGGATTTGACTCCGCTGAGAGCCTCGTGAGTGGAATTGCACGGTATTCGTCCTTTTGTGTCTGGCTCATCTCATGAGCATCACGTCCTCGAGGTCCACCCAGGCCGTAGCCTGTGTCAGGATTCCCTCCCTTTCTAAGGCTGGATTCATTCCACTGTGCGTAGAGGGTAGTTTGCTCCTCCACTCATGTGCCCGTGGAGACCCGCCGCTTCCACGCCTCAGTTGCTGTGAGTGGTGCTGCTCCGAACGCGGCTGCACACACACATGTCTCTGAGGCTCTGCTGTCGATTCTCTCGGGTGTGCGCCCAGAGGTGGAATCGCGGGGTCCTGCGGTAATTCTGTGTTTAATTTCCCGAGTTCTCGCCAGACTAGTTCCACCGTGACTGTAGCAGTTCACATTCCCACCAACAGTGCAGGAGGGTTCTGACTTCTCCACGTCTTCGTCAACACTTGTTATTTTCTGTTTTGTTTGTTTGTTTTTGACAGTGTCCATCGTAGTGGGTATGCGCCTGCAGCATTTTGTGCCAGCCTCTGTTACATCTAGGTTTCCCGACGCAGTAGAAGGCACCACTACCCGCCCACCTGGGCAGGCCAGAAACCCGACACGCCCCGAACCCCTGCCTCCTCCAGGCCCAGCCAGCCCCTGCTCAAGCCCTGCTGGTTCCCTGCGACTGTGCCTACAGGGTGGCACTCGTTGCCTCTTCCCTCCCATGGGTCCCCTCTTGCTTCTCTTCTCTCTGCCCCCACCCACGCTCCTCCCGCAGCCCGCAGCAGGCTCCCTGTTTCCCGGCTCAGCACCGTCAGCGCTTCCCAGCAGCGTGAGGAGGGTCCCGGAGCCCTGGTGGTGTCTGTGGGGTGGGACTGACCAGCCTCTTCCTGGCCCCTCTGCACCCCACGCACCCCCACTGCAGCTGTGCTCTCAGGCTTGGTGACCCCACCAGCAATGGCCCCACCTGCTGTCCTTTACCTGTGGCCCAGTCACTGCTTCTTTGGGAGTTTTCCGGACCCTCCCCAGGCCATGTGAGGCGCCCCTTCTCAGAGTTGCCACTGCCTGTCTGCTAGGAGTTGCCTCTCCTAGTCTGTGAAAGGCCTCAGGGCGGGGGGGGGGGGGGGGGGATAGGGGGGTGGCGAAGTCACGGGAGGCCAAGCTGGCCCCGCCTCTCCCCTTCTGGGCCATTCCTCCCTGCTTTGCGGAGAGGCCTTCCCAGGATTCCTGGAGGCGGGGAGGGCATGCAGTCCCATCCTCCACTTGTTGCTCCGAAACCCTGGGCAATGCTGAGCACGGGGAAGGATCACGTCTGCACTTACGCTAACCTCTACACGGAAGTGAGCATTTCCCCGGTTACAAACCCCGGCCCCAGTGGCAGCACCAGGGCCCGCGACTTTGCCACAGGACCAGCCTCGGACGGCATTTTCACACCCCGAGGTGCGGTTCGCCCAGCCCAGCTCCTGAATCACCCTCGGCCGACTGCTGCAGCGCTTCTGCTGCGTTCATTCTCCAAGAAGCGTGACGTAGCGTGGCTCACTCACAGTGCGATCAGTGAACATTTTGGAATAATCGATTTCCTCTGTAACTGCACGTGCCTTATTTTACGTATTTCAAATGGTCGTGGGACGGCACTGGAAGTGCCTACCCCCGGCGCAGTGAAGCTCACGGGCTCGAGAGCTCAGGCTCCACCTGTACTTCCCTGCGTTAGGGCCGGCCACCTGCGCTGCGGGGCCAGCAGCAGCCCTGTCCTGGGAGGAGTGCCACGTGGACCAGGGATGGGGCAAGAGAGGTGTTGTGGGTGAGGATCTCAGTACGAGGCACCTGGCCACGAAGTGTTCTGTCACCATCTGAGGTCCAGGTGAACCAGTGGCCAGTGGTTTTGGAACTGAATCCAAAAGGCCAGTTGGAGGGATTTCCCCCGCCGCCTGATTTCACAAGGCACAGGTCCGATTTCTTGAGGCCATCGACCCTTGAGGCTGGGTTAGTTCTGGGTCTGTTTCTGCTGTCCTGGCTCAACTTCTGGAGTGTTTATAGGGGGAACAAGGTCCTGTGGGGTAGATAGGGCAGGAGATTGGGGTGAGTGAGCCGTGCCGATCGCCGTCAGTCCTGGGTCAGAGCCTAGTTTCTGCCAGGCCCCACTGAGGGTTTGGGGTGAGGGCCCGTCTCTGAGGTTGGCCTTCCTATTTACCTTTTAAATAAAAGTGTTGGTCAGACCCTCATCGCCTTTCATCCGAGGGTCCCAGCGCCTCCTTCTCTGAAATCCACCCTCTGAAGGGCAGCCCCCTGACCTGAGAAGGCCTGTCTCTGCTTAAAACCCTTCTGGGGCTCCCCTGTTGCCTGCAGCGGAAAGCACAGGCCTTTCCCAGCAACTTCCAGGGCCCCTTGGGGTCTGGCACCTGCAGCCCCCAGCCATGTGCCCACCCCTCGCAGCACGCCGTCAGGCACCCGGCCGCGTCCCCGCCTGCCTTCGCACCACCGAAATGCTGACATTAGCCGGCAGTCAGGCGAGGTTTGCTCTAGGTCTGGATAGGCCACAGGGGTGTCCAACCTTTTGGCATCTTGGAGTCACACTGGAAGAAGAAGAGTTGTCTTGAGCCACACATTAAATACATTGAGGCACATAATCACAAAAAAACGTAATGTTTTAATATGCAGTTTTGTGTTGGGCACATTCACAGCCTTCCTGGGCCACACGTGGCCTGCTGGTCAAGGGTTGGACACCCCAGGATAGGGTGATGGAGTTGTTTCAAGGTTGGCTTCTGGATAGCGGTAGTTATATAGTCAGTTCTGCTGCGGTGCTTGTTTTGAAAATGCAGATTGGCTCCGACATGATTAATAAGTGAGGGAACAATTTGGACGTAGCATCATTTGCATGTTTTCTTATGCACGATTTCATCCGCCAGAAACTGGGTGAACATGGACAATGGCAGCAGCGTATTGGGGGTAGTGGAAGAGGTCCAGGTAAAGCCAGGAGGCAAGGGCCAGTGTCACCCAGGTCCCCTCACGCTCGGAAAGCTGACAGCACCGCAGGGCATCCTGGGAGACTGGGGAGGAGAGCCCTAGGACCAGGGGCCTGCCGAGAGCAAAGGGCCAGGCCCCGCAGACTCTGCTCTCTCCGGGCTGAGCAATCTGGGAGCAGATCCCGACCTCCTGGTGTCTTCTTGGGAGCTCACTGGGAGCAAGTCTTTCCCGACATTCCTGCTTCTTTCCTCCAGCTCTGCCCTTTCCTCAATGTATATATGCCCAAAACAATTAGACTTTTTTACAAGAATTTGAACTCCCCAAAACAAGTAGATCCCGGGCTCTTACCCAGGCATTTCCACCGCTTATAAGCCCCTCCTGCATCACCTCTCGGCCACTCCGAGGTTTGAGGTGCAGATCAGTGACGGCTGTAGGGACGGCAATGCAGCCGGGTGCCATACCAGCTCCACGCGAGCAGTGGCCCATCCACAGCGCCAGCTCTCCAGCCTCCCCTGCCCAGGGCTCTGGCTCAGCAGCACCTCCATCCTCCCTGTTTATAATCGTCTCAGCTGAGCTCGACCTGCCATCCAGTTACCGTCCCACTTCACAGAGAGAAAGTGGAGGCAAAGGCCACGAGGCTGGTGCATGCAGGCAGCTGTCTCTGCCACTGAAGGCTAGGCCTGTGTCTCCTCTGCCTCTGTCCCCAGGTGTCTCACTTGGTGCTGGCCACCAGGGGCACAATAACGAGTGAACCAGGGGATCCTTCCTGGAGGCCTGGGAGGGGCCGGTGGCTCAGAGATGCTGGAGCAGCAGCCCTGGCCTCAGCAGCTGGACATGATGGTGCCCCCACCCATAGGACCACCTGGTGGACAGACTGTCACTACTGAATAAGTGACTTCAGCGGAGGCTGGTGGTGGGACAGGAGGGAGCACCAGAGTCAGTAACCCCTCAAAGGTCACCCACATGCCCTTGCTGTCCTCACAAGGCCTGGGCGAGATGGGCGTTAGGATCAGCATCTCACATGTGCGGAAACTGAGACCCCAGGAGTCACGGCACTTGTCAAGAGTCCCACCCAGTGAGTGGGTGGCAGAGCTGGAGTCACACCCAGGCACCCAAGTCCCTGCTGAAACTCCAGGGTCAGCCTTTCCCCTGCCGCAGCCTGCACTTCTGTCCCCTCCAAACGTCCACTGCACAAAACTTGGAGCATCTTGTGGCAGGAGATGTCTCGGCTATCTCTGGGCTCAGCTGGCTCGTCCTAGCTAATAGGTGGCACTCAGCACTTGCTTCTTGCATGGACAAACCAGAGAGCTAGTCACCCACCTTGCTCCCCACCTCAAGTTCTTCCCTCTGATGTGGAGGAGGTGCTGGAGGCGTCATCTTCTGGGGGAGGTGTGAGCTCACTGCAGAGGGGCGGGACTAGAACCTTCTTCCCAGGGCAGCGCTCAGGGCACCAAGCAAGGATGCCCACGCTGGTGGCTGCTCTGGACCTACTGTTTTATTTTGGCTCTGCTGACCTCTAACACTGTTGTCTTCCTCCCTGCCTTCTTCTCGCTTCCGCTCACATCCCCACTGAGCCCAGCTTGCACTTGGCAGACCACATCCTCGTCCCCCACCTTTGATGAGGCCATTTGACGAAGCACCTCGTCTGCTGTCCAGGGTGTTCTGTCCTGAGTTGGAACTTTGATCATCCTGACTGGTCTCAGTGTCGATATCGGGTCTCACCACTGACCCTGACCCCAGGCAGCCAGGCAGCCCATGTCCTCCAGCCTAACTCTCTCCTAAGTGGTGCTGACTGCTGATGTGCGGCCTCACCTTTAATCCACAGATTTAACAGATACAGACCAGGATGCTTGGTGATAGTGGAATTTCAGGTAAACTGACATTAATCTAAGTGTGTCCGTGGTCACCCTCATCTACCTGAGGTGGGCAGCGTTGTTATTCCCATTCTGTAGATGGGGAAACTGAGGTGATCCGGGTTCGAACTCAAGCCATCTGGCTCCAGCCCCTGTGTGCTCCTGTGGCAGCAGGGTAGGCGTCTTAGTCTGCTCGGGCCACTGCAGCAAAACACCACAGACATAGGGCTTAACGACAGGCACGTATCCGCTCACAGCCCTGGAGGCTGGAAGGCTGGAATCCAGGTATGGGCGGGGCGGTGCCCCCTCCAGGGGCTCCTCCAGCTCCTGAGGGCCCCAGGGATCCTTGGCTGTGGCAGCATCACTCCAGTGTCTGCCTCTGTGGTCACATGACCTCTTCCTCCTCTGTCTCAAGTCTCTCTCTGCCCGCCTAATGAAGGACACCCGTGATAGCATTGAAAGCCCAGGTGGACAGTCCAGGATGGTCCTAAGATCCTAATGGAGTCACTCTGGCACTCGGGGTCAGTGCTCCAGGACAGTTAGCAGGTTGCCATCTCTTGTATGTAGCTGTCCTGGGTCGGGGGTTCCGGGTAGGCCTGTTCTGGGCTTGCAGACTCAGCCTCCCCAGAAACACATTTTCTGGGTCCTTTTCAAATCCCAGCCGTTGGCGGCACTTGGGCAGGTGAGTTGGTGAGCATGGCTGAGCCTTAGTGCCTGTCAGTTGGAGTGACCATACCATCTCTCTGTCATGCCAGAGTCAGGGGAGAGTTCACTCGGCACAGAGCATGGCCTGTCATCTGGCTTTGTGTCTGTTACTGCGAACCACTGCTTCCTGTCCTGTGGAACGGGAGAGACTCACCTGTCCCTGCTCGGTGTCTGGAGGGGGTTAAAGGAGCTGATTCAGGCCCAGGCAATGCTCATGACCTAGGGTCCTGTCCTCTCCCTCCCTGATGGAGTAGGGCCCACTCGTTGGCTGTTTGAACAGATGGCCAGTCTCTGACTGTGTCCTTTCGTGGCTGCTGCTGAGCTCCTGGTGCTCTTGATGTTACAGACCAAAGAGCTGGACTCAAGGGCCACCTCCCCATCCCTCCCACTGGGGAAATGGGAAGAGGCTTCCCCCAGGGAGCTGGGCTTGGACCCAGGCCTCCGAGTCCCTACTCTCCTCTGCCAACATGCTGGGCAGCGTTCCTCCAGCCGGCCCCTTGCACAGGCCTGGATCTGGTCTTCAGAGAGCTCGAGACACTTTACAAACAGCTGATTAAGCCTCTCGAGGTCCTTTGAGGTTAAGTTCATGCAGCTCTGCCTTCGGAGAACTGAAAATTAGCAAGGAAATCACTCCCAGCTTCTCTGGATGGACACGAAAGCCTTGAGATGCTGCCGGCGTCTCCCGTCTCATGCCAAGTGGGACAAGGGACGTCTGTAGTCTGCAGGGTCTGCCCTGAGCTCTCACAAGGGTGACGGTGCAGGAAGCAGCTAGCTGTGGCGCTGGGGTGGGTTGAAAGCCCCTGGTCCCCCCGACCCCCAGCAGGAAACCCAGTCATGCCTGATAGTCGGTGAGGGATTTTTGATCTCCAAGCCTGTCTGCTGGATGGTGCTGAGAGCCCAGACTGGGTGTCTCATCTCCTCCAGGGCTGACTTGGGAGGGGCTGAATAAAGGAGAGACTTGGTCACCTTTGGGTGCTCTGGGATCCCATCACCCCTGGGCCCCTTGCCTGTCACCCTGGGCAGATTGCAGAACCTCCTCGCTGCTGTGCTTCAGTGTCCTCTTCTGTGAAGTGGGGTGACTCTAGCACCAGGTGGTCTGATGGGTGCTACACAGGAAGTGCAGGGCACTGGGGGTCCTCAGCCTGCAGTGAAAGCTGCGTCCTGCCTCACTGGTGCTGCTCCAGGCCTGGCTCCCACTGGTAGTCGGTCTGCATGGAACGAGTGGCGTGCTGTGAGAGCTGCCCGGCCCCGAGGGGAGCGGGGAGCCAAGCCGGTCTGGGCAGAGTAAAGAAGAGTGTTGGTTGCAGCAAGAATAGCAGCAGCAGCAGCAGCTAACATTCATAGGGCACATCCCCAGTGCCTGGCACACTCACAGGGCATGTCCCCGGTACCCAGCCCTGTGGGAGGCCTGTGCGAGCTGACTCTCTGAGCCCCACCCCCCATTTTACATTTAAGGGCTCAGAGAGGCTAGAGGACTGTGCCAGTGTCCCACGGTAGGTGTCCAGCTGAGTGTGGAGCCCAGGCTGGGTTGTCCACAGGTGAAGCCACGTCTCTGCCTGCCTGAGGACTCCAGCTGGTCAACTCCAGCCATCGGGGCCTCTGGGCCAGCCTGCTTGGCTGGCGCTGTGTCCAGGAGGTTGTCTCCTTTCCTTCTGCCCCTGAGCATCTCAGCCCCCTCCACGGCCAGAGACATGGAGGAAGGAACTTTCTGTAGTGTGTCCGCATCAAGCCAGGCCCACCGTGCTGCGTGGCTGGGTCCTGGAAGTCCGAGGCCTGACAGGGACTGGCCCCACTGCACAGGAGCAGAAAGGATGACGGGCCGTGAGGAGGGGCTGGACTGGCCCAGAGGGTGAACAGTAGCAGCAGCAGCTAACATTCCAGCCCATGAGTGCCCCACAGTGGGGACGGCGGCCCTGGGCAGAACCTGCTAGAAAGATGGCTCCTCTTATAAATGGCCTTTTCCTTTATTCATCCTGCAACTAACATCCCAGGGGAAGCCAACCTGTAGTCTGCACTGAGTTAGCCAGTGGAAGGCTGTCCACCAGGCCTGGGAGCATTGAGCATGGCCCCTAATGAACATCCCTGTTTGCTATCCAAGGTCCCCTAGGGCCTGGCCTGGCCTTATTTCATTTATTCTATCAACAAACACGTGTTGATTTTGCCATGTGTACAGCATTGTGCCAGGGCCCAGGACCCACGAGGGTGGGCCACAGGCGAAGGTTTGGCCACACCGGTGGCCCCGTGCTCTGGCAGCCTCCTCTTGGTCCTCCTTCTGCGCTTTGCTCGGGCTGTCCTGTCCTCCTCACCATCCAGTTGTCCATCAGATACCTGCCTCCTGAGCACCTGTGGCGCACCAGGCACTGCTGATGGGGCCACCAGCCTCATCCCCGAAGAGCCGGCGGGGAGGAGACGGATGATGGCGGAGAACCGCACAAATACATTGCCTCCTCAATGCAACAATGGCTGGATGAGGCCCGCCCCGCCCCTGCCGCCGGGCTTGGTGCAGGGGACACAGCTCCCTGCTCTTGCAGGGCTCTGGGAGCTTCTAAGGAGGGTGGGGAGAGGTGGGAACAGGAAGGACTTCCCAGAGGAAGTGGCGTTTGGTCAGGGATGGAGGGGCCCTTCCTGAGTCAGGAAGCAGAGGGCAGCAGTGGCAGTCAGGAAGCTGTGTGGACAGTGCTGCACCCCGGGGCCCACCCCCAGGAGGGCCCTGTGCTTGGGTGTAATGCCCGGTGTCCCCATCCTGACATTCCAAATCACTGTAGCTTTGAAACTGCTGTATAGGTGAAGTCCCATGGGACAGGCGCTGGGGTCTTGGAGCCTTGGCTCCCACAGACAGACAGGTTCTCGGCCACACACTGGCCCCTGGGCAGGCCACCCCTTTGTCATCCCGAGATGGTGACCGATCCCATGTTCTACCATTGCCCTCAGCCCTGGCGGGGACCTGGGGGCCTGGAGGGTTGGGGCCCAGAGCACGGCCCACCCCGACTGACAGGGTCACAGCCCCTCTAGCGAGCGATGTGGAAGGGCCTCTTCTTCCTCCCTGTCCCAACGCCAGCACGCCCTGGCTGGTGGGTCACCCTCCTTGTTGCCTGTCCGCCAGTCTTGGGGGTGGCGGGCCCGTTTGGAGGGGATCCTGGTGGCCATGGGCCCAGGCCAGACTTTGTGGGCAGACTGGCTCCTGTTTTAACCAAATGTAACTGAGTTATTTCAAAAATCACATTTCAGGCAGGGCATTGAGTAGGCAAACTAAAGAGACATGGACGCCAGCTTCCGTGACTGGTTTTAAGTAAATATGACCCAGCCCAACCTTTTTGTGCCCGAGAAAGACAGTACCTAGGGCTTGATTGGGCTCGTCCTGCATGCAGATTCTGTCCCTGCCCTGGCGCCAGGCCCCCCATCCTGTCTGTTCTGGTCGCCCAACCCTGTCCAGGCAAGCCACAGGGGCACACACAGGCGGACGCAGCCTATGCACCAGCCTGAGCTGCGTGGAAACGCAGCTCCCTTATTAGCCGTCTTGGCACTTGTTCAGTGGGTATGTAGGCTAATTGTGGGGGTCTGCTTGCCTGCTATTCCTGGTGTGCGGGGGCTTGGGGTGTGGGGTGAGGGAGGAGAAAGGGGGTGCTCAGTCTAAACATAGACTGCAGCCCAGAGGGGAGGAGAGGCGGGAGGAGGGAGAACTGGTGTTGGGAAATAACTCTTTAGGAGACTCCAGTTTCTAATGAGCAGGAGCTTGTGGGTTGCCATGGCAACCAGGATGTGCCCCTCTCTACCCCACCCCCAAAACAAGCCTGCCCAAAGCTTAACAGGGTCATTTCTCTGGGCCAGCCTGGCTCAGGTGGCAGCTGAGCTTCTAGCTGGAGACAGTGAACACAGCAGCCACAGGGGTTCGCCTCCAGAGGCCTCAGTTTTCTCACCTGTGAAATGGGGGGGGGGGGGTGGCAGTGGCAGCCTCCCGGAGCTTCTCTGTGAGCGCTCCTGAGTGTCAGTGAGGGAAAAACCCACCCCGCTCCTAACAACCAAAGAGCAGGCCAGAATCACAGAGAGAGAATACCAGGACGTGTCACCTGTCAGCTCGGGGAGGATAAAAACTGATAACCCACTGAACTGGAGAGGATGTCGGGAGATGGCCCTCTCTGTACTGCTCCTAGAAATTGGTATAACCCCTCTGGACAGCAAAATTGTCATCTCTATCCAAGTTCAGACTATAGGCACATTTAAACTGCATCGTTGACTTAGCAACTGCACCTCTGGAAATGTATCCTGAAGAGAGACTTGTGCGTAAAATGTCAAATGCACCAGGGTACCACTGGACCGTAACTTGTAAAAGCAGAAAGTGGAAAACAGCCTGCACGTCCCTCAGTAGGGGGGACTCATTGCATCTCAGCACAAAATCCACTGCAAGGAACAAGAAAGCTCCGTGTTTGCTGATGTGAAACACCCTCCAAGATGTAGTGTTAGGTTTTGAAAAAAAAAAGGAAAAGCAAGAAGTGGAACAGTGTGGTATGCTAACACTTGTGTCGGGTTTTTAGTGCAATACTCTGCAGGCAGTGAAAACAATAAGAAATTCCTTGGTGAACTCACAAGCAGAGATACCTATGACAAATTAAAGGCAAAAACAAGTCATAGGAAAAAATATGTAGAGTATGACCTCATTTATACTTCAAACATGAGATGTGTATGCCTGTAAGCACATAGAAAAATAGCTGGGAGAGAATCCACCAGAATTAAGGGTTGTTATCTGTGGGGTGTTGAATAGATGAGAACAGTGTTGAAAGGGAAATTTATATTCATTCTCCACACTTTTTATTTAAAGAATTTTTTTAAAGAAGCCATATTTCATTTGCATATTTTTAAAGAGAATATCCAGCCACAATAGCCAGACAGTGGAAGTTTTTTTAATTACGGTTTATTGTTTATGCTTACAGTTGTCCCAGTCTCCCCGCCTTTGTCCGCCTCCACCCAGCCCCCCACTCCCTCAGGCAACGCCCACACCACTGTCCGCGCCCGTGGGTCCTGCCTGTGTGTTCTTTGGCTGCTCTATTCCCCATGCCGTGTTTTGTATCCCCATGGCTGTGCGTGATAGTGGAAGGTTCTAAACCCGGTGTCTTGGGGTGGTTTTGACCACTGTGCTCCCTCCCTGTGGGCAGACACCTCGGCCCAGCACATTCTCAACTCCCTCAGTCCCCTAATGTCTGGCTCCCTCCCTTGGACCTGGTCCTTCGCACTTGCTGTCCCTTCATTCTGGAGCCGTCTCCTCCTGGCCAGTCCTCCGCGGGGCCTGTGTCCCTCCCTGAGCATGGTCACGCTCGCTGTTCCAGAGTGGTGTCCAGACCTGCGTTCCTCATCAGGGCTTCCGCGCCCTCGGGGCAGGACTGCCCTGCACTTTGAGGCCCTGGCACCTGCACGTGTCCCGCCCAGCTGTCCCGCCCTGGGCCCCACCACTGAGCCCCACCACTGAGCCCACCAGACCTGCTCTCCCAGCTCAGGGCTGGTGGCTTGCAGTAAGTGAGCAGTGCTATGGATGTTTGTGTCCGGGGACAGATTTTCTGCGCTCCCCTCTGTCTTCTGTTGTGTTCCGGGAGTGTGCTTTTCTAGAGTTTTGTCAGATTTTACAGCGAGAGTGTCTTTTAACTCAAAAAAGAACTCCATAATGAAAGGGGTTCAAAGGGGGCCTGGGTGTGGTGGGGGCGCGGAGATGGTGCAGCGCTGGTCCTGCCCCATGGGGTCACCCATCCACCTTGCCCTGCATACCCGCTGTCCACCCCCTCCCCCGCCCGTTGACACAGATCCAAACACCGCTGCTTGAGCCTCTCCCCTGCCAGCCCTTGACTCCTTAATTCCTCCCGGAGAGCACCACTCAACAAAGCAACAAAACACAAGGCAGACTGCAGTTGACCGGAGCTGGGAGGGACGGGGAGTGACCGTCGGTGGGCACAAGGCTTCTTTTGAGGGTGATGAAGGTGTTATAAAGTCAGATTTGGTGACGGTTGCACAACTCCAAAAACACGAAAACCCACTGAACTATACCATGTAAACGGGAGAATGGTATGGTACGTAAATTACACGGCAATAAAGCTGCTAAAAAAAAACCTCACACACAAAATATCTGTGAAGAACCCCAGGGCTGTGCTCTGTCTCGTGACTCTTTACAGAGACACTGCAAGGATCCTCGTTACTGTGCCCATTCTACAGTTGAGGAAACTGAGGCTCGAAGAAGCATGGCCAGCTCCAGACAAAGCAGCTGTGAGTGGGGGTCTGGATGCCAGCACACGGAGCCCCCTAACATCCTCCCGAGTCATGACACCGGTCTGCGGAGCCCGGAATGCTTGTGGGGGTGGTGGATGGCGGTCAGGACTGCTTTCTGGAAGTGACATAGGGCCTGGGATCGAAGGTCACAGGGAAATGGAGCATTAATACTCCACAGTAGGCTAATGGTGGCCCCCAGGAGATATATCCAGACCGAACCTCAGACTGTGGCCTTATTTGGAAATAAGTACCTTTTACGCAGTCGCAGATGTAATTAAGGTGCAGACTTTGAGATGAGACCCTCCTGCATGAAGGTGGTCCTAAACCCAATGAGAGTGTCCTTGAAGAGAAGGGGAAACACACCGAGACACACAGACAGGGGAGAGGCCACGTGGAGACAGACTGGAGCGATGCGGTTCTGAGCCCAGGCGCGCCAGGGACCGCCAGCAACAGCAGAGCTGGGACAGAGGTCGGGGACAGATCTTCTTCCGCAGGGCCGTCAGAGGGAGGGGGCCTCCAGTGAGAATTTCTGCTGTTTTAAGCCCCCAGCCTGTGGTCATTGTCGCTTAGCCCCGGGAACACTCATCTTGTGTGCAGAGGCAGCTCCTGACCTCAGACCTACCCCTCCCCTCACTTTTCCAACTCCCAGTCCCAAACCTCAGCCCTGGTTCGTCTCCAGGCTTGGTCCGGAGTGCTGGTGGCTGAGGTCCCTCCCTGTGGCACCTCCTTGACCCCATCCGCTTCTGGCTGCCTTTGTGAGTCAGCCTGGCTGGAGCCCGCTGGTGCACCAGCCACCACTTCTTTCATTAGTTTGGCCTTTTTTTTCTTTGAAGATTTTTTTAATAGGAGAAGAAATGGGGGTAGGGAAGGAGGAAGGGAGGCCAGTTGTCTCGACTTGATCTAGAATGTTTTCCAGCTTCTCAGGCAGCTCTGCTGTGTGACCTGCTCGTCTTTGACGTTGAAACCAGGTCTGGCCCAACGACCCGCACCTCCCAGGGACTTGGGTGCGGTTCAGGCTCCCTCCCGTGTGTCCCAGCTCTGGTAGCAAACCCTGTTAGAACAACGGCACCAGGAGACTTTACTTTCAATGTATGCCGTTTGGCTCTGAATTCTTTTTTGACTTTAATGAATTTTTTTTAATCCTGCCAATCCCTGCCTTACTCATATGGATCAGTGCAGGCGGTGGATGTGAAGATGTCACATACACTGCAGAGGGAGGCGATCAGTTCGTTCTGTGACTGGGGCAGTGTCCGAACATGTTCCCGACAGGGCTCCTCTCAGCACACATCTCAGGCTGGTCCAGTCCTGCCCACGACCCTTCAGAGGCCCCTCATTGGAACAAACGAGGCCTCCGTGATCCACCTGCTGCCCCAGCTCCTTTCTCTACTCGGGCCCTTGGGTGCACCATACCCCTCATTCCCACTCAAGACTTCTACATGCCCCATCCAGCCTTTTGCACTGACTTTTACCACTCTTGTTAGTCCTTCGAATATAGCTCACTGTCACCTCCTCCAGGAAGCCCTCCCTGACCAGATGTGAGCCCCTGGGAATGCATTCTCAGCAATCTTTCTCTCTGCAGCACTCATTGTAACTGGTTACAGTTGATGCTTGTTTGCTCGCTGGCCCTCCCGGGGCAGGTGTGGGGTCTTTCCTCCTCCTGTGTCCCTGGTACTTGCACAGGGTCTGACACATTGTGGAACTCCAGGAAGTTTGCTGTGTGAGTGACTTAACTCCCAGGCCTTTCCTCTCTCTGGTTTCAGTGTCCCCTCCTGCCACCTGGAGCTGAAGCACGGTGGACTGGCCCTACACGGACATTGGGGGTTCAGCCTTCTTGTGCCGCCAGAGTAGCTTGAGGGTAGCACTTGACCACCAGCTGTTGGCAGAGGGAGAGACGAGAGGCTCACACAGTTGGCCCCGGAGCGCGTGAGATCCCTGACCGTGGCGCCCAGATATTGGAGGGGTGGGGAAGGCCTCTGCGAGTTGAGGACATGCCTAAGAACCGCCGCCTGTCTGTCTGATGGGTCTTCCCAGCCAGTTTGCCTGCTGCCCACAACAGGGTAAAGACCTGGTGGGAATGACAAACGGTGAGAGATGCCCCTCTTATTGGCCCCCGTGTGCGGGTGCGGGCGGGGAACACTCGGGGAGGCCGGGTGCACGTTCCCCGTGGGGAGCAAAGCTGGGCCCTGAGACGGTCGTCCCAAAGGTGTGCGGGGGTGCCTTGCCAGCACACTGGTGTGTGTGGCGGCCCTGGCCTGGGCGGAGCCCCTTGGCTTACTTGGGAGGGACGCTGGGACCAGGTGGGCGCTGGGAAGGCCGCTCTTACCCGTGCGTGCGTGCGTCACCATCTCTCCTGTGTCCGGGAAGGGGCGGCCTTCTGAGGAGGGCTTCATTTCCGATGACGTGACCCAGTCTGCTACAAAACTGAATTAACCCGATAGCTCGCCTTCACCGCCCAGTTGTTGCCGCAGCGTTGCCAACCCCACACACGCCCTGAGCATCCCCCACCTCCGCCCGCAGGCTGGGCCTCCCTCCCCCAGAGGTAGATCCCAGGAACCAATGAAGCACGGTCTTCGGGCTTTAACAACACGCCCACGCAGGCATTTTGTATTCTTTCTTTCAAAGAAGACCTGAGCCGCTCTTCCGTGGACCAGCTTCAGCCTGATCAGGGCTGCAGCGCCGGACCACGCAGGCCTTTCTGGGGCACCGGCCTGTGTGTGTTAGCGCCCCCTGGAGGGCTAGTTCAGGCAGACGTCTGGCCTTCCTGACTCAGCAGGGCTGGAGGGCCGGAGGATCTGCATTCTGTGCTGCAGGTGCTGCAGGTTTAGGGGCCTAACCATGGGCAGCACAGGTGAGCCCTTGACCTCCTCTGGCAGGTGCAGCCCAGTCTGGTTGGGGTCAGGCACGGTGGAGCAAGCAGTCTCTTTGGATGGTGTCTGCCCTGTTCACGGTGTTTTTGTGATAATCAAACTGGCCCAGGGTTCTCCACAAGCTGATGCTGATACAGAAATAAGTAACGGTCTGCCCAGGGAAGGCGCCTAGCTTGCAGCTTGTCAGCGGATTCTGATAGGTGGGTCAGGGTGGCTGAAACACAGAGGGCTCCCAGGCTGTGGCCAGAGCCGCTGCAAAGAATGCGGTGATTGATTAGTGATGTGTGCGCAGGAGCGGCCATGGGACCTCGGGCATGAACGTTAATCTCATCTCCAAGGCATCCTTGTCCATTGGGTTCCTGAGATGAAGCAGCCTCAGGGCTGCTCCAAAAAGGGATGTTCCATTTGCAAATGGAGGGACAGCACCCCAGGACTCTACCCCAGGACGGTCAGGGCCCCTCTGCCTGCTCTGAACACGGCAGCTCCTCCTAACACCCCCGCCCTGCCGGTGCTGCCCCTGAGCCCTGGGTTCGCCTGACCGTGTGGCAGCAGGCCCATGAAGGGCAGGGGACTGCCTGCACTGGGGCTGTGGCTACAGGCCTGTGCCCGGATCACCATGGTCCTGCCAGGGGTCTGCTCCCTCTCAGCTCGGTTGTGGGGGCCGAGGGACACCTGGGGAAAGTCCTGTTTGAGTCACACGAGGGCAGCAGGGAAGGGCCCTGGCGGGGGGGAGCACCACCCATCCTAGGGAGGGAGCAGGACTGGCTCAGGACCTACACCACCCCTTCCCCACCGATGGGCAAGGACCACCGTCGGGGCCCGAAAGAGCACAGCTTCCAGATCCGCCAGCATTCACTGTGTGCTGAGCATGTGCAGAGGAAAAGTGGCCTGTGCCGTTTCAGTTAATCCTTGAGATGGCTCTCTTTTACAGATTGGAAAACTGAGGCCCACGGGGCCTGGTGAGCAGCCCAGGTCTCTCCACAGGTAAAGGGCTGCGCCTCCCAGGGAAGTCTGCACCTTTCTGGTACGCCCTGAATCACGATGGCCCAAACCCTGGACTTGGGGGCAGTGTTGCATCCCGCCTCAGCCTTTGCTGAGCTTGGTTTGTCTGGGACAAGCCTCTGGACCTCTTTGTGCCCTGGCAGGCTCCCAGGGACTCTTAGGGTGTCCTCCCCTCAGTGTGTGCTTCTGGGAGCCACCGAGGGGGCGCCCCAGGCAGAATGAAAGAAGTAAGGAGTGGGAGTTCTCGCTCCCCTGTGCCATCAGCTGGTCCTTCCGAGACTTTGCCAAGCACACAAGTTCCTGGTTAAAAGCAGGCTCTGGTTCTACAGGCCAGGCAGGGCCTGCAAACCTGCTTTCTGACTATCTCAGGTGATGCTGTAGGCCCTGGCTCCCCACAAGGGGCAAGGCCGGGCCTGCTCTCAGCTTAACACGCTCGAGTGTGTACCGTTGTCGAGGCCACGGGCTCCCTGCCAGCGTCTCCGCCTCCTGTGCACCAGCCCTGACCCCTTCCTCTCACAGCCCAGCCTGGAGAGGGCCCACCTGCCTGTAGATGACTCATGAGAGCATGGACTCCCGGGGAGGAAGTCACAGGGTGTGCGAAAGCTGCAGCCCCTCATTCAGAAAGAAGCACTGGGCCCAAGCTGAGTGGGACTGGCAGCCTGTTTACCAAAAGACATTTCATAAGGCAGCGAGGGGGCAGGGCTGGCCGGAGGGGCGGGCAGGGAGGCCGCGGGAGGAGGAGGAGGCACAGGCTGGCTGTCCCTGGCATCCTCGCTCAGGGGTCCCAGGAGATGAGGTTTTGGCCCCCTGAGGAGATGGGCCGCTTGCTGCACCTCACGGGCAGACGTGCAGAGCAGGGAGACTGAGTTCAGAAGCTGGCTTTCAGCTTCTCCAGGCCTAAGTCTCCTCATCTGTAAAATAGGAACAACACTAATTCTCCTTGTGGGCTGAGCCCTCTGCTGGTTGACGCTGGGCTGAAGGGCCTGGTGATCCTAAATCCAGAAGAGAGGGGCTCGGGTCCTGCAGTGACTGACCAGTGGGCCTGGCCTCCAGGGCTGGGTCATGCCCTGGGCACTGGCTTAGAGGGATCGGTGGCGGCCTGCTGCACACCCAGCCCTGGTTGTGGGTCCCTCCCCCAGGAGGCAAGGTTGCCTTGGCAACTGCAGCGGAGGAGGAACAACTTGCTCCAGGCTGGGCTGTCTCCCTGTCTGTGATACGAGGTCTGGAAGCAGGGCTTGCTTTGGAGGCAGGGCGAGAGGTTTTCTTCCTTTGCCTTGGAATTTGGTTTAGTGGGAGCATCCCTGAGCCACTGGGTCAGTGGGATTGGCTCGAACCACGGCCAGGGTATGAGATCAGGGTTAGCAGTGGCCAGCGAGGAAGAGAGGCCACGAACAAAAGGAGTCTGTGGAAAGCAACAACAAATACCACGCCAGTCTGCTCAGGCAGCTGAAACAGCAGAGCTTTCTCTCCCAGTTCTACAGGCTGCAGGTCGGAGATCCAGGGGCCCGCAGCCTGGTTCTGCCTGAGGCCTCTCTCCGTGACCAGTAGGCCGTGGCCTCCTCCCCTGTCCTTCCCTCTGTGTCCTAGTCCCCCTGCTTGTAAGTGGATTAGAGCCCACCCTAAAGACCACATTTTAGCTTCATTATCTCTGTGAAGACGTTACTTCCAAATCAGGTCATGTGCACAGGTACCAGGGATGAGGACTTCGACATGTGCAGTTTGGGGACACAGTTCGACCATGACATACACGTATGTCCTTTGTAATACATAAAGGTCTTCCAGGAGTGAGGAGAAAAACACAACACATTTTTAAAATGGCAAGAAAATCCACCCTGCCTCTTGGAAGCTGTCAGAGCCCACTTCCGCCATGTGGGGCCCAGGGCTCCTGGGGGCTGAGCCCCGACTCCGCTCCCTCGGGGTGCGACGCTGGTGCGGGCTGTCATTTCCGTGGACCCTGGTTTTCTCATCTGTGAAATGTCATCTGGAGATTTGATCCCCCTCAGTGCTCCTACCCTGTGCCATCAGCCTCATCCTCTCAGCTGGGTCACCGTCGGTCAGGACACTCTGGTCGGCAGCTCTCCTGGGGAAGAGCCTCGACTGCACAGTCCGCCCGTCTCCTGCCCGTGTCCAGCCCATGTCCCCTCTGTGGCTGAGAAGATGCGGACAGTGAGAGACGGACTGGTAGGGGTGGGATGGGCTGGATCCCGAATCGGGGAGCCTAGCAGGCTGACTGATAGAAGCCACACGGAGACACTGGGACGGGCTGAGTTCTATTCAACAATGGTGCACCCTTCATCACAATGCGGGGATCTGTCTGAACCCGACCTGCCCAGTGCATCCTGGACTCTTCCATCTTGCCCTGGGAACCCCGTAGATGTTTTCTCATCTATGAGAGAGGGCCTCAGCAACCTCATGGAATCGGGGTGAGCGGAGAGGGCGTACGAGGGGCCTGAGCACACGGAGGGTGGGTGGTCAGACCTGGGTGGCTGTCTGGGTCAGGAGATCATTCGAGACAGTGCAGGAGCCTGGCAGGCGGCCAGAAGTGCTGGCTCTGTTGTTGCTGCCCAGGCTGGAGGTGATGGGCTGGTTCTCAGCCCCGTCAATGGGAGGCCAAGTGGGCGTGACTTTCTGTAAGTGAGCACTTTGCTCCTTTACTTACATAACAGGCCTTATCACATCTCCAAGTATCGATCCTTTATTGAGACGCTTGCTCGGGCTGGAAGGCGGCTCCTTGGCACGTATCTAATGCTGCAGAGACAAAGGCTGACTGGCATGGCCTGCTGCCTGTGCAAGGAAGGGTTGGGGCTGATGAGAAATAAGGTGATGTTCTAATTCCCACACTTGCATTTCCCTGAATTCTGGCTCTGAGGTACCAGCTTTTCTTCAAGGAAACTACAGTTGTCTATACTACCCTGAAGACGCCTGTCCTTCCGCAGGCCCTGTGTGGGGTGGAGGGGACATAGAAGGTCTGGCACTGCCCTCCTGTCCGCGGGCGGCGGCCTTGCACACTGACAGTTAGAATGGAAGTGTTCTGCATCCAGCAGGTGCTGGCCCTGCCTCCCTCTCCAGCTACCCAGCCAGGCCCCCAACAGACACATCCCCTGGGAGCCTGGGAGCATAACCTTGCTTGGAAAATGGGTCTTTGCAGGCAGAAGTGAGTGTGAAGGATCTGGAGATGTGATGATCCTGGGTGAGGGAGGCCCTAAATCCGATGACAGGTGTCCTTGTAAGCGACAGAAGAAGAGCCGCAGACACACAGGGGAGCCTCTGTGGGAAGATAGCCTTAGAGTGGTTCAGCCACAAGCCCAGGGACGCTTGGAGCCCCCAGGAGCTGGAAGAGGCAGGAAGGACCCAATGACAGAACTTCCAGAGGGAGCATGGCCTTGCCCACACCTGGAATTGGGACTTGGCAGAGGATGGGGACTCAGCCCTGGATCCCACCTGAGGCTGGTCCTGCCCTCCCTCCCCCACAGCCCAGTCTCGTCTGAATCTGCAAGGGCCTTACCTAGATGCATTTGTTTTGTCTCCTGGGGGTGCTTTGCCAACGAGCCGGCTTGACTCCTGGCAATAACCAAGGAACCAGCTCCTCAGCAGAAACCCTAACGCACCTGCCCCAGCCATCCATTGGGCACCCAGACCGGAGGATAATGGCTCAGGGCCATTTCATCTCAGAACAGAGGGTCTGGGTGCAGCACGCTGACACCCCTGACACCCAGAGATGGAGATAGCCAGCCCAAGCCGCCCGCCTCGGCTCGGAGACCTGTGTGGCTCTTGGGGCCAAGTAGGGGAAGGAAGAGGAGGAAGGATTGGGTGGCAGGAGGAAGGGAGGAAACAGGAGAGAAGATTGGGAGGAGGGGAGAAGGAACCAAAAGAGGAAAAAAAGAGAAGAAAAAGGAGAAGGAGCAAACACATATTCACACAGAGACATGTTCACCCGTGTTCACAGTGCACAACTGACAATCGCCAGAACGTGGGAGCAGCCGAGTGTCCACCAATGAGGGACTGGATCAGCCGTGCAGGGCACGTTCATACAGTGGGGAAGCCGTGCTATGGAATATTGCTCAGCCCTGAAAAGCACTGGCACGCACGACACGGCGGCTGTGCCCTGGAAACGTGATGCTCAGTGAGAGAAGCCAGACTCGAGGCCGTGTTGTCTGGTTGCGTCATACGCAATGTGCAGAACAGGCAAACCCTTAGAGACAGGAAGTAGGTTGGTGGCTGCCAAGACGGGGAGAAGAATGGGAGTGAGTTTCTTTTAGTGGGTACAGAGTTTCTTTTTTATTTATTTTTTTAAAGTTTTTTTTTTTTTTTTTAATTTTTAGGAAGAGGGGAAGTGAGGGACCCTGATTGGTTGCCTCTTGCATGTCCCCAACCAGGGACCTGGTCTCCAACCCAGGCATGTGCCCTGACTGGGAACCAAACCGGTGACCTTTCAGTTTGCAGGACGACACCCAGCCCACTGAGCCACACCAGTCAGGGCAGTACAGGGTTTGGGAATGTTCTAGAATTAGGTAGTGGTGATGGCTGCACATCTCTGTGAATGCGATAAAACCCACCAAATTGTAAGTGGGTGGATTGTGTCTTATGTGAGTAAACCTCAACAAAGCTGTTACAAAAACAGGGAGGACGTGGCGATTATGAGGTCCAGGGGACATCTCTCGTGTGACCTGTTCCAGGTCACTTCTGAGGTTTCAAAGGCTGCTGGGAAGGAAGACGGTGTGCGCTCTGGGAGGCGGGGGCTCCAGGAGCCCTGGGCTTGTGCACCCCAGTCTCTGTGCCTTCACATGGCCTCTCCCCTGTGTGTCTCTGTCTCCCCTGCTGTTACAGGGACACCTGTCATTGGATTTAGGACCCACCCTCACGCAGTATGACCTTATCTGAACTAATTACATCTGTACCATTCCGGATAAGGCCGTGTTCGCAGGTTCTGGTGCACCTGGGGGGAGACACGTTCACCCCAAAGCAGATGGCTGGGGAGGACAACACCCTGAGTCATTCACCCTTGGGACCAGTCACTTTCTCCTGGATTCCTGGCACTTTTCTGAGCTGGAAGAGAACTTGGGTCATCAACCAGGACAAATCAGCAATGGAATATGGAAGCCCAGGTTTCTGTGCCTCAGTTTCCTCATTTGTCAGGAGTGATACTCCCTGTGCCTATGTTAGGGTTGTGATGGAGGTCAAGGTGAATGCTTGAAGAACAATGCCAGGTGTGTCCCACTGCAGTGTGTGTGGGACCTCTGACCCCAGGCAAGTGTGTCTCCTCGGACAGAGCAGGTTGAGGGCCAGTGAGGGTGGGCCCCTCCAGGACGGGGGCCGGCACAAGCCCCGCCCTCTGCTGCGCTCCATCTTCGCCACTGTGCTTCCTCATCTGCTCCGCCTCTTTCTGTGGCTCTGGGGCTGCAGCAAGCACACAGCAGGGGCTCAACGAGTGCTGAATGCGTGGGAAGGGCAATCTCAGAAACCCCCCAGGTCCCTTTTAGTCCCTTGGTCACCAGCACTGCTGACAGCTGGGTGCCCAGGGGCTTTGTCCCGTGGGACCCAAGGTAGAGCATGACAGACCTTCATGTCCCACAGACCTGCCCTTGAGGAGTCGACTCTGGTTGGGGGAGAACAAGGAGCCTGGCATGGGAGAAAATCCAGGTCTGAACACAGGAGAAGGGGTGGCGAGGCTGGAGACCCACCAGAAGGTCATATGTCCCGCTCCTCTGCAGACGGCGTGGGTGGGGCAGCGCTGGGGCAGGCATGCCCTCATTCTGGGGGCAGGGGCCGGAGTGGGGACAGGCTGAGCTAGCTCGCCTGGTGTCTGGCCGGAGTACAGAGGGGCTGGAGGGCCGGGCCGTCCCCAGACTAGGGCAGATGCAGCAGAACAGTAAGCAGCAGGCCGCGAGCGGGACACAGAATTTAGAGTCTTCCACCACGTGCCAAGGTTCTCAGACTGACCGTCCCGGACCACCAGCAGCCAATTCCCAGGCCCTGCCCCTGACCTACTGAGTGGGACACGGGGGCAGCCCAGCCGGCAGGGTTTTATCACACCTCGAAAGACGTTATTTCTGAGTTAAGGTCACATTCCCAGGTTCCAGGACAAAGTTTGGAGGGACACCTTTCCGTGCAGTACAGGTGCTAAGGGTGGACCTGTGGGGACATGGGGAGGTCACCCTGTGCCTGACCTGCCCCTGGTCTTGTGTGTCTGTGACCTTGACTTCTCTGTAGCCCCTGAGGTTGCAGATCGGTCCCCTGAGCTGCCCACAAGGGCTGACCACCTGAGTGGTAGAAGCCTGGCCCCGGCCCGCCCGCTGGTCCGCAGCAGCACAGGAACTTGTGCGCTCTCTGCACAGCGACTTCTCCGGGATCTCAGCTGGTCGTGGGAGCAGGGTGCAGGTTGGGGGCAGGGCCCGATCCACCCTGGGGGCAGGGAGAAGAACGTGATCCAGATGCAGCCTGAGAGGCCAGCAACAAGGAGGCCCCTGGAGCTCAGTGGCTGTCCACGCCCTGCCCCCCGAGGTGCCAGCTGGTGAGGGCCTGCCCCCCAGCCAAGCTCAGCCGTTACCCATCCAGGAGCTTGGCTGCTGGCCTGAGTCCTGAAAGTCTCATAAAGTTAACCTTTGTGATGCACTGGGGGGCAGGGGGGGCGGGTTTCTCTATTAAATGCATCCGTCTTGATTTAATTTTATTTTAGGGTTGGCACAGCATATTCTTTTTTATGTAGGTGTGAACATACATATGTGACTACATGTAAGATGTTACGGGATGTTTGTGGTACCTTTACTAAGCAAAGCTGGGGAAACCAATAGTAGTGGCCCCTTCAGGATGTCTCCCATTTACTCACTTGTCCTGTGTGTTGGAGGAGCTTGGAGCAGGTGGGGAGGCGCACGCCTTCCTGTCCAGGAGTGCGTGGTCCTGGGGGACGTTCATGACGGGTGCCCATCAAGGGTGGGTCCGTGGGCGCTGTGAGGACAGGGCCTTGGGACCTGAGGGGTGGAAGAACCAGGCACACCCCGCCATGCTG
The DNA here is from genome assembly GCA_039655065.1 of Glossophaga mutica. Lineage (NCBI taxonomy): Eukaryota > Metazoa > Chordata > Mammalia > Chiroptera > Phyllostomidae > Glossophaga > Glossophaga mutica. Next base: position 30,604,914 of record CM077315.1, read on the forward strand.
GGACCCGTCCGGCAGAGCCGGGGCTGCCCGAGGATGCCGTGCGCAGTGGGCCCTCCCCGGAGCAGACCTGCTTCGCTGAGAGTCAGCTGGGCCAGAGGGCATGGTTTTTATTTCCAAGGGTTCGAGACAAAACAGAAGCATGTACAGTGAAAGGATGATCTTTGCTTGACCCTCTGGACATGCCCCACCTCCCTCCCGCCCCCCTCCCCAGGAAAGGCTGCCGTCGCCGAGTTACACGTGTCCAGTGAGGACAGGGGGCTGGACGGTCCTAAACAGGTGTCTGCAGGCATGCTGTTAGAATGCACACGTGCAGAATGCTTTGGAGTGATGTCCCATTAGCCCACCTTTTGGGGGATTCAAGCTGAGTTCTGTGAGGTGGCACTCGTATAATAAACAAAAGTTCACGTTATTCCTCTCAGTGAGGAACCATCACACTTGCTACTTGAAAACACACGAAAATCTCACGTTTCCTTGTAACTTCATCCTGTGAGCAGCCTTGTCCAGTCCAGCATGCTGTGCTTAGCTGCGGACTGCGGTGCACACTGTCCCTCCAAAGCATCGACCTGCTGCTCCTCAACAACCATCCATAGCTCCCCTTTCCCCCTGCACCTGGCAGCCACTCACTCTGCCCTGAGTTGGCCCACCCTGCCTTTCCCTCCTTGGTCAGGCTGTGTCCCTGCTGTGCCCTCTCTGCAGGTGGTCAGTCCCATCGCGTAGTCCAGAGCCTTGCGTGGGCTCTCTCTTCATCAGCATCTGTCATGGTCGGCAACAGGGACTGTTAAGGACGTGGAGATCTGCTGTTAGCAGGCAGCAGAGGATGCTCCATCTCACGTTCTTGTCGTGGGGGGGTGGGGGGTGCCTGCCCTGAGCCGTCCAAGCTCAGCTTCAAGGAGGAATCTCCACGGAGCTGCGCCGGACCCTGTCCCAGCCCTGAGTGCTGGTCTGCAGGGCCGCCCGGCTCTTCCATTCGTTTTCACTCAACTCCCTTTGCGTGCCCCAGCTGTCTGCATTGCGGGTCTTGACGCGGAGCCCCCAAGGAAAGCTGTGAGGCTGAGTGAGACTTCCTCCAGGCCCAGGGCCAGGGCCTGGCATGGCGGTCCTCTCCTGGGTCGCAGCTGCGGTTTGGGCTGACGTGCACCTGGATCCTCAGCAACGCTGTTCCCTGCTTGCCTGGGCCTCCCGGGCGCTCACGCCCCTCGGTGGCCCAGGCCCGGGGCACACACTCTGTTACTCTCACCTGCGGTTTCCTGCCTCTGTCCACTGCCCTCATTTCCTCGGGACCTGAAGTTATTCTGTTATGGGTCTATTCATCCGCCTGCCCTTGTTGGAAGGTGACAAAGCACAAGGTAAGTAAACACTGGAATGACGAGCATTCCATTCGTGACTGGAGACCCGAATGAGCCTGGTCCTCCCCGTCCCCAGCCTTGTTCCCCCTCCTCAGCCTTTCCAAACCTCCCACCCTTGAAGCCTCCTTGCTCACGGAGCCTCCCACCAGTTTCCTGAGGCCCCCATGCCCTCTACCCTGACTGCCTGGCCACTGTCCCCATTGCTTGGCTCACAGCCTCTAAAACATACTCACTTTTCAGCAGCCCATCATCTGACGTGAGCACATTGCGTGACACTAAGAACCAGGCCCAACCCGGACTTGATGGACAAAACTGTGTGGGTGGTTCAGGGTGGACGTCACCTGCTTGGGTTCCAGCCAGACACAGGGCTTTGGGGACACACGTCTGGTCGGCCGTGACACTCCTTGGCCAGCTAGTTACCCCAGGTCCCTGGGATTGGGGCACTTGGCCAGTTACAGGCACAGCAGCCTGGAGCAGTTGAACCCCAGCCATGGTGATGGGAGGTGCTGAATTGTCACTCAGAACCCCCTGGGGGCCGGGGATGTAGGTGGGAATAGGAGTGACTGGTAATAGGGGTTCGGGTCTCCTTTTTGGGGTGAAATGTTCTATAGGTAGAGATGGTAGCTGCAGAACACTCTGAACGTGCTACATGACCCTGAACTGAACGCTTTTAAATGGTTTGCTTTATGTCATGTGAATTACACCTCAATTTTTTTTAAAGGAAAGAAAAAGAGAACCTTAAAAAACAAAAAACCAACCCTAGTTGGGCACAGCACGCCCAGAACGGGCAAATTCACTGACACAGAGCGAGCCTGGAGCTCGCCCGGGGCTGGTGGGAAGGTGCTGGGGGAGATGGGCGGGGTGGGGGTGACTGGGAAAGGGAACAGGGTTCTCGGGGGCGAAAATGTTCTGGAATTGTGGTGATGGTTGCAGAACTGTGAATACGCATGCTGAACACTACTGAATTTTAAGTGGAGGATTGTATAGTACGTGAGTCATATCTCAATAAACAGTTATTACCAAAAACACAACCAAAAAACCAGCCCATGGCAAGTTCTGGAGAGAAGCCGCCTCATCCCAGCGGAGGCGCAGGCAGGGCCCACGGGGCTGCTGCCGGGGCTGGGCTGAGACGGCGCCCGGGCAGCTCAGCTCCCAGGCCACGTGCTGCGCGTCTCCCCGCCGGGACCAGCGGTGTGCGCACGGTGGTCCTCTCAGCTTTGGGGCACCACAGGGCCTCACGGACTCTGATGGAAGCTGTGAACCCTCCGCCTCGGGTGGGGGCGAAGCACGCAGAGCATTTTGAACACAATTTCAGAGGACACCTGGTCCCATCCAAAGGCCCCCAGTTCAGAGTCCCTCCAGGGGGCTGTTCAGGGCCTCTGCCAGCCTCCGGGTCGGGGTGGCCGTGCTGCCCGAGCTGCCCACTCACTAGGTCTCAGCCCAGGACAGGAGCCAGAGAAGTGGCGGGGAGCTGCTCTGCTTGCTGTCCCTGCCCCCATCCTTCCCCCCGCCACCCACCCCCATCACTGGCACTCCCACCCCGGATGTGGCCTGGGACCACTGAGGCCCCTCACTGGCCCTCACTGGGTCTGACTTCCACCCGAGTTTCTCACGTGAGGAGCTGATGGCTCTCGAGATACAGACCTCTTCCAGCCCAAACTGTTCACGAACTTGCGACTGTGACCCTCAGGGACCACAGGACTGGGACTCTCTGGTCTCAGGTGGGAGGTTGCTCAGGCACCTGTCATGGGGATGGGCTAACGGCTGCAGTAGTGATTTACCTAATTGATTTATTACTGATACAAATGAAGCATTAATAATTAGTGCTTTAGTGCTTTATTAATGACTTCGTCTCCATGAGGCTCCTGCCCCTCTTCTGTTGTAATTACAACCAAGGGTTCTGAAGGAATCTTCTAGAAGGTGGTGCTTCTCAGCTTATGCTCCCAAGGGACATGGGGCTGCAGCTCTCTCAAATGACAGTCATCTTTTCCCAGTTTCTAGGAGAAAAACTCTGCGAAGGGGAGGTTTTCCTTCAGGCTTCTCAGCCTTCAGGGTGCGCTGCCAGGCGCTTCGGGCGGATGTGGGTGCGCCTGGGGAGGCACACTGATGGGAACCCTGGAGGCGGCCACGCGGGCACCCTCGGCCGCTCCCTTCATTTCCTGGACACATGTTCGTGCTGTGACTTACTGTGTGTGTATGTCAGGTACATTTGTTTTCTTCTAGTACAGCTGTTCCTAGTGTGGCGGAATTTTGAAAAGACTTGTCACTCACAGGGAGCTCGGGGCCCTGGTCGGGCCTGCAGCCTGTGAGGAACCTGGGTGTTGGGAACATCAGTCTGCTCAGAGGAGCCTTGTGGGGAGACCCCTGAGGGGCAGGCCATTTTTCTGGTCACTGTGCCTCGGTTTCCCTGGTGTTGAAAAGCAGTGCTTTCTGGAGCCAGGACACCAGGCAAGAGAGATGCAGGGACCCATGGCATTATCCTTCCTCTGGCACTCAGTCCAGCCTCGTGTTATAAAGGGAGGAGCGTCTCATGTGGGCCCAGCTGGGGAGAGTCACGGGGCAAGTGGGGGGTGCCCACACCCCAGGGCCCCAAGTCAGAATCCCAGAACCACTGGGCTACAAGTTTCAGGGCCGCCACGTCAAGCTAACTGCTGGCCCCGTCACTGGATCCATCCTGGCGTGGGGCGTCACCAGGTCTGCTACTTGGTGCAGCATGCTCAAAATGTTTATTGATGTGAGCACAAACCCATTCTGATGGTGTCCCCCTGCCCCCAGCCTGTGTTTGGGGATTTCATGTGCCCCCCTCCCCATAGCCATGAGGTCGGTGGTGTCATGGACCCGTGAGACCACAGGAGAAATAAGGCACAGAGACGTGCGACTTTCAGCCTCTCGGCTCCTCCTCCGAGGGGCTGTGCCCATGCTCCTTGTGATGCCCCCACCCACATTAAGATGCTGGTGGGTGGTTCGATGCCCAGTCAGGGCACATGCCTGGGTTATGGGCCAGGTCCCCAGTAGGGGGCATGCGAGAGGCAACCACACATTGATGTTTCTCTCCCTCTCTTTCTCCTTCCCTTCCCCTCTCTGAAAATAATAAAATCTAAAAAGAAAAAAGATGCTGGTGGGAGTTAGGTCTTGTCTCTCTGGGCAGGGTCGGCGGGGAACAGACTTGCTTTCTCTCAGCATCTGGACTGTATTTCACGCAGACTTGGAGAAACTTCTTGAACTCTAAGCCTGTCTCTTCCACAGACAGGTCGGTGACAGCAGCTTCCAGAAGGTGCCAGATGATGGCTGAGGGGCACCCAGCCTGGCCTGCGTGTATGGGGTGCCTAGCTGGAAGGCCAGGCCGAGGGGGCCGGGGACCAGCTGCAGTCCCAGCTCCGGTCTCCCAGGACCTCCCTCAGCTCTCACCTCGCCAGCGCTTCCTTCTCAGGGCACAGCTTAGGGGGTGGCTGTGCCATTTGCTGGGATGAAGGAGGCCCAGTTCACACCTGACAGGGCCGCCTGGGCACAGGATAGTAGATATCTGCACCTGTCCAGAGAATCCCTCAACAGCAACGCGGCCTCCAGCAGGGCTGGCCACAGCCTCCCTGGGCCGGACCCACGCCTGGGGCTGGGGGAGCATTTGGTTCTGTACGCCCTTGGCCCGACCTGCTGCTGGGACCCGACTGGTCCTGCCATTGGGCTCTCTGTCCCTGCTCAAGAGCCCGGTGGGCCAGTCGCTCACTCCCTTGGGTGCAGTGGGGTACAACTGCCCCCCAAACTATGCATTTCTTGTCAGGTCAATGTTGACTGAGCACCTGCTCACCCCTAGAGACTCAGAGACGGGTCAGCCATGGGTCTTGGCCTTTAGTCGGTGCACATGACACGGGGCAGGAGGCAAGGCCACTCCTTGCTGCAGGACCTGGAGCTCTGTCCAGGACAAAGTCTCCCCTTTAAAGCCGAACTTCTATCTGGGACTGAGCACCGCACAGGCTGTGGTCTGCCCCATGCTCAAAGGCACTGGTGGTCTGTCTGGCCTGGCTGGCACCCCAGTGATGTTCAATGAATGAATGAATGAATGAATGGAGAGATCCGGAGGTCTGAGGGCATAACCCCCAGGGCACCCAGTGTCCTGTCCTGGCCCAACCCACTGTGGGGACCAGCAGCTGCCCAGCCCTGCCTCCTGTGCCTTCACCACCCTCCCTGTCTCTCCCCACCCAGGACCTCCCACTCCCGGGCCAAGGCCGAGGCAGCCCTCACTGCAGCCCAGAAAGCCCAGGAGGAAGCACGGATTGCCAGGATCACTGCCAAAGAGTTCTCACCTTCCTTTCAGCACAGGGAGAATGGTGAGTCGGGGTCTGACATGGGGCTGGGGCAGCAGGGTGCCCTCCAAGGCCACGGTCCAGTAGGTTCTGCCCATTGTCATCTTACTTCACGTTCACTGTCCTTTGTGATGGTGTGCGTCCCTGCAAGGGACCTCGGCACATGCCTTGCTCAGACACACGTCAGAGCATGTGGTTTCAGTATTCCTCCCTGCCTCCAGGGCTGCGTCCGTGTGCACGTGTTTCCGAGCATCACTCTCCCGCTTCCCACGATGCGAAATGTCTGTGCGCTCTGAATGTGCATGTGGTCTGTCTCGCCCCCCTTCCCTCAGTGTTCTTCTAGAACTTTCTATGATGCACGGACTATTCTAACTGCTCTGCCCACTGAGGTAGCTACTAGCCATGTGGGTACCGCGACTAGTGTGGCCGAGAACCAGCATCGTTTATTTGATCATGACTTAATCTACATTTAAGTGTAGACAGCGACGCGTGCCTATTGATGGCCACGCTGGACAGAGCAGCTCTGGAACAGTGAGGGGAGCTTCCACGGTGTCCTTGGTGACAGCTGGGAGGAGCCAGAAGTCACTGCTGGGGAACATGCCTGAGGGAGGCAGAGGGGGCTGAGAAGAGGGAATTGATGATGAGAAAGGCCTGCTAGGGCTGAGGTCCTTGCGATCCAGACCAGCCCTCCCCCGCCGCCCCGTTTTCCACCCCACTTCCCTCCGGTCTCCTTCGGAAGCTTCCGCTGCAGCAGGAAGCCCTGGAGTCCAGCTAGACTACTTCCCTCAGGGCCATGCTTGCAAGTGGAAGACAAGGTAAAACTGGCCTGCACAGTCTCAGTCCTGAGACCACGCCCTGAGCTCGCCTCCTAGAGACCCACAGCTCCTGGCCTCACAGGTAGGGTCCTGGCCTTTGGGGCAGGAGAACCCGAGACGGGGGACAAAGGTGTTGTAATTCAGCCACACACATTCTGTTCTGCACTTTCACAAGGACACACCACGTGCTCTGGAACTACTTTTAGCCAGGGCGCTGGACCTGAGCACGAGGGCACCTCTCTCTGGGCTGTGGGGCCCACAGGCCGGCCAGGGCTGACCCCAGGGCTCTTAGTGAACAGCCAGTCTCCTGGGGAGACCATGGGACCCTGCAGGACTTGGTGTCCAGGCTCATCTGCAGCCTGAGGTGTGAGGTGCAAGGGCCTCGCCCCAGAAGTCCAGATCACAGTGGGGGCAGGCAGGGGGAGTGATCACGGAGCCCTGTGATGGGGCTGGGGCTCTCCCACGTGGTGCCTGTAGGGCCCCCCACAGGGAGGGCAGTCATCCATGTGGTTTCCTCAGACACCCTCCGACCTGTTCCCTTCTCTGTGCTGGGAACCAAGGGTGTGCAGAGGGGCTGGGGGGGCGGGGCGCGATGGTGGTGGCTGAAGCCCAGTCCCCATCCCGCAGCCGCACAGGTGTGGTGGTTGAGTGAGACCTGCACTCCCTGGGCCACACCCCGTGTGACAGATGGGTGCAGATGGAGCGGGGCTGACCGCTTGCCTGGAACCCCAGCACACACGGGTCTCAGATTTCCCTATCCAGGACCACATGGGGCTTCCCCAGGGGTCTCCGCCCCTCTGTCGAACAGCCACGGTGATTTCACACGGGTGTCTGCACCTTGGCCTTGTTCTGGCCCCTGCTGCCTCTCACACCCCAAAGTGAGAGTGTGAGCCTTAGGCTACCAAGAGTGCCACCAACAGCATGGTGGACGTCCCCTCATAAACAGGGCACCTGGTCCCTGCTGGACCGAGAATTTCTGGCCACACCAAGGGTGCCGTGTCCCCCAAGGCCTTCCCCCACCCTGGCTCAGAGCCTCTAGTGTGGAAGCAGGGACAGAAACCCAACGGCAGGCTGGGAAGATGCCCCTGTTCTCTCAGGCAGGCCACCAGGAGGCCTAGTCCGCCCTGAGGTGGAGGTGTCCTGGCTGGACAGGACCGGTGGCCATGATGTGGTGGCCTCCCCACCGCCCAGGCCACGAGATCCCATAGGTCACCTAGCAGGAGATGCTTCTTTCCATCCTCAGGAGGGCCCGTGGGGGTAGGACCTCAGACCCCCGCCCCAGTAGACTGACCCCAAGTCCTTGTGCACTCTGAGCCTTGCGTCTGCCCCGGAGCTGGAGACTGGGGCTGGCACTGCTGTCTTCCACCGCCTGTGGTGACCTGGTCCCCCTCAAAGTGCCTGTGGGGTGGGGGGCTTGGGATCCACCGTGTCCTGGACTGTTCTCCTGCCATCCTGGGGTGAGACCAGGCCCACCGTCTGAGTAGACCAACCTGTGTGCTGCCTGCCCCCCTCCATGTAGGGCTCGAGTACCAGCGGCCGAAGCACCAGGTTTCCAGTGATGACATCGAGGGGATCTCCATTGGGACGCCCATGCAGCAGGAGAGCCCGGAGCTGTACCGCAAGGGCACCACCCCCTCGGACCTGACCCCTGATGACAGCCCCCTACAGAGCTTCCCTGCCAGCCCCTCAGCCACTCCACCACCGGCCCCTGCCTCCAGGAACAAGGTCGCCCACTTCTCAAGGCAGGTATCCGTGGATGAGGAGCGAGGCGGGGACATCCAGATGCTCCTGGAGGGCAGAGGAGGGGACTACAGCCGAAACAGCTGGAGCGAGGAAAAGGCAGGGGGCTCCAGGGGGGTCCGCAGTGGCACCCTCCGCAGTGGCCAGCCCACGGAGGACTTCCGCACCCGGGGCTCGGGCCACAAGCAGCCCAGCAACCCCAAGCCCCGGGAGCGGCGGACGGAGTCGCCCCCTGCGTTCTCCTGGACTTCCCACCCTCGAGCTGGCAACCCTGGCTCGGGGGGTGCCAAGCTGCTAGAGCTGGATGAGGAAAAGCTGAGCAACTATGAGATGGAAATGAAGCCCTTGCTGAGGGTGGACTCCCACGTGCAGGAAGCACACCCCCAGAAGAGACGCTATAGCAGGGGGGCTGCCTGTCGGGGCCAGGGCGAGGACCGGGGCTTTGGGGTGCAGAGACTGAGATCCAAGTCCCAAAACAAGGAGAACGTCCGGCCAGCTGGGAGCTCGGAGCCCGCGGTGCAGAGACTGGAGAGCCTGCGGCTGGGAGACAGGGCCGAGCACCGTCTGCTTCGCTGGGACCTGACCTTCTCCCCACCCCAGAAGTCCTCGCCTGTGGCACTGGAATCAGACGAGGAGAATGGGGATGAGCTCAAGTCCAGCACGGTAAGTGGACACCCGACAGTCCTGTGGAGTGAGAACTAGGTCCACCAACCCTGAGGCCGAGTCCTAAGACTTCCACGGAGCCCTCCTCTGGCTGGGGCGGGGACAGCGGGAGGAGTGGCTCTTGGGGCGATGGCACCGGCTTCCACAGCTGTGGGAGCCAGCCCACAGGAAGCCACTGCTAGGCTGGGGTGGCACTTCCTTCAGGCGGGTCCTCGAGGGGTTGCTCCCAGGCTTGATCGCTGCGGCGAAAGCCCGCGGGTGGCTGGGGAAGCTCCCAACACGACGCTGGGCAGCAGGGGGGCCCAGCGTCACCCAGACCCTTCCCCGGCTCGCTCAAGGCCCAGCTGTGCAGGAGGGTGCCCCCTGCGCTGCGGGCTGTCTCCTGGTAAGAAGCCCTCACCAGCACTGTCTCTGAGAAGTCTCCCGGTCCTGGAGAGAGAGAGAGGGCCAGACCCAGGGACCGGGTGGCGTGTCAAGCTGGGGCAGGTCCCCGTTGTCCAGGACACACCGTTTACTTACGAGCCAGGCACTGTGGTCCCCCCATATGCCAGAACACACGAGTCTCGCTCCAACAGAGCCTGCTTTCTAACGGGTGAGACAGTCCGCTTCCTGCCAGAGCCTCGGTTCTCCACCTGTGGGCCCAGGATGCCGCACAGACATTCTCTGGTAGTTGCTTAGAATGAGGCCCTTGACCCCCCCCCCCCAGGCCTGAGAGGTCAGTGGCTGTAGGTGGGGCTGTGGTCCAGGTTGGTGGGTGGGACACTGGGGCTGCTGAGGAGTGAAGGCCATGCCTCTCAGGTGCTAGCATCACCTAGAAGCCCTCCTGACCCAAGGCGCACAGGTTGGAGGAGAGAACAGAGTCCCCTGGGCAGGACTCTGAGGACGGGGGCAGCTGGGGAGGGCTCTTGTGCCCAGAAGACCCTTTGTCAGGTGACTTCCACCTGTAAGCAGACATGCCTTGGTCCCCTGCTCAGGTGGCAGTAGGAAGGGCCAATGGAACACTTCAGACGCACGCAGAGCCTGACACGCGCACAAGTCCAGACCTCGGGAGTCCTGGGCCCGTCTGGGTGTTGTCCCGGCACGTCAGGATGCAGTGCCCCTTGGAAGAGGCTTCATGCCGGCAGACGCTATGCTGGCCCCCAAGGCCATTTCTGCTCCCCCGACACCACTGTGAGCGTGCCTTTCTTGCTGGTGGACAGCTCCCTACAACGCCCCAGCCCTCCTTGTGCCCAAACCCTCCTAGCCCCTCTGGGAGCACAGCCTCCGGGACCCAAGTCCCAGCTGGTGCTCGTGACTTCATTTTCCTCATCCCAGCAGCTGGCCATGCAGGTGCATGTGCGCCCATATGTATGTGGTGTTTGTCCACCTGGTGTGCACCCACCTGCGTGCACACGTGTACTCGGCCATCTTAGGAACAGCCAGGTGATAAACAGGTGGGAGGTGCAGCAAGGGTTCCACATTCAGCCCACTTAACTGTGTTGGCACATCTAGGCGCTTTAACGTGACGCTCTGTTGAGTAGAAGCAAGACTTCCAGCTGGGCGCCCCTACTTACTCCACCAGACCAATACCTGGTCCCGAGTGGCAGCTGGGGACCCTGCAGGGTAGGGGGGAGCCTCCAGCAGAGGCCTTGGGTGCTGCCTCTCATCCTGTCCTCGGGGACAGCTCCTGCATCGCTCACTGAGAGGCTTCAAGGAGCCGAGAGGAGGAGCGCCTGTGGTCTGAAGTGCTCCAGGGCGCCGGGCCCTTCGAGCCCCAAGAACTGCTCGAAGGGAAACCCTCCTTCCTGCTCACATTAGAGGGTTCTCCCATTGCCGGTCATGGGATCTCAGGATGAATTTAGGGGCCCCTCTGGGTAGGCTGTGTCTGAAATTGAATGGCATCTGAAGTCCCAGCTGTACAGAGCTGGGAGCAAAAATAACGTGGGCAGGGGATATTTGCTTAAATAGAGACCCGGGGCACCGGAGAGATGCCCGAGTTTTCAGAGCCATGAGGGGTCCGAGAGCAGCAGCTACAGGCTGACAATGACGTAGGCGCCCTGCTTCTCAGTCTGACCTCTGAGGGGCTCACACTCTGAGGAGTCGGAGGTCGGGTTTCTGCTGTCTCCTAAGTGGTCCGTCACCGGCCCACCCTCTCAGACCTCCTGCTGTGGCCTGGGGCTGGGAGGGCCAGTGAGGGCTGTTGGCCAGAGGGAGCACTCCAGACCAGGCCTCAGGCTCACATCTCCTCTCCTTCTGTTCCAGGGCTCGGCTCCCATCCTGGTAGCCATGGTGATCTTGCTCAACATCGGAGTCGCCATTTTGTTTATTAACTTTTTCATCTGATGAGATTGTCACATTAGCAAAAATACCAGTTGGTGTGCAGAAGGGGAACGTTAAAAGCAAAACAACAAAAAAGGAAAGGATCATAACTCAGATAGCCCATGGCTACTTCCAAGTTTCTTCACAGAACAACACGATTGGGTATTACTCACAGTTTGCCTTTTTTTCTGGGTAATGTTTTTTGGATTTTAGCCAGAATTCTTTGCTTGTATAACACTCTGCTGTGTGGCATGGCAGAAGGAGGCCAGCACGCCAACCCTCCAGCTTGAAGTGGAAAGAAAAGGGATCCCGGCAAATCAGTGGCAAAAAAATAAAATCATCGTCATCAATCTCATCACACTCCTGCCTGGGACCTGGAGGAGGAGGCAGCCCGAGGAAGACCCCCGCGTGCCCAGCGGTGCCCGCCACGGGGGAGGCAGCTGCCCTGCGGTGGAACGCGGGGAGCCCGTTAGCTCTGCTTTTCCTCTCTGTTCTGGAACAGCGGGTGCCAAGTATGGGCGTGAGGCGCAGGGAAGAGGGTGTCCCACCTTGGCTGGCAGCAGCCCGGGCCTTCCTCTGTTTTAAATCTGTGCTGCACCATTAAGGAAGCAGAGGTCTAGCTTCTCTTCTCCTCCCACAAAACAGGTCGTAACCCTGCCCTAGTCCTGGCACCGCTCCACGGCATTCCTTACAAGGCCAGAGCCTCACACCAAGTCTTAAAGCAAAGTCCTTCTCTCCCCTGGGTCCTCCCCATTTCCCGAACCCGCCACCAGACCCCAGAGGGGCCGTGTGCAGACGTCCAGAGGCTGTGGAAGCCTGGGGCTGGTGCTGGAGGGCAGGGAGCAGTGTGGGGTCCCCTGGGCCATCAAGTCTGGGCTCTTAGCATGGGGCATTCCTGTATGTACCGTGCAGGACAGGTATATAGGCTCCCATGTCCCTGTCAGATGTCTGTGGCCCTTAAATGACATCACCATCTCATTGTCACCGAGCCCGAGGGTTTCGTGTCTTCGCTCTGTGCCTGCAACTTCCCCCCCAGACATGCCTGTTCCTCCCAGATGCCTCAGGCGTCCTCTGGAGCCGGTCTGGTCCCAGGGCAGGAATGTGGTTGAAACCCAGTGGCTTGAAAGCTCCTGAGGAATCGTTGCATATCCATCTCCCCCCAAACACGTAACACAACTCATTTCGGTCAAAAACAAGTCCCTGGTGTTTCTGCCTTCTCGACCAGCACTGCTCTGTCACCCAAACAACAGAACATGACTCCAGACTGTTTCTGTGTCCTTCGGTCCTAGCTAGGGAGCCAGACTGGCCTGTGCGCATGGACGTGTCTGTGAGGCCATGGGCACATCCATCCACAGGTCCCCCTGTGCTCACACCTGAGAAGGTCCTCAGAGTGAGTTCCCACAGCTGTCCTGGGTGCAGCCCATCTATGACTCTGCCTTGCTTTGCTTATGTTTAGCTGTTTCTCTGCTATCTTTCAAGCAGATTTCTTTACTACACTGCACTGGATTGCTATATTTTTAACCAGAAATAAACTAAAGATTAGAGCATGTTCCAGTTAAATTCAGTTTTATTTTTTTTCTGTTATACATTCACTCCCCATTCCTTCTCACAGTTTGGCTTAGGTTGGAGTCTTTTCTGGGGAGTAGGGACACGGGAGAGGGAGGGCGGATCCGCAGGAAATACGTTTCTGATAACGTTGCTTTCTAAAGGGGTATTACATCTTTTTGTACATCTTATTTTCCATTCCTCTTTTTTAATATCGAGTGGTTGCTGCAGACCTGAAGTGAACCAAATAAAGATGCCTGCTCCTTGCAGCTCTAAGAATCATCCATGCTGGGATATGTGTTTTATGATCTGTTTGCAACTCTTTGTAAAGATCATAGGCTTTTTTGTACATTCCAATAACTGCATGACAAAAATGGTACCTACAGATGCAGGGTATGTATTTACATGCAAACACCACGAAGCAGTTAGATGAATAAAAGCAACAGCACAGAAACATGCACCATTCAACAGAAGCAGCAGTGGTTTCATGACTAGTGTCTCCATCGCTAGTCCAGCTGCCAGTCACACACACGTGAAAACCAAACCGACCCTCCCCCGCACCTGTGGAGGGCGGAGCCACTTCCCTGCACTCCCTGTGAATTCCGAGAGGATTCACCAAGACCAAGACATACTGGTTCCGAGCGACCCCAGAAAGCTCGTTTTCAGTTGTTCCAAACAGTGGGATGAAAAACCAGGCTGCCTCGCAGCGCCCCTGCAGACAGGCCGACTGCTTTGGATCAGCCCAGTTTGCTTCTACCCACCTGCCCCAAGCCTCAGGTTTCCCCGGCAGGGGCACCAGTCACCTCGCCCCAGGGCCAGGTCAGCTTCTCTCAGGCCCGTGCCTGATGGATGTGAGCATGCAAAGCTCACGAGGACATGGGAGACTGTGGGGAAGAATAGATGTGTGTCACAGCTGGCCCCCAGGGGTACAGGGTGCTGACAAGTTGCATTGACAAATTTTAATTAATCCCAGAGCAACCTGGTGAGAGTCATTTCCCCCCTGACGTGCTCTGGATGTGAAAATCCAAGGCAGAGAAATCGAGAAACCTGAGATCCGGGGCTGGGGCTGTGGCGAGGAGGGCCCTCCGCCCCAGGCCCACCTCTCCTCCCCCACCCACGGCTGGGAACCTGCACTCGCACCTTACCCTAAAGGAGCTGGAGAGGACACTGCCCTCGGAGGTCACAGGCACTTGTCCGCACCAGTAGTTCACCGGTTCCAGTCACAAGCGTGAGGAGCCTTGTGCACTGGATTTACTCGTGGTTTTTGGTCTGTTTAGTGACCATACGGGGCCTGGGTGATTTCAGGCCCCTGAAAAATTCTCTTTACCCATCCTTTTGAATTTTAAGTGTTTTAACCATTAGCACACAGAGATCCCCAAATTCGGAGATGAGTTATGCAATACCTAAGCCAAGGAAGATGATGCTGATATAGAAAAATCCAGTGCAGCCACAAAAACGCAACGCCCACTGCCAAAACCACTCAGGAGCGGGGAGTCATCGGAATGCAAGCACGCTGACTCACTTTCCAAAGATGTCCACAACCGCATCGAACAACCAGCACGCTCAGGGTTTGCTGAAACGCCGTGGTGCCGGGTGCGAGCAAGCACAGATGTGGCAGGAAGATGGGCCCTTTCTGACACGCGCTGAACCCGAGATAACTGTGTGGTCTCACCAGCCCCCAGACGCCCCGCCCCAGCACCTGCCTGGCGCCCAGGGCGCACAAGTGGAGCAGCCCCCTGTCCTGGCGAACACCTGACGTCCCCGCCTGGCTGTGAAAGCACTCCTGTTCCCTCTCAGAAGAGTTCCAGTGTGGACAGGAGGTTACATGGCCACCCTGCTGACAAACAGGGCCTGAGTGAGAGCCCGGTGGAGGGACTCCGACCCCACAAGTCCGAGACATTAAGGACTTGTTAAAGCAGATGAAATATTTGCATTTTTTTAGTTTGGGTTTCTAAAACCCAAAGACATCCTTTAAAGACATCCAAGCTACTACCACCAGCATTATCCCTCCGGGCAGGGTGTTCCTGCCCAGGAGGCTCGCCCTGTCCCTGAGGGCTGGGAGGGCCCCGAGAGCCCTGGGGGTGCTCCCTGAGAGGCCCACAGTGACCTCCTCCCGGGGCCGCTGCTTACTTCATCTCCCCTGCACAGTGAGACACTGTCCAGGACGCAGGCGGAAGGAGCAAGCTCTGCTCTATCTGCATGGAGCTCAGTCTCTTGAACTCTCCCAGGTCTTGTCTTCCGATCTTCCTTGCCTTTGGTCCTAGAACTTGACATTCAGGTGCCTACCACATTCTGTGACCTCTGTTTCCATAGCTGAGTGTACTGCTTGACCCCACGATGAACCCACAGTACGGAGCATGGCTGACAACACCTCAGTTTTGTGACATTGAGTACACACCACCACACAGTCATTTTCAGTCTTGCCAAGGACAAGGATTTGCTCCTAGTCAATTAAGCATAAAAGTGAAGTAACAGGATCAAGAGCCCAGATAAGAAAGGAGTGAGGGGGAAGCTGACTGCTGCTGACCTTAAGGGGTCTGGTTATTTTTGTTCTCTTGCCCAGGGCGGGCCATGTGTCAGGCGAGACCGCCAGGAGGCAAAGACTGAAAAACTACCTGTCCCAAGTGCCAAGAAGTGTCCCTAACTCAGCCTTAACACAAGCAAGAAAAAGTGCAGTTGCCTTTGTTTAAAAATACAAAACGCAGCTGTATTTTTACAGCGTATCCATAGGCCTGAGACGATGAGAACTACGAAATACACGGGGCACCTGAAAGCTGGGGAAGCAGCACAGGGTCGCAGTCACTGCGCCACGTGGGGTCAGTCCTGACTCAGGAAGCCACAGGCGGAGCCACGGGGCACCTAGAGAAGTGTAGGAGGAGGCGAGAGCGCGGTGAGGTGCCCAGAACAGGGGACAGACACCCCTGTGGGCGACGAAAGCAACGCTCTGGAAGATGGCTAAGTGTTCTCCAAGCTTACAGAACAAACGCTGTTTTCGGAGTTTGCTTCCACATGACACCCCAACATGGAAGTGCCTGAGACAGACACATGCAAATGCATTCCTAACCCTCAGAGACGCAGGGCGCCAGCAAGGGCAGCGCAAGGTGCGGCCAGGAGCTTGCCATGGGCAAGTTGGGTGCAGGGGGCCCAGGTCTGGGGTGCAGGGGACAGCGAGCAGGGTAGGGTGAGAACGGCAGACCTCACACACTTACCTCACTGTCTGCCCCACCACACCCCACTGCCTGAGACACAGACACACAGCTCACTGTACACTGGGGCCACAGGTTCAGGTCCCACGCTTGACTCTCCTGTGGCCCTTCCCATCATGTCTGTGCCACACACAGGTGCAAGTCTCCAGCTGTGCTGCCACTGCCTGGTGACATGGTGACAGTGGCAATCCAAACCCATGAAGGCATAAGGCACCAAGGAATGGGGGAGATCAGTCCTGGCTGGAGCCCGGCTCCCCGCCACCCTGCCGGCAGTACCAGCCTTGGCCATTCATCCACAATGACTAAGGGCGGATAAGCACCAGGGCTGCTTCCTTGAGGTCAGCACTTAAGATCAGGGCGCTCGTACTGCAGGAACACTTAGCCCGAGAACTTCTCTTCCTCTCTAAACATTATTAGTTCCAGTGGGCAGGCACACCAGGCACCCACTGACCTTCCATGAGTGATGCCTACACCAACCGTACTGTATGAGCCTGTGAAAGGCAGGGTCAGGAGGAGGGCTGCCCCATGGGGGTCTCCGAAACATCGGAACAGGTCAGGAAGAAGACGGTGTGAGGCTCAGGAGGAAGGAGTTGGCTCTAAGGGCCAGTCTGCGCCCGCTTCCTCCAGGGTACTCCAGCACCCGGCCCTGGGCCCCAGCTCGTCCCACTGGGCCCTGAGTGGGCTGCTCTTTAGTGAGGTCGCTGCCGCCATCAGAGCAGCATAGCCTACCCCTCACCCCCACCTCTATCTGGCCCTCACACACACCGCAGCTTACGCAGGATACCTGTTGTCCCTGACCACTGACCTGCCAGTGCCTCTGGAACACTGAGCTGAACCTCACAATGTTCTCCAGCTGGACCCCGTTTATTTGCACTAGTCACCATTTCCAAAGAAATGCCATCCAGTGTAGCCTGAACGAAATAAAACCCACACATCCTCACCATTCAGGTGAGCTGTGTGTGAAACTCGTCCTCACTCTAGCCATGAAACCACTAGCCCTGACATAGATGCCTTTTTTGTGAATGAACTCTAACACAGCTCTGTCTCAATCTGCATTTTCTTTCTCCCATTTTTTCCCCGTGGTGCATGTAAACTGTTTGCTAATACTGTGCAATCACTCTGTGCATTGGCAAAAGAGAATGTGGACTATGTTCTGTTTTTCTTATTAATGAAGCAGCTAAAAACATTACCTCAGCCTTTTTCTTTTAGCTGGAAAAATAGCTTGGTTACTTACAAAATGGAAATAAAATAATTCTCTTTAATGAATGCAAGTGTTTCCATCACACCACCACGACGTACCTCGCTGCCTGGATGAAGGGGGCGCGCTGCGGTTGCAGAGAAGCCCTGCTCATCTAAGGAACGAACGCTGCCACCGGAAAGGCAGGTGGCTCGCGCCATCTCCCACGTTAGTGTCTTTACTGCAAGTTCCTTCTAGCGACAAAATTTCAAGATGGACTGTTGCAACTTACGGAACCGAGCCTCCGTTAACGAAGAGCGTCCCTCCGCCGTATTTGGAGAATCTTGTTTTGAGCAGGAAAGTTCTGTGAGCACGAACCTGAAATGTGGCCCCCACCTGTCCGTCCATGGCCTCGGGGCCCTGACTGCGCACCCTAAACTCGGTGCCTGAGGACTCCTACCCCGCCCAGTGCTCACTCCCCTCTGCCAACTAACTGGCCCCAAGGGTCTCACAGTACTGTTTTTTCAAACCTATTTTAATTTTCTTAAACATCAACATCTACATTTTCCACTGGGCGGCTACTAGGTATCTTTCTTTCCCATTACTCTCCACCTCAGCACCCTCCCCTGACACACCGCAGTCTCTCCAGGCTCAGCGCCACAGACGAGACCCGACCCCCACCACCACCACCACACAGAGGCCCACAGTCCCCACACACAGCTCAACAGGCCCGTCTTCAGTGCAACAGCGACAAGTTCCATGGTGGCTCCTCACCCCAAGCCCAGCTCACCTTGGGCCCAGCACCTGCTCTGGTCGGTGCCTCAGCTTCCCGCTGGACACCAGTCAGACCCCTGGTGACCCGGCACAGCCTGGACTCAGAAGGCACTGCCAAAGCTCTCTTACAAAACGAAGGATGACTATGGTTTATGCTCAGGATACGACGGGACTGGTCTCTGGTGACCAACCGCTCACACGCAGCCTGCTCCCCGATTTAAAACACCGGGAAGGCAGGAGTCACTAGACAGCCCCTCAGTGCACGCATGGAACTCAGATAGACGGCAGGTGGCTTCTGGACTTGCTGGAGCGACAGCTCATCACTTTTCCTTCACGCCAGGACACAAGTGTCCCCTCCCTGCCATCCTCTGACACGAGCAACACTCGTACCACCTTCTCACTGCAACACACTCGGGGGGCTTCAAACCAAGCTGGCTCCTAGTCTCACAGCAGCAGCCTCCCAAGGGCCCCTGCTCCCCCAAGCAGGGTGCCCCTGCAGAGGCCAACTTTCACCCGCAGGCCCTGCCGGTACCTGGCCCCTCGATGCACTTCCACTGTCACCTAGCCACCAGCTTTCTGCTTGTACCAACTTAGTTAAAAAAAAAAAAGGGATGTCAAATCGCAATAAACACCACCGCCACACCTTCAAAAAAATCAGCACTTCAAATGAACACTCTCAAGCTTAACTGGTCATCCCCTTGATTTTCACTCAATCCAACCCAATCCCAAGAGAGCCACGGCCTTTCCCCAACCCCTTCGAATTCCTCTTACTTCAGCCTGACCCAGAGAGTTGCTCAGCTGCTCCTGGGAAGTGGGGGGAATAAGGAACTCATCATTCTCAAAGCCCCACGGAACCCCCCACGGAGCTCTGGCACAGTGTCTTCAGGGCTGAAGTGGCAAGTTGACGGGCACCAGTAAGAGAGAGGGTAGAGCCCACCAAGGGGTTGGGTGTTAAGGGGTGCTTACCAATGACAATCAGCCTGCCAAGGACAGCAAGACAGGCGGCACCACTGCATGGCCCTTGCCCACCTGAGCTTGGCCGCCTCCAGGTGTTCCGGCTCCAGCAAGGCAGGGCTTCATACCAGGCTCTCATGGCCAGGGTGGCCATCGAGGTGTCGAGAGCGTTCAGTCAGGCAAACCGATCACCAGGAAACGGAAGGGTGGCAGGGTGCTGGCTGCCGCTCACGGGGCACCGAATGGTCCTGTGTCGAGTTCCCAACCCCCCGGCGGCTGCACACCAAAGGCACGCTGTCACTGGTGTCTTAACCACAACAATTACACTGCAGAGACGGCACCTCTTCTGGAAGGTCTTTTATTTAATTCTCATGGGTTCCGATCAACCTCGTCACTCAAACTGCATCTTCAGTAACAACCCCGTGGACATGACAACAAAACATACATTTGTACAAGATGCTTCTTCTTTGGTGGCTATTTCTCTTTCGACTTAGTTGATTAAAAATTACCGTCTTCTTTCAAGTATCATTTAGCTACAGGCTCCTCTAAGAAAAATGGCCTCCGATGACAGACAGCTGTGCTGGGGCCGCCTAGATCTCCCAATTATTTCTTCCCAAAGTCTCGGCCAAGCCCGAGCAGCTGCACAGCTGAGCCTGGTGTGCTCGTGTCGAAGGACTGGGCAGACTGGCCCTGAAGCCTCCGTGCAGTCGCCGCAGGCCAGCTGCGGCGCTCAGCTGGCTTTTCAGCCCTGCCCAAGGGGCTGCCAGCTAGACTCTGCCCAGAATGCCAGAAAAGGACTCAGGCTGCCCAAGTACCCAAGGAAGCCGCCAAAATACGAGGATGATGCCAGAACGCCTCACCCTTCTGCCCAACACAGCCCTGCCAACCAGCCAGGTACCAGGCTGACACGCACTGGCCTCTCCCCAATGACCTGGGCTCCTATGGGCTCTGCAAGGCCCTGCACCCAGAGAGAGGCTCTGGCAGGCAGCTGTGGTGGTCAGGTTACTGCAAGAGAAGAGCTTCTTATTTCTCATCAGCCTGCAAGAGCCCATTTCCCCTCCGGATCCTTCCAGGTCACACAGGTCACACCCATGGGAGCTGGTAGGGGCTGAGCCTCATGAGAAGGTAAAGGCAAGGTGGAAGGAGGGGCACACTGGCCCCGGTCCTCCCCCTGAAGCCGGGGCCCACGCCCTGCTCTGCCAGAGGCAAGCATTCCCACCTGTTGTTTCGCAAACAGGTAATGAATGGGATGTTGGCCCCAATACTGAAAACTAAGACCCTACATTCTCATTGTTGAGAAGCTGTTTAAGATGAAAAACTGCACCAGGCGGTAATTCAAAGCCCAATTCCGACCCCAATTATACAAATGAAAAGTGGTCTCTTGCCACCCCCCTTGGAGTAGGCGCTAGCCAATGTGACTTCTGCCACAGCACCGTGACTTCTGCCGGGAGGGACCCCGCTCCCACGGCAGGTGCTACGCAGCGGTGCTACGTGGGCACGGTGAAGAGGTGCCCTCCACCTTCCCTTCCTCTCTGTCACTTTGCAGACGACAGCCTTGAGCCCAAGGGGAGAAGAGAGAACAGCTCCACCACCTCCTCCCCAACAAGGCTAAGGGAGCGATCCTGAAGCTTCGGGTGTGCTCGATCACCAAAAGAGCCCCAAGAACAGCCAATGGCAGGAAGGGGGCGGACCCGCCCAGCCAAGAGCTATTTTACTTTACATATAGTAAGAAAACTCATGCAGGCGGTTGGAGAGCTACCCCTGATGATTTTTAGCAGTCAAAAAGTCAACCTCCAGGTTGATGCCATGTGGTCAAATGGAACATTTATCTCCAGCTTTTGCAGAAGGGAAACCCCCCACAAAGCACAAACGTTCCAGTTTTAGTAGGACAGCAATGTGCTTCCTGTGGGCACTTCATATCCAGAGTGCTGCCTGCTGTGTGAGCGAGTGGCCCACCCTCAGCCGGGCCCTGCCCCACCGGCCCCACCAGGGCTTTGGGGCTGTAGGGCCACACAGAAGACAACCTTAGCAGTGGCCTTGTTCCAAGTCCAGTTTATTTTGAATCATACCAGTGATGCCGGGGAAGACAACCTCACTCAGTTTAGCTGCTGGCCCAGCCTCACGGCTCACGCAGAGTCATCAAAGAAAGCTTTTGCCATGGCGTGGGCGACCTTTAGTACCCTCTTCTCCTTTGCTTCTGGCCCAGCATCGTCTCGGGCAAGCCTCACCCAGTACTGCTCGGTCCTAGGCAGGTAGTCTGCAAACTGCTCGCCAGGTGTCACCAAGGGGTGCTGTGGCTCTTTCATGGGGAAGAAGAATAAGAAGCACATTCAGCGGAGGAAGCAGGCCCGAGTCAGGCAGCGCAGGCCGCCTGCTTGTGGCCCAGTGGAGTTCACACACGTGCCCCTGCCTTACGGAAACGCCACCGACTGGCACTGCTCGAACAGCAATGTCTGCGAATGTCTTTTTTAAAAACTCAGGCTTGTCTCCAGAGCGCATCTACAAAGCTGTCACATTTTAACACACTCACCCTCGTCCTCCTCGCTGTTGTCCTCGTCCTCCTCGTCGTCCTCTCCGCCCTCAGCGCCCTCGGCCGCATCGCTGTCCTCGTCCGAGTCGGTCTCCTCCAGCCACTCCTGAGTCTCTTTAGAGCAGAATGAACACGCACAGAGTGTTGGTGCGCTCAGAGCCAGGGGGGCCAAGGACGGGGGCTCCTGAGGGTCCCCCTTCTCACTGAAGAAACTCGACCTGAAAGCAAGCCGCCTGCCCCCACCACGTCACAACACAGTTTTTCCTGGACCCTAACAGAGGTGGTGAGTTTGAGACTGGCAATACCAGAAAACCCGTCTCGGCGTTTTCTCCACCCTCACTTTGCTGTAAGACAGAAACAAGTCCTATATCAGCCATTTTATGCCTTCTACGTGTGAATTTTAACTTAATTTTTAGTCTCAGATCTCAAAGAAATGAGCAGTGACTTAAGAACTGAGCATTGCATCGCTGGCGCCAGCCTGTGGTACAGTGTGAAAGTGAAGGAACACGGCAGCCCGGATCAGAGAGGAAACGGGGCCCAGAGGCTCAGGTCACAGACAGGAAAGGGGCTGCCGGGTCTGTTCCCATGCGCGCGGCAGGCCGCCGACAATGGGAAGAACTCACAGGTAAACCTGCTTTGCAACTGTGTACCTGCGAGCAGTGCTGGAGAGGTCCGAGGCTCACGGGAGTGGTGTCAAGAGTGAGCCTGTGTCCTGGGAGGTACCCAGCCCGCTCCCCCAGTGCCCTGAGCAATACAGATGTGCAGAGGAGGGGCCTCCTCCCTGGGGCAGGGCCTGCTCTCACGTGAACAGAGAGCACACGGCCCACCGGCACAGGGTGGACCTGGGTGGCACTCGGGGGCACACCTGATGAAGACGCTCTCAGGGTGTTCTCACCCCAACCCGAGGGAGCGCTTACCCCACAACAGCTCACCTGGATCTGCCTCCACCAGGACCATCCACTCGTCCATCTTATGCAGGTCAAGGCAGTACAAGTCGCTGAGGGTGACCTGGCGGCTGCCGGCCTCAAACATGCCGCCATAGAGGTAGAGACGGCCGTGCTTCACAGCCAGCATGGCATTGGAGCGGGGGCAGGGTTCCACCGAGGAGCCGCCTGCTTCCTCAGGGCTGTCGTCCTCACCCAACTGTGGCTCTTCTGACGGGCCCGGGGCAGCGAGCACCTGCTTAATGGTGACCACAGTCCCGTCCTCTGAGACCACCTCTTTGACCACCTCCAGCGGTGCCTGGGCACTGGCCTCCACACACTCCTGCTGGTCAGCACCCTCAGGCCCTGCTTTCATGGCCCGCCTGCGCTTCCTCTTCTCCGACTTGAGTCCCTGTTGACAAAAAGCAGAACAGCCCCCTTTAGGGCTAGACAGGGTGGCCTGGGAGCTCCAGAATGTGTGGGGAGCACCACCTAGCCTTTGTGCTGGCAGACAGCTGGAGAGCTGCACCCCCTTTCCACCCACCAGTGGCGCCACCACCCAGTGTCACCCCTCGGAGGAGGTGGGAGAAGGTGGTGAGTGCAGGATCAGGCCCTCATGCTCACCCGGCTCTCAGCAGAGGCACTGGGGCCTCACCCAGGGCTGAACCTCTGCCAAAAAGAACGGCTGCCCTCCCTCGGCCTCAGGCCCTCACCACATCAGCTTGAGACCCAAAGCCCCTGGGGGTCCCACTACTGGGACAGGGCCCACATGTGCCGCTCTGGTGCCACAGCAGGAACAGAAGTGATCAGTTCCCTGCTTCCAGTGACAGCTCACAGAACCACACAGAAGGACCTGGGTGTCTCAACACCTGGCCTGGGAGGCAGAACCAGTGGACAAGACCACACAGCCTCTGCCCAGTCCCACCTACGGAGGTGACAGCCAGGTGCCCCGTGTTAGACCTTATGTCTGGTGCACAACACACCACGGCAACTGCTTTAGAGCCCAACTCTACCTTCATCTGTCCCTCAAACCAGCGGTTCTTGGTGGCATCATAGAAGTACAGGTCGTTGAGGAAGTCTCCCTCTAGGCTCTCCTCCTCCTCCTCATCACAGACACCCCCAAAGAGCAGTGTCTGTTGGTTTGGTGCCATGGCCACGGAAAAGCCAGACCTGGGGGTGGGCTTGGCACCTGAAGGGTTAATCCGGGTCCACACCCATCTGCCTGTCACAGGAGAACAAGAACAGAAGTAAGATGTAGGGATGGAAGGGCACCAAGGGCCAGCCAATTGCATGAATGTTCCCAGAACTCCCAGTGACTAGGACAGATCAAAAAATGCACGACTGTGGCTAAAAATACAGCAAGTTTTGCTCCCTCTGTAGAAAAAACTAAACACAATTCAATAACCCACCCAAAGTGTAATTCTCCCTAAAGTTTAGTTTGTACTGAACTTTAATACAAGGGTCACCTTTTTCACAAACCCTTCAAACACTGCACCCTGGGGGTACTTTCCAGCTGTGGATGGGGCCAGGGGTGAGACAAGGCGTGGTTTCCAGCTGTGGATGGGGCCAGGGGTGAGACAAGGCGTGGTTTCCAGCTGTGGGTGGGGCCAGGGATGAGACAAGGCAAGGAGAGGGGCACTTTCCAGCCATGGAGGGAGGCAGGGATGAGGCACAGCATGGAGGTGGGCAGGCCCAGTGCTGGGAGAAGCCCTCGCCGCACCCTGGCCTCCATGAGGACCCTCACTCCATCGTCCCTCCCTCCTGCACAGGCTGCAGGGTCGTGGCTGCATGCCTACAGGCCCTCCTACAGGCAATACCACCTTACTGTCTTCCCTCTGGCTTGTGTCTAATTTCTGTGATCACCCTCAAAATGTAACCTAGTGTAAAATGTGGGGGTAAATTTCCCACCACGTCTAAAAAAAGGAAGTGAGCTATTCCCTCTAACAAACGTTAAAAAAACTTAACAAGTAGCAAGTGGCAAACATTCTACTGTGTCCTGCCTACGTGCCCTCTGGCGGTGCACAGCACAGGGTAACTCCAGGCTGCGCCCACCAGTGGACTCTGGAGTCGATTCATTACCACCAGCATTGTAACGCTTGGAGGAGACAGAAAGGATACATGTCAGAGGGCCCTGCACACAGCCAGTTAAGACATACTTGTGTGCCACCTACATACAGGCACACATCAGCTCAAGGTGCACCACATCCTTCTCACTGGGGGGTCAAGGGCCTGATGGCCAGGATGCTGAGGGCAACACACAAGCTTGGGGTTTAGCTTTCAAGTTCAAGTCCACTGAGGTATAAATTGAGCAAGGTGCTACATGGCTCTAAACCTAAGTTCCCGCTTGAAAATGCAGATGTCCTCATCAGTCATGCAGTAAGTTGGCACCTGAGAGGTGCCTGGGTAGGAACATTTCTAAAGCCTTGGCTTGAAGAATTTTAAAGCAGAAAAGAGATAAAGGTATTCTGTACAACAATCCCTCATTTTACAGAAGACAGATCCCACGGGGAGATGAAATACTGCACTAGAGGTCGTCAAGCAGGCCTGGGTCATCCTGGATCCCTCGGGTCCCGTCCAGTTCTCTCATCACAAGACCCACGTCACACAAATGAACCATGACCTTGCTTTTTGTAAAGGAGCTTTAAAAAGTGCATGCTGGGGATGTCAACCCCACAGTAAGTGTTCCAGAAGTCTACAACCGAACAGCAGTCACTTGATCCTGAGCAAGAATGAGAGAAATGACTAGAAAGCTGTGGTTCCTGCTCTCTACGAAGGGGAGTTCTCGGTCTGGCAGTGTTTTCAAGCCAGCCCATCCTCAACTCCCTCAGAGGGTGAACACCCCTCACCCGCTTCTGCTGTGCAGACACGCAGCCGGTTGAGGTTATTTACGGAGTGTCCGGCCTGGCCTGCTTGGGGGCGAGAACAGCTTGTCCACAGCTCCAGGCAGCACACAGGAGGCTGACCACCAACCCCATGTCCACGAGGGCAGCTGGGCTGGTTTCTCTGCCCTGCCTGTTGTGGCAACACACAGGCCGCCCACAGGCCCGCCCTCTCCCAGTACACGAACCTTCTCTCCCATCCTCAGATTTCAGCAGGAACATATCTGAGTGCTGGGTGCCTTTGTCCACATCTTTCTTGACTCTCTGCAATGGAAAAGGGGAGTCGTGTTAGAACTGGCAGGGCACCAGCCACAAGACCTAAAAGTTGATTTTAAATTTTAAAAATCTGCCGTCCTAACCACCACGATCATGCCAGAAACTCTCTCGTGCTCTTCCCTACCACAGTTTCCCGTGGTTTCCGCAGCAATACGGCTCTAAGTGGACGGGGGCGCTAACGGAGACCCCGTGGGACTGCTTACGAGACGACGATACGGCTACCCCTCCATTTTCAGTCCCTGCTGTCTTCGGTTCCTGTCATTCACATCACGTGATGCAAGCCTCACTGCAAGGATCAAATTAATGCTGCAGAAGCCAGCCACTACCCACGTGAAAACTTCTCCGAGCTTTTAAAACAAGCTCAAAGCCCTGGCTGGTGTAGCTCGGTGGATTGAGCGCGGGCCTGCGAACCAGAGGATCGCGGTTCGATTCCCAGTCAGGGCACATGCCTGGGTTGCAGGCCAGTTCCCAGCAGGGGACATACAAGAGGCAACCGTACATGGATATTTCTCTCCCTCTCCCTCTCCCCTACCCCTCTAAAGACAAATAAAAAAAATCTTAAAAAATAAAAATAAAAATAAAACAAGCTCAGGTGTCTGAACCCAGAGTCTTCAACTTCAACCCAGTGTTGTCAGCTGGCCAGACCGGACACCTCCTTCTCCGCAGCAATGTGCCCACGCCTCACGCCGGAGCTGGCACCCAGACATTCGGCAAATACTACCCTGGGTGGAAGGATCTCAGTAAATCTTAACATCTTTGTGTTTGTACTTTAAATTCCCTACTTTAACAAAATTGTAATTTCAGGATAGTTGTACATGTACAGAAAAATTCAGAAGACAGTACCAAGGGTTCCCACCTGCCCCGCACCCAGATCCCCTACAGTTAACATCTTACATTAGCGGGGCCCATCGGTCATAATTAATGAACCAAGAGACAAACCACTATTAACCAAGACAATTCTTTATTTAGATTTCCTTAGTTTCCCCTACTGTCCTTTTCTGTTCTAGGACACCATGCTGCACTCAGTCGTCATGGACCCGCCGATTCCTCTGGGCCTGACAGCTTCAGACTTGCCTTGTTTCTGATGGCCGCGGCAGTTTGAGGAGTACGGGCCAGCTGCTTTGCAGAGTGCTGTTTTTCTCTGGACTGCGCAGGGCGCAGGGGTTTTCGGCGGTGGGTCCCAGGGGTGCAGCGCCCCTCTCACCACATCGCGTCAAGGATGCATGCTGTGACCATCACTTATCACCCCCCCACCAACTTTCCACACTGTCCCCTTCCAGGGGACACCACTGTGAAGCCCCCACTGACAGAGAGGGAAGTCATGCTCCGCCTCTCGGAGGGCGCGCTGTCCACCCGATGTCTGCGGAACGCGGCGCTGGAGCTTCGTCCCCTCCTCCGATCTACCCACTCAGCCACTCGTCTGTATCACACGGATCCACGGTTATTTGCATGGCACATTGGGAAGCAACCCAGCATCACTGCGTTTCGTTGCTGATATGGTTCCAGCTTTGGCCACTGGGAATTCCTTCAGTTGGCTCCTGGTTCCCTTGACGCACCCCATCAATGTGGGTTTCTTGTAAATATTTTCTTAGGATCTGGCACTGCAAGATGCTCCAGACTCACCTTGTACGTTTCTTGCCCTAGTCCTAGAAGTGGCCACTTCTCCAAGGAGTCCTGGCTCCTTTTACAGAAGGTGGTGTTAGAAACCAAGATCTGAGCACTGGGTGCGCTCACTGCTGCTGGGTGCCGTTGTGTCTCGGCCCACTCCGCTGACAAAGTCAGGAAATGTGTGCACATAATTCTTTTTCTTTTAATTAATGAGCATGTGTTGTATTTTTTATTAGGAAGGAGGGAAGCTATTCTCCTTTTGGAAACAAAACAAACAATCCAATGGTCCATGTATTGGACATGTGATCTGAATATCCTAAAACCAAGGGAGTCCAACAGGAGTCCCGTGCGGGAAACAGCTGGAGTCTGGGGAAATGAAAACTGGTGCAGGCCTCTCGTTTTGCTTCTGGGAATATCTGGACAATTCGAGTGATGCACTTTCTGCATGCTATACGGTCACTGAGACAAAATATTCTTCTCTTCCTCCGGCAGGTTAACACTGAGGAAACGGCTGCCACTCCATGCCTACCCACCCTTCCAGTCTGGAAGACCCAGCATTATTAGGAACTAAATTCACACCCAGAGGCCTCTCCCACTGGGGGACAGGGAAGGAACTCAGTGACATCTCTACCTGTCATTCTTGTCATCAGAAACTCAAGACAACAGCTAAGCTTCAGCCAAACTCTCTCTGGCCTCGTAATCGTCGCTGCACCTGCCGACATTAGCGGTTCCATTTTGCTGACAATTGCTTGTCAGAACCAACAGGCATTTATGCCAGAACACTTAAACACACCCCCTTCAAGGGCCTTCAAGGCCCTTCCTAAGGAGGGCTACTAGCTCACCCGCATCCACAGCCTCCAGAGTGACCGCCAGGAACAACTCTGGCTGGGGGACGAGGATGCCACACCCTTCCAACGGGAGCTGACTAGTTAACAGGTCAACATACCCCAACAACTTTCTAACTCCTTCTTCACAGCGATTTCTTTTCTTGAAGAGTTGTGACTTCCCCAAAATCCAATCTCCTTGTTCTCAAAGGGAACAAAAAGCTGCCCTGTATTATTATTATTATTCCCTTATTACAGATCACCTGTGCCCGATTCTTTCTATTCCTTCCAATCACACTGGCTTTAACTTAACCCAGTTAGTCTTTTCACTGGATTAAACTGTACTAGAAGAAGAAACAGAACTTGCATGAATTTTTGGAGATGCCAAATTTCCACCTCACAGGTCGAAGCTCTGAAGAGGGTCCGGCCTTTCTCTAAGGATGAGCCTCCTCCTCGAAGCAGCTCTGCAGACTGATGTTAATGCCACACAGCGGTAACCCAGGCCTTCGCTCTGCAGAGCAGAACTATCCCTCCACTCACGAATTTCTGTCTTACGCAGTATTAATGGAATCCAAAGACATCTGAGAGAGAGACAGATGTGTATCAAGTGTCGCAACATCAAATTGAAAAAAACCTCGATCATCTCTGAAACTGCTCAGCATCTCTGTGAGACCCCAGAAATCAGCACTGGGCTGTACACACCACCCTCCCCCACCCCACCCTAGGCCGTGCCCTCGCAGCCCGCACTGCGCTCTATACCCGTGTCCTTGAACTAGCAGCTCTGGTTCCCTCAGTTGTAGACTCCAAGATGGTCTCATTTCAGCTGTCATGGGAACGGACTCCCCAGGCTGCCCCCGGACTCCCACTTTCAGTGCATCCAGTCCTTGGAAAAGGTGGCAACAGCTCTGACGTGAGCAAAGGCCCTGCACTCCAGAGAACCAAACTCAGCAACCTCGCTCTCTGGGGCATTCCAAAGTTCATCCCCAAAGGGCAGGGGAGGTTCCACAGAAAGTAGCTGCAACCTGGTCAAGATTCAAACAAAATGAAAAGCCTTGAGAGAAGCCAGCTTCAAGTTACCTGCTCTTCCAGGGTCAATCAGAGCAGCCTCGCAACACACCCAAACCTGGACCTGAGCGAACACAGAAAGCTCCAGTCCTGAGAGCTAAGAAACAGCAGCACAACTAACAGCAAGGGCAGGAGGCCCGCCGACCTGGCGGCTCCACTTCAGGCTAACGGACAGAAACAGCCCGATCTGCCTGTGTGCTCAAGACATCCTCGCAGACGGGCGAGGGTCAGCTCCAGTCCCCCTCCTTACTCACAGTTTCACTTTCCCCCATTTCACTTAAGCTGTGGTCAGCCAAAATAAGCAATTCACATCTTTAAACTCCAAGTCATTATGAAATAGCACGATGAAACCTCGCACCACCCCACCAGAGATGTGAAGTGTTCCTTTGGTGTCTCCACACTGTATATGCTTCCTGCCCATCAGTTAGTCACTAATCAAATCAGTTATCAAATCGACTGTGATGGCATCATAGCGTGTATCTGAGTCACCCGTATGTGCTCACTAATGCCCAAAGCACAGGGGCAATGATGCCAGCAATTCAGATATGCCACTGAGAAGCCACATTTCCATTAAGTGAAAAGGTGACTTAACAAGGAAAGAAAAAAATCTGTATACTGAAGTTAAGGGCACAGCACATGTAAGTTAGTTAAGGCGGAAAAGGCATTCAATTTGTGGGTGAAGACATGAACAGAAAACCACGCTGCGACTGAGGACAACGTGCTGTGCCAGAAAGCACTGAGCCTACAGAAAGACTTCAGCACGGAATCCCCCAAACTCAGTGACACCAAGCCATTCGCTGCGAAGTCACGGAGTGTAAGATTCAGGAATAAGTCTGGACTGAAAAATATAAAAATGACTGGAGAGAGCGAGCGAGCATTCACAACTTTATTACAGTACACTGTTATAACTCTATTTTATTATTAGTTATTGTTGTTACTCTTTTACTGCATCTAATTTACAAATCAAACTCTATCATAGGTATGTGTGTATAGGAAAAACGTAGTACATACAGGGTTTGGTACTCTCCATGGTTTCAGGCATCCACTGAGAGTCTTAAAACATACTCCCCACACATAGGAGACCACTGTACTTTAAAATGCCATGGATGCCTCTCAACTCATGTGTCTGGAGCAGTGTCGAGGTGGCAGGCTGACTTCTGTTCTTTAGCCTGCTGACATTATAGGCCGACTTCCAGCCACCCTCAGCATCTTAGCCAACTGGAGGTCAGATGCATAAAGTTATCAGAATTTCATCCTGGTTCCCCTGAATTTACAATGGCAGCGGTTTTTCAAAACCAGGCACGGCGATGGGTAAGGTCCCCAGCTGGGCCACTCGTGAAACACAAAACCACAGGGAGGCTGCTCTTTCTGACGCCTCGTGATCGAAGACCCTACTTTTGCAGGCTGCTCTGAGACGGTTCAAAGGCGCTGTCACTGGACAACGCGCTCCGCAGGTCGTCAGCCCACCGTGAAGGTCGTCCAGCTGCCCCCCTTGCCAGGTGGTGACGGCTGGTGAGGAGGAGCTCTCCCATCAGGAGGCTCCCTGTGAAAGACACCCCAAAAAAGACTTCAGCAGACTACTGTCACTTATTCCACGCCTACTGCCTTAGACTAATCACTTACTAATATTTCATAGAACTCGCCACTCAAATTTTTCACGACTTCTGACAAATCCCCCCCATGAATCCAAACAGACAAGCCTTCCACCGCAATCCAAATGCCACGGGCCTGGAATACGTGGACTCGGATTAGCCGCCTGGCTAGTTCCTGTGGCAGGCTGGAGAAAAGCGGGCACCAAGAAACTAGGCACTATTTCAATTAAAGTCGCAACAGCTTGACCTGGTCCACTCTGTGCGCGTCTCCCTGGTTCACTCCACGAAGGGTGTGCTGTCATACAGCCCTGGGTCTGGGCACTCCGCACAGCTTCCGGCCACAGCTGAAAAACGTGTCGAATGTCTTTCCAGAACCAAGGCTGACTGCTCACTGGGGTGGGTGGGGGTATGAAAGAAGGTGGGCACGGGATACCTCCCTGCCACAGCTGTCCCCACCCCCTGCCCCCGCCCCCCAGCAGCCTGCCCAGCCACCAAGTCGGAGGGCCCATTTCATCTGGAGGAAGTGAGAATTAAAACCACATGAGATGGCAGACATGGACCAGAAAGGCTGAAAGTAAAAAGTGTGACACCAGCAAAAAAAAAAAAAAAAAATGGACAAACTAGTGTGTGTTACATAACAAATACTAACCAGCATGAATGTGCAATGTGGCAGAATCTCAAAACATGCTGAGTGGAAGGAGGCTTCCTCTAAAGAACACATGTTGTATGACTGCCTCTGTCGGAGGTTCCAGAACAGGCAAATCGAATATATGGTGGGAAAGGCCAGAAGAGTCCTTGCCTCTGGCGGGTGCTGAGGGCAGGGGGTGGCTGGGAAGGGCACAGCAACCACGGCTCCCAGGTGTACACATGTGTCATAAGCAAAGAGTGCGCACGCAAAACGTGGGCAACTCACTGGAGGTATCTGAAAAGTTCAACAGTGACCTCTAACAATACACACATTCTGGTATTTGGGGGGAAATGTACAGGTGTCTCCACACTTCGAAATATATAAAAAGCAATGAGTGCACAGCAGTATAGATACAAACAAATATGTAATAAAACAAGTAGAGTGAAATATCAATAGCAGAACCTTAGTGGGAAGTATTTGCTAATTCTTTCTAGTCGGTGAATGTCGGAAAAATTTTCAAAATACAAAAAAAAAAAAAGAAAGAAAGAAAAACCCTACAATGAGAGACCAATGCGTCCTCTCGGGGTCAGACCCGCCCACGTGTCGGTGAGGTGCGGGTGAGCCGGAGTGAGAGGAGCGCTGGCGGGCAGGACGCTGTGAGTGGCACACTGCGTGGAGGCCAAAGCCAGCAGGAGACCCCTAAGGGCTGTCCAACCTTCTGGCGTCTCTAGGACACACTGGAAGAAGAAGAGTTGTCTTCAGCCGCACATTAAATACACAAACACTAACAAAAATTGATGAGGACCAAAAAGGTTCTAAGTAAATGTGCGATTCTGTGTGGGGCCGCACTCACTGCCATCTCGGCCCCACGCGGCCTGCAGGTTGGACGCCCCTGCAACAGCGTGTGCACCCAAGAGCCGTGCCCAAGGACGCTCGCGTCAGCAGGTTGGCACTGCTTGCAGGTGAGAAAAGAAAAGGCCCATCAGCAGTGGAAAGGAGACCCGAGTCGTGGTATACTCTACAATGGAACGGCACACAGCATGAGACCCCCGCCAACCCAACTATTCCCACTGCAGCGTTTTCCAGGCATGAAGATTAGAACATGATACAGCTCGAGTAGATTAACACCATCTCTGTCCATCTCTAACTCAATAAAAAGAATCATTTATATGAAACTATATGCAGTAAGTTATTATTGGTAAAATTGAAAAGGCAACAGACAGAAGTTACTGTACTTTCCTACACACCACGCCTTACCTGTTTCGAGTAGCCCCCATAAATGACGATGCTGCCCTGGGGAGTGACAGACATTTGGCAGCCCGATCTGGGTGTGGGACCAGTCCCTGATGGGGATAGCTTGCTCCATGTGAATGTGTCCAGGTTAAAGGCATACACGTCATTGTAATAGATGTAATCTCTGGTTATAACAAAGTCACACAAACAAAAACACAGTGACATTAAAAGCAGACCTAATTTAAAGTCAAGTTTTCCACCATTTGTACTGTCAGTTTAATTAAAATTTAAATTCATGACAGGACTGAAAGTATATGTAAGCTGGCATATAAAGATAAAAATAGTGCTAAACCACAGAAACATAGTAATTTGCCTGGATCCGAAAGTCTTCCTAATCTGAAAGTTATACCACACTTCCTTTACATAGTTTATAAAATCACCATCTTGCAAATAATACATTAGGTTACTATGCATGTAATTTTAAGTTTAACAATGAATTACAGACCTAAATGAATTCTCAGGACTGAGATATTTGCAGCTTGGCAAAAGCCGTGAAGAGACCCTGGACTGGGTGGAGAAATGGGGCCAAGAAGGCCCAAAACTGAAAGATGCCAGAGGTTCAAATCCTTCATCAGCACAGGCAACAACCACCAGGACCTGGCTGAGGCATTCCAGGAAGTACCATGGCCCTGCCCTATTTAATGCTCCTGGGACTCAAGTGACAAAGGACTCAAAATGCAGAGCAGGCCTTGCGGAGGGTGCCCCAGGTGCCGGCTCTGCCCGACACACAGGAAGAATGCTGTGTCCAGACGTGGGAATTTTACAGATGGCAACAGGCCTCAGGTCAAAATTACACCCACAGAGTAACAGACGCGCTCCAGCTACTCAGAAGGGAGCGCTCAGAACTGACTTTTAAAAGAAGACACGGAGGAAGCAAACAGCTCCAACCCAGTCTGAAGGAATTTCTGTTCTGCGCACTGCACTTTAATGCTCCAAGACTGGGCTCCACAGCAGAAGGACCACTGCGCCTGCCTACGCCCCCAAACGCTGCGCAAAGCACGGCATTTGAAACAGAACGAGCCGTCTGGTGGACGACAAGAAACCTAAACTGTCGGACTGGCAGCATGATCAAATGCACCCGTTCGTGGGTAGTACGGGGAGGCTTGCAGGTTTTAAAAGACTTCACCACATTCCACTGTTTCCTCAGATTTCCCACTGCAGATTTCCAGCAAAAATATCCTATTCTGAACATACAGTAACTGTCGACTGTTCTTTGATTTTTAAAAGTCAAACTCACCAGTTTAATACAGACAGTGATGACACAGCTATTTGTGCTGGTGCCTTCGTTGTTTTGTTATGTTTGAAGTACGCCATAAACAAAAATTCTAACCAAGGCAACAGACCACAATAGCTTTGGAAAAAAGTTCTGATTTTGAAACACTTGCAAATTACAAGCACTGTCAAACTTGATTCGCTTTATAACCTGGAGCACCAGGACGAGGGGCTGCCCTGCACTCAGTGGGTGCTGAGTTAGTCTGCTGACAAAACCATGAATCCCCATGTCCATACGTGACGGTTATTTCTTTTTATAAAAACATTCCAAGAATAAATAAAAATGACCACCCCTTTGGTATTAATCTTTAAAAATAGCCCAGGCTCTCTTGTCCAAAGGGCAATGACTAACCACACTCCTCCTCAGCAGGAGGGCAGGCCCAGGCAGCGAAGCCGGGGTGAGGGCAGGAGGGCAGCACGAAGACCCGCTGAGAATCAGCAAACTTTGGTTAAGGTCAAGTTCTACTCCTTATTAGTTCTCCTGGTTTCCTCAACTTTCCCTTGAGATAATGAAATAGCTTTAAGAGAATGTGTAAAAACCACTTGGTAAACTGCATCACAAGACATAAAACTAAAGCTTCATTATGCCCAAGTTACGCCTTTAGGGATACAAAATCACTTCTTGTTTAATTTGACTTATACTTTTAAAATCCCACCCAAAAGCATTTAAGAATTTATATCCCTGTTTCTTAATTCATAAAAATATTCTTTATTCATGAAGAAAATGGAAGCATTAATGGAGCCACACTACACTACAATTCTTGGCCAAGGGTGTGGGAGTGGGAAAAAATTACAGCACTCACTCCTTGTTCACCAAATGCCTCCTTCTTCACATGTGTGTGTGAAGGTTTCATTTCATAAGCCAGTCATTATCAAAAAAAATTGTGCGAATGAATCTGTAATGTGACGAAGTGTCAATGGGACCTCCACAACGAACAAATTGATAAGTACGCTATTTTTTAATGGAGAGCGGAGAGCAAAAATGAGGCACTCAGAGAAAGATATCCATCCACCTTCTTTGACAACGTCATGGTCAGAGAAAAAGCACTGCAAACATGGCCTTCACCAGGCATTAGTCTAGACATTTACTACCCAAAATGCTACTGTATTACCATGACGACACGAATACTACTAACCTCTTCACCGTATACCTTATTTTTCTAGACTACACTAAGGATATTCAAGAGGGTACCTGTATAGGCAACAGGCTTAAGACGATCAGGGGCCCACTAGGCTGGCCTGGGAAACCAGTGTGGTGCATCCCAAGGGGATCGTGACACTGGAGAAGTGGAGGCCCCTCCTCAGACACCACTGTAGAACACCAGCTAGCGCTGCATTCCCCAGCGAGGGACGGGTCCCCCGGCCAGCAGCATCAGCATCACCTGCAAGTCTGCAGAAATGCAGATCCTCGGGCCCCAGGCCTACTGAGTTGGAAACCTGAGGTGGGCTCACAGCCAGAGTTTTAACCAGCCCTCCAGGGGATCCTGTACCAGGCTCAAGTCTGAGAACCCTGTGTTAGATAAGCCTGACCACACCAACTGCAGGGCTCAGTGCAAAATAAGAATGTGGGGCCTGTTCAATGATTGTGAAGAATTTCAAGACAGTGAGAGCAGAGCAGCAAACCAAGCTCAGGCCCGCCTATGTGTGGGGCCCCGGTTGGCTACTTGAGCTACAAAGCCCATGAAGCTGGCACTGGTTTTAGGAGATGGGCAGCATTTCCCACATATATTCAGAATAATTCTTCCCTTAAAAAGTCCACTCCTTACTACTCCAGGAAAGAAAACTCTTCCTGCTATTGGCACCAACCTTGTACTCTCATGGAAGCCACCAAAAAGGATTAACTGTCTTTTCCAAGCTACCATCCGATGTCCACTCCGACCTGAAGGACCTCCTGGTGATCTAAAGTTAAAAAAAAAACAACAACAAAAGACCACTTTTTAGACTGATTTCTGTTTTGCAAGCACTTACTAAGTGCCATTTAATTTGACCCGGAGCTTTTGCAGACTTCAATGAGCTCCTTAAAAATGCTGAAAACATGAACCCCAACACTGACAGGTTTTCTTTAATAGAGAGGAATGTTTGTGGTGTATTATCTGCTTATAAGCAAATCTATGATAAAAATAAGAAACAAACCTAGCCAACTTCCATGGACACATTTCTGAAATGAGTGGGCCCTCCTCAAGGAGAGCCTCCAGCAGGTCCTTCAGGAGTCCAGGAGAAGGCGTTGCTATCACAGACGACAGGGGCACCTGTGTCACTGCCCTGGAAGACCTTCCCGTGGGATGGCGTGGAGGCGGGAACTGCGTGCTGACGGCCCTGACTCTGTGCAGGCTTAAGCCGATGCAGGTGTTTGTGTCTTAGTTTTTAACAAAAAAGGTTTAAAGAGTAAAATAAAAATTTAAAACTTTTAAATGGATAAAAGCGTATGAAATAGGATATGAAGAAAGAAAACATATCTGTACAGCTACACGACATGTTTGTGTTTTATACATTTAGTGCAGCCTGGGTGTACAGTGTTTACAGAGTCCACAGCGGTGCACAGTCATGCCCGAGGCCTTCGCACTCACTCACCACTCACCCACTGACTCACCCAGAGCAACTTCCAGTCGTGCAAGCTGCTTTCGTGGTAAGCACCCTATACAGGTGCACCGTTTTTTATCTTTTGTACTGTATTTTTACTGTACATTTTCGATGTTTATCGCTTACAGTACTCAGTACAGTAACATGATGTACAAGCTTGCAGCCCAGAAGCAACAGGCTGCACTACATGGCCTAGGGGTGTAGCGGGCTGTACCATCCAGGTTTACGGAAGTGCGCCCCGTGATGTGTGCACAATGACAGAATCGCCTAACGACACACTCCTCGGAATACATGCCCGTCAGTAAACACTGCATACCTGCGGATACGTTTTTAAAAAGTTCTTCAGAGAAATGGAAAATAATACACATCAGAAACATAAAGAGCATCGAAAAACGTAAAAATAATAAAAGCTTTTACCTAAGTGATCTAAAAGATAACAATTTGTCTAAAATAACAGACAATGTATTTAATTACGTATACTTATATGTAAGTAAAATGAATGACAGCAATGATACAAAGGACAGAGGTAAGGAATTAGAATTATTTTTTACAATAAAGTACTGACATCACTCATGAAGTCATACAGTGTTATTTGAAAGTGTACTTGGATTAGTTGTAAATGTCAGGCAACCACTAAAAAAAACAGTGTAACTCATGTGCTAGGAAAGGAGAAAATATAATCATACAAAATGCTCAATTAAAATCACAAAAGGCAAAAAGAGTGAAAGAAAAATGTAACAAATATCAAAGCAAAAATAGAAAACAATAATGAATGTAATAAAAATTAAGCATAATTACTTCCAATGTCAATGATCTAAATTCACGAATTAAAAGTCACAAATTGTACTTCCAGCCAAGATGGAGGTGTAGGTAGACACACTGTGCTTCCTCACACAACCAAAATAAGGACAACAAAAATTTAGAAACAAAAAACAACCAATTCCAACAGAAAACTGAACTGCATGGAAGTCCAACAACCAAGGAGTTAAAGTAGACACATTCATCCAGACTGGTAGGCGGGACGGAGTGGGGCGGCCGGGCGGAGAGGGGTCATGGCAAAAAAAAAAAAAAAAGCTGTGGCTGGCGGACCCCGGGCACACAAGGCAGCAGTTGGCAGACCCTGGGCCCACAAGCGGACCCCAGCAAGGTGGCGGATTGTGGAGGGGTATGGTGCACAAGGCAGCTGGCGGACCGGGCAGTCCCACATTCGAGAACAGATAAACCAGGCAAAACTGGGGAGCGAGACAGACCACAAAACCCAGGACCCCAGCACAGAGAAATAAAGCCTCAAACCGCCGATTGAAAACACCTAAGGGCGTTGAGATGGGAGGAGAAACTCCCAGCCTCACAGGACAGTTCGTTGGAGAGACCCACAGGGTCCTAGAACGTACACAAACCCACCCACACGGGAATCAGCACCAGAAGGGCCCAATTTGCTTGTGGGAAAACAGGGGAAGTGACTGAAATCCAGCAGAGAGAGCTGCATGTGCCATTGTTCCCTCCCCCACATACAGTGCCACAACCCAGAGACTGGGTTGCCCTGCCCTGGTGAACACTTAAGGCTCTGCCCCTCACTATGTAACCGGCACACTGAGACAAAAAAAAAAAAAGCCCAAACAAAAGAACAGATCAAAGCTCCAGAAAAAATACAACTAAGTGACGAACAGATAACCAACCTATCAGATGCACAGTTCAAAACACTGATATATTCACAGGGTGTTCACAGAACTGGTTGAATTTGGTCGCAAATTAGATGAAAAAATGAAGGCTATGCTAAGTGAAATAAAGGAAAATGGATAGGGAACCAATAGTGATGGGAAGGAAACTAGGACTCAAATCAATGGAGTGGACTGGAAGAAAGAAACACCCAATCAGAAAAGAATGAAGAAACAAGAATTCAAAAAAAAACGAGGAGAGGCTTAGGAACCTCCAGGACATCTTTAAACATTCCAACATCAGAATTATAGGGGTACCAGAAGGAGAAGAGGAAGAGCAACAAGTGGAAAACTTATTTGAACAAATAATAAAAGAGAACTTCCCCAATCTGGCAAAGGAAATAGACTTCTAGGAAGTCCAGGAAGCTCAGAGAGTCCCAAGGAATCTGGACCCAAGGAGGAACACACCAAAACACATCATAATTACATTATCCAAGATGAAAGATAAGGACAGAATCTTCAAAGCAGCAAGAGAAAAGGAGACAGTCGCCTACAAAGGAGTGCCCATAAGACTGTCAGCTGATTTCTCAAAAGAGACCTTACAGGCAAGAAGGGGCTGGAAAAAAGTATTCCAAGTCACGAAAGGTAAGGACCTACATCCAAGATTGCTCTATCCAGCAAAGCTTTCATTTAGAATGGAAGGGTAGATGAAGTGCTTCTCAGATAAGGTCAAGTTAAAGGAGTTCATCATCACCAAGCCCTTCTTATATGAAATGTTAAAGGGACTTATCTAAGAAAAAGAAAATCAAAAGCATGAACAGTAAAATGACAGCAAACTCACAATCATTAACAACCACACCTAAAACAAAAACAAAAATAAACTAAGGAAACAATTAGAATAGGAACAGAACCACAGAAATGGAGATGACATGGAGGGTTAGCAACAGGGGAGTGGGAGGAGGAGACGGGGGCGGGGGGGAGGTACAGAGAATAAGTAGCATAGATGGTGGGTAGAAAATAGACAGGGGGAGGGCAAGAATAGTGTGGGAAATGTAGACGCTACAGAACTTATAAGTATGACGCACGGACATGAACTGAAGGGGGGGAATGTGGGTGAGGGGGGAGTGCAGGGTGGAGGGGAGCGAAGGGGGTAAAATGGGACAACTGTAATAACATAATCAATAAAATCTACTTAAAAAAAGAGTAAAAAAAAGATAAAAGTCACAAATTGTCAGAGTGGATCAAAACACAAGAGCCAGCAATATGTTGTCTACAAGAAACCCACATTAAAGGCACATACAGATTTAAAGTAAATGGATGTTGAAAACCATGCTAACAGTAATCAAAGGAAAGTAAGAGTAGCTAAATTCATTTCAGACAGAACAGACTTCAAAACAAAGAAGTTACCAGGGATTTTTTAAAAGACATTACATAACTGTGAAGGGAAATTGTAAAAATTCTCTAAAAAGACCTAACAATTCTTAACACACATGCACCTAACAACAAAGTGCCCAACCTGTGTGAGGTAAAACTAATAAAATAGCAATAAGAGACAGATGAATTCACTATCACAGTTGGAGAAATTAATGTCTTTCTCTAAAAAATGGACAGACACAGCAAGGAGAAATTAGTAAGAACACAGTTGAACTCAACTAACTCCATCAACTGGATATAACTGACACCTACAGACTACTTCATCCAACAATAGCAGAATACACTTTTTTCTCAAGGTCACATAGAACATTCACAAAGACAGACCATGTTCTGGGCCAGAAAACACATTGATGAATTTTAAAAAACAAAAATCAGCCCTGGCTGATGCGGCTCAGCGGACTGAGTGCTGTCCTGCAAACCAAAAGGTTGCTGGTTTGATTCCCAGTCAGGGCACGTGCCTGAGGTGTGTGACAGACCACCACACACTGATGTCCCTCTCCCCTTCTTTCTCCCTCCCTTCCCCTCTCTGTAAAAATAAATAAGTAAAATCTTTCGAAAAATAAAAATCATACAAAGTGTGCTTTGGAATTAAACTAGAGCACAATGGAATTAAACTAGAAATCAGTAACAGAAAGATAACTGAAAAATCCCAAAATATGCAGAGATTAAACAACATACTTCTAAATAACACATAGGTCAAAGGAGAAATTTTAAAATATTTTGAACTGAATGAAAATGAAAACTAATCAAAATTTGTAGGATGCAGAGAAAACAGTGCTAAGAAGTAAATTTATAGGAATGAATGCACATATTAGAAAAGGAGAGAAAGATAAAAAATCAATAATCTAAATTTCTACCGTGGGGAAGTGAAAAAAGGGAAATCAAACCCAAAGCAAGCAGATGAAAATAAATAATAAGAAACAGGCCAGAAATTAATGAAATTGAAAACAGAAAATCAATAGAGAAA
Organism: Glossophaga mutica; assembly: GCA_039655065.1. Lineage (NCBI taxonomy): Eukaryota > Metazoa > Chordata > Mammalia > Chiroptera > Phyllostomidae > Glossophaga > Glossophaga mutica. The sequence goes on from CM077315.1 coordinate 30,645,259, forward strand.
AAGCAACAAAACCAAAATCTGGTTCTTCAGAAAGATCAATAAAATTGACAAGCCTCTAACCAAGCTAAGAGAAAATGAGGACACAAATGACTAATACCAGAAATGAAAGTGGAAACATCACTCCATACCCCACGGAAATCAAAAGAATAAAGGAACAGTATGAACCACTCCATGCCCACAAATCTGATTACCCAGATGAAATGGGCCAATTCCTTAAAAGACAACTTGCCAAAACCCACACAAGAAGAAACGGACGATCTTAAGAGGCCTGTATCTATTAAAGAAATTTAATCAATAATTAATAACCTTCAAAAACAGACAGCACCAGGCCCAGATGGGTTTGCAGGTGAATTCTAACAAACACTGAAGGAAATTATAGCAATCCTCTATGTCTTCCAGAGGGTCATTCCTATCCTCTATCCAGTGCTATCCTAATGCCACAACCAGACAAAGACAACACAAGAAGGCTACAGACTAATGTCTCCAGTAAACATAGATGGAAAGTCCCTCAATAAAATACTAGCAAAATGAATCCGAAAAGTACAAAAATATGACCAAGTGGGATTTATGCTGGGTATGCCAGTCCAGTTGAAAATCAATTAATATAATCCAACACATCAATAGAGTAAAAAAGAAAAATTGCATGACAATAAAGAAAAAGCCATTTAACAAAGTACCTGTTCATGATTAAAAAAAAAAAAAATCTACAGCTAATACCACACTTAATAATTAAAAACTCAAAGCTTGCCCTGTCTACAACGAACCCTTTTCACCACTCCTTTTCAGCACTGCTTTGGAAGTTCTTGCTAATGCCAGAAGGCAAGTAAAGTCTATAGAATTTATACATACTGAGAAGAGAGATACGAAACTATCTTTGTTAGCGAATGACATAATCATCTAGGTATGGGTTGGCCAAAAGCTAGTTTGCTTTCTTTCTGTTAAGATGGCTCTAGTAGCACTTATTTGTCTTTAACTTCCTTTGAAACAATTTTGTTAGATTGTAATGTGACAACTGTCATATCAGCGTGCATTTAAAAATCAAAATTGGTGAATTTTTGTGTAGCCATTGTAACATTGAAGGTGGAAGAAAATACACAATGTTTTCAGCATATTATGCTTTATTATTTAAAAAAGGTAAAAACACAACTGAAATGCAAAAGAAAAAACCAGATTTGTGCAGTGTATGGAGAAGGTGCTGTGACTGATCATACATGTCAAAAGTGGTTTGTGAAATTTCATGCTAGAGATTTCTCAGTGGATGATGCTCCACGGTCAGGTAGACTAGTTGAAGTTGATAGTGATCAAATCAAATCAAAGATATTAGCTGAGAACAATAAATGTTATAGCATGTGGAAGACAGCCGACATACTCAAAATATCCAAATTAATAAAGTTATTGGTGAAAATGAAAACTCTTTTTACAGGGAAAAAAAAACATACAGATTTTTTTGGCCAACCCAGAAACAAATCCAAAAGAGTTGAAAAGAAAACTCCTAGAACTAATAAGCAATTACAGCAGAATTGTAGGCAACAAAGTTAATATACGAAAGTCAACTGTTTCCCTATAAACCAACAGTGAACAAGTGAAATTTGAAATTAAAACAATACCATTTACATTAACACCCTAAAATAAAATACATTGGTATAAACCTAACAAAATATGTACAAGATCCATATAGGGAAAACTACAAAATTCTGATGAACAAACTCAAGGAAGCACTAAATACATGGATGAACACTCTATGTTCATGGAGAGGAAGACATTAACTGTCCAGATATCACTTCTTCCTAATCTGATCTCTAAATTCAATGTAATCTCAATCAAAATCCCAGCAAATTATTTTATAAATACCAACATACTGATCCCAAAATTTACAAGGAGAAGTAAAAGCCCCAGAATAGCCAACACAATATTAAAGGAGAAGAACAAAGTGGAAGACTAACACCACCTAAGCTCAATACCACTCAACCCAGTGTGGTTTTGGTGAAAGAATAAACGAACAGATCAATGGAACAGGACAGACAACACAGGAATAGACCCCCGTAAATACAGTCAACTGATCTTTGACAAAAGAGCAAAGACAGTCTCTTCAACAAATGATGCTGGACCGACTGGACATTCACAAGCAAAATAATGAACCAAGACACAGATCTTACACTCTTCACAAAAATTTATCCAAAATGGATCATTGACCTAAATGTAAAATAACTGATAAGCTGAACTTTATTAAAATTTAAACCTGCTGTGCAAAAGACAGTAGCAAGCAAATTAGAAAAGAAGCCTGGGGAAAAATATTTGCAGAAGACACATCTGATAAAGGACTGTTATGCCAAATATGCCAACAACACTTAAAACTCAAAAACAAGAAAACAAACAACCTGATAAACAGATTCTTTCTATGCTGGAATCAACCCCATGGCCCAGGCACCTCTGCTCACCCCATCTGACTGGTTGCTCTCTAGGCCTGGGTCTCCAACCTACAGAACTCCACTGTCAAGTCCTACAGAACTCCCCCAAAGACCTCAACGACTCCAGGCTGCAAGGAACGGTTACAGCCCAAACCACACAGTTACAGGATGCACCATTCTGTACAGCTGCCATCAAAACCAAGTGCCCTAAAGAATACATCAGCGTGCAGAATCCCACAGTAAAAAGGAAGCCTGAGCTGCCCAATCTGAGTATCTCCGCTTCATCAAATTTCAGATGAACAGTTTGTCACACTGCACTAAGAGGCATCCCCCTCAGGGCTTTCCTCTTATTCCAACCCAGACCAAATTCCCTTCTCACCTTTCTTCGAATGCTTCATCATACTGGTCTCTCTCCCCTAATGCCCTAAATTTACTAACATCTCTCAATGTGTCACTCAAAATGACCACTAGGCTCACCATGAAAAGCCAGCCAAAAGCCACCAATACCTCTTCCACCTTTAACATTGGCTTCTGGGTAGCCTCATCGTATGTTCATGCCTATGAGAATTACAGTTCCAAATCCCTCTATTCTGTGAGCAAGGGCAGCTTTTCTTTTTAAGTCATATTTCTTAATACTGTTTTTATATGCAATTGACATGAAAAATTTATCCCACTTCAAAACTTTTTAACATTTTAGTCTTTTATTGATAGCGTATTTGTATGTAGTTTATTAACCTATCTGAAAGTATTTTTTAAATTTTTAAGAATTTTTCAATTACAATTGACATTCGATATTGTATCAATATTAGTTTCTGGTGTACCGCATAGCAGTCATTTACATAACTTACAAAGTGATCCCCCTGGTAAGTCTAGAATCCTGCGGACTGACACCATACAGTTGCCACCGTACTATTGATTATGTTTCCCAAGCTGTACTGTACCTCCCCATGACTATTTTGTAACTGCCAATTTACCGCCTAATCCCTTTCGCCTTTTTCACCCAGCTCCACCCTCCCACCTGGCAACCACCGGTTTGTCATCTTACTGATGAGTCCATTGCTGTTTTGTTTGTTCATTTATTTTGTTTCTTAGGTTCCACGTATAAGTGAAATCATATGATATATGTCTTTGTCTGACTTATTTCATTCAGCACAATACGCTCCACATCCATCCATGTTGTTGCAAATGGTAGATTCCATTCTTTCTGTGGGTGAATAATGGTGCATTGTATATATGTACCACTTCTTTACCCAATTGTCTATCAATGGACACAGGTTGCTTCCATACCGTAGCTATTGTAAATAATGCTGCAATGAACAGAGGGACGCGTATAGCTTTTCAAATTTGCGTTTTGGATTTCTGCAGCTAAATACCCAGAAGTGGGAGTGCTGGGGCCACATGACAGTTCTATTTTTAATTTTTTTAGCAACTTCCATACTGTTCCCATAGAGGCTGTATCAATTTGCAAACCCACCAACAGTGCATGAAAGCTCCCTTTTCTCCACATCCTCTTAAACACTTGTTTGTTGATTTTTTGATGATAGCTATTGTGACAGGTAGGAGGTAATATTCATTGTGGTTTTAATTTGCATTTCTCTGATGATGAATGATGTTGAGCATCTTTTCATATGTCTATTGGCCATCTATATGTCCTCTGAAAAAAATTTCTTCAGGTTCTCTGCCCATTTTTAAATCAGATTATTTGTCTTTTCAGTGTTAAGTTGTATGAGTTCCTTATATATTTTGGATATTAACCCCAATCGGGTATATCACTAGCAAATTATCTTCTCTTAGTCTGTAGGTTTTCTTTTTATTATTGATGGTTTCCTTTACTGTGCAGAAACATTTTGGTTTGATATAGTTCTGTTTGTTTATTTTCTCTTTTGTTTTTCTTGCCTAAGAAGACATCCAAAAAAAAATATTACTAAGAGCAATGTTACAGAGTTCGCTGCCTATGTTTTCCTCTAGGAGTTTTATGGTTTCAGGTCTTACACTCAAGTCAATCCATTTTGGGTTTATTCTTGTACATGTCATAAGGAGGTAGTCTAATTTCTTTCTTTTTTGCATGTATCTGTCCAGTTTTTCCAACACCATTTATTGAAGAGACTTTTTCCCACTGCATATTCTTAACTTTTTTGTCATAGAATAATTGACTATATTAGCATGGGTTTATTTCTGGGCTCTCTTCTGTTCCACTGATCTATGTGTCTGTTTTCACGCCAGTGCCATGCTGTTTTGATTACTATAGCCTTGTAGTATAGCTTGGTTGTAATATCTCCTACTTCTTCTTTCTCAAGATTGCTTTGACTATTTGAGGTCTTTTGTATTCCATATAAATCTTAAGAGAGGGAGAGGAAGAAAGAGAGGGAGGGAGGGAAGGGGGATGGAGAGAGAGAGACAGGGAGAGGGAGAAGGAGGGAGAAACATCAATGTGTTGTTCCACTTTTTTATGCATTCATTGGTTGATTCTTTTTAATTATTTTATTTTTATTGTTTAAAGATGTTATTTATTTATTTTTAGAGAACAGAAGGGAGGGAGAGATGAAGAGAAACATCATTGTGTGGTTGCTCCTCACGTGTCCTCTACTGGAGACCTGGCCCGCAACCCAGGCATGTGCCCTGACTGGGAATTGAACCAACAACTCTTTGGTTCACGGCCCATGCTCAATCTACTGAGACACACCTGCCAGGGCCATTGGTTGATTCTTGTATGTCCCCTGACTGGGGTTCAAACCCACAACCCTAGCATACTAGGACAATGCCCTAACCAACTGAACTACCTGGCCAGGGAAGTATGAATATTTTAATGATGTTATTCTTTCTATCCATGAGCACAGTATATGCTTCCATCTGTATCTTCTTCAGTTTATTTCTTCAATATCTTACAGTTTTCTGAATATAGATCTTTTACCTCCTTGGTTAAATTTGTTCCTAGGTATTTTTGATGCAATTATAAATGGGATTTTCTTAATCTCTCTTTCTGACAGTTTTATTTGTGTATAATAATGCAACCAATTTCTGAATATTAATTTTGTATCCTGTTACTTTACTGAATTCAGTAATCAGTTCTACTAGCTTTTCATAGACTCTTTGGGGTTCTAAATATAATATCATGTCATCTGCAAATAATTACAGTTTTACTTCCTCCTTTCCAATCTTGATGCCTTTTATTTCTTTTTCTTGTCTGACTGCTGTCACTAGAACTTCCAACATTATGCTGAATAAAAACGGTAAAAGTGAAAAGCTTGTCTCGTTCCTGATCTTAAAACACGTTCAGCTTTTCACCGTTGAGCACGACGGCAGCTGTAGGTTTGCCGTATATAGCCTTTATTATGTTCCCTCTAGTTCCACTTTGCTCAGAGTTATCATAAATGCATGGATTTTACAAAACCCACTTCTAGATTACCTCTTGCTAGATGTGGTCCACAGGATAATTTTGGATTTTATTTACTGAAATAAAATCCAAATGCTGGAAAAAAATGCTAAACTTGTCAACAACATATTTGCTCCCCTACAAATTTAGGTAAGTGTATTTTCTATCCAAATTCATGATAAAAATGCCAAACAAACAAGGCCTGGAAGGAGAATCTGGGTGTGCCATGGCACCACCACCTGCAGGTTCACACCGTCTTCGGGCACCGGCCTCGACAGGCACTCTGCATGGTGGGGAAAGGGCCCCCCTGGGCGCTGGCCCCACTCCCCAGACTGAAATGGATGGCGCGACATCTCCATCTCCTCTGTGCTGGGTGCTGAGGGAATGAGCCACGCAATACAACTGCACAACGGAGAAGCTGAGAAGAAGCCACACACGTGCTGGCCAAGAAGCAGCCTCCCCTTTTAATAAATTCTTTGATGTAACGCTTAAGAAGTACAACCTGGGGAACAATTTAACAACTAGGATGGTCCAATTCTACTTCAAAAAAGCCATGCAGGAGAGCCAAATGCTACTGATGTTAGTCCAGTGAGGGAGAACCTGAAGGTCCAAAGACCTATGGAAAGTGTCAACAAGCTGTCATCTTTAAATGACTCCCAGCAGCTGAGATGCACCAGGATAAGGGCCTTCCGCCCACAGATCTTATGGGTGTTTTGTCCTCTGGTGATCCAGGCACGAAGGACTTAATTTACTCTTGTTAGCAGCAGCCAAGTACCACTCTTCTTTGTAACCAAAATGGGAAAATTTTCCATAAAAAGACTTCGCATACCCCTTCAGAAAAATAAAGCCACCCCAAAAAAGCCTGTTTATATCTGAATCTTCAACAGGCACTTTTCAACTGCCATTACTCCTAAATATGGAGTCTTAAAAAATCCCCATGTTGTACGCAGCCAGATCCACACAGAGCACAAAAATACACGTGCGATGCTGTGGGAGTGCACGCTTTCACTGCGGCTGAGCTGTGTGCAGAACAGCATTCCAACAGGGCAAGGTGCCACTCAGTGTCACCCAGGCCCCTTCTAACAGGCCACTGTGGTGACATTCACAGAAAATACCCAGGCATCAAATAACTCCATGGGATTAGAGTACAAACAGAGTGTTAAGCACTTGGCACGTAACTGCTTCCCTGAGGTATTTCAAAGTTTATACCTTCCAAAATTACATGCTATAGTACCAGGAAGCTCCAGGACATTTACTGAGCAAAAGAACAATTTATTTCATGAAACCTGAGTCAACATCACACAGGCCCACCCGACAGGAAATTCTGTCTAGTGGCTCATCCTTGACCAGAAAAGGCCCCTTTTAAAAATGGTCACAGCCTGGCCCAAGCAGGAACTGCGTGCAAAAAGCATCACTCTTTTCATCGCAGTGTCCCTTTGGCATTTGGCCCACTTTTCCAGGTGTCAAATCAATCAAATAATGAATGTGAGGCTTCGTAAGTGCAGGGTATTGTATCACCTTGTACAGAACAACTAAGAGCAGTCTCTAGAATCTAGGTAGCCTAACAAACTGTTCTTATTTCTTTAACTGTTACCATTCATAAGAAAAATCCTATTTGTGGGGAGTTTATTCTATGCTATGTGCATTCATTCCTCACAATAAATGCAGACATTATATTTAATCCGGTTTTACAATTGAGAAAATCAAGGCTTAGAAGTCAAGAAACACACTAAGCTGGTCAGTGGCAGAGCCAGAATTTAAACCCAGGGAATCTGGCCCCAGAACCTGCACTTTCAACAACCAATTAATTAGACACTAAAGTACACCAAATGAAGTCAGAGATACTGTACTAAAGAAATCTATGGCCCCCAATATGACCACTTACCCTAACGACAGTCTTCAATTTCATGCATCCTTTGCCTTACCCCTGAATTTTCCCACAAATTAGTCGCTCTCTACATGTCGGTCTTCCTGCCCACCCCCCCGCCCCACGCACAAGCACACCACATCAAGACAGTCACCAATCGGCAGCGAAGGAGCAGAGGGTCCACACAAGCTTCCACGCCCTCTGCAGGGTCTCCTAGCTTCACTCCCAGGGGCCACACAGCTGTCATTAAAACTTGCCCGGCTATGAAGTCCAGAAAGCCTCAGACCACGAGGCCAACTGGCTCACCAGAGAAGTCGGATCGTAAAACACACGTGTGTCTATTTCCACATGCATGTTTCAACCCCAAGATTCACATACTTCACAATTATGGGGCATGGTCTGACTTCAGCTAACTCATTACTGCCTTTTGCAACAGGCTTGTAAAAAGAGCTCTGAATCATTTTGCTAATAACTCTTTTCTAGGACGTTAACTTTTCTCAGACACAGCTTTCAGATACACACACTAAGTGGGTTCAGCTAAAGACCCCACAAACACTGGTTCCTTTCCCAAACCAAGAGAAAACAGTGCATGCGTGCCCATGGCGCACACACTCACACAGTATATTTTTCATTCAATCAATTTTTATCGATCAGGTACTAAGTGCTTCAACGCGTATAAAAATGCATTAGTTGTACACAAGTGTTCGCAGTGGAATTCCTCTCATGGTGGAAAGTGGAGACAACTCATGGATAAACAAAACATGGTGCATCGAAAACCACAGAGTATGTTCAGCCATAAAAAACATTCTGACACGTACTGTAGGGCGGATGGGCCTTGAAAACACCATGCCAAGTGTGAGTCGGCCGCAAAGAGTGCACACTGTAGGGCTCCAGTTACACGGAGCATCGACAGTGGGCAAATGCACAGAGACAGGAAACAGATCAGAGGTGACCAGCGACCAGTGGAAGGGACAGACGGAGGGGGAGTGGTGGTGGAAATGGAGTCTTTCTGGGGTAACGGAAGCACTCTATATTTAAAGAGCAGTGGTAGTCATACAACTATGTGAATATGCTAAAAGCACCGAATTATATATTTTGAAAGGATGACTTTTTAGGCATATGAGAAGCATCTGAAAATAGCTGAGTTCTGTAAGTAGCAGCCTGACCTCCTTGTTTGTGGTTTATGGAGTCATAAATGACTAGCTAGATGGCATCAACTTCAGAAATAAATGGAGAAAGGGTATCAAAATCTTTCTTCCTTTGCCCGACTGCATCTCCTCCAGGGTGTAAGGGAGGAAAGCGGAGTTTGCCTTTGGAAATACTGGCTTTTGAGTGTGGCAGGCTGACCTAACCAAACCTTAACAGAAAGGCAACCAGAACTGGTAGGGCAGGCCTGCTGTGACTGAAGAAGGGTGAAAAGTACCTGAGCGCCCTGGCTGGTTACATATGCAGGTCCTCCCCCAGGGCTCCCAGGCTTGCTCTCTCTCAGAGAAGTCCCCGCAGAGCAAGCAGCACCAGGGGAGAGTGACGGCGCACGGAAGAGAGGGAAGGAACCAGAGCACGGCCCCTCTCCCCCACCTTGGCACCTTCTGAGGAGTACCAACATCTCCTGTAGCTCCAGCCCCAACCCCACCCCACCTCCCAAGCCTAGCAGTGAGATGTGGCCTCTAGCTGTCCCACTAGTTTGGCTTTGTCTACCACAGGTGTGACCAATCGCATTTGTGTCTTCCTGATTAGACCCTCACTGATATACCAGCCCATGTCAAAGGAAAGACCTTTGTAAACACCAGATGCTAGCTGTTGGGCTGAAAGTTTGCGTTCCCCCCTACCCAAACTCATAGGTTGAAGCCCTAAGCCCCAGTGGGATGATATCTGGAGGTGGGGCCTTTGGGGGTGATGAGGTTTAAATGAGGTCAGGAAGGTGGGGCTCCCGTGATGGGATCAGGGCCTTCATAAACAACAGGAAGAAAAAGCTCTCTGCAGGAGCAAAAAAAAAAAAAAAAAAAAAAAGACCAGGTGAGGACACAGCAAGAAGACCTCCATCTATGAACCAGGAAGTGAGCCCTCACCAGACATCTAATCTGCTAGAACCTTAATCAGGGACTTCTAGTCCCCAGAACATCGGGAAATCAGTGTCTGTTGTTTATGTCCCCTGATCAGTAGTATTCTGCTATAGCAGCCCAAACAGGCTAAGACACTGGCCTTTCTAGTGTTTCACTGTTTCAAGGTTGTTTTGCTGATAATCACAGATAACCTGCAATTATCAGCCACTCATTTGCTCAGATGGGAGGGGCAGGTAATTCTTTCAATGGCTTTCCTCTCCCCAGCCCCTCTGCAGGTCCTCCACTGTGACACACAGGAAAAGCTTCTGTACCATGAGTGGCAGGGCAGGCAAGGCAGGCGGGGCAGATGCTGAGTCCTGTCTTTGGTGTCCAGTTCCCTTCAACTCACGGAAGTGCACATATGTTTAAAGCACAGACACCCACCCACTGCTTCCCTACCCCCCAGAGCAGATGCAGTCGGGGAAGGAAAGACTGATTGTGTATTTTATGAAAATAAAAAGGTAGTATATAGAACCTATGTTGCCAAATCAGGCCTTTTTTTTTCTTTTTAAATTATCAGAACAGTTTTGTAGGCGCCTCTCACTGAAGATAGACTGAAGGGAACCTCAAAATGTTGGCCAAAAGCTGGAAGGACACATCCAGCGTGAAATGAGGAGGCTGAAGCTGGCACTTCCTGTAAGCTTTGGTCTTCTTGATGTTAGTAACCCTATAATTTTTCCTCTCACTTTCAAACTGTTATGATATCACGTAAATGCCTGTTGCTACAATGGAGAATGTGCAGAAATGAAGACAATAAAAGATTACTAAGTGTCCACTTGTTGTCCAATGTGCTACAGAACCACCACCAGAACCGCAAAAACCCGAGATGCAAATGCGACACACTGGCCTGGGTGGGACAGCGGGAGCTCTCCTGCCCAGCTCGCAGTTCTGGAATTGGCCCCACCAGCGTGGGGAACAGCTGCCGGGGCAGGCTGCAGCAGAACGTGTGCAACCCTGTGCCCCCACCGCCTTGTTCTACTCTTCAGACATAAACTTAATGGAAACACATGTATGTGTTCATCATAGAATGTGTAAAAGAGTGCTGACAGCAACACCACTTACAAAAACTATGAACTGGTAACTTTCCAATGCCCACCCCCAGTCAAACGCACAGGGACCCATCTCTATAATGGAACATTATAGAGCATCAAAATAAACAAACTATTCCCATATGCAACACAGGTAAATCTCAAAAAATAATGCTCAGTGAAAATGCCAAATGCGAGTACATTTACATGATGTGCAAACCAAGCAAACCTAATCTGGGCTTGGGGTGGGCACTGGGGCTTTGAGGATGCTAACTACACTGTTTCCTGGACCTGAGTGAACAGGCACATTTACTTTATAAAATTCATCAAGCTGCGTGACTGCATACTTTTCTTTACATATAGTTTACTTCATTGCAGTTTACTATTGAAAAAACAGAGCACTTTTACAAACGCAAAACCTCCCTCTGGTCCCTTTGGGGCCATCTGCACCACCTGGAGAGGCTGTCCCAAGTGGACAGTGGCTGCAGAGCTGCACCAGCCTGCAGGGTGCTGCCTGGGTGCTAATGGCTGCATTTGGTTCCTGTTATGCCCACAGGCAGGCACTCTGACACCACTTGGGGCAGGTCACTCAGCTTCCACCGCAGGACAAGGCATGGGGAGGATGCGATCAGGGCCTGTGCTCATCTCCGCACCCAGCCACGAGTGAGCACCGCTGCTAAACACAGGAAGATGCAGGTGCTGCTCGTTCAAGCGACCTCTTCAGTGGCCTGCCAGGGAGCTCGCACCACCCGACCTCAGACCTCAGAAGAACAGGTCTGATGTCACTACCCCAGGGCGGTCCTGCCTGTTCTTGCTATTACTTCCTCAGAACAGCCCATGCGAGGATGGGGGCAATACACTCGTTAATCAGAAGCCTGGAGTGAATCAGAACATTGGCATCGAAAAAAACATGTCATATAAATCAAAAGTCACCAGCTAGGAAGAGAGAACCCATCCTAGCCTCCAAAGAGAAAAACCTGTTTAAAAGCCAAGAAAGGGACTAAATACAGATGCAGATTTAACGTGACCTCTGTTGGCCTTTACCAATACGTACGTAACCTTCCTCACTGTCAGTCTTCCCAGCTGTAAAACTGCCCCCATGAGAGTGAAAAACATTTACAAAACAATGACTGCAGGGTGCCCAGCCAAATTCTGGTAACAAAATAAATCATGGTGAACTCCACCTGTGCTTTTCAAGTGATACAAGCCCACATCATATGGATTTTCCCACGCTAAACAGTCTTCCCTAGAAATGGAAAATCAGTTTTCATTTAGGCTAAATTTGCTTACCTTTCTTTTTCAGATCAACAAAAACAATGAGAGGATAAACTGTCAGCGGTCGTCCTCTTTCAACAGTGGCCATTACCTCAGTGCACTAGCAGCTGTAAGTCCAAATCCCACACGCTGTAACCCAGCCCGCAGACCCAACAGACCAACTGTAATTATCAGTCTACCTGCACCTGTCCAAGGTTATGTTGAGTTGTGTCAACTAAGCCTGCACAGCCCTGCTGACAAGTTAGGTGATGCTCTCATTTTGGAACGGTTAGTAAATTACAACAGCAACACTTTCATAATTTGAATTGTTAAGGATCTAAGAAGCACTTCACAAGAGTGGTCCAGGGCCACATCGAAGAGGGTCACTATGGGGGCTGGGGAGGGGTTAGTGTAAAATGCAGATTCCTGAGCCCCATCTTAAGCCTGTTATAAATCAGACTTGATATTTGGGGTGAGGGCAGAAATGTGCATTTTCAAAGCTCCCTAGGTGCTACTTGGTACGTGCAAGTCTGAGAATCACTAAAAGAGTGACAGAGGTATTCTCTCAGTGCTGAGCCATCTCCCCAGGCTGACAAGTATCCCAACCACACCTGCTGGGAAACCTTCCTTAAAAGTGCCCCTCCAAGTGCAGATAAGACCAGAAACACTACTTATACCATGAGGTAGCCCACTGGAAGTCCAGGACCTGCTACACAATGAAGTGAGGGCAACCACTCAATGAGTCAGACCAGCACCCGAACGAGAATGCTACATGCTGGAAAAGTGCCGGGAAAGAGGCCCCCCACACCAAGTGTGGGGGTACCAAGTAGTGTCTTGGGGACACAACGAGACACGAAGTGCAGGCTTTAGGAATACCTACACCTTTGCCTTCGCAAGTCTACTTCTAGGCTGTTTTGAACTTTGCTGAAGGATTAAAAATGAACCTCACTAAATGGAGATAAGTACAATGTTCTTGATTGGGAATAGTGAGGACTAGAAAGATGCCCACTCTCCCTAAATGTAATCTATAAATAAGAGCAATCCAATCAAAATCCTATTGAAATGTTTAAAAACAGAACTTGAAAAACTGATTCTGAAGCTCACATGAAAAGAATGAGTGCATGACAAAGAAATATTCTAAGTAAACGGAAAACCCATCTAGCTATCAGAATATACCATAAAGCCATAGTCATCAAAATGAAGTAACCCCAGAACAGGTGGAAATAAAAGACCATGAATCTTCTCACCGGAAAAGGCCAAGCAATCCAGACTGTGCCCTGTGTGCGCGCACCTGCACGCATGCTTGTTGTGATCACCAGGCTTTCAGGCCCACTTTGTGGACACACCAGCAGGTACGTTCACACTCAGACTTCTTCCTCAGGCATGTGTTGTTCTGCGTCTTGTTTCTTTGCATGCATTTTGTACATGCTTTTCTACACACGAGGAGAGCAGGTATTTCTTCAAAGTATATTCTTAAAAGTGAATCTGGGGCCATTTGGTATGCGTCTAAAATATGATGAAATGACAGACACAGGCAACGTTCCAAGCGGCACCGGCCTGTTTTCCCAACCCTCACCGACACTGGAAAGGACATCTCCTTGTAGTGTCTGCCACGTGTGACGGGCCTTTTCACGTCCTTTCTCAAGTTGCTGTCGAGCCACTCATAGCTGACTCCCTTACAGAAGACCTCGGTTTTGAACACGCACTCGCTGTACGCCGCAGGCCCTTTCTCAGCACTTGTCACTGCTCCCAACTCTCCCTGCGGTGGCATTTCCCACATAAAAACTTGAACATTTCCTACGGTCGGGTCTATCGCTCTCCTGTGGATTCTGGTGCAGTGGCGGACTTGGGAAGCCCCGATGGCAGTGCACTGCAGACAACTGTAACAGCAGAGAAGGGGCTACGCCACAGGTGCGCTCTCCTCAACAAGGCAGGGGGTGGAAGGGTGGCAGCTGGGGGGTGGTCAGGGCACCGAGCACTCCAGGAAGGCTGGAGGTGAGCACCCAAGATGAATAAGGGTGGGAGACAACAAAGATAGGGAACAGACATCTGTCGAATAGTATCTCGTGTAGACCATGTATGATCTTTTGCATCCCGTCAGGGAGGGGCCTTAAAAACTGAGTAAGCCCCAAACATAAGGCATCTCGCAACCATAAATATGTGAGGCAGCCACATGAAGTCTGCTGAGCGGCAGAAGCACAGAAATTAACCTGGGCATTCGAACTCTCCTGGCAAACAAAATAAGAGGCCAAGCTGGGAACAGGCCCTCCATCTCTTGACTTCCGGGTCCTGTACTCAACAGGCTGTGACTTTCTGGTCACACTCCCCATGGCCCTCAGGGACCACAGGCTCAGGTAAAATGTGCCCATCACTCCCCGGCCACCTAAGGGAACAGCTCAAAGCAACGCTCTGCCAGTCCTTGCTCATCTCACCCACAAGGAACCAGAGACCACCCCCCAGAAGGAAGGCTTGAATAAACAGTGACTGAGACAAAAAAATAGAGCACATAACCCCTTTCCTGCCTCACCACTCTATTTAGACTAAAATACATGGATTAAGAATGGCAACTGAATTTTATCTTCGTAGTCTGTGGTTTCACAGTAGTTTTTAATAGGCTCTACACTATGCCTTTAAAAAAAACTCTCACAATAAGCAAGTATTCAATTAATGAGAGACGTATTTATCAGAGACAATTTTCGATTTAGGACAGATGCCTCAAATGCCACGTAAGTGTGACTGAGCCAACAGCACCGGGAGGCAGCTGGGATTGCGAGGGGAGGCCACATCGCCATCTCGGGCTGGCTGGGGGACAGTGGCCACAGCGAGCTGTTCAGCAAGCCCTCCCCGAGTGACTACGTGTCACTAGTGCCTCCCTGCTCCCTTGTAACAAACACCCACAATACATGTTCTAGAAGCAGAAAAGGCGGAAGGGCACAAGAAAGTGTGCGTGTCACAAAAGAGCTCAGAGCACCCCTGCAGGAACACCGCACAGATGTGCGAGCACCATCGTCAGGCCCTCCGAGTGGCCGTGAGATTTGTACACATTCTTTCATGGAGAGGGCTTATTGTCCCTCATTCATAAATCTGCACAAATAGCGACCAAAGCTGATAAAAATACTAAGAAAATACCAAAAATCAATTCGTCAGCAATGAACAAACAAGAAAATAAAATTGGGTTTTGAAAAAAATAATAATCAAAGCAAAATAAGACAATACAGCTTGCATGCTTTGGGCCTAAATACTTTTTAAATGAAGGGGAAAATGACCAAGTTTCAACATGTGTGTAATGAAATCAATTATCATATGAAAATACTTTCTTGACTGCTGTGTCTACCAAGATAACGAAGCTTTCCCAGAGCAGATAGGAGAAAAGGAAGTGACGTTGGTAGTCGGTAATGCCCACCAAGGCTCTTTCTGGTTCCGATTTGATCCAGATTGCCCCTGGGCCTTCTCCAGCAGGGTAGCCTGGCCTGGGGCATCTATTTACACTTCTCACTCGCACAACGGGCTCTTTACAATATTCCACTCTAGGCCTACAGCCAATCAGATCAGGCTGCCACAGCCTAGCATGGTGGTCTCCTAAGAGGCTCATCATTGAACAACCCAGCAGACCCTCCAGGGAGGGATGCTTCCGTCTGATGAACCTAAACACTTCACACCAGGAGTGAATTCCGCTGGGCAGCTGCCTGCTCCACTGAGGAGAAGAAACTGCAGTCTGCTGCTCTAGAGGTGGAGACAAGACACCTGCAACACGGGGCTCACAGCTGGGCAAGCGGCACGCCCACCCCAGAAGAATGAAGCCAGCTAACTCTTTCAATGTGTCCCTCTCCTAGGTTTCTTCTCATTATATGTAGACACAATGTCTGTCTTCACAGAGTCAGGTGTGCAGTGCTAACCACTGACACGAGAAGTGCAGTGCAGTGGTAAATGTGACAACTGCATACCAATGTCACCGGAAGATGCAGAAATCAGGCTCTGGCGAGGGCTGAGCCTAGTTTACTGAAGAGCGATATAAAGGCCTTCTCATCCTTCATCCGCCGGTTCCACTGTTTCTATGTCAACTAGACCTAGAAAGAGCACCCCTTTAATAAATACCACAGCTCCCTTCCAGCAAGCTGAAACCCAGAGCGCCTCAAAGGAGAGAAACAGATGGCCCAGGAGAACTGCATTAAAATATGATCAATTTAATGCAGACACAGCAGGAACAAGAAAATAAGTCTGAATACAGCACTGCTCCCAGCCACCCTGGCAACATCTTCTACAAAGCCAGATGTCAGGCAGCAGTGGCCAGGCCAGATTTCTCTGTGAAGAGGGCACAAAAACTTAAGCTCTTCCCTTCCTGCAGTTACCACTGAAGCTGGTCCCTTGGGGCTCTGCAATTCGTGCTCCTTAAGTCCTGGAATTCTACAGGATCCAATCTCATCACTGTGAACCAAGCATGCTGGCATGGACAGGAGCCACACCCAGTGGTCAGCTCATCGCCCAGCACCTTACCTGACTTGCTCCCAGGTCTTGGTGGCCAAATGCAGAACCCAGAGATCCTTGTAGTGGTAAAACTGCTCTCCGTCAGGAGAAGCAAACTCCCCTCCAAATATCCACAGCTGCCCACCACCTTGAGGCACCACCACAGCCTGTGAAAAGAAAGGTGACAGATCAGGGCAAAGCCGCACAGCTCGTGGCCGGCTCCAGAGGTGCGGAGCAGCAGCCACGCCACCCTCCAGAACACAGCACGTGGTAGCCTTGGCTGGCACCCACACTCCTGCCTTTGAGGGGACATTCCCTCATCGACAAATCCTCCTAAGTCAAACTGTGATAAACTATCAGGCATTCCTTGGTGCAAAATTAACATGTATTATATGTTATATAATGTATGTTATATTATATTATATAATTTCCCCTTATATTTAGACAACCCCATTCCATTAAAATCAACACAATTATGTCAAAAGTTACATCAGTTATAACACTGAGTAATTTTTATTAAATATCTATAATAAAGCTGTTTACCTGTCCTCATTAACCCTTTTCCTAGCTATTAAGCATTGTATACCTAAAACCACACTCACGAATAAGACGTGTAATATACAATGTTTAGGTAACATCATTAATATTTTTTTAAGATTTTTTAATTTTCTTTTATTTTTAGAGAGAGGGGAAAGGAGGAAGAAAGAGGGAGAGAAACATCAATGTGTGATTATCTCTTGCGCACCCCCTACTGGGGACCTGGCCTGCAACCCAGGCATGTGCCCTGACTGGGAATCAAACCAGCAACCCTTTGATTCACAGGCTGGCACTCAACCACTGAGCTACACCAGCCAGGGCTAACATTTATTTTTTAAAGATTTAAGCATTACAGGAAGGCACATGGAAGCAGTCTGGGCTGCACGTGCAGGAAGCTCTCACACAGGAGAGGACAGAGTGGCCACAATGACCCTGCACCGCACCACATCGAACTTTCAAGACACATACATGCCTGTTTCAAAGTATTACCAGGCTTACCAGAACATCAAAGTATTCACAGAACAAACAGTCCATGGACGAAACATTCCACAAACCAATGTGCCAAGCCGAGGGGAAAAGCGGCTGAGAACAGGAACGCCACGCCTCACATCCCATGAGCAGAATTACTCTTCACATTCCAAGGTTACTCGCCAACTGAGTGAAGGTGAAGTGAGACCACCCAACAACCCATGCCCCGCATTAGTGCCAGAAATGCAAGGATGGAAAGACAGAAGTTGGTCCAAACCATCTTGGCGTCCTCAGGGGAACCAAGTAGGTGAGTTTTCCATCGCCCCACCGAAAGCTGCGTCTCCATGGGGGAAGGGCATCATTCCAGACTCTAGACTGGGGATCGCCATGTGGGTCCCCACAAGGAGGGAAAAGCAAGTCACAGCATGTGATTAAAAAGGCCTTTCCAGAAAAGGGAAATATTGGGTAAGAGCAGCAATTTTCAACCTGTGTGCCACAAGATTTTTTAAAACATGCAATACGGGACTAGTCAGGGGCACCGACCTCTTTTCCCTTAGACTGTCAAATAAAAAAAATGACAACAGCCAACACAACAACAGCTATCCTGTTTAAATGAGTCAAAATTATACCCATTTTTTTGTCACATTGAAAAAACTTTTTTGGGGTGTGCCGCAGAATTGCAGTAACTAGTTTATGTGTGCCATGAGATGAAAAAGTTGAAAATCGCTGGGTACGGGAATGTATGTCAGACAGCCACGATAAGCATGGATGCTATTTCATGTAAAATAACCTTTATGGGTGCAAATACAAGAAACATGGATTTGGGAATTTTAAAGGCAATTCATACACTATCTAGTCCAGGGTTCTTACGCTTTGGGTTGGACTTTGTGTGAACATTGCTGACGTGAAGGCCAAAAGGAAATACATAAAACTGGAACCCCTCCCCCAGAATTCCAGATCGGCCTCCGTCTCACCCAAGGACACTCAGACTCCAAGCCCTGATCCCATCTTAAAGTGCCTGCCCCATCTGTTCTCCTCAGCGCTGGCCCTCTCTGGGATTCTGCTGAAGACCCAGGATGAATCAGAGGTCACTGGAACCACCCACAACCGCCTGGACCCCCCAGAGCTACACAACCCACTGGCTGGCCAGGGACCAACAGAGAACGTTCAATGATGTGCCACCTAATGGACAGCACAGCTTCAAAGACAGTCATGATGTGGTTGGTTTTACGGTTAGCTGACCTGTACACTGAATATGTGAGGGGACAGCCTGCACAGAAATGACTCCTCCTGCAAGCACCCCACAAATGTGGGGTGTGATGCTCACTTAGTCAACACCTGGCACAGAGCAGGGGCTGGGCCAGCCTACCCTGGGAGTCACCAGCCACAGGATCCAGACAAGGAAGCAGACAATGCAACCAAACCCTTCACACCAAAGGCATGTGGCCAGGAAACAGCCAAGGGGCTTCGTGCCAAGGAGCCTGGAAACAGTGGCCATGTCAGCAAGCAGTGTGGCCAAGGGAGGAGACCTGGGTCGGGGGCCGCTAAGCGCCAGGATGCTGCTAAGCACTGTGTGAACGCCTACTTGCCCTCACATACCTCCATAGGCAGGCTCACTGGCAGGGTCGCGCAGTGGGTGTCAGGAGGCTGCAGACACCCAGAGCTCCCATGCAGCACGGGTCCTTTGACCCACCTGGCACTTGAGAACACTGCGGAACCAAGGCTCTGCCACCGACCCCGCTGCTGTCCTGCACGATCTCGCAGGTGCTGGTGGCATACTTAAGAGTAACACAGCCCTCTCTCCACTCCCATTCTCACTCGGTTTTGTGTGTGTCACCTCAGCAAAGGTGACTGACCTATAAAGGGATAAGCCAGCTTCCTACCACTCCAAAACCTCAGTAGTTCTAGAGGAAAAAACTGATCATTTCAAATCTTTAAAGCAGACATGATGATTATTAGCTCAGGACCAAACCTAGCACATTTCTTGAGTTTATGAAGTTAGGTGATATATTCATATTCATATGAAGTTAGGTGATATATTTATAGTCTTATTCATATGCATGCCCCACAATACAATGGAGTTCTGAATCATCGTATTATAAATGGCTATTCAACGCCATGAGGTAATGCTATAAACAATCATCAAGTGGAAAAACAGTATAGAAAGAACATATACGTACCTGTGTGTTTATATGTATAGACCAACTAATATGAAATACAGATGTGTAGAAATATAGATATGCAAGGAAAAGAGGAAGAAATATAAGCTAGCAGTTCTAGAACGATGGGCAATGGACTTTTCTTTTTTTACAATGAATATTACTTACATAATCAGGGTAAAAACCATTTTTTAAAAATGAAGTCCAACTCTGGGCAAGAAAAAAGGACTGTAAGCCACGGTTCACCTTTTCCATCCCATCCCCCTCTTCACCACAATACCAGGCCTGTCGCAGTCAAAAGTAAAGGGACTGCAGGAAGGTGGGTGAACAGTCAGTGACCTGAGGGACTTGTATTAACCTGGTCCTCAAAGAAAAAATTAGTATATTATTCAAGAGAAGATCAGAACTACAAAGAGACAGGCATAAGATTTCCGCTCTGACCAGCATGGAGCAACCCGTACCATGTAAACAAGGAGAAAACTCAACAAAACCGATAAAGGAACTAGAGCCAGACAACAACAGGAAGCGCAGCACTGTGACCCTGAGGGTGGTGAGTGGGAACGGTGATTCTGTGCCTCCGGGGGCAGTCCCTGCACCCTGGTGCAGGGAGAGGAGCCCAAGAGAGCAGGTGACCTTGTTCAGGTAAGGAGACAAAGGTCAAGAGTTCGAGGACACTGAGGTAGCTAGAATTTGGACAGAGTATTGGACAGAGAGCACCCTGGAAATCCTCACAGGGTCCCCTGAAGCCTTTGAGCTGGACATCTGCAGGAGAGGCTGGAAGAAGAATCACCACGGTGAGGCTGAAAGCCTAACAATGACCTGCACGTACATAGAGCTTTGAAACAGGCAATGTCTGACCAGACACAGTAAAAGATGTCGGTGAACAGCCAGAGCACTCAGTAGAGACCCCAGAAAGGACACACCCCTAGGGCAGGGGCGTCAAACTCATTCTCACCAGGGGCCACGTCAGCCTCATGGTTGCCTTCAAAGGGCAGAATGTAATTTTAGGACTGTATAATGTAACCACTCCTTAACTAGCAGCAAGGAGCTCGGTGCTGCCGCCACTGGGTAGAAACAAGGTGCCGGGCAGGATAAAGCTGGGTGGAGGGCCGGATTTGGCCCGCAGGCCTCATGTTCGCCACCTGTGCCCTAGGGCTAAGCCATCCCTAGAAAAGTTTCAAAAAGTTTCACAATAACCTCTGCAGGTGACTTAACTGCCTGCCAAAACAAAACTCATCAATTGCTGACAGATTCAAACAAAATCCAGACAGTCAACACACAGCATTCACAAAGTTCCACATCTAACTACACAGTCCCAGTGGGAAAACGTGACTTAAGGAAAAAGGTCAGTCCATAGAAAGAGACCCAGAAATGACAAAGATGAGAAAATCAGCAAAGACTTGCAACCCATTTTTATAAATATGTCCAAAGATTTAAAGGAAAACATGAACATAATAAACAAACATGGAAACAATAATCAAGAACCAAACAACATCTAGAGCTGAAAAATACCATCCATAAAATGAATAATCCACAAGCTCACAGCATTCCACTTACCTTGAAGGGCAATAAAAACAATCAAAATGAAAACAGAAAAAAGAATGAAGAAAAAAGAGAAAGACCTACTGCACTGCTGGATAATATTAAGCAGTCGAACATACATATATTGGACTTTAAGAAAATCCCAAAGGTACATCAAAATCAAGTTGCTAAAAAACCAAAGACAAAGATAAAATCTTTTAAGCAGTCACTGAGGGGAAAAAAGACAGACTGAGTACATAATAAAAATTAAGTTTTACCTCTCCTCATAACAATGCAAGCCAGAAAACATCATCTTTCCAGGAAAAACTGCTAGCAACCCAGACTGCTATATCAAGAAAAAATATCCTGTGAATGAATAAAAAATGAAGACATTTTCACTTAGAAAAAATGCTGAAAACATTCTGTTGCCAGTTGATCCGCACTTCAAGAAACGGTAAATGAAGTTGTAGGCTGAAGGAAACATTCCCATGGGAAAACACAGATCTACACGAGGAGTGAAGTGTGATGAAAATGCTCAACTTGTGCATCAACATATTTTTCTTCTCATTGTAAAATTCCTTTAAATATTAACTGTTTAAAGTAAAAACAACATTATTTCACTGTGGGGCTTCTAGTATATATGGAAATAAAATACTTGAGAACAGCAACACAGAGAATATCTTGGAGAGCTTACTTTGAAAGAAGTCAAACCAGCCCTGGCCAGGTGGCTCAGGTGGCTGTAGCACTGCCCAGTACACCGAGAGACTGCGGGTCCAATTCCCAGTCAGGGCACATACCGAAGATGTGGGTTTGATTCCCGGTCGAAGGACATACAGGGGGCAACAGAGCAAGGATTTTTTCTCTCTCTCCCCACCTTCCTCTCTAAAATCAGTAAATTATCCTTACCCTCAGGTAAGGATTTAATAAGAAAAAAAGGGCTAAGTGCTTTAAAAAAAAGTCAAAGCATTTCACCAAAATTACTTACCATACTATCCTTCAAATAAGGATCCTTCTGGGTCTAGAGGAGATAACTAAGGTATGAGCTGGCCTATTATCAGCTCTTCAGAAGAAAGCTGGCAGGACTCCAGAAAGAAAGAAGTCACTGGCTGGGACTGAGATGCACGCAGGCCATTCTCTTACTCACTGCTCACTCCCCTTTGCACCATCAAACTTATGGAAAGAGTTTATACCTCCAAGCTGTCTTATGGTGATTAATTTAGATATTTTGGAAAGAAAGCTATAAAAATAAAATACCTTTAAATATATATATTCAGGACTTCCAGCCAAAATGGAGGTATAGGTAGATACACTTTGCCTCCTCACACAACCATAACAACAAATTTAAAAACAAACAAACAAAAAATAACCAGAACTTCCAGAAAATTTAACTGTGTGGAAGTCTGACAACCAAGGAGTTAAAGAAGAAACATTCGCCCAGACTGGTGGGCCAAGACAAAGAAGTATAGTTCAAATGAAAGATCAGATCAAAACTCCAGAAACAGAACTAAACGACAAGGAAACAAACTATTAGATGCACAGTTCAAAATACTGGTAATCAGGATGCTCACAGAAATGGTTGAAGATGGTCGAAAAAGAGGGGAAGAAGTGAAGGCAATGCAAAGTGAAATAATAGAAAATGTACAGGGACCAACAGTGAAGGGAAGGAAACCAGGACTCGAATCAATGATTTGGATCAGAAGGAAGAATATACATTCAACCAGAACAGAATGAAGAGACAAGAATTTTTAAAAAATGAAGAGAGGCTTAAGAACCTCCAGGACAACTTTAAACATTCCAACATCTGAGTCATAGGGGTGCCAGAAGGAGAAGAGGAACAGCAAGAAACTGAAAACTTATTTGAACAAATAATGAAGGAGAATTTCCCTAATCTGGCAAAGGAAATAGACTTCCAGGATGTCCAGGAAGCTCAGATAGTTCCAAAGAAGTTGGACCTAAGAAAGCACACACCAAGGCATATCATAATTACATTACATATGATTAAATATAAGGAGAGAATCTTAAAAGCAGCAAGAGAAACAGTTACCTACAGAGAAGTTCCCATAAGTTTACCAGTTGATTTCTCAAAAGAAACCTTGCAGGCAAGAAGGGGCTGGAAAGAAGTATTCCAAGTCATGAAAGTCAAGGACTTACATCCAAGATTGCTCTATCCAGTGAAACTTTCATTTAGAATGGCAAGGCAGATAAAGTGCTTCGAGGATAAGGTCAAGTTAAAGGAGTTCATCAACACCAAGCCTTTACTATATGAAATGTTAAAAGAACTTACTAGAAAAAAGATCAAAACTATGAACAGTAAGATGACAACAAACTCACAACTATCAACAAATGAACCTTAAAAAAAAACAAAAACAAACAAAACAAAAACTAGTACAGGAACAGAATCACAGAAATAGAGATCACATGGAGAGTTATCAGCAGGGTGGGGGTGGGAGGTGGATGAGGGAAAGGTACAGGGAATAAGAAGCATAAATGGTAGGTACAAAATAGACAGGCAGAGGTTAAGAAAAGTATGGGAGCCCTGGCTGGTGGGGCTCAGTGGATTGAGCTCGGGCCTGTGAACCAAAGGGTCGCTGGTTCGATTCCTAGTCAGGGCACATACCTGGGTTGAAGGCCAGGTCCCCAGTAGGGGGTGTTTGAGAGGTAACCACACACTGATGTTTCCCTCTCTTTCTCCTTCCCTTCCTCTCTCTCTAAAAATAAATAAATACAAATCTAAAAAAATTTCAAAAAGAAAAGTAGGGAAATGGAGAAGTAAGGGAAATGGAGAAGCCAAAGAACTTTTATGTATGACCCATGCACATGGACTAAGGCGGGGGTGGGAGGGCGGGATATTGGTGGGGGGAGGGTGCAGGGATGAAGGGAATAAAGGGAAGGAAAAAATGGGACAACTGTAATAGCATAATCAATAAAATATACTTAAAATACATAAATATATATATATATTTATGCACACATACACATAGT
This sequence comes from Glossophaga mutica, assembly GCA_039655065.1. Taxonomy (NCBI): domain Eukaryota; kingdom Metazoa; phylum Chordata; class Mammalia; order Chiroptera; family Phyllostomidae; genus Glossophaga; species Glossophaga mutica. The sequence goes on from CM077315.1 coordinate 30,669,422, forward strand.
TGTTTTGAAGTAACTGTTTAAACTGACAACCAGCAACAGTCTCTCTCTGGTCTGACTCAGGCAAAGCACGACGCAGCGGCCCAGTGAACAAAGGGGGGCGGCACTGCTCCGGGGCAAGGCAAGGCCGTCCTCTTCAGCATCCACTGTCCTACTTGTCCCATGAAGCTATCTGCTTCCTGAGCTTTTGGGTTTGTTTGCTGTTGTCTTAATTGCAGTAAAACCAAGTGTAGAAAGCTTAACAACTCTCCTTCCAAATGCCAAATAAACAAACAAACAAAACCAACACACAATGAAGTCCAAAATAACACAAACTCTAAAAGGATTTTGACATTAGCGAGTCGCATGCTTCAGCTTAGTGAAAGGTGAGTCCTCAAAATGTGCGACACCACCAGGATCAAAGCAAACACAAAATACGGGACAAAATAGGGAAAGGCAAACTCATCTTTTTTGTCGCTGTGTCCCAGCCCTAGAATGGTGCCTTACATGTAAAAGCTACTCAGTATTTCCTGAGAGAAAAAATCTGGGGGTCCTGCAATCCTGCTCAGGGGGAATGTAATGAAGCTACTATTTAGTTAGAGGCTAACACCTGCGGCAGTGCAAAGGCGCACTGCCAGTGGAGTTCCGCTTATTTCACGAGTACACATTCTGTGTATAATGACTCTTCTCCATGAACTACTTACTGTTCATGACTGCACTAAGGCTGACATAAGAACACAGGAGACATTTTTTATTAAGCCATATGAAACTTTTTTCTATTTTATGAGAGAATGCATTTTGTTTCAAGGGAGTTTTAGTCATTACTTTGGGAAAAACAAGTATTAGGTGAGTAAGAAGACAGAACTCAGGATGTTCGCCGCCGCCGCCGCCTCACCCAGCCCTCGATTCCCAACAGCCTCATTCCCTGCACCCTCAGAGGTCCAGGCTGCGCAGTCTAGCCACTCCTCCCTTCTGTCCCCAGGTCACCTAATCACACATTCAGCAGACACTGTAACCCTTTACTTTGTCTCGCGGGGTTGTATTCATTTTACAAAGAGCCATCTAAACTCTCAAATCACACACTAAAAAAACTTCACCCCATTCAAAAATCCAGAATCTAGGAGAAAAGAATAAAGAGTATACATATAAAGCTTTCCTTTCTACTCTTTTACCCTCTAATTGATTAAAGAGAAGATAAAGACCATGGCTTCTACATTATATTCATTAAACGAGTCTATAATGAGAAAACTTTTACGTCTCAAATTTCATGTGGTAGAACCTGAACTGTAATGACCTTTAGGCAAAAGACTTTATAACCAATTTTCTGTTTCTCATCGCTGTGATTCACTATGAAATTCACAACATAAACAGCAAGCCAACCTTAACTACGAGGATATTATTAAGTCCCAGACTAATAAAGTCCTCATCAGCCATGCATATGAATCAGAGCCTGCTGAGCACCCTGACAAAATAACTGAATTTAAAAATCTCTAAGACTTTTATGATTCCAATTCTTCAAGGACATTTAATAACTGTGATTAAAATGGATGAGAAAATAAACACAGAAGAAGCCCCTAGCCTGCACCACGTGACATGGGCACAAAGCTTGCCTGCTCCGTCAGGACATCAACATTCTTGGGGCTCAAGACTCTGACGAGGCATCCGGGAGGACTGGGGACTCAGAGTGCTCACCACTGCGACAGGACAGGACTTAGTCTTCAGCTTAGAGGCATGGGGCAGATTAGTCACACTCCAGAACTGCAGTGGGCTCTGGTGAACAAACTCGACCTTATCAAAATCCACTCATTTATTAAAATTCAACTGACTAAATCTGATTTTCCAACCCGAACACAAGTGCATTCCTCTTTTCCAGAAGATAAACCAGTGCAAACTCTTACAAGCCTTCATGTGCCCAGGACCGTCGTGCAGTTCAGGCAAGCGGGTCCTCCTCTTACCCACTTTCAGGTCAGGAGGCTACTTCTCGGCACAGAGTCAGAAAGAGGAGAACCACACACACCACGGTGGGCTCATCTGCCTCCACCCTGGACACGTACCACTCACTTGATTGTTTTTTTGAGCCCCGACACTGTTCCAAATGCTGGATTATAATAATGAAGATGACCAAGTGCCTGTCCTCATGCAGCTAAACAGAATCTGAAACCAGGACCCCCTCCCTGACAGGCTCACGGCTCTGACAGAGTTCTCCTGGGCTAAGCAAAGCCAGGCAACAACACACTGACCTAGTGCTACTCCTGCATCATCCCTGTTAGGACTCATTCATTTACAATAATTATTTTCCAAGCCGCATTCACACCTCTTTTGAACACTGTTCTCTCATTTTTCGCTCTCTAGACACCAGACCTTGGGTCTGTGGAAGCCTCTCTCAATCAAACGGAGAAGGAGCAATTTGCCGACTAAGACATGCCGAGCACCAAACTGGGTATTTTGCCTGGATTGTTTCATATGATCTTCACACAACCTGGAGGAGCAGGTGTCCATCTCAATGTCACTGGTGAAGGCACTGATATGTGAAGTTGTTCAGTAACAAGTCCAAGATGGAAAACAGCAAAGTGAGGCCCACGTGCAAGGCCCAGCCTCTCTGCACCAGGCTGCCTGACGCTTGTCAGCTCTACAAGTCTCTAACAGAACCCTCAGCGTACAGCCCCAACGGGAACACAAGGAAGGATAAGGGTTAATACTGACACATACCTGGTGAGCACAGCGCCTTGGAGGTGGACTGGGGATTTCAACCTTGGTCCAGACGTCCTTTCTGATGTTGTAGATGTAGAGTTCATTATATAAAAATGTCTGCAGGAAGGAAGAGGAGCTTTACTGTCATGAATGATGCTCCCATGCAAGTGACAGTAAGGAGGAAGAAGGATCCCAATGGCTAGCCGTCCTGGAAAATGTGTTTCCTGAAGCACTGTAAATCTTATCAGTGCAGGACAGTGCAGTGCAGCTGGTCCCCTGGACCCTTGAGGATGATGGCACAAAGGAAAAGACCATCTGTCTACCACGCAGCGAAGGTGAACTTAATGCTTTTCTGTTTCATATACAACTCTAAAACACCAGTCTTTCTGACCTTTCTTTTCAAATATTTTATTTATTTATTTTTAGAGAGAGGGGAAGGGAGAAAGAAAGGGGGGAAGAGAAAACATCAATGTGTGACTGTCTCTCGCACACCCCCAGCTGGGGACCTGTGCTGCAACCCAGGCATGTGCCCTGACTGGGAATTGAACAGCAAACTTTCAGTTCACAGCCGGCCCTCAATCCACTGAGCCGCACCAGCCAGGGCCTTTCTGGCCTTTGTAAAAATAAAACTTAGCTCTAAATCAGTACTTTTCCTACTCAAAACAACTTTGGAAACCCATCATAAGAAAAAATAGCACAATCAAACTGAAGGGCTAGTGCGCTGGTCAACCTCAAGCAGGCAGTAAGAGGAGTGACCCTAAAGGTCACTAAAGGATGCTATTACTGGTCAAGGACATTGTCACAGACCAGTCCTGAGAACTCAAAAGGTGGGATACATGGGAGGGGAGTTAAAGGACCAATGAGTATTTGATATCTCTGCTTTAAATTAATTTTACTCCAAAGGAGCCCCATGGAAATTTGGAAAGAAAAGAAAAACATAAATACTTTACTTTTTGGCCATTGAAATATTCACCTCCGAAAAGGATTAATTCATCTTTCTCAGGATGAGCGGAGAAAGAGGCATTTAACCTGCAAGAGACAAAGCAGCGGGTCAACACAAAATCAAACACTGTCCGCCCAATTCAAGAGCCGTTCACTCTCCCATCAGAGGGCTTTATCAGGGACGAGCTTTTTCTAAACTTTTGTGAAAGAGGAGGCTGGGGCTACAAACAGAAGGCACTACCCTTAAAAGTAGTCTGGGCCATGACACTTGATTCGGACATTGGCTAGCAGTGTCCATGTCATTATGGATGAAATAAAAACATACACACGGACTACCGAGTCCGGTGGAGGAAAAAGGACGACAGTGTGACTTTTCTCTCAAGGGGAGTAAAAGCCATGGCCTCCACCATGACAGGCCTTTATTCTATATCTCCTCACATTACAAGATGGTCCTCACTCACTATCCCCAGTTACAACAAAAGGAGCCAATGCCCCTAATCACATCACAGAAGAAGGATATTAGCAAATGAAAAGGCAAAAGTGGTCCAGCAGGTTACGCTGGTCCCTGCAAGGTTTAGCTTTGCAGGGTAAGAGAGTTTTCAGCTAGAAGCAAAACAGCTTAGGTATATTGCAAACCTGATTCTCCATGAGAGAACCTATCTGTGGGCGTGGGTCCTGTGCATCTCCGAGTGGGAGCTGGGCCCACACCACGCAGAAGGGTCTGCCACAACACTAACACCCAGGCTCCCCGTCCCAGAAGGGCTGGACCAGGCCTACTCCCATGGCGTCTGGCTAAACTCATCAGGCAGTGACAAGCCTAGGTGCTCCTACTTATGCGCCAAATTTTCCAGAACTGTCTTATTTTAAGGATCTATCCTCTTAAATCACAATCAAAACTGCTCTTAAAGGTCCAGTATTTAAGCATTTCAATATACATCCTAGACAATGTCTATCTGGAAAAAAATGGCAAATGACTTATTTCACACATGAGAACAAAAGAATAGCTATAAGGAAATCATACATATGTCCCACTTCCGTAAAAAGTAATGAAAGCTATGGTGACTGAGAAGGTCAGTCACTGGAAATTGCCCTTCCTCCAAAATCCTCGAGTGGCACTTCCAAGGGTGCATCCAGTAACACTAACTCCAAAAAGTGCCTCTCAGGAAAAAAAAAAGTCCGAAGGTCAAGTAAGTTCAGAAAGTCTGAATGCCTTTCCCCTGGAGATTTATCGCACACATGAACATCTAACAGGCTGGGCAATTCTGCAGTAAAGAAAGCAGTGTTAAAATAGCGCTGCTGTGGCAGCCTCTCAAAAGTCAAACAGAATTTTCCGCTCCTAGCATGTGGTCAAGAAAAGTGAAAACTGCAACGTTCATGACACCGCTATTTGCAGTAGCCCTGAAGGGGAAACAACCCAGGTGTCCACCAGTGGATCAGTGCATGCGCGGATGGAATGTGGTCATCCACACACGGGACACTGTTCAATCTCAAAAGGAACAGTGGTCAGGCTCACGCTAGCTACAACACAGACACAGCTGGAGGGCACCGGGCTAAGTGACAAAAGCCAGTCGCAGAAGGACAGATACTGCATGCTCCACTTATATGAAATATGTAGAACAGGGAAATCAGAGGGACAGGAAGTAGGGTAGAGGGCCCCCGGGAACAGGAGAGGGGGGACGGAGAGCATCTGCTGAATGGGAATACAGGCCCTACTGGGGTGATGAAACTGTTGGGAATACCTGGTGGTGCTGTTTGCACAGCACTGTGGTGTAAGTAATTCCACAGGTTTGTTCGGTTAAGATGGTTAAAGTGGAAAATTCTATGTTTTATATATATATATTATCGCAATGAAAAAGAATTTCAAAAAAAGGACACCAGTGTTCCCCCAAGTTCTTTGAGCACAAATCTTTTTCTCAATCAACACATTAATTTTAACACGCACAACTTGGGAAAGAATTCAGCTTAGGTGCAGAATGCTGAAGTGTCACTGCCGTTGGAGCCCATCCACGCCCACCATCCGCGAGTCACAGACACTCCAGCGCCGTATCCTCATCTCCCCCTTAAATTACATCTCAGCCGATACCTGGGAACACACACCTACAAAACTGGGTAATTTTCATGGCTTTGTTACCATAACGTGACAGAGAGGTAGGAAAAGAGAAGTTACTATGATTACCAACCAAAAGGCTTGATCTCATTATACCTCAGCTCCATCAACTGTAAGGGACCATTCCCAGCTGACCCAGGGAATCACCAACCTTTCAAATTATATCCTGACATGCAACCTGGCTTTTGGGGCAAAGTTACTTTAGGAAAAGTTCTGAAATGTCATCCAAAAATTATCAGTCCTCAAGTGGCTTCGGTCAGGGGTGCTATACATATGAAGCCTTAAAGATCTCAAGAATTTATCTGCTTCAACAATTCAAATGAAAAAATAATCTACCACATGTGCAGCTTACGTGCGGCCCCAATGATAACATGCTGAATAAAGGGGAAAAAAGAACAAGATTCCCGGTGGAATTTCTTAAATGAAGAACAGGAAGGACTCTCCAACTTTGGGAGGTGCTGAAAAGCTGCTGCATCAGGTCATTTGGCTCTGGGGTTAATCAAGCGGCCAACCCCACCCCGCAGACAGGAGCTAAGTAAATCCTGGGTCCCGGGTCAGCAGAATTCAGGTGGCAGAGCCATCGCCTGCCCCTCATCGAACTGAAGGCAGCACTACAACCACCTCCCTTCCTGAAGTGCTGGACCCCAGGCCTCCATTCAGGCCCATGACTGCTCTGGATCTAAACTCTGAGGGAAGCAAAGCAAATCTTTTCTCAACCACACACAGTCCCAGATGCTTGTGAAGTTAACGTGTTTCCCCTTCTCTGGCATCTCCTTATTAGGGTCACTTGGCCTTTTCTAGGTTTCTAACTCAGTGCACTTGCTGTCTTGCCTCTGCTCTGTTGGCAAATGTACAAATTACAGAGCCTGAAATCAAACTATAAAACAACTGGAATTTCTAGGACGAGAGGACAAGAACTGACCCAGAGGAATAAGAAGTCGGATGAAACCCGAAGCCTGCTCTTTTCAGCTCATCCCACAAGTGTTTGAAATCCTTTTGGAGTTTGCACAGAATTTACAAATCCATTTAAAATGGCTTACATACAATTTATATTTAATAATCACATTTTTTCACAAGAATTTAAAAGCATTATAAACAAACACAGCTAAAAGCTATTGTGACTTTAAGTTTCCCACCTGTGACAGGCACTTTTAAAACACCTTAAGAACCAAGCAAAGCTCATTAGGACATCGCTGTAGTCCACAAATTTTTACCAGCTGAGGCACTTTCGCACCTGCCACCATGTCCCAGGTGAGCAGCTGGGCTGAGACCTCATTTCTGTCTTTCTGCATGACAAGAGCGCTAAAGAAAGTGCAAACGTGTTCTGTGGGAGCTGATCAGAACAGGTTTCAAAGGTGAAAATGTCCCAAGTACCTGGTTATTTATGAAGACATGCTGCTATTTACAGCACTTTATACAAGAAAACTATTAGAAGCTATAACCTGAGTTCCGCTCACTCACCTCGGCGAAGGCGGGGGACAGGGCGTTTCCACCACCTGGGTCTTTCTGGCATCCAGGGTCTGGAAATGGGCTATGAGAGCTTCAAGATCTTCCTAGAGGCAGACAAGCAGACACATGTGAGACGTTTCCTGAAACCCTACTATGGGGTCAAAAGGCTGGGGCAGCTTTCCCACTAACCAGACAGAATCTGACACATGTAAAAATACTCGGAGCTTCACCTTACAGGTAAGTTTTCTTACGAGTGTGGGTGCATGAGCACATTGTCTCATTCTAAACTCACACACTCCCCACCAAAAGGCCTTCCACTTAAATAAGCTCACCCTAACTTCACACCAGCATCTTCAGGCACCTCTCAGAAATCCAGCACTGGGCAACCCCACCAGCCCGCATTGCTGTCTGCATAGCAGTGTGTGATATGAGAATGCCTGCTCATTTATTTTTTATTTTGTTTCCATCTCCCTCCCACCAAAAAAAAAAAAAAAAAAAAAGAGCTCCAAGCAAGACTTGTCAGCCTGCTTAGAACAGAGCCTGCTTGGCAACTATGGGTTGCAGCCACTCTGTATAAGAGGGTCTCTATTTTTACAACTGCAAACAGGATTTAAGATTTACCTGCATGGCTGGGTGGCACTGCAACCTGGTCTTCCTACCCCGAGTCCAGTGCCTGGTTCCCTCTATTAACCTGCCCTGGTCCCCAAAAGGCAATGCATGACTTGTGTGTCAGGAGGAAAGTCCCCCTCTATCCTTTTTCTCTTCTCCAAAGCTCAGCTGATGCTGCGACCTGGGATATATCCCCCGCCTTCCTCCCTACTCCCCCCAACATTCGCACACCCGAAGCCCTCTCTCCCTGCTTCCACACGCCACACGCCACACCGAAGGTGGGTTAGTTGGCCTTCCCGTACCTACAGACACCTGCACACCACTCTTCCTTCCTCTCCAGCCTCACTTCCCATCCTGCCTCCTCACCCTAACTTTCACTGGCTTCCTCTCAGTTCCTTTCATCAGAACACATGCCCTTGCCCCAAACAGCCACCTCCCCCCACTTCCACCATGGCAGCCATTATCTGGAACTGGGTGCTCATTACCTTCCAGAATTTCTTTCTTTCTTTTTTTCTTTAATTTATTGATTTTAGAGAGAGGAAGGGAGAGGGAGAGACGTTGTTCCACTTATACATACATTTATGGGCTGCTGCTTTTATGTGCCCTGACTGGAGATTGAACCAACGTTGGTGTATCCCGATGACTCTCTAATCAGCTGAGCTACCTGGCCAGGGATTCCACCATCTCCTTACACTTTTACCACATGTTCTGTATCCCTAAGTAATATACATATAAAAGCAGGTGCTCAAATAACATCATTTCATTTAAACGTTGATGACATGCCACAGGGACTTAACTCTTGTTTCTATCAGTTAGCCTAGAGCAGGGGTGTCAAACTCATTTCCACCGGGGGCCACATCAGTCTCAAGGTTGCCTTCAAAGGGCTGAAATAGTTTTAGGACTGTATAAATGTAACTACTCCTTAGCTGTTAAGCAGTTGAATTACATTCGGCCCTTTGAAGGCAACCACGAGGCTATGTGGCCCCCGGTGGAAATGAGTTTGACACCCCTGGCCTAGAGTAGAAGTGGTTTCAATATGCACCCACACCTTAGAAATATTGCGGGTTCAGTTTCAGAGCACCATGATAAAGCAGATATCGCAAGAAAGCGAACTATAATCCTTTTTGGCTGGTGGAGGGGCTTATCCTCCATTTGTAGAAAAAAAAAAAAAAAAACACACAACTCGCTATCCAAGAAACACAATAAAACAAGGTATGCCTGTAGTATGTGAGTTCACTGAAGGTCACAGAAGCCATGGACGAGGTTAAGTAAGGACTTACTGTATTGTCTTACATTTCTCAATGCCATGTCAATGGTATCACACTGTGCATCTTGCAAAACGCCCTGCTGCTAAACACTTTGATACACGGAGTCCACTTGCTTTCACTGTGGCAGAGCTGCTGCTCCATCGCAGCTTCTCTACCCAGCCTGTTCCTGCACAAACCTCCGGCTCAGGTCCAGTGTTTTGTTTATATACACAACACTACCATGGCCATTCCGTCCCCGTCTTTGTGTAGTCAAGGGACGCTTTTCCAAGGGAACCTTCAGGCGCATAACCACTAGGCTGCAGCCACCAGTCCAAATACTGACAAAGAAAGGTCCGCAGAGACTCTGCCCGTTTTCACCCTCACAGCAGTCTACGAAAATGCCCATTATCCTGCTACTTCTGTGTGGGCAGTCAGTCACGGTAACGGCTGTCCTGTTGACTGACGCATCCCTAATGCCAAATGTGCTGCCTTCAGCACCCAAGACAAGTTACTGAATGACTGGAATTTTACAGAAAGACCTGGAAGTAGGAGGAACTGTTGGAGTCACAATTAGTTCGGAGCTCCTGGTCCAGTGTCACTCTCCTCAGAAATTACCTTCCAGCCCTGGCTGGTGTGACTCAGTGGATTGACTGCTGACCTGCGAACCAAAGGGTGGTGGGTTCAGTTCCCAGTCAGAGCACATGCCTGGGTTGAAGCTCAGAGAGCACAGAGCCTGGCACACAGCAAACACTCAAACCACGACAAATTGCCCTAGATTACGGAGCAAAGAACAAGTAAACAGAAAGCAGAACGCTCTAAGCTCAGCCCTGTTACACTTGCAAACCCTACATAGAGAGAGAGAAACAAGAGAGGAGAGGGGATAAAGAAGAGAGGAAGAGGAGAGGGGATAAAGAAGAGAGGAAGGGGAGAGGAGAGGGAGGGGAGAAGGAGAAAGACAAAGAGGAGAGGGGAGAAAGAGGGGAGCGGGGAGAGGAGAAGAGAGTGGTGGCTACCATCAAGTGTTACGGGAAGCCCCAGAGTTTCACTTACTGCACGGATGCTCACTGCTCATGGTCGCGGTAACACAAACTTAAAGTCTTTTAAAGACGAGGAGTGTGGCTCAGCAGTGAAGCCCTTGCCCCCAGATCACGCTCCTCGCAGAGGCGCACTCGCTCATCCCCGGGTCCTCCTACACTAACTCCCCGCCGCTCCAACACCCGGCAACGCCAGGGACACAGGACCAAGGCAGGCAGCGGAGGAGAGCGAAGGAGCTCGCGCAGAGCAGGACGCGCGCTCGGGGTCTGTCCCGCCAGCAACGCTCACCTCCTCCTTCCGTGAGCGCTTGGACACCTTCTTTTCCATTTTGGCTGCTGTCTTCTCCGCCCCGCGGCCCTTCTTCTCCTTCTTGCCTTTCTTGCCCATCGCACTTCTTTGAAGCGGTGCTGGACACCTAGGATCGAAGAGAGAGGTGCGCGGCGCGCCGGAAGTACCTTTACGCAGCGGCGCGCAGAAGTACATCACTTCCGGGCGTGCGAGGCTCCGTTGTGGCTGGTTTTTCCCTTAGTCTCTGGAAATAGCCTTCAGAGCTTCGTGCTCCGGCTGGCGTGGGCAGAGTAAGTGGCTGGCCCCGACCAAAAGTAGCGGACCTGCGCCGGGGTCCCTTCCACCTTGCCTCCTTAGCTGTCCAAGGGGCGTAGCAGTTGTCTCTTGGGAGCCGCCCAACCTGGCCGTGAAGGCTGCCTTCCGTGTTTATTGTATTTGCTCAATTGGCTTAACCCCGTGCAGAATGACCCAATTGGCCCACTCTAAGGGGGCCACATTTCGTTGTACCTTGGACTCTTTCAAAATGAAATGATTGTTGTAGCTTCATAACCAGAAAGATGTCCTTACAAGGACTGACAGACCGTAAGTGAAGACAGTCCCTTCTCCCACACAACAGTGCCAGCACTCTTAGGTGCTGAGTATGAAACTGGAAAAGTTGGCATTCAGCTGCCTGTCACTACCAGAACCAATGACTAGAGACAAGGATTGATATCTATGGGTGCGTTTATTCAGATGCTAGTGATCTGAGAAGACCGCAGATTATAATCCTAAAAACCACTTCAATGTCTTATCTCAAGATGACCTTTTAGTAAAAAGAAGAAAAGAATACCTAGATAAGGGGTACGGGAAAAGGCTAATCAGATAAGAGTTACAGTCGGGTGGCGATTTTCATAGTAGTTCTTCACCTATTGATCAACAATTCGTCATCTACATCAGGGATGTTGGCTCAGATACCATCTCAGTTGCTTGCAGACCCCCTGGGGCAAAAAATTGAAATTGCTTGTCCACCTCCTGGAGTCTTGTAGGTCATTTATTCCAGTTCTTGGAACAACAGCTTTCCACAGGTTAATCACTTAAGCCTGTCAACTATAACTAAAGCTAAAATCTTTAACTTTTGAGTTCCCCTGTCAAGAATATTGTGCTCAACAAGGAAACCTCAGCCCTGCCATTCCACTTTCTATGTAACTTTCTTCAATGTCCTGTGTTAGGGGACTTGTATCTTCATCAGTAGAACAGGACTAATGACACCTCCCTTCCAAGAGTAGTCTGTTTCTTAAGGCTGAAGAACTAGAATTGCCTGCTAGGAAATTGTAGTCTAGTTTTTGAAATATTGTCATAAATGGGAAAACCATTTGCAGGATATGGAATGCTACGGTTTGAACAGAGTACAGTGAAATTGCTTACCATTAATTAGAAAATGACTTCTAATCAAAGCAATAGGACAAATTAAGGACAATCACAGGCAAACATTTGGTAAAGAGAAAGCATAAATCAAAAAATGACTTAACTTCGTTGTAGGTGAATTGCCACAGAGCTCAGCCTTAAAGAAAATACCTTAGATCTAATCAATTTATTAATCATTAAACAGCCAGGGAGGAATGCTTTTTCAAACAACTCCAAGCCTTGTCCAAAAATTATTTAAGAAGAAAATGAAATTTGGGGATATTATGGGAAGAAAAGGTAAAATAGGATTCTGACTGCCAAAATCTCCAGCACTGCCTGTCAGAGAATAGGAGAACAGCTGTGATGATTAAAAAACAAACAGAAGAATAGGAAAAGGAGGTGGAAGAGGAAGAAGAAAAAGCAGCCGACCAAGATGGAGCTGCAAAATTTAACAGAAACCTGGCTCCTGAATCTTGTCTTCAACAATGAGCTATAAAAGGCCAAATCCCCACTACTGCCCTAAGGAAAACATTACTTTTTTCCTAGCGCAATGTGACTTGAAGAACATACCTAATTCTTTTATAACTTTCTAAGAATATGAGGTAACTGAGGCAATTGCACTTGAAGCAAATGACCCTTCAGTCACAGCATGTTTGTCTGCAATACCTTACAGCAGCCTGCTCTTAGGGACCGCAAATGGGGAGCATGTTCCCTATCGAAGGTTTGGAAAGTTCTGGTAGTGAGGGGCTTAATACTTGTATTGTCCAAAAAAATCTTGAAGCTGAATTAGAAGTCTCTTGGATTATGTGTCATGGTGATTTATGTGTAAGTTGAAATTCTCCTTTTGAGAAAGAAATAGAATAGAGCATTTAAAATGAGATCAGAATTCTAAAATAGTAAAAAGATTAAGTACAGGGTTCTATTGTAGTGAAATTCACCTGTTTGAAACTTTAATGGATTAACTGAAATCTAATTATATATCATTAACTTTCAAGTGTACTTTTGTGTAGTTAGGCCTCTCTGCCATCTTCAGGTTGAAATCCAGAAGCGAGAAAAATATTAGTAATGGACCTAACTAACTGCTAATTTACTGTCACCACCAACAATCAGTATAATTGGGAAGTTCTGTCAAGCGTGGAATAGGCGAGGTGGGTCTTTGCACATTTCCTGTATGGACAGTGAGAATACTAAATCTGTCCACCTATTACACAGAATTCTTGGGAGAGTCCATTGAAAACATAAGAAAGCTTAGAAAAAGAAAAATACAAATTTAAGAGATTCTATGTGCTGAAAAATGAGGCCATGATTTGAACAGGCTGACAATCATTTCATTAACTGGATACTGCAATGTGTGGATGTTGTACCAGGTCCCCTGAGATACAAAACAGAAGACCCAGCCACCAGCTTCAAGGTTTCATTCTAATGAGAAAACTTGATGTTCCTCAAATGCTTTGTGAAATGAAGGAAGGAATAAGGAAGGAGGGGCAAAGGAAAGGGAAGAGAAGGGAGGCAGTGAAATCCAAGGGAGAGAGTGAAATCAAAACTGTTATTTCATAGATTTTTGTCTAGTTTCTAGTTGTCTGAAGGAGAAGGATAAATCCAGTCTCATTGCTCCAGGGTTGCCAAAAGCAAAATTCTTTCCTCCTTGGGTTTAAAGAATTCTGCTTAATCTCCAAGTATTTGGAGATCTGTTTGTTATTTATTTCTAACTTAATTAATGTAAGATATCTAAGAGTTTAGTGCTCTCAATTTCCCTTTAAATACAACTTCAGGTGTATTTAATATGTTGTGTTGAGATTTTCATTCAGTTTAAGGTACTTCCTCTTTTGATTTGTAGACCCCTGGGTTACTTAGAAGTGTGTTATTTCATTTCCAGATGTTGGGAGATTTTTCTAAAGATCTCTCTGTAATGTAATTTCTTTCTCTAACTGCTTTTATGATTTTCAGTTTCATTAAGATATATATAGGCATTAATTTCTTTTTATTTATTTTGCTTGAGAATTTGTAGTCTTTGTGAAGCTGTTGATGATTCTTAAAGTCAAGTTTATTACTTTTTTATTCATTTTCTGGATTGGTGTAAAGTTTTTTTTATTTTATGTATTTATTTTTAGAGGGGGGAGGGAGGGAGAAAGGGGGACAGAAACATCGGCATGTGAGCTAAGTTGATGTTTTAAAATCCCTATAATATCACTGTTATGAACACTGGTTCCTTAATGAATCCAGAGACCCTTTCTGATCCAGAGACCAGCCCAACTGCCATGCCCCATCATCTCATAGTCAACAACTTATGCTTAAGGTTCACGCAGTAAGTAGCCCCTTAAACTCCAGCTGCCTACCCAGGAGAATAGATTGCACCCACTAAAAGTAAGTTCTCCAGAAGGGCTCTTCTCTCACTATACCTCCAATCTCAGGCCACCTGGAGGAGGCCAGATGTTAACTTTTTCTGGAGGCACCTTTCTGAAACCTACATTCTGGGGACAAAGCTAATCACATCCTCCTATTCTTGGCCATTCTAGTGAATGATCTAATTAATGTAAAACATGGGAAATCAACAAAGACTTCTACATCAGAATCTGAGAGTTGGTATGTTGTAAGAGGAACTCAGAAACTGGATTGGAGAATTGGCTGTGTAGCCCACCATTTCAAAGACTTGCCAGGAATAATGTTCATGTTGTCTAATTTTCAAGTCAGTCAAGATTCTCCCATTAAAGGAGAGGGTGTGGGCTGGCAAGGGGTCAATGGCAGAAATGGGGGACATCTATAATAGTGTCAACAAAAAAATAAAAAATAAAAAAGGATTTCCCCATTAACAGCATTTTCTCCAATGGTCACAGAATACTCTAGAGACTTATCTTAACTTTTACTATCTGTGTGCTGTATCTCTCTTCCACTACATTTTAATCTCCATCAGGCCATCTCTAATTCACCTTTGTATCCTTTGAACAAAATGTTGCACTCTTCTTTAGATGCTAATAAATAATGCTAACAATGCCTGGTGTGGCACAGTTGGTTGGGCATCATTCTGAAAGGTGAAATGTTGCAAGTTCAATTCCTGGTCAGGGTACATGTCTAAGTTGTGGGTTCCATCCATGCTCAGGGCATGTATGAAAGGCAACCAATTATTGATGTGTCTCTCTCACATTGATGTTTCTTTTCCTCTCTTTTTCCTTCCCTTCTCCCTCTCTAAAAATAAATAAATAAAATATTTAAAAAGAATAAATTATGAATAAACAGCACTTCTGGACAAGATGGAGGCATAGGTAGATACACTGCCTCCTCACACAACCAAATGAAGGACAATAAATTTAAAAACAAAAAATAATCAGAACTGTCAGAAAATTGAACTCTATGCAAGTCCAACAACCAAGGAGTTAAAGAAGAAACATTCATCCAGACCAGTAGGAGGGGCAGAGATGGGCAGCCAGGATGGAGAGGATTCACAGCAAGACAGCAGCTGGCAGACCCAGCAGTCACACATTTGTATGTGGATAAACTGGAAGGAACAACTGGGGAGCAAGACAGATTGTGCAACCCAGGGTTCCATCATGGGGAAATAAAGCCTCAAAACCTCCGACTGTAAAAATCTGTGGGGATTGCAGTGGCTGGAGAAACTCCCAGCCTCGCAGGACAGTTCATGGAGAGATCCACAGGGTCCTAGAATGTACACAAACCCGCTGACCCAGGAATCAGCACCAGAAGGACCCAATTTGCTTGTGGGTAGTGGGGAAAGTAACTGAAAGCAGACAGAGATCTGAGCAAGCAGCATTGTTTCCTTTCGAACCCCTTCCCCACATGCAGCACCACAAGACAGCCATGTGGTCTGCCCCACCCTGACAAGTACCTGAGGCTCCACCCTTTACTGCATAACACGTGCACCAAGACTGTATATATATATGGCCCAAATGAAAGAACAGATCAAAGTTCCAAAACTAGAACTAAGTGATGAGGAGATAGCTAATCTATCAGATGCAGAGTTCAAAACACCGGTAATCAGGATGCTCACAGAAATGGTTGAGGATGGTCGAAAAGTAGAGGAAGACGTGAAGGCTATGCAAAGTGAAATAACAGAAAATGTACAGGGAACCAACAGTGAAGGAGAAGAAACCAGGACTCAGTTTGGACTAGAAGGAAGAAATAAACATTCAACCAGAACAGAATGAAGAAACAAGAATTCAAATAAATGAGAAGAGGCTTAGGAACCTCCAGGACAACTTCAAACATTCCAACATCTGACTCACAGGGGTGCCAGAAGGAGAAGAGGAACAGTAAGAAATTGAAAACTTATTTGAATAATAAAGGAGAACTTCCTTAATCTGGAAAAGGAAATTGAATTCCAGGGACTCTCTGAGCTTTCTGGACTCAGAAAGCTCAGAGAGTCCCAAAGAAGTGGTCTCAAGGAAGCACACTTCAAGGCACATCATAATTACATTACCCAAGATTAAAGATAAGGAGAGAATCTTAAAAGCAGGAAGACAAAAGGACACAGTTACCTACAGAGAAGTTTCTATAAGTGGATCAGCTGATTTCTCAAAAGAAACCTTGCAAGCAAGAAGGGGCTGGAAAGAGGTATTATTCAAAGTCATGAAAGGCAAGGACCTACATCCAAAATGACTCTATCCAGGAAAGCTATCATTTAGAATGGAGGGGCAGGTAAAGTGCCTCCTGGATAAGGTAGAGTTAAAGGAGTTCATCATCACCAAGCCCTTATTATATGAAATGTTAAAGGGACTTATCTAAGAATAAGAAGATGATCAAAACTATGAACAGTAAGATGACAACAAATTCACAACTTATCAACTACTGAACCTAAGACAAAAACAAAAACAAACTAAGCAAACAATAAAACAACAACAGAATCACAGACATGGAGATCACATGGAGGGTTATCATTGAGGAGGGCAGATGGAGGGGGATGAATGGGGTACAGGGAATAAAAAGCATAAATAGTAGGTACAAAATAAAGGGAGGTTAAGAATAGTATAGGAAATGGAGAAGCCAAAGAACTTACGTGTATGGCCCATGGACATGAAATAAAGGGGGAATTGCTGGTGGGAGGGAGGTACAGTGTGGAGGGGAACAAAGGGGAGAAACATGGGGACAACTATAATAGCATAATAAAATATACTTTAAAAATAAAATAAAATGCAAAAGAAATTGTGAATAAACAGTGACTTTTATTAAGTCCCCCAAATGACTCTCAAAGTGATACAGAGAACGTTTGTCTGGCATGGTCAGAGGAGGGGAATGTTTTAGGTGGATGAATATTTTAGTCGGTGTAACTACTGTACACAGACCATTCATTCCAAACACTGCAAATCCCACACATTTCACTTCAGAACTCACGGGGGACAGAAAGGACTATTTAGATCTAACAGAGAGATGCAGGACCAATGGACATATTTACAGCTGACAGAATGAGGGATGAGCCCTCTCTGATGCGATCCGAGTGAGAGGAAGCCCAGTTTTCCCCACCAGTGGGTTCCGCGTGTGGTCTGATGGTCTCTTTGCAAACCCTAAATTCTGATCGACTTTGGCGCTGGCTCTCACTGGTTTATTTGTTATCTTTTCCTCCCTCCCTCCCTCCTTCTCTCCCTCTTTCTTTTTTGCTTGAACCTGGGAAGACCCGGGGTGGGAAGTCTTCAGCAATGGGCCCTGGAAACCTGCCAGAGCTGAGAGAAAAACACAGAGCAGGCTACTCCAGGGACTGGGTGGGAGCTGATCCAAGGCAAAACCGTGACACCTGTAACCTTGCTCTGACCTTGTATGAGGCCCTTGTGCTCCTGATACGCTACTTGGGCCCTCGCACGTGAGCCTCCACTGTAACGTCTCCTCAGTGTGTCTCTGATGGCCAGTCTCTCAAACATCCTCTCTCTCCAAAGAGACAGTTAACTAGTGATGTTGGAAGTCATGTCGATTCCACGTCGCACGTCACCAGGGAAAAGCAAATTAAAGCAGGGAGACACCGCCACAGACCTGGGAGAACAGGCCAAAGCGAGAACGCTGACAGCACCAAATGCTGGCCAGGCTGTGGAGCATCTTTTCCTGTGAGTGATGGACTTAGTGTTAGCCTCAGTTCATCCCCCAGAGTAGCAAGCCTGTAAGGCCAGTGCTGTGAAGAAGCCAGGATATGATGGTGGATGGGGTCAGGGAAGCCAGTGCCCACCTCTCAGAAGGTAGGGTTGGGGGCACCCTGCACCGGCAGGCTCACAGGGCCGGTGGCTTCATTACGACCCACTCACTGACTCGTGGTGGTCCCCATGACGTTAAGGGCCGCTTCCTGGCTGACTAACGGTCCCAGTCTTCCTGGAACACATGCTGGGGAGAGTCCCTGATGAAACATACACACACTTCCTGCGGCGGCCAGCAGGGGGCAACGATCGAACAACACGGAAAATGGGCTCCACCCACAGATACACGTGAAATGTTCACATTAATATATATTTAATAGTGTAGAAGGCTAGTTTTATGAGTAATTAAGACTGTCAGACCTCCAAACAAACAACCCATTCATAGAAGTCATAGGACCATAGAGGAGGAAGTTTGGTAAGGTCTCCTAGGTTTGAAACAAAGGAGAACTAACAGAACCTCAAGGATATGGCCTCAGTAACCCTAAGAAACGAGAAACGTTGACACAACAATACTAAGGAACTAGACATTTCCAAGGTAAAATCAGGACACAAGCCAGGACCCTTACGTTTCCAAGGTAAAATTAGGACACAAGCCAGGACCCTTGTGTACCCTAGCAATAACCACAACTTCTGCTTCTGTAAACTGCTTGCTTGTTAATCATGCATAAAAGGAGCTCACTCCAAGTGCAGGGCGCGACTCCCATTTGTATCCCCTGCTTAGGCAGTCGGGAGTTCGCCCCTGTGCAGGTTAATAAATCCCATTCTCACTTTCACCTGTCTCCGACTTGGTCATTTGTCTCGCGATCGGGATACAACAAATAGTAATAATAATAATAAAATAACAATGGAAAATAGGGAAAAGCCTTACTGCATTTAAGAATTACCAGGTACTATGTGAATTGGGTATCCTCATCCTCCCATTTTGGACCCGTACCCCACACCTGCCCAGTCCTGGGGAAGAGGTCTCCATTTCTTTGTGATAATATACTTAAAGGTATCTTATTTTTGCTTAACCACTTTGGTGAACCATGATACCACTTTGGTTCACTGTCCAGGTGGCCAGGGTGGAGTAGACTGGACACTGTTTGGCCATTACAGAGACCAGACAGCCTGATCCTTCCTTGATCTCTGTTCTTTGCTGTGGTTTCCTCTCAATTTGGGGAACTTACAGTTCTCTTTTTCTGTATTTGTCTGTTCATGCATATTTTCGAACTATTGTAAGTAGCTTTACTTGGTATTTCAGAGCACGTGATGTTTGGAGTGGGCCAAGAAATCCTGCCCTTGACTGTGGACACCTTGGTCCTCCCGTGTCCCGACCCACTCACGTCTTCATCCGGCCTGAAAATGGATGTCTCCCTCCCTTGAAGCCAGCACCATTGACCCACACCCCTCTGAGGATCAAAATGGGGAAATTGAGGTTCAGAGGTAGGACATTACCATTCAAGGTTAAATGGGGACTGGGTGATGGGTATTTAAATTAATATCTGTTTTAAGTAAAAATCAAAACTCTTGCTCATATCATTATCCCCTAAAGCATGAGGTCAAGACTACAGGATGAGGAGACTTTAACCCCCAAAACAAGGGCACTGAGAAGGCAGGAAAGACAGAGGCTTGTTCCCGGGAAGGCTGGGTGGATGCTGTCGCTCAGAGAAAGAGAGACGTCCAGGAGGGCAGCTGTGATAGGAAGAAAGCTACACTCGGGGGCCAGGAGAAAAGGCATGTTTTATTTCACTGTTTTATCTGTATCTCTCCTTTGTGCTTGTGGTCACACTGACACTCGACCTGAACTGCACAGTTGGATGGTGAGCATGTCTCTGCCGATCTGAGCTGTGCAAGGCACAGGGACCCACGTCTTCCTGAAGCATCCCCAGGGCCTGGGTGACCACTGTCCTTGGTAAGGACCCCACAGGGATGTGCTGGTGGACAGGTCGAGGATAAAAGAGACCCCATGAGGGATGCTCTGACATGGAAGGACGTGTCCTGGGTCACCTCACTTGCAATGAGCATCTCGGGAAGCCCAGGGATATATCTCCTGCTCCATCATGGAGATGAGAGCCAGGTTCCTGGAGAAAAGCTGTGTTCCTTCCTGAGGGGCTGCTGACAGGACAACCCCAGCCTCTGAGTGGCCACACCCTGTGTACCTGCCCATCCCGAGGACACTGTGGTCTCCTTCTGAACAGCTGGGTCCAGAGGAGGAGATCCCGTGACCCCTACCCTCATGGTTCTGCTGTGCCTTGGTGATATTTGAGGAAGGGAGGGGAAGCCCTAGTCTGGGAGTGACCCTGCCGCACAGTCAGGCCCTGATGTGTCAGGAGACCCCAGGACTCAGGAGGCTCACAGGGAAGAGGGTTCTGTTTAGGATTCAGGGCCAAATCTCTCACAAGAACTCTCTTCCAGGGCTGAGGGTGAGCCTAAGGATGCCACTGCTGGCACGTGAGTCTATTCCCAGGTGTTCCAGGTCCCACTCCTCATGGGAGACAAGGGGACTCCCCACAGGCAGCTGAGGATGGAGAACTGAAGATCCTGGCTGACAAGTGGGGCACACCTGGGGAGGTCCTGGGACTGACAGTTGAGAGCTGGGTTTGAGAAATGTCCTACGACCCAGCCTCTGATTTCCTTCCAGTAAACATCACCAAACCCACCATCTGGGCTGAGCCAGGCTCTGTGACCCCTGGGAGAGCACCATGACCATCTGGTGTCAGGAGACCCTAGGGGCCAAAGAGTTCCGTCTGGATAGAGATGGAAGCCCAGCACCCTGGGGCGGTGAGTCTCCACTGGATCCCAGGAAGTAAGCCAAGTTCTCCATCGCACACAGGATGGAGCCTGATGCAGGGAGACAACACTGTTACTATCTCAGCCACAGTGGCCTCCTGGAGCTGGTGGTGACAGGTGAAGGGACACTCAGGGGTCCCAGGCTCAGGCTATGCCCTCAGGAATGGGGATGCCCCAGAGTGTCTCCCCTCTCACAGCCCAGCCCTGAGGGACGTGAGGGAAGTGTGAGCCCCATTTAATGACTGCCTTCTTTTCCCTTGGACTCTACCGTAAACCCAGTCTCTCAGTCCTGCTGAGCCCTAGTGTGACCTCAGGAGGGAATGTGACCCTCCAGTGTGGCTCAGAGCATGGATTTGACAGGTTCATGCTGGCTATGGAAGGAGATCACAAGCTCTCCTGTACTGACAGCCACACCCCAGTGGGCAGTTCCAGGCCCTGTTCCTTGTGGGCCCTGTGCCCCTCAACCACAGATGGGCATTCAGATATTATGGTCGTCACAGGAATAGACCCCAGGTGTGGTCACACCCCAGTGATGCCCTGGAGCTCCTGGTCTCAGGTAAGTCCCATTCTTGTCCCATCCATGGATTGAGGCACCAGACATGTTATTGGAAGCTTTGCTGGGAGGGGAGCCCCATGTGAAAGGGTGGGGTGAGGGAAGCACAGGGGCTTCTGGGGCAGAAACAGAGAGTAAGAGGCATTGACAGCTGGGGCCCTGGGTAAGAAAAGGGGTTTTGGGGGGTGGCAGCCCCTGTAGTTTACATCTATCCTCCCCAGGTGTGTCTGGGAAGCCCTCACTCCTGAGCCAGCAGGACCCCACTGTCCCCCTGGAGAGAGCTTGACCCTCCAGGGTCCCTCTGATGCTGGCT
Source organism: Glossophaga mutica (assembly GCA_039655065.1). Taxonomy (NCBI): domain Eukaryota; kingdom Metazoa; phylum Chordata; class Mammalia; order Chiroptera; family Phyllostomidae; genus Glossophaga; species Glossophaga mutica. The sequence continues at coordinate 30,690,915 of CM077315.1, forward strand.
GTGACAGCCTTGCTCTGTCCGAGAAGTAGAGGAAGGGCCTCCCCCAGAGCGTTGTCCTGGTTCGGTGACGATGAACTCCTCTAACTTCCCCTTGTCTGGGAAGCTCCTGTAGCTTTGATTCTAAATGATAGCTTTTCTGGGTGAAATAATCTCATAGGCTCTTGCTTTTCATCACTTTGTGTATTTTTGTACCAAGCCCTTCTGTCCTGCAAAGATTCTGTTGTATTAGCTGACAGTCTTTTTTAAAATAATTTTTTAATTTTTAAATTACAATTGACTTAAGTATTTTATTAGTTTCAGATGTACTAACATAGGGATTAGACATTTATATAATTTACAAAGTGATCATCCCAATAAATCTAGTAACATCTGGCATCATTCAGCACCATTCACAATGATCGCAGTATCGTTGGCTATGTTCCCTATGCTATCTATACTTTACACGCCCCCTGTAGCTAACTAACTGCTTTTCCCTTGCTACTTTTAAGATTCTCTCTTTGTCTTTAACCTTTGGCATTTTAATTATGATGTGTCTTAGTGTGGGCCTCTTTGGGTTTCTCTTGTTTGGGATTTTCTACACTTTCTGGACTTGTATGTCTATTTTCTTCACCAGTTTAAGGAAGTTTTCTGTCATTAATTTTCAAATGGGTTTTAATTGTTGCTATCTCTTTTCTCCATTCAGCACCCCCATGGTGCACATGTTAATATGCTTAATGTTGTCCTGGAAGCCCTTTAAACTATACTCATTTTAAATTCTTTTTCCCTTTTTCTGCTCCGATTGTGTATTTTCTGCACCTTGTCTTCCAAATTGCTAATTCAATTCTCTGTTTCATCAAATCTACTGTTGATACCCTCTAATGTATTCTTCATTTCAGTTATTGTGTTCTTTATTTTTGACTGGTTCTTTTTTGTTTTCTGCCTCCACTTTTATGTTTGCCATATCTTTGCTAAAGTTCTCACTAAGTTCATTTATTCTTCCCCTAAGTTCATTGAACATCCTTATAACCAGTGTTTTGAATTCTCCATCTGGTAGATTACGTGTCTCCATTTTGTTTAGTTCATTTTCTGGAGTTTTGTTCTATTCTTTCATTTGGGCCATGTTTCTTTGTGTCCTCATTTTGGCAGCCCCTCTGTGTTTGTTTCTGTGCGTTAAGTAGAGCTGCTATGTCTCCCAGGCTTGGCAGAGTGGCCTTATGTGGTAGGTGTCCTGTAGGGCCCGGTGATGTAGCTTCCCTGATCACCAAAGCAGGTGTGCTCCTGTGTGGGTTGTGTGCACCTTCTCTTGTAGTTGAGCCTTGATTGCTGTTGGCACAACCCTGAGAGTATTCATCCCTATTTACCCCTAGCAGGATCAGCTGCGAGGACAGGCCAGCAACCACAGCAGAGAAACTGCTGTGCAGGGGCTGGTCCGATGGAGCAGAACTCGTTTCTCTGGAGCTCAGGTGCCTGTTGAGCCCACCCCTTGAATGTATCACTTGTGGAGGTGATCGGATGATGCACTGGGGTGGTCTGAACCTTTCCACTTGATGTGCTGGCTCTGAGGCCTCCCAGGCGATAAAGACCAAGGTCTGCTCCCAACTGTGTCCTGACCGAGGCCACCTAATGTGACCTACAGAGCCATCTGCTAGTGACTGCTACTTGTGCTTGGCTTGTAGGTGCCCAGCAAAGCCAAGCTGCCAACTGCAGCTGGCTGCCACTACTGTCTTGCTTGGGGCCACTTAGCAAGAGGTATTGGGCACACTGAGGCCAGATGCTGCCTGTTTGGGTTTGGTGGACCTTTGAGAGATTTTAGACTAAGCCAAGACAGGCCATTTGTGTGAAAAGTGTGAGTAGGACCCCGCAAGTTGGGAGGGGCAGGGTAAATGTTATCCAGGTTGGTGAAGACTCTGATATGGCCCCTCCCTGTGCTTGTGGGGAGGGCTCAGCAAAGAAAGCATAGCTTCTGCCAGCACTTCTATCTGGGAGAAAACTGCCTCTCCAGTTCTGGTCCCAAAGTCAGACAATTTGGTCCCTCCCCACCTGTCCCTGGTGCCTTTCAAGCTGCTGCCCCAGGGCTAAAACTCAGTTAGTGAGGTGAGTGAGTCCGTGCACAGGCCCATTAATAGTGTGCCTGAGACTCCATGACCATAGTATCCTTTCTCCTGCTTCAGAGGGCAGGGACCCTTCCTCAGACACCCAGACAACAGCAACTACAGAAGGGGTGACGTGTGGATAGTGGGGAAGCATGAACTTGCTGAAAATACGGCCCTCATGGGCCATTTGTGTTTGGCAGTCATGAGATAGAGTTAAATGGTGAGAAAAATATGTGACAATCATTATTCATGCCTCGAAGATCTAAGACCAGTTTCTGGAGGAAGCTCTCTGTGTGGAGAACGCTGAGGGTCACAGACCAAGTCCTGCAGTCCAGCCAGGGTGACACTGTGACCAAAGAAGAAGCTACAGTGGCTTTGGAATCAGTGACGCCCTGGAGAGAGAGAAATCAAGTCCTGCTGAGGGGACAGAAGTGACCAGAGGGCACGTGTCGGTGTCTCTGTTGCATAAAGAGAGGAATGATGCCAAACTGATAAAACAAACAAACAAAAAAACCCAAAACGATATGTGTTATGTTGGTACATTTAGGAAGAAGGTCCCTGTCACCCGTTTCTGTGGATAGTCAGGCAGAGGGGGAGGAGCCCCCCCCACAGGCCTGTGGCGTGTGTTCTTCCTTTTCTTTCTAACTCAAAAGGCAGAATTGGAGTTTGATCAAATTTATTCAAATCGCATAGCATCTAAGAGAAGGGAGAGTGGCTGGCAGACTCACCGTCTGGGAGGACCCCACACTATGATCAAGGTGTCATCATGAGGACACCTGTGGGTGAATGGGCGTGAGCCGGTCAGAGGGTGCAGGGTCATCAGCTTCACCTTGGGAAGATCTCAGAATCCAGTGGGGAAAAAGGAACCTCACAGCAGGACACAGGTGTCATTCATGAGTCTGGAGTGAGTGATCTTGTGAGCTTCTGGGAATGGAGACCTGTCTTTCTTCCTTTGACTCCCTGGCTGAGTTATAGACAGAGTAGACCGAGAGTTTACATGTGTGTACCTGTCACTTGGCCTGTTAGTTTTCTTCGTGTAGAGAGGGAAGGAGTCCTGGATGAAGGCACAGTGGGAGCTCTTCCTCCTGGTGACCTGGGAAACTGGCTCATGATGGAGCCGGAGGCTGCGGCTGCAAGTGATTTCTGAGTCCTTTCCTATTGGTCAGGAGGGTGGGCTGGACGCAGCTGTTAGCAGAAGAATCTGGGGAGACTGGACATTAGAGGAAGCAGAGCAGAGCAGGGCACTGCGGCTGGAGTGATGGAGGAGGCAGGTGAGGGACTTGGAAGGATCAGAGAGAGCCAGAAGTGTCCTTAATGAGCAGCGGGGGTTGTAGGTAACTTTAAAAACTCCAGGGCCCTGGCCAGCGTGTCTCAGTTGGTTGCAACATTGTCCTATAAACTGAAAGTTCATGGGTTTGATTCATGGTCAGGGCACATGCTTAGGTTGTGGGTTTGGTCCCTGATCTGAGTTTCTTTCTCCCTCCCTTCCCCTCTCTGTAAAATCAATAAGCCACTCTTGGTGAGGATAAAACAAACAAACCAGCAAACAACAATAACAAAAACACCCTCCAGGAACCAAGAGCCCACAGCTGCCCCAGGGCAGGACCAGTTCAGCTCAGAAAACCCTTCCGAAGCTGAGCAGTCCCACAGCCATTACGAGACTTGGCTCCCAGAAGGCGTTAGGGCCAGGTGGTCAGGGGAATGGAACATGGGTCTCAGCCCCTTGAGGGACAGGGATCAGGTGTGGCCTCGTGAGGAATGGTGAGGACACTCTAAAGCCCCGCCTGTCCCCTAATGAGGGGCACCAAAGGTCCTGTTGTTCAGAGAGGAGCCAGGGATGGTGGCAGGGCACTGTGAGCCCACAGGGGCTGGAAACAAAACCCAACACTGTCTAGTCACCAGCAAAGTTTATTTTGGGGTGTTCATATGTAAGGAATGATCCCACAGTATAGGATTCTGAAAATATAGAGAAACTCCTATGATATAATATTCTACTAACACGTTTCTTCCACGTGACAGCGGGGACTTTGCGTTCATTTCTAAGGCTCCCTAAGAGGGTGAGAACATCCGAGCAGACGGTGTCATGGCGTGGCATGCGCACACTTGTTAGCATGCGTTTCCTCTGCCCGGCGTCTGCAGAATCTCCCTCTCTGACTCTGCGGTATTACCGCGTGGCGTCATTCTCATCTGAGGCTGTGCCCTTTGGCTATCCCCAGTCTTCCAGCTGGTAAGCTATAGGCAGCCATCAGTTAATTACCTCTAAATATTCCTTCACCTGATAAATCAATTTTTGGTTGCTGAAAGTTAATTTTTCTTTGAGAGCAAAGATGCCCGTTTCTTCTCTTCTTTGCCCACGGAGAGGCCCAGGGTGTCGTTTGGGTGGTTGATACTAGAGATTAGCGTGGATCAGCGGTTCTCAGCGCGGAGCCATGTGCCCATCCTTGCTGCCCTTTTCTGAGGACATGGAGCGATGTCAGGGGAAATGATCTTCACACGGGGGAGGGGTGGGGGGGGGAGTGCTACTGGAATCTAGTGGGCGGAGGCCTTGGGACGGTGCTGCTCATCCTACAGTACGCAGGTCAGCCCCCAGAGAGAGTGACCAGACCCAAATATCACTGTTGAGGGGAGGGAGAGCTCTGCTGTGTGCCCTGCCCTCAGCATTCCCAGGAGGCGTCCTCTCAGCCTGCTGTTCTCATCTCTCCCGGCCTTGCCCACTCCCCCAGCCCTCCTCTTGCATTTCAGTTCCAGTCCTTCTGAGCCTGAATGTGCCCTGTGTCCAAAGTCAGCCCCAACCTCTCAAGGACCCAGACCCTCTTTCTCCTCTTTTAACAGGAAGAATCTACTAGAGGGCGCTCATGCTTCTCCTCGAGTCCCTGCGGATATATGAGATGCATAGAAGCGAGTGTTTTCACTGCCACACACCGGGCCCTCAAATACTCTAGGTTTGCTCAGGGTGGAGCTCCTGCACCAGACAGCAGGGTCTCCGGGAAAAACCTCACACTGGGGGATGCGGCGGCATGGACTGGAACCCGGAACCAATCCCAGGACCCAAGTCATTAGGGAGAGGGATGACCAGTGTAGGCTGGACACTCAGGGCCCAGTGCCCCCAGCCTGTGTGTGGGCACTGGGGGAAAGGACAGTGAGTCGTGGCCCTCTTACCTGTCCCTGCCCTCCACACAGTAAAATTGCACGGCAGCCCCCTTCCTTTGAGACCTTGCAGTTCCTCCCACTAGAGAGGAGCCTGTCCGCCCCTCCCCCATTTGTCTCTGGATAAGCTGCGGGCTCACGGAGATGAGGTCTGGGTCAGCTCCCCCCATGCAGTAGGAGGCTCATGGTTTCCTCGTTCCTCCCAATCAGCGGCAAGAAGAGTGTCTCAGGATGGCCCCTTTATCTCTGGTGCGTTCAGGAGGCCTGCTGTGTGTCTCAGGCCTGAGGTCATCTCAGACTCACCCCAGGAAAGGCCCAGCACCAGCTCCTGCCGTCACCAGTCTGAGGTCTGAGCTGTGACCCTGGTCCTCCCATCCAGAGAGCTGCCCCGCCTGAGGCTCAGGTCTCCTCAGGACACTCTGACCCCAAGAGGGGCTTCTGTCACCAGCCCCGACGGTGGCTCTGTGGACCCATGGGTGAGGCTAGCGAGAGCTCTTGCAGGAGGTCGAGACCCAGAGGCCTGGAGTCCAGGTGGTGGACGCAGGCAGCCTGGCCTCCCTCCTATGTGATGCGTCAGGGCTCGCGGCAGCGCTGCGGGCGCCTTCCTCAGGCCAAGGAGCTCCGCTCGTCTCCTCACCTGCCACGGTGTCTGCTTTGTCCCAGTCCGAGTGGACGTGGAGTGTCGTCGAGGGCATTCGCCTCTCTCGTCGTCACTAGGCATTATTTATTGCCCAGTTAACCTGCTGGGGTGGTGAAAGGCAACGGGTGATCTGTGCCTGGCAAGCCCATCTTGCGTTCCTGGGGAGCAAACTCAACGTGACAGATCCTGACGGATCTCAGCAGAGTTTTCTTCAGGGATCTTTCATCTCTGTTTGTGGGAAGGGCCCATGTGTTTGCTTCCTCATACTCTCGGTCTGGTTTTGACGTGCAGGTTATGCTGCCCGTTAAAGGAGTTCATGGGAGTTCTTCACTTTTCCCTATTCTGGGAAAGGTTGGGGTGAGCTGCCCTTTGGTTGCTTTGTAGCTATTGCTGTCTGTTTAACCTGAAGAAACGTTACATTCCTTTTCTTGTAAAGTCTCAGGAGCACTGCAGTACATTTCTGCACGTGCGTGTCCATGACACCCCGCCCGGATCACAGGAGAGAGCTGTGCCCAAGCCAGGGCCCGAGGCCCCAGCCTCAGCTCCACTCTGACCCGAGGAGCCCCGATCAGTTTGTCCTTTGGGGGATCTATCCAAAGTAGAGGCGTTTCCAGTGTTTCTGCATTTGACGACTTGCGTTCAAGTCTGTGCACGTGAGATCATCCTGCTGCTGTGGGAGCAGTGAGTCACCCCCTTTTCCGGCTGCATAATACCCCTTGTTCGCACGCAGCACAACACTCAGGCATGGGCTACCGGACAGCAGGACTTCTGGGCTCTTTGGGACAACCCCGGTGTGGATGTTCATGTAGTACACGACACGTACTTCAGTGGGTCGAACTCATGTCCTCGAGGTAAATTCCATTTGATTTGCTGGAACACCTTTTAAAATGTATACAATTTTTAGATTCTCCTGCCAGGTAGTTTAACAAAGTTATATTCCCACCAACAGATTGATTGCATCTAGATTTCCAGCCGTCGGTGCCGTCAGCCCTTTAAATTTTAGCCATCGTTATGTGGTTAACATTTCATAATGATTTTTATTTGTGTTTCAAAAAGACACAATAAAGCACATTCTTCTTTACACATGTTTACTTGCCGTTTACATATGTTCTATTGTTCACTGTCTCTTGGAGTTTTGGGCCATTAAAATAAACAACTGGGCCCTGGCTGGTGTGGCTCAGTGGATTGAGCACTGACCTACGAATGAAAGGGTTGCCAGTTTGATTCCCAGTCAGGGCACGTGCCTGGGTTGCAGGCCAGGTCCCCAGTTGAGGGTGTGCAAGGGGCAACCATACACCGATGTTTCTCTCTCCCTCTCTTCCTTCCTCCCTTCCCCTCTCTCTAGAAATAAATAAATAAAATCTTTTTAAAAATTGGATTGTCAGTCTTTTTCTTGTTGCTTTTATAGGATTTTATTACCCGCTTTGGATGTCGCACATTTGTCTTACACATATACAAGCACACCTATAAAGCTGCCTGATACATAGGCGCATGTATGGACATACATAAAACTTGCATATGTATAAAAGAGAGAGAATAGGATGTCTTTTGAAAAACATAAATTCTAACTTGAACTTTTAAAAGACCATTGTGTGGTGTGAGTTCAGGTCTCGGTGGGTGTCTTCCCTCCGTGGAGGTACTCGTGTTCGTTGGGAAGCCGCCCGCGCTTTGATGTGAGTGTGCAGGAGTGTGTGAGAGAGTGTGTGTGTGACAGTATCTCACCTATTAACCAGATTTCCTTTCACTGTTATGGTACAAGTCTTGATTGGCTTTTGCTATTTCTAATTTTCTAGAAACGTCCATTTTGTCTAAATTACCAACTCCACGGCCAAAAGATTTGTCAGGACTTTCAATCCCAACTGCAGCTTCAGTTACCCGCCCCCCGCCCCCCCCCCCCCCGCTTCCCCATGGCTCCCAGGCCTTATTTGTGCTTCCTCTATTCCTTTGTTCACTCATTTTTTTTCACAGATGATAAAACATTGACAAACTTTTCCAAGAAAGTAATTTATGTTGTGTCGATCTTCTTGATTTTCTATTGTCTTCTACTTTATTGCTTTCTACTTTTAAGTTTATCTTTTCCTCTTCTGTTTTTCTCCCAACTTTCGAAGTAGATAATTAATTCATTTTTAATCAACCTTTTCTAGTAGGACTATCTAAGGTACTGAATTTCCTGGACACACCACTTGAGCTGTGCTCCATAACTCTCAGCAGAAGTATATTTTTAATAAAGTACCGAGGATGTAAAGGGCCCAGGCAGAGCCGTGTGACCGGGCCCCACGTGCACAGCTGTCGGTGCCCAGGGCGCAGCCTCCGTGTGGGGTGCGCTGCCCCAGCAGAGCCTGCGTGCCCGGGTCTCCCTGGGGCCCCACGATGACTGGGACAGAGAGAGAGCCTCTGCAGGTGGACTGGGGGCAGTAGTCATCCAACCCGGGATCGGCACCTCCTGGGAAGAGGGGGTGTTTTCTTTTTAAAACATTTTTATTGAATTTATTGGGGTGATATGGATCAATAAAATTATGTACGTTTCAAGTGTGCATTCTATAATACCTCATCTGCATATCGTGTGTGTGCTCACCACCCAGAGTCAAGTCTCCCTCCATCACCATTTATCGGGCGCCTTTACCCTCCTCTCCCTCCCCACCCCCTTTCCCTCTGGTCATCGCCGTACTGCTGTCTACGAGTTGGTTTTTTTATTGTCGTGTTTAATCCCTTCACCTTTTTCATCCAGCCCTCCAACCCCCTCCCCTCTGACACCTGTCAGCCTGTTCTCTGTATCTTATGAGTCTGCTTCTATTTTATTAGATTTCATATATAATTGACTGCCTTATTTCACTTAGCATAATACTCTCTCTAGGTCCTTCCAAGCCATTGCAAAAGGTAAAATTTACTTTTTATGACCATGTAGTATTCCATTGTGTAAATGTACCAGTTTTTTATTCACTCACCCACTGAGGGACACTTGGGCTGCTTCTAAGTCTTGGCTACTGTAAATAATGCTGCTTAATAAACACAAGGGTGCTTATGTTCTTTCCAATTAGTGTTTTGGGTTCCTTCAGATGTATTCTCAGAAGTAGGATCACTGGGTCAAAAGGCAGATCCATTTTTATATTTTTGAGGTATCTCCATACTGCTTTCCACAGTGGCTGCACCAGTCTGCATTCCCACCAACAGTGCAGGAGGGTTCCCCTTTCTCCACATCCTCACCAGCACTTGCTGTTGGTTGGTTTATTGATGATAGCCATTCCGACAGGGGTGAGGTGATACTCATTGTGGTTTTAATTTGCATTTCTCTCATGAGTAGTCACATTGAGCATCTTTTCATGTGTTTATTGGCCATCTGTATGTCCCCTTTGGAGAAGTGTCTGTTCAGGTCCTTTCCCCGTTTTTTAATCGGATTGGGTTTTTTCTGTATGTGTGACAGACACTTTCTGATGAATCTGTCGGACATGTCCCAGGGACTCAACTCCTCCAAACTTAAGTCATACAAGGTCCCAGCCACTCCTGGGCTGGAGAAGGACATAGACAGTGGTCTGAGCAGGTCAGGCAGGAGCCAGTCAGCACTCAGGGCCAGGCTTAGGCAAAGCCACCTCCCCCTGGGCAGTGTCCCCAGGACATGGCCTTGGAGGGGCAACCTGACAGGTCCCCCAATGGACCGCATGCAGCCACTCACTTAGAGCTCACTGTCCCATCACCCTTGAGAAGCAGAGGCAGCTTTCCCTGATCTCCCTCTCCCCTCCCTTTGCTCCTGTCCATTCCTCAGACCAGGTCCTGTCCTGTCCCCAGGCTTCCCTCCATCCCGCTGCACACCTTCCACAGCCATGTCCCTGAATCAAAACCTCTCAACTTCACACTGCCTCCCTGAGAGCCCTCCTCGCAGATGCGGTCAGGTTGCTGGTCCTTTCCAGGAAGACCTGAGGGACAGAGCAAGAGCTCAGTCACCGGTCACCTGCCTGGGTGGGAACAGTGGGTGCTCCTCTCCTGGGGCCCCCAGCCCATCTCTTCGCTGGATGAGGCCGCTCAGCTGGTCTGTGGGGCAGGACCCACCCCTGTGCTCAGTCTGGGGATGCCGAGGTGGGCCAGTGCTCCCTGCAGACAGGTGTGGAGAGAAGGAATGGAGCTCACCAGGACGACTGAGTGGTGAGAGCGGCTGCAGCCTGAGGAGTAGAGGGAAGGTCAGTCCCACTGGTCAGGCCCATGGTGCTGACCATCCCGTAGGCACTGGGTATTACCTTCCAGGGAAGGGCAACCCCTGGAGTTGTGCAGTCTGTGCCCAACTGTGCCCAGCTGTCCACATTTAGCCAGGAAGGGTGTAAGGGCAGGTTCCTTCCAATTGGGGTTCAGGGCTATGCAGCTCACTGAGCCCCTGGGAAGAGGGAGATCCCAGGAGAGCCTGCCGGGCCTTGAGAAGCTGAGGGAAAGAATAAGGTCAGTCCCACACGGCCAACCTGAGGATGCCCCCTGCAGGGAGGTCTGGGTGTCTGGGAATCCCTGGGGCTTAGTGGGGTGAAAGGCATTCCCTGGAGGCTGGGGCTTGGGGGCTGCTCACTCAGCAGGGCAAAACCTGCAGGGTCTGGTACAGGCCCGGAAGGTGTGGGATATCCCAGGACTTTGGGGTTCACCTCTAGCCTAGGCTGGTATCCCCATGAACAGGTGTGCCTGGGTGCCTCTTTCTGTGGTGATGCTGGAACCTCATGTGGGAGAGAGATCTCATCCTGCCTGTGTCCCTCTGTTGTTGAGTCTCAGCCCAGGGGGTCCCTGTCATTGAGACTCATGTCCCCAGTATACACATTTCCCTGCAGGAGGGGGGGTGGGGTCTTTAGATGGGGGTGGAACCTGCCTGGAGACCACCCTTTCACTCCAGTTGCACCTCATCCCAGGTCTCAGATTGAGACCTGGTTCTCTGATCCCTTCTCCTCCCACCCCTGAGCAGGACAATGGGAGCAGCCTGCTTTACGTCAAGTGCATTTCTTCTCGGTGTTGCCACCTGCATGAGGGTCCTCCTGTCTATTCCTGTCATCCATGCTGGAGTCCAGGTGCCGTCCACATGTCCCCCTGGAGAAGGGACAGAGCTCAGATTCCTGTGGGCTCATCATGTGCTCCCACAGGTCATCACACGACCAGCGCCTGCCCTCTGAGGGGCTCAGTGTCGGGGTTGCCACCACTGTGGAGATGGTGCAATGGAGATGCACCAACCACAGACCAACCAGAGGTGAGGTCTGGGTGGACTGTGGCCTTAAGTCAACAATAATGACCCTGTCAGTTCGCATTCTGGAGCACTTACTTAGTGCAAGTTTTCCTAGGACTTTCCACCTTTATCACTCCTAAGGAAAACTGCATCATAACCATGATTTTCAGACCAGAAAAAAATCTATTCATAGTTTAATAACAGAGAGGAGGGGACGAGGGTCACTCAGATTTCACATCCAGCCTGAGGAGTCACTTTTGCTTGAGCTGATGGTGTCAGAGACCTCACACTGATAGAACCCCAGCGTCCTCCCTCCTGGCGGGGTCTGTGGTGAGGGTGCTGTTGCCCCAGACGGCTCCATCCTCTCCATGAGCCACAGACTCTGGTCACCGAAGAACCACCAGATGAAAATCCCAGTGTCATTTGTGAGACAGTACAGGACGATGATGTCCTTACGCTTGTCACAGTGGTGGTGTTCCTGGCTCGGATGGAGGGCTTCCCCTCGGGCTCTGTGGAGACACAGAGGAGGTAACTGACTGAGAGTGGGCTCCTTCCTCAGAGATCTCAGCCACTCATGGTCCACAGCGAGCTCTGGGAGCATCGCTAAAGGATGGCCCTGGCCTCTGCAAAAGAACGAGTGTCTTTGTGAAGATGACCATCTGTAAGGAGAGGGCAGCACCCCCTCTCTGACCCCAGGCCCCCCAGCTGAGCCCTGACCTGTCCGCGTGGACATCTCTGAAGTATCAGCGTCAGGAACCCCCTTCAGCCCGTGTGTCCTACAACCTCATCCTCAGGTTTGCACAGGTTTTTTTCTACAAACTTTTTGACCCTTTCCTAAAACTTTCTTTGACTTCAAGAAAGATCAGCTTTTGCTCCTCATGTAAACTTCGTGCATGTTGGGGAAGGCAGGCTTCCCATCTCTGTCCATCCCTAGGGCCAAGGAAACTTTTCAGAAAGTGGGAAGACATCTACTTCTTGTTAAATAATTTACTAGACAACAAAAACAGCCTGACCCAGTCTTTATGACCTTGGACCTGGAGAGGCTTCATCTACAGGATTTCTCCGGCTGAGCAGGATCTCACTTCCTGGTCTGTGGGTAGAATATCACCATAAAGGAAATCTCCAGAGAAGTGGTTATGGTTTCAACAACAGACGGGAACTGTAGGAAGAGAGAGAAACTACTCCACATGGCAGTGGCCACACAGGAGAGGCCACAGCTAACAATACTCCATGGAGAGACTCTGAAAATGTTAGTAAGGTTGTGAGCAAGACAAGGACACTGTTTTCACCCTTTCTGTTCATCACAGTACTGAGAGTTTGGCTGGAACAACCAGGCAAGAAGATGAAATAGAAGGCATACAAATTGGAAAGGCAGAGGAAAAATTACCTCTTTTAATAGATGACATAATTTTATACGTAGAAAACCCTAAATATTCCATGTACAGGAAAAAAAAACTGGTAGAACCAATGAATTCAGTGAAGACGCAGGAGATAAAATCAACACTCGGCACCATCTTTGTTTCTTGACAAAAACCATGGACGATCCCAAAACAGAATGTAATAAAAACAATTCCATTTACAACAGTATCAGAAAGAATAGAATACTTAGCAATAAACTTACACAGAGAGGTGGAAGAAGTATACACTGAAAATTACATTTCTGAAAGTAAAGAAATAAATGAAAAGACATCCATGTTCATGGATTGGAAGACTTAATATTGTTAGAGTGTCATTATATCTTGAAATATCTACACATTTGATATGATCCATATCAAAATCCCAGTGACATTTTTGCAGAAATAGAAAAATCCATCCTAGAATTCATACGGAATTTTAAGGGACCCTAAATAGTTGTAACGATCTTAAAAAAGAAGAGCGAATTTGGAGGTCTCACACTTCCTAATTTCAAAATTCACCACAGAGCTCAAGTAACCAAAATACTGTGGTAGTGGCATAAAGACAGATTGTGGAGTACAGCAGAAGCCCAGAAATAAAGCCTCCATTACATTAGCAAATGGCTTCCACAAAGAAGCCAACACCATTCAATGGAGGAAGGACAGTCTTTTCAATAAATGGTGATGAATAACAATATCCACTGCGAATGAAGGAAGTGGACCATTGTCTTACACACAAATTAACTCAAAATGGGTTTAATTCTAAAGGTAAGACCTAAAATTACAAAACTCAGAAGACAACATAAGGAGAAGCTTAATGACACTGGATTTAGCAATGATTTCTTGAATATGACATTAAGAATACAGGCAAAAAAGATCGATAAATTGAACTTTGCAAAAACGAAAAACTGTTCACCAAAGGACACAGTCACCAGAGTGAAAGGTGACCTATGGAATGGGAGAAAGCACTCTGCAAACGGTGTGTAGGATAGGAGTTAACGTCCAGAATAGAGAAAGAAAAGAACTACAACTCAGCAACAATAAAACCAGATAACCAGGTTGGAAAATAGGCAAAGGACTTGAGTAGACATTTCTGCAAAGGAGAGATACAAATGGCTGATAAGCACATGAAAAGATGTTCAGCATCACTACCAGAACTCCCAGGGTCAGAGTTGTTGCTTGTGATGTTGGGGGAGGGTAACTGCTCTGCAGATAACAGAGGGAACATTGCCCTGGGTGGTGCCTTTGATTCCTCCAAAGGCTTCTTCAATCAGAGATGGTACCTCGCACCTCTCAGCCAACTTGAGTCCTTAAAAGAGTCAGTCAGTTCTGTGTATCCGAAGACACACACAAATGCATGACTGAGAACCTGAATGCTCAGAGAATGTAGGGCTGCCAGCACTGTATCTGGGAGAAAACACAGACTTTCTCAGGTGTCAGTTAAATATCAGGGTTTAATCACGGGAAGACAGAGGCCTGGGAGTCAGAGACGACCCACACTTCTCCTGGTTCTTCACTGACCAGCTGACTGCCTGGCCCAACAGGGACCGCTCCTTCCAGCTGCCCAGACCTCCATTGCCCAGCTGAGTGTGTTTCTATGAGGCACCATTTCCCTGGACATCCTAAACACTGGGGTTGGAGCAGAAAGAGTACTTGGGGACTGGGAGCAAGCCGGTGGTCCACGGACTACTCAGGCCCCTGGGCCAAGAGGTGGGTCAGATCTTCCCAGATGAGTGTGACTGACACAAGCCAGTGAGCCAATGAATGAGAGCAGAGTCCATGGAGTGATCTAGAAAAGGGTGAGGCAGACAGGCGGGAGCTGACTGTGGCAGAACCACCTGCTCTGCGCTTGGTCGTTAAAGTCATCCTGTCTGCTGAGGGCAGGTGAGGACCTGCACAAACGCAGAATGGGTGACAGAGGGCACATAGAGAGCACGAACCTGCTGAAATTCTGCCTCCTGCAGACCATTTGTTTTTGGTGGTCAGGAGACAGAAATATGGAAAGAAGTTAAAAATGTCCATATGTAAGTGTATTATTAATACTCCAGGGCCTAGGACCAATTGCAGAAAAGAATATTTCTCTAGAGAGCAGCAAGGGGTCTGAGACAGGGGTCTCAGCCCTCAAGAAACAGGACTGTTTCCAAGGACTCTGCATCCAGGTGCCGGTCTCTAAAGGATTCTGGGTCATTCATTCCTTCATTCCTTCACCGTTCACTCCTTCTCTCCCTCACGAAAGAGACATTGGGTGCCGGCCGCTGAGCTGGCTGCAGGTGTGGAGTGGGGAGTGAGAAGGCGAAGTCCCGTCATATCCAGTGGGAGTGACACCAACACGTCAGGAAACAGAGAAGTGATTTCAAGTCCAGTGCAGGGAGCTGTGGGTCAGCCACAGAGGGGGAGGCCTGGGTGTTTCCAGCACTGAGTCTGACTGATACTGCGGGTAATTGGGTTCTGGAGAAAAACGAATTAATTCTTCGATTCCTTTCACTCCCCAGACCAGAATCCCTCCCTTTGAGGACACCTAAGAAGAGGCGGTCCGAGCCAATGGTTGGTCTAGGGATGCACAGACACCTAGTAAGGCCCCCAGGGCAGAGGACAGGACGGGACTGTGGCTGCGCACAGACCTCAAGTGACTCTGGTGAGCTGCTTGTGACTCTGCCCTAGTGACTGTGCCTCCCTGGGTCCCGGTTTCTCCTCAGTGGAGGAGGGTGAATATTTGGCTGCAGTTTTCAGCGTATTAACCATAAAATATTCACAGTATCGGACCTGAATCTCAGGATAGGGGTTCTGCTCAAATCGGAGGCACCTGTTCCTGAATCCCCTGGGCTGAGCCCTGGTGGGTGTGGGGCTGCCCAGACCTCTTCTCTCCTTTTCTCCCTGAAGGCGCTGACCTTCTTCTAAACTCTCCTAGGTCCTCCCAGGCAGTCCACAAATGGCCTGGTGACCTTGTCCATCTGAGCTCTCCACAGTCTCGGGTGAAGGACCAGGCTCCTTCCCTGCCCAGATGTGGCTCTTGGGGCTGAGCCCTGGCTGGTGACCAAGGGCTCAAGGGTTCAAGGGCTCTGTGACTCAGGCAGCTGGGAAGTCATTGCTCCCAGTCAGCCCTGCCCACAGACCAAACCCAACCTGACACAGGCCCCCAGAATCCCTGAACCATAGGTCTAGGGAGGGGCTGACCAGGCTGAGCTTCTCTGTGAGGATCCCAGGGGCCCCTCCATCCAGGCCCTGACTGAGCTCTGCAGGGTCTTTCTTGGGATCACGGTCCTTGGTAGAGGCCCCAGGGGCTGGACAGAGACTGGTCTCCCTCTGCTGAGTTACTCCCCTCAGACTGGCCCTTCCCTCTGCAGTGAATGTCTCCGCAGGGCTGGACTGTGGGAATTGAACTCTCGTCTTAGGTAGTTTGTCTCCACGGTGTGTGTCCTGCACCAAATGCCCAACCCCAGCCTGGGACGTGATGCAGAGGGTGCTGGAGGCAGAGTCCAGGGCTATCAGTCCTGTGTGCGAGGTAGAATTCACTCCACCCGACACCCAGAGGGCAGAGAGCAATCACTCACAGTACACGTGGAGCTGTCCAGTTGCTCTGTCACCTTGAAAATTTCTTTTTATGGCTAGTAGAGTGTAGTATCCCGTGTCCTCCAGGGTGACATTCTGGAAGAGCAGGGACCCATTGGGGTAAATGGTCTCCCGGCTGCTGTATGCAGGCCCTGGGTGCATTTCTTGAGCATCTATTACATATGACGCAATTTGACGGTTGCTGTCCACACTCTCCCCTTTGAACCAGACATAGCCTGCAAGCAACTCCGGCTGATTGTGGACAAGGAGAAGAGCATCCTGCCCTTCAGCAGCACTGGTCAGAACCATAGTGAGTTGGGCAGTGGAGGGTGGGCTCCAGAAGGTTAAGAGAGAGACTAGAAGGGAAGAGAGAAATCCATCAACATTTGGGTCTACGCACCGGGAGGGAAAGATGAGGCCCTGGGTGCTGAGCAGGTCTCTACCTCTCACCTTTGGTCTGTGTGCATGTGTGTATCTCCCATGGTCAAGGTCAGCAGCATGGCCACTGTTACTTCGGCACCTCTGAACCTGTTATTTTTATTGTTTCTCATACTCTTCCCCAGGTGTCTGCCCAGCTCACCCCCTCACTGCCCTCAGACCCCTACTGACACTCAGAGGCGTCCATGGGAGAGACCTCTGCTGGCCACCTCCTTTAAAGACTATCTTCACTCTCTGACCTGTCCCTGCTCTGCTTTCTTCACAGTGCTTCTTGGTTCCTGACACTACATCTAGATCTTTCCGTGTCCCCCTCCTCCCCACAGAACATGAGCTCCATGGGGGCGGGGGCTTGTCTGACCTTGCTGTGCCCCCAGTGCCTGTGGGTGAACGAGTGAGTGTCCCCAGGGGCCCGCACTTTCTGGAGGTGTATCTGCCCATGCCTGAGGTTGGTGGTAAGCACGTTTACCACCCCTGGTTGAGCTTTCCCACCCCCAACATCATTTTCGATTACTGTCATCAGTTCTAAAACTTACTGTTCAGAAATTAACTTTAAAAACACAGCAGTCAAGGATTTCCTGCCCCTCGCTGCTTTCCGATCATGAGACTTTCCTGTTGCTGAGATTTGCCCCATCCTGCTCTGACCCTGTGTCCTCTCCCCCAGGTCCGAGCAGCAGCTCTCTGTCCCCTCTCACAGCGCTGTCCTTCCCAGGAGATCCAGCCAGTCACTCTGTTTCCCATCCTCCCGTCCACCTCCAGGGATTGCCCCCTTTTTACCCGCCAGCAGGAGGCCCTGCCAGGGGATGCGCCCTGACGGGGACTCCATGGTGTCTGCTGCCTTCCCGGTCCTCCCTCTGCGAGAAGAGCTGCAGCTCCAGAACCGCTCACAGAGACCTCTGTCCTGAAGCGCGGGACCTGCTGTTCGTCCTGTGCACGCAGTCTCCTCCCAGGGCTGGAGTGCTTCCCTAGTCACGTGGGAGAGGCGGGTCTCTGCCCAGGACCCTCCTTCTCCCTCCCCTTGGAGTCTCCTATCCCCTTTCTGTCAACATTTCTGCTCCCTGGGACCTGCGGGGGCCCCGAAGTCTTCAGCTGAGGTTCTCCACCACCACACACACACCCACTGGATAAAACAAGCCTGCGCTGTCCGGTTCCAGGTGACCCCGCAGCCCCCTCTTACCACGTGGGACTTTTCCCTTCAGAACAGGAGCCTGGGGTCATATCAGGAATTCTTGTCACAGGGATGTCATTCTCGTGCATCAGAACCACCAGTGAAACTGTAAAGCTTGGGATGCCCAGGCGACACCTCTGAAATGCTGCTTCAGCAGCTGTCCAGCTAAGGTGAATGGTGGCAGGCCAGGATGACACCCTGTCACATGAGGGTGCACAGGGAGTGTCTCCAGATCTCACTCAAATGCAGATTCTGATTCAGCAGGTGTGTGGTGAACCCGAGTTTGCACTCCACCTTGGTTTCTGCTGTGTAGTGGCCGTGGGGCTGCCATCAACACAAAGCCCCCGGGGGTCCCCAAAGCTAGGGGTTACTTCTATTTTTGACATGGAAACCCAGCTGGGCACTGAGTCTTTCTCATGTTCTCAGATGTTCTGGGAAGGCTGGAATTCCTCCCTGAAAGAGGTCACTGAGACGACTCTGGCGTGAGAAAGGAGAAGCTGAATGGCAATGGGTGAGGGGGGCCCCCTTTCTCTCTCCAGGCGTCACCAGCATGGGCTCTGTTTCCAGGACAGAGACCCAGGACTGGGTGTCTCAGGCAAACCTGCAATTGCTGAGTGTGAAGGGGGAGGTGTCCCACGTGTCCTGAGAGGTGAAGACTGGGTTTGTGCACAGGTTGCTGTGAGCACCCTGGACCACAGATTCCAGGTCTCAGGGAGACCCTCCCTCTCCCCAGCTGTTGGCTGAGCTGTGGCAGAGCCTATCCACGTGCTCCCTGAGGACTGGAGCAGCTTCTGTCCTGTGCCTGTAGGACTTTCCTGTGGCCACCTGCCTTCCCCATGGTTGGTGCCCAGCAGGTAGTTGGGGACAGCACAGAGACTTCCAACAGAGGAGTGGGTGGAACAGAGCTGGCACTTGGGAGGGGTTCAGACAGGGTCTATGGAAATCAGGCTCTTTTTCCCTCCTCGAGGGCACAAGCAGACCGGCAGCCAATGTCAGGGGCTGCACCAGGGACTCTGTCCAGGCTCCCCAGGGTGTGAGTGGACCTGGATCCCTGGACAGAGATGGGCTCTGACCTCCAAGCTGAGTGGTCACTCTGGGTCCTGGCCACCGAGGGTCCCATGCTGCCCAACTCCATCCAGAGGGGAGGTGAGCCCTGTGAGAGGACAGGCACTGTCCAAAGGAATCCGATCTAGTGTCAGAACTGTCCCCCAGGGGGATGTGCCGTTTCAGGAAGAGCCGTTTGTCCCCAAAGTTTCAAAGGAAGGGCCTGGTGAGGCGGAATCCTGAAGCTGACAGGGGAGGGCACCAACCTGGATGGCTGATCCCCAAAATGACCTGGGTGTCCCCCATCACGGCATTGGAGCATTATATCCACATCATCTGTGTCCCTATCATCTGCTCCAGGCCTCCTAACGGGCCCCAGGAGCTGGAGCAGCTCCATGTGGAGACTCGGCCAGGGGACTGTGGATTCCTCTGCTACAGGAGGGGAAGCCCCCATAAGACCCTCAGCCCCTCTGAGGTGGAGGCAACCACAGACCCTGGGTCCTCCTGTCCCATCCTGCATGGGAAATGCCCCTTGTTCCCAAGGACACCATGGGCTGGTGAGATGTCTTCAGGGCCCACAGGCAGGTGTCCCACAGACCAGGGACCTTGGGGACGGGGAGTCGTCTCCTGATTCCTTTGAGGTCGGGCTAGGCTCCCTTCTCCCCTGGTAGTAACTCCTGCGGAGGAGGATCCCGTTTCTTACAGGTCAGGTTTGCAAAAAGAGGAAGCACGCAGGCTGCTCCCAGGCCCCGGGGAGTTGAGACGTCACTCACAAGGTACACGCAGGGAGAGCTGTGATTTTCGGAGAGGGAACGGGGTCGGGATGTTACAGGACCTCAAATGCCAGGTCTTGGAGTCTCCAATGTCATGGAACGAGCACTGAACTCAGTACGAGATAAAGCAGTTTATTGAGAAGAGCTTGTGCATAAGGGAGTCGACTGGAGAGCAGCAGCCTCGCTCCCGAGGGGCCCTTTGGATGGCTTACCTGGGTGCCTCCGAGAGGGCGGACGGCTTGGGCTAAGGAGGAGGCAGCTGTCCCACAACTGTCATCTGGTGGCAGTCGCTCTGGGGGTTAGCCACAAGATGTTTTCCATGGTCAGTGGACCACACAAAGGGCCTCTAAAAGAATGCTTGCACAAACATTCTAGTTTCCCATTTAATTGGCAAAAGAACTATTTTGCAGAACATGTTGTTAAGAAAGGATATTATTGTACATCTTTTCTAGGATACAGTTAGGTTAATTTCAACTGTGGAATTTCACTAAAAGCAAGGAGTCACAGGCCTCTACGATGGACTTTTCTTGGTCAAGACGAAGTCCGGATGTTATCTCTATACTGTCCCAAGACCCCTCACTCTTAGGAGACCTGGACAAGGGGTCAGGCTCATGCCTGGGACAGCGGTGGGCACTTGCTGGCCCCCTCCCATTTTGACACCAGGGCCCCTGTTTCTATCAGAAACATGCTCTGGCCCCAGATGTCAGACAGGGTGACATGCTTCTGTTGTGTGGTTTCCCTCACCCATTTAGTGTGTTTCTTAAGCATCTGTGAGGGTGCAGACACACAGAGCTGGAATGAGGCCTGGCTGCTGTCTCATCCTCACAGGCACTGTCACTAGAGGGAGGCTTCTGTTCAGAGTCCCTGTCTGGGCACAAGGACTGGACCTCCCCATCTGTCATCAGGGGTTAAGCTCAGATGACAGTGCCCTGGCTCCGCATCCTGCTCTCACTGCAGGGTCCTGGCCAACTTCCGAATCCCTCCTTGCCCTGCGAGGCCTCAGCACTGCTTCCCTGCCACAAGGTACTAGTCCTCAAGGTGCCAAGCAAGCAAACCCTGTGCCTTAGGTAACCCTTCCTGGCTGGACCGAATAGCCTGGTGATGGGATGCAGGCCCTGTAGTGGGAAAGCAACCAAGTCTCAGTGACCGCCACCTGCGGGGACTGGTGCAACCAATTCAGCAGCATCAGGACAGGTGGTCAGGTGGTCCCGGGATCCAGGCGAAACTGAGACTAGAGGTGTACAGGCACAGCCAGGATCTGCCATGAGGTCTGGGCACACCTTGGTCCCTTCGAGTAGGGGCTGGGCTTCAGAAGCTTCTAGTCATTCGGGGATGCTGCCAGATGGTTGGCATGGAGCCACAAAGAGTGTGGCCTGACCCACCAATCAGCACCCTGTGAACTGGGGCTGTCAGGGCACAGGGAGAGCCTGCAGGGACCCCTCACTGTCTTGAGGACCAGGGGGCTCAGGCCTCAGGCCATCCTGCTGCTGTTCTCAGGTGAGGGCTGGGGGCTGCCTCTAGTTTTGTATTTGAGGTTTAAGGGGGGAAAGAATATTAGTTCCTACCAGGTCTCCAAACTCTAGGTAGCATATGGACACCTTTTGTAAAAAGCCTGTTACAGAAAATACTTATCCTAAGACCCATTTCTGTACATATTACAATGTATTCTAAAACTACACGATATATTATTTATTGATACAAACAGGGGAAAAAGTATCAGACAGACCCCACCCCCACTGCAGGAGAGCAGTTACGGGGAGGGGGGCAGGGAAGAGGAAGGAAGGGGTAAGGAGGTGAGGTTTCAGCTCATGTAACATTTGCCTCTTTTTTTATTTTTTGAGGACTTTTTTTTTTTTTTTTTTTAACTTATCTTTAGAGGGGAAGGGAAGGAGAGAGGGAGAGAAACATCAATGTGCGGTTGCCTCTTGTATGTCCCCTGCCGGGAACTGGCCTGGCAACCCAGGCATGTGCCCTGACTGGGAATCGAACCGCGATCCTTTGGTTCACAGGCCCGCGCTCAATCCACTGAGCTACACCAGCCAGGGCTGCCTCTTTTTTTAAAGGGGAGATCTAAGCAGCTGTCTAAAATGTTCACACCTGTGAGATCTTGGAGGTGAGCAGATGACTGTTATAACATTTTGTGTATGTAGGAAATGTTTCATGATTGAAAAGCAGTATGTACACAACATCTCTCCAAGTCGAAAAGTCTGTCTCTCATCTCACACCCGTCTGATGGCCGCGGAGCGCTTCACCGAATGGGTAAAACATGAAGGAAAGAAGTGATGGGCATAAACTGTTTCCGCATTCTTTGGATTGGGAAAAACGTCAGCAGGGCCATTCTTCTACGTACATTTTTGCATGCTTGTCTTACTATTTCTATAGATCAAACTAGTAAAAGTGAGAATTTCTCAAAGAATGAACACATTTTAAATTTGGCTGGTACGTCCGCATATTTCTCTTGCCAAAGCTGGAGTTCTGCCTGTGACGCGCAGCATCGTCCAACCTCACCGACTCGTGCTGAGGGAGGGACAAAGGGAATTAAGTAAGACAACGTGTATAAGACACCTGGCACAGTGTCTGGCGTATCATATGGGCTCCATACAAGGCGACTCTTATTATCACTGGCACATGAATTTCAAGTCAGAAAACTTAAAGCTGGGAGACTGTGGTCGGAAACTTAAAAATCAATGCATATACCTATCAGGCTCAAGTTTAAAAAATGGTGGTAACACTGAATGTTGGCAAGGATGCAAATTATTCCCTCATTGCTGGTAGAAATGTAAAATGGTACAGCCATTCTGGAGAACTCTGGCACTTTCTTATGAAACTAAACATGCAAATACCATACAATCCAGCAATAAATTGTACCATCGGGTATTTATTCCAGAGAAATGGAAATTTAAGTTTAGACAAAAACCTGTACAGGAGTGTTCACAGCAGCTCTGTTCTTACTTGCCAACCGCGGGAGGCAACCCAGATGGCCTGCAATGAGGACGTGTCATTAAACAAACTGTGGCACAGCCACACCACAGGGGGGCTACTCAGCAATAAAAATTTTAAAAATTTTTAAAAAGAAAAACAACTGATATATGCAGCAATCTGGATGCACCTCAAGGGGATTGTGCTGATTTTAAAAAGTCAATTCCAGAAGGCATCATGTATGATACAATATGACTCTATTTATATCACACTTTGATATAACAAAGGTACAGAGAATTAGGACAAACTGCCTAAAGCTGCCAGGTGTCCAGTGGTTGGGAACTGAGTGAGGGCATGACAGAAGCAGTGGGCAGGGGAGGACGGTGGGCATGGCTACAAAAGGCCAGGAAGGGGGATCCTTATGGTGTTGGAACTGTTCTGCATCTTGACTCTGGTGGTGGATACATAAAATTTCAAAGAAATAAATACACACGGGGCAAGCGCGCACACACACGTAAACTGGTGAGATCTGAATCACATGAGTGGACTGCATCAATGCTAACATTCTCCTTGAGGGGGTACATGGATGTCTCTGAATTATTTCTTACAACTGTGTGTGACTCTGCAACTAACTCAAAGCAAAATGTTTACTTATTTGTAAAGTTTATGATTTCTCCATTTCACGAGATTTGAAACAGCTCTTTTCTTGTGTTCAAGGCTAGACCATGTCAACCTTTTCATTGACAGCTAGCAATTTCCTATTAACTCATAATTATCCCCCAAATCCTAGGAAGTGAGCAATACCTTTACCCCTGTTTTGCAGATAAGGGAAGAGGCACGGAGAAGGTAAATGACTTGTCACAGAGCTAGTTAGTAGCTGGGAAGGGATCTGAACCCTGCAAAAATCCTCCAATAAAACTGAATCAAGAGTTATTTAGTCACTGTTGAGTAGAGCAGCATGTTGCTTTCCCCTTTTTATTCAGTGAACTTGCCGTCCTATGGCAAAGATGAAGAGTTTGTGGTATCACTCCAGCTTCTGGCAACCTGATCTAACTTAGCAGCACAGTGTTCCCAGAACGCAGTTGTATGAGTCAATGTTTGAGTATTTGCTGAAATTGGTTTTTTAGCCTGGTATGTAGCAAATATTCATAAATGTGTCAGGAGTGCTTGAACAAAGTGTATTATGCTATAATACTATACTCAGGATATAGTAGAGAAAAAAATGGCACACAAACGAAAAATGAGAGTGAGCAAAAAAAAAAAAAAGGTAAGAGTTGAGCGATTTAATTCAACTATTCGGGTCTTATTATGTGACATTATCAACATTAGAAGTAGGTTAATTTTAAATATTCTGTCCATTTTAGACCCTGCTTAATCTGTGTTTTCATTTATTTTAATATTTTGCCTATACCACTTAATTTATTGTTATTTGATTCACATTATTTACTTTTATACATTGCTTTTGTTATTTGTTTTATTTACCTTTATATTTTTGTAGCAGTTTTTTATATTCATATTATCGTGTTTTATATTTTACTTTATTTTTTAATAAATTTTTAAATTAAAACTTTTATTTATTTATTCGTAGAGAGGGGAAGGGAGGGAGAAAGAGAGGGAGAGAAACATTGACATGCAAGAGAAATATCAATTGATTGCCTCTCACACACCAACTGGGGATCTGGCCCCCAAACGCAGGCTTGTTCCCTGACTGGGAATTGAACCAGAGACCTTCCCATTCACAGGCCACCACTCAATCCATTGAGCTACACCAACCAGGATTAATTTTAATTTTTCTGATGACTAATCAGGTTGAACAACCATTCAGAAGTTTACCAGTGGATTGAGCGCTGGCCTGAGAACCAATGGGTCGCCATGTGGGGCTTGGCAACTATGGGTTGCAGCCACTCTGTATAAAAGGGTCTCTATTTGCCCTGGCTGGTGTAGCTCAGTGGATTGAGCACGAGCCTGCGAACAAAAGGATCGCAGTTCAATTCCCAGTCAGGGCACATGCCTGGGTTGCAGGACAGTTCCCAGTGACAGTTCCCAGCAGGGGACACACGAGAGGCAACCATACATTGATATTTCTCTCCATCTCTCCTTCCCTTCCCCTCTAAAGATAAATAAATAAAATCTTAAAAAAAAAAAAGGGGTCTCTATTTTTACAACTGCAAACAGGACTTAAGATTTACCTGCACGGCTGGGTGGCACTGCAACCTGGTCTTCCTACCCCGAGTCCAGTGCCTGATTCCCTCTATTAACCTGCCCTGGTCCCCAAAAGGCAATGCATGACCTGTGTGTCAGGAGGAAAGTCCCCCTCTATCCTTTTTCTCTTCTCCAAAGCTCAGCTGATGCTGCGACCTGGGATATATCCCCCGCCTTCCTCCCTACTCCCCCCAACATTCGCACACCCGAAGCCCTCTCTCCCTGCTTCCACACGCCACACCGAAGGTGGGTTAGTTGGCCTTTCCGCACCTACAGACACCTGCACACCACTCTTCCTTCCTCTCCAGCCTCACTTCCCATCCTGCCTCCTCACCCTAACTTTCACTGGCTTCCTCTCAGTTCCTTTCATCAGAACACATGCCCTTGCTCCAAACAGCCACCTCCCCCCACTTCCACCATGGCAGCCATTATCTGGAACTGGGTGCTCATTACCTTCCAGAATTTTTCTTTCTTTAATTAATTTATTTATTTTTTAAACAAATTAGTCAACAGAAAATTTTTAAAAGATTTTATTTATTTATTTCAGAGAGATGCGGAAGGGAGGGAGAGAAACATCCATGTATGGTTGCCTCTAGCACACCCCATACTGGGGACCTGGCCTGCAACCCAGGCATGTGCCCTGACTGGGAATCAAACCGGCGATGCTTTGGTTCACAGGCCTGCGCTCTATCCACTGAGCGACACCAGCCAGGGCCTCTTTCTTTAATTTATTGATTTTAGAGAGAGGAAGGGAGAGGGAGAGACGTTGTTCCACTTATATATACATTTATGGGCTGCTTCTTTTATGTGCCCTGACTGGAGATTGAACCAACCTTGGTGTATCAGGATGACTCTCTAATCAACTGAGCTACCTGGCCAGGGATTCCAGCATCTCCTTACACTTTTACCACATGTTCTGTATCCCTAAGTAATATACATATAAAAGCAGGTGCTCAAATAACATCATTTCATTTAAACGTTGATGACATGCCACAGGGACTTAACTCTTGTTTCTATCAATTAGCCTAGAGCAGGGGTGTCAAACTCATTTCCACCGGGGGCCACATCAGTCTCAAGGTTGCCTTCAAAGGGCTGAAATAGTTTTAGGACTGTATAAATGTAACTACTCCTTAGCTGTTAAGCAGTTGAATTACATTCGGCCCTTTGAAGGCAACCACGAGGCTATGTGGCCCCCGGTGGAAATGAGTTTGACACCCCTGGCCTAGAGTAGAAGTGGTTTCAGTATGCAGCCACACCTTAGAGATATTGTGGGTTCAATTTCAGAGCACCATGATAAAGCAGATATCGCAAGAAAGCGAACTATAATCCTTTTTGGCTGGTGGAGGGGCTTACCCTCCATTTGTAAAAAAAAAAAACACAACTCGCTATCTAAGAAACACAATAAAACAAGGTATGCCTGTAGTATGTGAGCTCACTGAAGGTCACAGAAGCCATGGACGAGGTTAAGTAAGGACTTACTGTATTGGCTTACATTTCTCAATGCCATGTCAATGGTATCACACTGTGCATCTTGCAAAACGCCCTTCTGCTAAACACTTTGATACACGGAGTCCACTCGCTTTCACTGTGGCAGAGCTGCCACTCTATCGCAGCTCTCTACCCAGCCTGTTCCTGCACAAACCTCCGGCTCAGGTCCAGTGTTTTGTTTATATACACAACACTACCATGGCCATTCCGTCCCCGTCTTTGTGTAGTCAAGGGACGCTTTTCCAAGGGAACCTTCAGGCGCATAACCACTAGGCTGCAGCTTCCACCAGTCCAGATACTGACAAAGAAAGGTCCACAGAGACTCTGCCCGTTTTCACCCTCACAGCAGTCTACGAAAATGCCCATTATCCTGCTACTTCTGTGTGGGCAGTCAGTCATGGTAACCGCTGTCCTGTTGACTCACGCATCCCTAATGCCAAATGTGCTGCCTTCAGCACCCAAGACAAGTTACTGAATGACTGGAATTTTACAGAAAGACCTGGAACTAGGAGGAACTGTTGGAGTTACAATTAGTTCGGAGCTCCTGGTCCAGTGTAATTCACCTCAGAAATTATCTTCCTTCAGGTGGATAAGGTGGGAGGAAAGAGTGGCTGGGAATGGTGAAGGGACAGCTGCTCTACCCCTCCTGGGGCACGCTGGCACTAGCCCGCCTTTATGCACTTAACCCCAGGTACATGAGGACAGGTGTTTCCACCAGTGTCTCTTTTTGGGAGTAAGTTTGGTTGCTCCACTCAGCAATAGCACAGGCTCTGCCTTCAGGCAACCCATTTCAACTCCCACTTCTTGTCACTTCACAGCTGTGTGACTCTGAGAGGTGTATTTTGATTTCCTATCGGATGGGGACGCCAAAGCTACCTAATTCACCTGGTTGTGAGGATGAAAGCCCAGAGAGCACAGTGCCTGGAACACAGCAAACACTCATGAACCACGATAAACTGCCCCAGGTTAGGGAGCGGACAACAACGGTCAATAGAAAGCGGAACGCTCTAAGGTCGTGCCACTTGCAAACCCGACAGAGGCAGAGAGGCAGAGAGAGAGAGAGAGAGAGAGAGAGGCAGAGAGGCAGAGAGAGAGAGAGAGAGAGAGAGAGAGAGACAGACGGAGACGCAGAGATGAGAGAGTGGTGGATCCTATCAACTGTTACGAGAAGCCCCAGAGTTTCACTTACTGCACGGATGCTCACGGGGTAAGACTTACCGTCTTTTAAAGACGCGGAGTGCGGCTCAGCAGTGAAGCCCTTGCCCCCAGATCACGCTCCTCGCAGAGGCGCGCTCGTTCATCCCCGGGTCCTCCTACACTAACTCCCCGCCGCTCCAACACCCGGCAACGCCAGGGACACAGGACCAAGGCAGGCAGCGGACGACAGCGAAGGAGCTCGCGCAGAGCAGGACGCACGCTCGGGGTCTGTCCTGCCGGCGCCTCTCACCTCCTCCTTCCGTGAGCGCTTGGACACCTTCTTTTCCATTTTGGTTGCCGTCTTCTCCGCCCCGCAGCTCTTCTCTTTTTGGCCTTTGTTGCTCACCGCGCCGGCGCGAGAAGGTACCGGAATACCCAGGATGAAGAGCGGCGCACGGCGCGCCGGAAGTACGTTTCCGGGCCGGGCGCGGAAGTGCGTCACTTCCTGGAGCGTCTCGGAATCGGCCTGCTCTTTTTCCTGTCTATGGAAGTGGCTTTTGGGGCTTCGTCTTCCGGCTTAGGCGGAGAAAGTGACAGGTCCGGCCCGAAAGTAGCAGACTTGCTTCTGATACCCCTGCACCCTGTATCTTTAGTCGTCCTGAGGGGGCTGGGCGGCGCAGCAGTTATCATTCCTCAGCTACACAACCTGGCTTTGAAGGCTGTCTTCCGTGTTTATTATGTGTGGGCGATTTGCTTAATCCTATGTACTTGACCCAAATGGGTGACTCCGTAAGGGAGCCACATATACTTTTCTACCTTGGACCCTTTTGGTAATGAAATGATGTGGCTTCATCTGCAGAAAGATGTTCGTGCACGTGCAAGGACTGGCAAACCCTAAGCGAAAACAACCCCTTCTCCCACTCAAAGCTGCCAGTACTATTAGGTCCTGAGTATGAAAGTGGAAAAGTTGGCATTCTGCTGCCTGTCGCCACCAGCATCAGTAAGTAGAGACAAGGGTTGAATATGGGCGCTGTATTTAGATGCCAGCAATCCGAGAAGACAGCAGGTTACGTACCCTAAAAACCTCTCATCTCAAGCCAGCCTCTTCATAAGGAGAAGAAAAGGGTAGGTAAGGGGTTGGGAAAAGGCTAATCAGATAAGAGTTACAGTCGGGTGGCGATTTTCATAGTATTTCTTCACCTATTGATCAACAATTCGTCATCTACATCAGGGATGTTGGCTCAGATACCATCTCAGTTGCTTGCAGACCCCCTGGGGCAAAAAATTGAAATTGCTTGTCCACCTCCTGGAGTCTTGTAGGTCATTTATTCCAGTTCTTGGAACAACAGCTTTCCACAAGTTAATCACTTAAGCCTATCAACTATAACTAAAGCTAAAACCTTTAACTTTTGAGTTCCCCTGTCAGGAATATTGTGCTCAACAAGGAAACCTCAGCCCTGCCATTCCACTTTCTATGTGACTTTCCTCAATGTCCTGTGTTAGGGGACTTGTTTCTTCATCAGTAGAACAGGACTAATGACA
The DNA here is from genome assembly GCA_039655065.1 of Glossophaga mutica. Taxonomy (NCBI): domain Eukaryota; kingdom Metazoa; phylum Chordata; class Mammalia; order Chiroptera; family Phyllostomidae; genus Glossophaga; species Glossophaga mutica. Next base: position 30,719,610 of record CM077315.1, read on the forward strand.
CATCCCCCTCCCCTCTAAGGGTAGCCAGTTTTTCAAGCCTGAAGAAATAGAGCTGCCCATTAGGAAATTATATTCTAGTATTTGAAATATCTTTTAAAAAATATTTATTCACTGACTTTTGGAGAGAGGAGAAGGGAGGGAGAAAGAGAGAGAGAGAAACATCAATGCATGGGAGATACATTGATCAGTTGCCTCTCACACGCCCCCAGTGGGGGACCTGGCCCACAATCCATGGGCCCTGACTGAGAATTGAACCAGTAACCTTTTGTTTACAGGCCAGCACTCAGTCCACTGAGCAATACCAGCCAGGGCTAAAATACCTTAATAAGTGGGAAAACAATGCATAGGGCATGGAATACTATGGTTTGAACAGAGTAGAGTGAAAATGTTTATCTTTACTTAGATGATGGCTTCTAATAAAAGAAATAGGACAACTTAAGGACAATCACAAGCAAACATTGGGCAAAGGGAAAACAAATCAAAAAATGACCTTGCTTCTTTGTGGGCGAAGAGCAACAGAGCTCGACAGTAAAGAAATTATCTCAGATTAAATCGATTTACTAATCATTGAACAGCCAGGGAGGAGTGCTTTTCCAAACAACCAGAAACCTTGTTCTTTAAGAAGAAAATGAAATTTGGGGACATTCTGGGAAGAAAAGGTAGGATAGGATTCTGACTGCACAACCTCCAGCACTGTCTGTCACAGAATAGAACACCTGTGATGGTTAAAAGAAAAAAAATGCAAAACCAACAGTTAGAAGCTGGCCAAGATGGAGCTGCAGAATTTCAGAAACCTGCCTCCAGACATAATCGTCTTCGACAATGAGCTATAAAAGGCCAAATCCTGGCTATTGCCCTGCAAAAATATTACTTTCCGTCTAGTGCAATATGACTTGAAGAACATGCTTGATTCTTTTATAATTTTCTAAGAATATAATGTAACCTTGAGACAATGCACTTGAACCAAGATGGCCCTTTAGACACAGCACATTTGTCTGCAATAAATTAGAGCATCACCCTCTTAAGGACCGCAAAAGGGGAGCACGTTCCCTATTGAAGATTTAGAAGGCTCTGGTAGTGAGGTGCTTAATACTTTTATTATCCAAAAAAATCTTGAAGCTGAATTGGAAGGTTCTTGGATTATCATCATGGTGACTTACAGGTAAATCAAAATTGTCCTTTTGAGAAAGAAATGGCATAGAGCATTTAAAACAAGATCGGAATTCTAAAATAGTAAAAAGATTAAGTACAGGGTTTTATTGTAGTGAAATTCACGTTTTTGAAACTTTAATGGATTAACCTATATCTAATTATATATCATTAACTTTCAAGTGTAATTTTGTGTAGTCAGGCCTCTCTGCCATTTTCAGGTTGAAATCCAGAAGGGAGAAAAATATTAGTAATGGACCTAACTGCTAATTTACTGTCACCACCAACAATCAGTATAATTGGGAAGTTCTGTCAAGTGTGGTATAGGCGAGGTGGGTCTTTGCACATTTCCCATTTGGACAGTGAGAATACTAAATCTGTCCACCTATTACACAGAATTCTTGGGAGAGTCCATTGAAAACATAAGAAAGCTTAGAAAAAGAAAAATACAAATTTAAGAGATTCTATGTGCTGAAAAATGAGGCCATGATTTGAACAGGCTGACAATCATTTCATTAACTGGATACTGCAACGTGTGGACGTTGTACCAGGTCCCCTGAGATACGAAACAGAAGACCCAGCCACCAGCTTCAAGGTTTCATTCTAATGAGAAAACTTGATGTTCCTCAAATGCTTTGTGAAATGAAGCAAGGAATAAGGAAGGAGGGGCAAAGGAAAGGGAAGAGAAGGGAAGCAGTGAAATCCAAGGGAGAGAGTGAAATCAAAACTGTTATTTCATAGATTTTGTCCAGTTTCTAGTTGTCTGAAGGAAAAGGATAAATTCAGTCTCATTGCTCCAGGGTGGCCCCAAGCAAAATTCTTTCCTCCTTGGGGTTAAAGAATGCTGCTTAATGCCCAAGTATTTGAAGATCTGTTTGTTATTTATTTCTAACTTAATTAATGTAAGATATCTAAGAGTTTAGTGCTCTCAATTTCCCTTTAAATACAACTTCAGGTGTATTTAATATGTTGTGTTGAGATTTTCATTCAGTTTAAGGTACTTCCTCTTTTGATTTGTAGACCCCTGGGTTACTTAGAAGTGTGTTATTTCATTTCCAGGTGTTGGGAGATTTTTCTAAAGATCTCTGTAATGTAATTTTTTTCTCTAACTGCTTTTATGATTTTCAGTTTCACTAAGATATATTTAGACATTAATTTCTTTTTATTTATTTTGCTTGGGAATTGGTAGTCTTTGTGAAGCTGTTGATGATTCTTGAAGTTAAGTTGATGTTTTTAAATCCCTATAGTATCACTGTTATGAACTCTGGTTCCTTAACCCTTTCTGATCCAGAGACCAGCCCAACTGCCATGCCCCATCATCTCATAGTCAACAACTTATGCTTAAGGTTCACGCAGTAAGTAGCCCCTTAAACTCCAGCTGCCTACCCAGGAGAATAGATTGCACCCACTAAAAGTAAGTTCTCCAGAAGAGACTTTCTCTCACTGCTCATCATCTTTCACGGAAGCACAGTTCTCAAACAGGAGTTCTCTGCACAGAGCTAACCACATCCTCCTTGGCCACAGAAGTAAATGATGTAATTAATGTAAAACATGGGAAATCAAAAAGACTCTTACATCAGAATCTGAGGGTTGATATAGTTAAGAGGGACTAAAACTGGATTGGAGAATTGGCTGTTGCCCATTATTTCAAAGACATGCCAGGAATAATATTTGTTGTCTAATGTCCAAGTCAGTCAAGATTTTCCCATTAAGGGAGGGCCAGGGCTAAGGAGAGCAAAAGGGGGAAGTGGGGGACATCTATAATAGTGTCGACAACAAAAATAAAATAAAAAAGGTTTTCCTATTAAAAGCAATTTCTCCGATAGTCATGAGAATGCTCTAGAAACTTATTTAAGTTATCCATATGCTATATTTCTCTTCCAGTAAATTTCAATCTCCATCAGGCCTTATCTTATCCATGTTTGTATCTCTGGAACAAAATGTTGCACTGCTTTTTAAATGCTAATAAATTATGCCCTGACTGGTGCGGCTCAGTTGGTCACATTCTGTAAGGTGAACAGTCACCAGTTCAATTCCTGGTCAGGGCACGTGCCTGGGTTGTGGGTTCTGTACCTGGTCAGGGCATGTACAGAAGGCAACGAATTATCGATGTTTCTCTCTGACATCAGTGTTTCCCTCTCCCTCCCTTTCCCTCGCTCTAAAAATAAACGAAATCTTTTTTAAAAAAACACTAATAAATTATGAATAAACAGTGCCTTTTATTAAGTCCCCCAAATGACTCTCAAAGCGATACAGAGAACGTTTGTCTGGCATGGTCAAAGGAGGGGAATGTTTAAGGTGGATGAATATTTTAGTCAGTGTAACTACTGTACACAGACCATTCATTCCAAACACTGCAAATCCCACACATTTCACTTCAGAACTCACGGGGGACAGAAAGGACTATTTAGATCTAACAGAGAGATGCAGGACCGATGGACATATTTACAGCTGACAGAATGAGGGATGAGCCCTCTCTGATGCGATCCGAGTGAGAGGAAGCCCAGTTTTCCCCACCAGTGGGTTCCGAGTGCGGTCTGTTGGTCTCTTTGCAAACCCTGAATTCTGATCAACGTTGGCGCTGGCTCTCACTGGTTTATTTGTTATCTTTTCCTCCCTCCCTCCCTCCTTCTCTCCCTCTTTCTTTTTTGCTTGAACCTGGGAAGACCCGGGGTGGGAAGTCTTCAGCAATGGGCCCTGGAAACCTGCCAGAGCTGAGAGAAAAACACAAAGCAGGCTACTCCAGGGACTGGGTGGGAGCCGATCCAAGGCAAAACCATGACACCTGTAACCTTGCTCTGACCTTGTGTGAGGCCCTTGTGCTCCTGATACGCTACTTGGGCCCTCGCACGTGAGCCTCCACTGTAACGTCTCCTCGGTGTGTCTCTGATGGCCAGTCTCTCAAACATCCTCTCTCTCCAAAGAGACAGTTAACTAGTGATGTTGGAAGTCATGTCGATTCCACGTCGCATGTCACCAGGGAAAAGCAAATTAAAGCAGGGAGATACCGCCACAGACCTGGGAGAACAGGCCAAAGCGAGAACGCTGACAGCACCAAATGCTGGCCAGGCTGTGGAGCATCTTTTCCTGTGAGTGATGGACTTAGTGTTAGCCTCAGTTCATCCCCCAGAGTAGCAAGCCTGTAAGGCCAGTGCTGTGAAGAAGCCAGGATATGATGGTGGATGGGGTCAGGGAAGCCAGTGCCCACCTCTCAGAAGGTAGGGTTGGGGGCACACTGCACCGGCAGGTTCACAGGGCGGGTGGCTTCATTACGACCCACTCACTGACTCGCGGTGGTCCCCATGACGTTAAGGGCCGCTTCCTGGCTGACTAACGGTCCCAGTCTTCCTGGAACACATGCTGGGGAGAGTCCCTGATGAAACATACACACACTTCCTGCGGCGGCCAGCAGGGGGCAACGATCGAACAACACGGAAAATGGGTTCCACCCACAGACACACGAGAAAAGTTCACAATATACCGAGTCCAGCAGAAGTACCGCCTGCCGACTGCAGTTGGTAGGGTAATAATATGGATGTTGTAATTTATAGTTTTAATTTGAACATCTCCCCTAAAACGTCATATGGTGTTCTTGAGTGTGATGTTGTTACAGATTACATGCTTATGTTTTGTAATAAAATATTTTGTAATAAATAGGGGGTGTTATTTGTGCCAGACAATAATAATGTCTGTGTATTTAGCAATAATAATGAAGGGTAAAGGAAAATAGAGAAAGCCTTACTGCATCTAAAATTTACCAGGTACTATGTGAACTGGTCACCTTTACCCTCCCATTTTTTTTTTTTAAGAATTTTTATTTATTTATCTTTAGAGAGGAAGGGTAGGAGAGAGGAAGAGGGAGAGAAATATCAATGTGTGGTTGCCTCTCGTGTGTCCCTTGCTGGGAACTGGCCTGCAACCCAGGCATGTGCCCTGACTGGGAATCGAACCGTGATTGTTTGGTTCACAGGCCCGCGCTCAATCCACTGAGCTACACCAGCCAGGGCTACCCTCCCATTTTTGACCCGTAACCCATGTCTGCCTGTGCAGGGGAAGAGGTCTGCATTTCTTTGTGATAATATACTTAAAAGTGGAAGGTGATGTCTCATTTTCTCTTAACATCACTCCATCCTTCCTCTGTCCGGGTGGCCAGAGTGGAGTAGACTGGGCACTTTCTGACTGTTGCAGAGACCAGACAACCTGACCCTTCCTTGGGCCAAGGATGTGGACAAAAGGGGCCAGAGGATAAGGTAGCAAATCAGAGCTCACAAGGAGTGCCGTGGTCCTAAAGAGTCACTGGCTTCCCTGGCCGGAGTCATGCCCACGGCAACAGACTGTGGACACATTCCTCAGCAATGACACCAGAGCCTGAGAGGTAAGCTTTCCGCCATCTCCCATATCTTCACAAAGCTTGCTAAACTGGCAGTTTCACTTTGGCTGATGCAATGCCGCCTAGGAGTTGGTAGAAGTGGTAGGCGGAGCTCAGCAGTGTAGCAGGCTAGCCAGCAGAGGTCAGCCCTTGCACACAGATAATAGGGCTCCCGTGGAAGGCAACCAGATGCCAACCTAGAACATCCCTCCTGACCTCCATCTCTGACTAGCATCCGCCAGGGCTGAGCCTGTGGGAAAGCACCTGGGCGTGAGCGTTTCGTGCCACGGGGACTGGCCTGCTGCAGGCATCATAGACAGAGTTTGTGGATCCCCAGCAGACCGGTACGCCCAGCCGCCCCTCCAGGCTGGCTGCGATGGCTCAGAAAAGTAGCCTTTCCGATCACACTGTTCTCTCCCAGATGAATAATGTGTTAGAAGCTGCATTTTTGTCCTCTTTGTTTTTAAAGGGGGCTTCAATGCCGATTTAGCAATTGTTTCACAGAATGACGAAGGAGGAAATAGAGCCTGCCGCTTTTCCCATTTACTCACACACACAGTACCCCGGGAGAGGGCATGGCTGGCACCCTGGGTGCCCAGTGGAGTCTGCCAGGCTTTCATCATCCGGACAGGACAGTGGAGCTGGGGAAAGAAGGCCAACAACCGAATACCAGCGTGTTTGCAACCCCTGGCGTCACTGTCACCCTGTGTCTTCACATGTCTATGGAAACCCCTAAATACTGTTTGCTCAACTGTTCTGAAAACAAAAAGACCCAAAAGCCTCCTCCTCCCCGCCAAGTGATAGAGTGATTGCCGAGGGCTCAGAGTCCAGGAGACCGTTTGCCCTTAATCCTTCCTTCAACATCCTGGTTTTCAAAGCACTTGCGAATCCAGAGCCTGCACCCTCTGAGTTTCCTTCCTGCAGAGAGGGCCAGTGTCCTTTCCCGCCTCCTTCCCACGCAGGGTTTGCAATCTTTTTTTTCCCCCACTGCAGGGTTTAGAATCAGCTTCCCACCCCTGCCCTCTGCCCACTGGACCTGCCCCTCTCCACTATCCCCAGACTCCCAGTGCTTTCACCTGTGGCTTTTATTTTTTTAATTAAATATATTTTTTCTTTTGGAATTATTTTGGTTTTGCAGAAAAGTTGCAAATATAGGTCCAAGAGTTCTTGTATATTCCTCTCCCATGACCGGTACGTCCATCAAAACCCAGAAACCAACACTGGGACTTGACGATTAGCTAAACTCCAAGCTTTATTTAGATTTGGCTGGTTTTTCCAATAATGTCCTTTGTCTGATCCCATTCAGGATCCCGTGCAGTATATGAGGCTGCGTGTAGATGTGGCTCATTTCTCAGAGGACAGGCCCTGGACCATCCTGCCAGCCTGTAGTCTCTATCCTGTGCTCTTGGGAGAAAGACACTCTTAATAGTAGTTCTCAGTTGTCTCTTAAAAGTATTTGGGTAATTGATGAAAAAGGCTGAGGGAATCCATTTGACTCTCCCCAAGCACCTGAGACACTGGTCTTCCCTCATCCTTTTGGGGTACCCATTGGCCTCCTCATCTCTCCAGTTGCCTCGCTGTCAAGATTTTAAGTATCAGTCATTCACTATTTAGTATAAAACACAGGTTTTGCTGCAGCGCTGCACATTGCTGAGATGTGAAAACGGGGAGTTCTCTGCGACAACAATCATCTAGAATCTCGAGTACTGTAGGGATTAAAGCTTTGAGAATCCCATTAATTAGAGTCACCACCTTCTATGACTGGCCCTTTTGTACCCTTGGGATGCCTGGAATGGCCTGAAATTTTGAAGCGTCTACCTCCAGAACCTTTGTAATTTGCTGCGTCTCACTGATGCCCACCCCCCACATTCTTCCTCAAACCCCACAGCCAAAGTGCAGACACAGGACATCTTTGAGACACATTTTCCTGTAGCAAGATGGGTTCTTTACTCTAGAAAACAGGAGAGAATCTCTCCGTAAGAAAATCCAAGGCGGAGCCTTCCTTCAAGGAAGGACTTCCGTCATCTCCCCGGACTCCAACGCCTTCGTCCAGCTGCCCAAAGGTTATCGGGTTCCACTCAGAAAATCAAAACAAACCCATGGACAAGGAATCCAGAAATCAAAATGCATCTCGCCAATACATGAGAGGGAATGCTGAGTTACTTGTTTTTCCTGCTCAGGGCCCACAGGGAGCCAGCACATCAGTGGTATTTCATCCCCCAGACGACCCAAGTCTCATTGTGATTGGAAAGTAAGCTCAAAGCATGTGGAAGAAAAGGGCCCACACACAGCACCTGACCAGCTCAGGGGAGGCCTGCAAGCGGGCCTTACAAACTCGGAGACCTAAAGTAACCACGTAGGACGGTCTGGAATTTCTAACTACAAGCAGGTCATGGCAGGTAGTCCTGTCTAAGGCTGGTATTTTTCCCTAACAAAGGTCAGTCTTTACCTTAACTGAGCCTGTCTGTTGTCTTTTTGCCTCTGTGATAACACACCTTTGGAATGTCAGATTTCCTTTTTCCGGGACCCCTCACAGCACAGGCACCGCCCCAGGGAGAGACCACAAACCCCCTCATTATTATCACTATCATGCTAATTGTTGACTGTTACTATCCTGTACCTACTTATGTAAAAGATGTGTCTATATTTTACTTTTTATCCAGTCCCAGAGGTACCCCACCCCCACCCCCACTTTGCTTTCTCCCACCTCCCTAATCTATCACCAGAGGATTTTATTTGACCCCTCACACCTGCTCTTTTGATTGTAATGTGTAAAATAAGGTGCAAACCAGCCATTCATTCTGGGAGCGGTTTCTCAACTCCTTGAGGTTTTACTTCTCAGCAATTGTCAGTTTGGCTCAAATAAGTTCACAAAATTTTCTACAGGTTTGAATGTTTCTTACGTTAACAAGCATCTCAGGCTCTGAGAAGCGCCGGTGATGTGAGAGGACCATTGCTTTTCTGAATCAGTGTCCACAATAAAGCCATAATGACCTTGAGAGACCATGGAGGAGATGGGCCTAACTCTGACCAGTTCTGAGTTGATTAGCCATCCAGACCAGAACTGGAGGAACAGGACAGCCCCTGCCCTGAGTCCGGTGGTCCGTGGACGACATCGGGATGGGAAAGCACACGGCTCCTGCACACCGGTGTGGCTGCTGCGCCTGCAGATGCCAGAGCCGAGTTGGGGAGGTTGAGAGGAGGAGGAGCTTAAAGCAGTGCCTGGCATGGGGCAATGGCTCCAAAGTGTGAGTCCTGTGGCTCTGGTGATGCTGGAAGTTCAGGACAATGAGAGCCACTGTCCACAGTCCCTGCCAAGTTCTCTCCCAGCTCTGGAGATACATTATTTCAGACTGATCTGCTAGCAGTCTTTTTTTTCCCCCAACACGCTGGGCTTGCAGAATACTCCTGCTTTATTTTGCAAATCAGGGAGCTGAGCACAAAGAAACTAAGCCTCTGTTTGTGGAGGCGGCAGAGCAGCCAGAAGCAGGAGCTGCAACCCCCTGGGCCCCTGAGGCGGACTTGCTTAGGCTGCCAGGTCCCATCAGCCCTGGAAGTTTCTGTACCTGGGAGAGGCGGGTGAGCGATTACTCCCACGGTCCCTGAGCCCACTCCAGCCCATCTGGCTCTCCTGCTCAACTGCCACAGTGGCTCAGTGACTGTCCTTTCTCCTGGTTGGCTGTGGCCACCCCCACCTCCATCTCTTCTGGACAATGAGACAAGAAAAAAACTTCATACCTTACAGCAGTGGCATTGGAAAGTTCCACACCCCACCCAAAGAGAGAATACACTTGTTCTTAAAAGCACTGCCTGTCACTGGGCTGGGTGACGGTGAGCCTCAGTGTGGGCTCATGGTTGTAACAGGTGTACTGCTGCTATGTGGGGGGTCCATGTAGGGAGGCACCTCCTGAACCCACCTCTTAGCCGCCCCTGTTCCCACTGTGAGCTCACCCTGGATCCTGTCCCCTTGGTAGCAGATATCGTTGTTTCTGCTCTCCTCCCCTTCCTTCACCCCAGTGCCCCTTCCAGCTGCCCCTTCCATCGGTGCCCACCCTCAGGGCTTTCCTCTGTGGGTGACTTGGGTCACAGAGCAGCCGGAGGCCCTGCAGACCCCGCCTGCGGTGCAGGACCCATGCAGTTATTCTGGGCCTTAAGAATCCATCCCCTACTCCCCCACATTATTCTGCCCAGGCTGCCAAAGTAGCTAAGTCCCACAGACCAGGGCTCAAACCACTGATATCTATCTCCTCACAGTTTTTGGAGGTTGGAAGTCCCAGATCAAGGTGTCAGCAGGGCTGGTTTCTCCTGAGGCCTCTCTCCTTGGCCTGCAGACAGCTGTCTTTCCCAATGTCTTCACGTGGGCTTTTGTCTCTGTGTCTGTGTCCTAACTCTTCTTATAAGGGCACAGGTCAGATTGGATTAGGTCCCCACCAACATTGCCTCATTTTAATTCAGTTACCTCATTAAAGGCCCTGTCTCCAAATACAGATACATTCTAAGGTCCTGGGGGTGCAGCTCCAACAGATGGATGTTGGGGAGACACAATTTTTGCTTTCAGAGGCACATGATCGGGGTGGTCTCTCCCTCTGTGATGTTGAGAGCCACGGATGCCCCATCCCTACACCCCCCTACTCACTGGGGGCTGCAGAATGGCAATGTTTCACGTTTTTTCATCAAATAGTTGGATTAATCTTATAAGGAGGCACTACCCCTCATCTACTATGAGGGATTATAGTGGTACAGTTCTTAAGGAAAGGCAAGATAAATTCTTAGTTCTTTTCTTTAATTTACCTGATTTTCAAGATAAAACCAGGATTTCAAGATCAACCCACGGTGGATTTGCTCTCTGTCACCCTCAAAGTGGGACGAATCAGTCTGCTTGTCTCCCTCTAACACACCATGAAGAACTTAACCCTGTGTGATAGGTGTCTAGGTCATCACCATTCTCAACCGTACTGAAGCTCAGATAGACCCACCTGTGGCCAGTGAGCGCGTCCCCACGTCGGCCCCCAAGTCCTGTGGTCTTTGCTGGCCCCTGGTTAGCCGGGCTGTCAGGTGCTGTGGGCTCATTGTGTATGTTTCCTGCCCAGACCTGGAGTCCACCGTGTCCCCAAGCCTTGGAATTTGGGACAGAAAATTATACTTTAAGATTGCAGCCTGGGCTCTAGGGGTACATATTGCTCCTGGGGCATTTTCTTTGACCCCTCTTTGTTACATCTTTGCCTTCTGTGTCCCTCCCTGAGAATCCTGGTTCTGAAGGACACCTGGAGTGTTGGAATTAAAATACCCCTAGTGACTCGCTAGCTCTGTCCCGCATTACACATAGCATATCTCAGAAGGGCAGTGTCAACACTACCAGCACCAAGTGCAGCTGCTGAGACTGTTATAGTTTTTTGTAGATGATCCTCCTCTTGTCCCCTGTTTTTATTTGCATGATATCTACATTGTCGGATTACACAACCATTGCACATTGTCATGTTTTCCACTTTGTCTAGTTTTTCAAATAACCAGATGCTTAGCGTGCACCAGCAGCCCTTGTGTTGACATTTCCTTCGTCACTGCGGTCTGAACCTGTCCCTAGAAGGCTCCTCCGAAAGGCCTATGGGAACAATGTGTTCATGCATGTGGGCAGTGCTGTGTCTATGCCCTTTGTATATCTGAAGATCAGTTTTGCTGGATGTAAAAACCCTTGGCTCACATTGTCTGTCCTTGAGCATCTTGACTATGTTGCTTCATTTTCTTTGGGCATGAAGTGTTGCTGTTGAAAACTCTAATCATTTCTTTCTCTTACAAATCATTGCTCCTTTCACCTAGAGGCCCGGAGGAACCTTTCTTCTTCTTTAAATACCAGCAATTTTACTGACGTGTGTCTTGGAGTTGGTCAGCTGGGTCAATTCTCCCAGGTACACGGTGGGCTCCTCCAATATGTAATAGCAAATCCGGGTATCTCGGGAGCGTGCTCTGGGATAGGGGTTTCAGCCTTTATTCTGTTCCCTTGCTTTGCCTGGCTTCCTCCAAGACCCTGCTATGGGCCGGTGGGGGGGGGGGGGGCCGCGGCGTGGCGGGGTTGCCTGCCTCTCTTTGATGTTTCTCACTTCCTCTCAAATCCTTTTAATGTGTTCTTTGTTTCTGTTTGAATTTTAAAATGTTTCTCCTTTTCATCCTCTACTTCTTTTAAGCCATTACTCATGGTTTGTGTACTTTTGTCTTCCTTCTGCTTTAGTCTTTTTTATGAAGTCATTTTTTTCTTTTATTTTTAACTTTTCAGTCTATTGCCTCATTTCTAAGTTTTAAAAATTGATTTATGATGCCTTGGCTGGTGTGGCTCAGTGGACTGAGCGCTGGCCTGTGAAGCAAAGGATCGCTAATTTGATTCCCAGGCAGGGCACATGGCCTGGGTTGTGGGATAGGTCCCCAGTGGGGGTCATGTGGGAGGCAACCATACACTGATACTTCTCTCCCTCCCTCTCTCCCTTTCCCTCTCTAAAAATAAATAAATAAAATAAAATTAAAATTAAAAAAAATAAACCACAGGTAGATTCTTACATCTGCTTTTGCATTTAATCTGTTGGGTAATAGCCTGTCATCTGGCCTTTGAAAAAACACATTGCACACTCATGACGGTCCCTGACATTTTTATTTTTCTATTTACTTGCACTATCTGTTTTTAAGTGGGGATTTTCAACATCTAAAAACTATACTGCCACTGCCAGTGTCCCAGAATTCTAGATAAACTTTTCGATGACAGAAAGGGACAAGAGACAGGCAAAGACACACCGCCCTCTCTCACCACTGAGACTTGGTGCTACGCAGAAGCAAAAAGGCGGGAAAAAGAACAAAAAGACATAAGACTTGGGAAAGGAGAAACTAAACTGTGATTATTCAGACAGAAAATAATGTAGAAAAGCCAAAGGAATTTACTGATAAGTGAATTTAGCTAGGTTCCTGGTTATAAGATCAACATACAAAAATTGGTTGTTTTTCCATATACCAGCAAAAGCAAATAGAAAATTAAAATCTTTAAAAGTTATCATTTATAAGATTATCAAAAACCATCAAATGCCTATGAATAAACTGAACCAAAGATGTGTAAGACTCTCTACACTGAAGACTGCAATGTATCGTTGAGGAGAAATCTAAGGAGGCCTAAGTAAATGGAGGGGTAGATCTGAACAGCTGGAGGAGGCCTATTAGAATTAGCAAATTAGAAAGGCATCAATTTTTCCCAAACTAAAATCCAGAAGGCTTCGTGTGTGTGAGTATACAAACTGACCAGTTGGTTCTGAAACTTAACTGCAAAAGCAAAGGACCGAGAACGACAAAGACAGTGTGGGAAAAGGAAGATGGAGAGGGCTTGGCTTTCCGGATGTTCATGACAAGGGGACACACGCGCAGAATAGTGTCCGGACGAGAGGCTGACGCGGTGCCATCCCACAGAGAGCCCACACCGTCTTTCCTCCCCGCTGACATGGCTTCGCGGCACATGCCCACGTTTGGCACCAAGGGAATTTCAGATAAGGAGGAAACCGGCTTGTGGCCCCAGCACTCTGCCTGGCCGCTTAGTGAGGGCTCAGGGCCTGTGGGAATTCGGTTCGGGCCTTCCTGAGCCCCTCCACTAGCCTCTCCCAGACACTAAGCACACACTCTTGACTCCTAACATGCCGCAACTTTCCCCATCTGAGCCCACTGGCTTCTCCTGCCAAGATCTCCGTTTTTTGTCAGGGTTTTATGCAGTAGCCAGGAGGCCTCAGTTTCAAAAGGCAAAGTCAAACCAGCTTGTCATTTTTATTAGACAATGACTGGCTCCTCTTTGCCCCAAAGTGCAATGTCAGGAGCTGCCAGTGTTTTTAGCTTTGGGGAGAGGCTATTGAAATAGCCCACAAGTCTGCACTTGGCTGTTTCCCTTGTTTAAGACCTAAGACTCACACATGCTGAAAATCTTTTGTGAACTATGGAAAACTGACATGAAAAACAAACAACTAGGAGGGAAGTCAGGTTGGAAGAAAGCAGCTTCTCAGACTTGTTTGATCGAGTTCGGGAAGCCATTCATCTGTTGGAGTAAGAGCCCAGCAATTTTATGGGCCCTCCAGCTCTTTCATTTCTTGGGAATTAACAAGTAGGATCCTGCAGGTTTTCACAAACAAGGACAAGAAAGGGGAACGGGATGCGCCCAGAGATTTGGAGGCCAGGGCCCCAGGGCTGAAGCCGGGACTGCTTGCTCTGCACACGTGAGCAGTTGATGTACAAGTTCCTCTGTCCGCAAGGTGGCCAGAAGCCAGTTGGATCGTACATTGTATGATGCAAACATGGGCTTAACTTGGATGCAGAAATTCATTATGCAAAATGCGGTTCAACACAGCGCCGTGTGTGGTTGGTGCATCTGCACAGCAGCCCTCACCCTGCAGCTTTCCAGGGGCTCCGTGCGACCCCCCTGAACCCCTTGGACCTGTCCCATAGAGAGCAAGCCAATTCCTCACCTTGAGAGTTTGCTTTTGGCCCCCAGGATCTCTAGAGAACTCCTCCTTGGGAGAGCACATGTAAATAAACTCACATTAGGTTTTCCATTGTATTAACCCAGAAAAGATTCTTCCTTCACTAGCCTTTCATCTCTTGGCTAGTGGACACATCTTTTCAGCCCTGGGCCGAACCACACAATGCTCGCATTCTTTGGAGAGTGCTGCATAACCTTGCTGTGATTAACAAGCACACCAGAGCCATGTGATGGTCCCTGCGGTTGTGGGGCAGGAATGGCACGTGTGCTGAGACTCGGCTGTGCTCCTTGCTCTCGGGCTTGGCTGCCATTTGTCTCTGAGCATCACCACCTTTCTGACTTCCCAAGGTTTTCCCACACGGAAGGGAGCAAGCCACGTCCTGCTGCCAAGACGCAGGGTATCATTTACCCCGTTGTGGCCACAAATCTCAACCGAGCTGTGGCATCTGTCCAGTGAATAGTGTTCGATGCTGTCAGTAGCCACGACCAAACTCAGACTTGGACGTGCCAGGTCAAATAAGCAAGGTTCCCAGATCCTGGGTGGGGAAGACCCAGCAGAGGGGCACAGCTCCCTGAGTTACTGCATTTTCCCTACAGCTGGAGGGAACTTCATCAGCTGAAGTGGCACAATGAGCATCCAGTGGCCAGAGACTGGAGTGTCTACACAGCACACTGTGCCCTCTGTTCTCCCCCAGCCCAGGCCAAGGGCTCTTTGTGTGTCTGAAAAAACTGGCTGGGAGCTGGGCAACAAACCTGTGCCAAGAAACAGGCAACAGGGCTGGCTTTAACTCCTGAGCCCCTGCTGGCATTCTTCATCCATTTCACAAATATTTGTCGAGTGCCCTGCGTGTGCTAGGCCGCCGTAGGCACACAGAGGCCTCTGCTCTCACCGAATGCAGTTCATGGAGGAGAGACAGGCAGAGACAAGTGAGCAAACACAGATCACTTCTGATAGTGATAATGTGTGAATAAAATTAAGCAGAGGAGCTTTTTCGGGTTTTGGGCCAGGAAGGGCTCTTGAGGCAGGCACTGAAGCAGGAACAACCTGGGGTGTGGGCCGCTGTGTCAAGAGTGAGGAAGTGGGTGGAGAAGCAGGGTCACCTCCCATGGGACTGTGGGCAGGGAGAGGGGCTTGGGTTTCATTCTAAGCACCACGGGGGGCTGGGAAGAGTGGTGGGCTAGGAAGTGACATGAAGAGATCTATTTGAAAAAAAAAGAGCACTCTGGCCCTGGCTGGTGTGGCTCAGTGGATTGAGTGCCAGCCTGCAAACCAGAGGTCGCTGGTTCGATTCCCAGTCAAGGTACATGCCTGGGTTGCAGGCCAGGTCCCCGGGTGATGTATATGAAAGGCAGCTAATTGATGTTTCTCTCACAAATTGGTGTTTCTCTCCCTCTTTTTCTCTCTCTCTTCCTCTCTCTCTAAAACTAAATAAATAAATAAATAAATAAAATCTAAAAAAAAAGGAGCACTCTAACAGGTAGGCAGGTTAACCATATACTGTTGCTTATAAGGAACCTGCCCATCTGTGACCATACATGGTGGCAAAAGAGATTTTGCAGGTGGTTTTGAATGAAGGACCTGTTTTTTCAAAGATTTTATTTATTCGTCTTTAGAGAGAGGGGAAAGGAGGGAGAGAAACATCAATGTGGGGTTGCCTCTCACTCACCCACTACTGGGGACCTGGCCCACACCCCAGGCTTGTGCCCTGACTGGGAATTGAACCGGCGACCCTTTGGTTTACAGGCAGGTACTCAATCCACTGAGCCACACCAGCCAGGGAGGAATGTAGAATCTTGAGATGAAAGATTATTCTGGATTATCCAAATGGTTCTGTTATAATCACTGCCTCTTTATAAGGGGAGACAGGAGAGACGGAGGGTCAGAGAAGACGTGACAACAGAAGCAGGGACAAGACTCAGAGAAAAATTGAAAGCTGCTACTCTGCTGGTTTTGGAGAAGGAGAAAGTGGCCACAAGCCAAAGAAAGCAGAAAGACCCAGGTGCCCAGGTTTGCTGACATGCTTCACAGCTCAGAGAGAAAGATGCCAGCCGAGGGTCTCACAGGCGGTTGGGTGATGTGGTTTATCTAAGTGGTTGCAAACCAGGGACAGGAGGGGATGGGATCTCAGCTTATTGGTGGCCCTTGGCCCCCAGCACTGCGGGGAAGCCCTGAGCTGGCATCAGTGACAGAGCAGGGGCACAAGCAAAATGGACAAGGCTGATGGCAAAATCCCAGGAGGCCCTGAAGCACAGGTTCTTCCATACAGTCTTTTCTCTTTACTTTCCTTGTGTCTTCACCTCTCTGCTCTCATTAGCCCAAGGAGCTTGTGTCCATGTACATAAGAAATCAACAAAGATGTTTCCAGTGTTTTTTTGTTGTTGTTGTTGTTGTTTTGTCAAAAGGTCAGACACTTTCCTGGTAGCCTGATTTCATGATAAATCTGAGAAGAAACTGAACACAGCTCCAGCTGCCTGCTGCCACGAAAGCCAATACCCGAGGGGCAGGTGCTGATGGAAAGGAAAGTGGCTGATTTTCAGATGCCGGCCACCTGGAAGATGGCCTATGTCTCTGAGCCTGTCTCCTGCGAAGATGGGTACTCATGTCACAAAGCCCATCTCCCCCTCTCAGTGGGGGCAGAGGTTTATATAAGAAGGGAGAGGGGAACAGAACAAAGAGATCAAGGGAGGGGGTTGCAAAGTTCTCTACGTGCAGATGAGCACAGCCCATTCTGACCAGGCAAGTGACGGTCCAGTGTGCAGCATCCTGGTTTAGTTTTCCCGGCTTTGCGTCATCCTGGCTTCACAGGTGAAGGTCAGCAAATATCCCAGAGCTGAGATGCCTAAAGATTGGAGTCCGCATTCTTTTGAAGTTAGTTCCTAGGTTTTTTTTTTTTTTTTTTTTTTTTAAGATTTTACTTATTTACTTTTAGAGAGAGGAGGGAAGGGAGGGAGAAAGAGAGGAAGAGAAACATTGATGCGAGAGAGAAACATCGATTGGTTGACTCTCATGCCCCCACCTGGGGACCTGGCCTGCAGACCAGCATGCGCCCCGACCAGGAATCGATCCCGCAAACTTTTGGTTACCCTCTGAGCCACACCAGTTGGGGCACATTTATTTATTTATTTTAGATTTTATTTATTTATTTTTAGAGAGAGGGGAAGGTAGGAAGAGAAACATCAATGCGCGAGAGACACGTGGATCTGCTGCCTCTCACACTCCCCCAGCTGGGGACCTGGCCCCCAACCCAGGCATGTGCCCTGGCTGGGAATCAAACTGGTGACCTTTTGGTTTGCGGGCTGCTGCTCAATCCACGGAGCCACACCAGCCAGAGCAGTTCCTGGGATTCTTATACAAACATGTGGTTCATCTACAAGCTACGTGTCAGTCAGAGTCAGCACTTACAGAAACAATGTCCAAAGAATGGTGGGGAGGGTTACAATTTCCCACTGTCACAAAATGGCAAGGAAAATATAGACCCAACCAGGTGTGATGATGTATAGCTTCAATGTACTAGGAATATAGTATTACAAACAGGAACCAACAGGAGGTCTGAGTGTCCTGGGTGGCCATAATAAATTGCCACAAATTGGAGGGTTTGAAACAACAGAAGCTGATTGTCTCCCAGTTCTGGAGGCTAGAAGTCTGAAACCAGGTGTCAGCAGCTGCCTCCCTCTGAAGGCTCCAGGGGAGGATCCTTCCTGCCTCTTCCAGCTCCTGGTGGCCGTGGAAATCTTCAGAGTCCTGGGCTTGTGGCTGCCACTCTAGACTCTGTCTTTACACCGGCTTCTCCGTGTCTTCACATGACTTCTCGTACGGACGCCAGGCTTGGATTTGGGCCAGTCCTCACCCAATGTGATGGAGTGGGTTGAACAGTGGGTTCTCCCTCAAGGCTATACCATAAATCCCTGGAACCAGGGAATGTGACTGTACTTGAAAATAGAATCTTTGCAAATTTAATTAAATTATAAAATCTAATGACCGGTGTCTTTATAGGAGAAAAGAGAGGGAGATTTGAGACCCAGAGACACAGGAAGAAGGCAGAGAGTGGCGTGATGCAGCCAGAAGTAAAGGGATGCCTGGAACCACCATAAACTGGAAGAGGCTGGAAGGTGTGAGGATTAATTTTATGTGCCAACTTGATTGGACCACAGAGCGCCCTGATATTTTCCAAATGTTATTCTCTGAGGGTATTTTTGAAAGAAATTAACATTTACAACAGGAGACCAAGTAAAACAGATTGCCTCCCACAATGTGGATGGGCCTCATCCAATCAGCTGAAGGCCTGAATAGAGCAAAGAGGCTGACCCTCCTCTGAGTGAGAGGAGTGCTTCCTGCTTGATGGCCTTTGGATGGAGACAACAGTTTTCCCCGCCTCTACATGGACCCACAACCCCAGCCTTCGTGGGCCTGCAGCCCGCCAGCTCACCCTGCCGATTGATCTCGGGGCTTGTCAGCATCCACAGCCACCTGAGCCAACTCCTTACAGTAACTCTTTCTCGGTGTATGCACACATCCTGTTGGTCCTCTTTCTCTGGAGAACGGCAGCTAATACAGAAAGATTCTACACTAGAGCATTTGGAGGAAGCATGGCACTGCCGATGGCTGGAGTTCAGGCCTCTGTAAGAACTGTAAGAGAGGATGTTCCTGGTTTTAAGCTGCACATTTATGGTAATTCATTACAGAAGCCCCAGGAAACTCACACACTCTCAAAAAACCAAACCAAACCAAATTAAAGTTAAGAGAGGCAAGACACAGTTGATGAATGAACTTATCCCGCAGACAAACCCAGTCCTTTCGTTGAAATGCAAATTTATTGTGAGCACCCGGTAATTCTCAGAGCGGAAGAGTCTTCAGTTTCACAACACACCCTAGCAGAACCTGCATGCTTGTCTCTGCCCTGATCTCCAGAGAAGGGTTAAGAGGGGAAAAGTCGGGTTGACCTCGGAGGAGGGTAGCAGGGGAGAAGAGAAGAGGAAATGATGTTCACCGTTGCCCGTAGGGGTCTGCAGTGTCGCAACCAGCCTACAGTTGAGAGAAGAGCTCTACTGCAGCTTTCAGACGGACGGGGTAGGGTTCTGGGGAAGTGCAGTTCCCCACCCCAGGCCACTGTCTCCTTGTCTTTTAGGTGAGAAATGATCAAAACAATCAAATGATCCTTCTTGCCACAGCCCCTCATTCTCCAGTGCATCTCCCACCATCACATGTTGAGTTTCATGGGTTCCTCAAGGCTCCAACCCCCTCTGCCCTGAAGCCTCCTCTCCACCGTTCACTATAGGCAGGTCCTTGGCCACGCCCTTAGCACTCAGGCAGGTGTGGGATTCAGTTCATCCCTGCTGATCTCACAGATGCTGGAGGCCTGAAGACAGGGCAGCACTCTTCTCACACTGTCCCTGGAGCTTCCCCACCCCCACCCAGCACTGTGGGCCACAGCCCCTGTAGGGACACTGTGTCCTGCCACAGCCAGATCTCCTGTGTGATCCATGTTCCAGCTCCATGAGCCTTCATCTGCCCGATGAGGCTGGAGGCTCTTGGAAAGCTGGGTGGGATTTTGTTCATTTTGGAGTCCCTTCTGTTCCTACTACCGGGTCCTACACAGGGCCGCCACCAGTCAGTCTATGTGGCACAGTGGCAGAGCAAAGACAGTCATCCAAATTCTTTGGCCCTCCTTGCATCAAAGAATAGGGTGTACAGCTCCTCTCCTTGAATCCGGGTGGGTTCCATGGCTGCTGGACCAATAGAATCCAGCAGAAGTGACGCTGTGTCAGCTCTGGGTTGGGCCTCAGGAGGCTGGCAGCTTCCAGTTCCTGACTCTTGAAAGAGTCACACTTGGAGCCCAGCATGTCCACATAAGAAAGTCCAACCACTGTGAGACTGCCAAGCTACGGGGTAGGGGGCAAACAAGTCCTCCGGAGAAGCTGCACGGAGAGAGAGATACTCAACCAGCCCCACAGTTCCAGCCAGCCCAGCCCAAGGGCCAGGAAGGAGAAGCTGTGAGATGACTCCAGGCCCAGCCGCCATTTGACTGCAGCTGTGCGTAGGACTCCAAGCAAGAACCACCCAGCTGAGCCCAACCGCTCAGTGCAATGAACCTCCCAAATACATTGTCCCACGCCATCAACTTTTGGACTGATCTGTTATATCACGACAGCTGGATCAGGTGGTTTGGTGAGGTCTTTTCTTTGGGGAAACACATTGTGAAAAAGCATTCCCTTTTGGTGGGCACAGTCCCACTGGAGGCTTGGCTGGTGCACAGGTGCATCGCAGTGTGGGGAAGCAGAGGCCCGGTACTCGAGCTGGAGAAGGCCCAGGCCAGGGCACACAGGGTGCGTGTGGAGCACCGGCCAGTACCAGGCACCTTCGTGCGGTGCACAAACCGCAGCTGTGCGCGGCAGCCCCAAGTCGAGGCCTCACCACTGACAGGAGGCAGGAAGGTCTGTGTCGGATGGGCTCTGCATCACTGTCCCTCCCCGCATCTCTTCTGCCCTCCAGCACTCAGTCAGTCTCAGGGGCCCCTTCCTCATGCCAGCCTGGTTTGGCTGCTGGGCAGTTCAGCCAAGCAGGGACCTGAAGGAAGACACCGACAGAGGTAGGTCTGGGTGCCAGGAGATGTGGAGGAGGGAGGCAGAGAGGGTGCCAGCAAGGCTCTCTGGCTCACGGATCAGGACTTGACCTCACGTTCAGGGCACAGGTTTGTAGTCACGGCTTGTCCAGCCTCGTCCAGCCCACGTGAGCTCTTTTGAAGTGACTTGCTGGGGGATGATTAATAGGAGCAGTGATCCAGAGCCAGGCACTCACCCCATCTCTCTAATCCTTGGCTGGCTTAGATCTGCAGGAAGCTGATGTGCCTTCTCCGCTCTCCCTGGGAACTCCAGCCTACCTGGAGCCACCTGGCGTTACAGTGGGGCCTGCTCTGCCCAGACCTGAAGGGATCAGTGTGCTGCCTACAGACCTGCTTCTGCTGCTCACCCCACTGTTGTCCTGGAAGCTGCCCTCCATGGCACACTTCTCTGGCTCCTCACGCTCAGCTTCCTATTGGGTTTGACTAGGGGACACTCGGAGACATTTGGTGACATTTTTCATTGTCAATACTGGGGGTGGGGGGATGGTACCATGGCATCTAGGGGGTGGAGACCAGGGATGCTTCTCAACTTCTTACAACACACAGGACGGTCCCCACCACAGAGAACTACCCAGCTCTAAATGTCATTGGTGTGGAGAGTGTGCAGCCCTGGAACAGAGGGGCACAGCTTCCTGACTCCTGCCCACCCTTTTCCTGTTCTCTCAGGCAGCGGTGACACCAAGGACAGCTTGCGTGCACCAGGCCCCTGCAGCCCCGCACTGCATGTAGAGCTAAGTGAAGACACGTGCTTGCCATGTGAATGCAGCTGCACGTCCAACTTCCCAGCCACACAGGCCCCTCCTGCAGCCAGGATGCTACCCATAACTCTCCTCTAGAAAGCCCCCATTGAATTCCCAGGCCTCAGAGCCTTGCCCAGAGTCCCTCTGCTCAGTCCTGCTGAAGACTGGAGAGTACTTTCTATCCTTCTAGGGGCCATCCCCCCACCTCACCTCTGACTAAGTCTGTGGGGGGAGACATACCCATGGTCACTCTTTTTTCCTTTCTCCTTCCTATGCCCACAACGATTGTAAGGGCTCCAGGAGGAGGGAGGGCCCCGTTTCTGGGGATCCCTCTCATGTTCCTCTTCTGCCAAATGCTGGCAGCTGGTGCAGATGCACTGCCTCCCTCCAGCCAGAATGCAGGTGGCCTGCAGTGGCAGTTTGTGCTTGCACTTCGTCCTTGAATCTCATGCAGTTTCAAGGAAGGAAGCAATCCCGGAGCCTCTTGCGTCAGCCACCAACCTCTGCACGATGGTGGGGGGAGGAGGGGGTGCAGGGTGGAGACAGGGAGGTGGTTAGAGGCTCCACCTGGCTTCTGAGTCCACTGACACAGAATGGAACATGCCCTCAGGGGCTTCTTTCTGAACAGAACATGCCTCATCTATTACGCACGGGCTGTCCCTTGTGCAACTGGAGATGAGGTTTGTAGTGGGAGCAGATGTACCATGGAGCTGCTCTGACACACGTCCCCACCCTCACCTGAAGAAAGGGCAGAGGAGGACAGTGAGCAGAGGCACTGGGAGCCAAGTGCGGCTCTTTGCCTGTCGATATGATGCAACAGAGGTTCAGGAAGGGGTCACGGTACTAGAGCAAGGATGTACAAACCAGAACACGGGTGCCCTAAGGTATGACAGAGAGGCTTCACGGTGCCATCTCTAACCAACTGTGTTGGCTATCTAGGCCCCTGAGTAGCATCTGGGCTTAGTTTCCTAGCAGGGGGGCCTTGGGCAGGGTCTTAAGACATTTTTGGTCATCACAGTTTGGGAAGGGGTTGCTACTGATGACTGCTGCGTCCAGGTCAGGGATGCTGCTCAATGCCCTACAATACCAGGACAGCCCTCCCCAGCCCTGTCCCACCCCCACAGAAAGAATCTTCTGGCCCCAAATGTCCAAAGCCAAGCCCGAGAACCCCGGTTTAGAGAAAGGGTGCTGTGATCAATGGCTCGCATCTGCTACTGGCACACGGGTGGGAAGCAGGGATGCCCATGCAGTTTAGTCCGGAGCCTAGTCCCACCTTCAGCTGTCCCAGACGAAAGCAGCTAATTCATTCACCTCCCCCCGAGTCTGTGGGATTCTGTGTGACCTTTGAATTTATGGGAACTTTGAACTTGTAGTCTCCTTGCCTGGCTGGCTAGCTCCAGGAGGGCCCCAAGTTAAGAGGATGCGTTTGCACCTGGGCTACGCATCGCACAACTGCAGGACGTCTGCGACATAGTAGCCTTATTTGGATTGATATTTTCTTGGGAACGGTTTCTGTGTGAGTCAGGAGTTGAAACCTCAGATGCCTCCACCACGGAGGAGAAATGAGTTGACTGGGCAGGTGGAGGGGATGGTGGAGCCACGCCCAGTCTTTGGAGATTGAGAGCCTTAAATTGCTAGATCCTGGATTTAAAAATATTTTTTACTTTTATTTTTTTAAAGATTTTATTTAGCCCTGGCTGGTGTAGCTCAGTGGATTGAGCGCGGGCCTGCGAACCGAAGGATCGCGGTTCGATTCCCAGTCAGGGCACATGCCTGGGTTGCCAGGCCAGTTCCCGGCAGGGGACATACAAGAGGCAACCGCACATTGATGTTTCTCTCCCTCTCTCCTTCCCTTCCTCTCTAAAGATAAATAAATAAAAAAAATCTAAAAAAAAGGGAAAAAAATAAAGATTTTATTTATTTATTTTTTAGAGAGAGGGGAAGGAAGGAAGAAAGAGGGAGAGAAACATCAATGCGCAAGAGAGATCCGTTGCCTCTCCTACACCCCCAGTCAGGGACCTGGCCCGCAACCCAGGCATGCGCCCTGACTGGGAATGGAACCGGCTACCTTTCAGTTCACAGGCCAGCACTCAGTCCACTGAGCCACACCAGCCACAACTGGTTTTGTTGTTGTTGTTGTTGTTGTTGAAGATAAAGTTAGAAATTTGTTTGTTTTTAAATGTGAAATTTCCCACTTTTTAAACATTAATGTAAATTATTTGAAAACACTGTGTGTGGGGGGTGAGAGTGGGGGGTCTCTGGGTCCACATCAGCCCCAGCTGCCCCTTGTGCTGCCTCTGCCGCTTATCAGACAGGTCCCAGCTCCTTAAGTGACAGTGTCTGTGCCCCCGCTCGAATGATAGAATCGCTCATGGGCTCCAGCGCAGTAGACCGTGATGGATTATACCACCTGCCTATCCGAGAGCACTCAAGGGGCTCAGGGCAGGAGAGAGCACGGGGCTCAGGGAGGGAGGGACGAGACCCCGGAAGGAGTCCATGGCTGGGACTTGCAGATCCTGACCCAGACAGGCACCTCCCAGCTGGCTTCCCCATCGCACCCTTCCCGGAGCCCCTTTCCCCATGCTCTGCCCAAGATCTGCCAAGCCAGAATCATGCAGGTTTGACCAGGAGTCTCTCTTCTGAAAAGCTCTTTGCTCCACAGATGGTGGACTTTGCATGTGCGATTTTACAAAAAGAATGAAAAAGGAAAGGAAGGAAGATGGCAAGAGAGAGAGAGAAAAGAGGACGGAGGGGAGAGAGAGAGGAGAAAGAGAACCCCAATACAATCTTAAAACACAAGTGGTACTCAAGTCTCCTTCTTCCTGGGCCATTGTGACTGATTTCCTGGCAATTCCCCAAACCCTGGCAATCCATGACTCAACTGACCATTTTACCTCTCCCTATCACTGTACTCTCACTTACTATTTTTCACTAAATGACTCAGTTTACTTACTTAAAGGGAAAATCAGCCATAAATAGAAGGTAAGTGTAAAAGTAAATACCACATAAATGCACATTAGAGGCCAGCAGGTTTTGGCTGTTTGCCAAAGGATAGGGGACTTAGGTCAGCTGACAAGAAAAGTCACAAGTGTTGGGAGGCATTCAAGGCCCACCAGCAGCTAGCTGGGACTTGCTTGAAATGCTACAAAGGGCTGAGAGGGGCTGACAAGGACAGAAGCTCCTCGCTGTGTGGTTCAATGTTTTTCACGTGGGGTCCTCAGACCCGAGTCACCTCGGGAACTCTCCCTGAGGCACCGACCCATGTTTTGGGAGGGATGCCACCCTGCATCCCACTACATGGCTCCGCTGGCTGGTGGAGGGTGTGAACAAGGTTCCCACTCTCTCTGAGAGAGGCGGCCAGGGGCCTGGAGGAGGCAGCTGGGTGTGGTATTGGTGAAAGTCTGGCTAGAACCTCTGGTCACACCAAGGGACAGTCAGGTGACTCGGCGATCCCACTCCTAGGTACGTGCCCCAGAGAAATAAAAACGAGTGTTCAGATCAACACTATTCATAATGGGCAAAGCGGAAACAACTCAAATGTCCGTGTAGTGGTGATGAACAAAATTCGGCATATCCATCCAGTGAAATATCGCTCAGCCGTAAAAAGGAACAAGGCTCTGACACATACATAGACGAACTTGAAAACATTATGCTGCATGAAAGGAGCCAGACGCCAGGCATGCAGAACCACATAACGTATGATTTCATGTCTATAAAATGGCCAGAATAGGCAATACCATAGAGACAGGAAGGAGATCAGCATTTGCCAGGAGCTAGAAGGAGAGAGGGCTGGGGAGTGACTGCTAATGGGTACGAGGTTTCCTTTACGGGTGATGAAAGTGTCCTGGGGCTAGGTAGAAGGGCTGGTTGCGCAACATTGTAAACATGCTAAATGCCACCGAATTGCACACTTTAAAGCGGTTGACATTGTGTCAAGTGAATATTCAGTTAAAGGTCCTTTAAAATAATTTTAATTTAATCTTTATTATATATTTTTACATTACCCTTTAGTTGCCTTACAACCCCTCCCCCTAGCAATCACTACACTCTTGTCCACGTCCATGAGTCTCTGTCCTTTTTGCTCAATCCCTCCACCCCCTGAACACCGCCCACCCCCACTAGCTATCATCCTGCTCTCCATCTTTGAGTCTGTCCCCATTTTCCTTGTTAATAAATCATATAGTATTTGTCTTTCTCTGGCTAGCTTATTTCACTTAGCATAATGTTCTCCAGGTCCATCCATACCATTGCAAAGGGTAAAATTTTCTTCTTTTTTACAGCTAAGTAGTATTGCATTATTTAAATGTCCCATAGTTGTTTTATCCACTCATCTATTGATGCGTACTGGGCTGCTTCCATATCTTGGCTATTGTAAATAATACTGCCATGAACATAGGGGTGCTTATGTTCTTTTGAATCAGTGTTCTGGGTTCCTTTGGATATATTCCTAGAAGTGGGACCACTGGGTCAAAAGGCATTTGTCATTTTTTTGAGGTATCTTCATACGGCTTTCCACAGTGGCTGCACCAGTCTCCCATCCAAGTACTAACTAGGCCTGACCCTGCTTAGCTTCCCAGATCAGATGAGATCAGGTGCGTTCAGGGTGGTAAGGCTATAGACTGCACCAGTCTGCACTCCCACCAACAGTGCAGGAGGGTTCCCCTTTCTCCACATCCTCACCAGCACTTGCTGTTGGTTGATTTATTGATGACAGCCATTCCGACAGGGGTGAGGTGATACTCATTGTGGTTTTAATTTGCATTTCTCTCATGAGTAGTCACATTGAGCATCTTTTCATGTGTTTATTGGCCATCTGTATGTCCCCTTTGGAGAAGTGTCTGTTCAGGTCCTTTGTGCAATTTTTAATTGGGTTGTTTGGTTTTTGGGTGTTGAGTTTTATAAGCACTTTGTAAATTTTGGATATTAACCCCTTATCAGATGTACTGATGAATATGTTCTCCCTTCTCTGAGTTCTCTTTATTTTGCTAATTTCCTTTACTGTGTATACTTTTTTTAAAATGAACACTTGGTAAGAAGGGACCAAAATAGTTTTTAATGCCTGAAGCTGAGCCCAGAAAACTGAGCGATGAGCTCTGCCCAGTGTGGTTCCGCTGGTTGGAGCATTGTCCTGTAAACTGAAAGGCTGCAGGTTGAATTTCCGGTCAGGGCACCTGCCTGCATTTCAGGATGGGTCCCTGGTCAGGGTGCGAATGAGAGGCAACCTGTCAACGTTTCTCTCTCACATCATTGTTTCTCTTCCTCTCTCTCTCTCTCTCTCTCCCTTCCCCTTTAAGCAAGTCCTTGGGTGAGGATTAAAACATTTTTTAAAAAAGAAGGGAAGGAAGGAAGGAAGAAAGGAAGGAAGGAAGGAAGGAAGGAAGGAAGGAAGGAAGGAAGGAAAAAGAGAAGAGAAAAGGAAAGGAAAGGAAAGGAAAGGAAAGGAAAGGAAAGGAAAGGAAAGGAGAAAAGAAAACTGAGCGATGAGAAGCTGGAACTCTGGGCAACAGGCACTCTAATGCCTTTTTAGGCTGAGAACTGTCTGTGCTTGGCGAAGTGTGCTGGCGCCTCAGGAGGACAAAGGGAGTGGACACGACCAGGAAGGGGGGTCATGAGGCGCAGGGTGCTGCACTTGGTGGGGAAAAACCTCCCTGTATCCCAACTTGTTCTGGCCCCAGACCCCAGACCCCTAGGATTATGGTGAGAGCCCTGGGACTAAGAAACCTTTGCCACGTCCTGCCCTTTCCCTTTCTGACCAGCTGCTTATCGCTGGACTCTGTGGCCACATATCAAGGGAACAATGGGCAGAGGTCAGCGAGTCTCCAGCCATGACAATGATGTGTCAATGGCACATCATCCGCTCCAGAAGACTCACAGACGCCTGAAGTGACAGCCATCTGCTGTCTCATCTGAATGTCAGCGCTCCCTTAATCCTCTTGCTGGGCAGGAGTTTTAGCCCCATTGGAAAAAGTCACCCACGTGGAACGCATGGAATGAGGAGAAAGCCCAGGCCCCACGGAATCAGAGGCTGCCCTGGCCAAGGCTGGATCCAGCACGGCTTTTCAGGCTCCAGACCGACCCGGGGCTCCACAGTGAGCAGTCGGAACAACCCGTAGCGGACACTCAGTGAGCTGGTTACCAATGTGAGTTATAGTCCTCTCCTGTGGGAAGACCCATGGCCCTGAAAAACTCACCTCCACCCAGAAACTCAGATGTGACCCAGTTTGGACACAGGGTCTTTGCAGATGTAATTAGTTAAGTTTAGATGAGGTCATTCTGGATTCGGTTGCCCCTAAATTCAAAGTCTAGTGTCTTTATATTTGAAACACAGACCCAGGGAGGAGGCTGTGTGAGGACGAAGGCAAAGGCTGGAGTGATGCAGCCACAAGCCAAGGAGCACCTAGAACGCCCAGAAGCCGCAAGAGGAAAGGACCCTCCCCAAGACCCTTAGAGGGAACGTGGGCCTGTGACACCTGGATTTCGGATTCTTGGCCTCCAAGGCTGGGAGAGACAGCATTGCTGCTTTTGTAAGCCCCACTCTGTCGCCGTCTATTGTGTCAGCCCCAGGATGCTAATGCACGCCCACCCCCACCTGTCTTCTGGGCACGCGGTGTCCTCAGGGCATGGCATCCTTTCTAGGCCTTTTGGCTGATGCTGAGACCTGCTCCAGGCTCACCCGCAACTTCCTCCAGCCCTTCTCTCACATCCCCATCAGAAGAGCAGGTGCTTCCTTCATCCCATGGTGGCTGCAGCCGGGCGTGCAAGCTTGCCCAAGATCACACAGCTGTGACAGGACTCGCAGCACTCAGGAATAGCTGAGGGCAGGCCCGTTCTGAGCACAGCCCCTCAGAGGAAAGGCAGGGCACATGTCCCTGCATTGAGCTGTGAGAGCGTGGACAGAAGTCAGGGGACCAGGAGGGTGCGGGGAGGCACCCTCCAATACACAGGGGTGCCAGCACAAGGGGAGAGGGAGTTTGCTAAGACCTAGTGGGGAGTGCTGTGGGAGTGTCCTGGGCTACCCTAATGAAATGCACAGACAGTGGGGCTTCGAACAACAGACATTTTCTCTCTCCCAGTTCTGGAGGCCGGATGTCCAGGATCAAGCTGCCAGCAGGGCTGTGCTGCTTCCTGAGGCTCCAGGGAAGCATCCTTCCTGCCTCTTCCAGCTCCCGGGGGCTTCAGGCTTTCCTTAGCTTGTGGCTGTATCACTCCAGTCTCTGCCTGGGTTATCACATAGCTTCCCTGTGTCTGTGTCTCAAGTCTCCCTCTTCCTGTAAGGACATTTGACATTGAGTTTAGGGTCCACCAACTTGAATATGACCTCATCTTAACTTGATGACATCAGTAAGGTCACATCCACAGGTACTAGGGGGTAGAAGGTGGCCATATTTTTTGAGGACACAATTCAGCCTGTGACAGCAATGGAGGAGCACGGCCACCCCCAAAGCCTGGGCAGGGTAGCGGGATATGGACTGCACACCTTTCGCTTTCTCCTTTGAAGCCTCCCATCGACAGCCCCACCCGGAAGCCGCAGGACAGGTTGCTAGAGGGCTATGGAGGAAAGGAGCAACCCCTCATGCCAACCCCACTCTGGAGCCAGAACGAGCCAGCTCTCTCCTCCAGTACTTGGCCCATCCTAGTGTTTATTCTAGAGACGGAACAAGGAATATGCCTGGACTAGGTACATTTGCTCTGGGATAAAGGATGTGAAGATGCGTCAGTGGGATCGGAGCAAGGTCTGTAAAGGCCTCGCTGAACACGAGGTGTGCGGCCAACTCCAGGTGGCCGAGAAGTGGTAGGTGAAGGAAAACTTGGGGCAACCTGAGCCTGCTCTGCCCACACTGCTGGGAGCTCACATGATGGGAAGCGTGACCCAGAGACTGAGGGGAGTGAGAGGGGCGGAGGCACAGACCACCAGGGCCTTATTTATTTGGGGTTTGGTCTGAGTACACCAGAAAGCAGCACGATGTGATTGGAGGCACCTGGTCGTAGAGCAGAGTACGGCACTGTGCTCCCAGCTGTGGGGTCCGACACCACTGACCATTTGAGATGGCCCAGGATGGCTGAGTCCCACCTTGGGGCAGCTTGGACCATGGTTTCTGCCTGGGCGTTTGGTTCTGTAATGAATTCACCTAACCGATGCCAACCCAGGAATGAAGCTGCGGGAATACCAGTTGGATGTGAGGTAAGCAGGGTGCCTCAAAGCTTCTGTTAGCTCTTCATCTTCATGGCAGCCCCATGAGGTCACCCTCATGTTGGGAGGACAGAGCCTCAGAGGCTCAACATTGGGCCCAAGAGCCCATGGTTTGCCTGGTACAGTGCCCCCTCCTGGGCCCCCTCCCTAGCCTCCTCCCTCGCTGCCTGGGACGGTACTCTGGAGGTGAGGGTGGAGAGCTGAGAAGGGAGGCTTCCCACATCAGGATCCCCGAGGCCTCACTGGATCTTTTTGCTTTATCCATAGCTTCCCATTAGCTGATGTTTGCCAAGAGGGTCATTTGGCTCCAAAGTTTAAAGATTCTGATTAAGATGGAGGCCGTTGTCAGGTTTTCTGAGATCCCAGCTTCTCCCCTTTCCCCAACACATGAGTACATAGTCTGGCTTGAGTTTCTGGATGGACTCTTGCATGGGTGGACAATTTACAAAATGCCAGGGATTTCTGCATGGACCAAGGTTGGAAATGTTCACATCGGGAGAAGGGAGAGGTGGATGCTGGCAAGGAGGGCCGTGGAATCTCTGGTGGGTTCAATGGGGCCCTCCCCATCAAAAAATAATTCATATCTACCCAGAACCTCAGAATGTGACTTTATTCTGAAGTAGAGACATCACAGATGTAATTAAGATGAGGATCAAGAGGAGGTCATCCTGGATTACAGTGGGTCCTAAATCCAACGAGTGTCCCTTAAGAGAAGAGAAGGGAAATACCCAGAGTCACACAGACAAGGGGAAAGGCCATGTGAAGACAGAGACAGGGGCTGAGTGATGCGGCCATGAGCCAAGGGATCCTCGAAGCCCCCAGGAGCTGGCAGAGGCAGGAAGGACCCTCCCCTGGACCCTTTGCCCAAAGCCTGCCCACATCTGGAGTTCAGGCTCGCCAGGGCTGTGAGAGGATAAATATCTGTTGTTTAACCCTCTTCCTCCACCATTTGTGGTTCTTTGTTACAACAGTGCAGGGCACTGATACAGAGACCTTTAAAACCTATAGGCTGCTTTCACCGAGAATTTAAAAAAACAATCTTAAGATGGTCATAGTGATGAGGACTGATTGCTTAAGAAAACCCTGAATGCATCACCTGAGAGAAGCAAACTTGTGGACTGGGTTTGTCTGCCAGAGCTTCTCCCTGGAGGGCCCATCACATATGAGGAAAAATGCCCACACCACCCCGCCCAGGCTCCCCCTTCAAGCAAAGGGTCCGCTAATAATGGATTCATTCGCTGGCATTTCCACTAGGCCGGCTCCACCCACGGCCATGTGAGAGGGAGGTCCTGGACACCGCAGGTCAGGTTGTGTCCAAGGCTTCATTGCAATGTTTATAAGCAAGGTTATTTATAAGCAAGACAATACTGAATGTTCTTGCTGTCCCATAAAACATAGCATTATCTTCACATCTTCTCAGAGGAAATATGTAAACATTTTGCAATAGCTTGAATCCAAACTTACAGCTTTCATCAGCCCCTGTGTCCGTGCACTGACATTGGCCACCCGTGTACCCCTAGCCTCACCCGAGGACAGAGCAAATGCCCCACAAGTTCCCGTGGGCAGGCTGAGCGCTGGGCCCCGCACACAGGCCCGCTGGGCAGTGAGGCTGAGTGCTGACTAGTCGGCCTGTGAGAAGGAAGGCCGTGGTGGATGAGAGAGTGATGGATTAGCCGTGGCCAATTCACTGGAGGCTTCCAGGCAAGAGGTGATGAATGAGTTGGGGAAACAGGGAAATTAAGGACAGGCAAGTCCAGGAGAATGCTGGTTCCCACAAGCAGCTCAACCTGTTGCATCCCCGGTGCTGGAGTGAGTGCCAGGATCCTTCTCTGTCAGGATCTCCATCTGTCCCTGTGGGTGGCTGGCATGTACCTGTCAGGGCAGAAACATGGAGTCCCTGACAAAGTCTCGGACTTGTGCCATCTTGGTGTGAAAGTCTGGGGGCTCGAGAGTTTCCTAGAGTGTGAGACTTGGACGAGTACCCACCCCTTCTCTTTCTCCCCAGTCCCAGGCTCCCACACTGCAGAGCCCTACCACCACCTCACTGACAGCCGAGGCTGCAGGGCACGTTTGAATCTGGCCTGCTTCATCCCCCCGAACGACACACTGCGCCCCAGCTCTCAAAGCCCCTTGAGTCACCTTCCTTTCCATTCAACCCAGCACCATACAACCCCACCCCAAGACCCACCCAGGGGTCGGGGCCAAGTGGGAGGATGGGCTTGGCTCAGGTGCAGCTCACCTGTCTGGACTCCTCTTCTTAGAGGTTGGCAGAGTAACAGCCCCAAGATGTCCACACCCAAATCCTTCTGATCCTGGACCCTGTGAATACGTTACGTTACAGGGTGAAAGGGACTTTGCAGATGTGATTAAGTTCGGGATCCTGAGGTGGGGAGATGACCCTAGAGCACCCAGGAGTGTCTAATGTCATCACAGCTTCCTTGTAAGAGGGAGGCCGGAGGTCAGAGAGGAGAGAAGATGCCACACTGTTGGCTTTGAGGTTGGAGAGAGGCCGCAAGCAAAGAAATGGGTCCCACCTGGGTTGTGGTCCAGTGAGACTGTGGCCTCCAGAACTGTGGTATTTCGTGACAGCCTTCCCAGGAAACTAATAGTATTAGTAACTCTTTGTGGAATGAACAGATCTATATTTAACTTGAGATGATAGTCTGTGACCCCCTTCTTTAATAGAAACTTTTCATTGAAATGTAACACACAAATAAGAAAGGGCTCATATCCTGAGCGTCCACAGCTTGATGGTTTCCCTAGGGCCACTGCCATGGAACCAGAACCACAGCTCGACCAGCACGACTCGGGAGGCTCCTTGGGGCCTCACCCCAGTTGTAGCTCCCCTTCCAGCAAGTGTGCATTGGGTTGAACGGCAAACTCCCCAAGTTCACAGGCCCCAGAACCTCAGAATGTGGCCTTATTTGGAAATACGGTCTTTGCAGAGGTGACCAAGAAAAGAAGAGGTTGTAGTGGAGTAGAGTAGGCCCTAAATCCAATGACAGGGGTAGGGAGATTTGGACACAGGCACCCAGAGAGGCCATGTGAGGACAGAGGCAGAGACCGGCCACAAGCTAAGGTTTGCCTGGGGCCACAGATGCTGGAAGGGGCAGGAAGGACCCTCCCCTAGAGCCTCGGGAGAAATCCAGGCCTGCCCCACTTCGATCTCAAATTGTTGGCGAACTTCGAGCCCCACTTCGATCTCAAATTGTTGGCGAACTTCGAGCGGACACATGTCTGTTGTTTAAACCCCAGTTTGTGCTGAGTTGTTCCAGCAGCCTCAGGGCTGCTACCACCTGCCATGTCAATCCACTGATGTCCCCGGAGTTTTAGCTTTCTGGGAACAAGGTCATGCAGCAGGCAGCGCAGGCACAGGCTTCTTTCCCCCGACAGCAGGTTTGTGGCACCCCTCCATGTGGCCGTGAGCAGCCAGGTCACCATTCTCAGCCCTGGTCGGTGTCGCGGCATGGGAGCCCAGCACCGGTTCTCCCTCTATCATTTATGGACGTCCAGGGAGTTCCCCGTTTGGGCCGTTGTGACCAGATCAGCAGTCCCACACGTGCCTGGGGGTGGGGCGTGCACACACCTTTCCGTTGGATCCATGCTCAGATGCGGAATTGCTGAATCCTTTACTAGATCTAGGAAATGCTTCCTGGCCATTCCCAAAGGGGTTGAACTCATTTACACCCCCTCCATGGCAAAGTATGAAAACTTGGAACTCTGTTATTACTGGACACCTCGTATTCTCTTAGCCGAAAACTGAGCATAAATCGAGGAATTGGAATGAGAGAGGGCAGGGGATTGAGAAATAAGCGTGACCCAGGGGAGATTTAGCTGAATGGCATTTTTGCTGCCTGCAGGATTCTGAAAAATGTGTACAGAGCCAGATCAAACTGGTCCAGATTGTTGGGATAAAAGAGTTTAGCTCCTCCTAGAAGAAGGAATGATTGCCCACCACACCCTGGCTTGCGGGCCTTCAGGACCTGGGCAGAAACAAGCTCCGCTTGTCTTTGAAGTTCTTTGTGATGGCCCAGGGCACCTCGTGTTTGATGAGAGACCCAGCTTTTTCTTCCGGAGTCTCAGAAGGAAAGCAGGAACGGACTACCGGCGGACCACCGGCGACACGGCCAGGAGAACGCCCTCCCCAGCATCGGGACCTGCCGTGCCCTGGGGCCGGGTACGGGACGCTTGATTTTACCAACTCCCATGTCCCCAGGGTTCCTCCGGCTTTTGCTGTGACCGTGGTCCAGGTGTTCTAGTGAAGACAGAGAGGACAGAGAGATGAGGGAAGAGCCCACGCTCTTTTCTCCAGAGGACTTGAGAGATGGCTGTGTGGCTTCTCTTGGATGGGCTCCCAGGAAGCAGACTCTGAGACAGAGGTGTGATGTGAAGGCTTCCTGGGGGGCCCCGAGGGAGCACAGAGGTGAGGGAGGTGGCACCGGGTGTAGGACATGTCGTGCGGCACGTCGTCACAACAGAGGCTTTAGCCTGCCCCACGGGAGCTCTGGGGCCAGGTGGCTCCAAGAATTGTCCTAAATTGGGGTGAATGGGCCTCCACGTGCTCAGTCATCATTGGATGCCAGCACCCCACAGAGAGGGGTTAGCTAAGGGTGAGTGGCCCCTTCCAGCCAAAAGGAAGTCTGGGAGGACTTAGTGAGAGCGGTCAGTGGCCACGTGGGCAGGTGGTCCTGATGGGGCACCTGGGCTGCACCCAACAGCATTGGTTCCAGCAGCCCGGATAGAGCCAGGGGCCGACACCTGCCATCCCGGTGGCTCCTGGAGGGGACACGAGCGTTCACACTCATGAAATGACCCTTATTTCCGTGTCCCAGGCATGGACGTTGTGCTCAGAATCTTGGTTTGTGAGAGCTCTTTCGCTCACCCAATAGCCTCCAGCAGGGCTAGTGGGCTGTCGGAACTCCAGTGACCTCTGCAACTGGACATCCAGAGGGTCGGAGCCTTTCTGGCGACCGCTCCGCTGTGCTCCGCTGTGCTCCCCTGGGCTCCCCTGGACTCTGAGCCCTGCATGTCGGCCTCTTTATCTGCTGCAGCCAGAGCGGTGGTGGTTTCAGGCCTCTACTGAAGTAGTGGTTCAGGCCCACAAGACTGTGGGTGCTCAGCCTTGCCCAGAGGAAGAAAACGTCTCTTCCAGGAGCTTTCCCCAGGTGCCCCAGCAAATGCTCCTCAGGGTTCACTGAGCCTCGCACCTGCAGCTCATGAAGCAGAGCTGCCAAGAGCCAACCTCTCCCTCAGCAGCAGGCAGTGGGCTCAGAGGCACAGAAGGAAGGCAGATTCCGGAGTGAAAATGGGTGTGCTTGGTGGTGGAGCCACTTCCCTGAACCCTTCCCTGCCTGGGAGATGGGTGGGTCCTCCTGCCATACCCACCTCACAGGTGGGAAAACTGAGGCTTAGGCAGGGGAGCAATTTGCTCAAATTCTCTTGGCTGGAGGGTGGTGGGCTGGGATTTCACACAGAAACGACCATCTCAGATCCTGGGCAGACTAACGAGATAGCATATCCCCCATTCTCCAGCTTCCATCTAAATGTCTCTAGGAATCCCCAGCATCCAACATGTTCTTATGAATGAGCAAGGAAAAGAAAAGCCAATGAATAGGTGATTCCCAACATTCTGTAAACCGCGAGGGGGTAGAGAACTGTGCTCCCCGCACCTGGAGAGAGGGGCTCTGCCCGACTAGAGCAGCCGCAGCACACACTGCGAGGGGGGCAGAGACACTGCGGCTCGGCGACGCAGCTGCAGGTGCACAAGGGTCCGAGGTGCGTCCCAGGCACGGACCATTCTAACATCTAAAACAAGGCCATCGTGGGTTGAGGCACAGAAGGAAGGAGAGGGTGGCTCAACAAAGGTTAAAAAAGCAGGCAGGCCCTGGCTGGTGTGTCTCAGTGGCTTGAGTGCCAGCCTGAGAACAAAGGGTGGCCAGTTTCACTCCCAGTCAGGGCACAAGCCTGGGTTGTGGGCCAGGTCCCCAGTAGGGGGCGCATGAGAGGCAACCACGCATTGATGTTTCTCTTCCTCCCTTCCTTTCTTCCCTCTAAAAATAAATTAATTAAATCTTTAAAAATAAAAAAATAAATAAAAATTAAAAAGCGGGCAGGGGGCAGACACGCAAGGCCCTAGGGACGTTTAAGGAGGTGAATCTGTCTCAAAAGCAACAGCCATTGCATTATTTCTTTCAAGCATTTGCCCCTAACACCTTGTTCCTATCTATTCAAGACAAGGATAGAAATGATGGACAAACAGGGCTTAGGACAGAGAGCTGCGGTTCATCGCCACGCATGCCCCACAGACGAACAATTCATTCGTGGGCTCCTCTGGGGGTGGCAGCCAGTGGCTCACCCACCAGCACCAACGCGCTATCCCACCACCGGCCTCGCTGGTTTCTGGGAACGAGTTGTCGTGCGACCCGAGGCGGGGGCCTGCTGCAGATCTCCGGGTCCGCCACTCGAGTCAACCCGACATCCACCGCCCCCAAAATGAAATCCAGCCCAGCCTGACGTTTCCCGAGTGAGCACCGCCTCCTTTCGCGAACTCACGCACTGTCCTCCCGCGGGTCTGCTCTAGACCGTTCCCTTCCCGAAACGCCCCCGGTCTCCGCCTCCCCGTCGGAAAGAGCAACTGCAGCGGCTCCCGTCCAGGGCCCTCCACTTTCCGCAGGGGTCGCGTTTCTAGTTCTTTCCGTCTGTCCCCCAGAATGTAACCGTCGAAGCCCAGTACTTACGTTCATTACAGTCACTGCATTATCGTCCCCTGGGTGCTCTGCACCCTTCTGAACAGGGCACAAAGGCCCAGGAACCCCTGGAAGAGAGATGGGAACAGGGGGGCGGGTAGGGGAGCAGAAACCTGCTTGTAATACGCATCCTGTGAACTTTGGGAATTTTGTACATTTTGTGTATATGAGCTATTAAAAATATGTAATTAATGAAAACAATGAGGTCATTCTCTTTGATAAAGAAGGTGAAATTCTAACAGGAATTCAGGCTTTGCACTTGATCTCATCTGTGGCTCATACGGTCTTGCCCCAAACTGAGGATCTTTCTGTCTGTCTGTCTCTCTCTGGGCCTCAGTTTCTCCATCTGTGTAATGCACTGGCCCCGATGATCCTGGTGCAGCCATTGGCTCTCAGTCCGAGATTCTGACTCACATCACCTGGAGACACATCTTTGTCACCTGGCAATCACGAGGAATCTTGGTGAGTAAACCTCCAGAAGCGCCCAGGGAGGGCCACCGTCATTCAGCGACAGCCCAGGGCAACCGCCTGGGTCAACGAGGTGGGGCCCTGCGTGTGGAGCCCTGACGGCCATTCCAGAGGGAGCTCCAGACCTCTGTCCTCTGGGGTGACGTCAGTAATGTCCCAAGATGACTTTGACCCTCCCTCCCAGGGAGCCCTGGTTAGGACGAAAACAGGGGCACAGAACCAGTGAATCTGAACTTCAGTGAGTTAATAAACTTGGGCTTCCTGTTCTCTCAGAGGCATCCAGGCCCTA
The DNA here is from genome assembly GCA_039655065.1 of Glossophaga mutica. NCBI lineage: Eukaryota > Metazoa > Chordata > Mammalia > Chiroptera > Phyllostomidae > Glossophaga > Glossophaga mutica. The sequence goes on from CM077315.1 coordinate 30,756,673, forward strand.
ACACCTCCTGCAGCTGGTACTGGAGGCTCCCACCTGCAGAGGGCAGGCAGCCCCCCGGGCCTGAGGATGCTCCCACGCTGCCCGGCAGTCTGCCCAACCAGAGACACCCACCTCCCCACACCTGGGACTCCTACGCCTCGGTGTGGCTCCTGATGGGTCACGGGTCCCAGACCAAAGTCAGACAGACACCCAAGGCTGGAGAGGAAGGGACAGTGATACCCCCATTTGCACATAAGCGGGGTCCTAGGGTCTGCAGGTCACCTTGGAAAAGCGCAGCAAGATCAGGGCAAAGGCCGGGCAGCAAAGCATCTAGTGCACACTTTCAAACACCCACGTAGAAAAGGGTGTAAATCTTATGTGCCCAGCACAATGACTTTCCATCCACCTAGATCAAACTTCAGACCAGCACCAGCATCCCAGAGAGCCTGCTGTTTCTAAAAGTTGTTAAAAGGTATCGTTTTCGTGAATGGGTGAGTTGTACACCTGATTCAAAATGCCAAAGGCACAAATGGGTACCAGGTGCAAATACTTCCCCGGCCTCAGGCACTCCGGCTCCCTGCTCAGCTCACCCATCCGCAGGGTCTGAGGCCAACAGGAGCTCATGATGGGCAGAGGAAAGCAAGGCCAGGCTCTCCAGGTCTACGGTCATTGAAGGGTGTTTGTCGGGGGTGGGGGGGGGCGTGCCGGGCAGTGGGGGAGGGGCAAGTGGCTGGAGTGGGACAGCAGAACAAACAGCCCGTATTCATCACATAGCACTGGATTCCACAGAGCCCTGCCCTCCTGGAGAACAGTGAAGGCTGAGAGCCCCTCCGTCATGTCCTGCAGAGAAACTCCGCCCTCTAGCCCTACAGGACACGACGCCCCTGTTTACCTGTGACCAGGCCGGACACCGACCCTCATGTACCTCTGTGCCTCAGCAGTGATGAGCTGAACCTCCCGTTCCCACCGATCCATCGAAACAAAATGCTCCTGACCCAAACTCTGGTTCGGCTCCTCCCCTTCCTGACTCCTGGACTTGGCTCCCTGGGCCCCAGCCGGCAGACAGCCCCTCCGTGAACAGGCTGGCCTGGGGGGAAACCTTCCCTACCCTCCATCCTCCCATCTGCTCCTACCCCACCCCCATCCTGGCCCCTTCCATCCTATTCACCCACCCCCCGCCCCATAGAAGAGAGACCCCCCACCCCTGCCAGCCCCCAAGATGCTGCACATCTCACATCAGAGCAGCGTTGTCCCAATAGTGATGGCCCATCCCCTCTGCCATGATCCTTTCCAATAAGCTGTGTCCTTCCTGGGGCCAGATTTGGTTTATATTTGACAATTCCCTCCCTCTGGAATTCACAGCCCAACTCGAGGGACTAAGCCGAGCCCAGAAATAAAATAGGAGCAGCTTTAATGGAGTAAGTGGGAACTCAGGGCCTCCTCCCATGGCTCTTTGAGAAGTAGGCAGGGCCCTCCCGTGAGGGTGTCAGAAGCCTGGAGAAATGTCACTGCAACTAGAGGAGTGGGGCAGGGACAGCCGTCATGCCCAGGGACACGCAGAAGAACACAGAGGCCCTTTGGAAATGTTAGGAAAACATTCACTGACTGAGAAATCAGCTTTGCGGATTGTCCAACAGCGTGGGTGTGGGAAGACAGAGCTGCCCCCTGCAACCTCAGGCAAGGGGCCTGAGTCTGGCCAAGTCTCCCCCGTGCCTTTCCCAACCTCGGGTCGGGTGAGAGCCATCAAAAGGTTGAGGCTTCTCCAGGAAGTGTGGGGCTCCATCGAGCATGGCATGGCCACCCCCCGTCAGAGCTGAGCAGGGCTGGGACCACAGGTGCGCGGGCGGGACCCATGCTTCGACTCTGGGCCCTGGAGCCCCACTTGGAGGGGTAAGAGCCATCCTGAGGGCCACGTGCCTTTCCAGAGCAGCCTGCATAAAGGTCAGTGAGGGGAAGAATACTTCTGGAATCTTCTGTGCCCCTCTTTGACCCAGAGGATTTTTTTCTCCAGTCAAACTGGTCGAAACTAGTTTTGTGAACATGTTCATCCAGGACATTTTATGCAATTTAAGTGTTTAACTTTAATCATACAGTTGAGTTCCTACTTGCAGAATTAAGTCACCCCTTGGCTGGAAGAACTCCGTCTTGCTGGAACTGGACCCCAGGAAGTAAAAAGGGCAGCGCAACAACCTGTTCGGTGTGGGCATGCACACAGGGGTTTGGAGAAGTCCTGGCAGGAAACGGAAGGTGCTTGGGCCCCGGAGACACCTCATGACTGCGGACAGCCCGCGTGCCTGCTGACTGCAGCTCCTGGGGCGCGCGTCTGCTGCGTCCCCTGGGACTGCACTGACGAGGCCTGGCCTTCAGTTTAGGGCCCCTCCCACGTGTCCACCTCTGGAGGTTGTTCGGAAATGGACAAGGACTTACGACTTCTTTAGAGGCCCGAGAAGTGTCATGTGTTTGGGAGGCATAAAAGGGGCGCTGTGCAGACAGGGGGCATGACCAGGGGGCTCTCAAGGTGGAAGCATCCGTTCCTTCCTGGGGTCCCAGTTTCCAAGCTGTCCCTCGTGGCCCAGATGTCACGCCCATTCCCACAGCCTGCCCACACCCACTCAGGATGGTTCTAATTCCAGGGGCAAGGGTGGCTCTCTGATGTCAGAGGTCCCTGCCTCACTGCAGATGGCCTGGCCCCACCAACCCCCCTTCACTGGTTCCACACACGTACATGGCAAATTTGGTGAGCCTGGCAGAGCTTTCCAAGGATTTGGGGATCACAAGAAGTCTCCTCCTGTTGCTGCCAGCATCCCTGTCTTGCCTCCCACCTCCCCTTCTCCGCCAAACACCCATTCCTCTCCACTCGTGGTGGTTGAATAGTTGTAGCTGTGGCTCGAATGTGTCCCCAGTACCCTCACCCTGTGGACATTTGTCTCCCTCCCAGTCTCTTCCTCTCTCCCATCTGTCTCAAGCTCTCTTTGCTCCCTATTCTCTCAAAGGAAGAGCTGGACCAGACAGCTTTCCTCTGACCACACACATGAGACCGTGCGTTCAGGTTGGTCTGAGAACTGCCCTTTCAAGTGTCTAAACCCTTTTCCGTCAGCAGCAGGGGGAGGAGAGCTCCTCCCAGAGTTGGGGGAAGGGCTGGCTGCCGGGTCCAGCCCTGGGCTGCAGAGCAGTCACGAGATTCCCTATCTCTTCCATTGTTTTCCAAATGCTTCTGTGCCAAAGGATGTAGGATTTTAATACACTTCTCAATGCATTGTGATCTGTGAGTCGTATAGAGCTGCCCCCCGGGTTTTTGTTCAGCCAGGCTTCCTGGAGTTCTAGCAGAAAGTAGATGCTCAGGTAGCCTGGGTGGGAGGACCATCGTGGGCAACTGACCCACCGGCCTCCTGGGTGTAACTGAGGCAAGCCAGCTTCCATCAGCCCTGCACAGGCAGCCCCCACCCACTAGGGCTGTGAAATCCCAAAGGCCACCTGTTAGCTCCACACCCCACCCAGCCTGCAGGGAGGGGGAGAATTCCTCCATGTGCTTATCTGGGGGCCTGCCTGGTTTTGGGGTCCAGTATGCAGGGTGCACTGTGACTGAGACCTGGGGACTGCTGTTGCTCACCATGTCAGCAGCACTGGGACCTGATGCTCGGAGGGCCTCTGCACCCTGCAGGTGGCTCTAGGTGGCACTTCCTGCCCCAAGCCTGTCTGGAGGCTCCAATGCCTGAGTAGAAGCCCCCTCAGTGGGAACCCAAGGCCCCCAGTTCCAGCCTCCATGCACCGGTGCTCTGGCCGAGGCTCACGGGACAGTTCCCGTGGTCAGCAGCTCACCCTTGCTGTGATGCCCTGCGACAAGCCTCCCACCCTAGCACACCCGCAGCCTGCCTGTCCTCCAGGCGGGGGGGTCAAACACCCAAGCTGAGACAGGGGCTCGTTCCAGTTAAGTGAGAGCTGTCCGTGGAAGAGCTGGTGTGGCTCTCGGCCAGGTCACCCAAGCACCAGGCACTCAGGGGTGTGGCAGACTTGGGAAAATGTGCTTGCTGCTCCCCTCCCACCCCAGCCTGGCGTGTCTCCTCCCGACACGCCCCCCCCCTTACTGGCCAGTGGCAAAACTCCTCCCACCTCGGGGCCTGGAATATTCTCTCCAATCTCCTTGGTCTTGACTTCGATGCCCATTCTGAGGGGTAGACTGAATTCCTGCTGAGCCCCCTTGCCTCCCTCCCAGCCTCCAGCACCCATTGAGGGGGCTATGGCCACCTTGTCTGGCCTCCTGGAGGTTGTGTCTGTGAGTGAGCGCATGAGGTGGGCCAAGAGGCACATGACTGACCCTCTCTGGGGGCATCACCCCCAGGAACATTCCTACTCCCAGAATTTAACGCCAAAGGAAAGAACATGCAGGCCACCAGCAGTACTTATAATTCTGATCATTTTCTTTAAAAATAAAAAATAAAAAACCCCACACACACTAAAAAACAAAACTCCCCATCCCTAACCAGCCAAGTGTAACAGGTTAGCCATTAACACAAGGAGAGAGAGACACTGAAGCCACACACGTCATCACATGGTGGAGGTATTCCGGGCGGGCCGAAGACAATGTCACAGTGGCAGCACTGATGTATGTGGCGGGGACTCCGACAAGGACACAAAGACAGCAAAAACATGCCGGAGAAGCCAGGCTTACCTGACCCTGCAAATAAATAAACATGGCGCCAACAGCATCTTACACGTTAGTGAGACCTTGGGACAAAACAGAAGAGCACAACACTGAACAAATGCTTGCTGGTTATGCCGGGGTTTGGTTAAAAAAAAAAAATTAGTCCCCACAAATGTGAACGCTCCAGGCACAAGTCAGTAGAGTGGTCAGAAAGAGCAAAGTCTCTGCTCCCCAGATGCCAACACGGCAGGACCCCGGGGTGTCTGCAGGCAGGCACCTCGGGATGCAGCCCCGGACTGTCCCTACCTGCTGAGGTGGGTCCCCGGGCTGGGCTGAGTTGGGAGACATAGCCCCAAGAATCGCAGACTGGGCCTCCCACCCACCTTCAGCAGAGGTCCCAGCCCAGGTGCTGGGGACAGCCAGCCGCACTGTAGAACTGCCTTTGACCTCTCAGTGCCCCCTCCAGCCCCTGCCTCAGTGTGGATAGGGAACCCTGGGGCCCCAGTCTAGCCCTGCAGGGGCGACAGTGCCCCGGTTGCCCATGACACACACCTGTCCGCAGGTGGGGTGGCCACCGTGGTCTGGACAGGGCTGCCTGGCTCCCCACATCCGGCAAGGCCCTATCTATCGCTCCAGAGCCAGAGGTTTGAAGCACGACAGGAGCCCAAGTGCCCCCTCCCGCTCCAGGAGAAGCCAACTGTCTGTTTAGCGGCTGCCGGATCCCCATGAAAAGGCAGGTGGGCCACGCACCCGAGGCAGCACCCTGCCACCTGTGCACGGGGCTGCAGTCACTACGAGGTCCAGTCTCCTAGACATGAGCAAACCACCAGGCAGGTGGTACACCGACTGACCACTGCCCCCATCTGCAGGTGAGAAAACTGAGGCCCAGGGCAAGGATTCTGCCCAACACAGGAAGTCTGCAGTCAGGTCTTTGCAGCTTCGAATGGCCCGTCCAGCCAGCTTGCCTTAGGAATTTTCCACCCTCAGATGTTGAGCTCCACCCCAGGTAAGTGACATATGGCCCCACAGTGAGGAGACTTGCATAGAGGCCTGTCCTCACGCATCAGAAGTCACAGGATGGCACAGGTTTCCTGACCAGCTCTGCCTCCTCCTACCAGGAGGTGGTGGGCCGGGGGAGACAGACACATGGCTGACTCCTTTCAGCCTCTAGGCCTAACCTAGCCCAGGTCTCCAGAGCCCCTTGTCAGGTTCCTCTAGGTCCACTGGACTGTGTACTGTGTGGGGGTCCTGGAGCCCAGGTGGGAGGCAGCTGGCTGGCTGGGCCATTGAAAGCTCACATGGCTGAGCAATGATGGCTGATGCCTGAGGACTCAGCTCAGCCTCCTCCTCAGAAAAGGTAAGTAAGTGGTCAGAGACCAAGGCAGAGCCCCACCACCTAAGAAGGGGGCCAAGAGGAGGATGACCTGAACTTAGCTGATGTTGCTCCCCAAGATGGCTTCCTGGACGTACTGACAGCCCAGGAAAGCCAGCTGGTTGCCAGACGTGTTGGCTGGGCCTCAGCTGTCTCCCTTGGGCAAAGCACCACGGGAGCCCATGGGAAAAAGCCTCTCTGGAGCGGAGGGTGGGCGTGCCGTGTGGACCGTCAGACTCCCGGAGGGTCACGGCGGCCTCCACAGCAGGTGCAGAGCTGGATCAGGGATCAAGGCCCGGCTCCGTCTTCTGCTGGCGGGAGCCGAGTTTGGGGCAGGCCGTGCCAGTGGCAGGAGGGGATGACGGTGCCCTGGCCAGGAGCTGGAAGCCAACCCCAGTCAGCCTTTTGGGGTTGCCATCCACCCATGGAAGCCAATTCTGGGGATCCTGGAAGGGACTGCCTGGCGGGCCTGGATGAGAAGCCCATTAAGGGTCTGAGCACCTGCTGCTAGATTTCCAGCCTGGGGCTCTCTCCGGGAGAACTTGAGTTAACTCCCAAACTGGATACAGAACAGAGCGGGAGGCAGCGTTACCAGCAAACCAGGCCTGGCGTGCTGCCCACAGGAGAGGCCCAAATCCTCCTGCCTTTGTGCCTTTGCTCAGGCCACCACACCGGGCAGGAGGCACAAAGTCAGGAGCCCCGTGGCATCCTGAATGACCAGGCTCTAGCCCAGAAACCAGCAGGAGCTCCAGGATCAAACAGATGCCCATGACCTCAACCTGGAACTCCACCAGCAACAGGAACTGGCCCTTTTGGTGGAGCTGGGGCTGGCCATTCCACTGAGATTTTCTTTCCTTTCTGGGGATGAGAGAGGGATGGACCCACCTCAGGTCTTTAAGGCAGAGACATAAGCCCCGGGTTAGTTTTCCCAATGTCACTACATCTACTGACAGAAAAGAAAAAAGCCAAACACACGCATCTGTCAGGGGCAGTCCACTGTCCGCACGGCAAGGCCGAGTCTCGGTGGCTCACTGGCAGCTGTGGCGTTCGGCTCTCGGATTCCCTCCCCCCTCGAGACTGCACCTGAAGCTGGCGCTGGGGGTCACACCCACCACAGGAGCTGGTCCCAGAGGCACATCATTCTGCTGGCAGTGTAAAGGGACAAAAGAGTCCCCCTACCTGTCCTTCCCCATTTCTTTAAAAAATAACCATCATTGTGGCATCAACTTGACCCAAAAATTAAGTTAAAAAAATAATTCAAAGGTGGAAAAGGACAAGGACCCAACATGGCAAAAAGTCCACGGTCGGTCAGAAGGCCCAGCCTCTTCTTAGTTCCACTTTTGTGCCTTGCGCTTGAAGACTCATGGATAAAAGTTCGTCTTCTGGGACTAAATTTGTACCAGTTTTCACAGTGTCCCCAGCACCTGACCTGGTGGAGGGATGCTGCGGGGTGCTCAGCTGAGCTGCCTGGATGATGGGCCGAGTCGCTTTTTAGATTGGTGAGTTGTTTTAAAATGATCTTTGTGCGTTTTCCGTCTGCCCAGAAACTGGCCCTGCGCGGCAAGTCCCAGCTCTTCCCCCTTATGTCTCCTGGGGGACGACTTGCATGAGCTTCTGGCAAAGGACTGTCATGGAAACTGCAGAGGAGGGGAGAGCAGAGTTAGTCGGGTGTCAGGCAATCACGTGCCTGGGGTCCAGGGGCACCCGTGAGTGCTGAGAGCCACAGCTCACCCAGACTCACTACACCGAGACTTCCACGGTTGCAAGGGAAGCCAGAAACCCTGAACTTTATGTGATGCCTCCTGATCTGAAAATGTGAGCACTGGGCCCAAGGGACTCCCTCCCTCCCAGCAGGCACCAGCCCGCATTCCAGGTTAGCAGAGAATCGCTGCGCCTCTTCCAGTGACGCTAGAAGTCACCCTGGAGAGGGTGTGTGGCCAAGGAACTCGGCAACAGGCTGAGCACAGGCCCTGCCCCTCACCCTGTTTCAGAACCCTGGGATCCTGGGAGACATGAAAGGGATAAGAAAGAGGTCCCGATGCTGGGGGACTGTTTGATGGGCCCTTCCCATCTGCCCACACCTGGGCCACTGCCTCGCAGACACCCAGGACCAAAAGCAAGGTCACTGCTCACTGCCAGATGTCAGACACAGGCCTGTGGTCTTGCAGAGGGGGCGGAGCAGGGGGGTATGTGCAAGGGGCCCAGATGAAGACTCTGTGGGGGGCGCTTTCAGGACAGAGAGCCCTGCTGTAGGGCCTGGGTATGTTCTGCAAGATGATTAATAGGGAGCCTAGACTGGGTTGGAGGCAAACATCCGCTGAAATGACGGACAGTCTTAGTTACTGGGTAGGTACCAATCAGAATTCCAAGACAGCCACCCTGGGGATTTTATAAGCCACCCAGGACGCGGTGACTGCGGTGCAGGCTTGCTAACACAAATTACTTTCCCAGGAGCTGGTCACATTAGGAACCTTAGTACAGGCTCCTAAACTTGGCTTGTCAATCAACCCTGTGACCTCAGTGCAGAGATCCTGTTTTCTCCTTCCCTGCCTTTCTGGGTCAGCCTGTGTTTAAGCTGGCGACAGGCAGTGGTATTTCATTACTTGGCAAAAGCAGCTTGGTTTTCTGGAATCCCTTGTTCTGAGATTAACTGGTGCCAAGCTGAGCGTCTTATCCCTGAAATACATGGGCCAGACGTCACCTCCAGACACGTCAAGAGCCTGAACCCTTGGTCAGCGCCATGAGCGCAACACCCCCGCCCCCGGCCCGGGCTATGGGATTAGATGGGACAGCAGACAGTCTGGCCCAGGGTGGGGCACTGGTGGGCCCTCAGCAGGGCTGGAGAGAGGCGCCAGCTGCTGGGCTGCACTGGGGAGATACTCACAAATGCCCTGGAGGAGCCACTTGGGCTTGTTTTTCCAGGAGACACCAAGAAAGTAGATGGGCAGGCCACTGAGGATTATGGCAAAGCCAATGCCACACTCCATGGGGGTCTTCCAGAAGGAGACGGCAATCAGGAACAGGCAGGCCAGGATGAAGAACACAGGGAGCGCCAGGTGCACCTGGGGACAGAGGGTGGAGCAACGACAGTCGGCACCCATCACTCACCCCACACACCTCCCACGTCCCGTCAGCACAGGTCCTGTCCCTCCTGCTGGAAGTGCTGCGTCCCCACCGCCCTCCTGACCTTGGCGGAGCCATCTTCCCCCTTAGGGCACCCCGCCTCCGCCATGCGGACCCGGGGAGCACAGCCCGCGCCCCGGCACCAAGCCCCCGCCCCCGCCCGGTCGGAGAGCAGCCCTGCCCTCCCAGCGCTCTCACTCCTGCCCATCTCCCTCCTCCAGCCTGACGCACGTCGGCTTCCTTGCAGCTGGCCTCCCAGGAGGCGGGGGTCTCTGGAGAACTGAAACCTTCCCTTGTTCTCCATTTACTCAGCACAAGGCACCAGGCAGTAATTACTCAAAGCATAGATGGTGCCGACCGTGAACACAAATAACAAGGTTGGTCCCTCAAAGCTTCCCAAGGTCAGAGGAGGTCAACCTTGCTGGTTCCCACATCACAGGGCAGAAACCCTAGCCCAGCGCCCACCCAGTCACCCAAGGTGGGGGCACTTCTGGAAAGGCCACCGCCACCCACTAATAAGTGAGGGGCAGCCGCCTTCTCAAAGAGCCTTTGTGGGCAGGCTGACTACCGTCTGCACAGCCATGCGCAGGCAGGCCTAGCCACGGAGTTCACAGCGCAGAGGTGCCCCCGTCCCGCCCGCCCCATGTCCTGCTTCTACACACGGATGTGGCCGTCTGTCTACACACTGGCAAGAGGCCCCGGGAGATGAAGGGCTAGCGAGGGTCCAACCCAGGCAGCCCGCACCGCACGCCCTTCCCCAGCCCAGGTTAACCGCGTAACAAAGCCCACTCTGTGCCCAGGACAGCATGAGGACAGAGTCCACCACAGGCACAGGCGGACAGGGGGCCGAGCCCACCGCACACCCAGGCGACACGGAGATAGAACTAAGGTGGCCCTGGTGCCCCAGAAGAACCTTTTCAAGGCAGGGAACTGGGCCCTGCTGGCCTCTGTGCAACTGCTGGGTGGGGGACACTGAGATGTGGCCTGTGGGCAGGTGCCAGATGGGACGGCCAAATGCCACTGGGGACTGGACAAGGATAAGAGCTCACCTCCTACCCTGCACGTGGTCCCTACACATCTGCCCACGTGCCGTCCTCTCAGTAGCACCCGGCCATCCTGGCCAGCGGCTCACAGGCCAGCGAGGCCCAGCCCACCTGCCTGCCCGCCCGGGCCCACAGTGCTCATCACCCGCCCGCCGGGTACTGCAGGTTTCTTGTTTATCATTCTCCCTTTTGTTAGAACGTAAGCTCTAGGAGGACATGGATTTGGGGGGAGTCTATTTAGTCCTTTGATGAGCTCCAGCACCTGGAATCACCCCCTTAGCAGGCACTCTAAAGGTTCCCAATTAACAGTCATTGACCGAGTGAATTACCCTCCACGTCCGGGTTGCGAAGCACCTTCACAGGTTTATCTTGGTGGATCCCCACCAGAACCCTCTACAGGAGGATGGGGGCTGCCCAGGCACATGCCAGCAGGGGCAGAGCTGGCTCCCAAGACAGGGCCCCCCAGGGACACTTGGGCCTGGTTTCTTCAGCGAATGACCCACCGAGCCCCTAAGCGTCCCTGCCGGTGCACCAGGCCGGGGACGCCCACCACGGCTGGGCCCTCACCTTGATGGGCCGCTCCAGCTCAGGCTTCTTGTAGCGGAGCCACAGCATCCCGATGATGGCCAGGGCCACACAGAGCCAGTTGAAGAAGCTGAAGAAGTTGATGACGGAGAAGATGTCAGTGGAGAAGGCGTACAGCAGGGTCATGATGCACTGGAAGCGGAGAGACGGGGAAGTGTGAGCCCGAGCAGGGCCTGGGCAGGACGACGGAGGCCACCCCGATGCGGGGATGTGTCTGCAGGGGGCTGATGGCACGTGGGCACTCCCACTTTAAAGGAAGACCTCGTCTGAGCAGCAAGGGAGTTTTCAGAAAGCAAAGGCCCCACCTCGAGAGGGAGGGTGCAAATGCTCACGCCTGACACTCACCGCAGCATTGCCTGTAAGAGCAATGGCTGGGAATTGCCCCAACCACCCAGCACGGGGCTCGTTTACTGACTCAGCTGCAGACGCTCGGGCCACTGGGCACCACACCGGGGTTTTGAAACTGAGCTTGAGCTCCGCATGGTTTTAGGGGTCCCAGGGTCATCTGCTATCTGTCCCTTCAAGAAGTGGGGCCTGGCCCTCTCTCCTTGAGTTGGGCTACGTTTACTGACTCACTCCTAACCAACAGACTGAGACAGAAATGACAAGTGCGACTCCTGAGCACAGTCATAAAAACATGGTGGCTTCCTCTTTGCTATTCCTTTCGGCTCCCTTTCCCTCAGGTGCAGCCAGCTGCCCTGTCAGGGGGGACATCCACACGGCCCTGTGGACAAGCCCACATCCTGAGGAACTGTGGCCTCCTGCCCGTGGGGGCCATCCTGGACGTGGCACCTCCAGTCGGGGCAGAGCCTTCGGAGGGGACAGCAGCCCCTAACACCGTCTTGCTGCCACCTCATGAAGGACCCTGACCCAGGGTCACCCAGCTAAGCTGCCCCGAAATCCTGACTCACAGAAACCAAGAGATGATGAATGCTTTAGGCCACTAAGTTTTGGGTGATTTGTTACAAAGCAATAGAGAGCTAATACAATCATGTCTACTGGGTGAGGAGAGACGCGAGGCAAGCTGCAGAAAAACACACGCAATGTGATCTCACCAGAAACACCAGCACTATGCACACGCATCTGTGCGCACACGCACCTGTGAGCACGCCGCAGCGCTCCGGGCAGAGAGGCACAGAGCACAGAGGCCGGCCATGACCTCTGGTTCCCTCGGGGAATGAATGGGGCTTCTGCTTCACACATGCTGGAGTGTTTGAAGTTTCTTTATAACTCCCATATATTACTTTTGGAATTAAAAATATTTTAAAAAATCTGGCACCCTTCGTTGTTCTGTGGAGCATGCAGTGAGGGGCGCCGTACAAGGAAGCAGTCTGTGAGCTTATCTGTATCTCGGCCTCCGCCTCGGCCGGCTGTCCCGGTGACACCAGGCAGAGCTGGGAGGGCGTCATGCAGATGGAACCTGCAGCCTCACCCCACCCCTGCTCCTGCTGGGGGGCCCTCGAGACTGATCCCTAAGGGAAACCCGAGTTTGCACTTCAACCTGCTTGCAGTCCTCCCGGAGAAGGGGGCCTCGGACGGTGCTGCCGGCTTACCGTGAACAGGAGGGAGGGCATGGGTGTCAGGAGCTGCGGGTGGATCATGGAGAGTATAGAGGGCAGGTGGCCCTCCCTGGAGCCCACAAAGAACAGCCTGGGGACGGAAAAACTGGCCGTCAGCCTCATCTCTGAGCAGCCCAGGCAGGGTGGGCAGTGCAGAGTGCCTGAGCCCGAGCACCGGGCTCCCCAACAGGGGCCTCCTGGTGTCCCTGGCCGGCCCGCTGGCCACGGGGAAACTCGGGGGCCTTGCTCACCTCCGGTGCCCCTCCCCCCAGGCAGGGCGCACAAGGAGCCCATGAAGGAGTCTGGGAGGACACAGCAGTTGAGCAGTTGTGTCACCTCTGGGGAGGGGAGAGTCCAGTTCCTTTATTTCTGTATTACTGGAATGTTTTGACAGCTATGTATTACCCAATTAAAAAAACCAAACAAACCCAAACCCCACAGCTTTGAAAGCTCATGTTAAAAAGCAGCGTGCAGCACTGCGCCCACCTGCCCCGAGTCCTGCCCTAGCTCCCACAGAGCCCAAGTGTGCAAGGGTGGTCCTGGGTGGGCTCACCTGGAGGATGTGAAGAGGGACCCATTGACGGAGCCGAAGCAGGACAGGCCCACAAAGACAGGGATGATCCAGGACATGACGCCCAGGTGATACTTCCCGAACTCCTAGACAGAGGCCGAGCACGAGTGAGCGATGCTCTGCGATGCCCGGCACGCAGCCCGATCCTCCACCTGGACAGCATGCTGTCCTCATGGCCCGGCCCCTCCCCCCACCTCCCGCACACTCCTCACAAGGATTCTGCACACCAGTGACTCCTCGGGGTCTGAATTGCGGGGGCCTGTCCCAGGGACAGAGACTCCTCTAGAACAGCACCGGTGCTTTACCCCTCATCCCCACGCGCTGGCGCTGTCCTCGGCGCTCCTCGCCCCGGCATCACACTGGGTTGACTAGGTGCCAGGCTTTCTCCCCATTCATACGTCTGTTCCACAGGAAACACTGCTTTGCCTCGGGCTGGGTCCCCATCGCCTGCCCCAGAGCAGGGCTCAGAGAGCATTTACTCAGAGGGTGGAGTGGGTGGGTGGGTGCCGACCCTCACCTGCCGAAGTTGCTGGTGAGGACACTATGGGAAGGGAGCCTACAGGATCCCCGCAGGACATTCAAAGGCCCACTGGTTCTACTTAGGGCCCCATTCTGCTGGGTTTGGAAGGCTGACAAGGTGCTCAGCTGCTGCCGCCACCATGGGGCCCGGGGATGCTGCTCTCCCTCCTCTGAACCCTGTGTCCAGAATGCCCAGCAGAGGTGGCTCAGGATGTCATGGGCAGCGGTGGGAGAAGGCCACCGAGCCTCTCCTCCCTGTGCTCTGGGTCACAGATCTTAGTCGCAGGGACTGGAGCATCCAAATCACCATAATGGACTCACCCCCTCCGCACTTGACTTTAAAAAGGACTGATGCCGGGATCACCGCAGACATGCTGACTTAAAACTGGCCTAGGGTGCAGCCTGGGCATCAGCAGCCGGGGTTGAGAACCAGCACCCTACACTTTCTGGCAGACTCGGCAGAGAGCAGCTCAACCCCTCCACGCAGAAGTCAGTTTGCAGACGAGGGGCCTGGTCTGCTCCACGTCACAGGCTCAGAGGCGGCAGGGCCGGCCTTGGTCATCTTACCACGGCCACAGCCTCTGACGTCAGCATCTCCTCGGTGGACAGTGTGGTGAAGTAGGCCAGGTTTGTCAGCACGTACACCAGGGTGACGATGGGAAGGGAGATGATGATGGCCAGGGGCAGGTTTCTGAAAGGAACGAAAGGGCACGTCATCCAAGCGCAGCCCCTGACGGAACCAGCCCCAGTGGCGCTCTGGCACACGGGGGCCTGGACCGCTATGTGAACCTGGGCTAGGGACTCGACCCCGCCGGCCTCAGCTCCCTTTCTGTCAAGTGGGCATTCCTGTTTATTCTGAGGGGAAATCGTGTTGAAGGTCACATAGCCACAGTGTGGCCGGTTGGAGGTCAAAACCCAGCGCCTCTTCACCCCAGCGTGATCCCAACCCCAAGGCCCCTCCTGAAAGGCCCCGCACTGCTTTCATCTGAGACCAGGCTGGGCCCACGGAAGGGTTCTTAGGCAGGACTGGTGTCTTCCTTCTCTCACATTAAAATAACAAAAGAAAATGTCTCTGTTCACACATGTACCTGTAGGGGTTGATCATCTCCTCTGTGACAAAATTCAAGTAGTTCCTAGAATTTAGAGAGCAGGGTTTAACCACACATTCCTCCCAGAGTCAAGAGAACACAGATTCCATGGGGAGCCCCTGCTGGCTGCTCCGTGCCAGGGGAGAGGAGACCCCTCCCCCACCACTGGGGCCCATTGGTGAAGTCCTGCTCCCTTGGGCAAAGCATGACCCCAGCAGGCCCACCCCCTCAGCTGGCCCTGTCCTCTCTCTGACCTGCCTTCCAGCACTGTCACCCCCACCTGCCTGCCACATGGCGGCCATTCTTGTGGCCCAGTATAAGCCAGCCTGAGAGTGGGGCCACAGCTGAGGACCCAGCGGGACGGAAAGTGTCGGGGGAAACCTGGCGAGGAAGAAGCCAAGGCCCAGCAGGCCCAGCCTATTGCGTGCCGATGCTTCACAACCCTCAGCAAAGGTTTATCTACAGGGCCGAGTTCTCAGGAGCCATGGCACAGCGGAGAAAGGCACCAAGGGCTGCCACGGGGCCCGCCCTGTGCTTTCCCGATGCATGGGGCTCGAGCAGCTCCCAGATGCTTTCCTGCCAATCTCTAAAACTGCCCGCACGTGGCCGAGAGATTCAGATTTCCGGACATCTCAGGGCCTGCCCTGTGTGTCCCAAGGCCCAGAGGCCCAGACATTCTGGAACTTACCATCCCCCGTAGGCAAAGAGGCCGCTATACAACGCCAATACGATGTTTCCCACGTCCAGTTTGGTGCCTTCAAATGAGAATTTTGGATCCAGATTGGACACACCACCTGCAAAGGCCAAACAGACAGAAATGTTGGGTTAGAGAGCTCTGCACAGAGGCCATGTGGTAAGTTCCAGAATGTCCCTGGAACAAAATACAGTGACAAACAAAAACACTGGGATGAAATCTTTCCACTGTGACAAATTACATGCATCCACTGAGCCACCGACGCACACAGTCCTGACTTTCCCGGGGGCCTGGAGCTGAGGCAAGGTGAGCGTGACCCTGCCATGACCTGGAGGAATGTGGTCTTCAAGGGGCCCGTGGTCCATCTGAGAGGGGGATGGTACCTCTGCAGACCCTTGGCCATTCCGAGGGCCAACAGCCCAGGCAGATGCAGGGGCATGTCAGGAGGGAGGGGCTGATCAGCCCTAGTCACCTCAGAGCATGGTCCCCCACAGACCTCAGTTCGAGAGCCGCAGGTCGGGGGACCCACATGGGGCTTCTCATGTGTGCGATGGAACTCTTGAATGCCACCTCCTCATGGCTGCAGCGAGCACAAAATGGCCCAAAAATGATTTAGACCCTGTAACGCAGCAGGGACTGAGCAGAACAGGAGGACAGCGCAGGCTGACAGTGCCACGATGCCAGCTAACTCTCTTCCCCAGGGCTGTGCAACCTGGGCGCCTTCTGGACAGGTGTGTGGTGGGGTTGTGGATTTCACCCTTGGTCCTTAATCCAGATGAACAATGCACTGGGCTCCTGGACATACGGGGTGTGGTCTGGACAGCTCAGGCCCACTCCTCTGCCGACCGTTTCTACCCGCAGTGGGCAGGACCCCACATCCCGCGGCCCCACACTCTCGCTGTTTCAGAGTGTGTGGAGAGACAAGCCCGTCTGATGTGCATCGTGGCTCAGCGAGGCCCATGTGAGCGTCCCAGGGCTGCACTAACAGATGCCAGAAGACTGCGGGCTCAGACAACAGAGGCTTCTTCCCTCCCGGTTCCAGAGGCCAAGAGGCCGAAATCCAGGTGTCACAGGGCCACACTCCCTCTGGAGGCTCTGTGGATGGTCCTCCCTGCCTCTTCCAGCTCCTGGGAGCTCCCGGGGTCCTTGGCTTGTGGCCACATCACTCCAGTCTCTGCCTCTTTCCTCACACAGCCTCCTCCCTCCGTCTCCTCTTCTGTCTCTTACAAGGGTGCTCATTGGGTTTAGGGCCCACCCTAATCCTGGGTGCTCTCACCTTGATCCTTACTTTGATTGCATCTGAGACCATTTTCCCAAAAACGAGCACAGTCACAGGTCCCAGTGGACATGTATTTGGGGGCCACCATTCAGTCCAGCACAGTAGACACTGTGAAATGTGGGTACCTCAGAAAGGTCCTTGGCTACTAGGACAGTTTCTATCCCTTTCTGAGGCTCAGTTACATCATCCACCAAATGATCCAAGAACACGTGGGCCTGGACAGACTCACTCTGTGAGGAGGGCCAGCCCATCAGCCGGTGCCGACAGACACAGGCCAGGAGCCAGGCGGGCTGGCCCTCTTCTCTGCACTGTGGAGGGTCCCTGGCCCTCCTGGCTCCGGGCTGGGTGCGGCACACTCATACACTCACAAGAGGGTTTCAAACAATAGCAAAGGCACCCGCAAGGGGAACACAGGCATCCTGTTGCCTCCTGCTCACCTGACACTGGAGGGGCGAGTTGAACTACTGGTCACACGTGGACTGTTTGTTAGTTTGGGGGCTGCTTCAAACCAGGTCTTGTGGCCCTACATGTGAGGGTCTGTGCCCCACCCTGCTGAGAAGCTGCTGTCCGGGTCCAACTGGCCCAAGCTGGATGGGACGTAGTCCCCGGGCTGCTACATGGGTCAGTGTTACCAGTGGCCAGTGGGTCAGCGGGTCCATGGGGAAACAGGGATGAGGGACCCCACGGGGGACCCAAGGTCCCCAAGGGCGCTTATGCCTTCCACAAAAGTGACACCTTCAGTCACCCTGGAAACAGGACAGGGTGGCAGTACAGGAGGTTTGCAAAGGGACCTGTGAAAGGAGGTTCCCATATAACCCGACACCTTACCTGACTAAAGCCTGCACTTCAAGGCAGCAGCGAATTTCCTGTGGCAAATGTTGCAGTGGGAGAGGAGCCCCCATCTGTCCATCTGTCTAAATTCTGTCCCGGAGCTTACTTGTTCCAACCCTGCAGGTACGCTCAGGCCTTTGATCTCCCACCTGAGGTCGGGGATGAACACAGGATCCATAAGCTCCCCTCGCCCTGCCCACGAGGCCACGATCTTATGACCAGAACAGGCCCTAGGGTAGCTGGCACCTCACCCCTTGAACAGCTTGCACATGACCTGTCTTGGAGGCCCGGTCACAGGGTGGTCAGCAGACCGGGTGGGTGGGGGCAGTGCTTGGAGCCAGCTCAGGACACTGGGAGCCCCTCTGTGCTCCCTCCCAGCTGCTCTCCTGTGGAATGTTCTGTAATGTGTATTCCTTTGTGCCTGCAGAGCCCTGCCTGTCCCAGGGCCTTGCCCACATGCTTCTGCTATGGGGAGAGAGGAGAAGTATCTGTCTAACAGTCAGGGAAACTGGGGGTCAGGCCACTTGCCCAGGGGTATGGGGACCACTGACATGCAGCTGGTCTGGGATCATGAGGGCAGTCTCCGAGAATGCCGCGGTAGGTGATAGGGCTCATCTCCAGGTATGGCATGTGTGAGCCAGAGGCCACATCACCCTGGGATGCTACAGGTGCTCCTAGAGTCTGGAGCTGCTGCCTGGGGCTGCTCCTGCTAGCCTGGATCTCCAAAAGGTCACATACCACCCCCTTCCCCAACAGGGTGCTGCTGGGTCAGACTTACAACTACTTCTGGAACATTAAAGGTCTCTGATTGGATAAAGGTTCCTTACGAGTGATGCAGGCTTGCCTTGAATTTATAATTTTCTCATTAATCTGCCCCATTTTCCTATTAGGATATACTTTTTTAAGAAAAATTATTTTTAGAAAGAAGGGAAGGGAGGGGGAAACATCAATGTGCAATTAGCTGCCTCTTGCACACCCCCAACTAGGGACCTGGCCTGCAACCCAGGCACGTGCCGTGACTGGGAATTGAACCAGCAACCCTTTGGTTCACAGGCCAGCACTCAGTCCACTGAGCCACACCAGCCAGGGCAGGATATACCTGTATATCTCCTATTTATTATTCAGATCAGATTTCTTTTCCCATAGGCAGGATACAGATCTTGGTGGAGCTGAGAACACTGGCTCCCACCCCAAGCACGGCCCTGAGTTGCTGACACTGTGTGTGCGCAAGTGCATGGGTGGGAGACGCCGCTACACGGGAGATGGATGCTACTCGGGCGGAGGACAAAATTCCAGGCTCGAAATACATCCCAGGACTTTCTGGGAAGGCTTAAATGTTTCCAGCCCTAAGGCCTGGGTAACTTCAATGTTGTCATCAAGAGATGGCCAACTCAGAGTGTGACAGGTACATGCAGTCATCTCCCTGAGCCAATGATGCTGGGGACAAGAATTCCTGCTGTGGAATGGTATTTCCTAAGATTTACAGCTCGATTTTGCAGCCTCTGAAACCCCAGGTAAATGAATCCTCTTAGCTGCTCTGACCAACTCAGATTGAAGCGTGTCATTTAGGCTGTACCTGGGGCCTCAGCCAGGTCCCTCCCAACCAGCCCCTGAGGCTTCTATTCCTAGGACAGCTGTGGTTGGGGTAACCTGCCAGGACCTTCCTCGGTTGTCCAGAGCCTCACTACCAAAACCCCTGGAGGAAAGCAGAGATCCAGGCACACAGAGGGACAGCAGTCCCTCCCACTTCTCCCCTGGCATGGCGGGTATAGAGAGGAGCTGCTGGCAAAGCTCAGTCCAGGACTCAGCTGCTCTGGATCCCCATCAACCTGCTGCAAGTTCCCCTGAGCTGTCCCCCTGCCCTGTCATTTCACTGTTTCCCAGATCACGCAGGCACACGTGGTCCACTGAGAACCAGGGACAGAGGGAGCGATCTGAGAGTGAACTGCTGAGCACAGCCTAGCCCACACGTGCACCTGTAGCAGAGCTCCTGGGCTCGTTCGGCCTGTCTGTGCCGAATTCTGGCCTGAAGCAGAGACCCACAGCTCCCCCGGGCACATGACCAAAGGCTGGCCGAGCGTGCTGCCCCCATCAGCGGGCACCATGGAGAGGGCACCAGGCCTGCTGGCTCTGCCCAGCCCCCACAGGGCTGGCACAGCCTGAAGGAGCTCAGGGGTGATGATGGCTCAGGAGCAATGGCTCTGCCTGTCCCCAGAACAGCAAGAAGCAAGTGAGGCAGTCACACCTCCACTTAATGATGCGCATTAGCAGTGGCATGGGGACAGGGCTCCCCTTCCCAGGACAGGGCTCCCCTTCCCAGCAGGAGGCCAAACTCGACTCCACAGGGCAGATCTCAACCACCCGCCCACTCCAGCAACCTGGCCACATGCAGCGGCATCTGGAGACACTATTGATTGTCACACTGGGGTGGGGGGCTTGTTGTGGGGGGCTAGGTGTGCTGCTCAACATTTTGTGATGCACAGGGTGGCCCCACAGCAGATGACCCCAAAAGGCAACAGTGCTGGGCTGAGACCCCACTCTGGACAGAGGATGACAGATGTCTGGCCCACGTGCCACTGCTCTCCATAGCCAGGGCAGACCCACTAACTGCCCCATGTCCTTTCTCCCATGGCCCCCAAACCAGGGCACGATCCTTGCTTTAACATAGAGCTCCAGGCCCAGGCAGATGCACATGAATGACTGCATAGTTCCCCCACTTGAGGTCTAGCCTCCTGCTCCCCCCTCCTGCCGTCCGCTGGGAAGACAGGGACAGGAGCAGTACAGAACCTCCCCCAAGGACCAGGGGTAAGGGTACGGGAACCCCAGGACCCCATAGTACCTTGCTGATGACTCCAGTCACACCACAGCAACACTAACAGCTGCCTCTAACTTGCATTCCCCACCCCCAAAGCTCTTGAATCTCCAGTCTGCCTTCTTTGCCCTAAAATGTAATTTTAGCAGCACCTCCCGGGAGGGTTGCCAGGAGTGAGAAAGCTAACACACCGCCGGATGCTGGGCCCTTTGGCAAGCTGCAATGTCACGGGCTGCCTGGGGAACCAGGCAGTGCCTGTCTCCAGGCTGCAGGGTCCCCCAGAGAACCAGAGTAACTGGGTTGGGAACACTCGAAAGGCCCCGGGGAGCTGATTTCAGGGAAAACCAGCCCAAATGACTGTGTCATGCAGACACAGTCACAGCCGTGGAAGCCGCCATCAACCCAGGATGTGCAGGGGAGCCCTCCCCCCTCGGAGAAGCTTCCTCACCAACAGAAGAAGCAAGGGAGGGCCGTCGCGGCCACGAGAAGAAAGGGACAGGCCCAGGATCTCTCCTTCTTCTCGTCTGGGGGATACATAGCCCTCTGGGTCCTGAATCAGGGGACAAAGGGCTCCCCGAGTCCCTGCAGCCTGAAACCTCAGCTGGCCTCTGTGCATGCTGGGGAAGGCCTGGCCAAAGGCTCCGCAGGGCCTCCCTGGTTTCCCAAGCCAGGGAAACCCATGTGTGGCCTGTCAACATCTCCAGTCTGGGAATGGCCATCTTTAGGGTGCAGCTAGAGAGAATTCCAGAGCCTCAGGGCTGACCAGGCCCGCCCTCCCCAGCGCTTCCGCCCCGTGACAGCCTGAGGAGGTCAAGGGCTCAGCCAGCCCAGAGGCACCGCTGCTGGCCAGGGACTCAGGGTGCCAACTGTGAGGAAGTCATCCCCAAAGCTGAGGGAGTGTCCCCCACTGTAACCTTCAGCCTTTGGTCCTATTTTTGCCCTCTGGGTTTCCACGTGATGGCCATTTACATGGTAGAATGTGCTGAACAGAGTTCCCCCAGATTCATGTCCACCTGGAACCTCAGAATATTACCTAATCTTGGAAAAGGCTCTTTGCAAATGTAATTAAAGTAAGAATTTCAAGATGAGATCATGAATCAGGGTGGATCCTAAATCCCGGAAAGTGTCATTAAAAGACACAGAAAAGGAGAGACACACGGAGAAGCCAGTGAGGACGGAGGCAGAGATGAGTGATGATGCCACCAGCCAAGGAACCACGGCAGCTGGAAGAGACGAGGAAGGCTCCTCCCCCACAGGTTTCGAGGGCATGGCCCTGGCCCTCACCTTCTGGCCTCCAGAACTGCGAGAGGACGGATGTCTTCTTTTCAGCGCCCCCCTGCCCCCAAGTCTGTGTCATTTGCTATGCAGCCCGAAGCACTCTCGGCAGACCAATCAGGGTCTCGGAGACCAATCAGGCCTTGCTCCACTCGGTGCCTCATGGGCACGGTCGGGACTTGGTGGAAAGGTCGTGGCCTTGGGTCCTGCTCTGCAATCACAGGCTAAGTGAACAGATGCTTGGCCTTGGGAACATGCTCTGTAAAGTGGGCTGACCACGCCTTGGGGCCCTGAGTCCTATCTGGTTAGTCAGCTCTTGGTGCCCTTAGAGGACTCAGAGAATGCATGGAGACCCAGCACCCTCGAAGGGGCCATGCCCCACGGCTGGCTCCCTGGGGATCCCATTTTCCCATCTGTCTCCCCACCCTGGGCTGAGTGACTAAGTCCAGTGGCTGCTCGACTTTGGCTCCGCCTGACATCTGGGAATAGTGATGTGGCAGGAATCTGCATGGAATTTGGCCGAGAGGAGGACAGCACTCACTCACCACGGCCACCGCTTGTCCGTGGTGTATCTTTTAAACTCTTGGTGGAGCCGGCCCCTTGCCCTCACGATCAGCTTCAGGCCTCAAATCCCAATAAGAAGGGACCCTTTTCTGACTGCACAGCCTTTAGGAGACCCCTGAGAACTAACTGGGCCAGCACAGAGCTTTGTGGCTGCACCCCCATTCTTGTCTCAGCTCTGGCCCCAACTGCTCTGTCTGTGCAGCTTCGCGCCCAGGGCACAGCTAGCGAGGGCAGCAGTGGGGCGGAGCCCAACTCCCAGGCCTTTGATTCCATCCCAGAGGGCAGCGCACAAAGCACGTGACGGACAAGTCTGCTCTGACTCTGGATGCCAAGTTAGCATGGAGCCGTGCAGGCCTGAAGGAAGGACTCAATTAGCAATGATCAAAGAACACTCCCAGGGAAAGCAGCCAACCTTCCCTTGATCATGGCTACATTGCCACAAGCTCTTGCACGGGGGCCAGGGAGGCTCCCGTGTTTGCCATGTGACCGCCACTGTGGGCATTTCAGAGGGGCAGACTGGCTCATGGTGGGGGAGGGGCCCTGAGGCCCCATCCGTCTCCTGGGGCGCAGGTGACGACTGCTGCAGAGCACAGAAGCCCAGCCCTCCCTGCCTCGCCCCTTACAGTGTCCTGCGGTCACTGTTGATCCCCTCTGAGACAGATTCTGTCACCGGTGCCCCTGAGTCCTCCCTAAGGAGGAAAGTGGAGCCCGGGAGCACTTGATATGCCGATCCCCTACCTGCAGGGGAGGATAGCCCACGCCTGGCAACATTTCCCAGCAGCAAGAGAGGCCCCAGTGGCCTGGGGCTGCTGTTGCTAGTGTAGCCATTTCACAGACTAGGAAACCGAAACTCCAGTAAACAAAGAGACCTGCCCAAGGAGAGCCATACTCAAGACCCAGACCCTCCCAGGACCAGGGTCTCCTCCCTGCCTCTGCCTGGCTATTCCAGGCCACCTGGCTTGTGTTCATGGGCCTTTTCCACCCCCTGTCCTGTAAGCTCGACACTGCGTTCTTGGGTAGGACAGGGCTCCCGAGGGAGCTCACATCCCTGCGCACGGTACCCAACATCACAAGCCATGTGCGGTTGCCGACACTGCTATGTAGGACTGGACAGGCCACTGCTTCTCCAAGCCCTGACCCAGTAACCTATGAACCAAATGCAAACTGTAAAATGACTCAAAGACCAATCTCTAGCCCTGGGCGTGTGCGGTCATTCACAGGCCTGCCTGGGCCTTCCCCACTGCAAGGCTGGTCTTTCTGGCCAGCAGCATCTCCTGTGCTTTCTCGACCCCTCATCCTCCCGGTAACTTTGGGCAGCACTGGACGCAGGCGATAACCAACTCAGAGTCTAAGTGCCTCCGTTCCCAGTGCCATACCAGGTCTCCTGGCACTTGGGGACAATGTCCTAGTGGCTGAGCGACCAGTTCCTGGCGTAGGGAACACATCTCCTCCTGTGACCTCCAGGGGGAGGGCATCCTGCTCAGACACAACGTGGGAGGGAAAGAAAGTGTTTGTGTGGGATCTTTTATCTGCCCAACCATGCAATCGCTGCGTGACTGCTCAAGGAGACTCGAGTTGTTCTCCCACCGGATGCTACAGCCGAGCAAAACCACAAGCGTCGCATTGTGCATCCTCCGGAAGGGACCTGGGCGTAAGGGATAAGTCTTCCACACCCCACTGTCACCCTCCAGCCTTGGAAAAGCTGCTCAGCTCTGAGAACGGCCTGACCTTGGGGCGGGGGACCTTGCAGTGTGTCCTAGATAAGCCCACACACAAAAGGAAAATGGCAAAAGCAAGGGGAGGGGATGGCAGGTATGTCCTGAACCAAAAAGTGTCCTCTGCCCACCATGTCCATCCGTTCCTCTCTATGGCTTCCTCACGCCAAGCCGCCCCCACCCACACTTCCTGAGACGGCTGTTTCAGCCACCCAGCTCCGAAATGCCCACCCAACCTCTGCACAGCCTTCTGAAAAGGCCAGGAGCAAATCCAGACACCTTAGGTGGTGCCAGTCTCCACACACTCAGCCCGATGGCATCCCCAATCCCAGCCACAGGGGTAGCCCAAGCCCCTCCCACACCTGAGATCTCAGCCCTGGGGCCTGCAGAGCAGCCCCCTCTGTGCCTTCATGGGGTCACACCCTCCTGCCCTTAGGAGGGCCTCCCAGGTCTGGGCTGGAGCCCCATCGCCCCATCTGCATTTTCCTGTTCTTGTGTCTGATGTCTCTGAACCACAGAGTGAGGTTTGGCCGGCAGGGCTGTGCGCTCATTGCACTCAGAGCCTGAGAAAGTTCTGGTGAAGAACAATGACAGGACTGCTCACGGTCTCATGGCAATGAGGAAACAAGGCCAACAGAGGCCTGGGGCTAACAAACAGCCAGCTGGACTTGAACCTGGGTCTGCTGAGCCCCATGCCCAAGCCCCTCCTGCAGCCCCAGGTACCAGGTGAGCCGAGGAAGAAGATGGGTTTAATGCTGGGTGGACTGAAGGAGAGAGTGCCTAGGCCAGTGCAGCGTGGCCTGCAGCTAACCTGAGCACGTCAAGCTGAGCCTCCGGCAGGAGGGTCCAGCCCTCCTCCCATCAGCACTGCGATCCACAGGGTTTTGCAGGCTGCCGCAGGGGGAAACGGAGTCAGACAAACATTGTGGGAGAAAGGGGTCAACATTCCCAACAACGTGTCCTCCAGAAAGGAAGGCATTCATCCAGGAACAAAGTAAATCTCTTAAAAACAGGAGACAGGAATTTTGCAGACGCTGCACAGTATCCCGAGTTCAGAAAGAAACTGCTTCGGGCAGGAGGTGGGTGGGGGAGGATGTTTTCAACAGCAACGGAATTATAAACACATTATACATTCAAGCTGAACAAAAGCTCTTTGCTATTCCTACTGAAATTTGTTTTTACAAAAGTCAGGTTCCCCCCCTGCATTCCTCATCTGTCTGGATCCAATCATACCAGCCAAGAAAAAGCCTTCACAAGCGAGGCTTCTATCCGATGACCCATCTCCCAGCTGGACAAAGTGGTGGGTGCAGGATGGAGTTTTCCTCCCACCCATCGGTCCTAACTGCTCTCCAACTAGGCCCTAACGGGGGCCTTCGAGACCTGAGAAGTAAAGAGGAAGACACGGTCTTGCCTTCAGGAATACGCTGGACCCTGAAGTCCCAGGAAGGCCCTCGAGTGTGGTGGAAGCGCCCAGAGCAGCAGCGGCAGGGATTAAAGGCAGGTTCTGGCTCATCCCAGCCCTGCCTGTTGGGCTCACCCACAGAGAGTGTTTCAAGGACTTCCTGGGGAGTCAGATGCCACTGGTCAGATGCATGCTCCCAAGAGGTCCAGCTCCTGGGGTGATGACCTAAGCTACCTTCCACAGAGTGATGTGGGGTGATCACATATCAGGTGGAATTTTCCCTTCCACGATGACAATGGTTGTGGCTACGGGAGCTGGTTCTTCCTAGGTACCAGGTGCCACACTAAAGGCTTCACATATATTAATGTATTTAACAAAGATGGCCTGCTGAATGACCTGGATTCCTGCTTCGACTTTACCAGGTCAGTGTACACCAGAACTGTGGGCTTCTCTCTACTCCGAGAGAGGGCGGGCAAGGGCGGGCAACGTGGCAGCCGCCGCAGCCCCTCGAGCACCCGATTCTCCGGAATCATGAGCATGCCCCCTGCCCAGTCCCACGCTCTTTGGACACCAGATCCCTTTACAGTGCGGTGCCCAGTGTGACCAGTCGGGAGTGGGGAGGGAAGGAATCGGGGGAACCCAGAACTGCAAGGATGGATTTCTGGGTGTCATAGCCAGAAGCCCTGAAGACACAGGTGTGAGGCCTTTAGGGGTTTTCCAAGCACACAATTCACAGCTAGCCAGCTCCAAAGTGTAAGAGAGGACGGACTATGACAAGACAATAGCTACCTCCTGCCCATGGCTCCACAGTGAAGGACAGCTGATGTGAGAGGGTGCCTACCTGGGATTTTAGAAGTGGCTCAAATTCTGGTCCCCTCTGTGACACAGCTCTGAGCTGCTGCCAGGACCAGCTGCATCAGGCCAGCTGTGCCCCTGGTGAGCTAGGGGACACAGGGGCTGTACTCTGCGGCCCCAGCTTTGTAACGGCATGCAGACATAGAGTGAAGCCCCGGTGCCCACCTGCCCCTCCATAGACAGGGCTGCGGGGGCTGGCTGTGTGTGTCCTCATGATGACCTCCTGTGGAGGGGCTCTCAGAACCTGTCTTGGACCAGCCACTGTGGCTCGTCTGTGGAATCTAAGCCAACGCCCGACCTGGGCCAGCTGTGCACCTGCTGCAGGAGAAACCAGCACTTCTGTGCATGAAGAGATGCCTACAGAAGTGTTCCTGACAGGGCTTTTCAGTGGCCAGGAACGGGAGGACCACATCACCCTTGCCCATAGAATGATGGGCGAATCATAGCACATTCACAGAGAACAAGCACCAATAGCCACAGGATGCACTGTCACCAAAGGCCATGCTGTGGGTGACCCACACGGGATGGGACAAAGTGCTGATTACAGGGCAGAGGTCAGCACGGTAGATGCTGGTGTGTGGGGGCATCCGTGGGCACGAGGGCCCTGCTGGGGGCTGGGCTGTACCGCATCCCCCCGATGGGGGGCAGCTCGGACTTACCTGTAGGGCACCTACCATCTATGTAGCTTCCTGTGTGCAACATCTACCTCAGGAGACTAAACTAGCAACAGCTCACCGCATGCCAGACACAATGCTAAGCTCTCTCCAAAAGTCTCCATCCTACCCGTCCCCAGCCCAACAGCGGACAGGAGAGCGGGGTTTGGGACAGAGGGAAATCTGTATGTCCCTGTTGCTCTGGGTGATATTTAACGTGTTGGGTGATGTTCAGTCTGTCCAAGTCAGTATCACTTCTCTCCTGGGATGGCGTGACCTGGCACACAGTGTCCCGATTCAAAGGATACCCTTCATGTAGCGTGCCAGACTGAGGGCTGCTGCATTCAGGAAGGGGGACCCCCTATTAAGGGTAAGGGTGCACAGCAGGTGAAGTGATGTGTTGGAGAACCTGGTGGATCTGGGGGCTGGGGGTATGCAGAGGTGGGGACCCCCCCCACCAGCCCCGGCACAGCAGGACCTTAGAAGACAGCTGTGAAGGCCCAGAGGCCGCACTCACCCTTCCCGATCTGGATGAAGCCCAGCAGAATGATCAGGGCTAGTGCCAGGAGTTTAGCCGCAGCGAAGGCATCCTGGACCCGGGTGGCAGCCTTCACGCTGTAACAGTTCACGGCCGTGAGCAGCACTGTGGAGACAAGGCAGCGAGTGAGTCGCACTGGACAGACAGATGGTCAGCATGACACAGGGGCAGGCTGAGAAGAAACCAGCCCCTGTGGTGGGGTCTCCTCCTCCGGGACTTGTTTTGTTAAACTTGACAGCAATCCAGGCCCAAGGTCAAAGGCTAAGAATCACAGGCTCCTGAGCTGTGGTTGCAGGTGCCCTTGGGCTGTCACAAAGGATTTTTTTTTAATGAATAAAGTTCACTCTCCTAAGGGACCAACAATCAACACAGCTCCTTCCCCTCTTCCCCCACCCTCCACACCCCTGAGTTGAGCTGAGCCTATCTTAAGAATGTAGGTTAAAAGCTAACCTGCCATTTGGAGCAGGACTGCATTCACCTCTTTGCACCCACTCAACATTTACCATAATGTATTGGGTTCACACACAGCCTACCAAACTTCTTGAAGGTGGGAAACTCTTTCTTCAGAGAGAATCTTTTAGAACCTCCCAGAGTTAACAGGTGAGTGAGGTTCCCTGCTAGCACAAATCCATGTGACAAGCCAAATGGTGGGACCACAAACACTTGAAATGGGGGTTGAAAGTGAATGCGACAGCCTCAGGGCCAAGGAGCAGCCACACTCGGGTGGTCCCAGCTGGTACAGGAAACCACAGTTCTACTGCTGTTGGGACAGCATACCCTGAAACGGAAAGTTGCACCAGTCACAGGTGGCTTGACATCCCCCATAAGACTGACAGTGCAGGGTGGGGAGAGGAAGGTAACAGTGGAATTCCCTCTTCCTGGGCTTCTTGGGAAGCGCTTCCAGTTTAGAGATCTCTGGTCCGACATGCCCAGTGGCTGGGAGCCAGGATGAAGAGGACTTAAAGAGCAAGCCCAGGTTCCTTCCTGGCACCGGATGAATCCCCGGGAGCCTCTGCAAAGCGAGAGGGCGGGTCTGAGGTCCCTTGGCTTTTCTGAGTCAGCCTCCCATTTTTTTTTTATGGTTGAGTGACAGTCCTGATGCAACCGCCCCAGGCCCCTCCTCTCAAGGCACACTCAGCTTTCCCAGTGCAGCAAGAAGCCTGGAGATTGCATCACTCCATTCACTGCCACTGGGAGGCGGGGCAGGCGGGAAGGCGCAGCGCAGGCAGGCAGGCAGGCAGGCAGGCAGGCAGGCAGGCAGCCGCTCTGCCGCCACCAGCCCCAGGGCAAGCCAGGTGGCCCCAGGGCAAGCCGGTCCTCTCCTCACCTCGGCCCTCGCTCCAGAAACCACAGCAGCACTGCTGGCGCCACGTGCAGCCAGCTCTGGCTGTCACCTCTGCTCAATCACCCCAGTTGGGGTCTCTCCCCTGCACGGTGGGCAGGGGCAGGGCAGGACCCTGAGGCTCCTGGAAGGGGAGATAGCTTGCCCAGAGAGCCCCCAGCCTGTGGGCTCTTCTCCTGCCATGGTCACTGACACAGGGAGTGGGACTTAGTTGTCACTAGGGTGAGAAAGAGGCCCCCCTCCTCTGACACCCCAATGCCCCTCCAAAGATAACAGAGGGCACACACCCTGCCCATTCCAAGGTCCAACCCAGCTGTTCCCGCCAACAAGGGCTGAGCCCCGCCTGTCAGAGAGCCACTCTGCACTGAGGCACTCTCTCCCCGAGTGCAGGACCATTTCAAGACATTAAAAATGTCCAGACTGTGAACCAGCAATGGGCTGATGGCCCACGGTCTGGAAGGGAAAGGAACCAGCTCACAGAACAAAGGGGACTTTATAATATTTGTTCCTTTCTAAAGAGAACCAAAATGCATGATGTAATTTTAATTTTCATTGACTTTGGCCAATGGGTCAACACGTACTTTACTGCTCTCATGGTGTTCCTTTTTAAAAACAATTTCAAAATAAAATAGAATCTGAAGTAAATAGGCGAATCCATCGGGACTCAGTGTCTTTCAGCCTTAGTGAAAGCAGTCTAGGGAGGGAGGGGTCGGTGGGCTGGCTTTGCAGCCCAGCTTCCCTGCTTTAAGCTCCACCATTTGGACAAAACGCCCAGCCCCTCTGAGCCTGTTTCCACATCCGCGAGACGGGGACTGATGGGCACAAGGGGAGGTGCTGGGCATGCACAGATGTAAGGAGGGCTTGCTGCTGTTGTCACCATGGCTACTAACTCACAGCCCCTCCAGGAAGGCAGATGAGGAGAAAGTATTGATACTTGTGCCACATGCAGTTGGGGAGAGAAAGCAGCCCACCAGGGCACAGGCCCACCAGCACCAGCAGGCTGATAAAGATGGGTGACTGTCAGGAGGGCACCTGGCTAGAAGCCAGCCCTCTCCAGGGTCCCCTGTGCCAGCACCCCCAGATAAGCATGGCTGTACTCTCAAATGGTGACAGCTGGGGTGAAGGAGATAAAGCCCAGAGCCCCCAGGAGAGGAGGCATCTCTGTGCTGGATGATGCTGGCTCGTTCCACAGCCCTCCTTCAGGTCTGCCCCCTTCTTCGTCCTGATGTGCCAGCCCACCCAGCTGGTCAGCAGGGGCACCCGGCTCCACCTCAGCAAAGGAGCCGGGCTCCCAGGGCTGAACTGCAAGGGCACCATCCCTCTGCTAAGGGGGCTGCTGCCCTCCTTCTTCCGTGGTGGCTCTACCTGAACCCCCATCCTCATGTTCCCTATGCCCCAAGGGCCCGAAGTGCTGCCCAGTGGAAGCCCTCTTGGCTGGGCCTCCTGCTTTTGTCCCTTGGCCTCAGGGGACACCTGGTTACAGTTAAAGCCCAGCTGTGAGGTCCAGCTCCAGTGCTGGCCCGACTGGGTGACCTGGTTCAGATCGGTCATCTCCAGACTGCAAGGGGAGACCATCCCCGAGGGCCGAGGACTAAGGACACTGGCCAGGCACAAACTCACTGACACACCACAGCTCCTCCCCTGGATCTGTTATTGCTCAGGACCCCTCCCCGATCCTGAGCGTGGTGGCCGTGGAGGTCTCTGCTCACTAGTGTGGCTCAAGACACCCCCCTCTCTGCTTCCCCATCTGGGGGGTGCTTTCTACATGAGGTTTGAGAGTCCTTGATAAAAGGGGTCAATTCTTGGGGCAGAGGCAGTCCTGGACCTACGAGCAATGCTTCCTCAGCAGAGGTGGGGCTCGGCTGAGGGGGACTGGCTGGGAGGGGCCGAGATGCCAGGCACATGAGCATCGTTTGACCCAGAGCTCGGCAGCAAGCCCTGAGATACAAAATGCCTGTCAACCTCTGTGACTGAAGCTGGTGGGAGACCCGAGATCAGGCAAATGGCCAGCCTGCTGACTTGGACATCTCGGCACTCACCAGGCCCTGGACTGAGCCCTGACTACGGGTGGGCTTGCTCCTAGGATGGAGGCCAATGACCACGCACAGGATGGCGCGACCCAGGAGCCTGGGAGAGCTGACACCAACTGGACTGACCGCTGAAGGGGCGTCCAATCACTGTGGGTTCTTGTCCTGCCTTTGCCTTATTCACCTAAATCCACCTGGCGCATGAGGACCCAGGTGGTTCCCCAGGAATCACCTTTGCTGGGCCCCGAGAAGACGTGTGTCAAGGCCGCCAGCCTCACGCCAGGATACACTAGAACCCTGAGCAGCTCAGGTTGACGAGGGCTCCAGACCTCATCTCTACTGCTGGCCACTGAGGGAAAAGGAAGCAGTTCCCAGGAGCAGGGATTTGTTCAGGTGGGACCCTGATCTACCCAGGAGCAAATCGAGAGACTGCCACCCACAGGTGAGGCAGGACTCCATTCACTGATTTCTGCAAAAAGGTATCACTACTAGGCCCTGACTGGTGTGGCTCAGTGGGTTGGGTGTCATCCCACCAACCGAAAGGTCACTGGTTGATTCCCATTCAGGGCACGAACCTGGATTGCAGGCCAGGTCCTCAGTAGAGGTGTTCAAGAAGCAATTGATCAATATTTCAATCAATGTTTCTCTTGTACATCAAAGTTTCTCTCCCTCTTTCTCTCTCCCTTCCTCTAAAAATAAATGAATGAAATCTTGCAAAAAAATAAATAAAAGATATCACTAATAGACCAGCATCACATTTTCAAATTCCCCGTGAGCAGCCCAAGAACATGTGCTTTCCTAACGTTTCCATCTTGGACCAGGGCTGGGTTATGCCCAACCACAGAGTTCAGCCCAGCCCAGCGTGCAGGTGCCGGCGAACGTCTGCAACAAGGCTGGCACATTCATTTCCAAACACGCCAGAGACAGCTTAGTCAACTCTGAAATGCACTGACACCGAGTCCGAGGGTGAGCCGGAAACCCCACGAACAGCAACTTCTCTGTTTTACTGGTCTCATGGGAAGTAAGAGTCCTGTAGAAAAGAGTCCAAAGGACCCCTAAACCCAAGAATAGACAGAACGGACAGGAAGGAGGCCCATCCCCTGGCTCTGAAACCTGAGGGAGTTCTAACATGCGGTGTGACCTTGGCCAGGTCACTTAGCATGTCTGATCCTGTTTCCTCATCCAGTAAATAAGAATACTGCAGCCTGCTTTGTGGGTGAGCAATGCAAACACACCGTCTGGCACCACATCGAGGATTACTATTCATCGGACTGGTCATCGCTAGTGTGAAGATCTGTTAAGAACAGATGAAGCTGTGTGTGCAGGGGTCTCAGCAATTAGGAGTCTCCACCACTGGCATACATGCATACATCTGTGGACAGAAACCCCACCTCCTCCCTAAACCCTCTGTTCCTCCAGCACTTATGCTAGAAGAAATAAAGAAGGAAAAGAAAAGAAAACCTGTAGTTACTGTACCTGAGGGGTGGGAGGATACATGTAGTACTCAACCCTCATTTGACAGCTGGGGTAAAGACAGCTCAGAGAGGCTGTCCAACATGCTGAAAGTCACACAGCACTCATCAGGAGAGCAGGGTATGCTCAGGTCTCCTGGCTGCTCATCCAGGGGCCTCAACCCTGGCTGCCCCTGGGTTGAGAAGCTCCACCACAGCTCCCTGACTTGTACGGTGCTTCACTTCGCTAGGTCACAGAGGGGACCTGGGCATCAGTCCTAATCAGGTGACTCCAAGGTGCAGCCAGGGCTAAGACCCACCGATGGGGGCAAACCTCATACTGCCCCACCCAACATGAGCATGCCTGAGATACAAGTCTACTGTGTGCCCTCAAAGGGGGCGGGGTGAGGGGCGACTCTGTCCCGCATATCTGAACCAGGCTGCTGTTACGACGTAGGGCCTTGAACAGGTGCCTGTTGCTTTCTGGGCTGAGGGTTTCTCGTTTGGGACTCACAGAGAGCAGTGACCATGAGTGCCTGCTCCAAGCACCCTGGGCTGCAGGCCAGGCCCCCCAGCTACTCTGCCTGCATGCCCCCTTTAGGCACGGAGCCTGAACTGAGCTATAGAACATGTTCACATGTATCTCCCTCCTACTGGGTGAGACTACTCTAGGACAGGGCCCAGTCCCCATTCTGCTCCACAGACCCTGGCCCAACACTCCAGTACAGGGTCTTCATATGGACCTGATGGCGCTGGACTCCACGGAGCCCTGCCCCCTGAAGAAGAGTGAAGGCTGAGAGCCCCTCCATCATGTCCTGTGGAGAAACCCCTCCCTCTACCTGTACAGGACACGACACCCCCATTTACCTGTGACCAGGCCAGACACCGACCCTCATGTACCTCTGTGCCTCAGCAGTGATGAGCTGAACCTCTTGTCCCCACCGATCCATCGAAACAAAATGCTCCTGCTCTGGCTGGTGTGGCTCAGTGGACTGAGCACCGGTCTGTGAACCAAAGGGTCACCAGTTGGATTCCCAGCTGGGGCACATGCCTGGGTGCCACACACAACTCATCTTTTCCCTTAGCTCTGAGGGGGTCTCAACGCTCTCAGACCCATATCGTACAGGTGCAAGTGTGTAGGGCACCCAGACCCATCAGAAGTGGCTCCGGCCAGGCCCCACCATCTCCGGCCACTGCACTCAAAGTACCTGTGGCCTCCTTTCCACACCTGGAAGAGTCATAGCTCCTGGTCCCTCACTATTCCCCTCGCTGGGCACATCTGCTCTGTCACGTTTAATTCCTGGACAGTCCCTCTGACATCTGACCATTGCTGGTGTGATGGTCAACTCACACATCCTCTGAGGGCACAGCCTACCCACCCCACCCCTGTCCCACCCTGCCCTGGGCTCGGAAACACGGGCCCAGAGAAGCCAAGCACCTGCCCATGTCCCATAGCCTAAGTCACTCAAAGAGCTTGAAGGACAGAGCTAGGGCCCTGCTCAGGCCTTCTGCATCAGCCCTGGCCATCCAACTGCATGGGGCAGACAGGGTCCCCCAGGAAGAAACCAGGTGAAGACACAGCCCATGTGAGTGCCAAGGGCTGAGTCCTGTGCTGGTGGTCATGGGCAACTCATACAGACCCGGATACTGTGCTAGGCTGGTCATGGGGTCACAGTGGGCCATGGGGCTCATGCCTGCAGGAGATGGCCGTGGTTCTGTATTGGCTACCCTTTGAGCAACTTACAGATGATCAAGTCTCAGCAGCGACAGATGTCAGCCAGCAACCATGGTCAGAGTGACTCAGAGCACAGATCTGGTTGCCTGTATCATGCTCGCAGAGCCTGAATGGGAAGTCAGTGCTAATTCTTCACATAGCAGGCAAAACCCACTAGGGGAGGGGTGGGTTCCACCCTAAGAAATGCGCTGTCTGGGATCTCCCAGTCTCCAGAGCAAGGGCAAGAATTCAGTCCCCTGCCAGAACTGAGGAAAGAGCTGGGTGGGGTCCTCCCACCATGATGTAGATGGGACCCCAACCTTTGGTGCCAAAAAGCTGCCGGACTGGGCAGCAGTCCTTTTGGTGGGGACAGGACAGGGCAAAGCCGAGGGGTGGGAACAGGTGCACTCTGGGCCACTCCCCTGGCAACAGTCCTGACAAGGGCCTGGAAGGTGACACCGACCAGGGGTATAGAATCACACGGCCCCTGCAGTCCCCAGCACCTGCTGTGAGTCATGGAAGGAGGGAACAGGAACTGGAGGCCAATGTGGCCACAGGACAGGGCCCATGGCCACTGGGCTGCTGCAAGCCAAGGCGTGGCTATTGGCCTCCCCTGCCCTGGAAGCTCATTTGCCATGTGATTTCGATAGAAAGACGAGAAGTGTGTAAGGAGTCTGGCGCCCCACAGACGGGGAGAAGCACTTCCCAGGAATGCAGCATATGGACGAACCTCAGACCTACGTGTCCTTGCTCTGCCAACCAGATGTCTGGACGTGGGATTGACACCATTCCAGACTCCTGGCACCCACCACACTCTCCACAGACTTGGTCATGTGTCCCCATGCTGCTGATGACTAAAAGCAGTTGAGTGTGGAGGTGAGTGCACAGTGTACAATCCCAGCCCACCTCTGCCTCAGTTTCCCCAGCTATAACATGGGAATGACAACACTGATTTCACAGGCTGAGGTACAGAACATGTGGGAAGGGGAATCCAAGCACATCAGCCAGAAAATGTCAGAACTGTTTCTGATCAGGGCCCCTCCTGGGGGTAGAGGGGGCTTTCGAACTGGCCAGGGTCTTAGGGGGCCTGAACACCCTATGACCACACAGTTTGGAGCGAATGTGCCTGGTACACATTTCCGGGCAGAGCCTGCACATTCCATGGGATTGTCAAAGTGGGCTGTGACCCAGGGAAAAAGCGTTTGAAGTGTTTCCCCACACCTACCACCTCCCTGGGGGTCGAGGCAGGTCGGGGGGAAGCGGGGAGTTCAAACATAAAGGGTCGGACAGGACTCAGCCCCAGTCCTGTGACTTGGCCTGACTCCCTCCAGCAGCCAGACCACTTTCATGTCTGGCAGGCAAGTTGGATTTTAGTGCTAATCACTGGGCGGTTGTCTTCACTGAGCTCACGACTTATGACTCTGGGTTTGCCGGCTCCTTGGAAACACCCAGGAGCCTTTGCCTTACACATCAAGGGGCTCAGCCCTGGTGGCTGGCAGGCTGCTGGACACCTAGAAGGTCTGGTTGGAGTCATGAGGACAGTGGTGGACACATCGTCTGGGGTCCCACACACTCCAGAAGCAGGACCATCATCTGGAGCTGACGGAAATGGGCCAGGCAGCTAGAAGGATAGGGAATTAGGGGGTGCTGTTATGGTCTCCCCTCTCCCTCTCTGGGCATTCCCCCAACTGACCAACTTACCTGCAAGTCAGCTGGCTACAGCTCAGATACCAAAGCTGCACCTCATCTATGCCCAAGAGGAGCTGACAGCAGGTTGACACTGCTCCCCACCCCCACCCCCGCCCCGTGGCCAGCAGGGCTGACATGTGCACGCTGAGCATCTCATCTGCTCAGACCCCAGCCAGAAACCCTGGCACACACCTGTGGCTTTCCTCTCCTTCTCTCTACCCTTTCTCTTCTTCCTTCTGTTCTCTAAACCAGAAAAGAGCAAGTTCTAGGGCAGCTTGAGATGTTACAAGTAAATACCAGACAGAGGGCAGTGTGAAGAATAAGCCACAGCCACCATGTGCCTGAGTCCCGAAGTGCAATCATTAAGCCCACCATGGCCTAGAGTCTTCTCGGACACCCGGACAGGGCGTCGTCAAATCCCTACTTCACACAGGTGTGAACTGAGTCTTACAGGTCCCGGTGAGCCTCTCAAAACAGAACCCCGGGTCTGTCCACGTGCAGTGTAGGCTCTACCTGACACGAGGAGAAAGTATTTCAGGTCGTGGGTTCTCAGAGGAACAACAGCTAAGGTTCCCCCACCCCCAACCGTCCCCCACACTCCACCCAACTAGGATGGAGAAAGAGGAGGGTGAGCAAGCCGTGGTCTGCTGTAGCCACTTCCCTGACACCTACATGTCCTGGGTGGGCGTGAGCGACCGCAACTCAGACAGGCCCCAAGTCTTTTGCACAACTCAACGGAGGGAGAGGCGGACCCATTCAGATCCCTTCTGAGAGCTTCTCCCTTGAGATAAAGGACCAATGAGGCCACAGCTCTTTCCACACCATAGCCCCTCTCACATACAAGACCCTGCCTTGGGCTGGCCCTCGTCTGTGCCCCTAGCCCAGGCCCCCAGCAGAGTCCTCTCCAGACATTTTACAGAGAAAGAGGCCTTGGAAGGAGGGATAAACTGATTTCAGCAACTGCTAACAAGTTTTCACTAAGCAATAAATAATCCATATAAACCTAGTCATAAATCAGATTCCCCACAGCCATTAAAGAGTTATGAATCCAGCCTCTC
Organism: Glossophaga mutica; assembly: GCA_039655065.1. NCBI lineage: Eukaryota > Metazoa > Chordata > Mammalia > Chiroptera > Phyllostomidae > Glossophaga > Glossophaga mutica. Next base: position 30,793,053 of record CM077315.1, read on the forward strand.
ACCTTTTTGACTCATTAATAAGATGAAAACACCAGATCCGTGCTACGAATGGGCCCATGTCAGCATTTCTGTCAGACCTAAGAAAAAGGGTTTTCTCCCCATTTATTACTGTCCCTAGGATCCTTCTAAGCATCAAGGCCATTTCACAGCACAATTATTTTTAAGTCTTACAGACTTCGTTAATTATAGAATCATAAGTTTTTGATCTGAAATGGATTTTTATAAATCCTCACTCGAGAATATATTTACTGATTTTAGAGAGTGAGGAAAGCAGGGAGGGGGTGGACAGAGACAGACAGACAGACAAACCTCTAATGCCTCCTGGACATGCCCCGAACAGGGATCAAACCCACAACCTTGCAGGGGTGTCCAAACTTTTGGCATCTCTGGGCCACACTGGAAGAAGAGCTGTCTTAGGCCACACATTAAATACACTGTGACATGTAATCACAAAAAACATCTCATAACGTTTCAAGTAAGTTCATGATCTTGTGCTGGGCCACATTTATAGCCATTCTGGGCAGCATGTGGCCGACAGGCCACAGGGTGGACACCCCTGGTCCAGGATGATGCTCCAGCCAACTGGGCAAGCGGGCTAGGGCTCACAGCACAGTTTTTTTAATGAGCAGAAGGAAACTGTTGCGGGATATTCCCAGGGGACTGAAAAGATCAGCCAGCAAAACGAGAACTATACGCCAGAACACACCACTGGGAAGAGTGGCGCCGGGGCTGAGGGCCACCCCGGGGCACATGCCTGCAGGGACGTACTCCAGGAAGAAAGTGGTGCAGGGCCCCCTTTTTCTTCTTAAGGAACAATTCTGAACCCGACTTTTGTTCAATAATTACGGAACACTCAGGAGCTTTCTGTGACTTTTCTGCGGGAACTCCCACTGCCTTCTCAGAAGTCCACTCCTTGGACGACCGTGACCTTTCACTGCACTGGATGACAGCAGCCACGCCAGCCCGGTAGGCAGAGTTCTGCCACCCTCGGACCGCCCACAGCTCTCTCCAGACCGAGTAAGGCTCTAGACTAGTGCTTGCTCTTACAGATGACACATCCCTCTGGATTACTGAAAATCCTCTTTCCATCAGAAAAAGTCACACACAGACACACACATGCACCACACATTCACACAGGTGGGTCGAAGAAAAAGAGCTTTGAAAGCTGATGCACACATGGAAAACGTCACCTCACCCCTACCAAAAAGGGACCTATCGGCATGACCGGCACCACTGGGCGGGCAATACCAGAGCACAAGTGACCTACAGTGTCTCCACTGCAGCCCTCTAGAATCTATGAGGATTTACCTACTAAACCCAAAAGTTTTAAAAAGGGATCCATTTTTAAAGACTAGAGAGGGGACCCTTTAAAGATACGATCAATTTCGTTACATTGACCGCTCAGACCGCTCAAACATGATATCGTATCTAACGATGATGAAAATCAGGCAATTAAAATTCTCCTAATGACAAAACAACCCAACAGAGTTGCCTTGTCTTTAGAGGGGCTTTTCCTTAGCCAGTCCAATGCACCATCCCATGAAACCCTCATCTTCAAGTCCACCGGAAGCCAGAGGCTCTCCCATTCTGAGGCACATCAGCTACTGCCATAATTACTCCTGTTGTGGACCCAGGTTTTTAAAGCTGAGATTCACGTCACTGATCTACCACCCCACCCCCACCCGCCCCCTCGAAAGGCAAATACTGCCCCTTCACCTGGCATGGCTGCCTATCAGGGTCTCAGGACAGTGTGAGATCTCAGCAGGCAAACGGCTGTGCGGAGTTCTGCCTTCTGGATACGCCATTTCTGGAGCATGTCTTAGAGTTCTAAAACACCTGCCCCCAGCCCCAATCGATGTGGTTCAGTTGGTCAAGGAACGCACGCAAAATGAAGGGTCACCAGTTGACTCCGGTCAGGGTGCATGCCTAGGCTGCATGTTTGGTACCAGTAGGGGGTGTGCAAGAAGGCAACCAATGGACGTTTCTCCGTCTTTCTCCCTCCCTTCCCCTCTCTCCAAAGAATAAATACATATATTATTTTAGAAAATGAAAAATAGCCCTGGCTGGTGTGGCTCAGTGGATTGAGTGCCGGCCTGTGAACCAAAGGGTCACCAGTTTGATTCCCAGTCAGGGCACATGCCTGGGGGCCAGGTCCCCAGTTGGGGGTGTGCTAAAGGCAACGGATAGATGTATCTCACACATGGATATTTCTCTCCATCTGTTTCTCCCTCCCTTCCCCTCTCTCTAAAAGAAAATATGTAAAATCTTAAAAGAAATAAAATACAATAATTAATTAAAAAACCACCTGCCCCTGTAGCACAGGGAGACTGATGCAAGAACCTCAGCGCACGTGCCCCACCAGCCCAGCAGAACCAGCAGGCACGGCCTGGCAGAAGCCACTTCCGGTAACTCCACAGCTAGCACCCAAAACCATGAATGTACTCTGCTATTTCTGTACTTAAATGCATGACTGAGATTTGGGCAAATCTTCAAATTAGGTGGCAGCTCTGAAAGCAGGACAGACATTTCCATCTTGCAAGCCTCCCTTAGGTTGGCCAAGAGGCGGAAAAACTGCCCATAGCTGAAAAGAAATGAAAATCACATGGCATTTGGTACAAATGACTTCTTTTCTGAGACCCGATAAGAAAACTGTTTTGCAGAGCAGCATTTTCCCCCAGTCTGGTTCACTCTCAAGTGAAAAACATACCAGGCCAATGCCCATCAACACACTAACACTGTCGTGTGGAGGAGAAACCTTTCCAATGAAGGGGAACTCGGCCTGACCGCTGCTGGACCTCCATCCAAGCCAAAACAGAGATTACTTCCTATAATCCCCTCAGAGACTACCTGACCCTTTCCCAATGTCACCGGGCAAGTATGTAACATGTTTTCCTCTTTTCTGGGGCGGGTCACACCCAAGTTCCCCAATCACCCCACCCTCTCCTATACAATTCCTTAGCACAGATGATAGCCATGTTGTCTTGCCAGTGTCCAAGATGTAGCTCCTATGTGAAGTGAAGTTCCCTTAATAAACTCTCAGTGTAATGATGTTGTCAGCCTTTCTTCGGTCTCTGGTGCCCAGGAAATTTTATGTAACATGCATCCACCAACAAACACACCAGGACCGTGCCCACCAGCCACTGGGACCAAGACCGTCAACACACTGGGATCACACACACGACATACTAATACCATATCCACCAACATGCTAGGACCATGTCTACCAATACACTAGCACAGTGCTCACCAACATTGGGACCATGGCTGTCTGCACAACTTGGGGCCCCCGGACCTACCCAATACACACAAATTTAATCTACAGTGAAGTAGCCTTCTTTTGCAATCTTCAGGAGATTGGTCACTGCTCCCCACACACAATTGTATTACTGTGTTCAGTTTTTTGGTTTTCTGTCTTTTTTTTTTTTTTTTTTTGGTATGAGTCAGCCTTTGCCGATTCCTGATAAGGTGCTTTGGAGAGGAGAAATGAATGGAAAAAAAAAATTAACCACAATGTATCTCCGTAAGCAGCACCTGGGGAGCTCAGACAAGAAATTCGGATAGGGTTACCGTGGGGAGTGGACCGCCCACAAGGCGCGGGGGCAGGAACCCTGCTGTACCACTGCGGATTTTCTATCGTGACGTGTAAATGAGTGGATGAATGAAACGCACGTGGGTTCTGGGACCAGTAACCTTAGCCTAGAACCGCGGGGATGGTCTGGGGATGCAAAATGGCATTGAGGTGCAGGGATGGACAGGACACGAAGACAGCCGCGGGGGTGGTTCGGGGGTGCGGGATGGCCGGGGGACGCCCCCCGCCCCGCGGGCCAGGTTCCGTGCCGATACTCACGCACGCAGAGGCAGGCCACGAGCTTAGCGGCCTCCTCGGGCACCGGGCAGGCAGGGAAGAGCGGCTTGAGCAGGTAGGTGGCGAAGACAAGTGCCACGATGTACTGTGAGGAGGGTCGGATGATAAGCAGCTCTATCCAGAGCTTGAGGAAGGCGGGCAGCGAGCCGTAGACTTCCAGCATGTAGGCATAGTCACCGCCGGATTTGGAGATGGTGGTGCCCAGTTCGGCGTAGCAGAGAGCGCCCACGATGGAGAAAACGCCACACACGGCCCACACCACCAGCGACAGCCCGGGTGAGCCCGCCTCCTTGAGAACACCGGTAGGTGTCACGAAGATGCCGGAGCCGATAATGGTACCTACGATGATGGCCACACCGTTGAGCAGCGTAATGTTGCGCTGCAGGGTCACACCCTCGCTCTCCAAGCCACCCGAGCCTTCCGCGCGCCGCGATTCCAGCATCTGTTGTCGTGCTTGCTGTTCCTCCTCAGCCGCCGCAGGGGCCGCTGACGCGCGCCGCTTCGGGCCCATGCCCACCATAGCGCCGGGAGAGACCGCTCTCGCCCGACCACGAGGTCCGGGCCCAAAGGAAACCTCCGCAGCTCGGCGGCTTTTGTGAATCTCTGACCCCGCCCCGGCCCCGGCCCCGCCCCTCCCCGCCCCTGCTGCACCGGGTTGGCCAGCCCGCACACCCGCCCTCGCGGCACAGCCTCGCCCAGGTGCAATCCAGTGACTACGCCTCGCCTGTGTCTAAAACAGGTATGGGCCACACGTGGTTCAGCCGTAGTGTATCTGTGGCTCCCAACGCGACCCCGGGGCCCTTGCTTTCCGTCTGGTTCTGAACGCTACTCCGCGGTTGGTCGGCCCCGATTCCACCTTGCTCCCAGACTGGCAGCAGGCGGTGCAGCAGGGCCGACCCGGGGCCACGGCGCAGGAATGGTGGGATTTCAGGTGACTCTGGGACTCAGAGGAGGCCTGCCTATTCCCTGGAGGGCGCCCAGGCTCAGCGGGGCACGGGCTTCCTTTCTATGGGTTGCAGTAATAGTCTCCCACTGTCCTGGAGGAAGAAGAGGATCCAAACGACCCCTCCTAGGGGAAGCTCGTGGTTCAGCTGGGGCCTGGGGTACTGAATCAGATTTCAGTAGTGAGCCAGATTCTGAAAGTATACGCTGAGCTTGTTTGTGAGCACAGAAGTTTCCACTTATCCCAAGGGGCATCTCCCTGCCCTTGGGAGAAATGGGAAAGAGCAGCATTCAGAGCAGCTTTCTGGGGCACACACTTTGAAAAGCAGTGACAGGCTTTTGGGAAACCAGAAATTTGCATAAACTCAGTTAAATTGATAAAGGAGAACCTTGAGTACTCCACCCAAAAATCTACCTTGGAAATTCAAGGAATTTTAAAGGCAGGCTGCAGGTAAAGGGCCTTTGACCTATTCTTGAAGAATGTGAGAGGCGCCTTAGGTAAGAAGGGCAGCCAGGTAGTCAGAGAGGAATGCCCAGTCACGCCCACCTGGAAGATGTTGAGGTAATAAAACACAATCTGCCCTGGCTGGTGTAGCTCAGTGGATTGAGGTACCGAAGGATCGCGGTTCGATTCCCGGTCAGGGCACATGCCTGGGTTGCCAGGCCAGTTCCCGTCAGGGGACATACAAGAGGCAACCGCACATTGATGTTTCTCTCCCTCTCTCCTTCCCTTCCCCTCTAAAGGTAAATAAATAAAATCTAAAAGGAAAAAAAAAAAAACTTAACACAATCTCTCCTCTCTTCTCACTGTCCTTTCCGATGCAGGCTGTGGGGCAGGAGGCTGGCCTGCAAAGGTCAAGCAAACTTACTGAGCCCTTGCTGGGTACCAGGCACTGTGCTGAGCCCTCGGAGCGCAAATTCTTATTTAATAGAGTAGGTGGTACTATTAGAGCCGTTTTGTAGAGGAGGAAACAGGCTTAGTAGAGTGATGTAACTTTGACCAGAAAGTGAGCTGGAACCCCCACCCTTCTACTGACCCCAGACACCTATGTGTACTTCTACAAGGTGGCAGTCATTCTGCCACCCTTTTCCTGCAGTTTATCCACCTCTAGACTGTTAAGTTTCTGTCATTCATAGCAGCTAAGACTTGGAAATCTCAGAATGGACTTTGGTTTCACAAGGAAGGGCATCATTTAAGGCCAGGTCCCAAGCACCTCCGCCAGGGTTCACACAGCCAACACCTGCAGGGTGTACCCCTGTCCTGGCCATCGCACCAGGCCCCAGGCACACAACAGTGAATGCCACCTCCAGTAAGAGAGAGAGGCGATCAACAATCACACACAGAAATGTAAAATTACAGCCGTGATAGCTAAGAGGGCTACAAGGGCCCAGAGAGCCCATCAGAAGGAACCTGCTTTCCTGGAGTGAGCATTAACAAGAGAGCTGGAGAGAACACAGGCGCACTTGGAATGTCAGCCCCTGCCCTGCAGGACCCCTGGGAAGTTGCAGATCTTAATAGCTGGAAGGGTGATAACATCCCCGGACAATTTTCAAGATCTCACAGGATCCCAAGATCCTACTGCTTCGCCACCGCTGCCGACTGGTTTTCATATAACATCCTAGATTTCCTCCTGCAAATTTGCTTTGATTTACACGTATCTTGACCTCCAGAATCTCCTCACCCCATATCAAAGACTGAAATCTGAGGAAAGAGTGCCATCTACTGGTGATCAGTAAGGAGCTTTTTGTTCAGACATTCTCAGCACTGGTGAGTAGTTTATTCCTGGAAGTTGTGTCATTTATTCTCACCAAGGCTGGAGAGAATATCTTGAATATTTCTGTAGGGGAAAATTTGGGAGCTTCTGTTGAAAGCTTTAAAACCATGTGTCCTGTCTAGCTAGTAATTTCACTTTTAGGAATTTCTCTAAGGAAATAAGAAGTGTGCTGTGTTTTGGCTGTGTACATGATTGCTTATTACAGCTTTAAAATGTAATAGCCAACACTGGAAATAAGCCAAACACCCAACAGATTTGCTGTGGTAAATGTCACTATATCCACATGGTAGAATACAGTATAATCATTAAAAATCAAGATATAAAATAATCTTTGCTGAAAAAATATGTTCATGATATATCATGAGTGAAACAACGGGGTATAACACTCCAAGGCTCCATTTGGTGGACTCTTGGGGTGCTTTGGCTGAGCTGGGACCCCATGTTCATTTTTTGAGATCTGGGAAAGCTGCCATTTTGTGGGAGCGAGCAGTAATTTCTCAAGTATAGGGTGTAACTTTGGCCTTCTAAGAAGGCATGTTTCATCTTGGGACAGGAAGGCCTGGTTTTGAAGAAGCTGAGCTGCCCTGGAGGAAAATGTCCATCACACTTCATTCAGGCAGAGCTGCATCTGGAGGGGTTGTTGTGTGAAGTCCCAGAGGCTCTGGGGTCACCTGAGGAGAGAAGAACTTGCCACAGGCCCTCCAGCTGCCAGAAGACAGGCTGGAGGTCAGGCCGGAGGAGTGGCTGCCCTTCAAGCTTTTTTCCGCCCATCTTCTGAGCTCTCGCCAATGATCTCCACACTGTCGGTGATCTTCGGATTCCTGAGGGCACCATGAGGGCCTTAGAGAAGGGTGTGTGGGGAGAAGGGTGGAGGTGATTCCAAGGTACAAACTCCCAATTACAAGCCAAGCAAGCCCTGGGGGTGGAGTGCACAGCATGGTGACCGTATGGCTAACCATGCCATAGTGTGCGTTTGAAAGTTGCTATGAGGGAATATCTTAAAAGTTCTCATCACAAGAAAAAAAAAATGGTAACTACATAAAGTGATAGATGTTAACTAGACTTACCATTTTGCACTATAAACGAATATGAGATCATTAGGTTTATATACCTTAAACTAGCACAATTTTATATGTCAATTATATATCAATGAAACTATGGGGAAGGAAAGGCGGAGGGGGATTTTATGGCAGCAGTACCAACCATGGGCTTGGAGTCAGGCTTTTTGAGTGCTCACCTGGACCTCACTGCGCACCAGCTGAAGGAAGCTGGGCAAACCCTATTCTTTGGGCCTCGGTTTCACTTGCTATAAAATGGGAGGAGTAGCAGCTACTACAAATGAACTTATATGTGTAAAGCACTTAGAACAGCATCTATCTCAAAAGAACTCAATAAATAGTAGCCAGTAGTGGTAGTAACAGTGTCTGTAAAATGGCTACAAAATTGGTTAAGTATATACCGAAATGGTAATAGCAGCCATCTTCAGGTGGTGGGGGGTTACGTATAGCAGGTCCTCCAATAACATTGTTTCCTTTTAACACTGATGAGATGCCGTAGGAACTTATCTCTTGTTTGTATCAGTTAGCTGGTGGTACAACTGGATTTGCTTCCAGTTGCAGAGCCTACGGACAACTTACCACACGTGATGTGAGGACTTGCTCTATGACGTTGTTCTTTTTTGTATCTTCCTGTTGTTTCTAAACTTTGTATGAGCATATATTCCCTGTACATTGTTAATCTGCAGGAAATCCACCCACAGAATACAAGAGCCGCCTTGTGGTTCTGGCTCCCTTTCTGCTGGAGCTGCACGTTACTCTCCTCACTATGGTTTGCGTCTCTTCCTTGGGGAAAGTGGGGCCCCATGGAAAGTCTCCCTCCTGGTCATCTGGCTTAGTCTCTGACTGCCATTTGTAAAGAGGGGCAAATTCTGATGTTTTGGGCCTTGGGAGAGAAGAAGTTTGGCCCCCTTGCGCAAAGAGAGTTGAATGGCCCTAGAAATCTTTAATCAGCAGAAGTGGATTGAAAGTCATCTCCAGGTGTGTTTCTCTTAAAGCAAGCCTGTTGTTTCTGTAGGTAAATAAAAGTTACAAAACACATTAGAATGGTTTTCTACCTGCAGACAGACCCTTTGCTCTGAGAGACAGTGGGCTCACTTTGTCTCACACAATTTAAAAGCCTTGCTTCCCATTCTGCATTGTACTTGTTTGTCAACCTTGAAAATAAAACAGCTAGTTATTTTACCAGCAAAAACAGGTTTATTTGGGAACAGCAGAGGAACGCAATTCAAGACGTTCCACAGAACAGAGAAGGGGAGCATTTTTTAATGGAGAAAAAGGAGGAAGTTGAGAGGAGTGGATATGAGCAAAAGTCCATTGGAAGAAAGCGAGAGTTCAGGGTGATGGTTGTTTCTCATTGGCTTGGCTATTGCTAGGTGAGGAGAAAATCTTCCTCCTCTCTGGGTCTGAGAAGTGAGCTTCTTTCTGTCCCAGTTTGTAGAGTGAGTTGTGATGGGTGGTACAATACATGTGTGAGAGCTTCCACTTTAGGGGACTCCACTTTGAATGAGGTTTTCCTTTGTTTATTTCCACATGTTCCTCGGCAACCCTGCATTTACAGTGGACTTAGATTGCATTTACCTAAATGCACGCAGAGTGACTAGTGGCCTGGCTTTAGAAGGAAGCTCCAGCAGTGTGACCGTGTGTCAGCCTGTGCTTCGGCTTCTACCTCTGTACAATGGGAAGTAATAGTACTTGTTTGAGGTTTAAATGAAATAAGGCAGATACAATATCTCACAGAGCAGAGAGGTTCACAGCTTGCCCTCTCTAACTGGGTTAAACCTGTGTCGTTGTTCTGTCTCCTTATAAGCAACCACACTAGAGCAGCAAGGTGTAGAGAGTTGGAAAGGGAGTAAAGCAGACAATTCTTTGTTTTTGCAATATAGTTTTCCCGATGCTCAAGGTTGTGGTTTTAATCACCCCCAGAAACTCAAAAGTGATGGCCTGAGTATTTATAACCCTGTTAGATCCTTGCTCTTCTTCTGTACTCATTCTTTTTCCCAGAAAGTATGTGCCTGATACATCATCGATGTGGAAGCTTGCCCCCATAATGGGGCTGCCCTGCCAGGGTTGTTCTAAGCCATATGGGAGGAATGTTTGTGTTCTTTTCACATAGCAAGTGTCCTTTTTTTCTCCTGGAAATTTATTTAAAAAAGCCATGCTTTTATTGTGCTCAGCTGCTCGTTTTTCCTGTCTGCATGCTTGAAAAGGTGGTGATGCCCTGGCTGGTGTAGCTCAGTGGATTGAGCGTGGGCCTGCAAACCGAAGGATCGCGGTTCGATTCCCAATCAGGGCACATGCCTGGGTTGCCAGGCCAGTTCCTGTCAGGGGACATACAAAAGGCAACCGCACATTGATGTTTCTCTCCCTCTCTCCTTCCCTTCCCCTCTAAAGATAAATAAAAATAAAATCTAAAAGGAAAAGGTGGGACCGCCCTTAGCAACATCCAAAATTAGGCTCTGGGTCCCAGCAGATGCAGGTGTCTCGCATGGGGGTTGGGAACAAATGTTCCCAGAATGTGCCACCCTGGCACGCAGATTATTTCAAACTAAAATCAATGAAAGCCCAACACACTAAAAAAGAATTTTTTACTTCCCCTCTTTCTTAAAGCAATTCAGATAGGACAATCTGCTTTGGGAAGGGAACCTTGGCATCAGCAAGCACCTTAAGCATTCCACCCTAGCATTAGTCAGGAAGCCTCCAAGCATGTTCACTACATCAGCCCCGTGCCCTTGTGCCAGAGTTGCCTAGCAAAAATTTACCGGCTGTGTGAGTTCAGGTCTAGAGGCAGATCGCCCATCCTCACTCCTGAAATATGAGACCCCTTTCATCCCTTTTCTGCATTGTTCAAAATGTCATATATACCTGAGGTAGCCTCACTGTCTTTGGAATTTTCATGCTTGTGCAACTTCCCTGGGTGCACTTATTAAAAATTTCATTTTCTCTTATTAATCTGCTGTGTGTTGTTTGAATTCTTCATCCAAAGTGGTAAGGGGAAAGTCTCCTCAGCCACGCCAGCCAGGAGCTTTACAGGCTGGGATGGTGCTGGCCTCGGGGACTGCTGCCACTGTGACAGTGGTTTCCGTCTGCCCTGTCACTCACTCACTCTGGTCTTTTTCTGCAGGGTTCCATAGAAGAGAGAAGTGGTGAGAGTCCTTTTTCTCTCTTCTAAATTTAGATTGGCAGAAAATATTTATGAAGCTAATTCTTGGGCCTCTTGACTCTTGGGTTTTCTTTATCGATCCTTTTCTGCAGAGATGGTCTTCTGCTCTCCCCTGTGCCTGGGCCTTTTATGCTGTTTGTCAGGAGAAGGAAGCGCCACAGGCAGAGACGCCCCATGAGCCTGTGGTTCAAGCCGGCCTCCCAGACTAATGCCTTTCAGACAAACTTGGCTGTGAGTCCCTATAAAAACTGAATGAGGTGGGGTGTCTTTTTCCATCTTGTTCTATGTCCTAAGACCTGGGCTTGGTGACCAGTGAAAATATTTTCTCCACCATCTGGAAGGTGCACTTACAGGCGCACCTGGTGGCCAATGGAATACAATAGAGCTCCGAGTGCCTCTGTCCAGCTGTGCCATCTCTCGGGGGAGTTTTCATAAGGGATCCCAGGCCATTAGGGGCCTGTGTTGTCCAAACCATTGTTAATTGTTAGCACTAGAAAAATCTCGTGCCAGTAGCGCCTGCCCAGTGCCATAGGTAGCAGGTTTGTGGCTGGAGGGTCTCACACTTTCTGGAAGACCCAAGACACTGCATCCACAGCTACCCCATCCTTGTAGCCTAGGCAACAAAGGTCTGTGCTTCTCTGATTTTCTTTGGGAGTAAATATTTAGATCACAGGGGCTACACCATGAGCCCACTCCGGGGACACCTCTAATGTGCACAGTAAAAATTTACTCTAAGCCTGAGAAGGTAACCTTGGGTCTTTCCACTAAAAGGCTTATTGGAATGAATTGATATTGGAATAAATACACCGATGAGGATCCTATCCATCAATGACCAGAAGGCAGATTTTTGAATTAGAGAAACTTCTTTTTTTTTTAAGATTTTATTTTTATTTATTTTTAGAGAGAGGAAGAGGAGTAGAAAGGGAGAGAAACATCGATTGGTTGCTTCTTGCAGATCCCTACCTGGGGACCTGGCCTGCAACCCAGGCATGTACCCTGACCGGGAATCGAACTGGCGACCTTTCAGTTTGCAGTCCAGTGCTCCGCTGAACCGCACCAGCCAGGACTGAATTAGAGAAACGTCTATATTTAAAATGAATTTTTGAACGTTCTCATAGTAAGCAACTGCCTTGGTGGTGTTTATGGGAAGACCAATTTGAAACGAGAACACAAAGGAGCAGAACACCCAGTTTGAAAGAGGCCGCCTGTCCCCACAACTGCCGGCCCCCGACTGTGCAGAGCATCTTCTGGTCTAAGTGGCCCCCCACCTAAACCTAACTCCAGTCCCCCAGTCGGATCTCTTACACCCTAAGTATCCTCCAACCTCCCCAGAAGACCCCTTAAAGGCCCAGCTGCCTGTTTTAATTTCCCTTTTCTCACAAGATTTGTATAGGGTATCCAGGCCTGGCCTCCAAGCTAAGAGGTGGCTAGGTAATGTGTATAAAAGCTGGAAGTCAGGAGAGGCAGAAAGACCCACTTTGCTGTCCCCTTTGATTTCTCCTGTGCCCCAGGCTTCATAAACAGACCTGCCCAGCTTCAGCTATTCACGGGCAACGTCCCTGGTGAATGTGTCCTGCCCCCCCCCGCCCCACCGCGGGGCACGTGATCCCTGGACAGCAGCCGATCTTTCAACTTACAAAGCCCTCTTACCCTTCCTCTCAGAAGATCCAACAAAGTTCAGAGGGAATTAGAAAGATGAATAACTATTACCACCCCACATGCTGGGAGCTGGACTGGCTGCTGAGGGAGCACTGTGGTTGTCAGACAGGCCAGGCCGAACCCGGGGGGCGGGGGGGGCGGGGTGTCAGGTTCACGCTGCCGTCCCCACCAGAACCAGTGAGTAGAGGCAAGAAGGATGGAGTCGTCCTGGGCGCTTTACTCAGATGGCTCCCAATCTGAGACGACAGTAGGTTATACCCTGAGAGAGTGTCTTACATTTAATTTCAAGTCGACCTTTTTTTAAAAGGAGAAAAAAGTGTAGGTAAGGGGTTTGGCATTCAGGAAAAAAACTAGGTAAGGGGTTTGGAATTCAGGGAAAAGGTTAATCAGATAAAAGCTGCAGCTGGCTTTTCCCGGCATCCTTTTATCTGCTCATCTAAGCTGTGTCCTGAGCAGCAGATGTCTCTCCCTGGGGCACACGGTGGGGGTGGGGGATGGCTTGCAGTCCTCCAGGGCACACAGGTGGAATTGCTTGTGGTCTCCTGGAATCAGGGTGGGTCATAGCTTCAATTTCTGAAACAATAGCTTTTTCCATGTATCAATTACTAAACTTATTCATTATAACTTAAAACTAGAAAATATTCCAGCTCTTCAGTCTCCCCATTAAGACGATCACCTGAAGAACGCCTCCCCACAGGGGAAACAGTTGGTCAGACCCTCTCCCAGGCTCTGGGGTAAAAGAGGAGCCGGCTTAACTAGAGGCGGACATAATAAGAATGACAATGGAGTTCTTTCCTCCCAAAGTGAATTGGTCAAAAGTTGAATTATGTACTCAACAAGGAGAACCTCCAAACGCATTTGTTGAACACTTTGTAGGAGCCTTCCAGAGACACTCAAAGCTCTAAATTCTTTTCAACATTAGAGGTCTTATTCCCAACCTTTGGAGATTATGAATTGGAAGAGGCAGTCTTAAAACTCTTCACGGTAATGAAACCAGGGTTCAACATCACTCTACAAACTCCGAAAATACTCCGGAGGTCAACCACAGGGGCTAACAGCTTAACTGCTGGGGTCCTCCCAAGTCATCGTGCTGTGCGAGGAGCAGAGCTCGCACAGCCTTCAGTGAAGAATGTTGCTTTTATGTAAACCAAGCAGGACAGGTGGTGTGTGACTCAAATCTGTTAAAAGAAAGGATCAACACTTTCCATCAGATAAATAAAAAAGACATTATTGCTGGAGGGGGGATCAGTGACGCAGGCTGTGAAAGAATTCATAAAAAGAAGAAAGTAAAGAGAGTAAAGGTTTTATTTTACTTTCTCAAGAGAGGGCAAGGGGCTCGGTGCGGAGGTGTGCACCAGCTCCAGCGCTGAGGGGCCAGGGCTTAGAGCTGTGCCTGGTGACGCTGACGCTGACGCTGACGCGGCGGTCGTACAGCAGGGCGTCTCACTTAGGCTGCAGCTTGTTTTGACGTTATCTTCGGGTACAGCGTCCTGTGGTCGTGGTCTGGTTTGTCCTGTTTCGTGGGTTCCCAGAGCCTCTGCGCCTTCTGAGCGCTTCCAGTAATTTTCTGGTCCTGAGGATGAAGGCTCATAAAACAATTAGGGTCAGTCGTGCTTGGGGGTCCAGCCAACTCTGGGACAGAGGGTCTGAGAAAGTGGCTTTTGTCATGTTAATTATAGTGGATGGATTCATTCCCAGGAATGCGGGACTGGTGTAAGAGGTGTGGGGCAATGCGCTCCCATTGGTTCTTCTGTGTGTGTGTGTGTGTGTGTGTGTGTGTGTGTGTGTGTGTTGTTGTTTGTCCTCCAGTTAATCTATGTTCTTTTCTCTCTTTGCAGCTCCCTAGCCCCTCAACTACTGACACTTCTCTCCACAGCCACCGCTGGCTTTGATTTGTGACATTCCTAGGGGAGTTTCAGAGGAGGGAACTGCGGGGGTCCCAACAAACTCCGGAAGAGTTTTTTTTTTTTTTACTTCCCTTTTTCTTAAAGAGACTCAGCTAGGAAAGGCTGCTTCAGAAAAGGAACATTTGCATAATCACCCTAAGCATTTCACCTTAGCGTTAGTTAGAAGATTCCAAGGATGTTTACTGCTTTACTCCGGGGGGTCCCAGTGTTCCTGAGTTGCCTGGCAAACAATTACTTGTGCGTGCTTGGCTTTTTTTTTTTTTAAGCAGCAATGTCACCCATTCTCACTTCTGAAATCTAAGACCCAGTTTCCGCGTTTCTCTGCTGTACGAAAGGTCATGTATGCCCAATGTTGCCTCACTGTCTTTGAAATTTTCATACACATGTGAATTCCCCATGTGCACATATTAAAAATGATATTTTCTCCTGTTAGTCTGCCCTGCGTTGTGTGAGTTGTCCCAGGCCCAACAACAGCAATCCACATGCTGGGTGTTTAGCTGGGCCAGGATTTACAGATACTTCATGTCATTTAACTCTTGCATCAGTATTAGTTAGACCCTATAAGTGGTGTGTATTTGTGCTGGAGAAATAAGGCCGTTAGTAATTTGCTGAGCGGCCAAGCCAGCTTGAGACCTAGGGTGAGCCTTACATTGTACCTGCGGTGCTGGGATCCCACCCTGCCTCTCACACAGGCCAGCAGGCCTCCCGCCCTCCAGGAGTAGACCTGCAAGTACGCGGATTCTTTCGGTTAAAAAAGGGCTGTGTTGCAGCTACTCCTGGTGGCTCCTCGCAGATGCATTGCCCTTGATTGGAATAATCCCCCGTTCTTGTGAGAAAGGGACTCTATGACCTTCCGTCACAGGATCTTTCTGGCTGCATTCAGATGCTCAGCAAAGCCACCCAGCTTTCTGAAGTTCGCAGGGAAATAGTGTCTGTACCTCCAGGTGGTACCCAAAGCCCTGGCGTTTCTGAGGAATGATGAGAAGCCAAGTTGGAGGCTGTACAGCTAGAGGTTTCACTCAGGGCTTAGCTAAGTTATAAAAAAAAAAAAAAAAAGGAGTTTGTGTTTAAGACACTGGGCTTACGACTGGCAACTGTGAGGGCTATGCCCTGCATCTCAGCTTTGTCCCCTAGCTTGGCCTTGTCACGTGCTCAAAAAGGGCGCTCTGCTTCCTGAAGATCATGATGAAGCGATAGTAGGAAACAGACGGAGAGTTCAGACCTGCTCGTCGCAGTCAGGTGGCCAAATCACATGCATCGTAACCGTACAACAGGTAGTATTCAGCCACACGAAGGAGTGAAGCACCAACACGTGCTACGGCATGGATGGGCTGTGCAAACACTGCATTCTGTGAAGAAGCCAGACACATGGAACTGTATGTATGGTTCTGTGTATAGGAAATGTCCAGAAATGGTCAATCTACAGTGACAGAAAGGGCACTGGCAGTTGCTGGGGACTGCGGGAGGAAGATGGGGAGTGACCAGGTTTCTCTGTGGGGTGATGACTTGTCTGGGAACTAGACGGTGGTGATGGTTGCACGATACTGTGCCTGTGCAGATGCCTCCGGAGTGGGACGCAAAGCCGACCGAAGCTGGCAAGGGGTGTCCATGCGGAGCCAGCTGACGGCTGGAGGGAGGGAGGGGACAGATGCGATGCTGCCCTGAGCGGCCCCGAGGCCCCTCCCGGGCGGCCTCCACGAGGCGGTCCTGCAGACAGCCTTGCACATCATCAGGACCCAGGGTTTCCTCCCCACCGGGCTGGCCGTCTCCAGGACATTTGGCACCTTGTCATTTCCTCCATCATGGGGTGAGGGGCAGGGGCAGGGGTGATGTGCTGTCTCCAGTGGTCAGTCAGCTCCTGGTGGCCAACAGGAAGGAAGTGGCAAGGACTGGGTGAGGGGACTTCGGCACCGTGTGCCCTGTCCCAGCTGACGGTTTCACCCCGAGTGGGCACAGCCGCCGGCAGGAAGGTCTTGGCTGCCTCTGCTCTCGACCCCATGTGACTGGAGAGCTTCCTTGGGAGAAACGGGGCGAGATCCTGCTCACTGCGCCCGAAAGCTGAGCGCTCCATTCTGGGGGTGCCACACACGTCCTGCCAGTGTCACTCCGGCTCCCTGAGGCCCGCCGGCCCACACCTGCCTGCCAAGGGTCCAAGCCGAGTCACTTCCATCTTCCTCCACTCAGCAATACATTTGCCCTTTTTAAAAAAACTGCCTTTTGCCCTTTTTCATGTCCAGAAATAGGTGGGAAATGGGAAAACAAGCTGTGACTAAACAAAAGTGGAGCTCACACAATGACGAGGTAAACTCAGAGTTGCAGGAAACGGAAGATGTCTGGCCCGATCAGCTTTCTCCGCCGCCCCCGGCCTTCCAGGTCCACCGCGGGCAACCACTTCCTCCAAACTGCGGGCACCAAACACTGCTCTATCCTCAACACCTCATTTTCTCTCGTATTCCACAGCCAGCAGGGCTGGCTCACAGGACACGTGTCTCCGCCCTCCACTCCTCTCACCCCCGCTGCTGCACGGGCTGCTGGGGCTGCTTGCAGGGTGCCTGCGTCTCCCTTCCTTAAGAACAGCAGTGAGATGTGCCTGCCTGGAAGGGTCCTGTCCTCAAGGGAAGCCCCACCTCTAAGTGGTCCCCAAGGCTCTTCTGGGCCTGTCCCCTCTGTCTCCTCCTCCGTTGACACTGCCGTTTCCTCACTTCATCCTGGCCACTCTGGTCTCTCTGCTGCCCTGGAACTTTCCAGAAACCATCCCCAGTTTCTGCACAGTTCACCCCCTGAACCTCTGAAAGTCTTTGCTCAGATGTCAACTTCTCGGTGAGGCCGCCTGACTCTCTGTCTCCAGTCTGCTTTTTCCGGAGCTCTAGTCATCCCTAGCATGCCCCTCACTTGTCTATTACCCACCGTCACGGTGCTCTCTGCCCCCAGGATACAAGCTTCACCAGGGCCAGGGCCTGGGTGCTCTGTGGCTTCGGCCACTGATGGGTCCCACTTGTCTTGTGCACTAATTTGTACTGGAAAAAATCAGGGACTACATAAGGTGGGTATACATGAAAACCCTCATGTTTGATATCTCCGCCTTTGATTCATGTCGACGTGTTCAGGGACCTAGAACCCCTATAGGGTGGACCCTTCTGAATTTCCAGAATTCAGTAAAAAGGATCTGAAGATTTTACTTCGCTTAAAAATAATTCCCCTATTTCATTGTTGCTAAAAATATATTCCAAACTGACAGGAAATTTTGATAAAGAGACTACACTTGACATTGAAAAAATACACAGCCTCAATCTTCAATGCAACAGTTGGTGAATATATCCTAAGTACGAAGGAAACAGAAGATTTTTTTTCCTGTTGACATACATTTGAACATTTCCATAGACAGGGGAGCCAGGCATTCCTGCTGCTCAGCCTCACTAGTATAACCGAGCCTGTGTATTAGTGGGTGTGAAGAGAGGCTGACTCTCACATTGACCTTGCCCTGGACGGCAGGGAGCACTCCCCCGATGTGCCACACCCCGGCACCGAGCAGTGCGAGTGCTAGGGTAGATGTGCCTGCCCTGGGAAGCCGCTCTTGTCATTCTGCAGTTGGGAGACACCTGCACTCTTTGCAGACAGGGTTTTCGGAGTTGGTCTCTCAGGCTGCTTGGCCTTCCTCTCAGCTTTTTGGACACAAGGCCACAGGGCAGATGTCACACACACCAGGTCAGGGACAGGGGGTCAGATCTTTGAAGGCAGATTTGGGAGCTGAGAGCTCAATTCTGTACTTTAGAAATGTTCACCACCCTACACAATGCCTCCTATTGTGAGGGTCCAGAAACTATGGCTGCTCCGTGTTACTCCATGCTACTCTATATGACTCTATGCATGCTCCATGTTACTCCATGCATTTTCCATGCTACCCCGTGCTGCCCCATGTTACCGTATGCTGATCCACACTGCCCCACACCTGCTCCCCCACTCACTCTCACACACATCAGTGGGATATGCCACAGCACACAGGAGAGGGTGACCTCTTCCAGGCTGGTGTCAAGGGAAATATCACAAGGGAGAAGGCACTTGAGCTGAGCCTGGATGATGAAAAAAGTTGACAAGCCGAGCCTGGAGGGGAAGGGCATTCCCAGGGAAGAGAACAGCATGACCTAAGGTACAGAGGCAAGAGTGCACCCTGCCAACTGGGGACGTCAAGGAGCACTGAACTTTACCAGCTGGAGCCCCTCATTCGCTTTCTCCCAAGTGAATGTTTATTTGATGCTGAGAGCAATTGAGGGCCCTGCCCTCATAGGGCTCACCTCCCAGGGTGAGAAGCAAGCAGTGAGCAGCTAACGAACGTGATAACAAGCTGCTGTGGACAGGAGTCTGGGTCCCCTTAGTGGGGGTAGAGGATGGCAGGGAGGCCTATGGCCAAGGCAGAGGCTGAGGAGGAGATTGAAGGTGTGGGTGACAAGCACACAGCTCTGGGGGCATGAAATCAAGAGGAGAGCCCCACGCTCAGAGGTCGACGTGAGAGAGGCTTGTGCTCAACTCCAGGGGTAATAGGAAGCCTTGGTGTTTAACAGGGAGGGAGGCAGACAGTCAAGCTGACATTCCCCCCTCCAAAATCTCAGCACTGCTAAGAGAAAAATGGATTAGGTGGGAATGGGGAGAAGCTGGAAAGAAGTGGTAAAACCAGGAGGCTAGCGATATAATTCCAGCTAGAAATGGAGCTGTCTCGTGCCAGTAACAGAGGAAATGGAGACCAGTGAGTGGATCTGGAATATGCACTAGGGTGGGGTGTGGCCAACAGGACCCACTGACGCTGGGATGTGGGGGGAGGGGCGGGAAGCCACTGGAGGTTTCCCCTAGGCTGGCCTGAGATGGGGCTGGGGGGATGGAGGTGCGGTTTACTGAGATGGGGTTGGTGAGTGCCTTTCAGCAAAAGAGACAAGACCTAAGGGACAAGGGACTCCTTTATCACTGGGGTACAGCTATGCACCAGGTGCAGTCTGGTGGCCCCAGGGAGGCCTCTGGGAGTGGCTGTTTCAGTTGAGAGCAGAAGGAGAAGCAGCTGTCAGTGGACCAGGTGGGAGAGGGGTTGTCCAGGCTGGCCAGGACCAGCTGTGGGGAGCAGCTGGATTCCTCACTGGCACAGAATGAGCAGCCTGGAGTGGAGGGGGAAGTGGGCAGGGTCACTGAGTAAGAATCCTGGGGGGGGGGTTGTCCCAAGGGGGACAATAAGGAGGGGATTTAGTCAGACCTGTGGCTCACTCCTATTCAATCACCCAAGAATGAGTAGGAGAAAGGGAGGGAAGGGAAGGAGGGACAGCAGTTTGCCACGAACCTGCAAGCTTCTCACACATTTGTATTTTTACAAAATGAGAAAATAACATAAAAGCAAAGGGAGGAAGCCTTGAACTTTAAAAGTCAGGCCAGAAATTCTACAATACAGCCCTAAATCACAATGGTGTCACAGTGAGAGCCATCCCGCAAACCCCCAGACCTTGACTTCCGCGCCTGGCCGCCGCTCCGGACAGGGAGTGGGAGCGCCGGTGTTTGTTTTGTTGTGCTGTGCTTTGAGGGCTGAGATCAATGTCTTTCCTCCCAGGGCATTGCATCAGGCTGGTGTGCTTACCAGGAAAATCTGCATCTCAAGGCTAACGCCGGTTTTTTTCAAAATAACTGACAACAGAGAACATAGACCAGGAGACAAAGACATTTGTGCATTCAGAGGAAAGACCTACATCAACATGAAAAATGAAGAGAAAAGCACCCCACCTGGTCCTGGAATTCTTCAAGGGGCACGGCACTACCATGTGACGAGTGCAACGGGGCTCAGGACCCTGCGATCCTTTCTCCCTCACGCAAGGCTCCTCTGGACACCTGGGCTTTTCTTGTCCCAAAGCTCCTGTTGACATGGCCCACGGAGAAGTGACACCTGGCTGCTCTCCACTCAAATGCCCCACCCTCCTCTTACTCCTTCCCCGCCTGAGAATGCAGCTCTCATAAGAAGCTGCAGGAGGTGTGAGCAGGTGCCTTTTTTGTATGGAGTTTGTAAATGCAACTGTAGCTTATTGCAGAGTACAATTTCTCACTAAAATGTAAAGTTCAGGACTTTGTGTTTTTGCTGGAAGGCTGCATTTCTCCTTTCATTTATCTGTACTCATCAGAGAGGGCAAAAGCGAAACGCTGCGTGGGCCCCGGAAGACGACCAACAGTCCAGAGATCACAAGGGTCTCCACCCTGCATGTGAGCCTCAGTTTCCCCACGAGGGTAATTTTATGAAATTTTTGTAGAACTTGTTATAACAACTGAATAGGATTGCTGTGGTCTCATCCCTGGCCACGCACGCAACCCAGTGGCTAGGGGAGCTTTGCGAGAACCCTCCCTCAGACCCAGGGCGACACCAGCGTTGAGGGTCAGGGCTGGGCCCCTGTGGTCCAGACGCACAGGGGGGTCCAGGACTGCTGAATACACGTGAAACCGCTCAGCCCTCGTCTGTCCGGGAGCACAGCCAGAGCTGTGTGCACTGTAACTGGCAGGGGCACACCCTGCTGCTGGGCGAACTCCCGATCATCGATTTTAAGAACACAGGGACAGCAGCTTAGAAGCTGAACAAAAATGTGTCTGGTTTGATCACGTTCCTTTCGCAACATTTATTTTGACTCCTTCAAGCCAATCCTCTTTCACCCAGTATCATCACCAAACTCAATCCTTTTAGAGCCAAACATAGTTTATTTTAAGCCATTTTTGTGGGGAATGGATTACCTGTTGCTGCCTCAGTAGACGGAGTCAGCTTCTCTTGGTGGCGCTGGCTCCCTGGGGGCAGTCTGTTTCCTGATGCGCTTTGTAGGTAGCTAAGGAACGAGGCCTGGGAGGGCCTGTCTGCCTGGCCTCCGCTAAGCGACCTCGCTAAGCGACACCTGTGACATCCCGGATTCGGCAGCCCCCGCTCCCCTGTCAGTGTATCCTGGGGCTCTGATCTCCCACCTGCTTTGCTTCCTCCTGGAAGTGCTCCAGCCAACATCCCAGGCGGCCTCGTTTCCTTTCCACAGAAGCTCAGAAACTGAGCTCTCAAGTGGGTAAGCGAAGTAGTCGTTTAAATCGTTATGTAATGTGCATCTTGTGAAGTGTGTAAAGTGTGCATGAATATTGAGTGTTCACCTCAATGGTGTTTCACCTACAAACAAACCCTTGTAACAAATGCCCAGGTTAAGATAGAGAGCTGCACAGTCCAACAAGGTGGTCACTGGCTGGCCACATGTGGCATTTCTATTGTAGCTACTTAAAATTATGCACAATTAAAATTCAGCCCCAAATCACAGTGACCACATTTAAAGTGCCCGATGGCCACGTGTGCCCAAGGGCTGCTGTATATAAGACAGTGAAGCTCTGGATGATTCCACCACCACAGAAAGTGCTGTCGGACAGCACAGCTCTGAACACTCCCAACACCCCCCCCGACCCCCCCCCCCATCGCACCTTCCCCAGTCCACCCCCTCCCCTCCCTCCAGCAAAGACCAATCTCATGGCTGCTGCATGCGGCTTGGCTGAAGTTGCTACAGCCAGGCTTTGCCTATACAGTCCACTGAATAATAAAACAGCTCAAGATGTTCACATCCTGATCCCCAGGACCTGGGGGCAAAGGGACCTTACAGGGCAAAGGGACTTTGCAGGTGTGAGTAAGTTAAGGATTTTGAGGGGAAAGATTATCCTGGATATCCGGTGGCCCAATGTCCTCACAGGGTCTTTATAAGAGGGAGGCAGGAGGTTGCTAAGTTGTGGTCATTTATTACAAGGGTCACAGGAAACTCCTCACAGGCTATACAGCCCACTCCACTAGAGCCTCAAGAGTGGCTGCATTTCTCAAAAGACAAATATTTTGGGGTTCAAACCAAACTTAAAAATACCTCCTTGCCTCTCAGATACCGTATGTCCCTGACGACTGAAGCTGCCCACCCGTCCGGAGCCCTACGCCCGCTGGAACATCCGTGCCCTGACCCACCACTAATGCCCCCCAACTTTTTTGTTTTGTGGTGAAACAAAACGGACTCTGGGGCCTTTGTAAACCAACGTTAAAGCTTGCTGTGCTGCTCTGGACAAAGCACGGTGATATGACGGGTGCTCGTGAGCAACTTCGCTTTCCCAGGAAAGAGTGTGTGAGGACACTCAGGACTGCTTTCCCTGGGGTGGGCGCCAGAACACCGAATACTCAAGGCCGGACTGCGAACCGTTGGTACCACAGGACGTTCTGCGATTGGGGAAAAAACGTAAATCTCTGCCGAAATAAACCACATTCATAATATAGGTTCTCTTTGACTTTAGATGTTATTTGGGGACTATAATGAGTACATTTATTCGTTAATCTCCCCGAAATGAGGTGGAGTTGAACGATGCCCCTTGGTAGACGGAACAGCATTTGCTTATTTTTCTGTGCTGTTTTCAATGGTTTCTCTGATAGTGAGATCGTGTTGGAAGATAACATGGTTAGGTATTTGTAGTGCCCCATCTCTACCAGAGGGGAATATTGTAAATGCTCCAAAAACAAAAATCTATTATCAATTAGGATGTTATTCAGCCTCCAAAAGGGAAAGGAAGGACATTCTACACGCTACAACATGGAGGAACCTCGCCGAGTGAAGTAAGGCAGCCACGGGAGGACATTCCATTTGTGTGAATTCTAGAGCATTCCAGGCCGTAGAGACAGGAGGTGGAATGGTGGGTGCCGAGGGCTGGGGGAGGGGAGGACGGAGGATTTGTGTTCAGTGGCGCAGAGTTTCAGATCTACATGAAGAGAGCTGTGGTGATGGGTGGCGATGACAATCACACAGCACTGTGAATATAGTTAATGTCACTTAACTAGACACTTAAAATGGTTAAGATGATCATTTTTGTGCTGTGTGTATTTCACCACAGTTAAAAAGAAACAGCAAGGAGAAGCCATGAGCACAATGACACGGTGGCTCGTCCTGAGCAGCCGCTTTGGACAGGTCTACAGCTTTGCAGTCAGAGGCAGGGGCCACAAGCTGGGGGATGCAGGCACCCCTGGAAGCTGGAAAAGCTAAGGAAATGGATTTTCCCCTAGGCCTTCTAGAAGGAACCAGCCCTGCCAACACCTTAAATTTGGGCTTCTATCCCCCAGAACAGTGAGACGACACATTGCCCTTGTTTTAAGGCCACAGCGGGTGATTGCTATGGGCTAAACTGTGCCCCCCACCCCAGCACACCCCCTCCCCGTCCCAGTTCGTATGGAGAAGCCTTTACCTCCACTGTGTCAGTATTTGGCAATGGGGCTTTTAGAAGGTAATTAAGGTTGAATGAGGTCATAAGGGGTCATGATTTGATGGAATTGGTGGCTTCCTAAGAAGGGGAAGAGAGAGAGTTAACTCTCTGCACGCATGAACCAAGGAAGACCTGTGAGGACACAGGGAGGAGGGGCCGCCGGTAAGCCCAGGGGCGGGGTGGGGGTCGCACCAGAATCTGGCAGTGTGGGCACCTCGATCTCAGACTTGCCGTCTCAGGACTGGAAAAACATTTCTGTCGTTTAAGCCCTCAGTTTGGGGTCCTTCGTTACAGCAGCCCCAGGACAGGCACGCCCAGACATTTGGAACTGGGTGAAAGGCCATCAGCCCAGACTCTGCTGCCTGGGAACGATGGGGTGGCCGTGCGTGTGGAGAAACAGAAGGCACGTCCGTCCCGTGGGGAGAGGAAAGCAGGGACCTGCGGGAGGGCCGGGCGGCGACCTCAGCCCCGGAAGCTGCCGTGCTCCGCAGCAAGTCCCCTGAGATGGTTTGTGTCCCTGGTACCCACTCCCCATCACCCTGAAGTTTCTTCGAAGTGACTCTTTTCATCAGAACTGGAACGTACATTGAATAAAAACAATGATTTCTGTCCCTCCTTTTAATTTCAGAGATTGCATATGATCAGACTGTGAGACTTGAAAAACTCTGCATCTTCTTTTGAAAGTCAGTCCCACCCCTTGACTTGGACGTTATACATTTAGGATCTGGTGCACTCTTCCGTGGCCTGGAAGGATGAACGGACCTTCCGATTCATCAGGGGTTGGAGTGGGCGGTAATTGTTCACCATCACCCTCTCCTCTTCACCACGTGCAGAAAACAGGAGTGTGCGGAACTCAGCCAGCTGGAATAGAGCGGTACCACAGTAATCTGGGGGCAGGGACACAGCGAGCCAGCTCCCGGGTGTCCCTCCTGCCGTGTGTAGTCCCCTCCCACAGCGAGTCAGGCATGGCCCTGTGTGGCCAATACAATATGGCCACACAGAGTGGCAGAGGTGACTCCTGAGCAGTGTCAGGAAAGGCTTTGTAGCTTCCACATGGTCTCTTGGATCACTTGCTCTGGAGAAGCCAGCCACCATGTTGTGAGGACCCACCATCAGCCCCACGGGGAGGCCACATGGGGAGGGACTGAGCTCACAGCCAGCACCAACTTGCAGGTTACTTGCAAGAGCCACTTGGGGAATAAATCCTCCAATCCCAGGTAAGCTTTCAGAAAACTATAGCCCCAGCTGACTGACTGCAACTCCACGAGAGATTCTCGGCCAGAACCACCCCAAATTCTGACCCACAGCAACTCTGAGAGATAGCAAGTAATTATCGTTTTCTTCAGCTACAAGTTTCAGAACTATTTGTCACACAGTGATGGAGAACTAATGCATACAATACAAATGCTAAAGTAATTTTTGATGCACTTTTCACTCAAGGAACTAAAAGATCATTTTTTATGTATCATCTCATTTGTGCTCAGAAAGTACTTATGAGCTCTGTGAGAATAACTCACATGTTTAATTAATACAGAAGTGACATTTTTACCTTCACAGGGACCACTTATTGAGCAAGTTAGATAGATCTGCATGGTTGATGAAGCGCCCTCTAGAGTTGTGTAGGGCATGGTGCACAGAGTCTCCCAGGCACTCAAGCTCTGTGCTCTTGCTTCGCTCATGTTTTCAGCTGTCTCAGAAATGTAGAAGCTAGAAAACTTATGACCCATGGACATGAACTAAAGGGGGGAATGTGGGTGGGAGAGGGTGGGTAGGGTGGAGGGGAATGATGGGGGAGAAATGGGACAACTGTAATAGCATAATCAATAAAATATATTAAAAAAAAAAAAGAAATGCAGCCTTTCTCTTCTCCTCCTCTTGGCAGTCTCCTTCCTCCTGTCCAGGGGGCGCACACACCACCTCCCCAGCTCCCCTGGTCAGGGTAAGGGGCCTCTGCTCTGTATTTTTGTATATTTCCTTACCACCTGCCTTCAAACTACCCACTTCCTTACCACCGGCCTTCAAACTACCCACTTCCCGCCAGACAGCAGAGACTGACATTGTTGTTTTTGTATCTCCCTCTCCCTTCCTACCTCCTCCCATCCTCTCCTGCTACACACCTGACACAGAATGAGTGCTTATCACTTATTCGTTGAGTGACAGAGGGGTCTTGGTGACTAGGGCCATTCTTCCGCCAAGGCCTTGCTGATGTCTGCAACAGTTCTGGTTTGGGGGGAGGATAGATAATCTGCAACCCACATCTCCATGGTCAGCCTCTCAAAGCAAAGGGCATCATTCCATGACATTTAAATAAAAGAATGTTTTCGCAGACTCATGAGGCTGGAAGAACCTCTAAGAGGACATCCCGAGCCCTCACAAAGAGTATAGCTGAACCAGAGGTGATAGAGACTGCTGCGACTGATCAGAAATGGCTGCCCTGGGCAGGGCGGTGGGACAGCGACACCATGCTTGCTGTGTCGGAGTTACCCCGAGTCCAAACTGCCCTAGACAGATGGACTTCCTCCAAATTCTCGAGACTTCCAGACAAAAAGATACTGCAGCTTTTAAAAAATATATACATAAACTGTACTTATTTTAGAAAAAAGTAGAATATGGAGATAAGAAAAAGGAAATAAAAACCACTGCAGTTCTATGAGCCTGGGACAACGGGCAGCTGCTTTTCGGTGTGTATCTACGTGGTAAATTGCGGCGTTGTCCAGTGAACGCTCACGCACCTCTTCTCCACCCTGCTGGCTGTGGCCTCGCCATGGCAACGTGCTCTGGCCGACAGGGTGTGAACGGGCGTGATGCCAGCAGAAGCCTTAAGTGTGCACATGCAGTTTGGCTTGCCTTTTTTGCATTTTTGTCCTTGTCCGTGAGAAGCAGCCCTTGGTAGTCACTGGTTCCAGGGGAAGGAGAGACACTGGGCCCGACCCAACTGCCAGCCACAGTCAGTGAGGCCCAGCCACCCACAGTCTCACACAGAGCCTCCCAGCCAAGCCACAGACCCACAAGCAGAAAAAACAAATGCTTGTTATATGCTGTTGAGTTTGGGGTGGTTTGTTACGTAGCATTATTGTAGCAATAGCTGACTAATATAGTCCTTCTGGAGTTTTCTCTTGGCATGTATAGCTCTGTAACTTCTTTTTTTTTCCTTTTTAAATATATTTTATTGATTATGCTATTACAGTTGTCCCATTTCTCCCCCGTCATTCCCCTCCACCCTACACACCCCTTCCCACCCACATTCCCCCCTTTAGTTCATGTCCATGTGTCATAAGTTTTCTAGCTTCTACATTTCCCACACTATTCTTGCCCTCCCCCTGTCTATTTTTTTCCCATTATCTATGCTACTCATTCTCTGTACCTTCCCCCGCCTCCTCCCATGCCCCTGTTGCTAACCCTCCATATGATCTACATTTCTGTGGCTCTGTTCCTGTTCTAGCTGTTTGCTTAGTTTGCTTTTGTTTTAGGTGTGGTTCTTGATAGCTATGAGTTTGTTGTCTTTTCACTGTCATAGTTTTATCTTCTGTTTCTTAGATAAGTCCCTTTAACATTTCATATAATAAGAGCTTGGTGATGATGAACTCCTTCAACTTGACCTTATCTGAGAAGCGCTTTATCTGTCCATCCATTCTAAATGACAGCTTTGCTCGATAGAGCAATTTTGGATGTAGGTCCCTGCTTTTCAAGATTTCAAATATTTCTTTCCAGCCCCTTCTTGCCTGTAAGGTCTCTTTTGAGAAATCAGCTGACAGTCTGATGGGAACTCCCTTGTAGGTAACTGTCCCCTTATCCCTCGCTGCTTCTAGAATTCTCTCCTTCATTTGAATCTTGGCTAATGTAATTACGATGTGCCTTGGTGTGTTCCTGTAACTTCTTAATACAGCCTTTGAGAAAATTCTCTGCAATCCCGATTTCTTACTGTCTGTCATCCAAGGAAGTGGAACAGACTAAAATGTTCTCTTCTCCCTCGACGGTCCTGCTTCTTTAGTGGCTCTCCAACACCTGACTACGGCCTCCCTTTCCTGGTTAATTTATTCACCAACAAATACTTGTTGTGGGCCCATTATGAGCAAGGACCTGTGTCACCATTATAATGTCACTTCTGTTCTTTTAAAGCAACTTTATCCTGACGTAGGCTGAAGAGGAAGCATTGACCAAGTTCAACCATTAGTCATTAGGGATGCTTGCCGTGTCTGAACTCTACACCCTAAAGATTAGATCAGCTAAAATGTAACTGTTTCCTTCCATATCAGTTCCCTCTTCTTCCCCCTGCCCCCTACCTCCCGTCTCTCTCTCACACACTAATATCTCAAAGTCAGAAGAATTGTGATTTCTGAACCTCTGTCCAATCTCAACAAGCTTGTATTTCAACTAGAAAATTTTTCTCATGCGTGAACATCCAAAATGCACCAAAAGATAAAACCTATGATGCTCACTTACAATATCTTAGTGACACTGCCCAACAATTTCTTCAACACGGTCCCACTGCACTGGCTACAGGCACCGCTCACCTGGCTCACAGCCACTTCAACGGGCTTCTTCAGGATGATCCAGGTGACCGACTCGGTTAGCGGGGGAGTGGTGAGGGAGCCCGGGTAGGTCCAGTAATCCTGGCAGGCGGGCAGCAGACAGGAGGGCTCGAAGGGGCCCACAGCCACCCGTGTGTCCTGAGAGACAGACCACAGGCTGCGTCAGTGCCTGGGCAGAGACGCAGGGGCTCAGGAAGGGAGGGAATGGGGCTCCTCCTTTATCTCAGAGATGTGGCCACCATGTCGCTACGGGGGAAGTGTGTGCCCCGAGATAAAGCCTGTGAGGCCATGGTTGCCATACTTGGAAGCAGCGACAAGAACTTATGACTCTTGCAGCAGAACATAAATCCCCACTGAATGCTTATGTTTTTTCTCTTAAAGTTATTTGTTTTCATAGACCTAAGCTATGGAAATATCACACTTTAAAAATTGTGGTAAAATAACATGCACAACATGAAGTTTACTGTTGTAATCATTTTAAGTCTGCAGCATCCAGCACACTCGCACCACTGCACAACCGCCCCCACTGTCCACCCACAGGACCTCCCATCCTCTCAGCCTGGGACGGCCGCCACTAAACACTCATACCCCAGGCCCTGGCACCCAGCATCCTACTCTCTTTCTACTTTTAAAAATTCCTCACCCGAGGATACGTTTATGGATTTTAGAGCGAGAGGAAGGGGTAGGGGTGGAGGGGGGGAGAGAGAGAGAGATGTGAGAGAGAAACATCGGTTGATTCCCTCCCGTACGCGCACACCGACTGGGGATCGAGCCTGCAGCCTAGGCATGTGCCCTGACCGGAGATCAAACGCAGCCTTTTGGTGTGTGGGACGACGCACCGACCAGCTGCACCACCCAGCCAGGCCCACCAGCCTGCCTTGTGTGTCTGTGAATCTGGCTCCTCTAGGAACCGTGTGTGAGTGGACTCGTGCAGCGTTTGTCCTTTTGTGACTGGCTTAGCTCACTCAGCATGATGTCCTCGAGGTCCATCCGCACTGTAGCCCGTGTCAGAGTTCCCTCCGTTTCTAAGGCTGGGTGGTACGCCATGCTGTGTTTTTACCCATGCGTCCGTCAACGGGTAGAGCGTGGGCTGCTTTCCTCCCTTGGCTATGGTGAGTAATGCTGCCGTGAGCGTGAATAAACCAATATCTCTTTAAGACTCGGCTTCCAATTAATTATTTTACGTTTATACCCAGAAGTGGAAATGCTAGATCCTATGGGAATTCTATGTTTAGTTTTTTGAGGAACTGCCAGACTGTTTTCCACTGCGGCTGCTCTTTTAAGACAGCTGAACTTCTCCTAAAGCAACTGCCCCTGATGTAAGCGCCGTGGTAAGGACGCACACTCAGGAGGGTGCCCGGCGTGGAGCCTGTTCCCTGACTCTTGTGCCAGGACCGCCCGTACCACAGGGAGTGGGCGGAAAGGATGGACCCAGACAGCCGTTCTTGGCCGCTATGCGCCCGGATTTCTGTGCTGCTCCCACAGGGACTCCCGCTGGCATGATCTGCTTGGGAGCCCTGTGTTCTGAACTTCAGAATTCATGTTTGCTCGCTTTCTGTGCTTTATAAAGGATGAGGAGAAACCCGCCTTTCTGAGTTCCGAGGGACACCGACGGACACCACCACCGGCTCACTCACTCAACTCACTCACTCACTCACTCACAGCTGTACGCTTCACACCCGAGTGAGTCTGACTCGATCTTAGTGCTGGGGTACAAAACCACCTGCCCTCGGGGCACTCACCTTTTATGGGAGGATGGCAATAGCACAGCCAATAATAAGTACGTATCTAGTAGTTTACACGGTGATAAGCATGATGGAGGAAAATAAAGCAGGGCAGTGTGTGTGTGTGGGGGGAGGGGAGGGTTTAAGGGGGTGGATCTGAGGCCTCACTGGGATAGTGTCATCTGAGCAAAGACATGGAGGGGGTGGCGGAAGAGGCTATGCAGGTTCTGGGGTGGACAGAGTGGAGGCTCTGAGAGGCTAGAGGAACAGCAAAGAGGCTGGAATGAATCAATGAGACCAAACGCAATAAAAAGAGATGCAGTGTGGGGAGCCTGCAGGTGGGGACACCCCTGCTTCTGCTTAGGGCTGGGACCGTTGAGGAAACCCACCAGCAAAGGCAGGAGCAAGGGGCTGCTATTCTGATGCCGCCAGGCACAGCGCCAGAGGTGTGAAGAGGGAGGAGGGCCTCTGGGCCACTGTCTGCCCCCTTGTAAGCCTAAGGCACCTGAGCAGGCCTTTGCACAGACAGGAAATGATCCCTCAGGGTCCCTCGGGTTGATAGGCCCAGGACGGAGGCTTCCGCCCCTCTGGGACTCAGGTGAGACTGGAGGCTGACGCAGGGACAGGTCTGCAAGCAGCACAGCACCGCAGGCCTCAGCCTCGGCCCGCCCAGGCCCGGCACTGCAGGAGGACATTCAAGCAGGAAGCAGACATCCTCTCCCCCCAGGAAGGAGGCCTCCCTGCACGTCAAATCCTTCCACCTGGCCTTCAAAGGCAAAATCAAAGGGCCCAGGCCCCCCCGCGAGTGTACACCGACGGCTGGCTTTCATCAGTCAGAAACGGGAGACGCTAGTGAAGCTGCTGACAAGAAGGAAGTAAATTGGTTCACACTGCGTGTGCCATGTGTCATTCCACTTTGTAATTGATCATCTCGGAATGTCTTCAAAACAGCAGTATCGCAATCTAATTCACCCAGCACAGAATTCACTCCTTTAAAGTGTGCAATTGCCATGTCTGGTGTGGCTCAGTGGATTGAGCATGGGCCTGTGAACTAAAGTGTTTTCAATTGGATTCCCAGTCAGGCCACATGCCTGGGTTGTGGGCCAGGTCCCCAGTAGGGGGCGCTCAAGAGGCAACCACACATTGATGTGTCTTTCCCCCTCTTTTTCACTCTCCCTTCCCCCCCTCTCTAAAAGTAAATAAATAAAATCTTAAAAAAATAAAGTATACAATTTATGGCTTTTAGTATATTCACAGAGAGATATGTGCTGCCATCAATCACCACAGTCAACTTTAAAATGTTTTCATCACCTCAAAAAAGAACTCCAGAAATAAAAAGGAGCCCCAGTAAATGCTGTGTGGCTCTCGCTGCCCCTAAACTCTCCACCCCTCCCCCACTCCGCCACAGGCCTGCTAACCTGCTCTCCGCCCACCTGGAGCTGCCTGTTCTGTACACCTCCCCTGAGTGGAACCGTACAATGTGCGGACTTTTGTGATCGGCTTCTGTCACCCAGCTGACACTGTCAAGTGGTGTTTCATTCTTTTTTATGGCTGAAGGGTATTCATTCCATTTTTGCTCTACTTAGTTCCTGAAGGAAACAGGTCACCTATGTACACAAAATGCAAAAAGTACTAGTGGGTGTGTGGTGACAAATGTATCCCCTTTCCTCCCCCCGGTGCCCAGCCCCAAAGGCTGCCAAACACCTTCTGAGACTATTGCCTTGAATTTTCAGAACCACCCTTTAAGGGGTATTTTTATGTTATTCATGAAGAAAGTGAGGTAGATAAAAATGACTTTCTCAAATCCAGTTAGACAGTGGCAGAACCCAGGTGCTGCGGGAGGTCTGTCCGTCTCAAAGTCTGAAGGAGAAGAGAAAGAACAAGAAATTGGAAGCCAATTTGAAGAAATAATGACAGAAAACTTCCCTAACTTGGTGGGGGAAGTAGATTTGCAAGTCCAGAAAGTGCAGAGAATCCAAAGAAGAGAAACCCAAAGAGGTCCACATCAAGACACATCATGATCAAAATGTCAAAGCTTAAATACAAGAGAAAAGCAGTTAGTTACTTACAAGAGAACTCTAATAAGACCATCAGCTGATTTCTCAAAAGAAACTTGGCAGGCCAAAAAGGATAGGCAAGAAATATTCAAAGTGATGAAAAGCAAGGACCTACATCCAAGATTACTCTTTCCAGCAAAGCTATCACTTAGAATGTAAGGGCAGAAAAAGTGCTTCTCAGACAAGAAAAAGCTAAAGGAACTCCTTTATCATCATCAATCATCATCAATCATCATCAATCCATTGTTATACGAAATGTTAAAAGATCTTCTTTAAGAAGAAGATAAAAAATATGAACAATAAAATGGCAATAAATACATATCTATCAACAATTGAAGTAAAAAACAAAATAAACAAACAAGCAGAACAGAAACCATCATAGATACAGGGAACATTTTGACGGTTGCCAGATGGGAGGGGGCAGGGGGACGGGTGGGTGAGGTGAGGGGGTGAAGAAGTACAACTAGGTAGTTACGGAACAGCCACGGGGAAGTAAAGTGCAGTGTAGGGAACAGAGTAGCCAAAGAACACACACCCGTGACCCATGGACAAGGACAATGGTGTGGGGATTGCCTGAGGGAGTGGGGGGCTGGGTGGAGGGGCACGAAGGGGGAGAATTGGGACAACTGGAACAGCACAAACAATAACATATAATAATAATGTTTTTAAAGCCGGGACGGGTTCCTCCCTCCCTGCCGGCTGCAGGGTGGGTGCGAAGGCAGCAGATCACACGGAGCAGCAGCAGGGGGTCTCAGCACTCTGCTCACTGCCAGTTCCTTGCCAATTAAAATTCTGAGAGGACATCTATGTGTTTCTAGTAAGTTCCCCAGGAGCTGCTTGTCCTGTCCCTGAAGCACGTTAACATTCAGAACAGCCTGTGATACAGAAAGCTGTTCCCGGGCGGGGCCCCCAAAGCCAGTCAGGGCCCCTTCTGCACGAGTCTGTTGGCCCCGCTGGCTGGAGTGTTAGCCGGGGGCCCAAGGCACGATCTGGACCACCAGCCATCACGGATACAGACAGTCCAGCTCCTGGCGGATGGGCACCCCTGCTGTAAGCCTTCACTGTGCTCTTCTCTAAAATGCACATCCCACTGCAAAAGGAGGGATGGTGGCTTACAAAGAAAGCTCCCTTCAGTACAACAAGGGAGAATGAAAGTGGGAAAAGAGGGAAAATCATACGGTTTGGAACAAATCAGTAGTCACCAAGGCTTGGGCTCAGGAGGCTTGACTGTACCAGCGCCACAGGACGGAATGTGTAGGGTGGGGCACCGTTCTGTGCGGTCCTGGGTGGGGGACCCAGGACTCTACAAATTTGTCAAAACTGATAGAGTGTACACCACTGAGGTGACTCGTAACACTGCAAAATTTTAAAAATGGACACAGAACCCAGGACGGAGCACAGACTGCGACAAATGACTCTCATGGATTACGCTTCCTCACCCTTGGAGCGTGGGCTCCTGCTTGCCAAGGTTGGGCCTTTTACCTCTTAAGATTCTAACTCATTCTTCAGGTGAGGAAACTGAGGCCCGAGATGATCATCAGGACCAGAATGGAGCCCAGGCAGTGCCAAGTGGTCTTCTGCCACCGCACTGACCCCCTTTCTCCCATGTGGTTGGCCCAGGAGACCCATAGTCAGCCCCTGTGTGTGTGCGTGTGCGTGTGTGCACATGCGGGTGGGAGGGTGCTGCAGAGCCTTCCATAGAAGGAAAATACCACCCTGAGTAAACAGGACCTCGCAGCCAGCTCCTTTCTTTCCCACCAGGAGGTGGAGACCACGGCTTGTAGGGAGTGGATGCTGGCGGGGAAAACATCCCAGGTTTACTCTGGCCGAAGACCAGCGAGGAAGAGGATACACTGAGCACCTTGACCTTGTGGAGTTCCTGAGCTGGCAGACATGGCAGTGGGGTGTGGGAAGGGTGATCTGGTCTCTGTCCCATGAGGCCCACCCAGAGGTCAACATCAAGGGGAATGCACCACACAGATCAAAGGACCCCTGTGAACCAACCAAGGAAGGGCTGACCCCCTGTTTTCCTGTGGAGCTGAGCTCCCCATTGTGAAGGCAGGTGGGGGCCCCAACTGTCCACGCGTTCAAGGACTGCGGTGACTCCTTCCGTCTCAGAAGGCTTTTGTCTGCTACTGAACAAATAAACTGCATTTCTTTGGAATTTCCACTTCTCCATCAAAGTCCTTTCTTAGCTGATGTGGGAGAAAAGCTATATTGTTGTCCTTGTCATCTTTTGAATCATGCTTAATGCAGCAAGGTGTCCAAGGGGAGCTGGGCCAAGATCCACTCTGCCACACAGGAGGGGTGGGAAGAGGACTTCCCCTCTCCATGGTCTCCATGCCCTTGGGGCTGGGGTGGTCCTCAGTCCCCCCACCAGGACTGTGCCAGGTAGCACTTGGGTAGGCACTCTTAAATGTTAATAGTTAGGTATCTATTTCAATTAGTTTTAAAACAAACATTTTCACTAATGGATGTCATTGCCTGGGATTGGACCAGTGCAGGGGGACATGGCAAAAATCTTCAAGATGCTGCCTAAATGACTGAATTTTTGGAAACTCAAATCGAGTCCAGCACCCCAGTTATAGTGAGAAGAGAGGGGGCCCGGGAAGAGCAGGGGCGCAGTGATGTCAGAGGGGGAGCCAGCTAATGACAGAGCTGGGGCTGCCCCGGCACCTCCCGTTTCCAGAGTGGGGCTCAGACCCTCTCTGCAACACCCTCTGCACCCACTGGTCGTTTTCCTCTTGCAAATGAGTCCGTATTCTTGACAGTTTTGCCTTCCCAATTATGCTGATTTTGATATACGTAGCTTACCTTATGTTTTATTTCCGGCAAGACTTCCACCAGCGTCTGCAGTGCCTCGTGATGGGCCCCCAGCTGCACAGCACAGACACACGAATGTTCATTGGAAAAGGTGGGGAC
This sequence comes from Glossophaga mutica, assembly GCA_039655065.1. Taxonomy (NCBI): domain Eukaryota; kingdom Metazoa; phylum Chordata; class Mammalia; order Chiroptera; family Phyllostomidae; genus Glossophaga; species Glossophaga mutica. Next base: position 30,827,912 of record CM077315.1, read on the forward strand.
AGGGCACCAAGCACACCTCATTCTATGCGGGTAGCATTTAAAAAGCCGTTCTTCATTATTGCGCACCACTGTCTTCATTAGGAGAGCTACGCCCCAGCGAGAGATTACCTTTAAAAATACGCCTATCACAGCCAAACCATCCTCTCCCATTACGGCTTCTTTGTAGTTTTGGTATTTCACAGAATTCCAGTGAACCAAATGCAGCTGAAACACAGGAGGAAGAGAACTTACACCTATCACGATGCGGCCAGACGCAAAGCTGTCGCTGCCCCTCTGCAGGGCAGACCCCCTGCCCACTCACTGAGGTAAGGAGTTCGGTTGGTCGAGCTGCCGGCTCAGGAATGCCGGGGCCAGCAGCCTGCCTGGAGCCCCCAAAGGGCTGACAAAATCACGCACAGCAAGCGCCTCAGTGATTTTGGTGGGAGAGCAAGAGGCTCATTTTAACTTTATAAAATAAAAATGGGTGGTCGGATTTCTTGCTATTTTTCATGTTTCAGATATCCTTGAATGTGGTTTGCTGGATCAAATAGAGGACTCTCAGTTAAATTCGAATTTCAGATAAACAACAAATATTTTTAATGCCCTGGATATTGTATTTTTTCTACCTTGGTCGCCCTCCCCTGAACTCCCTCTGTGTCCTTATTTCGCATCCCTCCTTCCGTTCTCCCAAGTCCAGATTCAGCATCAGGATCGACCAGATGACACGGATTTAAACCAGGGGCAGGGGAGTGGCTTGGGAAACAGGCTCTCCTGGGTCACTGGCCAGCGGGGGCGGAGCCAGGGCCCCTGGGCCTGGTCCCTGTGATGAGAGCGTGGATGTAGATCCTGAGTTTGGCTCAGAACACAGAAGGGCCTGGGTGCCCATACAGACTTCCTTCTGCAGGAATGAGTTGTGGTGGAGGCCTTTCTGAGTGGTGACCCAAACCCTGAGTCTGCAAGGTCAGAGTCCAGCAAGCCTTCCCCACACAGTTGCTGGGTCCCAGGGCCCCAGGGTCCTCTGCCGGGGCGCTGGGTCTGCCTGTGCTATAGGTGGCACCTCACTCCCAAGTCCCAGTGTTCCCAGCCACGTGCACTGGGGACAGAGAGGGTGGTGAGGCGCATCCATGGCTGACCCGGAACCCCCCACCTGCTGCCCTATTGCAACCTGCCAGAACTGGAGGCAGCGGGGCCCAGGGTCCTGCTGCCAGCCTCCTTCCTTCACAGACACCACACTGGGAGCTGGCTTCATCTTGCAAAGTCCCCACAGGGAATGGCACCCCACAACCTGCATTACAGGCAAGGCCAGGAGGGATCTGACTCAGAGAGAGCCCCTGGCCGGTCCGTCCAGGATCTTGCCTCTATGCTAATAAATTACAACAACCTCCCTGTTAAAATAATTGCTCATTAAAAGCCATGGTGAGGATACACAGTTATGAAGATAAAAGCTGTGCTGTTAGATGAAAGGAATCGTGTTCCTTTTGTCGGGTTTGTAAATATGTGTATAATTATAACAATAGATGTAACTCCCTATTTATAAGCTGTCCCCAGAGGTCGCCTCTGGGTGTGTGACTACAAGCAATTGTTATTTTTTAGTTTGGCTGTACTCTAGTTTGATTTATTTATTTATTTATTTATTTATTTCCTTTTTTTTTTTCTCTTTTTTTTTCTAGTTTGATTTTAACTACAGTATTACTCCGTAACAAGGGCAACAAAAAGTTGAAAGAAACACAGTTCATAACTTGAAATGCATTTGAAATTCAGGTGGTTGGTGGGGGGAGGAAGGATGGGTGGGTGGACAGAGGTGTGATAAAGTGAACACGGCAAAGCGTTCATCCTAGGATCTGGGGGGCAGCTGTGGGGGCTCTCACTCCCTGTCCAGTTCTTTCCATTTTTTCGAAGAATTTCAGAATAAAATATTGGGGGAAATCTATAAGGTACCAGCTGTCACCCCACCATAACTACAAACACCAATTTCTAACACTTATCTGCTTGTTTTTTCCCTAACTCCCATTTTTGAGTGTTGCAAATATCACTTTGTTCTAGGATGATCTCTGTTGCAAAGATTTTTCAGGTTCTCAGCAGGAGGCCTCAAACGCCTTGAAGGACAGGAAGGGGCTAGTTCAAAATCGACCACCAGCAAGCACCAGCACAGGGCTGAGTGAGAAGCTGTCAGGGGCACAGACTGTTCTTGAATCCCAGCTGTGTGGTTCTGGAAAGGTACCTAACCACTGAGAACTTCAGTCTCTTCTTCTGTTCAATGAAAGTGCTTGTAATACCCTCCCTTAGGACAGCTGTGTGATTGAATGGACAGGGTGGCCGGTTGCTTTGGTTTGAGCACAGAGAGCCCCACATCCCAGGAAATCCTCCCTTTCTCAGCCACTGGGAAGGCTGGTCACCCTACAACTGAGCGGGGCACGAAGAAAGCATCCACATATTCACATATTCTGCAGTGGTGACATCTACAAACCTCTGCTGGGAACACGTGGTCATCCACCATGTGCTCCGAGCCCCACTCATTCACTGCTCCCCAGTGGAAGTGGAACTGCTTCAGCTGGTAGTGGTTTTCCAAGGGGCCACCACTAATTCCTGAAAAGCGAAACCAGTGGAACTTGTGTTAGATTGCCTGTTTGGTGGGCTGTGGTATTGCTGTGACACCGTGTACACTGAAGTCGTGTGATTTCACTCTCGATTGATGTCCTGCTGAAATGACAAACTGGAAGGTGGGCGCCGTGTCCCAGCCACCTGGCCCCAAACCAGCCCCCTTTAATGGCTCACAGTAAATGCCTGAGAGAATGCGATTCCAGTGCTGCCACCAGGTGGCAGTAGAGGCTTCAACCCCTGCCTGCCGCAGTAGGTCAAAGAAAAACCATTTGTGAGATGCATGCACGTCCTATAAGATCCAGACTTCCTTAATTTAAAAAATGTTTCTTGAATGAAAAAAAAAATGGCTTAAATCATATCACCAAATAATTTCATAAACTAGTATGTAAAGAGCAAGTTTTAAAACAAACAAATTCTGAGCTACAACATGCTACCTTTTCCACCATCTCTGGTCTCTGTGCAGTCTAGCTCGGTCTGGTCCCCTCTATGATCAGGTTTTATAGGAACACTCCTTTCTAAGTCACTCTAAACACCCGGTGTAGCCTCCCCAAGAGCTGTTAGCTTGAGGCACAGGAGCTCGGAGAGCACCTTTGTGGTGGAATCTGGCTCTCAGCTGCAGAACTGTGGGCGCCCTCCAGAGGTTCAGGGTCGGGGCAGAGACTCTGTATTTTAATGACCTCCTGGGTGGCTCTGATGTGCATGGCTTAGCCCGCCTCTATTTGCACTTTGCTACTAGATTTGCGTGGACAACTGCTACAGATACCGTGGTCACCATCGGACACCTCGCTTTTCACTGAAATGAGCTTGTGCTACTGGCTGGCTGGGACGAGTCTGCAAAATACAGCGGAGCCAAGGAGTGAGTTCCCAGGGTCCTGTGTGCATCAGCTCCTCTGTGCGTCACAGACAGGCTAGTGGTATTTCCTGCTTGGTCTCTACCATAGAAAGTATTTGTAGCAGGAAACACTGGACTATAAACCAGGAAAACAGGCTCAGCTCATGACTCTGCTCTTGATCAAGTCGTAAAGCTTTCCGCTGACTTTCTTGACTCAAAATAAGGGCATTGGTGAGAAGGCCATTAGGGTCTCATCTAATCATAGAGTTCTGTGTTTTCCCCTAATAATCTTCTATTCCCCTTAACACACACACAGATACGAATTATGTCTTAATTGTTTAAAATACATAGAAATATCGCTTACCCTACCAGGTATGTAAAAATGTTTTAACTCATAAACTCTGAATCTGCTGCTGGCTAAGAGCGCTGTGAGCATGAAGGAAGAAAACCTCTCAGGTGGGTTCAAACTGCAAGACTAATGGACATGTTCTGTGGTTAGAAATATAAGAATGGTGATTTTTTTTTTTTTTTTTTTTGCTTTCGAGGGGTGAGGATACTTGAGCAGATTGGCCTTTGTAGTTTTGTGCTGTGTTTTAATTTATGATGAGAAGTTAAATAGGTTGTCAGTAATCCCTGCGGTGTAATGATTGGAAGTAGGATTCGAACCCATGTCTGACACCAAACATGCCCCTTTCCATTTTGGCCTTCAAAGTACAAAAGGCAATCAAAGGAGTTATGGGACCAAGAAACACACAGGCAGTGGCACTTCTGCCTGGCACCTTGTATCAGTGATGGAAAATGAGTTTGTAGCACTGGGCAGCCAGAGACCACATGCCACCAAAACGCATTGCTTAGTGACCAAGAGCCCATCGTCTGACCAACCCTAGGGAGATGCCCTGGGCTCTGAGACACTGAGACCGGCAACACGCTGGCACACACAGAAGGTAACCCCGTGGGTACTAATGCATGTCTGCGTCATCCTGTCCAGAACTCAAGTGTGAGAAGGCAGGAATGATGGGTGTTTTATCTAAGTCACGGAAAGTTGAATTGGACACAAACCGGTGGACACAATTTGTAAGGCTGTGAGTTAAATACCACCCAGTCGAGTTCCCAGGACAGGGACCATTTCTGCCTTGTTCATCACTGTATTCTCAGCACTTAGTCCAGGGCACACCCACTGGAGGCACCCAGCAGATGAGCGAGTGGGATTGATTATTCAGCTCACTGATTGGTTCATTCAGCCAGTCAGTAAGCAGATCTGTGTATCACAGCAGAATTCATCCTTTCCCACAGTAGCTTGGAGCTGCCTGGGATTTTTAGGGAATTCCATAGAATGCCCTAACTATTTAAAGACCTGGATTTGCATTTTAGCTCTAACTTGTGCTTACATCGAACAAGTTGCTCAGTCTCTCTGAGCCTCAGCCTCCCCACCTGCGAAACGAGGCGCGCTGGCAGCATGAATGGAAACAATGGCGGGGAAATCGCTTTGTAAATTGCTGCCAGACGATGATGACGATGATAATGATGCTGGTCACTGAATATCACATAGCCTTTCAGCGACTCAGCTCCTTCGTCTATTACAAAAAAAGAAGAATTAGTACCTAAATGGTTTTAGCAGTCCCTTCCAGCTTAAGCATCTTAGAATTCTATGTAGGTACATATGTCTCCGAAAGGAATGATACAAACTGTATGAGGCATGTATTTGCCCCCGGATGGATGCCTGCCAGATCCCCGCCAAAAATAACCTTCAGAAAATCACTTCCCACTGTTGCCAGCCACAGAGCCAGAATCAGAGACTGCAGGGATGGGAGGGGACTTGTGAGCACGAAGCCTTGCTCCTTCCTCTGGCAGGTAAAAAGGTGCAGAGGTCAGGAGGCTTTCCCAAGTTCACGCTCTGAGTAGGCCACAGCTCTGTGCTGTTCCCCACAAACATCAAACTGCCACCAGAACTCTTTATTGAAGAATCCTCTTACCAGTCAGACTCCCTGTCTGCTGCTGGAAGACCCAGTAGCCCGAATATAAATGGAAGTCTGTTCTTTGAAACCCTGGGACTCTCCCACCGCAGGAAGAACACTCCTTTTCAGTGGGGCCTCCAGAATATACAATTCCTTCTCGAGTTCAAACTGACACCTGGTCGTTTGCAGGAACCAGGGACTTGCTGGAAACCTGGGCTAAGACCAAGCAAACATAACAAAACCCCCAAAGCCGGCTGCCTCTTACTAGCTTTATAACATGCAAACACAAATAGGAGATAAGCAAAACATGAGCTTTTCTGGGAGGATGTGGGAGGAGGAAGAAGGTGTAGGGCTGGTGGGCAGAGGATGAGCTACAACGTGAGCTGGGTTGGAGCGCCGCCCTGTGGCTGATTGGTGGAGACACTCCGGGATCGGCCATTCTGGTCTTTGCAGTTTTACTCCTTCAAGAGCACATCAAAAAGCATGATAAATTCAAGAACGCCAGCAGATATGGACTACAGAGAAGAATCTGTAATTGTAATAATGCCCCTTAAATTAGGCCTGACCGGCAAAGACAACCCCCTAGCAAAGTGCCTGTGTAGTCATTTAAAAACTGGGAAATAGTGCTTTGTCACCCTTTCTGTAGGGGGTCAGGAGCAGGGTCTGGAGTCAGATTCCGGCCCCATCTCTTCAAACTGGGTGATCTTGTTCCAGTTAATGAATTGCTCCCAGCCTCCATTTCCCCACCTGTAAAATGGGGGTGATCCTAGTTCTGTTGAGAGGGGCATTGCAAGAATTAAGTGATGTGGTAAATACAAAGTTCTTAGTATGATACCCGGCAATTTGGAGCACTCAAAGAACAAAACCCAGCATCCATCGACACGTCTCTGTGTGGGATGAAATAACTGATTAAAGAAGCAGGGCTCTCGTTGGTTCGCATCTCCTGGGTTCCAGGTGCTGTGCACCAACGTCCACCAGCTTGTGTGACTCTCAGTGCCTGATGGACAGCTGGCACCGGCTGTAAGTGCTGCTACCTAACCAGCCAGCACTTCCTGAGAACCTGCTATGTGCCGGGCATTGTACATGGCACGTTAGGTCCCCCGGGGAACACGGTACCTCCTTGCAGCAGGTACTATTTGCTCATTTCTGAGATGAGGAAATTGGGACTCAGGAGTTAAATCATGTGCCTCAGGTCCCCCAGTAACCCCAACCCAGGCCTGCTTGAAGTTTCAGTACATCAGCTCACGTAGCAGGGTTCAGTCAAACTCTGCGGTTTTTCCTGGAATGTTAGGAACCCAGTTTAAGGTTGCAGTCCTCGATTTAGATGATCTCAAAGTGACTTTTTGTAATGACAACAGTGTCAGAAAAAATTCCCTTTCATAAAGCAATTTTTTAAAAAGATTTTATTTATTTATTTTTAGACAGAGGGGGTGGGAAGGAGAAAGAGAGGGAGAGAAACATCAATGTGTGGTTGCCTCTCACATGGCCCCCACTGGGGACCTGGCCCACACCTCAGGCATGTGCCCTGACTGGGAATAGAACTGGCAACCCTTTGGTTCACAGCCCATGCTCAATCCACTGAGCTACACCAGCCAGACTTGATAAAGCAATTTAAAAAGACGAGTCCACTCCATGAGAAGAGGGCCTTTCGCTTGCCGGCCCCCAGTCCCCAGACTGTGCCGTCCACAGGGTCTGTCCTCAGAGAGGAGGCCGAGCATTGCCCCAGAGTTCTCCATGGGCAGGCGCACTGACAGGTCACTGGGGAACTGCGTTAGCAACTGCCAGACCCTCCAAACCCTGAGGACCGAAGACATTGGGGGACGACTCCACGCTGCAGTGCTCTGACCCCAGATACTACTGTCTCTGTGCTTACAGTGGTGGCCGTCAATGGCCACCTATTTGTAGTTCCGTTTTTACCAGGATAAGCAGGCTTTTGGCAGGCATGGCTGTCTTAACGTTTAAAGTAAATGTAAGAGACATTTGAGATGTTCGAATTAGTCAAAACTGCAACGAACACGACTTCGCCCAGGAGGAGCCTGATCTTGGTGCCACTCTGGGATTTAGGTAATGTTCCGAAGCTGTCAAGCTCAAGGGAAAAGGATTTCTCTGTGTTCTCCAGACCAGAAGCTCTCTGTAACGCCCTCCAGGCCGGTGGGCACCAGGCAGGTGCCAGCATGTTATCAGTGTGTGGGGGGCACAACCCCGCCCCGGGGCCCTGGGATGAGGGAGTCCAGATCACTGCCTGGGGATTAAACGCTAAGGTCATCGCAGTGCAGCTCTGGTTTTACAGCCAGCAAACCGGAGCTTGAATCCTCGTTTCACACAGCTCAGCTTTGCATGGGTGGTTTTATCTCTCTGTGTCTCAGATTCCACACTTTGAAAAAGCTCATGACACCTAGTTCATCAGAACATGGTGAGGATCAAACACAGTGATGCTTACAAAACACTCCACAGCAGAGCCCCCGGCTCCAGGAAGATCTCAACTAGGGGTAGCACTTTCCGTTGTTATTACTGGAATTATTGTTCTTGTTAAAATTACCATCAGCATCACCCTGGCCAGGCGGCTCAGTTGCTTGGAGGGTCATCCAGTACACCAAAAGTTTGTGGGGTGAGACCCTTAATACCATGCTGTTCACCCCCCAATTCCCCCCCCCCCACTCTTCTGAGGAGTAAGGTGAATTGCCCCCTGGGTGCTGGGGGGGGGGGGCGCAGCCCAGGACCCTGTCGCCCCAAAGAAGAAGGGTCTTGCATGGAAGACAGAGACACTTTGCCATCTGCCGCTCTACTCACCCACTAAGTGAACTGGGTGGGCTGAGGGGCTGAGGGGACAGCAGGGCGCCCAGAGCCCGGAGTCGGGCCCACACTCGCAGCAAGACCGGACGCACTGGCTCCTTAGCGTGGTTGGCGGAGAGAGAGCAGGGTTTGGAAACAGCTCTGGGTCTGAATCCTGGACGTGGGTGTTCTTTTCCAATGAAGGGAACTACTTGCCTATCTCTTGGGGGTTTTGTGAGAATCAGATGCCCCGGAAGTTGTTCCCCAGTCGGCACGTGGGTGTGCCGCATCCCAGCACGGGCAGCAGCCGTGACTGTTGCTACTCAGCCGTGTAGGGTTTGGTTCACAGAGCACAGGGAGTCTTGTCAAGTAGCCGTGGGATCCATCTGTGACCTTTGACCTTTGACACGTTTTCTGCACTAGCATGCCCATCAGGTGGAAACGGCACTGTCATTCATGAAGAAAAGGAAAAGGATCTTCCTTCCTCTGTGAAGCAGTTTGTGGCATTTGACAGCAGGGGGCCACTTGCAGCCGGTGCTGTTTTCCTTCGCTGCCCCCTCCTCCAGTAAAACCCTTCGTGGCTCCCCCAGCCCTGGCTTCCTGGGCTGCAGCGCCACACACACTCCTTGGAAGGAGCTGCTTCCTCCACCTCTGCTATTCACCCTCGCTGTCTGGTGTGAACATCGAAGTGCCTGTGTACCTCACCCGCTGGAAAAACTGCTGGAACCTACCACGCTGACGGAAAATGTCCTTGGCCTCCCAGTTCTGTTTTGCTTTGAGTTTCTGGTCCCGCCTGTTGGTGTTACCCAGCGTAAGTAATTATATTTTATGCAAAATTACTTCTACCCCGTGTACCTTCTCTACTCACTTCCTTTCTTGCTCATGAAGCATTTTCTTTTAGTCTACTCAGGGTGGTGGTTGTTTTTTTTAATGTGTCTCGTTATTCTCAGTTTCTTGCTGCAAAACTCTTTTTTTAGTACTTTCTCTCTTTCAACTGTATTTTCCATTTCCTTTGCTCCCATGGCCCCCAATTTCCAACAGAGATGAAAAAAGAAGACAGATTAAAAAAAAAAGACAGATAATGTGAAAAGGGCAGGACCAGAGACTGGAAAAAGAGCCTGGGAAACTGAGTAGGAAAGGAAAAAAAGAGGGAAACTGGGTTTTGCAGAAAATGACAAGTAAAGTAAAACCAGATTGGCCTGTGTGGACATGAGCCACAGGAGGGATCACCCAACTAATTTATGTGGCTGCGGAGAGACACCAGCTAATTATTTCAGTCTGTGGCAGGGTGGGGCTGGCCTCTTTGAACCAGATAGAGAAGGTGGTGGAGAAGCCAAAATGTGGGGGTCAGGACCAGGTCAACGTAGAGGCCTGGCTGCAACAACAGGTGCAAAGACCTTGGACTTGGAGAGCCATGTGAATCAAGGGTGAGCCGAGGTCAGCCCAGGGTCACCAGCAAGGATGTCAGGGCTAGTGGAGACAGCCCTGATTGTGCCTCTCCAGCCTGACCTTACTTCTGGGAACAGCACCCCTGGGCCCTCCACTCTGGCCTCACCTTACTCCGGGGCAGCTCACCCTCTGAGTCACGGTGATCAGCTTACCCAAGATGAGTGACTGAAACTAGGCGATGGGAACTGGCCCTGGGGCTGAGGCTGCCCTTGCTGGGACAGAGGTGCTATCCCTTTATGCTGCTCTGTTGGGAGGGTCTACCAAGCTGCCAGCTGGGGCTACAGGCCACCATCCTTGCCCCGCTCCAGGATCCTCATTCTGGAAAGAACCCAACCCGGGGAAGGCAGAGCTGGGGGTGGGGGAGTTCAGACCCAGCCACACCCTGAACTTTTTGGGAATCTGAGCCAGTTAAGTTTTCCTCTTCCTTGCTTAAGCCAGTTTGAGTTGAGTTTCTGCCACATGCAACACAAAGGAAGTCTTAACTAATCACAGTGAACATCTTGCAAAAATGAGAGCAAAAATAAGATTTGAGGCAGCAGGGAGTGGAGGGAAGAAAGAACAGGACAGTGATGTGTGGGGCAGGCTCACACTGGCCCCTGCAAACTCACCGTGTGCATCTCTTCCGGACTCATGATCAGTGACTTTGCTTTGGGAGGTTGGGGTCATCTGGCTGTGCAGGAGTATTTACACCACGGGAAGCAGCAAACACTACAAATTATGGCTCCTTGTCCCCCTCACCTCCACCCACACCCTACACCCCAGAAAGCCAGTTGCTAAATAAACATTTATCAGGTCTCCAAGTACTCAGAAGGGCTGAGCTTATGTGGGTCTGGCTTCTCAGACAGGTGTGAGAGTCTTAAAGCACCACACTCAGGCCACCAGTCTCTCTGGGTCAAGTCCAACATAGCATTATCAACATTCCCCTCCACCCTGGATGGCTCAGACCCAGCCTATAGCTGAATTACTTTTTTTTTTCCAGCTGAATTACATTTGAGCAAAGATTGAAACTGGCAATTCTCCAGCTACTTCCCTTCTATTTCTTCTCTTTTAATGTAGTCTGAAAATAGACTTTTATTGTGTACTTACATTAGAACTCTTGAAAACAAGTGACTGAAATTTAAATCAAACTGACTGATGCAAAAAAGAGGTTGATTAGTCCAGGAGCTAGTTCTCCTTCAGGCACAACTGCAGTAGGAGGCTCTGACAATGGCCTCGGGCCTCAATTTTTACCCGCCTCTTTGTTCGGCCAGGAGGACCCGCAGGCCGGACCTTGCTCAAGGCTGGCCCCAGCACACAGCGGGCAGAAAAGAGGTTTTCTTTTAACATTTCCAAGAAGAGCTCTTGGCTGTCTTTGCCTGGCTTGAGTCACATGCCCACCCCTGGACCAATCACTGAAACCAGAGAAAGGGTTGTTGGGACTGGCTGTGCCCACTCCTATGATTCAAGTTTCAAGTAAAAACTTAAGAGGTTGAAATTCTTCACCAAAATGAGGCTTTGACTTCTGATTCTGGGGATTGTCACCTGTAATAGTCTAGTTTCCCAGGTTAAACTCTGACTCTGAACTCCTGTGGGACACAGGAACCACTAGATTTCAAGGCGCACATGCTATAAGACATCCGAATAAATATAATATAGAAATATAAACAACTGGGCCCTTGGCGGCGCATCACGGAGATGTCCCTGCTCCACCTGTCAGGAGGGTCTGGGTGTGGGTGTTATCCTCCTGACGCCCAGGCTGGCCTCACTGCCCACTGGTCCTCCTTTTGGGTGACCACACTGGACATGTCTTGGCTGGGCTCGAGCCAGGAGCCCACTTGGACCCTGAGCGGGCTGCTGGCTCTCCTCAGGACCTAACACGAGCTCGACCGCATCCACCCTGGGCGCTAGCACTTTCCTCCCTCATGGTGACTCCTGCTTGAACCCTGTGGTTACAGATGCAGACCCCTTCCACAGAGGGTCCATGCTCCTCCAACTTCCTTCTTGGAGAGCAGAGAACCTCATTGGGAGGGCTCTGTGGCCTCCAGCCACGAATCTCTCTGAGCCTCATTTTCATCATCTGTAAAATGGGAAATAATATGCATTTCACATGGTGGTTACAAAGAGTACCTAAGTTTATGTGAGTGAAGCCCTTGACAAGGAGAAGGGGCCAGTGAAGGGCTTTGGGGGGCTTTAGAATCAGCAGGAGTTGGGCTTGAACCTGACCCCTCCACTTCTCTGCCACTCAATCCTGAGCGAGTCACCTCCCCTCTGAGCCTCCATTTCTCCTTCTGTAGAATGAGGGCCCCCCGCCCCCCGTGCTCTCCACAGTGGTGTCTGTTTTGTGTGTGTTGTTATTCATCGACGGTGTTGCTCTTTAAAGAGCGTGTGTGTTTATCTGGCCAGCACAACTTCCGTCCTCTAGAAATAGCTCCTCGATTTCCCCCAGGACCCCACTTCCCTGAGCATGTGGTCTTGGTAGGGACATGGGTCCGGGTGCTGGGTCCCCCACTGACCAAAGGCTGTGAATACCAAGCTCAGCCACCAGACCTTTTTGCCTGGGAATCTGAATTATTTTGTCAAATGTATCTTAATGATACTCATACAAAAGTCCAAAGTAACCTTCAAGTTTTTTATAGTTTATGCCCTGGCTGGTGTGGCTCAGTGGATTGAGTGTTGGCCTGAGAACCAAAGGGTCGCTGGATCAATTCCCAGTCAGGGCACATGCCTGGGTTGTGGGCCAGGTCCCCAGTGCGGGGCACTCAAGAGGCAACCACACATTGATGTTTCTCGCCCTCTCTTTCTCCTTCCCTTCCCCTCTTCCTCCCTAAAAATAAATAAATAAATAAATAAATAAATATTTTTAAAAAAGTTTTTATATTTTAAAACTTAAAAAATATAAGCCTGTTATATAGGTATCCGTTAGCCACAGCTACACATAAACATTATATAGGAGGATGTGAACTCATCTACATCCAGGTCTGTTTTTCTCAATCTTATTAGACTAGTCACACAACTACTAACCAAGCAAAAGTCCAGGGACTATTATTCTTTATTTAACCTTCTAAAGTTGCTGCATAAAATGTTTAAAAATAATACAAGCCATATTAAGCCTGTGAAGCCAATTTCAGTTGCTCCTTGGGAATTTGAACTTGGACCAGACCAACACGGGCAGAAAGCGTAGTTGGTGTGCTAAGTAAACAAATCCATGACCCCTGATCCCTGGAGCCCTGAGCTGGCCCAGTTCCTGTGCTTTCCAAGATCTGGGTGTCCAACTTTCCCTTCTCCTCTTTGAGCTTGGCTCAGCCTTTCAAGAAAATCCTCTTTGCTTATGTTGGCCAGAGTCAGGGTTCTTGTCCCTTGCACTCAAGGAGTCCCACCTGGGAAGTGTCCCTGAGGGCTCCTGTGAAGACTGACCAGTGACCATGAGCCCCAGGCATGTAGGTGGCTGCTCAGGAAACACAAACCCCCTCTCATCTGTGAGATGAGGAGAGAGACCTGCAAAGGCTGAGCCAGGTTGTGGGCACTTGGGCAGAAAGGGCTCTCTGTCCCCTGCTGCAGCCACCCAGTTCATCAGGAGTGAGACAAGGGAGGCCAGGCCTCGCTTGGCACCCAGTCCCTCCTCCAGGGCTCCAAGAAGACTAGCACACATGGTCAGACTACCCTCACGGAGTTCACTGCCCTGCCTGGGCAACAGGTAAGTGGATGATACACTAGGACTAGCATGTCAAAGGCAGTAGCCCAGGGACCAGCCCAGAAAGGTCAGGAGCCGGGGGATGTATCAGGGCCCCCAGGATCCATGATTCTCTAGGACTCCCAGGACTCAGCACATAGACGGACGCACAGGTCAGATTTATTACAGCAAGAGGGTCCAAGCCAAATCTGCAAATGGAAAAGGCGCATGCGGCAATGCCTGGAGGAGAGCGGGTGCCAGCTTCCAGTGCCCTCTCTGATGGGGTCACAGGGACACACTGGCCCCTGAGCAGTGAGTTGTGACAACACACATGAAGTATTGTCCACCAGGGATGCCTATAAGAGACTTGGTGACCAAGGTTTTCACTGGGGGCCGGTCATGTGGGCAAGCTCTGCCTGGCGTGTACGAACATTCTCCATGCCCAAAAGAAAACAGATGTCCCACATGAACAAGACTTACGATGCTACCGAAGGGGCTGAAAAACACCAGCTGGGATGGAGCAGCCAATCCTGACAAGTATCAGAGGAGAAGCCAACCCAAACTCCTCAGCATCCTGGAGAGGATTTAATGAGCTGGTTCATATAAAGCCCATTCAGGGCACTGGGACCCAGTAAAGGGACAGGGCCTTCTGGGGCCTCTCTCCCACCTCCCTGCCCACCTGTCACACAGCCCTCCACCACCATCGTCCCAGACAGCCTCCAGGTGGTCCCTGTTCCACCCCTGTCCTCCACCCCTCCTCTTCCTCATAAGAGCTGGGCGTTCACTTAAAACATCAGCTAGGTTGCCCTGACTCCTGTGGCTCGGTTGAGCATCATCCCACAAAGCGAAGGGTCACTGGTTCGATTCCCAGTTAGGGTACATGCCTGAGTTGCGGGTTTCAGTCCTGGTTCAGGTGCATATGAGAGGCAACTGATCAAAGATGTTTCTCTCTCACTTGGATGTTTCTCTCCCTCTCTTTCTGCCTTCCTTCCCCACTCTCTAAAAATAAATAAGTATATACAAACAAAAACTTAAAACATCAGCCAGGTCACTGTCTGCCGGTGGCCTGTCCCACCCTGTAAGAACCCACGGGGGACCGGGCTGGGACACCCCACCCCAGTGCCAGCACAGTTCCCCACCCCCCCCTGCCCCCCTGCGCAGCCTCCGACTGGGTGCAAGCCTCACGGCTGCCACGCCCCCCTCCTCTGCCCTGCTCGGTTGTTCTCCGGTTGTTCTCCTCTGACGTACAACACAGTTGTGTTTTTATTAGCTTAGTGTTTCTTCCTTCCCAGTCCCTGGAATGTGAGCCATGAAGGAAGGGAATTAACTTTGTTCCTAGTTTCGTCCCCGGTAAAACCACGTGAACATAGACTACCGGTACCATAATCTTTACAGTAAGCATCACTCCCCTGTCCCCCAGACAGCCTTCCCGAATCCTTCCGTTCCTGCCTCTGCCGTGCTGTTCCTTGTCCCCAGACAGTGTACTTAAATAAAGCTCTCATCCCCTTCTGTGCTAAGCCCAGGACCCCACTCTTAGGATGTTACAGAAGGAAAGAAAGGCCTCAAATCCCAATTTGGGCTCACCTGACCCCTCCGTGGCGTCATCAAATTCCACCTGGAAGAGGTAGCCGGTGTTCCAGATGTGGAGGCAGGCGGCAGCGTCATAGGAGACCCGGAGAGGCTGCAGCCCGGGGTCGTAGACACTGTCCCTCCAGCGGATGTTGATGGGGGACTGCCGGGAGCCGCCTGGCACGGAGCCTGCGCCCTTCCAAAGAGGGTGCACTGCGGACAGAGAGAATAGTAGTGTAGAATAACAGCAGGTTGGCCTCACAGCCTAGCAGAGGCACTTCCATCCGCAGAGACGCCTGTCCAGCCCCCAGAGCAACTACTGCTGCGCTCAGGGGAACAGCGGCCTGAAGCGCCCTGCAGGCACCTCCGCTCCTCCTTTCGGGAGATGGATGGACGGCAGCAGACTCAGAGCCGGGTAATCGGCCTGGACCTCTGTCTGGTGTCCGTAAAGCAGGCCTCCTTCTGCTTTAATCTACACCTTTACCAGCAGTGCCTGGTCTTCCGTTGTCTGTTCTCTCCCCAACCCCCCTGCACCCCGCAGACCGGGACTGGGCCAGACAGGAGGCAGTACTCCCACAGCGCAGCCCGCACAGCCCTCCTCGCACTGGGCACCCACCCTACGGCCCCTGAGCCCTGTGCAGCCAGGATGGCTCTGAATGTGGCCCAACACAAAATCATAAATTTACTTAAAATAGTACGAGACTTTTTTCGTGATTATGTGTTGCGATGTATTTAATGTGCGGCCCAAGACAACTCTTCTTCTAGTGAGGCCCAGAGATGCCAAAAGGTTGGACACCCCTGGAGAGATCCTCCCTGAAGGAAAACAGGGAATTAACATGGCCCTTAACGTACATGGAACCCGGGATCTGCTCAGCGCCACAGAGGCAGCCCTCCTTCTGACCGGGGACTCAGCTGGCCCCCAACACGGGGACGCAAGGTGCGAAGAGTGGGGTGTTTAGGTTACAACTGCGAAACTTCATGAAGGGTGAAGGGGCTGCCGACCTCAAACATCTGCATTGAACACTGTTCCTGCCACCAAATAAGAGGGTGCTGCCCATTGTGGCCACCAAAGAGATGATGTCGCTTAAACCCTAAATAGGTTTCTGACTTTGTCTTGGACTACCGACCAAGATGGAGGTGTAGGTAGACAAACTGTGCCTCCTCACACAACCAAAAGAAGGAACAATAAATTTAAAAACAAAAAACAACCAGAACTTACAGAAAATCAAACTATAGAAATCCGACAACCAAGAAGTTAAAGAAGACACATTCATCCAGACCAGTAGGAGGGGTGGAGTCAGGCAGCTGAGGCGGAGAAGACTTGCAACAAGGCGGTGCCTGGTAGAGCCTGTGGCCCCATATTCACGTGGGGATTAAACCGGGAGGAACACCTGGGGAGCGAGACAGACCTCGCAACCTGGGGTCCCAGTGTGGGGAAATAAAGCCTCAAAACACCATTGACAACACCTGTGGGAGTTGAGGTGGCAGCGGGAGAAACTCCCAGCCTCACAAGAGAGTTCATTGGAGAGACCCACAGGGTCCTAGAATGTACACAAGCCCACCCACCCAGGAATCAGCACCAGAAGGGCCCAATTTGCTTGTGGATATCATGGGAAGTGACTGAAAACCAGCAGAGAGAGGAGCAAGTGCCATTGTTCCCCCTCAGCCCCTGCCCCACATACAGCACCACAACCCAGCAACTGGGTTGCTATGCCCTGGTGAACACCTAAGGCTCTGCCCCTTATACGTAACAGGTGCATCAAGACAAAAAAAAAAAAAAAAAAAGTGGCCCAAATGAATGAACAGATCAAAGCTCCAGAAAAAATACAACTAAGTGACGAAGAGATAGCCAACCTACCAGATGCATAGTTCAAAACACTGGTAATCAGGATATTCATAGGATTGGTTGAATTTGGTCACAAATTAGATGAAAAAATGAAGGCAATGCTAAGTGAAATAAAGGAAAATATACAAGGAACCAATAGTGATGGGAAGGAAACTGGAACTCAAATAAACGCTGTGGACCAGAAGGAAGAAATAAACAACCAACCAGAGCAGAATGAAAAAACAAGAATTCAAAAAAAATGACAGGCTTAGGAACCTCCAGGACATCTTAAAACATTCCAACATCCAAATTATAGGGGTACCAGAAGGGGAAGAGGAAGAGCAACAAATTGAAAACGTATTTGAACAAATAATGAAGGAGAACTTCTCCAATCTGGCAAAGGAAATAGACTTCTAGGAAGTCCAGGAAGCTCAGAGAGTCCCAGAGAAGTTGGACGCAAGGAGGAACATACCAAGGCACATCATAATTATACTACCCAAGATAAAAAAATAAGGAGAGAATCTTACAAGCAGCAAGAGAAAAGAAGACAGTTACCTACAAAGGAATTCCCATCAGACTGTCAGATGATTTCTCAGAAGAAACCTTGCAGGCAAGAAGGGGCTGTAAAAAAGTATTCCAAGTCAGGAAAGGCAAGGACCTCCATCCAAGATTGCTCTATCCAGCAAAGCTGTCATTTAGAATGGAAGGGCAGATAAAGTGCCTCCAGGTAAGGTCAAGTTCAAGGAGTTCATCATCACCCAGCCCCTTATTATATGAAATGTTAAAGGGACTTATCTAAGAAAAAGAAGATAAAAAATATGACAGTAAAAAGACAGCAAACTCACAGATATTAACAACCACACTTAAAACAAAAGCAAACTAAGCAACCAACTAGAATAAGAACAGAAACACAGAAATGAAGATCACATGGAGGGTTAGCAACAGGGGAGTGGGAGGGGGAGATGGGGGGAAAGGTACAGGAAATAAGCATAATGGGTAGGTACAAAATAGAAGGGGGAGGTTAAGAATAGTATAGGAAATGTAGAAGCCAAAGAACTTATATGTATGATCCATGGACATGAACTAAAGTGGGGGGGGGAATGCAGGTGGGAGGCGGTGTGCAGGGCAGAGGGGGAAAAGGGGGGGATGGGACAACTGTAATAGCATAATCAATAAAATATATTAAAAAAAACCCAAAAACTCTAAATAGGTTTCCAGTGTTTGCTGAAGTTGGCCCCGTATCTCCAGGCCAAAGCTGGTGTCAGCAAAGTAAGTCTTGTAACTAAAGCTGCTCTCTGATAGGAAGTGATAAAGGTAAGGTGTTCTACACTTTTCCCGCCCTTCGGTAAATATTCATAGCGCTCCTCCCATGGGACTAGCATTGGCCCAAGTGCAGGGAGGGATGAGAGACACGCTGAACAGATTCGGACACCCCCCTGCCAGCTTGGAGCCCAGCCCAGCTGGGGTCGGGGCAGGCGAGCTGAACCCAAGGAGCCCTGCAGACAAATGAGCAAAAAAATGCCTGTTCGAATGTTTGAGGGCATGCAGCGGTGTGCTGCTGAAAGTTTAATGACCAGCTCCGTAGAGGATTAAGAAGCCGTGATGTGGAACGTTTGCCGATTACCACCACGAAAACTCCTGCCGTGGCCGATCTCAACCTATCACCGTGAGTCATGTTCACAGACTTCAGACGAGATGCCCAGTGCCGGTAAAAGGCAGCTTCTGCACACACGGAAACGTGGCCAGAGAACGCAACCGAAATGGTTCCTAGAATTATTTCTGAACATTTTATAACTCTGATTTTTCTCTCTGGGCCAAGCCACCAGTGATTCTCAATCGTTTTTAGTAATAAACTTTCTCTTACTTCTCAAAATGAAATGTTTTGCCAAATCCCAACAAACAAAGCACTGAGGAGGAATGAGCTCCAGTCCCCCCTGTTCCGCAGAATGGACCCCAGTTCCTGGGGGCGCCGAAGGAGCAGTGCCCTGGGACCCCCCGGGCAGCAGTTGGGGCGCTGCCGCACAAAGCAGTCCAGGCACCCTGTGCGGTTGCTTTGCCACTCTGTCCCGCACAAGTGTGCCAAGATGTGGGAGAGTGTGCTTTCTAAGAATTGCAAGTGAACCCCACTTACTGTCCCCCAACAGGGTAATGGTTAAACAGAGGGACGTGCACATGGAGGCCGAGAGTTCTCACGAGGTGCCAGGTGCTGGTCCAAGCCTCTCCACACCGTGCCTCATTTCATGCTTCCAGCGGTGCTGTGTGTGATATCTCATCACCCACCTTTTGCAGGTGAGGAAACTGAGGCTCTGCAGGGTTAGGAGACTTGCCTAGGGGCACGCAGCCACAAAGCGGTGGGGCTAAGATACCGCACAAGTGGCCTGCTGCTCCCCGTGTTTGTACTAAGCACTAAGGGGGACAGCCTCGGAGAGACCATTGTGGAGATGTCTACAGTCAGGTAAAGAAAGAAAACCGAGGGGCGGATAAGCGCGTGCAGTGCAGCACTGTTTTGTTTTTTGGAGTCGCTTGTGTGTGGGGACAGGTTTCTCTGTGCATGGGGAAAGTGTCAGAAGGCTGCACCGAAAACCACTCATAGTAGTTGCCTCTGGGAACTGGGATCAAAGGGGGACAGGTCAGGGGTCTTTCCATGTGAATGCATAGCTTCTGTTTGGTCTGAAATTTACAGGTAGGTCTGGGGTAGGGCCTGAGGTTCCTCAATTCTAACAAGCTCCCAGGGAGTGCTGTGGGTGCTAGTGTGAGGACCCCACACTGAGTGTGGGGCAACTGAAGGGACCAGGGTTAGGGCTGGGACAAGGCTTCCATTCCTGCCCTTTCTGGGTGGGGCATTTGATGCGCGTCCTGGTGACTTTGGATTCCGTCTCTGTGCCACA
Organism: Glossophaga mutica; assembly: GCA_039655065.1. Taxonomy (NCBI): domain Eukaryota; kingdom Metazoa; phylum Chordata; class Mammalia; order Chiroptera; family Phyllostomidae; genus Glossophaga; species Glossophaga mutica. The sequence continues at coordinate 30,847,431 of CM077315.1, forward strand.
TCCTTGGGCTTCCTGCTCTTGGAGACCTACTGCAGCTCCTGAATACCGTAGGCCTCTTAAAAGCTTGGGGCTGGGCTTACCCCAGGCTGCTCGCCCTCACCTTCGCAGGCCTGAGTTCTGGCCTAACGAGAACCACAGGGGAGCCTGACATGCTTCTGGAAATCGCCCTGTGATTTCGAGACAGAGAGTTCGGCATTGTCCACAGGTGTGGACAACAGATTAATTGGACAGAGATAATAATGCTCACCGAGAGCCTGGGGTGTGCCAAGGCTTTCCGCGCACATGATCTCATTTTCATGTGGCCCCGTACGACAGTCATCCCATTTTACAGACGAGGAAACTGAGATTCAGGGAGGTGAAGCAATGTCCAGATCTCATTGCAGACAGGTGTAACTAATGCCCAACCCCAGGAGCGACTGGTTCTAGAGCCCATGGCCTTTCAACTACCCAGTCCTGGAGAGTGTGGAGTACTGCATTTTGCCGTGTATAACACGCTCCTATGTATATTGTGTGCCCATGTTTCTGGTCCACACTTTCAGGGAAAAAATCTTCTGTCTTAATTTTTTAATTCAATTATGTATTTATTTATATTTAGATACCTGGTTTTTGTATTATAAAGGAATTTTAGCATTTATTTTTGGACATGTTTTGGTACAAGAAATTTTGTGTAACAGTTACAAAACACAAGAAGAGATACAAGGTATTTCAGGTACTACCCATGTATAATGCGCACCCTTATTTTCCTCTCAAAAATTTGGGCATAAAACTGTGCACTGTACACGGCAAAATATGGTGTTTACACCAGAAGTCAACTTCTCAGCCTTCAACCCAGGCCCTTTGTTTGACAGAGGAAGAATCTGGGACCCAAGAAGAGGAAAGGACGCGTCCAAGTTCACAGAGCATTAACTATGCCGATGCCAGAATGAGGCCGATTCGGGCAGTCTCTGGACGGAGCTGAGTGGTGGTTTACTTACTGCATGTTTGCTGAGAATGTCCTCTGCTGGAGGGGTTTTGGAGCTCTACTAACGGGCTCATTTGGTCCTTCTGGGCTGATGTTTCATAGTAACAGCTTCAGGGAGAGGCACTGGGTACTCGTCTTGTTCCAAGCTCCTCGTCCTCCCAACCATCCCGTGAGTGTGAGGTTAAAGGATTTGCCCAAGGTCACAGGAAAAGAGAGCAGAAATCTGAACTCAAACATTCTGACTCCAGACTGTCTTCCATTTTGGAACACACCATAAAATTAGACATCAAAGTGCATTTGGGAACATCGAGAATTCTAAGAAGTTCTACTTACAAGCATTACTCCTGTTTTTCTGTGCACAGGAAACCTGGGAGCATGGTCGCTTGGGCCTTAGCAGATGGTGTCGCAGAGTCCCCCACACCTGCTTGACCATGGCGGGGAAACCTGAAGACTTCAGGTGGTTCCTGCCCAGCATCAGGGTCCTTAGCATCTCGGGTCTGTCCCCGCAGAGCCCAGTAAAGAGAGGGTGATTTCTCCTCCTACCCTCACGTTGATCAGGACTGCAGTGGAGTCGATTGGACCCACCTGTTTTTGTAAAAACTCATGCAAACCATGAGCCCTGATGGTTAAATTTTAACCCACCCCAGCTTCCAGGATGACATTCAGTTTAGTGTCTGTGACTTGTGGCCTTCACCATGGCCAGGTCCCTGGAACCACCGTGCTTTGATCCGGTAAGCAGCCGGGTCAGAGAGCCAGGGAGGCAGGCCTGCTGTAAGTCCAGGGGAGTCGAGGAGGGCACAGCAGGGAGGGCGAAGGCCCTGCTCCTGGCCTTGACCTCTAGTTTGGAATGGGCAGCTCTCCGGCCTCGGGCTGCTCCACGCCAGGCACAAAGCCACACTGTGTGTATGCACAGGAACAGCAGTTCACAAGTGCAGGGATGGGAATCAGCCAAAGCTGCGGGGTTGGGTGGGCACGTGAGCAGGTGACCTCTCTGCCTAGGTCTCCTGGAGAAGCAGCCAGTCCCCACTGTCTGTAAAACAGACAGGGTTTGATACAAATTTGTTCTGCCCCAAGTAATCTGTCCTGGTTGGCTTAGACACTCCCAGCTTGTGGTACTCCTTTCACGCACAAAACTGCCCACATTTGGACAGTAATTTAGATGGTCCCCCCATTATACAGCTTGTACTCTTTGCACATGTCAGACAACAAGAGAACTTACTTTGGAATTCACAGTATTTTATTCCACAGACACTTTTTACCCATGAAATGGAGACTACAGGGTTGGAGAAGTTTGTACTTTTATTTTTTTTGGTTGGGGGGGCGGTTAAATTTGTAGGCTTCAAGGGGACAAGGGATATCATAACTTTAAAAAGTTTTTATTTATTTATTTTTAGAGAAAGGAGAAGGGAGGGAGAAAGAGAGGAGAGAAACATCAGTGTGTGGTTACCTCTCACATGCCCCCTACTAGGGACTTGGCCTACAACCCAGTCATATGCCCTGACTGGGAATCGAACCAGCCACCCTTTGGTTTGCAGGCCGGCACTTTATCTACTGAGCCACACCAGCCAGGGCTGGATATCATAACTTAATATAGAATACTAGGGTCTTAGATCTGAAAAACCCACAGAACAGGGGTTCTGAACCTTGAGTCCACTTGTGAGCTCCCAGGAGCCCAACAATCCCATTGATTCCTTGCATAATTGGTCTCTAGCTTCCATCCAGTTCTCTGACAGACCCATGAGTTTGATTGCCTTTGTTGCAATCAACAAAAAAATCCAATTTGAATATATGTGCTTTTCTTCCCACAGTGTCACTTTATAGATACACCCACCCTTGGGTTCCTTCCTTCCTTCCTTCCTTCCTTCCCTTCTTCCTCTGTTTCACTATCTGTAAACTGGGGAAATAACACTCCGTTGCATTGCTGTGAGGGTTTAATGAACTGATATGAGTAAAGTGCTTAGAACGGAACTACTGCTATTACTACACACCAAGCATCATGTTACAGGCCCGGATGAGTGCAGGTGTCCCCTGGCGAGAGCAAACCAGTCAGCCAGCACTAGCAGGCCCCTTTCCTCTCAGGGGCACGTCCTCTGCCATTCCAGGCTGCCCTGCCACCTTCAACCTGCCTACTCCAGGTAGACTGCATGATTGGCCATCCCAGTGGGGCTGGCATCTCCCTATCTTCCATAGCCACATGGCAGGGCTCTGCTTGGCTTAGAAAATATCACCACCCACCTCGTCCTGCACATCCTTCACAGCTGACTCATACATCAATTTAATCATTGCTAACACTAGAAACTGAAATCTCTGTCATTAAAATATATATAAAAGCCATACCCTGTACAAGCAGTTCAAAGGTAAAGAGTAAAAGTTTCTCTTTCTCAGAGTGAACTACTGATTGCAGTTTCTTGTGGCTCTTTCTGGAAATTTCCCTGCTATATAAGCTTAATTTGGAGGATGCATTCTGAGAAACAGGTCCACTAGGTAATTCTGTTGTGCAAACATCACAGAGCACTTATTCGAACCTGGGTGGTCCAGCCTGCTGCTGTAACCGTGTGCATTCTGCTTTCATCCTACAGGTGGCAGAGTGGGTTTGTTTACACCAAACACCCAGGAATGGTAGTGTGAGCCCTGAGCTTTGGCTTTCTTTTTCTATTTATATTTTATTGATTATGCTATTACAGCTGTCCTGATTTCCCCCCCTTTGACTTCCTCCACCTAGCTGCCCACTCCCTCAGGCAACGCACCCACCGTTGTTCATGTTCACGGGTCATGCATGTAAGTTCTTTGGCTTCTGCATTTCCTGTACGAACTTTACGTCCCCATGGATGCTCTGTACCTACCTGTCTGTACTTCTAAATCCTCTCACCTCTTCGCCCATCTCCCCATACCCTGCTCTTGTCTGGCAACCATCAAAATGCTCTCTGTATCTATGATTCTGTCTTGTTCTTCTTTTGCTTGGCTTTTTTTTTTTTTTTAGATTTGATTGTTGATAGATATGTATTTTTTGCTATTTTATTGTTCATAGTTTTGATCTTTTTCCTAAATAAGTCCCTTTAACATTTCATATAATAATGGTTTGGTGATGATGAACTCCTTTAGTTTTTTCTTGTCTGGGAAGCACTTTATCTGCCCTTCCATTCTAAATGGTAGCTTTGCTGGGTAGAGCAATCTTGGCTGTAGGTCCCTGCTTTTCATGACTTCGAATATTTCTTGCCAATCCCTCCTAGCCTGCGAAGTTTCTTTTGAGAGATCAGCTGACAGTCTTATGGGAACTCCTCTGTAGGTAATTAACTTTTCTCTTTCTTCTTTTAAAATTCTCTTTTTATCTTTAACCTTGGCATTTTAATTATGATGTGTGTTGGAGTGGACCTCTTTGCATCCATCTTGTTTGGGACTCTCTGCACTTCCATGACTTGTATGTCTATTTCCTTCACCAAGTTAGGGAAGTTTTCTTTCATTATTCTTTCAAATAGATTTCCAATTTCTTACTCTTTCTCTTCTCCTTCTGGCACCCCTCTGATGTGAATTTTGGAACACTTGAGGTTATCCCAGAGGCTGCTTATACTTTCCTCATTTTTTGTGATTCTTTTTTCTTCTTGTTGTTCTGATTGGTTGTTTTTTGCTTCCCTTTGTTCCAAATCATCGATTTGATGCTCAGCTTCATCCACTCTACTGTTGATTCCCTGTAAATTGTTCTTTATTTCAATTAGTGTGTCCTATGTTTCTGATTGGTTCTTTTTTATGCTGTTGAGGTCCTCACTAAGTTCCTTGAGCATCCTTATAACCAGTGTTTTGAACTCTGCATCTGATGGATTTCTTATCTCCATTTTGTTTAGTTCTTTTTCTGGAGTTTTAATCTGTTTTTTCATTTGGGCCACATTTCTTTGTGTCCCCATTTTGGCAGCCTCCCTTGGTTTGTTTCTATGTATTAGGTAGAGCTTCTTTGATTCTATGTCTTGGTAGTATGGCCTAATGTAGTAGGTGTCCTGTAGGGTCCAGTGGCACAGCCTCCCCATCACCTAAGCTGGGTACTCAAGGTGTACCCTTCGTGTGGGCTGAGTACACCTTTCTCTTGTAGTTGAGCCTTGGTTGCTATTAGCAAGTCAATGGGAGGGATTTACCCAGGCTAGTCAGTTATAAGGATTGGTAGTGACCAGTGACCACAAACCTCCACCCTGTGTGAAAGATCAGCTGTGCAGGGATAGGGTGGTGGTGCTCTGTTGTGGTCTATAGCTGTCCACTGGGTGTGCTGGCCCTGGGGTTTCCCAAGTGGTGCAGGCCAAAATCAACCCCCACCTCTGTTTTGCCTGGGGCCACCCTGCCTGAACTATAAAGCAATTTAAGATGGCTGCTACTTGTGCTGGGCTTGGAGACTCCCAGGCAAAACCAAGCTGTGAATCTAGGCTGGCTGCTGCTAGTGCCGGGCCTAAGGCTCACTGAGGCCAGCTGTTGCTTGTTTGATAGGATTTAGGAAGTTGAAGTTGTGAAGCGTGAGCCAAGACTGGAAGGAAAAGCAGCTTGGGTGGGCCTGTAAGTTGGGGGGGCAGAGTCTCTGGGGATCTCCAAGGTGGGTCCAACAGTGTTAGCCGGGTTGATGGAGTCTCAGATATGGCACCAGCTTGCCAGCTCTGTGGGGAGAAGAATTAGGAAAGGGACAATGGCCTTGCCTTGATGTCAGATACTTCAGTTTTTCCCTGTATGCCACTGGTGCCTTTCAAGCTGCTACCCCAATGCTGGAGCTCAGAGGGAGTGAGTCTGAGTAAATCCATGTGTAGGTTTGTTTAGAGGAACTGCTTGGGGTTCCTCCACTGACTCAATCCCTACTGGTTTTTGCAGCCTGAAACTGTGGGAACTTATCTTCCTGGGACTGGAACCCTGAGCTGGGGGGGTCTTTTGAGAGGCTGGGACTCCTTGTTCCTAAGATATCTAGCCCGAATTTTTTAAAATTTATTTTATTTTTAAAAGCTTGTATTTATTTTTAGAGAGAGGGGAAGTGAAGGATAAAGAGAGGGACAGAAACATCAATTTGTGGTTGCCTTACATGCACCCCCTACTGGGAACCTGGCCCGAAATGCAGGCATGTGCCCTGACTAGGAATTGAACCAGTGACCTTTTGGTTTGCAGCACAGTACTCAATCCACTGAGCCACACCGGCCAGAGTTCCCTATCAAATTTTTATCTGCCACATGTGGGTGAGAGACCAGCCCATTCGGCTTCTGCTTCCCTCTTTCCAGGCTGGACAGATGTGGTTTCTTCAATTCCGTAGTTGTCAAACTTCCATTCAGCTTGATTTCTGACAGTTCTGAGTGATGGTTGTTCTATATTTTAGTTGTAATTTTGGTGTGGTTGTGCAAAGAGACAAGCCATGTCTGCCTACGCTGTCATCTTGACCAATTGAAAGTCCGACTTTTCTTTTCATAATTAAAGTGTCTCAGTTAAGCTTTGATTGCCACTTCAAAGCTGGCTATCTCAATTTAACACAGTACTAGCCACACACTAGATAAAGGGCCAGGTCACCTCCCACGCTGAGACACCTTTGTTTAGAGATCTTGGTTGATTTAATAACTGACCAAGTGGCTCACTTGTTTTCTTCTCCTCCCACTCTTTACATTCTCCTACTTGTATTTTAATTAGTTAATTAATTTTATTCCTCACCCAAGGATATGTTTTTTCTATTGACTTAAAAGAGGAAAACATTGATTGGTTGCCTCCTATACATGCCCCCAATGGGGATCAAACCCGCACACTTTTGGTATATGAGCTGGTGCTCCAACCAACTGAGCCACCTGGCCACAGCTCTTGCTCTTATATTTTTAAATTCAGCAATAAAGATCGAGTCCATGAAACCTGAGCCCCCACCCTGGACCTCAATAAAAGCAGAACTGCAGGCCCATGCTCTCTCTCCACCAGGCACCTGGCTGTCTGCCCCCTGGTGTGCTTGTAAGCTCCAGGATATACAAGTCCACTTCCGAACTTTTCATTTATGTGAATCCTTAAGTTCCTTTTATTTATTTATCTAATTTTTTTATTTATTGATTTTAGAGAGAGGGAGGGAAAGAGAGAAACACTGATTTGTTGTTCCACTTACTTATTTATGCATCCATTGGTTGATTCCTGTATGTCCCTTGATCGGGAATAGAACCCACAACCCTGGCATATTGGGATGATACTCTAACCAACTGAGCTACCCAGCCAGGGCCCATAAGTTCCTTTTAGTAAGCTAGTTAATTTTTTTCTCTGTATTCCAAAGGATAGTAACATGACATGCATGGTCTAAGTGCTCCCTATCTAGAAAATGGCAAGTGGCACAGCCACTCAGGGCTCACGTACATGGCCTTGAGCTCATTACCTCTTTGAGACCTAACACATGGCTGTTAGTTGCTTGCACAGTCACATGTAAGGTGCACAATCAGTGCATGTTGTACTGCAGGGAAATGGCCAGTCACCTATTCTAAATTCTTACCTGGAGCAAGGAGGTTTTTAGTTGGAATATAAAGTGTGTACGGAAGCCTATGCCCCAGTTATCTATTGCTGCCTAACCAGCCACCCCAAAACTCAATGGCTGGAAACAGCAGTCATTTATTGAGCTCACACATCTATAATGTGGGCAGGGCTCAGGGGAGACAGCCCGTCTCTGCTCCAGGAGACGTCAGCTGAGATGGCTCATCTGGGGCTGGAGCACCCACTTCCAAGGTGGCGCCCTCACATCGCTGGCAAGGTGGTGCTGGCTGGCTGGTGGCTCCTCTCCATGCGGGCCTCTCTGAATCAGAAAGTCAGCATTTGCTCACTCCCCAACAGTGAAGAGGGTCATTTAGGATGTTAAGTGGTTTCTTCAATAAGTCAAACCCAGAGTTCCCATGTGGTCCAGCAATTCTATTCCTAGGCATGTACCCAAGAGAAATGAAACACACATCCACACAAACACTTGTACACACGTGTTCACAGCAGCTTTATTCACAATAACCCAAAGGCAGAAATAGCCCAAATGCCCATCAATGGGCAAATCGAAGAGGTATATCACAAAATGTAATTATTCAGCCATAAAAAAGAACGAAGCTACAGTAATCAAGACCATGTGGTATTGGTGAGAAAATAGACGAATAGTCAACAGGACAGATCAGCCCACATAAATATAGTCGGCTGATCTTTGATAGAGGCGCAAAGGTAACACAATGGAGAAAAGACAGTCGGCTGCTGGTGCTGGAACAACTGGACATCCACATACAAAAGAAATGAACCCAGAAACAGACTTTACACCCTTTACAAAAAATAATTCAAAACGGATTGCAGACCTTAACATAAAACACAAAAGTATAAAACTTCTGGAAGATAACATAGGAGAAAACCTGCATGACCTTGGGTTTGACAACTACTTTTCAGATACAAAACCAAAGGTATGATCCATGAAAGAAATCATAGATCAAATGGACTTCAATAAAATTAAAATCTTCTACTCTGTGAAAGACACAGTTAAGACGAGACAAGGCACAGACTGGGAGGAAATATTAGCAAAAGATACAAAGAATGTGCAACACCAAGAGTGAACCTTAATGTAAACTACAGACCTGGGTGATGATGTGTCAAGTTCACCGGCGGCAGCACATGCGCCACTCAGCTGAGGGATGCTGATAATGCGGCAGGCAAGGGGCACGTGGGAAATCTCTGTACCTTCCTGTTCAACTTTACTGTGGTCTGAACACTGCTCTAAAAACTCGAGTTCATTAACTTAAAAAAGTGAAGCGCTGATACACGCTACAACATGGAAACATTGAAAATATTATCCTGAGTGAAAGAAGCAGTCACAAAAGGCCCTGTAGTGTATGATGCCACTTATATGAAGTGCCCAGAATAGGCAAATATGTAGAGATAGAAAGTAGACAAGTTTTTGCTGGGTAGGGGGGAGGCTGCAGAGGGGGGGGAGGCAGAGGCCAGGAAGAAAGGGGAGTGACTGACAAAGGGCACAGGTTTTCCTTAGCAGTGATGGTTTCATGACTTTGTGAATGTACTTAATGCCACTGAACTGTACACTTTAAAATGGTTAAAAGGGTGAAATTTATGTTATGCATATTTAAATATAATGAAAGAGAGAGAAAAAGCAGCCAGGCAGGTTTGACAAAGTACAGATAGACTAGCGGGTTATCACGTGCTTTAGGCAAAGGCACAGAAATGGGAGCCCAGGGAACAACCAGTCATGGTAGCTCCCACTTCCTTTTGACGGGTAGTGGTAGTAGCGCTGTCTAAGTCATTTGTATGGATACAATTTTTCACAAAATGTATCAGGGTGTCTCCTTTGTGCCAAATGCTGTGGACAAGTACTTTCTGCAATTTCAAAACTTAGAAACCACTCTGTGACGTAGATTTTATTGTTTCATTTTACAGACGAGGACAATGAGGCCAGGATTACTAGTTATTGGTCCAGAGCCAAACAAGGTAATAAGGGCTGGTAGTGGAACCTGTGTGAGTCTACACTCAAAGGCACACTACTTACAGGTAACTTTCATGAGGTCTTACTACCCCATTTACGGGGAGGAAACTGAGGCACGGGAAGTTTAGGTGGCTTTCCCAGTTTCACAGGATATCACATCTACACAACAGTATTTGGGTAGGGTCCTTATTGCTCTTAAATTTTTTTAAATATTTATTTTTCCAGCTTTATAGGGGTATAATTGACAAACAAAATGATGATTTAATACACCTTGTATATGTACAGATTTTGAAAGGATTACTGCAATCAGATGAATGAACGACTCCATCACCTCTGGTGAGAATACTTGGGATCTCAGTACATTTCAAATATATCATGCAGCAGCGATTTTCAACCTTTTTCGTCTCATGGCACATATAAAATAATTCTGTGGCACCCCCCAAATATACTTTTACCATTCTGACATAAGATAGGTATAATTTTGATTGACTTACAAAAAATAATAAAAGTAATTACTTACCCTTTTTGCTCCAAAGTGTCTTTAAAAAAATCATGTGCCTGTACTTTTATACAAGGATTTCTGGTACCAAGAATAAACCAATTAGGTGCAACCTTATTATGCAATGTGACCTACATAACTATATTTACAGTTCAAGACAGGGCATTCATGTGGGATGGCTATTGTTGTGTTGGCTATTGTCATTTTTTTATTTGACAGTCTAGGGGAAAAGAGGTCAGTGTCCCTGACTAAATAGTTGGGTATTGCATGTTTTAAAAACTCTCGTGGCACACCAGTTAGAAATTGCTGCTCCACGGTATTACTAACTACAGTCACTATACTGCACACTAGATCTGCAGAACTTACTCCTCTTGGAACTGAAAGATATTGGTCCCTTGCACCAATATCTCTTATTTCCTGCAACCCCTAGTCCCTGGATACTACTGTTCACTCCATTTCCATGAGTTTGACTTTTTTAGATTCCACGTATGAGATCATACAGTAATTGTCTTTCTGTGTCCAGCTTAATGTCCTCCATGTCCGTCCATGTTGTTACAAATGGCAGGATTTCCTTCCCTCTCGTGGCTGAATAATATCCCATTATATATGCATGTGTCTGTACACACACAGACACACACACACACACATACACACATTCATATTCCCATCTTCTTTACGCATTCACTGATGGACACTTAGGTTGTTCCCCATCCTGCTGACTGTGAATAATGCCGCAGTAAACAGGGGGAGCAGATGTTGCTTCAATATGCTGACTTCTTTCCTTTAGATAAATACTCAGAAGTGGGATTGCTGGATCATATGATAATTCTATTTTTAATTTTTTGAGGAATCTTCTTACCGTTTTCCATAGTGCCACTCCCACTGGCAGTGTTCAAGGGCTCCTTTTCCCTGCATTCTCACTAACATCGTCATCTCTTACCTATCCGATAATGGCCGTTCTGACAGGTGTGAAGGGATAGCTCATTGTCGCTTTGATTTGCATTTCTCTAATGATTAGTGGTACGGAGCACTTCTTCATGAAGCTATTTGTTTTCTTTGGAAAAATATCTATTCAGGTCCTCTGCCAATTTTAAAATCAGGTTTTTGTTATTTTGTTGTTTTTTTGTTTTCTGTTGAGTTGCACAAATTCCTTATATGTTTTGGATATTAACTGATTATCAAATATATCGTTTACAAATATTTTCTCCCATTTTGTAGGTTGTCTTTTCATTTTGCTGTACAGAAACTTTTTGTTTGATGTAATCTACTTTGTTTTTGTTTTTGCTGCTTGTGCTTTTGGTGTCACATTGAAAAAATCATTGCCACAACCCATGTGAAGGAGCTTTCCACATTATCTTTCCTTCAAGGAGTTTTATGGTTTCAGGTCTTACATTTCACTCTTCAATTTACTTCAAGTTAATGTTATGTATGGTGTAAGATAGGGGGCAAATTTCATTCTTTTTCTGCTAATATTCAGTTTTCTTAACACCATTTATTGAAGAGACTATTCCTTTCCCTTTGTGTATTATTTGTGCCCTTGTCACAGATTAGTTGACTGAACATGCATGGGTTTATTTCTGTGCTCTCTATACATAGTTCCATTGCTCTATATGTCTACTTTTATGGCACTACCATACTGTTTTGATTACTATAGCTTTGCAATATAGTTTGAAATCAGAAAGTGTGATACTTCCAGCATTGTTCTTCTTCCTCAGGATTGCTTTGACTATTCAGGATCTTTTGTGGTTCCATACAAATTTTAAAATTGTTTTTTCTATTTTTGTGGAAAGTGCCATTGTAATTTTGCTAGGCAGTAGAATGACTCTGTAGATGGCTCTGGGTATGAAAATTTTAACAATGTTAATTCTGATCCACAAACACAGGATCTCTTTCCACTGATCTGTGTCTTCTTCCTCTCTTTCATCAATGTCTTACAGTTTTCAGTGTATTGATTTTTCACCTCCTTGGTTAAATTTCTTCTAAGTATCTTATTATTTTGGTGTTATTTTAAATAGGATTATTTTCTTCATTTCTTTTTCAGACAATTTGTTGTTAGTGTATAAAAATGCAACTGATTTTTGCAGACTGATTTTGTATCCTGCAACTTCATTGAATTAGTTCTAAGAGTTTCTTGATGGAGTCTTAAGGGTTTTCTATGTATAAGATCATATTATCTGCAAACAAAGACAATTTAACTTCTTTCTTTTGGGTTGGGATGCATTTAATTTCTTTTTCTTGCCTAACTGCTCTGGCTAGGACTTCCAGTAGTATGTTAAATAGAACGGTCATTCTTGTCTTGGTCCTGATTTTAAAGGAAAAGCTTTCAACCTTTCACCATCAAGCATGATGTTGGCTGTAGACTTGACATATTTGGACTTTATTATGTTGAGGTTTGTTCCTCCTATACCTTGTTGAAAGGTTTAATTATAAAGGATGTTGAACTTATCAAATGCTTTTTTGCATTGACCGAGATGATCATGTAATTTCTACCCTCATTTTGTTAATGTGGTGTATTGAATTATGGGTGGGTGTGTCTCCTTCTGGGTCCTGGGTGAGTGGGACTGCTCCTGGATCATGGTTAAGAGGGGCTAGAGGTAGGTCCCAAGCTGCCTCAGGGTCCACAGACAGAACCAAACTCAGTGGTCCTGTTACTGGGAGCATGGCAGGCCTGATTCTTGCTGGGTCTCTTGGCAGATGACGCTGGTGACGGGATGAAGGTCAAATGGAACTGTAGCCAAGTCCCACAGCGGACAGTCTGTTTCTGGATCTGCAGCTGAGACCAAGGCGATTGGGTCTGTCACTTGCAGGCAGCTGACTCAAAATGATCCTCCTTGGTTTTGGGCTCCACCAGGGTTTCAACAGTCTACTACCTGAATCCCAAAGGTCCCACAAAGGCACTTCTTTCCATGGGTGGTTGCCAAATTATTGTTGCTAAGGGAGGATATGATGGGGAATCTCCTATTCTGCAATGCTGCTGACATCACTTCTTGGTCCTTAAATCTCTTTTCTTAAATTAAAAAAAAAATCTTTTTAAAAAGATTTAGGAGAGAAACATCAACTGCTTGCCTCCTATCTGTGCCCTGACTGGGGATCGAACACAACCTGCAGCCTATGTATGTGCCTGACAGGGAATCAAATCCGTGACCTTTTGGTGTATAGAATGATGCTCCAACCAAATGAGCCACTCGGCCAGGGCAGTCCTTAGATATCTTGGTGGCCCAGAATATCTACGTGTGACTGTGGACCGTCCCATGTCTGGGTGGAATTCACGCCAGGGAGAGACGGGGTTAGAGTGGGTGTTGGGTGCTGCTTTGTCCCATTTCCCCTGGGTTATCTGATGGGCTCTATCTCCAGGACTCCAGTTCACCCCCAAACCTGATCTTTTCCAGCAGGTGCCAGGAACCCACACAGTGCCTTTGTGTGAAGTAGACAAAAGTGTCTTGGGGTGGGGGAGAAATTACAGAAGAGGCCCCCTTGGCTGGAGCAATAACAAAAAAGCATCGATCCTGGCAGTCTCCACAGCCATGGTGGTCAGTGGTACCCAGGGTTCCCCACCTCAGGGAGTGATGCTTCCAACCATCCAATTTTGCATGAATGTAGGCCCATCTGGCATCCCAGCTGCCTCCTCTCTCTTACCCTGCCCTCAGTGTTTGTCATCCCTATTGATTTCACCCCTTGGAATCTCTTGATTCTGTCCACTTCTCTGCATCCAAATCTGGGCTCACCCTAGTGCAGGTCTCCCTCATCTCTTGCCTGGAACCCTGCCAAAGCTTCCTCCAGTGCTCTCCCCAAATCTACTCAGGACCCCTCTTCCCTACCCCTAATTTATTTCCCAACACTTGAGCCAGAGTGACTTTTGAAAATGCAAATGTGATCATATTCACCCTTGCCCCAAACCTTGTAAAGGCTTCCCATTATTTTTAGGATCAAGACAAAACTTGTCTCTTGGCCAATAGGAACCTACCTGCACAGCCTGCATCCTAACTACCTTTACTGCCATATCTCACAACCTTGCGCAATGGCTGTGTGACCTGGGGTGTATTACTTAATCTCTGAACTTTATGTTCTTCACAAAGAAGAGGGATTCAAATATGACATGTGTGGCTCATGGCATGGTAACTCAACATGTAATTTCCTGAGTCAGATACTCTGCTAAACCTTTTACAAACTCTGCTTCGTTGATTCCTCCCCAGATCCTCATGTGCCGTGAGTGTGAAGCCTCAGCCACTCACCATGTAAGAGCTCGAATACGAAGCCCAGGTCAGGCCTGTTCCTATAAATAGGTGTGCTCAGTTTTCCAGGGAAAATTTTTGGGCAACTAAGGGCTTCATGAATAAGCCACTTTTCTCTACCCAAGTGACATCTTCAGGAATAGAACCATTCTGAAGGATTCCAGGTTGTGCTAAGGTGGGCATTACCTGGTATTGAGGAAGGTGTCTTTGAGATCTTTGCAAATGCCCAGTGCATGTACGTCTAAGTAGTCCCCGATTTCTGGTGCCATTCAGGCCAGAGTGCACTTCCCTTTCTTCCTATAAAGTCCCCACCAACATGACTTCAGCCTAATTAACTTCAGGAACTTCCACTGGATTCTTATATAAACTGATTGGCAGGGAGAAGGGTCCTCTGTGGTCATGAAGTGACCCTTCATTGCTAGACAGCTGTCTTTGCCAATTTCAAGCTATTCAAAGTTTTTTTTAACCAGCTGGATATGAATATTGATACTTTCCTCTATTTGAGCTTCCTGGGCAGCAAAATGAAAAATAAATAAATCTGAAACACTGAAAATAAAAAAGAGAAGTCAATGACTCCAACACAACACAATTATAATTTTGATTGATTTAATTTCTGACCATGACTTAGTCATCAGTGTCTTGGAGCCAAGCAGTGCACATGGCCTGGACAGGAAGGAGCAGGCAAACCCACTCCTGGGAGAGAGCTACAGGTGAGGATTTTGTGATACTTTGAAATAATATGAAAAACATAATTCTACATTTATCTGCTTTTCTGTCAAATGCAGCATGTTAAGAATTCTTACATGGTTGAGTGTTTGTGTTTGGCTGTGATTGAGGCAGAGGGGTAGAAGGCATGGCTGTCTAGAACTTGCCCAGGGCCCCATCTCATGATGTCTGTGGTTAGTGTTTGGAACCCTCCCACCCTCCGTGTGACTGCACTCTGGCATTTGGGATTCAAAATCCTGCTTTTGTCTCTTTCCAGCCATGTGAACTTCCTGAGCAATTTTTCCAGTCTCTGTGACATTCTCATTTCTATGTAGGATTTATCTCATTTCCGTATCAGTAGCTTTTCCAGAGGACGTTCTGTGGTTCTTCTTTGGAATTTAAGGCACTTTTCCTGCAAAGGAATCCAGTGACCAGTCTCAGCAGAAACCCTGAATGATAATTCTGGAAGAGACTTAACAAGGTTGCCCAAGGTTACACAGCTGTTTGCTGCCCTAAATCAGGTTTTTATTATTGGCAAAAGGGAAATGAGCAGGAAACTCATGTAAAGCATTTTCTTTTCCAAATGAAAATAGTTCTATCGTCTTGTGTTTGGATGATCAAAGGAATTCTTGCTCAATGTAAACAACTCAGAAAATGCAGGCGGGTATAAAGAAGAAAAATGAAAAGCAATGATAATTCCAGCACACATGAAAAGCAAAGATGATGCCAGTGAACAGGAATAACATTCCTAGGAACTGTCCACGATTTGGGATTTTTTCTACGAGTACCCACAAACGCGCCGTTACACTATATAAATATCTTATATCCACATTCATACTATATTTATATTCATATAGCTTACATTTACATTGGCACACATTTATGATATATAACATATTAATTACATGTAAAAATATACCACGTATAATAAATAGATTTTTACCACGCACGTGCACTCGAGACTGTATTTATGCTACTGGGAACCCTTGAGCAACACCTATTTTGGGGGGAAGCCCGTCAGAGCGGAAACGGTTGCACGCTCCGGGAGCAGAGACCCCCCGAGCACATGAACTACAAGTCCCAGGAACCAACGGCGCGGACCCAGCGACCAGAGCATGAAGAGACTACCAGTACCGGCAGGCACAGCGCAGAAGCCGGGACTACGAGTCCTAGAATGCACCGCTCGCGACTCGCGCAGGGACCTCCGGGATATGTAGTCGTTGGGGGACTAATTCCTATTCATTCAATCTCAAAGAAGATGCAAATTCCTCCAACAGCCCACCGAGGCGACTTCTCACTGGCTACCGAGAAACCCGGGCGCACCCTAAGTAACAACTCTTCGGAGGTCCAAACCGTGGTGCGGGAGCATGACGCGTGCGCATGCTCGGGTGTCACCGGCGCGGGCGACAGCGCAAGCTAGAGGCCTAGGGCTGTAGGCCCCACCCCCGCTCTCGGAGCACGGTCAGGGGAACCTGCGCAGACTGTGCAGGGTGGAGGGCCGCGGGAAGCGACTCGTAGCGCCTGCGCAGATCGACTGCTTCTCTCGCGAGGACGGGCGCCATTATCGCAGCTCCCCGACAAACACCACGAGAATTCCGCAGCCCACACGGTAATTGCAGCTCCCGCAGCCGGTCGCGTCTCCACCTCCCCCTTCCCGCGGGGCGAGAGCGAGAGCGAGATCTCCCCTCTTCCCTCCTCCCTTTGCCCTCCTCCGGGCGCGGCTCCCGCGCCCGTCACCCCTACCTGGGACTCCCTGCCTGGCCCGCCAACGGCCCGCTGCCTCCGTCCGGTTGCCCCTTCAGCGCCCCCGGGCCCCGCTGCCCTTCCCCCCTTTATCTGCGGGCACTCTTTTTCTCCTCGCCGTTCCTCTCAGCCTTGTCAGCCCCTCCGGACGCCCCAACGGTCTCGGCGTCCCCGGGCACCACCGCCCCCCTTAGTCCTGCCGGCACCACCTTAACCCCCGCTGCTCTCAGCCCCTCCTGGCGCACCCTCAGCTCTGTCAGCCCCCGGGTTCTGCGGCCCCCCAGTCCCTGCGTTCTCCCGTGGCGCACGGCGCTGTACCCCCAGCATTCGGATACTGGGGCGGCTGGGTCAAAGGGCCGAGCGCAGCCTTGTTTTCTTCCCAGAGGAGGCTCTTGCTTTCTTGTCATTAATTTTCTTTTGCACTTGCAATCTCCCTCCCTCCTCTCCGCCTCCGTGCGGTGCGCCGCGTAGGACGGTCCGGGTGACAGGTCCAGTCCCCGGGACCCTGCCTTTAAACTTGGGGAGCAGCCCTGCGAGAGTTGCTCCTAGACGTCCCGAAGGCCGCCCTGCAGACTGACGGCTTGCAGTTGCAGGAGGGGGCGGGCTGGGTCTCACTTCTTTGGGAAATGGGAAACTGAAAACGCACCCAAAGGACCCTGTGGTGTGGTAGTTCCTGTCAGTCCGACTTCCGACTCAGCTGGCATCCTGAGTTACCAGTGTGAGATGGAGCCCCTAGAGTCAGGAACACAAACAGCATCCTCTTAATTTGCTTATAGTTTCACGAAGGGAAATAGGGGCATAAGGTGCGGGTTTAGAAATGGACAACTTCAGACTTCGGAGAGGATCGGATCTCGTTTTCCAGACCTTGATGGATGAGGATTTCAGGGTTCCCCCATCCCCATACTTGCTGCTATTTCTGTGGTTTAATCCTTTAGGAATGTGACCCATGGCTGAAAAAGACGTACATTCCACTTCGACTGTGTGAGCCAATTGGATACATTGCCTTAATAGAGGACTGATTTGTTTCTGATGAGACGGTAGGGATTACTTTGATACTGGAGAAGTAAACGTTCCCCGGAGAACTGTCAACAAGAGTGACTTCGAGGGATAGAGGGCTTGCCTGCCCGGACCAGGGAGGGCACAGTTGAGAGTCTGGCGGTGGAACCGGTGATTGCTCTTTATCTGCAGTTACCTCTTCTTCTCAAATGCCTTTGCTGTACTCCAAAGCCTGATTGGGTTGGTAAAACTAGCACTAAACCAAACCAATTGATGGGAGGAGACAGTCCTTTCTAACGGTAGAGTTGTAACTGGAAGTTTAGGAAACAAAACTAACTTGGGATAGTTGAGTGGTTCTCAACGGCGCTGTCACCCCTGCTTTCCGAGACTGCGGGAGGAGGAGGGCGAGTCAAAGGGCCGAATGCAGGCTTGTTTTTTCCCCAAGTGAGGGAAACGGTACATCCGGGAGTAGATGATTGGATCACTTAACATCCAGCTTTTAGGACAGCCCTGGGTACCAGTACCCAGTGGTAAAACAAAACACCGAAATTGCCTATAAATTTAATTGTATTTAGCTCTGTTTCCCCTTTGTTTTGCAGTTAATATGTTCTTGTCATGTATTCTGCCATCACTGGCTGTACTTTTTAAAACAGCAGCTGCCATTTACGGGTCATGCGTTGTGTCTGGGACTGCTGTTCATGTGCAGTGTTCTCATCACAGTGACCCAGTGAGACAGATTGCCCTGTGTGGCGGATGAGGTGACCGCGACTCAAAGAGGTTAAATGACTTGCCTAAGACACACAGGGCTAAGGTTTGAATGTCTTTAAAAAAATTAAACACATACATTTAATATTTTAAAATGATGTACATGATGAAATGTCGTGAAAAGCTTACAATGAGAAGCAACAGTCCCCATCCCACCTTTTAGTCTCCCTTCTCAGAGACATCTTTTTGTTGTTTGTTCAAGGAGTTATTCATAGCTCTAAACAATTATTAATTGTACACATTTTTGACTTTGTTACGATAATGTGATTCAGGGCTTCACATCATATCCCACTTTTTCTACCCCCTGAATTCACTAGTTCAATTAAATTGTTTATTACTGTGCAAATATTCTTGCTTCCCAGCCAAGTAGTGCGTTTCCCTTCTAATACAGCTGTTTGTTTTTTCTCTTTGTAAAGGCCTTTCTTTTTCTTTGTGTTGTCTGCTTCTGCCAACTTACATTGTTTTACATTTTCAAGGATTAAGTGTCAGTTCTCTCCAGCCTTACCTCTCCAGCCCTCTGTTCTCTCTTTCTGATCTAGACTGAGTACTCCTCGCCAGCACAGGCATCATCCTAATGCTTTCCTTTGTTACACCCCTGGGGTTGTTCAGGATTCCGTCGGTTAATCTTGGCTTTCTTCATTTCAGTGAGAATCTTTAGCCAAGTCGCCTTATTCCTTTTGGGTAACTTTTTAGGATCCTGTTTGGTTTTAGGGCATTTCCGGAGTGCCAGAGGATGTGCTCTTTGATCCTGGGGGCTTGTCCTTCTGCTCTGAGGAAGTCTCTTGTATCATTCATTTGAGAATTTCTTCTAGTCTTTTACTCTTCACTTTTCCAAGTTCCTGTTAGTTTGATGATGGACATCTTGACCCTCAATCTCTTGTCTTTGTCTTCTTCCTGTGTTATTTTATTCTTATTTCTGGGAGAAGTCTTCTGTTTTTATTCCAACTCTATTTTAAATTTATTGCCATTATTGAAATTTTAATTTCCAAGAGTATATTTGTTCTGTCCTTTTTCATAGTAGCTTATTTTTATGCATCATCTCCTTGATACTGAGGGTACTGATAAGGATTTTTTTCAGTTCTTTTTGTTCTCTGATTTCTTGTTTCATCTAGTGTCACTGTTGTCCTTTTAAAAATACTGGCTTTTTGCTTTGTATGGCGAGTACGCCTTAATTATTGGTAATTGTTGTCTAAAGCAAGAGGAAGCTGATAAATCTGAGTCTGAGGGCTGGCTTTGAAAATGTGTGGGTCTCCCCGTGGGTGGTTGGGAACTTGTTGCTATGCTTGGAGCTAGAATGCCAGATAGCAGATCTTCTCTGGGCCTTTCTGCTTAAGGAAGACCCCTTCAGTGAGGGGGTACACCACTTGGCCTAGGAGTCCCCTCTTACAGCTCTCGTGTGCCAGGACTGTCTTCTGTGTGCAGGTGCAGCCCTTGCTCTCTGCCGAGGGCCCTGCGTCTGGATCTTGGCGTGCTGCAGGCTTGGAGCCCTCCCCTGGCTGTGCCCACGCTTGTGTGCTTCACACTGCTGTTTCCTTTGCCCTGGTTAGATTCTCTTAGCCTGCCAGAAATTTGCAGAATCTCGTCTGCCGTCTTATTTTCTTTCTTATGGGTTTATTACACGTCGTTAAAAATCATTTTAATGGGATAAGCAGAGGTCCCACGTGGACTGGCCAGCCCCTTACTATGAGCAGGAATTCCGGAACCTGTGCTGCCATCACTATGCTCCCCTCTCCTGCTCCTAAGTGGCCTAGGTGATGACGTCCACTACCTGTGGACCAGGGGCCAGTTACGATCCCCATGGCTGCTTCCATATTGCAGGCGTGGACGGATGGTGTGCATTCCTTGTGGAGGTTCTGGCTCTGCAGCATTGGAGGGGGTGCCAGGCCCCATTGGGGAAGGCCAACCATAGGTGGGTCTTGTAGCAAAGATTGTGATTTCAGATTCTTCAGTTGGCTTCTCACTGTATCATTGTACTAAAAGAACATTTCAGTGTGCCAAAATGTAAGGAATGTCTCTAGTTAAGGAGTGATTACTTGAAGTGTAATCTTGATGTATTTTAGTTGATTGTCCTTTGAATATTGTGCACTGGGAAATGCATCAGCTGTGTTTGCCCAGGCCTTGTCTAGTGAAGTGGTCCATGGGCCAGCAGCATCACCGTCACAGGGGATTTTAGAGAATTGCAGACTCAGGCCCTGTCTAGACATGGATTCAGAATCTGCAGCTTTTGTAAACTTAATTTTGAAGTAGTTTTAGACTTACGAAATAGTTGCAAAAATTGTTTAGAGAGCTTCTCTACTCCCTTCACCTACTTTCCCTACTGCTGACATCTTACATAATCTAATATCCTTACGAAAACCAGAAAATTAATATTGGCACAGTATAGTAACTAAATTATAGACCTTTTTGAACTTCGTCAGTTTTCCGCTAATACCCTTTTTCTGTTTCAGGATCTACTCCAGGATCCCACTGTTCATTTGTTATGTCTCCTTAAGTCTCCTCCAGTCTGTGATATTTACACAGCTCCAAAGTATCTTCCCCAATATATTTATACATTGCAAAGGGAAAAATAGTAACTTCACAGTGAAGAGCCTGGCAGAGACCACCCTAACATTGCCAGTAATAAGACAGAATTATATGTGACCTGGTATGATGCACTGAGTCAGAAATACATACCCTCAGTCTAGTCATGAGAAAACTCAAATTGAGGGACATTCACCAAAGTAATGACTAGTGCTTTTCCAGGTTTCTCGGGGTTTTTTGTTTAACAGAAATTTATTTTCTCATAGTTCCTGGAGACTAGAAATCTGATATCAAGATGCCAGCAGGTTTGGTTCCTTCTGAGGCCTGCCTCATTGGTTTGCAGTGTATTGAGCACTGAATATATGCCAGGCACTGTCCTAAGTGCTCTGCATATGCAAATTCATTTATTCTGTATAGCAACTTGGTGGGGTAGGTGCTGTTACTTGATAGGTGAAGATACAGGCACAGGAAGTTGAAGTGACTTGCAAGTAATGGAGCTCCTCTTCAAAGCAGGCAATACAGCTTCAGGATTGTAAGGATTGCATGATTATCCATTGCAGGGTACGAGCTCTGCCCTACTTAGTGCTTACTGGTTGCCTGCGCTAAGCATTTTACAGACATGATGGCATGTGATCCTCACAGAAACAGATTGCTGCTATTTTACAGATTTGGAAACTGAGACTTCTCTCTCTCTTGGGAAGCAGACAGCTTATATGTATGCACTTTATTAACATGTACAAAATAATAGCAAAGTTACTGCCACAATGAAAATGTGGAGAACCAAAGAAATGATATGAGTATATTTTCCAAATCTATTTAAGTTAGCATTCACTTAATGAATTTTCTGAGGTTTTTAAGTAACTTAAAACGATAAGCTGTATGGTGGAGAAGTGATTTGCATCATACTGGTTTTCCCCAGAAGTTAAAGAAAAAAGACTCATTTGGGCTAATAGTACTCCCAGTTTTGCGAACTGATCTTTCTCTTCTAAAACAGAAGCAATATTGTGACAAAATCAATAAAAGGCTTTTTAAAAATTTTTGTTTTATTTTATTTTGTTAGGAGACGGCAGTCCCAGAGATTTTTGAGAAAGCTAATTTTCTTGCTGAGAATATACCCCAAATTCTTGGGTTATCGCCCAGTTGGTGTAATTAGTATCAGCTGAGGTAAAACCTTACAAAGGCTGTCAGGAAATGTACAAAAGGCAAATAGGAATGGTTTCCACGCTTCTTTCTCTTCCATTGAGGTGTAAAGTTGATTTTGAATACTATTTCCAGAAATAAACTTCAGGTTTTGATATAATTGAAAAAATGATAAACTTAATAAACTTTCTCTCATTTCTTGTGATAGTCCCCCTTACCAGATAGTAGTCTGGGGATCTTTTTCGGGCCCGCTGTTTTTTTAAGTGCATATGCTTTTTTCCAGATTGAATTTCAGGGTAAAACAAATAGTTCTTTTTCTTAAAAACTTACATGTTTCCCAAATATTTTCTTTTATTGTTGTAAAGCAGCATATCAATGTAAAATAAAATTCCGAAAAGAAACCCCTCTAATCCTATCACATTATTGTTGTATATCTGGGAATACTTTCCCAGTTTTTTATCTTCAAAAGACACTTTTATAATATAATTTGACTACATATGTACATAACTTTCAGTGACTTTCGCTTAAAAATATGACATTGTTATTTTCCCTGTTTCTGTAGTTCTCATGATAAGCTAATGGATGTATAACATTTCTTTGAGTGGATGGATTGTTACTTGCTTAGCTATTTTATTGTTGGTTATTTAGGTCGTTTCTAATTATTCTCTAGATGGAATATGGCCATGAATAGAAGTGTCCAGTCTTGAAAGACAGACTCAATTTGCATTTAAAAAGATTCCCAGGTGTTGTATATTCACTTTGACGTTGAAGAAATACTTCCTGTGCTAGATTGTTGCCAAGGAAATAAGAGATAATGAACCACAAACCTTGTTTTGTGGGCTGGTGAATAGGTTCGTTAGGCACAGGTTCTAGATGCGTTTGCATCAATGGCTTATTGATAACACCTGCTATAGCTTATCAGCCTTAATTTTTCCTTATGCTCTTCATCTGTACCACAGGTGGCAAACACAGGGCTGGAGGGCAGAATCTGGCACTTCATCTTGTTTTATCCGGCCAGGCTCCTTGTTTCTACCCCGCGGCAGTGCCGAGCTCCTTGCTGCTAGTTAAGGAGTGGTTACATTACACAGTCCTCAAGTTACGTTTGGCCCTTTGAAGGCAACTGCGAGGCTGATGTGGCCCCCGGTGAAGATGAGTTTGACACCCCTGATCTATACCGTATGTGTCCTGAAAACATTAGCTATACAATTAAATATGTTACATGACAGAGCAAGACTGGCTTTAAAATGCCCATGTAACTTAACCACTTTAACTACTTAAAGCTGCAAACATTACACATTTTCTCATTTTGAAGAAAAAACTGGGGGGAAATCCATATTAAGGGTCTCAATGACAGTGTCTCATAAAAGCTTTAAAAGTCCCCACTATACCAGAGGTAAATAAAGATTGTTCCTGTGTTCTATGACTTCATATACATGGTGGTAATAAAAACAAATCACATAATGAATTGTTTGTCAGAAGTGCTCTGATCATTCTGAAATGTTCAGTTTTGGGGGATGTGAGGAGTTTTAGAGACTTTGAGAGCAAATCTTCAGTGGGTCATATGGTTGCAATTTGCTCTTACAGAGTTCTACTTGTGTTCTTGTTCATGGACAGTACCTGGAGCTCATTCTGCGTATCACAGAAAAGGAGAGTATTAGCAGTCATTTCTGCCTTCTCAAATAGTTGTGTTTTTTAATTGTATTTTTTCCATTACTATTCATCCCCCAAGCAAATAGTTTAAAGAACACTTAACTCTTGGGTTTCCCACTTACGTCTTGTGCAGGTTGTGAAACTACTTAAAAATGAGAGCTTCCGCTACTCATCTTGTTTTATGCCCTCTGCCTTGCCTTTGGCTCTGTCTGTCTGCTGTTCAGGGCTGTGCTCAGCCTGTCCTCTCAGAAGACAGGGTGTCTGTCCTCAGTCGTAGAAGGCAAGGAGCAGGAGGAATGCCCTTGACCTCTACTTAACCCCAAGTGCACTGGTGAGGTTGGGCATCTACAGCATAGTGCCTCAAAGTAAGTCTCTAAGAAGAAGTAGAGCTTGGTGCCAGCACTGGGAGCCTCCCCATTTCTTGAAACCTATGGGTGATCTTGAATTAAAATATGATGGAACCGTTAACTTAAGCCACAAGTAGATTGCCCCAAAATTGCATGAATTGGTTTCTATTTTCAATTTCCTGCATCTTTCACATTTACCGATTTGATTAAGTGTTTTGGACCATTTACCTCCGTGGCAGGGTGACAGGTTCACCTTGTCCCCTTAAGGAACCTCACATTGGTTGAGGGGGATGGTGGTGGTGTGAGTGACAGGTGCCCCAGACAGATAAGCCCCAAGGTTGGATTGTTTACAAGGCACAATCATAGAATAAAATCTGTCAGAAAAGGCCATAGAGGGTGAAGAGATGAGAACAAGTTTTTTAGTTAAGTCCCTGAAAAAGTTCCCTGATAAGTGGAATTGAATGTGTGGAAATTGACTACCATTACTTTGTCCTAAGTTATTTTGTATTAGCATTTTACATAGCATGAATAATGCATCGAACGTGAAAGTGGGCAGAAGGGCCCAGGTAGGAGTGGAGGCGTGACTCTTCCTTCCAGAGTGCGGTCAGGAGACCTGGGCCTGCATTGAGCCAGTCAGGCTGGGGCCTTTGCGACTGGTCAAGGGCCCTGCCCTGGCAAACCTTTTAGTAATAAAGATTTACATTGTGTGCTTCAAAAGGTGCTGCTTGTGGTCTTGTGATTTTTCCTTTTTCCTCAAGGTGGAAAACCATCAAAGCAGAGGTTAACCTTTCTGAACTAGAAGTGGGTGTGGATGCACTGGCTGTGAAAACGTGGTATGTGTGCTGCTGGCACTTCCTCGTTTGAGTGAACTAATGTCCCCTGAATGTGGCCAGGGCACAGGCTTCTCAGTCTTACTAGATGGAGCAGGGGAGGACTCAGGCTGCAGTTCCTCCTGTCACCACGAAGTGCAGCCCTGCAATTCCATTGGTAGGTGGATGGCCAGGTTGGGACCTTCTGCTGCCAAGCCTTCCTCCTGAGAACTCTTTTCATCAGTGGGAGCCAGGGATGGGCCTCGGGAGCAAAGTGCTCTGTTAGGCTTCGTTTTATGCCCAGAACACTTGTCTGAAGACGCCAGGTAATTCACATTCCCTTTGGTTTAGGCTGGCTAACAAAGAAGGCTGGATGTCCTGTTAACCATTTAAAAGTTGCAGCTGTCAGGGGCAAATACAGGTTTCAATTAATTAGCCTTCTGGTTTTGAAATTAAACATTTTAAGATTTTTGGGATTCAACTAATTTCGCTTGTTTTTTTTTTTGCAAAATGAGGGCTTAATATGTATTGTTATTTTAAATTTGTATGATTTAAATTTGTATAATTTGAAGTTGTATAAAATGCAATCATATGTTAGGGAGGAGAAAGGAAGCTCAAGGACGTACAATAAGATGAAAGCAAATACAAACTACTTGGGGTTCCCTCCATATGTAGTTAATAAAAAATTCAGTTCAACTTGCTTCATGGGTTCTCCTGGGATCATTCAAGAGCTCAGTAAGCCTGCTGTGCCTCATTGGGATGTCTGTGAGTCCACTATACTCTGAGTCAGAAATTATTCTTTATGAGAAGCAGGAATAGCCAGTCCAGATCTGGAGGTAAATCCTGTAATAGCGGAGTCACCGCTCAGGAGATCAAGATTACCGTTCTTCAGTAATAGCGTCTAATTTCTTTATCCCTCAGTCTCAAGATTCTTTAGATGCTGCTGACATCATTAGACACTAGGGCAGAAGTCAACAACCTTTTTTGTGAAGTGCCAGATAAATGTTTTTGGCTTTGGGGGGTGGGGGTCTCTGTCACAGCAGCTTAACTCTGCCTTTGGAGGGTTGAAGCCTGCATGGGCATGGTGTTTTTCAATAAAACTTACCTACACAAACTGCCACTTGGCGGCCAGATTTGGCTCTCAGGTTGCAGTTTTCAGATCCCCAGCTCTGGACTAAAAATACTAATGCAAGTTGGAGAAAGAAGTCATGGTTAGGAGTTCAATAACAGTAAGATGACAATGAGGCGCACTTCAGCTGGTGCCAAGCACTGTTCAGAGTGCTGTCATGTAAGGGATTACTCTCCAAGTCTCTGTCGTCCACGCTCTTCACCACTGACCTGGAGAGCTTCAGGCAATCTGGAGAAGTCCACTGAACCATCTCATTTACCTGGTGAAGTCACCAAGAGTATAGGTCAGAAACGTAGTTTATTTCGAGAAAATCTTGGAAAGGAAATGTCAGTGGCAGCCTCTCAGAAGTATAATTAGCACTGGCAAAGTGACGGTCAAATGAAAATGCTTTTATCCATCCTGCCTTTTTTTTCTTTTCTTTCTTTCTTTTTCTTTTTCTTTTTTTTTTTTTTTGAGAAAAAGCCTCAACATCTCCTTATAGAAATTGGGTTTCTTTCAGGCTCAGAAGTTGCAAGAATATTACAAAGAATTACGGTATAATCTTCTCTTAGATTCTCATATGTTAATGTTTTCTACTTGCTTTATCCTTGCTCCTCCCCTGTACAGCTATGTGTGTTTATGTATTTTTTTCTGAACAGTTAAAATGTATCTCTTTACCTTTAAAATACATTTGTGTCTATTTTTTAAAAATCTGCACCCGAGGACATTTTTTAAAATTGCTTTTAGAGGAAGGGAGAGAGAGAAACATTGATGCAAGAGAGAAGCATCAGTTGGTTGCTTCCCATATATGCCCAGACCAGGGATTGCGCCTGCACTTGGACTGGGGATCAAACCTGCAACCTAGGTGTGTGCCCTGACTGGGAATTGAACCTGCAACCTTTTGGTTACAGGGTGATACTGCAACCAACTGAGCCATACCAGACAGGACTAAGTGTCTCTTTCTTAAAAAGGAGAATGTTCTTCTATATAACCACAGTATAATGATCAAAATTAGGAATTTATCAAGGATGTAGCTCTATTATCTAAGTAACAGATCTAATTCAGATTTTACTAATTATCCCAATAATGTCCTTTATAGTGAAAGAAGAGGGGACTCCATTATGAGCTTTGATGAATATATTTTTTCCCAAGAACATTTGGCTCCCGTGATGATACTGTGTGGACATACCTGCCAGGGCCGTGCGTGGGTCAGCCAGTGCCCACCACATAACCTTCGTGGGCCTCCCTACACTTCTGTCCATTTTCTGTCTTAGATCTCGTTAACTAGTTCTCCTTGGTTATCCACTCTGCCTCTCAGGGATTGCACTTGCCTGACATCTTCTGTGTCAGTGAGAAACCTTTGGAATGATTTCCGCATCTGCCACTTGCTGCTGTTACTTTTTTTTGTTTGTTACTTCTAACAACTTCAAGTTGGGAGTTAATTTTCTTTTGTTTCTGTGTTGCTAGTTAGGATTATAACCCCCCTTAACATTTTGGCACATGCTAGTTGTTTTGTTTGGTTTCTGTAAAATCGTGAGGTGGACTGAGGCGATTTTAGGACATTTACCCCTGGACTGCTGGCCACTTCTCTCCCCAAGCCTTGTAGTATGAGGCAGTAAGCAGCAGGAGCAGGTGGGCGATAAAAGGGTTCCCATTTCTGGAGGGGTCTGGGAGATGGATGGATGCGCCAGCCCAAACTCCAGAGAAGGGAGGGAGAACATGCGGTGATGGCTAACTTGTGAGCCTAGTTAACCAGACGCAAAGTGAGTTACTGTGGGAGCACTCTCTACTTCTTTCCACCCCACCCCCACGTCTGCACTGCTCTCTGCTCTCCTGTCCTCCTCATAAACACGCATGATGTATGTCTCAGATAAGGGGAGCGGTTAGGGATGGGCCTATCTCTATAAAATAGGCACACACCTCCATCAAAGGCTGTGAAGATTAAATGAGATCGTGTTTAATGTAGTGCTTAGGATTCAATAAATGGTAGCTCCTGTAATTATTGTTATGTATTACCATCAACTTTACATGGCAGGTCCTGTATCTTTTTATGCTTGTCAGCCTCAAATGCTGCTGATTTAATTGACAGAAGTTTCCATATAGTCTGAATATTGTCTGTGATAAATTTATATCACAGAATCTTAGAAATTTAGAATTTGACAGGAGCTTAGAGGTGTTTTAAATTAGTACAAATTGCTGATTAACAGCTTGGCTGTGGCTGTGAAGTGTGCACTTGTAAGTGCAAGAAGCACCGTAACTTGGTGCTGCCACTGTGAGGAACCTGCCAGTGTCACACGTGCAGGCCCGCACTCTGGGGGTGGGGAGCCCCGCAGCCCATGCCCGGCAGCTGTTCTCGACAGTCATGAGGTCCTGTTGTCTCTAGGGAAGTGACTTTTCTCTTGTGCTCTGTATTGTAAATTGTGATCACTATGCAGTGTTGTAATTTTGGGGTATTATTTGTTAGCGACAAGTTTTTGAGAATTTTAAATTCTAATGGATGATTTTAGATAATTTGCAGTGTTGAGTGTGAGTTTTTGTCACCTAAGGGCTAATATTTTTATATGAACATGTTATCAGTGGGAAAATGACTTTAAAATTTTACCTCTAAGTATCTGAGTATAAAGTGAGCTATAGTTGGCTTTAAGTATATAATAATCAAAATCAATATAATGTCTTTCTGAAACATAAGTTTCTTCTATAGAGGTACAAAAATCAACCTGTGTCACCTAATTCATTTTCAGATCTCTGAATGTTTTTCATTTTCACTGAAAATGTAGGTGCAAGTGCAGTGAAAGTAGGAGAGAGCATCAACCGTGGTCTCCAAATATCGTATTTACCGCTTCCCTTTCACTTTTTAAAATGAGATGATTAGAACCAAAATTTCTGCTGTCCTTGCAGCTGAAGGATTGCAAGAGCTGCCAGGGACTCAAAGCACGAGTTCAGGATTATCTGTACCTGCAGGACCACTTGAACCTGAGGGCCATTACTTTATTCCCTAAACAAGTATTTGTGGATGGCTCCCGTGTGCCCATCGTGGTGCTCGTGGTAGTGGTGATCCCAAGCGTAGCGTACTTGTTTTCACCTTAAAGTGAGACTCTGAGCCACCAAGTGAGAGGAGCCATCACAGCCCCAAAGTGGCCACAGACAGCATGCAGACGTGGCTGTGTTCCAGTAGAACTTTATTTGTGGACACTGAAATTTGAGTTTCATATAATTTTACATTTTGAAATATTGCTCTTTTGATTTGGCTCATGGGCTGTACAAAAACAGGCGAAGTCATAGTTTTGGCCCTTGGGGTCCTAGTTTGCCCACCATTGCCTTAGAATGCATTTGTCGAGTGAGTGAATAAGATTATATACAGGCAGATGGGGGAGCCTGACTGGGAAAGGCTTGAAACCTGGATGGAGGAGTTTAGATGTGATGCTCTCAGTAGAGGAGGGCCATGGAGGGTGCTGAGCTGGGCTCCAGGAGGATGAGCTGTCTTTGGAGAATTCACTCTGAAACTTAGAGGATGGATGAGAGGGCGTTGGCTTCCTGCCTCAGCCCTTTGTGGCTTTGGGAGAGACAAAGGACACTCTGGCTGCCAGATCCGTGGACTCAGCTTTAGAGTGCGTCCCAGAAAGATGACACCTACACATCAGAGGGACTGGAGAAGAGTCCAGTTCACGGATGATGAGGCATTCAGCAGACCAGGTGCAGTGGGAGAGAAGGAGGGAGTCAGGTTGGAAGCTATAAGCGTGAAGAAACCATAGGGGCTGGTGATGGTTGGATACTTATGGGTAACAGAGCAGAGAGAGTTAACCAAAAAAGTAGTCTGCAGGGTTCTTTCTTGGAGGAGTTGGGATATAGTGGTATTTCCCTGAACAATATTCTTGGGGAAAAAGAGCTAATAGGGACGTGAGAATACTTCACATTTGGAAATGTTGGAGTAGATTTTATTGTCTGTTGTTTAATGGGTACAGGGTGGTTTGAAATACTGGACTAGGGAAAGCGTTGGTGAGAGTTCAAGGCAGCAGACAGACATTTGGAAGAGATGGGTGTGAGTCCCATAATCAAAGTGGGTACCTGCCAGCACCCTTTGGGTGCACCTCCATTGTGCTCCTCTGTTTCCTGGAAGCCCGGAAAGGGCCTTCTTGGTTAGTCAAAGCATTGTAGCTGGAGTGACCCACTTGACATGGAGCCAGGTGGATGTACATGCTCTGCAAGGGACAGAGCTTTCAGAGGAAGGCAGAGGTCTCAGGTGGACCTTGGAGCAAGGCCCCAGGGGAGGGAGGGAGACATGGATGGGTGGTGTGAGTGAAGAAGGAAAAGAAATGCCGGTGCCAAAATGCATCAGGCATTGTTTAAGGACTCCCGTCTGGTTCCTTGGAGAAAAGTTCCAGTCTGACAGTGAGTTTGGAAACCAGGTTTTTAGTTTGGGGTTCAGAAGGAAGGGGGAAGAGACAGTGTTTGGGGATGGCCTCCAGAACATGCTCTAGCAGTTCGGTGCAGGAGAGATGTGATGCTGGTAGTGGTGGCAGGTAAAGCAGATTGGAGAGTTTTTTTTATTTTTGTTTTTTCAAAAAATTCACTTATTCTAAAACTTTTTCTTTTGGAATAATTTGAGGTTTACAGATAACAGAGGTAGTACAGGTTGTTCTTGTGTACCCCACACCCAGTTTTCCTCCTTAAAAACATGCATCACCATGACGTGGGGCGGTGTTTGCCAACACGGAGCTCTTGACCCAGCATTAGCGTGTTCCACCACATCAGTGATTTTGTACCACCTCCTCCTGACTCTGACCTGGGGAAAAGTTGCTAGAAGAGTGCAGCGAATATACAGGTGTATATCCTTCATCTAGATTCACAAAACATTGATATTTGGCATGTTGCTTTTTGTGTTTTTCTACCTGCATTTGAAAGTAAGTTGCAGAGATCAACTTGGATCACCCCTAAATGCTTGAGCACTCATGTCTGAGAGCAAGGACATTCTTTTTCATAACTACAACTAAAAAATGAACAACAATTCAGTGTCACTTAAGATACTGTCCATATTTAAATTTCCCCTGAAATTCTTTTATGCCCGAACCCCACTCTATCCCTAGGACCTCACTGCACCTGGCAGGTCTTAGTCTCGGTTAATCGAGAGCAGAGCTCGGCTAGTTTGTTTGTGTTGGACTTTTCATGAGTCCTGGCCAGTAGACCTGCACCTCTGCCCACCTCCCACCCCCTGCTCCTGCCCTGTCCCCTCCTGACTCAGTTCTCCCCCAGTTCTCAGTAGCCTTCCTTGATCTTCCAGGGCTGGAGTAGCTGTCTCAGTCTGTGTTCCCCTAGCGCTGTTTTCAGCCTTGACTAAGCAGTAGGTCCCAAGTGTCACATCTTTGATTTATTACATAGTTAGTCCACATCTTAGGGGTAGGGTTACATGTTACACTCTCCTCCCTTGTAGCATATATTTAGGTATATGTATGTACAGTATGTGCCCAATGATTACTTTTTGAATAGTGTATGAATGAATGCAATAAGATCACTTAATATTAATTGTGTAAATGAGTTCACAGAGACTCATTAAAATTTCTCCTGGAACTAAGAAATAAGGTTAAGGTGTTACAGCCTATAGTCAATTGTGTATTATTAAACTTCTTCATCTTTGGCAGATGTATTTTATTTGATCAAAATAAATACTTCACAATGTAAGTAATTTAGTAACTATAAGAAAAGAATTAAAATATGGGTGTTATGTATGTATGTAAAAACCAAAATTTTTGTTGCAAGATATGTTCAGGCTTCTGCAGTATATTTACATTTATCTTTGGCAGTTGGTAAACCAAGTAAAAGTTACTTCTAAATGCATTTATGGTTTATATTTTATAGCAGAATTTATCTGGAATTCACATTAATGCATATGTGGTTTTTGTTTTTTTTCCCTAGAGATGTACCTGAAAGCAGTGGTTGTCCAAGTGTGGTCCACAGAACCCCAGGGATGTCCTTGAGACCTTCCCGGGGGTCTGTGAGGTCAAACCAGTTTCCATAATGATTGTAAGGGGTCATTGCCTTTTTGCATGTTGACATTTGCACTGATGGTGCAGGGTCAATGGTAGTAAAACTGCTGCTGCTTTTGCATAATTGAAGTGGAGGCCTCAAACTGCAGTTGTACCATTGAATTATTTATTGCCATGCAGTTGTAAAAAAACCTTTTTCACTTAAGAATGCCCTTGATGAAGCAGGGAACATCATTCATTTTATTAATCTCAACTTGAGTACACCTCTTTTAAGTATTCTTTGTGACAAGACAGGATATATGTGGAAAGCACTTGTACTGCGATTCGGACTGAAAGGATTCCCTTGAGGACAAGCCCTCCTGCGATTATTTGAGTTGCTAGCTGAACTAGCCACTTTTTTTTCATGGACTGCCAGAAAAGAATAATTGACTAGTTTGACCAATATTTCCTATTAAATGGACAAAATTAGCTTGCCACTTCAAGGAAAGTACTAACACTATTACCAGTGATAAAATTTGAGCTTTCAAGTGAAATTGGAAGTTCAGAAAGCTTGTGTCTGCTGCTCTGAACCTGACAGCTTCCTAATACTTAACGACTTTCCGATGAGATCAGGGCTCCTATTAATGATTGTGATGCTTTTGATAATTTATAGTAAATAAGCTTTGGAAGATCTGCATAACTCATGAATCAGTATATTCCAGATGAAAAATGCATAATGTTACAAAACCACACCTGCATAAAGGTCCATTTAAAGGGCACAAGAGACCAATGGATTTTAAAGTAATAAAGCACAAAGTTCACTGATATGGCTTTAGATTCCACATTGCAACAGGTCTTTAGGGAAAAATTGGACACTTGTTGAGTTTTGATATTGTATTAAAGAATACCTATAATTACCTGAAGGCCATTACAATACATACTTTTCCCTTTCCCAGCAGCACCTCTGTGTGAGGTTGGGAGTTCTTCATATGCATCCACCAGAACAATCTATTGCAACAGATTGAAAGCTGACGCAGATAAGAGAATCCAGTTGTTTCCCATTAAGTCTGACGTTAAAGAGGCTTGTAAAAATGCTGAATTATGTCCCTCTTCTTGTTAAGATTTTACTGCTTTTGTTGTTTTGGAAACTACAGTTATTTTTCATAAAAAATGTATGTTAATATGTCGTGTGTTTTTATAATTTTTAAACGAATAAAGAAATATTCAAACATTTTCTGTTCTAATTTCAAATGTGATTACTACTGGTAGATATCTCCATTCGAGCACAAGGTTTTGGGGCCTAATTTTAAGATGGTAAAGGGGGTCCTCAGACCAGCGCGTCTGTGGATTAGGACAATGGGTGCTGTGGGATCAGCTTACATCCAGCTTCTTCTCCTTCCTGCATTTGTGGTTTATATTTGAGGAGGTTTATATAATTTGGAAAGTGTGAATAAAAGTGGCAAATTTAATCAAATATATTAATTGTTAAGGAGGAAGGACTAGCCCTTTGGGGCTAATTTGACCTTTTCCTGATTTTAAACTTCCACATTTTTGTGGGGGTGGGAGGACTGTCTTAAATAGGGGTGTGAAACTCATTCTCACCAGGGGCCACATCAGCCTTGAAGTTGCCTTCAAAGGGCTGAATGTAATTTTAGGACTGTGTAGATGTAACTACTCCTTAACAGTTAAGTGAGAGCTCTGTATGGCAGCCAGGTAGAAACAAGGTGGAGGGCCAGATTCGGCCCATGGACCTTGTGTTTGTCACCTGTGGTCTTCAAGAAGAAACAGTGTGGCCTAAATTTTCCTAAGTGGAAACCAGAGGAAGAAGTGTTTCTTGCTTTATGCCAATTCCCTACTTTATCTAGTACCTGACCAGTCATTTAGTCATCTTTTTCTTTCCCATTTCATTCTTTGCATATCCCCCTACCAGTCCACACTGAGTTTGGGAGAAAGATAAGTAAGCTGAGTCTTTTCTTCCTATCTCAGTTTAATAAAAATCGGTTTCTTTGCTTGCTCCATACTGGTTTTTAATTAATTTATTACTATACTTATATACAAAAGGATCTGACTAAACAGTATGATCTTTAGTTTTTTTTTGAGGTTTCCCTGTTTCTAGATAGAGATTTAGCTTTTTAACTAGGTACTAATTAGTCACTTTCTTAAATGGGAATGGAAATTACTCTTCTGATTTTTATGGCATTGTGGACTTGGCATTCAAGGGTGGGTGTGTGGTAGGGGATTGAATCTCAAGTCCACAATACCATGTACCCCCATACAAGTACAAGGTTTTGGGGCCTCATTAGTTTTAAGAATCCAGGGAGGCAGATCCTGCTGTGTAGGACCTTGGTGACAGTGGTCCTTCTCCATCATTTCTGTCCTGCCCTGTCCCAAGCATCTTTTCTGTGTAATTGCACTCTAAGAATTGTGTTTAGGATCATCTTCCTCTTGTACTTGTTCATGGATACATCTAACCCTCAGAGTAATATTTTCGTCACCTATAAAAGGAAGTTAGGATAGCACTAGGTGACATCCAAGGCCCCTCCAAGATATGTAAGGGGTAGCCTTGGCCAGATAGCTCAGTTGGTTAGAGCCTCATCTCGATATGTCAAGATTACGGGTTTAGTCCCTGGTCAGGGCACATACAAGAATCAACCAATGCATACATAAATAAGTGGAACAACAAATTGTGTTTTTTTTCTATCTCCCTTTCTCTCTCTAAAGTCAATAATAATAAAAGCGATATATAAGGGATATGCCAAGCTTTTTACTCAGGCTTGTGGACTGCATCTCTTTAGTCATTCTGCATGTATCTGGTGGTTAGTAAATAATGGTCACTGTCCTAGGAGGTCGTACACCTGGCTGCATTGTTCTGCCTCTTGTGGAAATCGCCTGGTCCAAAACAGATTCTGAAGCAGGGACTGGTGTAAGAAACAACTCTGTGAAGACTTCTAAAAAATTGATGGGAAAAAAAATCTCATATGTTGTGATATCCCTAGTGAGATGACCATGTGATGTCATTCCCACAGTGACCGAGACTATTCCAGAGTCCATACAGGGAGGCTTTGTTTGGTTATTTTTTTCTTGCTGCCTTTTTCTTGTGATGAGAGCTGATAGTCTACAGTGTTTTCCTTTTTCACCTTTACTGCTGAAGCTAAGTTGATTGCTCAGTTACAGGAGCCTTTCTTTTCTTCCTGTTTTAGTGGCATTGTGGTTTTATAGTATAGGTGTCCAAGGTTAAGTTTTCTTTAAACATTAAAAATGAATTTGCAGTTCTGCACTTCAGCTGATGAGCAACAGCTATGTCTATTGCAGACAGCTGATGAGCAGCTTGTATTTTTTTTCACTGTTAACAACTGAAAGTGTCATTCACCTGAAGTTCACAGTCATAAACTAAATAGGTTCATGATTTAATTGTGGCATATTCCTATTGGAATCAAGACATAGACACAGAGAACTTTGAAGACTCTGTTCCATGGTTTTTAAGTAGAGATGCTGAGTTGTGTAGTTCTGCATTACTGTAACTCCACAGTGGGCTCTTCCTCTAGATTCATCATGTGTGTTCATGGAGGGCCGGCCTGTGCCAACCCTAGGCTAGGCAGTAAACAAAATGACAATTCCTATACCCATGGAACTGATCTAGTAGGGGAGACAGATTGGAGTGATGAACATTTAGCCCGTGTAGTAAGTCAGTTGGTTAAGTGCTTTTCTATAAAGCAGGAGAGGGGAACAGGGAGGTGGGCGCCGGTGGCAGGTGTAATTGAATGGGCCTAAGTCCATGTCACCAAAGAGGCAGTAGGTGGTAGACTGGAAGGGCCCTGAGCTGGGTGTGTACCTGCAGTGCTGGGGAGGCCTTTGATGGGGCGAGGGAGGAGCAAGCAGCAAGGGGAACTGAGGGGCACTGTGACAGGTGCCAGTTGGTGCTCAGCTGGCTTCAGTGTGCTGGGAAAGCTGTCCCGAGTAAGCAGGATGCCTTCAGGGGGCTCTGAACAGATGAGGGACCGTCTGACATGAGTTACAACAGGAGCCCTAGAGCTTTTTAACCAGATACTGGGAACAATTACGGGGTAAAGGCAGAGCAGCGAGGCCCCTGTGAAGGCCAGTGTATGACTTCAGATGTGTGCAGAATGCCTGTCATGAGAGAATTTGCCCGCAGGTAGGACATGAGAGAAAAACCAAGGACTGAAGGTTTTTGTTCTCAGCAACTGGTACCATAAATTGAGATGGAAAGTGTGGGACGAGCAGGTTGGTTGTGGGGGTGGGTGGGTACTGGGTTCAGTTTGGCATGTTACAATCAGGACTAGACACCCAGGGGAGCTGTCCAGCAGCCTGTTTGCTTCGTGGATCTGGAGTTCACATGTGAGGTCTGAGTTGAAGGTGAATCTGCACCATCAGCACATACAGTATTTCAAGATGATTGAGAAGAGGTCCAGCACCAGGCCCTGGGCCCTCCGTGTCGGGGAGATGATGCAAACCTTCAAAGAATGTCTGCAAGACAAGGCCAGCAGAGTGCAGCCAGGCCAGGAGGGTGAGGGAGGGAGGCTGGCTGTGGAGGAGGCGGGAGTAAGCCCTGGGCAGGTGCTGCGGTGGGGAGAACAGGCTGGGTAGGGGCAGTTTGGTGGGCAGAAAAGCCAGAGTCTGATTAGGCTGGCCCTAGAGAGAATGTGAGGGGAAGAAATGGAGACAAGCATGTACAGGCAACTCTGTGGGGAATTCTGCTCTGAAGGAGAGCAGAGGAATGGAGAGGGCGGGGAGGGAGGTGGGGAAATAGCAGTGCAGTGTGTATTGGGAGTAACCTGGGAGGCCGATTGTGAGGGACTGAGAGAACTGCTGAAGTGCTAGGGCCCCCAGCTGCGAAGAGGGGAGGACAGGCTTGTGGACAAGAGCAAGGCCAGGTGGTGCCCATACCAGCCACAGTCAGGGAAGCCAAATTCAAGGGAAGTGATGGGGAAGAGAAAGCAAGGTTGCCAGCTCACTGAGGGATGGAGGAGCTGGGATTTGGAAGGGAGAGGAGAAAGTGTGACACAGTGGTCCAGGGGAACGGAAGTGCTCACAGAGCAGGGAAGGGCTGTTTTGTGCCCGCAGCCTCGGGCACACCGTGCCAGTGGTCATGGCTGTGTGTGATGGGTGCACACGAGAGCTGTAGGCTATCTTATGTATTATTTTGTGTTAGAAAACCAATTTCACAGGGGATATATAAATACGGGCTTATAAAAAACTCAACAATCCAGAGGATCAGGAATGAAGGTCACCTCATGCTGTCTGTAATCCCTCCCTCATGGGCAACCTTAAGTTCAGTATCTGTCATTTCAGACCATCTGGTGTGCATTTAGACACGTGGACATGTGACTACATATACATGCAACTTTCAGAAAACAGAATAGGGATCATATACATACCGTCCTGCAATTTTCCTTTTGTATCCCTTTCTATTACTATTATATTCTGGAGACCTTTCCATTGTGGTTAATGTGATCACACCAGTGTCACTCACTGCAGTGAGTGACTGCACAGCAGGATGTGCCGTCATGTACCACCCCCTAAGATCGAGCACTTAAGTTGTTGATTTGGTCGGTGGGCTCCCTTTTCATGTGTACCGTAGACGATGCTCTCCTCAGCTACTTGAGAGGTTGGGATTCAGGATTTTGGGGTGGGTTCAGAGGATTTTCTCAAGCCTCTTGCAGAGCTTGTAGAAACCAGAAAAAGCTTGAAGCCCTTGGAAACTTTCCACTAGACCTTTATGAGAGACAAGTATTTAACCCGAAAGCCATGGGTCCAGGGAGACCCTGAATGGGCTTTGGGGTGGCTGTATGTGACATTGTTTTAAAGCCGAGTTCTAACTAGTCATTGCCATTAAAGACATTATTGAACATTCATCTCAGCCCAGTTGTTATTTTATATTAAGACTGGACTGTCTCCATGACTTCTGAGAAATGGCAAATTTAATTTGCCAAAATGGCAACCGCATGTATTGCTCTGTTCCAGTTTTTTCGGGCTTGTTGCCCTAGTTTTTTCTATTCAAACCTTCACTGTTAGCAGAATTTAAAATGACTCTTTATCC
Source organism: Glossophaga mutica (assembly GCA_039655065.1). Lineage (NCBI taxonomy): Eukaryota > Metazoa > Chordata > Mammalia > Chiroptera > Phyllostomidae > Glossophaga > Glossophaga mutica. The sequence continues at coordinate 30,885,352 of CM077315.1, forward strand.
TGGCCACAGAATCATTTTGAGTAAACAACTTGGATAACGTATGGTGGCCTCATTTGGAAGAGGTTAGGATTCAGGATTTTATGGTGAGTTTGGAGTATTAGGCCACTTGCAGGGCTTTCAGAAACCAGGAGAAGGCTTGAATTGGGCCCTTGAAAACTTTCCACTAGACCTGTGCGTGAGACAGGTGTTTAACCTGGAAGCTGTAGATCCAGGGCCATCATGAATGAGCTGAATATATCCATGGTATGTCACCTAGGTTAGGCTTGGCTGCATGTGACACTGCAAAATACGTTGTTTTAAAGCAGGTTTTTGGTTCTTTGTTTTTCTTATGAGGAAGTCTGGGGCAGGCAGTCCAGGACGTGGTGGCACTGTAGATATGAGGCCCTCAGGCTACTTCTTTCATGTTCCTTGCTCTGTTCTAGCTCCTGTCCCATCCTCATCCCTGGAGTCCAGCAGCAGGAGGACAAGAAGGAGGGCAGCGGCTGTGTGCCAGCTTTCCTTTGGTGAGGTGTCCTGGAGCTGCCATGCACCATGTCTGAGCTCATGTCCCATTAGCTCAAACTTGGTCAGGTAGCCACAGTGTGCAGTAGGTGAGGCGGGGAGCCTCCTTCTGGTGGCCACATGGCCCTATAAACTAGGGCTCCTACTCTCGTATTGGTGAAGCCTGTGAAACTTGGAAGAATTTTGTCTGTGTGCTCTTTTCCAGGGAAAGGGTCCATGAGCAATCTGTGGCTGTAAAATGTTTTATACCTGTCAAGTCAAAGCTCAGTTGAGTGGTATAATCTGAAGACTGCCGCCTTCATTACAAAGTTCAGTGTATCCCTTTAGTAATCTTTTATACTTTGGTTTTTAATTTGGAAAGAAGACTGAGTTTATGGCATGAGTAGCTTTGATCTTCAAACTGAGCACCAGTTAATCTGTACTTGGAGGTCATCTTCAGGGGGCACAGATTTAGCACGAAACCCTATTTCCTTATCCTGACAGGTTCTCCTGGAGCAGTTGCTGAGGATGAAGGTTGAAGAAATTCCCAGTGTTCAGCACAGGCGCCAGGTTCAGAGAATATTACTGGATATAACTGAGGTTGGAACTGAGAATTTTCCCCACAGTTTATACCTAAATGCCTAAATATTTAGTTTTCTGATCATCTTAAAAGTGTTTTTTATTTTTGGAAAGGTGATAAATGCACTTGATAAAAAAAGTATAATAAGGTGAAAAGTGAAAAATAATTTTCTTTAACCTTAATGTTCCAGGGGTATTCTGTGTACACCCAGCATATTTAAAAAAGCATGCTGTACACATTTTGCCCCATTTATTATGTAGCACTGCATCTTGGGAGTTGTCCTTAGAGATATTTGCCTCCTTTTACAGTTGTTTGGAATTCCAGTGTTTGGCAGTGTTGTACTTTTTTGTTGTTGACGCACATTTAGGTTGCATCCATTCTTTTGCTGCTAACAGCATTGTCTTAGGGTTTTGTTTTTTTTTTTTTAACATAAATCTTTGAATCTGTGTGATGGAAATATTCTTGAATGGGAAAAGGTATGATCAGGGCTGTGGCCAGTAGCATTTTGATAGCCATACTGCTTGTTGCTCTTCAGGGTTAGACTCCCACCAAAGGCACAGGAGAGCCAGCTCTCCTTCCCGACTCTTCCAGCTCAGTGCGCCACACTGAGTGCGTGTGCGTGGCTTTGGTTTTCTTCCCTAGGGTCTCCTTGGTGCACCCAGGTTGGATCTTCCGTGTAACTATGCTACTTTTTCTTCAACTCCTTTCTTTACTCTTAAAATTTTTCTCCTTTTCTCATCATTTTTCTGAAGGCATCATTTATTGTGTTTACTTGCTCTTGGATTCCTTCTCATTTTCATTTCCAGAATTCTTTTTCTTTTGTTTCTAATCTTTTCTGAGTTCTCTCACTTCATTTGGAGCTTTTCTCTTGATAGTTTATGGTTAATAATGTAATATTTCCTTCATGTATTTTAACTTGTTTTGAAATATTCCATAGCATTTTCATCTTTTGGCAACTTGTCTTTCTAGCATGCTTTCATTTCTGTGTGATGTTATTTTACGCCTTACTCTCTTTTAAAATATATTGTATTTGCATGAATTAGACTTCAGTATTTTTTCCATTGTTCATATTTATGTAGAATTAATTTTCCTGAATATTTAGTAGGGAGGCTTTATTTGGATAGTTTTACTAATTTCACTGTTCTAGAGCTCTATTTTCTGTGTTTTTTAGGAAGTTTTAATAAATACAGCAGCTCATTTTCTGAACTCTCTTGGCTTTGTTTTTCTCTTCCGTATTAAATTAGACTTTGATTTGCCTCTGTCACTGTTTTCCCTGTCCTGTATATTTTGTAGTCTGTTCCTAGTCATTTCTTTTCAGTGTGTTTGACCTAAAGGGAGCTTTGAATGATTAATTTTGAGTGTTATTGGGGCCCAGAATGTCCTAGGCCTTCCGGACCTGACTGCAGACCTCTTGTATTCGTCTACTGTGGGACTGTGCTCACTTCCTGGTTTCAGCTGCTGCTCTCAAGTTGACACGTTGCTTCTCTGCTCCCTGCTTCATACCTGCTTTTATCGTGGTGATCTGGTAGCTGTCAGTGGCGTGTCCCCACTTGCTTGTGTTTTGGGGTTTGTTGGGAACACCGTATCACTCAGTTCTGTTACAGTGACCTGAACTTTGGTTTTGCTATCCTAGTTGCTCCGTGTGTTTTTATGGGAGGATTTGGGGACACCAAAAGTCTTTGTTACTGCCATCTTTCCCTAGTTGGACTATTCAAGGGTTCAGTCAAAGTGGTTCTGAGGTCCTTTGTTTCCCATCCAGATTGTCATCCGTCCCTTCTTTGTTAAGGACAGTTGTGCTTTCTCATCTCATTCAGTTTTGTGTGAAGTGTATAATCTGGGACTAAAGACACCTTTGCCATTTTAATGATCATACCTTTGATCAGAGGTTTATGGAAAAAAGTTACATTTACTCTATGAAGGAAGATTTGAGAGAGATTAGTTCCTGCTACACATTGTCTTCCCTAGGAAATTCTGGAGCAGCTACGTACGGTTTAAGCTGTGGAATTTCAATCTGGATAAAAGAGAAAAGGAACCATGTTATTTACAGGATTTAAGAACACGTGCAACTTGCGAATTTAATTTAATACCTGTTGGAATTTACCATTAAGAGAAGCTGTCAGGAGATTCTGATTTGAAACTAGATGATCTGAAAATTTTCAGTCCTCTCCTCCCTGCCCCACAGGGGTTGTGAGTAGGGGTCGTGAGTACTTACTTGTGGAAGGAGCTGTGCCGTAGGGTTGAGTGCATGGCTTCTGCCCTCGGGGAGCATGTTGTCTAGGTGGGGAAAGACACGTAAATAATTTATTTTATAAATATTTACTTATAAGTAAAATAAAGTATAATATGATAAAAATATTATGGTGACATTGATTCCTGAGTTGTTCAGGACATCCTGTTTTCCAGTGCTAAATTTAGATACCTGGTTGGTTGGTAGGTCTTATTTGGAATGGCATGGCCTCATTTTTGTTTTGGAAAATAAGGTCTCTCCAGGCCTAATCACAGTGTTTTAGGAGCAGGAAGAAAGTAACTGACTCTGTTCCAGACACAGTGCTAGGCTCAGGGATGACAGCTCACAGCAGAGGTGGCCCAGCCCCGGGAGGTACAGTGTGGACAGGATGGTGGTGCTCCTGGGCATGGCAGGGGCTGTGCTGCAGTTCCGGTTTGTTCTGGAAGCCAAGGGGAAGCAAAACAGAGGAACTCGGGGTGGGGGGCAGTTTTGAATAGCAGAAATGGAGTATGGGCAGAGCCTTGGCTGAAGGGGCCGTTTGGGTGAAGTGTGGGAATGAGAGGTGTGCTACTGGTGGAGACAACAGTGTGATGGTTTTCCAGGGTGTGGTGTGTACAGCAGGAGCTGAGACCCCATGGGTAGCAGGTGGAGGATGGGACGTGTTCTGTGGGCAGCAGGGGACCACTGGGGGCTTGGCTTGGGGATGACATGTTCAAACCATTTTAGGAAGGTGACTTTGGAGGTGGTGTGGAATGGATTGATGAAGTGAGAGGCTCTCAGGCAGGGGCTAGTCTGGTAATTAAGGACAGACAAAATAAACAATTCTAGGGTTCTTTCTCAATTCTCAAAGAACACTGTCCTTTTGGTGGTTTGGGGCAAGAAGAACTCTATTAAAAACTGTCTGATGTCCTCTTGAATATACATGGTTAACAGTTTTCATGTCACAGGTCACGACCGTTAATCTCCTTCTCCTCTGCCGCTGTGTTTGTTTTGTAGGTGGCAGAATCCTAGTCCTGTGTGAGTTTGCTTCTTCCTCGTTGACTGGCCCCTCTCCTCTCGCTCTGGATGATGTCAGAACAGGATCTGGCGGATGTGGTGCAGATTGCAGTAGAAGATCTGAGTTCCCATCACCCAGGTACAGAGCTGTGGGAGAGTGAAAAGGCTTTATTCTCTCTGTGCTTCAAACATCCAGATCCTCTTCCAGAAGTTGTCTTTAATCTTTTGAAGAAAGCAAGAGAAAGAGTGATGCACGCTCTGTGTGACAGATCCATTCCCTGATGGGCAGCCCTCCGGCACTTTGTCCGCTCTTCCCTCTTCTGATGGGCACAGGCACCGACAGGCTGTCCTTTCCTCCTCCTGCCCCATCCACAGGGGCTCCTGTGACAACTTTCTTCCTTACAGGTGCCCCCTTCTAAAATTCAGTATTGTCATGGGTCATGGAAATCTTACTGTGTTGGTATGTACAGATTGACTGCAGGTTTTTTTTTTTTTTTGACAACTGCATGATATTCCATTTATAGGTGCCCCCCCACCCCCGTTTCTTGAAATTTCTCCTTGTGGATGGCATTTCATTTTTTTTGCACTGTTTTTCTTTCATATAATCCCCTGCAATAAAGATTCCTGCACATATATCTTGGCAGATATTTTTTTATATTAAGTTTCCAGAAGTAGAATTGCTTTGTGTATTCATAGTTTTGGTAAGACACTGACAGACTTCCCAGAAATGTTTTACTAAAGTCAGCTGAATGAGAAGAACTTTTTCCCTATACTTTTGCGAAGGCTGGTGATTTTTCTCAATGATGTTAAAGGTGTACCTCTACTTTGAAAACTTAACTAAATGTTTGTTTTAGGAAGACCCTAAATTACAAGAACTTTACTTATGAAAATCTTTGTCTACATTTTTACTTTATAAAAAGATTTCGTAGTGAGTTTCTTCCTTTTTTTCTACCTTAAAGCTTTATGTGTTTTATATTTCTGTTAAATTTGAAGTCACAAGTGCACATATTTAAGTCACTGAGTGTCTTTTGCCCATTTTTCTTTCTCGAATAGTAGAATTGAAATGCTGAAATATTTTTCCCATAGAAAAGAGAATTTTCAGAAATTTCTAAGAAAGCATGACGTCTATCTTGTATGATCTATTTGCTATGTTAATTGAAAAAAACTTCATTTGGAAATTGATCTTAATGGAAGGGGAGAGTAATTTAGATAATTTTGGAATTAAATGAATAGTCATAGCCCTGGCTGGTGTAGCTCAGTGGATTGAGCGCAGGCCTGCGAACCGAAAGATCGCGGTTTGATTCCCAGTCAGGGCACATGCCTGGGTTGCAGGACAGTTCTCAGCGACAGTTCCCAGCAGGGGACACACGAGAGGCAACCATACATTGATATTTCTCTCCATCTCTCCTTCCCTTTCCCTCTAAAGATAAATAAATAAAATCTTAAAAAAAAAAAATTCCTGTTTAAAAAAAAAATGAATAGTCATAAAGAAATGAAGCCATTCTCTCAGGAATACTATTCTTAGTTTCTCCCTTGTTTTGCTTTTGATTTTTTTCACAAATCGGATTTAAAAAAAAATTGTCACCATTAAAAGTCTAGATTTTAAACAGCTTCTTCTTGGACTTGGGGCTCATATCCATCACCTCATTCAACTTTAGCACCTGTCTCATCGCCAGTAGCTTTCCCAGAACTTCTGCCTTTACCACGAAGCTCTATGCGTTTTCCCAATTCATACTTGGGCTTCTTCACCATTTTGATTTTTTCTAGACACCACGGAGCAGATAAATACTGGCAAGCCTTTTCTGTGTCTTTTCCAGTGCTATCTGGAGTCAATTTATTGACCACTTCTTTCAAGTAATTTGTAGTTCTTGGGTTGTGATTTGTATCATCATCTTTTGGATTTGGTGGACCTGTTGATGCAAAGCACAGGAGGTCTCCTGGATCTGATGCGTTTTTTTTTTTTTTTTTAATTGGTTATGCTATTACGGTTGTCCCATTTCCCCCACTTTATTCCCCTCCACCCTGCACACCCCCTCCCACCCGCATTCCCCACCTTTAGTTCATGTCCATGGGTCATACATATAAGTTCTTTGGCTTCTATATTTCCTATACTGTTCTTACCCTCCCCCTGTCTATTTTCTACCTACCGTTTATGCTACTTACTCTCTGTACCTTTTTCCCTTTTCTTCCCCTCCCACTCCCCTGTTGCTAACCCTCCATGTGATGTCCATTTCTATGATTCTGTTCCTGTTCTAGTTGTTTGCTTAGTTTGCTTTTGTTTTAGGTTTGGTTGTTAATAACCATGAGTTTGTTGTCACTTTACTGGTCATATTTTTTATCTTCTTTTTCTTAGATAAGTCCCTTTAACATTTCATATAATAAGGGGCTGGGTGATGATGAACTCCTTTAACTTGACCTTATCTGGAGGCACTTTATCTGCCCTTCCATTGTAAATGAAAGCTTTGCTGGATGGAGTAATCTTGGATGTAGGTCCTTGCCTTTCATGACTTGGAATACTTCTTTCCCTTCTTGCCTGCAAGGTTTCTTTTGAGAAGTCAGCTGACAGTCTGATGGGAACTCCTTTGTAGGTAACTGTCTTCTTTTCTCTTGCTGCTTGTAAGATTCTCTCCTTATTTTTTATCTTGGGTAATGTAATTATGGTGTGCCTTGGTGTGTTCCTCCTTGGGTCCAACTTCTTTGGGACTCTGAGTTTCCTGGACTTCCTGGAAGTCTATTTCCTGTGCCAGATTGGGGAAGTTCTCCTTCATTGTGTTTTCAAATAAGTTTTCAATTTCTTGCTCTTGTTCTTCTCTTTCTGGCACCCCTATAATTCAGATGTTGGAACATTTAAAGATGTCCTGGAGGTTCCTAAGCCTCTCCTCACTTTTTTGAATTCTTGTTTCTTCATTCTGTTCTGGTTGGTTGTTTCTTTCTTCCTTCTGGTCCACTCCATTGATTTGAGTCCCAGTTTCCTTCCCATCACTATTGGTTCCCTGTGCATTTTCCTTTATTTCACTTAACATTGCCTTCATTTTTTCATCTAATTTGCAACCATATTCAACCAATTTTGTGAGCATCCTGATTACCAGGGTTTTGAACTCTGTATCTGATAGGTTGGCTATCTCTTCATCGCTGAGGTGTATTTTTCCTGGAGCTTTGATCTGTTCTCTCATTTGGGCCATTTTTTTTTCTATTTCAGCGTGCCTGTTACGTAGTAAGTGGCAGAGCCTTAGGTGTTCACCAGGGTGGGGCAACCCTTGTTGCTGTGTTGTGATGCTGTATGTGCGGAGGGGTCTGAGAGGGAACAGTGCCACTTGCTCTGCCCTCTGCCAGTTTTCAGTCACTTCCCCCACTTCCCATAATCAAATTGGGCCCTTCTGGTGCTGTTTCCCAGGTGGGCGGGTTTGTGTAAGGACCTGTGGCTCTCTCCAATGAACTCTCCTGTGAGGCTGGGAGTTTCTCCCACAGGCGCCTCAACCCCAACAGGTGTTTTCAGTCAGTGGTTTTGAGGATTTATTTCCCAGCGCTGGGACCCTGGGTTGCGCCGTCTGCATTGTTCCCTAGTTGTTCTTCCCGGTTTATCTGCACGAGAATGTGGGTGCGCCCATTCCACAATCTGCCGCTTAGCCAGGTCCGCCAGTCAATACCTTTCCTCCCCCAGTCCTCCAGCCGCTGCCCTGCCCGCCTGGGTCCTCCAGCCGCCGCCTTGCCGACAGTCCTCTCTACCCGGCTGTTCGCCTCTGCCCCTCCTACCGGTTTGCATGAATGTTTCTTCTTTAACTCCTTGGTTGTTGGACTTCCATACAGTTCAATTTTTCTGTCAATTCTGGTTGTTTTTTGTTTTTAAATTTGTTGTTTTCCTTTTGGGTGTGCAAGGAGGCACAGTGTGTCTACCTATGCCTCCATCTTGGCTAGAAGTCTGATGCGTTTTTTAGTAAAACCAGCACAGAGTAAATGAAGCAAGTAACAATCTGTATTTTTGACATCAACACAAGCTTCAGTCGTTGTCTGCCATTTTTTTGGCCACAGAGCACATTTCGTCATGGGTAAGATCCATGCCATGAGAATTAGGCATTTTTGCCCTGAACATCCTCAGTAATTAGCTTGAATTTTTCTAAATGCAATGCAACTCTCTCATTCTGCATATTATTTAGGCTCACTTCAAAAACACAACCCTTGCCCTAGCTAGTGTGGCTCATTTGGTTGGAGTGTTGTCCCATAAACTGAAAGTTCACAGGTTTGATTCCTGGTCAGGGCATGTGCTTGAGTTGTGGGTTTGGTCCTTGGTGGGTGCCTATGAGAAGCAACTAATTGATGTTTCTCTCTCACATCCAAGTTTCTCTCCCTCTCTCCCTCCCTTGCTCTCTCTCTAAAATCAATAAGCATGTTCTCAGGTGAGGATTAAAAAAATAAAATAAAAGAACCCTTGAGACCATCAGAGGTGATTTTGGTGCCTTTGAATTCTTGTGACTAGTGTTCTTCCAACATTTCTTATATTGAACCCAGTTGGTGCTTTCACATCACACTGATCTTTTTTTAGAAAATGGATCAAACCACTTTCTTCTTGGCTCCCTTTTTGCCACCTTTTATAAGGCACTTGCTTATTCCTTCCCACTACCATGGTGTGCTCAGAGAGCCAAAAGCTGGTTCTGTTTTTTTACTAAGAAGCACTATCACCTGTTAACTGGCAAAATCAAGAGGCTTATCAGATCATTGAACAAAATTGGGGATATGAGTGTAGCTATTCAACTACAGTTTTCTCTGTAAAAACTAACCAGTTTGTTTAGAGCTAGCACTTTTAACCTTGACCTCATTAGCACCACACCTTAGATACCACTGAACTTAAAAAAGGAGGAGTCCTATCACTATATATAGCAATTAAAAAAAAATCCATGTTTATATTTTGGTTGGTGAACAACAGTTTCTTCAGAAAGTACACACTGTAATGTTATAAAAGAAAAATGTTCCAGTTACATAAAATGTAGCCATTTTTACAACTATAAAACTTTTTTTATTTTTTAAAGATTTTATTTCTTTATTTTTGGCGAGAGGGGAAGGTAGGGAGAAAGAGAGAAACATCATTTGGTTGCCTCTCACAAGTGCCCCAGCTGGGGAGCAGCCTGCAACCCAGGCATGTGCCCTGACCAGGATTTGAACCTATGACTGTATGTTTTGTAGGCTAATGCTCAACCAACTGACCCACGCTGGTCAGGGCTAGAACTGTTAAAAATCTGAGAGTTAACTTCCTACATAAATTTCTTCTCTGAAGATTATAGTCCAAAGAAGGCTTAGAGAAGTCATTTCTAATGTTGTTTTCTTTCACCTCTGTTCCTTAAATAACTGGGAACTAGAGTTCATTGACTGTTTAATGAAAACCTGTGTGTAGGACTCTCTTGAGGCCTTCACAGCCAGAAAGCCTGCAATTTCTGACCCCAAGGAGCTCTCAGCACACCTGGCAAATGCCATGGTGCATTACACACGTTTGCATTCAGAGTGAGTTTAGAATTGAGATTATTTTCCCCTCATCTCTAAAATATGACCTTTGTGAAATTTAAAAATATAGTTATCCCTGGCTGGTGTGGCTCAGTGGTTTGAGCGCAGGCCTGCAAACCAAAGGGTTGCAGGTTCGATTCCCAGTCAGGGCATGTGCCTGGGTTGCAGGTCAGGTCCCCAGTAGGGAGTGTGCAAGAGGCAACCACACATTGATGTTTCTCTCCCACTCTTTCCCCTCCCCCTTTCTCTAAAAAATAAAATAAATAAATAAAAATCTTTAAAAAAAAAGTTAAAAAATATAGTTAAGTAAGTAGAAGGAACAAAAATTTCTCATAATCCTAGTAATAGGACTGCTTTTAAATTGTTGGCATGTACGTCCTTCCAGTTTGTTCTGATTTCCATTTAAAACAAAACTGTGTAGGTTCTGGTTTTGCATGTGCTCACCATAGAGCTGCACTTACTTCACCTGTCTGCGTGCGACTTTCACTAGCCCTCTCATTCTGTTTCATTGTGATGGCTTTAAAATGAATATTGAGTTCTTTAGTCTGATTTTAAAAGTAACACATGCAAAATTATAAAAAGCAATTCAGCAACGGACAAAGAAGAAAAGAAACTTGCAGTCCCACAGCCCATGGGAAGGTGCTGCTGAACGCTGGTTCCTGTGCCTCTATCATCTGCCGTGGACACGTCTCCTTTTACACATCTGCTTCACTGCCCTTTGCTTCCAGATTGAAGTGCTCCACGCTGCCAAGGGGCATGGAGTCTTTCCTTCTGTAGTTACAGGGCTCAGCTTTGTGGCTCTGGACAAGTCACTTAACCTCTCTGGTGTAAATATGTGTAATGCACCATGGTATTTGCCAGGTGTGCTGAGAGTTCTTTTGGGTCAGAGATTGCAAGCTTTCTGCCTATGAAGGCCTCAGAAAGCCATGCACACAGGGCTGTCTATTCCGCAAATTAAAAGGATTCGAACATTGATTGTTGGGTTCCTCTCTGTCCTCCCAGTCCCAGTAAAATTACTGGTTCCTTATGGAGGTAAATAGACTGTGACAAAAGTTCTCAGAACCTGTATTTTGTTAAGCATGAACACTTGTAGGCATGGATTTATCCTTTTTTTACGTAATTTAATGAACATTCTTTCCCATCTACTTCTGTGGAGGTGGGTAGGGCATTTTCTGCATATGGGATCCATAGTGTCTGGTGCAAAGATCTCAGGTACGCAGGCTGCCCCTTCTTATTGTTGGTCCTTGGCTGGCTTCTGCAGGGGAGCTGTGGGTAGTCTCCTCTGGGAGATCATTTTACTGCTCTTACTGAGGAACCATGAAAAGTTTGTGTTAGAGTCATAGGCCTCTGCAGGATCTCTACACTTAAGAGCTTTGAGATGAGTCATTTTGTAACAATAGGTTTAAAGGCATTGATGCTTAAAAAAATTAAGATATTATTTGGAACCTCAACATATACAGCCTGTTGAAGTGGAGGTGCTTTGGTTGAGACAGGGCCTGGGCCACAGTGATCCATGCATTTGGCTTCTCCTGTGCCTGCCCCCGACCCTCCCTTAGCAGATGAAAAATCAAATGCCAGCAGGACGAGCTGTGTCCACATCTATAGACAGCCTTGTGTGAGGGGCTGGAGGGCCTCTGTTTGGGGGTAGTCACTGTGCCACTGCTGGAGTCACAGCGTGAGCAGGCATTAGTTCCAGCCTCCACGTGGGCCTGGGTGGAAAAAGGTGGATAGGTTTCCTAGGGTGGAGGCGGTTGGACAGTTGTGGGTATAGGGAGGATTGGAGGAAGAAGAGCTGGGGCCTGGTCAGACAGCACTGTCCCGGTGAGGCAGGCACCTTCAGTCTACAGCGAGTTTCCCCTGCTTGATTGTAGCATGGGATGCATTTGAAAGGAGGACGGATGATATGCCAAAGTGTGCATGCCCCCTACTTTATCCTCCACGTGTGGACACTCTCCCACAAGGGCTCCGATGAGTGCACTTCTGTGTGCGCTCGTATATATACACAATATTATAACATACGTGTTCTATCCATGTATTTGTATATTGTCATATACTGATATTCATTTCTGTAAAATAGATTCACAAACTGATATCACTGTTAAAAAGTGAGTTAAAGCTATTTACTGGGAGGACTGTCCACATTACATTGCTAAGTGAAGACGAAAGATACAGATCTATTGATATAAGAGGGCCTTGGCCCTCTGGTGCATATGTACTATGTTCGTGTCCATGTGTGAACCCGTAGAAAGAGGTGAGGAAAACTGCATCAGGCAGTTAACATTAGTGATTTCAGGCAAGGAGATGAGAAGGAAAAAATGCTGTAGCAAACCGGAAAATTACTCATGGTATCATGTAGAATAAAAAATGTTGAATACAAAGTTCTATCTGTCACTGCTAATATGTAAATATTTAGTGATTGACTAGGTCTAGGGCAAGCAATCAGGAACAGAGAAACGTGGTTTGCAGAAAGGATGTGATTGTGGGCAGTTTTGGTCTCTGATTTGGGGGCTATCTTTAATATTGTTTTGTAGCTAATTTTAGATGAAAGGAAGGCAGTCGCTTATCTGTGGGGAAGCCATGATCAGCTGAAAATTGCTGATGGGGAGGCACTGATTTCAGCGGCACCGCGGAATAGCTTTCTGTGTGACTTAGTGTGTTCAGTTTGGGACTGTTTGATGCTCATCACCTAAGAAAATGTAATAACCAGGAAGGTTTTGAATTTGTAATGAAGTAGGCAATGGACAGGACTTCAAAGTGTGAAAATATCATTATTATTCATTCGGTTTTGTTATGCTGAAAATTAAACAGGGTCGCCTGCTAGAACACTGAATAAGAAACGCGTAGTTCTGGTGTTAGGATCAGCTCAGTGGCACATTAGGGGATTTATTTATCCAGTATGTCAGGGGTTTTTTTGAGATTAAGGAGAGAACCTACTTTCTGTAGGTTGTGTCTGAAAATTTTAAGTTAAAACTATAAAAAAGGAAACCATGAAACAGGTTGTACCACTTCTCATTTAACCTTAAGGTGTCAGATGGTTTACTATCTTAGTATTAAAACAGTCCATAAAATTTTTTATGTTAAAATTTTAAGTCTTTTGTTTCTGCCTTTGGTTTTCAGTTGTACTGGAGAATCATGTAGTGACAGATGAAGATGAACCATCTTTGAAACGCCAACGATTAGAGATCAATTGCCAGGACCCCTCTATAAAGGTAAAAATACTAATGTACTTTATTATTGATATCTTAGTTTCCTAGGGCTGCCAGAAACTGGGGAGCCTAAAACAACAGAAATTTACCATCTCGCAGCTTTGGAGACCAGAAGTCTGGACTCGGGTGTTAGTGGGGCTGTGCGCTCTCCAGAGGCTCTAGGGGAGGATCTTTCCTGCCTCTTCCAGCTTCTAGTGGCTCCAGATGTTCCTTGGCTTGTGGCCACATCACTCACGTCTCTGTCTCCATCCTCACGTGGACTCTCCTTCCTATGCATCAGTGTCCGTTTCCCTTCTTCTCTCTCTCTGTTTTTAAAATTTTATTTATTTATTTTCAGAGAGAGGGGGAGGGAGCGATAAAGAGAGGGAGAGAAACATCGATGTGTGAGAGGAACATTGATCAGTTGCCTCTTGCACACTCCCAACTGGGGACCTGGCCTGCAACCCAGGCATGTGCCCTGGCCAGGAATCGAACCAGTGACCTTTTTGGTTTGCAGTCTGCTAATCAATCCACTGAGCCACATCAGCCAGGGCTTTCTCTCTCTTTTTTTAATCCTCGTCCAAGGACATGCTTAATGATTTTAGAGAGAAGGGAAGGGAGGGAGAGAAAGAGGGAGAGAGATATTGAGGTGAGAGAGAAACATCGACTGGTTGCCTTTCATATGTGCCCTGGCTGGGGATGGAACCTGCAACTAGACATGTCCTGACTGGGAATCGAACCCATGACCTTTCCATTTACTGGCTGATGCTCCATCCACCTGAGTCACAATGAATGGGGCTCTTTCTCTTCTCTTATAAGGACATCATTATTGACTTTAGGTGTCATTCTAATCCAGGAAGATCTCACCTCTAGATCCTTGATTTAATTTTACCTACAGAGACCCTTTTCCAAATAAGACCACGTGTATAAATTCTGAGGATTAGGATATAGACGTATCGTTTTTGGGAGTCACTGTTCAACCTCCTACATGGCGCATAAAGCCATTTTTCTCCCTTAAAGATTATGAGGAATCAATATTATTTAGATTGAGATTGCTGCCAAATGAGGCATTTTCCTGTAGAACCGTAGACCTGTTGTGGACATAAGGAAAGAGAACAATTTGAGTGGCTAATATTTTCTACTCGTGCCGAAGTACTTCTGTACTACCAGTTAAGTCACCTAAATTTTAAAGTAGATGCGGTCTTGTAAACCACTGAGTCAGTCAGTCAGTGATTTTGGATTTTGGGGTTTACTTTTTTTGGCTTAGTGTTTACAGAATCACGGAGATAAATATCAGCACATGTGAAAAATTTAAGAAAGCAATGCAAATGAAAACCATAGTATAGAAAGTAAAGGAAAAAAACAAAAAGAGAGAAGAAAACCATAGTAACTTTTCATATAATCCCTCTGTTTTTATGGGGTGTCTTTTTAGAAACATTCATGTCCCCCAAAACTTAATTTCATTAATGAGGGGAAGCAGTGTAAGCTTAAACATGTAGGTGATTTAAAAGTATATTCACAGTTAAATTTCTGTTTCACATCAGTGAATAGAAGATGGCTGCATTAGTATAATACGGTTTTACTGTATTTTAAGAATTCAGGAACAAAGTATTGGATGTCTTCAAAGAAAGAATAATGGAGTTAGAAGGGATTTTGTCTCAAAAATTCAGCACCAGTGAGTGATAATAATGGGGACTTACCTTGGGGTGAACCACGGACGCCACCTCTTTGTAGATCTTGGGTGATGGAGTGCCTGCGCTGTGTGTGCGCCTCTGCCTGTCGCATCCGTGCTCTAACGTCCCGTTCCCCCGAAGGCAGTCAGCGGCGGCGAGGACATGGAGTGTTAGCACTCACGACTCTCCTCTGGGCCGTGATCGCTTGAGACAGAGTGAGTTGTGGCGCAGTGTGCAGGTGTTTCTCCGCGCTGCTGCCCCTTACTGCCATATCAACCAGGCAGTTAGACCGGCGCATTTAACTTCTTCAGCAGTTCAGCTCAGTCTGTTGAAAATGCACTGTTAAGAGGAAGCACTTTTTCCCTCTCCCAGGCCTTGATGCCCATGCATGATGTGATATTGCTCTAATTTTGCTGTTTTTCTTCCAATTAGGAGAGCAGGCCTAGGTAATGCTGTAGGTCAGCAGCAGTTAGATGGCATGTTCTCTCAGTTCGTCAGAGGCTAGCTTTTTACTTGGGGCAGACAAGCAGAGGGAAAGATGAAAGGAAGGGAGATTTATTATTTTCAGCTGTTGACTCTCAGGCCAGCCTTTCCACTACATTGAACTATTGGATGCTTTATGAACTTGCTCCTAACTAGCACTCTGAATCCTTCTACCAGCTGGTGAGACCAGCGTAGGGTATTCGCCGCACAGTGGAAGTCTGACCTGAAAACATGCTTCTCGTGGCAGGAATGGCAGTTGTGGGAAGTGAAGAGCTTTCCTGGCTGGGTGTGTATTTGATACATTTCTTGGGTCCGGAGTCATGCATGACCCTACTTATTGGAATCAATTGGAGTTAGCAATCGGGCCTTGGCTCAGAAATGATAACCTAGTGTGAGGCAGCTCTTCATGTCAACCACTAGGTGGCAGACGTGCTATTTATAACCTTTTTACCAAATTTCAACATCAGGACAGTGGGGATAATGTGAATGCCGGACCAATGGTTTCCATGCTATTTTGATGTTGCAAGTAAATATATTTTTATAATTAGATGTGACTAGTTTTATGTGTAAACTTACTGATTAATACAGGAATGTCTTAAAGACTATATGCATTTTTATTATATGGACTTAAGCGTTACTAAGGATCAAAACTGCAAATAAAAGTAAAACCATGATTTAAGTAATCACATTTTAAATACAAGAGGTTGAACTTGTTTACTCAAATGTTTCTGGCTTGAAACTAAAGAGCTAAAGTGCAGGGATTGTTCTTATTGGAGTAGACACAATTCAAATTAGGAAATAGCCATTTGGTGTTCCTTGCAACTGTTTCCTTAAAGTTCAAGATATCCCTTTTCTGAAGTTTTTCTTTTTTTCACTTCCAGTCATTCCTGTATTCCATTAACCAGACAATATGCTTACGATTGGATAGCATTGAAGCCAAGCTGCAAGCTCTCGAAGCTACTTGTAAATCATTAGAAGAAAAGCTGGATCTGGTCACAAACAAGCAGCACAGTCCCATCCAAGTTCCCATGGTAGCAGGCTCCCCTCTCGGCGCAACTCAGACGTGCAACAAAGTGCGATGGTAAGAGCAGACCAGTGGGCCGTGGTCACCCCCTCACCCAGG
This sequence comes from Glossophaga mutica, assembly GCA_039655065.1. Taxonomy (NCBI): domain Eukaryota; kingdom Metazoa; phylum Chordata; class Mammalia; order Chiroptera; family Phyllostomidae; genus Glossophaga; species Glossophaga mutica. The sequence continues at coordinate 30,901,592 of CM077315.1, forward strand.
CTCCCCGATTCATTACCCGAAGGGTACTACACACAAGGGCATCTGCCCCTGCAGTTTGGCGGCACTTCTTTCCCTTAGATCCAAACTAAACACGTGACGCCCTGCTGGACCGACTTGGAGTCATTCTCACATTTTCTTTCTGACATAAACCAGACTGGCTCATTTTTTCTTTGAAATTGACCCATCAGATCTTTGAAGATCCTTCCTTCCTTCCTTCCTTCCTTCCTTCCTTCCTTCCTTCCTTCCTTCCTTCCATCTTTCTTTCTTTTCTATCTGACAGATCCTTAGATATTTTTCTCCATAGTAGTATTTATAAATTTTACTTGAGTATATCAAACTTTCCATTCATGTCTAGTTTTTATTGTGCTGATTTAAAAAAAATATTTAGAGCCTTATCTCAGTGGGATGTGTAATAGTGTATGTGCTGTTTGAATCGAAACTTTATGAAGAATCTTGTTAGATTGGAAAGATGTCTCAAAATCCTTGATCTGTTTGGACTTAAGAGTTACTAAGGACCAAAATCCTTATATATTCATTAGTCCACAGCACCCTGTCACCTAGTTGAGCCCCTGAGACAAGCTAAATAAAGCTCAGGCTTTGGATAGCAGTTCCATTCATCCTGTTGGCATTTTTATGCTTTCCCACAACTAGCTACAAAGAAGCCATATTTTTGCTTGTACTTAACAAGAGCTTGAAGCGTTTTTACTGAGGGCCCTTCTGTTGTGGTTCTCTGGATTGACTGCTGCCTCCTGCCCTATATGTCTGAGGAGTGAGGGCAGTGGGATGCTGGGGCGGGAGGGGCAGTGGCATCCTGGTAGATGCAGAGGAGTAGGAGCCACAGTGAGACGGAGGATCGATAGCAGCTGGCCTTGCTGCCAGGGTCGGCTGGGTTCCATCTTGCCTGTGTGCCTGGAAACTGGAGAAGCGTTAGGGACTTTGTGGACCTTTCAGGAGAATGTGGGATTGACGATGTCCTGGTTGGGATGCTCACAAACACACCTTAGTTTCAAGGTAGTCACACCTGTCCTGGCTTGTCTAGGACAGCTGTGGAGGACGTCTGCTGGGTGGGCATAATTCATAGTGCCTCCTTTAACTCTGAGAAGTATCCTGGTGTGTTTGAAACACCTCATGCCCTTAACCTTGATCTCCAGCTGAGGGTCAAGGACTCTGTGGATCTCCTTCTCCCAGGGGAACCTGGGGCAGTCCGTGCTGTGGCTGTGAGATGGGGCCTTTTGCCCTGGTTTATGTTTTGTCCTAACAAATCACCTGTGCGTTTACTCCTGAGAAACATTTGTTGAGCGTGTCCGCTGGGCAGGCAGTGAGTCTCAAACCTATGAGACCCAATGCTTTTTTTTTTTTTTTTTTTTTAAGAATAATTTTTGTAATGCCTTCTTACTCTAGAATGCAATGTTTAGACAATAAAATTTATAGTTAAAATATGACTATAATGCCTTTAGTGAAATGGAAGAAGAAACAGAAGGATAGTAGTGCATAATAAAATAACATGTGTTTAAATATGTAAATAGTTGGGTTAGATACATAAGGAGGCAGTGAATAGGCCAAATGCCCAAACCTCCCATGTTGAGTCCTTGTTGGTGACTCACACTAGTTGGTGATGGAGTATTATAAAATGATGAGCAATTTTGCTGGAGTTTCAAATGAAACAAAGTATAATTTTTTCTAGATTGAACAATAATTGAATTCCTGGAAAATTCAAATTTTACAACTATCTAAAAATATTTTGTGTATAAATGTAGAATGGACTAAGATTCTGGGGTCAGAGAGCTAGAAGCATGTTTTTTACTAATATGAGTGTGTGGGACATTTGAACCTTGTGCAGGAAGATTTTTTTTTGTTTAGCTGAGACTATTTCATGCATTGAAGGATGTCTTAACCTTTTTTGGCCCATACCCACTGAATCTCAGTGGTATCCCTTAATTCTGATAATCAGATGTGTCCCGTTGGATTTCAACACTGCCCTACCCCCAGCACCTCCATTGCTCTAAGGGATAAGAAAAGAATGAATGACATGCTTCCTGTTTATTACTAAGAAGCTTGCATATTCTAAGGAAAGCCTTCCTTGGTTGGGTATCACTTCTTTACCTGTGTTCGGAAGAGGTAATTATGGTTACTTCTCCCATGAGATGAATGAGGGAAAATGCTGACAAAATCTGTCTATTTGTATTCCACCTTCGATTATTTGTGATGCTTCCACCAGGTCAGGTGGTCCAGGGCGAGTGCCCAGGGACTGAAGAGCTATTGCAGCTGTGGTTTGGACCTCCAGGGTGACTTGTTTTGGAGTTCCTTCTGTGTCCGGGGTGGGGGGTGTATTGGGAGAACAGGCCTCTGCCCATCACAAATCACCCTGGTTTGAAACTGCTGGGATGTCATGTAGTTGTGTTGATTTCCAGTTTCCAGTTTCATCAGCTTTAAAAAGAGCAGAAAAAGGTGACTTAGGCTAGTGCTGGAGCCCATTTGTTTCTCTCACTGTTCTCATGACAAAACTGCCACACTCACTTGTGCAGGTGTGCGAGAGAGAGAGGCGGCACCGATTCTGCTGAAGTTGACTGGTGTATCACTGTCCTTCGGATTTTGAGTTGTTTGACAGCAGAGCTGCTTGCTGGGGTAAAGGTGTTTCCTGGCTGCAGGGAGCCGCGTCTCTCTGGCTTTCTTCACATCACAGTGGTGGCTGGCTGAAGGGAAGGACCCTGGGCAGCTTTCCTGGTCAGGGCTGTCACTGCGTTTCCGTCTGTGGGGGAAGGGTTTTATCACTCGCAGGCTTGCCGTGGTTTTCTCTGTGTAGTAAAGTTAAGGGTTCTTATGTGTATTCTTATGTATATATCCAGATGTATAATCTAGTTAGGCTTTCTAGTTTCAAAGAATTGTATTGTTGAGATAAAGTCAACCTATTATAGAAAACACTTATTGTATATTGGAAAAAGGCTTATTAATATTATTAATGCAACTGTTACTAATAAAGGTTAATATAAGATTAATCATTAGAAGGAAAAATATTCTTCCATTTTCTCATAGGCATAGTTTTAAATAGGATGCATGTGAATGATTTTTAGAGAAGATACTAAATCTGGCATTTCTCTCTGGGTAAGTTCTGAAAATGAGAAAAAAAATTGCCAACAATTGAAAGCTATTAATAAGAAATTTGGGGGAGAATTAAAGGATAAGAATTTATCCCAGTATGTCAATAAAAAATGTATATTTAAATTAGAAAGTCACTAACTTATAAACACATAAGTAAATGAGAATTGTATGTTTTAAGTGTGGGTAGTGGAATTTAGAAAGGAAAAATAAAGATTAGAACTGTGTAAGTCCTAAGTTATTTTATATCCAAGTAGTATGCTTTTAAAAATTACTTAAGTTTCCTTAGACTCACTTGAATACATTGTGAATGATTTGTTGACGACTCTGAACTGAGTATAATCGTACATCCTAAATGCTGACACCATAAAGATCTTTTCACATATAACGAAGTCTCTGGATAGTGGGCGACAAGTTGTTTGCTGAAACATCACTCTCCCTTCTCCTTGAAGAGGCTGCACGTGGCCCAGAGCCAGCCCCACCTGCAAGGGGCTGGTGCAGCCTCTCAGCTGTGGGGCCCAGCTTGGAATCCTTCTCGGCATACCCAAATCCACTCACCTGTTGGTTATTTCTAATTAAAACTGACCTGGAGTAGACTGCGTTATCAGCTCTGGGAGTTATTTAGTTCCTGGAGCCCAGAAGGTAGTGGACTGCTGCCAACCTCAACTGGAATTTTGGATCCTGATTTTCAGATCCCACACCTGAATGAGATTCTTTAAATAAATTCAAGAAAGAAAGAAAAATCTTTTTCTTTGGTGCTAAAGCTTAATCATTGTAGTAAAAATGTGAGGTCACTTGGTTGGGGTCTCACCCAGCAGTGGTGTTCTACTTGGGGAATAGAAAAATGGACTTGCATTCTTTTAGGTGGGTGCTTTTTTCTTACTTGCAAGTCAGCCAATAATTTGGATTTTGCTCATCGTAATTCCAGGAGTAGCGATTTAAGGTTTTAACTCTAAACCTGTTTTGCATTGGTACTGGGAAAGTCTGTGTAGAGTAGGCTAGGCTCCTCCTTTATTTATTTATTTTTAAAGATTTTGTTTATTTTAGAGAGAGGGGAAGGGAGGGAGAAAGAGAGGGTGGGAAACATCAATGTGTGGTTGCCTCTTGAGCCCCACCCCTGCTAAGGACCTGGCCTGTAACCCAGGCATGTGCTCTGGCTGGGAATCGAACCAGCTACCCTTTGGTTCGCAAGCTGACACTCAATCCACTGAGCCACAGCAGCCAGGGTGGGTCATTCTTTAAATGTCCAGTTGGGACTTCCAGGATCAAATGTATGGACAGGGCATTTATACTAGAGATCAGTGTGAAAACCCATTTTTTGCATGTTTTTGAGTTTTGACATAGTCATTTGAGGAAAGCGCAGTAGTAGGGCACAGTAAGTAGGACACAGCTGAGCCTGGTATTGGCCTGATGTGGGGTGCTGTCCTAATTGATGACTACTCTGGAATGCCAGCCAGCCTGACTGCTACATGCGTGGTAGTGGGTCATGGATCATGGGACAGAATAGCTGCTTGTCCCATGGGATCTTGTAGAAACAGACTATCTGATAAGTCAGATCACAACTCAAGACCCAGATGTTTTGGGTTTGTTTTCATTAACTGAACATATTGACTGACTAGGAAAATGTTTCTTATTTTTCAAAGCAATAGATTTCTATTTTGTTATTTTTATTTTTTGTATGCACAGGTGGTTTATTTTTATAGAGATATATTTTCACTGAGTTTTATTATTAAAAGCTTAAACTTGTTTTGCATCTTTAGTGTGTTTCTACAATTTTAAAACTGTTGTAATAAATCAGAGGCTTCTTTATAATCCTCTAAAAGTAAAAAAGTGATTTCTTTTGAAGTTTTTCTTACAGACAGATATATCATGTAAGACATATGGAGGGGCAAATTTTTTTCCCCTCTAAACTGATTATTTATCCACAGAAAATTGAAATATTTGATCAAGAAATTATTTTAATTCCCTTTAGTATGCTGGTTTGCTGGGCCTCTGTTTTGCTTCCTAGAGGGTCTTTTAAATGTTGATGGCTATTTGCAGAAGGACTGTTCTGATCTTTTGAGCCCTCATGGCTTGTGGGTAGAGAGAGGTCTAAGGTGGTTTGAATTGTGATGGAATGGTTTGGTCTCATCCATGAAGGTCTTGTTTAGTTCTTTCCTTACCAAATTTTGAATTTTTGATGTTTCTATTTAATTTTGTATACATATGATGTCTATTCTCGATTGGTCTACACTATCTCACACACCTGCAGACTTTTGATGACTTCGTTGGGATTCCCTGTACATCAGGGCTGGGTACTAACCAAAGAATACAAGTAGTGTACACACATACGATTTAGGGAATCATTCACATAAACTTATGACTCAAATACAGTGCACGAAAACAGATAATAAACATAGGCAAACATGTTGACAGACAGTGCATATTCTAATAATTCGTTGTACTCCTAGTTTTAGAATAACTCGTGCCCCCGTGACTGGGATTGAGTTGAGTTGTCGATTACCTTGGAGATTGCCCTCTTGCCACCACGGAGTCCTCCGATAGGTGAACACAGCGCAGCGCTCGCCCTTCAGAGGGCTTTAATGCCTGTCAGCAGTGTCACGTGGTTTCAGCGTGCAGCTTTCAGACATACTTTGTTAGATTTATCTCTGAGTACTTCTAAGTACTTTTAGGCGCTATCATAAATGCTACTGTATTTTAAATTTCGCTGTCGAGTTGTTCATTGGCAGTATATAGAAATGTAATACGTTTTTCTATACCGACCATTATTCTGTGTCATTGTTAAATTCACTTATTTTAGGAGCTTTTCTGTAGGGATTTTAAAAATGTGTGTGGTCACATTGTTTTTAAATAACAGGTTTTATTTCCTATCAGTTTCTGTATCTTTTCCTACTTTGTTGCACTGGCTAGCCTCTATTTCAGTGTATTCTTTTTTATATGTTTGCCATATAGCTGATCTTTTTTTTAAAGATTTATTTATTTATTTATCTTTAGAGGGGAAGGGTAGGAGAGAGGAAGAGGGAGAGAAATATCAATGTACGGTTGCCTCTCATGCGTCCCCTGCTGGGAACTGGCCTGCAACCCAGGCATGTGCCCTGACTGGGAATCGAACCGCGATCCTCTGGTTCGCAGGCTCGCGCTCAATCCACGAACTACACCAGCCAGGGCCATATAGCTGATCTTTGAGTGAAAGCATCTCGTCTTTCAACATTAAGTGTGATGTTAGTTGTTAATTTTTCATAGATGTTCTTTGTCAGGCCGAAGAAGTTCCCTTCTATTTCTGATTTCATGAAAGTTACATTATTATTTTTTGTGATACTTTATCATGAGCAGGTGTTGACTTTTCACATGCTTTTAATGTATCTGCTTGAGATGATCTTACGCTTTTCCTTCTTGATTCTCCTGTTATACTGAATCACACTAATTGATTTTGAATGCTAGACTACCCTTGCATTTCTGTTAAAATAAATCTGACTTGATGATAGTGTATTACCCTTTTTATATATTTTTGGACTGAGTTGCTGATACTTAGTTAAGCATTTTTGCCTTTATGTTTATGGGGTATATTAATCTGTAGTTTCTTTTTTGACCTATCTGTTTCGTTACCAGTTTAATACTAGCCTCAAAAAGTGAGCTGGAAGTTATCCTTCATTGGCTATTTTCTGAACGTATTTCTGTAGTTTTAGTTTTATTTCTCCTTTAACTATTTGACAGGATTTGCCAGGGAAGCTATTTGTGCTTAGATTTTACTTACGAATTCAGTTTCTTTAATAAATACAGAACTTCAGTCAGTACTGACCCTCTTGAGTCAGTGTTGTTTAATTTGTGTCTCTCAAGGGGTTTTCCCTTTTCGCCTAACTTCTAGAATACGTTAGCATAGCAATTTTCATAATATCCCTTGGAAGGACCACATGACATTTAGGTGACATGTCTTGATAATTTTTTAGACTTTTATTACGACTTTTTGAGGAGTGCTGGTCAGGTGTTTTATAGAATGTCCCTCAATTGGGATTTGTCTGATGCTTTTCTCATGATTAGACTTGGATTGTGGGTTTTTGAAAGGAAGACCATAGTGGTGAAATGCCTTTCTGGTTGCATCTTATCGAGGGTGTGTGTCGTCACCTTGACTGTTGCTGTGGGTGTTGACACGTGGATCACTGGGCTACGGAGTGGGGTCAGGGTCCTCCACTGTGCATTTGCTTTTGTCCCCCACCCCTTTCCACCTGTGCTCTTTGGAAGGATGTCCTTAAGCTCAGTCCCTACTTATGAAGTGGGGAGTCACACTGCATCTCCTGGAAGGCAGAGCATCTATACACACTCTCTTGTGGGAAATCTGTCTTTTCATCCCCATTTATTAAATTTGTCATTTATAAATGGGTATTTATTTTATACTTTGAGTTAGAAAACCAATACAGATAAGCCTCAATTTACAATGGTTCAACTTAAGATTTTTCGACTTTACAGTGGTACAAAAGCAATATATATTCAGTAGAAACCATACTTAGAATTTTGAATTTTGCTATTTTCCTGTGCTTGTGAAATGCAGCACGATACTCTGGTGATGCTGGGCAGTGGCAGCAAGCTACGGGTCCTGTCAGCCACGCGGTCGCCAGGGGCAACAACTGATACACGATGGTGTACTCATTGTGTTAGATGATTTGCCCACTGCAGGCTAATGTGAGTGTTCTGAGCACGTTTAAGGCGGGCTGGGCTAAGCTATGATGTTCTGTGGGTTAGGTGTGTTAAATGCATTTTTGATTAAACAATATTTTTGATCACTGGTTTTATTGGGATATAATCCCATCATAAGTTGAAAAGCATCTGTACTATTGGTTTGGCCAAAAAGTTCGTTTAGTTATTTCTGTAAAATAAAAGGCACAGTTTTCATTTTTACCAACAACTTTATTGATTTGGAAGGTTTGAGTGTGTCGGCTCTGTCCCGCATGGTATAACATTCTCAGTTCATGTCTTGATTTGATCGCTATCAACTTCAACTGGTCTACCTGACAGCAGAGCATCGTCCAGCGAGAAGTCTCCGGCATGAAACTTCGCAAACCACTTTTGACACGTTCGATCGGTCACAGCACCTTCTTCATATGCTGCACGTCTTTTTTTCAGTTGTGTTTTTACCCTTCTTGAAATAATAAAGCATAATATGCCAAAAATGTTGCTTACTTTATTCCACCTTCGATATTAAAATGGATACATGAAAATTCATCAGTTTTGATAATTTTTAAAAAAATGCATGCTGATATGACTGCTGTCACAATACAGTCTAACAAAATTGTTTCAAATGAAGTTAAAGAAAACTAAGTGCTATTAGAACCATCTTACGGAAAAAAAACAAACTTTTTGGCCAACCCAACACTTTATTTTGTTTCTCAAGTTGTTCTAACTTTGGTCATTGGGAGCATTTTCAGGTGGCTCCTGTGGCCTTTGACACCCCCACTCTCCACCCCAACGTTGTGTGATTATTTTTGGTCTGAGCACTTCCGAACTTTCTGGCACCACCAGACCCTCCGGGCTCACTCATCCTGTGTGTTCGCTGCCCTAGTCCTGGAGCAAGCCATTGCTCCTTTCATTGGAAGATGGTATCAGAGTCCAGATCTGGATACCAGGTGTCTTCTAAGTGTTCCCCACAGGGCGTATTCCTGTGACGCCACATGCAGGTGTTGTGCTTTTCTGTGCAGCGATGGGGTGCTCTTCCTACCTGGGAGTCAGCCCTGTGGTTCAGGTTTCCCTTTTTCATTAGCTTCTTATTAGTAGTTTCTGTAGCTCCATGGAAAGAAGAAAAAATATGCATTCCTAACCAACGTGCTCTTGCCCTTATTTGGGGCCATTAGTCTGAGTCCACAGGAATTTGCTAACATACAAGCATGGCTCCTGTGCGGGGGTGGGGTGAGGTGCAGGTTAGGACGTGGGCCTTCCAGTGTCTGCTCTGCAGTCTTTATTAAACAGCTGATTTTTTAAAGTTTGTTGCATTAGCTTTTCCCCATTTCTTTGGTGCAGTTGGTTTTTTGGGAAGGGTTGATTTTATCCTATATTTTGTTCATCTCATTATACTGGAAAGACACTTTTAATGTTAATTTATTCCTGTCCCTAAGAGTATTTTTTGGAATCCTGGTTGTTATGACTTTAGAAACGAACCTTTTAAAGTAAATTTTAGTAAATGTTTCATTTGAATGTTTGGTGTATTGATTAGGAAACATGAACTGTGTGATAAGGAATCCCCGCTACTTGGGCATTGACACCATCGAGCTGGCCTCTTGCTCGTGCTTATGGTGCATTGTGGGTGCTGCTGGGCCTCCCGCAGCTCTCTCCTCACCCCCACGCAGCTCTGAGGCTGGTGACCACCATCTCTGCTCTGCCATCCCCCAAGGCCTCAGAGGCTTTCACCTGGGAAAGGAAAGGCTGGAGAAGACACAGTCTGTTCTTAAAAGTCTGGCCTGGGAGAGACACATCCCTGTCCTGTTTACATCCCGCCCAGGAGCACTTGTCCTGGGGCTGCGTTTGCCCTGTGTAGTGGCTCCCAAGGACAGGACCACCCTATGAAAAGGGGGCAGGTGCTCATGGTGGACCCCAGCCCATCTACCCGTCTTGGGCTTGAGGACCTCTGAGTATCTGACCTTATTGTTTAACTGAGGATTGCTACCCCCAGCTTCCCTGCTCCCCCTTTTGCCTTTGTTGACACTCCAAGACTGGTAAACAGTTGTGTTTTTGTATGTACATTGCACCAAACTGAAAAATTTCTTGCTTTATTGTGACCCAGCTTCTTGCACGGTGTGTAGGAGTGTAATTGTAAAAGCCAGAGGGAGAGTGTGTGCTTCGGGAACAAGTATCTGTGGGGTTTTAGAAGAATCTGTCCAACATATCTTCTTATAAGTAGAAAGCAGAAGAAATTGCTTGAGATTCGTGCTGGCTTGCTTTTGTTAATTGAGAGGTTTTCTTTGAGATAATTCACAAAAATTAGAAAATTAATATTATATCGATTTCCCATGCTCAGCTTGATGAATACTTACTTTGAGTTGCAGAAGGGTCAGTGGCCATCAGAATATAATGCAGTGAGGCTTAATTATAGGTGGGAGGTAGACAAAAACTCCCTCAAATAATTTTCAAATGTTCTGATGGAACTCCTTCCACCTGGCCACAAAACACAAATGGGAGGTCACCGTGTGAATAGAAGTACCACCTGACTTGGCTGCCTCGCATACGTACTGAGTGGGGGAGATCTTTGCAAACAGTGCAGTGCTGCCTAAAGTTTTAGCCTTAACTAAGCCTTCAAGGTAAGATTTGCTGCTAGTTTGGGTTAATGCAAATAGCACAGAATGTGAACTCCCGAGGGTGGGGCATATCTACTGTGCCTGGAGTGGGCGTCTCACTTGCTGCCACTCAGGACAGTGTTGGTGATGGAGGGTTCAGAGGATTGGGCCTTTGGGCATTTTAAGTTATTTAAACTTGTCTTTGGAAGACTAGTTTCTCCTAAAATGGAGTGTGCTCTTAGCACCCATGTGTGTAAGGCAAGGTTTAGGCCAAGAACCTAATTGTGGCCAGTCTTAATGACTTGATGCAACAAGCCCACGTCCCCTTGGCCCTAGATGTTTGCTGAGTGAACATCTATAGACGTGTCACCATTGATTTATCAGACTTGGTGGCGGTTGATTTCTTATTCCTGGATGAGTTCTTTGCTTGGATTAAATGCTTTTGGTGCTCGTGGAAGCTTTCCTTGATCTTTGGAAATTGGAAATAAGCAATGACTGTGCTGCTCATACAAACCCAATTCTCCCAGGGGAGCCCATTCTGCAAGGGAACCTAAGAAGTGTTTGCTTGGTTGAACCCAGTGCACTGAAAGTTGGGTAGGGGTGGAAAATATAGACAGAGCTTGTTCGTTGGTATTTGCCCATCCCCCTGAGCTTGACCCTGAGTCAGTGTGGTGTTTTCAGAGACATGGAGCTGGCTCTAAATATTAAACTATTTGACTCTGCTGGTTCTGAGGGATTTTCTGTTTCTCTGTGAGTGTTCAGTGAGAGGGGTGTGTATGTGTATGTGTATGTGTATGTCTGCATGTGTATGTACATCCAGAATCCAATTCTAAGTCCCTGAAATCTGTGTAGGGTTTTAGCAGATTCTGTGTTAGAGTTCCTACGAAGTATTCTAAGCGTACACAGATCTGACACCTCTAGTTCTTCAGTAGAGCGCTTGGGTGCCACCTCTGGTCCCAGGTCTGCGTGTGTTCCTTGTTAGGCTCTCTGCACGTCAGATCCCCACCTCCTCTCCAGTGTTGGCTGATCCCATCCCGGCCCCCCGCCCCCTCCTCGTTCCGGCCTGCACTGTACAGGCTCCAAGCTCTGGTTCAAACCAAGGGGCTGCTTTTGTACAACTTGTGTTTAGTTTTCTTTTTGTAATAAAAGCTGGCAAACACAAACTTGTGAAAAATAGTTTACGGTCTACATTTTCCAAGTCTTTTTATTCTGGTAGGGTTGTTTGTTTGTTTGTTTGTTTTGGCATAGATATGAATAAAGCCCCTAAGTGTACATTCAAATGATAGTCCATTTTTTGTGACTGATGAGCAAAAGGGCAAGGAAGTTGACATTTTAAAGTAATGATACGGGTACTTCTAACATGGTCACGCGGCAGTTTCTTGAAACTGATGAGAAGTTGGCCACCTCCTAAGTGCAACTTGGAAAATGCTTGCCCTGAAAACTCTGAAAGCTGAAGATACAAAATAGGTTTAGAAACAAAACAGCTAAGTTGCTGAAACACTGAAGTTGTAGAAATAATTGAAATAGGGTTATTCCTGGTCTTGTACAGCAAGTGGCTAAGAGTGTGACGCCGACTTGGTTTCCAATCCAGGTTCTTTCACCGACAAATGGTGAGAACTTGGGCAGAGTCTTACCTTTTCTGAGCATCAGTTTCTTCATCAGTAAAATGATAATAAAAGTAATAAGTTAGGGTTTCCGTGAATGAGATAATTACAAACCAAAAAAGAAAAATCAGTTTTAGACTGTAATAAAGAATAAAAGGCATTTATTTAACCAAAAGGAGCTGCAGCCGAGGAGACACTGATTCAGCCAGCAACGTAAATTGCATTCCACTGAGACAAAAAGGGCCGTCTTACATGTTGTCGTTGTTGTTATTGAATGCATTGGGGGTGACCGTTGGTTAATTATACAGGTTTCAGGTGTACAGTTCTATGATACATCATCTGTGTATTGTATTGTGTGCTCACCACCCTTCCATTACCATTTGTTTTATTGTTTTTGAGTGACGTGACAGTTGCTGTTCATTATGGTATAGATAGTGCTGTTGCTCAACTATTAGAAATTGAGAAAAATAAAATACCTATATGAAGAACAGACATCATCAGTAGGAACTTTATGGTAAATGCTGACCATTCCATGTCATCTTGACAGCTCTTGGGAGCAACTGTCTCCTTCATCAAAAAGGGAACCCCAACTCAGCCTGTTGTCACAATTTGTCCTGTCTCATGCCAGCTCATTAAGCATCAGCCTTTCTGAGGTGGGTGGGTGCTGCACCAGCGCTCGTGCTATAAGGAGCAGTGCTTGTCCACACAAGCAGTAGGGCTTTGTCACTGTAGGGAGAGGGTTTAAATTCTAGCACTGAGTCTGCTACAAGTACTCTGATTTTCTTGGCCCCAGCTTCCTTATTTGAAAAGTGGAGATAATTCAATAATTCTAGAGGCTGGAAGTCCAAGATCGTGGTGCCAGCATGATCCAGTGAGGGCTCTCTTCAGGGCTCATAGTGCCTTTTTCTCTGTGTCCTTACCTGGTGGAAGTGGGGGAGGGTGTCTTTTATTTAAAAAGTTTCCTGCTCAGATGCTAAATTAGGTCTGTTTTAGGTAAATAAGGTGTCTAATTGTGCAGTACTGATTGGATAGGGTAGGTCTCAGTCCATTGGTAGAAAGTCAAAGCCAGGGTTTCCCTGCGGTGGCTGACTCAAATGATGTAAACAAACAGGGCAGTGCGAGGGAAGCTGGGGTCTCAGTGTACAGAGTAAGTGAGAAGCCTGTATCAGGACATGGCCACTAGGCTCTCATTGTTTATAAAATCTGGGCCCTCAGTTGGCCTGGGGAGTCCATTTTCAGCAGATAAATTTCTTCTCAGGGCTCACATTGAATGAATCTTCTCAGGGTACACAACATGCATATAGGTGTTTAGTATTCCTTGATTCTCCAGAACTCTGTGCGGTTTAAAAAATTAAAATTAATGTTGGTGTTCACTGTGTCTAGTATCAGGCAGGCCTTGTGATACATGCTGGGCCCACACCAGTAAGACCATAGGATTCTAGGTCACCCTCAGGTTAGTATCTTCAGAAATTCCAATGTATGACAGCATCCTAGGCCTTCCTCTGGCATTGCATTCTTAGGTTTCTGTTCTGGCTTGTGATTCTTAACCGTTTTTCTTTTAGCATTCAGATTAGCAGCATGAGACTAAGGAGATCTGTAGGCAACAGCCAGAGGCTTGCATCATTCTTGAATTCATTCATGTCTTAAACATACAAGCTTGACTGTGTACTAGTCATTCACCTTAACAGTTGTGATGTACAACTGAACAAAACAGACAAAAATATCCCTGTACATGGACAACCACATAACAAACTAAAATAAAATAACCTAACTGTGTAATTGATGAGAAGGTACTGTGTGCTGTGGGGGAAACAGTGAAAAGAACAGATTTGTGCCAATAGTGTAAGGTTGTATATAATTTTGTTGTTTTAAACCAGGGGCATCCATCAGAATCACCTTGGAAATTGCTTAAAAAAAAAAAAAAAAGTCCCAGGCTGTCTGGGGGTGGGCCCTAGTTTCCCTAGGAAATTCCGATATTTCAGAAGTAGGGGGCTCTAGACTCTTGCTTCATTGATTTTGGTTAAGGATGCTGACTCTGCTGCTTGAAGATTTTGGCTCAAATCTGACTTTGCCAGTTACTAGCTGTGTGGGCTTGGGCAAGTTATTGACCTTCTGTGCAGTGAAGATACTGCAGTTTCGCCTCTGGCTTCCAGAATTGAATGATTCCTTTCACACAGAGCCCCTGGGGTTGTCCTGCTACTGGGACTGTCCCTGATGGAGTCTGTGGGGTCCTGTACTCACAGGCACTGTCCACAGGGGTGAATGGTCTTTGTTTCACCCATCACAGGTCACTGGACCAAGCTATAGGGTGTGTTTTACTTCTGATACTATGGGTTGGCCAAAAGGTTCGTTTAGTTTTTTTCCTGAGCTCTGGTAGTGCTTAGTTGTCTTTAACTTCATGCAAAATAATTTCGTTAGATTGTATTGTGACAGCTGTCATAGCAGTGTGCATTTTAAGATTTTATTTATTTATCTACTTTTAGAGAGAGTGAAAGGGAGGAAGAAAAAGAGGGAGAGAAACATCCATGTACGAGAGTACCCAACTGGGGACCTGGCCTGCAACCCAGGCATGTGCCCTGCCTGGGAATTGAACTGGTGACCTTTCGGTTTGCAAGGCAGCACTCAATCCACTGCACCTCACCAGCTGGGGCTCATACTGCATTTAAAAAAAAAAAAAACTTCAAAATTGATGCATTTTTGTGCAGCCATTTTAATATTGAAGATGGAAGAAAATACTCAACATTTTCAGCTTATTATGCTTTAGTATTCCAAGAAACGTAAAAATGCAACTGAAACCCCCAAAAAGATTTGTGCAGTGTGCAGAGAATGTGCTGTGACTGATCAAACATGTCAGAAATGGTTTGCAAAATTTCTTGGTACTATTTTGGCTAAATAACTCTTTGTTGTGGGCTGTCTTATGTGTTAGAAGATGTTCAGCAGCACCCCTGGCCTCTACCCACTAGAAGCCAATAGCAGGAGATAGCTGACATACTCAAAATATCGAAATCAATAAAGTTATTCGTGAAAATGAAAAGTGTATCTTTTATGGAAAAAACTAAATGAACTTTTTGGCCAACCCAATATATTTTTAGGCAAGAGTATTCAACTTATATAATCTTAGAATTAAACAAGAATATTTAGCTTGTGGACAAGAAGTGCCAGAAAATCAAACCACATGGAACTTCAACAACCACGGAATTAAAGAAACACTCAAAGAGAGCAACCAGACCAGCATCGCTGCAGTGCAGCAGCAAGGAGTTTTGCCCTGCCTGGGTGACTACCAAAGGCCATGCCCCCTTACAACTTATCAGGGGCCTCTAGCAAAGAAATAGGGCCAAAATGAAAGAACAGTGCAAAACCTCAGAAAGAGAGCTAAGCGAGGAGGATATAGCCAACCTATCTGATGGAGAATTTAAGGCTCTGGTAATCAAAATGGGCGCAGAACTGGTAGAACTTGGTCAAAAAGTGAAAGAACAAATGAAAGATACCCAAAATGAAACAAAGCAAAATATTCAGGGAACCAACAGTGACATGAAGGAAACTGGGACTCAGTGCAATGATTTGGAAGAAAAAGAAGAAATAAACATCCAACCAGATCAGAATGAAGAAACAAGAATAAAAAAAAAATGAAGAGAGGCTGAGGAATCTCTGGGACAACCTGAAATGTTCCAATATCCGAATTATGGGGATGCCAGAAGGAGAAGAACAACAGCAAGAAATTGAAAACTTACTTGAACAAATAATGAAGGAAAACTTCCCCAATCTGGTGAAGGAAATAGACTTTCAGGAAGTACAGGAAGCCCACAGAGTCCCAAAGAAGTTGGACCCAAAGAGGAACACACCAAGGCACATCATCATTAAGTTACCCAAGGTTAAAGACAAAGACAATCTTAAAAGCAAGAGCGAAGGAGAGAGTTACCTCCAAAGGAGTTCCCATCAGACTGTCAGCTGATTTCTCAAAAGAAACCTTGCAGGCAAGAGGGGCTGGAAAGAAGTATTCCAAGTCATGAAAGGCAAGGACCTACATCCAAGATTACTCTATCCAGCAAAGCTATCATTTAGAATGGAAGAACAGATAAAGTGTCTCCAGATAAGGTCAAGTTAAAGGAGTTCATCATCACCCAGCCCTTATTATATGAAATGTTAAAGGGACCGATCTAAGAAAAGGAAAGTAAAAAATATGAACAGTAAAATGACAACAAACTCACAACTACCAACAAATGAACCTAAAAAAATAAAATAAAAACAACAAAAACTAAGCAAACTAGAACAGGAACAGAATCAGAGAAATGGACATCACATGGAGGGTTTTCAATGGGGAGGAGGAGGGGAAGTAAAAAAGGAAAAAAATAAGAATATTCAGCTTGTGGATTAGCATAGTCTTAGAATTAAAACAATCAGGACAGTCTATGGGTCTAGCTATTTCCCTTCTCCTTAATCTTGATTAAGTTTTTATTTAATGAGCTTAAACAACATAGTTATAGGTAAAGGCATAGATAATGATTTAAGATTGCAAGAATGGATTGAATACATAAGAAAGTTTTTAAAAACAAAATGACCAAGGAATAGATAAATTGATCAATGGAACAGAATAGAGAACCCAGAAATAGACCCACACAAATATGCCCAACTAGTTCTCGACAAAGGTGTAAAAAAAAGTTCAGCAGAAGAATGACAGACTTAAAGCAAATGGCGCTGAGCAATTGGCAATCCACAGGCAAAAAAGAAAAGAACGCTGATGTCAACCTCATAGCCTGAACAAGAACTAATTTAAAATGGATCACAGATTTCAGTGTCCAATGTAAACCTGGAAAACCTTTAGATGAAAACACATGAGAAAATCCCTGAGTGCTAAGCAGACTGCTTAGACTTGACACTGAAAGCATAAAAAGGTAAATTGCACTTAGTCAAAATAAGAAACTTATGCTCTGTGAAAAACCTGCTAGGAGCATGAAAAGACAAGCTACTGCCTAGGAGAAAATATTTGCAAACCACTTATCTAACAAAGAGCTGGTCTCTAGAATAAAGTACTTTAAAAACTCAACAGTAAATAAACAGCCCAATTAGAAAATGAGTAAAAAAAAAAAAAAAATGCAACCAATATTTTACCAAAGAGGAGATACAGGAGGGCAAACAAGCATATGACATCTAGCTGTTTAATGTCATTAGTCATGAGAGAAATGCAGATTAAAACCACAGTGGTACACCACTCCACACCTATCGGATGGCTAAATAAGAAAATAGCGACATCTCCAAACGCTGAAGAGGATGTGGAGAAACTGGATCTCTCCTCTGTTGGTGGTGGGAGTATAAAATGGTTCAACCACCCTGGAACGCACTTCGGCAGTATTTTGTAAAGCTAAACACATACTTGCCTTATGGCCCACTAATCACATTCTTAGGCATTTGTCCCAGAGAAATGAAGACTTATGACCACACAAAAATCTGTACACGAATGTCCATGGCAGCTTTATTTGTGATAACCAAAACCTGCAGACACCCCAGATACCCTTCTGTGGGCAAAAGGTCAAACACAGCAGTCTACCTATAAACAAACACCGTGCCGTGGAAAACTGCAGCACCAGTACCGAGTGAACTGTGATATGTGCTACCGCTTGGATGACCTTGGTGGGCACTGTGTGAGTGCAAAAACCAGTCTGTAGAGGTCATGGGCTATATGATTCCATGTCTGCAATTTTCCCAAAATGTCAGAACTATAGGTTAGAACAGGTGAGAGGTTGCAAGGGGCTAGGGTGGGATGAGAGGGTGCGTGTAGCACGAGGCCGCTCCTTGGTGGCAATGGAACAGTACTCGGATCTGCACATGATGTCAGATGCACAGAACCACACATGACACACGTGCATGCATGCAGGCACTAGTGAAATCTGAGCAAGGCCTGTAGTCTCGTTGGCAGGATTGTCCCAATGCCGCTTTCCTAGTATTTTTACCTAATTTATTGTTCTTTATTGTTGACACTAATGCAGATGCCCCCCATTTCCTCCAGTGCTTCCCCACCTCCACCTATCCCCTGCTCCCTCTTCCTTCTGGCCATCACCACAATCACTGCTGTCTCTGTCTGTGGGTTATGCAATTATGTTCTTTGGCTAATCCCTTCACCTTCTTTCATCCAGCACCCACCCCTGACAGCTGTCAGTCTGTTCCATGTGTCCATGCCTGTTTCTATTTAGTTCATCAGTTTATTTTGTTCATTAGATTCCACATATAAATGAGGTCATATGGTATTTGTCTTTCTCTGACTGGCTTATTTCACTTAGCATAATACTCTCCATGTCCATTCATGCTGTTGGAAAAGTAAGATTTCCTTTTTTTTTTTACAGCCACGTAGTATTCCATTGTGTAAATGTATCAGCTTTTTTTTTTTTTTTTTTTTTTTTTTTTTTTTTTTTAATCAACTCATCTACTGATGGGCACCTTGGGCCATTCCCAGACCTTGGCTATTGTAAATAATGCTGCTATGAATACAGGGGTGTCAGTATTCTTTTGAATTGGTATTTCCAGATTCTTAGGATATATTCCCAGAAGTGGGATTGCTGGGTCAAAAGGCAGTTTTAATTTTTTGAGGAACCTCCATACTGCTTCCCACAGCGACTGCACCAGTCTGCATTCCCACCAACAGTGCGGGAGGGTCCCCTTTCTCCACATCCTTGCCAGCACTTGTTGTTTGTTGATGACTGCCATTCTGGCAGGTGTGAGGTGATACCTCATTGTGGTTTCAATCTGTATGTCTCTGGTGATTAGTGACTTTGAGCATTTTTTCCTATGTCTATTGGCTGTCTGTATGTCCTCTTTGGAGAAGTGTCTATTCAGGTTCTTTGCCCATTTTTTGATTGAATTGTTTGTCTTTTTGGTGTTGAGTTGTATTAAATTCTTTATATACGCTCGTATGTTGGAAATTAACCCCTTATCCAATGTATCATTGGCAAATGTGTTTGTTGTCCCATATAGGGGTTCCTTTTTCATTTCGTTGATGGTTTCTTTTGCTGTGCAGAAATTTTTTAGTTTGATGAGATCCCATTTGTTTATTTTTTTTCCTTTATTTCCCTTACCCCTGGAGACATATCAGCAAAAATATTATCTCAAGAGATGTCTGAGATTTTACTGCCCATGTTTTCTTCTGGGATTTTAATGGTTTTTGTGGCTTTTTAAAAAATATATTTTATTGATTGTGCTACTACAGTTGTCCCATTTT
The DNA here is from genome assembly GCA_039655065.1 of Glossophaga mutica. Lineage (NCBI taxonomy): Eukaryota > Metazoa > Chordata > Mammalia > Chiroptera > Phyllostomidae > Glossophaga > Glossophaga mutica. Next base: position 30,920,761 of record CM077315.1, read on the forward strand.
CCCTCCTTCACTCCCCTCCACCCTGCGTACCCTCTCCCACCCACATTTCCCCACTTAGTTCATGTCCATGTGTCATAAGTTCTTTAGCTTCTACATTTCCCATACTATTCTTGCCCTCCCCCTGTCTATTTTCTACCCACCATCTATGCTACTTATTCTCTGTACCTTTTCCCCCTCTCTCCTCCTCCCACGCCCCTGTTGCTAACCCTCCATATGATCTCCATCTCTGTGGTTCTGTTCCTGTTCTAGCTGTTTGCTTAGTTTGCTTTTGTTTTAGGTGTGGTTGTTAATAACTGTGAATGTGCTGTCTTTTTATAGTTCATATTTTTGATCATCTTTTTTTAGATAAATTCCTTTAACATTTCATATAGTAAGGGCTTGGTGATGATGAACTCCTTTAACTTGACCTTATCTGAGAAGCACTTTATCTGCCTTTCCATCCTAAATGAAAGCTTTGCTGGATAGAGCAATTTTGGTCCCTGCCTTTTGTAGGTCCCTGCCTTTCAAGACTTTAAATACTTCTTTCCAGCCCCTTCTTGCCTGGAAGGTCTCTTTTGAGAAATCAGCTGACAGTCTGATGGGAACTCCTTTCTAGGTAACTCTATCTTTGTCTCTTGCTGCTTCTAGGATTCTCTCGTTCATTTTAATCTTGGGTAATGTAATTATGATGTGCCTTGGCGTGTTCCTTCTTGGGCCCAACTTCTTTGGGACTCTCTGAGCTTCCTGGACTTCCTGGAAGTCTATTTCCTTTGCCAGACTGGGGAAGTTCTCCTTTATTATTTGTTCAAATACCTTTTCCACTTGTTGCTCTTCCTCTTCCCCTTCTGATACTCCTATAATTCGAATGTTGGAACCTTTAAAGGTGTCCTGAAGGTTCTTAAGCCTCTCCTCATTTTTTTGAATTCTTGCTTCTTCATTCTTTTCTGTTTGGTTGTTTCTTTCTTCCTTCTGGTCCACTCCATTGATTTGAGTCCCAGTTTCCTTCCCATCACTATTGATTCCCTGTGCATTTTCCTTTATTTCACTTAGTGTAGCCTTCATTTTTCCATCTAATTTGTGACCAAATTCAACCAGTTCTATGAGCATCCTGATTACCAGTGTTTTGAACTCTGTATCTGATAGGTTGGCTATCTCTTTGTTGCTTAGTTATATTTGTTCTGGAGCTTTGATTTGTTCTTTTGTTTGGGCCTTTTTTTTTTGTCTTGATGTATCTGTTATGTAGTGATGGGCGGAGCCTTAGGTATTCACCAGGGCAAGGCAACCCATGATGCTGTGTTGTGATGCTGTTTGTGGGGGAGGGGTCGGAGTGAGAACAATGGCGGTTGCTCCTCTCTCTGCTGGACTTCAACGCCTTCTGCTGCTTCCCCCAAGCAAGCTGGGCCCTTCTGGTGCTGATTCCTGAGTGGGTGGGCTTGTGTAGGTTCTAGGACCCTGCGGGTCTCTCCAACAAACTCTCCTGTGAGGCTGGGAGTCTCTCCCGGCACCTCAACCCTCACACGTGTTTTCAATCAGTGTTTTGAGGCTTTATTTCCCCACGCTGGGGTCCTGGGTTGCGCAGTTCGTCCCACTCCCTAGTTTCACCTGGTTTTTCTGTGCACGAATGTGGGACTGCCCTGTCACCCAGCTGTCCTGCCCGCTGTGCCCCTCCACAATCCGCTGCCTTGCTGTGTTCACCCGCCGCCACCCTGCGCCCAGGGTCCACCAGCCACTGCTTTTTTTTGCTGCAACCCCTCTCTGCCCAGCCACCCAACTTAGCCTCTCCTACCAGTCTAGATGAATGTGTCTATTTTAACTCCTTGGTTGTCAGACTTCCATAGAGTTCAATTTTCTGTCAGTACTGGTTGTTTCTCTGTTTCTAAATTTTTGTTGTCCTTATTTTGGTTGCGCGACAAGGCACAATGTGTCTGTCTACCTATGCTTCCATCTTGGCCGGAAGTCCAGTTTTTGTGGCTTTTGATATTGTACTATGGGTTATAGGATGTCACCACTGGAGACATAGGACTTGATTTACTACTTCCTTTGTAACTTCCTATGGATTTATAATTACTTAAAAATGTATTATTAGGGTTCAACCAGAGAAGCGAAACCAGCAGGAGATAATGTGTCTAAGAGAGAGGGCGGCAGAAAGAGTAATACAGTATGCCCACAAGGGATTCATCACACAGGATGGGCTTACAGAGTTGTGGGAGCAGCCAAGCCCATCTGAAGTCTGCAGGGCAGGTGGACAAGAAGGGGAGGTTGTGCTCAGCTGGCAGGAGCTGTTTGGAGTCTCTTAACACTAGGGAAAGCCTAAACTGTCTTTCAAGGTTTCATCTGATCAGGCCAGGCCCACACAGCATATGCTTTCTTTTGAATGATTTTAACCCATTAGGACATTTAATTACATCTGCAAAATCTCTTTATAGCAACATACAGATTAGTGTCTGATTGAATTGGGGCTGTAATTCAGCCTAGTCAAGAAACTAAATATTGTGACAGTTTTTCCATATCAACCCTTAGATAACTACTTCATTCGTCTTAATGTGATATGGATGTTCCATAATTTTTGACAAACGAAATGTTCTTTGTACAATTTGACTTTGAGGTTGACATAAATCGCATTAGTTGAAAGGTTGTAATTTCTGGCATACTGTAATATTGATATTTAAAAAACAAAAATGATTCATTACTCTTTAAATATTTTAATCTAAAACCATCATTCACTGAAAAAAATCCCATGAATAGGCTTCGACAGCCAAATATTACATCGTTCCTTTGCTTTTTTGACCTTTCAGGTTGTCACACTCCTTAGTAACAGAAATAGGGATAGAAATTGAAGCTAAATGAAACTGTTTATTTCCTGTAACAGTAAGACTCCCAGGGTTAAAGAAGTTTATTACAATTATGAATACACAGTTGAACAAACAGCATAATGTATTACTTTCATTTATAATGAATTCTTAATAACCCAGTATTTTGAATGTATTCTTCAGATGGATGTGGATTTAGTTTTAGTTAATTGCTGAACTCATGACTTACTGTTTAAAATGAGACAGGGTTCAGCATTGGTTTCATTTCTCTTCCTAGTTTTTATAGTTTTAAGTTCTGAGAAATGTTCCCATAAATAAATATGTAGGAGAGGAAAGAGTTTCTCAGGTCTTCAAGTTACATGCCAAAATTGTTGTGGTCTATCATCAAAAATTATTTTTGATGATCTGTGAGCTGACTATTTAACTGGGTCCTGTCAGTTTTGTTGAAAGCGAAGAAGGGTGTGCCAGCGGGTCACCAGAGGCATCACAGTGCTTCAGACGGGCCCTGGGTTTGCACCTCGGGCGTTCATTTCCTGGATGGACACTGCACCTGAGTATAATCAGAGTGACTATAATTAGAGCGAGTATAGTTAAAATGAGAGGTAATTTTTTTTTTTTTAAAGTGGACCAAACAAGTTGACCGGGGTACTCTTTTTAGGAGAATAATTTTTAGGAAATAGTACATTCTGAAAGGTGAGGATCTCGACATTGAGATGCTGAGAGCTACCCACACTCAGGAACCTCTTGAGTCTTGGGATACCTCTAGGGCTCTGTTTACTCCAACACAAAGCTGGTTGCCTAATCATCTTTAAGGGAAAAGGTATATTTAGCAAAACACACTGCCAGGTGGACATGAATAAACTGCAATCTGTGTATTTCCTGTGGGACCTCTCAGACCTTCAGTGTGCTAATGCCCACGAGGGGACTGCTGTGCGGCCCATTAGCAGAACCTCCTGACTGGCTTGTTCAGGGCGTGGCCATGTGCGTGGCATCCTGGGGGATGCTGGTGTTCCGCAGAACACACTTTGGGAAACACCAGAGGCAGGCACACCTTTTTGTCTCTTTCGGTATATGAGAAGCATAAAATCATCAGCTGTGTGTGACCAAGTCAGAGGCCACCTGTGTTACTTGCAAAGTCCTCAGGGTTTGGTGGTGACTTTGGGTGTCACCAAGAACACGTGGAATAATTGAGCAAATGACCTTTGAGTGAAGTGTAGTGGATCATGCTCTTGTTTTTGAAGAACACCCCATGTCCTTGCAGTTTACTTGGGTAGGAAGCAGTCTTTTTGTGCCCTGGTTTTGGGAGGGGACAGCTGCGTAGCTGTGGCAGTGGGCTAGACTTTCATGTGTGCTGTCGGCTCCGCAAACCTTCTCATGTAAAGGCAGTGCTTCCCCACAGCTGTGTTTTGGAGAGTGGAATCCAAGAATGACGCTCTCTTCAGATAACATTGCTGGTGTATCAGGTGCTTGTTCTGGCACTCTGACCTCCACAACAAAGCAGACTCTAAAATTTCCTGGGACCCTGAGCCCTGAGGGCTAGAGGTTGATGACTGAGCAGTCTCCGTGAGTGTAGCTCTTGAGACAGGGCATTGGCTGCAGGTGGATATAGAGGGTTACCTCTAGGAAGGTGCCTGGCTAGGGTTCACTTCTTCCCTGTGATCATTTTCCTTCAAAACCCAAGGCCCCTGGGTCACGGTTCCTGCACTCTCCCGGTGGAACCCGGAAGGTGGCCAGTGCCGTGTGGCCCGGCTGCAGTCCCTCTGCTGTGTTTGCCCTTTCTTTCCAGAGCAGCACTGACATTTTGGCACGATACTGATAAGTACAGTAGTTACAAAAGCCAAGATTTTTCATGTAGGAATTCGTTGGGGTGGAATGAGTAAAAATATCAAGCTGTTTTTCATGTAAGCATACTACTTTAGAAACCTTATTTACTGTGCATAATTTGTGACATCTAGATTTATTCTGTATAAAGGTTTAAATATCCCCTTCCTGTATTAGCCCATTGTACGAACTGAGAACACCAACCATGAGGAAGGTTAAAGTCTCTATTTAAAAAATCCCCACCTCCTGTTTATTCTCTGCCCAGTGTAAATCGTTTATTCCTTTAAATGTGATTTCTGCTTGGAGCCACCTCCCTTCCATGGTGCTCGTCATTGGGAGCTGACTGTATTGAATTACTCTTATGCACTCTTACAATGAATGTTGTCGTTTTAAGGTCTTCTTTTTCTTTGTGATTCTTTTGTTCCCTAGCGTCGTCCCCCAGACTACAGTAATACTCAACAATGATCGGCAGAACGCCATTGTAGCCAAGATGGAAGACCCCTTGAGCAACAGGGCACCGGATTCCCTGGAAAATATCATTAGCAAGTCAGTAGCCACAACACTATTCCCCTTTTCACTGCCACTGCCACCGTGATGAGTCCCCTTGAGGACAGATCAGTGTTCTGGGCATAGTCGGGCATTTCTGTCCTCACGTGGGTGGGGCACATAGGCACAGCTCAGAGTTCTTTGTGGTTGGAAGGTCTGTGTCAGGCTGCGAGCCGAGGTCCTGCCGGGTGAGCTGGAGAAGAGCAAGAGTGCGGGGTTACGAGAGAGGCGGCATTTGGCACTGTTGTGTCCAGTGTAGTGTGTGGTGTTGGAACATTGTGCTGTGTTTTCACAACAGTCAGTCAAGCCCTTATCCTCTTACCTGCTCACGGCTTACTCACATCTGTCTGTCCGTCTGTCCAGCAGCATGTCAGGTGAACAGACATCCTCATGTAAGTTTGCTAAGTGGTGGAGACATTTTGAGGTGGTGGCTTTTTTCTCACACCTTTTTCTTTTGAGACATTTTGAATGTAACCTTTGTCAGAGATGGGAGTGCATAAAGGGCACTGTCGCCACCCTGGTGTGATGGTGAAGTGTGCAGCAGGTGGCCCCGGGGGCTCAGCTTTTCCTGATAAGGTGTCCCCAAGAGGGCTCTTCTGCTTTTTGTTTCCTTCCCATGTCTTCTCAAAGTTCTGTTTTGCCTTTTCTCTCAGTCTCCTTTTCAGACTGTTCCTCTTCCAGCTGTGTCCTATTTTCTTTGTTGTTGTAGCCCGAGTCTCTGGGAGCCCAGCTGTGCTGTTGAGGGCCTGTGTGCTGGGGTGCAGGGAGACAGGGTGGGGAAGTCTGGGTGTCTAGGTGCTCAGAAGCTGAGGAGGCCTGGCAGGTGGAGAAGAGGCAGGGTCGAGCATGCCTCTGGAATGGCTCGGGTGGAGTCAGCCGTCAGTCTGAGCCTTTAGACGGGCCGCTGTGGAATGGAGAAAACACGGTGCCCTTCTCCGGGTAGGGCCAGGGTTCGAAACACGACTCGATGTGTAAACGGGGAGATTGTGCTTTTCTCCTTGTTCTCAGCGCGTAGCAGTCCACATGAAGGGGTGTTGAAAGGGTTGTTAAAAAGGCAAGTAGCGTGTCTCTGGGTAATCTTTTATTTTTTTTTTCCTTTTTTTGAGTACATTTTGGAGCTGGACTGTGTCCTGCCTTTCTGGCAATATCTCATTGCTCTGTGCAGGACCCCTGGTGGTGGTGAGACTGTTCTGTCGGAGATACTTGACTGGCTTTTTAGACCCACTTCAGTGTTTTTCTGAGTGGGAATAATTGGGAGTGATAACTGCATTTTCAAAGGCCGAGTCATTTCTAGAATGTCTGGGTCAATGGAAGTCTCTAGCCAAACTTCTTAATTTCGTTTTTCCTTTGAGATAGGCTTAAAAGTTACTTTTCTGCGAATGTCAACATTTGTAGGAATATCTCAGACAACAGCATTTAGGCCTTGCGTCACAGAAAGCTGTGATTTTGCTTCATGACGTAAACACTTTTTTAAACATGGAAAATGAGATACAGTTTCTTCCAACCCTGGACTGTTTCCTGGCACTAAATGGCCATCAATCTTGGTAGAAGGAGCTGCATGGGAAGACTGTGGCCCGCCGGTGGCTCCCTCTGTGCGGAGTTAGCCTCTGACCAGGGAAGGAGAGAAGAGCACGGCAGTGACGCGGGCTGGTCTCTGCTCGTCCGCCGCGTGGCTCTCCCAACACTGATGCTGTTTTTGTTTCCGCTCAGCGCGGTTCCCGGGCGTCGGCAGAACACCATTGTGGTGAAGGTGCCGGGGCAAGAAGACAGCCACAACGAGGACGGGGAGAGCGGGTCCGAGGCCAGCGACTCCGTTTCCACCTGCGGACAGTCGGGAAGTCAGAACATAGGGAACAACGTCACCCTCATCACCCTCAACTCAGAAGGTGCGCCCCCAGAGCCTCCCTTCATTTCCCGCATAGCAGTTCGCCCCTTGTCGTAGAAAATGAATATATGTTTTTGCTTTTAAAAAGTGATGAAATATAAAAATGATAAAGTGAAAATAACCTGACAAATTCCACATCCAGAGCTCTCTGTAAATCTTCTGGGATTTTTCTATGTTAACATACATACTGATTTACGGTTTTTTAACTTGCTTTTTTCCTTTGCATAGTAGAAGTCTTTCCACATAATCATTTTCAGTCCGTTTCATGTATTTAATCAAGTTCTGGAGGGTTCTAGTGATGGACAGTTGTAATTTTTATGACCGGTGATATAACTGCTGGTTGGCTCGTTGTCTTGGACAATAGGTCAGGCCCTGTCTCTCTGATCTGATGAGGGCCTGACGTGGACCCTCAGGGCGATTGCACATTCAAGTCCAGCTCATGCCACAAGGTGCGTGGGCTCTTCCAGTGAGATGTAGACGGAACAGCGTGGCGTGGCTGTTATCCTGTACGTGAACCCATTTCACCCACACTGGGGTTTCTGTTCCACCTTCCCCTTTCCCGCCAAGGCCTGAGGTACACTCTCCCCTGCCCCCTGGTCAGTGCGACTGGCCTGGTGTGCCCTTCAAAGGATTCTGCCTCCTGGTACTTTTGTCACGCCTTTGGGGGTTAACTTAATGCTTCCCACACAGTACTCACTGCAGCATGAGGAGAAAGGAGAGAACTCCGACAAATTTAGTGTTGTTATTGAGGTGAAAAGTCTGTAATTTGTTTATTGGTAGGAACTTGTAAGGTTTTTCTGCTTCTATGGCTAAGCTGTTGATTTTTCCCAAAAATGAAAGGTAGATATTTCTACTGAACAAATATTTTCCTATTAGAAAGACTTGTTACCCTGTCTAAAACATTGAAAACAATGTTTTTCTCAAAATTTCTCGTACATAAATTGATTGGAGTGGGGTGGCAGAGTAAGGGGGAGAAAAGAGAACTATGGGCAACTTCTTTTTAAAAGTGAACTCTAACTTGCATGCCATAAACCGCACTATTTTAAGTCACACACTTGAAGTGGTTTTTATTTATGCACAAAGCTATGCAAACATCACACTGATTCCAGAACGTCGTCATCGCCCTGTAAAGAAACCCCACGCAGTCACTCCCAGTTCTCCCTCCTCTTAGCTCCTGGCAGCCACTCGTCTGTTTTCTGTCTCTATGGATTTGTCTGTTACGGACCTTTCATGTACAGGGAATCGGGTAATGTCACCCACATTTAGCAGGCATCAGCATGTCCTTCGTTTTTATAGCTGAATAATATTCGACCACCTGGATAAGACCACATTTTGTCTACCCATTCATTCATCTGTTGATGGACGCTTGTTTCGCTTCTCTCCTGTTATGCATAGTGCTGTGGGAACATACGAGTACGGGTTTTTGTGTGACGGTATGTTTTCATTCTTCTTGGGTACCCAATCAACCCAAGAAATTGGAGTGAAATTGCTGGGTCAGGGCAGTTAGTTTTTTTACACATTAAATTTGAGGGAAAGAGAGATTTGATTTATCCTCAGGAGTATTGGATTAAATCACATTTGCATGAATTACTCTTACTCTTTTTTCACGTGGATTTTGAGTAGATACTCACCAGATCTGTCTACCCACTTCAGGTCTAATGTTTGTTTGGTTTAAACTGAATCAGCAAAGGAACACAATATTGGGTAATTTGGGGAGAGTCTGGGGTTATCATAAACGCAGAAAATTTCATCTTTTAAATTTATGTTTCTTAATGTGATTGATTAGTGTAAAATACGTTTCAGTGAAGGGAAACAATAGATTGAAATTAAAATGAACATACAAAAAAAGTCAAAATTTGAACGTATTAGTATTATTAGTGCCTATGAGAAAAAATACGGGTTTTTTTTGTATCTGCGTCTGAGTTCTTTAAATATGAGGTGATACACTTTGTGTAGAACATTTTTCATTAGCAAAGCCTTTGAGCAAATTTTATAACAACATTTAAAACCTATTGTTTCCCTCTTTTTTTTTTTTTTTTTTTCTTTTAGATTTTATTTATTTATCTTCAGAGGGGAAGGGAAGGAGAGAGGGAGAGAAACATCAATGTGCGGTTGCCTCTTGTATGTCCCCTGCCGGGAACTGGCCTGGCAACCCAGGCATGTGCCCTGACTGGGAATCGAACCGCGATCCTTCGGTTCGCAGGCCCGCGCTCAATCCACTGAGCTACACCAGCCAGGGCTCCCTCTTTTTTAATAAAAAAAAAAAAGGAAAAAGAAAACATTGTTTTGATCACACATGACTTTGATGTACAACACAGATTGCTAGAATTGGGGCAAATTACAGAAATTTTCTGATTTTTAAATCTTATTTTGAAGAAGAGGTGATAATTCAAGACCATTCTGTTTTACCATTCCATGAGGAGAAACATTTTGTAATAAATATGTTTCACTAACACTGCCCTCGGGGAGGTCTCCCCCAGCAGTTTCAATGTGATGAGAGCTTGGATTGAGCAGTTTGAGTTGGCACAGTGGTTTGGGGAAGATGCCATGGAGGCAGACGGATGGAGTCATCGTTAAGTCACTGCTCTGCGTGTAATGTTGGAGAAAGAGCTAATCCATTAATGTCTCTCGTATCAGATTTACTGCTGACCTATAGTGGCGTCATCTGTTAAATATTTCTGTGAGATTTATGAATGCGCTGAAGATCGGATTAGCTGTCTCCCGCTGTGCCCTCCCCAGACTAGAACAACTTCCTCAACTGGAGGGAATGTCAAGTCAGCTAGTTTGTGTTAAAGAAACATTAATATGCAAAGTGCTAAAGGGCCATAGGCTTGTCTTTAGTTCCTGATTAGAGCCCAGAGCTGTAACAAGATAGATTGTTCTTATCTCCTTATAAAAATATTTAAGCGCCTGAAGTTTTAGAGAACCACAGGTGTCAAAATGGTTACTTCTGAAGAATTCTAAACGGTTTGCATGAATTGATACGCTGTTTTATATCAAATCTGGAGTTACTTTATTATACTGCAAAGGTACTATATCACTTTATCCCAGTATTTTGCTTAGGCAATTCCATCTGCCATGACATAAACTCCAGTAGAACAAGAAAAACGTACTAACTTTTGAGAGCAGTGAACAGTAAACTTATTCCCTAGTTTTTACTCTGTCTATCCTTGGAGGTTTTGGTCTTCGTGTATTTCTCTATTTGTATGAAGTACAGAAAGTGTGTTGGGTATACTCCTTCAAAGAGTAAGCTGGCTAATGAATTAGAGAAACCAATGAGCAAACATGGACTGGAATGGAATCTGTTGATTAATAAAGGGGTTTAGTTAGATTCTTAATGAAGAATTTAAATTTTTGTTATTTATGCATGTGATACTTCTCAGAAAACTTGACTAATCCTGTGCATAAAATGTTGGGTACTTAATTTTAGCAGGAAGGTTGTACTTCAGGTGTGATTGAATTAATATCAGAGATTGGCCTCATGAATGTTTCAGAGCCCAGGCAGGAAGCTGGCTTATATGGTAAATAGCTGTGATTTGCTCAGTGAGGGTGGCGAAATGTAGTTTGGGAGAAGCAGTTCATTTGTGAGGGGTGGTCAGTCACAATAATGGGAAGCCAAGTCATGTTCCCCAGGATGTTCATGGTGCCAGAGGCTATGAAGTAAGGTTAATACAAATTGCTGGATTCATAAAACATCAGCCTTACATATATACATAAGGAGGGAAGTTTAGCCAAAAACATTTCTTGAGAATTTATTTCCATAATTTGTTTTATATAAACTTATTTTTACATAAATTTTTTGTGTGATAACATTAAAACACATTTTACTAGTGATCATAAATTGGCTACTAAGAAGAATAGGATTATAGACAGGTTAGTGACCAAAATAAAATCAAGTTAATAAAGAGGAACTAGTATGAGAATGTCAGTGGACGTTTGAGCACGACCACATAGTGAGTGCTGTGCTTCTCCTAGGTCGGAGAAAAGGGGCGGGAGGACAGCCTGGAACAATGTCTGGGAAGGTGACGTCATTTCAGTGTCTCATGCTGCATTTTAGAATGCATAGCACATGATACTGATTAGGGACATCCTGTCTGTGCCCAGGGGTGACCACTCCTTCAACACTTGCTTTTTCATGGTTGAGCTCATGACAATATCCATGCTAAGCAGGCAGAGTTCACAGGGAAAGATGCCTTCCTGGCCCCACTCTGCTGTCGAGGTTTGACCTCCTGGCCGTCCTGGCGGTCTTGGCCTTGGTCAGTGGTGTGTGGTCATGCTGTTTCTCTGAAAATACACCAATAGCGGTGGGAAACAAATTGACTCCACTACCAAGAGCTGTTTGTTTTTTCCATTTTCCTGTATCATTATCTTCTATGTGACTCAACCTTCTTGAATTGCCAGTTAAAAAAACCCAAATTATCAACCTGTGTAAAGCTTAAAGATGCCACATCACTCCCAATAAGCATGTGTGTTTGGGCCACAGGTACAAAGTTACTGTGTCTAAAACCAAAAAGGGGTCAGGGTTAGTGACCTAGAGGTGTCACACGTGAAAGAAGTTCACCATCAGAATGTAAACGCCTTAATTTATAAGGGCTCAGAAATCGGCGCCAGATTTTAAGTGCCGTGTGATCCAGCGCTAGGAGGACAAGCCTCGTTGGCTCATTCCTGGCCCTGTCCCTCCCCAGACTGCGGCTCCCCTGGTCCTCACCTCTGGCACCTTATCCGTCACTTAAAAGCTTCAGCCCTTCTTTCCTGGCTTATCCTTTCACCGCAGAGTTAATGATGTTTTCTCCAGAGATTGTCTGGTGTAGGAGATGGACATGGTGGAGGTGCTATTACAGTGAAACGTTTGAAGGGCGAGTTAAGCACCTTGGAGCGAGGGTCAGAGGAGAAGCAGGTGAACACCGGGTTTTGGGAGCAGCTCAAGGATGGATTGAGCACTAGGGCTTTAAAGACTTGTTGGTGAACTTAAAGCTGCGAAAGGGCAGTCCAGAGATTGGCTCGAATAGGGATTTAATACTATTTTGGAAATAGCTTACAAATACCTTGTACTCCACGTATTAATGTTTGACCCAACACATTTCCTAAAGTAGCTTCTGTGACTGACCGGCCCTGCGGCCCGTGGAGGCACGGCGGGCAGTGTGGTCCTGCAGCTTTAGAGCCCCAGGTACAGCAGGGCAAGGGCGTAGAGGCCTCTCTTGTAGCCTTTTCTAATGGTTCCTTTTTAAGTTCACACAAACATTTGTGTTCTCTGTGCTGCCTGACACACTGCAGCCAATGTAGCGGGTCTAACAGCACTGTTTGTTATCTCACAGCTCTGGAGGCAGAAGTCTTTGCTCACAGGCTCACAAGGCCTGAGTCAAGGTGTCAGCCGTGCTGGACGGGTATCTGGGAGTGCCGGGGAAGATCTGCTTTCAAGGTTATTTAGGGTGTTGGCAGGATTGGGCTCTTCTAGTTACAGGACCAATGTTCCTATTTTCTCATTGGCTGTTGGGCAAAGACTGTGCTTGGGTTCTTGCCCCATTGCCCTTTCATTTTACAGTGGTCTTCTCTCGCATCAAGTCCCCGTGACCCTCTAACATCTCTGTCATCCCTGTCCCCCTCTGCCACCATCAGAAAAAACTCTGCTTGTATAGGCCTTACATGATTAGGTCAGGCCCACCTGTAGACTCTTTCACCCTAAGGGTGACTAATCAGTGGCTTTAATGGTATCTATGGGATCCTTTTCGTGCCATGACATAATCATGGGCAGAGGTCATGGGGCCACCTTAGTGTCCTGCCCACCGCTCACACTCACAGCATGGCTTTAGTTTTGGTATTGTGTGTGTAGCTGTCTGGTGCACTGGACTCCGAATGTGTAGACGAGACTCTCCTAGAGCAGGCTTCTCAGTCTTTTAACCACTGACTCCTTTGTAAACATGAAAGATCTGAATTGAATGTTGGAGATGTCAAAAAAACCTCAAAGAAATAGCACACTGATCTGTGTCTTTTCAGACAGCACGTGTCATCATGTATACAAGATGTCCTGTCCTTTAACTCCTAACCCCAACTGCCGCTGAGTGACACTTTCTCCTCTCCCAGGGATGTCTCGGAGTGAGTCAGGCCCCAGCTCTCTCCACCCCTTCACCTCATGGGTGTGGGGAGACTCTGAGATCTTTTACAGAAATGGAAGAACAGAGCAATCATAATTGCTCCCATGATGCAAGCGATTCCCCACCCCAGAGTCTGATTCTGGTGAGATAACTGATGGTGAAGAAATGTAAGAGCAGAAGAATTGTGCAAATAATTGAAACCACTTCCTACTAGCACCTGCAGAAATGCAGAGGGTAGGTGGAGGGAGGCTGGGGCAGGACCTGAAATGTGGGGTCAGGACATGCTGAGGCTGTAATTTAGGCCTTCCTTTAACTTCATTCAGGGAGTCGTTAGCCATCAGGGTGCCAAATTACAGAGAACTCGACTAGGGGTGAGGTGCAGACTACTTCCGGGATGGTTGAAGAGTTTTTTCACCTTAAGTATTTGAGCATTACTGGCAAAATCTCTATAATAGAATTGTTGATCTAAAACATCCCACTCAAAAAACAAAACAAAAATAGCCCGTACCAGAAAAGCATTTTACAAGAAAATGGTAGAATGTAACATTTCTAAACTGAAATCGCTGTAATTTGTAGTTTGGGGAATGCCAGTTCTTACAGATTTCTAAAATTCTCAAATTTTGTTTCATGCAATTATAAAATCCTGATTTCATAGAAAGGATGAGTTGTTGGAAGGCCACCTGGTCTTCACAGTGTCCTCTCCGCATGTAGCTGCTCACGTGGTTCAGGACATGCCATGCCTTTCCCTTCCCTTTTAATCGTTCCAGCCCCCTTCCCCACCCCAAGCATTGCACTGATACATGGTTGGGATGATCTTTTTGAAGCATCTGTGTATGACATCATAGATATTTAGCTAGCAGGTGGCCAGAGTTGACATGTTGTGAAAAATGCAGCTTTCTTTTTACATAAATAAAAGTAGCCCTCTGGGACCCTGAAATACCCCAACACATGATTGTTTATGGGACAGATAATTGTAAGTAGTACAACAATAAAATGTTCCATGTATTACACATAGGATTCTTATTTTCTACCTCAGGTGGAAGAAATTAATTATTTTTAGTTACAGTGAATCCATGTCCTGGCCTCTGAAACACTTCGAGCCATGATGTGTGTGTACAGTAATGCAGCTGAAAGGTTTCAGGACACTGGCCTGAGACTGCCTGTTCGCTGAATTCTGTGTGGATTTGTTTTCTGTTATCATCCATATTTGGAACTATTTCTTTTATTTTATGCATATGTTGCTTTTGAAATTCATAAACAGTTTGGGCAGTTTTTTACAAAAGCCAGATGAAAATTAGTTTTGGGTATAGATGAAGAGTACAACTTGACACCAGCTCATGACCATGATGAATCTGTTCTCTGAAGACTTGCTTAGAGACGGTGGAGGCCGGCCTTGGGGAACTAGATTGACATGAGGTCCATTGTATTGTGGAACCGACACCATGTTTCGTGTCTTTGAACAACCCTGAAGCACGTAGGGAATCATAAAGTATTGCCTTCTTTTGGCTTGGCCGTTATCCTTTGGGCAGAGACTGAAACAGGTCAGTAGTCACCTCTCACGGCTATAAAGAACCGAAGATGTAGTTGTCGCAATAGCTTACGAGACCGGCAGCTCTCAGCAAGGGGGCGGTGGCATCTGGGAGCAGAGGCGACATAATTGGGGTCCTCACGTGTGTCCAAGCAGCATGTTTGTGGAAAGTGGGCACTAGATTCCCTCACTCTTTCCCCATGGGAGCTGCTGACACCTTGGGACACCATGACTCTTGAGATGTTTTGTGTGGCTGGCGGCTGGAACACCACGGGCAAAACCACATCATTTTTGGAAAGAGGTGACGTGGTGGGTTAGGCTAGATTGGTGTGAGGTGGCATTTAGACTACCCAGCCTTGCACTTTATGAGGTCATTCATGCACAAGATGTGCGTAGTGCCACTGTCCGCAGACAAGGGTTTTGTTTTTGCTTTGGAGGAGTGAGGATACCTCGTATAAAGTCAGCTTAGCTGTCCAGTTGGCTTAGCAGAGAGCCCCTGAGTTGCAGTGATACATGTTGCATAGTAGGTGCTGAGTAACGATTGTCTGGTTTCTTGCTGCACACAACCCACTCTTATCCCTGGAAGAGAGATTTGTTTTCAAGTCTGGGCCTTGGGGAGAACAGAGTGACTGGGAGCCAAGGCTGACTGGCATTGTTGGCAGGAAGGTGCGTCACAGTCTCAGGGGAATGTATGTATGGGTGTATGTATGTCGACAGGTGGGGAAGGAAGCATAACAGCGGCTGGTTGTGTTTCTTGGTTTTGAACTTGACCACGGGAATGTGGTCGTCCTTTTCATCTCAGTGCTTTCTCCTGTTCATTTCATTTTCCTGGCACTAAAATGGAACCTCAAAACAAGTATGTGTATTTTAATGGTAAGAAAATTCAAGTTACTGCTGAAGGGTTTTCATTGTAGGTTTTTCAGGAGTGCCAGTTAATTTCATTGAAGATTTAAATGATTGGAATAGAAAGCAAGTTTATTTTTCTTATAATTCAACTGGTAGTTTTCTAATAAAGCTACTAGAATCTTTCTATTGTTTCACATGCCAAAACTGGACCAAGCAATTTTAGTAAAATAAATATACCCTTTCTGAATAGTCAAAAGGCAAATTTCTCAAATTTCTCAAATATTTATGTGGGCAGGTACTCTGTCTTGTTTTCATTTGAAAGACCCGATTCATTGTCACTGGGAAGAAGTCGGGGTCCGGACGGGGACCCGGCTCCGAGTCGGAGGTTAATTAGGGCTGAGAATTTCCAGGGAACAGAGCTGAGTCAGCAGGTGCACCGAGCATGACTCGGGTGAGAAGTGCACACCCAGTGGCCCCACTGAGCCTCTCTTATTGGCAGGGAGCTTGGAGGTGCTACCTGTCTCCCCAGGGTCCCACGGATGGTGATGGCGGATCCCTGTCCTCTGCTCCCTCTGAGCTGGTTCTCCTGCCCCTTCCCATGGCAATGACTTTCAGCTCTGTGTTGTCAGAGTTGCTGGAGCCTGTTTCTCGACTGCCTAGTTCAGACTTTTTGCTCCAGAGATGACCATGCAACCATGATTTGTAGGGCATTTAAGCGAAGTTAGGAATGAGTAGGTTATAAATAGGTTATAAAATGCCTTATAAAATTGTGAGATGTTCAATTGAAACAAAGTTTCTAGATAATTTCCTGCATTACCAGGAAATTTTAAATCATTACTTTCTGGACTGATAAGAAAAGTTAATTTTTAGATTAATTTACTTTTTTTGGGGGGGGGGAGGAACAATATTCCCTGAAATAATAAGTACTGTAGGAGTTTAAAATGACATCATTTATCCTCCCGAATACTCCAGTTACATTTCTGGAAGTCTGTCTACTTTCATCCCACCAGCTTTTGTCCACAGGCAAGGAGTCATCAGGGAGCGGGGTTGTCGTGGGACATTGGAGCTGACATCGTACGGTGGGCCCAGTGAGGAAGCAGTCCTCGAGGGCCCACCGAGCCCACCCAAGCCTCTCTCTCCGGTTCGTGTTTCTCATGCTCCATGTTGGACAGTCGCCTCCTCCGCTAAGAGGCAGCGCCGTGCTTTTCACGTCGGGCCCTTCGGTACTACCTTTTACAACACTGTTAGCAGAACCCGGTCTGTGAGCCCTGAGGTATTTCTGATTAATCGTTCTTACTGACGATCAGTGTTTACATAAAGAGTGGCTTTCATTTATAAATTTTTTTTTTGTTAATTTAACATCATTTTTGCCTTCAAAAGAATTAAGTTGTGTAGATGAAGTCATTTTTTTTTCATTCTTCCTCTTGAAGCAATTTGAAAATATCTGCCTTCACACACACATGTGCTTCCTGTGTCCGTGTAAATGGGCAGTCCAGCACTGGCCTGCAGGCATGTTTTCTTCATCGTTCCTGGAGCTGCGAGGCTCTTCAGTGGGTGACATTTGCAGGAAGGATGGCTCTTTCTCCTGCATGTCACTGGTTCAGCACCAGGGCGAAGTACAGGGTTTAGACAAGGTGAAGTGCTTCTAGCACAGGTGTGAGCGTCAGAGAACCCCGTTCCCCAGCAAGCCTGTGATTCGAGAGGCTGGGCAGGGCCTCTCCACCGCGGTGCCAGTGGGAGACCTCACGGTGCGGGGGCACTGCTTTGGTGGAAGAATAGGATGGGGTATGGAGAGCAGCCCAACAGGAAGCTAATTCTCAGGGCTGGAGTTAGACGTAAGGTTCACAGAGAGTTTACAGAGACCTCGAGTAGTCATCCCTTCTTGACTGAAGGGCCGCCCTGCCTGCATTCCTTCCACTCACACAGTCTCAGTATCACTTGGACAAGATGTTGACTCGCTGTTTGGAAGACAACACTTAGCTCTCGCCTGGTGTTTACATTGCTTTGAATATGTTACGTAAACATGGAGAACAGGCTAAGCAGAGTTCACTTTGCTTGTTATTCCTGGGAAAGGCCACTTCAATCTTCAGCAGCGTTGGCAGTTAGGCTGAAAGGCCCAGCTCACCGTCTGGGCACTGGCCCGTGTGCAATGTCAATGGCAGTCAGGGAGGCAGGATAGCACTGTCCAGGAGCACTAGGGGTTCAGGATGCTGCCGCCCTTCCCTGTGAGCTCACACGGGATCCTCTTGTTTAAATATTTAAGTTCAAACATGCGTGGTATCACTTAGCATCAGTACCTTGCACACCATAGGTTCTGTCCTGTGATTTAATGCCCATGTGCCCCAGGTCCTTCCTGGACTGCTGAGTAGCCCCGAAGTGGCCAGCTGTGCTTTCTGTTGCGCCATCTCCCATCTGTTAGTTCTTAGCACAGATTGTGCTGCTCCCTGTTCAGTTCTCTCTACTCACCTCTTTGCCCAGTTCTTCCTGCTCTGGCCACACTGGCTCCATTTCATTCCTGGAGCACGTAGCCCTTCCCAGCCCAGGCCAGTGCAAAATGCTTTCTCCTCTGGAACCTGCTTGCGGGCGGCTGCTTACAGTCCTCTTGTTACTTAGGCTGGCTCTGGTCTCCATCTGAAGTAGTCAGCTCTGCATCTCTGTGGCGTGGTGCTTCCTGTCTTGCAGCTACCACCTCTCTGTTTATTGTACCCCCTCCCCTCCGCTCATCAGTTCAGTACGGGCAGCTCTGCTGGCTGACTCGGGGTCTCAGATGTCCGTGAGATGCATCCATGAATTTCAGTGTGTTCACTTACAACTTGACCCAGAGCAGTGTGGAGGTGATTCTGAACCAGGTGTGGGGAAGCCTGGCCCATCGTTGTTTTAGCTGGTGAGGCAGCTAGCCACCCAGAGGATCTCAGGAATCCTGCATTCTAGCAAGCTCCTTCCTAAGCAGAGCCTCCACTCCTCAAAGCCCTCTCTCAGGAGGGGCTAAACGTCGTCAGGGGGTTCAGCCTCCCAGGCCTGATTGGATTGGAACGGTGTGCTGTGTTTTGGTGAGTTTGGCTCAAGGGGGCAGAGTTTGTTTCTGGGAGCCTCCCACCGATAGGGAGGAGCATAGATGGCCTTTCAGCCCCTCGCCCTCCAGTCCTCGAAGTCCTTCTGCTGTTCCTTTAGGTCACTGTGTCTGAGGCACATCTTTGTATCCCATCTCAAGGACTCTGCCATGAATATTCAGTTCCCACTGAGTTCATTAACTGTCTATAACCAAGTTGTGAACTAAAACATAGTTTCCTGGTCCCAGAAGATGGTCCTGTTCCCTTTCCTCTGTAGCAGCCCTCCCCCCTCCTCCCTTGTCTCCTCCTCTCTTACCCCCTTCTTCCTCTTCTCCTCCCCGCTCCCCTCCTGCTGCTCCTTCTTTGTGCCCTTTCTCTCCCCAGCCCCACTTTCTCTCTCTACTTGCTTTATGGCTGGACTGCTGCAGATGGAAGGTGGATCTTCTGTTTGGTGTAATTAGACTCAGGGGCAGGTATAGAGTTGCCCAGTAAAGTATTTGTAGATAAATTAATAAATGCCCAAGACATTAGAGCCCTTTTGGCATTCCAGCTATGACCTCACAACAGCCCCTCTGAAAGTCTGATCTCATCGTATTTAGATCATGTGTTTATTTTGTTTTCCCATAGAAAGGCTAAATATAACAGTAGCTGGCTGACCTTCAGAAAAAAGCATACATTTGAGCATATGCTCATGGCACCACCTCTCCACCCCCAACTGTCAGTGTTTCTGAGAAATGAGGCTGCTTACTCATCTCTTACTCTGGGTTCCAAACCTCAGACCTGCGATTTGTTTCCTGCCCTTAGCCAAAGCCAGGAGCCTAGCCTCAGCCACCTGCAGCAATCCTTCACCCGCCGGTGCGCCCTGCGGGCCATGGGGCCACCTTGCTTGGGCACCTAGCCTTGCCTGCTATCCCTAGAAATCTCATGATTCAGGAGCGAGTCTGGGGGAGGCGCCTATGAAGGGGACAGGGTGTA
The DNA here is from genome assembly GCA_039655065.1 of Glossophaga mutica. Classification (NCBI taxonomy): domain Eukaryota; kingdom Metazoa; phylum Chordata; class Mammalia; order Chiroptera; family Phyllostomidae; genus Glossophaga; species Glossophaga mutica. The sequence continues at coordinate 30,940,293 of CM077315.1, forward strand.
AGAGTCACAGACAGCTAGCTACTTGGTCTTTTGCTCTGCTCCAGGCCTTTGGCAAAACAAGGCAGGCTGGCTACCCTTTCTGGGGACCTCTTCTGTGCATGGAGGCCGGAATGTAAATATCAGGGCATTTCGGAATAAAGTTCATGAGAAATTTTGAACTAGTGATAACTGTGGCTGTGACATGACCGACAGCCCACAGGTCTAGTAGACACTCAGCAGAAAGCTGGCCTCTCTGAGATCCCAGCCAGCCAGAAGGAGGTTCTAACTCTGCCTGTTGATGTCCCTCCCCTCCCACAGTGGCACACTTGCACAGTGACTGTCTCTTGCACCTTAACTTGCTTTCCCGTTAGGGTCAGAATAGATTGCTTGAAAGCTGCCGAGTTTCCAGGGAGAATCGATAGTTCTTTTGGGTTGTGATCATAAGTGAAGCACTTTTCCTCCTGAGCGGGAGGGAGAGCTCGCCACTTCACTCGCCACTTCACTCTCCACTTCACTGCCCTCCCTCTCCTTTCTCCACATGAGCCTTACGCCTGACCTGGAACTGTTGCCGTGGCTTTGCTGAAGGCACAGGGAGTGGGGTCCTTCCCACTCATGAATGTTGAGCTCTGGGTGTTTGCATTTTAGATGACCACTGAGAAGGCCAAAGGCTGGGCATGTGGACGCAAGGCTTGGGGGTGTTCAGTCAGTTGTTAGGAACTGTTGAGATCTTACGGGCACAAATGGTGTGTCTCCACAGGGTTAAAGAATGAATGAGTGGCAGGAAAGGAAATTCCACTGTGAGGAGAGGAGAGGGGTCACAGTGCTCTGAGCAGGAGGTCGGAAGATGCTTCTGATCTGTGTATTTCCAGGTTCATTGCTGGGAGGTCAAGGGGGTGAAGGTTACACAGCGGGATAGAGTGAGGAGACGAGAGTATGGGAAGTGTAGCATCCCTGAGCCCTTTACTCATGCTGAGCTGGCTGCTGTCCAGCTTCTCAGCAGGTCAGAGCAAGAGCTTACGTCATGTCAATAGTTTATCTCATTTAGGATGTGCCCAGCCTCCAGACGGCCTCTTCTCAGAGCGCTCCCAAGTGGAGATTTGAGTCACAAAGTCCTCTAGACATGAGATTGTGCCTTGATTCATTCCAGAGATGGGACACTTCATGTTGCTGTCCCACGCTGGGGGCCCAGATTCACAGTCTGAACCTGAGTGGCTTCCCCCTCTAATCCCCTTCCGGGCTCTCTGAGGCCACTCTGATTTGCTGCCCTCTGGATGCGGGCCAGAGCTGAAAACAAACACAAGTCTTTTTTTAAAGCCCTTTACCTGCTGGAGTTGTAAAGAGAATCCAGGGTTTGTCTGACGTCACCTCTTCCAGACACACGGGCCCGTGTGTGGGGTCCAGGCAGCATCTGTCACCTGGTGCTCTGGGGCCACCGCAGCTACCTGTTATCACACTTGTGAGAGCTCTGGCTGGGCAGGCCATCGGGTAGGTGGCAGCCATGCCAGCAACACACAGTGCTCTGCCTTCTGTTTGCTTTTAAGTGAGTTAACCAGTGGGCTTAGCCCCGTGGAAGCCAGTCTCCATGGCAGAAGAACATTTACATGTTACAGCATGTTACATTAATCTTCCTGAGATGCCTCAACAGGGAAACAGGCCAGTTCTCTGGGAATGATGTCCTTGTTTCTATTACTGGTCAGAAGTAAGGTCCCATACCACTGTTTTGTGACCACAGGAATTGCCCCAGTCCTCCTGGCCAGCATTTGGGAAGTTGGGGGAGTGATTTGCTGACCAGCCCCCACAGGTCTTTCCTGTGTATATTTGAGCCGAGCTCTGGGCCCTTTGGAGTGTGTGAGCTTGTCTGAGATCTCCTTCTCTCTTTCAGAGGACTACCCCAACGGCACGTGGCTGGGGGACGAGAACAACCCCGAGATGCGGGTGCGCTGCGCCATCATCCCCTCCGACATGTTGCACATCAGCACCAACTGCCGCACGGCCGAGAAGATGGCGCTGACGCTGCTGGACTACCTCTTCCACCGCGAGGTGCAGGCTGTTTCCAACCTCTCGGGCCAGGGGAAGCACGGCAAGAAGCAGCTCGACCCCCTTACCATCTACGGCATCCGGTGTAAGTGTGGGCTTCCTGTCCTCTGTTCACCCTGCTAAGGAAGGACCTGGCTGCAGCGTGGGCCCTGTGAGGCAGGATTTTGGGGATGAGTCAGGACCTCCACTATTGTGTTGGGGGACACTGGTGTCAGGACTTGTCACAGAGCGAGGAGAGGGGATTCTGGATGGAGCATTTCCGTTAGTAAATGCTGCCTGTGCCCAGCCCGGAGGAAACACACTAGAAACGTGGGCCTTTCGGACCCTGAAAATCATTTCAAGTAGCTTCTGACAAACTGCATGTGAAACCCGCTGACTTCAGTCCCTCAGGTGGGAATAAAGCAGTTCTCAGATGAACAGAGAGTTGCAGGAGTCGCCACTTTTCCTAAGGGACATGCAGTTGATGTGTATGTTAGGCTGCGGCATAGGGTCTGTGTTGTAACTACTCAGCTCTGAAAGCAGCCACAGACCAAATGTAAACAAGTAGGCATGTAAACGTGACTTTGCGAAGCAGGCAGGGGTCTGTGGACTGTCTGCAAGCCCACGCTTTAGAGCATGATTTCTAGTGCAGAGGGTACCACTCAGATCTGTGGGCCTGGCACAAATGTGCACGCAACACATGGGTTTCCATGGTGACAGGATACTGTGTGACAGAGTGTGACAGTGTAACTCACAGTGCGAGGTACTCTTGGGATGCAAAGATGAACAAGAAGCAGTTCTCAACTGTACGGTGTGTAGTCAGATACGTGTGAATGGCCACGACCCCGAGTGCATCACAGGGAGGTCGGCCACACCACAGTGGTTGGAGGCAAAAGGCCCGACAGAGAGCAGTGCCTTTAGCACAGGCTCTGAGAGTGGCCTGGGTCAGGCTCCAGGTGTGATGGCCTTTTGGTGGTTGGCTGCCGTTCCCATAGGGAATCACAGGGCTACCAGCATGGGGTGCCTCTGATTTGGAGAGGTGACTTGGAACACACTGGTTGTTAGGCAGAAGCATGGAGAACGTTCTACGGTGGTAGGAGGGAAGCTGGGCAGGGGTACTCAGAGCAGAAGCATGTGGGGATGGGGATGAGGGAACATGCTGTGCCTGGGGAGTCCCAGTGGCATGGCGGAGGCTCTGCATGGTCCGAGCGAGCTAGTCCTGCTTCCTCGCACATGGGGCAGTTGGCTGCCTTCTGAGCTCTCCCTCGTTTGGGAGCCATCACAAACTGTGGCCTTCTCAGCGCTAAACTTCAGGTGGACTTTTGAAAGGTTGAAAGTGTTTGTTGACCTTTTTTCATTTTGGCCCAGTTTAATTTGTATTGTTGATTGTTACTCAAAAAATGGAACAAATGAACAGATGCATCAAAACTACCGAGCAGTGAGTTTAAATAGTGGCAGATGCGGGCATTGGATACTTTGTCATGTCCACCTCGGTTTTTGCTGTTTCTGCAGACTCTGGGTGACACCGACATTTTCACTCATCTTCACATGGTCTTCTCCCTGTGTCTCTGTTTTTACGTGGCCAACCTTGCTGGGTCTCCATTGTCATCTCCCCTTGAACTTGAGATCACATTAGTAGTGATAGTGTTTTTCATTCCTTTGCAACTGATAAGCCCCATGCCACCCACCAAGGATGCAAGGGTGCTCTGTTCATTTCATTTCCTCTGTCCCTTTCCCCACAGCGTGCCTCAGCTCCTCTGTGGGCCTCATTATTTGAGAGCTGGGAGTCTGGTTTGGTGATGTGAACCACCAGTGTCAGCCAGGGGCTGTCTCTCCCTGTGTCTCCATCATCGCACAGCCGTGTTGTCCTCGCGCTTCTGTCGTCACATGGCCGTCTTCTCCCTGTGGCTTTTCTCCTCTCCTTCTAAGGAAACCCGTCATGTTGGATTTAGAGCCCACTGTATTCCAATATGACCTCATCTTAATGTAATTAATCACATCAGCAAAGACCCTCTCTCCAAGGGAGGTCACATTCTGAGGTGTCCTGGGAAGGACATGAATTTTGGGGTTCATGTCAGCGCAGTACACAGGGCCTAGGTTCTAAAGAACTTTGGTAATCAGATGTTGGGTCTCACTCAGCTTCTTGGTGGGGGTCCCACCACTTGTCTGTGGGGAGGCTGAAGCACTGTTTGAATGGAGAGCTGGGAGGAAGCTCTGGTCAGTGTGGGCCAGTGGTGAGGAGGGAGGGGCCTGTGAGATACAGAACAGTTGGGGGCCTGCTCACAGGCCACCTGGATGCTGTGCTTAGAGAGGCCTGACAGTGACATTGTCCTCTCTCCTCTTGTGAACTGAGGGGTGGTGTCACTCCATTGTGCTTGTCTTTACTCAGCAGATCACCCCTGCTTGGGGAGCAGGGGCTAACCTAACCTTGAGGCTAGGACACTGTGGATACTCGAGGTGTACATGGTGCCTCAGTGAGGCACGCTGGCCCTACCCACACGAGAGAGCTGGCTGGCCAGTTTCCTCTCGCTCAGAGTGCTAAAGATTTCTGTTGTATTTGTAGGCCAGTCACTATGAAGTCAAGACTATAATTTTAAGAAATAAATTGCTGGCACTCAGTTTTCTGCTTCTCTTTCCCCTTGAACTTGAGATCACATTAGTAGTGATAGTGTTTTTCATTCCTTTGCAACTGATAAGCCCCATGCCACCCACCAAGGATGCAAGGGTGCTCTGTTCATTTCATTTCCTCTGTTCCTTTCCCCACAGCGTGCCTCAGCTCCTCTGTGGGCCTCATTATTTGAGAGCTGGGAGTCTGGTTTTGTGATTTGAACCACCAGTGTCAGCCAGGGGTGTTATGGAAAGGGAGAAGGCAGTTAATCTTTAGGAGGTGGCCAGACAGCTTGCTAGGAAGGCAGATGGGCTGGCTCACAGGGGCCATTTTTCTGGAGGGGGCTCAGGGGGGTTGCCCGATGAACGGCTATCCCGCAAAGATGCTGAGGGGGCCCAGTGGCTCACCCTCCAGATGACATTGTTCTGCAGCTCCCCAGGGACCCCATGCCCTGGGGCAGTGAACCAGAATTGGCCTTAGAGTTGCGTTGTCTCCTACGCAGGGCAGCCAGGACGACAGCCCAGCTGAGGGGAGTCATGGGAGCAGAGGCTGTGGCGTGAGTTTGATGTCATCTTCTTCCTGGTATCCCAAACTCCCCCAGCGGGTTTCTTGGGTGCTGTCGAGGGTCGAGCGAGGCACTTCCGGGGGTTTATGCTGTGACCATTTCTTTTCCACTTGGGTGGATGCTGGGAGACCTGCATTTTAAAGCCAGGTCTCACTCCTAACTGATAATTCGACTTGTAACTGAAGTGAGGGTAATGACATTTGTATTTCATGAGTTTTTCTTATTAGCATCAAATAACTTAAGAGGTAAAATGCTTCACAAGTGTGAAATACCAGTTACATTCAGATAAAGACGACTTTAGGAAAAGTCAGAACAGCAGCGTCTGTCCGACAGCAGGTGTGGTCGGGAGGCTGCACCCTCTGCTCTTAGGGCTCCTTCCTGGAGCTGCTCCGCCAATGCCACAGGGTTGCTGAGGGCAGAGCTGACTCCAGCGTGCCCCACTGGGGTCCATCCCCCTGTGTCCTCCCCTCAGGGCTCTCAGCAGGGGAGCATTTGTGTTGCTGATTCATTAGTTTTCCTTGGCAGCCATCAGGGTGGCATTTGCCAACCAGTTGAGTTGCTTTTGGAAGGGATTATGTAATAGGATGTCTTAGGAGAATTTAGAAATGGATAATGTATAACTACATAAATGTATATTTTTTCTCCAAAGGATGTAAGTTAGGTTTTGAACTGGCAAATCGGTTTTTACAAAGTTGAATTTACATGTTAATGTTGTGTACACCCATATATTCTTTTCTGTTACTAACACAGAATTATACCCATTTTTAAAATTGGATATAATTTCATTAATCCCCTGAGGCATTCAGAAGGTTTTTACCTTGAGTGTGAAGGTATGAGGAGAACAGGAAAATGGTTTGTGGAATGTTTCTCTTCACTGAAGCATGCACTTAATAAGATACTTTGATACTGTGATTGCTGTTTCTTTCCTTGTGTTGGAGACCACAGTGGTAGTTGGGCTCTTCTGCAGCTACAGGCGGTAGTTGGGTTCTGCTGTGACTACAGTCCTGATAGTTGCATCCTCTGTAATTACAGTCAGGAGCTGAGTTCTCCTGCAACTGTACAACTGTGTTTCATACTCAGGTTCTTCTGCAATTACAGCAAGTCGTTGGGTTTTCTTGTCACTAAAGTTGGTCACTAGCCCAGGACTTTGAGAGGCCACCCCCTGCACCTAAAGCCATACCCAGCATGTAGCAATCACTTAGTGGGTATTGATTAATGATTCTGTGATTATTTTAGAGATGACCTGAAAATCAGAAAGCAGAGAGTTGCCACTTCATTTATACATTTCCTTTCACCCACCAGGATTACAAAGTGTTGCTAAAACTATCTTAGGTTTTTGTTCTTTCTGATCCTATAAATCCCCTCCTTAACCCAATTTCTTTTTTATTTTATTTAGATTACAGAAATTTTGGTTTTGTTTTTTATTATATATAGAGTCAAAGATGTCTTAAGCATAAGCAAGAAATGTCTTTCTAAGACAAAGGAACTTTTGATACTTAATATAGTACTGAGGAGAATAAACAGTTCCTTTGTTCTGATTAATTGTAGTGTTTTTTGGCCTTCATAGAGACTGGTTTTAGGAGTTGGGCATGAAATTAATTCTCAGTAGATGGTCCAAACTTAAAGCTCTTAGTAGTCAAAACAGGACGTTTTTCAGCTTAATCTTTTTATTATTCAGTTTTTGAATTTCATCCACTTGTTTTTCCATTAATCAGTGAAGTTTCATGAGCCAGCTAGAGAGGAGGTCACCCTGCTGAAGCATTTCTTGTGGTTCCCACGTTCATGACCATTACTTTCTGTTGATTCAGCATGAAGAAGAGGTGAAGTGACTAGTGCGAGCTGGGCAGGGCTGGCAATGAGGGTCTCCATTTGTCACTCATTCTTCAGTGGCCTCCCATATCACTGGGTCCCTTGTTATTGATATGGGGGTCTCTGGATGCCATTCGGTCACATCTTGAGGGCTGTCTGTAACATAGATGTTAGCAAATGTGGGTACCAGGACCGTGCTCTGTTGGGTGCAGGGTAAACGACTGGGGGACTGCAAGACTCCACGCACCCTCTGTGGCCAGCAGTTCAGCGGAGGTAATGCCTGTGTATTTGGGGAGTACAAAGTTAACCTCTACCCTTAGAGAGTGTCTGCCCTGGTCGGGGAGGCAGATGGAGATACCTGGAGAGTTACATAAGCCAGGCTCAGACTCAAGTAGCAGTGGGAGAATGTCTCGTAGTTTCCAGTTAATCAGCAAATGTTGAAGCATCTACTCTGGGCCCGAATATTGTGGGTTCTTGGCATACATGGGTGAACAAAATAAAGATCCCTGTGTCTGTGAGGGAAACAGAGTAAACACAGTACATATATAAATTCTTTAAAATGTTAGAGACCCAGGACAGGGGTGGAGGTGGGAGGGACCTTAGGGTCAAATGGGCTGGTTAAGGGTGGGATTGTGGAGGTCCTATTTGAGCCAAGACTTGAAAGAAGGGAGGGAGACAGCCAGGAAGACAGGAATGAGCAGAAGGAATTTTGAGCTGGAGTCTGCAGAAGCAGTTTTGATGAAAAAGTTGGGCACCTTGATTTTCATTTTCGACATCCAGGGAGTTAGAATAGAGAGAAGAGTTTGACTGTGGAGCATCTGGGAAGCTCGTGTAAGCCCTCAGTACCTAGCTTTGTTGCCTTATTTCTCTCTGGCGTGGGTGTGCCAGAGTTATTTAAAAGTTAAATACAAGTTATTTAAAAGTTAACATAACTGGCATGCCTGAGGGGGAGGCTCTCAGCCCCAATCACATTTTTGTGTTCAAGTTGTTCCCAAACAGCCAGGACCCAAAGGGAGGCTTTCATCTCGTGGTGTTTTATTTGAGATGTGTTCTTCCAGGTCACCTCTTCTATAAATTCGGAATCACGGAATCTGACTGGTACCGAATCAAACAGAGCATCGACTCCAAATGCCGGACAGCCTGGCGACGGAAACAGCGGGGCCAGAGCCTGGCTGTCAAGAGCTTCTCCCGGAGAACGCCGTCCTCATCGTCATACAGCACATCAGGTACACTGCGGGGGCAGCCCGAGCGGTTCGCGCTGCGGGACTTGGGGGAGAGTCCCGAGTGAGGCTACTCGCCTGCAAAACCTACAGCTGCCACTCAGAACCCAGTGACTTGAGCCTTAACTCGGTGCACACACGTGCAGTGTAAGTTACTTAGCATATGCTGCTAATGTGATAGGTGGGGAGCCGCAACCAGATCTGCTTAAGGCTCCCTCCCGGAGGCCATAGAAGAGGGCATGTAGACCAGGGCCACCACACACCAGTGTCACCTGGCGGGGAGGCGGACGCATGGGCTCAGTGAGGGCCACATTGGGTGCTGTGCTGAGCAGTTCCTTCACTTCCTGTCTCTGCCTGGTTATTTAGCATGTTGCTCTGTGCCGGGTGTTTGGAGTGGGAGCGAGCACAGCCACAGCTGGGTAAGGATAAGGGCAGCATTCAAGGGGAAGCTTCTAAAACAGCCACATGAGGGAGATGAGCATGATTATATTCCCTTGGTGTTTAGGTGTTTATGTGGCTGGAGCAGATGAAGAATGAGTTTCTGAGCTATTGCGTTTAGTCTCATGCTCCTATTAATAAACCCTTGTAGGTGCCTCCCTTCTGCTGAGTTTGCAAGAGGCCAGAGGCATCTTGATCTGTAGGCTGCCTCCTCGTGAGCACTGGAATCAAATTAGTTTTGAAACACAGAGCATATTCCTTTTGTAATCAGACTTTAAAAAAAGAGTACATTGCTTTGTGTATTTAAGTTGATTTAGTTCTCTATTTTAATATACAGCATACTTGGCTAAAATTAGGTAAAGCTAATATACTATGTACTTGGCTAAAATTAGGTAAAGCAAAATAGGTGGCTAAAGGGCCTTCTGGAATTTCTGTCATTGTTCTTTCTACATACTCTGAGCCTAACAATGCAAATCTGGTATTTCAGGCTACTCTGGTGACAGAAATAGTTCAGTAATATGTAATTAAACCAGGATTTTGTTATTGGTAGTATTTCTAGCTGGGGTGTCTTGCTTACTTTTGAATTATCAGCTGACATAAAAAGAAATTCCAAATAAATGCTTATAAATGAGATTCTGAGCCAAGGTTAGTACTGCCAGTTTGAACACAAACCATAAAATCACCACTTTCAAGGAATTTTTAACAAATCGGTTTATTAAAACATTTGCGTTTTATCTAGCAACACTGTATAAATTTGTATATGTACTTGAGTTTAAGATGGCTACATTTCATTCTCTAAAATACAGTTCAGCTAGTTTTTTCCCATAGTCTCACAGGTGAGTTGAAGACCTTAGGTGGGCATCTATTTAGGGCCCATTATTTTAGAGTTGCAAAGAACTAGCTCTTAACAATCCTCTGACTGCAAATCTGTGCGTGCAGCTGGTCTTCCTCTGGGTGCAGAGATGAGCTGGGCTGGGAGGGCAGGAGGCCCGTTGGGTGGCCTGTCCTTTCTGTTTCAGTCTCTTCCAGTGGGCGCCGTGGCCCAGGGCCTCCTCAGCACCACCCCTTGGCCTCACGTCAGCGTGAGCACGCTTGTCTCTCATCACTTCCCACGGACCTTGGTCTGTTCTTGATCAAAAACAAGTCACCAGTGAGTTTTTGTACTGGACTTTGGTATCGGTATGGTTACAAAACATGAATTTAAACTGGTCTTCATGTTGTATAATTAAAGGGAGCTATTGATTAAATGGTAAATTCAGTAATTGGACTCAGGTTTGGGAAGCATCCTACACAAATCGTATCTTCTGTGGTGTTTTTAGAGCCCTGGAGACTGTCATTCTTTTTTGTTACATTTTTGAAAACCAGCAAAATCATTTGATTTTTATTAACATTAAGGCAGGAATTATTTTGGAATCTACATAGTTCTTACTAACTAGCAGAGGAGATTTTACATGTTTTGCTCACTACCCTCTTAAAGAAGTTTGAAAAAGTGTTTTTCCTTGGGTATTTTTAAGTTGACATTTTATAATACTGACCCATAAAATTTTTAACCATGCTTTGAAATAATTTAAAAAGGTTTAACTTCTGGCATATTGCTATATTACTTAAAAAAAAAAAATGCAGTGGAATCTATATACCATCTCAATTTGATGCCCACCATTAAATTACTAGAAAAAATATAGGAAAGGTTTTTCTTCAGTAATCAGACATTTATATTTTTTCTTTTATTCATATTAGTTCTCACACAGAATTTCCTCCTAATGTAATGTATTTATGTTTAAAAGTTTTTATTGATCCATCATAATTTTCTGCAACAAAAATATGTAAAAGTTAAAAATGATTTCTGAGCCCTTAATGTTCTAAGTGTTTGAGAAAATTTCTCTGAGATATTACAATTAAAATTAATACGCGTCATCAATACAAACATCTCATAAGTGAGTGCAGCTTTTTTCTTCAGTTACTTTAATTAACTAAGGACAAATAATACTTATTACTGGTTTAAAACAGAGCTTAAAATCCACTTTTTCATATTTTTTAGTCTCCTTCTGTCTGCAGGTCAGATATCTGTTATCTAACACTAATTACTAAAGACCTCTACAAAATGCCGCACCCTCCATGGGGACAGGGCGACTCGGCTTTCTCTCCTCTTCCCTGGGAGTTTGGGGCTGGGGGTCAGGGAAGAGAAGGCAGCCTGGGTGTGCGCGTGTATGGCTTGGGTGCCGCGCTGTCGCTGAGCCCATCTGTTTTTCTGCAGAGAGCATGATGAGCACGCCACCTCCCGCCACGGAGATACCGCAGCCCCAGCCGCAGGCCCTGCACTACGCCCTGGCCAATGCCCAGCAGGTCCAGATCCACCAGATTGGAGAGGACGGGCAGGTCCAAGTAGTATGTACCCCTCTACTAGTCTGTGTCTGTGAGCGGGTTGGAGGGGAGGGTGTGGCAGGGATCGGGAAGGGCCAAGTCCAGTCCTCCCTGTGTCTCTGGGTCCCGTGGATAGCTTGGGCTGCGGGGGAAGTGCCATGTTAAAGTAGAAGTAGTCAGGGTACGAGCCCTTAGCATTGCATGATGAGGGTGACTACTGGGTGACTGTGCCATTGCCGTGGCCTCTTCGTGGCCCTCCTGCTGTGCTGCACCCACTGGTCACTGGCAGCTCTAAGGGTCTGTGCTGCTGCCTGTCCTCCTGGGAGGTGTCAGAGATGTATCAGATATTTTTTCATTTCAGAAACAGGGCGCCCTTTAATTGGGGGGAGAAAAAGTAATTTCCTTTTGGGGTCAGTTGACAATGCTGGTGGCCTGTGCAGTACTTCCTTTGGGTTGTGGGACCTGCCCTGAGCTTGTGTGGGCAGTTAGCTCGGCGGTGAGCCCACATGGCCTCGTTGCCCTGTCTGTGGCTGTGCCAGCCCAGGTGGGAATTTCTCCAGACCCTTCATGGGTCCTGTGGCTGAGGTGTTGGGGGCAGGAACTTCGCTAGGGAACGGGATGTTTTCAGTGTGCCCCTGGGGTCCTGTTGATGTTTGAGTCACACCAGCCTCCCTGTCATATGCCTGCATCACTGGGCTTTTTCTTGGAACACCCGGTCCCATCTCAGGGCGGCCTCAGTTTGATGTTGCATTCAGCACAGTCCCTGAAAAGGGTGGACTTCGAGAAAGTGCTGATGAGGGCTTTTAAATGGGCTTTTTTTTTTTTTTCCCCAGAGGAGATGAAGTAGTTATAGATAGTGAATCCTTTAATTGATAGTCACAAAGACAGTTAATCTTAGTCAGAAAGTTTTGTGAAAGAATTCCAGAATAGATAAATTGGATACAGGGTGCACATAGACCTAGTGAAATGAAATCAATAGAGGTTTCTATAGTAGTTTACTTTAAGATCCGTTTTCATCAAGATAGACTTTTAAGTAAGATCATGGGTATTCATAGCACTGAGCAAAGTTAAGATTTATAGGAATTATTTATCTGCCTGTATCTATAAGCATAAATGCATTGTACAGTTGGATGCTTTGATTTTTTTTTTTTGAACCACATTTACTAGTATTTATGCCAGCCGTTTAAATGGTCATGTGTTTTTGTGATTTAAAAAACACTGCCCGACCTGTTTGTGGTGTAGATGCTCATGTACAGCGTCCCTCCCTGCAGTCCCGCACCGCTGCGCGGCCCTCCAGTACTCCCAGATCGCTGGGAGACCCTGCTGGCTGGTTCCATGAGGCTTCTGGTCCCTCTGAGTTAATAGTATGATTTTTTATAAGTTATTCTAATTCTCTGGAAAATTCTGTTTCCTTTCTTTTCTGTTTGTCCTTCACATTCTGAAATTTGCTTGTTCAGGCAAATTTAAAGACTTAACAGAATTTTCTTAGGCCCTGTTGCTCCTTTAAGAATTACCACAAAACGTTCTGTAGTTTAATTTCAAGAGGCTGTTTAGTAGCTAATACTATGCACATACTGTATTGCACTATTCAAGATTTTGGTCCTTTTTTGAATTGTGAGCAGATGATCAAGAACAAAACTTTCGGAAAGCATTTCTTGTTTCCTCTAGTTTTGATTTTCTTCTGATGCTTCTTGTTGTCTTCTCTCGCTGTGGATCCCACAGGGTCACCTCCACATCACCCAGGTGCCTCAAGGGGAGCAGGTGCAGATCACGCAGGACAGTGAGGTGAGTTGCGGCCACCAGCACTGCCCAGTGCCCTCGCCATGCCTGTGGGCTTTCTGCATTCTGAACTTTGTTTAATGAGGTGGACAACTGGGGGTTCGCAGGCAACAACACGGAGCCAGCATTGACCACCTGATTCTAGTTCCCTTGTGCATCCCCATCTGGTTTTCTTTGCAAACTCTCGCTGTGTTTTTGCTCCTGGCTGGAGCTACCCTCTGAAGACCCCTTTTCTCTCTGCCCACCCTCTCTGTCTTTCCATCTGAGATGCAGACCTAGCTTCCAGCAGGGCTCTGACCCTGCTCTCCTGCCTGGAGAGCTCCCCAGCATGCCGGAATGGGAAGAGGAGGTGGGGCCCTGCTCCTGTGATTGTGACCTCACAGGTTCTCCTCAGTTCCACGGGCCTAGGCTCAGTTTCTGTAGGACAAATGCCCATGTTGTGGGTTGGTTGGGAATTTCTGGGGTTTTTTTCCCTCAGTATTTTTAGAGATGAAAGGGAGAGCGAAGAGAGGGAGAGAAAACATCAGTGTGTGGTTGCCTCTTGCGCACCCCCTACTGGGGACCTGGCCTGCAACCAAGGCTTATGCACTAGGCTGGGATTCAAACCAGCGACCCTTTGATTCACAGGCCAGCTCTCAATCCACTGAGCCACACCAACCAGGGCTGGTTGGGAATTTCTTAAGACAGCACACTTATGTCCTGTGAGTTTTCAGTGCATCTTTTTGTGGTCTCCCCACCCCTCCCACTTCTAAGATTGCCTCAGCTGCCTTAAGTTCATGAGACCCAGGCTTCTTATCACTGGTGTCTGTGCTTTGGTGTTCTACTTTTCATTAATTCTAATTCATGGTAAGGACAGAATTCGGGGAGTCTTTTCTAGCTGCACAGTGCTGTTATATGTGTGTATCAGCTGCTGTAGGGGGTTGGTGCATGAAGGTCAGGTTGACTATCTAGATTTTTGGAAGGTGAGGCCAGTCAGTCATGGCGCTGATATTCTCTGAGCTCCTTGGGGGGTCTTGTCTTTCTAGCCTTCTTTTACAGGGCATGGGTGGTTGGTAGCTGTCTGTTGTGGGGACACTGTTGACTGTTTCCTACAGCACTGGACTGTGTCAGCAGACTCGGCTCACTTACCTTCTTGTGACTTTGTCCCATGGCTGCTGAGTGATGCTCATGCTCTGTGCTGACTGCCTGTGGTGTGGAACAGTGTGCCCTTCGTATGTGGGCCAGGAGCTGAAGAACATACTTGTTTCTAGGCCATGAAAACAGTATCAGCTGCATGCCTGACCTGCACTGCGGTGTGTTGTTACAAGGAGTCAGGTTTCCTCGTATACCAACTGTGAAAGCGGGTGCAGGACCAGCAGCAACTGCGGAAAGTCCTGACTTGTCAAAGAGCCTTTCAGGAGAAGCTCTTGAGAAAAGCGTTGGACTACGTTCAGAGCTGCTTTGTGGACATTTCTCTGTATTCTAACAGTCACCTAGGCTGCTTTTCTTAAGCAGATATGACATTAGTTCCCTTTTGACTTTCCAGTTCCCAGAACCTAGGGGGCTGAGGTGGAGGTGGCGATATGTGCTTATTGATGTGTGGATGGGGCACTTGCTGAGCTCCCGTTCTGTAGGGGTTGCTGCGCTGGCCGTGGCTGCCGTGTGAAAGTGCGAGTTGAAAGTTCCCAGCACTGTATGGAGATGATTGTGCTGGGAGGGCCCATCCAGAGAACAGGGGGCTCTTGGGAGAGAGGCTCTGGGATGTTTTACAAGGGAGGTTTTTTCATTTGGACCCTGAAGGTCTGTCAGTGGGCACAGCATGCAAAGGGGAAGAGATGAGCAGAGGTCCTGAGGGGAGAATGGGGAAACCTGGCTGAGTGGATTCCTGTGAGAGGAACAGTAAATACCTGGTCAGAGAAGGGGACTGATTCATTTATATGAATAATTATTTCACTGATCAGCACGTGGCCAAATGAGTGAATTGGAGAGAGCATGCTGATGTGGCCAAAGGATCAGGCAGGGAAGGAGAGCGGCAGGCAGTGATTGAACTTGGAGTGGTCCTGGAAGGCCTGAATGTCAAGGTTAAGGAACTGGGGGTGATAGGAGAGGAATCTTTCAGCTCATCCTAAAGTGGTTGTATGAGAAATGCGCGGAGTGGTACAGGAAACCCGCAGACGAAATGGGGTGTCTCATCGAAAACCAGGAAGGCTTCAGTTTTAAAGGCACGGACAGGTGGGGGCCAAACTGTTCACATGTGTCATTTTAGGAGGCATGGACCCTCAATTCAGAATGCTTAATTTGCTGTAGCCATTTGAAAAGAAGGAAACTGGATATAATAGTAACAGGAAATAATCAACATATATTTGTTCCTATATTGTTTTTGCAAGAAAAAAATCATTAGAATATTTCTTGAATTTCAAATTTTAAAATAAGTTTTGCCCCCTTTTTTCAGTTTTTGTAACTGAACCCCTCTTGTCTAAATAATCCCGTATTTTTTGTTTCCATTAAGAATTAAATGCAATGAATTAAAAGAAATTGCTGATAGTACTAATAATTACTTAGTATTAAGTAATCATTAATAAGTAATCAATAACTTCATAATAAGTTATGATATGCTATTGTCTTATCACAATAAAGTCTTACCTTACTCATTTAAAAATTAAGTAATTACTATGTCAAAATGAGGATGTCTGTAGAGACATTTAGCAGAACCTACCAAGTTTAAGGCAATTGTTGTTATTTTTTAAGCAAGTGAAAATGACCTTCTAACTGGTGACCCCAGCAGGCCTGCAGTCTGGCTGATGGCACTGTGTCCCGCCAGTCACCCTGTGTGTGCTGATGCGCTGTGACTGTACAAGGCGTCCTTGTGGGTGCACAGACCTCTCTGTGTCACTCTGGACTCTTGTGAGTCTAAAATTGTTTCGGAAAATTAGAAAAAAAATTACATTTGCTTTTGTGGTCTAGGGGTATGATGTTTTTTGTTTTTTCTTTTTTGAGTTTGTTTGTTTTTGCAGGAAAAAATAGTAACCTGTAAACTCAGCTTAAATATTTTGTTTCAGGTATTTATTGCTGCAAGGGTTGAGTTTTGTAGAGTTGGTGTTAATGGTTTTACAGATTATTCACTAATAGCATGAGGAAGTACCTGCCATTGTCTGTGTCTTGACGTCATTTTTGTCCTTTATCTCTCTTTTCTTCATTCATTTTGCAGGGCAATCTACAGATACACCATGTGGGACAGGATGGGCAGGTAAGTGCTCACCTGCCTTTGCTTCATGCTTGCTTGCCATGGTGGATACCAGACATTGCATTGCCCAGGGAGGGAGTGGGGAGTAGGAAGCCAGAGGGTGGTACTGCATTAGTCCCAGGGATATAATGGCTTTATTCCTGGTGGCTAAGGAGGTCCTGAAGGTTGTGGATGTGTGGACTGCAGGGCTCTGGGCTGCATCTCCCTCTTTGTGGGGTTTCAGCAGCTCTTCATCTTAGGGATGAACTCTCCCTTACCTGTTTATCACTGTTTTCTATACATGGACATGAATATTGTTGATGACAGTGTTTCTACAGTAGCTATATATTAGAACAAGGGACATTTTTTTTCATGGATATTGCTGTCACACTCCAACTACTATCTTTTTTCTAATCTCAGACAAAAAGTAGCAGAGACAGTCATTGAACACACTTAACAGGAATTGTCTTTACAAAGTGGGGAGTGATTTGCTTCCTAAAGATTTAGTAAAATTGCTGGTGAATTTGAGGATTAAAATTTTCATGTCCTTTTGAAGAGTTCCTATTAAAGTGATGATTGTAACCTCTGAATAGTTGTGAAAACACATCTGAATGATACTCCTTTTTGTAAAACGTATGAACCATAATCAAAGAGCTTACTTATTGTCAAGATAATAATACTGGCTATTCTCAAAACTGAGTGCACACTCCCCTTTGAAACACCTGTATTCCATTGTCGTTGGCAAGGGCCTGATGTCTGCCATGAACGGGTCGTGGAGAACATGTATCCCTGGACTAGCAAGTGAATGGATAGTTCTGCCCGTTGGATTTTCTCTTGAACCCTCAGAGTGCCTTGGGAGAATTGCAACAGACCTTAAAGCATTTGTTTAAACTGAAGTTTCTTAGTTTTAGTTTCTTCTTGAGCATACACATGAGGTTTTAATCAGTGTCCTGAAGCAGTATTGGTATATAAATATAGCTGCTGTGGAAAAGAGCCAAAAAGCCAAAGAAATGCAAAATTAAAAAAAAAAAACAACCCACAGTTGTTTCTCTGTGCTGTCTTGGTGATAAAGTTGTTGGCCAGGCCCAGGAGAATTCGGTTCTCAGTTTTAATTTGATGTTTCTCTTGGTCGGGTAAGAGATGTCCAGCCTGGGGCAGGAGAGGACGGGTCACTATCAGTAGTTTATCTCTTTGTTTTTGACAATTTAGTGGTTTGTATTCATAATGGGAGTGAAATTTGAATCTAATTAAAATGTTGTTAAACTTTAATTGATGAGAAAAATAAGTCTGTTGCCTTTGACTTTCCCATTGTTTCTGTCTCTATTTCTGAGCAAAATTCCTCTAAGGATTTTGAAATATAATCAGGTTTTTACATTATGTTACTATCATGTCACTGTGTTTATCAGGCAACACCATTCCAAGTAAGTCTTGAAAGCAGAGAACCCAGCTTTTGTGTACAGGTAGGTATAGCAGGCAAAGGAGCTCCATCCACAGTTGTCAACTCAGGAAGGACTCCTAGAGTTCGCACCCAAAGAGGCACCTTCTGAAACTTCCCCAAACGAGAGCGCTCTCCTACTCTGCACACTCACCAAGTGCTGCTGCCTCACCTAAGTTCATGTTCATGCCTCATTGGCCTATTCATATGAACAGTCATGATTTACTGCTGATTTATGTCTGTTCAGGCACATCTTCCTCCAAGTTCCCACTAACTGTTTCTCTTAGAAACCTCTCTACAAAATAAACAGAACTACTGCACTGATCACTTTTTAAAAATTTTATTGTTGTCCTATTACAGTTGTCCCAATTTTTCTCTTTGCCCTCCTCCGCCCAGCCTACTCCCCCACCCCCACAGTCCATCCCCACACCATTGTCCATGTCCATGGGTCAGTCATACATGTTCTTTGACTAGTCCCTTCCCCTTCTTTCCACCATTATCTCCCTCACCCTCCCCTGTGGCCACTGTCAGTCTGTTCCATGTTTCTATGTCTCTGGTTTTATTTTGCTTGTTAGTTTATTTTGTTTATGAGATTCCTCTTATAAGTGAGATCATATGGTATTTGCCTTTTACTGACTGGCTTGTTTCACTTAGCATACTATTCTCCAGTCCCATCCATGCTGTTGGGCAAAAGATAGGAGATCCTCCATTTTTTCTACTGCATAGCACTCCATTGTGTAAATGCACCACAGTTTGTTTTTTTTTTTTAATTCACTCACCTACTGGTGGGCACTCAGGCTGTTTCCAGTACTCGTCTATTGTAAATAGCACCGCTATGAACATAGGGGTGCATAGGTTCTTTTGAGTTGGTGATTCGGGCTTCCTAGGGTAAGGATACCTACTTCCTGATGCTGGGGGCTGTCAAGCCCCTTCTCGCTTCTGTTCCTGTGATATGGTCATGTTTATCATGGGTGTCCTCATTTCTACTAAGATGTGTATTGCTGGTCTTGCTGGTGTAGGCTGAGTGTTTCCTCAGTCAGTGCAAAGCTCCTGTGAAAGCGCTTCTCCCCAGTTCCTTGGGAAGGAAATGTGCTGTGCTGATCGCTGCTGCTGCTGCTGCGATTTGTAAGGTCAAGCCCTCAGCAAACTTTATTCCCAGGAGAGAAATCTGATGCCTTTATGTTGTGTTGTTTGTTATACTACATTTACATAAACTCGTAACGTGGTTCTGGCACTGGACCATCTTTTTGAGTCCTGTATTTTCTTCAAATTAAATATCAAGAGATCCTGGTCCCATCCCATGTAGGGATGTGGCACCTGGCAGGTCCACTGTGGGCCCAATAAGAGCATCTGAGCACCTGGTACTTTACAGACATGGGGGCTTAGGGGGCAGCTGTGTCCATTGCTTCCCAGTCCTGGAAGGAAGGATCTGGAAAGATAACCAACTTGCAGACCCGCAGAGAATCAGAGGTGGGAAGCCACATTTCAAGGGATTGGCCGTGGCCACGGCAGGTTCGAGGCAGTACTGGGGCTTGCGGTGTGTTCAGGTGTTTCCTGTTCTCTTCCCTCTGTTTTTGGCCGTGCACATTCTCCTATAGTGATCATTCCTTGTCCTTCATCTAATCTGCTGTTTTTGGCCAGAAGGCCAAATTTGTTAGGGTTGAAATTAAGGTGCTGCCCCTAATTCTGGCCTTGGGTTCTGGACCAGGACACCTCCTTGGAGAAAGGTGCATGGCCCTGTGGCTTGTCTTGCAGATATTCATATGTGTTTGTGGCTTTGTTCCTGGTGATTCTTATTGTTAGAAGTCACATTATTAAACAAGTTAAAACTGTGCTGACTTCTCTTGTCCCGATCTGACCATAGGTACTATTGGAGTGTAGGTGACTTTTTATAACCACCACATGCTACTGTCTCCTTTCTTACTCAGTGAGTATTTTTAAATTAATCATTTACTATATGTCTCTATGTCATCATGCCAAGAAGGTTAGGAAGAGAAGGAGCCCTGTCCTGGAGGGTCAGTTGCAGCTGCTCTGTGCTGGGGGGTCCTGCTGGGAGCAGCCCTGGACATCGACCCAGCTTCTGCCAGAAACAGAGGCCTTTCTCCATGGGGCCCTGCAGCCATGTTAGACCTAATGCACCCGAATCTCCCACTTACTCTCTGTCAGAGGAAGTTAGGGTTGTAGGGCTTCCCTTACCCCCGGGAGGCTCTATGATGCTAGGCACTCAAACTAGGGGAGGGGGTGAGAAGTGAAGCACCCTTTCAGGGCTCTTGCCCTTCTGGCCATGTCCGTGCACTCCCACAGTGCTATTTCCTGATACCCTTGTTTTGGCTGCAGAGGAGGCCCAGCTTTGGGATGGGATATTGTTTGAAAGAGAGCCAAGTGGGTGGGAGAGTTATAACTGGGGTCCAAGTCTTGCCTCAGCGCTACCACTCCATCACTGTGTTGTTTCTCTGCTTGCGTTTCTTCGACTCTGAAATGGGACCTGCTTCAGGAACTTATGCCTGCACCAAGGGCAGACGGCTGACCAGTCTCAGCCTGGCATCTGGTTGGCACCTGATGGATGCTCATTGTGTACCCAGGCATCTCCCTGGGTGAGTGGGTGCGCTTGTCTAAACCCTCAGAAACTGACTGTGCAGGCAGGGTGTGGGAGTCGTGAAAAGGTTCTGAAGAAAGATGTTTTTTATGCTACACACTTAGAAAAGTAAGATCTGTTCCGTTCTTGAGTGATGTCACTAGACTGTGACCCTTAGAAATTCTAGGTATAGATTTTGGCAGAGAATATCCCTTTAGAATGTGTGTGTGTGTGTGTGTGTGTGTGTGTGAGAGAGAGAGAGAGAGAGAGAGAGAGAGAGAGAGAGAGGGAGGGAGGGAGGCGTTATTTAGAAAATGATATACTTAAAGCATGAATGGAAAATATTCCATTTCTTCTTAAAATTATGGCCATGAATGAACCTTTCAAAGAAGGCAGAGATCATCTGAACCTCATTACTGTGAAGCAATTTGGATTAGAACTCAGCTTTTTTAAATGAATTAAAATTATTTGTTAAAGAAATGCCAAGCATAATATAAACATGTTTTAGTAATCTTAGGGAATGGTTAGCAAGTGGAATCTTGGATGGCAGGAGGCATTATGTTTGTGTTATTGAAAATCCCGGATTATGGTTCACAGCGCTGCCAAGGTTTGGACTTGACTGGTGTGTGACCATGCGGGATGCTGGTGTGGAAAAAGGCCGAGGATGCTTGTTCTGATTCCTGGGAGAAGACTGCCAGTCACATTTCAAACTTCCATCGGGTACGATGGACATCTTGGTCAAGGCAGCCCTTTCATGCGTCTCAGTGGGCTTGTTCCTTTTCCTGACCCAGGAAGTCAAGTTTGAGCAGACATAAATAGAACAGTCTTCAAAGCAACCATGTTACTTGGAAGGTCAAGGCCCGAAATTCAGTTCAGCCTAATTTGGTGATTGTGTTTTCTCGGCCCTGCTCCTTTGTACGTTGAAAATGCTTGTAAAATTATGTGGACATTTTAACCTTGGCAAAACATTTTACAAAAACTTTTGAATGAATAGAATCTGGCCAAATTTTGATCATTGATGAAGAATGGTGAGGTTAAAAAACATTTTGGCAGTGACCTGCGAATTCTGATTAATTGTACCTGTGTTTGTGTAACACAGTGTTACTGTCCTTCAGCTGGGACTTCTTCAGTCATTGTCCAGAACATCTAGACATATGTCACATAGCGGTTTGCATTTCGCCGTCCAGGGTCTCCTTACTTCCCGTGTGGTGCCGGCTCGATGGTTCTGCTCCTCATGACAAGGGCCCTTCTTTAGGGGAAAGTGAGGATTCAAGCCAAAAGGTGCAAATCTTGAGGAGGAGGGGAAACATTCGCTTTCCGAATGAGCGCCTTTCCTGTGAGTAGATGTGTCGGGAAGCAGTGGCCTGTCACGTGAGCTGCCTGCCTCTGCAGTGTGGAGGGCAGGAGCCCGAGGCGCTCGGTGGACGTAGACAATGGGACTGCAAAGTCGAGCCCTTCCTGGGAAAATAAAGAGGGTCTCTGAAACCCCTTCCAACTTTGAAGATTTGGATTTGAGCCTCAAAAGTAGTGGGGCCTGCGCACACAGTCCCCACAGAGTATAGCGGATCAGCACCCAGATCTGGCATCCGGCACGCCTTCCCTCGTTAGGTGAGTTCAGGAAGGTGCTTGGTTGGCCCAGTGGTGCTCTCACACCCTGTGCTTTGCCAGAAGAGCTTTTCTGGCTGAAAAGGGGAAAATAGGCACAATTACCCTCAGAGAAAGGGAGGGGAGGATGTGCAGAGCCTGGGGTGGCTCGCAGTCATGCTCTGTCCTTGTCCCACCTCCCCTGTGGGACAGGTAAAGCCACCTCTGTACAGCGAAGCCTGCACGTTGTGGGGTCTGGTGAAAGAGAACACAGTGCACATCTCTGTCCTGTGAGCCCTTGTGAGAGCGGAGAGGGGAGCACTGTGGGTGTGAGTCACCCTCACTCTTCAGATCCCGGCTCTCCCTGAGCCCCGGACAGGAAGCCTTCGGCACGTGGGGCTCTCTGCTTTGGTGTTCTGAGCGGGACACTGGTGGTGCGTTCCAGCCCCTCCCACACCCCCACCTCTTCCCCGATACCGCTAGAACACTCACAACTGTTGCATCCACAAAGGATTTCTGCTTACTTCAAAGCCTTTAAAGCACCAATAACCTGATTTTGTAGTGCTTCAGGAACTCATTGCTGGTGTGTTAGTGTACTTTGCAGTAATACACTAGAATGTTGGGTGTGAACATGCTTTCTATTTACATGGCTAGGACTATGTACTGTAATTAAATAATTTCTAGGATATCTAAATTTGAGTCCAATTAGCAGCATCCCCAGGTGCTGGTAGAAGGAAACTGTGGTCTCAGAGGGCTAACCTGGAGGAAGATGAGGGGAAGCTGTCGGGTAATATTTCTAAACCGTGGGAACAAAGACAGTGGGAAGATTCAGATGTAGTTAATCACAGCACACGCCAGCCTCTCAGAAGTCACATGCAACTCAAACAGTTGACTTCAATTTACATGGTGAATTTTGGGTAAAAAATTCCCAAGTTTTTATATGAAATATTTGGATACTCACTTTAGATAGCAAGAGGTACATACATGCCTTGGTTTTGATTAATGTATTGTGATCGAACACTTGGCCAAGGCAAAATAATTTTCCAGAAGTATCTAATCAGTTGGAGAAACAGCTAAATAATTTGGTTCAGTTTAGGAGATTACATTGCAATTATAGAATTAAACATGGAAATAGATTGGGCAGAGAGTTTAAATTTGAATAGTGGAGGAAAAACGTGGCCAAAAAGAAAGGATGTTTATTCTGAAAATGTCCTCAGTGTCCAGCTGGCTTCCACAAAACAAATCACAATGTAATATAAAAGTGTAAGGTATTAAAGTTTACATCTGTGTGACAGGTGAGGGAGATGGCAGTTTTTGAGACTGTGAGGCGTGCCCTGCCTTGCGCTCTGCAGGGGGTTTGTGGAGTCAACATAGGACATGGGCCTGGCTTTGGCACCACAGTGGAAGCAAGAGTGCTCCAAGGTCACACGCTTGGTGACATGAAGCTCCCAGCCACATGACTTCATATCAAAACCAGACATCTCCTGTAACTCATTTCAGTGATCTGAAATAAAAATGCTTTATTTTTTCCCTCTTACTTCTCTAAAGATAATTGTTTTCTTGGGGTTTTCGATTGCATAAGGCGTAGAAAATGTGTTCTTTTAATTAGAGCATCATGTAATACTCCTCAAATTAAGAACATTCTTGAGGAGAGAATGGGCATGTGGGCCTGGTTTCCAGTCCTTTGCCAGATGAGCATTTCAGCCACATTAACGAAGATGTGAATCCTTCTCTTTGGGGTTAATTTGGATATTTCAGGCAAGATCCACTGGGAGAAGTGCAGTTAAACACAGACGCGGCGCTTTGCATTTAGTGTGCGTCCTGCCTTTGTGGCCTCCACTCTAGACGATTGCCTTGAGCATTTGAGTTGCCAGTGAAACTGAGTAAGTGGTTTGTCTCCACTTGGTCATGTAAGTGGGAATGATGGTTGAATAGGAAGTTACTGTGTCCGTAAAAATCACAGACATTAATTGGCATTGGCATTGCAGTACAGAGGGTTCTAGTTCTAAATCTGCCTGAATGAGAACCAGTCGTGACCAAGTCGTGATTCAGTTGTAGAAAAGTACAAACAACTAGAAATCCCTACATTTGTATACATTATATAAGGATGGATGTAGGTGTATTTGTTGTATTTTAAATTATTTGATAATAAATTGCAGACGCTAAAAACTTTATCATAGAATTTGTAAGCACAAAGACACTTCCCTACACAACCAATTAATTGTCATTCTCATTTCAGTTACTTCTTGGTGTATTAACAAACCACCCCCAAACTGAGGGTTGAAGATGATGACCATTTATTATTTTTGATGACTCTGTAGGTTTGTATGACCCAGCAAGTGATTGCTCTGGGATCATCTGGGGTCATCTGGAGGCTCAGCAGGCAGCCCTTCTGGGGGCTCACTCCCAGGGCTAAAGTGTGCTGGCCTACGGTGCGAGCTCAGCTGGAGTGAGCCCCTGAATCCCTCAGGTCTCCACCGTGCAGGCTCCCTGCGTGGCCTGGGCCCTCACAGCATTGTGGCAGGATTCCAAGGGGGGATGTAACCAGTATTTAAGAGCTAAGGTTGTGGGCCACGCAAGGCCGCATAGTGACTGTGTTTCCCTGGAGGGGCAGTGTGGGACATCCATGCAGGAATCGTGAATTGGGAAGGAGGAGGTGTGAGGTTGCCTGCATCTCTCGGCGCCCATGCTGTGCCTAACATGACTTGACTCTGAGTTCTTTAAGACAGGGCCTATGCCCTGCCCAAGTGCACATGAGTCATGCAAGGAAGCATGGGCTGCTCTGGAGTTCGGTGATGCTAAGGCAAGGCACCGCTGCAGTTGGAGGATGGACACATTTTCACGTAGACAGTTATTGGGGGAATCCCATGCTGCAACTCCCCCCGCCCCGAAATGACCTTCCCTGTTCAGGCTGATGGGTTGGGAGCTGGTGTGTCAATGCCAGTGTCATGACCTCAGGCAGATAGCAGCCCACCCGTGTGGCATAAAATCCACATCGAGAAAATTTATATGATTAACTGTACTTTGTTGAAGTAGCTTGGCTAATGATAAAATTAGGTACATTTTCATAATTATACATTGGTGATTATTGAATTGTTTAATCATTTTTTATTGCTATTCTCTTACAATTGTCCCAATTTTCTCCCCTTTGCCCTCCTCCACCCATCCCAACCCTGCTCCCACAGTCAGTTCCCACGCTGTTGTCCGTGTCCATGGGCCCTTCAGACATGTTCTTGGTCTTTTGGGGTGACGTTGGCTAATAAAATTACATAGGTTTCAAGTGTACAATTGTATAGTACATCATCTGTGTATTGTGTTGTGTTTACCTTACTACCCAAGTAATTATCAAACTGTTAAAAGTCTTGAAATTTTTTTGCTTTTAAAAAATTGGATTTTTAAAAATATAGATTTATATAGTTTCTGAGATTCTTTTGCATTTTGCTCATCTTGTTTCTTTGGAGAGCTTAAGAAAACAAAGAAAAGACCTAAACATTTATTCATGTGACTAAGAAATAATGCTCCAAAAGCAGTCTGTTTATGGATAATTGGCAGCTGCTGCTGGCTGACCTCAAATTCCTCTTGCAGCACATGCCTGCGGCTCCTCTCTGTTTACTGGGCTCTTCAACACCCAAGGACAGGCACCCATTCCTGAGAGGGTGCTAGTACAGTCATTGCTTCAGTTAATACTAAGTTGCTAATAAAGATCAAGCACAACCAAGAAGTCAGGGGTCCCTTTAACTTCAATGTAACATATGAAGGTTCCCCATCATATACAATTCCCTTCAGACACTAAACTATGCCTTTCTTTCCAAAACATCACAGGGAGTTTGCCATCTCCCTGAAGTGACTCAGGTATCCCTTTCTGGAACAGGACATGGGCTTTCTCCTATGTCATAACCTCTGGTAGTATTCTGTAGACATGGGCTTTCTCCTATGTCATAACCTCTGGTAGTATTCTGTAGACATGGGCTTTCTCCTATGTCATAACCTCTGGTAGTATTCTCCTATGTCATAACAAAAATTCAGGAACTAGGCAAGTGTAACTCCCCTTCTACACATGGGGACAGTGGGCAGTAGCTTTTCTAGGGTTGTGGAGGGAGGTGAAATCAGGGGTGGATGCAGACCCCAACTCTCATGACTCCTGAAGCTCCAGACTAGCGCCGTTTCTCTAGAACATCATTATCACTGTTGTTATCAGGGACGTCACTGCCACCTCCACCATCACCAAGGAATCGAGTGAGTTTTTTGATTATCTTGAGCTGCGTTCTAATCTGTCTTCTCTACCTTTCTGTTGAGATTGAGATGACAGTGTTTCCTTTGCCCAGCTCATAGGAGTTTTTGTTGGGAGTGAGGTACCTGAAGTTATGAAGCGTCCAAGGAAAGTAAGGGATAAGTCCATGGGAGCTGTTTCCTGCCTTGTTACAGTGTGCATTGAGCAGGTGCCTAGGTGTGGAGCAGAACCAGGAAGACGCACAGCGCTGTTTCCAGGTAGAGGCTGCATGCACTGCGTGGAATTCGACTCCCGCAGGTTGAGATTTAGTAAGATTTGAACACTGACTTGGTACCAGACTCTGTTACTAGGCAATATTATATCGAAATATTCAAATCTGGGTCAGTTATTTCTATCTGGAAGATTTCCAGCCACTTAGGAAATCTTGAAAGACTCGAGCTTTAGCCGTGCTGCTTAGATCATGGATCATGAAATGGCTTAGCACTGTTTGGGTTAGTGTGTATTTTGACACTGCTGGGTTTTCTTTTCACAGTTGTAGCTAATGTCATCTCAAACGTGCATGAAAAGTTTATATGTGTCTGTAGTTGAACCGTGC
The DNA here is from genome assembly GCA_039655065.1 of Glossophaga mutica. Taxonomy (NCBI): domain Eukaryota; kingdom Metazoa; phylum Chordata; class Mammalia; order Chiroptera; family Phyllostomidae; genus Glossophaga; species Glossophaga mutica. The sequence continues at coordinate 30,966,690 of CM077315.1, forward strand.
CAGGTCACTTGATAATCAGGGAGATTCTGTGTGTGTTCTGGTAAGCCTATCTTTGTAATAATGAATACACCGTGCACACACATTAAAAGTTTAAAGTATTAAAGTTAAGCAACACAGTGATAAATCCAGGTTATTCTCACTGTCCGTTTGTGAGATAATTTGACCAGTATCCAGCTAACAATGGCTTTGGCATTCTTTAAATTTTTAAACCTTTCTTGGCTTCTTTGGCATTTGTGTCCTGCCTTATATTTTGCTTAAAGGTAAATTTCAGTAGCTTTCAGAATTTTTTCCATGAAATGAGGCCTTCTAAACCCAGCTGGGAAAAAGATTTGAAGAAATGAGAAGTAGCCAACATTTTATGTGTAGAACTTTTTTGGAGTGTGTGAAAAAAGTATGTGTGGGCGTGTGCAGGATGTGTGCGCGTGCATGCACACACATGTCGGGTGCCTTTATCTGTAGCAGTAAAACACTTTTGTATTTCTGGGAGGCTTTGATCCACTTTTAATGGTTTACCACACTGAAGAGAACAATGCGAGCCTCCCAAATGGTATATTCTGATCACTTCACTTCTATTAAAAATGTTCCTTCCCTTCAAGAAAATATGTTCCTGCATCACATGCCAAAACACAAACAGCAATCTTGGAGAACCTAAGTAGTTCAGGGAATTTACCCCTTTGGAAGAGTCTTCCATACCAGAAATGGTAGAAGAGGTCATTTAAGCCATTAAAGGTCAGAATGGAGTGAGTTTGGTGCTGACTAGTTCTAAAAAACATCCTAGAAAAGTCACAAAACAACTGGGTCTCCTGCTGCCTGGATGAGGAGCCTGGCCTGCTGGCAACCCTGGGCTGGATGGGACAGTGTGGGTTCGTCACCCTGTCTGGGGCCGCTGACCCAGATGGACCAAGGGGCCCATAGTATTCCCTGCTGCTGGCTCTAATTTTTCAGGAATCCTTTTGGTCCCCAACAGAGGCTTGTTCTATGAAGCAAAAGGGGACCAGATACCAGTGGGCACAGAGGACCTGAGAACTCACTGTGCTCTAGCTTTTTGGTCTCTCCTGAGTAGTGTGGACTTTCAGGCTCAGGTGATGATTGGTTGGTAATGTTGATGAGTCCCCTTAGGCCTGTTTTGTCCCTGTAGTTGTAAGGGACAAGGCTATTTTAGGTTGGGAAATATCAGGAAAAAGCTGAAAAACAGTTTGGGACGAGCAGGGTGTTATAGTGATTTTTAGAGAGAAGTTGGATGAAATGATCACTTAAATGTATATTTTCAGAATTTAGGTAGTTGAAATGATGATTCTTTCATGGAGCTCTTATTAGTGTATGCTGAATTAGCTCTATAGCAAGGGTGTCAAACTCATTTTCACTGGGGGCCGAATCAGCCTCGAGGTTGCCTTCAAAGGGCCGAATGTAATTGGAGGACTGTATAAATTACTCTTTAACTAGGGGCAAGGAGCTCAGCGCTGCAGCCAGGTAGAAACAAGGTGCCCAGCCAGATAAAATGAAGTGGAGGGCCGGGTTCGGCCCGCGGGCCTTGTGTTTGCTATCTGTGCTCTGTAGTGAGACACCAAACAGGATTTCCAGTGATTTGGACACACGACATGCTGGTCACTGTGCTCACGGCCAACCTGGGCCCCTTCGGTTGAGTTCCACGTCAGACTTCTGACTTGAGATAGTCAAAGGAAGGGTGGCAGGGCTTAAAATCCCTTTTCCATCAATTTATTATTGTCAAATATATGTTTAAAAGGTTAAGTAGTTTTAATACTGTTAGATCTGATTTTCATTTTTATTTCACACATACCTGGGATAGTACCAAATGGTCAATACTTAACGATTGATAAATGAACACAATAGTAATTATTGCAAATTAGCACTTAGTTAATTGTAAGATACACAGGTTAATTGAAGACAGTTTGAAACACTCTTCCATTTTTAAGCCATTAAAAATTTAGCATATATTAATAATTTTAATCATGAATAATTCCTGGAGATGTATAGAAAAGTACTTATTTAAAACCTGCAGCTCAATAATCTGAAAAATTGTGGCTCGTCAGTAATTCTAATTTTCTTTTTAGTGGGATTCAAGTTGTTGAACTTTTTCTGTATGGGAAAGTTTTGGTGATTTCTTTGGGCTTTTCTGAAACTTTTTGTCACCCTCTTTTAAATGTGTCTGTGTTGCCTGCTAGCAGGCCTTCTGTCATAGGAAGGAACTGTCACCTGGTTGGGTGGGCAGCCTGAGCCCATGTCCGGGGCCAGGCCGGTGTACCTGTTGCTTTGAGTGGCTATGCAGAGTATCTAATTAACATGTAAAGGATTCTTTAGACCCAAGAATTCTATTCTACAAGCCATCAGAGTTGTTGCTATCTCTTGAAAGGAAGCAAAGTTACCACGTTTGCACCAGAAACTTAGTTTCTGAACTTCTGATTTGTGGAGAGTGGAGGTGGGTGGGAGGTGCAGTTGCAGAAGCAGGAATGTACCTGTCATTAGCTCCAGATGTCTCACTTCCTTTTAGACAGAGAAATTGGGACGTTTCACTAGGACATTTTATACCTATTCTGAGCAGGCCTTGGCTTTTCCCTTGTGCAAATTCTATAAGCTCTAACTGGTCCACATTTACAAAACCAGCAGATTCTTCTCCCTGCCCCTCACTGTGGTTGTGTTTGGACTCTGGTGGTTCTATTCCTACAAGGAAGTGTAGATAGTGGAAAAAACTCCAGGGAGTCAGGGCTGGGAAGGGCACCGTAATTTGCAGTGTGTCCGATGCTCCTGGTCCAGGGTCTGCAGATTTCAGGAGTACATTGCCTTCATCGCAGGGTGCTGAGCAGGGAGGAATTAGGGCCAATCAGCGGAATCACCTGCTAGACAGTCCAGTGGCGAGAGGCATGAGCAGGGGGCCTCCAGTGCTCTGAATTCTCACAGACAAGAAGATACCAGTGAGCCTGGCTGAAATTTCGCTGAGCCCTCGAACCATTCAATGACAATTACTGCAGAAGGAAAAAATTTCAAGCACAGTGTAATGCCCCACTTTTTACTCACTTTGAGAGTGAACTGCTGAAGGGACTGTCAAATTCACTGTGTGTTTACGAGGGGTCCTTCATGGAGAAACCATGGACTCAGTCTGATCAGGGTCCCTGCTTAAATTGTGAAAGCTGCTGCTGTAACAGTGTTTTGAAGTGACTAAAAGAATCCTGTGCTGTTTAACTCACTCGCTAAGCTGGGGGAAACTGGAGGACATGAGGACCAAGTCTCTATCTTTCTCATCAGGAGCCTGTAATCCGTGGGCATTTTCACAAAGACAGGCTCACAGAGGAGCATGCAGTGCTCTGTCTACATAAGGAGTTAGGAGAGTTTTGGCACAGTCCATAGCAGAACCAGTGTAAATGCTAGAATTATGTCTCCTTATGTAATTCCAGAGCAGAGGTCAATTTCTGATCAAGTAACATACCAAAGAGTCAGGGTGCTTCCCCTTATTCTGAGCAGCTGGAAGGTTCTGCGTTTCTTCTTGCATGGGTAATTAATTTGTAAATATTTGATAAAATTTATTACCATCTTCCTTGATATTTTTTCTAGGATTTTCAGTCCAAAAATGAAATGAAGTGTGTGTGACATGCCACTGGGTTTGGATTGAAGAGAAAGTGTGATATCTGAGACATCTCACACCTATCTGAGATAGGGGTGTGTGTGTGTGTGTGTGTGTGTGTGTAACAGAGACAGGGAGAGGGGAGATTAGGAACACATTGAACTGATAGCTGCTCTGTGCATAATAAACATTAAGGGCATGCATATAATTTAGAAGTGATTTTTATGTGTACACAAATATAGTCACTTATTGTTAAAATTCAGGCCATTGTTTTACATTGACTCCCAAAGTAAAACAAACAAAAAACTTACAAAGTGACTGATTTTTAATTCTGCCTCTTCATCTGCCCCTTTGAGCTATTGCTTTCTTTCAGCAGCTATTCTCACTTAATGTTCCTGTGTCATCAAGTGTGTGCATGATACCCAAAGGCATGCACTTGGTATTAGGGACAGTCTGTAGAAACAAGCCCTGTGCCTGCTATTGAAAGTTGGTCTAAGCTCTGAGGATGGTGTTCCTGCTAGTGAAAGATGAAAATGGATTCGTGCCGAAGATTTTAAAGTGGAAGCCCTTAGAATAATGATAGTGTGGGCCAACCACCCAGTTCTACATGCTCCTGTCCGTCAATGGATGCGTTATCTCATCGAGAGTGGGGTGGGCGGTGACCAAGCAGTGAGCCGTGAATCCTCCTAGGTCACACACCACTGGTGGGTCCACAGCATTTGAAGACAGTCAGGTAAACTGGGCTCAGTTAATGGAAGGTTTGCTGAAATAGGATGGAAAAAATGTGGATCCTTAAAAATAGGTCCTCGTGATGTTAACAGTTGGCAAGTCTTTTTGAGAGAATTATCTTCCATTTGGGATGATGCTTTGTTGGCACCTGAGTTGAATTCCCAGAAGCCCCTCCAGAGGTGGGGATACACCAAGGCCAAGTACTCTGTGACTGGCAGGTGTGCAGACAGGTCAGTCAGGAGGAAACTGAGTGAAGGGCTGGAGGCTGTTGTCTTCCCAAACGCTGAAGTATAGAGGATTTAGCATAAATATTATAATTTTCCTTTAAAGGGAAATTATTTGTTTTAAAGGGAAATTATTTTTAAAGTCCGATGGGACTCTCGAGGTTTCTGAGTTGTATGATTTGCTGTGTAATCATTCTTTTCACTTTTTTCTGGTACATCTCAGTCTCACACAAGGGATTGGCTCTGGCCTCCTGGTGCAATGGAAGGAGCCAGGAGGAGTTGCCGCAACTGCATTCAAAGCCTCTTCTGTTTGGTTCTGCTTTTACTGGCCTGTGATCCTGGGCACATAAGTTAGCCACTGAGGCCCCATTTCCTCCTGGCAAAGTGGAGCTAATGATAACAAACAAGATGGCATCTGTGCCGAATGCGCAGTGTGTGGCCGAGGCCCCAGGACCCCAGCCAGTCCTGCTGCTCCCATGTAAACTCACTGGCCCAGGGAGTCCTCCCACCACCAGGGCTTTGGGTCCGTATCTGCTCACGTTCAGGCCGAATGATGATTGACAGGGGCTTTTCTAATGACTACAGTAGCTTCTCTGTGTCCTGACACTTGCAGCTGTCAGCAGTAGCCAGGACGTCCCCCAGAGAGACACACTGTGTATTGGAGCAGGACGCAGGGTCATCCCAGTTGTTTGCTTCTTTTGTATGAACCCTGTTCTCCTGGCTTGGTCTTCCCTAGGCTCCCTCACCCACTGGCTTCCCTCTTGTGCTTGGCTAATGAGGGGTGCAGGAAGAGGGAACCCCGAGCTCCCAGGCCTTTATTCTGCTGATCAGCCCCAGGCCCTGGCCTGGCTGCACCCTCACCCCAGAACAGCTTGAACTTGCAGCTTAAACTCCATATCTGCCAAATGGTGTTTCTGAGATGGAATCACCTTCAGGACAGTTTCCCCTTCCTCCCTCCTTTCTTCTACCTCTCACTTGGAGTTATTGTGGTGGTGGTTTCTCGTTTTCAGTGTGTGTGATAGCCTGAACACAGCCCCACGCTGGGTGTGATACAGAAGCAGACTGTAAAGTGTGAGTTCATTCTTCACGAGCAGCTCATACTTTCCTCGCCAAAGGTGGCCCACCATTGGTTGAGTGAGTGTGAAGTGTTGCTTTTTGAGTGTTTTTCATTTGGACAAAGTGTAAAGAAATTTTTTACACCTGAAGTTGACCATTTGCACTGTTTCTGACTCCTGGTGTCATTTAATCTGACCTCAGAGTGGGGTGCCTTGAGCTCACTGTGCAATGAGAGCAAGTAGTTGTCACATTCAAACCAGGCTTTTCTGTTGGCCAAAGTGTTTGCAAATGGCATGCTGTGCTTTAACAGTGCAAACAACTCCTGGTCCTATCTGAAGGGCGCACCAAGGGAGAGAAAAGGATGCTGGTTTGGTTCCTGCTAAGGTGTTCAGGGTTGGGAACCCTTCAGAGGCTGGGGCACACTAAAAGTCGGTTGTCCTTGCCTGTCTTACATTTTCCACTTTCTGAACCCCGGAGGTCAGAAACATAGTCTCTCAGTGTCAAGGGGCTGAGGTGAACGCACTGTGAACTCCTCAAATGCTCCCAGAGAAATGATCCCTGGTGCCAGGAGTCCAGGGACTAGCCCAAGGAATTCTTCCTAAGCTGAACTTGAAATGTATATAAACTAGTGCTTTTCAAATCATTGAAGATAACAGCGTGCGTGCGTAAGAATGTCCCTTCATTTAAAAGTCCTACAAAAGTTAGCAACAGTGGGTTTTGAACTGAAGGCTACTAGAGATGCCTATTGGTTCATTGGCACGTTTTCATTCACAGCGATCTGTCCTTCCAGCCATCTCCAGACTGGCCCAGAATGCCTATATTGTCTCTCCCTGAGCTGGGTCCTTTGGGGGATTAAATAGTTCTTAAAACTTCTTCTCCTAAGCATATCTGTTCCACTTCATTAGAAGGAAGATGAAATTGTTTATCTCCCATCACCCTCTGTCTGAGTTCTGGCAGGTGTAAGTGAGGGACTAACCAGTAGACATATATTCCTCCAGTCTGGGGGCTGGAAGTTGGAGATGAGGGTGTTGGCAGCCAGGTTCTTGTTATGACCCTCTGTCCCTGGTAGTGTCCTCCCATGGCTTTCTTTGGTGTGTGCATGGAGAGGGCACTAATCTCATCATAGGGGCCCCACCCTCATGTCCTCATCCAATCCTAATCACCTCCCAAAGGCTCCACCTCCAAACATCATCACTTTGGGGAATTAGGGCTTCAATATGTGAATTTAGTGGGTGAGGGGGTAGGTCACAAACGTTTAGTCCAGAGCACTGTGTCTGTTCCTAGAAAGGATTTGGGACATTGTGACTGAGCTCTGCTATGCAGAAAAGGATTTGGGCCTGAAAATAGTTGTGGCTACTTGGTTCTAGATATTTGGACCAGACAGTACTCTCACTGTGTCTTACCTCAACATGGAATTTTCCGAGACATTGCCTGCTGGAGAGTTCTTGGCCCCAGGTGGAGTTGCATCCCAGTGGCCATTTGCACAGTGGGTCTTGGTGAGGGGACTGAGTGGTTGTGGGAGCTGCTCCTACCCAGCATTGATTCGGGCAAGTGACACATTGTTAGTGTGTAGGAGGAGGTGCCCCTTGTCCTGCAGGTTAGTTAGAAATCATTCTGAAGGCAGCCAGTTCTTCTCAATAGGAAATTGGAATCTGTGTTTTTAAGGTACCATCAGCTTGTGTCTTCTGAATTTTGGCAGCTTCTTACAATGGTCTTTAAGCAACAGGAGCAGCTTAAGATTCATGCTGATGTCAGGCTGCTCTTGTCTGCAGTCCCGCCTTACTGTGTTCTTATCTGTGCGTCTTGCCAGGTGTCGTCATTTCTGTACTGGCTGTGCTTGGTTCAGGAACAATTGGACCCAGCGCAGACCTGCTTCCATACTTCTTAGGGTGTCCAGGGAGCCAAAGGCCCGCAGTTTGGAAGAGGACTGTTGGTTCATCCTTTGAAAGGGCCAAGGAGCAAACTAGAGACTTGCCTGTCAGGAGCTGATAAATGTTAGGGAGAGAAGAGGAGCTGTCAGGATGTTCTCAGGAAGCAAAAGGCTTGAACCTTTGTCAACTCGAAACAGTTGACCAGGTGGCCCTGGGTATGGAGTTACCGCATTCTAGCTGAGGGCCTGAGAGTGTGAAGACTGCTCCTGGGCCATCATCCCAACACCAGGACTCCCACTGGGTGGCTTAAAATGACCGGAAGTGCATTCCCTCCCAGCTCTGGAGACCAGAAGTCCAAAGTCATGGTCTGCAGGTGCGGGGCAGCACTCCCTCCAAAGGCTCTAGGGGAGGATCCTTCCTTGTTTCTTCCAGCTCCTGGGGGCCCTTGGCAATCCTTGGCTTGTGGATGCGTCACTCAACCTCTGCCTCTCTGTTCCCATGGCATTCTCCTTACAGTGTCTGTGTCCAAATTCCCCTCTTCTTATGAGGATGTTTTTCATCGGATTAGGGCCTGTCTTGCTCTAATTGTGAACTCATCTTTTGCATCCTCCAAGATTCTACTTCAAATAAGTTCACATTATAGGTTCCAGAGGTAAGGACATGGAGATATCTTGGGGGAGACAATTGATCCCACTACATGCCCCCCCAACCCCGTCATTGGCAAAACGTTGGCTTTCCACCCCACCTTGGATCCAGGTCCCGCACCGATGTGTGATAAACCCAGGCTCTGCACCGTGAGACAAGTTGTTTGTGAAGCGATGTGAGCGTGGAGACATTCTGGGTGCTGTGGGGCTTCCTGTGGGAGGTCTGTGTGCCCTCTGTGTCTCCACGTTCCTCCCAGGCCCTCCCGCTCAGAGTCCAGTGTGCACACAGGGGCTTACAGGAAAGTATGCTTGATAGTGGGCAGGTGTTTCTGCACCTCCTGATGCACCGAAGTCAGGCCTGGAAACGGAGTCGCCTCTAGAACTGGTGCCTTGAAAGGGGAGAAGGCCCTCTGTGGTGAGGACAGAGATGAGTTGACACCTCATGAGACTTTGTCTACTTGGTGTGTAAATGGTCTTACTATTAGTAAATAGTAGTGATAGTCCTACTGTAGGTAGTTGGTATGGAAATCAGTTTCTGAAATTTTCTTTAAGAGATGGCAGGCACTGTGGTTTATCAGAATGGAAAAATGACACTGGGAAGACAGAGGCTCATCACCAGTGTGAGGAATGTAGATGTCCCATTAGTCTGCATCTCACAACAGATCATCCAATGGCATGAATAGTGAGGCCGTATTTCTGCAACACGATGAGCTTTTAAATTTATGCAAGGACTCTGAAGGCGTTTCTGCTGTGGGTGCACCCTGCTGTAGGAGACGCCTGGCCTGCTTTTCCCCAGGGAAGCCTCTGGTCTGCTGATTGCTTTTCTGATCGCTCGTGCAGTCTAGCTTGAAGAGTTTGAAGACTGGTGCATCCTATTTTAAAACCACTCTTTCCCATTCCAGTTAGGAGGGAATGTGAGTTGACATCCATGTCACCCGGTAAATCACAGACATTTATAAAGTGGTACTATATTAATGCTTCCTACGGAGTTGAACTCAGTAGGACATATGCATTGCCTTTTTTTAGTTTTCCCTTCGGCCCATCACAGTGAATGCAACAATAGTTTTTGCTGCCATGTGCAGTGAGTTTCCCGAGTTAAAAAATGGTCAGAGCTGCAAGAACACTGACCGTCCCAGGACAGTGTGAGGAAGCAGCCCTGAGCACAGGCTTGCACAGTCTCTGCCCTGCGGGGTGGTGGCCACTTTGTCCACATTGTCAGTTGGGACCATAGCTGGCAGCATTCACCTCCATGGTTGGACTGCCCAGCTCGCCGCCGTCACGAAGCGTGATGGCAGCACACCCTCTGATGATAGGCTGGCACACCCTCTCCCTTCCCAGGGTCTGAACGGGGCTATAGTGATATGATGTATCACTTACAGACACAATTAAAATAAACATTTTATTTTCTTCCCGCTCTGTCTCACCTACTCCCCACCCACCCACCTCTTCGAGAAGCTAGAGGTCTGGACCCCTGGGAAAAAGTGGAGGGCCTTAGATTTGACTGTGGCTGAGTTATTAACCCCCCACCCCAAACCCAGCCCCAATCAACTGGGAAGTTTTAAGACACATGGTTAAGATTTGTTCCCAGGAAAGCTGGCCTATCTGGAACGATGGGGGATGAATACCAAGTATCTCCAGACTTCCGTTTCTGCTTTATTCTGTTTTTTAGGTTTTGATTTCCTTTCTCCTAGATTGTGTTTGAGATTCATGCTCTAGTGCTGGAACGAGCCGCAGAGCGTACAGCAGAACCTGCTTTTTATTAACTGCTCGCCACACGGAATCTTTGTGTGCACAGAATCTGGACCTGGCTTCCCTGGGGCATCTTCCCATTGGCTCCGGGCTGTAAATCTGGCTTGTGGCTGTTAGCCTGTTAGCTTTGCAAGTTTAGCTTTGCTGGCCATAGGATGCTTTTCTAAAATGTTGCATCAGTTGGCTTGAACCCTGAGGGCGGTGAGAAGTTTCTGTGCTGGGTCTTGTTGAGGAATGATCCCAGAGGAGCCTCGCTTTTTGAGCTCCTTTCTAACCATGTACTAATGGCAATGTGGTTTATGAAAGCATTCAAAATGGAATCCAGGGAAACAGACTAGTGATTCGTCAGAAGGCTTAAAGGCTTACGAATGGTCATTTGTTTTTGGCATCTGCTGTACAAATACATAAAAAAGATTTCAGGCAGGCAGGTCTCCTGGCCAGTTGGTCGTTTGGGAATGCCCTGGGCAGGCATCATTCTGCCAGCGCCTCACTTTTCTATCACAAGGAAGCTGCTCTTCGAAGTAATATCCAGATTTTCAACCTGGTTGTTGATTGTGTTCCCTTAACAAGTTTGATTTAAACATAAACACAAAACAAGGAAGCAACTGTTTCTAGGAGGCCTCAGGATTAGTGGTCTCGTTCCTGACCGCATACTCGATTAAACTGTTAAAAGCAGATCTTGTAAGTGCATTGAGGGGGTTTTGTTGGTTTGCTCTGGGATATTTGGGCTTTTTTCTTTTTATTCTTCTTTTGTATCTACGTGGATTCTTGGTTGGATTTGGAATTTTATATAAAAATATTACAGAAAAGTCCTTGGGTTTCTTGCATTTATTTTAGGTTTCGCACTAGTTTTGCATCATCTCAGCTGGGTATTAAACAGCTTCAGAATTGGTAATGTAGAGAGGAAAACCAGATGCGTGTGCTCCAAAAAACAGTGCGTTTAGATCCAGGATCCCCTTAGTAGGCTGCTCTATATTTGTGTCCTAGACCGTTTTTCTTTTGTCTGAAAATAATTGGCTGTGCTTCTGGAAATGTACAGGTGGGAAATGAAGCCGGGAAGCTAGCTGGCGCCTGCACCCCATCCCTGAGTGCCTCCGGGCGATGTGCTGCCTTTCGGGGAGCCCCATTGTAAGTGCAGCTGCAGGCTCACTGTGGCTGGCAGCCCAGAGGTGCTGCCGCTGGTTACTGGCCTGGGAGCTCACTGCATTCCACTTAGATCTTACTACATTCCAGAGCCTGTTTGGAAGAGGTACCAAACAGAAAGTGAGCAGGAAGAATGAAGAAGTAGCTGAAAGCTCATCTTTGAGAAATGAGTGGGGAGTCACCTAAGTGAGCTTTGTCCCTCAGGAGATGGGGCTGTGGTTGGATGAGGAGGAGGCAGGCTTAGTGTCGGGTGCCCATCCTCTCTCCCAGCGCTCAGAGTCAAGGCGTTGGAGCCGGGGTAGCACAGGGCTCTCGCTGAGGACTCATGGTGAGGTCCCCCCGGCAGGTTTGTTCTGCAGGGTCTGGAGTAGAAGGAAGGAGGAAAATGATAACTAAGTGGCTGGAAAGTCTTTTTCTCCAGTGGTGTCCACGTTAAATGTTTAACTCCTTTCTGGGTCACTTAGCAAAACCAAGGCAAAGTGAAACATTTTAAAGGCATAGCATTTTGAATGAATTCCCAGTGGAGAACCTTTTCCTGTTTTTATTTTCATTTATCATCTAGGCTGGTAATGTGCCTACCTTTGCTATTATAATGCTGCACATTTAGATTCTGAGGTTTCTGACATTATAATTCTTAATATTTAATCAGCTGTGTAGATCATGTGAAAAGTCACTTTACTGGCAGTGCTGACAGGGAAAAGCTCTCTCAGGACGCCATAAAATGCCTTCGGTTTGGAGCGGGTAGGGTGGCTCGTCGCCAAAACCAGAGTACAGGCAGAACCTCCTCGGAAATAAGTTCCATGATTTTATAAGTTTCCTTAAAAAATGGTTGTATGATTTGACCTTAAATTCACTAATTAAGCGATCTTTTAAAATAGACATCATCACAAACCCGTGACTGGATTAAAATACCTAACATTTTAGCTTAGTATTTGAAAACTTCGCCTACATTTTAAGTTCAGTCCAGGGTCTGGCGGGCCAGGGCTGAGTCAGGGCAGCCACAGTCCATTGCAGCCTGTGCCCCGCCCCTTTTTCACCCACCGAAAGGGCAGATGGCTTGTGTGGTTTTGAGAACTTCCTACCATGTCTATTGCCTTTCGTCTTTTCCTCATTTTGATTTTTCCTAGTTGCTGTAGGGCAGCATTGTCGCCCAGCACAACCTCGACCTGAACCACAGACCTCCACAAAGGCCCACTTTACTTTTTCCTCAGGTTGGCCACTGGGAATAAACCACATTTGACACAAGCCAGCCAGACATGAGGTTACCCAAGTGGGGGCTGGCAACAAGAACATCACATGGACATTCCTGCGTGGGCCTAGTTCACGAAAGGTTCACAGATGCATGTAAGCAGGAATAAGTCTGCTAACTAAGAGATGCAGGTGCAAATGCAGTGAGCACTGTGCCAGGCTCTAAATCAGCTGGTCACCTACTCTCGGCTGTTCTGGTCTCAATCTTAGACTTGAAATAGGGTCTTATGGGACAAAGGGCCAGCTAATGATATATTGTCAGGTCAGTGTTTATGCGGTGGCTTCTATGCTGCACTAGAGATTTTGAATCTCTAGAATCCCAAGAACATAGCTGTACATTCAGCAGCACAAAGAATTGACAGTTTGCAGAAATGTTTTGAAGATGGGGGATGAGGGCAAAAACAGTATAGAATCCTTGAATCATTGCAGTTCAGTCATTAACTGCAGACTTAAAGACCAGGGTACAGCAAACTGGGGAGAGAAGATAAGGAACTGGTGGCCTCTTCTGTGTCCTGAACAAGTTGCATGATCCTGCAGAGACCCCACCAGGTCCCAGTGCCATGTTCTCACCCAGCGTTGAGCATTGACAAGAGCAGTGGAAGCCTTGTGTCCATTCCTGGGCTGGCAGAGTGTGGTCACACATTGGATTTTATTTGCTGGGTTGAGGGCCATGCTTATAGTCACTCCAAAAAGGAGCAAAGGGACCAAAGACAAGCTGGCCACTGCCGAACAACAGTGGGGTCTCTAGATGGGCCTACCAAAGGCCAGGGTCTCACCTGCCCTGGCCTCTCCAGGCCTCCTGGCCAATCTGGAAGAACTGTGTTCTTTCTAACCAGTTGAATGACCTGGCCATGAAATGCCAGACGGAATTAACTCAAGCCTTCAGCCCTCTTGGTATTAGAAGAGCCTTAGAAGCTCTGCTTGGCGCTGAGCCCCTCTTTCCTCTCTGTAACACCCCCAGCCTCTGTTGGTCTCCTCCTTTGCCATCTCTGGGCCTTCTCATTCTCTCTGCCTGAGACACTCCTCCCTCCCATCCCTCCCCTTCAGATGCAGGCCAACCCCACCTCTCCTCAGAACTTACCTGAGTCTTCACAGCGAGACCTGGACAGGACCTATTTCTACTCCTGTACATAGTAGGTCCTTACATCTCTGAGTTTGATTTTCTGGAGAGAAGGAGTTCATGTGGAGGGCTGCCGCCCGGGAGGGAATGTGGGAGGGCAGGGCAGGGAGCAGCAGGCCCTGGGCCGGGCAGGACCGGGGCCAGAGGCCCGACACCTAGTCAGGGCTGCCGAGCGGCTCCAGGCCCTGCGGGTCAGTAGGTACTGGAGAGCATGCGGCACAGGGCTGCTGTTTGCTGCATTTGTTCTTAAGAGAGAGTCAAGCTAATTTAAGATGATTTAGATACTAAATTAAAATTCAAAGAAAAGCAAACATCCGTTGCATTAGTTTGGACAGCATAGGATGTACCATTTGCTTCCATTAGCCGCTCACTGTAATCTTGCAATTGAACATGTCTGTGGTTGGCACATCCACATCGTGACCAAGTCACTGTGCTCCTAACAGTTCTTATAATGTGTGTGCGTGTGACCTTTTGGGGGTGCTTTGCAGAGCACACGGGCAGGTGTTCTCGTCCACTCACTGGTGGCCGGCCCTGATGTGAGAGTGGTGGTTGGGCTCAGAGACTTCGACAGGTGTAGCTGTTCCCCGGCTCCTTGTGGGAATCTGGATTTGTCTCATCCCAAGATCCGAGAATACAAAGGTTCTTGTACAGCTGGCTCAGTCTGGTGAAGAGGTCCAAGGACGGAGCGTGTGGTAGTGGAGGCACAGAGAGGCCCACAGCCCGGGGCAGGAGTGAGGTGCGGCGAGCGGCGTCTGGTCTGGAGGCCTGGCCGTGGGGTGGAGTGGGCCGTCGGCGCAGGCCTGGCTCCTGTGGCCTGCCCTCCTGTCCCCCTGGCCTGTGCGCTCTGCGCTCCTCTCCACTCACACCTCGGCGGGTGTTGTAAGAAAGTCCTCCCCGCATGCCCTCTGGTTTACCAGAGTGTCTTTTTAACTCTTAACCGCTCTCACCCACTTAACCTTTTCTTCTGAAACTTACCATTTGAGTCTCCCAAGCTTTGCCCTGGAACTGTCTGGCTCAGGAATGGCCACATCAACTCCTTAGGTAGACATGAGCAGAACCTGTGTGAAAACGCGCACACATTTCCGTGTTCCTGTGCCCCTCACGACCAATCCTGTCTGACGGACCCGTCGACGCACCAGCCTGTTTTCTAACCTGCTTCTCATTATTAGTCTTTCTCATCCTCATTATCTTCATTTTTGTTTATTTAACAAATATTTATTGACTGTCAGGTATGGTCTTAGACGCTGGGAATTTGGCAGTGAACAAAACAGATGGAACAGACGCCCCACCCCACTACCACCCTGTGCCATCCTGGAGCACCTATGAGAGAGAGAGAGAGAGAGAATTTGGAGTGGGGGTAGCAAGTATGAACAAATACTGGAGCAAGATGCAGTGTGTGCCTGGAGGTGGCCAGGGCTCCAGAGAGGGTCACAGTGGGCCTGTACGAATCCCGGGGTCCCCTCAGCTGGCCTCTCTTGGAGGATGGGAAGAAGGTCAGCAGTGGAGTGGGAGGCAGGGTCAACCAGGCTGGACACAAGGGCAGGCCACCAGGCACGGGGCAGCTGAGCATGGGTGGGTCTGCACTGGGGCCTGCCGACATGGCTTGGGGTGTGCACAGGCAAGTCACCCACTCTCGCCTGCCCTGTGAGTCTCACAGTTTGACCATGACCTGGAGCTCAACCCCACCTGCAGTCACCTGAACGACTGATCCTGGGGTGTCCTCTTCCTTATATGTGGCAGAGCCTTGAGGTGTTATATGGATGGTAACAGTTGGAGCAGACCCATCAGTTCAGTTTGCTCAGTCAAGGTTACGTAACATCTTAACCTGTGATTTTTTAGTAGGCTTTGATGGTTTTGCCCTTCACACCAAAAAAAGTAAAACCACTTGCCCTCCCCTCTGACGGACAGAGGCTCCTAAAACACATCCATGACTAAATACAGCTTCGTGTCTCTTTCTTCAGATCCCAGCTGGTTTTTCTGCATTAGAGTCCTTTGACCTTCTATCTGTGCTGGGGGTTTGTGGAGTAGTCTCCCTGGGCCAAAGTCAAGGTGCTCCAAGGTTCCCCCGGAGGCTCCAGGGGAGAATCGATTTGCTTGCCTTTTCCAGCTTCCAGAGGCGCTCCATTCCTTGTCTCAGGGCCCCTTCCTCTGTCTTCCAAGCCAGCTGTGGCCCCTTTCTCATGTCGCATCCCTCTGCCCCTCTGCAGCTGAGAAAGATTTTCTGTTTTTCAAGACACGCTGGTGACATTGGGCCCATCTGATATTCCGGACACTCTCCCCAGCTTGAGATGATCAACTTAATCCCATCTGCAAAGTGCCTCTTGCCCGTGGCAGGACACACCCATGGGTCTGCCGACAGGCACGTCTTGGGGGCAGTGTTCCTCCCTGCATAGCTGGCTGCCACGAGCATGTGAAACTAGGTTTCTGAGAGCTTTCTGCCATCTTCCACTGTAAAAATTGTACTTACCTGTTTTCCCACTGATGAGTTCCTTGTTAAAGAAATAGGACTCTTGCTGATCAAAACCTTGAATGCCGTTTTAAAACCACAGATTGTGTCTTCGTAAGGACTCCAAGCCTGCCTTTCCTGGGGTGGGCAGTCCTCCTCTTTCTGTGGACCTGCATCTTCTTCGTCAGCTCTGTTGGAGGAGGCAGTGGGCTGGCTGGGAACTGTGGTCATCGTTGCCCCACTGTGCACGGCCCACAGGTCGCCCTGGGAGGTGGTGCTACGGGCATATAATTTAAGGAGGGGTGGGACACAACTCCCAAGTAAAAATTCTCACAACTATGGCAACTCACTGTCATGAATATGAAGCCTCAGAAATCCCCACCCCACACACCCCCATCTTCACCTTCAGGATAGCAAGGCACTAGCCTGCCTTCCAGCCGCTGGAGCACCATGTGGGCTGGGTGGGAAGTGGGCCTGGACGTGGGGGTGCTCAGGAGTAGTGGGGTAACCCAAAGCCTGTCCCTGCAGGCCTTGCCTGGTCCCCACCTCCGGGCCACAATTCAGGGCACTGTCCCTGGTTGTCACGGGTGATTTGTCTGAAACTTGGTGTCACCCCCCTGGGAGTTCTTTCACTGCCCTTCTTCAGTGTCTTCTCCCCTGACCGCCCCTCCTCACCCAGCGGTCTGCTTGACTTGGCGAAGTGAGCGTTGGGTTTTGTAACTCACACACCTGTTTCTACCGTTTCTTAAATTCACTGGTCAGTCCTTGGCAGCTTCTTCATCTCCCCTGACTTGAAATTGCCCCAGGGACTCCCGGAAGAGCTGATGAACATGTCTTGCCTGCAGGTGGAGGATGTGCTGCCATCACCTGTCCCTCCTGGCTGCCCTCCATGCCTCCCCTGCCCGTGAACCTAGAACAGCAGTGACTGCCAGGAGGTCTTCCAGTGCTTTACCTCCTGCTGCACGTCCTGCCGTCTCTCCACCCCAGTGTTCTCAGGTGTGCCTTTGGCCACGTGCCCACCTTCACTCTTTAGAAACTTGAGCTGGTTCATTTTTTCCTGTAAGGCTTAAAAAGCCATCTTTATGTGCAAGATACGGATGTTTGAGGGAGGAGCCTTGTGGGTGTAGTGAAACAACCTGATTGTGCACATATACATCCACACCTGCTCACACTGCACACGTACAGTTGCCAACCAGATGTCACTCCAGAATGATGCATGAGGCAGATGGACCCCACAGCATGGAGCGCAGTCCCGGGCTGGCCTTGGTTCCCACAGCCACGGTGGAGTCTGCGTGCATGGTGCTCGCTTTTGCACTCGTGTCGGTGACGGTGTTGACAGTGTCTGCTTTCTCTCTCCAGGTGCTGCAGGGGGCCCAGCTGATAGCCGTGGCCTCGTCAGACCCCACTGCTGCAGGGGTGGATGGATCGCCTCTTCAGGGAAGCGATATCCAGGTCCAGTACGTCCAGCTGGCACCAGTGGCTGACCACACTACGGCAGCTCAGGTGGGTCCTGCCTGTGTCTGTGGACAGGTCCTGGGTCGTCTGCAGGTGTGAACACAGCTCGGTCATTTCTAGTTCTTATGCTCTTACTGGGAGGATGGTAGTTACCATTGAAAGATGCATAATTTGGACATACGCACTCATTTGAAATTATACATTTTTTTAAGTGCCTAAAAATGTGTTGGTGAGAAGCTCAATCCTGGTGTAGGTGCCAGTCTTAAACTGATTGTTGAGCTACTCTGCCTTATGCAAATATTTGTCTATACATTCAGAGGCAAAAATTTAGTTCTACTCAATTCTCCTTCATAAGTGAGGGGACCTTGTTCACCTGAGACCTTGCTACTCCTCTGTGTGGGACAGCCCTTGGCCTCCACCCTTTTTCCAGAGGCAGGTTTGGGGGGCACTTGCCTCTGAGCAGCCCTCCGCTTGGGGTGGAAGTGCAGGATGGCCTGGCTCACCGTGGTGCTCGCATTTGGTCCTGGGGGCACTGGGTGGCCAGGTTTCCAGCTTCCCACACCGTATTCTGACGTGGCAGCCTGACAGCCTTGTTGGGCACCCTGCATTTGTAAGGCCCACCTGTGATTGTTATGCACTTAGTCAGCATGTCTGATTGACCGTGAGCACCGACGAGCTTCCCACAGAAGCCTCTCATCATCTGGTTTTGCTGCATTTCCTCCTAAGCTATCCCTTACCCATGCTTTCTCAGGAGCGCTGGGAATTCCGGCATTCACACTCCATTTGGGCACTTTCTAAAGTGCTGGCAGGAGAGGGCTGCTTCTTTAGATATTTGAAGTGTTCATGAAGCTGCCCCACAGTGAGTATGCTTCGTGGAACGAGCGTCATGACCTCTCCTTCAGAGTTCCCTGGGTGTGGGGGACCCAGGCCTGCCCTCTCACCCCCTCGTACCAGCAGGGAGAGCTGGCAGAAGTCTGACAGCCCGAGCCTTTTTAGGGAACAGTGTGAGTAGGTTCTGTCTGGTTGGCTGGTTGTGTTTAGAACAACCAAAATTCTAAAGTTAGTGCGTGTGGTGTTTTACAAGTGCAATCATCGGCCTGGCCCCAGAGGGCAGCCGGTCTGTTGGAACAAAGCACAAGGCCACCGGTGCTGTGGGTGACAAAGATGTGCTTGCTAGTTGCCTGAATTCTCAAACCTCAAAGGCTGTAAGTTTAAATCACTGACCTGACTGCCGAGATCAAGATGAGTGCCAGAGTGATGCAGGGGCTTTTTGTGTCCACGGGAAGCCTGGGGAAGGCCCTGTGTCTGGGGCAGCCTTGGCCTGGGGCGGCCTCAGAGTGCCCTGCCCCCAGGACCCTGTGGGTGTTCCGTTCTAGCCCCTGGGGGTTGGCTCCTGCCCCGCCCTTGGGCTCATTGCACATTCTTCTCTGGGTCTGCTCCTTTCCTTTCTGTGGGCCAGCATTGATGAGCCTCCTGTGTCTTGATGCCATCAGCCTTTGACATTAGATTTAGAGCCCCAAATTTCCAGGTGGTCTCCCTTCCCTCTCACACTCTGCTCTGCACTGTGCTCTCTCCATAGCCCTTGGAGGAAAGGAAATTCTCATTTGGTTCGTTTGCAGCCTCGTGAGGGGGTTGCTGAGGAATGGGGCTCCATGGAGCCAAGTAGGTTGCCCAAGGTGACCCTGGTGGCCAGCTGGGTGAACTCAGCAGTCCTGTGAGGACTTAAAATCTTAGTCTTCTGATTCCCAGTGAGGCCCCAGTTGGCCCAGAGTTTGGGAAGGTGTGTCTTGAAGGAGCCAAGCTTTCGACCCCTCCAGCCACTCCCACAGTCCAGGCCCGTCCCACTCTGGGGGTTGGGCCTTCACACAGCAGGGACCCTTGAGGCTCCTTCCGCTCTGGACACTGAGCGAAAAGGATGAGACGTGGCCTGGAGCCAGGGAGGGGTGTGCATGTGTGGGAAGATGAATTCGCCCTGACCAGCTTTTTGCCTGACCTCCACATTGTTGTGAAAGGATTGTGTGTAAAGGCAGTTGGCTCACCGCCACTGGGCAGGCACAGAAGGTCACACGGTGTGGGCGCTCCAGGTCTGGGTCTGTGTGCTGGGTCATCTTACTGGATGGTAGGCTTGTGGTCGTTGTGCAGATTCCAGAACTGAGGAAAGCTATGTCCATCTTAGCCCCCTGCCACTGTGGCTGCCTGTTAGTGTTCTTTGTGCCGACTCACACCTGGCAGGTCTCGAGACCCACCGAGTTAGGACAAATAGCAACAGAGCAGAGAATGAGACACATGCTTCTGCCTGGCCTGAAGCCTCTCTCCTCCCTCCCTCTGCCTGCAGCTACCAGCACTGTCTAATGCACTCTTCCTTGTCCAGAAACTTGGAGGAAGCCCTCACCCCTGTTGGCGTCAGAGGGCAACCCTTTTTCATTGCTCTCGCCCAGCCACTCTGCGGGCTCTGTACACAGTACCGATGATGCCTGTGCCGAGTCCTTCCTCTGAAACGGGGAGGCCTCTGCTTCAAGGAGGCACTGTGCTGAGTGCGTGTATAGCATTTCAGAAGTGCAGCCTAAACTGCAACAGGAGTCGTGGCTCCAGCCCCCGTATCCAGGAACTTCTGCCTTTCAGTCTTTGTGACTTTCTTTGTCTCCTACTTTTGGCCGCCATGCCAGGCCCCTCCAGCTAAATTTCTAGCCAGGGAAGTCAGGAAGCCCACCTCTGAGAATCTAGTCTTTGATATTGCCTTTGACAGACGGCTTACGGGATCCTGAAAATCCCCAAATCTCCATTCGAGGTCCACTTCTGCATGGTCAAAATTGATGATTGGTGACTTATTTCAAGATTGTATTTTTCCCTTTAATGTACCTTAAAATTGTGAATATGCATTTAAAATCCTCTTAATATCTGAAACTCATTGTTTAGAACTTACATCTTTTTAAAAAATATTTATTTTTAGAGAGATGGGAAGGGAGGGAGAGAAACATCAATGTGTGGTTGCCTCTCATGTGCCCTCCACTGCGGACCTGGCCCACAACCCAGGCATGTGCCCTGACTGGGAATTGAACCAGTGACCCTTTGGTTCGCAGGCTGGCGCTCAACACTGAGCCACACCAGCCAGGGCCAGAACTAATGTCTTTAAAGCGAGAAAGGTAGTTATCCCTAAAATGCTTTTATGGAACAGTTTTCATAAGAAAGACAAAATGGTAACTGAAATTCTAGGCAAATAGGTTAGGTTAATGATGTTTTAACCACTTCAAGAGTATTTCCCAGTGACAGTAGCAGATGGGAATAGGAAATCAGCACCACAGGCTTTAGGGAGGCTTGTGTGGGAGGGTCGGGCAGGACCTGGGCAAGCAGAAGGCCCCACAAGGAGGGACCACAGTCTGGGTTCGTCAGAGCTGCTGCTGGCGGCTCAGGTTCTGGGACAGTCATCGCTCAAGGCAGGGGTGAACTGAGGACCCTCCCAGCTCTGCTGCATGTTTGCTGTATGCGTGGAAGCCACTGGTGTTTGTGATCAGTGAGTGTCCTGGACTTGAGTTGGTGGGTACTTTTATAGAAAAGCCCTCCTCTCTCCCCTCTTGTAGACGGCTGAGACGCTGCAGCCCACCCTGCAGCCTGAAATGCAGCTTGAGCACGGAGCCATCCAGATCCAGTGATGCAGGACAGGCTGCCCGACCACGACAGGACCCAAGATGGCGCTGTCGCCGCTCTCAGTGCTGGCTGCAGCCAACCTCTCAGTTCTACAGGCGCCCTGACCCCATGGCTTCGCACGGAGGTGACTGCACGTACTCTGTCAAAGTGCATCCTGAGCCTCGTCCACAGGGGATAGTGTCCCGATAAATAAACAGATGATAGCAACGACCGCCGCCCCTGGCAGAAGACCCCCTTCGTTTGAGTCACACTGTCGGCATCTGGAGAAAGAGTGGGGAAGCGCAGTGTGGATTGCGTTAAGTACATGCAGAAAATCAAGAACCACAATATTTTTCTCTGTTTAAACAGCTTTTTTTAATTTGCTATGGTGTTTATAACAAAAAAGAAAATTGAAAAAAAATGGAGTAGCAGAAGCCTTTTGCTGTGTGCTCTGTTCAGTGTAATGAAAATAGGTATTTGCAAAGACAACTAACGATTTTGATGGAAATATTGCTTACCTACTTTTCTAGGGGAAATGCTCTCAACACTGTAATTAAGCATTTCTAATGAAATAAAATGTATTTATGACCACAGCAGCTTTATTGTTATTTCCTTTTAAGAGATGGTTTACCAAGGCCAGCCTTTCTCCGGGTGGGTACTCAGGGGTCACCCAATAAGCCCTTTCAGTTGTGCTGACAGTACTTGCGGGGTCCTTGCAAAGGAACGGTTGCAGGTCTTTCTGTTGGCCCATGTAACGGGCTGGAGCGTCAACTCCCCCAAACGCAGAACATTGCCTGATGGAGCGTCCCCTTGGACGCAGGAGTGGGAGCCTGCTTCAGCATTGCAGGTGCTGTCGAATGACAACGACCTTCTCCAGCTCCAGAAAGTTTCAGCTCCGGGGCTTCTGAGAGAACGTCCTGCCCAGAGGAGCCTCCCTCATTGTCTAGAGTGAAGGAACAAAGGCAGGGAAAACTGTTCCGAACACAAACGCAGAGCGGGTCTGCTTTACACATGACCAGCATGTGGGGCCTGCTGCTGTCACACCGTTCAGGCAGTCACATTTGTGGGGTGTGGGAGAGGCCCACAGCAAAACTGCATTCACTGGCTTAGACCGTGATTGCTCGATGCTTTTTCTGGGAAGCACTCAAAATCGCCATTCCAAACAGTCGTATCTCTTCCTGTTCCGTCCTATGAGGGTTCCTTGGCTGAGTGGCTTATACCAGGGCATACTGAGGGGTGGGGGGGCAGCTCCCCACAGTGGGACAGCATGTCACATTCCATGCCTCTGTTCGTCCTCCAACAACGGGCATTGCGACGTGAAGACTCAGGACCTCCCCAGACAGTCACCTGAGAGCGGTTGTTCTCAAGGAGATGGAAATGGGAAGAAAGATCAGTCACACTGCTGGAAAGAGAACGTCTAACTAACATCTGTCTGGAATCCCAGATGGAGGAAGTGGAGACAACAGAAAAAAAGATGACATTTAAAGGATTTAGGAAGAAGAACAGATCCCACATAGAAATAAAAATAAGTCCATGCCTGGACACACACGCCTGGACATTAAAGATCAAAATAATTCTGAAAGCAGCCAGAGAAAAAGGCCAGACCACTGACAATGGAATGAAAGAATCACAGCAGACTTTTCGATAACCACTGGAAGTCAGAAGCAGAGGGTAGTACCAATGAGGCGTTGAAGGAAAAAAATTCTCTACACAGAACTGGGTTTGTGGTTCAAGAATGCCAGTGATAAACATCATTTGATCCATCAGTTCCACTCCTGGGTATACACTTAAGAGAATTTAAACCATATGTCCATGTGTGAACTTGTACATAAATATTCATAGCATAGCAGCACTATTCACAGTGGCCAGAAAATGGAAAGAACCAGGTGTCCATCGAAGGATGAATGGATAAACAAAATGTGGCCCATTCATACAATGGAATATTATTCGGCCATAAAAAGAAGTGAAGCACTAACATATAACGAGCGAACCTTGAAAACATCATTCTGAGTGAAAGCAGCCACATATAATTGGCTGCATATTATATGATCCTGTTCATAGGAAATGTTCACAATAGACAAATCTGTGGAGACGGACAGCAGCAGATTAGTGGTTGCCGGGCCGAAGGGAGGGGGAACTAGGGATGTGGGATTTCTTCGTCAGGTGATGAAGGTGTTTTGGTAATGTCAGCACAACTCTTTAAACTAGTTAAACATCACTGAATTGCACTGAAGAGGGTGAATTTTTTGGCATGTAAATTATATCTGGAAGTTATTAAAAATTGAGCAACATTTTAAAAAATGAATAAACAAAAATGAGGATGATACCTGCAGATGATTTCTCAAGAAGAAGGTGTAAAGAGTTCATCAAGAGGAGAAATGTGGATTCTGGGAGGAGGTTCTGAGCAAGCGGCAGAGTGAACAAATAGGACAGTAAAGACACGGCTGTGTCTATGTGCTCAGTATAAAACTGTCTCACTGAAGTTGGCAGAAACAAAATATTGGAAAACATTACTTTGTAAGTTGGGATGGCCTGGAAAGAAGTTAAATTGTTTTAAAGCTCTCTTTTATTGCTCTGGAAAAAAAGTATCAAGATACTGTGCAATTTGAAGATGTGAAATTCAGTATCTGTGACAAACATTTAAGAAGCAGTATATAAACAGTCAGTAAGGAGTGGGGTACTTCAACTCTGTGATTAAGGAACTTGACCTACTTGGCGTGTAGAACACTGCACCCAGCAGTCAGGAGCACGTGTGCTCTTTGGAACTGTGTCAAAGTTGGCCACGGGCCAGGCCATAAAGGTCAAATAAATCAAAATGGGAAGTGTTTTTAATGGACAATTAAGTATGACAAAGGGACTTAACGAAACTCATGGGATCCTTCAGTTATATTCCCATATTGGGACTACTGGATCACATGGTAGTTGTTTTTAATACCCAGACTTTCCCATTGTGGTGGGGCCCATTTACAGTCCCACCAACAGTGCACAAGGGTTTCCTTAACTCCACCTCCCTGTCAGCACTTACTGTCACTTGCCTTTTCAATAATAGCCACTCCAGCCGTGTAAGGTGATATCTAGTGCTATTGATTTGTATCTCTCTGATGAATAGTGATGTTGAGCATCTTTTCATGTACCTGTTGGCCATGTTCGTCTTATTTGGAAAAATGTTTATTCATTTCTTCTCGGTTTTTAATTGGATTGTTTGGGTGTTTTTGTTTGTTTTGCTAGAGCTGTGTGAGCTCCTTATTTATTTGGATATAACCTGTTATCAGATAGATAGCTTGTAAATATTTTCTCCCATTTTGTAGGCTGCATTTTCACTTCGCTGATTATTTCTTTTGCTCTGCACAACCTTTTTATTTTGGTGTAATCTCACTTGAATATTTTTACTTTTGTTGCTTGTACGTACATTAGGTGTGATATCCAAAAAAAAAAAACCTGTTGCTTTAACCAATGTCAAAGATCTTTTTCTCTTTGTATTCCTCTAAGATTTTTGTATTTCCATCTTTAATCTACTTGAGGTTAATTTTTTGTGAATGTTTTTAAGATAGGGAGTCCAATTGCATTCTTTTGCACATGAATATCCAGTTTTTCCAGCAGTGCGAGAGACTGTTCTTTCCTCATTGAATATTTTTTGTTCCCTTGTCAAATATTAGTTTGTATATGTGTGGGTTTATTTCTGGGCTCTTGGGTTTTTTTTTTATTGTTCTATGTGTCTGTTTTTATGCCTCCAGCTTTGTTCTTCTTTCTCAAGATTGCTTTGGCTACTTGGGTTCTTTTTTGGTTCCATTGAGAATTTTAGGGTTGTTTATTTCTATGCAAGATGCCATTAGAATTTTGATAGGGACTGCCTTGAATCTGTAGATGGTTTTGGGTAATATGAACATTTTAACAATATTTTTTCCATGAACATGGGATATTTTTCCATTTATTTCTCTTTAATTTTGTTCATCAATGCCTTATAAATTTCAGTGTGCAACTTTCACCTCCTTGGTTAAATTTATTCCTAAATATTTCATTGTTTTTTTATGCCGTTGTACGTGGAATTGTTTTATTTCTTTTCAGGTAGTTTGTTATTGGCGTATAGAAATGCAACTGATTTTTGTATACTGGTGTTGTATCCTACCACCATACTGAATTTGTTCATTAATATTACCATTTGGCGGGGGGAGACTTTGGGATTTTCTCTATATCAGATCATAGCATCTACAAACAGATAGTTGAATGTCTGTCTTTCTGACTTGGATTTCTTTTCCTTTCCTTTCCTGCGTGTCCTGGCATGGGTTTCCAGTGTCATGTGGAATAGAAGTGGCAAGAGTGGGCACCCTTGTCTTGTTTCTGATCTTAGAGGAAAAGCTCGTTGTCATACACTATTGAGTATGTTAGCTTTCAGCTTGTCATATATGGCCCTTATTATGTTGAAGTATGGTCCTTCTGTACCCTATTCGTTGAGTTTTTATCATGATGTTGTATTTTGTCAAATGCTTCTTCTGCATCTATTGAGATGATCATATGATATTTATTTTTCATTTTATTAATGTGGTGTGTCACATTTATTAATATGCATATGTCAAATCATCTTTGTATCATAGGGAAAAAATCCCACTTGATCATAGTGCATTATTGTACTTTTAACGTGCTGTTGAATTCGGTTTGCTAGTATTTTATTGAGAATTTTTTCATCTATATTCATCAGGAATAGCACCTTGTAGTATCCTCACCTGTCTTTGGTATCAGAGTAATGCTAACCTTGTAAAACGAGTTTGGGAGTGTTCCCTCCTCTTTAATTTGCTGGAAGAGTTTGAGAAGGACTGACCTTATTTCTCCTTTAAATGGCTGGTAGACTTCACCAGTGAAGCCATCTGGTCTTGGGCTTCTCTGTGTTGGGAGGTTTCTGATTACTGTTTAATCTCCTTATTCATTAATGGTCTCTTCAGATTTTCTATTTCTTCTTGATTCAGTCTTGTTTCTAGGAATTTTCCATCCATTTCTTCTAGGTTATCCAGTTTATTGATGTATGATTATTCATAGTCTTCTCTTAAGACCTGGTATTTCTGTGGAATCAACTGTGATGTCTTCTCTCATTTCTGATTTTATTTATTGAGTCTTCTCTCTTTTGTTCCTAATCTAGCTAAAGGTTTGTCAGTTGTGTTTATCTTTTTAGAAACCAGAACTGTGAGCTGTATATACATTTATAGTTGTTATATCCTCTTGCTGAACTGACCCCTTTATCATTATATAAGTACCTTTGTCTCGTTACAGTTGTTGACTTAAAGTTTATTTTTTACATAAGCATAGTTACCCCTGCTGTCTTTCATTTTCCACTTTCATTGAATATCTTCCATTCCTTCCCCTTGAGCCTACGTGTGTCCTGAAAACTGAACTAAGTCTCTTTGTGGACAGTATACCTTCGAGGCCTCTTCTTTTTCATCCATTCAGCCACTTGATGCTTTTTTTGATTGGAGATTTTAATCTGTTCACACATAAAGCAGTTTTTGATAGGTAACGACAGTGCCATATTATTAATTGTTTTTCGCTGTTGTTTCTTTTTCCTTCTTCTTGCTGTCTTCCTTGGTGAACTGATGACTTTCTGTAGTGGTGTGTTTGGGTTCCCCTAACTTTATCTTTTGTATACCTTCTTTAGGATGTTTCTTTGTGGTTACCATGAGGCCTTACATAAAACATGAATATAACAGGCTTTGTAAAGCTGTAACAACTTTGATCTCAGGCCAAAACCCCGTACTTTTACCCCTTCTGCCCCCAGTTTTATGTTTCTGATGTCATGGTTTACATCATTTTATGTCGTGTGTCTACTGGCAAATTATTATAACTGGTTATTTTTAATACTTTTGTCCTTTAATTTTTTAGTACATTTTATTGATTATGCCATTACAGCTGTCCCATTTTTTTCTCCCATTTATCCTCTTCTGCCCTGCACCAACTGCCCCCACTCCAGCATTCCTCCCCTTAGTCCATGTCCGTGGTTGTATACATAAGTTCTTTGTCTTCTCCATTTCCTACAATATCAACCTCCCCCTGTCCTGTTTATACCTGCAAATTATGCTTCTTATTCCCTGTACCTTTTCCCTCATTCCTCCTCTACCCCTTCCCCACTGATAGCCCTCCATTTGATCTCCATTTCTGTGATTCTTTTCCTGTTCTATTGTTTGCTTAGTTTGTTTTTGTTTTTGTTTTTTTTAGGTTCAGTTGTTGATAGTTGTGAGTTTGTTGTCATTTTACTGTTCATAGTTTTGATCTTCCTCTTCTTAGATAAGTCCCTTTAACATTTCACATAATAAGGGCTTGGTGATAATGAACTCCTTTAACTTGACCTCATCTGGGAAACACTTTATCTGCCCATCCATTCTAAATGAAAGCTTCGCTAGATAATCTTGGATGTAGGTCCTTGCCTTTCATGACTTCAGATACTTCTTTCCAGCCCCTTCTTGCCTGCAAGGTTTCTTTTGAGAAATCAGCTGACAGTCTTATGGGATTTCCTTTGTAGGGAACTGTCTCCTTTTCTCTTGCTGCTTTTAAGATTCTTACCTTACCTTTAATCTTGGCTAATGTAATTATGATGTGTCTTGGGCTATTTCTCCTAAGGTCCAATTTCTTTGGGATTCTCTGAGCTTCCTGGACTTACATGTCTATTTCCTTTGCCAAATTGGGGCAGTTCTCCTTCATTACTTTTTCAAATAAGTTTTCAGTTTCTTGGTCTTCCTCTTCTCCTTCTGGCACCCCTATGATTCAGATGTTGGAACGTTTAAAGTTGTCCTGGAGGTTCATAAGCCTCTCCTGTTTTTTTAATTCTTGTTTCTTCATTCTGTTCTGGTTGAATGTTTATTTCTTCCTTCTGCTCCAAATCATTGATTTTAGCCCCAGTTTCCTTCCCTTTATTTATTTTCTTTATTTCACTTTGCAGAACCTTCACTTCTTCCTCTGTTTTTGCATCCATGCTCAACCAATTCTGTGAGCATCCTGATTACCAGTGTTTTGAACTGTGCATCTGATAGGTTGGCTATCTCTTCATTGCTAAGTTCTTTTTCTGGAGTTTTGATCTGTCCTTTCATTTGAGCCATATTTCTTTGTCTCAGCGTACCTGTTATGTTGTAAGGGCAAAGCTTTAGGTGTTCACCAGAGTAGAACAACCCACTTTGCTGTGTTGTAGCACTGTATGTGAGAGAAGTGTCAGACAGGGAGCCATGCCTCTTGCTTGGCTCTCGCCCCACTTTCAGTCATTTCCCCTGCTACCCACAAGTGAATTGGGCTCCTCTGGTGCTCATTCTGGGGTAGGTGGGTTTGTGTATGTTCTAGGACCCTGTGGGTCCTTCCAATGGACTCTCCTGTGAGACTGGGAGTTTCTCCCACCACCACAAACCCCACAGATTTTTACAGCCAGAGGTTCTGAGGCTTTAGTTTCCTGCATTGGAGCCCTGGGTTGTGCGGTCTCTCACTTCCCCCAGTTTTTCCTCCCAGTTTACCTGCACGCGAATGTGGGACCGCCCAGCCCACCAGCTGCCACCTCACCCTTTCAGTCTGCCAGCCGCAGCCTTGCCGTGCATCCTCTTCACCAGGGCTGCCTGTCTCCACCCTTCCTACTTGTACGGACGAATGTTTTTTCTTTAACACCTTGGTGGTTGGATTTCCATGCAGTTCAATTTTATGACAGTTCTGTTTGTGTTTTGTTTTTAAATTGGTTGTTGCCCTTCTTTTGGTTGTGGTCCTTCTTTTAGTTGTGCGAGGAAGCAAAGCATATCTATCAATGCCTCCATCTTGGCCAGAATTTGTCCTTTAATTTTTTATACTAGAGTTAAGTGATTAACACACCATCTTATTAAGAGTATTACAGTATTCTCATTTTGACTCTACTTAACCTTTACCAATGTAAACTTTTTATTTTCATCTGTTTTTATGTTACTAATTAGTGTCCTTTCGTTTGAGCTTGAAGAACTCCTTTAGCATTTCTTGTAAGACATGCCTAGTGATGATGAACTCCCTCGGTTTTTGAGTAGGAAAGTCTTTATCTCTCTCTTTCATTTCTGAAGGACAACTTTGCTTGGTATTCTTCTGGCAGTATTTCTTTCAGGACTTTGAATACATCATCCCATTGTCTCCTGGCCTCTATAGTTTCTACTGAAAAAACTACTGATAGCCTTCTGGAGGTTCCCTTGTATGTGAGATTTTTTTTCTCTTCCTTCTTTTAAAATTCTGTTGTTGATTTTAGACAGTTTTATTATGATGTATCCTGCTGAAATTCATTTTGGGTTGAAATATGGTGGGGTGGGCAGGAATCTATGAGCTTCATGAACTTGGATATCTAAATGTCTCCCCAGATATGAGAAGTTCCCAGCCATTTTTTAAAAAATAAGCTCTCTTCCCCTTTCTCTCTTCTCCTCTGGGACTCCAGTAATATGTAGTATTTTTTTTTCTTTTAGTATCCCATAATTCATGTGGGGATTTCTTCACTCTTTTTTTCTTCTTTCTCCTCTGATTGGATGGTTCAAATGGTCTGTCTTCTAGTTCACTAATTCTTCTGCTTGATCCAGCCTGTTATTGAAGCTCTCTATCAGATTCATTTCAGATGTCATATTTAACTGCAGGATTTCTGTTTAGTTTTTATTCAACATGGTTTCTGTTTCTTGTTGAACTTCTCATTTTGTTCATGCGTTGTTTTTCTAATTTTATTTAGTTTATCTCTGTTTTCTGGTAGTTCACCGAATTCCTTTATAGGATTATTCTGAATTCTTTTCAGTCATTTCATAGACCTGCATTTCTTGGAGTCAGTCATTGGAGTTTTATTAGCTTTCTTTTGTGGTATCATATTTTCTTGATTATTCAAGATTCTTGGGGACTTCTGTTGGTGTCTGCACATTTGAAAGAGTAGGCACCTTTTCCAGTCTTCACCGACTGGCTATGGCAGGGGCAGTCCTACACCAGTCAGCACATCTAGGAACCTGGGTGGAATTCATGAGCGGTCTCAGCCTGGTACCTGGGTCAGCAGGTGAACAGGCCTGGGGCTTAGGTCCCCAGGGTTGGGCCTGGAACCTGGGCTCACTGGGACACACGTGGCACCTGCGGCTGGCCCCAGAGTCCATGGTGAGGCTGGGCACTCACTTCACTCTCCCTCCCCTTGCAGAGGGTGTCCCTCTCTGTGCCGGGCTGCCAGGTCTAGGGGAGGTAACATGAAACAGTCTTTTCTACCCTCTTCAAAGTGTCCTTTCTCATCTGGGTTTAACCCAGGTGCTGTCATTCCTCACATGGAATCCTTAACTCTTGTGAAGGCATTTTCACATGTGGATAGTTGTTCAAATTAATGCTTCTGGGACAGAATGCGCACCAATAACATCTATACCAGAATTTCACTGAGATCACTCTTCATAGTGCCTATCTTAAAGAAATCATAAGCTATAATTTAAAATTTTGTTACAAGGAAAACTACAGGCTCAGATGATTTCACTGTTAAATGTTTCAAATATTTAAGAAAGAATAGGAATCTATTATAAACTCTTCCACATTGCAAAAAGGAGAGGCTCATATCCTATCTTTTTTCATGAAGCAATATAACCTTGACATCAAAATCTGAGAAGGATGTTACAGAGAAAAGAGAGAGAAAGAAAATTACATACCAGTGTTTCTCTTGAAAATCCTAAACAGTCCTAAGCAAAGTATGAACAAGCTGGATTCAGTGATGTTAAGTGATAATTTATGATATCCAAGTTGGGTTGGCTTCAAGAATGCAAGTTTTGAATCATATTCAAAAAATTTAATCCATGTAACTCACCACATCAACAAAGAAACAAACCATGTGGTCATCTCAGTAAATGCAGCAAAATCATTCGTGCAATTCAACACCCATTCATGATTAAGAGAACTTTTAGCAACTAGGAGTGGAAAGCAACTTCCCTAATCCAATCAAACAACAAATCCATGACAAACATCCCCCATAATTGTGAAATACAAAAAGCTCTGTCCCTGAGGTGGGACCGAGACGAGGCTGCTGCCCAGCGCCACTTCCGTCTGGCACTGCACCATGGATCCCAGCCGGAGAAGGAGATTTAAAGGTACAAGGTTTGAAAACCGGAAGTGAAACTCATTATTTGCAGATGATATGGTTATATAAAAAGAAAACCCAAAGAAATCCAAAAACAAAATATTAATAAGTGAATTTTGCAAGATCCCTGGATTCATGCTCAACATATGAGAATCAATTGTACTTCTAAATATTAGAAACAAACAATAATGATCACTTATAAATGTTTTTATAGCTTCTCAGATACTTCAACTACGTAGAAATAATCTAAAAAATGATACCGGAGACAGAAAGTTGTAAAATGTTACTGAAGAAGTGAAGAAAACCTAAGAAATGGAGTTATAAGGCATGTTCGCAGATTGTATGCCTTAGTACTGTAAAGAGGTCCATTCTTCCCTAAGTGTTGGATCCAGTGCAGTTGCAACTGAAATCCAAGCATGGATTTCTGTAGAAATTGACACAGTTATTCTGTAACGTATTTGAAAATGCAGCGGGCTAAGAATGGCGAAGACAGCGTTGAAGACTTTGAACGGCTTTGGCAGACAGGCGTGCTCT
The DNA here is from genome assembly GCA_039655065.1 of Glossophaga mutica. NCBI lineage: Eukaryota > Metazoa > Chordata > Mammalia > Chiroptera > Phyllostomidae > Glossophaga > Glossophaga mutica. The sequence continues at coordinate 30,998,161 of CM077315.1, forward strand.
CAGCAAGCAAGGCAGCGTGAGTGTGAGAATGGACAGAGGGGAGCAGGCAGGAGAAGGGGCTGGAAACAGACCCCTCGTGCAGCTTCTCTTGGGTGATACGGAGACACCACAGCCCAGTCGGGAAGGACACTGCTGTCAATAGGTAGTTCCCGGTCAGCTAGATACTCATAAAGGAAACAAAGGCTAATCCCCATTTCTCAGCTTACACAAAAATCATTTATGGGGAAAAATGGGAAAGGAACACATAAAACTTCTAGGACATAACTAGGGACATCTCTTCATGACCTTGGAGTTAATAAAGGTTTTTTAAACTGAATACAAAAAAAAAAAAACAAACCAAAAAACTGACTATAAAGAAAAAGATGGATGAATTGGCGTTCATTCCAACTGAGAATTTAGGTTCATCAGAGACAGCATTAAAAGAGGACTGAAAATCAAGCCACAGCGTGGGGTAGATATTTGCTATCCTTTTAGCCAATAGAGGACTTATTTCCATGATATATAAGATAATAAGGCTTATTACCTATAAAGTAATATAGACAGACAACTCTGTGTGTGGATGGACCGAGCCCAGAGGTGCCGCCAGGAAGCCAACAGAAGGGATGGAGACGGAGGAGGGAAAGCAACCCCGATCATTTTCAGAAATGAGGGTTATGACTCTCATTCACCCATCACTGCTGAGTTATCTAAGGATTAATGAATTTGTGTTCCTCCACCCCTCCAAAAAAAAAAAAAAAAAAAAGGAAAAGACATGAACACGTAATCAAGAAAAGATCTCCAAATGGTCAATAAAGATCTGTAAAGGTGTTCAACCTCACTGGTCAAATCAAAACCACCGTGACACACTTCCAGAATCTCTACGATTCAAAGCGCTGACGACACTGTGGGAGGTGAACTATGGAGCCTCCTGTGCGCTATGGGTGGGGATTGGTAGAACCACTGCGGTGGACAGTGGGGCGCCTTCTCCTGCAGTGGGCACACGCCCACGGATCGTGCAGCAGCCCCTCTGGGCTCTCCCTGTCCAACAGCGCATGGGCTTGTGTGCTTCAGAAGGCATGCCAGGACGGCCCCTGCAGCCCGCTTGTGAGCCCCGAAGGGAACGCTCACCACCAGCAGAATGGGCCACTCTTCATGGCCGACTCATTCCTCGGGGCTCAAAACAGCCATGGAAATGAAGAGAGTGCTGCTCCCACAGGCGCACCAATGAGTTGCACAGACATAGTGTGGAAAGAAAGAGGACACCGTTAGGCCTCTTTGTGCCCCTTTCAAACACAGGCCAAACGCTGGCCGGCGTACGGAAGCCTCCACGGAGGAAGAGGCCGTAGTGATGCGGGAGCCCGGTGTCCCTGCGTTTTGTATGTGCGCCCACTTTGGGAGGAGGGGTGCTATGGTTACGCGCTTACCTCTGACATTCTTCAATTCTTTCAAACTTTAAAAAAAAATATTTTAATAAAATACACACACACGGACGGGGGGGAGTTTGCCACCAGCAGACATGCACCAAAAGAAGCTTTGAAGACTACGCTTTTGTCAACGGGAAAGTGATCCCAGATAGAAGAGCTGAGTTGCAGGAAGGACAGGAGAGCAGAGAAAGGGGCAAATGTTCGAATGGTCTAAAAAGCTGACGGTATAAAGGAAATGGTGGAGCCTAAAAACTAGGTTTAGAGTACGAGAGGGGAGCAAGAGCGCAAGTCCCAGACAAAGGCAGGAAATTGCCGATCCGGCCCAAGGCACTGGCGGTGCCTGCGGGTGCTGCCGCAGCCCCTCCGGGCCGGACGGCCGCAGTGCCCCGAGTCCCCCGTGGCTGCCGGACTACCGCACCACCCTCAGGGTGCCCTGCGGGGCAGGAGCGGAGTGTCCGCCCTCGTGCCGTGCCGAGTGTCTGTGATTTTGGACTGCTTTTCTTGAACAGATCCTCTAAAATTACGTAAGCTGCAGGCCACACAAAACCTGGATTTGCCCTCCAGCTCCCTGGTTCCTCAGGCAGAAAGACGGTGGGAGCTGGGGGGCAGAAGGACCCGAAGAGAAGGACCCCCGAGGTGGGCTGGAATGTGGGCATCTGCGTTTCAGCTTGGTTCCCGCGCACCATCCCTTGACCCTTCTGGTCACAAGCCATACCTCACTGCTGCCTGAACCCTGAGCTGATCTGAACCCCCGAGCTGAGGCCCCTTTGGCGGGGGACAAGCAGCAGCTTGTCCTGGGCAGACCCATGCTCCCGTCTCGGCCCCACCTATCAGAGGAAATGGACCCAGAAGGCCTCCTGGAGACCTTTCCCGGCCCTGCTCAGGCACCAGGCTGTCAGGAGGAAGTGAGCCGGGAGGACTTGCTCCCTGGCTGCCCTGGCTGCCGACCTGCTCCCTGGGAGGACTGCTGGGTGTGATCACCCAGGGGCACCTGGTCCCCAGCCAGGATGAGTGGGAGTGGACTCCCAGGCTCTCTCTGCTGACCCCTGGGGGCGGCATACCTAAGTGAGGACCTCATGCTGGCCGCAGGCCTGGGGCAGCCCCAGGAACCGCGTGAGCTCCGGACCGGGCTTATCACAGCCCAGCAGCTCCCTCTTACTCGCTTCCTCCAGCCTTCGCTGGTCTGTGGTTGGGGGCTTTTCAAGAATGATCTCAGTGCAGTGGGCGAAGCCGACTCAGGCTGTGGGCTGCTGATGACAAGGAAAGCCTGTGTGTGAGCTCTGTTGGAGTTTATCACGGACCCTGCAGATAGACCTCTTAGGTCCCCAGTACAGTTTGCTTTCTTCTCATGCTTCTCTCTCCAGCTGGGACCAGAGGCCCAGGGGACTCGCCTGAATGCCGGGAGCTCCCAGGCCTTGCTCTTGCCCACCCCTCCACCCTCCTCGGCTGGTGGAGTCATTTTGCCTATAAGCTGTGGAGCTGGGGCTTTGAGGGCTAGGCGTGGACAAGGGTGGGCAGTCAGCTAGGGTCGGTTCTTCCTCCCACAGGATGTTGATCAATGTCTGGGACATTTTTTTGGTCACACTGGGGAGGGGGTGCTATTGGCATTAGCAGGCGGAGGCAGGACCTGCTGGTGCAGGAGCTGCTGTGAGCCAGAGGGTGGGAGGAGGGAGGAAAGCACTAAAGGCCCCCTTTTCCCCAGTGCGGCCAGGTGCCCTCGGGGCCCGGCTGGCTTCCTTCGCATCCACGGGACACTCCTCTATTTCCTTGGCCTGGATGTGGGGGTAACAGTGGAGTGACATAAAAGGGCAGGGGGGGAAGTGTGCGGAGGGATGCCTTAGCCCCAAGGGTGTTCTCACCCTGACGTCTGTATGCAGCATTTACTGGAGGAGTGGGCAGTGCAGCAGGCAGATCAGGGCCCTCTTGTGGAGGCTCAGGGTGCACGGGACATGCCTGTCCCTGGGGGCCTTGCTCAGACCCGTGGCCCCGGGGGCCCTCCTCCCTGGGATGCCCTCACAGTCCCTCCAGCCCTGGGCCAACCTCTGGGAGGAAGGCCCAGGCGGCAGAATGTGCAGGTGTGGTGGGGGCAGCAGAGAAATGAGCAGAGGTGAGGGTGTAGAAGGACTAGCCTCCGCACTCAGGGACACGTGGACAAAGCAGCAGATGCGCGCAAAGGTGAGGGAGTGCCCCACAGGGAGCGCTGCCGCTGTGCAGGGAGTGCTGTGTGGGTGAGGGCCAGCCATGACCTCCACAGCCCAGCACTTTGACACGTGTCCCCTGCAGACGCAGGCCCTCCACAAGCCGCAGGGTGTTGTCAGAACCAGAAAGCAACTCGGTCCATCTGCGCCCCGTCCCGGTCGGGCTGCAGAGCAGAGGGTCCACCTGCACTCAGCGCTGGCCTTTCACTCCCCACTGTGGTCTCCTCCAGTCTGCGCAGTTTCTCTCATCTGTCCTGGTGTTCTTGGCCTTGGCGCATGGCTAGTCTCATAGGATGCCTGGTGTCTCCTGGAGATGAGCTTCCAGTTGGGCAGGAACAGCAGGAAGCGTGGCTGTGCCTCTCCAGACATCCCTAGCGGGATGGGGAACCGGCGGGGGACGTGGCGGGGTGGGGGCAGTAACATTTTAATTAGGCCCATTACCAGCCATGTGAGTGTCGATTGTTTAATTAATATGGTGTCTGCCAGGCCCCTTCCCTGCAAAGTTGCTCTTTCCCTGTTTATTGAAAATAAGTATTTTGTAGGCAAGTACTTGAAAACTATGTAAACATCTCATGCTTCCTCAGACTCGCACTTATGTGTCTGTTCGTCTGCCTGTGAACTCATGAATTACAATTTTTTTTCAACAGGGTGTAATCTGTGGCTCTCCGTGCACCCCGTCGAGCTGGCTCCCGAGGCACTGACAGCACCCAGGCTCCTGAATGGCTCCCTGGCCATCGATGTGTCAAGATGTTCCAGGAGCATCTGGTATTTTTCCTGCCCAGGCTGGAACCGGCCATCTCTCCAAGGAGTCCTATTCACTTTCAGAGGGAGATGGTATTTAGAAACCAAGATCTGGGTGCTGGGGGTGCTCCTGCTCCTGGGGCATCCCAGGTCCAGCCCTCCCAGTGAACAGAACTGGGCAGTGTGTGTGTGTGCACATGTGTGTAACAGACGTGTGTGTGTGTAGTCCACACCCACACAAATATACACTCGCTCAAATGTGCTCACTCGCTCACACACTTTTACCCGTATGTATCCACCAGTGAATTCCTCCAGTCAGCCGATGGCTGGCTCCCGTCCCTTGCCTGTCAGACTGTTTTGACTTCACTGGTACATGGCATTTCTCACTTAATCCAGATCAGGATTCTGTGGCCCTGAAGAAGCATCTCCCTTGGGCCTCTAATTTGACAGAATAAGCACGTGGGCTCACCAGGAAATCCGGACAAGTAGCAGAACTCCATTTGCAATTGAGGTTCTCTGAACAGATTTCCAACCTCAGCTGTGTTCTTTATAAGAGCAAAAAATTGCAAAACCTGTCATGCGTGTCGATGTCCTTGAACTGTGGCTTGGGCGTCTGACACAGAATTCTTGACTTTGGACCTAGGGTCAGGGTCAGGGTCAGAGGGCTGAAGCCTGTGGAGGAGAGAATGTTTTGGCAAAACAGCGTGGACTTGGCTCTGGGGCAGCGCAGTGAAGGAGAAAGCACTCTGACCTGTGTCCAAGGACACCTGAGACTCCCCGTTTGCTGGGGTCATGATGGACACCCCCCACAGCTTCACTCCAGAAGACACCCCTGCACCCTTGCTTGTGGGCCAGCACTGGCTTCTGGTCACTGGACTGCCGTAGAACAAGGATGGGGCCGGGAGAGGCAAATCCTAGTTGGAACAGCCAGTAAGTCAGTGTTCCCAGCTCTTTCTCCCCCTTGCTGCTGTGTACCCAGTCTCCTTCACACATGTGGTTGATCGGAGGGGAAACCGCACCTGACTGCAGCCCATTTCCTTGGTTGAGGTGCCAGGGTGGGGTGGAGCCTACTTCCCGCCTCTACCACCATTTGCTCAACCGACCACTGGTGCTCTGGCCTAGAGATCCCACCGTCCTTTCTCCCCTGGTTGGGCTGCAGAATGGCCTGGCTGGAGCCAGAAGTACTGTGGGAAAGGCCTCCAGGAGGGTCAGACAGAGCAGCAATATTAACCCCTAAACCCATGACCTTTCTCCCCATCCCCCAGGTCTGGGTGGGTCCCACGGGCCAAGCTGTGAGGGCCCGGGCAATCTCTGCGGGAGGGGAGGGGCAGAATTATGCCACAGACCCGTGCCCCCAAACAACTTGTCTTGAAAGTAAAGGAGCCCTTGTGCCGCTGGAGAAAGAACATGGGAAGGAACATCAGCCATGTTGGTGCCCGAGACTGAGGAAGTGCGTTCTGATGTGGCGCCAAGGCCCCTCAGGACAGGCCGCCAGCCTTCGCTCCAACCTCAAGGAAGAGAAGCTGATTCTCCTGAGGCCGCTGCACAGGTGGCCCAGCCCCAGTGTGTCCAGACCCCGAAGCCCTTTCTCAGCGGGCACTTCATGGTCCTAGTCCCTCCTGGGGAAGGAGGTCCCCAGTTAACTTCTGCTCATCGACTGGTATTTCTTTTCGTGGTCTAACAAGACCCCCTCACGTGTCAAAGGGACCCTGTTATTCTGTAGTGGTGATGGTAGACTAAAACCTGGTGAATTGCACATGTCATATCAGTGAAATGTATGGTATGTGAATTATATCACAATAAAGTTGGAATTTTTAAAGGGCCTTATTCTAATTACAATAAATTAGTGGAAAGAGCATAACTGTCGGTACTTTACTATGCTTTCTGTCACTCCTTGGCTCTTCCAACAAATGGATGTAGAAGGGAGGTAGGGCACCTTTCCAGCTTTCTGATGAGGCAGTCATGTGATATCACAGGCCCAGACAGGAAGTGATAGGGTAAGTCTTTGGTCCGTAGATTCAGACTGTGGCTCTGTCCCCATCTCACTGGGAGCTGAACTTCCACGGTTTAACCCTGCCCCCCAGCCCTGTCTAGTCTGGTCATTTTCAGATGGGATGGATTAATCTGATTCCCTTGACCTTGTATTACTTTTCTCTGAGCTCTCTTCATTTTGACCTCTCTCTGGGATAGCACTGTGGTGGTCAGCTTTCCCAGGTGACCCCACTGACCCATGCCTCTTGGTGTCACACCTTCCCAAGTCGAGTGAGGGGTGGTCTGTGTGAGCAGAAGAATGTGGTGGAACCGACGGAGTAGAGTCCCGAGGTAAAGCTCTAGAAGGCACTGCAGCTCCGCCTCGGTCTCTAGGGTGGCTCGCTCTGAGGGGAGCCAGCTGCCATGATGTCACAGGCCCTGTGGAGGGGCCACTTGAGGTCTCTGATCACAGCACCGACTTGCCATGTGAGGAGGCACCTTGGAAGTGATTGTCCCACCCAGCTAAGACTTCAGGTGAGACCAGCAGCCCCAGCCAACCCAGGACCACAGCTGCCGGAGAGACTGCAGCAAGGATGCCCATCAAGCTCTCTCTAGAGAAAGGGGTCCTGGTTACAGTTTAGCAAGACTGTCACTGCAGTAACGTGGAAAACAGATCCTGCACCCAGTGAACCGAGTGATGGAGAGAGCAAGATTTGTGAGCAGAATGTCGAATGTGACCTCTTTTAGCTTCTTACAACAAAATGAGAGAGGGATAAACTAAAAGATGGATGGTTAAATATAAAGGGAACAGCTTCTGTGATTTAAAATAGCTTATTTTCATTCCCACACCCTCACAGTGGCAAACAACGCTAAAAATAAGGAATGGGAGGAGTGTGGATTATTTGGGGACACACGGCAGGCTCTGGGGCCAGCCTCCAAGATGGTGGCAATGATCCCCACCTCACGGTATTCACGTCCTGTGCACTCCCCTCCCACACGGGACCAGGGCTGGCCCCACATGGTCAGTATAACGTGGTGGAAGTGATAGCGTGGGACTCCCCTTGAGGCTAGATCATGAAAGCCTGCAGCGCCACCTTGGTCTGCGGGATCAGCCACTCTTGGAGAAGGCTGCTGCCATGCTGTGAGGATGCTCAAGCAGGCGTGCGGAGAGGGTCTGAGGCCTCAGTGGCCAATACCAGCTTATCCGCTGTGTCAGGAGCCACCTTGGAAGGGGTCCTCCTGCCCCAGTCCATCCTGCAGGGTGACCGCAGCCCCTGCTGACATATGACCACAACTGCATGACATAGCAGAAGTGAGAACAGCCCAGCCAAGCCCTCCCCGCAGTCCTAGCCAACAGAGAATGTGAGACCTAAGTGATTTTGCTGTTTTGAGGCACCAAGTTTTAGGGTGCTTTGTAATAGCAACAGATTACTGAAATAAGCACCCAGCCCTGCACAGAGTATAAAAGGGAATGAATGCACCGTATTTTCGGACTACGGACAGACCTGCCATCTATTTTTCCTCCCCAAGACGCTGGTTAACGACCCTGGGGTAACTGCACTCTGACCAGCATCAAGTACTCACTTTCAGGTTTCAGCTTCAACCAGTATTGATGCATCCACTACAGTGTGCAGGGACACAAGGAGGCATCCTCGTAGCTTTGGTCATTTAAACAGACCCGCCACCAGTCACCCTCACTGAATGACAACCAGCCTACTAGCAAGTTCACCTCTTGGGAGGCCGTGTTTGGTTCTTGATTCCTCCTGAACGCTGGGCATGCTGCGAGCAGAGGACACACTCTGTGTCTGCCCCATGAAGGAGAATGCTTGTCCGAAATGCCTAATCAGAGCCCTGTGGGTAAGCCAGAGATGCTCAGCCTCACCGGAGCTTTGGTAATAGCTGGGCGGGGGGGGGGAGGGTCTTGAAGCGCCGATGCTCGCCCCAGCCCTGAGGCTGGCTCAGTTGTCTGGAGTTTGACCAGGTGCTCTCAAAACAGACTTATCCAGGGCTCTCGTGCAGCTGTGGTTGAAACCGCTGGTTAAAATGTATCAGAGTCATGCTTATAAAGTTTTTTTCAGGCCTTGTTTACAAAATAGAGCTCTTGGTTAAAAAGTAGAATCCAACAAATCCTGGCAGTCCACATCTGAGGAAACTGTTTCTGGAAACGGTGGTCTAACCTGAAATGGTTTGTGTTTAATCGCATTTTGCCACAGGAAAAAGCGCCGTGGTGCTGGAAGGGCAGGGTGCCCAGCCTGGCTTTTTAAACAGAAATGGCCATGGGCCCTGTAGTTAACCAATCATGCGCCTGCCTTGCACGCAGTCTCCCAACTGTGCAAACCTCATTACGAAAGGAAACACTGTAGAGAAATCCACGTTTTATTAACTCCCAAGGCTCCTTCAGACACTAGAGTCTCAGGAATCAAAGCTTCCATCTTGTATCGTCAGGGACAGAGCCAGTAAGAGATTTTAGATATACAAGGAAATTTGTTTTGAGGAACTGGCTCCCACGAGCGTGGGCCTGGCGGGTCTGAAGTTTGGAGAGCAGGGCAGGAAACAGCGGGCGCTGCCGCGGCTGTCCAGGGCGGGATTTCTCCTTCCTCGTGGAAACCTCGGGTTTTCTCCAAAAGCCTTTCAGCTGAGTGGGTCAGGCCCACCCACATCATGGAGCGTGGCGATCTTTACCTGAAGTCTGACAGCAGAGGTTAACCGTGCCTACAAACACCTCCGCAGCAGCCCCAGACAAGCGTTTGATGGAATCACTGAGACGACAGCCTGGCCGGGCCGCCCCAGGTCCCAGACTCGGCCTGGGGTCCTCCTGTGCTTTCCTCAGAGGGGCCTTTCCTGGTCACCCCCTAAAATAGAGACCCTGATGGGACTATCTGCCCAAACACACCTCTCTCAGGCACTTCCCACGTTTCCCTGCTCATCTGTGCCGATGGTTTCATCTGTTCTCAATGAAGTGGGAGCTCCCGAGACGGGAGCTTGCATCTCACTCACGGCGGAGTCCCCATTGCTTGGATGGAAGCATTCAACAGTGTGTGTTGAATAAGTGGACTACGCACTCATTCCCACATGGCGCTTTGCACACCATCATTGCCCCCAGATGCTCACTGTGATGCTGCCACTGAGGACGACTGGGATGAGAATCGTGAGGCCGCTGCCCTGAAAGGCAACATCCGGACAAGCCCTGGAAGGGAAGCCCCACCAGACCAAGTTTGGCACCTCTCCAACCAGGCCCCATCCTGGGGTGCTCCCAGGATGGCTAAGGGCTTCGGTGTAAAACGGTTCAAGTCCCAGCCCTGCCACCTGTTAGCTGGGGGACTTGGGCAAGTCACCCTCTCTGTGCCTCACCGTTCCCATCTGCAGGTTGGTCACAGTGATACCGGCAGCCTGCAGGTGGTTGGGAGGGTGAGCGTGAAAGTGGGCGAGGTCGCTGTGGACAGGCAGCCCCCGGCAGAGGGCGAGGGGGCTGTTTGGGAAGCTGGAGGTGTGTGGTGGGAGGTTCGCTGAGGTCGCAAAGGAAGAACCAGCCGATGACTGAAAATGAGGGAGGGAGAAATCAGGATTGATTTTTTTTTACTTTATAAATGTCTGAATTTCGAGGATGAGAAAAACCCATGCTTATTGTAGGAAACTTCAAAAATACAGAGAAGTGGAAAAACAGGATAAAGACCACCTGCAACCCTCCCATCCAGTTGTCCCGCGAGGAGCGTGTGCATGCGGCAGCCTGCACGGCCTTGCCCCTCCCCCCCCCCACTGCAGACACTAGATTGAATGTTTCAGACATCAATTAAGGTGATTTAAAACTTCTAACGATTTTATTTTAATGCACTGGTCCTCCATTTTCAAGGTTTTGTCAATTCTAGATAAAGCGATTACATCTAAATATACATTTACCTCTAGACTCCGTGGAGGTAGTTCTTTCAGCATCGCCTGTGGGCTGCTGCCGCGCCGTTTCGTGACATTTCCTGATTTGCCACCCCTCTATTTTGGGACGTGTAGTTTTTGGTCCATTAGTACATCCGCACCCTCCTTCCTGAATCTTGGATTCCTTCTGTGGAGGGGATTCTGGGGAATGCCTGTGGCAAAGGTCAACAGCATTTTCATGTGCGGATACACATCGAACTGGCTGCAGTCACGGGCATGGGTTTCGGGCCTGGCTCTCAGGTGCCCCAGCCCCCAGGGCTTCCCTGGGAGCCCCTGTGATGGGACCAGGGGATGATGGGGTCTCTCTGTTGAATTTCAGTAATAACACTTCCAAAAATGCTACAAGTATTAGTGTTTAATCCTGAACATCATCCCCATGAGAGGGGTACTGTTACCCAGATATTAGCAGTGCATACATGGAAGCTCAGAGAGGTTAAGCAACTTGCCTTAAGTGGCACAGCCAGTGAGTGGTGAAGTCCCATTTGAATCCAGGCAGCTGGGTGCAGAGTAAGAATCTGACCCTGTGGGCTGCTGCCTCTCTGGGCCATGCGGTGTGGGAGCTGAGGGTGTCTCGCTCTCTTCCTTGCTATGGGGGCTGGCGGAGGCCCTCAGAAGGAGGCTCCAGAGATGTGGACCCTGGGTGTCAACGGCTGGAACCCTGGATGTCAGTCCTGGAATCAGGAATTAGAACTGAGATCAGGGGCGTGTCTTTTCGGTCCCCCAACCTGACAGCTACTGACACCTGTTTCTTGAAGGTGTCTTAGTCAAGAAGAGAGGACACCTAAGACCGCAGGGACCCCTTTGGAGAATTGTGTGACTCTCATGTAACCAAGAATCATACTGCAATGGCCTTATACAGTCAACAGTTGGACGGGAGCAAGGACGTGAGCGTGCATACACTCACACGTGTGTGAGTGTGTCATGGCTGTAATCTCTTCCTGTATCCACCATGGAACCCCCACCTGGTGCATGGTAGGAGCTCAGTGCCCACCATGGGGTAAATCACGGCATGTCAAGCTCTCATGACTCAGTTTCCCTGTAGCTCATGAGAGCCCAGGATGCCTTGGTGAGCAGACAGAACAGGCAACTCAGGGGCCAGGGGATGTGTGAGGGTTCAGAGGAGAGGTGGGCTCAGATGTTTGGCAGTCATAGCCTCCACTGGGCACATAAATCGCTTCCCAGAGTTTATTGGTCAGTGGACGCTATTTACATGTTAAAGATGCAGACCTGGGGCTCTGGAAGGAAGGAGGGGGCTGAGCATCCTCACACAATCAGGTGTGGGCCAGATTTCACTGGCCATTCTTCTCTCCAGGTGCCTCCATCCTCCCTGAGCCCAGGGGGTACAGTGGTCTGAGCCCTAAACCCTCCAAGGGAGGTCCTGAACAGGAGCCCAGCAAAGCCTTCCCCTCCACCCCCCATCCAGAGACCCACAGCCTGGTAATCCCCAGGGAGGACTCCTGAATTCCCTCCAGCAGGTGCACCCTCTGCTGCCTGGGGAAAAACAGTTCAGAGGGTGAAGAAAACCTAGCATCTTCAAAGAAGCATCAGCAAAGAAGCACCTAGCATCTTCCCCACGTGCTCCAGTTTACTCAGGAGAAAGCAGGAGGGAAGCCAGATGGGGAACAAGAGCTCGTCCTTCTCCCCCAAGCACAGCCACTGGGTCCCCAAGCACGCAGGACTGGTTTCAGTTGGATCCCTTTTAACCAGGCAAAAGCAGGGTTAAGTGTGTGCGAGGGGAGAGAGAATCCCAGACTGCCTGGAACTTGAAACTTCCCAGCTGAGCGCGAGCCAGTCCAGGAGAGCAGAGTCAGCACCCTGTGGCTACTGCGGGTACCTGGGCCAGTGCCGTCAGGGAGGACACGTAACTAGCTGACCTGCCGCACGCCACACGGCAGGACCCACGGCAGACACCCGCCGCTGCCGCCAGGGTAAGTACAGGCTCCCTGGCTCAGGAGCTGGCTCTGGGCACCAGCCTGGACATTGGGAAGTAAGTGCTTTCTTTAGGAGTTTGAATGTGATGCTGTAAGGGCAAACTGTATTTTAAGATTATTATTAATGCATTCAGACTTGCAATGAAATCATGGGATGAATGCTGTCTGGGAATATCTTTAAGCAAAACAAAGCATTCTGCTTCCCCGTTGAAAATTCTGAGTGCTAGGAGTGCAAAAGCAGATTCATTTGGTAGAAATAGTGGTCTGTCTGCAGTCTTTGATCTGACGCAATCAGGGGCTTCCTCCTTCCTTAAGGTTTCCTATCAATTACTGCATTATCCTTTCTTTTTTTATGATATGTCCCTGGTGACAGGCTTGTCTCTCAGCACCCGCGTTCAGATGTGCCATGAACAAACCCGATTAGCTATACTTTTTGCTAAATGTGCATCTCATTACGGCTTTTCCGACCAAGCATGGAGGTAGGGCTGAGTCCCCCCGACCAACCAGGAGCAGAATTGGGGATCAAGAGCTTGCGATTGTACATAAGCTATCTTAAGCATGTGCTACTGATAATAAGCCACTTTTATAGTACGTGTGAGTGCTGGTCTCTTAACAACAGTTTCATCTGAGCGAGTTTCCAACGCGGGTCTCTTCCTGGTGCTTACTGACATGTCTGTTTCCCATTATAAAGTCGGGCAATGAACGAGAGTGACAATCAGGGTTTCCGCACATGAACTTCCTGAAACTCCCTGGGAAGGTTCTCTCATAAAATGCAAACTCAACCCAAAGCTTTTGCTCTTGGGGGGTATTTGCTGTAGGTGCCCTGATCTGGAGCTTCATAGCGGGGAAGGATGGCGGCTGGGATTGTTAACAGGGATGTCTGGAGGAGACCAGAGAAACGGAACGGGAACGAAAGTATATGGGGTTCGCCGAAGGCCGTTTCAGAAGTTCTGTTTCTCCTCCGTGTCATTACGCTTTATGTAAAAATCTGGCATGATGTAAAATCTTGGCGAGCTGTTGCCATGTGTTGGCTATTCCTCATGCCTTCTGTGTCCTGAGCTGTACTGGGAGAGAGGGTGGAGGTGACTTTTCGGTTGTTGGAAACATTGGCGGGATTTCCTGCTCCAGTGTGGACGGCTAAGAACTTGGGCTTCCTGACCGTGCTGTGGCCTTTGTCCAGTCTGTCCCCGCTGGAGGTCAGGCTTCCAGATTTGAAAATGCCATCTATCTGCCGTTACTGCAGTCTTCTGGCACTGGGCTCCAAGGACAGTTCTTCCTGCCCTGGAGCTCCGTGTAAGCTGAAAAGACAGGTCGCCGAGCTGGGCGGGTGGGCGTCTTCGCTGCTGGGACCTGAGTGCACGTGTTCCTACATTTGTCTGCTGGGGTCCTGTCCTTTCAGTTTTGTGTCCCAGGGTGTGTGTCTTGTGGCTGTGACCCCGGGAGGAAGGAAACTTCCAGGTTTGGGGTGAATGCATCTTTTCATGGTTTTGTTTTTTCTTGAAACAGTGTCCTAATATGCAAGTGTTTGAAGGTTCTTCAGAAAAAGAACCGGCTTGCCTCCAACTCCCCAGACCGGGGCAGAGTCCCTGAGCTGGGAAAGGCCTTCAGGTGCCCCAAGTGCCCTTATTGTCGCCTCTGGGGTTGGCAGTGTCCAGTGGAGCCTCATTTGCACCCACTCCCCCCTTCCCTGACAAGAATCTAGAAGGAGGCAGTGGCTGCTTGTGGGGTGGGTGCGGGTCCTCTCTGCCTGAGCACTTTCCCCGAGACCCTTTCATGGAGGGGCTGCTGGCTGGGCTCTCCCCACAAGAGTTTGGGGCCCTGCCCCACCAAGCTCCCATTATTGCAATGCCAGGGGGCCATCTGGGTGGGGGCGAGGGGCATCTGGTCCCCTTTCTCGTGCAGCGAGCATGCTCTCGTTGCGTGGGGGCTGCGAGTTCTGCCCCCCAGGACCTGCTGGGGGGCAGGTGGGCCTCAGTCAATCACCCATCATTGTTGGTCACCTTTACATCCACGTTTGGGAATCACCAAGCCTGTTCCCGGGGGACCGAGATGTATTGTGTCTCTGCATGCCAGGCTATCTCTGGTGGGTTTTAGTCCTCACAAGAGCACCCCACAGTCCAGCAGGGTGAGTTGTCTTAACCTCATTTTATAGTTACAGAGTTTGGGCCTCAGGAAAGTTAAGAAACTGGCCAAGGCCTCATGGCCCGGAAGCTCTGAGCCTGCCAGCAACTTGGCCATCCTGTTGTGAGGTCATTGCCTCCCAGACAATATCTTTAAAAAATGCCAACAGATTTATGGGGATGTAACTCATGTACCATACAGTCCACTCATTAAAGAGTACAATTCACACAGTTTTTAGTATATTTACAGAGTTGTGTAACCCTCACCACCATCAATTTTAGAACATTTTCATCACCCCAAACAAAACCCATTCCCATTTGCAGTCAGCCCATCTCCCTGGCTCCCGGCCACCCCAACCCCCATTCTGTCTCCATGGATTTGCCTGTTCCGGGCAGTTCCTGTGAAGGAGTCAGACGGTTTGTGTTCCTTCGCGTCCGGTCTCTTTCATCCCGCATCACAGACGCTGCAGGGTGTGTCTGCAGTTGAGGTCTTAGCCTTTCCTGGTGGAGCCAACAGACTTGTAAGTGGTCCCTCTTCACTGGCTGTGGCTCCGTCAGCAGGATCACTTCACCCCCCGCGTGGCAATCCCACATTCTGCCCTGTTCTCTGTGTCACGACAAGACCCCTCTCTACTGCTCCCTTGCCCTCTGTCCCCCAGTAAACACAGAAGGCTTCAGACCCCGGGTGGCCTTCAGCTAGGTTTGCTAAGTTAGCAGCCTGACCGGCTTTCTCCTACTAATGGCACCCACCTGTGGTTGTTTTCCTCCTGGAGAGGACGCCACTTGGAAAGAGGAATTTTGAACACTGGGAGTATAAAAAGCCTCTGGAACACATGCAGCATTTTCAGGGGACCCTGGGGGATATTTTCAAAATACCGATGAAATATGTATTTGAAAACAAACGTAGTGATCTCAGGCAAGATTAGTAAATATGTGTCATTTCAGATGGATACAGTATCGAGGACCTGAAGCACTGTGTTGTAAAGGATCCCAAAGCGCTTGCTAGGATTTTGGTGATTGATTAGTGATGCCTGCTGTGGACTGGGGAATGGAGTAATAGTAAGTGTGCTATGCTTTGGTGTCTGGTTCAAATTTGATATGAAGGGAGAAAGTCACTGGGTCCCAGAAGTCAGGGCTGGGGCACATCCAGAAAACGTGTGTGTGTGTTTGTGTGTGTGTGTGTACACATCCTTAGACCCAGCCGTGCAGTGACCAGGCCAAGTTTCAGGCAGGCGAGGTCTGGGCGCAGGCCCAGCAAGCTGGCTTCAGGGAGTCCAGGAGGAAGTCGTGTCCCAGGTCAGCCACCTCTGAGTAATCGAGGATTTAAAAACCAGAATCCACTGCCTCGTCACATCTGGCAATATTTGGGCTCGCACAATGCATTTCCTTCTTGGCCACTGGGTCCCGGCAGAGGGAGACAGCGTGGATGAGTGCCAGCTCTGCAGGCTGTGTCCCAGCCTCCCACCACATGCTGCACGCCTCTGAAGTCGGTGCATTGCAAAGGAGTTGCAAGCCCGTCCTCTCTCCCTGCACCGGTCCTGCCCCCTGAACCTCCCTGCTCATAATTAACAAACAGTCCTTGGCAGATAGGACTCCCCAAGGAATTTTCTTCCAACACAGACTGAGTACAATAAACTCCCACAGATGAGACTGGCTGCCTAATGGGAAGAACCCTGTGTACTTTCTCAAGGGAGTAGGGTGTCTGGACGCATGCTGCCAGAATTCTAGAACTTCCTTCAGCGTCACCTTACTTATCTCCTTTGTTTGTAACCTCATGCTTAATTTATTTCTTGTGAAAGATCAGGTTTTTCCCTTAAAAACCAATCCAGACAACAAACATGACCAGAGAGAGGAGTTGCATGGTCAGGCTCACCCTAGCTGGGTTGACCAGAAGTTTCTCTTCATGGGTGTTGACTTGGAACATCATCTACCATCTCCTGTGCTCTGCAGCCTGTGGGCAGCTGTGCTCTGCAGCCTGTGGGCAGCCTGTGGGCAGGTGGACATATTTACAACTCCTGTTTAAAATGGGGTGACTGTGGTAAGCTGACAAATGGCCCCAAAGTTGTCCATGCCCTCATCCCTAGAACCTGTGGCTGTGTGACCTTACACGGTGACAGGACCTTGTAGATGGGATTAAGTTAAGGGTCTGAGATGGGGAGGTCTTTCTGGATTGTCCAGGTGGGCCCAAAGTAATCACAGGGTCCTCATAAGACAGAGGTGGGGGAGATTTGGCACAGACAGAAGAGAAGGAGGCCACATGACGTCAGAGGCAGAGCTTGGAGCAACGCAGCCACACACGAGCTAAGGATCGCGGGCTGCCTCCAGAAGCTGCAGGGGCAGCAACAGATTCTCCTGGAGACGTTGGAGGGAGTGCAACCCCACCGTCACCTCGATTTTAGCCTTGTATGACCTACTGTGAGAAGATAAATTTGTGTTGATTTAAGCCAGTGAATGGTGGTAACTTGTGGCAGCAGCCATAGGAAATTCGTGTAGTGATTGAGGTCAAGGTCATCAGCTAAGGTCCTGAGTCAAGGTGACTGAGCTAAGATCTAGGACCTGAGTGAAGGCTCGCTGACCCCAGGGTCCATGTTCCTCCACACCATTTTTTGTATCATTTGGAGACAAATGAGGGTGGAGGAGAGATGACTTTTTTCCTAGTATTTTTGCCCCTCTTTCTCTAAGAAGAAATGAGGCTCTTTGCTTACTCAGAAAATGCTCTCTGCCTCTCTCAGCTTATGAAGTCATTTCTCATGGGGAGACCCAGACACCCCATACTCAGCTGAACCAGTGTGAAGGGGCAGCGGGACCCCAACCCTGGTGCTCTCCAGTGGCAGGTCCCACTGGTGTGCACCAGCACAGTTTGGGGAAGAGCGGGCTCTGTTACAGAGGAACCGTGGCCCCAGGCCAGCCCCCTCTTCCCCAGCACCTGTCCTACCTCAGCAATGGGCAGGTGCCTCCTGTGCCCTCTGGGGCTGGGGGACCGTGATGAGGCTAAAAGGAGAGGACAAGGCCAAAGAAGCTCAGGGAAGTTAACAGGCCCAGTTACTGTGTGAGCAGCCTCA
Organism: Glossophaga mutica; assembly: GCA_039655065.1. NCBI lineage: Eukaryota > Metazoa > Chordata > Mammalia > Chiroptera > Phyllostomidae > Glossophaga > Glossophaga mutica. The sequence continues at coordinate 31,015,514 of CM077315.1, forward strand.
GTGAGTTTGGCTGTTAAGGTAGGTAAGTAATTCCATTTCTTTCTTTTTAGAATGTGAGCTGCATAAGATGTCATTGCACAGGTTCGTAAGAATAAACACCAGAGTGTGTGTGCCAGGTCTGTGTGGACTTTGAGCAGAGCAGGGTGAGTCTGAGCACTTCCCACCAGTTTTATTGGCTCAAATCATTATTTATGCACCAAACTGTGCCAGGAAACCGATCTTACCAGGATATTCACATTTCACCCAGAACCTGCCAGGCACTGAAGGTCCGTCCCCTTGATGTCTGATGCCCCTTTCCTGGACTCCTCCTGCCTGCTGCGCTTTAAGAAGCTGAACCCAGAATGCCTGGTGGGCATTTTAGCTGACCCATCCCACCTAAGGGGTGCTGGGCAATGTCTTAGATCCTGGGCCCCCACGGACCAGGGGGCTGACAGCAGAAATGTGCTCCCTTCCCTGTTCTGGAGCCAGATGTCTGAAATCAAGGTGTCAGCAGGTTCTCGCTCTCTCCGAAGGCTCTAGGGGAGGACCCTTCCTCCCTCTTCCAGCCCCAGGTGGCCCCGGGCAGCCCCAGGTACTCTCGGAGCGGAGCGCAGCTGCATCTCTTCATTCTCTGCCTCTGTCCTCGCACGGCCTTTCCCTATGTGGAGGATCTCATCCTGGGACCCTTAGCTTAATCACACCTGCAAAGACCCTTTTCCTAAATAAGGTCACAGTTATAGGTTCAGGGGACCAGGACATGGATACTTCTTTTGGGGGCTGTAATTCAGCCCACTCCAGTCCCCAAGCTTAGAGTGGGGGGTGGGAGGCAGAGGGGAATGCTTGAGGCTCATGGAACAGAGATGGCACAGTGCACGGCCTGCCAGGAGGAGGCCTCGCCCAACTGCCAGGACAGGGTTAGGGCGCTGAGGAGAGGGCGGGGAGTAAGAGAGATGTTACTTGATTCCGAGGCAGAAACTGGAGCAAGAGACCAGATCAAGTGTGGTGGCTGGCTCCCTTTCCAGGTGGGGCTGGGGGTGTGGGTGTTGTACTGCCTGTTTTGGGGCACAGCACCCCTTAAAGTTTCTCCAAGCTCCTGGATGCTGCTTTCTCTGCTCCGAGCATCTCAGGGAAGCTGATTCTCCAGGACTGAGTCAGGTACCTGGGTACCCAGGTTTATTTTGGTCTATGGTCTGCATTTCTCCTTGGATCTGAGCTTGTGTGTTGAGAGTTCCAACTCGATGTGGCTCAGCGAGGGAAAGGGGTCCTGTGGGTAGAGACACACCAGCACGGTGCCTCGTGGCTTTGAACGAGGGTCTTAGGCCTTAAGCCTCACTCTTCTCATTTGTAAAACAAGGGGGGCGGTAGTACATAGAGTTTCCAAATTCAGCGCCTGGGATGATAGAGAGCTCACCGACATGTCCAACCATCAACCCGTCTGCCTCTCCCAGCCAGGCCACTTGGAGGGCTCTCTGCCTGGAGTGGCCGGGACTACAGCTGTTGGGAGACAGCCCTGGGGCTGTGGGTCCACAGGGCACCGACTACTCCTCATTCTATGTGTGTTTATGGAAATGGCTGCCGATGGGCAGGACGGGAGACACAGCAGCGGCAAGGAGAGGAAGCTTCCTGGTTAGTGTTCGAATCACCCTGCTGGCTCTGCTACCAGTGCGGACTCTCCAGGCGCCCAGTGCTGGGGATGAGTTCACTGGTTGTGCCAGATGTCTCCTGTGAGGAAGGAGCCGGCTGCTCTTTCAACTGTGAAGACATGGTCACACAAAGCTGCAGGGAAGGTGAGTCCTTAGCACAAGGAAGCTTCAGGGGCCGAGTTACTGATGGAGAGAAGCCCTGGGCTCCTCTCCATCTTCCATCAGCCTGGACAAGCTCAGTGCAGGCGTCCCATTCCCGGGCAGACTTCCTGCAGAGTGGATCATGTGGGTGCTGTCCTGCAGTATGCAGACGGCCCCCCGAATCCGGAGACGCCACCTCTCAGGGAGGTGGCCCCAGGATGCTCGCCATGACCCTTGCCTTGTGTGATCTCCCACAGGGAGAGGCGCCGAGGCCCAGCCAACAGCCGTGTGAGGGGGCCACCCCTGAAGTGGGTCCTCCAGCCTCAGCCCAAGCTTTGGATGACCCCAGCATGACGTCTTGATAGCAGCTGCATGAGAGACCCCATGCCAGAACCCCCAGCCAAGCCACACCCGAATTCTGGACCCACAGAAAGTATGAGATAATTGATGACTGTTGTCATTTAGGACACAAAGTTCTGGGATGACCTGTCACACAGCAACAGAGAACTAGTCTGCCAACACAGCCAGGTGGAGGAAGGGGTGGTGGCTCACAGCTGAGTCCCCCTTTGGAAATCGCTGTGTTCCCCACAATTATGCTTCTGGGGGGCAGCCTAGGGAAACGGCTGGTGCATGATGGGCATAAGTGGCCAGCCTCCCTGCCTCCCTGTGGGTGTCCCAGCTTCAGAGTCCTGGAGAGTAAGACACATGCCCAACCACACGCCCGCTCAGCTGCGCTCTGCCTGGGCCCTGCGCTGCGCCTGGGCCTGCCTCTGGCACTCCTCGCAGACGTTGCTCCTGGGCGTGCCCTCGGTGGGACCTTTGCAGCCACGTCTCTGCCTCTATGTCATGTCCTGGGAACCGCCTGGGACACAGAGCCGGTGGCTACTCCCTGGCCCCTCCGATGTCACATCGATCAGATCATATTGGGCATTTGTGTCCATGTTTCTGTCTCTCCCCTCCCCAAGGACAGGGGCTTCATCAGCTTGCTCACCCTTTACCCCCAGACACGTGGCAGATTCTTACACACGTTTACGGAGTATAGTAGATGTGAACAGGTGATGAGGGGATGGCCGTCCGCACGGGCGATTCAAGAAAACCCTTCTGTTGTGAAACAGTGTCCCTGAACCCCTCCACATGTCTGGAATTTAGTTGTTAGTAATCCATCTTTTGCCCTCATTAATCAGACACTACAAGGAAGAAAACTAGGTGAAATGATTAACATTCGGCTTTCATGTACAAGTCCAACCACCCCTTCTGAAATCATCCCGTCTAGGGCTTCTCAAGCTGGTGCGTCAGAGTTCCATGGAGATCGATTACGACAGCTGGCAGTGAAACAGTTGAAGTCAGAAACTGATGGGTTTCTGATTCAGAGGCCTGAGATGTGCGTTTCTATCCTGTTCCAGGTGGCGGCGCTGCTGCTGGTCTGGGGCCCATGCTTCCCCCTCTTGCTCCTGGCTGGGCTGAACTGGCAGCTCCTCTACCCCTCTGAGATTCTCACCCACCGGTTCTGGGGCAGGGCCGGCTCTGCGGGTGTCACTGGGTGTCCGCAGCTGGTTAGGATGCAGGTTAGTGACAGGGTCTGCACTTAAGACCCGTGGGCCATGTCACAAAATGAGCAGTTTCACAGGCTGAGAGGACCTGCCTGAGGTCACCACAGCCCTGGATCCCAGCCTGCTGCCTTGGGCTCTGGGTCTTCCCTTTGATGCAGCGTGAACCAGCACTGAAAAGTGCTCCTAGCATGTGAGCTGTAGCTCTCGGCTAAGAACCACAAAACACGCTCACTTTAAGGTAACTTCTCTTGAAGAAACATAGTTGTTCCATCAGAGGGGCAAGGGATGGAAGGGGCAAGAGATGGCCACTGGGGGTCGGAGCAGCTGGATCTTGAGAAGGTGGGCCCTCTGCAGCCTTGGCCTCGCAACCAGGACAGGGAGCTGGCCCTGCATGCATTATTCCCGAGGGGCCCCCGGGGAGCCAAGAGAGACATACTTGTGCAGGCGCCACCCCTCGCCAGTCCTAGGGGAGGAGCCTTCCTGCCTCCTCCAGATCCTGGGGGCTCCAGGCGTCCCTTGGCTCGTGGCCACATCACTCCAGTGTCTGCCTCCACCTTCACGTGTCCCCTTCTCTTGGGTTCACTAGGACGATCCAGAATAGTCTCCCCATCTCAAGATCCTTAACTCAGTCACACCTGCAAAGTCCTTTTCCTTGTGAGGTCACAGTCACGGGGAAGAGGACCTGATGTCTTTTGGCGGGGGGGGGGGCATCATCAACCCTCACAGATCTGTGAGGCTGTTTCTCTAAGAAAAGCCTGACTCTGCTCTGGAGGCCTGCAGGCCTGGCGGCCCCTGGCCCTGCCTGGCCAGCTCAGGGGAGAAGGAACGAGATGACACTGAGAAGCCCTCCGCGCGGGGCTGGTGCAGAGTGCGCGACAGGCAGCCGTCTGTTTGCTTGTTATGTTTCCTTGCACCATGTAATCATAATTTTTCCATTAGCAACAGATTCTACGAATCACTGACAAACCATTTAAATTAGACTTACTCTGAAAAAAAACTTTTTCCACCCTTCCTTTAAACAATATTGGGGTATGATTTTTACTTAAAAATTCAGCAGTATAGTCTACCATGTAATGCAGGGTTCTAAGTGAGCTCCCTTGGCCAGCAGCAGCACCTGGGAGCTTGCTTGAAATGCAGATTCCTGGGTCCCAGACCTCCCAAATCGGAAGGTCTGGGTGAGGCAAGCATCTGTGTTTTATGGGCCCTCAGGGGTGCCAATATTGTGTAGGTGTTCAAGCCATGCTCCTAAGGAACACTTCCTCCCCACGCCCACACCTAGTAGGCACAGCCCCAAAGGAGCAGCCAAAGAAGTTGCTGGGAGGAATTCTTTCTGCGCTGGTTTTGTGAGTGTGCTGGGGGAGGGGGCCAAGTGGAGGAGGCCAGCAGGGGAGGGCCACCTAGGAGGCTACTAAGTAGTAAACACTGGCGTCCAGGGAAATCCAGTCTACATCCACCCAGAGTTCTGGGAAGCCTCGGAGGCACCCCTGGCCAGGCTTCCTTGCAGAAATGCCCATGTAAATACAGATAGTTTCAAATGCTTATTTTAAAAGGAGAAAGTAAAAACTCAGCAAGAATTCTGTCAACATGGACTAATTTATTCTAAAATTTACATAGAAAGGCAAAGAACCTAGGAGAGCCAAAGCAATTTTGGAAAAGAAGACTTGAGTGGGAGGAATCACTGTACTGGATATGCCCGCGCATACAAGACGTCAGCCATCAAGACCATGGTGTCAGCAGGGGCACAGACGCATGGATCGATGGGACAGAACAGAAGGCCCGGAAGTAGACCCACACAGACATGTCCAAATGCTTCTTGGAAAAAGGCTCTTCCGGGGAGAGGATGCCTTTCCCCAGCTGGTTCCAGAGCAGCTGGACACCCAGAGGGGAATGAGCTGCCAGGGTTACCCTGCCCCTTCAAGCAACGTGAATGCAGGATGGGTTGTGGATGTGAGTGGAAAATGACAAACTACAAAACATTAGAAAAAAGAAACACAGGAAACAATCTTTAGGGAGTAGGGGTAGGCAAAGAGTTCTTAGACTTGGCACTCAAAGCATGCACTGAAGTCCATAAACTGGACTTGACCAAAATGAAAAACTTTGCTCATTGATAGACTCCATCAAGAGGATGAGAAGACAAGCTACCAAGTGGAGAAGATATTTGCAAACCATGTGTCCAATAGAAGACTTGGGTCTCAGATACACAGAGAACTCACAAAACAAAATGGTGAAAACTAACCCAGTTAGAAAACGGGCAAAAGACATGGACAGGCACTTTCCCAAGGAGGAGATACAGATGGCAAATAAGGAGGCCGTTCCCTGTCACAGGATATTAGGGAAAGGCAAACTAACGCCACCTGAGATGTCACCACATACTCTCAGCATGACTGCAGTAAAAAGTTACAATACCAAACGCTGGCAAGGATGCAGAGAAACGGTATCTTGTCCACTGCTGACAGGAATGCAAAATGGTACCACCACTCTAAAAGGTACTTTGGTGGCTCCCTCTAAAACTGAACATGCAAACCAGCAATTACACTTTTGGGGCACTTATTCCAGAGAAATGAAGACCTATTGTCATACAAGAACTGTACCTGAGTATTTGTAGCAGCTGTATTTCTAAAAGCTAAAATCTGGAAAACAACTCAGATGTGTTTTTTAAAATTTTGATCACCATGGAATATTACTCGACAATAAAGAGGAAAACTCTCAGTAGAGAGTGAACCACAACCCCCCACCGCCCCCCCCCCCACACGCATGCCCATAGGACTGCTGGAACCAGAATTTGCTCCGGGGACTGCACCAGTCACCTGGCTGTGCTGTTGCGATGACATTGCAGGTGAGCCACATGTTAACAGGGAAGACTGGACTAGGGAAAGGGTGTGTGAGACCTGCTGTACATTTCTCTTCAGTTTCCCATGAATTTACTATTTCACAATGGAAAGTTTAAAAAAAGAAGGAAAACCCAAAGAAAAAGGCGCCACAAATTCTTTTGTCCCTTTAATCTTTTTAAACTTGGAGGACTAAAATCTTTAAATAATTAGCATCTGAATTACTCGAGGCCCCTGGGGAGGCCAGGGTTGCTGAGACTCAGGCTTTCTCACACATCCATGGGGAGAGGTGGGACTTTCCCGGGGAGGTCGTGACCCTCTCTGAGCCTTGGTAACTGATGAGTAAACTATGAAGTTGTCAGCTGTATTACTCAGCCTCCATTCAACAGATATTTCTTGAACATTTATTGCTTGCCAGACACAGAGGAGGAAAGTGAAGCAGAGAGAGGTACAGAGGTCCAAGCTCACACAGCTAGTGAGTGGAAGAGTGGGTTGAACCCAGTTCATCCAGTTCTGGAGGCCACATGATTAACCAAAATTAACACACAATTAATGCAAGAAAAGCTGGTGCCCGGCTGCCACACGCTCCTGGAATTCCTTCCCCAGGTAGGACAAGTCCATTCTAGGTCATCCAGCTCTAGAAGGCATTTCTCCAGCCTCAGGAGGTTGATGATCACACCGCTGATACAACTAAGGGTGAGCCTGTGTCCTGGCCGCTGGTGCTCAGCTGAGAAGCCCTGGGCGGCCCCTTTCCTTCCCTGTGTGTTCCTACCTGGACTGAGCCCTGCCGGTGTCCGGCCCGCTCTCCTCCACGCGGCCCAGGGCGTAGAAGGTGGGGCTGGCTTCTTGGGCAGCAGAACTCAAGGGAGGAGAAAGCTAGACCTGGCCTGAGAACACAGCTTTGCCTCCGTAGGGTTCTTCAGCAGTCACAGCAAGTCATCTGGCCCCGGACAAGTAAGCCTCTGCCTGGGTCACCGGCAGATATCAGGACAGGACAGGTAGCTGCTCTGAGCCCAGCCGGCTCCCGTAACCGCGCATGTGCAGAACGTCCAGCGCGTTCCACACATCCCGCAGTGTGGTCCCGCGGACATGACCGCCTGATGAGATGGCAGCTTGGTGAAGAGGTGAGCAGTGCCCTGGCGGCCTGAACTTTGGTTGGAGGCCTGTCTTTGCCCCTTCGTGTTGTGTGACCTCGGGGAAGCTTCTTCACCTCTCTGGGCCACGGCCTCTTACCCTCGGCTCTGACAGGCTGTGCAGTGGGGACCCAGGGAAGCCTCTGGCCTCCTTTCCTCACTGCGGCCTGGTCAGAGGGGAGTCCTGTTACCACTCGGGCTAAGGGACCCCTCTCCTTTCTGTGAGGAACAGCAAGCCTCTCTGGAATGGCGTTGTCTTGGTTCTGTGGGTCACCTGTCCCCAGCATCATTATGGAGAAACATCGGGTTGGATTTGAGGAATAAAAAATACAGCGACACCGTTCAGTGCTGCTCTCCCCAAGGCAGCCACATTTGGGTGGGGGAGGTCGGCTGGCCACCTTTTGGGTGGACGGTGGCCATCTGCGCCCAGCCGCAGCACGGAGGGGGCTGCTCCTCCCGCACTGAAGTCGAATGCACAGCTGTGTGCGGTGGTGCCGCTGGTGGTCATCGCTCAGATTAGAGGTTCCCGAACCTCATGGCGCTGGCCGGGGGTGACTCTGGCAGTCTGGGGCAGCCTACCGACCGCTTCTCAGAGTAAAGGTTTTTAAACGTATGAAATGAAAGTTCCATTCTGGGCATACGAAGGAGGCCAGCTGTACTGCAGTGCAGACACGCGATAAAGCAGGCCAGGCGGAGTGATGTTCTGCTTCTGAGGAGACGGAGAGGCAGCTCCCGCAGTGTCTGCACTGTAGTGCATGGCCAGCGGGCAGGGCATTGGAGGGGTCGCCCGCAGCTGCACCGGGGACACGTCTCAGGCATGGCACGGGGACCTCCCTTTCGTACTTGAAGGAAACACTCCATTTCAGCTCAGGTTAGTGAAAATGAAGAGGTTATTGCTTTCCCAGTCAAGTTCAGCGACGCCCTTCGTGGAGCTTTTACGCACCAGACAGTGGGTGGAGCCAGGCGAAGCACCCGGGTTAGAGTGCGGCTTCAGAAACAGCAGGGCCCGCTCCTGGAGAATACAGGTGCTGGGCTCCCCGAGGCTTCCAGTCCTAAAACTCCATGGGCAGAGCCCAGGAATCTGCATTTAACCCCTTGCAGGGGGCGATTACACTTATGAAAGTTGAGGAACATTGTGAGGATGCAGGGAGGGTTCCAACGAGAGTTGTGCTGGTATTTCAGCCACAGGCCAGGAATGGCCAGGTAGGGACCCAGAGGCCCCCAAGGCCAGTGCCGATCAATCTTCCTTCTCTCCTTCCTTCCTTCCTTCCTTCCTTCCTTCCTTCCTTCCTTCCTTCCTTCCTTCTGCGATCTCACCTGTGGAATGGTTCTCTCTGACTGGCTGGTTAGTGAGAAGTTGCTTCTGAGCTTCTAGAGGTGGAGTGTTCCCTCTGGATGGAGCTTCTCCGGAAGTCTTGGCAGTACTTTGACTTCTGACTTTCTTCAAGGCTGTTCACACATGTCCCTGGGATGGGAAGGCCGTGGGTGCTGGACTCTGGCCAGCCATCCTGGAGATGGACCACAGCAAGGACAGGAGTGTCCTGCCCATTCTGTGTAGGGGTGCCAGTCTGGGGGCTGATCATGGATTTAGGAGCAGAGTCTGTCGGTTTGGTTGATTCTCTGCTTCATTCGTGACACTGCACTTCAGCTTCCTCATCTGCAGGGAGAGAGGGCTGAACGATGCACAGGTGGCAGACGCATCGTCGATGTGCCGGATAGCCTCCTTTTCCTCTCGCCTCTGGACAGAGTGGGCTGAGCTGGCTCCGATCCCCGCCCTGCCGCTGACTGGCAGTGAGACCTGGTGGGAAAGGAGAATAAAATAAAAAGACAAAGTTGTGACTCAAACCCGTACAAAGGACACACAACCCAGAGATTTTGTTTAACTCACGAACTAATGGGCGGTCCAGTCGCATGTTACTAGCTTTTCCGAGGGCAGTTTGGAGAACCACACACAGAGGCAGTGGGGCGTGCCGGGCGCGCGGGTGGCCCCTGGGCCCAGGGACCCGCACTCCACCCGGATGCTGTTCACTTGCTCTTCTGTGGCCAAGCATCACTTGCATTGCCATCTCTTTACCATCACGACTTGTCAAATAGCTCCAAGATGATCAAAGGCGGAGACCGGACAGGATGCTCAATTGCTTTTAGCCCATTTCTAAGTCTTCTGCACATTTTCCTGACACTTGTAACTGTGGAATAGTAATGTTTCTCTAATCCTCAAATCGTTGTGAGAGTGAAAGAAGGATTCCTCGGTGAGAAGGGCTCTGCCGAGGCGCAGCTGTGTGGGCGTCGTATCAATAAACCTGGGGTGGCCCTGCATGCAGCTCAGGCTGTGCGTCCGTGGTCAGCTCGAGGCTCCAGCTGGAACCGGGGCTAAGGCTCCCTCCCCGCTCCATCTCTCCTGTGATTCTTCCTCCCCTCCTCTCCTCACACTCTTCCTGTGGAGGCAAGATTCCTGCCCCGGAAGCCTTGCGCACGGGCAGCCTGTGGTGTGTTTATCAGCATGAAGCGTAGCGTGGCTACTCTTGCACTGTTGGGAACAACACAGTGTTTTTCCTGGTCGCCAATCTTCCTTCTAAGCCAATTGCTCAAAGTAACCAAATACCAGAGTTTTCAGCAGAGTCCCTCACGCCAGGTGCAGAGATGAACACCCCCTACTGCTGGGTCAGGGCAGACACCTTGGATGTGATTTCCACAGAGGGCGAGGAGCTGCAGGTACAGGTGCCAGAAACGATCCCCAGCTAGTAGCTGTCCAGCCCTGTGCGAGATGCTGGCCAGCCAGGGTCTGGAAGTCATGAGAGTGTTCTGTTCCCGAGGAGTCTCCCTCTCCTTGCTTCCCTGCTTTTCTGGGAAGCGGGGAGCAGTTTGAAAAGGAGCTTTTGCCCCACTCCCTAAACCCTGGTCTTTGTTAATTGGAAAGATGTCGGTGTGAGTGCAAAGGGAAGGCAGCCCCTCCATGGGGGAAGGAATGTGAACCCATGGGTCCTTTTCTGACCGTGGGTGAGGCCTCTCGAGGGTTCGGTCAGACCAGGGTTTACGGAGGTGGGAGTCGGCTCAGAGAGTCTGCGCGCTGGGGTTGCCTGTTCCAGTCCAACTGCTCGCAGCATGGAAAGCTCCCTCTCCTGGATAGAATGGGTGGGGCTTTCGCCTGAATTTGTCACTAACAGGACCAAGACCCACCCAAGTCTACGTGGGGGTCTGGAGAAAGAAGCTAACGTTAGCTGGTTCCATGGTGGGTGGCCGTGGTCGTGGAAGGTGGGGAAGCATTTGCCCCCGTCCATTCCTCAGCTTTCCAGAGAATGCTGGATTGGCCCAGGTCCTGTTTTGAGGATGGGAACAATCTTCAAAGGAAGCCAGAGCAGGCCCCCGAGGGAGCACGTCCCTTCTTTGGCGGTGCCTCTGAGCGCTTACTTTCTTCAGTTTTCGTGAAGGAGGCGGCAGCCCCTTCCTTCGTGTGCACATCACAGAAACGGCAGATGACAAAGCAATCTGTGCCTTGGAGCTTTGTTTTCATTCCACGCGGTGAAGTCATGGGCCCTTTAGGGAGGTGCTTTAAGCTACGGAGATGGGAAAGGATGCCGAGGTGGCTCTCCCCAGAACCACAGGCAGCTGGTGGAAGTGGCCGGATGTTATTATGGTCACCTGAAAACTCATTAATGGCTTGCAGCAGGGGCTGCAGGCTGGGCGTCCCCGGGCTGCTAGCGCCTGCAACCGTGACCTGAACCCGGAAGCTGGCGGCTGAATGCAGGCGGGTGTCCACTCCCAGAGAAGGCGCCACCCTGCAGCCCCGACGGCTCGGCTGGGCTCGCGGTGCTCAGTCCTCACCCGCCAGAAAGCCTGAGTCACCGCCTCCCAGGCGGGCCTCGCAGGCAAGGACACACAGTTCCCATGCTCCTCCACGTCAGCTTCTGGCTGGCAGAAGGCACTGCACGCTGGCTGGACCACGCTGAAGAAAGGGAAGGTGGGGGGCGGACACTGTCGCTGGGGTCTAGCACGGGCCCTGGCGGAGGCAGACCTGCAGGGCGGTCAGAAAGGCAGGCCGAGTGGCCAAGCCAGCCTCCCGCTGCAGCCACGTGCCCTGGGCCTTGGTGGGAGTTTGGTGTGGTCTTTCTTAGATCTCAGTCAGAGGAGTTTGTTTTTGAGGTTCTGGAAAAGCTTTGTCATGAGGTGTGAGATGTTTGTCCCTTTGGCACTGGTGTGAGGTGGCCGGGTGCCTGCCTGGCACCAGGCAGAGGCTGTGCTGTGGCTTCCTTACTTCGACTCCATCTTTGCCAAAACCCTCCTAGAGGTGAACACTACCAGACAGATGAATAAAAAAGACAGGCTCAGAGAGTTTAAGAGATTTGTTCAAAGTCAGACAGAAAATAGCAACTAAGCAATACAGTTCAATCCATGCCATGAGCTGTCAATTTCAAAACTATTGATGGTGGCCACTGGATGGACTAATGAGCTCAACAATCACAATGACATTATCAGCAGGGAAACACAATCATCCTGGAGAGGAATTCGACTTTGGCCGCACAGCCCTCAAAGTCTGGCTGGAGCATCACGATGCTGGCTTGTGTGTCTGAATCTGGCCCTGGGCCTGTGTGAGAGTGAGTAGGTGAAATTCCGTGAATAGTTAAGCATATCTATGTTTTATTCCAATGACCTAAGAATAATAAATCATTCTGCCTGTTGTTCAGTAATCTTTAAGTCTTGCCTTCCTAACCCCTAATTGGCAAAGAAGTTGCCAGACCAAATTACACAGTTCTGATGTAACTACGTAAATATTAACAAGCTAGATGCCTGCTTTAGTCAAGTTCACTCTATAATTCTGGCTTTATTTTGTCAAAATATGTCTTTTCTTTCTTATCCTGTTGGCTGCTAGAGTAGAAATTCACTAAGACACACAGAGATGATGTGGGTCTATCAGCCCCATCGAAGCCATTTCCTCCCCGTTTCAAACCCACGCAGGAGTGAAACGATCTGAGCGAGCGAGTTTGTCACCAGCCGCAGCAAAGATCTGCGGGTTGCACTGGCTTCATCAAGTCCCCCTCCCATGCACACCCCCCTCCTCCACCTGAGGATTTAAAGCAAATCCCAGCAGGACTGACTTGTGGCCTGGGATATTCTGGGCCTGCTCCATTCATTACCAAATCCCCTCCAGCCCTTCTCCGGAACGCGGGGCAACAGATGCGTGTGCCCGGTCCATGGCTGTGTCCGGGACTGTGCGGCGAGGACGGTCGGCTTCTCCTGTCCCTTCCATGTTTCTCAGCGGTGGTTCTTTACAGGGAAGGACTTCCTTTCATTGACCATGAGGCTGCCCCAAAGTCCAGCTCATACAGGATCATGTCTGGTTCCAGCAATTGGTAAATGAGGTGGGAGGGCTAACCAGGCACTTATCCCGATGAACCTCTGAAAAGCCAGGCCTGTTTCTGTGTGACATGAACAAGGGTTTGCATACGCGTTTCTCTGCTTCAGTTGCTTGCAGTCACTAACTGTTTGATGCTCAAACGGCTCCATCGCTGGCCAGTGGGACGGTGGGAAACCCTTTAGGATGTTCCTGCATCCTTTTAAATTCTCATTTAAAATTCTTTTCATATGAAATACTTGCAATCATTTCTATTGTACATGTTGATGAGTTTGGACAAATTTATACATGCACGTAACCAACACCACCATTAAGTACATTATTTTCATTGTCCCAGCCTAGAGCCCCCCTTATCGGCTTTCTCTCACGTGGATTACTGTCTTTTCTAGAGTTTCGTATCGCTGGAATCCCGCAGTACGCATCTTTCGAGTGTCTGGCTTCTTTCACTGAGCACAATATTGGGATCTGTCTTATAGTATTGTTTACCAGAGGTCTGTTCCTTTCCGCAGTCAGCAGTACTCCATCACTCGGGCATACAACGACTCATGTGTTCGCCTGTTGATGGACATGTGGGTTGTTTCCAGCTTTTGACTGTTAGAAATAAAATAGCTATGAACATTAATGTACAAGTCTTATTACAGACATGTGTTTTCATTTCTCCACTCTAGGAGTGGAGTTGCTGGATCTCATGACAAGTGTGTGCTTAACTTTACAAGCAGCCGTCAAACTGTTTGCCAAAGAGGCTGCTCCATTGTGCATTCCAGCAACAGTGTGCGAGGGCGCCAGATGTCAGGTCTGGGACTGGGTGGGCAAGCGAGGCACCTCGGGCAGAGTTGAAGGAGGCACGCACACTCGGGGTCCCCACGGTCAGCCTGCACAACCTCCAGAGAGTGTGCCTCCTTAAATGTTCGCCTTAGAGGCCTTACTTGCCCCCCTCATCCTGGGGCTGCCAGTGACCCCCACCCACTCTTGCCAGCACTGGGTCTTGTCAGTTGTTTAAATTTATTTTAGCCATTGTGATAGGTATGTATGTGGTGGTATCATATTATGGTTTTAATTTTCATTTCCCTAAGGACGAATGATTTTGAGCATCTCTTCATGTACCCATTTACAATCTTTGATGAAGTGACCACTTACATTTTTTACTCATTTTTAATTGGGATATTTGTATTCATATTACTGAGTTTTGAGAGCATTTAGATGTAGTCTGAAAAATAATTCAAGCTCAAAAAAAAAATGTAGTCTGGACACAGTCTTTGATGAAATATGTGTTTTGTGAATATTTTCTCCCAGTCTGTGACTTGCTCTTTTTCTTTTCTTAATAATGTCTTTTGAAGAACAAAAATTTTTGTTCAATTTATCAATTTTTAAATTAATTTATACTTTTTTGTGTCCTCTCCAAGGAAGATTTGTCTATCCCAAGGTCATGAGTAATTTTTCTTATGTTTTCTTCCAGAAGTTTTAAAAATTTAGCTTTTACATTTAGATCTATGATTCATTTCAAGATAATTTGTGTGTATTGTGAAGTAAGGGTTGGGATTCTTATTTTTTCCATGTGGATGTGCAGTTGTGTCACCCTTGTTTGTTGAAAAGGCCATTCTTTCCCCCACAGAGTTACTTTGGGAACCTGTTGAGAATTAATTTGGTTATTCATGTGTGGGTCTCTTTCTGACTCTTTTTTTTTTTCTTTTAATGTTCAAATAAAATATTGGTTCTTTTTTATTATATTTTATTGATTATGCTATTACAGTTGTCCCATTTCTCCCCCATCATTCCCCTCCACCCTGCACACCCCCTCCCACCCACATTCCCCCCCTTTAGTTCATGTCCATGTGTCATAAGTTCTTTAGCTTCTACTTTTCCCACACTATTCTTGCCCTCCCCCTATTTTCTACCCACCATCTATGCTACTTATTCTCTGTACCTTTTCCCCGTCTCTCCTCCTCCCACGCCCCTGTTGCTAACCCTCCACATGATCTCCATTTCTGTGGTTCTGTTCCTGTTCTAGTTGTTTGCTTAGTTTGCTTTTGTTTTAGGTGTGGTTCTTAATAGCTGTGAGTTTGCTGTCTTTTTACTGTCCTATTTTTTATCTTCTTTCTCTTAGATAAATCCCTCTAACATTTCATATCATAAGGGCTTGGTGATGATGAACTCCTGTAACTTGACCTTATCTGAGAAGCACTTTATCTTCCCTTCCATTTTAAATGACAGCTTTGCTGGATAGAGCAATTTTGGATGTAGGTCCTTGCCTTTCAAGACTTGGAATACTTCTTTTCATCCTCTTCTTGCCTGGAAGGTCTCTTTTGAGAAATCAGCTGACAGTCTGATGGGAACTCCTTTGTAGGTGACTGTCCCCTTCTCCCTTGCTGCTTCTAGAATTCTCTCCTTCATTTGAATCTTGGGTAATGTAATTACGATGTGCCTTGGCGTGTTCCTCCTTGGGTCCAACTTCTTTGGGACTCTCTGAGCTTCCTGGACTTCCTGGAAGTCTGTTTCTTTTGCCGGATTGGGAAAGTTCTCCTTCATTATTTGTGCCAATAAGTTTTCCACTTGTTGCTCTTCCTCTTCCCCTTCTGGTACCTCTATAATGCAGATGTTGGAACGTTTAAAGATATCCTGGAGGTTCCTAAGCCTCTGCTTATTTTTTTGAATTCTTGTTGCTTCCTTGTTTTCTGTTTGGTTGTTAGTCTCTTCCTTCTGGTCCACTCCATTGATTTGAGTCTCAGTTTTCCCCCCATCTCTATTGGTTCCCCATGCGTCCTCCTTCATTTCATGTATTGTAGCCTGCATTTTTTTCATCTAATTTGTGAGCAAAATCAACCAATTTGTGAGCATCCTGATAACCAGTGCTTTGAACTGTGCATCTGATAGGTTGGCTATATCTTCGTGGCTTAGAGGAATTGGCTCTGGGAATTTCATTTGTTCTCTGGTTTGAGCCATTTTTGGTGGGTTTTTTTTTTTTTTTTGGTTGTTGTTTGTTTGTTTTGTTTTGTTTTGTTTTTGGTATGGTCGCAGCTGTTATATAGCGAGGGGTGGAGCCTTAGGTGTTCCCCAGGGTGGGGCAGCCCAGTTGCTGAGTTGTGATGCTGTATGTGGGGGCGGGGTCTGAGAGGGAACAATGGCGCTTGCTCCACTCTCTCTTGGATTCCAGTCCCTTCCACTGCTTCCGCTTTGCCTGGACTATCTGTGCACGAATGTGGGACCACCTAGTCAGCCAGGCGCCTTGTGCAGCTTCACTAGGTCTGCACAGTTGTCACCTCGTGCCCGGGGTCCGCCAGCTGCCTCCTGTGCACCTGGGAACCGCCAGCTGCTGTGTGCCCGGGTCTGCACCTCCACTTTTTCCTGCCTCGACTCCGCCCCTCTTACCGGACTGGATGAATGGTTGTTGGACTTCCGTACAGTTCAATTTTCTATAAGTTCTGGTTGTTTTCTTGTTTCCAAATATTTGTTGTCCTTAATTTTGGTTGTGAGAGGAGGCACAGTGTGTCCACCTATGCCTCCATCTTGGCCTGAAGTTGAATGTGTCTTCTTTAACTCCTTGGTTTTTGGACTTTCGTACAGTTTGATTTTTCTGTCAGTTCTGGCTGTTTTAGGTTTTCTAAATTGTTGTTCTTCTTTTGGTTGTGCAAGGAAGCACAGTGTGTCTACCTATGCCTCCATCTTAGCCGGAAGTCTCTTTTTCTGTCTTTACACTAACATCACACTGTCTTGATTGTTGTAACTTTATAGTACATTTTAAGTGATATGTCTTCTAAATGTGTTCTTCTTTTTCAAAGTTATTTTGGCTATTACACATCCTTTGTATCTCCATAGAAATTTTAGAATCGGCATGTGTATTTCTACAAAAATGGCCTCCTTGTCCTTGACGGGGATTGGTGGGAATCTGCCGACCAGCCTGGGAAGAGCTGCCAACCAGCTGACTGTTCCTGAGTCCTTGACTGGGGCCGTCCTCTTCTTTTATTCACTTTCTCCTTTGATTCAGGTCCGCAGCTTCTCTCTGTAACATTTTGGAGTTTTCATCATCAGGTCTAGCACATATGTTGCCGAATTTATGCCTGAGCATTTTAGGATTCAACTCTAAATGATATTTCATGTTTTTCAATGTCTAATCTCTTGTACTTATGTAGAGAAATACAACTGATATTTGATATTGACCTTTATCTTGGACCCTGCTTAGTTCTAGTAGCTTCTTTTTAATTCCTTGGGATTATCTAGGAAGATGTTCACAGTGTCTGTGAATAAAGTTCAACTTCTTCTTTTCCAACCTGCATGCCTTTTATCAATACTTTCTGTCCTGCTGCCCCGCCCAGGACCTCCAGCACACGGCAAAGGGAAGTGCGGGGAGAGGGGGCACGCTTGCCTTGTCCTCGTCTCAGGAGGAAAGTCCAGTGTTTCACCATCAAGGACGACGTGAGTGTCAGAGTTTACACACGTGCCCTTCATGGAGTCGAAGGGTTCTCTTCTATTTCTAATTTGCTTCAAGTTTTTTTTTTTTTTTATCATAACTGGGTGCTGGGTTTTGTCAAAAGTTTTGTATTGTATCTTTTGAGAGGATGTTATTGTTTTTCTCTTTTTTTCTATTTGTAAGGTGAACTAGGCTGATTGATTTTCTGATATTAAATTGACCTTGCATTCTCGGGATGAACCCCACTTGGTAATAATGTACTGTCAATTTCAAATGTTGCTGGAATCAATTTGTCCACATTTTAAGGAATTTTATGTCTATGGTCATGAGGAGTTTTGGTCTATTATTTTCTTGTAATGTCTTCATCTGGTTTCCGTACCAGAGTAATAGGCCTCATAACATGAATAAGAAGACATCCCTTCTTCTTTGTTTTCTGAATGAGTTTGTATAAGTGTGGTTATTTTTTCCTCAAGTGTCTGGTGGACTACAGCGCTGAGTCCATCTGGATCTCAGGATCTAGATAGAGTTTAATAGCATCACCTCGTCTTTATTTTCACGGTCACTTATGCTTTAGTCCATCGATTCTCATTTGCACTTGTAGTAGCAATGTCAAGTTTGGTTTGCATGCATGTATTTGAGCTTACAGATAAACCTGTTTAAAGTAAGATAAGTGGACAATGGAATAGGGGCATTTAGACGTGGCAAGAATTCTGCCTAGAGATGGAAAGACCGAAGTGTGAAAACACTGAGCATGCCGGAAGGAGTGGCCTTGGGGGCACCCTGCCTCCCAAGTCAGTGTGCGTGAGCACGGAGGCACCAGCCCGGTTCTGGCTGTTGGTGGGGGAGGGCCTCCTTCGGACTGCATTCTGTATCTGAGATGACGAAGATTAGATTCGGTGACAACTAGAACTGTGTTTGGGAGAAAAGCTTTGTCACTTGAAGCAGCGCTTCCCCAGACTATCAGAGGATCTTTCTATCTTGTCATCTCAGGGTAGACGGGTCTTAAAAGAGCTGTCCCGACGATGAAGATCAGAGCTGATTCCTAAACGCCCCTCTCTGGCCGTGGAAGCAGGAAGCTCGTCTGGGTAAAGGCAATTGCACATAAGCTTCAATTAGTGTAAGATGTGTGTGTCCTGGGAAGGAGGAGCTCGCACCCTCTCCCACACGTGCGGTGAGGTCGTTACCATCCACACCCAGGAAGGGCAGATGTCAGCATCTGTGGGGTGACCCCGATGGCAACCTGGGGGCCCTGGCTGGCGCAGTCCTCTGCAAGGATGGCATTTCTTTGAAGTTTTGCATTTAATCCCACCTGACAGCCATATCTTTTAACATATGAAAATAATGTTTAAAATAACTGACCGGTTGATTTTTTCCCCCTGTTCTTACCCTTCAGTCCTTCAATAAAATTGATGCTCTGGGAAGATGCACCCCTGTTATTCATGATGCATTCACCCCATTTCACAAGTGCTGGCTGGGCACACTCCAGAAGTTCTCTCCACCCACAGGAACCTGAGCTTCTAAGCGAAGGACCAGGCACACCTCTGTGGTGTGAAGCCCCAACCCAGACGAGACAACCTTTCCAGGTGGAGTCAGGGATTTCTGCGTCCCCTGTCTGGTCTCCCTCCGCCAACAGATTCCAGTACTTGCTCTGGGCAATTTCTAGCCATCTCAAGGAGGCTGTGCAAACCCCTCCGGGCTGTGCATTCCCAGGGCTCCTCCCTGGGGGTGAGATGGGACCCCAGAGAGAGAGGCTTTCCCAGGTTCTGCTGCCCACTTCCTGTGAATTTGGTCATGGAGCTGGGTGCTCTGCTCACCTGGGCTGCAAGGAAACCTCAGAGGGGGGCTGAGTGGAGGCGGGTCTGCTCTCGGCAGCATCGCTACCCGTTCTGAACATGCACACACATTGTTCAAGGAATGAGAGAGAATGGAGAGTCCTTCAACTTGTGGAAAACTTGTACCATAAAATGAATATGCAAGATACATACTTTTGCTCCTATAAAGGTCCTGTCCTTACCGATATAGTGTGAATGATTAAGAGTATGCAAAACGAGTTAATAAAAACCACTTGTAATAGAGCATTACAGAATAAAATCCCCCAAACAACGGAAAGGTGTCTGGTTTGTTCACTCACGGAGAGCTGTGTTCAGTGCCCTGCCGTGCCACTCGCTCTGTGCAAATCTGTGCAAGTCGCTATCCTCTCTGAGCCTCCAACCCCCCTCGTTGGCCAGATCCACCTAAGGGCTTAGCGAGCTTGAGGGGCAGCTGTGGGCAGTGCCTGGCAGTGGGGAGGCGGAGAGCCCGGCCGCTGCTCTTGCTCTCCATTGACGCCACCAAGCTCGTGATTCAGGGGAGGAGCAGACTCATCACTGTCTCCTGCGGTGCTTTGCACATTATTATTTATTTTTGCAAGTGCTGGGTTGTATTATGTTAATTTATGCGAGCTGCTGCTTCTCTGTCTAGACTCATCCTGGTGTGACGGCCAGGGCTGAGGACTTCAGTAGGTGACAAGTAAATGCTCACTCAGTGGATGCAACTGCCTAGCCAGCTGCTGAAGTGGCTCTGAGTTAATCCTTCAGTTCTTCGATTTCTGGTTTGAAAAAGTTGCCAGTTTGGGGCTGAATTCTTCTTACTATTAGTCAAAGCCCCGTCATGTGGCAGATGGAAAGCTTTGTAGTTTTTAGTGAAAAAGGTTTGTATGTCTGAACTAAAAGGACTGCTACACAATGTAGGTGGGGGATCTTTCTTTAGAGCTTAGAACAGCCCAGTCCTCACGCACTGCTGCATGCAATCTGAATGCCAGGCCACACCCTGTGTCACCAGAGGTAGAGTGGGAAAAGGGTGCAGATCTGCCCCACACGCCCCAAAGGCAGAGCCAAGGGACTCTTCGGGTCTTTAGGGAGGATGAAGGCCAAGGGTGTTCTCTAGACAAACCACACTCACACATGATGAACGCGTTGCTAAAAATAACCAAACTGTGCAAAATCATGTACTTAAACGCCATAGGGCTTATGGGGAAAACGGGGCTGTGGGCCCAGCACTCAGAACTTCATCAGTGGCATGGAAAGATAAGAATCTAATAAACACGGAGCCCAGATCCTGTGTTGAATGGTTAAACACATAACTGGTACAGTAAACAGGGTACCAGGCAGAGTTCGCTGGGACATAGTCCTGGGAGCATCGCCACTGTGAGGGCAGATGCCTAGTGGTCCCCTGGTGGAGGGTGTGGCCTTCACTCTCTGCGGGGGCACTGGGACCAGCCCCTCGGGCTTTGAGGTGTGTGAGTTGTGTGTTCAGCAGGCGCTGTTGTCTGTGCACGAGTGCTTCTGGCAGATGAGGTTGTGCATAAGATAACATGCCCTTTGTGTTATGTTCAAACTGATTCCTCACACATCAGTCGTGTTGGAACAAATTCACGTTTTCAAAACAAGCATCGCAGCAGGGCCGTTGTGCTGGGGGCCTGAGCTGTCTTACAGAGTTTCTTTATAAGAATGATTGCTTTTGCTCAGCCAAAGACTGTTGGAAAAATGAAAAGCAAAACAAAAGAAGGCAAACAAAACACAGACTTGGAGCACCGTTGAAGTCTGTGGCCCCATCCAGACACAGAGAGGAGGCCAGTCCGTGCCTCTAGGCTGCCCCTTCCTAGAGGGAGGCTCATTCCCTCATAGGCGCTTCCCCAGGTCTGCTAACTCTTGGGCAGGGAAGGAAGCGTGGTTTCACATTTCCCCAATTCCGAAAACATACCAAATTCCCCTCCGGCCAGAGTGCTGTGCAGACTCTTGGGGAATTCAAGCTGATGAGGCGAGAGGCTCCACGAGATTACTGCAGATGTCTTTGGTGGGGCCTGGGAAAGCAGACTCAGGAGGCAAAGCAGAGTCCGTGGGGTGTCTTGGTGGACACTCCTCTAAGAGAGGGACGTGGGACAGGCTCAGCCTTGTCCACTGCTGATGGGCAGGAGCATGCGCACTCCCCTCAGACATGCCCATGGTCAGGAACCACCTCTGTGACATCCTGCTGGGTGGCTTGGCATTTCCATCTGTCCACATATGACAGGCTTGGGCAGGATGCTTTGTGCTGCCTGTCCCTCCGCCCATCTTCAGGGGAGCTGAGGACAGCGGTGCTAGCTCTTGGCCCTGCTGGGCCCCATCAGCTGTTAGAGGACACTCCCAGCCTCTCCATCTGCTTTGCATCGTGGCCTGGAGAGCTGAAGCTTCACGATTACTCTCAGCCACATGTTTTGGAAGTTGCCGTCTGTGAGGTAGCCCTACGATGACTTCAGCTGGTCATGCTCTGTGTGGCGATGGCACAGGATCCACTGCTGGCCACCCATTCTAGCTCAGAACTGGGAGGGCGCTCAGGGCCCTCGGGTCTTTCTGTCCACCCCCGCCCTGACCTTCGGCTCCCCTGGCCACCACCAGCTCCAGAAGAGACCGCTGCGGCTCCCACCTCCTCAGTCATTCGTTCACTGGGACTCAGCCAAGAGGCGCACTCCACACGGGGTGTCGGAGACCCGGCTGGCTGACCGCTGCCATCACTCCCACCCGGGTGACTGGAGCCAACCACTCTGCCCTCCCCAGCCCCAGTTTTCTCTCGTGAGAGCAGGATTCAAAGCAGCAAATGCTCAGGTTCTTCGCAAATGTTAGCATCACATGTGATGTCTCCATGGATTTGTCTTGTTTCCCTGAACGGGTCTGAAGATCCACCAAAGCCGGGCTGGGGGTATCGATGGTGAACGCTGGATCATGGCCAGAAGGCCAGCTGGGGCCCAGTCCTGCCTCTGCCGCAGGCTGGGCTGCGGCAGGATGTCTGAGGCAGGATGGGACTCAGTTGTGGCAGCAGCCTAGTGAAAATACTGGGCTCTGGGCTTCCTGGACCTGTGTCCGGACTCCGAATTGTCCCGAACCTCAGGCTCCTCCCCTGGGAGCGGGAGACCAGCACCTGCCTCGCAGGGTTTGTGGAGCTCCAAGACGGCGACGTGTGCGCGCTGGCCTCCTGTCTCCGAGCTCAGCCCGGCGCCACTGCCCCGTGGCTGGCAGAATGCTGGCCCCCAAAGGTGTCCTCATCCTGATCCCCAGAACTTGTGCATATGCGGTCTTACGTGGCAAAAGGGACTTTGCAGGTGTGATTAAGAGGCTTGAGGTGGGGAAGTGATCCTGCATCCCCCCAAAGGGAGGCAGGAGGCGCAGAGAGGAGAGGAGACAGGGTCGCAGGGGAGTCGAGAGATGGGAAGATGCTGCACTTCTGGTTTGCAGGACGGAGGAAGGGGCCAGGCGCTGAGGCCAGTGGCACCTCAGGAAGCTGCAAAAGGCCAGGGAGTGAGTTCTCCCCTGGGGCCTCCCGAGGAGCCAGCCCTGTGACACCTTGACTTCAGCCCAGGGAGACCACGGTGGACTTCGGCCCTCCACACCGAGGAGAATCCTCTTGTGTTGCCTTAAGCCACCCGATTTGTGGTCATTTGTTCCAACAACCAGAGGTCGGTCACTGAGACACCCCTCTCCTGCGTTCCCCACTCCTTTCCTGGACTGTAAATATAAGCCCAGGGGCAAGACTGTGGATGTGGACTTGATCACAGCTCCGTTCTGCAGTCAGGTGGTATCGGCTGAAGCGCACGGCCCCCCGCTCGGCTCTGGCCGACTGCAGTTTTCGCAGCCCGCTGGGCTGTGTACGTTTCTGCACGTGGTGTCCGTGTTGTCTGCAGGTCCTCTAAGGGTGCCTGTCCTGTGTCACAAACGCAGCAGACTTGCACAGCAGGGCTGCTGGGGTCAGCCCTGGATGCTGCTGCCTCGCTCCAGCTCTGTTGCCACTTACCAAAACATTTTTGGGATCGTTGAAAGCATCCATATTTCATTCTTTTGAATGTTCTCGGTGGCAACAAACTTTTATCTTGTGAGGGTGGATTTGAGTTTCAGCACAAAATGGGAGTGTCTGGAATGGAAACTCACTGTGTCCTTGATGGGCGACTGCCCAGTCTGGAAGCCCACGTTTCTCTGGCGAAGTGGGAGCTGGGAGCCCACCTGGTGGCCCTGGAGGAGGATTGAGTGAACCAAGACACGTCATCGGGCTGGCAGGGCGCTCCGCACACAGCAGGTCTCCAGCAGAGGCCCCGGCACCGGTGGAGGTCTGCGTGGAAGTAGGCGAGGCGAGGGCGCTAGGGCGAGATGGGAGGGGTGCCGGGAGGCCCCAGGGTCGGCTCCAGCAGGAGGGTCGCCGATGCGTTTGGGATGACAGTGGTGTCACTGCATGGCGTGTGCGGCTTCACTGTTAGTAAATGCAATCTCATGATGAAATGTCACCCCCAGGTGTGGTGGTCACAGCGCTTGGCCGTTCCACAACCGCTTAGGAGATGAGGACGTGGAACCGGTGGTGGGCTGGGGCCGGACTCTCTTCCGTGTTACTGTTTGATGGCCTGAGAAGAAAGCATTGTTTCTAGGGTGTCCTGCATCCAGTGATGTTGCCCGTAACCCCCCATTTCAGCAGCTCTTCCGCTTGTGAACAATTTCCACACAGTCTTTCATTTCCCTCCCGTGCCCCTCCCCGTCAGGCACCCCAGAGCTCGGTCAGGTCAGAGCCCAGGGACCTCGGCCCAGGGCTGACAACTGAGTCACGTGCTGGTGGGAAATGCAGGCCGACCTCTGAATCCAAGTTGGAAGCAAATTCTCGGTGCTTCTGGGACATTAAAGTGATAAGATTTGATGCGAGTTCAATATTGGAAATGTCTTTCTGTGGCTCTCTGATAGTATGTTATTGATAAAACATTGAAGTAGCACAATGGTCCCAGTGGATAAGATTTGAATGTATCTCTTCCATACTTACTTTTGTGTAAATGGATTTTTTTATACCCACTGTCTAAATACCTCCGAGTGTTCCTCGGGCCGTGGCCATCCTTCCCAACAGGACGAACCGTGTTCGGCGACTTTCCTTCCCTGGCTGCACGGCTCCCTGAGGGGTTTGCGCTGTCGGCAGATGCCGGCGGAGGGTCTCCCAAAATGTGCCAGGCACTCTCTGGGCCCGAGACGCAGAAACGAAGAAGAGAGATAAGACCTGCATGGGTGCATCAATGTTTATGTAATAAATCCCTCAGTGATGGATTTAGGGGGTCCAGTTTTTCCCACTACAAACCCAGGTCTCAATGAGCATCTTTATTACCCGTCTTTGTGTGAGTGTCCTGTCAATGCCTTAGAGTGAGTTGCCAGCAGTGGCATCACAGAACCAGCAGTAAGCCCACTGAAAATTTGGACACATGTTTAAGTAACTCCTCAGAAGCCTGCAGCAGCTTCCATTTTGCCAGCGCCGTATTTCCCCACACCCCCGTCACACGGCACAGCCGCCAGGGTGACTCTGCTGTCTCCTTCAGGACACGTCTCATTTCAGGTGCTGGTCATGGCTGGTTGGCCAGGAGTGATGACTGCTTGTGTTTTCTCTGCTTCGATGACGTGGCTGTGAGGAACACAGGTGGCGTGGGGCCCCCGGCAATGTGGGGGAAGGGGCGCCCCCCCCGCCCCCCAGTGTCAGAGGGAGGGCTGCTTGGCACAGGGCTGCGGAAGAACCTCTCCGCTCCTCTGTAGTGCCCGTCTCTCCCTCCTTTATCTCCCAGAGGCTCCGTGTCCTGAGCTCATATCTGTTCAAGAGTTTTCTCTGACCCAAACTGCTTGTCCACTGCTTTGTTCTCCTGCGTGATGTTTGGGATTTTAGCTCGCTCAGATGTCGTCCGTTGGGAAGAATTTAAGGCTTGTTGACTATTGCCAGTGACACCACTGGAGAGAGTTCACTCTCTCCAGTGAACTCTCTCCAGGTGACTGGTGTTGGAAGGGGCCTGATGTTGGAAGCAGCGCTCCACCGTGCCTCTCTGCAGGGTGTGGGGTGGGGCGTCTGCGCTGCTAGGAGCTGGCTCGGGGCAAGGAACGCCCACAGCAGGCCTGCCTATTCCAACCAACCTGTGCTGCTTATTCCTGATTACTCGGCTGCCCAGCAACCACCGGCTGGGTGCTGGGACCTCATGAGCCAAAGGGCACAGATCTGGCCTCAAGGACCTTGCTGTTTCATAGTGGCAATGATGTGCCATTTTATTTTTTGTGGTCGGCTGATTAACGGCCCTGCAAGGTGCCCCCCAGGATCACAAACTGTGACTGGCCAGCAGCCTCTGTCTGTGACGAGATGCCAGCTGCTGTATTCAAAGCCGTCCCTGCCTCTCAGGAGAGGCCCCGAGGAGCAGGGTCGTATCTGGTTTTCTTTCCAGTCTGGCTCTGCCCCTGCTCCTCGCCACCTCTACAGGCACGGACATCCGCCTTCTCGCCTCCCGATTTCTGTTATTTCAACACAATTTCAAACACAGATTACTGCAGTAGAGCCAAGGCATTTCCAGGGGGCACAGCTGTCATGGGGCCTTCATATGACATGGGCAGAGTCATCTTGGGCTTGGCCATGAGGCTGGGTCTAGATGGGGGCTTGTTCTTGGCTTCTGGTCTGGACAGAAGGCGGGGTGGGAGCCAGAGTGTGGAAGCTGTCCCTCTGCAGGGCTATGCCACCTCCTCCCCTCCAGCTCTTTCTCTGGGTTCCAGGAGGGACTTGGTTGTCATGAGCTGGGAGGACAGCTGCATGTCTGGGTGCTGTGTGCAATGCCAGTCCCTTCTGGAAGGACCATCAGCCAGTTGGTTGCAGGCTGATAGAAGGCTTGGTTTGCAGAAAAACAGTTAACCAGAAGTCTACCTGTGGATGGGAATGTGAAGAACGATTTCCGATCCCTCAGGTGGGCCTGTGCCCCAGGTATCCTCAGCAGACACGTGGGATCTCATGGAGGTTGGAGGTCCTTGATTGGGGGTCTCCAAAGACCCCCGTAGACACTCATCAGCTACGTGGCCTCTTGGACAAATGACTGTTCTCTGCGAGTCTCAAATTCTTCACCTGCAAAGGGGGCACCGACCCCTGGGTCCAGGGCCTGAACGCAGAGGGCTCACTACCTGGCGTGGCTTCGGAGGGCGGCCTTTGGGCAGAGCCGGAGAAACTGCTTCTCTGTCTGCTCGGAAACAGGCCCACTTTCTCATTTACTTCCCCTGGCTGAATTGATGTTCCGGAAAAACAAAAAAAAAAAATCAGAAACAGTAGTCCTTATTTTCTTGTCAGTTTTAATTTGCAATTTTCTTAACCACACAGCTTCCTGGGTTTTATATTAAAGGGTTGAAAATATAGATAAATTCTGGGTTCTTGGCAAGAAGCACCCTGCTATAATAGTCAATCAAAGTAAGCCCAACAGATACAGTGTGGGCACCGCCCCCTGAAGACCTGTTTACTTTTGCTAATTACAAAGAGAAGGGCGTGGAGGCCTGGCTGACCCGCCCTGAGCCCCATTCATCCAGAGATCCTTGCCTGCCCATTACAAGTGGGCCCCCTGGGCAGATGTCTAGCCAGTCGCCCCTTAATCCAATCTGTTTTCCTTCTTGAGAGGATTAAGTGGTATTATGACTAAAAATGCCAGGTGGCGAGTGCCTAGACTTTTGTTGCTGGATTAAGATAAGTGCCTCTGAGTGATGAACTTGCATAAAGCTGTGTCCTGGGCTTGGCCACTGCAGAGGGTACAGGGACAAAATCTGTCTTCTGAGCTCAAAAGCCTCAACATCTGTGGACAGGCTGGTGGGAATATAACTACTGGTGCCGACAACTCTGGGTGCTGTAGGGGATGAGATAGAGTCTTCCTGTGAAGTTTCAGAGGCTGTGATACCATAAAAAATGGATGGAAAACCTTCGCCCCTCCGCCTGGGGAAGTGATGAGGAAACTTGTTGTCTGTCCAGGGATTTGAGCAGAGGCAAGCAGCTTGCCATGAACAATCAACTCAGACCTTACTGTGTGTGAGTCTGCTGCCTGCATTTATGCCGTCTGGGTGGCACAGAGTCACGGAGACAGGAATTCACCTAAAGCTGAGGCCAGAACCCAGGGAGCTGGTAAACGCATATACATTTTCTCAACTCGACGTCACTGGGACACGCCCAGAAAACAGCTCCTCCTGGAGAGGAGCACACGAGAAAAACCACATTAAGAAATGAACTCTCATGAGGAATAATTAACTAACACAGGACCAACACTCTGTCAACCAGAAATAACAAACAATATGAAATAGATGTGTTTATTTAAAATTATGACATATAAAAGGATTCAGAACGAAAGACCAGAACAGGAGAAATGGTTTTGGAATTGAACCAGTGGAATTTATTTAAATGAAAAATGTAGTCATTAAAATAAAAAACTCATTGGATAAGTTAAACTGTAATTCTAACAAAGCTGACGAGAAAAGCAGCCAATTTGGAAGGCAGATCTGAGGAAATTACAGTACAGAAGAGAAAAGCAGGCACACGGAAAAGAGGACAGACTCCGTTAGGAAATGGAGGATAAAAGGCCCTGGCCTGGTAGCTCAGTAGGTTAGAGCATCGTCCTGACACGCCAAGGTTATGGGTTCAATCCTCAGTCAGGGCACATACAAGAGTCAACAAATGAATGCATAAGTAAGTGGAACAACAAATTTCTCTCCCCCCACCTCTCTCTCAAATAAATTTTAAAAAAAGAAAGGAAGAAAAGGGAAGATAGAGTGGAAAAGTCCAGTGACAGCTGCCAGAACACAAATGAATAGGTAGAACCTGAAAGAAGCAATGTTGAAAGACGTTTGGGAGAGGCAGGGGCCTTGCCCTCCTGGTTATCAAACCACACCCTAACGCTGTGCGGACTCAGAAGCATGTGCAGAAAAAGGTCAGGGGCTTTTACAAATGGATAATAGAGTCTAACATATGAAAGGAGAATTTAACTTAGGAAATTGGTAACATTTCAAATGGAGGAAAGGATCATTCAGAAGCATTGTTGGGACAATTAATCTATCTTTTGGAAACACATAAAGTTAGAGCCCTACCTCACACACAAAATAAATTCCATATGGACTAAAGAGCTAAATCCTCTGCCGACCTCAGCGCGCTCCCTCATCGCAGATGGAAATAAGTGCCAAGCCGCTTCTCTGTAAACCAGCCACACTAGGTCGCCTCGTGACCGAGAGCAGGATCTGCAGCTTCCGGCGTGGTTTCCAATCTCTGCTCCTCCGCTCGATGCCGTGTGACCTCGGGCACAGTTGTCCGTCCACGCCCCGTCCGTGAGGGGCGTGAGCGCATCAGCCTCGCAGCGCTGCATGGAGGGCAAAGCCCGCCTGCCGAGGGACTGTCTGCCTGCGTGGCAGCAGCGATCTGACTCCCGCCAGCTGGGCTCTTGATTACTCTTTCAAGCAGGGAGCCGCCTACCAAAGGGTGTGAAGTTTTGTCCCTTTTCAGAATATGCTGACAGCCACCAAGCTGGAACACGTGCTGGACACAGCCAGAACCCGTCTCCTGAGTGGGCAGCATGACCTCAGTTGGGAAAACACTGCAGTAATTGTCTCCAGGCCCCGGGGTAGCCTTTGATCAGGAAAATCTCTGTTTATTCTATGATATAAATATGAAAGAAATCCATTTGTTCCAAAGTGGATGCAAGTAAACCCCAGTGGATGCGCCTGCCACGCCAAGCTGCCAAGGGCTGCTAGGGAAAGGGAATGCCGAACTGGCCAGGGAACAAGCGGCCTCTCACCTGCGGCCCAGGTCCACTGGGCACCGCTCACGCCAGTGGCCCAGGTGTTGTCCCTGAGCTGCACTAGCTCATCAACCTGAGCCCTCCTTATGCACAGTTTGGGGTCACTGACACAGTTTGGGTCCTTAGCCAGAGCAAGGATTTCCTGTTATTTCTGTGTGCCTGTTAGCTGCCTTACTCTTCCCAAGGCCTCTGATAGCATCTGGCCTGGGCCTCCCACCCTCCCTGCCTTTGTTCTTTCCATCATGTGCATTTACCAGGAGCCAGCCCTGTGCCAAGTGCTAGAAAAACAGCCAAAGCTTAGAAGCAGTACCAGTCTGTTTGGGGAGAAGATGCAAGGTCATGCCTAGGAGAGGCGAGATGGAGGAGATGCTCCTGGGCAGCAGTGGAGCAGATGGGAGCAGAGGAGCACCTGGTCTGACCTGTATGAGTGAGGAACAGCAGAATGGGGTGAGGGGGGTACAGTGGGAAGGGCAGGAAGTGGTAGCAGTTCAGCACAAAGTGCCAAGCAAATAACAGAGGGGGCAGGTGAGAGGGGAGGCAGGGCCAAACTGTTCTATTAAACCCTTAAACACTTTAATGGAAAGAAGCCCAGACTTTGTTGGGCTTAGAAGTGTCTGCGCTCAGTCATTTACACTTTAGTATGAATTTAAGCCAGGATGTTGCTTTCTGTAGGTTGATTTTCATTTTATACTTGGTTTCTGATTGTGGAACAAAAACTCTGTGCTCCCTGAAAGCATTTCAAACACCTTGAATTGTGAGAATGGGGTTTGGAAGTAAGAGAGGGGCAGATGATCGGTGGTCTGAATATACCATGATGGTTTGGGCCATAAGGCTGAGATCGTGCGTTCGGGCTGAGGTACATTGTGGGCAAGGGCGGCTGGCCAGCTGGGTGCACAGCCCATGCGCTCTCTGGGGTGGTCCGGGACAGGGCCTTGCCCCAGGGAGCTGAACTGCATTACCAGCTGCAGCTGTGTCTGTTTGTTGACTGGGCTGTGTCTAACTTCGATAACCACGCACAGTGTTGCCATGAGGTGCTGTAAATAGAATAAAATATTACTAAATATTTGCTTGGCGTCAACCTAGCTCTCTGAAGTCCTGTTGGGAGGAAGTGAGAAGATAAGGGATCGCATGTGATTAACGCCAGCTGCCTTTGCTCTCACGAGGGGGATGGAATCTCTCTTGTCCCTCCAACTGCCTTTGCCATCAATACATCACGTTTAAGTTCTTCTTGCTATTTGAGGCTCATTTTTCTAACTCAGTTTTCAAGGACAGATGTGATAATGGATGCAACACGTGCTGCATTTGAAATGTTTTGGGTTAATTTTTGCCTTTGATCCCCAAGGCTGTGGAAGATAGGACGCATTTTCTCAGTTCGCCTCCACGATCGCCACTGGCCTAGCAAAATCCATTCGTTCTGATGAGAAGGCAAAGCCGCGTCCTTGTTTTTCAACCTAAAATAATGAAATGAGAAGTCCACTGTGTTGGACTTTGCAACACTTTTCATATTACTTTCTGGATGTGCCCCTGAATTTTGGACTAGAGTCTCTCGCCTCAGGCATCAGTTAAATGCCATTGTTAAATCTTAAAGATTAAAAAAAATTTTTTTTTAAACCTCAAGTGACCTGAAGTCCCAGGGAGGGGAGATCAGCTTGACTTTACAGTCGCATCGGTCAGGGTGTAGAGGGCGGTCATTCGGGAACTGTCAGACAAGCACACACACAGTGAGTGCCTCGCTGCTCCCCACCCCTTGCTGCCACCCAGCACTCAGCCGAGGGGTGGTCATTGCCAAGCTCTCCGCCCCCTGACTCCCCTCCCATTGCACTACATGGAGGCAAATCCCAGACACCCTTCCCAAAATGATGCGTTGAAAGCCTGGCTTCTCTGTGCAGCATCGGCTTTGCTGCCTGACTTCTGCCAGCCTCGCGTGGCCACTGGACACCAGCAAACAGCCGTCCTCGTGTGTTCGCTACCGTCCTTTAGAGGCACCTGGGAGAGGCCCAGGGCAGAGGGCTCCTGCTCCTCAGTCTCATCTTCCGAATGTCTGAGGGGAGCTGTACCACTAGGTCCCCAGGGGCCCAGGGAGAGAGCACAGCAGAGTTGGGGTGTCAGGCCCTGGCTGGCTGGGCCTCTGTGTCCCAGAGCACCCCCAGAGCCAGGTAACTGCTGTGCAGGGAGGTGCGGGGGGAACTGAGGTGGGGCTGGCACCCCTGGTGCATAGTGGGTGCTGGAGAAGGCTCCGGATGTGGGGGGTCAGAGAGGGACACTCGCTGCCAGGCCAGTGTGGGGCTTGTCCCTTCAGAGTGAGGCCAAGCCCCTCCTGGATTCCCATGTGCTTGCCCAGTTTATTAAGTCTACTTCTCCACCTTCCCCGGTGGGGTCAGGAGGGGCTGGACCTGAATCTGTTGCCATTTTTGGAGGAGAAAACAGAACTCATCTAAAGGGGAGTGTTCTCCAAGGTCACACTGCCAACTGTGTCCCTTGCTGCCAGAGGGCAAGGACCAGAACATTCATTCCCCTTTGCAGGGCGGCACCCAGCCTGTTCCTCTGCGCTGTTCCAGGAAGGGTAGGTGCGAAGGCACCTTTCCGAAGGGTCTCCAGTCCCTTCCTGGACCACTTCCTTCTGCCTGGCATTGGGTAGGGTATGCGGAGGTTTCCCTGGGTCTGTTTTCACAGAAAAGACCGCAGCCATCTCAGTGTCCCCTTATCTGTCAGGCTGGTATGGCTGTCCCCTGGCAGATACCATTTGTCCAGTCCCTGCCTCTCCCCAACCCTGCCATAGTGCATCTGGGCAGAGATGAGAGAATCACTCATCTTGGTCTTTATCGGCCTTGCTCAGGGCTGCCAGCCTTTGCGAGGCTCAGTCCAGATGGAGAGGAATTTAGTGAAAACTGGGTATGTCTGAGACTCAAGCTAAGAGAACGTGTTTCAAGAGGCAAGAAGCAAGAGGACTGATACGTCAGGTGGTTTCACTTCCGAAGAACTGCCCCCCTCTCCTGCCCCATTGCTCCCCAGGACATGGATAATACTGGCTGTTGGGGTGCAGCTCCCAGTCCACCATTAGCACTAACACACGCTGGGAAGATTCTGTTCTTTCTTTAGGTTCCAGTTCCTCATGGTAAAACAGGGCAGAGCTGGTATTTAAACTCTTACACCCAGCGGACTCCTACATGTACTCCAAAGCCCAGCTCACGTGCCCCTCCTCTCAGGGTGGAGATGGGTTGCTGTCCTCTGGGTCTTTGTTGTGCCCCAACACAGAATCTACCATGTGTCACATACCTTTGTCACTTCCAATGGGCGGGCAGGGAGACTGCTCCCGGCACATCCGCAGGTTCAAAAACCATTTATTGACTGAACAAAAGCAGAGAGTACAAACTATCTCAAAGCTGGTAGTCTTCTCGGGGGCCCTCGTTGAATGGGCCTGTTTTAAAGGAGCTCTTGTTCTTTCCTCTACGTGCAAAATAATGCCTGGGGAGGCATTACTTTCCTACGTTCTGGAAGGGACCCTGAGCTGGGCGACTGCAGCAGCGTGTCCCCGGCCCACCATAGAGGCCCTTTCCCACCCCAGGCCTGGTTTCAGTGGGCTCGACGCTTCATCTTCCCCTGAGTTGCTTTTGTCTGGGTTCAGTTCTGACCTCCTTGCCCACCAGCCTACCCGGTGGGACTAAGAGGGCTTGCTTACTGCTGACCGGAACTGGGTTTCCGGGTGAAGTTCACTCATCAAGGGAGAGAAGGAGAATGTCCTTGGGAGGCTGCCTGCTTGGCCAGCGTCCCTGAGAGGTCAACGGTGTGTGGCTGCCACCCTCCCACCTGTCGGACCAATGTTTCTTCCTCCTGCAGGCAGGATGCCAGGTGAGACCCCTGAATCCAAGGGGAAATTCACATTTCACAGTGTGGTAGCGTCGCTCCCCCCACCTCCCCCCAGGCAATGTGACTTGGGCCACTGTGGATACCTGAGAGCAACGAGTGGTCCTGGCAGCAGCTGTGACTTGTTGGGACCTTCTCCTGGACTTGCAGCTTTGCGCCCGTCAGCCAGGCGGCCTCAGCGGCAAGCGAGAGGGCCGGGTTTTGTTGGCCTCTCCTGGAAAATCAGTGATTGTATAGGTTTTCGTGATTGGTAACAGTTTAAGCTCGCCTCTAGAGTAACACCCCTTCAAAAAGGTTGTTACAGTGTGGAGACCTGGGGACTTGGAATATTACAAAACGTGCTGATGAAAAGCAATTTTGAGTGACTTTCCTGTCCGGGATTTGACCAGCGCTGAGTTTTGGTTTGCGGATCAGTATTTCGAAGGGCACTCTGGGCGAAGGATCTGCCCTCTGCGCTGCTTTCTGGTTTCTGGGGACACACGAGCTCTGTGGGGAGCTTGCTAGATTACAAGTGACTGCGCCCCTGCACTCCAAGATGGGTCCAGAGCCTGGAGTTGTGCCCGGGAATCTGCATTGTGAACCAGACCCCAGAGGACCCCCGCCCGCGTTGGTGGTCCTCTGACCACGCGTTGGAAATCCCTGTCCAGGTCATTACAAGTGCCACATGAGCAGGACTCGTAAAAACGGTGCTCTGCGGCAGCTTCGGGCTTTCGAGCTTTGAAGCCACAGTGCCCAGGACACGTTGGATAAACCGAGGCTTAGGTGGAAGGACGTGGTCTGGACTCTCGGTTTACTTATTTATTCATTTCTGTTGCGGTGAAATGCACCTAACATGAAATCCACCGCGTCAGCCGTTTCTAAGTGTGCAGCTCAGCAGCATTAAGTTCCCTCACATTGTCGTGCACTCACAGAACTTCTCCTCTTCCCCACTGAACCTCTGTCCCCACTAAGCACAACTCCCCTGCTCCTCCAGGCCCTGGAGACCACCGTTCTCCTTTCTGTCCCTATGACTGGCTCCGCTAGGGACCTCGGATGAGTGGACTCATGCAGTGTCCGTCCCCTTGTGACTGCTTTCTCACGCAGAGGATGTCCTCGCGGTTCACCCACGTTGTAGCGCGTGTCGGGATGCCCTCCCTTCATCCGCTCACCTGTTGATGGACCCTCGGTTTGCTTCCACCTCTTGGCCGTTGTGAGTCGTGCTGCTGTGAACACGGATGCACGAATTTCCCTTCGAGACCTTGCTTTCAGTTCTTTGAGTATTTACCCAGAAGTAGAATCTCTGGATCATACGATAATCCTACCTTAATTTTTTGAGGGAGCTGGAGTCGTGGTGTATTTGACACTTGGCATGCTCTGTGACACTGGGGAACACCTTCCCTGTCACCTGTCAGAGGTGTAGTCCTAGAATTCACTTCTCATTTGCCACGTTCCCTCCAATCTCCAGTCTCAACAGAAGGTATTCACGCCGGGGCTTCACTGCCATGGAGCACAGGTGCGGTGAGCCGCAGCCCCAGCTCCCCCGGAGTGTTCTTGAAGCCTGGGGTCCTTCCTCACCCTTCTTGACGAATACCCACTAGTGGGGGCATTCACACACCCAGCCCCTGCCCTGCGGGTCTGAGCCCAGAGTGGGGAACAACAGCACATCCAGGTACAGGCTGTCACAGTGCAGAGTAGGGACAAAGGGAGGACAGGACGCTATTTTTGGTGCAGGGGTGGGGGGGAGGTGTTAATTGTGAGGAAGCAATAGTCAAGCAAGAGAGTGATTTCGGCCCAGCTGTAGAAGCGCCACAGGACCCCTGGATGGGGCACTAAAATTCTGCTCCAGGGACTCGCCCCCCGAGGCATGAGTTGACGTAGTGGGGAAACCGAGGGCAGAGGCAGAGGGTCTGTATTCCTCGGGCCCCTGGAGGGGAGGAGTGGAGGGGATCATGGCCATCAGTTTAAAAATGCAGTGTCAAAATGTCCAGGAGGAAAGTGCTTTCGAAAGTGTTAAGACTCACTAATTTAAACGCACAGACCTGCTGTTTTGTTCTTAAACCGGGGTCCCTCAGAGTGAAACCCTGCGGGGCAAAGCTTCCAGAATCCCAAGAACTGTCAGCCAGCCTGGCCACACGCAGACCCTCCAAAGAATGCAGTCATCCCTGGACACGGCCCAGGTGGCCCAGACCACCGGTGGCTGACACTGGGTGTCGGTTGAGCCAGGACGCGTGGCCCAGGCTTCAACTGTCAGCTCTTAAAAATAAGATAAGGAAGAAAGAAAGCCCTGGAGTAAGAAAGCCAAATAATTGCCATGCCATTTGATGAAGTGGTGGGTATTAGCCTGGATGTTGCTTGTTATCTGACAACGAAAACAAAAGGCAAAGAAGGAAAGAGAGATCTATTTTGCCCAAAGTAACTGAAACCAGTTACTGGATAGCGAGAAATGCCCCCGCCCTTCTAGATTATCCGTAGTTCTGAGAATCGGCATAGAGGATCTTGGTTGGCCTGCAAAGTCCACATGGTTGCTTAGCCTAATTTATTCAGTTACCTAGCAACAACTTAAAATACGGAAACTGGAGCACACTGGGAGTTTGTGTGTGTGTGTGTGTCCCTGGCGGAATCACGGAACAGAACTGGCCACAAAGTCCCCTGCTCCGAACAGTTTCACTTTGTGGTGCCCCAGCTCCGTGAGGGGTGCTGCACATCAAAGACAGTCCTTGAAACGTCTGCAGAGACACTGGCCTCTGGGGAGACGCTGCTCCAAGTGACACATATTAAAATTGCATCTGTTAATGTCACTTGTCATAGTCACGCCTGTCACACCACTACTAGTGTCTTCCACGTAGACTGGGGGCGCCAACTGTGCTCATTCTTCAACAAACAGCCAATGCTCTGTGCACCCACCGAGCTCCGGTGAGTTGTTCTGGCCTTGTTCTGGCCACTTCTGAACTGCAGACTTCAGTTCACAAGAGACGGAGCTCAGGGTTGGGAAGGAAACATTAAATAATTTCTAAAACACCTAAGTGTGGGTGCTCATGAGTTAATCACTACTGAAGCTCAGAAGTTGCTTTGGGTAACAAAGTTGTGGGACCCAGGAAACTCAGAAAACTTTTTCTTGGTTAACCAACACTTTTGCAAAGGATGTGTTTCTGCAGAGGAGCTAACTGTCCTACACCAAACACAGGTTTTCCCAGGTCCTGCAGACAGTGAACATTTAAAAAATTAAAATGTCTGCTTCCCCAGCCCTTGGGGGCTGGGAGCGGGTGAACCCAGCAGAGAGCTAACTTGAGAGAAAACTGGACTGAGGGGGTGAGGTGGCGGGCAGAAGGGGCAGGCGTCTTAGACTGCGGATGGAAAAACAATTCTAAGAACAGCAGCAAAAGGAAGGTTTCGTCTTTAAATGCGTTGGAAAAGAATTAGCATTTGGCTACAATTCCGCACCAGGCACTGCTTTGCACTGGAGCTGATCGCAGCCTTCTGAG
Source organism: Glossophaga mutica (assembly GCA_039655065.1). NCBI lineage: Eukaryota > Metazoa > Chordata > Mammalia > Chiroptera > Phyllostomidae > Glossophaga > Glossophaga mutica. The sequence continues at coordinate 31,051,461 of CM077315.1, forward strand.
AGGGGCTTTGGTGGTAGAAAAACAACGCAGGGCCGTGAGCAGCAGACCGCAGGCAGGTATCGGGTTTCCACAGGGTTTTCTCACATCCCTATAGGGTGTTTTCTCGTGTGGGGCAGGGGAGTGCAGCTGCTCCGCAGGCCGAGGTGCTGGCCGGAACCGGGGCCTCGGCAGCTGTGGATTTTGGCTGCCCCAGAGGCCCAGGATCCCTGCGGCTGATGTCTGCCTGGCCCACTAAACACCACTGTGCTGGAATCTGCCCCGCCGGCAGGTCTTCGCCGGGCCTGTGGCTGGTGCCTTCCCCGCTGAGTCACAGGGGGCCGGGCGCCCTCTGTGCTAACCAGAAAGAAACCATGAACTTCTACCTGGGTCCCTGGATGCTTTTTTTTTTTTTTTTTTTTTTTTTTAATGTGAGAATCACTCAGCAACTGGTGAATCCCTTCACTCCATTCAGACAGGCCATTGCTTCCTGGGTCTTCTAAGGCCCTAAAGACCCGCGTGCGGTATTGGGACCGTTCACTGCACGTTTCTTACACAAACAGCCGTCTGATGAGCTGCCAGACTTAAACCATTTGAGTTTCACTGATGATTTTGGACCCGGGGCAAGTTTCTGTCAAGGGGATTGGCTCCAAACGCTGTTCCTCCTCCTCGCCTGCCACGAAGGCATCCCGTTGCATGGCGGGTGCCCCCACACCGCTGGCCCCTCCGGAGGATGAGCAGCCTGGACAGGGTGGCCCACTTCCACACGGTCTAGTTTCTGTCACACTGCCCTCAAACTCAGGTGAGGGAACAGAGCAGGTGTGCCAAAAGCCTGGCTCGATGCCAGCATTCTCCAGGTAGGGTCTCTCTTGCCATCTTGGTGGGGCCACCGGGCTCCGCACTGTGCCCCTGGCTAACACCTCTCTCCAAGCCTCTTTGGAGGTAAATTAGGAGGGTGCACCAGGTGGTTCTCCGCTATCTCTTGCCACGCTGACACCTTGGAGTCAGTGAGGCTACCTGGTGTTTGTGAAGGAGAAAAAAGAATGGGAAAACAAGGTAGAATTTTCTGGTAGCCATGCAGATTTTTCTCTGAGTGGGCAGAAACTGGTGCCCCCCACCACAGGTGGGGTTGAACTTTGTGTTTGCATTTTGGGAAAACGAGTGAGATGTGTGGGCGTGGAAGGTGATCACCACCATCGGTGAGGTCCCCAGGTCAAAGATTTAGGGACATAGCAGCTTAGCTCTGGCTGCCATACAGAATGCCACACATCGGGGGCTTAAACAATAGACATTTCTTTCTCACAGTTCTGGGGGCCGCAAGTCCAAGGCCAGGGCTGGTTGCTCCAGAGGCCTCTATCCTGGGCTCGAGGTGGTCGCCTTCCTTATGCGTCTTCACATGGCCTTTCTTCTTGAAGAAGGAGAGCTCTGGTGCCTCTTCCTCTCTGACAAGGACAACAGTCCTGTTCCATCAGGGCCCCACCCCTATGACCTCAGTCAACTCTAATCCCTCCCCGCAAAGGCCCTTCCCCAAATGCAGTCCTTCGGGGAGTTAGGGCTCCAAGACTCGAGTTAGAGGGACCCAGCTGGGCCCCTCCCACGTGTGTATCTGTATTTTCAGCCTGTCTCCGTCACAGCGCGGAGCTCTCTAAAGATCTTTACAACGGAACGGGCTACGACCTCACCACGAGGCCCCGTGCAGGGTGCGGGGGCACGTTGAAATCCGGGGCTCTTTCCCATTGGTGTAAGGAGAGGCAGTTGAGCAAGAAATTCTTGAACCCACCAGTCTGGTGCCTTGAGGAGCTCCGCAGGCCTTCCCGACAGACACTAGGCTTGGGAGCGAAGAGGGACACGTACAGAACGGTTGCTGGTCTCTCAGCTCCACTGTTGCAGTAAGGAGCCGCGACAGCACTCGCTGTTTTGAAGAAGTCATCCGTGCCCCAGATGGGAGTTCAGGGGAGGGAGTCTCAGTCCTTATGAAACCTCTCACTTCTCTGCGTTTCCCTCTTCCCGAGACCATCTGTACCTGCACAAATACGCGTGCGAAGGTCTCCTTTACTCCAGAAGTGGGGTGGGCTTCGCACACTGTTCCCACCTGCTGATTCACTTGGCTTGTCTGGAGTCACTCCACTTCCATAAGCGTGGCCCCACTTCAGTCCTTGGAACAGCGGCGTTTACTCCACAGGGAAGGTGACCCGTGCCGATGTCACCCGCTCTCTGCTGCCGACATTGGCACTGAGCTGACATTTCACTATTTCGCATCACGCTGCGCCCACATCTTTGCTCCCCACAAACCCAGGATGCGATCGCTGTGTCCTTTAAATGCCACCACTGTGGCTTTTAAATGTTGGTGTGTCAGTTTAGATATCCAGTTGCAAAGTTGTCTGCACTTTGGCCGACGCTGTGTATTAAAGTTCCTTCTGATCTGTGTTGATCTGGTGGGTGCATGTGGCCCCTCCCTCCTGGTTTCAGTTGGCCTGGTGGCAGTTCTGATGCTCAGAGGACAAAGCGACCGGCAGGCCGTCTGTTCCAGCTCAGGGGTGGAGTGTACCTTGCACAGTGTAGGCGTCCGTGTGCCTGCAGCCACAACTCCTGACCCTCCTGGGCTTGGTTTGCTCTCCGGGATGGTGAGTCTGTTCCCTTTTTGGAGCTGTGGGCTCCATTCTCATTCAGGAAGAACTGGGGGACCTGCATGAAAGAGGGAGGACCTCCAGGGGCCTCATCTGTGCTGTTGTGTCCGCAGCCAGCAGGGCAGCAGGGGCTCTGCCCCGTTGTGGGTGTGCGTTAGTGTCGGGGGTGCTGATGGTGCCTGCCCCCAGGAAGGCGGGAGAACACATAAAACCTGTGTACATTTGGAGTGAGGCATTCTTTCCAAGACCTGTCTCAGAGTAAGCGTGGGACTGGACAGAGCACTGCCGGCCAGAGTCCAGCGGGGTAACGGCTCATCCTTCAAAGTGACGAAAGCAGGGTGCAGGATCGGCAGCCCCCGGAGCGTGAAAACTGAGCGCCAAGGATTTATGGAGGTGTGCTCACAGCGCTGTGGACGGAGCAGAGCGCCGTTGCTGCCTGTGTGGAAATGGGAGAAGCCACCGGGAGCCATAATTTCTGATCATTGATGTTCCTGAAGTAGAGCTCGGACACCAAATACGGAGGAAACAGCTACTTGTGGTCCCCAAGTGCCTCTTCAGTCAGGAGCTGTTAACATGTGCACTTTGGACTTCCCTGTTGGTGGTTTCACTCCTCCGTTTTTCTTGTTCATTCATTTGAACTATTGTACAAACATTGACCAAACCCTACTCCCTATTTGGAATGGAGCAGAGGGCAATTTCTCTGCTGAAACGTCCACTTAGGTGACTGCCCACTGCCCACTGTTGTTACAGAAGAGAGTGGAATCTACCTGAAGAACCAGACTCCCTTGTTCACTTCTGTATTTTTAATCATTTTTCAATGACACATCGTAGGACTTCAGAGCCGTCTGCCCCGGAGCCTCCATCAGGCGTACTCTGAGCCAGCTCCTGGGGTTGAGAATCCACCCAGCACGGTGCACACAGCTCCGTTTGTTTTCCTCCTCTCGGTGAACGCCAAACCTGTTCATGTGCCGCAGAGTATGAACTTGACGGGGACAGAACTGAGTAAGTCTTCCTGGTGAGCAGGACACTGGAGTCCCCATCTCTGCGTCCCCATTCCCCTCTGCTCCTGTCGTTTCTTCCTGGGTCTGGCCAGTCCCCTTCACAGAATAGCACAACAGCGCCCCCGCCGCCGTGTGCAGACTTTCCTCTGGGTCCTTTCTTCGCCTGGCCCTGTGGGTATCCACCTTCGCCGTGTTAGACCTAGAGTCAGGGGTGTATACACCAAACCACGTGTGCTCTGCCAGGACGACAGAAGGGATTTTCAAGGGACACTTTGACTGAGTCACTGTGGCTTGACTTGCTGACTTTAGAATCTCCCATGTAAGATGTGACTCCATGTTATTGAATCAGAAGAGGAAGACTTCATTCCTTTCCTGCTCTCATGGATCTTTGGTTGCCAATATGTGGTCAATTAAAGTTATATAACTTCCGCCGAGAGCACGTGGCTGTGGGAGTTGGAGTGGCACAATTTTGTGAGTCTGTAAGGCACGGCCACAGTGGTCACAGGAGGGAGTGGCTTTTGTATTTGGTTTTGATGGGGGTCAGGAGGAATGACCAGAGCAAAAAGGGTGATGGGAGGGCAGTACTGATACACTGGGTCTCAAGTTACAGTAATAATAACAGCTATTGCTCATTGTGATTCATCATGTACTAACTTATGCATTTACTTATTCAATCCACAAACAACCCTGTGATGTAGAGACCATTACGCCATTTTATAGATGAGGAAACTGAGGTCCAAGAGGTGAAATAAATACCCAAACACAACTAGTTAAGTGTCAGGATTCGAACCTAGGCAGCTCCAGAACTTGTGATGTTAACCAATATTCCAGAGGCAAGAATGGCGAACTGTAAAGGGAACTGTAATTGTGATAGATCAGATTTTTAAACACACACTTGTTAAAGGATCTTGACAAGTAGTACTGATAGCCATTTTTTCAGAAAGGGAATTTGTCTTCCAGAATGGACTAGCTTCCAGTAGCAAACTAGAACATTCTGTCAGCAATGATGAGCAGACGCTTGCAGCTAACTGACGGCAGATGTACAGATTGCTTTCCAGGGTGCAGTGCCGATGAGGGACAGACAGGGACGAAGACCATACTGCCGAGAAAGTAACTTGAGTAAAAAGTCATGCCAAAAAGATATCATCTTTGTCTTCTAATTCAAGCATTTAGCCTGTTTACATTTAATGTGATGCTGATATATTTGTGATTTCACTTCTCTAACATTCCCATCTAAGTTACTATGTGCTTTCTATTTATCCTAACTATTGTATGTAGCTTTTTCTCTTCTTCCTTGACTTGAAAAATGATTATTTTTTATTATTTTACACCCTCATGTATCAGCTTGATGGTTATAAATACCTATTTTTTTAGGTTGCCATAGAAATTAAAACACGCATCTATGACTTGATAAACTTTAATAAAAACTAGTAGTTCTTAAAAAGACAGACAACCCAATTTTTTTAATGAGCAAAAAGTTTAACTAGGCACTTCATAAAGTCTCCAGCTGGCTAGTAAACATATCCAAAGATGCTCCATGTCACCAGTCATTGGGGACATGCAAATGTGAGCCACAATAAATACAACGTGTACTCACCAGAATAATTGTCATTTTAATTTGGAAAATCTCATATGATTTATCTTCCAGTTCCCTAATTCTTTCCTCTCTTAGGTCTTACTTATTAAGTTCTAAATTCCAATTATTGTGCTTGGGAGTTTTATGACTCCTTTGTATAGTTTCCACTGTCCCAAAATTCTCGACCTTGTCTTTTTATTTCCTTGACTATTTGAAGAAATTATCAAAAGTGCACATCCTGCTACCCCGTTACCATCTTCCATGGCTCTGTTTCTAATGTCTATCGTTTCTTTGTTTTTTGGTCCTGTGGCCCCGTCTCCTTGTATGCTGTGTTATTTTGTGTTCTGTGCTGGCAGTCTCACACGAGGAAAAACGCAGAGATGACTCGAAGCCTAGAACAATGTCATCTTCCTCCACAAGAGGACTTTCGTAAGCTCCTGGGGCATTAGGAATGCCATTATCCCAGCGGGCTAATTGGGGATTAGTTATTTTGAAGCTGGGCTTCAGTATCTGCAAGGCGTGGTCTGTTGCCAGTTTTCCTTTACTCCTAGAGCACAGACCTTCAGGGTCCCAAGCTAGGCCTTCAGTGCTTTTCAGATCCTGCTCCTAGTCTGTGCCCCTTACACTTACTGTTGAGTTATCTGTCTGCCTCTCAGTTGCCTCTATGGAATGGGCAGATGACAGATGTCTTGAATGGCGAGGAGACTCCAAGTCAACCTTACCTCTCTAGATACCCTTCTCCTAAATCTCGTTCCTACAATTCTTCACTGCTGTTAACTTGCCTTCAAACCTTTTTCATTTTTTTGTGTGCGTTTTGTCCAACTTTTCGAGTAGGCGGGCTGGTCCAAATGACCTATTCTACCATGACTAGAAGAGGTCTCTGAAACAGCATCTTGACCCAGGAGAGCTACTGACTTAGCAGGTAGGTAGTGTCAGTGAGCTACAGTGATCCCTCAGGAGCTTCAGTGTGGAAAAATCAGATTCTTAAGGGTGTTTGCCACTTCCTTCAAAAGCTTAACAATGCAATAAGGTGACTGGTGAGGCTTGTCTTGTGGGAGGCTAGAGGACCCCATCAGAAATACTAGGAGGGCATCTCTCAGAGAAGGTGGGAAGCTGACTCAGTCAATGGCTTCGAAAGTCCTTTCCAACACAATGCTTCCAAGTGAGTCTGGCCAGGGCTGTAACCGCCTATAGCTCATGCCCCTGTCTCCAGATTCCTGGGCCACACTGGCGAACTGCTTCCCTCTGACTTCAGGGAGCAGCTGCCTCTTACTCCTGAAGCAGGGAGGCCAGCCTCAGCTCCTCTCCCCAAACAGGTGTTTCCCACTCACACAGTGGGATGAAGTAGCCACCCTCAGCACCCTGAGAAAACAGTGAACCGGCAGCTAGGACCAAAGCAGTAATTCAGATATTTTAACCACAAACTCCTCCTTTGCTTCTGTTTAAAAAAAAAAACCCTTGGGAAACCCTGGTGTGTAATTATAAATGTGGTGTTTCACTGTTGCCAAGACCCTGTGTTTTCCCACGTAGTCCTTGTATCCTTCCATAGCCAGTATTATTGTCATCCCCATTCCACTGACCTGGAGACTGAAGCTCAGAGAGAGGGACCAACGTGCTGAGTTTCCTCAGTTTGCAAGAGCTAGTTCGAGTCAGCATTGTGTAAGCTACATGAGAGCTGGCAGGTGTTTTTGTCTCTTTTGTCCATCTCTCTATCCCTCAAACAGGGATAATAATAATACATCATAATCAATCAATCAGTCAAAACTTGTTGCATGCACGAATGAATGAATAAATGAAGTGGCACTGCTGGAACTTGAAACTGGGTCTTTTCATTCCAAATCATGTGTATTTCTCACTACCATGGTGACCTATACCACACAATGGGAATGATTGGCGAGTCCTTCTGAGACACTTTTATGAGGAAGTGAGGGATGTAATCTGCACCTTAATGTGTACATGAATTCCCTGTGGCTCTAGTTAAAATGTAGATTCTGATCATCGGGACTGGGTGTGGCCTGAGGTTCTGCATCGCTAACTAGCGGGCGGGGGCTGCCCATGCTGCTGGCTTATGGGCCATCTGTGAATATCATGGGGTTAGGTCATCAGTGGTGAGGAAATCCAGAGGTAGGGATCTTACAGGGAAGACTTAAGTCCATAGGAGCTGATAAAGAGCTTTGACCTGAGGGCCTGGTTTCTTGAGCCCTGCCTTCTGCCCTTCATGTAGGATGTGGCCCAACGACCACTGTCCTGAGCCTCAGTTGTTTTTTACACAGCCTTATTAAGATATCATTCACTCATTTAAAGTGTACGCTTTGATAATTTTTAGTACGTTCACAGCATTGTGCAACCAAAACCACGGTCAATTTCGGAACTTTTCATTACCCCAAAGGAAACCCATTCACAGTTATTCCCTATCAGTTCCCTAATCATTACTCCCTCCCCACAGCTCCTGCAACCACGAGTCTGCTTTTCGTCTCTAAGGATGCAACTTTTTTGGACATTTTATATAAATGGAATCACACAATATGTGGCCTTTTGTGACGGGCTTATTTCCCTCAGCATAATGTTTTCAAGGGAGGCTCATTATTTTTCTTTCCCAGAGGTTTAAAAGTTTTATTTCTGTAAATCCCAGCTGATGTACACCAATGCCTTCACTCGTGGAGGCCATGCTCCAGCGCTGGCCTGGGGCCCCACTCTTCGAGAAGTGCTGCTCTGAGGACTGGGGTGTCCTGGCGGGCAGGAGCCTGAAAAGCCCAAGGTCCTGGGTGCAGAGGGGTCAGGGCCTGAGGACTCAGCCAGAGCAGCCCCATAGCCACAGACCAGGCACTCAATGATGCGGCCCACTTCCAGATTGCTTTTGGGGACCAACAAGTCCCCAAATTGCTGTCTCCTGTCTGAATGCACCGCAGGCAGCATCCGTTCCCACACTCCTGCTTTTTTTCCTTTTGAGATCAGGTTTTTTCTGTGTAGCCTTCTTTGATTGTTCCAGGGAAGGGCGAAAGTAGGTTTGAGGTTGTTTGCATGGAAAATAATACAATAATCAATGAATAATAATACAGGAATAGACTCTGTTTCATGTACTCACAACTGTAAACCTGCTTTTGTCCCATCCTGCATTTGTATAGTTCTCTGCTTACGGCTTTGTGCTTGTAGAACAGGTCCAAAATAGTGCAGGTTTTCAGGTGGCGGATCCTGAGGATGGGCCACAGAGATTCCACTTTCCTCTTTCCCTCATGAGGTTCTGCCTTAGCTTCTTTCATTTTTTTTTTAATCTAGTCCATCCAGTGTTTGCTCAAACAAACACTGGAAGCTTTCTGGCTTCTTTTGACCTTAGCCATTTCCCCTCCCCCCAGGATAATTTGCAAAGATCTTAGGGTCTGCTCCCCAAGAGTATAATAGAAAGATCTCTGGTCTTTTCAGTTGCAGGCTCAGGTTCTTGCCCAGCTCTACCAATTACCCTATGACTTCAGGGAGGTCACATCCCCTCTCTGGTGCTCAGTTCCATGTCTCGGTCCAGAGGCCCACAGCTGTCCCGGTCCAGCGGCTCAGATTGCCCTCTGGGCCAGAGCAGACCCCAGACCCCTGGCCCCAGCCATTACCAAGGTGCACAAGAACAGAAGGAAAAAACACCCACCAGTTCATTCCTTTTCATAGCTCAGTAATAGTCTATTGTATGGATAGATCACATTTTGTTTATCCGTTAGTTTGGTGAACACTTCAGTTGTTTTGGGATTTGGCTATTATGAATAATGCTGCTACAAACATTTGTGCACAGTTGTGTGGACGCGTATTTTCATTTCTCTTGAGCATTCACCTAGGGGTGGAATTGCTGGGTCATGTGCTCACTCCTAGCTTTACCTTTCCAGCAGTTCTCAGACACAGGGGCTTCACCATCTTGCATTCCCACTAGCAATGTATGAAGTGTCCCATTTCCCCCAGCCTCACCCACACTTCTCATTTTGTCTTTTTGGTTAGAGCTATTGTAAGAAGTGTGAAGTGGTATTTAATTATGGTTTCAATTTGCATCTTTTTCTTTTTTTAATATATGTTATTGATCATGCTATTACAGTTGTCCCATTTTCCTCCCTTTATTCCCCTCTGCCCTGTACCTCCCCTCCCACCTGCATTCCCTGCCCCCCCCATTAGTTCATGTCCATGGATCATATATGTAAGTTCTTTGGCTTCCCCATTTCCTATACTATTCTTAACTTCCCCCTGTTTATTTTGTACCTACCATTTATACTTCTTATTCCCTATACCTTTTCCCCCATTACCCCTTCCACTTCCCTGCTGATATAACCCTCCATATGATCTCCATTTCTGTGATTCTAGTCCTGTTCTAGCTGTTTGCTTAGTTTATTCTAGTTTTTTTTTTTTTAGGTTTGTTATTGATAGTTGTGAGTTTGATTTACTGTCATTTTACCGCTCATATTTTTGATCGTTTTCTTTTTCTTAGATAAGTCCCTTTAACATTTTATATAATAAGGGCTTAGTGATGATGAACTCCTTTAACTTGACCTCATCTGGGAAGCACTTTACCTGCCCTTCCATTCTAAATGAAAGCTTTGCTGGATAGAGCAATCTTGGATGTAGGTCCTTGCCTTTCAGACTTGGAATACTTCTTTCCAGCCCCTTCTTGCCTGCAAGTTTCTTTTAAGAAATCAGCTGTAGGCTTATGGGAACTCCTTTGTAAGAAACTGTTTCCTTTTCTCTTGCTGCTTTTAAGATTCTCTCCTTATCTTTAATCTTGGGTAATGTAATTATGATGTGCCTTGGTGTGTGCTTCCTTGGGTCCAATTTCTTTGGGACTCTCTGAGCTTCCTGAGCTTCCTAAAAGTCTATTTTCTTTGCCAGATTGGGGAAGTTCTCCTTCATTACATTTTCAAATAAGTTTTCAATTTCTTGCTCTTCCTCTTCTCCTTCTGGCACCCATATAATTTGGATGTTGGAACATTTAAAGATGTCCTGGAGGTTCCTAAGCCTCTCCTCATTTTTTTGAATTCTTGATTCTTCATTCTGTTCTGGTTGAATGTTTATTTCTCCCTTCTGGTCCAAACTGTTGATTTGAGTCCCAGTTTCCTTCCTATTACTGTTGGTTCCCTGTGCATTTTCCTTTATTTCACTTTTCATAGCCTTCACCTTTTCCTCTATTCTGCGACCAAATTCAACCGATTCTGTGAGCATCCTGATCACCAGTGTTTTGAACTGTGCATCTGATAGGTTGGCTATCTCTTCAATGCTTAGTTGTATTTTTTTCTGGAGCTTTGATCTCTCCTTTCATTTGGGCCATTTTTTTTCCTCAGTGCACCTGTTATGTAGTAAGGGGTAGAGCCTAAGGTTTTCGCCAGGGTGGGGAAACTCCCATAGTGTTCTGCGCTATATGTGAAGGAAGAGTCCAAGAAAGAACAATGCCACTTACTTAGCTCTCTGCTGGCTTTCAGTCACTTTCTCCACTACCCACAAGCAAACTGGGCCCTTCTGGTGTTGATTCTTGCATGGGTGGTTTTGTGTACTTTCTAGGTCCCTGCAGGTCTCTCTAGTGAACTCTCCTGTGAGGCTGGGAGTTTCTCCCACCACCGCAACCCCCACAGGTTTTCTCAGCCAGAGGTTTTGAGGCTTTATTTCTCCGCACTGGAACCTTGGGTTGCACATTCTGTCTTGCTCCCCAGTTGTTCCTTTGGTTTATCCACAAGCAAACATGGGACTTCCCGGTCCCCCTCAGCCCCCTTGACCACCCCATCCATCAGCTGCCACCCCGCCATGAGTCCTCTCTGCTCCACTGCCGGTCTCTGCGCCTCCTACCAGTTTGGATGAATGTTTCTACTTTAACTCCTTGGTTGTCAGACTTCCATACTGTTTGATTTTCTGTCAGTTCTGATTGTTTTTGTTTTTAAATTGTTGCTGTCCTTCTTTTGGTTGTGTGAGGATGCAAAGTGTATCAACCTACACTTCCTTCTTGGCCAGAAGTTCTCAGTTTGCATCTTTTTCATGTGCTTATTGCCCTTTTGTGTATATTCTTTTTCCTTTTATTTTTGAATTGTGGGAATTCTTTATGTTTTCTAGATACAAGCTGCTTATCAAGTAAATGATTTACAATGATTTTCTCTCATTTTACTTTCTATTTAAAAATTTTATTCTGGAATATAAAGCTTTTTCCTTTTTTTCTGTTTTTTAAATTTTTTATTATTGTTCAAGTACAGTTGTCTCCATTTTCTCCCCACCCCAGCCATCCTCACCTCCCACCCTCAATCCTATCCCCCTTTGGCTTTGTCCATGTGTCCTTCATAAAATTTTTTTAATTAAAGTGTAGTTGACATACAATATTATATTAATTTCATATGTACAAAATAGTGATTTGACATTTATAAACCTTATGAAGTGATCACCACAAGAAGTCTAGTAACCACCTGTCCCTGTGAAGAGTTATTGTGATATTGAGTGTATTCTCCATGCCGCACTTTACTTCCCTGACTTACTTGTTGTAACTGCAAAATTGTACTTCTTCACTCCTTTCACCTTTTTGCCCATCCCCTCACTGTCCAGTTTGTTCATTTGTTTAGTTTTTTATATTTTTCATACAAGTGAAATAACACAGTATTTGTCTGTCTCTGACTTACTTCACTTAGCATAATACCCTCTAGTTCTATCCATGTTGTTGCAAATAACAAGATTTCATTCTCTTATGGCTGAGTAAAATTCCAGTGTGTGTGTGTGTGTGTGTGTGCGCGCGCGCGTGCACATAATTGTGAACACCTCACTTTTTTATCCACTCAGCTCTTGATGGATACTTAGGTCACTTCTGTATCATAGCTATTGAAAATAATGATGCAATGGACATGAGGGTGCATATATCTTTTTGAATTAGTGTTTTGTTTTCTTTGAATAAGCACCGAGAAGTGAAATTGCTGGGTCCTTATTTTTCTCTTGTTATAGCCTTAGTTTTAAAGTCTATTTTGTCTGGTGTAAGTATGGCTATCTCAGCTTTTTTTTCTTTCATTTCCATTTTCATGACATATCTTCTTCCATCCCTTTACTTTCAGTCTGTGTGTGTCTTTCAATCTGATGTGAGGCTCATGTGGCTGCATATATAAAGGGCTTGTTTTTCTTTCTTCTTTAATCCATTCAGTAACCCCGTGGCTTAAATGGAGCATTTAATCCATTTGCATTTAAAGTAATTATTGATAGGTATGTACTCATTGTTATTCCAATTGTTTTCATAGTAGCTTTATAAATGGTTGCCCTACTACTACCATAACTACATACTTGCCCTTACTAGTGAGATTTTTTCTTTTATATATTTTATTGTTTCTAGTTTTTGACTTTTCTTTTCCACTTAAAGAATCTCCTTTAATAGTTCTTGTAATGCTGATTTGGTGGTGATGAACTCTTTTAGCTCTTGCTTGTCTTTGAAATTCTTTTTCTCCTTTTCAATTCTGAATGACAACTTTGCTGGGTAGAGTGTCTTTGCTTATAGGTTTTCACTTTTATCACGTTGAATATATATGCCACTCCCTTCTGGCCTGGAAAGTTTATGTTGAAAAATCAGCCGATAACTTTCTGGGTATTCCCTTGTATGTAACTAGTTTTTCTCTTCCTACTTTTAAGACTTCCTCTTTATCTTTAATTTTTAACACTTTAATTATGATGTGTCTCGATGTGAGTTCCTTTGGGTTCATCTTGTTTGGGACTCTGTGCTTTCTTGGAATTCTGTTTCCTTTGCCATGGTATGAACGTTTTCACCATTATTTCTTCAAATAGGTTTTCTGTCTCTCTTTTCCTTCTGGGACCCAGTGTCCTGCAACTGTTAGGATGCTTGATGTTGTCCCAGAAGTCCCTTATGTTATCCTCATTCTTTTAGCTTTTTTTAATTTTGATCTTCCAATTGGGTGATTTTCACTATCTTGTCTTCCTGATTGCTGATCCATTCTTCTGTATCATCCTATCTGATGTTGATTCCCTCTAGTGTATTTTTTTTCATTTTTTTAAATATATTTTATTGATTATGCTATTACAGTTGTCCCATTTCCCCCCCATCATTCCCCTCCACCCTACACACCCTCTCCCACCCACATTCCCCCCTTTAGTTCATGTCCATGTGTCATAAGTTCTTTAGCTTCTACATTTCCCATACTATTCTTGCCCTCCCCGTCTATTTTCTACCCACTATCTATGCTACTCATTCTCTGTACCTTTTCCCCCTCTCTCCTCCTCCCACGCCCCTGTTGCTAACCCTCCATATGATCTCCATTTCTGTGGTTCTGTTTCTGTTCTAGCTGTTTGCTTAGTTTGCTTTTGTTTTAGGTGTGGTTGTTAATAGCTGTGAGTTTGCTGTCTTTTCACTGTCATATTTTTATCTTCTTTTTCTTAGATAAGTCCCTTTAACATTTCATATAATAAGGGCTTGGTGATGATGAACTCCTTGAACTTGACCTTATCTGAGAAGCACTTTATCTGTCCTTCCATTCTAAATGACAGCTTTGCTGGATAGAGCAATTTTGGATGTAGGTCCCTGCTTTTCAAGACTTCAAATATTTCTTTCCAGCCCCTTCTTGCCTGTAAGGTCTCTTTTGAGAAATCAGCTGACAGTCTGATGGGAATTCCTTTGTAGGTGACTGTCCCCTTATCCCTTGCTGCTTCTAGAATTCTCTGCTTCATTTTAATCTTGGCTAATGTAATTACAATGTGCCTTGGTGTGTTCCTCCTTGGGTCCAACTTCTTTGGGACTCTCTGAGCTTCCTGGACTTCCTGGAGGTCTATTTCCTTTGCCAGATTGGGGAAGTTTTCCTTTATTATTTGTTCAAATAAGTTTTCCACTTGTTGCTCTTCTTCTTCCCCTTCTGGTACCCCTATAATTCGGATGTTGGGACGTTTAACGATGTCCCGGAGGTTCCTAAGCCTCTCCTCATTTTTTTGAATTCTTGTTTCTTCCTCGTTTTCTATTTGGTTGTTAGTTTCTTCCTTCTGGTCCACTCCATTGATTTGAGTCCCAGTTTTCCTTCCATCTCTATCGGTTCCCCATGCATCTTCCTTCATTTCACGTATTGTAGCCTGCATTTTTTCATCTAGTTTGTGAGCAAAATCAACCAATTCTGTGAGCATTTTGATGACCAGTGCTTTGAACTGTGCATCTGATAGGTTGGCTATCGCTTCACTGCTTAGAGGAATTGGCTCTGGAGCTTTTATTTGTTTTCCGGTTTGAGCCATTTTTTCGGTGGGGGTTTTTTTGTTTTGTTTTGGTTTTAGTCTGGTCGCGGCTATTACGTACTGAGGGGTGGAGCCTCAGGGCGGGGCAGCTCAGTCACCGGGTTGTGATGCTATAGGTGGGGGCGGGGTCCGAGAGGTAACAATGGCGCCTGTTCCGCTCTCTCCTGGACTCTGGCCCTTTCCCCCGCTTCCCCTTCACCTGTATTATCTGCGCACGTGCAAGTGCTGTCACGTAGTGAGGAGTGGAGCCTCTGGCGCTCCACAGTGCGGGGCAGCCCAGTCGCTGGGTTGTGACGCTATAGGTGGGGGCTGGGTCTGAGAGGGAACAATGGCGCCTGCTCCGCTCTCTCCTGGATTCAGTCCCTTCCGCCACTTCCCCTCTGCCTGGGCCGTCTGCACGAGGGAATGTGGGACCACCTGGTCAGCCTGCCGCCTTGTGTGGCCTCACTGGGTCTGCACAGTTGCCCCCCTGTGCCCGGGGTCTGCCAGCTGCTGCCTGTGGGCCCGGGGACCGCCAGCTGCCGCCCGTGCACCTGGGAACTGCACGCCGCTGCTGCTTGCGTTCCCGGGTCCGCACCTCCACTTTCTCCTGCCGTGACTCTGCCCCTCTTACCGGTCTGGATGAATGGTTGTTGGACTTCCATACAGTTCAATTTTCTATAAGTTCTGATTGTTTTCTTGTTTCTAAATATTTGTTGTCCTTAATTTTGGTTGTTAGAGGAGGCACAGTGTGTCCACCTACGCCTCCATCTTGGCCGGAAGTCCTTTTTTTTTCATTTTAGTTGCTATGTTCTTCAGTTCTGATAAGTTTTTTTTTTTAACAATTATGATCTCTGTCGACTTCCTCATTGATTTTATCTACTTGTCTGCATGGTTTGATGGGCATTTTTTTGTGACTATTACTTTGAATTCTTTATCTAGTAGACATCTTACCTCCATTTTATTTAGATAGCTTACCTCCTCTTTTTTCTGGGGTTTTGCCTTGTTGTTTTGTTTGCACTTATTCTTTTGCCTCCTCATTTTTCCTTTCTGCTTCTATGTATTATGTAGATCAGCTATGTCTCCTGGTCTTTAAAAAGTGCTCTTATTTAGAAGGTGTCCTGTGGGGCCCAGAAGTGGAATCCCCCATGTCACCAGAGCCAGGTGATATGGAGCTGTTCCTGTGCGGACTAGTGTGGCCTCCTGGTTGGGAAACAACTACTGTGGCCAGGTGAGGCTGGTTCCTGGCACAGCTGGCTGTGAGGCCCGGTCCCAACTGTTGCGAATATGCTGGTATGCAGGGCAGGTCTTCGGTGTGGTTGGCTGAGAGGCCCAGCCACACCATTGCAGACACACTGCTGTGTGCTGGTGGTGACTGAGACCACCCAGCAGGTGTTGCAGGGCAAGAAGCACTTTGGAGGGCTGCCAGCCTGGGTGGGTCCTCAGGGAAACACCAGGGTGGGGTGAACAGTGCCAGCAAGGTCAATGGAGAGGTCAGAAATATTGCCTGCCAGCGTCACACCAGCTAGGTGGAAGGAGAGGAAAGATGGGGAAAATGGCACCTTCTAGTGCTTCTGACTCAGGAGAAAGTTCCAGCAGATCCCTATCCCTCCAGGATACACATTACATACATTATTCAATGTATCACCTTCATGTACGACCCAGGTGATTTTCAAACTGCTGCCTCTGGCCAGGTGGGTGGGGGGAGACTCAAAAAGAGCACAACCTTGGTTTCCCAGGTTATAGCCCTCTGGCTCTCCCAGACCTAAGCTCTGCTGGTTTTGAAAGCCAGATGTTATGGGGGCTCCTCTTCCTGGCGCATGTCCCTGAGACGGGACCCTTCATTCTTTAGGAGCAGACCCCCGTGGTTGTGACAGTCCTCCTACCAGTGAGTCACCACATGGGGAGTGGGGAACAGGGTAGGTCCTGACTAGACTGCCTCGCTGCCTCTCCTACCTGTCTCAATGTGGCATTTTCTGTGTGTCTGTATTTGTAGAAAATCCGTTCTGCTAGTCTTAGGTCATTCTCAGAGATGGCTGCTCTATACGCAGTTGTAGCTTTGGTGTCAATGAGAGGAGGTGAGCTCAGCATCTTCTTACTCTGCCATCTTGAACCCAAAGCCCGGAGCCTTGCTCTTGAATGCCAAATTAACTTGCCTGTGAAATGTTCCTGTGGTTGATGCACTGTCCCCACAATAAATGTGTCTTCAGGTTGCCGAGTCACTGCCTTCTGTCCTTTTACTTTCCAGGTAGTGTCCTTTGTACCACAGAAATTTAAATGTTAAGTACAGTACATCTATTTTTTATTTTCTCATTGTGCTTTTGGTGTCATATTTAAAAACTATTGCCTAATCCAAGGCCATGAAGATTTACACTTTTGCTTTCTTCTGAGAGTTACAGTTTTAGCTTACATGCAGGTCTGTGAGCCTCTTTGAGTTAATTTTTGTGTGTGCTGTTTCATAGGGCTCAAACTTTATTCTTTTGCACGTGGGTGTCCAGCTGTCAGCATCATTTGTTGAAAAGACTGTCCTTTCCCCACTGAATTGTCTTGGGACCCTTATTGAAAATCAATTGACCATACATGTGAGGGTTCATAGCAGCAGATTTTTATCTTTGAACTCAGGATAAAAGTGTATGCTGGCATCCTATTGCTATTACAAGGGTTAAATAAAATAATTCATGTGAGGAGCTTCCCATACATGGCCCGGCCCCTAATGGGCACTCCGGGACTGGGCAAGGATGTAGTGATGAGGAAGACTGTGTAGGTAGGTACAGGGGGTGGGCTGTTCTCTCCTGGAAGAAGTGCACTGCTGCAGAGTCGCAGGCTGGGCGGCCGGGGCAGGGGGCTGGAGCTGAGGCTGGGGGTAGGGCTTCCTTCCTCCCATCCCTGTCTCCTTGCCATGTCAACATGACCTGGCCCACACACGCCCAACCTGGCCAGCACTCATGGAAAGAATTACTCCATCTTTTCACTAAGACGGACGATGATCTCAGGTGAGGTGTAGGGGTTTGGAACAAAATGTCCTTGGTAACAAAGGCTTGGAGAAAACCTGGCCCCAAACACTGGTTTCCAGGGAGGCCCCTTTGCCCAGATTTCCTCACTGAGCACCTGCTGCCTGCGGAGCAGCCGTAGGAGTCATTTCTTCCCTGCGGAGTGTGGCTCTCCTCAGGCTTCTCGGATGAAAAGGGTGTGAGGGCACCCAGGGAGATGGCACCTAGGGGTGTTATCCACCTGCCAACACTGACTTGGGGCCATATTTGCATTGTTCTGCTGCGGGCTAGGGGCTGAGGCAATGGCCACCACCCCCATGGGCTTTCTCAGCAGTTTCTGAGGGGGCTGGTGTTTCAACATTCCTTCTACCAGAATGTTCTATGCAGCTGGATTCAAGGAAGTGCCTCTGAACTTGGGTGGGGAGCATGCCCTCCGTGGTCCGCCTCGTGCGGCATGAGTGGGCGCCCCTTCACTTCATTCCGTTTCATTTCATTTGATGACACCGTCACATCTGGCTGCAGGGAAGATGTGGATTCTAAGCTGTTTCTCATACTCCAGAATCCTGCTTGCACCAAATTCTACTTCCTGTGCAAAATCACATGTGAAATGAATTAGGTAGTGTCCTGGCAAGACTTATTCTTCCATCTCAGCTGCTGCTTCCAGGGCAGTCCAGCCTTGTCCCCTACAACTTCTACCATTCCCATCAAGAGCAAGTTCTTGTCCCTCGAGGGTAGGGAGCATCATCTCTCAAGGTCTCTCTGACCTGCTATCCCCTTCCTGAGGCCAGCAACACCCTGCTCACTTGGTGGCCACACTGTGCAGACCCTCTCAGGGGCCAGGCTCCACAGTGGGAGGCTCTGATGAGAAAGTCTGATTTAGTCCAATGTGGGGCTCATGAAGAGGAGCCAAATCCTCCCTCCAGGCAGCCCCCCTTGACCAGAGCCTCCACGATGCTAGGATGGTGCGTCAGTCTGGCTTGCCCATACCTTCCATGCTGTGGTCTCTTGCAGCCTCTGTCACTCCCGGATATGTAGCCTTGGCCCTTCTGAAGCCCCCATGTCAGTGTCTCTTGGTTCTCTGTTGTCATTACGTGACTGTACTTCCCCATGAGGGCGGGGACTGGCGTTCCTAGTTACCGCTGCGTGCTGGCAGCTGGTGGGGGTGCTGGGGTCTTGCTGAATGACCGCAGGTCAGTGTCAGGTCCGGCCCTTCCTGTGCCCTCTGATCCCGCCTTCTCTCTGCTAGTGACAGACTTTTCTAGTACTTCCCTCAGGTGCTCTGACAGGTACCTGGCTCCTTCTTCCTCCAGGATAATATACGAGACCTCCGCTGCCTCTCCTGTGGCCCAGCTCCATCCCAGGCAGCTGGTCCTGTCCACGTGTCCACTTGGCCTGTCCCCTGCTCCTCTTCAGGGGCTGTAACTGCCCCTTGGCCCCTGCCCTGCCCGGCTCTGTCAGGAGGAGGCTCTGGAGCGAACAGTCTGGTCCGTGGTCCTCAGACCACCCTGGATGGCTTGGGCTGCAGCTGAGGGGAAGGAGCTGTGCAGAGGCAGCACGGGCTGCCCCCTTTTCGGTGTGACACTGGACTGGGCTCCCATACCCACTGGCCTCAGTTTCCTCAAGGGTGCGGGCATGGTCACCGAACACCGCGGAGACGAGTGGAGAGGAGGGAGCGCGGTGCCCGCTGCATGTGCCCAGCGGTGCCTGGCCTTTTGGGAGAGCCCGAGACGGCTGGCCATCATCGCCGTCCTGGCCTCTGTGAGAGCATGGCCCCCTGCCTGCTGTTCCCGGTGCTCCTGGGTTCAGGGGTGTTCGCTGTGAGAGCCGCTGTGAAGGAAAGGACCAAATCGGTGAATGTGGGATCGTGGTCAGGGGCGTCGAGGGCAGGGAGGAAGGCTTCTCCTCACATGTTCTTTCCTCCAGCACAGCTTCCTGGAGCAAAAATAGCATCTGAACCTGTTTTTCAGCTTCTCATTTTCCTTCCGAACAGAGCTGCATTTCATCAAAACCTCTAAATATTCATTTTAACATTCCTCCCATAATTTAGAATTATTTGCTGCATTTAAGGGACGGTTCATGCTTCCCGTTGTGTGATAGCTTTCTGTCCCACGGGGCAGCCAGCAGTGTCCACGCCTTGGCACGGGCAGCGGGGGCCAGGCTGTCGTCTTCGTGCCAGGAGCTCCGAGGGCCACGACTGGACGGCACAGGCGGGGCCTCCTCTGGTCTCCACGGGCATCTGTGGAGGGAGGTGCGGAGGGTTCAGGTTCCACGAGGGCTGGGGTGGCCGGCCTGGGGGAACCTGCTTCCCTGTACCCCATCCCACACAGGTGAGTTCACCTGTGCGGCACCCAAATGCCTTGAAAACCACAGAGAGGGACTGGGGTTGCTGTGCTTTCCAACACCGTGGCTGTGACCAGGGGAGACTCGGCCAGGCACTAGCTGGTCATCTCTAACACCCGCTAATCTCCCTGTAGGACAAAGAAGCGGCAGACATCAGGCCCAGAGACTTTGGTGGGCCAGAGAATCTAGCTAGAATTTGAGGATTTGAAAGAATGAGTGTTTTTAAGGTGCGGAGCCTGCTGCCTTGCCAGCCTCTGGTTCCTGGACACTGTGTCGTCCCCACCAGTGACCTGCGGGACACAGGAAGCCCCAGCTGGCGGGGGCAGTAGGGAGCCTAGGAACTATAAAGGCTTTCGTTGAGTCAGTTAGAAGTTCAATGTGATGTGTTCAATGATTTCTTTTTGTGGTGTTAATGCAAATTCAGATTTGGGCGCTCATACATCAATAGCAAGAACAATGTTTTTGCCGAACAGGGATGTGCATGGGGCAGGAACAGTCTCGCAACCAATGCTGCCTCCCAGGTAATAACCGCATCAGAATAGTCTCCCAATCACGACAGCGGCTGAGCTTGTCGGAGCGAACGATGGAAGTAGAGGAAGGAGACCACAAAACCTGCGTGAGGAAGCCGACGTTGAGTTAATAGGCAGGAGAGGCTTCCGCTGAGCTGTCCACGCTTCCACTCTGTGCTCCTGCCATCGGGGGCTCGGTGGAAGAGCCCCTGGGAAGGAGACAGAGTGGCCCGCAGTGGCGTTGCCTGGCTCTGTAAACGCGTCCTTACATTCTGGTTGCATTTCATTCAAGATTCACTGGAAACTTCAAAGTTCTCCGTGAACGTTGTACCAGAAAACTTCAGTTACCGAAGCTTTTAATGAAGCACAGTTGTCACCAGGAAAGCTTGCCCGTGGAAAGATGCCAAAATGCTGCCCTACCAAAGCCAGGGAGGAGCGGAGGCATCGAGCTCCGAGAACTTGGGGCTGGGCTTCATGTGCCGAGCTACGGCCGTGCTCTGGAACGTTCCGGACTTGAGTCTTCTAATGAAATTCACATCTTTTAATTGGATAAATTTGTATTTTCTGCCCAAACGGAATGGAGTTGAGACAGCCTAAGATGTTAAAACATTTCAAAAGAATCCCGAATAGAGACAACTTGTTTGGTGAGTTCTGCCCCGTGAACGATGCGTTGACGAGAAGCCCTCTGAACAGAGGCAGGAGCACAGCTCCTGCTCAGATGCCGGGCCGGAGCAGCCTCCCGAGTCCACGTGGACAGGCCGGGGCTGAGGAGACCCTCCCCTTAGCCACTGTCGTCTGAGCTGGCCAGGTCTGTCAGTGACTGGAAGGGGAGTATTTCTTCAATAAAATGTTACACTTTACAGAGTCGATCAAAGGTGTCAATGCTTTTGAATGATCAGTCACAAAGTATAACACTGAAGAAGACTGGTAATAATTTATGAAAAAGTAAAACTAATAAGTAATGGAAAAAATTCTTCAAAAAATATCAGTGACATAGGGTTAGAGCCAAACATGCTGGAAAAATGAGTAAAGTTTGTGAGTGTGCAGTAGGAATAATAATTATGCTGCTTGTTTTTAAATGTCCAGATAATAAATACAAAGAAATTATTAAAGCTTTGCTTTAATATATATAATATAGACTTGGAATAATTTATTTTTGATAATAATTAAATAGAGCTATTTTATAGGCCCGCCAATAAAGAAAACAAAAAATGTCAGGCAATAAATAAGTATTTCAAAAAAGTATGTGTTTTAAAAATTATTTCATTGCCCCTTTTACTGCCCCCTGTGTCCTGTTTTGTTTGATTGGTTACACTGTCACCCTGATTATACTGTGTAGCACCCGTCTGTGGCATTATTTTGTTCCCTTGCTCCTTAAAGATACAAATATCTTACTGATTTTGTAATCGTTGTTTACTTAATCCAAATATCCAACAAATACTTAATGCCTATTCTATGCCAGATACTGTAACTTTGTAAACCCACCATGTAGGAAGGTTATAACAATATAAGGCTCCTTAAAGTTCTGTGGATGGATGGATGGATGATGGATGGAAGGATAGGTGGATGGACGGATGGGTGAATGGATGCATGAGTGGATGTGTGTGTGGATAGGTGGTTGTTTGATGGATGCACGAGGGATGGATGGATGGATGGATGGGCAATGGAGAGATGGTTGATCAATGGAGTGGATGCATCGATGGATGAATGGGCAGTGGGTGAATGGGGGAGTGGATTAAATTTAGTTATTATTAAGGGCATCACTGGTACTTTAAAGGTGAATTTTCTTCTTTTTCTGAGTCTGAAACATGTTCTCCTGGTTCATTACAATACAATGTCTTTATTGGCTAGCTCATTTCACATTGTTTTGGGCTCTGTGAGCCCCTGCTCATCAGGGAAAGTGGGTGAGAAAACAAGACTGGGTTAATATAACCCTCCCAAACCTTTGCTGGGAAACAGCCGGACTTCAGGTTTCTGAATAGCAGTCTGTGGAATCCTTCATGACTGGACAGTGCATTTGTCCACTGGAAGCTAGGACTAGCCATGGGGGGACCCTTGCAGTGAGGCAGGATCGCGCTCTACAAGTGCGGTTTCCACATTGACTGTGAGCTGGCAGATGAGACCCACCATACCTGTGGATGACAACCTTGCATCACAGAGCATCTTTTATCCAACCCGGGGCCTGCGTCCATCTGCTAAAGTCCTACCCACCTTGACTGCCTCCCCCAAGAGGCCGCCCATCATCTGTCCATATAGAACATACCTCGGCCTGCTCTGGGCTCCCCCAGCCCTTGGCTCATGCTGCCCCAGGTGACTACGGCTCGTCTTATTTATCCAAGTCCCTGTGAGCCTCCAACTTGGTGTCCCCTGATCTTACTGAAGGAAATTGAATGAGGGCATTGCTGCCAGGGTGAATCTTCTATTCACCACTGCTGTCAGGTGCTTACTCAGGAGTTTACATTTAGGAATTTCAGAAGTCCATGACTCTGAGCTGTCTCACCGAGTCAAATCTCAACTTCGCAGTTCCTAGGGTTCTAGGGGGAAATGACTCCAGGGGCAGGAATCACTGGAGGTCCCGAGCGCTTGCTCTGTGTCGGCACTGCTCCCAGGGGTTTATGCACATTAACTCATTAACCCACACGCGGCCCTAAGAGTGGGTGCTGTCCTCACTCGCCATTTTTAGTTGGGGGAACAGAGGCACAGAGAGGGCAGGGAGCTGACTGAGTTCCCACAGCCGGTCTAAGAGCACAGTCAGGACTCACAGCGCGTGGGCTGGCCCCACAGCCTGCACTTGTTCTCTTTTCCTGCATTTTATTGTAAAAAAAACTCAAACAGAAAGGAAAGTTAAAACGATTTCTCAGCAAACAGCCGCATGTCTACCCACCACCTGATTCCACCATCGACATGAGTGTGTTTACCATCACGTCTCCTGGCCGGCTCCCCGCCCTTCTGTTCATCTGCAAACCAATCTTATTTCTGTACGCGTTTCAAAAGCAGTTGCCCTCACCCCTAAACACTTGACCTCACATTTCATCAACTACACTTCGATATTTGTTGTATGTGTTTGAGTAAAATTTCCGTGCAGTGACATGCATAAACCTTGGGTGTAATAGTCTCCGAATTTTGACAAAAGCAAACACCTGTGGCTTGCCTCCCCTGTGAGGTCTGGAACTTTCCCAGAAAGTCCCCTCACTTCCCAGTCAACCCTGGCTCCCCCAGCCCCACTAGAGACAACCACTGTCCTGGACTGTGTTCATCGTAGGTTAGTTTTGCCTATTCCAGAACTTCATGTACGTCAGAGTCAGCATAATTAATCAGCAGTCTCTACTGCCACTTGGGTAAGGGGTTTTTCAAGGGGCTTTGCTTTCTCTGTAAAATCAGCCAGAGTT
This sequence comes from Glossophaga mutica, assembly GCA_039655065.1. Lineage (NCBI taxonomy): Eukaryota > Metazoa > Chordata > Mammalia > Chiroptera > Phyllostomidae > Glossophaga > Glossophaga mutica. The sequence continues at coordinate 31,075,052 of CM077315.1, forward strand.
CTCCAGAGAAACAGAACCAATAGGATATCTCATCTTATCTTACCTTAATTCATGTAAGATAATCTTATCTATCCACCCACACACACAGGGATATTTTTTACCTTTTTTAAAAAATATATTTTATTGATTATGCTATTACAGTCCTCCCCCCATATCCCCTCTGCCCTGCAAACTGCCTCCCAGCCGCATCCCCCCCCCACTTGGTTTATGTCCATGGGTTGTACATATAAGTTCTTTGGCTTCTAAATTTCCTATACTATCCTTAACCTCCCCCTGTCTATTTTCTACCTGCCATTTATGCTTCTTATTCCCTGTACCTTTTCCCTCATTCTCCCCTCTTCTCCTCCTTGCTGATAACCCTCCATATGATCTCCATTTCTGTGATTCTGTTCCTGTTCTATTGTTTGCTTAGTTTGTTTTTGTTTTTTAGGTTCTGTTGTTGATAGTTGTGAGTTTGTTGTTATTTTACTGTTCATATTTTTGATCATCTTCTTAGATCATTTTCTTAGATAAGTCCCTTTAACATTTTATATAATAAGGGCTTGGTGATGATGAACTCCTTTAACTTGACCTTATCTGAGAAGCACTTTATCTGTCCTTCCATTCTAAATGATAGCTTTGCTGCAGAGAGCAATCTTGGATTTAGGTCCTTGCCTTTCATGACTTTGAATACTTCCTTCCAACCCCTTCTTGCCTGCAAGGTTTTTTTTGAGAAATCAGCTGATAGTCTCATGGGAACACCTTTGTATATAACTGTCTCCTTTTCTCTTGCTGCTTTTAAGATTCTCTCCTTATCTTTAATCTTGGGTAATGTAATTATGATGTGCCTTGGTGTGTGCTTCCTTGGGTCCAATTTCTTTAGGACTCTCTGAGCTTCCTGAGCTTCCTAAAAGTCTATTTTCTTTGCCAGATTGGGGAAGTTCTCCTTCATTACATTTTCAAATAAGTTTTCAATTTCTTGCTCTTCCTCTTCTCCTTCTGGCACCCATATAATTTGGACGTTGGAACATTTAAAGATGTCCTGGAGGTTCCTAAGCCTCTCCTCATTTTTTTGAATTCTTGTTTCTTCATTCTGTTCTGGTTGAATGTTTATTTCTTCCTTCTGGTCCAAACTGTTGATTTGAGTCCCAGTTCCTTCCTGTCACTGTTGGTTCCCTGTGCATTTTCCTTTATTTCACTTTTCATAGCCTTCACTTTTTCCTCTATTTTGCAACCACACTCAACCAATTCTGTGAGCATCCTGATCACCAGTGTTTTGAACTGTGCATCTGATAGGTTGGCTATCTCTTCATTGCTTAGTTGTATTTTTTCTGAAGCTTTGATCTGTCCTTTCATTTGGGCCATTTTTTTTCCTCAGCATGCCTGTTATGTAGTAAGGGGTGGAGACTTAGATATTTGCCAGGGTGAGGCAACCCACATAGCTGTGTTGTGGTGCTGTATGGGGGGAGGGGTCCAAGAGGGAACAATGCCACTTGGTTGGCTCTGGACTGGTTTTCAGTCACTTCCTCCACTACCCACAAGCAAATGAGAGAGAGATTTTTATTTTAAGGATTGTGGGGCTAGCAAGTCCAAAATCTGTAGGACAGGTCAACAGGCTGGAAACTCTGGCAGGACATCTGTTACTGTCCTGAGGCAGAACTTTTTCTTCTTTGGAAAACCTCAGTTTTTGCTCCTAAGAACTTCAACTTGTTGAATGAGGCCCCCCCCACTTTATGAAGAATAGTCTCCCTTCTTGAAAGCTAACTGATGGTAAATGCTAAGACTGGTGTTGGACCAAGCAACTGGGCCCCATATCCTCTCCAAGTTGACACATAAAATTAACACACACTGTGCAATGCCTCTGAGTTGAGACTTTCTGCCCCACCCTGGCCGAGACTGTGGAAAGGTGGTTTCCGGAGACCTAACTGGAAGGGAAGGGCCAGGCCTCACCGGTCACTGGAGGGAGCCCGTGCTGGGCAGAAACCACAGTGGTGGTGGTGCGTCTGTGCCTCCCTCCTGGTGTCCCACAGAGAAGCAGCTGTTGTGCAACAGAAGGGATTCTTTGCACCACTCTCCACGATGATTCGCTCCTCCCAATAGATGATCTGGTTATGTTTTAATGAGAATAATATTTACTTCGAGGAAGGATGAACCCAGTCATGTTTTTATGTCAGCCAGATGTCCTCCACTGCTTACCTCCTCCCAACATTAGGAATCTGGCAAAACCTGCACTGACGTTTGGTCCCAAAGATCCCTCTCCCCAGGCTCCACCTCTCCCAACCAGCCTTTATGTGTTTCCAGGGAATGTGATCCATGTGTAGCTAATTCATTTACAGGTTGCTCATCAAAATGTAGACTTTTGTGAAGAGCGAATTGGCGTCCGGGTGGTGTTTCAAGTATTTTTTATAAGCCTCTTACTGACCCTGTTGTTTTGAGCCAAGTGTTAACAGGACCTCCACTTCAAAAGACTGATGTTTGGTCCGAAACTCAGACGCTCTGGTGTTTGAGTGGGCACTGAAATTGGCCAAACATTTCCTACTGATTTTAGGCTGAGCAAAGCCAGGCAGTTAGGAAAGACTAGACTCTAGACAACGTTGCTAACTCTTTTTTGCCTTTATATTTTTGAAGTTGATGACAGGCTTTGAGCAGGGAACCCAGGGCCCACCGCTGTGACAGGTGGGACTCAGTGTTACTTGCTCCTCTTTTGGCTGTGATGGCCCAGTATGTGGCTATGTTGCCTTGCACAGGGTCTTGCGGAGTCTAGGTAACTTATTTTATTTTATTTTATGGACTTTTTTCTTGGGCCAAAGAATGGGATGTAGAGAAGTAATTTTGTCTGTTTCTTTTCTCTAGAACTTCACTCATTCATTCATTCTCCATGCACTTACTCAGTAATTTTATTGAACACTTACCGTGTGACGAGCACGATGGTAAGGGCTGGGCATCAGGGATGAGCACTTATGTGTGCCCTCCTAGAGCTGACACTCTCCTGGGGAGATACGTGACTAACAGATAAACAGCTAAATAAAAATGTGATTGCAACTTGTAATGAAGGGAAGGAGCAAGGTATGGACCTCCTCTGGCAGGAGGTCAGAAGTCAGAAGTTTGAGAAGGAAAGTGTGGGGAGGGGTGAAAGGAAGAGCATTCGGCTGGGAGACAGCATATGCAGGATCCCTGGGTCACTGGGGGACAGGTTGTGCTCAGGGAACAGGAAGCGGTCACGTGGGAGTGTTGACAAAAAGGAGGAGGCAGGGCCAGCGCGCCTTCGGCTCAGAGGTGGTAGAAAGGAGTTTGCATTTTACCCAAAGAGTAATTGAGAAGATGTTGGCACATGTGCGGAGGGACTTGGTCCAGTTGTTGTTGTTGTTGAAGTCTGGTTTACTGGAATGTAACCTGCATTGGTTACATTCACTCTTTCTGTTATGCCGTTCTGATTTCAGCAAATGCATACAGTTGTGTATCCAACATATCAGAATACAGAAGGGCCTTGACTGGTGTGGCTCAGTGGGTTGGGCATTGCTCCACAGACCAAAAAGTTACGGGTTCAATTCCTGGTCAGGGCACATGCCTGGGTTGCGGACCAGGTCCCTGGTTGGGGGCGTGTGAGAGGCAACTGATGGATGTTTCTCTCGCACACTGATGCTTCTCTTACTGTCATTGTCTCTCCCTTCTCCTCTCTCAAAAAATAAGTTAAAATATAAAAATCTTTAAAGATACAGAGGGTTACATCACCCACACCCCAAACTTCTTCTTGACCTTTGTAGTCAACCCCTTTCCGTCCGATAGCCTCTAGTAGCCCCCATCTGGTTTCTGTCGCAGAGATTAGTTTTGCCTTTTCCAGAATGTCATCAAAAGGGAACGATTCAGCCCCTCGGAGTCTGTCTCCTTTCACTCGTCATCATGCGTCTGATGACTGGGCTGGCGCAGGCGGCGGCCGTTATCATCTTCGATTGCTGAGTGATAGTCTGTGATTCGGACGTATTGCCATGGGTTTATCCAGACACCTGCTGAAGGACGTCTGGGCAGATTCCAGTTCTTGGCAGCCGTGCATAGAGCTGCTACGGGCTTTGTGCTCAGACTGGTGTTCCTGCCCCTCTCTCCCCGCTCCTGGCCAATGCTCCATGCGTATGTGTAGGGATTTCTGGACATATATAAGAATATATTTAATATTATAAGAAACTGCTGAACCATTTCAAAGTGGCTGTACCATGAGGCATCTCCGCTGGTGAAGCCCAGAGGTTCCGATCTTGGTTTCCTCAGTGTCTCTCTGCTCTCAGCGATCCCGGTGAGTGTGTGGTGGCTCCTCCCCAGGACTTTCATTTGCATTTCCTCATATTGATATGTTCAGCATCTTTCCATGGGCTTCCATTGTTTTTAAAAGGAATTTAAAAACAATGTTTTGGGTGTGGTGGAAGGAGCCCCAGCCTGGGGGCCAGGGCATGAGTCCTGGTTTTAGCTTAGCTGCTGCTAACTTGCTGTGTCACGTTGGGCAAAATCCCTTCCCCTAACCTGTTACTGGGGATAATAATGTGTCACGGGGCTGTTATGAGGATGGAGGCCAAGGCAACAAGTGGGAATCACTTTACGGTTGCACATTTGTTACTGAGCAAACCAGGGCCCATTCACGTGGTGCTTCCGTGTATGACCCAACAATTAATGCTGGTGGAAACAGGTCTTTATTCACAACATTCCAACCTTGGGAGAGCTTAGAGCACCTCAGCTCAGAACCTCCTTTCCCATGAGACCAAGCACTTCCTGTGCTCCCCACCAGGCTACAAGCCAAAAACCCCCCAAAAGTTCCCCATGTCTTATCTGTGCAGGATCTGAAATACACTGTCATCAGCCTCCGTGTAATAGTCCAGAAAAGCATGTGCTGTGTTACTCTGGATCATGGTGAAACTCAGGAAAGGCCCGGGTTTACCTGAAACTCTTAAAAGTCCACGTAAAATACAGGTGCAGCAGGTCAGGGTCTTGCAAGGAAGTCCTTTGCAGCTCCAGAGCCAGCTAGACCAGGTATGATCACAGCAGCTTCTCCTTTCTTACTAGTCCAGGCTGCATGGCCTTCTCCCTCACTATAAACTACATAGCTGCTTGCTTACTTCTCCCTTTTCATTGCTTGCTTTCAAACTTCACAATCAGCTCCCCATTGGCTGCCTATTTGCTCCGTTTAAATTCTGACTCCAAGCTCCTGGCTTCTCTCAAAGGTGCTGTAAACTCTCCATTTCTGACTCCTCCCATAATGATCTACATCACAAATCAAAGTCACATCCATCTCCCTTGCCCCAGGTGCAAGCACAGCTTTTTAACATAAGTATTAAGCTAGCCACGTTGTCGTAGTAATGCAGAGAACTCTCAATGGCTGTGCCCCACTTTTCCCAGCCCCCAAGCCAGGTTAGTGGGGGTTTTTCCTAGATTCTCAGGCACCCTGAGTTCTGAAACCCATTTCGTGTTCACTGCATCATCATCGTTACAATTCTGCGTCATGCTTTGTTTCTGCCAGCGGACTTAGCAACTTTCCCCCTTCCTCACTTCTGCAGTCATCGTGATGAAATCATTAACCAAGACAGCTGTGATTAATCTACATGCAGAACTTTACAGTTAGCAGGTTATTTTCATGTATTTGTCATTTTATTTTCTGAGGTAAGGGAAGAAGATCCACAGTGACCCATTCTTTCTGGGAACTTGTTTACGATGCCGTCCTCCAGCTCCACGAATCCAGTCACCTGCCCGATCCCACTCCCACAAGCTCCCCTTCGGAGCAATTCCGTGTTCCCACTTTGAGTCAAGCACCTTGTGTCACAGGTGGGCACAGGTAACCCAGCTCTTGGTGATCCGGACAAAGAATTGAACCGAACACCCAGAGTTTATAGCAGAGAACAGGGGAGCAGGCCAATTCCAAGCAGAGATTGGGCTGGAGGGACTCTATTCTTATAGGGTGGATCCTTCCTGGCTAGTTTTGGCAGGATTTTACCGCGCATGTACAGGTAGTTGTATTACTTTAAAGCTACTGCCATGTGGTCTTCCATGATTTTCCCTGATTGGCCGCCAGGGAAGGGGGTCCCCCTGTACTAGGTTCGCCTTTCCCATCGCCAGAGAATTATAGCTCTCCATGTCAGAGATTGGTGAAAAGGAAAGGAATTATTTATTCAAGTTATACAGACTTAAGACTAATGACTTAATGTCTTCATTAAAATCCCAAAGTCTCTTAAAACACCCACAAACACCCACAGTCCTTCCTTCCACCCTTTGCCCAGTCTGGGGTACCGTATCTCAGGAAAAGAAATAGAAAGCCTTGTGGCAGTTCTCTGCTAAAGCCACATGGTAATTCTCCCTCAGATGGCTTCAGGGGTCCCCACTCTGGCCAAAGCCACGTGGTTCTTCACCAAGGCTGCATGGTTCTCCCCTCTCAATGGCTGCCCTGTCTGGGTTTAAATCCCGGCGCCAATCTTCCTCTGCAGCCCCATTATCAACTCCTCCCACAATTGGCTACACCTGCCAGCACTCCCGTATCCTTCCAGCTTTACTGGGCTGCCATAGTAAGTCTGGGCAGGCGTGGCCCCATGGGGGTGGAGCCAGTCATCTCCAAGTTCTCACACAAGCTCTGTAACCAGGGGGAGTTGCCTCCCAGTTATACCTTGGGTGGAAGTCACTCCCATCTCCCTGGCTCAAAGCATGGCCACAGCTGTTTAACATATCTATGAAACCAGTTAAAGGTTATAGATACGTTAAATGACCATTCTAGAGGTTAGCTGCAAAACTGTTGCTATGCAAAATGACTCAGTGGTCCTGTTCCATGTAGCCCATTCCTCAGCTCAGACTTGTGGGGGTGAGGACATCCCATATTTTTAATATTTCCTGGATACCCTGAGTTCTGGACTCCATTATACATCCTTCTTTTGGGTGCCCCCTGGCTGTACCCTCTTAACTTGGAATCATTCTGGATTCCACCCCCTCTCTCTCACGCCCACATCCAGTCCTTCAGCAGGCCCTCTGGTGCCATTTTAAAGATAGATCCAAAATCTTGTCATCATCTCGGTCACCCTGGCCCAAGCCCCACCTCTCATCTGGACTTTTGCCGTGACTTGCTGGCAGGTCTCCCAATCCCTGCTGGCCAGGCAGCCAGTTCTTCCAAGTTGCAGCCAGAGAGATCCCCACACCTCCTGCCTGCCTTGCTCTTCTGCCCAGGGCGGGTATCCTAGCCCTCTGTGTAGGGACCTCCTGCCCAGACCCATCACTGCCAGCTTGCTCCTATACTCCATTTGGGCTCTGCTCACAGGCCACCTCCCCAGACACATTCCATCCCCCACTGCAATCCCAGCCAACATTTGATGCACATATTTAGTATTTAGTGTCTGTCCTGCCTCTAGGATATCAGCCCTGGGCTTCGGGGGTTTCTGGTCTTGTTCACTGCTCAATCCCGGGACCCAACCTTTGGCACATGTGGGGCCCGTGGATACTCGCCCAACAAACAAACACACGAATGACTTGATGAATCAATCAGGAAATGGTAACAGCCAAGAGCTGCGGTAGTCCTAGCGTGAACTCGATGTCAGGAGGACAATTGTTTTTCTGAAGCCACCAAGGAGTTAGAAGGGGCCCCTGGAGGTCACATCACAGTTAGTTACTGAGTGAAGGTGTTCAAATGCAGTGAGCAAGGTGACCTGCTAGGGTGTGAGAAGGAAGGATGGAAACTTGCGCAAACTTCCGAATATCATTGTTTTGACATTGCAGTGTGTATGTGTGTTTAACAGTATCTGCGGTGCAGTAATAGAATAGCATATGTGTATGAGCTATAAAGAAGGAGACACAATTATTTACAGATGGAGATGTACAATTAGAAAGTTGAGAGACTTGTTTGGATAAACTAATAGGTTTAAAAAGAGGCATAAGTATGTCCCAAATATTGCTAGGGGCAGACACTAAAAATTATTTGTTGTGTATCTGAAATTCAATTTAACTGGGCGCGTCCTGTGTTTCTGTTTGCTACATCTGGCACCCCTGCTCCCAGGAGACCTCTGGCACCGTCTGGAGACAATTTGGGTGCTGCAGCTGGGGGGGTGCTACTGGCGTCCAGCGAGCAGACTGGATGCCCTCCACACTGGTCAGCCCCTCAGGACATAGAATGGCCTGGCCCCAAATGTCAGTTGTGTCCAAATTGGGAACCCTTCTTTAGAGGCAGGACTGCTTGATGGTAGGGGTGGCTCTCTGGTCCTCGGAGTCCTTGGGGCAAGGGGCTTCCTGCTTGGGGGGCTCGAGGCCTGCTCCAGGAAGCAGAGTGGTCTAATGATTACTGCCGGAGTGCCAGCTCACTGGTTGCCATTTCACAGTCAAGTCTTATTTAAGGAAAGGGAGATCAAGCACCATTAGGCCCAGCAGACAAATCATGGCCAAGCTGACGTGGGAGTGCAGTGGCCAGCTGCCATGAAAAACTCACCCCCCCCTTTCCAATTGTTTTCCTGCTTATTTGTTCTTCAGAGTATTTCCTCCCTCCTCCCCAGCGTCATCCATACACGTAGTGTTGAAAGTCCAATAGGAGATACTTCCTACTGAACAACGGCCCTCCCCTGCCCATCTTCCCACCTCAAATCCTACTTTCCACACTGATTACTCTTATCTCCTTTAGTTGTTCTGATTATTTTTCACTAAATATAAATATTGTGCTTGCATTGCTACTTCTTAATTTTTTTACATTTTTTGCACTTTTTGTCTCCTGTACACAATTCCCCACCCTGAATATTCACATTCCAGCCACTTCTTCCCAACCTTCCTAATATAGCTTCATGGTGACCCCTGGCTAAATCAAATATTTAGTGTGTGAATTATAATGGGCTACGTAAAAAAATCAAGCTGCATGATGTGTTACGATCACATTTCTTTTCTTGCACAACCTTTTGTTTTCTCTGGGCTTGGAAAATGCTTCTCTCCCACTTGCTTAGTTTTCCATGCACCTGCCCCTCTAGTTTCCTCCAGGCTCTTGAACTCAGCTCTCAGACTCTTCTCCAACTGGAAGCCCATCGGACGGTCCAGCAGTTCCACTTTCCCCCGGGTGTCCTCTCCGTCCTGGCTGAGCGCTCGTGCAGTGTACCCTGGCGCTCCCCCCACCCTTCTCTCTCTGCTCCCCCTCCCTGCCATTCCTGCCTCTTCCTTGCTGGTTGGAAGCACCTTTTCGTGGACCTCATGTCTTGCCTTCTGGTGCTGTTCTCCTTCCTTCCATGGCTTCCTGGGAAACAGTGAAGTAGGTAACCTTTTTAAGGACTCGTGTGCTTGAAAATGCCCTTTTTCTGCCCTCACACCAGACAACAGGTCTGACTGCAGAATTCTGGGTTAAAAATGATTTCACCTGAATACCAAAGGTACTTCTTCATCATATTATAGCATCTAGGGTTGCCGTTATGAAACAAACGCCATCTGATTCCTGACCCTTGGTGATTTGTATTCTCTCTGGAAACTTCCAGGACGCCTCTTGACCGTGGGCTCTCCGGACTCTCACAGAGATGGGCTGCGGCGAGTGTCCCTTCGGATGGCTCGTCTGGGAGCTCGGCAGTGTCTTTCTCAAAAGTCGTGCCTCTCCGTTCTGGGAAGTTTTCTTTTGTTATTTCCGTAATTGTTTTGTGTTCTATAACTCTTGTTGCTCATGTCTTGGGCCTTTGGAGTTGATACTTTCATTTTCATATCTTTCCCTCCTATTTTTAATCTCTGGATCTCTCTTTTTCCCTCTAGTTGTTCAACATTCTGGGAAATTTCCTCAACTATTTCTTCTAACTTTTCCATTGATTTGGTTTTGTTTTCTTTTACTAATATGCTTTAAATTTAAAATTATTTGAATATTTTTCTTTTTACATTATTCTGTTCTTATTTAATGAATATGTTATGCTTTTTCTTCTGGAGGTTATTAAACATGCTTTTTCTGGAGTTCTCTCCTTTCTGTGTTTCTGTTTCCTGTGAGTACACAGAATTTCCTTTGTTTCCTTTTTCCCCTCTATTTCATTTTATTTTATCTCTTGGCACAGTGGGGATTCAGTCTCTGTCTCGTTTTGTGGTGACCTCACCCGGGATGCAGTGGTCCCTGGCTGGCCACCGTTCTTAGTGTGGACTTGAACAGACCAGGACTTGGATGCTGTGACCTCAGCGGGGCTTGTCAGCGGACTTTCAGGGAGGCAAAGACACGGAAACCAGCTATTTCACTGGAGGGTTTCCAAACCCGTGGCCATCGCTCTTGGGATGGCAGTTTTTCTGGAGTGGGGTCCGCCAATTTCCATCTGAGGGTAAGGAAGGATGTGAGCCTGGCTCTAGACCCCAGCGGTGAGTGGGAGAAAGGGGCCCAGGTTTGGGAGCATGGCAGGTAGCCTTCAACAGATGGTTGGGTGAGGCGGTTAGCACTTGGCTCATGTTACACTTTGGACCCCCAGTTTGCAACTTCTAGCCTGCAAACCGGCACAGGGGGAGGGACCGTGTACGCTGATTGGGGGTGGGGAGGGAAGGGGTCTGACCAGTGCTCTGTTCTCCATCTTTGTGCACACTCCCACCTTCGGGGCTCCTGGGGTCCTCTGTTCCTGAAGGGCTGGCAGGCTTTCTACCTGAATCAGCTTGTTTCAGTGGGTGGTCCCTCTCTGTAGGCACCGAAGTTCCAGGTTTGTCTACTCTCCTCTCAGTTTCTCGGACCCCCCAGTTTTCTGTCCTCTTGTGTTTCATCTTTCCTGTGACATGCCAACCTTTTAGTTATTTTACTTCTGGTGGGTTCGTGCCTTCATTTGGGTTTTGTTAAGGGGCAGGAAAAAAAAATGGCGTGGCATTCAGTCAGCCAAATCGACTGGAAGTTATGGCAACTTTTTCAAGTTTTCCGATTATTATCTAAGAGAAAGTCTCAGTTAGGTATTATTATGACTTCCATACCTCTCACAAAGCGGCTAGTCTCTCTTTTTTAATGAAGAAAGAGAGAGCCACAGGAAACCAGGAGCATTTAGCTAGAATTTAGTATTAATGTATCATTGTATTTTCTTTTCTTGGGTTCCCTCATTTTTAAAAGCAAATGATACTGATACCCCATTGTTGGTAGTGACATAAATTTCTTTTAAAAATAAATTTAGATGTTTAAGAAATGAGTTGACTTTTTAAAATACATTAAGTGAACAACAAGATAGGCATTATGGAGATTTGACGAACGTCATGAGGGTGCTTTGTGAATGATTGGTTGGTTGGAAAACCCTGAAATAGTGGAGAATCCCTTATACTGTTGCTGAGCAGACCTGAGTGTCAATCCCAGCTCTGCCTCTCAGGGCGGTTGGCTCTTCTGCAGCCCGTTACAGCATCCTTTTGAGAACTCAATGTGATGATGACATGAAGTGCTTACTAGGTGTGTGTGGACATCACTGCAGTAGGAGATGAGTCACAAAGTACCTGTCTCTGACGGCTTCACCCCAGCCCCAGCCCACCAGGCACATCCAGGAGCTCCTGAAATAAGAGGTCTGCCTTTAATTTTGCCAGGGACCCACATGGGAAGGTCAGGTTCACAGTATCTGTTTCAAATACACACATCTAGCAATAATAACAATATTTAAAAACTCCTATTGCCAGATATTGTATCTCTTGATTATGCTATTACAGTTGTCCTGATTTTTCCCCCATTCCCCTCTCCATCCAGCATCCCTCACTCCCTCAGGCAATACACCCACCATTGTTCAAGGGTCATGAGTACAAGTTCTTTGGCTTCTCCATTTCCTACACTGTACTTTACATCCCCACAGCTATTCTGTAACTACCTATCTGTACTTCTTAATGCCCTCTCTTCTTCATCCATTTCCCCACAGCCCCCTCCCATCTGGCAACCATCAAAATGCTCTCCCTATCCATGATTCTGTCTCTGTTCTTTGTGTTTGCTTAGTATGTTTTTTAGATTCAATTGTTGATACTTATGAATTTTTGCCATTTTATTGATCATAGCTTTGATCTTCTTCTTTTTCTTAAATAACTCCCTTTAACATTTTTTTAATATATTTTATTGATTATGCTATTACAGTTGTCCCATTTTCCCCCATCATTCCCCTCCACCCTGCACACCCCCTCCCACCCACATTCCCCCCCTTTAGTTCATGTCCATGTGTCATAAGTTCTTTAGCTTCCACATTTCCCACACTATTCTTGCCCTCCCCCTGTCTATTTTCTACCCACCGTCTATGCTACTTATTCTCTGTACCTTTTCCCCCTCTCTCCTCCTCCCCCCACACCCCTGTTGCTAACCCTCCATGTGATCTCCATTTCTGTGGTTCTGTTCCTGTTCTAGCTGTTTGCTTAGTTTGCTTTTGTTTTAGGTGTGGTTCTTAATAGCTGTGAGTTTGCTGTCTTTTCACTGTCATAGTTTTATCTTCTTTTTCTTAGATAAGTCCCTTAAACATTTCATATAAGGGCTTGGTGATGATGAACTCCTTCAACTTGACCTTATCTGAGAAGCACTTTATCTGTCCTTCCATTCTAAATGACAGCTTTGCTGGATAGAGCAATTTTGGATGTAGGTCCCTGATTTTCAAGATTTCAAATATTTCTTTCCAGCCCCTTCTTGCCTGTAAGGTCTCTTTTGAGAAATCAGCTGACAGTCTGATGGGAACTCCCTTGTAGGTGACTGTCCCCTTATCCCTTGCTGTTTCTAGAATTCTCTGCTTCATTTTAATCTTGGCTAATGTAATTACGATGTGCCTTGGTGTAGTCCTCCTTGGGTCCAACTTCTTTGGGACTCTCTGAGCTTCCTGGACATCCTCGTAGTCTATTTCCTTTGCCAGATTGGGGAAGTTCTCCTTTATTATTTGTTCACATAAGTTTTCCACTTGTTGCTTTTCTTCTTCCCCTTCTGGGACCCCTATAATTCGGATGTTGGGACATTTAACGATGTCCCGGAGGTTCCTAAGCCTCTCCTCATTTTTTTGAATTCTTGTTTCTTTCTCGTTTTCTGTTTGGTTGTTAGTTTCTTCCTTCTGGTCCCCTCCGTTGATTTGAGTCCCAGTTTTCCTTCCATCTCTATCGGTTCCCCATGCATCTTTCTTCATTTCACGTATTGTAGCCTGCATTTTTTCATCTAATTTGTGAGCAAAATCAACCAATTCTGTGAGCATTGTGATGACCAGTGCTTTGAACTGTGCATCTGATAGGTTGGCTATCTCTTCACTGCTTATAGGAATTGGCTCTGGGGCTTTTATTTGTTTTCCGGTTTGAGCCATTTTTGGTGGGGTTTTTTTTGTTTTGTTTTGTTTTGGTTTGGTTTTAGTCTGGTCGCAGTTATTACATAGTGAGGAGTGGAGCCTTAGATGTTCCTCAGGGCAGGGCAGCCCAGTCGCCTGGTTGTGACGCTGTATGTGGGGGCGGGGTCTGAGAGGGAACAATGGCGCCTGCTTCGCTCTCTCCTGGATTCGGTCCCTTCTGCAACTTCCCCTCTGCCTGGACCGTCTGCACGCGCGAATGTGGGACCACCTGGTCAGCCAGCCGCCTTATGTGGCCTCACTGGTTCTGCACAGTTGCCCCCCTGTGCCCGGGGTCCGCCAGCCGCTGCCTGTGGGCCCAGGGACTGCCAGCCGCTGCTGCTTGCGTTCCTGGGTCTGCACCTCCACTTTCTCCTGCCGTGACTCCGCCCCTCTTACCGGTCTGGATGAATGGTTGTTGGACTTCCGTACAGTTCAGTTTTCTATAAGTTCTGGTTGTTTTCTTGTTTCTAAATATTTGTTGTCCTTAATTTTGGTTGTGACAGGAGACACAGTGTGTCCGCCTACGCCTCCATCTTGGCCGGAAGTCCCCTTTAACATTTTATATAATAATGGTTTGGTGATGGTGAACTCATTTAGTTTTTTTCTTGTCTGGGAAGCTCTTTGTCTGCCCTTCAATTCTAAATGATAGCTTTGCTGGGTAGAGCAATCTTAGCTGTAGGTCTCTGCTTTTGATGATTTTAAATATTTCTTGCCAATCCCTTCTAGCCTGCAAAGTTTCTTTTGAGATATCAGCTGACAGTCTTATGGGAACTCCCCTGCAGGTAACTAACTTCTTTTGTCTTGCTGCTTTTAAGATTCTCTCTTTATCTTTAACCTTTGGCATTTTAATTATGATGTGTCTTGGATAGGCCTTTTTGTATCCATCTTGTTCAGGGCTCTCTATGATTCCTGGACTTACATGTCTATTTCCTTCAAATTAGGGAAGTTTCTCTCATTATTTTTTTCAGATAGATTTCCAATTTCATACTCTTTCTCTTCTCCTTCTGGCACCTCTATGATATGAATATTGAACCTCTTGAAGTTGTCCCAGAAGCTGCTTATACTTTCCTTAATTTTTGTGATTCTTCTTTCTTCTTGTTGCTCTGATTGGTTGTTTTTTGCTTCCTTTTGTTCCAGGTTGTTGATTTGATTCTCAGCTTCATCCACTCTACTGCTGATTCCCTGTAAATTTTTCTTTATTTCAGTTCTTTTATTTCTGACTGGATGTCTTTTATGTTCTTGGGGTTCTCACTAAGTTCACTGAGCATCCTTATAACCAGTGTTTTAAACTCTGCATCTGATAGATTGCTTATCACCATTTTGTTTAGCTCTTTTTCTGAAGTTTTGATCTATTCTTTCATTAATTTCTTTGTCTCCTCATTTTGGCAGCCTTCCTGTGTTTGTTTCCACGTATTAGGTAGAGCTACTTTGATTTTGTATCTTGGTTGTGTGACCTAATGTAGTTGGTATCCTATAGGTTCCAGGGACACAGCTTCCCCATCACCCAAGCTGGGTACTCAAGATTCACCTTCCATGTGAGCTGAGCACTCCCTCCTCTTGTAGTTGAGACTTGGTTGCTGTTGGCACATCAATGGGAGGGATTTACCCAGGCCAGTCAGCTGCAAGGACTGGCTGTGACCACTGACCATCACCCTCTGCCCACTGTGGAGGACCAGCTGTGCAGGGCCAGGGTGGTGGATCTCTGACATGGTCTGTAGCTGTCCACTGGGTGTGCTGGCCCTGGGGTTTCCCAGGTGGTGCAGGCCAAGGTCAGCCCCTACCTGTGTTTTTCCAGGGGCCACCCTGCCTGAGCTATAAAGCAATCTGAGATGGCTGCTACTTATGCTGGGCTTGGAGACTCATAGGCAAAGCCTAGCCATGAATCCATGCTGGCTGCTCCAAGTGCCAGGCCTGGGGCTCACTGAGTGAGGTCAACTGTTGCTTGTTTGGGAGGATTTAGGAAATTGTGAAGCATAAACCAAGACCAACCATACATATAGAAAAGCAGCTTGAGTGGGTCCATAAGTTGGGTGGGGTGGAGTCTCTGGGGATCTCCAAGGCAGGTCAAACAGTGTTAACCAAGTTGATGGAGCCTCAGATATAGCACCACCTTGCCATCTCTGTAGGGGGAGGGTTTAGACAAGGGACAATGGCCTTTGCTTACCTTGGTGCCCAATACTTCAGTTTCTCTCTGTATACCACTGGTCGCTTTCAAGCTGCTACCCTGACACTGATGCTCAGAGGGAGTAAGTTTGAGCAAGTGAGTCCACGTGTGGGTTCTTTAAGAGGAACTGCTTGGGGCTCCAGCAGTTTTTTTTCCACCTACTCTATCCTCTCTGGTTTTTATAGTCAGAAGTTGTAGGGACTTACCTTCCTGGTACCGGAACCCTGGGCTGGGGGGCCTGGTGTGGGGCTGGGACTCCTCATTCCTGAGATATCCCTTCCACATTTTTATCCACCACAAATAGGTGAGGGACCAGCTATTCTGCAGTCCCATTCTGCATCTGTGCCTCTCCTACCAGTCTGGATGGATGTGGTTTCTTTAATTGTGTAGTTGTCAAACTTCTGTTCAGTTCGACTGCTGATGGTTCTGAGTGACGGTTGTTCTATATTTTAGTTGTAATTTTGATGTGGTTGTGTGAAGAAGTGAGCCATGTCTGCCTATGCCACCATCTTTAAATTGGGGGTTCTATGAAAACTGTTTATTGTTTGTGGTTAAATAAGGAAATTACAGAGAGTTTATAAATTGGTATAAGATCAGAGCTGTCCTACCTTAGGAGAATTTCCCTTAATCCTGAAATTATGTACTTCTTATTATTTGATACAATAATAATAGAAGGTAATGACCTCTAGGTTTTTCATTTAAGATGTAGAAATAAAAAATTATCATCCCTATATTAGATCAAAAAACATTTCTGATAATTTTACTGATATTTGGACATCTGATTCTGGCCAACATGGAGTAACAGGAATGAAATCTACTGCCCACTGTAAACAATCAGAAAACTGGATGAAATATTCACAAGACAGTTTTTCACACATTGGAGACAGACAGTATAATGGGGGAAACAAACAAGGCCCCATGATAGCACACTGCAGGGAGGGGGTGAATTGAGTGGAAAAGATAGAAATTGGAGTTCAGGGAGGCCAAATTAGCAAGAACTGGAGGACAGAGTGCTAGAGAGGAAAATGCTGCCAGGGGAAACTCCAGAGTTCTGCAGAGAGGCCCCCCAAGTTTTGGCTGAGTGCTGATGTACGTGTGTGTGTAAGAAACTGCAGAAGGCTAGGGGAGGGAACTGTCCAAAGGAGCAGCAGAACAGTCCTTGGAGCTTACATCAGGCTGGGGACAGCTTGTATTTATGACGGTCAGGGTGCAAAGACCTAATCATACACTGGGAATTGACGGAAACATCGGAAGAGTATTTTCCTGAACAACGATGGTAATAATCTTTAGCCCAAGTCTGTCCTGGATCTACCCTAATGTCACTTAAAGCGTGGATCCCCAACCCCCTGGCTGTGGAATGGTGCTGGTCCATGGCCTGTTAGGAACTGAGCTGCACAGAAGGAGGTGAGTAGCAGGTGAACAAGCACGTTTCGCTCACATTACTGCCTGAGCTCTGCCTCCTGTCTCACTGCCCCTCCCCAGCCCCCATCTATGGAAAGACTGTCTTCTATGAAATTGGTCTCTGGTGCCAAAACAGTTGGGGACCACTGGCTTAAAGCAAGCCTCAGAAAGATTGGGCTGATTCCAAATAACTTAACTACACACCAGGATAAAATCCCACACATTTAAAGGAGTACAACAAGAGCCAGAAAGCAACTACGAACATTCACAATGTCAGACATTCTATCAAAAAATAATCATGCATAAAATAAAACATAAAATTAAGTGCCAAGATCCGGAGGAAAATAAATCAATAGAAAAATACCCACAAATGGCAGAAATGATGGCATTCACAGTTAAGGATGTTAAAATAACTATTTAAATATGCTCCATATGTTTGAAAAGAAGAGGAATACATAATCATGATAAGAGAGATAAGAGAAATAAAAAGTCAGAAATGGAATTTCAACAAGTGAAAATTTAATAATACCTGAAATGAAAAACGTGCTGGATGGGACTCCCAGAGGAGTAAACACTCTAGAAGAAAAGATCAGTGAGTTTGAAGGCATAGATATTCAAATTGGAACAGAGAGAAAAAGGTCAAAAAAATAAAATAACAAAATCCTGGTGAGCTGAGGGATAATATTCAGTCATGTGGCCTATGTATTCAATATAAATTGGAATTCTAGAAAGAGGAGAGAGAGAGAGGCAGGAACACAAAAATATTTTGAAGAAATAATGGCCAAAAGTTTTCTGAATTCGATGGAAACTATAAATCCACAGATCTAAGAAGCTGAATAAGCCCAGGTAAGATAAACATTAAGAAAGCCATATTAAAGTACATTGTAAACAAATTGCTGAAGACCAGCAAGAAAGGGAGATCTTGGAAGCAGCCACATTAAAAATGACACACCATAGACAGAGGAATGGAGCTACGAGGTACAGCAGACCTCTTACCAGAAACCATGCAAGGTGGGAAACAATGGGTTAGCGTGTGAAGTGCTAACAGGTGGGGGTGGGAAGGAAACCTGTCAACATTATTATCCAGGAAAAATATGGTTTAAAATTGGAGATAAAATGAAGACTATTCCAGACAAACAGAAAAGAGAATTTATTGTCATTTGCTTCATTTCATTTTCAGCAAATCTGCTCTACAAGAAATGTTAAAGGGAGTTCTAAGAGAAGAAAAATAATTCCAGATGGAAATTTAGATCAACACAAAGCAGTGAAAAGTGCCAGAAATAGTAATTGTATAGGTAAATGTAAAAGATGTTTTCTCAGTTCTAGATCGCTTGAAATGATAATTCTCTGTTTAAAGTGAAAATAATTAACAACGTATTTGGGGGGTTTAATATACATGCCAGTAAACTACAGGATAACAATTGCACAAAGGATGGAAAGGGGGCTCAAGAGTAGATTGTTGAGTGACCCTTACATTGTGTGTGACATGGAACAATATTATTTGAAGGAGACTGTGATGAGTGATTATCCTGTGTAATTAACCTCTGGAACATTCAGTAAAAACAAAAAATTAAGGTGTAGCTAATAAGCCCACAGTGGGGATAAAAGCATATCATTAAAATAAAATCCTCAGTTAATCTGAAAGAAGGCATGACAATATCATGGAAATAGATTTAAATTCAACCTTATTTATTACAATGATAAATAATTACATTAAATGTGAATCCTCTAACATTCAAAATTAAAGCAGAAATTGTGAGCAGAAATAGGATAAAGAAGCAAAAACCAAGGAAATTCTGCCTAAATGGGTGCAATTTAAGTAGAAAGGCACAAGCAAGTTCAAAGTAAGAAGGTGGGGAAAGATTTATCTTGCTAACATGAGTCAATAGAAAGCTATAGTGACTGTATTAATACCAAAGTAGATTTCATACCAAGGAAGATTTCCAGGGATAAGGAAGTCAATTCATGAAGATATAAATGTTAAATGCATAGATTTCTAATAACAGCTTCAAAATATATGAAGCAAAACCAGATAGAACTAAAAGGAGAAATAAATAAATCAATTACAATCACAGCGGAGGTTTCAATTTCCTTGTACCAGCCAGGGCTCAGTCAGAGGAGCAGAACCAGTGGGAGGTTTTATGTATCAAGAAATACAAGAAATGGTGGGCTGGCCACGCAAGCGGACAGCACGCCAACGTGGGTGCAGCCACTGCCCATGCTGTTCATAGGAGGGATTTCTTATTTCCCCGGGGAAGCCTCAGCCCAACTTTTAAGGTCTTTTAACTGCTTAAGTCGGGCCCTCTGTGCAGCATCTCCCGCACTTAAAATCAGCTGATTAGGGACTTTAATCACATCTGCAAAATCCCTTCACAGCAGCACCTGGATTAGTGTTTGATTGGCTAACTGGGGACTGCAGCCTGTGAAACAGACACAGCAGAGGCCGTCAGAACTGGCTCCTGACAACTGCTAGAACAAGGAGACTGAAAATCCATCACCACACGGAAGACTTGAGAATGTTATCGATTAACTTGACATAATTGGCATTTACAAAACATTTCACCAAACAACAATACAGAGCACATGAACGTTCTTCCAGATGGACTGTACTTTTGACCATAAAATAGGTCCCAATAAATTAAGAAGATTAAAGCCCTACAAAGTATATTTTCTGACAATGAGGGAATTAATTTCAAAGAGGTCAGGAAACTTCTCCAAGACCAGGTAGCCTGGAAGTGCTGGAGCTAGGATTTGAACACAAACCTTTCCTGCTTTTTCAAGCTGCACCCACTTCCTACTGCCTGGGGCTGGTGACCAGATTACTGTAGAGTCAGTGGGCTTGTGTCTGGTGGACTGGAGACGTCTGGTGTCCTGCACCAATTGCACTCTGTAAAATGCTTCAAGTTGCTGGTGATAGTGTGTTATTAGTACCAGACTGCACAGGCATGAATTTCAGCCTCATGTCCATCATCATGAAGGACCTCACGTGCTCCACCCCTGGAGTGCTTTTGTCTTCAGAGACGCCAGCATGAACTGACACTGTTGGCCTTTCTCTCCAGAGGACCGGAGAGAATGCAGTGGAGCAAGCATGAGGAACTGGACTGGGGCCACCAGGGAAAGCTGGCTGAGGAGCCTGTGTCCTTTCAATCAAAGTTCAGAGGCCCAGGAGAAGGAGATTTGTCCTGCAATGCCAAGGAGCTTGGCCAGGGCCATCCGGTAACCTCCAGTCACGGCCAGCATCCTCTCCAACAGAACACGGGACAGTGGGGGCGGTGGTGCCCCGAGCCAGCTCAGACAGCTTCACACACCACCCTCTCTCCTATGAGATAATACAGCAGGTCCTGCTCCAAATGTCTTGAACTTGGAACGTGAAACATAGCTGAGGGAAATATTAAGGTGGGAAAAATTTTGTTATCGCTGTCTTTGTCCCTTGGCAAGTTTCTGAGCTGCCTGTGGTGGGTAGACTGTGACATACCCAATCCAATCGTAATCCAATCATCTATCAAAATGCACAAATGACCAGCCCATCATTTGCTTACTTGTCTGCTTTTGTAGTAAGTTTGGGTAAAAAGCAGCTTTGAGAAAAAGAGAATTAAATCCAAACAGATGTTACACAAAACATGTATGTAAACTGTAGATAGTAAAACAATGGTTCTCATGCCGTGCCCTGACAGCTTTGGCAGGACAGGGGCATGGCTCATTCACGTGTGGCACATGGCAAAGAAGCTCCAGTTTCAGAACAATGCAAGCTTTTCCGAGGTCATAGAAATCACAAAGCAAAGGAGAGGGCTTCCATGTACTTATTCAGTGATTGACAGGTGATAATGTTTTATTGGAGCAGAAACATTTCCCAACTAATTTATTCCTTCACTCATCTGGGTAAAAAGGGGGGTGTTTAGAGGAGAGAATGAGAAAATAGAAGCAGATTAGGGGGCTAAGTTGAACTCGTTTGCCAAACTACACATACCATGTGCCCAACTTCCATAACTAAAATGAAATGTTGAATTAATCACAACAAATTAAAACACCATTTATTGAGGGATGGAGGGGTCCAACTTTTTGCAACTTGTGGAATTTCCTCTGTCCCTCCTATTTTCCCCTCCTCCGTCCTCACTCCTCGCTGGCAAATGAACTTATTTTTCTTGCCATATGAGTCCATCAGAATCAGAGCGCTAGCTCTATTGGAAGCAACATTTTTACAGTTCCTCCGAAAGAGAAAAAGGTGTCAGGTCTCCCTCCATACTGGCACTTGGCATCCCAAATGTAGCCCCGGGGACGTGTCATGACACCCTGCTTGGCTCCTCCTGCCATGGTCAGTCACAGTCACAACTTAGCCAGACTTTTCTGTTGGAGCAAAGTGAAACCCACTCATTAAATTCTTTCTGCATTTCAACTGCCACCTGGCACAGTTCTCATGGAGGTAGTATTGACTCTTGTGATCCAGAGCTTCTGAAATCCCCTCAGGCCATAACTTAGGCAACAGTCGAATGTGATGGTTTGTTTGCTCTTGTAGGAGTTTTGTGACTTTTTGATCCCATTGCATTGGCCAAACCGCAGAGACCGCCCCAGCCCCACTGTTCACTCCCTCTGACACGTGATGCAGAAACGGAGATGGGCGGGGAGAGCCGGCTCCTAGACGTGGGGCAGGAGGAACCGCGGAGCTGAGGAGAGGTGGGGAGGCGACGACTGGGAGAGCAACAGGGAAGGTTTGAGGGGGCTCTGGTAAAGGGGGCTTGGGGGGGTGGCTGTGAGAATTGAGTGGAGGGACAGGAAGGGACACTGCAGGTTATGAACCGGGTACATTTAAAGCACTCTGAAGTACTGGAATAAAAGGGCCAATGCCCAGTGGGGACCTGCTCAGATGGCGGGTCAGACCCTTCCCGAAGGTACCAATGTGGAGAAGGATCACCATCGCCAGTGAAGGGGAGAACATGAAAAGAATGTCTGTCAGCATTCTGGCCGTTTTCAGTATAACCAGGAGTGTTTTAAAGCTTGCTATGTCAGAAGAGCTAAAAAGTAATATTTATAAAACAAATGTTCATTACCTAACATATTTTGTGTAGACTTAAGTTTTCCTCCATGTCAGGTTTGCTTAAAGAGGAGTCACAGTGCCCAGAGGAAGACAATGAAAATCATTCATTCACTGAAAGTAATTTTGGGGTTCTGACTGCAGTCTTGCCTTGGCCACAGGGTACTGACCGCTGTCCGCTGGACGATGCCCCCTCTCTTTCAGAGTCAGGCTTCCTGTATTTCCACAGACCCACGGGGTCAGACCACTTCATCAGCCATCAGGATTTCCCCCTCAAATCCCAACCAACCTCTCCCCATGGCTCAAATCCCAACTCACCTCTCCGCATGGCCTCCTAACGTGCTAAATCACCATTTGCTGTAGGTTGATAATTTGTGTTTGTAATTCTGTCTATAGCAGTGATTCTCATAATGGGGTCCCTGGACCTCAGCACCACCTGGGAACTTAACAGAATGCAGATTCTCAGGCCCCTGCCCGATCCGTTGACTCTGAAGTGTCAATGGTGGGCACAGCCAGATGCCTTTTAATAAGCCCCCCAGGTAATTCTGACATTTTCCTCTGTTCCATGGAACTGTGCACTTCAAATGGGTGAATTTTAAGCAAGTGAATTGCATCTCAAGAAAGACCTCAAAAACATAAACAAGAAGGTAGACTATCTGGAGCAAAGATGATAACAGTGTATTTTGGGGTTGACAACATGTAGACGTAAGTATGTGACAACAATAGCACAAAGGATGGGAAGGAGGAAATCAGTGGATACTGCTGTAAATTTATTACACTTTGTGTGAAATGGTATTACTTAAAGATACGTTTTAATATGTTGAAGTTGTACTTTTAAGCCCTATTGAAACCATTAAAAATTTTAAAAGGTATAAAGCTTAAGGCAATAGTAGAGATAAAATGAAATCACAAAACTACTCAATCCAGTGTAAGAAGGGAAAAGGAAGAAGTTTTAAAAGGAATAGGTAAGACAAATGAAATATAAATAGCAAGATGATAGATTTAAATTCAACTTCCCAATTAAAAAAATAGAGATTATAAGATTGGGTTAAAAAACAGGACCCAACTACATGCTGTCTCCAAAAAAACAATACCC
Organism: Glossophaga mutica; assembly: GCA_039655065.1. NCBI lineage: Eukaryota > Metazoa > Chordata > Mammalia > Chiroptera > Phyllostomidae > Glossophaga > Glossophaga mutica. The sequence goes on from CM077315.1 coordinate 31,097,950, forward strand.
ACAGTATCAAAATAAAATCATAGGCAGATTGAAAGTAAAAGAACAGAAAAAGTTGAACCATGAAAGTACTAATAAAAAATAAAGCTGGAGTGGAAATATTACCATCATATAAAGTAGATACCAGAACGGGGGATATTACTGGAGAAGAAGAGCAATACTTTATAGTAATAATAAAAGTGCCATTCTGCAGGAAGACGTAACAATTGTAAATGGGCATGTATCCACACATTTCCACAAAAAGCTCCACACATGCTCCACAAAAAGCAGAGTAGAAGTAGAAAACTTCACAAATGTGGTTGAAAATGTCAATGCTCCTCTCTGTAAGTTATAAAAGAAGTGAGCAGGAAGTCTAAGGATGTAGCAATCCTAATCATGGTATCATCCAAGTTGGTCTAATAGGCATTAATTGGACAATCCTCCCAATATCAGCAGAATACACATTTTTACAAGTGCTCAGGGAACAGTCACCAAGATAGACCATATTCTGGACCATAAAACAAATCTCAACATATTTAAAAGGAGTGAAATATGTTATTTGTCCACAGCATTAAAGTATGTATATCTACATCTAAAATCTGCAAATTGAAAGTTAAACAATATACTTTTAAATAAACCATGGGTCAAAAAAATCAAGAGAGAAATTTGAAAAAATTTTAATTGAAAAGGAAAACACAACGTATGACAATTTGTAGGATGCTAGTAAGGCCATACTTAGAGGAAAATTTATACTAGTAAATGTACATGTTGAAAAAGAAGAAAGTTCTCAAATCAATAATCTAAGCTTCTATTGTTAAGAGTTTTGGAAAGGAAGAGCATAGTAAATTCAAAGTTAGCAGAAGAAAGGAATCTATAAATAAGGACAGAAATCAATGAACTTGAAAATAGAAAAACAATAGAGAAAATCAATAAAACCAAAAGCTGGTTCTTTGAATGGAACAACAAATTGATAAGCCTATAGCCGGACTGATCAAGGAAAAAAGAAAGAAATCTCAAATCACCAACATTCAAAGTGAAGTAGGGACATCACTACAGATCCTACAGACACAAAATGGAATACTAAGGAACATAATAAAGGCATATTAATTTTATGACAATAAATTTAATAATGTAGATGTGATGAGTAAATTTCTTGAATGGCACACACTACCAAGCTCAATAAAGGAGAATTAGGTATTCAGTAAAGAAAAGATTTTATTATTGCTGCCCGTCTTGTCTGTTTCATGGGAAAGGTGTCCCGTAGAAGGAGGTGACCCTACAGGCATGGACGAGAGGAGGCACTCTAGGCAGAGGGGAAAGCCTGCCACAGGCAAGGAAGTGGGAGCTCATGGGGACGTCTGGTGGGCAGTATGCCGGAGTGCATTTGGGGCACAGGGAGAGCCATCAGACTCACGTCCTGCGTTCCCAGACTCTGATTACTATGGTCGGTGGTGGTGGGGACTATTGGAAGCTCTCAAACTCAGGGCAGAGCTAAATTTCATGCCTCTGGGGCTCCAGCCAAGGTTTCAGCTGTGTCCTAGTTCCACTTGGAGAGAGAATGCACAAATCTCAACAGCCCTAACAACCGGCCGGATCTCTGTGAGCCAAACTGTGGTCTGCCCTGTTCTGAATGTGTTGTCGACCCCAGGCAGGAATGGCAAGCAGGTTGCCACACCTGCTGGAACTGCCTGTGAAGTGAGAGTAAGTGAGAACCTGTCTCCTGTGCCCCTGGGAGCTCTGAGCCTCTGCTGGGAGAGTGGGAGGAGCAGGAAGTGGGAGGGAGGCGTGGCTTTGGCAGGAGCCGCCAAGGAGCTGAGGCACGCGCAGTCGACCCTGCAGTCGACCCTTGAACAACGTGTGTTTGAAATGTGCAGGGCCACGTACCTGCGGATTTTTGGACATGTGTGCAGTACTGTAGATGTATTTCCTCTACCTTATGATTCTAATGACATTGGCTTTTGTCTAGCTTACTTTATTGTAAGAATATGGTATGTAACACATACAACATAAGAAATGTGCACTAAACTTGACTATGTTATCTGTAAGGCTTTTGTCAACAGCTGGTTATTAGTAGTTAAGTTTTCAGGGAGTCAAAGGTCATACACAGATTTTTACTTTTCAGGAGGGGTATCGGTGCCCCTAACCCTCACATTACTCAAGGGTCAACTGTATTTCAGAGGTCTGTCTGGTGTTTCATTGGACCAGGCTCCACTAGAATACAGAGGCCAACCCCCAGCCTCTCATACCTGCTCAGACTTCCGCCAGGAGCACGTCATCCCCTTCCATCCTGTCCACCTTCGGGAACACGTCCTTCTCATGCCTGCCCCTTCCCAGCTTTCTGCTCCTACCTGGGAGGATAAGGCTTCCATTCCAGGCTTTCCAGCATGGACATCCCAGCTGCGTTTGGGAAGGGAGCCCGGCGTGTGAGGATTTCTCCAACTGGCTTTGCCTCTGAAGCCTCCCCACCCATTATTAAGCAAACTTGTTTTCCCAAAGATGCCAGCCCTTCTCCCTTCCTCGGGCCGAGCTCTTTGGCAAACCAGGGCGATGCCATGGGAAACAGAATTCAGCCTCGCTGGGCCACTGTGTCAGGTGCAGCAGAAAAGGAGAGGCTTAGTGGAAACTGGGGCCCGGGCGAAGAACTGGTTAAAGGAACGTGATGCGCAGCTAATCGGCTGACAAAATGACAGATATGTTGGGAGAGCTGACTAGCAAGCCAGTGTTGGAACAGAACTCTAACTGCTTTGAGGTGGAGCAGACGAAGAGAAGCTCCAAGTCAGCACACATCTGCCCCTGCCGTTGTGTAGAACGCCAGGAGGGTGGCATGTCAGCTGGTGGCCCTTCCTTCTCCACGGGATGGGAGCCATGCATCACTTTGACTGATGAACAAGACTCCATTTCAAGAAGGACTGCTCCCCATCCTGGGAACCTCAGACCGTTCTGGGGTGACCATGCAGGAGCCGTTGACTGAGAAGCAACAGTGCTGCCGTCTGCCTGCAGCTGGAAAAACCCTTCGGAAAGGAGGAGGGCTCAGCCATTCAGCGTATTGTGTCTGCCATTCTCCAGTGGTGCGGCCAAGGAGAAAGCTATTTTAGCAAGAGACTGGAAAGAAAAGGGCGATTTTTCTTGGCTGTGTGGTCTTCATTTCCTCTGCTTTGGCACTGGGTCTGTTTTCTCTCCTCACTACCGAACGGTAGTGGTGCCCGTGGGCCTGCGGCCATGGGCGGGGGCTCCGTCCACCCATGCCCTCATCATCTGCCTGTCAGCTTGGTCACCTCTGAAGTTTGCAAGGAAGCGCCACCGGCCACACAAGCAAAACAACCAGTGGTGACAGGGAAAACCCATGGCCACATGGACCGCACTCATGGGCTGTTACTTCAGAGTGTGCTGGGAGGTGCTGGGGGCACTGGTGAGCTCGAGGAGGTTGTGTCCATAGTCTTGTCAGTAAGCGAGTGCTGCCGATGGGTTTACTCAGGGGACACTCCCTCTCGCTGGCCCTCTCGTGCATGAGGACACGCACACACACACGAGCTCACACAGAGACTCACACACAAAGCACACACACGTACACAAGTCACACACGCTCACAAACACATGCACACATATAAACACACATGCACACACATACGCACATGAGTAGACTCACACATGAAACACTCGTACAACCCTGCACACATATACAAACACACATACCAACACACAGTACACACATAGTCATACATTCTCACACGGACTTGAAGACAGGGACACACTCGCTCACACATTCACATACACGCTCACAGGAGTTGTTCTGGGAGAAGTAAAACAATACAAGTGCCCTAAACTCTTACATTATAAAATTGCCTCACCAACAGTGGATGTTGTTGTTGTTCATTACTATTATTGGTGTTAGTGAAACCATGTTAGATTTCAGGGGCACCAGCAGGGGGGGAGTGGGGCGTTTCCAAGGTATGCAGGCCGGCTTCGTGGCCTTCCTTCCGGGAAGATGAGCTCCCAGCCCGGGGGCTCAATATTCCAGGGTGCCATTTTTCCCGGTGGGATACTGGCTGGGGTGTAGATCGGGTCATACTGATGGGTACCTAAACTGGGCCTTTCCCCCCCTTTCCGTATAAATCAGCCCGTGATGAGCACTCGTGCACTTCACCAGAAGCAGAGCTGCTTTGCTCCAGCCATCCCAGGAGCCATGTGCGCAGATCTGGCTGGCCCCACCGCGGGTACCCCTCAGTGATGCATTTGGGGGAAGGTGAGCCAGGCGCGTATCATGTGCTGGAGAGCTGGTTTCGGTGCCGGCTCCTCAGAAGCATTCAGCTGCAGGGTGGCTGGCCGTCTTTTCTCCCAGAGAGGACTGACCAGCTAAGGGTGAAGAGTCAAAAGATAGCTCTAAAATATAAGTGCCAGCTGTGATCGGCACCTCCCACCGAACGTGGCAGGGCCCCACTTCCCCTAACAGAAGGTAGCGCAATCCAAGTGACACAGGATGCTGCTAGAATATGTCATCCAGGGCTTTGGAGTGGCATATGCTTGAGCTCCTTTGTGTTGGAAAAAAATGTGTGCAAGCTAAAACAAACACCGCCTCATCGGAGGGCTCCTTGTCAGGTTCTGGTCTGGCCGGGGGGTGTGGTTGGCCAAAGGACTGGAGGAAGCAGCTGTGACCGAGTGGGGGTGAGATCCAGAGGCACCACTGCTGACACAGACCCTCAGGGACACTGGACTGTGGACATTCACGGGACTCCCCAGGGCAGGAGGCGGGGGACGTGATATCGGGATTTATCCTGGAAGAAGGTTCTAGTGACTCCACAGGTGGGAAGGGTAGGAGGTGCTGGGGTGTGGGAGGTGCCCCTGTCATAAGGAGGAGCCAGTGGGAGTCTGGCCTGCAGGTCAGGTCCCGCTGAGGTCCCTGCCCAAGGTCTCTGGCGGGCCAGCTCTGCAGGCTTGTAAGAACTGAGCAAACGGAGTGGGGTGTGGGTGCTCTGGAGGGCTCCTGCTTGGAGGCATTGTCCAGGGAAACCCTTCAAAGCTGAGAGGCTCCTGGGTCTTGCCAAGATCCGTAGAAGCTCAGCGTGTACCCACGCCCCAGGGGGACACTGCGCCTGCCCTGATGCAACACTGCAGTCTCCTAGTCAACCTGAGAACGAGTGCTTTCTGTTCATAGCCAAATTCTGTACAGATTGTATTGAGCACAGGAAGGAAAATCTCCATGTCTCCTAAAGGCAGCATTTCATAGCATCTCCATAATTAGAGCAACATTAGATTGAGCCAATTAAAATAATACAGGAAAGTCTGCCTCACTCTGTTGGATGATGCTTTTTGTGGTAATAGATTACACACCATGGACCCGACAGTGCCCACCCCCCACCAGAGTTTATTTAGTTTAGTTTTTTTTTTTTAACTTGAAGAAGTCTCTGTAAATTGAATCTCAGCAATGCTGAGAGAATCCCAAATGTGGTTTATAGAAACAGTTTAAAGTAGTCAAACTTATTTCCAGATTGCCTGCATTATTTTACATCTGTGAAATCAAAACCAGACAGAATGCTTTATTAAAATGCTGTGCCTAAAGCTAATTTTTCTCCCATGTCTAATGCAATAGGTCCCAACTTTTCAGTTTCTCTGTATGTTTATCTTGGAGTGTCTTGAATCTCATCAGTCAATCCTCTCGCCTCCTCCCGTGTTGCCGCCTCTCCCTTTCCCCCACAGTGGGGTCTCAGGGAAGGGGCCTGGGCACACAGGCAGGGTGGGCGGGGGCAGCCTGGATGACGCAGACTCTCCTGTGGGGACTGTGGCGTCCACCCCGCTGGGCTCTGCCTCTCACACAAGCCTCCTGGATCCTGTTTCACTATTCCTCGTTCCGTGACCCCATTTCTACTTCGGAGCTCTGGGCTGGCCCTAAACTGACTGACACTCACAGTTTCCAAGAAAAGCATGCACATTTGTACCCCTACTTTTGCCCACACTGCTAGCCCCCACCCAAGTGCCTTCCCTTGTTGGCCTGGAGGACTCCTACTCATCCTCCTAATGTCCCGTTCCTGTGTCACCTCTTCTGTGATACCTTGCCCACCTCAAACCCCATGAGCTGCTCTCTTCCAAGCTCCCACATTACTGTGCATCTTGTTATTATAATGTCTGTCACACTGTGGGGCCCATCTGTCATCCGTTTGGTGCAGACCTGGGACGGCTCAGCTGTCATCCTAAGGGCCATGGGTTGCCTGGGCTGCTGTGTTGAGAAGGATTCCGAGACTGAGTATGACATCTTGTTTAGTGATGTTATCGTGTGCAAGAAAAGAGGAAGCAGCAGCTTCTGGACAGGCACCCGCCAGCCATGGTCTGGGGCCTGCAGCACTCACGCTCGCCGCAGCGTCAGGGCCCCCTTGGAAGGCTTGTTAAGCACAGCTTCCTGGGCCCCACCCAGAGCTTCGGATACAGGAGGCCTGGGGTGGGACCCCACAATTTTCACTCCTAACAAGCTCTCAAGGGTTGTCAGCGCCACTTATTCTCAGACTGAGGGACAGTGACCGTTGTTCCAGGCTGGCAGCCTCAGTATTCCCTGGGACCCTGTGAGAAATGTAGACACTTACCTTGCCCAGACCTACTTCAAGAGAGTCTACATTTTAAAGAGACCCCCAGCTGGCTCCTGTCAATATCAAAGTTTGAGACCTGTAGGGCCCCTGACTTCCTACTGCAGGGACCAGCTCTTTTGGGTCCTGGGTCCTTATGTCACTAGCAGCCTGTGCACAGTGGAAGCACCTCACATATGCTCATAGAATGAGTGCTCAGTAAGACAAACGTTGCCTCATTTTCCCATTAGAAAAGGAAAAGGCTTCTTTCCCAAACCTTATGTATAACGTGTCCCCTGATCAGTGAGGGGAAGATGCTCTATTAAAAATACTGGAAGGGCATTGCTTACACAGCAGTCTTTTTTACAGTTTCTGAGGGCTCAAGGAATTGTAGCTTCAGGAAACACACGTAAAAGAACATCAGGCCTCACCGATTCAATTATTCCTTTATTAGGCCTTCCGGAGTGCAGAACTGCCACTGTCACTTCTGACAGCCACGGAATCTGAATGCACTTTGCAGAACAGCAACAGCGAGCAGAGCTGAAGGATAAACACGGCAATTCCTGGGTGCCACACCCCAGGAGTAGAGGGGTACAAAGGTCTGTGGGGGTCGTGACTATGCACCCCAGTTGGTTTCTCATGGTGCCACCTGATCAGAGTCCAGGAGGGATGTTGGGACATGTGGACGTGTGTGCCTTTCACAGGTCAGGAACTCCCCTTGGAAAAGCACTGGGGAGTGCTCATCCACTCAACACGTACTTATTGTGCTCCTACTGTATGCAGGACACTGGGCTAGGGACTAGAGGAACACTCTCATAGGAGGAATTGTTCCCTGTGCTAGTTGTCACTACAGAAAAAGCCACAGAAATACCAGCCGAGCAGGAAGGACACAGGCTCTAGAGAAAGGTCAAGAGCCTCACTGACCTTTGATCTCTGACTCCCACATCCGTCTCGCTGCTGTGTTGACCTTTCTGTCTCATTTCCTCATCTTGACCCTTCGCACTGCGAAATGGGTACTCATACGTAGGGCTTCAGTTTCGTGGGTCCGAGCCCACACAAATAGCTAATCTGGATATGTCAGGCCAAAATCTTGCCATTTTTCTGGATAATGTATCTTTTTTCCTCTATCTGAAATGTTTTGATTATTGTGGACTCACAGGAGTGGCAAAGACCTTTGAAGGCTAGTTTCAGGTCCAACACTGTCAATTTTTTTAGGAGAAAAGAGGGAACTTAGGGGCCTGTGGAAGGGAACTTATGCCTTGCTCTGTCCCTCCATAGACCCCACTTAGCAGGCACCATGCCAGACAGTTTGCACACCTCACCTTCCTAACTCACAGAATGAGAGAGATGACATGTTTATGAAATGAAGAGAGGTTCATGTTAGCTGGAGGAGGGAGGGCAGGACACAGAGGGTAGCAAAGACTAAGCAAGGAAAGTAAACTAGGATGAGATCACACACAGCCAGGTAGTACATGTTTGAGATTAATTGTTGTCCTACAGGAACTAGGGAGCCATCAAAGACTCTAGGCTGGGAGCAATACAGGCACAACTGTGTGGTAGAAGCATCCCTGTTGGATTTGGCCGGGCTGAGATGGAGGCTGAGGCTGAACCAGGGAAAGGAGTGGCATTGGCTAGAACTAGGACAGCATGCGCGTGTGCTGTGTATAAATGGTATTGTTACAAATTGTCATAGTCTGACTTTCCAATTCACTTACATGGAATATTAGTTTCCTGTCCCCTCTGTAACAAAGTACCATAAACTTAGTGGCTTTAAACAACAGAAATTTATCCTCTCACAGCTCTGGAGGTTAGAAATCTGAAATCCAGCTACAGACGTGACCACGTGCCCTCTAGAAGCTCTAGAGGAGGACCCTTCCTGCCTCTTTCAGCTCCTGGGGGCGCCAGGTGCTCCGGGCTTATGGCTGCATCACTCCAGTCTCTGCCTCCATGGTCACACAGCCCTCTGTGTGGCATCTCCTTCTGCCTCCCCTTCGAAGGATGTTTGTGATTGCATTTATGGCTCACCCTGACAGTCCAGGAGCACCTCCTGAATCTACAGTGTCTTAGCAATGTAAAGTAGCGTGTACAGGTTGCAGGGACCGGGACCTGATGTCTTTGGGGCTTCTCTTCAGCCCCTACATGTGGCTGAGGGTTCACCTACAATTGGTGGCTCCCCATCATGTGGAAGTGGCTCCCATGGTCTCTGGCCTCACCCAGACCTTGACATTGGGAAGCACTTCATGGCCCCTGATCCTCCAAGGAACCTGGCAAGAGGGGCAGGCAGAAGCAGCTGCACCCCTGCCTGGACAGAGGTGCGGCAGACTCAGAGAGGGTAAGCAATGTGGCCCAGTGTGTCCAGTCAGCAAGGCACCAACAGACGCAAGCCATGTGCTTTGATGATGGACTGGAGGGCCAAGGACGGGGGCTTGGAGGCAGGACAGCAGGGTGGCTGGGCTGCCTGGGAAAGCAACTGCAGAGAAGCTAGGCAACCCATTGTGCTGGGGAAGCTAGGAGAAAATTTTACCAAAAGGACCCTTTGGCTGCAAGTAAGAGAAACCCAGCCCAGCTACCTCAAGCGCAGATGGGAATGCTGCCTGCGGGGTGGCTGGCCACAGAAACTCAAGGTTTGGTGGGCATGTTTCCAGTTCAAGGCTCTGCTTTCTTCTCAGGAGGACCTGGTCCTCATGGCGGAGAGGTGGGCCTCTGGAATGTTCTGGTTCACATCCCCTTTCTCCAGGACCCCCAGCCACATCCCAGGACCTCATCTCTTGGGCCTGACTCAGTCACTGTCCCTCTGGACCAGTCCCTGAGACCAGGTGACAGATTCTTTGATGGGCTGGACCACATGGCTGTTCATGGCACTGGTCAGCCTGGCCCAGACCATCTGACCTGAGGGAGTCAAGGGCTGGAGGAGGACAACTGGGGTCCCCATCACCAGGAGTTGGGGCATGGATGCTGGGTGCAGCTGTGGCCGGCATACGCGTATTGGATGGGAAGGTTGAGCTCTGTCTGGGGATGCTTTAGTCTTGAGACTCCAAGTAGCAGAGGCTGCTTCAGAACCTGCCTTCTGACCAGGTTAGACAGTGACCGTCCCCAGCCTGGCAGAGTCCACAGGAGGCCGACCACAGTGTGCACGCAGAGCCTGGGGGCGCAGGCTCGGCTTCCACTTAGGCCTTCCCTCCTGAGCCTGGGGGACAGAGCGCATTTGTAAACAGCTACAAACATTTAAGACTTCAGCAACCACATCAAATGAGCACTGAAAAAAAATGAGGAAAGTTTCATGTGAATACAATTTCACATGTCTGCAGTCAGCTCGGTTCTCTCTAACACTAGCGATGTCCTGAACTTTATAGGGAAAAGGGCTCAGCTGTTTACATTCTCATGACAGTCCTGTGCCGGGGGCTAAGTCATGGGCCTTCAAATCATAGCAAGGGAAGACAGAAGGAAGCGTGTGTTTATTGAGCATCTGCTATGTGCCAGGCGCTGTGTTGAGCATCTGACAAACGTATCACTTTAATCTTCAACAACCTTGAGAAGGTGCTCCAGTTATCCTCATGTATTGGTAAGAAAATTGAGGCTCATAGAGGTTCGGTGACCCAGCAGCAGGCGGCAGAGCAGGATTCGAGCCCAGAGGATGTGTGCTGTGTATTCGGATATGAGGACACAGAACAAAAGTGTTACTTTCCAGCTCTGCTGGATGAGCCTGCCATCCCTCTCTAGATGGTCTCTTAAACGCCATCCCTTTCCGGCGAAGGGAATCAAGAGAGTCTCTGGGTTTCCATAGTCAGGGGTGTCAAACTCATTTTCACGGGGGGGCCACATCAACTTCACGGTTACCCTCAAAGGGCTGAATGTATTTGAGGACTGTATAATGTAACCACTCCTTAACTAGGAGCAAGGAGCTCGGCGTAGAAACAAGGTGCCAGGCCGGATAAATCAAGGTGGAGGGCGCCCTCCGGCCTTGCGTTCACCCCCTGTGCCTTGGAATGTGGAGGGAGCTACTTGGGAAGAGAGAGTGCAGCTAGACTTGGAACAAATGTTGCATTTAAGGCATTCTCCTCTGTGAGCAGGATCTGAATACCTTGAAATATTTCCGTCTTTGTGGATGTTGTCTGTGGAAGATAATCTCACCTCTTATTTAAGCTGGACCACCTCGAGGCCTGGAGGGACCACATCCTCCCCTCTCCCATGCTCAAATTCTGCCAACTTTGGGCTCAGTGCTATGACCCCATTGTATAGACCACAGAATGGTATCAGTGGGGAGCCTGCAACCCAACAAGGTGGGTGTCAGGGTCTCCACTTCATACGCAATGAACCCAGATTCAGATTCCACAACTGGAAGGCAAGGGCTGGGGTTCAAATTCAGGTCTTCAGACTCCAAACCCATCACTCTAATGGCCAAGGTTGCTCATCCACCTCATATGCATGTTTGTTATATGGTGTGAAGGTGTCTCTGCCTTGCTTTGTTTTCTTACCTGGAGATTTCATTTCCTCCCCTATAGTGAGCACCCAGAACGCTGGGCAGGCACTTCTCGCTCTGCAGGCTCTAGAGGGCGGTAGAAACAAGGCTGGACACTGCCTTTCCACTCCCACAGCACTTCCGGCCCCCATAACTCTGTGACGTTGATGTCATTATCCCTGCTTTACAGAAGAGACCCCTGAGACCACTCACCCAGGCCAGGGCGCAGGGCGCTTCTGAGGGAAAGCCGTTGTCTGGCCAGTTGGCTGTGCAAGGCCTAGAGGCCAGGATAGCATGCGTGCTGAGTGGGTGTGCCATCTGAAATCTGGCTCTGGGCCGGGTCTCTGTGCCCCTCCTAGGTGTTGTAGCACACCTGCCAAGTGGCACCCGAGCCCCCCCAGGCTTTTGTCAGAGCTTTGTGTGTTATCAGTGAGGATAGATGTAGTCATCCTGCACCTTCTCTTCCTTCCCCTGCCTGCCCCTCTCTACTTGTCCCCTCCCCTGCCCTTCCACCCTCTCACTATGTTCTTTCCCTTCCCCTCTCCTTCCACTCACTGCCCCCGATCTCCTGTCCCTCACGCTACACCCCTCCCATCCCTCCCCTCCCCTGCCCTGCCTTCGTCCCCCTCCCATCTATGAGGGGAATGGCTGGCACCCTCCTTGCTTCAGGCAGGCGGGGGTGCTCTGGCAGGTTGCCCTCTTGCTTGTGAAATCAATTAGTTTGGCACCAGCGCTGCCGCTGTTGTCCAGCTCATCCTTCATTGTGTGGGGCGCGTGCCAAGCACAGCACAACAGCACAACACATTGCTGGGGCTATCCTGCCAAGCGTGCGAGCCACCATGAATGGCCAAGCAGTGTGGGTCTGGGAGGGTAACGAGGGCAGGGAGACAGTGTGCAGACTGTACGCTGTTCTTGAGGGGAATGTCCAGAGTCAACAGCCAGGGCTTCGGCCCCTGGGTGTGCAGAGGAGTTAATGAGAGAGAACTGTGTGTGCTGTTGTTGGGAAGTCCGATGCTGCTGAACTGGGTGCTCTTTCCTTTTGCTCTGGGTGCTTCTCTCCATCTGGCCTTAAGCCTCTGAGGGTCCCTGTCCTGATTTCCCTGAGGGCTCCTTTCCCGATCATCCAGAGAACCCTCATTCTCTTGGACCAGTATAGCAGTGTTTGGGCAGATGCTGATAAGAACTTGAAGATTACCAACAGGAAGGGGAAGGTGTGCCAGCAGAAGGGATAGAAAGGCAGCATGTGACCTGCTTTCTGTAAGTACTTGCTGCTTTGAAAGTATATGTGTTCACAGGTACTAGCAGTCTGGGTTGTCCATAGCCTCAGTCCAGTCCTGAGAACTGCAGGTACTGAGGTCTCGAGGGTGCTCCTTTCTGACTTGAACACTGACTGTGGCTGAACGCTGGGTATGGGGGGAGGTCAGAAGTGAGAGAAAAGAGGTTCAGAGCTGGGTAAACCATAATAAAGGCTCTCGAATGCTCCAGTAAAGCCTTCAACCCACCTAAAACCCCAGGTCCAACTGAACATTGCTCGAACCTTTGGGCACTTGTTACCGCATGTGACAAGCATGGAGGTGGGGACCAACCGGCAGCTCCCCTGTGGCACCAAGGACCCAGCTGGTCCCACCTCCCCACCCTGCCATCCTCAGCATGCTGGCTTTGGTCCTCAGCCCTTCCTGCAGCACCACCCTGCATTTCCAAGCATCAGCGTGACTACTTGCTAAAAACATCAAGGCACCTTGGGCTCCACCTGGGGCCGGGTGTCAGGGACTCCCAGGCTGCAGCCAGACCAGAAAACAGTCTGAACTTGGGTGGGCACTTGACCTGAGATCTGAAAACCTGGGTCTGAGTGTGCGAAGTGCCTCAGCTGTGTGATCTCAACTGACCCCTGGCAAATGGGGAAAGATTGACAAACTACATCTAAAGGTACTTTGAGCAAACCTTTAATATATTTATTTTTCTTCATTCGGTCACAGATGAGAAAAACAAAGGGCTGAGGGAGATAAATAAACGAGAGTAGGAAAAAGACAGCATTGAGGGACAGGGAATAGAAAAAGTGTGTATTGGGGCAAAAAGCAAAATTCCATCAGCATTTCCTCTGGGAACCAATTGGTAGACTTGATTCATTTATTTATTTCCTAAACACCAAGACATGGTAATAGGCCCTGTTGAGAATATAAAAAGAAATGATAAATTCCAGCTATCACAGAATATAGGCAGACAGGAAGTAATGATTATGTTCAAGTGGACTATGGTGATAGCTTTGGAGAGTTGCTGGCAGTTCTGCTGGGCTCTTCTCGCTGGAGTGGGGAGCTCAGGTGCTTCCCTCAAGCCTGCCTGTGATGAACCGAATGTTTGCACCCTGCCATGAAATTCGTAAGTTGAAGCCTTAACCCCCAATCTGGTGGTATTTGGAGGCGAGGCCTTAGAGGGTTGGTGGATATGGTCATGAGTGTGGGACCCTCATGATGGGATTAGTACCCTTATAAGAGGAGGAAGCAGTCTCTTTGTCTCGGTCTCTCCCTTTTTAAAAGCTTTTATTTATTTTTAGTAACAGGGAAAGGGAGGGAGAAAGAGAATGAGAGAAATATCAAAGTGTGAGAGAAACATCAAATGGTTGCCTCTCTCACATGCCCCAACTGGGGACCTCGCCCACAACCCAGGCATGTGCCCTGACCAGGAATCAAACTGGCGACCTTTCACTTTGAGGGACAATGCTCAACCAACTGAGCCATGCTGGTCAGGGCACTCTCTCTCCTGCTCTCGCTCTCTCTCTTTCGATCTACCTCCCCCTGCTCCCCAACCTCTTACCACCATGCAGGACATGGCGAGAAGGCAGCCACCTGGGAAAGAGAGCCCACACTGAAACTTTGTCTGCACTCAGCTGACCCACAATCCTAGGCTTCTGGCTCTTGAGGGGAAGGGACTTGAGATCTAGCAATGGCCTAGAGTCCCTGTGACCTCAAATCTCATGGGATGGAATCCAACCCATGGGTCTTCCCATCATATTTCCCTGTTATGACTTATCCTCTTTCTCCACAAGGCGGGCCAGCGCTGAAATCTGTCTTCATTTTCTGAAAGCTATAAAAGAGGCATGTTCAGAACTGCCTGGTTTAGACTCCTAGCTTGAACCAAAGAAACTGAAGCTCTACAGGTCCCTGGCACTGGCATGGCCTCCCTGACCCCATCTCCCTGCAGGGCCTGCTCACCCAAAGACTTCACCAAGCACAGTGGCATATTAGCCAGATCGGGCAGTTATAACAAAATACCATGGACTGGGGCTTACAACAGGAACTTATTCCTCACAGTCTGGGAACTGGGATATCCGAGGTTAGGGTACTGGTAGATTCAGTGCCTGGTGAAGGCCCACTTTCTGGTTTGGAAACATTCACCTTTTTTGCTTTGTCCTTACATGGAGGAGAGAGAAGGAATATCCCTCACATCTCTTCTTATCCCATCATGAGGACTCCACCCTCTCGACCCCCAAGGTCACCTCCCAAAGATCTCACCTACAAATACCAATACTTTGGGAATTAGGGCTTCAGTATATGACTTTTGGGGGGACACAAACATTCAGTCCGCAGCAGATGATGATAATGATGATGGTGGTGATGGGGGTGATGGCGATGATGGTGATGATAACATTGTTGATGAAGGTCAATACCTGTTGAAGCATGGGCTTTGTTCCAGCCGCTCTTTCAAGCTCTTGACCTTGATTACTTGGTTATTTCCCCTCACATATCTGCTGGGTTGGAGTTATTCGTTATTCTCCCCCTCCAGATAAGACACTAGAGGACTGGAGCTGAAATAACCTGCCCGGGTCACAGCCAGCAGATGGCAGTGTGGTGGCCAGTGCAGAGCTCACTCTCAACCCCCTGGGCACCCTGCGTGGTCATTCCAGCTGAGGAGGGAGGAAGCTGCGATTTTTTAGAGGAGAGAGGGGGGTTGATCTGGACACAACTCGGGTTAGGTGGACATCATTTTCTTTGCACATACTGGGCAGTGGGACAAGGGAAGAAACAGCCTGCATTAACTCCTATCCTCTGCGCAGTGGGACCTCACAACTCCCAGGCCTGGTGGCTTGGGCTCCAGGTGCTGGCCAGTGTCTGGAAGCGATTAGCTCGCGCTGGAGAGAGCGACCTCACCACGTTGGCTCTTCCTACCTTGGCGTGGGGCAGGACAGCCTAGGATTTCACACTGCCTCTTCTCCTGCTTCCCCACATTGTCACCATTTGCTGTCGGGCAGATTTATGCCCTTTATTATTTTCCAATCCAGTGGTTTGTCAACGTTTCGGTTAGCTTGCATAAATCTACCTTTCCTATGCCAGGACAGAGCCGGCCAAGAGGGAAATATCAGCTTTTGTTCTCTCCTTTTAAGAGGCAACACAGGGACAAGAACAATGTTGTCTTTCATGATTTAGAGGAGGCTAAGCACATTGAGCGGATGGGTCACGAGGGAGGCGGCAGATTGAAGACACTCGGAGAAGTTTCTGGGGTTCCGGTCAGGAAGACCCGACTTCTCTCCCAGGGAGTAATTCTCTCTAACTTCAGCCCCGATGGAGAGCCAGTTTGGGTGAGGAGGCCCTGCTCCAAGGCATGGCGATCACGCTCCAAGGCGTAAACCACCTCTTCTCAGAGTACATCTGTGCTGTCTTGTGACCGCTTACGAACCTTGGCCATAAACAATGTGCACATGGACGTGCTTTCAGATGAGTGCGACTTTTCAGTGTGTGCAAACAAAATCTCCCAGCCTTAAAAAAACGAGAGGGAGCCAAGAGAAGGTGGCAGAGACTGCCTGCCTTCCTCGTCTCGCACAGCGTGCAGCCCGTGCACCGGGGCTGCGCCACCCGCTACGGTGGGCTTGGGGTCCTCAGCGAGCGGTTTCCTGAAACGACTTGGTTCACACTAACGCTTTGAGTTGAGGCTGTTGCTGAGTGACAGTTTTCTGAGGAAGTGAGAGGTTGGTTGTTCGTGAGTTTGGAGGCTGTGGCCCTCTGCCCCACCACAGTCCAGGACTGAGTCTGCAGGGTAGGTTCCGAAAGCCAGGTCTGGTTTGGGGGTGTCTCTGGGATACAGGGTGGGCGAAAGTAGGTTTCTGGTTGTCCATATGGAAAATGATACAACAATTAATAAATAATAATACAAGAATAAACTCGGTTTCATGTCCTCACAACTGCAAACCTACTTTCCACCCAACCTTTCTTATCAGGGCTTGGCACACAGGTGGCGACGGTCCTCACCAAATGGATGAATCCAACAAATGATGGCATGTGGACGTCTGTTTAAAGAAGGGGTAGAAATGGGCAATTGCTCTGAGACCTTGGGGTATCCCAGAGGTGCGAACAAGAACAGAGCTGGGAACATCAAGAAAGGGCCCCAATGACTCCTATTGGTTTCCGTACCCTGAGCTATCTAAACAGGAATCTCCTCCAAAGTAATTTATATTCCGTGTAAACTGGTTGAGGACATTCTCTGTGGGGTTGGGAAGACAGGCTGGAGCTCCGAAGAGAGCCGTGAGGATGATTCAATGGCCGGATAACAAGTCCCATGATGACTGACTTGGGGAATGAATTATTTCGCCCAGAGGAGGCCGAGACACCATCCATGGAAGTCTCCCAACATCTCAGGCCAAATCAGCAATAATCTGTCTTTACTTGAGATTTGTGCTGCGACTCATCCCCATCTGCCCAGCTGTCTTCAGAACATTGGCACCTCTAAGGCTGACCCTACCCTTTCAGTTTGTGGGGAAAGTGAGGCCCAGAAAGGGGGTGGGGTGTGGCTCACCCAAAGTGACACTGATAATGTGAAGTTGTGCTCACAGGCTGAATGCCCTAAATTCCATCTTTGATTTGTTTGGTTGGTACCCAACCTCATCAGCCATCAGCTTTGAGGAGCTGGCCCCGGGTCAGATCTGCTACTGTGACCAGTGGGCACAGTGGGAGGAGGGCCGAGAAGGAGGCTGTTGGGACCAGGTAAGAGGTGGCTCTGAATGGGATGTTTCCCATTTGCGATCTTTTGAGGAAAGGGGCCCAGCCTGTCCAGCTCTCCCTGGGTCCACCAGAGCCAAGACTAGGGAAACTGCTCTGCCAAGCACGGGCTCCCCCCTGAGGAGAAGGAGAGTTTGGTAGAGTCCACTGAGAACCAACCACTGAAAGTAACTGGAGAGATGCTGTGAGGGAATGGAGAACAAATGGCGTTTGGCAGCTGCCTGCCATGGACCACCAGGGTGTCTCACACACTTCCTGGGTCTTCACGATAGCCCTTGGCACCGCAACATCAGCTGCTTCTTGTAGACAGGAAAGTGGGGCTCGGAGACAGCAACAAGCGGCCTGAGGCCACACAGTAGGAAGAGCAGGAGTGGGACTTGCACATGGTTTCATCCCACACCAGGAATCTTCCCCAGAGACCAAGGGACCTCCATGCCAATCTTTTCCCTGCTCTTTGGGGACAGCAAAGTACTGCCTGTGCCTCTAGTGAGATGTCTCAGAGCGGACGACGTGATCTTGAAAAGCCAGCTTCTTTCTGTCTGGGTCACGTTCAACTTGGGTTCTCAAGAGCAGGAACATCCTGTTCAGCTGGTCATAATTTGTCGGTCGATTTCCACTGACCGTCTTCAGACACGGCTGCCGCCCATTTCATTGTGATTTACTGGTCTTGGACTATATCACTGAGGCCGTCACATCTAGGAAGCTGGCTGTTCCCTCTCTTGAGGCCTTTGGATAAACCATGCTTGCAGGGGAGAGCTGCCATTTTGGCCTCCACAGTGGAGTAAGAACGTCAAGAAGTACAGGCAGGAGATGGGAGAAGACGAAGACGGTAGCCCAGACCTGCCTTTGCCTTGGGGCGGGGGCAGGGGGTGGGCTGCCTCCTTGTACAGAGAGGTGGGGTCTCCCTGGCCACAGAGCAGGAACTGGCAGGGACAGCCTCCTCACACAGGGTTAGGCACAAGCTAATATTTTATCTTTCCATTCCCAGTACTGGATACACAGCAGGTACCTAATCAGTGCGTGTCACGTGGGATTAAAGCAGCGTGGAAAGTGGATGTCTTTCCTAAAAGTGTGTGAGCCGACATCTGTCAGCTGACCAGGTGTGGAGAAAGACCTTTCCCACCGTGTTAGTTATCACTGCTACATTGCGAACGACCCCAAAACACAGCTGCTGAACGCAGTCGATGCTTACCAAATCACACCATTTCTATGGGCCAGGAACTCGATTTCTATGAACAACAGGGTGGCACTGGCTTCATGGTCTCTCAGTCAAACTGTCACTTGGGCTGCAGTCATTTGAAGGCCTGCCCGGGCCTGGAAGGCCCAGCTCCAAGCTCACTCCTGGAGAACTCAGGCACTGGCCGTCGGCGGAGGCCTCAGTCACCACCACGTGGATGTCTCCATGGGGCCACTTGAGGGTCCTCACAATATGGTGGCTGATGTCCCTCCCCCTCCAAAAGCAAGCGATCAGGACAGCCAGGCACAGCCTGCAGTATCTTTGCCCTCATCTTTCAAGTCACACACCACGAGCAGTGAGTCACTAAGTCCAGCCCGTACTCAAGGAGAGGGGAATTATCTTCCCCTTTCTGAAGGGAGGCGTGTCCAAGACTTTGGGGCAGATTTTAAAACAACCATGCCCACCAGATCTAGATAAAGCTAGACCATTTAGTCCTCCGAAAAATAATTAATGAATACTTGCTGTGTTCTGAGTTCTGAGGGCAGGCAGACATAAGTGGTGTACCATGGAGCTCACATCATAGTGGGTGAGTGGACAATGCACAGGTGTATTCCACATCATACGTGCTGAAGAAAAAGCTCTTTAAAGGATGTGAGTGAGGGTGGGTGTTCTACTTTGATAGAAATGGCGGGGCTGCAATGGGGTGCAAGTGCAGAAGCAGTGAGACCAGTTTGAGACTACAGCAGTAGTCCAGACCAGTGCCCTTCAGTAGGACTTTCTTCCTTGGACGTGTTCTACATCGGTACTGTTATGAACGCCCCTAGTTACATGTGACTGTGGATCGATAGGAACGTGTCTCATGTAACTGAGGCACTGACCTTTAAATTTCACTTAAATCTAATCACTCTGAATTTAAATAGCCACCCGTGGTTAGCGGTGACCACAGGGGCACTGCAAGTCCAGAAAGCAATGACTCTGGGTGGCAGTGGTGAAGGAGGCAAGATGTGGCCAGAGCCTGTGTACATTTCAAGAGCTGGGCTGATGGGTTTCTTTTTTAAAGATTTTACTAATTTTTTTTTAGAGAGGGGGAAGGGAGGAGAAAGAGAGGGAGAGAAAGACCAATGTGTGGTTGCCTCTTGCACGACCCCCACTGGGGACTCGGCCCAGGAACCCAGGCATGTGCCCTGCCTGGGAATCGAATTGGCGACTCCTTGGTTCACAGTCCAGCACTCAGTCTACTGAGCCACACCAGCCAGGGTCTGATGGATTTCCTGATGATGAACTGTGTTGATGAATAACAGGATGGGTCATTAGTGGTCCAGGCCTCAGTGTGGTGAAATCCAGGTTTGAATTCTGGCTTTATTCATTAGCGGTTCTGTGGGCCAGTCAAATCCAGAAACCTTGCCAAGTTTACTAAAAATAGGGGC
The DNA here is from genome assembly GCA_039655065.1 of Glossophaga mutica. Lineage (NCBI taxonomy): Eukaryota > Metazoa > Chordata > Mammalia > Chiroptera > Phyllostomidae > Glossophaga > Glossophaga mutica. Next base: position 31,117,527 of record CM077315.1, read on the forward strand.
AGTCACCATGCAAAGTTCTCAGGGGTTCAAGTGGCCCCAGCAAGTGGCCAGGATGAGAGTCCCATCTTTACGGTACCTGCCCTGTTTAGCAAGGAACACTGCTGCCTCCTGGTGTTCTTCTGTGACCCGTGTTGGCCAAGGTTCCACACATTTGGAAGGAGCATGGAAGGTCCCACGCTCTTCAGCGCATTTGGGAATCACTGGGATCTGGGGTAAGGCCTGCCCTGATGGCCCAGCTCTGGCCTTCCCCCTCCTACGAAATGCCCCTGGGGATGCAAACTTCCGTCTCATCCGAGAGAGACTCCATCAGGCGTGCCGAAGGCCTTGCTGGTTCTTTCTGAGGTGGCTGCAGATATTTTCCAAGGACAGGCTGTCACCTGCTGTGCACCTGCTCGTCATACAGCTAGGGGGCCCTTGGCTCACAGCGAGAGCTCAGGGCCAAGTCCCTGGTTGCATGCCCCTGTGGATTTTTGGTTAAGGAGGGAGCCTCAGATGAACACAAGCTTCCAAAGGAAACTCTCGGGGTGCTGGCCTGGCCCGCCTGGGAAGCTCTGCAGTTTATGAGCTTGTCCTCAGCACGTCCCCCAGCCTCCTGGCATCCTACGGCCCCAAGACAAAAGGACTATGTGAGAGCAAACAATGGAGCTTGCCAGAGAAAGATGAGACCTTTTCATTATAAAAAAGGTGTTTTTGGAGAAAAATTCTAGCCAACATGGGGCGAGCGCCTGGTAGATGAGAGTGGAATCCGCCCGGCCCCGAGGTGCCCTTGTCTTTGTGGTGGGCTGGGCCAGCGGGAGAGCATTCCACCACGAACCTCAGGCCTCTAAGGATGATGAAAGTATGCGGATCTGAGAGGTCATCTCCAGCCTCCGTGCCAACTGTTGTTTGAATAAAGGCGCCCTTGAACCCACTTCTCTCTCCTTGGACATTCTTTGGTGAACGTCCCATCTTTTTCTCAAGAACCAGTTGGCCTGGACCACCCACGTATTTTCACAGCAAAGCAAGATCTAATTTCAGGGCTCCTGGTTTTCACAAATGGCACTTGTTTGGGGATGTCTGCGTAGGGGACGGTGGCCCCAAGCACAGTTCAGACAGTGGCAGCACACACCAACAGGGCTGCAGAAACCCTTCGACTATCCCGTATTTCCTGCGTTGTTTCGTTCAAACCCCAGCAAACAGAGGGCCTCAGACAGGGGGCGATGAGGAGCAGAGTGGCTGCCTGGGATCTGTGGGGCTGAGGAGCCTGGGAGTGGGTTCCCCTGTGTGTTCTGGACTGCCCGAAGCAAGCGCTCTGTGCCCTCACCTCTCTTTGGTGGAGAAACCAAAAGCAAGATGGACAAAGGGGTGTGAGGACCACAGCAAGGGGCCAGGCTGAAACTCCGAAAGTTTCCAGTCCTAGCAGCCCCAGGAGATTTCTCCACTGACCTGAGTCCAGGAAGGCACACCACAGGGCTCATCACGCCTGCCTCTGGTCACCCAGTCATTCATGCAACACTCTACACCGAGCACCTCCAGGTCCCACCCCCAGGCAGCAGAGCTGGTCAAGCAGGTGGGAGGAGGCATTCCTGTCCCTATGGGGAGGACGACAAATGGATGAAAGGGACATGTGCATATAGTCAGTGAGCAAGGAAGGATGAGGGGCATGCAGGCAGTAGTGGCACCACAAAACCCTAATGTGCTTCCCAGAGGAGGTGGCACCTGGGAGCAGGTTAAACTGAGCAGGAGCCAGCAGGTGAAGCAGGAAGCAGAGACGGAGGCGGCATGTGCCTGGTTTTCACGGTTGCCCAGGAAGAAGTCCCATCATATCCAGAAACTGCCTCCTGTTAACAGGCAGAAACCTCCCCTTGGGAAGAGCTGGAAACCGTCACTCTGACTCTCACATTCAGAGCATGAACCAGGGGATTGCAGAAGGGACAAGACCTGCCCTCTGTCACCCAGAACTGAAGGCTGGTTTGGGGCAGAGTGCTTTCTGCACACTGGTGCCTCTCCACCCCCCTGCAGCAGAAAGACTGACTGTCGCTTGTTACGGATGATCTGTGACACAAAGAGTTTTCAGGAGCTTCACCCTGACTCTGCTTTGATGGGTGCTGCTGCTTTTTGTCTGCCTAGCTCTGGGGCTGGATGTCACGGCCACGGCCAGGTGAGGGCAGCCTGGACAAGGAACCAGCAGCTCGTTTTCCTTTGCCTGATCTCACTGTCAAAGCTACTGGATGGGAAAACACATCAGATGCGACTCTGTAGAAGAATTCTAATAAACAAGATATGTTTCCAGTCTTCTGCGAGCCTCTGAGGCTCTTATTCGTTATGTGTGAACCACTGTGACCTCTTTACTGCTCTCCCACAAGTGCCCTCCGTCCATGCTCCAGCCCATGTTCCTGGTGCTGTCCCACTGCCCCAGCTATGGGAGAGGCAGTGGGCAGCTCTGGCCTCGGAGACCTCCGGCCCTGCCTGCGTGGGGCCCCTGTGTGTGTGGTGAGGTGGGCAGAGCATACAAGCTCCCAATCTTCTTTTCAAGCACATTGTCACTTGGGCAGGGCTCTGTGCTGCCAGGAAAGGATAGGTCCCCTCTGTGTCCATGGACCCCCTCCCCCAGGCCCCAGACACTGTCATTATTGCACTGAGCATGCGTCCTCTTAGCCCTGTGACATGCAGCAAGCCATTGGTGCACTCTTTGCCTCAGTTTACCCATCTAGATCTGTGGTGGCAAACTCTTTTCTGTAAAGAGCTAGATGGTAAATAATGCCATTTTCACTTTATCTTGTTTTGCTTCTTCTTTCTTTCGATCATTTGTAAGATTGGTAGAACACCAGCCTTAGTTTATAGGCCACACACAAATGGGCCTTGGGCCAGGTCTGGCCGAGGACCACAGTTGGCAATCCCCTGAGTAGACTGCAGAGGTGAAAACAGCAGCTGCCTCAAGGGTCGCAGGGAAGTGCCTGGAACAGCACCTGGGACCTGGCAGAGTATTAGCTGTCGTGGTCACTTGCATTAGCCCTGTGTTTTACTGATAAGAAAACTGAGGCTTTGGAAGGATGAGAATTTCTAAAAGTATCCTGGCTGCTGCTTGGTGGGAGCTCTGTCCCAGCCTGGTCCTGCCGCCCTGTCATCTGCGCTCTTAACTAACACACAGGTCATGCAGAGGCATCTGTGCTGCCACCAGGGGCTCAGCCTGCCCCCTCGGTCCCCCTCCTCCTTTCTCCTCCTTTCTACTTCCAGGAGGAGACCACTCCCCAAACTAGGGGTTCCAGTGACTCCTGCAAGGCCCCTCCCAGGGAGATTGCATCCTAGTGATCCCAGATGGGGCGATGCTGAACACAGAGGCTGGCATCCGTGGGCTCCTCCCTCATGATGCTCAGGTGCCTGAGACCTAATAACTGCTCATGCACATTGGCCATTGTCACTACTCAGTTATGACGCTGATCATCACACCACTCTCCGCACACCCTTCACGTGACAGCTGCACGAAAGGTCAGCACTCACAGCCTGTGCTTCACTTGGGGAAACGAGGCCCAGAGCTCGCCCAGGCCGCAGGAGCTGTGGCAGACCCAGGTCTGCTGGTCAGGGGTGTTTGTGTGGCTCCAGTCATCCTGCCCCTGTGTTACCACAGAGGTCCCTCTGGGTGAGCGGTGTCCAGCTGTCCCAATAGACCCAGACCTGGGATGTTCCCATGGCCAGCCACCCATGCCAGGCCAGGGGAGCCATGGCTCGGAGCTGCATGGAGACCTCATTCCTGACTGCCTCTGGAACAGGGGATGTCTCATCTTCCATTGCATCGCCCTTATCCCAGACAGAATCAACACAGAAGGCAGCACTGGAGAGCCTATTGAACCCAGGTTCATTTTTTCTTAGAACCCGAGGCTTTGGGGTGCAGAATAGGCTTTGTGGCTCTGGAGAGGAGCTTTGGAAAACATGACCGAGTTCATACTTTCAGGGCGGGGGCCTGATGAGTGTGCATCATTCCTCACCCTCCTTCCTACTTGCGACATTCTCAGCACCCATCTCTGAGCCAGCACCTGCCGGTGTGGAGTGAATGACGGGTGGCAGTGGGGGCTTTGAAAGGGCTCTGGGCGGGCAGTCCAGCAGCCTCAGTGGGATAGGGCCCCTCAGGGCAGGCTTTGAGCCCTGGAGGGTCTGTGCCTGTGAGGCCCTAGTGTTGGGCACAGAGTCCTCTTTACTGTAACGAAGCTTCACCATGCAATGTGGGTAGCCTTGCCCATATCCAGGTAAAGAGCCCTGCGACAAGTGCAAGGTGAGCAAGGCTTTGGGAACAAGAGAAACGCTCAAACCAGTCATCAGGGAGTTGGAGCTGAGAGGGGGGAGTGGGCAGGGAAGACCCAGAGGCGGGGAAGAGTGGACTTGTGGGAGCCACACTGGCCCGGCCAGGGGCTTGAGCAAAGGTTACCCAACTTCCCAGGGAAGCAGGAGCCCCCAGCCTCATAGGGCAGAAGGCTTGGACATGGCCGAGACCCAGGCAATGGGTCTTCCCTTACTGTGGAAAGAGCCTCCTGGAAGAGGGTCTTTGGAACCTCAGCTCCTCTCTGTGCCCAGGGGCCTCCCCCACCATCAGCATACCTGCTGTTCAGGGTGCCAGGGTATGCCTAAGGGTCTCACCTGCATTGTGCCTCCTGCCTTCGCAGCAGCCCAGCCGAGCAGGTGCTTGTGCTAGTGTCCTGGAGCCTCTGTAACAAGTGATCACAAACCAGGGGGCTTCGCACAACAGAAGTTTATCCTCTCATAGACTTGAAGGCCAGCAAGGCCGTACTCCCTCTAAAGCCCCCCGGGGAGGATCGCTCCCGCCTCCTCCTGCTCCTGGTGGCTGCGGGCATCCCTTGGCTCATGGCCACATCCCTCCATCTCTGCCTCTGCCCTCACATGGCCTCCTTCTCTGCGTCTCTCTGTATCTCTCTGTGTCCAAGTGCCTCTCTTCTCACGAGGGCACCAGTCATTGGGTCAGATCCCACCCTAAGGGCCTCATTTTGACTTAACCACACCTGCTGAAGCCCTATTTCCAAATAGGCCACATTCACCAGTACCAGGGTTAGGACTTCATTAGTAGGCATAATGCAACCCAAAAAGTATGAATTTTGAAACAAGATGGTTTTTTAGAGAAGTGTGTCGTAAACATCACAGAGTGGCCAGCAGTGACCAGAGCTGTGGCTCTGAGGTTCCTGGGAACCAAGCAAACTGGAGGTGCCCCTGTGCTTCATCCCCTTACCCCAGACCCTCCTCTTCCCTTACTGTGCAAAACTGCCCCCAGGGAGGGAGGTGGAGAAGAGAGAAGAGATGCCCATTAAAATGGCTGCAAGCCACATTGGCCAGAGCACAGGGTTACCTTTTTGAGAGGAAATCAGGCATAAGTTGAGGACAGAGCAAGGGCAGCTGGCGGTTTGGGGTGGTTACAGACGTCTCTGCTACTGTCCCCACGTGATTTAACTTGGCCTTCTGAAAGCTGAAGGTCGTAGGTGAGGCGGCGGCGTGTTTTTCCTTGAGGAGTCTGCAGCTTTTCACTATCACTCTGGAGACCTGGATCCAACCCGACATGGAAAACGGAGTCATTTGCTATGAAGCTGAGTTGGAGCTCCAACTTGGATGCTGGCAGCCTGACTCCCAGCGTCTAGGAAGTTGGCAAGCGGTGCGCTGCAGGCATCCAACAGCAACCTCAGCATGTGCCAGTTCTTTATTTATAATGTAAAAAGCAGTGGAGCACATTCAAAGGTGTCATTGAGGGAGCAGAGACCTATCGTATATTATCGGAATGTTACGGGCTTTCTTTCATGAGACGTCCTTGCTAAAAGCACGCAACCTTCCCAGCACCCTGATTTCAGTGCAGACATTACTGGAAGCTGCTTCCCACAAGAATCCGAGGGAGCTGATAATTTTAAGAAAATAAATGGTGAATGAGGAAAATAATGTCCAATACACAACCTCAAACCACATAGAGAGGTTTCCCGATAGAAAGTCAGCATCTTATGGCCCCTGATTAGTTTCCTGTTTGTTTAAAGGGGTTCTGGTGTCCCAGAGGACAGGAAGGAGAGCGGAGGGGTTTCCTGAAAGGATTCTGGTGGCCCTGGGGACGGGAGGGAGAGCTGAGAAGTTCCCTGAAGGGTGCAGGAGCACAGGACTGCCAGGTTGGAAATGTGATTCCTGGCAGAGTTCGCCGTTTCAGCTGTATTTGGAGAGGGCCATGTTTTTTAGCATTCTAATCCTGTATTCCAACACCCTTAAACACCTACCATCAACCTTACAATCTTTTCCTTCACATCAATTTAATGGGCTGAGCTCCAACGTGGCAACCCCGAAGGTGGAATATAAGACCTTGGAGTTACGCTGGAATGCTCCATAAGACTTTGCACAGAAAAACCCGCCCGATCCGGCCCCACAAATAACCCAGGCAGGGCCCGAAGCATCCAGACGGCCATCTCCCTGTCTCAGCGCCCGCCATCACCGTGACAAAGTGTCAGAGAGGCGCTGTCCTGTCGGACGTTTTTAGGAGGAGGAAACTGGGTTTTCTGAACCTTGTGCGGGGGAGAAGAGTGACGTGTGTCGGGACACGTGCAGGCCAGGAAACTGATGGATTTAACAAGGACCTGGACAGAAGTCCTACAGGCCAAGGAAAGTCGAAGGGAGGCCAAGCCTCGGGAACGTTCTGAGGAGGAACAGGGGCTGGGGGCACTGGAGGGTCTAAGACAAAGGGAGGGCCTGGTCACATGATGAGGGAACCAGGGTGGCCTGGGGACAGGTTTGTGTGGGTCAAGACAGGGGGCACTGCCCCCTTGCCAGGGTTCCAGGCACATGAAGGGGCCTGGGCAGCGGCCTTTGGAAAAGCTGAGCAGAGCCCAGCACCACGTGGTCCCAGTGGAGCCCGGGCTTGCTCTTTGCCCACAGCGGTGCGGGGGGTGAACGGTCTATGACTTGCTGTGGTCTGTGCTGCGTTTTCCACCCCCAAACTCAGCCCACTCTGACCAGCAGGCTTCCTGCTGCTGGCCTGGCCCTGGGTTCAGGGAGGGAGAGGCCACTGAACCTTGCTGTCCTGCAAGGACAGAGCCTACTAGAGCAGATTTGAGACCCCAGATGACACATGGTGCGGGCAGGTCAGGGCGCCTCTTCCGGAACTTTTCATTGACTTCTTTTCACCCCCAAATACTTCAGGTGTGATTCTTAGCAATAAGGATGGTCTCTTCCCCTCTGCCACAGCTCAACTTCTGAAGTCAGAAAATTAACATTGTTACATTCCTATTATCTAGTCTACAGACCTCATTCAAATGCTGCCTTTTATTCCAGTAAGGTTCTTTATAGCAATATATACACGGCCCAGGGTCCAAGCAGGAGCCAGTGTTGGCCATGTTTGTCATCGGGGTGCAGACGGCTGTCTGGCAGGATGCACCTCGAGCCTCCTGGACGTGCGTCTCCGGCAGGAGCAGCACGGAGGTGAGGCTGTGCTGCTCCACGCATCCTGCCCAGAGGCACACGATGTCAGCGGGCCCCTCGCTGTGATGATAAATGACCACTGGTTAGGGGGCCGTCCAGGTTTGTCCACTGGAAAGGGTTTGATTAGTGGTGTTAGGATCTTGGGGAAGCTGTTACAAAGCACCACAGACGGGGCGGCTTAACGTGACAGGAATTTGTCCTTTCACAGCCTGGAGGCCAGAAGTCTGAAATCAGGGTGTTAGCAGGGCTAGGGTCCCTCTAGAGGCTTGAGGGGAGGGTCCTTCTGGCCTCTTTCAGCTCCTGATGGCTCCAGGGGTCCCTTAGCTTGTGACTGCATCACTCCAATCTGTTCTGTCTTCTCGTGGCCTCCTCCTCTTTGGTCTGAGACCTCCCTTTGCCTCCCCTAGAAGGTACAAGTGATTGCAATAGGGCACACTGGATGGCACAGGAAAATCTCATCTCAAGATCATTAACTTAATCGCATCTGCAAAGGCCGTTTTCCCCTGTAAGGTCACATTCACAGGTTCTGGACACTTGGGTGTGCACCTGTTTGGGGACTCATCATTTGTTCCACCACAACAGTTAATAACTATTTTCTGATATGCTTCAAGAATATATAAATGTCCTGTAGTATTTCATTAAATTTCATGGTTACTAAATTATATTTTTTGCTTGTATCATTTTTTCTATGTGTATTAGTGAACATCCTACTATAAGAAAGAGATCTCCTTTCTCTACCATTTATGTTTTTATTTATATATCAGTATGGGCTCATAGAATTTATTTTATTTTATGGGTTTTAATCCATTACTGTCGTTACATATTTGATGCCCAGACTTGTCTGGTGGAACCCCCTTCAAGCTGATTCCTGTGCCCTTTGACCTGTCCCTGGCATTCTTTGAGCACTTCCTTACTTTCTGGTGAAAAAAGACATTCCCAGCTCATCCTGTACTTTCTCTGAACAACCCTACAATCTGGTGTTTTTTCCAAGAAGCCTTCTTTTGCTGGAGAGCGGCCTCTAGAAACCAAGATCTGGGAGGTAGGTGTGCGTGTTGCTGCTGATAGGTCACAGCTTCTGGGACTTCTCGGTGGCCTGAATGAGGAAATGTGAGGGAAGGAGGGGTGAGCAGGGAAAAAAACATGACGCATTTATACCCGTAATCTCTCTAGAGGATGTACACACACATTATACGTGTGACTGTGAACTCACGCTGCTGCTGCCAACTCCAGTCCCGGACTCCCAGGCTCATGTCCACCCTCCCCTGTCCTGTTCTGTGCCGCGACTCTTCTTCCACAGGGAGAAACCTGGCTTTTGTCATCCTCCGTGTACTTACTTGTTCAGTCCTAGAACAAACAGAAAATAGTTTCAGAATTGCTACCCCACACCACTGAGAAAAGGAAATCTATTAACCAAAGTTCAGTGTTTCTTACATTTCTTTTTGTCTTTAGTCAAGATGCTGTTCAAACATGGCTTGGGTTTTCCCCTTCCCTAATTTTTATTCATTTGAGATATAGTGAGGTTCTACAATCTGTTGGGAGTCGCCTCACCCTTTTTTTGAGTGTGTGACATGTCAGCGTGGGTTCCACAAAACCACACAAAAGTGCATTTGGAAAAGTGTCTTCCTGCAGATAAACAGTCTTGTTTGTTTCTGGATTATTCTTCCCATGTTTTTCTTTGCAAAAATAAGCATATTTTTTCTTACTCCACTTCCTTTTACCCAGAAGGTAGTATACCTTTTTGCTTTCTGTTTTCACTTAACAACAAATCCTGGGAACTATTCCATATGAGTTCTGAGAGGACTGCCTCTTTTTCAGAGCCGCATAGCACTCCGCTGTGTGCACACACCCTAGTTCATTCAACCTCTCCCCTGTCTACGGGCACTTGGGTTGTTTGCAGTGTTTTGCACCTTGTGCGCATGTGCTTTCATTCTGTTGGAGGTGTATCGAGAGGAAATGTTGGCAGTGAGATTGCTAGAGCAGAGGTGAACCCGCATGCAGTTTATTAGGTCATGCCGAATCTCCCTCCATACACATCATACCAATTTGGTTCTTACCAAAAGCACTTGAAGTGCCCGTTTTCCCAAAGCGTTAACAACAGACAGTAACAGCAAAGGTGCCTTAAAATGGTTGCGCTCCGAGGGGTGAGATGTGATGTCACAGAGCACTTTTCACTTGCATTTCTGTTGTGAGTGAAGTTGAGCAACTTTCCATAGGGATAAAGGCCATTTCTGTACATTTTTTGTGAATTATCTCTTCATGTTTTTGTTCACTTTTCTCTTGGGTCTTTGGTCTCCCCTACTCTCAAGTGTTAATGGTTCTTTCCGTATAAGGTATTATCCTTCCATTTTTGGTATTTTATATTTTCCCCAATTTTTATTTGTTCTTTAAATTTTCTTATTTTCTATTTCTGAACCATGGAGAACTTGCTTTTTAAATTATTATTATTATTTTGTACTCTTAGCTGGTAGATTTTCTAAATTAAATCTTTAATTTTTTTCTTTAGAGCCATTTAAGGTTCGCAGCAAAATTGAGGGAAAGGTACCAAGATTTTCCATGTTCCCCCTGACCCCACACACGCACAGCCTTCCCTGTGACCGACACCCCCCACCAGAGTGGTACATCTGTTACAGATGATGGACCCACATCATCGTCACCCACTCTGTAGTTTACACTAGGTTAACTCTAGGAGTCATTCTATGGGTTTGGAAAAATGTATAATGACAGTACCCATCATGACAGTATCACACAGGACATTTTCCCTGTGCTAAAAATCCCCTGCACCCCACCGGTTCATCCCCTCCCTCCCTGAACCCCTGGCAACCCCCGACCTTTGTGGTGTCTCCACAGTGTTGCCTGCTCCAGAGCGTCATGAGCATCACACAGCACACAGCCTCTACAGACTACTGGCTTCTTTCACTTGGTAGCATGCATTTAAGCTTCCTCCACATGGTCTTTTCATAGCTTGATCGCTCGTTTCTTTTTAACGCTGAGTAACATTCCATTGTCCAGATGTACCACAGCTTATTTATTCATTCATCTAGTGAAGGACGTTTTGGTTGCTTCCAAGTTTTAGCAATTATGAATAAACTTGCTATAAACATCTATAGGCAGGCTTTTGTATGAACATAGCTTTTCCAACCTTTGGGTAAATACCAAGGAGCACGAGGTGTATCGTAAAAGGATGTTTGGCTTTGTAAGAAACTGTCAGACTGTCTTCCAAAGTGGCTGCCCCGTTCTGCACTCCCACCAGCAGTGAATGAGAGCGCCTGTTGCTCCACGTCCTTGTCAGCATTTGGTGTTGCCAGTGTTCTGGAGTTTGACCATTCTAATAGGTATGTAGTTCTGTCTATTGTTTAAGTCTGTATTTCCCTGATGACATGTGATATGGAGCATCTTTTAATGCTCTTACTTGCCATCTGTGTATCTTCTTTGGTGGGGTATTTGTTCAGATCTTTGGCCTATTTTTAAATCAGGTTATCTGTTTTCTTATTAGTTTTAAAGATTCTTTGTATATATTTTTAAATATATTTTATTGATTATGCTATTACAGTTGTCCCTTTTCCCCCTTCATTCCCCTCCACCCTGCACACCCCGTCCCACCTACATTCCCTCCCTTTAGTTTATGTCCATGTGTCATAAGTTCTTTAGCTTCTACATTTCCCACACTATTCTTGCCCTCCCCCTGTCTATTTTCTACCCACCATCTACTCTATTTATTCTCTGTACCTTTTTCCCCTCTCTCCTCCCACTCCCCTGTTGCTAACCCTCCATATGATCTCCATTTCTGTGGTTCTGTTCCTGTTCTAGCTGTTTGCTTAGTTTGCTTTTGTTTTAGGTGTGGTTGTTAATAACTGTGAGTGTGCTGTCTTTTTACTGTTCATATTTTTATCTTCTTTTTTTTTTAGATAAGTTCCTTTAACATTTCATATAGTAAGGGCTTGGTGATGATGAACTCCTTTAACTTGACCTTATCTGAGAAGCACTTTATCTGCCTTTCCATCCTAAATGAAAGCTTTGCTGGATAGAGCAATCTTGGATGTAGGTCCTTGCCTTTCATGACTTGGAATATTTCTTTCCAGCCCCTTCTTGCCTGGAAGGTCTCTTTTGAGAAATCAGCTGACAGTCTGATGGGAACTCCTTTGTAGGTGACTGTCCCCTTCTCCCTTGCTGCTTCTAGAATTCTCTCCTTCATTTTCATCTTGGCTAATGTCATTATGATGTGCCTTGGTATGTTTCTCCTTGGGTCCAACTTCTTTGGGACTCTCTGAGCTTTCTGGACTTCCTGGTAGTCTATTTCCTTTGCCAGATTGGGGAAGTTTTCCTTTATTACTTTTTCAAATACCTTTTCCACTTGTTGCTCTTCCTCTTCCCCTTCTGATACCCCTATAATTCGGATGTTGGAATGTTTAAAGATGTCCTGGAGGTTCCTAAGCCTCTCCTCATTTTTTTGAATTTTTGTTTCTTCATTCTTTTCTGGTTGATTGTTTCTTCCTTCCTTCTGGTCCACTCCATTGATTTGAGTCCCAGTTTTCTTCCTATCACTATTGGTTCCCTGTGCATTTTCCTTCATTTCACTTAGTGTAGCCTTCATTTGTTCATCTAATTTGCGACCAAAATAAACCAATTCTGTGAGCATCCTGATCACCAGTGATTTGAACTGTGCATCTGATAAATTGGCTATCTCTTCATCACTTAGATGTATTTGCTCTGGCACTTTGATCTGTTCTTTTGTTTGAGTCATTTTTTTGGGGGGGTGGGTCTGGTCGCACCTGTTTTGTAGTGAGGGGCGGAGCCTTAGGTGTTCACCAGGGAGGGGCAGCTCAGTTGCTGGGTTGTGATGCTGTATGTGGGGGCGGGGTCCGAGAGGGAACAATGATGCTTGCTCCTCTCAGTCTCCTATTTCAGTCTCTTCTGCTGCTTCCCACAAGCAAATTGGGCCCTTCTGGTGCTGGTTCCCAGGTGGGTGGGCTTGTGTATGTTCTAGGACCCTGTGGGTCTCTCCAAAGAACTCTCCTGTGAGGCCTGGAGTCTTTCCTGGCACCTGAACCCCCACAAGTGTTTCAATCGGTGCTTTTAGGTTTCATTTCCCGCCGCTGGGGCCCTGGGCTGCGCAGTCCGTCTCGCTCCCCATTCTCGCCGGGTCTCTCTGCCCACGAATGTGTGTCCACAGTCAGCCAGCCACTCGGTGTGCCTCACTGGGTCTGCTAGCCACCGCCTGCGCACCTGGGACTGCTAACCACTGCTTTTCCTGCCGAAACCCCCCTCCACCAGCCACTGACTCCGCCCCTCTTACCGGTCTGGATGAATGGTTGTCAGACTTCCTTACAGTTCAATTTTCTATCAGATCTGATTGTTTTTTGTTTCTAAATATTTGTTGTCCTTAATTTTGGTTGTGCAAAGAGGCACAGTGTGTCTACCTACGCCTCCATCTTGGCCAGAAGTCCCAACAACTCTTTGTATATTTTGAGTGACAACCCTTTATTAGATGCGTCTTTGGCAACTATTTCCCCCACTTTGAGCTTGTCTTCTCATTCGTTTGACATTGTCTTTCACAGAACAGTTTTTTTTTTTTAATTTTAATGAAGTCCAGCTTCATTTAATTTTAATTATCTCTTTTATGGATCATGCCTATGGTGTCGTACCTAAAAAGTCATCACTAAACCCAAGGTCATCTAGGTTTACTCCCATGTCATCTTCCAGGAATTTTATAGTTTTGTATTTCACAGTTAGCTCTGTGATCCTTTGTGAGGTAATGTATGTGAAGGGTGTAAGATCTGGGTCTGGATTCATTTTGTTTTTGCACGTGGGTGTCAGTTGTTCCAGTGTATTTGTTGAAAAGACCGTCTTTGCTCCATTGTACTGCCTTTGCTCCTTTGCAGAAGATCAGTTGCCTCCATTTATGGGGGTGTGTTTCTGGGCTCTCTATTTTGTTCCAGTGTTACATTCGTCTGTTCTTTTGCCAATAGCACACTGTCTTGATTACTGTGACACTATAATGAGTTGTGAAGTCGAGCAGTGTCAGCCCGTGGCTTTGTTCTTCCCTTTCAGTGTTGAGTTGGCTAGCCCGAGTCTTTTGCCTCTCCATATCAACTTTAGAATTTGTTAATATCCACAAAATAACTTGCTGGAATTATGATTGAGATTGCATTATATCTATAAATCAAGTTGAAAAGAACTAACATCTTGACGATATTAAATCTTCCTATTCACGAGCTTGGAATATCTCTCCATTTACAGGATTTAGTTCTTTGATTTTGTTCCTCAGTTTTGTAGTTCTTCTCATATAGATTTTATACCTATTTGGTTAGATTTTTACTCAAGTATTTCATGTTGGGGTGCTAATGTAAATGGTACTGTGTTTTTAGCTTCCCATTCAGCTTGTTCGTTGCTAGTATATAAGAAAGCGGTGAACTCTTGCATATTAACCTTGCGTTCTACAAGCTTGTTGCAATCACTTATTAGTTCCAGGAGATTTTTTTTTCATTGATTCTTTCAGATTTTCTACATAGACCATCATGTCACCCACTAACAAACACAGTTGTATTTATTCCTTCTCAATCTGCATACCTTTGTTTCCTTTTTTGTCTGATTGAATGACGTAGAACTTCCAGTCTGGTACAGAAAAGGACTGGGGAGAGAGGAGGGCATCCTTGACTCGCTCCTGATCTTGGTGAGAAAGCTTTGAGCTTCTCATCACTAAGTTTGATCTTAGCTATAACTTTTTGTAAACAGATCAAGTTGAAAACTTCCCCTTTATTCTTAGTTTACTGAGAGTTTTTTTTTTTTTTTTAAATCATGAATGGGTGTTGGATTTTTTCAAATGTATTTTCTGCATCTATTGATATATGATTGTGTATTTTTCTTTTTCTTCTATTGATGTGATGGATTACTTTAATCTATTTCTAATGCTTACCCAGCTTTGTGTATCTGGGATGAATCCCACTTGATCATGGTGTGTAATTCTATTATACTTCATTGGATTCAATTTGCTACTGTTTTGTTGAGGATTTTTGCATCTATGTTCATGAAAGACATGAATGGTAATGTCTTGGTCTGGTGGTGGCATTAGAGTGATGCTGGCCTCACAGACTGAAGTGTTCCCTCTGCGTCTGTCCTCAGAAAGAGATGGGACAGAACGGACACAATTTCATCTTTAAATGCTTGGTAGAATTTAAGGAGGAAATTCTACCAGTGAACCCATCTGGGCCTGGTGTGTTCTGCTTCTGAAGGTTATAAATCATTAATTCAATTTCTTTAGTAGATACAGACATACCCAGGTCATCTATTTTGTCTTGTGAGAGTTTTGGCAGATGGTGTCTTTCAAAGAATTGGTCCATTTCACCTAGGTTATAGTTATTCATTGTATTCCTTTCTTATACATTTAATATCCATAGGGTCTCTAGGGATTCAGTTCGAATATTAGGTTTTTTTTTTTTTGTTTGTTTTCTCTTTTTTCTCAGTTACCCCAAGGCTTATTGATTTTATGCATCTTTTCAAAGAGCCAGTTTTTGGTGTGTTGGTTTTCTCTATTGATTTTCTTTTTTCAATTCCATTGATTTTTGCTGTAATTTTTATTACCTTTTGTCTTCTGCTTACTTTGGATTTAATTTGCTCTCATTTTTTCTAGTGCTCTCAGCTGGAAGTGTACATTGTTGATTTTAGATCTTTCTTCTTCTCTAATATATGTGCTACAAGCTTTCCACAAAGCTCTGCTTTTGCAGCATCCCACAAATTTTGATAAATTGTATTTTCATTTTCATTTAGTTCCAAATATTTTTAAATTCTCTTAAGATTTCTTCTTTGACTCATACATTGTTTAATCTCCACATATTTGGAGATTTTCAAGTTATCTATCTGTTACTGATTTCTACTTCAATTCATTGTGGTCTGTACTTTAAAATTTTTTTAATATTTAAAATGTGACTAATATATTGTACAATTTTGGATTCTGTAATGTTCCTCTAATGTGTGTTGATTTTTTTGTGTCTGTCTCTTTAATTGGACAATTCAGTTAGCTGAACGAGTGCATACATAGTTCAGGTGTCAGACAGGGATTTGGACCGAATTTCAGTCTCTCTCGGCATATGTCTCTTCCTGGATCCCTCCCCCCCCGCCCATCCCGCCTTACTTTCCAGCTGTATGACTGCTACAAATGCTTTCCTTTGTTTTTTAAACCCAGTAAGATTGTGTGTCTCCTATTAGAATGTTAGCCATCTGTGCAGTGCCAACGGGTCTCGCCAAAGCCAAACACTATGGAAATGGGAACTTACCCGGTGTCATTCCCTTCTTCTCTGTGTAGACACTCTTCCATATTCTCCTGTTTTCAAATCCTCCCAGTTCCTTTAGGTGTCTAGTGTTTACAGTTGTTATGTGTGGGAGGGTTAATCTTCTGGGGGTTAATTAGCCATTAATGCAAATGAAATTTCAGTTGCTTTGCTTTGTGTATTAGTTGGTGTTATTCTGATTTATTTATTTACCCTAAAGAACCTGTGGATTTTTCTTTATTTTTAATGTCTGATAGTTTCACTGGGGTATGTCTCAGAGTTTATTATTCCAAGTGAATTTTCCCAGGTGCATGGTGGGCCCAGGTATGTAGATTCAGATCTTCTTTTTCTGGAAAGTTTTTTGCATTTAGTTATTTTTTCAGTGACTCCAATCATATATAGTTGGCTCACATTATTTGTCTTCTGTTAACTTCTTTTTCTCTAACACTTTTTGCTTTTTTATTTCATCTCATTTTCATTCCTATGGTTGATTTTCTGATATTCTTCATTGGTATCATTCCAATTTTATTCAAATCTGTTCTTGTTGGAGTACTTTGAATTCAGTCTTCATTTTTTATATGACTTTGTCTTTTTCTTCTATTTCTTTCTTGAGTTTACTTCATTTCTTCCTGTGGGTTTGTTTGTTTGTTTGTTTGTTTGTTTGTTTCGGTGTGCATCCATGTCTGTTGTTAGGTTTGAATTCCCATCTCACGGTGAGTTTCACACACTCCAATGCTTGTTGAGAACACCTTGCCATTTGGAGTGTCATCTTACTTTCCTTCTGCTTCATTGTGATTGGAGACAGCAGTAATTTTTAATCATTTTAAAAATGTGGTGACCCTACTAATCTGTTTATTTTTACAATAGCTTTTTCCTTTTGCTAACACTGTCCCAAAATCGCAGCTCTTTTTAAATTATATTTTATTGACAATGCTATTACAGTTTTCCCAATTCTTCATCTTTTGTCACCCTCCACACAGCTCCCCCACAACTCCTCAGGAATCCCCCCACCATTGTTCATGTCCATGGGTCATGGGTATAAGTTCTTTGGCTACTCCATTTTCTATACAGTGCATTACATCCCCGTGGCTATTCTGTAACCACCTATTTGTACTTCTTAATCCCCTCACCTCTTCGCCCATCTCCCCACACGCTTCCCATCCTGCACCCATCAAAACACTCTCCACATCCATGATTTTGTCTCTGTTCTTCTCATTTGCTTAGTTTGTTTTTTAGATTCAATTGTTGGTAGATATGTTTTTATTGCCATTTTATTGTTCATAGATTTGATCTTCTTTTTCTTAAATAAATCCCTTTAACATTTATTATAATAATGATTTGGTGATGATGTTTTTCTTTAGTTTTTTTCTTGCCTGGGAAGCTCTTTCTCTGCCCTTCAATTCTAAATGATAGCTTTGCTAAGAAGAGCAATCTTGGCTGTAGGTCCCCACTTTTCATGACTTTGAATACTTCTTGCTAATCCCTTCTAACCTGTAAAGTTTCTTTTTAGAAATCAGCTCACAATTCTATGGGAACTCCCTATACGTAACAAACTGCTTTTCTCTTGCTGCTTTTTAAGATTCTCTCTTTATCTTTAAACTTTGGCATTTTAATTATGATATGTCTTGGAATGGGCCTCTTTGCATCCACCTTATTTGGGACTCTCTGTGCTGCCTGGACTTGCGTGTCTATTTCCTTCATCAAATTAGGGAAGTTTTCTTTCATTATTTTTTCAAGTAGATTTCCAATTTCTTACTCTTTCTCTTCTCCTTCTGGTACCACTATGATGTAAATGTTGGATCACTTGAAGAATAGTGCTTACACTCTTCTTGTTTGGGGGAGGAATCTTTTTTTCTTGTTGTTCTGATTTGTTGTTTTTTGCCTCCTTATGTTCCAAATTGCTGATTTGATTCTTGCCTTCATCCACTCTACTGTTGTTTCCCTGTAAATTGTTCTTTATTTCAGTTAGTGTGTCTTTCATTGCTGATTGGGTCTTTTTTATGCTGTTGAGGTAGGTCCTCACTAAGTTCCTTGAGTATCCTTATAACCAGTGTTTTGAACTCTGCATCTGATAGATTGTTTATCTCTATTCAGTTCAGTTCTTTGATCTGAAAGAATCAAAGAGTTTTGATCTGGAGTTTTGATCTGTTCTTTCATTTGAGTCATGTTTCTTTGTCTCCTCATCTTGACAACCTCTCTGTGTATGTTTCTATGTAGTAGGTAGAGCTGCTATCATTCCCTGTCTTGGTAGCATGGCCTAATGTAGTAGGGTCCAGTGGCGCAGCCTCCCCTATCACCCAAGCTGGGTATTTGAGGTGGACTGCACCATTCATGTGGGCTGAATACACCATCCTCTTGTAGTTGAGACTTGATTTCTATCTGCAGGTCAATGGGAGGGATTTACCCAGGCCACTCAGCTGCAAGGACTGGCTGTGACCACTGGTCACCAACCTCCACCTTCTGTGGAGGATCAGCTGTGCAGGGACCAGGTGGTGGGACTCTGACATGGTCTATAGCTGTCCAACAGGTACATAGGCTCCAGGGTTTCCTGGGTGGTGCTGCCAAGATCAGCCCCCACCTGCGTTCTGCCCAAGGCCACCCTCCATAAGCTATAAAGCAGTCTGAGATGGCTGCTACTTGTGCTGGGCTTGGAGGTCCCCAGGTGAAGCCAAGCTATGAATCTTGTCTGGCTGCTGCTAGTGCCTTTCCTGGGGTCACTTAGCAAGAGGTATAGGGGGCTTGGGGCTCACCGAGGCCAACTGTTTCTTGTTTGAGAGGATTTAGGTAGTTGTGAAGCATGAGCCAAGACCCGCCATTCATATGGAAAAGTCATAGTTAACAGTTTGGTTGTGTTGGTAAGTTGGATTGGACAGAGTCTCAGAGAATCTCCAGGGCTGTGCAAACAGTGTTATCAAGGTTGATGGAGTCTCAGATATGGCACCCACCTGCTGGGTGTGTGGAGTGTGTGGCTCTGTAGTGGGGGAGAGTTCAGAAAGGAGACAATGACCTCTGCCCACCTGTCTGTCTAGGAGAAAGCTGACCCCCAGCTCTCGACAGGCACTTCAATTCCTCCCAGTATGCCACTGGTACCTTTCAAGCTGCTATCCCAGTGCTGGAGCTCAGAGGGAGTGAGTCTGAATAAGTCCATGTGTAGGTTCTTTAAGAGGGACTGGTTGGGACTCCAGAAGTTTCTTCCACTGACTCAATCCCTGCTGGTTTTTGCAGCCAGGAGTTATGGAGATTTATCTTCCTGGCGCTGGAACTCTGGGCTGGGGGGCCTGGTGTAGGGCTAGGACTCCTCACTCCTGAGATATCCCTGCCAAAAGTGTATCCACCACACATGGGTGTGAGACTAGTCTGTTCCATGTCTCTGCCCCTCCTACCAGTCTGGATGAATGTGGTTTCTTTAATTCTGTAATTATGGACTTCCGCTGTACTCGATTTCTAACAGTTCTGGGTGATGGCTATTCTATATTTTAGTTGTAATTTTGATGTGGTTTTGCAAGGAAGTGAACTATGTTTACCTATGCTACCATCTTGACCAGAAGTTCCCCTTAGGTCCCCAAATCTCAGCTCTTGTATCTCACAGAGAGTGTGTGTATACATGTATACACACATAGTCACACACAGTCGCACACACACGCACACACACACAGAAGCTGTATTACTTTACAATGGCCCTGCAAGTAGCTGAGCCAGGGTGAGAATGGAAAATCTAGAACTTGGACTTTTAGACTGTCTTTTTTTATTTTTACCTCCTTCAAAGGAGTCAAATTCTTCCTGTTAATAGATAACGGTCTTTTCCATATTTGCATTTTATGGATAGGGTTGGCAAGTTGGGTTGGTTTACAAGATTCTGAGTCCAGGATAGCAAAGAGCCTTAGGGATGAGCATGGAGAAGTGGGTGTGTTGCTCTACATTTCCATGTCTTGTGTGATCCTAAATTTCTTTCCTGACTGTGTTCCATTACCATGCTCTCTCCACAGGGCACATTCCCCTTTCTCCCTAGAAGGGCCTTTTTGAGACCACACCTCAAATCTCATGTGTACTTCTGAGAGCCTTTCCTGTATGAGTGTTCTGACTTATCAGGACTCTTTTTCTGGTATTTTCACATTACGATGGCTTTTCTCCTTTCTGGGAGTGCTCTCAGCCCAGCCTCCACTTCTGTTTTCCATGCAGCCTTTCCAGACTCTTTCTGTTCCCACCCAGCTTTCTGCAGTGGGAATTCAAGAAATAGCTCTGTTTGAAATTCGTGTTTATTTTTCTACCTACAGGTAATTTTTACATTTTTTGGTATTCTTTGTCACGTTGATATGCTGAAGGCATGGAATTTGTGTGGTTTTGCTCTTGCTGCTCTGCATGATTTTTAGAGGATGTTTGGAAAGGTTCAGATCTAGGTGGGCACTATTATCTCGCCTGCCAGGGAAGTCCTAACCCCTACCTCCACATTTTTTCAATAGGGAACTGTTCATACCTTGAAATGAATAAGCTTGGGGAAGTACTGAGCTTATTTTTGAATGAAAAGAGCAATGAATGTGGGCACAGGAATTAAATACAAGGGAACATGTGTCCACTCAAAAGTAGCCTACTCCATAAAGAGGCTGTGTTCCCTCAGAAAGGATTCATTGATCCCTCTTGACAAGAGCATGCCCAGGTTTTCTCCGTGAGTGCCCATCTGCAGTTGGCTCGCAGCAAGGGTTTCAGAGAGGGAGGATGCTCCCTGGGAAGGCTAGGTTAGCTCTTTGCTCAGCGTTTTTAGAAGTTAGGCTGTCCAAGGGAAGGAGCCAGGGTCACTTTTGGTGTTCTGAAAGAAGTGTGTTGATGTAGTCTACTATGTAGGTTTCTCTGCTTTTTTTCTTTTAAAGATTTTATTTATTTTTAGAGAGAGGGGAGGGAGGAAGAAAGAGAGGGAGAGAAACATCCATGCGCAAGAGAAACATCGACTGGTTGCCTCTTGCACACCCCCAACCAGGGACCTGGCCTGCAGCCCAGACACGTGCCCTGACCGGAAATCGAACCAGCGACCTTTCAGTTCACAGACTGGCACTCAATCCACAGAGCCACAACAGCCAGGTTCTTTTTCAGGTTCTGTAGACTATTTATTGAATAAGTACAAACTCAAGATTCTAGTATTTTTCTGGTGCATTAACCTTTCATCACGAGGAAATGTCCCCATGGCTCAGGCAACGCTCCCTTCTTTAGAGCTTCATATGGAACATTAGGACAGCTGCACCAGCTGCCCTCTGGTTGTCTTTTGAATGATCATTTTCATTGCATATTTTTATTTTTCAAACTTTCTGCCTTCTAATTTAGGTATGTCTGTTATAATCAGCAAATAGATTTCAGTGTTTGTATTTTTACCTAGTCTCTAATAATTGTAGTCATTAAGTTGCAGTAGACTATTTGCATTTAAGGAATTACTGAACTATTTGGATTTTTATCCACCATAATTTTTTCCTATATGACTCATCTCTTTTATATTCTCTTTTTTTCATGCCTTGCCTTTTTTGGGACCATTAAATTTTTTTATTATTTCATTATATTCCTCCATTAACTTTTATAAGTCTTTTAGTGGTTACCCCAGGGATTAAAACAGGCACATTTATTTATTACAATCTAATACAAATTATCACCTTGGCCTCTCCCTGATGATATAAACTTAGAATAACTTAACTCTCTTTAAATCCAACTGCTTTTTGTGGTTTTGTGGCAATGTATTTTAATTCTACATGCATGAGTACTTTGAACCCCACAGTGTATTCTATCGTTGCTTTGTGCAGCTAATAGTCAAGAAGCATTCATTGTATTTATTCATATATTTACTCTTCCTGTTGCTCTCTATTGCTTCCCTCAATTTCATGTCCTTCTCTGGGGTCATTTTCCTTTTGTCTGAAGGACTGTCTTTGTTTGTTTGTTTGTTTGTTTGTTTGTTTGTTTGTTGTAGCAGTTTTTCCGGCAACAAAGTCTCAGCTTTTACCATCCTGAACATGTCTTTATCTGACTTTCATTTTTGAAGGGTAATTTAAATAGACACAGAATTCTAGGTTGGTGCATACTATCTTTCAGCATTTTATTTTTCCTATGTATTCTAAATATGTATTTTATTGATTATGCTATTACAATTGTCCCAGTTTCCCTCTTTTGCCCCCCTCCACCCAGTACCCCCATTACCTCCAGCATTCTCCCCAGACTTAGTTCATATCCATGGGTTGTGCATACAAGTTCTTTGGCTTCTCCATTTCTTATACTATTCTTAACACCCCCATGTCTATTTTATTTTGTACCTACCATTTATGCTTCTCAATCCCTGCACCTTTCCCCTCATTCTACCCCTTCCCTCTCCCAGATGATCAACCTCCAAATGATCTCCATATTGATGATTCTGTTCCTGTTCTACTTGTTTGCTTAGGTTGTTTTTTTAGATTCAGTTGTTGATAGCTGTGAATTTGTTGCCATTTTAATGTTCATAGTTTTTATCTTCTTTTTTATCTTAAAGTAGTCCCTTTAACATTTCATGTAATAATGGTTTGGTGATGATGAACTCCTTTAGCTATAACTTGTCTGAGGAAGCACTTGTTAAGTCCGTCCATTCTAAATGATAGCTTTGTTGGATAGAGTAATCTAGGTCCTTGCTTTTCATGATTTTGAATACTTCTTGCCAAAGTTTCTTTTGAGAAATCAGGTGACAGTCTTATGGGAACTCCTTTGTAGGAAACTCTCTGCTTTTCCCTTGCTGGTTTTAAGATTCTTTCTTTATCTTTATATTTGGCATTTTTGTTATGATGTGTCTTGCCGTGGTCCACTTTGGGTCCAACTTGTTTGGGACTCTGTGCTTCCTGGATTTGTATGTCTATTTCCTTCACCAAATTAGGGAAGTTTTCTTTCATCATTTTTTTAAATAAGTTTTCCATTTCTTGCTCTTTCTCTTCTGACACCCATATGATTCAGAAGTTGGTACATTTGGAGATGTCCCAGAGGCTCCATATACTACCCTCATTTTTTAAATCTTTTTTCTTCTTGCCATTCTGTTTGAATGCTTCCTTCTTCCTTATGTTCCAACTAGTCGATTTGAATAGCAGCTTCATCCCCTTCACCACTAGTTCCCTGTAGATTTTTCTTTGTTTCACATAGTGTAACCTTCACTTCTTCCTGAGTCTTTTTTATGTTGTTGTCATACTCAATGAGTTCTTTAGGCATCCTGATCACCAGTGTTTTGAACTCTGCATCTGATATGTTGGTTATCTCCATTTTGTTTAGTTCTTTTTCTGGTGTTTTGTTCTGTTCTTTCATTTGGGACATATTTCTTTGTCTCCTCAATTTGGCAGCCTCCCTGTGTTTGTTTCTGTGTTAGGTTGAGGTGCTTTGACTCCCTTTCTTAGTAGTGTGGCTTATTGTAGAAAAAGCATCTGTAGATTGTGTGGAGGGGAGCGTTAGGTAATTGCCAGGGTGGGGCTGTCCAATTCACTGCCTTGTGGTTCTATGTGTGTGTGGTGTGGGTGCTCGGAGAGGGGACAATGTTGCTACCTGGCTTTTGGAGGTTTGCCTGAAACTTGCCCTGTTTCTAGTCACTTCATTTATTCTCGCTTCCCAGTCACTTCCCTTACTCCCTGTACGCAACCGGTAACCTTCCAGGTGTTGCCCTAGTGCTGGATTCTAGAGGGGCTTTGTCTGCATATGTTTTAAGTCTGTGCAGGCCCTTTAAGTGGAGTCTCCTGAAAATCAAGCAGTTTCTTCCACCACTCCAATCCCTACTGGTTTTTATAGCCAGAAGTTATGGAGATTTTTCTTCCTGCCTCTGGAACCCTGCGCTGTGCAGTCTGGTCTGGGGCTGGGATCTCTCACTCCCAAGGTATCCCTCTTGATTTTCACCTACCACACATGAATGTTAGACCACCAGTTCCACCGCCACCCCCTCTCTACAACACACCACATCTCTGCACCTCTCCATCCATCTCCATGTCTCTGCCCCTCCTACCCATCTGAATGAATGTGGCTTAAATCCTCAGTTGTTGGACTTCTCTGCAGTTCAATTTTCTGACGTTTCTTGGTGTTACTTGTTTTGAGGTCTAGTTGTAATTCTTTCTGTGGTTGCACAAGGAGGTAAAGTGTATTTACTCATGCCTCCATCTTGACTGAAAGTCTATCTTTCAGCATTTAAAAAAAGAATTTACCATTTTAAACTTTTAAAAAAGTATTTTATTTCTTTTTAGAGGGAGGGGGAGGGAAAGAGAAAGAGAGGGAGAGAATCATCAGTGTGTGGTTGACTCTTGCACGCCCCCAACCAGGCACCTGGCCTGCAACCTAGGCATGTCACTTCACTGGGAATCGAACTGGTGACCCTTCAGTTCACAGTCTGGTGCTCAGTACACTGAGCCACACCAGCCAGCGTTGTCTTTCAGCATTTTAAAGACATTATTTTAATGCCTCTGCACTTCCATCCTCTCTATTGAGAAGTTGGCTGTCAGTTTCACTTCTGTGCCTTTGAAGATAATAAGATTTTTCTCAGGCTTCTTCTAAGATTTTTGTCTTTGGTTTTAAGAAGTCTAAATATAATGTGCCTAGGTGTGGCTTTCTTTGTATTTATCATGCTTTGGATTTTATGGGCTTTGGGGGGTTGATTTCTTTTATTACCTTTTAAATATTCCTTTTTTGTTGTTCTTTTTCTCTTCTCCCAAGACTCCAATTACTTCATATTAACCTTTAACCATTACCCTTTGTCTCCAATATTTTTTATTAGTTCTTTTCTCTTGTTTCAATGTGGTTATGTTATTAACCTGTCTTACATGTTACTAACTCTGTCTTCTGTTTTATCTAATATGTTCTTCCTTTTCAGATATTATATTTTGCCTTCAGTTCTAGAATGTTCTTTGGTGAATTTTTCCAACTTTTCCTCTATTTTCTTGAACTTACTCAACTTGGTTAAGTTTAAAGTATTTGCCTTCTAAATCCGATAACTGGTTTATTTCTGGGTCTATTTCTAAGACCTGTGTTTTTTCTTGGTTTTTGGTCAGGTGGTCTTGTCTTTTGTCATGACAAGTTATTTTTAATTGAATGCTAAATATTGTGACTAAAGAGCACTGTAGAGGCTCTTGTTGATGCTATTTTTCTCAAAGAGGCTCTATGCTCCCCTCTGCTTGGATGACTTTAATCCAACCAGGTATTCTGCCAGGTAAGCAGGCTGCAGCTCTGGCAAGCTTAGTCTCCCGCTCGTTGCCCTCTGGCCCTTCGGGATTTTCAATGGATAGCCTGATGTGTTCTTTTTCACCCCTTCTGGTGGGTCATTAAGTCTAAACTTTGCTGTGATTCTACTTCTTCAGGGCCTCCGATATATCCCATTTTTCCATAACTCCAGAACTTACCATGAGACCCCAGAGGAACAATTGACCATATCCTTGAAACCTCTCAGGTTTCCCTGAGTTTCACTAATTCTCCATCCCCCAGCAGTGGCCCCTGGGTACAAACTCGCAGAGATTGTCAGCCTCCTGCCAGTGCCTACAGTTAGCAGATGCTCCAGAAAAAAAAAAAGAGCAGCAGGAGTTGGCATTCCTCCCTGGTCCTTCCCTCACTGAAGTCCTCCTCCTGCTCACATCACTCAGCAGCTCCCAATGTCTCTCAGCAGTTCTGCGTCCTCCAGAGCTTTCTATTTGTTCTCAGCAAGAGTGACCACCTCATGCTGGCTCTCATTTCCACCTGGAGCTCACTATTCGGATCCCGAAGCCAGCAGCTCTGCAGCTCCCTCTGAGAGCACATCCTTCAGCAAGATCTGGACAAGGCCTTCTGTGTGGGCCGGAGGTCACTCCCACCATGTGCAGAACCTGGATTGTTGCTTTTTAATGGAAAAAGCAACGAGGTGTCAGCTCTGCTGAGATGCTTTGTGATTCATAACGGGAATCGAATGTAGTTAATCCCACACTTCCCATTGTCAGAGAACAATGCCAGCCACTTTCTTGTCCCACTGAAGTGCCCTGGACAGGCAAGGGCTAGCTCTGCCACAGTTGCGATCCCTTCCCAGCCTTGGTTTCCTCCTTCCGGAATCCATAAAACCAGCTTCCCACAGTTGCGAGGGCTCAAGTGAGATGATGTAAGAGGAAATGCTTTTTCACTTGTAAAACACTCTCTGTGGCCTGTTATCGCATTCTGGCGCTGCCTGTCCTCTCCAGTCCAGCAAAGCCTCACCAGTCACGTAGACATTTTTCTGACGGGGTGGCAGGGCCAGAGTACAGGGTTTTGCAGAATCACCAAATGTGGTGGTTTCCAGAGGGAAGGGAAGGCTTCTGCATGCCCCCTCCAGACTGCAGCACAGGAGGGACCTTGCCTGGCCCTCTGCCCCAGGTGAAAGCCATTGTGAGGCCTGCTGCACGTCCAACATGTGCCACCCGAGATCAGCCTGAACCCAGGCATTCATTTCCTGTGGCTGATCACAAACTTGGGATGGGGGTGCTTAAAACAACAGAAATTTCTTCTCTCACATTTTGGAGGCCAGGAGTCAGAGACCAAGGTATGGGCGGGACTAGTTCCTCCCAGGGTTTCTGAGGAAGAATCCGTTCCTTGTCTCTATCCCAGCTTCTGGTGGCTCCAGGCATTTGTTCACTTAGATGCACCATCCAATCTCTGCTTCAACGGAGTCCAGGGCCTCCTCTGTGTGTCCTTTCCCCTTTCTCTCCTCTTATAAGGACATCGAATTAGGGCCCACCCTGATCCAGGATGACCCCTTCCCAATAGCCTTTACTTAATCACACCTGCAAAGACCCATTCTCCAAATAAGATCTCGTTCACAGGTTCTGGGGCCTGGGCATACCTTTTGGGAGGGGGTCACCTTCAACACACCGCATCATGCTTTCAAACTCCTTTGACTTAGATCCACCGCAAGGAATACATTTTTCATCTTGCTCCTAACCCTATGTGCACTCTCACACACGCAGATGAAATACAATGATGTTAATCCTTACTTTCGGTTTCACGCAATATTTTCTGTTCAATTTCTCCTTCCTTCCCTTCCACACCAGTGGCAAACGCTCTAAATTGACTCCTGGCCTCCTGGTGGCCTGTATCAAAGGCTCCTTTTGCAAGGCCCCAGGCTCTCTGTATAGCACCTGACATTTCAGGTCCACACCTAAGGTAATCATGTTGATTGGTGAAGGAGCGTTGAACCCAGTTGCATAGAGCCTCACATGAAGGTGAAAATCTTAAGTATAAAGATGTTCACAGCAGTGATATTTATGATAGGGTAGGATGGAGACACCCTCGGTGTTTACTAACTGGGGGGGCCTCACTGGATGTTATGCAGCCCCAAAGGCCACAGTTAGAAATGGGTTAGAAACATGGGGAAAAGCTGCCAGCACGGTGGCAGGTGAAGAATTTAAAGAAGATGTATACTGGGGCGCAATGCTGCGGTCGCCGTGCCCACAGCGTGCCTGGTGCAGGGGAGACGTCGGTGCATGTTTGCTGACTGAGTTAGTGAACTACACTCCGAGAAAAGACTAGACAAGATTTGCTTCCACGTCTGCGTTTCCCCATCCTCCGTACTTTCCCACTCCGTGCTAGTTCTGTTCTTTCTCTGTCCCTCTCAGCTGTCTGCTCCCCTGTGGAATGCAGGCGACTGGAGTGCCTGTTCCATCTGTTTTCTTGTGACACAGCCCGGAGCTCCACACAACCCCACCCACGGGGCGCAGTGAGTGTTTGCTGAATGAATGAGTGACAGACGACAGAATGACGGGGCGGGGGGGGGATGGTTTGGGCATTTCCCAACTTCCCTGATCACTTGTGACTCGGATCAATTTCTTTCAGATGGCAAGAGTGATACTAATTTTTCTACATTTGAAACAAAATAAAATAAAACTAAAGAAACTGCTGCTTCCTCACACAGGTGTCAGAAGGAAGCTGAGTTCCTTCTGGAGAACAAGAGGCCCAGCTGCCAGACCCTGAAGAAGGGGTTGGAAGGACAAAGCTCCCTCCACATGCAAGCCACATGGCGAAGCAGTGGCCCTGAGATGCCACCCCGTGCACCCGGGCTGGGCCGTCCCTCCCTGACAACGCAGGCTGTCCTTTCCTGACCCTCAGAGCACAACGTCAGGGCCCAGTATTAATAAGCCACGTGGACAGAATCAGGACACGGGGATCGTGCAACTCTACAGAGGTGAGTCATTTCTTCCCATTTTAATGTTGCCACCGGCACCAATACCACAAGTCTTGCATGTGCGATCCTCGCTCGTTGAAGGAATCCTCTTTTCTGGTTCATGTCAGCAACAGACATCTGAGGACCTGCCACAAGGACACTAGCATGTGTGCCTGCCCTGTCCACAGTTAGATGAGGCACTTCTCACACGTCGTAGGGAGAACACAGCAGCTCTGTTTTAGTAATGAGGAGGAGACAGGCTCAGAGAGGCTGAGGGACTGGGCAAAGCCACACAGCAAGAGGACTGAGCTGGGGCCTGGTCCAGGTCTCCTCGGCCAGTCCCTCATGGCACGGCCTCCGCAGCACTGTGCAGGGCTCTGCCCTCCAGGGCCATGGCAGGGTGGCCTCATCATCACTCTCTTCCTCCCAGGCCCTCCTACATCCTCCTGTTTTGTGCCTTCTCCTCTACTCCCATCCTCAACCAAACCCATGCTGGAAGGGGAGCCCCAAGGTTCTGGGTGCCCCAAGGCTGGGGGTGCAGTAGGGACGATGAGGTCAGCTGCGGGTCACGGCAGGTGTCCCGCCTGGCTGGGCCTCAGTTCTCAGAAGTGGAGGGGGAGCATCCTCTACAGCGCCTCCGCAGGCCGGACTCTGAGGGAGGGCCGGCTCCCTCAGGGCATCCTCATTCTCTCACTCAGCAGCAGCAACTTGGGCGCGGACCCTGGGGTCCAGGCAGGGTGCTGGGCTGCTGCTGCCCCCTGAGCTCAGAGACGTGGGAGGAGGCTGTGGTTACACACAAAGTGGGCTGCATGCTTGCCCTGCGTTAGGGAGGGTGTGTGGCCTGCTCAGCAGGAGCTGAGTGACAGGCTGGGGAGGGAGTTCCAGGGCAAAGGTCTGAGCGCAGCCAGCCCACCCCAGATGCGTCTCCTAGAACGACCCAACCGACCTGTCTGTCAGAGACTCGCCACCATCCGCGGGCACTTCCCAGTGTGTATCTGGTTACAGCACCAGAGCTGGGTCTGTGGCCGTGCCGTAGAGTGGAAAAAAGAGGGCATTTCAGAAAAAATGTGCAGCGGTATATGGAAAACTCATAATGATGGGATGTTGGGGAGAGGGCAGAGAAGGGCATCTGTGTGAGCGTGAGTGCGTGTGTGGAGTGGGGTGAGAGTGGGGGTGGCGTGGTGTCTGTGTGTGCGAGACGGTCTGAGAAGGCGTGTAGGTGGCTCTGTGCGCATGTGTGTGACCATGTAGGGAGGAGGTGTGTGTGCCTGCACGTGTGCTCGTGGGTTCACGGCCTCTGGCTCCTTTTCCAAGACACCTCCAGCACGTCTCCGCCTCGGCCCTGGTCCCCCTGGGAGCTGAGAGGGAAGAGCATGCACCCGCTGTGCAAGGAGAGGCCACAGGGATGCCCCTGCTGGCTGCCACCCACCACGCCCACTCCCCCACCCCCACCCCCGCTCCTCCCCGCCCACCCGCCGTCCTGGGGCCTCTGTGCTGGCACCCCCTACTCTCAGCGCTTCGCCCCACTCCCTGGCCTCCCTCCCGGGTTCCCCACTGGCTTCCTCGGGGTGGGGGGCCCTTTCTCAGACTTCTTCAGGTTTCTTTCAATATTTTTAAGGTCACCTTTGAGGGCACCCTGGTGAGTCTTCGATTCTGATTTCCCCGTGCTGGCTGAACTCCCACTGAATGCCAGCACCCGAGGGTTAAGCTGAAGACATATTCTTTACCCTCATCCTAAAATCTCCTACAGTGTAGGGCACTTCAGGGAGGGCTTAGACGAAGGGGCCCTTTTCGATGGAAAGGAGGGAATCGGTGGGTGCAGATTGGTCAGGGGCCGGGAGCAGGGACTTTTTCCTTTTGCCGGAGGTAAGTACAAATGGGTGGAGAAGGAGCAGCTGTGTTTTCCCTGAAAAGTCTGCGGGGCTCTGCCTGCTTAGCCTGGTGACTGGACTCGCCTGGAGCCCCCGCCACAGGAGGTTCACTCCCCAGCGCCCAGTGATGGGGCAGCCGGGCTGCGACGTGCTTGATATGACAGTCCTTCTATGGCCTTGTATCCACAGTCACCCATGATGCCATGCCTAGAGATTTCTCCCATGTGGGCTGTGTGTGTGTGTGTGTGTGTGTGTGTGTGTGTGGTGAGGGTTCTAAATTTATTCCGCTTCCTTTGAGTCCTCACTCTTTTGGACAGTTATTGTGGGTTGAACTATGTCCCCAAAGTACATGCGCAGGTCTAATCCCCCTGTACCTAAGAATATAACTTGGTTGGAAATAGATCTTTGCAGGTGTGATCAAGTTGAAATGAGGTCATTAGGGTGGGGTCCTGATAAGACAAGGAAAAGGTGCTCACAGGGAGAGGCCACGTGACAACGAGGCAGGGTTGGGGTGACTCGTCTACCAGCCAAGTATCACCAAGCAGCACGGGGAGCCACGGGAGCTGGAGACATGAGGAATGGTTCTTCCCTAGGGTCTCCGGGAGGAACCAGCCCTGCCACCACCTGGATCTCAGCCCTCCAGTCTCCAGAGCTGTGGGAGAATAGACTCCTGCTGTGTGAGCTGCCCCGTCTGTGGGCACAGCAGCCGGGACTTGCGAGTGGCGGTCTTTCCAGGCCCCAGGTGCCTGCCTGCGCCCCGTGCAGGGAGCTCTCTTAAAGCACGCGAGACGGCCGCCCTCGCTTCCCTGTGTTTTCTTCTTGTTCGCTTCTCTTTCCCTGCCCTCTGGTCACTTTACATTCTTATTTCCCATCCCCGCTCACTGCACCTTAGAGTTCAGCAGTGTGGATTTCAAAGCAAAGGACATTTGGAAAGTAATTACACCGCAGGGTTGCAAGTTGAAATTCCAGTCTTCCACAGAACTCTCTGGAAAGGCATTCTCTCACCCCCAGAAAGGCCCTCTCCCTCCTCTTCTCGGGAGCCACCACACTTCACAGTTACACTCAGATGCTGGTGGCAAGATCTTGCCATAGGTGTTCCTGAACCGCACTTGCTGACCTAGAGCATCCACACAGACAGGAACCAGGCTCGTCCCGTTGGCCTGCAGGGCCTGGGACCATGCCTCAGGTGCGGCTGGAGTTCCGTGCACATCCGTGGAGGGAGAGGGGGAGGGAGGGAGAACCCTGTGGCCTCTGAGCTGTGCCTGACCTCTGGGCTCTCCCCATCCCTCTGCTGCCTTCCATGCACTTACTTGGCCCGAGTGGCCAACACAGGCCCTGGTAACCCACTCTAGTTCCCACCCTGACTCTATATTGTCACCTTTAAGGGACCATCATCACCCTGGAGCCATCAGATACCAATAGAGACTGACAGTGTGTCGGTGCCCTGGGGCTGCCCTAACAAACGCCCACAACGCCTCTCTTGACATTCTGGAGGCTGGTTCCTCCCAGGGTGTCTGGGGAGGATTCTTCTTGCCTCTCCAGCTCAGGTGGACCAGATGGTCCGAAGCTGGCGGCCAGCTCTGTAGCCTGACACAGGGCACCCGCGTGAGCCTCCTGGGACCTCAGGCCACGTGTCTCTGGGCCGCATCTCCCTCATGATAGTGGGATCACAGCACCTGCATCGCAGGACCCCTGGGCAGGTGGGGCTCAGTGACCATTTCATTCTTGCTCTGCCATGAGTCGGTTCAAGCAGAGAAGTGCTCTCTGGGAGAAAATGCTTTTTTCAATCCTCACCCAAAGATATGTTTATTGGTTTTAAAGAGAGGGGAAGGGAGAGAAAGAGAGAAAAAAAAGATGTGAGAAACACCAGCTGGCATTGGTTGCCTCCCGAGCGCACCCTGACCCTGACCCTGACCCTGACCGGGGACCGAGCCCTCAGCCGCTTGGTGCCCAGGATGATGTTCCAACCAGCTGGCCTCCTGGCCGGGGCAAGAAGACGTTTTTGTAACAGATTTTGGAAGCTGGCTTTTCCAAACCTGCAACTCCTGTTTTTGGTAATGCATTCTCATCAAGAAATTTGGAAAACCCAGAAAAGTCGATAAAAGAGCAAGAAGAGACCCAAAAACAACCATTATTCATGTTTTGGTGTATTTACTTTCAGACTTTTTTTTTTTTTTACTGTAAATTGTTTTACTAGTTGGGACTAATCCGGAAAACAATTTTTACGCAGCCCTCGGGAGGCTTGGCTGGGTCAGATATCATAAATGGGCTTTATTTTTAGTGCGAGATGCAAGAGCTTGGCAGCTGGTGCTGACATGCCGGGGAGCTGGGGCTGGAGCCCGTGTCTGAGGGCCGATCAGCACGTGGGCCGGCGAGGCCAAGCCGCCCCTCGCCGCTGTCCTCGTCCTCGTCCTCGTCCTCGTCCAGGTGAGAGCTGAGCCTCCTGCGGTGCCCGTTCGACAAACAGCATTGAACCGATCGTTTCTCTGAGGATTTCAGTCTTTCCTGAGACTGCAGTCGTAAACGGATTTGTTTTCCATCTCACTACAATGAGTCGACTGAAAAGAAGATAAAAAGTTAAACCAAGATAAAGAGATAAAGTCAATGTAAATATTTGCACCAATTTTCCAATATTTTTCCTCAAGAAGAAGTACCCGAGAGACCTTGCCGAAGGCCTTGCCCGATGGTGTTTGCACCGAGTCCCCAGCTCACCCGAGACCGCGCTGTCTGGCGTCTGGAATAGCTCACTTCCGAAGCGAAGGGCCTGCTGGTGGGGGCTGCCCTGCTTCCACAGACATGGATGTGGTTGGCAGTGATTGGAGGGAAGGAAGCAGGAAGCTCATTTTCCATCCTGCGCTGAGCCATGAGGTGAGGTGAGGCCACATGTCCAGCAGGACTGGACATGGAGGATGTCCGCATGGGCACCGGCTCAACAGACGAGTCAGCGGCAGGTGCGCCACTGGAGGGTGCCTGTGGGTGTCTGGTGTAACACCTGTTCGCTGCTGGTCCTGGCTGAACTCAGTTGTTTTTGAATGAAAGTTTTTCCTGCGTGAGCTGTGGGCTGCAGTGGGGGTGGGCCAGGAAGGGCATGGGGCTGGCAGGGGCTCTCCTGAGTCGAGTGTGGGGCTCCTTGTGATGCAGAGTTTGTGCCTGAGAGAGCACGAGTGTGTGTGTGTGAGTGAGCGTGTGTGACTGTGTTAGCATGTGTGTGAACATGTGAGTGTGTGTGAACATGTGAGAGCGAGCAGTGTGTGGTATGGGTGTGTATAAGCATGTTTGGAGTATATGTGTGTAGGCATGTGTGATGTGGGTTTGTGTGAACATGCATGAGCATGTACACACGTGGTATGCGTGCGTGCTTTGTGAGAGCATGTGTGGTGTGTGTTGCCATGTACGTGAGTGTGTGGTGTTTGCAGTGTGTGGAGTGTGTGAGCATGGGCACTGTGTATGCACATGTCTGGTGTGTGATGCCGTTACAGTCTGCCCTCCCCCCACTCCGGCCTCGCCCACGCATTGCTTCCTCCAGCAATGGCATCTGCGTGTTCCTTCTTGCTACTCTACGTGCCCAAGGGGTCCAGTGACCCCCCAGCCACCCTCCCATCTCAGACCTGCTGTCCCCGGTACGTCCCTGGGAGGACTGAGAAGAGGCTGGCTCTTCTCCCAGGGGACACACTCTCCTCTGGGGAACTCTGGGCTGTGTTGGTGGGGTCTGGAAAGGCATCCTTTCTTGTGGTCCTTTCCACTTCTTGTCCCGTTCTGCCCTCCGTTCGGAAGGGGATCCTCATGTCTTGTGTTTCAAAGCTCTGGGTGCTTCTCAGCCTCATTGGCAATGGAGTTGGAATTTTGGTTTCTAGTCCCACTTACTGTTTTTTCCCTGAGACTTCAGGGAAGAGAGGATAGCAGAATTGTCTTCATACTTGCAGCTAAAACCAGTAAATGGTTGGGAAAGGCCCATCCGAAGGTGTAATCAGCTATTGGCAGAGAAAGCACCATGATGGTTTATGTTGACCCCTGGGAATGCTCTTCTTGGCAGATGGGTCAGGCACATGTGGCAAGGTTACTCAGAATGCAACTGACATGTGCTTGGGGAAGGTCAATGTGTCTTTCCCTCTGGAGCCCCTTGACTGCCTGACATGGGGAACTGCTTCCCCAGGCTCTGGGCCTAAATCTTTCTTAGATCAGCGCCAGCCAGGAGCAGCCAGGAGCAGCCAGGGGATGAGGCTCCTGCTTTGGTCGGTGGCTAGGCCGGTACAGCCACTGCCTTGCCAAGTGCAGACCAGCTGGGTTGCAGTTGCCCTTGACCCCGTCCGGTCCTCCTAGCTTGCTCAGGCTCCATAGTCCTGCCCCTTCCAGTCATCCAAGGAGGAGGCTTCCAGCCTGGGGGACCTGAGTCAGCACAGCTAGAAAAGACTGGCTAAACGCTGTGGCAAATGGGAGAGAACGCCTCGGACTACAGCCGGGCGAGCGTCCTCTGCCCGTGGCATTCTGCAGAGTGGCCCCTTTCAATTCTTCGTCCTTGTACCTGACTTCTACTTCTGTTTTCATCGTGGAGCTAGGGAGGAAACGCCTGACCTTCTTGGTGGGTAAACCACCGAGGCCAATGGTCTGTTAACTCCCTCTTCTTCCCTGCTTGTGGCCCAGAGTATGAGCCTGGACTGGTCCGGTCCACTTGGAGCCTGGACCTTTCACGCTTTTCCTGGGCCAGGCCAGGCCGTGGGTTTCCTAGGAATTGCTTTTGGACACTCAGCAGCAGCCACCCTGGATGGGCCCCGGGTGGCCGTAGACAGGCCCTGCCTGCCTCGTTCTGGGGATTTCTGCGGGAGGGAAGGCCCTGTGCACAGGTGTCCAAACATGCAGCAGTTAGTCTCCCCGGTGACAGGTGACTTGAAAGAGTTTGGTTTTGATGATACAGTTTGATTAATCTGAAAAAAAAAAAAAATTCTGCCTGGTGGAGGCGAGAAATAGGAGCCTGAACTGGAGCCTTTGATTAGCTCCCCTCCTCCTGAGGGTAGGAGCAACCTCAGCGGCAGTGGCTGTGGTCTGGACGTGCGGAGATGCTCAAGAGACAAAACGGCCTTGGGGGCTGCTTGGCACGTCAGTGCTGGGGCGGTCCGATGAGGAGGTGGAGTGACAGCCCGGAGAGCCCGGCCTGCTTGTGCGCACGCACCGGGAGGGTGCGCTGCTGTGGTCTGCGCGCTGGTGGGCCTCCCGCTTCCTCTCCCTGCCCTCTGGTCCCTCTCCCTCCCCCCAGCACCGCGTGAGCCCTCTGCAGCCTCGAACCTCGGTTTGGGGATTTGGCCCGTCTGTAAGCGGGTTTTCCACATGCGGTTTCCACAGGAACTTTTGCTGGTTAAGTACTTTTCTGAAAGATGCAATTATCTGTTTTCTATCTGAATGAGCTCACTGGCTCTGGTGGGAGCTGGTTCATCAGAGGGGGTCGTGTACTTCTGAACCCAGGGGAAGACACACCGTGGAACCCAATGGTGCTGGGTCTCCAGGACTCCCACCCAAGTGGTCGGTGAGGTAAGAGAAGCTCTGTGACATTCTGAGGTCACTACAGATTTCTGATAGGGCCCCGGAGGAGAGGTTAGCATTCGGATGATTATGATCCCAGCTTCCCTCTCAAGTGAGCCACAGGATTAAACCGTCAACTTCAAACATTAATTAAAGATGTGCTGGGCTTTACATCCCGCAGAACCAGGCTTCCCAGGAGCTGAGAAACAGTGTGACTTGGGGCCAGGGAGGCCTCTGCGCAGAGGCACAAAGGGACCACGCTGAGGAAGGGTTCGGCTCTGGATCACCCAGCAAGGGTGCCAGAGGGCTGTCTGGGTCAGCCTGTGGGGCCAGGCCTTCCCTCCGGGGGCCCTCGCCCATCTGGGAGGTTGGCCGAAAGCGCCTCTCGCAGATGGCCATTGGGTTGGCTGGCCGTGGTTTTCTGAGGCGGGTGTGCAGCCCTCTTCCTGATGGAACATGGACGAGTCATCCCTGGTGTTTATCTCTCCGTGTCCCAACGCCCTCCCAAACCCCACACAGCTCTCAGCGAACCTCGTTCCAATCAGATAAAGGCTGGGATGATCTGGACAGAGCGCAGATTTATCCTGGCCTGACTCACAAGGAAGGTAAAAAGTAGGAATTGGGGTGGAAGTTAGGAGGCTTTCCCCTCCTGGGCTCTTTCTGGGCTCTGGGCTCATAGACGTAAGACGGATTTCCAGCTGAGGCCTCACACCGGCCCTTCCTCTCTCCGCCTTCCCGGCACCCACAGTGTCCACCCGAGAAAATGCCTGCCATGTGCCCGGGACTCTGGGAAAGGATAGGAGCATCAGCCAAGGTCTCAGTTCCCCAAGAGCCCCGGCGTCTTGCCGTGACAGAGTGACAGGAGGGCCCCACGCCTGCGCCATCTTGGAATCTTAGTAATTGTTGGCAAGGGGTCCTGCATGGTCACTCCGCACCACAAGTGACGTAGCTGGGCCTGCCTCGTCATGTTTAAGTCCTGGGGGTCACTCTTCAGTCCCTTACTCTCTCTGTGTGCCCCCGCCTGTCCATAGAATTTGGGATGTAAAGCTCCATTTCTGTCCATTCTAACAGCTCCCCTCTTCGGGATGTCTCCTGGCAAGACTGGCTTCGGAGCAGGGCCCGTGTTCCCAGTCCCGTCCTTTTGCACAGACGCCCTCATGTGTGTTGCTCCAAAACACAGGCTTGGAGCCCAGACAGCACCATCAGCCGGCACCGGCCCTTCCCATCCCCCCTCCTTTCCGGAGGCTGCTCCCCTACCCCAGTCCTGAGTCAGAGGCCTTGCAATTCCTGGTTCTTCCAAGGGTAAAATCTGTTTACCCCAGATCAGATTGCAAAGCTGGGTTTGAAACCAGCCCTGTCGGACTCCAGTGCTATTTTCCCTTCAACGGTATCAGGGGCTTTTCAGTAAAGGGAAATGGGACCTCCAGAGGATTCTCTATCCTGTCTTTTATCTCTGCCTCCTGGGTTAGCATTTTGAAGATCGACATTTCATATGAACTCAGATCTGAGAAGAGAAAGACATCAAACCGTTGTTCCCTGTTAGGACAAGATTCGTGGTGTGTGGCATACCCCACCGTCCCCCTCATTTTTTTCTTTATAATAGACTTCCTTTTTAAGAGCAGTTTTAAGTTTCCAGAAAATTAAGCAGAGAGCACAGTTACCATGTACTCTCTCTCCTTCCCCACTCTCCCACTTCGTTTCCCCTCTTCGCATTACACCTGGGTGTGAGCGTGTGCACCTGTTACCATCGATGAGTGCGCAGTTGACGTGAGGCTCACTCCGGGTGGTGTACATTCTGTGGGTCTAGACAAATGCATAAAGGCGGGTACCCCCATTATTGTATCATACAGAGTTGTTCCGCTGCCCTAAACATCTTCTGTGCTCCCCCTTTCAACTCTCCCTCCCCTCAAGCCTCAGAAACCACCGATCTTTTCACTGTCTCATTATCGTTGCTTTTTCCAGAATGTTGTAGAGTTGGAATCACACAGAGCGCAAACTTCTCGGGTTGCTTCCTTCCACTTAGTAATATGCATCTGAAGTTCTTCCATGTCTTCTCATGGCTTGGTAGTTCTTTCTTTTTAGTGCAAATGATATTCTCTTGTCTGGAAGTACAGTTTATTTATCTGTACGCCTAGCGAAGGGCATCTTGGTTCTTCCAGGTTTGGGTTAGAATGAAGCCGTCTTCTAACGTTCCTCTGTTTGCCCCTCTGGGACCCATGCCAGGCCCTGAGTTTCCAGGGGGAGGAATTTTAGCCGCTGGTGTCCGTGCGCCCGGCAGTGCCCCCTCCGAGTGGGAGAAATACCCACTGCCTCACCAATATTTGTAGAATTGGACTGTGGGAATGGAAGAGAAGGCAGATCCTGACTGAGAAAAGAGAGAGGAATTGGCCTTTACCCTGTGGAGGGGCGGAGGGCCGCACAAGTGGTGGTCATGGTGGGGGGCAGTAGGAGGACACCCCGAGGGGAGGGGCAGACCCTAGAGAGGCCACTGGGTTCAAACCCATCTCAGGGTGCTCAGGGTGCTCAGGTCCTCCCTTCAGATCTCTTGGGGTTGCAGACTGGGCTTTGCAAATCTCCACTTGATTAAAACTCTTTAGAATGTGCATGTCTGAGAATGATCAGGATCCAAGTACAATTGAGTGAAGTTGATATTTTTTTATTCATCCAGGAGTGATCACTTAGATCCCAATCTTCTCTAGCAATAGGGGACAGGTTGCGGGGGAGCAGCGTGACCACAGCCAAGGGGGCCGCTGTGCTTTTCCTCACCCCCCAGCCAGAGCCTCCAAAAGCCTGGTGTCCTTTGTTGAAAAAAACAAAACGCTCTGCTTTGTAGCAGACTCCTTGCATAAAGAACGAGCAGCTGAAGGTTCTGGTTCTCAGTCTTCTGTAGCCCTGGGCCTCACTCCTGGGGCCTCACTCTGCTGAACGCAGGTCCAGCTCCACTGAGTGAGGCACCTCCCCTTTCTGACTTCTTGATTGGGGTCAAACAAGGGGCAAGGGGCGAGTGACAGGTTTCATCTTGCAAGTCAGCTGGGGTTGATTGGTAATGACTGTGCAGAGCACTGGATCCACACTCTGTGATGGATTAGACATGTCTGCCATGGTGCAGGAGTGAGTGGGACATTGGATAAGGCTCAAGACTCTACTATTGGGTAGTCCATGCTCTCAGGCTTTTCCTATAGGTCCTGCTGACTTTTGTTTATTTTACAATCCAGGATTGTGGGTTGGTGGTGTAGGCCAGGAAAAATTAAAAAGTAGTTAATTTCATTTTTTTCTTTTATGTGATTAAAAAGAAGATGAAGAGGATTCCTTACATATTTAGCATGGACTTCTTAAAAAAAGATATCAAGGACACTTTGGGATTCTTTTACATGCTGCTTTGCCTTTAGATAAGACAGAACGTGTGATGTGACGGCTGACTTTGGAGCTGGGTCTGCTCGTGAAATTATGTGTGTGTTCCCAGCGGCCTGTGCAGCTCAGGGCGCTCCCACCTTTATGTCATTTCAGGATTCAAGTTGCCACTGGGCAGGTATCGGGATGCCCTGGTTTAGAAAAGGCAGGTCGGCAGGCCAGGCCAGAGGGAGGCGCCTGTCCTGGAACAGGGCCTTCTGCCCCCTTCTCAGAGCCAGCTGCTCCCTACGCAGAACGCAGCAAAGGGCCGTGCACTGCCAGCCCTGGGCATGACGCTGGCTGCCCGTGACAGTGGAAGGGTGATTCTAGCGCCTGGTCCGCCCCGGCTTCTCCCAACCTGCAGGGGGCAGTGCTGCGAGTGAACGACTCCCAATCATTGTTCTTCCTGTCCTTTAGAAATGACTCTCTTGAGGAACACTAGGACAGAGTCAAGTCATTCCTCTAATAACTGTGTGATGATGATGAGGGAGAGGGAATGAGGGAGGAGGGCAGATAGGAGGGCTTGGAGGGGAGGAGAGAAACAGGGATGGAAGGGGGAGGGAGGGTCATAGCTAGCAGCTGGCAGAGGCAGGGGCGAGGGTGCCGGGTTCCTTCCACAGGTCAGCTGTTGTGTGCATGCCAGCCACTCGTCCTCAGCACCCATTACACGCCACCACGTCCCAGGACCAAAAGGGGAGTGTAGTGACGAACAGCACAGAGCTGAAGCTTGAGTCCATGGGGATATAGGTGCATCCACTGGAAAGCAGAGCAAAGCACCTTCAGAGCGGGACCTGGGGCCCATGAAGCATGGAGCAGCACTCCAGAGCTATGAGGAGGAGGCAATGAGCCCCTCTTGGTGAAACGTGACCCAGGGACATTTGGGAGAGGGGGCACATCATCCAACTGCTGTCTACAGCCATGCGGCTCCCTCCAGCTGGCTCAGAGGCTGTTGGAAAGAGAAGGCACCTGTAGTGTGAAAAGCCACCTCCCCAAGCCCTTCGCTGCTCCACAGTTTTCACCAGGGACCTTCAGTATGTCAAAGGCACAGCCGCCCACCCTCTCTCAGTGGGGTGGGGGTGAGAGATGCATCAGTGCCTTCATCCCAGGTCCATGCTGGAGGCTAGTGGAAGCCCTGTCCTCCTGCAGACCCACCTGCACCAGCGTCCTCCTGGTTCGGGATCAGCTGCTCACGTGCACATCTGTCCTCAGATGTCGGCACATCTCACATACATCTGCTCGTGCACTTATCTGTACACATCTCAGACAAGTATTTCTCATGTACATGTCATATACACTTCCATGGCTACGTCTGCTCACACATGTCTTGCACATGCTCATCTGCTCATATACGTCTGCACACCATATGTCTGCTCACACACTTGACTCATGAACCTTCATTCATTCTCAGTGCAGTGGGATGAGTTAGAAGTACTTTCTTTGCTTCATGAGAAGTTTGTTTATTTGGGGCCTGGGAGGCTCAGGAGAGTGGGCGCCGATGTTGCCTGCAGGGCCCAGGTGAGGGCCAGGGACACGGCCAGAGAGAGGCAGGCCCGTGGGGAGGGCTGTTTCTCTCTGTTGCACACTGGCAGGCTGGGGTCCGTGGCAGGAACTTCCCCGACCCCCCAGGGCAGGGGGAGGTGGCACCAGGTCTCCAGACATCCTCCTGCTACAGTGCCTCACGTCCCACCGTGTCTGGCTGCAACGCTGCGCAAGCTCTCCTCCTGCAGACCTGGAGCTGGGGTGACGGAGGCCGTTCCTGAGGGGAAACAGAGGTATCATGGAGCATGTGCTGTGGCACATAAATGACTGAACAGGGGCCCAGTCTGCCCCTGTCTGCCTCTTGGGAGGTTGGTAGGTCAGAGACCCGAGTCCTGGGGCCTCAGACTATGCCCCTCCACACTGAGGAAGGTTGAGAGGTCTCAGCAGGAGCTCAGAGCAAAGCCTCCAGGACACCGCTGGGACAGGAGGGTATGCGGAGAGGCAGAGAGTCCAGGGAGGAGGGGACTGAGGGTGCCCTGAT
Organism: Glossophaga mutica; assembly: GCA_039655065.1. Classification (NCBI taxonomy): domain Eukaryota; kingdom Metazoa; phylum Chordata; class Mammalia; order Chiroptera; family Phyllostomidae; genus Glossophaga; species Glossophaga mutica. The sequence goes on from CM077315.1 coordinate 31,158,129, forward strand.
GTTCTGGAAATGCCTGAAAGTGTAGGACACACAGGAGATGGGAGGAGCTCTTCCCATCACCGCTGTTGACCAGACAGGAGGAAGTGAGCTGCAGCCCACCCATGGGGTTTGGGGAGATAACTGAAGATTGTGTGCAAGGAAGGCCCATTCCAGGAGTTCGGGCGCCTTGGACAGGGCCAGCGTGGGCCTCCGGAAGGAAGCAAGGCTGCCCTTGGAGCCAGGAGGGCTTTCCCCAGAGATCTCAGGCACGGCAGCTGTCCGGAGGGCCTGCTGTCAAGACTGACCTCACCAAGCCAGGCCCTCTGCAAACTGGCTCTGGGCAGTCAAAGGCCAGGAGCCTGGATCAGCTCACTGGACCCTGGAAGCCTCGGTGGCCACCCTCTCCTGGAGCTCTGTGATTCCTTCTCCACAGTGAAGGGATTTGCCAGGAAGCCTTCTGTGACACTCCACGAGTATCTTCACCTTTCCTTGCAAGCCCATGACCATTTGCACCTGGCAGGCCAGGGAAGCATGAAATCAAGTCTTCCTTCTCCTCTCCCAGCCCTCCCTGCACATAGGGAGGCTGCAGGCACAGACCACGCCCACTGGTGTCCTGGTCCATTTCTGAGGGGATGGGGTTAGGGGAAAGAGCGGGACAGTGAGCCCACTCCTGGATACCAGCCCTTGCACAGCCCTGCTCCGGAGATGAGGCAGTGAAGCCCTCTGGCCTGACAGAGCCTCTCAGAGCACAGGGCAGCCCTCTGCTATAGCAGCTGGGGGTCCCTGAGGTGCTCAGTGGGGGGGTAAGCAAGCTGGACAAAGGGCACCTTCTCCAAGACACCACACCTGTCAGGAAATCACCTGCAAGCCCTCTGGTGAAAAACCAGCCACTGTCAGCTGCTAGAAATGGCCACCACGGGTACAGAAATGTGTAGATGTGCCCGAAGCTGGGGAGCCTCGGCCACTGCCCGCCCTCACGCCCGCCTGTGCCAGGCCTCTCCCTCGAAGCGCCATCACAGCTTTAGATGGTAGATGCTCTCAACCCCGAAATTTTTCTCCCCTTCCTCTTCTGTCCATCCATTCTGGGGGGACCCACCCCTAATGGGAGGCTCTGAGGACAGGCCCTGCCCCTCCAGGCCCTGGGCCAGCCCACCAGGCCCTTGACTGTGACGTGCTCATCACCACATCGGCTCCTGCTCCCCAAGCCTCCTTTCTCCACACCAGGTGCTGAGCCACACCCTGGGGGTGCACACAGGGGCCCTTTTGGAGTTTCTGCCCTGCTGGAATGATGGGCTCACACATATACACATTAATAATACATACATTCACTACACGCATACACCTATACACTCCCAGTGTCACACACACACACTAACATGTAAGCTCATTCATAATACACACCAATAGTGTTACACGCACACTCCAACATGCTCATACACTCAACCACACAGAGAGTATTTGAGGTTTAATAGAGCAATTTGCAAAGCGTTAGGTGAGCACAGAGTAAAGAATTTGTATGCCTGGTGGAGCCTCTAAGGATTCAGAGGGGAGACAGCTCACCTGGGTCTTGGAGGATGAGTAGGAGTTGGCTAGGCAGAGAGAGTAGGAAGGCCAGAGCGGATGTGCGCAGGAAACGTGAGCGGCTCGGTCTGCACAGGGCCTGGGCTGTGCTCCTCCAGCTTCTGCAGATACAGGATGCCTGGGGAGCCTGTTGAAATGCAAATTCAAGAACACTCCTCCGAAGCTGGGTGTCTGGGGTGGGGCTCAGTGCTCAGAGTGTTTTGTGAGCACTCAGGCTGTTGTGATACAAGTGGTCCCCTGATTGCACTGGAAGACAGGCGGCCTGGGTTGTGAGGGGTGAGAGTAGGGGGAGGATAATGAGATGAGGTTAGAAAGGCAGTTTGGGGCCAGACGTGACGTGCCATGTCACCTGAGGTCTGTACCCACGTCCCACAGGCCACATGAAAATCAGGGATTCAGCACAGTGACAGCGACCTACCCAACTTGTCAAAGGTGGCCAGATCCCTCAGGGACAGGCTCTGCTTGAAGGTTCCAGAAGCAACTTTGTTGTCAGTGGAAATTAGGCTCCTCCACACGATCCCAAGGAAAGCGTCCCAAGGACCCACACACAGGAGATTGTGGGGTGGCAAGTGGTTTATCTGTGTGGGAATAGAAGCTGCCCCCTGGGTTTCTAATGTTCCCTCTCCCTCCCCCTGACATGGCAAACCAGGACCAGAAAGAGTCAATGTTCAGAGATTCTGTGCCCTGTCAAAGCCCAGCCAGTCCAGCATCCAGCTAGCCTAGCGTGTGTTTCCAGCAGCAGACCCTTGCTGAGCCATGGCAAATGGCCTCCCTTCTGGAGCCTGCATGTGGAATCCCAATGGCCATGGGCCACATGGCGGCTAGGGCCACATGGCGGCTAGGGCCACATGGCCATGGAGAGAACAGGCGAGGGCACCAGGTGAATGCATGTCACGAGCGAGAGAGAGAGAGAGAGAGTGAGCTCAGTTCTTTTAGATCCCACCATCTGCTGCGGGACTGGTAGCTGCTAGATCCACATGGTCACATGCTCTCGGGCAAGAGAACAGATGAAGGGATGGGTGAGCACATCACTGGGTAGGCAAGAGAGAGGGAGAGAGAGCGCGCGCTTCTCTGTTCTCCTGGGATTGTATTAGCTTGGGCTTGGGATGGACCAGGTGCCTTCTTCAAAAGAACCAAATAACATCCCAAACTTTCTGCAAGCTTTGGATGGGCTTACCCCCTTCGTTAGACTGGCAGGCCTCTGTGGTCTAGCACCTCCCTCGTGCCCCCAACCAACCCGGCACCAGAGGTGGGAGGGAGGAGTGTTAGTTCCCCTGGTGGAGCACAGTGTGCAGTCCCCTGTGTGAAGCTACAGCTTCCTGGCTCAGCAAACAGGCTCACGCTCCCCAGTTTATTAAGCTCAATGTCTAAGTCCCTTGTGCTCTCCTTCTCAATACACAGAAAAACACCACTGGTAACCGTCTGTCTGTCCTCAGGGAGCTCAGAGTCTGGGCGCTGGCCTCACCAGACCCACCCCCACTGTCATCCTGGGACTGGGGGGCTCTACACAGAACATAGAGTGGAGACAGATAGTCTGGGGTGAAGGCGGGGGTGGGAGTCCCAGGACTGGAGTCCCAGAGGAGGCAAGGCCAGACGAGGCCTCGAAGGAAGGCCATATGCCAACACAGGCAGCTTTCCTTCTCTGCCCCCGAGGTCCCCAAGCAGGGGCCATTTTGCCCCCAGGCGATTCTTTGTAGTGCCTGGGGGCATTGTTGATGGTCATCACGTTTGGGGGTGCAGGTGCTACTGATTTCTGGTGGGTGGATACTGCTCAACATCCCACAGCGCCCTGGCCCACCCCTACAGACACACAAAGAATTATATGGTCTTAAATTAGTGTCTTGTAGCTGCTGTAACAAACGACCACAAACTGGGGGACTCAACACGATGGAATCTGTTCTCTCCCAGTCCTGGAGGCCAGAAGGCTGAGATCCAGGTGTGGGCAGGGCCAGGCTCCAGGGGAGGGTCCTTCCTGCCTCTTCCAGCTCCTGGGGACTCCAGGCACTCCTGCGCTTGCGCCCCGTTACCCAACCTCTGCCTCCGTGTCCACACAGCCTGCCCTCCGTGTGTGTCTGGTCAAGTTTCCCTCCCCAAATACAGTCACATCTGAGGTCCTGGAGCTTAGGACTTCAACGTAGGCCTTTGGGGGGTGGGGTGGGGACATGATTCAGCCCCTGGCAGATGGATAAGATCCAGCATGGCCAAGGCTACTTTCCAAGGCCAGGGTCCTTGATGGCTTGGTAAGCGGCAGACCTCACCAAGAGGGTCAGCCCAGTTCCCCCAGGGAGGATGCCAGACATTGCCCGAAAGCATGAGGAGTCTCTCACACATGAGGCTTGGCAGCCTGTCTCCAAAAACCCCGGCTGTTTACACATTCCTGTAATGAAGGAAAACCCAAGAAGCAAAAACCCAGAGCAGTTATTCACTCTAGCTTTCTTAAGCTGCAGAAGGAGCTGGTTGGGAAACCATGAGTCAAGTGAAATCTTTTATGGAATGAGCAAAAACAAAAGGAACAAAAGCCGTTTGACTCACTCACTGAGCCCCCCGTGGGGAGCCACTGACTGGGAATGTTTACCATCCTAGAAGCTCCCAGCTCCCTGCCCTGCCCCAGAGGCCCTGGCTGTCTGCATTCCCCTGCATCCGCTCTCCAGATGCTTAAGTCACTGCTTATAATGGCACAAGATGTCAGGAGATGGCTCTCGGAGGCTGGAAAAACAGTGAAGTGCCCTTGGCCAACAGCTGACTCATTGGCTCCACACGGAAGCTCTAGCCCGTCCCAAGGCACCCACCTGAGGCAGTCCCTGTTGGTGCCGTGGACACTGGTGCTGGGCAGGTCTGTCCGTAGCCTGTGAGTGCTCGTCTGTGAGCCTTCTTCATTCACGCTGGTCCTGCTCAACAGTCCTGGGACCGCACAGACAGATTCCAGGCCCTGCCTGCAAGTGGCTTCTGACTTCAGTTGGAATGCAGGACATACGCAAGCCCTCCTGGAAGCTTCCCTCAGTCCCTCCAGGCAGAGTGGGTGCCCGTCAGTTGTATCCACACTTGGCACTTGTCCCCTGCTCCGCAGATGCCTGCTAATGGACCGCCCAGAGACTGTACTTCTCAAGGACAGAGCACATCCCACTCAGCCCGAGCTCCCAGGTGAGCACAGGGAAGGGAGAGCCTCACGCAGCCCTGTGCTCCCAGGGGGCATGTAGGCAGCAGTGCAGAGTAGCTGCTTCATGTGTGTTTTTGGAGGGGATGGGCTTATGAGCATAAAGCAGTCACCTGACTGTGACAGCAAAGCATGTTATCTGCCCGGTGTGGTGGCTAAGAAAGCCCATCATCTGGGAAAGTGGAGAAACTGCTCTTACCCAGGAGACCTGGAATTTATTGCCAGTGATAAGAAGAGATTCCCCCCCACCCAACACATCCCTGCTAAAGGGAAGATCGTTGAACCAGTCTGAGGACTTCCCAGAAGACTGGACTTCGCCCAGGCGTTCGGTCTTGTTGTGGTATTGATGGCTTCTTTGAGGGCCCTGCTGCCCTTCCCGATGAGGATCTTCCTCTGGGTGCGCGGAGCAGGCTCCCCGAAGCATGAGGAGCTCGGGGCGGATACAAGTAAGAACCTCAGGAGGTAAGGATGACTGAGTCCACAGGCTGCAGAGGCAGGACCATTTCTCAAGAGTGGGGGAAAGGATGTGTCAGCTCCTGGCCTTTCCCACCCTGGATCCCGTCCTCCCACGGCTCCCTGCTGTCATCTCCTCCGTGAATCTGGTGATGTGTCCATCCCGAGGCTGGGAGGTCGGCTGCCTGGGAGAAATCAAAAGTTGATGGGCAGTGGTCACCTCTGAGAGTTCCCAGATGGGTCACCGAATGACAGTCACCTTCTTCCTCCTCCACAAGCCCAAAGAAGTCAGCCCTGAAGAGGGAGCTTCTCATCCCCCAGTGTCCCTCCCCTCCATGAGTCAAACCTCCCCACCTATTTTTAGGCCATTTCTCCAGAGCGTCGCAGCAGGCAAAGCTTGTTTACCCTGGATCAGAGCTTCTCTGGGAACTCTCCATCCTACTGTGGGTTCCAAAACAGGGAGCAGGGAGGAAAGATGACTGCCGTGTGCCCTGGTGACAATGGCAGCCTGACCAGACCGCAGGGCTGGGGCTGGAGTAGCCACATGACACCTGGACATCCTCCAGCCTGGACCGCAGCCAGAATGGTTGCTTTGGCTCACCCACTGCAGGCAGTTAGGAAGCACCAATCCAGGTGCCGTGCGGAGATCACCGGCACTGAGGGCCAGCAGCGCTCACAGAGCAGCCGCCCAGAGGCCGTCCTTCTGACCCTTCGAGAGCTCCATCCGTTTCTTCTTCACCTCCAGCAGCGGACTGAGAGCAATCCAAGAGTAGGAGCTCCACCTCATGTGTGCTCACAACCCCAATTCCGCAGTGAGAAAAGGCTTGATAAAGTCTATATTCATTCACACATTCGCTCACTCGTTCATTCATTCACCCATACGACATTTGTCGTGCACCTGCTGTGCGAGGTATGGGCTTCCTCCTCAGGGAATTGGTCCCAAGAGACAAGCAGAAATACAGAGGGGCTAGGAGCAGGCAGTCACAGAAAGCTTCCGGGAGGAGGGGAGTACTGATGCACTGGCATGGCTAGGCAGAGGGGGATGGGAGGGGATGTTCTGGCACAGTAGTTCCCACACTTGAGCCTACATTGGAATCTGCCAGAGGCCCTGTTGTAGCACGGATGACCTTCCTTCATGCAGCTTCTGATTCACAGGTCAGCGGGGAGCCCGAGAATTTACATTCCTAACAGGTCAGCAGCGAGGCTGCTGCTGCTGCCGGTCCAGGGACCTCACCCTGAGAACCACTGTTCTCGGCAGAGAGAGCAGCATGCGCAAAGGGCAGAGGTGGAAGTGCCAATGAACGAACGAACAAACGAGCAAGCCTGGAGTTGCTTTCTCTATGGTAGAATTGGATCTACAAAGATTAAGCTTCTCTCTTATATCCTACAGACAAGGTCACGTGTATAGGGTCTGAGGCTGACAACTGTATTAATCACACAATTGGAAGGTCCGCCTTGACTTGGTCTCCGAGCCCCATGGATAAGGCCCAGGGCCAGCGCAGAGGGGAGGCACAAGTATACCTGTGATAAGCCTAGAGAGGACCTCCATGTGGAGACCCCACAAATATGTGGTGCCTCCTCCCTGTGTCTCCTTCAACCTGACTCTCAGAGGCGGTTCATCCATCCCTCCCCTGTGCCAGTTACTTTCTGCAAAAACAGGTTCATGGAATATTACCACTTGTCGTCCCGGTAGAACAGTGCAGAAACATTGTTGCTCCAACTTCCCCAGAACAGAAGGACCACTGTTGCTTCCCAAAGAAACCAATGGCCCCTCCACCCAGTACGGAAGGAGGCCCATGAAGGTGGAGATGCTCTGGCGGGGCCAATGGTCAGAGGGCTGTCCTTGCCCCTGGCCCTGGGGAGTCGATTAGAGGCAACCCAGGAGCTCAGGGAGCAGACTGTCGGCTACTATACACATTCTTAAACTATAACTATTCCTACTTCTGTATTGGAACAGTTTCACTACCCTGAGTTTCAGAGTTCCTAAACAAACCACTAACAAAAGTGGAGAGTAAGCCGCATTTCCCATGGTAAAATCTGTACTGGCCTAAAATGAATGCTCATTTGGAAAACCCAAGGCAGAAGAATTTGCCAGAACTTTTAAAATAGCTATGCTAGGGACACTACCCACTTGTCACCCTAGTACGACAGAGTTGCCATGTCGACCATTGGCCATGCTCTGAGCAGGAAGCCAACACAAAGCAGGGTGCTACTAGCAAAGAAGTGGGTAGCCTTGGGCTGGGCAGCCTGCCTGAGGGCAGCCAAGAGTGAGGGCTTACCCCAGGGGCAGGGCGTCCATAGAAAGTTTGAATTAGTTAGGGCAGTGGCAAATTGATGCTCGCGGTGTATTGCTCCCCCTTGCCACTGAGTAGAGACCAAGGAAATAGAGGTTTAAAACTTGTCACACCTTCAAGAGATGGGTCTAGTCCATGACTGGGTCTTTTCCCCTTGAAAGTGTCTTCTCTGATGCACTGTGATGGAAGATGCAGCCAGACTTTGGAGGCCGGACATGGCGGGCTGGCTCTCTCCCTGTTCGCTGGAACTCATGCTGGGCCTGGGCCTCCCTGTGGGAAGGCTGAGTGCCCCGGAGCCACCAGGCTGGAGGAAGCAAAGCCACAGGAGAGGCTGTGTGTGGGAAGGATGGGTGTCCCCATCGGCTATGAAGGATTCCCTCACGCTGATAAATCTGGCGTCATAGGTGAATCATCTGCAGCCTTCCGGTCTTTCCATCTGGCCCCAGATATCCACCTTCCTGACCCCCAGCATCTGTGAGCGTCATTCATTGCAGATTCTGGACTGTGAAGTGACTGGAACAGAAGCCTGCCACAGCTGCCCAGCCTTGCCCAGTGCAAGTAGCCACTGGACTACTCAGATGGAGCCAAATAGACTATTCAACAGCCAAGTCCAAATCTGAACGAAGCCCAGTCCCTAACTGGGAAACTTCACTTAGACATGGAGAGGCATTTAAAAGCCACTATGGAAATCATCAAGGAAAGCGTTCATGTGTGAATCAGGCCAGATATTGCCAAACATGGAAAAGTAAGTCAGCTGGAGCTATCTGATAAAGCCTTTGAGCAGACATTCTTGGATTTTGCAATATTCCTAATATTGCTCCAATTTATTTCTCAAAGAGTTGCAATACTCTAGAAAATTTCCTCCCAATTAGTTTTAATTTATGTAGAATTTATAAAGTTGAGTGCATGCTAGAAGAATGCCATTTAGTGTGTGTTGGGGGGGGGTGGAATAGACAAATTGTGAAATAAAATAAAAGAAGAGGGTATTTCTAGACCCTGTTTGTGAGCTCGGTATAATGACACTCCAAACCTGCGAACTTTGTGACAACCTCAGCCCCCGTGCGGCTCTGACAGGAACCTCGGGTGCTGAGAGCGCTGGCGGCGGCGGGCCCTGGGACCTGGGCCGCGAGCCGAGGTGGCGCCCTTCTCGCCACAGTACGGTATCTTGAGCTGGTTTCCTCTTGCTCCCACCCCTGCCATCTTGCCAGGGGCCCACCCACGCAAGCCAAGCCCTGTTTCTGTGTGTGTGCGGGGGGGGGGGGTCTTCGTCCTCAGTGTTTCTCCCTCGTCTTCAACACCCTGCGGACTCACGCGTGCGTGCGGACTGAGGTGCAGGCTCACTCCCTGCCATCTGGAAGCCAATTGTCCCAGCACTGTCTGTTGAAAAGACTTTCCTTTTCACATTGAGTTGCCATGACACCTTTTTAAAAAACAAACTCAATTAATTCTCTTTTTGCATCTTATTTCCGGATTCTTTATTAGGGCTTTATGGCCTTATCTGCTCATCAATATTACTTTGTGGATTATTGTAGATTTATAGTAAAACCTAAAATCATGCATGTAACTCCTCTAATTTGTCCTTTTTAAAGATTGTTCGGCTACTCTAGATCATTTGCATTTCCATGTAACTTTCAGGAACCATTTATCAATTTGTACCAAAAAAAAAAAAAAAAAAGGTCTTCTGGGACCGTGAGTGGGGCTGGTTTGACTCTGTACTTAAATCTGGGACAACGCTGACATCCTGACGGCTCTCAGTGTGTGAATGCGTAAACGTGGTGCATCTCTCCATCTATGCAGCTCTTTCTTAATTTCTCAAAATAACGTTTTGTAGTTTCCATGTAGAATTCTTCGGAAGCTCCTTAAGACATAAACATGTAAGACATGGGCCCTGTTCTAGGGCTGCGGGGGGTCTGACAGCAGAGAGAGGCCTGAGTTTGGACGGGAGTGGGAGCACTTTAAGTCAGGTCGTCATTCACAGGGGAGTAGTGGGTCCCTCCGGCTGCTGTGTGGATTTGGCCGCACAGGCTGTCTCGGTCGTTCCTCAAACGCATGTCAAGCGTCGGCCCTGTGCCCACACCCGGGAATATAGGGTGGGGCAAGCGCAGGTTTACAACTGTGAGCACGCAAAACGCCAGCTTTGTTCTTGTGTTATTATTTATTAATTACCGTGTTATGTTCCCTACGAACAACTGTATACTGTGTTCCCACCGCATGTCACGCTAACCCAGGTGCAGTCCCACAGGGAAGGAGCTCAATATGGATGATAATTAAACACCATCCGACTCCCCTTCTGGGCCAGGTGTCTTCTACCTCCCATGTTTCCTCACTTACTCTGCTGGACCCCAAAGCAAGACCATAAAGCAGGCCCATTTTACAGAGGCAGTTCGGGGAGGCTGAATAACTGGGACAAAGGCCCCCGTGGATCAGCAGAAGAGCCCCAAACCCTGCCCTACCCGGAGGACTCGGCTGGGACAGAGCTCTGTGGAAACTGAGCTATATAAGATGCCACGGAAGGCTCTAGAATCACTTCCTTTTTTAAACACCCTCCCTGCCTTGCCTCTGAAATGAGAACAGAATCATGGCCCAGACACTTCCCTTTTGGTGCGCGTTCTCCGATCACTGTTCCCAAAGCCCCAGGGGCTCTGGGACCTACTATGGAACACTAAAAAACACTCACAAAATAACTAAATGTGTGATTTTGCCCCAGCCAGAAGTTATTTTAATAGAATCTGGTATAGACCAATGGAAGTAGACGTTAACAGCTTAAAGCAAAAGTTGTGGGAGATGACATAATCGACAAAGTTTGTGTGTGCATGTGTGTGCGTGTGCGTGTGTGTGTGTGTGTGTGTGTGAGGGAGCGAGCGGCCACCTAGCTCTGCCTTCAGGGGAACCGTGTCAGGATCTCTGAATTATCGGGCCCCAGAGGAAGGGGTTTCAAGACCACTTGGATGATGTCTGATTATTTTGTTCAAGGGGGGTTTCCTGGAAGGGGAAGGATGGCCCCCGTGACAGCCCAGCACAGCAGGGCAGGGGGCCTCCCCTCCACGGCGCAGCGCTCCACGTCGCTGCTCAGCTTTCGCGGTCCCCGCTGGGGGCCTGGAGCCATGGCTGGAGGAGGTCCAGCCCAGGGGGAGTCTGAGTTCATTCAAGGTTCTGGGCTGGAAATCTCAGGCAGCAACGTCGGAGGGCAGACTTAGATCTAATTATGGGATGCTAAGCATTGTAGCACTTGGCATGAACCCACTGTTTCTTTTAGAAACTTGGAGATTGGAGAGTTTGGGATAATAACAATAATAATAATGATAATAATAGTCACTGTGGTAGTGACAAAAGCAGCTGACATTGCGGAGAGCTGGAAGCAGCGGGTGGAAAAGACATGACTCCAGCATCACGCACTTGCCGTCTAGCAGAGGCTGCCACACGGGGAACAGTTCTCACAATAACCCTACGACGCAGGTGTTATTCTTACACCTGTTTTACCCATAAGGGGCTGGGCCTCAGAGAGGTCCGGAATGCGCCCACACCACACAGCACGTGATGGGGGCGCTGCACTTGAAGCCCCTGCCTGGTGGTGCGAGCCAAGTGCAGGCTGAGAGCGCAGAGCCGCCCGCCGAGTCTCCTGGGAGCTCATTCTCCAGGAGCGACTGAGCTGTGGCTTCCTGACGCAGCTTAGCTCAGCCCTTAGAAGGACCAGAGAACAGTGCGTTTGTTTCTTTCTTTTTAAGCAATCTATTCTTTTAAAAAAAGTCATATCCACAAGCAAAAAGAGCCCTGGGAATAAAGCAGTTTGAGGTCAGGGCTCACGGCCACCCACCAGCCAGTGAAGAGGAACCTCCCGAGGTTCCCCTGCAGATAATGGCAGGCTGGCCCCTGCGGAGGGAGGTGGCTGCCTGCAGAGGTGTCTACAGGGGGCAGCCTGCCAGGGCCACTGACAGGCACCTCCGCCCCCTCCCCCCCACCCCCCCACCCCGCCGCTTCTCCCACCCGGCACCCTGCACCCCTTCTCCCACCAGGAAGCCAGCCAGGGGAGAGTCTGCGAAACAAAACCGCCATTGTTTCCAGGAGCTGCGTTCAGGAAAAACAACAGGTTTTTCCACTTTGGGGCCTTTATAGATTTAGATACACTGCGTGCTTTCTCCTCCACATGCAGAAAGTCGTGGTCTTTGTTCATTTAGGGAGGAAACACAGGACTCTGGAGGCCTGGTCCCTCAACTGTCCCAGGGCCGCAACTGCAGGGGACCCTCCTGCCTCCAAAGAGCCCTGCTCCCCAGACCCTCAGAACGATCCCAGGACCCCTGCTTCCCATGGCCTCCAGGATTTCAGCCACTCTTTCAGCACCATGCCCCCCCCACCACCTTTCTCCCCGTCTCCCATCACTCGCTCACACCCAGCTCCCCGGGGGCCCCAGCACGTGCCCCCTGTGTGAAGTGCCCTCCCAAACTCTGCCTCCTCAAGTGCCTTCCCCTCCATCTGTAGAGATGAGTGCCCTCACCCTGAACCCCACAGTCCTAAGGATTCATGATGACTAAAAGTAACCCGGTGTCCTGGAACAGAAAAGGACTTTAGGGGGAATCTAAGGAAATCTGAATAAACAATGGCCTTCGGTCAATAATAATGTGTCAATATTAACTTATTAGTTGTAACAAATGGACCACGCTAATGTAGGACAGTAACAGTAAGGGAACTAGGGGTGGAGCATATGGGACCTCTCTGCACTGTCTTACAATTTTAGTGAAAATGTGAAAGTGTTGTAAAGTGAAAAGTTTATTTGAAAAACATTTGACTAAGTGAAGGAATGGACATTTATATGACAGGGTACATATCAGTTGTGCCAACAGCCTTGGACGTAGAAGGTTCTCGATACGTGTTTGCTCTTATAACCTGGTCGTAATTGTATTTCTGATCGTTGGCACCATTGTGTTCCCATTTTCCCAGCTCCCCTGGTGCTCAGTTTCACACTCAGCATCTCCGACTCTTCCCTGCGCCAGATCACCCCAAACCACGGGGCCGAAGAGCAGGAGGGTTGGAGGGGGCTTGGGTCCGGGGCGGGTAAGGAACTGGCCCTGCATGTCCTCGGGCTGGCCGAGGGTGCTGCCAATGGACCTGGGGCCCCTCCAGCTCTGATGAACTCTGGCTCTCAGCAAAACCCAGCTGCAGTGGCGTGCTTTCAGGAAGGACATGTAGCCAAAGCGTCGGGGTTCGAGCCGTCTGTCCTGGGGCCCATCTGGTTCCGAACCTCACACCGGAGACTGTCTGAAACGGCACGCACCAGCTTGCACGGTACATGGGCTGCTGTGTTTCCCGCTGGAAGGACACCCCTCTCGAAGCAGGCGGGGGAGGACAGGAGGCGGCAGGGGGGCGCCGGCACTACTGCATTCAGGGGCTGATGCTTTCAGCTGATGATCAGGAGTCAAAACCCGCGCCTCCTCCCACACTTACTTAGGGTGGCACACTCATGGGGCAGGCCCCTCTCCACCCCTTGACCCTTCCTGGAAAACCAGCGCCCTGCCACTCAGAGGAGCGATCCCTGTTTTTTGACAAATTCGTTGGAATTGAGATAGAGCAGAGAGACTGTGATCTTCAAAAAAAAAAAAAAAACCTTGATTTTTGACATTTTTCTTCTCAATAACATACAGTGGCCACTGTTTACTATGATGCGGAGCTAAATGCCATCTTTTCCCTCCTCCATTAGCAAACCCCAGACTTGCCTGTGATGGCCCCGGAGCTATCAGGTCCTCTCTCTGGACCTGTGAGTGTGATCATGTAAGAAAAAAAGGTCTTTGCAGGCATGGTTGGGTTAAGGGTCCTGAAGGGGTCCCTTGTAAGGAGACAGAGAGAGTTGAGATGCAAACAGAGGAGAAGGCCCTGAGCACAGAGGAAAGCTGGAGTGATGTGGCCACAAGCCAAGGCCTGCCTGCAGCCTGCAGGGGCAGGAAGCAACGAATCTGAAAATGGTGAACGAATCTGAAGATTCAGCTGAAAATGGTGGCCTGGGGCCAGCCCTCGGACTGTCCCCTGCCCACAGGGGCGTCCTGTCTGTAAGCTGGGAGGGTTTCTGGAGAGGTCGGAGCATGCCGTGGCCTAGGGGCTAATCCAGTTCTCATGCATAATGGGCAGGGAAGGGGCACGGGTGGGCCTCTCAGGGGCTGTGACAGTTGAGAGGATGGGGGTGAAGGGAGCCTCAGTCCAGGGAGCAGGGAGTCCAGAAAGGTCAATGCTACACGGGGGCTCCTTTTGCCTCATGGGGATAGCCCTGGGCCTGCCTTGCACTTCCGCCTACCAGCACCCTCCCCTCTCCCCCTGTGGCAGCCTTCACCTCCTCCCTCCACCCCATTTTTGGGCCAGGGAGGCTCATGACTCATGGTTATGGGCATGAGTGTGTGACCACCATCCCCATAGGTGGTCTTTCTCACAAGCCCTCAGGTGAGAGACAAGATGCCAGAGGCCACAGCGCTTGTCTGAGGTCCCAGAGCTCGACCTCTCACCTCACGCATGAGTTACAGACATTTGGGGCTGACCCTGTCCCTCCCACAAATGACCTGCTGCAGGTCACCTCAAGTCCTTGACCTTGTGAAATTATAAACCTGCCATGTGGGATGGAGGCCTGGTGCTGCCTAAGTCCAGACTACAGTCCTGGCCTTGGAACTGATTTCGACAGAATTGAAAGCACAGAGGAGTAAAGTTAACCAGCAAATCCACCGTCTACAGGCTGTCCTCCCCCAGACCTCTGTGGGTCCTGCTCGTCAAGGGTCCCCATCGGGGAGCAAGTCGGGGACGGGGCTGGGGGGTGCTGCCTGCAGATGATGTGCCGTTCGTGGGGGCTGTGGAAGTGAGCAGGGAGCACAGGGAATGAAGAAATCCGTCAGATCTTCAGGATGGCACCACTTTCTTGGAGGTTCCCAGCTGGCTAGGAGGAGGCTTTTGTGGAGGCCTCTGAAGTCAGTGGGTATGTAAGGGTTCCATTGTGCTCTCCGAGCCAGGGGAAGGCCTCACAGCCTGAGAGAACCAGAACCACAGAACAGAAGCCAACATGCAGACTCTGGCCTGAAACACACGAGTCGGCCACTCATTCCAACCAGCCTCCGGAGTCTCCAGGCTTGTCTGTAGCTTCCGCAGGCGCATCGCAGACACCAGGCTGGGTGACCTCAGCGCTGTGCCAGTAATTCCAACCACACGCAGCTGCCCACCCTCACATTATCTTGGATCCTGTAGGCTGTTTCTGCCCCAAACCACACTCGGCTTTGTTTAAGGAGTCGGAATCTTGGGATTGTGGGAATCAGATGGAGGAGGCCTTTTCCATTCCTGGTGGTAACAGAATGGAAATCTGGGCTGGAAGTAAAACAACCTGAAATAACAAAAGGACTGGACGTGTTGCAGAGGCTCTTGGAGACAACGTTACATGGAGGGGATGGGGGCACTCAGAAGGGCCAAGGGGCTGGGCACTTGGGAGATGGGCACACATTTTAGGGGGCTGGAGGGGGCTGTACCTCAAACTCAAATGGCTGGTGAGTGGCTGGCCTTTCACGGGGACAGGGGGAACAGACCCCATCCTGAGCTGCAGCTTGAAGCCAAGTTCCCACACAGGATTTAGGGAAATGTACCCCTTCCCAGTAGCTGTCCAGGGTTCAGTGCAGAACTTGTGTTCTGGAAAAGGCAGCCGTGAGCCTGGAGGGGTGCCTCCTGGGAGCAGGAGCTCTCTGTCGGGGCCCTGGATCCCCAGACTGGGGACATGAGCAGCCAGGCTCCCCAAGTGGTGAAGAAGGGCAGGGAAGAAGCTTCTCTGAGTTCTAAACACTCTTAGTGGATCAAAGATTCTCATAAACGAAGGCCTAAGTGCTTATAAGGAAACTCTTGAAGGTTTATCTTGGGAAATCATTCAAAGCACAATAAAACAGAGACTTCTGGCAAAAAAAGAAAAAAAAGATTTGCATTGCGTGGTTGGTATGACCAGCACAAAGTGCCCTGGTGGCCAGGCTCTGACTCAGAAGATCTCAGTCTGGAGCGGGTTTCATCAGAGACAGCTGGAGCATTGCTCGCCACGAAAACAAAGGTACAGTCTCCGAAGGGAAGCAAGACCTGTGAAAATCCCGCCCTCCCACATGAGAAGAAGCATCGAGACTATGTAAGGGCTACGTCTTCACAGGACTTGTGTTAGAGTTCGTGTCAGACGATGGGCTGTTCTGTTTCCCCCGAATTCGCAGAGATTTGGGATCCTCAGCACATCTCCACCGCACTGATCGGGACCCTGCCAGCCATCGGGCCATGGCATGGGAGGCGAGTCGGGACTCAGTGGCTGAGTCACAGGAATTACACACCTGTCACTGGAGAGAAGCTGCTAGATCCGCCCCCCGACCTCGACACCCCATGAGGCAGAAAGTCCTGCAGAATTAGGAATGCCTGCTCATGTGTCTGCCCAGAGGGGCGGCACTCGGCCTGGGTCCAACTCTAAGAGTTGCCTGAGCAGAGGGACCTTTTGGGCCATTGTGTGGAGGATGTCAATTCAGCAACGCAATGGGCATGGTGGGCAGGTGAGAGCCCAACCACGTGAGCAGAGACGTCTCTGTGATGTCTCCGTGTCCCCAAGGAGCTTGGGACTCTGGTGATGTCGGCAGCTGGGAGTCACTTAAGAGCCAGGGGAAGAAGTGGACGGCTTAAAAACTACCTCCCAGGAGCAGGTCTGGAACCTGTCACAGAGCCTGTCCCCCGTCCAGCAGGAGGAGCAGACTGACACCAGGTGTGGTCCTACGTGCAGGAGGCTGGAACAAGGTGGGAGGAAGGCCCCAAGGACAGGTCCCAGGGCTCCTGGCCTCAGGCAAGTGCCTTCTGCAGGGAGCCTGGCGGAGCTCAGACAGGCAGGCCTTCCTGCCTCTGGCAGGACCCCAACACCCTTCCCATCCAGGGAAGTCATGGCCACGAGACTTGGCCGGGGAGTGCTTGGGGAAAGTTCTGGACCTTAGTCAAACAGGAAACCAAGCCATGCTCAGCGGCTTCCTCAGAAGTTCTCCTGAGTTTTTCACTCTGGATGTTTCATTGGTTTGTCAACATGAGGGGCGATGACTTTCTCCAGAGGGTGACCCGGGTGGGCCCTCCCCATTCCCATCTTCTGCAGTGAAGTGAGATCGCCATGACTGGGGGAGGCCGCCGCTCCTGCGGGAGGAGGGGCTGTGGGGCGCAGGCCTGGCACTCCCGGCTATACACCGTGGTAGGAGGACCAGCACGCCCTGGGAGGGGTGCACCAGGGGAGGCCAGGCCCCTCCTGGGCCTTCCTGGCCCCCAGGGAGCCTCCAGTCCCCACCAGCCTCCCATCTGAAGCCCTGGCAGCAGGGGTTTGTCGACCAGGGGCCTCTCTGGCTCTGGTTCAGCCACTTTAGGACATCTCACTTGCCCTCACTACCCAGGGTGGTCCCACCAGTCAGGGGACCCCCGGGTCCTTTTGTTTCCCAGGTAGAGTTTGTCCCTCCACCTCCATCTCCAAGCTCTTGCTCATCCTACTCCTTCTAGAACTCAGTGCCCAGCTTTGCCTTGGCCTCGGATCGCCTAACCAAGCCAGCTCCCAGTCTTGGACCCTCGCCTCCACACATCAGTGTTTCCACCATGCTCACCGGGCTGCATTTTCAGTGTATTTTGGGAAGTGGGTGCCCCACAAACCTTCTGGGTGCAGGTGATGTAAGCCATGCCTTCTCCTCCTCCTCCTTCCTCCCTTTCTCATCAGGGGCAGAGACAGAGTGGACCTTTCTGTCTAGCCGAGACAGAACTTCTCTCCCCTGCAAGGCTTTTGGAACCCCAATACTGACCACTCAGAAGTACTAGGGTCAAAGAGGCAGGGAAGGGTGGAGAGAGACTACACATTTCAGCAGCTACCACATCACCTCTGACCCTGCATGGGACACTTCAGGCCGACTCTGTTTTGGATTCCAATGGGGTGATAAGGAGCTGCCCTCCTGATGAGCCGTCCCTCCCCACTGGGGTCTGGAAGCACCCCATGTCTCCCTTGTGCGGCTGAGTCACTGCTCGCTCCTCCAGCAACCACCGCGTGACTTCGCAGGGTTTGGCTCTGAGACCCAATATTCTCCCAAGAGAGAGAAAACCAACCCAAGGAAAAGCATCCAAGTAATTGGGGAGCATACTGGGTACACCCCTGAACTCTTGCATTACCCTGGTGCTCTGGGGAGACACCCCATTGCCCACCCACCTGCCAGGAGACCAGCCCCAGGAGACTCTCTGAGGGAAGTGGGAGCACTGCTTGAGCTCAGCTCCTCTGGGCCTCAGTATTCCCATCTGTGAAGTGGGGCGATGAAACCCACTGCCATCACATGCAATGGGAGGGAGGTGAGTCCCCGGGTGTGCCTGCGGCCTAGCTGGGTGCACTGCCACCTGCTTCTTCTCTTTCTGCACTGAATCCAGACTCGCAGAGGCACTTTCACTTGCTTTGCTTTGGACAAAGTCCAACATGCTGATCTGACCAACCGTGGTTTGCTCGAAGCTGCTCCTGTTGGGTCCTGACTTGCCTGGTCAGTGTCCCTCCCCCAGGATGGGTCGGCCACTTTCCCCAGTCGGCCAGACCTCCGCATGTGCCCCTGTCTAGGCTGTCTTTTCTATAACAAGGTGCTGGCCACCTTTGCGTCCCATAGGATGACGGCCTCCCCCTACTGACAACTCAGGTGTCCTTGGCAAACCTTGGCCTACGCAGAATCGTCCACTCGTGGCTTCTCGGCAGCATTTGAGGCCAGTGGGTCAGCCAGGAGTGATGCACATAATGAGGACATGGTGGCCATTGGTGAGGGTCACCATTCTCACTGGCCACAGCAAGGCTGATGCCCCTGGAGCAGTGCAACCAGGCAGCCCGGGAAGCAGAGAACACCAGCAGCTTCCAGTGGCCAAGCTCTCCATCCCCAGGCTCTGTGCCCAGGAGCATCTGTTCCTGGAGGGTGACATTGGCCCTTCATGGGTACAAGGCTCGGAGAAGCACACTGATTTCCCTAAGGACACACAGCCCGGAGGAACACAGTGATGGAGGTGTTTTCTCACCCCCTGCTCTGGGGCCCTTCAATGACAGTCCACCATCTCATCCATACACAAAGACTGGGCGCCTATGGCACACCAGCCACCAGGAGTGCGGGCCATGGAGCGTGTGAGGAGCAAGCCGGGCCTCATGGACTGGTGAACAGAGTGGCTCTTTGGGCAGCCTGGTCAAGAAGAGAGACGTGGGAGTGAATGGACTGAGGTGGTATTGCCAGAGCTCATGTGGCAGGAAGGGGACCGCTGTCTCGGAAATCAGGCATGGGGCAGTAAGTGCTGGAGCCTGGCGCTGTACTCCAGGTGCCCCGGGTCACCCTGCGAGAGGACTTGGGGGCCTCCCACCAGGGTCAGGCCCACCGTGGGCACAGAGAGGCACTTGGTCAGTGTTTGAGAGATGTAGGGATGAGATGCGGGGTTCAGGGGGGCTCCACATCCATCCCTCTGTGGGCACGCTGCGTGGCGGGGTGCCTCCACGGGGGCTCTTCACTGCATGGTGCGCACCGAGTGGGTGCCCCTCCCAGCAGGGCAAGGACAGGACGGGAGGGCTCCTGTCAGCGGGTTGACTTATCCAAGTCTGTGAAGACGGCTGCACTCAGAGCCATCTGGGGCAGAAGGAAGCAAATCAGCTGTTCTTTTGACTCCTGGGCGTCTTCTGCTTTGTTCATAGTGCAGGCTTTCTCCAGAGTGTACAGTCTTTGCATTTGTGTTTCACTTGCTTCCCTTCTTCCAAGGAACTCTCAAAAATTAAAGATGCGCTTTCATGGTAGACCCATCTGAGAGTTACTGAAAGTGAAATTGCCCCACAGAACTGCCCCTCTCCTTCCTTTTCCTTCAGCAGTTTTGTTGGGGTGTCATTCACATACCGCAAAACTCACTCACTGTAGGGGTACAATCCACGTTAAGTCCATGTATGGAGTTATATCACCATTGGCACAGTGCAGCCCTAAAACATCTCCATCACCCCAGAAAGTGTCCCTCCACCCGGCGGCAGTCAGTCCCGGCTCCCAGCCCAGCCTCAGGCAACCACTGCTCCGATTCCTGTCTCTAGAGAGCTGCCTCTTCTGGAAATTTGACAGAAACGGAACCATAGAGCATGCGGTTTTTAAAATGTACCTCCTTTCACCTAGCATAATATACTTGCAGTCCATCCATTTTGTAGCTGTGTCAGAAGCTCGTTCTCTGTTACTGTGAGTTGTATTCCAGTGCACTCACACCACATTTGGTTCATCCATCCACCAGTCAGCGGACATTTGGGTGCCATGAACGTTTCGGGGCTCTCACAGATAATGTTGCCGTGAACATCTGCATGCAGGTTTCCATGCGGACAGGTTTCAGTCGGCTCGAGGGGATTACTAGGGGTGAAATGGGGGAGTCTCTGTCTACCCTTTAACATACCACCAGACTGCAAAGCTCTGCCCCATCTTGACGCCGCCATGGGTGCAGAGCCCCAGTGTGTCCGTGGCCTCGTCAGCTCCCTCCCATGTGGCCCGTGTGGCCTGTGTGGCCTGTCCCTGCGACGGAAGCTGTCCCAGCAGACGTGAGCCGCAATCTCTCGATGGTTTAATTTGCACTTCCCCGACGGTTAAAAAACCTTTTCATTTGCCATTCGTACGTCTGCTTTGGCAAAATACCTGTCCAAGTCTTTGCCCTTCTTTTAAAAATGAACTTCCTATCTGGGAAGAGTTTTCGATCCATAGGAAAGTCACAGCAATGGCACAGAGCGTTCCTGAGCACCCCTCACTGGGCTTCCGCCATTGCTGACATCTCACATCGGCGTGGTGCCGCCACCAAAGCTCAGGAACGACGTCGGTGCGTTCAGGATGAGCTACGTGCTGCACTTCACTCAGATGTCAGTAGGTTTTCCACAAATGTCTCTTCTTCCGCTCCAGGATGCTATCCATGATACCATGTTACGTTTAGTCTCCTCGGCCTCTTCTGTGCTGGGACAGTTTCTCAGGCTCCCCTGGTTTTTACGACCTTGATAGTTGTGAGGAAAACTGGTCAGGCATTCGGTCGAATGCCCCTCAGTTTGAGTGTGTCCGATGTTTTCCCGATGGTTAGACTGAGATTATGGGGTTTGGGAAGAACCCACAGAGGCCAAGTGCTCCATGCTTCCCCACCCCTCCCCATACAGAGGGTACACTCTGTAACCATGGCTATCACTGTTGATGTTGACCTTGATCACTGGCTGAAGTTGAGTTGCCAGGTTTGTCTACCTTAAACTGCTCTATTTTTAGAGGCAAGTCACTAAATCTAGGCCACCTTCAATACTGAGGAACAGGAGAGGTTAAGGTCCACCTCCTAAAGGGACGGTACCTACATAAGTCATTTGAAATTGTTTGTGTAGGAGATGTGTCTCTTCTCCCCTGTGTAGTTAGGTATTCGTTCATTTATTCCTCTCAGTGCAAACCCATGATATTGACTTTGCACGCTGGGCCCTAACCCCATGTCCTCCATGTTGTTGCTCGGGTGTTTCAGCTTGGGCCAGCAGGCACTCCTTCAGGCTGGCCCCTGCGTCCCCGTGACACACCCATCCTTTTACTCTTTGGGCACTTTTTTACTTTTTGATGCTACAAGATACTCCAGGCTCATCTCGGCTATTTGCTGACCCAGCCCTAGGGCCAGCTGTTTCCCCAGGAAGCCCTGGTCCCTTTATTGGAGATGGCATTAGAAACCAAGGTCTGGGCATCAGGTGTGCCACTTGCTATGGATGTCGCTCTCTGTCCACCTACTGAGCAGATGGAGCCAGGGAGCCTATAGACTCACAGGAGCGTCCAACCTGTGGCTCCTGGGCTGCGTGCAGGATGGCTGTGAATGCGGCTCGACGCAAAGCCGTAGATTTGCTTAAAATATTATGAGATTTTTTTGTGAGTACGTGTTGCAATGCACTTAATGTGTGACCCAAGACAATTCTTCTTCTTCCAGTGTGGCGCAGAGACCCCAAAAGGTTGGACACTAGAGAATATATGTGTGTACTAGCTCGTGTATACACACAGATCTGCAAGTATTTCTTTATCTATCCATCTGTGTCTATCTATCTATCTATCTATCTATCATCTATCTATTTATATCTATCTATCTATCTGTATCTATTTATAAAACTAAACGTGAGCTTATGCTGATGTCCTTGACTAGCCCAGCACCACATGGATCATCCTTGCTCATGTGCAACCTCCCATTCCAACAGAGAGACACGTGGCTCCACTGTCCCCCATTTGTTTCCTCATTTTCTCAACTCCCCTGTCCACGTAAAACAGTTTGAAAACTAACCTGTCTCCCCATGGGATGCAAGTCCACCAGCTAAAGTCTGGATGTGCAGGTAACTCTTCCATCTGTTAGTGCCCAGCCCAAGCCCCATTTCCCAAAGTTACTTAGGTCAGCTCCTTTCCCCAGTGAGGTGGTGTCAATATTTGCAATACAATTAGATTCTCTGGTCGCAGTCTGTGTCCATCCTGGCATCTCCCACCATGCGGACTGGTTTATTTTTAATTAGCATGCAGTAAAGTTCACTCTTTGTGGCATGAAGTTAGTATCTCTGGGACATAAATACTTGGACACCTGGAAGCACTACCCCAGTGCCATTGCATCCACCTAGACATCTTCCATGTGTGTCTTGTAATCGGCCACTGGCATCTGTCCCAGCCCCAGGCAATCACTGACCTGATTTCTGTGCCTATAGTTTTGCCTTTTCCAGATGTCACAGAAATGGAGTCATATAATGTGTAGCATTTTGGGTCTGGTGTCTTTCACTGATCAAATGAATCAAATTGCATTTAAGATTCATCCATGATGTTGTGAATCAATAGCGTGTTCCTTTTTATCGCTGGGTACTATACCATCATAAGTGTGCACCAAGCTCGTTTCTCCATAAACCTCTTGTAGAACATCTTGGTTGCTTCTAGTTTGGGGTAATTAGGCATAAAGCTGCTATAAACATTCACACACAAGTTTTTGTGTGAACATATTTTCAGCTCATTTGATTAAATACCTAGCAATACAGCTGCTGGGTTGAACGGTATGTCTATGCTTAGCTTTCTAAGAAACTCTTCCAAAATGACTGTACCATTTTGCATTCCCATGAGCAGTGGAAGAGAGCTCCTGCTGCTCCACATTCTTGCCAACATTTGGTGTTATCGGTTTCTTGGATTTCAGCCATTCTGATGGGTATACAGAGGTAGCTCTGTGTTTCAATCTCCATTTCCCTGCTAACAAATGATGAGTGCCTTTTCATATGCCTATTTGCCATCCGTGTATTTTCTTTAGTGATGTGTTCAGATCGTTTGCCAATTTTTAAATTAGCTTGTTTATTTTCTTGTGAAGTGTTCTTTATACATTCTAGATATGAGTCCTTTATCAGAAACATGATTTACAAACATTTTCCCTTGGTATGTGACTTATCTTTTCATTCTCTTAACACTGACTTTTACAGAGAAAATTTAAAAATTTTGATACAACCCATCAGGTTTTTTTTCTTTCATGAATCATGATTTGGGTGTTGAATCTAAAAACCCTTTGGCAATGTAAAGTTCAAGCAGAATTTCTCCCAAGGTTTTTTTCTACAAGTTTCTACCTTGCATTATACATTTAGGTGTATGACCCATTTTAAATGGGCTTTGCAACTTTGCCAAAATATGTTGACTATATATTGTGTGGCCCTATTTCCAACCTCTATTCTATTCCATTGATCTCTGTATCTATCCCTTTGCCAAAACTGCACTGTCTTTGTTGCTGTAGATCTGCAGCTTAGTATAAGTTAACTTGCATTTCATTTGTTAGGAATGAGGGTGAGCATCTTATTACGTGTTTGGGAGCCCTTTTCCTTAACAGTCTGTTCTCATCCTTTACCTGCTTTTCCATGCCTGGTGTTTCTCTTGATTCTAGGAGCTTGTATGTGCATTAAAGGAATACC
This sequence comes from Glossophaga mutica, assembly GCA_039655065.1. Classification (NCBI taxonomy): domain Eukaryota; kingdom Metazoa; phylum Chordata; class Mammalia; order Chiroptera; family Phyllostomidae; genus Glossophaga; species Glossophaga mutica. The sequence continues at coordinate 31,181,518 of CM077315.1, forward strand.
TGTTATCTTTAGACTCAGGTCAGTTCATCGGCCCTTTATGAGGCCCTATTTCTATTACTATACCCACAGTAAGGTCACAGGAGCTCAGTGTCATGTGTTTGCTCAGCCAGCCAGTGAAACATGTGGCATGCAGGGGTGGGGTGGAGGAGGGCGTCCACTTTGCAAAGAACACAGAGTGTGCTGACCTGCTCTCTCCAGGCAGAAGCTTTTAAACACGGCATGTCATTTATAAAAGCTGGCCAGGGCACCAAAACATGGACGGTGCTGCCCTTGTGCCACCACAGGAAAGTGGTGGCTGCATCCATGTCTGCCCTCTCCACCCACCTCTGCCAAGATGCTGCAGGGCCAGACAGCAGAAGCCTGAGCGTGCCTTGGGTGAAGAAGCAAGGGAGATAGCACTGTGGATTCCAGGCCAACTGTGGCACGGGGCCTGCCACTGAGGTGAGCACAGGGACTGACAGGAAGCAGGAGCATCTTGCTTTTGGGGCACCAGCACAGCCCGCGGGGCCGTGACCACTGGAGGCATCTGTCAGGTGACAGCAGCATGACAGACATGTTTTCTCAAAGACTCAGAAGTGACAGGGATTGGTGTGATACCACATCCACCCCAGCAACTGGGCTAAGGGGCTCCCGCAGGGAATTCTGAGGCAAGTCGAGCAAGGCTGGGAGCTGGTGCTGCCCCACCACCCACCCAGCCCCCACTGTGCCCACACAACCCCTCCTGTGAGGCCACCTGCCAGATCCGGGACTTCACCCCCACCATGCTGGCCCCCACCAGCTCTTGTGGCACAGCCACATCAGCTCTGGGGGGGGCCCTCAGACCCTCCAGACTAACTAGGGAAAGCCAGCAGAGGAAGTGGCAGTGGCAAATAATTGTACTAACTTTTTAAAGCAAAGTGACCACTGGGTTTCAGGACAGCTTGACCAAGGGGCGAGAGAGGTGGGGAGAAAATAAATGGCACCAAAATTGGGAATCACCTCACTCGTCCAGGACTGACATGCTCTCTGTGTGGCCCTGTATCTTGGCTGCTGGGTGTCCCAGTTCCATTGCCTCCAAACAGAAGGGTAGGTGTGGGTCATCCTATCTTTGGGGGGAAGCTTTGGGGCCTGCTGGAAAAGAGAAGGCACCTCACCATGTGTTGGACACAGAGGATAGTCTGGTGTGGTCTGTGGAGGGGGCTCCGGCCGCCATGGATGAGAAAAAGTCTACCAAGATATGATCTGCTTGGGGAGGAGAGGTGGCTGATCTCTCAAAGGAGAATGGCCAAGAGCTTTTTCCTCAATGGCTTTTATTAGGTTCATTTTACACAGGAATACAGGTAAAGTTCATTAATCATTGTAGGCAGCAAGGATCAAACAATAGATAACCTACAAAGAACTCTGAGGGCTTATTCTGAGTCAGGGTCTGTCAGCTAAGGGGCTACAAAACCTTGGGAAACAAACTCATTTCCTGCTTGGACCCTTAACATTTAATTGAGAGCATTCTTAGCAAAGCAGGTTTCATAGGATTTTACATATTCTTTCTTAGGCCTGATCACCCGGGGAACCTGCCCTTTCCAGCACAGAACTGCACTGCCCTCTCTCATTGCTTCAGGCTTAAGTGGAGCAGGGGAAGGCAGGAAGCCAAGAGATTAGAATGAGACTTCTCACAGACAGAATGAGGACTCAAGCTACGTCAGGATAGCCTAGGGGCGAGGGTCCATCACCACCTTTTGCTGTAGCCCCCCAAGTCCTTCCTTGAGGGCCTCCCATATGATCGTGCCTGTCTTAGGTGACCCCTCCCTTGAGAGATCTTCCCCATCATTGGCTAACCGACCAAGCATTCGGGGCCAGTTATGGATGAAGCAGAAGCGGTGATCCTGCCAGGGAGATAAGCTTTGTCTCCTTAGTGGCTCACAGTCCGAAGGTCGCTCACTCAGCCTTAGCCATGGAGGGGTTACAGCTCCTGAAACCAGGCAGGGTGGTTCCCAACACTGGTGCAAGCAGTAATGGAAGTCACGGGGACTCCTAAGGAGGCAGGGTCTTGGGGGTCTTGGGAGGGAGAGTGCATGACTGCCCCTGGAAAGGGCAGCCCTCAGCCACCTGCTGCCTGACCAACTCGCCTTCTGTGGAGCAGACCCAACGCCTCACTCCAAGTCTGACTTGTCTGAATTTTCCGAGTCTTGAGGCCCTGAACTTCAGGGCCTCTGTCTGGGGTCTCTGACCTTGGCAGGCTCCTGCCCAGTTTCTGGCTCTAGGGGTTGTTGCTTTTACTTTAGTTTCTTTCACTTTCCTTTCTGGGGAAGACATCCTCATATCTTCCCCAGAAAGACCCTGCTTGGCCTCTGCTACAGTTTGTTTGGCTGGGCCTTGAAGTACTTTTTAACTGTAACTTTTTGTCTTCACTCTTTGAAAGGCTGCTGTTTTGTTGGCTAATCTTTAAGGCTCTAGGTTTATTATGCTCCCCAAACAGCCTCCCTAACCCAAGGAGGAGGGTGCTGTGGCTCTCCAAGGGTCTGTTGTGCACTCTCCACCTGGTGAGGTTTGGCAAGTGTCCCCAGGCTTGAGTGGCTCCAGGTTTCATGGGATTCCCAGGAACAAAGCCCCCCGAGACCCCGCCTCTGACCCTGAGCAGTCTGCGGCAGTCGACTTAAAGTGCTGTGGTGTAGACCTTTGCCTCTCAGCAGTGCAGACCTTCTGGGGGTCGGAGCCCTCGGGGGCTCGGCTTTCCCCAAAGGGCCAGATCTCGCCTCAAGTTCGCACATGCGACAGTGGGGCTCTGGAGAGCCCTCCCTGCCTTTCAGGTCCTGTGTCTCGCTTTATTCATCCGACATGTTTCTCTGCCTGCAGAAAATGAGAAGATGAAGGTCTTGGTTAATAGGAGGCATGTGCTGACTCATCCCAGGTCTCCCTGCACAGGAGCTATCGGTCAGGCTCACACCAACCCCTGCGCGCACCCACAGGCCCCCGTCTTCCTCTGGTCACGGCCCGCTCCTCCTTCCCCTTTAGCCACCCACCCTGGCCCAGTCTGATCCCACCCCGGTACCTCTGGAGTGAGATCCGTGGCTCTCGTTACCTCAGTCAGGTGCTCCAGAACACAGAGTGGAAGCAAAGGTTATAGGCTCTTACTTTTATTTGGGGTGCAATAGGTGTACCTCCTGCTTGGGAGCCAGTCACCAGGAGCTCTGGAGCCAGGCAGGAGCCCAGCTGGTGTGACAGCTCAGTGGGCAGGGTCCCATGAGAGGGAAGACACCGCCCCTCACAGCACCTGCAGGAGAGAAAGGAGGGCAGGTGTCTGCTCAGCACCTTCACTCTTGTTTCCACTGGCTGGGTGGGCCCTGTTGGAGTGGACGCTATGCCCATCCACCAGGGCCACTCCAGAGAGCAGACTCCCAGCCCAGGGGTAGCATTTCATCCTCATTCAAAAAGCTAGGGCGACTGGGCGCTGGGGGAGAAGTGCCTGCAGAGCAGAGGCGTGTCCCTTCCCCCACCCCCGACCCTCGGGTTACACTCCCACTCCGTGCGCGGCCCCGGCCCTTCTGTGCTCCCACCTGGGGCATGCCACAGCTGCATTTCCATGCCAGGAACTCCACGCTGGATTAGGCAGGTTCTCTCATTGCACTCAACACTCACCTCGACTCATGGGTGCACAGGGACCTACGGTCTGCTGATGGGACTTCCCACTGCCCTGCACTGGGGCAGCCCCAGAGCCCTTGAGCCCAGTGGAGTCCTGTACACTGGGGAGACCAAAGCCCAAGGGGAAAGGGCCTCCCCTGTCCTACTCTGGGGCTTGCACAGACCTCCTGACCCTGGCCCACGCCCTGTCCTTGGCCCTTCCTGAGGACAGATGATTCTGCAGCTGAGATGCACAGTGCGTGAGCGCCACGAAGGCTCACAATGCCAGACCCTGCAGGCCCTGAGTGAGGCCTGAGCCCAGCAGGAAACATGTGCTGAAGGCTCTGTGATGTCCTCAGGTCAGCCAGCTCCTCGAGCCCCACAAATGCGAGCATCCCATGCCTGCAGAGTGAGCGAGAACTAGGAACAACCAAGTGCATCGGGGCCTATTCACCAGGACGGCTTCGCCAGGCCTTCACATGGCACGCTCCTGAGCCCCTCCAGATGGCCGTATTTCATCTGCCTACAGCACATGAAATAAAACACTGATCGTGACCTGATGTTTCTCCAACTGTGCCCAGATTCCAGATCTCCAAAGCAATCGCAATTGCTGTAGGGGAAGCTTCTAAGGCTACTTTTCTCTGCTTGCCATTTTTCCCTTGACTTCTCCCTCCTGCTTGTTGTTCCTGTACAGGAAGGAAAGTAAGTCTGTGTTGCTGGGCAGTCTGGGGCATGTTGCAAGACCCCCAGTCAGTGGATAACTCTGAGCCCTTCTGTCTTTGAGACCTGTGCTGTATGCTTGAGCCTTTGCTCATTTCTTCACTCTTTTATTCTGGTGTTTGGCTTGGGAACATAGAGATCCTGTCCCCTGTCCAGGGCTGGCAGCCACTCTGGAATCGTGGAGTCTGCCTATCACTCGCTGTGTGACTTGGGGCAAGTCGCTTTGCCTCTCTGAACCTCAGCATCTTTATCTATAAGATAAGGATAATAGTACAATAGAAGCTGCTTTCCGGGTTGTTAGGAGGAGTCAGTGAGACACTTTGTGGAACATTCTGGCCTCCAGCAGAACTCAGCAAGGTCAGCCACTATACCCTTCATCTTCGTTAATAATGGCCTCCGTGGAAAAGCTTCTGGGACAGGCTTGACGGAACACGTGGGAACGCAGGGACAGGCATGGCTCATCAGCACCAGGGAGGGGCAGGCGAAGGGCTCCGACAGCTCAGGGGTTGTGGAGAGTGAGTTCGCAGGAAGGGGGTCCAGCTGGGACTAGCACAGGCAGACGTGTGAGACCTGAGTGCTCCCAGCTCCTGGGGAGGGGTGTGAGTCCATAGGGGGGTCAGCCTGTGAGGGCCTTGAATGCCCCGGGAGGGCGGTTTGGACAGCACAGAAAGGAAGCCGCCTGCCATGGCGATTGGTGCCACTTCGTCTTAGCTATGTCTAAGACCAGAGCAGTGGAGTGGGGCGGGGAGCTGTGCCAGGCTCTAGACGTGGCAAATGCTCTTGAAGGTGCATGAATGAATGAATGAACGAATGAAGTTGCTAGTGAAAGCCATTTGCTGCAATTGGCATGATAGTATGTTAGGGGAAAATGACCTTCCAAGAAAGACAGTCATAGCTCTGTCCCATAAAGCATTCTCTCAATGCATAGTCGTCCAACGAAAGACCTTTATGTAGAATGGGTCTTTAAAAAAAACTCCTACGAACCAAAAGGCAAAAGACAAACACCCCAGCAGAAAAACGGACAAAAGTCTTGAACATACATTCCACAAAGGAGAAATCCAAATGGACAGTAAACATAAGAGCGTAGGAAACAATTGAGCATAGGAAAGCATGCTCGGTTTTATTAGCCATCAAGGACATGGAATTAAAACCCCCATGAGATGCGGCTGTTCATTCACCAGAAGGTGTAAGTGAAAGAAAGCCCTGGGCCAGGTCAAGTGTCCAGAGAACACGAAGCTCCCGGAAGGGATGTGCGTAGGTAGGGGAACGTAAACCAGAAAGCCATCGAGCCTTCTCTACCCACAGCCCCGCTGTTCGCTCCTGAGTGGGAATGTTCATGTGTGTTCGTGGAAGACATGGACTGGAACAGTCTTGGTAGCCCAAGCTGGAAACTACCTGAATTCAGTCAAAACTACTAGACCGAATTTATCCATCCAGTCTAGACTGGGTGGATAAATCGAGTTCACACAGCAGAATTTACACAAAAATGTGGACAACTCTTACCCATGAGAAGATGCTCGACATCACTAACCATCAGGAAAATACAAAATAAAAACCACATAGAAATGCCGAATCACACCCATTAAGATGGCTGCCATAAAAAAATAGAAAACAAGTGTCGATGAGAGTGTTGAGAAGTTAGAGCCATCGTGTACTGTTGTGGGAATATAAACTGGGAAAACAGCGAAACACTTCCTCAAAAATCTAAAAATAGAATTACCATATGGCACAGAGATCTCACTTTTGGATATACACCTAACAAAAGTGAAAGCGAGCTTCAAAAACAGACCTGCACACCCGCGCTCATAGCAATGTTTTCAATAGCTAAAAGGCATAAACAACCTAAGCGTCCATTGACGGATGAACGGATGAGCAAAGATGCGGTCTATCCCTACCATGGAATGTTACTCAACCTTTAAAAGGAAGGAAATTCTGACACGTGGCACGACATGGATGAACCTTGAGAACAGTATGCTGAGAGAGATAGACCAGTCACAAAAGACAAATATTTGATGACTCCACTAACATGAGGGACCTATAGTGGACAGATTCCTAGAGACAGAAAGGAGGACAGCGGCTGCGGGGGGCTGGGAGGAGGACCGAAGGAGAGTTGCTGCCTAACGAGGACGGTTTCAGTTCCATGAGAAGGAAAGGGTGACGGAGATGGCCGGTGGTGACGGCTGTTCAACAATGCAAACGCCCTTGACGCCATGAACTCCACACCCGAAAATAAGGCAGTAAATTCTATGTATGCATATTTTACCAACAATTAAAAATAAAAATGGGACAGATCCCATAATCATAGAGTTGAATGAAAGAAGCCGCACACTGTGATTCCACCAACAGAAGCTACCCAGCTGACCAGCCCACCTCGCTGCGAGGGTCAGGCTGCTCCCGGGCAGATCCAGGGGAAAAGGGGGCCGTGTTCTCATTCTCTATGGGGCTCCGGGTGCCAGGCGTGCTCCGTGTGTGGCAGTGCTATGTGTTCACTTTTCTGTGTGTCTGTTACACTCAGAGAAGAGTTTTAATAATACGAAAGGGCTATCTTGGAATGAAGGCCTGCAGTTTCTCGGAGGACTCACCATGGTGCCTGTAGTCACCGTGGATCACAAGAACTCCCTGAAAGCACCGGTATGGTCTGAAGGCCTGTGCTGAGGAAGGCTGGCTGAAGGGGTATCGCCAGCCCCTGTGCAAACGGCCTGGCCATGTTACAAACACATGCACACCAGCATTCTCCAATTTAAAGATTAAAAAATTAAACACACACACACACACACACACACAAATGTTCCCTAAAGAGAGAGTGAGTATGGGGAAGGGGCGGGAGTTTCTCCAGAAAGTGTGTCTGTCTCTACCTTGACATCTGTGGGCTGGAGAGATGGAGGCCAGATGTTCCCAAGGGCCACGGTGACCTGGAAACTATTCATTAGACGGCAGATGAGATAGGAGGCTGTGGTGTGTTTGGCCTCCAAAGGCAGCTATTTTTTATGTTTTGCTGACAGTCCAAATGATTCTACATAAACCAGAGTATGGAAGTAGCCAGCGAGCACCTGGAGAGGATAAACGCAAGCAGCTCCGTGAGAACACAGCTGTGACTACGAAGGCCGAGCCACCAGAGTGCTCATTTTTAAATGTGAAATATCACCAGAGGGTAGGAGAGCATCTCTGTGGGGGACCACTTCAGAGCAGTGAGGGTTCATTCAGACACTGGGGGCCAGTGAGGGCAGAGGCTCAAAGCAATCACCCAAGAACACCCTAGGAGCTCACCGTTCCTGTAGCCATCGGCGTTCCCAGCGTGGCGTTGACAGCTGGGGGTGGGGAGCCACCTCCAAGGCCTATCACACTGAGAGCTTCTCGAGTCCTCACAATTTCATTCCATCTTTGTAACAGTCCTGAAAGGGAGACACGGGTCTTTATCTTTGTGTCCTAAACGGACCAACCAAGGCTCCAAAAGAAAGGGCGGGTGCCGGCCTCCCTGGAAAATCAGCCCAGAGGCTGGGACGGGATCTGGTCTGTTGACTCTGAATTCAGCACAGTTTTTAAATAAACATTTGTCCCAGCTTTGATTCTTCCCTTCCCTAAAAGCCCGCTGGGCCTGTGGATGGGAACGGAAGTGTCCTAGTCGGCATCTGGCTTCTTGCCACTTTTGCTGTCCAGTGGATGGAGAAGAGGATGAGCAAGTTAACAGCCTGAGGACCAGCCGAGAGGCCAGACAGGGGACACAAGAGGAGAGGGGAAGGTGCCAGACCGCACACTGCTGGCTAAAGGTCCACGGTGGGACGAGGACAAGAGGGGCTGGAAAAGCAGAGATGAAGGCCCCTCAAGATGAGGGTCCCCTCCTGTGAGCCTGTGGAAGAGACCCACCCTGCCCTGCAAGGTCCCCCCCAACATGCTTCAGTCAGCCCCGTGCAGGGCAGCGAGCGATGCCCATGGTGAGGGGGCAAACGAGGTCCTCCCTCCCTCTAGTGACACCCGTCCCTCCAGGGACACCAGGCAATGACCAGCAAGAACACATTAGAATTGTACCCATTGACCTCAAAGGGGGCACATGGAGTAAGAAAAATGAGGGAGGTGTCAAGGAAACAGTGTCCTCGAACCCTCGATGGCTGTGCCTGTCGATGACTGTGGCCATGCACGTCTGATCGTCACTGCGGGACACACAGGCTGGAGGGCATGCAAGGGTTGGGGGCACAGTGAAGGTGGTCTGTGAGAAGGGGTGGGAGAGGAAGTTGCAGGCAGCGCCCTTCCCTGCCGCTCGCCCCAGCAGCACGCCTCCCCACCCTCCACGCCCGCGGGTCTGTGCCATGGTGGTTTCCAGGGATGCGCAAAGCCCTGGTGCTGCTTCGTCATGTTTCAGTCTAAATGGCCATGTATCATTTGCAGAGTCTGCCGGTGGCTGAGCAGGAAGACCTGTGTGGACGGCAGACCTGCAGGCAGACGGGCCTGTCTCTTGGAGTGGAAATATTGTCCTGTGACCTGGTATCGCAAAGGTAAGAGGCAGTCTTCCCTTCTCTTTAGAGGTCGGTTTGGTGCTGCGTCCTGCCTTATTTTACCTGTGCTTGTCGTCACAGGTTATACTGTGCCCAGGTTAGGACTGAGCTGATGACGAGGCACTGAAGCTGGGGCATGGTTAGCATGGCGCGGATGTGAGTGTCTGGCGAGTTTTGAGCTGACGTTGGTACAGGGCAGCTAGTTTTGTGTCGACGTTGGTACATGGTTAGTATTAAGCTGATATTTGTGCACAGTTTGGGTTGGTCATGGACAAGACATGTGACCCAGGCATTCGAGTGTTTCTTGGAATGAACCAAGGGCAGGAAAATCGTCTTCAGACAGGTCTGCGGCCTTTGACAGAAGTGGCTCAGAGGGCAGTGCTGGCTGCGTCCACAGGAGGGCGGAAGGCAGCCCTGGGTGAGCACCGAGTGCTTAGACAGAGGTCAGAAATGGTGCTTCGGCTGCCCATCTTCACTCTGTGCTCCAGGCTGAAAATTGGGGTCCCATCTAAAGCCAGACCTGGGCACTGGGTAGCAGCCACCTGATGCTATGTTGAGAAATAACCTGGGGCCGTCTCTGGGCCTGGCCGAGAAGCCCCTGGCAGGCATGGGAGGAGAGCCTCACGCAGAGCATGCTCACGCCACCTGTGGAGTGCTGGCCCTCGCCAAGCCTTTCAATGCTCCTTGGGAAAGAAGTGGCCTTCCGGTGCCCACCCTGCTGAAGATGCCAGGGGAACATCTGAAGGCCATGCGTGCAGTGGGAGCGTGCGTCCGAGGTGCAGAATGCGGTCACGTCCGAGTAAGAGCGTGCAGCCGTCGCTTGTCCAGATGCCGGCTCACCAACCCACAACCCTTACCTGTGGGCCATGGCAGAGCACCACGAGAAAGAACCTGACCGTAAACGTGGAAGGCTGTCCTGCCCACAACGGCAATCCCTGTTACGAGAACCAGCCACATCTTCCATCCCTTAACCGGACGGACGGGGCTGTTGACTACAGCTTAAAACCCGCCTCTGGAAAGCGGCTTTCTCTGGACATCTTATATGATTGGCAAGGGAAAGCAGGTGTTCCCAGAGTGCACCACTTCCCGGCAGCCCTTAAGCTCTGTGAACAGGCACACAGAATTCAAAAGAATCTTGACATTGAGTTTGTAAGGGCCAGCAGGTTAGCTGTGAACACCAAAGTGACCCCCGGGTACTCCCAACTTTGCCAGTTTCCTAGATGCTTTGATGTTGTTACAGTGGTCTCCTAGCTCCGTGAGCAGACAGAGCCCACGGCTAATTCTGAAAACAGGCTTCAGTAAAAATAAGCATGAAATTGACTGCCAAAAGTCCCAGGGTGGGAGCCCCTTCTAAAGAGAGACAAGGGGTGCTGTAGGCAGATACAGATGGATGGGGGCAGGGCAGCACCACCATGCCATCGTCCCCTAAGAGGCCCATGTCCTTCCTCACAGAATGCATTACAGGTTGAGGCTGCAGCCTGCCTCCCCGTGTGGCGGGATTGACACGCTTTTCTGAGCCCAAGGAACAGTCCTGGTTCCGGCATCTGCCTGCTGTTGTAAGAAGACTCAGTCCCAGGTGGTGGTCAGGGCTTTCTGCACCTGCCAGTCTGCTCTAAGCCTCTCCACGCATTCCTCTCCCTTCCCCTGCCCATCACACCTGTCTATGGAAGCCAGTTCTCCCATACCATCCTCTCACGGCCGGGCACATGGGGGCTACTGGTCTGGGCTGCAGACAGCCATCCTCTCCTTGCCTGCCCTCCTGTTCTCACCTGGCTGGGCCTCGGCCAGGGCTTTGTCTTGAGCAGGTGTGGGAGGGAATGCAATGTCAGTGTTGATGAGATGCCACCTCTCAGCTGGGTCTGAAATGAAAGGGTGTCTGACATACAGAGGAACTGCTGTGAGCTTGAGAAGCAATGAAAAAATGCCATCGCACTCCCAGTGTGGCATGCAGCCCACACTGTAGGGCTCCTTGAAGGAAGTGAAAAAGGTTCCCATGGAATCTTCTGCACAAGGGAATATTATATAGCAATGAAGATGACAGATCTTTAGCTATGGACAGCACCCCAGATGCACCTTAGAATCCGAGTATTCAATGGAATAAAGCGAGTCATGGAATACAATACACCCTGGATGACACAAGCAAGACAAATTCCAGGGCTTGGGGACACTATGTTTGGTGAGAGCATAAAGAAAGCAAGAGATTTCCCATGGAAAAGAAAGAAAAAGATTCCCATGGCATCTTTTTACCCATCCTGGTAATGATGTATTTGATGCGCTCACATGAGTATATGCAAAGCGCAAGAGAGCTATGAGCTCAAAGGCAAAATCCAGCCTGCAAACCCATTCCCCAGTCGAGACACAGCCTGTCCACTCCACAGCGCCTCTTTTTGAAATTGCCTGGGCTCCCCCCTGCTGTGCCCCCAGGGACAGCCACACTCCTCATGCTTTTATTCTCTTGCTTTCTTTACAATCTTACCAAATACAGAGTGTCCCTAAGTCCTGTAATTTGCCTTGCTTGTTTTTGAATTTTATTAACATGGTGTCATCCAGGGTATACTTCATTCTGTGACTTGCTTTATTCTATTGCATACTCTGATTCTAAGGTGCATCTGTGGTGCTGTCCACAGCCGAAGGTCTTTCGTCTTCGTTGCTATATAATATTCCCTTGTGCAGATGCAGCACTGTTTACCTCATTCTCCTGTCGTGGACACAAGGGAGCTTCCAGGGTTTAACTATCGCCGATGAAGCGGCTGTGAACATCCTGAGCCCCCTGATGTACAAAGGTTGCTCCGGGTACAAGCACGCACATGGATGTTGCATGTGGAGGACAGGCATGTGCAAATGCACCAGCGGAGCCAGGCATTTCCAAAGGGGCTGCACCACTGTCCATGCCCACTAGAGGGCAGTCCTGGCTCCAGGCACCGCCGCAACAGCGTTTCCTGTTTTCCTCCATCAATCGAGTGGTGGCAAATTGTATCTCACTGTTTATTTTGTTTACCATTTTATCATAATTATAAGTGCACATCATTTACAGTGTCAAACAGCTCTATAAGGCTTGTATGAGAAACAATGTCCCTCCCAGGCCCTCCATCCCCTTAAAACTGTTTCCTGTCCTTGAGTGTTTATGCTCAATTCCTGGAGCTCATTCCTGGGGCCTTTGCCTCCTAGTCACAGTGAATATTTGTATGTTGGCACCTCGAGATGTTCTGTTTTAGACAGCGTGTGCTCGTGCTCCACACTAGACCTCTCTCACGCACTCCCGTTAGCTCCGTGGTGTTGACTTCATACCAATCGCATGGCCACGATTCATAGTTGAGTTTGGTCGAATGCTGTAATTAATTTCCTTTTCTTTATTGCTCGTTTTGTTATAAGTGTTTTTGGGATTTCAGCTGGTTGGTTGTGGTTGGCTGGCTTGCATTTCTGTGCACTCATCACTAGTTCAATCCCGAATTCTCTCCCCATTGTATAAATCTTCCTGCAATACTTTGAAACGCATTAGACCATCTTTGCATCTCACACTCATGATGAAAGCTTTTCTGGAGCCTTCTGTTGCTCCACTCCGGACTGCACGTTCTCCGTGCCTGGTGCCCGACTGGTGTTCTGGGACTCTCCTTTCCCCGTCTTTCCCGGAAACATCGTCCCCTTTCTCTTGTGTTGGATCGCCTGCTTCCATGATCTGTATCTTCACTTTTTTTATTTACTCCCTTGTTTTTCTGGAGTGCATCCCCTATAGCTTTCTGAGGAAGGGTTCTAGGGAGGTACATTTGTTGAGAACTTGCATGTCTTCAAATGTGTTTATTCTACTTTGTCATCCAGGCTCCTCTGTGGCAGGACCTTTTTTGATTCATCATTTACACCTTTGTTCACTCTACTTCTCTTGCTCTGAGTATTATCTCCTCCCCTTCTACTCCCTCAAATCTTTATTGTGGGAAGGGCTCTGCCTGAAGGGCCCCACCCGGCCGCCACGGATGAGAATAAGTTTACCAAGACATGATCTGCTTGGGGAGGAGAGGTGGTTGATCTCTCAAAGGAGAAGAGCCAAGAGTCCCTTCCTCAATGGCTTTTATTAGGTTTGTTTTACATGGGAATACAGGTAAAGCTCATTAATCATTGTCAAGCAGCAAAAATCAAGCAATAGATAACATACAGAGAACTCTGAGGGCTTATTCTGAGTCAGGGTCTGTCAGCTAAGGGACTACAAAACTTTGGGAAACAAACTCATTTCCTGCTTGGACCCTAATCATTTAATTAAGAGCATTCTTAGCAAAGCAGGTTTCACAGGATTTTATTATTCTTTCTTAGGCCTGATCACCTGGGGAGCCCATCCTATCCAGCACAGAACTGCACTGCCCTCTGTCATTGTTTCAGGCTTAAGTTGGGCAGAGTCAGCAAAGCAGCCAAGAGATTAGGAAACTTCTTGCAGATGGAATGAGGACTCAGGCTATGTCAGGATAGCCAGGGGGTGAGGGTCCATCACCCCCTTTTGCTGTAGGCCCCCAAGTCCTTCCTTGAGGGCCTCCCATGTGATCATGCCTGTCTTAGGCAACCCCTCCCTTGAGAGATCTTACCCGTCATTGGCTAACCGACCAAGCATTGGGGGCCAGTTATGGATGAAGCAGAAGCGGTGATCCTGCCAGGGAGATAAGCTTTGTCTCCTTAGTGGCTCACAGTCCGAAGGTCGCTCACTCAGCCTTAGCCCTGGGAGGGGTTACAACTCCTGAAACCAGGCAGGGCAGTTCCCAACACTTTATCAATCTTTAAGGCTAAATTCAACGGCTAGCTCCTTCAGGAAGCCTTTCTGACTTCCTCAGTAATAAGTAATGGCTTCTTCCTTCTAAGCCTTATGATACTTAATATTACCTGCATTGCCCTTTTGGCATTTATACTCATTGTAGTTATTCATTAATTCAGCATGCTTTTCTTGAGCACCTATTATGTGTGTTGAGGGACTTCACAATGGGTCAAAAACAAGCCCTGCCAACAAGAAGGATCCTAGAACAGTGGAGCTAGAAGGGATGCCCGATATCATCCCATGAGATCCCTTGTCATGTAGATGGAGAGACTGAGACCCAAGAATCACAAGACTTCCTTGCCCATCAAAGAACCAACCCAGGTCTCTTGATTTCCAGACTCTGTGCTTCCTATGATAACAACTATGAACAAAGAAAACTTAATATAAAGAGGTGACAAATGCTGAAAAAAAAAAACCCACCCCCACTCCATGGGGGTGGAGGTGAGTGTACAAATGAAGAAACTGACACAGAGAGAAACAGAGTGGCTCGGGAGGGGTGGAACGGGCATCTCACTCCAGACAGCGGGACTCCAAAGAGAGGAGCATACCAGCAAGTGTGCAGCGAGCTCTCTCGTGGTCCATGCGCCTCGCGATCCTCATGACAGCTGTCAGAAATGCACAGACTAGCAGGCTTCCCGCTAGGATTTATGGAACAAATATGCAACCTTCCAAAACACGTGGCTGTTGCATGTTTTATACGGAGGGAGGGAATCCCTGCAACATTGCCTCACCAGGAAATAGTTTTCTCTGGCCAAGAAACTTCATGCCGTTGCTCCGGGCGATGGACACTCGGAAGTGTCCGGAGCCTGGAGCTTTGTCGGAACACAAGGAGACAGACTCTGTCTGGGCATTGCTTGGAGCACACGCAGCAGCCGTGGACACTGCAGATGGGCTGTCTGAGGGTGGCTCCATCCCAGAGATATGAGGCGCTTACCGCAGACGGGAGCCGTCTCCACGGGCTTATTCACACCAGCAGGAACTAATATGTGCTCTGAGCCGCTGCCCAGGCATCAGCCGGGCTGCGCATTTCCTCTGCAGCTGACGGGTTTCCAGATGAAAGGCCAAATTTCCTGTGCCCTTGATCTCAAAGTTGTCTCTTGGATACTTCTCACTTCCTCCTGAACTGTGCCCATAAAGGGGAGAGATAAAGATACATTTTTTTGCACAAAAGGGGCGGATGTTGAAAGTGCTTTGAACAGCCCGCTTCCAGCCCGGTGTGTGAGGCCCCTGCCCCCACAGACAGTTCCCTCCACAGAGTGGGGGCTGTGGCGCTTCAGGGGCACCTTCAGTTTCACACAACGAGCTGGCGGGATTCGGTGCAAAGAGCCCCAACCAGCATCACGTCTGAGATGCGGAGTCATTCCCTTCCCAAGGGATTCCTAAGAATTCTAGGGCTCCATCCTGGTGTATACAGTTTTACATTAGCAAATGTTAAGAAGTTCAACAGCCCTAACTCTGAGCACCGTACTTTAAGTAGCACCGTGGATGTTGGTTGGTTCCTGTCTAGGCACCCCCGCTCCCACCTCCGAACTAGTTCCCCCGGTCTGGTCTCCCTCAGCTTTGCCATCATCACCGGGTTTTCATGCTGCGTGTGTCCAGTACATGCCTGCTGAGTGAATCAGTGAATAAATGAATGAGGGAATACATGAAGTAACAGCTCGTAGGCGCCCGATTATGCAGACCCTGATCAAAAGCAGCCTGGTGGACATCAGGCCAACCCTGTTTTCAGGACGCACTTCCCCTGGGGACCCGCACCCTGTGCCGGCTGCTCCTGGCGTGGCTGCAGAATCGTGTGCTCCCCCGTGAACGGGACTGGCCCTGCCTGACGCCCATGACAGTGCTTCCCACAGAGAGGGCACCCAGGACGCACTTGCTGAGTGACCGAGTGGGTTCCAGGTGCTTCTCTAGCTGGGAGCCTGTTTCCCTCTCGGAGAGACACCCAGGCTGAGTGAGCCAAGGTGCGTGATGAGGGTTGCAGTCTGAAGGCAGTGATCTGAGACGCGGCAGCTGATCACACGCGCACTCGGCACGCGCATGGTTGGGGGCCGGCGGTGCTGGCGGGGCAGTCTCGCCCACTGCTGTGGGAGGGGCGGAGCGCTGTTCGAGGCGTTTCTCGGGGAGGAGCTGGGGAAGACGCCGTGTGAATGCCTGTGCTCCCTGCACAGGTGAGACATGGCCGCCAGCGTGGATAGGCCTTGGGTGTGCA
Source organism: Glossophaga mutica (assembly GCA_039655065.1). Classification (NCBI taxonomy): domain Eukaryota; kingdom Metazoa; phylum Chordata; class Mammalia; order Chiroptera; family Phyllostomidae; genus Glossophaga; species Glossophaga mutica. The sequence continues at coordinate 31,197,320 of CM077315.1, forward strand.
CAGCACAGTTGGCAGGAGTGAGTCCTGCAAGCTGCCTTCAGTCGGCCCGAGAAATACGGAGGCGGCTGAAGCAGGCAGCGCCCGCAGGCCCCTCTGCTCACAGCTAGCCTTTGACTGCTGGGCGCCGTTCCTGGTGGGGCGCCTGGCGTGGTAAGCCTCGCCTTCCTCAGGCTCTGCCCAGGATATTGCCTCCGAAGGGCGGGAAGTGGCCCCACCTGGTTGTGTCGTGCAACCTCCCTTCTCGGCAGATCCCTCCTCCAGGCGACTTTCCTTCCGGAGCAGCCCCCGTAGACCCCCGTGTGCTGCAAGAGACCCAAGGCCATGGAGCAGGGCCTCCGATAACTGGTCCCAGACTGCAGCTGGCAGGCCACCAGGCTCCACAGGGACATCCTTGTCCTCCAAGGGCCCGGGGCTCCCACCACATGGGGGTGGGATGGGGCAGGATGGTGGCTCTGGTGTGGCTCCTCAGTGGGGTCCTTTGGTGCCAGGTGGGTCAGCAGTGAACACAACAGCTGTGGAAACAAGCGCTGCGTTCAACCAGCACGGCTCCCGGACTGCAGAGGAACCGTTTTCCTGTTGAGAGCCGGAGCAGACGCGCAGCCAGCAGACATCCGTCTCCCCGCCGGCGACCACGGCCCCACATCCCGTCTGCTGGCGCAGGGGTTGCACTTGGCACAAGTCCGCAACCTGCATCAGTCTGCCCCAGCAGTCCGGAGGCCAGCTGGCAAAGGTGGGCCAGCGACCAGGCAGATGGGACAGCAGCCGGCGGCGGGCAGGCCGGTCGCCTGACCATGTTAACAGCTCACACACAAAAGGCGTGTTTACCGGGTCACGTTAAGACATGTTTCAGTGCCACGTAGTGTGACCACCTGTGTGACAGGCCTGCTGCTCCCGCAGCGACTTTTCCCTGCTTCTTCTCTCCTTTTTCTTTTGCCTTCTATCAGAACACTTACCTGGGGGGCACCTGTGTCTGCCTGCCCAAGTGGCCGGGGGTCGCAGGCCTGCCTAGGTCCCCTCTGCATCTCGCGCGGCACATAGCAAGCAGCAAGGTGGCAGGAGAAATTGTTGAAGCGAGTTGCCACCTCCCGTGCCTGACATCCTGTTTACACTTCCGTGGAGATGTGACGCGCCCTCACCCTTAGGAGCGGCCGAGGGCTGGGAAGGAAGCCCTGGCTCAGAGCTGAGGGGACGGACGGGGAGGCGGAGGAAAGCAGCTTGGGATGGGGGCCTCCGGGACAGAGGTGCTGCGCCCTGGACATCAAGTCCTTCTGTCTTCGGGTTTACGAATGGCCCGAGTACTTTAAAATGACAGCTTCGCGCGTGGCTCTCCCATCTCCTGGACTCTCCCCGCCGGTGCCGCAGCACGCAGGGTGGTGTTGAGGGGGACCTAGGTCCCAGACACTCCAGTTCTTCCCCCTGATCCTGTCACCACTGCCATCTAGACGTTAGGAAAGGGGCCTCAGGGCCTGTGGCTGTCCACTGCTGCAGGCAGCAGCTGCTCTCTGAGGTGGATGGTCAGGCGCCCCCCAGACAGAGTATCTTCTTCGGGGCTCCTCCCTCCCCCTGGTGCCGCCGCACGGAGATGCCTTTGGGGAGACGGGCGGGATCCAGCACGCAGAGCCAAGTTTCACCGGGTCCAGCCCCCGAGTTCCGAGAGGAGCCTCCTGGCGTCGCCCGCACGGGAAGTTGTATTTGGAGAAAGGCGGACAGGCAGCAACCGCAGGCTGAGGCGGCCCATGGAAGGCAGCACCCGGGGCTGCCTCTTGCTGTTTTTAACTTCTCGTGTTAGGAAAATGTGATAAAGTGCACGGGTGTGGAAGCCTTTGTGCCTGCGTATTGGCTCTGCGTCCCTGAGGGAGGCATCCCCCCAGAGGTCACTCTGTACTCTCCGTGTTTGGACCCTCCTCTATCCCACCCTCCTGAGAGTGTCTCCAGACTGTACAGGAATTCCTCCTGAGGGGGAACTCACAACTGTGCAGGCAGGAGGACATTCTGTCTTTAAGTAGACAGATCTTCTGGAAATTCCTTCCATCTTTGAAGCCAAACCCCATATCCATGCAGGGTCCTGCGAGGACCCCTTTGAAGGGCAGCCCCTCTTCTGCATCACGGCAGCCCCTCCGATGCTGACCTTTGACCGTGAGCTTTCTCAAGATGTGTGTTTGGGGGATGCAGACACCTGGCAGATGTCTGCTGAGTGGGAAGAAGCCAGGCCACCCTCCTGGAGTCCCTGACCTGCAGAGTAGCGGGCTGATGGTGCTGGAGTGAGGTAGGAAAAGCCCTGGAGCCAGGGGCTGGGTGTCACAGGGGCTGTGAGGAAGGAGGTGGGCATGAGGGGTCCAGACAGGTTAGATGGTGGGGGTTCCACGCGCTGGCAGAGACTGCTCTGGAAGTAGGAACGAGAGGACAGGGACAAATCACGTAGCACTAGATGCCGTGAAGGTACAGAAGAACAATGTCTTTGATGGTCCAGTGGGGGCTCATGTTGAGGCTGCAGCTTTCTGGGGCCGCTGGCAGAATCCAGTGAAAATTTGCGGTGAAGTTTAGATGGTGGGAGTCTGAGCGGAGGCTCCCAGAGGCAGAGCAGGCAGATCTGTGTTCCTGGGCAGCGAAAGTGGGTTAGGTCTTGCAGGAGCCCACCCAGCTGGGCACCAATCCCTCCAGATGTGCTGGGTGGTCTTTGGGACTTTGGGTGGGCTGCACCCAAGCCACGAGAGGTCCTGCCAGCTCTCCTAGTGCTTCCACTGGATGAGATGGAAGGACAGGGTGGTGGCCCCAGGTCTGTGCCTCTGCGGGGGACTTATGCCAGCAAGAGATGCCCAGCTGCGAGCTGTGTAGACTTCTCCACCAGGGGCCTGAGCGCCCTGCCTGGAGATTCCCTCTCTTGGCCGTGCGCCAGCATTGCCCAGGGTGGGTGGCAGTGTACGGCGTGTTTCTTTGAGCAGGATCGGATCTTTAAGTGGCAGGTTTACGTGGTCCCTCGCCAGACCTCTCACAGCGCAGCCTGCTGCCGTGGTGGAGACAGCGGGGCAGGGCCAGGGCCTCTGCAGAGGGGAAGGAACCGGGCGGGTCCCGGGTGCCTCGGAGCCCAGCAAGGAAGGCCCAGCTCCAGGTGGTCTGCCCTACATAACTTGACCTTGGTTGTCTGACCCAGGAAAAAGAAACTGGAATTCCTCTGCTCTCTGTCATTGGCCCACAGTCACTGCGATTTAAACAAGGGTGACTCTCCTTCAGGAGCTGATGGGTCTCCTGGAAGCCCTCCCACTGCTGTGCAGAAATGGACATGGCTTTGGTGGTGGTGAGAAGGTGTTCATGGATGGACACTGGATTTATAGCCAGGAGACCCAAGTGCAGAGCCAGGCTCCACCCCCAGGAGCCAGTCACCTTGACCGACTGTCTTACCATCTCCAGCTGAGGTCATCAGAGTTACACGCCTTATCTTCTTTTGTGGAGTCAGAACCCTCGGTGAGTTCTGAGAGCACCTGTTGGCGCTGCACTTGATGGCGCCCCCTGGGTGTTTTACCCAGGCCAGAGGAAGCTGCCACCCAAGAGAAGGATGCTGTCTTCTCACAGGCTGCACTGCTACGCACACAGGGAGCTTGGGTGGGGGCCACAGTTGGATCTAACACTTGCAGGGCAGACTTAAGCCCCTTGAAATAACTAACAGGTAAATCTGCAAGAGTCTGCATCTGGAAAAATCCCAGTCCCGTGGGGCCTCCACGATGACCCCTGAGAGGACTCATTCCGAATATAGTCCTTGGGACCAGGCCTCCCATGTGAGAAGCTGGACGGCAGCTGAGAGGGGGCAGCCTCACTTGTTTAAGGGATAACCTTTTGGGTGAGAACCTCCCTTCGCACACAGCGGAACACCGTGGGGGCGGGGGAGCACTCCCTAAGCAACTCCTTCAGGGAGCCTTCGGGCCGGTGGGGCACAGATCGTCCTTTGTAACCGGGCCTGTGTGGGGCATGTGGACAGTTAATCCAGCCGTGAATTCCCTGGAGCCACCAGAGGAGCCAGCTGTGGCGTCGGCTGAGTCAGCGTGGGACCCTTCCTGGCATCCACAGGGCGAGCCTGGCTTTGTGTCCGCCCACCTTGTCTGCCACCTCTATGCCTCCTGAGCCCCCTCCAGGTCCCACTCAAGGCTCAGCACCCCAGACGGTGGGAGAGTGGGAACTGTTACTGTTGGGGAGAGTGGGGGTCCCTGACCATGGCTGCGGCTTCCTAGTTTACCAGCACCTCCCAGGCCCTCATCATCAGACACTTGTGACATGGGTACCATTGTGCCCACTTTGAAGACAAGGACACCGAGGCACAGAGAAGCCCACAACTGCATCTCAGCAGGGCCAATCGCTGCTGGAGCGCTGGCCTTTCCAGGCAGAGCCCATGAAGGGCCATGCCCTGAGAGGTCCCAGCTGGGGGAGGGGCGTCACCGTGTCCTGATTGGTGGCAGACCCAGGGTGTAAGCAACACCAGGAAGAGGTGAGACAAGGTGGAAACAGGAACCTGGCCGTCTGCTGCCTGACCCGCTGTCTTTGCTGCTGGCCCGGGGCCCCAAGCTCTTATGAAACAAATACATAAGAGCCCAGATGATATTAATGGTAAAAATATTTCATCTCTGAGTCTGTCTGACAGTCTCTCAAGATAAAGTTCATTCCTTTCTTTTGTTTTTAAGAGCAAATATATTAAATGTGGTGCTTCATGCTTCTTAAAAGTCCATTTCAGCGGTCGATTCCCTTGGCCAAGGACGCGCGGCCCACCCGACCTGATCCCCGGCCCTTGGTCTCCCAGCTCCCTTCCATCAAAAGCGAAGTGCCTTCCCGCCGCCCCCTTCTGCTCACAGCTGCTTGCGCTCACTGGGGTCCATGGCCGGGGAGGTGCTTCGCTGTCCTTCTGGCGGAGGAGGTGCTGGGTTGGGCTGCGCACACAGAAGGCACCCAGAGCTGCTTGCCGGTGAGAGCGAATGGATGTGAGGATGTTAGGAGGTGGACCTGCATCTTCTCCCTGGCTCAGGCTTTCTGTCTGGACTCTGAGGCGCTGGCTGCTGCTTCTTGTGCTCCCATCTGCCTACTTTCCAAAGCCCCCAGGTCTCTGCCCTCCCTGTTTTCTTGTCCACTTCCCAGTTCAACTCTGTGCTGTAGAGGCTGGTAGGCGGCGGCGGGAGGCTGCACCACTGCGCCTTCTTCCCCGGGCTGCTGCGGGGCTGCCATGAAGGAGAGGCTTACCAGCAACCCCAGAAAACCACAGCAAACCAAATGGGGGGGACGGGGTCAGTGCCCAACAGCGCCAGCCACCTCCGGCCCTTGTGCACTCCACTTCCCCGCACTGGCACGGAATGCCAGCCTCAGTGACGTTGGTCCTTCAGGGGGCAGGTTCAGGAGGTTTAAACTTAAACCTATAAGTCAAGAGGTGAGTTTCTTTATTCCTTGGCCTCTACCTGTCAGGCCAAAACATCAATCCGCCTGTAGCTCTGGCCCAATAATCGAGTGTGGAATTGTAGCTGAGGATTCTGCGCTCACAGGCTGTCAGAGCAGTGCAGAGGCACTCCCTGCATACGGCATCTACTAGCCATGTGCAGCTACTTGCATTTAAGTAAATTATCATTACAGGAAGTTAAAAATTCACGTCCTCAGTAGTACTGGCCACCTTCAAGAGCATCATTGCCTGCGTTCTCCTGGGCAATGCAGCTGCTCTGCGCCTTTGGGAGTGCAGTCTAGACCCATGGGGCCCTTCCCAACCCCAGACCTCTGCCTGGGGTCCTGCGCTCAGCTCCCCGAACCCACCACCGGCCCGCAGCCGCTCCTCTGGCCAGGCCCCACACAGAACTGAGCTGCTGAGTTTCCACTTGTGCTGGTCTGAGGCATCTCAGAACCACGGAGATAGAAAGGACCTCCAAAGGACATCGGGCTCAGCGCCATCTTCCCACATGCTGTCTTCCAGAAGGATCCACAGCCCCAGTTTGCCTTGTGTTGTTTTCTCTCCTACTTGTTCTCCTGCCTTTCATTAAGAGCTCAGACTCCCCTGTCAAATCTCCAGGCTCCCTCTGGAGAATGGGAACGGGAACAGTCTCATCTCAGGGGGCGGGTGCAGCGCACACCACAGGCCACCACCTGGCGTCGTTTGCTCTTGTCAAAAGTTGCTGGTGATGTCCGAGAGCTGCCGCCGTTTCCCTGGAGACCTGCCTTTGCAAGGCGCTGCTGGCCAGTGGGGCCGCTGTCCCGAGGCGACAAAGGAGCTCCAGTTCTGGAGCTGTGACTCAGGCTGGAGTGAGCCCCGTGGAGACTTGCCGTGGGAAGAGTCTTCACGGGCTTTTGCAAGCAGGTGGGGAGCCTTACGCAGCACTCTTTCAGAAGCTGTCCTGATGGTGTGGGAGAGGCTGAGAAAGGATGAGACAATGGACCTCTGTCCCATTTACCTAGAGGTGGCCGATGCCCTGAGAGCCCAGCGCCATGGACCCAGCCCCACCCGGTGAACAGGGATGATGGAGCCCACACATGTCCCTCGCCACTGCACACGTGTTTGTCCAGCAGCCTGGAACCATCTGAAAATGGGAAACTGAGATGAGACAGGGCAGAGGAACCAGCATACCTGGCCTCTGTCCAAAACTCCCTTTCCAAACAGGCAGGGAGGGTGTTTGACTTGTGGCAACTGAGTCACCCCTCACTCTGGCGACAGGCAGGGCCTGCATGTCCCCATGTTCACCAGATTTGCTCAGGAACTTGCGCCTCCGATGGGGCCCAGCTGCTCTGGTCTCCATGGTGTACTCATCCTCAGGGGTTCGAAGCCAAGGAGCATAAAAAGGCAAGCACCAGCCCAGCGCATTCTTTCCCATCTTATTAGCATTTTATTCCTCCCAAAGAGCAGCTGCTCCTGGATGTTGCAAAAGCAGTTTATGGCTTTGGGCTGATTCTTTGAGGAATTTGCTTTGTCTCATCTGGCTGAGGGGGAAACTGCACTACGTGTTATCGATGAAGGGAGGCCCCCGGGGCTGCTTTTGCCCTGAGACCAGCAGACTTGCTTCTCTCACAAGGGTCTGGGTGCTGGAGCTGGCTCCCTCAGCTGCGGTCCTGAATTCTGGCCTCTCCAAGCCACCCCCATGTTCCATCTAGGAGTCCCCCCAACCCTCTCTCCAACCCAGCTTCTGGGTGGTTCAGGGGTTTCCTGGATGCTAGGGCAGCAAGGACCAGGCTGGAAACAGGTCAGTCCCTGGCACTCACGGCGGGTGAACTGCGAGTGGTGAACATCAGCAGGTGGGATGACGCCCCAGTGGAAAACCTCAGAACCCCTCTGGAGCCTCTGACATCCATGCCTGGTGTGGGGCAGGTCAAGGTAAAGGGGTTTCTGCATGTCCAGGAAATGTGAGTGCACACACATGCACACATGTGGACATTCACACACGTGTGCCCACACCCAGCCACTCACACATACATGAATGTGAGCGTTACACACCTCAGTTTCAACTTCCATCTGGGAGGACCTGGAGATGCTGGGGTTAGATGCTCCTATCAGACCTGCTGTGGGCTTACAAGCACAAGAAGCATCCAGTCCACTGTCACTGACTTGTCCTAAGCACTGACCGCACGCTGGACAGGGCACTGCGTGTGGCTCCCCGGTGCTGTATGTGCGTATCTCCTGAGCATCTGCAAACTCTGTCTTTCTTTGTTCCAGAGATAGGTTTCAAGGGGGCCTGACTTTAGTCCATCCTCATTCTGTCCTGCTGCACATAGGCAATATGGAGAAGTGAGATTTTTTTCAAACAGCTTTATTTAGATATAATTCACATGCCATAAAATTGTCCTTGTAAATTTATGGTCCATTCCATAGGTTTTGTACTCATGGGGTTGTGCAACCATCACCACTGTCTAATCCCAGAACATTTTCATGACCCCCGAAAGAAGCCCGGACCCTTTACCCATCACACCCCCATTCCTCCCCTCCACGCCCACCCAGCCCCTGGCAACCTCTTATCTACTATCCGTTTCCATGGGGTTACCAAGTCCCATAAATAGGACCATATAATGTGTGACCTTTTGTGACTGGCTTCTTTCAGTTAGCAAATGATTTCAAGGTTCTTTCATGTTGTGGCCTGTGTTAGTGCTGCTTTTCAGCTGGATGACGCTCCAATGTGTGGACATACTACAGAGTGTTTGTCTGTTCGTCCATTGATAGATATCGGAGCTGTTTCCACTTCATGGCTATTATGAATAATGTGACCATAAACATTCGTGTCCAAGTCTTTGAGTACACATAGATCTTCGTTTTTCTTGGGTAGATACATAGCAGTGGAATTACTGGATCATATGATAAGTCTGTGTTTAACATTTTGAGGAACTGCCAGACTGTCTTCCAAAGTGTCTGCATCATTTTACATTCCCACCAGCGATAGGAAGGCTCCGGTTTTTCCATATTCTCACCAACATGTGTTGTTTTCTGTTATTTTGATTATGGCCTTCTTGGTGCGTGAGAAGGGGTTATCACTCACTGTGGTTTTGTTTTACATTTTTCTGTTAGCGAATGATGTTGAGCATCTTTTCTTGTGCTTATTGGCCATTTGCATATCTTCTTTGGAAAAATGTCTATTCGGATCTTTTGCCTGATATATATTTTTTAAGATTTTATTTATTTACTTTTTAGACAGAGGGGGAGGGGGGCAGAAAGAGGGAGAGAAACATGTATGTGCAAGAAATACATGGACCGGGTGCCTCTTGCACACCCCCAAATGGGGACCTGGCCTGCAACCCAGGCATGTGCCATGACCAGGAATTGAACTGGCAACCTTTAGGTTTGCAGGCTGGCACTCAATCCACTGAGCCACACCAGCCAAGGCCCTTTGCTCAGTATTTAATTGGATATTTTGCCTTCTTATTATTGAGTTACAAGAGGTTTTTTTTTTTTTTTAAATATATTCTAGATTCAAATCCCTTATCAGATATATGATTTGCAAAAATGTCCCCCCCTTTTATGGGTTACCTATTCACTTTATTAATAATGTTATTTGTAACATAGAAGTTTTAACTTTGATGATGTCCTGCTTATTTTTTTTTTTTTTCTTTTGTGGCTTGTGCTTTTGGTGTGACAGCTAAGAAATCCTTGTCTAACTCCAGGTCACACAGATTTATTCCTGTTTTATTCCAAGAGACTTACGGTTTTGGTCCTGACATGTAGGTTGCCGACCCTTTGTGAGTGGGTTTGTGTGCGGCGGGAGGCGGGGGTCCAACGCCGGTCTTCCACACGCGGGCGTCCGGCTGTCCTGGCACCGTTCGTTGTAAAGATTACTTTCCCCCGTCGGGTCGTCTTGGCTCCCTCACCAAAAATCAACCGACTATAAATGTGAGGGTTTATTTCTGGCCTCTCAATTCTATTTTATTCCATTAATCCATACATGTATTCTTATTCTAATACCACTACTCTTGATTACTTCAGCTTTTTAGTAAGTTTTAAAATCAGGACATGTGAGTCAACTTTGTTCTTTTTCAAGATTGTCTTGGCTAGTTTGGGTCCCTTGAATTTCCATATGAATTTTAGGGTTAACTTGACTATTTGGGAGGAAAAACAGCTGGGACTATAACGGGGACGGCATTGGATCAGGAATGGGGCTTTAAAACCATGATTCTTTGGGTAATTTGGGGGTAGCCTGGAGAACCTTTCCCCAATCATGAGTTAATATTAAAAGGTCTATTCTTACCATCTCCCAAATACTCCTAATTTAATCCTCACAACCCCATGGGGTGTGGGCTGCTGTCCCATCTCAGAGCAGGGAAAACTCAGACACCAAGAGGTCAAGTCAGGCGCCCATGGCCGGCCCACAGGTCCAAGGTGAAGGGAGATCGCTGGGGACAGTTAGGTGCCCACAGCCACAGACTCAGCAATCAGCGGTCATTGCCATTCTCACTATCTCGGCCACCTGTGTGCCTGATACCTGGCAAGATTCTGCAGTGTGGTTCTTACCCCTCTACCAGTGGGCACAGATTTCATTTGTTCTTTATAGATCCCGCTCACCCCAGCTGGCTCATTTTTATCACAACTGTGACCAAGGGAGTGACCGAATAACTTTACAGTTGAGTAGTCAGGCCCAAGAGGCTCTCGGAAGGCCACAGCCTTGCCAGTGTGGGATGGTCTCCATGGCTGTGAGCTTCCACTCTGAAACGTACAGCTATGTGTCTGCCAGTGCAGGAGGTGGGTGAGAAAAGACCCTCTCCCAGGAGCTTAGCCCTGAGGACCCCAAGGATCCAAAAGGTGCCTTTTCTACCTCTTGCCCAGGAGTGGGATGCCACACCAAGAGGAGAGGCTGGCCCTGGCAGGGGCCTGGGAGGAGGAGGACTGGAGGGTGTCAGGCAGAGGACTACTGGTCAGCCAGTTTTCTTGCACCTCTGCCTCCTCCTGAGCCACTGAGGGGACAGGCAAGGGTCTTCTGGGAGCCAGAGAGGCTCCATATGCAGCCTCAAGTGTCCCCGGCCACCTGCTTTGGACATTGCCGAGGAAACCACTAAGCACACACAGAGCTGAACTGAGCAAGGCTACACTCCTGAGAAGACCCTCCATCAGCCAGGCACCTGCAGCTCCACACCACTCGTTACTCGTAGACGTGGGTGGTCCCAGGTGTGAGAGAAGGCCTATGTGCCACAAGGCACAGCCCAGGGACGCCGAGCCCGGCTCTGCATGGCTCCCAGCCACCAGGCCACTCTCCCCAATTCAGGCCAGAGCAGTGGGCAGAAATGGCAGAGAGGACCACCACCCGTGGCCTCCCAAACTAAAAGGCAGATAGTAGGCTCCTTTCTGCCGGAATCTCCAGAGAAGTTGTATTATTTTATTTCTTTAACTCCCTGTCATCTGAGTAGAGCAGGCAAGGGTGGGCCCAAGAAGCTGCAGGAATCTTTACACCTTGAAAGACTGTGATGGCAGCCACCAGCCCCAGTCATGCCAGCATCGTCACCACTGTATGGAAGACCTTTGGGATGGGACGAAGTACCATTCTCATGAGGCCAGGACAGCGGCTCCGCCCGGGCTCTCCTCGGTGTGCTTCTTCCATTCTCTGCCCCCCATCTTTCCTCATCCAGGAAACCAGGCAGCATGCTCCTTCGGGTTCGTTGTGCATGAGGGTGATCTGAGTGGAAATGTGGACCGCCCCAGCAACAGGCCTGAGCACACTGCCGCTTAGCTTACAGCGGACACCCCCAGGGAGTACAGACATGCTCGTTATCACAATGCCCCACTCCGCAAAAGACAAATACATACCTACAGTTTCAAGTCCCTCAGGATTCTGAGCCCAAAGCCCAGAGCATCTGGCCTAAGTCCTTTTCTCTCCAGCTAGGATGAGAGGGGACAATGCTTCACCCAAATAAATCAACCTTGAATGGTGCAATCCGGAGCACAGTAATGGGGTGATGGCATAGAGACTTTAGGGGAGTGGCCACATGGGCTGCCCTTGGCTCAGGTGTGTGAACAGCCCCCTGCTCCCAGTTTGAGAGAATCAAATCCACCGAGGGCTGAAGCCTTTTTACCCAGAGGCTGACCTGGCCCCTTCCTAGTCTGGCAGGAGGCGTGAACAGAATTTCACCTGCTCTGTTCCAGTGGCTTCAGTCAGCAGGAGCAGAAAGGCAAGGAGAGCTCCCCAATTGCTCCTGCAACCTGATGAACTCCTACTCATACATCACAGCCCAAATCAGGTATCGCCTTGTCTGTGGAGACTTCCTCTTCCTTCTCCCCAAGGCAGAGCACCCACAGCACCTGGCATGTTCCATTCTTCCCATGTTTGGAACATGGATTGGAAGGGTTTGCTTGTTTTGGAGCCCACGACTCCCCTATATCTGCACCTTTGCACACCTGGCCAACACGGGAGGATAGGGGCTCAGGAGAGGTTGACTGGTGACTCGCTGGAAGAGGTTTGCATCTCCTTGAAGCAGAGGGTGGAGGACAGCGTGAGGTCTGCAGACCCCCACCCAGGGGCCTCTCCTCGATACTCCCCACCCTGGGGTGGATGTTGTTCTCCACTGATTTCAGGTGGTCACCCAGTAGGGCTGCGGGACTTGGAGCTTACAGGACAGCCCCTTTGTCGACAATCACCCCTATTTTCCTTCCTTTTAAGGTGACCTCCCCGGTCCCTGTGGTGTGCCTGCCACTCCCTTTGTCCCCCACCCTGCGCAGGGTGTTTTATTTTTCCCACTCTGATTTCCAGCCACAAGTCTTTTCGACCTCAGGAAGTCTGTGCAAACATTTTCCCAACTGGTTCTCATTGACGATTACCCCAGTCCCCAGGAACTCGGAGGAACCTTCCAGAAATCTCCCTTTATCTCCCAAAGTCCATCTGGTTCCAGTTAAGGATTCTCCAGATTTCCTCCTGTTTTCGGAGTCATCGAGCCAGCCTGTTTCCAAGCTGGGCCGCCCTCCTCTCGGGATGGTGATGAGTCCAGGCTTCATGAGCTGCAGTTGTGTGTTGCTGGGGGGGGGGGGGCGGGCTCCCCATGCCTGCACGTGTGGTGGGGCTGCCTTGGTGGCTCTTGGGCAAGGCTTCTTCCTTCCCCCGCTGACCCCATTACCGCCCCAGCCCTGTCCCCAGTCTGCAATCTCTTCATCACGAGGTATTTATGAGCGCAGATTCCAGCATCAGAGACGTGTCCCACATGTGGTGAGAGGGACCTGGATCCCCCGGACTCTTGGCTCCAGCCACTGAGGGTCTGGATGGCCAGATAGCAGTGACCTCCATCTTAGCAGCTCCTCTTTGCTCCCAGGGCTGCTGGGCTGTGCAGGGATGGGAGGGAGGGGGTCACCAGGGACACTCCATGGAGTGAGAGCTCTTTGGTCCTGACTGGTGTGGCTCAGTGGATTGAGTGTTGTCCCACGGACCAAAAGGTCCTCAGTTGGATTCCCGGCCAGGGCACACACCTCGGTTGCAGGTCGGGTCCCCAGTTGGGGATGTGCGAGAGGTAATCGATAGATGTTTCTCTCCTTCTCTATCTCCTTCCCTCTCCCTCTCTCTAAAAATAAATAAATAAAATCTTAGGAGAAGAGGGGAAGGAAGGAAGGAAGGAAGGAAGGAAGGAAGGAAGGAAGGAAGGAAGGAAGGAAGGAAGCCGCCCCTCTGAGGAACAGCACATCCAGCTGCCTCCTCTCCTCCGGGGAGGTCACCACTGTCTCCTCTACCTGACACTCTTCAGTCCCCCGGGCAGGCAGGAATGGGCTTCCCTGGGCGGCAGGCCCTCTCACTGGCTTTGGGACTAGAAATTACATCATAGGATCGGGTGATTTTTTTCCGCACAAGCCCTTTAGAAAGCTGAGAAGCCGTGGCTTCTGCTGGCCGAGGGCGGGGTGTCCGGGAAGGGGGCCCTTCTCAAGAACAATGTCCGTTCTCATGAACAATGACGCTTGGGCCCGTCCCACGGCCACCTGGACCTGCTGTACCGTCTCTCAAATTGACAAAATGAGCCCAGTGTTTCAGAATCTAGTTGTTGTTCGGATGAAGGAAGTGCCTGAGGTTACAGCGTGTAGAAAGGGAAAGAAAGTGTCTGTGCGGAAAGCACGGGAGGGAGTCACGTCCAGAGGGACCAGCACTGAAGGCGAAGATCCCACGGCGGGGGTACGAGTCCACAGGAAACAGCCATTCGCTCACGTGGTCGTGGTCCTCCTTTCCGATATCAGCTGAGGAAACCCAGGGAGAGCTTGTGCAAGGGAGTCCACGTTTACGGAGAATGTCAGACGTCTAGTATGTGGGCGGGCCTGAGGCTTCCGGTGGCCCCCATGGTGGAGGGTGTGCTGTTGGTACCAGGCGTGGGGCGGGGGCCCGTGCACACCAGCGTGGGCGGGTGGGAGTCTCAGCCACCTGGGTTCTCTGAGGGCACTTCAGCATCTCCTGGCTTAGGCTCTGGATGCTGGATTTGGAGTTCAGGCTTTTTGGAGGCCGGGATAGAGGATCTGGGGTGTCCAGGACTGGCGAGCACGTGAACCCTCACTTCCTACTATAGGCTGAGAGCCTCTGCTCTGTGGAACCAGGTGGTCCTGAACCTTCGGGGGTGGGGCTGGGGCAGGTAACTCAGGAAAGCAGGGCTTACTGTCCCTCACCCCGGTGGGGAAACTGGGCAGACCCGATCCAGACCCCCCTTAATCCACAGTGGCGTGTCATCATCCACAGAATACTCTACAGTCATTCAGAGGCAAGTTTGGAGGCATACATGCAGCATGATGGGAAATGCTTTGATGGAGTGAGTTTAAAAAGCTGAGGGTGGGTAATACATGTTTACTAAGTGAACCCCAAAGGAAATTAAGGGCTTAAAATGTCATCTTCAATATATAATCAATATATATGATTATATATCTGTCATGATGGAAGTCATATATTTGATAAGAATAATTGTTGTTAACAGTAATGTCATCATTTTTAAATCACAGCCATGACATTCTCTACCATGACAAGCTGCTGTTGAATTTGAAATGCTGTCTTGAGCCCCTCACCTCGTGGTCACAGGCACTTAGGTTCGCACGTGCTGAAGGGAAGCCCCTCAGGCTGGCTGTCACCCACCTGGTGGGAAGAGAGTAAAGGGGGGCGGGAGCTAGTCATACCTCTGGTATTCTTAGAAAAACACTGAAACAGCGATAAAATGGCTCAGCGGCCTGTCAACCAGTTTACCAACCAACAATCAGCCTGGAGGATGTCGCCAGATGTCCGGGGGTGTCACCTGAGGGCACTGGTTTTACTGGTCTTGGATTTCGGGGTGGCTTTGCCCAACGGAAGTCAACAGAGGGCATGATGAGCCCCCAGGACTTTGCAAATGTGAGGGGACGCTGAGTGAAGTCGGGTGTGGGTGCAGAGACAGGTCGGGGAGTGGTGACACCGTGATGGAGGCTGCCTTGTGACTATGAAATGCTGGGGGTCAGGCCAGGGGCTTCGGGGCCCTCCTGGTCCTGCCCTGGACTGAGCAAGCTGCAGTGCAGGACCACCTCTGCCTCAGCGGTGCTTCGGAGGGACCTGGGCAGACAGCAGTGTGCTCTGCTGGGAGAGAAGGACCCCAGGAGGACAGTGGGGCTGGGGACGTGCCTCGCACTGACCGACAGAAAGAGCTAGCAATGTGCACTGGCACGAGATGAAAACACATCCTGACCTTCAAACTCCAAACACCCCCAGCAGACCTGGTCTGAAATGGGGTGTGGTCAGGGGAAGAGGTGGGCCGATGGCCAGTAGCTCGAGGATGAAGCCTGCCCCTTGGGAAGACACAGGGCCCAGGTTTGTGTCCCTCCAAGTCCAAGGTGCACAGGGCAGGAGCTGACGCTGCAGCCTGGAGGCAAAGTTGCCTCATCTCAGGGAAACCTGTTTGTCCTTAAGGCCTTCGCCTGATTGGATGAGGCCCACCCACATTATGGAAGGTCACCTCTTTTATTTAAGGTCATCTGTATCTCCAAAATACTTCACAGCTGTTCCCAAGTGAGTATTTGATTGAGTTGCTGGGGGCCACAGCCTGGGCAGATGGACCCATAAACTCGGTCATCAAATCCTGTGAGCCAAGATGGAGCCAACATGCCTACAGGTCACAGAATCACAGGATGACAGGCAGGAGGCACCCTCCCCACACCCTAGGCCTTTAATTCCCAGCTTCTGAGTGGCAGCTCCCTGCACAGATGGGGCCACAGAACTTCAGAGCTGGCATTTTAACCTCCCCACCCGTTTTACCCTAGAAAACCAAGGCCCTGGGGAGGAGAATTTGCCCCAGGCCCTACTGCCAATCTTGGGCCGGCCCAAGCCAGCATCTGCTGTGACCATCCTATGTCACACAAGTGGTGACACGTGAGGCAGCCTGGGGAACCATTGATCATTTTCTAGTTTTCATGGCATTTCCAGTCCCCTGCCCTCTCCCTTCCTCACGTAATTATTCTGGGCACATTCCTCCTGACAGCTTCTTGGCAGGCGCTGCCCGCAGCTGCCCTCCTTAATGGCGAATGCCAATTGCAATTTTCTCGATATCAACCAGTGTGCTGTGGCTCTGGCCCCAGATGGCAGGCGCGGCCGCGGGCGATCCAGTCATGCCAGGGAGGGTGTATTTACAAGGAGTGTTTGTGCGGAGTGGACAGAGGCCTCGCCCCCAAAGAGGGGCTCTGGAGCCCTCGGGGGACCCAAGTCACACCTTCTCCACACGACCTCCCACCCCTCCGAGTGACTGCTGCCCCCGCCCCTCAGGAAAGAGCTTGTGGCAAGTTCAGTTGGCCCAGGACAGGAAGGCCAGGCTCAGAGCTGCCCAGATCCAGAGTATTAGCCTTTCAGAGCCCAAGAGATGCGCTCCGCACAGAGAAGTGGGTCACAGCCCTCGGGGCTTGTGTCCCTCTGAGGATCAGAAAACAGGGGGAGCCCCGTGGCCACAGCCATCTAGCTGCTATCATCTACCCGATCCAGCAGGGCCTCAGTTTCCCTTATCTGTAAAGTGGGGACAGTCATCGATTTGTGCTGCCTTTCTTGGGTCTCCATACTGTGCCAGCTAAGTGATCGCCCGCCATCTTTTATTCCACACAGCCTGCCCTAGGCCCTATGTGGGAGTCAGGGAGACGGATCTGAAATCCTTGCAAGCTATAAAGTGCACACCCCCTACGTAATCTGTAAACTGTAAGATCCAAGCCCCTGGGGGCTGAGGCCATCTCCTCCTCTGTCCCCACATCTGTGCTGCCTTCCCACGCCCACTGCCACCTGCACCAATCGGCCCCACCCCCCAGCCCCTGACACACTCTCTCAGTGGGTCAGTAAAGTCCTGTCGCACTGGGGCCATGTCCTACTGCCTTCAATGGTGGCTGTTTTACTCATGAAATGCTAACGGCCACCTCCCTCCTTACCTGCTCCCCCACTGCATTTGTGTTTGGAGAATCTCTGAAGTCACGCAGTAGCATGAAGCCTTTGTGAGTGCGAGGACCATCACACCTGGCCTTAGGAACACGGAAAAACCGTGCTGGGAGCACCCAGGGCCTGATGGGACGTCCTGCAGCCAACCACCCTCTTGGAGAAGTCCTGGTCTCTCCAGCTTCTCACTGTCCTGTGGATGGGGTGGAAGACCCACAGTGAGTGGGACAGTTCCCTGGGCCAGCCGCCACCCACAGCTGGTAGTGGTCATGCACTTGGACGAGGGGCCTGCTCTCCCCGGGCACATGCCACACCCCTGCCCGCGTTCCCTCACTCAGTCCTCCCACTGTCCTGCAAAGTTATTATTCTCATCCTACAGATGAAGACAGTGAGGCTCAGAGAGGGCAAACAATTTGCCCCAGGCCACACAGCTAGCATGATGGAGCTAGGATCGGCCCTGTGGTCTTGGCATTGGGGGGTATCCACCATTTCGTCTGTCCCTATTCTCCATGCTGCATAACCAACTTCCCCAAATCCTAGTGGCCAGTAACAGTAGTTCTTTGTTCTGCTCGCATGCAGATCTGGAGTGTGGGCGGGATGGGGGCAGCAGCGCTTCTCCGTGCCAGGGGCATCAGCTGGGGAGCTGGCTGGGCGCAAAGGGTCCACTTGCAAGATGGTGCTCCCACGTGGCGGGCTCACGAGGTGGCATGGCTCTCGGTGCCTCTCCAGCTGCACCTCACAGCATGGGGGCTGCGGGCTTCTTCAGGCCTGGGCCCGAGAGCTCTCTCAGTGTCACCCTGCCGCTCTCCCTTTGGTCAAGAAGTCCAGGCTGAAGGGAAGGGGACACAGGCCCCACACACCCCTTAATGGGGAGAGTGCACAAGAACAGGGGACTGCGTCATCTGACCCACTGACCTGCCCAGAACTCTCCAAGTATGGCCAGCCTGCCCTGCGGGTGGGAGGCGGGACTTGGCATTTCTCACCCCGCCCATCCTCAGCTCTAGCTCAGGCTCTGACTGCCCGCACAGCTATCCCTCCCTGAACCCCAGTTCCCTCATCTGTAAAATGACAGCTGGAGGTCTGGACCAGCCGTTTCCGAGTCCTCTCTGGACCTGGTGTCCCGCATGGCCACGTCTCTGTGCCCTCCCTCCTCCCCGCCTCTAACCCCCTCCCAGGAAATGCCGCTCCATGCGGGCCCCTGCATCCCTCCTGCAGCCTGGAGAACTGAGGTCCTCAGCCAAACAAATTGCCATGCCCTTCGATATGCCAATGGGTCTGGCTGGCTTCCTGAGGCCCCTCCGCCACACCAGCAACCTCCACTGTGGGCAGCCTCCATCAGGGACCCTCCATCGGTGCTTTGATGTGACCAAGAGGCCCTCTTTCCACCCTGCCTGTCCCCACACAAGATGAACTTGCAGATCTAGTTGACACCATGGGGAGGGAGGCCCTGAAGCCTGCAGTGGGCAGAGAGGTGTGAGGAGCTGCTGAGCGACAGGTGCAGTCGCTGGAAGCCTACCTTGGGGGTATGATAGATAGTGCCAAAGGCGGTGGCAGAACTTCCTGAAGTTCACCCACAGCGGGACTCCAGTCCTGAATTTTCTGCAAGGTCTGTGTGAACAGGCCCTCCCCTTTGCGGTTTGGGAGGGAGCACGGGGTCTGTCACTGAACGGGGATGTCTTCAGGGTTGTCTCCACCCCAGGGTGCCAGCTTAGGTGGTTGAGAGCAGTGGGCAGAGAGGATCCTTGGGGGTCATCCCGAGCTCAGACCCCAGCACCTGCAGCACCTGCCAAACACCCGAAGCAGCCCCTCTGCCTGGCAGGGCCTGGCACCCTCCCCAGCTGGCTGGTGACAGTGATTGCCTAGGACACAGGTTGCTGCTGGGCCCAGTGTCAGCTCCTGGTTCCCATTAAGTCATTTGTCACAATTTAAACATGAAATAATATTAGCTAAAGGCATCGCACCATGACGACAAGGCACAGGACAGACGGACTCCCCGGTCCGCTCAGGTTCATTCCAGCCACGCCGGAGATCAGGTCCCAGGGCCCAGGCGTTGCTGGGCCCACAGACACACAGACTGGCTCCCTGACCTCTGACCTCGAGTATTTGCCCAAGACTCTGGTGCTGGCCAGAGCTGGGGCACAGCCCCGTTCCTCAGACACGAGCCTGCGTTTCAGAACAACTAAGTGACTCGTCCAAAGCCACTGTCCGGGATGAGCAAGAATTCAAATTCATCACTAGCCTTTCGGGTTCTGCGCACACCCTTCCCTCCCGGCTATCCACACCCTCTAATTCTGGGGTGTCTGGTATTGTCACCACCAGCCACACAGGGCTCCTTAGACTCACATTCACTAAAACTTGACAAAATGGAAGATTCTGTGCCTCCGTTACAATAACCACATTCCAAGTGCCCAAAAGACACACATGGGTGGTAACAGCCATATGGGTCTGTGCAGATCTAGAACATTCTACCATCTTACAAAGGGCTACAGGGGGCATCGACCACGTCCTCTCTTCGTTCCCAAGGCTGCCACATCACTCACGCTGTGCCCAGCCTCCCATCTCCCTCCATCCCTGGGTCCCCACCTTGACCTCGGGCAGGGTCCTTCCCACAGCTGTTTTCCTCCCACTCAGAGGGTCACATCCATGACTTCAGTTTTCACAGGCAGGCTTCAGGTGGGTACCACACCCCCATTCTCAGACAGGAGACTGAGGCCCAGCTCATCCCTCCAAGAAGCAGGAGGCTGGGGTTCAGGCTCAGCAGGTTCCCACCAGGTCAGTGCTCACACAAGACAACTGTTGGTGCCACATCGGGAGAGGCAGGGCTTCCTCTCAAAACACCTTGATTCTCAATTTATGCCCAGATGGCAGAGGATACATTTTCCAAGTCAGACCCAAGGGCCCAAGAGCCCAGGAGAAGAGACAGCCCCACCGCCCACCACATACCACCAGGGGGCACTACGGTCAGTGACACCTGTCAGTCTCTGCCAGAAGGGACCTGGGTTTCAGGCGCTAGAGCTGAAGGGCCTCTGGGGCGGATGGTTCTGACGCAGCCATGGCGGTGAGGCCAGAGAGAGAGCCTGCCTCGTTCCCCAAGGCCACCTCTCAAATCCACAGCAGAGCCAGGACACCTGGTCTGAGGGCTCTCGCCCACACCCTTCCTGCTGAGTTGCAGTGCCCTGCCTTCCTTCTTCCATCCTCCCCCACACCTTCCTTCTACACACACTGTATGTTGCACCCCCAGGCAGGACCACAGAGACACAGTCTCTGTCCTGCTAGACTCGAGGTCTCTACTTCACCCCTCCGCTCAGTGTCCTTGCTGTCAATAGGTTGTGAAAACTGAGTAAACAATTCAAGTCTCAAAGCACTGAGCACTCTGCCAGCCGTGGCAGTTGCTCCTACCATTGTGTCCACCTCCCTGCCCCCATCTGCAGGCATCTCAGTCTGGATGAGTCATAGGGTCCTCTTCTTTTTGCAGACCAAGTGCTGGGACTGAGCCCAGGCACCCCATATCTGCTTCTGCAGATGCCTCCAGCTCTCTCTGACTCATTCTCTTCGCCCACCCATTTTTAAACACCCAGCTCTGGTGCTGCCTCCTCCAAGAAGCCTCCCATGACTGACCCCATTTCCCCCGCAGTCAGTTTCCTTGCCTCCCATACTCCCCCTTCCCCCTGTGCGCTGCAACTCCACGGCAGTCTTGGCCTGGTAGTGCTGGGACGGCATGCCTTGTGCCTGGGCTCCAGAGGACGGGACCCGCCTCCTCATGCCCCACTCTTTCCCTGCCGCGCTGAGCCGCACTCCAGGGGCAGCACACACGCTCCACGACTGGAATTATGCTTCGCTTGAGGGGCCTGAAAAATGAACACTTTGCGGTGGGTGTTTCGGAGGGCTTTTGTAAAATATACATAACATAAAATTTGCCATTTTAATCATCTCTAAGTGTGCAGTTCAGTGGCATTAAGTACATCCGCACCGCTGCGCAGCCATCACCACCGTCCTTCTCCCGGACTTTCCCATCTTCCCACCCCGAAGCGCTGCCCCCACTGACCACTACGTCTCCATCTCCCCCGCCCCCCCGGCGGCCCCCAGTCTGCTTTCCGTCTCTCTAAAGTCGACTCGTCTCGGGACCTCATGTGAGGGGAACCGTGTGGTACTTGTCCTGTTGTGACCGGCTCAGCCTGACATCCTTGAGGTCCATCCCGGTTGCAGCGTGCAGCAGAACTCCCTCCCCTCGTGGCTGAACAATACTCTATCCCAGGCACGGGCCCCACCGAGTGCTCCCATTCATCTGCCTGCGGGCACTTGCTTTGTTTCCACCGTTTGGCCATTATGCTGCTATGAACATGGCTGTACAAGTAGCTGCTGAAATCCCTGTTTTCAGTGCTCTTGGGCGTATATTCCTAGCAGTGGAATTGCTGGCTCGTGTGGCAGCTCTGTGTTTAATGTGTCGCGGAGCCACTGTCCTGTTTCTACAGCAGCTGCACCATTTTACCTTCCACTGGCAGCGCTCAAGTGTTCCGGCTTCTCCACAGCCTCACCGGCACCGTTGTTTCCCCGAGTGTGTGTTATAACAGCATCCTAGTGGGTGTGCGGTGCTGCCGGGTGCTTTTGATCTGTGTTCCCCCGCTGCCAGTGATGTGGGGCACTTGTTTACGTGTGGACACGCGCTGGGAATGGGGGATGTCTATTCTTGGTTCTGCTCATCTTCCTGCTTCCAGAAACTTCTGCCCCTCCTCTGCTGTAGCATCAGCTAGCTGCTCAGCCCTGCACACCCCTGGCTGTGTTTACACGGTGCCCCGGGCCATGAGCACCGGCATGGAAATTCAGAGACCACTTCTAGAACTTTCTCTAGCAGCCTAGGCACATGTCTGACATCCTGGCGCATGATTAGCAGACTCGCCTCAAGCAGGGCCTATCCCCAAAGTGCCAGCTGGTGGTGGATGGACATTTAAAAGCCAATGCAGGAAGTGCCCCACACTTCCTACAGTCTGTAAGCACAGTTGCAACTGATGTGGGTCATTCATCACCCCTCCTGAGGGTCACTGATGCCCACAGCCCCAGAATGGCTTAGCTTGATGGATGCTGGGTAAACATGTGAATGAGGAAGGAAGGGAGGGAGGGTAGAAAAAAGAAAGAAAGGGAGCCAACAGCCTCTTATTTCAGGGACCAATGCCCAAGCCGCCTGCGTTCTTGATCCCACCACCAGAGCCACAGGTGGGTCCACCGTGGGGTTGAAGCCCCTCGCCCCCACGCAAACACTCCCTTCCCTGTGCTCCTGCTTATTCAGGGAAGACAGCCAGGTACCCGCTCTCCCTTTTCCTCCCTATTGCATCTGACTGGGGATGAGCCTGACGCTCACAATGGGGGCTCGGTGGGCACCTTCTCCCTCTCCTCCTTGCCAGCTTGGCCCCTGCTTGGCACAGGCTGCGGTTTCCAGAGTTCGGACAGCTAATCGAACGACTGACTGCTGGATATGGAGGCACAAGGCTGTCGCTCATTTCTGCTCTGGCTGATGAGCTTAATTAAATGGGACATCATGAGAAGCTGCAATAGCCGTCTGGGGGGTGGAAGGTGCTCAGGGCTGACTCAGAGAGTGAGTACTAGAACCTACTTGAGATGGCGCCTGAATTTCCTCCTACAAGGGGCCCAAAGTGGAGACGCTGCCGGGAGCCAGCTGTGATGGGGCTGCACCTCACAAACTGTGAACACGCACCCCAGAGAAGACACAGCGGAGCCGCCTCCGCGCAGAGCATCAGTTTTCCTCTATTTGGTGATTAAAAGCAGGAGAGGTCAATCAGAAAGTAAGTGAAAGCCTCCCCTTATATTCTGCCTGAAATGGATTCGGCATGGATTTTTATTGGGAAACATGAGACTTGGCCTGAGTCCCAAGCTTGAGCAGTCAGGCTCCTAAGCCCTGGTCCCCAGATGGGGCGGGCCCAAGGATGATGGGGGCAATCTGGCAGAAACACTCAAGAAGCTCAGACCTGTGGGGGGCACAGCCCAGCCCTCACAGGTGTGCCGTCTCAAGTCCCATCGTATCCCGTAACTGTACCTACCTGGGTTATTGCGAACACCTTAGGAGGTGCTGAGTCCCCATTGGGACTCCTTACATGATACACAAGGAGTCGCCCCCCGCCCCCCGGCACACTGTCACCACCACAGTCTTGATCAGTCGTCACTCACAAGCCAGCCGACATTGGTCAGATGCAATGTGACCATGTAGGAGGAGGTGATGGAGGAGGCAGGTGGGTCAGCAGCTGCCCAGAGCTGCGGGACACGGCTGCGCCACACTCCTGTCAACTGCCCGCTCTCCTTCCAGCCCCCGTGTTGCCCAGAGGCTGCCCCAAGAGCCAAGAATCTGCTGAAGGCACAGTGCTCTGGCTTTGCCTAGGGTTCCAGTGGCAGGAGGGTGATAGGACCCCTATAGAGAAAGGAGGGGGCCCCGATCCCATGTCCCCTCTCACTCTCTCCTGTGGAAGGACAGGCCATCCCCAGCCCATGAGGCCGGCCCAGGATCCTAACCCCCCATGGTAGCCCTTTGGAGTCACTGAGCATCCAGAAATGCCTACAGAGGAGGACAAAGGTCAAGCACGTATTGAGCACCTACTGTGTGCTGACTCCTGTTCACAACCTCCTGGGAATGCAAGCAGCACCCCCATATTATGTCCACAAGACAGGGCTGGGAGGCCTGGTGCACACCGTGATCCTGGGGCTTCGAGCTCCCTGCGTCTGTGCTGCCAGCTGTTCATGGGTGCTGAGTCTCCATCAGGAGCCCAGTGGGGCAGGACCACAGGGGGTACGGAATGTCTGGAATCCCAGAGGGTCTGAGAGGAGGCTGGAAGCTTGCCTTTCACTGTTGCCCAAGGCCAGGTGGGGAACTTAGCTGATGCCCCCGCCCCCTGCCACCCAGGCAAACACCCACTGTGTCTGCAGATGGCAAGCCCCCCACCCAGGGATGGGCTGGCAGCGAGGGGCAGCCTGCAGGCTCGGCTGTCCACAAGTCCCCAGGACACCCTGGGCTTGAGAGCCAATCAGAGAAAGGGCCGGAAGCCCTTTGTACCACAGGATTCCCCAGAAGCTGCGGCCTCTGGCTGTCGCTGAGCCAGGACTTTTGTTGGAAAGAGCCCTGAGGTCCCTTTCCAGGAAGATGGAGCTGCTGGACTGGGACACAGGGTTGTTCAGCTGGAGGTCACCCTCCAGCCACCTCGCTCACAAGACCTGGAAGTTTAGCACCCGGGGACCTTTGGGTGTTCGAATCAACTTCCCTGATATGGATTCCAGCTGGGCAAATGCCTTACAGACCTTCGAGAACAACCCAGTTTGGGGCAGGGGGCACCCAGGCCTCCCCCAGCCAGGCAAGCTGCTTTCTGAACCCCCTAGCACTTTCCTGACTCATCCCTCATCACCACATAGACACCCAGGGGTGCCCTGTCCCTCCCTCTGTCTGTCCCTCTTTCTGTCTCTGTCCCTGCTCCAACCCTCTGGCTCTGATTGGATGCTATGCCAAGCGCCTTCCTCCAATCCCATAAGAACGGCCGTGTTTGGCACGAGGCTAACGTCCAGCATGTCCTTCCTCCATCCCCCAGCATCTTCCCTGTGGGGTCTCGAGGCATAAATGTCACCCTGCACCCAAGAGTGAGATCCATTCTTCTCGCTGGTGCAGGGGCAGGGGGACATCCAGGGCCCGCTGTGGCTGCCCCCTCATGGTGGCATGACTGTTGTGTCAGGGGGCAGCAAGCAGCCCATCCCAGGGGCCATGGGCCCTAAGAGAGCCTGTCGTCCACAACACAGGACACTCAGAGCAGACGGTTGGCAGTTCGCAGGCTTGGTTCGTGGCACACAGGATTGTCCGGACTGGGTTTTCCCTTCGTTGAGTTTTTACTAATTGACGAGGGCCAGTCCGACATGAGCTGCCCTTTCTCGACAGTGCTTGGCTTGGAGTCATCAAAATTTGCCCCCAGTGGAGGTGGTCCCTCCCCCAAGCGCTCAGCTAAATGGAGGTTTGACCTCTGGACAAAACAGGGATTCCACCCACCAGGAGAGAGCAGGGTGGGCGCCGGGAGCACCAAAGCACCCTGGCTGATGGAGGCAGAGCTGCTGTTAGGGCCCCGCTGGGTCCCTCCCACCCTCCAAAAAGATGCAGGTGGTTTCACTCCCTCTCGTCCACAGTGTGGAGGTGAGAACAGGCAGGATTCTCTGTTTCTTGAGTAGAATCTGTGAGGGGCCAGGCCAGGCCCTGTGGGAGCTGAGCACTCACATCTGACGTGCCAGGGCACCTGGGGCTCTGCTCTGCACCATCCTCTGAGAGACAGGACTTCTGGCTGGTACGGGCTATGCTGACATTTGTCTCTGGTTGCCCCAGCAGAATGAGGCGCGTCCTCCCTCCATGACTCAGAGGGGGCTGAGCAATCCCAGCAAGCCCACCCCACCCTTCTTCCTCCTTCCTTGTGCTCTTCCTTCCTGCCCACCTTCACAGGTTCTAGGACCAATGAGAAGGCCGGGTCCACGGTCAGACCTGGGTTCCCAGTCCTCCTGAAAATAGCTGGATCTCACCTACTCAGCAGTGGGAGCATAGCTTGGAACAGTGTTTTCCAACAGTCATGTCCACCACGCTCAGCACAGGCTGCCCATGACAATGAGTCATGGCCCCAGACCCCAGCTGCCCACGTGTCATCCCCCGCAGAGCAGGAGTTAGCCACGGGGGTGTTACAGAGCAGCAGAGACAAGCCACCTCGGCACACAGGATGGCTCTCCCAGACACAAAGAAGCAGTCGCACACAGTGTGATTCCATGGCCCTGACGCTGAAAGAGGTGAAGGGAGAAGCTGGGAGGGAAGCCCCGGCGGAAGGCGGGGCGGTCCGGGAGTCCCAGGACTCAGCGCTGTCTGCTTCTTGCTTGGTGCACTGAGCTGAGGCATACATGGAAGGAAGTGTGTCTCTCTCTGTATATTCTATCTTTAAAGTTTATTTTCAATGTTTTTTAAAAGAACAAAGTTCCCACTCCTCCATGAGCTGCTTGACTGAGGCTAAGCCAGTGAGTGATCTGAACCTCCACTTCTCGGCATTGTTAAGAAAGTTCCCTGAGAAAGTGTCATCGGAAGCCCTCAGCCCAGGGCCTGGCCGTGTTAGTTACTGCAAAGGGTGAGCGGCTGCAATAAACATGGCCAACAGCCCCAGCAAAGAGCAGCAGTTGACTTGTTCTGCCAACGCATCTGAGCAAATGGTAGAGCTGACACAGCATCTCCAAGGTGTCCAGGCCGCGGGTCCTTCTCCCTGGTGCTCTTATTTCTTCACCCCTCAGCTTTCCCTCGTGGCCTAAGATAACTGTCTCAGCTCCTGCCATCACAGCTCTCCTCCACTCCCCAAAAGCTGGGATGCAGGTAGAGGAGGGCACCGCCTGGTGTCGGGCACACACTCTTCCGCACACTAGTCCAGAACTACGCATGCCCCCACCAGGTTGCTAGGAAAACTGGGAAATAGTCTTCCTCTGCCTCCAGATGCCCACACCATGTTCTCGGAGAGCACAGGCTGTGATCGCACCACACTGCATCAATGACAGCAGCCACTGCTCCTGTGGCAGCCACCCATGCCAGGCACCAGGTGAGGGAAACAAAGATGAAGCAGACGTAACCCTCGGGAGCCAGGGCTGAGAGCTGACTGCAGCGGGAAGAAATAAGCATCGTATGGTCCAGTCCAGGAAGGTTTGCAGCCAGTGAGGGCAAGCGCTTTAGCTGGAACTTAGACCCACGGGGGAGAGTCAAGCTTTCCAGAGAGAGAGAGAAAAGGGAATGAACAGTGCCATGAAGGTAGGTGAAATGCAGTTTGGCCAAAGCATCAGGGGCAGAGAAGAGAGTAGAGACAAAAAGAGCTGAAAGGCAGATCGGGCCTGATCATACAAGGAGCTTTAATGCCACACACAGGGCCGTGGCTTGTACATGTAAGTGGAGTTCTGTGAAGGAAGTTCAGAAACCACCCGCGTCCAAGTTTTCTCTGGTTTTGTTAAAATGCAAGTTCTTGGGCCCTGCTGTTGACCCTCAGATTAGGATCCCTGGCAATGGGACCCAGAGGTCTGCATGTTAACTGTTAACTGTCAGCAATAGGGAGCCACTGAAGGTTCGGGAGCTGGAAGTAGCACAATCACTCCTGTCCTCACTGGGTGGGGAGGGAGCATGAACAGGATGGTAGAGGCTCCCAGCACTTTCTGCTGGGCTTTGCTTCCTCATCTTGAGAACTCAGAAATGCTGCCAGAGGGGAAAGTCTGGGTTAGCATCCTCAGTCCAGATGTGGAAACAGGCAGCAGATAAGACAGGAGGATGAATGTGATGTGATTTCATTCCTTCCACTAACCGCTCCTCATGACCCAGCAGGATGCTCCTTCCCTCAAGGAGACTGAGCCTGACAGTGCTGCAGCCACTCGGGCTGTGGAGGTGGCTGGAGCCTGGGCACTGAGCCCCCAGGCAGAGTGGGTCCGGTGGGAAAATGGAGCGAGGTGCTCCATGGAGTGGGATGCCGTCGGACCTGAACCGGGCTCCTCAGAGGGTCTTGTGGTCAGAGGTGAGCGCCAGCAGCTCCACCTCACATGTCCCAGGATGGGGTCCCCACCTGAGCCTACGTGCTGGGAACCCCTCAGCCCCAGACAAGCCCAGAAGGTGGCTCGCTCTGGCTGGGAGCTGCAGTGGTTCTGTCTGGTGGGAGGGAAGCGTCTTCCTCTGTAGGTCTGACTCTTTCCCACACTGAATAAGTACTACTTGGGTAATCGTTAAATTACCAAAGAAAGTATTAAAGTCAAAGCAAAGGAATATGCCTGTGGCCCTGGCTTCTGTCAGAGCAGAGCTGACAGGCACTGCTGTGGCCCCAGGGGTGTGCTGACGTGGTGGTTGTGAGGCCTCAGCCAAGGGGCCTGCAGGCAAAGTGATGAGGTCCTGACCCCACTTGACTCCTTTTGGCTGGAAGGAGGGAATTCAAAGAATTCCCGGCTTCCCAATCCAGATCAAATGCTCACTTTCCTGAGTAGTGGCCCCAGTGGCCTACAGGAGCGTGGGGCCCAGGGCGCTGTCCAAGGGGCTGGCTACAGCTCTGAGTTCCAGGAGGGCAAGGAGCCAAGGTCGTCTGTCCCTGTGTCTCTCCCTCAATGCCCTGGGGAGCCACCAGGCCGATCAATGTGTCCAGGTCTCCAAATGGTGGGAGCCCAGACAGAGGGCCATTTGGACATTGCCGCCATAAACAGGGTGTAGCACCCCACCCCGGGCCAAGCGAACAAGACCCCAAGTGCCTGCTGCAGCCCACGTCCCACAGGGACTGCAAAGGGGCATCTGCTCCAGGGACTTTGGGGCCAGGTTGTGCCTCCAGGTGCCTTGTTCCCACAGGCCATCTGTCGGATCTCTTTCTTATTGTCTTCTCTTTCTCCAACCAGCGTGCATTCAGCTCCTGCCCAGCATGTTGCGCCCTGAGCAAAGGTGCGGGCCAGTTGCCCACAGCAGCTCAGTGAGGGACCCTGACATGCCCCAGGCCTGTCCCCACTAAGCAGCATCCCAGCTGCCATTTCCCCAGAACAGGTAATGGGGTAGCTGTGGTGAGGGAGGAGGCCAGTCCCATGCTATGGGCGGAGCAGCCTGCCGTCCCTACTCTTCCCCTGGCCTCGGACAGCCCCCCGGGCAGCCCTCGGATGGACCCTGTGAGCCGCTCCTCTGGGGCAGCCTGCTTCGCCCGGAGCTGCAGGAAACCCGGACCCTGCTCCACAAGTGATGCTATCTCTGAGAGGGCTCTTGGCACATGACTTGTCCCGGGAACAGCTGCTATTTTGGACTACCAGTGGTCATTCTCTTTTTAGAAGGACTATGGCTGGTTTGGTTATAAACTGAGAAGGAAAGTCCAGCACCCAGGAGGTGGGCGGGATGCAGAGGGCTGGTGGCACTGGCCCCTGTGGTGGAGGGACGTGGAAACACGGAGCCACAGTCAACGTGAGGCCGCATCCGAGGAGAGGGCGGCTCCCTCCGTGTCCCCGAGATCTCTGAAATGTCCTAGCTGTCCATGGGGGGGGAAGGGGCGGAGTTCCGGCAGTCAGCCAGGATGTGTTGTGGGGGATGGGGGTGGGGGGTGTGGGGCACAAGAGCTCGGAGCTCACACGACTTTCTGAGACCCAGCGGTGTGTCCCCCAGGGACCCAGGTGTGTGGGGACAACACCACCAAGAGGGTGTCCAGGGAGGCCTCTGCATGCCTCCGGCAAAACCACACCCGTCAGTCAGTAACACAATTTCAGGTTTTTCTGAGGAAATTATGGTGACAGTATCTTAGCAGCCATAATCACCAGTGTAGCCACTCCCGGTTCTGCGTCGGAGGTCGTGCTCCCAGCTCTGCCCTCCTCTGACTGGCACTTGTGCCCCTTCTCACCCCCTGATCCTCCGGGTGGCTCCCCCACTCGTGCTGATCTGTCTGCTTTGGGGCTCCGTGTCTGTCCCTTCGGGGCCAGAGCCTGTCTGTCGGAATCACTGCTCCCGACCCATGATCCAACCTCCAGCTGCCTCTGGGAGAGCAGACCGGGGCTCCCCAGACCCTCGGCAAGTGGCTGGCCCTGGGCTGGGGCCACAGATCCTCCTTGCCCAGGACCCCAGGCAACCAGGCCAAGCACAGGGCTGGGACGAGCCACCTGCGATCTGATCCTACCCCTTCGGCCAACAGGCAGCATGGGAAGGTGTGAGGTGCCCCAAGGTAACTAGCAGCCCTGGACCACAGCCCCAGGTGACCAACCTTCCCGAGTTTAACTCTGAAATTCCTACATCCCAACCCCCCCACCCCGTCATGGGCAAACTGAGGCAGTCCGTCAGCCACCCTGCACCCCACATCTAGATTCCTCCACAACCTGCCTGAAGCTGGAGCTGCTTCGCTGACGCCCAGGCTGGCCGAGGGAGGGCCTCCCGCCATCGCCATCGTGTCCTTCGGGACCCTCATTAAGGCTCCACCTGCTTCTCCCGCAGTGCAGGGCTCCCCTCCCCTAACTGCTGCCTGTCCGAGGTTCTCCCGGAATCCTCTGCCTGCCCATCCCCCTGCTGGGGGTCAGAGGAGAGGGGGCTGATGCTCCTGCTCAGGAATTTCACTGCTGACTCAGTGAAGGGAGGGGCGAAGGACAAGGCCCAGCCTGCGGGCAAGTCCTCAGGCCTTTGCCTTCATTCATGGCCGTTCTCCATCTTTTTTCAACCATTTCTGCCCTTACCTCACTAATTAAGAAGAGCTGGCAAAACCAGGGAGCAGCAGGGGAATGGCGGTCCCATTTCCGGAGCCTGGTGCGCAGCCCTCCGTGTCCGCTCTGCGACTGCACCCTCACAGCAGTCCTATGGAGTAGGGCCTCTCGCGCCCCATTTTATAGAGGTAAGCTGAGGCTGAGGGCAAGCAACTTGACCAAGGCCTCAGACTGTAAGCCCTGCACTTGGCCGTCTGGTCTGCTCAGCAGTTCACTTAGTCCCTACTAAGCTGAGCCCGTCCACTCTGCACCCACACAATCCACACATAACACCCCCACCTGCCCTGCCACGCACGATGCTCAGGGCTGGGGATGCAGAGTCACAGCTAAGACTCAGTCTCCACCCAAATGAGCCCACATCTGAGGGAGGCCCAGCCCCTCCCCGTCTGCAAAGAGTTACTGCGAGCAGTAACTCTGGAACTTCCTATGCCTCAGTGGATGTATAGTTAGCATCGCTGTAAGAGGGATCTGAAAGAGTATTTTTCGCCTACCACACCGGCCTACTGACTGCGCCGTCAGGGACTTCTCTCCACGGGCACACTGATAACTCACTCACCAAGTCCCTCGACCACGCACACGCAGGTCTTCGCCGTTTCCGCCATCACCACATGCCCGCCGTGAGCACACTTTGTGTGTGTAGGTGTGAATGCGCTTTCGGCATTTCTGTAGCACTGCTTCCTGGCCACAGGACTGCTGGGCCACAGCAGTACTGGGTAAAGTACTCGTGCCTACCACAGAGCCTCCCAAAATGCTGGCCAGCTGGGCCACCATGCTTTCATCAGCTCTGCATATTACCAATGGATCCCACAGTGGAACAAAAACCAAAAACTGAAACGTCATCTCCCAGTTTTACTCTGCATTTCTTCGGTTCCCATGGGCCACCACTTGGTGGAGAGTGGGGCCGAGGAAGACCCCCAGTCTGGTCTGCTGCCTCTGCCCCCAGTGGGGATGGAGGAAGTGAGGCCTGTGACCTCAGGAGAGGGTCTAGCTCTCTCCTGGCCTCCACTCCCAAAGTTCCTATACGAAGCCTGCCCACTGAGAGGCGGCCAGATTGGCCACAACCTCACACTACCTGGTTGCTGTTCTGTGACCTTGGCTTTGTCTTTGCACTCATCTGAACCTTATTTATAGAAAGAGAACAGCATTCCTTATTTTACAAATGGGTCACACAGACTGAGTGAGAGAGTGTGTCGGAAAAAACACCTGGCTTGCAGTACATGCTCACTAAACGCTGGGCAGCTGCATCATCACCATCATCATCACCATCATCATCATCACCATCTTCATCATTATCACTATCATCGCCATCATCAACAGCATCATCACCATTATAATTCCCATAATTGTCATCACCACCACCAAAATTAGCATCATCATCATCATTATCACCATCATCACCACCATCATCACCACGATCCGTATTACCTCTGTGGGTCCACTCCTTTGTCCTGGAACCACAGGACACAGGCTTTGGGGACAGTCCCCTGTTTGCTCGCAGGAAGACTGAGGCCAGGTGTGGTGGCGACTTGCCAAAGGCTGTCTCACTGAGAGCAGAGCTGGGTCTAGACCTGGCCCCTCGGTCCCTGGCCCTCTCCCCCAGATCGTGCCTTTGGAGCTCCCAACTCCCCTTCGGCACATGCTCCCCTCGTGGTCTCGAGAGCAGGCAAAGTGGGACGGCGGTTCTTGCCAGCCCTTCCCTTGCGTTTGCTTGTCATCAACAAAGCCACTGAGAAAATCTTTCAGAAATAAACAAAATTGCATTTTTGACAGATGGAGGACGGAAAATGACTCATAAGAAACAGCATTCCGAGTGCTCCATCCCCTTAGGTATTAAGTGGGTCAGGTTTCAGTGTGGCATCCAAAAATGCTGTGGCTTATTGCAAAAGGATGACGCCGTCTGTGTGGGGAGCTGCAGGAGCGCCTGGGGCCTGGAAACACCCGTGGGAACCCTGGATCCGGCTGTCAGCGCACGCTCTGTGCCCGTCCCCTACCGGCTCCCCCAGCCGCTGCTGCATGGGCACCTCCACGCTGGGCACAGCCTCGGAGCTGGCACACCAGCCGTCAGCAAGCGGTCCTCACAAGCATGGCTGGGGCTGGTGTTGACCTGGTTCTGAATCTGATTCGTGGGCTGAGGGCCACTTAGTAGAACAAACCCTTTCTGTGCAGCCACCAGGCAAGCGCTATAGTGGGATGGGCAGTGAGAAGGCACCAGCAAAGTGAATAAAGCAAGGCCTCCGCAAAGAACCCCGCGACACATGAGTTGAGAAGGGGCAGGTTGGAGGGAGGGATGCTGAGGGACATGGTAGGATCCTCTATGGTACACAGCGCCCAGAACTTTACAGTTTTCAAAGATCTTCCCAAGGGGGATCTACGTTAACAGCATCTGAGGGGTACATCATTACCCCATTTCACAGGTGAGAAGACTAAGGTCCCAGGTTGACCCTTCAGTCTGGGGTCCAGCCTCCCAGCCTATAGCCCTTCCTATGCCCCTCGGAGCCACTGAGCTGTGCCCCCAGTGAGTGATGCATCCACCACTGTGTGCTATTGTCACCTTTGCTACCACCCATCGGTGACTTTATTGTGAGGCTCAGTGGAAGGAGCCCAGCTGGGCTCACATCACAAACCCTGGCCACACCCTGGCCTTCATGGAGAAAACGGGCATCCTCAAGTCTATGGTCCGCCCAGGAGTCCATGCTGGACAGAATCCAGGTGCTGGGGACCAGCGGGTCATGGAGAGGCTCACAGGGGAGCTCATGGTGTTGATTAAAATTGGGGGTACTCCCTACCAGTCTGATGCGGTGGGGAAAAGGATAGGCACAAAGACAGAGTTATCAGGGAACAGATGTGGGTGGCTACACAGTCACTCACGGCTGCTTTGCTCACCTTCCGAGAGGAAGGAGCGTCTATTCTTCCAGTGGCTGAGGGCCAGGGAGGTTTGGTCTCTTCCTAAAGGTCATGAGCAAGATAAAAACAAACAGAGAAGGTGAGAGTCGACCCACACTGGGCACTGGAGAATGGGGTGAAGGAGTCAGCTCAGTTCATCACTTCTTACCTCAGGCCCCCCCAGGCTCTGAGATCCGTTCTGAGGATATAATAGTAAATAAAACAGCCAAAGGCAGTGAGGGCCTGCTGGTGGAGAATCCTACTCACAAAGCCCCCTGCAGCACAGTGTGAGAATCTTGGTGGGCAGGGCTTCCAGAGCCAGGAGCTGTTCCCTTGTCTGGGAGGAGTAGGGGGTTGACTTTCAGACCCTAAATATACGTCCACCTGGAACCTCAGAATGTGCCCTGACTTGAATAGGGTCTTTGCAGATGTAGTTAATGTAAGCACCTTGAGATGAGATCATCCTGGATTACAGTGAGCCCTAAATCCAATGGCATGTCCTTTTAAGAGGGATTTAAAAGGACAGAGGGAGATTTATGACAGACACAGGGAGAGACCATGTGAAGAGAGAGAGAGGCTGGAGTGATGCAGCCACAAGCCAAGGGGTGTCCAGGGCCACCAGAGGCTGGAACAGCCCAGGGAGGACCCTCCCCTGCCTGCAGCCTTTAGAGGGAACATCGCCCTGCAGACACCTTGACTTCACACTTCTGGTCTCCAGAAGTGACATAGAATGTGCTTCTGTGTTTACGGTGCTGAGTTTGTGGTCCTTTGCTGCGGCAGTGCCAGGGCCCTTGCAGAAAGGTCAGCTTACCAGCCTGGGGTGGAGGGAGGAGGGGAGTGGCCAAGGCCAGGTCTCAGGGCTTCTCCTGCCTGCAGAAGAAACTGCAGCAGCGCTATCCCCAAATAAGTCCCCAGACCAGGAAAACCAGCTGAATTTGCTAGGGGGAAACCACGCCCACAGCATGGGCTGAAATCCCCGATGGGGCTCACATTGCAGGGCCCCTTCGGGGGTCCCTTTGGGGTACCCTCCAACAGTCCCTGACTCATGGCCACCTCTGCAGGCCTGTCAGTGGGATGTCAGCATTTATTTAACTTTTCCTCCTTCCCTCGAATCACATCCCTAGTGTCTCACTGCTGCTTTGGGGCCGAGTCTCCTGCGTCAAGATGTCTGTCCCTTCCTCGCCGCCTCAGACCCCACCCTGAAGGGTGAGGTGTGTTCCTTGGTCCATTTGCTCCATTTGTAAATCTCCCTCTTTAGCTGGCCAGTGGGGCTTCTATCTGAAGGTGGTGCTAATGTGTCGTGGTTTTCTGAGCTGTTTGGGGCAGTCGATAGCTGTGGGCGGCGGGCCCTGGAGCCTTCTCACGGGGGCGTGGTGCAGTGATGGACTGCAGCAAACAAGCTGGGAGGCGGGCCGCGGTCTAGAAAGCAGAACCAGCCTCTCGTCATGTGTCACTTGTGTGGCCTTAGACTCTCCCCGACTGGTTGCCGGACACCATGGTCCTCCACCCGGTGGTGCCTCCGTCCTCGGCGAGACGGAGCAGCCAAGAGCACAGCCCTGCCACTCCTCCCAGCCCTCCCCTGTTTCTCTTGGTCCTGTGGTGTAAACATCTCACACACGTTTTACTGTCTCACATGCTGGAGGTTAGAAGTCGGAAGTCAAGGCGTCAAAGGGCCATGCTATCCTCCGGAAGCCCCAGAGGAGGATCCTTCCTGTGCCTCGGCCAGCTCCTGGTGTTGCCACAGTCCTCGGGAAGCCTTGCTTGTGGCCAGTCTCTGCCCCCCCTTCCCGAGGCCTCCCCTCTATGTGTCCCTTCTTCTCACAAGGACACTAGTCATCTTGGATCAGGGCCCAACCTACTGCAGGATGACCTCACCTTAACTCCATTGCCTCTGCAAAGACCCTATTTGTAAAGAATGTCATGCTCACAAGTTCCAGGTGGATGTCCGTTCTAGGGCACATGACAGGTACACACAGGGTCTGGAAGATAATCTGCCTGAAGGTCATTCAGCAAAGCAGGCAAAACTGGACCAGAGGAGATCAAACCCCAGGACTCTGACTCCCAGAACTGAGAACTCCCCAGCACTACCACAAACCGTACATCCCAGCTTACCCCACGCTGGGTAGAAGACCAGGTGCGGGGACCCGGATGTGCTTCCGGTGGCTTCTGTGCTTGCTTGCTGGCCATCTGCCTCCCCGCCTGTCCCTGGGCTCGAGGCCTCCCTGGCTCCATCTGGGGCTGCACTCAGCACTGTCCTGGCAAAGCCATCAGATGGGGCTCCACCACCTCTGCTAACGATGATGCCTGACGTAGAGGGTTACTTTACAAAGCGCTTTCCCAGTCCCGCTCGCTCAGTCCTCACCCCTCCTATGTCCCTTCCTTGCCCAGGCAAACCCAGCCCCCAAGGGGAGCCCCTCATTTTCATAGGGAAACCCAAAAGGACTGCACTCCTGGTAGAGCCATAGAACTGGGTTATAACCGAGGCACATTCCAAGCAGGGGTGTGGGGGCAGGGGCAGGGGGAATATTGATCAAAAGAATGATGGGGGAATGTGACCAAGAACCCAATCCTAAATCCTCCAGACTAGAAGCTCCAACGTAACAACTCTCCAGGGTGGGCACTGGTGAGTGCTGAATGAATAAACAAATGACACTTTTACAGCCAAGATATATGTACACACCATAAAACTGATCCTTCTCAAGCATACAGCTCAGTGGCTTTAGCATATTCACAAAGTCATACAACAGTCACACCGTCTGATTCCACAACACTTTCCTCACCCCCACAACAAACCTCACTCATTCCCACTCCAAGTCGTTCCCACCCCTCCCACCCACTCCTGGCCAACCACAAGTACACTTTCCTATCTCTGTGGATTTGCCTGTTCCGGAAAGTTCATGTAAGTGAATTCGTATAGCATTCGTCCTTTTGTATTTGGCTTATTTCACTTAGCGTAATGTTTTCAAGGTGCTTCATTTTTTATGGTTGAATAATATTCTATTATCTGGATCAATCATATTTTATTTATTCATTGATCACTTATGAGCATTTAGGTTGTTTCATAGCTACAGACATTCGTGTACACGCTTTTGGGCAGAGACATGTTTTCATTTCTCTTGGGTGTATACCTAGGAGTGGAATTGCCAAGTTCTATAATCTCTCTATAGTAAATTTCAAGGAAATGCCAACCAAGGAAGCTACACCGTTTTACATTCCCACCAGCTGTGCTGGAGGGCACTGATTTCTCCACGTTCTCGCCGACACTTGTTATTGTCTGATGTTTTATTCTAGCCACCCTAGTGGGGGTGAAGTGGCATCTCCTTATGGTTTTGATTTTTGTTTGGTGATTGCAAACGAGGTTGAATATCTTTTCATGTGCTTGTTGGCCGCATACACCTTCCTTAGAGAAACGTCTATTCGGATCTTTTGGCCTTTTTGTGGTTAAGTTGGAAGAGTTCTATAAGTATATTAGTTCTATAGATACTAAACTCATCAGGTATAAGATTTGTAAATATTTTTTCCAATATGTGGGTTGTCTTTTCACTTTCTTGATGGTGTCCTTTGAAGCACGAATGTTTTGTTTTTATTTTGATGAAGTCTAATTGTCTGCTTTTCCTTTGATTACCCACACTTTAGGTGACATATCTCAGAAAATGGCTGTAATGTGACCAGTGGTGCTGGTTTTTAGTGCTCATATCCGGGATATTCCACAGGCCACAGGCCAAGTACCTGGCTCTCCATTTACACGCTCCGAGTAGCCCATTCAGCTCCTCTGGCTCTAGGAGTGGGGGTCCTGTGTGGTGGAGATCACTCTGCGCAGGGCTAAGGCAAGACTAAGCTGCAACCAGGCTTGCAAGGAAGGGCTCTGTGATTTATTAATAATGTCTGTCCTGGCACAAAATGAACCCTGACAACTAGAGGGCCACCCATTTGCTAGTGTCTTTTGTGACACGTTAGCTATTTGATTAGGAAAGGCCATGTTGGGACACGCTGTTGCTTCATTCCCCCAGGACATTCTGTACCCTTGCTGGGCCATCCTCAGGATTTCCTTCTTCTAAGATCCCTAGAACACCCATCTCTCTCACGGTTGTAGCCACGGAGACCCACAGAAGTTCAGAGAAGGAAACGAGTCAGAGCTGTGGCGTGGCCTCTGTGCCAGGTGAACAGTGTGCCCCCAAATCCACACCCAACAGAACCTGTGAGCATGGCCTTATTACGAAATAGGGGTTTTGCCCATGTAATCAGTTAAGATGAGGTCATACTGGTGTCCTTATCAGAGGGGAAACTTGGTCACAGACACGCACATAGGAGAAGCCATGTGACAACAGAGGGGGATCGGAGTGGCGCTGCCTCGAGCCAGGGAGCACCAAGGAGTGCCAGCAACCCCCAGGAGCTGGAAGAGGCAGGAAGGGCCCTCCCTTAGCTCCTTCAAATGGAGCCTGGCCCTGCCCACACCCTGACCCTGGACTTCTGGCCTCCAGAACTGGGAGAGAAGAAATGTCTGTTGTTTGAAGCCCCCCAGGTTGGCGGCACTTTGTTACAGCAGCTCCGGAACTAGCACAGCTCCTGATAGTACGCATGCAAGCAGAGCGCCAGGGACTTCGTGAGCCAGCTCCCCGTGGGCACTGTGTCCTAAGGAGGAAGAGCTCAGTCTGAGTGGACAAGCCCCTTTGGGGTGCAATCCCAGGCACTCTGGGCCGAGCCTGGTGTGGGCAAGGCTCCTCCTCCCCGAGTCCCCATCGGGGCTGGTCTTCATTTCCTTGGGAAAGGGGGTGAACATGCAGTGTCAGCCTGCAGGCCCCACAAAAGTGACACAGATTTGTCCAAAACAGTCAATTTATGTAAATGGTACACCTCTTCTTTCATCTGCTTCCCAGAGACATGAAGAAATGCTTTTCTTTTACTCCCTCCACTCTCTTTTTCTCATTCTGGAATAGTTCAGTGACTGCAATAGGTGTCAAGAATGAGACTGCTCCACCCACACAGCCCACGCAGCTCAGAAACACGACAGGACAGACAATGTGTGACGCCCCTGTCCCTGTGAGGAAGAGGACCGTGTACAAATGGCTCTGCAGATCCAACGAACCTGGGGACTCCACAGGGCTCTCGGGGCTGCCCTGCGGACTCTGGCAAACAAGACCAAGAGGGTGACCTCGGACTTGACTGTTTTCTCAGGGAAAATCCAGGGCTCAGCCCTCAGAGGGCCCTTCTCTGGGAAACGCAGCCACCAGGGAGCTGCGGGAGATGGGTGGGGGCCCCATTGTGTTCCGAGGCACCCAGTGTTGACTGAGCACCTGCCCCTCAGTTCCCGAGAGGGTGAGGGCAGGTGTGCCAGCCAGGATCTGGGCTGCTATAGGACACAGAACACAGAGGCCAAGGAGGTGATATCCTGGGAAGAGCACAAAAGGCACAGGGCACATGGGCTGAGCCATCAGCCTCCTGGCTCGAGGGGCCCTGACAATGAACCAGAGTCTCTGGGCCGCCCCTCTGCAGCTTGGTGGTCACTCAGCAGAGCCACGACCAGGCATTGTGAGAACTCTCAGGAGGGGATACCAGAGGAGGGGTTGGGGCCAGACCGGAGGGTGCATGGAATTCCCCAGGGAGGATGAGGAGGCTTTGGACTGCAGACAGGCCCTCACCAGCCAATTCTTGGGGGTCGGCTCTGGGGCAGGCACCACCAGCCTGTGCCCTGTGGGTCCCACATCAGGCAGAGCAGGGAGCTGGACATCACCAAGCCCTGCTTTGCATGGCAGGGCTCGCAGGCCCCCAGAGACAGAGGAGGCCAGAAGACAGGTCCCTAACTGGGATTAGAAGTTTGGATTCTATTCTAAGGGAGGGAACATGCTGGCCTCTGAGCTAAGGAAACCCGCCCACACTGTGAAACGGGGTTGGCAATCACCCGGCACTCTTGTCGCTACCTCCTCCATCCCCAGCAGATATCGCTAATCCATCATGGAGGCTGTTTCCCAGCAAGGCAGTCTAGGCCCATGAGGCCCCTGGTGGAACTGGCATGCAGGATGGCTTCGTGTTGTTCTGAATAGAGTACCTCACAGGTGGGAGTGAACCTGTTGTCACTAGCCAGGTGTTAGAGCATGGCCATCGAGGTCCCAGGTGCCCCTCCTGCTCGAGAAACTCAAGGTGATCTTTGAGCTTGGAGGAACTGGAGAATATGGGCATCTGAAGGTGAGAAGGCCCCCAGGGAAAGGGAAGCAGACCTCTTCACCAAGCACATGAAGTAACTGAGGCCCAGAAGGAGGAACACCAGGCTCAGGGCCACACAGCTCCATGGCCTGAGCAGGGGGAGGGGGCTGCGCAGGGAGGCGCCCTGGAACAGAATCTGCAAGCCTGGGCCAGCGGGGAAGTCTTGTCTATAGAACACGTGTCTGCTGGCAGGACCGGCTCTGAAAGGCCACAGAGAGGACAGAGGAAGTGGGGCCTCCAGAGAGACCAGGCCTGGGTGGGGGAGGAGAAACCCTCCAGAGAGACCAGGCCTGGGTGGGGGAGGTGAGACCCTCCAGAGAGACCAGGCCTGGGTGGGGGAGGTGAGACCCTCCAGAGAGACCAGGCCTGGGTGGGGGAGGTGAGACCCTCCAGAGAGACCAGGCCTGGGTGGGGGAGGTGGGGAGATCCTCTAGATAGACCAGGCCTGGGTGGGGAAGGTGGGGCCCTCCAGGGAGACCAGGCCTGGGTGGGGGAGGTGGGGCCCTCCAGAGAGACCAGGCCTGGGTGGAGGAAGTAGAGCTCTCTAGAAAGACCAGGACTGGGCTAGGGAGGGAGGTGGGGGGTCTCCAGACAGACCAGGGGTCTGGGCTGGTGGGGGCTGATGCCCGAGAGGGAGCACAGCTGCAGGCCTCCTGGCCATCACCCAAGGCCCCCTCCTGTGCAGCCTGCGTGCCCTGCTCGTTCCTCTAACCCAGAGGTTGCAAACTTTTCCTGTAAAGGGCCAAATAGTAAATCTTTTAGGCTTTGTGGGCCACATATGGTCTCTATCACTTTTTTTTTTTTTTTGGTTAACAACCCTTTAAAAATGTAAAGATCACTCCTAGCTCGCAGGCAGCACCACAGGCTGTGGCCGTCCCCTTTGGTCATCTTCACCCGGTCTATGGAGTGCTTACTGCCTGCTGACGTGTGTGAGGGTCCCTCAGCCCTTATCGCCGTCCCTGCCCCGGACGGCCAGGGCACTCATTCACAGGGAAGGTGAGCCCACGCCCACTGGCCTCTGGTGGGAAGACAGTAGACTGGGCCCTGCTCACAGCTGTGGCTGATAGCTGGCTCCCCAGCTGGGATGGCCAAAGCAGAGAGGCCCACATGCTGGTGGGAGTTCAAGAGCTAAAGGGTTCCCTTCACAGCATCACCACCTCTGGCACCTGTCTAATCCCTGTGCAGTGTTGGCACCCCCCCGTCCCACCTGGCCCCCAGCTCCAAGCCTCCGGCAGGGACTGCACCTGAACCACCATTGACCCAGGGCCCGGTCACAAAAGGCTAAGTCACCAATGGTTAAATGAGTCCTTCCTGCCTCAAACTCAACCACAGGGCAGTGACAATGGACCTATGACCTTCCTCCCCTGAAAGTGAGCAGAAAGTCATGGGCAGACCGCCGCCCCCAGAACCACATAAAGCTTACAGGGCCAAGGGAGGGAAAATGTAAGGCTGCATCTGACGTTGTGGACCCGGCCGTACTCTGCACACTGGTGTGGATGCACCATCCACCCAACGATGCATCCAAGGCTGCTCGCTCACTCAGCAGGCATGCAGCAGGCCCTGAGCCTGGCACTGGAAATAGACGTTTGAGCGAACCCTCGGGCCAGCGTGATGCGTGTGCATAGCAGTGGGAGAGGCCAGGAAGCCCCAGACAGCCAGGGAGGGGCCCAGGAAAGCTCCCTGGAGGAAGGGCGAGTGGATAAGAAATGGCAAATAGACCTGAGTTCATTGCTCTTCCTTCGCTCCACTGTAGACTTCACGTAGGGCAGTATGTGGAGACTCTAGCTAACACTGATGCATCCTCCATTTCTAGGTCCTGTCTGAAGAACATCCTTGGCATCTCCTGACCATCATGGGGGGCAAAGCTGACTCACCTGGACCCTGTGGGAGGTCACTGGCAGGGTCAGGGCTGGGATTCTGGGTTCTGGGTTCTCTGTACCTCATGATGGGCCCATGGACTCTTGGGGCCATTTCCAGGTCACCATTAGGGCTCTGGTCCAGACAGAGTGGGGAGACTTGGGCACACAGCTCGCTTCCTAGTCATGCCTGGGCTGGCTCTGCTGCCTCCATCCTCAGCAGCCAGGCCCTGGGGGAAACACATCGAAGAACTGAGCTGGCCAGGAAATCACTTTTCCTTCCTCTGTGCTTCCTGCTGCCTCAAACAAGGAAAGAGCAGGCGGGTGACCCAGAGCTGAGAGGTTAATGCATTTAAGGAGGGAGTGTTATTTCTTCCTAACAGACTTAGAAGGGGCAGCACAGGGCACGAGCTGCTGCTTTTCCGATCTGTTCTCTTTGGGGTTGGTTTATCCTGGGCCACCTCCAGGTTTCCTCACATCAGGCCCCCCTCCAGGCTCTGATCTAATCCTGGTTTCCTTTCGTACTGACTCACTCCCTGCCTGGAGAGCAGACACCTGTATTCCAGAGTGTTCTTAGCTCCCATCAGTGGGTACCGTAGAGTCAGAGTGGAGGAGGGCCAGCAGGCAGCACAACAGAAGTGGACGTGGTGTGTGTTTTTGACCTCCACAGCGGGTGGAGGGCCTGAGGGGCTACAGATGGAGAGCTACTGGGTGAGAACTGACCTGGGGCAGTGGTGTGACTCAGGGACCAAGGACATGATGGCACCATGGGTCAAGGTTGACCCCAGGGGCTCCTGGCAACCTAGGGAGACCAAGGAAGGACTGGGACCAGCTGGGTGGGGTCAGCTCAGCGATAACTGGTAGACTTGGAGATGGTAGGCGTGTCCACTTGGACAAGTAAGGTGGGAGGGGGGAGGCATGGAAGGATGGAGAGACGGGGGCTCAGGCAATGGAGGATAGTAGCCCTGACAACGCACGGGCTGCCCTCTGCATTCTGGATTGAGGTGCTCTTGAACAGCAATATTGGAGAGGCAGGTGAAGGGAAAGACCCAAAACAGGAGGCAAAGAAGGCAAGGGGAGAAGGGCAGCAGGGCTGGAAATGGGCTCAGGAGGAGGGGAGAGAGGCTTCTGCTCCTGGCCCCTCCCTCCACACGGCACCTTCGGCCCCTCCCAGAGCGAGTGTTTCTCCTGATGTGAGCAGAGGCTCCGATGCCGCCAGGTAACAATGGCACTGCCCACAATGCTGCAGCCCTGCACAACCTCTATCTTTGGGTGACACTCAAGGGCTGAGGAGGGGACCCTAGCGGGAACTGTCTCCCCCTCTCCCCACTCACCGGGATAGGTGGTGGGAGCCCGAGTCCTCACGCCCCGACCCCAGCCTGGTGGACGACAGGCAACTCTCCCAGCTCTTCGCTGTGCAGTGGTAGGACGGATTCGTCCAAGCCATAGAAAACATGGCACACCTGAGAAACCGTCACAGCCCAGGGAGACGTAGCAACTAAACGTACATGGGACCTTGGGTGGCATCTGGGACAGAGGAAGGGACAGTAAGGACAAACTGAGGAAATCTGAACGCAGCAGTGTGTCAGTGTTGGTGCCTTCATTGCGGCCACTGTACCCCGTAATGGTTACAATGCGAACAACCCGGGAGATTGTGTGAAGGGCATGCAGGAACAGCCCATACTAACCTTGTACCGCTCAGTCAGTCCCAAACTGCTCTGAAAATTAAGGCTTATTGAAGAGCCAGGGGCTCACTTGATCAGAGTGTCTAGCACACAGGCAGAGGTGGGCAACGGGCTCCGGGAGGGATCTTGCCGGGAGGGGCATGTTGGAACTGGGAGCCAGGCTGCTGGCTGTGTTCGGGTTCTGCCTCTTGCCACTGTGTGCCCTCAGGCAGCACCCACACGCTCTCTGGGCCCCTCTAACCACAGCAGGGAAAGAAAGGGGGAATGGCTCTCCACACGGCTGTGATGGATCTAGGATGCATCTAGAAGTTCCCCCCCAAAGCATCTAGGTTCTAAGGAGGGGGTACCTGAGGCCTCAAACTGCCCTTCAGGGATGTGCCCTCCACCCTGATGGTGAGGCTGGGCTAGGTCTGGGGCTTCCTCCTAAACCACCTCCCCTGGCACCACGCCTCACCCCTAGGAACCCAGGCTGGCTCAGTGCCCCAGGTACTGCCCCCTCTGGTCACCCTGCCTCCATCACCCAGCATCTGGGACTTCCTACAACAGCCCAGATTTTGAACCTGTGGCCGCTACATCCCTGAGAGCACAGTCCTGTCTGTCAGAACAGTTGCCTTGACTGTGGGTTCGGCCAACATGGTCCCAGAGTCCTGCATCAAGGTTCTAGAAGGGCCTGAGAACATCCATCTGCCTCATCTCCTGTCCTACAGGTGACAAGACTGAGGAGGGAGGTGAGCTGCTGCCAAGGTCACAGAGCAAACTAGTGGGAGACTCTGCGGGGACCAGTGAACCACCTCCCAGGCAGCCAGAACATCGGCCTGAATCCACCCCCACTCGGCCCTGCCCACCAGAACTCCCTGGGACATTTGGGGACCTTCTGTGCTGCTCCCCACAGCAGCCACCAGTCACATGTGGCTTTTGAACACTCAAAAAGTGGCTAGAGTGAAGGGCTGAATTTGTAGTGTTATCTAATTTAATTCATTAAATTTAAATAGCCACAGGTAGCTAGTGGCTACCCGACTGGACAGTGCAGATGTGGTGGCTGAACACAAGCACCATGGGGGACACAGACATGGGCTCGGATCCCAGCCGCACCTCCTCCTCCCTGCGTTGCCTTGAGCAGATCATTTCACCAATCTGAGCCTGTCTCCTTGTCCCAAAATGAGGGTGATAGCCATTCCAACCTCATAGCATTATTAAGATAAAATACGATAATCCTTGTAAAGAACGTCCATAGCAAACACTCTGCAGATTTTAGGAACTCTCTCCTGTCTTCCCTCTATCTTTACCAGATGTCGAGCTTCATCAGTCAGCTATGGCTGTGTAACAACCACAAAATCTCAGTGGCATACAGCAATAAACGGATCTTTCTCACCCACTTGTCTGC
The DNA here is from genome assembly GCA_039655065.1 of Glossophaga mutica. NCBI lineage: Eukaryota > Metazoa > Chordata > Mammalia > Chiroptera > Phyllostomidae > Glossophaga > Glossophaga mutica. The sequence goes on from CM077315.1 coordinate 31,241,367, forward strand.
AGATCCATTGGGACACGTCTGGGCTAGTCTGTGCTCAGCTGAACTTGGCGCCAGGTCATGGGTTCACTTCAGATGTGCCCCACATTCTTCTTGGTTCAGTGGAATAGCTGGGGCTTGCCCCTCTCCTGGCTGAGCAGAAGGCCCAGGGGCAAATGGAAACGCAGCTGCTTCCTAAGTCCCGGGCTCAGAACCCATGCACCGTCTCGTCCTTTCACATCCTGTGGACCCAGGCCTGCTGCCACAGGGCAGAGGAGTCCAACCCACCACACAGGTCGGGGAGGAAAGAGTGGGTCTCTGCTGGGAAGTCGAATCTTCCAGTCAAGCGTACATTGCTAGGTATGATGGCTTCCATGCTTTCATTATAAAGCCGGGGCTCTGTTAGGGGTAATGGGGAGCGAAGAGGGAGGAGACCGGAGTAGGGCCCCTAGGTGGGTACTTAACACATGGCTTGGGCAGGTGACTCTTCTCCTTGGCCTCGGCAACTCCGCCTGGTAAAATGAAAGGGTCAGTCCTACAGCGCTGCTAGGACCCCCACCCCCACCCCAGGGTGACATTTCAGAATTCAAGTTCAGGTCTGGGCAGGCTGGACCTGCCCTCCCTCCCGACATGGGGTCTTCTTCCGAGCCAGCTTTATACACAGTCACAGAGAACCCCAGGACCGCAGTGCCGCTAAGGGTCATTTTCCGAAAGCCTTCACTGGAACATTGGCTGGGTTCTTCGCATGCTGATGAAACCCCCAAGGCCTGGAAGGAAGGCCGATTTTGCGAGGGAGCTTTCTAGCGGGGAACACGAGGCCAGCACGCCCACGCAGGGCCTGGTGTCGAGTTCCCGAGCCCTGCCTCTGTGGGTCCCAGAAGGGACCTGGCTGTGCTTCGCGTGACTTTGCCTTCGCTCACCTGGCCTGTCTTCCTTAATCGTGGATGATCTCGCTCTGCTCTAATCCAATCTCGTGGTAACGGCCTGGCAACACAGGGCCCTGGAAGGACCAGAGGAAAATGGCTTCCCATGATTCTTGGACCAGGCAGGAGCATGAAAGGCGGGCTGTTGGAACAGGCCGTGGTGTGAGCACTTCACTCAGATTTCTGGCTAGAGTGCTGAACTTAGCAGCCGAGAGCATTAAAAAAGAATTTTTATTCCATTTCTACTCTTTCTTTGTTGGTGCCCAGCTGACATCTCTGGGGAGGGGATTCCTGGCCCCGCCCCAAGCACACTTCTCCAGATGGCTCTCCCCACCCCTGGTCCAGCCAGCTGAGGAGCTGGACAGGGAGAAGCTGGCCTCTGCGGTCCGTTCACTTCACAGGAGACTCCGGGGGGTGGAGCCCATGGGCGGAGGGGTCAGCCACCCTTGTCTGCTGGTGTCTGAAGCGGAGGCTTTAGGACCTGGCAGGGTGCTCTGGGAAACTTCTCCTCCGCTTGCCAAGAGACCCTCTGCCCAACTCTGGCCTGGGCCCTTCACACAGTGTCACCTCAAAGCCACAGGACAAACCCTGGGGGCAGGGACTAGAGTCCCTACTTTTAAGAAGAAATAACAGACCGCCTTGCCCACCTCTGGGACTCTGCACACACTGTTCCTTGCACCCTCCTGTCCTTCCAGTCTCAGCTCAATTCCCCTCCAACTGAAGGGCCCCTCTCCAGGGCCCAGGACACACCGCCCCAAACCCCAGCCTCCAGGACCGATGGGTTTATTCAGGTCCCCCAAGGAGAGATGGGACTGGTCCTGCCGGAGGTCCATGGAGGTGAGACCTGGAGAGGGGAGAGCCCCCAGCCATGCAGGTCTGACCCCTGAGGGAGGGAGGGAAAGAGGGAGCAGCGGGTAGAGGCCCTCAGACCCCTGTGCCCTTCCCAGAAAGATCCACCAGCTGCTGCGCCCTGATCCCAAAGGCGCTCTGTCTCCTGCCTCCCGGCTGTGGGCCCCGGGCAAAGCGTCAGCCTCTCTGACCCCAGTTTCCATCACTTCACTCGGAAAGATCTGAAGGTGCCGTGGAGCCGCAGGCCAGCACGGCTGCAGCCAGAAGGCAGAGGGAGCTTCCAGCAATCTGGAAAAAGGAGCGGGGCAGCCGTTCACCTTGTTCTTGCCAACATCTTGATTCCAGCTACACAGCCAGTTAGCAGCACACGTCCCCATTGGACAGATAAGGAAACTGAGGCTGACAGAGACAGGACCCAAGTTTCACAGTGAAAGTGCTACACACAGGCCTGCCAGGCAGCAGCACCCACACGCATGCAACACACACATGCTACGCGAATGTGAAAGCTAGCTGCACATGCAATGTGAGGGTGTGCTGTGCACATGCTACATGTGTGTGCGTGCTGTGTGCGTGTTACATGCAGACACATGGCACACACCTCCACTTTCATGCCTCAGGGCATCCCCGCCACAGAAGTCAGCAGGCCTCCCTCTCGGCAAACAGATGCCAGGTCACCGTTCACAGATTCATAGCAAACCCCATATTCCAGATGTTTCCCTCCCATTGCCCCCACCTCAGGGGCTGATGGTATAAACACAGAACTGCTTTAGTTACTGGAGGAAAAATACTTTCCACATTTAAAGAGAAGACAGCCACAATGGCCCCTCTAAACCTGACTCCGCAAATACTGCTGCCGAGGGTGGCCTCTCCGCTGGTTCCCCGCTCCTGAGGGTGGGGTGGGGTAGGGTGGGCCCTGCCCGCCGTCCCTAGATCTCCTATTGCTGGTCCTCAGCCTGTAGGACCCGGACAGGACCTAGCATGGGCTCCAGAGCACTATCATGTACCCCAGGGCAGCCAGCCCCTCAGCCCAGAGCACTGGGCCCACAGCCAGGCCGCCCACCAGGACAGCTCCCCTCACCTCCCTCTCTGAACCTCAGTTTTCCCTTCTGTGAAATGCCCGCTTGGGAGACTGGGCAGTCTAAGTTCAAGCCCAACAGTTCCAAGGACATCTGTGCCCTAATTCCTGAGCCTGTGGATGTGTGACCTCACATGGCAAAGGGACTTGGCAGCTGTAATTAAAGGGGATGACCCAGATTACCCATCCAAGTGGGTCCCAAGTCATCACAGACTCGGTAGGAGGGAAGGCGGCAGGGCAGAGAAACTGAGAGAGGCAGCAACGCAGAGGTAGGAGTGATGCGAGGCCACCAGCCGGAGCCTGCGGCACCTCTAGAAGCTGGAACAGACGAAGGGTAAGGTTCTCCCTTGGAGCCTCCAGAGGGAACCAGCCCTAGGGCACCTAGACCTTAGTCAAAACAGTGAGATTGACTTGGGACTTTGGACTTCCAAAACTGTCAGACTAAACGTGGGTTGTTTCTAGCCACCTCTGTGATCTGTCGCAGCTCCACAGGAACCTCATGCCCCACCCCTGCTGTGCCTGTGTGACCTTGGACAGTGTCCTGATCGGGATGGGTTTTCTTGTCGTGTGTGGGGTAACAGCAGTCCATCCCTCAGGGCAGAGGGATTCAGCAAGGCCATCACTCTGGGCACTCAGAAGAGAGGTGACGAGCACCTGTCAGCATAGCTTCTCCCAGGCCCCACTCGAATCTGGGGGCGGGGGAGCAGACAACACAGCGCAACAGAAAGGGGTGGGGGACAGAGGCCTGGGCTGCCATCCCTTCCTGCTGATGGCCCCAGGCACCTGCTAACATGTCACCACTCTGCTCTGGGCCTTGGTCGCCCCATCCATGAAACAGGGCGATGGGGATGGTGACTTCCCTGGATCTCTCTCTGCCCCTCAGGCTCACTTGGCTTCCTCCCTGGGCTTCAGGGGTGTGTTGTCAAACAAACTTAAAGGATGAGGCCTCAGAAGAGCCCTGACCCCTAGGGGCCGAGTGCCGCAGATGGTGGCTGTGATGCTCCTGCTTCCCCTGGGAAAGGTCCAGGGCGGGTGCAGCGCCAGGTCACTGTGTACAGAGCCCAGCAGGCTGTCTTTGTGCTGAGACAGCCTCTGAGGGAGCCCGCTGCCCCCACAGCACCTGCCCAGCTGGCCGGAGGTGAGGGCGGTTGTTGGAGACTCTTCCACAGGGAAACTAGGGGGCCCCGCAGCCCAGATGTCCCAGCCAACCACCCACACTCACCTCTGGTGGCTTGTCTGTGTGGGTAAAACGACTCTCCTCTAACATCCTGTTTTGAAGCCCACAGTGGGTTTCAAACCTGGGCCATCCAAGGGGTGGTAGAGGAACAAAACGCGGCACATCTGTCCACTGGAATAATACTCGGCCATAAAAAGGGGTGAAGCTCTGACACAGGATGCGACACGAATGGGCCTCAAAAACCTGTGCAAAGCACAAAAGCCCATTACAAAAGGCCACCTACTGTGTGATACCATTTATACGGAACATCCAGAACAGGCAAACCCGTAGAGGCAAAGAGTCCATTAGTAGTCAGTCACCAGGGGCTGTGGGGAGGCAGAGATCGGGGGTGACTGTTAATGGTTCAGGGTTTACTCTTGCGGAGATTGAAAAACCACTCTAGACCTAGACAGAGGTAATGATTGCATGCTGTGAATGTACCTCATGCCACTGAACCGTGCACTTTAAAATGGTCGTGAGAGGAAATTTTAGGTATGTGTATTTTACTGCAATACTAAAGCTCATGCAAACCTACAGAAATGCCAAATTAAAATCACAGAGCTCTAGCAACCACTCTTTTTCTAAAAAATTATTTTTAATTAAAAAAATAACTGGGGCGTCACCCTTTGAAGGTAGGGCACGAGCAACGAGACGTATTCCCACCACCTCCAAGTGCCAGGCACCGCGCGTCCCGTTCAGACATACACAGCGGGACTGAGCACACGCCAGGCTGTCGGTCCTCAGGCATCCAGCCTCAGTTTCCTCATGTGTCCCACAGGGATGAGCGTAGAGCTGATTTCACAGGGTCATTGGGAAGGTTAAATGGCAGGCATGTTGGTAAGGAGCTGCCCTGAGTGGAGCCACCTCCGTGACCCCAGCAGCCTCATCCCCGAGACTCTAAGCCCCCTCCTCCTTTCTCCCTGGGCATCTCCGTGTCCTGGGAAGATGTCCATATCTGGCTGCCCCTGACCTCCCAGTTCTGATGACCACCCAGCCCCACGGGATGGAGCTGACCCACGGGCTCCGCCCCTTAGTCCACCCAGTGCATCAGCTCCCCTGGGCTCTTGCCCACTACAGGTTCCATCGAGGTGAGGTGTCTGGGTGCTGGTGGCTGCGTGCCCGCCCCACTGGGAAAGTTAGACCGATGCTGGCTTTCAAGCCTCAGGATCTGAGGGCTGCCAAAGAGCTGGTGAGGGAGAGGCCAGGCTTCAGGCCAAGCAAACCTGGGACAGCGCAGAGTTGGAGGGCATTCTGCTGAGCAGGCTGAAAGTCCAGAGGACTTGGGGAGAGGATGGGAATTGCGGGGAAATGCCAGGCTCCTTAACAACAGTCAGGCTGATGGTGCACATGCTTGAGGCCCCAAATCTCACGCAGAGAGAGCTTTCAGGGGCCCCTGGTATGTATCACATCTTTGTTCATCCATCAATCCATGGACACTGTCCATGTCTCGGTACTATGAATAATGTTGCAGTGAATACGGCGGTGCAGATATTTCTTCAATATCCCAATTTCATTTCCATTGAATATCTACCTAGAAGTGGGATTGCTAGATTATATGGTAGTTCCATTTTTAATTTTTTGAGGAAACTCCATACTGTTTCCCGTAGTGGAAGCACGAGTTTACATTCCCACCAACAATGTACCAGGGTTCGCTTTTCTTCACATCCTCACCAGCACTTGTTATTCTTGTCCTCTGGGTGACAGTCATTCTAACAAGTGTGAGGGAATAACTCATTGTGATTTTTATTGCATTTCCCTGATGATTAGTGATGTTGAGCATTTTCTCATGTGCCTTTTAGCCATATGTACATCTTCTTTGGGAAAATGTATATTTAGGTCTTTTGTACATTTTTTAAATCAGTGTATTTGTTTTTGTTTTTGTGTGTTTGTTTTTTGTCTGTTTTTTGGGGGGGTTGTTTGTTTTTTTGCTATTGAGTTGTATGAGTTCCTTATATAGTTTGGATATTAACCCCACGGCAGATATATGATTTGCAAATATTCTCTCCCATTTTGAAGTTTGCCTTCTTATTTCATTAGTTGTTTTCTTTGCTGTGCAGAAGCTTTTTAGTGAATGTAGTATAACTTGTTTATTTTTGTTTTTGTTGCCTGTGCTTTTGATAGCATAGTCAAAAAGTAATTACCAAGACTGGTGTCAAGAAAGTTTCTCCTTGCTTTCTTCTAGGATTTTTTAGGGTTTTGTGTCTTACGTTTAGGTCTTTCGCATTTTGAGTTGATTTTTGTGTGTGGCATAAGGTAATTATGCCACTCCAATCCCATTCTTTCACATGTGGATGTCCACTTTTTCCAACACCATTTACTGAAGACACACATTTCTTCAATGTGTATTCTTGGTGCCTTTGTCAAACATTAATTGACCATGTATACGTGGATTTATTTCTGGGCTTTCTATTCTGTTCCATTGATACATGTGTCTATTTGTATGCCAGTACCATACTGTTTTGATTACTAAAGCTTTGTAATATAGTTTTCAATCAGGATATGTGATGCCTCCAGTTTTGTTCTTCTCAAGGTTGCTTTGGATTTGGGGTCTTTTGTAGTTCCATACAAATTTTAGGATTCTTTTCTATTTCTGTGAAAAATGCCATTGGACTTTTGCTAGGGATTACATTGAATCTGTAGATTGTTTTGTGTAGTACGGACACTTTAACAATATCAATTTTTCCAATCCATGCATAATACACAAGATAGCTTTTCAATTATCTGTGTCTTCTTCAATTTCTTTTATCAGTGTTTTATAGTTTTTGGTTTATAGATCTTTCACCTCCTTGATTCAATTTTATTCCTAAGCAATTCATTCTTTTTGGTGCTCTTACAAATGGGATTGTTTCACAATTTTTTTGGATATCCATCAGCATATAAAAATGCAGCTGATATTTGTATTTTGACTTTGTATCCTGCAACTTTACTGAATTATTAGTTCTAATAGCTTTTTGGTGGAATCTTTAGTATTTTCTATATACAAGATTATATCATATGTACACAGAGATCATTTAACTTCTTCTTTTCCAATTTTAATGACTTTTATTTGCTTTTCTTGCCTAATTGTTCTGGCTAGAATTTCCAGTACAATGTCGAATAGAAGTAGCAAGAGCAGGAACCCATTATCTTGTGCCTGATATTAGAAGAAAAACTTTCAACTCTTTATCTTGAGTATAAGTTTAGCCATGGACTTGTCCTACGTGGGCTTTATTACATTCAGGTGCAATCCTTCTATACCTAATTTGTTAAGAACTTTTATCCTGTAAGGGTGTTAAATTTTGTCATATGCTTTTTCTGCATCTATTGAGATGCTCGTATGATTTTTATACTGCACTCTGTTAGTGTGGTGTATCATGTTGATTGACTTGAGTACACTGAACGATCCTTGCATCCCAGGGATGAATTCCACTTGATCATGGTGTATAATCCTTTTAATATGCTCTTTAATTTGGTCTGCTAGTATTTGGTTGAGAAGTTATCTATATTCATCAAGGATGCTAGTCTGTAGTTTTCTCTTCTTATAGTGCCCTTGTCTGGTTCTAGTATGAGGGCAACACTGGTCTCACAGAATGAGTTTGGGAGTGCCCCCTCTTCAGTTTTGTGGAATACCTGAGAAGGATTGATATTAAATTGTTTTTTAAATGTTTGGTAGAAGTTACCAGTGAAGTCATCTGGTCCTGAGCTTTTATGTGTTGGAAGGTTTTCTATTACTTTTTAACCTCCCTATCCATTGTTTGTCTGTTCAGATTTTTTATTTCTTCATGATCTAGACTTGGTAGGTTGTATATTTCCAGAAATTTATCCATTTCTTCTAGTTTATTTAATTTGTAGGCATGTAATTGTTCATAGTCAATGCTTATGATCCCTTGTATTTTAGGATATCAGCTGTAATGTCTCCCCTTTCATTTTTTATTTTATTTATTTATGTCTTCTCTCTTTCCTTCTCAGTCTACTTAAAGGTTGGTCAGTTTTGTTTATCACTTCTAAAAACCAACTCTTAGATTTGTTGATCTTTTCTATTGTCTTTCAGATCTTTATGTTACTCATTTCTGCTCCAATCTTTGTTATTTCCTTTCTTCTAAACATGTCTTAGCACTTCAAGAGCAATGCTTAGCACATAGTAGATGCTCAATCAATACTTGTGAATTTAATTAGTGAATGAATTAATTAAATGACTGGATAAAGAACCAAGACAACCCCCTGTGATGTCCCCTCTGAACCCAAGGAATTCTCTTCTATGGGAAGGAAGTTGGCCCTCTGCAGAGGACAGCAGGACTGTCAAATGTCCAAATCCACATCCATAGCTCTCCTTCCGGAAAGGGAGAAATGAGGGGTGGTGCCTCATGTCCTGGGGGCAGGTGCAATGTCCTGGCTCCCCAGGAGCTCTCTGGATATTGTCCTCTGGAGCCCAGGATTATCTGAAGCAGAGAGGTTGGTGTGAAAAAGGACAGGGGCACTGGCAGTCTGCACAGTGATTTCAAGATCTGGAGTCAGAAGGAACTCAGGTCAAGTCCTTCTTTTGGTGCTGACCAGCCACATAACCTCGGGCCAGCCATGCAGGCCATCCATGCCTCGGTTTCCCTCTTCAAGAAGGGATAATAAAACCTTAAGGGGAATGTTTGATCACAGCACCACAATTTACAAAAGCCAAGTGCTGGAAGCAACCTAAGTGCCCATAAGTAAATTAGTGAATCAAAAAAACTGTGGTACATTTGCACAATGGAATACTATGCAGCAGAAAGAAAGAAGGAGCTCCTACCCTTCGCAACAGCATGGATGGATCTGGAGAGCATTATGCTAAGTGAAATAAGCCAGATGGTAAAAGACGAATACCATATGATCTCACCTATAAGTAGGACCTAATCAACAGAACAAATAAGCAAGCAAAATATAACCAGAAACATGGAAATAAAGGACAAACTGACAGTAACCAGAGGGAAGGGGGGAGGGGAACGAGGGTAACGGGGTGGGGAGGGGAAGGGTCATCAAGGAACATGTATAAAGGACACATGGACAAAGCCAAAGGGGGGTAGGATCAAGGGTTGGAGGTGGAGATGGGTGGGGCAGGGGGGACTGGTGGGGGATGGAAATGAAGACAACTGTACTTGAACAACAATAAAAAAAGAAAAAAACAAAAAAATAACTAATAGATATTTCTGAATATCAAAATAAAATAAATTTTAAAAAGAGGAAAGTTTGAGGATTAAGTAAGACGATGTATGTGGAAGGGCTTTGCGCTGTGCCCGGCTCATTGGCACAAACGAAATAGCAGCTATTTATTATCACCCACTAATTTATCTAAACCCTCCTTGAATTTAATTTCTATTTTCAGCCTAAACAGCCACCCAAGGGGACCAGGTTCCCCAAGCTTTCCCGCATCGCATTAAACAGTGCTGCCTTTTATGTGTCCTAGAACCACCTCTATCGGCTTCAAAAGGGGCCTCTTAGTTCTAATGTTCCAAGATTTGATGGGCAGTGGAGATCAAAGTGGGGTGTTGCCAGGGAAGAGCTGGAGATGAGTCAAGTTTGGGTGGTCCCAAGCGGAGGGCACCCAGGAGCTGGAAAGACTTTCTCTTCCTTCGTTCCAGCCCTGCTTATCTCCTCCGGGCTCTTATCTCCCCCCACTGATATGCAGGGAATGTGGACACACAGCCTGGCTTCCCACAGGTCTCAGGTGTACCAAGGGCAGTTGGGGGCGCAGGCCGCTGGACAGAACTAGGTGCTGGGTCCAGCTAGGCCCATCTAGTGAGCTGCTGACCACTCAGCCCCACTGGCCCTCAGTTTCTTAGCTCTAAAATGGGATGACCACACCTCCTTCGTGGAATCCATGATGCAAACCACTGAACCCCCACAGGCCACAGCTCTAGAGAACTGAGCAATTTGGTTTGTCACTCTGACTCCAGTAGTGTGACCCTGAGTAACCCCTAACCTTCATGGGCTTTGGTTTCCTCCACTGCACAACAGAGTATGAAACATGGGTTCCTTACAGTAACCTCAGGCTCTGACCCCTGCAACCCAGGTCCCTCCCAGTGTCTAACCACTCTGTTGGACAGAGCAGCGATACGCTCTTTTCCTCATTGGTTTTGTACCTGGCCTGAGGGACTGAGCTGAGGAACATGAGAAAACAGTGTCAGTGACTTTGGCTCCCGCGCTCTCAATGATAGCTGCCACCAACCGGGCACACACAGCCTGCCTGGCCCACTCCCAGCCTGCAAGGTGGGTTTACTGCATGGTAAGGGACCTGAGGCCAGGCTGCTGATCACAGCAGTGATCCTCAGGTTGCCCCAGCTGCAGGTTAGTGGATGGGCATTTTCAGAATCCATGGGAGGCCCAAGGAGGACCCAGACAGGCTTGCCCTTGAGGGATGTAGACCTGTATGGAAAAGAGAGACCTCCAGGCCACCGCTCTGCAGCATGGTGGTCGCTCAGCAGAGCTACAACCAGGTGTCGTGGGAACTCTCAGGAGGGGATGCCAGAGGAGGGGTTGGGGACAGACCGGAGGGTGCATGGAATTCCCCAGGGAGGATGAGAAGGAGGCGTTGGACTGCAGACAGGCCCTCACCAGCCAATTATTGGGGGTCGGCTCTGGGGCAGGCACCACCAGCCTGCGGGTCCCACACAAAGGCTGGCAAACAAGAACTCAGGAAGAGGATTCGGCCTTGTAGGTTCTCCTGTGGTCATCCCCAGCATGGCCACCTCACCTGAGCTTCTTCCAAGCGGGGCCCACTGGTCTTCATAACCTTTTGCAAATGTCAACCGAACGGATTGCCAAGTCCTCTGCCGCTCCATTTTATATCTCTATGATTTCAAGAAAATTAGATCCATATGCTTGTTTCCCTTGCACACTCAGCTCATGGCTTCAAGGGGCTCCTCCTGGAGCACGGGGGCCCTTGAGGCCCTGAGGACCAGTGCTGCGCCTACCAGGGGTCGAGTATGGGAGCCTTGCATCAGAGGTCAGAGCGGAGGGACTGGGTTCAGAGGCTCCAGGGTCAATTCTTTAGCTCCATGTGACCTTGTGCGTTTACACTCTCTGAGTCTCAGTGCACTTCCGGGAAAAGGATCCAATAGGTGAGCCTCTGTCCATGGGAATAGCTGCTCTTGATTGTCAGTGTGTGTGGGTGTATGCCTGTGTGTACTGATGTGTATCTGTGTGTGCTGTCATGTATGCACGTGTGCTGCTGCGTACCTATGTTTGTGTGTGTACCTGTGTGGGTGTGCATGTTTGTGTATACTTATATAAACACATAAGTACTCTTGTTATCATCACTACTTTCTGTCAGCTGTGCGTAGATCCAATCAGAATTTTCTGAAGGACCCAGTCAAGGAGTGGCAGGCAAATGAGGAAGGCGACATGGCAGGAAGACACTGCTCCCCTCCTCAATGGCCTCGAGACCCTGACCTAGCCCCCTAGGCAGCAGCCAGTCCTGCGACAGCCAGGCAGAACCCCCATCTCCACCGTTAGCCTAGAAGCTCCTCAGGGCAGGAGCTGCATGGAGCTGGAGAGGGGGCAAGATGCATCAGGCCAGGCTTATTTGTGCTGAATTTTGTTCTATTGCTAACAGCTGTGCAGGCTTGGGTAGGCACAGAGAATATTCTGGAAGCTTAGTTTCCTCCACTGTGGAATAGTTGTGGAGTTGTGGTTGTTCTCGGCAGTGTCTCCCTCCCCACTTACTCTCTCCTCAGGCAGCCTCTCTTGGCCTCAGTTTTCTTACTTGTAAGATGGGCATGACAACCCCACCTCAGCAGCTGTGAGGACCAGGGGTCATAAGGACCTTTCAAAACCACCAGAGGCAGGCCCTGCTGCCATTGCAGCCTTAGCACCAACTTCTGCGCCTCCCTCACCTGCATGTTGACAGCTAATCACTAAGCCCTGGAAAACAGCCTCCCAGGAGGCACCAGGACACTTAGGTTCTAGTCTGAGCCCAGCCTTGAGCCTGGAGTCCCTTCCTGTCCCATGACCTTGGGAGCATCGGGGCAGGGGGAGGTAGAAGTTGACCCTGAGGCCTTTATTAAGAAGTCCCAGCAGCTGCGGTAAGCCGGCTCCACTTGGAGCTCAGGGTGGGGCTGGGCTTGGGGTGGTAGCCCAGACGGTAAAGAAACCGGCGGATTTGGTTTGAGTTAGCTACAACTCAGCTGGAAAGCACGCCAAGTCTATTTCAAGGCTGTGCAGAGTTATTTCCCATACACATTTATGGGAGATCATGATTCAATTAATGCTCTTGTTGCTCGTGCAATGAAAAAAATGTGCAGCGTGCTTTAAATGTTTCCCAAACTGTGTTAGTTATTAAGTGAGTGACTCAGGCCAGGAGGTGTAGACAAGGGAGGCAGGAGGGAGTGGGTGGTGAGGACCCAGAGTGGCCGGAGCAGATGGGCGGAAACAAGAAGCTGCTCTTCCTCCCAGTCTCCTTTATCACCCCCTCGGGGCTGCTCAGGGCAGTAGATTTTGCCCCAAAGTTCACTTGGCCCAGGAGAAAACTGAAGCCCGGGGCGGGGGGTGCGAGGAGCTTGCACATACACAGGAGGAGTTAGGGCACACTGAGGTCTGCCTTCTCCGGGCTCCTTGCAGGGGTTTCATCCCCAACTGGCTGCCTGAGAGGCCACCTCCTTCTGCAACCACAGTGCATGACGTCAGCCAGGAAGAACAGAGGGGGTGTTGTGAGGAGGCCCAGCTAAGTAAACAGACTAGGCCTGGACTCCCCAGTGCCCAGGGTCTCAGGCCTCTGACCCCCAGGACCCCACCAGCTGGAAGGCCCCTGTATGGGGAGGGGCTGGCCTTCCTGCCCAGCCTCCCAGGCTGCGTCGGGCAGAGTGCCATAAAGTGTGTCCTGTAGGAATATTGCAGAATCGTTTATATACAGCGAACCACTGTATATAATGTTTACAAAGTGAACCCACCCACCCATGCAATGATCACCAACTTCCAGACACTCCAGCACACTGCAACCTTCCCAGTCCTGCCGGGGAAGGTACCCACTAGTGGCCAGCATCTGTCCTCCATCACCAGAGATCAGGCTCACAGTTCTGAGTTTTATATATATGAGATCATTCAGAATGGACTCTTTGTGTCTGGCTTTTTTTTCCAACCTTATGTCTCAACATTATGAGAATCACCCACACCTTGGGTGTATCATATCCATTGTGTGAGCGTGCCACATTTTATTATCCATCTGCCATCGGTGATGATTCCGTTTGTTTCCGGTTTAGAGCTATTATGACTTGTACTGCGATGAACATTCTTAAGCATATTTGTGGTGTCCGTGGGTACGCCCGTTTCTGCCGGGACTATCCCCAGGAGTACAGCCTCTGGGTCATGGATGGGCACATGCTCAGCCTGCTTAGATGCTGCCAAACACATGTTCAGAGTAGCTGTAGCACGTTACCCCTTCACCAGCCACACCTGAGCTTCCCAGTGGCTCTGTCTCTCAGCAAACCTTGGGTGAAGTCTGTCCTCATGATCTGTTTTCATTTCAGCCATTCTGGTTTGTGTGGGAAGGACTACATTGATTTTATTGGCATTTCACTGTTGACTAAGGACATTGAGAACTTTCAAACATTGTTGACCATGGAGAGATCTTCTTTTATGAAGTGTCTGCTTAAGTCTTTGCCCACTTATCTAAGATGTTGTTGTGTTCTATTTTCTAAATGCCAACTCTTTGCTGGAAAAAAAAAACATTGAAAATAAATTCTTTTAGAAAAGAAAAGAAAATATATTCTCGAACTGTGTGGCTTTCATGGATTCTTCTCTTTTTTTCCTAATATTTAATTATGAAAATGTTCAAACAAAAAAAGCTTGAAAGAGCTCTATAGTGATCACACATATATCTACCACCTGGATCCTAAAATTAACATCAAATATACTTGCTTTATCATGTCTCTGTCCACCTATTGATCCATCAAAACATCTTTTTTTATGCATTTCAAAATAAGTTGCAGGCTCTAGTATACATTGCCCAAAATACTTCAACTTGTATATCATTAACTAGAGGTCAGTATTTGTTTATAGTTCTTGATATTCTTTTCAGGTAAACTTCATGTGCAATTAAATGCACAGCTCTTAAAGATGTCATTCAATGAGTTCCGACACATATAAGCCAAAATCTGTCAAGGTCCAGAATCCCAGATAGCACCCTCATGCCCCATCCCAGGTAATCCGTGCCCCCCAGCATCCCATGGAGGGAGGACACAGTGTATGACTCCATCTATATGAGATCTAGAAAAAGAAAAACTAACCTCTTGTGGGAAAAATCCGACATCTATGGCTTCCATTTTTCTTGTGGAGAATTCATTGGTAATTTGGATCGTTGGTCACCTGGATTTTTGGTGTCATTTATCTTTGGTTGCTTTTGAGACTTTATCTTTGGTTTTCAGAAGTCTGATTGTAACATACCTACGTGTCGTCTTCCTTGTATTTCTCTTCCTGGGGATCCAATGAGTTTCTTAAATCTGTAAATTTATGTCTTTCACCAAGTTGGGAAAATTTTCAGTTGTTTATCCAAATAATTTTTTTGCCCATTCTTGTCCTCCTCTCCTTCTGAGTCCCCAATTATACATCATAGACCTTTTGATATTGTCGTGTAGGTCCTAAGGCTCTGATCATTTTAATTTTAGTCTTTAACTCTCTCATGTAAGATTAAATAATTTCTATTGATCTATGTTCGAGTTCACTAACTTTTTTCTCTGTTATCTTCATTCTGCTGTATCACCCGCCTAGTGAATCTTTATTTCACACATTGTATTTTTTTTTTAGTTCTAGAATTTCCATTTGCTTCCTTTCTGTAGTTTCTATTTTTCTGTTTAGATTTTCTGTCTTTTCACTTATTACAAACATAGTTTCCTTTATATCCTTGATCATGGTGAAATAACTACTTTAAAATCCTTGTCTACTGATTCTAACATCTGTTTCACATCATAGTTGACCTCTGTTGGTTGTCTTTTCTCTTGAAAAAAGTGTCATATTTTCTTTTTTTTCATATTTCATATAATTTTGGATTTCACCCTAGACATTGGGAGTGACGTGTTTCAGAAACCCTACATTTCATTATATTTGTTCTTTTATATTTCCACATAAATTTTAGAATCAGCTTATTGATTTCAAAAAACCTGTTGGGATTTTGATTTAAATTGCATTTAATCCATAGACCAATTTAGGAAGAATTGACATATTTACACATTCTAGTAACACACTTCATAAGAAAGGTATTTCCCTACATTTATTTGGTTCTTTTTTAAAGTATGTTATATTGATTATGCTATTACAATTGTCCCATTTTTCCCCCTGTATCACCCTCCACCCTGCAACCCCCCTCACACCAGCATTCCCCCTCCTTAGCTGATGTCCTGAGTTGTACGTATACGTTCTTTGGCTTCTCCATTTCCCATACTATTCTTAACCTTCCCTGTCTATTTTGTACCTACCAATTATGCTTCTTATTCCCTCTACCTTTTCCCCCATTTGCTCCCTTCCTCCTCCCCACTGGTAATCCTCCATGTGATCTCCATTTCTGTGATTCTGTTCCTGTTCTAGTTGTTTGCTCAGTTTGGTTTTAGTTTTGTTTTTTTCTTTTAGATTCAGTTGTTGATAGTTGTGAGCTTGTTGTCATTTTACTGTTCATAGTTTTGATCTTTTTCTTAGGTAAGTCCTTTTAACACTTCATATAAGGGCTTGGTGATGATGAACTCCTTTAACTTGACCTCATCTGGGAAGCACTTTATCTACCCTTCCATTCTAAATGAAAGCTTTGCTGGATACAGCAATCTTGAATGTAGGTCCTTGCCTTTCATGACTGTGAATACTTCTTTCCAGCCCCTTCTTGCCTGTAAGGTTTCTTTTGAGAAATCAGCTGATAGTCTTATGGAAACTCCTTTGTAGGCAACTCTCTCCTTTTCTCTTGCTGCTTTTAAGATTCTCTCCTTATCTTTAATTGCACCCTAGACATTGCGAGTGATGTGTTTTAGAAACTCTACATTTCTAAATTGGTAATGTAATTGTGATGTGTGCCTTGGTGCGCGCTTCCTTGGGTCCAATTTCTTTGGGACTCTCTGAGCTTCATGGACTTCCTGGACGTCTATTTCCTTTGCCAGATTGGGGAAGTTCTCCTTCATTACTTTTTTAAATAAGTTTTCAATTTCTTGCTCTTGTTCTTGTCCTCCTGGTACCTCTATGATTTGGATGTTGTAATATTTAAGGTTGTCCTGGAGGTTCCTAAGTCTCTCCTCATTTTTTTTGAATTCTTGTTTCTTCATTCTGTTCTGGTTGAATGTTTATTTCTTCCTTCTGGTCCAAACCATTGATTTGAGTCCCAATTTCCTTCTCAACACTGTTTGTTCCCTATACATTTTCCTTTATTTCACTTTTCATAGCCTTCACTTTTTCCTCTATTTTGTGACTGTACTCAACCAATTCTGTGAGCATTCTGATTGCCAATGTTTTGAACTCTGCATCTGACAGGTTGGCTATCTCTTCATCACTTAATTGTATTTTTTCTGGAGCTTTGATCTGCTCTTTCATTTGGGCCTTTTTTTTCTTCGTCTCAGCACACCTGCCACATTGTAAGGGGTGGAGCCTTAGGTATTCAACAGGGCAGGGTAACCCATGTTGGTGTATTGTGGCAATGTATGTGGGAAAGGGGTCAGAGAAGGGACAATGCCGCTCACTCAGCTCTCGCCCCACTTTCAGTCACTTCTACTGCTACCCACAAGCAAATTGGGCCCTTCAGGTGCTGATTCCCAGGTGGGTGGATTTGTGCATGTTCTAGGACTTGTGGGTCTCTTCAATGAACTCTCCTGTAAGGCTGGGAGTTTCTCCTGGCACCGCTGCAACCCCCAGAGGTTTTTACAGCTAGAGGTTTGGAGGCTTTAGTTTCCTGCACTAGAATCCTATGTTGCACGGTGTATCTCGATCCCCAGTTGTTCCTCCCAGCTTATCTGCACGCTAATGTGAGACCACACAGATCTGCCAGCAGCCTCTCACCCTTCCAGTCCTCCAGCTGCCATCTTGCCATGCATCCTCTCTGCCCTTACTGCCCATCTCCACTCCTCCTACCAGTCTGGATGAATATTTCTTCTTTAACTCCTTGGTTGTTGGACTTCTGTACAGTTCAATTTTCTGACATTTCTGGTTATTTTTTGTTCTTAAATTTGCTATTGTCCTTCTTTTGGTTGTGCGAGGAAGCAAAATGTTATCTACCTATGCCTCCATCTTGGGTGGAAGCTCCATTTGGTTCTTATTTAAATTCTCTTAGTAACATTATTCAGTTTTCTGTGTGAATGTCTTCATGACATTCTTCATGAGTTTATTCCTAGGTATTTGATGTTTTCCGATGTTTCCAGTGGTATTAATTTTTTAATTTTGTTTTCTAATTGTGGAGACATTGAAATAGCACTGTTGGGGACCTGAGTCAAGTCCTGGACCTACTAAGTGTTAGCTGAGTAATCATAGGTAGATCTCCTGACTTCCATGTTCTTATCTGCCGTGTAGAAGGTATGCCTAGATACTAGATATTTGCTGAGTTTTTAACCATCAGCATCCAGTCTCTCTTCTTTTTTGGTTTATGTCACTCTACTTATCTTCCTGAGATCAAGCTGGTATTGACTCTACCCACAACTCAAGGGTGGGCCTACTTCTCAGCACCTCCAACCAGAGTAACATGTCCCCCTGGCCACCATGATTGGCATGTGACCTATTCAGTGGCAATGATCTGGTATTCTGGGGCTGTTGCAAGAGAATCGGGCCCCCTTTTGTTGCTGAAACAGAACCAGGAGGGCTTGAGGCTAACGTTGTCATGGCTATGTTCCTACCGCCAGGGCTGCTGATGGCCTCTTCAGTTATGTTAGCCAAAACATTCCCTTTCTAACTTTGGCTCATCTGGGCTGGCTCTTCAGTCATTTGTCACAGCCCAGCAGAGGGTCCTGGCCATGAGCAATCAACTCCATGGCATTATTATAGACCACAGGGCTGATCTTGGTTGTGAATGTCCTCCACCATCCTTGGAACACTTGACAAATAAGAACTGTGGTTGGAACAAGTGGGGGAAGGGAGGTGAGGGTCCCATTTAACTTATCACAACAGAGGGGCTGTCACCACACAGACCATCAGAAAGAGATAAGAGTCGGGTTGCTGGGTTAGAATCTCCGTTGCTACGTACCCTGCCTCCATGTGGTCACTGTGGGCAGCCAACTTCACTTCACTTTTCCCGGTTTACGAGTCCATGAGGTGGGGATAATTCTTTCTATCTCAGCATTCTTGTGGAGATTAAAATATTAACAATATAAATCAAAACAGCTTAGCACAGGGTTAGCACTCAAGACAACCAAATTCGCTATCATCACCATTGCATCACCCAGTGTATGAGTGTCCTGTGGCTGCTGTAACAAATGACCACAAACTTAGTGGCTTCAAACAACACACATGTATTACCTCACAGTTCTAGAGGTCAGAAGTCTCACTGGCCTAACATCATGGTCCAAAGAACCAATTCCTGCTAGAGGCTCTAGAAGTGAATCCATTCTCTTGCCTTTTCCAGCTTCCAGAGGCTGCCTGCATACCTTGGATCATGGTGCCTTCCTCCATCTTCAAAACCAGCAGTGTGGCCTCTTCAGATCTCCCACTGACTCTGCCTGTCCTGTCTCCCTCTGAAAAAGACCCTCATGGTGACACAGGGCCTGCCTAGACACCCCAGGACCATCTCCCTCTCTCCCCATCTCAGCTTCACCACATCCGCACTGTCCCTTTGCCATGTGCGGCACCATATCCACAGGGCCCAGGATTCAGACCTGGATGCCTTTAGGGACTGTTATTCTGCTCAGCACAGGTGCTTTTCTCAAGGGGCCCAGAGAAGAAAAGGGTTGAGACAGGCGGTGAAAGCTGGGGAGGGGGCACATGTGGTCTACAATCTTTAGTGGAGTCACGAGTGCATCGCAGACTGATCAGGTGATGGAATCGCAGAGAGATGGAGGGCGGGGCCATCAGTGCTCTGCCCCCTGGCTTCAGTCTCTACTGTGTCTACACTGCCTTGAAGAAAGGTCTTGGCCATTGGGAGCACATTCGGAGGAGCATGACCAGGATGGTGGAGGTGTCTACACTCTGCCTTAGGAAAAGGAGAAAGAGCAGGAGATGCTGAGGCCTAGAAAATCCGTAAGCTTGCAGTAGAGGTTGTAAGGTCACCCAGCCCTCTGAGCCTTAGCAGCACTTCCAAGAGGACCTGTTCCTGGCCTGCCTCCAGCTGATGGTGAAAATACTGAGCCTGTGACACTCGTCCCATACATGAGCCTGGGATGGCTCTGGCCACCCATCGGTGATCTCAAAGGTCCTTCCCTGGCTGTATTGCAGGCAAGCCCACCTCGCAGGCCATGCCCACGCCCACATATCAGAGAACCACATCCCAGCCTGGCACGCTAGTGACATGCAAACCCACCCCTTTGGACCAAGGCCATGGGGCAGTTGACATCGACATGCTACAGTTTATTACCATTGCCCTTGCTGGTGGTGTCCCTTGGTCTGGGTCCAGGCCCATTCTTCAGTTTTTTACAATCTTGATACTTTTGAGAAGAGAGTATTGACCCGTTATTTTAATAGTGTTTCTCAATTTGTGTTGGACATTTTTCAAGATGAGATGGGTTGTGCATTGTGGCAGGAGCCCCACAGAAGGGATGTTGCGTCCTTCTCAGCGCAGGAGCTAGGGAACACAGGACGCCTCTGGGGCCCTTTGCAGGCAGGGGTAGCTTTGATCACTGGGTTAAGTGGTGCTGAGTTTCTGGGCTGTAAACTGTTCTTTTTCTCTTTGTAATTAGGAAGAGAATCTTGTGGGTGATACTTTGCAAGGATATAAACATTCTATTTCTCGTTGTACTTTGGCTTGCCAATTTTAACATCCACTGATGGTTCTTGCCACCAACAACTGTAACTGTGGTGTGGGACAGACAACGATCCCCTGTGTCATTCCCTCTGCAGCTGTACTTGGGATGTGCTGTAAGAGGGGTTGCCTATGCCCCCCAATTTATGTACTGAGACAATTACTTGTACATTTACTTCATTCTATGGGTTATAATCAATTACTATAATTAATTTTGTTGCTAAAGTTGTCCCAGACTTGTCAGCCCTTTTTGCACTTGAATTGGAACCATGAGAACAGCTGTTTTTTTGCCCAAAGTGAAAACAAACTCTTCTTTCCTGGGGCAGGAAGCTGAACAGCCTCCGCAGCTCCCGTCTGCGCCTGGAGTCCTTACACCCCAGAAGTGCGCATTGTAACAGTTTGAAACGACACACAGGACAGTCGGTGCCTGAGCAACAGCGTGCAGTTTTCAAGGGATGTTTGTGGGTAGGGGGATCTTGAGGCACCACTTGGGGGTGCCCCAAACTGTGGGAGCTGCTGTCATTTTTCAAAATGAAAATGTGTCTTCTCTGTGAAGAAGTGTCACACCACCTGCCTGCCTGCGGACCATCTTGCAGGATGTCAAGCAGGTCACATGTCTTTACAATAACTGTCTTCGTCCAGTCCCAGTTGTGCACAATTTTAACACACACTGACTTTTCCGGGAATGCAAATGCTGAGTGTGTCTTAGAGAAGATGGTACTCTTGCTTTTTAAAGATTTACTAGGAGTTCCTTTTCCCCTCGGGGCAACCCAATGGCAGTGCCATCCCAGACACTAAGCCCCCTTTGTCCTGCAGGCACATCTGTCCTGGTCACTGTGATTCTACAAACAGGGGCGAACAACTGGATCTCCACCATGGGTCCTGTTCGTCACACCGGGAAATGCCTTTGAAACCATCTGTGTTGAAGGGTCTTTACTTTTATTCTAATATCACTGTAAACAAGTTCAGGAGCACTTGGGTGGGACAGAATGGGAGCCATGGGGCTGGTCAAACTGCCATTGCTCATGGCTAGCAGGAGTTTTCCCAACAGCCCCCTCTCCATGCAAGTCCCTGTTGATTAGCCCAGGGAAGGGGTCAGGGGCTAATTCAGATGACCTGTGGTCTGTAAACCCTGAAATGGGGGACCTTCTGGATGCCCCAGCTGCTGACAGAATGCCTTGAAGAACCAGACGGCAATGGAGAAATGGAGGCTCAGGAAGGGGCCGGTCACCTTCCTGAGTGCTCAGTCACCCAGCTGGGTGCTCAGTCACCCAGCAAGTGGGTGGCAAGTGCAGGTGAGAACTCGGGACTCGAGACTCCCAGTGACTGCCTTCCTCCAGGCCCTGCCCCCTTCGCCCTGGGCAAGCCCCAAAGGCTGAGTTCTGTGCTCCAGCAGGTGTTAGAAAACACAGATGCCCAGACCCACACTCAGACACTCTGGTTTTAACTGGTCTGGGGCAGCCTAGAAATCTGGATGTTTCCAAGCCTCCCAGGAGAATTGTATCAGTTCCATGTGGCTGCTATAACAAATGACTACAAACTGGCTGACTTAAAACAACAGAAATTTATTGTTCCCTGTTATGGAGGCCAGAGTCTGAGATGGAGCTGTCTCAGAGCCTCACTCCACCCAAAAGCTCTATCCAGGCAAGTATCCTTCCATGTCTCCTTCAGCTGCTGATGGTGCCGGACATCAGTCCAGTCTCTGCCTCTGTCTTCACATGGCCTCCTCTCTGCATCCGTGTCTCAAACCCCTCTCTCTCTGTCTTTCTGTGTGAGGACACCAGTCATCGGACTTACAGCATGCCCAGGCACCCAGGGTCTTCTCAGCTGGAGGTCCTGAATTGGATTACATCCTCAAAGACCTTTTTTCCAAACAGGTTCCCAGTTACATGTATCTGGGGGATGCACAATTCAGTTATCTTTACCATCACCATCACCATCATCACCATCACCATCATCTTCACCTGATATCATCACCATCCTTACCACCATCACCATCATCACCTTCATCATTGTCACCGCCATCATCTTGTTCCACCTGAGGACAAGATCCAGGTCCCTCTTTGTGCGCCCTTGGTGTCCACCGTAGGGTCTGCTTCGTGAGTGCCTGTGGAGTAAATGAAAGAAATTGGCACACTCAGCCCAACTACACACGTGTTCTTCATTTTAATAAGGGTAACATCATGTATTGAGTTAGATGTTGGGCACTATGCTGTCTTATCTCAATCCTCACAACAATGCTTCTAGGTCAGTATTCTTTTAGCCCATTTTACAGGTAAGGAAATCGAGGCACAGGAAAGGTGAAGCCCAAAGTCCCAGCACTGGAGGTGGAGCTGGGATTCGAACAAGGGTGTGAGTGGCACGGAAGCCTGTGCTTCACCTCCACCAGGAAGAATGACTGCCCCTTCCCAGAATGCTCAGGGCACCAGAACACTTGCCAGGATAGCAAACACAGAAAGGAGTTAAGGACACAGAAGGAAGTGCACATCCCAGCCGCTGTCACAAACCAAAGCAACATTTAGCAATCAAAGCTATGCGACCCGTGGCAGCAAAGAGAAGGCTGCTGTGTGAGCGCTCTTTGTGCTGGAGTCAACTCGAGTATGTGCTGACCACCCACTATGCACCAGGCACCACCGTCTCCCAGGGGTGCCTTCGTGAGCCAGACGCACTGTTGGTCGCCAGCCAGTCACTGGCTTGGGTCTCTGGGGTCCAGGACTCACGGCCCCATCCAGAATGCTGAACAATCTGATGAGGAGACCAACTTTCCAAGAGACATATTTATTAAAACACAAAAGCAGTCCTCTCCTAGGGCAGCCCCCCACGTTGGCGGGCTTGGAGAACGTGGCCAGCACAGAGCCTAGCATTCTTACCCGCCATGCCGGGAGGCAGTGCACAGTCCCTGGTGCCCACACATGAAAGCATCTCCATCCAGCTCAATTCCGGATGAGTGTCCTCCCTCCAAATTATGAGAGAGGAAGTGCAATATTATTTTAGGACTTGCCTCCGCATAATAGCCAACGAGGGCAGAGAGAACAATCCAGCACTTATATCAAATACAAACGCCTGCTTGCTCACCCTGTCTCTACCCCAGGAAGGGGATTTGGCATCAGGGCCTGGCCTTTCTGGACAGATGGCTGAGCCCCTGGGTCACAGCCTGGGTGGAACTGAGGAGAGGGGGCGAGAGACCCCATGTGTGTGGGAGTCTGCCAAGGGCTCTCCTGCAGACAGACATGGCCCTGTCCCGGCTGCAGACAGAAGGCAGAGCACCCTGGGGGCACTGCAAGGTGGCAGCTCTGTCCTTCCTCTCTGCAGCATTCTGATGCCTCTAGGCTCTCTTCTTGAGGATGAAGCGTAGTCATTGGCTGCGAGCAGCCCTGGCAGAGTGTGGCCCAGAGAGCGTGACCTCTGCAGTGAATGCTGGCTTGCTGTGCTCCTCTCACTCCTCAAATCTGAGGGGCTTGTCCCCACCACTCTCCTCTGGGGAGGGTGGGGAGTGAACTGCTGACCTCCAGGGACTGTCTGGCCAGGGACTCCCCTACCCACACTGGGAGTAAGCCCTCCCCCAGGATAGCTGGAGCTCTAGCACAGATCTCTTCTGGAGCAGGGCCACTTCCTGCTGGGAGCCCTCAGTGAGGTGACCCAGTCCTCTGAGCCTTAGTGTCACTTCCAAGAGGAGGACCTGGTCCCGGCTGGCCTCCAGCTGATGGTGAGGATCCCAGAGGAAATACTGAGCCTGCAACTTGGGTCCCACACATGGCTCTGGCCACCCATCAGTGACCTCAAAGGTCCTTCCCTGGCCGTATCACAGGCAAGCCCATCTCCCAGGCCATGCCCGCACCCACGTATCAGAGAACCACGTCCCAGCCTGGCAAGGCAGTGACATACAAATCCACTCCTTTGGACCAAGGCCTATTGTTTCTTCCCTCGGCCCCTCCACTCTCCTTGGCACTTCTTAGCATGTAGGCTGAGCCAATTCTATTCCAAATCAGCATGTGGCTGGCCAGCCCAGGGGGCCCAATGAGGGCCACCCAGCAGGACAGGTGCCTGTGGGACCTCCTGCCCTGCTTCTCCACAGGAAAGGCCACCAAGCCATGTAGGAAGAACATGAGAATTGAATTCGGACACAACCAGGTTTAATGTTGGCCCACAGTCCATCGCTGTGTGACCTTAGGTAAGTCGATGGGCCTCTCTGAGCCCAGCCCTCATCTTGCACTGAGATATTCATGTCACAGCTCACACTCACATGGCACTCTCCCAGTATGTGCCCGTTGTCATGACAATCCTATAGAGTGATGCTATCCCATCACCTGTCTCTCAGATGGCAGAACAAGCTCTCATGGGGCTGAGTATAGACCCGCTAAAGGGGCTCCAAGTGAAACTCAGTCACAGAAGGCCCGACCCTCGGCCTCAGCGCCCAGAGATGCCTGCATAGGCACAGCACCCTGCTCCTGCCATGCCCTCAGAAACCACCACTGTCCGCTCCATCCTATCCCGTGCACCAACTGGCCTGGGCAGCGATGGCTTCGAACACTCGGGCTGAGTTCACTGCTTTTCATTGCATTGTTTTCATGCTTCAAAAATAATGCCTGCTCTTTACACAGTTTGGAAACCACTGCAAAACCCAAACAGGGAAATTTCAAAATGACCCTTCTCAGGCCCAGCGATACCCTCTGCAAACTCTCCCACAGGCTTCCTGCCCCAGGAGTGAGCATCTCTTTTCGTTGCCTTTTTACAAAATTAGCATGGACGTCTCTCATATCTGGGTTTTTATACTTGCACATCAGGAGCAACTTCCCACGTCCGTGAAAGTGTCACTTCCCGGCACCGCTTGGCTATGGTGTGTGCAGCTAAACCATCTTCTATAGTGAGCGTTCATGTGGCCTGCCCTCCTGTGACATGGCAGAGTGCAGGGCGACACCACTTCACCCTGAATCTGATTCTTCCTCAGGATGGATTCACAAAATGGAGGAATGTGCCAGAACACAGCAGTGCGGGAGTCCCCATTGTCTACATGTTAGCCAACCTTGGGAATCTAAGTTTTTGAACTTTGGTAATTTGCTGAAGAAACCACGTGGCACCGTGTCCCTTTCTGGGACTGGGCGTTGTGTGCACTGGCCGCTGATCTTCCTTGTCATGTGGTCTGTTGGTGTCACCGGCCTATTCCTCAGTCCCTGGGTATCCTAGTGACCTGGGGCTGCTGAGGCAGACCACCACAAAGTGGCTGAGTTATGGTGTGGCGAGGGTGGGGTAAAAGGGGCTAAGTGGTAATGGAAAAAATACAATAAAATAAATTTGTAATGGATGGGTTAAAACAACAGAAATTTACCCTTTGACAGCCTAGAGGCCGGCCAGAAGTCCAAAACTGAGATGTCAGCAGGGCCATACCCTTCTGAGGGCTCAATGCAGGATCCTTCCCACCTTTTCTAGCTCCTGGGGACTCTGGGCACCTCTCAGCTCCATTCTAC
Source organism: Glossophaga mutica (assembly GCA_039655065.1). NCBI lineage: Eukaryota > Metazoa > Chordata > Mammalia > Chiroptera > Phyllostomidae > Glossophaga > Glossophaga mutica. Next base: position 31,266,721 of record CM077315.1, read on the forward strand.
CCTTATGAGCACATGGCGTTTTCTCTGAGTCCGTGTCCAAAACCCCTCTTCTCATAAGGACCCCTAGTCATTGGATCAGGGGCCATCCTAGCCCAGCAATACTGCATCTGGATGACATCAGCAAGATTCCTTTCCCAAGAAGGCCGCATTCGCAGGCTCTGGGGGCTAGATTTGAGCACATCTTTTAGGGGCACCCATCTCAACACAGTACACTGTGCTCATTGGAAAGAGAAGTCCTCACCCAGAGATGACAAGTCTTCTGAGAGCCACTCTTTTGGGTGTGAGAGGAGCTCAGCGAGGAGACCCAAGATCCCGTCTCTCAGGAACCACGGCTGAGGAGCTCAGGCACCGCACCTCCCAGGGGAGAGAAGGACGTAGGTAGTAGGGAGGACAGTCCGAGAGGACAGGGATGGTGTCTGTCCCTCCTTGGCTGTGTCCCAGACTCTGCAACAGTGCCAGGCAGAGTTGGGTGTCCCCAAGTGTTTGCAGAGCCACAGACCCTGAGCCCAGCCCTTTTCTGCCCTGTTCTGTGTGTCCTCAGGCCTCCTTGAGAGGTGGGGCAGCCACCTCAAGGAGGAAACTAAGTCCAGGAGGTTCCGAATGTGCCCATCCTCACTCAAGTTCACCCAAGGCTAGAGCAGTCAGCTCCACGGGACAGCCCAAGTTCTGTACCCCACTCGTTCCTGTCCCTGGGGATGGAGCGGCTCACCCAGGAAAGCACAAATATCTCAAGGAGGAAGGAGGACCCCTGCGAAACCACTTGTTATAAAGAAAAACTGATAGTCAAAAAGCCTTAAACCCAGAAGGGCACTTGAGGTATCATCATCCAGTTCAACCCCACTGTTTCACAGATGAGAACCCAGAGCCCAGAGAGGGGAGGGGATGTAGCCAACGTCACTCAGACCATGAGTGCCTGGTGCGTTCCTGCTGTTGAGCTCTCTCCCCTAACACATACTCCACACTCGCCACCCACTCAGGGCGCAGCACCCCATGAAGTTCTATGTTGCAAGCAAGGAAAGCAGGAAATAAGAACATTCTTTGAAGGATATAGTAACGGAAACATCATCACCATCACCATCACCATCACCATTACCATCATCACCATCACCATTACCATCATCATCATCACCACCATCATCACCACCATCATCATCACCATCATCACCATCAGCATCACCATCATCACTATCATCATCATTAGGGAGAGGAGGGACAGGCATGGGGACTGGGAACATAGCTTAGGGCCTGGTGGGATAGGCCTTCACTCTCCAACTGAGGGTACATGTCTTCCTAAGGGTACCAGGGGGCCATAGAGGCTCATGAGCAGGGGCATGGTGTGGCGAAGTTTGCATTTTAGAAAGATCACTCCTGAAGTGCTCGTGGACATTATTGCAATGAGGAGGACACCGTTCTGTTGTTGACACTAACCCACTTTTGCCATTTCTGCACAACTAGAACTTCACTAACAGACAACTGTGTGTGCGATTGTGCTGGGACTGTGTTGCTACTGAGTTCTGAGGCTGTATCTGTGCCCTGGAAGCAGCTGGCTGTGCTTCAGGTCTAGCAATGGCATGGTGCCCTGTGTGTTCCAGAGCGTACGTGATACACAAATGTTTTGTTTGCTTGAAGTAAACAGCTGGCAGTGAGATGCCCAGGCAGCACAGGGCCTTGAAAGCATGAGAACTGGCTGTATTCATAAAAACTTCGCGTGGGCAGGAGCGCCAGGACTGTGCACACGGACCATTGCCAACGCTCTGCATTCTCAAATTAGGCCTGAGGGTTTTTACAGTTCCTCCGAGTCCTTGGCCAGGTGTGAACAGGTGTCGGGTGCCCACTCCCACCTGTGCAAGGACTGCCGGGGAGGCGCAGTTGAGGAGGACTGGGAGATATGATTGATTGGTGATGTCTGCCCTGGATGCTGGAACATCACTTATTCACCTTTCTATCTGCCGCCGCTGCTGGTAGGGATGGGGCCTAAATGGGCAAGAGCAGGTTCATTTGGTGAAGTATAGAGGTTTCGTAGGTGCATGTCTGGAGGGATTTCCCCCCCTAACTCTAGGGAGGAGGAAATGGTGCCGTGGAATTGGGTTAGAGACTCAGAAATGTCTGAGCCCTGCCACAGTTGCGCCGTACAGCACCCGTTCCAAACAGCGGGTCTGCCAGCGCTGCCTGCAGTAAGGGCGCCTGTGCCATCCAGCCCTGCACCACTAGCCACATGTGGCCACAACAGAGCGCTTGTACTGTGGCAAGCACAACTGGGAAATTGAGTTTTACTTTTATTTAATTCAAATGTAAACAGCTGCTTGAAGCTACTGGCCACTGCACTGGGCAGCGTGGCTTGGGAGGAAGGGGCAGACGCCCCTGGTGACTGATGAGGCCAGAGCGAGGCTGCTGTTCACGTTGTTTGCCCTTCTCTCCAGAGGCTCCGCAGCCACTCTGGGGCCTCCCCAAGGAAGGTGCTGGCCTGGGGAAGGGGTTGCGGATAAACCGCCCTCTCCCTCCGCAGGCTGGCCCAGGGAAAGTGTAGAAGGAGGGGCAGGTGATAAGCATCCAGACGTGGAGGAGTAGGCAAGCCTGGGACTGCCAGGGAGAGGGAGGCGGCAGGGCACAGGGAGAAAGGCAGGGCATGCAGATGAGGCCAGGAGGCCAGGAGGCCAGGAGGCCAGCGGTCAAAACGTAGAGAAGAGATGAGTACGAGAACCAGGCGTGAGGTTAGGCTGGGGTCTGAGGCCCAGGACCCGGGAGGACTTGGAAGTAACAGGAAACAAGGACAAGAGAGCTCTGTGGGATCAGGACCCAGTCACTGGACTGTAAACCCACTGCCTCTCCCTTGCTCCAACACACCGTCCAGCCCAGACAGGGGGATGTGGCCTGCAGTCCCAAGGCTTTATCTGAGAGCTCTGAGAAGACCTCTTAGCCAGCCCAAGGGGCCTGGGCCAGCATGATGCCACAAAGTCCACCGTCCCGGCCACTGCACTCAGGCAGGAAGGCAGCAGAGTGCCCCGCCACATGGGAGTGCGGACCCTCCACACTGGTTGGCTGTGGCATGGACAAGCAGAAAGGCCTGGGGGGCGAGGCAAGGGAAGCCTTGATCTTCCCCGGCTGTTGTGTCGAGCATCTGCAGGGCTGGGGCCCTGGGCTCCGAACATCACCAGAAGCTGAGCACCTTGGGCGAGGGGCAGGGAAGTGTGAGGTAGGTCACAGGAAAAGACAGGCCAGACTTAAGCAGCAGAAACAAGAGATGGGGCAGTGGCGATCGTTCTGGGCTGTTCTGATTATGAACGGTAAGTCATGACCACTGTGGAAATTTGGGAACGTGTGGCGGAGAAAATAAATAAGTCACCCAGGAAAGGCACTGACAATAATGATGAGTTCATATCCATCAGATTCTGAGTGCTTTGTGCCAGCCGTCAATAATCCAACCATCCTCCAGGGACAGGGATGGGGAAACTGAGGCACAGGCAAGAAAGCCACTTGCCAAGACCTGCTGTGAGAGGCAGAAGTGGGTATGAACCCAAAATTCTGTCACACAGCCTCTCAGAGAAGCCTCTGGACCCCTTACAGCTTGGGTGAGTTCTGAGAGCTGAATAGGTTAACCCAGTGAAGTCCCTGAAGAGCCCCCGTGACCGGGGCCACGGGTCCTGAGGCTGCTCGAACCATCAGTGGTCCCCGGCTCACCCTAGCCGTCTTTCACAGGTCCTTACAGATGTCGTTAAGCTCTCACATGGTCCTCACTCATTCAACAAGTAGGCGCTTTTCCACATGCCAGGCCCTGTTGCAGGCACCGAGCACGCAGCTTGAGCGAGACAGTTCCAGGTCATGCATCCTGCACTCCAGAAGAAACGGGTGTGAACACACACTCACATGCATAGGCATGCACACCTACACACTCTCAAGCATGCACACACACTCCTTCACATACACCTGCACTCACACACATACAAACTTCCTCACACATGCCCACACACACACTCATATACTGGAACGTGTGCACACATGCATAAAGATGCATCGTCCATGGGCACACATACATACTCCTACTTGCGTGTACTCTCTCACATATATGCAAACACACATATACCCACACTCGTGCGTACACACACATCCTCTAACACAGCTAGAGTCAACCTTTTTTTTATCTCATGGCACACAACAAGCTAACTACTAAGATTCTGCAGCACACCAAAAATTTTCTTCCCAGTCTGACAAAAAATAGGTATAATTTTGATTCATTCACCCCGGATAGCTATTGTCGTGCTGGCTGTTGTCAGTTTTTTATTTACCAGTCTAAGGGAAAACAGGTCCGTACTGCATACTTGAGAAGTTCTCGCAGCACACCCGTTGAAAACCACTGCCCTAACACCCACAGGTGCATGCTACACACACTCTCACGTATAAATACACCGGCACACCTGCATCCTCTCACACGCTCGTGCGCATGCTCATGCACACACCCGCGTGCACACATCCACGCGCACACAGATTTGAGGTCAGGCCACCTACCCATCTGCCCATCGTTGTCCCCTCCTCTCCTGGCATCAGTGTTCTCCCTGGAGGAGGTGTCCCTCTGAAGGGCACTGTCCAGGGTGGAGCGGTAGCATCCTGGCAGTGGCTGGCAGGGCTGGGTGGGGACATCAAGGTCAGCCTGTGCCCAGGCTGGGGGCCACCTGAATATCTGCTGAGGTCCAGAGCAGGGCCCGCCCGGCTGGTTCTGCACCCAGACTGGGGCCTGATCACCCCTGTAGGCTGGATAACCTCAGGGCAGTCAGGGCAGAGAGCTGCCTGGTCAGCCTGTCAGTGTTTCTTCAAAGACTCAGGGAAGTGGCTGACGGCTAGCCTTTACCCCCATACAGTCAGAAGGGGACCATCGTTGAGGCCAGAGCAGCAGGTGGCAAAAATGGAAGCACAGTTTGTCTTTAATGTCGCTAAATTGAAGAAGAGCTGTCAGATGTTTGGGCAGGACCAGGATGGATGCGCCATTCGGCAAGAAAATGATCTCGGGGAAGCTTGCCACATTTTTTCTAGAAGAATGTTGGAAGTTTTGGTGGCCAGGTATGGAAAAAGAAAACCTCTGTACACTGAAGTCATTCATGGCGACTGGAGCGGAGGCGTTTGCACAGGCCCAGGTGGTGAGGGCGATGCTGCTCACAGAGCCGCCCTGGCTAAAAGGGCCAGTTGTGTCCACACGCCTCAGCCAGTCACCCCGGCAACACGAAAACACACATCAATGCGCCTTTTACAGCCTGGCCTTCCGCGCAAGCTCTGAATAAATGACTGAGCTGAGCAAAATGTAAATTTGTAGTTATCCCTCAGAGATGTAATTATAAGAAAAAAAACAAGGACAGTGGCATTTGGACCGGGGATGGCTGGCTCCTTTCCTGCAGCCAGACTTGGTGTCATGGGGCATCCAGGACACAGAGGGGAGGAGGCTGGGCCCTGAGGTCCTGAAGCCAGAGGCTGAAGCTGAAGGCCAAGGTCCCTCTCCTCCCTGCCCTGGGCACTGCCATTCCATAAGCCTAGCATGGATAGCTCCACCCCAGGCCCTCACACTGTGGCCACCCCATGAAAGGGCCCATTCATGTACCAGGCTGCTGGCTTCGGTTACCATGGCTGGGCCAGTCTCTGCCCACCTCTGTTTTCTTTTCATTAGAAGGATTCCCATATTGAAGGCCTGCAAGAGGCTGAGTCCAGGATGCTCTGCTGAGACTGTCAGGAGGTAAACAGCCAGCACCCATGGGCCCCAACCCACTTACCATGGCAGATGAGGAAACTGAGGCTCAGGCCATGTGGCTGGCAGAAGGCAGAGTTTGGGTTTGAACCTGAGCCACCAGCTGCCCACGGGCCCTGCTGGGAGGAGTTCAGAAAACATAGAACACCTAAGCCAGTGTGGAGGCAAGGAGGGCTTCCTGGAGGCAGAGGAGCTGGTGTCTGGGAGGAGGGGGAGAGTCTGCCTCAGAAAGTCCTATATGCCCAGGCCGTCTGCTGGGCTCTGGGTCCTATGGCCTGGGCTGGCTCAGCGTTTGAGAGCGTGTCGCGTAGCTGGAGGGCGTGCCTGTGTCTCTGTGTGAGAGTTTCCTCCCGCACCTCTTCCCTGCCCTCTTTTTGCTCACAAATGGGACCATTTGGAAGACAGGAAGACAGGGGCAAAAACAACCTCTCTTAGGGTGGCTGAGTCATGCGCCACCGCCACCGTCAGTCTGGAATGTCTCCTTGGAAAGAGGTTCCTGGGCTCCAGCCCCACCCGCTGAGCTGAGCCACCGCGGGGCTTTCCTCCCTCCCTCCCTCCCTTCCTCCCTCCTTGCCCCTCCTCCTGGACCCCTTCCTCCCATCCCCTTCCTCTCTTCCTCTCCTTCTCCTGCCCTCCTCACCTCCCTCCTACTCCTTTCTCCCCTCATCTACCTTCTTTTCTGGAGTGAGCCTCTCCCTGTCACAGCAGATCCTGTAAATGCGCCCACAAGCCTCCTCGAACACAGGTGCTGCACGTGGCCGTTGGGAAGCTGCATGGCAGCTGAGCAGTAAATGTGAGGCCATCCCGTGAAGGTAAAAATTCGTTCACTTCCATTTTTCGTATTCCTTTCTGTGCTCCAGAGCCTGTGTTTTTTTCTGATGTACTAGACCCCGGTCTGGGTACCTGAGGGGTGCAGGACCAGAGAGGGTCTGCTGCAGGAACAGGCATTGGGTATCAAGGGTTCATGTGTCCATGAGGCCACTGCTTCTCTTCCCTGGAACACCGCTGTCATGCCCCACTTGTCTGAGACCCCCAGAAGCCCCAGCCACTCTCACGAGGAGCTGGGGCTGCCCCGCCACACCCCAGGGGCTGGCTCTGCCCTTTGGCCTCTAAATCCTCCCCGAATGGTGGGCCTCAGTAATTCCAACTCCCAGGCGAACAGGCAGGAATTCAGAGAGGTTGCTGACCTGCCCAAGGACACACAGATGGCCAGGCTTGCCTGTGGCTCGTTCCCTGAGTTCACAGCTAATTGGTGAACCCCACCAACATTGACTATGTTCCTAAGGTGGGTTTACTGAAGCTTGCTTTCTAGAAATCAGGGGCCAGTGCACAGATAATCAGTTCTGACAGGCCGGGTCACTTGTTCCTGAAGAGGTCTCAGGTTCTGTGCACTTCCATAGTTGCCATCCTCTGTGCTAAAGTGCATCTTAATGGGACAGGGCATGAGAATCAACAAATCCACATGCCCCCATCGACCAGCCAGGGCCTTCGGGGGAAGTGGGGGGGCACCCAGGAGGCATGTCTGTGAGGCCAGAAGGCTGCCCCAGGGCTCAAGCAGCCACTGGCCACCACGCCCTCACCCAGAACTCTGTGGGGAGGCCAGCAGCAGGCAGAGAAGCAGAGAAGCAGCACCCAGGCTCCTTGCCTCCTCCAGCCTCAGTTTCCTCATCTGGCAAATGGGAGTAAAAACCCTGAAGTAGCCCAAGAGATCACAGGTGACTTACTGTGAAAACCCAAGGCGGGCTTAAACATCTGATACCCCATGTCACAGCCACAGGCCTGGTCCAGGGGCCAAGGCCTCATCTCCCCAGGACAAGGGTCTTGTCCTTGGAGACCCCACTGGGTTTGGCATGGACCTCCTCACAGGGCAGATGTGGGACATTGCTTTCAAGGTTCAAGGCTGTCTGGACAGATGCGTGTCCACATACCAAGGTACTGTCAGTGTCAAGCTGGAGCAGCCATGTGACACTATGCCCCTGGAATTTGCTGGAGGTTTCTCACTCCTCCCACCCCGGCTCTGGCTTTGGGTCCGTGGTTTCATTTTGACATCAAGCAAAAGTCAAGAGGATGACTCAGGAGCGCTGACTGGATCTCCTGGTACTTGCGGGGGGTGGGATGGGGCAGGGAGCCTCTGCCCTTGAGGGAGGCAGTAGTGGGTCTTGGGCACCAGGTGACGTGGGGGCTGGCCGGGAGCAGGAGAGCTGAGTTCCATGTCCGTGGCTCTGGGCAAGTCAGTCAGCACGCCTGCTGGGCCATCTCCCCATGGAGCGTGGAGACTCTCAGTGCAAAGGGACAGGAACTCCCACATGAGACCCTGCCAGCCTATGCCCCCTCCTCAGCACCCCGTGGGTGTCCAGTGTTGAGCAACTTCTTCCAGGAGGGGTGGATGTGGCTGCACATTTGGCGTTGGCTGAAGAGAAGGTGCTGCCTGGCCAGGCGGGGCAACGCTGGGGTCCAGGACCACTGGCCGCCCCCAAAGGACTGTGGTCACCAGGGTTCTCACCCTCAGCACTCTTGACATCTGGGGTCAAGTCATCTTTTGTCATGAGCTGTTATGTGCATTGCAGGAGGTTTAGCAGCATCTCTGGTCTCTGGATGCCATAGCAGCCCCATAGCTGTGACCACCAAAAAGGTCTCTGGACTTTGCCAATGTGACCTGGGGGGCAAAGTCCACCCCTCCCATTAAGAAGCACAGGGTTATAGAAGCAGGTGGGCCTGCAGGATTGAGGTGAGAGCTCAGGGTCTCTATATGAAGGGCCGAGCTCCCAGCTCTGTGGATGGTGGCCTGGGACATGTGCTAAACCTCCCCTTGAAATGGAAAGAGCAGGGTTGTGGGATTCATTCATCTACACAACACCTGGCCCAGGGCAGGCAAGGTCCAGCAGTTCCTAGGACTGTGCTTGGGGGCCAGCACTAAGTGACAGCTCAGTCACCTCCACACAGTCGTGAGAGAGAACTAGCTTCTCACCCCCAAGCAGTGCTCATGTGTACCGTGGGCTGGACACACCCACACACAAACAGGCCACACACACAAGTGAGTTCTGAAACTGTGGCCTTTCTTAGAAACAATAATAGACCCAGTAGGAAGGGCTAGGAAGAAAATACCTTCTGGGAACTTTGTCTGAGCCAGGGGCTCCCCGGCACTAGAAACTTTAGGAAACCAACTTGATTGAAATACCGATTAACTCAAGGGGGGCTCTCAGCCCCTTTTCTTGCCATTTTCCATGGAGAGGGAGAGACCAGAATGATGCCACAGAAATGTGAGCTGAGGCTCGGAGCCTCTTAGCGCCAAGCAGGGCCGGGGGGCAAGGGCTCCTGAGTCCCTTGTCCCTTGTTCAATTCAAGTTTTCAAGTCAATTGGCAGGAGTTTCTGGAACCTCCTTCGGATGCTATAATGAACAGGCACAGGAAAATCAGCTTGGGCTTGCATTGTATTTTAGCTTATTGTAAATTGTTCATGGAGAGCTCAGAGCTTCACGGCCTCGTGCGGATCCAGAATGGCACAGGCGGGGCCCAGGGACAGGCCCATTCACTCATTTCCAAGCCAGTGTGCAGGATCCTGTGTGCTACCTATACCTTGCTTTACATAATAAAGGTGCTCCTAAGAGGGTGTGAAATTTGAACTTGCGTAAGTTAAAGCATGCTTGCAGCGTTCTCCGGGGAATGTCGTTCAAAGGACTAATTCTGAAAGGATGCCTTTCTGTAAAGTGAAGTATCACTCCCACACTTTCACTGCTTAGAAGTGCCCTGAGTCCACACCTAGAGTTTGTCCAAAGTGGGGGAGGGGCCATGTCTGTCAGTGGATGCCTCCAATGAGGGCTATCCTGACCTTGAAGGAGACCCCACAGCCTCTCACTCCTGCCTGTCCCAGGACAGCCAGTGTCACACATGCTGGGCTATGTGGCCTTAAGCATGACCCTTGCCTTCTCTAAGCCTCAGTGTCCTCATCTGTGATTGAAGCCATTGAACAGATAACCCATAATGGCCCTCCCATGCTAGGAGCCTGCATGATTCCGGCTCCCCCGCACCGGGGTTCCAGAATCCGCCGGGCCAGTCTGTGACAGGCCTGAGGCTGGACAAGAGGACCCAGAGCAAAGATGCCAAGATTCTAGGGAACATCGACTACCACCTTAGAGAAGAGCACCTCTTCCCAGGGTGCCCTCAAGGTGGCAACCTGGGGGACCTCAAAGTGAAGTTCCCCGAGCAGGTGCCCAGTGACCACTGTGGTGTGGCCCCGTCATCCTCCTCCCCAGAGACACAAGAGGAGAATGTTTAATGTGTTGGTACCTAGTCCAGGGCTGGAGACAAGGCCGGCAGGGGGTGGGAATAAAGGAGCATTGGAAACCACATGGGTACACTTATGCCAGCACTTCTGAAAGCCGAGCTAAATCCAGGTTTGCCTGAGCAACACAGCCCTGCCTGTTTGGGGGTGGGCTGGCAAGGGGGCGTGGGCAAGGGGTTTGGTGGCTTCCATACCTTTCCCATTAGGGACACCCATCACTAAAGTGCATCCCATGAAAGGAACACCTAGGAAGAGCCGTGCTAAAAATAGCTAGTGTGGGGGCTGGGGGTAGGTTGCAGGAGTGGGGGTGAAGTTTGTAACCGAAGCCGGCTCTGTGCCTGGGGGCTGACCAGCGGGCTGCCCAACGCTGGGCGGAGGGCCCTCCAAGCACCCAGCCACTGCCGAGAACTTGTTTGGAGAGGACTTGGCCCGCTCGCGCGCCGGCCTGGGAAGCGGGTGGAGGCTGCTCTCCTCCTCTCCCCACCCCGCCCCGCAGGGGTAGAGCGCAGCGCGGCGGCGGCGGGGCGGCTCGGTGCCCGGCGGGCGCGCGGCCCGTCTGCGCGGCCCGGGCGGGCCTGCGGTCGGGGATGGGACTGCGCTCCGCGCCGCAGAGCGCTCATCTGTGTCCGCCAGCGCGGCGAGCTGAGCGGGGCCCTCGGAGCGGGAGGTGAGTGTGGACGCGCCGCGCCCCGCGCCGCCTGCGCTTCCCCGCAGGGCCACCGGCTCCGGTTCAAAGGGACAAGGGTTCGGACCCCCGTGTCACCTGGCTACCCGCGCCCCCGCGTCCCCGGCCTGACTCCTACTCGTGCCCTCGGTAGGGTCGGTAGGGTGTTCTGGAGGGGCCGAACGGACCCTCCGGGCCTCGCTGCGCCGCGGCCCCGACCCGGCTCCCGGACCTCGCTCGTCCGGCCCCGGGACGTGCAGTGCCGCGAACGCCAAGACGCCAGGGTATCGGCGGGGTAGCGCGGGCTGGCCGGCCTTAACCCTGCCCAATGCTATTTGCAGAGCTCGGCCAGGTCCGCGGGCACTTTGCAAAGTGCAGCTCGGATGCCCGATGCTGCGTGCCCACCGGGGCCAACGAGCGGGAACGCCGGGGAGCAGGGTCCATCCGGCCGGACTGCGGGGTTCGGGAACGCAGGGTTGGGGATTCCGGGGGGTGCGCGGCCGCGGACTGACTCATTCATTGAGGAGTAGAGCAGTGGGTCTCTCAAGCCGGACCGCTGCCTCCTCCGGGCCGCCCCCGGGCGTGCTGGCTGGCCCGCAGCACTCGGGCGGTGGCGGAGGCAGCGCTCGGGGCGGGGTGGGGTCTTTCGAGCCGGCCCGGAGACTCCACGCTGCTGAGCTCCTGCAGGGAAGGCCACGCGGCGCCCCCGCCCGGCCCGTGCCCCTGGCCGGCTCCCGCGTCCAGGGAGTCGGCTGGAAGGACCCGTGGGGACGCGGCGCCGCACGGCGGCGGCCGGAAGGGAAGGCCGGCCGGGCTCGCAGGGACTTCCCGCGGCCACCCAGATCCTGACGCTGCACCTTCGGCCTGGGCAGCAAAGTGTCGGGGGACAGGCTAGTGGGCACTAGGGTGGCGGTGGGGGCGCTTTGAGGCGAGTGGCCTCCTGCGCTCTGGTGGTGGCTGCAGGGTTCAGTCCTTACACCCAGTACAATGTAGGGACTGTGCCACGTGGTAACTGCGTTTAATCTTCATATCATGAGATAAGTGGTACCCATATTCTAGATGAAGAAACTGAGCGTCAGAGAGGTTAGGTAAGTGGGCCAGTGCTGCACAGCTGGTGAGCAGAAATGGCTGATATTCTCTGTCAGACAGACTCCAGTCCACACCTGCCTGTTGGTTGAAAAATGTGTCTTGACCCTTCTCTGTGTCCCACACAGACCCCGCAAAGACCCCTGCCTTCCTGATAACAAACAAGATAAACAGGTAAAATGCCAGGATAGTATCAGACTGGGAGGTGGTGGGAAGCTGGGCAGTTACTGCTTTGGGAAGGGCAGCCCCGCCAGCCCCAGCCCCTGGGAGGGTTTGCCCTCCTGTGCCACGTGCCAGGCCTCACGGGTCCCAGAACCACAGGGAAGAGTTTGCCAAGAGCTCACCTGTGAGTGGGAAGAGGGAGGAGTGGGAAGGCCGGGTGTCTTGAGGGGAAACCTTGGCTCCTACAGTATCTCAGCCTGGGAAGCATAAGTGAGGAGTACACGGCCTCCGTGCTGTGCCTGGACCTCAGGCTGGCTTTAGCCCCAGTGTGAGGAAGCAAGTCCCAGGGTCAAAGAGAATCTCAGGGTCAAAGAGAACTTAGAGGTCCTGAGCTTCAACCCCTTCATTATTGCTTCGGTCTCCACCATCCCCTGCCCCCAGGTTACTGATTCTGTCTGCATACCCCCAGCGATGGGGAATTCACTCCCCCTCACAGCAGGCCATTCCATGATCCCACCCCTGAAACACGCCAAAGGGTTATGAGAAAGCTCTTCCGGTTGAGCAAAGAGCCTCCTACCTGTGTTTTTGGGTGGCCCTGGTCCTGTCATCATGGGCAGCATGCAAGATGGCAGGTTAACTCACACATAGGTGCCTTTGGAGAATGTTAATAGAGAGATTAGGTCCCTTGAGGCCTAATCTTTTCAGGTCTTGCACCTTTTCGGACTTGACCTTCCAAGTCAGATACCATCCTGCCTTCCTCCCTGGGAGAAGGCCGGGAGGTCTCTGGCCGTCTTCACATTTGCTGAACATCAGGGTGGCCTGGAAGCAGAGACCTGCTCTCACCTCCTTCCTTCTGGAACCTTGCCACCACGGGTGGTGCCAAAGACACTTGTGCTTCTTGACATCAGTTCACACTGTGAATTCCTCTGGAGCCCTGAGGCTTCCAAGCCAAGCCCCACCCCCACCCCCACCCCCTTCTGGTTTTGACTCTGAGAATTCGGTTACTGCTCTGCTTCCTCATCCAAGATGAAGGGCTGAGAGTGAGGGGAAGGTGAGGTACTGATTAGGAGTGCAGGCTTCAGAGTCAGCTGCTCAGGGGCTGTGTGCAAGTCACCAGCCTCTCTGACTTCGATTCTCCAATGAGGAGAACTCCCAAGGATCATGGGATGGGCTGAGGGACAGAGTGCCCCCAGCACAGGCCTGGCACACTGTGGACGTGCAGCAAATGCTAGCTACTGTGGTTACTACCCACGGGCCTGGGGAGATTCCCAGGGCCTGCAGAAAGTGTTTTAAAGATGCAGTAAACTTAGGAGGGTACAAGCGACTAGCTAGAAGTCCAGGATTGAGGAAGCTCTAGGATGCAGATGAGGCAGGCTGCAGCCCAGGTCCTGCTGGCCGCACCTTCTCTGGTCCTCCCCAGAGAGCAGCTCACCCAAGCCGGTGGCCCACCTTTCCTTTGGTTCATTCTAAAAGTGCGTGATGGGGGAAGAGACTTGGGAAAGAGTGTGACCAGCCTGCTCTCCTGCCCACTGAAGACAGAGCTAAAGCTGGAGCCCAGCATTCGAGGCTGACCATGGTCCAACCCCGTTCTCTTTTTCCAAGACAGTCCTCTTGGTCCATTCTCAGGACACTGGCTCCCCCACCCCCACCTCCAACCCTGGACAACCAGTGTCCTGTCTTCATCTCTACCAGCCGGCCTCCTCCTTGCCATGCCACGTGGTCCCACCCTCCCCATCAGAACACCCCTTCCTCTGCTCAGACCTTCCAGACCTTAATGGTCTGTGTGTGTTCCTGATAGACTGTCCGCCTTAAAGACACCCTGTCCAGAGCCTCATTCTGCTCAGCCAGGCACAACAAGCAGTCAGCACACACTGGCTGGAGGACATTCAGGATTCCGTCTCCAGCCCGATTCTCTGGTGGAACCAGCGGATGACCTAGTGGGGGCCTGACTGAACATGGTGGGAGTGAGGGTAGGGGCGAGCTTCATGAGATGGCCTTGCAGGTGCCTGGGGCCTGTTTCTTTAGTCTCTCCTTCTAGTGTACCCTCGCCATTCATCCACTTGGTGGCCACGGCTGGGGTGGCCGGGGGTGGCCAAGGCTACCCTCAGGGACTGACTACAATCCTGTAATTCAGTCCCTCCATGAACTCAGCTAAGGACTGACCATTTCCCTGAGTGAAAGGAAAGATGGGCCTGTGTAGCTGGGCAGGTCACTCACTGCACTGGGCTCCCCAGCCCCCACTGTGCTCTCCAGGCCTTGGACTGCTGGGGCTGTGAACACCCGAAGGCGCCAAAGCACGAGCGATGGCACCATGGTAGACATGTGTGCTGTGCGTGGGCCGCTGCCCTTGCTCCTAAGGACTTCACACGCAACCCTGTCACGTGTGCACCCTGGACGCTGCCCCTCCAGAGGCCCCGAGTGCCAAAGCATCTGTCATTTCTGACTTGGGGTTCCCTCCTCCCTCATCAGGTGCTGTCAAGCATCCAGGCCCCTCAGCATTTTCCTGGGTCCACGTCATTCTTGCAGATTCCTCCTTGGCCCGGGTGTGCGAGAGGGTGTGCGAGACGACTGTGGAGAGGGGCGGGAAGCAGGGCAGCGGGCGGGCAGGGACCCACCCCAGCGGTGCTGGGGGACTTGGGGCCTGGCTGCAGTTAGCACTGCCAGTTCCTGCCTCCAGATGTTCTTCAAAGCCTTCGGGCTCCGCCCCCTCACACAGCCGCCTGCGGTTGCTGGTCCTGACTCCCAGCAACCAGAACGTGAGATCACCACTTTGTTGGCAGGAGTTTGGGGGCTATGACCCCGGCATCAAACTATAGGTTCCCTGCTCATTACTCATCCCCGGTCTTGTCGGGATTGAAGTGGTCTCTGAGAATTACATCCTTGTTTAAATAGGGCTGGCTTTGGGGAGGACAGTTCCAAATATAAGCTCCCTTTATGACCGTAGTGGGGAAGCCAGCCTGCAGATGAAGGTTAGAAGACGGGGCTTGTCTGGGGGACTTCGGGGCGTACCACACACATCCTGACCGTCTTGTCCCAGGCCTCCTTCTCACTCTGTCTTTCCTCTCACCCAGCACTTAAAGCAAGAGGGGGCCCACCACCATGCACTGAGGAGCTGGCAGAACAGCTTTCCTCTCCTCCCGCAGGGAGGATCCGCACATCCACAGCCCCCCACCCTCCCAGGTTAGGCTGGGCAAGCCCCTTGAGTGAAAAACACATGGGTTTAGGGCCTCCCAGTAGAAGCCATGAGGCCAGAACCAGACAGTGACCAGCACCCCCCACCGCCTGGAGGCCTGGTTTCTTTACAGAGGGGGCCAAGTAGGCCTGCCTTCAAGATGCAGTACATAGCTACCTGTCCTGGGTCACCTCACCTGGATCCCAGAGGAAGGAAGGAGGGAGGCTGTGTGCCCGTGAACAAGTGAGCGAGTGAGTGAGTGGACAGGCGAGTGCAACGGATGAGTGCACCCACTCACAGGAATGAAATGGGGAGCCCATGATGGGACCAGGCCCAGAGCAGCCTGCCCTTCCATCCTCAAGCCCTACTTGTGGGCGGGTAGGCAAGAGCCATTGGCAGGACAGGGGACATTCTGTCCCCTGGCTGCCTGCTAACAGCCTCTGTCCTGACTCTGGGCTGCTCACAGGGCCAGCGCCCCAGCCAGCGGCCAAACAGAATCCACATTCATGAGCAGCCATTGAGTCTTTCCAACGGCCTGGGCATGGCCTCTGCCTGCAGAATGTGACCATTGCATTTTCTGAATTCCTGCAGGCTGCTGGGCCAAGGTGGCCGTGTGTAAACAGGGCCTGCTCCTCTGAGCCCTCCTATGGCCAGCAGGCACTGCCCTCTAGGGATGCTGTGGAACGGGACTTCTCTGGGCTCCTTACAAGGGGCATGGGAGGTGGCTGATGCGACAGGGCCAGCGAGTTGTCAGTGTGGATTTACCAAGGCCATGGCCGGATGGGATAGAGGAGCTAGGTCCTGGTACTGGAGGGGGAAGCTGCGGTACCGGGTACTGGTGGGCGTCTGCGACCTCTATCAGCCCTACATGACAGGAACCTTTCGGTTTGCTTTTAATGGAGTTCACAGAGCATACAATTCACCCTTGAAGGTGTACAGTTCAGTGGTTTAGTATATTCGCATGGTTGTGCAACCATCACCATCATCTCGTTCTAGAACATTCTCATTGCCCCGAAAAGAAAGCCCATGCCCATCAGCAGTCACTCTCAACTCCCCCTCCCCCAGCCCCTGGCAACCACTAAGCTACTTTCTGTCTCTGTGGATTTGTCTTTTTAGGACATTTCATATGAATGAAATCACACAGTATTTTTCTTTCTGTGACTGCCTTTCTTAATTTGTCATAATGATTTCAAGTTTCATCCATGTGGTAGCCTGTATTGGGGTTTCATTCCTTCTTGAGGCTGAGTAATATTCCAGTATGTGGATGGACCACATTTTGCTTATCCGTTCACATGCCAATGGACATTTGAATGACACTGCTGTGAACATTCGTGTGCAGGTTTTTGCGTGGACCTGTGTTTTCATTTCTCTTGGGTAGACCCCTGGAAATGGAGTTGTGGGTCACATGGTCCTGCTGACCTTCGGAGGGGGTGCCGGACTGTTTCCCATGGCGGCTGCACTGCTTCCTCTCATTCCCACCAGCATGTGATGGGTGGGGGGCCTCTTCACCCACTTCCCACGGAGAGGAAACCAGCACAGGGAGGCAGAGGTGCTGGCTTGGGACTGCACAGCAGACGTGGGGCCCAGCATTCAACCTCTGCCCAGGTGCCCCGAGCTCTGAGCATGCAGATGGGGAAATTGAGGCAAAAAGGGTGGCAACCATGGCTCCGAGCCTGTCTTTACAGAACAGTCCCGTCCCGCAGGGGCTCCTGGAAACTTGGTGACTGCCCTGGGCCCTCTCCATGTCCCCTACCTGCTGTCTTCCCTTGAGTGAAGGGGCAGAACCCTGCTACATGGACAAAAATTTATACCGCTCACCTTTTTGCCAGCCTCCCCACAAACCTGTCCTTTGGTTACTTCCTCAGTCCCAGAATGCACAGTCGGAGTGCACTGCTGGACTGAGGAATAACGGAAGCCACAGTTCTTACCCAGAGAGGTTAAGACACTTGCCCAGAGTCTACACAGCTGGGAGAAATCAGAGGGGTCAGGTTGCCTGACCCAACGTGGGACCCACCAGCACCACACACCGTCTTCAATTCCAACAGGCGGGTGTGCGTTCCCTGGGCTCTCCCGCACTGGCCCCTGCTGAGCAGTGTCTCACTTGGACACAACCATGTGGGAGAGAGGTGCTGGGGGTTCAGTTTCCCCCTGGATAGGTTGACTTCCTAAACCTTAGGCTCAGAATCAGAAGGGATGCTGTCCTCTCCAGGAAGGCCACAGCACTGACATTGCCAGGTGGTGGACACCCTCTGGCTTCATGCCTGCATCTCAGAATCACTTATAGAGAGCGACCCGGGGGCCAGGCTCTGCTCCAGGTATCAGGGCCATTGCTAACTGGCCAACCCCTCTTCCACTGCAGAAGCTTACAGTCTGGCTGGGGGCAGCCAGGGAGCAGGGTGGGGAGACAGTGGCTTCCTATGTAGCAACTGTAGGAAAGGAGAAAAGGCTCACTCAGGTGCCAAAGGAGGGGCATCTGGGCAGGGTCAGGTGAGGCCAGCCAGATGAGGCCACAGGGGACACAGGTGTTCCTGGTGGGGATAGCATATCCCCAGCGCTGATTCTAGAAAGAGAGAGCAGGAGTCTGGGAGGTAGCCCAGGCCCAACCAGCCCCTCCTTTTGGGATAAAGGTCTAGGTGGAACAGCTGCCTCCATCACACAGCTGTGAGGGTCGGAGTCGGGACTTGAATGCACCCTGGTCCTTACTGCAGACCCTTTTGTCCCAGGGCCCCAAAGGAGAGCAGCTAAGGGGAAGATGATGTCCTTGTGGGATTCTTGGCCAGGGTCTGCCACGGGCAGTAGGGTCACCACCTCCCACTCAACCACCCAGGGCTGGTCTGCAAGGAAGGTGCGCGCTTGGCGGGCGGCAGAGCGACCGCGAGTGCTGTGTCTCCCTCACCCAGGAAGTGGGGCTGCTGTCCTCATTTTACAGACGAGGAAACAGACCCAGAAGTCGGAAGGAACTGTCATCAAGAGTCCGAGGCTCTGGGCACGGCCAAGGGGCAGGTCAGGCAATGAGTGGTTGCTCGCCAGGCCCACCTCCCAGCCCCAAGATTCCCTTTAAAGAGCCGGAGGGCTGCTGGTGCCTGTGCTGAGGGGCTGCCTTCCGGATCCAGAAGGCTAGAAACCAAAGCCTTCTCTTATCCCAGCATTTGGCAGGGTGCAGCCTTCGGAGCAGGGATATGTGTGAGTATGTGAGAGCATGCCTGTGTGAATGTGTGTGCACGTGTGTGCACGTCTATAAATGTGTGTGCCTAGTGGGGAGTGGGGTGCACCCACATGAGTGTGCCTGCATGCCTGTGTGTTCCTGTGTGTGTGCGCATGAGAGTGGTCACACATGTGTGTTGTGCATGTGTGTGCATGTGTGTGGGTGTGTGTCATTGTGTCTATGAGTATGTGCATGAATATAATATAACATAACATAACAATATAAAATGCAAGCCACAACCGCAAGGTACAGAGGTAATTTTAAATGTTCTAGTAACTACATTTAAAAACATTTAAAAAACAATGAAATTAACTTTATTTAATACAACATATCCAAAATATCATCATCCCAATGCCCGATCAATGTAAAATCAGTGAGCTAGTGTAGGTTCCTGAGGTCCCATGGATGTTTTACACTCGGCACCAGTCTCAGTTCTGACCAGCCACATGCACCTTCAGCTGTGGAAACCTTGATACCCACCCCTAGCATAGTCGCCCGCCTGTCCAAGCGCTCCTCACTTTTACTGCTTCCTCCAGGAAGCCTCTCCAGACTGCTCTTCCTCCTCTAAATCTTGGTTTCCCAAACCGGGCTGAATCAGAACTACTGCGGAAGGGTCTGGGATCTGCACCTTAACCAGCTCCCCTGCTGGTTTTGCCCACATTGAAGTTACAGACCCTGTTAAGCCCTCACCTTTGTGTCCCTAGCTGCCACGGTCTAGGCACCCTGGACGGGAGCAGCCCCAAAGCACGCCACTTCCTTGATCACCACCATACCATTGCACATGTTATTTTTCTTTCGGGGGGATATTTGGAAAACTCCTATCCATCCTTCAAAACCCACCTCCAGCTTTCTCCTGCCTTTCCTCTGAGAAGGCTTCCTTCCCAAGACAGCATGAGTCCCCTCCCCTGCATTGCTCCTTCTTATATCTGCCCTGGGCACGAAGGTCCCTAGAGCGGGGCACCTGGTAAAGGCTGAGACTGCCATCTCCTCTCCGAACTCCCAGAGCCCAGTGAGGCCTCAGCTCTGGGCAGCCCGAGAGCGTGGTCGTGGAATGAATCTGGGCCTGTGTAGGTGGGTTGGTCTCTCTGCAATCTCAGTAAACATCTGGCCACAGGGCCTGGCAGGAAGCTGACCTCGAGGGCACCACTCGCCTGGCAGCCGTGCCCTGTCTATAAATACATTCTAAACGCCGACCAGCCCACAAGCATTCCTGCTCCCCGCCTGCCTTAGTGCCCTCCCAGCGGAAGAAAGGCAGCCGGCAGCCCTTGAGCCTGGCCATGGCCGTCCCTCCCGGTGAGTGGGAGCGTGCCCACTCCAGGGTCAGCTCAGGGCCTGCGGAATCCGATTGTTATCTGAGCGTGCTTGCCGGCATGCTTAGCGCCCAGGCTGCATTTAGCTCTGGGAAAGGCTCCCCGTACCGGCAGCTTGCTTTTCTTGGATGTCTAGGCTGTATTTATGCCGGGCTGGTGCCTGGGGAATAATTAAAGTCTTAGAGGCCCCCGGAGGAGCCTGCCTGCTGCTGGGCGGTAGGTGCCTGAGTCTGGGAGCTCAGGCCTGAGGCCCTCTGGTACCATATTGCCCAGAGCCTATTAAGTTAAAGATCAAAGCTGGACTTTTACCAAGGTGTGTGTGAGTTGAGCCCCACCAGGACAGGAGACTCTGTCATGTCGGGCATGAGGAGGACTCAGGTGAGGGTCAGCCAGGCAGCTGTGAGGTTTGTTATGGTATTTCACCTCCTCGAGCCTCAGTCTCCCCACCTGTGTGCAAGCATCATAAGTCCTGCCTCCTAGAATGGACATGAAGCCCCGTGTGCTCAGTGATCAGTCTGAAAGAGCTCTGTCAGCCATGGGCCAGGCCTGGAGTCTGGTGGCTGATATTCCGACAGAAGTGCACGCCACTTCACCAGCCTTCTGGCAACCAGATCTCTCAGGCACGGGCCTTCAGGAAAGATTGTCAAGGCTCTGAAGTGTAGACCAGCACTGGGGTCTCACAAAGAACAGGCTCACTGTCCACACCAGTGCCGTACAGAGAAGTGGGGTGCAGGCCACAGGGGTCATTGCAGATTTTCCAATGGCTGCATGAGGAAAGGAAGCAGGTGATACAAACTTTGGTGATATATTTTATTAACCCAACGTAGCCAAAACACTGGCATCGCAGCACGTGGTCTGCAGAAATTACCAGTGAGCCATTTCACGTTCCTCAGGCGTTCGGGGTGCAGGATGGGGCCTCGCCGCAGTCCCTGCTCCTGGGCATCGCTCTCTCAGCTCACATTGCCGTCTCCGACTCCTCCACTGGCTCCTGAGCCCCCCCAGACCCCAAAGAACAGGAGAGATGTAGGTGCTCGGTGAGGGAGGGACAGCGGAGAGAGGCAGCTCCTGCGGGGACAGCAGCTCATGGACTCCAAGCGCGGTGGTCTTCATGTGCTCTCCGTCCTGCAGGTCTCCCGGGTGCCCATGCCCACCCCAGGGCACCTGCACCTTTCTACCTGCCTCGCACCCCATTTCCTCCCTGCTCCCCTGGCCAGCACCTGAGCCCTAGCAGCCTCAGGCTGGCTCAGTTGCCCACCCCCCACGAGTGAATCAGCCCTGGACCCCTCACCTGGGAGCAAACTCTGTAAGCAGGGCCTCGGGAAATTGTGGTAAGGAGGAGGTTTCTCTTATGACCATGGACAGCCAGTTAGGAAGCTCTGGAGATAGGAGGCTATACATGGATGAAATGCCTACATACATGTTATTATGTACATATATAGTGTGTTATATAATGCATACTTGTCATACATAATTGTGCAGACTTTATATATAAAGT
Source organism: Glossophaga mutica (assembly GCA_039655065.1). NCBI lineage: Eukaryota > Metazoa > Chordata > Mammalia > Chiroptera > Phyllostomidae > Glossophaga > Glossophaga mutica. The sequence goes on from CM077315.1 coordinate 31,287,825, forward strand.
ACATATTTGGCTTACTGGGATCAGGTGCCATTCCTGGGTACCATGGACCAGGCACTGTGCTCGGCCTTAGTCCAGTTTATTTGGTTCCAACCCCACAGCACACTGCTATCGTATCATTCTTACCCCTGTGGCTCCGAGCCTGTATACCCATCAGGAAGAAGGGACTGGACCTAGGTGTGGGGATCTGAAGTCTATCTCCTTCACTTTTGGTCAGCCCACAGCCCAGCAGCAGCTGTAGTCCACACGCAGTGCCCCCAGTGCCGGGAGATTGCCATGTGTCGGTCCCACTCTGCAGCCCCAATGAGTGAAGAGCAGTCGCTGCATTCAGACTGTGTCCCTCTAGACACCTGTCCAGGAGGTCACCACCTTGAGCCATCCCAGGTAAACTCCGGAGGCTCCACCCCATCTAGTCATCTCAATGCAGGCCAAGACCTCCCCACCCAAGTGCTCACTCCTACTGGGGCCGTATTGCTGGGTTGGGGCCCAAACAAGACAGAGCTACCCACAGGGTTACCCACCGTCCGTTCATGCATTTTCCAGTTCTTACACCTCACCTCTGGGTCCTTATTCCTTGTAATCCCACTTCTAGCTGGACCACTGAGCTGTATTTTATGTCTTCTTGGGCTTTGCATCTCTGGAATGCAAGTGGCAATAACCGAACTCCTACAACACAAAAGGGTATTTACTGGCCTGTGGAGCTGAAAAGCCCATGGACTAGCAGGCCTTGGGTAGAGGTGGATCCTCAGAAGTTGGCCTCTTTCCATCTCTTGACTTTGCGTTCTGCAGTTTTGGCTTCTCTCTCAGGAGACCCTCCTGAAGCAGGGCAAAGAGGGCCCCCTGGCTCAGGCCTTTGTCCCCCACAAAAGCCCAGCAAAACTTCCCAGGGGAGCTTCTTGATAGATCCCTATCTTGCCAGTCCAGCCCATCTCCATGGCTGGTGCACATGGCTGGGGCAGGTCTGGGTCACCTAGGGGTGAGTTGAGTCCCGCCAAGGTCTCATGGCCTGGGCATGCTCTTCTTTCCCTCGCTCCCATTCTCTGGTGGCCCTTCCCAGCCACTGAGGAAGGTAGGAAGAAGGAGGAGGGAGATTGGGCTGACAAATTTCAGGATTCCCAGAGGGTTAGGAGGACAAGGTTGTGCATCTTCCTGTGTTAGTAATGTTTGCCCCAACATATCAGTATGAACCCAAGTATTTATATTTGGTACTGCATGCATAGGCATTATGTATATATACGTGTGTGCGGGAGACAGAGAGAGGATAGAAAGAGGTGGTAGGTAGGTAGGTAAGTAGGTAGGATGATAGATAGATAGGTAGATAGATAGATAGATAGGTAGATAGGTAGGTAGGTAGATAGATAGAGTCCCCCCTGTAAGATTTCTTCTGAACATTTGAATCAAGGTTTCAGTAGCTGTACAAGTTGGAACACCCTAGCCTAAGATGACCATAGACCCCTTCCATCCCAGGCATGCTGGCGTCTGGACGTCTAAGAGTGACAGTCAAGCTAGCAGCTTGGTCCTAGCTCCTCAGCCTCCCACTGGGGCACAGTCCCCTGGTGTTAGGGCATCCAGACCCTCAGGCACTGTTCAGAGGCACCTCTGCCCCTACCCAGTCTCAAGGGAGATGGCATCGCTCCCATCAGGCTGGCAAGGCAAGGCTTCGGTGAGCCCACTGGACAATACCGGGTCAGAGAAAATAAAACAAAAACCTCAGAAAGCACTTACTGTCAGCAAATGAAGAAAATGCTGGAGGAAGTGATAGCTCTCCTTCCCGGATGGGGCCTTTGATCCCTGCCTCCCGGCTGTGCAGTTGGAAGGGGCCCCTGAAGTCCAGCTCCTCATGGTGACCAGTGTGGGGACTGGGTCCCCCCCATCCACCACCACTTCTCACCTCTGGTCCATCTGCTCAGGATGTGAATGCGAAAACACAGTGATTCCTGGAAGCAGTCAGGTGGCCAGCACGAAGAGAGGCATGAGCTTTGAGGATGAATGTGGATTTGGATCATTCGCAGCAGCCGGAGCATCTGGGATGGGATTCGTGACCAGATGGTCAGATCAGATCCAAGTTTCTTCCCCACAGAAAAACAGTCATTCTCGTAGGTCCAGGAACAGATGAAGATGAAATTATGATAGCAGTCCTTTGTCAGCCCTACTGTGCTGAGAGCTGGACCTGCACCATCTTGTTTAACCCCCCACAACCCTGTGGGTGGGGGGGGTTCTATTTTATCCCCATTTGACAGATAAGAAAACTAAAGCCAAGAGACACTTACTACTACAGCCCTCCACGGCTGCATGCCAAACAGCCCTAACCAGGGGATTCGGTCAACAGCATTCTATCGTTTTCATGATTCTACAGATGGGCAGCATTGCTTCCGCTCTCCCAGCAGGGCACCCAGGAGGTGAGGGCCACACTCCAGGCTTCCCACTGGCCCCAGGGTGGTACAAGCACTGGGCCCCTGGCCGTGTGACCCTGAGCAAGTCTCCACTCCTTTCTGGACCTCGGATCTTCAGTGAGCAGATGGGGATTTCATTACTGTGCCCGCCTCACAAATTAGCATGAGAATCAGCCTGGGTGGTGGAGGAATGCGTTGGGGTGAAGGGAAGCGGAAGTTGAGCTGCTCGTCCTCTGCACCTGCCTGCATGGCAACCACTGGGGAGCACGAAGCCAGTGGCCCTCGTGGTTGAAGGGGCCTGGGGTACCAGTGGAAGAGCCTAACATCTAGGGTCAGTGCACCCAAGTCCCATTTCTGCCCAGCCCACGTATGACCTTTGAACTTCAGATACTCATGACCCCCACCCAGCAAGTGAGCTGAGCGGATCTGCCTCAGAAACTGAGGCCGGCACCCCAGTTTCCTCCCAGGTCTGGCAGCTCAAAGACTCTGCTACAAAATCAGCCGGCAAGGATAACAGACCATATTCCAGGTGGGGAAACTGAGGCCCACCTGCTGGCAGATTGGCCCAGGCTCAGGCCTTTCAGGATGGCTCCTGATGCTCCCAGGAGCATTTCCACCTGGCCTGGTGAGGCAAGAAGGAGCTCAGTCGCACCGCAGCTGGGGCTCCTGGAAGTGCTTTGCTTATGCCTGCTTTCCAGAACCTCCCAGCCCGGCAGCCTCCTGGGGTCCAGGACCAGCCTCTCCAGATGAGTCCTCCTCTCAGCTGTGAAAACAGCAGCAGCAAAGGGAGAGCTCGGGGCTGGCTTGGTTGTGAGTCGGCTGGTGGCTGCAGCATCAGGGCCCTGGTCAGAGACTGAGTGAGCTGGGGCACACCCCAGCTTCACCTGTGCGTCTTGGCACCTCAGTAGCCAGGCAGAGTTGACCCTGCTCTTGGGGTAGTGTGGGTTTCTTGAAGGACCCCAGCATGGTGATTACTGAAGCCAGAGCTGGGCCAACCCAGAGAAGGGGCCCAAGACAGCAGGCCAGTGTCTTCCCTGGGCGTGGAGGCACATCGACCCAGAGGGAAGGACAGTCACAGCCTGGGTCACAGCGCATATCACTGCTGGCTCTCCCACCCCAGCCTCTCGCCAGCTCTTTAGCCCATAAAGCCTTGGGACCCTCCATAGGCTCAAGGCAGAAATTTGGACCCAGACCTCAGATGGCTGCATAAGGTCCCTGCCCGCACATGACCCCAGAGCTGACCAGGAGTCAGCCCCGGGGAGCTTGGGGGCTTATCCCCTCTCTCAGCCTTGGGACAGAGCTGTCAGTGACAGAACTGTGGCACTCATGCCACCCAGCTGCAATCATGTCTGATCCACTCTCAGAGCGGGGGCAGGGGTAGGAAATGGTCAGATGGTGAGGCGGTTGCTTACTCCAAGGTATCGAGCAGTGGTGAGCTGGGGCCTAGAATATAGCACTCGGAGTCCCAGGACCCAATTCTAGTCCAGAGGACAAATGGATGGATGGATGGATGGATGGATGGATGGATGGTGGATGGGTGGTGGATGGATGGTGGATGGAATAGATGGACGGATGGTAGATGGTGAGTGGATGGATGACTACATTTGCCAGGCATTGTGCGAAGCAGTAAACACAAAGGTGAATCTGCCAAACAGTGGCCTTTCCTCCGGGAGCTTCCCGACCAACACAGATGGCAATTAACCCAGGTGAATGGGTGGTTCGAGGACCCCCAGTGCCAGGGGAGGACACTGCACTACAGCAGGGTGATCATCTCACAGCAACATGATTGGGGGTTGTGGGGGTCGTCAAGGGGAAGGCAGTCTGGGACGCTGGAGTGAGGAGAGGATGCTATGTGGCATGTCACATCCCAGTGGAGCCCTGATTCCCCCTCTCTGAACAGGAACACGCCCTGGCCCCTCGTTGCAGCTCTGATGCCCCCACAGCCGGCCTGGACTCGCACCTGGGCCCCAGACCCCCACCACCATTGCTTTCTCTGAGTCTTCACGTGATAGGCTTCCTCTTCAGGGAACTGGGCGCACAGAGAGGGGGCAGGTCCCTCCTGCTGCCTCCAGGCATCATTCTCCTGTCCCTGGGCCTTTGTCCGAGGGCAGAGGATCACCTCACATTCATCTCCCCCTGCATTTTCCTGGTGGGAAACAGGCTGGACGGGACTGCAGGAGGCTGGGCTGGGGCACATGGCCAGTTAAGCTGGCTCAGGTCTGCCAGTTCTCTCATGTGACCCACCCTGAGGGAACAGAAAGGCCGCATAAAAAGGTCAGCTCTCCCTAGGAAGAGAAAACCACAAATGCAACACCAGTTGCACATACCAGAGTTCAAATACGTGGGAAATACATATAGATCAGTATGCTTTCGACTTTGACAAGGTCCAGACCCCTAGGAGCAGGGAGGGAGAATGGATGGAATGAGGAGCCTGTGAGCTGCCCTCCGAGGCAGAGTCCCAGGGAGGGTGGGCCGAGGCTGGGTGTGGCCAGCCCCCACCCCCACTCCCAGAGCAGCGCTTTCCTCCCGTTCTCCTTTGGTATGAACTTCTACCTGCTTTTTTTTATCTCCTTGGTCAGAATTCCTTTTTATCTGGCAATTTTCATAAATGTATCCCTTAAATTATCTGACTCTCAGAAGGGTCCAGTTTGGACACCACATTCTGTGATCTGGCCAGAGGCCAAGAAGAGGCCCCCCACTGGCCACACCTCTTGGGGCCACACGGTGGGACTCTGCAGAAATCCTTCCTTCCAGAACCGCCCGTGCAGATGGAGCCTGGGTGCTGTCCAGTGCCCCAAAGCTTCTTTGCAGTTCTGGGATTCTGAGAAACAACTGGAATTTGTGTGGCGGTAGTTGTTTTAGAGGGTAGCTGTCCTCATGTTTTTATGGTGGAGTTTTTTTACACATGCGCAAAAGTAGTGAGAAGGGCACCCAAACTCATGCCTGTCACCCAGCTGCAAGGGTTACTAACACCAGGTACTCTGCCTCCATCTGTCCCTGCCCCCATGCTTATTCTTACTGTGACTTTTACAGCAAACCCCAGATGCCGCATCATTTAGCCTGTAAAGACTTCAAGGAAAGCAGCCAGCCCTTCAGAGGCTCAACAAACTGGCGATCAGCAGGGTGTTTTGAGTAGTGTATTAACGAGTTGCCAGTGTGAACGAATTGTTTGCCTTTTTAATAGAAACTACAACGAATTCGGGCCCTCTTGGCAAGAGGCAAGGAAGGGACGAGGCCCAGGAAGCTGTGGGCCTCCTGGAGTGTGGACAGGGTCCGTGCCAGGTCTCGAGGGAAAAGCAGGAGGACTTAGAGTTGTTTGGAAATCTCTGCTTCAGGTGATAGGTGCTTCGAGGCCCAGGACAGGCACGCAGCACGTGCTAGTGCACAAACGGATACGCCCTTGGGGGCCTCATCCCTTCTGAGCTGGCAGGGCAGGGAGGGGGAGCTTCAGGAAGGATGCACAGACCACTGGGAAAGACAAGTTCAGGCGGCTATGCAAGGAGAAGGGTAATGAACAGGTCATAGGGCACATCGGGTCCCTCAGGACAGTCAGAGGCCAAGACAAGGAGAAGCCAACACCCAAGGGGTCCCCTGTGAACCCCATGTGAGGTTGTATTTGATCAGGACGCTTTCTAGCCACATCGGAACAGAACTCAACTCAAAATAGGATAAGCAAAAATGAGACCCTATTGGCTCCTATAAGTGGGATATGCAGGGAAGGCTTCAGGCACAGCTGGATCCATATACTCAAACAGTGGCATCTGAACCTAGTGTAATAGAACAGGGAGGGTCCGTCCTGCCAGACCACATGCACAGAGGAGAGGGGAGGGTTGTTCCTCGGAGGAAACTCAAAGTGCTATTGCCAGGAATAGGAAGATGGGTGCTGGGCAGGCCAGGAACAGATTTTCACATAGAGGGAACATTTGCAGATGCAAGGGAGGACCAGGGTGGGAATGGAGTAGAACAAGAAGATTCAAGCCCTGAACCCTGGGGAGCAGCCATATGCAGGATGGGGACTGCAAACTGGCAGCCCCTGGGGTCATATTCACCCGGGAAATGTGATCAGTTGGCCATGGCTGTTTTTAAAAGCGTAGAAGTCCACAAGAGTATCCAAGCTACTGTTAGAAATCCAAGAGAAGCATCCATAGTGGGCCAAGATGCCACCAGGAAATAGGCGGGGCCAAGCAGCTGCCACCCCCCTCAGATGGGGCGTGAATCTCCCATTGGACTCAATCCCCACCATTCTCTATTGCCCATCCCCAGCTCCCCTGCCTCACTGTGTTATTACCCAGCCCCTTGGTCATTTGCCTCTATACCCTGGGGCCTGGGAGGGACCGTAGCTGGGAGAGGCTGAAAAAGGGGGGCCAGTGGTTCCCAGTGATGTGACACAAACAAGGCTTCACTAAACGTAGCTTGCGGCAGAGCAAACGGTTCAGTGGGCCCTGCAGCCCCCATGGATGCTCAGAGGCCTCAGGAAATGCAGACAAGGTTTGGAGTCTCCTGGGAGTCAAGGCTGCCCTTCCCAGCTGCCAGTGAGGCCACAATGTCCCTCGTGGTCACTGTCCACCCAGCCAAGCCCTGTACAGCCTGCCTGGCAGCCTGGGCCAAAAATGCTCCCCAGTTCTGCAGCCCTTGGCCCCAGAAGCAGAAAAGCCCCTGCAGTTTAGTAATTCAAGATGGTTTCTGCATTTTCCCACCTGCCTGCTCCCCTCAAAAACCCACACACATTGAAGTACAGCTGACCTGTTTTGGGGAGGACTTTGAGGGAAATTAATTAAGACCAGTGGAGATGTTAAAAGCTGGAAGTTGGCAGGAGTCAGGGACAACTTGCCTAAGGACTCAGGAGCAACTGGAGCCCACCAGGTGGGACCAGCCCGAAAACTGTGCGTCCATGGGCCCCCGAGCTGAGTCTGGGAACAGGGCAGGAGAGCAGAGTGTGGGTGTGATGCAGGGGCTATGGAGGCAGGGGCCGGTCACCTGGGGGCTTGGTGGGTCACCAGCTCTGGCCCTAGAGGGGTCCTTTCCCTTCCTGATGTCAGTTTACCGAGCAACAAGAGGGTGTCCTGCAGGGCCCCCCAGTGTGCTGTTCCTGCCTGCCCTCCCCCAGAGGGATCCTGCAGGAGGGGGTGGCAGCACCTGGCGCTCAGCAGGGGAGAGTAAGGTTCTGCATAAGAGCCTGTTCTTTGACCATTGTCATTATAAAAGCAACTCCTGCCCCATGCCAGGAACTCAGACAGAGACATTAAAAACTAAGGCGGTCAGCTTCCCCCTTTCCAGGCGCCCTTCAGAAATCTCCAGGGTCCTCCCCATTTGTGCGTAGATGGCTCTGCTTGCTTTCTGCAGAGCCAATCCCACCACCCATTGTACACACTCTGTTTTATGGTGATACTGGGTGCCTCAGCCCGGGGGCTGTCCGGTGCTGTGCAAACAAGTGCTACCAATGGGATTTCAGGTTGCCGAGTTATTTTGTTTTTATTTCCTACAATCTTTTTCTTAATTAAAAATTAGTATAAACACATTTTTTTTACTTTTTTAAATTATATTTTATTGATTATGCTATTACAGTTGTACTGATTTTCCCCCTTTGCCCCCTCCACCCAGCAACCCCCCACTCCCTCAGGCAATCCACAAACCATTGTTCGTGTCCACAGGTCATGCATGTAAGTTCTTTGGCTTCTCCATTTCTTATATTGTACTTTATGTCCCCATGGATGTTCTGTAACTACCTATCTGTACTTCTTAATCCTCTCACCTCTTCACCCATCTCCCCACACCCCGCTCCCATTTGGCAACCATCAAAATGCTCTCTGTATCCATGATTCTGTCTTGTTCTTGTTTGCTTGGCTTGTTTTTTAGATTTGATTGTTAATAGATATGTATTTGTTGCCATTTTATTGTTCATAGTTTTGATCTTCTTTTTCTTAAAGAAGTCCCTTTAACATTTCATATAATAATGGCTTGGTGATGATGAACTCCTTTAGTTTTTTTTTTGTCTGGGAACCTCTTTATCTGCCCTTCAATTCTAAATGATAGCTTTGCTGGGTAGAGCAACCTTGGCTGTAAGTCCCTGCATTGCATTACCTTGAATATTTCTTGCCAATCCCTTCTAGCCTGCAAAGTTTCTTTTGAGAAATCAGCTGACAGTCTTATAGAACTCCTCCGTGTGTAACTACCTGCTTTTCTCTTGCTGCTGTTAAGATTCTATCTTTATCTTGAAACTTTGGCATTTTAATTATGATGTATCTTGGAGTAGGCCTCTTTGCACTCATCTTATTCGGGACTCTCTGTGCTTCCTGGACTTGTATGTCTGTTTCCTTCACCAAGTTAGGGACGTTTTCTTTCATTATTTTTTCGCATAGATTTTCAATTTCTTTCTCTTTCTCCTCTCCTTCTGGCACCCTTATGATGTGAATGTTGGAACTCTTGGAGTTGTCCCAGAGGCTGCTTACACTATCCTCATTTTTTGGATTCTTTTCTCTTCTTGTTGTTCTATTTGGTGTTTTGTTTTGTTTTGCTTTTTTGCTTCCTTTTGTTCCAAATCATTGATATGATTCTCAGCTTCATCTACTCTACTGCTATTTCCCTGTAAATTGTTCTTTATTTCAATTAATGTATCCTTTATTTCCGACTGGGTCTTTTTTATGCTGTTGAGGTCCTCACTAAGTTCCTTGAGCATCCTTATAACCAGTGTTTTGAACTCTGCATCTGATAGATTGCATATCTCCATTCCACTTAGCTCTTTTTCTGGAGTTTTGATCTGTTCTTTCATTCGGGCCATGTCTCTTTGCCTTTTTGTTTTGGCAGCCTCCCTGTAAACACATTATTTTAGAAACAGAGAGACCAACAGGATGTGCCTGCAGCGTTGGAGGGTGGCATCTGTTAGTTGGCCCCCTCCAGCACCCCAGACTAGCCCAGGGGGGCAGCACTTTGTGTTTGCTCTCCAGACTCCACTGGGGCCACACCTGAGCCAGGGAGCCCAAGCTCAGGTGGCCTTCCCTAAGCAGGGCAAGCAACTTGGAGCTTGAAGGGGCTTGTGTGGGCCAGGCGGAAGCATCTGGCACAGAGCTATCACGGGCCTTGTCGTAGCTCTTCTCCACTCCCACCTGATCTATCGAGATGTAGGAGCCACATCTTCAGGAGGTGCAGGCTGTGGCAGCCCGTAGACTCAGCTCTGGAGTAGAGGTCAACACAAGGTCATGGTCCCCCAGGTCAGGGTCACTCAGGTTATAGTCACCCCAGATCAGGGTCACCCCCATGTTAGGGTCATCCCATGCCAGAATCAACCTAGGTCAGGGTTACCCCCAAAGTCACCTGTCTGCAGAAAAATGTGCACCACCGCATTCCTCCCTATCTGACTCAAGGGCTTCCCCAAATTAGGTTTCTAGTGATTCCCCCTAGCTGGATGAGAAGCCACCAGAAGTCTGGGATGGCAGGACCACATACTGTCAGTGTCTATGCCCATGGCCTCCAGGGCCACCCCACTTGGTTTGGGGAAGGGCCTGGACCAAGTGAGTCGAAGCCACATCACCCCTCCCAGGCTCCTGGAAGCTCAGAGAGCTTGGCTGGGCATGAGGTCAGACACAGGCAGCAGCGTGGGCCAGGGCTCCCTGCCCTAAGATGGGCAAATGGAAGGTGAGCCCTGGTCTCCTCTTAGCACCCACCCTCCTACACTCACTCGCTACATGATGGCCTTCAAGTCATGTACTTTACTGAGTCTCTGGTTCCTCACCTCAAGCACAAATGGTAGGGATTCACAGCCATCATGCAGTTACCAGGTACCAGGCATGTGACACCTGCATCTCTTTTAATCTCGTCACAATGCTGTGAGGTAGGGATTGGTTAGAAGAATTCCAGAAAGACTATGTGACCCATGTGTGTGCCCCTTTGGTCAGATAATGGGAGAGACGAATTTGCTATGCATTGTTCCCTTTTTGATTTGGTAGCTAGGAAGCTCAAAGCTCAGCTTAGACCTCTTGTGAGATTTTCAGCTTTCAGTATCTGTCTTAGCCATCTTGTGGTATAGGCATCATTTTCTCTAAGCCACATTTAGCCCTCTTTTAGAGTAGAAGGCAGATATGTTTTAAGGAAACAAAGTTAGGAGGAGGGGAATGAAAGGTGAAGGAATGAGAGGGAGGGGCTATCACCATGAGACCAGGGCAAGGAGACAGTTCTCGTAAGAAGTTAGGGTCAACAGACTCCACGGAATTCTGAATGGCTTTTCCAGCCCCTTATAAATACAGCCAACAAGCACTTATTGAGCACCAACTGTAGGCACAGCACTGAATTATTATCTCTTTGACCTTCTGGAATCTTCTCTCTCCTCTCTCTCTCTTTCAGGCTCACTTCTGGTTCCAAGTGGTTGGCTCACATAGGCTTCCTACCCTCACCCCCATCCCCACCCCGGTTCCCTGCACTGTTGCTGATGCAAGGCAGGCTCCTCTCTCTTCACCTCTACCTCAAAGGCCAGAGGGAGGGTACTCCCTGTACCCAGCACCCCACACGCCATCAAAGATAAACACAATCACAATGCCTTTTTCAGTCTCTGGCAAAATATCCCTCTCTCTTCTTTTCTTCCCACTTTTTCTCCAACTGATGAAAGAAAAACACCCAGAGGGCCAGGGAGGGAGTGGCTTTCTACAGGGTCTCAGCCAAAGCTACTCTCTGAAGCCAACAGAGCCAGGGCTTGTCTAGGATGAATATCGGCGTTATTCAGGCTGTGCTCCATAGGGACCAGGCAGCCCCTGCTCCCAGCAACCCCTCTCTGCAGCGGGCCCCTCTGCAGGCAGACAGGGGACTGAGCTGGGCCTTTGAGGACCACGGTGTGGCTCATGTGGCCAGGGACCCCCAGAGGGTAGCTGGAGTTTAGGGCTCCTGCCCATGCAGGTTCCCCTCCAGAGTACCCTGGACTTAGGTCACCACTGTGGGAAAGGAAATCCTGGAACTTGCCATGACTCAGTTTCCTCACCCGCAAAGTAGGGACAATGTCAGGGCCTCAGGGGACACCATGGAGCCAGCCATGAAATGGCAGGATGCAGCTCTATGCCTCCTTCCATGATGCTGGCAAACAAGGGTGGTGATGAAGATGCAGGGAGTGGTCCAGGGAGTGCGGGTGCTGGAGGAGGTGGATCCTGGATGTGGCTGAACATGGAGCCAAGGGGAATGCTGATGGATTGGATTGGATGTGAGGTCAGAGAGTAGAGGAGTAGGCGTGACTCCAAGCATTGTGGTCTGAGCAAGTCGGAAAAGAGTGGACCATTGAAGGAGAAGTAGACAAGAGGTCAAAGCCATGCTGCCTCTGGAGGCTCTAGAGTAGGAGCCTTTCTGCCTCTTCTGGCTCCTGGGGGCTCCAGACATCCCTGGGCTTGTAGCTGCATCACTCCCATCTCTGCCTCTGTCATCATGTAGCCTCTCCCTGAGTCCGTATCTTATAAGGACACTCTAATTGGATTAAGGCCACGCTAACCTAGCATGACCTCCCCTTGACTAGATTACATCGGCAAAGACCCTATTTCCAAACAAGGTCACATCCACAGGTTCTAGGGATTAGGACTTGAACATATCTTTTGAGGGGACACAATTTAAGCCACAATACCCCCATCACCTATCCTCCACACTGCCTCAGCAAAGACACATTCGGAGGGAGGAGGAGCCACAGACAATGAAAAGGAGACTTGAGGGTGAATCACTGCTGCTGAGACTCCAAGGAGGCAACATCTGAGCTAAAGCAGCCAGACCAGAAATAGCCAAACGTGGGAAGGTCTAGGAAGAACATTTCAGGCAGAGGAGCAAGCAAGGGAAAAGGCCTTGAGGCATGTGTGAGCCTGGCACTAGAAAGCACCCAGGAGGCAGGCCCCAGTGATGCAGTGGCTCATAGGCCAGAGTAGGACTTGATCCCAATACCACAGAGGCCTTTACATAGGAAACACAGTCTTGTTTGTGTTTGGAAACCAGGAAGCTGCTACTACAGGGAGGACAAGGCATGGAGCCACCAGGAAAGCCGAGACAGGACACTGCAATAGGCTGGTCAGGAGACGTTGGTGGCTTGGCCTGGCCAGAGAGGGGCACCAGAGGCGCAGCAGGACATAGGCTACGCCAGGGCTTCCAGAGCCTGTGGCCTACGGGCTGTGTATCCATAGGCAAGTGTCTCAACCTCTCAGAGCTCCTTTCCCTCATCAGTGGAGTGTGAATGAGCCCACCCCCCAGCCTGAAGTCCCCCTTTTTGTCACACAGCTGGACAGGGCCATAATGTCATTCAGGGTCTCAGACACCCTCTGCCTTCTAGCGTTCTGGGGACATGCCAAGGCCCTGCCACCACCCATCCCTCTCCCAGAAGGGGCTCTACCCTTACCAGGAGGGGCACTTGGCAGTGGGTCAGGAAAGAGCTAGGTCTGCGTGCTTGTAGTGGGAAGTCAGAACAACCACCAGCCTTGGCCGCCTGGGAAGAAAGCCCGAACACTTTGGGAAGGCATGGGGAGATGCCACCCCCATGCCAGGCACACCTTTGGCTCCTCCCTCCCTTACAGCTCTGTTCCTGCCTCCTGCTGGAACCCAGTTCAGCCTCAGGCCAGAGAAATGCCCAGGTGGGGGACCCGGCACACCCCACCCTCCACAAGAACCCCTGATGGGGGACCCAGCACACCCCACCCTCTACAGAAGCCAGCCAGGCTCTCTGCATCAGGCCCATATCACTCACCTCGCCCTCCTGCCTGCACAGCCCCCACGAGGTCCCAGACTTGGCTATAGCCTCCCCCAAGCTTGCCCTGTCGTTGTCCCTCTGCAACCCACTGTGTGACCTAAGCATACAGCCTAACCTCTCTGAGCCCTTGCTGCATAGGGAGCCCAGAAGGTCCTTTGCCAGTGAGGGATTTTCCCACTCACTGGGGTTCTGGAAATCCTGAGAACTTTCCAGGACCCAGGGTCAACAGATGCGTGTCCGCATCCTGACTGCCCTAAACTGGGCCACTGGGATGTCAGCCCTGCGAAGCGCGGTCTGTGTTTGTCCCATCCATAGTCCTGTCCCAGCATCTGGCAGGGAGCTTGGCACACCAGAGGCACTTTGTCGAAATTTGCTGGATGAATGGCTGAATGAATGGATGAGTGAGTGACAGGAGGGCCACAGTGGGTGAGACACCTGGAATGTGCGCAGCCCACAGAAAGGTCACACAAGAACAACCTCAGGCTCGGTCCGGCCCCGACGTCTTCGGTTCTCACCATAGTTATTTTGTTTTATGTGAATTTGTTGCCCAATTCTTAAAAATGAGATTTCACTTTAACACCTGGATTTCTGGCTTTTCCTGACAAATCAGAGAGCCTGTCTCTGTGTTGGATTTCCTGGTGGCCACAGTTAGCAGGGCTTAGAGCAGCTGCCCGTCAGGCAGTGGGCCTGGGCCATGGTGAACCATGTCAGAAGGACAGACGGGTCGCCAGGTGGACACCAGCAGGGCAGCACCCCCACTCCCCACCTGAAAGAAATACACAGTGACCCAGCCTCATCGAGGCTCAGTCCCTGGCACTGGGGACATGGGGGCACATAACACTAACCGCTCCCTGGCCAGGTGGCTCAGTTGGTTGGAGCGTCGTCCTCTACACCAAAAGGTTGCAGTTCGATTCCTGGTCGGGGCACATACCCAGGTTTGGGGTTTGCTCCTCAGTCAGGACACGTACAGGAGACAACTGATGACTGATTGATGTTGCTCACATCAATGTTCTCTCTCTCTCCCCCCCTTTCTCTCTCCCTAAAATCAGTAGGGTGAGAGGGGGGAGGGAAACTAATTGGAAGCTTAGTCCTGGGAATAAATAGTCAAATATGGTGTGTTTGAGGGGGTAGGGCCCAGGGATTGAATCCAGCCAGGAAAAGCATGGGGTACTAGAGGCCTGGAAGGCCAGGTGACAGGTGGCACTCATGAAGACAGTGGAGGGTGAGGCAGGAGACAGGGTCCTGTGTCTCAACACCACAGACCACAAACTGGGTGGCCAGTTTCCCCCTGAATCTCTCCCTTCCTTTCCTCCACCACCTGCCCCCCAAAACCACCTGTGGCTTTGGCACTGGAGCCCCCACCCCCACCCACCAAAGGCCAGCAGGAGGGCCGCTCCTCACACGACACACCGGCAGCCCAGCCGGCGAAGCTGAGCAAGTAAATAGCAGGTAAATTGAACGCCCAGACAGGAGCAGCTTTCAGGAAGGGCTGTCACCAGCTGTGAGTCCTGGCAGCCCTTTTGTTTTCCAGCACGGGTGTGTTTGCTGACTTTCTATGAAAGGAGAGCTCACCCGGAGGTGCGGGGCCTCCCAAGAGAAGTCAGTGCCCGTTCTGTCTGCCTGTGGCCCCGCTCCACCACAGAATGACTGCGTGTCCACCCCACCCGGCCTCAGTTTCCTCTTCTGCACAGAGCTGATGTGTGCTGTGATGACGGGACGGGGCAGGGGGCTCACTGCCCAGGCCCAGAGGCCAGGTCAAGGAGCGGGTCCTGCAGAGGGGGCACAGCTTTATGCAGGTGAGGGCTTGGTGCTGGGCTGCCTCTGGTTCTGGTTCTGCTGCTTGGTACTGTGACCGTGGCCTCGGTGTCCCCATCTGTAGAAGGGGTGATGGTGGCCTGAGGTTGGTAAAACCCACCTGGAGGCTGTGGGTGGAGCTGTCCCAGGACCCCTCGGTGCCAGAGGTGAGGGCTCCCTAAGGGAAGGGCAGAGCTGCAGCCCCCTCGGGCTGGACCCCTGCAGTTGGTAACACCCTGACCCTTAGGGCCCAGGTCCTTCAAGTCCCCTGGAATATTGCAGGGTCTTGTCCCCAGCCAGGACCAGAAACCCCCACCTGTGTCTGGGCTGCTGGACCTGGCCCTCTCCCCCCAGCCCATGGGGCCTCTCAAGTCTGATGCCCCCACAGCTCCCACTACCCACAGGCTTCACCCAAACAATGGGGACTGTCCCCCACACACACACACACGGGAGCACCCACTGTGTGTGCACCAGGAACTAGGGACAAATGTGGGCAAGGGAGGACACGGCCTGGCCCGGAGGACAGCCTGTCAGGAGACAGCACTCATCTCTCCACACGGAAGAGCCCTGAGTGCGGAGGACCCCCTCCCCCCAGCTACCGGCCAACTAGCACATCACCAGCCCTTCTCATCCTTAGGAAGTGAAATTATAATCACTTTCGATTGAAAAATGAGGCTGATAGGATTCTGAACCTGATGAGAGAATAATTAACTCCGGCCTGCAAGCAAGCTCATTAATCTTGTCACTCAGACTGTCAGTCTTGAATTGTCTCTCACAATTCATCAAGCCCCACCTTCCCCACTAAGCACCGGAAAGAAGCCTCGGGTAGCCTCGAATCTGTCCCATTTTCCCTGCAGAGGCCTTGCTTGGGGCGAGACGGGCTCTGTTTCCAAAAGCCAGAGCAAGCAGTCTCCTTCTCTGGAGGTCTCAAGGGTCCAGAGTTTGTCCTGCAGACACCACCCAGTTCATCTACCTGCTCGTAGCCTCAGTTTCCTCACCTGTTAAATGGGTCTGATGCCGCCGCCACCACCATCCCCCATGGCTGGAAGGTGAGAAGACTGGCCTAAGGCAACTTGTCCTGAGGCCTGGGGTAGCCAGAACCACACCTGGCCCAGCCACCAGGCCCCAGAGAGGGCCGCAGAGCACGCCGGGAGGCCCACCTGTCCCAGGGTCCCGCGGCTCCACTCCGCAGTCTCCCTGCCTCTCCCTCCTCTCGCCCGGACCCAACCTCTGTACAGACCAGTGCTTCTCACCCTGTCATTCATCGGGGGCACGGGTGGTGGGGTGACAGCGTGCGGGGTTCCCGAGGCATGCTCAGGTTCCCAGCCCAGGGTTTCAGACCTAGGGCGTCTGAGTGGACCCCAGACTCTGCCTCCAGGGGCTGGTCCATGGCCTGCCCCGAGATCACTGACTCACCTGACGGTGGTGGGAGCAGATGGGGCCCCAAGGTTGTGACAAAGCATTTAGGACTTCACGTTGAACAGTTAAAGTAATGGAAAGGAACTTGGATTTTTATAACGAGCCATGGCGTGTCAATGGTTGTTGCGGGGAAGGGGCGGTGACGATCTTCCGCACAGAATCAGAATCACATGAAGCTTTGAACACCATTCATCCTCCAGGGGCTCTCCCAGCGCGACCCAGAGCCCAGGAGACCAGGTCCTCTGGGCAGGCGTGGGGGTTCATTGGGGAGAACTGAGGGCCAAGGCTTCCGATGGACCATCTGCTCTGACGGAGCCCAAAGCAGCCTCTAGTCTGCAGCCTTGTTGAGACAGGGGCCGTCCTGGGGCCTGAGGGCCCCAGACCAAGGCCACCCCCGACCCTCCTGGCTTTCTCTTCCTGGTCCCTCTGAGTCTCTCCCTCTCACCTGCTGTGTCCTTGGTGACAAGAGTGGGGGCGCATCCAGCTGGCAGCTGCCAAGCAAGGGCAGGCCTGCGTGTCTTCAGTCCTCCTCCAGAACTGCCGCTCGCCATCAAGTTCAGTGTCTCCGTTCCGCTCGCCGGAAGGCCAGGACCTGGCCACCCCCCCGCCTCCACAGCCCCTCAGCTGCTGCTCGAGGCTGCTTCAGACACTCCTGTGGTGCTGCCTGTGCCAGGAGTTCGGAGCCAGAGGCACCGAGAACCCCAGCTGGTCTTCAGGCAAGCCAGCACCCGCGTGGGGCCACTGCTGTCCCTCTGTGAAGTGAGCACGCCAAACTCGGTGCCTCCAGAATTGTTCAAATTCCAAGGCAGAGGTGCTCGCCAGGTGAATCTAAAGAAAATGCCCTGCTCGCTGTGATTTCCTAAGTCGGTTCCCTGGAGCCCCAGAGTTGTGCTGGAGCGGTCACCGCTGTGTGTCGCAACACCCCTCTGCCTTCCGCACCCTGACCAGTCTGTCCCGGACAATCGGCACTCATTCACCCCAGGCCTGGTTGGGAGCTTCCTAGGGCCACTGAGTTCCAATAGGATCCCCGCAAGCCAGACCCGGCAGGAGGGCCCCAGTGACCCCTTGTCCCTCTCAGCAGGGGGAAAGGACTCGCCCGGGAATAGGTCAGGGGGCAGCCGGAGTGTGCCGGGCTGAGCTTGGCAGAGTGCTAACATTTAGAGTGTGACACATGTTCCCAGCACTGAGTGTCAGCCTTGCCATCAGATATTTCTGGACTCAGGTGCAACAGCGGAGAGATGGAGAGGCTGAGGGCACTGCCCCCAAACCCCCATGCCGCCTCCTCCGGGCAGCCCCTCCATGCCACCTCCTCCACGTGCACCTGCCTGCTGGCCGGGGCACATGGAGCTTCAAGAGAACTTCTTTTGGAAACGAAGTCCAGAGGCAGAGTGTGCGGCTCCTCCACAGCCTGCAGGGCCTTCCTGAGGCCCCCAGGGAGGCTAGCAGCACGACCAGCCAGACCTGGGTCCCCTCCAGCTTGTGTCGTGCCCCCCCCACCCCACCTCCGGCAGGAAGGGGCAGAGAGTGGGACCTGAGCCGGGGTGGCCCGGTGCTGCCTCGGTGGGGAGGGGAGTGCAGCAGTAAGCCGACGGCACCAGTGCAGGAACAGGACATCCCATGAGAGAGTGACAAGCAAGCCTTGGAGGGGCAGAAAGTGATCTTGGGCAGGCGCTGGGCTAGCTCTGTGGGCAGGGAGAGCCTCCCGGAGGAGGTGGCATTGACACTAGACCAGAGGGGGAGGAAAGGAGGCACATCCTGGGAAGGGAACAAGGGGTACAAGGACCTAAGGCAGGAGAATTCCTGAAGTGCAGCAATGTGGAGGGTGACAGAGGTTGAGTAGGTGCCAGGGAGGGTGGTGGGGAGGGCAGAGGGCAGCAGGGCAGGAGGATCCGGGCAGCGCAGCATGTGGGCCCCTCGGGTACATGGGTGCCTGAACCAGGAGCTTGGGGGCAAAGGCACAGGGCTCCTTGCAGCACCTCCCTGCAAAGCACGCACACGGCACTGAGGGCTGTTGTCGGGGTCCCCAGCACCTTGACTTCACGTAGTATTCCACACCTCTTTCTTTCAAGTCTCCGATCTCGCTGCTTGGCCCTTCCCTGCTCGGCCTGTGTGGAACTGTAAGGTCATTCCTGTCTTGTAGGTGAGG
Source organism: Glossophaga mutica (assembly GCA_039655065.1). Lineage (NCBI taxonomy): Eukaryota > Metazoa > Chordata > Mammalia > Chiroptera > Phyllostomidae > Glossophaga > Glossophaga mutica. The sequence goes on from CM077315.1 coordinate 31,306,270, forward strand.
GCACCAAGGACCCCTAGAGAGCCAGGTCCCTCCCACCCTGGACAGCTGGTGTCCAGGGTTCCAGACAGTGCCAGTCACTGCAGGCGTCAGGACAGCCCCTGTCTGGGCTGGTGACCAGACCGGGAATCCTGCCTTGCATTTCTAGCAGCCCTCATGCGGGGCAGCCAGCTGAACCAGCCAGCACTTTCCAGATCCACACGGGCCATCAAGAAGCCCCAGGCGAGGGCCCTGCTGTCCAGGAATGGAGGCTCGGGGAGAGGTTTCTGGGGCAGAGCAGGATGCGGGCAGCCAGCTCCATCTCCTCCCGCATCTACCCTGCCCCAGAACTGTTCTGCGCTCCCAGCCAGCACGATCCCGTAAAACATCAGTCGGATCCTGCCAGACCCTCCTTGAAGGGCCAGGGCTCCCACCACCACACTCGGAACAAGGTCCTGCTCTTCGGTCCTGCAGCTGGAATGAAGGCATGTGGTGCCCCAGCAGGGCTTCAGGCTCCTTCCAGGAGGACCTTGGGCAGGGCTCCGGCTGGCCATCAGGCCCCAGAGGGGGCACCGGCCACCTCCTGAAGAGCTGGCACCTCCAGTCTGGGAAATGAAGAGCTGCCGTCAGCAGCATTGTCGTGCGCCCCGAAGTTTGTCCTTGGGGAACAAAAGGACAGAGAGAGGGGCTGGTGTCGTGCCAGCCCTCGGGGGCACCAGGCCCTGTCTTTAAGCACGCATCCCGCCACCGTCACCCCCCTCCCAGCGCCTCCCTGTCATTTTCGAAGACATCATTTTCTCCCCACGTGCTCCTCTTATCTTCCTTCTGTTAAAGGATCTCAAATATGCACCCGATAAGGCGGGACAAACGCCTGCTTCCCGGCCCCTTCCAACGGAGCCTCCACTTTCCCCCAAAGTAATTAAGATAAATGCAGCTGATAATTTGCACCGTATTCTTAAACATACCCTCAGGCCATATCTCAGATATAATTTTACCTGCAGAGGTTTATCTGCGTGCTTGGGTAACAGATAGTTTTTAAGCAAAGCGGCAGCGTTTGAAGGAAAAGGAAAGGAGGTATTTGTGAAATAAATGTCAGAATGAGCCACACGACAGCCCCTTAGAGCAAGGACAGCTGACTGGGAGCCCCAGGGGCTGTTCTGGGTCACTCCAGTCTGCTCAGCTGCCCCAGGTCTCAGAGCAGGTCTGGCCGCTTAGCCGGCTGAAAAAGAGGCTGGGATGGGTGGGGTTACCAAAAGAGTGGCACCCACTGGTCAAGATGTCACAGGGGAGTGGGCACAGCTGTGCTCCTCTGATTTCTCCCAGTCATGCTTGTCGCAGATGATCTGGAAACAGAGGCCCCTACCCAGCACAGCTGGCACGCAAGGGACATGGTTTCGCCTACCACACCACTTGGGAGCAGGCTGGCTGCCAAAGGGGCCAGAGCAAGCCTCAGGCCAGCCTTGCACAGGCTCAGGGCGGCCAGGGGGGAAGTACAACAGGGATCAATAATAAGAGAGGCTGGGCTAGGCCCAGGCTGGGCAGGGACCTCCTAGAGGCCTGGGGATGACGGCCTGGGGTGGCAGAGTCTACTTGCCACGTGCCCTTGGACAAGCCCATGTCTGCCGTGAGCCTGCCTCAGTTTTCCCAGCTGCACCCAGGTCAGACTGGAGCCCCCCTACCCTTCCCAGCCAATTCTGCCCAATGGCACGTACGCCTTGCCTCCTGTTTGGTATCTAGACAGGGGAGCAGGGCCTTGGGGTTGGGTGTGGACGTGAGCCCCACGCATGTCCACAGACAGCATCCCTCTGTGGCCTCCCTTCACTTGCAGAAGAAGCCTAAACCGGCCCATCCCCTCTCCAGCACCACATGCCCCCGCCCCCGCCTCCCAGGCAGGGGTCCCCATCCCTGCCCACTCTGTGCTTGAGAGCCCCCTAACCAAGGCCCAGCCATGAATGGCTGAGGGTCCCGTCCTCCCAGAGGCCCTGTGCTCGCCACCCTTCCCCCAGAGCCCCACTGCCTGTCTTTGCCCCATTTACAACCCACAGCGGCTCTTCTGCTCAAACTCAGGCTGTACCTGCACCGGGCACAGCTGCACCTCCCTTGGGCTGCGTGACCTGGTAAGAGATGCGTTCCTCTTCCTGCCTCAGGCTCCCATCTATGAATCTGGAGAGCAGTGCCAACCTTGTGAGGTAGCCCTGGAGACCAAGTAAGAAATGAACACAGAGAGCATGACAAGTGTGCGGATGTTGTTCCCGTCATTGTCCTTACCACACAGTGGCTCCTGGAGCTGACAGCTCTGTGGGGAGGGTGGGAAATGAAGACAGAAAAGCGAACAGAGCCTGAACCTGCAACCTGTTGCCGCCCCGCTGTGCCCACCTGACCCCACCGCCTTCCCTCTCTATGCTTGTCCTATGCCCAGCACTGAGCCTGCTGCTGGACCAGCGAAGGCCAGTGTGGGTGCTGAGGGGTGGTGTGGTCCTTGCCCAGGCCCCTCCTCTAAGGGGCTACCCCAGAGAAGTAGCCCACCTCACAGCCTCCTCTAACCCTAAGCACCTCAAAAAGCCACACCTCCAAATATACTGGGAGTTGGGGCTTCAACGCACAGATTTGGGGGCACAGGTGTTTGGCCATGACAGCCAGGATGGGGGGAAGAAAGAGCGGACACAGCTTCTTCTGCCCTGAATGGCGGGGGGCGGGGGGCAACACCTTTCTCTCTGGCAGGGTGCGGTGCACGAAGGCCCATTCCCTGCCCTTTAAGAAGGTACAGCCCAGCCTTGACGAGAAAAGCGGGAGATTTAAACTCGCTCCACATCCGGGCAGGTGGGCAGCGGGGCTGAGGAGGCCGCAGGGCAAGGAGTGGAGCTTGGGGGCCGGCTGGAGGCCACGAGCAGCCGTGTCACTGGTCTTGAAAAATGGACGTGGACGGGCCTGAGGAGTCCTCAGGTTTAACCCCTTGTTTATAGATGGGGAAACTGAGGCCAGGAGGCCCAGGGTCACATGTGGAGCTCTGATTGGACAGTGCCATGCTGGGCGCAGAGCTGCCCCAGGCCACCAGGATGTCAGAAGACAGTCCTGCCCTGAGAGCTTATGAGGTCAGTGGTGACTGCCGGGTGAAGCGCTGCCTCCTGAACAAATACCTCTCAGGCGGACTCCACACACAGCAGGGAAGACTTCTCGGAAGAGGTGGACTGGAGAGAATGCAGAAGAGCGGTGACACATTCAGAGCGCAATGTCACTGAGGGCTTGTTGAAGGCTGTAGGTGTGCTGTCCCTTTTAATCTTCCCCAACAGCCCTTTGAAGTCAGGATTTCGATCACCCCCATTTTGCCAGTAAGGAAACTGCTCAGAGAGACTCAGACTGGCTTTGGTCCCATAGCCTAGAAGAGCTGAAGCCAGGATGCGAGCCCAGCCCAGCTGAGCCTGCATGGCTCCCTGCAAGCGGGTGAGAATCAGAAGGCAGGAGGCGCCCTAGGCAGGGGGAGCTGCTGAGGCAAAGGTCCCGAGATGGACTGGGGAGGAAGGGCTGGAACGGACCGATGGAAGCAGGGAGGAAGGGAAAGGGAGCCCAGTTCTAGCACAGAGACCGCAGCCGAAACAAGGGAGGTTGAAAGAGGAGGTGAGGGAAGAGGGTCAGGAGCAGGAGCCAGACACTGTGCAAGGGGCTGGGGGCCATGGAGAGGGACACAGAAGCAGCAGGGGCCCAGGCCTGCAGCAGGACTACCCTCACCAGGAGCGGCCGCCAACACCCCGGCCGGAGCCAAGCAGCACCACTAAGGTCTTGAGTTACCTGGATGGAGCTCTGGGACCAGGCCTGTTAGGGTAGGAGCCAGGTAGTGTTTCTGAGGGAAAGGAGATGCCTGCACTCCTGGGGTTCCCTGGGGCAGCCCCGGATCTGGGGGATTGGATCTCCCAACTTCAAAGGGGCCCCAGGCTACTGAAACCCACACCAACGCTCACTAAGGGGCTTTGCCAAGAGCCTGGGCAGGGGTGGGAACCCGAGACCTAGGGCACGCACGGCTCCACGCCTGCCCCGTGGTCTGAGAGCTAGAGCCTGGTCCTCAGACTCTTTCTTGGAGGGGCTGCTGGCATCAAGAGACCTGGGTGCTGCCGGCAGACATCGGGCCCACTGTCCTGAGGCTGAGGAAAGAGGATGACGGGGGGCCGAGCTTCGTCCACAGGCTTGGCGTGTGGAGGCAGGGCACTCCAGGGATGGGAAGGGGCCACTGAGGCAGGACCAAGGTGTAGAGCCACCCTGTCTAGCATGGGGCAGGCTTGCTTCCCCTCCCTCTGTGCTTCACTGCGTGCTGCGTGACTTGGACAAGTGCGCCACTTCTCTGAGCCTCAGTTTCCTCATCCGTAGTTGTCTGTTGACTTTTCCTGTAAGATCCATGCGGCAGGCAGAGGCCACGGTCACTCCCTGCTGTATACCCGTGCCTAGGGCGGCACCGGCCACGTGCAGACCTGGGTGTGAGTGAGTGAGTGCATGAATGAGTGAGAAGACATAGCAAAAGGTCACCAGGGGCCTCCTGGGTCCCGCTCCCTCCCCAGGCCTCAGCTGCCATCTCCCCCGGGAAAGGGCTCGCTGCAATGCCAGGACGTGCGTGAAAGCCTGGGGTTCTCTACTCTGTCAGGAGGACTGCAAGTCGGTGTGACCCCACAGCGTTGTGCTAAGAGATCAGTTGTCTGTTGTTGTGTAACAAGTAACAGCTTAAAACAGTACCGTTATTATCCACAGCTTCTGTGGGTCAGGAATTTGGGCAGAGTCTCAGTTGGTGGTCTGGCTCAGAGCCTCTCAAGAGGTTGCAGCTGGGATGTCAGCAGGGGCTGCGGTCTCATCTGAAGGCCCAACTGGGGCTGGAGGAGCCACTTCTGAGGTGGCCCTTCACACAGCTGTGTGCAGCAGGCCTCGGTTCCGCCCCTCGTGGGCCCTCCACGGGGCTGCCTGTGAGTGAGCCACCAGACAGGGAGCGAGGCGGAAGCCTCTGTGCCCTGTATATGAGCTAATTTCTAACGTCCAACGCCCTCGCTTCCACCACATTTTGTTCATAAGCAGCACGTCACCAGGTCCAGCCCACATTTGATAAAAGGGAACAGGGCCCCACCTTTTCAAGGAAGGAGGATTAAAAATTTTGTGGCCATATTTTAAAGCCACCCCAAGGATTAATTTGACAGTATCTCTTCGAATCATAAATGCACTTGCCCTTTGACCCCACCATGGCTGTTCTTAAGAGTTTACCCCGTGGGTCTCATTGGCACGCAGAGTCATTGCTCTATTGCTTGTGAGGCCCAATGTAGGACAACCCAGTGTCCATTGGGAGGGGTCTGGATACCCCAATAGCTGCCCATCCATCCTGCAGAACATTCTGACGCTGTCTGTGGTAGAGAGATGGGTGGAGAGACAGGAATCTACGGAGCGCTGCAGAATTACCTGCAAGATGCGTTGTTAAGCGCAAAAAAGGTTTGGAAGAGTGAGTGCCGTAGACTCTCTTTTGTTGAAGAAGCGGGGAATAGGATTTGCTGGTGTTTGCATCCAGAAACTCTGGAAGGAAACACAAGAAGTTCCTGAGTGCTTACAGAGCAGAAAGGGCAAGAGGGCCAGCCAGCCAGGGTACAGGGTGAGACTTCTCCCTGCAGACCTCTGAACACTGTTTCAAGTTTGGGAGCCACACGAATGTGTAGCCTAAGCATAAGAACATAACAAAAAGAAATGGAAAATAATGAACAAACCTGGGGCGAAGGCAGCCAGCTGACCCCCAGTGCTGCTGGGCTCCTGGGCCAGGCTGAGCTGCCTGCTGGCCTCCGGAGCTCACCATCTCTCCTGGCCGGTTTCCTGGCCCCCTGGAACCCCCTGGCTCTGCATGGCAGAGGATGCTTCCCATCCTCTGTCTCTGTCCCAGTGTTGGGGGCGGCTCGCCTGGGAGTCGCTCCCTCTGCCTGGCACCACGTGGATTCTGACATGATTTCCATTTTCCTTGCAGCCAAGAAGTCCTCATTCCTCAGGAAGCTGTGCGGCGACCCAGCTGAGGGCCCGACTCCCCAGGTATGTAGAAGAGGACAGCCGGTCGCCACCTGGCCAGAGATGCCCTCCACCCAGCGCCCCCACCCACCCCACCAGGCTCTTCCTGCCTCCCCACTCAGGTGATAATTGGGGATGCCAGCTGCCTCTCTCAGAGGTCACCACACCCCCTCCGCTCCCAGCCTGACCCCACAGACTCCACTGCCTGTTGCAGTAGGAGCCCTGGGCCTGGTCTGCAAGTTGGCCTGGGTTCTGCCGCCTTAAGTTGCCTGAGAAGTTCAGAAGGGGAGGGCCTTCAGGCCAGACCCCTTCCTACTCCCAGGGAGGGCCCAACACCTACCAATGGCTGGTTCAGAGCTGGCTCTTGGCCCAATTTTTGCTGGATCACCACCCTGCAGCTGGCTGAAGAGCATTCCCTGTGGGGTATCCCTGGAGCCGGTGACAGAGGGGGCCCCCAGGAGACTCCTTGGCCTGGGTCAGTGTGCACGGAAAGGCAGGCCCCCTTGCCCAAGCTGCTGGCTGCAACCTGGGTGCTGGCTCACTCGGGGCCCCACTTGCCCACCCTGTAAGGGCCTCCCTGTCTTTCAGGAACCAGCCCAGCTCCCCATAATTCCTTCCCAGGGCACAGAACTCTTTCTTCTAGTTTTTCCAAGCAACCCTGCACCTGCCTGTGCTCACAGTTCTCACGCCTGCATGCCGTCTGTGCCCAGGTGGCCGGAACGGATGGATGCCACCTCCTCTAGGAAGCCTCCTCTGGTGTCACCATGCAGAAGCCCCCTCCTCAGCCCCCCAGGCCCTAAGTTCAGTTCCACCCATCATGCAGTCATTGCCACTCAGTAATTGCCACTCCCTGCCACCCCCCATGCCCAGCCTCTGTGGCCCTACAGGAGCTCTGAGCCAGGTCAAAGCTCCAACGCTGCAGTCTGTCTCCTCTGGAGAACGCTGGGCACTGCTGGGCAGCTGTCCAGAAGTGCTCTTGTGTGAGTGGGTGAACAAGGGGCCAGTCCCAGTGACTGGCCTTCCCGCCATGAGAAGCTGGTTCTGGCTGCTGGAAACAAATGGACCCTTGGAGATAACTTGGGCTGACCCCTTCCCCCTTGGCTGATGGGGGAGGGAGCCCAGAGATGGACAGTGAGCGCCCCACCAGCGACCAAGCAGTCAGCCCACCACCTGGCCACAGCTCGTGACCTCAGCCCTCGAAAAGGCAGCAAGGCAGGTTTCTGTGTCCCTGCTCAAACAGTCTCTGCTCGGAAGTAGCGAGCGTCACTGCCGCTCCCAGCTAGTGGCTGAATGGAGCCACGTGGCCCAGCCTGCCAGCAGTGGGGCAAACTGGAACAGCCCTTCCTCAGGGGCAACAGGACCTTAGTAATGTGATCTCCCACCTTGAGCCCCAACGGGGAGCTTTCTGGGAAGACCGCTGGGCTACTGAGAAGCTGCGGGTGGCTCTGAGAGCAGGTGAGGCCAAGGGGTCAGGGGTCATGAGGGGTCAGGTGTCCAGACCATGTGTGGTTTGGCTGGAGGAGGTCTGTCCTGGGGACCCCAGTGCCCTCCACCAGCTGCGAGGCCGGGAGCCAGTTACTCACCTCCCCAGAGCTCTAAGGGTTCTGGCCTCCAGAGCCGCTGTGAGAACAGAAGTGATTGACGGAAAGTGCTCAGCCCCTGGCCCCCAGCCAAATGCTCAGGAGGAGCTCACGCTGCTGTTACTGCTATCATCCCTTCATTCCACAACCTTCACCACAAGACCTTGCCCCAGGGTCCCCTACTCTGGAGATGGGAAGAGGAGGGGAGGGCTGGCCCCAGGCAGTGGGACCCAGAGAAGGGGGTGAGACCTCTGCTTAGGAGGGGAGGGGCACCCAGGCTGCTGGGATAGGGAAGGGTCCACAGGGCTGACAGGGGGGAAGGGCGACAGTGTGGCAACCTCTGCTGACCAGTGCTGGAACCATCCCCACCGGGAGAGACAGAGATGTTTGCGCCCCAAATCAGGAAGAGCACCCCTGCTCAGCGGGTGTGATCCCTGGGGCAGGTCTCCAAACACAGCGAGGGAGCAGCAGCAGTGCCTGGCGCTGCCTAGAAATACAGACACAGACCCTACCCTGGGGCATGACCAGTGGGTCCCCAGAGCGAGTGGCTTGAGGCTGCCCTGTGCACACCAGCTGCAAGACCGTCACAGGACCCGGTGTGAGCCTCAGGCCAGACTCAGGTGTGCAGTCTCACCCTTTATTTCCCAACTCAGCTTCTGATATGAGGTTCCCCCTCTGTTCTGCCTGGGCTGCCCCCTGACCCCACCTGGGCTGTAGCTCAGGCCACGCAGATAACCAGCAGGTGTCCGTTATCCTCACCATGGGGCCTCTGTAGGTCTGGGGCCTTTCGCTCACAGCCTGGCCAAAACCAAACAGGGCTGCTTCGAGGTGGCCAGGGGTCTTCTGAGACCCTCAGGCCCCAAACAGCACACTCTTTCTTTCTCCTTCTCTCCCTCTCCCCACAACCCCATGCTCAGTCTGGCAGGAACGCCTTTCTCCTCTTGTCTCTCCAAGTGCCATCGTAGCTGAGTCCCTCTCTCTAAAGATAGCAGCTTTTGTGCCAGCTGCTTCTACTCCCAGCCTGTCACAGCTTCCGTGGGCGCCAGGGAGCGTCCATCGCTCCCTCCTCACTCACTTCCATCTTTTCCCTTCAGGCTCCACCCAGGACCATGAGAACAGGCTTCTCCAGGGCCCCCCAAGGGGCGAGGACGGCCCCCCAGCCCACTCCCCACGGACCTCCTCAGACCACCACATCCTCCTAGCGCCCGGACAGAGGGACCATGCCTGGGGAGCAGCCCCGTGGAGCACCAGCCCCCACCACGACCGGAGGCCTACAGTCCTGCCAAACAACCAACGGCATGGCCAGTGGCACAGCCACGCAGCCCCCCAGCGAGGACGGTACCCCAGCCAGCAGGACCGCCAAGGCCACGCGGGAGGGGGGCAGTGGGGCGCAGGCCATGGAACCCCAGGATAGCCAGCCTAGGCAGGCTAAGGAGGTGGAGCCCAAGGCCTCCCTCCTGAGACCCCACCCTCTAAGCAGCCCCCCCAGAAAGGGTGGCAGCCCCCGGACCCCAGTAGAGAGGAGCCGCACACAGGCTCCCACATGGCACGCCGGCAGGGCAGACGTCAGCCCCCAGCAGCTCTATACTCTGAGCATTTCAGGCTCAAGGGCCAGACCTACCCCAGACGAGACCCCTGAGGGCCCACAGCATGAAGCCCCTGGGCCCCCAGAGGCAGAGGCCCCTCCTGCCCCAGAAGAGCTCAGCTTCCAAAGGTGCTTCCAGGAGACCCCCTCCAGCTTTACCTCCACCAGTCATACCTCACCAAGTGCCCCCCAGGGGCCCCCGCCCCTTAGGGCGCCCCAGAGCAGTGATGCCAGCCCCTGCAGGCCAGCCTCCTACTCAGAACTCCAGGCCAGCGGGGCTGATGTCTGGCCTCCCACTGCCGAGAACAACTTACCAGGTGCTAGTTTTAGGGTCCTCCCCACAGAGCCGGAGCCCTGTCCTGAAGGCGGCAGCCCCAGGGTGGCCTCCTTCCAGTTCCCCTTCCCAGCACTGCATGGGGCCAGCCCAAAGTCCTTCCCCAAGGACACAGCAAGGCCTGATTATTCAGACAGGGCACTGGTGTTTGCCTTCCACCAGCCTCGGGGAGAGTGGCAGGAGGAGGCTGTGGGCACAGGCTCGACCTACGCCCTGCCCGCCCAGCCTGCTCCTCCACCCCCGCCCTGCTACCCCAGCCAGCCCGGACGCCTCGACCCCCCCAGTGACCTCGGCCATGCTCTCCCCGCATCTGGTGCTACTCTCCCAGCCCCCAGCCCCTTCTCAGAGAGCACGGCCACTTTCCCAGACAGTTTGCACAAGAGCCTGACCAAAGCCCTCTCTGAGAGACCGCCTTCAGCCCACAATGGGCTGGGGAGCCCCAGGGGACCTCCAAACTCTCTGCCCCAGAGGCACTTCCCCGGGCAGGTGTATGGAAGCCCAGGAACCAGTGAGGTGGGCACCAGTCCTGGGTCTCTGGACACAGAGTTGGCCACCCCTGGGCCCCCGCCCACCAGACTGCCCCAGCTGTGGGATCCCACCACAGCCCCTTACCCCACACCTCCCCTGGGCCCCCTGGCCGCTACAAGGAGCGTGTTCTTTGAAGGCCAGCCGAGCCCAGGCCAGCGGCTTGGCCTCCCCCAGAACCCCGCGCTGCCCTGGCCCCAGGTGCTCCCAGCCACTGGGCCTAGACCCCATGAAGTGGAGATGCTGAGCCAGCTGCCTTTTTCCCCAGGCACCCCTGAGTGGCAGGGGGGCAGCCATGTAGCCCTGGTCGCTGCCAGCAAGACACCTGGGCTGGGGGAGAAGCTGGCAGTGCTGAGAAACAGCCCAGGCCAGCATAGCGGCGGCTCCCCAAGGTTGTTCGCCTACAATGGGCTGCAGGACCCTGGGGCCCAGACCCTATTCTTTGGGGTAGCCCAGCCCCAGGTCTCCCCCCGAGGGACCTCTGGCCTGCCCCAACCCAGGCTGGTGGCAGCCTCTCCCAGTGAGTCTCCACTGCCCTCACCTGCCACCAACACAGCTGGCAGCAGCACCTGCTCGTCGCTGTCACCACTGTCCAGCAGCCCAGCCAACCCCAGCTCAGAGGAGAGCCAGCTCCCTGGCCCCCTAGGGCCTTCTGCCTTCTTCCACACCCCCAATCATTCCCAGGAGAAGAGCAGCCCCTTCCCATCCCCGGAGCCCTCACACACCCTCCCCATCCACTACCAGTCAGAGCCAGTCAAGACCTTCCCTTTCCCCACAGAGGGCCTGGGGGCCGAGGACACCTTCAAATGCCTGGAGGAGGCCCCATTCCCTAGTGTGGGCCCCGAGGCGGGCAGCAGGGGGCTGGAGGGCTTCCCCGCAGAGCCGCCCCCCTACTCTGCCCACCACTTCCCCCTCAGCAGCGCCAGCCTGGACCAGCTGGACGTGCTGCTCACTTGCAAGCAGTGTGACCGCAACTACAGCAGCCTGGCCACCTTTCTGGAGCACCGGCAGTTTTGCAGCGCGCTCCTGGCCAGGACCAAGGACAGCCGCCAGCAGCCCTCGGAGCTCCCCGCACCCCCCGCTGCCCCCTCTGTGCTGGCTGCTCCCAAAGCAGCGGCCAGCGGGAGCCCAAGCCTGCTCAGCCACACCAAGACAGTCCCCTACCTGCCAGGGGCAGATGTCCGGGTAGATGGCAAAGATGACCCCCTGAGGACAAGTTTCTTGTCCAGCCTGACCACTGCCCCCTTCCCGCTCTCTGCTGTGGACCTGGACCTGGAGGATGATGCCAAGCTGGACAGCCTCATCACCGAGACACTCAATGGCCTGGAATACCAGTCGGACAACCCAGAGATCGACAGCAGCTTCATCGACGTCTTTGCTGACGAAGAACCTTCTGGCTCCAGAGGTCTCAGTGCTGGGCTACCCCCCAAGACAAGGGTGGGGGCCACGCCAGAGAACAAAGCTCAGCTCCCACTCCCAGCCTTGGAGCCCCAGGCTCCCCGGCCTGGGGACGGAGGCCGCTCAGCCTGCAACAGACCTAAAACCCGATCCCTGGGCCTAGTGACTACAGAGGCAGTTGGGGCCAGCCTGGGCAGCCAGCAGAAGAGAGGGAAGCAGTTTAAGTTTTTCCAGGGAGAGCTGGACACATCCAACACTGCCAAGAGGTCAGGCAGGGGCACCAGAGCCACCTGCCTGAGGCCCAGGAGGAGGGGTGACAGGGCTGAGCCAGCCCCACCTTGCCCCCGGGACCTCAGGACACCAGCCCCCAAGAGCCACACAGATTCCTGTGGTCGGGCCCTCCCAGCAGAGACCAGGAGCTCCAAGCGCCTCCGACTGGCCCCAGGGAAAGATTCCAGGAGGAGGAAGGCCCGGGGTGGCACTTGGAGCAAGGAGCTCATCCACAAGATCGTGCAACAAAAGAATCAGCTGCACAAGCTTCAGGCGCAGCGTGGCCAGGGCAGGCGCTTCTCCCCAGAGACCGAGAGTCCCGCACCCAGCACCCTGGACGGCAGGCTCCGGGAATACGACTACGCCTCGGAGTCCGAGGAGGAGGACCACTTGCAGCCACGGGGCTCCCGCTTCAGAGGCCAGCCCCGCCATGGCTGCCGGCCGTGGTGCCGAGGCGAGAAGAGAAAGGAGGTCGACTTGACCCCGAGTTCCAGAGAAGATCGAGAGCGGCAGAAACCCAGGAAAGTCGTGAGACAGGAAACCACGAGGCCAGGCTTGCCTTGCCCAGGCCCCAGCGAGAGCCCCAAGGCCCAGGGCCCTCTGCAAAGCCCTAAGACCAGACAGGGTCCTAAGGAGAGAGACCCTGAGTGTCTCCTGCAGATTCCCACCAGCACCAAGACCCCAGAGGAAAACCATTCACCGCTGCACTTTCACCAAGAAGATTTTCCACCCGTCACCACAAAGCTTCTCAGAGATGTTTCCAGCTCTCCTCCGTCCACCCATGTGGAAGGAAGTCCCTGTTCCCCAGCCCCAGAGCGGCTGCGGCCAGGCAGAGAGGACACCATGGTGCCCCGCAGGAGCTCATCAGCGCCAGGTGCAAGCAGTCTGCTGAACAACCACGGGTGCACGGAACCCCCGATCTCTCATGATGAAGAGGACCCCCCCGCCTACCTGCCGGGAGAATTGCTGGTGCCCATCACTAACACCAGCGCTGCCCACCCCGCAGCCAGCGTCCTGTTTCTGAAGACCCCTGATCTTGGGTGTGACTCAGCTCTTTTTAACGGGGACTCCATGGCTCCAGCTGCCGAAAAGGGGCCGCAGCCCTACAGCAGCCCCCACAGCGAGTTGGTGCTTGGACCCAAAGACCTGGCTGGCTGTTTCGGTGAAGACTTGTACTCCAAGCCCTTAGCTCTGGACACTCCTCCAGCCAACAACATGCACCTGTGCCAGGACGGTGTAGGCCCCAGTTCCCTCAAGCCAAAACCTCCCAGGAATCCACCGTACCCAGTCAACATGGACCCAGGCGAAACCGAGTCACCACTGACTTTGGAGTCCACGCCCCTTCTCTCGGAGCTGCCCACGGGGGCCTTCGATTCCCCCATCTACAGCAGCCCGTCTGGAAATGGGGATGCGCACCCGCCACCCACACGCACTGATCCTCCCCCGAGGAAACCCCAGCTGGACCTGCCGTACCCCTCGTTTCTGCCTGAGAAGGGCTGGTCCCTATTGGAGGAAGTTTCTCCGATGCTATCCAGCCATCTGGGCCATTTTCCTGACCTCTCACGGGGAAAGGCGTTCAGTAAGAAGCGTCCTCACGAGCGGACAGTGGCTGCCAACCCCCTCCCTTTGCCTTGCAAGGTTAACGAATGTAACATGGCTTTTATGGGCAACTTGTCTGAGGATGAATTGGAGATCAAAAGATTGGTCACTGAATTAGAAAGTCAGCTGGAAAGTAAAGGTACGCACGGGGCCCCTGGGGAGTTGCGCAGAGCTCTGAACACAGGCAGAATGCGCTCGGGCACAGGCACCCCGCTGCCCACTCACCAAGCTGCTTCTCCTGAAAAGGACTCGTTCTCCACAGCTGACCCCACTGGTCTTGGGGAACTGAGCCCACACCAGAAAGGAGCGGAATCAGCCATGGCCACCATGGAGGGGACTCTGGAGAGCCCGCAGGAAGAGTGGCCCTTATTTCACCCCAGAAAAGCAGCCACTCCCCCTAGTACCCACAAAGACCAAGTTTCTGGGGCTTCTTTCAGCCCCACTGGGGCTAGCCTCAGTTTCCAGCCAGTGCAGGACACCAGAGTCTCCAGGACGGGGCTCCCCAAGGCCAAAGAGGGCTGCGGGGTCTGCCCAGAAACCCATCTACCAGACCCTGGAGAGCCACTCAAGCCCCTGTCAGACAGGGGACATTTAGCAAAATGCAGCCCAAACCATGAGCCTTTACTTCCTAACAGTAAGAGGGCCACCAGACTCCATCCCAACGAAGATGTCCTGCTGCTTCTTTCCTGCACTCAGAGAGGGCTGTTCCCAGGATCCTGCAGGGCACAGGGGCCCTGCCAAGATGCTCCTGAGCTGGAAGCACTCAACAGCCCTGTTGCCCATCTGGCACCTGACTTGGCATTTCAGGGTGCCGGAGTTCCGCATCTGGGTGCCAGTCCACCTTCTGGTTCCAGTCACAGTGAGGTCCTCAAGGGACATTCTGTAAACAGCACAGATGGGCCAAAAGGAGCAGGTCCCCTCCACCCTATAGCAGGGGGCCCTGGCTCTGAGGGTACTGAGGAGTTTGTACCAGCAGGAACCTCTGCAAGTCCTGCTTGCTTGCCCAACACCAGTCCCGGCAGGAGGCCCCAGGATCCCTCTGGAAGCCCAATACGTCAACTCCAGTTCCTGGTGGCCAGAGCCGCTGAGAATGAAGATGCTGCCCAAGGCTTACAGGGGCCCCTGCTTGCCGACGCCCAGAGCCCTCAGCAGAGAAACCCCTTAGATGTGGAAGGGGACAGTGTGGAATGTGGGAACGTGGCCCAGAGCCCTGCCAAGGGCTCAGAGCAGGGTGTGCAGAAAACAACCATCCCTGCAATGACCGGGTGTCAGCTGGGGCCAGAGGCAGATGACCATCTGGTCTCACTCAGCCAGGCTGAGAAGTTCAAAGGCCAAGACAAAGCCAGCCAACTTCAACCAGACAACTGGGGGAGCCCAGAGAGGGCAGATGACCTAGCCGCAGTCAATGCCAATCCTGAAGCCACGCAGGACAGCCTGGCTGGGGCTGCAGGCCAGCTGGGGGCGCTGGTTCAGGGAAACAAGACAAACTTGGGCCTTCAGAATAAAGCCCAGTCCACACCCAACCCCACCTCCTCGGAACTGGAGTCTTTGGTCCCGTCCTTGGCAGCAGCCCATGCCCACAATGGGCCTGAGGACTGGATTCGAGAGGCAGCTGGTCAAAGCCCCAAGAAGCACCTGCTACTCCCCAGGGAGAGCCCCGAGCTCCCCATGAGGGGCCTGGCTGGCTGTGCCCCCTTGCCCACGTCTGCAGCCATCCCTGTTCCTTGCAGGCTTGAGCACGTGCTCCAGGAGGACCCTCCCACGGTGCTTTCGGGCAAGCTGAGGGAGCTGCTCCCAGCATCTCCATCCTGCGGGGACCCTACCAGCTCAAAGCACCTGCCAGCCTGTTCCTCTGTCTGCACAGCTCTGAAAAGGGCTGAGAATAGCCCAGATCCCACAGATTCTAGGGCTGAGGGGTCTCTGGCAACCCCCTCTCCTTTGAGGGCAAGCCCCTGTGACCTCAAGGAAAGCCAGGCTTGCTGCTCTCTCCTCGGGGAACAAAGCTCCGGGGAAGACCCTCCCATGGGCCAGCCAGGCTCCATCAATGTTTTCAAGCCCTCCCATGTGGGGGACCACCCTGAAGGCTGCATGTCAAGACCATTGGAGGGTTCCAGAAAACAGAGGCCGAGGGGATCTCCTGCCTATGATGCCACTCCTCCCCCAGTGAGGGCCATGTCCCCAAGAGTGACCGTCCAGGCTGCTGCCCTGCCTGGCATTCCTGCCATAGATGGCACGGAGGCAGTCAGAGGCCCCAGGACTGAGTGGCCAGACCTCCACTGCAGGGGAGTCACGCCCAACACCAGCCCAGACAGGTTGCCCAAGGGTCCCTCCTCAGAACGCCCAGGAACTAGAGATGGCCAGAGCACTGCTATTGTGCCCACTGACCCTTCCACCCAGAGGACAGCTGGGCCAGAGCCCCATGCCTCCCTGGAAGGTGGGGTGGGGGCCAGCCCCCAGGGCCAAGAGGACCTTAGGACACGTGGGGCTGGGCACCCTAGCATTACAAAGGCTTCAGGAGCTGGCCCCAGAGGTCCAAGGGTGGCCTGCCCTTATGAAGAGCTCCTCCAGGACAGAGCCACCTCTCTGAGCAACACAGCCAGCAACTCCAGACCCAACTCCCCCCAGAGCCTTAGAAATGTCTTCCACCAGATGCCCCAGGGGGAGCCTCTATGTTCCCAGGACCCCAAACGGAAGCCTTGTGGCTTCAGAAAGAGGCCCATGTCTACTGAGGACAACCTCTGGAAGGACCAAGGCCCCAGCAGGCAGCCTGTGACCTGCGAGGTCTGCTCAGCCACCTTCCGATCCAGACCAGGCCTAAGTCGCCATAAAGCCAGGAAGCACAAGCTGCACAGGGGAGCCACCTCCCAGCCAAGCCCTCCAGCCCCACCTGCTCCCCAACCTGGGGAGCCTGCAGCCCAGATGAGCCGCCCACCTGGGAAGAAAAGCCGCAGGGCTCTTGGGAAGGAGAAACCAAGGCACAGGCTGAGCAGCCCAAGCCACACTGCTGGGTCACCCCCCGTCCAGTGCTCTGGAGCTCCTGAGGATGTCCCGGGCCCTGAGATGTCCAAGGAGTTCAGGCAGGGGCTCAGCATACTGAGAGCACCAGGCTGTGCCCCCAGCCAGGCACCACACCCCCTGGGCCTAGTCAGGCAAGGAGTGGGCTCAAGGCTTACAGAGCTCAGGAAGTGGGACTTGCCGCCGAGGGATGCGCCCTGCCCCAAACAGGCAGAGAGAGGAGGAGGCCAGAGGCGGGGTAGACAGCCCATGAATGTCCCCAGTGAATCAGAGAGGAAATCAAATAAGACGAGAAAGCCAAGGACAAGAAGGTTCGAGGAGGAGAGCGGTCCTCGAGTCTCTCCTGATGTGATTTCAGATAGAAGCTGCTGGAATCCATCAACCATGATTGTCAATTACCCACCCTCTCTGAGCTGCAGCCTCTCACAGGAGGCAGAACAGGAGACCGAGGTCACGCAGTCGCCTCTCCCCATGGCTACAGACCTGCAGGAGACGCCCACTCAGAAGTCACCTGGGAATCGGGTGACCCCTCCAGGAAGGATGGAGCGGGTGCCTCCTGGGAAAGGGCCAGAGGGTCAGAAGGCAGCCTTGACAAGGGGGTCCTGGGGGCCCAGAGAGACCAGGATTGTGGGTGTCTGCAGAGATCCGTCAAGGGCGGCTGGGAGTACACCTGCAGGGGACAGCAGGGTGGCTGACTGCAGGTCAGGGCAGGATGACTGGGAAGGGCACGAGCCCCCCTGGGGAGTGCCAAGCCCTCCAGAGACTTGTGGTTCTGAAGCAGGTGGCACCATCAGCAGTCGCCTCCAGGGCCCCCAGCACAACCCAGAAAACGGGGTCCAGGAGCCTGAAGACGGCACTCCTGAAGCTCCCAGCCCAGGTCTCGGGGACCCTCTGAGCTTGTTTGATGACGAAGCCTCCTTTTCCCGTCTCTTCCCTCTGGGCAACCGCTTAACTCGGAAGAAGAACCCCCGAGTCTATGGGAAGTGCTGTAAAAAGCCAAAGCCTCCGCCATTGCCGGAGCCCAGTGGGGAGTTCCAAAGCAGTGCTGCTCCGCCCTCTGCCCACATGCCTACAGATCTCAGTGACTCAGGCTCCCTCTGCCTGTCCCTCAAGGACCCATGGAGTGATGAGGCCATGGGCCTGCCTGAGTCCTTCCTCCTGGAGGGCTTCCTCAGCAGCAAGGTG
Organism: Glossophaga mutica; assembly: GCA_039655065.1. Lineage (NCBI taxonomy): Eukaryota > Metazoa > Chordata > Mammalia > Chiroptera > Phyllostomidae > Glossophaga > Glossophaga mutica. The sequence continues at coordinate 31,323,752 of CM077315.1, forward strand.
CCTGGCATTGACCCCTGGGCCCCTGGACCCAGCCTGTGGGCCCTTGAGCCTGACCCAGAAGCAGACTGTGCTGAGCAGGAACCCTCCCACAGTGCCGAGGACCACCCGTCAGAGAATATCCCCGAGCTGCACATGGTCCCCGCAGCTTGGCGAGGCCTGGAGCTGCGGGCCTCCACCGAGGAGACCGCCTCTTCTCTCGGAGACATGAGCCCTGAGCCCCCCAACCTGGAGCGAGAACACTGTGACTACGGGCTCCCGGGCAATGCCGTGGAGGTTGAGAGACTTGGCACCAAACTTGGGATGCAAGATCTGTGCTTTCTGGGAACCTGCAAAGACCCTGTGGCCCCCCCCAGTGTGAGTTTCTTAGACTTCAAGGCCACAGCAAATTCCCAGGGGCTGCAGAGCAGAAGAACAGAGGAGGTGGCAGGGGCCAGAAGGGCCCCAGGCAGAGACCAGAATGCCAAGGCCAGGAGGGCGCCCTACAAGTGCAGGGTGTGCTTCCAGCGTTTTCACGGCCTGGGTGAGCTGGACCTGCACAAGCTGGCCCACAGCCCCTCACCACCCCCCACCTGCTACATGTGCGTGGAGCGCAGGTTCGGCTCTCGGGAGCTGCTGCGGGAGCACCTGCAGGAGAAGCACATGCAGGGCCGGGTAGGGCTGTGGGCCTGTGGCATGTGCCTGAGGGAGGTGGCCGACGTCTGGATGTACAACGAGCATCTGCGGGAACATGCCCTGCAGTTCGCCCGAAAGGGGCCAGCACGGAGGTCCCTGGGAGACCCGCCTGGATGCTGGGAGGGGGACAGCACTGTCACATGCTTCCTGAGCAGCATAATGCGGCAGGCATCCAAACCCCACAGGGGCAAGTGCTCAGTTGGCCCAGCAAATGGGGGCCCCGTGGAGAAGGGGAGGGCAAAACCCAAGTTTCGTACCAACAACTCAAACCAGGATGGCACTTTAATGCCAGAAAGCGACTTAGCTGGCAACAGCCCATCAGCCTGCACAAACCCCACTCTGCCCAGCAGTTCTGCCACTCTCCCTGGCTCTACCAAGATGTGCCCCAGCCCATCCCCTGAACCCTGCTCCAACCGAGAGCCCCTACTCCACGCCATCCCAATGCACCAGGACTGCAAGGACCCCTCCAGAGACTGCCACCACTGCGGCAAGCGGTTCCCCAAGCCTTTCAAGCTGCAGCGCCACCTGGCGGTGCATAGCCCACAGCGCGTCTTCCTGTGCCCCCAGTGCCCAAGGGTCTATCCTGAGCCCCGTGAACTGCGTGTGCACCTCGCCAGGGAGCATGGGGTGAGGGAGGAGCTGGAGCTGCAGCACACCCCACTGTACGCCTGTGAGCTCTGTGCCAACGTCACGCACATCAGCAAGAGGTCCTTTGTCTGCAGCTCCTGCAATTATATGTTTGCCAAGAAGGAGCAGTTTGACCGACACATGGACAAACACCTGAGGAGGGGGCAGCAGCCCTTCACTTTCCGCAGGGTGCGGAGGCCAGGCACCCCTGGGCAGAAGGCCCAGGAGGGCTCACTGCCTAGCAAACAGCACAGGGTGGCCACACCCAGCAGCACCCCTGGGCCCATCGTGGACAGGCCTCTGTCTCTGAGCAGCAGCCCTACCCTGAACAAGGCACCCCTCCCAGCCCTGCTCCAGCTCTGCTCGGAGGCGGCTCCCAGCAGCACCACGGAGCAGCCCAGGACCCCAGAGAGGTCCACAGGATCTGTGGACCACCTGGCCAGGAGCAACAATCTGCCCTCTGACCGCCAGGAGCTCCTTCTCTCATCTCTGTCTCCTTTCCCAGCAGCCTCAGCTGATGGCAAACATGGCCACAAGCCAGACCAAGCCCTGGACAGCCCCACAGATGAGGCTTCCCCAGGCAGTCCTGGGCCTCTTCTCCAGCAGGTTCTCCCTTTGGAGGGGTGTCTGCCCCGGCCAGGGGCCAGAGGCCAAGCCATAGAGGAACAGAGGGCTATTGGCCCATTCTCAGGGAAAGGTAGGACCCCGAGTGCCCCTGGCAAATGTGGTCCTGACCATGGCCCAGAAGCCACCTCCCTGCTCTGGAAGGAGAGGCAGGTGTCCACATGCCACATGATACCTGAGGGGGTCGAGGGGGTCAAAGGAGTCCGCTCCCACAAGGGTGCTGCCACCAAGCATGGGAGCTGTCCGAGTTCATCAAAGGACAGGCCAGCTCTGTCCGTCCCCAGCAAAGCATCCAAGTTCCCAGTGAAACTGAAGAAGGTCATGGCCAGCCCAACACCTGGAGAGCCACCCCATGGCACTGAGGACAGGCAGAAGCCCACTGCCCTCAAAGTCAAGCCAAGCCCCAGCTCCCAGGGTGATGGAGGCCCACAGCGCAGCACCAAGACCGCAGGAGGCAGCCAGCCTCAGCCAGCCAGTGGGCAGCTCCAGAGCGAGACAGCCACCACTCCAGCCAAGCCCAGCTGCCCAAGCCAGAGCTCTGCCACAGACAAGCCCCCAACTCGAGCCCTGGCCAAGGGCTATCCCAAGGCACCGAGGGAAACTGGCGATCAGGGGCCCCAAGGGATCCTGGTCCCCGGGGAGGACAGAGAGGGAAAAGAGAAGAAGAGAAAGGGCCGGGCTCTGGGGCCAAGCAGGAATGACAGTATGGGGAGCTTGGGGAGAGCCCCTTCAGTCCCTGAGAAACCCCCCCGGGCTCCCCGAAAACAGGCTGCTCCCAGCCGTGTGCTCCCTGCCAAGCCCAAGCCCAGTAGCCAGAGCAGCTCTACTGTGTCCCAGCCCTCAGAGCAGCAGAAAGAGCAGCCCAGCCACACACACCGGGACTTCAGACGCAGCAAGGATGGGCCGGGCAAGGCCTTCTCCCAGGTGAGACCCCTGCACCGGACCCCCAAGAGGGGAAGACCTGTCCACGGTGCTGAACATGCCAACTCCCGAGCGTGCTGGACAGCTGAATCCCAGAACGACCTCCTCAGCCAGCTCTTCGGACAGAGACTAACCAGCTTCAAGATCCCTTTAAAAAAGGACCCTTCCGAGTAATTTACAGGCATGAGAGAGTGCATGGGAGAAGGGCTGGGGGACGAACCCAGTGAATGAGGGACTCCTGTCTACACTGGCAAGCGTTAGTCCTCTGAGATAGCTGGATTGATGGTCACTTCGTAATCCACCCGATTCACCATGCAAATGCTCAGACTTTGGTGTTAGAGCTGAGACTCTCATGCTTTGAGCAGGCCTGGGGCTGATGGACAGCAAACCCTTCCACCAGGAAAGTGAGGGTAAGGGGCAGGCCAGCCGCAGGCTCTTTGAGACCACACGGCTGTTTTTCCAGTACGAAGAACTTGAAGGGCAGCTCACACCTTGTACCCTATGTGCCCCCTCCTTTGAAGGTTTTAACAGGGCTCAGCCCCCGTGTCATCTAGCAGGGAAGTAAGTTGAGGCAGCCGCGGTCGGACCGTAGCAGGCCCCTCTTAGTCTTGTTGCTGCTGTTGCTGCGATTCCAAAGTGGCCTTCCAAATCAAACGGAAAGTGCAAGGCTCTCCGCCTAGAAGAGCGGTCTGTGAGCTGCCTTGCCCCCAGAGCACAACAGGCCATCTCTGACCATATGGTCATGACAGCCACTATCCATGCCTCTGACAGAAGCGCTGGTCTCCAGTGCACCTTGACCCCTGAAGAACCGGGTTCCCATTTGGACAGGGAGCAAACCGACCAGCCAGCTCCCACCGGTCCTTCCTCCCCATCCCACAATCCTTCCCCACACACACACACACACACTCCCTCCCTGGCCTCTGTGGTTGCCTCTCTAGAGCCTTCCTCCTACACGGAGCTCTTGGCTGCAAGTATCAGCAATTTAGCTCCGAAGTTTCTGGTGCTATTTTCATGTTGTAATGTGAATACAGGCTGCCTTGATTCATTTTCCCTGGGAGATTGGGAGAGGAGCAGGGTGGGGAGACACCACGGGGGCTGCACGGAAGGCCGCAGGGCCCAGCCGCCCCGAGAAGTCTTTCACTGGCCCCCCCGCCAGCAGGTTCCAGCCCCAGGGTTGCAGTCGGAGCAGCTGGCTGGGACGCTCAGGGCCGGGTGTGGCGCTGCTGGCATCTCGTGCACTGACATGACCCAGGAGTTGGTACGCACGTCCTTTTTTACAGAATTGTGTCTTTTACAGAACTGAAGAGGGTAGGAGTGTGGGAGAGGCTTCCTCCTGTTCTTAGGTGTCTGAGGTTCATGGTTTGTTTCCTTTTTTTTTTTTTTTTTTCATTTTTACTTCGGGTGCAATGTGCATGTCAAAAGCTTTTATTCTGGTATTTTGAAAGAGACCAAATCAGGCCCAGATCTCCTTCCTAGAAGGTGTTGTGTGCCACTCAGAATGCCTCTTTAGTGCTGATAAACAAAACATAGGGGAACTCTGAGGCTGTACTGTACAAATCACAGCAAACTCATCCTGTCAAATATATGCCCACTATTTTCACAGAAAGCCTCTGCTGTGTGGCCTCTGTCCTCCAACCAGCCCTACCCTGCCTGCCCACCCAGGGCCCAGAACCTGGCTCATAAAGTGTCGGCTGCAGCTGCCACTTTTGTCCTGTCACCAGAGCTATCTGGCCCTGTGGAGCTCCCCCTCAAGCAGCAAAGTGGTCCCAGCAGCCCCTCTAGGATTAACGGGGTACAGACGATGCCACAGGGCAGCCACACTTTGTTTCGAGATCCTCACAGCACTGGTCTGGGGCCCATGGGGAGCAGAGCGGGAGAGATGGGAAATCATTAATGCAGCTCAGTTTAGGGGACATGGGAAGGCAGCAGAGGCAGGATGAGGGGTGAAACCAGGAGACCCTCCCCTACTGCAAGCTCCGGACCCCAGAGTTCACCATGCCCTGAAGGTCCCTTCAAAGACTCCAGCGCCTGGGACGAGCTCCTGGAGGGCAGGTGAAGCTGTCCAGAGTCAGGCACCCATCTGGTCCTACCCCTGGCAATTAGTTGGGCCCAAACCTGAAGGCAGCTGCTCAGAGCAGGCCCCTAACACCACATGCGAGGGAGGGAAGGAGAGCCTCACCAAGCCCTTTCCACAGAGAAAGGGATCCCACATGTGAAACTGTGTCTGGGGTCTCATCACTTTGGCCAAGCCCGCAGGGCCCCTGCCCCACCTACACTCCCCTGCCCATCCAGCTCACCTTCATCCTGCCAGGCCCTTGCCTGTGCACTTCCCGCCACGAGAAACGCCCTTCCCAGAGCCCCTCCCTCAGTCTTAGTCCTTCCTGTTGGCATGCTCCCAGCCCCAGGTGGGTGGCCATGAGGGACTCAGTGGGGGGGCTGGCCATCCATCTCCCGTTTACACACCTCTTCTGCACTGGGAGCGAACCAGATGTAGCTCCCACCCTTGGAGGCCTTCCAGCAGATTCTGTCAGGGCTGGGGCCTTTGCTCCCGCTGGGGTGGGGGTCTCCATAGCAGGGCCTCAGGCAGGATTGGAGATCAGGAATGGCAAGGGCCCCGAGTGTCATGCGAAAGAGAGAAGGGGCGGATGAGTTTGAGTCACGTTTGAGAAAGGCTGTCTGGGGACTTGGCATGGAGACCCATGGGGTCCAGGAGGTCCGCAGGACTGGGTGCTCCCATTCCTGGGTGGCTGGGTTTAGCCTTCCATACCTCACAGGGCCTGGGGCCAGCAGCATCCACATCACCTAGGAACAAAGTGGAAGTTCCAGGCCATGGCCCAGATTGTAATGAGATGCCCTGAGGCGGACCATCACTCTGTGATGTCACATGCCCCTGGGGTGCTGACACTCACATATGGGGACCCACCATGGCTCCAGTCTGCCCTGGGACTGGCATGAGCAAGTCAGCCCACTCCTGCGGCCATAGCCCCCTCCTGCTGCCAGTAGCCCCCTCCTGCTGCCGGAGCCCCCCAACATGGACATTCCTGGCTGGCCAGCAGGTGGCAGCATTCACCCAGCTGGGCTGGGCACCTGGGCCCCGTGGCTAAACTCCAGGCCTCGAGTCACCCACAACTTTCACACTCAAGCATGACAGACACGTGGGACACCACCCTCCCTACTCCCCACCCCTTGTGCTTCACCAACAGGCTCAGAAACCCCACTTACCATACATTCATGTGCACCCCTCCACAGCCTTACACACGCCAACGTGGCACGCAGCCCCATACACGGGCAAACACGGGACTTGCCCAGACACAGAGACTTGAGTGACTATGGGTACATCTAGGGGGACCTGGTCCATGAGAGGTCCCCGGGTAAGCATCCCAAAGGGCCTGTCTGAGCCATGGGGCGGGCTGGACAAAGTGGAAGAAGGTTTGGGCAAGAGCAGGGCCTGCGCTCCCTGAGAACCCAAGGAAGTGGCCGGCCACCCTGCAGCTGAGAAAATGGGGCACAGCCCCTCACTCACCTCCGCGTGCCCTCAGTTGGAGCTGCTTCCTCCATGGCTCACCATCTAGGAAACCCTCAGGGTCCCTCCAGGGGCTAGCAGAACATCACATAAATGGCTGCACTATGCCACGGCATCCTCTAATAGGTCCCAAAGCCTGACCCCAGTGACTTCTTCACCCCACCGGCCCAGGGACAAACAGGAGATAAGATGGTGCCTGGGACCAAGTGAGGTAGTGCAGGCGGAGGGGACAGGCTGGCAGAGTGGGAGAGCAGGAGCATGCCTGGGCTCGAGTGGTCAGGTCGGCAGAGGGAGAGCAGCTAGTGGTGGAGTGGCAGGCCAGTGTCCACCCCTCCCCGGACCTCATCAAGGGGGAGCTTTGCTGGGCACACCCGCCTGGGGAACCAGCTGGAGAATGTTACTTAGAGTGGGCTTCCCTCAACTTCTGGGGCCACAAACACCTTAGAGAGTCCAGTCTCCCCGGAAAGTGCGCAGATGGCCAGGTGCACAGAGTGGGAAGAATCCAGTGGAAAGGATCTGACAGAGTGGGCCTCAGAGAAGCAGCCAGCCACCAGAGAAGGGAAAATCCTTGGTGCTCTGGGTTGGCCAACGTCAGAATTCTTTGAAGGGCCCTCCATGAGGAGATCCATGTGTCCTACCCATGTCACCTGTGGATGCGCTGCATGCGGGCTCTGAAAACTCGGCCCTGAGGCCGCATGACTCCTGTCTCTCTGCCCCCGCAGTGGGCGGGCAGCGCATTTCTCTCCCAGAAGCCTGCCCGCAGGGCCCAGGGTCCTGCCGCTGTGGGGATGGGGGCGCCAAGCAGCCTCGCTGAGCCCCTCGAGGCCATCTCTCTTTCCCACCCACTCTGGGCCTGGATGCCCAAGGCCACGGCCCCTTTCCCGCAGGGCACTGTCTACCTCACTGACTGGCTGATGTGGCCTTGTGGGCTGTAGCTCAAGGCCATAGGCCTCCTCCCCAGAGCCCCCAGAAGGAAAGGAGACAAGACTGGGCCTCCTGAGGGCTGGGCTGGAGTTTAGCTGGGCACGAACAGACTGCACCTAGACCTGCCTTGCGAAGAGACCCCCAGATCCATGTCTGGGGCCTAGGAGGGAGGGCAAGCCATAGACACCAAGGATAGTCAGGCTCTGACTAGGAGGCAGACCTCAGGCTCATCACCAACCTCAGCACCTCAATTTTCCCACTGCTTAAATGGGCGCAATGATCACCAAAGACCCTTCCGGTCATGGCACTCAGAGATGCCCTTAGGCCTCAGTGGTGCTGCTGGCCGTTGAGTCTCACAGCTCTGCACCCTGGCATGCACTTGGCTCCTCCTTCAGGTCTGTACTCAAATGACGCTTCCTCTCCGTAGCCTCCCTAACCACCTGCCTAAGGTGGCAACTGCACCCTCAGGGCCCCCACAGACCCCCACCCTGTTCAATGGCACATTTGACCTTCTGGTGTGCCCCAGAGCCCACTCCTTAGTTGTGGCTGTTGTCCTCCTGCTGCTGGGCTCTCAGCGACGTGTTGTGTGTGTTCACGGTTCTACCCTTAGTGCCTAGAGTAGGAGCTCAAAACAAGTTTGTAGGTGGGAAGAAGGAAAGAAGGGACAAGGGAGCAGGGCCAAGGGGTGGGAACAGAGGAAAAGGGGAGGGAACAGAGTGGGGGCAGGGTGGGGGAGTCAGGAAGGGGGAAAAGAGGAGAAAGAAAGAAAGGAAGTCTTCCTGTGGGTAAGTGTGCATTTCCTATCTGGTGATGTGACCACGTGACCCCGGCTCTCAGAGTTGGGAAATGTCCAGATGGTACTTCCTTCCAGATAACACTTGCTCCCAGCACCACCTTGCCGCTCGGGGTCAATGGGCCACACTTGGGCAGCTGCATGAAAATGTGGCTCTAGCTAACACCCAAAGACCTCGGGCAGTCTCCAGGCGACATCCTTCATGTCCCAGGACATCAGAGAGTGGGGCTGGTTAGAGACACTGGCTTTATAGAGGACCACCAGGCCCAGGAGAAGGAGTTTATCTGCCGTGGTCTCAGGCTGACTCTCTACTGTCCCCCAGACAGAATTCCCAGCTGCAGGCAGAACTGCCTGAGCCCAGTCTCCAAGGCGAGAGCCACCCATCCATGGCGGGGGCAGCCAAGGCCGCAGCCCACCCACCTGCTCCCACCCGCCTGGGGTGGCCAAGGCAGCAGCTAGTTGTCTCTGGGCCAGCTCCTGCTCTGCCCGTTCCACAGGCAGCCTCCTGATTCCTCACTTAATTTATTTTGACATCCTCAGTACCTTTTGACCTCCTTACAGAGTCATGTGGTGCTTAAAACTCATTATCCCCGCATTGAAACAGGAAGTTAATTAAACCCTTCACAGATCCAGTGCTGATGAATGTCAGGATGGACCCCTGACACAGCTGCCCTGTGACTCCAGGGCCTTGGGCTGACCGGCAGGGGGAAGTTGGCAGAGGTGCGGGCGGTGGGGGGGGAGGGGGGCAGGTAGTGAGGCCTGGCCCAGGCAGGGGCCATGGGACAGACTGGGCCCCGTTCCCTCCAACACAGCAACCAGTGGTCATTCCAGAGCAGAGGGTGTGGATTTCCTGGGGAGAATCCAGCTCTGCCACTTACCTGCTATGTGGCCTTGGGCAAGTCACTTTGCTTCTCTGAGCCTCAACTTACTCATCTGGCAAATGAAAACTCTAACAGTCCTTTAGAGAGCCATTACGGGCAGACAGTGCATCAACCTATGTTAGTGCTCAGCACAGGACCTGGCACTGAGGAACCCTCCATGACATTACTCTCTCGGCTGCCAGTGTAAGATGACAGAGCACCGAGTGCTGTGGAAGGGGCCTCTCCAGTGGCCACAAGCTGGAGCAGAGGCCCAGCCTGTACGGCACCTGGACCCATACACAAGGAAGTTCAGAAAAGAGCGTACCAGCAGGGTAGAGGTTATCGCAGGGAGCAGAGGCAGGAGTGGTTTGGGGGGACCAGTGGGGTGGGGGCAGCAATGGTTAGGGCAGTGGGTAAGAGAGGCTTGGAACAAAACGGGGTGTTGGCAGCATCTCAGGAGGCATTTTGGAGCTATAAGGAGGTGAAGGCACAAACACAGGAGAGACAGTGAAACAGAAAGAGGGCTTGGTGGGCATGGTATCCTGAGGCCTTTCCGGTAGCCTGGCCTCAGGGCCCGCTCCACCCGTCAGTCTGCTGCAGCCCCGGGCCTTTCAGACCCCACACTCAGCCCTCCCCACCTTTGTACCTGCTCTCCCCTCACCTGAAAATGCTCTTTCCCATTACTCTTTCTTGAATACCCTCTTCATTCTTCAATGGCCAGCGTAAGTTTCTAGAATATTCTGTGGCTCACTTTGTCATAGCCCAACAATCAGTGCGGGGCCTGACATGGGGAATGTGCCACAATTAGCCCCCTCCCCCAGCCACAGCAACCTCCCAGACCTGGACCACGCTCCAGGGGCAGGGTGTGCCCGCAGACTGCCAGCCCACAGGTCAGAGGGCAGAGGTAGGCCAGACATGAGCCCAGAACTACAATGGCATCAAGGCTAGAGGAGTCCTGAGGGGTCAGGGGCCACCCACACTTACCAGTGAGGAAACCAAGGACCGGATTGCTCAGATCCCGCCCTCTAAAGTGAAGGAGACAGGATTCTGAGCCAGTTATCCAGACTCCCAGGCCAGGGTTAAGAGCATGGGCTCTGGAGTTAGCCTGCCTGGGGTTGCAGGGAGCTCGGCCATGTCTGAGCTAGAGGACAACTCTGAGCCTTAGTGTCTTCATCACTACCACAACAGCCTTGAACGGTGTGTCCCAGGCCCAGCTCTGCCACTCTCTGCCTGGGTGACCCTGATGGGGATAACCAGCAGAGGGTTGCACAAGGACCTTATGAGAGAATATGGACCAGCCCAAAGGAAGGGGTTAGAAAATGCTGGTGATACAACCATGACATCGCCCCTGGACTGGGCATCCAGGACAGAGCCATGCTCAGGAGCCTTTCCTAGGCCCAGACACCCGTGGAGTCTCCTGGGAGGCCTCTGGAAAGCTTGCTATTAGCCTTGGAATATTCCCTCCAGTGAGCAGGGAACAACCAGAGCATGGTCAGGGCAGCCCAGCTGCAGGCAAAGCCCCTCCCAGTTCCACAGCAAGCATTGACAGACCCCTTTCAGACTGGATGCCATTCTGTTTACTCCACTAATGACTTTTGGGTGTGAATCCTGGCACTCCTCACAGACACACAGGGACAGGTGGACATAAGAGTTCACAACGGGCAGCCCATTTGGGATGGACGTGGCCAGGTAAGACACACTCAGCAACCCCACACCCTGTTCCTCCTCTCCCACCTGATTAGGGACTCCTGCAAAGCCCCACTCAGATGTCACCTCCTCCAGACAGCCTTCCTTGACTTCCCCAGGCGGAGGCAGGCACTCCCACTCTGGACTTACCCAGGCCTTCCTTTCAACACTTCTTGCTCCTCTTTCCTCAATTTACCTTTATTATCAACAGACCTTCTCTGAGGGCTAGTGTATGTTCAGATACTGTGGCATCACCATTGATCACCAGCAATACAGTTTCCTCTTCCATATAACAGGGATAAAAATAATCCCTGCAGGGCAGATTGAGGGGCAAAGCATAGAAGGGAAGTGCTCCAGAAGCAGCTCTCACCTGGCTCCAGGGTTGTTACAGCGCTTCGCGGGCTTGTGGCCTGTGCAGGTGCGTGGGTCCTGCACTTGGGAAGGCCCTGCACTTGGTTTAACACTCTGCTGCTGTCGCTACTCCGGAAATTCTCAATTTTTGAACAAGGGCCTCCACATTTGCATTTTATACTGGACCCCAAAAATGATGTAGCCAGTCCTGGTCAGCAGGTTCTGTTTCTGACCTGCCTCCGCTCCTAAATCCATGGGTGATTTGGATATGTTTCTCCTCTTGGGGCCTGTTTATGGGCAAAGAAGTGGCCAAAGTGATGCTTATTTTCTCATCCCGCACCCTAGACAGATATCACTAATAGGTCATGGATCTCTCTCCTGCTGACCCTCAGAATCCTCCTTAACACAGATACCCAGCCATTTCGGCAGCACCAACCTTGAGGTTCATGGAGCCTCAGACATAGCCCATGGCCACCTCCTCCAGTAATCCCTCTGACTCCCAAGTCCCCAACTTTGGAAGGGCAGTAAGCTCAGTGGGAAGCACAGACAGGTGGAGTGCCTCATTCTGTCAGCAAACATTGTGGGAGCCTTGTGCTGAGTGAACCAGCCAGCGTATCCCCTCAGTGAGCAAGGCCCCATGCTCCTCAGTGAGGGGATAAAGCATGAGGCAGCTGTTGGAAGGCCTACCTGGGTAGGGAGCTGGGTGACCCTGGGCAGGTCTCTTGGCCTCCTAGCCTTAATGTTCCTGTCTGGTGGCAGTGGGCAGTCCCAGGGTGGACCTCTGCCTCCTGTCCTGCCTGCCACTCTACTGCCCAGAGACCCCCAAGAGTGGTGGCAGGGCAAGAGAGAGTGCCCAGGCTCTGGCAATAACACTTCTCCTTGTCCATGGAGTGGGGACAAAGGTCACAGGAGTCAGAATGGGAGGTGAGGGAGTCTCACAGGCAGACAGCTCTGCACTCAGCCAGCCTCTGCATGTGACAGTGATGATGATTATCTGCCATCAGATGGGTGGGACTCTGCAAAAACCCTTCCTGGTAGCCCTGGGGTCCTAATAACTCCCTATTTTTTGTGTGTGAATATAGGGGAGAGGGGGCAGGCACCAAATTCAGGCCAAGATTATTAAAATAAAAGAATACAATTGTGCCCTGGCTGGTGTGGCTCAGTGGATTGAGCACCGCCCTGCCAAACAAAGGGTTGCTGGTTCAATTCCCAGTCAGGGCACATGAGGGGGTTGCAGGCCAGGTCCCCAGTAGGCGGGAAGAGGCAACGACACATTGATGTTTCTCTCCCTCTCTTTCTCCTTCCCTTCCCCTCTTTCTAAAAACCAGTAAATAAAATCTTTCTTTTTAAAGAATACAGTTGTGCTCCCTCCCAGACAACCCTAATGCTGTGTGACTTTGAGCAAGACTCACTGGAAATGCGGGGCCTCTGGCGTGCCATGAACATATCCCAAAGGACAGGGAGGGTCGCCTCCATTTCCAGAACTGGAACAGATAGTAGTGACCCTCACTCCCTTCAGACTGCCCAGGCGGTGAGGGGTGAGGTTTGCTCAGCCGGCTGAAGGGCCTGCTTCCTGGGCTCTAGCAAGAACGTCCGACAGAGGAGGACAGACTCCGAGGGGTGACGCCCGTTGGCTGCTTGGGAGAGGGTGCACGACAGGCCCCTAGCTTCCACGCCTTCCCAGATTCCCTGCCAGATCCCAAGCACAAGGGAGGAGGACCCGAGATCCCCTCTCTCCATTCCGGGGTCTCGTCCAACTTGGTGGCGGATCCCGGGGATGCTGCTTCCACCAAAGATTTGGACGGAAACCCCCACCGGCCAAAGCTGACTCCCAAATCGGGCCCAAGAGAAACGTGAGGTGTGCAGCATTGAACTTCCTGACCCCTCACTGGCCGCTTCCCGCTGGCAAAGGAGGGCGGGTGAACCCAGGTCTTCGAAGCGTGAGGAAGAATCTGGGGCGGAGTAAGAGTAGGGGGCGGAGCCATGGGGAGGTAGAGTGCAGCGGGGGAGGAGCCAGGCCGCTGGGGCGGAGGTGGGGCGGGGCCTCAGCGTCCAGGGGCCCAATCTGATTCAGTCAGGCTGGAGGCAGGTCTAGAGCCGGGAGGCAGGGCTAGCGCCGAGGGGCCGGTCCAGAGAGGCTTGGAGCAGGGCCGGATGCAGTGCCGCGGTCCTGGCGAGACAGGATAAGTAGCAGAATCCCAGAGAGGCGTGGAGAAAAAGCTACAGGACCGAAGGAGGAGTCGAGGCCAGAGGTCTACCCAGGGCCGTGGGCGGGGCCTCGGGGCGAGGACCGCGCAGTGAAGGCGGGGCCACGACCCTGGGGGCTGGCCCTAGCGCTGAGAGAGGGGCGGGGCCAGCTCTGTGCAGGCCCCGGCGGGCACTCCGTCCCATGGGCGGGGCCAGGGCGGCGGGGCGGGTTTGGAGGCGCGGCGCCCTTGACGAGCAGGTCCCGCCCCTGCCGGCCCGCCCTCCCGGAGCTCCAGGGTCCGAGCCGCTCGGTTCGCCGCGCGCTGCCCGCAGGTTCCATTGAGAAAAGCTGAGCGGCGGCGGCGGCGGCGTCTGCGCGGGAGCCGAGGACTGGCAGCAGCCCGCCGCCCGCCGCCCCCGGCGGTCCGCGCGCTTGCAGCGCAGGGCCGAGCCTCCGGCCTCCGCAGCGGCTCCGGACCGTCCGCGGCTGCTTGGGGGCGCGGGCCGGGGCGCCGTGGAGCCCAAGGGCCGGGGGCATGAGCCGTCCCGCGGTTCCGCCGCGCCCGCGCCGCCCGCTGCCGCCCGCCAGGGGCTAGAGGCGGCCGCCGGGAGGGCACGCGGCGCCGGAGACATGTCCAGAAGGAAACAGAGCAATCCCCGGCAGATCAAGCGTGAGTCAAACTTTGCCCGCCCGTTCGCCGTCCCCGACCCCCGCCGTCCCTCGCCGGCCCCCCGCCCGCCTCCCGCCCTCCCCGCTCTGCCCGCGGCGCCGCCGACCTTCACCCCGCGCCGCGTCCCCCGCGCTCTGTGCCAAGCGCGCCGTAATCTAATCTCCAAGGCGGGCTGGGCCCCTGCGTCTCGGCTCGGCTCGGGGGTCCGACCCGGAGAGGTGTCCGCCCAGAGGGCCCAGAGCAGGATGTCTTGGGCGCGCCCACTTCGCGACCGACCCCTCCCCTGCATCCCCGAGATGGTGCGGCGATAAGGCGGCCCCGATCTGGGCTCAGATAAAGTTTAAAATATTCCATTCTGCAAGTCCCATCCTGATAAGATCGCTCTGTCGGGACGGGCTGAAATTGTGATCTTATCTCGAACGGTTGACTCTGCCAGGCTTTGTATGTAGAGGGAGAAAGAGACCTGGGAGGAAGAGGGGACACCCGCGGCCTCGTGGAAATGCATGGCCGAGTGGCGAGGAGCGGCTCGTGCCCAAAGACCCCTGCTAGCCAAGGAGCCACGTGGCTTGCAGGGGTTTGGGGGTGGCGGTGGCGTGCAGCTACGGCAGCCGAGCACTTGGCTCCAGCTACTTAGACCCCTGTCGCCGGGGTCTCAAATTCGAGACTTCCCTGCTGGGAGACAGTCTCCTGAAGGTCCGACTTGGCCAAGGCCGCACTAGTAGCAGAAGGTGCGCTGGGATGCCTGCGAGCACAACCCCCGCCCCAAATCAAAGAGGGGGCTCCTGGGGACTCTCCCCGGGCTAGGGTCGCCTCTGTGCGTGTTCATGTTTCTCGCCCATCCAGCCTGCGGGCCACTCCTCGGGAGGTCTGGGCGGCCACTGAGTCCACACTGCCGAAGCCCCTGCGATAAGAGGGCCCCGCACTCTCGGGGGCCACGCGGCTTCGGGAGGAGCAACGGGTCGAGCGCACAGGAAGCGCGGCTCCCTGCCCCAGACCGATAACTTAATACTTCGGTGTCCAGGGCAGAGACAGACTTCCTCCGGGGGTCCCATCACCCAGGCTAGAAGGGCAGGTAGTCGGGACCAGCCCGCTGCCCAGCCTCAGGCACCGAGGCATTGCCCCTTCTGTCCACATGACCACTGCCACCAGGACCGTAGGTGCGAACTCCTGGGGGAGTGCCTACTCCTGAGGTCCTGGGGAGGGGGGAACACAGGCATGAATCCTAGTTCCCGTAATCCGTAATCCGACGCCCTCAATGTGCAAGCTGGACTTATTTTCAGAAAGTCGCCTTCTATCAAGTCAACTCAAGTATTAGGTAAAACCACCCACAGGTCCCGATATGCGCGTGTTCTCTGGTTTCTTTTTCCCTTCCTCCCCTGTGCGCCACTGTTCGATCTGTTCTGGTGTGTGTGTGTGTGTGCGCGTGTGCGTGTGCGTGTGTGTGTGTGTGTGTGTGTGTTTCAGCATGATGAGAAATGCAGATAGAGCGGGCAGGGAGATCGCAGGTTGGGAACCGATCGCCAGCGTAGATAAGCCCTAGAGCGGGGCGAGCTCCCGGGCCCAGTTGGGTCGGCAGAGCGGTGCGCGTTGGGGACAGAGACTGCAGCACGCGCACGGGGAGACCCTGCTGCCCACCCTCTGCGTTCCCAAGACCAGGGCAGAGGAGGGGGCAGGGCCTAGGAGGCGGGGCCGGGCACTTTCCCTGCTGCCTGCGGCCCCGGGCGCCTCCTCCCTCTGGCAGATCTTGGCGCGTTAAGATGAGAGCTCTGATTGTCACCAAGCGGCGGCGCCCGCCCGCCTGCCCTCTGCTCGCAGCTGTGCGTGCGGCCGTCGCAGCTGTGCGTCCGCTGCGCTAGCCTCACCTGCAACCAGGCCGCGGGTACGGACGGCAGTAGGTAGAGCTCTTGGGGCCGTCGCCACCCTCCCCCGCCCCAAAGCCGGGGCGCAGCTGCCCGCGCCTCTGTGCGCCTTTTGTTCCGCGCAGAGATAGATGTGCCGCGCTGATAAGGCGAGTAACCGATGGCGGCGGCGATAGGCGCTTCCATTTATTAACTTCAAACGTGGGAGCGGGGGAGGGCGAGGCGGGAGCGCGGCCTTGGCCGGCCAGATGGTTGAGATGATAGGCCCGGCTGCGCTGGCGGGGAGCGCTGGGCAAAGCGCGGCTCGGGACCCCTGGTTCCCCGAGCCGGCTGAGCTTTTCCTCCCGCCCTGGTCGATGTGAGCGCTGATAAACTCCGGGGCCAGTAGGCCGGATGGCGATCGCCAAGAACGATAAGAGTCCTTATCTATGGCCACCAGGCCCCGCTGGTTCAAGGCAACAACAGCCCGGGGGCGTCTGGCAGGGGCGAGTGGGGGCCTTGGACGTGGGCGGGGCAGGGGGAGTGGGCTTCCGCGCCGGGGTTGGTCTGTCTGGGCGAGTTTTCATCCCAAACACACTTAATTGCCAAGAAGTTGATCCTCCCCCTGCGGGTGGTACAGTCCATCAAAATGAAAGAAAAGTGACTCTGTGCTGGCCAGGATGGGGGAGGGCAGGGGAGGACACCCCGCCCCTAATTTCTATTAGATGGTGTGAGACAAGCAGAGGTGGGGTTGGCACCTACAACAGGAGAGATGGTGTTTTTCTTCTTGAATCATGTTGGGGTTGGTGTCGTTTTCTGGCAAGTATGAGGTGGAACCTGCTTGGAGTTTGCTTAGAAAAAAATCGAGGTGGTTTCCATTGCCCAGGCTGGGTTTTAGAGGGACCCAGTGTGCTGGTTTCTTTTTGAGCAGGTCCTCCAAAGAAGGTCTGTGTGGATTGGCCTTGGTTCACTCAGAATGTCTTTAGGGAGCACTTGCTGTATGCAAGCACTGGGTCACACTTCACCGGGAGATGGAAGGGGTGAGGCCTGGAACTCTGGGAAGTCAAGACAAACACGGTAGGGGGTAGAGAGCAGAGGGGGTAGTACCTGACCACGTCAGGTAGTCAAGGACACTTTTGGGAACAGGAAGGACTTCCAGAGAGGTCAGGAAGAGGCTCGCTATGGGGATGCCCCAGGGACAATGGACAGGCCTCAGTTTCCAACTCTGAAAAATGGGGTGATGATTCCAGGCTGTTGAGGGGCAGATAAAGGGCCAATAGTCACATGATGCTGGGGAAGGGACAGCCTGTGTGAGGAGGCAAGAATGAGGTCAGAAGGGAGGGTGGGGCTGGGCCTCAGTTTCCATTTCTGAAAAATGGGGACAGGTGTGAACCCTCAAGTCAGACTGGGGCTATCCAAGGACCACAGAGCCCCCTTTACAGTGAGAGGGCCCTTGGGGACCATGGATCCCAGATACCAAGTGGAAACTGAGGCCAGCTCAGGAAGGAGCTTCCAGAAGAAGCTGAGCCTCGCCTGACCCGACAGCCCCCACCAGTCCGAGTCCTGACAGCTGCTCCAGCTCCATCTCAGATGATGTTTTTCACACATTCTCAGAGTTTGATTAAACAAATTATTGGTGGCCACAGGATGACTAATTTACTCCGAGCTTCAAAGTCACCTGCCTGCTCTCCTCAGCAGCTTGACACCCACCCATGGGACTGGCTGTGCCTTCTGGCAAGAGCCAGTTCCCGGAGAGCCTGGGTCAGGCCCTGAAAAGAGATGAAGAGGTCTGTGCATGTGCTCACGGGAATAGGCACAGCTGTCTGTGCACAGCCAGGCACACTTTCTTTCCCTGTGTCGGAGGCACCTGGGGTCTGCCTTGCTCCCAGGGGCCACCTTGAAATGCCCCTCACCTCACTGTGATGGCAGAGAATCTGGGAAAAAGGTGGCTGTGGCATCCTCGCTGCCTCTGACTTGAGCCGTCGTGGACAGGTTACTTTACCTGTCAGTCTCTGAAAAACAGGTGTGACAAGCACCTACGTTCAGCCTTCAGCCAGCTTTGGACCCCATCTTAGAGCCCAGGGGGCATGGGGATTGAGCATAGTGAGCAAAGGGAACAGAGGGCTTGGAGACCCGGAGGGATTTGCTCACAGCCCTGCCCCTGAGCCTGGTGTGCTCCGCAGTCCAGCCTCTGACCGCCCCATGGTGGGGCTTCACCTGGCTCCAGACTGTTCTTGGCTTTCCTACATTCCTAGGCCTCAGGGAAGACAGCTCATTTTATAGTAATAGTAATATTAGTAGTAAGTAATACTTACTGAGCTTAAGCACATCTTAATTCTTATTGTAATTTATATTTAAAGAAACTAAAGCACAAAGAGGTTAAGTTTCTCACCCAAGAAAGTGGCAGAGCCAGAGTTGGAATGGAGACAGCCTGGTCCCTCACCCTGAACCAGTATGTCCTCAAACACCATGCTGCTTTCCTCTCCCCTCTGTTTGCCTCTGGGCTTCTCCAGGCCTCAGTCTCCACACCTGTGGAATGGGCCTCTGGGAGCAGAAGTGCTCTGGGGTCTTTCCCAGTCCTGCCCTTGCTGAGTCTCCCATGGCCTCCTTCCTGAGACATTCCCGCACAGTAGTGGTCCCCAGGGAGGCTTCACCCTGCCCCACCCGGGGGCCTGAGTGTGGCCTAGTCCTGGCCGCCCGGCCAGCCCCTCCCCGGAGGTCACCAGGAGCCCGGCATGGCACCAGCACCGCCAGCGATTTAAATGGGTCAGTTGGGGAAGAAAGGAGGAGGGAATGCGATGCCATTAATTGTACCCCTTATCTCCTGTTTCTATGCCAACCAGACGTTCCTGGGGCTTGACGGGCTCGTGAATAATACTCCCGGCCAGCCTATCTGCCATCGACAGGCCTCCTCCTGGAGGCAGCTGTTGCCTCGCCGATCGGTATCACCTACCCCATGGACCCAGGCCTGGGCCCTCGCGGAGGCTGGCTGGGCCACACTTGGGCACCTGGCTGGGCTCCTGCCCACCCAGCCACCACGTCCCTGGCTGGATCTTCCTGGAGCTGCCCTTGGCTACCGTCCCCATTTCACGGAGTGGGAAGCTGAGGCCACAGCCACGTGTGTGCTCTCTGGACCTAGTCTGCTGCTCCCCACTCAGACAGGAGTGGCCAGCGGCGAAGGGGGTTCTACCTGCAGAGGGAGCCAGCCCTCCATGTCTCCTGGCCCTCTGTGGGCCTCAGTACCCTTGGCTGTGTCAGATGGGGGCAGATAGCCCCACCGGTAAAAGCTCAGCTTCCTTCACCCTGTATGCATGTGGCCCTGTGAGAAGGGGTTAGCCTGCACTCGTCGGGGAGCTCCCATTAGGGCTGAGCCGCTCACCGGGGCTGTGCGCAACCCGAGACGCGGAAGCGTTCCTTCTCTGGCATCCGTCCATCTCTTCCAGCCTCAGTGCCTTTGCACGGTTGCTTAGGTCTGTCTGCTCAGAGCCCCTTACAGGCAGGTCATCCCTCACCTCCACATCCACCCTTCCTGCAGTGACCTCATCAGTCTGTGTGACCACCCACCCCCTGTGAGCAGGGGCGGGGTCTGTCCCGTCCACACACAGAGGGCCTTCCAGAACTGTCAGGTAGATTACCTAATGGATACATGGTGTGAAACGGGCTGGGACTAGGATCCTAGATGAGTCGCTTACTGTCCGTGGGTCTAGGGGCAATGTCCACCCCAGGTGAACCTCGTTTTCCCCATCTACAAAATGGGAGTGAGGTCATTGCTGGCCTCTGAGTGCAGCTGCAAGGATCAAAGAGAAATACTCGTCATCTGAAACAGCTGCCAGAACCATCTGCCCCCCCGCCCCTACCACCGCCTCCACGTCCTTCCTCTCCTCCTCCTCCTCCTCTTCTACAGTATCTCTGTGGTCGGGTCAGATCTGTAATTTCCAGCTCATGTGAGATGGAGAAATCCTTTTTCCCAAACTCCCAGAGAGTAAAATACATGCATGGCCCTACTTGGGAAGTGCCCTCACCTGCTCTGTGACCCTGTGGCCCACAGAGCTCACTGTGCCACCACTCCTCCTGGCTAGCCTTCTCTCCTGCTCATTCCCACCGTGACTTGCCAAGCGAGTAACCAAACTGTGCAACCTTGGCACATCGCTTGCCATCCCCGGGCTGGGGTCTCCTCTTTGTCGGAGGAAAGGGGAACAGGAGAGACTGTACTGGGGAGTGGTCAGTGATGTTCCTGCCTCCCCCACCACCTCCTCACCTCCCTACCTGAGCTCCGAATGGGTCTGGACCGAGCCATCCTGGAGTCGAGTGGCCACAGAACCAGGCAGCCAAGTGAGAGTCTCCTGTGTCCCTGCACCCATTTCACAGCTGAAATGGGAGCTGGAGGCCTAGAGAGGAAGGTAGGCTTGCCAAATGTCCCCAGCCAGCAGTTGGCAGGGTCAGAAGAGCAGTGGGCCTAGGCCAACGGGTCCAGGAGGAGCGGGGGTCTGTGCAGGGAGGCAGACTCGGCGGTTGCTGGCAGGGTAGTAGGCAGCACCGCTGTTGCTCTCCATCTACCTCGGCTTGCCCATTGGTTCAATGGGCACATCCAAGTTTAATGACTTACTCTTCAGATGAGGACATGAAGGCCACAAAAGGTTAGGACTAGAATCCTGCCTTGGGGCAGGAGGGGAAAAGTGGAGACGGTCACGCTCTGAAAGAGGCCTGAGATGCTCAGCCTTGCATCTCAGCCCACAGCCCTTCCCAGCTGAGCACCTTGGTGACTGTCTCCTTCATTCCCAGTCCTGGTTCTCTTACGTGTAGAATGTGTGTAACCCGTGGCTGCTCCGTGGCTATGCTGAGAACTGAACACAGCCGGGCCACAGTAGTGTCGATGAATAGCCACTCTTGGAGCATACTTGAGGTCCAAGGTCGGTGGGACCTGGGCTTTGTGCTGTTGAGTAGTATGTTGCTCCCACCACGCCAGCTGTCCTCGGGGCCACCAGGTGGACTGAGGACAGAGACCCTTCTCTGGGGGGGGCCCATGGTTCCATCCCCACCCTATCTTCCACATCAGGGAGCCAGGCTCTGAGTTCCAGCCCTGGGCCACCCTCTGAGGGCTCTGGGCGGCTGGCCAGCCCTTGCCTCCAGAGCGAGAGGCCACTGCAGTAGGGCCTTTCGACCTTGGGTCATGGCCTCACTGTGACCCTGGGGGCAAGTGGCTTCTCTCATGCCTCAGTTTCAACTTCTGTAGGAAGAGCTTAATTAGAGCAGATTCCTCCTGGAGCTTTCGTGTGGGGCCCATGAAATACCAGGTGCAAACTGTAAAGTGCTGCCCTGGGGTTGTGTCCTTGGGGGACACTGGGGCCCTGAGAGCTGCTGGCTGTGTTACTGATATTTTGCCAGATACCCAAGGGCCCATCACCCAACACAGAGCCCTGCCTTTTGCCTTCCTCCTCTTCGGGTGTTTGTTTTTGAAAAAGGAGGAACTCATGGGCAGGGGTGCCCTGGCGGTACCACGCCCTGGGCTGGGCCAGCCCTACACCCAAGCCCTCTCAGGCCTTTTCTACACAGGGATCTTACCCGCCGTTATGATCATCATCATTATTGATTGACCCATTTTACAGGCAAGAAAATTGAGGCCCTAGGAGACTGTGACATGTGATGCAGGAGCTGGGTCTGCGACACAGAGGTGGGCAGGGGTTTATCTGGACAGTGCCTGCTCAGCCCCCCAGGCCATCTGCCCCGATGTCCTGTATCCTCCTGAGGCCTCTCCAGCCCCTCTTCTCCCCACCCCTTCTCCTTCCTAGCAGCCCCATGTTTGGGAGAAGGCAGGGGCACTGCTGGGGCAGGAATGTGCTAGCTGGCCTTGGGCTGGAGCCTGGTGAGGCAGATAAGCAGGCCCGCCCCTTGGCCTCCTGTCCCTCCATTCTCCCTCCCCTGGGCCGAAAGGCTGTGGACGCTCAGAGCTTTGGTTTCCCCACCTGTACGAGAGGTGATGGGGTGCTGGTGTGCAGCTTCCCTGAGCCCAGTCTGCTCAGAGCCCAGCTCAGCTGCTTCTAGTTCCTCCAGTCCAGGAGCTGGAATGGGGACAAAGACCCAGGCAGCCAGCCAGCATCTCAGAGCACCTACCTTCTAAGCACTTTACAGGCATCCCCTCTTTCGGACCTCCCAAAGCCCACTCAGGTTGGGGTTCTCCAGCCATGTTGCACACAGAGAAATGGAGGATCAGAGAGTGTGGGTGGCTGCACCAGGGTCACACAGCATATTCGTGATATGGAGACAGGATGGATGGGGTGGTCTGTGTGAGCCCTGCCCCAGCTTCCAGGCTGGGTGCACCCCGCCCCCAGAACTGGCAGGTGTGTTGCTTCCTGGGAGGGAGGGAAGACCACAGGGGCATCTCTGGACATGTGTGCCACTGCCATGGACAGGTAGAGAATCCTGGGGTCAAGGCTTTTGGACTCTGCTGGTATGCAGACATTACCTCGCCTTCCTGAGCCTATCTCCACCTCTGCAAGAGGGGGACAGTGGGCTGAGCTCTGAGGGTGCCTGGGCCTTGTGCGAGTCATTGAGGTTCTATGAGCCTCAGTTTCCCCCTACAAGATGGAACTGACCTCTCTGGACAGATCAGAGAAACAGATGAACCTTAATATAGGAGGTACGGCCTGGGACAGAGCTCGTATGTCATCTGCATCGTCTGAGGACAGAGGGGCACCACTCCCCCTCCAGTCTTGGGCTGCTTCCTTTTGGTTCTTCTTGAGGCCTTCAAGCCCTCTACCTTTCCCAATCTGCCTATCATCATCTTCTGCCTCAATTTCTTTCTCCTCCATCAGGCCCCTACCCCGCAAGTCAGACCCAGGGAACAGGAAGGGGAGGGGCCCCAGGGCCAGGTGGTCTTGGCTTCTTCCTGCAGTGGGGTTTCAGGGGAAGAGCTGCCAGAGGACCCACCAGTGGAGACAGGACGTTGCAGGCAATGGGGGGGTCCATCCTGGGTATTGCTGGATTCTCAGCTCCTGGGGAAGGATCGGGGGTCTGGGGCTGCCCCCTCAGCTGGCCTTTGGGCTGCTCTGGCAATAGGCACTTGGCCACCCAAGAAAGGAAAGCCAAGGCAGAGTTGCAGGCAGCCATAGGGCCTCACGTGGCCTCCCCCATCTGCCCCCAGCTTATCTAGCACCCCCAAGCTCATTCTCAGTCACCTCAAGCTCGTTGGTCATTGGTCATTACAGCAAGCATTAACAGCATTTCTTTTTTTTTTTTTTTTTTTTTTTAAAGATTTTTATTTATTTATCTTTAGAGGGGAAAGGTAGGAGAGAGGGAGAGGGAGAGAAACATCAATGTATGGTTGCCTCTTGTGTGTCCCATGCTGGGAACTGGCCTGCAACCCAGGCATGTGCCCTGACTGGGAATCGAACCACAATCCTTTGGTTCACAGGCCTGAGCTCAATCCACCGAGCCACACCAGCCAGGGCAACAGCATTTCTTAAGACTCTGCTCTGTGCCCAGGACTTACAGCCATGAGCTTCCCGCCCGCAACCTTCAAGGGAGATTCAGTGATTAGCACAGAAGGGAAACGGAGGCTCAGAGAGTTTGAAAGTCAGACCGAGGGCTGCAGTAAGCTCCTGGGGGAAGGAGGGAGAAGATGGCTTTGGTGATATTTTCCAGGGTAAAGCTCTGTGGTCTCTCCTGGGCTTCACCATGTCCAGGTTCAAGTTCAGGGAACTGAGGCCTTGCTGTGGTTCCAGGCAGCATCCAGCTTGGGTCTCTGTGCTCTTTCTCACTGGCTGCATGAGCTTGGGTGAGTCTCTTCTCCTCTCTGGGCCAAGGTGGCTGCCTCCTAGCCTTCTGGGTGCGGGAGAGAAACCAGAGCTGCAGCTGTCCAACAGGGGCTGCAGGCCGGAGGGCCCCTACGGTCAGACCCCTGCACCCTTCCTTAGCTGTCCCTCTGAGTGGGAGCACACCGTCCCCAGGGACTTGGGATGTGTGCATTTCAGGATTCCTTCCTCTGAATGGACAGAGGTGTTCTGTTTACGGGCCCTGGGCCCACCCACCAGGGTGTCCCATGTCAGCAGGTAGGTGGCCCTCAGTATTTGAAGGGGCACGCTGAGCATATATATCCCAGGTTCCCCAGGCCGCCCAGGGGCTGTAGAGTTTCAGCAGAACCCTAGGTCAGGATCTGCAAGGCAGAGCCCATCCGGCTGATATTTCTTGCTGCTGCAGCTTAACGTTAGAAAAGGCCCCAGGCAAAGGACATGGGACCTTGCAGGTCTCAAGGTAGGAGGGCAGGCTGTTGACACCCCACCCCACCTGCTGTGCCCCCACACCACCGGCCATCTTTCCTCTTCATGGGCCTGGCACAGCTCAGGAAGGCCCGGGACCAACCAGCCCCACTGGGACCCTGAGGTGGCCTCCTGCCTCGGTTTCGCCTCCTATTGGATACACCCATACGAGGCTCCACTAAAACCAAGCATTTTACTAGAGGACAGAGGGAGCACCACCATGATCCTGTGGTGGCCTTGAAGGGTCGGCAGGCACCCAGGCCCTTGGGGGCCCCAGCCAGGCCAGCAGTCTCTCTCTCCCTCCCAGCTTTGCCGGCTGAAGCCCAGTCTGCCCTGAACTGTCTCCCAGTCTGGGCCTCTGGCAGGCGCAGGTTTCAGCTCCTGTGATAACTCGGAAAGTTGAACTGGCCCCATTACTGCGCTGAGATGGTTGGCGAGATACTGCCTTGATAATGGGGGAGATTCGGCCTCTCCGTGGCCAATAGCCCAGCCTCTCCACCCATTAACATTCCCCACCAGCGACCCGCTCCTGCGCCTATCTCCTCCATTTCCACTCCTCCCGCAGATAAGAATGGAAATTCTGACTTCATAGCTCACTGATTAAAGTGTCTGGATTTCTTGATAATACACAGATAAATTATGTTTTTGAAAAAGAAGGTAGGGAGGAGGGTGGGGAGGATGGGGGCCCTGGAGGGGAGCCCTTGGCTGTCTCTCCGGCCTTTCCTGGCCCCCAAGCAGGCTCTGTAGGTTTTGGTACAAAGACAGCATCCAGGGCCTAGCTTGGGGAGGCAGAGCAGACCTCCCTCAGAAGAGAAATCATGTTGGAGTCAACCCAGCTGCCTGGGCTCTAATTCCCAGGGAAACAGCTTTGGGCCTCAGTTTCCTCATCTGTCAAATGGGCGCAGGCTTGTGGCGAGGATGCAGTGCTCCCAAGGGCAGGAAGTTTGCCCCTGCAGGTCTCTGCTGTCTTCTGGACACCTAGAACAGTGCCTGGTTATACAGCAGGTGCTTAGTAAATGTTGAGGGCCCCATTTGTCAGTTGGGAAAGGGGGAGGCGCCCGGTTGTCTCCCTGCCTCATCCCCAGCCATCCTGCCTTCTGAGGCCGAGGCCAGCTCGGCTGCCACGAGTGACAGCGGCACCCAAATGGGGCTGAGGTGCCATCTCCGCATCTGTCTGGATAAAGCCGCCTCCTTCAGCTGATCCGAGATCCGGCACTGATGGTGCGATTAGCAACGATTAGGGCTGGCGTGTGGCTAATCCTCCCGGTGAGGGACAGGTGAGGCAGCTGTGGTGGGGCTGGCGCCTGTAGAGAGACTCGCAGCCCCAGCTGTTTGGGACGGGAAACTGAGACCCCGTTGGCCTCGACATGCCAACTGGGGCAGTGGCCCGGCAAAGCCTGCCTCCCTTGGTGCAGAGAGCCTTCCAGAGGGGCCGTGGAGGCTCGAGGGGGGCACAGGGCAGCTGGCCATTTCCCCCCTTTCTGCATTGATTTTTTTAAGTGACCCTTGAGAAATGAGATTCTCTATGAGCCCAGAGGCAAGAGGCCTGAGTGGGCAGTCAGCGACATTTCTGGATGTCTCTGGGACTTCCCAGTTATAATAATTCTAATGGCGGCCATTGTTAGGTACTGGGTGCTTGCTGTATGCTAGGCCAGGCCTGGACTTGACCTATGTGGGTTGCTTTGGGTTTTTTTAAGATTTCATTTATTTATTTATTTATTTTTTTAGAGAGAGGGGAAGAGGGGAGAAAGATAGGGAGAGAAACATTGATGTGCAAGAGATATCTGTTACCTCTTGTATGCCCCCAACCAGGGACCTGGCCCACAACCCAGGCATGTGCCCTGCCTGGGAATGGAACCGGCAACCTTTCAGTTCACAGGCTGGCACTCAGTCCACTGAGCCACACCAGCCAGGTCCAGGACAGGGCTGACCTGTGTTATCCTGTAGAGTACTCCCAGCAGCCCCGGGAAGGACACTTCTGACATCATTTCTCCTCGAAGGATTCAGGCTCAGGGAGGTTGAGTAACTCACCCAAGGTCACACAGCATAGGAGAGAGCAGCAGAGGCTCTGGGTCACACAGCCCTGTCCAAGAGCAGTACACGATAGCTGCCTCTGCACTGGCTCCTCTGATGAAAAAGTCGGCTTCTTTCTGTCTCTGGGTTTTGATTCCTTTCAGTATTCTAAGGGAAGTCAGCTATTTCCCATAAAACGAGTACATATGCAGGGGAAGGGGACAAGTGTAGGGTAGGGTGACTGGGGTTTGATTCCTGCCCCCTGGGCTGGCGGCCTGGGCAAGTGACTTCTGTCACTCGACCTTAAGTCACCTGAAAATGGCATAATCGCAATTCCAGTCTCCTTGGCCTTTGAGGAATGAAGAGTGAGATGGGAGAGGGATGGGGAAAGCATCAGGGATTCAGGTTCTCCAGGGGACATGTGCAGGGTGGGGCAAAAGTAGATTGACAGTGTGGAACACGGAACACGAAGTTTACAGAGCAAGGGTCGCCTGGGCTGTCAGCTGCACATGCTCCATGACCTACCAGCATTCTTCCTGGACTGTTTTTGGCAAACAGCTCATTTGCAGAGGCCCAGGGCCCTGTTCTATCCCGCAGTGATGCCGGTGGTTCTAGAACATTTGTCTAACAGTTCTGGGAATCCATTTCTTGGAGAACCCTCCATTTTCACCAGAGCCAGAGGGAACACAGTGTGGGGTCCAGTGTGTCTCCTCTCTGTGGCTCACAGGCACTGCCCTGTGCTGAGCCTCAGTTTCAACATCTGTAAAATGGGGCAGAAAATATTAAGACCTGCCTTGCAGGCCTTGGGCTGGGAGTCAGAGGCTGGCTCTGGTCCTCTGCCCCAAGGGCTCCCTGTTCCTGGGCTCCTGTGGCCTCATACAACTTCTCAAGAGAGGAGCTCAGCACTCAGCTCCAGACCCCCAATTTCAAGGCCCAGATTCAAATCCCAGCCCCCCCATGTCCTGTCTCCTCTCTGAGCCTCTCTGCCCTCTTCCGTGAAATGGGGAGTCATCCCCACTCAGGGCCCTTTTGTGAGCTGCTGAGAAGGATCCAGGGTCTTCACTCTGCAAGGGCAGATGTGCCTGCTGCTGTTGTCCCCATGGCGACAGCCATCCCAGGACCCCTGCCCCTTCCAGCTGGGAGCGCTGGGCCAGGGTGCTAGGTGTGCTGGACACAGTGGGAGGGAGCCTGAGAAAGGGAGGCCTCACCCCTTGGTTCCTCCACTTGGGATGGAGGGTGGGAGTTTAGTCCACCCTACCCCTCCCCAACCAGAAAGAAAGGAAAGAGAGAGAGAGAGAAAGGAAGGAAGGAAGAAAGGAAGAAAAGGGAACTGTGATAAAGAGGGCGATAGGCCGGTGTGGTAGAGGAGTCCTATCACTGTGATCTATCTGCCTGCTGCTCCGAGCGGCTCTGTCGTTCCCCTTATCTCGCCCACCAAAATGCCGGGAACAGAAGCACCAGCGCGCTCACACACGCACCAGGGAGCCCACCATCCTGCCACTCGAGGAGCCCGAGAAAGCAGTGCCACTAGATCTAAGGTGGAAGGAAGCAGGGGTTGGGGTTCATTCAGGTTCTCTTAAAACCACCATCATCATCATTTTGCAAAGGACGCCAAAAGTAGACCTCCCTGAGACAAAGCAGCTAAAATTAAGAAGTTACCCTCTACAGGGCCTCCCTGGAGGGAAGGACCTAGCCTTGGGATGGGGTGCGCCAGGCCAGGACTTGGGGCAAGGTTCTAGTTGTGCTGCTACCTCCTGGCTGCGTGTGCTGGGGTCAGCATCTTTCCCTCTCCGAGTTCCTTATTTGGGGGGGTAGAGGGTTGGTGGAGTTCAGGGAACCTTGGAGGACAAAGAAGAGCCTGCACTGTAACCAGTCTTCCCCATGCAGCAAGCTCCCCTTTGCGTCCCAGATTTGGGGCTGGGACAGGTCAGTCACCCAGGGCCCAGCACCCCCAGAACCTGGTCTCCCCCCAGAGCCCAGCCCCTCAGGGACCAGGTCCCCAGCCTGGCTGCCCCTGGAGCCCCACAACACCCCTTGCCTAGCCCCCCAGAATCTGGCACTTCCAGAACCCAGTCCCTCAGATCCCAGCCCCACAGATTCCAGTCCAGTCCCCCGTCAACTTCCCCCCAAGGCCCAGCCCAGCACCTCAGAGTTCAGGCCCCTCAACCTGGCACCCAAGAGTCTGGTATTCCCATAGCTCAGGACCCCACTAGCGCAGCCCCCAAAAGTCTGGCACTGCTTGAGTCCATCGCCCCTTGCCTGATGCCCCAACCCAGGGCCCCCAGAGCCCAGCACCCTGACCTAGTCTCCCAATCCCACCTACCCTATAACTTCCCCTCAGGCACCACCCCCTGGAACCAGGGTCCTAACCTGTGTGCTGGCAGCCAATGGAAACAGGGCATGCAAATGAGCATGTGTGACCCAGGAATTGGCTGATCACACCAGGGCGGGGCCTCCTCCCTTGTCCCAGTCCAAACCTAGCCCTGGTGGTGGAAATCCCCCCTTTCTCAGCTCTGGAGGCCTGGAAGCAGGGGGATGGGCAGGCTGGCCTTTACATGACCTCCTGCTGACCCTCAGAGCCTAGGCCCCCACAGCCTGAATTAGGGGGCCAGGATTTGTGTGTTCCTGAGATCAGCGCTGACAACTCTGACTCCCAGATGGGAACACCAAGTTCAAAAGCAGGGTGGGGACAGCTCAAGGCTGGCCAGCCTCCCCTCCTGCTCCCTGTGTATGGGTACCTCCAGACCCTGTGCGTGCTGTCCCCCGACTCTCTGCACTCCCTCGCTATGATGTTTATCAGGACTTTGCCCTGCCAGGCTCTGTAGCACCGACTTCGTGAATGACAGTTCCAACCTGCTTGCCAGACCTGCTTCCCCCTCTGTGAACAGGAGGGTCTGGCCTCTGCCTCCCCGGTAGCTTCTGTGCCCTGCAACAAGCCCTGTAGTTCGCTGGGTCTCTGTTACCCCATCCACACAATGAGAAGGAGATTCTCTGGGGGTTCCCTACTCTTCCTGTGACTGTGGCATATTCTGGAAACTAGAGGCCTATTTCTAGATTTCTCATTTTCAGAAATGTACGTGAGAGGAGACCATGTCTGTAGGAAGCGATCAGCAACTTTGGGGGGTTCTCGTTGTGTTCACAGTCACTTTGCACCCCCACGGGACATCTTGTCAGCAAGACAGGACCCAGGTAGGCCCGGCCGGAGGCTCCCCCAGCTCCCACGGCACTAGCAGGGCTCCGTGACCAAAAAGCAGCCACAGGCGTGGGTGTTTTTCAAAAATGCGTAAGTGGAAAATACAGCGGGGTGAGGAGAGAACGAGTTTGGGCTGAGATCTAAGAGGAGGAAACGGGGAGGGGTCCATCGAGCCAGAACCAGGCTGCCACCGTGTGTCCTCAGCTGAGCCCCTCACCTCTCCGGGCCTTTGTCCCCGACGCCATAAGATGGGGTGATGGTGCCTTTCAGGGTGGAGGCGGTGAGGGTCAGAGGGACTCAGTACATAAGAGTGGAAGGACAGTTTTTTTTTGGGGGGGGGGCAGCTTCACCTTGGAGGGGTCTCCTAACACCTGCCGGGAACTCTCTTTGAGAGGAGACCCCATTCTACCAGTAGCTCTGTCTCCCCCAGGACAGTGCAGGGCATACAGTAGGTGCTCAATAAATTATACTTCAGTTGATGAATTTATACTTTATACAACATGACGAAATTATACTTCAGTTGATTTACCCCCATCCTGGCCCCTCCTAGGAAAGCAAAACAAACCCAAGGAGAAAAGGAAACTGGAAGAAAAAGTTAGAGCCTGCAAGGGAACATGTTGTGGGCAGACCCCTAAATTGTGGGAGCTGGGGTCCTACCCAGTGGACAGTGAGGTCCCCATCCCCAAGGCATGATGGGGACTCACTCGTTCTGGGGGCTAGCTGCCTGGAAACTGGCACATACAGGCTGACTTCTAACTTGTACTGAGCACCTACTGTGGGGAGGGGGCAGCTGGACCAGGGATCCCAGTGACCTTCACAAGCAGGGCCTCAGTCCCTGCCCTCATGGAGCCCCAGGCTGGTGGGAGATAGAGAAGAAAATAATCCTCAGCAGTGGAGGGGTCCCCTGTAGCTGGGGGGACTGGCGGTTGGGGAAGGTGAGGTGGCCACACTGAAGCACAGACATTGGCATGGTGGCATGTGCGAGGAAGAACGTTCCAGGCAGAAGGAAGCACAGAGGCGCAGCTCTGAGCAGGGAATGAGGTGATCGCAGTGGGAGAAGTGCCAGCCCCCTCTGTGTGCTGACCAGCGCGGTCCAAGCTCCGTTCAAGTGCCAGCACTGCCTCAGCATGCCACCTAGCCTCCAGGACAGCACATGGCTCTCGGGCCCAGGGTGTGAGCAGGGGCCAGGGGGCTGTGCGTGCGGTTCTTCCTTCTCACGTTCCAGACTTGTCCTCTCCACTTACTCTGTCCTGGCCCAGTGACCTCTGGGAATTCACATACAAGCCCGTGTTTGACAAGTCAGAGGGTTTGGCTCAAATCTGTAACGTCCATGCCCCACGGTGACTGTCATCACCATGGCTCTCATTCATCCTGTAGGGGTCAAGGTTGCTGGTTCTGAACGGAAATCCCAGACCTCCACTTGCTGGGTTCCCTGGGGCCAGTCACCGAAACCCCTGAACCTCGGACAGGGCCCTCCGAGGTTGTGAGGAACTCACTAGAGGCTGTATGGTCCATGCTTCTCACAGGCCTGGGGCTCGACCCAGTCCCACTGGGTATTCCTGAGCTGCAGGGCTTGCAGCCGGGCTGCAGGAAACCTCAGACCCTTCATTGAGAGCCTAGTGGGGCTAAACAGCAGCAGAACCTCGCCCAGGGCCATTCGTGGGACCAGTCAACTGGTCCGGCCTGCCTCCTGGACTTGCTGCGACCCCCCCAACATCCTCACCCCATCCGTGGTTGCAGAACCAGACCCCAGCAAGCCCTGTCCTCGTCTCCACATCTGGCAAATGGCCCGAGGCAGCGCCCCTGTAGAGGGCTGAGCACAGGGGTAGGGAGCTGTGTCTCTGAATCCCTGAGGAAAGGAACAGACACTTAATGGAGCCCTGCTTTGTGCTCCTTGGCACTGGGTGGCAGATTTTTTTTAACTGTAGTGAAATACACATAAAATTTATTGTCATTGTAACAATTTCAAATGTGTAATTCAGTGGCATTAAATACAGTCACAAGGTTGTGCAACGCCACTATCTACTTCCAGAAAGTTACCATCATCCCAACAGAAACTCTGTCCCCGTTGAACACTAAGTGCCCGCCCCTCCCCCAGCCCCCACAGCATCTATTCTACTTTCTGCCTGTGAATTTAAGGCTGTTGTTTTAACTCCCAGTTTCCAGTTGCGGTAACAAGCTCAGGGGACAAGGGCCCTGCCCTGTGGGATTTGAGCCTGGGTATCCCCCACCCCAGCTTCCTAGATGCTGGCCCTTGGCCCCATGGGGAGGTGGGGTGCTCTGGGCCAGGAGGTACAGTTTCAGGCCCTGCAGAGCCACCAACTCCTCATGGGAATGGAAAAGTACCTCAGTTTCCCCATCTGTACAGTGGGAGCAGAGTAGATTTGCTGCTTGGGACCTGGCCAAACCCAACAGGGGAAAAGGTCAGCCCAGAGGACCGGCTTCTTCTTCCCTCCCTGCAAGTCTTCCCGGTTCAGGTGTGCTCCTCACACAGAGCATGGGGCAGCCTGCAGGGTGTGGGGGCAGGACTCCATTACCTGGAAGGGGAAGCAAATGGGATCCTGAACCCGGGCCTCCTGGGGCCAGAGTTCCCGCTCCTCCCAGGGCCACGGCTCCTTGATAAAGTGGTTGAGGACAGGCCCTTCTCGGGGTGTCGGTAGCTCGGACCCAGTGTGGTAGTGCCCGAGAGCCAGATGCTTCCAAAGCGAGAGAGGAGAAATCTGGAGCTGAGGAGGGCTTGCTACCTGCCGGTCCCCCACATGGTCTTCTGCCCCCCTACCAGATGGCAGGGCCTGTTACACCGGAGCCCTGGCCCCTTCCAGGAGGCAGTCTGCGTCCATCCATCCAACTTGGGGGCTACCCGGTGACGGCTCCATTAGCCGCAGCCCCACTCCCATCTATCAGTCTTATCAGCTCATCTGGAGAGAGAATCTCTTTGGAGCCGATGGCACTCCATTTTCTCGGGCGCTATTTCCCTGTCTCCTCCCCGGGCTGCCTGCTGCTCTCCACTCTATGCCATGGCCTTGGCCGCCTCTGCCATGCACCCTGGCCTTGACCGCCACTATCACCCCATGCCGTGGCCTCTCCCCTTCACCTCCGCATCAGTCACACACCAGGGTCTTTGCCGCTCGGCCCCAAGTGGCCCACGAGTGGCCTGGCCCCTCTCCACCTGGCCCAGGCCACGTGGTCTGCACCTCCTCCCCCGGGAGTATTAGTAATCGGTCCTTGGAGTAAAACAATCTCGTGTAATCTATCAGCAGCTATCCGACCCATCGGAGGGTGGGGAGTGGCCAGGCCCAGAGATGGCGCCAACCTCTAGCGTTGATAAAGTTTCCAAGCTGAACGGAGATGAATGTTGAGTAAGTGCAGGCCGCACGATAGGATGTGGACTTGGCAGGCCCACAGCGCTGGCTGAAACCAATCTCTCCCCTATCAGCCAGGCTGGGCTTTCTCAGGCCCCGCATTTTCTTCCCACCTCCTCTGCCTCCCCTTTCTCTGCCTTGCCCCACCCGGACCCTGCCCCTAGGGACAGGGGTGGGGGACCTGCCCACTGGCCCTGCCTAGAGAAAGGGGGCAGGCTAGGGGCAGGGGAGGATCTTGATTGAGACCAAGCACATGGCATCCAGCTAGGGGCTGCCTGGAGGTGGCGGCCATCCACAACAGCTGGCCTCCCTTCAGTCCAGTGCCCACAGTCTTTGCTTAGTCTCCCAGGAGCTGAGAATAAGCCCTGGCCAGCTCCCTGGTGCTCTAGCCCCTCTGCCTGTCCACTCCACCATCCTCAGCTGCGGAGCCAGAATCCACCAACTCTGTCCTGCTTCCAGGGGTTTGCACGGACAGTTCCCTCCACCTGGAGCGGGCTTCCCTATTCACAGTCAGAGCTGAGATATCGCCTCCTCCTCGCTGGCCACCTCCACCCCCACCTGCTGTTCTCCATCCTGTACCATCTTAGCTCTTCCTAGTATCGGAGATGCGTGTCTACCCCTACCTACTCTAATGTTTACACGTCACCCACATGCACACACACACCCCATCTGAACCTGGTTGCTCAGGTTGAACTGGCAGGTGGCAGGTGCTCAGGAACCTGGTAGAAGGGGTTACAGTACTCTTGGGAATAGCCCACATCTGGGGAGTCTTCACCTCCTGCAAAGCCCCTTCCCATCCACTCCTTATAGCAGCACTCCGAGGTTAGTGTGGCGGTGCCCATTTGCCAGATGTGCAAACCAAGGCCTGGGCAGACTCTGTAGGCTCAGAGCCATGTGCCCCAGAGCCTGGCCCAGCCTCAGTTCTGCCTTGCCCTGAATAGCTGTGGTGAGTAGATAGCCCAAGGCCCAAGATGAGGGCAGGTATGGTGCTCTCTGCCTCAGTTTCCCATCTGTACAGAGGAACCAGCTTCCCTGCAGGCTGGTGTTGAGGAGGGTCCTGGCAGAGCTTCATAAACTGTCGAGGGCTATGCACTGGTGTCCCAGGGATCTGGGCCAGAGGGGCCACAGTTCCTGGGGAGGGGGGGGCCTGAGTGCCTGTCCCTGCATAACCCCTGGGAGGCAGGTGGACATCCCCATAGAGCACAGAGGGGCATGCTGGCCCAGGCCACACAGCGCGTAGCTGGTGGAGCCTGGGCCCTGGCCTCAGGGAACAGACCGTTGGCAGCTGGGGGAGGAGAGGCAGACAGATGGCGGTGACAAGGCGATCATGGAATGGACTCGGGAAAGAACTTGAGAGATAGGGAGGGTTTCTCCAGGCCCTTGTCTGTCTGTGACATGGGGTCAGGAAGGGAAACTGAGGCCAAGTGAGGGGAGACCAGGTGACAAAGCCACAGGCCTGGGGGTCTGCAGACCCGGGTCTCCTACCACCACCCCTATAGACAGAGACGATGGGTGGGGGAGTGCAGGAAACACCAGACACAGGAAAGGGGAGTAGGCGGCCGTGGGTCCACTCTTCTAGCGGTGAGCCCTTGGGCCAGTTTCTTTAACTTCCTTTTGCCTCAGTTTCCCCATCTGTAAAGTGGGGGTAACACTAAGTAGAGGAGTCAGGGATCAAAAGTGCTGCGTGATTAAATCCTTAGAACTGGGCCTGCTGCAGAGGCTGCTTTGACCCCTACTGCTGCCACCGCTGTCATTATTGCTGCCGGTGCTCACTCCTGCCCAGCAGGGGCCAGCCAGGAGATGCCCCAGCACTGCACGTGGCCCCTCCTGCTCTGTGAGGCCTCCAGAGGCACACGCGTGCAGGGAGTGACCAGACTCACCCTAGGCCCTCCACTGGGCCTGGCCCTCCGCTCTGGGGCAGTTAAGCCCCCTGAGTTCCGCCTGTTGGTTAAGGGACTGACCACAGGAGGAAGTGGTGGTGGCTGAGGGATGGGATATGGATGCAGGACCCCCCCACTGGGTGTTAGTGCCCTATCTCCCCAAATCTCCCTCCCAGCCTGGAGCCCCCATACCCGCCCAGGCCTCAGATACCCCAGGCAGGAAGGCCCGGCTTCCACAAGTAGGGGGAGGTGGCACACCCCTCATTCGGGACTCAGCCCCTGCCCATCCATCCACACGTGGGCTCAGACCCCAAGGCTCCCCTCTGGGGCTGAACAAAACCCCCCAAGGTCCTTCACTCCCCTGTCCCAGTCCTATCCTGTGGGGGCCCAGCAGCCCCCCCCCACACACCCAGCTCTGAGCCAGGTCATCTGTGAGCAGCCTGTTTCCCTCCCCATATCCATCACACAGTCACCTACTTAATGTACGCATTAAGCACCTACTATATGCCGGGTGCTGTTCCAGAG
The DNA here is from genome assembly GCA_039655065.1 of Glossophaga mutica. Classification (NCBI taxonomy): domain Eukaryota; kingdom Metazoa; phylum Chordata; class Mammalia; order Chiroptera; family Phyllostomidae; genus Glossophaga; species Glossophaga mutica. The sequence goes on from CM077315.1 coordinate 31,358,657, forward strand.
CAGGGCACTAGCACAGGCTGTGGGCCACGGCAAGGGAGCCATGGGGGTGCTGAGCAGAGGAGGGTGGGTCAAGGAGTAGAGGGTTCTGGTGCACATCACCCATAGTCCTGAGTGCAACGGGAGATCGAGTGTAGACAACCACGCACCACAGAACGCAGCCTTAGAATCTGTGCGACAGTCCCTGGAGGAAGGAGAGGGGAAGCTGACCACTGGGTGATCAGGGAGGGTGAGGCCTTAGGAGGAGGGGGTGGCCGCAGGGTGAGGGCCACAAGGTGAGGGGGCCAAAGGCCTTGGACGGGGTCCTCCTGCCCTAGAAGCTGCACAGATAAAGAGTGGGTCTCATTTCCTGGGCTGGGGCTCTTGGTCACAGCGGCCTCCCGGCATAGTGGAGACACATGGACAAGATATCCACGTGAGCATGGTTACTGGTCTTTACCTGTGTCCCACCCACCATCTGCTGAGGGGGAGGTTCGTTTTGTTCTCAGCATCCCGGCCTCCCTCCATACCCTTCCAGTGAGGCCTGACGGTCGCCAGCCCAGCTGTCAGACCTATAGGGAGTCTGAAAGTGAGTGTGAGGAGAAGGGACCTGGGGGAAGGGAGAGGGAAGTTGGGACAAAGAACGTTCAAGTGCGGGAAGGGAGGGCAAAGGCCCAAGGACCTGGCTCATGGCTGGGTGTAGGGCCCCAAGTGAGAGGCACTGGCTGGCTGGGAGCGTGGGAGAGTTGACAAGGAAAGATGCTAGTTCCTTCGCATGAGACTGAGTCACAGGGGGCCCTGGGTTTTATTTGGGTACATATGACTGTCCGTCCCATCTTTCAATAAACACGCCTTAAAAGGATGAATTTTTATTGTATGTGAATTATATCTCCCTAGGATCTTTTTAATTTGTTAGAAGCTGGAGTCGGCCCCAGTGGCCCTTGTCCATTGGAGCATGGTTCTGTGTTCCCAGAGAGCGTGGGGCTCCTGCCTGGCACTCCTAGGCACTGCAAGTTTGTGCTTGATGCTGAGAGCATCTCTTTGCCCTTGGATGGCTCAGGGTGTGTTGTAATGGCAGCTAGCCACCCTCCTCCTGCCTGGCTAACTTGGGACAGTCACGCTTACCAGCACCTCCAGGCTCAGCCTGGAGGCCTGTTGAGCTGTGCAGCTCATGGCCTGGCACATATACACAGCAGCTGGGATGGGGACACCAAGACCTGAGAGGTGCAAAGGTCTAGGACTCAGATGTCTGCACCTCTGGAAGAGGAGCGAGTTCCCCATTGCAGGATGCATTCAGTCAGCATCTGGCTGACCTTGGTGGAGAAGCAGAGTCAAGCTGCTCGGTCCACATGTCTCCTCTGCCCCAGCCCCACTCATGCAGTTGGGGTAGGGTGGGCACAGGACCAGTTTGGGAGAGCATCCGGTCCCAGGTACCCAGAACAGAGAGAGGTTCAGACGCTCACTCTGCCCTTGGAGGAGCAGGCTGCCCGCTCAAATAAGCCAAGATTATCTTGCCAACATCCTCTTTGTGGTCGCCCTAGCTGTCATCGGGACTGATCCTGGGCTGATGACAGCCACTGGCAGGCCACAGCAGGGGCCTATGGGCCCCTCCTCGTTCACACCTCTTTAGGCTCCAGAAACCCCTCTGCACCCACTGGGACACTCTTCCTCACAGCCATTGATGCAGTCCTTGAATCCTGGGCACCCCCATTAGGGCTACTGGGGCAGTGCCTTCCTTGAAACTGTCTGCAGGTGGGTCACCCTTCCTCCTTCTGGGCACTGGGGACCAGAGGGAACATCAGCTGACCAGCTGCTCCCACTCTGCACTCCCCGGAGAATTGCACAAATGATTTGCAAATAAATGCGAAGCTCCGTGGACACCCAGACTGTGGGAGGAAGAGTTTGCTGAGGGGTGAGAAGGCCTTAACCTCGCAGAGACAGGGTGAGAGAGTGTCTTGGCAGAAGGACAGCATGAGCTGAGGAGGCCCTGTGGCTGGAGGGCCAGAGCAGCGGAAGAGGTTTGGTTGATCCTGGGGGTGAGGGTGGAGCAGGGAAGAGCTAGGGCCCAAGAGGCGCGCCTGCCAATGGCCAAGACCCTGTGCTGGCAGTGATGCAGAGAAGCGGGCAGCCTCAGCTACTTTTAGGGGGTGGGGGACAGGAGACGGACTTACTGAGATTGCCAGGCTCCCTGTGACATCTGTGTCGGCCCTCAGCGTCCTGGTGGGACATGGGCATGAGAGGACCTGCCGAAAGGGGCAGTCGGTGCCAGGGCGTGCCTGGGTGTCCAGGAAGCACCCCCCCACAGAGCTCCATCTTCCTCCTGTGGGTGCCTGTACCCCTCCAGGGAGCCCCTGCCACGCTGCTGCTGTGAGCTCCCAGGAGGCAGCGGTCCGGAAACCAGCCTTTGTTCATGTTAGAGAAGCTGTTGAAGAAGTTCTGGTTAAGTGGACACTTTTCCCAGGCCTTGTAACTTCCTAGAACCTACCCTCTATGCCTACCCACGAGGGCCCCTTTCCTATCAGAAGCCCTACGGAGCATGCCCCTGCCCCTGTGGGTAGCACAAGCCAACCTCACGAGCCCCCTGACTGCCTGGGGCCTCTCCGCTGGGGGCCCTGGCCACACCCTGCCTTCACCAGAGCCCCATATGCTGGACTCCTGCCTGCTTCGGGCTTGGTCCTGACCCTGCCCTGGCCCTATCCACTTCCCTCTTCTAACCTGTTTCCCTCCATCCACCTGGGCCTGGAAAGCAGCTCACCACTTGTCAGAATCGTGCATTGAGTACATGGTACTTAGCCATGAGGGGCCTGGGCAGTGAGTGAAGGCTGCAGGGAGCAGGGTGCAGCTAACAGGCAGGCGCTGGGCCAGCCAGCTGCCCCTGCACGCTGTGTCTGTCACACACAAGCTGGATCCAAGACCTCCTGTCTGATGAGGGGTTTAATAAGAGCATCCAGTCGCGCTCAACAGGACCCGAGGGAGGGGGAGCTTCACCAGAGGTCATGCTGCTTCCTGCCTAGAGGTCAAGCTTCAGACCCAACTGTCTGCTGGGCCCCAAAATGACCAGGTCCCTGTCACCCTGAGCTCCCACAGCACAGCTCCCTCAGGGAGAACAGGGCTGTCCCCACCACCTCTGTGTCACCACCGTGGCCTGAGCTGCCCGCTGCCCAGCGGTGGGAAAGTCTGAATCTGTTGCTATTTTCTCTCTGTTATCGGGGCCTTATCTGGCCACTGTGCCACCCAGAGGCCAGGGTCTCACTCCTGGCAGCACTGAGCCCCCTCCCTCCCCTCGCTGCCCAGAGCCAGTAAGGCAGGAGGCCAGGCCTTCTGCCAGTCTTGGGGGAGGTCTCCCTCTCCTACCTGCACCCCCCTCCCCAGGCCCCAGCCCCTCGGCACCCCTAGCCCTGTCACCTCCATCCTCACCCCTAGAGGGCCAGGGGGCACTTCCGTGGAGAGTTGAAATAACAACACTTGTAATAACAACCACAAGTCTGCGCCCGGTACCCGCGGGCACCACCTCGCCTGAACCCTGACCGCAGCCCATGGCAGAAGGCTGCTTCTCCCAGGCTTTCAGTGAGGACACCAGACTCAGGGAGGCAGGGCCTGCACACAGTCACCGGCCTCGACGTGCCCCTGCTCCTTCTGCCTGCAACTCGTTTTCCTGGCCCTGTTTGCAGGCAGCCTCCTTTTGTCCGCTTCTAGGTCTCCACTCATTTGTTGCCTCAGCCAAGAAGGCTTCCCTGCCTGGCACCCCCTCCTCTGTGCCAGCGGCCACACTTGCATTTTTTATGTTTCTTTCATGGGGTTGCATCTTAGTTGCTGCAGGGTCTCCCGTGCCGGGGGGTCTGGCACTCAGTGGGCTCAGGAAAGCTTTGATGAGTGAATGAATAAGGCAGTGAAAAGCTGAGCTAGTGCGTGCGTGAGTGAGTGAACAATGGTTGAGAAGGAACTGTCAGAGCCTGGCTCCGCCTGTACCCCAGGGTCTCCCTGGTGCCCCTCTCCCAGCTCTGCACCTCCCCGGACAGGCCAGGATACTGGTGGGTGAGGAGCAGGGCGCATAACCCGCCAGTGTCCACCTGGCCCCCAGGCCAGTGGGCCTGTATTCAAAATCTCGCCCTGACGCAGGAAGGCGACCTGGGCAGGTGCCTGACCCTGTTTGCTTTCTCATGAGTCGGGACTGCAGAGGGTCTCCCCAGACAGGCGTGAAGGACCCACACAATGGGCAGGCGGGAGGGAACGGTCCGCACCTGTGGTCACGCTCCAGTCCGGTCAGGGCTCACCAGGACTTCACCCTGGTTCTTTCACGTTTCCGGTGGCCTGGCAGGGGATGGTCAGCGTTGCCCACCTTCAACACAGGTACAGTCTTCAGGGATGGGGGAGCTCTGGCCAGTGCTTCAGGCCACCTCCATCTGCTCCCACCTGGAGGACCCACCTGAGGTCTGATGTCCGGGGGCATTTTGTCCCCTCAGCTCTTGCTTTCTTCAAGGCAGTTATTCAAAAGGACCCCCCCCCAGCTGCCTTGCCATCAAAGCCAGGAGGGGGTCATTAATCGCCCCTGCTTCGGGAATTGGAAGGAGTTGGGATCATCCCGCCACACAGAGCCTGTCTCCGTAATTCAGTTTTAAAGCATGAAAAAAGAGAGTTGATGAAATTCCGCTATCAGCGCTGAGCCAATATGCAAAATATCTCACCCCCAATCAAATAGCTATTATGTTTTCATTTCCATTTCAGCATCCAGCTTAATGAGCAGGAGACAGATCGTCCGCGTGGCATCTGCTCACCATGATAACCGAGGGGCTCTGGGCAGCGGGGGCCATGCCCAGTACTGCCTTGGCCAGTGGTGACCTCTGTCATCCCCCATGGGCTCCCCCCAGACAGATGCTTAGCTTTGGGCATTGGCCTCTTGACCCTACCGGGTATGGGGCCAGCCTCGCCCTCCCTCCAGCTCATTTGCAGGTTGAGGAGAGGCATGGGGCCACACCTGGTGCAGAGAAGGGCCATGGCCGGAGCCACTGTCTGGAAGCGTGGCTAATTGGAGGAAGCTCCTTCCCTACCTACCCCCCACCACTCCTTTCCCACCCAGGCCCATGAACAGGTCAGTTCACTTTGTTGGGCCTCAGTTCACTCATCTGCAAAGTGGGCATGACTCACGCTTCCATTTTGGGAGGTGCATTGGCCCATCGTGACCGTCATCAGGGCCCTGCCGCCCCCGACCACTCCATCCCCATCACCCTCCCACTGTCCTCTGCCACCCCTCCTGTTGCGGTGGTATTGTGAGCCCCTCCCCACACACACCTTCCCCACTGGCCCTGCAGCCCTGGCTACAGGGTGATGGGGGGCACGAAGGACATTCATAAAATGAGCACAGGGTATACTTAATCATAAGCACGTCCCCCCCACCATTTCCCAGGCCCTGCTGCCGGTGGGTGGTAGTAGCTAACGGTGATGACAGTTGATGTTTGGGGCACACGTACTATGTGCCATCCCTGAGAGCTAAGCTCGGATACAGGTGTTGCCACGTTTCATCCTGTAAGGTGGGAGCTGTGTGGTTACTGAGCACAGAAAGGTGGAGTGACTTATCTGAGGTCACACAGCAAGGATACCTCCTGCCTGGCCCGTGGGTTGGCCTGGCTCAGCTGTTGGGGTCTCTGGGCAGAGAGGGTCCCACAGGGGCCAGCCGGGTTCTTTCCTAGCACAGGGTACCCAGGAAACACAGCATCACAGCAGTCACCATGGCCAGCTGAGAAGCCTTCCTCCCAGAGCCCCGGGTGGAACCAGGGTGGTCACTGGGCCTTAAGCGGGGGCCATGTGGCACACTCTCTGTGCACCAAGGTGGGTGTGGGGTGGAATTTGCCATGCTGCATCCTGGTTATGGGCTTGTAGCGATTTGCTGGTTGGCAGTTGTCTCCTGTATTATCAGAGCTGTTTTAATTGTGCTGGAACTGAATTAGTGACATTAGAATAAATTGCCTCAGCCGGCAGCCTCTTTCTTCACGCTCATTGTCACGCTTTTGTGCAGCGCGGACGCCTTTGTTCTCCTGTAAATGGACCCAACAGGAGCTCAGGGCCTCCCTGGGTGGCTGAGGCCCACCTGGATGAAGCACCAAGAGTGGGGGCTCATGTCCCTGGGGTCCTGGCAGGTGTGGGGAGGGGAGTGTCAGCCCCACCCCAATGCTCTGGTCCCTGCATTCCCTGAAAGCAGGTGGCTTCATACCCATTTTCTAGAGCAGGCAACCGAGGCCCTGAAATCCAATGGCCCATTCAGCAGCAGGGGCTGCAGTTCCTGGGCAATCCCTCTAGCTCTGAATGAGCCACAGAAGGCACCACGGCTTCTGGAAAAGGGCCAGCAAGGGGGCTGACTTTAGGACTGCGTGCTGGCCACAGTGGTGGGCAGTGCCCACTCAGGGCCGACACCGTGGGAGAGGGATGAGACTGGCCTCCACTGCATCCAGTGCTCTCCTGCCCAGGTGAGTGTTGAGGGAGGTTACGGCAGGTCAGGCCTCCCACCTGTCCCAGGGGCACAAGTCCGACCGGTCTGGGATGTGCCCAGCCCAACACAGAGCCTGCCTGTGTGGGCACTTGGACGAGAGCACGGAGGCTTAGCCTAGGGCTGGTTCTGTGTGGTCCGAGTAATTACAGCGCTGAGGTGTCCTGAGGAGGCTGTGGAGGCAGGAGCTAATTCCAGAGGGCTGCTGCTGGGAAATGACCCTGCCGTCCTGCATGGACCCTCTGTTGGCCTCCAGGGTTAGGATCCACCTGCCCCCCAACCCCCACCCACCCTTGCCTCTAGGTCGGCCCTACTCTCCCCTTAGTTTTGACTACCCCCTCCTCCTTCCTCTACCATACAGAGGCCTGTCCGGATTCCGGGCCTTCGCACAAACCACTTCCTCTGCCCTCTTCTCAGCCATCAGCCTCATGCCAACATTGTCCCCTCTGAGATCCACTGGTACCATCTTTGCCTGTTGTTGTTCTCCCTCGCCTCCCTCACTCACCGCGCATTTATAATTTTCTCCTGTTCCGGTTTGGCGCCTGTCTCTTGACTGACTATCTCTCTGCTGGTCTGGAAGTCCCCACAGAGTCCAGCGGTCCCAACACCTCCACTTCCTAGAACAGCGTCTGCCCTCAGATGTCCTCGGAAGGCAGGGAAGGCATCCACCCCACCAGAGACAACTCAGTTTTCAGGACGTGGTGGGCCCTCACCCACCTGTGGTCAGAGAGGCGCGCTGAAATGCAAAGAGAGAACCAGCTCTGCACCTCCCTGCTGCATGTGAATGGCTAGATTTTGAAAGGAAGCCTGGGAATTCGGCACCACATTCCATCGTAGCCTCGCGGGTCTCCCTGACCCTCTGCCCTGAGCCAGCTCCTGTGGCCCATGCTGGACGCTGGCAGGTGGCACAGTTGATACTTGCTGGGCAGTCACTGAAGCATCAGCAGGACCTATCTGCCTTCACCAGCTAGCTGCCCAACCCCTTCCTCCCCTGGAAAGCCCTGGCAAAGCTGGAGGGTAAGGGCACCAGAAAGGAGAACACTAGCGATTTGGTGAGGAGCCCCCTGAAACTGGACACGTTTCAGTCCCTCTCTGTGTTTTTCTGGGGAGAAAGTACTGGATTTCTTCAGATTCCCAGAGGGGTCGTGGCGTACAAAAGGTCAGAAGCCACCGGCCACTGAGGTGTGAATCCCGAACAAGTCTCCCGCTGCGGCTGCTTGCTTGCCTCTAGGGACCAGGAGCTCAGTGGCCCTTGGGAAGTGGCCGTTCCCTTCTTTCCTGCTCAGGCCTTCCTGCCGGCGCCTTCTGCTCCTGTTGAAGCAAGCCCCACTGTGCTCCTTCAGGCCCCTCCAACGTGGGAATTCACAGATGTTGCCACGTCCTCTAGACTTTTCTTCTTGCTTATTGTCCTCAGCAGCAAGAGGGCCAGGATGCTTCAGGCTCAGTTCCCTGGGCCCGGAAACCCCTCCCCAGCCCCATGGCTGCGGTTCGTGAGTCAGGACCCTCCCCGCTGCCACACCTGGGTGACGAGTGGCATCTCCCTGAGGATGGGCGGGAGGGGGCAGGGCAGGTGGCTGCAGAGAGAGAACCTGGGAGGTACAGTAAATCCTCACTTAAGGTCACTTATAGGTTCTGTGACTCTAAGTGTGATGGAACCAAGTTTCCCCAGGCTAAGTAATGCAAAGCCAGAGTTAGGTTGCCACAGCATCTCATCAACATCATAAGTAAATAATGTTATTCAAGAACCTGATGTTCATCCTTGATTTTTTTTAAAAAAGTGCCCTTCCTGTGAACGAGGAGGCTGCGCACGTGTGGGGGAAAGGGGCGTATGGGGAATCTCTGTACTTTCCTCTCAATTTTGTTGAAAACCAAAAACTTCTCTCTAAAAATAAAAAGACAACTTAAAAAAAAAAAAGAACCCATGATTGGGACAGGAGGCAGCGCGCCCCAGAACCTTCCTTGGGGCCCAGGCTGAGACACAGACAGAAGGGGTTTAGGCGGTCTGGGGAGCAGAACGAGGAGGGGCACCTGCTCACCAGTGTCCTCTCTGCCCACTGGCGCCACCTGTCTGACCTCGGAACAGGCAAATGCTGCAACCCTGGCCTGCACTCAGGGGCCCTGCGGGGTCCAGCTGCGACGCCCTCCCTGGGCTGGGCTAGGTCAGATCCCCTGGATTCTCACCTGCCTTCTCACCTGTAAGGTGGGCTCCCTGGAGCTCCCCCTGTAAAAGCCCCTTGGAATTAGGGGGCCCCAGGCCTGTGGCACTCTAGCCCCCAGAGGACTGCAGCTACTGTGTGCCCACCTGAATCCCATCAGCTATTTACCCTTTCAATCGGATTCTCTGAGCGCCTCGTTTGCTAGCTGCTGGAGCCCACACTCACGAAGCTCTCAGACTTTGGAACCTGAGTGTGGGCTGCTTCCTGGAGGAGAGGTCCCGGGCAGAGGAAACAGCTATGCAAGGCCTAGGAGATGTTTGCCCGCCGAGGCTGCAGGTGTACCCTGGGGCCCTGAAGTGCGTACCTGCGGGACATGGAAGGCCATGGCGGTCACATAACCTCCAGGGTCTCCCTGACCCACAGGAGTCCACATAGCTGCCCCCATGGTTTGGAGCAGAGCAGCGGGGAGAGCCTGGGTCCATTGTCCTGGCAAGAGTGGTTCACTGGGCCAGCACAGGCTGTAGAGCAGGTGAGGTGGGGCAGGAAGGCCAGTGACCCCCAGTGTTGGAATTGTTGCAGGGGCCAGGTCGATATGGGGTGAAGTTTCTATATGAAGTCTTGGGGAAACCAGAGGGAGTCCCCACATTGATGGCTGGTCCCTCATGGCATTTGACCCCATGGGGTGGCCAGGGTATGCGATGAGGAGTCAGCAGCTCATGATTCCCTTTGGGGTATGTCTGCAGGTTCCCTTGGAGACATGGAGGCTGGAGAAGAGGCCCAGGCCATAGGCATCAGCCTCCCAGAGCCGGAGGCAGCAGCACCCGAGCCCAAGGCCAAGGCAGAGCCCAAGCCACCGAGCCCTTCTATTCCAGGTGAGTTAGGCAGTGGGTATAGCACGCTGGGATCTGGCACCTGGAGCCACCCCGCACCTTTTCACCTTCTCGCCTATGACTTCATGGGAGCCAGTCCCTCTGGGTTTCCACACTTGGGAAGTAGCATTGAGCTTGGTGTGTCTGGGGGCTAACTGTGCCTGGTAGGGCCAGGAGAAACCTGGGTGGCTCTCAGCAGGGGGCCTGATCACAGGGCTAGGGGGTAGGGGTAGCTGGGGAGAGGAGGCGTGCACACCTGCAGCAGGAGAGTCTCAGAAATCTAGCCTTTTGTGCAGATGGGGGAGGTCTAGTCTAGGGCTGGATAGCGAGTCATAGGGGCCACTGAGTGACCTTGGGAAAGCTGTACCCCCTCCCAGCCTCAGTGTACCCTCTATAAAATTGGGCAGCAAGCCCTCACCCGGCTATGGAACCTACTTCAGCACACGCGGTGCTCAGCACATAGCAGGTTCTCCTATTAGGGCCTGCCACCCCATTTGCTAGGTGCTTAGGGTCACACAGCCTAAGCACCTGAGCAGGGTTCTGACCCCCAGGTCTAGAGTCACACTGATCCCCCTGTCTCTCCACCTGCTCCCCACCCCACCCCAGGCACCGGAATCTCTTCTTGGGCCCTCCTGGTGGCAGTCTCCCCAGTGGAGGTAGGATGAATTTCTCCAGCTGAGAACAAGTCTTGGAAGGAGACGCAGCCCTCCACTCAGGGGTGGACTGACCTGACAGCAGGAGGCCTGCTCAGAACAGGTCCCCAGTGGGGCCTCAAGCTGGGGCAGCCTGTTGGACTAGCAGTACCCCCCAGACATCCCAGGAGACCCCTCGTAGGAGGGACCTTACCAAGGCAGAAGCACTGGGGGAGGTCAGCACCCTCACCCATTTTCTAGATGAAGAAACTGAGGATGGAAAGCTTGTGGTAGGAGGACAGGGGGGTGAGCCCCGGCTCCCTCTCCCCGGCCTCCCTGGATTCCCCACCATGGCCATGGCTGGCAGTTTATTCCCGTTCTCATTCTTTGCCACAGTGCACACCCCGGCTAAGTTGCCCCAGGCCATGGTCTGATGGAGCAGACAGCCACAAACTGGACCATTTGGGAGGGTGGTAAGTGGGTGGGCATGGAGGGAGGAGAGATGTGGGGTGGGGGGGCAACACTGAACAGAGACCCAAAGGGCGCATAGAGCCACCCATGCTGCCAGTGCCCAGGGACGGGTATACGAGGCCGAGCAAAGGCCCTGAGGTGGGATGGAGTAGACGGCAGGAGAGCTACACAGGGGAAGGGGGGCCTAGAAGCTGAGGAGGGGAAGGGGGCAGGCAGATACCCCAGACAGACCTTAGTCCCTGGCAGGGAGGTTCCTTCTCATTGCGGACGCCCTACCCCCAGCATTTCCCAGTCTCAGCATCAGGGTCTCCCCCAGAATGACTACAGGCCCAGGAGCCCAACAAGCCTCATCCTCTGAGACCTGCTGGCCTCTGCATCACTTTCCCAGCAGCAGGCCCATTGGTATCACCAGGGCTATACAGTGAGAGGAGGCTGGGCCAATGGGAGTCGAACCCTAGGGCCAGGGTTCCCATCACCCTCAGCTCACCAGATACCGCCAGACCATGTGAAGGGATCACGCACCTGGCCTCTGGTTCATTATCATCTCTGCCATCATCATCATCATCATCATCATCATCTCATATTGCTTAGTGGAGCATCAGCCTCCCTCCACAAGCTGATCCCCAGCCCATGTTCCTGCCCTTCCTGAGCCTCTGTTTCCAAATCTGTAACTGGCCATGAGCCCCTCAAGGGGGCCGAGGGTCTGAGGGCATGTGTGAGGGGCCCCTCGTCACCATCACCATTACTATTAGATGCCGTGCACTAATGGGGAGGCCTTGCGGGGGCCTTGATCTGCCAAAGGGCGAGCGGCTTGTCACTGGTGGACTTTGCCCCAGTGGCTTTCCTAGGGTGCCAGAGCTGCTTATCTGATCTGGGAACTGGGGCTGCGTGGGGGTGGGGTGGGGAAGGAGCTGGAAAAAACAGCCGGGGTTGCACCTGGCACAGGCCGTGGTGATAACGTGGCGATGGGCGAGATAAGGCAGCGGGAGCAATATCTGCCTCTCGGGCGGGCCCAGCACAGCTCCCTCTCAGTGGCTGGAGCTCAAATGCCAGCCACGTTGATTTATAGCCAAAAATAATAGGACTTTTATACCATGTGATTGATTTATTTGATGTTAATCATGGCCCTTATCTCGGGTATTAATAATCTGCCGGCACGTGACGTCACCAAGCGGGGGGGCTTTTATGGGAGCTCATCGATTGGGGGCTGAGGTGGTTATCAGGCTGGCAGGGAAGGCAAATATGCCCTTTGGGCTGGAATTGGATGCAGGGCCTGCTGGAGAGGCCCCCAGCTGCCCCAGGAGGAGACCAGGAGGCGGAGCCCACACTTATGTCTGGCCTGGGCGGGCCCCTGGCCTGGGCGTGCCTGGTAGGGCATCCTGCACTCTAATTATTAACAGCAGCTGGAATAGCAATTATTATTGCTACAATTAATGAGGGGGATGAGAGATTTTAAAGGCGAAGGGGAAAAGTAAGATGTCTGATCCTCCCCAGTTAGAACAAGCCTGGGGGTGGGTGACCTTCGGCACACGCTCGTCCACCTGGGCCTCAGTGTCCTTCCTGGCCACAGCGTGGGGCAAGTGGTCAGGCAGCTTAGTGCCCAGAGCTTGGCAGGGCCTGATGGTGTTCTCCTCTCTGCAGAAGCTAATCCCCTGCCCCCACCACCAGCACCGCACCCCACATCTCCTGGAGGCCCCAAGGAAACGGAGGGACAGGAGCCAGAGATGAGTCTGGAGGAGGAAGCCAGCAGCTCCTGGAGCGGGCCAGGTAACCATGTCTGCGGTCATGTCCAGCAGCATTGCCTGTCAGGACGGCCCCAGGGCTCAGTCCTCTGGGAGTCCTGGGACCTGACCACTCTGATGGCTTGAGTGGGACAGGCCTGGCCTGCTGGTTGGAGAGGTTGGTGGCAACCCATCAGGCCCGGGCCTCTGCCTATTCCAAAGTCCAGCCTGCCTGTGGGGCCAGCGGTATCACTGGAGACAAGCACCGAGCCTTGCTGATGCTCAGAGCTGAATTCCAGGCAGACGGAAGTGTCCTGAGGATTCCCAGGAGGCTGAGTCTGGTCTGGCTGGGAAACAGGAGCAGGCGGTGCAAGCAGGAAAAGGCGTCCCAGGAGGCGGAAACAGCCAGGGCAAAGAGGGAGGTGGGTGCCTGTGGAGGACCTTCCCAGCTGGGCTAGGGATTTAGAGCCATACAGGTACTCAGGTTTGTACAGAGTAGCCCTCCCTGCCCCTGCCCCTGCCCCTGCCCCTGCCCCTGCGGTGGCTGCAGGCTCCTGGGAGGCGGGAGGTGGCTATAGACTGCCTGGCCCTGGACCATAGCAAGTATCTTTGAGGGTGGTCTTGGGCCAATCATCATACCCACCTCTAATGTGCAACTGGAATTCGGAATTTGGAGGTCCCGCCATAGCTGTTCTCTCTGGGACCCCCAACTCCGCTCATTTGTGAAGAGAAGGAAGAATGTTGGTTGTCTCTGTGGTTCCTCAGTTCAAGGACCCGGGATGGCATGCGAGAAGGTTTGGCAGGACTGCATCTGCAGGCTCAGGTACAGCTTGCCATGGAGGACTGTTACATGGGAGCTGGGGTGAAGGAGGGAGAGCGTGGTCCTTGGTGACTAGAAGGATGGAAAGGAGACAGCGTACTCATGCCAGGCACATTTGTGGATGCAGCACGCATTTATTGAGCCCCTGCTGTGTACCAGACACCTGTGAGCACACTCCCCAGGGAGCATATGCACAGATGGGTGTAATAATACGAGTGAGGCTCATGACCAGTGGGAAGAAGGTACGTGGTGAGGGCTTCACCTTGCTGGGGTGTGGGGAAGTCTCCGCCAAGGCAGAGGGGCACAGAGCGACCAAGGGGCCTGTCCAAGATCACCAGGTGGGAAGTGGCAGCGCCAGGTTTGGACCCACTACCTGGCTCCAGAGTCAGCCATGAGTTTGTGAGTGCCAGCTTAAGCTGTCACCCCAGGTGGCGCCTGTCCGCCCCCGGAGCATTGGTGCCATCGTCCCCATTTCACACACAGAGAAACAGAGGCCCCTGGAGATCAGAACCTGACCCCAGGCGGGGGCTGGGGTACACCCAGGAGCTTCCTGTGCTATTTGCATCCTTGGGGGCCGAGGGGCTCCCTATCAGTTCCCACAGATATGAAGTGGGCAGCGATGGGCCGATAAGCGGCCGCTGGCCAACCGCCATGGTGGCCACCCCCTATCAGGCCCCAAGCAGGCCACACTTATCACCCGGCTGGGGAAGCCAGAGAGGCCCAGTGGGCTCTTATCTGGCAGGGGCCGCCTGTGCCAGCCATGGGGCAGCAGGGCTTCGTCAGGGCCCAGCTGGGTTGGTGTCCCCAGGGGCACTGCCCAGCAGTGACCGCCTGGAGGTTAGGGGTGCAGCCAGTGCCTGGACGCCTGCACCTGCAAGTCCTGGTGCCCCTTGCAAGTCCTGGGCCCTCTCTCGTTCTCTGTTCCTCTGAACCCCCTCCCCGTTGATGTGTGAGCATCTCTGTCTGCCCCTGTTTCTTGATCCCCAGCCAGAAGTTAGTCCCCGCACCTCAAATATGAGGGAAAATGCAGCCAATACCCTCACTAGCAGCAAGCTTGGGGGCATCAGCCACCTGTCCCCTCTGAGATGGGGGTGGCAGCTTGGACCACAGTGCACCCTACACCGTCTGGCTTTGGGCAAGTGACTGGGCCCGAGCCTTGGTTTCCCATCTGGCCTGCATGAGGGTGGAAGCTGGTGGCCTCGCAGAGCCCAGGGCTCGGCACACCTGCTGCAGCCCATGCTGGCTGCCATCTGCTGGTTGGGACCCAGGTGACAGCAGCCTAGGGGAGAGCATGGGCCTCAGGGCCCCTCTGCAGCTGCACGGTGGGGGCGCCGCGGTTGCTCTGCTTCCAGCGGTCAGGGCCCTGAGCAGACTGCCAGAAGAACCCCCAGGAGGCAGCCCGTGGCACTGGGCAGAAGGGAGGCCTCCCGCCCCTCTCCTCCCGGGAGGATCTCCACACACACTGCAAACACCAGTGAGGTCCCCTTTCCCATCCGATCATCTGCAGGCCCCATCAGCGCCCTGTCCTAGTTTCCTCCCACCGCTGGCTGATACCTGGTGACTCCAGAGCACCAAAATCAGGCTGAGGAGGAGTTCAGGGTGTTTGTTTTCATTTTCTAAAGTTACGCGAGCTGTATCAGCAGCTGGCAGCTTGCTGGGACCCCCAAACTGTCTGAGAGCAGCAGCACAGACCCCAAGACAGCCTGCCCAGCCTGGGTCTAAACTTTGCAGAGTAACTATGGGCAGGCCGCCTGTCCTCTCTGGGCCTCAGTTTCCTCATGTGTCCAAGAAAGCCAAGGAAATTGGTGGCCACTTAAGGGCGCTGTGAGGAGGGAGCCGGGCCTGGTTGCAGAGCCAGCCCCACGCCTCCCTGTCAGGCTCGGGGCTGTCATCCGTGCCTGGCGGTGGCTCGGGCTCAACGGGAGGATCCACGGTCTGAGACAGCCAGAACTCCACTCTCGGGCCAGCCGAGCTGCGTGGCCGTGGAGCAGGGAGCAGCACCTTGTGCTCCCCTACGGGTGGTGGTCGTCTCGGGCCCGCAGGTGCCACACCCACCTCTCACCCAGATGCCTTGGCTGGCCCAGAGCCAGATCTCCTGTCGGTCAGAGCCCAGGGTCCCAGCTGGGTTTGAGGCCCAGCTCTGCAGTAACGCCACAATGTGGCCTCTGCGTTGTCACCTCCTCCCCTGAGCCACCAGGGGTAGGAGGGGGCTGGAGCAGAGGTGCCCCGAATGAGTGTTGGAGGAAGGCTGGTTGTGCCAGGAATGTTCACCCTCACGGGACTCAGGCAACTCCAGCATGCACTGTGGGGTGTGTGGGGAGTACAGGGTCCTAGGGAGTGACCCGGGGTCCCAGCAGAGCAGGCAGGGCTGAGAGCATGTGGGAGGGGAGGGTGCCAGGCAGAGGGCACAGCCCATGCAAAGGCTCAGAGGTGGGATCAGGGACCAGCAAGGAGGCCCTAGGGCCTGAGGGGAAGAAGCGTCAGGGAGGGGTCAGGTGGGTGGGGCCTGGTCCCTAGGGAGAGGGGGTGGGGGTGGGATCTGAGCAGAGTGGGGGTCCCTCTCTGCCTCGGGAAAGTGGGCCGGTAGACAAGAGCAGAGCAGGGGACCCATCCCGGCCTCTATGGGGAGGGCGTCACAGCCCACAGTGGGGAGGGCAACCCCAGAGCTTGAGAAGAGGACGTTGACCTGGCGCTGCCCTGGCCGGAGCCTTCAGCCCAGCTGGAAGGGAAAGGGCGCGGGCAGCAGGAAGAGGGAGAACTCAGTAGTTTTATCTTTGAAATGACCTTGTTTTCTGGAGAAGCTGGCTGTTTAAAATTCTGATATGCAAATGGATGCCAGCTATAATCTATAATCCTCAAAGCCTGTCTGGGAGGGCAGCTGCCCCTGCCTTTGCCCCGCTAAACTCCCTGCTCCTCAGGGGTTGGCTGCACCCACCTCATGTCCCACCGCACTCCGTGCCTCCCCCCCCCCGCCCCCCGCACCTCCCACCATGCTCCTCTCCTTCCCCGTCTCCGCTGAACATCCAGGAGCAGCAGGTCAGACAGGCAAAAGGCCCCTTTAGCACTGAGAGCACTGAGGGTCCCATCTAATGGAATGAGGGTCCTGGGCCTTCCACCCAGCTCATGGCCCTGTCCCAGGGAGATGAGGGAGTGGCTGCCACGTGTGGGGTTGGACCCAGCTTTGGGCCCCCAGGGGAGCCTCAGGTGTTGGATCCCCTCCCCCCGAGAGCCCTCCAGGGCCTCTCCCACTGAGCAGCTCCTCCGCCAGTAGAGGCAGGGCGACCTCCTGCTTCACTCCTCTGACCTCCCTCCTGCTCCACCCCCGCCCCTCTGTTCCCAGCAGAGTCTCTAATGAGGAGAGTCTCTGTCTGGCTCTCTGTCCACCTGTCTGGGAGGCAGCGTGGTCCAGATGCCTGGGATGCTGAGCGCAGGGCTGCTCACCATGGGTGCTGTACTCACTTAGGGCCTCAGGGCTCCCCACCTGCTCTGGGGACATAGAGTGGCTGTGAGGGCAGCCTGAGCTTCACAGGTCTAGGAAAGAAGGAGGTGGCCAGGGACGCATTTAGTGCTCAGGGTGGTGGGTACCTATGGCCTGGCTGTGTGATCAGGGCCTTGGGAACAGGGTCTCCTCCACCTGCACATATCTCAGGGCCTGGGAGACCTTCCTGGTGAGCACTGATTACAAAATACAGCCAACTGGGCAGAGCCTTCGGAGGGTGGGAACCAAGTGAGAAGGTGAGGGGCTGTGGGTGAGAGGCCCGTGGGCAGTGGGGCAGCCTGCTGTGCAGGACTGATCGCCAGCCGGCAGCCTGGCTTTATCATGAGGGCACGGGGTGGGCAGGAGGCCCATCCACAAGTCCCCAGACTGGCGCTGGGCAGGAAGAGTCTGGACTGGAGCAGGAAGGGATGGGGGTGCAGAGCTGGGGACCACCCGCCACCCACCTTTCACTCAACACTTAGCAGCAACCTGTGCCCCGTCCCAGACTAGGCAGCAGCTGAGACACTTGTGGGGCAAACAGTCCCCACAAGGGGCCAGAGTCTGTCCCCACCACCTCCACGTCTCCAGCTCCAGGGACACGTTGGTTCTGCTTCCCCAGAAGCCAGGGCCTTTAGTCTGGGAGTGGCCTGAAGTTCCCGAGAGCTGAGACTGGGGTGGGCTCCCCTGTCTGGGACAGCACAGTTTCAGGAGAGAGGGGCATGGGGTGGGGATGGGGACCAATGCCCACCCAGAGAAGGACCATGGAGCCCAGCGTGACCTTGTGAGAGCTGCTCTTGCTCATTCTTTCTGTACATCGTGATTTTCTATAATTCTTGAGGTGGCTATTACCTCTCCTAATCCTGCCAGCTGTCCTGCAAGGGAGCTACTAGTGATCCCCACTTTATAGTTAGGGAAACTGAGGCCTGGCAAGATGAAGTGACATGGCCAAGGTCACGTGACCCCCGTTGTACACAGAACTGCTATCAGAGAGGGTCGGCCTGTTAGGTAGGAGGTGTCTCTAGGCTTCATTTTCGTGCCCACCCCTCCCTCTATGCCTCCACACCTTGCTCCTGGCCTGGCTGTGTGATCAGGGCCCCCGGAGTGACACCCCTTTACCCATCAATGTCTCAGGGCCTAGAGCTTTTACCTGGTGACCTCTATTTACAAAATAAATCCCGTTGCCCAAATAGTGGTGTCACCTTCTCTGTCCCAAGCTCCATCCCCAGCCCTGGAGGGAGCGATGGGTCAGCTGACTGTGTTCCCACAGCATCGTAGGTCAGAGAGGGAGCCTCCAGGTGGTCAGAGCCAGGTGAGCACCATACCCCTAACCCCTCCCCCACCCCACGCTGAGCCCTAAAGGACAGGCTGGTGTTGGGGCAAGGCTGCCCAAGCACAGAGCTGACAATGCACAAAGGTCCCGAGGTTTGCAGTGCAGGTGTGGCTCGGGCACTGGAGACTGGAGCAGGGCTGGAGAGAGGCAGGATGGGGTGGGCATGGGTCAGGGTTTGAGCTCAATGCCATGGACTATGGGGGGACACCTCCATTTTCTTGGCTATAAAATGAAGGGTTTTAAGCAGGGTGTGTGGTCAGCAGCCATATGGCAAATAGGTTGGGAGTGAAGCGGCTGCTCTAAGGGGCTGGAGGAGGCATCCGTCAGCCGTTTCCTGCTCGGGGACTAAAACCTCGTTCCCCCATCCCCAGGGTCCCCAGGGGGGCCTGCTGGAAGCTGGGAATCCTCGCCCTGGAGTGCGAGTGAGGGCGTAGGGCTGACTACCTGGGCCGTGCTCGGCCGACTAATCTTGCTGCCTGGAGTTTCTATGCAAACCTCAAGGTTTGTTATCGGGCAGTGGGCGGGCAGGCGGTGGAGGCAGGACAGCCTGTCCTGATGGACAGCCTGGGAGATGGGCCGATACTGCCCGGCCACAAGTCCCCTCCCGCCAGCTCGGCATGTGTGGGTGGGAAAAATCATTTCAGCTATTTTGCTTTATCACCAGGCCTGGCATTGTGGCCTGATAGGCCTATTTGTCTTAGATTAACAGATAGGGGAGGGCCACGGGAGGGGGGTGATGGCTGATGTCAGGGGTCAACCTGGAGTCAGCTCTAGAGACCAGACCCAGTGGCTGGGTCAGGAGCCATCTCTTCCCGGGTTTCCCAGGGATGGGGCTCCACACCAGGTGCCCCAGCGGGCTCTACACCATCCTGACTTCCCCATGTTATAGGTGAGCAAACTGAGACTTGGGGAAATGGAGCGGAATCCTGAGGAGGGGTCTCTGTGCCCCCGCAGTGGGCCATCCTTCTTTCCCAGGTGTTTTCCTGAGCACCTGCCGGGGGCCAGGCACAGTGCAGGTGCCGACAGAAACAGACTTGGTCACATCCTCATGGAAATGTGTTGCGGGGGTGACATAGTCCATAGAACCAGAGGAGCATGGGTCTACAGCCCCGGCATGGGCAAGGGAAGAGAAGGCTGTCGTTTATTCATGCAACAAACACATGCGTCTTAAGTTCCTGCTCGGTACCAGCAGAGTCCCAGCACCCAGGGAGCTGATGTTCTAGTCAGGGAGACAAAGACTAAATAATAAGGAAGTAAAAATGACATGTGTTCAAGGGGGTAAGGCTCTGGAATAAGAGAAAGAAGGGGGAGCAATTCTAAACTGGGTGGCCAGAGTAGGCCTTCCTGAGCCCAGGTCTGAGCTAAGACCTGAAGAGAAGGGAACCAGCTGAAACTGAGCATCAGATGCTGGACTCCCTGGTTACAGATATGGAAACTGAGGCTCAGAGAGGCTGAGTGGCTGCCCCAGTGCCACCACTGGAAGACTGAGAGTTGAGCCCAAAGTTCACCTGCCAGGGAGTGGCCCTAGCCCACCCTCTCCTGGCCTGGCCCCAAGGGATTCTCAGGGGCTCCCAGGGCCTCTCCTCAGAGGGTGCGGACACTGTGCAGGTAGACGGTGAGTGGGCAGCAGGTTGCCCTTCGAGGAGCGTGGCTGGGGCCCAGTTCCTCGGCTATCTCGGCGTCTGGGGGGTCCGGGTCTGGCTGCCTGCCCGTGCTGCCCGCTGACCTCACTGGCCTTCCGGGAGCGCCTATCTGTGGCCAGGGCAGCCTATCTTGGCTGCGGGTGCTAATCAAGCCTGGCTTCCTCCTCCGCCCTCCCGCCGGCTTCCTGCCTCAGCCAGCCCACCCTGCCAGTCGTCTGCGTTTGCCTGGCCTGACCCTCCCAAACATCAGTGTAGTGTAGGTCCACCTGAGGAGCCCCTGGAGCCTTGGCTACTCCTTCCAGAAGTTTCCCTCCCTGTCCTCTTCCTGGGCCCAAACTCAGAGCCACCACAGCTTGGCCATGTTGCCTGGGGTGCATCAGCTTACTCCTCTGAGCCTCCTAAGAAAACAGCCCCCAATGCACACAGAGGGTCCCATGAAGACACTGGGGTAGCCACTGTTGCCATGACTACGCTGTTCCTCTGTCAGCGCCAGTGCTCCTGCTGTCACTCGTCCCAGCACTATCGCTGTTGTTGGGGCTAGTACCGTCACTCGACGCTGCTGTTGCTAGCACTAACCCTGGTGCTCATGTTAGCTCTCTCACTGTCACTAACACTGTCCCTGTCACCAGTACTGTTACTGTCCCATTACCCCTTGCTGGCACAGCCCCCACACTGGTACCAGGGCAGACCTGGCATCCAGCTGTCACCACTCTCGCTGGGGACCTTGGGCCCCCCCTTACCCCTCCCTGGGCTCAAGCTGCTCCTCTGCAGAAGGACAGGATGTTTGGGGGTCTGGCGGTGCCAGGAGGGCTGGGACAGGCCGGACAGTGCGGGGCCACAGGAAGGCAGCGCGTGCGATGTGGTGGCTCTAAGAACGTTCAGACTGTGCTGTGCCTGGGGCTGCAGTCCCCAGGGTGTGGCGTTGGGCTCTCCCTGGGGTCATGCAGCCTCAGCTGGGGTGTGTCGGGGTCACCACCAGGCAGTTCCCTCCCCGTACCAGCTGGCTCTCGTTGCCTAGGAGAGACAGAGGCCGCCCGCTGTCAGTCGTAGGCAGCACCGCCCTCGCCCTCGTGCCAGGCAGCGGTTGTCTGGGATCTCCCTCGGCCCCAGGGGTGGGCTCTTTGATCACACCTACTTGACAGATGATGAAACTGAGGCTGGACGAGCTGCAGGGGCTCTCTCGGACCCGGGATGGGAGCCAGGCCCCCGCTGACCCGACAGGCCCAGCCGGCCACTTGCCCTCCCCGCCATGCGATTTAACACTTTGTTCTCAGAGAGCCCCTCCCCCTGCCAGGCGAGCTGGGCTCCTTATTTATTTATTTATTATTCCTCTATCTCTGTGCGTAACTTTTGATTTCCTCACTGCGTTTTTCCATTACGGCAGCGGTGGACGTGGCCGATAAGATCGGTCCCTGGAGATGGGACAAAGGGGCTGCCATCGGCTTGAGGGCTGGTCATATCCTGCCCGAAAGGGCCGAGCGGGGCCTGAAATGAGGCACGATGCTATCTCAGGGGCTTATTATGTGTCGTAGTGAGGAGGGGGGCCCTGCCTTCCTCGGCCCCTGCCCCCTCTCCGCCAGAACCTGCCTTCGCCTCTCCAGACGGACTCCCGTGTCCCACGCATCCTCAGCCCCATCCCTCACGGGATCCCCAAGCACCCTCAGCAGTGAGCTCTTGGAAGGGCTTTGGCCCCAGGCTCCCATCTGGGCCATCCCCATGCCTCTTGGCCTCCTGGGCTGTTCTCCAGCTTCCCTGAGCCTCAGCGCTCACGGCTGTCACCGAGACTCCCCCTGCTGCCCGGAGCTGCTGGGTGCAGTGGGCTCCAGGGACCTACCCCCTTCCGAAAGAAGCACTCACACACCAAGGGTCCAGGCCAGATCCTGTGATGCTCTGCCTTGGCTCAGCAGCTTAGCTTCTCAGAATTTATCCCAGAAAAATGATCTCAGTGTGGACAGGCGCAGGGTGGCGAGGATAGCCATCGTGCCGCGTTGAAAATAGCAAACCTTTATTTATTTATTTACTTACTTACTTATTTTTGCTGGCCTTCAGAATTTCTACAAGAAGAAAGAGAAATAATTCTAAAAGTAGCAAATTCTGCGCAGATGTCCCCGCTGCTCCACCATCACGTGCATGTCCCTGCACACACAGTGGGTCAGACATGCTCAGGGTCCAAGGTCATGGGCAGGAACAGCAGACCTGGCGCTGACGTGGGGTAGTCTCACCACCACCCACACCCTTCCCGGGCCCCTGGGCTTTACTCACTGGTCCTGCCAATTCTACATGCCCCACTCCAGGGCCCAGGGACCTTGCTGGGTCGCAGAGGGGACATGCAATCATCCTGGCAGACCAGCGATGGAGTGGAGGTGGGAGCAAGCACCGTGCCCCCAGACAGGGACCCCCGGGGGAGCCTGGCCATGGACTCAGCTAGATGGATGGTGCTCCATAAAGGGTGCTCCATTCAGGGCCCAGCGGGGCACCCCGCGAGTTCCTGAGCAGAGGCTCAGCTGTGTCTGGGGCAGGGGCCAGCCTGTGCCTGCTGCGTGCAGGGCAAGGCTCTCTGTACTCCTCATTGTTCTCCGCACCGCCTCCTCAGAGGCGTGAAGCCAGACAGAGTACTGGGCAGGGTCTGGGGCCTGGGCGTCAACTCAGTCACCTGCCTCGCTGTGTGGCCAAATCCTCTCTGACCCCCAGTCTCCTCATCTGTAAAAGAGAATACCAGTCACTATGGCATGGGGAGGTTGGAGGATTGGGTTGATCAGTACCGTGGAAGCAGGTGTCGGCTGGTTTTGCATAGTGCAGTGAACACGCCCGGCTTTCACAGAGCGGGCTTTAACAATTCCCGGGTCCAGCCTCCTGCTGGGCTGTCCCTCGGGCTGTGGGGCTGTGGGCAAGCCAGAGCCCTCCCTACAGGCCTGAGCCTCCCTGCCCCTGTGTAAAGGCCTCCTTTGTGGGCAGAGCAGATGGGAGATGCTTGGTGCTCATAAAGGGTGAGCAGGTGCCTTTTCTGGAAGGGTCTTTATAATGCCTAAGGGGCTCGCCCTGCATAGGTAGTGGCAGTATTATAATATTTTTGAGTGTATTGGCTTGGTGCCCACTGCTGCTGCCCCAGCGAGACAAGGCTGGGGGCTGTGCCTGGTGCCTCAGCCGTGGCAGTGGGTCCTCCCTTCACCCTTCCAACCACCCAGCCTCTGCCTAGACCCTCGATTAACCCCACCCCACCTGCCCACTTATAGAGGAGAGTAAGGGCCCTGTGCGGACCATGTCCCAGCCTGGTTCAGGGAGCAGGGCAGAAAGGCCAGTCTGGGGGCTGAGAGGTGGTGAGCTGGAGGCTAGATGAGAAGGAAGGGACCCCTCGGTGGTATTGGCCCCTGGAAAAACAGGGGACAGGGGCCAGGATGCCCAGGCTGATAGGGGCCAGATAAGCTATTTGCACAGGAGGTATTTTCTTTGCCTTATCACACATCCTGCTTCCAGCCCGCCTACAGGATGAGGCAGGGCCGGGAGAGTCAGGGACCCTGACCCCAGTGCTCAGGCCTCAGGGTCTCCCCTGATCAAACTACCAGGGCCCAGGAGCTGAAGGGGCTTCCTCTCCCCACTTCACAGGTAGGAAGACAGAGGCCCAGAGACCAGCATGGCTAGCTTTTTAAGAAGGCGGCTAGCCCATGAGTCCTTGAGCTTTAAGGCACCCAGGAAGCTGTGGCTTTCCAGCTCCATAAGGCCGAGAGGAGGCTCCATCCAGGATGGGGAGCAGGAAGGGGCCTGTTGGAAAACTCAGCGAGGTCAGGGCAGTGTCCTGGCCCCGCACACTGACCCTGAGGATTCTCAGGCCCACCACCCACCCCACGGCTGCTCCTGCCAGTCAAGCCAGGGCTCTTGGCTGTGACTAGGGGAGGCCGATATCTGGGACACATCCCACCCTAAGGAGCCCCACCTTGGGGGTTCAGATGGGGTGATCAGAGCTCTAGACCGCCCCCCACCGCAACCTTCCCCAAGACCCTAAGCTGCCCACAAGGCCTCAGAAAGGGCACTGCTGGGCCTGAGTGTGGCACCCCTGCAACCCCTGCTGCCCAAGGCCTTGTCCCATCTGAGCCCTGGAGACCCCCCTTACCCTAGGGCCACCTAGGACAGGTCTCTGGGCCCAATAGCGGTGAAGGGCCCCGCAGGTCTCAGGTCAGGGAGCCAGGCCCCACCCTGTTCCCTGGGCTATTCCCAGGCGGTCCCAGCTCCACTATTAGCCGGGGCCAGGGTTCAGCCCGATAAAGATGGGCTGTTGTTCTGTATCAAAAAATCAATAATCCCCAGCGATGTTGCAGTGATAGGGAGAGAAGTTCACAGGCACCAGCTGGCGGACGGGGTGGGGGCAGGGCCAGGGGCTCCAGTGCCTGAGACTGCAACCCCCCTGCCGCCCCGTTCATCCCTCACCTGGCTGGCGGGCAGGCCAATCCACGGTGAACTCCAGTTCTGGCAGTCCCCCTCCTTGCTCCCCACCTCTTTGTGTGTGGGCAGCCTGAGAGCCACCCCTGTGAGGAAGCCTGCAATGGCTAGGCCCCTCCCCAAGGTCAGGAGGGGAGGTGAGAACAGAAGCAGAGGGAAGGCTGGCACGGGCCCCTCTCGTGCCCAGCAGGACCAACTGCCCCGTCTCCCAGACCTATGCTTGCTGATTGGACTGGAATGCCCAGTTCTAGTTCCACCTCCTACCACCATCCTCCAGACACAGGTGCTTGCTGGGTCCCCAGCTCTATCAAGGCCATCAGAACACAGCCCTTGGCAACCCCAGCCCAAGGGGCTAACATTCTAGTGGAGAGACAGAGTTAATAAAATACAAGTGTCCACTCCAGTGCTGGGGGCAGTGGCACTCAGGGCACAACAGGGCAGAGGGGCTGGTGGCCAAGGGCACCGACGCTGCTGTATACATGAGATCGCTCAGGCACACAGAGGCCATGGAGTGCACCCCTACCCTGCCCCTGTGGTGGTCACTGTGCCTGCACCCACAGGCCCACACTGGAACAGGCAACATGCCAGCCTCCTCTGCCATTGGCTCCCAGTAATGTCGCCTGCCAGCTCTGCCTGGCCTCAGCCCACCCCAAATTGTACAGCGGCTATGCAGAGCTTGACAGGAGAGGGGAGGTTCAGGAGAGGGCGCTTTGCCCAGTGGGTCGGGCAGTCAGCCCATGTCCAGTGGAAAGAAAGCTTTAGGCTTGTGCAGTGGGCTGGGTGAGCCACCCTGGTTCTCCAGGCAGGTATGCCCCCGCCATGGGAAGAGGTCAACACCCATTTTACCCCCTGCAACCAGCCACTGGGAGCACAGGTCTGTGGGACACCTCTTAGGAAGGCTCTGGGCTTGAAACCCTTTGCAAAGCTCTGACCTGGAATGAGAGGGAAATGCCCCCTCCAGGGAGGACACAGGCTCTGCACTGTTCTAGCCTGAGCTCTGGACTGGCTGATGCTAGCAGAGGCTGGACACCTGTAACCATGCCCAAAGGCCAGCAGGAGCCACACTGGACAGAGAGCACCAGGGTAAGGACAGAGAGGGCAGAGACCTCTCCAGGTGGTAGTGGGACCAGGATACCCAGGAGGCCCTGCACAGGGGGTTTGGAGGTTCCCAGGAATTTCCTCTGACTTTCCCCATCAGTGAAATGGATGCTGGGCTTGGTTACAGTCACATCTACAGCTCCAATGCTGGGCACTCAATATCATAAAATAACGCAGAAGTGATCTGATGGAAGTGTGGCCAGAATAGGGTCAGGGGGTCGGGCACCACCGAGGGAGATGGTCATTGCCCAAGGGGTAGCAGCTGGCGTGGGCTCTCACGGTTCCTGGCCTTCAGGAACCAGAGCCGGGTTCTGTCACAGCATCCACTATCTCCTTCCCAGATTGTATGTGAAACCTTATTTTTAAATGACAACAGCAGGTCCCCGTTTTTATTCATGTCCTCAGCTCACAGCTCCCAGACCATCTGGCATTGCCATGGGGGTCTGGGCCCTCTGATGGGGCTCTGTGGGGATGCCCAGGCCAGAGGCGCGATGGAAACCCTCACCTGGGCCATGAGCCACTGATCCGCTGAGGCTCAGGTGGCTTTGCTTCCAAGGCTCCCTTGCTCCTGTCACCACTGCCTCCCTCCAGAGCAGCACGTGCCAGATTGTTCTATTCCTTCCACCTTGGCCATGCCAACTGCCGTGGGGCCAGGGTCCTGGGGCAGGGCCTGGGAGACAGCCTCAGTACTGGGGCGCAGCCTGTGCACACCGCCTGGGCATCAGAATCGTTTACTCCCCTGTCGGCACAGTTGCTCCCACCTGGGAAATGGGACCAGGACTGTGCTGTGGCCTGGAGCATGCCAGCCATGCGCTGGGCCAGATTCACTGTGAGAGAGAGCACACGGCCTGGGTTAGGGTCGTGTATTTGGGGTCAGAGGAACCTGAGCTTGATTGGCTCTGTGCCACTTGCTGGCCATGTGACCTTGAACAACCCCTCAACCTTCCCAAGCCTTGCTTCCCTGGACTGGCAGAGAGCCTGGGAAAGGGACCATACTGTTTTTTCCCCAAAGCTTTTTAAGGCATGTCCTCTCAACACTGAGTCCCCATAATTCATAGATGAGAGCTAGAAGCTTGAGATGGGGAAAGATCTGTCCAAAGGTATGGTGGCCTCTAGTGATGGAGCCACAGCTGAATTTAAACACTGCTCCTCTTTGTTTCCTGGTGTGATGTTCAGGTGTGGCTTGATCCAGGGGACATACCCAGAGCTGACCAGTGCCCTGTAGCTCTGGGTCTCCAGGTCCTGAGGCCTCAGGTTACATGGGCATGACTGCCTTTTTCATGCCCTGGAGGGTACGAGAAGGCGGGCACCAAGCCTGTGAGTAGTGCGGCTGGGAGTCTCGCTACTGCCACACCCCAGGGAAAGCAGCCCAGATGGGGAAAGCTGCACAGCTCCCACAGACAGGCAGGCCTGGGGACAACTGGCAGCAAGGGTGGGCCTCCTGGGAACAAACAGAGGGCTGTCCTCAGTCCACTGTAACCTTGCCAGTTCACCCAGACACAGCTCCCCACTGCGTCATCATGCCCCAGGACAATGGTCTGCCATTTCCACGCAGGAACCCTGAGCCAGGCGCCCCCTCCTCTGGGCCTTGTTGCCCCATCTTTAAATGGAAGCAAGAACAGGGGCCCACAGAACAAGACCAGCCTCTTTAACGGGCTTTCAGTATAGTAGTCTGTCCCCTGGGCCACTAGTCCTGTCCTGTGTTTTGAGTCCCAAAGGCCATACCAAGGACTTTGGTGGCTTTAATCACGTCCCCCACAATCTTCAAGCCATCTCCCCCAAACTACCTCAAATAAATGCCATTAAATTAAATGTTAAAAAAAAACCAGGGGCCAAAAGGGTGGGGCTGAGCACGTGGGGATGATCCAAGAAGCTGGTGGAAACTTGCCTTCCCCCAGCCATTTCTCCCCAGGCCTGGGTTTGACCCCTCCAGCCAGATCACAGGAGGGTCCCGTGTGAGCTGGGCCACAGCATCCACATGAAATAAACCTTCCCCTCCAGGTGCTCACAGAGCAGAAGGGAGGGTGACCAGCCATGGGCCCCAGACTCTTTCATGGCCTCAGGTGGCGCCACCCCATTAGAAGGCTCAACTCGCACCTCACAACAACCGCCCAGGAGCTGGCCTTCTGTGCCTACCTGTGACCCCTGTTTGTATGTCCACAGGACCAGGGCTCTGCCCACCCCCCATGGTGGCTCCCAAATCCCCCAACACACCAGGACTGGGGTGCCCAGGCAGGCAGGTCGTGGTGGGTGCAGCTGTGTCCCACCAGCATGGCAGCCACCATAGACTCGGAAGCGAGGACTAGTGGTCGTATGGTGCCATACCAGAGCCATCAGGCAGCCCGTCCTCGCTGAGAGCAGGCACTGGTGTCGTCTCTTTTAGAGATGGGGCCCCAGCCCAGAGGGGCTGAGAGTAAAGCCAAGGTCATGCAGAGACTGCACTTAGCCCAGCTGGACACCTGGGCCTGCTTGCGGGCCGTGCTTCTATGAGTGCTTATTGAGCACTTACTATGTGCAGGCCCTGTCCTTCATGTACCATATTTATTATGTCTTTTCACCTTGCAGTGACCTGGGAGGCAGGTGCTCTTATATCCCATTTCACACAAGTGGAAACAGAAGCGAGGGAAATGACCTGTCCAGCTGGGAGCTATCAGTGGTAGGATACAAACACAGGTTCCAGAGCCAAGGTCAATTGCTAAAGCTGCAGAGAAGACAGACCCTGGATGGTGGTGGCCACCTGGGGCAGGAAGAGGAGCCACTCAGCCTCCTCCTCCCTTTTTCCTTGTTTCTGTCCTTCTAGGGCTCAGCTGCCATCCAGCTCACGGCTTTCCCAGTCAGGAGGGCCGAATTGAGGACTAGAAAAGGGCTGGACTTTATTTAGAGTAGGCGACCTCAGCCATGTTACGTCACCCGCAGTAAAAGGGGCACAGTCCCCATTGCTCCAGATCACGGTGGGGTCCAGTGAGGTGCATCTGCAGTGGGAGGGGCCAAGCAGGTGTGTGAGCGAACAGGTCTGGAGAACGACATAGCAGGAGAGCCTGTGCCAGCGAATAGATGGGTGAGCCATGATCTGCTGTGTGACCTTAACAGAGCCGCTTGCCCTCTCTGGGCCTGGTTTCTATACTGGTACAGGACGTGTTAGAAATACACTCTCTCTGGGCCCACACAGTCTCCAAGCCAGCTCCACTGTGGGCCCAAACCCAGGGAAACTTTTAAAACCCTGCTGAGAGGAAGGGGGTGCTGCTCATCCTAGGATTTTCCTCTCTCTCCCTCCCTCTCTCCCTCTTACTCCTTTTTCCCTCTCTTTTCTATGACTTTTATCAAAAGCAAACAGCATGATCCCTGAGATAGGGCCACTCCCCACAAAGCCAGGGCCAGCTGGCCCACAGGAGCCACAGGGTGGGGCAGGGTGGAATGATGAGGCTGATTAGATAAGTGGGTGCTGGCAGTGACCCCAGGGTAAGCGCCCACATGCTGATCCCACAGCCCACCATTCCCGGCAGGGACTGCCCAGTGGCTGGACTCTGCTCTGGAGGCCATCGGCCATTAGCATAAAGGCAGGGCCAGCCAGCAGCGTGCAGGAGGCAGCCCCTAAGCTCATGGACACTCCAGTAAACCTACAGAGCTGCCCCAAGTCAGAGGTGCAAGCCAGCCTGCTGGGGCCATTGCTCAGAGGGAACACTGAGGCCAGGAAGCCAGGCACAGTGGGCTCTGGAGCCACATGGTCCGGGTTAGAGCCCTGGGTCTTCTGTCAGAAAGGGCGGGGTGCCTGCTGTGCAGCCCTTAGGGGTTTGCCCCAGCTCTCTGGGCCCCCTCTGTGGGATGAAGTGGGAGGAGTGGAACCCCTCACTGGCCTGTTCAGGCTGCTGAGGGAGGATACCACACGCTCCAGGGCAGGGCAGAGCTGGAGCCAAAGCTGAGGGCAGCAGCTCAGGGGCAGCCCTGGTCTGGGCCCAGGGAGGACAGCAGTGCTGGCCATGTCTGCCCACACTGGGGCCTCTACTTGAACAACTGCCAACCCATCCGGTAAACTGAGGCTCAGTGAGAGGCGAGCAGAGGCAGGCCCCCACCCCGGCCCATTGATCCCAGACCCCAATTCTTTCACCCAGCCACCCCTCCACCAAGCTCCCAGGAGTGGGTCTAGCCGGCCTGGGTGGCAACACTCAGCCCTGCCTCCCTTCACCATCCCTGTGGGATGCCATTGAGGGTTTTGAGACCTAAATAGACATGTAAATCATATAAATATGCAAAAACTGAATTTTCCCCCCTGGTTACTCACAGATGCTTGGGGGTGAAACTGAATCTCATGCTGCATGTTTGCTCTGGAAATAATACATGTGAGGTTGTTTGCCAGAATGAATTAGTTTTTGTCCCGATGCTATGCCTATAGTGGATGGGCTGACCCCCATGGGAGTGGGGGGCCCACCAAGGCATCAGGGCCTATCCCACCCCCAGAGGGGGCCATCTGCAAATGGGGAAACTGAGGACTGCAGGAAACCAGCCACGGGACAGAAGAGCTCAGACCTGGCCCGCAGCACCCACTCCCAGCCCACCTCCTCTTCAGCAGGCTGGCTGTCCTCTGTCTTCTCCATCACCTCCTGCCTCGGCCCAGAAAAGGGTGTTGAGGCCCTGGCCGTGACCTCCCACCTACTTACTGTGTACCTTGGGCTGGGCGCTTAACCTCTCTGCACCTCAGTCTCCCACTCTGTACACCGGGGAATAAGTTCAGTGTGGCTAGGAGGAATCTCTGTAAATTGTGCCAGGCCCTTGGCTAAGGCTCAGTAAATGGCCAGAAACCATGAGAAGATTGGGACTTCTTGGAGTAAATGGCATTGCCCTCATTCTCCAGCTGAGGGGCTAGGGACCAGGGTAGATAGAGAAGAGTTGGCCAGTACCTGGCTGGAGCTGGGGAAGAGGAAACAAGAGATATGGGTCACAGGAGGCTTCTGGGGAGGAGGACACTTCCACCTGGAAGCCTACCCTGACTGGCCCACCATTAGAGATGTTACCATCTGCATTTCCTCGAGGGTAGATGCTGTGCCTCCTTTGTCCTTCCCCCGGGTGCCCACATGGGTGAACACTGAGCCATGAGTCCGAGACCTATTCAGTCCCACCTTCAGCCTGAGCTTGTGGTGTGGCTTGGGTGCTCCCGGGCCTCTCTGGGCCCCAGGTTTCCTGTCGGTGCGGTTGGAAATGGCCATCTGCACAGCTACCACTGTCTGGGTCCCCGGCTCTTACAGAGGCTATTTAAAAATAACTGCATCTTCCTGCCTGTCACTCTCCCTGTCAGCTGTCACCCCTGGCTCAGCGTCTCCCACCTCTTAGCCCCTCGCCCTTGCTTATTTCTGCCTTCATTCATTCTTGGCCTTGAACCGAACCCTCATGAGATACCCAGTCTGCCAGAAGTAAGTGGTCCCACCCACCCCCACTTTTCTAATGCAGTTTTACTGTGGCTGGGTCTCTGTGAGGTACTAACTGCGCTTTAACGCCCGCTTGACCCTCCTCTGGCCACAGGAGGACTCAGGAAGGAACAGGGACCTGGAAATAGGCAGGTGTTGAACATCACCAGGGCCACCACAGACGGTTGCACAGGTTGGACACTGCCAGGGGGCAGTCAGCGAGCTGGAGCCATGTTCCCCTCACCGAGCCAGGCACCTGCTGCGGCCCTGCATCCACCCACAGGGGGCGCCTAAAACGGCTTTCCCCTGACCCGGAAGGTGAATTATCTGAGTGACCATTGCCATTTCCCAGCCCAAGTCTCTCAGTTCCCAGCCACTCCCCCCTTTCCGGGGTCTTCACCAGCCCCCAGCAAGCCCAGAGTGGTGGGTTCTGTCCCCAGCCATGCAGAACAGCTGCCTTTATCAGGAGCCAGGCCTGTCTGGCAAAGTGTGATACCCAGGAGATGGAGCGGCTGCTGTGGGGAACACCAGCCCGGCTGTTATCTGGGAGGCTCGGCCGGCCAGCCATGGGCTCCGATTAGGAAGCACGGCCGTTTGCCTGTGGGTGCGTGCGTGGGCAGGTGGGGGGCAAGCCAGAGCCAGGGCTCCGGGAACGGGACCACAGGCTCCCACAGGTGTGACAAGCAGGGCAGACTGGGATGCCTGGGGCTGCCCCACCATTTCTGTTGCTCATGGGGTGACCTGGGCCAGCTGCCTTCTTCCACCTCCATGCCCCGGAGTCCCGGCCCACACATGGAAAGACTGAGTCGAATTCTGAACTCCTCCTCCCACAGGAAGGTGGGCACCAGCCTCAGGTGGAAAGTGTTGTCTCCTCGTGGGGGCTCCATGACCGGCAATGCCAGGAGTGACTCCTACACAAACATTCTGCTCACAGAAAAAAAAAAATGTGAAGACTGAGGGCATCATGGCCATTGAGCCTGTCCTGTCTGTGGCCCCAGCAGCAGAACTAGTGCCCAGAGGAGCGAATGGGCAACCCAGTTAAGGGGCCCGAGTGCAGGCCAACCCGTGTGGCTTAGTGTATGTCTAGTTGCCAGGGTAGGGTAAGCCATTGTGTTCGGATTCTGGATGCTTCCCCCTTGATCTATTGCCCTGAGCGGGCAATCCACAGGCTTAGTCCTTGGTTGGCTCCCTGCCAGCCTCAGAAGCAGCACATGGACCCATCAGGTGGCTGGACAGACAAACACATGGACAGACAAATGAGTGCCCAGCAAGTTCATCTCTAGATAGCCTCTTCATCCCCCATCTCCCCCTCACACACACCTACCCCTGAGGGCTGGCCAGGTGGAGGACCAGAGACCCAGGACACAAGGGGTCAGGACCCTCAGTCAGCATCTGGAGCCAGGTGGCCTGGGTTCAGATCCTGGCATCCCACGGCCAGCTATGTGTCCTCTCAGGGCCTCGGTTTCTTCATCTGCACAGGGGGGCTTAAGGAGAAGGCCAGCTTCATAGGGCCACCTGGGCAGGGTTGGGTGACCGCATGTGGTTGGGCCACACTGCTGTCCCTTGGCACCAATTTCTGAGGGCCTGAGGAGGGTGTGGCCCATGGGCTGGGACCCAGGCATCCTAGGGGGCTGGCAGAGGACTCAGACCCTTGTGGGCAGGCCACAGAGCAACAGAGCTGGCCGCTGCCCCCCTCTCTGCGGGGCTGATAAAGGGGCGCCGGCCTCCTCAGCCTCGCCCTGGTCTCCTGCCATCTTATCTGCCCTGGGGAAGACAAGGACCCAGTTAGAACGTTTTAGCCGGGCCTCCTGGCATATTTACACGTTATCTCTGCCATTAGGCCGGCAGTTATCTGATAATCGGGCCCATTAAGGCCACAGCCTGCCCAATCGGGGCTCCAGGAAGTGGGGCCGCCACAGAAGCGCTTGCTCAGGGACCTGGCCAGGCCACATGAGGCCTCCATGGGCCCAGGCAGCCTGGGTGGCACCTGAGGCATAAGGTGGCCTGGCCTTCTTGAGCCAAAGTTGTGTGGCCTAGGGAGGTGCTGCCATCTGAGGCCATGGCCACCACCTTCCCCTTGTCCGAAGAGGACACTGAGGCGGGGGAGGAGAGGTAAGATGCAGGCGTGATTCTTCCAGGGCAGCCCTGACAAATGTGTACAACCTCGGTGCCTTAGAGCATCAGAAACATATTATCCCACCGTTCTGGAGCCAGAAGTCCCAAATCTGGGTGTCAGCAGGGCTGCGCTCCCTCTGGAGGCTCTAGGGGTGGGCCGTTCCCGCCTCTCCCAACTCCTGGGGGCCCCAGGCGCAGCTTCCTCCGGGCCGCACCACTTCACCTCTGCCTCTGTCTTCACACGGCCTTTTCCTGGAGTCTCTCCTCTCTGTGTCTCTTCTTACAAGAACCTTTGTCATTGGACTTAGGGCCCACTGGGTGATCCACGATGGCCTCATCTGGAGACCCTAACTTGATAACGTCAGCAAGGACCCTTTTTCCAAATAAGGGCATAATCCCAGGTTCTGGGTAGACATATTTCTTGGGGGCCGCCATTCAGCCCACCACGCAAGGTCATGGGGATCATGTGGCATGCCTTGGCCGAACCTGGGAGCCTGACGATAGACCTTGCCCAAGCCCGAGGCCCTGCTCTGTGAGGGTGACCATCATCCGCTGAGGCCCATCTGTCTGTGTAAACTGAGTGGAATGCTGGCTCTATCGCAGATGCCATTACTCTAGCCATGCCATGGAGTCATGGCCAAAGCCACATAAGTGGGCAGAACCTAGCGAGTGTGGCCCTGCCCATAGCACAGGGAGTCTCAGGCCCTCAGAGAGGCCATGATTGGCCCAAGACCTGAGGAAGAGTCAGGGTCCAGTCCTTCCAAAGAGGGAGCAGAGGTCCTGAAGGCCATGTGGGGTCAACAGCATTCTGGGGTCCCTGCTGATCTTCAGAGAGTAAATGGAGCTGAGCTCCAACAACCCAGGTGGAGATTCTGGCCTTGCTGAGGGCCTTGTGAGGAGAGCTCGGCTCAGCACCTCAGCTGCCCCACCAAGCACCGTGCTAAGCGTGCTAGGTGGGGAACTCATTTGATCCTCGCACCACCCAAGGAAGTCAGAAGTATTGGGGATCCAATCTTATAGGTGCAGAAAACAAGGCTCAGCATTTCCACAGCTGCCTTCACAGGCCTGCTGTGCAGATTCAGGGACTCGCCAATGGGAAGGAGCTGGGAGGACAGTGCGGAGGGGATGGGGATGGGTCTCGTCAACATCGTCGTCCTCCACTCCACCCATCCCAGCATAGGCAGGAGGGGTGACCTGGATCCGTGCGTGCATCCTGGGTGCAAGCAACTTGCCAGTGCTACTCTGGGCTGCATGAGGGTCACAGATGTCCCTGACATGGTAGCTGTGGTGCCCAGGCCATGTGTGTTACTGGCACAGTGGCTATGGTTCCCAGGCCACACATGTCCCTGATAGCGCAGCTATGGGCCCCAAGCTATGCACCTGCCTGCCCAAATCCAGCTGCAGGCGCCCCTCATTGTCCTATCTCTGTAGCCCTTGATCTTCAGAAAAGATCCACCAGAGGGACTGGCCTGGCGCCCAGAGCTGGGCACCAGCTACCATCCCTGTACCTCAGGCCCAGGCCCACAGGACGACACTGCCTCCTTTGCCCTGCAGCCACCTGACTGCTCCTGGGGACTGGGGCCACAGAGGTAGGCTAGACCTGCGCAGGCAGCAGGGCTGGGTGGTCACCATGGCAGGCGCTCCTCACATCCCTGATGTCTCTCCCCGCAGACGAGCTGGAGGAAGTCCTGCAGGATGGGCAGAGGTGCGTGCGGGCTCGACGCAGCCTTGCTGAGGGCCTGTCCTGGGGCCCATTCCGCGGAAGCATCCAGAGCAGAGCCTCATCCCCCAGGCAGGCAGAACTGGTAAGGAGCCCCAACCACGGCTAGACCACCCACCGGTTGCAGGGTAGCAGCCAGGGCAGCCTGCCACCCAGGGCACAGGCCCCTTTGACCCTCCCGAGCCAGGTCAGGGGTAGACTCCAGCTCAGGAGCCCCCACCACTACATGTGAAACACACCAGTTGATGTGGGTATTGGGGCCAGGTGGGTATTGGGGCAGGGAGGGTTTCCTGGGAGCACAAGGAGAGCTTCCTGGAGGAGGTGATGCAGGGTTTATGGGACCTTGGGTAACATAGGGAGGACTTCCTGAGGAGGGCTTTTTTAAAGATTTTATTGATTTATTTTTAAAGAGAGAGAAAGGGAGGGAGAAAGAAAGGGAGAGAAACATCGATATGAGAGAGAAACATCAATCAGTTGCCTCTCATACATACCCAACCAGACCCAAACCTGCAGCCCAGGCATATGCCCTGGCCAGGAATCGAACCAGTGATATTTTCCTTTGTGAGACAAGCCCACCCAACGCAGGGCTGGAGGAGGGTTTTTTAAGCGGGCCCATAACAGATGAGTAGATGTTGGTGAGGCGGAGAGGAAGAGCTTTCGAGGGGAGGAAGTAATACTTCTCCCATGTGGCTGAAGTATGGGGCTGGACCTTGCGTGGGTCTGAGGAGGAAGTCAGGAACATCCCCACACCCCCCAGCACTTTATGGACAGGACCCCCCCCCCCAGTGGTAAACTAGGTGGTCTTGCCCCCTCGGTGGTAAACTAGGTGGTCTTCTGGGCACTTGGGGACAGCTGCAGCAGAAGGCGAGAGATTTGTTCTGATTCTGTCCCTGTGGGTCCTTCTGAGGACAAGGAGAGGACTCTTATGTCAGCAGCACCTCTTCGGCACTTGCTAATCTCCCTCTTTGACTAAGAAGCCCCACCTGGGTGGCACCCTTTCCCTAGATGAGAATACCTCCAGGTCATCATTGTCTTGGTGTTACTTCTAAACTACCCCCTCCTATTTATAGCAGGTTGGTCTGGCACCCTCTTGCAGGGAGTACAAAGGCTCTTTATAAAATACATTTCAATTAAGACAGGGCATCAATTATGAGTAAGTATGGGACAGCAAGTGGGCAGCATGTAGTATCATGATAACTGGGAGGGGCCTGTGAATGATGAGTGTTCAGGAAACACTGCCTTGTCCTGATGGCCCTTGCCTGGGTGGCTGGGTGGTACACCAGATTGGTCCTCTCAAGCCCAGGCTCAGGTGCTCCAACTGTGCAGCCATAGCAATAGCCTAGGTCCTTTTTGACTCCTGATGTGGCATTCAGGTATGGCTTGATCCAAGGTACATACTAGCAGGTGGGTGCCCTGTAGTGCTGGGTCTCCTGGTCCTACGACCCTAGGTGTCAGCCTCCAATCAGCCTGCATGTGGTCATCAAGCAGCAGTGGGCTTGTTGGGTGGGTTTCTCCCCTACCCCCACCCCCACCAGCACCTAGAGGTTAAATGCTGCCCTGAAAGCTCTAACCACTTCCAACCTGGCAGTTAGAGCCCCCATTTCTCAGCTGCAGAAACCAGGGCCCCAGGAACTCAGCCTGCAGTGGTGTTGAGGGCCAATAGGGCTGCAGGCAGAATCCCCAGCTGCAGACCCTTGGACCAGCATTTATAGCCCCTACCCACTGCCATGGACCATAAAACCTGGGCTGTGGGTCACACAGCCCAGAATCTGCATCAGAATCTCTGGGCTTGGGTCTGGGCCTCAGGAGATTGGAGAAGTCTCCCAGGATCCAAATGTGCCACCCTGCTGAGGCCCCCCTGGGCTGCCCACAATGGCAGTCACAGCTGAGCAGCCAGGCACAGAGAGGCAGGCACTTGCCCGGGCCACCCAATGACTCAGTGGGAGGCTGGCTCAAGACCAAGGGCACCCACCTTTGTGCCACAGGGTCCAGATCCCAGGGTTTCCTACCTCGTGGCTGTTTTGCTTTGTGCTCGCAGACAGGCCTCTGACCTCTCTGAGCTTCTGTTTCCTCACCGTTTGGGACCTCAGGGGGACATAGGAAGTTCTGAAGGGTCCTTGAGGACTGAGCCTGCAGAACCCCCAGCCTCCGCTCAGAGGAGCTGCAGCTTGTCTGCAAGGTAGAGAAGCCAGCAGCATACCTGCCTCCCAGGGCAGCTGGGCAGGTCAAAAGAGAGATGACCCACGAGTAGCGCCTACCACAGGGCAGGGCTCAGTAGGCACCAGAGCCAGCGGGCCTGCAGCTGGGATGATCTTCTTGTCCTGTGGCCCCAAGCTGGGAGGAAATAGTGGAAGCTCCAGGATGGATTTTGGCT
This sequence comes from Glossophaga mutica, assembly GCA_039655065.1. Taxonomy (NCBI): domain Eukaryota; kingdom Metazoa; phylum Chordata; class Mammalia; order Chiroptera; family Phyllostomidae; genus Glossophaga; species Glossophaga mutica. The sequence continues at coordinate 31,395,374 of CM077315.1, forward strand.
TTGTGGAAGGAGCCTGATTTTGGCTCTACTGTGGGATGGAGGCTGTGTTGTTTACAGCAGTCTCTGGAGGCAGTGAGCTTCCTGTCACTGAAGGCATTCAAGTAACAGTTGACTCCTCCGAGGGTAGGCTGTCGGGGGGCAGTGAACAGTTGGAAGGAGGAATGGGTGGGCTGGGAGCTCTGGGGCCCTGGTTTCCAAACTCTCCAAGTGTCAAGAAAACCTGTGAGCAGGGACAGGACAAAGGCAGGGTGGCTGAGGGGTAGGGTCTTAGCATGTTCTCCGTGGGGTCTGCATGTCGCTCCTCTGCTCCCTCCTGCGGATAATCGGCCCCTTCCAAGATGTACATGTGTGTGCTCGCGCTTACACAAGGCCCCTCGTTTCTTCATCCCTCCCACCCTATGAGGCAGGGACGGTGGCCCCTGTTCTACAGATGAGGAAACTGAGGTTAAGTGACTTTGCAAAGCCATCCCGATCAAGTAGCAGCGGGAGAATTGTCTGCCCAACCCCAAAGACTCCTGTCCTCCATAAGGACAGGGCCGCAGGGCCGGAGACACAGGCACCAGCCCAGGCCCCCCGGCCCCCTCCCGCCGTGGGGGTTTGTCCTCCTTGGGCCTGGGGCACAGGTCAGCCTGGAGAGACTTGGCACGGGGCTGGAAACGCTCTCCGGGCGGAGAGATAATGCCGAGGGGAGCGAGGGAGCGAGCACCAGAGAAGCCAACAACCTTTGAGGCTCCTGCAGAGGAGCCTGAGGAGGAAGGAGCCTGCCTGCTCTTCCCCGCAGCTTTATCTCCTGCAGAATTAAATCCTTGATTAACCCTTATCTCCCCGGCAGGCGCTATCTCTGCCTTGGCGCCGAGTGTCCAGACGCACCGTACAAGATGATTGATTTCTTAAAGATAGGCACGCTTTTCTGATACTTCATTTATTGTCTAAATATTTTTGCTAACTTTTCAGCGGGCCTCTTATCGAGCTCAGCTGATGGGTCCCAGTTCTCTCCCCCAAGCACCTCCTGCCCCAGATCGTCCTATCAGCCGCCAGGCGGTCTTCACTCTTTGAGAAGGAGGAGGGGGCAAGAGCAGGGGCACCCGATGGGGTGTGGTGACCCTTTCCTACTGGTGGGGGCGGGGGGCTTCTTGCAGGCTGAAGAAGGGACAGGGTGGCTGGATGCTGGGGGTAGGAGCTTCAGGAAGGACACAGAGGTCACAGAGCCTGGCAGTGGTTGAGAGATTGTTCTGGCATCAACCTGCTGTGTTAACTCGGACAGGTCTCTCCCTAATCCAGTAGCAGCTTCCACTGTTGGAAACAGGGCTTGGAGGCCCAGCCACAAAAAAAGTGTTCAGGATGGATGATGGATGGAAGATGGATGGATGGATGGATGGATGGATGGACGGATGAGTAGATGGATGGATGGGTTGATGAATGAATGGATGGATGGATGGGCGAATGAGTGAATGAGGGAACACGCTTTAGCCCTAAAGCCATCATGACATCAGTGAAACTGGGCGGGACCCCATGGCTGCCAAAGCAGGGCAACAGGTTCAGTGGGGAAAGGCCTTGCCTAAGAGGTTGAAACAAAACCCCCTGGGACCTGACCTCCCGTGTGGCCCCAGGCGAGTCTTTGCCCAGCGATCAGTGTAGAGGGTCAGTCCCCTTGGTCCTTCACCTGGACATGGAGTCAGGGCTGGGCCCTCAGCTCTGAGCAGCTCTCCATGCAGGAAGCCTCGAAGGCTGGCACCAGGCGTCACTGCCACAGCAGAGGCAAACCTCACGGTAGGGCCAGCCCTGACCAGGGGCCTTTTGGGGGGCGAGGGGAGCTGAGGCAGGATGCCCAGGTACACTCCTGATGATGCCCCTCTCTCCTTTGATTCTTATTTACATTTGGCTGTAATAGAGAAGAATACTCCCACCCCAGCCATCACTGCACTGCTTTCCCCGTGACTTCTGGGACGCCCAGCCCCGGTGTGGGGTGCTGCGAGTTCTTTCCCAAGTGGAGACGCACCGCAAGCTGCCCTGCGTCTTGCTTTGCTCACCTGCTGAAATGTTTCTGAACATTTCCGGGCAGCCCCTTCCCCTCAGTACCAGGTGCTGCTGGCTGCAGCTGTCCAGCCTCCATGTTCCTGCCTGGAAAGTGAGTGACATAAGACATGTTGCGGACTCCCCCCCACAGCACGTGGTTGCTACCCACTGCGGTCCAGGCTCAGCCAGGCAGCACTGGAGCCGGCCTGCCAGCTGGGCCTCCCCACGCCCCTGCCCCAGTGCTGCCTCCTTACTTAACAGCCCCTGGTGCTTGCCCCTGGTGCTCCCAAGGGCCTCTTCCAACCATCCCAGCCTGACGTCCTCTGTCCAGTGGACCCAGCAGCCCCACGGGACCTCCCAGGAAGTGCCCTGAGGCTATGCTCCCCTCCCCTCCCCACATCAGTGATGTGCAGTCTGGCCCAGACCCTGGGGTGCCAACACGTCACTAGGACCATGGTGGTTATTCCCCAGCAGGCCCTGGGCTAGAGCTTTACCCTGATGCTGTTGACTCACCTTGGTCTTGAGGCAGCTGTTCCAACTAACCCTATTGTACAGATGGGGAAACTGAGGCTCAGAGAGGGCCCCAGAGTGTAGGTTTCCTCTGGCTGCTGTAACAAAGTGCTGCAACCTGGTGTCTTAAGCAGAATTCCTTCCCTCCCAGTTCGGAGGCCAGGGGTGGACAGGGCTGGTTTCTCCTGGGGTCTCTGAAGGAGAGGGCATTCCAGGCCCCTCCCCAGCTTCTGGTGGCTGCTGGTGATCCTGGGGGTCCCTGGCTCGGAGATGCATTAGTCCTACCTCTGCCTTCTCTCCTCTCCCTGCCGTTGGATTTAGGACACACCTGGCTAGTCCAGGATGGTTTCATCTGGGCTACCCTTAATTTAATCATATCTGCAAAGACCCTTTCCCCAAACAAGGTCACGCTCAGGCTCCTGGTGGGCATCTTTGGGGGCCACATTCAGCCCCCACAGAGCTAGCAACCGACAGAGCCAGGGCCGGGCCAGGTGGGCCCCTGGCCCTCTGTGGGACAGCCCCTGAGGGTGCTCAGGTCTGGGCTTGGCTGGAGTGCTAGGGTAGGGAACAGAACAGTGTAGGTGTCCTAGGGACAAGCCACAGACAGCAGACCTGCTGCCGGCCTTCCCGGGTCCCTGGCACCCTTCTTCTCCATGCATCGTTTTCCCTGCCTGCAGTTGTGGGCGCTGGACAAGTGCCGAGGTGGTGAGGGAGGAGCTGTCGGCATGAAGGGGCTGTGGCTACAGGCTCAACCTCGACTGGCCTCCCAGAGACCCAGGAGGAGGACTCAGACTCAGCTAGTGTCAGGCATTCAGGACCTCTCCCACCACACCAGAAAGACCCATGCTGAGAGCTGGGAGAGACCCCTTCTCCTCAGCCCTGGCTACCCCTCCCCTGGGGCCAGGGCACCAGGCCCACCCTAATGACCGGCTCCCTGCCTGAGCCCTAAGGCCACCCTGAAGAAAAGAGCTGGGGGCCACAGGGTCCTTCCCGTGCCATCTCTTCCTCCCTATTGCTCCCTCCCCTACTGTCTCCCCCAGCATGTCCCCTTTCCACTGGTGCCCACACAGCGCCCCACTCACCCCTCCAGGCCTCGCCCCACTGCTTTGGCCATGGCTGCCCATACCCAGCCCCTGCCCCCACCACACCTCGGCCCAGCTCGGACTTGTTCCTGTTTCTCCAGCACTTTCCCCCCAGCCTCCACAGCCTGTTTCCTGCTGGCCTCTCCGTTCCATCATCCATGCTGGGACATCAGGGACTGCATGTTCGCAGTGTCCCTGCACCTGGCACAAAGCACGCCCTCTGGGACTGTTTTTGAACGAATGAGTGAATGAATGAATAGGATGCAGTAATTCAGTGGAGATCATGCGTGCCCGGGGTTCAGTCCTGTGTACGCAAAGCCACGTCCTGTGGTCTTGGACGCCATTCACCTCTGTGGGCCTCAGTCTCCTCTCCTGCGAAATGGGTTCTTCACAGGGTCTGAGGAGATAAGAGGGGCCTGAGGAGCCTCTGGCAAGGGGAGCGTAGGAGTGAGGGTAGGAGGAAATGGGCGGGGCTTCGCAGGGTGGGCTGAGGAACAGAGGTTGGGGGCCCAGTCAGAGCCCATCTGGGCCTGCCCCAGACCTGCCCTCCCACGAACCTGCCTGTAGTAACCTAGGGGAGGCCCTGTGGCCCTGCTGACCTTCTGCAGGGCCATCTGCTCCCTGTGCCAGGCCGCCCTCCCCCAGAACAGGGCCCCCACCTCTCCTTCCATGTGGCTTCATGAGAAGCACCGTGAGGTTTGGGAACAGCCTCAGATAAAGTTGTCACAGCGGATGCGGTGGAGATAGGGTTTCCGATGGTTATCAGCGGGCAGAGAATCCAGACACTGACCTCTTTGTTGGGAAACAAGGAGCATTCTCAGATGCACCCAGAGAATTTAAAGTGGCCAACCGTTATCCTGGGGCTGGGTGGGGCCAGCCTGGAGCCAGGGGCGGGACCAGGGCAACCCTGAGGGGCTATAGGCAGGTCAGGCAGGGCTTCTCGCTTACTCCTGACCGGGCCTGTCCAGCGAGCTGGACCCAGACTGGGCACCGAGCCGGGGGGCACCCAAGGAGGGAGAGCAGCTGGTGGCACACATGACTGCTAGTTTTGGCAGAAGGACCAGGGCAAGGTGGGGGGTTATGAATAGCCCCTCCCAAGTTTGCACCCCACTGCCCACAGGCAGGGCAGGCCAGGAAGGGGGCTTGCCTTGGCCCAGCACCTTCACCGCAAGAGAAAAGGGCTTCTGTTCCCTGGGCTGCTCACAGCTGGGGAGAAAGTAGTAGGGAAAAAAGAAAGAGAATAACATGGGGCAACCCCATGGTGTGCCAGCCCCTCCACAGAGGAGGCAGAGATTGAAATCTCCTCCTCATGGGATGTCCTTAGTCTTCGGGGCTCGACATGCCCCTGGGGGCAGAGAGGTGGCCTTCATCCTGCAGCCAGCAGACATGGGGGTGCTGGCTTAGGACTGGCTGCGGGGCAGGGTAGGGGCAGGCTTGGCAAGGCCGAGCTACACTCCCCAGGAGCCAGGGTATGGTGGCCCCTGCAGCCCTAGGGGTCAAGTGCAGGCATGTGCTGCCATTCAGATGGCAGTGCCCCACCCTTTCCCAGCCTTCCCCATCTAAGGGGCGGGGATAGCCCGCCCCAGTGTTAAGGGCTGAGAGAATATGGGCTGAAAGTCCGTCGTAAAGCCCTGGAACTCCCGACCCATTTCCTCCTGGAAATGAGCTGTGGGGTATAGCACAAGGCCCCCTTAAGGCCCCTGTATCCCCTCCTTCCTCACCTGCCCTCCCAGACAGGGGCTGTCACCTAGCCCAGCCAGGGGAACCACCAAGCACAGGTGCTCAGTACTCATCAAGACACAGAGATGGGCTGCTCCAGGCAGAAGGCACAGAGCTGGCCAGGGACATGGCGCCACTGCCTTCTGTCGACTTAGAATGCACATGGAAAGTGAGGGGTTCTGCAGCGTCAGCAAAGCTGAGAGCAGGGGTTTTTATCATGCTGCGAACACGCACTCCTGAGAGTGATAAGCATTAAACCGACCGGGAGGCTGTCAGTCTCAGTTTGAGGGTTTAGAAATATTGGGACGAATAATTAGATTTCATATCGTTACCGCAGCACCCATCAGAGGATCAGGCAGATTAATTTTTTTCACCCTTCTCTGCTCATTAATATTCATTAGAGACTCAGGAGGCCCAGCCTCTGCCTTGCTGCCAGCCCCGTTGGTTTGCCCACCCCTGCACCAGCCACTCCCCGCCAGTTCCACTTTGCCCCAGGCCTGACCCACCACTGTGGCCTCAGTAGACCTCCCAGCCAGCAGGGACCCCCAGCTGGCACCCAGCTCCCACCCCCTGCTCTACAATGTTACAGTCGCCAGGTGTCTACTAAAAGCAGAGAGCCGCCTGCCCCAAAGCAGCCTCCTTGGTGGAGATGCCCACAGTCGACACTTACCAACCGCTGGCCTGGTGCCCCATGGACACCAGCCTCCTGGGCCCAAAGGCACAGCCCCTGCCTGGTGTGCCCTGCTGACCAAAGGGAATGCAAAAGCAAGGGTATTGGTGGCAGGGGCTTGTCAAGTGCTGCTCACACATCAGACAGGCACTGTTCACAGGAGGGCTTCACATGGAATGCTCCTTCCCAATGTCCTAGGAGAAACTGAGTCACAGAGCCGAAGATGAGATATGCCCTGCAAGCACGTGGCAGGATGAGAATGGGTCCAGAGGGACCACGCAGGCTGGGGCCACAGCTCCAACCAGGGAGGGCATCCGTCACCTGTTTGCAGAGAGATGCCAAGGCCCAGGGAGGGCTGTGTGGTAGCGGGACAGGTGGGGCTCTCCCTGACCCACTGGCCAGCTATATACTCTGCTCGCCTGTTCCACGACTGAGCCACATAGCTGCTTCAGTGACCAGGGTGCCCCGATGTGGTTGAGAGTGCTACCAGGAGTGCCCAGCACACTGGCCTGATCCCCAAGTCTGCCACAGGATGGGGACAAGATGCAGAGGTGGTCAAAGGGGCTGCTGAGAGGTGATCCCTTGCCCAAGGTCACAGTGATGGAGGTCAAGCTTGGACATGACCCCGATGCCCAGCTCTGGAGCCAGTCGTCCGCACAGCCAAAGCCCAGGAGAGTGCCTTGGGCTCCGACCTGGTGGGGAGGTGCCTGGAACCTGTCAGAGGGCACCCCACACACCATCCCCAGCCCTAGCTGTCCCACATGGCAGCATCCCCACCAACTGCCGTGTGCACCCTATGGGTGCACAAAACCACCCCCATATAGGTGGGAGCATTTCCTGGTGAGAGCACGTGACACTGGTTCTTCAGTTAAAGGTCCTGATGTACCAAGTTTATAAGTAAAAAGCATTTATTTGCATAAAACAAAACAGCCAAATGATGTGCGCCATACCCTTCCACACGGGACTCAGTTGCTGAGCTTAGGGACCTCCAGGCAGAGGAGCCTAGAACCAGGGTCCAGTGCTGGGGCTGAGGTCCAAAGGGCAGCAGCGGTGGTCACCTCAACCTTGGGCAAAAAGGGGCCATGGTTCTTGCCCTGCCCACCAGTCAGCTGAGGATCTGTGCTGCAACCCCGAGTATAAGCAGGAGCTGGGCCAGAGTGGGGCTGTAGGAGGCCCATCCCCAGGCACCAGACTGTGCTGGGACAGAGGATGAGGGTTTCCTCCACTCTGCAGGGCTCCGGAAATCAGGCCACCCCCCTCTGAGGGCCTGACCAGAGCACTCTTTCCTTCCGGGTGCTGTGAAGGCCAGCTCCCAGGCCCACCTGGGAGAGAGCACGCACACTGCTGGGCAAGGTGCCAGCGCCAGCTGTCCCTCCTCTGCCTCCTGCCCTCCCTATGCCTCAGGTTCCTCACCTGTGAGATGGGAGAACACTGCCTGCTCTCCAGGTTGGCCCAGAGCCAGGTGGGCGAGGGGTGGTCTCTGGGAGCCACGAGGAAGGGACCAGGTGCTGAGCCAGGTGTCTCTTAAATGTCTACCACTTTCTGGTCCCAGGTTGGTCTAAGCAAAAGTGGGCCAGCCCTGCCCTGCAATGGGGGAGGGGAGCCCCACTGTCTGGGAGGACATGGAAGCCCCTCTTGTCTGGCCATGCCATCTCCTCAGGACCAATCTTGGCCTTGGCCCACAGAGGCCCTGGGAGCCCACATGGGAGGAGCCTGTGCCCCCATGGGCACCCTAGGAACTCACCGTAGCACCCAGCGGCCTGCTAAAGTGGCGGGGGCAGTAAGGAGAGAGAGAACACAGGTCTGGATGTGAGTTCCCTCTCTGCCACTGCTGGCTGCGTGACCTTGGGTTATGTTGCATGATCCCTCTGGGTCTCAGTTCCTGAGAACCCAGCATTTGACAAGAAGCAGGCCCACAACGTGGCACCCACCAGGTGGTGTCCCTGTAAGGACCCCCCCTTCCATGGGCTTTCCCCCTGCTGTGTCCTTGCTGACCCCTCCTTTCTAACCCCCCAGAGCCCCGCCCCGATGCTGCTACTGGAGGATGAGGCCTGCTGGCTGAGGACACTGCCCCAGGCCCTGACGGAGGCCGAGGCCAATGTGGAGATCCACAGGAAGGGTTGGTATCTGGCACTTCCCTCTCAGCCTTCCGGGAGGTGGAGGTCCTTTAGCTTTCCCTGGGCTGGCTCTTAAAGGGAAACCAGCCTGTTCTGAACCAGGCCAAGGGACTGGCCACCACACTCCTAGCACCCATCTGGGGGTGGGCACTTGTCTGGCCTGGGATGCGAGAGCAGGGTCTCAGGAAGCCCGAACCACTCTCAAGGCCCCTGGGATACCACCAGTGCAGTGGAGGAACCCAGGTCAGGGAGGCCAGGGGCCAGGGCCTATACATTCTGGCCCATTCCTGCCTCTCTGCCCCTTTTGGAAAAGGGGTCCAGGAGGGAGGACCTAGGTGGGTAGGAGGAAAAGCAAGATGGGGGTCCTTGCCCCCCTCACCTCAATTCAGAGTTCAGGCCACTCAGATACATGGGCTTCCATCTCCATCACCATGGCCCTGCCTGCCTTGGGTGGTCTTATTCCTACGGAAAGTACAGCATGGCCTTTCCAGTGTGAGAGTGTCAAGATGGTGTGGAAACCCCCTCCCCCAGTACAAACAAGGGGAGGATGTGGAGACAGACACGTGACAACTTCTACAGACAAGCAGGGCCCTTTCCCACGTAGCCACCCAGGAGGGCTGTGGGCCTACTGACCACAGGAAACCCACCCCACTGCCCTGCAAGGGAGCTCTGCTTTGCTAGAACATTCTGGGAAGCCTCACTCTCACCATACCGCCTCAGCGCACGACACGTTTGGCTGAACACCCCAGTGGTAGCAATGCTCCATCCTGAGGGTGGCTCTGGTCTCCAGAGCTAAAGGCCATTGGCGGCAGCAGCCTTGTGACCAGCTCCTCAGCCCGGCCCCTTCCCGCCTGGGGGTTGCCAGGGCTTGGCCGTGGTACGGACAGGTGCTGGACTCAGCACGTGAGGACCTGGGCTTTCCACCCTGCCCTGCCAGCCCCGTGCACCTTGGCCCAATGCTTCATCCTGTGTACCTGTTTTCCCACCCACAGGGCGTGAGAACCCTGGCCCCTCCTCCCTGTCAAGGGGTACTCTAAGGACCCAGAAAGAAGCTGGAGGGTTGGGTATTGAAAGCAAGCAGTCATCCATGAGATTATACACCAAGCCAGGGTGTAGGCCAGTTAGCGCTGCCTGGCTCACCCTTTCTTCTAGTCTGGTCAGCGGGGCTCCAGCCACCTGTGCTGCCCACATAGGACCAGGGTCCTTGCGGCTAGTGAAATGGCCTTGTGCTGAACACTGGAAGTGGATGCTTGGGTAGCTCACTGGAGTCCTGTTGGCCAAGGCTGCCCCCTGCAGGCCATGATGGGAAAAGTGCACCAGCAGAGTTGAATGAAGCAGGCAGGCAGGTCCAGTGGCTACCAGGTCCTGCCCAGGCACTCGGCCACCTGTCCCACATGCCATCCCTCTCCTGGAAAACAGGGCAGCTCTGCTGGCCACGCTTGGGGCCCTCCAACTTGATGGGCTCAGGGCAAGGAAGCCTAAGGCTTGGGCAGGCCACCACCCAGTTATCCCAGAGAGGCAGGACCACCTGTGGAAACCAACCAGCCACAGCTGTAAACCAGGCATGACCACTCCCTGACCGTGGCCTTGGCTCCACCCCCACCTCTGGCTTCAAAACTCGGGTACCTAAGAGGCAGCCTTCAGGAGAATATGCGGGGGAGTCTGCAGAGCTGGTGTGGCAGGCCTGAGGCTGCTGGCCCTCCCATCAAGGGTGTCCTTACCCTTACAGATGAAGCCCTCTGGTGCAGGCTCACCAAGCCAGTGCCAGCAGGGGGACTGCTGAGCACAATCCTTGTAGCAGAGCCCCACAGCACCCCCAGCCACCCTGTGAAGAAGGAGCCAGTGGAGCCCGAGTGCTTGGCCCCCTCACATACTGACATCCAGCTCCTGCCCCAGCAAGCTGGCATGGCATCCATCCTGGCCACAGCGGTCATCAACAGTGAGTACCACCCTCATGCGCCGCCTTTTCGCAGGGCCTGCCCAGTCCCCAGGCACAGGGCTGTAGGTAGTGCTCAGTGCTCAGGGGCACAAAGATCCGACCACTGGGATCTGAGCAGAGGAGGAAGTGGGCCGCAGTGGGCATGCACACAGAGCTTGAAAGGAGGGCCCCAGGAAGGAGCTTTGGGGTGGGGCTCCAGGCTACTGCTAGAGCATGAGCGACATGGCTGGCTCAGGGATGGGGGGGGGGCAGCCCTGAGCAGGCTGCAGGGAGGCACAGCAGCAGCACGTGCCTAGCGTGGGCAGAGAGGCAGCAAGGTCCCCAGGACTCAGGTCTTACCCTGGGAAAGGCACAGCAAGCAAGCACACACCTGAGCCCATGCCTCCCGCTTTGGGGCAGAGCAGGTTTCTTTGTCTCTCAGCCCCTGCCCACATGTGGATCGCTCCTGGCCCTGCCCACTAAACGCTGGGACTGCCCCGACTGCCCAGCACACACTAAGCCTCGAAGAGTTATGGCGGTGAAATAGGATCCACTCTTTCCACAAATAGTCGTTTAACATCCACACTGAACCAAGCAGTGGAGGCACCAAGGCCACCAAGATGGGGTGCTGGTCCACTGTGAGTGGTGGCCGCGGCTGCAGGGGAGGGTGCATCCAGGAAGGAAAGCAATGACATGGTCAGGCCGTGGTGGGCCTCCTTTAATTGAGGTGTTCAGGAAAGCTGCTCAGACGGGAACACTTGGGTCTGGACCTGCATGCCAGGAAAGAGCAGCTGAGTAGTCGGTCACCCACTGTGGCCCAGGTGGTCACTGCGGCTGGAACCTGGCTGGTGCGGCAGGCATGCAGGTGGCCAGTCTCTGAGGGTGGTTCCAAGCAAGAACCAATTTCTTCTCAGAGCAACAAGGCCTCACTGGAGGCTTTAAGTAGCAAAGGGTGTGATCCAGTTTGGCTTTAAAAGCACCCTAGCTGCTGGGTGGCAACTGTGGGGTTGCAAAACTGTAAGTCAAAGGTGATGATGGCTTGACGCAAGTGGGTGCAGCGGAGACAGAGCCAGAGGTGACACTGGAGCCCACATGGACCAGCTGGCTTACAGCTGGGCTGGGTGAGGAGGCAGCAGCGAGCAAGAGGCCAGGCGCTTCGGCATGGCCGTCCGGGTAGATGTTAGTCAACACCGTCACTGGTGGGGGGTCAGAGGAGAGCCCTTCTGAGCACCCTGACCCAAAGGCGGGTGGGGAACACGAGCTGGGCTCAGGGTGGTCAAAGCTCCACCAGCTCTGGGGCAGCGTGAGACCCCCAGGAAGAGACAGGGCCTCAGACTCTAGCGCGGGGTGGGGGAAAGTCTGCCAAGGACTCTGGCATTTAATTCTTGACATTCCACCACCCTCGGCCTGTTTTTCTCACCTGTGAAGTTGGGGTAATGGTAATACCAGCCTTGAGGTGTTTGTGCAGGCTTCCTGGGCTGCACCCACCTAGGACTTGACCCGTGGTCAGCCCACCTGCAGTCAGCCCTGGGTCGAAGTGGCCAGGACTTGAATGGACCTCCAATGCTCTGGCTCCCCTCTTGACACCATGGGCAGCACTACAGTCCCCAGCATTGACTTTGCAAATATAAAAACAAACCAGGGACAGAGACACGCACAGCATTCCTTTAAATTCTGCTATACAGACACACAGAACCAGAGGATGGTGAAGCATCCATCAGAGAAATCCTCACCTACTGGCAAAATCAGCCCTGCGATCCAAACTCCAAAAACTGAAAAATTAGAGGCAGCTTACTTGGGGTAAAGTTAGTGGACTCATTAATGTGATCGTTCAGTCAGTAACTGATGTGGAACCACCCACATCATATGGGGGATGACAAGGGAACAGGAAGGACTCTTCTTCCTTGCATCTCCCGGCCTCACCTCCTGCCCACCCTCACCCCAGAAGCCACCCAGAGCGATGTTCAACTCTCGACCTCGTGCCCAAGTGCTTGGGGATTTTGATGCATCTGGTCCCTACGCACCTGGCCACTCACACACCTGTTGATGTGCACACGCCTGTTTCATCCTCCACCAGCACCCAGGTCCTCCCTTCACAGCCCCCCTGCCAGCACACATGCACCTGCACACACTTGCCACCTTCTTCCCCTGTACATGACCACTGCCACCAAATAAGTGACATAACCACGTCCTCCGCCAGAGTCCCACTCCTGCAGGTGTCCACTAACGTGTCCACGCTCCTCCCATGAGCACCCCATGAGGCCATGGCATCTCCTTATGGGCTCACTGTTGGAAGGCAGCATGGGGAGCATCCTGGGCGGTACTCAGAGCCCCTGTCTACGGGGCCCCACAGCATCCTGGAAATCCATAGAGAGGGCACCCCGGGTTGTAAAAGAACAGCTAAGAAAGAGCAGCAGTAATGGGAAGGGAAGGCCGGGTCACAAACTGCACTGCTCAAAGCAGAAGGACATAGGAGGCAGCCAGGGCAGAGCCCTCACTTTGCAGACAGTACACTGCCTCACCCTGGGTTGCACGCAGCCCCCCTCTGCTTCTGGAATGTCCCCTCAGGTGTCACCCATCTCTTGCCCCACAGAAGATGTCTTCCCCTGCAAGGACTGTGGCATCTGGTACCGCAGTGAGCGGAACCTGCAAGCTCACCTCCTCTATTACTGCGCCAGCCGCCAGAATGCCAGCTCTCCGGCCTCAGCCACCACTGACGAGAAGACCAAGGAGCCGTACCCCAACGAGCGTATCTGCCCCTTCCCCCAGTGCCGAAAAAGCTGCCCCAGTGCCAGCTCCCTGGAGATCCACATGCGCAGCCACAGTGGTGAGGCTCCACGCCCCCCCAGGACCCCAGCCTGCTTCATGATAGCGCATGCGTGCCCACTACACCCAGGCAACAGATAGGCCTGTGTCGTCTTCCCACCATACCACATAGCCTCCCAAAGCTCCCAGGGCACAAAGCCCATCTATGGCTGCCTGGATGGTCAGCTCTGGGCTGGGCCCAGGCTGGGGTCCTGGGAGGCTTGAAGAGCCCTCCACACATGGCCTGTATCATGGCCCCTCACTGGGCCCTGTGTTCCAGGCGAGCGCCCCTTCGTGTGTCTCATCTGCCTGTCGGCCTTCACCACCAAGGCCAACTGCGAGCGGCACCTCAAGGTGCACACAGACACACTGAGCGGTAAGCGGGCTGGGAAGGGAGGAGAGCCAGGTCAGGGGGTGTTTGTGGAGCCCACCAGCTCCAGGGCCCTGACACCACAGCCCATCTGCAGGTGTCTGCCACAGTTGTGGCTTCATCTCTACCACAAGGGACATCCTCTACAGCCACCTGGTGACCAGCCACATGGTCTGCCAGCCAGGCTCCAAGGCTGAGATCTACTCACCAGGAGCTGGGCACCCCTCATCCAAGCTCCCCCCAGGTGAGTCCCAGGGGGCCCCTCTGAGGACAGGGGAGGGGTCTGGTCCATGAGACAGCCAGGGGTCAATTTGGCCTTGGCCCTCCACCACCTCTACCCAGCCCAGCTCTCCCTTCCCATCCTGCCCCCTCCTCAGGTCTGGCCCAGGCAGGTCCTGCTCCAGCCCTGAAGTGTGGCCCTTGGGGTCTTCCTGCAGACAGTCTGGCCGGCTTCCAGCAGCACACGGCCCTGCATGGCCCCCTGGCCTCCTCTGACCTGGGCCTGGGGTCCACCCCATCACCAGGACTGGACAGGAAAGCCCTGGCCGAGGCCACCAATGGAGAGGCCAGAGCGGCCCCCCAGAATGGGGGCAGCGGTGAGCCCCCAGCAGCGCCCAGGAGCATCAAGGTGGAGGCGGCCGAGGAGCCCGAGATTGAGCCAGGGCCCCCAGCCCCTGCATCGCGGACGCCCTCCCCACCCAGCCCTGCGCCCGTGGGGGTCAAGGCTGAGCTGCCCAGCCCCACGCCCGGCTCCAGCCCGGGCCCCGGCGCACTGTTCCTGCCACAGTTCCCTGCTGCGCCCCCCGCCTCAGAGATTCTGGCCAAGATGTCCGAGCTGGTGCATAGCCGACTGCAGGTAGGGGTGGGTGCTGGGGCGCCGGCAGGCCTACTTGCAGGGGCCCCCAAGGGCGCTACATGCTTCGAGTGCGACATCACCTTCAACAACGTCAGCAACTTCTACGTACACAAGCGCCTCTACTGCTCCGGCCGCCGCGCGCCCGACGATGCACCCCCGGCTCGCAGGCCCAAAGGGCCCCCCACCCCTGCTCGCGCGCCCCCTGCCCCGCCACCTGCCGAACCCGACGCGCCAAGCTCTTCGCCCGGACCCGGAGCGCGCGAGGACCAGGCCGGGGACACAATCACGCCCGAGGCCGAGACGGGCGGCCGGGGCAGTGAGGGAAGCCTGAGTCCGGGCAGCGGGGCGGACGAGGAGGACGACCCCCGTCGGACGCTGTGCGAAGCCTGCAACATCCGCTTCAGCCGCCACGAGACCTACACGGTGCACAAGCGCTACTACTGCGCTTCGCGCCACGACCCACCGCCACGCCGGCCGGCTTCCGCTGCACCCCCAGGAACCCCTGGGCTCCTCTGCATCCCCGCGCCAGCACCGCCACCCGTGCGCACGCGCAGGCGCCGCAAGCTCTACGAGCTGCAAGCGGTCAGTCCCGCCCCCGCAGCGCCGGGCCCCACCCCACCTGCGCAAGCTCTTGGCCCCGAGCCAGCAGCTCCGCTGTCCCCGCGTCCCGGAAGCGGAAGCGGAAACGGGCCGGAGCAGTCCGATGGCCCCATCGATCTGAGCAAAAAGCCGCGGCGCCAGACCTCTGCCGCTCCTTTGCCCGGCCCCACGCCAGTGCTGCCGGCCCTGGCAGACTACCACGAATGCACGGCCTGCCGCGTGAGTTTCCACAGCCTCGAGGCCTACCTAGCGCACAAGAAGTTCTCATGCCCCGCTGCACCGCGCCACCCCCGCACCCCAGAGGATCCCGCCGTCATGTGTCCCTACTGTCCCCCGAATGGCCTGGTTCGTGGGGACCTCGTCGAGCACTTGCGCCTGGCGCACAGCCTGCTGTTGGGCAAACCCCTGACCGGGCCCAGCACAGAGGCCCGGACACCCTCGCCCGCCGCCCCCCGTGATGGCCTTAACGGCCAGGAGCCACCCGCTGGCCCTCCAGACAGCAGTCCCCGGCCTGGCCCGCCCACGGCCCCATCAACCCCTCCTTCCCACTCGGACAAGGGCGTCCAGACCCCCAGTAAGGGGACGCCGGCCCCCCTGCCCAATGGCAACCACAGATACTGCCGCTTGTGCAACATCAAGTTCAGCAGCCTGTCCACTTTCATTGCCCACAAGAAGTATTACTGCTCCTCGCATGCCGCCGAGCACGTGAAGTGACCGGAGGCCACACTACAGACGGGAGACCGCTTCACACGCCCCGCTGCTCTCCTGGAGCCAGGACCTACCAGCCTAAACGCTCATAAAGACAAAATCACCCCCAAGAACCCAGCGGTTGGTGACTCTGGCTCCTAGGAAACACACCAAGCACAGGCCTCAGCAGAGGAGGCTGCTGATGGCAGCGCCCACCTGGACCCTTGGCACTTAATAAAGAAGTTCAGTTTGATGAGCAGAGTGGTGGAGCAGCCTAGTTCTCTGAGCAAAGGGCCCTGCAGGGTGGGGACACATGTTGGCCAGCATCTTGGGCAATCCGTGTGCCAAGCACTTAGAGGCCACCACTGCCACCTCCAGCATACACACAGGCCACTGCAGTCTGGATGACCAGGTCCCTGGCAGAGTAACGCAGTTAGTGGCCCTAAGAGCTGGCCCAAGCCCCAGGTTAGTCTGATGCCACCACGCATGCTGAGAGCTGCCTGCTAGCTGTTCTGTACCCACTTGAGGCACGGGGGAACAGGTACTGCCCTTTTAGGCCCACTGTTACTGCCCCCTGAATCCAACTAGAAGCTCTGGTTTGGCCACCAGATAACAAAACGGAGGGTTTAATCCTACCCAGCAGACAGTCTTCCTACCCCACTTGGTTCTGGGGCCTGGGTGTCACCGTCCAGTCACAGGCTACCAAGGTTCCGGGGATGGGAGCATCTTGGGAAGGATGAAGCCCTGTTGTTGCCACGGCTAGTGGGAGAGGAGGGGCAGTGAACAGACACCAAGGAAGAAGGGAGAGGGTCCCAAGGCCCACAGTGGTCCCCGGGACCAAGGGGGACAAATCCTGAACTGGGTGTAGCATGGCACCTACAGTGGCTGCGGTGGGGTTGAGGGACAGGAGCGCTGCGCCCCCAATCTGCTCTACTGGTGCTGCGAGGGGAGCTCGTGCCAGGGGTGGACTGGACAATGCCAGGCCAAAACCTAGCAAAGTGTCTAGCTGCGGTCCTGCCATTCGGCAGCTTGGTAACTGAGTGCCCTCCAGCCTGGTGCCCCTGCTTGAAAACGCACCATCCCTCCTTTCCAACTTCGTTTGAAGTAGCAAACACAGTTTCACTCAGCAGCTCTGACCTTTGACCTTTGTCTGACTTGCCACCACCTAGACTCAGTCTCCATGACATCATCCACAGGCAAGAACTTTCTCTGAGCTAGCCCTGAGTACCAGGGCTTGATCAGGCAAGGTCCATTGGCCAAAGCCGCTGGACAGTCAGGGTTCCCACGCCCTCAGGGAAGGATTGGAGGAGTGTCCCATAGGAGCCAAGCTCCCTTTCTTGTAGATGCCTGTCCTCCAAAAGACCAACCTGGCCTCCGCCCTCCTGGAGTGCGGTGCACAGACCCTCCGCCCTGCTCTTTATTCACAACGCTCTGCATTAATTTGCATGGAGAGTTCAGGAAGCTCCGCCTCTGAGCCAGACCACTGAATGAAAGGCACTCTGAAGTCCTTACACTATTCTTCAAAAAAAGTAAATCTAACGGTGAGTTTTACTATGCATAAATTTTAAAATAATTTTTAAAGAAAGATGCTGGCAAACATCAGGGATATGGCTTCTCATGAGGAACAGATGCTCAGAGGGGAAATGCAACACTCATAGATGAGGGAGACCAGCGTCCATATCTTCACCTCGCCTCAAGAGCCACACCCCATCCCCACACAAAGTGACAAGTGAATCAAGCAGGCAGATGTGAGTGGAAGACAGCGCTGTGCAGAAAATAGCCTCAGTTCGCACGCCTGTAAATCTGTGCAGGGCTGCACTTGATGGTCCTGCGGCCTCTTCTGAGAGCTCAGTTCAGCAGACAGAGCTGGCCCTGACCCCTGCTCCAGGCCTGAACTGCTGGCCCTGTCACCAGGGAGGTCCTGGGCCCTGTAGCCGACTGCCCTTGCCCCAGCCTGGGGAGGGCCCCGTGGTGGCTTGGCTGGAGTCTCCAGGGCAGCACCATGCAACTCCTTAAGGGTCCTACAACTGGGTCCTAGGTTACCCCACTGGTCCCCGACTCCCAAGGTAGTGCCAAGCACCCTACTGCACCCAACCACAGTCCAGAGCCCATCTCCACCACCTCCTTCCTCAGATCAGATCCAGGTTTCTCCCACCCTACAGACTCCTTCACTGCAGCCACTGTCCCAGCTACAGCCCAGGGACAGCACCCAGGCCTCCTTCCCACTTCTCTTCAGGAAACCCAAAGCTTCTGCCTCCCAACCACCCCTTCATCCCTCTGGTCTGCTACTTCTCTAAATGAGGAGAGTTCACCTCTCACAGAGCCACACAACCCCCACTCGCCGGGGTGCACATGGATTCCCACACCCCTAAATCTCTCTCTAGCCCAGCCACGCCTCTTGTGAGCACCAGATCTGTCCGCCCACTGTGCTGGAGTCACCCTGATGTCCCTCAAGGGCCCTGAATGTCCAAGACTGTGCCCCAGGGACCTGCGTCTTCTCCCTGCCTCTGTGCAGAAGTTACCATCCACCCTGATAGGGCACCACACCTCATTGTCACAGCAACTCTTGAGTTGGCCAAACCTGCCTCTCCCACCATCTAGCTTCCAGGTCTGCGACTTCACCTGGATTCTCTCTTTCTCTCTCTTTTTTTTAAAAGATTTTATTTATTTATCTTTAGAGAGGAGAAGGGAGGAAGAAAGAGAGGGAGAGAAACATCAATGTGTGGTTGTCTCTCATGCGCCCCCCACTGCAGACCCGGCCTGTAACCCAGGCATGTGCCCTGACTGGAAATGAAACCGGCAACCCTTTGATTCACAGGCTGGCATTCAATCCATTGAGCCACACCAGCCAGGGCTGGATTCTCTCTTAATCGCCACTTTCAAACCTATCAGCCAGTCTTCTTGGCCCTACCTCTCAAGATTACTGCTGCTTCGCCTGTGCCCCCAGCTACACCAGATCCAATGGACTGGCCACAAGCCCTGGCCACCACTACTCTCCTCCCAGCTTCAACCAGGCCCTACTCTAGTCTTTCGGGGGTTCCTGCCACACAGAGGGGGCCTCCAAGCCCTCTTCACCACGCCACACCCCGTGATCCTATTCACCCTGCTTGTGTCAATACTTCAGCCCGGTCTGCTCCTCCAAAAGGGCTGCCTTTCTTGTCACACTGCTGTCAGTCTAAGGACCATCCCTGACTTGCCTTACTTAGCACCCTGTTTATTTCCCCCATAGCAGTGGCGCTATAGAAATCTGGTTTTATTTTGCCACCCCCTTGTCCTTCCCCAAGGACATCATCTGCTTAACTACTGCCTGCTGGGCACCTGGCCTGTGGCCTTACACCAGGGAGGGGCATGCAGTCACTGAAGTCACAAAAAAGTGAAAGGACCAGAAGACAAATGAGCGAGTCCCCCTCCCCCACACCCTGATGGCCTATCTACAGCCCATCCCCAAAGCTGGCCCCTCCTGTGCACCCCTGGGCTTCTTCCAGGATCCCATTGTTCCACTGTACCAACTGCGCCTCCCTGGAGCCAACTCTGACCAGGGACATCATATAACAGCTCCTTGCACATGTGGCCCCTGTTCAAGGTTCAACCCTGTCTCCTCCTAACCAGGCCGTCCAGCCAGAGTCCTGTGAGGGTACTAAAGGATCAGCCCACTCCCAGGTCATTGCCACCCACAACCCTGTGCACTCGCACACCCCCAGGGACAGCCTAGCTCTGGGAATCAAGGCAAGTGGACATTCCTGGCACCAGGGGTCAGCAGCAACTCATTTATGTGGGCCAGCAGGCCAGTGCCGGGAGCTTGCCCTATCACACTCCGGGCTCACCAAGTCTGTGGGCCCTTTGTCCCCTGAGACAGAAGGAAAGGGGTGCAAGGGGGCAAAGGGGAATGGGAGGTAGCCCATCACAACCAAGAATGAGCCTCAAGAGGGCACAGAGATCGACCTCGCAGTTTGGAAAATAGTCCATCTCCACAGGAGGGGAAGGAGCAGCAAAGGCTACCAGTCAGTGAGGAAGCGGCCTGGACTGGGGTCGGCCTCGGGGCAAGGGAACTCAGAGAGAACAGGGGGTCCCCAGGCAGAGTCCCAGCAGGCGCCAGGCCATAATCAAACTGCTTCCACACTGACAGTGCCCACAGTATGGCTTGTCTTCCTGTTGCCACTTTTTTTTTAATTTATTGATTTTAGAGAGAGAAAGGGAGGGGGAGAGAGTGAGACAGAGAGAAACATCAATTTGTTTCCCATCAGTTATGCATTTATTGGTTTATTCTGGTATGTGCCCTAACAGGGGATCAAACCCGCAACCTTGGTGTATTGGGGGTCTGTTCTAACCAACTGAGCTCCCTGGCCAGGGCCCTGCTGTTGCCATTTTTATAGAATGGGCAGCAGGCCCAGAGCGGGTGCAACTTGCCACAGTACCCCCCCCCCAAAACCGTGAGAACTGCTGGGAGCATTGAAGCAAACTGCACACATGGCCCCAGACTGCCCTGACACACGGCCTCCTGCTCATCAGCTGCCTCCCGGCTGCAACCAGGGCCCCAGCCTGGCTCACAACCCTGCCCTCAACGGGGCTCTCAGTGGTGGCAGCCTAGAAGGGTTGGCCTGCACGTCCTTCCTGCCTGGCCAAATCTGGCCTCTCTCCCTCCATCTCCAGCTGCCTCACCACTGGGGACAACTTAGCAGAGAGGTGCTCTGGGATGCAGTTGGCCGAAGTTCCCAAGAACCCTCTTCTCCCATCATCATTACCTGAGCCAGTGGGGAATCCACATTCCAGGGCCTCACACAGGGGCTGAAGCAGGTTGGGCCTGACAACCTGCATTTAATGAGCTTCCAGCAGATTCTTCTCTAACAGGTTGGAGAAATACCCACATAACAAGAGCATAGACTGTTCGCATCTTTCCTAAGAGCCTAGCAGGTGCAGATACAGCCGTGCTGAGAGGACCTTTGTCAGCTGGGGCAGGGATGAGCAGGAAGGGGGCTGGATCCATATCCCAGGTTCATCATCCCGGGGGGATGACGAGACCACTGCTTCTCCTCCACAGGGTGTGTGGTTGACCACCCCAATGTCCTGGACACTCTCCCTGATACCTTTCCACCCTTCATCCATGATGCACATGAGCCTTTGAGCCCTGGCCCTGCTAAACCTGGACTACACCAGGGCCCAGAATAGCCAGGAGTGACAGTTCCAGCCCCAAACGTGGAAGGACACCCTGTGCAGAGTGCCTCTGCTCTTCCCATCCCATATTAGAAACTTGAGAAGAAGCAACCGGAGTCCTCCTGGGCACAGAGCACTGTTCATGAGAGCTGGTTTGAGGAGCCACAAATTTGTTTCTGCCCATTAATGCCCCACGGCGGAATTCCCCAATGGTGCTAGACTGTGGGTGCGTTCCTCACCAAGCTGACCCAATGCTGAGGGGGAAATGCAAGTGCACCAAGGCACAGACGTTACTGTGGATTCAAACGCAGGGAGCAGGGATATAAAAAGCTTTAAGGGTTGGCATGATTGGCAGAATAACGGCCCCAAAGCTGTCCTCATCCTAAGCATGTATGAATATGTTTCCTTACACGGCACAGAACGTGTGAATATGTTTCCTTACATGGAACAGGGGAATTGAGGTTGCCAACAAGATGACCTTGAGACAGAGAGACTCCAGAGGGACAAGCACATGCAAGGCCCAGCGGGGCCCAGGCAGACTGTCTGGTCAGGCAGAGGAGTGGGCCTCCCAGAGAGCGGGGCTTGGGGGCGGGGCATGAGAAGAAGCCAGACGTACTTCCCACCATCGTGGGTAGTGCATATATCTGAACCTGAAAGCCAGCATCAGTCTGTTCCCCTGAGGGCTCCCTAAGGGAGAACTTGTTGGAAGAAAGAAGATGTCTCAAGTCCTGCAGTGGATAGAGTTCGGTCCTAGGGCTACCTAGGGAGAGTGTCCTGAGCTCACCCTCCAGACCTTTGAGGCCCAAGGAAATGAAGTGTAACCAGAGCTGCATCCAACCTTCACCCCAACTCAGCTCCTGGTAAGATCAAAGGTAGCAGATCTGCAGAAGCGAGGCGGACAGCCGGAGATGGGGAGGGGCTGAGAAGCAGAGAAGCTCCCCAAGATGCTGTGTGCTTGAACTCAGAACCCAGCTGGAAGCCTAGAGCGGCAGCTGCCCCAAAGCAAGGCCACACCCACAGGGCCTTGCGGAGCAGCCGGACACTCTAGCTGCTCAACACAGGACTGCGTGGAAAGGAGAAGGACACACACACACCCCTCTATGTGATTTCATATCAGCAGTTCTCAGAGTGTTTTTCAAGGACCCTAGGGAGCCCCAAGACCCTTGCAGAGGGTCTACAAGACCCTATTTTGATCCATATTTGCATGAATGGTGCAAAAGCCAAGGTGGGTATGACGAGGGGACCTTAACATAAATAAGGCAGCTGCACCAGATTGTGGCAATGACCCCTCTCCACTCACGCTTTGATTAAGAATGTCCTTGATGAAGCTGTAAAAATTATTAACTGTATTAAATCTCCACCGTCGAGCACACTCTCTTGAATGCCCCAGGAGGAGCTGGAGGTGTGGAGGGGCTGCCTGGAGGAACAGCAGCAGGGGGTTGAGTTGCCACCTGAACTCCCTGATTTTCTCAGGGAGCATCTTTTTCTGATTTGAAAAATGATTAATAAAAAGACTGTGACTGTTCAGAGTTGGATACTGGGCAGACCCTTCCTAGAAAATGACCGGTGAGCCTGTCTGTCCCTTAGAGGAAAATAGGTGACAGTATTTCTTGCCACTGTTAGCATTGGAGCTTTCAAGTGAAAGTTAGAATTTTGGGAGTCTTGTACCCATCACTGTCTGCTCAACAGCTTCTCAATAGTTAAAGACTTTTTCCTGCTGAGATTGGTGGCGATATTAATGAATGTGAATTTTTTTAACTTTATTTATTTATTTTTAGACAGAAGGGAAGGGAAGGAGAGAAACATCAATGTGTGGTTGACTCTTGCCCTGGCCTGCAACCCAGGCATGTGTTCTGGCTGGGAATCGAACCAGCGACCTTTGGTTTGCAGGCCCGTGCCCAACCCACTGAACCACACCAGCCAGGGTGAATGTGAATTTGTTTAATGTTGCAAGAAAGATGACGTCACTCCGGAGGTTCTGCATGACTCAATAAGCCAGTGTCTGCCACATGACAATGCAGGATGTCACAGAACCACAAATGGGTCAGATTCACTCACCCAGAGAAAAAAGACACTAAAATGCAGGAAATGAGAATAACAGCTGAGTTCTTGTCAGAAAATAATGGTATCCAGAAGACAGCAAAATAAAATTTTTGAAAGGCTAAAAGGAAAATTACACTGTCCACCCAGAATTCTACATCCAGCGACAAGTGCCCTGCAAGTGTGAGAGCAGAATCGGAGCAGACGTCGCCTGCCCTCCTCCCAGGTGCGCTTCTCATTTCATAGACAGGAGACTGCGGCTCACGGCCTCGAAACACCTGCATAACAGCCACATGAGCCCACAGTCTTCTGCACGCTGGGATACTTGCTCCTAAGTGACTCACCTGGAGGAAAAGAAATATTCCCCCCCAAAGGAATGCTGGTGCTAATGTGACAAGAGAAAGGCTTGTTGGTAGTGACCACTGGCCCACTGGTAGCAAAGGAACACCACATAACCAGTCAGCAAATTGCTCTGTGAAGAGAAAACCAGACCATGTTTGCATAATTGCCTAAATCACTGAGTCGTGGGAGCCTCGAGGTGTTGACAGGCATCTGAGAAAACGGCTGGACTCCTGTACCCAGTCAGGACACAGTAGGGCAGAGGGGCCAGAACACAGGAGGGCAAAGGGTAACAGAGGGGCTGTCTTGAACACTGATGGCTCACTGGGCATTCTGTGCCCCTGGGACAGGGGTGGCTGTGGAGGAATGTACAGGCAGAAGGCCTCAAGGACTGAGCCACAGAAAGGCTGCAGAAGGAGGAGCCGTCTAACTCTATGTTCTCACAGCCCCGTGACCGGGCATATCCTGGAAACTCACCAGCTCTGGGGGTTGAGTTGCCATCTGAACTCCCTGGTGTTTTCAGGGAGCATGGGGAGGCCGGAGAGAGTTGAGGCAGGACCAGAGGCAGTCAGCCCCAGGGCAAGGATCCTGCCTTCACCCTCTTCCAAATGCCTCTCCACTCAAGTCCTTTACCCTTGGATAAGTATCCTGGGACTGCCAGAGCAAACGACCACAGACAGGGTGGGGGTGCTTAAAACAACGGAAGGGTTCTCTCCCAGTTCTGGAAACCAGAAGTCAGAAATCAAGGTGTGGGCAGGGCCACCTAAAGGGGAGCAGCCACTTCAGGCCTAGGCCTCTCAGCCCGATGCTGGCGGGGTCCTTCCAGCCTTGCAGGAGCATCATTCCACCCTCTGGCTCGGTGTCTCTTCAACTGGTATTGTTTTCTGCATCCCTTTAAATGTCTTCCTTTTCTGTCACTTTTGGGACACTTTTATTGGATTTAGGGTCTACCCTAATAAGGGAGGATCTCATTGCGATCCTCACCCTAGTTACATCTGCAAAGACCCCATTCCAAATACGGACACATTCAGAACTCCAGATGGATTTGGGGGAATGCTTTTTTCTTTTTTCTTTTATTTTTTAAAAGATTTTATTTATTTATTTTTAGAGAAAGGGGAAGGGAGGGAGAAAGAGAGAGAGAGAAACATCAGTGTGTGGTTGCCTCTTGCATACCACCCACCGGAAACCTGGCCCACAACCCAGGCATGTGCCCTGACTGGGAATCAAACCGGCAACCTTTGGTTCACAGGCCCACTCTCAATCCACTGAGCTACACCAGCCGGGGCTGCCTTTTTCTTTTTTTAAAGAAAATTTTATTTATTTTTAAACAGAGGAGAAGGGAGGGAGAAAGGGAGGAAGAGAAACATCAATGTGCGGTTGCCTCTTGCACACCCCCTCCTGGGGACCTGGTCCACAACCTGGGCATGCACCCTGACTGGGAATTGAACTGGCGACCCTTTGGTCCAGAGTCTGACACTCAATTGACTGAACCACACCAGCCAGGGCCAGAAGAACATCTTTCAACCTGATACTCCTTAAGGTTCAGAGGGAGGAGCAGTCTTCTGTGCTGACCAAAAAGCTTCTGGGGTGTCAAGACTGCTACCTCCTTTGCCAATGGACAGCCTGTCCTGATCCCAAGGCCTGTCCAGGTTGTGAGCAGGACAGTCACTTGGAGACCCTTCTGTCAACGACCTGCTGGAGTGCCTGCATGCTACACCCAGGCCCAGCTCCACAATCTGGGGCATGGACGCTGGCCAGCCCTCAGCCCGGAGAACTGGATTATTGTGGACACAGCCATGTTATGGTGGTAGGAACCCAGGAGCAGGCCCTAGACTTCCCACTGCACTGGTGGTTTCCAGACTGTGCTCCCAGGACCCAGGGGGTCTGTGGAGGCATGTTAGAAGCTGCTGGGGTTAAGGGGAAGCAGCTCCAGGTGACTCACCGCTAACGGACAAGAACGGCTCTGTTTAATCCATTTCCTACACAGGGCTTGGCATGGTTTCACTTAAGGAAAGTATTATGAGGTGAAGACTGGACCAGGCTGTTTGCTGGCTAATGTCAGGTGCAGAGGACGGCAGTCACGACATTTCATGAGGCCCGTTCATAAGCAGATGTTACCATGTCATCCTGGCTGCCCTTCACATCAGAGCTGAAGCGATCACAAGCAAATGACTGTAGACTCTGATTCCCTTGTGTGTATCTGGGCATCCTGGCTTGAGAGGCTGCCACCTCTTCTGTAATAGTGAAACACTGTAACCCACCCCACCTTCTTTTGACAGTGTTTCTGCAAGTGCTGACTCTGACTGATATGTGGCTTATAGATGAACAGCATGTTTGTATAAGAATGCTAGGAATTAATTTCAAAAGATAGGTCCCGACCTTCAAGCATCCCAACTCCCCAACTCTGGGAGATTTGCAGAACTTAATCCATGGATCCAGGATGACGCGAAGCCAGGATGCTGCACACTGGACCATCACTTGCGTGATCAGAATGGGCTGTGCTCATCTGCACGTAGAGAACTCTTTAACCCCCTCCCTTGATCTCTTTGTTCTGTTCCCCTCTCCATCCTTATTCAAACCCCCCCCTCTGCTGCCACTGAGAGGTAGAGATGGGCTTTGAGACATGAGTCCCCCATCTTCCAGATGGCTACAAATAAACCACTTTCCTTTCCATCAGCACCTGCCTCTCGAGTGTTGGCTTTCGTAGCAGCAGACAGCTGGACCTGCATTCAGTTACACTTCAGAGCAGCGACCTTGGCGGCAGCTGCACCCCATGCTCAGGGGGGAGGCTGAGCACCCGTTTCCTTAGCTGGCAAGTCTCTCCTTTAGAATTAACCTTTTGACATGTTGCATCCTCATCTCCCAGTTCAGAGACAGAAAAATAGAGCGCAGTGGAGAGGGATAAACAGAAAGAGTCACAGAGAAACAGAAAGAAACTGAGTGACACAGATAGCGACAGAGGCAAAGAAAACCGGGAGTGATGACAGAGGGGGTGTCACATAGTTAGAACTGATAACGGCCATAACCCAGGGCTCTATTTATAGTCCCATCCCCCCACCCACACGGGGCAAACTGGCGACCTCTTCCCCTCCCCACGGCGCATTTCGTGACACCCCCAGCCTGCGTGCGAATCTCCCGGGCAGCCTGCTGCCAGTCCTGCACCACCAACTGACTCCCTGTCTCTACAGATTTACCTGTTCTGGACATTTTACATGAATGGAACCATACAAGTCATAGCCTTTTGTGCCTGGCTTCTCTCACTCAGCATAATATTTTTAAGGTTCATCCAGGCACATGTTGGTGCTTCATTCCCTTTGATGGCCAAATGTTCCATTGCATGGATGGAACACGTTTTGTTCCTTCAGTGCAGATAGGCATTTAGACGGTTTTCCCTCTTTAACTGTTATGAATAATGCTGCTATGACTACCCATGTACAGGTGTTTCTGCGGAATGTCTGGGTCACGTGAACACCCTATGTTTAACCTCCTGAGGAGCCACCAGACTGTTTCCCACAGTGGCTGCACCATGTTGCATCCCCACCAGCCATGTATCAGGGCCAGATTTCTCCACATCCTTGCCCGCCCTTGTTATTGTCCGACTTTTTCTTCTTGCTGTGCTATGGGGATGAGGTCTCTCTGTGGTTTTGATCTGTGTTTCCCCAATGGCTAGTAATGTTGAGCGCCTTTTCATGTACCTGTTGGCCATTCACATGTCTTTGAAGGAAATTCCTTTCAGACCTTTCGCCCATCCCTACGACATTGATGTTTATTTTGAAGTAAAAACGCAGAAGGTGATCATCATCTGAGTCTAAAAATTATACGAATGGGCTCTGGCTTCAGACACCACAGCTCAATCCTATCTTGGCCCTTCCTGGCCACTCAGCTTTGGGCAGGTCACCTCCAGGACCCTCAGCATCCTCACCAGTCCAATGGGTGACGCAGGAATGACCTTGCTGCACATCTGTGGGCAGAGGAGAAGTCAGGCGCCTAAAGCCAGCAAGTGGAGACCTTTGGGCACGGAGCTGAGGCAAGGATGAATACCCTTTTCCTCAAGGGGACAGGAGCGGAGCTGGGGGCATGCTTGTTCGAAAGAACAGATTCCGGGTGGGCTCAAAGCAGGAGCTGATGACCTTGGTGGAGCCCCCATAGCACAGGGTGTACATTCCAGCTCTACCGACGATGGTGGAGCCTTCCAACTGCTTGGCCTCCCCTCCTCACCGGTAGAATGGGAGCGTCCAGCTGACCCCACAGGCATCACCACCAAGATTGCATCCTTTAATATCAGTGATAGACGTGTCGTTATCATCAAAGCCCATCCCCCCAGGAGAGCATCCCGTTCATTCCCCGGGAGTCGCAAAGCGCTTCCAAGCCCCCAGCCCAACCCTGGCAGGTTGGGACCGGAGTCATACGGTGGGACCACCCCAGCTCTTCCTGCCCCGTGGTCTGGGCTCCTTGCTCTCATGTGGCATTGAGGCAGGACAGTAAAAAGCTAAGGAAACTCCTTGGCAAGTGGAATGGGGAAACTGAGAAAAGACCGTTAAACAAAGCCTAACAATTGACCAATTCATAGCCAGCTAGTGAATTGCAAGACCTTATCTTCCATAACCAAGGACTCTCGAGAACAAATAGTTTATACCTTGCCTCCCTAAGCAACTTAAATCACCCTGGTTGGGGAGATAGGTAACAGAGACCTAATTAGTGCCATCTGTGCCATCCAAGCCCAAGGACGGATGCAGTCAGGGAAACAAATAGCAAAAACCCTGATTAGAGCCAGACAAACCCAAGATAAAAAGTAAAGCAGTGAAGCTGACAAGAGCATAATCCCAAACTCCCCTACACACTCATTTTGATGAATCACCATATGGAAGGACACGCCTGGAAAACTAACGGATACTCTGCTGAGATCTTTCCGAGACCTCCCGTGAGGATTCCCACCAGATAAAAAAGCCCTCACCACCAAGGATGCCGGCCCAGCCCGGGCTCTCTCGGCAGCACGCCCACGCCTTCCTTCCCCTCTGGCATGCACCTTTACTTTCCTCTCCTAGGGAGCAGCGAGCAGGGCCAGCTCAGCCCCGGCTGACCCCCTGAGCCTGTCTCCAAGGCCCCCTTTTCTCTGACTCTCCAGTGAGCTGACAGCAGTCCCGCCTTGGCGAACTTTTTTTCTACATTTCTCGAGATCCAGAGCAGAGCACCACCCAGGCTCTCTCCTGTCCTGGGCCCTTCCTGGTTTCACTGTCCCCAGCTTTAACAAACGTCCTCTCAAAATCACCTGGACATGTACTGTGAAATCCTTCCTGCGCGAAGTCAAGAACACACGCACCACAGGCCGGTCCAAGGCAGACCGCTCCAGGTCCGGTCCCTTTCTGGTGACAGTGTCAGCATGGAACCTAGGGACCCTCCTTGATTCCACCTCAAGCTCCGGGCAGGACTGCTCGTTGCCTGACCTCTCAGTGGCCCAGACTAAAGCGTTGCTGCCCCACCTTCAGACTGCCCTCTCCAATCTAGCTGGACCAACAGCTCGTCCAGCAGCTGCCTCCCGGAGCCTCTGGCCGGGCGCACGGCTGGTCCATCCAAGGGGATCAGCGGCAGGATACGAGCTGAAGGCTGGAAAGGGCGCGCCCGCGGAGCAGGGTCCTCAGACTGTGGAAATTTATTTACAAGCCAGAAAACTGCCAACGACCACTCTAGGGGTCACGTGGATCCAGGCTTTCCTTCCCCCCTCCCCAGACACTGACGTTAATTTTTTAACCACTATTTTATCATCTCAACGTTTCGTAAAAACACATTTCGGCGTCAAAAATGTTAGCATAACATACTCTCAGAACAAAAGACAGGCTTTTGCATGAAATAAATTTGATTTCTTGAAACCCCTGACTCTTATTTTTCTCATTTCCCTGCAGACCGATAGAAACGTTACGGCGGAAGCGCAGGTTTGTGGACCAGGGTTTCAGAAGCTCTGCTCCCAGCCGAACCCCTCCCTCCTCGCCCCACTTCGTTTTACGGAGGAGGAGACGGAGGGTCTGAAAGGTTACACACCCCTTCAGCAGCAGTTGGCTGGCCGCACCGCCTCCGGGCTCTAACTCTGCCGCAAGCCCTAACCCAGCTGCCCTTGGCCGGACTCCATGCAAAACTCACATGGCAAAAGGAGAGGGAGCTTGGGTTTCGACGTGGGAAAAATTAAAGCAGAATAAAGTTAGTCGATCTCTGAGTCTAAAAATAGATCCTCCATCAGACTCAGTTTCACAAGAGGAGACAGGAGGCTGTCTTATTTTAACTGTAATGTCTAGAATACTCTGGTTTTGATTTTTTTTTAAAAGATTTTTTTAAGTACTTTTTTTTCCTTTTAGATTTTATTTATTTATCTTTAGAGAGGAAGGGAAGGAGAGAGGGAGAGAAACATCAATGTGCGGTTGCCTCTTGTATGTCCCCTGCCGGGAACTGGCCTGGCAACCCAGGCATGTGTCCTGTCTGGGAATCGAACCGCGATCCTTCGGTTCGCAGGCCCGCGCTCAATCCACTGAGCTACACCAGCCAGGGCTGATTTTTTTAAATACTCACTTAATCCAAGAAATGTAAAGTGGGCCCTGGCCTGTGTGGCTCACTCAGTTGGGCGTCATCCCATGGACCAAAAGGTCACAGGTTCCATTCCCCTTCAAGTCACACACCCAGATCGCAGGTCCGGCCCCCGATCGAGGCGCATACAATAAGGCAACCAAGTCGATGTTTCCCTCTCTCCCTTCCTCTCTCTTTGAAAGCAATGAAAAAAAAATGTCCTCAGGTGAGAATTTAAAAAAAAGAGAAAAGAAATTACAAAGTGGCAGGTCACTTCCAATCTGTGTCAGATTGTCTGTAATCAGCTTCCAGGCGAATCCTCATTTAAACAGCAATAAGAACTTTTGGAATCAGTCTAATACCTGGGGAGGGATAGAGGTGTTTGGACTGTCCTCCAGCTGAGGCACCCCATGGAGGTGGAGGAGGCTCCGATCAAGATTTGGGGTGCGACCTAGCAGCCTGCACCCGCACTCGCTCTGGACAGTCTTCTCCCAGGTCTGCAGTCCGCTCTGGGGCCCCTGATGGGAACCCCCATCAGAGAAGACAAAGGGGTCTCTCCCTCACCGAGCCCTGACTATTCCCTCCCTCCTCCCAAAACACTCTGGCACATCGGCTCCTCATCCACAGACGACCTTCTGGAATACCTCCCACGCCTTCCCACTCTCCTTCAAGGCCAGGTCAGACGTGGAATGTTATGGGAGAGGATGTCCCCCACCCCAACCCAAACTCTACTCGAATAAAGGGAACGTTCTGTGTTTCCCCGTCTCCCACCCCCCAGCACCATGCGTGCCCCAGGGGTGTTGACTCTCCCTTATTCCCTCTACACCACAGGGTCTATCACCCACTGAAGTCCGCTCTGCCTCCAAAGGAGCCACCGCATAAGCACAGCCAGCTCTGGTGGACCCGGAGAGGTCCAGGACCCTGACCTGCCTGAACCAGGGACAGGGATGCCCAGGGTGACTCCAACCCCAGGCAGGCAGGGGGCTCCTCCTTTCTGGAGCATTGGGTGAGGATGGTTACCTGAGGCAGATGGGA
The DNA here is from genome assembly GCA_039655065.1 of Glossophaga mutica. Lineage (NCBI taxonomy): Eukaryota > Metazoa > Chordata > Mammalia > Chiroptera > Phyllostomidae > Glossophaga > Glossophaga mutica. Next base: position 31,425,841 of record CM077315.1, read on the forward strand.
GTCCCCAGGGTGAAGGGCAAAAGCTCAATGGCCTCTTGAAGAGGAAACAGCTGGGGAATGTTTCCCGTGGTCAGAAGGTGGGCTTGAGGACACACATCTCTCCCCTCTGCCTGTCTCCTGCACAGCCTAACGTCAAACTTCAGGCCAGGAAAACCTCAGAGCCCAGGAACACAAGCTTCCTACCCCAGCTCCTGACTTCACAGGAAGGAGGGAGCCAGCCGATGCCCACTGCAGGCCACCCCGTGGCCTTCCTCACCCGCCCAAGGCTCCCAGGGAAAGGGAGTCAGGGGCTGAGCTGAGCTGGAAGAGGCTAACCAAGTAATGACCTGCAGAGAGCTGCGTGCTTGACCATTTCCCCATATAGGATGAGAAAGACTCTTTTAAAATGACCATTATAGCCATGGCTGGTGTGGTTCAGTTGCTTGGGGGTCATCCTTTGGACCAAAAGGTCATGGGTTCATTTCCTATTCAGGGCACACACCCAGTTTTTCTCATGTAGAGCGTTTCCAAGGCTCATGCATGGTATAGGGACAGGCTGCCTTTTATTGCTCCACCTCTTAGAATGAGTGTCCGTCCTGTATTTTAAACATGCTCGTGGGCACTGGCAGGGACAGGTCTGAGTTGTGAGGTTGGTAGAACTGAGCCCCTTGTGGCCTCTCTCAGCTTCCCATCATCCTCCCCAAGGACAGGAGACTCGGCTGCATCATCTCTCTGGGAGACAGCAACCTTGTACGGAGGTTCTATCACATGACACCCGGCCAGCAGTGTCCCCTTAGGCTCACTTCCTCCTGTGGCTCCCCTGGGCCACATGTGCCCTGCCTGCTCCTGAGCCCCACCCCTTCCTCCACACGCCCACTGATGTCCTTATAAGAAGAGGACACGGGGAGGACTCCGTGTGACGACAGACGCAGAGATTGGAGTCATGCGGCCACAAGCCAAAAAACACCAAGGACTGCCAGTAACCACAGAAGCTGGAAGAGGCAGGAAGGACCCTCCCCTGGAGTCTCCAGAGAGGGAGCCGGGCCCTGCCAACGCCTCGGTCTCAGACTTTTGGCCCCCAGAACCGTGAGAGAATAGATTTCTGTTCTTTTAAGCTACCCAGCTGTGTGGTACTTTGTTACAGCAGGACACTCACACAGGGGCTTTCTAACTTTACCCACGAATCACTGTGATTTAGGTGCAGATTTCACCTCCTGCACCAAACAGAAGTTTCCTTAAAGACAAAGCCCGCACTTACTACTGGTGCACCTGGCACTTAACAATGGCTGGAGGATGACGGGTGAGGCCCATGGGGACAGTGGGGAGACAGTGAATGGGGAAACATGGGGACAGTGGAGTCAGTGAAGCCCCTTATGGATCTTGCTCCACAGATGAGGACAAACAAGGAAACATTTTGCCAAGGCCCTCAAAGGCTAGTGCTCCCCAGAGTCATCATCATTTCTTCTACGCTTTTTCTTAAAGCCACAGTTTGCACAGTTTGTCGGCATTGCAAGTGAAATGCTTTTATCGCCCTCTCTCTAACCTGCCACAAAAGGGCATCTGGAAGGTAACAGATTCCTTATTCAATAAGGCTGCACAAACATGCATTGATTTCAGCTCCAATATGCAAGATTAAAGTGTTTATAAAATTTCAATTAAAAGAGAATTTGTGTGGGATGAAATGTGCTGAGCGGAGGATCTAACCCTGTTTAGAGGATCCAGGGAAGAAGATGGCAGCCTGGGTCAGGGTTCCATGGGGTGGGGTCCCATCTGGAAGGACCCAGCTTGCAGAGCTGGGAGGGAATGCCACACCTGGGAAGGGCGGCTCCAGGGCTTCTGGGGGAGCCGGTTCTCCAGAGCTGGTTCCCCGCTCTCCCTTACCTGGTGGGAGGGGTCGCTTCAATAAAATGGCGGGGCCATTACTGCTTCAGTAAAAACTCCTGTTTTATACTAAAAGCTATCCGTTTTGGGGTCTTCCCACGAGGCCAGGCTGCTATCAAGCACTTTGCATATGGCATCGTATTAGGAGAACCTGGGTGACCTTCTGCTTCCAGCCCTGTTTACGGGCAAGGACCATAAGGCTCAGCTGGTTCAGCTAACTTGCCACCCGGCCCAAGAGTGGAGAACAAAGGCAGCAGTTCAGATCTGTCCAACCCAAAGCCCGAGCTAGTCCCTCCATGAAAGTAAGAAAGTGAGAAATTAGAGCAAACAGACACACCTAGAGTCACCTGAGCACATGCTCAGGACCCACTATTTCTTGTCCTCCCTGTCACCTCATGACATCCAACCACAGACCCGCAGGTGGTTCTCGAGATCAGAATTAAGTCTGGTGGTTCATCCTCATTGTGGTTGGCCACCTGTGGCCCCTGAAATAGACCAGGTCCTCATCCCCAGGACCTATAAATGTGACTTTATTTGGAGAAGGGTGTTTTGCAGATGTGATTAAATTAAGGCTCTTGAGAGGGGGCAATTTTCTTGAATTATCTGGATGGACGCAGTGTCACCTTGCAGATCCTTATAAGGGGGAGCTATGCCACACTCAGAAGCAGAGAAGGCCATGGGACCATGAAGGTAGGGACTGGAGTGATGTGGCCACAAGCCAAGGACGCCTGGGGCACCCAGGTCCTGACTGAGGCAGAAAGTGTCCTCCCCCAGAGGCTTCAGGGGGAGCACAGCCCCTCAGACAGAGGGAGTCCAACCCAGTGCTGCTGATTTCAGACTCTGGCCTCCAGAGCTGTGAGATTATAAATTGTTGTTTTAAACTCCCTAGTTTGTATTTTGTCACAGCAGCCCTGAGACACTAAGGCATTCACACATAATCTTACCTAAAAGAAACACTCTGATTTTAGTTGTGTTGAATCAAGACAGCAGAAAGGACAAGCCACCCAGCAGACCTGTTTGGAATCTGCTTTTGTGGTAAACTCTCTAAACATTAGCCAGAAATTCTGCACTGTGACAGGGCTGTGTCCCTTCCCAACCCTGGCCTTGGTTGGAGCCAGGCTCCAGGGACACCTCTGGGCCAGGCAGGGGTGAGAGGCAGGTATCAGAGCTATCCTGTTCCTATTGTGAGAGGACAAGGAGCCCTGGTTATACTCAAAACCCATCAAGAAACAAAACCCATCTCAGATGCCTCTTGGTTGCTACGGAGACAGGACAATGCAAGCAAGCCAAGCAGAAAAGCCTGGGTTTGCAGGAGACCTTGCTGTGATGGACTCCAGGCCCAGAAGCACCAGGAAAAAAGAGCTATAGTCATTAAGTAACCTTGGGCAAGTCCTTCTCTTAGAGCCTCAGGTTCCCCGGGTGTAAAATTTGAGCTCTGTTCTGGCTTAAGTGGCTCTCAACCTGTGGGCATGGACGCCTGAGTTGATGACTAAGGGTCGCACCTGCACAGTGGCGGAGCCCGTTTCTCACACATCTGCGTCTGCATCTGCACTTGACCTGCTTACGGAAGATATGCAGTAAGTGTTGCCAACTTCAGAGCAACTCTCCCTCCTCGTTACACAGGAGAGGTCAAGAAAAACCAAGGGGGCTGCGGAGCAGGCTGGAGAAGACAAGGATTTAGAGCTAAAACTGGGGGTAGGTCCCGCCTCCTCTGTGTTGTAGCAGCACAATGCTGAGCCAGGCATGGAAACTCACCAGATTCATTTTTGTCTCCTCAGTCACGCAGGGATGGTCTGGCTCTAGGGTTGCGGGAGGAGCAGAGGAGACACAGTAAGCCCAGGCTCCGTGGGAATATTAGGTTGCGTGCACGTTTTAAGACTGTTATTTCCCAACAACACAGGGAGCTATTGTCCAGAAACGGAACTGAGTGGACCCTGGAATCTGTGTTTCAGAAGGATTCGATCAGCTTGGACTTCTCCAGAGGACACTCTGGTGGCCTGTGGCTCTAGGCTCCCAATTCCCCAGACAAGAGATGCTGGAGAGCCAGCATCTCTGGAACTCGCTGGCATCCCCTGCCAGTTTCTCACAGGTTTAGTGCTCCTGAACTAACATCATTTTCCGTTTGTTTATTTATTTATTTTTAGAGACGGGGGGAAAGGAGGGAGAAAGAGGGGTAGAGAAACATCGATCGATCGGTTGCCTCTCGTACACATCCCAACCAGGGACGGCACCTGCAACCCAGGCATGTGTCCTGATCAGGAATCAAACCAGCAACCTTTTGCTTTGCAGGAGGATACCCAACCAACCAAGCCACACCAGTCAGGGCTAAAGTAACATCTTTTATTGGCCTGTGTGTCTGTGCAGACCCTCCCTGCTCTGGATGCAAGCTGGCAGGTTACCTCCAACCCCCTCAAGGACACGCTAGTGGGCTGGGCAAGAGCAAATACACATCAAAATAGGGGAAATTTTTACTTCTCCAGGTACAAAAAGAGAATAGAGCCACCTACTCTCCTTAGAGCATTTATTGTTAAAAACTCCTAAATTCTTGCTCTGCCTCTTTCGAAACATATGTAACGTTTTAACTCTATGAGCCCCTTGCTGTGTTATAACCCAGGACCATCTCTCCCCAGGACCTGGGAGCCTCCTCCTTGAATGTGGTCATTAAGAAAGGAGCACCCTGCCCTGGCCAGGTGGCTCAGCTGATTGGAACATTGCCCCTTACACCGAAGGTTGCAGGTTCAATCCCAGGTCAGCGCACATACCTAGGTTGTGGGTACAATCCCCAGTCAGGGCACAAATGGGACTGATCAATGTTTCTTTTCTCTCTCTCTTGCTTCCTTTCCTTCCTCTCTCTCTAAAAAAAATCAACAAAACATACCCTCAGGTAAGGATAAAAACAAAACAAAACAAGGAAAGGGGCGCCCTATCTCCCAGTCTCCGCAGAGGGCAGGAGCCTATCTTAGCAGACACCAAGCTCCCAGCTGCAAGCCTGGCCCCTGTCAGAAATAGAAGTGTTATTATTCCTTTAGATAAAGGCAATTAGCTGACACAGATGACCCTCCAATTACCAGGTGGATGCAGCTCAAACTACTTCTATTTTGAAAACACATATGTCATGAGCTGCATCTCTGCTAAAGGAAGGGGCGGGCTCCTCTATCTTTGATGACCTAGTGGATGTGACCCACATGACATCCTGGGGTCATGCTTATTTGGTAATCAAACCATCTTCTTCCTCGTCCACCCTTGTGGAAGACAGGTTTTCTGGGTGAGCAGAGTTTATTTTAATCGTATGTCCCCAACAGCTGATGCAGGTGAGGGTACAGCCTGGGTCTGGACTCAGCAGGACACTTCCAACCATGAACAGCCCCCTACAACTCCTCAGCTGTCACAAGACAGTACTGGAGGCCACCTCATTGGCCTGGGGAAAAACTCACAGGAGATGATGGACTTGAATTACAGTTGACCCTTGAACAAGACGAGTTTGGATTGTACAGCTCCACTTACACACAGACGTTTTTCAATTGACCTGAACAGTTCAACCCCACATTGCTCAAGGCTCCACTCGGCCCTCGGGAATCCGAGTGTGAGGAGAGCCACCCGTGGTTATTCATGAATTTTCAGCTGCGTGGGAAGTCAACACCCCTAACCTCCCAGATGCTCAAGGGCCAACTGCGCTTTGTGGTGTAACATATTGGATGAATCTATGAAGGAGCTCATGTACTGTTTACAGCTAAAAACTGGCAGTGAGTTTGTTGTGACTAGAGGCATGAATGTAGGCTCCTCAAAGGCAGGCGCTGGGTTTTTCTACCTCTAAAGCCCTCTCAGCGATCCACCCTCTTGAGGTGTTTCCAGATGCTGGTGGCCTCTGAGGAGGAGGGTGGGTTCCAAGCGAATGGCATGAGGGCTCCGAGCTGCTCAGGGAAACGCTGTGCCAAGATGCCCTTGCTCAGAAGCCACAGGTGGGTCTGGGGGAAGGCAGGTGGGAGGAAGAGGGTGGAGAAACGAGGCGAGCAGAGCAAACAGAGCAGGCCTCGCTGGCTGCGAGTCTGGCAGTGGCCTGGATCTGCCTGTACCCGTAGGTAATTCTCTCTTTCTAAACCTCAGTTTCCCCGAAAGTAAGGCAACAGGAAGAAAGATGATCGTTTATAAGAACAGTCTTTACCAGGTACTACGCAAATTAATTCATATCTATTTGATTTTTTTATTAAGTGATTCACAACCTTTTAGTCTCTGGACCCAGTTTACACTTAAAAATTACTGAGAACCCCAAAGAGCTTTAATTTATGTGGGTTGAGCTATAGCTATTTACTGTGTTAGATGTTAAAATTGAGAATTTTTTAAATACTTATTTTATTCAAAACTAACAAGAGCCTTTGCGAGTGTGGCTCAGTTGGTTGGAGCATTGTCCTGTACACCAAAAATTTTCAGGTTCGATCCCCTGGTCAGGGCACATTACCTAGGTTATGGGTTCACTCCCTGGTCGGGGTGTAGATGGGAGGCGACCAATCAATGTTTCTCTCTCTCTCATTCTATTTCCCTTCTTCTCTCTCTAAAATCAATAAGCATATTTTTAACAATTAAAAAGAACAAGAATAGACCCATTATATGTTAACATAAATCATGTTTTTATGAAAAATAATAATTTCCAAAATAAAAAGAAAATGAAATGGAAGAGTCCGCATTTACTCTGGCACAATATATCACTCTCATTGATGAAAAAGACAATCTGGGCTCACAGGACACGCAGTGGGAAAGAGAGCAAAGTGTTAATAGCCTTGGCAGACCGTCTTGGCTGCCCCAGAACTCAACAAGTGGTAGATTCCTAAAGATTGGCTTCAGTGCAAAAGCTGCTACTATATTGTTCAACTTCTCATTCTCTGCTACGTTAAAATTTATTAGTCAGTTTTACACTTTGAAAGGATCTGGTACGCAGGCTTGATTTCCAACATCCTACATTGGGTCACTGGAAAATCTAAGTTCACCGAGTCACACTAATGTTCCAAACCATGACTCACTTCGTCATATAACATCAAAACACCGAGCTGCACATCAGTGCCAGTCTCATCGGAGACGTCATGGAACCCTACAAAGCTGTCCAGCCCACGGTGGAGAGACTGGCTCTCCTAAACTCGGTTTTCACTTCAGAGATCTCAACTTCTATCATTAGCAACAGTATTGTCAGCTGTTCCCCTTGAGGTGGCAGGCTCGTTAGGTGAGTCTTTGAGAAGACTTGGTTTTGCGTCACCATGGCGTGTCACGGTCATTGCTGCTCTGTGGGAAGAGTGGCTGGCTCGGTCACAGCACGAACCTAGCATGCAAGTCTTCCCTCCAGATAACCTGTGCACTTCACGGAAAACATTACAAAGACAGAATTTAAGAGCTGAGATTGAATACAATTAGTACTTGTAGCTGCCTCCTCAAGGCCAGCCTCGGGGGAGCAGCGTGTCTTTGACCGCTGTGTGAGCCTGAAGGCCACAGTGACCGTGAGCACAGCTGGGGCCTCAGCCTCTGTCCAGCTCAGACGCCAGCAGGTTCGTAACACTGCTTCTGCCCTGTCAGTGAGAAAGTCAACCTGTGAAAAAGGCAAGCGACATCTAAGTGGTTTTGATGGCACAGACCTTGAGGGTTCTGATGACCACACTTTGAGAACTGCTAGATTAAGTACTCACCAGCCCCACCCCAGGTCATGGGGGTGAGCTCTCTGTTTTGCTGAAGAAGAAACTGGAGGCTCGGTGACGTTAATGTGGTATCTAGTTAGACACACAGCCAGTCAAGGCACAGCCCAGTGCCCCTCAAGTCCCCGCCTTCTCCAATGCTGACGGTTGGAGCCTGGGCACCAACACCACCCCCAGCCCCAGGCCAGGCAGGGAGCATCCCAGTCCTAGAGCACTCAACCTACACAGGCCCAACACCGCTCCCTGCACCTCCAGCCCTCCCCAGGTTATCTCCTGGGGCCTGGGGTCCCTGCAACAGGAAGTGGCCTCCGCCAGCCAATTAGCTGGGGTCTTCAGACACCTAAGCCACGTAGATAGCTCCCGGTAGCCTACCAAATGATGACCCACTGCATCGGTGACCCCCACACACCAGGAACACATCACAATTTACCAGGCGCATTTCATGCCCCTTCATCCTCAGGACCACCATGAGGATCCACCCAAGTGGAAAATGAGAAAGGGAGCCTGGGGCGGGCCCAGAGCTACTCCCTTCCTGGGGCATGGCTCCCTAACTCCCACCTCTCTCCACCTTCCCAGCCTCTGCCCCCACCCAAACTCTAAGTCAGGAAGCACCACTGGGGATGATGCCAAAGACAAAACCACAGGAAGACCCTCATTTTCATTCAGGCCTTTGCAGTAGGGAGGGCTCCATGGGTCTGAAGACCAACCACATGTCCTGGGAGGTGACTTTTCTCTGGGCTCTATGAGGTGTAGATTGGTGGCAGGTGGTCTGCAGGTGACAGGTGGGAGGTCTGTGGGTGGGTTTGTTTTGCAGTTGGGGGAGTCAGGGCCAGCTGAGTGGGGAATGTTTCCCTCTGTGTCCATCAGGAGGACAAACGGCTCCAGTCAATCTTGGGTAATCAACCATGAAACAAAGAACAGGGAATTAGAGGGTCAGGGTCTGGCCTGGTCTCAGGTAACAGGGGGGGGGGCATCTGCGGGTCTTACGGGGATCATGAGAAGGAGTGGAATGGGGACTCATCTCAGTCACTGGGGAAGGGGTTCTCTGCAGTAAGCCGTCTCCCGGGATATTAGGAAAGCAAAAGGGTTGTGAGACTTCTTCCCTGCCCCTGTTTTCTGGGAGCACAGGCTAAGGTAAAGTCCAACATTGTCCTAAGAAGGCTCAGAGGGGCCCACACACAGCAGTGCTCCAGCTGGTCCAGCCATGTCGTTGAGGGGGCCCTCCTCGTCTTGAGCTCCAGCTTTGTAGCAGAAAGGGCCCAGCCCCGCATCTTTCCCTTGGTCCTCACAGCTGTCTCCTTGTGGGAGGAGATAGAGCCCCTGCCAGGACTTATAGGTCTGCCTGTGCCAGCACCAGGCCCTGTCCCCCGCCTCACCAGCCACACCACTCAGGGCATTTAGCCCAAGGCCTCAGCCCCACGTTGAAGCCAAAAACACTCATCAGAGAGCAGAAGCAGTGGTGGTGAGCTCTGGTGGCACTTAGTAAGTTAGCACTGTTACAATGCCAACGTGTCTCAATACCTGAGAGCTCCTCAGGTGTCACACTCCACTCCAGTGGCTTTCAGTGCCACTGTCATTTTCTAAGCCCATTCCTAGGAAACAGAGGCCCTTGCTATGGCTGGCTTCACCGACTGCTGTGCCCACTTACACACAGCTGGAATTCCGCTGATGATTGATACCAGGAGAGCATGAAGCCTAGCTGCGGCAGAAAGAATCTCATGCCGAAATCAGAACGCAACACTCGTCTGTGTGGATTTCATGACACAGCTGAGAACCCCTGGTGTATGCCTTCACACACCAGAGCTTTCGCTTTTAGCCACTGGGGTAGGAAATATATCTAGAGCGTAATGTATGGTATCTGTCACCTTAAACAGGGGTGTTGCCTGCCACCAGGCCCTGTCATGATTAATATGGGTGGGGGTGGCCCAGCCAGAGGGCTAGGGCTCTCTGCTCAGGTGCTCCCATCCTCCCCGTGAGACGGCTGTCATGGTTTTCATAGCCTACTTTGCCACAGTTGTCACTTCTCACTGCTTCCACTGAGCAGCTCCTGACCCTGCTACCATACACCCCCAGGCCTCCAGCCTGGGGCCACAGGATCCATATGTGGAAGTCATCATTCCGGTCCAAGCAGTGAGAGATGGACATGGAAATCAGTTAGAGAAAGGGGCTTCACTCTGGAGAAGCACAGTGGAAACAGGGAGAGGGGCTGATGCACAATCAGGTTTGTGGACCCCCAAGAGCCGTATGTCAAATGAAGGCAAAGAGACACGGGCCCACTCCTGGGCAGCTGTGCATCTGCTCGGTGACCTCCTGCACTCACAGAAGTTCCGTTTTTGTTTGCCGTGGTATGAGGAATACACAAATTAACTTCCTGATTTTCACCTATGTCCTGGAAAGGGGCAATAAAATGTTAAGCACCTTATCAATTAGATGTTCCTTTGCAAAAACTAAAATAAAATAAATAGTAAAGGAACAGTTCAGACAGCAAAACTGACACAGGACTGGCCTCAATGCCAATGTCCGGACCTCAACACTGGCAGGTCCAAGGTGACGCCTGTGTCCACTGGGCTCAGCTCCAAGTGTGCAAGTGCAGGGGCCCTTCCTCCGTGGAGGCCCCTAACCTTCTCGTCCTCCCTGTCCATCCCTCGGGCGCTGCTGGAAACACCGCCCCACCACTGCCTGCACCACCCACTGGGCTGACCCGGCTTTCATGACTCCTTCCCACCCTTGCTGCCCCTCCTGCCATCCAACACAGGTGCCCCACTGCCAGGATGCCCTCTGGCCATCTCTGCAAAACTCAGACCTCCTCCCAAACAAAGCTCCACCAAAAATATGCTTTTAATGACCAGGGCAGGGGCCCCAGAGGAAAACAATCCCTGGAAGGATAGGGTTGGGATCAGGGGTCCCACACCTTTGTCATGTCCAGCTCTGGGGTCAGGGGCTCCTTGATTCACCTACAGGGGAACAGGTGGCTATGCCTGTTCCCTGTGAAGTGTCTTTGGGTGTCAGCCAGTGGAAGCTAGGTACCCTTTCAACGTGGCACCAAGTGGCACCATCCACAGCTAGACTGATGGATGGATATTACCAGAGACTGGAAGCGTATTCCTTTGATACCCACCAGGACTTTCCCCTTATAACATAATGCTTACAACAGAAGTAACGATGGAAGGTCATAATTTCACACTGATGAAGACTGGGGTTCTTCCAGCATCTTCTTCTTCTTCCTATTTCTCACCTCCCTTACTTCCAGAGGAGGTGAGAGAGCTACCCAAATGGAGCCTACCCTTGAGCTCCAACCATGTGACCCAGGAGACTCTAATGTCCTTTTTCACAGAGAAACTCATTAAGGACCTGAAGCTAAGAACCATTGGCAACAGGGGCGCCTGCCCCTCTCCTGGCCCTGCCAGCCACAGTGGATGGACAGACACCTGCAGGACCCAGAAGTGAGCAGGCAGAGGGATGAAGGCAGATGGGGTGAAGGAGACGGGCTGGGCAGTGGCAGGGCAGCCCTCAGACCATGCTGAAGCAAGGCTCCTGCAGCTGGGGCAGGCGCACAGCTGTTTGAGGGCCTATGACCTCACTCCTGCCAGTCTGAATCTTCTTGGGGGCCTCTCGAATCACATTGCAGCTGGCGAGGTGGGCTGTGCACCTCTGCGGCCTCTCGGCCCTGCACATGCACAGCCACTGGAAGGCCACCTGGAACTTTGGGGACACGAAGCTGAAGATGATAGGGTTGACAGCACTGTTGGTATAGACATGGATGTTGTGGAAGAGAAGGACCAAGGGGTCCGGGAAAGGCCGGGCCATGAGGAGCCAAGCAGCATGAGTGTGAGGTCGGGCATCCACAGGGCAGCAAGGAGCAGCACGGTCACCCCCAGCTTCTCAATGACCTGTGGGGGGTGGGGGGGAGCCTCTGGAGCCTAGCACACTTCATGGCTGGTGGCCAAGCAAATGCCACAGAAAGGTGCAGCCATGGCGCCTGCTGTAGGAAGTGTTTCCTAAGTAAGTGATCAGAATGTTACTAAAATAATGAATTATTGCAGCCTGTCCTCTGGGCACTGTGCTGAACACTTCCTGTGCAGCCACTCGGGGCTGACATTCAAAACTGTGCTGATTGATAAGATCATGAAATAGTGGGCTGGCCAAAAAAGTTGGTTTTGTTTTTTTCCATAAGATGGCTCTAGTAGCACTTAGTTGTCTTTAACTTTGTTCAAAACTATTTTGTTAGATTGTATTGTGACAGATGTCATAACAGCATAGATTTTTTAAAAACTCACCAAAATTGGTGAATTTTTGTGTAGCCATTTCAATATTGAAGATGGAAGAAAATAAGCAACACTTTTGGCATATCACACTTTATTATTTCAAGAAAGGTAAAAACGCAACTGAAATGCAAAAAGATTTGTGCAGCGTGTGGAGAAGGTGCTGTGACTGATCAAATGTGTCAAAGGTGGTTTGTGAAGTTTCGTGCTGGAGGTTTCTCTCTGGACAATGCTCTGTGGTCCGGTAGACCCACTGAAGTTGACGGAGATCAAATCGAGACATTAACTGAGAACAGTCAATGTTATACCATGTGGGAGATAGCTGACATACTCAAAATACTCAAATCGAGCATTGACGACCATTATATTAATTGCTTTGATGTTTGGGTTCTACATTAGTTAGGTGGGGAAAAAACCTTCTTGACCATATTTCTGCATGTGATTCTCTGCTTAAATATAATGAAAACATTCAGTTTTTAAAGGAAATGGTGGTGGGCGATGAAAAGTGGATACTTTACAACAACGTGGAATGGAAGAGATCGTGGGGCAAGTGAAGTGAACCACCGCCAAGCGCACCAAAGGCTGGTCTGCATCCGAAGAAGGTGATGTTGTGTGTGTGGTGGGATTGGAAAGGAGTCCTCTATTCTGAGTACCTTCTGGAAAACCAAACAATCAATTCCAACAAGTACTGCTCCCAATTAGACCAACTGAAAGCAGCACCAGGAATCCCCTCATCTGCTCCAGTCCTGGCGCCTCCCTGCTGCCTCCCCCAGGGTGCAGAGTCAGCAGGTGAGGGTGGGGGTGCTGCAGCAGGCAAGCATAAATTAGACCACTGCGCCCTGCTTCCTAGCCGTGGGCCCAGGGCAGCGCACTAACCTCTCTGAGCCTCTCTTTTCCACTTGTAGCATCAGGGAATAGCAGTCTCCTCATGAATTCTGGTGAGGAAGAGGGGCACCCATGGAGTCATCATCACTCTCTTTGCCCCAGGGACTTTGACTTTCTGTGTGTCCACAGCTTTGTGTCTGGGGCCATGTTACACCCCAAGTGTGAGCACAGGCCTTTGCTGCTCCAAGCGCTCCTGACTCTGTTCTCTGTCTCTGTCTCCCTCTCTGTGTTTTTCTCTCCCTCCTCCCTGTCTCTCTGTCTGTCTTTCTCTCTACCCCTGTATATCTATTTCTCCTCCCGCCCCCTCTCTCTTTCAATCACCCTCTTTCTCCCGGTCCATCTCACTCCATCTCTGTCTCTCTCTCCTGTCTCCTGCCCTTTCTCCCTCTCTCCACTAACATCTTTTGCTCATTCACAGGTACCCTCTCTGCTCAGTTTTCTCCCTGCCTCAGTCTCTCTGAGTTCCCCGTCATGGTTATACATGGGAACCCGTACACTCCTGTCTCGGCCTCCAAACACGTGGGGATCCTGCTGAAACCTGAGACAGATTCTGTCCCTCCACTCAGGATTTTCTAGACATTTGCCCCTGCCCCCTCTAGTCAAAGCCAAGAGCTTCCTTCCAGCCCACAGGACCCTTCCTCACCTCTGCTCCTCGCTGATCCTTAGAGCCAGGCGCCTCCTGCCTCAGGCTTTGTGCTGCCTACTTTCCCCACCTGGAATGCTTGGACTGGATATCTGCTCAGTGTGCCCTTGCCAATTTCAGATCTTTATTTCATCGTCATCTCTAAATGAAGCCTTTCCAAACTCTCCCCTAAACTCCCTCTCCTGCCTGCTTTGAATCTTTCTTTATTTCCTTTCTTTTTTGTGTGCTCATGGTGCTCACGGTGTGTTTCCACCTGCCATAAGCCCCAGCAGGGCAGGACGTCCAGCTGGTCATGTTCTCCCACGTCCCAGCACCTAAAACCATGTACGGCACTTAGTAGGTGCTTGGTAGACAATTGTTGAATGAATGAATGAACACATGTTGAGCTTACATCCTTTCTCTACATCATTTATGCCTCCCTGCCTCTCTCTGGTGCTAATTCCTCCCACCCTTCAGCAGCCTCACCCAATGCTGGAGGAGACCTTGATTGCCTGCTTCCTGGAAGAAGAGAAGCCTTTGGGCCTGGGGCAGCTGCCCACCATGCCCTGGCCTGACCCATGGGGTGGCCCCTCCTCGGTTCCTGCCTCTGGCCAGGTCTTATTGCCCCTGTGGTGGGGCAGATGGGACAGGGAGCTCCAGAACAAGATTGTCCCAATGAACCCATAGAAGATGGTAGCCACCATCAGGGGTGTGACAAAGAAGACATTGAAGTCCAGAAGGTAGAGGCTACAGGACACCTTGTAGCCACACTACAGGCCGTGCCTCCCACTGATGTTAAAGTCCACCAGGAAGAGTCAAAGCAGGCAGTAGACGGACATACGCCCCAGACACCAGCGATGACCCACTTGGCCCAGACCACTGTGCACGCAGTCTGTGCCCACACTGGGCGGCAGAGGATGAGGTATCTGCAACCAAAGACAGCTAGTTGCCCTTGGGCCAGCAGGGTCACATGACTCACCCATTGGTGTGTGATTAGACCAAAGTGGGGACATCTAACCCAGCTTAGCCAATCAAATTCTCCATCTGGGGAAACTGGAATCGGGATACGTTGGTTGAACTGGTCCTTCAATGGGAGAATGTGAAGGCCGTGAAGACTTGAGGAGCCAAGTGGCCACTCTGAAGCAGCCAGGGAGACTGGCAGAGCAAAGAGAGCCAGTCTTGAGAGGGGAGGGGAAGTGGGAACTCCCCTCAAGGGCCCACCAGCTGCTGCCACATCTGCTACAGCCCAGGGACCCCAGGTCCCTTCAAAGGGCTTTGACCTTGCATCAGTCCCAGTGGGTTTTCTGTTGCTTACTTCCAAAGGTCACTGCCTGAGGCAGCCAAAGACATTGTTCACAGCCTAGACCCAGGTCCCCCCACCCTGTAACACTCAGGCCGCCAGGTCAATGCACATGGCAAGGAGATGGAGGCCACTGGACTCCATAAGGACACAGCCAGGGAGACCTAGGACCAGGACAACATCTGGATCTCACAAGGCCTCAGCTATGTCCTAACACTGTGTGGCCCTGGACACAACACCTAGCCTCTGGGCCAACTTGTCCAAGGCCTAGCATCTAGGAAGAGAAAGAGTTGGGTTTCAATCCAGTCAGCAAGCTTCAGAGTCCACACAGTTAACTATGAGGCTAGAATGCCTCTTGGGTGCTAAAATCAGAACTGGAAGAGACCCAAGAGATCATCCAGTCTAAATTCCCACTTTCCAGATAGGGAACCGAGACCCAGAGGACTGCAGTGGTGGGCTTGGTGTCCTACAGAGAGTTAGCAGCAGAGCCAAGATGAGACCCACACTTCCTAAAGCTTGCCCCCTGATGCCAGGTTCTTCCAGGTCCCACCCAAGCTCCCCTCTCTGCTCATCTGAGCCTCAGTTTACCAAGGATCCCAGCCAGGATGTCCTGGCTGTATTGCTCTGTGGTAAAGAAAATGGCATGTGGGTGGAAGGCTAAAAGCATCTTCCTCTCCATGGTGAATGCCAGGATGGAGCAGGAGGAGATACTGATGCCCAGATACTGCAAGTAGGTGATGCCCAGGTGGCTGATGTGCCCATAGACCTACTGCCTAGCCAGGCTTTCAGAGTTGTTTGGCAACCCTGTGGCCACCAACACGGTGAGGTCAGCCGGGGCCAAACTGACCAGGTAGCAGTTGGTGGGCATATGCATGTCCCATGTGGTCAGCACCACCAGGACCACCATGGAATTGCCCACTATGCCCACCATGCACACTAGGAGCACCAGGAGACTGAGACCATCCTGCACTCAATCCAGTCCAGGATGGTGGTACCTTGCACCAGTGACACATTACTGGGGTTGTCTAGCTTGCTCCCATTCTCCATGGTGGCTGACCAGGTGCTGGAGGGGGCAAGACGAGGGATCTCCAGGAGGCATCCACCCCTGGTGGGGCAACTGCAGAGCCCGATGTACACCTACCTCTCCTATGAGCCGGGTCCCCAGGGACATGCAGAGACCCGCACTTACGAAGTTATCTGCTCAGCCAGGCGAGAAAATAGAAGAGGGAATGCACATTCTAGTCTCTGCCATTTATACAATTAGTGAGTCACATTCTCTGCAAGGCTCAGTGTCCTGGTGTGTAAATACAGATAACAAACATACCTGATGCCTAAGATTGAGCAGAGATTGAACCAGGCAACATGCACTTCGAGCCCTTGGCTGGCACAACATGAGTGCTCACTGTCAGCTGCCCTCTGTCGTTAGGAAGTCACACAACATCTCTAGGCCTGAACAAGCTCATCTGTGAAATGGGAAGAATAAAGGATCCTGGTGATTTTTGTGAAATGGTGAGGCATGGAAAGTTCTGGGCTAAGAGCCTGGTGAAGGTTCAGTGTTCATTATTTAGTGTTAATATTGAGGCTTTAATCTCCATAAGCCTCAGTTTCCCCATCTGTCAGTAAGGATAATAACTCCCACGGTTCTGTAGGTGCCCAGGCTCAGCTTCCTGGGAGCACAGCTGGAAGCTGATGACCAACTCTTGCCCAGGACCCCCCAGGCCTTGGTCACAGTGGACTCTTGCTCTGTCTTACTCTGGAAAGGGACCTGGAGTCAGCCAGACCCCTTTCCACCTATCATTCTTCAAAGATGTCCCCTCCCTTTTTATGCTTCTGGGGATGACAGCAACAGGAGATTTGTTACGAGCTGATAGAGCCACAGAGGCATCTGCTCAATGAGAGAAGTCAAAGCTGGGACTTGGGCAAACAAGTGAGGGCACAGGACACACACATACACATACACGCACACACCACTCATAGCACACACATAAAGCACAATACACAACATATGTATGCACACCACACACAATATGCATACACGTGCCACAAGTAATGTATGCCACACACATGTATACCTATTACACAGTGTTTTATCACACGCAACATGCATGTATGCTTGTGCCACACACCACCCTCATTCAACACATACATGCAGCATGTGCATACACACAATACGCACCACACGAAATGCATGTGCCACATACAACACAGGTGCATATACATGATACACATAACAGTCACACAACACAAATACACACCACATACACACTTCTATCCTTTAATCTTGTTAGTGTCATTGGCCTGAAGGGCCACATGTCACCTCCCCTCAAAGCCCCAGGTTGATTTGAGAAGCTGGGTGTGTGCAGAGCTGGCCCATGGCAGCCCTGCTCCACCTGCTCACTAACCAGGTTGACCCCCACAATGACCTAGAGTGAGTGGCAGATGCCCCTCTGTGAAGATGAAGCTGTGGCTGACCACCACCCAGAGCTGGTTGCCAGACTAGGCGCTCCATCCACTCCTGCCCAGCCCTCCAGAAGGACCAACAGCCTCCAGAGCCCCCGTGGGGCAGGTACCAGGGCACAGAATTAGAGCAGGGCTGGGAGAGATGTGATGGCCCCTAGGATGCTGTCCAGGCACCTGCACACACACAACATATACGTGCAACACCCTACATGCACACAATGCATGCATGGCACATCTACCCACAACACACCTGCTATGCTCATGCACATGTGCACACATGTGCACACAACATGCCTGTGCGTGCACACACACACAATATACTGGCGGCACACGTGACATAATCCACATACAACACATACCCAAGCATGCACATGCAACACGGTCATATCATGTTCACAAACACACGCTGCACACATAGCCCATAATTCTCCTCATGTACACCAATACGCAGACATGCACACACACATACATACAAAATTACTCACAAACCAAAACTCCCCTTCACAGCTTACTCAATACATACAAGCATGTCAGACCTCAACGCACACATGTGTAGCACACACTTCTTTATGGACACACTTGCACTCACCTGCACATGCCCTATAACCAAAACCCAGGGACCCAAATACACACATGCATATGTAAATACACAACATAAGCTCTCGCACGCCCCACAGCACAGGTGTATGTGCTGTAAACACAAACATACACCATTCACTCTCACAATCCCACGTGCACAATTACACAGAACACACACCACACTCCTGTACTCACAGGCTCCTACATAGCTGCACACACGGATCCACATGAGCCCCAGGCCCATCACCCTCCTGAAAATGAGCCTCCCTTTCTGTTTAGGTGAGGAGATGACCACCCCAGGATCCCAGCGTGCGGCGGCAACCCTCGAAGGTCTCGCGCCCCTGCCAGCTGAAAAGGCTGGCAGCCTGGGGGACTGAATCAGAGTTCTTACAACAGCCCCTCCAGATGTGCAAGCTCCACCCACAGCTGCCTCAGCACCCCAGTGAACGCTCCTCCCGCCTTACCCCCTCCCTCCTGACCACTTGTCTTTCTCCACAGAACATTCCACCAGGGGGGCTGCTGGGACCACTGCCTCCCAGCCGAGGCCCCAAGAGAAACTTGCAAGCTCCGAGAACTAACCCTGTGAAGAACCTCAGTGTCTTCTTCCTCCTTTTCCAGGGGAGACGGAGAGGGAAACCAATCCTGCCTCTCAGTCTGTCCTCGGATGGAGGCTCCTCGCCCTGCAGGCTGCAATGCCACACATGTATGCACGGACACAGGGGCTGGCCAACTTTGCCCTGCTCCCTGGAGCCCCTCACCTGCCCCCTGCATGGCCGACTGTGCCAACCCCACAGCCAGCTGATCCAGCCTACCCAGCAGGGAGACCTTCAGAAGAAAGCCAGGGACCTCCCCTCCCAGGCCTGGGGTGGGTCTCCCCAGGAATTCATCAGGCCAAGTCTTTGATAGTTGGCCTGACAGGAGGAAGCAGAGACCCAGGGAGCCGGTTGGGGGCAGGGACAAGTCCCCTTCTCCATGGGAGGCTTGGATGGAATTAATTGGTGGTGCTCAGCTATCTGGCATCTGAAGGTGACCCTGGTGTGGAGGCCGCCAATTCCCCTGCCCCAGGGCCCTTCACAGTGATCCGGGAAGGAAAGAACACCTTGCTGAGCATCTCCCATATAGCGAGTGCCAGAAGGGAAACAGACTCGGAAGGAGGAGTGGCTGGCGCAGGCAGAAGAGTGGGAGTGGGGCAGCTTTGGAGGCTCTGGGGGATAAGGGTGCCCCAGATCCTTCCTGCTGGGGCTGGGGCTCACTGCTGTGCACCCATGAGGGACATGGTTGGCACCCCTTCTCTTGGAAAGAAACCTCGAAGGGGCCTTTCAGCTGGCTCAGAAAGCAGGAATCCCAGGCTGTTCCCCCTCAAGAGCCAGGTGCCTGGCTCTGCCCAGGCATTTAGAATACAGGTTCTGAGCCAGAGCTCCTCCTCAGAACCCAGGAGGACCCAGTTAGAAAGCGGATGCCTGGGCCTCCAAATCAGGTATCTGGGAACAGTGCCCTTGAATATAGATTTTATTTATTTTTATCATTTTTTAATTGTTGTTCGAATACAGTTGCCTCCATCTTCCCACCATCACTCTCCCCCACCCACCCTCGATCCTACCTGTCTTTGGCTTTCTCCATGGGTCCTTTATAATGTTCCTTGAAGACTCTTTCCCTTCTTTCCCCCATTATCTCCCTCCCCTTCCCCTCTGGTTACTGTCTGTATATAGGTTTTAACAGCCTACTCCCCCAGAAAGTCCAATGACCACTAGTGTCTTTCTCTTTCTTTACATTTTAATTGTGAAGTGTATTATCATAGAGAAGGTACACAAAAAAAGATGAATTAATGGTTGAATGGATAAAGTGAGCACATGAGTAAACAAAATCCCAGCCCTCCCAGCCTCTGCCCTTCCTCCAAGGAGGTTGCCACTTCCCGGCCTTGCGCCCACCAATAGCATCCTTTATCCTGCGTGTGTGCGTGCTCTCTATAACCAGGACCATGTGCACTGATAGTTGCTTGTGTCCTGCTAATTCCACTCCCATCATCATGCTGAGACATTCATTCCCTCTGAGTGTGACCGTAGTCCATCCACTTCCATGGCTGTGTAACGTTTCGTCACAGGACTTGGCTGCAAATGTTTGTGCAGGATAGACTGTCGACGGACTTCCGTGCAGGAGTTCCAGCTCAGTGGTATTTTCATTAGTGTGGTCCCAAAAAGTGATTTCCAGAACCTGGCTGAAGAGAGATGGGTGGAGAGGAGAAAGAGCCCATGGGAAGAGAAAAGGGTGGCAGGCTGCGGCCCCTAGTGCTCCCCCAAAACAGCACCCAGCTCCCCAGTGGGGCTACCCAGAATAGCTGGGAAGGGTGAGACTCCACAGGTAAGAGTTGCATGGAAGGCTCTGCTGTGCTCAGGGGATGGCACTTTTCTCCATCTCTCGCCATCTGCTGCTGCCACCCCCAGACCACCGACCTCATCCCTCAGCAAAACAGCAGAGGCACCACCCCCTACGCCCATGGGCAAACCTAGAGAAGGGAGAGCCCCCGGTGCCTTCTTCCCAGCTGTTTCGTCCATCAGATTCGCCTTTCTAAAAAGCTGCTTTCAGGCCTTGGCTGGGTACTCCGTTAGAGTGGATACACCAAGGTTGTGCTTCAATCCTCTGTCAGGGCACATGCATAAATCAACCAATAAAAGAATGAACCAATGAATGCATAAGTACATGGAACAACAAATCCATGTTTCTTTCTCCCTTCCTCTCTCTCTAAAAATAAACAAAGTAAACAAATAAAGTGCTGCTTTCAGACAGATCCTTGTATTGAACTCCCCCACCGCCTGTAACGACAACCTAAAAGCTGGACAACACAAAGACACGCAGGCATGCGGAGGACAGCCAAGACTCAGAATGTGGGGGCTCTGACCCTTGAGGGGAGGGAAACAACAAAAACGATACATACCCCCTTCGCCCTGCAGCCTGCAGGCTCTCCTCGCTGGTGCGAAGGCAGCAAGTGCGGGCCTGCTGAGCTGAGCAGACAGCTGGGACTTCAGAGGAAACCCTGCTTAGGTGCTCAAGTGGAAAAGAGCACCTAGAAGGTGAGGAGCTGAGCACACATTCGGCGGTCCCGTGTAGCACTGGGAGAACAGGTTGTAGATCGCACCTGCAGAGGTGGGGCCCAAACAGACAGTGCAGGCTTTCCTCTGAGAGTGCAGAAGTTATGCTTCCCAGGAAGACCACACTCTCGGAAACAGCTGCTCTTATGAGGCCTAGAAGCAAGCCTTAACCAGGGCCCAGGTATCTGCCTGTAAGAAAACCTCGCCCTCTTTAGGAGCACATAACTCCATCCCAGCACCCCCATGATAATTTATTCACAATGTCCAACATCAAAAACGTACAAGTCGCCCTGACTGGGGTGGCTCAGTGGATTGAGCATCAGTCTGTGAATTGAAAGGTCACCGGTTTGACTCTCAGTCAGGGTACATGCCTGCGCTGCAGGCCAGGTTCCTGGTTGGGGGTGCTGGTCGATGCTTCTCTCGCACATACATTGATGTTGCTCTCTCTTTCTCCTTCCCTTCTCCTCTCTCTCTCTAAAAAAAGGAATGGAAGGCGTGCTATAAAAAGGGACCAGAGCACTATAAAACAAGAGGAAAAGCAACAGGCGCATGGTGATTCAAATGTAGGAGCTATGAGATAGGGGCTTTAAAATCACCAACGTGCCACTGTCTTCATGTCACTCCCCTGCTCAAGAGTCTACTGTGGACTCCCATTGCTCTCCACAGGAGTGGTCAAGGTCAATACCCTCTGGAAGCAGCTTCTCACAGTGGGAAAAAAAGCAGCTACACCAATTTATAGATATACATATACACTTGAGATTCATATATTGCAATTATTAAGAATTACAATATTGTACATTATTATAATCAGCTATAAACATTTTGGTCATTTTTTGTTTTTTCCCTTTCAGTTATTACTGAAAGATCTTCTACAAATATCCTTGTTCATGTCTCCTGGTGCCCATGCACAAGGAAGGCACCAGTCCATGCAGAAGCAGAACCTGGGCCCTTTTAACCGGCAGCCTGCTGGCCCCACTGGCAGAGCTTTTGAGCAGTAGCTGTGGTGCAGGGCTGAGAATGCATTTTAACAAATCCCCAGGTGCTGTTGCTGCTGCTGCTCCCAATAATGCCACATTGTTCTCCAACGCACCATCCTTAAATTCAGATTCAGTGTTCCACGGTCTGTCACAGCTCAGCAGTGGCAGCTATTTTACGTGGTACGTAATGTGAATTCGGGCCATTGTTCTTGACTGACCAGGTGGCCTTTTTCAGGGTGGTGGCATGCCTGTCCACATTCAGAATGCTGGGGAATATGCCCATCAGCGTCAAAGTGACTGCTAGTGACTGATCCCAAATGACAAAGCAGATGTTTCTGTTTCTCTTGCATGACAGCCAAAGCCAGAGTAACGTAATGTGGAGACAGCATCATCCGTTATGTCACAAAGGGCTTGCGTTTTGTGGGCTAACCACCTGAGGTGAAATCAAAGCTCTGCAACTTTGCACCTTCTATTCCCCCCACTACAAAATGAAGTAAAGTGAGGGGCTTTGTTCGTGAGAATCTCGGCACAAGGCCTGCCCTGAGTGAAGAGCTCCAGAAACCAAGTTTGTGACTGTCACCGTGTCATCTCTTCATTCTCTCCAGAAAGGGAGGCAGCAGGTGTAAATAGCCCCACTTTACAGAGCAGGGAAACTGAGTCTTAGAGGGATGCTGCTTGTACCGTCACACCCAGGGCCTCTGGCTCAAAGAGCAGAGGTTCAAGTCCATGGTGTTTAGATTTGGAGAGACCTGGAATCTAATCCCACAGCAGCCATTTTCTGTCTTTCTAAATGTCCCCACCCACCCACCACCACTACATACGCACTCCAGATGTTGCAAATACTGGGATGAGTAACCCAGTGCCTGACCTGGGGCCTGACCCAGGGCTACAGGGTGATCACAGCTCTTCTTTCTAGGAGCTTGTGCCCAGCTGCAAAGACAGACGAGGGCTCTGGGAGGAGTTCCATCCAAGGGAGACCTGAAGAACAATTAAAAGCTAGCTAGATGAAAGGGAAAAGTGGGAACAGTGCTCCAGGCAGCAGGAGCGCATGTGCAAAAACATGGGAGCAAAGGAAAGTGTGGAGCAAATCAAAGGCAAGGGAGAGAGCCCAAGGGTTGGTGGGGCTGGATTATAAAAAGCAGGTGCATCAGGCTCCAGTATTTCGATTTCATCTGGGGGCAGGGGGAGCCACTGGAGGGGACTCAGCCTCCTCCAACCCCTGGTAACCACTAATCTATTTTTTGACTATGGATTTGCCTCTTCTGGAGAGTTCATGTAAATGGCATGTTTGTCAGCTCAGTCTGCCCTGACAAAGTACCATAGATGGAGGGGCCTTACACAACAGAAATGTATTTTCTCACAGTTCTGGGACCTGGAAGTCCAAGATCAGGATGATGATACGACAGGGGTCTGGTCAGAGCCTCCTTCTTGGCATGCAGACTCTGGCTTCTTGTGTCCTCGCATGATGGGGGCGGGGAGTGAGAGACAGAGGGAGAAGGGTTTCTCTCTGATATCTCTTCTTATGGAGACTTCATTTCTTTGTACCACTGAGTAATAGCCCATGTATGCATAGATCATATGTTAGATATTTACCCATCATCAGCTGATAGACATCTAGGTCGTTTCCACTTTTGAGCTACCGTGAATAATGCTATGAACAATTGTGTAGGAGTTTTTGTGCGCACATATTTCACTTTTCTTGGGTTAGCTACCTAGACGCAGCATTGCTGGATTGTATGGTAACTCTGTTAATGCTCTCATTTCTTCCCTTCCTCACCCATTCATTCAGATAACATAGGGGAAACATCTGAGTTCATTCAGTTTTACTGTGGGCCAGACACTCATATTTGTGGGTAGAATGGTGGTGTGCTGAGCCAAGGAAGAGTTTTCCTGGAGGAGGAACATGGCGTGAGGAAAGGCCTGTCTGCTTACCATCCCCCCAAACCCGTAATTACCCCCAAGACCAGCTACATAATTTGCAGGGTTCAGAGCAAGATGAAAACCTGGGCCCCTTGTCCCAAAATGATTAAGAATTTTAAGGTGGGACCCTCACAGGTGTGTCTCAGAGGGTTGGGCACTATCGCCCAAACCCAAAAGACACCAGTTCGATTCCTGGTCAGGGTATATGCCCGGGTTGCTGGCCAGGTCCCTGGTTGGGGGTGTGCAAGAGGCGACCAATCGAAGTTTCTCTCCCTCTCTTTCCCCCTCCCTTCCCCTCTCTCTAAACAAAATAAGTAGTCTTTAAAAAAAAAAAGAATTTTAGGGACAACTGTAATAGCATAATCAATAAAATATATTAAAAAATAAAAAAATTTAAAAAAGAAATAGGAAAAAAAAGAATTTTAAAGTGGGGAGGTTCTAGGCAATTTGACATGAGGGGCTTGGAGTGGGAGAAAGCTGATAGAACCCAGCCACCTATGGTCCACGGTCGGTGAGAAGCTACCCAAAGGTGGGAGACCCAACTGCCTGGGGTTCACAGTCCTGAGAACCTGGGCCCTGGGGGCCTCCGGTCTGAGAGGTTAGGAACTGAAAAGTCTCAGCCAAGGTCTTGGGGCCTGGGAAACTTGATGTGCTGCCTCTGCTGCCTCCCAACCACTGCTCTGTGCAGCTCCAGACAGGATGATGAAGGCTATTTACTACTGTCCGTGGAAGAAGGTCAACGTGAAGAGCAATGCTGATGACACCACCGGGGACCTTCGAAAGATAATTAGTCCCAACTGGTACCCATTAGGAAACGATATTTCCCTGGCTGGTGTGGCTCAGTGGATTGAGTGTCAGCCTGCAAACCGAAAGGTCACTGGTTCAATTCCCAGTTAGGGCCCATGCCTGGGTTGTTGGCCAGGTCCCCAGTTGGGGGCGTGCAAGAGGCAACCCATCAATGCTTCTCTCCCTCTCTTCCCCTCTCTCTAAAAATAAATAAATAAAATCTTTTAAAAATTATCTACAGAAACACTGGAAAAAAAATTTTTTTTTAAAAAGATTGTGCTAAAGAAGTGGTACATGATTTTTAAGGACCACATTCCTCCAGGGGACTATGATATCCATGATGGGGAGAAGCAGGAGCTTTACCCTTTCCCCTGCCCTGCCCTCCCCTCCCCTCCCACTCTCACCTCCCACACTGGTATGGATGTCCGTCACGCCAATAAAAACTTAGAAGCAAAAACAAAAAAGAATTAGATTTTTAAGGTGGGCGCAACAGGGAATTCAGTCAAGCCCAGCTCCCTTCTAAGTGCAGCTGCCTCGAAGTGAAGAGCGCACTCGTTTGTTTTCCTGCAGGCTGCCTGTGTGGCTCCCACTGCGGGCCTCTGAGGGCGGTCGGCAAACTGTAAAAATACTTCAAACTGACATGATGCCCTTCTGATTATGAAAGTTTACAGAGTTAAGCTGATCACATTTTAATTTTTTTCATCCTTACCTAAGATTTTTTTCACTGTTTTTAGAGAGACACAGAGAGAGAGAGAAAGAGAATCAGCTGGCCTCTCGTTCACACCCTGACTGGGGATTGAACCCACAACTTGGGTACATGCCCTAACTAGGAATCAGCCTGTGACCCTTTGGTCCAACCAACTGAACCACAATGGCCAGGGCTAAGGTGATCCTATTTAAAAGACAGTGCTATTTAGTCTGACAGAAATAGTTAAAAAATTTTAAGCTTTGATATTTAACTCCATATCGCAAAACTGATTAATTTTGTGTTAGTTATTATATTTAATAGAGTGGAAGCTATTTAGTATGGTGGAAATAGCTTTAAATATTTAGTCTTTGATATTTAAATTCAGTATCTCAAAACTAACTTTTTGAGCTGATTATTTTATTGAGGTAGCACTGGTTTATAACAATACAGAATTTCAGGTGTGTCACATTATCATTTGACATCTATACATACTGCATCCTGCTCACCACCAAAAGTCCAGTTACCTTCTGCTGCCATATAACTGGCCCCTTTATCTATTTTGCCCTCCCTCCACACCCCCTCCCCTCTGGTGACCACCAATCTGTTGTCTGCCTGTACGTGTTTGCTTTTGTTTTGTTTTTGTGTTACATTGTATGACTGAAATCACATGGTATTTGTCTTTGTCTGACTTAACCTACTTCGCTTAGCGTAACACTCTCAAAGTCCATCCATGTTGTCGAAAGTGGCAGGATTTCACATTCTTTATGGCTGAACTGAATACATATTCCACTTGTTCTTTATCCATTCATCTATCCATGGACACTTAGGTTTCTCCTATATCTTTGATATTGTAGATGTTGCAAGAACATGGGAATGCAGATATCTTTTTAAACTAGTGTTTTGAATTCCTTAGGTAAATCCAAGATTTGGGATTGCTGGGTCATGGTAGTTCTAATCTTAATTTTGGGGGGAGTCTCCATAGTGGTTTCCACAGTAGCTGAACCAGTTCACAGTTCTACCAATAGTGTAGGAGGGTTCCCAGCTGATTACTTTTAAGAAAGGAGGGACAGTTAAAATTTTTAAGTTTTTATATTTAAACTCAGTATCTCAAAAATAATGTGTTGAACTGCTTGACAGAGCAGGAGCTATTTGGTCCCACGGAAATAGTTTAAAATATTGAGACTTTGATATTTAAACTCAATACCTTTTTTACTTAAAAAATTTTTATTGATTTCGGAGAGCAAGAGGAAGTAAGAGAGAGAAGAGAACCATCCATATGTAGTTCCAGTTATTTATAGAGTCATGACTGGGGAGCAAACGTGTTACCGTGACAAATCAGGACAAGGCTCTAACCAACTGAACTATCCAGCCAGAACTCAGTATCTCTTTTTTAAAGATTTTCATTTTTATTTATTTCAAGAGAGAGGGGAAGGGAGCAAGAAAGAGTGGGAGAGAAACACCGATGTGTGAAACATTGACTGGTTGCCTCTCACAAGTCCCCGACTGGGAACTTGGCTTGCAACCCAGGCACAGTACCCTGACAGGGAACTGAACCAGCGCGCGTTCAGATCGCAGGTCCGCGCTCAATCCATTAAGCCAGTATCTCAAAAATTACTTCTTGTTTGGTGCTTAAGTTTAACAGAACGGGACCTCCCTACTCCGACAAAAGCAATTAAAATTGTAAACCCCTATAACAAAATTTCCCACCTCTGCGAAGGAGAAACCTCGCCAACCCGAAAGCAAATCCGCGAGGCGGGAACTCGATACGTCACGTGACCACGCGACGCCGTAAGCCCTCCCCGCAAACGTCGTCCTGTAGCTGGCCGCGAAAGGGCTCAGATCCAGCCCCGCGGCGGGGCCTTTTACGGCGCTTGCGCCGTGAAGGGCTCGGGGGGCGCGTCGCGCGGGGGCGGAGAGGCGCGGAGCAGCCGCGCGGAGGCCGGAAGGAAGAGGATGGAGGGCGGGGCAAGAGAGGGAAGCCCGCCGTCCGGCAGGACGACCGTCGCGGCCTGATGACGTAGCACAATGGCCGGCCCCCGCGGGTAGTGGAGCCCGTTTGTTCCGCCCGCGTCGCGCCTCCAGCCGGATCCTGTACGGAGCGGAAGGGCCGAGGGACGTCTTCCCCGCGCCGCCCCGACCCCAGCGGAACCGTGGCCCCCTCCCCGTCCTCGCGCTGAGGTAGGCGGCGGAGTGGCTTGGCAGGCGGGGAGGAGGCCTAGGCGGCTAGGCGGGGAGCGTGGTGGCGGCGCGGAGCCCAGGCCCGGGAGCCCGCTGCCGCCGCCTCCGAGCTGCTCACCGCTCCGGACCGAGGCGTGGCTCTTGGACCCTGAGTAGAGGATGCTGAGGTGGCAAGATCCCGCATTCCGTCCGCGCCGAGCCGGCTCGGGGGACCCTGGAACCTCTTAAGAGTCCGAGCTCCCTGCGGCTGCCTCCGCGCCCCGCGGTGGAGTTGATTCTCCTAAAGCTGTCATTTCTCTTCCGGGACATTCGCGTGGCACATGTTTGCAGCCCACATAGGTGTTTGTGGGGAGACACGCAGGTTCGCTCTCCGAAGCAGCCAGCTTGGACTGGAGATGGGCTCTTCGGGAACTTTGAGCTCTTTGGAGCCTCCTGGAACTTGCTCTCTCAGCCTCCCACTGTGAACAGGTTGTACGTATTGCCTGTGCCCCAAGACGCACCCCACTCTTAGAAATATGTAACTTTCTTGTCCCTTTGGTTAGGAGCCCAAAGAATGTCTGTCCTTAGTATAAACTCACTGCAGCTACGATGCTGGAAGAACCTACTTCCAGTCTTGTTCCTGCTAAAACTTAAGTTTTTCAAAATACTTTATGACAGCCGAGTTTGCGGGGTAAAGTCGTGGATCATTTTAAATACCAGCAAACTCAATTGCAAGAGTTGGTCAGTCTTCAGATCATCTGGGGAGAATGGAAGAGGGTATTTGACAACAGTACTTCACTTGACATGTGAAGTACTATTTAGGGGCATAGCAAGGGGAACGATGAGACCATCGTTCCTCCCTGGGGATTCACCTTCATTGTATATCCTGTGGAGTGGTCCTTGCCCAGAGCAGAGGCTGGGATTATCAGTGTGAACCTGGACAAAGGCTGATTCCCATTTCCAAGTCCTGGGAAGGGAGTCTTTGCCTGATAATTTTACAGTCTGAGACGTGTGGAGCCCAGCCAGCTCTGGAAACCAATCAAATGTGTCCCTAAGGCTGGACCTCCTCTCCAGTTTTGGGTGGGAAGTGCTCAGACCCTTTAAGAAAGCTTTGTGGAATCATTCCAGAGAGCAAACAGGTAAGCTGTGGCCTTGCTCATGTTTAAAACTTTTTTGAAAAAACTTTTCCAACAGCTACAGATCATTTCAATGTAAGTGCTTCCCCTCTGAGTTTTTTTTAGTGGTCAGACTTAGTTGGGGGTGTTGTCTTTCACCAACCATGCCGTCCTTCCTTTGGATTTTATAAGTATATGAAGTTATGAATGAGAATTTTAACCAAATGTACCAAAACTTAGGCATTCAGATAGGGACTGCTCTATTTAAAATTGTTAACATGAGAGGTTATGATTGAAAACTTGAGAATTCCTGTTTTGGTAGTTAAATACATAAGACATTTGAGAAAGTCTGTTTTACTGAATAGTTTCACCCTGTGTTTGACCCCAAATTGTCTTGCCTGGCTTTGTAACTCACCTCACTTCACTTACCATTACCAGATCAGGCTCAGAGTGTCTTCCTGCCATTTCTCAAAGCAGCTCACCTTGAAAGGAGGAAGATTTGCTTCCACTGAAAGCACTGAGAGTGTTCTGCAGGTTCTAAAGGTCAATCAAAGGAGACATTCCCAAAATGTTCTGTGCTTTAGCAGTGCTGTTGAAATCAGTGTGCAGCCTTCCAGAGTGATTGCTGGAACGTGAGACAGTAGCCACTATGCTTGAGTTCTGGTACAGTCCTCTAAAAGTTAGGCACTTATTTCAGATTTTCTCCTGGTATGCAGCAGGTTGTTTATCAGGTAGAGACTTTGTCATTCTTTCATTCAACAAACATTAGTTACCATCTGCCAAATGCACTAGGTAGTGGAAGCACAGTGAGGAATATTTATCATTCTGTTCTCTTAGCAAGTTCACTATTTTATGGATAAAAGGATTAAAGAATTAGTTCTAAACTTTACCAAGAATCCTCAATTACAGGGTGATTGTGTGAGAACAAACTGAGTAAAATCTGTGCACCTGGCAGTTGGTGCAAACGTAACCAGAGAACCCTCCATTTCATTGGCTACACTTAACAGGCCACATGATTTTAACAGGGAGCACTTTTGCATATTTCCATCTGCAAGGTGGAAGCAGCCTCAGATTGTGAGTTTCCAGGTGATCTCACAGGGCCTCCTAGAGTGATTGGATATTCCCATGTGCCTTGGACAGCCCTTATTCATGTTTGTTGTTAATTGTTAACAGTGCTTCCTTCCGGTCTCAGTGTCAAACATGTCCTAGTTTAAACAGTGAATTACATGAGAGCTCTGCTACTAAGTGCCAAATATTTGTTTGCTGAGCCTAGGGAGCATGCAGAGGTAAGTCTGAGTCCTCTCAATCACTTTGCTGGGGGGCATGAGAGCCTCCCAACAGACATTGTAAACAAATAGTCTCAGTACAGTGTAGTAAGTATGGATACATAATAAAATGATGCACGGTATACTTAGGGTAAGAGTTCTTAATCTGGGGACCATGGGTGGGCCTCAGGAGGTTTTGAACTCCCTAAAGTAGAAGATAAATTGTGTGTGTTCAGATTTTTTCTAGAGAGAGAAGCCAACCCTTCATCTTATCCTCCCAAAGGCTAAGCACTGCTGACAGAGAGCCCTGAGCTGCCGCTGATAGTAGCAGGTACACTCAGGACCTTTGGCTTCTCCACGTCTGGTCAGTGCTGAGAACCACCTTTGAGAGTCAGGAAGTTACCTTTGCATCTTTAGAATGTTGAACTAATTTCCATAATTCAGACTGTGCAGGGCATTCCTATTAAATTTTAAGTAAGATTGAAACTTTGGACAAGTTTAAAATCATAAAATAAATGGTGTCACAAGTTGAATCTCCATATGGTCATCACTATTTTTTACCTAGTAGTCTGTGTAAATATGT
The DNA here is from genome assembly GCA_039655065.1 of Glossophaga mutica. Classification (NCBI taxonomy): domain Eukaryota; kingdom Metazoa; phylum Chordata; class Mammalia; order Chiroptera; family Phyllostomidae; genus Glossophaga; species Glossophaga mutica. Next base: position 31,456,061 of record CM077315.1, read on the forward strand.
TAACTTTTCCATTTATACAAAAAGTTATGTTTTTGGTTCTAGAAGGGCTAAGATAGGAGGATAGCTGGATTAGCACAAAACTTTAGAAGGGAGAAAAGAAAAACAGGCAAAACCTACTGATGCAGTAGAAGTCCCCAATTTATGTGTGGGCTGCGTTCCAAAAAGGAATTATAAAATTAGTTTGGAACTTGGGTTCCATTTTCGTACAATAACAATGGCAAAAGGTAGGGATTAGTTCCTCGACAGGGAGCAGAAGCTCATTCCCTGCATAGTCCAGGGCTCTGGGACTGAGTACTTGAAGTGCAGCCCCAAGTTCACATGGCCACTGGTTTCCTCATCTGTGACGGGGACCATCACTTATTTGGAAAGTTGATGTGAGGAAATTGGTCAAGCGCCTGACTCAGAGTGGTGGTCTCAAAATGTGTAGTGGTAGCTGTTGAATTTTTGCAGAAGTTGTTTTACTAATACAGTCTTGCATTAAGTAGATTATCAGGTATTTGCTGAATGAATTACTCCTGAATGCACCAGGAGAACCCAACTGAACCTTATGGGTGAAAGGAGTATTGTTTTTGGAAGTTGAGGATTACCTTTACTCACCTTCACATTATGTGTGCCAGGGAGCATTTGAGATCTTGCTTCTGGGCATAATTCATCAGTTTGGCTCAAATAAACTCATAAAAATTATTTAAAAAAAATTAAAGGCATATTATCAAGCTCATCTAGTTGTTGCAACAACCTTATATACTAGAGACTGTTCTCCCCATATTTCAGATGAAGAAACTGAGGTCTGGCAATTTTACTTAATTTCCCTAAGATCTTCACACTAGGAAGCAGTAGAGCAGGGAGTTCAGGTTATACCTCAGAAGCCCATACTGTTTGCACTAGCCCACGTAGCTATAAAGGTGCAGCGTAGCAAGAGGTAAACACCCCACTGCTTGCATTATTTGAAGTTTGACACTCTATTCCATTTCTTATTCTAAGATTTAATTCCAAATTTACCTAAATATAAAAAGCAATTTGGTTGGATCTGAGCAAACAATGAAACCAAAGCGGAAACCAGTTTGCACCTGGGCCCTGGAAAAGGACTGTTACAGGTTGTAAGAGTTTGTGGCTGTGAGTAGGATAGTATGTTGCAAGGCCAGTCACAGGCTTGGGGGTAGAAGATTCTACAGGGTATCAGTTGTGTGATTTTTAAACTAGTTTGAGAGAACATTCAAATGTGGTTGAGTGATTTAAGAGGTAGCTTTGTGTCAAGGTCACCATTAGAGTATAAGATGTGAAAATCAGAATTTGTTTGGCTTCAAGTAGTGATGTATAAGGCTCAGTAATCAGTTCCATGTGACTGCCTACAAGGTACCAGGTGCTAGCTTAAGCAGCTGGGGAGATAAAAGTCCCTGCCACTCTATGGAGAAGATTTCTTATATACAATGTAATAAAAAGTATACAGAGATAGGCGAAGGGTATCATGCACAAAGGAAAATCTTAAGTGTCTTTTCAATACCATTAACCTAAGGGTGGGGGAGTTTGCCAGTGGCCCTCGGCTGATTGCCCCCATTCTCTGTCTGGAATAGTTAAGAGTGTAACGGGCCTTCAGAAGCCAGCACTGTCCTTGATAGCTTTCTCATCTTTGCGCAGTGCCCTGGGCCATACAAGTGTGCTGTGTGCAGTGATAGGCTCTGCCTGTCCAGGGAAGCTGTAGAGTCATGGGAGGAGCCTCGAATTTTCATTTTCAGCGGAGTATACCATATTAGGACTAACTTTTAATACTTTCCAGTAGTTCTACCTATAGGTAGTGTAGTTTAAAAGACCAAAAATTAAATCATTTTCAAAATTCTGAACTTAAATGACTTGGAATGAATTGATTGGTTCATAAATTTCAATTACTGCTAGTCATGTAGTTTATTTATAAAGTGATGAATTTTAAGTGATTTGTCCTAATGTGTGCTCGATTATAATAACTTCATTAACAGCCAAAACAATGTTTTCTTATTGTAGGTTCAGAACCAATTCTTGGTATGTGCATCTTTAAACACAGGTTCTCTTTCTGAAAGCATACATTTTAAAAATACGTATTTTAGTTCCATAAATACTTAAAACAATTACATGTATATAAGGTTTGTAAATATACGTGTGTATGTTTCCATATCTTGCTGAGATGTCAAATAGCATGACTGTGACATACTTTATTTTGAATAAAAAATTTGGAAGAATCAAGCAACCATTGAACCCTTCACCATTACTACTGTCTCACACTGACTCAGTGGTGGTGACTTGCTGCACCTTTCATTGGTGAGTGTGCTTCCGTATAGACTGTTCGGTGTTGGTTTCATGCACTTGTACTCGTATCCCATCTTGTGTAGTCTGCTTAAAGCAAATGGAACAGTGTACTGTCTTCGCACACTGAGTTGGGAAAACCAAAGAATACTTTATAATTAAATTCAGATTAGTAAAAATAGAAATGAAATCTAAACTTGACATATTGGTCTTTTTACTTAAGAAACTACTGTTGCCCCTTGAACAGCTCTGAGGGTAGGGGTGCTGGCCTCCTGAGCAGTCTGAAAGCCAAGGATCACTACAGTCAGCCCTTCGTGTAATAGGATTCCCTTCATGTGTTAGGGGCTAGAGTTGGCCCTAGAACAATGTGGGTTTGAACTCCCTGGGCCAATTGAAAAAACCCACATATAAGTGGACCCATGCAGTTCAAAGGTATGTTATTCAACAGTCAGCCGTACTTAAATATATCAGATTTTCTGCCAGAATTCTTTCCCACAACATACCTGTATTAGAGCAGTGGATCTTCACTTTGCTGTGAGAATCACGGGGTACATGAATGCCGCCTTCTGGACATCCATTGGCAGCTCCAACATACAAGTCTGTGGTGAGGCCCAAGATCATGCCAGATGCATCTGATGAGGCAGTCGGGGCCATACTTGGAGAGGTGCATTCAGGAACAGGAGACAGCCTACAATGTGGGGACTCCTGAAGATAGGCTGGGTTTCTGTTCCAGGCCCTTCAGGATGACTCCAGAAAAAAATGGTTACACACATGCCTTCAAACGTTGCTGCCTTATTTCTCAAATTTCATCAGCAGTCCAATCCCACCTACCTTCTGTTAACCGTTTGGGTATCACTGGTGAAAAGAAGAGGTGCACCAGCTCTCTTCCTGCCAGGTTGCTGCAGATGTGAAGCACTTAACACACAGCAAGCACAGTCCATCCTTGTGGAGGCGATGGTGCAGGGATGGCCTGCCATCCTCCATGGTGGAACAGCCAGCGATAGTGGTCTGTGGAGGGCGACTGGGGTTTGGAGGAGCTGTGCAGGACCAAGCAAAATGTAGATCCTGGTCCCCCCGTGGGCAGAAGTGAGTGTGCGGACAGGAAAACCAAGGCAGGATGCACTTTCCATTTTGATAGATGTTGTTCTTTGATAAATCTATGTTCTTTTTCTTTTGCAGAACTGTGGGTACCGATGGATGTGGCTGAGAGCCCTGAACGGGACCCTCGCTCTCCAGAGGATGAAGAGGAGGAGCAGCAGGGGCTCTCAGACGATGACATTCTGAGAGAAAGCGGGTCTGATCAGGATGTGGACAGAGCTGCGGGGAGGGCTTCTGATTTGGAGGATGAGGAAAATGCTGCCCTGGGACTGAGCCAGGAGGAAGAGGAGAGTCGCTCTGATGAGGAAGATCAGGACCCGGACTCCGAGCGTCAGGAGCTGAACAGGGGCCCAACGAGCCCCCCACGTGCAGAGGAAGGGGATGGGGGGGAGGAAGATCGCACAAGTGACCTGAGGGATGAGGCCTCCTCAGTCACCAGGGAATTGGACGAACATGAGTTAGACTATGATGAGGAGGTACCCGAAGAGCCAGCCCCCACTGGGCAGGATGATGAAACCGAGAAGGCTGGGGCCGAGGACGATGAGGAGAAGGGAGAAGGAGCTCCCAGGGAGGAGGGAAAGGCAGGTGTCCACAGTGTGGAAGAAAAGGAGCCCCTGGAGGCTACCAAGGAGAAAAAAAAAGAGGATGATGATGGAGAGATTGATGATGGGGAGATCGACGTAAGTATGCCTGAGCTGCAAGTGTATGTAGATGGGGCCCAACCACGGGTGTACGGAGGATTAATTTAGCCTCATCTCAGAACAAGGAGGTGGGATGGTGGAATGTAGGAAAATGAGAGGATTGTTCTGGGAGCAGTCGCCATGGTAATTAGGAAGTGCTAAAAATCAAAGCGAAGTAGTCTAGATTCAGAAAACTTCTGTCTGCTGGTTGGTAGCTGGCAGAATTTCCTTGGACCCTCACTCATCTGTCTGATGCTATTGATTCATCTGTCTGATGCTGCTGATGCTATTGGTATTGGAATGTCTAGCCCCCTTTTTTTAAGTTTCAGAATATTTTTTAACAAGTGAAGAGGTAGTTTTCTCCTTTTATCTTTGCTATCTTAAACCCTATTGGAGTTGGCATTCAACCAGAACCATCATGGATCTTCACTCTTTGTCAGGTTCTTGAGACTGAAAAGACTTAAGAGGCTTCCTTCCAGTTTTTACTGTAGGCATTTTTGTCTTCGTCCCACAGCCTGTCCTCTGGTGAGGGTCCCAGCTGGGCCAAATAAGACCCTCGGGCCTGGATAAAATGGGGTTGTGCATCAGAATACCTCAGCTTTTGAGCAGACCATCACACTTTCTTATCATTTATTTAAATAATCTGGCCTTCTGGTTGAGGAAAATGTAAGACTGGTAATATCACCTTAGATATGGGTAGTTTGGGGGTTTTATTACAGATAATCTTTTGGAAAGAACTGTAATCATGATATTTAGTAAGTTGGGTTTTGGGGGCAAAGAGCCTGATGTTCTACTGAGTAATGCTTTTACTCAGAGGAGTTGAGAGAGAGAGCAGATTGAACTGTCTGGATTTTTGTAAAGTCCCCTAGGAAAGGAGATGCTGCTTATCTGAAAGTCACCACAGTGAAGGTGTGTAGAGTCTCAGATATTTTTTGGATGGGAGGGAAAGGTTTCTGGTGAAATACTTAACCACGGGTTTACTGTAAGTACCGCACTTCGGTAATAGTGTGTCGGTGCATATGTTCTCAGTGCATTCTACCATGTGGTGGCCGTGCTGTGCCCGGTGAATTCGTAGGAGTTTAGACGTTGCTTGTCTAACTTTGGTTCATAATGAGAACAGCTTTAGGGGATATGCGGTTAGAAGTTTAGATTTTTCCATATCTTCTTGTAACTAGGTGCAGAGGATCTCTTGAGTTAACAAACCTTGTTTGATATTATCTTATTTGAAAGGGTGCTGTTGGGACCTTGTCATGCAGGTTCCCTTCAGTTTTGCCAGCTGTGCTTCCCTCCCACTTTGGGAAAGTTCGGCTCTACCACAGAGTTGGCAAAGGGGAAAACGGTGCTCTGACACTCAAGTTCATCAATTCAGGTGAAATTTTGAGCAGAAAACGGTCATTGGTTGAGATTGCCTGTGAATTTGGTTTTTCAGCCAGCAGGGAATGTTGGGCAGGCGGTCCTGATTGTGGTCCAAGTGTTCTGGACAGTTCATTTCTCATTAAGAGAGGACTACTTACAAACTCTTATTTTTAAAGGTTTTATTTATTTACTTTTAGAAAGTGGGGAAGGGAGGGAAAAAGAGAGGGAGAGAAACATTGATGCATGAGAGATACATTGATCGATTGCCTCTCACATCTCCCCAACCAGTAACCTAGCCCGCAACCCTGGCATGTGCCCTTACCAGGAATCAAATTGGTGACCTTTCAGTTTGCGGGATGATGACGCCCAACCCACTGAGCCATACCAGTCAGGGCACAGACCCTTTGTGATTCAACTGTTGAATAAGTCTTCAGAGGAAATTCATGTAGTCGTCTGCCTCTCCATGGTCATATGAGGTCAGGTGTATCCCTGCCAGTCCTGGAGTACCTTGGCGTCATTTCACCAGTGGGCTTTTCCACTGCACTTAGGTGTGGTGGTACGGGACATTGAGTTGAATTGAGCTGTCCCTGAAAAGCACCCATCCTCTGGAGATTTGCTCGTTTTCAGTAGAAACAGCATGTGAAATAATCCAGCTCGATGTTCTTATCCACTCAGATCCTATGGTTGGTGGGTTATGGCTCTTTTTGCCCTGCTCGGCACCCTCTCGTGAGGGGCCCCACAGTTGGAAACAGCCCACCGCTGAGGAGACCTCGAGGGAACAGTTTGTCTTAGTTGCTGGAGGTGTTTTCCTTCCTGCACTACAGCTCGTGCCTCCTGCTGAAGCCGCCCCTGCCGGTCTGGTTTCTTGGACACAGCGCTGGAGGGCCCGGCGTGGTGTCGGGGTAGAGCGGAGCCTGCCCCCACCTGAGGGACAGGCAGACCGCACCGCGGTGGGGAGGCACTGTAAATGGTGGCTTGGGCTCCCACATGAGCACACCTTCCCTGAGGAGCTGCTCTGTTGGCCTGCCTTTCTGGTTTCCTACCCATCCTTTAAGTCAGGGGTGTCCAACTCATTTTCACCGGGGACCACATCAGCCTCAAGGTTGCCTTCCAAGGGCCAAAATAATTTTAGGACTATATAAATGTAACTACTCCTTAACTGTTGAGTTGAAATTACATTTGGCCCTTTGAAGGCAACCACTAGGCTGACATGGCCCCCGGTGAAAATGAGTTGGACACCCCTGATTTAAGTGTTGGCGTAAATGTCACGTTTACCTGGGCTCTACCTCCTGCCCCTGCCTCTCTGCTGTATTTGGCACCTTTGTTGTACTTCCACAGTTAAATTAACTGGATTGTCAGTGTGTTTGTTCCCATTGCTTCCTGCCACCCTCTTCTTACCTCCAGGAACGCAAGTTCCCTACTGGGACCTACTAGGCTGCCTCCCTCAGTATCACCATACTTGTGGTAGGTAGCCAGTACCTGCCTTCTGAGTAGATAGAGAAACCCGTTGCTTTGGGGCACATTTAATTGGAGTGCCATTGAGATGTGGGGTGTCAGTGGTCAGGGAAGCTATTTCCATAGAGAGGGCCATTTAGGCACTGGTTGTGGGTAACCAGCACCAGCCCTAACCACCGTTGGAAGAAGCCAAGGTGAGATGTGTTATCAGCATGTACATGAATGACTGCTCTTGGTTCATTTTTCCTCTCTCTCTGTACCAGCTCTAACTCTTCGTTTACTGCCAGGTCTCTGCTAGTGTGTACCCTCTGTCCCCACCAAGTGCACTCTCATTTGTTCCTTTCCCAAAGTGCCCTGTCCCCAGCTGCATTTCTCTGGTGAAGCAGAAACCAGAGGTGGGTACTTGGGTCTACAAACAGCCTGTTTCCAGTGGACTTTCGGTCTGGTCCCCTTTAGCTTAAATCCCTGCAAAGCAGTTTCTGGTTCTAATGGAAATTATACATCACAGAGGGCTTTTTCCCTGTGGCTTTCAAGTGCAGCTCTGGTATCAGGGTGAACCACCTGGATATTTTTATGGGGAGGAAATGTGTACTCAGTGAGGCCCCCGAGTGGTTCCATGTCCAGCAGGTGTCCTGCCAGCCTGGCTGCGAGCTTATGGTTCAGAGGGGCCCTCCTGCACACGTGGGCTACTCCAACCCTCCCTCAATGTCTGGCCCTGCGTGGCTGGGAACAGTTGGGTCAAAGAATCTAGATTGCCATGTGACATGTCCTGTACCCGAGGAGCTCTTCCTTTCTGTCGGGTGCATCATCTTGCTTTTCCCTTTATATTTTGGGTCACTGGGACAGGTGAACTGATTTGAGGGAGAGGCATCCACCCCCCCCCCCAACTTTTCCTCTCTTGGAAGCATTCTTGATAGCGACGTCAATTTGTATAATAAACTCTTGACATTCTTTTATCTGAACCACCCAATTTGTGACTAAGGTCTTGAATTACCTTTATAATGTTTTCAGTGTGCTGCCTGGCAGCTTTCAGATACAAGTGCCTTTCTGGAAGTGCTGTGGTAGGGGTGGATTTTGCACACAGGGTCGGGGCTGGTTTCTAGCACCCTGGTTATGTGGAGTGGGATCAGAGGGTCCCTAACAACTTAACCGAGTATGAGCTTTATTTAATCATTAGTCTACTACCTATTTAGGAGGACACATTTAAGAAAATCAGATGCATTTGTGGTTTTGTTTCTACCTGTGCGTCTCAGAAGAGTGAATTGAGCCGCTGTAATCAACTCCAGCTGTATGAGTGTCCTTTTTTTTCTCCTGAGCCTCTAGTTAGTATTACCAGAAATATTTGTGTTTGATGAGCAGATGGAACAACCTTCATGGATCTTTGATTCCCCTTTATAGATGAGTTGCCTCTTGCATACAACCCACTGGGGACCTGGCCTGCAACCCAGGCATGTGCCCTGACTGGGAATCAAACCGGCGACCTTTCGGTTCACAGTCCGGCGCTCAATCCACTGAGCCACACCAGCCAGGGCTACTTGGTTTTGTTTTTATATCTTATCATTCAGTTAACAGAACTTTGACCACCTATCACTCTTTTGGGGTATGTGTTTTATTCCATTCTCATCCGTGATTCTCAGATTGGTAGAGTGGCCTCTCCCACAGCAGGACACATCCTAAGTGGACAGTCCATGTGATTTCTTGTTCAGAAGTGGTAGCTCTTAGCCCACCTGCATACAAAAATACTTTGAAACATTTTCTTTGCAGGTGGTATTTTATATTCTATTCAGATATAGATGTTCCTTTTATGTGTGGATATATACTATCTTTACAAAACGGTTCTCTTCAGCAAACCCTCATGGCTGAGGGTTTATTGTCTGTAAGGCCCGCTCCTTTCAGGAGCTGTACATTCCCTTTCAGGTGGTGCATTCCCTGTGTTCACTGTCCTCCAAGTCACTTAGGTGAGGGATGGCATTAGTCCCCTCACCGAAGCATAGGAAGCTGGTGCCACATTTGAGAAGAGCCCATGCCTTATCTGCCACCTGAATGACCGGTCAACACAGCCACATGAGTAAGCACAGGCCACAGTCCTTACTCTTGGTCAGGACGGCCCAGAAAGCCTAGAACCTCTGGGAATGGGAAAGGTTTTTTCACAGCTGACACCAGGCTGTTTGTGGTCCTGTATATGATACATCTCCCCACAGAAAGATAACTGTGACCTTTACCGGGTGCTGCTTGCAGACCCCACTATATCATCTGTCTAAAACCAAAACATTTCTGAATTCCCAAAACATCTTCTGGCTGCAAGGGTTTGGGGTAAGGGATTATAGGCCTGTACCGTTAACCCATTTTACAGATGCAGGGTCCAGGGTTTAAGGAGGTTGTGGTTGACCCAGGTGGCAGCGTCAGGGTGGCGCCGTAGGCCTCTCCTGTGGTGCACGTGTTCATATGCCCCTCTGGCTTGTGCTCTGACTGGGAATCAAACCAGTGACCTTTCAGTTTGCAGGACAATGCCCAACCTACTGAGCCGCACCTGCCAGGGCTCGCTGCTCATGTTTTATATGAGGAACTACATGAGTGCTCCGAATGTAGCCTTGTTCTGCTAGAAGAAACCAAAGTTCAATGTGGAGGGATGTGTCCGCAGTCACACCATCAGGATTTGAACTCAGGCCTTTTGTCCAGTCATGTGTATTTTATAAAAGCATTGAAGTTGGATGTGCTCTGTGCATATTGACCCTGAGGAAGTGCTAATAGAGGTATGCCAATGAGCCATAGCTGTTCCTTTGATTTGTGAACTGTAGGGGGCCTTGCACACGCCTCCAAGTTAGATTATCTGTACTATTTTTAGCCATTCAGGGTGATATTTGCTGAGAGCTTCACAGGCGCCATCCTTCTCACAGACCCACCAGTTTGCTTCTGGCCTGACCACTAGGGCCTCTCCTTGTCCTCTGCTGCCTGCTGCCTCTGCTCTGGGTCACATGAGCAGGAGGTCTGAAAGAATTCCCATACATTACACACTTGGTGGAACAGCCCTCAAAAACTAAGCATTGTGAGTTTGGCTGTAGAGATCCCTTTCTTGGGTTGTATTTGCATGAAACTCTAATACAGATTTAAGAACTTGTTTTAATCCTGGCTGGTGTAGCTCAGTGGATTGAGCGCGGGCCTGCGAACCAGAGGGTCGCGGTTCGATTCCCAGTCAGGGCACATGCCTGGGTTGCAGGCCAGTTCCCAGCGGGGGACACATAAGAGGCAACCATACATTGATATTTCTCTCCCTCTCCCTCTCTCCTACCCTTCCCCTCTAAAAATAAATAAATAAATAAATCTTTAAAAAAAACAAAACTTATTTTAATCATCCATCACTTGAAAACTCGGGTTACATGAATGGTTGGTTGAAAATTCAGGATATTATATTGCTGAGTGATTGTTTTTGCTTGTGGGGTTTTTGTTGTTGTTGTTTTTGTTTTGTTTTGTTTTTAATTAAAGGAGAGGCCATAAACCCAGCACACCAGTAGTGTGTACAACCCTCTGTCTCCATCCTGGCAGGTATAGGGACTAGATGACAGTGGTTACTGTCATCTGGATGCTGTTTTGTGCTCATTGGTTTGACATTATATTATGTGCTTTACTGTACAGTTCTATGTCTGTTTACTGGTCGTCTTTAGAAGCTGCATATACTCCCTCGTATGATTCATGTGACCGCTTACCAATCTTACGATGGGTAGATGGTTCTTCTTTTTGTCTTTGTGAATATTGAAAGGAACACCTTGAAGAAACACACACCTCTTTAAATCTGATCTAGTGCATTGCTTACTTCTGAATTCTTAATGAATTCTTACTTCTGAAAAACTATTATTCTGTACTCATTATTTCACTCCTGTGCATTAATTTCTGACTGAAGCAGTACAATCTGAATGGGTTCTGACCTTTCAAAAGAGTTTGTTTTTTTGTTTTTTATTTTTTAATGAGAACAAAGAGAAAATCTGCTCTAAACTTAGATTTGAGCTCATATAAAGGACCACATTAAGGCTTTAGTGTAGTGATCATTAACTATGAGAAGAGTAGTAAATAGACCGGGGAGAGAGGTGTTCCATCACTTAGCATAAAATAAGCACATTTTCACTAAGATTTAAAGAAATCGTTGGGGGTAAGGGAAGATGGGAAAATGTTGTTCAGAGTGTCCAAACTTTCAGTGAATTCTAGGGATCCTTGAAAAACGAACTTGAATAAGTTATTCAATCTCTCAAAAAATCATTTTGTTGCCTCTCTTAAGGGATATAACTCTCAGGCATCTGTTCTTTTTGTTACAAGATGCTTTTTAATATCAGATTTTCAAGGCAGAAATTACGTAACTGTTATTTGTGCTTTAAAAGTAAGTCATCCTAAATCCAGGGTTTGACTTCAGCATTTCTGCATTCAACATATACTTTCCATTTAGTGCAAGCTCAGCACTGTGCTTAGACTGGCAACACGTGGTGAGCACACAAACACGGCCCTGCCTGTTGGAGCCTCCAGTTCCATGGGGCAGGCTGTGGTGGCCTTGATCAGTGCCGCAGAAGAGAGAGCTGTGGAGACCCATTGTGAAAGGAGATGGGGGGCTCTGAGAAGGGGACTCAAGCTGCAGTCTGAGATAAGTGATGACAGAAGAGGGAAGGGAAGGATATGGTCTGGCTGGGGTTTGAAAAGGTCACTGTGTTGGGAGTGTGTGGGCGAGTTCCAGAGAAGTTGGGGGACACCAGTTAGGGAGTGCTTCCCCTGGCTGGGTTAGACTGCGCCGTAGTCTGGAAGATGGTGGGGCTACAGGAGGTGGGAAGAAAGAGGTCCAGTGACTTCAGGCCTCTGCCCTGCGGGACCTTTTGAATTAACTGCACTAGAGTACTCTGGGACACAGGGCGATGAGGAGTTTCGTCCTGGACAGACCAACAGATGTCAGCAGAGATGCCTTCTTGGGCTGGGGGTGGTACTGCGGGAGGGGAGGTCTCATCTAAGAGGCACAGGTGAGAGGGAATCTGCGGGTCAGTGGTGACCAAGGGGAGCAAATGGGAATCTGCGGGTCAGTGGTGACTGAGGAGGCCCTGGGACGGTGGCGGCTGGGGAGGGCACCAGACTGGTCCAGGTTGTGGCTGCTCTTTAGAATCCCTGGGCTTTCATCTTCTTAAAGTTCCCATGTTGTTCCAAGTTTAGACAGCTAGGATACAGGAACAGTGGAATAAGAATGAAAAAAAGGCCTGGATCTAACGTAAGGGGTGGGTCCATATACAGGCCAGGCAGCGTCACGACTTTTCGGCCCCTAACTTCCCTCCTCCCCGCCCCCAGAAATTTTTTTCTTTTATTGATCATAGAAAGGAAAAGAGGTAGAAAGAGAGAGAAACATCGACTGGTTGCCTCTTGTATGTGCTGTGACTGAAGGTGGAACCCACAACCCAGGCATGTGCCCTGACTGGGAATCAAACCTGCGACCTTATGGTTTGCAGGACGATGCGCAACTGAGAGCCACACATGCCAGGTTCCTGCTCCCAGACTTTAAAATTAGAGGAAGTTAATGCGAATTTTAAGAACATAAAATATTTTGTTTTAAATGTACAAAATATTAAACACTTTAAATGTAACCATTTCCTGCCCAGAATTGCTAATTAGAACTAGTATAATGAAACCCAGGTTTGTCCCTTGCATTATGTGCTTTACAATGTTTTCACTCTGTTCTTTCATGGAATTCCTCAGTCATATTATAGATATGCTTTGAAATTACCCATTGTGGGGATGAGGAGCCTGAGGTTTGGAAAATGACATGGATTGGTGAGCGGCCCAGACATGGATCTTGTGCCCATATCCTTTCTGGTTTGGTGGAAGCCATGCCTGCTGGTAGATGGCCCTCCTGCCTCTTCCCTCTTGTTAAGATGATTCCCTCTGCATTCACATTGTCCTCTGTTTCAGGATGATGATCTGGAAGAGGGTGAAGTAAAGGACCCCAGTGACAGGAAGGTGAGGCCTCGTCCCACCTGCCGATTCTTCATGAAAGGTAATTGTCTGAGTGAGGGGCCTTTGCATGGCCCATTTGTGTGGCCTTGGCTTTTTCTGGGACTGAGGTGTGGTTCAGTCCTATCAAGTGCCCTGGAGCCTATGTGAGGCTATTCCCAGGCCAGAGTACAGAGTATGATGGTTTGTGGTGGCAGTTTCAATGTGAAACAGTAGATTCTTTTATTGGTCTTTTCATCACATGACTAACTCTGAGGGAAGCCAGCCTGGTCATTTTCACACTTGCAGTTCTAGGCCCGATTGTTTATAACAGACCCATGACTTTAATGTAGACAGTATCAGTCATTTTTCTAAGTGGTTCTTTTGATGAGGCCAAATGCCCCAGGCACCAGTTTCGACATTCTCCTACCTTTATAAGGAAAATTACCACTTTTCTGCAAGATGTATCAGAAGTATATCCTTCATTTGAAATGGATTTTCAAGTAGCAAAGGGAAGGCCTTTGAAAGCAACAAGGCTCCCTCTCTCCTGAAAAGTAAACGGTGTGAGTCAAGAAGCAGAAACAGATGGCAGTATGGTAAAATGTTCTTGAAAAGTCTAGGCTAAAGTCTTAAGAGATTTGGCAGTGGAAATGAGAATTTCCAATTTTAAGGTTTCTTTCATGTGCAGCAGTAGTTTGGGTATATGTCTTGTGATTCATCATTTTCCTTGGATAGGTAGGAAGATGTTTTTCTCTTAATTTTACTCTGTCCGTTGATGACTTTGCTCAGTGACCCAGCCTGCGTGTACCATCTAAAGTTCACAAGAGCTTCCTGTACTTCTTTTCCAGATGTTGTGACACCATTATCCACTCTTCTTCCACCAATATCAAATTCCATACCATTCAGAGACCAGGTTAAAGGTACAAAATATACAATATTCACTCTCTTTAGTCCCTCAAAGTCCCCCTGCTCCAGAGGCCAGACTTCTTTCTCCTGGACCCAGAGTGAAGCCGGAAGGAAGGAGGCTTGGAGGGGCAGAGAGCAGTTGTGAGCCTTAATACTCAGAGGCACTTGAGGAGGCTGGAGGGAGCTGTGACTGACCACATGGGGAGGGCGGGGTTGCAGGGGCATGGTGGAGTCCCGTCTCATGGAAAGGCAGCTCTGCACTTCCAGTGGCCCTTGAATGACCCTATCCCTATACTGAGGGATGGCCTGATGATGTGGGTACATGAGAGCTGAGGGACCAGCACACTCAGGACCCAGGTCAGCTTGCTCCTGCACAGGCCTGTGTGTGGTGGGCTCCACTGTGCCCAAGGGAGGGCAGCCATTACAGTCAGGTGTTGTAGAGCAGATGTTACATCATGAGCAGCAGAGCCACCCTAAGAATGCAGACAAGCGTGCAATACGTTTTAGAAAATACTGGAAGTGTCAATATTTCAGAAAATTTAAACTTAAGCAGAAAACCTCCTTTCCATAATGATTTGGGATCAAATGTCAGCATATCTTGGAAATTTTTAGATGAAAGCAATGGAGACAAATATATATATATAACTTGAGTGTGTTTGCAGTTACTTGCAATTAGCACTGTTTACAAACTGGCAGGTGAGAAGCCTGCTAGCCGGTTAGAACTAGTCGCACAGTAGGAGGCAGCAGTGTCCACTATTCATGACACTGAGGCTCTAGTCCAGATGCTGGGCTCATCACTGTAGTAGTTTCCAGGATTTAGCAAGAGAAGCATGCATACAAATGAAGTGAAGTTGTTGCTGGAACTGCAGATCAGCATCATCAGGAGAATCCCGATGGACAAGGACAGGACACCATCTCCATGGACGTCACAGGGTCATGTCACAGTAGGCGTGAGGTGTCTCCATGGTCAAACTAAGTGCTCAGTCTGGATTTCAGGGAGTGAGACCAGTGGGTAAGGCTTTCTGCAGTAGAAAAATCTGAAAGTAATGGCAAGTGGCCTTTTTGCAGCTTAATTGGGCATGATCAGTAACTTGTTTCAGGAATATTTTTAAATATACATACTTACCTTTCCTCCTATACTCTTTGTTTATTCTACAGAGAATTGTGATATAGCACAAAAGGAAATTGTTGATTCTTTTCAGTGTTCTAGAACATAGCTCCAGCTTTTTCTTAGTTATGAGAAAATTTTGAGATATAAATGTTTTGGCAAACCACAGTCCATTGAAATGGATACATTTAAGTTGCCTCCAAGAGTAGGAGAAGTAACTTTAAGTTCGTTGTTGTGCTTGGTGAGGGTACAGAGAAATGCAACCCTCATACACTGCTGGTGGGAACATAAAATGGTCTGTCAATCCCTCAGAAAGGGAAGGATGGAGCTACCATGTGGCCCAGCAATTCCATTTCTGGGTACCCATGTAGGAGAAACGAAAGCCTCCACACAAAAACTTGTACATGAACATAACTTGCATTATTCACAATAGCCAAAAAATGGAAAAAACCCAAATGTCCATCAGCTGATGCTGGATAAATAAAATTTGTTTTAACCATACAATGGAATACTACTCAGCCATAGAAGGGAATGAAGTATTGATACTGCAACATGGGTGAACCTTAAGAACATTATGCCAAGTGAAAGAAAGAGGCCAAACACAAAAGGCCACATGCTGCATATTTTCATTTATGTGACTGTCCAGAACAGGCAGATCCATAGAGAAAGACAGAAAGATTAGTCATTGTATTGGCCAGGGGGGTGGAAGAGTAAGGGGTGATATCTCATGGGTACTGGGTTTCCTTCTGTGGTGATGAAATGTTCTAGAATTGGTGGTGACTGCACAACTTTGAATATACTAAAACCTACTGAATTATATACTTTAGTGATATTTTGTGGTATATTAATTAATATCTCAATTTGAAAAAATCTTTTAAATTTTGTTAGCAATGCTTCTGTTACAAGTTGTGATCTTTATTTAATTGGCCAAATGGACACATTAATACTTGTGACCATTGAAAACAAAATGTACTTAGAAATACAAATTGAAACATTTTACAGCACCAGTACTACTTACGGCATATTTTTATCTCTGTATAAGGTCTGCCCAGAAAGTCCAGCCATGTACTATGAAAAAGAGACGTTTATTAACGAAGGTGCAAGAAACATTGTACATAGGGCAATGACACTTCGGTCCCCTTCAGAGTAGGCACTTTGGGACCTCGCACAGTTCTCCCAATCACCATCAGCTACCCCATTGTATTTTTCTGGATCTCATCAATGGCCTGAAATTTCTTCCCTTTCAAAGGTGATTTTAGTTTTGGGGAAAGCCAGAAGTCACAGGGTGCCAACTCTGTGCTATAGAGGGCCTGAGTCACCTGGGTGATTTGATGTTTCATTGAAAAACTCTGCACAACATGTGATGCTTGAGTGGGCGTATTGTTGTGAAGAAGCTGCCAGTCACCAGTTGCCCATAGCTGTGGCCATCCGAATAGTTTCTGTGGAGGAATGTTCAAGCTTAATGCAAAATTTGATGGAGATTCGTTGCTCTACTCAGTCATTTTGAATGCCGTGGCCACACAGTACACAGGCTCACTCAATGGTGTCTACTGCACCCACTGACTAGGACAGTGAAGTTGTCACTGTTCACGCATGTGCATTCCAGTCCACTCTCCTTGCCTGCCGAGTTACATCGATGTCATGCAAAGCATTCTTGTTACATTAACAATGGCTGGACTTCTTATGGACAGACTTTATATTTGTGTGAATCATCAATATGCAAAGTTCTATTCACAAAGGCATAAATAATATTTTCTTCAGACTGTCCTCCTCTGCGTTTCTGATTTCCCCAGCTGTCAGTAGGGCCCAGCCTGTTCTGTGAGCCAGGCTTCCTTGTTTCAGCTGCTTTCTGTTCTCTCTTTTTTTAAATTGTGGTAAAATACTCATGAAATTTACCACATTGACCATTTTTAAGCGTAAAATTCAGTGGCATTGAGTACGTTCTTATTGTGGCTGTCAACACCACCCATCTCCAGGACTTTTCATCTTGTAAAACTGAAACTCTGTCCCCGTTAAACACTAACTCCTCATTCTTCATCTCCCTCAGCCCCTGGTGATTAGCACTCTACTTTCTGTCTCTATGAATTTGCCTGTTCTAGGTGCCTAATGTAAGTGGAATCATACAGTATTCGTCCTTGTACAGCTGGCTTATTTTACTTGGAATAACGTCCTCAAGGTTTATCCATGTTGTGCATGTGTCAGAATTTTCTTTTTAAGGCTGAGTAACACTCCATTGTGAGTGTACACCGCATTTTGTTTATCTAGTCATCAGACAGCGGACATCTGGGTTGCTTCTACCTTTTAACTCTTGTGAGTAATCCTGCTGTGAACGTAGGTGCACAAATATCTCTTTTAAGACCCCACTCTCACATCTTTTGAGTATGTACACAAAGATTGCTGGATCTTTTGGGAGTTCTGTTTTCAATTTTTTGAGGTCCTGCCATACTGTTTTCCACAATATCTGTACCATTTTACATTCCCAAGCGCACACAAGAGTTCGTTTCTCACATCCTCAACATTTATTATTTTCTGATTTTTTTAATACTAACCATCCTAATGGATAATGAGGGTGGTATCTTCTCACCTCATTATGGTTTTGATTTGCATTTCCCTAAGGATTGGTGATATTGAGCATCTTTTTATGTACTTTTGGCCATTTGAGTGTCTCTGGAGAAATTTCTATTGCCCACTTTTGAATCCATGTTCTCTCTTATGTTTAAAGCAGCAGTTCTCAAAATGCAGTCTTTGGACTCCTAGGGGTCCTTGAGACTTTTTCAGGGGACCCTGAGGTCAAAACTATTTTCATAGTAATTATAAGTCTGTACTAGTAATCAGAAATTGACCACTACACACTCACAGTTAAATAGTTCCAATTTTACATTAAGTCTGTGATAGGGTAGTAAAAGTGTAATTGTTTTACACTTGTGTTGGTTTTTAAATAAGAAAAACTTTATTGAGGTATAATTTACCTGCCATAAAATTTGCCTGTTTCCATTGATTCTTTAAATTAAATTTACTAAGTTGTGCAGCCATCACCACAATCGTTTTAGAATGTTTTTATCATCCCACTAAGAGCCCTCAGTATAGGCCTTTTCTGTATTTAGCATGATGAATTGGAAGTGCGTATGGAGCCCCTCTGCTGCGCACTGAAGTACGACAAAGGTCATCTCCAGGGAGGGGACATTGGAGGTTTGCACCGCGAGCATCCCACGGAGTGCGTGCTCACTTGCAGAAAGGACCATGATAGACCAGGGTGGGGCAGAACCCAGTATTCCCAAAGACTCACCAAGTGAGCCTGCTGCTTCAAGAACAGCTGACAGTACTGCTGCTACTGATAGAATTAGAGCTCTCAAGTGAAAGTGAGAATTTTGGAGAGCTAGTATCTCCACTGTGGGCTTGACAGCTTTTCATTGTTCAATGAACTTTTTCCAAATGACCGCTAGGTGATGTTACAAAATCATACTGGGGTAGAAGATCCATTCACAGTTCAAGATAGACTAGTGCCCTTTTGTGGAACAGAGTTGGAAACAGTTCAGTATCATGATAAGGTTACCGAACCTGCACTGTGGCTAACTGAAGAAGCCCTGACTTGTCAAGTTTGGCATCAAAGAACATTCAAGAGTACCTGAAAAGGCTATTAAAATACCCCTTCCTTGTCCAGCTACATAGCTGCCTGCAGTTGGATATTCAATTAAAACAACCCAGCGCCGTACCTTGAATGCAGAAGCGGACATGAGAACCAGCTATTTTCTATTCTGTGTCAGCATTAAAGGATTTGCAAAAAGGAAAATAATGTTAGATCACTGAGTATTTTCTAATTATAGCTAGTCTTCATAAAACATTTATGTTGATATTGTTAAATGATATGTGTTGTTTATTAGGTCTTTAAATTTTCTGTTTTAATTTCTACAGTAAATATCAATTTAACCTGTACAGTAAATGTCAGTTTAACCCATTCAAAGAAAGGCCCTTTTGGGTTCCTAAGACTAAAAAGTTAGTCAAAACTACATTTTTTATGAAGTAGTAGTCCAGAAATAAATTTTTCAGCTACCATAATGTATTTCTTTTTTTGCCATTTTTAAAATTTTAATTGTTGTTCAAGTACAGTTTTCTGCCTTTTACTCCCATCTCAGCCCTCCCTCTCTACCCTCCCCACCTCCCTCCCATTTTCACCCCCACCCCTTGTTTTTATCCATAATGTATTTCTTAGAGAAGTTAAAATATCTCAGAATACTACTGGATGTGACAGTGGCTGTATGTCCATTTCTGTCACAGTTTTCTGTGGCATGGGAAAGGAAAGGACACACAAGTTCTTGGTATATCGTTGCAACTTCGTATGTGATGGTTTGGTGGATTTATGCCTATTAGAATATGCATTTTTAGAGCTTAGGTTTGTTCTTAGTATTTAATTATTAGATTTAAATATTCTGCCTTCCTGTCATGAAGTACTTTAAACTGCTTTATTGTATTTCCACAATCTGATTATTATCTATTCTGAATTATTTAGAGTAACAGGAAATGGCAGCAAGGCACATTTAAATAAGAGCACTACGTCTCATAGAAATAAGGAAGTCTAATCAGCACTGCACTGTGCTAATCACCAGTGGAACCAACAATCACAAATTTAAAGTCTGGTTAGTGTTCCTGGACCCTCCCCCCACACACATGCTCAGATGTATGCCTGTAGACACAGCATGCTTTCGCATGCTTTCTTCTGGCATTTACACCACAGGCGAGATGAATTCCTTGGGCTCGTATAGTGTGGTTGTGACCGGTGGGTTGCTGGCGTGGAAGACATGAATTTCACTTCCTGTCCCGATGTCTAGTTTCCTTGATTTCTACTGGGCCCCATCAGGTTTCCTGCATATATCATCTGTTTCAGTGACAAGAGTTTGGGTTGGTTGCTGTTGAGCCTGTAGGTTCCTTTTTTGTAGAGAGAGATAATACATTTTTTTGTAGAAATATTATTTAGTGAAAAAAAAGCAAGGTTCAACACAGTGTATGTATAACAAGGGAAAAATAGGGATGGTACACAGATTGATCAATTCCTTAATAAATTGATAACTGACTCTGTGGAGGGCCCTGGAGGCGTGGAAACCTCACTAAATACCTTTTAGAGTATTTGCATATTTTTCCCTTTTGTTTACATCTTCCTCATATTTTTATTATAAAATATTTTATATGTAATGTACATTATAATGTTTACACAGGTATAGAGAAAAATAAAAGAATAAAACAGTTACTGATGTGCCCACCATCCAGTTAAGAAATAGAATACCATCAATGCCTTTGAAGCCCTGTGTTTGCCAAGATGAAGAAACTTGTCCCATTAAACTGCCTGTCACAGCGGTTTCTATTTCTTCTGTTCCCTTCTGGCTCATATTCCTGTCCTTATGTAATTGTGAGCCTATTTATTCATCCAGTCAGAATCTCAGTCCACTTCACTTTTGTGTTTGTGGTATTTCTTTCAGAAGCAGTCTGCCATACAATTTTTTTTTTTAAGTCTTCACCTGAGGATATGTTTATTAATTAGGAAGAGAGAGAGAGAAACCTCAATCAGTTGCCTCCCGTACAGGTCCCAACTGGGGATTGAACCTGCAACCTAGGTGTGTGCCCTGACCAGGAATTGAACCTGCAGCCTTTTGGGGTATAGGATGATGCTCCAACCAACTGAGCCACTACTGGTCAGGGCAACCACGATACAATTTTAAAACCAAAAGATTGATTTTTGCTTCCATTTCCCGAAGAATTTTTTTCCAAATAAACTGATTTTTTTAAGTTACGAAGTAGTATGTGCGAATGAGTCAAGACAGTAAAAAATAAGTCTCCTTCCATAGTCATAACAGTTTGGGGTATATCCTTCCAGACTTTTCTACACAGATAAAAATTCACTTTACAATGGCTAATGGGGCTATACTATTCTAACTACTATCTTTTGGACTGCATTTGCTAGACATCTGTCCTTCTCTTTGATGGCCAGGGGTCCAGACATGTGTTGAGCAAGGATCTTAGCATGCCCAGGAGCGGGGGGGCTCCAAAGGGTCAGGCATTAGTCACTCATCAGTGCCTCAGAGAGGCACATGTTCCTGCTGTTGCTTCTCACTTTCCTCATGTGTTTTTTCTTACCCACCTGTTTGTCTTTTCTCCCCCTTCCAATATGGGTCACAAAAGAGCTGCTTTGACAGTGGCTCGCTCATGGGTGGTTTTGTGTGGACAGACTGTGTAGTCTTTTTTTCTTTAAACCTGAGATTCTGGCATTTTGAATCCCCTGTAGTACAGTATTTCCCCTCTGACTTATATGTGATTTCTCAAACACTATAGGAATCTTAGAAGCTAATCTGTCATTTTTGCATTCCCAGAGAAGCAATTTTAAGCATGCTTTATTTCATATTTAATTTAGATCAGTGTATTAAGTTGGTTTTAATACAAATTTGAATACTCATATTTGAAAGGTAAAATTTAGCTTTTTCCTACATACCCATTGATTACTTCTCTTTAATTTACATTGCACAAGGAAAATCATCTTTTGTGGAGAGAAATGGAGTATCATGTTTAGAAGTGAATATATATTTTTATTTTATTTTTTATAAAGATTTTATTTATTTTTAGAAAGAAGGGAAGGGAGAGAGAAAGAGGGAGAGAAACATCAGTGTGTAGTTGTGTCTTGTGCTCCCCCTACTTGGAATCTGGCCCTCAACCCAGGCATGTGCCCTGACTAGGAATCAAACCAACAACCCTTTGGTTCGCAGGCCAGCACACAGTCCACTGAGCCACACCAGCCAGGGTTATATTTTTCTAATAGTTTATATTTAACTACATGTTAACCCATTGAAAATGTTTTTTGAAACATATGTGTGCCATATTTATTTTTGAACCTTTGTACATATTACCTACTCTACAAGTTAAAAATTTTAAGTGATTCACTCAGTGATTACATTTAAACTTTGACTTCTTCTATGTTGAAAGGTAAGTGGTTACCTTGAATAACCCTGATGTTCTCTTCACTGAATAATACTAAATGATGATTCCTTTTTTTATAAACACCTAATTTATTATAATTATCTGTGTGTTTCAAGGACCAGAAATATACTATTAATGGTTTGTGAGGCTTTCAGTAGCAGAAATGCAAATTTACAGAGCTGGTAAAGACCACCATGGGACAAGCTTTCGGAATTCTGTTCCTTTTTGTGCTTCTCAATTTTTATTTCATTATGAGTGGGTTTTGAGTCAGAAGCAGGGTCCTGTATGTGCACCTGTGAGCCTCTTTGGGGCATGGTGTCTGTCTCTGAGCAGTAAATGCACAGAGCAGGGGCTACTTCTGTCTAGGAAGCTCTTGGACTTTTCTGTTTTGAGGGGGAAATGAACTATTCACATAATAAGCTTGGGAAAGGGGCTGTATTTCCTCTAACACATGGCCGACCCCCTTCAGGAACCTTTTAGGAAGTACTGCTCACTCCCTGGCTGAGGGTCTGGCCCATGACTGCTCAGGCCTGCCAGACCTGGGTGTGTTTGCTGTGTGCAGATGAGGGTGGGGGATTCAGATGTGAGGAGTGAGCCCACACACACCTCACTGCAGCCAGTTGGCTTTGGCCTGTCCGTATTGAGGCTCACGCACCTTACAAGGTGGAGGGTGACACCAGTAACCTGTGAATGTGTGTGCTCAGCACACTGCCTGGCACATCACAAGCCCTCAGGAAAACCTAAGCAAAGCAGGCAGGAAGCTGGCCTCATGCACTTGAGCTCTTGTAGACACATTCTGATCTAACTTTTGTTTCCTTAGGGAACTGCACCTGGGGAATGAATTGTAGGTTTATACACCCTGGAGTCAACGACAAGGGCAACTACTCCCTGATCACCAAAGCCGAACCTTTCCCGCCTAATGGTGCCCCGCCTCTCGGACCTCACCCACTAATGCCTGCCAACCCTTGGGTGCGTGAACACCTCTTTTTTTTTTTCATTGCTAGCAAATCAGACATCTAAGCTGTTTATGGCTCTCTGACTAAGAGCACATTAATTCGCTTGTGCAAAAGGCATTTCTGTGACATCATAGTCACAGAGCTGCCTTCCAGATGCTTCCAGGTGTTTTTGCTCTTGTTTCTTTATAGGTTTTAAAGTTTTGTTCGCTTTCTCAAATTTCCCCTTCTCATTTTTTAATAGGGTGGGCCAGTAGTTGATGAAATTTTGCCTCCACCCCCTCCAGACCCCCCTACAGAGAGTGCCTGGGAACGAGGACTTCGGCATGCAAAGGAGGTAACAGACTTCAGCAGGAAACCTGAGAAGAAAAATACTAGTGGCGGTCCTTGCACAAAACTAGCATTTCCTTGATCCAGAGACAGTGATCAAAAACTCAGTAAAGCCTCTGAAGTGAGGTATATTTCTGTGATTTCTTTGAAGAGCTAGAGAATGGAAAATGATTTCTGTCTGTCTGAGGCATGCTAGGCCATGACCAAGCTCAGAAAACCAGGGAGTCCCAGTGTAGAACACAGGCCCCCGTCTTCATGTGGCTTGGGCGGCATTAGACCATACCCAGCTGGTGCTACAGCCCCCAGCCACGCAGAGCCACTCCCCAGAGGTAGTGCACACTGCTACCCCAAGTGGCCTGTCTTCTGGAGAAGCCATCCTCTCCCTTGAGATCAACGATGCGAACATGGGCCCCCCCCTCTTCCCACTCCATTACTTCAGGCCGCACTTTGGCCCTGGATGTCCAGGCTACTTTCTGAGCTCCCTATGTTGGTTGCTCTTCGGTGAGATGACAGTCTAAAATAAAACCATTCTCCCTCCCATAGCACATACTTCACTACCCCTCCTTTCCTCTGAGATTCGAATGGCTGCTTCTGCCACAAGCAGACTCACCTTCCTCTCCACACTGGGTCCTCATCACTGAAAGAATATCTGCAGTTCCTTGGTTCAATACCAGGACTACTATTAGGAAGCAACCGCTAAATCACCCTTCCCAGAATGAGTAAGCCCCGTGGTGCTGCTGCCTAGTGGGCCTGTCCTGACTGCCAGCTGCAGCTATGTGTGATGACGGAGTGCTCCAGTCCCACAGAAAGGCACATGGGGTCCTCCGTCCACCCCAGGCAGAGCTGAGGCGCACTTTGCCCACTGAGCACCCAGCCGTCCCACACTGGCCAAGCTTCTGTGGGTCAAATCAGGACAGGCTTCCCTTGTTTTTCCTAACAGTAACTTGTGTTGACTTCTCACAATGGTAGGTTTTAAAAAAAGCAACCATTCGAAAAGAACAGGAGCCTGATTTTGAAGAGAAAAGGTTTACTGTGACCATTGGTGAAGATGAACGGGAGTTTGACAAAGAAAATGAAGTTTTCCGAGATTGGAATTATCGGATCACAAGAGATGTCAGAGACACCACGTAAGGAATGGTTTACCTCTTCATTCCCCTTTGAAAGAGAATTTAGTCCCCGGCTGTGTGGGGCTCAGGTCCTGGAGGAAAGCAGCACATTGGTCCCCAAGTCACGTGCAGGCTGGTACCTGCCCACACTCCCTGGACTAAGAATGATGTCCCTGAGATCATGCCAGACGTTTTGCAATTAATTTTCCCTCAGTATTTTGCTTCCATGAAGGAAATTTTTTATTTTTGTGTCAGGGGCCATGTGACTGAGAAGGGCTCACACCCATTTGGCCTCCTATAAGCTCTGAGAGTTTTTATGACTGTTCTTGAAGCCCCATAAGTCTTCATCTCTTCCCAAGTTACCCAGGAACCAGGAAAACTTATGCAATTTGTCACTAAGTCCAGGAGCAGGGGAGGTGTGACCATTGTCATGGTAAATGCTCTCTTTGTTTATTTTACAGGATGCTTAATCTGGCTGGATGGCTAGGTTAGAGCATTGTCCCATGCACCAAAGGGTTGATTTCCAGTCAGCACATACCTAGGTTGCAGATTCAGTCCCCAGTCAGAAACCGTGTGACAATAAGTACAGCACTTACCTCCCGGTGCTCCCACTCCCAGGGGAAGGCCCAGGTTTTTTGCACTCACCTCTAAGCGGCCAGAAACAGGCCAGGTTTCTCCTGAGCAATCAGTGCAGTGTGAGCTCAGGTCAGTGATGTGAACTTGCTTTAGCACCCTGTTAGTGTTGTAGCAACACTTCATTCATTTACGCTTCCTCCTGGAGAGTAACAATCAGCGGCTTCTGTCTGAAATGACAGTAAAAGGTGCACAGTAAAAAGGAACACATACAATGGAACACATACAATGCTTGTGTTTCAGGATTCAGTAGTGTCGACCTGGACCCACTAGGCTGTCTCACGCTGCTCTGTGCCAGGTTTATGCTCCTCTGGGCTTTCTGCTTGCAGAGAGCGGAGGGGAAGGGAGGATGCTCTAGTGTTCACAGCTGTTATGGTGCTAACAGCTT
This sequence comes from Glossophaga mutica, assembly GCA_039655065.1. Taxonomy (NCBI): domain Eukaryota; kingdom Metazoa; phylum Chordata; class Mammalia; order Chiroptera; family Phyllostomidae; genus Glossophaga; species Glossophaga mutica. The sequence goes on from CM077315.1 coordinate 31,481,260, forward strand.
AGAGATTGAAGGTTAGAGATTTAAAAAACAGTTAAAACTTTTTATTCTCTGATTCTGTGTGTGGGGAAAGTACTTGATCACAGGAGTGTCTGAGCGAGAACTACGTCTACTACTGGGAGCATATTGCCACAAGTCTTGAGGCCTCACCTCTTTATAGTGTAAGTGAAGATGATGGCACTGTCGTTGCCTGGGCAAGAAGCTCCTGTGACAGTCACAGGAGCCAGTTTATACAGAACCTTCTCTGAATGTGGTTCTTGTGGGTGGTGAGAGAAGAGGCTTTAGAACCTCAGGTTCCACCCTTGACACTCTGTTTCCCGTGCTGGCTGGAGCACGGACCCAGAAAATGTGCCCGATGGGGAACAGTCTGGCAGGCCTGGTTCTGTGGTTGCCTTGGCTGCACAAGCAGCTGTGCTGTGGCCCTGCCCCATGTTTGGTGCCCTGACAGGGCTGCTGCCTCCTCTGTTGGGGAAGATCAATGCTGCGGGACTCTCAGACAGAAGCTTCTAAGAATGGTCCTTAGAGACAGGTTTTTACTTGTATTTTGTTTGTTTTTTCAACATCTACTGTGCATCCAAATGAACTAACATTTTTGTAATGTGCATGTACCAGGCCCCGCCTAGACCTGGTCCAGACCTCTGAAAACAGGGTCCTTGCGTGTGTGTCAGGTGAGAAAGGGCCCCAGCTATTTCTGATGGCGCTCAGTACAAGGGCTGTGTCAGCCAGGGTCCACCCAGCAGGAGCCAGCCAGCTATTTTAATGGAGAGCACTTAACATAAAGACATGCTTTCTAGGTGCCTGCAGAAGCAGAAAGAGTAGCTGGCATGGTGAAGGGCGAGGGGGGCTGTTAAGACCGAAAAGCTGGGAGTAGGGCCTAGAATTCAGATCTCTTGAGGAGGGGATGTGGGCCAGCTATGCTGGCATCTTCAAGGTGGGCAATGAGACTGGGCCTGGGGAAGTGGGAGGAAACTGCCACTTGGCTACAGAAGGAAACCAGGGCAGAGCAGGCCTCTTCTCCACCCAAATTGGCCAGCTCTCATGTAACAGCTGGCAAAGTGGGATACGCTTTGCATTGTGGAAGGGTGACTGAGAAACTAAGTCGGAATTTTACAGCAGGCTCAAAATGACCAAGCCTTAGTGATTCTTGTTACCAGGACCCTACCATGTGACTGTGACACAGCAGGCCTGTGATCACGGTTACAGCCCAAGTAGGGAACGTGGTAAAATGACTGAAAGCTGTGGCTCTCTAGGGGTGGCCTCTGGACCATGAGCAATATCACATGGGAGCTTATTGGAAATGTATTCTTTCAAAGCTGTCCTATCAGAAGTTCTGGGGAGGGTGGATCCCACCTGGCTGTTCAACAAGCACCCTAGGTGATTCAGATGCCCACCAAAGTGTGAGAACCACTGATTTCAGTTCCAGAGGTGTAGGCCATCAGACCTGATTCTGAGTTTTAGAGATAGAAAAACTGAATAGTTGTCACGTAGAACCTTCTTAATGTAATCAGGTTCTGGTCATGTGGAGCTATGTACTTGTCCGTAGAACCTGTGGAAAAGCTGCCCTTTCAAGAACTCCTGGGGAAGTATTCTGAGATGGTATAAAGAATGGGAAAACTGGTTTTTTCTTTATACTTTTATTTGGAATTAGAATTTACCTAGCAGAATCACTTAGTAAAAATAATCCTCTTCTAGACAGACACTTACCAATTCATATAGCCTTTGAAGTTCCATTTCCCTCACCTCGGCCACTTTATTTAAATGCCATCTGACTTGTAAGACCTCATACATAGGAGTCCTTAAGAAATGTCATCTCTGAGTGGGGCTGTGGGGCACTGTAGCAGGAGTACTCCACTGAGTCCCAAAGGAGTCTGTGATTCAGAGGACACAAGAGGCGCCTAAGATGCACAGGATGTCATCTTTAAGGAACAAGGTCATTGTCAATAGCTCTGTCTGGAATACAGCTGCTTAGTAAACCAGGGCCACTGTCAGACTACATACCCCAGGCCTAGGAATCCACCCTTGCCAGCTTTCCTCCTTTGATATTGTGCCTGAGGAGGCAGTGATTGCCGGGTTGAGTTCATGACAGCATTTTATGGACTCCTGCAGGCCCAGGCAGCCCAGGCTTGGTTCTGAGGGAAGCAGACGGAGAATACCGCATGCCCTTTCCCCATCCTCTGTATCTTAAAACTGAGAAATCCTGAAGGAGAAAGGCCATTTTTATTTTGCTTAACCAGTTTCCCAAACCGAATTTGCCTGCACTCCCTCCTTGAGAGAGCACGTACCCTCACACCATTCTAGAAAAGTGTTTTCTGCGGTCTTCATTGGCTGTGTATTGTGTTAGTTTTGTATTTTTAAAGTCACAGGAAAAGTCTCTGCCTCGGGTATAGTATTCTCTCCTTTCTGTGTAGAAGATGTGGTCCCGCAGGCCTCTTGGCATAGTTCCTGATTGTTGTCATTAAATATCTGAGTGGTGTGAGGGTTAGATTATTAGAAAGATGTCTGGCTGTTTGGGATGAGAATGAGCTTTGTCATTTGGCAGAGGCAGCGTTGGGTTGTGTCTGGCGGGGGCACTGGAAACACAAGAGGAGAGATTTCCTAGAAAGCAGCCAGCAGAGGACATGAAGGTGACCGGTAATGGCAGCAACTTTTGTGTCTTTCAAGAGCATTTTAAAGTTTTCCTCAAGACCTCCGGCCAAGATGGAGGTGTAGGTGGACCACTGTGCCTCCTCTCACAACCAAATATAGGACAACAAAGATTTAGAAACAAGAAAACAACCAGAACTGATAGAAAAATTGAACTGTACGGAAGTCCAACAACCATTCATCCAGACCCGTAAGAGGGGTGGAGTCGAGGCAGGAAAAAGAGGTGTGGACCCGGGCACGCAGGCGGCAACTAGTAGACCCCAGGTGCACAGGCGGCGGCTAGGGGACCCCGGGCATGGGGTGGCAACTGTGCAAACCCAGTGAGGCCGCACAAGGCGGCTGGCTGACCAGGTGGTCCCACATTTGGTGCAGATAATCCAGGCGAAGGGGAAGCAGCGGAAGGACTGGGATCCGAGAGAGAGCGGAGCAAGCGCCATTGTTCCCTCTCAGACCCCGCTCCCACATACAACGTCATAATTCAGCGACTGGGCTACCCAGCACTGGGGAACACCTAAGGCTCCACCCCTCACTACATAACATCCTCGACCAGACCAAAAAACAAAACAAAACAAAACAAAAAAACAACAAAAATGGCTCAAACCAGAGAACAAATCAAAGCCCCAGAGCCCATTCCTCTCAGTGACGACAAGATAGCCAGCCTATCAGATGCACAGTTCAAAGCCCTGGTGATCAGGATGCTCACAGAATTGGTTGATTTCGCTCACAGATTAGATGAAAAAAATGCAGGCTACAATACGTGAAATGAAGGAAAACGCATGGGGAACCAATAGAAATGGGAGGAAAACTGGGACTCAAATCAATGGAGTGGACCAGAAGGAAGAAACAACCAACCAAACAGAAAACAAGGAAGAAACCAGAATTCAAAAAAAGGAGGAGAGGCTTAGGAACCTCCGGGACATCTTTAAACATCCCAACATCCAAATTATAGGGGCACCAGAAGGTGAAGAGGAAGAGCAACAAGTGGAAAACTTATTTGAACAAATAATAAAGGAGAACTTCCCCAATCTGGCAAAGGAAATAGACTTCCAGGAAGTCCAGGAAGCTCAGAGTCCCACAGAAGTTGGACCCAAGGAGGAACACACCAAGGCACATCATAATTACATTAGCCAAGATTAAAATGAAGGAGAGAATTCTAGAAGCAACAAGGGATAAGGGGACAGTCATTTACAAAGGAGTTCCCATCAGACTGTCAGCTGATTTCTCAAAAGAGACCTTCCAGGCAAGAAGGGGCTGGAAAGAAGTATTTGAAGTCTTGAAAGGCAAGGACCTCTATCCAAGATTGCTCTACCCAGCAAAGTTTTCATTTAGCATGGAAGGGAAAATAAAGTGCTTCTCGGATAAGGTCAAGTTCAAGGAGTTCATCATCACTAAGCCCTTATTATATGAAATGTTAAAGGGACTTATCTAAGAAAAAGAAGATAAAAAAATATGACAGTGAAAAGACAGCTAACTCAGCTATTAAGAACCACACCTAAAACAAAAGCAAACTAAGCAAACAGCTAGAGCAGGAACAGAACCACAGAAATGGAGATCACATAGTTAGCAACAGGGGCGTGGGAGGAGGAGAGAGGGGCAAAAGGTACAGAGAATAAGTAGCATAGATGGTGGGTAGAAAATAGGGGGAGGGCAAGAATAGTATGGGAAATGTAGAAGCTAAAGAACTTATGACACATGGACATGAACTAAAGGGGGGGATGTGGGTGGGAGGGGGTGTGCATGGTGGAGGGGAATGAAGGAGGGAAATCGGATGACTGTAATAGCATAATCAATAAAAGATATTAAAAATAAATAAATAGGCTTCCGGCCAAGATGGAGGCGTAGGCGGACACACTGTGCCTCCTCTAACAACCAAAATTAAGGACAACAAATATTTAGAAACAAGAAAACAACCAGAACTTATAGAAAATTGAACTGTACGGAAGTCCAACAACCATTCATCCAGACCGGTAAGAGGGGCGGAGTCGCGGCAGGAGAAAGTAGAGGTGCGGACCTGGAACGCGAGCAGCAGCGGCTTGCAGTTCCCAGGTGCACAGGTGGCGGCTGGCGGTCCCTGGGCCCACAGGCGGCAGCTGGCGGACCCCGGGCACAGGGGGGCAACTGTGCAGAACCAGTTAGGCCACACAAGGTGGCTGGCTGACCAGGTGGTCCCACATTCGCGCGTGCAGACGGTCCAGGCAGAGGGGAAGTGGCGGAAGGGACTGAATCCAGGAGAGAGCGGAGCAGGCGCCATTGTTCCCTCTCAGACCCCGCCCCCACCTATAGCGTCACAACCCGGCGACTGGGCTGCCCCGCCCTGAGGCTCCACCCCTCAGTACGTAATAGCCGCGACCAGACTAAAACCAAAACAAAACAAAAAAACCCCGACCGAAAAAATGGCTCAAACCGGAAAACAAATAAAAGCTCCAGAGCCAATTCCTCTAAGCAGTGAAGAGATAGCCAACCTATCAGATGCACAGTTCAAAGCACTGGTCATCAAAATGCTCACAGAATTGGTTGATTTTGCTCACAAACTAGATGAAAAAATGCAGGCTACAATCCGTGAAATGAAGGAAGAACGTGCATGGGGAACTGATAGAGATGGAAGGAAAACTGGGACTCAAATCAATGGAGTGGACCAGAAGGAAGAAACAAACAACCAAACAGAAAATGAGGAAGAAACAAGAATTCAAAAAAATGAGGAGAGACTTAGGAACTTCCGGGACATCGTTAAACGTCCCAACATCCGAATTATAGGGTTCCCAGAAGGGGAAGAAGAAGAGCAACAAGTGGAAAACTTATTTGAACAAATAATCAAGGAGAACTTCCCCAATCTAGCAAAGGAAATAGACTACCAGGAAGTCCAGGAAGCTCAGAGAGTCCCAAACAAGTTAGACCCAAGGAGGAACACACCAAGGCACATCGTAATTACATTAGCCAAGATTAAAATGAAGCAGAGAATTCTAGAAGCAGCAAGGGATAAGGGGACAGTCACCTACAAAGGAATTCCCATCAGACCGTCAGCTGATTTCTCAAAAGAGACCTTACAGGCAAGAAGGGGCTGGAAAGAAATATTTGAAGTCTTGAAAAGCAGGGACCTACAACCAAAATTGCTCTATCCAGCAAAGCTATCATTTAGAATGGAAGGACAGATAAAGTGCTTCTCAGATAAGGTCAAGTTCAAGGAGTTCATCATCACCAAGCCCTTATTATATGAAATGTTAAAGGGACTTATCTAAGAAAAAGAAGATAAAAATATGACAGTGAAAAGACAGCAAACTCACAGCTATTAAGAACCACACCTAAAACAAAAGCAAACTAAGCAAACAGCTAGAACAGGAACAGAACCACAGAAATGGAGATCATATGGAGGGTTAGCAACAGGGGTGTGGGAGGAGGAGAGAGGGGGAAAAGGTACAGAGAATGAGTAGCATAGATAATGGGTAGAAAATAGACAGGGAGAGGGCAAGAATAGTATGGGAAATGTAGAAGCTGAAGAACTTATGACACATGGACATGAACTAAAGGAGGGAATGTGGGTGGGAGAGGGTGTGTAGGGTGGAGGGGAATGATGGTGGAGAAATGGGACAACTGTAATAGCATAATCAATAAAATATATTTAAAAAAAATAAAAATAAATAAATAAAGTTTTCCTCAAATAGCCCTGGCTGATGTGGCTCAGTGGATTGAGTGCCGGCCTGTGAACCAAAGGGTCACCAATTTGATTCCCAGTCAGGGCACATGCCTGGGTTTACTGGCCAGGTCCCCAGTAAGGAGTGCATGAATTATTTGTGTATAAGGTGTTGGTTTCTGTATGTTAATTTTTTTTCATCCACTTTACTAGGTTCTTCTGGCTGTTTGAATTGGGTTTATCATCAGGTTTCAATTTTTCAGACATAACGTTATTAATTTCGCAAATTGAGATCATTTCACTCTTTTTCCCATTATGCCTCTCTCAGACACATCTAGTCTGATGGCATTGTCAGTGCCTCCAGCATGTTGGGTCACTGAGGAGGCAGCAGCCCCCTTGCCTCATCCCAGTCTTACAGAAATGCCTCCCCTGTTCCCCTGAAGTAAGATGCTGGCTTTATTCTAAAGTGTGTGTGTGTGTGTGTGTGTGTGTGTGTGTGTGTGTGTGTAATCACATTAAGAAAGTATTATTTCCTGTTTTCTTTCTTTTTTCTTTAAAATTTTATTTATTTACTTTTACAGAGGGGAAAGGGAGTGAGAAAGAGGGAGAGAAATATGCAAGAGATACATCAATCGGTTGCCTCTCACACGCCCCCATCTGGGGACCTGGCCTGCAGTCCAGGCATGTGCCCTAATTGGTAATTGAACCAATTCGACTTACTGCTGACTTTGTTTCGCAGGCCAGCGCTCAAGCCACTGAGCCACGTGAGCCAGGGCTATTTCCTGTTTTCTTGAGTATTTTCATTAGGAAGGGGTATTGAATTTTTGTCATTTTCAGTATCTGTAGATAGAATCCTATGACTTTTCTCTTTACGTCTATTATGATATGACATATACTCATAAACTTCCTAATAGGGACTGAACCTTTCATTCCTGGAATAAGTCCCACTTAGTCATGGTATATTATTCTTAATGTTTTGGATTCTGTTTGCTAACATTTTTATGTAGTAAGCTGGCAATACTATTTTTAAGTGAAAAGATTTTATTTGGCTTTTTGTTTGTTTTTCAGACTTGAGCCTTATGCAGATCCCTATTATGACTATGAAATAGAACGGTTCTGGCGTGGTGGGCAGTATGAGAATTTCAGGGTGCAATATACAGAAACAGAACCGTACCACAATTACCGGGTAAGTAGGGCTTATGTTTGCAGATCTGAACTTCACTAATTGATTTGTTAAAATCGCCCTCTTTTTTTATTTATAGGACTTTATGTGAGTTTAATTATGTTGGCACAGTGTACTAACTCTAGCCCAAATTGACTCTGAAGAGCTAATTTCAGATCCATAGATCAAATTTGTGGTGATTTGAACAGAGACTTCCTTGGGTTTATCTGTGTTCTTGCTACATTTTTTTTGTTTGTTTTGTTTTGTTTAATTAGATTTGCTAATTGGGTTGTTGATACAAGTTTGCAGGGGAGTATGTTCTACCCTCTTAAGAGTTATTTTTTCAGGCTCTTTAGTAATAGCATTTATAATTGTCATGCTTAACCAGTTAGGTGCATTCCTTTGGGCCTATACCTACCATTCTTCAGTTTAATGGAGAACCAGTCTATATTATTATTTCTGTTGACAGTTTAGTATGTTTGTGAATATATGTGCTTCAGCTTTTGAGTCCCTAATCTTATGCTTTTGGGGTGATATGAAAAAGCTGCCACTAGGACAAGGTCAGTTAGAGGTAATTTAGTAGTTTTTGTGCTATGACTTATGTGACAGAGTCATGCGTTTTTAGGACCAAAAGAAGGTGACTGCCTTGGGAACTCATCAAATGGTGAGCTTGTGGAGAGGCAAGGACCCCGGTTGACCATCCATGCCCCTCAACCCAGTAGAGCAGATTCCTCAGTGGGGCTGTGGTACAGAGGGGACAGTGCCTTGTGCCAGGTAGGGCAGCCTTGGGAGTAGCAGGGACCTGCTAGAGTCCCTTCCACCACATTCCCCCATTGTATCCCAGGGGCAGGTGGGCCAGCATGAAGGTCAGCAGTGCACTTCGTTTCTACTCAGACCACCTAAAGCTCAGAACCTGTCAATGTGCTATGATTTGGGCATTACTCACTTTTAACTGAATATTAGAGCAGATAAATGAATGAGAACAGAGTAATGGTTCAAAAAGGTGTTTGACGATTCTATTAGAAATGTAAGAGCCACCATTTTGGGATGCCCACACAGTTCCAAACACCACTATGCAGAGTGCTCTAGGTGCCCCGGCTCTGAGCCTTTGTGAAGTCTTTACACGTGAAAAGCTGAAGCCAGGCCCATGGGATCGTATGCTGGCAGCCAGAGTTTACACCAGCCCTTGCATGCTAATTAATCTAGAATTAGTCATTGAAAGAGTTCACTCTTAGGTTGCAGTCCATTCTAATTTGGCATATAATTCATTTTTCAACATTGCGTTTTAAGGAGAAACAAACAAAATTACCACCAGAGATTGTTTCCTAATCTTCATTTGCTTGCTCTTTTGCATTTTCTCTGTAATTTCCATTGTAAGTGTTTAAATTGTAGCTGGCGTCTGTGTGTGTTTGGCTTTTCAACAAAGGAACGGGAAAGGGAAAGAGAGCGAGAGAACAGACAGCGGGAGCGCGAGCGAGAGCGAGACCGAGAGCGGGAGCGCCGGCAACGGGAGCGGGAACGGGAGCGCGAGCGGGAGCGAGAGCGAGACAAGGAACGGCAGCGGAGGAAAGAGGAGTGGGAGCGAGAACGAGCCAAGCGGGACGAGAAGGACAGACAGCACAGAGACCGAGACAGAGAGAAGGAGCGGGAGAAGGAGAAGGAGAAGCCAAAGCCCCGCTCCCCACAGCCACCAAGGTAGGCCACCCACCACTGGGCTCCATGCTGGGGTCCAGCAGGCCAGATTGTGGGGCCCCAAGAGAAGGGACCTGCAGCTCCACTGTGTTGGCCCTGTCTGGTTCCCACACCTGTGTCCAGTCTCGAAGTCGGCTGCTTAAGAAATGTTAATATGTTTTCGAGAGTAGTTGCTGCCCCATCCTGTGAGGTGCCTGTTACGAAATATGTACTGTACCACTGTATGTTCTAAATCAGGAGTCTTGGCTCCCCAGTTCACCTGGGGCTTGGAAGGAGGGATTAGGAACTGTAGGATGTGCTAGTTTCTGGCCACAGTGTGGCACTCTAGCGGCTTAAATGCAGGACCTCGAGTCTCCAAGTGGACTGCTGGCCTCTCCACTTAGCTTGTTCTGTGGGGCAGGTTCCGTGCTGCGCCGTGAGAGCTGCCCGTTGGACCGCTGTGGTGGGCTGGGAGGACGTGTCCCACAGCAAAGGCCCAAGGGCGAGGCAGGCTCTGGGGCTTCGCACAGCTGTTCTTTCTTTTTAAAAACTGGAGCAGAACAGGTGGTCCACATTAAAAAATCATACAACTTGGTGAAATTTTGTGGGGTTTTTTTAGTTTCAGTGAGATATAATTCACAGATCATGCAATATACCCATTTAAAATGTACAAATTCAACAGTTATAGAGTATACATAGGTTGGTGGGGCCATCGCCACAGTTTTAAAACACCTTTGTCCCTCCAAAAGAAACCTTGTACCCATTAGTAGTCACTCCCCATTTTTCCCCCCGGACATCCATCTGGCTCCTGGCAACCACTAATTCACTTTCTGTCTCTGGATTTGCTTATCATGGACACTTCATACAAATGGAATCACACGGACATTTGAGTTGTTGCTCCCTTTTGGCATGATGACCTGAACCTTCATGTACAGGTTTATGTGTGAACATAGTTTTCATTTCTTTTGAGTGAAAATCTAGGAGTGGAATTGCTAGGTCATGTGGTAACTATGTTTAACCTTTTGAAGAACATTAAGACTTTTCCAAAGTAGCTGCAACATCTTACATTCCCACCAGACTTGTCTGAGGTGCCACTTTCTTCCTTATCCTTGCCGGCACTTGCTACCGTTTTAATTACAGGCATTCTGGTGCGTATGAAATGCTATCTCATTGTAGTTTAAATTGCTTTCCTCTGAAAACTAAGGATGTTGAGCATCTTTTCATGTGCTTATGGGCCACATGTATTTCTCCTTTGGAAAAATATCAGTTCAGATCCTTTGAACATGTTTAAATTTGGTAGTCTTTTATTATTGAGTTGTAAAAGTTCTTTATATATTCCAGGTACAAGTCCCTTATCAGGTATCTAGTTTGCACATACTTTCTTTCATTCCTGGGTCGTCATTTCACTTTCATGATCATGTTCATTTTCTTCTCTTTCTTTCTTTTTTTTTTTTTTTTATTAAGGGAAGGGCTCTATTTTTTACAGCTTTATTTAGATACAGTTGACATATAATGTTATGTAGTTTTTAGGTGTATGATGTGATAATTTGACACATCTATATTTTGAAATGATTACCACACTAAAGTGAGTTAACACCAGCATCACTTCACATTATTACTTTTTGTGTGTGTTCAGTGATAAGATTTAAGATCTACTCTCTTAGCAGCTTATATATATAATATAGTATTGTTAACGCTGGACACTATGCCGTATGTTTGATCCCAGAACTTACCTTATAACTGAAAATTTGTATCATCTTACCAACATCTTCCCCATTTCCCCCACGCCTTAGCACATGGCAACCACCATTCTGCTCTGTTTCTGTGAGTTTGGCTTTTTTAGATTCCAGCATGCAACATACAGTGAGAACATAAAATCTTTGTCTGGCTTATTTCACTTAGCATAATGCCCTCAGAGTCCTTCCATGTTGTCAACAAGTAACAGGAGGTCCATTTTCATGGCTGAATAACATTCCATTGAATATATATACCAGTTTTTTTTTAATCCATTCATCTGTTGATAGGCACTGAAGTATGTTTCCATATCTCGGCTAACACTACAGTGAACATGGGAGTGCAGATATCTTGAGAATGATTTCATTTCCTTTGGATATACACCCAGCAATGGAATTGGATTGCTGGATCTTATGTTGGTTTTGTTTGTAATTTCTTGAGGAACCTACGTAGAGTTTTTCATGACAGCTGCACCAATTTATATTCCCACCAGCAATGCAGCAGGGTTCCCGTTTCTAAACATGCTCACCAGCCCTTGTTATTTCTGGTTGGTTGGTTGGTTGGTTGGTTGGTTGGTTGGTTGGTTGGTTGGTTTCAATAGTAGCTATCTTAACAGGTGTTAGGAGATACCACATTGTGGTTTTGATTTGCATTTCTGTGATGACTGGTGATGTAGAGCATTTTTTCATATATCTGTTGATTGTATGTCTTCTTTGGAAAATGTCTAGTCAGATTCTTTGCCCATTTAAAAAAATTTTTTTGTTGTTTGTTTTTAAGAGTTTGTTTATTTTTAGAGAGAGGGAAAGGGAGGGAGAAAGAGAGGGAAAGAAACATCAATCAGCTGCCTCTCGTATATGCTCCAGTCATGGACCAAACCCGCAACTCAGGCATATTCCCTGACCGGAAAGTGAACCAGTGACCTTTGACTTTGCAGGAGGACACCCAACCAATTGAGCTACACTGGTCAGAGCTGTCCTTTACTTATGAGCATTTATGGCTCCCTTGTAAAATATAAGTTGACCCTGTATGCAAGAATTTATTTCTGGGCTCTCAATTTTATTCCATTGATCTTTGTGTCTGATTTTTACTGTCAATACCATACTGTTTTGATTACTATAGCCCTGTAGTATAGTTTGAAATTGGGAATTGTGCCACCTCCAACTTTGCTGTTTTTACTCAGGATTGCTTGGATATTTGGGGGTCTTTTGCTGTTCCATACAAATTTTAGAGGGTTTTTTTCCTAATTTTAGGGAAAATGCCATTGAAATTTTGATAGGAATTGTACTGAATCTGTAGATCATTTTGCTGGTAGTATGGACATTTTAACAGTATTAGTTCTTCCAGTACATGAGCACAGAGTATCTTTCTATTTGTGTCTTTCATAGATATCTGGTACTTTTATTGTAGATATCCGTCATCTCCTTTGTTAAATGTATTCCTATTATTTTGGATGCAATTGTAAATGGGTTGTTTCATTTTCAGATAGTTTGTTATTAGTGTATAGAGATGCAGCTGATTTTTGTATGTTGATTTTTATATTCCGCAGCTGTGCTGACTTTATTTATTAACTCTAACAGTTTTTTTTGTTTTTTTTTTTTTTTTTTTTTGGTGGATGAAACCAGGGATGAAATCATCCCTTTTCTTGACCTTTGATTAGACAAGCTCCTTTCCTGTGTATGAATTATGTTTCTGAAAGTAAATGTCAAGACTGTAGTCTTTCATCTTAGGGTTGTTTGTGGCTGCATCAGGACACTTAGTTGTGATAAGTGCCAGTTTTGAATGCATCTAAATTGCAATGACTTGACCTCCCTAAATTTGTTGTAATTTTATTTATACTTTCCTAACTTTAGGCAAAGTGATATTCTTAAAGAACTTCAAAGGTAAATCACATATTCTGAGAGGGTTTGTTCTTTAAAAGGCTGCTTTGATGAATCTTTCTGTTACAATAATCACTCTTTTTTTAAAAAATATATTTTATTGATTATGTTATTACAGTTGTCCCATTCCCCCCTTCATTCCCTTCCACCATGCACACCCCCTCCCACCCACGTTCCCCCACTTTAGTTCATGTCCATGTGTCATAAGTTCTTTAGCTTCTACATTTCCCACACTATTCTTGCCCTCCCCCTATTTTTTTTCTACTGTCTATGCTACTTATTCTCTGTACCTTTTCCCCCTCTCTTCTCCTCCCACTCCCCTGTTGCTAACCCTCCATGTGATCTCCATTTCTGTGGTTCTGTTCCTGCTCTAGCTGTTTGCTTAGTTTGCTTTTGTTTTAGGTGTGGTTGTTAATATCTGTGAGTTTGCTGTCTTTTTACTGTTCGTATTTTTTATCTTCTTTTTCTTAGATAAGTCCCTTTAACATTTCATACAATAAGGGTTTGGTGATGGTGAACTCCTTGAACTTGACCTTATCTGAGAAGCACTTTATCTTCCCTTCCATGCTAAATGAAAGCTTTGCTGGATAGAGCAATCTTGGATAGAGGTCCTTGCCTTTCAAGACTTCAAATACTTTTTTCCAGCCACCTCTTGCTTTTCTTTTTTCTCTTTTGAGAAATCAGCTGACAGTCTGATGGGAACTCCTTTGTAAATGACTGTCCCCTTACCTCTAGCTGCTTCTAGAATTCTCTCCTTCATTTTAATCTTGGCTAATGTAATTATCGTATGCCTTTGTGTGTTCCTCCTTGGGTCCAACTTCTTTGGGACTCTCTGAGCTTCCTGGACTTCCTGGAAGTCTATTTCCTTTGCCAGATTGGGGAAGTTCTCCTTTATTATTTGTTCAGATACCTTTTCCACTTGTTGCTCTTCCTCTTCCCCTTCTAGTACCCCTATATTTCAGATGTTGGAACGTTGATAGATGTCCTGGAGGTTCCTAAGCCTCTCCTTTTTTTGAATTCTTATTTCTTCATTCTTTTCTGTTTAGTTGTTTCTTCCTTCCTTCTGGTCCACACCATTGATTTGAGTCCCAGTTTTCTTCCCATCACTATTGGTTCCCTGTGCATTTCCTTCATTTCACTCATTGTAGCCTTCATTTGTTCATCTAATTTGCAACCAAAATCAACCAATTCTGTGAGCATCCTGATCACCAGGGCTTTGAACTGTGCATCTGGTCGGTTGGCTATCTCTTGGTCGCTTAAAAATATTGGCTCTGGTGGTTTCATTTGTTCTTCCATTTGAGCCATTTTTTTTTTCTTTTTTGGAGGGGTCTGGTCACGCTTGTTACATATGAGGGGCGGAGCCTTAGGTGTTCACCAGGGCGGGGCAACCGGGTTGCTGGGTTGTGACGCTATATGTTGGGGCGGGGTCCGAGAGGGAACAATGGCGCTTGCTCCGCTCTCTCTCAGATTTCAGTCCCCTCTGTGAGGCTGGGAGTCTCTCCCAGCACCTCAGTGCCCACAAGTGTTTTCATTCGGTGGTTTTAGGCTTTAGTTCCCAGCGCTGGGGCCCTGGGTTGTGCAGTCTGTCTCACTGCCCGTTTTTGCCTGGTTTATCTGCAGGAATGTGTGACCATGGTCAGCCGCCTTGCGCACCTCCCTGGGTCTGCTCATTGCCTCCTCTCACCCAGTAATTGCTGGCTGTGCGCCTGGGGTGTGCCAACCGCTGCCTGCGCGTCTGGGACCACTGGCCACTGCTTTTCCCTGCCCTGATTCCTCTCCACAGGCTGCCGACTCTGCCCCGCTTACCAGTCTGGGTGAATGGTTGTCGGACTTCCATACAATTCAGTTTTCTATCTATTACGGTTGGTTTTTTTTTTTTTTTTTTTTTTTTGGTTCTAAATTTTTGTTGTCCTTAATTTTGGTTGTGAGAGGAGGCACGGTGTGTCCACCTACATCTCCATCTTGGCCAGAGACTACCATAATCACTCTTTAAATCTGAATAGAAAAGCTTGATTTTGATCTTTGTTGTTGGTCCTTTTGAAGACCCTTACTGATAGAAGCCCTTTCTCCAGACATGTGCAGTGTTTCCAGCGTGGACTCGGTCCTAGGGCTATGTTCCCCACTCGGACTCTGCTGGGAGATGAGACCTGGTGCCCTTCTGTTCACATTCACCAGCTATTCCCACCCTTTTGCTGTTTTTCAAACGCATTCTGGTCTCAGCCTTTCCTCTACCATTCCCTCTGCCCCTGTGTCTTCAGGGCTTTGCTCAAATCCCACTACTCAGGGAGGTTGCCCCACTCACTTTTCCTGTCTTCCCACCTGCTTGATTGTCCCTCGTGGCTCTTACCGTCTCCTCATTCACTTATCTGTTATCACTTGTTACCCTTCTAGAACGTAATCACCGGTGGACACTGCAGTCTTGGGGCTGGCATTAAAGCTAGTGCTCATGAACATTTGATGGAGCCATGAATGAATTTTGGATTTGGTAGCAGCCTGAGTTTTTACCTTATGTGGCACAAGTGAGTGCTGTAGACTGAGTAAAATTGCAGACCAAGCTCTGCAAACAGAACTAATTCAGCCTGCTTTCCAGATTCATAAATGGCTGTTCTCATGCATATCCAGATCCCTGGTCTTGGAAGCAGAGACACAAGAAAGACTGGCAAGCAATGTCTAGGATATCGCTGACCCTGTAGCTCTGTGGTTTCCTAATCACGTCAGCTAGTCCACTTCTGTGGTTTTGCGGTTTGCCAGCATATTTACTCAGGCTACAGACCCCTTCCCCAGCCCTGACTACCATGTTAGTCTTGCTTATTTCCAAGAAGCCAAGCAGTTCTTCCAAGTCAGATGTCTGTATTTCCAGCTGAGGGACCCAGGAGAGTGGTTTTATGCCTATGAGGGTACATTGTAGAGAGCCGTGTTGTAGGTACAGACGCCCGCCCAGTGCTCACTGATATCTCCAGTATTGCCAGACCTTTTTAAAGGAAAGTATGTATATATGAATACAAAAAAAGTGATTTAAAAGCAGTGGCATTTACTGGTTTGGCCCCCAATCAGCAGATTGCTGTGAACAGCCTCCAAATCCTGTGTTTGCACATCATAGATTTGGAAGTGAGGAAAGTGACTCAGCTGAATTAGTAGGGCAGTTTTCAGGAAGCTTGACTAAATGAGTTCTTCCTAAAATCCGATGGAGCTTTCCTCACCAAACTAGGCTGGTCTGTTCTCCGTGCCACCCCACCCCTACCCCCCATTTTTTACTTGGTTTGTCCCTTCTTTTCCTCTCCAAACTCTTACTTGTGCTTCAGTGGGCCTCCACCCCCAGCACCTACTGCCACCAGCAGAGGTGTGGCACTCCAGTCACTTGATCTGGTTTCAGTCTGTCTCACTGATGCGAGGGAGTGTTGAACTCCATCTTTGATTCCCCTGCTTAGAGCTCCATCATCCTCACTACCAGCCTAAGGGCTGGGGTTTCACCAGAGCAGAATTTCCAGTGCAGCCTCCTAGTTTCTCTGCCTTGATCAGCCAGAGCTGGCATGACCACTTTAGGAGGCGGCTGAATTTCCCTGCAGCAGTGCTTTTATATGATCTCCCTTTTACGGGAGAGCTTACTTATTTAGCCTCTGACAGGCTAGATGAAAAGAACTTTTCTCACCTAAAATAGGAGGATGACATAACTACATTAAGAAAGAGCCACTTGGGTGGCTTTTATCTTTAGCCACTGTGTCAGGACAGAATCTGAACTTGGAAACCTTACTCGCAGGGTCTGATGGACCTAAGTAGGAGTGGACAGTGCTAAACTTTAATAAAGTATGGTGGTTCTTGTGTTTCATCTGCACCAGCAAGAGCTTTAAGGCCAGACACCCCATTACCAGGAGAGAGAGGCGCAAACCAGCAAGATACCGAGGGTTCCCTTCTTCCCCCACCTGTCAGTCCTCTTTCCTGTGATTCTCCCTCACCTGCCCGATCTGTACCCCTCCAAGACAGGTCATTGGTGAGCTGTCTTTCACATCTCTAGCTCAGGGATTTCTCAGCTTTTCTGCAGACCTCCCAGGCTAGATGCAGTGTCACTGTTTTTAGTGATAGCATCACTCTTCACCCATGTAACTACACCTTTTGAGAACTTTTGCTCACTCCTATACTGGTGCTATTTTTATATAGAGCAGAACCTTTTAACAATAACTTCTGTGCAATTCTACAGAATGCATGTATGTAAATAGGCGAAAATTCTTTTGTGAAACTTCTGTCTACTCTTTACAGCCAAACCAGTATCTGTGCTTTCTGTGTGGAGCTGAGGAGGGAAACTAGGACATTCTTTGGCATAGACAAATTAATTTCATTCTAGATATAAGTAGTAACTGGGACCTTGCTGGAGGAATTTCTCAGACTACCTGTGTGTTTGAGGTTTAGTGCCCCTTAGGGTTGAAATGGTAGGGTCTTCATTTCCTAGGACACTTGCTTAAAGGAAGCACCTGTTCCCACTCCTTTTTTCACACTCACTAAAGCTTAGTTGTTTCCTAGTTTCCCAGATAGGTTTCTGGTCGCCTAGGGCTGCCAGCATCCTGTACAAGGCCTGTCGGTGCGGCATTGGGTGGGCTGTCGATTCACCCTCACGGTTGCCCTGGTATTATGGTGCTAACCTGTGGGTCTCCAGTTTGAGGCACACCAAGGATCTCGGGGGTGTGTTGGGGGGCATGTATAGTCTTCTTCAAAGGGGTTTGTACCTCCATCACAAAGGCTCAGAACCACGGTTCTAGGGCAAGGAGTACCTGGGTTAGGGGGCGTAATGGCAGTTAAACATGGACCACCACCCTGTGTGTTTCCGTCCAGCTCAGACTCACCCTTACAGCAGTGGCTGAGGCTGTATGGCCCTCTGCCACCCCAGAAAGAAGGATGACAGTCACATGGTCACTCAAGTCTGCTCTGACTGGTCCGTGAGATATGGTTTCCCTCAGCTTATGGTGACTTTTCCCCTCCCTGTTTTCTTGGGCCTGACAGCCTTTCCTCTGGCCATGCCTAGCATGGTACTGGGCCTCTCAGTTTCCCCTCTGCTTTATCTCAGAGGCAGTGGGTGGTTTATCACCCCCTTTCAGTGCCTTCCCATGGATACGCACATCTTACATGGTGAAATTCACTGATTCCCTGAATTTGAACATTACGAGTTGGGAGTGAGTGTACCTAGGCTCCCATGGTGGTGTTGCGTGCATTCGCTGTCCCAGTTGTGTCAGACGACCACACCTGGACTGCCGTCAGCAACCACGCAGGAGGGGCATAAGCCGGGGAAGCAGCGCGGTGCTGTCCTGAGGCCCTGCAATGGGCAGATTCCGCCTCCCACTCGATTCCCGGCTCTGTCGTGACCCTGCTGCTCCCTGATGAGCCAGGCAGTCAGACTGCTCCGAGTTAGATTCCCCAGCACTTACACTCAGCTTCGAAGCCGGCACTGACCTTTCTGTTACACAAAAGACACTCCCCTGACAATTCAGTAAACCTGTTTTACCTTTCTGATCTCTCATTCTGCTGTGTCCTGGTCAGGGCTTAATTTCTTGACTTGGAGAAAGTTCTTGTGCCCACAGCTTTTTTGAGAAAAAGTGTATCCTATTTAATTTCTTGGCTGCTTATGCACTGAACTGTTCAGAAGTTGCCCGACTATTTGATCAAGATGAAAAGATAAATAGTTGTCTCTCATGCATTCAAGGCTGAGTATAGACATCTGATACGGGTAAAATTAGATAATACAGATACAATCCTGAATCAGACATTGTCGAGCCTGTTTGAGCCTTGCTCTGTTTATAGGTGCAGCAGTGTGTTTTCACCGTGGGGCCAAGGGTGGGAGGTGGAGAAATAGCATAGAGAACCTGAGGCAATGGTCATGGTCTTGGAAATTCAGAAAATGTATTTGAATGACAAGTCCTCACCGTGGAGATGGGAAGTCTTAATGCACACCGCTTGTAACAGCACGGACTCTTGTTGTTGTTGTTGTTGTTGTCGTTGTTGTTGTTCTTAGTTACAGTTTTCTTACGTTCACCTGCTCGTGATAAGGTTTAAACATATTTTCAAAATCTAGGGATTAAAGCAACAGGTTTTTTCGTCCCCAGGTCACTCCTGGGGAAAGCCTGTCTGTCCTGCCTCTGCCTTCTCAAGCCTCCCTTGGAAGGACTGTCACCCTTGATGGCAAGTCCTTAGTGCAAGTCCGCAGGCCCCTGGAACGCCCTACTCCATCAGGGCCCCCTGGTCGGGGTTCTGGGTCTTGCTCTGGGCCCTGTTGACTCGGCATGCATTGCCGAGCCTTCCGCTCAGTCCTGAGGACGCAGAGTTGAGAAACGTGAATAGGAAATACAAGTTAGATCACATTCTTACTTGTGTGTCGTCCCCAAGAGAGGGTCACATGTCATGGTAGAGTTTGGAGGAGGGTTTACAGCCAGCTGGGTGGATCATAAAAAATAATGATAGTCCTCTGTGGGAAATGCACGGGACTTCACGCAAGGTGGGCATTCCAGAGAGAGGAATGGATTGGGGTTCGGCGTTTCTTCTTTTGGCAGGTGTCCACCCAGGTGAGCTGGGAACAGGAGCCTCCTGATTTGTATGGGAAGGGATTCAGAGGCAGTGTGCCCTTGGGGTCCAGGCAGGAGGGGCCACTAGGATAGTCCAGGAAAGGGGCATGGCAGCCCCAAGCGTACCTGGGGACTTCCGTGGGCAGTTCTGCTCAGTGTTAAGGGAGGTGAGCAGTGTTAATGCTCCATGAAGGTTCCCGGATGAGCTAGCACAGAGGAGCTGCTATGAAAGGTGGTGTGCTTCTCCAGACATGACTGTGAGTGAGTTCAGTGAGAAAATCCATGTGTTTCAAATTCCCTTTTCTTCTGTCTTTACTAGATGTTTAACCCTTTTGATTTCAGAGGAGAACCTTTATCCTGTTTATCTTTTTTTTACCTTTGACCCCAAACCTGGCAGTTGCCCAGGTCGGAGTTTCCAGATATGCTCACTGTGGCGACCTTGCATCATTGGTGCTAACACCTCTGGGCTGACGTAAGATGTGAGCTCCTCCTGAGTTGACTCAAGGCCCCTTTGTTGTGTTTTGTTGTGACATTTTTGTTTGACAGTCGTAGAACAGGTGACCTCTGCTCCTTGGAGACTGTCTGAGTGGCCTTGAACAAAGGATCAGCTGCCTGGAGATAACGTGTTGTAGCTGCGCTTAGTTAAGGCCACTTCCTCTATCAGAGATTACTGAAGGGTTTTTTCCTCCCTCTCTGTTTAGAAGTGTTTATGCAAATTCCAAATCTGTTCTGCCAGCTCTTGATGCCAGTATCCCTGACTGAAGTCTTACCTTGCCAGCTGTTTCCATTCAGCTGGGTTTTCTTCCTGTGCACCTCTTCAGCTTTGGTTGGTGGTATGCGTGAAAATGGTGGCAAGCCTGCTCTTTTCCATTTGGGTGTAGTTTGTCTTTCTAGTTTTCCAGGCTCTCATCTGGGGTATTGTCATTCAGTGAGAGAAGCACTTCACCTTTGGGTGTCTTGGGCTCTCAGAAAACAGAAGCAACCCTACTTTTCTGCCAGTGGGTTGAGGCACCAGCATGGCCGCACTGCCCGAGCAGCCTTGTCTGGCCACCTGGGGACCAGGGTCATAGGTTCCATGGTCAGAGGTGCCAGCTTCACCAGAATTCCAGGACACATCAGCCTAAGCCCTGCCCCTAGTTATTGCTCCCTTACTGAGTCGCGTTTAATTTGCTGCAGTGCATAGGACGACGCCTGGTGGTGTTTCGTTTAGAGACCATTGAGGACTGACATCTGTGGCGCTGTGCTCTTCATGAGCTACGTGACACTCCAGTGCCTCCAGTCAGTGGGCAGGGGCACTTTCCTACTCCTCTCAGGTTCTTCTTTTTGTTTTCGGGGGAGTTTTAGACCTTATTTATTTATTTTTAGAGGAGAAGAGAGGGAGAGAAACATCAACGTGTGGTTGCCTCTCACGCACCCCCTACTGAGGACCTGGCCTGCAACCTAGGCACGTGCCCTCACCAGGGATCGCACCAGTGACCCTTTGGTTCGCAGGCCGGCACTCAATCCACTGAGCCACACCAGCCAGGGCTCTTTTGAGGTTCTTATAAGAGATAACAACACATCACTAAAATTAATTATTAGTAAAATTCCTGGGAGTATGTACTTGTCAGCAGTATTAAAATATTTTCTTTGCAGGCATGGAAAAAAATTTTAAGTAACATTTGGGGTGTTTCTGTAATAAATGTAAACCATGACAATTTAGGAAAGTTTTAAAACTTTCTAAAGAATAAAGAGAAAGAGAACAAAAGCTGGCCTATTGATAACTCCTGCTATTACAGATTGGCCACATTCCCAAACTGACTTGAGAGTTTAGGAGCATACCTGATTTTTCCTCTTCCCCTCTGCCCTTCCCCAATATAATGTGAACATTTTTCTCAAACAGAATTTTTTTAATGAAGTTTTTATTTATTATTAATTCAGTCATTCTTTTCAAAGCATCTACCATTAAGCCCCGGTTGGTGTGGTTCAGTGGATTGAGCACCAGCCTGCAAACCAAAAGGTCACCGGTTTGATTCCCAGTCAGGGCACATGCCTGGGTTGCAGACTGGGTCCTCAGTGAGGGGCACTCGAGAGGCAACCACACATTGATGTTTCTTTCTCCCTCTCTTTCTCCCTCCCTTCCCCTCTCTCTAAAAATAAATAAATTTAAAAAATTTTTAAATCTGCTGTTACAATAGATGCTTTAAGTTTTGCATCCAAGTCTGAAAACAATGCTTTCTGGTTTGGGTCCCCCACGTCTGGGGACCAAAACCACTTGGGCCTCAGCACATTAGTATTTGACTCTGGCGGCCTACAGAGTCGCTCATTAACATAGTGATCCCTGAACTTCATTTGTGCCAGCTGCATGATTTTCCAAATCCAGGTACCCCCAACATTATTAAAATACTTTCACTTTTTAAAGTACAGTCATAGCCAGGCTTGTTACATCAGGGGAGGGTGGCCCCAGCCGTTTGCCCCATCTGTGTAGGACTTGTACGGGGATGATGTATTCAGGCCCATCCACGGCACCAGCCCAGAAAATGAGAAACTTTAGGGACACCGCCAGGCCTTGTTCTGACATTGTGAAAGGAGCCAGCTTAGTTTGAAACTCATAGTCGTATCTTCAGAGTGAATGAAAAATTCTTCCTAGTGAGGAAATGTTGCCTCTAAAAGATTATGGAGGCCTATGTTGGCCACCTCTCTGTGGCCTGAAGTAGTTGTCTTTTCCATGCTGTGATGGGGTCAGGGCTCGGCATTCTTTCTCCTTCCCCTTCACTACAGCAAGAACTTTCAGTACTGTCATGAATGTGTCGTGAATTAGTCCCTTGATTTCCATCTGTTCCTCTCAACCTGTGTGAGAAGGGCTGCAAGCTGACTGAGCGGGGCCACTTTGATGACTAATGAAAAACCTAGTGACCAAGGTGTTCCATTTCCTGTTGCATTTTTAGAACTAAAATGACACAGGAAGTGTAAAGGTGAAAGAAGCTCCTGATGGCCTATGACAGGCTGGATTTGTCAGACAGGTTTTGCCTCCTTCCTGGATTACTTTTTCTGGAGAACACGCTTATTAGCTTATGTGTAATATGTCTCAGGGATTTGGCCAAGGTAACAGGGATTTTATGCCTCAGTTTAGGGCATCCTCAGGGCAGTTTTTAAATGTTGGGTGTTGCTCCTGGTTTGAGACTCTGGGCAAATAGTAGGCCTAGACATTTTTAGTCAGTGGACTGATTGATTTTAAAGTTCTGAATGTATCAACAGACAGTGGTTTTTAAATGTTATGGTATACTATATAACTAGATGCTGGTCATAGCAAGGCCAAGTATAAGCCAAGATGGCTGAGATGCTGGTGGTAGTGAATTTGTAATATAACTAAAAATCTACCCCCACAAGGTAGAAAACGATCATCCTGTGCTGACACCCATGAAAGGAGACTTGAATATAGCAAGGTGATACTCATAAATTTAATCACATTCTAATCCAAAGCCTAGTGGGACTTGGGGAGCAGGGTCTGATTGTGTTACCAAAGAGCTTCTGTAGATAAAAATAGGCAAGACATACCAAGCAATCTTTGAAAAGTAAGAATACTGGAAATTTTAACTACAGATGTTCCTCAACGTTACAATGGGGGTTACATCGCAATAAACCCACTGTAAATTAAAAATATTGTGAGTCAGAATTGCACTTAATACATGTAACTACCGAACATCTAGCCCAGCCCACCTTAAATGTGCTCCGAACACTGACATTAGCCCACAGTTGGGCAAAATCATTTAACAAAATGAATACACTGTAGCATCTTGGTTACTGACCCTCATGATTTCATGGCTCACTAGGACCTGCCCCTGCCCAGCATTACAAGAGAGTATATCATGCCAAATACCACTAGCCTTGGAAAAGATAAAAATTTGAAGTAGTTTCTACTGAATAGTATTTCACACCACCATGAAGTTGAAAAATAAGTTGTGAACCATTATAACTTGGCGACCATTTGTATGTTGGTGGCCTATCTGCAGATATGATTCCAGAATGGGAGTAGATTAATGGGAGAGCTCAACCCACGAGCACTTCCCCTCAGAATAAGAACCTTTATATTCATCAAAGGTGGCATCACATCACAAACCATTTGGAAAAGAGAAGCTAGTTAGCCAGTGCTTCAGGAATGGTCAAAAGAAAGAAACTCCAGATCAACTAGAAGAAAAATTCGAGTAAATGTGACTCGCAATGGAGGACTATATGAGGGTAAAGGAAGCTGCACAAGAGAAGGGAAAGGAATTGCTTTGATGGTTGAAGTGTTATGCTCTATATGTCAAACACTACCACCAAACACCTTAAAAAGCAAATAGCCTGGGAACAGGTTCCAGTTCTTCGTAAATGAAGAGCTTACTAGAAAGCTGGCCAAGAACAAGGCAGACGACCAGAACTCACAGGTGCCAGGAAGCACAGGAGACAGAGCCCTATAGCCATTGGCGGTGCCACCGGAAGCAAACAGGAGCCCATTTCTGCGTGTGCAGTTGTTGGGTTCCAGTCAAGTTCATCAGGTTACAACTGCGTCTGCAAAATACTGTGCTGCATTTTAGCATTTAGTGAGAATAGCATTTAGTATGAACCACTCAGACCTTGAGACCCTTGTTCTTTCTAACACAGTTGCCAGGATTTGGGGTTTTTTTAATCTGGTGGTGCCGGTGGTACCTCACTGGTAACACAGGAGCCCAGCATTGCTGAGAAGGAGGTAAAAATGGGCACCTCGTACTGGCGAGGCTATTGCAAGTCACTTTCACTTTAGGGGAAAATGTTTGACAGTTTACCAGGAACTTGTAAGATGCTTATCTCCTTTGACCTACTGGTTCACCCTTTAAAAAAAAAAAAAAAAAAAGATGTCCATGAGTTTTGTATTTAGAGTCATTTTAATGTTATTTTGGGTTTTTTTATTTTTTAGTTTAGTTTTTGTTTTGTTTTTGTTTTTGTTTTTTAAGATTTATTTATTTATTTTCAGGGAGCGTGGGGAGGGAGAAAGAGAGTGAGAGAACTATCAATCAGTTGCCTCTTGTTCATTCCCAGATGGGGACCTGGCCTGCAACCCAGGCATGTGCCCTGACTGAGAATCCAGCCAGTGACCTTTTGGTTCTCAGGCTGGTGCTCAATCCACTGAGCCACACCAGCCAGGGCTGTGTGTGGTGTTGTTTTTTTTTTTATTATTTAAGTTAGAAACGGCTAACAGTGTAGAAATGTTCAGATTACATGACACCTGACAGTGAAGTACCACACAGTCAAGAAAGACCAGGTCTCCACCAACGGATGCCGTGGAAGAGATGCGCTGCTGCTGGCCAGGCAGGTCCCAGCTGTGTTTAGAGGCAGTGCGAGCACATGTGAGAGTGTGCATCACGGAGAATGAAAGAGAGGTGGAGAGGAAAGGCGGAGACGCTAACCGCTGGCTGTCCCTGGAGAGAGAGAGAACTCTACTTCCTGTATTCGCTAAAAATTTTAAATGAACTTAAAAATTTTTAATTAATTTCAAAAAAACCATGGGCCCGGCAGATTCCTTCATGCTAAACTTCTCTTAGTGGTTCTGGGACCCTGCAGGTCGGCCCATGTTTAAGTAGGGATGTTTAGGTGTGTAGGGATTTCTGTTTCTGTGGGCGTTTCTGGCTTGGTGCTGAGCCTCCTCCCAAGGGCTGTTAGCTTCCCACTCCCACTTTCTCTCCACCCTGAGCTCCCGAGCAGTGGTGGGTGGGTTCCCACAGTCTGTGACCACCGCCTCCCTCCACTCCCAGGTTCTCCAGTGCAGAGAGTGGCCTTCATGTTTAGGCTTTGATTTGATTCCATCCCAAGCGGTCTCATCTGCCCACCTGTAATCAGCATTTACACAGTCCTGCCAGGATTTGAGAGGAAGTGCCCAGCAGATTGTCCTCCAGCTGAGCCACCAGCCTTCAGTCTCGACACTTGCAGTTAGTGGCTATGGTATAGGAGCACCTGTGACTTTCTCCGGGCCACTTTCTTATCTCTTCTCTCTGGGTTTTAATCGGGATGTTCTTCGTGTTCATTAAACTAGTCTTTTAAAGACTTGGGTTTGATAATTCTCAATTCTAATGCATTTGAAAAAATATTTTATTACTCTTTAATTTTACAGGTATTTATTGTGTGCCTACTGTGTGCCAGCTGTAGAGAATATGTGTTAGATAAGGCTGACGCCGTCCCTGTCCTTCCCAGAGCTTGGGGCAGATAGGAATTCAATAGTAATTATTCTCAAAAAAGGAAACACCAGTACGGTTAGGAACAGTGAAGGAGAAGATGGACGTTCCCCTCAAAAATAACATGTGGGAGCAGAAACCTTTATGGAGAGAGCGATGCTTGCCCTCCTCAAATAAGCGTCATTGTAAGTGGGATATCCACTACCTCTTGGAGATGGCCTTTTATTTTTCAGGCATTCCTCAAAAATCTCACTTCTCAGTTTCTTTCACAAAATAGTAATACTGCCACGTGGAAGGTGACCTGAGAATTGCTAACTCCTCTGTATTTTTAGCCGTCAAACTGAGCCACCAAAGAAGGAGGCAGCCTCCACTGGGCCACAGGTAAAGCGAGCGGATGAATGGAAGGACCCTTGGCGCCGGTCCAAGTCTCCCAAGAAGAAACTTGGGGTATCGGTTTCCCCTAGCCGTGCACGAAGGCGTCGAAAAACATCAGCCTCATCAGCCTCTGCCTCCAATTCCTCCAGGTAAGGAGGTGGGTGGGTGCAGATGGCTGGTTCCTAAACACCACAGGAGCGATGTACCATAGTGCCCTGGGGGGGAAGTCAGTAGGACAAAACAGGCATTTGTTAGTTTAGCCAAGACTTACTGAGTACCCGGATGCTGGAGCCTCAGCAGCAAACAGCACTGGCACTTGGAACCTTGGTACAGCTTCACATGTTGAGATCAGCCAGGATGCGGGCAACTCAGAGTGGAACACAGACCTGGCAGGTGAACCAGGGTGGGGTGGGGGGTGTTTGTGA
Organism: Glossophaga mutica; assembly: GCA_039655065.1. Taxonomy (NCBI): domain Eukaryota; kingdom Metazoa; phylum Chordata; class Mammalia; order Chiroptera; family Phyllostomidae; genus Glossophaga; species Glossophaga mutica. The sequence continues at coordinate 31,507,484 of CM077315.1, forward strand.
GGGGAGAACGCTTGTCTGGGTCACTCTGGGAGAGACCAGTGGAACAGCACGAGTCATCCAGTCAGTCAGTCCATTTCTCCTGCAGGTTTGGGTTAGCAGCTCTGAAACCTGTGTGTGCACTGGTTCTGCCCAAACAAGTGAGGAAGGTGTGGGTGGTGAGAGCTGGGTCTCTCTCTGCCAGGGAAAGGTGTTACAGCTTGGAAAGGGGGCGTCCAGGGTAGCTGCAGTGTGTGCGGCCAGGACTGGAGATATCAGTGAGGATTCAGGGTTCACTGCGTGCACAGATGGACAGGTAGAGAAATACACAGACCTGTGTCTGCAGAGTCAGACACCTGCACACATGGCAGCCGTGTCCTGGCTCTGCACACTGAAGGCCTGGGAGCCGTGTCCCAGCAACAGTGAGACACCCAGCATCCAGGTCTTGGTTTCTAAACACCATTCCTGCTAGAAGGGGGATAGGACTGTAGTATGTCCACCAAGGTGTCCAAAGGGCAGGTATCTCTGTGTGAGGGGTAGGGGCGGTATATCTGTGGGTGTGTCTGTGAGTGTGGGGGGCGTTTATCTATATGTGCGTCTGTGAGGGTAGTGTATCGGTGAGTGGGGGGCTATATCTGTGGGGGATGTGTACCTGTGTACGTCTGTGTGAGTGGGGGGTGTGTCTGTGTGAGGTGGTGTGTATCTGTGTGTGAGTGTAGCTATGTCATCCGGGCCTGAACCCAAGGACATCAGGCCTGGCACCAGTGGGCAGGGCAAGGATGGAGGAAGACCTGGCCTCTCCTCTCTCCCCCTTGGATGCTCTAGGTCATCTTCACGGTCCTCATCCTACTCGGGCTCTGGTTCGTCCCGGTCTCGGTCCAGGTCCTCATCCTACAGCTCCTACTCCAGCCGGTCTTCCAGACATAGCTCCTTCTCAGGCAGCCGGTCCAGGTACGTCCCCAGGGCTCGGTAGGTGCAGTGAACTTGGGCACCTCTGGGTGTGATCCAGGTCATGCCAGGTCAGCTGCATGATGGCAGATCTCTCTCCTAACAGGGTTCTTCCAGGTACTGTTGTTTCCAGAACAGTCTCAAACTCTGAGGAATGCACTGCGAGGTGCCAGCTCACTGTAGGCTCTAGGAGATCGTAAAACACAGTGCACGTTAGGAGACAGTTCAGACCCAGCACCTGTGTCGGCCTGCTTTGGGGTGCGCTAAGTCAGAAATAAGGCATCACACTCATACAGGGACCCACCTACACACGCACGTGTGCTTCTTTGGGAAGCACATCACCAGATGTTTGGGGGCTAAGTGGACCAGTTTATCTTGCGGTGGTCTGTTGTCCCACAGTGGCACCTCTTCCTGACAGTCGGTCTTTCTTCAGGAAAGTTGTAGAGAGGATCGGAGCAGCATTAGGCCATTGGAGCTATTGAACCTGCTGACCAAGTTAACATTTTAAGTGGGCTGTGGAACAAACAGATAATATGGGGGCCTGTTTTCCGTGAATGTTGAATCTTGTGCCTATCAATAGCTTTGAAAAAGAAAAGGAACTTTTTCCTAAGGATTTCTAGAGGGTCAGCTCCAGGCCCTGGGGCCTCACGATATTCCTGCTGGAAGTTGAAGCAGTACCCAGGGATTATAGAACGGCTGCCGGTCATGGGGCAGTCATGGAATGCTACCTGTAGGAGGTGAGGTGAAAGGCAGAAAATATATTGAGCAAGGCATCCACAGTGGGAGAAATCTTGTGTGTAGCTTCATTTAAGAAACAAGGCTGGACTTCTGGCCAAGATGGAGGCATAGGCGGACACACTGTGCCTCCTCTCACAACCAAAATTAAGGACAACAAATATTTAGAAACAAGAAAACAACCAGAACTTATAGAAAATTGAACTGTATGGAAGTCCAACAACCATTCATCCAGACCGGTAAGAGGGGCGGAGTCGAGGTAGGAAGAAGTGGAGGTGCGGACCCGGGAACACAAGCAGCAGTGGCTGGCAGTTCCCAGGTTCACAGGTGGCGGCTGGCGGTCCTCAGGCCCACAGGCGGCAGCTGGCGGACCCCGGGCACAGGGGGGCAACTGTGCAGACCCAGTGAGGCCACACGAGGCAGCTGGCTGACCAGGGGGTCCCACATTCGCGCACGCAGACGGTCCAGGCAGAGGGGAAGCGGCGGAAGGGACTGAATCCAGGAGAGAGCGGAGCAGGCGCCATTGTTCCTTCTCAGGCCCCGCCCCCACATACAGCGTGACAACCCAGCGACTGGGCTGCCCCACTGGGGAGCGCCTGAGGCTCCACCCCTCACTACGTAACAGCACGCGTGCGCAGATAATCCAGGTGAAGGGGAAGCGGCTGAAGAGACGTGAGTCCAGAAGAGAGCGGAACAGGCGCCATTCTTCCCTCTCGGACCCCGCCCCCACCTATAGCGTCACAACCCAGCGACTGGGCTGCCCCACCCTGAGGAACACCTAAGGCTCCGCCCCTCATACGTAATAGCTGTGACCAGACTAAAACCAAACCAAAACAAAACAAAAAAAACCCACCAAAAATGGCTCAAACCGGAGGAAAAATGAAAACCCCGGAGTCAATTCCTCTAAGCAACGAAGAGATAGCCAACCTATCAGATGCACGGTTCAAAGCACTGGTCATCAAAATGCTCACAGAATTGGTTGATTTTGCTCATAAATTAGATGAGAAAATGCAGGCTACAGTACGTGAAATGAAGGAAGACGCATGGGGAACCGATAGAGATGGAAGGAAAACTGGGACTCAAATCAATGGAGTGGACCAGAGGAAGAAATTAACAACCAAACAGAAAACGAGGAAGAAACAAGAATTCAAAAAAATGAGGAGAGGCTTAGGAACCTCCAGGACATCTTCAAACGTCCCAACATCCGAATTATAGGGGTCCCAGAAGGGGAAGAAGAAGAGCAACAAGTAGAAAACTTATTTGAACAAATAATAAAGGAGAACTTCCCCAATCTGGCAAAGGAAATAGACTACCAGGACGTCCAGGAAGCTCAGAGAGTCCCAAAGAAGTTGGGCCCAAGGAGGAACACATCAAGGCACATCGTAATTACATTAGCCAAGATTAAAATGAAGGAGAGAATTCTAGAAGCAGCAAGGGATAAGGGGACAGTCACCTACAAAGGAGTTCCCATCAGACTGTCAGCTGATTTCTCAAAAGAGACCTTCCAGGCAAGAAGGGACTGGAAAGAAATATTTGAAATCTTGAAAAGCAGGGACCTACATCCAAAATTGCTCTATCCAGCAAAGCTGTCATTTAGAATGGAAGGACAGATAAAGTGCTTCTCAGATAAGGTCAAGTTCAAGGAGTTCATCATCACCAAGCTCTTATCATGTGAAATGTTAAAGGGACTTATCTAAGAAAAAGAAGATAAAAAATATGACAGTGAAAAGACAGCAAACTCACAGCTATTAAGAACCACACCTAAAACAAAAGCAAACTAAGCAAACAGAACAGGAACAGAACCACAGAAATGGAGATCATATGGAGGGTTAGCAACAGGGGCATGGGAGGAGGAGAGGAGGGAAAAGGTACAGAAAATGAGTAGCATAGACAGTGGGTAGAAAATAGACAGGGGGAGGGCAAGAATAGTATGGGAAATGTAGAAGCTAGAGAACTTATGATACATGGACATGAACTAAAGGGGGGAATGTGGGTGGGAGAGGGTGTGCAGGGTGGGAGGAATGAAGGGGAGAAATGGGACAACTGTAATAGCATAATCAATAAAATATATTTAAAAAAAAAAAAGAAAAGAAACAAGGCTGGTAAGCTATAGGAAAGGAGCCCAAGGCCAAGCCGGGAAATTTGGAAATCACAATTATGTGGGGGTTACCTACACTTTCCCCATTGTACGTGCAGTGGACACTGAGAGAGACTGAAAAGAAGCCCCCATGGCATGGAGTCTCTTAAGTCAGGGACAGGGCTGGGGCAGCTGTGACAAGGCCCGAGGCTACAAACAGTGGGAGAAAGAACTATCATCGGCCTGGTGGGCTTGGCAGGCTCCTCTTGCTGAGTCAGGCACGGGGCAGGAAGGAGGCCTCAGCAGCAAGCAGGAGAGAGTCGGTGGAAACCTGGCTGTCCTTTCAGGAGGTGGACCCCAAGGAGGATACTCAGCCTCCTCATCACCCGGTTCTAAAGAAACCACTCAGGACCCAGCCCTGTGTCCTGAACCAGTCCCAGGATATCTTCAGCTTGGACATAAATTTGTTAGCTGTTTCCACAAAATCAGGTGCACTTTCTTCACCACCTAGCCTTTCCCTGGGCTTGTGTTTATACTGTACCGATGTCTGGCTGGGGCCCGTTCCAATGTCCATCCACCAGCAGCCCTCTTGCCCCGCTCCACACCTCAGCTGGCTCCTGGGACAGCCCTTTGTTCCCTGAAGACATGAGCAGAGTGCCTCCCTGCAGCACCCCATGTGGGTACTGGCTCTGCAGCGCCTTCTGAGGAATGGGAACAGGGAGGAGGTGATTCCCAGGTTGTGGCTCCGGACCGCACAGTGTCGCCGAATCTTCTTGGAAGTGAGCCTGGCATTCCTTCCACTCTCCTGGTAGGCTGCCCAGCCAAGGGCCACCAGCGTGAGGACAGGAGGAGAAACGGGCATTCCTCCTGTGTGTTTTCACAGTGCAGTGTGTATGACTACAAGAGCCTGATCTTAGCTGGTGGTGGTGCTTGGCTGCAGTGTTGAAAATCTTACAGGACAGTTTCTAAGTAGGGAGTGAAAACAGCAAACCCATAAACCTGTCAAAGGTTGCCTCCTTGGTGACGTCATGTGAATCCTGGGATGGTGGGGCAGCAGCCGGTCAGGTCACGCCTCCTGGAACCCCAGTCAGCCCAGCACCCCTTTCCCAGCGCTTCGTCTGTCCTACTGGCCGGTGCAACTTGTGTCCAAACGAGCTCATTGCAGTGTCCACTAGCTGGATCACTCCCCGAGCCAGGCCAGTCTCTGGTCCATAGCACCGCCAGGTCTGCGCAGGGGTCTGTGCTGCTGGCCACTCTTGGAGCCACGCCCCGCCACCACCCTCCAGCCCGCCTGGGTCTCAGGTGCCTGGCATGGCCTTCCGTTTCTCCTGCCGCAGCGCACTCTGGCTCCGCGTCTCCTCGTTGGGGTTTCATTGCAGCATGGAGAGCAGAGCCTGTGCCCTTCCCATCCTGCTCACAGAGCTAGCACGCCCCTTGGCTCGGGGCCTCAGAAGGACTCATCAGCTGTCCCCTCAGCACTCTCCTTTCCCCTCAGGCGATGTAGTTTATGGAATGACCGAGAACTCTCTGAAGCCCACGTTTCATCTGAGGCCAACAAGCAGGAATTCACAGTGGCCTGCCCTGCATCCCAGTGTGCTCAGACTCGGACCCGGGCACTGTGGCGTTCCCTCCTCACACCTCTGTTTGCTCCCTAGGTCCCGGTCCTTTTCCTCATCCCCGTCCCCATCTCCAACACCTTCTCCACACAGACCTTCTGTTAGAACCAAGGGGGAGCCAGCTCTGCCTCCTGGGAAAGCAGGGTAAGTGCCCAGGGCTCAGGCAGCATCCAGCCCTCACCCTCCCTCCTATCGCTTATGTGGAGAAGCCTGAGGGAACTGTAGACAGGACTCCTGGAGGTGGGCGTGTGGACCTAGGGGCACTGACAGCGTTTATGCTCCAGCACCCCTGCTTGGAGGGTGGTGATGGTGATGCTCCTTGGGGTTCCCAGTGAGTGCAGCACAGGGAAGCCACCAGCTCTGATCTTACAGCTCTTACCAGGCAGGCACGTGGGAGGTCCCCTCCACGCCCAGCCCCAGGGCTGTGTCTCAGTGATCCTGCCCAGTAGCTGTGACGGACAGGAGAGGCTGGAAACATCTAGCTCTTACACGGCACCCAACGTGCAGTGCCTCAGCCCAGCGCTTCAGGGCAGATGGTGGTTCAATCGATCCTGCCACCTAAGGGGCAAAGCCGCCTCCATCTGAGCGGACTGGACCCGTGAGCCTGCCCCAGGCCCATCCTTGCTATTGCAGGCCCTGCTTCCTTACTTTTTCTTCCAGTAGTTACTTGTTTAGCAGAAAGTAGCCCTGCACCTACTGTATGGCGGGCATTGAAAATTTGCACCCTGCAGTTTTACATAGAGTGAGAAAACTGCCTCAGAAACATTTAGGGAATCTCGAGCAGCTCACTTTTAAAGAATTGTATTGAAGTAAAATTCATGTCCAGTGCACTGCATCCATCTAAATTGTACCAATCAGTGGGTTCAACAAACCTGTGAGAGCACCCGGTCCAGATACTCCCTCCAGACATGGTCCCGTCCACAGCTGCACCCCTCCCGACTTCACACTGGGGCTTGTACAGGGTGCACCTTCGTTTCTGCATTTTCATCGGCACGGATCTGATTCATCCTCGACACTGGGCTGAGCAGCTTGCTTTTGACCAAGACCTTGCTTCCCAGTGAGGTCACTTTGTTGACAAGGTCTCAGACAGGCCCATGCTCCGTGCTCCCTCTGAATCAGGAGTGCTCACCACCACTAAGAAACTGGCAGAGGCTTTCCCACTCGGATGGTAAAAAAAAAAGGGGGGGGGGCTGCTTTCTTTACTGCAGTGTGGTTTCCACATGTGAGTTTGCCCTAGCACCCTCGAGGGGCCATCCCCACATGAGGGCAGGATGTCAGGCAGCGCCAGCTCCCGGCTATTCTCCAGCATTCTCAGAGGGGCCCTCGTCTTGCTGCCTGTGAGGGAGAAGTAGGGCTGCTACTCTCTAGCAGCTTCAGAAACACTCCCAAGAGCCCGGTGTGAATGGGATCAACAGCCCACCTGGCCTCCCTGTGACATGCCCCGAGGTCGGCTGGGCCCCTCCTCCAGCTCTGACCTTCCATTCTATCAAACAGAGAGAAAGTGGTGAAGAAACCAGCCCCGCCTCCAGCTCCACCACAGGTCCCCAAGACCACTGCCCCCGCCCCCGAGCCCGCCAAGCCAGGAGACCCTCGGGAAGCCAGGAGGAGGGAGCGACAAGCAAGGACCCCCCCGAGGAGGTGAGCAGATCCTTGTGGGGATTTCAGTATCTTTGATGCCTGGGCTGGGGGAGGGGACACTCCTGAGCAAAGCAGCCAAGGCCAGGAATCTATTCTGTCCCTGACCGATGAAATTTTGTCTAGTCCTGTCACCTCACTGAGCCTCAATGTCCCCATGAGTGTAGTGGGAGGCATGCGCCCATTACACTGTCCACCTGGGGAGAGAGGGCTCCCTTGACACCCAGAATCTTCCCTGGAAAGAGGTGGTGGTGGTGTGGGGATGCTGTGAAGAAGTTGAAATACCTTTTCTTTTAAGAAAAAGTTGCACTTAGGAAATAGACCCCAACCCACTTCCGAGTCTGTGGCAAGTTACTGGTTAAGCATCTGTCTCAGGCCAGTGATTAGCTCTGGTTCTGAGGAGAGACTGTGTCTGCCCTTTTCGATTCTGCAGAGATGTGAGTGGCGGGACTTTTGGTTGTGTTGCAGGCGGACCATCAGCGGCAGCGGCAGTGGCAGCAGCTACAGCGGCTCTAGTTCCAGATCCAGGTCACTGTCAGCATCTCTCTGGTCCCACTCCCCATCAGCTTCTGCCCCTGCTCCTGCCTCCCAGTCAGGGTCCAGGGACCTTAGAAGAGGTCACCTCAGATGTGACCTTTCCTTCTCCCCTGGGCAGCCTGTGACCATCAGTCGGTGCTTTTAGGAGCAGCATGGCTGGCTGTCTCCACCTGGACAGAGAGAAGAGAACAGTCTGACACTCGTGTAGTAGGGCGCCTGACCCAGTGGCTCCAAGCATGTGAGGAGCCCAGATGCCTTCTGCCCCACAAGCCCCTGATGGGCTCCAAGAAGCTGGGGCACTTCCAGTTCAGTGGGTCTGAGAGAGGCTGGCACAGAGGCTTCATGCTTGTTCTCATATGGAGGGCTTGGTCCTGCCCTGGCCTGCTGTGCCAGAGGCAGCCGGGGACAGCCAGTTCTTTCAAATCTCAGAAAGGAAGTAGCAAAGAATTCTTCTGTTTAGGTGTTTAAAAAGATGACAGCATTGAATCAGTCCTTAGATTCCTTGAGTCAAACTTACTTTTATTTCTAGGCAGGAGGTGGTTTATATGTATTTGCCCAAACCTTCCGAATAGGTTTAAAGGCCTAACTTAAAAAAAAACGTTGAGCTCTCTTTCCTTGCCATGCCCTGTTCTGGTGTCTGATGGCCTTGGGACACAGCGATGGGGGTTTTCTCAGAGGCAGAGAGATAGTGCTCCACAGAGACTAATGCAGCCGCTTGTGCATTTTAAGTCCTTGTGCAGCATGAGCTATGACGGAACCAAAGGCCCTCGAGACTGGCTATCATTTTCGAGCTTTCCTGACACGCGCCATGGGTTAAAGTGGGCTCCCGTCTAGTGTCTGGTGTCCCTGCAAGTTGCAGCTCTCCCTTCATTGTGCATTATTAACTGGGACTCTCAATTCTGTCCTCACTAACTCTCGGGTCACACTTAGTCATATGTCCCTGCCCAGCAAACAACATGAGCATCTCTATACTGTGTGGCATCTTTAAACTACCTAGAGTTCCCTCTGAAACTTAAGATTTGGTGGGTACACGTCCCTTGAAACTGGGAGTTGGGGAAAGTAGACATCACCCCTGCCCAGGGCCTCCAGCCCCAGCCCATCTTTTGTTTGGGGACACACGGGCACAAACAGGCTCGTACGTGTCTAGGTCCCTGAGCGTGAGCAGCGTCTCCTCGGTGTCCAGCGCCACGTCGAGCAGCAGTTCAGTGCACAGTGTGGACTCTGATGACATGTACGCCGACCTGGCCAGCCCTGTGTCCTCAGCCAGCTCACGGTCCCCAACCCCAGCCCAGACCAAGAAGGAGAAAGGTACGGGGGCTCCTTGTGTGCTGGCGTTGCGGCTGCAGAGGAGAGGCTGGCCCTTCATGGAGAGAGGGCGCATGTAGCCTCGGTCAGCACTGCGTGCAGCTGGTCAGACAGTGCGGTGACCTCCCAGTTTCATCCCTGCGCACATGTTGCCTGCTTGATAATGCACCCCTGCACCCAGCAGCACTCGGGAAACCACAATGCGGTGTCGGTGACCGTGACCGAGCCCTTCTTATCAGCAGGAAAATCTAAAAAAGAAGACGGTGTTAAAGAGGATAAGCGGAAAAGGGATTCGTCCACACAGCCACCCAAATCCTCGAAATCTTCCACAGGCAGTAAATCCTCCCAGCAGCCCACAACCCCCCAGCAGGCACCCCCCGGGCAGCCCCAGCAGGGTACATTTGTGGCACACAAAGAGATCAAGTTGACACTGCTGAACAAGGTGAGGCCGTAGGCTCTTCTGGTTGGAGCCACAGGGAACCACGCAGCTCGGGGTCATCCTAGGACTGAGACCGAGTGGGAGCCAGCAAGTGGCCTTTTGAACTTGGTGGCTGGATATCACCCCTGCTCATCCTCCTGCCCTGATGGACAGCCCTGTGGGAAAGGGAGGGGTGTGCGGGCATGGGGTGGACAAGCTGCTGTAGCACATCAGGGCATCCAGGGGTGAGTGCTCTCCCTGACACTGAGCACCCACACCCTCGACCTTGTTCCCTGTGCCAAGCTGGCTGGTTCCCACAGGGCAGCGCTGGGACAGAGAGCAAAGCAGACTGGGTCTCTGTGAGATGATGTCTCCAGGGCCCCACGGGACGGGAAGGGCGAGAGGCTGAGTCTGCTGGAGGCCAGTCCTGTTGCGTGGCCCCCACAGGGAGCACAGCATCTCTGCTGGCACCTTTGCTACAGAGAATAAAGGCCCCCCAACCGTGGGCCCTGTTTCACTTGGGGCCAACTGGGTGAAGAGGGACCTGTGGGAGCAGGTGTGGGTGTGAGGACGTCGCCACTCTGCCCTCTCACTGTGCGTTCCACCTGGTGGCCAGTATCTCAGACCCTGTGTCCTCACTGCGCTCCCTCCGTTACTTCAGGCCGCTGATAAAGGGAGCAGGAAACGGTACGAGCCCTCAGACAAGGACAGGCAAAGCCCTCCTCCAGCCAAGCGGGCCAACGTATCCCCAGACCGAGGTGAGCAGGGACCCGACTGGTGGAGGGACCAGGACCTTGACCGTTTTTTAAGAAATCAAGGACCCTTGCCCTGGCCAGTGTGGCTCACTTGGTTGGAGCGTCATCCTATAAACTGAAAAGTTGTGGGTTCAGTCCCCAGTGAGTCCCCAGTGGTTGTGTATACAGGAGGTGCCTGATCAATTCACCTGTGAGAAGCAACCTATAGATGTTTCCCTCTCTCCCTTCTCTCTCTCAAATCAATGAGCATGTCCTTGGGTGAGGGTTAAAAGAAAAGTTACAAAACGGGGGGTGGGGGTGTGTGTATACACACACACACACACACACACACACACACGTATATATATGTATTTTAGAGACAGAGAGAAAGGACCCCGAGGAACTTCTGATCTTTATTTGCAGTATTAGAAGTCAAAACTAAGAAAAATTCTTAATATTTTTTTTTTTAAGATTTTTTTTTAAGTACTTTTTTTTTTCTTTTAGATTTTTATTTATTTATCTTTAGAGAGGAAGGGAAGGAGAGAGGGAGAGAAACATCAATGTGCGGTTGCCTCTTGTATGTCCCCTGCCGGGAACTGGCCTGGCAACCCAGGCATGTGCCCTGACTGGGAATCGAACCGCGATCCTTCGGTTCGCAGGCCCGTGCTCAATCCACTGAGCTACACCAGCCAGGGCAAATTCTTAATATTTTTAAATAGCTGATAAGCAACTATATTTTAGCACAAATAACATTTTTTATGAAAAATAACTATTTCCCAAAACAAAAGTTAGTATGAGTGGCGTTGGGGTTTTTCTGTTTTTTTCAGTTTATTTATTGATTTTTAGAGACAGAAACATCGATTTCTTGTTCCACTTACTTACGCATTCATTGGTTGATTCTGCTATGTGCCCTGACCAGGGATTGGACCTGCAGCCTTGGAGTGTCGGGGTGATGCTCTAACCAACTGAGCTGCCCCATCAGGGCAACGTTGGGTGGGGTTCGTCACAGATTTCTAATACCTGGCTGGCAGGCAACGGCTGGGTTCTCATCTCTTGTGATAGCATAGAACACACGGGCTCTGGGAAACTCCACCCTACTGTGAGAACATGAGAGAGCAAAGGGCGGGCAGGGTCTCAGTGTTACTGTGAGAACAGTCCGGCTGCTTGGTGGTCTGTAAGACACCAGCTCCAGAAACCTGGAACCAGTTTGGAGCTCAGCTCTCAGGGATTTCCTGGGGGCGAGCTGAGGAAATGAGGAAGCTGTGCTGAGCTGTTACGATAGAACAGGGTCACTAGCGTCCAGTAAGGCTGCACCAGCCCTCTTTGCTGCCAGCCCCGTATATAACTGGAACCCTGGTCTTACATCGTCCCAGGTTCTCGGGACCGGAAGTCAGGTGGAAGACTTGGTTCCCCAAAGCCAGAGCGGCAGAGAGGCCAGAATTCCAAAGCTCCAGTGGCCCCGCCAGACAGGTGAGTGCCCCACCTGTGCTGCAGCCACACCACGTGGGCTCCTTTGCCTCAGGAGGGCCAGCAGACCCAGAGGCAGCTGGGGCACATCTTAGATCTGGCAGCAAGGGGGCAGCCCCACACGTCTCTCTACCCCACCAGTGGGCCCCGGAATAAGTATGGCCTGAGGCACTCAGCTCACAGCCTGAGGTGGGGAGATGGGAGTTGGGGGCTTGTGGATGGGAAGATGGTCCCAGCTCTTTTGTACCTTCCACTTCAGGTATAGGAAGTAGGAGAGTAATTTCCTTTTCCCAGGAAGTTGGCTGAGTCCCTGTGCACCTGCACCATGTAGCTCAGGGTCAAGGTTTGGGTGAGGGAGGATATGGGGAGGGCAGGCACAGGACTCAGAGAGCTGTGCAACCCCCAGCACACACCTGGGCACCCACAGCCTCAGGGGTCCTCCTTAGTCTGTGGTGTGGGTTTTAACCTCACCACGGAAGGAGGTTGCATACAAGGACCAGAAGCAGGAGGGACAGGTTAGCAGGGTGCTGGGCTGGGGCCTGGGCACTCATCCACCATGGGGTGGGGGTCTCCATTCACAGCAGAGAGGGTGCCTTCTGCCTGGCAGGCCCCTAAACTGGGCCCCTAGACTGGGCCTCGTGTCCCCCGCCAGGCAGGAGCTCATGGCAGAGAGGGAGAGGCACGCAGACCCCTCTAATGGCCTCCTCACCCCTGCAGGAAGCGCCAGTTGTCACCCCAGTCCAAGAGCTCCAGCAAGGTCACAAGTGTGCCTGGTAAAGCCTCAGATGCCAGCACCGCCACCTCCACCGGCACGAAATCAGGGAAGGCCAGCACACTGTCACGGCGGGAGGAGCTCCTAAAACAGCTCAAAGCCGTGGAGGACGCCATTGCTCGCAAGCGGGCCAAGATTCCTGGGAAAGTGTAATGGGCCCTGCGGGCTCGGCTCCCCTACCAGAGGCAAAGACTCACGTGTTTTTATAAATAGGGTAAGCGCAGCCATTTTGGATTTTGCAGTCAATGTCTTATTTTGGCTGTGATTCTTTTTAAATATTAAAAAAGAAAAAAAGTTTCTCAGCTGGAAAAGAAGCCACACACACGTAATGAAGATGATGCTGAACCCCCCAGCCTTCCCGTGACCACACTGACCGGCCCCTTCCCAGAGCAGAGGCAGGCGGGCAGAGCGCGCCGAGCGAGGACGTGGCAGAGCTTGTGTAGACTTTGAGTCCCGGGTGTCCGGCCCACACACCTTTCCTCCCGTCTTCCTTTCCTCCCTCTGCTAGTGGGGCCAGTTCTCGCCCTGCCGTCCGCCGTGCCCTCGCCACGCGGCTCTCCTACTGTCGACGGGAACACCGAGTGCTTCTGAGCAACCTCTTCCCCGTCCCTGCCCTTCCCCAGGATCAAAATATATATATATTCTTCACTAAAGTCTGACTGGGAAATATTTCCTGTCTTTTATTTTAAGCATCAATTTGTTTTAGTTGATTTGAAAATGAACAAAATACAGAAAAGACCAAAAAAAAAAAAAAAAAAGGCCAAGGGTATTGTTGGGCGTCTGTCTAATGTGGAGGGTCTTTTTTTGAGGGGTCTCCTAAAATAAAATATTTTGATAAGCAGCTGCCTTAACTCTGGTGGTGGTGTTCCATGTGGCTGGGCCCTCCTGCTGTGCCGTGGCCCCTGGCTGGTGGAGGCTGGGGACACGGAGTCTCCCCTGAGACCCTTGTGCCATTCCCCGGGAGCTTTCAGCCCAGAACAGTAATTGTTCACTCACCATTAGCGCAGGCACTCGGCCTTCTGGGGAACACTGTGCCTCAGTTTCCTGGTGGTGGCCCTGGCCCTGGCAGGCTTCCTGAATGCAAACCCGTAGTCACCTATCCCAGCAGAGGGCCCTGGGCTAGAGAGGTCAGGAAGGATCCTTCTCGGGCCAGACCAACACCTGTCCCCAAAGCCAGTGCCCCACCAAAAGCCTTAAATTTGCCATCCGGCTCCCACACAGCTGTACACATATCAAAGCTCAAGAAGTCCTGGGCCCAGGACCACACTGTCCATCCACTGCAGAGCACAAGTGTCCGCCGTTCTCAGAGCAGCAGCCCTCGTGGTGCCCACCGCAGCCTTGAGAAGCCCCAGTGGGGCCCTTTCCACCGTGGGGCGAACCCAAGTGCTCACCTGGGGTCCTTCCTGGTGCCATGGACCTCAGCGTGCCCTGCTGCCCTCAGGTTACCATAAAGCAAGTACTGTAAGGACTTGGGAACAAAACACCCCCAGAGCCCATGCTGCTGCCCCCAGTTCCAATCCTGCAGAAGGGCCCTGTGGAGCCAGTGCCAGGAGTCAGTGGCCTGGGGTCACCGGGGATCTACTTATATCACCTACTGAGCTGACACCAGCTTACAGTGTGCATTTCACAGCGCTGCACCCCACAGCTGGGTGGCGATTAAGCTGAACTGGCTATGCAGCCGGGCCTCTTGAGTGCACTATTTTCCATCCTGTGTCCATGTTCTCTTACAGCACAGGCCACGAAGCTCTCCTTACATCACAGCAGCCTCAGTGGAGTGTCTTCCGCAATTTTTAAATTCTTATCTGGTGTGCCATCAGGTCAAAGCCAGGTGCAAAGGGAACTCCTGTTTTCTGAATGAGTGACTTTCAAGGACGTGGAGCCAGAATCCAGGACACCTTGAGTGCCAGTCTGTCCCTGTGTGTTCCATGTCCATAAGCCACTGGGCCCTGTAATCCAGCTGGGCAGTGACTGCCCCTCTAAAGCCAGGAGCCCACAGGTGAGCCCACTACACAGGTCTCTGCACTCACTCCTCCCTCCTCTAGCCCTTTCCGGTCCCAAGAGGCTGACCTGACCCTGGCCTCTAACACCTAGGCTGGAGCCACAGCCCTAGGTCCCCTTGACCCAAGCTAGGTTTAAACTAGCAGGTTTCCATTTGCTGTCTGAAGTCGTGGCTCACCTGGGCTAGGCTGCGGCCCGTGCCTGTCCCGGGAGGGGTGAGGGCCACACCCTGAGCCAGCTCTCCCCTCCCAAGGTCTAGTGGAGAGAACATTCCAGGCCAGGCATCTGAGAAAAGGGAGACCTGTTGACTGAGATTCGGACAGGTGGTTAACATGCAAATAGTGGGGATAATTAGAAGTTTCTGAAGTTCCATCTCTGCCCACCACGCTGCTCCTCCAGTGCCCAGGCCACTGTGGGGCCCCCTGCCCTCCAGCCCTCACTCCACAGCTATGCCAACCCCTCCCCCGCCTGCTGGCCGTTTCTCCCATCCTAGGGCCTTTGCACTTGCTGTTCCCTGATCCTGGAACCCTGACCTGGCTGACTGCTCCCACTTCCTCTCAGCTCTGGTACGCTGGCCCCCCTCCCCTCAGTCCCTCCATTGTCTGCTGCCACAGTGCTGTCCTCAAGCTGTCATCTTGTGTTTCCTCCAGCGGAACCCCTGGAAGCGCTTGGCTCCAAGCTCCTAACACTGGCCTGTCTCAAAGGAAGGGACTGGATCATGATTTCCATCTCTCAGCCCCGGAGTCAGGCCCCTGCTGTTCCCCTCAAAGCTTGGGCCTCCACCTGCCCCTTTTGCCCCCGGATTTGGCTTCCCTCCCCTGCTTACTGCCAACCCTCCAGCTCCTTGGCAGTTCCCCTGCCAGCCTGTAAGCCTCCCCAACCCCCCAGAGCAGAAGTCATTCTCATCCTCACTCGGCAGGAGAGGCTCAAGAGCTCTGGCTGAGGAAAGCCAGGCCCTGGCCTTGGCCCTGGGTTAATAACCAGGGACGCCCCACCCTAGAAAGCCCCATGTACAGGGCCATGGACAAGGATGCAGTAAAAAGTCATTCCTGACCATGCAAAGTTCTGTGGGAACAAGAAGACTGAGCTGTATGATAAACTGACCACAGGCAGGGCTGCCTGGGGCCCAGTGGTCAGGAAGGTAACACCCTCCAGGGAAAGGGGAGACAGTATTGTCATCCCCCCTTCACAGATGAGGGGCCTGAGCCCTGTTAATGGGCCCCCCTCTAGCATAGGTGAAAACTTTAAGCCTGGAACCCCACGAGCCTGGAGCAAACCCTTCCTGCAGGCCACCTCCCAGGCCCATTTGGCTGCTTCTATCCAGCCAGGGCTGTAAAGGCTCTGAGCCACAGGCTGGGCCACACACGAAGTGCCTGGTGTGTCTGTCCCTGTGTCTCCTGTGTTTTGCCTTTCTGCCTCGACCTGTACCTTTCTCTCCACTGCCTCTGTTCCCGGATTTGTCTGTCTGTGACACTTTGCACCTGTCTCCTCTGTCTATCCCCTCTTGCTTTGAAGTGCCTTCACACATTCTTCTTCCTACATCTCTGTCCTCTTGGTTGTGTCTCTGAGAGTTGGGGGTGTGGTAATCAGGGGTGTGGTCCTGTGGGCATGGTTTGTGGGGGGTTCCTCCCAGACACTGCTTCCAGGATGCCCTCAGACCTTCCAGTGTCTGTGCCTTTCCAGTCTTGCCCAACCTGGGACTTCTGTGCTTGCTTCAGCAGCCCGGGAATGAGGCTCCGCCCCTGCCCGCCCTGTGCCCTTCCGGCCCCACCCCCACACACTCCCAGTCCTTGTACTGGTCTCCTGCGTGGGGGCAGGGGGCCCATGGTGAGGAGAGATAGGTGTGAAGGGTCCCAGTTTCCTCAGCAGAGCACAGTGCGTGCCTGGTCAGCTATTCAGAACAGACACAGGAACACAGAAGATGCAGACACCCCATGGGGGTTGGCCTGATGGCCCTCCTCAACACCCGCCCCCCCCCCACAACCACTCCCCCCACGCCCCTGCTGGACCCAAACATCCACAGCCTTCCTGCAGGGTGGGAAACCCCAGGAACCCCTGTGCAAGCAAGTTTTACAGCCTTTTCACTTCCCGATGGAACACCTGTGTGAGTGCAGCTGGACTTTTCGGACCAAAGGAAGCAATGCTGCTGCCCGCGGGTCTTCCTAGGTTCCTGGCCTTCCTGCCTTGCCAGCATGAACTGCCTAGTGGTCTAGCCTGGGGGACATCGTCACTCTGTTTTTTCCCCACAAGGTCATCTAGGCTTATGTGCCCTTTGTTCTGCTGTGTTAATGGAGCATCTAGGTACTAGGACATGGTGTGCTGGGGACATGGTCCCTGACATCAAGGGGCTCACACTACACTTCTGGGAACAGCAGGAAGGGCTGGAATTTCTCTCTCTTTAAAAAAAAATTAAGACTTTATTATTAGAGAGAGGGGAAGGGAGGGAGAGAGGGAGAGAAACATCAATGTGTCGTTGCCCCTCAAGTGTCCCCTACTGGGGACCTGGCCCGCAACCCAGGCATGTGCCCTGACCGGGAATCAAACTGGTGACCTTTCAGTTCTCAAGTCAGCGCTCAATCCACTGAGCCACACCAGCCAGAGCTGGAATTTTTCTGAGACCTCCAAGGGCCCCATCAGGCAGGCAGGTGCCAGTTCTCTCAGCCTGACCTAACCCACAATATCAGCATCCAGTACTTGAGGGTGTACTGGGCTCAACTGTGTCCCCACTAAAAAATATATTGAAGTCCTAGCCCCCAGTACCTGCAAGGAATGTGTCCTTATCGGAGAAAAGGGCTTTTGCAGATATCATTAAGGCATGGATCTTGAAATGAGATCATCCTGGAGGAGGGTGCGTGTTCTCATCAATGACCCAGACATGCAGGGAGGCCATGTGAACATGAAGGCAAAAGTTGGAGTGATGGGTCTCCAAGCCGAGGACTCGGAGGGTCACAGCAGCCACACACAGCTGGAAGAGGCAGCAAGGATCCTACCGACACTTCGTTTTTGGACTTCTGGCCTCCAGAACTGTGAGAGAATAATTTTCTCTTGCTTTAAGCCTCTCAGTTTGAGGTACTTTATTATGGCAGCCCTAGCAAACAATGCAGTGGGTGAGGTCCCCATTGCAAGAAGCATGCAAGCAGAGGGTAAATGGGTAGGGGCATTGTAGGGGAGGGGCAGTCCTGGGGACTCATTGCATCCATCCAGCCATTCCATCCATCCATAATTCAAAATAAGCAGAGAAAACAGTCATGACACAGCACCTGTTGCTGGGGCACTTCTATCCACCCATGCAGGGTAGGACCTCCTCTAATCCTCACCTGCTCCTCGGAGGGCAGCTTAACCCTGCAGATAGTAAGGCCCGGAGAGGGCAAGTCCTTGCCCGGAGTCACACGCTGCTGTGTGGAATTGCTGGGAGAGCCCAGGTGTCCCGCTGCCCTCTCCAGCCCCACCCCTCTCAGGGGGTCTTCATGTCCACCAGGTTTGTGGCTTTAAACAGAGAATGGTGCCGTAACAGTATATACATTCCGGCCCCTAGCATCAGGCAAAAAAAAAAAAAAAAGACTGGAGGGCAGGTTGGCACCCTTCCTCCACCCCCCAGACTCTGATTTGAGAGGACCAGGACAGGCAGGGCCCTTGCCTCCAATGGAGGGTGCTTAGGCGCCTGCCCAGGGACCCCCAGGCAGGCCCTCCCCAGGATGGCCTTCAAACCCCATTCAAAGCTTTGCAAGATCTGGTTCCAAACCCTCTCCTTTTCGGGATAACAAAGGCACCCCCCAGCACCTCTCTTCCCAGCCAGCAGCTTGAGTGGGTGGGGTGCAAATGGGCTCCTGGGGCCTCCTTAAATAAAGCTTCCTAGGGTGCACTGCTCTTTAACGTTTCCAAGGCATTTTCACCCCCTCCATCTCAGACATGTTAGCTTGAATTTTTGTTCAGAAATACACAGAGAAGCCCAAACACAGGGTGGGGCAAAAGTAGGTTCATGGTTGTTACTATGGAAAATAATACAATAATTAATAAGTAATAAAAAGAAACTGTGTTTTGAATACTCACTACTCTAAATCCACTTTTGCCCCACCCCGACGAAACCTGGAGATGCTCGCTAACCCCAACTCCCCAAGTCTCCCCAGGACTTCCCCCCACCATGCAGTTTGAGGCAGACACTGCTGTTCACCTGATCTTGATCATCTTAGGTAAAAAATGAAACCAACCTCATGTCCGCTGATGGGACAGGAGCACTGCGCTGCAGCATGTGATGCGTGAGCCCCGCGCCAGGTACCGGGTCACCAGGTCCAGATAGCGAGAGCATACAGGTGTAATCAGAGAGGCAAGCTCCAAGAATCCTCAGCAGCCCTGGCTGGCGTGGCTCAGTGGATTGAGTGCCAACGTGCCGGCGAACCGAAGGGTTGCTGATTGATTCCCAGTCAGGGCAGTGCCTGGGCTCTTGCCCAGGTCCCCAGTAGGGGGCGTGCAAGAGGCAATTGATGTTTCCCTCTCCCTTTCCCTTTGCCTCTCTAAAGATAAATAAATAAACATCTTAAACAAACAACAACAACAAAGAATACTCAGGAAAAGCCCTTTCACAAAAGCTTCCAGGATGTTACACAGGCAGGATCTGTCTGCAGCCCCAGGTGCATAGCCTGGGGCGAGGGGGGCAGTCCTCCTGGGTGGGGGAAGGAGGAAAACAGAATAGGGTGACAATTAGGGTGGCAAGGGTCTAGAGCAAGGGGTGGGCTTCATCTGCCCTGGTTTGGGGAGGAGGGGACAGTCCGTGGGGACCAGAAGGGAGGGGAGGAGGAAGCGGTAGCTGGGCACTTCCCAAGGAGGAAGCGATGCTGGATTTTCCCCAGGTGTGGCCAGAGGTATAAAGGGTGCTGACAGCCAGCTGGCCAGGTCTGCCACCTGGTACACCCCAGAACCACAGCCAAGTATGCTTGGGACTGCCGCCAGGCACACACCAGCCACTCTGAGCCCAGCTGCTGCCACTGAAATGGTGAGCCGCCTCTCCCCACGCCCCCACCTAGACAGTGCCATCTGGCCCAGAAGGATTGGCAGTTCCCTGAGCCCTGAGCTAATGATGTTGGGATGGGGTCCAGGAAGTCCCCCCAAATCTTGGGGCAGGAGGGAACCAGGACTCAGGAACTCTGGTTCACTGGGGAGCTTGGGCTGAGGGGCTAGCCCCTCTGGGCCTCAGTTTCCCCAACTGTAAGAGCAGGCTATTTCCCATCTTTACACAGGGAACAGGGCAAGCTGGGGTGGCAGCAAGGTGCCCCCTTCACCGGGCATACCCTGACCACCCACTGCCTGTTCCACCAGCTCCTCCCTGGCCTTCTGCTTCTGCTCTGGCTGTCGGCCAGCCTGGCTCTCCATAGCCCCCCACTCTGGGGAGGCCCCCACATCCACACCCATGGGACCCCACGCTGCTACTCAGCCGAGGAGCTGCCCCTGGGCCAGGCCCCGGCGCACCTGCTGGCTCGAGCTGCCAAGTGGGAGCACACTTTGCCGGTAGCCCTGGTGTCCAGCCTGGAAGCAGTGGGCCACAGGAAGCCGCACAAAGGGCCCCCAGCTGGAACCCAGTGCCCGGTGCTGCAGCCTGAAGAGGTATTGGAAGCCGACATCCACCAGCGCTCCATCTCTCCCTGGAGATACCGGTGAGGGCTGGGGGGCTCCCCAGGCACTGGGATCCTCCTGTGTGGCACTGGGCTGCTCCCTCCCTTCTCTAGGGACTGGATTCCTGAAGAGCTCTCCCAGCCTCAGTGTTTTCACTAGTTAAATGGGATAGGCATCCTGACCTCCATCCAGCCACGGCCCTGTCCCGGGGGTGGGGGTGGGGACCCATCAAGTGAGCTCCTCCTTGCCACTGTTGTCTTGAGATCTCAGCCCAGACCTTGGGTACCAGGGTCTCCTGGGAAAATTCTGGGACCCCCCACTTGAGCCCCTGCAGGTGATGGGCTGGGCCAAAAGGGAGGTAGGGCGGCTCATGGAAGCCACCTACCCTAGCTTCTGTGCTCTGAGAGAGCACTGGAGTCATGGGAAATCATCACTTACTGAGCGCTGACTGAATACCTGCTGCCCTCTGGGCTCCGTGCAGCCTGATGCCTCAGCTCTCAGGCCAGGAGCGCCCCAGAGCACATGGGGCGGCCACGGGGTGCAGACAGGGAAGAAGGAACACACCTGCTGAGGCTCTCCGCAGTGCCTCACCACTCTTCTCCTGCAGCGTGGACACAGACGAGAACCGTTACCCGCAGAAGCTGGCCTTCGCCGAGTGCCTGTGCAGGGGCTGCATCAGCACCAGGACCGGCCGGGAGACAGCAGCGCTCAACTCCGTCCCGCTGTACCAGAGCCTGCTGGTGCTGCGCAGACAGCCCTGCTCCCGGGACGCAACAGGGGTGCCCATGCCCGGGGCCTTTGAATTCCACGTCGAGTCCATCCAAGTGCCCATCGGCTGCACCTGCGTCCTGCCCAGGGTGGTACTGTGACCGCTTGCCTCAGCTGTCCCCACTGCTGTGCTGTGGGCAGGGATGGCCTCCCAGACTGGACAGTGGGGCTCTCTCTGCAGAGAGGGCCCCTCCTATTTATGTGTATTTATTGGTTATTTATATGCCCTGGGTGACCCTGCTTCCCCTACCCAGGGTCCCCGGGCAGGTACCAGGGCTCCAGGCCTCTAGTCTGGGGAAGAATGGTGGAGACTGGGCGCTCAGCGGATGGGCCAGGTGATCCTGCCCTGGTCAGCCCCCTCTCGGCCCTCAGTTACCCTTCCACACAAACAGTGGGCTAGAAGGAACTTACTGTTCTCTAGAACTTTTCGAAATAGAAACAGGAAAGGTGTTCTGATGGCCCCACTTGGTGGTCCCACGGGGATCCCCCACGCTCCCTCTTGCCATCTCCTCTGCATTCCTAAAACAATTATTTATTGTAACTGTAAATACGTGTCATTAAATTGATAAATACCCCAAGGGCACAGCATGGATGTCACAGATACAGGGGTGAAGACACCCTCCTCACCCTCACCCCTGCCTGGCCCTCGCCCCCAGCTGGCCCTGTGAGAGCAGCCACAGGCCCACGTTCACCAGAAAGGCCTACGCGTGAACCCCGAGCACGCGCAGGGTGGAGCATGCGCTTGAACAGGGTGGAGCGCAGGTGTGCCCTGCTGGGCCCTGTGGTTTTCGCCTGATGATGCCTCCTGTCGATGGCACTGGGGCCCGGGCATGGGCCACGTCCCCACAGCCCGGCTGCGATGAAGAGGGGCCCTCCTCTACCCACCAGCCCAGGGTGTGGCCAGACCTACACTGACAGTGCGCACCCTCTCCATCCTTGGGAAATACCTCTCCGTGCCCTCAGGGACAGACATCTCTGAGGGTCACTCCCAGGCGGTATCAGCTCAGGGCGCCTGCGAAGTCTGGATGAGTGCCATCACCTTCAGCTGTCTGAGCCTTGCTCCCCCAGCCCAGCAAAGGCCCGGGAGCTCCGAAGTCCATCCCATGGCCCCAACGTCCCCTTGGGCTTCTAGGTCACCACCACAGGTGACCTGCTAGTCCAGGGGTAACCAAGCTGGCCAGCATCCCCAGAACAGATGCCCCACTGGCCAACTGACGCCAGGCCTGTGCTCTCACTGCAGAAGTCCTAAATCTGCATCTTCCAGCATGGAATTGTTGGGGGCATTCGTTAAGGGGCCCTGGAGTGCATGGCCTCAGTGGCTGTGGAAGGGACCCTGGGGTAGCTCTGGCTCAACCGCGACCCCTCACACAGGCCCAGCCAAATCTGAGGTTGACATGCATGACACCGTGGGGTTTGCAAGGCCCTTATCAGCACCTCCTTGCCTGACCAGTAGTTTTCACCCACTGAATAATGCCTACTGTGTGCAAGTACCAGGCAGGGGGGAGGGGCGACCTTGGTCTTGAGCCTGGAAGGACCATGGGATCAGCGCATATTTGCTGACTGTCTACGTGCCTGGTGCTGGGAATAGAGCAGTGGACAAAACGGACAGATCTCTGCTGCTCACATGCAGGGTGACTGATACCTGCCTGGTACAAGTAGCGAAGTGCTCGGTTAGGGCTGGTGAAGGAATTAAGGACAGTGATGCAGGGAAGGCAGAGGGGCTGCAATTTCAGAGGTCACATGGCCATGGAGGTCACCTGAGCAAAGGCCTGGCTGGCCAGCTAGGGACCTGTGTTCCCGGCGGAGGGGACAGACAGCCTGTGCAAAGGCCCTGAGAAGGCAGCGTGCTTGTGTCTGAGGGTTGGGGGGGCCTGTCGGCTGGAGTGGAGGGAGCAGCGGGTAACTGCGGGGCCAGGGTGCACAGAGTGTCGTCCTGGACTGCGGGAGTCTGAGGGTGTGAGTGGGTGCCAGGTGGGTCAACCACAGTGCTGGAAATGGCCTGCAGGGGACAGGGCAGAGCAGGGAGGTGACAAGTAGATTTGTAAGACAGAACCCCGATGGATGGGGCATGGGGTTGCATTGCCGGCAGTCTTATTGTCCTTCTGGGAGGCTGGAGTGGCCGTGTCCTGAGCCAGGGCTGCCGGTGCTGAGTTGGCCCTGGAACGTTAGAGGGCCCCAGGTCTGAGAGCAGGATTTGCTGAGAGCTGGTGGGGCTTTTCCAGACTCTGAGGGAGCAGGTGGCTGGGGAGAGCCCACCAAGGAGGCTTCCCAGGCGGGGATGTGAGCTGAAGCCAGGCAAAGTGGGGGGGGCCACGGGGCTCTCCACTAGGGAGCAAAAGACAGTACCTAGAAGGGCCATGTCTGGCCCCCTCCTGGACAGAGAGGAGAGAAGAGAGAAAGAGAGAGAGAGATGTTTGGTACGTGTATTTGCAGCCTCAGCACTGGAGAGGCAAGGGCAGGCCTGAAGCCCCCCACAGCTGGTCTGGCTGGCCTGGGTGACACCAAGGTGAAGGCCAGCTGGGCTCCCTGGGGCCTCCCCTTGCTCACCCGCATTCCTGCTGCACTCAGCTGCCTGGGTGGGAGTATGGGGCTCCACAAGGTGAGTCTGGCAGGTCCAGGAAAGCTGGTGGGGGGATACTCCCTCCTCCCAGGCCTGGGGACTTCATTTCTAGAGTAGAAACTCAAATACTTGGAATTCCAGATACTTTATTTCATGGAGTAGAAAAGATGCTGTGATTTCAGGTGCCATGGAGAAAGATGACAGGCTTCTGGGAATGACAGCAGAAGAGGGCCTGTGGTTCTGCCAAGCAGACAAGGGGGTGCTCTTGGGGTCTGGATGGTGCTCCCCAAAAAGCTACACAAGACGGCAGCCACTCAGGGAGCAGTTTGAGGCACTGGTCACACAACCTCATCGGTCACTGGGACAGGGTTTTCCTGGGGACCGCTGGGGATCCTTGCTGTTGCTGCCTCCTCTTCCTGCTCACTGGGCTTCTTGCGGGCCTCGGCTGGGGGCCGGGGCGGGGGGTTGCTAGGTGGTTGCTTGATGGTACCCCCGACCTGCGGCCTTTCCTTAGGCTTGGGCTCGATGGGAGTCCATTGCTCACCACGGATGGCCGCCTGCCCAAAACAGAGGGGCTGGGCTCTGGGGCCTCCAGGGCCCACCCCCAGCCTGGCCCCACCCCTGCACTCCCACACCCCTACCAGGGGATAGAGCAGAACTCAGACTGAGTCCCATTAGACCTGAAGGGGCTGTGGCTCAGAGGTTCAGAGCTGGCTGGAGGCTCTGCCTGACCCCAAACTGGGATTATTCCACCATGTCAAGAGGGACCCTGCAAGCAGGAGGGGCGTGGACTCCCTGTGTTTCTGAAAGATCCCCTGGAAGCCACTTCCAGGTGCACGCTCCCAGACTCCCCCCAGGAGCAGGACAGGGAGGCCAGGCCAGCGCGGCCATCACGGTGAGTCAAGAGGCCAGCAGCACACAGGGTGGGAGAGACCCAGGAGGATGGATAGCCATGGAGGGCAGGGTCCCACTCAGCCTGGACCCACCCTGGCCTGGAGCCTCCTCCCCAAGGGCACCCAGGCCTGCTGGGGATTGAACAGTGTGTACCAGGGAACTTGCTGAAATGCAGTCACCCCCGTCCCCATCTCTTGAGGAAGGACACTGGTTCCTGACCTTGGCTCGGCCTGCAGGTGGCTGCAGGGACCAAGGTGTCAAGCATCAGCAGGGCTAACCACATGACACCACTCACCAGCAGATAGATGCCACTTGCTATGGCCAAGCAGGCTGTGCCCAGGATGGTGGCAAGCAGGAAGCCAGCTGGTACCGACAGCCTGGGGAGGGGGGAGGGGAGAGGAGTGGGAGGATGGGAGGCTCAGAAGAGCAGTCAGAGGGGGTCTGCAGGGGCTCCAGGTCTTAGGCAGAGGCTGTAAGATCTTAGTACAAAACAGACCGTGAGTGTGCTGTCCCCAGGACAGTGGACAGAGGGGACACCTGGTCCTGCCAAGGCTGGGCTTTTAAATTTGGGTCCCTGGAGCTGTCCTCTGCCTTGACTTGTACCCTAACTACCTTGGGACCCTTGATCCTGGCCCCACCCCATGCTGGGGGAAAGGCCCATTCAGCTACAAAGACAGGAGGGTGTGCTGGCCTCTCGGCAGTCACCACCAGGTACGTGCGTGAGGCAGCAGACTGCTCAGCTGCACCCCGTCACTAAGGTTTGGGGTGAATTGTTAGGAGGAGAAGATGGATACAGGTTTGGGGGTTCTCCGGCAAAGCCTGGGGGGCCTGGGTTTTGCTTGGGAAAACAGCTGGGCTGAGAGGGACCTGATTTGCCCCCAGCGCTCCCGTCCAGGCTGCCAGGCCCGTGGGGAGGAGCTACTCAGGGCCCTCCTGGGCCCCAGTGGGCGGGACTCACCCCAGGTGCAGGAAGGCCCGGAAGTAGTAATTCCTGGAGAGGGGCCCGAACAACTTCAGCACTTTCGTCATGTACTTCTGTCCGCTGGGCCAAGTGAGGAGGGAGGGAAGACAGATTGGGTCCTACTCGGCAACCCCACACCCACCCTGCCCCGGAGCACTCCGGCGTCTTTCCTTTCAAGGACCTGGAGCTTCGGAGGGACAGGACCAGCTCCTGCAGGACCCCTGGCTGAGTGTCCCACCCTTGCGGGTTCGACCAGCCCCTGGGTTGAACCGAGGGCAGGTGGGGACTGACCATCTCTCCATGGTGGAGCCCTTCTTCCTCTTCCCGCGGGGGTACTCCAGCAGGCAGACAAACACTCCTGCTGCACTGAAGCTGCGGTTAAGGAACAGCCCAGCCCAGCCTGAGGGGCACAACGAGCCCTGCTGCTGGGAAACAGACAGATGCAAGTGCCGCCTGGAGCCACGCAGTGAGGGGACAGGCAGGTGGGATCCCACAGGTCTGGCTGCTTTGCTGCCCATCCTGCACCCTCCCTCTCCCTCGCCTGTCTTGGGTTTCAGAGGGCCGGGAACAGCCAGGCAACAGGGCAACTGATGAAAGAGGGTTCCGAGAGGATCCCTGGGGGTGTGGCACCCCCCGTCCCCCCACCAGGCACCAGACGAGCCACTTCCCCGCTGAGCCTTGGCTTCCAAAACTGCAGCTGAGCCTACCCTACCGAGTTTAAAGGGCCCAGGGATGTGAGCAGCACTGTGGAAACTGTAAAGTGCCGTGCCACTGAGGCAGTGGCATTTCCGTCCCCAGGCCACTAGCATTGCCCCAGCAGCGCCACCCACCCCGCTGGGTCTACGGTGGGAGGATACATGGAGTAGGCACCAAAGTACCACAGGGTGAACTGGCCGGCAGTGGCCACGATGCCGCCTGTGATGAGGACTGTGGGCAAAAGAAAAGTGGGTTAGTAGGAGCCCCTGACCGTGGGAAAGACTTGCCTCCACCCCCTCCCTGCAGGGCTGGGATCCACAGGGGGCTCTGACCACCTCCCATCGTGCTCCCCTCTTCCCCAGCTGGGCCAGCAGACCACCACAAAGCTGCCCTTGAGTCCACCAACCCTTTTGCCCAGGAGGGGGACCCAGGCGGCCCAGCGCCTGCAGATAAGGCAGGATGCCTTCCCCGAGGAAGCGGCACGTGACTGGGGAAGGGGCTGAAGCTGGGGAGCTGGGCCTGTGTCCCCGGAGCTGCGGACGGACGGGGAGGCTGCCTCGGCGCAGCCCTGGGCAGGAGCCTGGACACTCACTCCTGAGCTCTCTGACCCCGTCATTTCGAGTTTTTGCATTTAAAGACCACGCTGTTGACTGTGGACTTTGTGTCGGCTCCAGGGACAGCCTCTCCTCCTTGCATGGTTCCTGTTTGCCCCGGTCCTGTGTTTCCCCCCATTCCAGTTTGTCTGATGTTGGCATCCCTAGCCCCCCTTTGGCTTGGATTTGTCCGCTGTTCCATCCCTTTAATTTCGGCTCTGTGTGGTCCCGCTGGATCTTTTCTCCCCAGACATTTTTTATTGTGGTAAAATGTACATAAAATTTTCCATTTTAGCCGTCTTAAAGTGAACAGTCCCGTGGCATTAAGTGCATTCACATTGTTGTGCACCCACCCCCAGAATTTCTAGCAATTTCTTGAGGTATAATTATTACGTACAATAAAATAAAAGCGTAAGCGTGGCGACTTTTCACACACGCACGACCTCCACCCCAGTGAAGAGCCCCACCTTCCCAGAAAGCCCCCCGGCGCCGCCGTCTCGTCTGCTCTGGAACCCTGGATGCGCTCAACCAAAGGCTGTCTAGGCCGTTCGAGTGGTTTGGGCGGGTCACTAGCTCATTCTTTTCGTGAAGTTTTCTATTGTGTGAATCAACCACAATTTAACCATCCTTCCGTCTTTGGGAAATGTGATTGCTTCCAATTTCAGGCTATTACAAACAGGCTGATGTAACCAAATTTTTAATATTTTAACCAATCTGACAGTGAATTTAACAGATTTTATCGGCTGTGATTACAGGTAATTGGAACTTATTTTGTTTTCTCTTTAACAAGTGCTTTTGTTGTTCATCCTGCTGGCTTGATTAAACTTTAATTTTAAAATTCCTTTTCCTGAGCCTCAAGTGGACTTCAAAATGTTTAACTTCAATCTCACCCTCCAAATTACCCATTATCATTAATTATTTACAGTCAATACTTAGTCACCAATGTCTTCATTCCTGCATCCCCTTCCTTTCTTCTGTGTTTACTTTCTCTCTTGCTGAAGTACATCCTTTAGCAGTCCTTTCTGTGAGGTTCTGTTAGCAGCAACTCTCTGGATACCTGAAAATGCCCTCATTCTGGAATAATAGTTTATTTGGATACTAAATTCATGTTTTTGTCTCAACATTAAAGATATTATCCCATCGTCTTTGGGCGTCTATTATTGATGAGAAGTCTGTAATCAGTCTGATACTAATTCACTTTATTAACTGGTAAATTTGAAGATTTCCTTTAATGGTCTGTATTTTCATTACAATGTGTCTCAGGAGGAAATTAAACAAATGCCTTTATTCCGTAAAAATCTTTGCTTCCTCCTGCAATTTTGGAATTTCCCTTTTACGTTGCCTCTTTTCATGCTACTGATTCTTCCCTCTGGAAAGGCCATCATGCAGACGTGGGGCCATGGTCACGACTCGGCTTCTCTCGGCCACATTTGCGGCTTCCTCAGACCCACCTTCCACGGCACCAATTCTCTCTTCATCTCTATATTGTGCTTAATTCCATTAACCTTCAGTGACCTTACATTTTATTTCTAGACATCCTACATTAGTCACTTTTGCACTGCCCTGTATAATTTTCTATTCCTTTATCTCCTTGAACAATTTTAAACATACCTTCACGTTTGTGCCCCTATTGTCAAGTCTCTGCCTAATGGCACCCGTAGCTCTGTTGCTAAGGAGGCACGTTCTCCTGTCTGGTCTCTACTTCCTCAAATGGCGGGTATGTTCGTGAGCTGCGCCCAGCAGGGCCTGTCTGTCTTCCTGTGGCAGTCTGTGTGCCCGGCTGAGGAACTGCCCTGACAGAACAGTTTCACATTTGCCTCTGCTTGGGGCCTATGGGCTTCTCCAGTCCTGGATCCAGTTTACCTGAACGTCTTGGTTGTTGGTCCTTGTAGCACAGGGTAGGATTCAGCCCTCACCCCATGCACAGCACAGGCCTGAGTTTCTGGAGGTTCTGTCTTGTTCGTGACTTTCTTCATCCAGGCTCTAACGGCAAATGACAAGCTTCCTTGGAAGTTTTCCAGTCGGTTTCTTGTACAGGCAGCCTTGCCTGGCTCCGATCTGAGGCATGCAGCTCCATTTCAGCCTTTTTTTTTTTTTTTTTTTTTTTTTTTACGAGGCCCCGAAATCCCACTGGGTAAAAGCCTGAGCCCCTGTTGGTCCCACTTCCCCAGATGCCCCTTCCTTCTGCCCTAGCCCCACTTCCTTGGAACCTCACTGTGCTTTTATGGCCAGATTTCCTATTCTTGGAGTTAAGCTCAGCTATGCAATTACTCTTCAGTTTGCTCACTAGCACTCCTGTGAGTTGGGAGGGAAGGGTACTCTCCCTGTGTGTCCAGTCAGCATGCGTCCGCTCATCTTGGGGGTGTAATTTTCCCAGGCTGAGCAAAGACACCACTGGCTGGCCAGGGAGGCATGAGGGCTGGCAGCCCCACTGTGTAGTGGGTCTCTCACAGGTGCAGGGAACGAGACAGGTAAGGCCCCTGTTCTCATGGCGCTTACGGTCCAGGAGAGAACAGAAATAAACATCAGAGAGTGGGGAACTAGAACAAGGGACTGTGACAGAGACGAATGGAGGAGCCAGTCATGGAAGCCTCAGACAGGGCCATTGCTTCCGCAAAGGCCCTGGCGTGTTCCCGGGAGATCTGGGAACAGAAAGGAGGCCTGTGCAGGGAGGGGGGGGGGCAGGGGCACAGCAGTCAGAATCTAGCTTTTACGCTTCACAGTGGGATCCACTGCAGTGTTTCCGACAGGAGGTGACATGCTCTGATTAGATGGGGTTTTCTATAACAAAAAGGAAGCCTGTCGGATGCACCTGCCAGTAGGGTCCAGCTAGTCCCGGGCAGTCCCAGGTGGCTGCAGTTTATTCTGAGTCAGTAAAAAAAATCAGCAAGAGGGGAACTCAGAGCGGGAAGGGCCCTAGAAAACCTTCCAACAAGCTGCCTCACTTCGTGGGGCGGGGAACGAGGCCAGAGCTCGAAGTTCTCTAGGACTCGACTTCGCTGTCTGTGAAGTGGATTAAGAACCGCACCGGCCTCACAGCACTGTGAACGTTAGCTACGGCAAGGAAGGGACAACCTGCACACAGTGGGCATGCCATGAACAGGACACGGGGAGTGCCACGTCTGCACCCCCCGGGACTAGACCCTAGGCTTCTCACAGAGCTGCCGGTTTGGTGTCCTCTGTCACCTTCTGCTTCCCCGGGGTGGGACAGGGGTTTGGGAGCTATTGGCAGGCTGGCCTTCAGCAGTCTAAGGCCTTACAACTAGGCACGGGGACAGCCTGCAGTCAGCTCTGGGGACAAGTGAGAAGGACCTTGTGCACTGGGGGGTGACCTGCCTCAACACAGAACAGACCACTGGGTCTCATGCCCCAAGCTGCCCACCTCAAAATGTGACCTTACAGTTCAAGGCCAGAGGGACTTCCTCTACATCTACTTCCCTCCCTCCCACGGCTTCACCAGGCTCCTCCAGCCCCCCAGGGCCAGGGATGCCTCAGGCTGGGTCTCACGGGGAATGGTAGTGGGCTGGGACCCTCCTCATCACCGCATTCTCCACAGTCTTCCCACCCACACACTCCCACTGGGTACATGTCCTTCCTGGGAGTGGCAGATCCCTGGAGGTGGGCAGAGCTTCTGGGCTACTTCCTCTTGCCTAAGCCCCTCCTGGGCACAGACTCAGCCGCCCCTCCTGAGCGGTTCCCCTTCCCAGTACAGCACAGGGGTGCAGACCGCACTGTGCCTTCCCTAGGGCTCCCAGCACAGGTTCAGGGTGACCGGGGGCCTGTCATCCTTCCCCAGAAGCAGTCTCTGGAAGCGGAGATAGGAGGGGTCCCTGTGAGCGGTTTTAGATGTCCCGTGAAAGCCCAGGGCTGGGGAGGGAGCCCCTGGCGACCCCTGGGCAGAAGCTCACTCCAGGGTGGGAGGGGCGGTGGGGGCAGGGGGTCCCGCCCAGGTTTCCCAATCCTGGAGAATAGTGGCTGGTTGGAAACCACCCTGGACGACAGCCTCTTCCACCCTAGCCGCAACTTCCTCTATGGGTAGTTGGTCTGGGCAGGTTGGAGGGGTGAAGAGAGGGCAGCAGAGGGGGGAGGGGACGAGGCAGACGAATCTGCAGGGGTGTCTCAGGACAACCTCTGCAGCCCGAGGTCTCCCACTGCCCGGCCGCCCCCAACCCCAGCCTGCTCCAGGTACATCTCCCCGCCCCGCAGCTGCAGGTCTCCGCAGGACTCTTGGGGACCCCCATCTCCGGGCTTCAGCTCACACCTCCCGGCCCGCAGCCTGGAGCCTCTGACCCTTCAGGACTCTGGATCCTCGCCCTGTTTCCAGCCCACCCCATCCCTCGCTGCACCCTGGGGTCCCAGTTGCTCCAGCCCGCCGCCTTGGGTCGCTGATTCCCCATGCCCCCATCACCAGCCCACCCCGTCCCGTCCCGGACCCCGCGCCGAACTTCGGCGCACTTACTCAGGCCGGACGCCAGCGCCTGCTCGTTGGCCCACATGGCCCATTCGATCTGCCCCATGTTGGCGGCTGGCTCGGCTGGGACACTGAACTCTGTGCGACCGCCACTTCCCAGCCCGTAGTTCCGGCACCACCTCCCGCCCCCTAACTTCCTCGGGTCTGCCCACCCGCAGCCCCGCCCCGCCCGGCGGAATAGCTTTGCCTCTCGGTTCCGGCCCCACCCCCTGGAGAGAGGACCGGTGGGAACCCAAGACTGAGGTCAACGGGGTCTTCAGGAGGCCTGCCCGGCCCCCCACACCATCTTGGCTTGTGCGTCCGAGGGCCCCTTGCCTCACCACCTCCAGCACCCGCTGGCGAACCACAGGGCCCCACCCACTTGGATACCAGCTTGATGCCAGGCGCCTGTCCTGCCAGCCCCGCCCCGGGCCAACCTGAAGCGTCTTAAGCATCTCACTGGGGGAACCCAGCGAGGCAGACAACTGCTT
Organism: Glossophaga mutica; assembly: GCA_039655065.1. Classification (NCBI taxonomy): domain Eukaryota; kingdom Metazoa; phylum Chordata; class Mammalia; order Chiroptera; family Phyllostomidae; genus Glossophaga; species Glossophaga mutica. The sequence continues at coordinate 31,538,722 of CM077315.1, forward strand.
CTGTGGGCAGAGTACCCCCAGGACCCTGAGCTCCTTACAGGCGCCAACATGGGCTTCTTCAGAAGAGGTGAGCAGGCCAGGGTCCTAGAAGGGTTTAAAGGCTCAGAGCCTTCGCCATGCCCACTGGGGAGTTCCCCTCCAGGGAGAAGGGCCTCAGACAAGAGCCTCTGAGCCTTGGGGGACTCCTCCATGGAAGTCAATGCCTGCTCCTGAGACAGTGGCAGCCCAACTCTGTCATCCAGCCCTGGGCTAGCCAGCTGTGGTGGGCAGCCCTCTGGTCACAGGACTCTTAGGGGAGGGGGGGAAGGTGTGCATGCAGAGCTGGGAAAACCTGGAATGTAGGAATGCTAGTTCCTGTCTCGTCATCTCCTCCTTCTGCCCACCCCCTTACAGGCCAGCAGCAGCATCTGGCCCTCCCAGGGGAAAGTGGGGAAGAGTGCATTGATCTGCACGCTAATGGGAAATTCATGTAACAGCCATTCCTGGGTTCCAGAAACCCTAAGCTTCTGGGATGAGAACCGTCCTAAACCGGTGCTCCTTCCTGCACACATGCTTCCCACTGTGGGCTGGAGATGTAAAACCAGACCAAAACCATGCCCCACACCCATCAAAGTCCTGGTGACGCTGTCAGCCACCTAGTGTGGCCCATGGCCACCGGTGAGGCTGTGTGCTGAACACCCCACCGCAGGGCTGGGCAACTGAAGGGGCACTTTGGGTCAGAAGGCAGCTTCTTCAGGAGCAAGTCAGCGAATGGGCAAGTTCCAGGTTCCCCCGTCCTGCAGGAAGCAGCGCGTGGCCAGGGCCTCCCCACCTCCAGATGGCTACTGCCTGCTGCCCACACAGCCACACTGGTTCCGCGGAAGCACGCCAGGCCGTCAGCAACTCTGGTTTTATTCCCGGTGGCCAGGTGATGGGGCTCCTGTGTGACAATGCATCCGGGGCTGCTCTCCCACCTCCCACTGGAGACATACTCCTGGTCTTTTTACGAAGAAACGTGCTATCCACACCCAGCGGACAGAGGTCGGCAGAGGAGCTAGAATGACTGTCATGCTCTGAGGGATCCTGAGCCTGCCGCAGTTGTCCCCTGAACAGTGACCGGTCGTCCAATCCCAAAGCGGGACGCTGATGCCCCATCATCTCAGGTGGAGGAGGTCCTGTTTAGGCAGTGGGAGTGGCCCCAGATCTCAGGGTCAGAGATCCTTCATGGGGGACACAGTAGCCGCTCACACCTACTGCTGGATCTACCAGGTCCCATGTCACCTGAGCCCTCATCTCGGCACAACACTGGTGGGGGCGCTGAGGCACTTGGTGGGGGGCCTGCTCCTGGCTACCTGGAGGCCTGCAGGTTGTCACCCCACTGCCCACACTCAGCCAGAGCGCAATTCCCGGCCTGGGGCCAGGTGCCTACCCGCTAGTCCCAACAAGCATGGCACAGCTGCCGTTACACACTGCACCCCATTCCCAGCAAAGCAGTCCCTTCTCCAAGTGGCAGCCAGGCTTCCCGTCAAGGAGGTATCAAGCCACTGGCTTTGGCAAGCCATCAGGGCCCAGGAGGTGAGCATGAGGCTGGTCCAGCATTTGAGGCCCAGGCCCCACCTGGCAGGAAAAGAAATCAATGTCAAATTGGGGTGACAGGTATACCCCTGCCCTCACAGGGAAACTGACCACCGTGTGACAATGTCCTGGCTCTGTGCCAAGCCCCCTTAGGCAGAGCCGTGTGGTCCTGGCCTCCATTACCCAGACTTGTGTGAAGGGTAGAGACCGGGGCCTGGGCACAGGATATCATGAGGACTTGGAATCAGGTGACCTGAGTGAAACCCTGGCTCAGCCACTCTGAGCAATGATCCTGATCTGCTTCCAGTGGGCGAGGCTTGAGGGTTCCCAGGATCCCTAAGTCTCCATTCCCAGCCCCTCCCTCTCCCCTCATTGGGAACGTGGCCCCACGAGTCAGTGTGTCCTGAAATGTCCACACTGAGACCAGTGGCCCCACAAGTCACAACATGTCCTGAAATGTCCACTTCAAGACCAAGTGAAACAAACCAGTGGAGCGGATGCCTCAAAAATGGAAGAATGGTGCTCCTCCTACTTTTGCTGTCATTCTTAACAACTTGGTTTCCCACCCCAGATGGAGCAGGGGTGAAGGGAACCCCTTCATCTGGTGGACACACCGGTCTAAGCCTGTGAAGCTTGTGTGCTGGATGGGTACTACCCCAGGGGTGCAGGGCCCCAGAGGCCCCAGACCCTGGGCTGAGGGCTGGTGTCAGGACTCACCTGAGTGGCGATGATGTATTTGATGCTGCTGGGAGTGGGATCCATGCCCAGTGCAGCTTTGAGCTCATCTGAGAGCAGGGCTGGCCTCACAGGCAGCCCCTTCAGAAACCTGGGGAAAGGAAGGCGGGAGTGTGCTGTATGCCCATCAACGGGAACTGTGCAGGATGTGCAGACCAGACCTGAAGGGGGTGACTACCCATGGGAATAGGGCTTCTTTTAGGGTGACAAACAATTCTGGAACCAGACAGAACTGCAGGTTGCACAACAATGAATGTACTTAATGCTGCTGAACTGTACACTTCCAAGTGTTTTTGACCATCCACACAAAAAACTGAGCAGGAATGACCAAAGGCCAAGCTGGGGTCACTGTGAAGAGTTGGTTTCAGGAAACCTCCCTGAGACTGGGGTTCATCCATGGCCCATGGCTATCTGTAGGAGACTGTTCTGCGTGGTGTGGGCCCAGCTCCCACTCGGAGATGCACAGGACCCACGCCCATGAATAGGTTCTCCATGGGGAATCAGGCTTGCATTTGTACCTAAGCTGCTTTGAGTTTTGCTTTTGCTAAAAAACTCCCTCACCCTGGATTGGGACAGCGAGCGCTTATTGTAACGTCCTGAAATCCATGCTAAATCTTCCTAGGATGAGTGTAACCAGTTCAACCACTTTTCTCTTTTTCATTTGCAAATATCCTTCTTCTGTGATGTGATTAGTGGCATTGGCTCCTTTGTTGTCTGTAAAAGGTAATCACCTGAAGTGAACCTGTGTACAGTGAGTGAGGACCATCATGCAATGTGACCAGAAATAAAATAAAGGCCTGTCATGGCGGAGGCCATGGGGTTTTGCTCCCCTTGGGAGAAAAGCCATGCTGTCCTTTTTCCTCCGCGGACTCGGTAGTCTGTGTGAACGTTTTATTTCATTCATAATGACGCGGACACTGTGGGCCAGTGTCTGCATCAGCTATCGCTCTGCCTGTCCAGTGGGATAACAAGAAGAAATGCCTCAGTTCAAGCACGAGTCCACCACCGTGTTCCTCTGCACACCACCCACTGCGGTGACAAGGGCAGTGGGAACAGAGCTTCTGATGAGGGGACCACCAGCCTCCAAGGCTATCGTGGCTGTCCCACTTGGTGAGGAAGTGAGCATTCTGGCCTCCCACCCACTAGCCACCAGTACTGCCCGTATTACAGTGCTGCCCCAAACACAGAAACAGGTAAAACCACCCCCTACTGCCAGCAGCCCTAGCAGGAGGGTGTCTGCATTTGGAAAGGACCATTAAAACAACTGGTAGGAAACATCCAAATGTTCTGTCCCCATAGTGGGGCTGTAGTCACTGTCCGCACAGGAGCCACGAGGCCGTATTTATGTGTACGTGTCTCTGTGAACACAGGGCTGGGATGTGTGATGGGGAGGAGTTCATGGCAAGGTGCACTGGTGACATACTGCCTGTGGTCCCCAAAGGGATCAATACTTCCTGCAAGCCTCCCCATTCGGCACCACAGCCTCAGGTGCAGCCGTCCCTGATCCCAGCAGGAGACCCTGTCCCTCCCTCCATGGCTTCCCCAACGCGGGGGCACAAAACTCACCTGTCTCCGTTTGACTCAGGGGGGAAGCTGTATTTCACGGCAGCCACAAACTCAGCCACAGTGTCGTCCAGGGTAAAGATCACCGCGTTGGGGCCTGCATCAAACGTGTATGCCACCTGGAACCCAAGAGGTCAACGTCAACTTCTGCACAGCAGCTCTGCCCGGCTTTGGGCTGCCCGGAAACCCAGGGCCTCCCACGGTGCCCATGGAGCCCACCGAGTGGAGCTGTGGTACCTCTGCCCGACAACTCAGGACTGGGTCAGGGTGGTCCCAAAGCAGGTCCCCACACCAGTGCTTTGAAGTACAAGGTGAGATCCCACAGCCACGGAACCAAAATGCAACAGACAGAAAGTGCCAGTGCTCTGCATGCAAGAGCATAAAGCAGACTCTGGAGCTCTGCCACAGACAAGCGTGTGCTGGTCTTACTGACACTCATGGCCTGAGGCCCACTCTCTGGGTTTCCAGCACTGCCCCGGCCCACCTTGCCTTGGTCTGCCCATGGTGGGCGTTGAAGCGGTGCACCAGGTGTATGATACGCCGGGAAGTGTCGTTAAGGTAAGAGATGGGTGGGAAGGTGTCCAGACAGATGGCATGGAACTGGTTGCTGTCCTTCATGGTCAGCTGGCCAAAGCCCTCGAAGTTTCTTTCTTTGATGTAGCGGATCATCTCTGCCATGCGCGCCGGCACCACTGCCTCAGCCCGGAACTGCAAGGCAAAGGTGCTTCCCAGTGAGGGCCTGCTGCTTCGCAGCACCGTGGCCAGAGCCTCCCCCAGGCTGCAGCATCCACTGACACACCCTGCAGAGCAGATGAGCTCAGCTTCAGAGGACACGGGTGGAGCCTGGCGCGTGTCCTGACATGCAGGCTGCACCCTGGGGAGTAGGCACCTGCTCCAGTGCCGGCCTTACCTTGAGCAGGGGGCTGGTCTCCACGCTGGTCTGCATGCCCACAGTGCTGCCAGTTAGCTTCTTCTCAGCACTCACCTGCACCGAGGGAGAGATGGCCTGGACCTCACCCCGAGGCCCCAGCCCTAAATACCCACCCTGTCCTGTCCCTCCCCTCAGCTGGTACAGACAGCAGGGTGGGGGCTCCTGACCACAGAGGACTCCCGACTGTGGCGGAGATGATACAGTTCTGGGAACAGCGGCGTGCAGATCTGCAGCCCCCTTGCTGCATGGGAGTCATTCCTGAATGCCCCACAGACCACCGTTCCATCACCCGCAGCAGGCCTGAGAGGCAGGCGAAGCCTTATCTCCTTCTGCTCTCAGCTTGGCCCAAGAGGACTCCCCACTCCACCGCTGTCTCACTCACCACAAGAATGAGGACTCGGAGTTCGGGCCAGTGAGATTCAGGGGCCACCTGCCGGGCGACACTGTCCTTGCCGTCAGCCTGCTCCCCCATCTGCCACTCCACAAAGCCTCCATAAAGGCTCCTACAGGCGCTGCCTGAGCCCCGACGAGCCACTTCTGAAAGGTCACTCTCGACCCCATAGACTCGGGCCAGGGCGTAGGCTGTAAGCACAGGAGGGAGGGTGAACAGGGCCGGGCGGGGTTGGGGGACTAAGATATGCAGGGGACGGGGGAACCAGCCCACGCTGTGCTCAGCACCCAATGAGAATGTGTCCTATAGGAAAGTAAAAAATAAATTCTGAAATGACAGAGCTTCAGCCACTGACTCTCACAGTTAGCACTCACCTCCTCACCCACCCCCCTCCACGTGCTCACTCAGCATTCTCAAAGGCGCACACTCGACATGCAGAGACCATCAGAGCCTGTGGTACTGCGATGGAGGGGAGCCACTCTTGGGGACCTGAAGGACCAAGTGCTGAGGGGCCAGAGTTTCTCCAAGGAATGACACAAAATTAGGCTTTTAGGGGTGTTATTTGGGGCAGACACCAAGGTACAGAGGCTTAAAGAATGTACATGCCCAGGGTAGCCAGCATGTTGGGCGTGATGGAGCAGGGCTGGGCCTGGTCAAGGGTCTGATGCCAGGATGCACAGCTGGGGTCCACGAGGCAAGAGCTCTGCCCCAGACACTGGCACCCCTCCTGGCCTGGCTTACCCACCAGCCATCCCCAACGGTGGTTGAGGCATGGGTACCTAAGCCAAGCCAGTAAGCATCGTCCCTGGAGTTTTCACTGGGCCACTGTGGCTATGAGGACAGTGTGAGTCTGCTGCTCACCACTCTAGTGACCAGCCTTGTGCCTCGGTGAGCACGCCCTACCGGAGAGTAAGCCGATGCAGAGGAAAGCAAGCCAGCACTTCCAGGGAGAGACATGGATGCCCGGTGAGGCTGTGGGGGAGTCTGGAAACAGCTGCACCCCTTGGAATTTTGTTATATCAACCAAAAAACTGTCCCTACTTTAGACTTAAGCCAGTTTGAGGTGGGCTCCTGTCACATGGAACCTCAGGAGATTTTAGCATTCAGATGCGAGATGACCAAGGCCTCAGCCTCACCTGCCCAGGGCTCTGAGAAGGCTGCAAGAACATGAGTCTCTGTGCGGGCACTCACCTAGGCAGGCATAGCCTGCGGCCGAGGAGGCCAGGCCTGCAGCTGTGGGGAAGTTGTTCACCGATGCGATGTGAACCTTGTAGCTGAGGCTGAGAGGCAGCGGGTCCTCCTCCTCACCACTCTTCCGCTTTCGGGCCAGGCAGCGGACTGTGGAGGGGGAGACAGCCACTGGGCAGAGCTGTTCTACCTGCTCCTGACATCTCACCTGCCGTGGGTCAGAGGCACAGCTGACACTGGACATCTTCCCCAAATTCCTGCAGGCCTGCTTCTTGGGTAAAGCCCCAGACCCACATCCTGCCATGCTAACAGGTGTCCCCATGCCCCACCCCTGGGGGGCTCTCAAAGCCAGGTGGGGAGGGCAGAGACAGCAGGACCTGCTGTGGTCTCTGCCTCCACCCAGAGCAATGAAGGGATGAAGGAGAAGGAAGAGACTGAGACTGGCCTCCATGTCCCATGCGGGACTCTCACTCACTCTGCCTCAGGCAGGCCTGGATGCGTGGCTGCTCTATGTTCTCCTTCTGGCCATTGAGCCAAATCTGGTCCTCGGTGAAGTCCTTGCTAATGACAGCTGTTGTAGTGGTTTTCAACTGAAGAAGAAAATGCAGGGTCCCCTCAGGGGTGAAGCACCCTTTTCCGCTGGGGAGGCCTTTCCTGCCACGGCCCATCACCGTCACCCACTCAGGGGCAGGGACAGACTTGCTGGGAACAGGAGTTTGAGGCCAAGGCAGGAGGGGAGTCAGGCAGTGGCAGGCTTGACTCCAAGCCTGGTCTCTCCACACGGGGTGAGGTCAATGCTTCCATCTTCCACAGCAGAACAGGACACAAAAGTGAAAGGACAGAACCTCAGAGGTGACCTTGGGGGGTAGGTGCAAGGAACATTCCTAACACTGGGGCATGGAACAGACACTTCATGAACTAGGGATATATTGCTACCAATTGTTAAATGAAAGTTTAGTAAATTTTTACTTTGGTGTTTATTGCCAGTCCATACTAACCTGGTCCTGATGCAAAGTGACACTCAGGGAGGAGTTGATGGGTAGGATCAACTCCTCATCTCGCTTTCCCCCTGAAACAGACAACCCAAGGCAAGGCGGATCAGTTTCCCGATCCTGCACACCAGGGCACTGTTGCCTCCACCCACCAAAGCCCCACCTCCTCCATGGTGCTCCCTAGTCACCCTCACTCCCATCCCACAGTTGCCCATTCACCTAGACCCTGCTCTCTCAGTGCACAATCTAAGTCCTCTTTCTGCTGTATCCATACCTTCAGGAAGCCCTCCCAGATTGCTCACCAATTCACTGAGCTCCAGGTCCCAAATCAGAGCTGGAGACCAGCTATCTCCCTGTTTCATTGTTTCTGTTTTATCTTCTTTGGATTACTGGACAAACCACCTTGGAGTGTCTACCAGGTACTGAATGCTCAATTGTTAGGCTTTTGTCTTCTCCACCCAAACAGAAAGCATCTCAGTTACTGAAAGCACCTTAAATCTCACTGCTCGTACTCCCTGGAGACCATCAAAACTGCCCCCACTTCTGCCAAGCACTTCCACTCCTGGCATCTCATGGCAAACAAAGTAAACTTTCTGGAAATTTTGAAACTCTTTGTTAAGCACACACAATATGCTGCACTTTTGGGGGGTTTTTTTGTGGGGGGGCAGAGCTACAGGAAATAATAAAAGATTCATACCTGGCAGGTGACCTATGAGAGCCCAGAAAGAGACCCCGTATATACACCCAACTGATTTCTGACAGAGGTGCAAAAATAATTCAGTGGAGGGACAGCCTTTTTGGCAAATGCTGTACGAATAACTGGACATTTATAGGTCACCACATGAACCTTGACCCAAGTCTCGTTACACAAAAAATAACTCAAAATGGATCATAGACTTAAATCTAAAATGTAAACCTCTTAGAAGAAAATCTTCAGGATGTAAGGCTAGGCAAAGAGGTCTCAGCCATAACACCGAAAGCATTATCCATAAATGGAATAACAAATACACTGAACTTCACCAAAATTTTTTATACTCTGGCTGTGTGGGAGACCCTGTTAGGAGGAAGAAAAGACAAGCTACTTGGAGTGAGGAAATATTTGCAAGCCACGTATCCAACAAAGGATTAGTATCTACAATATAAAATGAACTCTCAAAAACTCAATGATGAAAATGCACACACACACAATCCAATTAAAACATGGACAAAAGACATGAAGACACATTTCACCAGAGGACACACAGATGACGAATAAGCCCATAAAGGTGTTCACCATCACTGGCCTGTAGAAAAACGCGCACTAAAACCACAATGAGGTATCACTTAAAACAAAAACCAGTACCACCACCAAATGCCAAAAAACAATATACGTTGTTGGTGGGAATGTAAAATGGTACAGCCACGTGGGAAAACAATTTAATAGTTTCTTTAAAAAACTAAACATGCAACTACTCTATGACCCAGCAATTGAACTCCTGGGCATTTATTCTAGAAGAATGAAAACTTACGTTCACCCAAACCCATACAGCCCTAGCTGGTGTGGCTCAGTGGATTGAGCGCCGGCCTATGAACGGAAAGGTCTCCAGTTTGATCCCCAGTCAGGGCACATGCCTGGGTTGCGGGCCAGGTCCCTGGTCGGGGGCACGTGAGAGGTAATCAACTGATGTTTCTCTCCCTCTTTATCCCTCCCTTTCCCTCTCTCTGAAAATAAATACATTTTTTAAAAAAGAAAACACCCATACACAAACTTATAGTAGCTTTATTTCTAATAGACTAAAGCTGGAAATAACCTAGTTACCTTTCAAAAGGTGTATGACCTATGGCCCATTCACACCAGGGAACGGGACTCAGCACTAAACGAAGTACTGATGCCACTACCACCCGGATGAACCTCCAGAAAGTATAGTGAGTGAAATGAGCCAATCCCAAAATGTTACATGCTGAACGATCCCATTTATGAAGCATTTTTGCAGAGACAACGTGCTAGAAATGAGGAGCAGGCCCCAGATGGATGGGGTGGGCGTGTCCGTGGGCGCTAAGCGCCCCCTCTTACGAATGGACGTCTTGTGGGAACTAATTCCCTTGACCCGGGCCCCCGCGCCGGGCTGACGGCGCCCCCACGTCTGCGCCCCCGGCTCGCGCACTCACAGTACTTGATGACCGCAATGTTAACCGGCGCGGTGCAGGTCACTTCCACAAGAGACTCCTCCGAGGCCATTCTGTAGAACCCTGACAACTCAGCCCACAGCTACCGAGTGTTGGAACTTATGCCCCAGCAGACCCCAGCAGGCCCTACCATTGGCCCACGTGGTCACGGGTGTTTGAGCGTCGTCCAATCAGTGGCGGATCTTGCCCATGCTCCAACTCTCAGCCAACGAGCGGGATCGAACGATGGGCTGCCGACGCCGAGCCCGCCCCATTATCCTCTGCGCAATTGCGCCGGCTCTGCTCAGGCACTGAGTGTGCGCAGGCGCGGGACCTCCTTTGGTGGGCGGGCGTGGGGTGTGCGCAGGCGTGGAGTGGTACCCTTCTACGAGGGCCGGGGACTTCGCTCAGGAACGTACCCCCCGCGAGGGAGCCGGTAGCCTCACGCGGTGGGCAGGTTGGACCCAGGGAGCTTTCCTAGCTGAGCGGAGGCTGAGTGGGGCGCCGGAGGCCAGCTGTCACAGTCGCTCGGGTCGGAAGACTCGAGTGACTGCCGCTGTGCTGCTGGGGCCGAAGGTTAACAGGTTACCAGCACAGCAGCTCGCGACGTCCAGTCCGCCGCCCCGGTTCCTTCCGTCTGCCTGGGGTCCCGCAACCCACGTTTCCTCACGGGCCCCGTCACCTGGGGGTCCCAGGGCTCCGCATTACTGGGCTTGACAAGTGCCCCTGGGTGGCGGCTGCTAAGGGATGAACTACTTCAGAGACAGGCGCTTTGTACCCCAAACTCCGTTTTAAAGCAAAGATTTAAGCAAAGCTTCGTGTAAGCAAAGATTTTTTTCAGGTCTTAAAATGGGTTGCCACACATATACGTACATTGGTTTTTTTTCTTATGGTAAAGTACCCATAACGTGCCCGGGCCGGGTGGTTCGATTGGTTGGAGCGCGAGGCACCAAAAAAAAAAAAAAAGGGGGGGGGCGGTTTGCGGGGTTGGATGCCCAGTCAGTGCACAAACCTAGGCTGTGGGTTCCATCCAGGTCTGACGCGAATGGGAGGCAACCGATGGATGTTTCTCTGTGTCTCCCCTTCCTCTCTCTAAAGGCAATAAACATATCCTTGGGGGAGGACTACAAAAAATACGCATAAGGTGAAGCTTATCGTTTTAACCAGTTTAAGTACACAGTTCCGTGTCATTAAGTACATTCTCATTGACGTGCAATTATCACTACTATCCAATTCCAGAACTTTTTCATCATTCTAAACTTAAATTCCTTGCCCGTTGAACAGTGACTCCTCATTTTTTCCCTTCCCTTTATACAAACTTAAAAAAGCTCTAAAATGGTTCAGGTTTTGGTCAAGATATTAAGAGAGAATTAAGAGTAATACGAAGTCTCCCATGCTCGGCCCTGTTAATGGATTTTTTTGTGTATCTTCCCATCAACATTAAATGCAAAATACAGGCACACCTTGTAGATACTGCAGGTTTGATTCAAGACCACTGCAATAAGGTGAGTCATGTGAGTTTTTAAAATTTTCCAGAACATATGAAAGTTATGTTTACACCATACTGTAGTCTATTAAGTGTGCAGTAGCGTTATGTCCAAAAAAACCCACTATACCTTTTTTAAATAAATTTTTAAAATTACCATTGACATACAATATTATGTTAAAGATGTACAACATAGTTATTAGATCTTTAACCTACAAAGTGATCACCCCCATAAATCTAGTACCCACCTGACACCACACAGTTTTTACAATATTATTGACTCTGTTTCCTATGCTGTACTTTACATCTCTATGACTATTTTTAAAAAGATTTTATTTATTTATTTTTAGAGAGGAGAAGGGAGGGAGAGAGAGAAACGTAAATGTGTGGTTGCTTCTCAAGCGCCCCCTACTGGGAACCTGGCCGGCAACCCAGGCATGTGCCCTGGCTGGGAATGCAACTGGTGATCCTTTGGTTCATAGGCCAGTGCTCAATCCACTGAACCACACCAGCCTGGGCCCTATGACTGTTTTTTAAAAAAAAATTTTAACTCCTCACCTGAGGATATATTTATTGATTTTAGAGAGAGAGAAACATTGATCACTTGCTTCCCATAGGTGTCCCAACCAGGAATTGAACCTGCCACCTTTTGGTGTATGGGACATTGCTCCAACCCACTGAACCACCCTGCCAGGACCCCTGGCCCCATGACTTTTTATAATTGGCAATTTGTACCTCTTAATCCCTTCCCCTTTTTCACTCAACCCCCTCCCATCTGACAAATATCAAAATGTTCTCTATGAATGAATGTAACACTGTACATATCTCAATTTAAAAATGCTTTTTTGCTAAGAAATGCTAACCACATTTGAGCTTTTAGTGAGTCATAATCTTTTTTGCTGGTGGAGGGTCTTGGCTTGATGTTGATAAAAATGCAGTATCTGTGAAATGCAGTAAAATGAGGTGTGGATGTGCTGGCCTGTGAACCAAAGGGTCACCAGTTCGATTCCCAGTCAGGGCACATGCCTGCATTGCAGAGGAGGTCCCCAGTAGGGGGCGAGCGAGAGGCAACCACACATTGCTGTTTCTCTCCCTCTCTTTCTCCCTCCCTTCCCCTCTCTCTAAAAATAAATAAATAAAATATTTTTAAAAAGAAATACAAGAATAAATTAACTTGAATGTTGAGACATGGAAAATAACATTAAAAAATGAGGTATGCCTGTACAAGCATATAGCTTTTTTCTCACCTTATTTTTTCTACTTACGTGTTTCTTGGAGATCATCTCAATTTGGTACACAAAAGCTCCCTGGTTCTGTTGTCTAGACATACTATAAGTAGCCAACTTGTCCCCTGCTATTGGACAATTGAGTCATTTCTAATTTTATATTATAAGCTGCTTTTCCATACATTTAGTGCATGTGTAAGTATTTCTAAAGGAGAAATTCTTGGACTTGGAATTGCTGAACCAAATGAAATGTGCCTGAAGTAATTTTCACAGCTGTGCAAGTTGCCTCTGGAAGTTGAATTGATTGTTGAAATCAAGTGTGCACAAGCCTGTTGTTTACACTTGTATTTCAGGTGATTATTATAAGTTTTTCTTGCAGTCACTTTTCTTTTTCATGCAAATCCTCTCAAACTTCTTTTGAGGAGTTAATGGTGGATTGCTCTGGACAATAGTCATGGTGTAATCTCTGAGCTGTGGAGGAAAGGGTTGAAGACAAGTCACCTGTGAGCCTCAGTAATTTATGTTCTGTGTGGTAGTGATGGAAGGGAAACCACAGACATTTATTAATCATGTATTTTGTGCCAGATACTGTCTACATGATATAGGTAACTTTTCAATTTTATAATTTATAATCAAAATGAGGTGGGGCCTTTGGGAGGTGATTAACAGAGCCCTTATGAATGGGATTAGTGTCTTTATATAAGAGCCCAAAGATCACCCTTCCGCCGTCCACCACGTGAGGACTCAGCAAGAAGACCAGGAATCTATGAACCAGGAATCAGGCTGTCACAATGCACTGGATCTGCCAGCACCTTGACTTTGGACTTCCAACCTCCAGAACTGAGAGAAAGCAATGGTTGTTGTTCAAACTCCCCTGTCTGTGGTTTATTTTTGTTCTAGCAGCCAGAACAGACTAAGATAGTAGATATAATATTGTCTTAGTCTGCTTTCCTCCAGGTTCCACTTGTCAAGCAGCCACTTTCAAATCTTTTATTTTCCTTCATGTTTCTAAATAACCTGTTTTTTCCCTCTCTGTTTTTGTTTTTCCTTCCTTCCTTCCAGTTTTGGACAGCACCTGTTGATTACCACTAAGTAGAGAAGGAATTCTCTTCCATCCCAACCGCATTCCTTCCTCCGCTGTCCTCCCGAAACAGTTAAATGGGTATTCCTTGTTTTCGTTATTATGATTGTGTATCATACTCCCAGTTGAGCCATGTGGGCAAGAGCTCCCTTACTTAGTGGAGAACCTTAAGTGAACAGCCCCTTTAACCCTAAAAGAGGGCTAGACATAGATCCCACACTGACACCTTCAGCCCAAGTCCTCCTGGACTGTCAACCTATGCACATGTATGAAATGAACTCATCACAGGGCCTTTTTGGTAAATAACTGTGAAATACATGCATTTTACCTATTTTCACATTTTTATCAAGTAGTTTGTGGAGTTAATGCTTTTGGATCATGGTGGGGGTAAAACCAGAGGACAGGAATTTTAAAATACATCCACACATTAATTTGTTCCTATAAAGTGTCTCAAAGGGCATGCAAAAATGGAGTAGAGCTTGAAAAATTTTTAAAGATTTTATTTACTTATTTTTAGAGAGGGGAAGGGAAGGAGAAAGAGGGAAACATCAATGTGTGGTTGCCTTTTGCACTCCTCTACTGGGGACCTGGCCCACAACCCAGGCAGGCATGGGCCCTGACTGGGAATCGAACCAGCAACCCTTTGGTTTTCAGGCCGGCACTCAATTGGCTGAGCCACACCAGCCAGGGCTATTTTTTTTTTTTTTAAGATTTTACTTATTTTTAGAGTGGAGAAAAAAGCTTGAAATTTTAAGGCTTAGGAGCAAGAAAGAATAACATGTCCCACAATCTTCCTTAGGTTTCCATTTTTGTTTTAAAGCATTTTAAAAATTGTGGTAAAATATGCACAACGTAAAATTTACAGTCTTAACCATTTTTAAGTGTACAGTTCAGTGCTGTGAAGTACCTTCACGTTGTTGTGCAATTGTCACCCCCGTCCATCCACAGAACTTCTTCATCTTTCCCAACTGAACCTCAGTCCCCATTGAACACCAACTCCCCATCCCCTCCTTTACCCTCTGACAACCACCATCGTATTTTCTGTCTCTCTGAATTTGATGCCTCCTGGACCTCATATAAGTGGAGTCATATAGTATTTGTCCTTTTGTGTCTGATTTATTTCACTTAGCATAATGTCCTCAAGGTTCACCTGCCTTGTAGCATGTGTCAGGATTTCCTTCCCTTTTAAGGCTGAATGATACTCTATGTATAGACCTCGTTTTGCCTATACCCTTGTCTATTGGTAGGCATTTGGCCTGCTGCCACCTCTTGGCTGTTGCAAGTAAAGCTGCTCTGAACGCGGGCGTGCAAATACCTGTTAATGTCCCTGCTTTCATTTCCTTTGGGTATATACCCGGAGGTGGAATTGCTGGGTCATATGGTCATTTCTATTTTCGGTTTTCTGAGGAACTTCCATAGTGTTTTCCACAGCAGCTGTACTATTTTAAATTCCCACTAGCGATGTAGGGGTCTTCTGATTTCTCTACGTCCTTGCTAACACTCGTCTTTTTCTCCTTCTTGCCATCCTGATGGGTGTTTAGTGGTATCTCATGGTAGTTTTGATTTACATTCCCAGTTTTTCTTTTATTTAAGGTATTCTCCCAATGTTGATGAGAGAAAGTGTAGGATTTTATTTCTCAAATGTTAATGGAAATACGAATCATCTAGGGAGCTTTTTATTTTATTTTTTTAAAGATTTTATTTATTTCTTTTAGAGAGGGGAAGGGAGGGAGAAAGAGAGGGAGAGAAACATCAATGTGTGGTTGCCTCTTGCATGCCCCCCCACAGGGACCTGGCCTACAACCCAGGCATGTGCCCTGACTGGGAATAGAACCAGCGACCCCTTGGTCCACAGGCTGGCACTCAATTCACTGAGCCACACCAGCCAGGGCAGGGAGCTTTCTAAAATGCATATTCTGATTCAGGAAGTCTGGGGTGGGTCCTAAGTGTCTGCATTTCTAGCAAGCACCCAGGGGATGCCAATGGCAAATGCTGCTAATCCAGGGGTCACACCCTGAATAGCAAAGGTAGATGACAGGGACCACACAGGCTCTGGAGTCTGGCAAACCTAGTATGTAAATGGGTCTCAACTGTAGTGTACCTCAGTCTCCTGACATGTAAAATGGCAGCCACAGAGTTATAAATTGCCAGTGCAGGGCTTCTGACACAAGCACGGAATAACCGAGGAACTTCATCGAAGCTGCTCTCTGGCCGACTCATGTTGGGAAGAGAGACAAGGCAGAGCTGCTAAGGCGGAGATAAAGAAGTGGGGGTCCTTGTGTGCCATTATCAGGCACCATATATGTGATGGGGGCGCTCCTGACTTGGTCCTTGAGCCTTTTGTGCCTTGGAGCTACAGAGAATGTGAGGAAAGCTTTCTGCTCATTCAGCACACTTTGGTCACGTGTCTGCCATGCTTCATCGTGCTTTACTAAGAGCAGGTACACAGTGTGGTGAGCAAGGATGGACAATAAAGCAGAAACAGGCAAGCCTGGCCTGGGTCTGAGTGCTGGCACACATCTGTCCCCCTTCCTCCCACCTAGGGGCTGCCGGGACAGCCAGCAGAGGGGACCAGAGAGCAGAGCTACCGCAAGGTGTCCTGCCTGGCGATCCTCAAGTGGCTTCGGCCACCTCACCCGCCCCTCTCGGCCCCAGCCTAGGCATCGGGGATGAAGAAGGCAGCAAGTGACTTGAAAGGAAAGCATGCATTTGTACATGGAATTTTCCCCCTTTCGTTTAATCCTGGTCCACTACAGAGCTTTTCTGGACCCCAGCAGATGCAAAACACTGCGAGCTAGGCAATGCCAGAGGAAAGGAAAGAAATGTTTCCTCTCTAGGGATTTGCAGTGGGGGTGGGTGATGGGAATTGATACTTATATAAAAGGTTATAGTGTAGATGTGATGGCAGATAAACTGCAACCCGAGATAATACAAATGGTGGATAGCAGACAAGATAGTCTAGGGCAAATATGTAATCAGATGCTAAAGCGTGAAACGAATTGGGATGGGTGCCAAGATGACCATGATGTAACACGGGTGTGATGTGTGGGTGGCAGAAAGTAGGGAAGGAGCATTCTGGTGGTGTAGGAGGGTGGTAGCAGAGTGAGTGGGGACAGATCATTCCTAGCCCTCCCTCCAGGAGGAAATTCCCTCTCTTTAAAAAAAAAAAGTATTTATTGATTTTAGAGAGAGAGGGGAAGGGAGGGAAGGAGGAAGAGAGAGAGCATTTTCCAGGACAAATTCCTCTGTCTTCCAGGCTAACCTAAGAGGGAGGAGGTAGCCAAGACCCTTCTGTGCGCTGGTGGGAGGATATTCTGTTCACAGTGAGAAGGCCCAGTTCCTAGGAGATACCCGTACCCCAAATTTTATCCCCGTACCTTATTTCAAATTTTCCTCTTAATCATTCTTCTAAACTGCTTTGGGATGTATTATCTTGGCCCTGGAAATAAAGGGTTTGAACTAGACCTCTTAAGGTCCAATACGCTGATTCTGTGCCCGCTCAGCAAGCACAGACTCTCCTGTAGGTTTCCCAAGCCAGCCCTAGACCAGGTACTGCAGACTCTTCTGTAAAGGGCCAGATAGTAAATATCGCTGGCTTTGTGGGCCGCACAGGCTCGGCTTCGACCACTCGCCTTTGCAGTGGCAGATCCAAATCAGCCATACGGAATGAGTGAATGAATACAACTTCATTCATGGACACTAAAATGTGAATTTCACATGATTTTCAGGTCACGAAATCTTCCTCTTTTTGATTTTTTGGTATATTTTTATGACAGTAAAATATAAATAACACAAAATTTCCCTTTTAACTATTTTTAAGTGTTCAGGTCAATGGCATCATGTACATTCAGTGTTGTACAACCATCACTACCAGACACCCCAGAACTCTCTCATCTTCTCAAACTGAAATTCTGTCCCCATTAATCACTAACTCCTCATTCTCCATCCCCCAGGCCCTGGTATCCACCATTCTACTTTCTGTCTCTATGAATTTGATTACTATAGGAACCTGATACAAATAGAGCAATGCAGTATTTGTCCTTTTGTGACTGGCTTATTTCACTTAGCATAATGTCCTCAAGTCTCATGCGTTTCATAGCATGTGTCAGAATTTCCTTCCTTTTCATGGCTGAATAATATTTCATTGAATGGATAGACCAAATTTTGATTATCCATTCATCCATTGATAGACACTTGGGTTGTTTTCGCCTTTTGACTATTGTGAATTAGCCTTTTGGTTTTTTTTTTCTTTCTTCTTCTTTTTTTTTTTTTTGGACTATTTTTTAAATATATTTTATTGATTATGCTATTACAGTTGTCCCATTTCTCCCCTATCATTCCCCCCACCCTGCACACCCTCTCCCACCCACATTCCCCCCTTTAGTTCATGTCCATGTGTCATAAGTTCTTTAGCTTCTACATTTCCCATACTATTCTTGCCCTCCCCCTGTCTATTTTCTACCCACCATCTATGCTACTCATTCTCTGTACCTTTTCCGCCTCTCTCCTCCTCCCACGCCCCTGTTGCTAACCCTCCATATGATCTCCATTTCTGTGGTTCTGTTCCTGTTCTAGCTGTTTGCTTAGTTTGCTTTTGTTTTAGGTGTGGTTCTTAATAGCTGTGAGTTTGCTGTCTTTTCACTGTCATATTTTTTATCTTCTTTTTCTTAGATAAGTCCCTTTAACATTTCACATGATAAGGGCTTGGTGATGATGAACTCCTTGAACTTGACCTTATCTGAGAAGTGCTTTATCTGTCCATCCATTCTAAATGACAGCTTTGCTGGATAGAGCAATTTGGGATGTAGGTCCCTGCTTTTCAAGATTTCAAATATTTCTTTCCAGCCTCTTCTTGCCTGGAAGGTCTCTTTTGAGAAATCAGCTGACAGTCTGAAAGGAACTCCTTTGTAGGTGACTGTCCCCTTATCCCTTGCTGCTTCTAGAATTCTCTCCTTCATTTTAATCTTGGCTAATGTAATTACGATGTGCCTTGGTGTGTTTCTCCTTGGGTCCAACCTCTTTGGGACTCTCTGAGCTTCCTGGACTTCCTGGTAGTCTATTTCCTTTGCCAGATTGGGGAAGTTCTCTTTTATTATTTGTTCAAATAAGTTTTCCACTTGTTGCTCTTCTTCTTCCCCTTCTGGGACCCCTATAATTCGGATGTTGGGATGCTTAACGATGTCCCGGAGGTTCCTAAGCCTCTTCTCATTTTTTTGAATTGTTTCTTCATTCTTTTCTGTTTGATTGTTAGTTTCTTCCTTCTGGTCCACTCCATTGATTTGAGTCCCAGTTTTCCTTCCATCTCTATCGGTTCCCCATACGCCTTCCTTCATTTCATGTATTGTAGCCTGCATTTTTTCATCTAATTTGTGAGCAAAATCAACCAATTCTGTGAGCATTTTGATAACCAGTGCTTTGAACTGTGCATCTGATAGGTTGGCTATCTCTTCACGGCTTAAAGGAATTGACTCTGGGCTTTTCATTTTTTCTCTGGTTTGAGCCATTTTTGGTGGTTTTTTTTTGTTTGTTTGTTTGTTTTGGCTTGGTTTTAGTCTGGTCGCGGCTATTAAGTAGTGAGGGGTGGAGCCTTAGGTGTTCCTCAGGGCGGGGCAGCCCAGTCGCCGGTTTGTGACGCTGTATGTGGGGGCGGGAACAATGGCGCCTGCTCCGCTCTCTCCTGGATTCAGTCCCTTCCGCCACTTCCCCTCTGCCTGGACCGTCTGTATGTGCGAATGTGAGACCACCTGGTCAGCCAGCCGCCTTGTGCGGCCTCACTGGGTCTGCACAGTTGTCCCCCTGTGCCCGGGGTCCGCCAGCCGCTGCCTGTGCACCTGGGAACTGCTAGCTGCTGCTGCTTGTGTTCCCGGGTCCGCACCTCTACTTTTTCCTGCCGCGACCCCACCCCTCTTACCGGTCTGGATGAATGGTTGTTGGACTTCCTTACAGTTCAGTTTTCTATCAGTTCTGGTTGTTTTCTTGTTTCTAAATATTTGTTGTCCTTAATTTTGGTTGTTAGAGGAGGCACAGTGTGTCCGCCTACGCCTCCATCTTGGCCAGAAGTCCCTTTTGGTTTTCTTTGACCCAACCATTCTTAGCTCTTGGGCTATACAAAAACAGGTGGAGGCTGGCTTTGGCCCTGTGCCATGGTCTGGTGAATGGCTGGCTTTTACTTTTACTGCCTTGGTTCTGAGGATATCCAGTGTGCTCATCATGTCTGAGCTGTAGGCATTGTCCTCACTCAACTGCTCATCTAAAAATATTTGCCATTTAGTTTTGGGATCAAAACGTACTGTTTAAACCTGGCATAAACACATTGGAAATGGCATTTTGGAACAAGGATCAAATGACAATAAAGGCAGCACAAATACTTTGCCTTTTTGTGCCACCAAGATGTCACACAGGCTGCTGACGCCATGAAGAGCTGGATTTCAGAGCACGTCTTTGACCACTCATGGAGAATTGTTACAACAGCTGCAATGCTGAAATGTCCAAACCCTATGAACCCAAGTGTGGTTGGAGCTGGTGTACTGGACAGGCATACAGATCCTTCTGGAAAGTTGTGCAGCCATAGACTTCTCGGCACCAAGTAGGGACTGCCTTCCACTGTGAAATCTCTTGGTGGTGCAGCAAGAACCAAAACATGTGCAAGAACATTCTGTAGTTGATCCTATAAATAATGGAACTTGACTCTAGTAGTATCTCATTTACATATATAGTTTCAGTAGATGAAAGACATGTAAAAACCACATCCTCAGGACCCAGAAAAAAACTGTTTTGACTCCAGGGGCCATAATCACTGTGAAAGGATTCAGTCTCAGCAGTTACCTCGAAGGTCTGAGGGCAAGTACAATATTTTCGAATGAGAATAAAGGCCGAGAAGCAACGGAAGGGGTGAGTTCAACAAAGGCGGAAGAAACTGCAGAACTGACAGCGTCAGCAAGAGGGAGCATGAGGACGCCGGCGGCGGCAGCATCATCATCGGTGTGCAGCCCCGCTTTTTCTGGTCTTTACTAGCTGGCATTATATATTTGCTATTTAAAAAATGCAGCTATATTTTAGGTAGAGCTTTTTAATAAGCTGAAGAAAGGCTATGTGACTTGATCAAAACAGAGATACAGGGTTTCTAAATAAAACAGAGCATCTGAAATGACTAGTGTTTGAAATGACTGGTTTTAAGGATTTCCAGTATTTATGTGAAAATTCAACAATTTTTGAAAAGTACAAAAAATTACTCGGAAATTGGTGTTAGCATATTAAATCTCCTTATGGTAGAATTGTAAAGGTTTTCGCTGAGCCACACCAGCCAGGGAATTTTAAAGCTTTTTATGAATTAGAGTCCTGCCTGGCTTTGGACCAACCCCAGAACAAAGCAGAGCACCTCTAAATGGACACGACTGCTCTATTATGATAAACTTCAAGAGAGAACTCACTTTAAATGGAGAAACTGTATAGTTTTTTAAAAAGATATATTAATTTATATAAAATAACTGGCTCTGCTATAAACCACCATTAAAAACTAGTGTTTTAATTTGATATTTAAAGGGCATTTTTGCAGTGAAAATTATCACTAAAATAATATATAACTCCAACAAAAATATGATTTTATTGTATTAAGGAATACTGTATTGATTTGCCAAAGTTCTGTAGCTTAAGGAAGGTATTACCTTCTTCGGATTTGCACTTTATGATTTAGTATGCTGTATCATGGGCTGTTTATGTTAACTGAAAAAATAAATTCATTATCAGAATTTTGCAGCAATTTAAACTTAAACAGAAGAACAACTCTTTACATCTTTTAGCATTTCACATTTGCCTAATCTATTAATCGCCACGTGTCAAAATCACGGTTCTTTAGCCCTGGCTGGTTTAGCTTAGTTGGAGACAAACCAAAGGTTTGCTGGTTTGATTCCCAGTCAGAGCACATTCCAGCTGATCAACGCTTTTCTCCCTCTCAAAAAAAAAAAAAAAAAATCATGATTCTATAATTGCTAAAGCATGTTATGTCAGGTTATTTGAATATAATTACTTTTTGAAGTAATCGTGACCACAAAACATCTTTTTACATGAGGAGCTGTACATGATTTGAAATTACTCAAATGATGTCTTGATCCAAAGAATAAATCCCAGGTACTTGATGTATTTAATAATAGGGTGCCACTGTGGGGTGGGGGGTCAAGGAAGAAGAAAATAACAATGGGGAGGAAAAAGCATTGACCTAAACTAACCACTACATGAATTATTGTGCAGCTTTTATTTATAGGAAATCCTTGTTTTGGGTGCCAAAGGGCAGCTGTACTCTGAAAAACAATCCAGTAAATGTATTTTGTTTCTTACTTTGTGGTAGTTAATTGTCAACCAGTAAATAATATCTTTGATACTTTAAACTGTTGCATATAGAGTATTTTTGTTAAAAGGTGATTAGCTCTTGCTTTTATTTTACATTGGTTAATGTGATAAAATTCTAGTAAGGTTTCCTATAAAAGAAACTAAGTTTTGTATATATTTACACACACACATATACACATAAACCACAGAAATAGTAAATACCAGGCAATTAAAAATTAGTGATTTTCTACTTAAAGTATTGTATAACTTAAGATGTTTTAGGATATTTGTAAAAGCAAGTGAAATTTCCGTAGCTTTTTAAAAAAGATTGATTTTATTTAGAGAGAGGGGAAAGGAGGGAGAAAGAGAGGGAGAGAAACATCAATGTGTGGTTGCCTCTTGCACTCCCCCTACTGCAGACCCAGCCCTCATCTCAGGCATGTGCCCTGACTGGGAATCGAACCTGTGACCCTTTGGTTTTCAGGCCAGTATTCAATTCACTGAGCCACACCAGCCAGGGCTCAATAGATATATACCAATTGGCTGCCTCTTGTATGCTCCCACCTGGGGACTTGGCCCACAACCAAGGCATGTGCCCTGACTGGGGATCGAACCAGCAACCTTTCGGTTCGCAGGCTGGCACTGAGCAATGCCAGCCAGGGCTCAATGCCCTGATGATAAAAGATTTCTTAACAACAACAACAACAACAAAAACTTAGATGGCCACATAAGGAGAACTCCAAGTTCAGTTCAAACTTGTATTGGTTGGTGATGGTAGGACTGGGAAAACTACATTCATGAAATGTCATCTGGCTGGTGAATTTGAGAAGCATGTAGCCACCCTGGGTGTTGAGGTCCATCTGCCTGAGTGGGCCAGAAGTTTGGCGGGCTGAGAGACAGCTGTTAACGTTCAAGCCCAATGTACCATATGTTTGATGTAACTTCAAGAGTCACTTACAAGAAAGTGCCTAACTGGCATAGAGATCTGGTATGAGTGTGTTGAAACACCCCCATCATGTTGTGTGGCAACAAACTGGATATTAAGGACAGGAAAATTAAGGCAAAATCAATAGTCTCTCACTGAAAGAAGAATCTTCAGTACTATGACA
This sequence comes from Glossophaga mutica, assembly GCA_039655065.1. Lineage (NCBI taxonomy): Eukaryota > Metazoa > Chordata > Mammalia > Chiroptera > Phyllostomidae > Glossophaga > Glossophaga mutica. The sequence goes on from CM077315.1 coordinate 31,561,448, forward strand.
TCTCTGCCAGAAGTTAACTACAATTTTTCCCTGGCTGGTGTGGCTCAGTGGATTGAGTGCTGGCCTGTGACCAAAACGTTGCCAGTTCAATTCCCAGTCAGAACACATGGCTGGTTTGTGGGCCACATCCTCAGTTGGGGACATGCGAGAGGCAACTGATTGATGTATCTTTTGCACATCGATGTTTCTCTCCCTCTCTTTCTGCCTCTTTTCCCCTCTCTCTAAAAATAAATAAAACTTTTTTTTATGTATCTTTAACAAAAGTAACCACAACGTCGAAAAGCCCTTCCTCCAGCTTGCTAGAAAACTGATTGGACACCCTAACTTGGAGTTTGTCACCATGCCTGCTCTTGCCCCACCAGAGATCGTGATGGACCAGCTCTGGCAGCACAGTAAGACCGTGGTCTAGAGGTTGCTCAGACCACCACTCTCCTGGGTGGGAATGAGGACCTGTGAGAAAGGGAAGCTGGAGCCCAGCATCAGAAGTCAGTTTTATAGGCAACTGCCCTCTGATGTCACTGGTGCAGAGTGTTTGCCACTTTATTATATAGCTAAGCAGAACCTGAGCTTGATCTTTGGGATTCTGAAAGAGATGAATGGGCTTCGGAGTGAGTGAGGCAGTTTAAAAATGCCTTCACATTTTGGACCTGCGTATTTAGCTGTTCTCGAAAAAGCAGGGATACAGTTGTTTCCTTACTGAGTTTCAACTGTAAGACTGCTGCCGCCACATTGCAATATTCAGTGGTGAAACCTTGTCTGTTACTGTCATTCCTGTTCCTTTTTGTTTAGAATCAGAATAAAGTTATATTTTTTCTAAAAAAGGCAGCACATGAGTAAGTTCCATGAGTGGGGACATGAAGATGACTTTGGATGAGGAAGGAATCAAAGGTCTGTCCAGAAGGTATCCAGCCACGTAATATCAAAAATAGATTTATTGAAGAAGATATAAGAACCGTTATACACAGGATAATGATACCTCAGTCCCCTTCCGAATAGGCCCCTTGGGACCTCACACAGTTCTCCCAGTCCCCATCAGCTGCCCTGCTGTCTTTTCCTGAGTCTCATCGATGTTCTGAAATCTCTTCGCTTTCAAAGGTGGTACTAGTTTTGGGAAAAGCCGCAAGTTGCACAGTGCAAATTTTGGCTGTAGGTGGGCTGAGTCCCCTGGGTGATTTGATGTTTCGCAAAAAGACTCCGTATGAGATGTGATGCATGAATAGGCATGCTGTCGTAATGAACCTGCCAATCACCAGTTGCCCATAGCTGTGGCCTTCTGAATCATCCCAATAGTTTCCGTGGAGGAATGTTCAAGCTGAATGCAAGATGTGATGCAGATCTGTTGTTCTACTCTCAGTCATTTTGAATGCGATGGCCACACAGTGCACATGCTCACTCAGCAGCGTCTACTGCCCCCACTGACTCGTACAGTGCAGTCATCACTGTTCATGCATGTGCATTCCAGTCCACTCTCCTTGGCTGTCAGGTTACATGGATGTCACACAAACCATTCTTGTTACATCAACAATAGCTGGACTTTTTCTGGACAGACCTCATATTTCACTGATGAAGTGTTAAGCAGTTATTTGATTATTCATGTCTTTGTTAATCCATTCTTGAGTGTAGAGACATCATTTGCAAGACCCAGTACAAATTGAAAATGTTCAAAAAGTATGAAGAATTTCAAGATGACAATAGCAGAACATTCACCCAAGTGCAACATGTCCTCTGCATGGCCCGTTACACTAAGGAAAAGACTACAAGAAACTATTTCTGTCAATACCTTGGCCTGAGGCCTAAGGTTGTCTGTTTGTATAGTTCCTACACCTCCCTTTCAAAATGACTCACACTTGTCCGTGCTCCAGGTGCTCCTTTGTTCCACTTCTAGATCCCATTCATAGCTGCCTTGTCTGCCTTATTGGAGGAAGGGAGACTAGAGTTTGAAACCCTGCTCTGCCATTGGCTGGTGAGCCTTTCCCGGGTCGTGGCCTCTGAGCACTCCCGTTTCCCACTGAATCCTTCTTCTTGTCAGCCTGTTAGGGGGTGACACTCTTGGCAGGGAGCAAGGACTCAGTAAATGCCAGTTGTCTCCCTTTTCTCTCCATTAGCAAAGAAAAATAGAAAAGTGGACTTCATTTTTAGATTTTTAACTTCTTTTTTATGAATTTATGCTTAGGAATTGGTCTTCGGTATGTGTGTTGGGCATGGAATTGATGCTCCAGTCAGAGCCTCCAGGGAGCCTCTGGGACAGGGCGGGGCAGCCAGGAGGCTGGGTGGCCAAACCCCTGGAGGAGCTGCTGGAGAACGGGAGGGAGGGCTGGATTATAAACTTCTAAATCTGCTCCTGGGAAGGCAAACAATTGACTGTTGTAAAGATGGAAAAAATCAAGGAACCCGCCCGATCAGAGTCCACCCATCCTCCGAAAGAGCTGCTGTTCCCAAGAGGAAGGAGGCATGAGAAGGATTCTGAGTCTGGAGAAGGAACCCTGGAGAAGGCTGCTGGGTTCAAGTTCCAATCGCATCGCTACAGCAGGGAGACCCTGGACAGGTCAGTTCACCTCCGGTGCCAGCGTGTCCACCCCTGCCATGGGGCTAGAACAGCACCACCCTCAGAGAGCTGAAGAGACCTGTCCAGGGAAAGGGGCCTGGGGGCATGACAGCACTTGCGAGGCCATGTTAGTGTCTCATTTTAAAAATAAGATTAGCCCTGGCTGGGTAGGTCAGTTGGTTAGAACATCATCCTCACACACCCAAGGTTGCGGGATCCTTGGTGAATGCGTAAGTGGAACAACAAATCTCTCTCTGTCTCTGTCTTTGTCTCTCTCCCCCATCCCTCCCTCTCTCCCTCCCCCCTTCCTTTTTTCCTCAAAAATCAATAAATTTAAAACTATTAAAATAGTTCTGAAAGGAAGCTCTTATTGGCTGAATTGTATCCCTAAAACTTCATATGCTGAAGTCCTAACCCCCAGGATTTTAGAATGTGACTGCTTGGAGGTAGGGTCTTTAAAGGGGTAATTAACTTAAAAATGAGCCTGGTAGGGTGGGTTCTAAAGCAGCATGAGGGGGAATAATAAAACAAAACACATACTCCCAGAGGGATGACCATGGGAAGACACGGGAAGAGGACAGCTGTCTGCGAGGCAAGGCAAGAGGCCTCAGGAGAAACCAGCCCGGAGCAGGCCTGTTGGCGCACACTTGACTGGAGACAGTGACAGGCATCCTCTGTGGTGTCTCTCCCTGCCTCGAGGGGGCCCCTTTACTGCCCCTGCTGCTCTTGCAGGTGTTTTGGCGATCATCAGGTGCCTTCCCGCCCGCCGCCTGTTAGCGTCTAGCCACTTATCTGTCCTTGAAAGGTTTGCAGTTCCGGTAGAAATGGCTGAAGGTCTCTTTCATTGTAAACCAGAAAAACACAGAACTGTGCGTCATAGAGTGCAGAGGGCTGAACATTTATTAAGCACTTATTGCATACCAGGTGTTTCACTGGGCCTGTTATTTAGGCTCCAAGACAAGCTGTTAAGCTGCTCAGGAGAAATCCTTTCCTAATCCACCTTTGGAGCCGTTGCTCCACTGCTGCCCTTTGACCTCTTTTTCTTCTTTCTTCTTTGCCATTTTTTCTCTTGTTTCCTAAAATCCTGATCAACTATATAACATTTTGAGCATTTTCTGTTTCTTTTTTTTAAAACTCTTTTTTAAGGATTTTATTTATTTATTTTTAGAGAGAGGGGAAGGGAGGGAGAAAGAAAGGGAAACATCAACACGTGGTTGCCTCTTGAATGTCCCCTACTGGGGACCTGGCCTGCAACCAAGGCATTTGCCCTGACTGGGAATCAAACCTGTGACCCTTTGATTCGTAGGCCAGAACTCAATCCACTGAGCCACACCAGCCAGGGCATTTCCTGTTTCTTAAACTTCCTTCCAGCCCAATTTTCCTCTGTTTGTCACACCTTCTCTCCCCTCACCAGGGGATGAACGAGAACTAGCTTCACACCCTTGGATTCCAGAGCTCCAAAATGCTTTCCTCCAGGTCCAGGCAGCTGCCCTCCCCGCACAGCCTCATGGTCACCCTTGCCCATCTCACCTCCTGCCCTGCCCCGAGCTTGAAAAACAGTATCTGCCATCCTGATCTGGCTCCCCAGTTCTGATTTGCAAGTGAAAGGAACGCTCAGAATTTCTTAGTGGATGACAGCCTCTGGATCCAGAGTGCTTGATGCTCAAATCCCAGCTCTGCCACTGACCTGCTGTGTGACTTTGGACCAACTGCTTAACCTTTTTGTACCTGTCCCTCGTCTGTAGGGGAGGATGAGGCCTTAGAAGTGTCATGTCAATGTCAGGCCTGTGTCAGTCCACAGGAAGGGTTGGCTATTATTGGTCCCCAAAGAAGCTCTGGGAGGAGTTCCTTTAAGAAGAGACAGCATGTTCATTTGGTTAAAGCAGTAAGTAACTCACAGGGCTTCTCTGGCTTCCAGTTTTCTGAAACGTGGGCTCCAAAGATGCCCTCACTGACTGTACACACGCGGGGAGGAAACCTCGCCAGCTGGGGCTGGCTGGCCAGCTGGCGTCACGGCTCTGCACTTGCCTTGGCGTCTTTCTGCCTGAGCCACTCACCCTGGAAAGCATTTCCTTGGTCAAGGGTATGTGCACCCAGCTCACCTGCCTTCAGTCGAGTACACCTGTTGTCCAGTGCACAGCCCGCCTGGGTAAATCGATCCAGGGCTTGGTTCAGGCAGTCTGGGTACACAGGAGGCTGCTTGCCTCTTGGGGTTAACAGTGCTCATTAAGTTTGTGCTAAAGAGAACAGATTTCTTTCCAAGGATGAGAAAAAGCCATGCCTGTGAGATTAGCCCCAGGGATGGATTAAAGGGAAAAAAAAGTCTGGTTTAGATTGAGCCTCGCCGTGCTCCCTGTTGAGTATCCTTTATTCTCGTGATGTTTGTTGAATGTCTAACCCGGATCAAGAACAGGTTGGGCACGAGGCAAACTCGGATGCTACAACATGGTGGGAGTCTGCGGGAGAAAGTGGCTTTGTGCTCAATGCCAAGGGTTATGGGCTTGAACTTGAGACTGCAGGGACAGACAACCCTGTCCCAGGTGGGAACAATGTGGAGGGGTGGTGAGCAGGTAGTGGAGCTGCATTGGGGGTGCAGTTTGGAAGACAAATCGAAGACGGAAATTGTGAGTGTGAACTGAGGTAATATCCCTGAAGAGCAAGATGAAGGGGCTGGTCTGAAAGACTCAGAGGTGAATTGACTAGACGTGGGTATCGGGAATGTAGGGGTTTCTAGCACTGACTGTCGGGCCATTCTGCTGCTGATGCAGTGGGTCTGTGCTGAAGTTCCGGAGTTCGTGGACAAAGCAGAATATACACCTAGAGTTACCCCTAACAACTCCAAAAGTCACCCATGAGACAACAGAACCATCTCTCCAAGGCTGGTGCAAGCTCTTCTTCCAGCCTGGGCTGGGTGGCTGTTCCTTTGGCACCAATGGGTTCATGTCCACTTGTTAGAATCACATGTGGAATATTAGAATTACATATGTATTTTTAAAAGATTTTATTTATTTTTAGAGAGGGGAAGGGAGGGAGAAAGAGAGGGAGAGAAACATCAATGTGTGGTTGCCTCTCACATCGCCCCCACTGGAGACCTGGCCCACAACCCAGGCATGTGCCCTGACTGGGAATCGAACCAGTGACCCTTTGGTTTGCAGCCTGCACTCAATTCACTGAGCTACACCAGCCAGAGCAGGCATAGTGATTCTTAAGCTCTATGGCTCAGAACGCTTTCACATTCTTCAAAATTATTCAAGACCCCAAAGAGCTATAATTTGTGTGAAGTGCATTTATCTAAGATTTACCTATATTACAAATTAAATTGATACATTTTTAAAAGATTTATTACATTTATTTAAAATCATTGTTAATGAACCCATCACATGTTAATATTTCTGTGAACAATAACTCTTTTCTGAAACAAAGTTTTAGTGAGTTGAGCACACGTTTGTGAATCTCTCTTGTTGAGAGTAGCCGCTGGGCTCTCCTGTCTGCTTCCGCCTGTGCTGCTGTGGCGTGGCCCCCACCTGTCTGCGCGTTCAGTATGCGCGCCGACTGGTGTGAAGCGTCCCCAAGCAGAGCCCCCAGAGAGGTGTCTGAAGACGGCCTGTGACATCTCCTGGCATAGGTGCTGGTTCTGTGAGGAGAGGTGATGGAGCCACAGGACATCAGGCCACACCTCACCCATGGGTGCTAGGGAGGGTCCCGGGGGAAGCAGGCCATCCCTACTTCCATGCTCAGTGAAGGAATGGCAGCAGGATCTGGGCCCTGACTGTCTCAATCTCAGCCTCTCTTTATGGCCAACTGAAAACAGTTACATTTCAAAAGGCAAATATGCAGCTTTCACAGAAGAGTCGCTGTGATTCTGCCCACCACCTTTCAGGCCTCTCATCTGCGTTACCCATAAAGGTGTCACTCTGTGTTCTGGGGGAAGGAAACGGGAGCTGGTGTTTTGAGCTGGATAAGCAAAAACTGGAGCGACTAAGGACCAGTTGCAGTTGATCCTTACAAGAGGGACCAAGGAGAGAAACAAGAGGTGCCCCAAGGGACAGAGGTGGGGGGCAGGGGGGAGGAGCGCTCCAGTGCTCCCGGTCCCCCGCCCCACTGTCCCCCGCCCCAGGGAGAGCCGGCTGTGAGACCCGGGGTGGGGGCAGCACTGCTCCATGTGCTGGAAAGGCAGCCTCCAACTCCTCCCCTCGATACCCAAAGATGGTCCACGTCCACCCAGCAGGAGGGAGCTTGTCTGAATCCCTGCCCCTCGCCCCTCTTGCCCTTCGCACCATTCATATACTTCAGCTCCATCCAGAGCTCTGCTGGCACCTGCGGATGCCCTGGACTGGTGCCAGACCGGCTCTCAGGCAGCTAATGGGCTGGGCTGGGGCAGCAGGGAGCAGAGAGTTACTTCAGCCAGAACTTGGTGATCAAGAAATGGACAGATTCTATGAGGAGTTAAGGCTGAGGGTCTGTTTGAAGTTAGTGATTATATTTTATATTCACTATCCTAGGTGCCTGATTTTACTTTTATGTTTACTTGGCGCTTTCCTGAATGCTGAAATAGGGGCCAGCATGATTTCTTTTTTGTAGATGAAGAACCCAAGCCTTCATCATGGAATTGGCTCAACCCCGACAGACTCGCAGCACTGGAATCAGAGCACCGCCCTTCTGGATCTGGCCAGGACACCCTTTTCTGCCAAGGGCCCATGGACTCCTCAGGCCAAGCAGGAGAGGGAGGGGGCTGCCCACGCCCCACATCAGGTCTAGCCTCTCTCTGAGCTCCTCTGAGTCTTGGCAGCCAAGGTGCTCTCCCTGAAATGTTCCACCGTCCACAAGGTGATGAAGGCCTGGAAACTTTTGTTCCAATGATCTTTGCCAGGGAGCTATACTTAGCTACCAAGCGGGGCCAAGAGTGGGTTCTCTGAATATAGATAGTAACAAGTGGGCTATTTTCAAACTTCCAGAGAACCCCCAAATATTCAGGGCCAAAATGATATTTATAGAGCCTGTTAGGATCTGGAAGGGAAGGCATACCCTTAGAGTGTCTGTAGTTTCAAGAGAGCGGTTTCTTCCAACAGAGTGGGTGAGGGACCCAGCCACTGAGAGACGGGGTGTCCCTCTCACAGCTGTTTCCAGGGCCGAGCTCATAGAGGCCAAGCATTTGTGTCTGTGGGCGAAAAAAGAGGGGAAGCCTGTTGTGCCCAGTAATGTTCTTTCCTGTGCACACTGGTGCCATCCTGGGAGCACTTTCTGTGCTGGGACGCTGCTGTCCCCAAACTTGGAGAGCCCATTATATGGTTTTTCTCTTGTCCAGAGTCCTCTTGATTTCTTAGGCTCCTGCTTTTGCCCAAACTTAATCAAGCTGCCATCCAAACACCTGCTTCCAACTCTCTAGGTCCCAGACTCCGACCCTGGAGAGAGGCCCCAACAACATGCCTGGAGCAGTGTGAGCAAAAGGCTCTCTTTAGGGAGAGGAGTGGGAATGTGAGGAGTAATGATCTGACTAGGAGGGTGGCCAAATAGCGGTCCCCCAAGAAAAGAGCTGGTCATGCCAATATCCCCTGGGAATGAATGTGAATAAGCATTCGTTAGACTCCTTTCTGATTCTCATTCTGGAGGTGTGGAGAGAGGGCCCCAGAAACCCACATGTTAAACAGGCATCTGGATTAATTCTAATGATCAGGCTCAACAACAAAGAAAGGCGGGTCAGGGTGGGAGGCTATGAGCCCCATGGGTGCAGCAGGCAGCGTGGTCCATGGGGGTGAGTGGCCTCGCAGCCTGGCTGTTGCCGACTGGCTTTGAGTGGGACATCCCCCCCATTCATTCCACGTCAGCTCCTTGGCAGGTGCCTGGGCCTTTCCTCACCCCTCTGCCAACTGATGCTCCACTACCCTGCCCTACACCAGCCCAGATATAAATATAAGAGCATTTTCCATGGGCCAGTACAGAAGGGCAAACATTTGATTTTATTTTAGGCCTGTGAAATTCTCTTCCTTCATGCCCAACAGGTGCATTGCTTCATTTAGATATTGGGGCCCAGAAATAGAACACAATTTACAATATAGCTTCCTTCAGGCATCTGTATGCTATTTAAAAAAAAAGGGGAGGCCTCCTGCTAGCTAGCCAGGCGCAGCACCAATGCTGGCTGGAGCTTTCCCCTTTGACAGGCTTGGGGAGAGGCACCCACCCGCAGGCAGCTTGACTTCCTCAGCAGAGGAGCCAGGCGCCTTGAGAGACAGTATGGGGGCAGGATCATCCTTTCAGGGCATGGGCCTGTCCTCAGCCCCACAGGACCCTCTGGCACAGTGGAGAGGAGGGGCTCAGTGCTGAGCAGGAGGACTCAGACTGTCAGAGGAGGTGTTTCTAGTAACTCTGTCAGTAAGAATCCACTGACCCCTCGGTGCTTTGTGGGCTGGGGGAGAATAGGATCTCCTCGCTTTAAGCCCAAGCACAGGACCCACCCAACATCTCTTGGCAAATCGTGTGTTCTCATCAGCTGTTGGGGCGTGGTGAATGGCTTCAACTTATATGTTGATGTCTTAACCCCCCAAGTACCTCAGAATGTGGCCTTATTAGGAAATAGGGAAATTGCAGATGTGGTGAAGACGAAATCATTGTAGGGTGTATCCTAACCCAATATGTCTGCTTTCCTTATAAAAAGGGGACATTTGGACACAGGCAGACATGCACACAGGGAGGACACCATGTGTAGATAGATGGAGGCACAGATTGGGTGATGCTTCTACAAGCCAAGGAACATCAAAGGCTGCCAACAGACCAGGAGGACTGGGAGAGGCCTGGACAGGTTCTCCTCACAGTGACAGGAGGAATCAGCCCCGCCGGCTCCTTGGTCTTGGACTTCTAGCCTCCAGGACAGTGAAAGAATAAATTTCTGCTGTTTAAGCTGCCCAGCATGTGGGACTTTGTTACAGCAGCAAACTGATACATTAGCTAAATTCCCGGTCTCAGAAGCATCTGCATTCCAGTGCCTAAGATGGTCTGGTATAGGTCAGGCAGGGGCCTCTCCTGGGTGGTCTGCTTCATCAAGGTCACCTTGGTCCAAAGAAGCCCAAGACCAAGGTCGAGTTTCCTCTAGGATGCCCCAAGGCCCCTCCAATGGCCGTCATTAAACCAGCCACCCAGCTCCCTGTATCCTCTGAGGAGCATCAGGTAGAATCTACAGTGGGGGTCACCAGAGCTGAAACTGCAGCAGAGGTGGCCGCAGAATAAGGTACTTGGCACCCAGTGTGGTCCTGGTAAATGCTCCCGAATGTTCTCACATGCAGAGGGGACGCAGCATCTGGTGGCTCAGGGCTGAGAGGGAGACCTCTGCAGCTTGCTGTGCGGCTCCCTTCCAAGGCCAGAACCAAGGAGCCTACCTCTCCCTTGGCTGGGACCAGAAGTGGAGCTGCTGACAGCACAGGCCACCCTTCCTGCAGAGAGCAGCAGGTGTCCCCTCCCAACGTCAAGGACTCAGTCAATCTCATTAGACTCAGGCCTCCTTCTTCGGTCCTGGGTGCCACCCTCCCTGAAGGGTCCTGCTGGAGACGATTCAGACACACTGGCAAGAGGCAGGACCAGTCCAACAGGTGACCACCCAGGAGTTTGGAGGTGAAAGCAGGCCCCCTGTAAGAAGGACATGATGCCACCATCCTGGTGCAGTGGGCACAGGACACTGGGGCGGTGGGGGGGGGCAGGTGCTTATGTGTTGGCATCTGTGTTGGTTTAGCAAGGCACGTGTGTCTTGGGTGGGGTCAAAGGTCTGGGCCACTCACTCAGTGCATAGATGCCTGTGGCCTCAAGAGATGCATGCTGGAAAAAGGCAACAGCACTGCGGGCAGACATGGAGATGTGGCCCTTTGGTGAGAGATGGCGCAATGAAGACACATCCTTTTGGTGACAGTGGACAGATGTGCAGATACAGCACTGGTTCTCTCTTCGAACTTAGACCTCGGGGAAAAAGGCCATCCAGCCATGCAGCGCTCACAGCCCACCCTGGCGCTTTCTCCTGGCTATAGTTTCCTCACACCTCTTTTGCAAGCCCTTGTTCATCCCCAGGTTCATGCCCTTTAGTTATTCTTCCACGCAGTTTGATACTGTTCCCATCACCTGTCTGTCTTCCAGAAGAAGGCGCCTGTGCTCACCTGGACCCTGCCTCCTGCAGCCTTGCTCCCCAACCCGTAGCAGCATCACAGCTTGATGCCTCGACTCCTAGTCTCCTCCTCCTCTGTGGCCAGGAATCCTGCTGCCTCTGGAGAATTTCGGAGAGCTGGGCCTCCTTTGTAGATGCAGGGGACCGGGAAAACGTGGACCCTCAGAGGACATAACAGGCCCAAGCGCATAGACTCTTTATTGCCCCACAACTGTGGATGGGGACCTAGCTGCTGGTCTTCTCGGTGCTGCTCCATCTCAGAGATCGGGAGGGCGTGGGTATGCACGTGTGACACGAGGCAGTGTGGCCCGGATTCCAAACCAAAGGCAGGGGGGGAGGTGAGCCAGCTCTGCCCATGCAGGCTAGACCGCACAATGATGCTCTCGGCACAAGTCAGGCTGTTCATGTGGAGTTGCGAAGAGCTCCCAAGGCAGCCCTGTCCGTCATCTTAATGGCAGGGCTGCCCATGCTGGCGACAGTCCCCCAGCAGTCTTTGACTCTGAAAGAAACGGAAGCTGAAACCAGAGCAAGTGGAAAATGAGACAGTGGTTCTTGTTTTGCCAAAAGTCGCCCCTGGGAGTGAAGTCTCCTCTAAGTGGGCAGAGTGAGGTGGGGGATCTGCCCGAGCCCACACTCACCCTGACGGCCCACCGGGCTGCTCTCGTTTGGAACAGACGCAGGCTGTGGCAAGCAGGGGAGCACGCCCGAGCGAGAGCAGGGCGGGGGTGGGGGGTGAGCTCCCGCCCTCTAGGACTGCTGGCTCCTCTGAGTGCACCAGGCGGCAAGAGGCTGCCAAGAGGGGCGCCAGCTGCGGTCTTTTGGGTTGAGGTCTTATCCCTCCTACCTGCACCAAACCCATCCCTCTCAGGGACCAGGGCAGCAGCCAGATTCCTCGTGCCTTGCCAAGAGTGACATGCGGGAGAAGGTCTTGGCGCAGCTCTTACACTGGTATCTCTTGGTGTCAGAGTGTGTCTGCAGGTGGGCTCGGAGATTTGAGCGGTCGGCGAAGGCCCTGCTGCAATGAGAGCAGGCATAGGGCTTCTCACCTGGGGAAGGAAGGGGGAAGGGCCGGGTGTGTGACCATCTGGAGTGTGCTGGGCAGGTGGCCTCAGGGTTCAAGTGTCCCTGTTCATAACCCATCCCTCCCTCTCCAAATGCTCACTCAATTCCAATTCATCTATCTTCATCGCCCCCTCCCTAGGACATAAGTCACAGGGGCCTTGGAGCCCAGCCCGAGGAGGAGACTTTAAGACCAAGAGGCCACATAAGCACCCAAGCGAACAGGGTGGAATGACATACGTAACCCTTCCTGAGAGCAAAGGTCCAGCACAGCTCTTTGCTACACCTGCCACAGCTGCTGGATCTGTCTCTGTTTCTGCCAGAGCTCTCCTGGGGCCCTTCGCCACCCGGACCTGGATGTGAGAAGCACGGTCACCTCCTGGCAGCTGTGCCTACCCACTGAAAGCCAGTGGTGGGGACCGGCCAGGCTCCCACAGAAGGTGGGCTGGAAGGAGTGGGCCCTCCTCCTGCACAGAGGGGCATTTAGGAATGGCTAAAATCCTCGTATCCTTCAGGCCACCTCCAATCAGACCACCAGGGATTTGGACAAAGTCCTTCTGTTGGGACCTTGGCCCCAGGATGATTCTGATGAGTACAAAAGGAAGGGTCGTTGAGGGTCGCCCGTTCTCTGTCTGTACAGAGTGGTTCCCAGTCCTGCAGCCCTACTGAGTCCTGAGAGACACCAGCCTACGGTCCCCACTGCATGACACCTAGGCACACTCCCAGCCAGGCCAGCCTCCTGTGGGGACTGCCACATCCTGGCTCCCAGAACAGGAGTGCTGAGCCTCTGATGATGCGGGACATCCTTAGTGAAGGGTAAAGGAAAATGGCTCCTTTCCGGTAAAACCCTTCTTTCCAGCCTCTACCCACATGTGACTCAGAAGATTCCAGTCACAGAGCTGTGACTTAGGTTTAGGGAGGCCCCTGTTACAGAAAGTGTGTGTTGCAACTGTGGGTCTGTGACCAGGACCAAACACTTATTCTGGGACCTCTGTCTCTCTGTTCTTGTCCCCCACGCTGCATGGTGTGCTTGACAAAGTCCTGGGCTCCAGGCGAAGCCCCAGACAGAGGCCCACTCCAGCTACTGGTTGCCCCTATACGTAGCAGGGGTCTTCCGCTCTTTCTGGGCCATATATTATACTACAGCATGAGAAGGCCCAGGTTTTTAGGCCTCCTTCAGCCTCCTGTCCACAACCCTCTTCTTTCTCTGTTTCTGTCTTTGTCTCCTCACCACAGCTGCTCTTCTCTCCTTCGTTTCCTGTGGGCTCTTGGCCACCCTCTGACCCAGGGACAGGTTTCCTCCAGGTCCCCAACTTCTGTGTGAAGTCCCAGCTGTCACCTCTGCCCTTCAGATAGGCTACAGCCCCTACAGTTCTTACCCCCAGCCCAGGCCTGTCTTGCTCCCCACTCCTCCTTCCAGAATTCTGGAAGGCTGTGAAACGTGAAAAGTCAGGTCCTGCTGAAGTCCTGTGCATCCTACTCTTTCCTGGGTGTTGTGGGTTGAATTGTGTCCTCTGAAAAAGAGACGTCCAGGTCCTACATACTGGTACCTGAGGATGTGACCTTATTTGGAAATAGGGGCTTTACAGATGTCATCAGGTTAAGATGAGGTCATGCTGCAGTTTGTGGGCCCTGATTCAATATGACTGGTGTCCTTATAACTAGAGGGAAATTTGGACACAGACACACAGAGAGGCCAGGTCTGAAGCAGAGGTTGGAGCGATGTGGCCACAAGCCAAGGATGCCTGCAGCCTCCAGGAGCTGGAAGAGGCAGGAAGGATTCCTGGGACACCTGGACTTTGGGCTTCTGGCTTCCAGACAGTGAGGGAGGACATTTCTGATGTTTTGAGACCCACAGATTATGGGACTTTGTGCTGCAGCCCCAAGACATGGATACACTGGAGAGCAAAAGCTGTGTGAATGTCCATCCTCTTGTTCATAAAATCTCCCCTTCCCTCTTTCTAGCTTCCAGGTTCCATTCTTGCCTCTACCCAGATCCCTCTTATGGACCCGACGCTGTCCTACCTGTGTGGGTCCGAATGTGACCCTGAAGCAGCCAGGGCCTAGAGAACGCCTTGCCGCAGATGGTGCAAATGCAGGGCAGCGTGTGCGTGCGGATGTGCATTTTGAGGGCTCCCAGGCTGGAGTACTCCTTGTCGCAGTACTTGCAGGTAAAGCAGCGCTGAGCCTGCAGGTGGCAGTGCAGCTGCTGGTGCCTGGCCAGCCCAGCCAGTGTGTGGTAGGGCTTGTGGCAGTGGGTACACTGGAAGCCACCCGGGGAGCAGCGGCACTGCTCAGGCACCAGGAGTCTGTCTGGAGCCCGGTCCCCATCTGTGCCCAGTATTGGAGGCCACCGTGTGGGCAGAACCAGCAGTGGGGGCAGGTTGAGGTGGTTCAGGCTGTCCTTCAGGGGTACGCTGGGAGCCCGGCCAGCACGAGGGTCCATCAAGCTGACTTCCAAGGGGTCTGGCTCAGAGGCCCTCTGAGCTTCTGGGAGGGGCAGGGAGATGCAGGTGATGCCAGAGATGTGGTCCCAGGGCTGGGCAGGGTCACCAGGCATGGGAGGGGCCGCACTCTGTGGGAGGAGGAGGGGCACCACCAGCCCCCCACAGGCAGAACAGGAGCCGTTGATTTCTAGAAGGGCAGAAGGAGAGAGAATGGAAAGGTGAAGACTCAGTCCCAATGTGGTGTGCTCTCAAACTTCATTTCAGGTCCAATTCCAAGCCCATCTTTAGGCCATCAGCAGCTTGGCATGAAGGGAAAGACTTGAAAGATGGGGGTGTCGCTGGGGAAGTGGCGACGGCCTGGAAGCCATTTGGTCTAGAGGAGGAATCTCAGTTCCTCGTTAAGAACAAAACAAGAGAAATACCTTACAGAATCCCGAAACAGCTTTCATGGGGCCAAGGAAGGCTCCCTCACTGCCAGGCAAGGGTGGATCCTCTCTCTGAGCTCTTGTCCCCACTCAGGACCAGCTCACAGGGCACCCCCAGGATCCCATGCAGCATTAATTCAGAGCGCTTGACCACAGGCCGCCACATAGAAAATAACTAATTAGCCTCCAGTCACCTTCCAATTACCCCTCGATATCCTGACATTGGTGCACGCGGGTAGCCTCCTGCCAGCTCTCCTGGTCCAGAGGAATTGTCCTCTGCCCTCGGCCTGTTACAACCATATTCGTGAGCCAGCACGCCCCATCCTTGACATGGATTGGCAGGTCCCCAAAGTGAACAAGTTAGTAGGTGACAGCTCTGCATCTCCCCAAAGCCCAAATCTCCAAATAGCCCGCAACCCATTTCTTATTCCTTATGTGTTAAAATAAATCTCTGGCCCCAGATTGGGAGAGGAAGGGGAGAGGGAGGGAAGCAGAGAGCTAATAGGCTGCAAGGCTGTTCCTGGACAGCCCATCACTGGGCCTTGCAGAGCTGCCCATATTTGCATATTCAAATAGTGAAGTGGGTACACGTGTGACCAGACTCTACACATGGTTTTTAAATTTTTAAAACTATGACCCATGTAAAGTGGGTTTTCCATCATATAGATCTGAACAAAAGTTTTCTTAGACAACCAAAGCTGCCTTCAACCGGGGGAGAAGTGGATAATGAAGATGCGGTACATGCATACTATGGAATACTACTCAGCTGTAAGAAAGGATAAAACACTGACATCTGCGACAACATGGATGGACCTTAAGAATATCATGCTAAGCGAAATAAGTCAGAAAAAGCCGAGAACCATATGATTTCACTCAGATGTGGGATATAAAACTGAGAGTCATAGACACAGACAACAGCACAGTGGTTACGAGGGGAGGGGGTGGGGAGTGGTGGAGGGTAAAGGCAGCCAAATATGTGCTGATGGGAGATGGTTTGGTTTTGGGCGATGGGAACACAATGCGATGTACGGATCACGGAAACATACACTCGACACCCATATGACCCTATTTACCAATGTCACCCCTATCAATTTAATTTAAAAAATAAAGCTAGAAAAAAGTTTCCTTTATCTAGAGCACTGCACTCTGATGGTTTCTGTTCTATTTTATTTTATAAAATCGCTGCTGGTGACTGTAACTTGATTTCAGAACCCAGAAGTGAGGCTTCTGGTCCTGGAAGGTGCCCCCTGGTGGCGGCCCCACCTCGGTGCTGGCCAGAACTCCCTCCCCACACCGGGTTTGAGAGCCCCAAAGGCCCTGAGGTGCGCAGGCCACCACAGTGTCTCCCTTTCTCCTCTCCCACTCTGAGTCATGAAGCAGTCCCCCAGGGGTCTTCGCCCCAAGAAGCTGCTGAGCTAGGAGGTACAGCTGACTGCTCCAGAGGCTTTGCCCTGGGGCCTCTGCGAGTCCTGATGCCCAGTAGGGAATGGGATGAGGGAACAATGCGGGGTCCCGGACTCCCATCTCCCCACCAAGCCCTTTGGGGATAGGCTTGCAGACCTTTAACCCAGCCTGTTCTGGGCAGTCTCTACTGGGGTGAGGGGAGGCCAGAGGGAAGGGGACCCTCAGGAGGAGTGAGGCGAGCACAGGAGGAGTCCTCAGAAACGCTAAACGAGCTGGGCCTTGGCACCAGAGGGCCCGTGGTCACTCTTCCCGGCCCCTGTGCTCACCATCCTAAACCAGGATATTCCTTGGGAGTCCTTGGACGGCAGCCGCAGGTGGCCCTCCGGTTCTCTTCCCACCATCTCTGGGACACCTCCCAAACCTCCTGCCTCAGGAAGATGGCTCCTGGTTCCCTTAGCTGGGATGGGCGCGCCAGGCCATGGGGGACAGCCCAGAGTGATTGGGGGCCTAGAAACCTCTATAAGTGGGGAGAGAGTGCCCACGCGCTTCGCCGGACTCGGACTCGGACTGGGACCACCAACCTACCTCCAGCCTCGAGGCCTCGGAGCCAGCCGTGCTGGTGAGCTAACGCCTCTCTTCCTACCTGGGACAGGTGTCCCCCGCTCCCAGGGGCTTCCCTCTCCTGCCCCGAGGAAGCTCGAGCCCTGGGCGACGGCTGCGGAGCCCGGCAGCCCCTACCTCGTTGGGTCTCCAGTTCCCCGTAGTTGGGGACCCTGTGGCTGGAGTGCGTTTTCACCAGGAAGGAGCGCGGCATTGTTCCTCGCGGGCGCGGGTCCCACTTGCGAGTCCACCGAACGCGGGTCCGCAGCTCCGCGGCAGGTGCCGGGCAGGGTCAGGCTCATTAGCATAACGCGCCGCCTCGGCCAACCAGAACGCGGCGCGGCCGGGGCGGGGCGGGGCGGGACCTCGGGGCAGGGGTTTGGGGCCACGCCCAGGACAGGTGCGCGGCGTGGGGGCAGGAGCGCGTGGCCGGCGTGTCCTGCCCACGGGACCTCCCTGGCGCGCGCCGGGAGTCACGCCGACCCTTGCGGCCTGACGCACCCACTGGTTGCCGACTAAATGGCGGAGGTCAGGGACGGGTGCGAGCCCAGCCGACTCCAGTGCACACGGCGTGGGAGCGTGCCCAGAGCCCAGCCTGGGATAACCCTCGCTCCGGCCTGTTACGCACGTCCCACCTCCTGCTCAAACCCACAACGGTAGGACTGATGAGCTCAAGCCATGAACTCCAAAGCTAACCCAGCTGATCAGCCATAATGGTGACCAGTGGGGTCAGCAGGCCTGATGGAGCTGGGACCCTTTTCCAGTGGGCCCCTTCCCTTTGGAGACAATGCTTTAGGAGTTGGCCCCAGGCATCCAGAAAGCTCATTTGGTGGGAGAAAGGACAAAGCCTAGGGTTCTGGAATTCCAAGGGGTTCAGACATGTGGTTACTGGAAGTTTAATCAAAAATGGCAAAGCATGTGCACTTTGCGACAGCCTGTCTGGGCAGCCATGTTCCTCCGCCAGTGTCCTTTGGAATCCTCAGTGCCACAAAGAGCTGGGTGAATCAGTTCTGAGTGCCTGGTTCCTTTTGATGTGAATGTTTTGTGAATTCAGGGGTTAGATGAGGCAGGCGGGCGCAGCCTCTGGGTGGGTGGACACAGCACCTGGCCAGCCCCCTGAGAGCCCCAGGTGTTTCTATGGCTGTGCAGCAAGCCTGCCTTCCCAGCAGAACCTTTTGAGGCCCAAGTGCTTTGCGTTGGTGCTGTGGTGCTCTTCGATGCTTGGGCGGGAGGGGCACGGTAGTTATGGTGGTGAGTCTGTAGAAGAACCTGTGTGGACGGTGGGAGGGAGGGCCGTGTCACACAGTGTCTTACATTCCCACAGTTTTGCAGATGAGGGAACAGGCTCCGAGAAATTGGGAAGCGGTAGAATTGGGACCTGGGCCCTCACTTCTAGTCTAACCCAAGGTGTGTGTACCCCATCTGTTGCTTGGTGAGGGCACATGGAAGGTCAGGTCATGCACAGACAGGAGAAGACACTAGTCTTTCCTGTGGGCCATGGCCTGGCACCATGCTGCCATGCATGTGGCTTTCAGAGGACACATGACTATCTTCTGCTTATTCACCTGTTCCTGGGCCTCGAAAGGTTTCTATTTATACCCTCTGTTCCTTCTCTCTTCCCCTCCCAGACGTAGAAACACTTGCAGACACCTGGGCCGACCCTTTGCCCGTACCGTTCTTCCTCACTCAGCCACCCCTCCTTAATCCCCAGAGAGACACTCTGTTATTTAGGGAAGCTCGAGCACTCCTGTGAAGAATCTGCTGACCTCATCTTGGAAACGCACCAGGGACCCGAGGGTCCTGAGAGAGCCTCCGGGTAGGGGCAGTTGATTCCTTTCCTGGGGCCGCTGTAACAAATAACCCAAAGGGAAGTTTCCAGTCCCTGCTAACATCTCAGAACTGCCCTCACTTGAGGACACAGACTGACTTGGCTGTGGGACCCAAGTGGTACCAACAGAGGAAAACCTCAGCATCTACCTGTCCCTACCTGTGCAGTCCCGGGAGAGGGGTGCAGTAGTCCCCATCTGCTCTGCTCTGTGCTCTCCTGTCTTCAGAACAGCCACTGCGCCTGGCAATGAAGACTTTTGCCCCACCCTGCAGTGGGAAATACACTTCTTAGCATCCCCTCTCTCACCCAGGGCAGGGCTTCCTGGGCACCGAGGTCTACCTTTCTTGCAGAAACCACAGCAGTCTTCCCTGGGCACCTAGGACCTGGGGGGTGTCAGCTGCTCACAGCCAGGCTCCTGCCCCTCCCATCAGCCTCTGTCAGTGTGGGAACCCCCATTTCCCTGCACCAGATGGAGGTCAACCCTTGTTTCTGCACAGCACCCACATGTACTCAGGTCCACAGTGGGTGTTCAGCAATACTTGTCAGACTAGATGGAAAAGCATTGAGTCCCCAGATAACCCGGTCCCAGGCATGCATGTCCCTGGGGGTTGGGGGGGGGGTGGGCCCCTGTTTGTGCTCTTTTGTTTTGTTTCCTTATTTTTAAAAATATATTTTATTGATTATGTTATTACAGTCATCCCATTTCCCTCCTTCATTCCCCTCCACCATGCACACCCCCTCCCACCCACATCCCCCCACTTTAGTTCATGTCCATGTGTCATAAGTTCTTTAGCTTCTACATTTCCCACACTATTCTTGCCCCCCTCATCTATTTTCTACCCACCGTCTATGCTACTTATTCTCTGTACCTTTTGCCCCTCTCTCCTCCTCCCACTCCTCTGTTGCTAACCCTCCATGTGGTCTCCATTTCTGTGGTTCTGTTCCTGCTCTATCTGTTTGCTTAGTTTGCTTTTGGTTTAGGTGTGGTGGTTAATAGCTGTGAGTTGGCTGTCTTTTTACTGTCATATTTTTTATCTTCTTTTTTCTTAGATAAGTCCCTTTAATATTTCATATAATAAGGGCTTGGTGATGACAAACTCCTTTAACTTGACCTTATCTGAGAAGCACTTTATCTTCCCTTCCATGCTAAATGAAAGCTTTGCTGGATAGAACAATCTTGGATGTAGGTCCTTGACTTTCATGACTTGGAATACTTCTTTCCAGCCCCTTCTTGCCTGTAAGGTCTCTTTTTGAGAAGTCAGCTGACAGTCTGATGGGATCTCCTTTGTAAGTGACTGTCCCCTTATTTCTAGCTGCTTCTAGAATTCTCTCCTTCATTTTAATCTTGGGTGATGTAATTATGATGTGCCTTGGTGTGTTCCTCCTTGGGTCCAACTTCTGTGGGACTCTCTGAGCTTCCTGGACTTCCTGGAAGTCTATTTCCTTTGCTAGCTTGGAGAAGTTCTCCTTTATTATTCAAATAAGTTTTCCACTTGTTGTTCTTCCTCTTCTCCTTCTGCTACCCCTATAATTTGGATGTTGGGACTTTTAAAGATGTCCTGGAGGTTCCTAAGCCTCTCCTCACTTTTTTGAATTCTTGTTTCTTCCTTCTTTTCTGTTTGGTTGTTTATTTCTTCCTTCTGGTCTACACCATTGATTTGAGTCCCAGTTTTCTTCCCATCACTATTGGTTCCCTGTACATTTTCCTTCGTTTTACTTATTGTAGCCTTCATTTGTTCATCTAATTTGCGACCAAAATCAACCAATTCTGTGAGCATCCTGATCACCAGGGCTTTGAACTCTGCATCTGATAAGTTGGCTATCTCTTGGTCGCTTAGATGAATTGGCTCTGATGGTTTGATTTGTTATTTTGTTTGAGCCATGTTTTCCTTTTCTTTTTTCTTTTTGGTCTGGTCGTACTTGTTACATATGAGGGGCAGAGCCTTAGGTGTTCCCCAGGGCGGGGCAACCCAGTTGCTGGGTTGTGACACTGTATGTGGGGGCAGGGTCTAAGAGGAAACAATGGTGCTTGCTCCGCTGGGATTCCAGTCCCGTCTGTGAGGCTGGGAGTCTCTCCTAGCACTTCAACCCCCACAAGTGTTTTCAATAGGTGCTTTTAGGTTTTATTTCCCCAGTGCTGGGGCCCTGAGTTGTGCAGTCTGTCTCACTGCCCGTTTTCACCTGGTTTATCTGCGTTTGAATGTGTGACCGCCGTCAGCCACCTTGTGCGCCTGGCTGGGTCTGCTCATTGATTCCCTGCACCAGGTAACCGTTGCCTGTGCTCCTGGGGTGGCCAACCGCATCCAGGACCACTAGCCACTGCTTTTTCCTGCCTCGATCCCTCTCTGCAGGCCGTGGGCTCCTCCCCTCTTACCAGTCTGGGTGAATCGTTGTTGGAGTTCCGTACAATTCAATTTTCTATCCATTCTGGTTGTTTTTTTGGTTCTAAATTTTTGTTGTCCTTATTTTGGTTGTGAGAGGAGGCACAGTGTGTCCACCTATGCCTCCATCTTGGCTGGAAGTCCTGTTTGTGCTCTTGACTGCAGACATGGGTATGAAGGTACCAGGCTCTAGGACTTGGAATAGTGCTCAGAACTGGGCCTTGAAGCTGGGGCTCATGCGTCCCAGGCTGCAAGCACATGGCCCTCGTATTGAGGGCACCAGCCATTGTGACAGTCGCCCCCTGCGTCAGTGTGTGGAGCATTCCTTGAGGGATGGTGGCCATAGTTGGGAAATCCTGATTTGAGGTAACCCCACTCTATCCAAGGTGATGGATTTGTAAAAACTCGGATCCAATGCTCCAGCTCCCAATGATGGGTCAGACTGGTGGCCAGTGTGTGCTTGGTCACCCCCAGTGAAGGCAAACTCACTACTGCTCACAGTTGCTCATCTCATTCCATTCGGGGGCCTGATTGTTAGAGGTGATACTGTATCTTAAATAGAGGGTCAGTGGACACATCCTGTGTGATATGGGGGTACTGAGAGGGGACATTGTCCCTCTGCACACAGCCTGTATGGTAGGCAACAGAGGTCTAGACACCTTAGGGAGTGCAGAGGGTGTGATGTTGGGTGCTGAGGAGTGTCCCGGGGGTTGGGAATGAAAGGCGAGAACTGAGCAGTGACCAGGCAGGGATGTGCTGTGTGCGTCTGTGTCAGTATGTGTACATGCTTGCATGTGCACATGCGCAGACCTGCGTCCTGTACATGCACACCTACAACACATGTGTGTACACATGTGGGGGTGTGTGTGAGGTTGCAGGAGCTGTTCTCGTGTGATACAGAGGTCAGGCATCAGCAGGTGAGCCCTGATCTTGAAGTGAGGGGTCTGTTGAGTCCACAGCTCTGTTCCCAGCTGCTCGCCCCTCTGACTCCTCTCTGCACTCTTCTTGGCCCACACAGTGGAGCTGGCCCCTCGTACCCCGCAGGCTGCTGGAGAGATTCAAAAGGCCACGTGTTGGGTGGTTCTTTCTCGCAGTGACAGACTGGACCTCTTCATGTGCCGATCTGCCCTCAGTACAGCGTCTGAACCTCGACCCTTGCAGCCTCAAGTTTACTTGGTTGGTGTGCTGTGCTTCTCTTGCTCACCCCGCCACCAGGGCACAGAGAGCAGCAAGGTCTGTCCTGTCCTCGAGGTCTGCTAGAGAGGTGTCTTAGCTGGTTCTCACCTCTGCAGCAGCTTCCAGTCAAGGAGCTGGGCCCTGCCAGCCAGAGCATGCCCAGGACTCCAGGACGCACCTCCCGGGCCAACCCTGTTGGCGTTCGGCCCAGCCTAGGGCAGGCTTTCTAGAAGCCACCAACTGCAGGACTCAGAGTCCCTTCAAGGCGCATCCCAAAGGAGCCTGCAGTGGGTTGGTCAGGCTCGCTGGCCAGGCATGCTGGTTGCCACACTGTGGTATTGCTGTACCCCTGTGCAGGAGCCCACTGGCTCTGTCTCCGGGCTGGGTCAGGGCAGTGAGTCACCTCTCAAAGGGCCCTCAGCAACCCTGGTGCCAAGCGGTGGTTCCAGCACCCTCCAGAAATCCACAAGGCAATGGAGCACGCGTGTGATAAGATTAGAGACGCCAGTTGCTGCCCCTTTCCAGGTGGCACCAAGCTGGAGCTCATGCCTGGTGCTTCCCTATTGGGCGTATGCCAACTGTAAGCTGACAGGCAGCATCAGGGGTCGAAGCCTTTGCCCTGCAAGGATGTTCAGTGTTGCAGTCCCAACCCCAGCACCTGTGGTTGTGGTCTTACTTGGCTATAGGGTCTTTGTAGGTCAAAGGGAGGTCGCTAGGGTGGCCCCCATCTGATGACTTGTATTCTGATAAAAGGGGAAATTTGGACACAAACACACAGACGGAAGATGAGGTGAAGGCACAGGGAGAATGCCCTGTGAAGCCGACGGGTCAGTGACGCATCTGTGAGCCAAGGATGCTGGCGGCTGCCAGCGCCTGGCAGAGCTGGAGAGCAGGAGCAGAATGGATGCTCCCTCACAGCACTCAGAAGAAACCAGCCCTTCCAATACCCGGACCCTGGACCTCTGGCCTCCTGAGCTATGGGAGAATCTATTTGCGTTGTGGAAACCACATAGCTGTGGGGGGTTTATACAGCCGCCCAGGACACTCATCCCAACAGCGGCCCAGAATAAGCTCTGCCCTATTTGCTGTGAGGGCCCAGCTGATCAAGAAGAACTAAGCACAGCACCACAAACCCACACACCAAATGGGCTCAGAGGTTCTAGAAAAATACCACGTTGGTGCTGTTTGCACTTCCCAGTGGCCTGCTCTTGTGCTTGCCCCTTCCTCTCTAAGTGTTTCCATAGGTTTGATAGCATAGACTCGTGGGGAGGCGCAGGCCCGCCAAACAGCCTGCTGGTGCCTGCCTCTCCTGCTCCTCACTCGGAGGAGCCCGCACCAGGAGCCCAGTTGCTGGCCAGACCCGTGGCTGTGAAGGCTGCACTCGGAGGAAACTGACCTGTTCCAGCCTACCTTGTTCCCACTGGCTCACTTGCCCTTTTCCTTGGCTGAAGCCCAGGCTGTGGCCCAGAGGCCAGCCTGCCCTCGTTGCTTCTGACTGACTGAGAGTGAGCAGCTGGGGATGCGTTCCCAAGGCTGATCGTGGGAGGGTGCATCAGACCCCATCCACCAGGATGGCTGGTCGAGAGTGAGTTTAAGGCCCTTCCCCCCTGAGCGGGCTCACTGCAGCTGTGTCATGAGGAAGAGTCCCCCTCACACCAGACCCTGGGGGCAGAGGCATCCTGTCCCCCACATGCCTTGGGACTTGTCAAGGTACCCCAGTAGGAAGAGTCCATGGCTGTGGCGTGTCAGGCTTTTCGTCTCTTGTGACAGTTCTTGGAATTTCTTTCTTCATTCAGAAAGTGGGGCAGTGACTTCACCCAATCTCCCCTGGGCACCACGCACCACACCCAGGGGGTTGAGGGAGGGTACATCCCTGTGCGGCCGGTGTGCTGGGGCCCCTGATGATGAGGTGGAGCAGGTAGTCCACTCGTTTTCTGGTGCCAGGCCCCTGGACACATTTGTATTTTCTGAGAGGACCAGCCTAGAGTCCCACAAACCCAGGCTGAGCCAAGCCCGCCAGGAGGCCGCTCTGCAGTGGGCCAGCGTGGCTGTGCCCGGTCTGCCCTGTAAGCCCGCCCTGTGCCCGGAGCTGGTGGCCAGTTCTCAGGAGCCCTGAGCTACTGAAGGGAAGCCAGCCTGGGCCAGGGGGCCCTGTGCTGTGTGTGAGCGTCCTTCCTTTAGGTGGCCTGGTCGCTCGTTCCCTTCCTAGCAAGGAAAATCACAGATACCAGGGAACGAAGAAGCACTTTCTACAAGCACCTAACACGAAAGACATGGTGTGATGCCTCCATCTGGGGACACTCCAGGGCGTAGGCATAAGGGGACCCTGCACGTAAGGACTGCTTGGCTTCGTGTGGAGGAGACAAGCTGCCAGGGACTGTCAGTCCCTGCCTGCATTTGTCATATGGAGTGACCCTGGCTTCAGGAACTCCCACCTCAAAGCGGGGTGTCCCTGTGTCTGAGCCCACACCCTGGGCAGCAGGAAACCTGGGATGCAGCCGTGTGGTGGCGCTGGCTCTGGCTGCCCTGCGGGTCTGTGGTGGGACCTGGGGAAGGACATGAGGGGCTGGCCTGGGTGTGTGGCTCCGACCCCAGCTGCAGTCTAGGCCCCCATCCTCATTGGCAAGCCCCACCGCATGGATTTCAGACATTTGGCTCCACTTCAGATTTTATCCAAAGTAAGAGGAGGCTGCCGGTGCGGCAGCTTCGCCCTGAGGCGTCCCCGATGCGTCACTGCATGCAGGGCTGCTGGTCCAGGTCTCACACGCCCCCCACATGGGCTTCACATGGATGCTCTCCCCCGGCAAGGCTGTCTTGGATGTTGGTTGGGAGCGATGGTGTGGCTAGCGTGGCCCATATGTTCCATGGGCCTGTGTGCGCCCTGTGTCCCCATGTGCCCCCTGTGCCCTGTGCATGCTATGTGCTCCATGTGGTGATCTGGTCCCATCTGGCCCCATCACCCAGCCATCTCCCTGATGGGCGCACAGCAAGCAAGGGCATGGTGAGGTCAGGACCTGCTGAGATGCTCTGTTGCTGCCTCCAGGGCTCCTGGGCACCGAGGGCCATGACGACTAAGTGGCCTGGGTCTGTGGGAGCAGCACCGTCCTGTCCCGCAGGAGGCGGTGGATGGTGGGTTGACCAGGTGTGGACAGGCCTGGCCAGTGGCCGAGTGGTGAACATGCATGCTGGCACCAGCCCTGCGGTAAGGCTTAAGGTCTAACTGGAGGCAGGATATGTGCCCCCTTGGATGGCCCAGAACCACAGACTGTGTCCAGGCAGCTCTGCAGGAAGAAGGGACAAGGGTCCTGGCTCAAGGAAGGCTTGGCTGGCTCTGGAGGAGGTTAGTATTGGATTGGCCAAAAAGTCCGTTAGGTTTTTTCCCGTAAAATAAAAGACACATTTTTCGTTTTCACCAGTAACTTTATTTACTTGGATATTCTGAGTGTGTCGGCTAACTCCCACTATCAGCTTCTAGTGCGCAGAGGCCAGGGGTGCTATTAAACATCTTCCAGTGCATCAGACAGCCTCACAGCAAAGAATTATGTTGCCAAAATGTCAGTAGTACCAAGAATTTGCAAACCACTTTTGACACATTCGATCAGTCATAGCACATTCTCCATACACTGCACAAATCTTTTTTTGTTTCAGTTGCATTCTTACCTTTCTTAAAATAATGAAGCATAATACACCAAAAATATTGCCTATCTTCTTCCATCTTCAATATTAAAATGGCTGCACAAAAATTCACCAATTTTAATATTTATTTATTTAAAGATTTTTATTTATTTATTTTTAGACAGAGGGGAAGGGAGGGAGAAAGAGAGGGAGAGAAACATCAATGTGTGGTTGCCTCTTGTGCTCCCTGCACCGGGGAACCTGGCCCGCAACCCAGGCATGTGCCCTGACTGGGAATCGGACCAGCGACCCTCTGCTTCATAGTCCGGTGCTCAATCCACTGGGCCACACTAGCCAGGGCCAATTTTAATATTTTTTTAAATGCACACTGATATGATGGCTGTCACAATACAATCTAACAAAATTGTTTTGAATGAAGTTAAAGACAACCAAGCACTGCTAGACCCATTGTATGGAAAAAATTAAATGAACTTTTTGACCAGCCTCATACTTAGAGCAGCAGGTGCCAAGGAGGTTCCCTGGAGGAGGGCGGTGCTGGGTTAGCGGCTGGAGCAGAGACGGGGCAACAGGAGGGAGGGGGAGTGTCAGCACTGCCCCAGCTGGCTCCACATCCCCTGAGGAGCTGACAGGCCCTGGTCCTTCCCCGCTCAGTGAGGCCAGGGAAGGTGGCCTTGGGTCCGAGAGCCTGAGGGCTAGTCAGCAGTGTGGGGCAAGAGGGCCTCATTGCAGCCAGGGTCCTGGGGTTCCAGCCCTCTGGCTTCCTGTGGGGGGACCCTAGCTGCGGCACCATGCTGCTTCCCCTGTCAGCCCTGGGGGAGGCTGAGGCTGGACCCACAGAGCTCCTCCTGGGCACACTGCACCATGGCCTACCTGCTGAAGGCGACAGGTAGGACGGGCTGGCAGGCAGCTCTGCGGCTCCCTGGAACCTGGCACCCTCGGCCAGCGGGGTCAAAGACTGGTCAGAGGGGAGGGCGGCTCCTAACGAAGGTGTCTGAGGCTGACTCCTTCGAAAGGGGGAAACTTCAGACCAAGTCACACTCCCCTCAAGCTTGTGGAATCTTCTTGCCCTGCCCTGCCACAGCTTTAATCTCAAGAGACCCACCTCCTCCAGAGGAATGGTCCAGAACACAGGCCTGCTTGGGTAAACAGCCTGCTGACAAACGGACAAGAGTGAGGCAGGTGCAGAGCTCAGCTCCGATGACCAGCCGCCAGGATCCCGGCCGGCAGGTGATTCTTGCCAGCTTTGAAAGGCCCATGGTGACTTGGGGAACCACAGAGGCTGTGGCACCGATGGTGGCCCTGGAGTGCAGTCCCTAGGTGGGGATTGCTGTGGAGGAAGGCAGGGTGCCAATGTCTAAATGGCGCTTCATGACCCTCTAGTGGCTGAGTGAGGCTCAGAGGCCAAGGTCACATTTGGGGGCACCAGGCAGGCTATGGGGTTGGCTGCAGAGTGCCAAGAGCCAGTAGCAAGGAAAGTAGCCGCCAGAAGGGGACTGCACAAGGACTGTGGGGCTTCACCCCAAGGGCATCCTGGAGACGACCACGGCCTACTCTGGGCCCCAGAACAGGTCCCGTTCTGACCAGGTTTGGCCAGGGAGCCTGAGCAGGTGTCCAGCCAGCCTGCTGGCCTCCGTGAATCCTGTCTTAGGACCAAGAAGGTGAAAGCCACCAATACCCAGCAAACCTTTGCCTGGGTTTGTCACTAGGGACCAGATACAGTTCAAGAATTTGCTCTGACAGAGGCAAAAACAGGCCAGGGTGTGAGGGGTGCAGGCTGAGAAACCCCCGGTGCCCTAAGGAAGCCCCTTGCTCACGGGAGGACCTGGTTTTCCCGGTAGTGGTCGAGGCTGGCAGGGCCTAGGAGTGGTGGGCAGGGCGCTGCCCACGGCGCTCCTCCTGGCCCTGCGTGCTCGTCACGGTGGCCCTGGAGCCAGCTTCACTCTGAGCTGGAGCTGTCTGGGGACTGAAACACATTTGCAAAGGCAGGCTGTGGTGACTCCACACCAGCCCTCCGCTTTTAAAAAGATTTTACTTATTTTTAGAGAGAGGGGAAGGGAAGAAGAAAGAGAGGAAGAGAAACATCGACAGGAGAAACACTGATCTGTTGCCTTTCATAAGCACCCTGACCAGGGAGCGGACCCACAACTCAGGCATGTGCCCTGATCGGGAATCAAATCGGTGACCATTTGGTTTGTGGGACGACACCCAACCAGCAGCACCACAGAGGTTAGGGCTGGTCCTCTGCTTTTTATATCCACAGAATGGAACCCACCAGGCTGCTATAGATGCTTTGAAACATTTTATTTAATTTTTTAAAAAAGACAGCAATAATTTATGCCATGAACCAAACAAGACAAGCATTTTCCGGTCCAGCCCACTATTGCACAGGCCGCCCCAAGGTCTACCCCCGCTGGGGGCGGCAGAGCGTGGCCGGCTTTGGAAAGGTGCCGGCCGAAGCAGAGACCCCAGGCAGGAGGCCCACGCAGCCCAGCAGCCACGAAAGTGGCCGACGCGCTGGGGTTTCTCCCAGGTCGTTATCAAAGGGAAACGACAAACCAACCACAGGAACCCTGGAAACCACGGAGATGACCCGGGACGTGGCCCCCTCCATCCTATGCGCACAAGCGAAACTCGTGGTTCATTCTGGATCCAGCATCTGCCCCAGCTTGATCCCTCAACTGTTTTCAATTTTTTTTAAAAAATATAATTTTGTAAATGTTCCATAAAAATACTATTGTTCCTAGTCAAACACAGATATTGCAATATGAAGAGTAACTGCTTTGTCTTTGCTCTATAAAATGTGAAAAGGCTATCACACTGGAATATATAGAAAAATGCTGGAGTTTCTAGGTATCACAAAGCCAGTACCGGGTACACAGGAGAAGTGTTGCCAGACGCCGGCAGCCAGCTGGGTGTCGCTGGGGCTCCCCCTCCACACAGGGAGGACATCATGGCTTTGAGAGAGACAGGCAGCTGACTGCTCTCAGTCCCGAAGGGCCGACCCTGAGAGGGCCGCCTGCTTGGCCCGAAGCACCGAAGAAACCAGCCACGCTTGGCCAGGAGCACAGGCGACCATCCTCTGATGGCGAGGGGACAGTGGTCTCTCCTGGGCCCTGGCAATCTTGAGGACCACCTCTCCTTCTGAGATGATGGAGGCCCCACCTGGCCCACAAGGTGCATTCAAGTGCAGGTGCTGGGCCAGAGAGCAAGCACGGCCCTGTGCCTCAAGGCCCGGGGGGTGGGTCCTGGCAGCTGGGCTGCGC
This sequence comes from Glossophaga mutica, assembly GCA_039655065.1. Taxonomy (NCBI): domain Eukaryota; kingdom Metazoa; phylum Chordata; class Mammalia; order Chiroptera; family Phyllostomidae; genus Glossophaga; species Glossophaga mutica. The sequence continues at coordinate 31,590,355 of CM077315.1, forward strand.
CTTCAGTTCTCGGAGAGAGACAGGGCCAAGGCAGCCTGGAAGGCGGCTTCCTCATCGATGCTGTAGTCCTGGAAGACAGGGAGTGGAGATGGGCTGGGGCTCACGGGCTCAGGCACGAGGGCCAGCTGAGCTAGTGACCTCTCAGGACCACTTCCTCTGTCCAGTCACCCCAAAGGGACCAGCAGTACCACTTCCTGTCCCCCCACCTCCTTTCAATGTGACCCAGGACAAGAATGAGGCCCTGCATAGTCACGTGGGGTCACAGGATCATCACCGTCATGCAGCGAAAACTGTTGGAGGTTGAAGTGCTGCGCACGGTGGGATCGGCATCTGGCTTCTCCCAGGTTCTCAACCCCGAGGGCTGCACAGGGTCCCTGCAGCTGCCCAGGGGACACCTCGTCCAGCGGACACCTTGCCCGGCGGACCTGTGGGAGGGGCAGACACTCGGAGAAAGAGCTGTCCTTGTGCCTCAGATGTGAAAACTGGGGTTCTGAGATGCGCAGAGAAGCCTGAGAGCTGCAGGCCTCTAACCATCGGGAGCCCGGGGGCAAACAGGAGCACAGGTGCTTGTCCCGCACAGCCCAGGTACCTGCGGCTGGCAGGCACGGGATGACAGGGCTGGGTGGGGCAGGGCTGAGCGGGAGGAAGGGCCTGCGTGGTTCCAGCCCAAGCAGGTGGGAGAGGGAGAATGAGCTGGAGGTTTTCCAGGTGGTGAAATCCCTCTGGCTCCTCTCCGACAAGCACCCAAGGCCAGCCTGTCAGCCTCCACGGGGCTCTCTGTGCTGGTAGGACTGGGGAGATGGTGCCCTGTGACAGCCACCGTACCTATGGCCGCCTCTTCCAAAGAAGCTCCCCCACTCCCCCAATGTGAAGAGAACTTGTGGTGAGAGACCCCAAAAAGCCAAGGGGCCCCCTTCAACTGCTCTGTGTAGCTCCAGAACCCCCGAGGCCCTCCAGTGGCCCCAGGGCCTGACTGCCACAAGCACCAGGCCTGCCGGCGGCTCCCACAGAAACCCAGGGGACCTCTGTGTGCTCAGCTCCCTTTGAATTTCGAGCCTAAGGCTGATTAAGGGCCAGGGAGAAAGAGGCAAGACACATACCACGAAGGTGTCATAGGAGAACTTGTGCCGGTGGAGCAGGTGCTGCAAGAAGTTGGCACTCTTGTAGCTGGGGTCACCCCAGGGCATCGCCGAGCAGATGGGACACACCTAAAACAGGGGTGCGGAGGTGAAGCTGAGCCAGAGTGGAGAGGCCCCCATCCCGGGATCCCAGGAAGGCACCGTGGGCAGACGGTGGGGCGCAGGCGCCCAGGCAAGCGGGCAGCAGGTGCTCACCACGCGGTTGGGGTCGCTGCGGTGGTTGTCCACACAGTGCTTCACCAGCTCCTGCTGGTCCAGGTTGCGGGCGCCGCAGTAAGGGCAGGTAAAGGTGGACCTGTTGGGGACGGCACTGGGGCAGGAAGCAGAGGGGTGAGAGGCAGCCTTCCTGGGTACTGCCGACCTTCTTGAAGCCTGGCCCCACTACCCAACACAGGCGTGCCCCGCTCTCCCCTGGGCAGAGGGCAGGAAGGAGGCCCAGCCAGAGGGGAGGGGGGGCAGCTGGGGTCATGGGCTGAATGGAGCTCATCACTCTCTGGCCTCTGTCACCTACCCTGGCCTGCCTTAGGCATCCTGCCCTGGAAACCACCCCATCACTGTCCTTACACCCCACTGCTCCTCCTTGGCCACCATGGGACCCTCTACCCTGCTCCCCTGCACACCCCACTGCAACTTCTCTGGAGCCGCTTGCCACCTCATATGTTTCCAGTCCCTCTCCTCCCCCAACGTGGCTGGGAAAGCAGGGTGAGGGCAGGCTGCCTGCCGAGAGGCGGTGTCTGTCCAGACCCAGCTTTTCCGGGGTCAACACTCCCCTGCTGGGAGGTGATCCATGAGCCTGGCATGGAACCTCCGGGGTTCCCCTTCCTGCAGGGTAGTGAGGCTCCCCCAGAAGAAGTGCAGAGCCCCGCACTTCCTCAGGCAGAGCAGCGCTGCCCCCACACAGTGATGCAGACCAGGAGCCGCTCCAACAAGGGTCAGGGACTCTGAGGGCCCCCGGCGGGGCGGCCTACCTGGGAATGGGCTGGGATGTGGGCACCACAGGGACAAACTTGGGACAGTTGGCCATCTGCTCCTGGACCTTCATGCAGGAGGAGACGTGCACCCTCATCTTGGCCAGTGTCACCTATGAAGAGAGGCAGGGCAGGTGTCAGACCATCGGGGACAGGGGGCCAGGAAAGGCCTCAGGCCCTGTTGGACCAGAGAACAGTCAGCAAGCAGGTCCTGCTCCTGCCGTTCACAGCTCAGCGGCTCCGTGAGCAGATTCTGGGGCTTCTTTCAGGGGTGCAGCGTCCCTGCTGGAGAAAAGGTGCCGAGGAGAGGAGACGGACTTACGGCCCAGCGGCAGGTGCTGCCTGCTTCAGCTGGGACCCGGCAGGGCCTGGGGTCAGCCATCGGTTCCTGAAAGGGGGAACACCCCAGCTGGGGTCTCTGGGGAGCTGAGGGCAGAGACAGTCCCTGGGGGACAGGAAGGTACGGTCATTCAGGAAAAATGTCCCTTGTAACAGGAACCAATGGGTCAAATTCTTTTAGACCATCAAACACTGGAGAAAAGTCCTTACCATAAGGTACCAAACCAAACACAGCACAACCTTCTCCTCCGCTGCCTGAGTCACAAACTCTAGGGGGCGGTGGGGGTGGAAGGAGGAGTCCCAGTTCAGCCCAGAGTGGGGGGAAGGTGAGAGCTGACAAGGATGCTTGCTCAACCCTCCCTGAGGTGTGGACATCACCACCTTCCTGCCATGTTGCCTATGCCGAGGCTGGAAGGTAAACATTTCATTTCACCAATAGGAAAGCAGTTCACGGAACTGAGGAAGCAGCCAGGGACACAGCTACCTCTTATAAGAGCAGGGCACAGTTCCCAGGGCTGAGGTCTGGGATGACAGAGCAGCCTTCCAATACCAGCTCCGCCCAGGGCTGGGGGCCATGGAGCGAAGGGCAGGGCCACTTCACATGTGAAACTACAGGAAGATCAAGGGGAGAAGCGGGGAAGGGGCTACGTGAGCTTGAAGGAAGCCCCAGTAGCCCCTCCCAGAGATCCTCAGGGCAGCCACAGAAGTTCGGACCTTTGACCTTTAGGGCAAAGCAATCAAGGGCTGTTTTCCATTGTGCTAAATTAGTAGAACTTGTTAACCAGAGAGATGACTACGTCTCAAAATGTAAATTCAAACTCAGTTCCTGCTCCAGCCACCAGGAGGGGGGTGCCTCCCAGCCCTGGAGGAGCAGTGGGGTGCAAGGACAGGGTGGGGTGGGCTCCGGGGCACCATGCCTGAGGCAGGCCACGGTGGGCACAGAGGCCACAGAGTGATGAGCTCCATTTAGCCCGTGGGCCCAGCTGCTCTCCTCTCCCCTAGTCAATGCCTGCAGTGGGCAGTGGATCCCTGGAGCATCGCGGCTGTGTCTGGGTTGGGTTTCAGCTCAGCCTGTGTCCCTGTATTGGCTATAATGCACACGAGCAACCCAGAGCCCAGGCCAGGCAGTGGAGTGGGGTGTGGGGGGTGCAACACGGGACAAGAGGCAGGGTCATCTAGAAATGCCTCGTGCTGTGCGGGAGGGGCCAAGCAGAGCTGTGGGTCCTCAACAGGAAAGGGAAGAGCCCAGCTCCTTTGCTGGAGGGCAGAACCAGGGCCCCGACCACTCAAAACCCTCTTCTGGCCCTGACTGGTGTGGCTCAGTTGGCTGAATGTTGTCTTGCAAAGTGAAGGGTCCCTGGTTCGATTCCCAGTCAGGGCACACGTGGGTTTGGGGGCCCAGTCCCTGGCTGGTGTGTGTGTGAGAGGTAACCAATCAGTGTTTCTCTCACATACATCGATATTTCTCTCCATCTCTCTCTCCCACCCTTCCCCGCTCTCTAAAAATAATAAAATGTTTAAAAAAAAAAAAAAGCCGTCTCCTAGACCCAGGAAGCCCCTTGGGGTGGGGTACCTTCTTGTTGCAGCCCCGGCAGGGTGCCTTATAGGATGAGAGCTGCTTCTCCACCTGGGCAGCTTTGTCCACCTTCTTGGGGTCGAAGGGCAGGCGACACAGCGGACAAAGGGGAGATGGTACCTGCAGGCATGGCTGGAGGCACTCCCCGCAGAACCTGCAGTGGGGAAGGGGACATGGGCCCGAGGTCACAGGCCAGCCTGCTTCGGCCCGCGTAGGGCAACTCACCTCTGCTGTCAACTGGGAGTTTCTGGAGACAGTCACTCTTGAGCCTGAGTCCCACTGGCTGGATGGGTAACATCTGGCTAAACAATGACCCCAGGTGCCCTCCTAGCCATGGGCTCTTGGGACCCTCTGCCGCATCCTGGAACTAGGCAGAGCTGCAGCTGTGGTTCTCTAGGACCTGTGCTGGCCCCATAGCCCTGTTCTCAGCAAGAGCTCCGGCTGTAGAAGGAGGCCAGGCTCGTCCTGCCTGTCTCACCACCACGTGGTACTTACACCTCAGGGAGCTCAGAGGACTAAGGGACAGTACAGGCGACCCTGGAGACCCTCTACTCACTAAGCTCTGCGGAGCAAAATCACTAACAATGGTCAGAGAGGAAACTGCAGGGCCCCAGGACTCACTGGATGGGGCAGGACCAAAGCTGGCCGGTAAGCATCAGCATCCTTGGAACAGTGCCCCCTCCTCAGGCAGGAAGGGCTCCTGACAGGCCTGAATGGAGGACAGTGACAGGAGGACCGTGCTCGGGCCCTGACTGTTCAGCAGGGATACTCCTGGCCCTGGGCATGCACTCGGGCACTTGAGGGTTCCTGTGGCCCTGAGCTCTCGGCACTGTCCCTGGAGATGTCTGATCCTGCGTGTGCTGCATGTGCAGTGAGCCCTCCTGCCCACGCACCCGCAGCTGGAATTCTCAACCACCCCCCACGCTGCAAAGGAGCAGGCTGCTCATCAGGGAGTAGAGCTGGGCAGAGGGGGTGAGAGGGAGAAGGCACTTGACTGCAAGACATCAGTCGAGCTTTAGAAAGTGCTGTGGGGATCACTTAGCTGAGACAGGGACCTGGAACCTCCCCAGCCCCAGAAAAGCATGGGCTCAGTCCGTCCCATCACAGGGGCCGGGCCTGGACGCACGAGAAAGGTGGCAGCCCTGCAGACTGCAGGGAACCTGCAGGGTGCGCACCCCTCTACTCCCACCTGGGTATGTCGAGCAGGCTGGGTCATGGTGGGGACATGGGCTGTACGGGACACAGAGGCGTGAATGTTCCTGAGTGTCCAGAGAATGCGGCTAAGCTAAGGGGTCAGGGTCCCTTTTGTCATATTTTCACCTCCTTCTCCAAAAAAACCCAGGCAAGGGGATCCAGAGTCCCTCATGCTGCCCAACCCAAGGCACTCCTCCTACACACTGGCCCCTGGTGCTGCCACCACCTGGTGGCCGGTCACCTCTCATGTTAACGTCTGCACATGAGAGAAGGCCCAGCTAGGCTTTGCCTTGTGGAGTAAGGAGGTGGGTCCACCTGCCGCATCCTGCACCCAGGGAAGGCTCATCAGGCAGCGCAGCAGGCATGCAAAGGGGACACCGCGCACCCACCCCGGTGCTCCAGTGAGGACTCCAGGGCTGCCCCTCTTGCCGGTCTCCGCATATGCTTAGCCTAACAGCTGGGGGAAGAAGCCTCTTCTTTCACCCAGTCTCTGGAGCAAAGTGCTGGCGAGACAGTCACAACGGGGAAGCCGAAAAAAGCCCACACGAGTGCTCACTCAGCACCAGTCACAATAGCCAGGCGGAAGCAACCCCGTGTCCATCAACAGGTGTCGGACACGCAGAGTGTGGTCTATCTCTGATGGACTACAACTTAGCCATAGGGAGAGTGTGGGCTGACAGGCGCGACTGCTGGGGGAACCTTGGAAAAGTCACGCTCAGTCGAAGAAGCTGATCACAAAGGACCACAGAGTATGATTCCATTTACGTGAACTGTCCAGAACAGGCAAACCCTCACAGACAGAGAGCAGGTTAGTGGGTGTGGGGTTGGGGTACAGAGTCTGACTGCTAACGGGGACAAGGTTTCTTTTTGGGGTGACCAGAACGTACTGACTGTGGTAATGTTACTCAGTGCTGCGGATATACTGTGAACCACTGATTATACACTTTAAATAAGGCAACTGTATTTCAATAAAGCTGTAAAAACATGTGCAGAAAGAAAGGACACAGGACTACACACGGGGACAAGCTGTCACCACGTCATCAGGAGAATGCAGGGCCGGGTGCAGGCCTCCAGAGGAGCAGGTCTCCGACAAGAGACACGGAGGCTGGGGTGAAGGGTGCCTTACTGTCCTCCAGAAGCAGGCAAGGGAACTTCGGGACCCGTACCAAGAAGGCATACACAGACCCCTGCATGACTCCGGACTCGCCCACCAGCCCCACAGCACTGCTTGTCTCCAAGTCCCAGTCTCTGCGGAGCTGGAGGCAGAACCAGGTGTCCACACAGTAGCTTAGCTCACGGCCTAGTTTCCAGCACCGTCACCATGGTGCACTGAGAGCCATGTAAACGAAGAGTGCCCACTTCTCCCACAGACGGTTCCTGCCCACATCTGCCCAAGGGGCTGGTGCTGGACAGCTTCCCGGCTGAAGGAAGCAGCTAAGGGGTCTGGTCTCTCATTCAGGCCTGCAGGCAGAGCTGCAGCAGCGTGACGGCCGCTGCACGGACTCCAGGCTACAGAGGCAGCACTCAGGTGTGCCAGCACAGGCCAATGTTTCCGAGACGCAGGAAGGCAAGCAGGCTGGGCCCCAGGTGCCTGGAGCTGTCCTGAGCTAGGAGACTGACTTCCAAAGCCTTTTATCCATGGTCACTCACTGGCTCATGCCCTGACCCACCTGGCTGGGCTCACCCACACACAGATTCAGGTGAGCCACCTGTGGGCCCAGGCCTCCATGGGTCTGAGGCCAATGCTCTTGGGCAGCTGAGTAGGGAGGGACAGAAGCTCCTGAGGCCTCTGGAACCCTACCCAGAGAAGCCAGCTCATGGACTTGGGTGCGGCAGGGCAGAGGGCTGTAAAGGCTCATTGGTCCCCAGGGTCTGTAGTCACTGCTACAAAACTGCAGGAGGAGAGGGCGCTGAAGGTGGTGAGGGGAGAATGGCTAAGAGGTAGGGCGGGCCTGGCTGCCCAAGCTCAAATCCTGGCTTTGCTGTGACACTTTGGGAACTTGACTGAGCCTCTCTGTCTCATTCTCCTTGTACTAAGGAATAAGGACAGTACCTGCCTCACAGGGCTGTGGCATGCAGGGAGTACTCAGAAAACATCTATTATTATCATTCCTTACAGTTCCCCTTATACATGAGCTCTGTTCTGTGATCTCTGTTCATTAACAAATTGTGTGTGAGGACACTTAGATGCAGGGACAGGTGTGACAGCACTGAGGGGATGAAAGAAGAGACGGAGAAGCCAGAGGTAGCCTGGGCTGAACCCTGCCCCGAACACACACAGGCCCTGAGGGAGGGTCTATGAGATAGTTAGAAACAGCCAAGCAGTTTCTGTTTCCGGATGTGGCTCACTGCCCAGAATATCCCTTGAGTGTGACAGAAACCTGGCTTCCTCTGGGGCCCCTGGGAAGTTCCTGGGAGCTCTTCCACAAGCTCCACTGAGGGGGATCCTGTAAACCCTCCTTCTGCCTGGGTGCTGACTATCTGTCCCACACAGAGCTGCTCTCACCACTAGAAAATTTGTGCTGGGGAAGGAAGTTGCTTAGTCAGGAAGCCGTGGGGGGAAATAACCAAACCACCAGCAAGGTTTTCAAAAGCAAAGGCAAAGCCTTTAAATCTTCTTTGCTCATCTGCACAGATGTAGTCACAATATTGGGGGTAAGAAGTAGAAACAGAACAGCTAGGAAAACAAGCCAGCAGGGAGAGCCAGGGAGTGAGTCTTCTTTTAAGGCAGATGTTGTAGAAAAGGCTCTTGTAGGACAAGCCTCAGAAATAGGAGAGGGGTCAGATTATGGGGGGGAAAGGATGGGGGAGGGGTGTTTATACGACGTTTCACAATTCTGTGTAGTTCTGTATTCTGGAAACCACATTTTAAGAAAAGACATGCTTGGAAAATACAAATTTGTGCAGACCAGGAGACTGGAAACACTGGCCCAGAGCTGGGTGAGCACTGGTGCCAAGGGGACACCACCAGAGGCCTAGGGAAGGCCTTCTAAAACTAGAAGTCTTACAGCTCTTTCAACGATGGACTGAAAGACGCAGAACACACCTTAAAACACCTACTGGTATGTGCTTACAAGAAACAAGTCCTGTTCAGAGGCTGCCCTGGTCAAAATGTCACAAGAAGCATGAGAAAGTGAGGTGCAGTGCCCTTCAAGACAAGCCTGCGGTGCTCTCCTGTGCCGCCTGACATGGAGGTGTGGGAAAGGAAGTGAGGGCTTCCTGGAACCTGACACTATCTCTGCCACTTCTCTGAGTGACGAGCAGTCACACGCCCACCTAGCAGTTCCAGCTACCACTTTGTAACAAGAGCCTCCCAAGTCAGCTTGTTTGCAAAATGTTCTAGGGCCTCCTATCAGCCTGGGTGCACCTCAGCTCGGCCCCTCAGAGTGAAAGCCCTACCGGCTCAGCAGCTCCACTGGCAGCCAAGTCCTCCAGCCCCCTCTCCCCATCTTGCTGATTTCAGTGGCTACTCTGATCTCAGCTCCCTCCCAAACAGGCTGACGATCAGACTTGAGTACAGCTCTCAGCTGGGAGGAGAGCCACGCCCTCAGGTTTCTGTTCCTGAAACCGACCACAGAAGCCCGCTGTGTGCCCTGGTGCAGCTGGAAACCTTAGTAAGGTGCTTAGCGACTGGTTCCCTGAGGGCCAGCCTGCCTGGTCAAAACAAAACATCAGACTACTCCAAACAAGCCCCTCTCCTAACTTTAGGGAACTCCTCTCCCCAGCAGTCTAGACAATAGACAACAGGTCCGAAAAAGAGCTGACAGCAAAAGCCATAGGCATTTATATACGACTGCCCACTCCAGTCTCCACGGGACCGAATCCAAGGCGACTGGCGCAGAGGTCGCACCTGCTGCCCTCTGGGTACCCAGGGAGGCCCACCGAGACCGTCAGCAGATCCGGGGACGCGGGGACTCTGAACCGGACAAAGTTTCGGTCGCCTCTGTGTGCCGATGGGGTGGTGGGGTCGAGTGCCCGGGGCCGGCGGAGCCTGGGCTAAGGCAGATGCACATACCCGGAGCGCAGGGCCGGCGCTGCATAGGGAGCCCCGTGCCTCCGCCCCGGAATCCTCTGCGCGCCGGGCTCTCCGACTGTGCCCAGTGGCCGCGGGCCTCTGGCCCCTCTCGGCCCGGCGCAGACCCCTCCCCGCGGCGGAGCGCCGGCCCCGCGGTCGCCCGCAGCACTCACGTGTGGCCACAGCTGCCGATGGCCACAGGCCGGTGGTAGACCTCTAGACAGATAGGGCAGCTGTACTGCGCCTCCAAGCCGCTGTCACCGCCTGCGGGCCCGCCCGGAGGCTGTCGCTGCTGAGCCGAGGCCACCAGGCTACGGAACATCGCCATCCCCGGGCCAGGCCCGCCGCCGCCGCCGCTGTCCCGGCCGGCCCGGCCCGGCCCGGCCCGCGCGTCACGGCTGCGACGGCGTCGCGCGGACGTCTGAGAGTCACCGCTGCGACGGCGTTGTGGTGACGTCATCAGACTACGCGGCGCCACAGTCCGCACCTCAATTAGGTACCACCATGTGCCAGGCGGGCGAGGAGTATGTGGAGCCCCCGACTGAGGGACCGCTGCCGCCGCGGCCTGGGTAAGAGCTGGGCGCCACACCCATCCCTCCGGTACCCGGCGCCCTCAGCCGGCGGCGAGTCCTGCCCTGAAGCCCCCGTCGCGCTTTGCCGTCAGTCTCGGGCCCTGCGCCCCAGAAAACCCAGAGACCGCCATGGCCGAGCCCAGGAGCCCGGGGGTCCCGGGTGGGGGCTGGACCTGGCTCCGCAGCACGCGGGGGTCCCGGTGGGGCCTGGACCTCGCTCCGCAGCACCCGGGGAGTGCCTGTCAAGCCTGTGGTGAACACTGGCAGGAAGGGGCTCCCTCTGCTCGCTCGCACTTCAAATTCTTGCAGTCATTGGGACAGCTCTGCCGCTGACCATTCTGTCTTTACTGGAAGAGGAAGTGGGCTTCCCAGTCGTTGTTCACTCAGTGGCTCCGTATCTCCCGTCCAGAGCCACACAGAGCAAGTTGTCTCCCCTGTCGTGCCAGCCCTGAAGGGATTGAGAGGTGGCCTTTATGTGCCCCCAGAGCTGACTTTAGCTGACTGACAGTCTCCAGGGCCATTGTCTTTTGTCAGATCGGTGTTTTGGATAAGACACAGCCCTGGTCTGTGATGCACAGGCCCCCGCGTTGCCTCTCTCCCACACAGGGTTGGGATGAGAAACCCAACTCTCTTCCTGAAGTCTGTTGGTAGGGGGAGTGTAATCTGTGTTCTGTATTTAAATTTTTTTTTTATTGATTGATTTTAGAGAGAAAGAAGAAGGAAGGGAGAGAGAGAGAGAAACATTTATTTGTTGTCCCACCCATTTATGTATTCATTGGTTGATTCTTGTATGTGCCCTGACCGGGGATCAAACCCACAATCTTTGCATATCAGGATGATGCTCTAACCCGCTGAACTCACTGGCCAGGGCTGATCTATGTTCCTGTTCTGTCTTCTCCCACATGTCTCCAAAGCGGTGAGCAGAAGTGTGTGAAGTGCAAGGAAGGCCTGCCTGTGGTGGTGATCCGAGCAGGAGATGCTTTCTGCAGGTGAGGCCTGGAGGTAGGTAGGAGACCCTGGCAAACCATCTTGCTCAGCAGCCAGGATTGCCTCCATTTCTGTGGCTTTATGTCTTGCTTTTAGAAGCATTTAATCATTTTAATTCTGGTTCTAATGTTGCTCTTGGTGACTCTGGTGTTGTTGGGAGAAGTATTGGTTTCCTGTGTGGGTAACATTCTCCCATCATTCACCTGTGGATCAGGTGGCAGGAAGGTATGTGATGGACTTATGAGGAGGGTTGGCAGTGAGAGGGAATGAGTTGTAGGTGTGATGAGCATTTCTGGGCAGCTAGAACACATCTGGGGGAATTTGGAGCATCCTAGGGTCTTGGGCAGGTGCTCTGCCTGATGTGTTTTATTGGGTTGACCAAAAAGTCTATATGCTTTTTTCTGTAAAATAAAAGACACATTTTTTATTTTCACCAATAGCTATTAAAATTTATTTGGTTTTAGAGAGAGAGGAAGGGGAAAAGGAAGAGAGGGAGGGAAACATCAATGCGTGGTTATCTCTCGCATAGCAGCCAGGGCTACGCTGAAAGTTCTGATCTGTGAGTTTGGGGAAGAGCCCAGGACTCTGCATTTACAGAAGCTTCCTGAGCATTTCTGGTCCTGGTAGGATCAGAAGATTAGAGAAAGGCCCTTGTGGAGGTTCAGGATGCTGGGCCCCTACAGCCTGCCCAGGGCTTCTCCCTTCACTCCAAGAGGTGGTACTTCTCTCTGTGGGAGTCTTGGAAGAGGTCATCAACTCTGCTTAGGAGAGGGTTGAGGCAGCCTTGTCCTGCACATGCCTGTGTCCATCTGTTCACCAGCTGGGCCTTTCTGAGTGCCTGCAGATGCAGGTGACACGGGACTCCCAACCCCTCAGACATCGGTTCACACTGATAAGGATTGTGGGGGTGACTCAGGTGCCTTCCCATGTGGTGTGAGACTCAGCCTGGGACTACCATACCTGATGAGAACCCCTCCACACTGGCCTCTGGGTAGAGCCTCAATGTCAAGATGTTGCTTTTAAAGATGGAAGTTGGGAAAAGAAGGAAAAAGTAACTGAGCAAGCATCGGGCTGCTGCCCTGTGGAGGCCAGTATAAGCAGCTTCCCTATCTTGGCATAGACAGTGGGCAGCCTGAGCCATGTGGCTGCAGCCAATGGTGGTTTTGTTGCAGGGACTGTTTCAAGGCATTCTACGTCCACAAGTTCAGAGCTGTGCTTGGGAAGAACCGGCTGATCTTTCCAGGAGAGAAGGTAGAGTGTGAGGTGTCTCCTCTGTGGGGTCCCTGCCTAGGCAGCCTGGCCACCCTATGCCCCTGCCACTCTTTTTGCAGGCTGCCTGTCCCACCTGCATCCTACCACTTCCTCCCTGTCATCCTGTGCCTGGACTCTGAGGATGGACCCATGTCTGGGAACACCCACAGTGGTGGGGATGGGTGAGCATGCTCATGTTGAGATGTGGTGCCCTCCAGCCATGTTCCTTCTCTTCCAGGTGCTCCTGGCCTGGTCTGGGGGGCCTTCGTCCAGCTCCATGGTCTGGCAGGTCCTTGAGGTGCGTCTCCACACCATTCTTCTGAGCCCAGGCCACCGCCCAGCCAAGCTCGAGGGTGGGGCCAGCCCTGGAGGGTTCTCGGATGTGTGTACAAGAGGTGCACAAGCCCAGAGCTCCATCCGGCGTGCCCAGCTGTGCCCCAGTGTAGCGCTCTCCCACTTACCCTACTGTAGAAAAGTAGTCACTGGGAAATGGATGTTGCTGGGGGCACAGTGGAGCATCACTCAAGGTAGCTCTGAAGCCATGGGCCTCCCCTCAGCCTGGGAGTGGTCTGGCACAAAACGTTGAAATAGGAGCAGGTGCCTCGGGAGACAAAAAGTGGCTTGGCCCTGGCAGTTTCCTTGAGAATGAGGGGCATGACGAGGGACGTTGCCAGGTGAAGCTGTGCTGCTGGAGAAGACAGCTCATGTCGAGATGGGGAGGGGAGAAGGTGGGTGCAGATGAGAGACAGCAGGGGGCCTTTGCACCAGAGTGCCAGCCTGCCCGGATCACAGCGTCAGGGACAGCTATGGCTTCCCCGATGATGATGGGGCATCGTGGAGGCCTCGACCCAGGGGTGGGACACACAAGGACCTTCTGTACTCCCTGTGCGGGTACAGACTGGAGGTGCTGGGCATGAGGCTGCAGCCATGGGGTGGTCTGTACCAGGTCCTGGGAGGTGCCCAGGGCCCTAGGGTGGTGCTTCTGCTCTCATTTCCCGTCCCCTAAACCTGGCCTCCTCCCCCAGGTGTTTGTCCAGCACCTGGCACTGCTCTTCCATCTGAGTAGTGATTCCTCATTTTTATCCTGTTGTCCTGTGCTGTGCTGAGCAGCCAGAGGGGCTTGGGTAGGGGGCATGGATGGCTGTGTGGACCCAGCTGCTTTTTATGCCATTGCCAGCAGCAGGGACAGACTGGGGAGGGTGGGTTTTACAAGGGAGAGTACAGATGCCCAGGCGGGGCCAGTTCGAAGGGAGTTGGGCTTCATGGCTGCCCTGTGCCACCTGTCTACTACAGGTGGGGGTCATTGCCCCTTTCCAGAGGGTGCCCAGTCCAGACAGAGAAGGGTCCCTGTGGGAAATTGTCCTGTGGCTTCTGACTGTGGGGCTGAGGCCCAGTCCTTTCCCTTCTCCAGGGCCTGAGTCGAGATTCTGCCAAAAGACTGCGTTTTGTGCCAGGGGTCATCTACGTTGATGGTACGTGTGGTCATTTCTCCCTCCAGGCCTCAGCTGTTTGGGGCGGGCCTTCTGAAACAGCCGGACTGTGCCCCCGCCGAGGCCCTGGTGGGGGCGTTTCTCTGGAGACAGGTGGTACTGCTGTGGCCATAAGTCAGACCACCAGAGAGTCAGGCAGGAGCATCCTCCTGGCCTCCTCGGTGGGGTCTAGGGCTGTAGGAGGGAGATAGGCAAGTTCACTGCCGGAGGGCTGGATGCTAACCTGCCCCACCCCTCCCCTCTCGCCGGGCCTCTCAGCCACTGCAAAGAACACTACACCCATTCTGAAAATTCTCCTTCGAGGAGAAGGTCTGCAACCTGTGGTTTTTACAGAAACCTCTGTGCTGCAGCGCACAGCCTTGAGGAGCTTCTCATGTGTTGGCCTTGTCCTGCCGGCCGGGGGCTCTTCTGTGAGCCGCAACTCCACTCTGCCTGCCTGTTTCAGAGGGAGCAGCCTGCGGACAGAGCCTGGAGGACAGAGCCAAAATCCTTGCTGAGATGAAGCTAATCCTGCAGACAGTTGGCTTTCCCTGGCACGTTGTTGCTTTAGAAGAGGTGGGTGGGTTGCCTGGGAGAAAGGCCCTTGGAGGATGTCCATGATGGGTACATGCCTACTGGTTGGGGCGTAGCTGTGGGCTTCTTGCCTGGGCCTGCGCTGCAGTGTGTACGGAGCTGGGCCTGGGCCTCATACAGCCTCTTCCACCCTCCCCCACCCTGCAAGGTGTTCAGCCTACCGCCATCCGTGCTTCGCTGCTTTGCCCCAGACCCCTCGGGGACCAAGGGGGCCTACAAGGCAGCCGTGGACAGTTTCCTCCAGCAGCAGCATGCACCAGCCCAGGGCAAGGAGCGGCTGAGTCAGCCTGGCACCCAGGACCCCCAGGACCCAGCTGTGCCACCCTCAGCTGCCCAGACGGAGGCCCAGCCACCCTCAGCTGCCCAGACGGAGGCTCTTTCCAGACTGTTCGACTCAGTGAAGACACTGACAGCCAAGGAGGAGCTGCTGCAGACCCTGCGGTGAGCCTCCCTCTCCCCCAGGTCCCAGCCCTGCCCCACCTGGGTCTGAGATTCCCTGCCCTGCTCGCAGGACCCACTTGATTCTGCACGTGGCCCGGACCCATGGCTACTCCAAGGTGATGACGGGGGACAGCTGCACTCGCCTGGCCATCAAACTCATGACTAGCCTGGCACTGGGGAGAGGAGCCTTCCTAGCCTGGGACACGGTACTTGGGGGCAGGCTGCCCAGGGACCCCTTGCACCCTGTCCCATAGGCCCCTTCACTTGAAACTAGTCTCATAAATCAGTCTTGGGGCCTCCCTTGTGGAGGGAGGAGGCTGCGACTCCCCAGCCAGCAGGGCAGGAGGGGCCGTGAGCCTGTCAGCTGGGTGCAGCGAACAACATCCCCCCAGGGCTTCTCCGACGAGCGGCATGGTGACGTGGTGGTGGTGCGGCCCATGCGCGACCACACGCTGAAGGAGGTTGCTTTCTACAACCGCCTGTTTGCTGTTCCCTCTGTATTCACGCCGGCCATTGACACCAAGGTAGCCTGCGGGGACAGGGCAGGGGTCACTGGCACACCCTCAGCAGCCTAAGCTGTGTCCGCGCCAGCCCTCTGGCCTCAGGGCTTGCCGCCTGGTGCCACAGTGGAGTCCCTGGATCCCCCAGCATCCTTGGCTATCTCTTTGAGTTGGAGGGCAGGCTGGTGTCCCCAGGGGGGCGGGGACTCACAGGGAGAGGAAGTTGCTGCCCCCTGGTGTCCCTGTCCCTGGGGAGGTGAGGTGCCCAGCTGGGAGGTCATGGACATGATGGAAGGGTCAAGATGGCCTTTGTCAGAGACACTTTCAATTTTTTCACGTAACTTAATTTTTAATACTGACTGTGTATAGCAACAGGGACATGGTAGAAGTGTGTGCCCTGGTTCACTCCAGCCCCGACACGCAGGCTCTCGGGAGCTGACGGTGTGGAGAAACCCGTGGTTGGCCATGGGGGCTGTCCCTCTGCGCTAGGGCCACTTCTGCAGCCGCCATCTGATTGTCCCTAGGCCCCCGAAAAGGCCAGCATCCATCGGCTCATGGAAGCCTTCGTGCTCAGGCTGCAGGCCCAGTTCCCCTCCACGGTCAGCACTGTATACAGGTCTGTGTGTGTGGCTCCTGGAGTTGGGTGGGAGGGTGGGCACTGCGCCCACCTCCTTGGGGCTCGGGCCAGGGCAGGAGCAAGGTCTTGGCCAACCGGTGGTGAGTTTATGCCCTGTTCCCATGCTTCCAGGACAAGCGAGAAGCTGGTCAAGGCCCCCAGGGACAGCAGTGCTGGTGGCTCCCCAGCCCCCCGCTGCCTGCTCTGCATGTGCGCACTGGACATCGACACTGCTGGTCTGTGCCGCAGCTCCTCGTGGTGCTTGGGTGGAGAGGGAGGGGTACCGGCAAGTGGGCGTTGGGGTTCAGCAGTCCCAGCGGTCCCTGCAGCTCATCTCTGCTTGCAGACAGTGCCACGGCTTTCGGGGTCCAGACCTTACATCTCTCCCAGATGCAGTCTCCCACCCCAGCAGCTGAGGCACCCACAACATCCTGCTGCTCTGCAAGAGTGGGTGGGGCCCAGGGCTGCTGCCGGGGAGCTGGGCCCTGTGGGAGGTGAGATCCTTCCCTGACCCATCCCACCCCATGGCTGGTCCCTTGCAGCTAACAGAGGGTGGTGGTACAGCTTGGGACCAAGCCCCCAGACCAGGCACACAGGTCCAGCTCTGCTCTCACAGGCAGGACCCCCGAGCCCATGTCATCGAGCAGCTTTGCTACGGGTGCCGTGTGAACATGAAGGACGTGGTGAGTGGGCATCTGCCCTGTGTTGGCCACAGGGAAGCCCTCCCACTCCTGGAGGTGGGGTGGCAGGTCGGCACTGGCTCAGCTGTGTGCCGCGCTGCCCCTCGCCCATGCTGGCTCTTTTGCAGCCCTCCCTGGACCCCCTGCCACCCTATATCCTGACCGAGGCCCAGCTCCGCAGCCAGAGGTACCGGCACCTGCTGTGCTGGGAGAGCCCTGGGAGGGGCCCTTGTGGGCATCAGCACCTTCAAGCTGACTCCCACTTTGTGGCTTCTCCCAGGGCCTGGGTCCTGCAGGAGCTGCAAGAGTATCTGATTGAGGACAGTGACGATGAAGCGCAGACTGGTGAGTGCTGAGCCTGGGGACGGACACCCAGGACCACTTGCCAGGACTTCCGACATGCTGGAGCAGGACGGCGAGGACGGGCAGGCAGTTTGTTACCATCCGTTTGTATAAATAAAAATGTTTTTAATTAAAAAACTACAGTACATGTGGGGAAAGGAGGGCTGGGCCCCCTGGCCCAGTGTGTCTGGCACTGGGCCCAGCAGGGACGACGGAAAGGGACAGCAGGCCTGCAATGGGCCACGGAGGGGCCACAGCTTCCTTCTGACAGCAGCATCAGGGCTCAGTGGGCCAGGAGGACCTGTCACAGCGGGTAGCCTTAACCTGGGTCTCTGCTCCTGTGGCCCGAGGAGCACTCCCTCCTGCGCGCCAGGCCAGCTCCTTCATCCGCGGCGCACCAGGAGCCTGGCCCTACTCCTTCTCACGCGTCCATTTGATCATGGTCTCTGGTGAGCGGTACAGGAAGATGAGCTTGGCGTACAGCTCCTCCTCCAGCTCCAGCTCCCGCGTCTCTCG
This sequence comes from Glossophaga mutica, assembly GCA_039655065.1. Taxonomy (NCBI): domain Eukaryota; kingdom Metazoa; phylum Chordata; class Mammalia; order Chiroptera; family Phyllostomidae; genus Glossophaga; species Glossophaga mutica. Next base: position 31,607,554 of record CM077315.1, read on the forward strand.
CACCAGGAAGATGTCCTGGCAGAGCTTGAGGATCCGGTCCACACACGGCAGCTCCTCGAACATGATGGAGTGCGATATCTCACTGAAGAAGCCGCGCACAAACTTGCCGATGACCAGCACGATGGACACGTAGAGCCCCATGATCCTGCCAGGCAGGGGTGGGTAAGTCCTGGGGCCGCTGCCCACGGCCACACCCCCAGCCCCCAGACCACGTGTTGTCGCGCACTCACCCGTAGCCAGCCAGGAAGCCTAAGCTGGGCGGGCTGACCTTGTCATTGAAGATGACCATGGGCAGCAGGTTGCAGTCAGCCTGGCAGTCCTGTAGCTCGATGACCCACCACTCAAGGAAGCCAGCAGCCCCTGAGCCCACCTGCTCCCTCCGCAGCTGGATGCGCACGCCGAGGTAGTCAGCCTCTTCATCTGGGTCAGAACGGTGGGACAGTAAGGGCCATCACGCTCCTCCAGGGCCGCAGCTGGGGCCCAGCACCACCCTCCCCTGAACACACTCACTGGGCTGCAGCTGCTTCACAGGGTTGGCTTCCGGCCCATTGGGGGCACGGATGTACTTGGGGAAGAGGTTCGTGATGACCCTGTGGGGAGCAGTCCAGCAGGTTAGGTCTGGCCCGGCCTTCCTGGGGCCCCCAACCCCCCGGCCCCCACTCACACAGACTGGTCTGAAGTGCCCTCCAGCAGGCTGGCCAGCTGCCGCCGCTCAGTGCTGTTGGGAGCCAAATCCAGGGTGTGCTTCTCATTGGTGTACTCCACGGAGCCTCCTTTGGCCAGGTCCCTGCAGGCAGGGGTGCAGCGTAAACCACTGAGGGGCACACCCCACCCAGCCCCTGCACAAGCCCAGGACGTACCTCTGGAAATTCCAGGTGAAGCGCAGGGTGATGTCGGCAGTGCCATTGTACAGCTCCCGCTTCATCTGGGCCCGGCTCGGCGGGCTGATGCGCCACAGCGCCCCAGAGCTGCCTTCGATCTGCGCTGTGACGATGTCCTCAGGGCTGTACTGGCTGATGAACTGCATGGCCAGCTGGACGCAGGGTGGCAACTCAGTGGGGTGGAGCCAGGCCACCCCTCCCCCAAGCCATCCCCTCTCGTGCCGGGCAGAGTTAGTGGGGGACTACTCACCGGATGGGGGTCAAACTGCCTGCATAGTTCCTCGTAGGCCTGGGGTGTGAAGGGCACAATGGACGGCTGCTGGGCGCTCATGGTGAACAGGGGCTGGCGGGGGGACAGTAACATGGTGGCGGGGGTCCTCACTGACCCTCTGGGCTACCAGCACCCAGGCCCAGTTCTGCATGGTCCGTGAGGACCAGAAAGCAGAGGAGTGGGGTTCGGGCTGCCTGGCAGACCCTTCAGTGGGTCAGCAGATCTGGCCCCTGCGCTGCTTCCCCTGGCTGGAGTAGAAGGTGGCTGCTCACCTCGTAGCCACCCAGCTTGAGGGTGACAGTGACGTCAATGGGCTGGTTGACGACGCCAACAACAGAGCGCACCAGGGACATAAAAAGCAGTGGGAACCAGATGATAGCCACAAGGAACAGGATGATGAGGCCGCCCATGCCGTACTTAACAATCTTCTTTTTCTTCTGCCCCTTGGGCTGCGGGTATTTCTGGCAGGGGGCAGGATATGGGTCATGTCTCAGTTCCGCCCTTGCCCTGCCCTGCCTTGTGCAGGCCTCTGTCCCTGCTCCCCGGCCACAAGCTCTGTCCCAGACCCCTCCTTCCCTGCTGGGTCCCAGAGCTGTCCTCCATGGTCCACCATTCCTGTCCTCAAGGCCATGGTCTTGGGCTCACCCATGGACCCCATAAAGCCAAGCCTTGATTGGGCATTGACAGTGGTGGCAGCTAAGACTGCCGCTGCACAGGACAGAAAGAGAGCAGTGGAATGAAAAGAGTTTGAACCCAGAAACAAACCCACACATGAGACAAAGGTGCCAGCCACTCAGTGAAGAAAGGGGATCTGGGTGTTCACATGCAAAAGAATAAAGGTGGACCTTCATCTAACATGGTATATAGAACTCAACTCTAAGGCCTAAATCAATGAAACTGAGGGGCAAATCTTTGCTACCTTATATCTGGCAAAAGACCCTCAGATCTAACACCAAAATCCTGAGCAACAAGAAAAAAAACTAGACATTACAAAGAACAGATTTTTGTGCTTCAGAGGGTACTATCAAAAACGTAAGAAGACAGCCCACAGAACGGGAGAACACAGTTGCAAATCGTGTATACGATAGAGTCTAGCACCTGGACTGACTATGGAACTCGCTCAGCCCGAGGAGAGGTACAGCTGTGCCCGCTTTTGCTCACCCAGCAGTTGTTTAACCCAAGGGAAAGTGGGTGATGGGTCTGAACAGAGGTTTCCCTGAAGGTGGACAGGGCCAGTAAGCACAGGAAAAGATGCTCATCGTTAGCCAACAGGGAAAGGCAAATCGGAACCACAAGGGTGGGTAGTAAGGGGACGTAAGTGTCGGCAAGGACGTGGGAGAGGCTGGTGGGACTGCGATGGTGAGACCACCGTGGAAAACAACTACTTGACGGTGAAACCTGGAGACACGTCACGGCCCAGCAGTCCCACTCGCATGTGTCTGCCCAGGAGAGATGGAAACGTGTGCACGATCTTAGGGTGACTGTGCATGGCAGCATTTTTTTAAATAGAAACAAGCTCAACTGTTCATCCCCACTTGGAACAGCTGGATGCCCAGAGTGTGGCATGAGCCCTAACCAGACTAAGCCCTGCATTAGCCCTAACAGTAACACTGACCCTAACTCTAGGCTTAACCCTTACCCAGCACTAACACTAACCCTCGCCTGAAACCCCTAGCCATAGCGCTAGCTCTAACTCCACCCCAAACCCTAAAAATCACTCTAACCCTAACACTGTCTCTAGCTCTAAACCTAGCCCTACCCAGAACCCAAACCCTAACCAAAAAAAAAAAAGCAGGAGGGGGAGCTAGTAAAAAAGGTGGTTTATCTACACGATGGAACACTACTCAGGCCTAAAAAGAAATGAGATTTTCACACGTGCTACTACATGCTGCGTTGAAGCCACAAAAGGCCAAACATTGTGTGCTTTCACTCATATGAAATGTCCAGTTCAGGCACATCCGTATCAGGAAGTAGGCGGTGGCTGCCAGGCGCTGGACAGTGGGGAACAGAGAGTGGCTGCCAGGAGGTACGGGGTTCCTTTTTAGAGCAACAAGCAAGTTCTAACACTGACTGGTGGTGGCTGCACAGCTCACAGTATGCTAGACACCACCAAATCGTACCCTTTCCATGGGTGAAATCTTGTGGTGTATGAATTCTCTCAATAAAGCTGCTAGAAAAGAACAGAAACTCATTATGGACAGGCCTCTTCCACTAGGCATTTGCTCAGAGCACTGCCGATTGCCTGAGCAGGGTTGAACTCACTCTCCCATCTCTAAGGAGCCCCTTCTGGCTGCCAGAAAGAGTTCTAGAAATGTTCTCTGGCCTCATGCTGACGTGGGCTGTGAACCCAGGGAGGGGCCAGCAGTGCTGTCTGTTCCTTGCAGTGCCCATCTGACCTGATGGGGTGTGACCAGTGTCCCCTCTCTACTACTGCCTCGGGCTTGGGCACCTTTTCTGTCTCTCGGCTGCACTTGATGATGAAGATGTTGGCGTAGATGTCCTCCACGCACATCCAGTTGCTCAGGGACAGCGTGGTGTCTGTCCACACCCAGTCCATCACGGCCCGCAGCTCCACCAGGAACGGCACCAGCCGGAACCTGTCCGAGACCAGGGGGCCCGTCAGGGGGCATGCGGAGAGAGGGCGGCCTGGGTCCTCCCTGGGCTGGCCCACGCTCACCCCTGGAAGAGGAAGAGGTTGAGGTGGTTGTACTTCTTGGTGAGGAAGTTGCCGAGGATGCGGGTGGGGTAACCGCAACGGATCTGGTAGGCGGACAGGGCAAAGTAGATGCACTTCACGAAGTACCACAGCTGGGCCACTGCATTCTGGCTGAACATCCTAGGTGGGACAGGAAGCCCGGGTCAGGGCACCCGGCCTGAGTCCAGCAGCTGGAGCTCCAAGGTCCCTGAACCCAGCTCAGGCTCTGCTAGGCACCGCAAAGCCTGTCTCTGCAGGTTAGGCCTGCCCCCCACCCCGCCCCCTGCCAGCACCCACCTCTCAGTGACTGCGGGCAGGATGAAGAACATCCAGAGGTGGATGGCCAGCACCAGCACAACCTGGAAGGCCAGCTTGCCCAGCACGGTCTTGCGTAGGTAGAGGGCACGGTCAACGACCATAGTGCCGAACTGGACCAGCAGCATGACCAGGAAGGCCTCAGGCACCTGGTCATCTGACAGGGAGGATGTGATGTCTGTAGCCGCTGAGTGCTTCTGTGGCCAGGAAAGGAGAAGTCAGGGAGAGCTGGGGTGGCCGCTGGGCTCTGTGCTCACTGGGGGCCCTGAGCCCAGCTCACCCCAAAGGCCCAGAAGCCAAAGATGATGATGATGAAGTCGACAACATCGGCTAGGAACATGAGGGCATAGACGTCGGTGGCTGCCCGGTACTTGCTGTGCAGGATATCGTGGAAGAACCGCCGCAGGGGCCGGTACACACTCTGAGCCCTGCGGGTGGGTGGAAGGGAGCTTGGCTCAGCACCGCCTTGATAGCTCCCACCCACCCCTCCCCTAGGCCACTCCCAGGTTGGTCACTCACAGGGACAGGCAGAAGGCCTTCAGCTGGACGCCCACTGCCCTCAGTCTTTCCTGGGGGCGACTCCGCCTCTTCTTGCTCTGAGAGGCCGCTGCTGCCTCCTCCTCACCCTCAGTCTCAGCTTCTGTGGGGGAGCAGTCACCGCTAATGGAAGAGCATGGGGAGCTGGGCCTCGCTCAGCTCCTGACCACACCCTGAGAGCCCCAAAAGGGGCTGCCATCACCCAATCTCAGACCAGCAGACTGAGCACAGGGCCCTCCCAGGGTCACCAGCAGCGGGCCAGCGGGGCTGCAGCCTGTGGACAGAGGGAGTGGCTGGCCTGCGGCATGCCAGCTGGGTGGGCTGGGGCAGGGTGGGCTCACAGGGACATGTACCAATGCCTGCCGGTCCTCTGGGTCCTGCACTCTCTTTCCTCCTCCTCCTGAAGCGCAGACTGATGCGTCTCGTGTCGTGGGGCTTGAGCTCCACTTGTAGCTCCTGGGGCCCATCCCTTGTGTCTTCTGGAATGGCATCCTTGGTGGGGGCCCCAGCCACCCCCAGCTCCTCCTGGGGCCCTGTGACCTCCTCAGTCTGGAGCCCCAGCAGGGCTGACTCCTCCCCGGGCTCCTTCTCCTTCCTGCGGCCCCCATCAGGCTCCTTGGAGACTGGGTCCTCCTCATGGTCCCACAGGCCATAGCACTGTGGAGGGAAGGAAGGGGGGTAATGGGGAGGTAGGCTTGGCTACATGGGGCAGCTCTGGTCCCAGACAAGATGGCCGGGCCCACCATGGGGCCCGCGGCGTCCAGCCTCGCCTCCTAGAACGAGATGGCTGAGGGGTGCCCAGTCCTGGCCCCTGACACTCACCAGCAGCTGGGAACGGTGGAAGAAGAGGGCCATGAGCTGCACCAGGTCATACTTGATGTAGCCGTCGGCTTTCTCCAGGCCCAGGATACGAGGAGGGAAGTAGGGCTTGTTCTCGTTGCGCCGCAGCACTGCGTGGCTGTTCCAGGGGAAGAAGCCAAACTGGAAGAGGTACTTGGTGACCACCATGACCTGCGGGGCAGGGGAGCTCAGCATGGTGGGGCCAGGACCCCTCCCCCCACCCCCTCCCCGGGCCACCGCCCACCTCAGTGAAGACAATGGCTGTCATCCAGAAGCGCTTGCTGGGCCGTGGGATGGACAGCATGGCCCATAAGAAGACCAGCACAGGCAACACAAGGGAGGCAGCTGAGGCAGTGACCATATGGTTGAGAACAATGATGAAGTAGCAAAGCAGCTCAGAGTGCGCAGCCACACACTGGTACACCGCCTGCAGCAGCCGCAGCGCTCGGCCCTGCCCGGCCTCGAACTGTTCAGCCTCCTTCAGCTCTGGGATGGACAGGCGCCTGCAGGGATCACATTCAGGCAGGTTCTGGCCCCTGGCCTGGGCCCCCCTGCCCCGGGCCCCCCTGCCCCATCCCTGCCTGCCCCACCAGCTGCCCCTTGCACATACCTGTGAAGGATTAGCTCACTGGCTGTGCGCATCCTGGTTTGGGCGCTGGGAGGAAGCTCCTGGGAGCCATGCAGGGAAGCCCTGGGCTCGGTGACTATCTCCTCACTGCCACTGCGGGTGTTGTAGCCTGTGCTCAGGGCGCTGCTGATGTCCTCGGGCATGCTGCTTGTTGGCTCCTCGGCCCCTAGCCCACTGTGGGAGGGGAGGCTGGTTACAGAGGCGGTGGGAGAGCCTCCACATCCCTGGGGGACAGCGGCCAAGAGGTTATGTGCCCATGAGTGCGGTGGCTGGGGCAGCCCTGGCTCTGGGCCAGGTGGGGTGGGTCCTGGCTCCTGCTTGAGCCACTATAACCCATACCCACCTTGAGCCTGTGCTAGGCGCATCCTGTGCCTCTGAGGGGCCTGCTGACGTGGCCTCAGCTTCACTTGAATACAACTGGTCCAGCACACCCCGGTCCACCGCTCCACCCTGCAGGGTGCATGGGGGCGCTTAGGGCAGTGGATGCAGTACCAGTGCTGCTCCAGCCCCCAGTGTGGGTGAGGCAGGGGCAGGGCATGCACAGGGGTGGGGTAGTGTGGCAGGGCCTGGTGGCAGGGCTGGGGTGTGGTGGCACCCACCCTGAGCAGCTCCTGTGTGAGCAGGTAGCGCTCAGCACGCAGCACGTCACTTATGGCTCGGTGGTGCTGTGTGAAGGTGTGCAGCCAGCGTGTCAGCTCATCCACCAGCGCCTGTCCCAGCACCCATAGGAGCTGCATGGTGCTCAGTATCCGCTGCATCACATGGCTGCGGCCTGCAGCGAGAGGGGTTGGCGGGGGGGCCCTCGAGGGGCAGCCAGCGGGAGAACCCCAACCCTCAACCCCCTGGGCCCACGCACCTGCCACCTCATTCTCTGGGTCTTCCACCAACTCTGCCTCCGGGCCCAGGCCGCCTCCTGGGCATAAGGGTGGTGGTCAGCGACTGAGAGCCCTGCGTTCCCCTCCCCTCCCCACTCTTGGCTTGACTCACCCACAGGCAGTTGTGCCTGCTCCTGCCGCCGCCGCCTTAGCACGGTCTGGGCGTTGGTCACCCATGCCTGGTACGCCATCTGCAGACAGGGCCATGGGGTTAGCACCCTGCCTCCCAAACCATCGAGTCCCATCAGGCCCACCTCTGAGCTCCTGAGGAGGAGGGGAAGGAGGAGCCGGGGTCAGATGGCCCAGCTGGGGACCTTCAGCCTGAGCCTGGACAGGAAGCAGGCATCGTGGGACTGCTGTGGGAGGACAGGATGGTTCATGCAGCCGAGCCTGCACACCACGGTTCTCCTGGGCCCTGGGCTAGAACCAGGGACCTAAGTAGACAAGAGGCTGTGGGCTGAGGAGACAGATGTGCGGCCAGCAACCCCAAGGAGCCTTTCCCAAAGACCAGGCCACCCATGGCCACCACAGGCCTGGGTGGTCAGAGTTGGGACCTCAGGAGGAGGTGGGCAGAGGCCATGACCTACGCCCAAACAGACAGCTGTTGCGTCTGACTCGGAAGGACTGCGTGGGGCTGGGCCGGCGCCCCAGGCCCTGGGGCATCTGTTTTCCCTGCGCTGCCCTGGCCCAGGCGCTCCCTGCACAGGGGAAAGCAGGCAGCGGACCTTCCCCCCTCACCTGGAAGGCGCTCTGTGCTGATGGCCTGGGCTCCTCAGACTGGGCCTCCTCCTCCTCCTCACTGTCGGACTCGAACAGGAAGTAGTCCCCGGAGTGGATGACTGTGGGCAAGGTGGGGCTGAGAGCTGGCCTCCCCAATCCAGGGTTGGGCTCTGCAAGACCCTCAAGTTCATGGGTTTGGGTGGGCCCTGCAACAGGTCTGGCTGTGCTGCCCAGCTTGGGTTCCCTTAGCATCCTGTGACCCCAAGGACCAGGACCCACATGCTACCCTCCCTCCGAAGGGCAGCCACAGTGGCTGGAGGCAGGGAGTGGCAGGCTGAGGGACGGAGGCACATGCACAGGACACAGGCCAGCGTGGTGGGACAGGACCAGACTGGACAAGAGGAACACAGAGGGCGCAGGACCAGGAAAGGAGAGAGGCTGTGAAGATTCAGGCTTCTGACTCCCCGAGTTAGAAGAATGTACAGCCTGCTGTGAGGGGCTCAGTGAAATCGAGGCGCAGCCCCTTACTATTTCATGGCTTGGAGTGAGGCCTGAGAGCCTGTGCACAGTCTGGGGGTCAGCCCTGGCGAGCTTGGCCCACCCCAAACTCGGACAGCAACTGAGAGAGGGGAGGCTACCCAGCACGCAACGACTTGACCAAGTGGCCACGGCAGCAGGGTTGGGGTGGTACCTGTGGCGTGGTCCAGCCAGGGCCGCCACCACTGTCTCCGTGGCGGGGAGGAGCCCCCTGGACTGTCGGGCCCTGTGAAGGGGAGGGGGTGGCAAGCATGAGCCAGCAGGGAGAAACACGGGAGAATGAGGGTGGCCCCTCAGCAGAGACAGACACAGAGCCCCGTCAGTGACGAGCACCCCCTCGTGGTGCTGTGGGGGTGGAGGACAGCTCACAAGTGCAGACGAACAATCACCGGCAGGCTGTGTGGCCTGCGGGGACAGAGAGTGACCACATGGCACAGGACAGATGGGCTGGAAGCCCTGCGTGAGGTCACGTGGCACATAACGTGGGCAGGCTCCAGTGGCACAGACATGCCAGTGCTCAGGGGCCCTTGAGGCTCCACCCACACTCACCTGGCTCCTGGCCTGGGTCCAGGGGGTCCTGGGGGTGGCCAAGGACCACCCGGCCCTGCCTGTGCTTTTCCTGCTTGGCTCGGATACGTTCCATCCTGTGGGTAGGAAATGACTCTGAGCACCGAGCTGGTCAGGAAGACACCCCACGTCCACCCTGGTCCCACAGACGGCACCTACTGTCTTTTCAGCTGGGCCAGGGACTTCTCCTCGGCCTTGCGGTGGTAGTCAATGCTTTTGAGGTTGGCAGCGTTGTACAGGGCGAAGCCCCTGAGGGGAGGGCAGTGAGGCCTGGGACGCCATGCTCCAGCTGCATGGGCTTCCCCTCCTCTGGGCTGAGCCCCCCTGCCCAGGTCCTCCCTGTGTACAGCACTAGCCCTCCAACATGACACCCCGTCATGTGCTGCAGTGACAGGGAGAGGACCCCTCCTGCCACCTCCAGTCTCATGGAGTAGAAAGTGTGCAAATGGAAAGGTGGCCACGGGAACTGCAGAGGCTGGGGACGGGGAGACTCGCTGGCTCTCTGGCCAGAGTGCAGGGTGAGGAGAGCGGGCCCTCCGGCGGGGTGCACCTCAGACCAGTGAAGAGCAGGACTGAAACGCCAGCCCGCGCGAGCCAGGGCTGAGGAGGTGCCAATGGCCTGTGGTCCTCCATTCTCGCATGTCACATCCGGGAGCAGTGCCCTATCCTAGATGGGCCCAGGGAGCCCAGGGCGGGAGCCAACCTGGAGGCCTGCAGGGCAGTGGCCTGGAGCTCAGCCCTGACGTGCAGGAAGTAGTAGCTGAGGAAGACGCGGCGCTGCAGCAGCAGGAACAGGAAACAGACGCTGTCCCAGAGGATGCCGGCCTCCTCTATAGGCAGCAGGCAGTCCTGGTCCCGGCCCAGCATCTCCTTGGCTGTGGGGCAGATGCCAGCACAGGTCAGGGGTATGATCGGGGCAGGAGCACGGGTTGGGGTGAGGGGTGAGGGACCTGAGTCGGAGGCAGGGGTCAAGCACAATCGTTGGGGGGTCCGTGTCAGGATACAGGTCAGGGACACAGGGCAGCGGTGGGGGGAAGGGATAGGGGTCTGGGTCCCAGAAGCAGTGTGTGTCCCTGACAGCCCCAGCCGCCTGCCCTCTCCCACTCACGGTCGTAGTAGCCTTTGACCGTGCACACGAGGCTGAAGAGCTGGATGACCCAGCAGAAGCTGCTCTGCATTTGCTCCACAAAGACACAGGACAGGAGCTGGGGGCAGGAGGAGGGTCAGCCAGCCTGTGGGGTTGAGTCTGGGGCCGAGGCTGGGGCTAGGCAGGCTGGCCAGCTCACCGAGAGCATGTTCTTGGAGATGATGACAGTGACGTTGTAGAGGATGAGGCAGTCCCACAGCACAAGGCGGGCATGCGTATCCTTCTGCAGCAGGGAGGTGCCAAAGAGCAGCAGGTAGAAACAGGCCAGCAGGTAGCCCAGCCCGAAGACGCTGATGCGTGTGGCCCCTGTGACGAACACCACCACCAGCACCAGCCAGAAGAGGTAGCGGAAGACGGCGACTTTCAGCATGTCGAGGTAGGACCTGCCAGGCAGGGTGTCACTGTGGGCCCCCCGCAGCCCTGGGCCAGAGGAACTCCAGAAGACTCCTCTGCTGCCAGGTCAGCGTCCACCCCTCATCTTGTCACAGAACACCACTGGCAGCACCTGTCCCAGGCTCAGTCCTAGCCAGGGGTGACCGTCAGCCCTGCCGCCCTGACGCCCATGCAGCCCCAGGGCGGGCCTGGCCCTGGCCGGCTCTGCAGGCTGGCAACACCCCGGGACCTACCTGCAGTGGATGAAGTTGGGGACAGGGTTGGGCTCTCCCCGAAGAGGCTCCAGGTGGTCAGTGTTGACACCGGCCATGTGCTGCCACTCGTCGGTGCGCTCAGCCGAGAACACCTGCCACTGCTGGGAGGCGCAGAGCAGCAGGAGGAAGTCACCTGCGGACACACGGGAGGCCGTTGCTGCTCTCACCCTGGGAACTGCTGGTCGTGTGGGGGCCTCGTACACGACGGGCACAGGGCACCAACCTTGCACGCAGCCCAGAGAGAAGCATGGTGTGTGTGTGGGGGTGGGGGCTGGGCAGACAGGTCTATGAGTGTGAACACCGGCAAGTGATGTCCGAACATGGACATGGATGCCAGGGACTATGCCTGCCTGTGTGCAGGCATGTTCTGCACATCTGTACATACACATGTGGCTCTATGGACACGGCTTGCAAATCAGAAAATGAGGCAACGTGTGCCCAACTGCATACCCTGTGGGCATCAGTCTGTGTACAGCTGCGTCTGTCCCTCTGCCCACACCGTGCACACCTGTGTGCAGAGCAGTATCCACCCCCACACCCACACCTGCACACACAGGCAAGCAAATGCGTGTCTGATGGCAGGGTACGTCATGTGAGGTGGGCCTCAGTCCCATGGGGAGGACCGGTAGGACTAGACACACTCATGAGAAAAACCCCCCATCCTGCTGAGGGACCACAGGACCGGACCCGCTGGCAAGGCCTGGACAGTGTGCCCCTCGCTGCTGAAGAGGGGAGTATGCGCTTGCCCACTGTGCATCCCCGTGGAGAACCTCCTCGGCCTTCCGTGGGACCGGCAGGTGGCGCGGACACTCACTGATGAGGTTAGTGGAGTTGGGGGCCCTGAAGAAGTCAGGCAGGTACAGCCACTTGATGAGCCCCGAATTCATGGGGATGGCCTGGCTCCAGCGCCACGGATAGTCTGTGTGTAGAGGGTGTGCGTCAGTTCTCTCAATGTCCTATCCCTTCCCCCACTCACTGGCCCACAGCCCCCCGGGGTCCAGTGTCCATGGAATCCTTCTTACACACACCCCCCAAATTCACACACATTCACACAGTCAGCCTCAAAAACACACCCACTGTCATCTGGAGCCCCGAGAACACTCGAGTCCAGAGCTTCCAACACGCACTCTGCGCACGCACTCCCTGGGCACGGCCGGTGCCCTGGGCCCCGGGGAGGAACCGAGTATTGGCTAGAGGGCAGGCAAGTGGGCAGGGCAGCCTCCCCGAGCGGTGGCCATGGTATGGATGGCCCAGAATGAGATGCCATTGCACGCCTATCCGAGTGGTGAGAACAGAGGACAGTGACAACACCAACGCCGGCGAGGATGTAGAGGGACTGGGTCACACGTACGTGGGGAGGTAAGATGAGACAGCCTCTTTGGGCATTTATCCCAGAGAAAGGGAAACTACGCCCACACAAAAACCTATGTACGCCAATGTTCACAGTCCCAAACTAGAGACAACCAGATGTCTCCCATGGGTGAAAGGTCAAACCAAGAATGCCACATCCAAACACTGCCCAGCAAGGAAAAGAGCGAGGTGCCGACACATGCCGCAGCGTGGATGCGCCTTGAATGCTACGTGAAAGGAGCCAGACCCGAGGGCTACATGTACAATTCCACTTGTACGGCATTCTGGAAAAGGCAAAACCATAGCGACAGGAAGCGTGTTTGCTTGGGGGTGGGGCGGTTGGGGGCAGACTGACCACAAAGGAACCAAACCCAAGGAGCTCCCCAGGCCAACGCTGGGACAACGCAAGTGACGAAGCCAACAGCGACAGGACTGGAGTAGAGCCCAAAGAATAAGCTGCGGAGTCCGTACAGACGGAAGCAAACAACTGACAGATACGGCTCGGGGACAAAAGCCAGGTCTTTCCCCAGAAGGTGCCAATTAGTAACTACCAGAGAAACAGGGGAGCTGAGAGTCACCATGGGAAGGCCAGCTGATGATTCCGGCCGGCAGCAGGATCCCGCAGCGCGCACTGAAACTGGTCGGGGCAACTTAGGAGAGACAAGGCGCGTGGGCAGTCTTAGGCATCTCCTCCCAAATCAGCACGTACTGACCAGAAGGAGGAAAACGCTAGCTTCACAGAAGAGAAGCCCTGCAGACAGCACTGTGGCCGAGGGCTGCAGGGACGTGGCGTGTCGCTGTGATGAGACCCACTGGCCCCGTGTGATGCACTGAGGTGGCCATGTCACAACCATGGTATTCGTGCCAAAAATGCATAACCTGGTCTAATGAAAAAACACCAAACCATCCCAGATTAAGGAACATTCTACAAAATAACAGCCTGGTCTCCCTCCAAAGCTTCAAGGTCATGAAAGGTGGAAAAAGGCAGAGGAGACAGTGCGATGAAGTGCCCCGTGGGATCTGCATGGGGTCCTAGGGCAGCGAGCGAGTGACAGCAGCTGCGCGGCGGGGGCGGGGGCAGGGGCGGGGGCGGGCTGCACATTCTGGGCTTCCGTCGGTAGCTGGTGGCATTGCATCCACGTTTAGCTCTCGGTTTTGGTCACTGGACCTGGTAGTTACAAAGGCTAACGGCGGGGAACCTGGGCGAAGGGTGTTTGGGAACTCTGTACGATTTCTCCTTCCGTATGTCTACATAAACAGTTAAAAAACCAAACCAAACAAAAGGGAACGAAGTGCTGACGCACAACACTGAGTGTCCTCTGGTGGAAGAGGCCAGACTCAAAGGCGGCATGACCCGAGCCCGTTTCCAAGGTGCCCTGGAGAAGGCAGAAGAGGTCGGTCAGTGGCTGCCAGGGGCAGGCAGTGGGGAGGGGCTGCACACACGGGCAGGGGGTTGGGGACACTTCTGTGTCTCGCTGGTGGGGGCCACATGACTCTGTGCAAAGCTCAGAACCACACACTTAAACGGGGCGTTTCCCGGGGTCTGGATGGCGCCCCAGGGAGCCTGACTTTCACAGGCAGCCGTGGAGCAGGTCGAAGGGCCGCTCGAGCGCTCCCACAGACCACAGCTGGGAGGCTCTGAATGTAAAAGGAGTAACACCAATGGGTTTTCGGTGACACACTCAAAAAGGAATTGTGGGTCTGCTGGTTAAAAAGAAACAGAAACGGGAAGGGTGAGACACAAAGATCTTTTCACAGCAAAGCCAGCTAACAAAGGTACGAGGAACAGCAGAAACGGCAATGTCCACTTTATAAAGTCCCACCAGTGGGAGAAGTTGCCGCACGAGGACGCCGCACACATTGATGGCGAAAGGTGAAGAGCCGCCCCTCCGCAGGGTGGCTGGGGACCCCGGAACGGGCCCGTGGCCAACCGGACTCCCAGTCGGGGGCTGCACGAGGACAGCACCACCAAGTGCCACCTGTGTGTTTGGGAACCCGGCAAACCCATACTCAGAGCTTTCTGCAAACCCTCTGGCCTGACTAGGGAAACTTTCCAAGAGACAGAGTCTGGACAGGCAAGACCAAAGGAGACGAGCGAAGAGGAGACAAGAGGAGAGGGGATAAGAGAAGAGGACAGCTAAATGCAAGTGTCAGGTCCTGCATCGAAGCAAACAGCCACCGAGGACCTAGTCATGAGGACAGGCCACTGAGTGGGATGCAGAACAGATCAGCATGTTGTTCAGGGACAGACAGCTGCACACGGTCACATCCTGGGGCCCGAGAGAGCACCAGGGCATCTGGGCGGGGCTGGGGGCTGAATGAGGATGCACTCAGGAGGCCAGGCTGCAGAATGGTAAGGGGGCTGAGGCCAACTCCAGGATGGAAAGAGCCCAGGGAATGTGGAAAATGCCCCTGTGCACGCCCATGAGGCCACAGCCACACACACCTCACTTAGCACCCATGTCCCAAACCTTGCCCACAGCCCGCGCCCTGCTCACCCATGCACAGGGCTGGGGGGATGCCCAGGCACAGCAGGTACTGGTACAACAGGAAGAGTGTCAGGAAGAGGCAGTATTTGGGCCAGAGGTGGGCGATGGCCCTGCGGCGCCGGCGGGTGAGAATGGCCACTAGCCAGCAGCCATGCAGGATGACCATGAAGTTCATGCGCTGCCCAATCACGTTCACAGCCATTAAGAAGCAGATCTGGGGGTGGCAGATGGGGGTGGAGACGAGGATGAGAGATGAAGGGAGCTGGTGGAAGGGGCCTTCTTGGACCTGCTCCTAGGCAGCCTCGGGCCCAGCAGGCTGGCTCAGAGGACCACAGGGTGGTCAGGCGGGCTGGGAGCAAAGCACCTCTGTCTAGAGGAAGTAGGCACCGTGCACAGAGTGGGGGCCTATAGCCCAGGCTCGAGGCTGCCCACACCACGCTCCTGGAGGAACGGAGAAGCGGGCCACGTCTCACGTTTCCCAACGTGCGGGGGGAAGACCAAGGCCAGGGGGCTCTGTGGCAAAGTGGAGACTGACTCAGTCTCCGGCCTGTGTCCTGGCTCTGCCCCACCCCTGCCACCCTCTCTCTATAGGTGCACCTCACCCGGGAGAACCCAGTACCCTCGGTGGTCCGACCCTGTACTCCCATGCGGCCCCTGTAGGGCCTGCACATTGCAGACGCTCAGCCAAGGCCTCACAGACCTCCAGTGGCTGAGCGCCACCTGGGCGGGGGTGAGGGTTGACATCCAGCCTCACCTCCAGCCCAAATTTGTAGAAGAAGAAGTTGATGAAGTACTTGACGCAGCTAAGCAGGTCCCGGTCCAGCTGCTGTCGGGTGCCTTCGATGCAGACAGACTGGGCGGGCAGTGGGGCCAGCTGGTGCTGCCGGCGGTGGTGCTCCTGGCGCCGGTACACAATGGCCTCGAACACCAGCAGCAGCAGGATCTGCAGGTGGTTCTGGGGAGGGGGACAGTCGGGATACTCCAGCCCTGTCCCCAGCATGCGCCAGCCCCCTTGGTCCCACCCGCATCTGCCCCCTGGGCCCCGCTCTCACCTGGATGTAGCCCAGGTTGGGGAAGCCCTTCCGCACCCCAAACCAGTTGGCTGGGTCAACAGGCCCCCGGTACAGCAAGGACTGGTTGATCTCCGTCTTCTGCAGGTTGGTGCTATTGGGGAGGGGCTGGGGGACGGGGGCAGTTTCAGCAACTACTCCCCAGCTGGTAACTGGATGCTGACACCAGGGACCACCGGCCCTGCCTTAGGTCCCTGCTCCCAGAAACACGTCCAGAACAGGCGTGGGGCAGACCACTTGCTGCCCCAGCCGGGGACTTGGGGTTGCTGTCAGCCTTCAACCCACCCTAGTGCAGAAGGGGCCAGGGTGACCAGGGGTGGGGACACTTGAGGCAGGGACTGAGGGGACAGTAAAGAGAGAGCTCTGGGTAGGTGCTCCCCGCTTTCACTGGAGGAGACAGCTGGCCCCAGCACCACCTCACCCTCGGCATGGACCGCATCAGGGCGTCGGCTGAGTCCGGGTGCTTCCCCAGTCCAGACACCCTGGCATGGGGGCTGGGTGCTGCATGGACTGGATTGAAGCACACCTCCTCTAGGAAGCCCCTGGCCCTGGGGACAGCCCGCTGCCTCTGTCCCTCACATGCTGAGCTAAATATAGAAGTAGCCCCCACAGCCCCCAAACCGCGGGAGGCTTGCAAAGCTCTGGGACACAGTGAGCAGTGCCTGTACCTCAGTGCAGTTGCTGGAGTACTCGTGGGGGTTGACGACCTTGAGCTGGTAGAGCATCTTGCACACGATGATGATGCAGGTCCACACAGTGGACAGACAGGAGGCCATGGGCCGGAAGCGGGCGTAGGGCAGGGCGAAGGCCCAGAGCACAACCAGCAGGAGGTTCATCAGCGACACCTGTGAGACAGCCGGGCAGGTGGAGCAGCTCCCTCTCCTGTGGGCCTCGAGATCCAGGGAGACCGAGGAGGTGCCCTGAGAGACCCCACTGCAGACAAGGAAGGGGCGTGTCCTGCTCTCACCTCCTTCAGGGCCACCCAGATGGTGTACAGAGCCACCAGCTTAAAGACGTGCAGCTCCAGCAGGCGCCGCACGAACACCTGCACGCGGGTGAGGATGTTCGAGAAGCTGGTGGACAAGTCCAGCAGTCGCTCCGCCACCAGGCCCCACTTGTTGGCTGCACCTGTGGGGGTGGCAGGTGGTGAGAAGGGAATAGGCGCTGTGGGGCTGGGGCTGCTCTGCCCTGTGTGGACAAGGCTCCAGGGCTCCCAGGGGGCCCAGAGGCCCGGCCCCTTGGCTCTCCACACTCACCTCCCAGGGGCTGTACTCTGCCCTTCTGACTTACCTTCTGAGACCTGCATGGCCTGGTGGGGGCCAGCCGTGCCCCGCCCCTTGTCTCTGGGGTCTCCCTCTTCCTCCTCCTCCAGCTGCAACAATGGGGTCCCGCTCACTGCCTCCTGCCTAGGACAGGGCCCAAAAGTGTCACTTTCATCTAGTACTCCTGTCCTCGTGGGGCTAACAGAAGACCCCGCCTGCGATGCCTCCTGTCTCCGCTGGGTGACCTGTGTGTCATTTGCACTGTAGCAGCTAGGTGAGAGCATGTCGCCCAGCTGACATCCCACTGCAGAGACGCCCTTGGGTCGGAGAAAATACCCCCAACCTGAGGCTCCTCAGCACTGGAAGGTGATGGCAAAGGCCTCACCCCTGCCCTGGGTTCTCTCATCTGAATCCCACCAGCCTCCTTTCCCCTCCCGGACGAGGCCCTTCTCTGTAGCAGTTCAAGTTGGGGACACTCTGCAAACGCCCCCGCCCCCCCACACCAGCCAAGACCAGAGCTCACACAACCTCAAAGGCAGGGGCAGGTGCACCTGTGAACCCAGCGCGGGCGGCGGGCGGCGGGCAGGGGGATGTGCTCCAGGTCGGTGAGCTGCATGAAGGGCTGGTGGAAGTAGTGCAGCTGCAGGATGCAGGCGAGCAGGAAGAAGCCGGGGATGAAGATGCTGGAGAAGAGCTCAGACACGCTGAACTGCTCCAGGCCCAGGTCCTCCAGCCTGGGGAGGGGGCACCGTCAGTACCATCCGGCCCCTGTGGGCCCCAACACGGAGCCGGAGCCATGGCCGGAGCAGGGGAGGTGCCCACACCTGGGCCTCGCCCACCTGCCCACCCACCCGTGACTCACTGCTCATCGGTGAAGCCTGTCAGGTTTCGCCAGTACATGGGGAAGTCCTGGAACTGGAAGGTGTAGACAGCGATGAGCACCAGCATGGTGTAGGCCACCACCAGCCACCAGAACACCTTGAGCAGCTTCCTCCACAGGCTGTAGTAGACCTGAAGGACAAGGTGCGTGAGGCCCCTCGGCGGTCAGGCCGGGCCCGCCTGAGGGTCCCCCGCTGCCCACCCCCCAGTACCTGGAAGAGGGTGAGGCAGAGCAGGAAGAGGAACATGTAGACGATCTTATAGACGACGAGGCGGCCGGCGAAGCTCACCACGATGAACATGCCGGCGCACACGTAGATCCAGTACTTGGCAGAGAGTCCTGTGACCAGCTTCTCCAGACTCTGGAGCAGCGTCCAAGTCCTCGTGTGCTCTGGGGGCCGAGCCAGGGAAGGGGTGGAGGGTCGGGGGGTGTGACTTAAGGACCAGGAAGGAGGAGGCTGGCCCAGCTGCCCCCCCACTCACCTGTGTCCGCCACAGTAATCTCCATCAGCTCAGAATCGGTCTTTTTCCCCTTCAGCAGCTTCTCCTTGACAAACTGGCGCAGCAGGAGCCAGAAGGTCAGCGTATACAGCAGCTGGGACGGGGCGGGGCAGTGTCACCGAGGGGTGGGTGGCCTGGCACCCCTCTCAGAGGCAGGGCCCCGCCAAAGAAGATATGGGCACTGGAGAGACCCTCAGCAGGGAGGTGGTCAGCCAGGCCCCCTGCAGGGACAAGCTCCCCTGGCACATGCACACCTGCACGCAAATTCTCACACAAGGGCACCCATTTGCACACTAGGCTCATACATCTGTGTGCATTCATGCCTATGTATGCAGAGGTCCACACATGTGCTCCCACATGTGCACACACATGCTCGTGTGGCCTCAAACACGTGAAATGGGCCCCCTGAGTCCCAGGGGGCAGTGCACAACGCTGACAGAACCTGTGCAAGGCAGACGGGGGCAGCACCCGCTGAAACACAAGGTCATCACTCATGCACTCAACTACTGTGAGCTGTTCACTAGGGACCCCATGGTGACCACCAGACAAGGGCCTGCCCTCCTGGACTCCCACTCGACTGGGAGCTGGCCATTCTAAACAGAATGGCACCGTCACAGGCCCTCACGTAGAAACCCAAGGCGCCAGCACGTGCTCACAGCTGCCCTGGGGTGAGGGGCACTCACCATGGCACCCAGGTCCAGGCAGGGGTAGCGGGTGTGCTCCAGCCCCAGCTGGCGCAGTCTGACAGGACCCAGGGTGGTGGGCAGCTCAGAACGCAGGTCCATGGCCCACACGTAACGCAGGCTGCACAGTGCCAGCCCGTAGAGCAGGATGAAGGGCGAGCAGAGCATGGCCAGCTGGTGGCGGCTGCGCACAGTCCAGATGAGGCAGGCCCAGAGCAGCAGCACGAAGGTCAGCCAGCTGTGGTAGGTGATGCTCCACACCTGGATGGCAGGAGCTGGTGGGCATGGCTGCGCAGTCCACCTGGCCCAGTCCCAACGTGCTCCCCCAGGATGTCAAGGGGGCTGGGCCCCAGGGAGGTGCTCAGACAGGAAGGCAAACGTGCTCCATCAGCCTGGAGCACAGTGGCACAGTACACACGAGCCCCCACACCACACACACACACACACACACGACCACACACATGGCCGCATACACACCCACACATGCACTTATGCATGCACACACACCTATACACACATGCTCACAAGTACACACACATTCACATACATACGTGCTCTCACACACTCACATGTGCACATGCTCACACACACGCTCACACACACAGCTATGGGCTGGCCAGGGTTGCCTGTGGCCCAGCAGGACACAGCTCCACCCATTTCTGGCAAGGAAGCATCAGGCCGGGAAACATGGGCCGCCATCTGCCTCTCGCTGCGTGTGAGGGAGCCCGCGGAGGGCCCAGGTGGGAGGAGGGCCCAGGTGGGAGGAGGGCCCAGATGGGAGGAGGGCCCAGATGGGAGGAGGACCCATCCGGACTGTGCTCCTTACCATCATGGCGATGAGGGCGCACACGTAGCTCTGGTTCATGACAATGTGGCCCAGGCCGTGCAGTAGAGACGTCTCTCTTGGCTCAGCCAGCCTGGAGCACACTACAGGGTGGGGGCAGGGGTCACCTCGGAGGCTCCCCCATCAACAGGCCAGAGCCCCTTGCCCACAGTTGACTTTGCCCTATAACGTGGCTGGGATGCTGCAGCGGCAGCCCACTGGGAGGAGGGAGCCGCTTGGCAGTTGGCCTTTGGTAGGCACCTATATGACCTTGCCCCCAACTGTCATGTGACCCTGGCAGTTCCTAACCCTCTTCAGGCCTTAGTTTCCAAGGCTCTGTGGGTGTGCAAGTCCCCAGGGCACCAGGTCCTGAGGCCAGCAACAGCTGTCACTTCATGCAGGGGCAATTCACAAAATGGAAATCGAGGCTTAGGACAAAGAAAGAGAACCCAGAAAATGTCCCAGCCCTCCCCAGCTGGCATCTGCCCAGATGACAGTCACCCCAGGCCTCTGGGCCAGCACAAGGCAGAGCAATCAAGTCCTCCAGAAACTGGAAGGCAGGCCGGGAGAGGATGAGAGACCTGGGGTATCCCCACCCGCTGCAGGTCCACAGCATGGATTCAGACCAACACAGCTGGAGAGGCCAACACAGGGACACAACACAACAGCCACTAGGGGGCAGCACCAGCATGAACGAAAGGAGGTGTCCCTAGGCTGCCCAGGGAAGCTTGATACTCACAGGGGTGTTGCTGGACAGGGCTATGGCTGGTCAGGTCATGCACGATGCAGTTGTCAGCCTCAGGGTCAGGCCCCGTGGGCATCAAGCCCTGAAGAGGTGAGCCAAGACCCCGTGAGCCAAGCCCATGGGCAGGTGGGTGCCACCCCACCACTCAGCCCATTCTCCTCACCTGGGCAGCCCTGGCCTGGCCCTGGGGCCACCGGTCCACCTCAGTCAGCTCCACCTCCCGCTCCTTGAGGTCACCAGCTGCCACTTTTGTCTGCAGAGACCAGAGCAGAGCTCAGTTCCCCACCCTGCCCAAGAGCCGAGGCTTGAAGGAGGAGGGGGTGTCCAAAGGTTTGAAGACAGAGGACAGCTGCTGGCCCTGGGCGCCCACCTGGTCTGGGGGGCGGTGTGTGCGGAGCTTCAGGAGCGAGGTCACAGTGTAGTACAGGAGCAGCAGGATGCCGGGGCTCACGTACACAGGCCAGTCGTGGCTGGTGTTGAGGACCAGTGAGTTGGCACTGGAGCAGTTCGTATGGGCCACAAAGTCCTTAAGACCGAAAACCCTGCCCAGAGAAGGCATGACACTGACTTCCGGCTGGGGAAGAGGGGCTGGGTGGGCAGGGCTAGGACGAAGGGACAGAATGGGACGTATTCAGGTGAGTCCTCACCTGGCCCAGATGCCAGCAGGTGGGAGCTTGTCCTGAATGAAGGGCATCTGGTAGCAGTAGAGGCAGATGAGATGGCCGGCACCAAAGCAGCTCAGTATGACACAGAGTACACTGAAACCCAGGGAGCTGATGGGAAAGTGGCAGGCCCACCAGGTGCAGATGCCCAGGAAGAACAGGAAGTAGATGCTGGAGAAGGCTGAGGGGTGGGCGATGCCTGCAGAACCAGACAGAGGCTTACAGGGTCATGCCTAGCCAGGGCTGTGTGACCTCATCTCATTGTTCAGCGGGGAGCTCGGCAGGTGCCAAAACCTTTCACGGTGTGACATGCAGTGCTGGGAACCCCACTCCCTTCCCAGAGGGTACCTGCCAGCGCCAGCAGCACTATGGCCAGGGTCCGCCCAGCAGCCACCAGCAGCCAGTGAGCCGTGATCCGGAACCGTGTGGCCAGCCTCAACCTCCGCTTGGGGGCCAGCGCAGGGGCTCCCTGCAGCCCTGCCAGGGAGCTGCCATCCACTTCCCTGTCATCATCATCCTGCCAAGGTCACAGAGAGGAATGGAGGTCAAGGACATGGCACTCAAGCCACTGGGGAGGAAGGGGGCTGCCCCTCTGAGGGCAAGGTGCTGCCAGCCCGAGCATAGACCTGTGTGGCCCTTCTTACCCAAGGCCCACGCACCGCCCTCCCGGTGGCACCTCACTGAAGTGTACGGCCCTGCAGGCTTTCCCGGAGGCAGCCTGCCCAGCCCTGGTACACACGATGACCAACACGTGAGGGCCGACTGTGGACTATTCTAGAACCCCTCGAGGGCCTCTCCTTTATCTCCCCATCTAGACAGGGGCCCTCAAGGACAGGCAGTTCCCACAGATTCCTGCACGAATCCTCAAAGCCCCTGGCCCTGCTGGGTTTGGCTCCTAAGCAGGCCTCAGGAGGGATTGCATCAGACAAGATCGGGCACGATCAGGGCGGTGCGGCCGTAGACTGAGCAGGGACTTTTAGGAAGAAGGGAAGGCGGCGCCTGCACACCTGTGTGCTTCACTTGACAGTTTACAGAGCACCTTCACACCACTACGCTTGGCTCCATGGGCTGAAGCAGCAATTTCCTTACCGGAAAAGAAGCAGAGGCTCAGAGGAGACACCAAATTACACAGCTGTTTGCACCCTGCTTCCTCTCCCCTGCCCATAGGGGACCTCCGAGAGCGAAGGACAGTCCCCAGGGGCAGGGCCAGGGCTGGAGTCTCTTGGTGTCCCCTGCCACTTCTTCTGGTGGCCAACCCTTTGGACGGATGGAGGTGGCCACCTGGCCAGGAGGAAACAGGATGGCCCTTCCAGGCCTCCTCTGCCCACGGTGGACACAGAGGTCCAACAGGGCTTGTTTCCCTGCCTCAAGGTTTCCCAGAATGGAGCTGTCTCCTGGACATCAGGGGAGCCAGTGCGAGGCAGAAAGAACACAGGCTGTGTGTCAGATGCCCTGGGCTTGCCCCAGGTCCCCATCTGTAAAACGGGCACCCTGCCTTTGCCTTTCTGAGCCACTGAGGCAGCACTAGGGTCACATCCCAGGTCCCATCTCCCATCTATGCAGCCTTGGGCAAGTCACCTAACCTCTCTGAGTCTGTTTCCTATCCATCGGATACGGGCAGAGACTAGACAGGGGAGATGAACCAGACAGGTCCCATGTTCACTGAGCCTGGGTGCAGGGGTAGGGAGGTCCCAGGGAGGTGTGGCTGAGTTGTGCCTGGAAGGAGGGGGCCAGGCCAGGGGAATAAGGCTGTAGGACACCTAGGACCCTGAGTATCAGAGCAGGACCCAGGGCCCTGAGGTTGGAACTCATAACCAGGGTTCCCTCTAGACCCTGGCATGCAAGGAGTGGGAGGCCCCAGCCAGTCAGGAAGGGGGAGACAGCTGCTGGAAGGTGGGGCAGCCAGGCCTGAGATCACCCCTGCCACAGCCTGGCCCCAGCCCTGGGAAAGCTTCTGAGAAGGCCCATGAAAAATGAGCATATCTGGGAATGAAAAAAACAGGCAGCTGCTGGGTGGAAAGGCAGGTGCTTGGGGGCTGCCCGTGGTGTCCAGCCTGGCCCGGCATGGCCCAGCCCCTGACTCAGCTCCCAAAGGCCCTCCCGGGGGGAGTGGGCAGAAATGGCCACTCATCTCCTCACCCCTCCCATGGCCCACCTCGCCCCCTCACTGTACGCGCACAGGTGGGAGGGACAGTCAAGGTATGTGCGTGTTCAAGGCATGGGCACCTTCTGTCTCTACCTGCCACCTCTAGGTCAGCAGGGGGGCACAGGCTCTATGCCACCGAGGACACCTGGGCGAAGGTGACCTGTCCCAGTTGCCTGGCAGACCAGAGTCCAGCCATGATGGGCAGCATGGAGTGATGGGGCTCACCCCTCCTGCCCACCCACAGATTTCTGGAAGAGTCCAGCCCCTTCCTAGCAAAGTTGTTCCAGGAAGCTCTGGCTCTGCTAATGAGGAAACCAGAGGCAGTCCTGGCCCAGGCGCCCGCTGGTGCCCACGTGTCCCTGTGGGGAAGGAGGGGGCCAAGCCAGTTGGGAGGGGCCCCCAGGGGCAGGCAGGAGGGTAGTTCCAGCCCTGGATCAACGCCTACAGAGGCCTGCAAAAACCACTCAGCAGCCAGGTCCCTAATTCTGCCCTACAATGTTGGTGTCGGCCTTGACCTGTGGGGTGGGGCAGCAAAGGTCGGCCACAGGCCGGGTTGCCCTGACCTACTCTGGGAAGTCCCCTCCCATCTATGGACTCTTCTGTCGGTCGAGGCCCTCATGCCCCATGAGCCTTAGCTATCGGACAAAGGGATGCTGGGCCAGGGTTGGGGAGAAGCCCGTGGCCCCCAGGAGGTTCTGGTGCCAGGACCCCTGCATGGTCACAGATCTTGCCCAGCCCTGGAGACCAGGCCCTGCTAGAAGCAGGGCCCAGGCAGGCTCTGGACTGTAGCCCTCATGCACGACAAAAGGGCACTGAGCCTTCAACTGAGGAGGACACCAAGGGCCCCGTGCTCACTGGGCTCCCTCTGCCCAGTGAAGACCCCCTAGCCCAGGGCGGCGCCCTCCAAGGACGGCGTCTGATTTAGGGCCTTGCTGGCCTGAACCTATACAGCCCCTACCTTGCCCACAAGCCCGCTGATGCCATCGTGGGAGTGGCTTCTCAGACACCCACCCCTGTGTCCGTCAGTCCATCTGTCTGTCAGTCCCTAGGTTCCCGGATGGTTGGCACAGACCACCCTGCAGCACTGCTGCCTCCCCACTGCTCTGCGGCCACCAGGAATCCCCTTGAGGATGGTCTCCAAGGGCGCAGACCCCGCCTGGGTTCCTCGCACGTGCCCGCCTCGAGGGAGCCCTGCCGGAACCGCACCACGTTGCTGTGCTCCACTCGCACGGGGCGGGCGTCTTCTCTCCCCTGTGGTGCCCTGTCTTTTCACAATCAGCACGTACTGACGTTTGCAAGTAAAAGTCCACATTTGTTATAAAAGGAGAAAAAGAAAAGTAATCCTCAACTGTCCGGGTTTCAGCTCCAGGCAGCGCCTCCCCCACACGCATGCACCCTGCCCACCACAGCTCACCGGCTCCTGGGAGCGCTGGCCCCGCAGGGCTTCCCGAGTGAGGCGCCCGCAGAGGCCGAGGCACACAGCGGAGACCACCAGGATGCCCAGGTCGGGGGCCACCAGACGCACGGCGTTGGGAATGTCCCTCAGGTCCAGCCTGCGAAGGGCGGGGGAGTCCATTGGTTAGCCCAGGAGGGCAGGTGCCAGCAGGGAGGGTGTGGACCCTCCCCTTGGGCCTGGGAAATCCCAGAGGGGGGTCGGGCGGTTCTTACCTCGTGACCCCTATGTGTCGGGATAGGTTCTCCCAGTGGCTGCCTGCGGAGAGACACACGGGAACTGGATCAGGTGGGCGGGCAGCCCCCTCCTGTCACCGGGAGGCCCTTGCAGCCCCAGAGTCACAAAATGCCTGGTCACTAGAACACCCATGGCTGGTCTCAGAGAGGCTCAAAAACACTGTCTTTACTGATAGGGAAACTGAGGCCCATCCAGGAAAGCCAGGTGCATCACAGGCCCTTCAGCTCTGCCTGGTAGGGCCTAAGTAGCTGGGAGGCTGGGCTGGGCACTCAGACCCATCTGCAGAAGCCAGTTGTGCCTCAGGGGCTGGAGTCCGGAGGCCTGGTTCCAGAGCCACCAGGGCCAGCACACCTTCGAGGCCCCGACTTCTCTCCAGCTCCTGAACTGCGGAATGCTATGGGAAGACAGGTGCGGCACCCTGCCCGCCCACGCAGCTGAGTGTGAGGACCTGGAGGTGGGAGACCCTCGCCAGGTGGGACAGCTGGGAGCCTAAGGCCCCCTCACCTGCAGACTGGGGTGCTGACATAGATGGAGTCTGAGGGCTGGGTGCCAGCTGGAGGGACCGGCTGGGGGTGAAAGGGTGAAGGGCGGTGGGGCTGAATCTCTAAACCCCAGCAGGCAGGGAGGAAGATGGGGACAGACGGACAGGGGCCTGAGAAGGCCAGGGCGGCCCTGGAGTCGAAGTCCAGGCTCTGGGATGAGCGCCATGTTGGTGCTCAGTCCGGCCCACGTGCAGCACTTTCCTCGGGCCGTCTCAGCACTGGGCGTAAATCCCAGACAGGCACTCGGGTGGCCCTTACCGGGCAAAGCCTGGGTGGGACGGAGTGGCCAGCGTCCCCAAGGAGACCTGAGGCTCCTGCAGGGCTGCGGTGGCTCTTTCTCCCCTCCCCCTCCAGCGAGCCGCTCGCTCTCCTCAGGCCTGCTGCCCTCCGTAGCTCTTCCCCGCCTCCCTCGGTAACGGTAACTCACAGTTCGATCCCAGAAGCTGGTCCAGGCCAGGCACAGTGTGTAGGCATATCTGGAAGGTGAGGTGGGCTGCCAGGAAGAGGAGGCTGAAGGCCAGCAAGGCTCGGAGAAGGCGGCCGGTGTGCCCTGTGGGCAGGGGAAGGGGTGAGGCCAGCATGCAGCCCTGGTCACTAGCCCTGAGCCAGACCCCATCGACCAGCCCTGGACACACACTGAGCATGTACGTAGGGTCCCGGGGGGCTGTCAGCAGCCGGTCTCACGCAGTGCTCTGCTCCCTCCCACTGACGGCTCACGGCAGCCCCATGGGTGGGCACTATCGTGCGTCTCAATGTACAGACAGAGCTGAGGGGGCATGACCACAGTCACAGCAGGGACTCAGCAGAGCGCAGCACGCCAGCCCACCTGCGGCCTGGGGAGGGGGGTGAGGGGTGCGGAACAGTTGGGGGCAGGAGCCAGCGCAGAAAGGAAAGGCCCCGCACACTTGGGGAGACACCTTCGGGTTTGTTCACGTGTCCAGTGAGCATCCGAGTCACCCTGCTCCGCCATGGCCGCAGAGCGCTGCTTCGCTGTGCAGCCTGAAAACATTCACCAGGAGTGGGGGCGCGGGGGGGACCGGGGATGGGACTGGAGTCCTGGCTCTTCAAGAACAGTGGGAGAGCCTCGCCTTCCTGAGGGCCATCACGGGGCTAAATGCTTCCCGTGTGTGCGGAACCAGCGATGGTGGCTGGTGTGCCAGCGCCTGCTCTGCTGGCAGGGGCAGTCCTGGACAAGCGCCCTCTCTGCTCCTCACACCTGGTGGGATGTGGCATTCATAACCAGGGCCGCACCCTGCTCCCTAGGAAGCAGGGCTCAGGAAGTCCTGGGGTCACCCCTGCCCTGTGAGTGGGTGGGCAGCCCCTGCTCTGTGCGGGACGAGGGCCGGAGACCCCCACATGGTTCTTACTGTCGCACTCTGAGCCCTGAGTCCGGGGTTCAGGAACCAGCTGAGGCAGCTTCCTCCTCCAGCCTCCGGCCTTTTGGCAGGAGCCCCCAGGTCCTCACCCCTGCTGGCAGGCTGATTTGCTAATGACAACGCGCAGAGCAGCTGGCCCCTCTTTGGACTTCCTGGAGCTCTGAACAGTTGGGGTCACCATCAGACTAGCTCTTTTTCTCCTGGCCAGACCGGCAGGCTCAGGGACCATGTCTGCTCTGTGCACTATCTTTCAGCACAGTCACTACTTGTTGAATAGACTCAGAATTGGCCCATCTTCCCTCCCCCAGGGCTGGCCCAGCGGGTGACACTTCTGGAGGGACCTGTGAACACCCACGGTGAAGGCCAAACCCTTCAGCGTTCGCCTGCTGTCTCGCCTGATCTCATCAAGGGAAGCTGGGCTCGGAGAGGGTGAGGGACTCCTTCAGGCAGCCCAGAGAGGCACCTGGCAGGAGCCTGTGCCTCAGTCATGTCCACATCCCTCCTAGCCCTGACGTTCTGACCCTTCCATCACAGCCTCCGACTGGCAGCGGCAGGGGTGAGCGGGACGAGCAAGACGGAGAGCAGGGTGGAGCCGATGGAAGAAACAGCCCACTGGCAAGAAGGAGAAATGGAAAATGAACGGGAGAGTCTGGCCCTGGGCCCCGGCTGGCCCCTGCGCTCAGAGCCCCAGGCCAACAGGAGGGAGAGGCCGCAGCCCTCCCCACAGGAGGGCGGAGCTGGGCTGCCAGTGGGGCACCAGCAGGGTTCCTGGGGGAAGGAACCCGCCAGGAGCCAGCCTGCTCCACCTCCCTACCAGGAGCCCACAGGAGCCACAGGGGTCAAAGGCAAAGCTCCCCCGCCCCCCCCCACCCCACCCTCGCCTTGATCCAACTCTCAGCCTCCCCTCTGCCTGGCTTGCCTACACGGCTTCTCTCCTGCAGATCATGGAAGTCCCAGTGGGTTATGTGGTGGGAGGGGCACCTGCCCAGGACCACCCCTGTCCTATTCCATGGACTCCCCCTGCTCCCAAGACACAAAGACCTGAGGCTGACCTTGACCCTGCCGTAAAGACGGACGGGCTCCCGTAGGTCAGGGAGGGAAGCCCGAGGCCCAAGGCTCACTCCTGACAGCCTTCCTGTCTGGCACCCTGGGCGTCCATCTGCAGGCATGTCAGACACCAGCACTTCCCGCTGTCTTCCCCTCCCCTTCCCAGTTCATTTCTTGGTCGGCTGCCATGTCCCGGACCCTGTGCCAGCACCCAGACAAAGGGCCGGGGCCCTGGCTCTGCAGCTTTATCCTCCTTCTCAGCTGGTAGAGGCAGAGAGGGTCCGAGAGGCACCACTGATCTGTGGGGACAGACGGAGGCCGAGGCAGATGCTCCAACCTGGCCCTCCTCTTGGGGGTTAGCTATGGACCCACATCTACTCGCCAGCATCCAAAACGCCCATTTCTAACCCCTGCCCCCAGCCCTAAGCTCCTGATGCCTCCTTGGGAGCCTGGTGGCATCATGAATTCCTCCACCTCTGGGCCCTGCTGGTCCCTCACTTGGTCAGCTCCTCCACCTCTAAGGCTGGCCTCACCTCCAGGAAGAAGGAGGTCAGGGGGAGGTGCTGGCCTGGCCCGTCCAGGGGAGGTCCTACCTGGCACTCAACACATCACTTATCAAAGCTTGGATGCTCTCTCACCTGCCCAAGCCCTACTGAGCGGGGAGCAGCCAGTCCCCTGGGCCCGGGAATTCACACCTGGGTGGCCGGAAGCAGGGATGAGCCTGCCCAGAGGATGGCTCTGGGCTGGGTGAGCAGGGTGCCAGGCAGGTGAGAGATTCCTGCATCTGCTCAGGAGGCAGAAGGGATGCAGCTAGGGTCCATTAGAGGTGCTGGAAAGAGGTCCCTCCAGGGACTGTGCGGTTCAGTGCGGACTGTCTACTAGAAGAATGAATGGCTACCACAGTGGGCAGAGTGGAGAGCTGAGGGCAGTAGGGAGGAGGGCACTGGCCCATCCTTTACAGTTGCTGGAAGGTGCTGCCTGTCCTCTCCCCTGAGGGCCTTAGTGGCACTCACTTGCCATGCAAGGCCCACACAGGCAGGTACCCTCTGTCCATGGCATAGAAGTTGCCCATCCTGGAGGTGCTGGGGCTCCCATGTAGGGGCTTCATGCCCAGGAGGGAAACTCCAGAGAAACAGAAAGAGGGGCTGGAAGACTGAGGGTCCTAAAAGCACAGGAATGGGGGTTCCTCCCAAAGAGGGGGTTTGCAAAAGAGCATCTGTCTCACCTAGACTGGGAGCCCTGGGTCTGAGCCCCTCAAAGTGGCCTCATGGTGGCTGCTCAGTCTGCAAAGGCTCCAGAGTGTCCCCGCCTTCAGCAGGGCCTTGACTCCCGCTGTACACCCCCAGCCCCAGTTCATGGACCCTCGGCCTCCTACTTGTCCGTGAAGGCCCCGCTCGCATTGCCCTTTTCTGGGGCAGCCCAGGCCCCTTGCAGATGTGGTGCTAACCCCAGGGCTAAGCTCCTGGGCTGTGACGAGCTCCCCACCCCCCACCCCCCGCACAATCCAGGCAAAAGCCAAACAGGGCAGGTGGGGTATGTGTGGGGATCCCCCAGGATGGCACAGGGGTGCTCCAAGAAGTGCTCTGAGAAGCCACGGGAAGAAGGGGCGGCCTCCAGTTGTCCAAGGTTGCATCTCACTGAGGAGGGCCCAGAGAGGGGAGGGCAGGGGGCAAACCAAAGTCTGAGCCACGAGGCCCTGTGGGGGGTGCACCACCAGGTCTGCTGAGACCTGGGTGAGGGGCATCGTCTGCTCACAGGCAAGAGATCACAAGATGTGTCTTCTGGGCAAGGATGATGGATGGGAATTCCACACAGGGGCCCCTGTCCCATCCCCCAACAGACATTAATGGTGCTCACGTGTGCTGCTCTGCTGAGTGGACTAGACAGGGCCCTGTCTGCCAGGCCCTTCACAGAAGCACCTGAGTTAAGGCAAAGCCCAGGTGCCTACAGGGCAGGACAGCATGCGGTGGGCTTTGTTCTAAGGCAGGAATGGGCCTCCTTGCATCCCTAAATGTTAATCTGGCGGCTGGGAGCTGACTCACTGGTCTCCCTGAAGCCTCTGCCCTGCATTGACCTTCATGGGCATGTGGCCCACACCCACCAACCAGCCCCTGCTGGGCGGCCCCTAGTGACCAAGGAAGGAATTGGAACCTCCCTGAGGAAACACTGAGGAGGACACCTCTGGAGGCCTCCTGTTCCTGCACAGGGAGCTCTGCCCCTGGACCCCCTTGGGTCAGGCTGATGCCCACATGGGGATGGGGCCAGGGGTGAGTGCCCACGGGGGCCCCGGGAAGGCCCCGGGAAGCATCAGACCTTCATCCAGGTGCCAGAGCCAAGGCCCTGCGCTGTACAACTCCTGACCCATGGCCAGGCGCTCAGACATGGGCAGGCCTCCCACTTGCCTCTTTGCTGCCCAGAAAAACCGCAGTCTCCCTGTCTCTGAAGGGCCTCTGAGGCCGGCAGATGGACAGACAGAGGCCAGGAGGGAAGTCTTCCCAGTGCTTCTCCCGATGTATCCTAACCCTCCCCACTACAGACCCTCCGGCCTTGGCTCTGGCTGTGCTCCCTCCACTGTCGACCAGAGGAGAGTGTTTCCAATCATGTGAAGGGCATGAAATATTTGCTGAAATATTTACAGGGCAAGCAGCTTTTAGGTGAGAGCCTGGGAACAAACAGACCTGGCTCCACAGCGAGAAGAAGAGGACTCTGCCCAGCAGACCCTCCCCAGGGGAGCGGGGAAGGGGCAGCTGGCTTGAGCTGGGAGCCTTGGGCGGACGGCTGAGTCAGCCTGGCAGGGGTCTGGCTGGTCCCCAGCAGCACCTAGCACTGCGCCTGTGCTGGGGCCTCCGCCCCTTTCTGCACCTGGACCAACCCTGTGTTCTAAGAGCAATGCTCTCTGCAAACACCCTGAGCAAGAAGGCAGCCTGATGGATGGGGCAGTCCGAGCCAGTATGCCAGGCAAGAAAGGGGGTGACCTATCCCGCTCTGGGAAGCAGCATGCTTCCCCACGGGACATCCACACCCCAGTGCCTGGATCCGTGAGTAAGTTTCCTTACACAGTGAAGGAGAACCAGACTGCCAGCCAGCTGACCTTAAAACAGGCTGATCTTCAGTCCCTGGGTGAGCTCAACGTACTCACAGGGTCCTAAAGCGGGGAGAGGGGCAGAAGGGGCAGAATCAGGGTGACGGGGGTGACACTTGAGTGGCCATCACTGGCCTGGATGCTGGAGGAAGCGGGTTCTCCCTGGAGCCTCAGAGGAGCCAGCCCCAAAGCCCCTGGTTTTAGCCCTGGGAGGCGGTGCTGGACCCCACCCCCTCGGTGCAAAGGCAAAGGTTTCAGCAGCCACAGGACTTGGAGGCCCCCAGGTCCCCAAACAGCCAGCCTGCTACAGCCCGTGCCTCCGAGGGCAATGCCTAGCTCCCTTCACGGCTGGAGCCAGACTTTCACGCATCTGACAGGCAGTGGGGCTCGTGCTGCAGACGACCTGCTTCCCTGAGACCCTCTCTTAAGCCCCGGTGCCTTTCTTCACCCTCTGAAACCTAAGAGTCCTTCCATCCAGGGACACAGGGCAACAACCTTCGGGGACGGGCCCCAGAGTGCATGCCCTGACCGAAAAGCTGGAACAAAAGGGACACTGAAGTGCCCAGAGAGTGGGGGGCAGGAGCCCCTGAATGAAGGGGTGGGGCTCCCCCTGCCGCCTGTCCCATGTAACCTGGCTGCAACTTGGCATCCCGTGGGCAGGGGCCCTGCCACAGGGGTGTGCTGGGTGGGGCGCGGGGCACCCACACACACTTACCCTGTTCCCCTCTGACCCGGATCCTGAGATGGGACAAGAGCCTGCCTGTCACCACCCGCCTCGGGTGCGTCCATGCCGTGGGCTTCACTGTCTAACCCTCCAGTGGGCACAGCTCCCTGATGGGCTTGCCTGCATCTGTCTGTGTGGTGGGTACAGAGGACTGAGGCAGTGCCCACCCTCCAGGAGCGCAGGACCCACGGCTCCCCATCAGGTGTGTGAGGCTCCCCGAACGGGGCTGGAGGTCACCAAGGCCCTCCAGAGTGCCCGGCGAACACAGAGGGAGCTGGCTGTGACTGGGCAGGGAGAACCAGTGTGGCGGCTGGACTGAAGGGTTGGCTGCAGCCTCCTGGAGCAGAGGAGATGCATGGACGGTAGGGGGTGGGAGAAGGAGCCGGTGGGAAGACTGGCCAGCCCCCAGCCCTGGGCCTGAGCCTCCCTGTCAGGGGGCACCTCAGGGCTAGGGGAATCCACCCAGTGCCCCACTCCATGGCCTTCAGCATGTCCCTGTATCACATAGTCAGAAAAGAGATTCTGAAGTGAGCACGGGTCTATGATGAAAATGAGCCTTGGGACCATTCAGCCTTTACCCACAGCTATTAAACCACAGAGGAAGTCCTTTGCTGCCCAGGGTTTCTGGGGAGTACCCAACAGCTCCTGCCCCCAGCTGCCCGGGCTGGGTGCACATGGATAGACACAGAGCTCTGAGGCCTGAGCCTCCTCCCTCCTGGCAGGGCCACTGCCGGCGCTCACCTCGGATGCTGTGTTGGGAGGGGCCCGGGAACCAGGGCAGCAGCAGCAGGAACAGCAGGTAGACCAGCGAGAGCGCGTTGGAGCGGAGCAGGCAGGCTGTGGGGGAGACGGTGGTTAGCATGCCGCTCGCAGGGGACGACGGCCAGCCCCACGCCCCACGCCCCACGCCCCACACCGGCCCCTGGACAAAGCACCCGAACCGCATCCCCCGAACAACACCCCCCGCCATCGCCCCATAACACCGTCCCCCTCCGTGCTGTGCTCGTCACCCCTGCGAGGCTGCTCACCCCCCTGTCCGGACGGGCTGCCCTGTTCACCGCATGGTACGTCACCTGTCACTTGGTACTCACATGCTGTCACACTGTGTCTGCAGACAACGTGCATCACGCCACCTGTTACTCAGGGCGTGTCCCCGTCACACTGTGTCTGCAGACAACGTGTGACACGTCCCATCACTCAGCGCATGCACTCTGTCACTCAGTCCCCCTCACAGTCTGCTCACCAACGTTGCACGTCAGGGACTGTTCCCGACAGAAACGTTAGACTCTCGTCATGTCGGCGTGTCTCAGACACACGCCGCAGAGCCTGGTCCGTCCTCCTGTGGGCAGACACGGAGGTGGCGACTGGTCTTCCTAACTGGGTTTTTCTCCTTCTAACATTTTTATAGTTTTAATTAACACACAGCACAACTGAATGTTGGGGTCCAGCCCTGTGAGCCGTCACATGTGTACCGCCATGGG
Organism: Glossophaga mutica; assembly: GCA_039655065.1. Taxonomy (NCBI): domain Eukaryota; kingdom Metazoa; phylum Chordata; class Mammalia; order Chiroptera; family Phyllostomidae; genus Glossophaga; species Glossophaga mutica. The sequence goes on from CM077315.1 coordinate 31,640,766, forward strand.
GCTCATCCCCTACCTCCCCAGAGGCAGGCAGCCACCTCTGCAGCAGCCCTGCCCCTAAGGCTTGACCAGGGTCGGCGGCTGCGCCTTCCCCAGCACAGGACACGTCACGTGAGCGAGCCGCCCAGCGCCGGGTGCTCGGCCAGCTCCTGCCTCTGCTTCTGTGCCATCGGCTTGTTCCTGCCTTTCCCCTTATTAATCTGACAACGTGTCTTCCCACCCTGTGGGCACTTTGCCAAGTCTCACCCTGTCTGACCCTATCTTGACAAAGTGCAGCGGGTGGCGGGGGGGAACCTCCTTTGCCCCCCAGGAATCGAGAGTTACCAGGAGATAAGAGAGAGATGCTGCATGCTGGAAGCAGGTCTCATCACAGGAACTGGGGCTCACTCAGCCTTTCCCAGGGTGCCTGAGAGGTGCTGCACACTGCCCACGGGGGCCAGCAGACATTGGCACCACTGGTGAGGCCACCAGGGCTGCAGGTCCCTCGGCCCGCTCCGCTCCCCACTGCCACCAACAGCGAGCAGGCCCAGCCCCCACACCCAACCCCAGACCAGGAGGGCAGCACAGGACTTGGCAGGTGCCAGTACCCTCCACGAACCTGTGTCCTCCTTGACAGCCCAGACATCTGTGACTGAGCAGGGGAACCTGACCCTTCTCCTTCCCACCAGAGGAGGCGACAGGGCCAGGTGCAGTGTGCTAAAAATAAGCTGGGCCAGGTCATCTCCCCCAGGAACCGAATGGACCAGAATAACAGGCCTCTAGGGAGAGGCCTCTGCACCCCACCCACACGTTCCAAGCACATGGGGGCCCCCTGGGGGTGTGACCCAGGCCCTGCCTGCCCCATGGCCTCCAGCTGCCCTGATCACAGAGACCTTCCTGGGGGCTTCCAGAGACAAGAGCATCTGAACCACGCCAAGGGTGGTGCTCCTGCAGAGGTGGCACCATTTGCTGCCAGAGGTGGCACCATAAGCTGGCAACGAAGGCTTCTTCCCCTCCTGCGCTAGAAAGCTTGGCTCTTGAGGCCCCTGCAGTTAGGACAAGGCTGTAGCCGCCCCACCCCAGAGGCGGGGACAAAGGAGGAACTCCTAGAAGACCTCAGACTGCTGAAATCCCAGCAGCCCGCCTGCCAACATGCAACCCCACGCCCCGGCCCCTGGCCGCCCGCAGTGCCACACCTCTGCCTGCCCCCAGTCCTTGCCGGATTCGGGACCCCAAGACATCTTTTAGAGGGAGCACAGCCTGGCTTGCACCCCTCCCTCCTCGCCCCGGCTCCTGCCCACCAGAGCCCTCTGGACCAAATCTGTCAGCCAAACGAGGAGCTCAGGCATCTCTCAGGAAGTGAGAGGAGACGGTGGCAAGAGGAGCCAGCGCTCCCTCAACAGAGATGCTGAGTCGGAGACGGAGCTGCAGCCCGCACCACGAGGCCAGCCCTCGTCCCCAGCCCAGCTGCCCTGTGGTCGGCTGGCTCTTCAGGCCCGTGGCTGCCTCTGTGCGGCGGGGAGAAAACCCCCTGCCCGGAGGGTCATCGGGGGGTTCAACTGGACCACACACGTGAGGTGCCCAGGGCAGGGCCGAGATGCCTGCCGGGCTTTTGCTCCTTCCCACCGACCGTTTGACGAAGGCCCTTCTATCACCCCAGAAACACGGGGAGCCGGAAGAACCACATGGTCAGCGCTGTGGTCCCAAGCTTCCGCGATCCGCCTTCCTTTCTGGACACTGCCGCAGGCCCCGCTCCCTGGGGAGCTATCTCTAAAGTTAAGATGCCGCCTCTTTCCATTACTCACACTAGCTATAGCGATCGGCTCAACTCTAAATCTAAAGTTTTCCAATAATTATACATTTTCATTTAAAAAAAATCAATCTGCTCTAGTCCCAGAGGCAGCAGGGAAATGCACTTACGGAATAGGCTTCTCAAGCCCCTCTTTGTTCCCAGGGCTGCACTCTTCAGGCCCGGGGCCCTGCCTGCCCCCACCGCAGTGCCGGCCCCAGCCCTGTCCCCAGGGGGGTCTGTGCCAGCCTGGGGACAGCTTCTCCAGCCAGGGGGTACCCATCCAGTCACCCACACACCCACCCTCCAGCCATCCACCTACCCATCTATCCAATCTTCCTCCACCTACCCACCTATCCATCGGAGGAACTCTCCCCTGAGGACCTATTCTGCAGGTCCCTGCCCTACAGCACTCATGTTCTGATCTGCCAGGGACACCGGATACCGAGCAAGCATACACGCCCCACGGGTGGCAGTCAGAGCCAGTGACAGGGCACCTAGTGCAAAGTGGGCACCAGGGAGGCTCCTGGAGGCAGCGGCATAGCCCCTGAGGAGGACGGACAGGTCCTCACCCCCGAAAGTCTCCTGCAGTCTTCCCGGCCTGGCTGAGGCTGGGACAGGGGGTGCGCAGTCGGTGTGTGATGGATGCGGTTTCAGTTTAGGGTGATGGCGAAGTCCTGCGGGTGGATGTGCTGATGGCCGCGAGACACTGAGAACATACTTAATGCCAGTGAACCGTACACTTAAAAGTGGTTAAGATAATATATTTTACGTTATGGGTGTTTCGCCACAATTAAACCAATAGCCGCTGAAATCAGTGAAGGATTTCAGAAGCCAGAGCCTGAGGGGCAGAGGCTGGCCCAAGCCCGGTCTCTGCTGCCAGCGCAGCCACGAGCAGGCCTCCCCTCCTCCCCGCTCCCAGGCCGAGCAGGAGGAAAAGAATCTCGGAGAAGCAGTGTCTGCCGAAAGCGAGACGGGAGACGAGGAGTCAGAGCGAGCAGGGTCACAGGGGAGTGTGTGGAAAGTTCTACGGAACAGACCGCCCCTGGGCCCCGGCGGCCCCGGCGCCCGACGACGCAGGGTGCGTGGGCTGCTGCCCCCACCCCTGAAATCCACGTGGGCCTAGCATTGGGCCTGCCTTGGTGTGGGTAACGATGCCCCGGCAGAGCCATTCATTCTTTCACTCATTCATTCACCACGCAGCTGCACCGCCCCTCGGAAGTCACCGGCAAAGCCCTGGGAGCACCTTGCCCAGTCAGACAAAGACGGTGCTGCTCTGAGAGGTGAGCATCTCCACCCACACAGATGAGGAAACCGGGCTCCAGCCCTCCCAGGGCCCCAGGGATGTCGTGGAGCGCAGCCCGCCCAAGCCCTGCTGCCTCACCAGAGCATGCCAGGACGGCCCAAGATAGGCTGTGCGAGAGGCCAACCCTGGCTGGCCGGCCTCCCTGACTCCATCTTCTGCCATCAGCCCTGCCAGGAAGCTGGCCCTGGGTGGACAAGGGACTCCTGGACAGCCCCAGACACTGGTCTGCAGGATGTGAGCTGGGAAAGCTGGGCCACTGGCCCCGTGGACACCCCCCTCCACCCACCGCCCGCAGAGCAGGCAGGGGAGTGGGCAAATAGCAAGCGCTGGCTTACGTTCCATCCTGTCGCCCTTCCCCCCACCATCAGGGCCTGGGGACAGGGTGAGAGGCCAGCCAGCAGAGCAAGAGTGACCTCGGGCCAGGACGGGAGCAGAGGCAAACTGGCCTCAATAGCAGAACCTTGGCCAACTCTCAAACTCTCCTATTGTTCAGATGAGGAAACAGGCTCTCAGAGGGAGGGCCTCCGTGGCCGGTGGTGTGGCCAGGACTCGGCTCCCCATCCAGGGCTTTCACAATACTCTGTGTCTGTCCACTGAGGTCACTGGTCTAAGGGTCATGAACTTCAGTGTGGCCGTACATGTCAAGGAGGCCTAGGACATCAGAGCAGGCTGCCCGGAGGAGGTGGCATTGCTTTCCACCTTGAAGTCAGGCTAAGACTCAGGGAAGGCTGGAGGAGGATTCTGTCAGCCCCAGCCCCAGGCTTCAACAGAGAAAGAACTGAGCTGGGGGTAGGAGGGGGTGGACCAGAGATATCAGAGCAGGGGGGACAGGGCCTGCCCTGCCCAAACAGCTCCCACCTCCCCTTCAGGAGCTGCCAGCCGCCAGGATGGTGACCTCATGGGGGAAATATGCCTTTTCCTGAGCCAGAAACAATAGGATAGAGGTGGGAGGAGAGAGAAAGCCACCCTGGGCAGGAAAGGGCCCCTATACCCCAACCAGCACAAGCTCAACCCCTCCCAGACCTTCGTCCAGCAGGCAAATACTTGTTCTGTAGATGAGGAAACCGAGGTCTGGAGAGGGGACAGATGGCCCCCTGGTCTCAGCTGGGGCCAGGTAGAGAGGGGAAGGGGGCAGGGCTAGGGAAAGTCACAAATATCCAGGACAACTCAGCCAGGAAGGACATTCCATGCAAAGAGCTGGACAGCCACAGCCACAGCCCAAAGGGAGAAAGGAGCCGGCCAGGGGGACATCGACACCGGAGACCTCCAGGCCACAAGCAGCTCCTGGGACAGTCCCCCAAAGTCTGGCCTATGCCTCCGGGGAAGAGACCACCAGACCCTGGAATCCACTTGAATCTCCCCCGCCCAGTCCTACCCGAGCTTGAGCAGGGGCTGCCTGCTCTGAACCTCGGTTTTCACATCTGTAAAGTGGGGGAGCCACACAGCATAGAGGGCTCAGGCAGGGGTGGGCAAGCACTTCACCCGAGCCACTCCCAGGTTCTTCACAGCGATGCTCTGAGGGGGGCATTTTTGGTGCCATTTGCAGGGAGGCTCCAGGACACAGGCCCAGCAGCCTGAGCACAACACCACACTGTCCTGCAGCCCGTGGGGGGACAGTGGCCCTGGAAGAGACGGCCAGAGCTGCCAACGTTCCAAGGGACGGCAGCGAGGTCCGGACGAGGGGCAGACACACACACCATGGCCCTCACGGTCACTGTCCCCACACACCTGTGGGGAGCGCTACTGTTACTTCTAGTTTGCAGGTGAGGAAACTGAGAGAGACCCAGGGACTGGGGCTGACACTCCTCTGGAAATGGCGGGGGTCTAAGTGGCCTAAGTGCACAAGGGCTGGGACAAGGGTCATCCCCAGGACAGGGTGCAGTGTCTGCCAAACTGGCCCACAGACAGGTAAAGAGGGTTGGTCCAGGACTAGTAGGGGGCAGCTGGTGAGCAGGGCACCTAGTCAGCAGGCCCAACATAGGAAACCAGGACCAGGGCACAGCTGCCCACCCCCCACCTGGCTAGGGGGACAACCAGGCCCTCCCAGAGGCAGCAGGGCCATGGCACAGGGAGGAAAGGGAGTCAAGGGGGGCAGAGGGAGGATCCCAGGGCTGCTGCCCATCACCCGGCCACTTCCTCTGCTTCACACTGTGCTCCTGTGGGGGTGAGGCACCAAGGGTCTGGGCTGGCCCTCTGGGTCAAAGAGAGAAGGGCCAATGGCCAAGGGTTAAGTAGTCAGGAGGAGGTTCTGTAAGGAGGAGGCTTAGCGGCACGTAGCCCACGCCAGGGACCAGAACACATCACAGCCTTCCTCTGGGCCGTGGTTTGCCCATCTGTGAAACAGGACTGGAATCTGTGCTCTGGTGGTTCTGCCCAGCCCTGCAGGGGGCGGGGCCTCTCTGTGCCTCAGTGCCTTCAGCTGTAAAGTGGGAGGGGTCATAGCCTTCGCCTCTCCGGGGCTGCCGCTGAGAGCGCCTGGCATGCAGTCGGGAGAACTGACGCAGACCGTTGCTGAGGCACGGCCAGACGCTGTGAGCCACAGACACTCATCTGTGCAACTACTATTCTCCCTGTGTAAGACCGAAGTGGAAACACAAACCGTATTGGTGCATGTGGACTGGAAAAGGCCCAGAGCTCTGGCCGGTGGCTCAGCTGGTTGGAGCATCATCTAACACTCCAAAAGGTTGCAGGTTCCATTCCCAGTCAGGGCACTTTTGGGAGGCAATCAAAAAATGTGTCTCTCCCTCTCTCCTCCCTGCCACTCCCTTCCTCTCTCTAAAAATCAATAAACATATCCTTGTGTGAGGATTAAAAACAAAAAGGCCCAGAAAGATCAGCACCAAGCTGACGTCAGTGTTCACCTGTGCAGCAGGGTCCTTGGCCCTACCTGTGAGGTTTCCGTTTTCACAAGAACATTCTCACGCGTCACTGGAGTTGTTACCAAGTGGACGGAGCGGGTAGGGGGCAGGAGAGGACTGGGGGAAATATACCACAAAAGGGGGTGGGGTCGCACAGCCCAGGCTCTCCTTTCACAGAAAGGGCCAGAGGCTGGGAAGGACATGAGTCACCTGAGGCTCCAGAGGGCTGTGGCAGCAGCAGGACTGGACCCGGGGTCTCCTGACTAGGCGGGCACCTTGCAGGCCTCCCTTCCGCGGCCCAACCAAGCAAGGCTCTTCGGAGGCCAAGCAGGGCCCAGAGATGGGAGGCCCAGGGCCCCCAGACGACAGTGGTCAGACCAGGGCAGCTGCTGAGGGCAGGGTCCTGGTCGCAGCCCCTCCCCCAGCCTGCTGTATCTCCTGAGTGCTCCTCTGCTTTATTTGGCTGGGAGGAGAGACCCATAAACACTTCCCAGCTAGCTCCTACCAACAGGCAGGCAGGGCAAGGAGAAGAGGATGAGGAAAGACAGCTGGGGCAGAGGGGTCACTGGGCAGTGACTGGCTGGCCCCTGCCCTCCACTGGAGCTGCCCAGGCAGCTGGGCCTTATACTCTCAGAGTGGCCCTCACAGCACCCAGGCCGTCACACCTGCCAGGCCCCCAGGCAGAGTAAAAAACCTGGGCCCAGACCAAAAGGTGACCCAGAACTTAGGGCAACCCCACCTTTCTGGAAGGAAGAAGAAAGCGGGCGAGGTGAGCCTACGGCCCCGCGGATGATCGGGTATCCCTCACCCTTCAGGACAAGGATGGGCAGGGTCGGCATGGGCAGGGTCCTGGCATCTCAGAACTCCGGGCTTGCAGGGACTCTTCAAGAGCACACAGACTGTGGAGGGTGGGCAGGGGAGCCGAGGGGGCCTGGTCCGCCCAGACCTCCCTGCCCACCCTCTGTGCCTGCAGCCCAGCACAGCTGGGCCCTCAGCCATCGCCCTTCCAATCCTGCTCCTTACCCTCTGTGACCCGCTTTGCAGCACATGCCCACCCCAGCCCACATTCTTGAGGGCCCTTGCCCTCTCTGTCCCCACGGCAACTGCAGATGGGCCCCACACTGGCGTTCTTGGGGGCTTAACTCCCACAGCAGGCTGGACAGTCACTGGGGTGGGACCCTGTGTGGCATTCCCACCCATCCCAGCCCATCCCAGCCCCACAGGATAAGGGGAGCTGGGAGAAACAAGGGCAGCATCAAAGGCGCACCCCTCCTGAGAGCGAGGTGCAGACATGGGCACGAAGAAGAGTGGTTTCTTCTTTGTAAACTGTGGCTTCACAGTTTACAAAGCTCTAAAAAGTCAAAGACCTTCCAGTGGCGTGCAGCAGAAAAGGGGTCTGTCTGCCTGGAGCCAACAGAGGATGAGGGTGAAGGAGCCCATATGGCGGGGGGTGGGGCAGTCAGGGCAGAGGGAAGGGCCCTCGGCAGCCAAGGGACCATGTGTTATCTACTTGGAGCTGGGCCACAAAGCCTGGGCGCCGTGGTTCGCTTTTAATTAGCACCGTGTCTAGGTTAATTTGTATGGTGTCATGTCTAGGTTAATTTGTATGGTGTCTGGGGCACTTGGTTTTATGGCTCACCTGGCCCATACAGGACAAGGGGAGATGGCTACCCCCCACCCCAAGCCTGCTCTAGCTCTGTGAAGCCACAGTGAGTGCCCAGGGCCTAGGGGGCCACGGAGGAATGCCACAAGAGGAATGAGGCAGCCACGGTACCCACCACAGGCCCTGCTCCGTCTCCGCAGGCTGGGAAAGCACCTGCAGCCACACCCGGTCCCCAGCTGCCGGTGAACCACCTGTTCGGGGGGCAGGGGCAGGGGCGGCTGCTGACAGGTGACGGTGCGAGGGGAAAAGGGACAACATGGATGATAGGAGGGGATGGCCACCTGCCCAGGAGCCCAGTAGACAGCACGAGGCCAAGACTTTGCAGGACAGGTGCCCGAGAGGCCCAGAGGTTAGGCACTGTGCCTGTGACAGTCCAAAAAGCGGGCAGGGAAACTAAACCAAGTCTTAGGGGTTTCAACAGCCCACCAGCCACGACTCCGCCAGCATCGCCTGGGAGACTCCCACACGAGCTCAGGCCGTGCCCATTTCACAGAGGAGCACGCTGAGGCTGGGAGGAGACGGCTTGCAGAGGTGCGGCAGCTGGAGCAGGAGGGACTTGAACACCTGAGCCCCAGTTCTCAACCAGCACTGCCTTGCCTGAGGGGGCCAGGGCTGGGTGACATTTGCTGACAGGGGCTGCTTCTCGGGGGCACAGGCCTCCCAAGCCAGGTGTCCGCATGTGGGGTAGCCTCCCTTCCCCCACGGCAGGCAGGCACCCTCTGCACAGGGCAACGAGGCTGCTCAGGTCCCCGAGGCTGCTCAGGCCCCCGCCACAGCACTGCTGGGGAGCCCCTCTTCCCTGCCTGTGAAACATTCTCCTCACACCAGACCCACCCTCCTCTCCTGGGACCCTCCCCACTGCCAGCATTCCTCCCCCCCCCCCCGAACAGGGGTGACCTCGGCCACAGTCCACTGGGGGAAGAGCAATATTTATTTGTGTGCCTGGTTCCCCTGAAGGGTCAGAAATGGCTGCCCTGACTCAGCCGGATTCCACAGCAGGCATAGGGCCCAAATTCCACAGGGAAGGACCTCACTGCAGAGACGCCCCCCGCCCCGCCCCCCAAGCCTCCCAGGGCAGGGAGGGGTGGGCGGGCAGGCTCTTATCTGCCCGGACATCTCTGCAGCTGACACAGGTAAAGGGGCGGGAGGCAGGGCGCCCAGGAAGGGAGTAGTTTATGGACAGGGAGGGGGGACGGCCCTGACGTGTGGTGGCCCTGCCTCTGCGTGGGCTGTGGTTCCGAACGGGCCACACTGACAGTGTGACTCAGTCAGCCTACATAATGGGGTCCCCAGGGCCAGCCACCAGCACAGAGAGCCCTCCTGCCACACGAGGAGGTGGGAAGCTGACGCCTCCACCTCTCCAAGCGGGTCAGCCTCTTCAGGGCCTCAGCCTGATCCCGGGTCACTGCCCTGCCACAGTCCTGCACTAACAAATCTCCAGGGACAGGCAGGAGCCCCTCTAACCTCAAGAAAAGGGGCTTCCTTCTGAACTGTACCCCCAGACAATGAAGGGCAGCCCGTGTGCATGGTGACTCTCACCAGGTCGTACAAGGTCCTCACTGCACCCCCATGAGAGCGGCCCTGCCTGACCCTTGGCTCTGTGCCAGCAAGGGGCTCCTCTTGCGCCTTTCGCCAGAGCATCCACAGGTGGCCTTGTCAGAAGGGTGCCCGTGTGGGAGGGGTGCAGCCAGAAACAGACTCGGTGACAGGACAGTTGGTGCTCTCCTCCAATGAGGTTGCAGCAGGGTATGGCCCCTTGGGGTAGGTGAGGCCTTGCTGGTGGTGGGGGTAGCGGGGGGCAGAGGTGTGCAAATGGCTCCTCCATGCAAGAGGCCAAGGCTGGGAAAGGCCCAAGTCTGGCTGACAGCAGGCCTGGCTGTGCACAGAGCTGGCCACAGGCCCCAGGAGAGTACCTGCTTCTCCTCTGTGACCTTCCTTCTCTGACGTATGAAGTGGAGACGGCAATTCTGGCCCCGCCCTCCCCAGGTGACTGTGAAGACCCAATGAGATAGGTAGGCGTGTGCTCCTCAGGGGCTAGTGGGGGGCTCTCTCGAGAAAAGGGTGGGTGTGCGGGAGGCAGGGAGGCGGGAGCTGGCTGCAGGAGTGCATTCACTGTAAAACCTGGATCCTGGAGTGTGCGGAGGAAGCAGTCTGAACAGTCCCTCACACTATCTGTCTGACCCCACGGTGCAGAGGCCTCTGGGACCACGCTGATTAGCACAGAGAGGGATTGGCGTTGGGCTCTAGGTAAACAAAAAATGCTCCATGACCTGAAGCCACTCCCACACCCACCCCTACCCCCCAAATTCCAGGCTAAATACTGTGACTAGGTTCCTCCGGAGGTGGCCGCATTCCATAGCACTGGGATTTCTACAGAGGCGGTGCCACCGGCAGCACCTGAAATAATGGGCATGATGAGGCCGCACTGTGCAGAGGACTCTCCTGGGAGAGGACACCGGCTTCTCACCCAGGCCGTGCCCCTCCTCCTCCAGGCCACGGGCCCGAGCCACCTGGACCCCCTCACCCAGACAGGGCCCCCCAGCACCGGCCACCAGACAAGGCCTCTTCAGCCCTCCATAGCAACCCTACTCGAGCCACCAGGGGCCTGGGGCCAGGGTGGCCACCTCGCTCCTCCTCACAGAAGACAGGATGAGAGAGAATGACACAGAGCTCCTGCGAGAGCACCCACAGCCAGTCGGGAAAGCTGGCTCCCACATGGGAGTGTGTAAGCTGTGAGTTAGGATGAGGGTCCACGTCTGCCTCGGGGCCCCAGATAACAAGCACACGTGGTGTGTGTTAGGTGTGGTCAGAAACTCAGTAATGCAAACAGATGGGGCCTGAGCTGGGGAATCCACAGAGGAACATCCAGGGCAAAGGCCCTGGGGTAGAAATGCGCTGGGAGCTGTCAGGGGACTCGGAGAGGGCGGGGGGTGGGGGAGTGAGGCAGGACAGGCTGTGACACATGGCATAGGCCATATGTAGTATCTGAGTCTCCATCACAGGAGACTGGACCCTCCCACAGTCCCCTTCAGCCGGCAGGCCATGATGCTTTCGTAACAAGTTCTTCACTGTGACAAAACTTGGTGTGACCCACTTCATAGAGCTGCGGTCATCAAAGTGGGTTCCCAGGCCACCCCATTAGTACACCCAGGGATTTGGTGGCAATGCAGACTCTCAGACTCCCCGGACCTGTGGGGGTGGGCCCTGCGATCTGTGTTATGACACCTCATGGAGACATGGAGAACCCTACGGAGGGACAATGACCTCAGGAGCTGGAAGGACATGGGTGCATATTTCCTCCAGCTTAGAAGGAACAAGCAACCAATTATTCATTGAAATCTATTTGCCACAACCTGTCTTTTGATGGGTTGTGTCCAACCTGACAGTGTGACCTGGGCTTCCCCGGGAAGAACAAGAACCCTCCGTCTGGTCATGTGGTCGGGGGCACCTGTCCTTCAGCTCTCCGTCTGCTGTCTTTGCACCAGTCCCGCCTCTCCCCAGAGCGGAGACGCGTCCTCCGGAAGGACAGCCCATGGCAGCCAGGCCCGGAAGCAGTGGGGGCCTCCACAGAGCTCCTGGGCTACTTACCCCTTCCAGTGGCCACCTGCCCAAACGGGGGTCCACCCCAGGCAGAGCCAGCCCCCAAGTCTCCTCCTCAGCTCAGGAAAAAGGACACAAGGTTGGGATGCTGACTCAGAGTCCCACCCTGTGACTCAGCAGGCCCCCAGCACCCCAAGTCCCTTGACCTGTCTGGTATGGCAGGCCCTGTTCCCTAAAGCCCTTAACAACACCTAGGGAGGAATGCCGCCTGGCTGCTTCCTGCTGGCAGGTGGGGGCGGGGTCGCTGGCTCCTGAAAGCAGCCTGGCCCGGAAGGAGAGGAGGGCCGGGAGGAGAGGAGGGCCGGGAGGAGAGGAGGGCCGGGAGGAGAGGAGGGCCGCAGGCCCCTTCAGAGCCCTGACCTGCTGGGGTGAAGAAGCTGGGTGGGGAAGGTGTCTCTGTCTGGCTGTTAGGAAGGGGCTCTCACCATCTATGCATATTTCAGCAGGAGACTCAGCCTGCCTGCCCGCCATGGTTGCCTCTTTGGTCAAACAGGACACCTGCCCTTTGACCACTATGCTCCCCAGCAGGTGCCCACCCCAGCACAGCACAGGTCCCCAGGAGGCACCCCACAAATGTGTGACTGAGAGGGTACCCTACAGAGGCAGGTGTGAGAACCAGTTGACAGGTGACATCTGAGTGTCCTTGGAGAACCTGATATGCTATTTCCATTCTGGATGAGGGCATGGGGTCGGGGGCTTGCCTGAAAACTTGGAGGTGTGGCCGGAGACATCGTGTGTAGATCAGCTCACAGTCTGTGTTTTCTTAGAGTAGCAGGTTGGATGCCTTTGTAACGGAGCGGCTCGGGTGTGACGGTTCATTGCACATGCCAACTTGGGCACCGCGTTTAGTCAAGCGCATCTGTGTTTGCTGCGAAGGCATGTTTTAGTTGGGATTAACATTTCAGTCTGTCTACTCGGGGTAAAGCAGGTGACCCTGCACAAGGTGGGTTGGTCACAATCAGGATGAAAGCCTTAAAAACAAAGACCGAGTCCCCCTAGAGACAAAGGAAATCTCTAGGAGGCTGCCTTACAGAATTTGGACCCAAGAGTATCAATTCTTGCCTAGATTTCCAGCCTGTTGGGCTGCCCTACATATTTCAGACTTGCCAGCCCTGCAACTGTGTGAGCCAGTTCCTTACAGTAAATCTGCCCTGGCTGCTGTGGCTCAGTGGATTGAGTGCCAGCCTGCCAACCAAAGGGTCGCTGGTTCGATTCCCAGTCAGGGCACATGCTTGTGTTTTGGGCCAGGTCCCCCGTGGGAGCCGTGAGAGGCAACCACACATTGATGTTTCTCTCCCTCTCTTTAAACTAAAAATCAATCAATCTCCTTTCTGTCTCATGCCGGTATAGGTGTGTATACACATGTATAAATGTATAAGTATGTATTATACCTTACTTAAGATGTCAGATCTATCTGTATCCTCTTGGTTCTGTTCTCTGGAAAACCTTGATTGATTCCACTGATTTTGAGGTCCTGCACTGTGAACACCAGCCTGATCCACCTGTCTCTGAAATTCAGGTGGTTGCTCTGCACAGCTGTGCAGCTTCAAAGCTGGGGTGGACAGGGTGCCGGGGGCCCCACATGTTCTCTGGAAATTCAACAAGCTCACGAAGTGACCAAAGGAAAAATCAACACAGTCTGCTCATAACAAGCAGCCTGGCCCCACCCCCAGGAAACCAGCGCTTGGAACAGGGGCCCAGCCCTTGCTGCTCTGAGCATCCAAGGGTATGACCAGCGCAGGCCTGGCAAGATGGAACTGGACTCCGTCAGGCCAGAAGTGGCCTCAGCTTCCCTTCTACAAGAAAGGTCACGGACCAACTACGTAACATTCACTTCCCTTTTCTTCGTTTTCAGAAATTTTTTCTAGATGCAGGGAATTACAAAAAGTAATAAGCACTGAGTCCCTCTCCTACTGGTGCCATCTGTCTGTCTCACAAGTTTCTCCACCTAATGTATCTTTTACCAAATGAAACTTCCCCGATTATGCTGGAGTTCCCTTTGCTCATCTCCCCACAGTTCTCCCCTGTTAGAAAAGAATACTCATGAATTTTGAGATGACCTTCCGGAACAGAGCCACTTCCGATCTCTGGAATTCCATCCGGGTTCCTATCTATGGGGCATTCCGGCCTGCGTCTGTGGCCTCAAAGCACACTGGCCTTCCTGAGCCAGGCCCCGTGCCACCAAAGAGGTGCCAACCTCACCAGGGTTCCTGTGGGCCCATCTTGGTCACTCCCAATTTTTGAGAGACTAGAACGCAGAGGCCCCAGCCAGCTGCCCAGCGAAGTCCTGCTGAGGGGGAGCAGAGGCCTGGACAGCTCAGGATGAGAGTGGAAGTGGGGCAGGCCCTGCCCTTCTGCATAAGCAGGCCACAGGGCTTTCTGCCCTCTTACAGCAGCTTTGACACTTCCGGAGGCATTAAGCCTGGGCCTGCTTAGAAGTGGCTGACGGGGGGAGCTGGGTTTGCTGGAAAACATACTCCCCTCGCCTCAACTCTCCCATACCCTTGAAAGTGCAACGCTGACGTGAGCTCTCAGCCAGGCAAGGCCCGGTGCACTCACAGGAGGGGCCGCGCTGGAGGGAGGCCCCACTGCTATCTGCTCATGAGGAGGGACTGTGCTTGGGGAAGGAAGGTCCCCACAGGTCACCAGCCAAGGCCACACAGCCAGTGAGTGACAGAGCCAGGCTGGACCAGCTCGCTCTGAGCTGGGTCTTTGACTGTGGGGCAGTCCCCCTCGTAGGACACAGAGCAAAGAGGGAGGCCAGGGGATTCGACAGCTCCCATCACTGGCAGGACAAATCCTGCACTCCCTCACTCAACCCCAGCCCGCCCCCCCAGCTTTCCCAAACATGCCCATGTCTTCCCGGCAACTGGACTCTTTCCTAAAGCGGCCACGCAGCTCCCACACGCAGGCCCCCTCCCTGCGTACATGGGCCAGGCATGCCCCTCACCCTGCCTAGCTCTCTCCACCACCTCCTTCATTCAATGGACCCTCCAGTCTGAGACTTGCCAAGGGGACTCACGAACCCCTAAGTTCCGGGCTGTCTTGGGGGTGTCCTCCTAGGGAGAGGGGCCAAGGTGCCTGCTAGCTCCCACAGGCCATCATCACCCGAGGATCAGTCCACCATTGCAGATGTCCAGACAGGGCCGGCACGGAGTCCCCTCCTCCGGCACGGCTGCTTTCAGAGCTTCCGGTGGGCCCTGCAGCCTCTCGGCCCACAGCCTCCTGGGCCCTCAGACAAAACCACCATGGGCTCGCTGGCTCCTGGGGATGGAGCGAGCTCCCCAGATGAGAAGAGAAGCTGATTAAGCAGCCACTTAAGAGCAGAGAGCAGCATTCCCTGCAGCCTGAGGGAGGCAGCGGGTGGGGACAGGGCAGTCCTAGCTAAAGCTATACATTCAGTTCCTGGAAAAAGAGGAATGAGAGAAAAGACCGACACAGCCATCTCACCCACCACATCCTGTTTTTATGGAAAACTAATCTAATTCCTAACAGCAAAGCAAGCAGCAGACATCCTCAGGGGTCCCAAGAGGCCATGATGAACGGGATCCAAGAGGTGGGAGGGCTCCCATGGTCCAGTGGGGCAGAGCCAGCTACCCGCTCCTGCCAGCCCCATCCGGCACTCAGAGCCCCCACCCCAGGGAGGCCAGTGATCAATGGCCTCTTCTTAGCAGCAAGGATTGGGCCAGCTCTCATCCACACACCCCAATCTCAGCTGCACCCTGCTCCCGAAAGGCCCTGTCCCTTTGGGACTGCTGCCCACGATGGCAGGTCAGAAAGCACCAGAGAGGCCACAAGTCTTGGCGACATGTTTCTGAGCTTGGTGGCCTAATGGCTCCAGGACTTGGGCTTTGGAGTCAGAATAGCCTTGGCCGGAGGCCTGGCCCCACTTCTGTGGGATGTGACCTCTCTGAGCCTCAGTTTCCTCATCTGTAGTAGAGGCATGCTGACCCCGTCCACCTCCAAGGCGCCAAGGGTGGTGCCCTGTAGAGAGCTGGGGGCACGTTGGTGGTATTAGAGTTGGTTCTTATTGCTACAGTATCAGTGTTGCTTTCTGTATTAACATGAAGAGCATTTTCCGTCCCCGACCTGGGGCTGAGCCTGTGCTCAATCCTGGAGGCTGAAGGCTGCACTCAGAAATGGTCACGACCCCAAGCCACGGAGCCCTGGGACTGGAGTCGGGCCTCGCGCCCACCTTCCCATCACTGCCCCCTGACCACAGACAGCCTTCCAGACCACTTCTCCTGTGGGGCAGGGACGAGCCTTTGAAAACTTGCAGGCTCCAGTCAGCACGAGGAGAGAGGCCGAGAGCGGCAGGGCCGGGCTCCACCCCAGGCCTGCACTGTGTTCCCAGAGTCTCTGCAAACCAGGGCCGGGACGCAAGGCTCCTGTGTACCTCTCCCAGCTGCTGCAGCCAATGGCGGGAAGCCGGTGAGAGACAGAGAACGAGAGGGCCATGTGAGCCCAAGACGGGGGCCAGAGAGGCCCAGCGAGGCCCAGCATCGCCTGCACTCATGCGGTGCCCAGCAGGCTGCAGACACCGGCTCTCGACAGCTCCCCGGGTTGTCCCTCTCTCCTGGGGCGGTTTTGGATGCCAGGTACAGCCCCCACCTACATGCAGACATGCTCACTGGCACCAGCCCCACTAGCTGGGCTGCCTCCCCACTCACTCTGCCAGCCAAATGTGACAATTCCATCCTCACAGGCTTGACCTGAGCAAATCCTGTGGACCCTGAGTGGGTACAGACAGCCCGCAGGGACAGCGTGACACCTATTCCCAGTGAGTAGTTCCCCGGTCCTCTGTGCCCTGATCCAAATGCACAGCCACCCTCCTATGACCGGCTGCCTGGGCCCCAGAGCTGACTTCTGGCTTCTGTCCTTTCCAGCTGTGAAACTTAGAACTTGCTTAACCTCTTCAAGATGTGACCTTCGTCCCTATAACACAGCTGACTCGGTGGCTTCCCCAAGAGGCCACAGGAAGACTTCATGGCTGACAAGATGGGAAGCCGAGAAGAGGGCTTGCCCTCAGGCACTCAGCCAGGGGCCCACGGATGGTGGGGGGCCTCCGGGGGTTGTACAGGGCAGCCCTGTCTTGTTCTTTCCATCAGCCAGTGCCCAACCCTGTCCTGGGAGCAGGGCGCTGCCTCGTGAGGCCTCGCTCTTGGCTCTGGAGCTTCCCGGCCGAAGCTGGTGATGTTCCCCAGGGTGTGGAGCCAGGTGTCTTTCCTCGAGGAGGGCATGAGAAGACATTCCCCGCTGCTGCCAATACTCTAAGGAGCTGGGAGAGGTGGCTACCAGCACCAGGGCTCCAGATCCTGGGCTGGGATGAGCTTGCTTGAACCATTCCCTTCCTGCCTGAACTGGGGAGGACCTTCAGCCAGCAGCCCACAAAGTCAGCCCCTCAGTGCCTTCACCGCTGTCCTGTGGAGCAGCCAGCAGCCCGTGACTCAGCAAGACCCAGCAGACTCCACTGTTCCTGCCTGAGCAGGCCTCAGGTTGGGTGCCGTCACCCCACCAGCCCCTGCCTTGGCGGCAGGATGTCACCAAGCTGCTGGACGACTCTATGCCTCAGATTCTTCACTGGTGAAGCTACTGACATGCCCAAGGGCTCTGACGAAGAGCTCCTCGGTCACAGTGCGTGGTATGCAACTGCATCCTGGCCAGGCTCCATGATGACATGAGAGGCCGTCCTGCTGGTCCTGAGAGGTGGGTGACTAAGAGGCTGGTCATCACATTTTCAGCAAAGGCAGTGAGGGTGTGGGAGAGGCAGCACTAGCCCCGCCTCTCACGCAGATGAGCTTCATAAGATATTTTTTCTACCCACAGCACCTGACAGGTTGTGCCCAGGGCCACGAGGCCAAGCAGAGCAGAAACTAATCTTACAAGTGGACATTAGAACAACTTGGCCTTGGAGAGACCCCATGGACGGAAGGGTGGCTGTTGGTGCTAAGTGCCTGGCGGAGCAGGCTCTGCTTCGGAAGGCCTGCCTGCAGCACAGTGGGCGGCTGTGTCCCACTTGTACAGGTGAACCCGTAAAGGCCCAGAGACGCTGAGTGACTTGCCCCAGGGCACCCAGCAGAAGAGAGAGAACTTGGAGCCTGGTCAGGCAGGAGGGGGAGAGACAAGAGGGTGGGCCGGGGAGCTTTCCATCCCGCTGCCCCTGCTCCAGGGACACCCGTGCCACCCAGCAGGCAGAGGGCGGCACGTGGCCTCTTGACCACTGGTTCTGAGACTCCCCCTGCCCGGCCGCACCTGGGCGTACAGACCATACATACTCAGGCTTGAATCCCAGCACGGCCAACCCCTGGAGCACCCCGGTGACTGTTGTAGGGTTTTAGAATGAGTGTCCCCAAGATGTGCCTCTGTGGTGTGTGGATTATTTTGAGCTAAAGGCAAGTGAGACCCTGGAGGCACAACAGAACTTCTGTTCCCCCTTAACTGCTTAGAAGAATTTGAATTAGGGGCCTTGCCCATAACAGACTACCAGAGGTAATTTTTTTTTTTGGATCAATCAGCAGGGCAAATGTCTACAAACTGCCCCTCTGCTCTCACCACCCTGCAGTGACCCCCCCTCCCCTCTGAAGCCCCAAGGTGCCTGACCTCATCCTTTGCTCAGAATGCCGTACGCACCTCATTTTCCCTCTGTCTCCGAATCTGTTTCACATGTGGGGTCTCTGACTCTCTCAGGTACGATACGCAGGTTCCCGGACACACTGTCTCATTAAACGTGGCTATTTTCTCTTGTGAACCTGCCTCATGTTGATTTAATCACTAGACGAGCTGGAAGAACCCAGGAGTGTAGAGAAGTTTCTTCCTCTCCCGGTCCAGGAGGAGGCAGAAGTCTGGGTCACCTGAGGTCCCAAGGCCGCCCCAGTGGGCCCCCACTCGCCATCGGTGCACAGAGTAGGCAGGGACAGAGCAAGGACCCGCAGCAGTGACTTAGGCAGACCAAGACCAAGCACCCGATGCCCTGGGGCGGTTCTGGCTGCAGACTTGACTCCCTGCCCAGCTGCCAGCATGACCACCCCAGCACAAGTGAGACCCGAGTCTAGCACCTCTGTATCCGCGGGCTGACACCTCTCATCTGTGGTGAGAGCTGGGTGACAGCAGCAGAAATCCGGGCCCTTGGCATGGCGGCAGGTGAGGAGGCTACACTGATGCGCCCATTGCCGGGTGCCCAGGACAGCCACGTGGGTTTCTGTGGCCTGGCCACGGGCAGAGCTGCCACTAAGAACACAGTGCAGTGAAGAAACCAGCCTCGAGTTGTAAGTAACCGGCCTCTGAAGAGAGGCTAGGGCCTGAGTGCCCTGGAGGCTGGCTCGAACCTCCAGGCCCCCTGCTCCCAGGCGGGCCCCAGTCTTCGGGGAGAGGGAAGGAAAGAAGCACAGCTCCAGGCTTTCCCCACGAGATGGCTCCAGCGACCTGTCACCTCCTCTACCTCCCAGGGCTGACCTTCAGCAGCTCCCGCCCATATCCTTAAAGTAGCCCTGTGCAAAGGTTGAGCTCCTGAGGCTGCCCTGGCTGAGAAGTGTCACAAGCAGCACTGTCCCCCACAGGGGCCGCTTCATCTCAAAAGTCCTCAGCCCTCCTGCACAGGGCCCCGCCCCATAGGCACAGGCACTGCCACACAAGTGCTGGCCCAGGCTCCCAGACCCTGGGGGGCCTGGAGGTATCTCTCAGGCTCCGGAATGTGATGCAGCCTGTCCAGCCCAGGAGCCTGTCCAGCCTCCTCTGGAGGAAGCAATTAATTACTCCTCCATCTCCTCCTCCACCTCCAGCCCTCAAGGGTCAGGGTCTCCTTCCCGTGAGTCTCCTGAATTCAGAGAGGGCCTCCAAAGGAGCACCTCTCCCTTGAGTCCTTGCAGATAACTCTTGGCTTCCAGCCTTCATCCCTTGCTCTCCAGGACAGGGACCTGGGGCAGAGGAGAGGACAAGAGTGGGACAGCACAGTGGTCCAACAGCAAAGAGCTAAGAGGGACACCTGAACGGGGAACCTTGGGAAGCAAGGTTTACCCACCCAGTTGGGGGCCAGGGAGGAGATAGGGCGGGAGAAGAGGGGCCTTGCTCTGGGAAAAGGGGTGAGCGGGAGGAAGTCAGGCGGGAGGCCAGACTCTGGTGAGTGGAGCAGACTCCCTCCGTGTGTGGTCTCCTGAAAGCCTAGGTTTTGTTTATTCAGTATAAGCCAGGCCTCATTCTGGGAGGATTGAGACAGTGGCCCCCTTCCCGAGACCCCGAACTGGAATGTCTCCACCTGCAACCCCTGGGATGCAAAGCAACAAGGGCAAGAGTCGGTGGGTGGTAGGTGGGCACCACCTCTGCGGGAGGGAGGAGGGTGGGTGTCCTGTGACTTCCTTAGGGGCAAGACACACGGGCAGAGAGACCTTAAGCTCACCACCCACCCTCCAGGTCCAGGACCCATGCAGAGTGACCTCCAGGCCAGATAACACTCTATACTTTGCTTTTGTGCTAATCTCATACTCATGAGGTCACTTAGGAGCCCGTCTTCCAGGATGAGAAACAGGTGGGAGAGGCTGTCACCAAGGTCACAGAGCAAACATGCTCAGGCACCAGATCACACAGCCAGCCCCCAGAAAAAGGAGGCTGCTGCCCTGAAGGTCGCCTCAGCCTCCACCCCTGGCCCCACGGGGGGCCTCAAGCCACAGTCCGTGGCTCGCCCACGCCCCCTGCAAGTCCTCCGCATCCCTCGGGGCTGACAAACCCCTGCTCCTGATCTTTGGAGATTAGGGCGCAGCCAGGCCACCTTTCCCCAACTGAGCAGATCTGCACTCACTGATAGGTCTGGGCTACAGCTCCTGCAATGAGATAGGAAGTACCCCCAGGCAGGACTCGGAGCTGGTGAAGCTGGTCTGAACAGCAGAAAGCATGGCCTCACGCAGTGAGCCTATCGCAGTCCCTGCCTATGTCCCATTGCCACCCGCACGGGGCCTGACTAAGCCATGATAACATCAGCAAGGACTTGAACGTGGCCAAGGGGACCCACCAAGACCCCACCCAGGCACTGGTCTCTGGGAAGCAGGTGAGTGCCTCTCCACACAAAGCGGAGGAGAAACAGGTATGTTTGCTGTGCCACTGGCTTCCAGGAGGACAGGAGGAAGCAGGAGCCACAGTGCTGACCCCAGGGAGGTGTGGCCGTCCTGCACAAGGACAGGCCCCAAGAACCCACATGGCAGCTCATCTCCTAGGGAGACACTGGAGAGTGACAGGGCTGCACAGAGCTCCGTGGAGGATCAAACAAGACAGGACCCCAGGGCCAGGTGGAAGCGCACTCACCAAGTACCCGGGTGCAGCGTCTGCTTTGGGAGTTTTCCCTGAGGGGAGACAGGGAGAAGGAAACATGACCGGCACCCAAAGATGGCCACTGCACCCCTGGGAACCTCAGGAGATGGTGGGCCAGGAGCCCCAGATGCCACTTTGCAGAGACTGAGAGGAACCCACTGTCATCCAACTGGCGTCATCCAACTGGCGGCCCAGGGGGGGCCGTGCTTAAGATGAAAGAGCAGGAGTCCCAGCCACGCCCACAACACCCAGGACGAGGGTGAGTGAGTGAGGGGTAGTCCCCGCTCCCAGAACAAAGACTCTGGGAGGGGATCCGAGAGCTGAGGGTGAGGGATGGACACAGGGCACAGGCGAAGGCGAGAAGCAGGAAGCTTGGGAGGGGATCGGCCCCGCTGTAGTGGCCGGCCCACCTGTCAGGAGACTCTGAGGGAGGCCCCCGTGCCAGGCACCCAGCCACAGCGCCCTCCCAGTGCTCGGGCATGGGGAGCTGGCCATCTAAACAAATTGTGTGACAAGCTAACGGGACTTCCAGTTAACACACCTGCTTTGATAAAGACACCATTCAGAAAGCGATCAGAATCAGTAAGCCACAGGTGGGGAAAATACAGGATTGGCCAAAAGTAGGTTTACAGTAGTTCGTGTGGAATACAATACAATTACTAAATAATACAATGAACTGTGTTTCACGTACTCACAACTGTAGACCTACTTTTGCCTGCACTGCATTTGTAGCATATAGCTGATAAAGACCTGAAACCTAGAATCCGTAAAGAACTCCCTTAAGTCAGGTATAAAAAGACAAGCAACAAACTTTGTAAAGTGGGTGAAAGACTTTGAGACTCATCACAAAAGATACCAAAGGCGATTAACATCAGGGTGGTGGAGATTAAAGATACAAGATACTACCTCACCCTACAAACCAGCTAAAACCAGAGGCCTCAGCACCACAGTATGGGAGCGGAAACGATGTAACCCGGAGAACTGGGGAAGCCCCCGCCCAGGAGTGTAGGAGTGAAGGAAATTCGGCAGGTGTCCACAGAGAGACACACACACTGGCAGCCTGGCCCGTCGTCACCAACCTGGATCGGAGCGCGGACAAACGTGGCAGGTGCAACAGGACCTCTAACGAGCACTCACAAGGAAGGTGCCACTGACCGCCTGGACCAACTGGCAACTCTGTGCCGAGCAAACACACCAGACGCAGAAGCGCATGGCGCTGGTGGTCCCTGGACCGTGAACCCCAAGTTCGGGCAAAGCTGATGTAGGATGACAAAGGCAGAGAGTCATGGGGGATGGCCAGAAGAGGGCATGGGGCAGAAGTGACCCCTGCCTCATCTGGGGAAGTAGTTACACGAACGTACTCAACTGTCAAAACTCACCAAGCAGGACACCGAGGGCTTGGGCCCTTTAAAGTTTGTCCGTGATATCTTGGCTAAAGACATGATGCAGGGATTAAGTGCTGTCCTCCACTGGGGACCATGTGAGGACCCCCAAAGCTTAACGCAAGACCTGGCTTCAAGCAGTCCCCAAACACATTTGGCAAGGGAATAAAGGTGGCAGAAGGCAGCAGAGTGCCCCAGTGTCTGGAAAGAAGGAGGAGCAGCCACAGGAAGATGGCGGCAAAGAGAACAGCTGGCAGGCTCCCAGGGCCAGAACAAGTTCAGGGAATTGGGGGGCAAGACGGAAGCTGGGAGTTTGTAGGTCATGAAGCTGGAGGGAGGCCCTGGGGAGTCACCCAAAGCATGGACAGGTTGAAGGCACAGGGGCCTGGGCTTCCTGAGAAGCAGGGGTGTCACGGCAGGAACCCTGGCTCTGGGGACAGGCAGATCTGGTGCCAGTTAGCATCTACCTCCAAGACATCACTCCTATGTCCTCATCCATGAGATGTGGTCACTACCTCCCACCTATTAGGAGAAGTGAGCATGCTCCCCGATTGCAGAGTGCCGAGAGCAGCAGCAGCAGGCAGGGAAGTTGGGGAGCCATTCTGAGTGGAGACCAGAAGAGCGGGACTTTCATGGGGGCAGCGGGCAGTTCTCAGGGCCTTACGTGGAGGAGCTGCTGCTCAGACATCTCGGGAAGGCCATTTGGGATGAATCTGGACACAGAGCCAGGGCCTGAGGCCAGGAGGGCAGGACGGCCGCCACGTGTGTTCCAGCCTCGGGCGTGATGGCAAGGGCATGAATGGAGGTTGCAGAAGGGGTCAGGAGGAGAATGGCACTGAGTTAGAGAAACAATGCAGAGGTTTGTGCCCGAGGGGCCAGGCAGCTGGAGGAGGCAGCAAGACAACTTCAGGGGCTGGCACGGGCTGCTCACACCGCAGGTGGGGACCAAGAGCAGGGAGTTCAGGAGGGCTGGGGCGAAAAGGCACCTGGCCCACCAGATCCCAAGTGCACCTGCGCTCTAAGTTGCCAGGGCTTACTCACACCCGAGGGCAGACCTCAGGCAGTTTGGGAGGGCCTGCTCCTTTGTGACACAGGGCACGCAGCACACTGTCCCAGCCCTTCACCCAGAGGGGAGGGAGAGACGCACAGTACGAAGCCAGGGCTCAGGAGCTCCTGACAGCTACTGGCTTTCCATGGTCCTTGCTGTCCCTAGCCACAGGGGAAGGAAAAGGAAAGATAAACAGCTTGGTTAAGAGTAGTGAATGGATGACTTTGTTTCCCTTTCGAAAACTCCTTTCAGGTTGTTATAATGATGTGCTGGTTGAATGGTGTTTTAACCACAAACAGAAATCAAGTGAATGGGAGGGAGGGAAGGAGGGAGGGAAACGGAGATGCAGCAATGCCTGCACAGAGGTAGAACTGGGCCCGCCCCGGGGGAGGAGTTGCGGTGTGATGGGGGTCCCAGCCAACAGGCCACAGGCGCTGGTGGTTCCAAGAGGTGAGACTGAGACCCAGACCTGAGGCCAGTCAGTGGCACTCCTCCTCAGAGGGTGCCCTGCCTGGGGAGCCCACACCTGGCCCTCTCCTGCTCTGCCCTCCGCTCCCGGTCATAATCACAAGCCTTTGGTTGCTTCTGGAGGCCTGAGGAATCCATTTATGTGACCATTTTATCATTTTGTTTCTCTCCGAAGATACACAGGAAGGCCTTTGAAGGGCAGGGGAGGTGAGGAGAGCTGGGGGAGGGACAGGCCTAGCCGGCACACCTGGGCGCTGCTGGGTCTGAGCTGAGCTGGGGGCAGCCTGGACGGGGCCTGAGGAAGCATGTCCTGCCCCAGTGTCTGCTCCCTGTTCCCTGCGTGGGACAGCGGCTCCCCACCTGGCGGCTCACGGACCTGGGATGGAGGCCTGGCAGCCTGAGCCCCTTCCTGCTCTGCAGGGCCTGGCTGGTTCTCGGGCCCATCTCAGCTGCCCATTCACTGGCAAAGGAAACCACAGGAGGTGGCTGAGGTGGCCACAGTCCCTCTTTAGCCTGAACCCAAGGAAGAAGAAGTGGCTTCGGCTATATATACTTACAGAGAAAACAGTGTGCAGATAGAAGCCTGGTAAACAGCTGGCCCGTTAGAGGGAACCTAAAAATACTCCCTATAATTATGTTATTAAAACACACCAGAAAAATGGACCCACCCCACCGAGCAAAGGCCCCCAGACGACTACAGGGTAGCAGGAGGCCATGCACATCAGCCTGTGGGTGCCCTGGCGTCACCCGGGTACTGGCCTGGGCCTGGATGCTGCCCCATTTGGCTCCCAGCTGCTCCCACCTCCCCCCAGAGGGGCAGCCTGCCCCAGGACCCACCAGGCTGCCCAGGCTCGGCCTGTAGCTGCTCATCTACAAAGTGGCAAGCTCCTGGCCCCATCTCCACCCCCGAGAAACACAAGGAGCCAAGGGGCGCTGCTGTGACTTCAAAGGCCTGGGAGCAACCTCAGCTCCCGGGATGGGGGAGCACAGTGATTGCAGACGCCCACCCGGGAAGGTCAGCGGGGAAGCGCACTCGGGCGGTGGGCAGAAACACACTCCGACAGAAGCACGGCGGGCCTGGACGACGGGCTCCTATGGGGCCCGCAGTGTGCTGGCCAGGCTCCTCCTGAGAGCAGTGAGCAGGGACCCAGGCCCAAAGGGTTAAAACAAGAACTTTGTCTTACCTGATTTAAAGAAATCAAAACTGGGATTAGGGGATCTCGGGTCCCTCCGGTCCCAACTGTCTACTCAGCTTATCTAGTCCTTCTCCTGCCTCACCTCCACCTGGCCACCACCGGAGGATTTGAGCCTAAAAAAATGCACCCGCCACAACAGCCCCATCCACCAGGTCACCCACGTGGTTCGTCCCAGAGACAGAGGGCCTGACCCTGAGGGGCTGCGCTGGTCGTGGGGGGCCGGAGCTGCCATCCCACCTGGCTGTCATTTCTCTCTCGCCAGAAGACTAGCCTTGCCTGGTGCTCACCTGACCCCTGCCCTGTCCGGCCCCATGCCAGCCTGGACCGCGTTACGTATGGCAGTATTTGGGGACCCCGCCTTGTGTGGCTTATTTGTCACTATGTTTGTTGCCCATCTGCGCCCAGCATACCACTGCAAGAATACACACAACAAAGGCACTCGCAGAGCCAAAGCACCGGGGGCTGGGAGACCCCAGACCTCCTTTCACAGCCAAGGAAACCACAGCCCGGTCAGAAAGGGAGCAGGATGCGCTCGAGCCCCTCCCATGGCCACCGCCATTGGCCCCGAACCAGAACTTCGGCCCCTGGCTCCTGTCCAGAGCTCAGTCCCTCAAGACTGAGATGAGAGAATGCTTTAATTAATCTGGGAAACACTCAAGGATAGGTTCTGTGTGAGCTCACAGGAATCTGTGCGGTGGGCATCGTGCGTGCTGGCCCAGCGCCAGGCTGCAGACACCTGAGACCCTTGGCCGGCGCCGAACACCTCACCTCCCCCTTCCTGGGACCTGCCTCTGCTGGCTGGGCAGCCCTGTGCTGCACGGACCCCAGTGGCGGGCAGCTCCTGCCATTCTGCTCCCTGAAGGCCCAACCTGGCCACTAACCACCAGCACGTGGGCCCCGCATGCTGGCACCTGTGGGAAAGTGCTCCAGTGCCCCTGGCCCACCAGGCCTGTGCATGGGGGCTGCCCTGCCTCTGCTGGCATCCGGAGCCCTGGAGTCCAGTAGCTCGGAAGCCTGGCAGTGGCCTTCGAACTCTTACTGTCTTGTTTACAGGTGAGGAAACTGAGGCCTGAAGAGAGGGGTGAGAGCCTGGCAAGTCCAGAGCAGGGCAGGGGCTGCTGTGGCCCACAAACCCCTCCAGCAGTCAGCTGAGCCTCCCCCATCTATCCTGTCCCCTCCCATCCCTGTTCCGTTCCCTCCCCTCTCTATCCCCAGGACCTTCCACCCTAGGGTCTCCCGCAGGTGACATCCTGCCAGCGGGCGTGGGACTCAGCTGCCCCAGGAAGGGAAAGATTTCATACCCAGCTTCCTCACCTTCTACCTGCATGATCTTGGGTGAGTGAAATAACTGCCCCAACACCCAGGCCCCTCATCCCGAACACAGGCCACACTCGGAGGAGTCAGAGCAGGCGGTCCAGCCCTGCCCCACCTGCCTCTCCGGGAGCCTCAGGCTGAGGGGGACCAGGGGCTGGGGACAGGGCTGCCAGCCACACCGCACCCCTTGAGGAAAAGCTGGAGGCAGGCGCTCCATGAGGGTTCACTGCCCAGCAGACATGTGCCACCTTACCAACTGCTTTCCGTACACTTGCTCCCGACCACGAGGAAGGACCAAGCGGCTTTGGCAACCAGAAGAGGAAAATCTACATTTAAAAAGTCTGTATATTTCTAAAATAGATAACAAAGAAAAGCCCGACATGTTGAATTCTAAAGAAAAGGGGAATTCTGAGGACCCGAGAGGTCAAGAGTGGCTTCCTGTAAGAGGAGGACACACTGGACCCTGGAGACTGCGGTGGCAGGAGTGGAGACACCCACAACCCCTCGGGGGCGCTGGTCCCATCTCCCCCCCCCACCCCGAGAGAGCAGCCCCCTGCGCCTGCGCTCAGCACGGAGGGAGTCGAGAAAGCCTGCTCTCCTTCCCCGTCTTTGGGCGCTGAAAGCAAATTCAGTGCCCCGGTGGAACGGGGGAGACAACGCCCAGGAAGCAGCCCGTGGGGCCAGGATCCGAGGCTGGGCACTCCTCCTGCCTCCAGAGACAATGCTTCCTCTGTACGACCCTTCCCCCCGGGCCCCGTGCTCTCCACGCCCTGGCTGCCAGCGGGATGGCCTGCAGATGACCACAAGTGACCCATCCTCAGCCTCTGGGCAGACAGGGGCCCCTCCCCAAACACGCACACACACCACGCAGTCCTGTCAACCAGGCACGGTAGTCCTGCTAACTCATTCAGTCCTGCCGGGGCCCAGCAGAAGGCAGCACCTCCCACCCAGGGTCACAGAGGGAAGCAGGACCTACCCCTGCTCCACGGCCCCTCAGTCTGGGTGCTTTCCTTCCTAGCGGCACCACAGAGCATGGCCTCTGGTTGGGGAGAGCTGGGCACGGTGCCACCCCTAAGGGGTTCCCGGGCAAACAGGCCCTCAGACCTCGCTTCCGCATGGCTGAGAGAGAAGACCACGTCCTGCTTCCCTCTCGGGGTGTGGAGACAGTGATGATGACCGCACTCTGAAAAGGAGGAAGCGTTCCATTCTAAGTGGCAGCGCTTCTCAGTGACAGTCTAGCGGCACAGGCGACGCCCCAGTGTGTGGTGGGCGTGCCTTCAAGGTGGGAGGCCCTGTCCTAGCAGAAGCCACGTCCTGCGTTACCAGGTCTGCCTTCTAACCACCCTGCTTTCAGCTACCAGGTTTCAGCTGCCCCGTCAGGTCCAGAGTCAGGAGGTATGGCCTGTTCTATGGGAATCACAAAATGGCCTGCCCTGACATCTCTCTAGAAGTTTCCAGCTTTGGGTCCTGACCCTCCAGGGCTCCAAGGACAATAGGTGAGCACTTGAGGCCTCCACCTTTCACCGGAGAGTCAGAGAGTCTATCACGACCAAGAGGCTGGGCCAGGCTTTTCAGGCAGTAAGCCTGTACCACAAGGGGAGTGGCGTGGGGGCGAGGGGCACCCCAGGATGACTCAAACCCTCCCCACGACTGCTGCCTGAGCCAGCACAAGGCACAAGTCTGACTAATATCCTCTGAAGGCCTTACCTAGCAACCACCTCTCACTTCCAAAACTGAAGAGATGGCCATTTCCAGCCAGAGTTTGTCAGAGAGGTGGTGAGGGGCTCAGAAAACGACGGAATAGACACTCCACCTCCAGCTAGGCAGCATGGCTCTGATGGCAGCAGGACAGCCAGCAGGTCCCCAGGGACGGGAGCTGCCCACACTCTGGACAGAGAGTCTCAGGTATCACCCGTCAGGCCGGCTCAACATTACCCTCCCTCAAAGCTTAAGAAAAAATACTGAAGCCCAAGCCCCACAGCCAGGCACAGAATCTGTGTGGGGAACGGCCTGGGCATCGGCGCTTTTTTTTTTTTTTTTTTTAATTAATAGACTTAGTTTGGGGGGCTGTTAGGTTTATAGAAAAACTGAGCTACAAGTAGAGAGAATTAGTCATCAAGTTCTCTAGGTGACTCCAGTGGAGCCCAGGTGGAAACCCTGAGCTATGCCACCTCCTCATCCAGGGATAAGAGAACTCTCCCGGTCACCATGTGGGGAGCAGCTGAGACCCAGAAAAGAACCCAGGACCCCTGCCTAGTTCTTGGTTAACAAACTCTGGGCCTTGGGCTGAAATCTGGCTCCACCACTTGTTTTGGCAGAGCCCACAGCTAGGAGTGGTTTTTACATTTTTTAATGGTTGGAAAAATATCCAAACATTTCATTGATGTGAAAATATTTGCTATCTGGCCCGTCAGAGAAAAAGTTTGCTGACCCTGTGTAAGGAGACTCCCCTATGTAGGGGACGTGTGCCCTTAAGCAACGGCCCCCCAACCCCCACAGGCCTGAGTGATCTCATTCTCTCCCTACCTCGAAGGGCCAGGCCCAGGAGGCTACCGGTGCACTGTGGGTAGGACACGTGAACCCGCACCATCGAGAAGCTCGCCTGTCCCCCACGGCCCCTCATCTCACCAGCTCCTAAGCCAGCCTCTAGCTGGGTCCACCGCTCGCCTGTGCCCTTTGGCTCTCCAGGCACGGCACACAGACCCCGCACTCCCCCACACACATCTGGGGTGGTCCTGCCCACACAGGGGGACTCCAACCTTCTTCTCTGACCTCAATGTTTCCATTGATTCCTGTCTCGAAAAATTTCCCAAGTTTCACTACCTTTCTCTGCTACAAATCAAAACACGGTCTGTCTAGGAGCCAAACTGCAGGCCGCTGTGGATCTCCCGCATTCCTGGCCCCGCCGGGAGCCTGCCCCCACCTAGAACAGAAGTTGGCAGAGGCCTACCTGGAGTGTGTTAGCAGGCTCTGGAAAGGTTTTCAGAGTAAAAGCACCCCCATCCACTATAGCCTGACAGATTTTCACCCCACAAACAGACGTTTGCACCCAAAGCAAACCTTTCCATGGTTCTGCGAATTTAATCGGAGTACTTTCCAGCTCACACTCAGTAGAGACAGCCCCACGTGGAGGGGGCTGAGGGCAGAGTCAAGGGTGGAATGGGCTTCTGGGCACTCCGCCCTGGGCACAGTGGAGGCAGGGGGTGCAAGGGAGCGGCCTCCCAGCACCGAGAGCCACGGGGTGCGCCTTCTGGGAGGGGCGGCACTGATGCCAGGGGTTTCCAGGGCGACACTGCTGTCAGGGTTGGATACCCTCTGCTCTGACACCAAGGCCCCAGCCTCCTGGAGGGTGCTCCCTCTCGCAGCCCAGGGCCCAGCTGCCCGGGACCCTGCCGCAGCACTAGACAGAGCAATGGAGTAAGCCAGGGCACCGAGAGGGGAAGGGCGGGGAGGAACCCGAACTATTTTTTCCAAGGCATGGGGCCTGCCCGAGTCCGGCGGGGCGTGGGGAACAGCGGGGAAGAGTGGGAGGGCCGCACCCTGGGCACAGACGTTAGTTCTGCTCCGGAGGCTCCAGATTAAACAGCTCCAGGCAGGAAGCCCGCCTTCTCCCACATTGGTCAGGAAGTCCTGATGCAAGTTTGCCTTTTTTTAAAAAACATGAAATAGAAAAAGATTTGTGTGCCCCTCACCAGCTCTTCAGCCGGTCCTTCAGGCACATACAACTCCCTCGCAGAGGCCCTTCTCCCTGGCGCCTGGGCGGAGGCACCAGCCGCGCTCTCCCGGGCGCTGGTGGGGCCGCACCGTGGCCACCGGATTGCCACCTCTCCACCACTCCGCCGCCGCCCTCCCTGCCCGACGCTCGGACTGGGGTCCTGCTGAGACAGCCCTCGCAGCCGCGGCTCCCCCGCGGCCCCGGCGCAGTCATGCCTTTGGAATGCGGGCGCGGAGGGCCACAGGTCCTGAGGAATCTCCGCGCCCGCCCGCGCACCACCCGGGCCCCAGCCGGACTGGCTGGCGGCGGGGCGGGGAAGTGGGGAGCAGGACACGACCGTGTCCCAGCTCAGAGCTCGCCGCGCCTGCGCTACTCACCGGCCAAGAGCGTGAAAGGCAACAGTAGCCAGTAGAGCACCGCGCCGAGCACGTGCCGCTCCATGCCCGGGGGACCGGTGGGGTGGGCCCGGGGTCGCTGGGCCGCCGCGGCGCTAAGGGGCCGCGCGGGGCATCCGGTTTTGGCGCGCCATGGTGCACAAGGCGGGGCGGCGGCTAGGACCCTAGGCTTGTGGGCTGGGACCCGAGCGCCTCCGCTCGCTCTTCCTCGGTCCGGGGTCCGCGTCCACTCCGGGGACGGCTCTGCCCCGTGGCGAGCGCAGCGCGCGGCTCTCGGCGGCCCTGAGAGACTCCGCGGGGCGGGACGGCGGCTTGGCTGCTGCCTCCCGCCCTCGCCGCCCGCGGGCCTTTATAAGCTCGGCCCCCGCCCGCTTGCCCGCCCTCCACAGCGTGCCCGCCTCCGCGCTGCCTCGATGGCCTGGAGCTCCCGACACCCCTCCTGCCCCACGCGCCCGCACGAGCCGTCAGTCCTCCGGGCTGGGGCTGGCAAAAGGACCCGAGACCCCTACCCCCTCGATAACCTGGGCGCTGCCCCTCGGTGTGCTCGTGGGGGCGGGCAGGGGGTGCTTTTCGCCTGCGGACCCGGCTGGAGCGCAAAAGAAACGCTCCCTAGTGCCTGGCTACCCGGGCAGCACCCCACGCGCGACGGTGCCCTGCGCGGCAAGAGAGACTTTCGCTTTGCTGCTGCAGACGTGAGGAAGCAGCGCCCCCTAAGGGCCTTGGGCCGGCTCATAGCCCCAGCCCAGAGGACCAGCACGGGGCCAGCCTGGGGTTGAATGGAAGGACCGGCTGTGGACTGCCCGGGGCAGCTTCAGCCGCGCCTGCTGCCACTGACACCGAGCTGTGCACTCATCGCTTTGCAATAAGGCAGAAGTGATAACAGCCAGAGCACTCGCCGAGGTGGACAGGCCAAGGTCTGAGGCCAGGGTGTGCTGGGCATCTCACCAGGCCACCTCAGTTTGACTTTTGCCACCCTTGAGGTGCCTGGGAAAGAACTGGGAAGGGCCCCCAGGGTCAGGGGCAGAGCCCTGGGGGTATGGCTGGACTCTGCCTGGGCTCCCATTTTGGCAGCATGAGGGAATAAGCAGCCTAGGGGCTGTGGTTGGTGGGGGGGGGGGGCTGGAAAGCCCGCCCCCAGCATTGACCCAGGCCGACCAACAGAAGCCAGCCAGATCACAGGCCCAGACCCTCCTAGTCTTAAAAAGCCAAAAAGGTGAAACTTCATGAAGTCTGGTGTTAGACGCTGACTGGCTTTCTCCACACCTTTTCTCCTGTTCCTTCGTGTCTCATTGCCCAGCGGGAGTCATGTCTGACTCTGGACTTTTCCTCACCCTCTGAGACTTGTAGCCTCAAGGTTCCTCTTCAAAGGTCAGAGCATGAAGGAGGATGGGGACATTGGGTCCAACGATTGAGAGCCCCAGGACTCCCCTGCAAATGTGCCTCTTCCAGTCTGGCAGAATGGCTGAAGCCACCCTCAAAAAAAGGCCCAGATCTTCCCCCTTGGGCCGCATCATCAGAGATGACCGGAAAAACAGCTCGTATCAGCTCCTCTGGCTGCTCACTTTATGGCCCCAGGAGGCCATCCCCCACTTTCTGTGACTTGGGTCACCATCTGTCCCCTGGGTTTCCCCCATTATCATTCTTAGTCAGGCTGGGGACCGGGGAGAGGTGGGCAGAAAAAAAGAGAGAGAAAGGTTTGCGAAAATGCCAGCAGTGGGAATGGGCAGAACAGACACTGCTAGGGCTGCCCTCACCCCTCCTCTGCCCGGCCTGCCCATGGGGTAATCATGGAGGCAGCTGGGGCTCCCGCTCAGGACACTGATGCCCACCAGCACAGGGCCTTGAAGTGATATGCTTGCATAAAAGGTTTAAATGCAAATTTTTTTTTAAAGTTTAAAAACTACTCCTTTAAGCTAAGTCCTTCTACAGCCAGGATATAAGGTTTTTACCTTTTCCCAAGAGCATGATCTGTACAGGAGCAGGGGGACACAAGGGTGAGGAGGTGGGAAGGGGGTGAGGCATGTCCAGAGTCCCCAGACCCACCACAGCAGTTTTGGGGACCTGGCTCACAGAGCTTCCTACCTTCCTGGCTTCAGCATAGTCGCTCCAAAGAAACGGGGGCCGGGGGGGAGGTCTCAGAACTTGCCTTGCAGGTGTGCTTCCAAAAGAACAGAAGGTATGTGTTTAAGGATTGTGAGTAGCAAAAGACTGGGGCAAAAACTAACTGTTCACTGGCAGCAGAAGGTAAATAAATTACAGTGTATCCTGCAGTGGAGTAGTGCCCATGGTTGCAGAGAATCAAGCAACTCTTTGTGTATCCATATGGACCAATCTTGAAGACCCAGTGTTACAACTGAGAATATTGATCTCTAAGATACAGTGTTACAACTGGAAAAAAGCAGCAGGGTAGCACCCATGCCTGCTGGACACTGTCTCTCTGGGAGGGCATACAGGACCAGTAGGGCTGGCACTGTGCTACCTGGGTGGGAGGCACACGCAGTGGTGAATGAAATACTCTTTGGTGCTCTTTTGATTTTTTGGTATGTATATACGTGTATCACCTATTCACAAAATACATTTAAAATGAGCACAGCAGAGATAGATTCTCGGAAAAGGGCTTCCCCACCTACCCACTTGCCAGGCAGGGGGCAGCAGGGAGCCCTGTCTGCCCTGCAGTCCTGGTGGGTCAGTGACTCGTTGCTGTGACCCTTGGCAGATGAGAACACAGAAACGGGGGCAGGGGGCACAGGGCAGAGGGGGCAAGTTATTTGCCAAAGGATAAGCCGGGCCTTGAGGCCAACTTTCCTGACTCCAAGTCCAAAGCCATTTTTCTCTCCACACCCTGCAGTTCAGGGCCCTCCCACACTGTTACTGTTAATTAAAATAGTAATTTAATTTTGGAGAGCAAGAAAGGGCTAAGACAAACAAGAGTGTCATCAGAGGGGATGTTACCACTGAAGTTTAATTTTGTCCCCAAGGATAATATAGTCATTACTTGTCTATACTTAAAATTAATTTTAAGAGGAATTAATAGACACTTGGGTTGCTAAGCATCTATTAACAGAGGAATGGATAAACAAATTGTGGTCCATCCAAATAGTGCAGTCTTATTCAGCCATAAAAAGAAATGAAGCTGACACATGCTACAAAATGAATGAAGCTTAAAAACATGATGCCCAACAAAAGGAGCTAGTCACAGACAAATATATAGTTCCACTTATTTAAAAAACAATCTAGCCCTGGCTGGTATAGCTCAGTGGATTGAGCACGGGCTGCGAAGCAAAGTGTTGCTGGTTCGATTCCCAGTCAGGGCACAAGCCTGGGTTGCAGGCCAAGACCCCACTTGGGGGCCAGGTGAGAGGCAACCACACATTGATGTTTCTCTCCTTCCCTTCCTCTCTCTCTAAACATAAATAAAAATAAAATCTTAAAAAAAAAACACTTGTACTTTGCATTTATTTAAAAAACAAAACAATCTAGCCCTAACCAGTGTGGCTCAGTTGGTTGAGTATCATCCCGCAAAACCAAAGGCTGCCAGTTCAATTCCTAGTCAGGGCACATGCCTGGGTTGCAGGTTTGGTTGGGGTGTGTATGAAGGGCACCCAATTGACGTTTCTCCTTCACATCAATGTTTCTCTTCCTCTTTGTCTCCCTTCCTTCCCCATTCTCTAAAAATAAATAAATAATTTAAAAAATCTTAGAAGAGGCAAACCTATAGAAACAAAAAGGAAACGAGAGCTTCCCAGGGTCTGAGGGGAGAAGGGGATGGGGAGTTATAACTTAATGGGGACAGTTTCTGTTTGGGATGATAAGAAAGTTCAGGAAACAGTGGTGGTGGTTACACAATAATGTTAATGCACTTAATGCCACTTCTGTTTACCCAAGTACTTTGCCTTTGAGTTACCCCAGCCCCCTTTCCTGGAAACAAAGAATGGGAATGGGTCCAGCGGGGAATTAGCGCACATCCTGTTCCCATATGTCAGAGGGTCCCTAGTCTTTCCTGAGGGGCACATCCCACCAGCGCACAGAGTTGGCCTTGAGTGATTGTCCCCTCCTCCCCATCTGCCACCTGGAATCAGCCTGGTGACCATGCTGCCCTGCTGCCTGAGGCCCGGCATTCAGCTGTCTGCTCAGGACATGCCTGGACCAGGGCCACCGTGGCGCCTGGCTTCACCCCCGTGGCTCCAGGATGGGTCTGGAACCCACCTGCTGGCCTCACGGATCCGTGTCAGTTGGAAGGTTAGAAGCTGGAACCAACTATGTAGAAACATGCTGACAGGTGCCTGTTGCCAGGATTCTGCCTTTTACAAACGGCAGCCGGAACCAAGCCCATCCCCGCAGTAAGGTGGCCTGATGACTAACTGGCACCCTACACAGTAACCCAGATTGTAGACGCTTGTCAGCAGTGGCCCTGCCCCCATCTCGGCAGTAAAGCTGAAGTCCAGATGGCTGGGATGATGGGAGGGGCAAGGCCAAAATCAAGTGGAGGTTGACAACCCAGACCTGACCAGCAGACACTATCTGGATCTGCATCAATCCGCCTGACAGTATCCCGTGTCCCCTGGGGCCACTGACGGTGAGAGGCTTCAGAGAGGGGACACACACAGCTAAGACAGGGCTCTACCCAGCTGCCCATTGCCTGACCACACCAGCATCTGGGGCCTCCCCAGTTATGCCTGAGAAGGCTCAGAGGGACGACTGTCTCTGGGAGCAGTGGGGACAGGACAAAGATGAGGAGGTGTCACGGAGCAGCAGAGCACAGAGGCCAGGCTGGCTGAGAGAGTGGCCTGAAGTGTGACTCTCAGTGCCAGAGGACCATGGGCTTTCCCCGTGAAGTGGGATCATTTCCGCCATTCAGACAGGTTTTAGGACTGGGGGGTGGGGGCTGTAAAAAAATGTCCACCATCCAAACTTGAACGAAGCAGGGGAATGAAGAAGAGAAGGAGCAGGTTGATGCTGGAGTGGAACCACGGAGAAATTCCTTGTCTGGCAAGACTGGGGCTCCCTCCGGCTCAGTCTTCCTCAGGGTGGGCTGGGCGCTGCTCTTCCCCAAGGCCGTGCGCAGGACAGACATGAAAGCACTTGAGAGTGAGGTGGGCCATCACTCACCAGGGCCTGGAGGCCAGGGTCAAAAGAGCACCACTGGTTTCACAGAAAACAAGTAAGCTCAGTTGACCAGTGTGGCTCAGTTGGTTGGACATCGTCCCACAAAGCAAAAGGCCACCAGTTTGATTTCTGGTCAGGGCACATGCCTGGGTTGTGGGTTCGGTCCACCGTCAGGGCATGGAGAGGCAACCAATGAATGCTTCTCTCCCACATCGATGTTTCTCTCCCTCTCCTTCTTTCTCCCTTCCCCTGTCTCTAAAAGTAAATTAATAAAATCTTTAAGAAAAAACAAATAGGACTGAATGGGTTTATGTCAGGTGAAGAAGCTGAGCTCAGGAAAGGGAAACGGCTGGTTCAAGGGCAGTCAACCTGCCCGCCCTCTGCCAGATCCCGGGGACGTGGGAGAGAAGACTCAGGCAGGGAGGCCCTTGCTAGGGCGAGGCCCAGGCCGTCTTCGAGGACTGGGGCCACTCTATGCAAAGGATTAACTTTTTCTGGGGTCCACTCGGCCAGGTCAAGCGAGGTGCTAAGGGGGTAGGTGGGAAGAAAAGTATTTCTCAACAGCAGGAGGCTGGCCCAACTTCAAATCGCTCTTCTTCATTCTGGTCCTGGTGCAAAACTCGGAAATCTCACCACTCCCAGAAACAGCACTCTGATGGAATCCACCACCCCACCCCAAGCAGAGCAGCAGATGGGCTAGTCAAGGCCGGGCAGCTTTGCTAGCTAGTCGAAGCCTGCCTTCCCCACCAGGTCAAGGCAGGCATTGTCAGGCACCTGAGGCCAGGTGCAGGGCTGGGGGTTCAGATGCCCACCCATCAAAGGCCTGCGCACTCTCCAGCCTTCATCAGATGTTGGCTCCTCTGGCCTTGCTGACTGACTCGCCCACCCTCAAACTGGGGCCCACTACGCAGGGGCCTGGTCAGAGCTGAAAAAGAAACACCCCCAGGACCCGGCCCTCTCCCTGCTCCTCCTCCTGGGTTTGAACTGGCTGGATCAGCTCACAGTGGAGAGGGAAGGGGGGCACACCCTGCGTCTTGCTCATGTGCAGGAAGCTCCCCACAGAGGTTTTAACCAACGAACCCTGCACCCTCCAGCCCAAGCACTCTTCAGGTTCCCACCACCGGTTGCCTGTCCTGACCCACCACTGGTGAGGCATTGGCCACTGGCTCCTGGTTGTGTTCCTGCTGATGGATGTCACCTGCTTGCTGAGGGAAGGGAAAGCACCCCTTGCCAGGTGGACAGTGGGCAGAGGCCCGGCTGGGTCTCCGGAGTACAGTGATGGCTGAGGAAAAGCAGGTGGAACAGTGACTTCCTGGGCCCAGAGGCACTAACTAGGGCAGTGGAGGGAGACAGGGGGCCCTGAGCCTCTGGGCAACGGGAACCTGACCACCGCACTCCTCTCATCAGGGTTTTCAACCGCCTGGATCACCCAAAGGGTCTTGGTGCCCTGCTCCAGCACCCTGGCCACCAGCCATGTTGCTCCATTGCCTCTGCACCTGTGCTGACCACGCAGGGCTGCTGGGGTCCTGCAGGGGCCCCACTCTGTCCCACCCCACTGGAAATGCCATCCCCCCACCCAGCAAACTCCTCTTCACTCTTCTGGAACACTCAGAAGTCTCTCCTCTGCCAGCCCTCCTGCCTGCCCGGGTGGTCACCTCTCCTTGACAGCCCTGACCTCTCAGGGTGTGGTTACTTGTAGCCATGAGACTGGGGCTTCCTGGGCTCTGCCTGAGGTGATGCTACACCCCTAGGGCCAGCACAGCACCTGCAAATAGAAGGGCCACCCAGCTATCCAGAATGGGTGTGAGGTCAGTGCCTTTATCAGATGCCATTGCAGAGGACTGACCACTGACAGCAGCTGCCAAGCAACCAGCCTAAGGTGGCAATAGACAACAAGGTCACACAGGACCCCCGACCCTGGCGGTGCCCCTCCCATGCACCCTCTTGCCCCACCTTCTTCCTAGAGTCCATGACCCTCGACCCTGACTCTGTCCACACATGCACAGTGCAGAAGGGGAGCAGAGCTGACCTTCGATCCACGGAAGTCAGTGGATAAACACTTCATCTTTCTCCCCTGGAGAGTCCTGAAAGGCGATCTACTGGACTTTTGAGGGGAAGGTCATGTGCAACCGAGCCACCAACTTTGTGTTCACACAAGTCTGCCACCGGCTCTCTTAGCCTGCTTTGCTCCCCGAGGCCCTGATGAGCAACCCGAAGCACCGCCCTAGGAAATTCCTATGCCAGGCCTTGTCTGGGGCTCCGCTCTCTGGCGAGGAGAGTCCTCCAAGAACACACGTGTGTGATTTCCAGGGCAGTCCCAGCAGTAGTTGGTTTGAGGACGGGGCAGAGCCCATAGCTGGGAGCCCCTGGTCCCACCCCCACTCGAGGGCTGTGTTCCCCACAGACACACGGACTGCTGCCTCTCTAGGAGACCCTCTCTGGTTCCTCTAAGCCTCCCGACGTACCTAATTTACTGGCCTCAGCACCTACCTAGTCTTCAATTGTGGAAGTCATGGGGAAACTCAGAGTAATCTGTGCAGCACAGTAACAAGTGCCTGCAAGGTGAGTGGCCCCTTTACAACTTTAGCATTGTGGCCATGGGACCTAATGGTATATAGATGAGACTTACTGGGAAAGTGTCCTGGTCCTCTTACAGAAAGAAAACCACCCAGACCTCTCCACACACAGGATCAATCGCTATTTGAATCGGCCTTTCCAGTGAGAAGCCTCTACCAGGGGCACAGCAGAGTGCTGCTTTCTACAAAGGTCGTCTCCTTCATTCTTCCCTCTAAGTCACAGGTGGCGAACAAAAGGCCCGTGGGTCGAATCCACCCCTCCACCTTGTTTTATCCTGCCTGGCACCTTGTTTCTACCCGGCAGCACCGCCGAGCTCCTTGTCCCTAGTTAAGGAGTAGTTACACGTATACAGTCCTTAAATTACCTTCAGCCCTTTGAAGGCAACCTCGCAGCTGATGTGGCCCCCGGTGAAAATGAGTTTGACACCCCTGCTCTAAGTGCACCCAGCGCCTGGATGCTCTGCAGGCTCAAGGAGTACTGGGGAGTTTCACAAACCTCTCAGCACAGCGCTCAACAACGAGCATGCAAAGAATTCCTCCCAGAGGCCTGCTCACCTTCCCTCCCCACCAGCCTCACGAGGAAGTTCCAGCTCCAGTGGTCTGGTGAACGTTCCTCCCCAGCTTCACAGTTATGCTGTTCCTTCACCTTCCAAAGCTCCAGGGTCTGGCCTTTCCCCTCCTGTACGCAGACACATGGGGCTTTGCCATGTATTAGGAGCTCAGGGAACACTGCTGGGTGGACAGTGGCCTCCCACTGCCAGGCCATATCTAACGCGTGCAGGGCATATCTAACGCATGCTGCACAAGAGTGGCTTGTGACAGGGCCTTCCTTCAAAGTCGTTAAACGAGGGACTCTTACAGGTCCCTCAAGAGCAGTCCACTGACTGCGACAACAGTCGGCGAGGGCTGCCGTTAAAAGGGCAGATGCCCACCTTCACTGTGGGTGGGGTTAAGAACCTAGTGGCTTGGCAGAGGCTCCGGTGGTTCCGGCCTTCCTCTGGGACACGGTCCTCGGGTTCAGGCTCGGCCTATGCCATGTTTCTTAGGTTGTTCTTGTAGTTCCAGGTATTCTTCCGTGGATTCTTATAACTGTGGATGACTCCTACCAACTGAGGGGCCACCCCCAAGCACACTAAGTGCGTTGGAGCACAACAGGTGTCAGGAGAGGAGGTGCCTGCAGCCTAGCCAGATATGGCAGGACCCTCTGGCTGCAGTGACCCAGAACGGCACTGGCGACCCCCGCGGCTGGCACCCGCAGGGCCGACCTGTCGACCCTCTCTGTGGAGTCTGCATTCAGGAGCTTTCCTCTGCCCCCGGCCTTGCACTTCCCGAGCCTTGCCCCGCCTCCAGCCAAGCCCCTCGCTGACCCGCCCTTCCGGGCGCTAAGCCCCGCCCCACCGCGCACTGATCCACCTCGTGGACAATATCGGGCCCTTCCCCCTTACGCCCCCCTCGGCGGCGGCCCCTTGTAACCTGAGTGTTAAGCCCCGCCCCATACCTCCCACTTTCGCAACCGCGTGATTGACTGATTGACAGCCCCAGGCCCGGGCCTCAGGCCAGCTCTCGCGTTCTTGGGCGGACCGGCGCTGGAGTCCGGGAGTCTGTCTGGGTTGCCAAGGGTGCCTTACTGTGGCTCCAGGACCCTGGCACCGTCTTTTCTGTGTGGGCGCCCGCCGGTGGAAGGGTCCTCGATTGTCCGTTGTACTTGCAGTCCCCGCGGACCATGGCAGGTAAACCTGGTTTGCCCCTGTTGATCCGAGCAGGGAACTGGGCTTGCACTTACATTTATTTTTAATTAGTTTTAAACACCTTATGCAGTTATTGGAAAACTTCTAAGTCTATTTAGAACAACTTGGACGCGTGAGTCTTCTACTTTTCCAGCTGTGAATTTCATGAAATCTAAATAAAGGTCAAGTATTTCAATAAATGTGCTGCAAATTGATTTTGCTGTCAGTGTAAAGTACACACTACACTTGTATGAGTAGTGGTAGTGATAGTAGTTAGTGATGGCTATAATGGTTGTGATGGTGGTGAGCAAAGGAATGTGGAATAACTCATTAGTAAAGTTTATATTGATTACTTGTTGAAATGGTAACATTTTGAATGTAATGGTGTAAAAAATGTTATGTTCCCTGATTCTTCTTATTTTTTAAAATATAGCTACCATAAATTTTTAAGTGACACTTGTAACTCCCACTCCATGTCTACTGGACAGTGCTGCTCTAGACGCTCACATGTGGACCAGTGCCCAGTGCGCCCTCTCCCGCCCCATACTCTCTGAAACCTAGTATGTGGTGAGGGGTTTGTCATTACCATGTGGGAATTAGAGGCTTGGCTCACTTTCCCAGCAGCCCTGCTGAGAGCAGTTTCTGTTAGGTCCTCTGGTACAGATGGGAAGACTGAGGCTTGGGGAGGAAAGAATTCCAGGGTCACTCAGTTTATGGGCAGCAGCAGCTTATCCACTCTCTTTGTCCCTTCCATAATGAACTCCAAAGTTGTGTGGTGGGGCAGCGAGCCAAGTGCACATAGACCCTGGCTGGGAGTGGACCCAAACACCCTCACTGAAGGTGAAAGCTGCCTCCAGACTTGGCCGTGGTCCTTGAATTACAAGCCAAGACCATAAAAAGTTCCCTCGAGGCTGTGGGTGACAGGCTCTCTGCAGGGCACAGGGGTCCCTGAAAGCCTGCATTCCACCATTAGTCTTTAGCTACTGTCTGGTCTCTTGGGGAAGGGAGAGCAGCTGACTGAGAGGCAGAGGTGAGGGCTCAGGACCAGCTCCCTGGTGCACCAGCTCTGTGCCCTGTGAGTCTCGGCTTCTTCACCCACTTGTAGGTTCACTTTGAGGGCGAGGCAAATAAGGCATTCCAGTCATGGGAATGGGGTCTGCACACAGCACGCCTCCAAAGAGGTCAGCCGTTATTGTTTTGTGAAATTGCTTTGAAAACTGTAGGGCGCCGTGCACCTGTGGGTGGTTGCTGTTATGGCAGCAGGTCAGAGCGGTTGAGGAGCAGCCGTGCATGCCATGTGTGTGCCATGGGGGCAGAATGACAGGGGCAGGACTCAGGCTGGGGTGACCTCTAGGGACTGTAGGGAAGGTCAGACATGGCTGAGGTCCGAACTCAGAACCTACTGCAACTCTAACCATTCTTGGGAGTGTGGTTGAAATGGTGAAGATGGTGGTGATGGTGGTGATGGTGACGGGGATGACAATGGTGGTGATGACCATGATGGTGGTGGTGGTGGTGGTGGTGATAACCATGGTGATGTGGCTGTGGTCCCAGCATTGTGCTAAGCACTTTACCCGCATTTGATCCTCATAAGCTCCTTATGAGCCAAGTATCACCACTATCATCCTTTGTTACAGATCGGAAGACTGAGGCTCAGAGAGGCGAAGCCCACCTTTGCAGAGTCTCACAGATCCCACTTGGGCGATTTGACTGCAGGTCCCGGACTTTACCCATACTCCTCTCCTCATTACAAGGCAGAGAGTCAGACCTTCTTCTCCCCCATGGGTCACGCACTCCTAGAAATTACTGAGGACCCCTCAGGGCTTTTGTTGATGTGGGTTATATCTATCAACATTTGTCATACTCAAAATTAAAACTAACACTTAAAAACA
The DNA here is from genome assembly GCA_039655065.1 of Glossophaga mutica. Taxonomy (NCBI): domain Eukaryota; kingdom Metazoa; phylum Chordata; class Mammalia; order Chiroptera; family Phyllostomidae; genus Glossophaga; species Glossophaga mutica. The sequence continues at coordinate 31,682,074 of CM077315.1, forward strand.
CATAGTAAGTCATTAAAAATAATAGTAATAAACCCATAACATTTTTTATGAATACAAATTGTACTTTCCAAGCCAAAATTTTTAGTGAAAAGAGTGGCATTCCATTATTTGTTGCCAGTCTCCTTAATGTCTGGCCTCATAGGAGACAGCTGGATTCTCACAGCTGCTCTGCATGGCAGTCATGACTGTGATGAGCTGTTGTGGTCGAAGAGTATGAAGAAAATCTGGCCTCACACAGGAAGTAGCTAGAACGGGGCAAAGTATTTCAATAGCCTCTCCAGATAATTAGGACATTCTTTTTGATAAGTTTATGAAAACAGTTTTTTAAAAAAATATTTATTTTTTAGAGAGAGAGGAAGGGAGGGAGAAAGGGAGAGAAACATGGATGTGAGATGGTTGCCTCTCCCACGCACCCCCATGGGGGACCGAACCTGCAGCCCAGGCCTGTGTCCTGGCCAGGAATCAAACCAGCGACCTTTCACTTTGTGGGATGAGACTCAACCAACTGAGCCACACTGGCCAGGGCTGTGAAAAGAGTTTTGACCTCATGGGCCCACTTGGAGAACTGCTCAACTGTACATATGTGCTTCTGCGTTTACTCACACCATCTGTAAGGGTAGCAGGCACTCATGGTAGCTCACCCCAGTTCCTTCAGTAAGCAACCTGAGGGTGACTTGTAAGCAGTTTCCCTTCATGAGAACGGCTTCCCGGGTCTCTCTGCATAAAGGTGGAGCAGCCCAGACCTGCGCAGTGCAGGCATGAAGGGCTGGCTAAGGCCCCTGGGAGGAGCCCTCACCCACTGAGGACGGAGTCTGTGTACAGACACCCAGCTTCCTCAGTCCCAGGTGGGATGATGCTGAGAGTGTTCTACAACATCTTCCAGAGTTCCCGAAGAAAGGAAGCCCCAGCCATCCTCAGCAGTCACTCTAGGCAATCACCTGCTCAGGAACATGCTGCAAAGCGGCCCCTTCCCTGTCTCACTTCTCCAGTGCCTCCTTTCTTGGACCATCTCCCAAATAATTGATTTGCCTCCAAATACTTGAGTCAGGGTCTGCTTCTGGGGGTATGCAAATGAAGACTGTGAACTATTCCTGTGTGTATATTATATGTCAGAATACTGAAACCTCAGTAAACTCTAAAACTATAGATTCTTTAATTTAGGATTGAGCCCAGCGAGGTGGCCACAGGGACACAGTGAAGAGTGACTGCAGATGTCCAGGTGGGAGAGGATGTGGGCTGAGACCAGGGTGCAGAAACGGAATGAGAAGCATAAGATTTCCTAGGTCTTTAAGGTATAGCTGCTTACTGATGCAACACCAAATATGGGGCTGAGGAACTCTGCAGGAAAAGTGAACCAGAGACCATGACAGTCCTCTAGGCCAGACTGTGTGTCAACAGTTTAGGTCATCCTACAACTACTGAGTGTCAACTATATGCCAGTCCCAGAACAAACCCTGCTGGCAAAGAAATGAAGTCGATGAGCTTTTTGGGAGCTGGTGGGGGGAAGACACAAGTCATTACAGTCTAGGATGCGGACCACCTGGGTAGCCCAGAGGGGTGGCCCTGCCTAGGTGGGGTCTGAATCTCAGTTCTGCTACTTGCAGGCTGTGTGGCCAGAAACAAGTAGCTCAACCTCTCTAGTCTCAATTTCCTCACCCATGAATTGAGTATATTTGTAGCATCCATATCCTAGGTGGCTTTTGTGAATCAGGCGTGACAATATGTGTAAAGTTCTTAGGACTATGCTGGGTACACAGGAAGCATTTGCATTTTGGCAGTTAACATTCAGTGCTCGGATCCCCTGTCCTGGTGGAACTTCATGGCTGGAGCTCACTACCTCACCTCCAGACAGCTCTTCCTGCAATGTGACGGGGCCTTGCTCCATCAAGAGGAGAGGCCTACATCCCCTCCCCTGGAGCCTGGGTGGGCCTGTGCAACCCCTTCGTCTCAGGAAGGGCAGAAGTGGCACTGAAGGACTTCCAGGGATCAGCCATAAAAAGGTATACAGCCTGGCTGGTGTGATGGTAGTGGGTTATCAGAACCTGATAATGTCAGTGTCACTAGAGTTGGTATACAAGCCTCCAATGCTAAATTTGACTGGCTTTGAATAAAAGTGTGTGTGTGTGGGGGGGGGGGGTGAATACAACCTGCATGCATTCTCATTGTCTCACCTGGGGAGCCCAGAGCTACCCTGAGGGCACCATGCTGAACACCAGGAGGAGAGACCCATGGGGAATAGGACAGAGAGAAGGGGCCCATGCAGTCCCCACTCTTCCAGCCCTGGGTGCTGAAGTCTTCCCATGTGCCACACTTGTGAGGGAGGGAGCATTGCAGGTGTCTGCAGCCCCAGCTGCCATCTGACTGCAGCAACATGAGACCCTGAGTCAGAACCACCTAGCCAAGCTGCCCCTGAATTTCTGACCCACAGAAGCCGTGTGAGGTAACATATTTTAAGCTGCTAAGTTCAGGGAGATTTGTTATGCAGCAGTAGAGAACTAGTGCACCTTCTTTGGGGCCACATATTCACCATATATTTGGGTGCCTGCTATGTGCCAGGGATGAGTTAAAGCAAGGCATAGCACTAATTCTTCATTCACCGGTTTTTCTACTGCATGTTGGCACTATGGAATAAAACCATACTCCTCTGTGTTTGGAGACACACATGGTAGAAGTTGGCACCCTACTCCATCTCACTTCTTGAGATCAAAAAAAGAGGTGATTCCAGCTCCAGAATCTCAGGTCCCAGGAGAGGATCTGACTGGCTGGCTCTGCAACTCTCCTCGGGGGGTCAGGGGTTGTCATATACTTTGCATTCCATTGTTGGTGGGCAGGAAAGTTTTGAGAAGGTGCTGCCCCCCAAAGGCCTACTCCCTAGGGGTAACAGTGGCCCAGCCAGACCCTGTGTCCAGGCACAGATACTGGCCATAGCACTGGAGAGGTTACCGAGGCCCCTGATGTGTGGCATGCCCCCTTCCTGCTGGCTGATCATGAGGGGTCAATGCAGACCACACTGTTAAGTCCCCAGAGTGCTAACATTTCTGGCCCCTTGTCCCACACGAGACAGACTCATTTTAGATCTATAATTCACATTCTAGATCTATAAGAATTTCTATAGAATTCACATTCTAGATCTATAAGACCCCTTGGATGGTCCTTCCAGGATTCAGCTCATCCTCAGAGCCGTTTGGGGCTGCTAGGGCCCACTCTGGCCTCCAGGCTCTAGCCCTGGGGCTGGCCAAAACGACTGCAATGTGTGCCTGACTCTGTCCTTCCCAGGAGTCCCCTTAAGTTGGATGTACCTGGTTGTGCATGCCTATCACACAGCTGTACAGTGGTCAGGCGGGAAGGGAGTCCGCTCCTTAGGTGGTCTCCTGGATTTCTTACAACCCTGGGACCTGCCTCCAACCCCTTCACATAGCACTGGGATGGCATGAGCCCAGGAAAGCACTCTGTGGTTCCACCACTTTGTGGGTGGGCAGGCGGCAAGGCAAATGAAATGTTGGTGGAGACTGCTCAGCATTTTGGAGGCCCTGAGGAGGCCTACCAATCACATCCTGACCATCAACTTATCTACAGAGGGCAGGGGCAGGGAGGAAGTGCCAGCAGCCAGAATTGACAAACCTCTTGCAGTTAGATCCAGCTGCCTTTCCCTTTCCGATAGCAGGTGCTTCTTTATTTTCTAAATGTGAGAGAGAGTGGGGAGCCTCCATGTCCCCGGGAGAGTAGATAAATCCCTCTCCTGATGAGCACCTGTGAGTCAAGAGCTTACGCTCCCATTACAGTTCTGGAGTCATGGAAGCTTTTCCTCTTTAGTGAATAGTAGGCTTCATTTGGAGTGCTCCACTTTGACTCAGGTCAGTTCCTGCCTCCACCCCTCTACCACTGTTTTAAGGAATAAATTTTAAGTGATGGCCCACAGTACACATACCAAAACAAAACTTGAACAAAGGCATGGCCTTTAAAATGCTGGCCGCAACCTTCCATACTGCTTTCTGTTCTGCTAATACTTTGCCACTGGCTGTTTACAAAATAAGGTTCTAGTTGCTGGCACCCTTTGTACACACAGGAAACGGGATGCTTCACCCACCTGTTCCATCAACCTCCAACTGTCTCATTCTTGTCATTTTGCAAGCATCAATGGCATCATCTGATATTTCTGTTAAACTTCTTTTTTAATAGGCACAATTCATGCTTTTTACAGAAAACTTGAGAAAGAAAAGCCCCTTTCTCAGCCCTTCCCCTTCCCAAAGACAACCCCTGTGATTTCTTTTTCTCTCAGACCTGTAGACCCACTTCAGGACCGGAGGAGCGGCATTTTTCTGTGATTGGAATCACACCGGCATTGGGACTTGCTTATCTGCCATCAGGCTCTCAAATTTTCCAACCTAAGCTTTAGGTTTTAAGAACTAACACTTCTTTTAAACTCAGCTAATTTCGCAGCAACTCTTTAAAATAAAAACAAGCTTGAGCTATAAGTCACATCATAAAGTTCACTCTTTAAAAAAACATACAATTCTAAAAAAATAAATAAAAATAAAACAGTAGATACTTCTGTTTTTTTAATGTTTTTCTAATTCCAGAACATTTTCCTTTCTGAGTTGTACCCTCCGCCCCCCACCAAGTTCACCCTCCAGCTGGGGGGACTTCGGAGAAGTCGCCCACGATCTGGACCTGACTTTTCTGTAGTACCCGCGCACAGAGCCCTGGTTGTGCTAAGGAAACGCTGAGGACCGGACAGGGCGCCCCGCCTTCATCTTGTGCGCAGCTAGGTCACGTGTACAGCCCGGTGACCCGCGCAGCCCCGCCACCTAACCCAGCAGCCCTGCGCAGCGCAGTTAGTTTTATTGCAATATAATTAAATTTAAGCTGTAAATAGGGTAGCATTTTCCTGTGAAACACACTGCATCGTATTCCCGTACTGCATTGGCTTGGTGTCCAAGCCCAATCGCGCCATCCCACGCAGACCCCACGGAGACCCTCAGACACAGGAGACCAGCGAACCCACAGAAATAGCTGCGTTGAGTTGCGTGCGGAAGATCCGCAAAGCCTGAGAGAGCTCAAACGCTTGGGCACGGACGCGTCCATTTCCCATCCACCCCACGCTCTTGGTTCCGCCCGCGTAGGGGGCGGGGCCACGGGTGGCGGGAGAATCCGAGCGTAGCGCGGCTTCACTTCCGTCCGCTGCAGGTCTCCTACTTCTCCGTTCCTGCTGTCCGGCTTCCCCTACCCTGTTCCCGCTCCCGGCCCCGGTTTCATCCTCGTCATGGCTCAGCGCCGCCTCACCGACTTCTTTGCGCACCGCCGCCCGGGACCCCGCGCCGCATTGTCGCGTGCCAAGCCGACCTGGGGCACCCCGAGCTCGGCCAAGCCCGCGCCCCACGCCTGGGCTCCCAACTCGGGCGGCAGGCGCAAGCGCGCCCGCCTCCCCGACGAGCCCACGCGCGACGATCCCGCGCCGCCCGCACGCAGGAAGCTGAAGTTGTCCGCGGATGTGGTGAGGGTGCAAGGAGACCGGGGCCGTGTGGGGAGGGAGGGGGGCAGGCCGGGGAGGGCTTCTGCAGAGACACACCCTGGAGAGAGGACACAGACCAGGGGGGTACACCGAGGCCCCAAGTGGGAAAGCTGGGCATTGGTCTGGACGGGGAGAACAGACTGGGAGTCATTGCAGGACCTAGTCCGAGCCACCAGGCCGGCGTACTGTGGCCACCCTGAGGATTCGCCTTGGAGAGGACTTGAGTGATGGGGAAGTTTTGAGCCGGCGGATCTGACGGATGCTGGGGAGGGCCAGAGCTGAGCGGGCTGGTAAATACCCCACATCTGCAAGGCTAGCTTGGGGGTCAAGCCCTGTAACTCTCCTGAGAACAAACAGGTGGGTGGGCCAGGTCCTTCCCTTAATGGAGATGCTTCTAAGAGGCCCGACTGAGGGCAGCAGAAAATCCTCTTTGTGTAGAGCCAGTACCCTACAGAGTCTTGTCATTTGTTCACCCATGGGGTCCTTTCCCCCAGGTCCCTGGCCCCGCAGAGGCTCCTCTTTCCCCGCACCCTGGCTCCCCAGGTGCCCCTAGCTCCCTGGAGCACTCCTCTCTGAGCAAGAAGACAAAGAAGGTTGCCCTCTCAGTAGGTCAGCTGCCCAGACTGGCACCCCAGGAGGACAAGGTGAGGAGGCTGGACCAAGGGCAGGGGGTGGGCATGGGGTGACTGGCTGGCTGACAGCACCCTGTGTCTACAGGTTCCCTCAAAAGTCACCTTCTCAGAATTCAAGTCGTGCCTGCAGCGGGCCCAGGAGCTGAGTGCACAGGTCCAGGAGCTGAGGGCAAGTGCCCAGAGGAATGATGTTGGGGAACCCAGCGCGCTGGAGGCCTCATCAAGGCCCAGGTGAGTTTTAATTTGGATGGTCAGGCACCCCAGGAAAGGGTAGGCTGGTGGGAGGCCTGGTAGGGGTAGACAGGGCTGGGGCTGCTACGTACAAGAGCCAGCACAGTCCATAGGGCACTCAGACCCCAGGAGTGCCGGGTACTAGCTCCCTCACCCCTTTTATCGGTAAGAGGGCTCCAATTCCTGCCTCAGTGAGTCCTTGTAAATTTCGAATGATGTTGACTGCCAACTGTTCTTAGATTCCTATCCTCATATCTGTTCTCCCCAGGTCCTGTGGTCATCATGTGTCCCTTAGAGATAAGGAAACCATGGTTGGGGGTGGCCAGGGACCTCCCTAGGTGATGGGGCAGGACATGGCAGAGCTGGGTCGGAAGCCACCCTTTTCTGACTCCATCCCTGATAGTGCTTGTCATGGGGAGCTGGGCATATAAGGAATTTATAATGTGGTATGCAGGGTGTCGTGGGGACAGTTTTGTAAGCCCCAACTCTGGGGTATCCCCAGCTGCATTGCCAGCCATTGGGTCCTGGAGAGGGTGTGGGTCTGATGCTTCTCTCAATGCCTGGCTTCCTCCCTGGCAGTGGAGAAAAGGCACCTGCCTATCAGCGCTTCCATGCCCTGGCCCAGCCAGGGCCTCCTGGCCTTGTGCTGCCCTATAAGTACCAGGTGTTGGCTGAGATGTTTCGCAGTATGGACACCATTGTGGGCATGCTCTACAACCGCTTGGAGACTGTGACCTTTGCCAAGGTCAAGAAGGGCGTCCAGGACATGATGCGCAAGTGAGTGGTGTCCCTGGGAGGGTAAGGATCTTGTCATGCAGTGGAGGCAGACCAGCCTTCTGACCTGTGGCCCCCTCGTCCCGCAGGCGCTTTGAGGAGCGCAATGTGGGCCAGATCAAAACCGTGTATCCTGCCTCCTACCGTTTCCGCCAGGAGCGCAATGTTCCCACGTTCAAGGACGATGTCAAGAGGTCTGATTACCAGCTCACCATTGAGCCACTGTTGGACCAGGGTGAGTGTGCTGTGGGCGCACCTGTGACACCTGTGACACTGCAGTTTTGAGCACGTGTCACAGGTGCTTTGTGTGAGGTGTTGGGCACGGGGCCCCTGGTCTGAGACCCATGGTTGTGGGGCTTGGCGACTGGGTGGGCCTGGCCCAGGGGCTCAGGCTTGGATTCCTCCTGCAGAGGATGGCAACACGGCCACCCAGCTCACAGCTTCACACCTTCTGCAGCGACGACAGGTCTTCAGCCAGAATCTGGTGGAGCGCGTCCGGGAGCACCACAGGGTGAGCCTGCAGCCCCAAGATGACTAGCTCAGCCGTAGCTGTTTGAGTTGTCTCCTCTGTGCTGAGCCTTGTGCTCCGTCCCTTGTCAGTGCCTGTTCTGTTCTGTTGTCAGAGCCCCGTTTTACCCAGTAGGAGATGGGCCCACCTGAGAGGCTGTGTTCTAGAGCTCTCCTCTCAACCACTGACTGGGCCATCGTCTCATATGGATGGGGTGGGCATGGGCTAAATGGGGCTCCTGGTCTGGGCAGGGACCCTGGTCCTGGCTCCCAACTGAGGGAGGTGGGCTGCCCTGAACACAGGAGCAGGGAGCTCAGAGATGCTGCCTCAAGGCTTAGAAGTCTTGTGGTAACTTCAGTGGGTGCTAGTGGGTCCTCTACTCATGCCTGAGGGTACCCAGCTGGGATGGGAACCAGGACAGCCCTGCTACACCCCAGCCAGATGAGCCTAGGGTCATTTTGTGCCCCCCGTACTTGGACAGGTATTCCTGGCCTCCCTGAACCCCCCAATGGTAGTGCCTGAGGACCAGCTGACACGCTGGCACCCCCGCTTCAACGTGGATGAAGTGCCTGACATTGAGCCTGCTGAGCTGCCCCAGCCGCCCACCATTGAGAAGCTGGCCACCGCTCAGGATGTGCTGGCCCGAGCCCGAAGCCTGATGTCACCCAGGGTGAGGTGGACCCTCTCTCCCAGGGTGGGGTAGCCTGACCCCTGACATGGGCACCTGACAAGCTCTGTGAGGTCATGGGCCTTGATGGTAGTGGGATGTGCCCTCCCTGTGTTCAGAGTGCTGCCTACCAGTGAGTTTTACCCTGGGGTGCCCAGCACAGATCTCTGATATTCTCGGGTAAACTTGGGCGGGATGTGAGAGGGCCTCGTGGGCAAGGGGGTCCATGCAAATGGAGTGTGAGGGGCATCCTCTGTGGCTGGGCCAGGAGAGGCTTCTCCTGAGCTCTCCTCTCTGACCTGCTTCAGATGGAGAAGGCCCTGAGTGACTTGGCCCTGCACACAGCCGAGCCCAGCAGTCCTCAGTCCTCCAGCCCAGCACTGCCAGCCACCCCCCCGGCCACTCCACCTGCTCCCCTAAAGGGGGTGTCCCAGGACCTGTTGGAGCGGGTGAGTGTTTGGGGTCCAGGGATGGGGCGAGTGGGGCCAGCTGTCCTCTGACCACTCCCCATGCTCAGTGCAGATCCGGGCCAAGGAGATGCAGAAGCAACTTGCACAGATGACGCGGCGTCCAGAGCAGGAGCAGAGGTTGCAGCGGCTTGAGCGGCTGCCCGAGCTGGCCCGGGTGCTGCGTAGCATCTTTGTGTCCGAGCGCAAGCCAGCGCTCACCATGGAGGTGGCCTGTGCCAGGATGGTGAGCAGCTACCGCATGGCCATGAGCCCAGGTGTGTGCAGGGGCAGGAGCCAATCCCTGTGTCCCCAAGTCCCAGTTGAGGGTGGACACCATTCTCCACACACCTGGGTGCACTGACTTGGCACAGTACCCTTGAGGTCACCTCCTAAGCCTCCACCTGGTCACTTTAGCCCTACAGCCTCTCCCTTGCAAACCTGGCCTTTGCCCTTGAGGTCCCAGGAAACCACCCTCTCCCCTTGAGGCTTCTGGTCCCACAAAACTTCAGGATACCTCTGCTTGTGTCTTGGAGGGTTGGGACATGTGACAGGCTCAGTGGGAGAGCCACCTCCTTGGGAAAGTTGTACAGTCACTGCCCTAACCCCAGTCCTTCTGGGGGAAGTGCCGGGGGTGGGGGTGGACACTGGGAGCAGCACCTGTGTGCACCCTCTTACAGATGTGCTCACAGGCCTCTCTCTGCAGGGGAGATGGAGAAACATGTGCAGCTCCTGTCTGAGTTGCTGCCAGACTGGCTTAGCCTGCACCGCATCCGCATGGACACCTATGTCAAGCTGGACAAGGCTGCTGACCTGGCAAGTGTCACTGAACGGCTGGCTCGCTTTACCCGTGCCGAGGTGGTGCTGTGAGCCTGATGGCTGTGCATTAGCACACATGTGAGCTCAAGGCCTGGCCTGGCCCTGGATGCCTGTTTTATTCTCAAAGAATGCAATGCACTTTGCTCTCCCATTCCTGAGTCCCCCTGAGTGTAAGAGGCTTTTAGCTGGGCTCTGGCTGCAGGGCCTCGGGGAATTCTCTGGCCAGTGTGGGTGGTGTGCCCACCTCATATAGTATGCTGTCATTAAACTGGTTTTACTTGGCTTTGTCTTTCGCTGCATGCAGTGCGGGTGTAGGGTGGCTTTGCTGCCTCCCAGGATGGGTTTGGGCAGTGTGGATGGCAGAATAACCCCCTCTCCCAAACCCATGGAGGAATCCTGAGACCGGACTGAACATGTACGGATGAGTCTATTGTAACAACTATTTAGTGCAGAGGTTATATGTAAATACTGTGCTGTTTTGTTTGTTTTTTTTTAAATCTTGCTCAAGGACATTTTTTCATTGCTTGAGAGGAAGAAGCGTCAATGTGAGAGACAGTCATTGATTAGTTGCCTCCCATACATGCCTGGACTGGGGATCGAACCCACAACCTTTTGGTTATGGGATGCTCCAACCAAGCCATACTGGCCAAGGCATAAATGATATGCCATTTTATGTAAGGGACTTCTAAAGTTTTAAGCCACCAAGTTTGCACCTTCTGATGAAGCAATGGGAAACTAAACTAATTTGAGCAGCACCTGCTTCCTAAATCAGTCTGCTCCCCTACTAGAGAAGAGAACCATAAACTGCTGTAAATAAACTGCTGTAAATAATCTGAAAGCATGCACATGCATACCCAGGCCAGCCACAGGGTCCCTGCACCCCTCCCCCACCTCCTGGTCCTGAGGCCCAGATCCCACCCTGGGCACTGAAGAACACCACTCTAGTAAAGTTGGTCATACATGTTCTCATTTCACCGTAAATGAACCTGAGCAACCTGGGCTTGGCTTTGCCCTGGGCTATGGGCTCCAGGCCTTTCCACTTCCAGAACTCATGGGAAGGTCTCTGGGTGCTAGATAAAGTCCAGGTGGGCAGTGAGTGCCTGCTGGCAGGCAGTGGAGGCTGGACCTCTTCTTTTCCTAGTCGGCATGGGCAGGGTATTGAGTCACTCATACTGCAGGAGGGAGAAAAAGGGCACAGCTCCAAGCTTCTCCCTGCCCTTCAGTGACGTCAGCTCCACCAGGCTCACACACTCCAACACCTCAGCCCGCAGCTGGCCCAGCAGCTCACAGGCTGCACGCATGGTTCCTGGTAGGGCGGGAGAGGAGCAGAGTGAGGTCCCCATGCAGCCTAGGCTACCCAAGGGGCTGGGGGAGGAAGGAGCTGGCGTTAAAACAGGCCTCCCTTCTGGCAGCAGATGAACTAGTGTCAAGGACCTAGTCCACTTCTCACACACAGCAAGGCACCTCCACCCCCACGAACTTGGGGAGACCCTCACCACCAGTGGCCAGCAGATCATCCACGACTACCACCTTCTGCCCTGGCTCCAGGGCGTCTTTCTGGATTTCCAGGTCAGCCTGTGGATGGGAAGCAGGCGCATGGTTGACACATCTGAGAACGCCCGTGGTATGCGGAGCCCAGGAGCTGATGGGGCAGCCACCTGGGTCCCAGTTTCAACACACCTGGCTGTTTCCTGGCTGTGTGAACCTGGCCCAGTGTCTCAGCCTCTCTGAGCGCCCATGTCCACTCCAACTGTGGCAGCTCTGCATGACTCTACACCTTTCCCTTTCGGAATGGAAGGTCCATGGCAGCAGCCCCCTGCCCTCTCACCTTTCCATATTCCAGTGTGTAGGAGGCGGACACCGTGGGGCCAGGCAGCTTTCCTCGCTTTCGGATGAGCACGCAGCCCAAGCCAAGTTCCTGGGCCAGGGAGGGGCCAAACAGAAAGCCCCGGGAGTCCAGGCCTGTTGGAGAGAGCCAAGGTATTGGGAAGCAGCTGTGTGGCACAGCAGCAGGAGGGTTCCCACCGGTCGGCTGGATAATGACAAGAAGTCACCTAGAGTGCCTGACCTTGTTGGCACCAGCTAAACGGCCAGTGACATCCATCCATTTAGAGAAAGTTGACCTAAAACATGCATGGACTGCTGGGTGCTGAAGAATGGGAAGTTAGAGAAGCTGGGACCAGGGACTAAATCCATCCTACACGGTTGAGTAAATAACCACGTGACCCTGGGGAAGTCACCTGACCTCTTTTCCAAAGCTCAGCTGTATCCCTAAAGGGGCTGGTAGTAACTATGAAACATGTTGCGCACAGTACTCTTGTCTTTACCAGCAGTGTCTGCCCCAGAAGTTTCTCCAGGAGAGGCAGTGACAGGCCACCTCTCGCAGTGGGGTGAGAGAGGGCTTCTGAGAAAATCCTCTGAGGGACACACACAAGTGAAGAGGGGAACAGCAGTCCTGTGCCCTCAAGGCAGGTGGGTTCCATGGGAGGGGCAGCGGTGGGGCTGCCACAGGGAGACAAGACCCCAGGGTCCTCCCCGATCTCCTCTGCTCCCTTCTGGAGGCCGCACACTGGGTCAAGGGCCTGGCACAGGGTGGGTGCTCAATAAATGCCTGTGGAAGGGGAACAAGATAGCGTGCCCAGCTCCAGACACTCCCTAGAGCTCCTCCCTAGAGCTGGAGACCAGGAACTGGGTGGGGGTGGGGCGGGCTGTCTTCAGCCCCACAGTCCTCAAGGCAGCATCCACCCAGCAGAGGCCATTCCTCAGGGGGCTGGAGGGGCCTGTTACACCTCACAGGGCTGCAAAGTAATGGGCAGTGGGCCTATCCTTATAGCCCAACCAGAGTTATTACCCAAGCACCGTGCAGGCGGGTCCCCTGAGGCAGTCCCACTAAAGACCTCCCCCGAGCAGAGGTGGAGCCGCCCCTTCCTCTCTCTGCCTGGCTTAGGGGAAAGGAAACCCACACAATCGCCTGCTGGGGCTTGGCTCAAACCCACTGATCCCTCCGCCTCATGATCCCGAGTAGGACAGGAACCCCCTCCCCCACCCCGCCCCGCCCCGGACCCTCCACTTGCCCACAATGTAGTCGATCTTGCTCCCGTGGGTCTTCTTCAGGTGTTTGGTCAGGAGGCTGATGGAAGCGCGGAAGGAATCCGGGTCCTTCAGGAGGGGAGTGATGTCCCTGGCGCGCAAGCACAGGCCTGGTAACTTTGGGAATGGGTCCCGGCGTGCAGGCGGCGGTACCTTGGGGAGGATCCCATGGCACCGGGACAGCCCCACTCTACGCGCGGGACAACGGCCCAGGCTGGCGGGGCCCAATGCTCAGCGGGGCCCTCAGGTCGCCTGGTCCCAGGTGGCCCACCCGCGCGCCCGCACCTAAATAGCACGCCCGGGATCGGGAAGTCGGGGAAGCTGCGGATGCGCCGTGCCACCAGCTGCAGCTGAGGGTCCGCCATTGCTGCTCTGCACGTGTCCTCGGGCCGGAGGCACCGGCTGCGCCTGCGCAGGGGCGGACAGGCGCGTGAGGAACGGGCGCCAGCTTGGAGGGAAGGTTGGGCTGGACCCTAGGGGCGGGGCTCGCTGGCTCCTGTAGGAAGTTCCCTATTTGATGGAACCTTAGGTGCCCTCGGTTTTAAGACCTGTGTTTATTTTTTTATGTTTTCAAATCACTGTATTTTTCAGTTATAGTTGATATACAATATTATACTAGTTTCAGGTGTACACCCCTGTGATTAGATATTATATAACATCCCAACAAATCTCATACCCATCTGACACCATAGTTATTAGAATATTATTGGCTGTATTCCCTGTGCTGTACTTTACATCCCCATGACTGTTCTGTACCTGCCTATTTGTACTTCTAAATTCCCTCACCTTGTTCACCCATCCCTGCAACACTCCCATTTGACAGTGGTCAAAATGTTCTCTGTATGAGTTTGTGTTCTGCTTGTTCATTTACTTTAATTCCTAGGTTCATTGTTGATAGGTATGTATTTATTGCCATTTTATTCATATTTTTTATCTTTTCTCCCCTCCTTAAAAAAAGACTCTTGAATATTTCATGTAATACTGGTTTGGTGGTGATGAACTCCTTTAGCTTTTGCTTGTCTGGGAAGCTCGCTATCTGTTCTTCCATTCTAAATGATAGTTTTGCTGGGTATTGTAATCTTGGTTGTAGGTCCCTGCTTCTTGTCACTTTGTTTTTTTTTTTTTTAAATCTGTGGATTTTTTTTTTTTTTTTTTAAGATTTTATTTATTTATCTTTAGAGGGGAAGGGAAGGAGAGAGGGAGAGAAACATCAATGTGCGGTTGCCTCTTGTATGTCCCCTGCCGGGAACTGGCCTGGCAACCCAGGCATGTGCCCTGACTGGGAATCGAACCGAGATCCTTCGGTTCGCAGGCCCGCGCTCAATCCACTGAGCTACACCAGCCAGGGCTGCTTCTTGTCACTTTGAATCTTTCTTGTTAATCCCTTCTGGCCTGCAAAGTTTCTGTTGAGAAATCAGCTGACAGTCTTATGGGAGTTCCCTTGTAAGTAATTAACTAACTGCTTTTCTCTTGCTGCTTTAAAGGTTCTCATTAACCCTTGGCACTTTAATTATGATTTGTCATTGTGTGGGCCTCTTTGGGTTCATCTTGTTTGGGACCTTCTGTGCTTCCTGGACTTGTATGTCTATTTGCTTCACCAGGTTAGGGAAGTTTTCTATTATTTTTAGAAATCCTCACCCAAGGATATATTTACTGATTTTGAGAGAGAGAGAGAGAGAGAGAGAGAGAGAGAAACATCAATGTGAGAGAGAAATATCAATTGGTTGCCTCCCTTATGTTCCCTGACTGGGGAACATAAGTTTGCAGGTTTGGTATATGGGAGGATGCTCCAACCAACTGAGCCACCTGGCCGGGGATTTCTGTCATTTTTTCAAATAGGTTTTCAATTTCTTGCTCTCTCTCTTGTGCTTCTGGCATCCCTATTATGCATACTTTGGCTTGAAGTTGTCCCAGAGATTCCTTACACTATGTTCATATATTTGGAATCTTTTCTCTTTTTATTGTTTTGATTTTTTTTTTTTTTGCTTCCTTATATTCCAAATCACTGATTTGATTCTTGGCATTATCTCCTCTACTGTTGATTCCTTGTAAATTATTCTTAATTTCAGTTAGTGTATCCTTCATTTCTGAGAAACCATTTTTTTATGGTTTCTGTGTTCTTTTTCATGCTGTTAAGGTTCTCACTAAGTTCTTTGAACATCCTTATAACCATTATTTTGAATTCTGTATCTGGTAGTTTGCTTGCCTCCATTTAATTTAGTTTTGTTTTCTGGAGATTTCTTCTGTTCTGTCATTTGGGACCTGTTTCTTTGTCTTCACATTTTGCCCGCTTTTCTATGTTTGTTTTTATGTGTTGTGTAGAGCTGCTACATCTCCTGGGCTTAGAGCGGCCTTACGCAGTAGGTGTCCTGTAGCACCCTGTGGTTCAGCCCACCCAGTCCCTGAGCTGGGTATTCCAAGTGCACCTGTGCGGGCTGTGTGCACTGTCCTGTTGTAGTTGAATCTTGATTGCTGTCGGTGTCACTGGGAGGGATTGACCCTCAGGCCAATCAATCATCTATGAGGAATGTGTCATTGTGGAGGTGGTGGGGTCATGAGCCGGCATGGTCTGAGGGCGCACTGGCTCTGGGGCCTACTGGGAGATGCAAAGTCAGCCACTGCCTGTGCCCTGCCTGGGGCCACCCGGCATGAGCTCCAGAGCAATCTGCAGATGGCTGCTACTTGTGTTGGACTTGGAGGTGCCCAAGAGAGGCCAAGCTGTGAACCAAGACCAACTGCAGCTAATGCCGGGCCTGGGACCACTCAGCAAGAGGTTAGGGTATGAGAGGCCAGATGCTGCTTGAGGGATTTTAGGAAAGTCCAAAGCATGAGGCAAAAGAGGCCAGTTGCATGGAAAAGCCAAGGGAAACGACTTGGATGAACCTATAAGTTGGATGGGGCAGGTTCTGAGGGAATCACCAGGGTGGGACAAACTGTGTGAGCTAAGTTGATGGAGACTCAGATATGGTGCCCACCTGTCAGCTCTGTGTTTGGGGTGGGGGGCCTCATAAAAGGAACAGTGGCCTCTGCCAGCAATTTTTGGCAGGAAGCTGCCCCCTCCCAACTCTCACCTCGATTCTAGACACTTCGGTTCCTCCCTGTATGTGTCTGGTTTCTTTCAAGCTGCTGCCCCAGGGCTGGAGCTCAGAGGGAATGAGTCTGAGTAAGTCTGAGAGTGGGCCCTTTAAGAGGAACTGCCTAGGACTCCAGAAGCCCTCTGTTTCACTCAGCCACAATCCCTGCTGGTTTTTTATAGCAGGAAGTTGTGGGGACTTGTCTTTCTGGCACTGGAACCCTGGGCTAAGGGGTCTGGTGTGGGGCTGGGACTTCCTTGCTCCTCAGGGGGAACCTCTGCAGCCAAGGTATCTCTCCTAATTTTCTCGCCACATGTGGGTGTGGGACCATCGTGGTCCATGTCTCTACCCTTCTCCACCCCTTCTTCCGGTCTCCAAGTACTCCTTCTTTAAATCCCTAGTGCAGGACTTCCATTCAGCTAGATTTTAGGTGGTTCTACATGATGGCTGTTCAGTAGTTCAGTTGTATTTTTGATGTATTTTGATGTGGGAAGATTCGAGTATCCATTTACCACCTTTACTAGAAGTTGCCTGCTTATTTCTCCTGCCCTGAACACACACACATCCTGCCTCAGGGACATTTGTGTGGGGCCAAGGTACAAGTCAAAGTCGATGGGATAGAGCCTCTATGCAGGCTAGGCTGGATTTGGGGGGAAATCCTCACTTGGCTTAGGCCTTCCTGAGTGCACCTGGCAGGCCCTTTGGGAAGCTTTGGCAGGGACCCCCAGGCCAGGGGCAGATGTATTCTGGTCCTGCCATGCTTTTGGTATGTACTCTTCTTGCTGCTGCTGTGCCCTGCCCTTCCTGACATCCCCGAGAGTCTGGCTGATCTCCTGCTGAGAGGTGTGAGGGGGCAGACACATGGGTGTGGCACACAGGCAGGCGGCAGTGCACGCTGAAGATCCATGTGCAGACGCATGCAGACGAGTGCAGGAGTGGTCTGGGCCTTCCCTCCGGGAGCATGTGAAGTGAATGAGGATGGAAGCAAGGAGGTGTACCGAGTAGGAGAGCAGTGCCACACAGTAGCCTGGAGGGGAGGGCCAGAGTTGGGGCACAGTTCCGGGAGGACCAGAGAGTCTGGGTTGGGTTGGCCTGGCCAGGGACCCGAACCCGTGGTGGAGGCCTGAACATAGGCTGCCTGGTGCCTGGTGCCTTGCTTGGGGTGGGGTTTGCAGTAGGAGGAAGCCCTTGCCCACCTTTCTGCAGAGGGGGCAGGAGGGAGGTTGGAATGCTTGGCTTGGCTGGAGGCCTTCCCCTGAGAGCAAAGTGCTTGTGTCTGTGGAAGAGGCTAAGGCGGGGGGGCACCACTGAAGCCCCCCACCATGGTACCCTTGGGACAATTCCCCTAAAACATCATCTCAATTTAAAAAACAAGAGCTAGCCCTGGCTGGTGTAGCTCAGTAGATTGAGTGCGGGCTGCAAACCAAAGGGTCACTGGTTCGATTCCCAGTCAGGGCACATGCCTGGGTTGCAGGCCAGGTCCAGGTCCCTGGTGGTGGCCACGTGCAAGGCAATGATACATTGATATTTCTCTCCCTCTCTATCTCCCTCCCTTCCCCTCTTTCTAAAAATAAATAAAATCTTTTAAAAAACAAACAACAACAAAAAAACAAGAGCTAAAATGCCTGTTACTTTATTCTGAAACTGTTCATAATTTCTGGACTTACAGCAATTACAGTTTGGGCAAATAATTACTGCAGGTGTGAAAAGCTGCTCACTGGAAGGAGCTCCACATGCCTTCAAGAGAGCAACCTTGGAGTCTGCACTTGGTTGCTCAGGCTCTTTTGATCTGGGCCTGTGCTTTGCTGCACCAGGCACCAAGGGGAGGCAGGCAGTCAGGATGCCTGTGAGGGAGAGACACACCTCACAGTGTGCTGGAGTCCAGGGTCTAGATCCCTATGGAAGGTGGAAAATCAAAGGTGCCGACATCCTCATGTCCCAGGGAAGCAGCAGCATCAATGGTCCCCACTGGGTGGGGGTGGCCTTGGCTATGCAGGATCCAGGTCAGGGAGGCCCTCTGCCTCCCCATGTGGTGTGGTGCAGGGAGGTGGGGCCAGGATCTCTCTGTGCAGCACCAAGGGGCTCAACACAGGATTGGCACAGCCTCCCTTGACAGTGGTGCTGACGTGCTTGAGCCGACAGGCCAGGGCATCCATGGTGAGTAATGTCCTCTGGGTCCTGGGATGAAGGCCAGGCCTGAACAAGGCCAGTCTGAAGGTGGTTAGACCCAAGTCGGGGGAAGAGACGGGTGGGAGGACTGAGACCTGTAGGCAGCACAGCGTTCAGCACAGAGACTGATGCAGGGCTCAAGGCAGCAGGGCCAGGTGGGCCAGGAAGAGGGCTGAGGAGTGACTTCAGACCAGGCAGTGTAGCCTTGCAGGTCCGGCTGCAGGCTGCAGGTGACATCCCTCTGGCGGTGGTGGGGCAAAGGGCAGCTGAGGCTCTTCCAGTGTGGAAGCCAGACCCTTCTACCCCCAGGCACTTGCAGGGCTAGTGGGAGGACCTGGGCCTGAGCAGGTGCTAGTGGGGCCAGGAGCACTTCTCAGGGACAGACTCTGGGGGTGTCAGGCACTTTCCTAACTTTTCACAGCCTGGGGGTGCCCAGTTCTGGAAAATGAAAATTCAGAAAGAGAATATACAGTTATTTAACACTGAGCACTTCTGGACTTAGCAGGTTCTAGATGGCTCCCTCATCTGGCCCCTGACCCAGCCTATTCGACTGGCTGCGACATGGAAGCCACCACTGTCTCCACTGCAACCCAGGTGATGTCAGCACAGGAGGCCCCCCGGTTCCCAGAGGCCCATAAGGGCAAGAGCGTGAGGCCTTATGGTGTGAGTGGCCACTGGGTGGGGCCCACCCGGTGGGGCCCACCCTTGAGCCCTCTGTTACTGAAGGGGACCGTCTGCTAGCTGCCCCAACCCTGGCCATGTTCCCACGCAGATCCAAGGCCAGGGCCTGCACACAGCCTGCTGTGATAGAGAAGGAGCTCTGTGCTCCAGCAGGGGCAGGGAGGCTCCATACACCTCCACACGATTCCCCACAGAGAGCTCTTTACTTGTCAGGAACCCTTTCTCCAGCAGAGAGCCAGCTTGTTCCAGTGCAGCCCTAGCCCAGCTGTGTACTTTGACATGCGGACTTACTTTACGTGGCCATATTTTTTCCTGGCAACAGAGAGAGAGAGAGACCCGTAACCTTAAGAGGGAGTCTTACTGGTTTTGCCATGTCCCCTAGCGTTCAGGGGTTGTCCCTGTGCCACAGGTGGGAGACTCAGAATCACTGGGGGCAGTACCCTGGGACAGGATCTTAGGTCTGAGTGTTAATGAGTTGGAGCATCAACAATAGGGAAAGCTCTCTCCTGCCTCAGCTGCCGATGTGGGGAGGGGCTAGCCATCTGTGTCCAGCCAGATGTGCATGAGGAAGCTGTCCCTGGTTTTCCAGGTAGAGCAGAGAGGGTAGCAAGTTCCTGCAGAACAGATTCTGGGCCCAGCCTGTGAGTCGGGGGGTTTGGGACGGCCAGTGCCTTGGGGCAAGACAGCGACCACTGCTCAAGGGCCACAGGGGGCTGCATGGGACTGGGCTTGTCAGAGAGCCCGGAGGCTGCCACACTGAGTCCTCTCGTGGGCTGGCCCGGAACTGCAGGGGCCGAGGTGAGCTGGAGGGTGGAAGTGTGGGAGAGCCCAGTACTGAGCTGGGGGGGCTGGGTATATGAAGCCCAGGGCTGAGCTGGGGGGCTGGAAGTGTGTGTGTGTGGGGCGTTCAGGGCTTGGCTGGAGCGCCTGGAAGCATGGCGGGGAGGGTGGAAGTATGGGGGCCAAGGCGGAGCTTGGGGCTATGTGTGAAGGAGAGGCCAAGAACAGAGAGTGGGACCTTTCCTCCATCCGGGGATTGAGGAGGGCCAGGGGTATGGACAATACAAGCGGGGGAACCCTCATGCTTCACACACAGCCACATGTGTTCACATACATGTAAATCCACACACCTCCCCAGTGACTGCTCATTTTAAGTCTGGAGGCTGACCCACATTATTCCCACTTGTCTTTGTTCACTTTCGATGTGTGAGGGGGTTCCCCATTTTCTCCCATTCCAGGGGTGATCAGGCTGTGGCAGTTCCCGCAGTGGCCAGGAGATGGCAGCAGCGCCCTGGCCAGGTCAGCTCCCTCCCCTCCCCTCCCCTCCCCTCCCCTCCCCTCCCCTCCCCTCCCCTCCCCTCCCCTCCCCTCCCCTCCCCTCCCCTCCCCTCCCCTCCCCTCCCCTCCCCTCCCCTCCCCTCCCCTCCCCTCCCCTCCCCTCCCCTCCCCTCCCGTCACTAAGACTTTTTTCCCAGTCACTGGGACTCTGCCTGCAGCCATATGGCAGTCACCAATGGGAGATGGTTTGTTGGGGGCGGGGACAGTACCCCTTGCACAGACGAACGAGCCCGGGTGTGCAGACCCCACAGCACTTTCATGGTTCTGGGGACGCCCCACACAGGAATCGCACCCTCCCAGCATCAATAACCACATATAAGCCACTTACCATGACCGCCCGGTTGCACACATTGAGCTGGGGCTGCCCAGGGACCAAGGCCTCCCGGTGCTGCTGAGCCACCGCGGTGATCCTGTGGAAGACGTTCAGGTACTCGGTGCTGGCAAAGCTGGAGAGGAGAGAGCACCAGGCCAGTGAGGCGGGGAGGGCCGTGATAGGGTGGGTGGGGCAGGACACTCAGCTGGGCTACCAGCGAGGCGAGAAACAGGCCTGGGGACCAGGAGGCCCCGATCTCTTTCTCTCCGGTGTGGCTGGCCCTGCCTCGACTGCCACATCTAGGCCCGTCTGACACTGCTGCCCCCAGGCCAGCCCGGCTCCTCAGGCCTCCCCACCAGACTGGTGCCCCTGCTCTGTTGGCTGCACTCCTTCCACACAGCCCCCAAGCTATTCAAAATAGGTCCCAGGCGTGTTTCATGTCTTTCTAGGATCCACGACCAAATGCGCTGGAAAAGAGGGGCTTAACCAGGTCTGGCTGTTTGGGGACAAGGCTTCTCTGAACACAGTGCGAGCACAGGTGGGAAGCTCCAGGAGGCTCCGCACTCAGCCCTGCACCGTTCTGGCCCAGGCGGTGGCTCCAGGGTCTTCTTGCCCAGAGCCGTGCCCTCTAAGTGACCCTGGGCAAGTCGTGTCCCAACCCAGGTCCTGGCCTCTTCTGGAGCCCAGGAACGTGGTGCCGTGAGCTCGTGGGGGAGCAGGGGTGTCGGTGGGTGCCCAGGGAGCATCCGATTATCGATTATCGCTGGGGCAATAACCCTGAGTGCACAGCGTCCCTGCACGGTGACAGTGTGCATCTAAGGGGGGCCCTCTCAGGTGGGTGAGGTCCACACATGCTCACTCTGAGCAGCAGGTGCCGTGACTTCACATTTCTGGGAATACAGAGGCAGGGAAGTGGTGCCTTCCAGTCACACCCACAGCCAGTGAGGGGCAGTCCCAGCATTTGTGCCAAGCCTTGTCCACCTCAGCCAGCTCACTGCATCGACCTTCAGGTAGACATCTGACCCAGAGGCCACATTGTACGTATTACCACGGGGCGGGGCTATCAGAGGCTCAGCTGCCACCTCCGTCCTCATGACTTCAAGGGATCCTGAGCCTGGGTGTCCGGGTTTGCTCCAGCCATGGGGGGATCAGCAAGGTGGGCTAAAGGCTTGGAGGCTGGTCGGGAATGTGCGCACTGACCAGTCTGCCTATAAAAAAGCCCTGGTGGCCATTGACTGGGGGAATGCTGTTTCATCCATGGTGTTGGCCCTCCACATTTCTTCCCCGTGGTCCCAGCCGCTGAGCTGGATGAAGCTCCAATAGAGTGAGGTGCTGCTGAGGGATCCTCCAGGGCTCCCCAATAGCATGGAGAAGCCCCATCTGACCCTCAGTGGGTCTCTCTGGGCTGGTGGTGCTGCCGTCCACGTCCTCAGTGCTGCTTGTCACGGAAGAGGGTGGCCATGTGGAGAGGTTCCCATCCACCCTACGCCTGGACTGTCACCCTCCACCGAGACCACCCCCGGAGGCAGCCTGGGGCAGGGGTCATGTCTGTCCCTGGGCCACACAGAGCAGGGAGACAAAGGGAGAGATGGGGGCCCCTGGGGTGGAAAGGCCACGACATGCCTGCCCCGCGTGGAAAACTGCAGTACGGGTTTCAGAGCCCCAGGGGGAGGGGAGGCCCCACGCTTCCCTCCCTGCGTTGGTGCATCTGCAGTGTCCACAGCACGCTGTCTCTGCTGGAGAACTCGGCACGCTGGCGTGTGCCTGCACCTGGTGGGCCTGGCTAACGTTTCCTTGGCAGCTTCAAGGCCTCCTTGTGCCCCGCTCACCTGAGGGGGTACCTCTCCCCTGGGTCTCGTCCCAGGTGGAAGATGAGAGGCAGCTTTGTGTGCTCCTCCTGCATGTGGGTGGTGACTCCTGAGACATTCTGTCCGGGGCAGAAATCAACACCCTGAAACGAGAGGCAGGGAAGGCAGGTGAGCGCTGTCTCGGAGGGAGCTCCTGTCACGAGGCCGGCCAGGCCGTCCCGAACGAGTCCGAGTGGCGAAGGCCCGAGCAGGCCAGAGGGTGGGTCCTGCAGGGCGGAGCCTTCCCGCCAGCCCTGGTCCCAGGGCTGCCGAGCAGTTATGCCCCGTGTACGGACCCCTAGATTTTCTGGAACCCTCTTTTGTGGGGAGAGGCGGTGAATCTCCTTAAACTGTTTTAGCCCATCTCACATCTTGACTACCTCTAGTTTCTTTTCCTTTCTTTTTTTAAATCTCACCTGTGGACCAGTTTATTGATTGGAGCGAGAGAAGAAGGGAGAGGGGAAGAGAGAGAAAAATATGGACGTGAGAGAGAAACATCAACGTCAGTCACTCCTGTACACGCCCCAACCGAGGACTGAACTGAGACCTACGTAAGTGCCCTGACCAGGAATCGAACCTGCAGCCCTTTGGTGTACTGGATGATGCTCCAATCAACTGGGCCACCTGGTGTGACTACTTCTAATTTCTAGAGCAGTGATTTTCAACCTTTTTCATTTGGTGGAACACATAAACTAATTACTAAATTTCTGTGGCACACCAAAAAATGTTTTTTGCTGATCTGACCAAAAAATTGATATAATTTTGATTCATTTGAACCAGATGGCTGTTGTGTCAGCTGTTGAAAATGTGACAGTCTAAGAGAAAAGAAGTCAGTGCCCTTTACTACACGTCAGGTGTGCATGTTTTAATGACTCTTGCGGCGCACTGGCTGAAAATCGCTCTTTTAGAGCAAAGCTTTTCACATCACTCAATCCGCTTCAAGGCTCAGCATTCACTCAAGGCCTTTCACTGGTCAGGAGGGCCTGAAGGCTAGAGATACACAGAGACAGGAATGGCCCACGGGTGACCCAAGTTAACAGGCAGGGACCCTAAAATGACAACAGTTAATATCCTCAAGAAACAGGAAGAGCGAGAGAGAGCAGATAACACCAGGCCCCGCAAGGCTCAGGTGTGGCGCCCACGGCCCCTGGTACATCAGGCTGTGCCGCCTGGTGCGCATCTGCAATGGGCTTCCGACGTCTGTGTGTGGTCTGAGCTTTGCCCAAGGTCTCGGGGTGGCCTTGAGGCCCCAAGGTGGCCTCGGGCCAGGGGCTCCCTTCAAGCTGTGATCTGCAGTCTGGAACTCTGTTCCTAAGGCCTGAAGGCTGTTCCTGGGTCTCTCTGACGTGGAAAAATTCCCCACCCCCAATCTGGAGAAACTGGAAGAGGCCAAGGGCCACATCCTGAGGCACTGGTGACCCCAGGGCCCCACCAGCGGCTTGGCATCAGTCCCCAGGGCTGTGCCAACACAGGGCACCACCAATGGGTCTGGAGAGGTGGCCACGACTCACGTATGGTAACCAACCGAAGGGCTTTCTGTGTTAGTGCTGTTGACATGCAGACCATTTCTAAGCCCGGTGTGTCTGTAATCGACAGCTGGTCACTGGAGCAGTTAATGTTATGCTTTTCAATAAAGCAGGGAAGTTAGGAGCCCATGAAATTCCATTTATCTGCACTGAGCAGTCAACTCCTGAGCAAGGGGCTGCAGTCCAAGTCAGTGAGGCCGGCCGACAGTGGGCACGCAGGGCTACCAACGGGGGTGGCCCTTTGACCTTGTGGGAGCAGAGCTGCTAGAGAGCAAACACGAATGGAACAGGGGAGACGTAACCACAGTTAGCGTAAAAATGCTGAGCAGTTCCCGGAGAGGTATCTAAGTCTAGACAGAAGACACAAATTATAATTTGGATGCAAATCAAAGAAGCTATTTAATTAAGATCCTGCTAATTAGTACAGGGTTTTTCTCTTACAACTGTTGTCTTGTGAGCGAGGCCTCGCCCTGGGGGCATCGCAGCTGAGTCAGCCTCCCCCTTCTCTGGAGAAGGTGAGCCTGCAGCGAGGCACTGGCATTTTATACTGGCATTTCATGGAGGGTGGGAAGGGAGGAGGCGGAGCGGTGTGTCCTGGAAATGCAGGCACCCAGGTGCCTCCCTCTGGCCTCTCCCCCAGGGCCTCAGGCAGCCCCCATGGCGGGAGGTCGTGGGCGTGTCTGGGCAGTGCCCCCCCCCCCCCCGCCCCCCGTTAGGCCTCCACCGTCCAACCGTCCTGAGGAGAGGGAAGGCCTGGGGCTTGGGCTGGTGGCCCCAGCACAGCAGGATCCCAGGACTGGGGAGGGGGTTCCTACAGGGGGTGTGAGATGCCCCAGGACAAGCATATAGCCAGGAAGCTAGTGAGGTCCACTCAGGTGACCCCCAGACCTGGGGACCACAGACTGGCACACACACAGCTAGGCCATTCCCCAGGCCTCCCCCTCAGGGCAGAATCAGGGCAGAATCAGGCCAGGACTGGCTGCTGGGCCCCAGCTGGGCCCTTTGAAGCCTGTGAACAGAGCTGTCCCTAATGTGTTCATCATCTGGAGGAGGATCAAAGTCTCCGCTGGTACTCAGGGGAGCTGCTGATGGCCATGGGGCCCTTCCAACTTCATGCATCCCTCAGTTTTGCTGGACTCTTTACTGATCCCTGGGGGTAGAAGGGCCATCAAATGACAGTGCAGCCGTCCTGCAAGTGTGCTGCGATGCAGTGAACCCACAGCCTGACCCTGTGTCCAGCAGCCACCTTTGAGAGGAGGGCCTCCTCTGATGTCTGCACACACGGGAGAAAGGGGTTGTTTGTGCTTTACCTCCTGAGAGACAAAGGCCGTATACCCTTTTGAGTCCCAGGTGGGTGCAAGCTGGACTGTCTCACTTGGGTCAGGGCTGACGGGACCTGCCCTGAGAGGCCGTGAGAGCCCACATGGCCACAGGAGGCCCGGGGGGTGGCTGCTGGAACACCAGCCACACCTGCCAGCTGGCCTCCCGGACTCCCAAGCAGCCAACGATGGGGAACCGAGAGGCCAGGTGGGGGCTGTGGGTGTGATTAGGAGGGGCAGGGAGGGAGAAGCCAAGGCCTTGCAGCTCCCCACTAGGGTCCCCAGACTGCCAGCCCCTGGGTCCCTCCTGGGTGCACCTACGGATTCTCAAAAAGGGCAAGCCAGGCATGGCCCAGCCTGTCGGGGGACAGGGACAGGAGGTGATGGCCACAAGTAAGAAGGGCCAGTGCGGACTGGGGAGATAAGTGTGGCCAGGAGACATGGCTCTGCCATGCTGCTCTCTGACAGTTCTGCAAGAGGCCAGGTTGGGGGTTGTTGTCACAAAGTTCACGAGGCCCACAGGACGCTCAGGAGCTCAGAGGGCAGAAGAGAAGCAAAGGCTCGCTTGGTCCAGCTGAGCCGTCCCCATGCCAGAGCGAGTTTCAGGCACTGGGCCACGTGGAAGAAGCACACGCTGTCCTCGGCTCTGCCCAAGTGCTCACGTCTGCACGAGGCCCCTGGGTCTGGGCACCACACGGGCGGCCCCTGGCTGTGCCGCCCACTCAGCCCAGGACCAGACCCGGGGCTACTAAATCTGCAATCTGCGTCCCAAGTGGTGCGGAGTGTTCCAGTACTTAGGTTTTTCATTAACTTAAATTGCTTTTCCTCCCAATTAAAGCACATTAGCAGGCTTTTCTTGTGTCTAAAGACCTACCTGCTGGGAGGGAGGGGTTCTGTAGGGGGAGGCAGCGGCCCGCATGACGGGCAGTGGCGGAAAGGTGCCCTGAGAGGCGGTAGGAATGGCAGAACAGGTGCTGAGAACTCCGGGGCCCTGCCTGTATGCGGCATTTTACCCACAAGCCCTTGGAGCAGACACCGTGATGCGTACACCATGACAGCCCTTCAGAGGGGCCACAGAGCCCCTGACCAGGCCTGGAGAGGGGCAAACAGAGGGGTCCAGGGGAAGGCACCCTGGGTTCGCCTGGACTTGGAGGTGTCTGGTTTGGATCTGAGCCTGAACCTGCCCAGAGGCCTCCTTTCCCCAGGCGCTGGGTGGTCTGAGAGGGTGGGGTGCCCAGGGTCCTGAGGGGCCGTCCTCATAGCTACACCACGGCGCCCCGGATTCTTGCCACAGGTGAACACACAAGGCGGGAAGCACGAGACCACGTGGCTGTCACCACTCCACAGAAGCCTCCTGCCAGCCTTCTCTGCCCAGCTCTGTCCTCCTCAAGGACAGGGTATCGGGGCGTGCAGAATCACAGCCCCGAGCCTCCCTACCTGACTGAACTCCTCCCAGGAATTGGTCCAGGTCCAGAAGTGGGCCTTGTACTGGCCAAGGGTGACCGCCATCAGTGTGTTGCCACGGTAATAGAATACTGGCCTGTTAGGGAGGGAGGAGAGGATCAGGTGACATGAGGAGCCTGTGGGCACACGGTCAGGGCTGAGGCTTTATGGAAATGACCCTGCTGAAATCCCATGGGCACCCGCTGCGAGGCCCCTGAGGCTCTGAGGCCTCACCCTGAGGGGTGAGCCCACGGTGCCCATCATCCTTGGCTTCGGGATGCCTGGCACAGGATGAGGCAGAGGTGGACGGCTGCCAGAGCTCGGTCCCACCGAGGGGCAGACGGCTCACTGGGCGCATGGCCTCTGGCACCTTCCCTACCCCACAGTAAAAAAAAAAAAAAAAGAACATAAGCCCATCTAATCCCTGCCCTAAACCCCAAACGGGTAGCAGGTCTCAAACTCAAGCTGAAGAGAAGCTGACTCTGGACACAAGGCACTCTGGTGCAGGGGAGGAAGGGGAAGGCAGGACGCGGCTACCGAGGTTTGTGGTAGCTGGTCACTCTGGCAGAGGGACATTCCCTCCTTGCTCCCATGGTCGGGGCAGAAGCGATGGACCCCACAGGGAGGATGCATCTCATGCCAGAAGGTCCCAGAGGTCTTATCTCCCATTGTCCCAAGCCAGCCAGGCGAGGAAACCAGCTGTCAGCCAGTTCTGGCCCTGTCACTGGGTCACTTGGTGCTGGGAGGCTGGGCAGGGGAGAGCACCCGGGGAGAACTAACCTGTCCGTCAGCTGGCCCTGCAGCATGGTGGGGAGGAGATCGAGGCCATCAATCACCCTGTCGCTGGGTGGCTCCAGGCCCGCGAGGGACAGGCTGGTAGTGAAGAGGTCCATGATGCTGCCCAGCTGGTGGCTCACCTGAAATGGACATGCGTGGCCACTCGCTCAGGACACCCTGCCCTTGTGCGTGTGTCCTGCTGCTGTCCAGCTGGGTCTACAGAAGCATGTGCACTCACACACGTGTACTGGCAGCTGCGTCCCTTATAATCTGCTCGCATGTGAGAAAACAATGCGAGTGTGCCTGCACACCCCCAGCCCTGTCCACCTCCCCCAGCCTGGTCCCCATCCCACCTGACCCCAGGCCTCCTAGAACTCCTCATGTCCCCAGGTGTCTGGCTGAGTGTGGTCACCACGCAACTCGCCCCCCTCAGGGCCTGAGAGGGAGGGATGACTCTCCTCATTGGAAGAGTGGCCTCAGGAACATCAAACAAGCTGTCTGACCTCAGACAGGCAGGACCCCGTCCTGTCCCCCATGCCGAGCCCCTGTTGCTGCCCAGTGCCTGTGAGTGGGAACCAGACAGAAAGAAGCAGATGCAGCCCCCCAGGGAGCCACCAGCAGCAGCGTCCCACCTCAGGAGGCTGCCCTCTCTGAGCCTGGCTGTCATGTCGTTTTAGCGCTGACACTGTGAATTCCCAATTCAGGTACCAGTGCAGGTAGAAAAAAGACCCTCGAGGCCCAAAGCAGCATGGGGAGCAAGGTGTGGCGGGGACAGAAGGGGAGAGCAGATGGACTAGGGAGGGGGTAAGGCTGGCCCTTCCCCCAGAGGCTGCACCCGCCAAACATAACGGTGCAATTCCACAGAGCCGGGGGAGGTGACCTCTTGGACAGGCCGGGGAGCAGACCGCCCCTGGCAAGGGGCCGCCCACGGGGTCAGGTGCACGTGTGCTTCCTGCACACGGCTCTGCCTGCCCGCAGCCGCTCCAGCTCTTCTCCTGTGCTCTGGATCTGGGGGCAAGAGCTGGGTCAGTGGGGAGAGCCCTGGAGAGCCTGCCGGCATGTCTGGTGAGGCAGTCACCCCTCATTCCTGCTGTCCGCTGAGAACTTGAGCCACTGCCCAGCTCAGCACTTTCCACACCCTGGCGCACGCTTGCCCCCTTTCCTCTGCACAAAGAGAAGCTGCAGAAACCATGCACACGCGTGACGGCCACTTGTGTCACCTGTTCTGCAGCCCAGGGTAGGCTGGGGCATGAAGGTCAACATTTGGCTCAAAAAGTCTGAAGCTGGGGGAGAAGAGGGAGGCTCCTCTCTCTTCTCACTTTTCAAGAGGAAGGAAGGAAGGGAAGGAGGGAGGGGGGGAAGAAAGAAAGAAAAAGGAAGGGAAATCCAGATACTTTTAGCCCTCTGGAAAAATAAATAAGGAGAGACTGCAGTGCCAGGTGGGGGCAGCGTGGGGAGGAGCGGGTATCTGAAGTCCTCATATCAGCACAGACCAGCTGTGCGCACTCACGGAAGATGCTCTTTTTGAAAAATAGACACTCTCAACACGCACGTAATGCCTTTAAGAAGATGCAATTTGTCTGCCGTGGGCCCATGGCAGGAAGTCACCGAGGCTGTTATCAGCACTTTCAAGACTTAACTCAGAATCAAAGGCTACAATTAATAAAGTCACCCCTCCAGGCGTGAAGGGGAGAGTTAAATATTCGAAACTGGTTGGACAAATGGCAGGGTGTTTTCAAATAAAATCCTCTCGTAGTTATCACAGGGTGCAGGCCTGATAGCCCCATCTAATTCAATTTCAGTGCGTGCCATGAAACGCGGTGCAGGGAAGGCGGCTGAGCAAGCAGCTCGTGCAGTGCTCCTCCTCCGGGGAGCAGGGCCCAGAGGAGCAGGGAACCAGGCAAGCGAGAGGCAGAGGATCCCAAAGGCTGGAGATTCCCCGGGGCAGAGCAGGTGGGGAGAGGGGTCCTAGGAGGGCGGCAGTGGGGGAGGGGTGGGGAAGGAGGGTGGGCTCCACCCCCCACACCTGGGAGTCTGCTTCAGCTCTGCCACTTGCCAGCTGGGGGGTCCCGGACAAGAGACTGCCTCTTGCTGGGCCTCAGGTGCTGACATGCGGAGTGGGGGTGGTGATGGTAACAGGCTCTCCGGGCTCTCCCCACTGACCCGGCTCCTGCCCCTGGATCCGGCATTCAGAAGTGAGAGAGCTGGGTGTGCTCCGGGGAGGCCTCAACTCTGGGCCCTGTTGAATATTTTTGCTTACCAGGGGGGTTCAACCTGGGGCCCAAGGGCCGCATGCAGCCCAGGATGGTTGTGAACGCAGCCCAACACAAAATCATAGATTTACTTAAAACACTGATATTTTTCTGTGATTAGGTGTAGCAATGTGTTTAATGTGTGGCCCAACACAACTCTTCTTCCAGGTGACCCAGAGATGCCAAAAGGTTGGACACCCCTGCCAGAGAAGGGGAATCAGGTTGTCAATCAGCTGACCTTAAACAGGGGCTGATCCTGGGTCCCTGTGAGATAGGATAGTGAGAAGCAAGGGAAATTCCTTGGGAAGTAGAACAGGGAAACAGGCAGACAGCTGGACACAGTGGCTGAGCAATTTACAGCCAGATACAAAAGGTCACCTCCCTGGAGATAACATCTAGCCCTCAGCTGTATGTCAGCTCCAGGCCCAGAAAAGCAGCAAAACCAGGTGGGCAACGCCAGAACCAACTGCGATGACCGAAGACCCCCTGCCCTGCCACTGACCAATCAGTGGAGACCGCGACCCTGAAAGAGCACACCTGGAGAAGTGATGAATATTCTACAACCGTCCTGAGACCTCCCCTAAGATTCCGTTCAGCCAGAGAGAGATAAAAGCCTCAAGACAAAGGACTCAGCTTGCTGTGCTCTCCTTCTGGGGAGCAGCCCTCGCTGTTCCCTTTACCTTCTTCTCCCCCACTTCTTTCTTCGCAGGTACACATCTCCTAAACTCTGGGCAGTGGCAGCCTGTCCCAGGCCGATCCCCTGGACCTGTCCCCAAGACCCCTCTTCTCTGACTTCCCAGTGAGCTCAGGCAGCCCAACCCGGGCTCTCCTGTCACTTTCTCCACGCTAAGCCCTTCTGTGTTTCACCGTCCCCAGCTTTAATAAACGTGCCCTCACAGCCACCTGGACTCACACTGTGAAATCTCTCCTACACGAAGTCAAGAGCCCACACACTCCAGCTGACTCTGGGCAGCCCTGCTCAGGGCCAGGCCCGTCTGGTGACATCTGGGTGGGCTCAGGGTAGTCAGAGGGTCCTAACACTGGGAGAGGGGCAGGAGGGCCAGAGTCAGGGTGACAGGGTAACACTCGAATGGCATCGCCATCCTGGATGATGGAAGGAAGGAGGGACCAAGGGCCAAGAAGCTGGAAAAGATGAGGGAGCGGGTTCTCCCCAGAGCCTCCAGGAGGAGCCAGCCCCTAGGCCCCTGATTTTAGCCCCGGGAGATGGTGCTGGAGCACCCCGCCCCCCTCCACCGCCCCGATTGAGAGCACACAGGTGTGCAGCTCCAGTCCTTTGCTGTAGCGACAGTTCCAGCGGCCACAGGACTCAGAGGCTCCACAGGGTTCTGCTGTGAGGGCTGGGCTGACACCAGCCCCGTGAGCAGTGTTCTCTGGGGAAGCTCACTGGAAGGGGAAAGACCAGTCGAGACAGTGACCCCCAGGCTTACAAACACTGGTCTGGACACCTCAAGGGTGTCTCAGTGAAGGTGCCCGGTTACAGAAGACCCTGCGCCCTCAGCTTTTGAGGACCAAGTGAGGGCTCTGAGGAGAAGGACGCACACCACCTCGTCCAGCAGGAGGACTCGTCCAGCCTGCGGTTTGCACAGCACGCTGCAGGCAGACCCCAGCCACACGGTGGGGCTGCCATGGTCCCTAAGAGTGTGTCTGTAGACGGTGGCCTGGGAGGTGAACTTTGGAAGCAAAGGTTCTATGGCTAAAGAAGACTTTAAAAACTCAGCTTGCCCTATGTCCCTTCCAGAAGTCCACCATACTCATCTGCACACTGAGGAGGGTTCTGACAGGTCCTGTGGGAAAGAAACTGGTTCCACTCAGTGGTGCCCAGGACTGCCACACTGGCTGACCACAGACGCCTCCTCCTTCCACGGCAGCTGCAAGCACCCCATGCCACGTCAGTGGGAGGCCGCCCCAGTGCCCACCCCACGCACCCTCCACTCACTAGCCATCTCCCTCAGGAGGCGCCCTGCTTGGAGCAGAGCAGCCAGTGGAGTGAGTAGGCCCACGAGGAAGCCATGTCTCCACACCCCAGAGTGACCGCAGGCCTGGCCACGTGGCCAACCTCTGACTCACCTGGCCTGCCGGGATGTGCCCGGGCCACCACCCAATCGCAGGCTCCCTCATTCCACCTTCGAATGTAGTCTGCTTCCCGCACAGGAAGGGGCCATTACTGCCTCCTGGGGAGGGAGAGGTGTTGCCCATTAGCTCTCTCTGCTCTGAGTCCCCAGGGCAACTCACGTCCTACTGGGCACTTGTCTGAACTCAGCCCCACCCAGCCTTTGGAGGGTGGCACTGCTGATGCACTGAGGCACCGAGACCATCACGGAGGTGGAGGGCCGGCCACGGGGTCGGAACACCTTGAGATGGCTGACCCAGGCGGCTGCCCTAGGTGTACTGATTGTACATCGTGTCCCGTTTTTTCTGTCCTAAGATGAAGAGCGGGAGAAACTCAGCTCAGAACTGGAGAACTCAGAGCTGGAGAACACAACTGCTCTTGTTGCTACAGGATGCAGACATGCTTCATGTGGAGCCACCGAGCACACCCTGACGCAGGTCACTGGGACTCCTGCTGCTGTCTGGGCATGACCTTTCTTAAACGCTGGTGCCCGTGAGCGTCCATGTGTGCATGGGGTTGGGGAGCCCAGTCCCTGGGCCCCAGAGGCGTGTCCCACTGCAGATGAGATGCAGATTCATTTCTGACAGGCCCTGCAGTGAGCATGTGGTTCCTAACCCCTGCTCAGGGAAGTGTCAGAGGGCAGAGCCCCAGCCCTGGCTGACGGAACACCCTGCTGGCTTCCGGAACACAGAGGCTGGTTCCTGAGGACAAACAGGGTGCTGCTGCTGCCGCATGAACTGCCCAGGGCTCGCCGAGGGCCCCTGGGAAATGGAGAAAACAAACTAGAGCAGCATGTCTCTAGCAGGAAGCTCCTCGGCCCATCCCTGCACTCGCACCTGAACACCACCCCTATGCATCAGCGCGGGCAAGTCTTGAGGGAAGAGCAGCGCCGACGCGTGAAGGACAACACAAGAGTGTGGGCAGGTTCCAAGTGTGTGAGCACAGGGAGAGTGAGGCGATGAGCCGCACCACGAGGAGGACTCTCTCCTCCTGGGAAGTCAGGGCTCAGGGTGCTGACGAGGGCCTGCTTCCTTTCACCTTCTGTTTCTCAGGCTGGGTGGAAGGTGCATGGATTTCCACCGCATCATCATTTGGACTTTAGAGCTATACACAGATGTCTCTGTCCACATGTGCCATCCCACACTGTAGAAATGAAGACTGCGCTGATCAAGCTGCAGCCTGCGCTGGGAGGCTGCTGGTTCCAAGGCGAGGCTATCAGGGGAGGGCTCTCCTGAATGTCCCATTCAGGGGCCAGCAGTGACATCAACATTCAGCTGGCCCTGGGCCTTTGCTGGGAGATGGGGGTCTACCCCTCTCCGAGACTGTTAGCTGTTAAGAAGACGAAGCCCCTTCCCCCAGAAGTGGGGCTGGGCCACGGATGGACCACACAGCATCCTTGGGGCCCTGGACTTGGAACTGCTGTTCTGTCTTCAACAGGGTTCCTTCTTGACTTGAGCCAGCTGCGCTGTTCCTGTCAATTGAAATCCTGAAGCCCCCGAAAGCCCCCAACCACAGGGTCTCCAAGTGCCTGCCCATGTGGGCCTGTCCCCGGGGAGTTTCTTGCCATCGTGGCCTTCCTTCTAGAGTTGTCTGAGTGACTCAGGGCCTTGTGGAGGCCCCAGCATTTTGTAAGAAGAATGGGACCAAAAGATAAGGGACCACTAGGGTGAAACTCTAACAGGACAACAAATGCCAGGGTGCATGCGGCTGGCTCACTCTGAAGGACCTGGGGTCATGGGCCTCAGGAGGCCTGCAGGCCTGGCTGGCTCAGGCACAGAGACCCAGAGTAGGTCTGGGGGTGTGGGGGTGCTGGGTGCTTCCATTGGCCAGCACTCCATGGGTGGGGGCTCAGTCCCTTCCTTCGTGGATACCGCCCCCCAGGAGGCCGTGGTGAGGGAGCTTTGGGGGGTAGGGGGACTGGACCTGGCTGTCAGGGAGGCTGGGAAATGTGCTGCATTTTTAGCTCCCAAGGGAGATGGCCATTGCCACCACACGCAGGGAGGGCCCCTAAACTCAGAAAAAGGGGCAAATGTGGCTGATTAGGCACATGACAATGGCCACTACATTTAGAGTAAAAACGCTGATGAAGAACATCAGAACTTTACAGAAGAAAGCCCAGAAGTGACTGCATTCAACTCCTAAATGTGCAGGAGGCTGAAGTGACCCACCCCCAGGGCCAATCAGTGGCACAGCAAGGGCAGGATGGAAGCCTGGCCCTCGTCGCCCCCCACTGACTCTCCCTCCTGACCAGGCACCTCTGGGGGAGCCGAAACAACAAACGGTCCAGAAGAGGGGCTTGGGCAGTTGCTGTTTCACACGCTGACACACCCTTCCTGGGCCAGGAAAGGCCACGGTGCTCCGGCCTTTCCAGGGAGAGGAGTGCATCGCAGGACATGGTGCTGGCGGGCAGCCCCGCCAGTCCCTGAGCGCCTAGGCCCCAGCCAATCCCGTAGGGCGGCTCTCGCGTCCCCTCACACCTGCTCCTACTAGACAGGGCCCCCTAGGAGGACAGTGGGCACCTCCCTTACGGAGCAGTGCTCCCAGGGGGAGAGGGGGCAT
The DNA here is from genome assembly GCA_039655065.1 of Glossophaga mutica. Classification (NCBI taxonomy): domain Eukaryota; kingdom Metazoa; phylum Chordata; class Mammalia; order Chiroptera; family Phyllostomidae; genus Glossophaga; species Glossophaga mutica. Next base: position 31,716,182 of record CM077315.1, read on the forward strand.
CTCCCCCATGGTTGGGCCCCCCAGGCTGAGCCCCCTTTACACTTTGCCCCAGGGGTGGCTGAGGGGACCCGGAGTGTCTCAGGGGGCCAGAGTTCCTGAGTGCAGCCCTGTCTGGGGAGGGAACATTCTGAATACCTGCCTTGTTTGGGAGCAGAAATGAGGGCAGCGCCGTTGTCAGATGTGAAGAAAACAAATGTGTTCTCTGCGACCCTCAGGTCCTTAAGAAGGTTCAGGATTTTCCCGACGCTGTCATCGATCTCCCGGACAGCATCCCCATACCTACAGGAAAGATGGAACGTTTGCCGGGTGCCCGAGGGCATCGGTGTAATCAGAGTAGTTAAATCATAACTTCAGGGACGGACAATGAATCGGACTGGCTGAATTCACAGAGGAGGAGGACAGTTCAAGTTCTCAGAGCTAATCTAGGAGAGAGCTGACCACACTACTGTAGAATTCCTCCCAGTAATCCTGGGCTGGTGGAAAGCTTCAGAGGTACAAATGCTTCTGTCTTTTTCTACAATTGACCATTAAAAACGTAACAGTATTGAATGCCGTGTCCCTGAAAGTAATCAAGCATGGCTGAAACCTCCCAAAGTGTGTGTGTGTGTGTGTGTGTGTGTGTGTGTGTGGCGGGGTGGTCTATTGTGGCAGACCCTTCTGCGTGGCGTGGGCCCAGCTCCCACTCGGGGATGCACAGGACCCATGCCCACAGATAAGTTCTCTTGTGGGTAATCAGATTTGCAATATACCTAGGCTGCTTTTGAGGCTTGCTTCTTGCTAAAACCCCCTCAACCAGCAAGCGCTAAACCTTGCAGGGACCATTGTAACGGGCTCAACCACTTTTGCCTTTTCATTTGCTAATATCCTTCTTCTGTGATGTGATGAGGGGCATTGGCTCCTTTTGTTGTTGTAACTGGGGATAGTGAGTGAGGACCATCTTGTAATGTGAGGAGAGATTAGAATAAAGGCCTGTCATGGCGGAGGCCTCGGCTTTTGCTCCCCTTGAGAGAAAAGCCACGCTGTCGCTGTCGTCCATTTTCCTCCACAGGACTCGGTAGTCCGTGTGGATGTTTTATTTCATCCATAATGATGTGGACACTGCTAGCTGGTGTCCCCGTCAGTCTGTGGCTCTACGGCCAAGGACTCACCGCCCTCGCTGACTGGTGCCCAGGAAAGGCTTGGAAGCATAAACAGGTGCATGTGTGGCGTCGATGGCCCAGTAGAGAAAGAAGGGGCGCTGAGCTGCCTGCTGCCTCTTAATGAAATCCAGAGCTTCCTGAGGAGAAGAACACACCGTGGGCCTCTGCCTGGAGGCCGAGCCTCCCCCGCCCCGGAGCCTGCCCAGCCGGGCTCCTATTACCTGTAAGTAGATCTGGGTCAGGTTGGCTTCTCCGGTTTTTGTATTAATTGGAAATTCTTCATAAAATCTGAATGAACAGACCCAGACAGAAAGTAGATTTCAGGTAAAGAAAAAGACTTCTCTATGCCTCTTCTCCATGATTTCATAGGCAAACTCACGAGCCTCATGTAAAGGAATGATGGAAACGTTCGATTACGAACGAATGAAACTGGACGCTCACACTGCTCCTGAGGTCACGGTCAAAGTGGGGGTGAGACTGGGCATCATCTGGGAGAAGGATGGGCAGCAACGTGAAAGGACAGAGACGCCAGTGAGAGAGAGGCAGGCAAGAGGCGGATCCCAGTCACTTAGGCCTGGGGTGACATCAACGGGCGTGGGTTTTCTTTCCGAGGCGATACAAATATCCCAAAATGGGTGATGGCTGCACGGCGCTGTGAATGCACCAGAAAGCACTGAACTATATACTTTAAATGGGCGAACTGTCCCGTGTGCAAATTCTCTTAATACAGCTACTATTAAAAAAGGCCCTGCCCTGGCTGGTGTAGCTCAGTGGATTGAGTGCGGGCCTGCGAACCAAAGGATCGCGGTTCGATTCCCAGTCAGGGCACATGCCTGGGTTGCAGGCCAGTTCCCAGTAGGGGACACACAAGAGACAACCATACATTGATATTTCTCTCCCTCTCTCTCTTTCCTACCCTTCTCCTCTAAAGATAAATAAATAAATAAATAAAAACACACTTCTCTTTAAAAAAATTAAAAAAAATAAAATAAAATAAAAAAGGCCCTGACCAACGTGGCTCAGCTGATGGGGTGTCCTCCTGCAAAGTGAAAGGTCACCAGTTAGGTTCCGGTCAGGGCACATGGCTGGGTTACAGGTCCGGTCCCCAGTTGGGGTGCACATGAGAGGCAAACAATAGATATTTCTCTCACACCAATGTTTCTCTCCCTCTCTCTCCCTCCCTTCCCCTCTCTCTCTAAAACTAAATAAATAAAATCTTTAAAAAATAAAGAAAAAGGCAACAAACGGACCTAGTGTCTTGGTCCACTGATATATAATGAGGTCCAACCAAGAATTAATGATGAAAAAGGAAGAAACAAAGATGAAGCCAAGCAAGACTCATGAAAGACCAGGATCCTGCCTCACATGGCTGTGCTTGGGCACCCCACTGCCGGGGACCCCACTACTGGGCTGCGGGTAAGACCAGGGCCGTCCTGGGGCCACCTAGCCTTCAGGTGGTGATTCACTCTCAGCAGGTTCAGGAGGAGGCTTCATCCCGTCAGGTCCTCTGTGATGATGCCGATGTCCTCAACACCTAGCCTGCAGCTGACACGTGGACTTCGTGAAGGCAGAAGGCAGAGGGCCTTTGAGGCTGGGGCCCAGGACCCGCCAATGGGCTGCATGGACCTGCACCCGGCAACCGTGTGAATGGCTACCGTGTGGACACACCTTGTTCTGGAGAGCATTTTTGGCTCTCATATTTTCTTTCTCGTTCTCTTTTTCTCTCTCTCTTTCTCCTTCTCTCTCTGTCCTAAATTATTTATTAGGTAAGAATTTTACAAACCATAGAAAGCTTGTATTTTCTAAAAAGGTGAGAGATTCCCCTAGGTGTGGCTGAGCAGTACCTAGGCCACAAATCCTAGAAGGTTCTGGGCAGGGCAACCAGCTGCCGAAGCAGGGCCCAGCATACCGGGACACCAGTGCTGCTGGGACGGTGCTTCCGGAAACTCCGTCCGGCTTCCGGGCAGCCACAGGGCAAGGCTGCTGGGTTCGGCACGAAGGGTGAGAAGGGAAGGGACTGTTACCTGCCGACCATCTCCCAGTCCCGGTACACAGGGATGTTGGGCCTGGCCCTGTTGTCATAAGGTCCAAAGTGACAGTTGGGGGATCCAAACCACTCATCAAATCCATGCTTCAGGGGGTGGAACTGAGGCCTGTGGCCCAGATGCCTAGGAACAGGAATCCAGGACAGTTCAGGAAGCCCCGCATGGGGACACCCTAAAGTTTCGAGCAGCAACACACCATTACCTTCACAGAGCATTCAATGAAGTGAACATTTCCCCAGCACCCGAAGCGTGCTAAGCCCAGCACAGAAAGACCTTGCCCTCAAGGTGATGTCAGGACCACCTGGCCTCCCCCAGCGAACTCTGCCAGGTTGACAGCTAAGGGTCAGGCTGCAGCAGGGCCAGGACGGGCTGCTGCTGCTCGCCAGCTCAGTGCCCAGGCCAGGAATGAGGATGGGCATGACCCGAAGACAACACAGCAATGTGTCTACAGGGTGACAACTGCCAACTGCTCAGAAACCCAGGTGCCTGCTTGGAATGGAGTGGCCGACTGCAAGCACCTGCCACACGCTGTGGGTGCCATGCAAGGTCGAGAGCGCTTCTTGCTGGGTCGTGCCCTGCTCTCCCCTCCTCCCATGCCCCTTACCCTTGGGGGCACCTAACATTGGGTCCTCTCGCCAATGAGAGGTGCTGACATGCTCCCATCCAAATCGGGTTCCGGTGGTTGTTGAGCACGGCCCCACTTGTTCTTTGGAACAGGGCTCATAACGGTAGCTCTGGAGCACAGTGGTTCTGGGTTCCGGCCCTGCAGGGGGAGCCAACGCCACCCTGCGGAATGGATGGGTTTCCTAGGTTTTTGTTTGCAGAAAGCCTCTCGCAGAGACGTGTTTGGAAAGCTGCATCCTGGAGCAGAGGGTCTTGTTTCTCTGCTGCACTGGGGCAGGTCCCATCGTGACCACTCACAGGCCCTGCAGCGGGTCACTCAAGTCCCACGTCCCCGTGAGCTCACTGCACCACTCAGTCACTTGGTCAGAGAGATCACCATGTGCGGCAGTGAAGGAGGCCGGCCCAACGCAGGCCAGAACTGAGCCAGCCAGCCAGCCTGAGTCTGGGCGATGGTAAGTGCGTCTCTTGGGGCCCCAGTTTCCCACTGCTGGTTCCAAAATGCTCTGCCTCCACTCGGCTGCCTGGTGCCCACCTTGGGCCTCTGCAGTCTCTCTGCCGGGTGCATGTCGGCTCTGCAGTGACCTCTGTGCTTTGTGCTTCCTGTTTATGACTTGTGTCTTCTCCGGGCTGCTGCCACATGCCCAGTCATTTCCAAGTGCCTCACTCTAGCACTAGCTGTGTGTGACTCTCTTTTGTTTCTATGTCCATTAGCTCGAACGGCCTTTGCTTAGCAGAAACACCACCTGAGGTCCTATTTACGCTAAGCTGTCAATTCCAAGTGCTTATTTCAAAAGAGCGGCAGGGCCAGCCCTACCCAAAGGCAAGCTGGGTCTGCATTGAATTGCAGCCTGCTGGGGCTCAGGGCAGATGGAGCCCTGATGGAGCTCTCTACACGACACCAGATTCCATTCACCCCGGGCCTTGGTCAGGCTGAGGAAACCCAGATCCATGGTGCTGGGACCCAGAGGCAGGATGTCAGGGCAGTCCCAACCATGCCAGCCAACATCCCCCGACTATGGACAGACCCCCACTGAGACTGGGAACTCCGCTGGGCCTCCCAGATCCCATCCTGACACTGGCCCACCCACCAGCACTGTGTCCACCTTCTCTAGTTCACCCAGAGCTACTTCTCTGCGCCCTGCCCAACTCTCTTTGGTGTCTGTGCTCACCTCTCCTCTTGGAGATACACTTCCATTCCAGCTCTGGCTACTCACGTCAATGACTGAGTGGGAGGCTACCAGACCCAGGGCAGAGCTGCCAGGCTGGGCACTGAGTGCTGGTCACTGGGGGCTCTCCCTTCTGCCAGCACAGCCCTGACACGGCCCTGGCAGGCCTCACAGCCGGCCTCTGCCAGTCTCCCTGGGCCTTCCTGGTAATGCTTTGCACCGTGCAGGCAACAAGGGCTCCCCCAGCCCAAGGCGCCTCTACCAGCTCTGCTGTGCAGCCACCACCTCCTCTGAGCTCATCTGCTTGGCAGGCAGCTCTCAGCTTGTCTCAGGAGGGAGAAAGCGTTCATTAGGCAGCCTCAAGATCACCAGGATTTTCTGATGGTTATTCTCCCAGTCTCTGTAGCTCGCCCATCCCTGTGACGATCAACGTTAGAAGAGGAACAACTGCCAAGGGGCACAGACAAGGCATTCATCCTTGAGAAAGCAATACTCCTGAGTGCCAGAGTGATTAAGGGAAGAGGGTTTACAGTGTGCTGAAAATCATGGAAGGCTTCCTGTAGGAAGTGGACCTGCTATTTCCCAAAGGCCTCAACACCCAGAAAAGAAAAGAGGACGTCTGACTTTTACAACAATCCACTTAGACATTCTCAGGGAGTAAGAGACAGAAACCACTTAACCTGCTTCAAACAGTGTAAACACCATGTGTGGTAACGTGAGCTTCTTCAGTCGTGATCATTTAATGTCAGTGACTCTGTACTGCATGACCATGTGACGATTCTCTACCTCCTGTTTGCTGCTGCTGCTTTTTTGCTTCTCAATGTTTTTCATTCCAGGATTTTAAAAACTATTATCTAATACTTCTGAATGCCACAGAAACACCTCTGTAACCACAGCAGTCTCAACATGGCTTCTTCTGGGCATCCCTAGTCACGGGACTTCTGTTCAGCCAGACCTCAGGTGGTTCTCAATGATGGCTGTTCTGTAGCTCAGCTGTAATGTGTCATGGTCGTGGGAGGAGGTGAGCATGCTGACCTACTCTGCCACCCTGACCACTGGTTGCTTCTGCATTTCACCACCGGACAGAGCCCTTGTGCTTGCTGACGGAGTGCGTCATCCATGGCAGTACCGAGGGTGTCACGGTGTGGCTCCTTTAGTGACGCTGTGGCAGCAGGCAGCACAGGGGGCAGATGGAGAGAAGGGGCAGGTGGCTGGGGTGTGCAATATTTGAGAACGATGGGCTCCTTGCCCACACTCCAGTCTGGAGGCGGGAAGCCCTGGTGGCTTGGCCGCCCCTTAAGCATTCTAAAGGAATGCTTAAAGCATCTAAACGGACCTGGAATCCAAAGACATTATTTCCCACCCAGGAGGTTTCCTTGTTTGGAAATGTTTAGCAATGGCCCTGTGTGAATGCGCCCAGCCGGGCAGGTGTTGGGACTTACCACTTGCCAACGATCTTGCTGACGTAGCCGGCCTGCTTCAGCAGCTTGGGCAGGAGGACCTCGGTGTCCGGGATGCCACCCACGATCTCCTGCGGCGTGTAGGCTGGAAGAGCACCACAACGCGTGAACCACCCACCACACTCACGGAGCAGGCTGTGCTGCAGAAGGTAATGGATTTGAACACTGGCCTTTCGGAGTCAATGGGAAAAGTCCCGGTGAGGAGCTGACACTGCCACGTGGTACTTTTAGGGTCTTCCAGGCACCTCCCCAGAGTCAGCACAGTACTGGGTAGGGATGGACAGGGCAGACTGAACCCCCTTACCCCAGAGGAGCTGGGACTATCAGGCAGAGTCCTTGGCCCTACCCCTCTGCTGATTTGCCCAGAGGTCTTCGGAAAATGCCATCTGATGCCACAAGGATCCCACTCACGCTGGGCTCCCCTCTGCTTTCTGCGCTGTTTCTCCAAGGGCTGCGCCCTGCTAACTTCCCAGTGCTCGGCTTCCTCCGGCAGCAGCCCCTTGCAGGGGAGTAGCCTGCCCAGCTCACAGGCTGTGCTGGGAAGCCCCGGGACAGGACACGGCAGGGAAGGACCAGTGCGCAGTGCTCATCGGCCTTGGCCACCCTCCTCAAAGCAGGAGGCAGGAGGGAGCTCTGCCTGGAGTCCCTAAGACCTTGCATTAACCACACCTTCCTTTCTACTTGCCTAAAATGCATAATCTTTGATGAAAGTGCTGCAACCTGTTTTATCCCAAAGCCCTTGACTATGGGTAATAAGTGCTGTCCCGGAGAAGGAAGGCCCCATGTGAGAACGGGGGACAAACACACCCCCTGGCCCCTCCGGTCCTCAGCCTCCCAGACGTTCAGTGCAGCCCAGTGCACACACACCGTTCCTGGCCTGCCCGTTGGTGGTGTAGAAGCCATTGCGGATGGGCAGACGTCCGGTGAGCAGGGCCGCCCTGGCTGCATGGAGGTGAAAGAAACAAAGACAGTGAGGACACATGGTATGTCAGGCGGCTCTGCAGAGCTCCCAAGTCCCGAGCCTCCGAATTGGGTGGGCAGGCCATCACAGCACTGACTGGCTCAGGGGGGCCACTGGGGAGCTCTGGCCAGGCCCTGCAGCTCAGCATGGTCCAGCCGCCCTGTCACTCTCTCCAGCTCCCAGGACACCGAGCAGTGGGGCCCACATGGTCCCTCAAGTGCCCCTCCCCCCCAGCATTCATTCTGTTCCTCAAGATTAGCATTTCTGTAGAAGCCCCTCAGCAGCAGTGGTTCTTGGGGGTGGTGGGGGGTGAGGAGGAATAGGCTGCCACACCCCTGTGACCCTGACCTCCCTCCCCACGGTAGAGAACCACTTCCTAGTCAAGTGCTTCTGAATAAGCCACAGCACTTAGCACCTGGAAATCAGCACCACCACATACAGCGACTTTGGCCTCAAAGATCCTCAAAGACACTGAGGGGATAAGCCCTCAGTGTCCTAAGGCCCCACTCCCACACAGCATGGAGCCCGGGACTCAGTGTGCCAGGGGCCAGTGGAAAAGTGGAACATGCCTGCCTGACCTCCTGGCCCTCGGAGGAAATGCGGTGAAGCTGCCACCTTTGTTGGGGCTGTCTGTTCCTCCTGCCACCCCCACAATGGCCCCATGCCTGGTCACCATGTCTGCTCTCCCCTGCGCTATCCCTCACTTACATGGTGAGCACAGGGGGTTGGCCGTGTAGAAGTTCGGGAAAAGCATGCCCTCGGCGGCCATCCGGTCCAAATTCGGGGTCTCTCTGGAAGGCTCTCCATATATGCCCAGGTCACCCCACCCCATCTGCAGGAAAAAGCATGGACAGGTGGGCTGAATCTCCTTCTACCTTTGGGGTCTGGGCCCCAGAGCTCCCTCACAACCCAATGCCTGGCCTGGGCACAGAAAGCATGGGCAATGGCTGAGCTTTGGGGCTCAGCTCCACCCTGGCCTTGGTGTGGAGAAGCCCTTGTAAGTCTGTTGCGTAGGCTGAGATTTAACTTCTCCCCACAAAGCTCAATGGAGTGTGGCCATGTGACCCGGCTGTTCCACCCCTGAAACGTACACCACACAAAACTACATGTGTGTCTACAGCAGTACGGTTTGGGATGGCCCGGAGGGGACACCCCAGTGTCCACTAAGTGGGCAATAAATAAACACAACATGGTCTATCCAACTGGCATGGGGTTGAATAGCAGCCCCCCAAATTTATGTCCACTTGGAACCTGTGAATGAGATCCTGCAAGGAAGTTTAGATGTTACTAGCTGAGGTGAGGCCACACCTGGGTGGAGTGGGCTTCAAGCCCAGTGACCAGGGTCCTTACAGGAGGAGGAGAGACACAGACACACGGGAAGACAGCAGAGGCGGAGACTGGGGTGCGGTATCTACAAGCCAAGGAGGAGAGGCAGGGGGAGCTGCCTTTGGAGTCTCAGGAGAAACCAGCTCTGCCAAAATCTTGCTTTCAGACTCTGGCCTCCAGAGCTGGGAAAGAAAAGTTTTCTGTTGTTTCAAGGCACCACATTTGTGGTAATTTGGTATGCCCCAGGAAATGAATGCATGCACTACGGAGAATTACTACAGCCTGGATGAACTGTGACAAGGTCCCTCCAGGCTGGGTCTCCTTAGATGTCCCCTGAGCACAAGCCCCCGGGGTGTCACTTCCACAGCGGCTAACTGCTGTCCCTTCTTCTCCTGGACGAGGAGGGGCAGGGGTGGTAAGAGCTCCAGCTGTGGAACAGGACCCAGAGAGCCAAGGTCGTTCCAGCCTCCAGCCTCCCCTGACGGAGAGACACGTATCTCCCTCCTGACAAGGTGTCTGAGCACCAGACCGGCAGTGACCCTTGGACCCAGTGATTCCATTCCCGGTGTCTCTACAACACAGGCCAAAACGTGTCTGCGAGTGAATGTACAGACGACGTCCATAGCAGCACGCTCCCAGGTGCCAAAAGGTACAGATGACCGAGTGTCAGCTGAGGACGGGTAAACACAATGTATCCGTCCAAACGCTGGAATACTACTCAGCCATAAAAAAGAAGTGAAGTTCTGGGTTGACCAAAAAGCCCATTTAGGCTCCCCCGCCCCAGTAAAAATAAAAGATGTATTTTTAATTGTCATCAATAACTTTATTGATTTGGATATTTTGAGTATGCTGGCTATCTCCCACATGGTATGATGTTGCCTGTTCTCAATTAATGTCTCGATTTGATTGCTATCAACTTCACCTGGTCTACCTGACCATGGAGCATCGTGCAGTGAGAAGTCTCCAGCACAAAACTCTGCAAACTATTTCTGACACATTCGATCAGTCACAGTACCTTCTCCATACACTGCACGTCTTTTTTTGCATTCTTGCCTTTCTTGAAATCATAAAGCATAATATGCTGAAAACAGTGACTATTTCCTTCCATCTTCAATGTTACAATGGCTACACAAAAATTCACCAATTTTGACTTTTTTAAAATGCACACTGATATGACAGCTGTCACAAAACAATCTAACAAAATTGTTTCAAATGACATAAAAGTCAACTAAAAACTACTAGAGCCATCTTACAGAAAAAATCCAAATGAACTTTTAGGCCATCTCAATACTAACATGTTACGACATGGACGGACCTTGAAAGCATGCTGCTTTGTGAGAGAAGCCAATCACGAAAGGACAAACATTGTATGATTCCATTTGTATTAAAATGTCCAGAACAGGCCAAGCACAGAGACAGAAAGCAGACCACAAACTGCCAGGAGCAACGGGAGAACAGGCAGTGACCACTAGTGGGGATGGAGCTTCTTTTTGGGGCGATGAGAATGACCTGAAGTTGACTATGGTGATGATTTCACAAGGCTGTGACTACTCTACAAATCACTGAATTGTACACTTTCTTTTTCAAAAGACTTTATTTACCTATTTTTAGAGAGAGGGGAAGAGAGGGAGAGAAACATCATTGCCTCTCTCACGTGCCTCAACTGGGGACCAAACCCACAACCTAGGCATGTGCCCTGACCAGGAATCGAACCGGCAACCTTTCACTTTGCAGTACAATGCCCAGCAGAGCCATGCAAGAGACAAGAGTTGTGCACTTTAACTGGGTGAACTGCACTTACTGTGAACCATATCTCAAAAGAGCAGTGAGGAAAGTGCAGGCACCTGGTTTCTGCTGAAGTCTGTAAGACCCTGGGGCTGCCCCAGCTCACCAGGGGCCTTTTACAGCTCTTCTCATTCACTGGGCTCTGGTGAGTCAGCCAAGAAGTCTCAGGCCTGCATGCAAGAATAAGGATCCGCACTGCTTGCCTAAGACTGGACACAGCAGTGTGCTGACCTGGAAAACTCCGAAAAACGCTGGGCTGACTCTGCAGATGTTTTGGAGAGTCGGGTCCAGTGATCTCATCAAGGGATCTGGCAACTCTGGGTCGCACGTGGGTGGCTGCATGCACGGATTTGTCCGGGATGGCCCCAGCTAGTCTGCTCTCTGACCGAAACTGTTAATGTCCCTTCTCTGCACTAACGGGTATACAACCGCCCTCCCCGTAAGGGTGAGCGCAGGAGGGTGACACTGCCTCTGGTGACGTCAGGCCTCCAGGCTTCTCCCAGGCACCACCATCTCCAGTTGTCCTCGTCTCCTAGCTGTAGGCTGGCCGTGACACGCAGGGTCTAAGCGCCCACCCAGAGCCTTTGTCTTCGGACTGTGCTGTCTGCTCTCAAAGGCCCTTATGGTTGTAGGGCCCTGGTTTGGGCCCTTGCAGCTTCGGATTTCTTTGGAGATGGTTTATTTTGAAGGCACTGAAATGGCTTTTCCATTTGGTAACAAGAGGAGCAGAAATAAAAATGTGCCTGGAGAGAAGGACGGCCAACAGAAGAAAGGAAGGTGGGGTACTCTCGGGGACAAGGGATAATGTGCCTGCGTTCCCGAGGCCCCGCAGCAAGTTTGCATGTCCAGGGACAGAGCCTACATTCCCGAGCTGGGACTGTGGGGTGCGGGGAGGGCAGGAAAGCATCCTCAGTAGCGTCTGCTGACTTAGCAAGAGCCCCAGCACAGGCTGAGATGGCACAGTTTGTATGAGGCCTGCCCTGGAGAAGGCACCCAGGCTGCATGCTCAAGGGTCCTTCTTGTCCCCACCCCGATGCCACCTCGTGTGTGATGTGTCCTCACAGGCACAAGTGAGCTGCTGTCCCTCTAGGGGATGGAGGAACAGAGGCAGAGGGGCTGGTCATATGGCACCCTTTGCCTGGAGCCCACCGACGTTCCAGCCTCCCAGGAGGAAGGCAGGTCCTCAGTATCAATCACGTTTGCATAAACAATGTAAGCACAGGGAGCCCTTCTTATTGAGGAATGGCGGAACACTCCCCAAGTCTCAGGTCCCGGACACCAGCCAAGGGCCAACCTACTTACAGGTAGGCCTTTCTGCGTCCAGCAGTCACTGGCCCACTGTGCTGACTTTTGTCTGCTCAACACCATTCTATTATTACTTGTTAATTAGCTTTCTAAGCTACAAAAATAGGAATTTTAACATCCACTTGGCAATTATTAGGGAATGAATGAAATTATCTCACATGCAGTGTTTAGTATCTTTTTGCCTCTCCAACAGGACTACCCACATTCACAGGGAACAAAAGCCAGCTGGGTCTCCAGACTTAATCCTCTTCTTGCCTTCCACCTTCCTTTCGCCAAGAATCTTAACACTTTGGGGCAATGCAGGCATCACTCACCGCTGGCCACAAGGGACTGTTATAAAGACACATGTGACTGAAGCACTTCCCAGGGTCCGCCGACTGGCTCTGGAGGCTCAGGTTGGGGGCACCTGCTTGAGGGGCCCACACTGGTCACATCTGAGCTGGCCTCCATGCAGCTTGACTTTAACTTCCTCAGCAGTCAGGGCGGCCCTTCTTAGTGCTGTTCTACAAACAAGGGACCCAGACACAAAGAGAGCCAGGTCCCTGGCCGCAGGAGTGGTGCTGGACCCAGCTGGGCTGAGATGCCCCGGGAGGAGCTCTGTCCTCACTGACCCCAGCCTCATCAGCCTTGGAGAACAGAGCTGAGTCAGGTTCACCAAAGAAACGGTTTTCAACATCTAAACTCAGTCAATGCATGTCTACCGGGGTCTGTCCCGGATCTGAGGGCGCGCTGGGGAATGAGGAGGCAGATGCTATCCCTACCCCCACCAGGAGTGCCCTCTGGATGAAAGGGTCTGCACTGCTGACCCGTCCTGCTCCCTGACTGGCTCTCTGAGGGTGGCACAGGGCATTGGCCAGAGCCCTGGCTGCATAGGCCAGCAGACCCCTCCCTAGCCAGTGAGGCTGGGTCAGGGGTGCAGACTGAGTCTTCATGGCAGCTTGCCCTCCCTGCTGACCATAAGGACAGGTGAGGACGCAGTGAGGGGCTTCTGGATGCTGCTACCAGAAGTCACAGCTGCTCCAGCCTATCTAGTCAGGAGAGCTGGTCTTCCTATTTTGCTTAAGGCACTCTGCATGCATTTTCCGTTATTTGCCTGGCTTATTCACATTTGCTGACTGGGACAAAGGTCTTCTCGACTTCTTTGGTTTCAGCTGCCAGAAAACCTCAAAGCCACAAGAAGGAACCTGTACCAGAGAGGCCTGGCACTAGGGCTTCTGGTCACTGTTCTGGTTCCTGTGACCCCACCCTGGCACACTCAAGCAGGGAGGTGCCCCGCGTCAGTGCCCTTGAGTGAAAACACTCCCAGTGCTGGTCATGCTCCACCGCTCAGAACCTCCAGGGCCGAAAATGACAGAAATCCACAGGAGCTACCTGGGTCAGTTTGCACTTTCTAGTAGCCTCACTGTATTGCACTTTGCACTCTTGCTTCACAGGTGTTTCATGCTTTTTTTTTTTTAAACAAACTGAAAGTAAGACTCTCTACCAGCAGGAAGATCACAACTTGCTTTATTGTGATAGTCTCTTTACTGCAATACTTGCTCCATTGCCATGGTGGAAGCAGACCTGCAGAGTCTCTGAAGTATGTGTGTATATCAAAAATATAATTTTAACAAGCCTTCAATAAACTGGAGAGCACATGACTTGCCTCACACACCCACTGCCACCCTGGAGAGAAGGGGAAGGGGCAGAAATGTGAAAGAGCACTCAGCTGGAGTCCCGCCATCCGAAAGAGACTGCTTGAACAAGCCTTGGCAGGGACTCCAACTTAGAGAAGACTAATACTGAAACGAAAAGCAAGCACTTCCAAGACTAAAGTGTTAGGAAGCGGTTTCCCTACTGATTAGTAGCATGAGACTGGCCGAGGGGCTGTAGGGCCTGCTTTAGAAGCAGTCATCACCTGGATGTGTTTATAAGACTAAAAAGAAGCAGGTCCAGCCATACCTGTTGTGGCTCAGTGGTTGAGTGCCAGCCTGGGAATCAAAGGGTGGCTGGTTCAATTCCCAGTCCCCAGTAGGGGGCGTGCAAAAGGCAACCACACACTGGTGTTTCTCTCCCTCTCTTTCCCTCTCCCTTCCCCTCTCTAAAAAAATAAAGTAAATAAAATCTTTAAAAACTAAAAAGAAGCAGGCCCAGTGTTATCTCTGGGTGGTGGAACTGTGGATGGGTTTCCATGATCTTTGCAAGCTCATCTGAATGTTAAATTTTTATAATCAAAATCATTATTGTAATAAAAATTATTGAGATTTTTTTAAACATTCTTTTTCTTGTACTGAGTCTTCTTCAAAATCCGAGGGTAGTTCACAAACTCAGCACCTCTCAATTCCAACCATCGAGGACTGTCCAACAGCCACGTGAGGCTCCTGGCCTTGGTCCAAAGGCTCCTGTGAGCACTTTGCTGGCCTTTTGAGGAACTCTGAGCTGTATTTATTCACATTCCTGACGCCAGCTATGTGGGGGATTTCCACACCAGCCACTTCTCCAACGCCCCGGGCACCAGCTGCCGAGTCCAACAATTCAGTTCAGTCCTGAAACTATCTACCTGGATGTAGCCTTAGGCCCCACAGGTCAGGGCTCGGTCCCCCAAGACTGCCCCCCTTCAACTAGCCCCAGTCTCCTGAACTTCTGACCAATCTACTACAGTTGTGGGTACAGACCTGCTCAAGTTCCAAAATTTGCTAGAACAGCTCAGAGAATTCAAGAAAATGTTGTATTTGCTATAATGACTTCATTATAAAGGACACACCTCAGGAAGAGGTGCCAAGGTATGGGGAAGAGGCAAGGAGCTCCCCACCCTCTCCTGCTGCCCTCCCAGTTCCTCCACGTGTTCCTGTAGTTTAGGTTACCCCGCCCCCGCCCCCAGCATCTCATTACACAGGCACCGTTGATTGAATCATCATCAACCTCTGGTGAGGGCACACAATCTCCAGCCACTCAGGAGGTCAGGGCTGCGCTGAAAGCTTCAACCCTCTAATCACACCTTGGTCTTCTGAGGACCTCTTCCTGAAGCTACCAAGGGCTCCGGCCATCTCATTAGCACACCACAGACGCCGCTGTCATGCCAAGGGTTTTAGGAGCTGTATGCCAGGACACTGTCTTATATCATACCACAGGACCTGACATCACAGCCTGCCTTCTGCCCTGCCTCCTGCCCTGCCTCTGTCCTCACATCACCGTGAGGAGAACTGGACGGAACGGAGACAAGGCCCAATGAGCTTCAGTCACTTCTCCAGGCTTAGGGGAGTAGGATCCACCCACCCAGGTTTTCTGCATCCTCACTGTACCATGAAGCCTCATGCTGACTGTTTTCAGAATTTGCATTTCACACACTGCTTCTTTGGGAAAGGAGCACAGGGGATAAAGTTGCAAAGGGACAACTGAACGACAGCTCCCTGACAGCAATCCTGCTATCTTCCTACTCTCCAAAGGGATGGCCCACAAGTGTGACTCTATGCCTGGGGCTGAACACGTACACCTAACGGACATTCTTCCTGCTTCACCTAAAGATCAGACCTTTCACTAGAATTCTCAACAGGGCCTGAGCAGCCTGCCCAGGTAAGCAGGGGCAGGGGCAAGGGAATCGGCTTTCTAGGTACGCAGCGCCTGGCTCTTAGTGGGCTTCTCACCCCGCTTCCTTGCCCCCCTCCCCCACTGGGTGGGAGGGCTGGGGTGAGCACGCGCTGCTACGGAGCTGGTCCTCACCTGGCCCGGGTGGCAGCTGGTCTGGGCTGCCCTTCCACCCTTCTAGAGCAAAAGGGGCAAGAAAGGAAACAATGAAGAGGGATCTTCTCCCAGCCTGGACACGATTACCTCGCTTCAGTTTCACCTGCCTATTATGAGGCTGCAGCTCGCAGGGCCAGGCGTTACCCCTACACGGGCCGACGCGTCCATGGCCGCTCTCCCAACAGGACTCCTCCAACCCACAATCCACCCTCCGCGGCCTTTCCCCACCCATGGTCGTCCCAACCCACCGCCCCGTGCGCAGCGTTCCCCGGGAGCCCGGCCCGCACTCACGTCGTCCATGAGCAGGAGCAGGATATTGGGTGACTGCGGGGTGCCCCTTGCCCCCAGTCCCGCCACACTCAGCACCAGCAGCACCCACCACCTCATCGCCGCAGCAACCGCCGCCATGGCAACCACGCCGGGCTCAGCCGAGCCAGGGCGAGCTGCTGGGGCAGGGCTGGCCACCTGCCCGCTGGGCGGCGGGACTGGGCGGAGCCGGCCGAATGATAGAGGGCGGGGCCTTGGGGCCTCGTGACCGGCCGGGGAATCACGTGACGTTGCCGGCCCGGCCTCCCAAGATGGCGGTTTGCGTGGCTGTGATCGCTAAGGAGGTGCGTACGCTAGCGGGTGGTCGGCGCTGCGGTGCTTCGGCGCTCGCCGGGACCCCTCCCTGGGTCGCGCTCTCGCTCCCCGCCTTTCCACTTCCCCCTGTTCCGAGGGCCCTGGAGGGATGGCCGGTCGGCTTCCCGGAGCCCACAGCGTTGGGGCGATTCCGGGGAGGCGCCGTCCACGCCCACTTCTGTAGCTGCGGAAGCGTCAACCCTCGTCGCCCACGAGCCCGGACCTCCTCTCCCTTCCGGGTCTCGGGCCCTTGCCCTCCCTGCCCCCCCACTGGTCTTGCACCAGTCACCTGCCAACTTCATCCTGCTCCACCGCTCACGCCAGCCTGCCAGGCCATCCCCCACTCGGTCAACTGACTCAACACACATCATTCACAGTGCTACTTAAAAACAGATCAGATCGTCTCATGCACCCGCCTAAAATTTCTCCAGTGGCTTTTCATTGCCTTAGACATATGTCTGAATAACCTGGTCGCCTCGCCCTCCTCCCCCATACCACTAACACCCTCCACTTCAACCCAGTGGAATCACTTGCAGCACCCTGACAGGATCTGCTTTCTCACCTCCAGCCTTTGCACCTGGAACTCCTCTCCTGGTAACCCCTTTTCTCCATCTTCCATCTCCTTCACTGGCCACTACAGATTTCATTTCCTCTAGAAAGCCGTTTCTGAATCCTGACACTGCTGGGTAGCTGTCCGCATGCTCCTGTTACTATATCCTTTTGTGTTCTCTGCATCAGGCTTATGAGGCGTGTCACCTTGAAGCTCCTCATCGCCGGCTTCCTTCTTAGCCGGTGCTATACAACACATTATTTATTTGGTGGCAGATTTGTTGACTCTACCAGATGTGAGCCCTGTTAGCACAGGGGCAGTGTAGTGTTCACCGTATCTGGCCAGCCGCAGGCGAGGGGCAGAAGCAGTGAATTGTGACATGAGGGATCCTGGGGAAGATGCTGTTAACTCTGGGTTACGATGGTCAGAAATGGATATGCAGAGAGGGAGGGAGGTTTGAGCCAAGCCCTGAAGGGTTTAAGTGAGAGGGCATGCTAGCACCTCTGCTAAGGGGCTGAGATTGCAGGAAACTTCACCTTGTCAGGAAACAGCCAGTATTGCAGGGCCAGGAGGAGAGCATGTGCTGGGGCCCCACACATAAGGTGAGTGACTGACCAGGTGGCATGGTTAGTTGTCTGGCTGTGCTCAAACCCATTTTTGTGAACCATCTTTTCCCCTGCCCACCCTGTTGGTGCCCCTGTGTAGACCATACGTAAACCTTCCCTGAAGGCAGTGCGTTTCTGTGGCTACTTGGCACTTGGCTGGTCCTCCACCCTGAGTGCTCTGGCCTCGTTTTCACAATTGGTGCACACAGGGTGGATTCTCATCACTTCAGTTGCTGTCATCCTCTCTTGCAGAATTACCCTCTTTACATCCGCAGTGTCCCCACGGAGAACGAGCTGAAGTTCCACTACATGGTGCACACGTCCCTGGACGTGGTGGATGAGAAGATCTCCGCAATGGGGAAGGCCCTGGTGGACCAGAGGGAGCTCTACCTGGGCCTGCTGTACCCCACAGAGGACTACAAGGTGTATCCTTCACGCCCAGCAGGGGCCTGTTGGCGGGCCTCTCCCCGCAGGGTTCAAATCCAGGGTCTACACCTGCAGTTGTGTGGTGTACTATGTAGGATCAGATAACCTTGAAAGGCATTTTGAACCGCCAGTTGAAAAAAGAAGGTGAGAGCTTTCAGCCCAGGGGGTATTAGGGCAGCTTGAGGCTGATTGAGACCTTGCCCCCTTTCCCTTTAATTAGGAGGATAATGTGGGAAAAGCCAGGTTTGAATTACCTAGAGAATTGTTACATTCTGCTTCTGTCCTTTGTTAGGTTTAAAGAAGAGCTGGGGAAGTTCCTACTTTGTGCCTGTAAGGATTTCTTTCTCAGTGGAGCTGCCACCTCTGAGCAAGGGATGATCAGTTCACTTACTTCATTGTCAGGCCCATCCCCCTACAAGTCACTATAAAATCTTGACCACTCCCCTGGGGGCAAATGGCTTGAAACCCAAAGAGTTCAGAGATGTTCCCATGAGCGGTAGTGTAGCTTGCCCACAGTGACACTTTCCTGGGAGCCAGTGTTCTACAAGATGGAGTGGCTTTGAGAGCGGTGGGTACTGCAGGTAGGCTCTGCCCTTTGTGAGACCTCTACCTTTTCGCAGAGGGCTGGGCCGGCAGGCAGCCCCGAAGTTTGAATCAGGACATGGCTTAGCTGCCTGCCTTTTGCTTTTCTAGTAAACACCAGAAGCTGCCCTGAGGAAGTGTCTAGTTGTGCCCGGTGTGGACCATGTGGTCCTCCTGGCATTGCAAGACAGGGCCAGCCTGGGGCACTTCCTGTGATGCAAGGTTGGTCATGTTTCTCCAAAGTGGCTTTGGAGCCAGGGACATGCACAGATGGCCTTCTGCTTTCACGCTCTCCGCACAGTGAGGCTGTGTGTCATGCTGCCACAGAGTCCCTGTGTTGACAGTGCGTTCCCTAACCAGCTGTGCAGATACGGTTACGTGACCAACTCCAAGGTGAAGTTTGTTATGGTGGTGGATTCCTCCAACCCGGCGCTTCGCGACAATGAGATCCGCAGTGTAAGTGCAGGGGGTTTGGAAGCCGTGCCTGGGGCTGTTTGTTTTCCTTTAGTTTTAAAATGTTGAAAGGCAAAAAATACGACAGTAATCGTGGGTACACATGAGTTAAAAACGTTGTCTCTTGTTTTAGATGTTCCGGAAGCTGCACAACTCCTACACAGATGTGATGTGTAACCCTTTCTATAACCCAGGGGACCGCATCCAGTCCAGGTGCGCCTGCTGCTCTCGGGTTCGCCACCTTCGTTTGCAGGCCCTGACTCGCTGAGAGGCAGTGATTCTGAAAGTAAAGGAGGAGGTCTTTAGGCAACGGGCAGTGTCCTCCTAAGGCAGCAGCTCTTATGCAGCAGAATCCTGTTTTTTTCAAACAGAATCTCACACAAACCTTCAACATATAAAACGGGAATTAGGGGGCGGAGATTGTCCGTTTGTTTTTCCACGTGTGCCCAGCAGTTACTGGGGTGCCGTCACAGAATCCAGTGAGGGCCCAGGCATATGGACAGGAGCCTTCTGGGAGAACATCCTCCTGTCAGTGCCTGATTCTTGATACTGAACTTGGACGGTGAGGAAAGTGGATTGCAGAGATCTTCAAATCCTCTTCAAATAAATACAGTCTTTGAATATTGGAACATCATGAAAATGCTCACAAGGAAGCATTGCCACCCTCCTAGCCTGCTTCTGCGAATTCCCTACATTTCTAGACACGTTTCCCAAGGGTCTTACAGCCAGCAGGTGAGAGGACACTGCAGTGACCTGAGCCAGGTCCTTCCATGGCGCCTTCTTCCAGCTGTGACTCTGTCACAGCTTTGGGTCCTCCTGGGTCCTGGGGGAAAAGCCAGTGCCATTACGTAGTAGTACCCTGTGTCTCCTGGGCTGTTCCGGGCAGCGATGGCCACTGTTCTCGCTGAACCGCAGCCCCGTGTGCCCACGCTGCCGCTCCTCCACCCCCCGCTGGAAACCCAGCAGGTAGGGCCTCGGGAAACCGAAGGGAAGTAGGAGGCAGGGGACTGGATGGTTGAGACTGACTCCTGAAGCATCCTGGGATGCATGCAAGCAGTGCCACCCAGCCTGTCCCTGCATCGGCAAGGGTACGGGGCGGGTCTCTTCTCCAACTGCTCTGTTTCTGTTTTCAGGGCCTTTGACAGCATGGTGACATCTATGATGATACAGGTCTGCTGAGCAAGAACATTGCTGCCCGTTGGTTGAAGAGAAATGTTTTGTATATAACCATATTATGTAGATGTGTATTTATTATCACTTCCCTCTTCCTGAATGTCACAGACATTCCGAATGTGCCATACAGGGGCAAGGCCTGATGCAGCACATGTCAACTAAATGGTTTGTGATATCAGATTTGGTGTTTTCCTTCTGTGTCTCCAGAGGGTTTAACTACAGAGTTTAATGCAGGAATTTTCAAGGCGGGGGAGAGGTGAGGGACCAGACAGAGCAGGGAACTGTGGTTCCCACGAGGCATGAAGGGGCCGTGGGAGCTGGGTGGCGGGATGAATCCATGGGGCAGCAGAGGAGGCTGCAGAGGGACTTGCGGGCGGGCCTCCCCTCCACCGACTGCTCTTGCAGCGCCCTCCAGTGGCTGACCAGTTGGCGTGGTGTATAGGGCCTCTTGTGCCTGTAGCTGGATTTAGAGGGGCACAAGGGACAGCGAAGTTCTCTTTGTGGTCTCACACCAGCTGGACGCCTGGACTTGGCCCAGCCTCGGGAAGCGGCGCTCACAAGGTCTAGGACCCTTCGTGTACCGGCAGTGTCTTGCCTGTGGCTGCTTACCTTCTGAGCGGAAGGAGCCCTCTTCTGCCCGTTAGTGCTTGGTGTTTCTTGTGGTCTGAGGGCCAGACAGGGTTAGAGAATGAGGCCCCTGCTGCCCTCCAGCCCGTGGGCAAGGTGCCTGGGTGGGGTGGGGGTTACATTTGAGGAGGAGCTGATGTAATTGGGTGTCTGTCTGCATCCTGCTTCCCCAGAATCTTGTTCAACCAAGTCCAGAGGTCAAGTCCTAAGAATTGACTGTGACTGAGCTGTCAGCCCCTTCTGGGGTCAGGCAGCCCAGGTTCTAACACCCTTTACAATCTGGTACTGTGCCCTGTGAAGTGGGAGAGGCGACAAGGACCTGCTGAGTCTGCGCTCCACCCGCACAGTCTGCTCTGCATTGTATTCAGTGCAGCTGGTGGCTGGCTTCCTTGAGTCAGTGCCCCAAGACGGTTGTGAGTCCCTCCCTCCCCTGCCTCGGTAGCTGGGGAGAGGGTCTCTGACCAGGAGGAGGGTGGCCTGGGTCCCTCTGGGGAATAGGAAGGGCTACATGTAGCATTGGTCAGCCTGGGGCTGGAACTGGGGGATGAACTTTTCTGTACACCTCTTTGGGATTCCCTCCTGTCTAACAAGCACAGGAGTAATTCATTAAATTACAGAAGTAAACAAAACAAGTAGGAGTGTGAGTTAAGAACAAGTTTCAGCCTGCTTGCCCCCATTCTCACCTGCAGATGGGATCGGAGGACCTAGAGTAGGGCTGAGAAGCACCCACAGATGGGCGTTGGCTGCGGTGCCGGGGGACCTGAGGCCACCCTCACACAGGGCATCTTCCCTGCAGTCTGTGGGTGAGACTCCAATAGCGATCTCGCCTGCCTGAGCAGTGGCTCTGGTAGGGATTGCAAGTTGCTGACCCAACATCTAC
This sequence comes from Glossophaga mutica, assembly GCA_039655065.1. Classification (NCBI taxonomy): domain Eukaryota; kingdom Metazoa; phylum Chordata; class Mammalia; order Chiroptera; family Phyllostomidae; genus Glossophaga; species Glossophaga mutica. Next base: position 31,737,630 of record CM077315.1, read on the forward strand.
TCTTCCTTGCTTTCTTTCTAACTTCCTCAGTATTATTGAAGACAGTTGCCTAGACAAAAGATAATTTCCTACCTTTCATAGTACACAAGATAGGTGGTTGTGACATGTAAGTGGGTGGTGTTGGGAGGGACTTGCAGGAAAGATGCTTTAAAGGGGTTCATCTGGCAGATGGAGTCCCCTTCCTCCTTTGTCTTTTCCCTCCTTCCTGCCTAGAACTTGAATCAGGTGGCTGGAGCCCTGGCAGGCATCTTGAGAACACAATAAGACTCAGCCACTAAGGATGGAGCAAAAAAACGCTAGCAGCAAAAGCTAGCAGGAGCCGATTTGGGACACTAGCCCTGGGCTACTTCTGTTCAGCAATTTATGTAAAAAACAAACCCTTGAAGCCATTCCTATTTGGGTTTTTCTGTTGGTGCAGCCAGACCACCCCTTAAATGCTTTCTACTTAGGGAGTTTCCACACACATTGTCAGGTGGCGTTACCATGTTAAGCCTGAGGAAATCGAGGGTTAGAACTAATCTGCAGTCTTCGTTCTGCCAGTGGAACTGTCAGATGGCAGTTTCACATGATCTTTTTACATCTTTATACAGGGGGTGGCCTCAGGCCCTCCTGCCTGCCTGTCCCCTGCCACCCCATGGCTGAGCCCTGCGGGTGCATCTCCCAGTCAGCCCTTGACTGTTGTTCCAGGTGACTTCTTTGGCTGAAGTTCCTGCTAGCAGCCAGGCAGTCCTCCCTCGGGCATCAGTGCCTCCCCTTCCTCTGCCCCAGACCAGATGGGGCAGGGGAGCGTGTGTCTCAGCTTTCTCCAGGCACAGCCACTCAGGTCTGCTCAGTGGCCCACTGCTCAGAGCCCTCACCACCCACATGGTGGCCCCATCCAGGAGTGCTTTCTGGCCCCCCTCCACTTTGGCCGGCTCAGGCCTGAGATCCACTGGAAAGGAGGGATTCCCAGGCCGACGCTCTCCTCGAAGTGGACACACAAAGGGGATCAGGAAAATGCTTATGAAGAGGAACTAATTACTCAGGGTAGAAGACTCAGTGGAACCTTAGCAGAGAAGCCAACGTGCACAATGAATGTGTCAAGACCCACAAGGATACCCCCTGCTGAGGATACCCCCTGCTGAGGCCTAACGTGCTGAGCTAGCAGGAGCCGGACCACCAGCTGGGCCACCTGCTGGCTGCCAAATGGCCTGCAGCTCAGGGAGCTACATCTGATGGCGGGCCTCCCTGGCTGCCCTGCTGCTCCTGGTCCCGACCCCGCACAGCAGTTCCACGGCCCAGCCCGGCTCTGCCCTGAGCTGCTGGGTGACCTTGGCAAGGCTTCCTGGCAGTCAGACCTCCTGCTCACCTTTTCACTGGAGTGGGGAGGGGCTCATCACTGTAGAAATTGACTCTCACAGCTCTGGAGGCCAAAGCCGAACCAAGGTATCAGCAGAGTGGATTCCTTCTGAAGGCTTAGAGTGGGCTCCGTTCCAGGCTTCTCTCCAGCTTCTGGTGTCTGCCCGTGACCCTTGGGGCTCCACGTAAGACACATCGCCCCACCTTCTGCCTCTGTCTTCACGTCCTTCTCCACGGGTCTGTCTTAGAGATCCAGTGTGAGTTGTTGGATTTAGGGCCCATTCCCAGATGATCCAGGGTGATCTCATTTCGAGATCATGGAAGACCCACTGTCCAAATAAGATCACGTTCATAGGTTATGGAATTTAGGATGTGGACATTTTTTTTCTTGAAGGCCATCACTCCACTACAAGGGACAACGTTGACCCCAGGTCACGAGGGACAAGTGAACCTGGTCTGGGGGAAGAAGTTAAAGACAGGTGGGTGGAGAGCCAAGAGGCAGTCCACCATCCCCTGCCTTTGCCAGTGCTCGAGAATGGGAACGAGGGACGGAGACAGGGACCAACCCATCTGAGGACTAACTGGGTGGCCCCACCTGTAGATTGAAGCACAAGGCATTTCTGTTTGAAGCTTAAGGAACTGACAATCAAATAAGCATAACAAGACAGAGTTGCCTTTGAAAAGCTCAGAGAGGGCTCCTCAGTAGTTCCTGCCGGACCCAAGTGTGTGGGCACTTGGCTCCAAGCTTCCTTTCCCAGCTCAGAATGCAGTCGGAGGATGGAGAACATGCTGCGTCTTCAGGGAGAAAGCCAGTGTGTCCGTGCTAGAGGGGACAGCAGTCAGGGGGCCCAGGAAGTACAGACAACTCCCCTCTGCTTCCTGAACTGCTGAGGCCGGACCGGTGCTGGATGCCCGAGGTGTGTGCCCCTCTGCACTCCCTCACAGTGAGGACATACAATGGCCAGTGTCTGGGTCACTCACTGTGGGGGGAGCATGTGTCCTGCAGGCCACCAGACCGGGGGGGAAGGCAGAATTAGCTACTGCGTCCCCTGTAGCATGGGGGTCAATGGCAACACTGTAAGCCCCGACACCGCCCATTGGCTCTTAGCAGTGAAGTGGGTGGCGGTGGGTCTTGGCCTCACAGCCACATCCTACCACCCGCCTTTCTCTGTGGCGGCTGCACCTGAGAAAGAGTAAAGGCGTGTCTGTGAGAGATGAATAAAGGGAGGTCTGTTGTCATGTGCTTTCAAAAATCACTCAAATTTAGTAATTCATGCTTTACCATTAAGACCCACGTTTCTATTTTTCCGTAAATGGAGGTAGTTGAGGAGCCCCGAGTGTGACAGCCCTGAGCTGACTCAGCACTGCCTGGGCCTCCCCTGCCCGCACCTTGCCCAGTGCCCTACAAAGCTCCAAGTTGCATTCTCCCCCGACCCCACCCTTGCACCCTGCTAGTGACTGTGGCTTTAGCTGTCAGTCTGGGCCACCACGCGTGGCCCTCATGGGCCGAGCCGTCTTCCCGAAGGGTGGTTTCTCCTGGACGTGGAGGCAACTCTCCACTGACCCCCTCCTTTCTCCTCTGGCCTCATGCTCTCTCCCCGCTGCTGCTCTCCCACCAGCCTGCTGTGTGACCCCGAAGTACCCCAGACCCGCCCCCCGGAGTCCATGGTCCCCCATGGAGCACAGCTGTATGCTCCTGATCCAGCCCCACTCTCAAAATCTGGTCCGTCCTTTAGTACGGTGAGAGTCTTCCATGCCTCCTGTGCAGAGAGAGAATGGGAGGTGAGTGCCCACCCAGAGCCTCGCCCACCCTGGGCCAAGTCCTTCCCACCAGCACTCGCCTCTTCTGCCCTCGCTGTCTGAAGCGGGCCCTGCCCCGGAGGCTTCTGCTGTGGGAGAAGGGTGTCCCCCTGGCACCTGGGTGTCCCCCTGGCACCTGGGTGTCCCTGCAGGCCCCCTCGGACTGTGGAGCTGACTCCTGGTAAGTAGGCCTTTTTGGGCATTACCTGGAACCAAAAGCCGAGTGGTCCAAGACCCTGTTCTCACACCTTCCTCTTCAGTGCAGCCCAAATCCTTTCCCCAGGGCAGATCCTAGGACTAAGGCTATCTCCAGGAAGTCTTCCTGGGTTTCTTTGCTAGAAGCCCACAGGTCGTGGCCCCAGAGCCCATCAGGCCCCCATGGCCTGGGGCCTCCTGAGGCATCAGACCTAGACCTTGTTCTCAACCTGGTCAAGATCCCCACTTAGGCCTAAAGTGTCCAGCCACAGCTGTGGGCACGTGATCTCTTCCTGTTGAGCCAACATCTTCCCCTTAAAGGGGTGGGGTCCAGCTTGGGAGAGGAACCTCCCCAGTGCCACACACAAGCCGAACGCTTTGGAGTCCGGGGGGCTTTCACCCTAACCCCTGCTGCCCAGCAGGTATGCCCAGAGATGCTGGGAGATTGGAGGAGGGTCAGGCTGCGCCCTTCTGTCAGCCTCCCTAGACCACATTTCCCAGCACCTCAGGGGTTAATGGGTTAATGTAGAGAAGCTCAGAACACAGCATGCACCCCAGTGCCCCCATCTCAAGGTGCTCTGGTGACTCATGGGGTTCACACACCTTGATGACTCTGCCTCGGAAGATGCTCTGGTCCAGCCTCACAGCAGCCTGGGCTGAGCTCTCAGTAGTAAACTGTATGTAGGCATAGCTGGAGTGCAACAAGGGCTGGTGAGTGCCAACCCAGGTCACCCATGCAGGGCAGTGCGCTGGGGCGCCTGGCCCCTCCCCAAGGCCCCGTGCTGACCCTTTGGGGCGTCCGGAGAACTTGTTGCACGGGATGCTGACCCGCTGGACCTCCCCGCAGAAGTTGAAATAGGCCTCCAGCTCCTCGGCGGTGCTCTCGTAGTCCACCTGGCAGAGGAACGGCCTGGTGGGGGCACTACTGCAGAGGCCTCCCCCTCCTGGCCCTCCTGTGGCGTGTTTTCTCCTTAGAGAGGGGCTGACTGGAGCCCAGGCTGTGGGGGTAGCGGAGGCTCTGCCCCCCACCCCTGCTGGAGACGGACTGGAGACTGAGATGAACCAGCCCCCACCCCACTCCTGGCATGTCAGGTGACACTCCTGTGTTCATTTGGCCTGTGCAAGGAGTGTACGGCTTTTTAAAGTGGAATTTGTTGCCAATGATTGATCACCTGGGAGATTTCATGTGGAAATGCCGACTCCCAGCTCACTGGGGAATCAGAGCAATTGACGAGGGCCCACAGTCCTTTCCCCATCCCCCAGTTCAGACCCGCCCTCCCGCTTCTCCCCTCAGGCCTGTGTGCCTTTGAGCCCTATGTGTCCCTTCCTTTAATCCTCACAGGAGGAGGCAGCAGACCTGTGGTGGTCCCTGAAAAGACCCCATCTCACTCCCCTTCTGCACTCACGTTGCCCACATAGATGGATCTGGGGTCCACTTCCACCTTCTCCACAGGGGCCTCAGGGCAGGGGCAGCCTGCAGAGAGAGCAGCCTCAGGACAGACTGGGGGTGGGGCCTCACTGTGGGCTGGGGCTCTCTGCAGCTGCTAAAGCAGGTACTTCATGTTTATGGCTCATTCCTCAATCCTGGGGAGAGAGGTCCTCCTTGGGCCTGTTCTGGAAGGACCTCTGTCGCCTGCCAGCCTAACACTCCCTGTGAGCTGGCCTCTTCCCAGCAGCAGCTAACAGCCCACCCTGATGTACAGAGCAGGAAGGGGGCTCAGAGCCACACACCCAAGGACTTGGGGGCCACCTGCCCTCCCAGGGAAGCGGTCTGACTGGCCTGCTAGCTCCTACCTGTCTCAGGGCCCAGCAGCTGTGGACCCAGCACAGACCCAGCTCCCTCCTCTTTTCCTGCCAGGCCCTGTGCTCTGGGCAGCTCCGACTCCTGGGCTTGCTCCATTGCCCACAGGTTTGGTTTGATGGCCTCTAGCTCCTGCCAGTACACAGCCCCAGGCTGAGCCCAAGCTTCTTTCGAGGGAGGGAAGAGGTGGGCAGGCCTGATCCCAGTGATCCTCAGGATTGGGGACCCATCAAGAACATGCTGGGGGCTTCTCCAAGGGGAATGGGAAGGCCATGAGGACTTGGGGGCACAGAGAAGTCCCTGTAATCCTCCCCCAACACAGTAAGGCCCCTCCAGAGAGGATGTCCTGCTCCCTTGAGCCTGTGCAGGGCTGGGCACCCCCAGTACCCTCTTCCAGGCAGGGAACAGTAGCACCCCCACTCCCTTCTTCAAGGTCAGGGACAGCTCTGAGGTCAGAGCTGCAGTAGTTCATCCCCTGCCCCCACCCTAGGCCCCCACACAGGGTGCCCGAGGTCTCCCGCCAGCCCTTGCCCAATGCTCCAAGCAGCTGTGCTCCATGAGGCTGTTAACCTGGTCAGATACCGGGTGCTTGGACAGGTCCTCGGGGAGATTCTCTCTCTTGAGCAGAAACAGAGGGAAGTCTGAGTCTTCCTTGTTGTCCTCTTCTTTCCCGGTTTCCTCCGCCTCCTTCCTGTCCCTACACTCTGGCTCCAGAGCAGTCTTCTCGGTCTGGCTCCAGGCCCCCCAGCCCTGGGCCTTAGGGTCCGTCAAAACCCTCTGGAGCCAGGCCTCGGTGGGGGGTGGGAAGAGAGCACGGCTACTGAAAGGCCACATGGTGGATGAAGACGAGGGGACGAGGGGACGGGCAGATAGGACCTCCAATGTTTGCCTCCACACTAGCACCTACTGGCGCCCTCCTTGGGTTTTAAGCCTTCCTCCGGGCCAGCTGCTCCCGGTAAGCACTTAAAAGGCCATCAGCTGCAGCCAAGCTTCCAACCCTGGCTTCTGGGCCCGGAGGAGCCAAAGGCCGTGTACCTCTGCCCTGCCCACTTCTTCCTCACTGGGGTAGGCATCTCCAGAACACTGGAGGAGGAAAGAGGAGTGTAGCTGAGGTGGAGCCCAGGAGGGCCTCCCCTACATCGGCTCAGCCAGGCTTGCTTTGAGGCCTGAGCTAGGGGCAGTGACAGCTCAGGAAACTAACCAGAGGCACCAGTCCACACACCAGTGGTAGGCCACTGTTCAGTTGACACAGATATGAGCAAATGATCTGAGCATGCAGGAGGAAGAATGGCATATGAGTTCAGAGCAGGCTCCTGGAGGAGGCAGCATCTGAGCCAACCTTGATGGACTGGGTCAGGTACAGTCAGGGCCAGGGATGGCCTGGGCAGAGGGAACAGCTTGAGCAAAGGCCTGGAGTAGTGACGACAGGGTGGGTACCCAGGGGTCAGAGGTCTACCTTGGTCCTTTCTCCTGACCCCTCCATCCATTCCCCATGGACCCTACCCTCCTTTCTCTCATTCTGGACCAGCTTTTAGGTGGGAGCCACTCAAATGAAGCCAGAACCCTGCTCAGGCTACAGGGCACAATGGTTGAATTAAGTACAGATCAGACAGTGGGTACCGGGGGCCTGAAGGCAACTTGTGAAGCCTGCTTCTGCCTCCGCTATGACTCCTCACCGGCTGCTCATGGAGGGCAGCCACAAGGCCGTGTCCCTGTCTGCCCTGGTCGCCTCCATCTGTCCTCGCCTGGCTCAGTCTTGGTGGAGTTCCTGTTGTGGCTTTTTTGTCATCCTGACATTTTTACAGGGGACCCCTCTAGCACATTTGCTCACCCCAGGCCATAGCTGGTAGGTCCAAGTCGGGCCGTTTGGGGGCTGTTCCCTGGGAACTTGTTATTGGGGAGGAGAGTCACAGGTCACAGTGGAGCTGGACTGCGAGCCCAGAGCCGGGGAGCATTCCTCTCCTAGGGGCGGTGGGGGGAACAAGGCAAGTGTCCCGGAAGTGGGGGCACTGTGGCTGCTGCCTTAGCCCTGGGTGAACTTCTGTCTCTCTGCTCCCAAGGAAAGGCGGTCTCTAGGCAGAGTCTCGGGGGGTCCCCCCGTTGGCTGCGGTCCTGAATGCACGGGCCTCTCAGCTCAAATGTAGGTCCTCCTCGCCTCTCCCTTTCCGTCTCCGCACAGCTGCCTGCACCTCACATGCGCATGACTCCAGGGGACACTATTGCCACGGTACTGCTGCTTCCAGGGAGCCTCCCTGACTGTTCCCTCTTGTGCTCACTGCTCCTGGGCCTCACCCTCTGTCTGCCGCATGTAAGTGACACATCCCCAGGCCACCCCTGGCAGGCCAGAGTGCCTCAAGGGCAGTGTCCACATCTACACTGAGGACAGGGCCTCGGCCCAAGGCTGGCTGGACAGGGACGGAAGTGCAGCCACCATGTCTTTCTCCCTCACATGAGGCAGTTGGTGCCCGCCCTCCTGCGGGTCCGAGGCCCCATGCAGGGCCTCTGGTCAGGGCCCTTTCCTCTACCTCCGCGTGGGAGGTGGGGCTCCACGGGGCTGTTTCCAGGCGAGAGCCGCTGGACTCAGGCCCAGTCTCCAGCAGCCTCCCTCTGAGCTCAGACCTCTGCAATGGAAAAACGTGGTCATCTTGCTGCATGCTGAGATTGCTGGCACACTGGGCCCAGCTGGGGCTCCTGCCAGCCGCCTGGCGTGTGGACAGCCTCGCCCCCACACTGGCCTTTGCAATGACGCCTTTCAAAATACACTATGTTCCAAGCCCGGGCCTGCGTATTAATAGCACCCCTCCCCCAGGGACCTCCCGTGAAGCAGGGGTACTGAGTACTGGGCACCTTACTCTGGACGGGACCTACCCTAGGAACCGGGACCTCATGGCTGACACCTTGGCTCCTTGGGGGTCAAGGTGTCCCTTCCCTTGGTGTCCACCTTGAGGGTCTTGTGGGAAGTGCCCAGCACTGCCACTGGCAGTGGGATTCAGGGTCATGAAGTCATGGGTGTCATCTGGGGTCTACGGCCATCTAGGTCACTTTGAGGACACAACATTGGAAAGTGTGCCCTATGAGAGACTGTGGGTGGACGGAGCAGGGGTCACTGCTCATGGCCTCTTCACACTCCAACTTACGTCACATGGTTGTTCACTCCCTTGGGGCAGGCATTTGTCTTTTGCGTTTCTTGCCTGCAACTGAGAAAGCTCCCAACACACGGTTAGTGAGCGTATGTGTGAGATGGGGCTTAGCCAGTGCTGCCTGGAACGCAAGGAGAGGCAGAGCCAGGATGGCAAATGTTGGGCTTTATTTCACAACACAGAGGTAACTGACGTGACCTGAACTGTCACGTCGCACAGAGTCTGGGTCAAACAGAGTACAGCAGAGGGCACGCGACGGGGACGGCATGCCACGGATCCCGCACAGCACGGGAGAAACCCGTCACCAGAAAACAGCCCAACCCTCACTGCCCAACTCCTTTTGGGGAATTAAAAAACAAAAAAACAAGAAGAGGAAGAGGAAAGAGGAAGTGGAAAATCGATGTGTTCCCCACGAGGTTGTGTGAGGCTGTGCCCTAGCCCTGTTCCCATGGCCTGAACCCCTTGGCCTGTGAAGGACACAGCGGGTGAGCGGATGGCTGGCCTGGCTGAGCCCTCTGTCCAGGCTGGGAGCGAGGGCACCTGATGCCTTCATTCTAATACTTAAAAACCAGGCTCCACCTGGAGTCCTAACACTGCATTCCTGCTACAAGGGGCATTTGAGGTGGCACTCCAGGGCCAGCTGAATTGAAACAAGAGGAATGGAAGCATGCAAGATGGTGTCTTCTGGAACTTCGGGGCACCAGTACAGGGGCCGTAGCAGACACCCAGCTCCCTCAGGCCTTATCTGTGAGGTGTCCAGGGAGTAGACACGCACCCACTCTGCTTTCTTTTTCTCCTTCCTCTCCCACCAGCGGAGGTATGGTCCAGGACCTTGATCCCGGCACCCCCCACCTTTTTTGGAAAATGCCCTGTGTGGCAGCCTGAGGGCCTGTGGAAATAGGCTGCTGGGGAGAGCTGGGCAGGGGGCCTCTACTGGGCCTCTAGGGTCCCAGGAACACCTGTCACCACCAGCCCAATTCAGCCTGAGCAGGACCTGTTCCTGCATCATCCAGAGCTCTGAAGAGTGAATTCCCATCTGCCCAGGACCCCAGGATGGAAGATGGGAGAGGGAGTGGGGCAGTGTGACCATGAGCACCAGGGAGAAGAGGGCCTCCAGGAGCCAGTGTCTGGGGGGAGGCCAGCATTGGTTTTTTTTCTTCCCCTTCCCCTCCTTTCCTGGGGACACTTCCTCAGGTGCAGTGACCCCTGGAGGCAAGGAGAGGAGAGGCAGCCCCATCCCACAATTTCGGGGTTTTGTCAGGGAATGTGGTCACCCTGACTGGTGGCTCTGGCCACAGGGTTCCTGAGCAGGTGGGTTACCTCTCAACTCACACTCCGGGCCCACGGCAGGCACTGAATAGCTAGAGCTATTGCTCGGACTTCGGTCCAGTCTGCTCATAATGCCTGCAACAGAAACTTGTCTGTCTCTGGAGCAGGTTTGGAACAACAATCGGGGTACTGGGAGGGGGTGGCCGTGCCCACAGGCAGGTTCCTTTAGGGCAGCCAAGGTCATGGGAGGGTCCAAAGCACCCTGGGAGCTTTGGAATGCAGAGGGGGTTGGTGGTACTGCTGGGTTCGGTGAGTGCAGAGGTGGGAGGGTGGATGGACTGAGGCATGGTCGTGTGGGTTGGATTGGAGGATGGATGGACAGACCCACGCATGTATAAGGGTGAATGGTGGAAAGGCAGGGGGATAAGTCAAAGGATGAATGGGGGAGGAGGGGATCAAGTGACAGCTGTGATAGAGTAATGGATGGATAGAACGATGGACGGATGAGTAGATGGGTGGATAAATGGATAATGAGTGGATAGGTGGCGGATGGAAGGTCAGATGAGTGGATGGGCGAGTGAGTGGGTGGGTGGGTGGGTGGGTTAATGGGTGGCTAGACAGGTGACTGGATTGGTCAGAAAGATGACCTGAGGAAACAAAAGAATCAATAAATCACTGTACATGGCCTGAGGGAACGGGCAGCATGATGGCTGGACTTGTTGCTAGAGTGAGCTGGGACAGGCAAGATGCATGGATGACAGCGACAAGGCTTTGGTGTCATTTTGAGAATATATTTGGAAAAAATTGGCAAACAGGTGAAAGTTAAGGCCTGAGCTGGTCTCTCTCTCCACCACGTTGTTGGGACGGAACCGAAACCAACACTGCCCTGCCTCTTTCCAGTCCGTCTCCCTCTGCCCTTGAACCTGATGAGTAACCCCATTTGCTGAGCCCACAGGGCAGCCCCCTCCTGGGAGGCAGGCTTCTCTTGTCCTACAGCCCAGACCCTCCGGGACCCCTGAGACTTTCCCCAGCTTTCCTCTCTGCCCCTGGTAACACCCAAGCCTTCCCATGTCCTGGTGGGCCATGGGAACGGGAGCCCCCTCCATTCCGATAAGATCTGGGGTGCACCAGCCTGTCCATGCCTGGAATGGGAGGCACTGGTCTTCGCAAACAAAACACCCCCAGACGCCAGCCTGGGATGGCAACACACCCTAAGAGAAAGAGCAGCCTGCGTCTAGGGTGGGGCAGAAAATAAGGAGATGGTGAGAGGAGGGGATGGGAAAGGTTGGGGGTGACACACCAGGGTGCTGTGCCCCGCCCCTGGGCTGCGGGCTCTGGCTGCTGCCTTCCTGTCATAGTTTTGGCTCCAGAACAGGAGAAGTAAAGCTTCCATTTTGGTTTGAATTGTGGGGAAGGGGGCTTCCAGCAGCCACATCTCACAGAGCTTTTGGGTTGCCCGCGTGTTGGATCTTGGCGGTTACCTGTGGGGAGGAGGCCCTTGCACACCACACCCCTGGTCGGTGGTCTGTAAACTTGGGAGGTACCAGGGCTGGATGGCCTGGCCTCTGACAGAGCAGGAAGCTACATCCCTTTTTTGTAGAAGAAAGGCAGGCACTGCAGTTGCAGACACAGGTGCTGCGTGGACACTCATGATCAGCGTCACTAGTCCTCCCCCCGGAGCAACTGATTCCATGTTTGGTTGAGAGGTCTTTGGTCAAATGGGGCCTAAGCACCGTGACCAACAAACGCCAGCTCCCTAAACTTGGACGGGGAGCTCCAGTGCCTCCCTCAGGAGTCCCCGGGGCCGGAGGAGCTGCCTTCATCAGGTCATCCCCCTCCCGTCCCCTCTGGGCCTGGCTTCCTCCCTGCCAGCCCCACCCCACTTTGCTGCCATCCCGTTCCTGAGGATGCTCTCAGCTGGCAGGGGCTCTGTCTGTGGGCCTGTGGCCAGCCCCTCATGCTATGCTTCTGCAGCCCCGCCAGGGGGTGCTTCTGGGTATATGGGTTCTGGATGTGAGAACCATACCAGGAAGTCTTTTATGCTGACTTGAGGGCACCCTCTTCCCAATAGCTGGGGTGGGAGGGGCTGCCCTACCTCAGGCCCTCAGTCCATGGTCCTGCCCTGAAGGTTGGTCTGGCCTGGACATTGCCAGCCGGTCAACATGCTAGTATCCTTGGCACACCTGCTTGTCCCCAAAGGGGGACCATGCAAGGGGAAGGGAAACAGAGGCCTGCCATGACTCCTCCATGGGCAGAGGAGGAGCCCCTCCATGGAGGAGGGGCTCCTCCATGACTCGCCTCAGACAGGCGACCTCACCCCTAAGTCCAGAGAACAGGGATGTGAGTGATTAGAAGTCTTAGCCCTCCTCCCCCAGGCCCCGAGCGTATCCAGGGCACACACTCTCTAGATACCCCGTTTACCGGCACAACTTTGTGGGAACAGAGTCCAAAGCGCCCACCTGCAAGGAGGCAAACCCATTTCACGGCACATCCGAAGCCGCAGTTTTAATTGGTTCAACACTTACACGAGAGAAAGACAGCAGGTGAGGAACACGACAGGCGGGCCTCCACTGTCTCGAGAGCCCAGATCCCAAACTGATCCTTGCTTTTCTGAAATCCACAAAAGCAAACCTCTGAGAGGCTGATGGGCCCACGCTCTAGGCAACAGAGATGGTGGCTGGGAGAGGGAACTTTCTGGAGGATAAGATGGATCTATCTCGGAGTTAGGTCTATTTCAGAGTTGGGTTTTCACTGGCAGGTGTGGTGTGGGATGGCACCTGGTCAGTGGAGCCGGATGGAATCTTTCTTTTCCAGACTCACAGAGTGAATCCCCACAACTCTGAAAACAGTGGTGGGGACCACACAAACCCACAAACCCACTGCTCCCCGTGGGACTGCAGTTCAGGTTTCTCTGAGAGTCAGTTTCCTACACTTTACATACTTCTGCAGTTTCTCTGAATTTTTTTATTTGGCAAACATCTCTTGTTTATTATCATCATGAACATCATTATTTGGACCTCTGCAAGGACTATATACATTCACATTAACGTACACTATCAACTTCTTGCCTCTCGGTGGGGCCCCCCAGGAACCCCGGTTTCAGTAGCTGGTCACTCTCCATATTGCACTCCAGTCCTGGGAACTTCTCGCAGCGATGCAAGGAAATGCCAGATCGAGGACCATGCTGCTGTTTGTCCTCCCAGCGAGTACATGTGAGAATTCCCTCACTCCTTTATTTCCTCCTTGAGATCACTGGGGGACTTGTGTTGGGTAGGGGGACAGGGATGGAGTGAGAGGACATTCCCCCTGAGGATCAGCTGGACAGAGAGTGAGGTTATACACAGCTGACTAAGTCTTCAGAAGGTGTGGAGAGGGCGGGTTGTTGTTTGTAGTTTTTTTCTTTTTCTGCAAAAGTGTGAAGAAAGAAGAGTAGGTTCAGGAGACACTGGGGGTGGGTGGCGTTAGGGCCAAAGACGAGCTGGGCAGGGGCGTGGAGGAGGGAGAAGAGGTAGAGGAGAAAGCATGGAGAAGCGGTTGTTACAGGTGCAGTTGTTGTCTCCTTGTGCTTTGGAAAGCACTCAAGAACCAACCCGAAAGATTGTCACAGTTTTGTTTCTGAATTATGCTCTCTCTGGGAAGGACACGTTAGCACTTTTTTTCACAAGTGGAAGAAATGAAATGGGATGGAAATTCACAGAGGGCGTGAGGACAGAGGCATCTTCCCCCGCACACGTGGCGGAACGAACGCAGGGCTGGGCCCGCCCCGTGCGCGTGCGCAGACACTCTCTCCCCGTGGTGGGCGGGGCGCTGAGGGCCACAAGGCCCACCACCCTGAGCCCAGCAAGGTGCTGCGGTCTAGTCGAAAAGAAACAAAAGTCTCTTCTTGTTGGGCAAAACCCTCCAAACCTCAATATCCCAAACTCTGAAAACAATTGAAAGAAAAGACCAACATCTGAACAAACCCAAGAGTGGAGTAAAACAGTGAAAAAATCCTTTGGCAGTGAGAAACAAATTTTGGGTTTTGACTTCTCCTGTTTGCTTTTTGGATTTCCTTTGGAGCAGAGGTGTGTGCGGCATCCTTGGCTGGCTAGCTGGCAAGGTAGTTTACAGTATGCTTCCTTTACTTTCTTAAAAAAATTTTTGGATTTCTACTTAAAGCCAAAGAGTTTGACATTAAAGGGAAAAAAAAAAACCCAACTGAAACCAAAAATGCTTGGGTCAGAAACTGAAGTCTTTCTCACTGTGTTCACCGAATCGGCCACATACCCCTGGGGTAGTTTCGGTGACGCAGATCTCTGGCTATAAAATAACAGTTTTCTTTTTTCCTTTTTAATCAGGAAGGGGAAAATCCCCAAAGTTTTCTTTGTCCATTTCTGAGTAGCTCTTTTGCCATAAATCCCCCAAAATTCTTCACTGAAAATATAAGCCCGCAAATAATTAGTTATTTTTCATTAAAGAGAAAGTATGTGAAAGTCGTAAAGATAGGAATAAGAGAGGGGGGAGGGGAGAACAGAGGGGAAGAAGGGCAGTGGACAAGCCAGTGGCGCTCCAGCTGGTGTCCGCTCTGCTCCGCTGTCTAAAGCTCAGTGGGAGGCTCTGAGGGTGCTGGAAGAGGTTGTTACGTGAGATCATCAGGTAGCTGAGGAAGTTGCGTTGAATGCAGTTTTTGTTGGTTCTGTGTTTTCTTTTGGAGAGAAGCAGTAGCAGCAGTGACTCCAATGGTCGGGCTCCCAGGACCCGGCGAAGCATCCAGCAACCGGGGCCAGGCAGGGTTGGTGGGCGCATGTCTGTGGGCTGAGCAGCGGGTCTGGGAGGGGTCAGCGGGGTGCGGCGTCCAGTGGGCTGGGGGAGCCTGGGCGAGATGGCCCCGTGGAGCCAGCTTCGCTGGGGCTGGCAGCACCCGTGGGCAGGCAGGGGCCCAGGCTGACGGTGGCATCCGGCTGTCCTGGCACCGGCTCAGCCACCACTGCCGAGGGGCCCTGCAGGCTCTGGCCGCACACGTGGTGGTGCTTCTCCCAGTCCTTGTGCTGGCAGAAGGAGCCGCAGTAGCGTGCTGCATTGCATCCGCTGCAGGTCTCGCTGGCCTTGCGTCCACAGTTCCAGCAGCTCTGGATTTGGGGAAGGAGATGGTGGGGGTAAGCCTGGGCTGGACCACTCCACATCCCCAGAGAACTCTGGACCACTCCACATCCCCAGAGAACTCGGTCTGGCTGCAGAATGGGTAAATGCACCCTCTAAACAAACCGGCTTAGACCCAGCCAGGGTAACAAGTGAGACAGAAAGACCCCAAAGTGCCACAGCCTGTGATGACCATTGGCGACATGGCCCCTCGGCTGGGGCATTCTGGGGGCGTGGGCTCACACTGCTGCGTTGCACAACTCCAGCCATGTGAGTGGAAGGTGGGTGGGGACACTGTTGAAGGCCCCAAGTCATAGGACAGGAAGTCCAAACCTGCCCTGGAGAGGGGCCCAGGTGCTTGTTTAGCCTCCAAAGCTTCTCAGACTCGGATACCTCCTGCCGTCCCCGGCTCATTCTGCTTAGCCACATTGGTCTCCTGCAATGCTCACTGGGCCAGGCTTGCCCAGCCCCCACCTGGCCTTTGTCCCGGCTGTCCCCTCCCAAGAAGGCACTGTTCCCTGATCCCTGCATGCTGGCCCACTTCCTCCAGGAGTGCTCAGGTATCACTGCTGTTAGCCCTGCCTGACACCCCACCCTTTTCCCTACGCAGGTCTAGCCTGAAATGCTCTAGGTCTCATGTCCAAATACCAATGATAACAATCTCAAACTTTCCTGCATGTGCACTTGTGTCAGGAGCTGAGGAGGTGCTTTAGATGCCACCTGGGGTCTTTACACCCTCCTCTTGCCCCCCGCTTTCACAGGTTAGATAGAGAGAGCATGCGCTTTAGTGCCTGCAAGCCTGGATGCAAGTAAGGGCTCTGCCGCTTCCTAGGCTGACCTTGGGCAAGTTACTGCCCCCCCTGGAGCCCTCAGTTTCCATCTGTACAATGGGGACACCCACAGGACCCACCTAACCAGGCCATGGGGCCC
Organism: Glossophaga mutica; assembly: GCA_039655065.1. NCBI lineage: Eukaryota > Metazoa > Chordata > Mammalia > Chiroptera > Phyllostomidae > Glossophaga > Glossophaga mutica. The sequence goes on from CM077315.1 coordinate 31,753,221, forward strand.
TGAGGGCTCACAGGGCCACCCAGGAGGCAGAGCAGCTCTGGACCTGGACTCAGGCTGTGGAGTGGGCCCCTACCTCACTGGAGTCCTCCTGCTGATTGACGACAGTGAGGGCATCCTCCGAGGCCTGCCGCCTGGCCTCGGCCAGGGCCCGCTCCATCTTGGCGCGTTCTGTGCTGATGAGCTCATGGGCCTTCCGCTCGGCGTCTGACACGGCTTTCTGCAGCTCGGACATCGCTTGCCGCTTCACCTCATTCACTGCCTCCTCTGCAAAAGGACGTGTGGCCATGGTCACGTGGGCCAGCCTTTCCAGGTCTCCTGGGCCTTCCACTCATAACCCTGGGGGTGGGGCTTGTGCACAAAGGAACTTTCCCATACGGGTGTGCAAGCATCATCATGGGGCAAATCTCCAAGCTCATCCGCTCCTGCAGTGTGCTCAAACTCCTGTGTGCAGTGGCAGATCCGAGGCAGGAGGCCTGGGAGGGCCCTAGAATCTGCATTCCTAACAAGTTCCAAGTGCTGCTGCTGCTGCTGCTGCTGCTGGTCTCAGCACCCACTCTGGGAACCACGGCTGTATTGTTCTGCCCTGTGGACAGTCTGCCTTGCCCTGCTGCCCATCGGCAACAGCCCAGAGGATGTCCGTCCAGGGCTCTGCACTGTAATTTCCCCCCAAAGGCCTCTGCTATCTCCCCCACACTTGCCACTGCTGCCTGTTCACGACTGAGGATCCAGCACGCTGTTCTCACTGCAGCCAGAGAGCCTGCTCAGATTGCACCCTGCCCTCTGACCCTGGGAACAACGTGGCCCCACCTGCTACTAAACCACCCCCATGGCCTTTTAGGCCTGCCTCAGCTTACCTGGCAGCACTGCTCTGCAGCATGTTGTGAGAGAGGCTGGGGTGGGACTAAGCAGGGACCCCACGTAAGGGGCAAAGATGGCCTTTAGGCCTCCCATCCGAGTGTTTGCACACTGTGCTGAGCTGCTGTCAGTGCCATCCATAGCCACCTCCCCCCATGTCACCACCCAACCTCCCCATGGTTGTCACCAAGAGTCCCATGAGGCCCTGCTGTGGGCCGGATGGATGTGAAGAGGCCAAGGGAAATGAGGACTCCCATCTTCCTGTTCAGGTCTGCCCCTGCCTCGATCTGGGCAGCTGCTGCCTGTCTGGTCCCTCAGCCTCCAACTCTGAGCTGGGACCCTGGCTTTCCGGGCCAGGCGCTCTGGCTTTCAAGATCCTGAGATTGTCTACCTCTAAGTCACACTTCACACTGAATCCACCCACAAGTCAAAACATATCTGGGATCCCGCCTCTTCTCTGCACCGCCACCACCCCTGAGCACTTGTTGCCCATGGGCTCTAGCCTCTGCTCAGCCCCTCCCCAGAGTCTGTTCCCACAATGCAACGAATGACCCCACTGCACTCCCCTGCTGCCGCGCTGAACACTATGCCCAGAAGGCCCACAGATTCCAGCTCTAAGTGCCTCTCTCATATGTGCGGTGTCTTGCACACTTGTGTGTGTGTTGGGCCTGCGCCCCTGCTTGTTTTACTGAGCGTGCTGTTGTTCCCTGGCAGGTGTTGGGTGGCAGTCATTCTACCCTGGATACTAAGTGCACTGTGACCCCTCCGTGAGCCCCACCTGTGAAGCCCTGTGAACTCTGTCCTGAGCTGGGTGCCCAGCTAAGCCACCACCCTCCCTCCCACCCCGCAGACAGAAAGAAGTTCTTTACAGAGAGGGCAAGGGGATCTGGGCTTGCGCCCCCCGCCCCTCATCTCCACTCACCAGCCTTCCTCCAGATCTCCTCGGGCATGTAACTGGAGAGGGTCCTGGGCATGAACTCCCGGCGTACGTCTGAAACACAGGGGCAGCATCACACACAGGACGGGTCACAGGGCCACGGTGTGACTGTGCACTCGGCAGCTGTCCCGGGTGCCCACAGGTGGAAAGGCTCTGTCAGTTGCTAGGGCACGGGCAGGGCACTGTCCAGAAAGGAGGTGCTTTGGACTGATGGACCTCAGATTGGACTGGGAGCCTCTCTTGGTTTCCATGATCATCATCCAGGGGATGCCTGGAGACCCGCAGGCCACCGCAGCTCTGAGTCTGGTCTCCCTAGTGGGTCAGGCAGCATCTTTTTGCAGAGCAAACAAGGTGCCCCTTTTCCAAGTGAGACTGTTTTGGGTGGTGTTTTCTGCAGAGCCTGTACGAGGGCCCTGCTGGCCTCGGCCCTGGGCACCCCCTTCATGTACCGTGCAGGGCCCCCTGCACCGCCCTGCTGCTCTCTATATCACTCCGTCTGCTCCCTCCGCCCCCTCTCCCCACCACCACGCACCCAGCTGAGACCCCTCTGCTGCGGCCGAGCTGCCGAGGGGCCGGGTGGCGGTGGTCGTGGGGCCCTTCTTGTCCTCAGTGTCGCTATAGCGCCGGACCCAGTGGTTGAGCTCCTCGCGGTCAGCTTCCTGGCACCGGCGCAGCACAGTGAGCGACCGCCGTGTCTTCTCGGCCATGTCCATGATGCAGTTCAGGAGCTGCGGACGGGGGTCGGGTCGCCTAAGCACGAAGGGTCCTTTCCCCACACTGTTAGGCCAGCCCCACCACATGGAAAGACCCCTGAACAGCTCGGGCAGGGCTGGAGACAGCCCACTGCCCCCTCCCCAGAGAGAACCAGACTTGGGGGAGGCTTAAGTGAATGCAGGAGGCTTGGGGCCCTGCTGGCCAACCTCGAGGTGTGGTCTGCCCCACAGACCAGAGCAAAAAAGTTACCCCTTTACCACCCTGGGGACCACATCTTCTGCCTGGGCTTCCCCGCTAAAAAGAAGCAGGGGCAATGATAAACCTGCAAATGGGGTTGGAGGTGCCCCACCCCCCACGCCAAGTGACCTTCTTCTGGGAGACTCTCTGCTGGAGCAGAGAAGGGAAGGTTCTGCAGGGCTGACTGGGAGTCCAGGGTGGGCTGAGATGGGTGCGCCCCACCCCCATGGTCCCAGACCCTGCCCTTCCCAAGGCCTTGCCCCTGCTCCCCAAGGCCCCACTGTGGGCCTCCCAGCCGGGCACAGAGTAAGAGGGAGCCCACTTGAGCCCTGTCCCCACAGCCCCACAGGTTGGGCAAAGTCCCTGGAGTAGCTGTGGCACGCATGCCTGGGCCTGGACACTCACATTGTTGAGATGCTTCCACTCCTCCGCCCATTCACGCTCTGTGAGCCTGTGGTCGATCACTTCCTCTGGCCGTGATGCGTGCACCGCTATAGGAAGGGAGTGGATGCTCAGGCTCCACCCCGAACTCCTCCAAGCCCCGCCCTGTGCTCCCTAGGCTCCTCCGTACTTTGTGCCCCATTGAGTAAGATAGAGAAGATGAAGAAGAGGACCCCAGGCACTGACCCTTTGCCCATTGCACTGAGGGGGTCAGAAACAGGCCTGGCCTCTACTCAGGGCTTGGGAGGAAAAGACCCGAGTCCCCATCCCTTGCTCTGGCTTTGGCCACCCTTCCACTACCTCCCTGCCTCCAAATCCCACTGTTCTCACCCTTTCTGTCCCCTACTGCCAACCAAGGCTGCCTCAGACCTCACTTCCAGGGCCTCTTGACTGCTCAGAAGTCCCCAGGGCCTCCGTGTGATGACTCCTTGGCTCCAGCCCAAGGTTTACCACTTCCTCTCAGCCAGCTGGACTCCTATGCATCCATCAAAACCCAGGTCATAGGACCCTCTTCCTCAGTACCCCTGGGCCTTCAGAACTCCTTAAGCCCCATGTATCTCTGGTTCTTTAGTAATTGTAGGTGCTTGCTTGTTTAGTCTCAGTCCTCCCTTGCAACTCCCAACCAGCTGTGTCAGTCCACAGGGCAGGGCTGGCCAGTCCATTCTGTGTCCCCTTGGCTGAGCTGTGGCCCAGCAAGTGCTCCAGCTTATCTATCTGCTGGGTCTCAAGTGAACTGGTCCAACTGTGGTCTCTTGGGAGACAGGAGGCCAGGAAGCCAGTAGTCCTGATGACTATTCCCCATGGGACCTGGTACCATCATTTAGCCTTTTTGGGCCTTAGTCCCCCCACCTTGCCTATCTTGGGGAGGGGTGGTAAGAAGACTTTTAGGAGGCATGTTGGTGGGGAGAGCCCAAGTACAAGTAGGCTCTGTGACAAGTGCCTTACATCTTTCATCCCTGCACAGACCTCGAAGGAGGCTCTGCTGTCTTGTAATTCACAGACGGGAGACCTGAGGCTGCCGAAGGGGACGTGTTAACCCAAGGTCACACCGAGCAGAACTGTGCCTTCAGCTGCTGGCTGGTATGGCTCCAGGGACTGAATGAACAATGGGGTGCCCTTCCCCCAGTAAGAAACAAAACTGCCATGAGCTGTGAAGCAGATGCCAGGGCAGCAGCGTCTGAGTGTCCCCACCATGGCCCCCCTTACGGTTTCGGACCTACTGAGCCCTTGCTGTTTTGGGTGCCCCTGCCTGTGTTGGGTGATGCAATGCCATGGATGCTTTTGGGCTGAGGCCTATTTAGGCCTTCTTCTCCTCGTAAGGGTCTTCTGGCCCCACAAACTCAAACTGCCTCCCCAAATTGCAGAAGGGGTGCCAGGTGGCAACCACAATCCACTATCCACAGCCCTGCCCTGTTGCTCGCAGAGCCAGGGGCTTCGCCAACGCCCCGACCAAAATAGTGGTTGAGATCTGCTGGACAGCTGGCGTCTATTTTTGCATTAGCAGGAGCGGGTGGGAAGAGCACCTGCCTGACCCGGCCACAGGGAGCCAGGCACTGTCACCTGCTGCCTAGGCAGGGGCCCTGGGAGCTCACACAGGGTGGGGGTGAGGAGACAGCCTGCACGGAGCGAGGTCTCTGCTGACCCTGCTTCTTGGCCCCTCACTGGGGCCCTGAGCCTCTGTCTATTTCTAGGCTGCTATCCCAATACACCGGGGAGACCCTAGGATAGAGGCTGGTCCTGTTCATCTCTGTCCCCAGCAGATGGTCAGTGGTCAGGTAGATGTGACTAGAAGACTTTGGGCATGTCAATTACGCTCTCTGGGCTTCAGCCTCCTCATCTGTGATGTGGGTGTGCTAACACGTCACACACGTACCAGAATGTATCATGGCTCACTTTAAGAACTGAGTAAAGGGTAATAATGCAAGCGAGAGGTGAGTGCTTTGCCCCAGACTTGTTGCCACTGTCAGCAATAACAGCTGGGCCTCACAGCACCCACTCTGCACCAGGTTAACTCCCTTGGTCCTTACATGACCCTGAGGGCGGAAACTCCTGTTAGAACCAGCCAACTGAGGAGGAAACTGAGGCACAGAGGTCACGTGACTGGCCCAAGGGCAGACGATTGGGAATCATTGGAGCTCAGAGGACAAGGCAGTCCTGAGGCCTCGCTCCCGCCACGAAAGCCCTGCTCCACCTGGTCCTGGGCCTCCCCCATTGCCTTCCTCCACACAGCTCATCCAGTGACCATGCCCTCATGAATCTGGCGTTTCCGTGTTCATTTTCATCCCTCTCCAAGAGCAGGATGGGCATGTGTGGTTGGTCAGTGGGGCTCAGTGAGGGCTCATGAGTCTAGGGGGTGTCCACTTTCTCTTAGAGGGCCCAGCCATGCGTTGGAGGCAGGGGCTGTAGCTCCTGTGACGTGGGGACCTTACACGCTAGAACTGCTCGTAAACGGTCTCCTCCCAGCTGGCCTGTGTACCCCACCTGAGAAATGTGACTTGTAGAAAATATTTGGTCATTCAGATGACTGAAATATCTCTCTCACACATGGTCTTCATCCAGGGTTCCTGGCTTACTGTTCCCCAAACCCTTGGAATTTCCTAAGCATAAAGAGTGAAAATGGTATCTTTGGTTAATGGTAACGAGGTGACTTTGGAACAGGATGAGAGCTGGTTGCTCAGAGAACCAACCATGCGAGTAGATGGTTCAACTTTCAGTCCCACCCATGACCTCCAGGGTGGGGAGAGGGACCGGAGGGTGAATCAATTGCTAGTGGCCAATGATTCAATCAATCCTGCCTACATAATGCAGCCTTCACAAAACCTCACAGGAAGGTTCGAAGAGCTTCTGGGTTGATGAACACGGAGATTTTGATGGAGCGATATGCTCAGAGAGGGCATGGACCTTTCTCACTCTTTCCCCACACCTTGCCCTGTAGTAAGTAAATGTTTCTCTGAGTTCTGTGAGCCATTCTAGCAAATTAATTGACACCAAGGTGGAGGTTGTGGGAACCTCTGATTTACAGTCAGTTGGTCAGAAGCACAGGTGACAACCTGGACTTGTGACTGGCATTTGCAGGGGGTAGGCAGTCTTGTAGGACTGAAACCCTTTGGGACCTAATGCTATCTCCAGGTAGAGAGTGTCAGAACTGAGTTTACTGGTAGGACACTATGCTGGTGTCCAAGAATTGCTGGGTGTTGTGTGGGAAGCAACCCCCGCAACGTGAAAATCGGGCCCAGCAACCTAATTTACTGCCATCCCTCTGCCCCAGCTGCAGAGCCTGGCAGCCTCCCGCTTCCTGGCTCTGTAAGGAGATGAACACAGCTGGGCAGGGCCAAGGGCAACTGAAGGGTGTGTGCCCAGCCGACAGCCAGAGCCCCTCAAATTAAGTGGCTCCAGGTCCCCCAGGCCCCATACCTGTCTGTACCTGCCTCAGTCCAGCTGGGGCCCCAGGACAGGTGACATCCACAGCTATGCCCCTGGGGAGTAAAGGGACCTCTTGGGACCTGAGGGTGAGGATGCTGGACTTCCCCCGAGGGAGAGGTCCTGGAAAGGTGCTCTCCCTCAGAGGCTTCTGGGTGTAGCCCAGCCAGGGCGGGGATGCCCTCTGGGCCCTGGGGCCAGTTCCCTGCTCAAATCCTTTCTTTATCCCCATTTCCCTAGTCCTTTCTGGACAGACATATGCGCACAGTGGCTCCTGAATGCCCCCTCCCCCACGCAGGTGCACGTGTACCACCCCCACCCCCAGAGCACTGCTCACTGAGTTGCCGATGGCGTTCCCGAAGCTCCCGGGGGTCAGGGTGGCGGTAGGGGTCACGGGAGTGGTGGGCCAAGGCCATGTCCTCAAGGCGGTAGTGTGGCGGCGTGGGGTGGGGCAGCCCATTGCTGGGGCTGTAGCGCTGGGCGGGGCTCAGGGTGCACGGCCGTTTGCTGAGGGGGTCAGGGTGCAGCGGGTCGCGGTCTGACCCATTCTCTTTGGTCCTGGCCCAGAGAGTGGGCAGGAGGCCAGTGGTCACGGAACCAGGAGCCGTGGATAGAGGTCCAAGCAGGAGGGGTGAGAGGGAGACAGAGGTGGTGGGTAGAGAAAGAGCAAGGGGGAGACAGAGACAGAGAGATTAGACCAGTCCATGTGGACCCAGCCTTGATTCCCGTCCCTAGTGTGCAGGCTCCAGGCCCAGTGGCCACGAAGCCTGAGCCTCTATCAAGAGAATGAAGAGAGGGAGACACCCTCTCCTGGCAGCAGGACAAGAACCCATCCATCTCTGAGCCCACAGTGAGGGCCAGCCCATGTGCCTGGGTACCTCAAGCTCCTAGACACTTGGGGTCCACATCCAGCACAAAGGAAATAGCCACGGAATTTTCTCCAGACCGACTCCCCTCCTGCTTACTCCCTTGTCCGCCCAGGGGGACATCTGAGGCCTCGGGAGGCCTCACCACAGCCTGACAGAGCAGTCTCGCAGAGATTCAGCCTGCGCAGTGGGCCTTGCGGGAAAGGCTGAACTGTACCAGCCTGCTCCCTCGCTGTGGGCGATAGCATTGACCCCAATTCCCTCGGCACTGGAACTAGGATGCCTGCGGAGCTTTGGTACCAGAGTCAAGTCTGGTCTCTGCACTGTCTCCCTCCCCAGCCGCAGAAAGCCCCCAAGGTACCTGTCAGGTGTCCTCCTCTTGCCGTTCTCATTGACTTCGAGCAGGAGCTCCGAGGAATCAATGGGGGAAGAGGCATTGGCATCCAGCAGGAGCTGCTCGTGCTGGGCCAGGTACTGGGCAGGGGTCTGCTTGGCCAGGCGGGCGCAGTGCAGGAGTTCCCGCTGAAGCAGGGGCAGGTTTGCCTGCGGTGGGGAGAGGGGGTTTGGACTTGCTGCTCACGGAGGTCAGGGCATGAGGGTGCACAGCCTTCCTCTGACACCGGGCAGGGAGGTTGATGGCCAGCCTTGCTGTGTGACATCGGGCAAGTTCCATGACCTCTCTGGGTATCAAGTTTCTCCACTACAACCTAAGTATGAGGGCAGGAAGTATGGCCAGGTAGGACTGTGCCTCCCCCCGGGGCACACAGAGTGATTTGGGGTGCTGTGGGACCTGAGCCCAGATCCTGGGCTCCCAGGCTGGGGCTTCTCCACCTCACCAAGCTCCCTCCCATATGGCATCTGGAGAAGGTGAGGAGGGGCTCGTAGCGATGATTCCTGACCTCTGCCCTGTGGAAGCAGGCACCACATTACACGCTGTTTGGAGAAGGAAACTAGGGCTCTGAGAGGGTCGGTGGACAGCCCTGCACACAGCTGACTGCAGAGGGAGGCACAGGGAGGAGGACTCCAGTGCGCCTGCTCTAGACGCCACGCGTGCTGGTGAGAAGCCCCTCCTGGCCTGGAATGAAGCTTGGAGCTTGGACTACGCACGCCAGTGTGCCAGTACCACTCTGAGTAGTCACGCATGTCACTGCCCGAGGATGTACCACCCGTGGTCCTTACAACCACTGGGGGTGGACACTGTGACTCAGTTCCACATTCACAGGAAGGACACTAGGGCACAGGGAGGGAACGGTACACTGCGGGGAGCAAGGATTCAAACGCAGATCCCGCCTGTAATGACCGCACATAACGGCTGTGCGCTCCTGCCTGTGCCCTTGCCCTGGCTCCGGGCTGCCCAGAATGCACTGCTGGGCAGTACGCGGGCTCCTCGTGCGCCTTATGGAGAGTCTTCCCAGGGCTGCTGTGCGGAGGGGGGAGCAGGCTGGATGGAGGCCCAGTGGCAGGCCGCTTGGGAGAGCCAGAGTTCTAAGTACTTGTAAATAAATACAATTCCCCAACTTTCTCATGGTGTTTCAAAGCTGCCACACAGCCCTCTCCTGCCTCTGCCTCCCCAGAACCCATTAGCGCACCCGGACCCAATCAAGCAGCCAATGCAGTTTTGTCAAGCAGCGCCGGCTGCCAGGCCTGTTTTTCTATTTGGATAGCTGAATGGGGGCCAACCCGCCATCTGTCGAACATGTTAGGAGCATAAGCTGGGAAAGGAGGTCCCGGGAGGTCTGAAGATGCCAAACATCCTCCTCTCTCTCGCCAGCCCCTCCTCTCCCAAGCAGCCTCCCCTTGGCTGGCCCAGCAGGGTGGGGACAGCACGGGCACCGGCTGGTCGCTGTTGGGGTGGTGGAAACATCTGGATTCTTGGTCGGCTGGGGCCAGCTGGGAGCCAGGGCCACGGGTGGAGGCTGGCTGGGCGGGGCGGCCTCGTTCAGCTTCTGGAAAGCTCCGTCACTCTGCCATGCACAGTGCTCAGCTCAGGAGAGGGTGCAGGAGGCCAGGGGTCTTTGGCTGGGGGAAACAGGGACCCCAGCCCAGAAGAAATGGGTAGAAACTGTGGAAAGCCATGCCTTGAAGGTTCCCCCAGGCAGCGGTTCCCACTGTGCCCCAAAGGTCCAGGTGCCGGGGAAGCCTCACCACTTTGATACCAGACAGACTAAAATGGTGGCAAAAGCTCTCTGAGCCTCAATGCTACTGTCTCAACGAAGGTTCTGATGCTGCAGAAAAGCCTGGAACTGCCCTCTTCACAGATGGGAACTCCGGCCAGAGGGAAACTGGGGTTTGCGTAAACCACCACAGTAACGGTTAGTTTAGCTGACCTCTCCCATTTAATAACGGTTTATGATGTTTCCGCTGCTTCACCAAGTACCTCCTCTAACACCCACAGAGGCTGCGTGACTGTGGGCCCTGTGGCCAGCTAGCCCTTCTCTGCTGCATGACCCTGGGCAAGTCACTTAACTCCTCTTTCTGCCTCATCTGCAACTGGAGCTGTGAAAAGCACCTGGTCCTCCCATCCTGGATGTGAGGGGGCTCCTGGGAAATTCTTAGGAATTAACTCATCCACACCCAGCTCCATGAGATGGGTTGTCACATCCCAGGTGATAGGGGAAAGGACCGAGGCTAGAGTTTTTCAGAAGCCCATAGTTGGAGCCAGGGTTTGAGCCAGGCGGCTGCCCAAGCTGCACTCTCGGCCACAGTTCCTACCTCTGCAGTGCAACAAGGGCCCCGCCGTGAGGGTGCATCAGCGCTGCCCGCACGGTAGGCCTGGTGTACTACCACTGTGCCAGTGAAGGTCACAGAGGAGGAACCGAGGAGCACAGTGGGCCGGGCAGGGGTCCCTCCCACTGGGATCCCCCACAGTGCTCTGCATTCTAAAGCAGCCAGGGCTCCTACGACATGAGGGTAGGAGCTACTCCCCAGGCAGGACCATGGCACCAGGCCAGAGCCTTGTCAACAAGCCCTGGAAACGGAACTGGCTGCGCCCCAGGAGCTGCATGTCCGTGAGAGGAGTGGATTCTGCGTCCTTGACAGTCCGGTCCACCCAGGGCCCTGGTGGGGTCCCAGACCCCGGGTGTTGCAGGCAGGCCCTGCACCCTACAGGAAGAGCAGTCTAGGCACAAATGCCTTAATAACGCACGAGAACTACTGCGGGCAAAGGGGAAACTGAGGCAGAGAGGTACCTCAGCAGGCAGTGCTGGGCTCGGCATGTCCTGTGCAGCACCTCATGGGGTGTGCCTGGGAGGATGCTGGGGTGCATGGTGGAGTGGGCAAGGCCTGGCTGCGGCGAGCAGGGGACACGGATGTCAGCCCTACCCCTGCTCCTCGAATAAACAAGGACAGCTGATGCGGGCGGGCGGGACATCTGCTGTAAATATTTGACCCGACAGCAGAAGCAGGCGCACTGTGTCCCCAAAGATGGGGAGCAGTGGAGTCAGCAGTAAGTTGAAAGGAGGAGTGAGAAGGGAAGGGCCCCTAATGAATTGCAAATGACTGCCAGATGGGCCCAAACCCGCTCCATGCCAGCAGCCTCTTTGTCGCCAGCTCAGGGTGTGAGCTCAGTGGGGCGTGGGTAGGAGGGCAGGAACGGGGGGAGTAAGCAGATGTGGGGGTGCAACGTGGGGCTCCCTCGGCCATGGGGGCAGGAGACAAGGTGCTGACCTGGGGCATGCCCTGCAAAGGCAGGGCATTTGGAGTCCGATGGATCCAGGTTCCAGCCTTGGCTCCATCTCTCCACTAGCAGGGGAGACCTCAGGGCCTCAGTTTCCCCACCTGTTAATCGGGAACTGAGCCTGCGCCACCTCTCCTCACAGGGCTGCTGGGGGTCGGCACGGGTGGTGTCCAAAGAGTTTTGTAAAGCATGCCTCCTTTGCAGAACACTGTAAAATCCCCAGTGATGATAGCCAATTGTTCACGGGCATTGCTTTATGGAATCTTCCCTATAGCCTGACAATGATTCCCATTTTACAGCTGCAGGAACTGAGGCATGGAGGGGTGAAACAGCCTGGTCCAGGTCAACAGGGGCTCAGTTGAAGGGGCAGCGCTCAAACCTGGGGGCGTCTGGTCTGTCCTCAAGACCCCCGGGAAGGCAGCCCCACCGGGCCTGCCATGCAGTGAGCAGGGCCCGCTCTGGATGCATCTCAGAGGCCTGGGAAACGAGAGCCCCAGGGGCGAGCCAGCAACACTTCATGTGGCATCTCCCGAGTGAGCCCTGCGGAAACCTGGCCTGGGGAGGTGCACAGCAGCAAAGGGTCTTGGGGGAAAATATAGTTGGGAACGGTTTTACCTGGGCTCTTCCGGGAGGTAGCTGAGCCTCATTTGTGGGAGTGAAGCCCCTGAGAAGTAATGCAGTGAAGACATTGTTCTAACATGGTCTAGACCTGTGCCTGTCCTTGTTAAAATGCAGGTGCTGGTTCAATGGACCTGCATTGCCCACAAGACCCTGGCGCCACTGCTGAGAGGCCTTGGTCAGGTGTTTATCCTCCATGTTTGACCACGTGAACTTTTTTATATCTGAGAGCATTCAGCTCTTCACCTTTTCACCAACACAACCACCTACCACCTATCTGTCCACTCATCTGTCCCTCCATCTGTTCACTGTCCCTTTCCCCTTCACTGTGTTCCGGCTACACAGCCCTCTCACTGTCCCTCATACACAGCAGGCACACCCTGCCTCAGGGCCTTTGCACATGCTTAGAAGGAAAGCTCTGTGCCCTGCCATCCACCAGGCTCCCTCTCGTCCCTCCTCAGTCCTCCTCATTTGCCCCCTCCTCACATCACACACCACAGAATTTATAGCTACTGCTTGTTGGCTGCCTCTCCTCCCTCCAGGCCACTGGCTGGCTCCTGAAGGGACTGTATCTGCTTTGCTTACAGCTATATCCCTAAGCTTCGCATAGTACCTGGCACATAGTAGGCACTCAAGAAACAGCTGTCCAGCAGATGAGTGCCTTTGGCCAATAATAACAGGACTGACTGGGGAGTTCTGTCTTAGAGCACTTGGGTCAGCAGCTAACTCATCCGGCCTCAGATGAGTTGTCAGAGCTGTTCCCCAGGGGCACTGGTGGACTGAGCACGATCAAGGTCAGAGTGGCAGGGAATGAACCTGGGGCTCCTGGGGGAAGCCTTGGCATGAGGGAGTAGGGTTTGCTGTTACCTTCAGGAAAGGGATGACAAATGGGCGCAGTGGAAAGTTGGTGGCCTCCTGGAGCTTGGAATGAAACTCCTCAATGGTCAGCGTAGAGTTCTGAGGGGAGAAAACCACCAGGCATCAGCCTGAGCCCCATCCACCCAGCCCTCCTGGGGAAGCAGGCCCCGGGGCTGGGCATGGCCCCGTGTCCTATGTCCTTGCTCAGCAGACACACGTCCTCTGAGGCCACGCTGCCCGGACTCACCACAAGCCCCAGCACAAGTGTGCGCACACGCTCCCCGATCTCTGGGGAGATGTCGCTGCCGAACTGCTGCAGGGTGGTGAGGAAGCGCTTGAGTTTGCTGAGCTGCCGTGCCCCGCAGGCTGGGGGCAGGTGTTGCGTGGACAGTGAGGCCGTGGACGAGGTGGCCGGGCCATTGCTGAAGCCGTTGGGCGTGGATGGGGTGCCGTTGATGGCCGTCGGCGAGTGGCTGCTGCCGTTCATTACTATAGGGGAAGAGGGAGGCGTGAGGAGCACAGCAGAGAGCTGGAGTCCCCAAGTAGAGTCACAAGGACACAACGGGGGTACCAACACCCTTTACAGAGGTGCAGACTGGGGCTTGAACAGGTGCAGCCTCGCCCCAGGTCCTCAGTGGGTGGGGCTGCTTGCTCGGGCCCTGTATACCCCAGGGGGATGCCAGGCCCCTGTGCCGCCTGGCATCCACCTTCCTCCAAGCCAGGCTGTTCAGTGTCTACTGTGGACAGGCAGAGGGGCTTCTCCAGTATTAGGGGTCTGCCGGCCCACTTCAGCCCTTCTCGGGAGGGGTCACTCATCCACCCTGGGGGGCCAGTGACCCCGCCTGCACCACGACAGCTCTGAGAGGTGCCCACTCCCAAAGAGGTGCTGTTGCCCACACAAGGCCCCCAGTGCCTTTGCCTGAGGCTCGGGTAGGGACACCCGAGGGCAAGTGGGCTTGGAGCTAGGCAGGGGAGCCCCGGGCTGGCTTGCTATGCGGCTGCTGCACAGGCAGACGTGTGCACACGGGCCCCAGGCCGTATGTGGAGGACAAGCAAGTTGTCTGAGAGACCCATCATGAGCACACTGCCGGTGCCCCAGGAGCAGCGCTGTTAGGTACCCAGGCCCTCCCAGTGGGGCTGTCGTCCTGGGGAGTCCCAGGACCAGCGGAGGCCAGAGGTGCTGTGAAATGGTCCTAGGGCAGGATGTCCTCCCTCACCCTTGGGTGACAGGGCCTTCGCACTGCAGTCTGGGGGAGCCCTCTGTGTCTGACCACTTGTATGCCAGTCCCCCAGCCTCGGAAACTCTAGTGGTGATCTCTAGGGTCTACAGAGAGGTCAGAGGTTGCAGGCTTTCAGGGCCCTTGGTGATGGTAGTGGTGGGGGTAAGGGTTGGGGGAACAGTACACCTCTGGGAGGCCTGAGGCTCGACTGCCAAACCTAGGGGCCTCTCACACCTCGTGTCCTCAGCTGCTGCACAGGCACCTGCTCTAGGCGGCTCACTTATGTTCTCACACTCAGCCCCCTGTCTGCTCATCTGCCTGTTCTCTTGTCCTGCACGTGTGGGCAATCAGGGCACAGGGGATGGGAGTGGACAGTCGGCCTGAGGCCCCAGACTGGCTGGACTAGCCTAGATGTGGGTTCCTTCATATGCAAATGGCCCTTGGCCCAAACCAGGTGTGGAGCTTCTCCACTCCACAGGTACCTGGCCCCTCCACTCCAGGCTTCTGCAGCATAGAGAACCAAGGTTATCCTTCCACCACTGGAAGGAGCTGGAAACGCTTGACCTTGATTGCTTTTATGTTCGGGTGATCACTCATCAGTAACTGGCCCCTATTTGGCAGAAGTTTGGAAACCACCGACTGAAGGCCAGGTTTGCACAAGAACAGATGTGCTGCCTATGTCCCGAGGAGGGACGGTTGGGCGCAGGAACAGAGCCCAGCGCCCTGCTGCTGCGGCCCGAGACCTTCTCAGCACGGCTTCCCCTGCCCCGGAGATGGAGCCGCCATGCAAGCTGAAACCTGTTTGCCTCCCTGGTCTGGATGATCCTAGAAGTGCCGTGTGGGCCCCAGCAGTGACATGCTGGCTCTGGGACAGTCCCACAGGAAAGGTGCACCTCGCCCAGACTGTGCTCCTTGCTCTTGGATGGAGAGCGAACTCCAGACACAGGACGGGAAGAGGCCCTGCCCCTCACCCTGTCTGAGGCATCATCTAGAGGACGCTTAGACCAGAAGATCCCGCTTTTGTGCTAATTTTCTGTCTTGCCGGTGAGCTCCAGCCAACCCCATGGTGGACCCTGACACGCACACACCCTGGTCAAGACAGATGACAGCCACTGGCGGTCACTCCAGCCAGGTCAAGAGATGGCCCCTTGCCACGGAAGACCTCTCCACAGCGGGGGACTCATTCCTTGTGGCAGAGTTTGGCTATCACCTGGGGTCTGGACCTTTCAGAGGCTTCTAAGATGTATGGCTGTCCACTCGGCCTGGGTCCCCACCCAGGGCCCCTGGCCCGGCCTGGACCTGGCCTCCCTGTAGCTCCCTTACCAGCCTGCCCTCGGCGTCTGGGTCCTCCCGGAGGCCTGCTTGCCCTCGCTGGCCCGTGCTCCCTCCCTCGGGCTGCCGGGCAGTCTCAGCAGCTTGCTAAAGAGACGCCGAAAATAACCCCAGCCGCAAGTGCTTTCATTCCACAACAGGTGTGTTACTAAGTTAGACTGCACACGTGTCCCTGGCTGAAGTTTGGGGGCACACACTAGCACCCCCGCAGCTCCCCCAGCCCTGGGCCTGGGTGGGGGTCAGGCTGGGATGATGAACCAAAAACAGCCTCCACGCCAGCCCTCTCCCTGCTGCAGGCTGGCTCTGGGGCTGGGAATCACGCAGTCTAAGAGCAGTGCAGCTCAGCAGACGAGCTGGACACAAGAGCGAGGCCAGGCGTCACAGAATAACAGCAAGGAGGACCGAGTGTTACAGGACGTGAACACCACACAATTGTTATGTCACCTCTTCTCAGAGCCCAGAGTTACGCTGCAGCCATGCCTGGGCTGTGCAGCCCAACTGGCTTGCAGCGGGTACCTGTCCTGTCGCTGGCTGGCAAACACTGAGCATCGCCCCATGAAAACTTCCCATTATGGACATTGGATGTGGCCTGAGCACTTTGCCAGAAAGGTCCACTAGTGACTAGTGCCCACTGAGCACCCAGTGTGTGCCACACCTCCTGCCGACTCCACTAATGGCATCTGATAACTTCCAGGTGGGGAAACCAAGGCACAGATGGTGGTACCTGCCCAAGTTCACTCGGCTGAGAAGAGGAGGAGCTGGGATTCCACCCAGGCTGGTGTCTGCCCTTGAGATGCTGAGCTACGAACTTGCACTGACATTTACCTTCTTACAACTCCAGGATCTGCCATATTCGCCCTGTTTGTGGATTGGGAAAAAGGAACACTGAGAGGGTGTCCACCTGCCTAAGGTCACGCAGCTCGTGAGGAGCAGGGCTGGGCTGTGACTGGGGTTCTGGGGACTCTGACTGCTCTGCTCTCCTGGGCCTATCCCTCAGACCTCTGCTCAGGCCTCACCGACATGCAGATGCAATGGCAGGCTGTGCAGGCGGTGGGACCAGCGGCACAGCCTTCTCAGGGCAGAGGGTGCAGGTGAGAACCTCCCACGAGGCCTGTGGTTTTTGTTATTTTACTTACAAAGACAGACCATAGACCATTTTAAGCAGCCATGAAAACGGCCGTGGGGCAGAGACATCGCAGGCCCATCCTCTCGATCTGTAAGCAAAATAAGAAAAACACTCTGTGAGGAAAGGGCCCTGGGCAGGTGGCTCTGCCCTGCGGGGTGTCTGCAATTGGCCCCGCCCCTCTCTGCTTCTTGACAGCAGTTTTGGGAATCGGGACTGTCACTACCTTGGGCCACTCATTCCCTTCTTTGGGCCTCAGTTTTCTCTGTAAAATGATGAAGCTGGATGGTGGAATCTCTCAGGGACATTTTTGGCAGGACCTTTTAGGGGTCTGTAAGAGGTTTGGCATCTCCATCTGCATGGGTAGGACACCCTGGTCCTTAAAAAGCTCTCTTTCTGGAAGGCACCTGGTGACCCCATTCAGCACCATCCTCAAGGGACCTGGAGCCTGAACTGACTCGTGAATCAGGGCTTGGGGTCTCCATTGACAGACAACCCAGTGGTGGTTCCAAAATGAGCTGCCAGGAGGGGAGAAAGCACCAAACAGGAAGGGAGATTTAATGTGTCTGAGCTGGAGTTAGTGAGCGGAAGTTGCAAGAAGACAAACTGTCCTGCCCTAATCAGAGAGTGAGCCCCTTGTTAAAGGGGGGTAATCAAGGGCAGGATGGAGCGTTAGCCCTTTGACGGTGCTCCCAGCCATAGAGGAGCTCCTTACATTCCTCCAGACTTCTCTTAGTCCTCCTGCCCACCTCCCTGGCCACACGACAGCTTCAACTCCAAAATGAATTTGTGCCCAGGGCAGTCACTGGGCAAGAAAACCACAGCCTGGTTCAAGGCCAGCCTCTGGTCAGCTTGGCTCACAGGCTGGTACTGGGGAAGCTGGGGAGGCTCTTGGCAGGGATCCGTGGCTGAGTGCAGGGGCACCTCTTATTTGGGCTGCCACCAGCCAGGTGCAGGACATGGTTAACCACCCCGCTTTCAGGGAATTCCTCGGTAGGGAAAAAGTCCGAGGCCACCTTGGAGGTGGCCTGACACTTGGATAGATGGTCCCAGCAGCCCGATAAAACTAAAGTGTCTGCTTAAAAAAGAACGACTTATCTCTCATGACCTCTGCGCTCTAAATAGAGCCGGGACCTCGGATCCAGGAGCACAAGCCCACAGTGGTGGGGGTGCACGGGGATGCACAGGGTGTGGGGGGGAGCCGCAGGCCACACACAGGCTTGCTGCCCGCACGCACATCTGTTCACAGGCCTCATCAAACACACAGGGGCAGTGTCAGCTGACCCTGGCCCCATCCCCAACCTGGAACATCTGGCCCCCAGACCATGGCCTTCTGGAACACGGGCTCCTGGACCAAGAAGAAAAGTAGGCTGAGGGAGACGCACGTGCCCATCAGGGTTGGAGACCCAGCTCAGAGCCTTGGCCTGACTGCCAAGTGCCTGCTGGTTTCTCCTGCGTGGAGCGAACACCAGCTCGGTCGTTACTTTAGATGGGGGCCTGCGGCGTTTTCTCTTGGGAGTGGCCGCCGCCCGGTCATGGGCAATTCATTCCTCCTCCCCGCAACCGAGGCACAGGCTGTGAAGTTCAACACAGCTCGCGCCTCCTCTCCCTGCCTATGGGGCCCTGACAGAGTGGCAACTGCTGAGTGGACAGAGATGCTGTCTACGATTCAGTCACAGGTGAGGACTGACTCTTCTGAAAGAGAGGACAGAATGGCCAGGCAGCCACAGTGGCCTTGCAGGAATGGTGTGTGGGAGACAGCCCAGCCTCTGGCCCCTTCTGGGGTGGCTGATACAGGCAGACAAGGACCTGCAGGCGGAGAGCAGTGCAATGAGCACCCTGCTGCCCGGGGCCCTGTCCTGGTGCAGGAGGCAGGGCCGGGACCTGCTCCAGTCCCTGTGATGCATGGTGACCTCGGTCCAGACCTGGTAAAAATGGGGAGCTGGTGCCTTCTCTGCCAGGCGAAGGTGCAGAGAAGGCTGTTTGGTCACTAAGCTCCTACTGTGTGCTGGGATTTCTGTGCTTCCAGGCTGCCACATGTGCAATCAGGTGGTATCACCCCATTTATCAAACCGAGGCTGGGAGAGGCCAGGAGACTAGCTTAAGCCAATATCCTACAAACAAGGGGCTGAGCCTGAGCCCACAGCCAATGCCTTTTTCCTGAGGGGGCTGGGCTCTGACGAAGCTGGGGCTGGCTTTGGGTGGCCGAACCAGCTTCCTTCATGCGCAGACATAAAAGGATCCAGGCTGGGCCCTGAGGCCCACCCTAGACCTGGGCCTTGGCTGGAGGCAGCAGCTCTTCCTTCCCAGCCCAGTGGGGACTAGGAGCCCCAGGCTAAGGAGTCTGAGGCTCCTGCCTCCCCCAGAGAAGCTTCATTTGGGTTTCAAAGCCTGAAGAAGGGTTCCCAGGTATGGGGCTTCTGGCCTCTGAACATAAGGGTGGGGTGGCACATGGATTCTCTCCACTGCCCACCAGAAACCCCTAGAACACACTGCTAAGCCCCTGGCACTGGGGTCAGGGGACACCATCCCCACATTGGCCCAAGCCCAAGGGTTTCCTTCCCAACTGTTCAGCACCCAAAGTCACCAAGTCCCCAACTTCTCTGACTCTATGGATTAGGACCCAATGGTGGCTGTGGGCTCTGGAGATCCCAGAGCTGTGGTGAGTGCCAAGATGCTCAACCTGGATCTACCCTGGGCTGGCAAGACACTGCTCAAGGGTCTTTTTTACCCACCCTGCTGCTGGTAGCTGAGGCCCTGCTAACCCCAGTTTCTGGCTGACCTGCTGAGGCCTGGCTGCAGAGGCCCTGGTGTATCTGAGCCGACGTGGAGCTCCTTGAAGGTCAGAGCCGCCTCTGACGGGCTCTCTGGCAGGGCAAAGGCCTGACTGAATTCACCTGTGCTCTGGTAACCTGCTGTCTGACTGTCTGAGCTGCATACACCACAGCCAACTTTGATGGGATGCTCACAATGTGCTGGCCACTGGGCGAGAACTTCCATGAACTCACTTGTATTCACAGTAGCTGGGTGACGTGGGGCTATGGCTAGCCCCGCTTTATAGATGAGGAATGCCAGGCCATAAGAGGTTAAGTAGCTAGCCCAAGGGCACACACACCTTCGGAGTAGAAGAGCTGGGATTTGGACCTCAGCTTGGGCTCTGAGCCATGATGAGATTCTCCTTCTCAAG
Source organism: Glossophaga mutica (assembly GCA_039655065.1). Classification (NCBI taxonomy): domain Eukaryota; kingdom Metazoa; phylum Chordata; class Mammalia; order Chiroptera; family Phyllostomidae; genus Glossophaga; species Glossophaga mutica. The sequence goes on from CM077315.1 coordinate 31,772,705, forward strand.
AGCCTCTTGGGGAGTGTTTAAGGGTTTAGGGTGGAGGGACCACAGCACTGGCTCTGTTCACATGAATGAGGTTTGGTGCCTCAGACAACTTGAGGGGCTCCGGAGGCACCGCTCTGCTCTGCCCAGCCCTGGAGTTACTCACTTGTGTGGGGTGTGAAGGAGGGGTGCCGCGTGGTACCCTGGGTCGCAGAGGATGGAGGGGGCGGCATGCTGGGGGGTGTGGATCGGGGCTGTGTCTTCACCTCAGCGGGGGAGTCGGGCATCACTGCAGCCTTCTTCTCCTTCTTGTCCGCTGCTGTGGGGAAGGTGTGGGGAGGAGAGAAGAGAAAGTCAAGCAGGCTGAGAAGGAAGGGGATCAGCAACACCCCCAACCTAGTGCCTGACCAACGCCCCTCACCCCACCACCAGCAGCTGGGTTTGGGCCAGTGGGGGACACCCAGCTGGACCAAAGGTGGCTCCTGTCTCTGCCCACAAAGCCAGGTCCAGTCCCAGGACCTGGCCAATTGCAGATAAGCCCCAGCTGTGTTCACAGGTGGCTGACATTCCAGTCACCTGGGCCAGAGGGTGGACGCGGGTCAGTCCATTCAGGTAGGCTGGAGGGTGTAGCTGCAAAGGGCCTGGGCTGGCCAGAACAGGGCTGAGGTCCTCACTGGAGGGGTGGGTGGCCCTGGTCCTGCAGCCCAGGGGTCAGGCAGCACCCCCCAGGGCAGCCTCCACCAGTACTTCCTACAGGGCCTGTTCAGACACACGTGCAGGCCTCCCCACCCCCAATTTTCATTCAGCAGGTGAGGGGTGGGCCCAAGAATCTGCATTTCCATCAGAGTCCCAGGTAAGGCTACTGCAGCAAGTTGGGGCCCATTCAGGATGATCTGGGTGGTAGGAACCTCAATTTAACCATCTCCTCACCCTGGGTGATTCCTGGGGAGCAGCCAGGCTGGGGACATAGTCAATTTCCAGCCGTTTGAGGCCTGGCCACTCAAAGTGTTGTCCGCAGTAGACCAGGGGCTGTGGCCCTGGACACTGTGTCAAGAGTCCCACATGGTCGGACGTGTGGAGAAGGGGTGGAAGTGGCAAAACCAAGCCTGGGTGGGGGCCTGAGTCCCTGGCTTCACAAAACAGGACCCGGAGGCAAAGGCCTCTGAGTGAACCTGACTAGCTACACATACCCTGAGCCAGCAGCTGCCTGGGCCTTCTTTGCAGGTGAAGAGGGGGGAACACTGGGTCTCTCCTACATCTTAACACAGGTCAGCCGGGGCCCGGGAGAGCCACAAAGACCTGGGAGCAGAGGCTGGGATTCCGGGCAGCCCCGCTGCTCAGGGATGTTGAGGGGGACGTTCTTTTCCTGATACGGGAAGAGGTGCAGCCCCCACAGCCCTGAGCTCATCTTGCTAACCCTGTGGGGGTCTCACTCAGGGCCCGGGACCTGGTGGGGCAGAACCACTGTCAGGCGCAACACCCCCTAGCAGTCTCTCTGTGACTACAGTTCTCATCCCCCTGCTCTCTCCCTGCAGTGTTCCTCCTAGAGGCCCCCCGTGATTGCGGGGTGTCAGGGCAGATGCACAGACACACATGAGTGTCTGGGGTGGCCTGCCTTTGGGGACCGTGATTAATAATGCTAACAAATGGTATTTACCATTATTTCATGCCCAATGCTGTGAGAATTTCCCCTCATCTTCCCCTACCTCCCCCTTCACAGAGTGGAGATGCCCACCCATCCACAGCACCGGGGAGGGGCTCTCAGAGTTCTCACTGCAGAGCCCCGTGGGGTGAGAGCAAAGCCCCCTCCCTGCTGAGCCCCACGCAGGGGAAGCAGCCAGAGTCAGCAGCCACCCAGCCTCAAAGCACCTGCTGTCCACTCAGCTGCAATCGCTGGCCTCCCTCCTGCTAGGCGCCCCTCCCCTCCCCCACAGCCCGCCTGTCAGGAGGCTGACAGCCGGGCACAGGTGCATCACAGCTGTGGGGCCCATCAACACCAGAGTTGGTTGCAGGGCCAGTGGCCAATCCCCGGTGACAACCAAAGAAGGTAAGTGTGGCTGGCCGCCATGGACCTCGGGCCACCCCATGGGTGCAGGCTGTCCCGGCCAGCCCTTCATCTGACCAGGCCACCCCAGGGCAGGCGGTCCCACCAACACATTTGGAAGGGAGTTTCAGATGTGAGGCTGGGCCACGGGATGAAGGGCCTGTTCTGACTTTCCAAAGCCCTTCCACACTGGGGCTTGGCAGGAGCCTCAGCGATCAAACAGACCAAAAAGGCAGATGAAGGAAAACCCCGCCTGGGAAGGGTAGGGGGACCCTGCCAGGCCACCTCGGTGAATTGGCACTCCTTACACGGTGCTTGTTTAACAGCCTCGCGGTCAGCAAGAGGCGGAGGAAGGGGCCAGGCGGGACCAACTCCGCACGTGGCTCTTTCTTCACAGCCCTTGAGAGATGGGCTCTGGACACGCTCATCCCACAACGCCTGCTGGGGCCTGAGGATGCAGCGGGCCGGGCTCTGCGGGTGCCCAGGGACCTCCTTTGGCAGAAAAGGAGAAGGAGACAGGCCCGAGGCCATCTACTCACTTAGGAGAAGACGCAGGTCCTGCTCTTGGCCCCGGACAGCCACCGCTCCCTTCATTCTCACCCAAGCCCCGTTTACAGGCGCGGAGCACACAGGGCACAGGGAAAGTACGGGGCATGCTGGCAGTCATGTATGTCTGCGGGCTTCGAAGCGCCAGCTGTTTCCAACAGGCACTCTTCTCGCTGCGCAAGAGGCATCAGGTCTGGGATTCAAACCCAAGCTGACTGAGTCTGCAGGGGGAGGCTCTGGGGTCTGAGGGTGGTGGGACCACAGGTGCACCCTGGGACCTCATGAGTCTTCCTTGAATCTTGTTTGAGTCCCAGCTCTATTGCCTCCTGGCTCTGTGACCTGGGGCAAGTCACCGCACCTCTCCGGGGCTCTCTACTTCTGCATGCAGGCAGCAAGGCTGCGCACCTTTCACCGGGCAGGTGGGAGGTTAGATGAGACTACCAGGCGATGGGCTGGCACACTTGAGCAAGGAACAGAGAATGCAAAGGCCAGAGGCAAGGGTGTTCAGGGCTCTAGCTGTGCGGGACAGTCAGGAAGGAAGGTCAGCTGGGGCCGGGCTGGTGAGGGAGGACCGACTGCGTGGCAGCGGGAGCCACTGCGGGCTCTGCACGGCAGCTGGAGCGGGTCTGGAGTGTGCACATCGTTCGTCTGGCCTAAATTCCTCTGGCAGCTTCCATGTACATGGAGCTTCACCAGGCCTTACCAGGCTTGTGTGGCCTCAGGGCAAATCAGGGGCCTCTCTAGGCTCTAAGGAGCCACCAGATAGGAGTGGCCCTGTTCCCCTGGTGCTGGCTTCCTGCCCCGCCCCCTTCAGGGTCTCCTACAGAGAGAGACAAGGCTGCCCCAGGGGACCCCAGACGCACCTGGAGGCTCAGATCCCCAGCAGCTTTCCCTCGATCTCTCTGCCCATGGTAGCCAGGAGGGACCCTGTGCGCATAAGCCAGTGAGAGCAGAAGCTGGCCCGGGCATGAGGGAATGAAGTACAGGGGAGGGGCCTACTCTCGGATGCTGGGTGCCAGTGAGGGGTACAGTTGCCGCCTCCCACCAAGGCGGTGGGGGAAGCCAACATGAGCTGGCTCAGCTGGCAGAGCTCCCAGCAAGTGCAGACCACCACCCAGAAAACCTGGGCGAGCTCCGTGAGGTGCTCTCTTCCTTCCCATTCTGGGTTCCCCCACCCTCCAGCGCCCACTCTCAGGTGTGCTCAGACCCAGGTGGAGCTGGGCCCATGCCCTGCACATCCACATGGTAGCTCACTGAATCCGCACAGCCTCCCGAGAAGGCTCTGCCAGGTCCCCCCGGTCACCCACCTGTGAGGGGCAGACCAGGCCTGCCTTGTCCACCAGAAGCCCAAGCTTGCATTGTCCCCTCTGTTCCCACCCAGGCCTCTCTTTCCCTGGCTTTAATTCTGGGGTCAGCTGGGGGCTCTCAGTCCCCACAGACCCTCCACCCAATAGTGGGGGGTCCCAGTGAATATGCCGCTTTTCTAGGGGGCCCTGATCGGGAGGTCTGGGGCAGGGCCCAGACAGCTGGACGTTTGTCTTTCTTATAGGATGAACATATAACAGCCGCCTCCATGAAGGGATCACCAGGTGCCCCCCACACATCAGGTCACCCACCCCTCAGGTCAGGAAAAGTGAGGCAACCCCGGAACTGGCTTGTATTATGAACCCCATATCCCAGCAGCTGGATTCACTGCACCTTCACAGCAGGAGGCAGGTCCCATCCATTATCATGCCTATTTTATAGCTGGGGGAACAGGCTCAGAGAGGGCAAGGGACTTGCTCAGGGTCTCAGAGCCGGATGGACAGCAGGTCCCGAGCCTTGGGCATCCACAGCCCCTCAAGCTTCCTGTGCACGGCAGTCATTGGGGAGATCAGAGAGTTCAACCGACAGACTGGCCGGGCTCAGATCCAGTACTGCTCAGGACGCCACGTGGGCTGACTGGAACAAGGAAGGGGCAGCTGCCTGGGGCCTGGGGTGGGAGGCAGGAGGCCACCATTGCTCTGAGTCAACGGGTGATGCTCCAGGTGCCCCGACTCTGGGCAGGTGAGTTTGAGGACCATCATCCCAAGTCCACAGGGCCCTCTCTGGCTCTCAGAGCACCCAGGGAAGAAAAAATGAGAGCCAGCCACCAGCATCCCCATGCCTCTCTCAGCCTGTCAGCAGCCAAGGGGCACAACCAGTGCTGGCGACAGGCCCAGGACCCTGCTGACATGGGTACCCTGGTTCTTTCTTTCTAAATGTCCCATCAGGTCCAGCTTTGCAAGTGCAGAAATCTGCTTAGCAAAATGAGGGCCTGACCTCTTGGGAGCTCAGAGCCTTGTCACCTGACACTGTGGGTCGCATCAGCCCTCCTGGGGTGCTGCATGGTGTCACAGCCAGAGGACAGTAGCTCTGTACTGATACAGGCGGGACACAACTCTGGGAGTGCCGGCCCCCTTACCCTGTGGTTCTGGCTCAGAGGCGAACAGTAGGGAGGCGAGGGACCCGCAGCACCAGGGAGCCCCAGATCATACAGAAAGGAATATTTGTTACGTGGCAAGACTGGCTGGCTACCTTGTGTAGCCTTCCCACAAACCCTCGGAGGCAGAGGGTGCTCCTCTCCATCTTACAGATGAGGAAACTGAGGCACAGAGAGGCTCAGAGACCTGCCCAGCTCGGAGCCGAGGAGGGGGCTGGATATGGACCTAGTGTCTCACCCATCTGCCCACAAGGTCTGCCGTTCAAGGTGCCTTTCTTCCAACTATCTGTCCCCCTAAGGGGTTTTCTTTGTTGTCTCTCCCACCACGGATGCTCAGGGATGGGGGCCTGCTGAGTGGTGTTTTGATCTCGGTTGGAGTGTGCAGGAGCCGATTCACGACATCTAGGGAGTGAGAGGGCGGGGGCGGGGGGGGGGTAGGCAGAGGCGCCCTGTCCTCTCCAGCCCCTGGGATCTGGGCTTCCTCCTCCAGCTGCATTGTCAGAGCTCCCCACCCCCTGCCCCGCAACTCACAGCACTAAGGAACATTCCCAGACCCCGTGCTCCCAGGGCCCGTGGGACACCCTGTCTTTCCCAGACAGCGTATCCAGTTCCCAGCTAAATGTCACTAATCCACTGACAGAGGAAGCAGCGCTCCAAGGCCAGGCGGAGTCGGTGGGAAAGAACACAGCATGTGCCGGAACAAGCCACCCCATCCATCACTGTCCGTGTCTGCCTGTGGTTCCCAGCCCGCCATGCCCGGCTGAGAACTGGCCGCAGCCCAGTGCTCCCAGCTCTGGGGGTTCTAGAACCGTCTGCAGGAGGAGGGCCTGCTAGCATCAGCATAGCTATTCTCCCGGCTTTGCCCTCCTCGAATCCACGCTGCCGAGAGATAATAAGGTGCTACTTTAATCTTTTATAGTCTGATTTCTGCTGCTACCTCATCTGACTCTTCCAAAAGCGGTAGGATGTAGGATGGTGGCAGGTAAGGACAGATAATAACAACTAATCTCAGGTTTTTCTGCCTCAGGCCCTTTGCACAGGTACTGACAGGTAACAAAGCTGGGCCCTGACCTAAGCACCCTGCATAAACCACTCCATCCCGCCCCCACAGCAGGCTATGAGGTGAGCAGCCGAGGAAACTGAGGTACAGGGTAGGGAAGACTTGAAGGCAGAAAGCCAGGCTGTCTGGCCCCAGATGCCACTCTTTCTGTGGGGTCCTGGGACACCATCCTGTGTGGAAACTGAGTAGGTGCTCCCTGGGGTGCACCTAGGCTGCACCCCACTGCAGGCCGCTTTCCAGGAGCTGGACAGCAGGGAGAGGTTCCTGAGGCCTGTGGGAGTGTGAGGAGGGGCCCTGAAGGTTGTGGCCTCTCTCAAGCCCCCGGCATCATGAAGAGGCCAGTCTCAGAAGTTCTGAGTGTATGAGCAGATGCTTTTCCTGGGGCTGCTGGGCAGGCAGCGAGCTCGGTGCTGGGCCCTGCACCCGAAGAAGAACACTGTGCCTCAGTTTCCTCCTCTGCACACCGGCGGGACATGGGGCTTGGTGGGGCCCCTGGGCACTCTGCCCCCAGCCTCAGTTTCCACTTCTGCTAGTAGGGGTAAGGAGAGAGCACTGAACGTGCACGGGAACAGTCACTGATGATCTTAGCGACTGATGGTGGTGGTGAAAACAAAAGGAAACCAAAGTTGTAACAGTTGCCCAATTATTTTCCTTTTATGACTTGCACAGAGTGCATCTTTGTTGCAGGGAAGGTGCAGATGAGCAGAAGGAAGGGAAGCCCCTCTGTGAGGTTGTCTGGCCAAGACCACCCTCACCACACTCTCCACAAATAGGTGACACCGACCAGCCTGTACCCACATCCCCCCCACCCCCACCGTCTCCTGAGAGGTGAGGGCTCTGCAGGTGGGTAGGGAGCAGAGCTGGGAACTGGGCCCCAGCCTCTGAATTCCCAGCTTCTGCCTCAGTGGGTACTGGGCCACTCCCCTGAAACTCCTGCCAAGGCAAACCCGTCTGTTTGACTTCCTCGGGAACCAGAGTGGTAAGAGCGCTCCCTCTAAGGCACAGTCCTAGATGAGTAAAGGTGGCTGCCTTGCCTGTCAGGCAGTGCCCTGAGAGCCCACAGGGTCCTTTGTGACTGGCTGTCCCCTGTGCCCTCACCTCCCTCAATCCCACCTTGCACGCTTAGCTGCTTCCGCCTCGGGTCTTTGCACTGGCTGTTCCCTTTGCCGAGTGGTCCTTCCCCCAGACATCTAGAGGTCTGCTTGCATCCTCCATGTCTTTGCCCAAATGCAAAAGTGAGAGTCCAAGACAGTACCAGGCACGCAGTAGGTGCTCAATACATACTTGTTGAATTATGACCAAGGGGACCCAGGGAGATAGTCCATCGGTGCAAGATTGCTCCACACTTCCTGACCCCACAGGCTTCCTTTTAGCAGACATGAGAACTGATCCCTCTCCCTCAAAGTCCGTCCTGAAACACTGCCACCTCCCCAGGCACCTGCTCTGTGGCAAAGCCCTGATCCAGGTGGGTGTCGGGCGTGGGGAGGTCAGGGGTTCCTCCAAGATCGCAGCTCCACGAGGCTGTCCGGCTCAGCGCTCCAACTCCTCACTATGTGGTGTCCGCTGGGATTTTCGCCCATTTGCTCCTTCACTCCCTCCCTCCCTCAGAGACCTCCTGTTACAACGCCCTCGACCCTCTCAGGCCCGCAGCCCCCTGCTAATTACAAATAACCTTGACACCCCTCCCCCCGTGAGCCCATCACTAAACTCATGGGAAAGATAGGAAGCGTGAGTGTGTTTGAGGAGAACTCAGGCCACGCTGTGCGTCAGGGCGTCCCTCACAGGCGGGATGGGACGGGCCGGGCTACACTGCCAGTTTCCAGACAGGCCCGTCGCCAGAGCATCCGGAATTCAGGATGCAAAGGGGGTGCTGGACAGAGTGGGGGCCAGATCTCTCTCAGAGAGGAGGGGGCACTTAAGCCTCCAAACCTTTGCTTAGGCCCTGAGAATGCCTTCCCTCTTCCCTGCAAGGTCTTCCTGCAGGGTGGGTGGGGGCTTCTCTCCTGGACGCTGGGGGTCTCAAGTAAGCTCGGTGATCTCCCCACTGATAGCAAACTTCCTGGTGGGAGTGGGACACCCCGACTCTTCTGGACCCTCATGATGGGAGTACACGGAGGGAAAAGCTAGGCTGCAGCACCCAGGCAGCAGCTGTGCTGCAGAGGTTCCGAGTACATAGATGGCAGGGGGCTCCCAGGCTGGGGCAGCGGTGGAGGGGTGTGGAAGGGCTGCTGTGTTCGGGGCAAACCCAGGACATTGGTGGCCCCCACATCCAGATGGATGGGTCTGACCAGGAGGGACCCACCCCCACTCCCCAAGGCCAATGTCAGGGGGACACTCATTTTTGATTGCTGGCGAAGCAGGGGATTTGGGGGTGGTGCAGCCTAATGAGTCCCAGGCACTGGAACTTGAATTACTTCCCACATCTGGTTTCCGTTAAGGCCTCTGCCACCCAATGAATAAGTAATAATATAAAAACACAAGGATTAGTATTTTCCCTAACATTGGCCCAGCCCGCCCAGCCCTTCCCAGTCCTTGGGCCTGACCCGAGTGGGCTATTCCTCTGCCTGCCACCACCCTTCCCACAGTGCTCAGCCACCCCAGGCTGTCTGGACCCTGACCCCTAGGCCTGTGGGTGATGACTGTGAGGGATGCAGGCAACCATGGCACAGCATGGGGCCAGGAGTCAGGAAACAAGGGTTCCCATCCTTCTCTGTGACCAACTACTGTGAACTTGGGGAAATTAACCCAGCTTGCCCCTGAGCCTCAGTTTACCCATCAGTAAAATGGGGCCCATAACACCTGCTTCCCAGGGTGGCGGTGGTCTCAGACAAGGAACCCAGAAGGGCTCCGGGAACGGGAAACCACCTGGCTCCCGCCCTCGGGGGCAGGTTCTGGTTGGCCTTCCTCCTCACTGGTCTCACTCTCTCAGCCAAATTTCACTGGCTTTTCTCCTCTGGGCCTGAGTTTTCTCCCCTGTAGAATGGGGATGAGAACAGACCCCACCCCACAAAGCGAAGGTAGGGCAAAGCTCGCTAATCCACAGAACGCGTCCAGCACGTGTGGGGCACCGAGGAGGCCCTGCTGCCCCCGGGGTCCCAGAAGGAAGGGTCTGTCCTGGGCATGCGCGATCAGCTGTGATTTTGAACAGTCTCTTTTGCCAAGAGCTGTTTCTGTGCCCAGCTCTGAAACCCCTGTCTCGTTCAACTCTCCTGACAAAGCCCTGAGGGTCAGGGCCCTGAGTTAGAAATGGGGAACCTGAGGCACAGATTAGCGGTGTCACCTGCCCAGGCACATGGCCGTCACACAGCAGAGCCCACCGTGTGTGTCCAGCTCTGAGGGGGGCACCCCCAGCTGGCGTTGGCACAGCTTGTCTTTCACTGTGGATGTGCTCAGTGCCTGCCCAGAGGGGTGGCAGCAAGCCTCTGTCCAATGCTGAGCGAGTCCACATGAAGATGTCCCAGGGGCAGAAGGAAGCCGCTTGCAGATACAGGGGGCACCTGGTGGTGGCCAGGCTGCCCACCATCATGACATCCCGTCAATGGTGAAGGGAGCCGGTATGCCGGGGTGGGAGGGAAGGTCCTCTCTCCCACCAAGATGCTGCAAAACCGGACCAGGCCCAACCTCTACAGAGCTCCCCTCCAACTGGCCCCCCGCCCCTTTGGAACTGGAAAAGCACAGCCCATGTTACACCTGCAGATGAGCCTGGGGCTCATTAAAGGAGCTGGGAAGAGGGGGCAAAACTGCTTGATGGGTGGCGGGTGGATCAAGAGCGCCCCCCACGCCCCTCCCCATGCGCTGTCTGCCCGGCAGTCCCTCCTGTCCAGCACCCGCTTGTCCTGTGAGGACCCTCTGCACCTGCAGGAATGCTTCCCCCATGCCTTCGAGAGGCCGTCTCCTTCTCAGTGCTCAGGTTTGGGTTCAAATGCCCCTCCTCAGAGCGACTTTCCCCTCCCACTCAGTGGAAACTGCCCCCACCTTGTGCTTCCTGCTACATCACCCTCTTTTACTTGCTTTGGGGCACTTGTCAGTGCCTATAATCAATCATTGGCTATGTGGGTCCTTGTGTCCACTGCCTGTCTTCCCAATGGCATGGTCTTGTCTCTCTGTGCACTGGCCCCAGACAGAGCCCAGACAGTTGCCTGATACTTAGTGGTGCTCTGTGAAGGCTTGCTGGCTGCCCACTAAGGAAGAGTGTGTCTCCCACCTGCCCTCTGCTGCCCTGGGCGCCATCTATGCATGTTTGAGTGCTCAGCTCACGGTGGTGGCAGAGAGCCTGGGCTGGGCTTGGGTCAGACCGGCACTCCTGCCTTCCCCTTCAAGCAGCTTCCCTGTGTAACTGAGCAAGACACCCCTCCGTGGTGTCTGAGGACCAAGGAACCATTGAAGTCTAACCCTTGGCAATGAAGCTTGGTTATGGCTACTAAGATCCCCTCCAGCTGTGAGGTAGATGCACTGCAAAGTGGCCTCAATTCTTTGCTCTTCCTGACCCACGTCCCTTGTGATGTGACTGAGGCTCTATTCAGCCAAAGACATAGTTGCCTTCCTGCCCTTGGATCTGGGCTGGCTCCGGGACTTGGTGTGGCCAATGGGATGTGGCAGAGGTAGGGTCAGCCAACTGTGAGTCTGGATGCACAGGCTGGCTGTCAGCTCTACTTACTCTCTTGCTGACCCTCCTGCTGGAGGCTGAGACATATGTGGGGTTGTCCCAGTTGCCCTAGCTGAAGCCCCAGTCAGGTGGGGGCCCTGGCCACAATCAGCAGAGCTGCTAATCAGAAACCCACAGCTGACTGCAGTCCCAAGAGCAAGCCCAGTCGGGACCAGAACCACCCAGATGAGCCTAAACTGCCAGCCTAAAGAACTGTTGGCCAAATAATGGTGGTTGTTTTAAGCCACTAAGTTTTGGGGAGGTTTGTTACACAGCAGTAGCTAGCAGATACATTTTGGCATTTAGAACTACAACATCTTAGAAATGCAAGGGAGCTTAGAGATCAATCAATCAGAACGTACAGATGGCAATTGCAGTTGAATCAGCCCCACCCCCCAACTTTGGTGGTGGCTTGGCACAGACAAGCAGAATCACCTGAGGGAATGTGATCAAAACACACCATCAGGATGACTGCCAACACATCCCTTCAAGGATGCTCAGCATAGCATTATTAATGAGAGTGAAAAACAGGAAACAAATAAGATGACTCCAACAGAGGGCTGGTTAAATAAACTCTCTGGTCAATGCAACACTGTGGAGCCTTCAAAATCATGCTGTAGGCACGTTCACTTTGGAAACTTTTTCGGCACCTACCACCCTGTACTATCACACCCCGCCCCCACACACAGGTTTTATTCCTAGGCCCAGAACCAACGAACATGCAACATTGTGCATCAACAGCAAGCAACAAGAGCATTCATCAGCCACCTTGTCACAAAGAGCCAAATGCCCACCAAGAGCTGAAGAACCACAAGTCATGGCAGATGCATGCAACGGAATAGTATACAGCAAAGAAGAAGGAGTCATGCACCTACATGGATGCATCTCACAAACATGCAAACGTGGCTGACATGAGACTTCAAGGAGGACATGCCACATGCTACCATTTATATGAAGGTCAGAAATAGGCAAACTGGTCCATAGTGTTGGAGTCAGGAAGGGCGTTCCCCTGACAAAGAGGGAGGGGATCAGGGCCTGGGGGCGGGGCAGGTAATGTCTGTTATTTGGAACAGTTTATGAAGTTCAGGCTGCATACTTTTCTGTGTGTGTGTTATATTTCAAATATCCACTTACTAACAAAAATGATGCATGATAGATGGAATACTATCTAATGATATGGAAAAGTGACCCATTAGTGAAAATCAAAAAAGGTGGCAAAAGCATGTAATTCCATTTCATAAGTAAACATATGCACAGAAAAATGACAAGAAACAAGCTGTGGCCATGACTCCTGGTTAGAAAGTGGGTCAGAGCCCTTCCGTTCTTGCTGGTGTCTTCAAGAACAGACTGTGGTTTTGGCTGAGCCATGGAGCCCAGAGCTCCGATGGACCACCGATGCCCTAGTCCCTTGGACCTGTGTCCCAAATGGTTCTGGAGTCCAGCTTCTACAGCATCTGGGCCTTGGACAAAGAGTTAAAAGGTGGGGGATGGTGGAGAGCTTAAAGTGCTGGAATGAAACCCTTCCCTGCTCTCCAAAGGGCAGCAAATACGATCCAGATGTCAGGCTGCTCGCCCTGCAGCCAGCACACAAAGGAAGCACATTCCTCACCCAGCTGCTGGGGCTGTGAGCTGCGGGGGGAGGCGCCAGACATCTGGGCCCCTGCTGCAGAAGGGGGGCTGCCAGGCTGGGGGAGGGACAGCGAAAGTAGGGGACACCCTCCTCTCCCAGCACGGGTCTTAGTATTCTGGAGTCCCCTCTCATTCCCCCATGCACATTGGAGACCAAGGGGAAGTGGCCCTCTGTACTGGTGCACCCGGCTGAGTGTGGATGGGGCTAGGACAATGAATGTGGTGGTGTGGTTGCCTGTGTAGCTGGGCACAGCGGGGTGTGGGTATATAGGGAGAGATGAGTGGGTAAATAGGAGATGGATGGATGGGTAGGTGAATGACGGACTGACGGATGGATAGACGATGGGTGGGTTGGTGGATGGATGGGTAGATAGGGGGATGGGTGGATGGATAGATAAATGGATGGTGGACAGATGACAGGTGGATGGATGGAGGAATGCATGGATGAACTTGTGAATGGACGGATGGGTAAGGGGTAGGTGGAGGGATGGAGGAAGGGGTGGGAGGGTGGATAGACAGATAGATGAGTGGATGTGTGGGTGAGTAGATAGGTAGTGCTGTGACCTAAGTGTGACGGAAGTGGTGGGGAGGTGGGGACACAGGCCACCACATGGGGTGGTGCAGTAGTGGGAAAAGCCCACTTTGGGCTCAGACAAACCCGAGGTCAGCTCCTGACCTCATCTTGGTGGCCGTGGGCAAGGCTCCTTGCTTCTCTGAGCCTTGATTTCCTCATCTGCACAATGAGGACGATGTTGTGAGGATGACATAAGGGCCTGTTAAGTGAACGCCCACAACTGCTTTGTGCACACACGCGTGTGCACACACAGCCAGGACATGATGCTGCGGGCTGCGGACCCCGGACCCCAGGTGGGTGCCTCGCCTGGCTTGGGGGACTCAGCGAAGGCCTCCTGGAGTAAAGGACACCTACGCTGAGATTTGAACAGAGTCCAGTGGGAGAGTTTGTGCCCCCAAGGGCTGCAACAGAGGGACAGCGCATGCGAAGCCCATGTGTATGTGGCGTCTGTGTGCGCATTTCCTATAGGGTGGGGATGTCAGCGCAAGAAAGGTTGCAGAACACCCCTGAGATGCTGAGCGATGCTCTAGTACGTACACAGTGTCCCCCGAAGGAACAGAAATTGCGCCTGGGGAGCAGGGGAGCAAGCCTTCCTTCTCTCTGCCTTCCCTTCCTCTCAGACCCTCCTTTTGAACTATGTCCTTGATTTATCTTTGAATTGCGTGCTGCCCACCAGCCCTGCACACCCCGACCCAGGAAGGAGACAGTCCCATTAAGTAACAGATAGACAATTACAAATTGTCTTATAAGTTAGCAAACACACATTAGTATACTTTACTCATTTTAGAAAAGGAATTGATGAAATCTGAGGAGCTCATGGTTCCGTGGAAAGATGCTGCCCTCTGAGCTCAGAGTTGGGATGAGGCGGGAAGTCTCACAGGCAGCTGCAGGCACAGCCCAGGGTGGGGGGAGTCCAGTGTTGGAGAAGTTTCTAGGGGGAGGTGATGCGGCTGGGTCCTGAAGGCCATAAAGTCCGCACACCTGAAGGCAGGCTGAGGGCACGGTGTCCCCGGCGGAAGGTGCAGCTCGGTCACAGGCATGGCAGTTGGAATTCAGGAACAAACCAGAAGGAGAAAGTTCCGCCCGCAGGTGAGGGTGGGGAGCAGGCAGGCAGGCCTGGTGGAAGGTCCAGCCAGTCTGTGGAGGGTCTGGAAAACCAGGCCAAGCAGTGAGGATTTTCCTCAGCCGGCAACGAGGCGCCACGAAGGCTTAACCAATTCCCAAAATGTTTTCATTGTTTAAAAAATGTGCAAATTGGCTGCATATCACCTTGAACTCTCCAGAGAAATGCTGCCAAATTTTAAAATAATGCTGTTCATATGAATGCTAAATAATAATTAGGGCCTGGCGGCCTATCCTGCACGTGTCTCTCCTAAGTGCCAGACGGCCCTCCCACCAGCCTTGGCCCGGCCCCTCCGCTGCGGGGCCTGTCCCGCCGGGTCCACCAGGTGCAACCTGAGGCCCAGACGTGGATGCAGGGTTGTGGCACCCAGGGCACAGCGAGTGTTTGGAGCCTTATGTCCTGCCCTGAAGGGTGGGGACACAAGCCCCGCTAACAGGGCCTGAGGGACCGCAGGCTGCGATGTACGCGAAGTCTTCAAACACAAGCGGCTGAAACAGATTTTTAGAAATAACTTCCTGGGAAAGGCAGGGAGTGAAAAGGCAGCTCAGGCTGGTCCCGCTCCCAGGGTTGTCTCTTGCCTTTTACCTCCCCTCTTGCATAAGGGTGACCCTTGAGCTGGTATGACTGAGCTGTGGCACCATCCACCCCAGGTAGCGCTGCCTGAGGCCACCCCACAGGGGGCACCCTCTAGATCGAGGACCTAGGAAGAGGCACACTCGTCCCCAAATGCTCCTCTGTGTCTTCTCGGTTCTCAGTCATCGAAGGCACCCACCAGGGGCCACCCTAACCCTGCACAGCCAGGGACAAAGCCAGGCCTACAAGAAGACCCCCGCTCTGGGCGCCCCGGGCCCTTCTGCCCCTGTCATCACAGGGTGGCCCTCCTGCCTTGCCTCCTTCACTCTCCCCCTTGCAGAGGGTGGGTGAAGGCAGCCCTCAGGGGCCGGCCCCATGCTGGGGCTTTTCAGCTAAGTCATGACTGAGGTCAATGCTCACGGTGCAGGGAGGCCACTGCTGTCCTCACTTCCCTGCCCAGCCAGGCCAGACCCTCACTGAAGGCACACAGTGCTGGTCCAGGGCTGGAGTCCCGAGGACGCCACAGGCACTGCTGGCCCCAGCCGCTGCTCGCCTCCTCAGGTATCCTTGGCTGCCGGTGATTTTAGGATGTAACCTCAGCAGCACCGGAGAGGCCTGACACCCTCTGGGCATTCTGAGCTTGGTGCTCTGGGGCACTGACTTCCCAGGGCCTTTCTCCCTGACCGATTCCAGAGTGTCCCCTCCTCTTGCCCCAGGGGCCAGCAAATGTCCCAGAAATTCCAACTGCGCCTCACCTAGACGGCACGGTCCAACACCGCCACTGCGGACGCGCTGAGAGCCTCAGGAGCACCCACCGTCTGGTTTCGGTGCAGAGCTTTTGTGCATTTGCTCTGGACCTTGGGCCGAGGTTTTCTCCTGCATCACATCTCCTAAGAACACCACGATTTAATGACTTCCAGAGAAGTCAGCAATGTGTCCTTGGCGAGCCTGGCAGCCTGACCCTGGCTGGAACTGTCATGATCACACAGGGCAAACCCACTCCTGGCAATGACCCCCAGCCGAGAAAGAGACGGGGGCAAGGACAAGGGTCCCCACTCCTCCCAAAGTCACCTCTGTTGACAGTTCTCATGGATCCTTCCAGTCATTTCTGTGTAAATACAATCCTGTGCAGGTTCACCCTGTAAGAACAGGCAGACATAGGTGCCAACCGGTCAGACTCTTCTGTTATCAGCGTTGCCCCCACTTCAAGGTACGTGTGTCTTTTCTGGTGACGACCTGGAGGCTGCGCTCCGAGTCCTCACCTGTACGACGGGGGTGGTGATCTCGTCCCGTGAGTGCTAACAGGAGAATCAAAGCAGGCTGCACACACACAAAACCTACTACTGAGGCCAGGCATACAGCAAGGGCTAAATTAGTGCCCACTTACAAAGAGACAACTCCCTGACCATTTGCCTTCTCGAAGGCCCTCCGCCGTGCTCTCCAGACAGACAGGCTCACCTGTCCTGCCCCTGAACCCAGGCGGTAAAAGGGATGGACCCTGCAAAGCCAGGGAAGGTCAGGCTGCGGGCCCACCGTTCTCGCTCAGCACATGCTGGACACACGACATGCCTCCTTGGTCACTGAAAATCCTGGCGCCAGCGCCGACCGACCGTGCGACACTGGATGTGCTAGGTCTGCACTATGCATCGTGGGCACCACGAGCAAGGCGGCCCTGTGGGTGACGGAGGAATATGGTGACTCTCCGCAGGTCTGGCTCCACCGTGTAACTGCAAGCCACCGAAAATGCTGTGGAAAAGGTAAGCCTTCCCCTGCCCGCCCAGAGGGGCACCAAACCCGGCAGGACAGGGGCCCCTGCCCTCTCCCAGCCCTGCTGGCATCCCCATAACCTGGGAACAACACCTCCTTTCTCTGAATTTAAGGAAAACAGCCTCCTCTGGAAGCAAAGCTTTTAAACAGATGTTTCCTCTTGGCCCCAGCCTCCCGCGCCTCTCCCAGCCGGGCCTCCCCTCCAGGCGGGGCCTGCTCAGCTCTCACACTAGGCAGGGCACAGGGGAGACCAAGTGGTTCCAATTCTTCTTTTTCAGCAGGGGGAGGAAAATATTAAAAAAACGTGTTTTACAAGCCTGCCTTTGCCATTGTTTATGTAAACAGGTAAATTGTTTCCTGCCTCAATTAAAAACATCTGCCACATAAATGAATACCAATTAACTCATCCTGTTTTTAATTACTCTGTTAATTACACGCAGGCAGCAGAAAGGATGGCTGGAGTAGAGAAGCGGAGTGCCACCTCCCCCAACTTGGCGAGGATCCTGAATGTGTCTGGCTCCTGGAGGACGAGGGTGCAGGGAGGTGGTGGCGCGGTGCCAGCCGGGATTCCCCGGATCGGGGCTGCCGAGTGGGCGCCTCCTCCCAGGGTCCTCCTGCACGGGGGGTCAGTCGGTCAAGGGTGTCCCGTGTCCTGGCTCACCCCGGGAGGGTGGAGCCCCCTCTTGCATGCTCTTTCTGCCCATCTCTTCCTGCCCCTCAGCCTTCTCCAGCCCCAGGACTCTGCCTTATGGCCTTGTTGTCGGTGGAGAGGAAGGAGGAACCTCAAGGGGGCCCCACTCGTGTCCTGGCCACACTCTGTGGGGCAGGGAGGCAGCTGGGGGCCTGGAGGCTTGGATCACATCCAGGGAGGCCTGCCTCAGGGAAGGGGCGCCGGGGTCCCCCTAACGGGCACCTCTGCTACTGAGCACCTGCTGAGTGCTCCCAGCGTTGTACGGGGCTGCAGGCCTCCCGGGGCGCATCCTCACCCACGCCCCCGCACACGCATGTCATTTGGCTTGTCCTCCCCCTCAGCCTCCTGTCTGCTTCGCTGTCACCCAGCCCAGGGCATGCAGGAGGCTCTCAGCACGTGCTCACGGAGTGAGCCAGGAACCTCCCCCGCGAACATTCGGCAAGGGCGCATCACTCCAACTTACGGCAGAGGCCAGGGGGCAACGGCCTGTCCGGGGTCACATCCCCCCGTGCCTGCCAGAGCAGGACCGGAACCCAGGACTCCAGTTCCAGGGCTCGTGGTGGGCACACCATGTATATCACAGCGGGCCAGACCCACGTGCTGATGCTGTCCCTGGGAGGGAGCTGTGGGGTAGGCCCCCGAGTCTGCAAGTCTGGCAGGTCTCGGGACCGCACCGGGCAGCGGGCACCCTGTCTCCACGACCCAGGCCTCTCTTTCCACAGGCACCTCTAAATCCTTACTCGGCCCAGATCTGCACATCCTCCCTCCCACAGACACGAGTGGTTGTCACTCTCCCATCTTGCCCTTGGGTTTCCACGGCTTGTAGGTGCTGAAGGGATCGCAGTGGACTGCCCTCAGAGCCCAACCAACCGGCGTGGCTAACAGGGTTCTGCTCACATGCAAGTCCAATCGCTCGGGCGCTGGCGCGGCCCCGGGAGTAGGCTGCCGCCTCAGGCAGGCTCCGAGGGGAAGGGGCGCCTCGATCAGCCAGCGATGTCTGCCCCACTGTCACAGCGGGCAGAGGAGGGTGAGCCTCGTCCGCCATGAGCATCAGATTAATAGCATGAAAGGTACCCCACCTAATCCATCGGTGGATTAGGGTCCCATCCACCCCTCACTCTATAGATGAGAAACCAGAGACCCACAGTGTTCTAGAACAGTCTGCCCCTTCAACTACCCACGGGTGTCTGCTCAGGGGGCTGTCTGCACCAGGGTCCCTCTCTGAGGGATGGGTCGACAATACACAAAGGGACAGGCCAGAGCCCACCCCGCACCTATCCCCAGGGGCAAGCCCCTTCCCCAGGCTGCTTGCGTTCCTCAGACACCAGCTGCGAGCACCTGCCTGAAACCCTGTCCCAACTTTGGAGAGAGGAGAGGGGAACAGTCAGCATTCAGTGGCCAACAAAATATTAACTCACTTAACCCAAGAGCCCTGTGAGGTCATTCTGTTACACAATAATAGTGATGAAAAAGTGAAACACATTACACCCCCATTTTATAGATGGGACAACCGAGGCACAGGGAGGTTAAGTAACTGCCCGAGGCACACAGCTGGGAAGGGAGGGCGGAGCTGGAATTCGGACCCTGTCATTACAGCTCCGAGGGGTCCCCAGCCTGAGCTCACACAACTGCCTGGACCCACCGCGGTCTCTCCAAATGTCAAGTCTCCCCAGTTTGGCAAACGGGGAGGGAGAGACCTAGAGGAGGTTCACAACATGCCCGGACGGTGAGGGTTGGTTGCAGGCTGGTGCGGGGCGGGCACAACTGTGGGCTTGAAGTCAGGCGTCCATCCACTGTCTGGCCATGGGCTCTGAGTGAGTCCCTTGCATGGCTGGGCCTGAACTCTCCTCATGAAATGGGGGGACCCTCACCCCTGCCTTGAAGTGCAAGTGTGAGGATTCTGGGGCTTTCCTGCAGCCCTCTCTGCCCGCCGCTCCCCGCCTGCCTCCCCTGCTAGGCCGGCCCCCATCTGACCCCCAAGCATGCTGCCTGGTGGCTTCCTGAGCTGCCGTGGGCCCTCCCTGCTCATGGCTGGGGGACTTGCACCTTGAGGCCTAGATGAGATGGGAGCCTCTTTCAGGTCTTCTGCAATGGGTTTCCTTCCTTTCTGCTGCTTTTTTAAAATCCTCCCTGGAGGATACGCTTATTGATTTTAGGGAGGGGTGGGGTGGGGTGGGGAGAGAGAGAGGGACACGTCTATCAGTTGCCTTCCATATATGCCCCAAATGGGAGTTGAACCCGCAACCTAGGTATGTGCCGTGAATGGGGAGCACACTCTCAACCTTTGGTGTACAGGATGCTGCTCCAGCCAACTGAGCCACCCGGCCAGGGCAATGCACATTTCAACACCCACCAGCCATCGTCAGGGTCCCCCGTTTCTCTGGAGCCTTTTAACCAATTTGAGCAATAAAGTAGCCTAATAGCAGTAAAGTCATTAAGGGCAGGGGACTCCCCACAGTGTGTTGGGGAGCCCCCCAGGTTGGAGCAGCAGTCCTGGGATGGCTCACCCTGACAAAGCCAGGGCTGTGTCCACAGTGGGGAGGCTCTGTGAGGGGCAGCCAGGAAGTAGAGTCCATCCCCAAGGCCTGTCCTTTGGGTGAGGAACACCCCGCTGGCGGTCCCACAGCCCTGGGTGGTCCAGACATCAGGGAGGCCTCCCCGCTTGCAGGGAGGAGCCCAGAGACTCGCTGGTTGGGACTTCAAATTGGAGATGGCTGCAGAGAACAGACTGTGGGGACCTCAGGTCCAGCACCCCCCCCCCCCACCTGGGATCTGAGTGCTGAGGAGTAAAGGGCCGGGCAGGGACTCATGGGGTAGATCCAGAGTCAAGGGCTGGGGCCCGTGCCCGAGAGGTCATATCTGCTGTGGAGGTGGCCACACCGTCAGGTTAAACCCCAGTGACCTTGGACAAAGACTTACTGGTAGCCTCTTGAGAAAGAACTGGTGCAAGGAATTTACCTGTTGAGTAAATGAATTAGCGGTGGTTGACCTCAAAACCTGAGTCCCACCTGGCTGAATATTTCTCATCCAGAGTCACAGAATGATGTTCTCCATCTCTCATGGGTGACGAGGGCAGTGGGGTGGACAGTAAAATAGAGGGACAGTCCTGGGAGAAACTAGAAGCCACCGATCAGTGAGCACTCACTGTGGCCAAGTCCAGAGTTCTGAGTGTCCACACACTGCCCCAGCCCGCAGGTAGAACCTCAGCATTGGTTCCCACGGCAGGGGCGCAGGAGCCTGCCGGGGGGGGGGGGGGCGGGCACTCGGCGTGGCCTTGCCCATGAGCCCTCATCCCCTGGCCCCAGAACAGCAGGCCGTGTCCCCAGCGGCAGAGGGTCTGCCTCCAGCCCTGCCTGGGCCCCTCCCCCTAGTCTTGGGAAGGTGCCAGGCAGGCAGATGGGCCTGAGGCTGGTGCAGCCGCAGTGGCAGCTGCTCTGGGGGAGAAGAGCGAGGAGCCAGGCTCCACTACCTCCCTCCCAAGTGCGGGAACCTTCTGGATGTTTTGACTCTTTCCACCAAATGGTCTCAGAACCTCTAAGGAGATCTGCTGAGTCAAAACAGCCCTCAGGGTTTTTGTTTTTTTTGGGGGGGGGTGGTGGTGTCGAGGCTGCCTTCCTCATGCTCTTGTCATCCTAAGGCGAGAGGCTT
This sequence comes from Glossophaga mutica, assembly GCA_039655065.1. Lineage (NCBI taxonomy): Eukaryota > Metazoa > Chordata > Mammalia > Chiroptera > Phyllostomidae > Glossophaga > Glossophaga mutica. The sequence continues at coordinate 31,793,442 of CM077315.1, forward strand.
AGAGGCTGGTGAGGGGGAGGGTGCCATCTCCCATTTGACAACAAGAAAAACCGAGGCTTTGAGAGGGTAGGCACATGCCTGAGGCCACCCTGCTGGCTCCAGCATTTCTCCTCCGACCCCAGGCGCGCTGCGCCAGGCCACGTCCAGAACTGGGCCATGCGTTTTCCTGGAGGCTCCAGAGCTGTATCGACTTCTGGGGCCACCGAACCCTTATCTCCAGGTGCCCCTAAGGACAGCCTGCCTGTGGCTGGGAAGTGGGGAGGCCCCGACTGCTGCCCAGGCTGTGGGGCGCATGCCCTCCCCACCCGGGGGGTGTGAAAGTTTTTATAGGGCTGCTTCTCAGACAGAGGCTGAGGAGGACAATGGGCAAAGGCAAGGCTCCCTGTCCATCTCCAAAGTGTCCTTACACTGGCCTGCTCCTGCCAGCGGGCCCCTGCCTTGGCAGGAAGAGAGTCCCTGGCAGCAGGGGGACCCTGCTGCAGTGTGTCCCCAGGAGTGTTTGTGGGGCTCACTTTCCCCTTTACTCAGACAGACTCTCCAACCAGGACACAGAGCTTCCAGAAGCTGGGGTGAGTGGGTGACTAACATGCCCAGTGCCCACAGGTGAGGGGCAGAGCGGGGTTACTCCGGCTCCTAAAAGGGGTAACGAATTTCTCCTTCAACACTGAGCTGGACGAGCCTCCCCCTTGAGCACCAAACTCCAGTAGAATGCCCCCAGGCCCTGCCTGGTCTCTGAAACGTCCACCTTGTTCCCGTCACTGTGTGGTGCAGGTTTCAAGGGACAAGCAGCTATCCCTCCACCTCCTCTTGCTTGGCAGTGGTCGCCAGGCCAAGCCAGGGGAAAGGTTTTGACGTGGAGGTCCGCCACATGTCACGTCAACACAGATGACCTGTGGTCAGCCAAGAGTCTTATTTAGGAAGAACATGGGTAAGGCCCGAGCCCACCAGATGTGGGGTGGAAGACGGGCCAGCAGGACCGCCCTGTGGGGCCTCACCGTGGGCTCCTGCACGGAGGGGCCTGCCAGCTGGGGGTGTCATCCGGGAGGCCTGTGGGCCCCGCTGCCAGTGCGGGTCTGGCTCGGACTCGGTTGCTGCCATGTCGGTACCAGGGGGGCGAGCCAGGCAGACCCCGTAGGATGGATGATAGGACAGGGCCTGGCTCGCAGGAGACACTGTCTTTTCGGGCTTTAGCGTTCACACGGCCTCCCACCAGGCAAAGCCCTCGGGGCCCACAACTGGCTCCTGGCCTTTTGTCACCTCCCTGCCCTCCTCTCTGCACCTTCCCACCTGCAAGTCCCCCTCGCTGGTCCTCAGATGTGCCTCCTGTCACCTGTGCCAGGGAGGCTATGCCCTGATGGCCACCTGGCTCCCTCCCCTTCCAGGCCTCAGCTCGCTGTCACTTTATCAGAGAGGCCGGACCTGACTGATCAGCAACTTCCCACCCAGCCTGTGACCCTCCCTGGGGCCCTTGGTGGAGAAAATGTCACCCGTCTCCTTCACTTACTGTCTGTCTCTCTCCAAACAGAGTAGCAGCCCCTGAGGGCAGCGGTCTGCATGCTGGATCCCAGCACAGTGCCCAAGAGCAGCAGGCGCTCGATGGCTATTTGTGAAAGGGGTAAATATGCACCCACGCCAGCTGCATTCCAATGGGAGACTCGTCTCGACTAAACGTCACCCAGCTCCTTGCCAGCATCTCACAGGCTGGGTCACGGTGACCCCCCCACCCCCACCCCAGAGTCAGCCTCCTGGGATGCAGTCAGGGAGGAGAGCACAGTAGGAAACTGGCATCACTGGGGTCCACCGTCCAGACCCCCACTGTGATGTGTGGTCAGAGGAGGAAGGAGGGACTGGATTTCTGCTGCACACTGAAGGCTACGTTGTCTTCAGATTTGGGGAGAAATGAACAAGTATTATTCTCTGCACTCTGGCCAGGATCTAGGTGTTCCGACTATTCCCTAATCTAGGTGTCCAGATAGATTGGGGGAGGGGGTCTATCTGTGCTTCTCCAGGGACCTCTCCAGAGGCTTCCTGCCCTGTGTGGCGTCAGCCTGGGGTGCCCAGAGGGACAGCAGCTACATGAGCTGCTGGGGGCCACACTGCCAGGGTCCTGTCCTGATTTCATGTCTGACAGCTTCCATACTTTTTCGGGCATCTCGCTGAAGGAGGTGGGCTCTGGTCCCCTCCCACGCATGCTACATGGGCTCCTTATGTATGAGGAGTCCCCTGTTCCGGGCAGCCGGGGGAGGGGCCCTATGGAGGTGCTCTGTTAACAGCCACCATACTTGGCACCAACATTAACCCGGGATGCCCTGCATCACCAGGCCTCCTGTGCAGGTAGCCTCAACTGCCAAGGCCAGTGGCCCAGGCTCCAGACATCCCGAGGCAGAGACATAGCGCCCCCACCAGGTCCTTCCAAACTGCTGACCCAAGCACCCCGGCACATGGCGGGTGCATGGTTGTTCCCTCCGTGCTTGGGGTGGGCTGTTCCATAGCAACAGGGACTGGATGGCTTCTCTGTAAGCGCAGACATCCGTTCTACGAGTGTTTCTGGGATCACTTGGTGTGGGGATGTGGCCTGCCCTGCCTCTGAGGGAGGACTGGCCTGACTGAGCCCTTGAGAAACATTTGCTGGGGAGTGCATGATGTCAGGTGCGCAGACTGCCCAGGCTGACCCTCCGCTGCCTCCCTCGGTGGCCCCGCAAGGGCATGTCCCGGCAACGCCAGCGCTGGGAAACAGACTTGGTGATGAGATAACTGTTGGTAGAACCAAATACAGCGACAGCTTGCAGGCAGACGAGCTGCTGTTCAAACAAGCCTCTCCAAGCACCCGGCGAGGGCGTCCCCACCAGACAGGGACCCTGGGCCTCAGCGCTGTGAGATGCAGGGTGTGGGGGCCAGGTGGGGCCTGTTCCTGTCCCTCTGGGCCTCCTGTGTCAGGTACTTGTCTGGGCGCTGGGGCATGGGGGTGAACACACAGACAGAAGCCCTGCCCTTACAGAACTGACCCTCTAGGAGGAAGACGAGCAGTGACGTGCAGAAGAAAAGGCACAGCACAGGGAGCCTGGGGGTGCTGTGGAGAAACGGCAGGGACGGGCACTCACTGAAGGGAGACCCTCGAGCGAGAGCTGGTGGAAGAGGCGGGAGCCCTGCCGGCGTCGGGGAGGGAGCACTGCAGGCAGAGGGACGGCCAGCGCGAAGGCCCTGGGTGGCCACGTGCCTGCGAGTTTGGGCAACAGCAGGGAAGGTGGATTTCAGTGACAAACGGGGCGGGGGGACTGTTGCGTGACCTCAAAGCCACTGTGACAATTTGGTCTGTCCCTGGAGGGGCCATATCTAATTGGTTTTGAAGAGGGCCCCTCTGGCTGCCATGCAAGGACCCCAAGCTACCTCCCCGGTGAGGGGGCAAGGATAGAAGCTGGAGGCCAGATGCAGAGTCTTGTTCATGCCACGGAGGTTAGACGCAGGTACCGGGGAGATTCAGTAACTGTTTGTGGAACTAAATACAGCGACAGCTTGCAGGCAGACGAGCTGCTGCTGTTCAAACAATCCTCTCCAAGCACCTGGCGAGGGTGTCCCCACCAGCTAGTGACCCTGGGCAACTGCGTTCAGCACGCCAGGCCATGATGTGGTCACCTGTGGAAAGAGGATGGCCGTGACCACCCTCACAGGCTATGGAAGGACCCAGACACACAGGCAGGGAAGCCTAAGCAATCAGGGCAGGTAGCTCCGCTTCACTAGTCCCTGGAAACCCAGTGGACAGTGACTTAAGCCGAGAGTAACCACAGGACCCAGCAATCCCTCTCCCAGGGCGGCAACTGAGAGAACTGAACACACGTGTCCACGCGAAAACCTGTGCAGAAACGTTCACAACAGATTACTCACAACTGCCAAAGGGTCGTAACAGTCCCGATGTCTGTCAGCTGCTGACGGACACACAAAACGTGCCCATCGTGTGGTCAAAGCTTAGCCAGTCACTGGAAAGGGGTCAGATGCGGACGTGTGTGACAAGGACAGACCTCAGGAGCATTGTGCTGAGTGAAAGAAGTCGGTCGCAAAGGCCACAGGTTGTGTGATGCTACTTCTATGAAATGTCCAGAATAGTCAAATCCACAGAGAGAGAGAGAGAGAGATTAGTGGCTGCCAGGTGCTGGGGGAGGGGAATGGGGAGTGAACACAAATGGGTGTGAGGCCTCTTTTGGGGGTAATGAAAATTTGGGGGAACTAGACAGTGATGATGGTTGCGCAGTATTGTGAATGTGCTAAATGCCACTGAATTGCACACCCCAAAATGGTTAAAAGCAGTGGGATGGTGGTTCCTCAAGAAATTCAAAATAAAACTAACTATCACATGACCCAGCAATTCCAGGTGCACACCAAAAAGAATTCAGAGCAGTTTTGAACCGATATTTGCACATCCACATTCGTAACAGCATTATTCACAACAGCCAGAGGGCGGAGTGGCGCCGGTGTCCAGCAGCAGCAGAAGGGATAAACCGGACGTGCTCTTCCATATAATGGAATATTATTCGACCAAGAGGAAGGACACTGTGACACAGGCTACGACACAGGCGCGACTTGGGGACACGATGCTCAGTGAGATGAGCCAGTGACAGACCAACACGAGTCCACCCCTACACGGTCCTGAGAGGAGGCAGATCCACAGAAATAGAAAGTGCAACCATGGTCGCCAGGGCCCAGGGGTGGGGTGGGAACTGGTGTTTGGTGGGGACAGAGGTTCACTTTGGGAAGCCAAGAAGGTCTGTGGATGGAGGGGGGTCATGGCTGTTCAACGATGTAAAGGTACTTACTGCCACCAAACACCTGAAAGTGGTTAAGATGGTAAATTTTATGTTCTGTATATTTTAGCACAATTTTAAAAAACCAGTGCAGAGACTGAGACAGGCAGGCTGCAACCCCTCCATCCTCTCCCTCCAGGAGCCTGTCTGAGTTCTGACCGCACAGGACTGGGGAGCCTGAGCTCAGTGTGAGGGGCACAGGTGTGTGAGGGGCCAGGCTGACCCTCCTCCCTCGGGGACTAGGCCCCTGCCTGCTGGCAGTGCTGACGTGGGAAAGTCACAGCTGCCCTCTTCCCAGGTTCTGTGCTCTTGTCCATGGGGACTGAGCAATTGTGCAACGAGGGCGGCTGCCCTGGGCTGGTGGTGCGGGCGTCTTTTTATTTCTACCTAAAGACACACCCCCCTATATGCAGGCATGCCCTTAGCGGGCCAGGGAGGGCCCTATGGGATGGTCTGCCCAAGTAATCTCCTAAACCAGGTCTGACTGGGCTAAAGGCCATTGTGATGTGAGGCACACCACACAGGAAAGGGCTTCAGGGCCCCCGAAGGGGTCTCAGGCCTTCTGGGAATCAGATAAAAGCCCCCTGACCATGTGACCTTAGGGCTTACCAAGTGGAGGACTTCACAGTTGTCTCCCCAACTTAGAAGCTCCCAGGGCCACTGTGAGCTCTGACTGATCAGAAAGAGAAAGGGAGCCGCCCTGACCAGACCGTGCCACATGCTGTGGTGGGCCCTGGGACCAGGTGTGCAGCAGCCACAGTTGTTGAAATTCCAAAGGAGGTTTTTATGTGGACAGGAAGAAGCTGAAGCTCCAAGGAGCCACTAAAACACCACAGTGAAGGACTAGCAGGTAGCTGGTTTAGAGTTTGGGCATCTGACCCCAAAACTAGGCTCTCCCATGACAAACCCATGCAGATGTAGAATGGCAGGCGTCCTGGGACAGTGATGTGGACAGTGATGTGGATATATAGTGACAGGCATCATGGGACATCCCATGCAGGTGTGTAGTGACAGGCATTTTGGGAAAGACCATGTAGAGGTAGAGTGACAGGTGTCCTGCAAGAACCCATGTAGGTGTGTACTGACAGGTATCTGGGAACTGTTCATGTAATAGTGTGGAGACAAGAACCATGCAATAGCCCATGTAGTTCTGTAGTGACAGGTATCCTGAGACTGTCCATGTGGGTGTGTAGTGACTGATGTCCTGAGACTGTCCATGTGGGAGTGTAGTGACAGGCGCCCTGAGACTGTCCATGTGGGAGTGTAGTGACTGATGTCCTGAGACTGTCCATGTGGTGTATAGTGACTGATGTCCTGAGACTGTCCATGTGGGAGTGTAGTGACAGGCGCCCTGAGACTGTCCATGTGGGAGTGTAGTGACAGGCATCCTGAGACTGTCCATGTGGGTGTGTAGTGACTGATGTCCTGAGACTGTCCATGCAGGTGTGTAGTGACAGGCGTCCTGAGACTGTCCATGTGGGTGTGTAGTGACTGACGTCCTGAGACTGTCCATGTGGTGTATAGTGACTGATGTCCTGAGACTGTCCATGTGGGAGTGTAGTGACAGGCGCCCTGAGACTGTCCATGTGGGAGTGTAGTGACAGGCGCCCTGAGACTGTCCATGTGGGAGTGTAGTGACAGGCGCCCTGAGACTGTCCATGTGGGAGTGTAGTGACAGGCATCCTGAGACTGTCCATGTGGGTGTGTAGTGACTGATGTCCTGAGACTGTCCATGCAGGTGTGTAGTGACAGGCATCCTGAGACTGTCCATGCGGGTGTGTAGTGACTGATGTCCTGAGACTGTCCATGTGGGAGTGTAGTGACAGGCATCCTGAGACTGTCCATGTGGTGTATTGTGACTGATGTCCTGAGACTGTCCATGTGGGTGTGTAGTGACTGATGTCCTGAGACTGTCCATGCAGGTGTGTAGTGACAGGCGTCCTGAGACTGTCCATGCGGGTGTGTAGTGACTGATGTCCTGAGACTGTCCATGTGGGAGTGTAGTGACAGGCGTCCTGAGACTGTCCATGCGGGTGTGTAGTGACAGGCATCCTGAGACTGTCCATGCGGGTGTGTAGTGACTGATGTCCTGAGACTATCCATGTGGGAGTGTAGTGACAGGTATCCTGAGACTGTCCATGTGGGAGTGTAGTGACAGGCATCCTGAGACTGTCCATGTGGGTGTGTAGTGACTGATGTCCTGAGACTGTCCATGTGGGAGTGTAGTGACAGGCATCCTGAGACTGTCCATGTGGGTGTGTAGTGACTGATGTCCTGAGACTGTCCATGTGGGAGTGTAGTGACAGGCATCCTGAGACTGTCCATGTGGTGTATTGTGACTGATGTCCTGAGACTGTCCATGTGGGAGTGTAGTGACAGGTATCCTGAGACTGTCCATGTGGTGTATTGTGACTGACGTCCTGAGACTGTCCATGTGGGAGTGTAGTGACAGGCATCCTGAGACTGTCCATGTGGGTGTGTAGTGACTGATGTCCTGAGACTGTCCATGTGGGAGTGTAGTGACAGGCATCCTGAGACTGTCCATGTGGGTGTGTAGTGACTGACGTCCTGAGACTATCCGTGTGGGAGTGTAGTGACAGGTATCCTGAGACTGTCCATGTGGGTGTGTAGTGACTGATGTCCTGAGACTATCCATGTGGGAGTGTAGTGACTGATGTCCTGAGACTATCCATGTGGGAGTGTAGTGACTGATGTCCTGAGACTATCCATGTGGGAGTGTAGTGACTGATGTCCTGAGACTGTCCATGTGGGAGTGTAGTGACAAGCATCCTGAGACTGTCCATGTGGTGTATTGTGACTGACGTCCTGAGACTGTCCATGTGGGAGTGTAGTGACAGGCATCCTGAGACTGTCCATGTGGGTGTGTAGTGACTGACGTCCTGAGACTATCCGTGTGGGAGTGTAGTGACAGGCATCCTGAGACTGTCCATGTGGGTGTGTAGTGACTGATGTCCTGAGACTATCCATGTGGGAGTGTAGTGACTGATGTCCTGAGACTATCCATGTGGGAGTGTAGTGACTGATGTCCTGAGACTGTCCATGTGGGAGTGTAGTGACAAGCATCCTGAGACTGTCCATGTGGTGTATTGTGACTGACGTCCTGAGACTGTCCATGTGGGAGTGTAGTGACAGGCATCCTGAGACTGTCCATGTGGGTGTGTAGTGACTGATGTCCTGAGACTGTCCATGTGGGAGTGTAGTGACAGGCATCCTGAGACTGTCCATGTGGGTGTGTAGTGACTGACGTCCTGAGACTATCCGTGTGGGAGTGTAGTGACAGGTATCCTGAGACTGTCCATGTGGGTGTGTAGTGACTGACGTCCTGAGACTGTCCATGTGGGAGTGTAGTGACAGGCATCCTGAGACTGTCCATGTGGGTGTGTAGTGACTGATGTCCTGAGACTATCCATGTGGGAGTGTAGTGACTGATGTCCTGAGACTATCCATGTGGGAGTGTAGTGACAGGCATCCTGAGACTGTCCATGTGGTGTATTGTGACTGATGTCCTGAGACTGTCCATGTGGGAGTGTAGTGACAGGCATCCTGAGACTGTCCATGTGGGTGTGTAGTGACTGACGTCCTGAGACTGTCCATGTGGGTGTGTAGTGACTGATGTCCTGAGACTGTCCATGTGGGAGTGTAGTGACAGGCATCCTGAGACTGTCCATGTGGGTGTGTAGTGACTGATGTCCTGAGACTGTCCATGTGGGTGTGTAGTGACTGATGTCCTGAGACTATCCATGTGGGAGTGTAGTGACAGGCATCCTGAGACTGTCCATGTGGGAGTGTAGTGACAGGCATCCTGAGACTGTCCATGTGGGAGTGTAGTGACTGACGTCCTGAGACTGTCCATGTGGGTGTGTAGTGACAGGCATCCTGAGACTGTCCATGTGGTGTATTGTGACTGATGTCCTGAGACTGTCCATGTGGGAGTGTAGTGACAGGCATCCTGAGACTGTCCATGTGGGAGTGTAGTGACAGGCATCCTGAGACTGTCCATTCGGGTGTGTAGTGACTGATGTCCTGAGACTGTCCATGTGGGAGTGTAGTGACTGACGTCCTGAGACTGTCCATGTGGGTGTGTAGTGACTGATGTCCTGAGACTGTCCATGTGGGAGTGTAGTGACAGGCGCCCTGAGACTGTCCATGTGGGAGTGTAGTGACAGGCGCCCTGAGACTGTCCATGTGGGAGTGTAGTGACTGATGTCCTGAGACTGTCCATGTGGGAGTGTAGTGACAGGCATCCTGAGACTGTCCATGTGGGTGTGTAGTGACTGACGTCCTGAGACTGTCCATGTGGGTGTGTAGTGACTGATGTCCTGAGACTGTCCATGTGGGAGTGTAGTGACAGGCATCCTGAGACTGTCCATGTGGGTGTGTAGTGACTGATGTCCTGAGACTGTCCATGTGGGTGTGTAGTGACAGGCATCCTGAGACTGTCCATGTGGGTGTGTAGTGACTGACGTCCTGAGACTGTCCATGTGGGTGTGTAGTGACTGATGTCCTGAGACTGTCCATGTGGGTGTGTAGTGACTGATGTCCTGAGACTGTCCATGTGGGAGTGTAGTGACAGGCGCCCTGAGACTGTCCATGTGGGAGTGTAGTGACAGGCGCCCTGAGACTGTCCATGTGGGAGTGTAGTGACTGATGTCCTGAGACTGTCCATGTGGGAGTGTAGTGACAGGCATCCTGAGACTGTCCATGTGGGTGTGTAGTGACTGACGTCCTGAGACTGTCCATGTGGGTGTGTAGTGACTGATGTCCTGAGACTGTCCATGTGGGAGTGTAGTGACAGGCATCCTGAGACTGTCCATGTGGGTGTGTAGTGACTGACGTCCTGAGACTGTCCATGTGGGTGTGTAGTGACAGGCATCCTGAGACTGTCCATGTGGGAGTGTAGTGACAGGCATCCTGAGACTGTCCATGTGGGTGTGTAGTGACTGATGTCCTGAGACTGTCCATGTGGGTGTGTAGTGACTGATGTCCTGAGACTGTCCATGTGGGTGTGTAGTGACTGACGTCCTGAGACTGTCCATGTGGGAGTGTAGTGACAGGTGTCCAGGGATAAGGCCTTCGCTGGTCCCTGCAGTGGATGCTGACTTCAGTCTCTGGGGTGTGGGATTCTGGGCAGGGTAAATCTGTTCTGACTTCTCTACTGCCTCCCACCCGAGCCTCAGTCACACTTAGACAAAGTTGCCATGTTGTCACAGTGCAGATAGGCCGAGACATGCAGGCAGGGACTGAAATCCAGCAAACATGCTTTGGCCGTTATGAGTTCTGGCTACCTAGATTGGCCTGGGCTCTCCTGTGAGCATCCCGCTGCGGTCAAGTGGAGGCCACACTTCCTTCTTCTGCTTGGTTTTCACACTCGCACATGCACACCCAATCTATGCTCACTCTTGCACACACCCACGGGCGCAGTCACACATACAAGGGCTCCTGAGGCCAGGGTGACAGTCCAGCCATGGTCCACAGAGGAGCTGCTGCCCCTCCGGCAAGAGACCAGGACCTCGGAACCCCAAGGCCTGGGGAGAAGTCACTACCAGCTATTTGGTGACCTGGTATGGCAGAAACACAGAGGTTCTACAATTAGATGACCGGGTTCTGAAATGGAAATCCCCCCTCTGCCACCATGTAGCTATAAGGAGTGATGACCCCAGCTTCGGTTTCCTCTCGTGAGAGGGAAGGGAGTGAAGCTTGTGTCCTCAGCGGGCACAGAGCACAGAGAGCTTGGCTCTGAGCTTGCCGTGTCCCTAAGTGTGAGGAGGCGGGTCAGCAGGTGCAGGGGCCTGGGCTGCGCGGGAGGACAGAGGTGCGCGGGCTGGCAGGGAGCGAGAAACAGCGGTTGAGTGCAGAGCCAAATAATGCCCCACCTGCCAGTGAACCCCAGGACAGCATGCTCGGTGTCCCCCGCCCAACCCCGAGGCAGACGTGACACCACGTCCACGGGCCAGAAACCACATGCCAGACACATGTGGATCTTTCATACCGTATCACACCCTGAGGAGACAGGAGCCCTGTGTCTGCATTTTGCTTTTGAAACCAAAGACACCGAGAGGGTGAGTGATCTGCTGATGGTCACACAGCCACTGGGAGAGGAATCGGGGGTTCAGATCCAGCCAGTGGGACTCAGAGAAGCCAGCATGCTGCCTGTTCCCCTGCCCACTGCCTCGGAGAATGGGGAAGGGGTTCCTGGAGCTGAACCAGGAGCTGTGGCCTCCTCTGGTCTTGAAGACCCCCTTTGCCTCTCAACACCTCCCCTCCCTGCCTGTAAGAGGGACCCAGTGCAGCCGAAGGACTTCCCTTTCCTGGCTGCTCCCAGGTCAGGACCACAGGGAGAGAGCTTCCTTGTGAGTCCCACATGTCACCAGGGCCATTGGTGCTGGAGGACGTTTCCTGACCTGCCCCTGAGAGGTCCGATGGCCTTTTGTCTTGCCCATCCTCCTCCCGCCCTGCCCTCACTGTGGATTTTCCTCTGCTCAAGTAAACAGAAGAACGCCCCAGAGCTAGGACATCCTCTCCAAACCCCCTCCTGCCACGTCTGCCACACTCCCAGCCCCAGGGGCAGCCTGGGTGGCTCCCAGCACCTCAGGCTCTGGAAGGCTGACAGTGTGTGCGGACAGCAACAGGACGGAGGCGGAGGCGGGCAGCCGAGAGCGTGTGGCTGAGCAGCAGAGGGGGCGCTGGCGCCTTGGCGAAGAGACATCTTCCTTATTACGCATCTTTGTTTTCCTTCCAGTGACATCTGGCTCACCGTGAGGTCCCACGAATTACAAAAAGCAGAAGTCTTAACTTCTGTTTTATTGCTGCAGGAAACCGTGCTGCAAACAGCGCGGTGGGAAGCACATTCTGGTTCTTGCACGCCGGAGGCTCCAGCCCAGCCCCGCGCCCCGCGCCCCGGGTCTGGCTGTGAACTCAGAAGTGGGAACCAGGTACCAATTATTTATCACTTTCGTCATCATAAGTTTCCATCCTGAACGCCAGGTCTCTGCCTGGGTCTTTCCACTGATGCTGCAAGGGCGGCTTCCACTCCAGGAATTTGTTTCCAGACAGCAGAGCCCTGCTTGCATTAGTGTTCTTGGCTAAAGGCAGCCCTCAGAGGCGCTTGGGGGCTGGGCCTTCTCCTGCAGCCCCTGCCCTTCATTCAGCCTTATCCGGGCCCCATGTAAAGGGGAGGAGGTCCCCGAGTTGGGGAACCACGGAAGTAGAAACAGACCTGATCTTTTTGCCCGTAAGACTGGGGGCAGGACCCCAGGAAAATATTTGGAGGTGCGGTTCATTGTTCCAAACAGTCCCGAGGAGACTGAGAGCCGCAAACATGAGCCAAAATAAGCCGGCGAGTGACTGATTTCTTATAATACACAGCGTGGTGCTCGCCCAGCCTGGCCGGGACCTGGAAGACCCAATCTGCCGGAGGTTGTTACACAGTCCCAAAAAGAGCCTGCCAACCCTTCTGCACTGCTCCCAGTGAGGCCTGTCCCTCCAAGGCCACACCCACCAATCAGGACTTCCCAGCCTCCTCCTGCCCCTACTTGGACCAGGCAGTGGCTTCAGGCATGGGAGCACGTCAGATCTCCAGGGGCTCTGCATGAGCACGTGCCTGGGGCATCCACACTGGCCCTCAGGGTTCCAAACGGAGAAAGCTTTGGGGGCCTGGCCAACCTCCACCCTACGGGAGCAGCAGTGTGGAGCCTGCCCACCTGTCTCTTGTGAGCCTCTCTGGCCTTAGCATCCCTGTCTGGAAAATGAGACAGTCAGGGTACCCCCTTCAGGGTTGCTATGAGGTCAAATGCCAGGGAGCTTGCCAGCACAGAGCCTAGCACAGAGCGTTTTTGTCGGTACCACGTTATTCCTGCTCTGCCCCCGCCTGGCGCAGCACAGGTGTTCACTCACCGTCTGCTCAGTGAATGGGCAGTTAGTGACAGCTACTTCCTGGAGCCAGTTCTGTGCAGTAAGTGAAATCATTGGCAAGGCTGTACTCTTGCATTACAAGTGACAGCGTTCAGGCCACCCGCCTCCTTCCAGGCCTGGGAGGTGACACCAGCTGCCCAGATGTGCTTCCTATCCATGTGATGCTGCATTTGGATGCCAGACAATGTCCAGCAGCTTCTCAGGGGCTTGAACAGCAACGATCCTCCCCCAGCTCTGGCGTGAACTGGCAACAGCTGGGATGGGGCTGGCCTTGGGCACCCATGACCTGACCAGGGCAGAGGTGCTTTTTCCTCCCCCCTGACCTCAGGAACCCTGTGTCAGTCACAGCTGTGCGTCCCATGCCTGAGGCGAGTCCAGGTGAGAGGTCTGATATCTGAGGCATTAACCCCTGTCAACACAAAGCAGTCAGCCACCTGTCCCCGCAGGTATAGAAGGAATGCTGACAGGAAGGCCAGGGATGAGGGCAGGAGGGCCTCAGGCAAAGGGAAACCAGCACAGCAGTGGGGGCCAGAAGCCAGGTGGCCACTTTCACGCTGTGCGGGGAAAGGGAGGGGACAGTCAGAACCCAGACTCCCCTCCTGCGCCTAAAGAGCCTGCACCTCTCTTGGGCATCTGTGAAACAGGGCAGATCCCACCAGCCTTGCAGGTGTCGCACAGACTCAGACGGTGAGTGTGAGTGCTCAGCGGGGCTTGGCCAACAGTAACTGCTCAGCAAGGCACTGACATTCAGTGCTGTTGTGGCGGACAGACAGCAGGGACTGGTCAGAGTGGTGCAGTGGGCGGCCGAGTGCAGGAGGCGATGAGCAGGACAGAGCTGCTCCACGGAGATGCCAGCTCCCTCCCTGAGAGCTCCCTTAACGAAGCACCTACTATGTGCAGCTAGCTCTTCACCATGCCCCAGGGAGGTGGGTCGCAAAGCTTCTTCCCCGTTTTGGACTCCTAACACACACACGTGCACGCCCCACTCACTGACAGGGGAGGCGATTCAGGTCAGTTGAATTCAACCACTATCCTGAGTATCCTGGTGCCATCGCAGGCTGAGGATGAATCAGATGACCCCAAACACCACTCACTCATGAAGCCACAGGGAAGGGGGAGACAGGCCGGGAGCCCCAGGAAGGTTTTGGGAAGCAGGGAAATGCTTTGCTCAGACCCCACCCTTCCTGCTGCCCTGGGGGATAATCGGCTGGCTGGTCCTCTGAGAAGTGGCAGCCCTGCTGGCTTGAATCTTTCGGATTAGTGACCCAGCCTTCCGGCGTCTCCAGATCCTTGCGTAGGAAGGAAAATTAATTTCTTCCAGTCATGCAGAAATGAAAGTATGTGGAGCCAAATCAGAGAGATTTCCTGGAGGTGGTAACTCAATTATGTGGATAACCTGGTGACAGAGGAAGAGTGTGCGGACCGAAAGGGCCGGTGGGTGGCCTGAGGCAGCCCCAGAGGGTCCTGGAGGGAGACATCTTGCTGAAATCCTCCAGCCCACCAGCCCTAGCTGGGCTTGTGAGCAAGCAGGTACCGTGCACGTGACTGTCCCTGCCTCCCATCACACACAGATCAAGGCACCACCAGAGAGAGCCGGATTCCGCCAGAACATTGGCCCTAATATGATGTTCTCCTCCCTCCCTGCATCTGTCTAGCTCTTGGGGAGCACGGAATGCCACATCTGTCCCCACTGCTTTGGCTTATCTTCTTTCTCTCCTTCTCCCTTTCAACATATGAGAGTAGCCTGGCCACACAGCCCCCCAGAGAGTGCCGCTGCGCAGGCATGACAGCACTGGCTGCACAGAACAGAGCCTCTCCCTCCTAGGCCCCGCTGAGTTTCTGAGCTTCCCTTGTCCAGAGGACAGAAGGGCGGGGTGGGGCAAAGGACACAGCTTGACCCCAGTGCATGTCACAGTGCCAGCTTTCTATGAACAAATGTGCCCAGGAACTGTCCCTGTGCTGCAGCCAGGGTACCAGGGGCCGCCTTGCATCTGGCACAGGTAAGGGAGGGACCCTCTCAGGCACAGCCCACCTTTCTCCTGGGGTCTCAACCTCAAGAAGTTTCTCAAACCTTGCAGCAACTTGCAATGCTAGGATACAGAATAGCTATCTCCCTTTGTTCCCAGCCAACCCCTGTCCTCTGAGGGTGGCCGTCCTGGGAACCTCCTGTTTCTGGGTCTAGGGGAGGAAACACACGCCCAGTTAGACATAATGAAGCAGTATCCTGGCCACAGGGTCAAAGACAGGGCCCGACGATTATTCAGCTCACCATGCACCAGCGCATAAGGACTCCTCTACTCTCAAAGGAAATATTTTTCTCCCTGGCCTCTGGAACAGGCCCTGGCTCTAATAAAGGGGAATACAGTTTTTTTGGGGGGGAAGGAAAGGCAAGGGTTCCCACACATACAGGGGTCTACCCAGTTCTCTGTGGCTCCTGGGCGCAGCACACACATAGTTCCCAGGGGCTGGAAGGAGGGACAGCCAGGATTGTATTCAGAGGCCAGTGGCTCACAAGGTGGCTTGCCACCAGCCCCACCGTCTTCTGCTTCATGTAACCCCATCTAGGGCTGAATTTCCAGCCATCTGTCCCTCCACATCAGCTCACACCTCCCTCCCCGCCGTTCCCACAGCCTGGCTCCCAGCCTGCCCTACTCGCAGATGGACCAGCCCTAAAGGGTGTGAGCATAATCGCTGCCACGGGGCTTCGCGGAGGCACCAAGGGCTGTCAGGACCCCTGGAAAGCTTTCAAGCCCCTCCCCATCCATTCAGAGTGGGCAGGACCCCCTGGGGGTGTCTGAGAAGACTTCGCCCCAAAACGGCCTAACTCCTGACCACCACTCTCCTGAACAGAGCCAGGGACCAAAACAAGAGAGAGAAGGGTTCAAGGGAGCTTTGACCACCCTCCTCAGCCAGGTCACTGGCACCTCTATCGCTCCTAGGGTCACCCTTTGCGCCCGCTCCCAGTCCCCTGTCACCTGGCCCAGGGCCTTTGTCAGGAAGCCCAGATATGTCAGGGGAGCCTGCGGGACTCTTCACCTTCCAAACGCAGTTCCCACCTTAAGTTTGACCACATCCCCGGCGGTCAAGCTCTCAGTTCACCTGGGGGGCACGGCGGTGGGGATGACAGTCAGCCCAAGTGGGTGGGCGATGAGTGGGCTGGCCCCACCCTCACATGGGCTCCAACTTTGCAAAGTGGGGAGGGGGTGCTGCGGGGCGCCGGTGCACTCGGCGCGGCTGCAAGAAGATCCCAGGACGGCAGCCGCGGAGGAAGTCGGGGTGACAGCGACGGCGGCGCGCGGGATGGACGGGGCACTTACGGTCCGGAGGTCCGGCGGATGGAGGCGATCGCACTGTCGCGACCTGGCTCCTGAAGTGGCTTTTCCTTCGAACTCGATCCCCAGCTCCGTAACTTGGGGGCGGTCCACGCGCCGTCTTCTCCCGCCGAGCCAGAATCAGGCGCGCGGCGGGGCCGAGGCGCGCGGGGCGGCCGCCTGGGCCATACCCCAGCTCGGCTCAGGCTGTTCCCTCCGCCCGCCCCGCCGCCCGAGCGGGAACAAAGCGCGAGCACCGCCCCGGGCGGTCTCTGGCCTCCGCGGCCGCGCCGGGTCCAGCCGCCGCGCCTTTGGCTCGCGGGCGCCCGGCTCCGGCTGCCGCGCGCTCGCCCGACTGTCTCACAGGGCCCCGCGGCCCCCGCCCCGCGCGCTCCGCCTCCGCCTCCTGCCCCCCGCCGCCGCCGCTGCGCCACCTGCCTCCCTCTCCGCGCCCATCGCACTCGGCTCCGCCCCGGGGCGCCAGCCGCCCGAGAGGGGCCCAGGTTCCGTGCCGGGCGGGCTCCGGGGAGGGCCTCCGCCGGTTGCCTCTCGCGTCCTTGCCCTGGGGCAGCGGCGGACCTCGGGGCGCGCCCTACCAACTGTGCCAGGAGCTCTGGGGGGTACAACCCCCTGTGGGGGCTGCTCCAACCAGTGGGAGTGGGGCGTGTGTGCTGGTGCGCCGGGTGCCGTGCGGGGGGTGGGGTTCGGGGGGTGCCGCCAGAGCCTGGGGGGAGCGCTTTTCTGTAGTGAGAGAGCGCGGGGTGCGGTGGAGAGAGGGATGCGCGGTGCTCCGAAGCGGGGGATGCCCGCGATAGTAGCACTCAGTGCCGCGAAGTGGGGAGCGCCGAGCGAATATACGGGAGCGCGGGGTGCCGCGGGGGGAGACGCGGGTGCCTTGGGGGTAGCAGTGTGGACGCCGTGCAGGGAGCGCAGGTGCCGCGCGTGGCGGGCCCTAGGCTTGCGCCCACCCTTGCCGGCTCCACAGGCCGCGCCCCGGGCGGGCGGGCTGGGGCCTGAGACTGAGCGCGTAGCCGCACACACCCACCTCTAGCAGTCGGCGGCCGCCCGCCTCGCAGTTTTAGGAGTCGTAGCGTCTGGCGTCCGGGCGGGAGGCGGGCGGGAGGCGAGCGGCAGGCGCCCCTCCTCCGGCTGCCTGCCCGCCCGCCGCGTGGCCCCGGAACGGCCCGGTCGCCTCCGCGCTGGGCCGGAAGGGGGCGCCCTCCCTCTGCCGCCCGCCTGGGTCGGCTTACCCCACGCGCGGGGGGTTCGGGAGTTAATCAAGGAGAATATGCAGAAAGCGCGGAATCCCGTGCTCTTGGGCCGCTGAGGCCCCGGCAACTGCACGTACTTTGCGCTCATTTCCATATCATTCATTTTACTGCCAACCCACAGAAATGCCCCAGGCCGCTGCCTGGGGACCTCTCGCACCCCACTTCACTCCTCTTCCCCCGCGTACCCCCACCTCCCCATCCCCACCTGCTTTACCTCTTTTCCTCAAGTGATTTGTGGCATATCTGATGTATTTGCCCAGTTGGTAAATTTTAGTAAAATCGCTCGCCGCCTTTTCCTTTCCTTTCTCCCTCAACCCACACGTACTTTATTTCTTAGAGGCAAGAGAGGGTCCCAGGGTCACAGTCTTAGGAAACAGAGGGGCCAGAACTTCAGAAGAGCAGAGCCTTGATTTGCATCTCATTTAGCATAAATCTGCATGCGAAAGGCTCAAGGTCCCCAATTCTCAAGTATAAAAACACAGCGATGTGCCAAATATGTCCCTCTTCCTCCAGATTTACTCCATAGGCCTGTTTCTCTCCAGCCCTTGGCCTCTCTTTGACCGGGCTCTGCCCACGAACGCTAAGCTGGATGGAAGAGGTAACCAGAAACCGGACTGAGATGCTCTGGGAGAGGGAAGGATTGCTCCTGCCCCCCTGCTCCCAGGGGCATTGGGCAGAGGTCTGGTCAGCTGAGTCACCAAGTAGCCACATGGCCCCCTGCTAGACCCTTGACCTTCTGGGCTCCGTCCTTGTAGAAATAAGAGGGGGTGTGGTGAACGACTTAATTGTAACACAAATGTCTGGCATCTGCTGTTCCCCTAGCTTTCAGAATGTGCTTCATTCTGGTTTCAGTCCTGTCACTGCAGAAGAGCAGAGGGTCTTGAGCCCGTTTCACAGAAGAGTGCAGATCTACAAGTGGTGGGCGTGTGCTTACGGCCACATGCTTTATGCACCAATGTTTGTTGCCGCTGGCTCCCTTACTCCATGGACTCTGAGACAGCACTGATTTTAAGACGCACCAATGTTTTATGTGCCTCTAAGAAATTGAGAACATGCTCCATGTTATAACCCTTAGATGTGTCTAGATTTCAGAGATGTTAACATGCAAAAACAGGGGCCAGGTGGGGTGATGAGTGGTGAACAGACCGTCTGAAGCAGCTTCAGGGGGGCTCTCAGCTGGGTAGGGAGGTAAGCACCTCCCCAAACAACCACTGAGTTCCCATGAGCATTAGCTGAAGCTGGACCCAACCTGGGCCAGGGGTCCCCTGCAACTTGACCCCTATAAACAACACATCATTGTCTCAATTCTTTGTGCTAAATTACTGATTGCAATGTCCATCTCACACATGACAGATCCCAAAACCCTGAGAATAAAACCGCAATCACAGAGACCATGCCCTGAGCCCTGTGTCCATCTGAAGGGCTCCCTTGTCCCCACCTGAGGAAATGGTGGCTGATGGGAAGAAAGAAGCCCGCAGAGGTAGGGCTTCTTCCTCTGCTGTGACGGGTCAGACTGACAGCCAGTCCAGCCCCGCCACATTGCAGCCTGGAGAGTTCTGACGGCAGCTGTCCGGCGTAGAAGAGGTTTTGCAAGAGGCAGGCACTGAGCTGAGCACCGTCTCTTCATTTTCCCACTTCTCGCCCATCTGCCAGGCAGATGCTACTGGCACCTCAGCATTACAGGTGGAGGGACTGAGGCTCTGACAGGATGCAGAACTGTTCTCAGCCACACAGCCAACACCGGTGGAGGTTGAATACCCACGCTGCCTTCTCACCCACTTGGTCTCCCTGTTGCCTCCCATGGATTGGCTTCTATCGTTACAATGGCCCAGTCACAACTCCTGGGCACTGTGAGATGACATTTAGGGAGAAAAACCCATTCCCGCGCAAAATACATATGCAGTCTAGTGAGCAAGGCAAAACGCATTTACCAGGAGACCCAATCATGGACAAGTCAGCACCACGGCAAGGCCCCACCCTGAAGTACTGGCCAGAGGGGCTCAGAGCAGGCGGGTGGCAGCAGGCAGCAGTGGAGCTGGGAGTGAGTGCCTGCCCCTTGCAGTCCCAGTGTGCCAGTGTCCACAGAGGCAGGAGTCCAAGTCACTTAAGAGGAGCTACCCTCTCGTCTTCCTGGGTTGTGGCCTCCTCAGGGGAAGCCAGCTCTCCACCGGCATCTCGTGCCCTGCCCACTCCATTTTAGAGAGGGAGCTTCTACTCTGTGAAAGACACTATTAAGAGCATGAAAAGACAAACTATAGACTGGGAGAAAATATTCGCAAAACGCATATCTGATCAAGGACTGTTATCTAAAATGTACGAAGAACTCTTAAAACTCAGCAATAAGAAAACAATCAAGTCAATTAAAAATGGGCAAAAGATCTGAGCAGACACCTCACCAAAGAAGATACGCAGATGGCGAACAAGCACATGAAAAGATGCTCAAGATCAGGTCAACAGGGAAATGCAAATTAAAACAAGATACCACTACACACCTATTAGAATCACCAAAGTACAGAACAGCAACGACAGCAAACACTGGTGAGGACGTGGAGCCACGGGAACTCTCACTCACTGCTGGGGGAAGGCGAAACGGTGCAGCCCTTTTGGAGGAGCGTTTGGCAGTTTCTTTCGAAATGGGACTGTTCCTGCCATGTGATTCAGCAACCATGCTGCTTGCTATTTACCCAAAGGACTGAACGCATGTCTACACACAAATCTGCACGTAGGTGTTTGTTGCCCAGTCTTGGAAGACACTGAAAAGTCCTTTGAAAGGTAAAGAGATAAACAAACTGTGCTCCATCCAGACAATGGAATATTGTTCATGTATAAAGAGAAATGAGCTATCAAGCCATGAAAAGACCTGGAGGAAACTAAAGTGCATATTTCGAGTAAAGAAGCCAGTCTGAAAAGGCTGCATTCTGTATGATTCCAACTCAATGACATTCTGGAAAAGGCAACGCTACGGAGACAGTAAGAAGATCAGTGGCTGCCCTGACCGGCGTGGCTCAGTGGGTTGGGCCTTGTCCCACAAAGTGAGATGTTGCTGGTCCGATTCCCAGTCAGGGCACGTGCCTGGGTTGTGAGTTTGGTCCCTGGTCGAGAAGTGTATGAGAGGTAGCTGATCAATGTTTCTCTCTCACATTGATCTCTTTCTATCTCCCTTCCCCTCCCTAAAAGAAAAAAAAAATCAGTGGTTGCCAGGAACTGGGGGAAAGAAGGAATGAGCAGATGGAGCACAGAGGATGTTTAGGGTAGTGAAACTGATCTGTATGACACTATGACGGTGGATACATGTCACTATACCTTTGTCCAAGCCACAGAATGTACAATATCAAGAGTGAACCCTGATGTAAACCCTGGACTTTAGTTAATAATAATGTATCCGTATTGACTCATTAACTGTAACAAGTTGTTACACCGATGAAAGATGTTAATAACAGAGGGAACTGGGGGATGGCAGAATTTGGGAATGCTCCATGATTTCTGTTCAATTTTCTTGTAAACCCAAAACTACTCTAAAACCAAATTATATGAATTAAAAAAGGCAGCAGACCAAATTAAAAAGAGATATCAACGACATTTTAAAAGGTATGCGCAGTTGGAAAAATATACACGAATAGCCTCTTTAACACCTGAAATTTCACCTCCTTTTTCTCTTAATGCATGTTGCCCTGTGACCTGATAGAATTTGATCCTAATATATTTTTAGTTTAAAAGTCTTTTGACTCCCCTCTCACAGAGAACTGTGTAAATAAATTCAAAAGTCAAGATTTAAACACTTTCATATGTTAAAATTTGTTTGTCTTCTGAATTGAATTATCATAATTATAAATAGTATGTAACTGATACAAATGATGTAAATTTAGTATGCATTTTCAGAGTTATAAAACAAAAAGTATATTTTTACTGAAAATACTTATAAAAAGATGGATGAGGCAGGGGTTTTGTTTTTGAGTAGTTTGTATATTTGTGCATGAACATTATTTCCAGGAAAAGATAGGGTTGGGCATTAATTCCATTCCTATGGTGTATTTTTAATATGAAAACCCGAGAAACCTCAATCACATAAATAGATCAGGATGAAAGGCTGCTGTGCTCCAGTGACATCACTGTGGCCTCCTTCCGACAGTTGGATGCCCTGAACCACATGGTGACTGGTCATAAAATGATTTTGAATGACTATCAGCTGACAAGTCCATAGCTCCCCTTCAATTCTGTTGCAAACAAAGCCTGAAAATCTCCAGAATTGCTAACAGATATGTTTGTGCAATCGCAGAGATGGAGGTGAGGCATCATGGCTGGGTCCAGGCCTTCTTTTGGAAAGTGAGGGAGGGGTGACTATAGAAAAGATGCTGGGAAAAGGGACAATGCTCAGGCATGTGTGTGTGTGTGTAGGGGGGGGAACTGGGGGGAGGTGTCCTGTCCTTGCCAACAGGTATGGACATCAGATTCCAGGGCTTTAGATCAACTATGGAGGGAAAGAAACTTAAAGCAGAAGTCCTGTCTTTAGCTAGGAAGCTTCCTGACCCCAGGAGCATCTCTTGGCTTTCTCCCCTGGCCCCTTGCCCAAGACTGGCCCAACCAGGATCCAGGGTATGGTCCCTTATGCAGAAGAGGAGGTGCATCCAGAGCCCAGGCAGAGACACACCAGGAAGGCTGAGCAGAGGGCCATGGGATCAGCCTGTCTACCTGGCATCAGAGCAGCAGCATAAAGTTGTACTGCCCCAGCCAACAGTCAGGAAAGGCAGGTGCAGCAGCATCAGGAGCAACAGCACCTCCCTCTGTGCGCACAGAGGTGCTTCTGCTTGTCAGCAAGAAATAGGCTGTCAGACTCATCAGAAATGCCTTCTTGGGGTGTCTGTGAAGAACCCTATCTGCCTGGGCCCTGGCCCACCACCCCACCCTGCACTATCTCCTCCTTCCTCCTGGCAAGCACAATCCCCAGTTGGTTTAGGTCTCCATTTCTCCCCACTCCGGCCACTCTAGGACTCCACCCAGCCCTTGACCAGCAGCTCCCACCCTTCTGGCTGCTCAGAAAGAAGTCCATTTCTTTGCTGGTGATTGGCTCAGGTGTGGGCATGTGATCCAACCTTTGCCAGTAAGATGTGAGGGGAGGGGCTTCTGGGTAGTTCCCTAGCTCTAACTTGCAGGAAGGAAACTGCAGTCTTCTGGACTTCAGTGTCTGGAAGTGACCCTGAACTTGCCACCGCCTTGTGGCTACCATTCTGAGGATGACACTGACATTGGGGTGGGGGACACAGATGGACAGAAAGAATTGGGTTCCTCAGAGTACTACTGCTCAAGTTACTGAATCAACCAAGCTTGCAACTCACCCTACTTCTGGATTTGCTATTTTGATAATAATTTTCCATATTGTTCAATACAGTTTGGTGAGGTTTCTGTTTCTTGCAACCAAGAGCACCCTGACAATATGGCTTCCTTGATCTCAGCCATCTAAGGGCCACTGTGACTTATTAATCATCACCCTTGATGACAGGGTCCCCAACTTTTCTATACAGCCAAATTACCTGGAGCAACTGTGAAATGCAGACTCCAGCAGGCTTGGGACTAGGGTAGCAAGTGCTCAGCAGCAAAATTTAAGGAGACACCAAAGAACTCAGCATTTGAGATAAATCGCAGTTAAACCCAATATTGAAAATATTAGAATCAATAACAAAAACCCATGATGAGCAAAATATCAAAACTTTAAATGAAGGCAGGATTTCCATTACAGATGGCTCAGCCTGGCCCTGCCAGCTCCTTCCCCTGGGATGGGATTAACGGGCTGGCAGGACAGGAACCTGCCTCTTACAATCAATCATCAGTCTGCATTTCCTTGCAGGTTATTCTGGGTGGTCTAAGGCCAGAATTTGGGAAACAACCCCACAGCAAGTCTCCAGCCATTCACAGGCAGGCTCCCCCTTCCATCACACCAGCCCTACAGGTGGGCTAAACTCCCACCTGGATTCTGGGAATGGGTAGCAGGCTCTGGGAGATGACATGCCTCATCCAGGGGCAGGGAGTAAGCAAGTAAGTGGCTGGGCACTGTCTTTCCTGGTCTCCCCAGAGGTGGAAATGGACAAAGCCAGTAGGTGCCTAGTGGGTGCTGCCAGGAGGCCCAGGCAGGGGAGTGGGAGTGCGACCAGGAGGGAGGGAGCCGCCAAAGGCAGCCCATTCTCCTAGGGCTCCTGGAGCTCCATCCTCTGGGGATCCTGAGAGACCCTGGAAAGGCCCTCAGAGCCATCACCAGAGAGGCTGAAGGAAGTGCACTTACGCAGCAGCTCCTGTCCCTCCTGAGGGAGGGCTTCCCCGGGCCCTCATCCCTGCCTGCGTCCTCCTATGCGGTGGCCAAGGAGAGCCATAGAAGAGGGCAGAGGGGCAGGTGGCCAGGAGCCAGAGGGTGTACACAGAAGTGGGGGCATGGCATGTGGGCAGGGACTAGGATGTGGCTGGGGCATGGGGACAGCTGGCACCAGCAGTCCCTGGACAGACCCTCGCCAGCCCAGACCCTTGAGTCCTCCTCCATGAGGATCCCCCAACCTAACTCAGCGTGCCTTGGAATCTTGAAGTCCTGGGAGATGCCTCTGGGGTTCCCAACCATTTGATTCCGGGTCATGTGTTTTTAGCTGTGTCTAAGCGTTAGTTAGGAACACTAAAGAAAGAAGCAGGATGGTGGTCCAGCTAAGAGAGCTGTGGAGTCGAGTTCTCCCAGCAAAGTCCTTAATTACCGCGTGTGTGAACCAGGCAGCTAAAATCCCAGTTTCAGGCTGGGCCAAATGCAGCCTCCAGCCAGGCAGCCTCAGAGAAAGAGCTTTCCTGGGCAGAGTAGCCGCCTGCTGTCCCCCACCTGTGCAGGTGCATTGCTAGGTACTTTCAAACACTCTCTTGTTCAAATCCTGGAACAAGCCTTGTGGCAAGTTACAAACAGGCAAGGAACTGAGGCCCAGAAGACCCAGCACTTGCAGGGAGGTGGCTGTGCTGGAATGGAGGCACCTCTGCCCAGGGCCGCAGCCCACACCTCGGCGTTGCACTGCTGCACACTCTACCCGGCTCCTTCCTCCTGCTACCTGGCCAGTCAGCCCTGCCGCCCCCTGGCCTGCCCATCCGAACCAAGGGTGCTGGTCACAGGAACGGGGCTGTGGAAGGTGGCCCGCCTCCCTTCCAGATTGCAGAAAGGAACCAAGCATGAGCGGCCAAGGAGGAGGCAGCTCTCAAGGGGCCGAGAGCTGCTGCGGAGGGTGGGAAGGCCCAGATGTGGCGTCTGCGCTGGGTGGCTACCAGCGCACAGCGGCAGCAGCGCCAGCAGGACCAGACACTTTCACTGCAGCGGTTGGGTTCTGTGCACCCCTGCCCTCCTGCTGGCATGCTGACCCCCAGGTCTCTCAAGGGACTCTGGGTGAAGTAGAGAAGGAAGGTTTTCACAGACTTCTCACCTAGTAAGTATCCCGAATCACAAGGTGTGGCAAAACACTGAACCTCACAGTTCAAACGACCGTGGGCTAAATATTCAGGGCGTGTTTTTCACCTATAGAAAGGGCCACATTTGAAAAGGAAGCTATCCATGGTGGGTGATGGTGCAGGTCAACAGGCTGCAGGGCTGTTCATTGGTCATGTTTCCTCACTGGGCGTTCTGGCAACAGTTATCAAGCGCTGTACACCGATCCAGCCTTTCTATGCTCAGATTTGTCTACAGAGGATGTTTACTATATGAACAGCACTGTGTAACAATGAAAGTTAGGAGTGATACAGACATCCGCCTGAAAGCTGCAGTGAGGTAAATCCCAGCACCTCGTGGGGGTGCCACCCTTCTACTTAACAAGGGAGCGCAGTAGGCTTTGCTCATGTCAGTCATCAAATGAAGGGTAAGGGACAGATCTGCGTGGCAGTGGAGGACTTGTAAGGATCTGGAAGGAATGCCCAGCTGCCTGAGGGCTCTGTGCTCAAGTGGCTGACGTTGCCTCCCAACTTTGTGCTTCTCGAATTCTCTGATTTTTTTTCTAGAAAACAGCGCTGTTGTTTCTGCGGCATGAGGCAGCCTCACTGGGAAGCAGCCTGATTCACATTCATTTCTTGCTTCCTTCACTCTCCCAACGCGACTGGAGGTGAGTTACCGAAGCGTCGTTGAGCCTCAGTTCCCTCTGACTGGCTCCCACATTTGTGGGGTGGCCCAAAGATGAGTTCCGAGTTCTCTCCTGTCTTTTTTGTTCCATTGCAGATGACAACCAGGCTTTTCAGTGGTGAACTCTGCCGCTGTGTACACGTAAAAGAGAGTGTCAACAGGACACAGATGACGTTTAAAGGCCTGGGAGAAGCACGCCCTCTCTAACAGAGGCTGTTGGGACAACTCGCCATTCCATTTTTGGGGAAAAAAACATATATTCCTCACTTCATTTGGAAAAAATAAACTCCACTTGTGTTGAAGAATAAACTGTGAAAAGTATTAGAAGAAAATATAGAGCATTATATAATACTCGTTTAAAATGAAGGAAAGCCAGAAACCCAGGGGGTGGGGGGAAGATGGATGGACTTGGCTACATAAGCACTAACAATTGTGTACCCAAGAGGCCATACACCAGCCTAAAAAATAAGGGGTAGGCTGGGAGAGGGTATTAGCAGCATGTATAGCAAGGACTAATAGCACTTACAGACACAAATTGCTACAAAGAAGAAAAATATAAACATACAAGATAAAAATGGGCAAAAATATATGAATAGCTGTATCCTACAAGAAAAAGTACAAAAGAAACAATACACTTTCACTTTTAGGGTTTCCTCCCAAACTTCCCTTAAGAGCCAGTGACCAGAGTTGCGCTGGGTCTGATGACAATGAAACAGTAACAGCAGTTACTGTTCTGATGCTGTCACCCGGCACTGGAACGCGGCCTGCCCGCCAGCCCACCTGCGCGTCCCTCGGGGCCTTGGCACAGACCACCCCCTCCACCAGAAATACCCTCACGGCCCCTTGCTGCAGCCTCAGAGAGGCCATGGGGCCTTCTCGTTGAGCTGGTCTGTGGGACCTTCCTTCCTTCATTGCACTTCTAGCATACTTGTCTGTGGTTTGTTTGCTCCCTGTTTCTTTCTTCCCCGGGCAGGGCGTGCCCGTCTCTACGGTCATGTCCTCAGGGCCTCTCAAGTAGTGCACTCTCAGTGAGTATTTGTTTAGTGACGGTGTGATCTCATTCAACCTTCACGTAACTCTCTGAGAGGTATTACTATTCCCCATTTGTTTTATTTTCCCCTTCTTTCCTCTTGTCTGCATATTTGGATTAATATTTTGTTTTATTTTTCATTTTAAAAATTATTTATTTGTTGACTGTTAGAGAGAGGTGAGGGGAGGGAGAAAGAGAGGGAGAGAAACAATGAAGTGAGAGAGAAACATTCATCAGCGGCCTCTCGCATGTGCCCCGACTGGGGACCAAACCCGTAACCCAAGCATGTGCCCTAAGCGGGAATTGAACCTTTTGCTTTGCAGGATGATGCCTACCCAACTGAGCCACACCAGTAAGGGCTATTTCTACTTTTTTTAAGTAAGAAAAATAGCAGCTGGTTTTAAAAGTGCACTTGGAGTATGTAGTGGGCCAGAGCCAGGCCTGGGCTTCTCAGCCCCCACTCAGGTCACAGGCCTGTTCCCAGGCCCCAGGCCCCAGAAGGCCAGTCTCCTGCCTCCACTCCCACAGCCACAGTCATAGGGCCAAGAAGAAGGCATGTGGAGACTCCCGGTCAAGATGGCGGCACAGGTAAACACAGCTCACCTCCTCACACTACCACATCAAAATTATAACAAAAGTTTAGAACAACCATCACACAGAACCATCAGAAATTGAGAGGAATGAAGTCTGACAGCTACGGAATTAAAGAAACCACACCCATAAGGACAGGTAGGAGAGGTGCAGATGTAGAATGGGCGGGTCCCACATCTATATGTGGTGGATAAAAATTTGGCAGGGATCCCCCAGGAGTGAGGAGTCCCATCCGTACACCAGGCCCCCCAGCCAAGGTTTCCATGCCAGGAAGATAATTCACCATAACTTCTGACTGCAAAGACCAGTGGGGATTGAGTCAGTAGAAGAAACTTCTGGAGTCCCGAGCAGTTCCCCTTAACCTACACGTGGACTTACTCAGACTCACTCCCTCTGGGCTCCAGCACCAGGATAGCAGCTTGAAGGGCACCAGTGGCATATGGGGAGGGACCGAAGTAGCTGGCATCAAGGGGAGACCTGGGGGACAGCTTTCTTCCAGACAGAAAGTGGGGCAGAAAAGGCCACTGTTCCTTTTCTGAACCCTCCCCCCACAGAACCACAGAGCTGGCAGGTGGGTACCATATCTGAGACGCCGTCAACCTGGTGAACACTGTTTGCTCCGCCCTGAAGATCCCCTGAGACTCCGTTCCACCCAGCTTATGGGCCCACCTCGTGACTTTTCCGTATGAATGGCAGGTCTTGGACCATGCTTCACAACTTCCCAAATCCCTTCAAATAAGCAACAATTGGCCTCAATGAGTCCCTAGCCCTCGTACCTCTTGCTAAGTGGTCCCAGGCCTGGCACTAGCAGCAGCCAGACTAGATTCAGAGTTTGGCTTCACTTGGGAATCTCAGCCATCTCAGATTGCTTTATAGCTCATGCAGGGTGGCCGAGGACAGAATACAGGTGGGGGCTGATCTTGGCCTGTACCATCCAGGAACCCCCAGAGCCTGCATGCCCAGTGGACAGCTACAGACCATGTCAGATCACCACCACCCTGCCCCTGAACAGCTGATCCTTCATGGAGGGCAGAGGTTGGTGGTCAGTGGTCACAGCCAGTCCTTACAGCTGACTGGCCTGAGTAAATCCCTCCCGTTGACATGCCAACAGCAACCAAGTCCCAACTACAAAAGGAGGGTGTGCTCAGCCCACAAGGAGGGTGTACCTGGAGTACCCAGCTTGGGCGATAGAGAGGCTGTGTCCCTGGACCCTGCGGGGCACCTGCTGTATCAGGCCATGTTACCAAGACACAGAGTCATAGCCACTCTACCTGATACACAGAAACAAACCCAGGGTGGCTGCCAAAACAAGGAGACAGAGAAACATGGCCCAAATGAAAGGACAGATCAAAACTCTAGAAAAAGTACAAACAAAATGGAGATAAGCAATCTATTAGATGCAGAGTTCAAAACACTGGTTATAAGGATGCTCAAGGAACTTAGTGAGGACCTTAACAGCATAAAAAAGATCCAGTTAGAAATGAAGGATATACTAATTAAAATAAAGAACAACTTATAGGGAAACAACAGCAGAGTGGATGAAGCCAAGAACCAAATCAATGATTTGGAACATAAGGAAGCAAAAAACAACCAACCAGAATAGCAAGAAGAAAAAAGAATTAAAAAAAATGATGGTGTTAGCAGCCTCTGGGAAAACTTCAAGAGTTCCAACATTTGCATCATAGGGGTGCCAGAAGGAGAAGAGAAAGAGCAAGAAATTGGAAATCTATTTGAAAAAAATAATGAAAGAAAACTTCCTTAATTTGGTGAAGGATATAGACATACAAGTCTAGGAAGCACAAAGAGTCCCAAACAAGATGGGTGCAAAGATGCTCACTCCAAGATACATCATAATTAAAATGCCAGAGGTTAAAGATTAAGAGAGAATTTTAAAATTGGCAAGAGAAAAGCAGTTAGTTACCTACAGGGGAGTTCTCATGAGATTGTCAGCTGATTTCTCATAAGAAACTGCATGCTAGAAGGGATTGGCAAGAAATATTCAAAGTCAGGAAAAGCAGGGACCTACAGCCAAGATTGCTCTACTCAGCAAAGATATCATTTAGAAATGAAGGGCAGATAAAGAGCTTCTCAGACAAGAAAAAAACTAAAGGAGTTCATCATCACCAAATCATTATTACATGAAATGTTAAAGGAACTTACTTAAGAAAAAGAAGATCAAAACTATGAACAATAAAATGGCAACAAATACATGTCTATCAACAACTGAATCTAAAAAACAAGCCAAGCAAACAAGAAGAACAAGACAGAATCATGGATACAGAGAGCATTTTGATGGTTGCCAGACGGGAGCGGGGTGTGGGGAGATGGGCGAAGAGGTGAGAGGATTAAGAAGTACAGATAGGTAGGTACAGAGCATCCATGGGGATGTAAAGTACAGTATAGGAAATGGAGAAGCCAAAGAACTTACACACATGACCTGTGGACATGAACAGTGGTGTGGGGATTGCCTGAGGGCGTGGGGGGGTGCCGGGGGGAGGGGGGGAGGGGGAAACTGCTACAACTGTAATAGTATAATCAATAAAATATAATTAAAAAAAAAAAGAGGGCATGTGATCCAAGCTGGGCCAATTACAATCCTTCTCTGGAATTTTTTGACCTGGAACAGAGGACTCTCTCTTTTCTTTGTTCAGGATGCATGCCTAGAACTGCTGGGCCTCTATTTGGAGAGAGCAGGGAGGGTGTTCCTGCAGTATCCTGGCTGGACCTGGGGGCCTGAGGCGGTCCCATCCTGCCCTTCCTGGAGCCTGTTTCTCGAGCCAACACATTTAAAATCCTGGGTCCTGCCTGCACTCCCTCAAGTGACATGGGGGCAGGGGTATTCTGTCACCTGCCACCATACCTCCTGACACACACCTCACCCCACGGCCCCTTTAGGGAAGTAGTTTGTGCCTCTGCACTTCCCAGCCCTGGCAGCTGCCCTGTGCCCACTGAGCGCTGGGTGGGAGCCGCTGGGTGCTGCTGGGAGCTGCCACAGGCTGCTGAGCTCTGTGAGCATGAGCAATAAGAACAGGCCTCCCTGCTGCGGTGTCAAGGTGGAAGAGGTCCATTTGTCAGCCTGAGACCTGGGCAGGCCCCTGGATGGATGATCTCCAAGCCCACATCCATCTCCCTCTCCGACAGGGCCGTTTATTATCTCTTGAGCCGGGATGGCCTCCAGTCCCTCTGCAGGGCACCTGGAGAGCTTTCCACAAGATGAATCTGGTCCTGTCACTCCACCTGAGATAAAGTCCCCCGCCTCACTGCTCTCCAGCTCCAGCCCCCTCAGGTAAGCACGCAGCTGCCTCCAAAACATCCTGCTCCTGCCAGCAAGCTCCTCCCAGGGCTGCTGAGAGGCCCCCACCACGCCCCCCCAAACAGCCCAGTCACAGCTATTCCTGGGTCCCCCCAGGAAGTAGGGGACTCCTGATGTTACAGCTCTGGCTCCCTGCCCCCACTGTGTCCTGGGGTAGGAAGAATCCTGAGCCCACAGAGGGCTAGCTGTGTTTGTTTGCTGCTGAACGGGTGGCTGAGGAAATGAATGGCCATCCTTGCCCACAAAGAGAAAGCCACCTGTTCCTGGTTTGTCCCTTAAATACGCCCATAAAAATCCCCCTTGCCCTGGGAGCAACAATAGGGGATGAGGGAGCAGAGCAGGAAGTGTGTGCCGGTGGTGTGCCCTCCTGTCCTCGGGGCTCCCTAGGTCTCCTTTGCCCTCCTTGTCCCTCAGTCTGTCCACAATGTATGCAGGGCGCCGCCACCACTGTCCTCCGTCTGTGACCCTCAATGGCAGGACACAGAGAAGGAAAGATGC
This sequence comes from Glossophaga mutica, assembly GCA_039655065.1. NCBI lineage: Eukaryota > Metazoa > Chordata > Mammalia > Chiroptera > Phyllostomidae > Glossophaga > Glossophaga mutica. Next base: position 31,824,303 of record CM077315.1, read on the forward strand.
CGCTAGCCGCTAGCCGGGCTGTCCTGGCTCTGAAGATGGGAGGGTGGAGGGGGCTTGTCATACAGGAGAAGACAGCCCTAAGGTCGCCAGGTGAAACTGCTGATTTCACAAACGCAGAGGCTGAGCCTCAGAGAGGGAAGCTGTGCGTTCAGGTTGGGGGTCTCTGCTCCCTCCACCCAGTCCCTGTGCCTCAATTCTATGAGAAGAGCCACTACTGGGGTCTAACGGGGCCTGGGGCCCCCACTTGTTCAGAGGAACAGGAGTCTATCCAGCAGAGGGTCTGACCATGGGAGCCAGGCTGCCCCTTGTGTCCCCGCCCCCCCGACCTTTGTGGCCGAGGCACTGCCAGGAAAGCTGTTTCCTTGACAGAAGAGTTTGGCTATAGACGACAAGGGCCCCCCCCCTTTTCTCCTTACGCTGCCAGGGCACCTATGAGACAAAGGGTGGCAGAAAAGACCAGAAGCAAGCCCTGGGTCCCCAAAGTCGGACACCCCCAGCAGATGAACCACCACACCTTACTTTTGCCTCCTGCCCCGTGTCCCTGGGCTGGGCAGCACCAGGGGTGAGTGAACGAATGAATGAGTGCAGGAAGAGCTGACTCAGTGCACCCAGGGTCTGCCCAGAAAGAGGAGCCATGGATGCTGCCCTGAGCTGCTTCTTTCAGTGGCTGACAGATTTCCAGATCAGTCTGGAGGCAAGAGCATCTGGACAGGACCTGACTGCAGGGCGGGAGGGGAGTGCCAGGCCGGGATGGCACAGGCACAGGGGCCCACATCGGGAGCGGGGCAGGGGCGCCGACAGGTGAATTTCTCTGTGTTTAGGCTGCGTGTGAGAGCTGGATGGCAAAGCAGCTTTCATTGCTACATGGTGCTCAGGGATTGGAATCTCTGCCTATTAAAATCATAATTTCCTCTTGGGAAAATAAATATTTGGGTTTCTTTTGCTGTGACCAAGTCTCATGAACCTTAACAACATAAAGTTGTGGGGCTCCTTGGAGGGGTCTAGCCCCCACCCTCTCGGTCTCTGGACCTCTTGGAGTCCAGCACCTCTCTAAGCCTCAGCCCCTGTGTGCCACTCAGAAACATGGACACCCCTTCACCTGCTCCTACACTGGCATGCAGACAGCACCGGGCGTGGGGAGACATACGGCTTGGGGTCCTCAGAAGGCATGGCACCCCTTTTCTTCTGGAAATAGACCTGCCCTCTGGCCATGAGGTGGGCCCCTGATCAGACAGCGCCATTGGGAAGACACCTTCATTCTGGCCTCCTGTGGGCGGGGGGGCGGCTGGCAACACCTGGATCCTTCCTGGGGTCCGATACCGAGCATGGCCGAGAAGCTTTCCTCCTGCTGTGTTGCTCTTCAGGGGGATTATGATGGGGGCTGCCCGTGCTGCCTGCCTGTGGTGGGGCAAGTGCTGGCGGGCAGAATTGAGCCTGCAGGGACTGGAGGTTAGCAGAACCCAGAAGCACCCATCCCTGCTCATGCGCTCGAGGTTCTTTCCCAAATTCTGAGCTGAACAGTCATGTTCCTCAGTACTTGTTGTGTGCATCGCAGCTCACACATGCCCGAGTGTGGTCGAGGCCTCTTACAGGTGCTGCCGACCACAGTGGAGGCCAAACAGCACGACACGGTTCCCACCCTTGGGGACAACCCCCCCCTTCTGTCACACTAACAGTCAAGAGCTACCTTATGGCCCCACCCCTCAGCCACAGCAGACAGGCCAGGACAGCACAATATACTGTCCCCTGGGAATTTGGGGAGGGGACTCTGAGGTGTCAGTCACGTGATGGAGAGGACCGTGGCCTGGGCTCCCAGCCCCCAGAGGCTCGGCAACCCCTCCGTGTGGAGAGGCCGGAACGCCTCGGGAGCGGGCCCGGATTTCCTCTGTGCATGGGGGGTAATCCCTGAGTCGGGCTGCTGAGCATGACAGTCCTCATCTCGAGAAAGTCATCCCAAGCAAAGCCTCCTGGCCCCATGGACACAGAGTGCCCCCAGCTTCTTTCTGGGGGACCTTGAGGTCAGCTGTGTCCCCAGGGACCACTCTGCTTCCATGAGCATGGTCAGGCCCTGGCAGGTGGTCCAGGGCAGAGGCCAAGACTCTGTAGGCTCTCCCACTTGCTCCCCCGGGCTTATCTCCTGGCTCACTGCTGCGCATCAGCTGGGGTGTAAATGCGGAACCCGAAATCCCAGAACACACGACTCTCTCCCAGGGTAGTTAGTGGCTGAGGCCCCAAGTGCCTCTCTGAGAATCTGTCATACTCTCCCCCAGAACGGAAGCCACCCCCGGACTTAAGCCCCGTGATGGTGTCCCATGGCAGCTGTGGGTCAGACCCATGGAGGATGAGTTTCTGCCAGGAGCCGGAAATCCTCACTCTCCCCAAGTGCTCTGGAAGGTTCTAGAGCTTGCTCACTAGTCAGGAAACCCAGCCTACTGCTGGGACCCCTCACCAGAACTGCTGCTGTGCCTGCTCCCCAAAACACCTCCGTCTCACAGCTGCGGTCCATGGGCCCCCTCTGACAGCAAACGCAGTACTTGCTGAGGGACTGGGACACAACTCGGACAACAGTGCTGTGCACCAGCACAAACTCAGGGCACCTTTGGTCACCCCTGGCAACCCAGGTAGCACAGTGCTAGAGATGACAGCCAGCATCAGCGTGTCACCTCTCGCCTGCGCTGGCAGGCCACTCCACACGCGTCCTGTCCACCCCCACTGAGTCCTCAAGCCAGTCCTGAGTGGCTGTTCTTATCGTCCCCATTACACAACTTGCAAGTCAAGGCCAAGAGAGGGGCAGTCACTCTCAAGAGAGTGGCGCAGCGTGTAGGTGGCAGGGCTGGTTCACGCCCAGGATGCCGTGCTCTCCCAGCCGAGCAACGCTAACTCGAAGGCTGGCACGGTCCCGGCAACGGAATATGGTTCAGCCAGAAAGAGAATGAAGCCCTCACACAGGCTTCAGTGTGGACGAAGCTTGGGCACGTCATCCTGAGTGAGAGGAGTCAGACACAAAGCCTGCGTATTGTCCAGTCCAGTCCACTGGAGTGAGGCGTCTGGAATAGGCAGACCCAGAGACAGAAAGGAGATGGGTGGCTGGCCAGGGCTGGGGGTGACTTCTAAGGCTACACCGATTCTTTTAAGGGAGATGAAAATGTTCTAAAAGTAGATCACGATGCTTCGAGCACAGCTTGGACTGTACTGCAGCCACTGAAACTGTACACGTTCAATGGCTGAATTGTATGCAGTGTGAGTTCTCTCAAGACGGCAGTTTCAAAATCAAAGTACGACCAGAACCAAAGCACCTTCTGAAGCGCACACTCTTTCCCTTGCTCAAGGAGAGAAGCCCCAGAGCGGTGGGGGGTGGCGGGGGGAGGGGAGGGAGGAGGCCTGCGGAGGAGGCGTTGGGTGCAGCCAGCAGTGTGTCAGGCAGCAAGGCTCAAGGAAGACCCAGGGGCGGGCGGGGAGCAGGAGTCCCGGGAACCATGGCAACGGTGCCTGCCTGGAGAGGAAAGGGCTCTGTGTGCAGGCCGTGTGGGGAAGAAGACCTAAAATAACTAAGAACCTGAAACTCCAGGGAGAAGTTGAGGGCGGTGTGGTCTCCTTGAATGGGGAACTCCTCCTGGATGGAAAGGAGAAGTTTATTTGGGAGGGATGTTAGGGTGAAGCCAGGCAGGGGATGGTGGTGGGGATGGAGGAGGAACGGTTTCTCACATGGAAACACTCAAGTTCTGAACATCCTTGGGCACCACATGCTGGTTTGTTTGTGGAAGAACCCTGAGGGTAGAAGGGAAAAGATGCCCACTTCTCAGACACAGGGTTGGAGTGGGGTGGGGAAGTGAGGCCCCGGGGGGGGGGCGGACGGAGAGTCCAGCTCCGTCCCCCTTCAGCGGTCTGCTTTGGCCTGAGGAAGGGATGCAAACTCATTCCTGTGGTCCTGGGTGCTCCAGGCTCCATTGCATCAGGCCAGAGCCAGCTCTGTTGGCACCCACTGCAGACTGAGGCCACCTTTCGGATTCCTCTCTGAGCTCCTGCCCCAGCCGGGCCCTCCAGGTGCTCATTTGCTCACCCACTGTGAGCTGAGTGCCCAGCTGTGCCAGGCACCCTCCAGGGCTGGAGACTGAAGGTGAGCAGAGTGAAAACCTCACCTCATGCCGTTCATGTTCAACAGGCATTCAAGTTCAACAGGACTGAGGCAGGAGGGGGGCCCAGACCCTTTCCTCAGAGGTAGAGTCACTCACAGATGGGTTGACTCGCAGTCACTCCAGGGCGGGCTATGTGCAAGGTGCTGAGGGTGCTGACCTGTAGGACCTGCTCAGATGGGGACTGGACAGTCACACAGATAGGTGCTGTGATCACTGGGGGACTGTGACAGTCGGGGGTACCTCCCCATCAGAAAGCAGAGGGGGCCTCCTTGGTGATCGATCGAGGTCACAGTCGCCCTAGCAGATGAAGGCAGGTCTGTAGGGAGGGATGCGGCTAACAGAGTGTGGGTGCAAAGCCAGGCCTGGAAGGAGCGTGGGGTGCTCAGGGCCTGAGTGGAGGTTCTCGGCCTGCGGCGTTATCGTGAGGGCCACTGGTGAGGACAGAGGCAGGGGGTGGCATGGGGCGTGCCACCCCACTAAAGCTGAGTCACAGGAGAGAAGGCACTAGAAATAAATCGACACAATGCTGCGATTGTCGGAGAAGCCAGGGAGGAGCAGGGTGGAAGGAAAGGGTTGACGGAGAGAGAGGTTGGGAGAGCAAGGCCCCCGGGGGAGCTTCCGCCTCTCCTCTTTCCTCCCTGGCATCCCGGAAAGGTGATGGGAAGGAAACTGGAAAAGAGAAGCTCTGGTACCCAAACGCACCTCCCCACCTCCACCCCGTCCCAGCCCCAGTTTAAAGGCTGGATTTTTGTTTAAAAAGATTAGTAAAACCCCAGGGGAGACAAGTCTGCTGCTCCATTGGATGATGTTCAATAGAAACCTGCAGAGAAAGATGTGACCCTTCAGGGAAGAGTCAGGTCCCTGCCGCCACTGCCCAGCCTCTTGGGATGGCCATTTAGATAAGAGTGGCGTGGGGACGATGCCTCGGAGCAGGGGCTGCAGTCGGTATGGTCTCTCCTCATCCCCCAAGTTCAGTGAGGACTGCCACTTGTCAAACTGTCGTAGTGTCACCTGCTATGCTGACTCCATGGGGCCACAGCTGGGTTGATGGGGTTATGGGTGTGGGACTGTTTGAAGACAGCTGAGGAGTTGTGAAATTAGAAGCCAGAAAGTCCTGGTGTGAGAAGGGTCTTAGAGATTTGGACTGGGACCCTATCAAGCCTGTTGAGCTGGGTGTCTACAACAGTTTCCTTGTAAAAAAGGACTAGCCCAGTTTTTGTCCTCTGCACCTTTTCTCTTGCTCTTTCTTTCTGTGTGGAAGGTAACTGTGATGCCTGGAGGTAGTGCAGCCACTCTGCAACTAGGAAGCTACAAATCAGAGGATGGTGGAAGAGAATGAGCGAAAACAAAGCCTGCAATCCAGAGGGCAGCGTAGCTGTACCAGGCTGACCGAACCGCCTCGGTGTTTTTATTACATGAACTGAACCAAACAGCCCTGTTTATACTGCTATTTGTTCTCTGCTGTTTGCAGCTATAGGCAACCCCGCTATGGATACAGGGTTCAAATCCTTCATGTTTGGGGCTGGCAGATTTAAGAAATGAAAGTACAAGATGCCTTGTTAAATTAGAAGTTCAGATAAACAGTGAAGAATTTGCAGTGTAAGTGTGTCCTGGTCAGTAGTTGGGATGCACTTACACCGAAATTCCATTTACCGGGAATCTGACTTCGACTGCGGCCCTGTTTGTGGAGGAGGCATCAGAACCCAGAGAGGTCTGTCCAGGGCCTTGCCCTGCGCTGAGCGGGTTGTGCCCCCTTTGTCCCGGGCCTCCCTTATTTCCATCCTGCTTGATGTTGCTAGTGCTTTCTTTTTTAAAACTACACTTTTTAAAAAAGATTTTATTTATTTACTCTCAGAGAGAGGGGAAGGGAGAGAGGAAGAGAGGGAGAGAAACATCAGTCTGTGGTTGCCTACTGGGGACCTGGCCTGTAACCCAGGCCTGTGCCCTGACTGGGAATCGAGTCGGTAACCCTCTACTTCGCAGGCCAGCGCTCAGCCAAAGCTGCCATAACGGGTGTGTAAAGAGGATTTAGAAAAGCCACGTGACTCCTCACCCAGGACAGAGTAACTAGGGGTGGCGCTCAGATGAGAGAACTGCAGAAAGTGAGAGCAGTGGATGCTTCCACGGCAACTTGCTGCGACGCGACATTTTAATTGCATTTCAAAAAGTATGGGTCACCCATGGGAGGGTGGTGGACAACTGTCCCCTGTGGATAGTGTGTGACTACTGATCCAGGACTTGCAGGAAGCGCCCTGGCCTGCGGGAGTACTGAGTTGTGAAGAATGCTGAGACCTCATCCAAGCTCAGCAGAAATGTGCGGTGATAGATTGGCCACACCTGCAGCCCAGACCAGTCCGTGCGGGCAATCACCCGCAAGGCCACTTGAGAGGTGGACTTGGACTCAGATGTCCGAGTGGTTCTCAGCAGCTGCATTTCAGACGTGACACTGGTTGAGTCCCGCAGAGCACTGTCATGCTCAGGATCTCCCTTGTCCCAGTGGAGGCACTCAGCAGACCCCCAACACAGATGTCCCCAGAAGCCTGGTGTTATAATGGGGAGGTCACACCCTGGTGCCCTGTACCCTGAGAGTCACAGGCTCCAGCCCCCTGACTGGTTTCTGCACACAGATGTACCCTGATCCCTCCTGCTCAGAAGGGGACATGGGTGTATACCCTGCATCACAGATGTGCAGAGGTGCCTTGGTGAGGTCGGACAACACACAGGGGCAAACGTGCTCTGTTGCCTGCAGAGGAGGAGATAAAGAAGGGGCCTCTGTGTCCTCTCTTCTTAGCCCCCACCCTCCGGGCAGCAGGGAGGCTCCTGGGCTCATAAGCACCTAGTTAGGGCAGCAGGCAGGATGCTGGGGGCTGGCTCCTCCCACAGCAAATCTGGAATCTGGAGGGGAAGCCAGAGGAAGCTGCACAGGCCCAGAGCAGGAGGGAGATAACGGGCCACAGCCCTGGAGAGGGGAGGTGACTCAGGTTCCCTGGGGCGAGGTCACCGTTCCCTGTTTGCAGGACATGCATTGGATGGGTCAGCGGGAGCCCTGAACCTGGATGGAGTACTCACTTTCCATGATTTTTTAGAAAAAGAAATGGAAGATTTTGTTATTGTGATTGATACACAGAACATAAAATTTACCCTTTTAGCCACTTAAAAAAGAACAATGCAGAAAACATTAAAAGAACGGCGTAGCGGCGGTAGTGCATTCACATGGCTGTGAGACCATCACTCTGCCCAGCTTCGGGGCTTTTCCTCGCCCCCAGAGTGAACTCCATCCCCTTCAGCAGCTACTTCCCGTTACTCCCTCCCCCAAGCCCTGGCAACCTCTGGTCTACTTTCCGTGTCTGTGGATTTGCCTGTTCTGGACTTTGTATGAATGGAATGAGGCTTTTTGTGTCTGGCTTCTTTCACTCAGCATAATTTTTGCAGGTTCATCATGCTTCTACCAGCTCATTCTCCCGGATTCTTTCAGCTCATGTTGCCACTTCACTGTTTTGGCAGTGAAATGACCAGGCAAAATGCGGACCTGCATGACAATACCTCCTCTGAACTGCAGACAGTAGCGGAGAGTGGGCAGGGAGGCAGCAGGTGGGGTTTGCAGTCCAGCCCAGAGCTTGAGGGGCTCCTCATTTCTCTGAGTCCCTATTTCCTCACCATGAAGCGGGGACACCGAATGGAGGGCAGTTGGCTTGCAGTGGTGCCCTCAGAAAGAACAGGGGTTCTGTTTTCCAGTGAAAAGAGCACAGAGAATCCCCGACGCCCACTCCCCAGCCACCCAGCCCGGTCCCATGCAGCAGGCGGGAAGTCTCTTGCCCTATTTCTGGGACATTCAAAATGAGCATGCGCTCAGGACTTTCCAGGTACCTGGGCAAGAGAGCTTAAAGGAATCTGTGGGGTCCTCAACTTCCAGATTATTCTGGGAAGAAAAGGGGCCTGTGGTCTGCCCGTTCCCCTTTCTCACCTCGCCTCTCCTGACCCTTCTCTGTGTGTGCAGCCTAGATCCAACCACAGCGCTTTGCCTCAAGGCATAAAAACCACCAAGCCTCCCGAGCCCCCTGCTCTCCGACCTTCTTCATGTCCTCTTGGTGTCAAGCCTGCAGCTGCCAAGGGTCAGTGGCCCTTAGGGGACATGCCTATGTTGACTTTCTATTTATTGCTGATTGGGTCCCAGACTCTGCAAGTTAGGTGTTAAGTTGTAGGAAATGGACAAGTTGCAAACTACTTTTGTTCCATAGAAAAGTTTGTGCTTTACTGACCGGCTCACCAGTCTTCATGCAGCATTATCTCTCCATGGAATCAACTTTGCCCTCTGCTGGGTTCCTTATCAATGAGAGAGACGCATTTTTGACACATGTTCATTTAAGACTTACGGTTTTCACCTTTTCGAAATGTGTATTTTGAACTTCTCTTCCTGCCTGTCTGCCTACTTTCTTTGCTACCAGTTCATCCATCCATCCACCCTTCCGTCCCACCCCATACCCCTCCATCCATCCATGCATCCACCCATTCATATGGGAATTGGAATTCAGAAGTGAGACAGTTGGGTCATTTAATAACAGGCTTATTTGAATTAAAAGCAGACAAGCATCAGTCTGGGTAGAACGGTTTCCAGTGCAGACCAACCCGGCAGTCTGATTCTGTAGCAACATTTCCATTAGTCAACAGCACTAAATCTGTAGCTTCAAGGTTTTCATAAAATGGGTGTGTAGTGTAGTAGAAAACGCACAGCATACTGCACAACACAACCATCGTGACTGTTTAAACGACAATACTTAGACTTTGCAAACTGGCATGTGGGCACCATGGCCACGGGGTCCTACTCTCAGGTGTTGGTTCAGAACAATATTCACGGTTCAGGATCCCCAGGGGCCCTGCGTCCTTCCTCTGCCCCATTGCTATGATTCATACTGAGTGGGCCGGGCGCCTCCAAGGCAGAAGGTTTGTGAAACAGGAGTGTGCCTCTGTTTGGCACTCACTAACGCGGGCTGCGTGGGGGCAGTCGGGGAGTGCCGAGTCCTGACCCTGTGGCCAGGTTGTGGGATGTAGCTCATTGTTACTTTTGCAAACTTCTCTGGCACCCATGGGCCACTGCCGTCCACCAAAAAAGAGGCAACCCTAGGGTTGGGCGTGACTGAGCAGAGCAAGGCCATTTTGTAAGAAACATCACCTTAAAGGGGACTTGGTTTTTCAAGAACACTTCAGAAGGCCTGCGAGCAAAACCAAATAAAAACACTGAACCGCTGGCCTCGGGAATAGGTCCTGATGCCCAACACATGGCAGTTCCTCCCCCCTCCTCCAGCGGTCGCTGTGCGGTCTTGGTGCGCAGGGGCAAAGCTGCGTGCCAACACACCTCCCTCACAGACACGAGAGGATGAAGGAAGGTGCTTCCCTAAGAGCTCTGCCACTGGGAAATGTGATTACAACCACTGCCACCTCCTGGCCTGGACCGCCCCCCCCCCCGGGTCCCCACTAAACTCCTACAGACCCCCGTGCCCCAGCTGGCTGCTGTGACATCCAGGCAGCTGCAGTCTCCTGTGTTGCCCACTCCAGGCCCAATCGTGGGAGCTGGGATAGCACTACCAGCAGAGTGAGGCTCTGCTCTATCACATGTTCCCGGGCTCATCAAGGGGCCGCAGGGGTGTCCTCCCACTAGCTCAGTCTCCTGACCTTTCCAGGACAGGCCAAGGTCCCCTCGTTTGTGCCGTGGCTGATGTTGGTGGGGTAGGAGGCAGCGAGGGGCCCCGCCAGCAAATAGCAGCTGCAGAAGTCCCCTCAGCCTCCTCTTCCTTCTGGCACCATGGAGGGCCAAGGCCTTCCCCCTGACTACCTGGAGCCCCGTCTCTTGCCTCCTGGAGCAGAGTGGGGTTTCCCAGCTTATTCGGAGGCCTCATGCTTCAAAGGTCACATCTCTCATGCTCACATGATGCCAGGACTTTCCCCCGAAGCTCGGCAGGTCTAACCCGTCCTCAGCAGGAGCGCGCGGGAGCCCTGGAGCGCCCCCGCTGCTGTGAGTGCTTGCGCACCGAGCAGAGTGAGGGCCGGGTGCTCCGCCTCCCTGGCCGCCCTCCCTGCTACTCCTCGAAGCTGGACTTTCCCCCATGTGCTCACCTGGGTTTTGACTACTGAACCTTTGTTCAGAAAGGGTGAGGCTCGGTTGGCTGAGGCCCCTCATGTGCTCAGAGGCGCCCCACTCAGCGCCCTGCCTCCTGCCTAGGCTTTGGAGACCTAGGAACTCCCCCAGGAGCCACGCGCTAATGCTCACAACCTCCAGAAATTTTGCTGGACACTTTGTACGAAAAGCCTCTCCCCCAGCACTGGGAGGGACTCTCCCTATGGCTCCATCCTCTGGCCCCTCCTGGGTTTCAATGACCACGGGGACAACTGTGAAGGAGCCACTGGCACTGACGCCCTGTAGAATGACCATGAGGAGAGAAAATAGAAAATTGCAAAAGAATGCATAGAACGTGTAACAATGTAAAACACAGAAAGTCACAATGTACCTGAGAAAGACACACAGAGCAGCTCTGGGCGCTGACACGCGTTACTGGCTCCGCTTTACTGACAAGAGAATGGAGACTGGGGGTGGGGGCCGAGCAGCCCGGCCCAGACCGGGCTGAGGATGCTGAGCTGGGTCTGGCCCCAGCAGGCTGGCCTGAAACGGCTCACTGGCCTGTCTCACCGCCCCAGAGTGGGGCGGCCTCCGGGTAGGGGGCACTGAGTCTATAAAATTCCTTTTTAACAAAGAAGGGGCAGGGAGGCAGCCAGCTTGCTTGTCCTGTTGGCTTCCCTGATGGGGCTTTTTCTGGTGTGTGTGTGTGTGTGTGTACATGCGCGCGCGTGTGAATTATTTCGTAATTTAAATTAAAGATTGGCCACCAAGAGAAAGGGGTGAGACGCACAAGGAGCATGTTAGAGACCCAGATGCTGGTGACAGGTGAGGACTGCGTTTCCTGTCTCCCGGGTCTGGTGGACTCTGAGCGGCTCCTCGAGCAGGGCTTGAACGTGAGCCACATGTGAGTGAAATGTTTCACGTTCGGGCAGCCAGGGTGAAGGAGTAAGGAGAAGCAAGCAAAATTGGCTCTAATAGTCTGTTAAACTTGATCTATCCGAAATGCTCTCATTTTTACAAGGGTTCAGGTGAAAATGATTGAGGTATCCTGCTTCCTTGGTTTCGACTGAAGATGTTGAAACCCTTTGTCAGGGCGGCGCTGATCGGACTGGCAGCCCCGAGGGGAGGCAGGGCCTCCAGGCTCCGGTGCTTGCCCTCCCCAGGGGGCAGGGGCCACCTTAGCCCATTTCACACGTGGTGCACTGAGGCTCAGAGGTGCATGGTGTTGGGGAGAGGGGAGAGGCCAAGTCGGGGTGGACACAGGTGCTTGCCTGAAAGGGGAGCTTCCTGACCCTGCCAGGCACAGCAGCCCCTGAGAGGTGGGGCTGCAGGACTTCGGGTCCAGCTGCCTCTGGGTCACCTCAGGAGGGAGGGAAGCACCTGGCAGTTTCAGTTTCCTACAGGAAGCCGCCTGCTCCTATCTCCCCTGCACCAGCTGCACCCTCGGCCCCGAAGTTCTGGGTGGAGCCCCTGCCTGGAGAGCCCCCCAGGTGGGGACGGTCCCTCCAGCTGCAGACAAGGAAGCCCTGGCTGAGAGTCTGGGGCCAAGCTCAGCCCCTCAGCTGGCCTCCTGGGCCTTGGAGAATTTCAGGGTGCAATGCTCTTGAGGCTCAAAAATAGGGGAGCGACATGAGTTCTGACTTGCACTTTTTGTCACCTGACTCTCAACCTGCTTTTAGGTTGTGTGGTCCCAACCTTGGTCTAGAAAGTGCTGGTGGAGGGGAATCTAGAAAATGGTGGTGGAGGGGAAAGAATGAGCTCTGACATCTCTCCATCTGTCTGTCTGTCCAGGGCTGGGGGGACATAGAGACAACGCGCTGCACTGGGCTCAAGCGGGAAGGGGGAGGAAGGAGTCGGGCTGCACAACCTTCTAGGGCGGAAGACTCTTTCCTCTCCCTGCTGAGACAGCAGTAGGTGTGAGGCCAGCAAGCAGGGAGTGTGTGTGTGTGTGTGGGGGGGGGTCCTGAGGGAGGCGGGACCTGGGGACTTCAGGCAAACTACCACCTCTCTGAGCTCTGGACTGAGCTCTGGGCGGTGGGGTCCCATGTCCTGGCTGGCAGGAGCCCTGCCCAGAGCAGGAGCTGGAGGCCTGAGCTCTCTGACTAACAGAACCCAGCCATGAGAAAACCCCAGGTTTCTCAGCCCCCAAACTCAGCAGAGGGGCCCCATTTCTGAGGAAGCCCTGAGCCCCAGACAGAGATGGCTGGGCTGGCCCTGGCTGACCTGGGATCGCAGGCCCCAGCAGCCTGGAGGGTGGGCCAGTGTGTAAGATCTTTCCTGCCCCTCCTGCTTGTCCTTCCTCCCACTCCACTCCCCCCTCCTAGGGTCTGTGAACTTGGGGCTTTCCACAACACTCAAAATGTACACGATTTGGGAGGAAGGAGGAAGCGCTGGGAGCCCGCAGTGCAGAGTAAACCCCCCACTTCCTTCTCCATGGGCTCCCCCTGTCAGCTGTACCAAGTGGCATTTGCCAGGGGAGGGACAACAAGGGGTCACAGCCAGGACTCCAGGAAGGGACTGGCATGAGGACAAGAGCAAGGCGGCTCTAGAAGGGGAGCTGGGCACTGGGCCAGGTGGGTATGGGTGAAGGGGGTGTCCTTTACCATCCCCTAGCCTCTGTGGACGCTGGCTGTCATCCCCACATCCCAGATAAGCCTGCTGGGTCAGGGGTCAGTATCAGCGCTGGTTCCGAGCCCAGCCCTCCCACCTCACCTACTGCTCTGGGCCAACCCGCTGCCCTTGCAGAGGAGCAAATTGAGACTCAGGGAAGCCAGACTACAGAGACCAGAGCACAGAGCCCTGCCCAAGGTCTCGTCCTCAAGCAGCCTCCTCTGACCCCTCCCTGTTCCTCTCAGGCCTCTTCACCTGCCCTGTACTTTCCATCCCCTCTATGTGCTTGTGAAGCTGTGCAGACCCAGGGGAGGGGTGTAGCCATGTGTCCCTCAGGGCTGTGTGTGCCATGCTGGCAAGTGGCCCTCTCAAGGAGGGACTCCTTTCTGCACCTGTCCCCCCACCCCCACCAAACCAAGAGTGAAAGTCGAGTTCAGAGGGCCACACCCTTCTAGAACCCTCAGCTTGATGGAGTGGGTACTCAAATACCCGTGTACACTTCAGTGGTGGGTGGTGTTAGACCTGGGCAGGGGTGAGCCCACTTTTAAAAAGGTTTCAAAACAGCAACCAGCAGAGGGGCAGGGGCTCCCTGGGGATCCTGGGACGGGTAGGCAGCTATGCCCCATCAGCTGGGATGTGCTTAACCCGGGTGTCAGCTGTGGGCACCAGGCAGCACCTGCCTTGGGCTCCCTGGTGTGGAGCAGGGAGACCCTACCGAAGGCTCTTGGAGGGTCCAGCTGAGAGAGTGGACTGCAGAGGGTGGCTTTCACACAAGAAGTAGTGGGTGCAAAAGGGCTCCCCGTCCTGAGTCCCACCTGGGCTACATCTCCTCCTGGAGAGGATGCTTAGCAGAAGGGGAGGTCTCCAGCCCTAACAGCAATGCTATGTGACCTTAGGCAGGTTCCTTGACTTCTCTGATTTGTGCCCTCCCCTGTACAACCAAGTCAATGATGCCTTGAAGTGTGGCTGGGAGGAAGTCATACCTGGGGCTAGAAAGGAGCCTGGAATGGAATTGTCAGTCCCACTCTGCCTGTCCCCTCCCCTCCAGCTGCCTGCATGTTGGGGGAACAACTACAGAGGCCCTCTCCTACATTCTCAGCCAGGGCTTGCTGAGTCTGAGGCAGATCACAGCCCACTCAGAAGACCTGTCTTGTTTAAAGACGTGCATTCCCCGCTAGTCATCCAAGGGTTGCTGAGCCCCTGGCAATGCCACCTGTGCCCTCTCACCTGCAGTAGAGGCAGCCGAGCCTGAGCAGGGACTCTTTCAGGTGTCCACGTCTTCAGGTGTCAACTCAGGTGAGCGCACCTGAAGGCAGGCTACACCCCATACTACTGACCTGCCAGCTAGGAGGTGTGCGCAAGTATGGGCCTCTGACCCAGACACCCTGGGGCACTGCGGCGGAGGGGGCGCTGGGACAAGGGACAGTGCAATGTGCACGTGGTTTTGATGATGAGAATTACACTAGCACCTGCTGCGAAACAACTTTGGCTCCACAACAACTGATACAAATGACTTGGAGTCCACAGACGCCTGGCCGGCCTGGAGAGCACTTAGAGGGTGGGTGGTGCTGGAAGAAGCCCCTCTTCTCTCTCACCATGGCTGCCCCTGGCCCTCTCCCCTCCTTCAGCCCCATCCCCAGTGGACATCTTGAGGAAGGAGCGCTGGATGCGGAGCTTTGGCTCAGCTACGACCAGGCTGGGCCTCTCCCCAGGCCGCTCCTCCAGGCTGTGCAACCTCTGGTCAACTGCAGTCACGGAAGTGAAAGTGCACAAGAAAGCCCCATGCAGCCCAGTGCAGGCAGGTTAAGTGTGCCTTTCTTTGCAGGACCAGTCAAGAAGTGAAAGTGTTCTTTGCCCCCTCCAGCTGCCCCTGTGGGACCACTTCCTCCAGGAAGCTGGCTTGGATTGCACCCTGTCCCCCTGGGTGACACCTGCCCTGTGGGGCTGTCTTCCTAGGCTCAGATTCAGGGTCTGATGGATGAGGAGGACATCGGTGATCAGTGGCCTCTTGCTGACTGGCCCAGAAGGCTTGCACTGAGGATTTGAGGGATGGGGAAGCAATGGGCAAGTTTCAGCAGAAACAGCAGGTCCCAGGGAAAGAGCACTCCGCATTCACCAGGGGAGGAAATGAGATCCACTTTCCTAGGATCTGGGGTGGAGCAGAATGCTCCCCCCACAGACTTCCTTCTCCTCCTGACTCAAGGACACGGGGGTGGGGGCTCTGCACTTGGAATCGGCTGTGGGACTCAGCCCAGAGCATCCATTGGTCCCATAGTTGAGCCCCTGCTCCACTGCTTTGTGCCCTGGATGTTGGTCCTGGGGACTGTCCAAGGGCTTCAGGAGATGGGGGCGGGGGGGGGTTGGGACAGGGGAGAGGTGGGTGTTTGCTCTGCAGTTTACCTTCCTGAGAATGCCCTGGCTCTCTGGACGTCCATAGTCCTTACTCCCTCTCCCAGACCCCCCCACTCTCTCTTCCCACTCACCCCTTTCCCTTTGGAAATGGCTCCTATGCCAGCCGTCCATACTCCATTGCCCCATCCCTGCACAACTGGTTTCCTGCCAGGACCTCCTGATCTGGCAAGCGCTCTGGAGCCAGCTCTCCACCCGAAATGGGCCCTCATACCCAGTGCCTCTGCATCCATTCTCGGAGGCGGCAGAACGGGCTCAGTTGCGCCTCTGCTCTTGCCTGCCGTGTGCCCCTAGGAACCTCAGTGCCTCCTGTGGTGGCGGTCACAGCGGCTTGGCAGGCCCTGAGCTTCGGTCCTGACACAGGAGCCCCCAGCACTGTGTGACGGACAAGGAGGGAACAGGAGGTGGGGGACGAGGTGGGCCACTTTGGGAAGAAGCCCTGCAGCGAGTGAGCAGAGCAGGGACAGGAGTGATGGTACAGGCAGAATCAAGTAAGTACTAACAGTAGTTTGCGCAGACATGGATGGACAGTCATTCCCGTGTCACAGGTCAGACGGTCACTGTGGGATTTGCGTTCAGTCTCTCACGGCAGAGAGAGGCTGTGACTTCAATGTCCTTTCACACACGCTCTAATCCCAGATGCTCTGAGCCTTCCCTGTGTGAATCTACCAGAGTCCATAGCTGACCATCTCCCCACAGGGGCCAGGGCTGGATAAAAAGTGGGGCAGAGCCCGTCGAGACAGAGACTCCTCTGGCTTCAGATCGCTCGCTCCCCTGGAGGCGCCCAGCCTCCCCTACAGCTGGAGGCCCTGTGCCCACTCCCTGGCTACGCACTGTGAAAGCGGGGGCTGCGTAGGCTCTGGGCACCTCCCCCCGATCCTGCTGCCTGCAGTGTAGGCAGGACAGCTGGAGCACTGGTGGCTTGGATTGGAGTGGCCCTGAATCCAATGACATGTCCTTATAAGAGGAGGGGACACGGAGAGGATGCGTGATGATGGAGGCAGAGACGAGAGAATCGCCCACAAGCCACGGACGCCTGGAGCCCCCAGGAGTGGGAAGAGGCTGGAAGGAGCCTCCCCAAGAGCCTCTGGATGGAACGTGGCCCTGCCCACACCCGGGTTTCGGCGGACTCTGCCTCCAGAACTGGGAGGGAATAGATTTCTGTTGTTCTAAGTCACTGGTTTACGGTAATTTGTTATAGGGCCCCCCCAAATCAATACAGCAGGAAGAGCATTCCAGGCAGAGAACATTCCAGAGAAAAGTCTGTGGTCAGGTAGCAGCTGGGTGGGGGGGCAGCACGGGGGAGGGAAGGCGAGGCGGGAGGAGGAGCCCATGCCATTCCGTGACTGTGGTGGCCTCTGAACCCTGCCTCTAGACCAGGGGACCCAAGGCTCGGTTCTGGCAGCTTCAGGCTTCCTCATAGGACAGTGCCCTCCATGGGATTTGGCCGGACACCCTGAACATCGCAGCCCGCCTTTGCTTGGAATCCTCCAGTGACAGGACGCCCGCTATCCAGTGCTTAAGCTGAATTATTCTGCTGCCTGGATCTCGTGCTAGCCCCTCAGGTGATGCGTGTCTCAGAGTGGTCACCACTCCCAATACTCACACCCCCCGACACACATGCATGCACGTACGCGCGCGCGCGCGCGCGCGCACACACACACACACACACACACACACGAGCCTCCTCTGCCTCAGGCTAAATCATGAGCAGATTTCAAGGCTTCCACTCCTCGCACCTCTTCCAGGTATCCTGGGGTCCACCTCTCCTTTCTGTGGGGGCACAGCACTCTGGCCTTCAGCCTGAGCATCTGGAAGGTGGGCTCATGGGGACAAGCCCCCAGTTCCTGCATAGCCCCTAGTAAATACAGTAGGCATCTAATAAACCTGAGCACAGCAAACTCTCCTCTAAATGGGGCCGTTCCTTCCTCTCCCAGGCTGTCACCTGCCTTGGGCGGCTCCTCAGCACCGTGGCGTCCTGATGGGTCCCGGACCCTCTGCCACAGTGGGGCTGATGAGAACGCTAGGTCCTGAGGGGATTGGCCAGAGAGGGGCCAGGCTGCTCAGGGCTGCCCTGCATTTGGCCATGGGGTCCGATGGTTCCCCCATCTTCAGCCCTGAAGCCCCCTCCTCTCCTGTCTGCTACCAAACAGCAGGGCAGCATTTATTATGTTTGCTCTCAGACAGAAAGAATCTTACACTTCAGCTTTAAAAGATGGGGTTTGCTGTTCTTTCCATAGTTTAGAGCCACTGAACATGGTTTTGGGTCCCAAAGATTTTCACAGACTCTGGGAAACACTGCAGGTCCGGGAAGCTGCGTGGGGAGCTACGCTGCCTGAAGGCCTCTCGTGGCCCCCAGGACCCCCGGAGGGCTCCTTGCAGCCCAGCCCACGGCTTCTTCCCCGGTGCTGCCTCCTGGCACCACAGAGCCCAGCGTTTGTTCCCCTGGGGGAGCCCGGGTGGGGAGGCAGGACGTTTCCCACTGTGGCTGTCTCTTTGGGGTCAGGTAATTTAGAGAAGATGGGACACGAGCTCCTAAAAGCCAGTGTCACAAAGCTGGGACCTTCGTGCCCAGGTACACCCTCAACCCAACCCACTAACCAAATACATACTGTGTTTCCCCCTCCCTGTGAACTCCCCCACCCCAAGCAAGCAGTGCCTTTCTTGGGATGCACAGTGACCATGAGGTCAATCAACCGATGGCTGAGAATTTGAGTCAGAGGTCCACCCAGACCACTGGCCCCAGGTATCTGCAGCCCAACCAACACAGCAGGTGATGTGAGTGCAGCTGGATTCATGGCCACCTCTTGGCCTCAAACTCTTTCACAAGTCATTACCCCCCACCCCCCCCACCCCCCCCGACCAAACAAAAGAGCAGCCAGCAGTTCTCATGCGCACCCCACCCTCCTTTCCCCTTCTTCCTGTCCTGGCCTGTGAGAGCCACTCCTATGCTCCATCAGGAAGCAGGGGAATGGGGCTCGACACGCAAGGAAACTGAGGCGCAGGTGAGGAGAGGTTGGCCCAGGGCACAGTGGTGGTTGGCAGAACTGGGCTGCTGGTTCCAGGACAGAGGGGTCAGATAGGGCTGCTTGTGGTGCCCATCAGGAGCTGGACCGGACCAGAGCACCCCCCAGGGCCAGCAACCTGGTGCCTCCCTGCAGGCCTCTTCTCCTCAGTTAGGAGAAGACAACAAACACGCTCGTTACTGTGCGTGAAGTCAGGCCACTCCAGCCTGGGATGTGTCTGAGTGACTGGCGGAGTCCCAGCGCAGGGGGTTGGCCCTTGGGCCCCTGCTGCTCCTGGAACGTGGTCTCTCTGCAGTGGAGGGAAGGCTGCCCCTGGGTTGGGGTGCTGAACATGGCTGTCAGGGGCCTGCTTGGTCCCTGGAGAAGACTACAGAAGTGAGACTTGGGGCTGTGAGCTCTGGAAGGTTCCAAAGTCTCCTTGGAGCATGGTCATGTGTCTGTGGGTTAAGGAAGGGGGCCATCTGCTTGCAATTTTTCCAGCCCGTGTCCTGGGGCGAGGTCTTGCAGGACCCCCAAGGACTTAACAGCTGAAGTCAGGGGTGTTAGGAAGGACAGAGGCCAGGTTCTCCATGGCCCCCCACTTCCTTCTGATACTGGCTGAAAAGGGCGGGAACGCTGGCAGGGCTGCTCCTGGGCAGGGACAGGGGCAGGGTCCAGTGTGGACCATCACTCGCTCCTGGGGCCCTGGGCTAGGCCCTCTCCCCTCTGGCCTCAGTTTCCTCATCCAATCTCCACATCTTGGGGTCTCCTAGGAGAAGGGCTCTGTGCACCCCACGCATTTGCACATCACCTCCCTCACTGAATCCAAGACCCTACCCACTGAGGAACACAGAGCCCACTCTCCTAATGGAGCTCAGCAGCCCCTGCCTCCAGCATCTGCCTCTGGGTGGGGCCCACACGCCCAGCCTGGCACCTGGTGGGTCCTCCCTGAGCCACCTGCCCCAGCTGTGTGGGACGTGCCCTGTGGGGAGGCTGGGTGGATGTTTGAGGTGAGTCAACACAGCAGGCTGGAGCTGTCAACAGAGCTGGGCAAGCAGCAGCTTGGAGATGTCACCCTCTCTGGCCACCTGCTCCAGCTGCTCTCCCTTCCCCCCATCCCCTTACCTGGGCTGCCCTTCCTGGGACCCCGGGGAGCCGAGCAGCTGGCAGATGCCAGGAGCCTGCTATCCAGCACCAGGGACGCGTAGGACATGGAGCTGAAGGTGGATCCGGGAGATTGAGTCCTGGGTGCAAGGTGGACAGCCTTCCAGGAGCTAGCGGGGGCCAGCGTGGGGCTGAGGTCGAGCTTGGCTCTAAGTATGTTTACTGACTTGGCAGGGCCTCAAGGGTCAGATGAGGGGCCCTGGCCAGCTGGGGTTTCTGAGAACCAGAGGCCTCTGTGCCCCAGTCAGCTCTGGGCCTTCAGGCAGCCTCTGTCGCCTGCCTGGGGAAGGGGTGGGAGGCCACAGGGGCTCATGTGATTCGGGGCGGGCTTGGGGAGGCTGGTGGTGGGGGGAGGTCTCCCTGCAGCCTGCAGGCGAGGCAGCCAGCTGTGTCACTGTGATAGTGTGTCTGGGGGACAGGGGAGCAGCCATGCAGCTGTGCCTACCGCTTCCTCAACAGGAACCATCTGGGGCTGGCCCTGCCCAGCCTTCCCTCTCAGCCATTCCGGTCTGACTTTCCAACAACTTCCTCCTACCACAGGCTGGTGACACCCCACCCACCTGGGCCCTAGCCTGCTGGGTGTGTTTTCTTGACGTGGGTGGGGGCTCAGAGTAGAACATGGGGTCAGTGTCCATCCCGACTGAGTGTCCACCTGCCAGCCCCACCCACCTGTCTTCCCACCCTCCTTGCCCTGGCCCTGCCTTCAGCCTGGAGTGGTCAGAGGCTCTTCTCCCGCTCCTCCAGCCAGATTTTTCCTAGAGCGCCATCATTGGGGCCAACCCTCTGTCAGCATCGGCTATGCCCTTGAGCCAGATCTCAAGGTGAATTCTGGTCTGGTCCGGATGCTCTGGCTAGCCCCTCTCCACTCAGGGTTCTGCAACAGCTGCCTGGGGCTGCTGGCCCCACCCCTCTGGAAGTACCCCCTGCCAGGAGCCCCCTCTTTGTGCTTGGCTACCTGCACAGCATTGTGAGGGTCCTGGCCTCCTGGCTGGGAGCTCCTTTGAGACCCTTATACCCACTTCTCAATAGATACATTGGGGGAACAGGGGCCAACTCTGGCTCACGGATGGAATTGCTGGGGCAGCTGAGGCTGCTCCCCAGTCTGAGGGACTCCACAAACCACATCAGAGCCCTCTGTGACCACTTGGACAGCAGGGGATGTCCTGGAGTCCCCTCCCTTCTGGGCACCTCACTGGCAAAGAGGAAGCACATCATAAGCACTAAAAAGGTCACCACTGTGGGAAGCCAGCAGATAACAAGCACTTTCACAAAGGAGACATGTGCCCCATTACCCATGCCCCTCTGCTAGCCCTGTGGCCCACTCCCTGGGGACCAACCACAGCTGCAGGTGCATTGGCCTCACCCAGGCCATCGTGTGCAATTTGTAGACCCAGGGCTGGTGCATAGGCTTCTGGGCTATTTTGATTGAATTGAGTTTTCAGATAATGCCTGCGCATGATGACTAATTCAAGCAGTGCAGAAAGAAGCACTGAGAAAAGTACACACTTCCCCTCCCCCTTGTCATTATTCAGAGGCCAGTTCTGTCACAGTAGTTTGGGCATCCTTCTAGAGTCCGTGCAGGGACAAGACTGTTCCTGGAAGGGGCTGCCACGTGCGCGGCCTCCCTACATGGCTCCAGAGCTCAGGTGCAGAGGAGGGTCTGTGAGCCAGCCAGCCCCTGGGCATCACCATTGTCCTCGTGGCCCTTCCTTGCTTCCCGTGCTCTGACTCAGATTGGGATGCAGGCTCTGAGGGCCAGCCTGGCTGCCCTGCCCTGGCCAGTGTCCTCCTTGGCATGACACGGTGGCTGTAGTGTTCCCAGCTCCCGGATTGGTTCTGGGAGGGGAGACACCGCACTGAGACTCCAAGAGCGGTCTGCCACACGATCGGCATGCAGCAATGCAGCTGGGGCTCTGAGAGCTGGCGTTAGTATTCTTGTCACTGTCATTGTTGTTTTCCAGGCCTCAGGAGGTGGGTGGGGGTGGGTTTTTGAGCCAAGAGCTGAGAAGCCCTCTGTGAAACCAACAGGATGGCAGCCTGGGTGGGGCAGCCCCCACGCCCAGCTCCAGGCAGATGTCTGGGTGTCTTGCACCTGCGGGAGCACCCCTCACAGATGGGATACTTCCACTTTTGTGATGAGTCCTCTGTCCTGACTGGTTTTCTAATTATTGGGACTGTCAGAGTTTGGGTCAGAAAGTGAAGAAAGTTCCCCATAAGTAGGGTCTGCCCTGGTCCCTTGGTGGTCACCTTGGGGGTACTTGCCTGCTCCCTGCTGCCCTACCCCCCGTCCCAGGCAGGGCAGTTGGTGTCTGTGGGGAAGCGGACGTTGGCTGTGGCTTTTGGAGCTGGGCGGCCTGGGAGATAAGGAGCCGAGGAGGAAGCGGCTGCAGCTGGAGGTGGTGCAAAGGGGTGGGGTCCTGGGCTGGTCCCTCTTGGTCCCAAAGCTGCTCCCTCAGAGACCATTGCCATCTGCAGGGGGACTAGAGTAGAGGGGGCCAGGGACCTCCCCTTTTCCTTTCCTCCCACCTCCCCCACTTTGTCCTTTACTGCCTTCCTGCAAATACTATGAGGGTTCACTCTGGGGTCATACACAGGCCCAGGACAGCCCTATTCCTGATCAATAAGCCCCTAACAGGTGTGGCCCATGAGGGTGTTAGCAGAGGTGATTTGGAAGCTGTGACTGAGGGATCAGTTAGGAATTGCCTGTAGGGAGGTGGGGAGAGCCCAGGCAGAGGGGCCCTGAGATGGTCTCACCTTCAGGCTTTCAGAAAGGTTCAACATAGAGAGCTGGAGGGAAGCCAGAGGGGGGATGACCCTAGGTGGAGGTGGGCAGGGAAGCCCGCCAGGCTGGGTTTCATATTTCTGCCTTTTCTCCAAGCACATTGGAGTCCCAGGACTGCTGGGTAGATGAATAGGTAAATGGGTTGATGGGTTCATGATGGTGGATGGATGGCTAAGTGGATGGATGGATGAATGGGTAAGTGACAGAAAGGGGTGGATGGGTAGATGGGTGGGTGGGTGGGTGGCAGGCTAGCTGGCTGAGTAGAGAGGTGGATGGATGGATGGGTAGGTGGGTAGATGAATGGATTGATGGATGGATGGGAGGTGTGGGTAGCTGGATAGACCACTGGTGGATGGGTGGGTGAGTAGATGGATGGATGGATAATGGTTAGAAAGGTAGATGGATGAACAGATAGGTGGAAGGATGTATGGATAGGTAGATGGGTGAGTGGGTGTCTGGCTGGATAGGTAGATGGCTGGATGGATGAACGTGTGGGTGGGTGCGTAGGTGGATGAACAAATCAGTGGGAACACAATGCAATGGATGTCTTATACCAGTCCTATTTAAAGAGGAGGGTGCTTCTTTAGAGGGGTGACATCCACAGTCACAGAGCCCCCGAAGAGGGATATAAGTCACTGGGCAGCCCCAGAAGAGGCTGAATGGGGAGATTTGGGCAGCTCCATGAGAGCCAAGTCAGGCCAGCACCCTCTAACCCAGTGCCTAGCAGGCGGCCAAACTCTGTGTCCAGGTCCCAAATGAGGTGTCACCAGGTGGTGGTGGGCGACAGGGATGGGGCAGGAAAAACCTGCCCCAGGCTCTTGCTCGGGGCAGCCTAGGGCTGGATGCCTCATCCACCACTCCCCAGCTCAGGGTGCTGCTGAGCAAACTCGGAGCCATGGGGAAGGTGCCACTGCGTGCCTGAGCGAGTCGGAGGGAGGAAATGAAAATGCCAGCACTGACAGCTATGACAGTAAAGCTCCAATTTACTGAGCACTGAAATGTGCCGACAGCTTTGCCAGGCCTCGTTGAGGCTGCTCGGCACCCAAGGAGACTGGAACTGTTAACACCCCATCACTAAGCAGCTCAGAGCAATCTCCTCAAGTCACATGCTCAGACAGCTGGGGTTTGGGACCCAGCCTGGATCCGGCCCAGACCCTGAAGGGTGGCCAGGGAACAAGGTGGAGGATCTTGCTGCCATGATGACCCCAACCTTCCCACACACAGCCCCTCTGGCCCCACCCTAGATTTCTTTGCTCCTCACCAGCCACTCACCTCCTTGAGTGGCAGGCAAGGCTGCCCATTCAGCAGAATGGGAAACTAAGGCCCAGAGAAGGATGCTGTAGAGTGTTACTTCTGTATGACCTGGCACTCCTGGGGGTGGGGGGATGGGCCTGGCCCCAGACCACCTGCCTGCAAAGCCGCATCCTCTGGGTCCTGGGGTCTTGCCCGCTCTGCTCCCTTGATCAGCCATGCTTCAAAGGGGAAGGCCCCTCCCCAGCACTTTCCCTTTGAGGAGCCCCAGGTGGAGGGTGGGGTAGGGTGAGACCCTGGGCACTGACTCTGCCCTGGCTCCTGGTTTCTCTCTGACTCTTTGAGCTGAAGTTTCCCATGCCCCTTGGCCAAGCTGCCCTGCCTGCAGAGAAGCCGCACCCAGCCCTTGCTTTAGTGATGAGCTGTAACTTCATTCCCTTTGAGTCCACAAGGCCATGAGCTCGGCTGACCTGGGCACAGTGTGTTTGCTTCAGAAGGAACAGAAAGAAGCCTCTTCTGGACTTTGATATAGTGTTTTCCTTTTTGCCCTTTCTTTCTCCTCTCCATCCTGCCTTGGGGTTGGCAGCAGCTTAAAAGGGGAGGAGATTGGCTCAGGCACACCAACCAACCTTCTATAACATTTGTGAGATTGTCATCAGCTTCCCTGGAAGGCAAGTCCCTCCTGCGCCAGGCCTCGCCTCCTCCCAGTGTGTGAGGATAGACTTCCAGGCTGCTTAAGGCAAAAATATGGCATACAGTAATGTATTTGGATGTAAATATTTGCAGCCCCAAGAGTAGCTGGGAGATGAGGTCCTGTTCCTGTGTGTCTCTCAGGAAGTCGGGAATCTGGGCCATATGGTTTCTCTTCAAGCTGCCTCTCTTCCTCGTGAAGGTGGCAGCAGGAAGGAGGCAGGCACAGGACAGACTGTCAGGGGTTGGTGGCTGCTGGAACCCCCGTGGGAGTGTCTGGGGTCTGATGATATAGGCCTAAGCCCTGGCCCTGTGTCTCACCAGATGCTTTGTCACCTCCCCAAGCCTCACTTTTCCCGTCTGCTGAACGGGGCATGACCGAACCTACAGCCCTGGTGCTGAGGATTGGGGCAGTGCAAGGAGCTGGCCCCGGTGCTGGCCGCAGTGAGTGATATGCCTGGCAACCCCAAGCAGCGTTGTTGTTATTTTTCTCTTTCTCACTCTTGGCTCTGATCCAGGTCAGGGGAAGAACCAGGTGTTTGCCTGTGGCCCAGCGGGTAAACCAGATGGCCTGTCACAGGATCATCTTCTAGAGGAAGAAGGTGGGTTCACATGCCTCCCCTGGCCACACGGGAGGCCTGCCTCCTGCCTCCTCCTGCCACCAGACTGAGCCTCCTCCCAGCAGAGCTTGAGAGACGCCTGGGAACCCTGGAGGATGGAAACAGAGTTAGGACTCAGGTTGGACCAATGACATTCCTCCAGTCAAGAGCAGTCACTGGCTCACTATCTCCCATTGAAGCCAGGCCACGTCAGAGCTCAGCATTCCAGGCAGGCCCTGAGCAAACCATCCTCCATGTGTGGCTCCAGGCGGTTTTTGTGAAATCCCCTTCTCTAGGATGCCCAGCACCGCCTCTTTACCCACATCCAGCTCAAGTGTCCTGGCCTAAAGCAATGGGGTTAGGGTGATTTAAACTAGCAAAATCCTGTGAGATGGCCCGGTGTCATGGTTCCAGACTGGGGTGTGCTAGAGGAGGGTCTCCCAGGGGACTACAGGGCTCTCCCCAATTTCCAATGGGGAAAGAGGCCCAGTTAGGGAATGGGGTTTGGTGACTTGCCGAAGGTCACCAGGCAGTGAGTGGCAGAGCCATCTTGGTCTCCTTCTCATGTTCTCCCTCCATCATTAGTGCTCAAGCAGGGATGGCAGGGGCTCAGGTTGAGCCCAGGGGCTCATGGGCACAAAGCTTTGCATTTCTGTTGGGATTCTTTCCGTCGCAAGTACCAGAATATCCGGCTAACAGTGGTTTAACAAACAAAGACATTTAATTATTTGGCAACCTGGAGGAAGGGTGCTAGATTAAGTGCAGAAAGTCACTGATGTCATCAGGGACCCTGGCTCCTTCCATCCCACCTTCTGCCACCTCTGGTGCGCTGGCTTTTGCCTCGGGGTTCCGAGTCGGCTGCTGTTGTTTCAGCTACCGTGATTTCTGACCGCTGCTTTCGAGGAAGGAAGAAAAGGATCAAATGAGGAAAATCTTCTCCAGAACCTCCAGGCAGTTCTCCCCTTTCAGTTTACTGGCTACGTGGGTCACATGGCTGTGCCCAGGACTGAGGGAGGCCGGGTACATCCCTGTGGTCCTTCCCTTGGGAGGGATGAGCTCTCCATGTTCACCGGGGAGGGTGGGGGTGGAAGGGAGGGCTCAGAGGAGGCAGGACTGGAAGGAGAGGTGGTGCCTCCCTGAGGCTGTGGCAGGAGTGGGTTTAGGAGAGAAGGGTAACCCTTCATGGTGTTACCCCTGGGTGTGGGCAATACATCTTCAAATGGTGACAATGGGGTACAGGAGTCTCTCCTGGCAGGAGACTCAGGGTAGCTCTGCTGGGACTTAGACAATGAAGCATGTACCAGGGGCCAGGGGGCATATTCACACCTGCAAACTGAGGGGGCTCTTCTCTTCCTGGTGGGGGGTTAGGAGGCAGCAAACTCTCCCTGCCAGACAGACTGTATAACTATCACCTCCAGAGGCTCCTTGGAGAGCAACAGCGGTATTTCCCTGTGCCGGGGGTGGCCCCTGCCACCTGGTCAGACTATACTCCTCTGCTGGCTGTTGCTGGTGAAGAAGATGTGCTGGGCACCTGCAGTAGCCTGGTGTCCTCTCAGCAATGGCTTCCTCCCGGAGGCCTCCAGGAGGCCCATGTGGCTTCATGTTAATGCCAGGTCTGCTATCTGGTACCTACGAAGAGCCCAGAAGAGGCTAGCTTCCTTACTTCCACTTAAAATCTCAATTCTTACCTTTAAAATGATGTGTCCCTGATTCCTTTAGCTGTTCTTTCAATCACCAGATATTGATATTTATATTTACGGAGGGCAGGCCCATCTGTTTCTTCACCGCTGTGTCCCCAACATCTGGGGACCGTGCCTGACACACAGTAGGTGATCAATAAGCACTTGCTGAATGGAAGAATGCATGAATGAATGAGTGAGCTGTAGTCTCCTCTGTACTGGCCTCGGGAAGCTGGATGTGACCATGTCCACATGAGCATGGCTCATGTCCAATTCCATGTGGTGGCCCCTGTACGAGTCTTTTCTTTCTCCCCTGGACTGGAGCCACAGGGAGGGGCTCATTCCCCAAGGCCTCCCCATGACTGAGAACCGCACTTGCAGCTGCCATCATGGGGGCCCTGGGAGATGGCTGGCTAATGCCTGGAGAATCTTACCCTTCTTAGGAACAAGGGAACATGCACAAAATACATCTGATCTCATAGGACCATCGAGGCTGGGAGGAGAGGCAACGCAGTATACTGGTGGAGCAAACGGCCTGGCACTCAGCCCGCTGCGTCTGGCCTACATGGCTGTGATTGGAGCAGGCTCTTGGGCTGCCCTGGGCCTCAGTTTCCCTATCATCAGCCAGGAATAACAGGGTGTTATGAGAGGAAGCACATTGTTCTCTGCAGAGCTCTGAGTGCAGAAAGAGCCCTGGGCGAGGCAAACCTGGCGCTGCAGCTGACCTGCTGGGGGACCTTGGCTGCAGGACATCTTCCTGCACTGGGCTGCCGGCACCTCAGCCGGCACCGTCTCCCATTCCCACCCCAAACAATTGCCCAGGGGTCGCTGTCTGCAGGATCCTGGTTTGAGCTCTGAAGTCTGGAGGCTGTATCCGGCAGCCTTATCTCGGTTCCTGGGAACTTCCCCTGGGCTGGCAGCAAAGGTGGCCCCCGAGATACTAGACGTGGGGGTGGGTGCTTTCCTGTCTGTGACATGATTAAGTAACAAAAGCAGTTGCTGGTGGGAAAATCAGCCTTGACACCCGTGATCTGGCCCTGCCCAGCCCTGCTCTGCCTCTCTCCCAATTTATCTCCCCTGGCCCAGCCCTGCTGCCTGCCCATTATCACCGCCAGGGTGGACTGGGAATTGCGATGTTCCAGTGTGTTTTTGAGAAGCCTCTACCCAAATCTTCAGCCAAATCCAAGGTGCAAAATGAGGATCCTTCCCCAGGGGCATCTTTAGCCAGTTTCCCAGGTACTTGCCCCAAGGAAGTCCCTGTCCCCTCCCCTCTGCCCCCCATCATGACAGTCTCCGCCCGCCCCACCCTGCTGCACGATGCTGTTTTGCTCACACCTGCGCTCAGTATGGGTTCACATCAGCCCCCAAGTCTAACCGAATCCAAAAATATTAAACCGGGGCCCATCTGTCAGCCAACTGATGAACGCAGATGTGCTCTGGATTTCAGAATCGACTGGCAGCCAGTCAAGGCTGTTAGAAGAGGCACCTGCTGCCCCAATCCCCCTACTTCCGCTGCCCCTCCCAGACCCAGGATCCTGGTGGCCAAAACAACCCCATCCTCTGGAAGAGGTTGACTCCTCCCCGCACCTGGATCAGGACCCACAAACAGCCTCACCCACCAGCTGGGAGGCAGGACACCCCTGCCAAGTTCAACTGGCCCCTTTGCCCTGAGCCCCCACTGTGTGAGCCTGGTCAAGGGGTTACAGCAGGGACAGGGCCAAGGACTCTGCTCTGAATGGAGACGTAGAACAGCCCAGCGCCAGGTACCAGGTACGGCCTCCTCAGGGCACTTGCACCTGCAGTTCCCTCCACCTGGGGCACTTTCCCCAGGGGCCATGTGGCCCACTCCCCCACCTGCTTCAGATCTTTGCTCAGATGAGTTTGGAACTAAACAGATAGGACTGTTTTTATCTTGCTTTGAGGCTCGGATCAGACCTGCCTACATCATCTTATGAACACCTTTACTGGTGTTATGTCAAGAGGGGAAGATAAAGGAAAAAGGAAGATGTCCCTCCCTCCTCTAAACCCCCGTGAAGGAGGACAACGGCGGAAGAAGGAGACCAGAGAGGAAGCTGTGATCCAGGAGTGGAGAATGGGGCTGGACCACAAAAGCCGTGGGGCGGGGGAGGCCTGGGGAGAGGGGGCTGGGATCTGGATGTACCTTGGGGAGGAATGACAGGGCAGCCTGTAGATGAGAACACTGAGGCCCGACATGTGTCTGCCCTGCCCTCTTCCTTTCGTCAGGTGTCCACCTCCTCCCAGGTACCTGCCCATAAGGCTCCCTTGCGGTCACTGCCTGTTCAGTTCTAGGGACGGCCAAGTGAGTGGTGGCCCCAGGCCCAGGGGTTGGCTAGCTAGCTGGATATGAACCAGGGCCTGTTCCAGAGGGAGACAGGCCATTGCAGCTGAGTCCTGGGGGACTAGGCCAGTCGTTGGACAGGCAGGGATACCCGTACCCAGGCCCTGGGAGAACACCTCGGGCCCTCGTCCACCTGTCCAATCCCTCAGGGCCTCACCCTGAGTTCTCACTGGGTGTGCAGTGGCCTTTCGCTGTGGCTATGGGGGCTGTGGTGGGCGGGAAGGTAATCTCCTTTTAAGGCCCTTTCTTTTCTCCTGTGTCCCCTTCCACTGAACCAAGGTGGGCACTGAGGGCCACAATCTCCCAGGCAAGAGACAGCAGACTTGGAATTTGAACCAGGGTCTCCTCCAAGTTTCAGGCATCCACACCCTCTGGTCCCAATGACTGAGATATGGGACCCAGACCAGCCCTGCTTTGCTGAGCAGCCAGGCTGGGTGCCCCAGGCTGTGTCCTCTCAGCAGTGGTCACAGCCAAGGAGCCTGTAGGGAAGACTTTGAGCCAGGGGCCATCCCGCTCAGTGCTCCTGCAGACCCTGAGGAGGTTCTCGGAGCAAGGGTTCCCCAAGACAGGGACCCCAGACCCCTGCCTGTCACCCACCCCTCAGAAACCTCAGTGTCCTCATCTGTCAAATGGGCATCCTGGTGTTTGCAAAGATTTTATTTATTTTAGAGAGAGGGTAAGGAAGGGAGAAAAAGAGAGAGAGAAACATCGATGTGCGAGCGAAACACTGACTGGTTGCCTCTCATACGTGCCTCCAACCAGGGGCCTGGCCTGCAACCCCGACACGTGCCCTGACCAAGAATCAAACTGGTGACCATTCGGTTTGCGGGATGACGCCCAACCCACTGAGCTACACCAGTCAGGGCCATCTTGGTGTTTTTATTAAGAACTGCCCAGATCTGTGAGTTTCAAGCCTTTTTGAGAACAATCCATAGTGAAAAATCCTTCTTTAACAAAGGTGTATTTATTTATTTTTAGAGAGAGGGGAAAGGAGGGAGAAAGAGAAGGAGAAAAACATCAGCGTGTGGTTGCCTCTCACACGCCCCCTACTGGGGACCTGGTCTGCAACCCAAGACATGTGCCTTGACTGGGAGTCAAACCAGCGACCCTTTGGTTTGCAGGCCGGCGCCCAATCCACTGAGCCACACCACTCAGGGTGATAGTGAGAAATGCATTTTATATCCTGCCCGACATTTACATGCTCATGTGTGTTGCATAAATAACACATTGCTTATATGCGTGGATGTATACGTAGACATAAAATGTGTGTGTGGTATATATGTGTATGTTTATGTTGAAAAAAGTTGTGTAAGACAACACTATCCTTACCCTTCTGGGAGTGGTGATGCTTCTATTTTATGTAGCTTAGCACTTCTTTAACCTTTTCATTGTGAGAAAACACACGTTTGCGTCACAGTGGCCGACAGCCTCCAGCGGCTCTGTCGCCTTCCCCCATAGCCTCTCTGCTGACTTCCAGGAGGCTCATGTCCCCGCTTTGCTTCACCCTCTGTTTCTCCCGAAATGCAGAGTGCAGGCTTGTCAGTGTGTGACTGGAACTGCGACAGCTTTGCTTCCTGTCCCGTGGTGATGAGTGCAGTGGCTGTGTGCGCACAGTTGTCCCACCTGACGTTGCTTTATCAGGAGTGGCTTCTCTTTCTCCAGCCCCCGGGCTGTTCTGGGTTTGCACTGTTACAAGAACATTCACTGATGTTCTTGCATCTCCTGGTGTAGGGTTGACCTGCTGGGTCCTAGGTTTGTGCTTCCCAGCTGCCATATTTTCCATTTTATTCTACAGGATTTCGCTGTAAAAATGCTGATCATAAAACAGATGCTGAGTGAAAGAAGCCATTCACAAAAGGCCACATGTATTTGATTCCATCTATATGAAATGTCCAGAAGAGGCCAATCCACAGAGACAGAGAGTGGACTGTGGTTGCAGGGGCCGGGGCAGACTCTGGGGAAGACCGGGAGTGACTGCCATTGGTCCAGAGTTTCCTTTCGGGAGAATGGAAATGCTCCGGAGCTCCGAGAAACTGCTCTGCATGTGATGTTGAAACATCTGTGAGCAGCTGCTTTGCCCAGCCCTCTGAGGACCCTGGGACGCCCACCCTGTCCTAGCTACCCCTGCCCCTCCCACCGAGGCTGCCAAGACCCCCCACCACCCAGCAATTAAAGGGGTGATGCCCAGCCAGGGTTGGGGGTGCACTGGGACCCTGCTCCAGCCCCACATGATAGCCAAGCCAGCTCAGCTGGTGTGTGTGGGAGTGCCCGGGGCTCTGAAACAAAGCCCCACTGGGTAACTTCAAGCACAGGAATGTGCTCTCCCACAGCTCTGGAGACCAGAAGTCTGAGATCAAGGTGTCAGCAGGCCTGGCTCCTTCTGAGGCTGTTAGGAGAAGCTGTCCAGGCCTCTCCCAGCTCCTGCTGGTCTGCTGGCAGCCTTTGATGTTCCTCACTGGTAGGAGCATCACCTCAGCTCTGCCTCCATCTTCACAGGGCATCCTTCCTGTGGGCGTCTGTCTGTGTCCAAATTTCCCAGTCATATAAGGAAACCAGTCATGTTGGCCAACACCCACCCTAGTGATCTCATTGAACTAATTACACTTGCAATGACCCTATTTTCAAATAAGGCCACATTCTGAGGTCCTGGGGGGTCAGAACCGCAACATGAATTTGGGGGAAACTCAGTTCAATCCAGGACAGTTAAATATCCTGAATTTCACCCCTGCACCAACCCTTGCTTCCCAGAAAATCTGTGCAATGCGGGGCCAGGGTAAGGTTTAAACTGGCAAGATGGGCTTGCGCCCCTGGGGGTGGGCTGCAGCGCGATAACCCAAGGCAGCCCAGGTACTGCACTACTGGCCGCTGTTACAGCCTTCCACACTAGTCTCACCCAACAGCCTTGGACGAACCCCTAAGCAGCCGGTCATACCCCACTGGGCCAATCATATAGGTTTAGAGACTGAGTCAAAAGCAGCATTGATTGGAAATGCCCTACTGCCGCCCCTCGGGGATTACTGATCCGGGCTGCAGCCCCCAGCAGCTCAGCCGTGGGGCCTGGAGGATCCCAGCGCAGAAGGACCTCCTGCTGGAGCTTGGAAAAGGCTGCTGCAGAGATCGCCCCCTGGGCCGACTGGGAGTGAATTATCTCTTCATTAGTGAGGCCACTTGCACTCAATACAAGGACCAATTTCTAAGGCCTTCGGGGTCTGTAATAGGGCTATTGCCAGGGTGGGCCAGGACTGAAGAGGGTGTCAGCCAGGGTCCCCTGTCCTGCCTCAGGCTGCCCAAGTTCCCAGGGTGGTTGGCCAGAGCGGTAAGGTAAACGGGCTGCTGTGGAATTGACCTCTGGCCGTCTTGTACGCCATTTCACCCACCTGGACGATGCCATCCACCGCCTGACTGTGAGGTGGAGGCAGGCCGGCTTCTCAGAGCTCTGCCCCTTTTAGGAGGGGGCTGAATTCCGCCTCCACCACAGCTACCCCTCTGCTCTCTCTCTCCGTCTCGCTCTCCCTGTCTCCGTTTCTCTCTCTCCGCCTGCCTCTTTCTGCCCGTCTCTGACTCTCTACCCCCATCTCCTCCAGTCTCCTTGCCACATGCCCCCCACCCCTGAGGTTGTGCTGATGCAGTACCATTGCTGCGTCACTCTTTCTCACTGTGGCTGGCTACCATCCCTCAGCCGACCTTCCCTCCTGACTGGGAATTACAAGAGAAACCTCCCCCCAGAAGTTTCTGTGCGTCTGCAGGGCCCGTGGGCAGCACTGTCGCTGTTGTGCCCAACTCACAGGTGAGGAGGCTGAGCCCGGGCAGCGGTGGCACCTGCCCATGGCCCAGATTTGTTGGTCTCCGAGCTGGGATGGAAACCAGCTTTTCTGGAGCCAGAGCCCACCCTCTCTCCACTTTGTCACCTGCACTCCCTGCACTTACTGCACCATGAGCGCGCCGAGTGTGTCGGCCCTGAAGATGGGGTTTTAGGGAGTGCAGAGTATCCACCCCTTGAGCTGGTGAACCCACTGCTTTGTCCAGGAAATTTGCCGTGACCGAGGAAAACCCTTCCAGCATTGTGGCTGCTCATGTTTTCTGAGGACGGCTTTAGGAGAAGTGGAGGGCCACATAGACAACCACTGCGGGTGACCCTGGGCCGGTGGCTGACCCCACCCGCTCTGCACACCCTCTCCCCTGATGAGCATCTCCTGCCCAGGCAGCTTGCCTGGTGGAGGGAATGAGGTTCTGGTTACCGGTCTCTTCTTGGGTGTGTCTGCTGTGTTGTCTCCACTAAGACGGGGCACAAAAACAGCACGAGGTACCCAGGCCCCTGAGGGTACTCGTCTTCTTCTCTGCCCTAGTCTCTCAATGCTCAGATCACAACCTGCCCTCCCACCCCCCACACACCAAAAGTTCTGGAACCGTTATCGATCCAGCATAAAATAAAAATACTAAAACAATAAAAAAAGTTAGGAGACAGGCCAAAGGCAAGAAAAAGCACAGTCTGAATCGACCAAGTGGGCACCAGACGAGGCTCAAACGTGGCACAAATGCCGCAGCTCTCAGCACACACAGAGGATTTAAGATGACTGTGACTAGTGTGCTCAGGGAGCTAACGGAGAAAGTGGACAACATGAAGGAATAGATAGGTAATGTGAGCAGAAATATGCAAACTCTAAAAAAAGGAAAAGACAAGAAAAAATGCTAGAAATTAACACCATAACAGACATGCAGAATGCCTTCAACAGGCTCGTCAGTAGATTCAACAGGGCTGAGGGTAATTAACGAACTTGAAGGTAGGGGAACAGAGAATTCTTAAACTTAAACAAAAATAAACAATGAAAACCAAGAAAACATCTAAGAACCATGGGACAACCAAAAGGTGTAGTATACACGTAAGTGGAGTCCCAGAGGAAAAGCAAGAGAAAACAGAAATATTTGAAGTATTAATGGTGAAGAACTTTCCAAAATTAATGACAAACCCTGAACCACGGATCCTGGAAGCTCAGAGACGCAGGATAAAAACAACACAACAAACAACAACAACATAACACACAGTCAGGCATATTATATTTAAACTTCAAAAAAAACAAAGGCAGAAAGAGTCTTGAAAGAAGCCAGAGGGGTAAACTCACCTGCAGAAGAACAATGGTAAGTGTGAATTTCTTGTCAGGAGCCAGACAAGCAAGAGGAGAGTGAAGTAGAATATTTCAAGTGTCTAGTGAAGAAAATCACCAACCTAGAAGTCAGTGAAATTATTCTTCAAGGTGAATGAAAAATAAAGACTTTTTAGACAAACAAAAACTGAAGGAATTCATCACCAGAAATGTTAAAATAAGTGCTCGGGCAGAAAGAAAATTATATAGGTCAGGAACTTGGGTCTACAGAAAGGAAAAAAAGGCATCAAAGAAGAAACAAATGAAGGTAAAATAAAATCTTCCATTTTTCTAATTCTTTTTCTATTTATTAACTTTAAGTAAAAGGCAAAAGATTCGCTCTGAAGGGAAACCAGAATATATATATAAATTTTTAGGGAGAGAGAAAGGAGAGAGAGAGAGAGAGAGAGAGAGAGAGAGAGAGAGATCAATTGGTTGTTCCACTTATTTATGCGTTCATTGGTCGATTCTTGTGTGTGCCCTCACCAGGGATCAAACCTGTAAAACCAGTAACCTTGATGTATTGGGACAATGTTGTAACCAACTGAGCTACCCAGCAGGGCATATTTTTCTCACTCTTTTTTTAAAGGTTTTTTTTTTAAGACTTTATTTGTTATCTTTAGAGAGGGAAGGAAAGGAGAAAGAGAGGGAGAGAAACCTCAATGTGTGGTTGCCTCTTGTGCGCCCCCTACTGGGAAACCTGGCCCACAACCCAGGTATGTGCCCTGACAGGGAATTGAATCAGTGACCTGTAGTTCACTGGCCAGCACTCAATCCACTGAGCCACACCAGCCAGGGCTATTTTTCTCATTCTTAATGGATGTATAAGAACTGTGTAAAGCAATAATACTAATAATGTATTGGGTGATATTACTGATCAGTGAAGTGAATGACAGCAACGTCACAAGGGAAGAGAGAGAGAAATTTGAAATGCACTACATGAGGTATACACATGAAGCAGTATAATGTTATCTGAAGGTGGTTAAGTGAGTTTAAAATGTAAATTGTAGAACTACCAATATTTTCTTAAAAAGTAGAATTGGTATGCTAAGAGAGAAGATAAAATGAATCATATAAAATACTCAATTATAACCAGAGGAGGCAGGAAAAGATGAAGAGGAGGGGAATTGCTCTTTATAGGAAAAACATAGAGTCCAAAGTCTCTATAAGGCACCATCCCCAGCACTCCAAATACTATAACAAAATAACTAGATGTGTGAAGAAACAGCAAAATTTAACCCAGAGTCTATGGAAAAATCAGTTAGTAGTAGTAGGCATGCATATGACCCATATATTAGACTTAGTAAGTGAGAACTTCAAAGCAGAGATTACAAATGTGTTAAAATGCTTTTTTTAAAAAAAGATGTTTATAATCAGGGAACAATGGGATTTCCTAGCAGAAAAATAAAAATTAAAAAAGAAGCGTAGAAATTCTAGAACTAAAAAGTACATATCTGAAATTTAAAAATTCACCAGATGGAATTAACATCAGTTACAAGTCATAGAGGAAAGTGTTCATGAACCTGAAGACAGAGTAACAGAAATAATCTCCTTTAAAGGACAGTGATTCTAAAGAAACACCGAAAAAAAGAACAGAGTCTAGTGATCTGTAGATCAATATAAAACTCTAGTATATTTACAATTGGAATCTTAGAATGGAAGGAAATAGAAATTGGGCATAAAGTATTTAAATAAATAGCAGTCAAAACTTTCCTGAATTTAGTGAAAAGCATCAATTTACAGACCTAAGAAGTTCAACGAACCTCAGACAGAATAAATCGAGAGGAAACCAGATATAGGCACATCGCAGTCAAACTGTCGAAAGCTAAAGAAAATTGTGAAAGTAGCCAAAGAGAAAGGACACGTGACAGACAGGGGGACACAGTCTCAGACTCAGTCCCCACTCCCATACTTCCATCCACATGCCTCGGCCCAGACCCCAACTTCCAATCTCTCTCCTTCAAGGCCCATTACCAGGCCAGGCCATTGTCCGCTGCCCATGCTTTTGTGCTTATCCTTACCCTGAGCCAGTCCCCTCTCCTCCCGAAGTGGATGAGTAAGGGTACCATTCAGAGCCCTGACCTTGGAGGATTCTGCTCACCACTCTCTTTGAAGGTGACGCCCTAGTGGGGCTGTAGAGCAGCAGCTTGCCACTGTCACCTCACAGCAACACCCAGGAATGACCCACCCAAGAACCTCCCCGGTCAGGTGATCACACAGCCCCCATGTAGCCATAGATGTACACTGAGAGAGGGGTGCTGGTGGGTGAGGTGGAGGGCTGCTTCCTCACGCAGCTGTCTGCACTCACCTGTCCTGCCTGTACCACTTCCATCAGATGATGGATGGCTGCTGGCCTTAGGACTTGATGGGGCTGACAGCCTTGCTCATGACGGGAGGCTCTGACTGCACTGTCACTTGCTGTCTCTGGTCAGTTGTTTGGTCTTTTCAAGACCTGGCAGCAAGCAGGAGCTTCCTTCTGAGTGGGATATAGTTCTCTGCTGCAGAGGGCATGCCCTTCTCCAGAATCCTTGGTGTCTGCATTTCGGTTCTCCTGTTGGAGTTTTCCATGGACACCACATGATATCTTTTCTCACCACAGATGCCCCTGGGCTGTAGGACACACCAGACCAGATGGTCAGTGGCAGGACTGCTTATACCACAGCCTGGGCCTGCTGCTGAGCCCTTCCCTGGCTGGGCCCCTCAAAGCTGGCAGCATTTAATCCCCTGGATCATGGTCCCAGCACTGAAGCACTATTCTCCTGTACACTGCCTCCATACCTCCTGGGCCTGACCAAGCCCCACTTCTTAGTGGTGGGATGTGCAAGCTGAAATTGTTCTTCACTCTGGAGGGTACATTCTGGCACACCCCAGACAACGTGGTCCTTGCACTTTTTTTCTTTTTACTGATATGGTGCGCCCTTGAATCTTTGCATGATTTATCTTCATGGTCTGGTGTGCATAAATCTCACCCAGGCCTCCAGTGTGCTTCTTGCTCATCTGGTCCAGTTAGCCCGGTGTCATTGCTCTGTGGACCACTGTGATGGTCTTCTGGGTGTCCAGATGAAGTAGACAGTGGGCTGATCTCCCATGGCGCTGGGGCAGACCTGAAATGCACACTGTTGTCCACACCTGCAGACCTCTTTCCTGATGGAACGAAAAGAACCCTCATTTGCTAGGTGAGTGGTTGCTTACCACGTTAGGTGGGAGCTGCAGCACTGACGTCGCCCAGCAAAGATGCCACGGCTGGCACATTTTCTACAACTCGGGCCACTTGCTTAAATGTGTGCAGTCCACTGTTATCTGCTATTGATGATCTGGCTTTTGTAGGGACCATACTAGAGGGTTAGATGGGGGTAAGACAGGGCTACCCCCTGTATTCTCTAGGTCTTTAAGGGTGACACAAATCTCTGCTATTCCCTGAAAATGGTATTGTCTTTGACTTACTGTTTTGTGGGGCACGGGGCTGAAAATTTAGAGACTCCCACTTGGCCTGCCCCACCAGGAACCAATGTAAGGACTCTGTGCCTCCGAAGTGTGCTAACCCAGTTACACAGTCAGCAGCCAGGGAGATGACCAGCAGGCCCCCACATGTCCCCATTCTCACAGGGCACAGGTGGTGCTTGGGCCCTGTTTCCAATGACCGTCAGATGGGTGCTGGCTTTCCTCAATGACTGGACACTCGGTCAACGGCCTGTGGGGCAGGCCTATAGGATTCGTGTGGACGTACTCACTGCAGTGTGGCAGGGCCTTCCTCGTCGGGCCCACTATTCCTGTCAGTGCCTTCTGGATCTGAAAACTGTCTCAGTTTGAGAACTGGGTAGAGGAGCAGCACTTGTTTGGGGGGAGGGTGGCTACTCTCGGCACCCTGGCCTCATGGATTAGCAATAGCTGTTAGTCACCCTGTTCTATTAACCTCCACAGGTCTCTGCAGCTGAGCCCCACCTGCCACTCCAACCTGTGTCCATTGCATCATCAACTGCTCATCTGCCCTCTGGTATTTTGGCTCCTGTAGTCCCTGTAGCTAGCAGGGAGGCCAGTTCTGGACACCACCTCCTTCAGCCACCTGGCCTGCAGTGAACAGTGTCACTGAGCTTCTCCTGGGTTTTGGTGCCCCCCGCCTGCGCCTTCTTTGTCACTACACACAGAGCGTCTTTGGCTTCACTGGCCCTCCCTCGGGATCTCTGATGCCTGTCAGCACCATCCACATAGCAGGTGTGACCCTTCTGCACTTGGGGCAGCTTCCCTTTCTCCCCTCTTCCCAGCACCATCTGGGTGGAGGAGCACCAACTGCCTCTGGAGTTCTCCCCAGGGCGACGATCTTGTGTCATGGAGGTGCATTCACATAGATCAACTCTGTCATCCCACCTCCCTCTGTCCTGCAGCCTCAGGGTCCAATCCTGCCCAGCGCCTAGCCTTCCAGCGCAGGTCAGCCAAACCCCACAGCTTCTTGCTGGGCCAGGTGCCCCCACAGGGTGGGGCAGGCTGGGGTCTGCCCTCATCACTGTCTGAGTCAGAAGGGAAAGGTAGGGAAATCCGGAGGCAGGCACCAACTTGGGGGACCTGCCTGGTCTTCTGGGAGGCTGAGTATCTGGCTGCATCCAGCCAGCTATCTTCATCTACGTAGGACACACCATGCCTGTCACACCGTAGCATCTCCCCCGTTCAGAAATGGTCTTCCTGTGCATCTGTCTCCTTCCCCCCAAGTCTGAGCAACTATGAGTAACTAACTCAACAAAGGTTCATTGAGTACCTACTGTGTGTCGGGTGCTGTCATAGGCAGTGGGGACACAGCATGAGCAAAATGAACACAAATCCCCATGATGGGAGACAGAAAATAAATAAAACAAGCAAATGGGATCTACACTCTGCTAGTGGGTGATGCACTCCCAGAGAAAATTGCAGGCAGGAAGGGGAGTGGGGTGCCGGAGTGCAGCAGATGGAGGGGGCTAGGCTGGGATGGTTGTCCCTGGAGCAAAGACATGAAGGTGAGGGAGGATGTGGACAAGGTAGAAGTCGCAAAGGACCTGGGGCAGGTGGTTTGGTGTTCACCGCTGTGGCCATCATGGTTGGAGTGGGGGGTGTAGAAGGTGGGGTCAGAGATCACGCAGAGCCACAGGGCCTTGCATGGGTGAGGCTGTCACCAGGGTGGAGCTATGGACTGGTCAAACTGGGGCGAGGGGGAAGAGCAGCTGTGGTGAGAATCCCACAGGAGCTGATGGTGGCCTGGACCCAGGGGTGCCAGGAAGCGGGAAGGCTGATTCTGGGGCTGGGGAAGGTAGAGCTGACAGGTGGGTGTGGGGAGTAGGAGGGGTTAGAAGGTCACTGAGGTGTGCGGGAGGGCAAGCTGCCCAGGTGAGGTTGGCTGGTGGAGGAGGGTCGGGAGCTCACCTGCGTGTTCCGTTGCAGACGCCTGCTGATGAGATGGCCTGGCAGCGGCACTCAGGGACACTCTGGTCCTGTGTGTGAGTGAGGGAGTTGCCAGGGGGAAGGGGGAATCTAAGCCAAGCAGAAGGGAGGTGCAAATGAGAAGAAAGAGACCCAGGGACCGAGTCCTGGACTTTCCTAAATTATGAGGCCAGCAGAGAGGCTGTGGGGAGAGCTGGGGAACATGGTGTCCTGACGGCCAGCTGGCAAAGGTGTTGCCAGAGAGAAAGGAGGAAGTCCAGGGAATACAGACAAGGGGCTCAGGAGGAGAAGGGGCAGCCAGGCCTGGCAGGGTACCCTCTCCAGCCTGCTGGCCTCTCGGCCCGTGGCCCCTGCTGAGCTTCCCTGTGGTGGGCACCCCACCTGCGGAGCCTGAGCCCACCCCACAGCTCTCAGTCCTTGGCACTAAAAATAGGTGCCACCTGGGAGAGTAGACAGATGGGAAGCGGTGGCCCTTGGCCACCAGCATCCTGGTTCACAGCTGGCTGGCCTGGCAGCTCGCTCGGCTGGCAGCGGGCCGGGCAACCTGGGCTGGCTCTCTTGTGGCCTGGTGCATCCCAGCACATTCCTGGCAGAGGAGGAGGCTGGCAACATGGCGTGCCAGCCCCAGGGGTGGCCTCAGCCTCAACTATACTATCCACACCCCAAGAACCAGCAGTGGAGCATGAGCCTCGATGCCAGGCCGCCTGACTTCACGCAGGCCTCTCTGCTCACTGCACACTTGGGGCAGGCCCCGTATTCTGCCTGTGCTTCTAGGTCCTCCAGGTAGTGCCTACCCTGTGGGGCTGTGTGAGAATATAGGAGCTAAAATATGCCATGTGCCCAGCAAAGGCCGGGGCATGTAGACCTCGTTAAGCGTGGTGATTATCATTGTCCCCAATCCATCTGCATCTCCATTCTATCAGCTCTAGGGACAGCCCCTCTCCTGGGCTGCCTGTGTCCCCTCCTCACCTGGCCTCCCAGCCCCAGCTCAGAGCCCTCAGAGGCCTTTGATGCTGTCCCAGGTGGCGGGTGGTACATCTCTAATGACATGCTTCCTGGCAAGGACCTCCTTTCCTTATCAAGTTCCCTGGCACTTTCGTGAAGGTGACAGTGCGGGTGCTCCCACTGCCCCACCCCCAGCCCTGGGTCCCTCATCACATCCCAGTGTCCACACCCCATGGGCTAAGAAGGGTGGTCCACAGCCTGGGCCTGGGCTACCTTGCCCACTGGATGAGTGTCCTGGGGCTACTGTAGCAAAGGACCATACAGGGTAGCTTGAAATGTCTTCTCTCACAGCTCTGGAGCTAGAAGGTGTCTGGGTGGACCAGGTGAGTGGCTGCGGGCACCTGGTCTAGACTCAGGCCCCAGAGATCCAGCACCTGAGTTGACCCAAGAGGTGGTGTTTGCAGGTGGAATCCTTGAGGCCTGATTACCTCAAGCAGAAACTAGGACAGGGAGCTGGATGGGGAGTCGAGGGGGGGCGGTGACTGGAGCAGGAGGCCAGGGTCTGACATGGTCTCCCTGGCAGGCCAGGGAGAAAGGAAAGTTGGAGAGGTCGGGAAGTT
Source organism: Glossophaga mutica (assembly GCA_039655065.1). NCBI lineage: Eukaryota > Metazoa > Chordata > Mammalia > Chiroptera > Phyllostomidae > Glossophaga > Glossophaga mutica. The sequence goes on from CM077315.1 coordinate 31,865,211, forward strand.
GGTCTGGCTCTGGGAGTGAGGAGCAGAGAGGGGAGAGTCTGAGGGTTTTAGCTCACCGGGGAGGCCCCAGGGATCAAATAGGGTGAGGCGGGAAGGAAAGGGCCACCTCTGGGGACTTGGGGTAAAGGGCATGGCGGGGGGCTGGGAGGGGATGGGTGGGTGGGAAGGGGGTGGTGGGAGGGCTCCAAGGAGGATCAAGCAGGTTTAAGTTTAACTGGAAGAGCAGAAATCCCCAAATCACAGCAGACTGACCAGGGCTGGAGCCTGTGTCCTGGCTGGGAGAGAGGGAAAAGCCCCCGCGCCCAGCTAGGCTCCCCATCTTGGGTGGGAGGGTGTCCATAGGGAAAGGGAGGAGCAAGGAGCGGCCCTGCTGGGGCAGAGGCAGGTAGGTGAGGCTGGGAGTTGCCCAGCCCTGGCCTCTCTGTGGAGCTGTGACTGTGGCCTTTTGCAAGTTGGACAGAGCTTAATTAAAGTCCTGGCTCCCACTAATTACGTGACAAGGGAGGGCAAGCACTTTTTATTAGCTAATGAGGGCTTTTCACTGGGCGGTCTAATGGCCCTTAACTGTGGAGGGGCCCTGGCCCTGTCTGGGAGCAGGAGGCCTGCCCGTGGCTCTGCCTCATCCTGACCGATGGTCCCTTCCACCTCTTGGCCCCAGCGTTTCTGGCGGCACAATGGGGTGATGACAGGGTCTGCTTTGTGCTGGCTGTGAGGAATCAGGGTGACAGCTGGGATGCGATCCTGGGGGCTGTCATCTGCCCACTGACACCCTTGCCAGGCTATGGGAGGCCTGTTCTGACTGTGTTGTCACTGCCCTGTGTGACCTGTATGTCCTCTAGCTCCCCCCAGGCTTTTCCAGCTCCCACCTCCTCTGAGCCTGGTGTCCTGGGCCTGCTGTACTTGCTCCTGCAGCCCCCAGTGCCCTGCTGGTGTGGGACACACTTGTGTAGGAAAGAGGAATCTAGGCGGGGGCAGCTCCCCCACATCTCCCACTTTGGCCTCTTTGGGGGAGCCTCCTCACCGGGACCCCAATGGGCTAACCCAGTAATACTCCTCCTTTCTCACCGTCTGCTCTCTTCCTCACGTGTCTGCCATCCTGGCCAGATGGACAGCTCCCCAAACATTCCCCCTCCCTGCAGGGACACCTGGGTCCTAGGCCCAAGCATTTCCTACCCCCATCCTCCTGGGGGTCCTTCCCCTCCAGCCGGGTGCTTCTCTCTTGCTCTGACCACCTCTGAGTACGCCGCTTCCACCTGCGCCCTCCCAGATGCAATCACCAGAGGCCCCGTGAGAGTGGCCCTCATGTACCCACCCTCGTGCCTGGTCCCATGTGCATGGGGGGGTCTGGGTGATAGGCAGGCCTCGGTCCGCGGGCGTGAGGGCATGACCCCATACTGTGTGGTCTCCTCAGGCCGCTGGCGAGAACGACAGCTTAGCCAAGAACCTCTGTGGCTCCCAGCGGCGCAGCAATGCGTCATCTCCAGCCTTGACCTTTCTCTCTTTAGTGACAGAAACCATATTGATCCCACCAGCGCCTCGCCTTTCTGTTCTCCAGCATGAAATCTGGAAAATACCACATCCCGAGCGGCACACAGCTGCCCTCCCCACGGAGGCTTGGCTTTCTGCTTTTTAGATCAACTGCACTATTTCCATCCCAATCCCTTCCTGGGGCAGCCCCCGGTTGTCACGCCATTTGTGAAGACGCAAAATGTCTCCCACATCCCACAGATGGGGTTCCACGCTCACAAACATGAGGATCGCTACCCCTGGGGGACGGCCGCTGTTAGTCAGGGCAGGCCAGGCTGGCTGCCAGAGCAAATTGCTCCCCAAAATTCATTTCCCACTCCTGGAAATGTCCATGTGAATGGAGAACCACCCCCACACACTCAGTGACACGAACAGAGCCTGCTCGGATCTCCGGAGCTAGCACCTCTGCATATCCAGGGAGGAAGCGGAACCCCAAGATGGCACATGCACCCGATGTGAGGAGCTGGAAATGTGGGTGCACATGGGACTTGGGGGGAGCATACTGTCCCATTGCCTTTGGTTTCTTGAGCTCAGCACCACAACCTGTTGTGCGTGGGTTCCCAGTCACCTGAGCTCTTACATGCTCGGACCCGATCCTTACCCTTGGGTTCATTCCCTTGTTCCACAAACTTCACCGAGCATCTTTGGTGGCAGGCACCAGGCCTGTTGCTGTGGCTTTGGAGAGGATCGGAATACTGCCATCCATGCCCGCCAGGGGCTCTCAGCCAGGTGGGGGACAGTGGGAGTGTCCTGGTGCTGCTGTGACGTCAGATGGGAGGCCTACAACAGCAATCTGTTCCCTCCCAGTTCTGGAGGCAGAGTCTGAAATCCAGGTGTCACAGAGCTGTGCTCCCTCCGGAGGCTCTGAGGAACGATCCTTCCTGCCTCTTCCAGCTCCTGAGAGCCTCGCGTGTTCCTTGGCTTGGGGCGGCACCCATCCAGCCTCTGCCCGTGCCTTCGCACGACCTCTCCCTCTGTGTCTAAATCTTTCTCTTCCCTTATGAAAACTAGTCAATGGATTTGGGGCCACTCGAATCCAGGATGACCCCATCTAGAGATTCTTCACTTAATCACATCTGCAAAGACCCTTCCTTCCAACAAGGTCACAGTTGCAGATTTTGGGGGTTGGGATGTGGACATATCTTTTCGGGAAACTCTTTCCTCCACTACAGGGGCACCTATGACAGTAAACCAGGGACACAGAGGAGGCGGCTCCCTTTGCCATCCCGTGGGCTGGGCCCTTCCCAGGAGCTGCAGCACATGTTGTCTTTGCTTGCTGCAGTGAGGGGAGGACCGTCCCGCCTTGCAGAGGAGGGAGAAGACACAGGCGAGGTGAGCAGACCTCGGCGCCTACCCTATGCTGGACCGACACTGTCTCAGCAGGCCCAGCCACTTGGCAATTCCTCTCTCTGTCAAGAGTTGCCAATGCTGAACAAGGTGACTGTGACTGATAACCCTGCGGAACCTCAGCTTCCTCTTCTGGGAAAGGAGATAATCACGGCTCCCCCAGATCTGTGGCGGTGGTGGGGGGAAGGAGGCTTGAACCCGCCTGTCCCTCAACCGTGACAGGATCCTCTTAGGAACAGAGGAGCTGCCCCAGCTCCTGGGATCACCCCCTAGATTGTGGGTTAAGGCTGCTTGTAATTAATCCTTCATCATCAGGGCTGGGCAGGCATTCAAGATGCGGGCAGGGGGTGAGGAAGGGCAGAGTGAGGGGGCTTAGAGCTGGAGGGTGTGAATCATTTGGGAAGGAACCCACAAAAAGAGGGAATCAAAAGGCAGACAGGAGAGAGGCAGCAGGGACTGGGAGAAGTGGGGAGACTTAGGGCAAGGAGGGCAGGGATGGGATGGCTCCCCTCACCCCAATTCTCACTCCTCCTTCCCCTTGTCCCAGCCTGGCCAGGGGCAGCCAAAAGACGTGAGCGACCATCAGCCTTGCCTTGCCTTGGTGCAAAGAAGATATTCCCTGAAAGACATTAAAATGAAGTAAATAAAGGAGATAAAAATGGAAATATCAAGGCAGCAACTTCTCTTCTTCTGATTACAAAGCAGGCAGCGGAAGGCGGGGTGCGGGCCCTTGAAGATGCAGCTGCAGCAGCCGGGCCGGCCTGATAAGGGCCAGGCCGCCTGCGCCGGAGAGATAAAGCCGGTGCCAGGCTGCCTGTCCTCAATCCCTCCCGGCCATCAATATTCACACAGCCCGACCCACTGGCGTTCCAGATAGATTAAATATAGACCGCTGCTGCTGTGACCGAGACCTTATTAATCCGCTTGCAGGCATTTAAATGCCGTGGAAAATACAGAGTTTAGGGTGCAGCCGTCAAGAGCTTGACACTTCCTCACTTTCTTTCCCTCCCACCCCTCCTCAGCCATTGTTTCCATGTCTGTAGCTTCACTTAGAAGTGAAGTTTCCAGATTCAGGTGGAGGGACCAGGATTAGTGGTGGTGGTGGCAGTCCAGACACCTGATGGAGGTCCCTCCTGTCAGGGGAGGGGGCTGAGTGGTGCCCCAGCCAGGGTCTTTGGAGGCTGCAGTGATTCCGGAAGGAAACGGCCTGACTTTGGCACTGGGACTCTGTGGAGCGAGGGCGGGGCTGCGGGCAGCCTCGCCCTTCTGAGTGCTTTGTGTGTGGGGTGTAGCCTTTTCCTCCGGAGCTGTCTTGCCTGCTAATGAAGACAAAGGCTGAACAAACAACCACACAAACAAATTACAAAGGGAAAGTAAGGGGGGTGATGGGGGTTGAGCCGCCAGTCTGCCTGGATCCCTCTGTGACTCCCACCCCCTAACCCCGAGGCCCTGGCCTCCTCTCGGCCTCCGGTGTGCTTGTTTGGTTTGCCGTCAGGCTCGGTCTGTACCAGCCCTTTGCATGTGCTATACTGCCTTTTAAGAGCCCTCTTCCTCCAAGTGTCTACTCAGCTCCTTGCCTTACCTCCTTCAAGTCTGCTCAAATGCCACATCCTCAGAAAAGCTGGGCTTGGACAAAAGGCAGGAAGAAGGAAAGGACCTGCAGGTAGAGGAAGTGGCTTGCGCAGAGGCCCTGAGGCAGTCTAATGTGGTGAGGTGGCTGCAGGGGAGAGAGAGAGAGAGAGAGAGAGAGAGAGAAGGTGAGCTTACAGGTGGGCCAAACAAACCAGCCCTCAGGCCACAGAAGACTCTGGAGGGCTTTCCCAATAGAAGTACAAGAGCACATCCAGCTCCTTCTGGGCACACAGCACCCTAGCATTCCACACCTGTGCACACAGCACCTTGACATACTGACTGCACCCCAGCACACAGCACCTTGACATACTGACTGCACCCCAGCACATAGCACCCTGGCATACTGACTACACCCCAGCACACAGCACCCCGGCATACTGACTGCACCCCAGCACACAGCACCCTGGCACGTGGCATCTGGGCACAAAGCTCAGGCTCAGCCGTCTTGGTTTGGGCTACCCCTGAAGCAAGCTTTCAGGTGGGCTCCAGCAGCCAGATGGAGACACTGAGACTGGCAGGTGCATGCCTGGCTGCTGTGCACTGAAAAGCCAAAGGACAAAGGGACAGGGCAGAGCACTCGAGCGTCTCCACATCAGCGAACGCTGGTTGCATTCCAGCCTCAGTGACAGCTGTTGAATGCGCGGACGAGGTGGTCTCACTTACTGGCACCTAAAGAAAAGGTGCTGAAGCTGCCCCGCACAGCTCCTCCAAGGCGGCTCCCGTCCTCTGTCTCCCCCTCCCTGTTCACGCTTCTCTCCCTGTTACACCTCCTGCATTCCTCTGTCAAGCACGTCTCAACCAGGTTTCCACGGAGTGGACCAAGGGAAGAGGGAGGACCTCATTTTCCCAAAACAAAATACCAAGACCCCTGGCCGAGCGGACGGAACCTTGGAGCCAGGTAGGCAGGTTCCGGGCTCTCTCCCCAGGGGTGCTCTTCTTCCAGGTGCGGTTCTTCCAATGTCAGCAGCAGGGCTTTGTAGACGCATGGTCTGCGAGATTAACTTGTGGGCAAAGACCAATATTTTTAAAACCATTAGTGTGCATCACACACAGAGGAAGTAAACACTGCACAGCTTTGGTTTTGGGGACGCCGTGTGAGTGTAAGGATCGCCGATACTGCTCACTAGCCACTCTCGCTCTTCTCTCGCTTCACACGTTTACTCGTCAATGCTCGCAGCGACTCTGTGACGCGAGCGCTCCTATCGCATCCGTTCCACAGCTGAGGAGACTGCTGTGCAGGGAGGTTAACTGTACTCGGTCAGCGGCTCCACGCTCCTGCTTGGGTGTACCTAGAGAGGCCCCTCTCCTCTCTGACCCTCTGTTTCCTTGCCTGTAAAGGGGCACAATCCTGGGCACTCCCCAACAAGGTGCTGCGAGTGGAAAGCAGGGCGCACCTGTGCAGGTGGGCACTGCTGCTGTCAGGCCCTCCTGCAACACTTCTCTGCTCCCCTGCCTCTGGGATCCCAGCGGCAGACGGGACGATGAGGTGTCCTGGCTGAGCCAGTATCAGCAAGCACATTCAAAGGAAAATTTACGGATGCAAAGAGGAAATGTTTCAGAAAGCACAGGACGGGATAGCCAAGTTCTCAATTCCCCTAACTCTTGGGGCACACGTGGGGCTTGTGAAGAGCCCCCCACGTCCTTGGAAGCATGGGACTCTGCACACTAGGGCCACCACCCTCTGGTCAGTGGTGGCCGTTTTTGCCAGCACTCGTCCTCATAGCGGGTCCTCATCGTGCCGACCGCCGCTGCCATCTCTCGCCTCCCTTGAGACTGGTCTGCTTCTGCATCTGGCTTCATTCATAAGCAAATGCCAACTCACCCAGATCCGGAGCTCCTCGTCAGCAGCAAGCTCTGGGCAAATATCAGCAATCATTAGTAATCATTAATGAGAATCATGACAGAACCTCTCTCTTGAAAGTGGGTACCCAGTGGGCATGGGGAGCCACAGCTGACCCATCTGCCCCTCCCCTACTCCTCATGACAGGCTGATCTGTGGCTGCTCCTGGGTGGCTGGCACAGTCCCTGTGACTCTGGGACAGACCCACCTCCTCTAGAAGGTGTGGCTCCAATGGATATGTCACCCCAGTGTGCCCAAATGTAGACTGTGGGTAGATGAGCTGGTGTCTGGAATTGGCTAGCATCCCACAGTCTTTCTCTGAGCCTTGCAAGGAAGATGCATAAACTAGGGGGAGGCAGTGTATGTGGTCAGTGTGACCCCTGGCTCATCCTCTTTCAAGCTGTGGGACCCTGGGCCAGTCACTTCCTGCTCTGAATTTCAATTTTCTCAGCTGCAAAATGAGCATCATAGTGCTGACCTCAGGGACAGATATGGGGATTAAACGAGCTACATGAGTTACAGGCAGCACCAGCAGCACAGAGGGGGTCACAGCTGTTTCTGTCGTACTGGCTGTGCTTGCCCAGGGAGTGACAAGCAAATAAATGCAGTCCCGGGTGGTGATGACAAGGGGTGTGGGGCCCAGCGTGGTGTAAAATGTCTGGGGGCGGAGGTCCTTCTGGAACTGCACCTCTGGCCATGGTGCTGAACCACAGTCTTGTGGGAAACGTTGCTCCCTTTACCTTGGGACCCTGACACCCATCCAAATTTTCCCAGGCAGCCTGAGCCAGGTGAGAGACAAGGAAGTGTCAGGAAGGATGGGGGAGCAGAGGAGAGAAAGAGAACCAGAAAGAGAGCAGGAGAGAAAGAGAGACACAGAGAGACAGTGGCAGAGAGAAAGAGAGACCGGGACAGTGACGGGCTGAGACTCAGACAAGGAGGCACGCTTTCAATGACATGTCTCCAGAAAAGAAGAGGAATTCTAGTGTTGATGTCATTTTTCAATAATCATGGTTCCTAAGGAGGATATTTTCCAGGGGGTTACTTGCCACGATTCTCCTTCTCACATCCTTGGTCCCTGAGCAAGCCTGTTCAAGAATCCAACAAACACAGCTCTGCCCAAGAAGCAGACCCACTGTGTACATGTGCACATGCGCGCATATGTGCGCATGTTGTTAGAGATGTGTGGAGATTTTATATATATATATATCTCCAGAATTCTCTCTGGAGGGCAGGCCCCTTGTAGTACAGGCTCCCCCTCTAGGTGAGTGTTCTAGGAACCCATCTGTATCCATGTACCAGCTGGCATTGTTGTGAGAGGCTGCGTTCAGCTTCAGGGAATTCATTTTTGAAGACTCAATATGTTTGCCCTTTTCATAATGGGTGATTTACATGCGCACCTGTCCACACAACGCTGAGTGTTCAGCAGCGTGTTTTGAACCAAAACTGCATAACCCCCATGCCCCATCCTCCCTATTAATCTGCTCTCTACCTGAGAGATTTTTTGTTTGTTTGTTTCCCTGGATGAAAAAAGTCCTCAAAGTGAAGCGTTTTGCCACCGTGGAAGAGGTAAAACAAAACAATGGCAGAAGCACTGAAAGGCATCAAAATCAACCAGTCCAAAAACAATTTTGAGCAGTGGAAAAAAACCATCTCAGAAGGTGTATTGCATCAAATGGAGAGTACTTTGAAGATGACTGAAGTTTAAACGTGTAAGGATAAACACACAATTTTTTATAAATAAAGTCCATTTTATCGGGTTGCCCCTTGCATGCATGCAGATATCTATGGATCCGTGATGGCAAGCTGGTTGAGTCTGGCATCTTGTTAAACAGCCCTTCAGGGCTGCTGTCTGGAGGAAAGGAGGCTCTGGCGTGGGGGAGGGGAACACAAGGTGCCCCAAGTGTGAGTTGGGACCCCAGGAGGACAGCCCCAGGTGTCTCATGGTTGTGCCTGTGACTTGTGAGGAGGCTCCTTGGGGAATGCTTGGCCCATTGAAGGACATGGGGCAGCTTACTTCCCACCTCCACTGCCTCTAGCCCCAGGGCCCTCCCAGGGCCCCGGGGAGCTTTGGTGAGACCACAGCGGCCTGTGGAAGCCTGGGCTCTGTCTCTTCATCCCCGCCCATGCTAAGCCTCCAGCCCACAGAGAAGTGGAGAGATCCTCAGATCAGGAAACCACTGGGGAGAGCTTTAAAAAATGCAATTAAATGGAAAATAATTAAATCCAATTAAAAACAAACCATGAGGGAACTTCTAGGTACTACTGGACGGCTGCTATTTTCAACTGTTTTTCCATGAAAACTCAGCCCACCTCCAACCTGCTTGGCAGCCTTCCCAGCGCTCACCGGTCTGGACTGTGAAGGTGGAACAAAGGTGGCCAGGCATCCACAGCACCTCTGAGGGGCCTGTGCTTCTTTCCTCATCCTGGTCCCTGCTGTCCTCTCCTGTTTCCTGGGTCACCTCCTTGTTGCCCCTTTTCCCTTTGGGGTGCCTGATGAGTCCTGCTCTTCCCCAGTCAACCTGAAAACCAAGAAATCATCCAAAATGCATTCACTCAGGCTGTCTCCAGACACTCTCTGAGTTTGTGACCTTCACACTTGTGGCATCCGAAACCACCTGGGTGCTTGTTAAATATAGATTCATTGGCCTCGATCCATCCTGGCTGGTGGGTCTTGAGACTCTGAATTTATAATAAGGCCCCAGCAACTCTGATGGCTGGTGGTCAGAATCACCATCTGAGGGGAGGGCACTCAGCCCTCCCCCATCGGTGCCCTCCCATCAGAGAAGCAGCACTGGGGTTTCAGCTGTGGAGAGGGACCTCAGGCTGCAGCCAGTGCCCAGGGTCAAGGTGAGGGAAGCAAGGATGCCTTCTGTGTCTGAGGGCCTGCGTAGGAACCTTCTTGCTGGAATCTGGACACATTCCTCCCATGAAACATCCATTATCAGGTGAGGAACACAGCTGTTTGCCAGGTGGGGACTGAATTCCAGGCTTAATTCCATGAGGCTATTTCCCCAGGGCCCTGCCCAGAGCAGGCCTGCGTCAGTGAGACTCAATTGTTCACAGCCATCAGCAGGACAGGCTGCAGAGGGATCGGCTCTTGCCAGCGTCATTTGCACACCCAGAGCAGCATCTGGCCCTTTGTATGACGAGCTCCTAGTCCCGGGGGCTGAGATGGGAGCCCCACAGTGGGGGTGCTGAGACAGCCTGTCTGCCCCTAAGTAATATTCCAAGGTCATTGCTGCTCAGAAATCCATTCTTGGAGAGAGAACAGTGCCTGGTGGAGGCACTGTTCTTATTAAAAAATTTAATATTAAATGGAGAATAAATGCCAAAAGCAACAACAAAAGCCAAATGCCCAGCACTGTAAGGCAGCCCCCAAAACATCCCCTCGATCCCCACTCCAGAACCTCTGTCCACACACCCTTCTGGAGACAGCTGCATACAGACAAGTATCTGTGTGACCAGGTGGCATTGTGTGGTGCTCAAGGATGTGAGTGTGAGTGTGTGAATGTATATGATCACGTGATACCCATGTGAACTAAAGTGTGTGTGTGACTGCACGATCCCCAAGTGAGTATGCAAGTGTGGGAGCAACCTGCCTGCGTCTGGCATCTTACATCCTGGACCTGCCCAAACGGCAGCAGCTACAGAACAGTGAGTCCCATTCTCGCTGCACATCGTAATGATGAAGGGAAAGGAGCCCGTCCACACCCAGAAGTTCCAAGCCCATCCCAGGAGGTATCTGGGGCAGGAGTTACTTTGTGTGTTTGACTTCTCCAATAATTTCAGTGTTCAGCCAGTGCTGAGAACCCCATGGTGGAACCCAGTTGTGTGACTTGTCATTTTTCCTTTGACATGTCTAGTTTTGTTTCTACAGTCCTCTTGAACATGAGCTTTTGGTTTTATTTAATCCATAGTCATTCCTTAGTGATGATGTTTGGGGTGTTCTCACTCCTCTGCCTCTACAAACATGCTGTGTGTCCTGGGAAAGCACATTGGAGGTGAATTTCTGAAAGTGGATTGAAGAGCATGTGAATTTCAAATTCATTTGCATATTGTCTTTTTTTGGTCATTAGAGAGAATACAGCATAAGAGTCTTGGGCGTTGGAGAGAGGGTGAGTTTCTTCTTGTTTGGACACAGGAAAGTTGCATTGTGTTAGTTGGGAGCATGCTTGGTTGCCTTTGTTGTTATTTGGAAGTTCAAGTCTGAATAAAAGATGGCTTTTGAGCCATCACAGGGTAGACTGGGGAAGATATTGTAGATCTACTCTTTCAACCACAATTCTACTGTTTTTCTCTGGAGAGGCTGAAAAGCTATCTAGTTTTAGACTCCCTTGCAGCTAGCTTTCTGGATGCAAATGAGGCCCCACCAACTACTTATTTTCACAGAAGTTGGACAGGCCCTAGTGACAAGCAAAATTATGAAACACAACTATCTCAGGGCAAGTGGACAGTTTTGTACACACACATACACACCACATACTACATACACAAAGACATACATACCATATCATATATAGACACACACTCACACATATACACATGTATACCTTCCCATGTACATACCACATGAGTATACACTCACACACTACACAGACATTCACACAACATATACCATACCACACACATACATGCACATATATACACCACACACAACCCACACACATGCATGCACACCATACCACACATCCACACACACATATTCACATACCACACCTTGTGCTCCCTGGGGGCTGCTGAGCAGCACAGCCTTAGTGCTGGACCTTGGCAATTGTCCCCCTGCACAGGAGGTCCCTGTGCAAAGTCTTCCTCTGTCCTGTAGGATCTTAGTTCTTAGGAGTGGGGTCTATGCATCAACAGGGGGTGGGTGCAGCAGCTGGGCCTTGTCCACCCACATCTCGAGGCCTTCCAAGAAGCCCCCTCTGGCAGCCCAACCTCATGTCTCCCAAACTCAGACCCTGTCCACTGTGGGCCTGGGCTACCAGTCCCCAGAGCCTCCAAGGCCCCACCCGCTTCTCTGCCACCACCGCCGCCCCCTCCCCACCACTGCTTGAGGCTGGCTCCTCCACACATCACATTCCCAGGTTTGGCAACAGCTGGTTGAGCTTAATTAAGCCCCACAGTGCCAGGTTCCACCTGGCAAGGAATTAACAACAATAACAAAATAGCAAACATCCGAAAAGGGGGTGTAAAGAGGCAGGCAGTGGGTGGCAGCCTCTGGAGGCAGCTTTCAGGTCCTCACTGTCCCAGACCAGTGTAGCGACTGATCGAACAGTGCTTGATGTTCTTTGCACTGGCACGGTGGCCTTGGTCTGCAGGTGCCTCTGTGTCCTCATCGTGCGAGCAGCAGCCTCACTCCACAGTCTCAGTTCTTAGGAGCTGGGCTTGGTCCACCCACATCCTGGGACCCTGAGGAGGTCCAGCTTCAGGAGACTCAATAACGTGCAGAGTCTCTGTGTGGCTGTCCAGGGAATGGGCAAGTTCCCAGCTTACGAGGGTCCAGGCAGAATAACATGTGAGCTATGGTGGAGGCCCCATACGATGTGTTTCAGGAGTAGGGAGGCTGGGTGGCTGGGTACCGGATTTTGGGTAGGAATTGAAGGGCTTCACTGACGATGTTTTGGCCCTCCGTAAGGGGGATGTGGGCAAAGGCAGTGAGAGTGGAGGGGCTGGAGCAGGAGCTGAGCACGGCCACAGAGCCAGCACGGCCACAGAGCCAGCGCTGCCCTTGGACAGGCTCATGGCTTGTGTGCCATGAACTCTTTTGCTCGTGGATCTGGCATTCTGCAGAGGTGGCTCTGGGAGGAGCCTGAGTCCCAGTCTGCAGAGTTGGAGCATCAGGGAGACTTGCCTGACTCCCAAGCTAGTGCTCCATTCACAGCACCAGAAACACCATCACCTCTCCAAGGTGAGGGTCGGGGTTCCTCTGGGAAGCACTCTCAAGTTGACTCCAGAGAAGAGGGCTGGCAATGTGGACACACCCCAGAAAGGCACTTTTCAGGAGACTCAGTGTTGGACAGGACTGGCTAGGGAATCGTGAGGTCTATCTGTGCACTCAGATTGACTCCTGCAAAAATGTTATTCATAATGTGTACCCCATTGCCTTCCACAAGGAGTTTGGGACATGCAAGGAAATAATGGAATTTTGCAAACAGAAGTAGCAGGTTGATTACATAAATTATTATACTCCACATCAGTCTGAAGTTTTATTCTGAACTTCCTGGTACCTAAGGCAAAAAAGGAGGCAAGAAAGATGTGTCTGTTATAGATTTATGGATTTTTTAAAGATTTTATTTATTTATTTTTAGAGCAGTGAAGGGAAGGAGAAAGAGAGGGAGAGAAACATCAATCTGTGATTGCCTCTAGTGCCCCCTACTGGGCACCTGGCCCGCAACCCAGGCATGTGCCCTGACTGGTAATTGAGCTGGCGACCCTTTGGTTCTCAGGCCGGTGCTCAGTCCACTGAGCCACACCAGCCAGGGAAGATCCATGTTTGTAGGCTAAAGTTTTCAGGAAATTGTAGGAGAGGAAGGAGCTCTCAGTCAAAACCCACAAAAGGCCTGGAATGGGTCCCCTTTCTCTGACTTCAAGAAAATCAATTAACTTACCTAAAGCAGGAATAGTAATAGTGTCACCTGCTTCCCTGAGCAGTGGGCAGGCTTAGGAGCACAGTATAAACTGTAAAGTGATTGAGGGACTCTCAGTATAAGTTACTGTATTACAGTAAGTTCCTGAGAGCAAGGACGCAGTTGCACCTGCTGATCAGGTCAGCCATTCGTCCTTGTGTTTCCAAGTCAGCCCAGGTCTGTGCCTATTGTCCTGATGTAACTATCAGCAGAACTTCCTTTCACTCTCCACATGTCTTGGCTTGGAGGATAGACTTTATGGTTACCATATGTATGTGTATGTATGCATTTATATTTTCATTTTATTAATAACGTATCAATAAAATGGAGCCCCTGATTTCCAGGGGCACCTGTTATGAAAGAGTTATAAGACACTAAATCCAGAGGGCAAGCAGGGATGTTGTCTGAAAGATGTCATGTTGAAAACATAGACTGATTCCACAGCTCACAGGGGCCTTTGTCCTTCATCTTGAAGGCTGGGAGTGAGAAGGAAAAGATGTGGGAAGCAAGTCCGAGAAGCTCCTTGCACATTCCTTGCTGTGGGCACTTGGAAAGAGCTCTGCTCCCTCCTGTGTGACTTCGGCAAGAAATGGAACTTCTCTAAGCCCCTTATCTTCTCATCTGCAAACCAAGGTTGTTGTGAGGGTGAGAAACAGCTGGGTAAAGCACCAGGCATCATGCCTGAAGCAGAAAGGGCAGGTGGCATTATGACTCCTGTCATCATTACCACGTGTGCATGAGCCTTTCCACAGTTTTCTTCTTCAACAAAACCCATGAGTCACCCTTCCTGGGACCAGATGGCTTCTACCTTTTCCTCCGTGTGTGGGTGGAGGTGGTTAATTATAAATTCATTTTGTTATCAGAAATATGTCTTTTCAGAATTTCTATTTCTTCCTGTGTCAGTTTGGTAATTTGTACTCTTCAAGGGGTTTGTCCATTTCCTCTAGTTGTCAAATTTATTAGCATTAAAATTGTAATATTATCCTTTTTCCCTTTTAATGTTTATAGGATCTGTGGTGATGTCCTATCTTTCATTCCTTACTGGAAATTTGTGTCTTTCTCTCTCTCTGTCTCTCTCTCTAATCTAGCTAGGAGTTAATTTTATTAATATTTCAAAGAATTTTCTGGGTTTTTCATTTTTTCTGTTGTTTGTTCAATTTCTATTTCCTTGATTTTTGCTCCTTATATCCTTTCTTACATTTTAAACTTAATTTGTTCATCTTTTTATAAATTTTCAAGGTGGAAGCTTAGAGATTTTATTTAAAACTGTTGGTCTTTTTAAACATAGGCACTTAAAGATATACTTTTACTTTAAGCACTGTTTTGGTTATAGCACACAAAATTTGATATTTCATGTTTTCATTATTATTTAGTTCAAAATATTATCTAATTCTTTGTGATTTGTTTTGCTCATTGGTTACTGAAAAGTTTTTTGTTTAATTTCCAAACATTTCAGAGAATTTTACAGATATCTTAGTGTAAATGATTTCCAACTATAATTAGAGAATATATCTTGTATGATTTTAATTTCTTCCTATTTATTGAGACAGTTTATGGTAAATACCCCACATGTATTGGAAAATACATGTGTGTACTCTGCTCTTATGTGGAGCACCCTGTAGTGCTGGTCAGGTCATGTTGCTTGACTGTGTTTACATCCTTGCTGAGCTTTTGCCCGTATATTCGATCAATTACTGAGAGAGTCGTGTTAAAATCTCTAGCCACAATTGTGGATTTGTCTCCCTTTGGATCTCTTAGTTTTTGCGTCATATATTTTGAAGCTCTTATTAAATGCATACTCATTTATGACTTGTTGCCTTCCCGATGTATTGAAAATACCTGTATTTCACTTTTTTTTTTAAGAGAGAGGGAGAGAGGGGAAGGGAGGGAGAAAGAGAGGGAGAGAAACATCAGTGTGAGAGAAAAACATTGATTGGTCACCTGTCATATGCTCCCTGACCAGGGACTGAACCTGCAACCGAGACATGTGTGCTGACTGGGAAATGAACTGGCAACCTTTCACTTTGCGGGATGAGGCCCAGCCAACTGAGCCACACTTATGAGGGCTTACCTTTATTTTTGAAGGAACTTTTTTTGTAGTATATAGAATTTTAGGTTCACATATTTTTTTCTTAAGGATGTCATTCCACTGTATTCTGTCCTGCAAAGAAGTCAGCTGTATCTCTCATCTTTGTTCCCTTGTGATGTGTCTCTTTTTCTCTGGCAGCTTTTAAAGTGCTCTCTTTGTCTTTGATTTTAAGATGTTACTCAGTATGTTTTTTTAATGTTTATGCTGCTTAGGTTTGATTGATTTGTGGGTTTATATTTTTCATCAAATTTGGAAAATTATCAGTTATTATTTCTTCAAATATTTTTCTGCTCTCTTTCTTCTCCTTCTGGGACTTAAATTATAGACACACATAGACTGTTTGGTGTTGCCCTACAGGTCACGGAGGGTCTCTCTTGATTTATAAAAGGATCTCTTTTTCTCTGTGCTTAAATTTGGGTATGTTTTATGGATCTCTTCGAGTTCACGAATTATTTCTTCTGTAGTTGAATCTGCTGTTAGGCTTCCCCAGTGGAAATTTCATTTCCGATTCTGCATTTTTCAGTTCTACACTTTCCATTCATCGTGTCTATTCTGTTGAGAGTTTCCATCTCTTCACTCGCATTTTTATTTTGTTTTAAATCTTTCTTTTGTAATTTCAACATCTTTGCCATTTGTGGGTCTGTTCTACTGACCAGAGTTTCTTTTTTATTTTCTAGTTAAACTTTCCTGCTTCTTGGAATATTTAATAATTTTTATTGCATGCTAGACATTGTCAGCCCTACGTTGTTGAGAGTCTGGATTGTGTTGTTTTCTTTACAGCAGGGGTGTCAAACTCACTCTCACCGGGGGCCACATCAGCCTCCCAGTTGCCTTCAAAGGGCTGAATGTAATTTTAGGACTGTATAAATGTAACTACTCCTTAACAGTTCAGCGAGAGCTTGGCGCTGCTGCCATGTAGAAACAAAGTACCTGGATGGATAAAACAAGGTGGAGGGCCAGATTCAGCCCATGGGCCTTGTGTTTGCCACCTATGCTTTCAAGGGTGTTGAGTTTTGCTCTGGTGGAGAGGTTATTGGAAGCTTGCCTTGATCTATCAGAGCTTGGTTTGGAGCTTTGTTAGGGCAGGATCTCAGGATAGTCCTACTCCTGAGTTCTGAGATGTTCAGTGTGGTCTGTCTGCTCTAGCTGTTTGGACTGCACAGTGTCCCCCAGCACTGCATCAACTCCAGACTCTCCAGTCCACTCGCAGCCCTTAGTGGTTCTCTGCCAGGTCTTGCAGAATCCCGCCTTGCATATTACACCTCATGATGCAAAGACTCAGGGAACATCTGTGCAGATTTCTGGGCCTCCTTTACACAGCTTCCTACTACCTGTACTCTGCAAATTGCAGACACCTCCGAACCCTGACTTCCACCTGTGTTTCCTCTGCTATTGAGACCACGGCACTGTATTGGAGCTCTGCATCCTCGTGCTGGTTTCAGAAGGGCTTCCAGGCAGAAAGCTGGGGTGAATGTGGAGTTGACTGCTGTGCAACAGCCAAACACATTTGTAGCACATACCTTGTCCAGTTCAGTAGTTATTTGTAGCAGGAGGGTAAGTCTGATGCCCACTGTTTTAATCACGGCCAGAAGCAGAAACCCACTATTTACTTTTGCAACCTATTGCCTTCCATTTGCAATGTCCTCTCTGAAAACACCCCAGCTCTGTCAAAGCCCCTCTCATTCCTCTGGACCCCATTCAGATGCTCTGTCATCAGTTGCTTTCCTCTCCATCCCTCTGGGGTGGAGCAGTCCCCACACTGAACTATATCGCATTCTCTCAGGTGCATGGTTGGCTGTTTGTGCATCTTCTTCTGGACCCTGGAAAATCAGGGTCTCTCCACAGTGCTCTGTAAAGACCCTTCACAGTGTCTGGCCCATTTTAGCTCCAATAAATGTGGGTTCATTTAATTAATTACTAAAGCAAAGGAAGTTGCTCTCCCTCTACCACTGACCTCTCAGAGCAGACATTGAAAAGAGTGAGGCTGAGAGTCCTTGACTACAAGAGAGTTAGCCCCTTCATTTTTTACATGAGGTAATGGACCCAGGGAAGTTTGATGATTTATTCAATTATGTTGTCCATCCATTTATTATTTAACAAAAAGTTTTCAAACATCAACCGTGTGTGAGGTGCTGGGACTAGAGATAAAATAGTTTGCCTTGAAAAATCCCTAAGACTAAGGTGAGAAGGGAGAAATAGAGGAAAGAAATAGGCAATGTCCACCCTAGCTGTGTGGCTCAATTGGTTGGAGCATTGTCCCATATACCAAAAAAAAAAAAAAAAAGTTGCCAGGTTTCAGGTTCTGTCCCTGGCCGGGGCGTGTACCAGAGGCAACAAATAGATGTTTCTCTCACATTGATGTTCTCTCCCTCTTCCTCTCTCTCCCTCCCACTGTCTCTAAAATCAATGAACATATCCTTGGATGAAGATTTTTTTTTAAAGTGACATCTACCCAGGGACACTGCAAGGTCCATGGAGGTCCACAGAGGGGCCTGGCATCCAGTCTGGTAAGGACATGGAGGTTCTTCTAGAAGAAGAGATGCTAGAGCTCAGTTGTAAAACACCTAGGAAGAGAAGCAGGGTTCATGCCACACTAAGGAGAATGGACTTAATCCAATGACAGTGAGGAAGCATGGAAAGCTTTAAACCAGGGTAGCATGGCCAAATGTATGCATCACTCCAGCCACCGTGGCTGGAGGCAAAGGGAGCCAGGAGGCAGGGGAGCACCGGGAGCTCTTATGGCAAGGAGCCACGGGGGCGGTGAGGAGAAGGTGGGCTCAGGGGGAGCAAGAGATAAACAGGAGAGAAGATCCACCCACTGGATGCCAACCTGCTGTCCTCAAGCCAAGGCCAGCCCCAAGGGCACAGGAAAAAAAGCAGAGCTTCACAACTTTTCCTTCAACATGTGTTGGGGTGAACCTACTGTGTGCAGGTACTCCATGTGAACAGACAGATGTTTTACTCTTGGGGACCACCTGAAGAGACTAGGGCTCACAGACAGGCGATGTCTTGCCCAAGTTCTCACAGTCCAGCTGACTCAGCTGGGGCAAAATGCAGCCCCCTGACTCTCGTTGGGTGCTCTGCTGTGCACTATCTCTCTTTGGGTGTCCCTCCCCACGTTAGAGGGCTCAGCAGAGATGGTACGCAGCCAGAACTCCACACACATGCTCGTATATGCACACATGTACACACCCTCACTGGCACAGATGCACATATACAAATGTGTGTGCACATGCTGCCACACGTATGTGTGCACACACATGTGTGCACACCTTATGCACATGACTCACACATGTGTGCTCATATCCCTATGAATATGTGCATTCACACAGCTGCTCACACACTCCTACATACATGTATATGTATACTCAAATGTACCATGGTCACACATGCAAGCACATATTCATGTGCACTCTCTTATACCTGCACGCACATGTATGCATATTCATATACAGGCTTATGTATGCACACGTACACACACATACTCTCCTGTGCCTTTGCGAACACTCTACAGTGCATGAACATTCTCATACATGTGCACTCATTCCCACAAATATACAAATGTGCACACATTTCATACACTCACACATGTGCACACATGTACACGCTCACGCAGGCTCACAGTCACACGTGTGTGCACACATTCTCACAATGTGAGCTCACAATCTCACATTCATATGTATGCACAATGCACACAGGTATGTGCACACACACTCACATATGAACACACATGTGTGCACACACCCACTCTGAGTTCAGGTGGAGAGGAATCATATGGGGAACTGCCCTGGACCCTGAGTCTCAGTGAAAGACTCTCAAGCAGGCAGTGGAGGCCAGGTTGGCTGTGGGCACAGGGTGGGAGGAAAGGGTGGTGGGTGGGGGTGGTGCACATGGGGAAACACCTGCCAGGTGTGGGTGCCCACATGCATATGCCAGGCCAGCTCTCCTCAGAGACCTGACAGAATGTCTCACAGTGAAGTCCCCAGGTCACCCCAAGACAGCAGCACCAAGGCCAAGTGCACTCTGCCTGATGGTAGCCACCCCTTTTAGGAAAGATGGTGAGAAGGAGTGGGTCCCCATAACCTTGTCTGGCCCTGTGCTTGTGATAACGAGAAACAACTTTGTTTTGACTACACTTGTCAATAAGAGAGGGACGGGCACCCGCACAGGTTCCCTTGGCATGTCCCTCGCCCCAGGGTGACTGTGCTCTTGGGCTGCCAGTGCGCCTGCAAACAAGCCCCCCTCCCAACCCTAACCCTGCCCCTCCCCATACCCCACTCCCTATTCCACCTGCAGTTTCTTCTCTCCCCTTTCTTCTCTTTCTCCCTCCACTTTTGTCCTTTCCTCTTCCCCTCTCCCTTCAGACCCACCCTCTCCTCCTGCAGCAACAAAGAAATCGACTGTCAGCCACCCCTCCATCCCCACCCCGCGGCTCTCTCCCAGAGACACTGATGCGCAGACCTGTTTATTAATTTGCCAATCTCCCCCACCGCCCTGCCCTCCCCTTCCTTTCCCTTTGCTTCTCCCCCTCCCCCACCATCCCCCTCCCTTTTTCTTCTCTCCCTTATTCTTTCTTTTTCTTCCCCGTATTCCTCTTTCTTTCTTCTGCACTTTCTCTGTTTTCCTCATTCTTTCTTTCTCTCCATCCTCCTCACCCACCACCTCTTCCCTCTCCCCCCCCCACCCCCGCTTAAAAGGCAAGAAGAATAGAAGTCAAGATCTTCTCTTGGCGATAATTATTGAAAAGTTCAGTGCAGAGACAGACAGCAATGCTGTGAGGTGGAGAGGAGGGGGAGAGAATATTAAAATGCATGTGCACAGCTTGGCTTTGCAGCAGATGTTGGCATAATTAGAGAGGAAAAAATTATGAAATTAATTTGTGGTTCAATGTAAATTTCAGCAATGGGGGAAAGCTGGGCTCAGTCACCTCATGTGCACAGATAGACACGCACACATGCACACACGCACACACGCACACACACAGCACACCCCAGCTGCTAGGGAAGTGGTAATTGTCAGAACCTATCCAGGGGGAAAGACTGGCATGAAAAACAGGGAGGAAGGAGGCAGTGGGGGGGCGGGGGATTCCTCCTCTTAAAGACACAGGTGCTCAGATGAGCATGAGGAGAAATGCCCCTCCCCCAAAGAGAGAGAGGGCAGGAGCTTGGGGTACTGTCCGGCTGGTCAGGGTTCGAGCTCAAACCCTCTGTTATCCCAACAGCCCAAGGAGGGCACTGCTGCCCTCAGCTTGGGAGAGATGCACACACAGCTGGGTGCTGCCTCTCACCCTGCGGGTGTCCCTGCACCACCACTGTGGCAGCTGTCCTCTGACTACAGGGCACAACTGCTCAGGACCATGAGTGTGATGTGATGTTGCTTCACGGCAGATCAGGAGGGAGAGAAACGTGCTCTGGGGGCAGGGACAGCAGTTGAGCTGGTTCTGGGGCTTCAGTCAGCCAGTCGGGGTAGGGCAGAACCATGTAGGTGCAAAGACCCTGTGAGCAAAGGCAGGGAGGCCAGATCACGCAAGTCTGGGGACAGCGTGTTGTCACTCGGTTTGGCTGGTTGTGAGGTGCGCTGCGGGGCAGGCGCCCAGCCAGGGCAGTGTTCTGGTTCAGAGCGCACCAGGGAGCTGGGGAGCCCCTGAGCAGGGGGAGCGGCGTGAGCACACCTGCACGGTCCTTTCACCGAGCTTCCTAGCTCGGGCTGCCACCTTCTCGCCTTCCCTCTCCCGCTTGCCACCACTCCCCACCCTGCCACCTCAAGGAGACTGTGGCAGGCAGATGTGGCAGATGTAGCTGGTATAAGCTGGGCCATCTCTGTCAGGCTGTCCTCTACCAGGCTGGGCTGGCTGAGACCCTCTGGGCCTCAGTTTCCCTATCTGCTCAACGAGGGCTAGGCAGCCTTTCCACCTGCACCCTGGGTGCCCTCTGTCAGAGGAGGGAGCTGTGGCCCTGGGGCCTCTGCCCTTCACTCTGGCTGCCATCATGGCCTCCTCTAGCCTATGAATGATAAATTATTTGTAAACGCAGCACCTGCCACCTTATCGGTGTGAGCCCCACCCCTTGCTAAGGAATCACCTCACAGCCCAACTTGGGAGCTCCAGTCTGAGCCTTGGACCTCCAGGGCTCTGCCATCCACTTTTTGTGGCCTCTCTATGACTCTAAGCCTTCCCATCACCCCCCTCAGTTTGGTCCAAAGCTCGTCCCTTTGAGGCGCTCTGGTGCATGGCCCTGAGACTGGACATTACACCTCATGCCCATCTCGAGCTGTTCCCACCCGTGTGTGCCTCTCCTGGGTGCACTCTTAGTCACCACCTCTGCCTCATCCTAACTCACCCAGATACAAACCCTCCACTGGCCTGGGTCATCCAGACCTTTAGTTCCCCAGGCGAGTCCTCATCCTCATCCAGAAGCTCCTCCATGACCATCCTCCTAAGAGCGGGCCCTCATCCTGCATTGTCAGTGATGTCTGTGCCGCTCCCCACAGGGTCACGGGCCTCTTCACACACTACAAGTTGCACTGCAGGCCCAGGGCTCATGCCTGCAGACTCCTGCTTCTGCTCTGTCCTACTGGGAGCCATGTTTGCACATGCTGAGATGCATTACAACGTCACTGGTTGTCCTGCAACCTTTCTGGGCCCTAAGGAGGCTGAGAAGATTGGCCTCCCCAAGACTGAAGTCTTGGAGTCCAGGGGGTGCTTGTCTGTGGGCATCTGAGCAGTGGCTCCAGCCCAGGTCCACAGGGTGGTTGCTGGTTGCAGAGTCACCCAGTAGTGGCTTCATCACAGCACAGGTCAGGGGTTAAACATGGCCCCAGGGAGACCCAGGCAAGTGCAGAGAAGGCAGCTGGGTGGTGGAGGGCCATTCAGCTCATGGGGGCTGGGGCTGAGGCTTGATGTCAGGCCATGTGGACCCGTACTCTGCCTGCCGCCTCCTCTGGATGGGGATAGATCTCGTGCGGGGCTCTGGGCAGATGCTGGGACCCCTCCTGAGACTCTCCTAGTAAATCAAGTTCCACCTGCAATCAGGCCTCAGACCTTTCCTGGCCTATGGCCCTGCCGGGCGGCAGAGCTTAGTCCTCGTACCACCGCGTCTCCTCACCCCTGCCCTGCCCAGGATCAGGGTGCCAGGTGGTTTCTGGTCCTCTCCAAGCTGCTGAAATAATACCAAGCTGGAGCAAGGGGCCTGGGAACTAGGAGCCTTGATCGGCTTTCCTCTCTTACTGCCTCTTCTCCCTGCCTGCCCAGCGGAAGGCTCATGCTACCTCCCCGTTCTCTGATCTTGGCTCTCAAGGGCGAGGAGAGGAAAGGGCAGACAGTCCCCATGCTGCTTTCTCACAGGACAGAGCTGTGTGACCCAAGATCACATCACCTGTCGGAGTCTCGGTTTCCCCTGCTGTCCAGTGTAAGTAATGCCACCTACTTCACCCAGATGCCACGGAAGGAAGGATGATGGAGATCAGGGCTCAGGCTCCTGGATGCCGAAGGGGTGATGTTTGCTGCTCAGGCCTGCAGCTGGGGCTCACCCACTCTCCCCCAATGCAGCCCTGAGCTCCCTCTAGTCCTTCGCCAGAGATACAGCCTCACATCATTGTTACCCTGGATTGTTTCATTGTTTCAACCCCTCTAGACTTACATCCTTACTTATAAGTTAAATAAGAAGCTGCAGAAAGGGAGGTTGAGGCTGGTGAAGAATGTGTCCATGTGTCTTGTCCATCTCGGGTGGGAGCCTGTAGCCTTTCTGTGCACGTGGGCATGCCTTCACTTGAGGGTGAGCTGGGGCAGGCTGTGTGTAGAGGAATGAGTGTGCCGGTTGGGTCATGCGTCTGTGCATTCATTCGTGCGTGTGTGTTTCTGTAGACATGCATGTTCTGGGGCTATTCCCAGCAGCCCCCGCCCCACTCCACTCCCCAGCTCATTAAGGCGCTCCCATTATTCTGACATTTATGTACATCACGTACCAGCAAGAAGTAATTTACTTAGAAGAAATTAAAAGTTCATTTTAATTGAGCGCACACTGCAGTATGCAAATGAGCACATTATGCACCCGATGCAGAGACAAAGCTATAATCAGCGGTTAACCCTTCACATGCCGACTCCTCAGCTCCCACGCTGCCTCGGCTCTGGGGGTGGGTGGTCCTGCCTTAAGGAGGTCTTCCTCTTCCCAAGTGGGCGGGGGCTGGCCAGGCTGGGAGGGTCACATCCTCCCAAGCCCTCTATGAACTTTTTCCAGATGTTGACAACAGCATGAACACCAGCACCCTAGGCTCTGAGCCCGCCTCAGGCTCCAGCCAGGGCCCCAGGCAGCAGGGACTTGGCCTGTCCCTGGGCTCTCCATGGGGCTGGCCTTGCCCTGCCAGCAGCCCCGGCCAACAGCAGAGAATGCCTGAGGCCTGATGCTCCTGTCCCATCACAGAGGGGGGGCTTCAGGGTGGTGAGCGCTGAGGACCCACTTCCCAGACCTATGACCTGGGGACCAGCTTCCTGTGTGCACTGCGACCCCGTGAGAGACAGGGATGGTGGCAGGCTCCTCCAAGAGCTAAGTGCATCACTACAGCCCAGGGCCTGGTGGAATGGAGCAAGTGTAGGACCCTGGGGCGATTCGTAGGGCCAGTCCGCCGCACAGGACAGGGCCCGACACCCTTCATGTGCCCACACTGGGTACATCCACCTGCCTGCCACCATCTACAGATGTGGCCCTGGAAGTTCAGAAGGGACATGCGGCTTGCCCAAATGATGGAGAAATCTCAAGAAACGAAGCTGGCATCTGTCTTGTGATCTCCATCAGTGATCCCCTCGGACTGGGCCTCCTCTAATACCCAGGGAGGGATATTCCAGGTTCTTCCCCAGGGCCCTGAGAGACCCCCAACAGGTGCACCTCCCCCGCCCAGAAGATCGGGAAGTCCGACAGCCCCACGGACAGGCGGGTTTTGGCCATGTGACTGGCGCAGTGCACAGCCTCTGACCACGAGGGCAGTGTGATGTGCAGGTGAGGCCCAGGGCAAGTCATTGCTGCGTTCGCCGCCTCCCTCCCCTCCCGCTGCCTTTTCTCCATGTCTCGTCTTCTGTCTTACTGTCTGATGGCAGGCCAACACCTGTTTAGCTTGCCCAGCACACCCCAGGATAATGGGGGGCTAGGCAGTCTCCCCACTTGTCTCCCAAAGGGGCTCGGCCCTGGGCTGGAAGCCAGGCTCCCCCTGGAGCTTCCGTCGGTCCCTGGGTGGTTGTTTTTACATTGGATTTTCTCTACCTGTCAGACCTGGGATTTTTAATGACAGTGAAAATGAAGCTGGTGCGCAGATGTGAGCTGACAGCCAGCTGCAGGAAGCAGACAGATTACCTCCAGACCCAGCCCACATCACCCATGGAGCCAAACAAAGGAGCCATCCTGGCTCACTTGGATGAGCGGGGATGGCAGGGGGCCGAGCAAGCTGCTCCCGCTCCCCTGCCCGGCAGCACCCACACAACCAGTCACCGTTCCTTGGGGGCCTGTGTCCGCACGCGTAGGGGCCCATGCCCCACTGGCTTCCCTCCCCTGGCAACGGCTCCTCATCTCTGCCCATGGCTGAGCTTCTGAGTCCATTGCTTTTTCATCTCACAGGTTCCCTGAAGGAAGAGGTACAGGAGCGGGAGGCCGTTGCCCCACGTGAGATGTAAGGGAACTGGGTTCTGGGACCCGACAATCAGTCAGTGGGGCCGCAACAGTGGTCTGAACTTACTGGGCCTGGGATGGGCCCAGGAACCTGCATTCTCAGCAGGTGTTTCGGGAACTCTGTGGGGATGGCTGGGGCACCCTGCAAAGCCCTGTGGACACCCTGCCTCAATGCCACCTGCTGACCCTGGGCCTCCTCGCCTTCCTTTGCTGGAGGCAGAGGATGAGGGGTGGTGATGCTGGCCTGAACCAGACTGGGTGCAGGGTTGGGCCTTTCTCCTCCCCCCTCTACCAGATGCCGCAGTGATTTTGTTCCTTCCACACTCCCCTCAGTGACTTTTTCCCAGCCTGGGTTGGGGGGGCGTGGAGCAGCTCTTCTGCCTCTGTACCTGCCAGGCTCCTTCCTAGGCTGTGCCCTGAGAGCTCCCAGAGCGCCAGCCCTCCCCAGAGCCCCTGCAAGTGACACCCTGGGGAAGCAGGGAGCTGGGGCGAGCCACTCTGGACTGGCCGTGTGCTCCGGGCACGTCGTGCCGCTGTGCCCCAGTCTCTCCTACACCTCAGGCACACATCTTGACAGCTTAACTTGCTTGGTTAAGGGAGGGGCTCTGCAGCGGCTGTACGTCCCATCTCTATGCCTCACCCCCAGCAGAGGGGTCTATGCTGAGGGCCAGGTCAGGGGGATCCAGGACTTGTCCGGCTCTGGGGTGCCTCGTCGCCTGCTGCGGTGTGGCCGGTGGTCCAGGGCCACCTCGCCTGTGCCAGCCCTACTCCTCGCACTGCAACCAGCCGCTCTGGTTCTGCCGCTGCTCCTTCCTGCCCGCAGCTCCCAAGTGCCGGGCCAGCCCCCATGTTTCCTTCGCCCTCCTTTCCTGCCCCGCCCCATCCCCACGTCCTCAGACCTCACATGCGGGGAGGGGCACGTCTCCGGGCCCCACGTCATGGCCTGCGGGTTGTTGTTCTGCAGCTCTTCATCGTCAGCTTCGTTGGTTGAACATGTGTGTCAATGCCCGCTGGCACTGACTTCACTGAGTGTGTGCTGTGTGCCAGGCACATACAGAACCCCGTTAGAGGCCTCCCATCTGGGCCATGGGACAGTCAGTGGTAGAGCCCAGGCCTCCCAGGCCCCAGGTCTCTGACCCCGAGCCCGTGTTCTTGGTCACAGTGTGCTGCTGAGCCAGGAGGTGGGCAGCACGTCTGGTTCAGGAGGCCGGCCCGGCAGGTTGCAGACCCGAGAGTGTGCTATTTGCCTGCTGCCCGCAGGTCTGGCCGTCGCAGACAAGCTTGGAGGGAGCGGGATGCCCATGGGTCTGTGGCCCAGACCTTCGGCGCTGGCAGCCACGCAGGCTCCTCGGGGACCTGCGTATGGGGTGTAGATTAGCCCTGAGAGGGGGTGTTTGGAGCTCATCTAACTCAGGTAGCAAAGAGCAACTCCGGGAATCCCTATGGGGTGTGGGAGAGATGCTGTGATTGATTCGCGATGTCTGTCCTGGGTCAGGATGGGCCAGGCCTCTGGTGATGCAGAGAAACGGAGTCTTTAAGAGGGTAGGTGTCTGGCCCCGACTCTGCCCTGCAGACTCTGGCAGCCATCTGTTTGGTCATCCTCTCCAGAGCCCCGTGTGTTGTGATTCATGCCCACAGCCCCCATGGGTCCTCAGGGTGCCGCACCAGCTGCCCTCCAGCCCCGCCCTGGCTACTTCCTGACGTGGGGCACACCATCTCGACGCTAGGGAAGGTAAAACGCTGCATGACCCGCTATGGCTGAGGTGCGTGCGTGCACTTTAGAAGCGCTTTTTGCTGTCCCACATGCAGCTCGTGCTCCTAGTTGCTGCCAGGCACTGACAGCGGGCCGCTCTTATCCAGGTCACCACATGTAGGGGGAGCACGAGTGGGCTCTCCGCAGCTCACCTTATCTGGTCCTCACCAGACCCTGGGGGGATGAAATACGGTGCCTGCCTTCCTGGCTGCCGTGGGGAAGATCAGGCCTTCGGCTAGAAACACTGGTCCCATTACACAGCGTCTCTGGGGACACAGAACTGCCTGCATCGCCGAGATTCATCGTACCTTTTCTCAGTGGTCGCTGCCGTCCTAGTGAGCGGGAATCTCAACTGTAGCACACTCCATGCCGACCACACCGACATTTCAGGGTGTGTGGTTCCATCCTGCAACAACCTCAACATTATTATTATCCACCTGGCAAACCAGACAGAGGCTCAGAGTGGTTTAGTTGTTTGCCAGGGCACACGCCTTGCTCAGTCCATCATCAGGGGCCTTTCTTTCCAGCTTCTGACACCTCATAAGCCCTGAATCTGGTCAGAACAAAGAGTCCTGGTCCCCAGACATTTCCCTGTGCCCTCTGCGTCCCAGGCACTTCACCAGCTCCATCACTTAAAAAGAATCCTTCCCTGCCAGTAAGAACACTCCTCCTGCAAGGTCCAGAGCAAATGCTGCCTCCTCCAGGAAGCTTGCCTTGACCACTCCAGCAGAAGCTCATCTTCCTCTTTGGAATTAGAGGGCTCTCATCATTGCCTAAACTTCTGCTGGCCTACCTCTGGAGACGGGGGTGGAGGGATTGGGGGGAAAGGACATCCATGAGTACCCACCACGGCCCCCACCACTGTGCTGAGACTGGCTTTGATGTGCTGTGGAGGTTGTGGAATAAACAGATGAAGATAAGGGGAGGCTAGGAGGACCCAGGTACTTCCAACTCCTGAAAACCATAAGTAAGGGCCAGCTGAGGAGAACAGTCTGGGGTCATTAGCAGATTTATTCCCAGTGCCTGTATCATCTGGCCCTAGAGGTGCCCCCACGTGGAACCTGCAAAAAAAAGGGAGGGCTGCCAGCCACCCTGGAGGTGAGACACAGCAGAAAACCTGGGTGAGCTGGGAGGCTTTGGGTGGGCTGGCTGCCCCCTCATCCTGCCCTCTTTCCAAGGCTCCAAACAGCAAACAGGAAAGAGTTAAGTCCTCTGTGAGCCTCTGGAGAAGGAAGTGGTAAACAATTTTTCTCTCCCTCGGCTAAATTAATATGCAAATTCCTAAACCCCCTCCTACTCCCTTCCCCTGCCTTGAAATTAGCGAGGTAGACTGCTCAGCTAATTATGCATTCAAACGAGCAGGCTGCGTTCTCAGAGCTAAGAGGATGCTGCAATGATTGTGAAAAGGTGGGACTGACATTCGAGCATGGCCCTTCTGGTACATCCGAAGCCACTCCCGTGTGCCCAGCAGATGTGACCCGGCAGTGACCACCAGTCGCCCAGGCTCAGGAAGCGGGTACAGAGTCCCCTCCACACTCTGACCCCGGCAAAGGGAGACCCTGAACATCGCCATCCTTGAACGGAGACCCTGAATGGCCAAACCCCACATTCTTCTCTGAAAACAAGAGTCCCTCTCAAGATCCCAACAGTGCCTGTGGTGAGGACCAAGCAACGGCCCGGAGTTGGGCAGGGTGGTCAGCTCTGCTGGACTAGGTCTAGGACAGTGGTTCATGCTGTGGTGGATGTGCCCTGGCGCTGCCCCAGAGGCCTTCCTGTGAGATGGGCAAGGGTTGGCTGAACATGTGGGACCCTCACCCCCCCCCCATCCCTCTCAGTGGTGTGCCTCTCACAAGCTGTTTTATATATTGTGGTTCTAGGTTAAATTTCATTCCAAAAGGTGTTCCCTGCAAAGCAGGAGTTTGAACAGCAGGAAAGAGGAGGGTACAAAGACCTCCTGGGCACCAGGGGTGGATGGTATCATCAGGAAGCAGTGAGGCTTGGGGGCTAAAGATGGGCCAGACCACCCCTGCCCCCCACACCTACACGCGCGCGCGCACACACACACACACACTGTCTCTCTCTCTCTCTCTCTCTTTTCTTAAAGAGCCCCATCCTTCCTTTGCCCATGAAGCCTGGGTTTTCTGCCCGTCAGTCCCAGCCCTCCTGACCCATCCTTGCAGCCTCCTTCTGTGCCCGTCAGCAGCCTCGCCTTCCTCACCTCCACCTCAGTCACCCCCCTGGGCCAAGCACCAGACCTAGAGCCCCAACCTAGACCTCTGTCCCTTCCCCCGGGGTTCCCTAGCCCACTTCTCCTGAGAAGCCTTGTGATGCTGAATTTATTCATGTTGAGTGTGGGGTTCAATGTCCTGCGGTCTGAGAGGGTCTCCCCACTGGTCTGCAAGCCCCTGCAAAACAGCGCCTGCGCTGGACTCTGCCCTCAGCTCTGCATGTGGAGGGGGGTGCAGTCTGCCCACAAAGAGGCCTGTGAGATGACTCGTTTGGTGCCCTATTCTGCTGGACACGCTGGGATCCACAGGGGAGGATTCTTCTCGCTGGCCTCAATTTCCCCCACCTGTGCTATAGGGCTATTGGACTAGGTGCTCTCCAAAGACCCTTTCTTATGTAAAGTTCTCAGTCCAGGACTCTGTTAATTAATGTGTCCATCTGTCCATCCATCACTCCATAAGCCCTCTGGGTGCCCAGCACTGACCTCAGGAAGAAGAGTTGGGTGGGGTTCTGAGGGATGGGCAATTCCAGAGTGACCCTCCTCTCCTCAGAGAAGGGAAGTGAGGGAAGTAGGGAAAGCAAGGCCAGAAGGCACAGGCGCCCCCAACCCTGCCCGTCATGGGCTCTTCCCTCCCTCAGGTCCAGTGAGAATCATCAGGGCAGGCAGACACGTATGCCTGCGCACCTGCCTTCTTTCTACCTGTCCCAGGAATAGCCTAGATTTCCAGAGTTAGGAGGGTCAGTCCAACAGGTGGAGGGTTGACATTAAGCGTCCTTGGGTACAATAAAGAGGCTGGCCTCTCCCACAAAGCTGTGATGTGTGATCCAGCTTCCCCCTCACACTTAAGGCAGAAAATCATCAGTCAGACAAACAGGGTGGGATGGGGCAGGGAGCCAAGGAAGATGGATTGCCCAGGAGAAGCTGGGCATCTCAGAGCAGCTAACATCACTATGGATCAATAAGGACCTGCAGCTCTGAGCAGCGACAGTGAGTAATAAATAAATAAGACAAATAGGCAGAAGGGTCAATCGAGCCTTGTGGGGAAGGTCTTGGGAGGGGCCAGGAGCTCAAACCTAGGGTGACAAAGGAGACAGGAGCTGGGGTGTCAGTCGAAGCCCCCAGGGAAAGGGGGCCTGAGAGTGCGGTATCCAAGCCTGAATTCATTTCTGGAGCCCAGCTGGTGACTGGCCACTGAGAAAAGACAAGGCTGCTCTCCCTGTTCGATGCCACCCAGTGAGACGAGGATTCTGGATGAAGGGATCAAATGGCCAGCTGCACTGGGCCACACAACTGATCCCACACCAGACCGTGCTGGTGCTGTTGGGTGGACCCAGCAGTGGTCGCTGGCCACTCCAGGCGGGACCCCTGGCAGGGCAGAGGGGCCAGAAAGCCACTCTTTTTGCCTCCCAGGAACCAGCCTCCTCCCAGGAGCTGCAGGTCTGCCCAAGTCAGGGTTGGGGTGCTTTGTGCCTCTGAGGGTGATGCATGGCCCTGCTAATTCACTGCACACGGCTGTTAATTCTGGCGCAGCTGCTGCCCCCGCCCTCTAGGCGCTCAGTAACACCAGGCTGCAAAGCGCGCTGCAAATTAACACCATTTGTTCTGCAGAACTTGTTCTATTTCTACACTACATGCATAGCTTATTACCTCACCAGCAGCGCGGGAGAGGGGCCACTGGGCCTGGGGGCCCTCCCCCAAGCTCATCACCTACAAAGGGAGGGCACTGATACTGGATCCTTGGACCATGATCTTTGGACAGCTGCAGTCCAGCTCTGGGGGTCATTCCTGTGGGAGGGTCCCAGCTTCTGTCTGCACATCTTGGTGACAACACCCAGGGCTCCAGGCCTGACACCCCAAGGCTGCTTCGTCCCTGCACTGTCCAGCTTTGTGGACTTGGGGAGGTGCCTTGACCTCCCTGAGCCTCGCGTGTAGAGCCCTTGCACCTGCCTCCCAGACAACGAGACAAAACCACTGGGGCAAAGCTCCAGCTCAACTCTCAGTAAGTGGCCCTGTTACAGAGTTTTTATCTTGTCACTCCAGGTGACAGTTACCAAGGTCAGAGCGGGCAGTTCCCAAGCCCTGGTTCTGATCTGGCAGAGTCTCCTAGAGCGGGTGACTCCCTGAGAGCACCCAAGGGACACATGTCACTGAGGAAGCCTATGGGGCAGGACTTGGGCTTCCTTGTGGCTGCCACCTGTGGACTGGAGCCCAGGCTGTGATGGACCCTCACACAGTAGGCCTCACTGTTTCCCTGCCTCCTAGAGGATCTCCGGGGCAGCTATTTGTCTCCACTGCCCTCCTTCAGACCAGGGAGACCCTGGCTGAGCCGAGTGACCAAGCGAAGGAAGGACCACCTCTGGGCAAGACACATCGACAGGACCCTTCCCCTCCTCCTGAGCTCCTTGAGCCACCCACTCTCGTGGGACTGCACTTGGTCACTCCAGGTATGGGGACCAGAGCAAGGCAGTGCTTGGGAGCTTGCACGCAGCACCCCATTCCCCCAATGAGAGTCAACGGGTCCCTGCAGGGGGGCTGGGTAGCCTCGATGTCTCCAGGAAAGGGTGGCCTGGTACAGAGTTCAAAGGTTCCGAGTCTCTCTCCTCGCCAACAGCACCAATGATTCCTAAAGGCAGCTTAACTGGAAGTTTCCTCTGGGCCCATGTTCCCCTGTCCCCTTTGAGGGTGGACCTGGAGGACAGGTGGCCGAGGGGTTGTATAAACCCAGGGCTGCTGATGTCAGGGGCCAGCCTTGGCGGAATGGAGTCTGGTCACTACCTAACTGGCATTCCCTGAGGGCAGTTTGGGCCAGGCACCAAGTCAAAAGTCATCCTTCTGTGAGTTCTGGTGAATTCACCATTTTACAGATGAGAAAGTGGAGACTCAGAGGGGATGAAGCTCACACAGTAAGCACAGAGCTGGGGCTTGAACCGGGCCTGGCCAGCCCCGAGCTGTGCACTCAGGGTCAGCACTGCCCCCCACACTCATGGAAGGTCATATGCTCCTTCTGCACCCCTCCACCCCTCATCACCACCCTGCCCCTGACTGTGAGCACAGCGCTAAGTGAACATGGGTACCGAGTTGCAGAGAGGGTTTGTGGCAACCACCTGAGCCCTCGATGTGCTACCCTCACCCTCCTCTCTTCTCTGTTCAGCCCCCACCCTCTCATCCATCAACCCAGCCATGAGAACCAACTGAGTCTCACCTTCCTGGACAGACACACCCATGGATCCAGGAGGAAGGAGAAGCATTGTGGCACCTTGGAGCATGAGTCAGATTCAGAGAGAGAAGGATAGGGCACCCTGCAGCAGGACCAGGGAGCTGGGGGCTGAGCACAGCACCCCACCTACCCCCAGGCTGGGATATGCACATGCGGAGCACCTGGCCCACATGTAGGAATGGTTTGCACAGTGAGGGGGCCTGGAAAAGTGAGCCCTCCAAGACCCCTCACTCAGCTGGCCCCAGTGCCAGTCCCCAACGACAGCCTCCCACCTCCCTGTACTCACTGTCCCTAGGCAGGGCTGGGGAGTGGGCACAGCAACTGAGATCCTGTCCATTGCATTTCAGAAATCGGGGGGGACACCTGAGCTAGCCACTGGCAAGCTGCAGACAGTGACTGGGGCTCTCCATGAGCTTTGTGAGGCCCTGGGGGATGCCCAGCATGACTGGAGCATGGAGGATATCACAAGTATCTGGCCAAGAGCCCAGGGCCGGTCCATTTCCCTTGGCATTATGGAGCCCAATCTCCATGTACAGAAATGGCACGTAGTAGCCTCTCAGCTGATACCATACAAATAAGTGGACAGATGAATGGATGCATAGATGGATGGGTGGGGGCCAGGCGACCGAAGTGCCAGTAAGAGCTTCTGGCCACCACACAGAAGGAGGGACTTCAGTGGGCTGTGGGTCAGGTCTTGTTTGGGTAAAATGGAGCCGTTGGAAGCTATGGGTCCCTTTCCTGCTGGGCCACAGAGTAGGATGGCTTGGTGCCACATAGGGTGGCCAAGGTTTGGAGAGGACAGGGTAGGTGGGGATGGTCAGTGCCTGCCCACTCCCAGGACCCTCTGGGAGGTGTGGGAGCTGCAGAGGCTTTTCTGTCAAGAGGCAGAAAGACTTCATGAATATTTCATTAGGGAAGCAATGTGCCGGTCGAGGAGCATCTGGTGGGACTCTCCAGGGAGCTGGGAGCCTGCGCAGGAAGCAGGGCTGTGAAATTCGGAGGCGGTATGAGGGGCTCCTGGCCCCCACCGCTGAGGACAGCTCTCTCCCTGTCTCATGCTGGCTCGGTCGGGTCATCCACTCGAGTTCTGGGCACAAAGACCTGCCATGGGGGCGGCTGTGGGGCTGGGTCGTGGGTCAGCTCCCCGGTTCCCCCACACCACGGCCCCCTGTGCCCACTCTCCCCACCCAGGCCTGTGGCCAGGTCAGAGCTGCTCAGGGGAGAAGGTGTGGGGTCCGAATTTTCAGATGAGGCCACAGGCTGGGGCGAGACTGGGACCAGGGGCAGCCTGGGGCGGCAGAGGAGCCCACCCGGGCTTGATAGGCTTTGGGCCGTGGGATGAGGCTGTGGTTGGGGCTCCCCTGCCTCTCGTTGCTGCAGGTAAGGTGGCCAGCCGCCTTAAACCCCCTGCTGGGTGCTTAGGCCAGGGCTCACCTGGGACAGGGCAGCACCTACCCTGCTAGTGGGAGTGTCGGAGACAGTGATGGGGAGTCCTAGGGGCCGGGCCAGGAAGGACCCCCCAATCTCAAAGACCTGGACAAACCTGCACCAGTGCCAGAGCATAATTCACAGGACCCCCCCTGGTCCACACCAGCCTACGTGCTCAGGGGTGCCCACCCACTTCACAGCCAACCAAGCTGAGGGTCTGAGACCTAAGGTTGTCTTCTCGTGTGCAAACCCTGAACTCAGCTCCTGGCCAGCACCCACAGCCATCCCACTGGCTTCCAGGGGCTGGCCAGGCTGGGCCTGGGCACCCTCTTTGGAACGCCCATCCCCTGCCGGTCAGGGAGGATGGCCTACCACTGAGAGCCCCTGCTCTCTACCCAAGTAGTCTTGTGGCTAGGCCTTGGACTGAAGCCCCAAAGCACCTCTTGTTCTATCTCCACCCACCTAACTCCGAATCTTGTGTTCCCTGTGCCCCTCAGCACTGGGTCACCCCTGAATTGCTCCCCCTCAGCCAGCCCAGACCTTGGAAGCTCCTCGCTGGCCTCGTAAGCTAGGCTTCTTGGCCTTCACACTCCAGTAGCCCAAACCCCTTTCTACGTGGCAGAGCTGAGACTGGCCACTGCCCAGGGCATGGGCCCCTGGAGTCCATGCCCACATCTTTCCCTGCCAAGGGCCCCCAGCCTCCTTGTGCAGTACCTTCTTTCTGGAGCTACTCTGGCTGCTCCGAGCGTCACACAGTGCAGCATCCAGCCTAGAGTCCTCTGAGTGGCAACGGTGTCCCTCTGCTCCTGTGCCCCCAGCCTAAGGCATAAGTCCCTGTACCCTTTGCCTGATGTACTTGGAGGCTCCCTCCCACCTTCACCGTAGATCTTGCCCAGGGAGGGGTGGCTTGGCACGGTGGCTGGCAACACTCCACACGAGCCCTCTTACCACCACCTCCCAGCAAGCAAGACGCCCTCTCCTGCTTCCTTGGCCCTTTCTGCCCAGCAGGGCTTTGTCCTAGGAACTCCCCCATGCACAGCTCCTCCCCACCCGGGCAGCTTGCCCCCGTGCCCTCGGCAGCTGGGCTCCTTGGCACAGCCGCCTGAGCTCCCTCTGATGGCCACATTTGGCTGTGGTCCCACCGGTCTGCACACAGGCACAGCCGTGCCAAGCCAGGCTGCAGGGCTCTGGGCAGATGGGAGGGAGGGAAGTCAGATGCTTCTCCTGGGATCTCCCAGCCCCTCCAGGTGTCACCCTCCAGCCCTCCTCCCATCCCCACCTGAGTCCCTGGGTTGGACTGCAAGAAGAAACAGACAGACATTCAAGGACGGTTTGGGGACACCGTTCCAAAAATGGGACAGAGAGGACCTTGCCCTAAGAGCCAGCAGGGCATGGGATGGAGGTGATACAGCTACAGGACCCCAGAGGGAGGGGTCCAAGCACTAGAGGCAGAGGCGCTGCTGTGCCAGGGCCCCTGGGTGCGGCTGCTGTCCCCTCAAACCCCGATGCTACCCACACCCAGCCAGCCAGCCCTGCTTTATTTCCTCTGTGCTGCACCACGTGAAGGGCTCCGGGCCACCGCACTTGGCCAACGCGGGCCCCAGGGTGGTAGGCCACCTCCTGCGCCCATGGCAGCACACGGGGAGCCAGAGGGGAGGTCGAACGTGCTGGCCCAGAACCCTGCTGCACGCAGCCGCCCCTTGCAGGCTGCTGGGCCACATCGCCCACACCCAGGCCGAGAGCCAGCCACCTGCCCAGTGAGCCCCAGTCCACTGTACCTGTGCCTCGCTGGTCGCCACTGTTCACCTGCTCCCAGCTGGGTCCTCCGCGGCTCCGCTGCCAAGCGGCTGCTGCCTCCCCAGGATGGGCTGCTGGCGATTTTCTGTGGTTTTTGTTTATGGGTTTTGGCCCCGTGAGCCCACGGGCACCCAGGAGGCACCCAGCCCGCTGCTCGTCCATGGCAAGCGTCCATCTTCCCTCCGTGGCGGCTCTCACCTCTCCCTCCTCCTGTCCCCACAGTGCCAGCTCAGAGGCAACTGGCACGGACGGAGCCCGGCCAGCCTCTCGCAGCTGGGTGTAGCCACGCTTTTTTTTTTTTTTTTTTGTATTTTAAACACACACACATACTCGCACATGCACACACACACATGCCAAGCCCCCCGCCCCTGACAACATGCATCCCTTCTGTCAGGAACAGCCCCAGCCAAGAAAGCCCAGAAGCGGGCGGCGGCAGAGAGCCGGGCTGCCGCGCAGTGGAAAGCCCAGCCCGAGCCCATCCCTTCCTCTCCCATCACCCTCCTCTTACGTAAGAACTTCACATTCGTGTCGTACTTCGGAGCTTCCTGATTGGGTCCACCTTGTCACCATCCTGGGCTTCCACCCGCCCCGGCCCCAGCCACCCTGGCCTCCTGCCCAGCCCCCCGCCGCTGCCTTCCTGCTCCTGCCCCTTCCCTAGGATGTTTATTTATGGGGTACCCACTGCAGGCCACATGCTGAGCGGCCAGCTAGGTGGACATGGGCCTGGCCTCCTGGAGCTGGCAGTCTAGCCAGGGACGTGATTAAACACGAGGGCTGTGAGCAGACACGCTTGCGCTGTGATGTACGAGACTGGCTGTGGCCAGAGCTTTGTACGGTCAGTCTACCTGAGAGGTCAGAGAAGGATCCCAAGTGGACAAGAGGGTCAAGGCCAACCTCAGGCCAGGATGGACATGCAGGAAGAGGCCTTGATCAGAACTCCAGCTAAGAGGGCAGCAGGGGACGGCGCCAGCTGTCTGCTCAAAGCCGTTAGCACCCTCTCCCTTGCTTATACAATCCCAGTGGGTGAGCCCCCCCTCCACCAGGTCCCTGGAGCAGGAAGTGGCTGATTCCAAGGATGAGGAAAGATTGGGGGCAGATGCCCCTGTCATGGGGCCCCACCCTCCCCCTCCCTGCTCTGGATAAAGGTTGTGCGCCTCAAGGTAGAGCCAGAAGGAGTGGTCTGGGTGACCCTAGGAGTGGCCATTCCACAGAATTCCCACCTCCCGCCTCCTCATCATCCAGGAAAACAGCCCTGATTGCAAGTCTCCTTGCCAAGTCTCCCGTGAGCCTGGCAGGTGACCGGCATCCTTGCAAACGCAGGTGGGAGGGAGGCACCGGTAGAAGGGTGTTGATACAACCAGAGGGCAGGTGTGAGGGGTCCTCTCAGGGTCTGGCTGGGCCATTCTGCTTGTGGTCCATTTGGAAACACGGAGGCCAGGTTGGCTCTGGGTCAAAGGTCACCCCAAGCCAACTCACCTGATGCAGACGGCCTCACCTGAACACCTCCCTGAAACTGTGATTGGGAAGGGTGGCAGATGGACCTCTCGGCTCTGGGTGGTAGAAGCCTCTTGTAAGCCTTTATCTTCAGGCATCACTTTGCTTTTCTGGGTACCAATTTTTTTTCTTCCCAGCTACTCTAAGGACTTGACAACCTTAATTATCTTCAAAACTCCTTGAAGTGCCCCAAATGTACAAGAAGGAAAAGCCACCACAGGATGCTCATTCTCCCTGGGGCCGAGGCCCAGTGCCACAGGGATAATTCTAAATCCCGAGTGAGTGCTGATTTTCGGCACCGAGTCAATGCTCACCCAAGCTCCAGCTGCTGCTGGTCACAATTGGCATTTAGGCTCTGAGGTGAGCCCCCCAGGGCAACCTCTGACCTCTAGGCCACTGGACCTTCCTCTCAGTAGGGTTTGCTCAGGCCGCACGCTAGAGGAGGTTCTAGATGGAATGGCCTCACTTGGAGGCTGACCCTTCAGACTTGCCTCCCTGAAGCCCCGCCCACCTACTGCCTCCCTGTGCTCACCAGGCGCCCTTTCTCCTCACTGCCTCCTTGCTGCTCTGGAACATTCTGACAGCTCCTGCTGAGGTACCAGCTATTTCCAGATGTTTCTCCTTCATAGGGCCCAATGCCCCTTTTTTATTCAATGGCCTCTTACATGCCTCTCCCTTAGGTCTTCTCTGACCATTCTTTTTTTTTTTAATTATGGTAAAATACATGTAACAGTCACCACTGTCACCATTTGAAAGTGCACGATTCAGTGGCATCTAGCACACTCAGTATTGGACACCCACAGCCTCCTAATTCCACAGCACTTCTATCTCCCCAGAAGGAAACCCGTCCCCATCCCCAGTCGCCCCCACTGCCCCCGCCACCACAGACCAGCTTCCTGTCCACGGAATTCCCAGCTCTGGGCATTTCACGTCCGTGAAACCCTCCACACGCAGCTTCCCTCTCTGGCACAGCGTTTTCACAGCTCGTCCATGCTGTGGCCTGTGTCAGGGCTTTCTTCCCTTTTTTGGTGGCTGATTCGTCTCCTTTTTAAGTGGCCCAGGCTGCTTATCCTCCTTGTGGGCTCCTGTGCTCTCCCTCCACACAGGTGGAGGGCTCTGTGTCTCTGGGAGGTGGGCCTGGCCCATGCTCCCTCCAGGTCCGCTGACCTCAGGGTTCAGCTGGGGTGGGGCCAGACTCATCTGAATGAGCAGAGAAGCACTTTTAGAAACAGAGGATGCTCAGTCCCACGAGAAGGGCTCTGGGCACGGCCTAAGGGATGGGAGGACTTCACGTTTCCCGTGTGTGAACGTAGAGACCCAGGCTCAGTTGGGGTTGGGATGGTCGTCCTATGCCGTCCATCCCCTTCAGCCCCCTCTGCCCCACCAAGCTCTGTTTCCTGCATCCTGCAGGCACGTGATGGGCTGGAAGCACTCCCGGGGCTGCAGCGGCACCCAAGGTCTGTGGCCACGGTAGCAGCTGCCACTGCGCTGGGAGGGGACACCTGCTGTCTGGCCGTGGTAGTGGGATCCAGGACTGGGGCAGGTCTCCCATCTCCCTGCACCCCTGCCCATTCTCAGTCATTGCAGAAGTGAAGGAAGGATGGCAGCAGAACATCCTGCTAAGATGAAATAGAAGGAACTCACTGATCGCTGAGCTGGGGAGAGCCGATGTGGACACAGGGCAATAAAAGACCAGGCGTCCAGTGGGGTTGGGACTGGCCATGCTTAGGGCAAGGTTGGGGGAGGGCAGCCACAATCTGACCACAGAACTACACCAGGCACAGAATGCCTGTGTATGAGCCTGCTGGTGGCATAGCTGCCCCCACACTTGCCCACCCCCACCCCCTTGGGATCCACCCATCACCCTGACAGATGGGCTGAGACAGAGGACCCCCAGCTGGGGTCAGCACCCTGCTGCCTGAGAGGCTTGCGCCTCATCCATCACTGGGGGCTGCTGGCAGGGCTAGCCGCAGCATCTGTCTGAGCCATCCAGGTGCGTGTCTTTAGAGGCTACCCAGTGGGTCCCAAGTGCCTCTCACCCTCAGCCCCTCCCCAGACAGAGTAAGTGGGTGGGTGGCTGAGCCACACCTGCCTCTCTTGGCCCCCAGAAAACTGGCCAGGTGCCACCTTGGCAGAGGGGCTTCTCCTGGTGGTTGGGGTGCAGGAGAGATATCCCCCAGGGTGCCCTGGCTTGCCTACTGCTTACAGCTCTGCAGCCACCCTGGCCCCGGGGCTGTGCAGTGGGCAGAACTGAGAGGTGAGGGGGAAGGGGCTGTCCACACTCTGTCTGGTGACTGCACATGCAGAGACATGCTGGCCAACAGCCTTCAGCCAGATCCGGTTTCTCTGAGGTGCAGCCTTGTAACATTGCACCTTTTGTAACCTTCTGTGCCTCGGTTTCCCCTAACATATAATGACAGTACTCCTCACAAGTTAGGTGAGGCCTCAGTGGAACTCCAGACATAAATGTGGGAGCAGGTGGAAACCCCTGTTTTCACATCTAAGTGCAGGATGGGCCGTGAGGGGCGTGCCTGCTTGCCTGCCTGCCGTGTGCTCTCGTGAGCATGCACGGGCATGCCCCAGAGTGACTGCATCTGTGGCTGAGCACGCGGACAGTGTGCCTGGGTCTTCCTTTCACATCCTCTGCCCCTGCTCCTTTTCACCAAAGGGGTCCCACAGGTTGGAAGAGATCTTGGGGGTTGACCCGTCCAGCCCCACAGGTAGTCATCAGCCCTGAGGTCGCCCCACCCCTGCCTTGAGCCCTTCCAGCTCTGCTGGGTGTGAGCAGTGACACATCTGGGTGAGATGCTGCTCCCCAGGGTCTTGACGCATGTCCCCATCTCTCCCACCCCAGACAGTGCAGGAGGACTGGGCCAGTCCACGCAGCCTTTCTGGCTTCGTGATCTTGTGTTTATTTCGGTCCTAGTTTTCCCTGAAAGTCTTGAGGAAGCATCAAGTGCAGTAGTGACAGACCAATTGCAGTCTGTCCTTCTCCTGTCCTAGCTTCTCCCCTCCAGCCACTCAGGCCTTTGTGCTCTTCCTGGAACACACACTCCCTGCTCTTGCACCACCCAGGGCCTTCACTCATATTCCATCTGCCTGGAAGACTTCTCATCCAGAAATCTGTGTGGCTCCCCTCACATATTCCAGTTCTCTGCTAAAATGCCCACTTTGCAGCAACAGCTTCCCGGAGGAGCCTTCTCTGTATTCCACACATGCTCAACCCCACACCTCTACCCTGCTTGATTTTTGCAGTACTTACTCATCTTCTTTGCCAACTGTCCCCCACTAGAATGGCAGCTCTGTGAGTGGGAGGGTCTTAGTTCTGCTCTAACTGCATCCCCCCGTCACACAACAGGGGCCAGGTGGAGACTGAATGAGTCAGATGAGGGAGAGCTCCCAGACAGCGTGTCCAGTCCCCATTAATGGAGCTCCCACCCCTCATAGACCCTGACCATTCTAGCTATGGGGACAGAGTTCCTGTGGACAGTGGTGATCTCCCTGCCCTGCGGGAAGGCACCCCCGTGAGGCTGCCCTGGGCTGGCCTGGGCGAGGCCTGTAAGATGCTCCTTGGGGCTCACCCTGAGGCTGGGTTGGTGACACACAGGACTGACAAGAGGCAGGCATTATAGCACCAGCTCCTAGAAGGATGAGTTAGTATCTGTGGGGCACTCACCATGTGCCAACCATGCTACCCCCTACCCCAGGTGGGCTTTACCTGCAGTCAGTTTTCCTAACATCCCTGAAATGTTAGCATGCTCTTGATACATGAGGAAACTGAGGCTTAGAGACCCAGTGAGGGGCAGACATGAGTTCCAAGCCCAGGCAGTCTGACTTTGACACACTCCCAGCACCCCAGCCCCCTGCACCTCCCTCCATGGGTAGAGCCGCATGGGCGCTCCCAGCTGGGGTTTCTGGCTGTGTGTGCACATGCGTGCACTGGTTTATGTGAGCTGGATTGTGGTAGCATGCTGGTAAGCAAGCACTGCAAAAAAACACCCCCATCAAAACGCCACTTCGAAGCATTTGCTTCCAGCATTACTTCCAGCTGTGAGTCCTCCCAATGTGGCTGAGTTCAAGCCCCAACATGATGTCACTGAACTTGGAGAGGAAAGGGATGGACACCAACAATCCTCCCAAGCTGCTCCGAGCAGGCTTCAGAACCACAGGCTGCGTGTGCCTACCCAAGCGTGTATGTGCAGGCAGCGGTATGGTCACCTCTTCTGCAAGTTGGGTGTGAGACTTCGTTCAAGCCTCATTTTATGCCTGTCAGGGAAGTTTCATACTTGTCTGTCGCATATTGATTCTGCAATCACACCTGTGCTGGAAGTTTTCTGAGAAGGTTGTTGTTTTTCCTTAAGAAAGAAAGTTACATGGATGTGTTTAGGGTTGAAGAAGCATCTTGTCTGCAACTTACTCTCAATGGTCAGAAAAATATAATAATATGTTTATGTTGAGAAAACCTGATAAAGAACTGCAGTAAATTAACAATTGGGGAAACTGGGTGAAAGGTGCATAGACATTCTTCATATGATTCCTCTAAATCATCTGTAGTTGGAAATTATTTCAAAATAGAAAGTTAAAAAATAATAAACAAACATGCCTCCCAAGTAGTGAATGATAATGTTATGTAATGGAATTTTCTCTTTTGATGTGTTGATATAATGAAAAATTTGAATTATTTAAATAGGTTTCCTAATATTGAACTACCCTTGGATTTCTGCATGAACCACATTTGGTCACACTACAGTATTCTTCACGGCACTGCTGAATTCAGGGTCTAGTATTTATTTCCAGTTTGTCTGGTTTATATCCATAGTAAGTCTATGGTTTCTTCTTTTTCTGTGTTTGTTCATTTTGATACCAGGATTAGGCTATCTTTGTAAAATAAATCAGGAATTGATGTTCCTTGCCAGAAGAATTTGCCTGTGAAAACTTCTGAGCCTAGTGCCCTCCTTGGAGTAACTTTTAAATTATTTTTTCAATTTCTTCCTTGGTTCTGGTTCTGGTTAAGGTTCTGGTTCTGGATCTGGTTTTGGTTCTTGTGTTTGCACTTTCTACTTCTTAAGATCACTTCCCATTTCTACCAAATTATGTATTTCAATAATATTTTAGAATGTATTAGGATAGAATTATGCATATTCTCTTGTAATTTTTAACCTCTTAATTGGTAGATATATCCCCTTTTTTATTCTGCACTGTGTGCCCCAGTTTCTTATTTTCTGGATTAGATTAGGTGTAAATTGAACTATTTGATTGCTTGTTTAGTCAATTTCTTAATCAAACAGCTGCATTTATCAATATGACTTTCTGTCTCCTAACTTATTTTTGTGCTTTATTTATTTATTTATCTATTTTGCCTGGGTTTATTTTTTCTTTTCTAACTTTTAATTCAGATGTCTTTTACCCCACACTTAGTAATGAAAATATTTCAGAACACCACTATGTCTCTTGTAGTCTAATCTGAACTATATCCTATAAGTATAAAAATCTAGGAACTTCATTATTTACTAGGTGTTTTGTAATTACAGTTTTGGTTTTCTTTTTGTTAAGATAATCAGTTAGGTTATCTTTTAAATTCCAATAGGGAATTCTAAAAAACTTTTAATTATTAATTTCAAATGGTCACTGTAGGTGGGAATGCAGACTAGTGCAGCCACTGTGGAAAACAGCATGAAATTTCCTCAAAAAAATTGAAAATGGAACTGCCTTTTGACCCAGCAATTCCACTGCTAGGATTATATCCTAAGAACCCTGAAATACCAATTCAAAACACCCTATGCACCCCAATGTTCATAGTAGCACTACTGCTAATAGCCAAGATTTGGAAACAACCTAAGTGCCCATCAGTAAATGAATGGCTAAAAAAAACCCACCTGTGGTACATTTGCACAATGGAATAATATACAGCAGTAAAAAATAGGGAGTTCTTACCTTTTATAACAGCAAATATTGAAATGGAGACTATTATGCTAAGTGAAATAAGCCAGTTGGGAGGAGTTATGGCCAACATGGAGGCATAAGTAGACACGCTTTGCTTCCTCACACAACCA
Organism: Glossophaga mutica; assembly: GCA_039655065.1. Lineage (NCBI taxonomy): Eukaryota > Metazoa > Chordata > Mammalia > Chiroptera > Phyllostomidae > Glossophaga > Glossophaga mutica. The sequence goes on from CM077315.1 coordinate 31,907,894, forward strand.
AAAGAAAGATAACAACCAATTAAAAAAAAAAAATCGGAACTTCCAGAAGATCAAACTGCATGGAAGTCCAACAACCAAGGAGTTAAAGAAGAAACATTCATCCAGACTGGTGCACCAAGACAAACAAATATGGCCCAAATGAAAGAACGAATCAAAACTCCAGAAAAAGGACTAAGCCACAAGGAGATAGACAACCAATCGGATGCACAGTTCAAAATACTGGTAATCAGGATGCTCAGAGAAAGGGTTGAGTATGGTTGCAAAATAGAGGAAAACGTGAAGGCTATGCAAAGTGAAATAAAGAACAATGTGCAGGGAATCAACAGTGACGGGAAGGAAACTGGGACTCAAACCAATAATTTGGAACAAAAGGAAGAAATAAACATCCAGCTGGAACAGAATGAAGAAACGAGAATTCAAAAACATGAGGAGAGGCTTAGGAACCTCCAGGACAACTTTAAACGTTCCAACATCTGAATCATAGGGATGCCAGAAGGAGAAGAGTAAGAGCAAGAAATTGAAAACTTATTTGAACAGATAATGAAAGAAAACTTCCCCAATCTGGTGAAGGAGCTAGACTTGCAAGTCCAGGAAGCTCAGAGAGTCCCCAAGAAGTTGAACCCAAGAAGAAACACACCAAAACACATCATAATTACATTACCCAAGATTAAAGATAAGAAGAGAATCTTGACAGCAGCAAGGGAAAAGGAGACAGTTACCTCCAAAGGAGTTCCCATAAGATTCTCAGCTGATTTCTCAAAAGAAACCTTGCAGGGAAGAAGGGGCTGGAAAGAAGTATTCCAAGTGGTGAAAGGCAAGGACCTCCATCCAAGATTGCTCTATCCAGCAAAGCTATCATTTAGAATGGGAGGACAGATAAAGTGCTTCCCAGATAAGGTCAAGTTCAAGGAGTTCATCATCACCAAGCCCTTATTACATGAAGTGTTAAAGGGACTTATCTGAGAAAAAGAAGACAATCAAAACTATGAACAGTAAAATGACAACAAACTGACAACTCTCAACAATGGAACCTAAAAAAGCAAAAACAAACAAAGAAACAACTAGAACAGAAATAGAATCACAGAAATGGAGATCACATGGAGGGTTATCAGCAGGGAGGAGGAGGGGGGAGAATGGGGGGAAAGGTACAGGGAATAAGAAGCATAAATGATAGGTACAAAATAGACAGGGGGAGGTTAAGAATAGTATAGGAAATGGAGAAGTCAAAGAATTTATATGTATGACCCATGGACATGAATGAAGGTGAGGGGAATGCTTGGTAGGAGGGGGATGCAGGGTAGAGGGGAATAAAGGGGAGAAAAAATGGGACAACTATAACAGCATAGTCAATAAAAATATTTTTAAAATTTTGTAAAAGAAAAAATTCTTAGATGATTCTTAGAGGAAAAAAATATTTTAAATGTTGAGATTAAAAAGATAATTCTATTAACTTTTCAGCCAAAAACATTTAAAATATTAAACTAAATTTGTCACTTCTTTAAAATAATAAATTTTGAAAACAGAGCAATATGATCAGTTCTGAGAGAAAATAATTCTGATACAAGATTTTACATAAAACCAAGATGTTATACTGTGTGGTGTTAGCATGAAGACATTCTCAATTATGTTAAAATGCAGAAATTATGTCTCAGGTGAACCACAGTCTAACAACCAAATTAATCAGGGGGGGCATATAAGAATAAGGAAGTGGTAGTATTGAAGACCATCTGAGAGCAAAAAATTAAAAATAGAAGGAAATTCAAATAATCATTATAGTGTGGATAAAAAACAGGATACAAGTGCCAAAAATAATTTAAAAAGAAAATTGAATACATTAAAACAAGTAACATCAACTGAGCCTTCCTTTTCCCAACATTCCCATCACACTAGGGAAGGTCAGGATGGGGGCAGAAGTTCGTGTGGGTGAATCTCCTCAGAGCACGGCTCGAGCACTCATAACTGGTGCAGTTACTCAGAAAAATAGGTAGTCGGGTATGTTTTTAAAAATAAGGTAACTTCAGGATAACTTAAAACAGAAAGAATATCTCCAAAGAAACTAGTGAAAATAAACAAAGAACAGTCTATCTGCCAGTAGTTAAGAAAATGAAGGGAAGAAAGAAGTATTCCAAGTCATGAAAGGCAAGGACCTCCATCCAAGATTGCTCTATCCAGCAAAGCTGTCATTTAGAATGGAAGGGAAGATAAGGTGCTTCTCAGATAAGGTCAAGTTAAAGGAGTTCCTCATCACCAAGCCCTTATTATATGAAATGTTAAAGGGACTTATCTAAGAAAAAGAAGATAAAAATATGAACAGTAAAAAGACAGCAAACTCACAGACATTAACAACCACACCTAAAACAAAAGCAAACAACTAGAACAGGAACAGAACAACAGAAATGGAGATCATATGGAGGGTTAGCAACAGGGGAGTGGGAGGAGGAGAGAGGGGGAAAAGGTACAGAGAACAAGTAGCATACATGGTGGGTAGAAAATAGAGGGAGGGCAAGAATAATATGGGAAATGTAGAAGCTAAAGAAGTTATGACACATGGACATGAATAAAGGGGGGAATGTGGGTGGGAGGGGGTGCACAGGGTGGAGGGGAGTGAAGGGGGGAATGGGACAACTGTAATAGCATAACCAATAAAATGTATTTAAAAACAGAAAATGAAGGGAAGAGCAAACATATGGGCACATGCCTGTGTGTGCACACACCCCCAAAACAAACACAGAACAACAGCCCTAGGGCGGCAGGAGTAATAAACATATCACTGGCTTGTGTGACAATACATGCAAATACATTTGACTCGGTTTTTAAAAAGACAAAGCCTCTCAGATTTGAAAAATGAAAACCTACCTGAAATCTATAAGGAAATATTTAAAAGAAAGCCAATCAGAAAGATTGAAATTGGTAAGTTAGAGAAGGCAGGCCAGGAGATTCAAACAGAAAGAAATAAAAATTTCAGTGTTAAAAGTGGAATTCCACACACAAAGTTTAAAATAACATAAAAGAGATACATTCTTACTGATGAAGGATATAAATATAGCACAATGATAACCACTTAAAACCAGTGCACATTAATATTTAAAGGTGTTCATTGATATTCAAAGGGTATTCATTCATATTTATTAAATGGACAATGAGTTGCATAGACCACATATCCAGTGTTTGACAATCCTGAAGGCAGAGTACCCAAAATAGACTGTTTTCAATGTTTTCTAGTCCTTAAGGAAATTTTTTAAATTAAACTCTTTATTTTGAGAAAATTAGAGATGCACATGCAGCTGTAAGAAATAATACAGACAGGCTCCGTGCGGTCTTCATACAGTTCCTCCCAGTGGAACCATGTTGCAAAACTGTAGTATAATGCTACAACGGGATGCTGACATTGATGCCGTCAAGACAGAACATTCCCACCCCAGGGGGACTCGTGCTGCCCTTCAGCCTCCCTCGCACTCCCACCTTCTCCTTAACCCCTGGCAACCACTTAGCCTATTCTCCCTAATTTTGTCATTTCAGGAATGATATACAAATGGAATCATACAGTATTGACCTCTTCGGACTGGCTCTTTCCCACGCAACCTAATTCTCTTGTGGTCCATCTGAGTTGCCATGTATGTCTCATGTTTCTTCTTTTCATCACACTGGTGCAGACAGACCACAGTTGGCTTAACCTTTCACCTATGGAAAGACAGATGTGTTGTTTCCATTTTTTACTATTACAAGTAAAGCTACTATGAAAGCTGCTATGAACACCGGTTTTAGTGTGAACATAAGTTTTCATTTCTCTGGGATCAATCCCCACGGGTGCAACGCTGGATCATATGGAAGCTGCATGCTTGTTTTATGAGAGACTGCCAAACCATTTTCCTGAGAGGCTGTTCCATTTGACATTCTCAGGGGCATTGTCTGAGAGATCCAAGGTTTTCCCCAATCTCACCAACCAACATTTGGTGTGATCATTATTTTTTATTTCAACCATCCTGAGATATGTATAGTGAAATGTCACTGTGGCTTTAATTTTTACTTCCCTAAGGCTAATGACGTTGAGCGCATTTTCCTGTGCTTATTTGGGTTGTCCTCTTTGTCTCGTCTTTTTTCCCTTTTCTAAGTGGATGGTCTCCATAGTGTCGAGTCTTGGGGATTTTCTATATATTCTGCATACTTGTGGTTTGCAAGCATTTCATCCAGTGTGTAGCTCATCTTTCCATCCTCTTAACAAGGCATTTCACAGAGAAAAAGGTTTTAATTTTGATGAGGTTCAATTTATCAGTTTTTCCCATTTGTGGATTATACTCCTGGTGTCAGCTCTAAGAATGAAAACTCTCAGGTAGTCCTCAGAGATTTTTTTTCCTGTGTTTCTTCTAAAAGTTTTATAGTTTTACATTTTACATTTAAGTCTGTGATCAATTTTGAGGTGATTTTTATCCTGGTAACATAAAATTTATTGTTTTAGAGTCCACAATTCAGTGGCATTAAGTACATTCATAGTGTTCTGCAATCTTCAGTACCAACTAATTATTTTTTATTATTTCAAATGTAAGCTCTGTACTCATTAAGCAGTCACTCCCCATTTCCTCCTACACTAGCCCCTGGCATTGATCTTTATACCTTTGTCAAAAATCAGTTGGGCATATTTGTGTGGGTCTATTTCTGGGTTCTCTATTCTGTTCTATTGATTTATGATTTATCCCTCCACCAACGTCATGCTTTCTTAATGCTATAGCTGCATATTAGGCTTTAATATCAGGTAGAATGATTCCTTCACTTTCTAGTTTTTTTCAGTGATGTTTTTAACAATTCTAGCCTTTCTGTAATAATTTTAGAATAAGCTTGTCTATGTCTACAAAATACCTTCCTGGGGTTTTGATAGGAATTGTGCTAAATCAATGTGGGGGGAACTAATACCTTTACTACATTGAATCTTCTAATCATGAACATGATATGTGTCTCCATTTACTTAGGCCTCTGGTTTTTCTTTTTCTTGTCTCATTGCACTGTCTAGAACATTCAGGACTCAGTTCAATAAGATTTGTAAGGGTGGAAATCCTTGCCTTGTTCTTGATCCCAGGGGAAGGATTCAGAGTTCACCATTAAGGATGATGTTAGCTGTAGGTTTTTGTAAATGTTTCTCTTTTTTTTTTCCTTTTTAAAATATATTTATTGATTATGCTATTACAGTTGTCCCATTTCTCCCCCATCATTCCCCTCCACCCTACACACCCTCTCCCACCCACATTCCCCCCTTTAGTTCATGTCCATGTGTCATAAATTCTTTAGCTTCTACATTTCCCATACTATTCTTGCCCTCCCCCTGTCTATTTTCTACCCACTATCTATGCTACTCATTCTCTGTACCTTTTCCCCCTCTCTCCTCCTCCCACACCCCCATTGTTAACCCTCCATATGATCTCCATTTCTGTGGTTCTGTTCCTGTTCTAGCTGTTTGCTTAGTTTGCTTTTGTTTTAGGTTTGGTTCTTGATAGCTGTGAGTTTGCTATCTTTTCACTGTCATAGTTTTATCTTCTTTTTCTTAGATAAGTCCCTTTAACATTTCATATAATAAGGGCTTGGTGATGATGAACTCCTTTAACTTGACCTTATCTGAGAAGCACTTTATCTGTCCATCCATTCTAAATGACAGCTTTGCTGGATAGAGCAATCTTGGATGTAGGTCCTTGCCTTTCAAGACTTCAAATACTTCTTTCCAGCCCCTTCTTGCCTGGAAGGTCTCTTTTGAGAAATCAGCTGACAGTCTGATGGGAACTCCTTTGTAGGTGACTGTCCCCTTATCACTTGCTGCTTCTAGAATTCTCTGCTTCATTTTAACCTTGGTTAATGTAATGATGATGTGCCTTGGTGTGTTCCTCCTTGGGTCCAACTTCTTTGGGACTCTCTGAGCTTCCTGGACATCCTGGTAGTCTATTTCCTTTGCCAGATTGGGGAAGTTCTCCTTTATTATTTGTTCCAATAAGTTTTCCACTTGTTGCTCTTCTTCTTCCCCTTCTGGGACCCCTATAATTCAGATGTTGGAACGTTTAACGATGTCCTGGAGGTTCCTAAGCCTCTCCTCATTTTTTGAATTCTTGTTTCTTCCTCGTTTTCTGTTTGGTTGTTAGTTTCTTCCCTCTGGTCCACTCCATTGATTTGAGTCCCAGTTTTCCTTCCATCTCTATCAGTTCCCCATGCATCTTCCTTCATTTCACGTATTGTAGCCTGCATTTTTTCATCTAATTTGTGAGCAAAATCAACCAATTCTGTGAGCATCTTGATGACCAGTGCTTTGAACTGTGCATCTGATAGGTTGGCTATCTCTTCACTGCTTAGAGGAATTGGCTCTGGGGCTTTTATTTGTTTTCCGGTTTGAGCCATTTTCGGTGGGTTTTTTTTTGTTTTGTTTTGTTTTGGTTTTAGTCTGGTCACAGCTATTACGTAGGGAGGGCTGGAGCCTTAGGTGTTCCTCAGGGCGGGGCAGCCCAGTCGCAGGGTTGTGACACTGTATGTGGGGGCGGGGTCCGAGAGGGAACAATGGCGCCTGTTCCGCTCTCTCCTGGACTCAGTCCCTTCCGACACTTCCCCTCTTCCTGGACCGTCCGTGTGCGTGAATGTGAGACCACCTGGTCAGTCAGCCAGCCGCCTTGCGCGGCCTCACTGGGTCTGCACAGTTGCCCCCCTGTGCCCGGGGTCCGCCAGCTGCTGCCTGTGGGCCTGGGGACCGCCAGCCGCCGCCTGTGCACCTGGGAACTGCCAGCTGCTGCTGCTTGCGTTCCTGGGTCTGCACCTCCACTTTCTCCTGCCGCGACTCCGCCCCTCTTACCGGTCTGGATGAATGGTTGTTGGACTTCCTTACAGTTCAATTTTCTATAAGTTCTGGTTGTTTTCTTGTTTCTAAATATTTGTTGTCCTTAATTTTGGTTGTGAGAGGAAGCACAGTGTGTCCGCCTATGCCTCCATCTTGGCCGGAAGTCCGGTTTTTGTAGATGTTTCTTGTCACACGAGGTAGTTTTCTTTTATTCCTAATTTGCTGAGAGTTTTACCATGAATGGGTGTTGTATATTGTCAAATGCTTTTTTCTGTACCTATTGATATAATCACATGATTTTATTAGCCTGTCAATTGATTTTTTTGAATGTTGAACCAGCCTTGCATAGGTGGAATGAATTCTACTTGGTTATGATGCTTAATTATTTTATGTATTATTGGATTTGATTTGCTAATGTTTTGTTGAGAATTTTTGCATCCAAGTTCATGAGAAGTATTTGTTGGAACATGCTCCCTCTTCTTCTGTTGTCTGGAAGAGTTTGAGAGGATTTAAATGCTTGATAGAATTTTCCAGTGAAAGCCTCTGGGACTTGGAAATTTATTTTTGGCAGGCCTTTAGGGTATAAATTAGATTTTTTTAATGGTTGTATAGCTATTCAGATTGTCTATTTCATATTGGTTGAGTTTCGGTAGTGTGTGCTTTTCAAGGAACTGGCTCATTTCTTCCAAATTGTTTAATGTTTGAGTGTAAAGTTTTTTGTATTATTTGTTTTTAATCCTCACCAGAGAATATGTTTATTGATTTTTATACGTAAGAGAGATAGAGATAGAGATAGCTGAATAGACAGATAGATAGAAACATTGATTGCTTGCCTCCTGCACAAGCCCTACCTGGGGATTGAACACATAGCCTAGATATGTGCTATGACCAGGAGTCGAACTGGCAACAGTTTGGTATACTGGATGATGCTCTGACCAGCTGAGCCTCCTGGCCAGGGCTTATATTATTTCTTGACTACCTAATGGCTGCAGGGTCTGTGGTGTTATTCCCTAATACATTGCTGATATTGTTGATTTCAGTCCTCTTTCATTTTCAGTTTTGTCAGTCTTGCTAGAGTTTTATCAATTTTACAATAATATACTTTTATATGAAAATAACAGTGCTAAACTATATAAGGCAAAATTTGTTTGAAAAAGTGTGAAAAAATTGATGGATAGAATAGCAGTGGTGTGATGTATACTTCTCTCAATTTTTGACTAATCAAATTAGCCAAAAAATAGATATAGAGGAACTGAGAACTATTATTAATTAAGTTAATTAAGTAGACCTAAATTTAAACTCTACACCCTACAATCAGGAAACACATTCTTTACAAGTTCCCTTGTAGCAAGTACTGATACAAGTCACATTTTAGGCGATAAAGAAAGCCTTGGTTTAGAGCAACAAGTATAAAGGACACATGGACAAAAACTAGGAGGGGGTGGAAATGGGAGGGAGATGGTGGGGAGGGCTAGGGCAGTGGGCTGGGATGGGAGTAAAAGACAGAAAACTATACAAGAACAACAATTAAAATTAAATTAAAAAATAAAAGCATTTATGCAAAGAAAAAAAGAAAAGAAAGAAAACCTTGGTTATTAGGGTGACCAGCTCATTCCAGTTTACCTGTCACTAAAGCACTTATGGTACATCCTGGGAAACCCCTCAGTCTTAGGAAAACCAGGATGGATGGGCACGCCAGATATTGTCCAGGCAGAATTTAGAGACCACAGTACAGTAACATTTTTGTTTTTTAAGTTTAAATATTTTATGGTGCTACTACAGTAGTCTCAACTTTTTCCCCTTTACCCCCTCCATGCAACCCTCCCTCCCCACCACAGTCAATCCCTACACCGTTGTCCATGTCCATAGGTCATGCCTGTACGCTCTTTGACTAATCCCTTCACCTTCTTTCAACCAGTCCCCACCTCCCCCATCTCCTCTTACAGCTGTCAGTCTGTTCCATGCATCTCTGCCTCTGGTTCTATTTTGCTCCTTAGTTTATTTTGTTCATTAGATTCCACTTATAAGTGAGATCATATGATATTTGTCTTCACCAACTGGCTTTTTTTTTTTTCAGTTAGAGGACTTATATTTTTAAGTATATTTTATTGATTATGCTATTACAGTTGTCCCATTTTTTTCTCCCCTTTATCCCCCTGAACCTTGTACCCACTCTCCAGCATTCTGCCCCCATCCCTTAGTTCATGTCCATGGGTCATACATATAAATTCTTTGACTTCTCCATTTCCTATACTATTCTTAACCTCCCCCTGTCTATTTTGTACCTACCATTTATGCTTCTTATTCCCTGTACCTTTTCCCCCTCTCTCCTCCTCCCACTCCTCTGCTGCTAACCCTCCATATGATCTCCATTTCTGTGGTTCTGTTCCTGTTCTAGTTGTTGGCTTACTTTGCTTTTGTTTTAGGTGTGGTTCTTAATAGCTGTGAGTTTGCTGACTTTTCACTGTCATATTTTTATCTTCTTTTTCTCAGATAAGTCCCTTTAACACTTCATATAATAAGGGCTTGGTGATGATGAACTCCTTGAACTTGACCTTATCTGGGAAGCACTTTATCTGTCCTCCCATTCTAAATGATAGCTTTGCTGGATAGAGCAATCTTGGATGGAGGTCCTTGCCTTTCACCACTTGGAATACTTCTTTCCAGCCCCTTCTTCCCTGCAAGGTTTCTTTTGAGAAATCAGCTGAGAATCTTATGGGAACTCCTTTGGAGGTAACTGTCTCCTTTTCCCTTGCTGCTGTCAAGATTCTCTTCTTATCTTTAATCTTGGGTAATGTAATTATGATGTGTTTTGGTGTGTTTCTTCTTGGGTTCAACTTCTTTGGGACTCTCTGAGCTTCCTGGACTTGCAAGTCTAGCTCCTTCACCAGATTGGGGAAGTTTTCTTTCATTATCTGTTCAAATAAGTTTTCAATTTCTTGCTCTTACTCTTCTCCTTCTGGCACCCCTATGATTCAGATGTTGGAACGTTTAAAGTTGTCCTGGAGGTTCCTAAGCCTCTCCTCATGTTTTTGAATTCTCGTTTCTTCATTCTGTTCCAGCTGGATGTTTATTTCTTCCTTTTGTTCCAAATTATTGGTTTGAGTCCCAGTTTCCTTCCCGTCACTGTTGATTCCCTGCACATTGTTCTTTATTTCACTTTGCATAGCCTTCACGTTTTCCTCTATTTTGCAACCACACTCAACCCTTTCTCTGAGCATCCTGATTACCAGTATTTTGAACTGTGCATCCGATTGGTTGTCTATCTCCTTGTGGCTTAGTCCTTTTTCTGGAGTTTTGATTCGTTCTTTCATTTGGGATATATATATATATATATATATATATATATATATATATATATTTTGGTCTCGGTGGGCCTGTTACATTGTAAGGGGTGGAGCCTTAGGTATTCATCAAGGCAGGGAAACCCACTTCACTGCATTGTGGCACTGTAAGTGGGAGAGGGGTCAAAGAGAGAACAATGCAGCTCGCTCAGCTGTCCACTGGCTTTCAGTCACTTCTCCAGCTACCCACAAGCAAATTGGGCTCTTCTGGTGCTGATTCCCAGGTGGGTGGCTTTGTGTATGTTCTAGGACCCTGTGGGTCTCTCCAGTGAACTCTCCTGTGAGTCTGGGAGTTTCTCCCGCTGGTGCAACCTCCACAGGTTTTTACAGTCAGTTGTTTTGAGGCTTTCCCCATACTGGAACCCTGGGTTGTGCAGTCTGTCTAGCACCCCAGTTGTTCCTCCTGGTTTATCTGTATACAAATGTGGGACACCTGGTCCACCAGCCACAGCCTTACCTCCATCCTTCTCAGCCCTGGCTGTCCATCTCCACCCCTCCTACTGGGCTGGATGAATGTTGCTTTAACTCCTTGGTTGTCGTACTTCCATACAGTTCAATTTTCTGAAAGTTCTGTTTATTTTTTTGTTTTTAAATTTGTTGTTGTCCTTCTTTTAGTTGTGCGAGGAGGCACAGTGTATCTACCTATGCCTCCATCTTGGCTGGAAGTCCAGGGTTTTTTTTTCTTTCTTTCTTTCATTAATTTCACAGATACAAGGTAAGCTGTGCCTTCTTTAGATGATGAAAGTTTCCTTCTGTCACATCAGATTGTTGCTTCTGTTTCACCTGTTCTTGGCTCCTCACAGGAATGTCAGCCACCTGTGCAGGACCAGTGTGCTGCCCTGTGCATCCCCTGTCTTCTCCCTCGCATTCCTTCTCATGGCTTTCTTGCATATTCTTCAAGTTTGCTCTCCAGGCCATTAACACCAGTTTTTAAACAGTGTTATTGAGACATTATTGACATATGATCTACTATATATGTTTAAAACATACAACTCACACTTTCCTTTATGCATTCAGTCACAAAACCATCACCACAACCAGGGGACTGAACATGTTCATTTTCTTGTTTCCTTGTGTGCCCCCTTACAACCCTTCCTCCCACCTCTCCCACCCAGGAGCAGGGAGCCTGGGCAACTGTAATTAATGGGTGGGAAGGCTGTGGGGAGAGAGACCTGTGAAAGGGACTCAGGAGGAGATCCTGGAGTCCAGCACATGGACAGCCCCACAGGTGGGCATGGCAGGGAGTGCCATGGACACAGATGGTGGAACAAAAAGGACAAATGTGTCCCCTATGTGTGGTCATTGGAGCCATGGTGACAGAGCAACCTGGGTGGATTTCAGCAAGACATAGTCTGTAGAGCCCAGGGAAGGAATGAGCTTAGTGGGAGCTAAAGAGAGGAAGGGTCCTTGAGCACACTCCTAGGGAGGCACACCAAAGCACTTGAGAGAGGCTGAAAATGCTGGGCTGCTGATGTCTTCCAGGGAAGACGTCAAATAAAGGGCAGGTGTCACTATCTACTCTGAGCTCATCTGAAGCTACCTCTTGGGCAGCATCAGTTCTGGGTTTTAGCTTCAAAGGGGTGGACATCGAGTGTGTCCAGGGACGGCTATGGGTGGTGGTCGGGTCTCAAGGTTAGTCCTGGAGGATGTGGGGACTCTGAGTCTGTCATCGTCTTCAGTATAAGTGTATCCCTGGCATCTGTGCATTGACTCAAGGACAGAGCCAGGACACCTGGCCCTAAAGGGTCAGCTCCCCATGCCAGATGGGTCCCCAGGTGGGGCCTTGGTCTTCTGGACCAGCCCCACTAGGCTGGAACCACTGGCCCAAGGGTTGGAGATGATGGTGGTTCCTGGTTGCAGGAAGGAAGCCCAGCCAAGTAAGGGAAGGTGGAAAGCGGGGTTAGGAGGCTAGAGGGTGTGCAGTGGCCCAGACCCTGTTCCAGCTCCTGGACCTGGGTGTCACTCTCTTCTCTGGGCAGCGGGTGACTTACCCACTGAGCATTAGAGCCATCTCAGCCCCAGCACTATCTAAAGATGGGTGACTGTGGGGCTCCTGGCTGGCTGCATGGCTGGAGAGAGGTGGAGACAGGTGTTCCCCATTCTCTGGGCCTCAGCCTCCCTTCTCTACCTGGAGGAATGCAGAGGTCTTGAGAGAACTTCACTCCACATCCCCTCCTTGTGGGAAGAAGCTGGTGGCTTTTGAGCCCTTGGAGTCCTGGGGTGTCCACAGAGTCCCCAGAGGGAGACCTGAGTGGGTAGAGGCTAAGAAAAAGGAAGGCACAGGCAGCAGCCCATGGTCCCCAGGTGTGGTCCAGCTAGGCCAGGCCAGAGGAAAGAGGAAGGGAGACAGGGCACGGGGAGGGCCCGGCTTACGGGAGTTTCCCAGCGGCGCAGCCAGCCCTGTTAGACACCCAGTGGGGCCCCGGAAATGTGGGCTGGCCTGCAACGAAGCTGAGCTCATGACCCACCATGGCCTACCCACCCTAGATCACAGGACAGCAGGACAGCTGGCCACAGGCTGGAGCCATGTGTCGCCAGGGTCACCTGGGGCCTACTGGGAAAGAAGACCACCCAAAGGCCCTGACTCTGACCTGGGATACCCTAGTGGTCAGCTCAGCAAGGACCCAGTGGGTAGAAGAGGGGCACAGAGGCTCCCAGGGCACTCGGGCCATTCTGCCGACCCCCACCTCCCTCTAAGCCCCATCAGCTCTGAGTCTTGCTTCTTCACTGTAGGAGACACATCCCTGACTCCACCCCACCCCCAAGCCCAGAGCCCTATGAGCCACCACAGCTGGGCCCTTCCTGTCTGAGTCATCGCTGCTTCCTGTAGGGGTGGGCATGGGGAATGGTTGGGGTCTCAGGTGCTCTGTGGGAAAGCAAGACCTCTTGGCCACCAAGGAGTCCAGCTGGTCCTACCAGGCCCCTAACTGGGCCCTGGGAAAGTGACCATTGAAGTCCAAGACCAACCACCCACTTGCTGCCTGTATTTATCTCTGAACCTCAGTCTCTCCATCTGCTAGCTGGGAATGTAGGTCCCTAACACAGCTGATCCATCTGAGAGGCTCACCCTGCTAGCTTCTGTTCCTCCCCTGCCCTGCACAAGCATCAGTTCAGGACTATGAGAATCTTATCCTTTCTTTCCTCCATGAGTGAACTCCCTTAGAATGTAGTGATTCAAGGAGAAAATGTTTATTAAGCAAGTATCTTCTTTGTGTCAATTACACCTGACCCTCTAAACTTCACAAACCTTCAAGCATGAGCACCATATGCTGTCACCACTGTTATTCTTAAGACACCCACTCAAACCCCTTTTAGTGGCTCCCTTTGCCTACAGGCCAGACCAAAGAATCCACTGGCTTCTGGGGCCCAGGGCTCAGCTCCAACCCTCAGCAGAGTCAAGGTCCCAGGGCCTGGGCAAGTTGACCTCTGGTTGGACAGTAGATTGCAGGAACATCAAAGGCATAGCCCAGACCCAAGAGGCTCCACCAATGTCCCCTAGGTAGCTAGCCTACAGGTAGCCAGTCCCTTTCCTTTGTTCCATGGTCATCCTGAGCCTGAAGGGCCGCTGGAGACCCAGAGAGAGGAATGCTTGTCCACAGTCTGCTGACTAGGACCAGGCCTCACATCCCACAGAGGAGTTTTCCATCTGGCCTACATGGCCCTTCTTTCAGGGCCTAGGAAGACCAGGAGGCTGCAGGAGTACATAGGAATTATCTTGAAGAGTTCTGAAGATGACCTGTGAGAGGGCTCAGCTTCAGGCCAGGTCATTGCTTCTAGAAGGTTCCATAAACTTGAAGGCATATGCAGTATGCTAATCACACACTCACTCTGTCTAGTGGCCTGAGGAGGGAGTCCCAGACCCAGGGCCTGGTTTGGAGCCCCTGGCCGGTCCTCCTCCAGCATGTCTCTTCTGTTGCCATCCACCCTGGGGAGGGACCATCTGCTCCTGTAGCAGCCCAGGCCTATGAGAGCAGAGGGGCAGTCCCAGCAGACCCCATGTGCTGGTAGCCAGCCCCATCTTGATCGGCGGGCCCCTGGAGGCTGACCCAGCCCAGCTGCACCTGAACTGATGCATGCAGTGAGTGGGCGCAGGGATTTCCACCTAGCGCCAACCTGCATGCACCCAGGACTAAGAAGTACAATTGCTAGGTATCGGGGGGAGGGCCGGCAGGGTCTGCCAGGAGGGTTTTCAAGGAAAGCATGGGGGCCAGTCTTCTGCTTGGACTCTGGGTGTTCTCAGCACAGGGTCTGAAAAGGCTGCACTTCAGGAGTGCAGGAAAGGTGCCCCACCCTGCTCACCTGCTGACACGTTGCCAACCCACCTGCCAGAGGAAGAGACTATTCTGCAGCCAGGTCAGCAGGGCACCTGTGCACATGCGTGGCTTCCATGCCCCAGGGTCCCACATGGGCAGCATGCTGGAGAGGGGCTACGTGGCCACACTCCTGCGCCGTGCCCTTTTCTCAGCATCCAGCATATGTCACTCAGCACAGCCCCACAGCAGCTGTTGTTGTTACCCACCCAATCCCCTTCTGCAGATGAGGACACTGAGGCTTAGAGGCAGGACAAGCTACATCATCTGCAGGGCCCATTAAAAAATGAATGTTTGGGCCACTTGTTTAAAAAGTATGAAGCATTTCAAGATTTTGACAGCAGAACATAAACCAAGCTTGGACCTCATGAACCTTGCCAAGCCCGCAGGGCTTGCTCCTGATCAGTCCCCAGCCCCTGTGGGGAGCTTGGACCACACCACACACTCCCGGGCCAAGCTGGGAGGGTTCTGATACGTGACCCAGTGCAAGCATTCCCAAACTAAGTTCCCTAGAGAATGGGGGTTCTGTGAGCCCCTCAGAGGCTGCCTTGAGGGTGGCCAAGCAAAACCACTAGCCCTACCCTAGGTCCCTGGAATTCCACCTGTCCAGTTTACATATTTCTGGACAATATTATTTGGAATAAGTAAATATTAAGCTTCCATGTGAAAAAAAATTTTTGGAGGAAAGATAGTTCGTAGAGATAGATGTGCTAAAAATGCAAACCATGGATTTCATCCAACCTCATACTTCAACACAAAGGAAACTGAGGCCCAAGAGCAGGCTATGGAGCCAACCTAGACTCCAGGTCCCCAGCTGGTCAGCCGGAGCTAGCTGATCACCCCCTGATGTCTTGGAGCCTAGCTGGACAGGAGATGGGAGCCGGTCCCCTGAGTGGGAGTTTGGAGGACTTCCCGCTAGTCTGAAGTTCTTTGGAATGTCCCTCCTGCTCACAGCCACAGGTCCCAACTCAACTCAGTGAGCCCTCACACTGCTTGCCCTTGTAGCACTTGTATACCTGCATGTGTGAAGGCTGGTTAAGGTCTCTTCCTACTGAAGGCGGGAGGACTATGTCACTGTGTCTCAAGATGCTGGTATGTGAAATTGGCTGAGTCAGGGAGGGGCAGATGACAGGAGGCTGCCTGTCCCTCATACCTGGCCACTGTCCCCATATAATACCAGCCACTGACCAGGTGCAGTGACAGTCAGGGAGGGGCATAGCCAGGTGCAGACCAGGAGGTGAGTGGGGTTGGGGAAATAGGAGGTCACACCACACCCAAAGGAAATCACACTTTTAAGATGTAATCATTGTGCTGCCAGATTGGACTGGATTTGCAGCTCAGGCTTGACCCAGTGCCTTCGGAGGTCCTCTTTCCTCTGCACATGGACATGGGCACACCCTATCCGCCTTATCGCTGCCATCTGCAAATATTTGCAGGGTGCATTAGGCAACTGCTTCATGCTCTGAACACATGAGGAGCAGAGGCCAGACCTTCCCTAGGGTGTCTGAGCTTGGATCCTGCTCTACTGTGGGCTTGTTGTGTTGCCCTGGGAAAGCTGCTAGACCTCTCTGAGCTTGCGCCCCCATCTGTAAAATGGGGCTGCATTCTCAGCAAGGGTAAAGGGCTGGCCCAGGAGAGGTTCATTCAATGGGAAGTTTGTCTAGTATTTTGGAGGGAGGATCTCCTCATGAACCTTGTGGCTAGAGCAGGGAGGGAATAGCCTCCAGGGAGGCCCATAGCCACCTACCCTGTTGCTTTTCTATCCAGAGGATCAACTGGGACACGAGCAGGACACCTATGTCATCTGCTCTGGGAGGCAGGACATCAGGTGGGCACTGCACCACTGCTGGCTTCTTCCTGAACTTCTCCTTTCCAGCTGGCCTCTGCTTGATAGAGAGATAAAGGAAATACAGAAACAGTGTCTATCCAGGCTCTCTCCCTTAGAAGTTCTCATCCAGTCTTCCCACCACTGTGCAATTGGTGCCTTGTTGGGCCCATTTTATAGACCAGCAGACTGAGGCTCAGTGAGGTGTGAGTGGTGAGTGGTAGAGCCAGGACCCAAAACCCACATCTCTCTTCTGCTGCCCCTCCCTGGTCCAGGGGATGCTTCCACATCTTTTGATGCCTGAAGCCATCCAGTCCTTCATGCAGCCACTCCTGGTCAAGCTAGTGGTGTTCCTTCCCTTTCCACCTTCCCTCCCACCCTCTGCCAGGGATGTGTCTGTCCTCCACCTTTGCTCATGGAAATGGACTGGACTTTAATGCAATGGTACCCATACGTCACCTTTATGAGGAGTGTCTGCCAGGTACTGGACCCTGCCAGTCGCTCACTACGCTGCCCTTTCCTCCACTGTAGAAGCCCCTTTCCATGCTTTTGAGAAGTTTGCATGGGTGGGTTTGTGGAATCACTTGGCCTATGCACTTGGAATTGGAGCTTGGTGAACTACCCTCAGCACTGTTGTCATCAGTGTCACTCTCATCATCACTGTCACCTTATCCTGCCGGTGTCTTCTCCAGTTTCCCAAGCACCCTTCCCATACTGCCCTGGACAGTCAGTTGCCTAGCAGTCTGCATGCAGCCTCCATGTACATCCCCACCCCATCTCCCCGGATGACATTCTCCTGGGCCAAGAATCAACCTGACCCTGCGTCTGTGACAATAAAGGCTGCCCAGGGGCTGGCTAGCTCCTGTGCACTCTTCCAACTTCAGGTAACCCAGGAGCAGCAGCTTCTGTCTGGGGAGAGATGACAAGGTCTTATACAGGAAAGGTCCTAGGAGGGCTTGGTACCTTCTGGTCCTACCTCCTGCACTCCAGGAAGAGAGACTGAGGCTCAGAGGGGCCCAGAGGGGTGGCTGGAAAGGTACAAGGACAGCAGGCTGTGCTACACACTGGCTGGCATGGCACCCACTCCGGAACAGCCTAAGGTAAAGGGCTGTGACTGCTCAGCTGTCATTCTGATTAAACCCAGATGCCCTACTAGGGATGCAAATGTGTTCTGGGAGCATGTAAATGAAAAGCACAAGGATAGAGAAGTGTTCCTGGAATAGCTTTGTAAGGAGCCTGGGGGGAAGGGGAAGCTGCAAGAAGCAGACTGTGGAAGTCCCAGGCCCAATGTATGGCAGCCCCTCTACCCACTGGCCTCTGCCGGCTGCTTCCTGCCACTAGAACAGCCCGCACGTGCTACAGGGCCAGGAGCAGGCAGGTGCTGGGACTAGGCGTAGGACAACCTTGACCCCCACCCAGGGCTGCCCTAGGGAGAAGCCTAGGTGGAGCATGGCCAGCTTCTTCCAAGGATTCCATGTTGGGTCTGGAAATGGGGCACTGGGCCCAAAGTGACCCGGATTAAAAAATCATTCTGATAGAACAGCAGAGGAGGCCAGGGATGGAGTCTGAGTCCAGGCCCCAGGATGGGGACGTGTGAGGGCAGGCCCCAGCAAGAGTGTTGAATGGAGGCTGGTCCAGGAGCTCTGTTAACAGGCTTCCTCAGGTCCCGGGCCTTTGCAGTGGGTGGCTGGAATTGCTGAGGAGGCCAGGCAGGCCTCTGTTGACCAATACTGTGTCCTGCTCACCTCCTACCCCACGCCCATACTGAGCCTGAAATGTAGAGCTAAGTCAAGCAGGACTCCCTCCAGGGCCTCCTGCTGGGTCCAGACTGTGGCAGAGCTGGGACATGGAACTATCTGGAAGCTTCCCAAGCCTCTCATTTTCCTGACAGTAAGCATGCTCTGGGGTGTTGCTGTTAAGCCTGGTGCCCAGGCATCCTCTCCAGCCACTCAGTCCCACAGCTCTGCTCTGGGCAACCTCAGAAATTCCTGGACCCAGAGCACTGTGGCCTCTGGGACACATCCCAGATGCTAGGTCCAGGAGGGGACCCAGCTGCTGGTCCCCTCCTGGAGCTCTCAGCTCATGTTTGATGGCAGGAGAAAGAGCTATTCGGGTGTCCGGGTGTTCAGGTGACGTGATCTGGCCCACCTGCCAGGAAAACTAAGGATAAAGCAGACTAGCCCTGCCTGCCCACAGGCCCACACACTCCACCTCACTTCCCCAGACTCCTGACTCACCTCCTTCTGCTGTGCGGAGACCTGCAGAGGGACTTCTGAGTGTTCACAGGGAGAGAGAAGGAAGAAGGAGAGGGGCATCTGCAGAGCCTCTCCCTTGGACCTTGGCTCAGGGTGGGAGCCCGCACTGACATGCACGAATCCAGTTGGCAGTTCACTCTGTATGCAGCCCCATTTTCAGGGACTCCAGGCACCCTGGATGTAAGTGAGAAACATGCCAAAAAGAGGGGGAGCACCCCACCCCCATCTGTTTCCCACCCCATTCTGAGGCAGCAGAGGCACTGGCCTCTTCCCACAGCCCTGGTCCCAGTTTCCTGGGATCTCCCCACTCCTTCTTAGGATCATTCTTATTTTTTAATAACAGTTGTCCCATTTTATGTTGAGGGTTTCACCTCACTGCTTTTAATGCACCTCTCCCTCCTTCAGTAGTTCATTCCCTTTGTCCCAGCCCATGGCCAAGGGACCCGGGCCTCTCCGACTCACCTCTGATAGGTGGGCACCCCTCAGCCTTTGGGCCCCGGCATCCTGAAAGCATTCTGCAAATGAGATGGTTTCCCAGGGCCTGAGCCACCTCTGGGCCTCTTCCCCATTCTATACCCCAGGTTACTCCATTTCCATCTGAGGCTGGATAGTAAGAAGCGAGGAAAATTCCTGGGCAAGTGGAACCGGGAAACTGAGACAGGCAGCTGACTCAAACTGGCCCCACCCAGCACATTGACTCACTTGCCTCCTTCTCTCTCACACCCTTAGGCATTAAGCCCTCAGGACAATGAGGTTCTGATCAGCATCAGATCATCTTAGGAACAAGGCAAGTCTATTGACCACAGAGACTGAGTTTTGGTCAAACTAGAGAGAACATCTGGGCCTCAGTTGTGTTCAGCACCAGGCTCGAAAAAGCATCAAAACCAGATGAACCAACACCATGGCTGACATCAGGACCAGATACAATGACCAATGGTCCCCTACCCTAGTACCAACCAATGAGTAGAGATCACGAATCTGAAAGGACACACCTGGAAAGCTGATGAATATTCTATTGAGATCCTCCCCTGAGACCTCTCCTAAAATTCCTGCCTTTAGGAAACATAAACGCCTTTAAGGCAAAGGACCCAGTGTGCGCACTCCCTCTCCCTCTGGAGCACACCTGTGCCTTCCCCTGCTTCTTTCCTAAGGCACATATCTTTGCTTTCTTTCTCCAAGGGCCCCTTTACGCCTTGGTAACTTGTTTTCTGAGTCCGCTCAGCCCAGCTGGCTCACTTCTTCTGCTTGTGTGCCTTTCTTTCCAAAGAGCCAAGGCAGCTCTGCCCAGGCTCACTCCCGTTGATATGATCTTGCCTCTTTTCTCATAAGCCCTTCCTTGTTTCACTGTCCCCAGCTTTAATCAATGTACTCTCAAAATCACCTAGACTCATACTCTGAAATCTTTCCTGCTCGAAGTCGAGAACTGAGAGCACACACAGCTGCCAACGCATTTTCATCCTCACCCTGCCCCCCCACATATTGGTTGAGGGGAAGAATGAATGAACGAGCACCTTACTTCTCAGACACTCCAAACTCAGCCAGACTTCAGCTCAATGGATCAGATGCTGTGCCCAGAGAGACCCCATGCCCCCACCTGGCACCTCCTTCTCAGGATTTTTGTGGAGATGGCAGTAATTCTGAATGCTGTGAAGATCAGTTCAAGTGGCTCAACATCTGGGAATGAGCTTTGGAAACTGGAAAGTGCCAAGTGAGGACATGGTCTCCTCATCTCTGGCACTCGGGGGCCCTCTGGTTTGCACACACTGAGATTCACAGGAACTTTCCTGTCACTGGCTCCATGTTTCCCCATTAAAGTCCAGGTTTCCCTTGGCTCAGGAAGAGCCCTGCAACTTTCCAAGATTTCCTTTTTCAAGAACCACTTCTGGAGAGGTTTCCTTTCCTGCAGCAACCCGCACTTGAGGGTAAAACATGCTTAGGGACCCCAGCACCATGAGGAAGACAGGGCCTCAGCCAGGGGCCCTTGAAGGAGACACTGCATCTGCCTCAGGGGTACACATGGCACTATGCAGTAGGGGGCATGTGAGATGGGGTGGGGATGGGTGGGTGCTCAGGGGTGACAGTGGAGGAAGGATAGAGGGCCTAAGGAAGAGGAGGAGGACAGTGAGAGGAAGAGGGATTTGGAAACAAGTTCAATTTTCAGTTGCCAGAAAACTTATCTCTAGCCACAAGTAGTTGCTGAAGTAAGTGGCCACCTTCCAACTGCACGGCTGACATGGGTGGCACCACTCTTTTTTCTTTTTTTTTTCTCTTTAATCTTGACTGGAGGACATGCTTACTGATTTTAGAGAGAGGGAAAAGGAAGGGGGTGGGGAGAAATGTCAATTAGTTGCCTGTCTCACATACACCTTTGTACATGCCCCAACCAGGGACTGAACCTGCAACCTAGGCATGTGCTCTGACTGGGAATAGAACCTGTAACTTTTCATTTTATGGGATGACACTCCAACCAAGTAAGCCACACCCACCGGGGCAGGAGCCACTCTTGAAGTGCTTCTAAAGCTGGCTGCTGTGCTGCGTGCAAGGAGCCACACTGGGTCGTCTAGAGACGCTGGCACAGTTTCACCTCTCCAGGCTCCGTGGAGGGCGGTGTTGCCAGCAGGGGACTGGGGCTGTGACTCACCTGTGTAGGGTGCTGCTTCACTCCCCTGGGCCTTTCCCTGGGTGCCTGTATCTGTGGTGTTGGTCCTGAACAGTCAGCCTTTTTTATCACACCTCTGGGAGGGAGGTCAGCCACAGGGCCTCGTCCCCACAGTTTGTGTGGTTCTAGGTAAAGGCATGAGCATCCAGTGGTGCTCAGGTCCTTTGCAAGGTGCCAGTGGGGCCGAGCCTGGAAAGTATGGGTCTGACACAGGACTTTCACCAAGTCCAGGAGGGCAGATGCTCTGCTCAGGTTCTATAATCCTATCTCCTCGATGTGGCAGAAAAGGAAGAGTCAGGTGGAAGAAAATGGGGAGAGGCTCACAGATGTCCCTGTTAAGTGTGCGCTGGTACACATAAGTGCAGCCATACATACATCTGTGGCATGCATGTGTGTGTGCCCGTGCATGGCCATACATGTATGTGCATGCCAAACACACATGTATAAAAGCTGAAAAGTCTCATAACCTGCCATCTGCAACCTAGAGAACCAGGGAAACCAGTGGTGTAATTCAGTCCAACTCTGAAGGCCCAGCAACCAGCAGTACTGGCATGAAGAAGGCGGGAGATGATGGACAGCCCAGCTCAGAGAGAAAATTTGCCCTTCTGCCTTTTTGTTCAATTCAAGCCCACAGTGGAAGGGATGAGGCCCACCCACCTTTGGGAGGGCATATCTTCCTTACTCAGTCTACTGACTCAAATGTTCATTTTCTTCCAGAAACACCCCGAAAGACTCTTTCTGAAAGACCCCAAAATTAAAGTTTACCAGCCATCTGAGAATCCTTGGGCCCTGTCAGGCTGACACATAAAATTAACCACCAGAACAAGTTTATGTGGACTTCCCATTTTGTCACAGAAGATATTTTAAAAGGTGATTATTCAGGGTTGAGATTTAATGTACATCATCACTTTGCTGCCTCATCAAGGACAGTCTCAGGGGACGCAGTGTGTCTTTGCACGTGAGAGTATGAAAGACACTGTGACCATGAGCGCACCTTGGGCCTGAGGCCTCAAATGAACTCAGACAGCTGCCCTTTTGTCAACTTTGCGTCTATACCGTCAGTGCAAAGGTCAACTTGTGAAAAACGCAAATGATGTCTTAGTGTTATTATGCAGCTGGTTTTGACCTCACAGAAGACCAAGTTCAAGCTGGGCAGACCACAAGAACAATGTGTGGCCTTGCCATGAAGTGCCACACCTTGGGGTTCCTCCAGCTTCCCATAGCTGACTCAGAGTCCTCCATGGGCTTCCCACTTCCTGCAAAGTAAATTCTAAGCTCCTTGAATCCAGCACTCCAATCTGACCCCTTCACAGTCCTATCTCCCACAAGCACCTCTTCAAGACCCAAGTTCCCACTGAGCATGAGCTGTCCGCAGCGGGCCCTGCCTGCCCTCTCTCCCCCTCTCCCCCTGTGCAAGTCCT
This sequence comes from Glossophaga mutica, assembly GCA_039655065.1. Classification (NCBI taxonomy): domain Eukaryota; kingdom Metazoa; phylum Chordata; class Mammalia; order Chiroptera; family Phyllostomidae; genus Glossophaga; species Glossophaga mutica. The sequence goes on from CM077315.1 coordinate 31,930,510, forward strand.
GCTTATCCTTTAAAGACCAGTTCCAATGTTCTTTTGTCCACAAAGTTTCCCTTGAACCCACCTGTCTGAACCTAGGTCTTCCTGACCCTTTCTTACCTTATGATACAGATATTTATATAGAAGTTTTATTGTAATAGTGAATATTTGTTCAGCATTTGGTAGATTCTAGGCACTATGCTAAGAGCTTCACATGAAATATCTTATTTTATTTTTATAACATCCATCAGAGGTAGGCATTCTTCAGATGAGAAACTAAGACTCAGAGAGATTAATCTGCCCCAAGTCACATGGCTATAACTTACAGAAGCAGTGTATCAGTTCTCTATTGCCATGTTCAAATTACTCCCAAAACTTTGTGGCTTAAATATTTTAAAAACATTAAATTAAAAAATATTTAAAATAATATTTATTACCTCACAGTGTCTGTGGGTCAGGAATTTGGGCACACCCTCAGCTGGGTAGTTCTAGCTCAGGGCCTCTCAAGAGGTTGCACCTGGAATATCAGCAGGAGCTGCGGTCTCATCTGAAGGCTCAATGCAGCTGGAGGAGCTGCTTCCAAGGTAGGCAGGAGACATCTGTTTCTCCCAATGTGGGCTCCCTGCTGTGCTGCTTGAGTATCCTCACAACATGGCAGCTGGTCCCCCCAGAGCATGTGGTCCTAGAGAGAGCCAGGAGGAACCTTAATGCCTTTCATAACCTCATGCGGAAGCTACTCACCATTCCTCAAAGCCCTGTGGTTGACACAGTCGGTCTTATTCAGTTGCGATGGGACTACATGTGGGCACAGATACCAGGAGGTGGGCTCCACTGAGGCCATCTTGGAGACTGGCAGCCACCCGCAGGGTCAGAACACAGGTGTTGCCTGACTCTAATACTGGGGTCTGTAACCCCTACCCTAGGCTACAGCTGACTAGAAAATCCTAAGTGCTTCCAGAGCTGACTCAGCACCATCAAATGCCTTCTGAGCAGTGAGAGAGAGCTGCAGCAGGAAGGTAATGCGTTCACAGTTTTGCAGAAGCTCCCTTTGTGAGGAGACTGCTGCCAGCCAGATTTGTGTTTTGCTCTAATCAAGTGAAAAGGTGTGACCTAGACGCCCCCAGCAGTTTGGGCTCATTAAGCTGGAGGTGTAAATGGAATTGAGGGAAGAGTGGGGGGAATTCCTACCCGCCTCTGTGTCAGTTCCTGGGACGTTCCAGCTGCAAGGATTCCCTCTGGGAAAGGCTGTGGGTTGGGAGTGGATGGGAGTCCTAGGGGCGAGGCTGAGCCACACCAGAGTTCTGCCCAAATTATTGGGACAGACGGGAGCCATTCACCCTACACAGAGGCTGCAGCCGCTCTTGTCTACCTCCAGAGAAGCCATCCTCATTCCTCAGTATCCATTTACTAATGCCTGCACTGGGGTCTGTTTGAGGGGTTGGCCATAAGGATGCTGATAATGACAGGAGTGAAGAGAAGCAGCAGTTGCTATTTATGAACAGCTTTAAGTGCCCTGGCTCCTTGATTCTCACAGCAGGATTAAGCTGGGACCTGAGGTGGGCGCTGTCATTAGCCCCTTTTATAGATGATAGCAGTTGGCCACCAACAATGCTCCTTACATTTGTGGGGGGCTCCCAGCTTGATGCAGCTGTGGACTGAGAGGCCAGTGGCACACGGCAGTGCCGAGGCCACACGCACGCAAGGCTCTCCCCCGAGAGTACCTCTGCTCCAAGGGTCAGATCCAAGTGCAGTGCAGGTCCTGAATGGAGGGGTCCAGGAGCAGTGAGGAGCTCAGCCCAGCGGGGTCATCTCCTGGATGACAAGGGCCTCCCAGCTCTAAGCTGCAGAGGTGCAAGATGGCTTTCAGCACTTTTGCATTCAGGGCCGGCTCCCCTCCAAATTGAAGGGCCCCTGAGGCCATGCCAGCCCCTGACCACACAAGCAGCTGGTGGGGAGAATGCATGGATTCACCAGGCAGAGTTAGCAATGATCTCGGAGTTTATCTCTTGGGAAGATAACTACTTCCGTTTTTTCATGATCTCCTTTAGAACTTGTTCAAGTACATTGTGGGAAATCCTAGTGCACACACAATTTTGTATCTTTATTTTTAAATTGCAGAATTTAGGAAATTATTTTATGCTATTTTTATTCAACCATAGGTAGCTATGAGCAATTCTACTGTTTCTATATAGCTTCATTATTATTCTTTTAATGACTATGTTATCTGTCACATTTTGCTCTCTCTTAATTTACTAAGCCTGCAGGAGGATACTTAGGTTGTTTCCTGGTTTGTGGCTGTAATAAATAACACTGCCACGAACATCTCCAAGGATGCAGCTTATGGAGATGATTCATTCTTTAGGAAAGGGGTTGGTCTAGCATTGTGTAGGGAACAGTTTGATTTTAAGCCCATGGGCACACGTGTCTGTTCATTTATGTGGCCTCACAGCCATGAAAAGGTGAGAGGTATACAACAGGGAGACTGGACATGGAGTTCTGGACTCCAATCCCAGCTCTGTCGCTTCGTAGGAGTGTGAGCATGGACACAGGACACAATTTCTCTGAGCCTCAGTTTCCTCATTTGTTCAATGGCTACAATGCAGCCCTTTCCAGGGAGTCCCATGGCTCATGGCCTTGCTGCCCTGAGGTTCCTGGTTCAATGATGCCTCTCCTGAGGGGCCCTGGGACCTCTGTGCCTGAAAGCCTTCCCCATCACCTTGCCTGGCTTGATTTCCCTTCAAAGCACTTACCCTCTCACTTCATCAGCTAGGTAGCCAACACAAAATGCCACAGACTTCGGGCTTAAACAACAGATACTTAATTCTCACAGTTATGGAGGCTGGAAGTCTAAGATGCTAAGAGGGAGGTGCCAGAAGATATGGTATCTGATGAGAGTCCACTTCCTGCCTGCAGATGTCATGTCCAAGCTGTGTCCTCACCTGTTGGAGAGCAGAGAGGAAGCAAGCTCTCTCGTGACTCTTACAAGGCCACTAATCCATCCCGAGGTCTCTACCCCTCAACACTGCATCTGTTCCTAATTGCCTCCCGAAGACCTCGCTTACCACCACATTAGGAGGTCGAGTTTCCACTTGTGAATTTGGGGGGGACAGAAATATTCAGTCCATAACCTCATCACATGGCATATTACTTGTTTCTTTGTCTTATTTATTCACTTTTCTTCTCCCGCATCCCCACGAGCATGCGAACTACAGGAGAGCAAGGGCTCTACCGAAATGCCCGTGCCTGGAATATGCCAGGGGCCACACTTTGCCTTCAGACAGCTGCCTGCCTATCTCTTGCACTTCTGGGAGACCAAGGGAGTGGAAGCATGGGAGTCTTGTGTTACCCAGTGGAGGTTGGAGGCATGATGATAGGATATGCATGTGCACAGTAACCTGGTTCCTCTTCCCATTGCGAGTCTGGTAGAAAGCAAATTCTTGGAATTCTCTTAAAATGTTTAGGGAATCAGAGGCAAGAGTGCAGCCAAGGTGACAGTACCAGGCAGGGTCTGTCTGGCGGCTGAGAGGAGCCACATCTACATGGACAGGCCTGAAGCACTTCTTTGTCCCTTTCCCCTTAAAATTTATTTCATTGTGTAGTTTAACTTTTAGTTTTTATACACAGCTATATATGCACAGTGTAAGGAACCACCCTCCCCTTCCAAATCACCAGAGGCACCAACTTGCAACCGATTCTTTTCATATTTATCTGTACGTGCCTAAATAGTCTCTTTGGTCCTCCCTTTCCATTGGCTTGCTCCTGTGATGGGCAATCCGGGTACATGTCTCCCACCACACCCTGTCCTCCACCCCACACCCTTCCTGTGGCCCCATCCCCCCTCCCTCCCAGAGTCTACCACAGACCCAGTTAGATCAGCATCCATGTTTGCATATTAATGTTTGCACTATAAATGTTTACATTATTGTCATTCTATCAACATTATTGGGACTGGAGCCTCCTAAAACAACATGATTGTTTTGCCTTTGCTGCACATCTTCTGTTTCCCCAGCATTTCATCATTGCCTCATTTTTCTTTTAGTTTATCAGTTTTCTATATATATATTTATCTCTCTTCTATGCCCAAACTCTCCCTCAGTTGCTCAAACCTCCTCTCAATAGAGCAAACACATCAGATATTCATCAGTGTTGCCTTCCTGAGGATGACTGTTCCCATCTGTCAGGTGCGGGGGACGGGGTGGGGTGCTTGGAGGTGTAGTGGGCAGGGCCAGTGAGCAAGCTAGGATTTGACTTAGGTTTTAACTGGGCCACCCTGGCTGCTGTGCTAGGAACAGACTGAGGAGGGTAGCAATTAGGGAGACCAGGAGGAGGCTATTTTAGTGATCCTGGTGCGAAACGAAGGTTCCCCAGGGCCCCTTGGGGTGGTTGCAGTGGAGATGGTAGGGAGTGGCTGGTTCAGAAAGATTTTGAAGGAAAGGCCAAGAGGACTGGATGTGAGGCAGACAGGAAGGAGAGGAATCTGTACAACCGAGCACCATGGATTAATGGATGAGATGGGAAGGCTGTGGGCTACTGCTTAGGGAACCGCCTCAGTCCATCCACATGCCGTAACAGACGCTACATATGGGGCAGCTTATAAACAGCAGGTATTTTTTTCCTCACAGTTCCGGAAGCTGGAAGTCTAAGACGAAGGCACCAGCAGATTCAGTGTCTGGTGAAAGCTGCTTCTTCCTAGATGGCCATCTTCTCCCTGTGTCATCCTCACATGGTAGAAGGGACAAGGGAGTTCTCTGGGGTCTCTTTTATAAAGGCACTAATCCCATTCATGGCATCTCTGACTCGTGACTTAAGCTCCTCCCAGTACCGTTGCACTGAGGGTTAGGTTTCATCACATGAATTTAGGGAGACACAAACTTTCAGTCGGTAACAGAGAAGATCCTGAGTTCGGGTGGGGCCACATCAGGTGTTGGGCTCTTTTGGACATCAAGTGAGATGTTGTGCATGCAGTTTAGGATCTTCCATACCATACCCCTGTGTTCTGAAATATTTGATGCTATTTGCTCAGTTGCTGTGGGCCCACTTTTTTTCACTGTACCAGGCACTCTGTGATCCTCAACCCAGAAGCTCACACCCCTTAGTTCTGCTAATTTTCTTGAATTTGTTTGATTATTTCCTCCCCTGTATCTTCTTGGCTCTCCTTTTCTGAAACTGCTATAGTTTTTGTATTGGATCTCCTGGACAGGCCCATTTGCTTTTCTTCCCTCTCCCATTTTCCATCTTTCAGTATTTTTATTCTATTTCTAGAAAATTTTTCATCCCTTCTTTCCTAGGGCTATAGCATGCTTAATCTCTAAGAGCCGCTTTATGTCACTGAAAGGTTCTTTCTTAGAGTTTCTTGTTGATTTATGACAGAGAATCAGACTCATCTCTAGGATATGACACCTAGCAGGGTGGCAGCCAAGGCCCCACAAGTTCAAGTTTGGGCCCATGTTCAATGCCACAACCTTCCCTGAGATCTAGCTTTTTTTCCTCCCAAGAAAACCATCCTCAGCCCTGGCTGTGTTGCTCAGTGGATTGAATGTTGGCCTAAGACCCCAAAGGGTCGATGGTTCGATTCCTGGTCAGGGCATACGCCTGGGTTGAGGACCAGGTCCCCAGTATGGGGTGCACAAGAGGCAACCACATATTGATGTTTCTCTCCCTCTCTCTCCCTTCCCCTCTCTCTAAAAATAAATAAATAAAACCAAAGAAAGAAAGAAAGAAAGAAAGAAAGAAAGAAAGAAAGAAGAAAAGAAAAGAAAAGAAAAGAAAAGAAAAGAAAAGAAAAGAAAAGAAAAGAGAAGAAAAGAAAAGAAAAGAAAAAAACTCATCTTCAGGCTCCTGAGGGATCTCTGGGGCTCTCCCAGGACTGGTCAGCTGCCTCCTAAACAATCATCGCCAGGAAAGAAGAGGGACACCAAGAAAATATACGCACTACAAACTGTGTATATGGTTCTACAGGTAATTTGTACTTATTAACAGCAAAGCCGTCAAAGTGTTATTTTTATTTTAGAAAAAAAATAACGTGTTTCAGCCAACTGAATGAACTTTTGCGTCTGGCTGTAAACGTTTTCCTTCGCTGTACCGGAAGTTTAAACATCTGTCAACCTAGCTGAGTGTTAGTATCCTGGCTCCAAGTCCTCTTAAACACCAAAGGAGTCAATTGACATGCAGGCTCTCCTAATCCCAGTAAGGGCTGGGGGTCAAGATGGGTTTCAATCCGCACGCTGTGCATTGTAATTCTGAGACGCTTTTGGACTAGAGCTGCGTTGTCCAGTAGGGATACTCAATTAAAATGAGATTAAATTAAATGAGATTAAAACCAAAACCCTTCGTGTGCCACAGGGTTGTACGCGGGGAACCAGGAGGGAACGTTCGCTCCCGGAACCCGCCGCGGCGGCGCTGCGCACTGCGGAGAAATGTGCTTGGGCACCGGACGTGGGGCACGCGCGCAGCCGCGGTTCCGCTTTCGACCCGGCGGGAGGAGGAAGAGCGGGCAAACGCGCAGGCCGAGGTAGAGCTCGTTGGCCCACAGCCCCCTCCCCGCCCGCCTGCCGCGCGCCGGGGCGCCGGTTACGTCCCCCAGCCCCACAGACGTCCGGCGCAGCTCACGGCTGGCTGCTCCGGTTACTGGCCCCGCGTCCCAGCCCCACCCCCTTCCTGCTAAGTGACCACAGGTGCCCTTGTCACGTGGCGGGAACCTGCCCTTTGCCGGGTGCTCAGGGCCAGGGTCCCGCTCCACGCAGTGGTCTCGGAAGGATGTTGCAGTTAGTGGAGTCTATGTTTAGCCATTGTTAGAGGGAGGCTTGGTTTTTTGTGTCCAAAATCCATTCCGTTCTCATTGGGCCTACAGGAATCATCCTTGATCTATTACTTGGGGTCAAGTACATCTCTAAACAATCATGGCAATACGTAAGTGCAGGTGTTTGCAGACCTTGTGAGCAGGCCACTTTCCGGATAAAAAGGAGACTTTAAAGAGGAGGTGATATTAAGCTGGGCTTTGAAGGATGATTAGGAGTTTGTCAAAAAGGGAAAGGATGAGAACTTAAGATGTGGGAACAGGAATCCCGTGTTTGGGGAGTCGTTGATTCCCCGCTGGGGAGGGGAGATGTTTGTGGTTTGGGCTTAGGTGAGGCCAGTGGTCAGGGGGCTACAAAGCTGGATCCAGGGGCACAGGGGTTACCAGTGGGTTTCAGGGGTCCTAGGAGGTTCCTGTGGTGAAACCTGACGGTCGAATGACCTTTCTACAGTCTCTGCTGTGATTGTTGTAAATCAAGGAAGCAAGGCTTCCTTGCTCTTACCCCATATCCCAGAACTCCTCTTTGGGGCAGACTGAATTGGTAGATTCAACTGTGGACCTGGGATTGTAAGCTACGTCCCTCTAGGTGGCATTTTTAAAATAGTATTTTAATTGCTAATATGGACAGGGGTTTAAGTGTGCGTTTTTTCCTTTTTGGTTTTTTGATTTGAATGTAGTACTCATGAATGCAACGTGAATGTCTGTTGCTTAAAAATATAACTTTGAGAACAATCTCCCCCAAACCGCAGGCATCATGTTGAAACAAATGTCCTCCACCACAGGGAGAGTGTGGTCCACTTCTCACACCCCATACCTTCCTCAGGCAGCAGACAGCAGGAAGTGCTGGGGTCACTTCAAATTCAGGGTCAGGGGGATTTTAAACAGTCAGGTGCCATTTTATTCATTTTGAAACCAGCCACTTTCATTTGAATGCAAGTATCATTCTTATAAAGTAATTTTTGTCATGCAGCTCCACTTGATTCCCCTTCGGTGTGTGCAGGTCATTCTCACAGAACTCTGTGTGCAGGTCTTGTTATTACTTTATTGGTAGATGGAGAATTGAAGGCTTAGACAGGTAAAGAAAACTAGGAAGAAAAGAGGATGTTCCACATCTGAGACTAGACCCTAAAATCTGAACTCCTAACCAAAAGATGTAAACTTCCTGGTGTTGGGTGAGGATTCTGAGACGTCTGTGTACCCTCATGGTCTGACCCAAGAATCTGGATGGTTAGAACACCCAGTGGTCTGCCGGATGTCTGGGTGGGCTCCTGCCTCCCGTGCTCCAGGAGAAAACCGTCCTGGCTCACCAGAATACAGGTTTCTGTGCGTTCACATCGGTGCTCAGTGACGCTGGTGATCTCAGATTGGTGGGGGTGCTAAGAGCAGTTTTATGAAGCTTGCTAATTGAAATAGAGAAATCCCATGGTCGAATTGCATTTACATGGTGGCAGCTGTGCCTCTGGTGGTGATGGGGAGCCTCATGGCCAAAGGGGGCCTTGTGGTTGGAAGGTGGGGGCTGTCTTCCTGAGGTCTTCCTGTTGGTCTTTCTGGAGCTGGAGTGTTCAGGACACAGTCATCTTCCCTGAACCAGTTTCTTTTTTTTTTTTAATTGTTCAAAGCAGGCCCCAGTGCGCATGACTGAAGATTTTAGCTCTGTATCGGAAGCATTATGATGGAGTATTACAGTGTCACATACCTGAGGGACAAAAAAGCTATTTTGAAGGGGTGGTGGCCCCATGCTCTTATTGTCTGGTGGGAGAATAGATTAGCACAACTTCTCTGGAGGCAACTCTGGCAATATTTACCAAAATTAAAAGTGATTTTTCTTGTCAGGCTCCGTGGGGAGCATCATGCGGGGCCACTTCTCAGCATCTGCTCCACAAACACCCAGGTATGAGCACAATTAGAGTTGCCACCTGTGTCTCCCTTGCACGTTTGCTTGGCTGGCTCCTTCTCACCCTGAGCCCTAGTTCTACTGCTTCTCCCAGGAGGGCCTGCTTCAGGAGCACTCTGCTTAGAGGCCAGGACTATGTCTATCTGGCTCACGCCCAACCCCATGCGGAACCCAGCTAGGTGTTGCCACCTCCCAGACACTCAGAGGCTTAACGACAGCAGACGCGGTGTGGGAGACACCTAGGTCTCATGCTGCTGCAGATACATGACCTAATTGGTGTCCGATGTTAGCACAGCATGTAGTTGAGCCACTTTCATCAAAACTTACTTTTTCGTTGTCTGCATAGACCTTTTATGAACCAGTAGCTTTAATTAAAAGAGGAATGCTGTTATCTCATTTTTATTTACTTATATCATTTTGAGAAATTAAAAAGCTATAGTTATAAACACCCAGTAGATCCATCCACCGCTCCCAGAGCCCACTTTTTTGTGGTTTTGTTTTTTGTGTGTGTAAAAGAAAAAATTAATGCTGAAGTCGAAGCATCTCCATTGTTAAAAAATAAATAACACTCAATAGACTTTTAAAATTTGATTACAAAAGGCATATAAGCTTATTGCAGAAGAATTGGAGAAAATTGAGAAGTAAAAGAAAATTAAGAAGAAAAGGAAAATCACTTGTAGCCCTGTAACCTTGTGAACATCTGGGTGTTTACCTCGAGTCTTCTTTTTAACTCTAACCATCCTTTTCCATTGGCGGTGTCGCAGGAGCCCCTCCCAGTCAGCTTGTGCCACCCACAGTCGGGCTGTAGCCCCAACACCTCACGTGTATATGCCCTGACTCTCTCAGACCTCTTCTGGGCCACTTGGGTTAGTTCTAATTTTCAATATTGTAAATGACACTGCAGTGAACACGTATGTGCATCTTCATGTTCATCTCTGATTATTTCCTTAGGATGCATTTTAAAATACAACCATGGAACAAAGGATCCACATTTTCTGTTTTCATATCTCATTTTGAAGTGATTGAAAAGTGCCCTTTGGGATGGAGGAGTCAATGCCATGAGCATCACCTAGACTGGGACAGCCCTGCTGGCAGCCTATGAGACACTGCCGAGTTAACACGTGAAGTCCTCTTGTAACCAAACAAAACAGATTTGGCTGCCTGCTGCAACAAAAGTTATACTTGTGAGGCAGGTGCTGGTACAAAAAGAAAGGTTTGATTCAGGTGCCACACAACCTGAGAGAATGGTGGACTCCCTTCTCAAAGACCATCTCAATCTTCCTGGTCAACATTGAGCTTCTTACAGGGATAGAGAGGGGAGGGCTTTTTCTCCTATGCAATTGTCTTGCTAGCTTTTGGCACCCTTGGGGCCCTATCCATCTACCTTTCTAGCTTTCCCAGTGCGCTGGACCCTGTCCATTCATACTTTTAGCTTTTGCCACTGGGGTCCTGTCCATTCAGATTTCTAGCTTTTGGTGCACTCAGGCCCTATCCATTCACCTTTCTAGCTTTTGGCCCACTCAGGCCCTATCCATTCTTATTTCTAGCTCTCACAGCTCTCGGTGTAAGAGCCTCCCCCTGCTGCTGTCTTGGCCAATGGGGGAGACCCTCCGGCGCTCCTACCAACTGTCTCTGTAGCCCTCTGTCAGTGCAGCTCCCCATCCCTGACGCTTCTCCATCACTGAGGCTCCTCACCACTAGGGTATGACAGACAGGTGGGACCAGCCGGGCCTGGGTGTGGATCACCGCTTCACCTGTTATTACATGGCCTCTCTTCCCTTACAGTTGTTGCTATGACTGCTCACTGCATCCGTTCACAGTCCCACAGTGCCTTTACAGCCATCCACTGGACCTTAACCACGGCCCCAGGCCCGGGAGGGAGGTTATGTCAGCCCTGTTTTCCAGTTCCCATCTGGTGCTGACTGCCTCCTCCCCCAGCCCAGTGCAGTTCCTGGTGCCCCAGGGGAATGACGCAGAGTGGGGAAGTACCTGTTCTCTAAGACCCCAGAGAGGAGGCCTTGAGGAGAGGAGAGTCACGTTGATTTTGATGGCTGCAGCTGTGGCATTGCATCTACACCCCTCTCGTGCTTCCTGGGGAGAAAGGTAGGAAAGCAGTCACTTCCTAGCTCATTGGTCAAGCCATCAACCTTGTGTCCGTGTGAGCAGCTGGAGTGTTCTGCTTTTTAGCATCCCAGAAAGTGCTGTCACTTCAAACTGGCACCCCTAGAACATCTCTCCTGTGCTCTCACCAGAAAGAAAGTAACCCAGAAACACTGCATAGTATGTTTTCTGTTTTCCATTTGCAGATTTGCTTTGTTTTAGTCCCCCTGTCCCCGTCCCCATTCTACCACGCCAGCGCCCCCTTGCCCCCGTACCAAGCAAATAGAGATGAATTTGCTAAAAGTCAGAAAAGAAAACATGTTAAAGCTGCCCTGGTTTGCTTTCCACTGGCTTTCCTTCTTTCTTTCTGAAACTGGCGTATTGCACATGTTTATTACATTTTTTGTTTTCTCTGGTCAAGCCTAACTGTTCTCTTGTAATATGTCAGGTTTTTTATAGTAACAGAAATCCAGGGTGTAAAACCAGAAGTGAGCCCGCGTCTGAACCATGTGTAGAGGGCAAAGCACAGAGAAGTCCTAGAGCACAGTCTGGCTTTTGATAGGTGGCCTCTTTCATGTGGAAACAGTGTGGGCAAGTGTATTTGGAAGTGAACTTTGTTAAAGGCCCTGGAGTCCTACGGAGTATTTTCCTAGGACCTGGGAGCAGCCAGCCGGAGCTGAGAGGCTTCCACATGAAGCCCCTGTGGGCAGTAAGGGGTGTCTCTGGGGTGTTGGATCTCCTCCCACCTTGCATTGAGGTTGGAGCTGTTCCTTTCCTGGCCAGGCTGAGAGACTGTCTTACCAGGAGCCTTTTGCTGCAGAAGAAGCCAGCTGAGGAGACTGGCAGGCCATTCTACACACTAAGGGTGTCAGTACAAAGCATAGCTTGGCTCAAGCCATTTTTATTGTTGTGGAGTTTGTTTTGTTAAGTAATTATAAAGTGTTGTATACAGTCTGTTTTGTAAATTAAGAACCGAGAACAAAACTGTTTAGTACATACATATAACGAGAGCAACATTTGTGTTCTCCCTGTAACAAGTGAATGAAAAAGAAAAGCGAGGATTTGTCAGGGAAAACACACTGAGTGCGGGAGAAACAGACCCCACAGAGCAGCACTAGAGCTCTCAGGGAGGCAGCCCTGGCCTTGGGACAGCCTGGGCCACCTCCCGTTGGGCAGGGCCACCTGCTGGGTGATTCCTGACCTTCCTTGATTTTCAGGGCCTTTTGGAAAGGGGGGTGCGATTTACAGCTTTTATTCTATAATGTTGCTGGTGGCCCATTGGAGGGCATCCTGTCAGCCCCTGGCATTGAGGAGCACCCTCTGGGGTCCCTGTGCCTGTCACCACCCTTCAGGACCAACTCAGCTGACCCACTTGTCTGCTCCTGTCACGGACACTGCTCTGACCCAGAGCCACAGCTAAAGCTGAGAGGGGAGCAGAGGCCACAGGGCATTTGGGGAAGGAGGAACAGAGACCTTTCTTAGCTCCAGAGGCTGCAGTGGGGAGGGGGGATTCTGAAGGAGCTGTGAAATTGGGGCTTTCAAACCAGGGCAAATGGTTATTGACCTTAATAGATTGCACTGGCTCTGAGCAGGACCCATTTTCAATTAAGTTGCTAGTAAGGAGTCTAGGGTAGCAGGTGGTCTCCTGACCTCTTGAAATGAGCTAAACTTCAGTTAAAACTGCCATCAGTGCAGAAGCAATTTGGAAAGTGTGAGCTCACATGGGACTGTCGCTGTGGGGAAGTGTCCTGGAGCGGAACAGGAGCCCAAAGTCAGACTTGCCCTCGAAGGCAGGTGCTTTGGACTGGCCAGGGCCCTCCCCAGGTCTCTCTTCTCTCTGACTTCAAAGAATTCTAGTGAAAGTCAGCTGGTCACAGCCCCTCCCAGGGAGTTCTCACTTCTTGCTGACAATTTTGGTCATTATTTGGTAATCTTTGAGGGGAGAGAAGGAAGAATTTTCAGCTTAAAAAAACCAGACTGACAATATTCAGACCTGTGAACTTGCTTTATTTAAGACCCTGCACGTCACCAAGTTCCCAAACATTCAGCGTCTGGGAAGCATTTGAGAGTAGAATCAAGCCCTGGGTCTGCGTGGGATCCCTGGGGTCCCCTGGCCTCGCCTGCTGATGGAGAGAACATTTGCTTGGTGGCCCATAGCACTTATCCCTCTTAGCTCGTCTTTTTCTAGGCTCAGATTTTTAAAAACCACTATTCAGAATTTACCTTAAGTGTGTGAAGGTTCAGAATGAGCTACCCCAAGTGTGCCTCAGTGCTACGTGGGTTATTTTGAGCTAAAGGCACCTGGGGCCCCGTGGGCTCAAGAAAAACTTCTGTCCCCTACTCATCTTAACTATCTAGAGGCTTTTGAATTTCCTAACCGCCCATAAGAAGGGGCTTTCAGATAGAACCTCTCATGACCTGTCTGTATGGCAGGGCGGACTTCTAACTGCTACTGCCCCTCTGCTCTTCTCGCCACCCTGCAGTGACCTCCCTCCCCTCTGAAGCCCCAAGGGCCTCCCCTCATCCTTCGCTCAGAATGCCGTACGCACCTCATTTTCCCTCTGTCTCCGGAGCTCTTATATATGTAGGGTCTCTGACTTTCTCATTTATGTGAGGCTTCCGTGCATGTGAGAGTAAATTCGATTTTCCCTTTTCATTCTCTTTCTCCTTGATTCGATTATCCGTCTAGCCAAAAGAACCAGAGAAGGGAAAGGAGAATTTTTCCCCTTCCACGCAAGTGCATTGAATTCTATATGCTTCTCCTTGGTTTTACCTATTTTAATTCATTGTTTTAGATTCTTGTCTGTTTTTGAAATCCTTAAACTTACAAGATTAAATGTTGGACATTTAAATTCCAAAGGTGATATATTGTAAGAGTTGGCATTTCTCACTTAGGAGGTTACTTTATGAGGAAAAGTTAGGCCAACTCGTTCTGGTTGGCATTGCAAATCTGTGGGGGGGCGGGGGTTAGGAGGGGGTGAGGCACAGTAGCATGATACCCTCTCTTCCTCTTCCAGCCTCGCCCCAGGGAAACCAAGTCGATGTTTGTCGGTGCAATGCCACCCCACGTGGTGATGTCCTTCCGGCACTTGGTCTATGCAGTGGGCACCCGCCAGCTGGCTCCCTTAAGACATGGAGGAAGCCGCCCTCTGCACATGGCCCTGGCAGCCCACTCTGACAAGAGCGCCCCAGTGTTCACCCGAGCACTGGCCTTTGGGGACAGAGTTGCCCTCGTTGACCAGCATGGCCGCCACACATACAAGGACCTCTACTGCCGTAGCCTCCGCCTGTCGCGGGAGATCTGCAGGCTCCGTGAGTGTGTTGGCCAGGACCTCCGGGAGGAGAGGATCGCCTTTATGTGCTCCAACGACGTCTCCTACGTGGTTGCGCAGTGGGCCTCGTGGATGAGCGGTGGCATCGCCGTCCCTCTCTACAGGAAGCACCCCCAGGCCGACCTGGAGTACTTCATCCAGGACTCCCAGAGCTCTGTGGTCCTTGCTGGCCAGGAGTATGTGGAGCTCCTGAGTCCAGTGGTCAGGAAGCTAGGGGTCCCACTCCTGCCTCTCCCACCTGCCGTCTACAGTGGGGCAGCTGAGGAGCACAGGGAGGGGGAGGTGCCGGAGCGGGACTGGAGAGACCGGGGCGCCATGATCATCTATACCAGCGGGACCACAGGGAGGCCCAAGGGCGTCCTGAGCACCCATCACAACATCAGGGCTGCGGTGAGTGCTTGCATGGGCCACCACTGTTGGCAGGGGTCAATCATAGCCACAGTTACAGCATGGCCACTGGGGGGTGCTGTAGTGTTCATTTACTTTTCTAGAGGGCCATTCACCATCCTGCCAACCCCACCTGAAACATGCAGCAGTAAGGGGTCACGGTGCCATGTCACCAACAGTGCCACTAGGCCATGCAGGACATGCCTGTCAGAGGGCCTAGGGGATGCAGCACTCAAGTGCAGAGTGCGTTGCAGACGCGCTGAGGGGCTGCCCCAGGGCTGTGTGGCGTGGGAAGGACAGGTTATTTAGGACGTGATATTTAGGTGGTCTTCAGAGGTGAGCCATAAAGCACGTGTCAGGATGTGTGATCAGCACCTAATATGGGGCTTATCTGTGGAACCTGAAAGCAGGAACTCATGTGTGCCAGTGTCTTGGGTACTATTTTTATGTTCTGTAGCCTTAGTTACCATCTTTGCAAAACTCCCCAGCCATGTTATTTATCTGTAATTTATACCTTTCGCCCTTCCAAAAAACTATTCAATGTACAATGAAGACTGTTATACAGGAGCAATAAAATAAAACAGAAACCCAAACCACAATAGGAAGTCAACACCATTGAGTCTTAGGCTAACTCAGCCCCGTAAGTCAGTGGTAAACTGAATCCAGGCTGGCTGCAAGGGAGCACAATTGATATATGACTTTTACCTCCTAGAGGAGGCATACTTTTGATCTGGAGAGATGGTCTCTTGACTTGTATTTCTAAGAGGAGTGATAATGTCAAATGTGTTTGCACATAGCAGTCACTGGGGCATGCAGGACAGTGTGCTCAGCGGTGACTTCGGATGATTCAAATGGGCAAGTCTGACACTGCTTCTCACTAAAAGCTGAGGATATGCCCAGAACACCCAGCACTGGGCTCCCTCACGGCTGAGCTGAGATGAGGGTGGGGCTGGAAGCGGCAGAGAGCTCAGACAGGCCTCAGAGGTTGCACAGCTGGATACAGCACTGGCCTCTGGTGAGGCCTGAGGTGCCAGGGCCTGTCAGAGCTGAAATTGCACCTCTGATCACCGGGGAGGGAGCCACCAAGAGTGTTTGCACCTCTCACCTCCGGGAGGAAGCCATGGGATGTCACATTAAAGACCCATTCAAACTGACTAAAGCCCTCGACTGCGACTCTGTTCTCCAGCATAGGGGGAGCGGGTAGACCCTCAGACCTCATCCTTCCATCACCACTTCCTGTAGATGCCATTAGGGATGGGGAGAAGAAGAATGAGCCTTCCTCTTCCTCCTCCTCCTCTCAGCTGGGGAGGTCCCCTCTGTGTTCTTCCATCTGCCTGGTGGTTTCCTTCCCATCTGAGGCTGTGCTATTGTTCTGCAGGTGGTGGGGCTGGTCCACAAGTGGGCATGGACAAAAGACGATGTGATCCTTCATGTCCTACCACTGCACCATGTCCACGGTGTGGTCAACAAGCTGCTCTGTCCGCTGTGGGTGGGAGCCACCTGTGTGATGCTCCCGGAGTTCAGTGCCCAGCTGGTAAGTTAGAGATGAACTCTCAGCGTGGCCAGTTGTGCGTCCAAGGACCAGGCACCTTCCTCTGGTGTAGACATTGCCAGCAGTGCAAGTTTTCTGTTGTCATCGTAGCAGATGATCCCAATCTGAGGGCTTAAAACAATCCAAGTTTATTCTGTTACAGGCAGAGGTCCAAAATGAGTCTCATGGAGCCAAAATCAAGGGGTAGGCAGGGCGGGCTGATTCCACTGGGAGGCTCCAGAGGAGAACCTGTTTTTGTCTCTTCCGGTGTCTAGACACCATGGCCCTCTCCTTGTGGCTGTATCACTTCCATCTCTGCTTCTGTGGTTACCTGTCCCTGTGCCTCCCTCTCTTAAGGGCCCTGGGATCACACTGGGCCCACCCAGATATCCAGGGCAAGCTCCCTAGGGCCTAGTGCCTAGAGGGTCCGAGTGTTAGTGAGTGGATGGATAGTGAACGGTTATCGAGGTGATGCATGGGCTCCCAGGCCTCTTGATTCTCCACTGGCTCTGAGGACCCTGAGGACACACTGGTGAGTAGCAGGTCCGTACCCCTCTGTATTATTTAAATATCGTAGCAGGCTGGATCTGTGCAACAGGCATATGGAGACAAAGTCCCATAAATCACTTAGGGGAGAGGTTGTTTAATAAAGTTTTACTGTATCAACTCCTCTGAAAGCAGAGCATAAATAGATACAATGTAACATGATTGCCTACTTAGAATTTATTAGTAGTCCCTTAAAGTGATAAACTTCTGCAAAGCTCTGCCTTTGTACATGTTTATAAAGGCAGGACAGCAGGATCCAGCCCCTTGTGCTTGTGGCCTGTGACCATGGACAGTGTGATGCATGGATGGGCTCGTCCGTGTCGTTGGCTGTGAGAGGGTTCACATGGAAACATGGCAGAGAACCTCAGTCTTGGTGTGTGGAAGGCCCTACCTGCTGTCCTTGGTGTTCCACCCTCTGAAGAGGTCTTGGTGGTTTAAAGCTTGATGGAATTGACTTTGTTGAATATGTTCCTGTGTAGCTTAGGTGTTGTGAAAATGAGAATACACTTTGGATAAGTAAGCACTCAACAGAGAGAAAACCTACAGGGTTTTCATATCTGCCCCCAGAACTCCAGGTTTTGTGTATTCTTTGGCCTACTGGGCATTGTCCTGCCTCTCCACAGGCGCCCCACCTAGGGGCCTGGAAGTACATGGGTGCCTTAAACACCAAGCCTGCTGCACTCTGAACAGGGAGAGCTATTGTCTGTCATTAGGATGCTCCTTTCTCCTGTTGAGGTACTGGGGACAAGAGAGGCCACCAGGGAAGTTCACAAGGAGAGTCAAATCTTTATCTTTGAGCTTCTTGGCACTAACTTGGAATTTCTCAGAACTGTGCAGCCGAGCTAAACATTGAAACAAATTTCATGTGGCGGTTGATAAAGACTGCAACCCTGCCCTGGCTGGTGTAGCTTAGTGGATTGAGCACGGGCTGTGAACCAAAGGGTTGCCGGTTCAATTCCCAGTCAGGGCACATGCCTGGGTTGCAGGGTCCCTCATAAGGGGTGCTCAAGAGGCAATCACACACTGATGTTTGTCTCCCTCTCTCTCTCCTTCCCTTCCCCTCTCTCTAAAAATAAATAAATAAAATCTTTAAAAAAAACTCACACAGTTAACATGTTGTAAAAAAAAAAAGACTGCAACCCTAAGTTTCAGAATTTTATGAATTTAGAAATTTATGCTAGTAAAATCCTGCTTTCAGCATTATCAAATATTGGGGGGTTGTTTCAGCTTATTTTTAAGAAATTAGTGTAAACCTGTGGTATGGGGTGACTAGAAATCTGCAGTGGTGTTTAAGTTGTAGATCCCAGGGTCCTCAGGCCATCCTGCTGAACAAAATGTGTGCTAACAGTGGGGTGGCAGGCTGTCACATCCTGCGAGGCTGACTGATGAGGTGACAGTGACTCGGAGGACAGACGGGAAGATGGATGGGCGAACTGCCTGATTTCACCCCTGAGGAACAAAGTCTGGCTGTTGATGAGCTGTCCAGAGTCTCGATCGATTTCTTGTCTCAGCTGACTTCGCTCTGGCCGACTTCCTGGGGACCTGGCGGCAGGAGCGCTAAATCAGGGCAGGACCACAGGGCTGGTATGTGCTCCTCTGTTGGCCTCCTGGGTGCCTGCTCAAGGGCAGGGGCTCTGCCCTGCAGGCAGCTGGGGAACCACCAGTGCATTCTGTTGAGGCCAGCATTCCTGCCCATGACACCCTTTCCTGGGGTTAAACATGGTGCCCTGTCTGACTTGTGGCCCCAGACCAAGTTCATTCTGGGATCTGAGAAACTGGATCTTGTTTAAGTGGGTGGGTTGATGGGGTGGTGATTTCGGGCAATGTTTGTATCAGGTTCAGGCAGAGTTTGGGGGAGTGAAGCAAAGAACATTATGCCTTACTGGCCCATAGATCTGATCCACAGTGTGGGCTCACTGGGCAGGAGGTGCTCTCAGCCTGTCAAATCTGCTCCACAGTGTGCAGTCCCTGGTTAGGGGATGCTCACACCTCAGATCTGCTCCGCAGAGTGGGGGTCACTAGGGCAAGAGGCGCTCGCAGGCCTTAGGAGCCAGACAGGCCGCTGTTTTCCCATCTCCAGTCTTCCATTATGGAGTGCCCTTCCTTATTGACAGATTTTGGCCAAAGCAACTTAAAAACAGAACAAGAACCCCTTCCTGTGTGTGGTGAAGAATTACCAAGAACTAGGTGATGATTTCATCCATGGGGGTCATTGCTTTCAGCTGGTTAAGTGCTGCAGTTTCTCACCTGCAGTCAGTCCTTTCCCTGCTTTTGCTCAGCATGGCAGTGCTGCCAGTTAGGGTCTGCCAGAGCAGGGTTTCCAGTCCTGGCTGCAC
Organism: Glossophaga mutica; assembly: GCA_039655065.1. Lineage (NCBI taxonomy): Eukaryota > Metazoa > Chordata > Mammalia > Chiroptera > Phyllostomidae > Glossophaga > Glossophaga mutica. The sequence goes on from CM077315.1 coordinate 31,949,408, forward strand.
AGCAGGGTCACACTGAGGAGATGGTGGGTAAAAGAAGTGCCTGCACCCCTCACATCCAGTGTCTGGCAGGACCCCGACTACCTGCAGCTCAACTTGGGAACTGCTATTCGGTCTTGCTCTGACAGTTTACATCAGAGCAGATAGGAGCATTTTCACTAGTGAAATGTGGGGCCCAGAGAGGGAGCCCCCAGAGCTGTGATTTTTAAGTTATTGATGTGTTGGAACAACCTGGAGGAGGAATGCTGCTGATTTAAATACCCGCTTCAGCACAGCAGCTGCCGTCTTTGCTGATTTGCATGACTCAGAATGGCGAGGCCTTCCCAGCTGCATGCAAGTCTTGGGTGGATACCTCTGTGCCAGGGTTAGATGTCTCCATTGATGACCGCAGGACCAGTTAGCATCCTTCATTTGGCTCACTGTGCTCCATTCTTCCTTTAGCCCCCTGTGGGAAGCCTGGGTGGGACCCCATGTGTGTGGCTGGTGGAGGAGGCCTGGCCAGGACCACAGGCCAGAGTGGACAGAGGGCCCACAAGGCCTGTCCTCCCTCTTCTCATGCCAGAGCATGTGCCTTACCTGGGACATGAGCAGTTTAATTCTTTGCCATTTTGTACCATCTTGTCCAAGTGCTCATGGTAACAGGTGAGCCTTTGGTAAGTGGAATAAGGACCAGGCTCAGGTGAAGTTGTTGCCAGGACTTGGTGGTGGCAGAGTCTGCGCCCAGCTCAGCCACACTAAACAGCCCAGCTGCTCACCTCTAAGAGCCGCGATGGGCAAGAAGAAGATAGGAGCCCCGAGGATGCTCCTCCCCAACTAGATCAGGATATTGACCTCTCAGGAAGCCTGAGTGGTGTCTGGTGTGTCCACTTGGCCGTGCTCCTCCCAGGACCCATGTAAGCCAGTGAGAAGTACAATAGGATGCCACACAGAGTTTCCAGCAAATCTGCATTTCAGAGCTTGCAAGGGACCTGAGGGATTTAGTCCAGATTAATACCATGTTGTGAGAATACAGAGCTAAAGGGCTTTGTCAAGGTCATAGCTGCTCCTCGGGCAGTGAGGGCAGCCTGTCAGTGGCTTTGCTAAGGCCTGGATTTCCAGCACTCTTTCTCACAGCTGGACTGCTGCTTCGTGTGCAGTGATTCTGAGCCATTAGGTTTTATGGCCTCTCTACTCCGCACAGGAAGAAGTGTGATTGTAGGAAAGGGTACTCCATGACCACTTTTAAAAAAAAATCTCCACTTCTCACTTCCATACACACTGATTTCCTATCTGCTCAGCAATGGAGAAATGGGGGTGGTGCTAACATAAGTGAGCTCCCCAGTCGTTCCACATGCAGATTGCTTTGACATGACTTGTTGGTATTTTTCTCGTGAGGAATGTGAACTCACTTCTTTGCCTGTAAAGAATTATAGAATATGAGTTTTAAGGACCCTTAGAGGCATAACCCAATCTAACCCCTTTTTCATTGCAATCTTAAAACTTTTTAATTATATAATGTTTCAGACATCTATAAGAAAAATGAATATCCATATGTCATTGCCTAGCTTCAACGATTAATTCAGAGCTGTTCTTGTTTCATCTAGAAACATCTTTTCCTAGCTGATGGTCATTTTCAAACAAATCCCAGACAGCATATCATTTTAGCGTCTCTAAGAAGTAGGAACACTTTTTTCTTAGAGCTGACAACGTGATGGGGTAATGTGCAGGAGTCCCGTAATGTCACCTATGACCGTCAACCCTAACCCCGTCCATCATTGACCCTCGTTTTTTTCAGTTTGTCAGAATTAGATCTAAATAATTCCTGCCTTGAGCCTGGTTGATATATGATGCTTCTGTTGCTTCACATGCAGGTTTCCCCTGGTCTTTTCCATGCATTTTCTTCTTTGCCTAAAAAGTCAGGCCGTGTGTCCTACAGACTTCCCACTGTCTGGTTCTGCGGGGTGCATCCCCGTGGTGTCACTTCACATGCATTTTCTGAAAATTGGGTTTGATCTGAAGGCATGGTAAGATTTGGGGGCTTCGTTTCATTTTGTTTTGCGAGGCGGTATTTGTGTTCCTGCAGCAGGGACACATTTGCCTCGTCGTCTCTTGTGCTGTGGTATCATCACTGACTGATGCCTAGTACCTAGAGCCATCAACTCACTGGGGATTGTAACACTGGGACTTTTGTCATGGCTTCTTTTATTTTAATTGAGATGTGATTTACATGAATAAGTGTATGCAAATCACATACACAGCTGATGCATCTACATCTATGTATATGTCTGGGTAGCAGTCACCACCCAGATAGAGATAGAGAACATGCACATCATCCCAGAATGTTCTCTCAGGCTCTTCCTCATCAGCACTCCTCACCTCCACACGTGCAGAGGTAACAGTAGTCTGGCTTCTGTCACCATGGGTTACTTTCACATGTTCTTCATGTGAATGGACTCAATAGTGTGCACTCCTCTGCGCATTTTAGTTCATCATACTACTTTAAGGCTTTTTTTCTCATGTTACATCAGTTGTAATTTGTTCTCTTTGATATTGCTGTGCTGTACGAAAGGCCACAGTTTATCCATTCAGCTATTGAAGGACCTTGGATTGTTTCCAGCTTGGAGATGTTATGAATAAAGCTGCTGTAAACACTCTCACAGATCTTTCTTTGGACATTTGTCTTGGACCTATGCCTGCTGTACTAGATACCAGCTGGCTGGGTGTATATTTAGTTTTGGTTGAACAGCCAAAGGATTCTCCGAAGTAGCTGCATGGTTTATTACTCCCACAAGCAGAGGGGAGTGCTCCAGGTAGCCGCATCCTACCCACAGGTAGTTTTGTCAGTTTTAGCCACTCAGGTGGGTGTGTTTTCATTTCCTTTTATTGAGGTATAGTGCACATACAGTGAGACACACAGATCTAAGTGTGTGCGTTAGCATGTTATAATGAATACATCTGTGTAATACACACCCAGGTTGGGATATAAGACATTCCCACACCCCAAAAGTTCTCTCACAACTCCTTCCAGTACTCCTCCTACTAGAGGAAGCCACCTCTTCTGTTTTTTGTTTTTAAAGATTTTATTTATTTATTTTTAGAGAGATGGGGGAGGGAGGGAAAAAGAGAGGGAGACAAAGAGAAACATCAATGTACGAGAGATACGTTGCCTCTCATGCGTCCCCAACTGGGGACCTGGCCTACAACCCAGGCATGTGCCCTGACTGAGAATCGAACCAGCGGCCCTTTGGTTTGCGGCCTGGAGCTCAATCCACTGAGCCATACCAGCCAGGCAACCGCTTCTGATTTTTATTGCTGTAAGTTAGTTTACCTGCTCTTGAACTTAACACACATATATATAATAGAAATACAGCGTTTGTACTCTGTCTCACTTCTTTCGCTGAGCGTATTTTTGAGATTTACCCATGCTGCCTGTGTTGGCAGCTAGTTCCTTTTACCATCAAGTTCCCACTGTTGTTCATCCATTCTCCTGTTGATGGACATTTGAGTTGTTTACGTTTTTGGCTTTATGAATAGAGCTGCTAGGAACATTCTCATGTAAGCCTTTTTGCAGATGTTTGTTTTCATTTCTTTTGGGTAAATACCCAGGGGTAGAATCACTGGGTCACAGAGTCGTGTGTGTAACTTCATAAGAAACTACCGAACCATTTGCAGAGCGGCGGTGCATTCTGTGCTCCTGGCAGCAGTGTGAGAGCGTCAGTGTGAGAGCGTCAGTGTGAGAGCGTCAGCGCTCCGTACCTTTGCCAGTACGGGGCAGTGTCGGGCTTTTTAAATTTCAGTCATCCTACTGGGTGCGTAATGCTGCCTCATTGTCATTAAAATGTGCATTTCTCTGATGACTAATGTTGTTGAGCGTTTTCCATATAGTTATTGGTCGTTCGAAGATTTTCTAATATGAAATGCCTCTTCAAGTCTTTTATCCATTCATTCATTGGGTTGTATTTCCTTTTATTATTAATCTGTAAGTGTTCTTTACATATTTTGAATGAAAAAAAAGAAAAGGTCAGAAGTAGGTTTTGAGAATTTTCGCCCCACTCTCTGTCTTGTTGTTTCTCTTTTTTAATAGTCTTTTGACAAAGAGAAGTTTTAATCTTGGTAAATCTAACTGGAGAGTGGTAATGGTGGGCATCTTTGACCTCTTAGTCTTGGGGGAAGCAGTGTGCTTTCCTGTGACGTCTGATGTTAGCTGTGGTATTTTGTAGATACTGAGTGTTAGTGTGTTTTTATTGTGGTGTGGGTTGAATAGTATTACATCATTTTTCTTATCTGTGGTGATGCTCATATAGTTTTCCCCCTTTATTTATTTATTCTCCCCTTTATTCTGTTGATGTGGTTAGTCACACTAGTTAAAGTTTTTATAATTTCTAATTTCCTGATCTTGTGATCCTTCAATAAACCTTCTTTGTTATGCTGTGTTATTCTTTTTATAGATTGCTGGGCTTGATTTGCTAATCTTTTTATGGGCTTTGCATCTGTGTTTGGGAGGAACGTAGGTCTGCAGCTTTCTTGTGGTGCCCTTGCTAGGCTTCTGTACGGGTGTGCTCCCTTCCGAGAGGGGTTCGGCTGCGCTTCTCTCTTCTGTCTCTGGGGGCGTCTCCGTGAAGCTGAAGCTACTCTTCCACAGGTGTTCGGTGGAATTTGCCCGTGAAGACATCTAGACTTTTCCAGGAAGGTTTTAAATTAAGGAGTCAGTTTCTTTAATAGATATAATACTTCTGTTATTTTATTCTTTTGTTTCCTGTATCACTTATGATTAGTTTTTGTTTTAAAGGAGATTGTTTATTTTGTCAAAATTGTCAAATTTATTTGCATATAGTAGTTCATAATTCCTCTCATCTTTTTAATGTCTTTAGGATTTGTAGTGATGTCTCCTTTAAGTGTCTGATATTATAGTTTATGTTGTCATTCTTTTCTTGATCATTCTTTTTTTTTTTTTTTTTCTTTTTTTAGATTTTATTTATTTATCTTTAGAGGGGAAGGGAAGGAGAGAGGGAGAGAAACATCAATGTGCGGTTGCCTCTTGTATGTCCCCTGACGGGAACCGGCTTGGCAACCCAAGCATGTGCCCTGACTGGGAATCAAACCGCGATCTTTCGGTTCGCAGGCCTGCGCTCAATCCACTGAGCTACACCAGCCAGGACTCTTGATCATTCTTGTTTTAGAGGTTTATCAATTTTATTAATCTTTTCAAAGAACCAACTTTGTTGATTTTTCCCTAATGTACCTCTGCTTTCTATTCCATTAATTTCTTTATTATTTCCTTTCTTTAGCTTCATGATACATTGCCATTATTACTGCTTTAAACAGTCATGAGTCCTTTAATTTTTTTTTTTAAATAACCCATGTACTTCTTTCCCTGGTGCTGTTCACTTGTTCCCTCAGGTCTGTGCTTCCTCTCAGGTCATTTCCCTTCAGCAAAAAGAACTTCTTTTGCTAGTTCTTACAGTGCAGCTCTACTGATGACAGATTCTCTCAGCTTGTTTCACTGAAAATGTGCTTGTTGCATTTTTCCTTTTTGGAAGATGTAGTTTTCCAGATGTAATTCACCCACCATAGAATTCGCCTATAGTGAATGATTTAAAGGGTTATGCAACCATTACCTCAATTCCTGTCCCACACCCAGCCCCTGGCAGCCACTGGCACCTTTAGTCTCTGTAGATTTTCCTCTTCTGGACCTTGCATATAAATGCAATCCTGTACTACGTAGTCTTTTGTGTCTGCTTCTTTCATTCTGCAAAACATCTTCAAGTTTCACCCATATTGTGCTGTGTATCAGTAGTCTGTCCTGCTGCTCCCGGAGAGTGTCCCATGTACAGCTGTCCCAGACTCTGTCCACCCATGCACCATTCGATGGGCATTTGGATCACTTCCGGGTTTTGTTTATTAAAAATATTGCTGTTGTGAACACTTGCATACAAATCCTTGTGTGGACATGTTTTCGTTTACTTTACATAGATGCGTGGGAATAGAATTACTGGGCTGTATAGTAATGTTTAATGTTTTAAGAAACTGCCAAACTGTTTCCCAAAATGCTGTACTGTTCATGTTCTCGCCAGCAGTGTATGAACAGTGCATTTTCTCCACGTCCTCACCAACACTTGTTTATTGTTTTTTTAATTATTATTATAGAGGATATAAAGTACCTCATTGTGGTTTTCATTTGCATTTCCCCAATGACTAATGATGTTGAGCATTTTCTCACAGTCTTATTTAGATCCATAGATCTTTTTTGGTGAACTGTTTATTCAGATCTTTGGCCCACTTATTTGTTTATTCTTACCCAAGGGCATGTTTTTTCATTGCTTTTAGAGAGAGAGGAAGGGATAGAGAAAAACATTGATGTGAGAGAGAAACATTGATTGGTTGCCTTCCATATGTGCCCAGACCAGGGATTGTACACACCCAGACCAGGGACTGTACACACCAGACCAGGGATTGTACACACCAGACCAGGGATCAAACCCGAAACCTGGGTATATGCCCTGACTGGGAATCGAACCCACAACCCTTGGGTCACGGGAAAACTCCCCAACCAAATGAGCCACACTGGCCAGGGCTGGTTATTTGTCTGGTTATTATGAGCTGTAAGGGTTCTTTACAGATTCTGGACACAAGTTCTTTGTTAGATACATGGTTTTCAAGTATTTTCTTGTCTGGCTTGTCCTTTCATTTTTTTAATGGTATCTTTTGAAACATATGTTTTTAAATTTGATGAAATCTATTTTATCAATTTTTAAGTTTCATAGACCATGCTTTTGGTATCATGTCTAAGAAAACATTGCCTAACCAAAGGTTATATAAATTTTCTCCTGTGTTTTTTCCCAGAAGTTTTATAGCTTTTAGCGTAGACATTTAGGTCTCTGATCCACTTCGGGTCAATTTTTGTGTATGGGGAGGTAAGGGTCTAAAATTCATCTTTTTGCCTATGTATTTCAGTAATCTCAGCAGTTAGTTGAAAAGATTATTCTTTCTCCCATTGAAGTGACTTGGCTCCTTTGTGAAAAATCAATTGGCCATCAATGTATTGCTTAATTTCTGGACATCTATCTGTTCTACTGATCTTTGTGTCCAGCCATACTCTAGCACCACACTGCATTGATCATTGTTGCTTTGGAGTAAGTTTTGGAGTGGGAAGTATGAGTCCTCCACCCTTGTTCTTCCTTTCCACGTTTAACTCCTCTGGGTCCTTTGCCATTCCATGCAAATTGTAGAGTCGGCTTGTCAATTTCTGCAAAGCAGCTTGCTGGACCTTTGGGGAGGAACGCCTTGGAAGTCTAGCTCAGTTTAGGGAGAATTGCCACCTTAACAATATTGAGTCTTTCATTCCATAGACACAGAGTATCTCTCCATTCATTTAGCTCTTCCTCCTCCTCTAGGACTATAGTTACAGTATGTTACAGTGTTTCATGCTGTCCCACACATGGCTCACACTCTATTCTTTTTTTCTTTTCTTTCTTGTCTATTCTTCAGTTTAGACTCCTGTTTTCATTGACTAGTGTTACACTTCTTCATTTTTTTAAATCCTCACTGAAGGACATGTTTATTGATTTTAGAGACAGAGGAAGTGGGGGGGATAGAAATATAGATGTGAGACAGAAACATCAATTGGTTGCCTCCCGTATATGCCTCAACTGGGGATCAAACCCACAACCTAGGTATGTGACTGGGAATCAAACCCACAAACTTTTGGTGAACAGAACAACGTTCCAACCAACCGAGCCACACTGACCAGGGCATGTTTCACTTCTTTTTCTGCTGCATCTCGTCAGTGAATTCTTGATTTCAGATACTATGTTTTTCAGTATTGTAAAGGTTCTTTTTTGCACTTCTACTTCTGTGGTGAAATCCTTGATTATCCCTCATTTTGTTCATTTTTCCTTCTAAATTCCTTAGCCTACTTATTGTAATTATTTTAAATTCCTTGGCAGATAATTCCAACATCTAGATCTTCTGGAGGGTCTTCTTCTGTTGACCCCTAATCATGGGTAATGTTTTTCTGTTTCCTTATATGCTTTGTAATCTGGGCATAGAGGGATGCCAGTCATTGTCTTTAAAAGAATATTATTTTGCCCTGGCTGCTGTGGCTCAGTGGATTGAGCCGCTGGCCTGTGAATCAAAGTGTCGCTGGTTTGATTCCAGCTTGATTGAGTGTCGCTGGCCTAGGGCACATGCCTGAGTTGTGGGCCAGGTCCCCAGTAGGGGGACCCAGGTCCTTTGGGTGCGCGAGAGGCAATCACACATTGATGTTTCGCTCCCTCTCTTTCTCCCTCCCTTCCCCTCTGTCTAAATAAATAAAATATTTTTTTAAAGTATTATTTTTCCCCCAGAGAATTGTCCCTTTCCTCTGTCTAGCAGCTGAGGTGGAGAGCTAAGTACTGCCCTCCAGTTAGGAACTGGGATGGTTGGGGCTGGGCTGCAGCATCAGTTTCCGTTTATCCCAAGTTTCATGCCTCAGGGACGAGCTCTGTCTGCATTCAGTGTCCCGGGCTCCCTCCCAGCCCCTTAAGCTCTCTGTTCTCCATCCTGACTGTGGGCTCACATGGATGCTGCGTAGAGAGAACTGTAGAATGAGCATAGCAGGCCAGCTTTTCTTGAAGATTAGGGGTAACACACAAGCACTTCACCTGGTAAGAAACTTGAAGCATCTTTATATTAAAACAAATATTTGTTACAGATTAAAATACAGAATTCACTTGACTTATGCAATAAAACAGATGTCATTCTTTTAACATCTGCCACGTGCCTGTCTGTGCCAGGCGCTGTGCTGATTCTCAAACTCACCAGTGGCCACTTGGAGGACTCTGAGGGGCCACATATCCCCCGATGGCAAACCTGAGGCTGGACCTTGTCTTTCTCTGCACTTCTCTCTCAGCCATCTCCCTCCTGACAGGTCACTCTGAAAGCCAGACATGAGTGTCCTCAGCACAGGGTGGTTTCTGTGGGAATGGCCTGAGACCGCATCACCCTGTAAAAGTGAGTTGCCCTTTTCGGTGGGAGCTGCTGGCAGACCCTTTAATGCTTCAGAAAAGGAGGGTCCTCTGTTAAAAGCACTGTTCCTGGAACTGGAGGCATCCATACACGTGTGTGTGTTTTCTAATCTTTTTGCTATGTACTTCCTTTCTTTTTCTTTAGGTTTGGGAAAAGTTCTTAAGTTCTGAGACTCCACGGATTAATGTGTTTATGGCAGTGCCTACAATATACTCCAAGTTGCTGGATTATTACGACAAGCATTTTACCCAGCCTCATGTCCAGGATTTTGTGCGTGCAGTTTGTGAAGAAAAGATCAGGTAAATGAAAACATTTCGTTTCTCATCCAGAAAGACTTGAAGATCAGCAAATATAACTTATTTCTAATAAATTGGTTCCGCTAGTTGTAGGAAGCAGTGTTTTCCATTGCCTTTAGAATATACATTTACATATTTATATCTACATTCTCTACATATCTGTGTGTATTCTATATCAGTATCTCTGTCCTATCGTCCTGTAGATCTATCTGCATGCATATCTCTATCTGTATTCTGTCTTCCTCTGTCTGTCTGTCTTTGTCTGACTGTCTTGTGGCAGAGTTTGAAAGATGAGGGTGAGGCCAGTGAACTGACCGTCTTGCTCCCATCCTTTCTGACCCCACATTTACATATCCCCCCACCTTCTGCTATATCGTTTCTGTCTACCAGTCTGTGGCTCTTGGAGCCCTCGCTGCCGGGGGCCCCATCACACCTCTCCTAACAGCAGTGCACCTCGTCTTTTGGGCCCTCAGTGGCGTGAAGTGTGCTCTGTACCCTGTTAGGGACCTGTAGTCATGGCAGGCTCCTCTCCCTGTGATACTAAAGTGTGGCCCACTTCGAGTGCACGCCTCAGTGGGCAGCGTGGTGAGTTTTCACAGGCCCAATAGACACATGTCGCCAGAGAGACATGGCAAGCTATGTCTGTGGCAAGCACAGCCTTTCAACGCTGCACTGAGTGAGCTGCTAGACAGATGTGAATTTAAAATTCCAGTGTATTTGTATGTGTGTTTCCGTGACCTGTGAGCTGCTCCGCGAATCTGATTCCTAGTCCTTAAGAACACAGGAAGGGCACCTTTGTTCCCCTAAGAGCATTCTGGATTAACTAAGACAAATATTTGATATTGTTACGATTTTGCTCCCACCATTCCTTTGCTCCTCTTCTGTAAAGACATTTTGGTGGAACTGCAGCTCTCGTCTGGTGTTACCTGCTACCCATCACCTGATGGCTCACCCTCTCCCCAGCCACCGTGGGGTTGGGCAGCTGTTGATGGAGGCGTCCCGTGCTCCGCCACCAGCGCAAAAGCGGGATTAGGAGCACGTTCCACCCAACCCTACAGAACCCAGGGCAGGAGAGATATCAGAGAGAGAGAAGAAACCAGGGGGGTTTCCGGGCAACAGAGATCCCGAGACCGCCCCTGTTTTAGCTTGTGGTGGGTGAGTCCTTCTGAGGAAACGCAGCAGTTGTTTTCTCCTCTAGTTCGAACTAGAGCCAAAGCCTCTTTCTGCGCATAGTGCTTCAGTGACATGCTGTAGACCAGAGTATTCAGGAGCTCACAGGTGTTATAGAAATGTCATTGTCACCACCATGAGCCCTTTAGCACAAGACAGTGTGAAGGACCTCTGCGTGCATCCCTCAGCTATGAACTGTCTCCTCTCATCTGCCGCTCTTACCTCTCACACCTGGCAGCATTTTACCCATAGTCTAAATTTTATAGGAATCATCTTATTATTACTGTTATTTAGGATTGTTTGTGAACAGCATATTGTTTGCAAAGAGTGCCACCAAAAACCCTAAAATTATTTTTTTCTTTTACCTTGATTACTCATTCCTTTTGAAGATCTATTTACATTCCAAAGTATACCCAAGTTCTTTTCAAAGAACAAAGTTAATTGTTAGCCCCCAACTATGGTTTTTTTAAAATCATGAATTTTCAAATAATGATGTTTATTGGACTGAAGATTGTTGTTATCTCAGAAGCTAAGGCTGCCTCTGGTTTGCCGGGTAGGTTGATGGTTTCAGGATCCGCTGCCCTGCCCCTGCCTGTGCTAGAAAGGTGGAAGAAGGTCACAGGCCACACTCTGCTGGAGAGGTACGGGATGACGGAGATCGGCATGGCCCTGTCCAACCCCCTGACCACAGAAGCTCGCATGCCAGGTACACACAGTGCCTTGGGGTCGCTGGCCAAGTGGCCATAGCCTGTTCCTTCTGAGCACTCGCTTTCTCCCAACCGGCCAGTTAGGGGCAGTACAGAAAGGTGTTCCTTATACGAGGGTCTTTTCCAGGTTACCTGGGGGACAGGTGGGAATACTGTGAACCACCAGAACCCACGTGCTCATCAGAGTACCTCCCAGAGTGGGGCGCTGCTTATGTCCAGACCAAGTTGGCTGCTGGTAGGAGCCTCCTGTCCAGGTGCCCTGAGCCACACAAAGCCAGTGGTGGCAGGAGACGTGACAGGTGTGTGGGGAAGGGGTGAGAGAATCCACCACCTCTTAGTGACCTGTGCGCATCTGGAGGACGCACTGCTCTAGGCAGAGATTCTTGCTTTTTGGTCTTATCCAGCCTTCTCTAAGGTGTCCCACTCTGACCTTCATTTAAGTAGATCTCTACATCCTGGGTCCTTAACAGGGGATCTTCAGACGGAGCCCAAGGCCTGAGATGGGGGCATGCTCTGTTCTGTTCTTGGTCCTCTGTTTGTCCTCAGGAGAGGTCACCTCCAGTGTGTCCCGCACGTACTGGTATCTCCTTAGACGTAAAAGTAGAACAACCCTGCATCTGTAATGACGTCAGCACATCCGATCATTCTCGTACACACAGTGAAGTTCACCTCTCATGCCCTGCTCTGTGAGCAGTCATGGCGCTGCTATCTCCCTCAAGACCCAGAAGGCTTCCATCACCTGGAAACCTCTCCCTTTTTGTGTGGTCAGCATCTCCCCACCCCGGGGCCAGGCAGGCACTTTCCTGTTTTCACCTCCTATAATTGTGCTCTTTCTAGAACGGCATATGACTAAATCCTACAGGACGTGGCTGTTTGGGTCTGTCTTTTCGCACCAAGCAGGATGTGTCTGCGACATGTCTGTGTCATCACATGCCCCTTTCCATTGCCATGTAGGACTCATCGTGTGGACAAGTCACTGTTTATTAACCTGTTCACCAGCTGAAAGATGTTGGGTTATGTCTAGGTCTGGGCAGTGACCAGCAAAGCTGTTGTAGATGTGGGGATTTAGGTTTTTGTGTGAGTGTCTGTCTTTATTTCTCATGAGTAAACATCTTGCGGTGGGATTGTTGGGTCCAAAAATAGACCTGTGCTCCATTTTATAAGAAGCTGCCAAACTGTCTCCAGAACAGCCCCTGATACAGAGGTGACCTTACCCACTGACAGATCAGGGGACTGAGGCTTTGAGAAATCATGTAACCTACCCAAGGCCATGGAGTGGGTACATGAGCCAGCAGACGTTCACACCATTAGACAGGGATGCTCACTTTGCTGCAGCACAGTGGCACGGCACACAGCCCAGTTTGAAGGAAGAGAGAGGGGGCAAAAAAATGGACAGGAGACCTCCTGGGCCTTAACTACACGAGCAAACACAAGGCCAAGAAGCCAAGACCAGGAGGTGGGAGAGAGGAGAGAGCAAGCAAAGGGCAGTGTGGGGACCATCTGCGGGAAGGAGACTCAGGGACTGTGCAGGCAGGTGTAAGAGTGCAGATCGGTGGTCCAGAGGCCCTGCTGGAGGCTCACGCTCAGGTGGCAGAGGGACCAGGAAAGCAGCTGCTCTGGATGTAGGTAACCAAGAGGGTCCCCCACTGACTTGGCCTCCAGTTCCCTAGGAAAAGGCCTTGAAACCCAAGGTTTGCTGGGCAGAAGTTTCTGAATCTTAAATTATGGCTACGGCTCTTACTTGGGTTGCAAAGACAGTGTGTGACATCAGAACGGGGACTGGCTGTAGTCTCTCTTCTCTACACTGGAATCAAATATCTGTGATTGTTTTCTTGTCTATAAAACAAGCCTCTAACTGTTGAGTCCAGTGCTAGTGTCTTGGTTTGCAAAAAAGTAAATAAAGTTACCCTCAACCTTAAATTCAAGTGCTACATGAAAATCCTTAAAATATCATCTCTGAGCATCATTTCTGAAGAAATCCGGTGGAGGAAGTTTTCTTGGAGCCCTTTTAGGTCTTCTCTGTGCACTGCAACTCCAGGGCTAGTACTCATTCCAGCTGGAGGCCGTGAACTTGTGTTGGAGTCCTGGCCTGTGTCCCCTTCATACTTGGGACACAGCCGTGCCTCCTCTCCTGGCTTTCCCACGCTTCCCAGTGCGGGGTTCATTTCTGGAGGGCCCTTCCTTTCTGCTGCCTTCACAGCTTCTGAACATTGCTCCATCTGAATGACCACCAGGATATTTAAAGGTGCTCGAAACCTGATGGGGGCACAGGAGGGCAAGGTCAGCCTTCAAGTAGGGACATGCTGCACAAGGGTGAATGTTTGCCATGTGTTAAGCTCTGGGTCAGATCCGATCGTTCATTCCCTATGTCCCATGCGGTTATCATGAAGGAAGATGAATAATTCATGGCTAAGTGCTGCTGGGGCTAATGATGCTCTAATTGGAGGTTGAGATCAGAGGCGCTAATGGCTCCTTCAGTGGGGCTCCATGGCGCGTTGACAGGAGCTCCTGGACCTTATCAGCCTCTTTCCATTCTCTCGGGACCAGCTGCAGAGCAGCCTCTCGCCCCAGATGCTGGACCGAGCTGCAGGCCAATTAGAGTTATCTAGGAAGAGCAGACAACTGTTTTAAAGAGAGATGGAAGAATGACACGCCAATGACTGGCCAGCACTGCTGCCCAGATGGATGTGTGGAGGACAGCGCTGTCCGCGTGGTCTTAGGAGGGGCACTGATGCTAGAACGGTGGCCACTGCCCGGTTGATCCTACCGTGCCAGGGCTTGCTCAGGCGTGGGGTGGGATGTTTCCGGAGCTCCAGGGCTGTCCCACCCCTGCCTTCAGTCTCTTCTCTGTGTGGACCTCACTTTCACCTGTCAGCAGGGCTGTGAGAGCTTAACTCTGCTGTTGTGTTTGTGATGCCATGGGTAATTAAGGGTCTGTCCGCACTTTCATTGTAGATCTTAACAGTTTGTAGCTTTCACTGACAGGGAGAGAACGCCTTACCGAACAGAGCAGAGAGGACAGGAAGAGTGTGTGTGGTGAGGGGCAGTTTCTTGCTTCAAAAAAAAATATTCAAAGGAGAAACATGTGGATTGACAGGTGGCAGGTAGAGGGTGGGGGTGGAGAGGCTGGCCCTTTTTTGCATTTGAGGAGGAATACTGTAGGTCCCTGTTCTGATAAGAACTCTATAATATTTGGTCTCTGTTCCCATTCCTGGCACAGAGCCTAAAACCCTTAAATTTCTTAGGACATAAATGTCTTTTGTTATTTATAGCAAGCCTCTTTCAATCATATCTGAGTTTGTGTTAATAGTACTTTTGGAAAACTCCTAAGGGTGGGAGCTCATTGCCAGGGGAACTAACCAGGTGATTGGAGGTTGGAATTCAGTCCCACCCTGACCACACCTAGGAGGGGTGAGGGGTTGAGGTTGAGCTGGCTACTGTAGGTGGTCAGGCATGGCATGGGGTGGCCACATGCCTCCCCTGCGCTGAGGCCTCCTGGGCAGACCCAGGAAGACACCCTGTCCACACACCTCTCTGCTTCCTTTCTTCTGGGGAGGTGAGCTCAGGGCTCACGCTTGAGCAGGCGGTGGCATCTGAGAGTGCTCGGTCAAACCTGAGCACACATCACAGTGCTGCTAAGACGGGCTCCTCAGAAGGAAGGGAACAAGGAGCAGGCTTTTATTTCTAAGTAAGATGGTTGGTCCTGCTTTAGATTCTGTACTTAAGTTGATGAAGTGCCTCCTGATGAAATAATCACATTCTGCCTGATTACTTACGGTATGTTTATGGAACTCTTTAGTTCTGGCAGGTACTTGAAGAAATCATATCTGACCAGTCTCAGAGGGTAATCAATCAGTTTCTAGTATTTGATGTTTTCTTATTATTCAGGCTAATCACTCTGCTCAGCACTGCATCACCCTTGTTCAAGCAGCAAGAAACATCTTTACTGATACAGATTTCGAGAGCATTGTCAGCTCCGCAGGGCCTACGGCGTGCCGGGGCACTGGGTCGGGGTGGCCTGTCCGAGTGTCCTCCCTCCTGCATGGCCTCAGCCCTGCCTCTCACACACAGCCTTTCTCTTCTGCACATTATCTGCCCAATTTCTCTCTTGAACCCTTTGTTCTGTGTCTTTTACACACACACACACACACACACACACTCACACACACTCACACTTACCGTAAATTATGACCACACTCTAGTCACTAAGGGCTAAAACCAAGGTCAGCCTAGTGAAGTTTGACCATAAAACACGAGCAATTGGGAGCATCTGGAGACCTGGCCTGGTGTCCAAGCTGTCAGGGCTGTGGCCCTGGCTGGTCGCTCTGCCAGCGTGTCCGTCAGTCCTCCTCGGACTGTGAGGTCTAGGGAGGAGCAGTGTAAATGATAGAAGTTAAGCTTGTCACTGAAAGGGGAGATCAACAAAGAAAGGGATTATTTAATTTAGAAAAGGTAATGACCTTGAGGTCAACTGGAAATCAAATTTAGAGTGTGCAGAATGGCAGCTGGCCTTGACTGTACCCCAGGGTCAGGCTGAGCCGTCAGCAGTAGCATAGCTTGTGAGGTCAGGGGGCTGGGCTTGGATCCACCTCCACATTCACAAATTCATCCTTATCTTTGGTCCCCAGGTCTTATCTTCTCACTGGAGATGAAATGCCCCTGCTTCCAGGCTCTCTTGAGTCTTGAGTGCCCTAATGCCTGTGTGGCCACTGACTCCAAGTGGATGTACCACCAAGAAGAGACAGGAGGACACATGTCATATGGTTCCTTTTATATGAAATGTCCAGAGCAGGCAAATCCATGGAGACAGAAAGCGGATTAGTGGTTACTGGTGTGGGGCAGGGGAGGGGGTGGGGAGTGGCTGCTCGGGGGCACAGGCCTTTTCTGGGGTGATGAAAAGTTCTGGAGCTAGATGGTGATGGTGACTGCCCAACACTGTGAGTGTGCTAAATGCCACCAAATTGCCACTTTATAATGATCAATATATCTTATATGGATTTCTCTTTAATTTGGAAAATCTTTGGAAGGAAAAAAAAAAAAAAAAAGATGGGAAGATGTTGGTCTGTCTGCTTCCAGCCAGGACATGACACAAATTTCTGACCAGAGTAGAAGAACCAGGCCTCCAACACATGGAGAGCTCACCAGAGTGATAGGGCCCAGGCCCGCCCCAGGACCTCGGGCCAAGGAGGACAGCCGGTGCTGTTCTGGCAAACGAGACTGATGTAACAAACCTTGTGAAGAGTTTGGACCCAGGACACTAAGCAAATCACAGAAAGTTTGCTGACCTGGCTTCCAGGGATATTTATCCTGTGACAAATCCTCATTGATTCCCGAGGAATCAATAAAGACCAATAAAGGCCCTGAAACCTTGAGGTGAATTCTCTTAGACCCTAGGAGTTTGGTCTTGGAACCTCTGCCATGCCTTAGTCATTTATTACGGTGGCTATAAAAAATTACCTCCAAACCACCTGCCGCACCTTTGTAGGTTTAAAGTTTGATTATAAGCTAACCCATCATGTTGGGTCCTTCAAGTGGGATGAGGACACTGAACAAACCATGGGTGCCTAATACCTGAACCAGAATGCCAGCGATATTATCCTCCTGCTGTGAGAATCCTTGCTCACCACCCAGCTTTCAGCATCAGTGCGTCTTGGGACCTTGTCTGGACAGGTGCACTTCAGTGCCCTTACTGCTTAGCCAAGTGCTGGACTACGAGTGGAAGCCATCCCAGCATCCCACCCTGGGTGCTGGGAGGCCTTCCTACAATGACTTGAAGGCTCTCTGGAACATTTGGAACCTCACCTCACACACTGTTGGCAGCTGCGAGCCCTGGCTGCTGCTGTGGCAGAGTGGGCACCCACTGCGCCGAGTGGGGTCCCATGCTCTCGGGTCTTCTCTCCTCTGCGAGGCATGTCCAGGCAGGATCCAAGTGCCCCAGGGGTGCAGCCTTCTGCTTCAGGATCCCTCTGACCCCATCTTCTTTCTCTCATGTTTCCCCTCTCCTTGCAGGTTCTGTGGGGACCCCGCTACCAGGTGTTGAGGTGCGAATTGTCTCAGAAAACCCACAGAAGGAGGGCTGCCCCTACATCCTCCACGTGGAAGGAAATGAGAAGGACACCAAGGTGAGTCACTGTTTTTCACTGGTGGCACATGAGTATTGCATGGTCATGACCTCTCAGCAGGCTGCACAGAGGTCAAGGGTTGCCACTGTGCAGGGATGGCCCTGCTGGATGATGGAGATGCTGGCTGGTGTTTACCAAAGGTGCCCACTGGTGTTTCTAGGCACTGCCCACCATGTGGACATTGTAAGAAGGCAAACAAGGCCCAGCTGCGCCCCAGCCAGCATCCAGTGTTCTGCCAGGCTTCTCCCTGGGCTCCCTGGACACAGGGGTTTCTGTGAGGTGGGTCACAACAGCATTGACTAAGGACAGCCCAAGTTCAAACAGAAGTCATCATAAGTGGGATCTGGTTAAAGATTCTGTGCTGGCAGGACCCCGGTGTCCACTGAGAGTGGATACAAACTTCAGGGAAGGTGTGGCCACTCCAGCAGACTTGCTAAGGCTCTTTGGGAAGATTCACAGAACATTGTGAAGTAAAATTACCCACTTCTACTGAAATCGCTCATAGCTGTCTTAGTTTCTACATTATTCTAAAATTCATAAGGGTGAAGAAGAAAGGAACACTGTCTATTATCTTCTTCAGTGAAGATTTTAATAGTGAAGGGAGTCACAGAAAAGTTTAGGGATTAGTGGGAAATGGAATTTTGACTTAAAAGAAAATGATCTTTTTTACTGCTAAGATACATACTAAATATCACATGTGATTGATTTCTGTTATTCAGAGGTTTCAAAAGATGACAGTAGTGGGTCTTTATTCTAACTTTTATTTCTTCATGAGCACATTTGGGATGATCAGTCTCCCAGCTCCACACCTCACCTGTGCCAGGAAGGGCTGGGTACAGGCCATGCTCTGTGGGCCCCCGTTTCCACATCTAAAATGGGGGGTTGATGAGATTGTTGTTGAATGTTTTCATGCCAGCAAATGGTGGAACTTGGATGCTTTTAGTATATGTGCTGCCAAAGCAAGCACAAACTTGGATGCTTTTAAATGTAACTTTAAATGAATATTTTCAGAACAACATCAAAAAGTAGGTATTCTGGACTTCTAGTCAAGATGGAGGCATAAGCAAACACGCTCTGCCTCCTCACACAACCACAGAATGAATTACAACTAGACCTCACAACAAATAACACTCAGAACCATCAGAAAATTGAGCTGTATGGAAGTCCAACAACCAAGGATTTAAAGAAGCCACATTCATCCAGATGGGTAGGAAGGACAGAGAGACAGAGATGGGTGGAGAGGCATAGAGACACGGTGTAGCTTGGAAAAGCAGCGGCAGTGGAACAGGCGGTCCCGCATACAGGTGTGGTGAATAAAAATCAGGAAGGATACCTTGGGAGTGAGTGATCCCCCACGAGGCCAGACCACACAGCCCAGGGTTCCAGCACCAAGAAGATAAATCCCCATAACTCTGGCTGTAAAAACCAGTGGGTGTTGAGGCAGCAGAAAAAAACTGCCAGATTTTTAGGAAACTCTGCTTAAATGACCCGCACGGACTTAAAACATATGCAGACCCACCCTCTCTGGGATTCAGCACCAGGGCAACAGCTGGAAGGTGTCAGTGGCACAGGGCAAGTGCCAAGCAAATCTTCAGAAGACAGGCAGTGGTATTGTCCCCTCTCCAAGCCCTCCTCCACACAGAGCCACAAAGCAGTGAAGCGGGTTGCCCCGCCCCACACATTTACAGGTGCTTTTTCTACACTAGGCCACACTACTAAGATAGGGAGTCAAAGCAGTGCTACCTACTACGTAGAAACAAACACAGGGAGGCTGCCAAATTGAGGAAACAAAGAAATATGGCCCAAATGAAAGAACAGCACAAAACTCCAGAAAAAGAACTAAACAAAATGGAGATGACCAACCTATCAGATGCAGAATTCAAAACACTGGTGATCAGGATGCCTAAAGAACTCACTGAGTATGACAACAACATAAAAAAGACTCAGGAAGAAGTGAAGGTTACACTATGTGAAACAAAGAAAAATCTACAGGGAACCAGCTGTGGAGTGGATGAAGCCAGAATTCAAATCAATGATTGGAACATAAGGAAGAAATAAGTATTCAACCAGAACAGCAAGAAGAAAAAAGAATTTACAAAAACAAGGATAGTATAAGGTGCCTCTGGGACATCTCCAAACATATCGATGTCCATATCATAGGGATGCCAGAAGGAAAAGAGAAAGAGCAAGAAATTGAAAACTTATTTTAAAAAATAATGAAAGAAAACTTCCCTAATTTGGTGAAGGAAATAGACATACAAGTCCAGGAAGCACAGAGAGTCCCAAACAATGACCCAAAGAGGAACACACCAAGATACATCATCATTACTATAGTGCCAAAAGTTAAAGATAAAAAGAGAATCTTTATCTTTATCTAATTGCAACAGCAAAAGAAAAGCAGTTAGTTACCTACAAAGGAGTCCCGTAAGACTTCTCAGGTGATTTCTCAAAAGAAACTTGGCAGGCAAGAAGGGACTGGAAAGAAGTATTTAAAGCCATGCAAAACAAGGACCAACAACCAAGATTATTGTATCCAGCAAAGCTATCATTTAGAACGGAAGGGCAGATAAAGTGCTTCCCAGATGAGAAAAACCTAAAGGAGTTCATCATCATTATCATCATCATGAAATGTTAGAAGGGACTTATTTAAGATGAAGAAGAAGATAAAAACTATGAACGTTAAAAAGACAACAAATTCACAACTATCAACAACTGAATTTAAAAAAACAAACTAAGCAAACAACCAGAACAGGAACAGAATTACAGACATGGAGATTACATGGAGGGTTTTCAGCTGGGAGGGGGAAGGGGAAGAATGGGGGGAAAAGTATAGGGATTAAGAAGCATAATTGGTAGTTACAAAATAGAGAGGGGTCTGTTAAGAATAGTGTGGGAAATGTAGAAGCCAAAGAACTTATATGTATAACCAATGGACATGAACTGGGGGGGATGGGGATTGCTGGAGGGAATGGGGGTATCAGGTGTAGGGGAGCAAAGGGGGAAAAATTGGGACAACTGTAATAGCATAATCAATAAAATGTGATTTTTAAAAAAAAGTACATATTCTGTTTACCCAAGTGAAACTCCACCTGGACCCGCACTAAGTTCTCACTCTCTCAGCCTCTATTCCTAGATATGATGACCTCTAGACACAGCCTTGCTCCTCCACTGCCACCCTAAGTGTCCTGAGCCATTGCTCTCCATCCCTAACCATCCTCTGACAAGGATCTTGCCTCTGCCCTGCTGGTCCAGGGTGGTCAGCCACACCCACCCCTTGGGGCCCTTCTCTGGCTCTCAGCCTGTGCCCTGCACACTCCTCCCTACCCTACCCCTGCCTCCTTGTGGACTCTCACTTATTCCCAGGTCACAGCCCACCCTGCATTTGATGGCTGCCTCCCCAGATGGATACTCAGCCTGTGTGCCAGGTCAGGGGTGGCCAGCAGAGAGTACAGACTGGGGTGTGAGTTCCAGGGACATTGCTTCATCAGGAGGTCCCCAGCAGAGAGAGGAATGGTGGGGGGTTGTGAATTCATCAGATGCTAGTGGCACAGGCAGCATCATCCATGACTGTGCCCCCTCTACCAGGTGCCAAACACATGCACCTGTTCTACCAGAAGTGGCGGCAGTGCTGCTAGAGAGAAGGTGTGGGGGTGGGGAGCATCTCTCTCTTAAATTATGATACAGTTTAACTAACTTGCACCTGTGGTGGCAAGCAGCCGGCCATCTGACAGCTCCTCTCCCATCTTCAAATGTTTCCGTCTACAGAGAGTTGTGTACCGAAACTTGCTTAAAATAGAAAGTCAGCAGCCCCAGCCCAGAGCGTATGACCATCAGGGAAAAGGAAGTGCTTGTTCTACAGGGTGGGGGCTCCAGGGTAGCGGGTGCCACTGGCTGAGGCTCTTGGCACCATGGAGACAGGAGGGGATAAGGGAGCCAGAGTCTTATCCTCCCTGCATGGGGAGCCCCATACAGATGCACCCTGGCCATCTGAATGTGAAAGTAAGGGGATTTAGATTGAGTGCTTGTGAGGTTGTGTTCTAGAACATTCTCAATTCAGTGAAGGGATCAGTATGACAGACAGTCCAGGCTGGAGCTGCCTTGATGGCTACATGGAGTCTGAGGACCATGCCAGAGGGCCTGGCGTCCCCCGCAGGGATTACGGTGGACCTGGGCCTAGTGTTTGGTCTTGTGACCAGTGAGGTCATGCCCTGCAAAGGCCACCCTGGGGCGACCAGGGCCCTGGTGAAGTCCCAGCTGCAGGGACCTGATTATTTCTCCCTGTGTCTTGTTTGAAGGAGCCCCTCCCTCCACAGCACTGTTTGCCTGACCCACCTCCAGTGCTA
The DNA here is from genome assembly GCA_039655065.1 of Glossophaga mutica. Classification (NCBI taxonomy): domain Eukaryota; kingdom Metazoa; phylum Chordata; class Mammalia; order Chiroptera; family Phyllostomidae; genus Glossophaga; species Glossophaga mutica. Next base: position 31,971,028 of record CM077315.1, read on the forward strand.
TAGGACACTTGGTCTTGAGTGTGTTACCCTCAAGGGCCACAGACCAGAAACAGGGCTTTGTGGTCTCATGGGTAGAGTGATGACACCTGCCTCTCGTGTTTGGTGGCACTTGTCAAACTACCTTTATCCTTTAAAAGTGGTGACTCAGAGGTGTTTTTCACCTTCTACACCCAGTGGTTTGTATAATAAGAACAGAGCAGGACTCGGGCAGTCACCTACATGGAACTTTCCATCTGGGAGTCCCACTCTGCGAGATGTGGCCTCTCCAGGCAGACCACGGCTGCCCGTCCGTCAGCACTGCGGTGTGTAGGACGGGCCCTGGGCAAGGTTAGGCCTGAAGGTGTGAAAACGGAGGTCCAGGCCATCCTGAAGGAAATGCATCTCTGTCCATTTTAGTGACATGTCACAGTGGAAACAGGAACTAACAGAGGCCTCCTTGGGGACTGCGGTTACTAATTAGTAAAGGAGGAAGCTACGCTACCTGTGGACTGTCAGGAGGAGGCCACACCGTGCTCAGTTCCTACAGAGATTGACCAGTGCCGATACTGTCTCTGACAAAGAGACTGGTCAGGCAAAGTCCTTCCAGCTCCTGTCTGCTGCGCTGCCAGTTCTCATGCAGCCCGACCTTGCACTTTCTAATGTTCGCAAGTCAGGATGGCTGAGATGACTCCTTTCAAGCGGTGTTTCTTCAACTTGTAATTGGGGATAAATTTAAATTCGTAGGAAAATTGTAAAAATAACAGTACAAAGAACACCCAAACACTCCTAGCCCGTATCACTCAGTGTTGACACCCACTGCTCTTTCTCTGCACACAAGGACTGCCCTGCGCTGGGCGCCACAGCCCTTCTCCCAGGACACCCCACAGCGCAGCAGCCAGGGCGCAGAGTTGCCTTTCTTGGAACTTCTCTCCCACACCGTGGCATTCCTCTTGTCTGCTGACCTCGTGATGTCACGTATGGCATCTTCCCCCCACTGCAGGTTCAGTCTGGAACAGGTGTCTCCTTGGCTTGTCATGAGGACAAGTCTTGAACTTGGAAATGCCTCCTCCTTAGCCACATGGTCACCAGTCCTTTACACTTGAATGATAGGCATCATGTCAGCACAGGTAGTGTTGGTGAAAGAGGAAAGGGCCGACTGAGCAGAAGTGTGCCGTGCGGCGATGGTGAGCATAGAACATAGAGGTCCGGGGAGGCATCTTTGCTGAGAAGCTCCCTGGAGCCAACCTGCTGTGGGCACTGTGGCCTTGGCTTCTCCTATCCACTCCTTCCTTCTTTCACCCAACTATTGCATGAGGAGACCCCTCGGGGCTGGGCACCAAGCCCGATGTCGCTGCCAGGATCAGCAGACAGGCGTCAGCAGTACTGGTACCCATCATGGCAAATGCAGTGCAGGGTGGGTGTGCCTCAGGCCTCTGCAGCCTGAGAGCACCTGATGCTTCTCTGGCTGGAACCCACCACCAAGAATCAGGAGTAAGTGGCCAGGGCTCTTGGGCCTCTGTCTTCCCTGAAAGGGAAGTCCCCAGGGAGGATGGGAGCCCTGCCAGGGCAGAGGGGCAGCTGTGCCATGCAGTACTTCCCAGACAACAGGAGAATCCCTGTTGGCTCCGGTGGGCCCAGAGCAAGAGGTTCTCGTAGGCCCACATGATGCAGCAGCTGTGAGGCCTGAGCCAGGGTTGGGGGTGGGATGCAGGTCAGGAGGGTGACTCACTCATCCTGAGTGTGTGGGAAAGCTTACTCGTGTGCCCCGCAGAACACAGTCTGGGCTCGCTGTGGGTTGTCAACGCATTAACACCACTGTGTCTCCATGTCCGCAAGTGTCTATGGCTGTGACCGGCGTCTATCTGTGGCTCTGCTGCCAGCGCTTCCCGAATCTTGCAACTTTGTCTGATGGAACTTCAGGTAACAGAGGAGCAGGTGCCCTCCCCCACCCCCTCCCCCACCAGAGGGTTCTCTGGCACCATTTGAAGTAGTTCCACCTTCACAGTTCCTGCGGCTGCCCTCTCCCTGCTGGGCTGGGTTAATGCGCGTGTGGCTTTGTTTGCTGTGATGCATCTTTCATGTGCTGCAGCCTCCAGCTGGCTCCTGCCTATAAACTCTGCACATCGTGCACTCTTTATTTATTTATTTATTTATTTAATTTCTTGAAATTGCTTGCTTACATGAGAGCAGAGTGCCAGCCAGCAACAATGGGGTCCATCAGCAGATAAAGGGCTTCACAGCTGTGCATGACGCACAGGGTACGAAGGCCTTTACACAAAATCATCTTCTCTTGCTGAGGATACAGAGAGACCCATGCGGGATGTGCATGGGCTAGAGCAGGACAGTGGCTGAGAGCTCTGCTTCCTTTCATTTCTCCTTAAAAATTAATTACCTCATAGTTTACCCATATGCAGGCTGTCGCTCTGGATAGCAGGCTGCTCTGTTGCCTCTCCCTTCCACACCACCAGCATCTCCGGTCCTCTCCCCTGTCACTGCTATCTGTCTCTACAAGTGCCACCAACGGCCACACATGACCCACGGTGGGGCCTGGAGACACTCTGCCCCACAATGGTAACAGTGGTGTCCCCACAGAGGCACTTACTTCAGAACAAACAGTGGACGGTTCCTTGCCTCTTGGGTTGTGGTGGGGTCACCATCTCTATCCAGGGCCAGGTGGAAGGCGGCCTGACCCTAAAAGGGGAATCTCACATGGAAAAGAGCATCTGTTTGGCAGCCTGACTGCCAGGTGAATGCCCACGAGTGAGCGCTCAGCTGCCCTCTCTTCCTACAGTCAGCCAGAGCCTGCCCCCAAATGCCCTGTGAAAGCGTGCTGTGAAACACAGGGCAAGAAGTCTCGCCTTCCTTTCATTGGCTCATCCCTATGGGGATGACCGGTTCTTTCTGGTCTAAGCACTGGGCGGTGCTGGACTAGACGGCCCTTCGTTAGGGTGCAGTGGGAGCCGCAGTCAAGGAGGGGCCGTCAGGGACAGGCACTCTGCCATGTGTCCTACCCCTGCTCACCTGCCTGGATTCTAGCGCCTTCTTCTAGCATGCCCTCTACCACAGAGAGGCAGAGCCATCTTCTCCTCTTGCATCGAGCAGGTGTCAGGCTCCACCTGAGGGTTTTCCAGCCAATCTGCTGCTGACAGAGAAAAGGACAATGCTGCTACCAGCAGGTCACTAGGCCAGTGGAATGTGATTCAGAGTTGGGGCAGACACTGCAGACTTTGAAAGTGGGATCATGCTGCCTCAGATGCGAAAGTGTTCATTCTCAGGTCAGCAGCTCTCAGGCAGGGCCCTGGTCGTAGTAACATGGAGAGGCCCTCGGCTGCACGTGTGTGTGCCCTCACTCGAACCACGTTCCTATTGGCACAAAGGTGGGGAGTCCCCTCTGAACGGAGCCCAGGCTTTTTTCACTGTCATGTGGGAAGCAGGTGTGGCCTGATGACACATGGGACTGCCGGGCACCTGGGATCTGGCTGCATGCCCAGAGCATGGGGAGTGGGCGCCACTGGCCACCCACCCAGCCCTGCTTCTCTTCCTAGCGGATGTGGGTGTCAGCTCCATGGGGTCCTGAGGAATCCCAGCAGAAACCCCTGCAGGGTTCTAGCTCCGCGTGCGGCCCGGTGATGTGAGTGGTAGATTTTAGTTAAAAGCAGCATTTGTTTTTATATACTATTTTAATTTTTTATTTCTCTATGATATTATTCTCCTCACATTGTTCCCCTCCTCCTGGTTTATCTTCACCCTTGGTATTCCATTGTACCCGTATCTCTCAAATTTATGTCAGCCACCAAAATTAAACCGACCTTACTATCGAGGTCCATCCAGTGCATTAGTAGGACATAAGCAAGTACATAATGGGCAGGTGTGTGTGTTTAGAGCTCTGTCTGGTTGCTCATTTTTCCCCTTTCCCCCAAGAAATGAAAATAGCTTCTCTTTTTTGGCATAAAGAAAATGATGATACATTTTAGTTACTTGATACTTGCTTTCTGTAGACCAGAAGCTCCCTTGGCCGATCTGTACAGAAGCCGGGGTCAGTGACTCTGCCTGTCCGTGTTTATGCTGCGGTGGATGCGTCGGGCGGACCTAAGAAGGGGCTTAGGTTAGGTGCTGACCGGGCCTGAATGGTATTCAAGGGGCTCTAGTTGAAAGAGAGGTGGCTCCGGTTTCAGAGGACCCCAGGTTTGCACTCTGCATGTCTGTGGCCACAAAATCTGCATGCTGGAAGCCACTGTGCTTGTGGGTGGTCACTGTGTCATGGGACATCAGTGTGACATCTGCAGACAGCAGCCATCCTCATTCACCCTATCCAAGTCACCATCTATGGTGAGACACAGCGTGGTTTCAGAGATGCTAAATATATAAAAATGCCCCTCAGAATGAGTAGAATTAGTATCTCTTCACTTGATGCAACTTGCCTGGAATAAGATCGTGAATATTTTTCTTACTGTGTGAAGTCAGAAATTGAGGACACAATGCTGGGGTTTGGGCAGGAAGCCCTGTCTGACTTCATGAGCTCTGGTCCCCACTTCCTGCCCACCACACAGACCAGTTCGTATGTGGTCAGTGTGCACATGGCCACAGAGACAAGGGCAGAGCATGGCTTTGCTGGCTCTGGACTTTGAGGTCCAGCACAGGTAGAGGAATATGGAGAGGGACCAGAGATGGCAGAAGCAGGAGGGACCACAGCATGGAGGAGGGTGGTGCGGTCTGGAAATTGCTAAACAACAGTGGGTAGAGTCTGGGTTCAGTCGTGGGACAAGCCACCCAGTGATCCGAACAGGTGACATTTAATACCAAGAATGCCTAACCTGTGACAGAAGAAGAGTAACTCTGCGGTGTCCGAGGCCTCTGACGGGCACCCAGGGCTGGGGGAGACTGAGGAATGGGCAAGGGCAGGACGTTTTCCTTCAGTTACTGATTTCCCACTTAGAACAGAACTTAGGTGGAATCGCTCCCTTCAGTTCTGTCATTTTCTGCTCCATGTACAGGGTCTGGTGAAGGAGGGCCTGTGGGAGTGTGGTTGGTAGGGTAAGAATATAGGTGTAATAATTTATAGTTGTAATTTGAACATTTCACCTAAAATGTCATATGGTGTGCTTGAGTGTGATGTTGTTATATTACAGGAGAACATACTTAGGATTTTGTAATAAAAAATTTTGTAATAAAAAGGGGGCATTATTTGTGCCAGGCCCTGTATTCTGATGTGTAAATGTTTATAATTATTATATCTTATTGCTGTATCAAACCTTTTATTAATATATCATGTCCTTCTTTTTTTGACTTAAAATCCATTTTGCCTGACATCAGTGTAGCCACCTGCTCTGTTGTGGTTACTCTCTGCGTGGGATGTGTCTCTCTGTGCTTTCACTTTCACTCCGGCTGTCTTTGGGTTTCAGTGTGTCTCTTGTAGATAGTCTATAATCAGGTCATGTGTTTTGGGGTTTTTTTATTAAATCGTTTAAAAAATTTTTTCCACTACAGTTGACACACATTATTCTATTAATTTCAGGTGTACACCCCAGTGATTAGACATTTCATAACTTACTAAGTAATCATTCTGATAAACCTTGCATCCATCTGACACCATACAAAGTTATTAGAATATTATTGACTGTATTCCCTATGCTGTACTTGGCATCCCTGTGACTATTGTATAACAAGCAATTTGTACTTCTTCATCCCTTCAACTTCTTCACCTATTCCCCAACCCCCCTCCCACCTGGCAGCCATTAAAATGTTCTGTGTTTGTGAGTCTGTTTCTGTTCTGCTTGTCAGTTTATTTTTTTAGGTTCAGTTACTGATAGATATGTATTTATTGTCATTTTGTTGTTCATATTTTTAATTTTTTTCTTCTTTTTAAAGAAGACCCTTTAACATTTCATGTAATACTAGTTTTGTGGTAATAAACTCCTTTAGCTTTTTCTTGTTTAAATGATGATCACTTTGCTGGGTAGAGTAATATGGTTGTAGGTCCTTGCTTTTCATCACTTTGACTAATTTCTTGCCAGTTCCTCTAGCCTGCAAGGTTTCTGTTGAGAAATCAGCTGATAGCCTTATGGAAGTTCCCTTGTAGGTAACTAACTGCTTTTCTCTTGCTGCGTTTAAGATTCTGTCTTTAAGCTTTTGCATTTTAATTGTGATGTATGTTGGTGTGGGTCTCTTCGTTGGATCATGTGTTTTTTATTTTATCCACGTTGTCGATCTCTATGTTTTGATCAGAGAGTTTAACCTATTTGTATTTAAAGTAATTACTGGTCATACTCTGGTTTCTCTTCAGATCGTATAAATCTTTTGCTTTTTAAAGTAATTACTGGTAAGTAGGGACTTGTATCATCCTGCTTTTTGTTTGCTTTATGCCTTGTAGTTTTTTATGTCCCTCATTTCCTGCATTCCTGCCTTCTTTTCTGTTTAGTTGATTTCTTGTGATGAAGTATTTAAATTTCCTTCTCATTTTTTGTGTATATTCTATAATTTTTTATGGTTACCATGAGGGTTACATTTAATATCCTAAAGCTATAACACTAATTTGAATTTATAACAGCTTAACTTCAATAACATACAAAAAAACTGCTTCTTTACTGCTCCAACCCCACCTCTTTCAGTTGCTGATGTCACAGAATTACATCTCCATACATTGTGTACCCAAAACCATAAACTAATTATTTTAAATGTCTTAATCTCCTAAAATTATGTAGAAAACAAGATGTGGAGTTACAAACCAAAGTTTGTAATGCTAGTTCTTACACTAGTAATTGTTTTCTTTGTTCTTTAAAAGTGTTAGCCTCTTAATCATGCAAAACACAAAAAGTGCAATTACAAACCATTGTTACAATAATGCTAGCTATTATAATTGCCCATGTACTAACTTTCCTTGAGATCTTTATTTCTCCATACAGCTTCAGGTTACCATCTAGTGTTCTTTCTTTTCATCTGTGGGACTCCCACAAACATTTCTTGCAGGGCAGGTCTAAAGATTACCTTTTGTTTATCTGGGCATGTGTTAATTTCTCCCTCACTTTTGAAGTACAGTTGTACTGGATATAGGATTCTTGGTTGACAGGATTTTTTTTTTTTTTTTTGCTTTTAGCACTTGAACATATCCATGCACTGCCTTCTGGCTTCCAAGGTTTCTGATGAGAAATCTTATTCAGGATCCCTTGTATGTGATGATGCCTCTCTCTTGCTGTTTTTAAGATTCTCTCTCTCTTTCTTTTTTGAATTTGATTATAGTGTGTCTTGGCGTGGGACTTTCTTAGTTCATCTTATTTGGAATTCCTTCAGCTTCTTGGATGTTTATATTCATGTATTTCATTAAATGTGGGAAGCTTTCGCCCACTGTTTTTTCAAATATCCTCTCTCTTCTTTTGGGACTTGCCCAGTGCATATGTTGGTCTGCTTGATGGTGTCCCACAGGTCCCTTAAGTTGTTTGTTTTTCTTCAGTCTTTTTTCTTTTTATTCCTTAATTCAATAATTCCATTGTCTTATCTTCAAATTTACTGATTCTTTCTTCTGCCTACTCACATCTACCTGTGAATCTGTCAAGTGAGTTTTTCGTTTCATTTCTTGTACTTTTCAGCTTCAGAATTTTTTGAGGGTTTTCTCTCTCTTAATTGATCCATTTTGTTTATACATTTTTTTAATTTCCTTCACATTTTTCTTCAGGCCTTTAATTTTTTGCTCTTCCTCTTCTCCTTCTGGCATCCCTATGATTCGGATGCTGGAATGTTTAAAGTTGTCCTGGAGGTTCCTAAGCCTCTCCTCATTTTTTTGAATTCTTGTTTCTTCATTCTGTTCTGGTTGAATGTTTATTTCTTCCTTTTGCTCCAAACCATTGATTTGAGTCCTGGTTTCCTTCCCTTTACTGTTGGTTCCCTGTACATTTTCCTTTATTTCACTTTTCATAGCCTTCACTTCTTCCTCTATTTTGCAACTATACTCAAACCATTTCTGTTAGCATCCTGATTACCAGTGTTTTGAGCTCTGTATCTGATAGGTTGGATATCTCTTCATCACTTAGTTGTATTTTCTTCCTGGAGCTTTGATTTGTTCTATCATTTGGGCCATATTTTTTTTTTTGTCTTGGAGTGCCTGTCACATAGTAAGGGGTGGAGCCTTATGTATTTGCCATGGTGGGGCCACCCAGTTTGCTGTGTTGTGGTGCTCTATGTGGGGAAGGGTCAGGGAGGGAACAATCCCACTTGCTCAGCTGTCAGTTGGCTTTCAGCCACTTCCTCTACTACCCACAAGCAAATTGGGCCCTTCTGGTACTGATTCTTGGGTGGGTGGTTTTGTGTACCTTCTAGGACCCTGTGGGTCTTTCCAATGAACTCTCCCATGAGGCTGGGAGTTTCTCCTGCCTTCTCAACTCCCACAGGTTTTTTCAGTCAGAGGTTTTGAGACTTTGTTTCTCTGTGCTGGAACCCTGGGTTGGGAGGTCTGTCTTGCTCCCCAGTTGTTCCTCCTGGTTTATGTACACGCAAATGTGGGACTGCCTGCTCCACCAGCTGCTGCCTTGCTGTGAGTCCTCTGCACCCTGGCTGTGGGTCTCCACCCCTCCTACAGGTCTGGTTGAATGTTTCTTCTTTAACTCCTTGGTTGTTGGACTTCCAAACAGTCAATTTTCTTGGAAGTTCTGATTGTTTTTTGTTTTTAAGTTGCTTGTTATCCTTCTTTTGGTTGTGGAAGGAACAACCAAAAGCACATCTACCCTCACCTCCCTCTTGACCAGAAGTCTATTTATTCTTCTTATGTGTTGATTGTTACAGGCTGTTTCTGTGCTGAGGATCAGCCTGAGGTGTAAAGTTAGGCCTTCTTATGTCTTTCCTGGGCCTTTCCTTGGACATGTGCCATCACTTTCTAATTTCCCCCATAAATCCCATTGTTTTTAATGGGCTTCTGCAGGCTGTGTATATGCTGCTCCAGGAACACATGCACAGCTGCCAAGCATGGGATGGGGTGGAAGATGGGTAGACATTACTGTACTGAGAGCTGAGGTTGCCCAAAATTAATTGCAATTTACCATCCAAGCCTTCCACTGGAAGTTGCCAGCCTTCAGCAGACTCCAGAGTTCCCAAATAGTTCCATCAGACAGATTCTGCCCAGGCACTTGTTGTCCAGGTAGGGAGACAGATTCCTGTGCTTCCTGCTCGGCCAGCTTCCCCTCAGGCTGTTCATTTTCCTACTGTTGAGTTTTGAGACATCTTTGTTAGGCGTATTTGTCAATATTTTCTCCCAGGCTGTGGCTTGTCTTTTCATTCTCTTGTATTTCACAGAGCAAATTTTTTTTTAATTTTGGTATAATCTAATTTATCTCTTTTTCTCCTTTTATGGATCATGCTTTTGTTATCTCTAAGAACTCCTCTTCTAACTCCAGGTCACAAAAATTTTCTCCTAACATTTCTCCTGAGTTTTATAGTTTTAAAGTTTACATTTATATCTATGATGCAACTTGAGTGAGTTTTTGCATTAGATGTGAGGTTCAGGTGGAGATGCATATGATTATCCAGTTTAAAAGACTGCACTTTCTTCATCAAATCACTGTTGCAACTTTGTCACAATTGATAATACATATTTGAACAGGTCTGTACATAGGTTATATGTTCTCTCCCATTGATCTGTGTGTTTCTTCCTCTGCCAACACCACCGTCTTGACTGCTATGACTTTATAGCAAGTTTCTAAATTGAAGTGGTGTCCCACCAACTTCATTCTTGTTCAGAGTTGTTTTGGCTATTCTAGATCCTTTGCCTGCCCATACCAATTTTAGAAGTAATTTGTCTATATCTATAAAAAATCCTTTTGGAATCTTAATCAAAATTGCATTAAATATATAGATCAACATGGAGAGAATTAACATGGTTAGTATGATGAGTCTTCCAATCCATGAACACAGTAGGTCTCTCCATTTACTTATGTCTGCGTTGGGTTTTTTTTTTTTTTTAATATATTTTATTGATTATGCTATTACAGTTGTCCCATTTCTCCCCCATCATTCCCCTCCACCCTGCACACCCTCTCCCACCCACATTCTCCCCCTTTACTTCATGTCCATGTGTCATAAGTTCTTTAGCTTCTACATTTCCCACACTATTCTTGCCCTCCCCCTGTCTATTTTCTACCCACCGTCTACGCTACTTATTCTCTGTACCTTTGCCCCCTCTCTCCTCCTTCCACTCCCTTGTTGCTAACCCTCCTTATGATCTCCATTTCTTTGGTTCTGTTCCTGTTCTAGCTGTTTGCTGAGTTTGCTTTTGTTTTAGGTGTGGTTGTTAATAACTATGAGTTTGCTGTCTTTTTACTGTCATATTTTTTATCTTCTTTTTCTTAGAGAAGTCCCTTTAACATTTCATATAATAAGGGCTTGGTGATGAGGAACTCCTTTAACTTGACCTTATCTGAGAAGCACTTTATCTGCCCTTCCATTCTAAATGAAAGCTTTGCTGGATAGAGCAATCTTGGATGTAGGTCCTTGCCTTTCATGACTTGGAATACTTCTTTACAGCCCCTTCTTGCCTGTAAGGTCTCTTTTGAGAAATCAGCGGACAATCTGATGGGAACTCCTTTGTAGGTGACTGTCCCCTTATCCCTTGCTGCTTCTAGAATTCTCTCCTTCATTTTCATCTTGGCTAATGTAATTATGATGTGCCTTGGTGTGTTCCTCCTTGGGTCTAACTTCTTTGGGACTCTCTGAGCTTCCTGGACTTCCTAGAAGTCTATTTTTTTTTTTTTTTTGCCAGATTAGGGAAATTCTTCTTTATTATTTGTTCAGATAAGTCTTCCACTTGTTGCTCTTCCTCTTCCCCTTCTGGTACCCCTATAATTTGGATGTTGGGATGTTTAAAGATGTCCTGGAGGTTCCTAAGCCTCTCCTCATTTTTTTGAATTCTTGTTTCTTCCTCATTTTCTGTTTGGTTGTTTGTTTCTTCCTTCTGGTCCACTCCATTGATTTGAGTCCCAGTTTTCCTCCCATCACTCTTGGTTCCCTGTGAGTTTTCCTTCATTTCACGTATTGTAGCCTGCATTTTTTCATCTAATTTGTGAGCAAAATCAACCAATTCTGTGAGCATCCTGATCACCAGGCCTTTGAACTGTGCATCTGATAGGTTGGCTATCTCTTGGTCGCTTAGATGAATTGGCTCTGGGGCTTTGATCTGTTCTTCCATTTTAGCCATTTTTGTTTTTTTTTTTTGCGGGGGGGGTTTGGTCTGGTCGTGGCTGTTATGTAGTGAGGAGTGGAGCCTTAGGTGTTCACCAGGGCGAGGCAACCCAGTTGCTGCGTTGTGACGCTGTATGTGGGGGCGGGGTCTCAGTGTTTTTAGGTTTTATTTCCCGGCACTGGGGCCCTGGGTTGTGAGTTCTGTCTTATTCCCCATTTTCGCCTGGATTATCTGCGTGCAAATGTGGGACTGCCTGGTCAGCCAGCCACCTTGTGCCTGGGGCCTGCTAGCCTCCGCCTGCAGGCCCGGGTCCTCCAGCTGCTGCCTGCACGTCCAGGTCCGCCCATCTCTGCTTCCTCCTGCTGCAACTCCACCCCTCTTACTGGTCTGGATGAATGGTTGTCAGACCTCTGTACAGTTCAGTTTTCTATCAGTTCTGATTGTTTTCTTGTTCTAAATCTTTTTGTCTTTAATTTTGGTTGTGCGAGGAGGCACACTGTGTCCACCTACACCTCCATATTGGCCGGAAGTCCCCCTTCACCTTTTTCACCCATCCCCCAAACCTCTTCCCATCTGGTAACTGTCAAAACATTCTCTGTATGTATGGTTTTTTTTCTGTTCTGCTTGTTCATTTATTTGGCTTCTTAGATTCAATTATTGATAGATATGTATGTATTGCCATTTTATTGTTCATATTTTTTATCTACTTCTTAAAGAAGACCCTTAGTTTAACATTTCAGATGATACCAGTTTGGTGGTGATGAACTCCTTTAGCTTTTTCTTGTCTGGGAAGATCTTTATCTGTCCTTCAATTCTGAGAGCTTTGCTGGGTAGAGTAATCTTGATTGTAGGTTCTTGCTTTTCATCACTTTGAATATTTCCTGCCAATCCCTTCTGACCTGCAAAGTTTCTTTTGAGTAATCAGCTGACAGTCTTATGGGACCTCCCTTGTAGGTAACCAACTGCTTTTCTCTTGCTGCTTTTAAGATTTTCTCTTTGTCTTTAACCTTTTGCATTGTAGTTATGATGTGTCTACGTCTGGGCCTATTTGGGTTCATCTTGTTTAGGACTCTCTGCAACTCCTAGGCTCATATGTCTGTTTCTCTCACCAAGTTTGGGAGGTTTTCTCTCATTATTTTTTTCAAATAGGTTTTCAATTTCTTGCTGTCTCTCTTCTCCTTTTGGCACCCCCATAATGTGAATGTAGGTACACTTGAAATTGCGTCAGAGGCTCCTTACACTATCCGCAATTTTTTTGGATGCTTTTTGCTTTTTGCTTTTCTGGTGGGGTGTTTTTTGCTTTCTTATATTCCAAATCACTGATTTGATTCTTGGCTTCATCCACTCTACTGTTGATTCCCTGTAAATTGTTCTTCATTTCAATTAGTGTATCCTTCATTTCTGACTGGTTCTTTTTTATGCTGTTTAGGTTCTCACTAAGGTCATTGAGCATCCTATAACCAGTGTTTTGAGTTCTGCATCTAACAGATTGTTTGTCTCCATTTTGTCTCATTCTCTGTTTTTGGAGTTTTGTTCTGTTCTTTCATTTGGTCCGTGTTTCTTTGTCTCATCATTTTGGTAGCCTCCCTATGTTTGCTTCTCTGTATGAGGGGAATCCAAAGAAAACAGAATTATGTTCTGGAGGGCAGGCTTTTTGTAGTACAGGCTTTCCCTGCTAGGTGAGTGTTCTAGGAACTTATCTGAATCAGTATACCAGCTGGTATTTTTGTGAAAGGCTGTGTTTGGCTTCAGTGAATTTTTTTTGAAGACTCTTTCAAGGTGTTTGCTCATTTCACAGTGGGTGATTTACGAGCATACCTGTCTACACCGTGCTGAGTGTTCAGCAGTTTTTGCCCAAAAACGGCATGATCCCCATGCCCCTATTCACCCAGTCTCATTCCAAGAGACTTTTTTTTCTCTTTCCCCAGATGAAAACAGTCCTCAAGGGGAAATGTTTTGCTAATGTGGAAGAGGTGAAGCAGAAGACGTCACAAGCAATAAAGAGCATCAAAATCAATGAGTTCAAAAACTGTTTTAAGCAGTGGAAAAAATGTCTCAATAGATATATCACATCAAATGGAGAGTACTTTGAAGGTGACTAAAGTTTAAACATGTAAGAATAAATACACATTTTTTATAAATAAATTCTGGTTTTGGGGGTTCCCCCTTGTGTTGATTGAGCTGCTACATCTCCCAGACTTTGTAGAATGGCCTAATGTGTAGGGTTCTGAAGGGTCCAGTGGCACAGCCTTCCCTATCACCCAAGCTGGGTATGCCTACTGTGTGGGCTGAATACACCCTTCCTTTTGTAGTTGAGACTTGGCTGCTGTTGGCATGTCAATGGGAGGGATTTGCCTACACTGATCAGCTGCAGGTTCTGGCTGTGACCACTGACCACCATGGAGGATCAGCTAAGCAGAGGTCCACCCGACAGAGCCAGACTTGCTTCAGCAGAGCTCTGGTACCTGCTGAGTCCACCCCTTGAGTGTGTTGCTTGTGGAGGTGGTTGGATGGTGGTGCTTCAATGTATCTGAAGCTTTCCACTGGGTGCACTGGCTCTGGGGCCTCCGGGAGGTGAAGACCAAGGTCTGCCTTCACCTGTGTTCTTCCCAGGGCCACCTAGCATAAGCTACAAAGCAATCTGCATATGGCTGCTACTTATGTTGGACTTGGAGGTGCCCAGGCCGGGCCATGCTGTAAAACAAGGCCTGCTGCTATTAGTGCCTGCCTGCAGGCCAAATGCTGAGGCCGAATGCTGCTTGTTTGAGAGAATTTAGGAAAATCTGAAGCATGAGCCAATACCAGCCATTTGTATGGAAAAGCCATTGAACAAAGCCTAAAAGTTGGTTGGGTGGGCCTCAGGGAATCACCAGGGTGGTGCAAACAGTATGAGCCAGGTTGATGGAGTCTCAGATACGGTGCCCACCTACTGGCTCTATGTGGAGAAGGCTCATCAAAGGAACAGTGGTTACTGCCAGCACTTCTCTCTGGCAGAAAGTTGCCCCTCCAGCTCTCACCTTGATGCCAAACAACTCACTTCCCCCCATATCTCTGGTGCCTTTCAAGCTGCTGCCCCAGCACTGGAACTCAGAGGGAGCAAGTCTGAGTAAGTCGAGAGAGGGCCCCTTAAGAGGAACTGCCTAGGGCTTCAGAAGCCTTCATCTTCCTCATCCTCAATCCCCACTGGTTCTTACAGCCAGAAGTTATGGGGTCCTTCCCTTTCTGTCACGGGAACCCTGGATTGGGGGGTCCTGGTGTGGGGCTGGGACCCCTCACTCATCAGGGGGGACCCCCACAGCTGAGATGGCCCTCCCAAGTTTTATCTACCACTCATGGGTGTGGGACCAGACTGTACTGTGTCTCTGCCCCTCTTACCAGTCTCAATGCGGTGTCTTTAATTCCGTAGTTGTAGGACCTTCATTCAGCTGGATTTCAGGCAGTTCTGAATGATGGTTGTCCAGTAGTTTAGTTGTAATTTTGATGTGGTTGTGAGAGGAGGCTAGCTGTGTTTACCTATACCATCGGGTTGACAGGGAGACCCTGTTGTATGTTTTTAAATGCTTTTTTCTGCATCGATTGGTTTTTCTTCATTAGGCTGCTAATACGGGATTATATTGGTTGATTTTCTAATACTGAACCAGCCTTGCATTCCGAGGACAAACCCCACTTGTTTGTGGTGTATCATTTAATTTACATAGTGCTGGATTTGATTAGCTAACATTTCATTAAGGATTTTTGCATCTGTGTTCATGAGGGATTCTAGCCTGTAGTTTCCTTGCACTTTTTTGTCTGATTTGGGTATCTGTAATGCTCACATCACAAAATGAGTTGGGAAGAGTGTTCCCCCTTCTTCTGTTTTTGGGAGACTTTGCATATAATTGGAGTTATGTATTTTTTAATGTTTGATACAATTTACCAGTGAAACCATTTGGTTCTAGAGGGTGGTCTTTTTTGGAAGATTCAACTGAATTCAACTTCTTTAATAGTTATAGGACAATTCAAGTCATGTACTATATTTTGGGTAAGTTTTGGTAGATTGTGATTTTTTGTAAGGAATTAGCCCATTTAAGTTGCTGAATTTATGCACATAGTTTTTCATAGAATCCCCGTACTAACCTTTTAACATGTAGAGTCTGAAGTGATGCCCCCCATCGATCACAGTGAGCCTTTGTGCCTTCCGTTTCTTTTTTCTTCGTTATTCTTGCTAGAAGTTTGCCCATTTTCTTATCTTTCTTCAAAGAACTAGCTTTTGGATTTATTAAATTTCCTTATTGCTTCTCTCTTTGCAGAGCATCTTAGTTTCAGTCTTTGTTTTTTTCTGTTTGCTTTTTCAATTATTTTCTTTTTCTAGTTTCTTTTTTTATTACATAAAGACAAATATTTAAAACCTTTATTAATAGGTGCTTGAGTTTGTTGACATTATTGAAAAATTTAAGTTGTAAACTCATTACAAATTAAGAATGCAATTTTTAAAAATCTCAACTTGACTAGACATAAAGCAATTTAAAAACCTTTAAAGGTGTATTGAGAAAAACCAGGCTTTTAAAAAAATTGTCATTACCAAAAAGAGATGTCTTTAGATAAAAGTAATAAAAACCCCATGCTGCAGAGATAGTTCAGATGGTTCTAATTGTCCCGTCAACAGGCAGAAAGCAGGCACTTAAGGTCTTCAGCTCCAATCTTTTGTTCGCTTCTCATTGCTGCAATTTGATATTCATTTCCTCTCGTCGTATGACTAAACCGGTGATGGTAGAGATGGTAAGCCGGCATTTGCTCAGCCTCAGAAGCGGACAGATTCTCAGCTAGTGGTCCGCTGCTTTTGTCTCTTTGCCATCTTGTGGTTTAGGATTTGGGGGGGACCTGCATCAGTAATTGAAGTTGTGGGGTACAGACTTTGAGGTGGTGGTTGACCTTAGGTCTCATCTCCTTGATTCTCCTACTTTGCTGTCTTCCCTAGTCTGTCTTTCAGGAGGAGGGCCCCTGCAGAATCGTGGTCTATAGCCCTGTACATGATCTGTCTCACTGGTCTACCTCGTTCTCCTGCACCTGGTTGTCAGCCCCCTCCATCCTTTCTCCCCGCACAGGAGAGGTGGAACACTGTGGTCAACACTCGCAGGGTTTCCACTTATAGTAAGGGGGAACCATCTCCTGCGGTAGGGGTCGGTGCTGTTGGGCCCAGCCTTCAGGAGCACACTTTGAACCCTCATCTTTTCCCCACTCTCCCTGTTCTGGTAATTCTGCTGGTAATTGCATGGAGGACCCCTGCAACGTGGATAGCATCCATAATGGTTACAGTCTGCTGCATATATACTATCACCGGGCCTGTAACATTTGCTGCCTCTGCACCCTTTTCTCCTGCAGCAACATCACACTCCACAGTCTCTCCACTCCCTGCAGTGCAAAGGTACTTCCTGGGGTTATTCGTCTTTACGGCAGGCAGTCTGATAAACAAATACATCTTCCTCAGCATCATTCCTGTTGATGAAATCATATCTGTTTCTTACATTGAACCATTTTACTGTTTCCAAAACCTTCGTCGTTGTGATCTTTTTGTCCCCCCACCGGCAGCTGCTGCCAGTGTGAGGCTGCCAGGGCCGCTGCTCCCTGCATGGGTGCCCGCTGTGTTTGGAGTCGGCAGCGCTGGGAGTGGGGGTGGTGGGCAGCTGCTGGGTCTCGGCCTCACTGCTCATGGTTGTGGTGATGGTGACTGGGGCTGCCACGCCACTGCTCAGGGTTCTCTGGGGTCTGCGCTCTGCTCCCACTACCGATTGAACTTCTAGTTTCTTTTCTTTTTTCTTTTTTTTTTAATATTTTATTTATTTTTAGAGAGAAGGGAGGGAGAAGGAGAGGGAGAGATACAATGTATGAGAAGTGTGCGAGAGATACATCAATCTGTTGCCTCCCACACACCCACAACACCTGGCCTGCAACCCGGGCATGCCCTAATTGGGAATTGAACCAGTGACCATTTAGTTCACAGGCAGGTACTCAAGCCACTGAGCCACACCAGCTGGGGCCTAACTTCTAGTTTCTTAAGATGAAACTTTTAGGCCATTGATTTGAGACCTTTCCCTTTTCTAGTATGTGCATTTAATGATACAAATTTCCCCTAAACTTTGCTTTAGCTGTACCCCCACCAATGTTGATATGTTGCATTTTCATTTTCATTCAGTTCAAAATACTTTCTAAGTTTCCTTAAGACTTCTCTTTGACTCATGGATTATTTGTAAGTGTGGTATTTATTTTCCAAGTGTTTAGCGATTTTTCTGTTATTGATTTTTACCTTATAGTCAGAAAACATACTTGATATGATTTCAGTTTGTTAAAAAATTTGTTAAGGTATGTTTCATAGCTCAGAATATATGCTCCTGCTTGGTGAGTGTTCTACTGGTTTGGGTTGGAGTGTAAATATCACTTAGACGCGGGTGGTTAGTGGTGGTGTTGAGTTCTTCCGCAGCCTTGCTGGTTTCCTGACTACTAGTTCTTTCACTACGTGAGGAGTGTCGACTTCTCCAACTAGGCCAGCAGTGACCTACCAGAGAAAGGCACACGGGGCCCCCTCTGCGTGTGCTCTTCCTGCACCACGGAAGCTCTGCTCGGTTTCTTATGAAACCCACCTCCCTCCTGCCCTTCACTGCGATCACATTGGAGAAGCACTGAGAGTCCCTGACTTCCATGACCCCGTGAATGCCAGTGCCCATCTCTCCTGGCACCCAAGTCTGCCTCCTGGAGCTGCCCTGTCTCACTTGACTACTCTGTCAGCTTCCTTTTCAACAAGCAAAGTAACCCCACCCCCCATCCCTCCCAGGGAGGCTCCCATCCCAGAGCTCCTCCGGTGGCTGCAGGCAGGGTGCGGGCAGCTGCTTGCTTCTCCTGTCTGTGGTTTGTCCAAGAAATGCCCTGAACACAGGATTTCACCAGGAGCCAGAAGCATGGCGTTTTAGAAGTGGACAGATAGCTAATCCAGCCTGGCCCAAGCTCTGAGACCTGGCCACTTACTCACATCTTCTAATCTGTAGCATGGAGCTGTTTTAGGATGAAGAGATGACCCATCGCCCTGCCCAGGGCAAGGCAAGCTCAGGGCACAGCTCTATACCATCGCGATTGAGTGTCTGTGTTGAAAGCTGTGTTCCTTGATCATTTCTAGCAGTGTTTAATTTCAGAGAAGCGTGTGGTCCTCAGATTGGGTGGGGCACAGGGAAGGCAGGTGGAGACCTCATCCTGGGAGTTATTGCTCTGATGGTTTCTCTCCCATACCACAGGTGACCCCAGGATTGAAGGAGAAGGAAGGGGAGCTCTTGGTCAGGGGACCCTCCGTTTTCCGGGAATACTGGGACAAACCAGAAGAAACGAAGAAAGCATTCACCTCGGATGGCTGGTTTAAAACAGGTAGGGGGCGCTGGAGTGGGGGTCTGAGGGGGAGGGAAAGGATCACAACTTGGCTACCCCATGTTGTCACCATACCTGGATACCCCAGAATCTTCTGTCAAGGGCAGAGACAGGGCCTGGGAGGAGGGTACACTTTGTGTCTCTTATCTTCCTGGCTGCACCCCTAACCCAGCGCCTCCACCCCCTGCCAGCCTCTAAAAGGAAGCTCCTGAGGCCACAACCCTCGGGAGGACCAGCAGCCGCTGCCCGGTGGTCCTATTGCCCCTCTTGGGTCAGGACGCCTGCCCCTCCCAGTCACCACAGCACTCTGAGTCAGAGAGCCTCCTCACCTCCTCCCTCTCACCCTCCCTCTCAGCCCATCATGCTTTGTAAATCTTCCCCTCCCCTACTCAGGACCAAGGTTGTTTTGATAGAATGTGGTTTATTTTCGGTGTGGGTCATTCATTTCCCTGTACCCTAGCAAAGTCTGCACTCTGTCACCCACCCAAGCAGGCTAGCATGAGCCCGTTGCCAGAGCCTGGGGCCCCAGCGCCCGGCAGGAGGAGGCAGCACTGCTGGGATGCACCGGTGGGGCCCCCATGCCAGCATCCTCTCACCTGGGGCGCACACCCGAGCTTGCTCTGAGGAGCCTCCCACCCTCTGCCCCTCCTCCCCCATCCCCTCCACCCTTCTGTTCCTCACCCTGTCCCCTTCTGTCCCCCACTCCCAGCCTCCCTGAGCCCAACAGTTGACGCAGCAGATACCGGGAGTGTGCAGGATTGCAGCTGCATCGATTCACTGGTGTGTGTGCTCATCCAGAACACGCACCAGAACGCCAGCTCCCTACATCTAGATGGGGGGATTCTGGGTGGTTTCTCCTTTTCTTTCTGCCTCTCTGTAGTTCTAAAACTTCCATGCTGCACACACATTAGTTCATAATGATCTCGAGGCAACATTTTCTAAAAAGAAAGGCCTGTTTTCACATGTCATCATATGTGGCCCTATAATCAGAAATATGCCTTAATGCCTGCTCTTCTGTGGGGAAGAAGAGCGCAGGGGAAAGGAGGCCACCTGCAGACGGGATGGGATGCTTCCTGGGGTCGCTGTGCCACTCGGGAGAGAGGGTGTGAAGAAGATAGCTCTGGCCCTCAGCCTGCTCACCCTCGTGGCATGTGCTGCTTGGGGCCACCACCCACACATGTATCATCTCACCGGGCTCAGGTCAGCGTGGGTTCATAGGGGATGGATCCTGTGTCCACTCTCCAGTCTGCCACTGTCATGAGCCTGAGGTCACCGAGTGACAGAGCAGGGGGCTGTGTGGGTCCACCGAGTGGGGGCTTGAGGGTGAAGGGGCAGATAAAGAGTCCTTCTGGGAGGTATCAAGCAGCCCCCTCTTCATCCCCATGCAGGTGGCACTTTGGCTGGCCTGCTGATCCCAGCTGGCCCCATGTCCACCCTGTGGTCCCACAGCCATCCACAGCTTTCTCTCTCACGCACCCTCAGAAGTGTATTTCCTAGTGGCTGTGGTTGGTAGTATCCCATCCCCCAGTTACCCCCACACTGGGTCCCGAAGGGTTTGCAGATTGTGTGTCTATTGGCCCCCAGAACAGAAACCAGTGCCCTAGGAATGCTGGCAGGAGAACCTGGGCACCGGTCAGCAGAGGGCCCCTGGCTGGGGGCCCAGGTGCCAGGTTGCCTGTTTTGGGACCTCTGGTCTCTGCCTGTGACAGGATGCGGTCAGTATGTTAACACACGCCTCTCTGGTTTACCCTCTGTAAACATCTGCAGTAATACACGTCAGTCTGGTGGAAACAAACCTCTCTGTTATTGTCCTTCAAATGCAGAATTTAGGAAATCTTACTTTTGAACTAACTGTGCTTTTTACATATACCTATGAGTGGTTCCAGTTTGGAAACCTGACTGACTTTGTATCCATCTTCTTTCATTTTAAAATTCCAACAAAAAGCTGCAGATTTTTTTCCTTAAAAGCACAGGAACCAAACCGTGCAGACTTCGCCAGCAGCAGGGCTGACTGAGCGCGAGGGCAGCAGCAATGCGGAATGCGGGGCAGTCTGTGTTCAAGCGTGTTAGCCCCACTCTTGATGAGTGTTTCAGCTGAAAAGGAATAGTATGCATTAATTATTGTAAAGAGATGTCTTTAGGAGAAAATGATTTTGAAATTCAGTTTAATTTCATTGTAATGCACTGCAAACAGGAAGGGAGTATGTGTGTTTAATTGGCTCTCGGGGGTAAGGCCTGGAAGCCGCATGCCTTTGTCACAGGCCATTAGCGATACAGACTGCATAATGAGAGCGCGCAATCAGCTCACAGCTGCCGGCTCCTGCGGGGAGAGCATGATATTAAATAGAAATCAGGATAAATTAAACTTAACCCTTTCCCTGGCCAGGCCCTCCTGCCATGTGAATTCTGGCCGGAGCTGGAGAAGAGCCGAGTCGGCCAGCTCCTCCTGAGTGGCCTCCCCATGGCTAGGCGACAGGAGACAAGCCGGCCACTTCACTTCCAGCCACTCTGGCCCTCCCTACCCTGTGTGTGTCTGCCTTCTTCCCCCCAGCCCAGTTCTGCCAGGGAGAACCTGTGGGCAGCTCTGTACAAGCCCCCAGGGCTGCTGGCTGCCTCTCAGGGAAGAAATCAGAGGCCCCCCCAGACACTTCCCTGACATCCACAGTGATTCCTCACCCTCTGAGTTCCCCTGAGTCCCACCATACCCTCAGAGAAGCAGGCTGGCACTCACAGGCGCTGGTGCCAGCCCAGGGCAAAGGGACAGGAGATTCTGGGACCCAGGCTCCTTCAGGGTTCCACACTGACCCTGCTGTTGGAGCCGAGGACGTGGGGATAAGGACACCATCCTGAGGACATGGGCGGAGATGAGAACCCAGGGTACACGTGAGAATACAGAGATGAGGACACAGGACAACACAGGACACCGCTAAGTACACGGAGAAGAGGATGTGGGATGGAGCTGAAGACACGGAGATGAGAACACAGGACGGACATGGGGACACCGGATGGTGACGAGCACATGGGGCAGAGCTGAGCAAACACTGTAGCTCCTACTGTGTTCTTGATGCTTTTCCCCTGAGCAGTTTTCTCATTTTAAAGAGACTGATAACTGAGCACAAGGAAACAAAAATGGCATCTCTGATTTATTTCAAAGGATGTGCATCGTACACTGTTGAATGTTGAAAAGTGACATAGGAAACAGTAAGCTGTAGTTCCCTAATTTTAGATAGATACATGTGTAGAAGGTATGTAGGTAACTGGGAGAAAGAACCGCAGGAAAGTCACCAGGACGTTACCAGGGTGTCTGGTTGTGTCTCTTCCCTTTTAATTCTACGGTGAGCATGTGATATGGTTTTCAGAGACAGACATTAAAAGCTATTTATTTAAGAAAACAACTCACCGATAAAACAGCAGAAGAGAGCACCCTGACGTGGACTGACTGGGCTGCCAGAGGTCTGCGGCCTCTGTGGAGCATGGAAACTGTCTAAGGTGTCGCTGTCGCTGCTGTCGTCATGGTGAATGAGGGCCACCCATGCAGCCCAGGGAGTCGCCCACAGGGCCCACACAGCCTCAGGCAAAGACTACAGGCAGGCCCCAGAAAGGAAGTGCAACCGGCGAAAAATATGGGACATGTTTCATTTCCTGGCGATGAAAAAACAAAACATGGAGACAAAGATTGAATCCTTTCAGCCAAATTGGCAGAGTCTCAAAAAGCTGTGACTCGATGCTGTAAGGCCAGAGCTTCCCACACACAGGTGGGCCTGGGTGTCACGAGTTGTCCCAGGAGTCTAGTTACAATAATCAGAGGTGGTCAAAAGTGGGTGTGTCAAGACATCCATTGCAGAATTATCTGTAATGTGAGAAGTTGGAGCCCCTTTCTCAGTGTTGGGGAGTGGTACATGTACTATGATCCACCCAAACAGCAGAGTGATGTGAGACCTCAGTCGCCATGTTCTGAAAAACAGCAACATGAGGGAGCCCTGTTAGTGTGTGTCATGCACACATGTGTGGGGGTGCCCTGTGTGGGGGTGTCGAGTGGGGGGTGGGCATGACTGGGCTTGTATGTGCCCAGCACAGAACACTGACTCTTATTCCCACTGAATGACTTTCACGTCCTTCTCTGTTTTCTCTCTCAGTATTTCCTCAGTAAGTTTTGTACTCTTATAAACACAGATAAGTACACAGTGCTCTTAAATTTTATGCTGAAGTTTAAATTTTCTCACGTTAAGAAGGCCTCAGAACAGCACTCGGGAGTGATGTTGCTCGGCTTACGCCGTGCCGAGGCGGCTTACTCATGGCTGCCTGCGCTCTGACATGTTTCTCCAAAAAGGAGACTTTTACTTTGACCAACAAGTCATAGCGAGGGATTCAGCAGAGTGTTGAAAGACAGGGACCCCAGTGTCTCACATTAGTGAGTGCGATAGCACAGGTAACTGCAGGCGGTCACAGCCTGCACCTGGCTGACCAAGAATGACCATTCATACACGAGCCTTGCTTCTCCCTGGGGGGGCAGGGTCACTGTTCCAAAGACACTTGGTGTCATCGGCTATTCAGTCTGCAGCTGCCCTGGGCTTTCCCTGACTGCATGACCCTGAGCCCTGCTGTGGCCTGCGTGGTCCCCTTTGTCCGTGGCACCTTTTGTGTGCCGATGCTGTTGTGGTAGCATAGTCCTGTCCGGAAGATGGCTCCTTTGTGTGAGCTTCATTTTTTCATGTTGCTTAAAAATCCTTTGTTCCCCATGGTCATAATTATCTTCTCCTGTGTTTTCTTCTGAAACTTGTCAGGCTTGGCTTCCTTGAAGTCCAGTCTTCAGTCCACCTGGATCTCCCTGTCATGTGGAGGGACGCAGCAGCATCGCGGCGTGCGTCGCCCTGCACAAACCGCCCTGTGCCCTGCCGTATGCTTGGCTGCACGCACCTGCTCCCAAGTCTCCGTGCTGTTCCTCTGGCCCCTTTTTTCCTTTTTGCACTGGTCAGTCCCAGAGCTCCAGGCAGAGGATGAATGTTTTTGTTTTTCATAGAAGCTGGGCGTTATGGCTGAAAGATGCCATCGGTTTTACCAGTTTTGGAAACAACTATCGTCCCCCAAGATTTGTTAGCTGTTTCTTTGATATTGATCACCAGGCACTAAATGGCCAACTGACACAGTCCCCGCAGCACTCTGTCATCAGTGGTTCGTCTGCAGCCTCTGCGGCCTGAGGCCCTGCTGGGCGGTGTGGGACCTGCGGCTCGTTTCCCTAGGTCAGGAAGGCTCGTCTGTTCATCTCCTACATCCGCACCCCAACCCCGACCAGCTCCACAGCACAGGCACACACTGCCACGCTCCCTCCTCGGAAGAACCCCCTCCACTGTCTCGCTGCTCTCAGCTGGGCTGTCACCTCCACATCAGCGCACAGCTCCCACCTGGCCCTCCATTGCTCGCAGCGCCCCCCTCCCCACAGGCTAAACCTGTCCCTGCACCAGGACTTCCTCCCTCCTCTCCAGTCTTCAGGTTGGGGCCCGCATCCCCCAGGAGCCTCCTGAGAACGGATAGCCCGGCCCCGGCCCTTGCCCTGGTATCTGGCAGTGTCTTCATTCTAGTTGGGCTGGGTACAGAATTCTGGGTTAGAAATCATCCCTTTATTGGTCCCCAGCGTCTGTCTTTGCTGCCAGCTGCAGCCATGTTACTCTTGGTGCTGCGTGACCTTCCCCTCCGTGGAGTCCTAGAGACTCTTCTTCGACCCCAGAGCCCTGAAGTTCCACAGGCCACGCACTGTGGGTGCTCTGCCTTCCCCCTCATGCTAGCACTCTGGAAACCGTGTCCTGTAGTTCTGGGAGTTGTGTGTTTGGCTGGTATTGTCCCCTCTGGTGCCCAGCGACCTCTGGTGGCATGGAGCGAGAAGGGTATGTTGGGGCAGCTGAGCCCTGGGTGCTCGCAGGCCCACCGCTTCCTCCTGCCTGGCCACCCAATACCTTCTGTCCCCAGAGAGCGAGCTGCCACCACACTGCGAGGCTGGGTGCCACCTGCTTCTTACTTTAAGTCCATCCTTCTCTCTACCTCCCCCCGAAGGCCTCTGCCCGAGCCCTTGGTGTGAGTCAGCATCCTGCTGCCTCTCTCCACACCTTCATAGGGGTCCACTCTTTTGAGTCTACATAGTTCTTGCCCACCAGTTCATCTGCTTTCCAGCTTCCAGTGTTTTTGTTACACATGATCTCCTTGCCTGTTCTCCCTGTTTAGAACTTCGTGCCCTAAAAAAGTGACTGTTGACTTTGTTCCAGGGAGACAACTCGTGTTCACCCTGCCATTTCTCCCTGGCAGTTTTCAGGTGAGGTTTATGCTCCCGGAAGTTGTCGTGCCTTCGTTTCCTTCTGGTATCATACTCCATCTTGGTCCCCCGGGAGTGGGTCAGGACAGCAGCTGCCCAAGTCTCTGCGTGGCACACAGGTGGCAGCGGCTCCTCGCTTTTGCCACAGGCACCCATCTCTGGGTCCCACGGGATAGCCGCACCACCGCCCAGCCTGCTGGATGACCTGCAGACAGAGCTGAGACTCCGAGTGGACGCGCAAGGGGCCTCAGGGCAGAGCCGCCGGAGCTGACGGCCATGGTCCGCAGCTCCCTCGGTTTCTTCAAGGACCAGGGGCCCCGGTGCAGGATGCTCCACGGCCACCATAAGAGCGTGTCTGGGTCTCCTCCATTTCTTTTCTTCGTTCTCCTGTCCAGGCTCCCTGCACAGCTGGGGACACGGCATCTGGGGTGCCGGCATGCCCCCATGCACAGCTCAGGATCCTTATCGGGGTGGGGACGGTACTCTTCCCAGGTCACTCCGGGGTCAGGACTCTCGCCCAGCTGGGAGAGCTTCATCCAAGGACCACGCATGGGCAAGGCCAGGCCTACCGCCCGTGGTTCACCCACACATCCAGAAAATTGGCCTCTGAGTACCAGGAGGTTTATTTTCAATTATAGGTTAGGGCAGAGACACGAAATAGCATCGGTTTGGAGAGCAGTGCCCAAACCCTGCTGCACACCCATGTGCCCGAGCACCACACAGTACCTGTGTTGACTGCTCTCCGAGTACGGCCAGGTGTCGGAGCTGGGAGGCAAGACACTGCCTGTCAGCAGGAGACTGATCCCAGGATCGGTGCATTTTGGTAAATGGGTTGTTACAAAAAGTGAGAGTTGTTGATTTGTTTAGGGTCTTTGAAGCTCCCCCTTAGCAGCACGACCCTTGCCATGGCGCCGACCTCTGTCTGCCGCTCTGTGGAGACTGTATTTAGCTTCCGCGTGCTGGGCCCGGAAGATAGGTCTGGAGCCCTAAAGGACATAGGGACAGTCCTCACCCTCGTTGATGCTCATCCAACGACTCCGCTCTGAGAAATCGGGAATCACAAACCACACGGACAGCCGGCAGAACAAGCAGGGAGGCCCATTCAGACCATGGTGTCCAGAGGCCTCCCTGAGAAGGCGACAGCCCGCAGGAGGCAGGGGCACAGGCCTCCCACTGCGTGTGCAAAGCAGGAAGCGAGGTGATGGTGGTGCGGAGCTGGAGAAAGGCCGCGCTGGAGAGTTCCACCCTGGAGTCTCCCCTCAGCTGTGAGAGGCCAGGAGCCGGCCGGGCCCAGTGGGCACATCAGGAACTTGGGATTTCTTCTGTGGGCCTTGGGAAGTCTTCTCCTCTCTGGCTAGAAAGGAACTCCGATGCAGCCAGGGGGACATTTCCGATGCGGGGTAGCCAGTAGCTGTGTGGTGGTGGTGGCCGCCTTGAGGGCTGGTAAGTGGCTTCCTGGCCTTCTTGGCCCACTGCATGCGGGCACGTGCTCCAGGTGAAGAACCGCCACCCCTTAGGCCAGGCGAGTCCCAGTCATCCCCCGGACCTCCCTGAGGCAGGAACGGGGCAGGGCTGACCACCGCCGCTGGCTTTGGTGGAAAGACAAGCGTCTCAGTCCTGCTGCTGTAGGAGTTTGGGCACAGCCTCTTACTGATGGGCGGCGGCCACATTCTCTTACACAGAAGCCTGGTGCCTCAAGAAGGACACAGAGCTGGCACTGACGTCCTTCCTGGTCAGCCGCACTGGCCCTCTGGGTCAGCCCCCAGGATGACTCAGTGGAACATGCAACTCTAGTGCCGTCGCTGGGTCAAATGGTGACCCTACCTGGTGGGCATTCACCCAGGCAGGTGTGTGCATGAGCGCACGTGCGTGCGTGCCTGCGCTCATGCACACATACACACACACTGGGGCAAGGAGGCTCTGGGGGCGTCAGCACTTCACTGAGGGAACAGTTGACTCGAGTCGCCTGCACAGCCCTGCCGGGGAGCCATGGCTCCTGGGAAGCTGTGAGCACGCCAGGGCCCCAGGGCCTGGCAGCAAGCGCCTCAGGCAGCCCAAGTCGGGGGAGAGCTGGGCGCTCCCTCGGGAGGGCAGAACGGTGTTCCCAGGAAGAGCACTTCCACCTAAGGAAGAGTCCTGGCCTGATCAGGGGCATTTAATTAGCATCCTGACAGGCTGTTTCCCACATTTGTAACACTTAGGTCTCAGCCGTAACTTTCGTTAGTACAAATTCTTCCTTTAAAAGATTATCACTTAATTATATGTTGCAGATGCTGCACATGACTTGCATAGGGGTGAGCCCACTGGAGTGAGGGGTGCTCTCCTGGAGTTTCCAAAGGGGAATTTCTTCATAAGCCAAGTATTGTATTTTTCCGACCATAAGACACCCCTAGGTTTTAGAGGAGGGAAATAGGAAAAGAAATTTTGAAGCAAAAACTGTAGTAAAATATTTAATAACGTAAATAACATAATATTTCACCAGTGTAAATGTAAACAGAACTCAACAGCAGCATTAACAACTATTATTCCTCCCAAATTTGGGGCGGGCGGGGGTCAGGGGTGGGGGGAAGGTGCATCTTACAGTCCAAAAGTACGGTACTTACAGTCATAGGAGGGGACAAGTAATGTGCAGAGAGGTCTTTGCGTCTTCGCCCGATTTCCCCAAGTGGCAGCGCCCGTGTAACTGGCGCATCACCAAACCCCCTGCCCCAAATGCACTGGTGTGTGCACAGGCAGGTGCGTGTATTCAGCTCCCGACCCTCTTATTCTGTGTGAGGAGCCACGTAACTACCACTGCCACAACAAAACTGTTTCTGGCACCACGGGGCTCCCTTGAGCTGCAGCTTGGTGGCATTGAGCCTGTTTCCCTCTGCCCGCTGTCCCTAATCCCTGGCCACCACCATTCTTTGTCTTTTAGGGATGTCATAGAAATGGAATCATATAAATATGACCTTTGGGGAGTGGCCCTTTTCCTCAGCACAGCTCCCTGGAGATCCACACCCAGGAGCCAGCCCCCACGTCCCACGGTCAGGCCCCTGCAGACACGGCTGCTCAGTAGGTCTTGTCAGAGAGACTTGCAGCCCGTGCTGTGGAGCAGGCCTGAACCATCCCGTACTGGGGGCCACTGCCCACAAACCCACATCTCATCAGAGGCAGGACTGGCCGTTGGCCACAGGCCTGCCGCTGGTCTACCCGGTGGGGTGGGTGAGGCCAGCCATGGTGGTCACCTACCCTCTGCCTCACAGGGCCTGCAGTGTCTCCTGTGGCTGGGGGCAGCCTCCCCAAAAAGGCTGAGTTCCCTGCATGACTGTGCAAGGCCTCCCAGTGCCCGGCCCAGTCCGCTGCCGGGGGCTGGCAGGCGAGGGCCTGACAAACACCGTCACTGCTCCATGTGCGTCTGGAGGTCCCGCTCGTCAGTCAGGGCTGCTTCTGACATGAAGGCTAGGGCGGGTCTGCCCTTCCTCACAGTGTGGCTGCACAGAGGTTCCAGGAGTGCAGGGCCCTGCCTCAGGGCACTGCAGAAATTCCCTGCCACGCTTCCTTCTTTTTGTTAAGTCGGTCTGCCCTGGGCTCTTCAGGGGTTTGGAGACTTGCTTTGTTCCTTAGCTCCTTTCCTCCTGGACACTGCCCAGTGCAAGTGCTTTCAGGGCCACAGCGGGAGCCGAGGGAGGCGTACCTTGTCCTGCTGCACTGTGCACATGGCTCTATAGTGCTGGTGGGGGCAATTAGGGGTGCCACCGCGGGTGCCGCCAGTGGGTGCAGCACTCAGCAGCCTCACTGCGCCAGTAACGGCACTGCAGGGGCCGGCTCTGTGAGCCCACGGCTCCCACCCTGGCAGGCTGCTTCGGTGCTGCATCGTCCCCCCAGTACCCTCAAAGACCAAGGACCCCTTTGTCTGAAACCACTTCATCAGCGCCACTGAGCACACGTGTCACCCGCCTGTAGGCAAGCCTCGCCCTCAGAGAAAGACTGCCTGTGGGTCAGAGGCTCTCTGGAGCTCTGCAGAGCACCGCACTCTTCGCTGGGATTTAGCACCCATTTCAGACAACACCCAAGGAGATAACCGTGGAGGGGTGTTCCAGGCCCCTGCCTTTCAGAGCATCAGGCAGCCATGTGGGCCTCGCCTCTCCATTGAGCCTGCCCCCCAGGTACTTGCCCGATCATCCCGCCCCACCAGTCCAACCAGGTCCCCAGGATATCCAGGCAGCACCGGGGTCCCCTGGAGAGCAGAGTGATTCTACACTGGCATCCGGTGGACCCTGCACTCCATAGACCCCCATTCTCACTCCTCATCCCCCCACTCTCCCCTAGTGCCCTCATCCCAGAGAAGGAGGGCGCCCCAACCAGGCCCTCTCTCACCTTCCTGGAGCCTGGCCATGCTGCTCCCTCTCTCCAGTGTCCCCTCAGAGCCAGAATTCCTTGAGTCCTTCCTCCAGTCTCCCCGGCCCTTCATCCCACTGCCTCACCTCCTTCAGCGATGGCCCCATGACCTTCACACTTTTGCAAGCAGCGGCAGCCGCTGGCCTTGTCCTCTAGACCCCTCCTGGGCACTCCCCTCTGCCCCACAGACCTCAGGTTGGTTCCCTCCGCCTCTGCCTCTGCTCCTGTCCCCAGCGAGCCACCAGCGTGATGATCGTGGGGAAGCTCCAGGAGCTCTGGGCTGGGTGGGCCTCACACTCTGTCACTTGGCCGTGGCCACTCCCAGAGAACTCCGAGAGGTGGGGGTCCATGCCAGGTGCTTCCTAAAGACACTGACAGGCTGTCTGTGCAGCTTTCCCAGCAGCCAGGAGACCCAGCCCAAGTTCCAGAAGGGTCCTTATGAGACAGGCTTTCTCGGCACTGTTTTCGGCTCTTTGGTTCCTGCTCAGCGTTCTCCCCAGGTGACCACTGTTGATTCCCCAGGTTTTGCGCCCATCCTGTAGTGCCCCCATGCATGTGTCTAGCCCAGCTCTCCCCGGGGCCTTCAGTGCACCCCGCCCATGAGGTGGGCCAAAGAGCTCGGACCACTTCCTTACCTGCTGGTCCTGATCCAGTCCTGTCCTGCTCCCAGGTCCCCTCGCTCTGCCTGCTGTCCCACCCATCCTGTCTCCCAATTGGGCATGGCTGCAGTCACAAGCCAAGCACAGTTTCCACAGTGCAGTGGGAAGGAGCTTTGAGAGGCAAAGGCTGTCTCTCTGCCCTGGGCCAGACCTTCCCATGGCTTCCAGGGCTCTCAGTGAAGACAGTGTCAGGGCACACCCTGGATTATCCACCCCACCACCCTCCTGGCTCCTCACAGCCTCGCTCCTGCCCCCACGGGGGGTTGCATGCACGTGCCCCACTCACACCGGGCCTCAGCCCCCCACCCCCACCTCCACTTCACATGCTTCTTCCCCTCCGGACTGCGATCCACAAGGCCGGGCGCCCTGCCTCTGCACGTGGCCGCTCCGCAAACACGGCCGGAACTCACTGTCTGGGGCCACAGAGCACAGCTCCTCACCTGGTGGGGGTGTCTTAGGGCTGCTGTAACCACTCACCACTAAGTGGGGGCTTCAAACATCAGGAGTCTATCTCCCACCCCACGCCGGCCCGGAAACCAGAAGTCTGAAATCCAGGTGCCGCAGGGCTGCGCTCCTCCGGGGGTTCTCGGGGAGGGTCCTTCCTGTCTCTTCCAGCTCCTGGGGCTCCAGGTGTTCAGGTTTTGGTGATCACCAGCCTCTGCCTCCACCCTTACCCGGCCTTCTCCGCTTCTGTGTGTGCCACGGCCCCATCTGCCTCCCTCTTTTAAGGACGTATGTGATCACATGTGAGGCCCGCTGGGTAGTCCAGGATGACCTGGACTGCCGTCCTCATTCAGATCCCTCTTGCCCGACAAGGGTCCAGATACGTGACCGAGCTCTCCCCCGTGTGCATCTGTCCTTGCATGGCATGCAAATCCCCGGATCTCTCCATGATACAACTTCTGTTATGTCTCCAGCACCGTCCCTACCACTCCAGCGCCTGACTCTCCTCGGGAGGAGACCCTAGGTCTCACTGCTCTTCACCAGGCTAGTGGCAGGAGACAGGTGCTGAAGGAAGCCGTCATCTGCCGCAAGCTGGTGTGTGGGAAGGGGCACCTGGAGATGCCAAGACCTGGGCTGTGAATGGGGCTGAAGCAAGGGAGGCAGCAGGTAGAGCACGGGAATAGTGCAGGCAGGGAGCCATATCCAGGCCCTGGGGTGAGGGGACGTGGCCAGGGGCTGCAGAGTGGCCGGTGTGGGTGCAGCTGCAGGGGGCTCGCACCATGACTTACGCCGCATTAACAGCAGGACTGAGAGCGGTTCAAAGAGGGTGCAGGTGACATGGACGGAGG
Source organism: Glossophaga mutica (assembly GCA_039655065.1). Classification (NCBI taxonomy): domain Eukaryota; kingdom Metazoa; phylum Chordata; class Mammalia; order Chiroptera; family Phyllostomidae; genus Glossophaga; species Glossophaga mutica. The sequence goes on from CM077315.1 coordinate 32,002,192, forward strand.
CCCCAAAGACACGTTGGCCTTGGTATGGGCAGTGGAGGGGGCGGTCTCCAGCAAGACCCAGGTCAGTGGCAGAGCCCCGGGCAGGCAGCAACGCCTTGCTCCGCTAGGTCCCTGGGCTTGTCAGGCCAGCGAGATCAGGGTCAGGAAGTCCCTGGAGGGACCTGAATGCCAGCACGTCCTCACCCTGGGCAGTGGACGGATGTGACAGACATGAATGGACTGGGGCCACTCTCTGCATTTAAATGAGGGGCAGCTGGCAGTCAGGAAACTGGTGGAAGGCCGTGCATCTGTCCAGTGCGAAGAGCACACATCCAGAGCTGGGGCTACACAGCTGCAATGGGAGAAAGGCTGCCTAGGCCTGCGGACCTAGAGCAGGCTGCACCCTCCCCAGTCCCCACGGCCCACTCCTGTCACTTCACACCTGCGCCTTCAGGCTGTCCCAGCGCCACTACGCAGCTTTCTGAAGCCTCTTGTTTCTTACGCTTCCTATCAGTGCAGGAGAGGGAACCACCACGCTCGCAGCCCTGTGTTCTTGGAGCCTGGCCTTTCCGCTGCACTATAAATAAGCCCATCCAAGCACACCCATCCGTCTTGTTTAATAGACTGGAGAGCGCCCCGCACCGCGGCAGGTCTCAAGGAGTGGTAAATTGATGGATGGCTCCTTCCTGTGTCAGACGGCATGATGTATAATGAAATATTTATGATTTATTTCAGCTAATAACCTAGCATAAAGTGTAGGGTGTGAGAGCAGACAGGTGAAACAGCACTGCTTGCAGAGGGTGGGATGGGGGTGTCCCCTTGTGCACATGCCACACAATCACACATGCGTATACACTGACACGCGTGTGCTCACACAGTGCACCTCAGCACTCCCTCAGTGCTCCAGGCTGGAGTGCAGACCTCCAGCTCCTTGTTGTCCTCCATCCCGCCCCCTCTCATGCTAGGTGGTGTCTGAGAAAGGACACTGGATCCTCAGCTGGAGAGGGCTCCTGCCAGCATGATGCCCAAGAGGAGTCTGTAGGAAAGCAGGCAGTCAAAGGACCAGGAAGGCCCTTTCCTCCTGTCAGAGACCCGCATGGTACCTCATGTGGTCCAGGAGCGCCCCGTTGGGAGAGGGGCCATGGTGATACCCAGCCCCACCAGGGCCCTGCGGCATCTAGAACCCTACACAGTAGACGTGTTGAAGCAGCTAGTTCTCTCATTTCTTCTCTGCTCTCACGGACCTTAGGGACCGCTGGTAGGGCACTGGGTGGTGACAGCGCGGGCCCCAGCCATCCCGTCTTCATAGGGACACAACCAGAGAGGGCTGTTCTGGCGTCCACATCGCAGACTGAGGTCGCAGCCATCGAGCTCTGTGCTTGCTGTCTTGTCCCAAAATTGCCCCCCACGCAGCCAGCGTACCAGTGGTATTGATGCTCACAGATGCAGGCCCCCACTGCTCCCCACCCAGGTACACGCGTCCTCTGTGCCTGTCCCTGCAGGCATAGGGACCGAAACACGCCGAGCCCCAGCCCCAGCATGCCTTCTGGTAACCAGAGCCTCTTTCCTCAGGTGACACAGCCGTGTTCAAGGATGGCAGCTACTGGATCCGGGGACGGACATCAGTGGACATCATCAAGAGCGGTGGCTACAAGGTCAGCGCCCTGGAGGTGGAACGGCTGCTGCTGGCCCACCCGAGCATCAAGGGTGAGTGGCCATGGCACTGCCGGGTCAGCCCGGCTGCACTTGGTCTGGACCCGCTGTCGCGGGAACATGCCAGATGTGTTTTCCTCTGTTTGATTATAGGTGGAACAGGGACCAGGTTGTCCCACCATGGGACACCACGCAGCGGGGCTCTGCCTGCCCCACATCACGGTTAGGATCTGGCACCCCACACCTCGGTGCAAGGGAGTGGCAGTGACCCCATGCTCAGAAATGACAGCATGCTCAGGTTCACTGTTGGCTGAGCGTCCTGGGCAGAACCAGAGACTGCGGCTTTGGGTGCTAGTCGGGGAAGTGTGGGCTCCACCCAGACCTCCTAACCTGGGGTCTCAGGCTGTGAAGACCCGAGGATGGTGGCGATGGCTCCTATGTACCCAGGCCCAGTCATTTCACCAGGACTCTCCCAGATGGCCTGTCCATGGGAGCCCGCAGGGAGGGGGGCAGAACGTTCTGGGCTTTTACTGTCCTCAGCCCTTTCGTCAGCGACTGCCCCCAAGGACAGTGCAAGGGAAGGGCAGGAATGGTGGGCAGGCCCTCTCCCCTCCCCCTGCCCCCAGCCCCACAGGGACACCGTGGGGAGCCTGTCCTCACCCACCCCCAGCAAGACGTCCGCACTCCCTAAGGCTGCTGGGCAGCTGCTCCCCAGGGCTCCCTCCAGGGACCCCACGTCCCTGTGTTTCCTCTACGTTCCTGGCTCCTTTTAGCCGGCAGTGGTAACTCGGCATTTAAGGTGCCCCGCCCTGTTCTGTCCACAGATGTGGCTGTGATTGGTGTTCCAGACATGACATGGGGCCAGCGGGTCACCGCAGTGGTGACACTTCAAGAGGGACACTCACTGTCCCACAGGGAGCTCAAAGAGTGGGCCAGGTAAGGGCCGGGCAGGCAGGGCCGGGCAGGGCTTGTGGGGTCAGGGCAAGGGATGGGTGAGGCAGGAGCTGTCCCACCTCAAAGGCATGGACGGGCAGGGGCGTGGACTGTCCTGTGGTCTCGGGGACGTGTGGCTGGGAGTCTTGGGCCTCGCTGCCGTCCATCTTAAGGGGGATCCGGAAGGTCAGGCAACATGGTACTTAGGTGAGGCTGCCCCGACAAAGGGCTCCCTGGAGGCTTTGTGACGGTGGCAGAGGCAGATCCAGAGCCTGTGCGTGCCCCACCACTGGGCGACCGAGAACACTTACAGGGAAATAGGGGTGCCTGCTCCCAGCCGCACGGCTCCCAGGTCCGGAGGAAGGTTCTGAGGTGGCAGAAACACGTGCCCCTGGACGGGGGCCCCTGTGGTGAGCCAGCAAGTTCTCCCCGGGTTTAGGAGCAGTCTGGCCAGGGGAACAGCTGGTGAACCTGCAGCTGAGATCCAGAGCACCCAGCCGGGCCCCAGGGCACTGGGGTGAGCCGGCTCCGAGGGCCTTCCTGAGCCCCTCCCCCCTCAGCCATGGTGCCCATCCCTCAGCTGCGCTCTAAGCCATGGGCGCTGAGCATGGGGCATTTTCATGTGCCCCTTGGGTGCTCACTGCCCACCCAAGGCCAGAGATCTGCCCTCCCTGTGAGGAGCCAGCCTCCCCACAGCAGAGCAGTCCCTGTCCCTCCCTCAGCCTGCGAGGGTCACCTTTACCTGACCCTAAACCCTCCCCAGAGTCTTTTTGCCATCTGCCCCCTCCCGGTGGTTTCTGTGTCCCAAGGCTCACAGGCCCCTTTCCTGTGCCCACAGAGTTCAGGGGTCGGTCCCAGGGGTGGACAGGAGAGGACAAGGAGGAGGGTCTGAGGGAACCACAGAGCAGTGTGCCTGAGCTCAGAAAGGAGGCTGCTAGGAATCTCCGCCCCCCTTCCTTAATCTTAAATCCAAGAATTTCCTCCTTCCTATCCCCTCTCCCCGCACCCCCGCTGAAAACCAACTTGCCTCCTTCTCAGTGCTAAAGATATTTTTGGCTTGTCCAACATGATTTCACAAACAGTAGGAATCCTTGTTTCATCAGGGGCGGCACAGCTGGGCAATTAGATTCCTGGGATTTGCAGAAGCAGGGTTGGAGCACTGCCGCCTAACAAAAGAGGAGAAGCCGCTCTGATTAAACAATTACTCTGTTAACAACTGCAGGGGGCTGGGCGGTGTATGTACGAGTGTGTGTGCCCTGTCCTGAGAGCTCCCCAAGTCTCAGGTCCGAGTCCGCAGCTTCTCACTGACCTCAGGCAGGCGCCCGCACTCCTGGCATGGATCTCCACTCCTTCGCGCCCTGCGCTCCTCTCCCCATCTCCCTAAGATTCAGCTCCAGCCTCTGGCCCAGCCCCCCCGCAGGATCCTGCACTGATGGTCACAGTTTATGGCCATGGGTGTGAGAAGTCCCTGAAATGGGTGCTGTGTGCAGAGAATTTGGGGGTGCTCTGGGGAGATGTTCCTAGGGGGACGGGACTGAGCGGAGCGGGTAGCTACCCTGTGTGCCCCCATAAGGACTGTCTCAGACTGAGGCTGGCATCTGGGCCATGTGTCCTCAAATTGGGCAGTCGCAGGGTGGTAACACAGAGGCTGCCCACCCCACGGAGGGAGGGAGGAGAGGGCCTTCCTCTCGGAGCCACCCTCTGCGTCCCCGAGTGCGTGGGTGCGGGGGGAGTGGGGCCACGCTCCAACTCTGGGAGGCTGGCTTCTTAGCAAGGCTGCTGCTTCCTTTTACGTCATGTTTGCCGCCATTCTGGGTCTTTTTTGAAAGATTTTAAAAATAACGTTTTCCCTTTTACTGCCATTTTTTTTTTCATTTCCGAAGATACTTGCCACCCCCTCAATCTCTCTGCTTCACAAGTAAAGAAAGGGCTGTCCTCCTCCCCGATGCTACGCTTTTAGGAGGAGTCAGGAAGCTGGCAGCCCCAGCTCAGGCGACGTGTCTCCCCGAGGGTGTGAGCACGGCCTCAGAGCTGGGTCACACCACCCCAAGCACGGAGTCTAGGCCGCAGACAGCCCGCCACCCTTCCATCCCCCCAGCTGCCACGTGGAAATGGGCCGGGTGGGATTTACACACCTGGGGGAATCCTCAGTGTCATCGTCTGATCAGACCGTGATGAGTAATGAGCAGTGGCCAGAGCCCCGTCTCGCTGTGCCCCACCGTCCCTCCTCCGAGGAGGTGAGTGTGGAAGGCGGTAGTTAACACCCCCGCTGTCCGGGTGGGTTTCTTCACAGGGAAACCTGCTCTTAACAAACAGCTCAGCTGTGCTGGATTCCTGTCCAAGGTCTTGCTTTGCCTGGAAGCAGCAGTCCTGAGAGCTTCATGTTAGACCGGTCGCTAAGCTGGGACCCTGGGAGGAAAACAGGCCAAGCTCACAGACTCTGTCCCAAAGTGAAGGTCTCCTTCCCAGAAGGACCACTATTCGTGGAAATGGTAGGGTCTGCAGATTTTAAACCTGCATTCTTCGCAACGCCTTCAGATCATTTTTCTCATTTCTATAGCTTTTGTTCCCTTTCGCGGTGGTTGCTAAGCTAGGGTTGTTGATGTGGGTCTCTGCTTCACTGCAGTCTCCCTCCCACAGTGATGCCGGCCTCTTCATGCCCAGGTGGCCTGTGTGCTGCTGCTGTTCTGCGTCTGCTTTTGTATTTGTCACACAGCCACAGCACACTCCTTCATTTTTGCTCGAATGGCTGTCTCCTGAAGAAAACTCAGTGAGAAGGAAACGGTGTCTGTTCCCCTCTCCGCTGCTGTCCGGCCATGACTGGCCCTCGGCTCCCCTCTGGTGCGGGTCTGCTGGCAAGGAACCGTCAGCGTCTGTGTGTCTAACAATGTCTTTCATTTCACTTTCATTCTTGGAAGATACTTTCTCTGGACATGAGATTCTAGGTTGACTGGCTTTTCTTTTGGTCCCTGGGAAATGATGCCCCGCTACCTTCTCGCCCGCACTGTTCATCTTGGGAATTGGCCATCATTGTGGGCCCCTTCTCTCTGAGCCCTGGCACCCAGCCCACTGCTGGATGGCAAAAGGAAGCCGGGCGTGGGGAGAGCCACAAAACAACGTGCCGCCCGGACACCACTGGAGACGCTACGGTCTGGCAGCCAGGCTGCGGAGCGGGGGCAGCTACGTTCCAGGGGCAGGTGGGGGTGTGGGGCCCTAGGGGCTCACCCTGCCACACTGTCAGGGTCCCCAGGCCAGTCCTGGTGGTTTGTTCTAGCAAAGTCCAGCCTCGCCCCGCATGTTGTCTCAAGCCCAGCGGGCAGTTCTGGCCATCTCCTGCAGCTGCCAGGACCGCAGGTGGTGGCAGTGTCTCCTCATGAGCCAGCAGCAGCCTGCACCCCAAGCACGCTGGAATGGGAGCCACACCACAGCCCTTGGCCTGCAGCAGTCTGCGTATGGCAGGAGCTGGCTTGAGATGGCAGTGTGTTCAGGACTTTATTGCTGATGCGTTCTGCCTGTGGGCAGATGGACCCAGCCTGCAAGGGCGATTAGGCTCATGTTTATTCATAAGCACCTGGCTGCTTAGGTGAGATTTGGGGTTTCTCTTCCACCCCCACCACTGGCTCCTTGCTACAACTCATTCTCAATGACCAAGGCTGCCCCACAGCTACAGCCTGGAGGGCTCACCCTCCTGTTGGCCCTGGGCAGACTCGGGGGGCCACATGTCCTGCACTCCACTATCTGCATCGCTCCCGCCTGGCCTAAAGGCCTTTCTCAGCGGCCCCAGAGGCTGGAGCCCCTGTGGCCCAGGAGGCCAGGAACTACCACCCCAGGCAGCATCCTGTGCTTCTGCAGTTTCCTTACCAAGGGGCATGTGGCCCCGTGTGTGGCTGTTAGAGAGCAGGGAGCAGGCAGCTCTTGTCTGCCTGGAAAAGGCCTCGGGAGGGAGAGTGTGGGCCTGCAGCCTAAGGAGGAGTTCCAGAGTGGGGCCTACAGATGCAGGACCCCAGCAGGTGACCCCACATGGGAGAACACATGCAACAGGGTGCCCCTCATGGGAGTGGGGGGTGCTGGGCTCTGGTGCGGGGAGGCCACCATCTCCGCCCATCTGGCTGAGGCTGCTGCAGTGACCAGGGTGCAGAGTGGGACTGACTGGCTCTCTCCAGCTCCAGGACACCTGGCCCCAAGTAGAGTTCATCCTTACCCCCCAGTCCCTGCGGGCAGAGGGGCCTCTCTGTGTTAGCGTGCCCTGCAGCAGGGCACCCTCTTGGGAGAGGCAAAGACGTGGCTGGGTTTCTGGGCCCTGCCGTGGTGGATGCCTTCTGGGCCCAGAGTTCCCGCTGCTCAGGCCACCCTTGTCTCTACAGAGGCGTCCTGGCCCCATACGCTGTGCCCTCGGAGCTCCTGCTGGTAGAGGAGATCCCGAGGAACCAGATGGGGAAGATCAACAAGAAGGACCTTGTCAGGCAGTTCTACCCACACGGCCAGGGAGCGCCGGAGGCCAGGCACCCATGAACCAGCGTCGGCTTTGATCCAGAACCTCCCAATCGAGCACAGCAGAGTCCAGCCTGATGGGATGAGATCGAAACAAGAGGCCTTCTCTGCCCTGTCCTTGTCCCACACCCACAGCCTTGCCTGACCCCTTGTGCCCTGAGGCTGCTGGGCAGGTCCCAGGGGGAATCCAGCTGTCACCCAGGGTTGCAGGTCTTCAGAGGAAATTCAGTAAAGCTGCACAGGGAAAAGAACGCCTGTGCTGTGCTGTCTGCCCGGGGCCTGCTTGGGGGCCGTGTTCCAGGTGCAAACAATGTACTTGTCTGCACACATGTGCGTGTCACACAGCATGGGGAGTCTCCCACTCTCTAGGATGCCCGTGTCGCTGTCTGACGTGACCTGCGACCCCTACAAAGCCTCCTGATTGAACCCTGACTATTCTGAGGAGCCCACCCCGAGGATGGGCCTGGTGTCCAGGTGAGGGGGTTTGAGCTTGCCGTCATCTCTTCTGTCCTCCCTGGGATTTCCCTGTGTGGCTCCAGGATAGTACACATCTCAAGAGTAGTATCATTATGCCCCCAGAAGCCTGGTGGAGGCTCATGTAGGCCTTCAGGGCCAGCTGACCCCCATGGGGACAAAGCTCAGGGGACCAGAGGGCCAGGGAAGCCAAGTGCGTAGACCTCTGCCAGGGAGCTGTGTGCAAACCTTCAGCCCCCACAAAGGAAGCCTTCTAGGCTACAAGCCTCAAACTTCTGAGATGGACAAGGTGGTCAGTCTTTTAGTCTCTGTGGTCACATGGTCGCTATCAGAACCACTCTCCTCTGCTATAGTAGCTTGGATCCCACTATTCTCCTCTGGAGTCCAAATCCTCCCCTGTAGAGTCCAGGGGCTGTCTGCCAATGACCCTGCAGCTGTTCCACCTTGACCCTTAACCCCCACCCCCTCCATGCTGCTCCCTCCGTACACCCCTGCACCCCCCAACCCCTCCTTTCAGTCTTTGGCTAAATGCCACCCACAAGGCACCCATCTCACTCCCCCCTAGACAGGCCCTGGCCCCCCACCCTCCCCAGGCCCCTGAAGAGCAAGCCATGTGTCAGCATTCCCACTTCCCGCTCTTGGCATTGATTCAGATGCCTGGGCGCCCCTGTGTGCTCTGAGCAAAGAATCCAGAAGCTTCTGAAGTTTACTAGAGACCAAGGTGGCTCCCCTAGCCAAAACCAGCGAGAAGTGGCACTCAGCGTCACAGGAGTCTGGCCTTGGCTGTCCCTGAAATGTGGGTCTGAAACAGCGGCCAACGGGGGTGGGGCTGGAGGAGCCGCCCCGCCCGCACAGGGGCGCTGGGCCCTGTTGAGCGGCTGTAGCTGGCGAGGGGCTGTGGGACTGGACCATTCTCCCCACCCAGGCCTGGTGCTGGGTGTGGCGTGTACTCAGAGGATCATCCAGCTCCATGCTCCCTCCTGCCTGCAGTCTAGACATGCGTGCCAGCCCCCCACCTACCAAGCAGGCCGCCCTCAAGGGGCTCAGCGGCTGTGCCCACCTCTGACTTCTCTCGAGGGTGGCCCTCAACACCGAGGTGGACACCTAGGCCTCCCCCCGTCCTTTGGCCTGTGGGAGCGAGGGAGCCACGTAGCCACGTGCCACCGAGCCCAGCCAGGCTCGACACTGCAGGGTCTTCGCTTAATCCCAGTGAGCTGACACTGCATGTCTCGACACTGCAAATTTTATTTCCTCGAAATGTTCACACAATTATTTGCTTTATGCTATAATCTGTATCAAATACTTCAAAAAGTAACAGTCATCTTCAGCTAACAGTAAGACTACAGAAGGATGTTGTTGGTTTGTCCTTGGAACAGGTTCTGTAAGGTACAGAACCCTGGGCTCCACTTGTTAAATCAATGTGACCGAGAGTCAGACTTCCAGAAAGTTCCCCCTTGACTGGAAATCTCCCGCCCCCGCACTCACACCTGGGGCAGCCCGCCCACCCCACACTCAGCTCCCTCCGGGAAAGCCAGGAGCAGGCACCCTGGGGGCTGAGCTGTGACAGCCCGTCTGCCTAAAACCTCACTAGGAGGGGCCGAGCTGGGTCTGGGCTCATGGACAGGCAGCCTGGGATACCCAGGGCTCCTGGTGGGGGCTGCTGCGCAGACAGGCTGCCTCCTCAGAGCGGAAGGAAGGTCAGTGTCTGCCTGCAGCGACCCTCAGAACCCTGAGTGGAGGCCACACACCTGGCTTGACCAGTCCCCGAGTTCTGCCACATCCCTCCTGGACGTGTGCTCACGAGCAGCTAGCATCTGTGTGTGCGGCAGGCCTGGAGGGCCAGCCAAGGTAAGAGAACCCCCATGGGTGACAGGCTTGAAACGGCCACAGAAATGTCGGGGCCAAAACCTTGCAGGCCCTTCCCAGCACTCAGGCCCGTACCCTCCCTGCCCAGGTTCCCCTGTTCCGTGATCGGAGGCTGGTGCTTCTCTGGGCTCTCTGGGTCCTGACCAAGGACTGAGGGCTCTGCTTCGTCAGAAGTTGAGTCTGGGGCTGGTGACCCCACACAGTTTCCCACCTAGGAGCTCCCCGGCCCTCCTGGCTCGCTGGAGTGGGCACCAGGCATTTCCATATCCACCCAGCCATTGCCACCGCTCAAACCTGTGCCTGATCGCCACTCTGGCCCTGCTGCCGCGCCTGCAGCCTGAAAGTCCCGACGGTCGGGGATGCACCCAGGCCTGCCTCGAACCCACAGCCACTGTGTGCGCATCCCAGCCCTTGGCGTCTTCCCCCTGGTGAGACATGGGCCTTGCCCTGCCGCCTTCACACTTGGAACCTAAAAACGCCCTCACCCGGGCCAGCTTTCCCCTGGAGCCTTTCCCCCTCATCCCTCCCAGAGTCGGGGAACCAGCAGGGGGAGCCACAGGCTCGGACACCCAGCCAGTAACAGAACTGGGCACTGGGCCTCAGGGCCGGCACGGGCGCACCTCGGGTCCTGGGGTGGGTCCCCACCCCTGAGGGCCGGAGGTCGGCTCTCCGGCTGTGTCCAGACGCAGAGCTGCCTGCCACTCTGGTCCCCACTGTGGGGCTGGGATCCACTGGCAGCCCAGGGCCCCTGGGGAGCACGATCCCATGTCTGCTCTGAGTGGGGCGGGGCGGGGGCAGCTAGGGCCTGGAGAGCCAGGCCGTGGGACTCTAAGGCTGGGGTTCCTGCCTGGGGGCGGGGGTGCTGGAGATTGTTGCTGCTCCAGTCCGCTGGAGGTAAAGTGAGACAGTCCTGCGGGAAACGGCAGCTCGGTACCCATTTTTTAATTTATTTATTTTAAAGCCTCACCCAAGGACGTTTTTTATTGTTTAGAGAGAGAGTCATTGATGTGAGAGAGAAACATTGATCGATGGCCTCCCACATGCGCCCCAGCTGGGGCTTGAACCCACAAACTAAATATTGACATGTGCCCTGACTGGGGATCAAACCCACAACCTTTTGGTGTACGGAATGCTGCTCCAACCGAGCCACTGGCCAGGGCACAGCATCTAGTTTTAGGTGCAAATTGTGTAAAAATAGGTGCAGTGCCAGGCTGACTTCAACCAACAATGAATACAAGATACTGCCTACAGGTGCACATACCACACACGCATCCCTGCATACTCGTGTGTCCACATGCATGGCCACATGCCTGTGTACGTGTGCTCACAGACATCCCTGCATGCATGCCTGTGTTCGCTCACACACACATGCCCTGCGACAACCCCCAAGTTTGGGGGCTGAGTGAGACCAAGATTATGAAACGGTTTTCTGAGAGTCCCTGGAATGGCCTTAAACTCTGAAATCTGAACTCTTTTCCTGTTTTATGTTCAGCTTTTACATCTAAAAATTTTTGAAGACAGACTCCAGCACTAAACAGTAAATTTGAAAAGGTCAGCTCAGTTCTTAAAGGTCCTGTGCTGTAACCTCCCTCTGGGGACCCTGGGCACCTGCGCCGCCCCTGTCCCGCCGACTTCCTCTCCACTCCCTGGGCCTGTCTGTGTGCCCGCCTTACCTTCCAGCCTCTGGACAGAGCTGTGCCAGAGTCACCCGTAGGACCCCCGAGCTCCCCAGCCCTCCTTGGCCCCTTCCCTCTCAGTCCCCTCCCCATCCTCTCACCCCCCGTATTCCCCTCACCACCCCGCAGTCCCCCTGCCCCATCCTGCACATTCGGCCCCTGTCCCCATCCCTGTGTCCTCGGTGGTTGTAGTGGGGCCTCTCCCTGCATCTCTGGTCAGTTGCTCAAGGTCACCTTTGTCATTGAGGTCCTATGGGTACTGTTAGGGCTGTTTGGTGGCCCTTCTAGAATCTGAGCCAGAGCAGCCCGCACTTCACCAGGACCCCTACGCCCTGCCTTGGGCCCTGCGGGGCTGGCTGTCCCTTCCCACCGGACTGCGAGCAGTGGTCAGACTAGCCCTTTATCCTGCCTACAAGAGTCAAGTGTATCCTTTGTTAAAACATCAAGGATGCAGTAAATTCTTAGCTCACCAAATAGATCAATATCAAATTATCATGTCCCACATTCATAACTCTCGCGCAGCAACAACGGGGGACAAGGTCACTGGAGAACAAATAGCAGCAGAGGCGCTTCGCGATCCGTCACCGCAGACAGCCGCAGGCGTCCTGTGCAGCGCTGACACGGCCATTAATAAAGCGGGGAGACGGATGGCTGCAGGGAGGGGCTGGACCACCTGCCTCACACGGGGAGACCGCCTAAGCCCCACCGCAAGGTGGGGAGGGGCTCCCCCTCGCCTGAACACAAGGGAGAGGGGCATGGGGGTCCCGCTCCAGACCCCAACACGTTCACATACCTAATGGGACCGGCTGCTCCCCTGGCCATTGGGGCCATGTCGGGGGGGGGGGACACCTCATGGGAGTGCTTTCAGCCCATTTTACAGATGAGGAAACTGAGGCCCAGTGAGGTAAGCAGCTGTTCCAGGGCCTCAGGAAGAGAAAGGTTGTGGCGTAGCCCGTGCTGTTTGGGCCCAAAGCCCTGGTTCTTCTACCTTCAGCAGCTCTGTCCGAGGGATGAGGTCAGACACACGAGTAACTAAACCAAGCTGCTGATGGTCCCTGTCAATGTGCATGGTGGGCCCTGGGGGAGTGGGGGCAGGCACTTCCTTGGGAGAGCCCCCAGAAACACTGTGGGAGCTCTCCAAAGGAAGTGACGTTTGAGCTGGTCTTGAAAGAGGCAGCCCTAGAAGGAGGTGGGGCAGCAGGGTCCAGGGCACAGGCCTAGATGCAGCCAGCAGGCCCCTGGGCTGTTCTGCGTGTTAGAACCTGGGAGAAGAGGCTGCACAGGAGATCAGGAGCAGGGGGCTGGCATGGGATGGCAGCATGCTGGAGACATGCTCGGTGCAGGGAGGAGCCTGGCGCAGGTGCCCCAGAGGAAGGGGAGCGGCCCCAGACCTGCCTGGCAACGGCAGCCCATCCCTGGGGTGGCCTGGTTCAGTCTTCCCAGGTAGGGAGCTGATGAGGAACTGTGGAGCTACAACAGGGCTGTCCCGAAGGAGCCTGAGCCCACCTCTGCCAGGTTCCTGAGGGGTCCCCAGCTGCCCTTAGATGCTGGGACCACCAGTGAGGGCCCCCAAAGTTGTCCACATTCTGGTCCCTGAGGCCGGGCCTGTGAATATGTTACTTCACTGGGCAAAGGAGTCTTGAAACAGAGGCTGGTCCTGGGTCCCTGGGTGGGCCCAGTGTCATCATGCAGCCCTAACATTTGAAGGGCCAGAGTCAGGGAGATGACAGGATGCTTGAGTGGCTGTTTCTGGCCTGGACCACGGACAGAGGGGCCAAGGGCCAAGGACCCAGAAAAGACAAGGAAGCGGGTTCTCCCCGGAGCCTCCAGGAGGAGCCAGCCCCCAGGCCCCTGGTTTTACCCCAGGAGGCGGTGCTGGACTCCACCCTCCGGGCCGTGGGAGCACAAAGTGTCAGTTTAGTCTCCAGATGTGTGGCGATCATTAGACCTCTCTCACCTTTCCTGTTGCACCAACTTCCTGTCAGTGGCCATTTTAGACGATGGCAAGGGGGCTGCTGAAGGATTCTTTTGGAACATTGCCCATCAGCTGCTCTGTGGCTCCTGTGTTCTCTCCAACCCTCGGCCTGGGGTCTCGGGGCCAGCGAGGTCACGAGGCCTCTGCCCCAAGGGGTAAATCGAGGCATCCTTCACAGGCTCACAGGGCATGTTTCCTGGAGAGATGAGGAACGTGGGAAACGGGCACGGACAGGCTTGTAGAGGGGCCTCTGGGTGGAGAAGTGGAGAGGTTGGGGCAAGGGGTCCCAGGGCATAGAAGGGGCAGCCGGGCTCGCCCAAGGCCAGGGTGGGAGGCCCCACTGTCACCCTTGCGTTGCCCCTTGCAAACCCTTCCCTTTTCCCTTCCATGTCCCAGTTCCTCTGGTCAAGAGCTGAGGACACATCCCGACACACTCACGCTGGCCGTGTGCCTCTCAGCCTGTTTCCTCATCCGTGAAGTCAGGGTCACGGGTGCCCATGCCCGAGGGCAGGAGAAGGAGTCAGTGAAAACCACATTCCAGAAGGTTCCTCCAAGCTCCCAGCATAGGCTACAAGCCTGACAAGAGGGGCTTTCTTTCTCGGCCCTCAGCTGCTGTCAGGTGGTGTTCAGGGTCCTTTCCCTGAAGGGAAGTGTGGCGCCTGGGTGCCAGCCAGCAGGGCCCATCCCAGAATGGGGGGTGCAGAAGCACAGGACAGGGCAGGGCCCCAGGGCCCGGGCAAGCAGGGCCAGGACCACAGCTGAGGGGCAGAGGCTTGTCCTGCAGCGCAGCCACATCGGAGCACAGAGCAGGTGCAGGAGGGTAGCTCCCACCTGACCGTGACCACACCGGTCATGGCTCCCCCACCCCCAGCAGCCGCCCTGTTCTCCCCTGAGGCCATGCAGCCCCATCAGTGTGGGACTGGGCAGGTGGCCCACTGTGCCCCACTGACAGGGGAATTGCCAGTCTCTGACCCCTGACCTCAGGCACACCGCGCACTCGGCCCGGAGGAGCACAGCATTCCCCTCAGGCCTCTCCAAAGACACCACCACTCTGCATCTGCCGGTGCGTGGGGCTTCACAGGAGTGTGTAAAGTGCGCAGCATGTGCGTGTGTAAGAGGAGTGGGTACATGCACGTGGGGCTATGCATCCCTGTGCAGGCTTGGGCATGAGCAACCGTGTTTGTGGGCCGCATGCTGGCTTTCGGGCGTGACCTGCGTGTGTGGGAATTTGCGGTCAGACGCAGGGCTTGACCCCGGTGCATCTGCACTTTGCTCGCCGCCCCACGGCATCTCCCAAGACCGAGCTGTGCCCACCCGGCAGCCCCTGTCATCATCAGCTTGCAGGGCACGTCGCCTGTTGACAGTCTGATCATATAGACACAGCTATTCAATTACTCGGTAATGGCTACGGGCCATTAAGCCAACAATCTACATCATTCCAGCCTGCCAGCCCTTTCCTCACCACCGAGCAATAAAACCATTAAAACAACAACGGCAACGAGCAGGAGCATCCTCGGTGCACCGGCAACACTCCGGTTAGCACTGCCGGGAAGAGCTGCCCCTTAGAAAGAAGGTGGGGCACTGCATCAGCTGGATTGGTTTCTTCTGCACACATGCACACACATGCATACAGACGCACGTGTGTGTGCACACATGCATGTACATGCGGACACCATGCACATGTGAACATGAATACATATATGTGGGCATATATACTTACCTGCGGGCATGTGCACACACTCGAGCACAGAATTATGGGTATACACACACAGATATGAATACACATGTACGTGCCACACGTGTGCATTTGTGCGTGTGTGTGGTCACATGGCCGTGTGACATGCATATACACGTGTGAGGGCATGTGTGTAGCCATACATGGTTATACACGGACACGTACATGTCCATAAGCAACACAGATCTGAGCTCTGAGGCTACCCACCAGGGGTCTGCTGCCCTCGAGCCCCTGGTGTCCAGTGACAGCCAGAACAGGCTCAAAGAGAGCTTGGGGACATGCTGGGAGCTGACAGCAGCTGGCACCGGGCCCCGTTCTTTCCAAAGAGGCGGTGCCTGTGCAGAGCTGCCCAGCACACGTGAGATCCAGCCTCACCTCCATGCCGACATGGACGCTCAGACTCTTAGCTTCTGCCACTGCGCTGGGCGTGGAGTGGAATCTCTTTGTTTTAATTTGCATTTCCATAATTACTAGTTAAAAGAAATAATTTGAACATGTTTATTGGCCATTTGTGTTTCTTATTTTGTGAATTGCCTGTTCATGTTCTTTGCCCATTTTCTATTGGTTGTTGGTAATTTTTTAAATTATGCATTAGTTATGTGGCGGCTTACCTTTTACTTCGCTTAATGATATTCTACAATATGCATAATTTAAAATTTTTCATGTATTCAAATGCATTAATGTTTTTTATGGTTTGAGTTTTTCTTGCCCATAAAAGCCTTTCCTATTCTAAGCTCTTAAATATATTTTTGCATATGTTCTTCTTAAAGTTACAAAGCTTTGCTTTTCTCATTTAAGCTCTTAATTCACCAGAAATTTATTTCTGCATATATGTGGTATGAAGACCCCTGAGGTTTCCAACACAGAATAACGAGAGCTCCCAGCTACAGAGCCCTCGGTCCCTCCCCCTTGAGCTACACTCGCCCCTGGCCTCTGGTGGGCACCCACCTGCTCTGCTCCACTCTTCCGGTCCCGTGCCGCTCACTCTTTTCTAGGCTGCCAATACGCCCGGCTCACTCCCTAAGTCTCGGTATTAGTTAGGACAAGACACCATTCCTATTTCCTTTCTCAAAACAGTCTCGGCTCTTCTGGGCCCTTAGCTCTTCCATCTAATTTTAAGAATAGCTTAAAGTTCCTTAAAAAAAAAAAAAAAAAACCATTGGAAACTTGATTGGAGGTGATTAAATTTATAGCCTAATCTATCAAGACTTGACATCTTTACAAACCGCATCCTCCAGTCTGTGAACATGACCCAGCTCTGCCATGTTCTTTGTTGTAACTGTGCACATCCTCTGAGAGGTTTAGCCTGGACGGGGGCTTTATACTTTTTGTTGGAAACCTGAATGGACTTTTTACTTCTTTTTAAATTGGTTATTGAAATGGTGCGTGTTGATTTCCAGCCTGTAGCCTCGCTGAATTCGTGAATTTCTTGTGGGTTATCAGCATCTGCCTATTAGCACAGCTCTCTCCTCCTTCACCATTCTTAGCCTTCCAATTCTTTTCTCCTCTTACTGCTGCCGAAATCTCCAGTAAAATAAAAACTAGAAGGAGGAGGATGGGCGGACACCTCCAGAGCCACATCTAATTCCGAAGGTGGGTGCAGGTGGATTCCCCGACTCCGAGCAACTCATGCATTGCTGCCCCTACTTGCTAAGATGTTTCGTGAATGAGCACAAAATTTTATTGACATTTTTTTCCTTACTGTCTTTAATCTGTTACTGTGGATTATTGTCTGACTTTACACTTGTGCCCTTGAGATAAACCCTACTCACGGGGGGACTGAATTAGATCCTGTTTAATATGATCGCTGACCAAGCACCGTGGCTTCTTGTCTACAACTCCGAAATCGAAACTCCGAGCACTAGAGCTTCTTGTTTGCAGTTTTATTTTGTTTATGTTTGTGGTGAATCATGCGACAGACACCATGGACCAAATGTGTCACCCCAAATTCATGTTGACACCTAACCCCCAATGCAACGGTGTTAGGAGGTGGGGACTTTGGGGGACAGTCAGGTCGTGAGGGTGGGGCCACCATGATGGAGTTAGTGCCCTTGAAAGGGACCCCAAGACACAGCAAGAATGTACGGTCTATGAAGCAGATGTCAGCCCTCTCCAGAGCTGTGAGAAATCAGTGTTGCTGCTTATAAACGACGCGGTTGTGTCGTCGCAGCAGCCGGAACGGAGCTACGCAACAGACAAAGCTGAGCAGAAGGGACATGAGGCTATGTCAGTATTTGTGCGGTGGCCGCAGATTCCTAGGGAATAACGCATTGTGTGGCAAACTCACCTTTGAAACATCAGAAAAATTCTGAATCCCAGCACCCTTCCTGCCCAAGGGATTTGGGTAGAGGACTTAGGCCTGCATTTTTTTTTTTATCGTCCCCCGAGGACATTTTTTCATGCTTTTAGAGAGAGAGGAAGGAAAAGAGAGAGACAGGGAGAGCAAGAGAGCGAGGAACGTTGGTGTGAGAGAGAAACATCCATCGGTTGGCTCCTGCGTGCATCCTGACCGGGGCCGAACGTGCAGCCTGACGGGGACCCTGCGGTCTGTGGAACCGCGCTCCAGCCACCTGAGCCACGCCGGCCAGGGCTGGGCCTGCATTTTGTTAGGATTCTGAAGGGGGAGTCCTATGGCCCGGAGAGCATCCAGGCCTGCTGTCTTTTCATGAACGTGGTGTCTTTGATTACTGATTTGGCCTCTTTAATGGTTACTGTTTTATGCAAAATTGTCACTCCTTTGTAAGTCCATTTGATTACATGTATTTTCTATAAAACCATACATGCAACTGGGTTTCAGATTGATTGGCCTAAAGTTGTGCCCGGCCTTCTCTTATGACCTAGAACCTCTGTCCTGCCTGTGATTAAACTCCCCTCCTCGAGGCGTTCAGTGCCTCCCTCACCGTTCTTGCCGCATTCGTCCGTTTTGACTTTCTCTTGGGTTTGCTAATCCTCACTGCGTTTCTTTTGTTTCAGCAACTTCCAGTCCTCGTTTTTCCTTTCCTGCCGGCTTCAGCTGGACCCTCCCTCACTGGCTTCTGCCTGGCCTGCTCTTATAACTACATCCCAGGTCCTTAGGCACCACCAGTTCCAAGCACTCAGTCATTTCCACTTTGACTTAACTTCTCAACGCGGGGAGCACATTTCAAGCCGCCATTCTCCTCCTGCTCCCCGTGTAATTCCACAAGAACACGGGCCATGTGATTCCAGTCCTTTGAAATCCGAGGCGCCTTTGTGTCCTGTGCAGCTGGGTTTGTTTCAGAGTCGAGAGACTGGAAAGAATCTGTTGGATGAACTCCGTTAACTTGGTCGCCTCGGTGCCCCTGTGCCGCAGTGCGTGGCCTGCCTGACCCCTGGGTGGGGGGCGGGCGAGTTGCAGTCCCGCCACGTTCAGTGGCTCCTGTTTCCTTGTCCTTCTGTCAGTTCCCCTGCGTGCATTTCCACACTGTGCCCTCAGGCCCATGTTATACTGGATTATTATGTTTTTTTGATGGGTGTTATTTAGCATCTCTCTTTACCCCATTTGCGGATTTTCCTTAAATTACACAGGGTAGGGCAGAAGTAAGGCCTGCTTGAGTGTGGTTGGTAGCGTAAGACAATGGGTGTAATAATGTATAGTTTTAATTTGAACATTTCACCTAAACTGTCATGTGGTGTGCTTGAATGTGATATTGTTGTTACAGAATCACGTGCTTATGATTTTGTAATAAAAAAGATTTTGTAATGAAAAGGGGTGTTATTTGTGCCGGACCCTGTATTCCAGCTTCTGGGGCTCACGCTGCAATGGCTGGCCGTTGCAGTCCCACGCCACCCGCCTCTGGGTGGTGCGTGCGAGCATCTCGTAGGCGGAACAGCGAGGCCTGATGTCATCCATTTATTGTGGTTACTGATGTATTAGGACTTACCCATATTTTGCCGTGTAAAATACAGACCCATGTTTTTGGCCCAAACTTTCAGGAAAAAAACCTTTCATTTCAATTTTTTAATTTAATATTTTATTTATTTATATTCAGAAACAAAACCGATTATCATATTCCGGGGTATTATTTTGCATAGGGATATTGTTATTGCTTTCTAGACCTACACTTTTAATACATAAGCATAAATAAAAGAATTAAAAACATTTATATAGATACAGAATTAGTACTACCCATGTATATTATGCACCCTGATTTTTCCCTCAAAAATTTGGGCAAAAGAATGTGCATTATACATGGCAAAAATACGGTATTTCTGCAATCTTTTTTCAAAAGGTTTTATCTATTTATTTTTTAGAGAGGGGAAGGGAAGGAGAGAAAGAAACATCAATGTATGATTGCCTCCCACACTGGGGAGGCCTGCAACCCAGGCATGTGCCCTGACTGGGGATTGAACCAGTGACGCTGTGATTTGCAGGCTGGTGCTCAGTCCACTGAGCCACACCAGCCAGGGTATTTCTGCAATCTTATTTTGCATTTCCTGTCTACCACCTTAGGGATTTTTGCTTTGTTATTTTTGCCTTCTATTTTGTTGTATGAATAACCACTTCAACTTTTTTCTCTTTATTAGGAATTTATAAATTAAATTTCTGTCTTTGAGAGCGCTTAAACATTTTAAATACATACTATAAAGTCTATAGACCTTCTTGCAACCAAGTGTACGGTTAGGCCGGGCCAGGACAAGGCTGTGACGTGCCTGCTCCCTTCTCTCAATGCCACCCCTCCGCCCTCTTGGTACATCTTTAAAGTTCCAATTTGGGGTTTGGTTTGGGGGACAAAAACTAATAGGCTTTGTTTTTACAGTCCATCGGTAAGTTTATGACATTTTATCAACTTCTTGGCTCAACAGATTTCATCTTAATAAAGAATGTTTTCAATGGTTCTCTTAAAAGCATCCGAGTGGGGAACTTGATCGATCTTTGTGTACCTGAGTCTTTATTTTCTCCTCACTCTGGAATGGCAGCCAGTCTGGTACGAGCTGTGAGCCATTTTCCTCTGCACCTCTGCTTCTTGGCATCTTGACCTTCGTGGCTTTCAAGTTCATTGGTCTTTTCCCTCGAGTGCTCTTAATGTTTTCCTGTCCTGACACAAGAGAGTGTCTGCCCAGGTGGGACCTCTGTCCCACGCAAATGGGCAGCTGGTTCCTGACCCTCCCCAGCAGGGTTCCTGGACTGTCCCATTACCTGAGGTCCTCTGGGTGAAGATGTTCCTCTCTAGACAGAACGTCACAACAGAAGTGCACTCGGCTCTGCCCTGCCGGGAACACACCTTCTGTGAATGCAGCTGCAGAAACCCCTCCTCCAGCACCCAGCCCACTCCGGGTTCCCACTGCACTTAGAGCCACCAACTCAGCCTCCCTGCACGCAGGTGTCAGCCGGGCCAGACCCCCAGCTTCCCCCCATCTAATATGTTCCCATCTCAACAAACCTCAGTGTTTATTTAACCCTGTTAGCGCTTCATCTCGATGCAATGAGCTAGTGTGACAATGTCTCTAGAGCATTTCGACTATTGCCTTTGTCACAGTCACAGAGCCTCAGGCCACCTTCTGCAACTTCATTGCAGGCATTAATGGAACTGCTGACTAGGGCTGGACAGAGGGCCCGCCCCGCCACACCTTTCCCCCAGGTGCAGGCACCTCTCTGGCAGCGGCTACCAGTGGGCTAGCCACTCAGCCCATGTTCACACCATCATTGCACAGGTGAGGACGTCACAGAGGTGCTTTGCAAAGTCTTAGTTCTTTGCAGAAGTCCCCTCCTGTACCCACCTGGAGCTCATGCATATCTGTGAGGTACAATAACTCATGAAACCCAGGATTGACCACACGCAAGTACAGTTCTACCCCAGGGAGCCTCTCCCTGGGGGACAAGGCACAGTGGGGCATCTGCTGGACCCCAGCTGGCCACATCCCCCCTTGTCTGGGAAGAACAAAATACCTTTAGGGGATGAGAAGAAGTGGTATCCTGAAATGAAAGCTGGGTCCTCTCTGGACCAGGGAGGGAACTGGGGGGTGAACAAGAGAGCCTGGGGTGGGGGCAGGATCAGAGGACAGTCTGGAAAAGTCGTGGCTTCAGAGGGCTACTGACTGGCAGGAGGGAGGAGCCAAGAGGCACCGCTGGCTCTGAGGGGCACACAGAGGAGTCTGGAGGGGTTCGGGCTTCCAGCTCAGCAGCCTGGAGGAGGACTGGGTGGGACAGACAGGAGGGCAGGTAGGGGCTGGAGCTAGCACCAGAGGGCGTTGGGCACAGCCTGGACCGCCACTAGATACTTCCGAGGGAAAGGACACTGGGAGAGGGGGCCTCTGCTCCCAAGAGAGCAAGGCTCATCAGGACCAAGGGCAATGGCTGAAACGTGCTGATTCTCTCCAAAGAGGTGAGGGAGGAGGCCCGTTAGCCAGGCGAGGCTCAGTGTGGCCCGGGCTTACCCAGCAGCTCACCCAGCAGCCGGGTTGGCCCAGTGTGACAGCCGGTTGGCCCAGCACTGCAGCCCTGTCCCCCGTGGGGAGGCTCCTGTGCCATCCACCCACTCTTGCGCCGACCTGGGCATGGCCTCTCCAGGCCTGTCTGGCTGGGTTTATCTCTCTGGAAGAAAAAGGCCAGCAGGGAGAGCTCATAGCCCCTGGGGCCCCTGTACCCCGTACCTGCCGCCTGGGCCCTGTCACTGCGGAGGGAAATAGCGCAGCTCCACAGAGACCCTGCCCCTGGGTGAACAACCCACCTCCCGCCAGTGGCCCCAGAATGGAGGACGAGATTAAATGCAGCAACGTTGTCGTCAGACTAAATTGATTCCATTACAGCAATTGATTTCATCTGAATGGTCATTAATGTGATTTATATGGCTGTTTGGGATTCTTTGCTCCCAAATCTGTCACCGGTCCACTTGATATTGATTGAAAGACAGTGGTGCTGGTGCCCAATGGAGCAGGCTGAGGGTGGGCGGGGGCACCACTGCCCATGCTGATTGAGGGACCCCCACACTGCTCTGGTGCCCTGCCCACTCTGCCCCACAACCCCGCCGCAGTGTCCCCTCCCCTGCCCCATCCCCTCCGCCCCCTCTCCTGGCCTCCGCTCCTGTGACTGAAGATGTGCCAACACACAGCTGTGCTGGCAGCTTCTCCAGGCTGTCGTGGGAAGAGCAGCGAGGCAAGAGAGGGGACCCATGCCCTGCAGCCCCAGGCAGCCCACAGCGCCAAGGGGACAGACCCTGGCCTACCCTCCACCGGGGCCTGCAAGGACCAGCCACCAAGTGTCCTCATTTGCCTGGAACCCATCCCACCAGCTTCCTCTTGACAGGGTCTCTCCCCAGCCCGGGCTGTGCACCAAGGGCCCCATGACATGACATGCGTTGTGAAAATGCAGGAATCCAACTCGCTGGGGCCACCCCGAGGGTCCGAGAGCTGCCAGGGCCCAGGCGGCTTTGGGAGCAGAGTCCCCCTGGTCCCTCAAGAAAACCCTCTGCATGCCGGCTGTGTGTGTGAAGCCAGGCCGGGACGATCACTGCCAGGGCCCCAGGCACAGGCCGCCAGGGGGTGAAGTCGCTGGGGATGCAGGCGCGGCCCGGTGCGCACACCTGAGGGGGCTCTCACACTGCCTTTGTCCCGCCCCACCCAGTTCCCCCAACGACTCATCTGGGGCCCGTGCCACTCCTCCCGCCCTCCACACCCTCCAGCCCAGCTCAGAGGGCAGCTGCCCACACTCGCCCTCTCCCGGCTCCACAGCACCCTGAGGCTCTGCATTGTGAAGGACAGAGGGCCCGGACCCTGCCCCGGGGCCTCGCGTGCCTGGCGGCCCCAGCTTGGCCCTGACACATCTTGGTGAGGGTTTTTCCACCAAAACCGAGTCTCAGGGCAGCTCTCGTGACTTACAAATTGCTTTAAAATTCGACCCTCTGAGCCCGGCCTCTGTTCCCGGGCACCCCCTGCACCTGGCCCTGTCTGTGCATCTGCTGTCACTGCGGCCAGTCCTGCTCCCTTGAGCCTCGCCGGTCCTCCAGCCCCCTCACCAAGGCCAGGCCTGGGCTGACCTGGCTTGGCCCACGGCAGTGTCACTTGGCAAGTGCCATGCCCCCCTGGCCCCTGCTGGCCTGGTTGCCCCCAACTGTCCCAGCACATTTGGGCCAGCCGTGGGGAGGGGCCGGGCTGCCTGCAGGCCCGGGGTGAAACCTCAGGCAGGCTGCTCCCACCCGGCCAGGGTCTTCGGAGGGTCCGGCAGCCCAAGGCCCTCTCTGGGGTGGGTGTGCACAGGGGTCTTGGCTGGGGTCCCTTCACCCTGGGAGGGATAAAGGGGTACAGGGTCACAGTGGGGGGCTGCATTTCCGGAGGAGTGTGTAGGGGGCAAGTGTGTCCAGGGTGGGGGCGGGAAGGGCCCATCACCCCTCCCAGCTGCCCCCTAAGCTCAAGCCCTGCAA
Organism: Glossophaga mutica; assembly: GCA_039655065.1. Taxonomy (NCBI): domain Eukaryota; kingdom Metazoa; phylum Chordata; class Mammalia; order Chiroptera; family Phyllostomidae; genus Glossophaga; species Glossophaga mutica. The sequence continues at coordinate 32,025,352 of CM077315.1, forward strand.
GAGGGAGGACCGGGCTACAGCTTCCTTCCTCTCAGCCGGACATCCCTGCTGCATCCACCTGGCTTCCCTGGAGCCACACTGCCCTCTGCTGGTACCATCAGGCATGGCCTGAGCCGCTGGAACCAGGCCCTCCCGCTGCCCTGCCACCCTGGCCCGTCTCCTCCCCCAGGGCCGAGGCCAAGTCTGGCTGGGGCCGATTATCACCTGACGGACACAGGAAAGCCTGGCCACTGGCCAGGTTCTCCATCCCTGCGTCAGGGGTGCTGGGCAGGTGACTGCTCAACAGGACAGGAGATGGGTCCCAAGCCCCCATCCCAGGGGGCTTGGAGCTCAGGGAAAGCCCTGGAGGGAGCCCTGGAGGGAGCCTGCCGCCCAGGGTCCCTCTGGCCCAGCTTTCTGTGGAACCAAGACCAAGGGTCACGTTGCGTCAGCAGCTGTTGGCTGCTCACCCCCAAGTCCTCAGGACCACGGGGCCCCGCAGCTTCTACCTGCTGTCTGCCCGACCCTTTTTAGAGCTCTCAAAAGTAAAAACATAGTTTGAGAATGACTATTCTGCATTCATTTCGGGGTGTCACTAGGCTTCTGACAAAGACAAGGCCCCCCAAACCTGACCAGTGCTGCCTTGGACTTAGAACGTCCAAGGAGGCCTCTGCCTGTACTGTGCCCTGTGGCCGCCAGGGGGCGGGCAAGGACTGGACGGGGCAGTGACACCCCTGGGCTCCCCAGGCCAGGCACTGGGTCCAAGAGCCACTGTCCTGACCTCACCCGCCCCTCCCGCCCCGCCCCGCCCCCGTACCCCTGGATGCCTGGCACTCCAGCCCACCTTGCCATCCTCTCTGACCCTGGGACGCCTTTAAAGGCTGGGAAGCTCTCTGAAAGGCCTCACTGCCCGTCCAGGCCAGGGGGCCCCAGGCAGGGGATGGGGACCCTTCCAGATCTGCCCCACCCCTTCATCCCCTCCCCCTAACTCCTCACCCATCTGCGCACACGTGTACCTGGCTTCACTGAGAATGCACTTACACAACTCCACCTCGTTAGGGTTTGTTGGTGCTCCGACTCCTCTTGGAGGGTGGCCCCGCAAGGACTTTCCTCAACACTGAAGCCCAGAGCCTGGACAGAGCTGGCACAGAGGGGCTGCTGGAGGGCAGAAGGGGGTGGGGTAGGAAGAAAAAGGGGGAGGGAAGGGGGAAGTGAGAATCTGCCTCTACTCAGCCTCTCTCCCAACCTCGTCTGGGGATGTGGAAAGGGCGGGCCCTGCAGCAGGTGGGCCTGGGCTCCTGGTCAGGCTCTGCTTGTGTCGGCCTCCTTGAGCTTCCGGGTCCTTGCCTGTAAAATGGGGGCCCAAAGGGACCAGCCGTGGGGGGTGGGGCAGGGCAAGAGCGGTGCCTGGGCCTCATGAAGGACCTTTTGGCCTTCACTGTGGTCATGAGCAACTCCCCACCGGGCATCTTCACCAGGATGGCCACAGACACCCCAGCTCAGGTTCACAGGGAGCCTGTCCTCGGCCCAGGCCTTGTGTCAGGATCTCCTCCCTCTTGTCCAGCACCTCCTGCACATGCTTCCCCCTCCCCTCTCGGTCCACCCTCTCTCTAGGCCCCCACCCACCGTATGGCAACTGAGCCCTGGGGGGAAACGTGCCCCTCGGTGCAGCCCAAGGAACTTGGCTCACATCTGGCTGCCCCCTGCCACACAGCCCTGACTGACTCTCACTCATAAAGTGGATCTACGTGCCACCGGAGCCCCTGGCGGGCTGGGGCTGCGTGAACAGGCCGTTGTCCCGGTGCCAGGAGCCAAGCCCACACTTGGTTAACACCAGCTGGTATTGCCAAGTTACCCAACCTGAGTGCTCTGAATCTCTAGCTCCCCAAACAAGTTACTGCAAACTTAGTGGCTGAAACAGCTTAGATTTATCATCTCGCTGTTTCTTGAGGTCTGAGTGGCCACCTAAGTGGCTGGACCAAGTCATCCGCTCCTGGTCACAGAGGCTAACGACACAGCATCAGCTGGGCTGGCTCTTACCCACAGCGGTGAGGGTTGGGGGTGGCATCTGCTGCAAACTAACTCGGGTCCTTGATGGAACCCAGTTTTTTGCCATTGGAGGACTGAGGTCCCATTCCCTCTGGCTGCTGGCCCCTGTACCTCAGAACTGACACCCACGTGTTGGTCACTCATGCACCCCAAATCTCTCAGGTCTCATCCCCTTGCCAAATTTCTCTGCCACTGGTCCATCACTCTCTGCTTTTAAGGGTTCCTGGGATCACATTAGATCCTCTCCCACCTTGAGTCCCTTCACCATGGAAAGTGGCATTTCCACAGGTTCTGGCTTCGGTGCACGCACATTTCTGGCCATCTGTCCAGCGCCTGCTAAGCAGCCGTGTTCTTTCCTGCTCTGAGAGAGGCCCTGCTTCATAAGACCGTGATGTGTGTATTATATATCCGCATACAATTCTATATAAACCTGCATAATAATATTTATTTCACCATATAACTGCAGCATTATTCTAACGTAAATATTTACATGATTATTCTAAAGTTATAATAGCTTCGCCTGTCCGCTGAAGGCGGTCAGCGTCCCCCTTTTATCCTGAGCTGAAAATCCCCAAACACAGAGTACGAGCCCCCAGGGTTGATCCCTGGCCCCCTTGGCCCCCCGCCTGCCACCAGTAGACTGCTTGCTGCCCTCCGGGCCTCTCCGGGTTCTGCACACCCCCAACCCATCTCTTGTCCGTTCACAGATGCGCCCCCTTAGGTAAACAGGCAGGTAGCCACTGCACCCGGTCTGTGGGATCCCTGACCAAACTCAGGCCCTGGTGGCCAGGTGAGGTCAGTCCTGCCCAACCCATGTCCCTGTGCCTAAAACCAAAGAGGCACTGCCCAAGAGGGGTCCCCCAGAAGAACGGGAGTGGGAGCCGCCCTGACCCTCATCAGGGCTCCGGTGGATGCAGGGCCCTGATCCTGCTTCCCCAGCTCTGCTCTGCTCGGGCTCATTCCCTTGCAACTCCAAGCCTGGGCACCACCGGGCTGTGCATAGCGAACTGGGGAAGGGATAAAGCTCCCCACCTCCTCACCTGGGGAGGGAGGTGACCCGGAGCTTCAGGCCTGCCCACCCACAGCCCGACCTCTGCAGGGAGCCCACTAGCTCAGAGGCTCAGGCGTGCCCCTCCCCCCAGGCATGATCCTAGCACCAAACCAAACTGCAGAACAGAGGGCAGGTTTGCTGAGCAGTATGGCCGAAGACCTGCAAAGTCTGAGGGAGGCTGCAGAGCTGGAAAAGGAGGGGCAGCCCAGAGTGTGGGCAGGGGAGCCGGAGGGTCCGGTGCAGACAGCCAACTCTTGTGGCCTGGGGTGGACCAGCGTCCGACAGGATCCCCTGGCTCATGGAACCCAACCCCCTCTCTTGACAAGGAGGAAACTGAGGCGGCTGGAGAGAACAATTGCCCTGGCCCAGGACAGGGACAGCCCCATGGGGGAGGGTTCCTTCCCTGGGGCATTGCCTCAGCCTGGGCACCACACCCCTTCCCCAGTGGCTTCTCCCGCACTTGGGGCTCACCCAGACCAGACCCAGCTTACCCTCTGCTTCGGTGACCCCCAGACCCAGGGGGCGGTTGTTGTGTGGACGACAGATGGCCAAGAGCAAGGCAGAAGAAGGATGGAAAGCAGGAAAGGTGGGAGAAGGGGAGAGGACAGCACAGGGCCACCTCTCTCCCCTGTGTTAGGGTGCCTGAGGTTGCCCCAGGGAACAAGGGCTGCCTCTTTCCGGGTAGCGCAGCTACCTCACTCCCCACCCCCACTCCCACTCTTACACTAGTAACAGGAGGCAGAAACCCAAAGCACTCAGAGGGCTTCCCCACCATGTTTGGTGTCCCTGACCTCAGAGGCAGGATGGTGGCCCCCAGGGTCTGCTTCCCAGCCCCAGGACTTCAGAGCCAGAAATGGAGGGGGCTCCCCACTTCCCACCTTGGAACGGTGAGTACTAGGGGCATAGTCATTGCCAAAGCCGCCCCCAGGCAGCCTGGCCTCCTTCCAAGCAGGCCAAGGGCACAGATGGTGCTGCACCTGCTCTGCAGACCAACAATCTGGAGAGGAAAGCAAGAGGCCCCGCCTGCTCCGGCGACAGAGAAGACCCAGACGGAGGCTCCCCGGACTAGGGCCAGGGCTGGTCAGCAGCCCCACTCCCCACTGCTCCTGCTCCTCAGAGTGCATGTCAGCCACAGGGTCCTTCCCCCCCTCCTTCCCTCTCCCCTGCCCTTAGCACATGCTGGGCCTGTGAGAGACAGCGCGTCTGCACAGCAGGCGTGCAGGGTCTTGAGGAGAGCCGTAAGATCCTAACCAAGTAGCTGCCAACTGAGGGTAACTGAGAGACCGAAGGGGGGAAGAAGGAAGCTCAAGCGGGGAGGGCTGGACTTGTGCCTGGCCTTTCTGTGTGCTAGCCCTGGGATCAGCAGGGAATAACGCTGCGCCTGGAGAGCTCTACCACAGGCGGCAAACACATTTGGCAAGTGTAATTCGTGATGCGAGTGACCTGTGATGGGCGGTGACAATGTCTAACAGGGTGGGGAGGAGGTGCCATTAGACAAAGCCCAGAGGCAGTGAGCAGCAAACCTAGGGGAGAGTGGGGAAGAGCAATCCAGGTGGAGGGAACAGCAGTGCAAAGGCCCCGAGGAAGGAGTGTGCCTGGTGAGTTTGGGGACCAGAAAAGAAAAAACTGAGTGAATGAACCCACTCTGGTACCCTAGCCCCACCCCATCAACGGATGCCTTTACTGCCAGGCTGGGTTCCACCGTCTGGCCCTGGGAGCAGAGCATCCCGGGAAAGCTGCTTGACACCTGGCCGGCCGGGGCCTGCCGTCGCCCCCCTCGGAGTTCCCAAGTGCTGTCACTGGCGCAGCGCCCAACTTTGGAGCACACGTACTTTCCCTCGACCCTCGGTCCGACCCAGCCCGCCCACTCGTGCTGCCGCTCGGTCAAGGCCCCGCCTCCCGCCCCACCCACACAGTGCTGTGACTCTTTCTTGACCGCACTGTCTTGCCCAGCACCATGCGGCCACTCAGCCCAGCCTCCCACCCCACACATTTGATGTCACTGAAGCCTGGCCCGGTCCCCGACCCCCGCCCCGCCTCCCCGGCCCCGCGTCCCATTCAGCACACGTGCTGTCACTCACTTGGCCCCGGCCCGGCCCCGCCTTCACTCTTGTCACTCAGCCCCCAGGCCCCGCCCTCGTCCCGCCTACACACTTGTGCTGTCACTCACTGGGTCCCCAGCCGGCACACTTGTGCTGTCATTCAGCACCAGGCCCCGCCCCGCCCACGTGCAGTCACTCACTCTCTGCCCCTCCGCCCGCCCGCGCACTTGTGCTGTCACTCAGTGGGGCTCTGTCCGAGCCGGAGGCGCAGCTCTGCCCGCCGGCGGTCACTCGGCCCGTCGCCCCATGGACACCACGCTCCTCCTCGCCCTAGGGCTGATGGCCCAGGTAAGGCATGGGCACCACGCGGGGTCCCTGCCCCTCTACACTACCTGACAGCCTCTTAGGGTAGTGGTGCCCCGGAAGCCCCTGCACTACTGGCCCTGGCTGCCTTTGTGGGGGGTGAGCTGAGAGTCCTGGGTGAGGCGACATCGTCCAGAGTGCTGTGTGCCTGGGAGCCACGGGGTCCAGAGGCGAGTGTTACTTCCTCAGACTGGACTGGACAGGGAGCCAAGCTGGGGACTTCCCGGAGACCACCTGGCAGGACAGCCCTTCCCTCTGAGGTGGGCCCCTCACCCTCAGCCTTGAGGTGGAGGGCAGGGGGAGGGGGGAGCTGCAGGAGCAACCCCAGTCGAAGGGGCTGGGAGGCCAGATTTCTGACGGGATCCTGCTGACTTGGTCACTAGTTTGGGGGGAGTCTGAGCCCCGCTCCTCGAGCCCTGCCAGCCGGGCAGCTGCACGCTTCACCCTCCAGGAACTCCCTCTCCCTTGGGGTGTACCTGTGCCCAGGGAGGCCAGGCCCAGCACAAAAGCACCACCCTCCACAGCCCTGCTGGCCCTCCAGCCTCCCCAGCATGGGAGCAGGGTAGGCAGAAGGAAGCGCAGGCTGCCTGCCCCTTCCTCCCTACTGTGGGCACCCACCCCATGGGCGCCCCATCCCCTCGTGCCCTCGGCTGCGGGGCAGGCACCAGACTGCGCCCAGGATTGAGCCAGTGCCCTCAGTGGCTTCCTGCTGCCGGAGGACTGGGCTGAGCCAGGGTCGCAGGCCTCAGGCCAGGGGTCAGGGCTGGGCAGTGGTCACAGTGTGGAACCACCAGTTGCTGTTGGAGTTCCAGGCCCATGAACCAGTGCCAGACGCTGATGAGGAGAGGCCAGCTGCCCCGCACCCACCGCAGGGGCTTCCTGAGTCCTCCTAATTCCCACAGACCTCCCAGCTCTGGCTGGCCAGCTCAGGTTTCAGCCCTGGCAGCTGACCAGGTGCCGGCCAGCCAGACCCTCCGTAGCAGCTGGCCCCTCAGGGCACCTAGCGCTCCGGATCCAGCTGCCTCCTCCCCTGCCTCTGTGCCCTCCCCCAACCCCTCAGAGACAGGGTCCCGGTGCCTCGGCCTCAGCTGCCATGTCTGCCGGGCTTAGCACAGCGGCAGTCACCTCAGCCCAGCACGGCCCGGCTGCCCACAGCCCATGTCCTTCCAGCCCTCTGCCGGGAGACCACCCCCTCAGGGCCCAGATGCCGCAGCGCCTCTCAAGCTCTCTTCCACTTGACCTGGGATCAGCGTTTCTGCCCCAGCACCCCATCCATGGAGCCAGCCCTCTGGGTCAGGGGCTGACCCCCTCTCACTCTGCTGCAGGGGAGGGGAGTAGAAGCCTCTCAGATCCCTCCCCTCCACCCCAGGGGTGCTGTAGAATGCCCCTCTCCAGACAGCAGTGGGATTCAGGTCAGGGTGAGGGACCAGCCAGTGGGGACCTGGCTGCTCAAGTTCCCGCACTCAGCACTCAAATTAGTTCTATTGCGAGGCGAACGGGGGACTGGCCACCCCGCCCTGACCCAGCTCAGCTTTCAGACCTTACTCCTCTCCTGTCCTTACTCCTCTCCTGTGGGTCTTGTGGCCGCCCTCGGACACTCTTTCCTTCACCTCCATGAACCCCCAAGGCAGGCCAGCCCACCGCCCCCCACCCTGGCCCAGCAGTGCTGTCTGGGGTGGGCCCCTGAGGCTGGAGGGTGGGGGTTGGGGCTGGAGACCAGACAGTGCAGACCCATTGCCTTGGATGAGGCACACCCCTCCCCTGCCTGTGTCCCCTAAAACCTCAAACAGGGGGCTTAGAGGTATGCTTTCAGAACTGACCTTTGCCACCCCCTCCCGCTGCCCACGGTGTCTCCAGTAGCTGAGCTTACTGTGAGCCCCCACCCTACCCGGGATGGCAGAAGGATTGGGGTGTAGCATGGATGAGGCAGGGCAGATGCACGCCCTGCTGGGAGGGACCCCACACCTGCATCTGCCCAGTGGGCCACATGGTTTCTGGAAGGAAGATGGGGCCTCAGCCACACTCCTGGGGGCCTTGCAAAGTGTGAGGACCCCCAGGGGGCCATGCAGGAAAGTGCCTAGAACCAGATGGCAGCCACAGCAGACACACCCACTCCTGCCGGACAAGTGGGGGGTGGTAATGGTAACAGAGGCAGAGACAGAAGTCAGCTCCTGGACCACTGGCTCTCCAGGATGGCTGGATCGTGGTGGCAGTTTGTCACAGCAGGGAGAGCAGCCAGAGGAAAGGGCTTCCCTTCCCATGGCCCTTTGCCTGGCCATCCTCATTCCTTCCCTGAAGGCTGCAGCAGCTGGAGGGGACCGTGGGGGCTGCTCTGGGCCAGGCCAGCAACTGGGGCCATTCCTGGCATGCCTGATGTTCACCAGGCCATCCAGGAATGGCGTGGCCTGGATTCCAGCCCTGGGGAAAGGGGCTCAGGCCCCAGAAGCTTGTGGGGCACCCAGAACAGGGATTCTTGCCCTCCCCAGCACCTGGCCTCTCCCCAAGCCTAGGCTCCACCAGGCTACATGCCTGCTGCCTGGTTCTTTTTTTTTTTTAATATATATATTTTATTGATTCTGCTATTACAGTTGTCCCATTTTTTTCTCCCCTTTATTCCCCCCTGCCCTGCACTGCCCCCATGGTTCTTGGAATCTGGAAAACCCAGGGCCTCGGCACTGCTGGAGGGATGCCCCTGCACCCGGAGCCCCTTCCCCAAGCTGCTGCTGCATCTGCATTTTCTCAGGCCTGCCCACTACACCAGGGACTGCTGGAATAGAAAAATGCTTGCTCCTCTGTAGCCAAAAAGGATGTACAGCCACAGACAGGGCTCTGGGGAGGTGGACCCCAACCAAGCAAACACCCTGCCCAAGCCCAGGCCCCCACTCGCTTTTCACCAGGGGCCTCTAGGGGCCCCGTGCCAAGAGGAGAAGGGGGCAGGGTGTCTCTTTACTTTCCACCCAGCTTCTCTGGTCACTAGCATCTCTTCCTAAGGCGGTGAGCATCTAGTCACAAGCCCAGCGTTCTTCCCAGGCTCCTGGGAGAGGGGCCGTGCCTTGTAACTCCTGGTTCTGAACCCACCTGGGCTGATGGAGAGAAGTGGAGAGCCCTGTGGGCCACCCCGGGCCACAGGCAGGCTGGACACCTTCTCTCCACTGCCTCTGGGCAGAAACAGTGCTGGTGGAGACCTCCTTACCCAGCGCTCGCCTCGTGCTCTGTCTGGCCCTTGCCGCAGGCCCTGGTGTCAGCCCACACGCAGAGCCCCTGAGATGTGGAGGGGCTTGCCTCTGGGGCCAGAGCCACATCAAGGCTGTGTGACCCTGAAGTCCCACCTTTCAGCCCAGGGGCTGCCTGGTTTCCCCAATGTTTCCAAGAATCACACGGGGTATAATCATACTGCCTGCGTGTCCCAACTCAGTAGGTCTGGGGCACACTCACAGAATCCCTCCTTTACTGGCCGCCCTTCCTCCGTGACCCTTGCATTAGCCAGCTTTTGGAATCCCGGCCTGTGCGAAGTGCCTCTGTCCCACAGCGCTGCCCGAGCTGACCGGGGGGAGACACAGTCACCAATCGTTTGGGATGGGAACGTCCCTAGGGCCAGAGGAACGTCAGGACAGTGGGTGGCCAGCTGCTCACAGGCCCAGGGCCCTTGCCCGGGTCTGGTAGGGCAACACCATTCCAGCCTCTGCCGGGGTGTTTCTAAGACACTCGCCACTCAGCCTGGCCATAGCAAGTGCTTCCTCTGTACGTCGTGAGAACTCCATTACTTGGCAGCCCCTGGGTTGGGTGCCAATGCTGGGGCAAACCCCAGTGAGGGGCCCTGGCATCTATGGGCTCCAGCATGTTCTCTCAGGTTCTTGGTTAAGAACAGACCAAGGGTGCCCATGGGGGTGTCGTTGGGTCCACTTGAGGGTGGTGGGTACATCATGCCCATTGGTTCTGGCTTGGCATGGGGGACAGCAAGGTGGGTGGCCATGTGAGCACATGTCACTCAAGGGTGTTGCCTGCATGCTGGGGTTCTGTGTGAGCTGGCTTTGTCCCATGATCCCCAGGTGGCTCCTTCCCCCCAGCCAGTCACATCTTCTGGGAATGGGATGGTGGGAGGACAAAGGGAAAACTGAGAAGTGCTCCTGACCTCTGGCAGTCCAGCCCAGCCACCCCACCCACCACAGCCTCTGATCTGGGCAAGGGTCCCCTGCCAAGGCTCTGTGGCTTCCGCTGACCTCTTGAACTTGGGCCATGGACAGACTGGGGCTCAGGACTCCCAGGCTCTGCCTCCACCACACTGCCCCCACACCAAGCTGGTGGGCATCCTAGCGCATCAGCAGAGGCCGCTGGCAGGAAGGGAGCGAGATGGAGGCTCTGTGGTGGACTGGGGGTATGGGGGGGCTAGCATAGGGGCCAGCTCAGGTGTGGCAGCAGCTGGACAGGGCAGAGTCTGTCCCCCAGTGTCCCCCCACGAGTCTGAGGTCAAGGAGCACCAGTGGACTGTGCCCACCCCGTGCTGCAGTCAGGGCAGGGCAGGCGCCGCTGTGAGCGCTGGGCTTCTCTCCGAGCCTGCCCCTCTGAGGAGGGGAGGTTCCCTGTGGCTCCCAGCTCTGCTGTGGCCTGGCTTTGTGGCCTTGAGCAAATGGTGGCTCGGCTTCTCTGAGCCTCACTCTGGGGAGCTGCGAGTGAGGTGATTACCACCATTCCTAGGGGCTGAGAGAGGGTCTGGGGAAGAGGAGGGAGGGAGGGAAAGGCAAGGAACAAGGAAGGATGTGAGCTTGGTGCTGCCCACAGATGCTCAGAAAAGAGACGCTGTCTTCACTAGCATGGCGACAAAGGCAGGGCAGGTCTCCACTGGGGGGGACACCAGGACAACGCTTGGGTGGTTTGGCGAGAAGCCCCAGGCAGGCTCAGAGGCCAGGGCTGCCATCTGTCAGGCTGCAGGGAGTTCAGGGGCCTGGCCAGCTGCCTGGTTCTTTCTGTAAACTAGGTTTCTGCTGCCTGAACTCAAGGCCCTGCAGGGGACATGCCCCTGGCATTTCAGGTGAGGCGGGGGAAGGAGGGCTCCCAAACTGGAGAGGTGTCCTGGGACCATGGGAGAGGTCATCAGCTTTAGTTTGAATATTACTGCCATTCGGCCAGCAAGGTGTCTGAGCACCCCCATGCACTGCCCTGGGCCCAGAGAACAAGCCCTGGGCCCGAGAGAGAGGCAATGGAGGGGAGCGAAAGCGAGAATACACAGCGCAGCCACCTTCTGGCCCGGCCCCACCCTAAGCAGCACCTACTCACCACACACGGACCCTGCTCCCTGAAGCCACCAGCCCACCGCTTCCTGTGCTGCCCCTCCATATACTCCAGGGCTGGAAGGGAGAGAAAGCAGAAGTCAGCAGGACCAGGCAGCTGGTGAGGGGGTTTGTGGGGCTTGGCGGGGCCCCGGGAGCCACCTGGTCTACCTTGGCTAGCAAAGAGCTCCTTTAGAAGGGCCCAGAGTCCTAGAGACAGAGTCCTAGGCCCATCTCTGGGGGCACAGAGCCTGGCCTGACCAGAATGAGGGCCGTCAGGGCCTGTGGTGGGGAAAGGGGGCTCAGTCACCTGCTGGGTCTTAGCTGGGTTTAGCTATAGGGGTATGTGAGAAATGCACCCCCATAGCCTGTCCAAGAGCTACACCAACGTGGGCCTCACCCATGAGCCCAGTAGAGTACCGAGGCCCCCAGGACCTCCTGGCCGGAGCCCACACCCAGGCCAGCCAGCAGCTGGTTGAGGAGCCAGTGAGGAGACCTCAGGTGCAAGCCGGGGCCACCTGAGAAACATGGTGGCGTTCGTGGGTCTGCTGCCCGCTCTGCCCTTGACTCACAGGACGGGCCCTTTCTCTTGGGCCTCAGTTTCCCTGTCCGAGCAGTAAGGCGGGGCTACCTGTGGTGACGGAGAGTTGGCAGTGGGTCTGGGGAGAGTTCTGGCCTTTCTCCCAGCCTGACCCGCCCAGTTGTCTGCGTGCCCCTCACCCGGGGCAGAGTGCTCCTTGACCTCCTCTGCAGCCCCGCAGACTGGGAGCTGCAACTTGAGTGATGACATCGCACATGGCTGGACCAGCCGTGTGGGTTGGGACGGAGGAGCGTGCTCCAGGTGCTAGGAACGAAAGTATTGGTGTGAACATGGCGCCTGGTTCCACAGTTCTGAGAAAAACAGCACAGGCCGGCAGAGCAGGTGGGGGTGCTCCGGCCCCTCAGATGGCCCCTTCCTGTCTCTTGTCCCCCTAGGACCAAAGCATTGGTCTAGTGGACCCCCAACCAATCCTCAAGAATACAAGCCAAGAGGAAGCCTGGGGTGGCCATGTGTTGCCCCCTACTGCCCCCAGCCTGCAGCCAGGAGCCCCCACACCGCTACCTCCCACAGATCCAGCCATGTGGAGGGGCAGGAGTGCTCCCGGGCCCTGCCTCCCTTGCCTGCCACCCCCAACCCCATTATCTACATTCTTCACCACAAGGGTCATCCCTGCGGCAGGGGTGGGGGGTGGGGGCCCGCTGGGCCAGCTGTTGCTCCCATTACTCATCACTTGCTCCCTGCAAGGCCTCCTCTCCCAGTCCCAGGTTCTCCACACACCCCTGCCCCCACCCTCCCCAACCTGGTGTACCAAGCCTCCCAGGCCTGGTCCCTGAGCCTCCCCTGGGCCACGTAGGAGGGAGATTCTTGTCCCTCAGGAAGAAGATATGGGTGGGGGTACAGCATGGTCAGCTTTCCCCGGTCACCAAGGGCCCGTGCCAATTCCTGGTCCTTGGACTCTGGGCCCCCCAGGGGAGGGTGAGAGACAGACCTGAGCACTGGGGGCCCCAGGCTTGGGGATGTGTCTGCTGGGGCCCCCAGGGCGGAGAGCTCAGGGTTCTGATGTGGAGCAAGGTGCCCCTCGCCCTCCAGAGTGGGGAGTAGTTCACTCACCCACCACGGGGGTGGGGGATCAGCTCTCAGCACTGCCTGCTCCCCAGGCTCACTGAGGACACGAGCTATGTGACAGCTGTTCTCGCCTTTGTTGCAGAGCCTGGGCCTTTCACTGGGGGTTCCGGGGCTGAAGAGGCCCAGCACCCTATTCCCCTGGCGCCCAGCACCTGCGCAGGGCCGCGTTCGGAGAGCCTGGGTCATCCCCCCCATCAGCGTGTCGGAGAACCACAAGCGCCTCCCCTACCCGCTGGTGCAGGTGAGGGCAGGCGGCTAGAGTGGGGGCTGGGGGCTCCTGGCTGGTCCCCGAAGGCATGTGCTTTAGGACTGGGACGCTGTGGGGGGGCCACAGGCTGAGCTGGGGGAGGAACTGAGCCTGCAGAGAAGAGAGAGACTTCTCCCTTGAAGACCCCTCTGCCAGCCCTTTTCCTGCCACGGCAGATCAAGTCCGACAAGCAGCAGCTGGGCGGAGTCATCTACAGCATCCAGGGGCCTGGCGTGGACGAGGAGCCCCGGGGCGTGTTCTCCATCGACAAGTTCACGGGCAAGGTGTTCCTGAACGCCACGCTGGACCGGGAGAAGACAGACCGCTTTCGGGTAGGACCCCTCCCCTCACCTGGCTCCAATTTCCCTGAGGGCAAGTTAGGCCAAATCACTTCTCCCGCAAGATCTGGTACACTTAGTTGGGGGAGCAGGGGTGGAATTTGGGGAATTACGACCTGCAACTCAAGGAAGCAGGCGTTGTATTCCCGTTTAGCAAAGGACCACACCGAGGCCCATGGAGGGGCGGCCCGGTGCTGACCGGAGGACTGGGCAGCCTACAGCGCGGCAGGCACCGCCTTCCCAGGAAGGGGACCCGCATGCTGGGGACCCCTCCTCACCCACGGCCAGTTCCCTCCCCACCTGGCTAGTTTGGCGGGGACAGGATGTTGGAAGAATCCCACAGAATTACCAAATCCCACCAGCAGGGGCCCCTTGATTCATGGCAGGGGGTGGCAGGTGGGGTAGGGGGGTGGGGGTGGGGGGGACCCCTGGAAGGCACCACCTACCCACCCCTTGGAGGGTTGAGATTGTAAGGTCTGAGAGAAAAGGCAGTGGAGAGGGAGATAAGGATCCAGGTAGGCGAGAGGCTGAGGAGGGGGGCCAGGGACCTCCTCTGGGTCCCCTGCAGAGTGATCTGCCCCCGCCCCGTCCTGGCCTGTCCTTGGTAAGGGGCCTCTGCCTTTGCCTTTGTGTGCCCCGGCTGTTCCTTCTGACTGTAAGAGGAGCTCTTGGCTTCCTTACACAGAAAGTTATTAGAGAGTGTGTCTTTACCTGGAAATTATATCATGGCCATGCTCCAGAAGAATAAGAAGTGGTTTAATTAAAAATTTCATGTGTACAGAGGAATTAAAATAAACTTCAAGAGGAGCCAAATCTATACAGAAAAGGGAGAGACCAGGAATCCCAGTGAGAGCATTACTTCAATCACACTTAGCTGCGAGCCTCCTGGCGGCCAAGGCAAGAGGGGGAACATGGTGGTCACCCTGCTCGCGGCAAGAAAGCGGCCCCCTCTTCAGGGGCAGTTCCACTTGCTGTAGCACGTGTCTGGCCCCCAGCTGGCGTTTTCTGCGGACGTGAAGTCTGCACTTGTCCCTTTTGCATGGCCCTCATGGGAACCATGGAAATTTGGGGATCACAGTGCTGGTGCCTGCTCTCTGCTTGACTAGCTAAGGGCCTTTGCTCTGGACCTTGGAGGATCCACCCTGGAGGAGCCCACGGACCTGGAGATTGTGGTTGTGGATCAGAACGACAACAGGCCTGTCTTCCGGCAAGAGGTGTTTACTGGCCAAGTACTGGAGGGCGCCGTGCCAGGTGAGGTGGGAGCTTGGCCGCCTGGCCCAGCTGTTCCTGCAGGGGAGGGAGACTGCCGCAGAGGGGCCCTGGGTAGGTCAGAGGTCCAGGATTTCCCTTAGCAAGAATCTAAGAGGTCCTTCAAAGAGTCTGAAAATAAGTAATTCGTTTTCAGTGCAGATGGAATTTCCACAAGTTGACTCAAGTCACTTTTTCTTCTTTTTAAATATATTTTATTGGTTATGCTATTACAGTTGTCCCATTTCTCCCCATCATTCCCCTCCACCCTACACACCCTCTCCCACCCATATTCCCCCCCTTTAGTTCATGACCATGTGTCATAAGTTCTTCAGCTTCTACATTTCCCATACTATTCTTGCCCTACCCCTGTCTATTTTCTACCCACCGTCTATGCTACTTATTCTCTGTACCTTCCCCCCCTCTCTCCTCCTCCCACTCCCCTGTTGCTAACCCTCCATGGGATCTCCATTTCTGTGTTTCTGTGCCTGTTCTAATTGTTTGCTTTTGTTTTAGGTGTGGTTGTTAATAGCTGTGAGTTTGCTGTCTTTTCACAAGTCACTTCTTATTTCAATGTAAATTTCAAACCCCCAGGTCTTCCAAAGTGTGATGAGAGGATTCATGGGTGGCAAAGCTCTGGCTGCTGCTGCTTCTTTTAAATTCAGGTGAAATTCATATAACATGAGATTAACCATTTTGAAAAGAACACTTCAGTGGCATTTACTACGCTCCCAGTGTTGTGCCACCCACACCTTATCTAGCTTTAGAACATTTTCATCCCCTCAAAAGGAAACCCCAGCAGTCATGCCCTTGCGTTACGTCTTTCCTTTAATTTAAAGAGAGAGAGGAGTGCGAGGGGAGAGAGGGGCAGAGGAAACACCAATTCGTTGTTCCACTTGTTCATGCATTCATTGGCTATTTCTGGTATGTGCCCTGACCGCAGACCAAACCTGCTACCTGGGCGTGTCGGGACGATGACCGAGATGGCGCTCTAACCAGCTGAGCTACCCAGCCAGGGCTTGTTGCTTCTTAATTCTACATTTTGATCGCAAACAAAACACAGCCCTCTGTCCTTTGTGAGTCTTTACGAAACCAAGTTACTTGTCCGAGTCTTTTCCAAGGCAGACAGATTTCATTCCAGAGAGTGATCCCCTCCTTTTCCCTGCTGCTCCCAGACGCTTGGTCGGACCCCAGGCAAGTCCTGTGCTTCAGACAGGAGAGCGTCGGTTGTGGCAGAGGTGTGCCCGCCCTTGTCATGCTTATTTTATTTCATCCCATTTTCCTGTTTTTCATGGCTTAAAATGGTACTTTTTCTATTGTTAACTTTTTATTTTGATGACATTTCATACTTACAGAAAAGTTGCCAAGAATTCCTGTACACCCTTCACAGAGATGTGATATGTGTCATGTTTGCTTCAACCTTTCCTCCCTCCCTCCTCCCTCCCTCCCTTCCTTTCTCATTCCTTCCTTCCTTCTTCCTTCCTTCTTCCTACCTCCCTCCCTCCTTTCCTTCCTTCCTTCCTCCCTCCCTTCCATCCTTCTTCCTTCCTTGGGTGCTGGCTGTAGACCTGATGCCTTCAGTGTATATATTCTAATTAGCCACAGTATAATTATCAAAACTGGGAAGTTAATATTGACTCTTATTAATATCTCATCTACAAACGTTATTCAGTGGGTCCATTTCAGTGAGCCCAATAATGCCTTTTACAGCAAAAGCAAACCCTGCCTCTTCTTGTGGTCCCCATCTGGCCTCCGAGTTCCCCATCTGTGCATGCGTGCTGGCCACCTTTCCATCAGAGCCTCTCACACACCGATCTTAGTTCTTTCAGCGCTCTGTTGGGTAAAAGTCCATATCTGGTCAGCTATAGCTCTGGTTCTGATGGCTGCTTGATCTTTGAGGATGGATCTGATTTTCCTCTTGCTCTTCTGCATATAAAAGAACAGCAGAAATGGACATAAATAGTGAATACCTGGGAACTGGGGGGTTGGCCCCGCTTTGGGGATGCAGGTAGTGGGCAGGTGTCATTTGTAGCAGGGCCAGCCTCACCTCTTTTGTTGCAGCCACTGATGGGGATAGGGGTCTCAGTTATATGTGGGCCCTGCGCACCTGAGCCTCCGGGATGGGGCTTGGTCAGGGTTCCTGCCCCTCCCCCAAGGGCACACCTCTCTCCTGCTCAGGGCAAGGTCCTTTTCTCCCCTGCGATCCCATCATCACCCTGTAACTGGGAACTGTACGGAGCACCGCTTGGCTTCTCCAGTCCTCCCACTTGCCCCAACCCAGGCAGACCTGCAGGACCGATCCACAGGTGCCCTCCTGGGCCTCCTCCTGTGCTGTCTTTCTCATGAGCACTTAGTAGGGTCTGCGGGAAGGGATGGACAAAAAGGCACAGATGCCTGGGTCGGGGCTCCCAGGACTGTGGGCTGTCGGTTAACCTGCCCTCAGCCTTTGAGAGTTTGACCAGTTCCACCTCTCTCCTCCTGCCTTGCTCCACCGAAGGGGAAAGCCTCTCCCTGTCCCACTGTCCTCAGAGAGGCCGGTCACGTCCCAGATTCCTGTTCATCAGGTTGCTTTGTGTCCTCACCAATCCGATGAACTCAACCTAAGGGCTGTTTTGTGGATCCCCACTTGCTTTCATCCAGGTGGGGCTGATGGTCTCTTTCTACCTCCAGGCACTGGGGTCTCCTCGTTCCTTCTCTGTCTGGAACGTTCCTGAGCTGTTAGGTTTTCATGACACTGGCTTTTTTAAAAATGCGTTATGGTGGTAAAAGACACGTACCATAGAATTTACTATCCTAATCTTTCTTTTCATTGTTGTTCAAGTACAGTTGTGCCAATTTTCACCCCATATACCCTAATCATTTTTAAGTACGTGGTTCAAGCATATTAATCCCATTCTTCATGTTGTGCAAACGTCACCACCGTCCGTCTCCATAGCTCTTCTCATCTTCCCAAACTGAACTTCTGTCCCCATTAAACACTGACATCCCATCTCCTCCTCCCCCAGCCTCTGGCGCCCACCGCTCTACTTTCCGTCTCGGTGAATTGACAAGGTGCTTAATGTGAGTGGAGTCATACAGTATTTGTCTTTTTCTGTCTGGCTTATTTCACTTACCATAAAGTTCATCCATGTTGTAGAATTTCCTTCCTTTTTTTTTTATCCTCACCTGAGGACATGCTTATTGATTTTCAGAGAGAGGGGAAGTGAGGGGTGGGGAGAGAGGGAGAGACACATTGATATGAGAGAGAAACATCAATTGGTTGCCTTTGGCATCCACCCCGACTGGGACCAAACCCAAAACCTAGGCACGTGCTCTGACTGGGAACTGAACCCGCAACCTTTTGGTCCATGGGATGCTTCAGTCAACTGAGCCGCACCAGCCAGGGCAGAATTTCTTTCCTTTCAAAAAGCTGAATAATATTCCGTTGTGTTTAGAGAGCACATTTTGCTTGCCCACTCATCTATTGATGGAGACCAGGGTTGCTTCCATGTGTTAGATCTTGTAAGCAATGCTGCTGTGAACACAGATGCACAAATATGTCTTAGAGACCCAGCTTTCAATTCTTTGGGTATGTCCCCAGAAGTGGAATTGCTGGGTCATGTGGTAGTTCTGTTTTTAGCTTTTTGAATACTGTTCTCCAGAGTGGCTGCCCCATTTTACAGTCCCCCCGACAGGCAAAAAAGGGTTCCAGATTCTCCACATCCCTGCTGACACTCACTTTCTGCTTTCTGGACAGTGGCCGTCCTTGTAGATGTGAGGCGGCATCTCATGGTACTTTTTATTTACATTTCCTCAATGATTAGTGATGTTGAGCAGTTTTTCATGTGTTTTTTTACCTTTTGCATATTTCTTTGGAGAAATGTCTATTCAGGTTTCTGCTCGTTTTTTGAGTGGGTTTGTGTATTTGTTGTTGAGTTTTTAGGCATTCTCTATGTATTTTGGATATTAATCCTTATCAGATATGTGATTGCAAATATTTTCTTCCATTCTGTGTTTGTATATTCACTCAATATTGTCTTTTGATGGGCAAAACTTTTTAATTTTTATGAAGTCCAATTTGTTGCTTTTTTCTTTTGTAGCTATGCCTTTGGTGTCATAGCTAAGAAATTATTGCCAAATCCAGTGTCATGAAGCTCTCCCCTTGTGTTATCATCCAAGAGTTTTATGGTTTTAGGTCTTACATTTAGGCTGTTGATTCATTTTGGGTTAATTTTCATATACGGTGTTAGATAATTATGGGCCCAGTTCATTGTTTTGCACGTGGGTATCCAGTTTTCCCAGTACTCTTTGTTGAAGACTGTCCTTTCCCCATTGAACAGTCATTGCCCCCTTGTCAAAAATTATTTGACCGTGTGTGTGAGGGTTTATTCCTGGGATCTCTGTTCCAGTCTATTGGTCCGTATGTCAGTCTTCACGGCAGTGCCGCACTGTGATGGTTACTGTGCCTTGGAGTAAGCGTTAAAGTCAGAACTGGGAGCCCTCCAGCTTTGTTCTTCTTTTTCAAGATTGTTTCGGCTGTTTGGGTTTCCCCGAGAGTCCATATGAACATTAGAATGGTTTTTCTGTGTATGGGGTTTTAAAAAATTAATTGACTCATTGATTGATTATTTTTAGAGAGAGGGGCAGGGAGGGAGAAAGAAAGGGAGAGAAACATCGACGTGAGAAACATTGATTGGTTGCCTCTCACATGAGATCTGCAGCCTAGGCATGTTCCCTGACCGAGGAATGAACTGGTAACCGTGCGCTTTGCAGGACAATCCCAACCACCTGGGACACGCTGGTCCAGGCACCGTGGGATTCCGACGGGGATGCATTGCATCTGTAGACGACTTTGTGCAGTACTGACATCTCAGCAATATTAAGTCTTCCAGCCCATGACCACGGGATGCGTTCCCACTTATTTGTCTTCTTTACTTTTCCTCCAGCGATGTTTTGTAGTTTCCATCATACAAATCTTCCACCTCCTTAATCACGACACTGACATCCTGGAGCATTTAAGCAACGATTTTGAAGATTGTCTCTGAATGTGGGTGTGTGCGATTGGATTTGGCCCACAGAAGGGATGCCGTGTCTTCCTCAGTCGTATCAGGAGGCACACATGTCCCGTTCCTGATCCGCCTAGAGAAGGGCGTGGCTGCAAGTCTTTGCCCCTGTGATTTTTATGTTTTTGTCTTTGTAACTGATAGGCGGCTTGTGGAAGATACTTGGAGACTGTGCAAGTATCCTGCTATCCCTCAAACTTCTAGCCACCAGTTTTAGCATCCACTGATGATTCTGGCCTGAATCCGTTGTTATTCTGACAGCTATGAAACAGTGCTTTTCTAAGTCCATCATTTTTTCAGTTGTGTTTCTCACATCGAAGCTTTTTTCAGTTGGCTCTCTACTATATGGTGGAACTTTCACTTCTCCCCTGTGTATGTACATAAGTACGTATGTATGTATGTATTTTGTTCCTTTATGTTAATGTGGCCTATGGTGTACGCCTGGGCTTGGGGAGGATAGAGGTCAGGCTTAAATCTCACCAGATGGAAAATGAGTGCGGGGACAGGCACTGAGGAGGCCCCCAGCCTGTGCCTAGCCCCGACTCCTTCCTGAGATTCAGTGGCTTGTTTGCCCCAGAGCACAGGTCCAGCCCTAGGCACTGCTTCTCTCCGTAGGTGGGGCTGGGGACAGCACCTGCTGGGCGCACTGGCACACCCTCTGTCTGCCAGGCAGCTGGGGTTCAGGGCCAGCCCCAAGTCTCCTGCTGGCTGCCTGGTCTGACCCAGTGCTCTCAGCCCCTGCTGGGCTGCCTCAGTGTCTTGTGGGAAACGCAGGTATCTGCTCTTGACTGAACAGGTATCATACACTCCTGCTTCCTCCCCTATAAATACCATAGGCAAAAGGCTTGGGCATTCAAGTTTGCACAGGCCTGATGGGGGGCCTGGACCTGGCATGGTGGGCCACAGAGGAATGGGACTTAGGAGTTGGCACCCATGGGTGTCTTACTCACAAGTTCTCATCCTTCCCAGGCACCTTTGTGACCAAAGCTGAGGCCACAGATGCTGATGACCCAGAAACAGACAACGCGGCCCTGCGGTACTCCATCCTGGAGCAGAGCGGCCCACAGCTCTTCAGCATCGACGAGCACACGGGGGAGATACGCACGGTGCAAGTGGGCCTGGACCGTGAGGTGAGGCCGCTGCTGCCCTGCTTTGAGAGCTGGCAACAGGGAAGCCAGAGTCGCATTTGACCGATCTTTGCCCATCTTGCTGACACTTGGTGGGCAGGGGCAGCGCATGTGGAGTTGGCCCTCTGATCCAGACTTGCTCAGCCAGACTCTCCCTCCTCTCCACTGGAAGGCGGGGGGCGGTTGCTGCAAATGCCCACGGTGGCTCCAGGCACCTGCTTGCGGGGTGGCTGTGGGGTGAGGTGGAGAAAGGGCACGAATGGCTCTCAGTGCCATGCCTGGCCCTGACACATCCCAGCATTTTTCCTGCCAAAAGCACCCGTTGCCTATGGAGCGGTTGGGCTTGTCACCTGCTGTGCCCCACAGTGGCCCCTCACGCTCTGGAGCAATGGCCGTCCTGTCAGGACCGCTGCTGCCCTCACTGCCGGACTCCTGTGCCACACGTCCAGAAAGCCCTTCTAGGTTTCCCCACAGCTGCCTGTGTGGCTTTGCCCGGTCACTTACTGTGTTAGGGGACCTTCATCCACCCCCCTCTCTCTGCTATGGCAGGGACCCAGCTTGTCGGGGCCCCTTGGCATCCTGCATGCAGTTGGTGCTCTGTAGATGCTCGTCTGACTTGGTAACTGACCTCTTGCCCACTCCTAGGTTGGGGCAGAGTCTAGGGTTGAGAGTGGTGCCATCAGACCCCGAGAGGCCAGGCAGCACATGTTGCCCCAGAGCTTGGGGACGGGCAAGGTCTTGGAGCCTCCGCCAGCCACACAGCTCTCCTACATGGGCTGAGTCTGCAAGCGGCCTGCTCCTTGCCTGGCCCTGTGACCATCCTGTCTCCCAACCCCTGTTGCCACCCCTAGGTGGTCGCCGTGTACAACCTGACCCTACAAGTGGCAGACATGTCCGGAGATGGCCTGACTGCCACCGCCTCCGCCATCATCACCCTCAAGGATGTCAATGACAACGCCCCCGGGTTCAGCAGGGATGAGGTGCCACCGCTGCCCGACCCCACCAGCCCCTGCTCTACAGCCCTTCCCTCCGAGGCCCAGCGGGGGCCAGGGCTTCGTGGAGGGCATGAGGCTGGTGCTCTGGATGGGGGGTCCTGCACAGGTAGCGTAGAGACCCGACTGGGGGCAACAGAGGTGGTGCCCGTGAGCAGCAAACCGTCCGGAGGAGCCAGGAGAGGGGCCATAGGAGAAGCAGCCCAGGGTCTCTCTGAGCCTCCTCCAAGCCTGCGTGCAGCTGAACCCACGGAGGGGGCTTGTGGGGCCCCTGGGCGGGTAGTGACTCTGGAAACAAACACACTTGGGAGGTCGCCCGTGGGTAGGGAGGTATTAGCCGGGAGGGGCAAAGGGAGGCGTCCCCGCCCCTGACGACCCTGGCAGGTAACAGGCGTGGGCTCCCACAGTTCTTCGTGGAGGCCCCAGAGGCGATGAGTGGTGTCGACGTGGGACGGCTGGAGGTGGAAGACGAGGACCTGCCAGGTTCCCCAAACTGGGCGGCCAGGTTCACCATCCTGGAGGGCGACCCTGACGGGCATTTTGCTATCCGTACAGACCCCAAGACCAACGATGGCGTGCTGTCAGTGGTGAAGGTGAATGGGGTGCCCAGCCCTGCAGCTGGGGTATTGCTGTGGGCAGAGCTGAGGAGGGTGCCTCTCCCCACACCCTGGGACAGTGTTTGGATCCCCGTAAACCCTGGAGTTGCCGGCTCAGGCCACGCTGCCCACAGGGCGACGGGGCCACCCACAAGCCAGTGTGTTACAGCCTGCTGCCGCTTCGTGTGTGTGATTGTACGTGGATGCAGACGGCACCCGCGTCAGATATGAAACAGTAGGAAAGACGTGTGTGCGCACACATATAGATGTTCACCCATGTAAAGATATATTTAGACATGAAAATATTTATTGCAAGAAATCGGTTTGCACGACTGCAGGGGCTGGCTGGGCAAGTCTGAGATCTGTAGGGTGAGCTGGCGCCTCAGAACTGGGGCTGCAGCCTCCCGCAGAACCCTGGCAGAATCCCGTCTTCCTCAGAGATCTCGGTTTCGCTCTCACAGACTTTCAGCTGTGGATGAGGCGCACCCAGATGGAGGAAGCTAATTTAACCACAGCTACTAACTGCCTTCTGGCAACACCCAGAAGAGCGTTTGTGTGAGTCGCTGGGGAAGACCGCCCAGCCAAAGGACCCATAAAACTGACCACACGACACCTAACAAATTTGTTTCGAGTGATGAGTGCCATTTATCATTTCTGCATTATTCTTTGTGCCTTTTTTGTTCTACATTATTTTTATTTTTTCCAAGGTTGTAGAGGAAAAGCACAGTGGGGGCTCTGAGGACGGATGGGGGGGCAGCGCCACATGGAGGCCCTCTCCCTCCCATACCTCCCTCCGGGTGCCCAAATGTGGGGGGGCCAGGGTCCCACGCAAGCTATCAGCTCTGCTTCCTCCCCACAGCCCCTTGACTATGAGAGTTGTGACCAGTATGACCTCAGAGTGGTGGTGCAGAACGAGGCGCCCCTGCTGGCGGCTGCCCCCAGGGCGCAGCGGGACCAGGCCCGAGTCAGCGTGCAGGTGCAGGACGTCAATGAGGCGCCCGTGTTCCGGGAGAACCCCCTGAGGACCAGCCTGGCTGAGGGCGCGGCCCCAGGAACCCCCGTGGCCACCTTCTCTGCCAGAGACCCCGACACACAGCAGCTGCAGAGGCTCAGGTGCCCTCCGGGGGTCCTGGGGCAGAGGCAGAGGGAGCTGATAGCCCCATTCCCCCATTTCCCTGTCGGGGTCAGGAGCACAGCTGAGAGCACCCCAGCCTGTGTGTCCTGAGGGGTTCCTGTAGGGACCTTGGTCTGAGGATGGAGGGCTCATCTGCCTGTGTGTGTCCCTGACAGCCCAGGGGGTCTCGGGTCCCATGTGTGCAAATATTGGTGTGACCTTGTTCCACAGACAGGACTGGGCTCCGGTCAGCGCATACTGACACTGCCACAGCCTATTCCGACTAGCCTCTGGGTGTCCAGCCCTGTCCATTCTGGCCCATGTTCCCACGGGACTGGCCCTTGGGTATCACCCGTAGCCCTGGCCCTGGGTGTCTGTGTCTGTCCCCATGGTGCCGTGGGTCGAATCCTACCGGTGCGATGCTGTGTTGTCACTCTGTTGCCATGGAGCCCTTGTCAGCTCACCTGCCTTTCTGAGCCTCAGTTTCTTGATCTGTGGATTGGGATGGAAAGTACCTGAGGAGGGCCTCAAAGGCGTGTGTGTGCGCGCGCGTGCAGGGTGTGTGTGTATGAGGAATGCATGTCTGCAAGTCCACAAGGCATGCATGAACACAGCTCTACGGGGTCCCATGGAGCTCAGGGCCACCCTTCCCCCGCCTTGGCTGACAGCTACTCCAAGGATTATGACCCAGAAGACTGGCTGCAAGTGGATGGAGCCACAGGCTGGGTCCAGACGCAGCGTGTGCTCAGCCCGGCATCCCCCTTCCTCAAGGATGGCTGGTACAGGGCCATCATCCTGGCCCACGACGATGGTGAGCACACGCTCATGCCTGGGCTCCACGGCTCTCTGGCCCAGGCCGGGAATCCCTGCTGCTGGTCCAGGGGCTGAGAGCCAGGCCCTCCACTGAGCAGACTTACAGGGTGAGCGGTGGGCTCTGGCAGGGGCAAGCACCCACCAGGCCTCTTCTCTCTGCAGCCTCCCCACCCCGCACAGCCACTGGGACCTTGTCCATTGAGATCCTGGAGGTCAATGACCATGCCCCTGAGCTGTCCCCACCATCTGGAAGCCTGTGCAGTGAGCCGGACCAGGGCTCTGGCCTTCTCCTGAGTGCCACGGATGAGGACCTACCCCCCCACGGGGCCCCCTTCCACTTCCTGCTGAGCCCCAGGTTTCCAGAGCTGGCACGGAACTGGAGCCTCAGCCAGATTAACAGTGAGCTCCAACCCCAGGGGTGCAGACCTGGACCTGGGGGGCACTCAAGACACAGTCCTGCTGGTTCCTACTTCAGCACACGCTCAGGGGGTGGGGGCAGGGGTTAGTTATTACACTTAGTGGGCAGATGGGCGAGAGGCCCAGCATCTCATGATCCCATGGGGCATGGAGGGGGCATGGCCAGCTCAGGAGGGCCCTGCTGACCTTGGCGCCCTCCACAGTGAGCCACGCGCGCCTGCAGTTGCGGCACCAGGTCCAGGAGGGGCTGCACCGCCTCAGCCTGCTGCTCCGGGATTCAGGGCAGCCGCCCCAGCAGCACGAGCAGCCCCTGAATGTGACCGTGTGCCACTGTGGCCAGGACGGCACCTGCCTGCGGGGGGCCGCTGCGCTGAGGGCAAGGGACATGGGCATCAGCCTGGGCGCCCTGGCCATTGTGCTGGCCAGCGTCATCCTGCTGCTCTGTGAGTGCCCCTGCCCTGAGACCCCCGCCCTCAGACCCTGGAGCCTTCGGACACTCCCCATGTCCCCTCTCCCTGCCGCCGCCACGTCCCCATGCAGCCACGTCTAGCACCAACTGCACCTTGTCCTCCCACGCAGTGCTCACCCTGCCGGTGGCCCTCCTCACGCGGTTCCGGCAGCCACCATGGGACAAGGGGCTTCTACAGGGACTGCAGGACGACCTCAGGGACAACATCCTTAACTACGATGAGCAAGGGGGTGGGGAGGAGGACCAGGTAAGGGCAGGGGTGGGGTTCTACCTCTAAAGGCGGAACCAGGGTGTGGTGGCTCGGAATGCTAAACTGTGGGACAGGTCCCGGGGAGTCTTGGTTGTGAGCCTCCCCAGACCCTGTGCCCCTACCCAACCCAACATGCCGTCTCAGAAAGGTGCCTGGGAGGGAAACCCGGTCATCAATCCAGGCTTGAGTCCACACTCTTTGTCTGCAGGATGCCTATGACATCAGCCAGCTGCGCCACCCGTCCAAGCTGGCAGCCCTGAGTGCCCCTCTGGGACGGCCACCACTGCGCCGAGATGCCCCATTCAGCCGGATGTGCCCCCCACCATCCCGTGCGCTGCCCAGCAGCCCTGCAGACATGGCAGACTTCATCAATGATGTAGGTCCCCCAGGGACGACGAGGGCAGGAGGCACATGTGTGCATGTACACATGTGTGCACATACACACACATATACCCATGCATGCACACCACATATAAGTGCCTCTGTGTACCCCCATATGTGCGCAGTTGCAGGGAGTGGGCTCATTACTGGGGATCCTGGCAGAGCTTCTAGGAGGCTCCTGAGGCTCTGAGAGCTGAGTGAGGCTAAGGGAACAGAGGGTTCTAGGCACTAAAGCCCCACAGGAAGAGGAGGCCGGTGGACCCCTGCACAGGACCACAGTGAGCCTAGTTGAGCAAGGATGGGCTGGGGCCTGCCCGCCGCATTGGCCACCAAGCACTGGCAGAGGAAACCTAATGACCCCCGCAGTAGAAGTGCAGCTGTCAGCTAAACCCGAGCATCCATAGTAGCTCCTCTGGACACGGCGTCAGTGACTTGCTGACGTCAACACAGGAGATGCCCAGGACATGAAAATCCAATTGAGTGGGCAAAGTGGGGAGCATACAGGCACTTCTCAGTAGTGTGCCAGGTGCTAAGCCCGCTGGCGCACTTGGTGCCCTGGCTCGAAGGCCTCTGACAGATGCTTGGCAAGGGGCGTCCCAGGTGCAGGTCTGGTTAGGAGGTATGCAAGCCCGTAGCAACCGATGTGTACACTGATCAGGTGACAAGCACAGGTGGAGGCAATAGACCATTTGCCAAACCTCTAACAGGCAGAACCAGTTGTTCTCCCAGATGGGGTGTTAGGAAGCTTCAGGCAGAACACAGTCTTCTGAGAGGGCTGGGCCCCAGGAAGGAAGGCTGCCCAGAGAAAACCTTCTTTTCAAATCTGAACCCTGGGACCTGGACCCCCAGTGGTGCCCACACACTCAGGGCTGCTCCTCGAACCCCTGGTAACCCTCAGCCCTCCACTGTCCCTTC
This sequence comes from Glossophaga mutica, assembly GCA_039655065.1. NCBI lineage: Eukaryota > Metazoa > Chordata > Mammalia > Chiroptera > Phyllostomidae > Glossophaga > Glossophaga mutica. The sequence goes on from CM077315.1 coordinate 32,051,718, forward strand.
CCGTTGTCATACCTTGGGTCTCGCCTTGTGCTGCAGCTGGGCTGTGTGTGCAAGGATCCTGAACTCCTGGGCTTTCTCCATAGGGCTTGGAGGCTGCAGACAGTGACCTCAGCGTCCCACCCTATGACACAGCTCTCATCTATGACTACGAAGGGGATGGGTCCGTGGCAGGGACACTGAGCTCCATCCTGTCCAGTCTGGGCGATGAGGACCAAGACTATAGCTGCCTCCAGGACTGGGGCCCTCGCTTTGCCCGGCTGGCCGACTTGTACGGGCCCCTCTGAGGGCTGGAGCAAGGACAGGAGGCAATGGCCACTCATAACAGGGAAGAGAGCTTTCTGCACCCACCCTGCTGAGGACACAGCCACCTGGACAGAGAGAGTGAACATGCTTACCAGGATGGGCAGCCTGACCACAGGGGTCTGACTGGATGTGCCAACAGCTGGCTGTGTAGCTTGGATGAGCAGCTGACCTGTGTGGAGGTGGCTACAGGGCACCTGGCCCCACACCCAGGGGGCTTTGGGCAGCCTGTTTCTTCCAGGGGAGTGTGGAGTCCCAGGGGCAGAGCCCAGAGCCTGGGGTGGGGCTGTGGAAAGGAGGTGCCCCTCCTGTCCCGACAGCCCCACAGCACTGCTCTGAGTCGCCTGTGATAGGGGTCAGCCACCCTTATCCCAGCTCTGCCTCCCCCATGCAGATCTCATCCTCATGTGAAAGGACGTAGCTCTGAGCAAACACAGATTAAAACTGTGCTGTCTCTCCAGTGCTGGGTCTGCACAATGACCTGCAGGGCCTCGCTCCACCCAGCCCTGCCTGAGTGGCAATAGCGGGCTGGCCCCCCATGCCGTAGGAGGGGCTGCAGGCACCCTGGCCTGGGGGTGCCCGGAGTGGGAAGCCCCCTCCAGCCCCAGGATCAGGTCTGAGGGAAGAACCATGGAGGATGCCAAGTTCCACAGACGCCTTTATTCTTCACACATGGTGGGGGGTCAGGGCCCCCAGGAACAAGGGGCCCAGCAGGGAACTCCCCCTTTACGCTGACCCCACGGCTCCTCCCTGAGACCCCTCTGCCCACACTGACATGTGGCCATCTGAGGGGAGTGTCTGTCCAGCCTGCGTCACCCATCCTGAAACAGCCGTGTCTAGGCCTGGCAGTAGGAGGGTGGCAGCAGGGGCAGGTGGTCCTGGCAGGGGCGGCCCCGAAGGAGTGGTGATCGGCGCAGGCGGTCCGAGTCCTCCAGCGACTGGGGCAGCCCACGGCCACGGCTCTCAGGCAACAGCAGGACACACAACAGGGCGAGGATGGCAAAAGAGGTGAAAACCACGTGTTGCAGGAAGAAGCCCCGCCGGCCTTGCATGTCAGCGAGGGGGGCAGCCGCCTGGCCCAGGAACTCAGCAGCCAGCACGAGGCCCAGCCCTGACCCCCTGCAGGAAAGGGTGCAGCGTGGGCAGCCTGGCGGGCGGCCACCCTCTCAGACAGCTGGACATGTGAACACGGCATGTGGCACTGTGCTCCCAGGCAGGTCCAGTACCGGGGGGGGGGGACCTGGCCCCCAGCAGAGCCAGAGGTGTTGGGGCTCCAGGAAAACAAAACTGGAAACAATTCTGTGAAAAAGCTGCTCTTCCCTGCTCTAGAACAAGTTTTGATCTTTTCATTAGAAAATTGGAAAACAAAATTTTCCCTGAAATTCTACCCTCTCTGGGGGCTGTCTCAATTTCTGCCCCTTCATCCCTGAGCTGTTGTCCAGACCTTTCTATACCAGTGTCCCCCATGTCACCCGGGAAAAGAATCTGAACTCTGGTGGTGAAGGAACAGAGAAGTCTTGGGCATGCACTGGGGAGGGAAGGGTGTGGGGGTGTCCGATTCCGAGAGGGCTCTGGGGCTGGGCTGGCGGGCCTGTGCCCTGCCATGGGGCTGAGCAGCCGGAAACTCACCTGATCACTGTGGGGAAGACCTCGGCCCCAAAGAGGCTGCTTAGGATGGACACGGCCCGGGAGGCCAGGAGCCCCAGAACAGAGAGGAACAGCAGGGTCCAGCCCGGCAGGTCTGGGAACAAAGAGGGGGATCCCTCACCACCCACACCTGGCTGCTCAGGGCCTCCCCTCAGACGTATCATAGGGCTCCTGCTGGCCCCAGCCTTTCGTCCCTGCACCTGCACTCTGTCTGGGTTTGGCGTCAGGTGTCCTGGCAGCCCCTGTCCAAACCAGGTCCTCTTGGTTAGCCCCTGCATGTAGATCCTTTTAGCCCCTTAGCTCTCTGGGCCCTGGTTTCCCTGAGTGCGCAGTGAGAAGACGGACAAGGGGAAGGCATAGCTGCCTCGTCCCAACACACCATGCTTCTCTTACGACCCCAGGACAGGGCTGATCCCAGGGCCCTCTCCACTCCACGGGGCCAACCTCAGCCAAACAGGATGACCCTGTATGATGCCTACAGGGCCCCACACTCACACTGGACCCCTGAGAGAAGCAGCAGGGATGCCAGGCCCACGACCAAGGTGCTCAGCAGCAGGACCAGGCGGCGCCCCCAACGATCCACTGTCAGAAGCAGGAAGACGATGGCTGCCACCTCTAGGCCGGCCCCTAGGAAGTAGGGCCCATAGAAGGCCGACTCACGAGGGGCCAGTCTTTGGAGGAAGCTGGCTCTGATGCCCCCACCGACCAACCTAGGAGGGAGAGCAAAGTTATAGATTCAGCCAGAGCTGGGGACTCTGGTGACAATGCTAACAGGGGACGAGGCACAAATCTCTCTCTTAGCCCTCCCACGCCCTCCACTCCTCACGAACTGAAGCCCAGGATGAGTCCGTTTCTCCAGGTGATGCGTGTGTGCCGGAGCTCCAGGACCCAGTGGTGCTGGGGCTGGGGACTCCCTGCAGACAGCATATCCAGCTCTGTGGATATGAGAGAACATGAGGGGGTGTATACGTGGGGGTGACACCTCTCCTCCTCCAGCACCCATGCCTCTCTTCTCTTGGCTGGTGCATTACCCGTAACCAGGGAGCTCTCCTCCTCAGGGCTGTTCTCGGGGTCCACACCGCTGGCTTCAGCAAAGTGCCACAAGATCTTCCTGGCTTGGCCCAGCTGCCCTGTGGCCAGCAGCCAGCAGGGAGACTCAGGGAACAGGGCTGGGAACCTGCAGGGGTGGGCTGAAGATGCCTTCGGGTCCTTCCCACAGGAATGACAGGGGCCCCTTCTCCTTGGACCCCAGGTCAGGACATCAAGTGGCTTTCTATGTCCCCGTCCCATGCCCATGTGCCTGGTGCTGCATGGAGGTGCTTAGGGAAGTGAAACATTTGGCCTCCACAGAGGTCACTGACCCATCTCCCGTCACACTTACCCCCAAAAGAGCAGCAGCAGTCCTGTTGCTAGGGCACTCAGCCCCTGCAGAAGGCGCCAGTCCTGTGCAAGCAGGGCCAGGCCGGGCAACAGCAGAGTGCCCACCACTGAGAAGAGGCCGGCCCCCATGGAGAATGCCAGGCGGTGCGGGGGGTCACACAGCTCCAGGCCTGGGCAGACACAGAGGGCCTGAGGCCAAGTCCTCTAGAGAGGGCTGCTCTGCCTGGGGCTTTGGGGACCAACTGCTGACCTGCCCAGGAGCTGGACATCTGAGGCCAATTCACTGCCCACTCCAGCACCTGAGCCTGCCTGCAAACAGCAGAGCTCACAAAGCAAACAGTGCCCACCCATCTTCTTGAGAAGAGCCCTCAACACAAGTACAGAGAGAGTCCTCCCATGCCACTGACACCCCTCCAGTGGGGTCAGAGGCCTAGCCTGAGTGGGTGCCCCTTTCCAGTCCCCCATGGTACTCACGAGCCACGTAGAGGGCTAGAGAGGCCCCTGCCAAAGCCCCCCCGTGAAGCAGCCGCAGGGCCAGCAGGGCAGGAAAGCTGGCAGCCAGGGCCTCACCAGCCCCCAGGCCTGTGGCCAGCACCAGGGAGGCCAAAAACACAACCCGACGGCCAAACCTGGTGGACAGTGGGGGACACACATGCATGCAGGTCAGGACAGCTCAGGGGCTTAGTGGGACCCTGAGGGGCTTGAGGGGAGGGGCAGCGCCTCACCGGTCACAGCCCATGCCCAGGATGACACAGCCCAACAGCCAGCCTAGGAGGTGGCTCGTCTGCTCCAGTGGCACCTTCCAGCCGTCCTCACACACGAGGTTCCACTGCAGGGGACACCCGTCACCTGTCAGCCAGTCCCCCCACCTTGCTGGAGTCCCCAGATTGTCAGGCTGGAAGGGGACCTTAGACATCCTGCTCCTATTCCTCCCTGGATAGAAGGGGAAACTGAGGTACAGAGAGGGCAAAGGATCTGCTCAAGGTCGCACTATGTGGTCTCCTGATTCTGGTGGGCTTCACATGGAATCGAAACAAATCCTGGTCTGAGCCCCCACGGGGTAATGACCTGGGATCCCCAGAGTACCCACATGGAGCCCAAATCTGGTTTCTGTTTTCTCTGGATGAAGTTTCACCACCCTTCTCCAGCCCTCACTCTCCCTTAGAGCCTGGACCTTGGCTGGGCACAGCACTTTCTACCAGCATTTCCCAGGGTCCCCAGGACCTCACCCTCACTTCTCCCCTGCTCTGCTCACTTCAAGAGCAACTCCGGGAACAGACTGTGGGACTGTACTCACCTGGTTTTCCTGGTCAAGGGCCCTTGACCTCAGTTTTGCCAAACCTCCCCACCTCGCCTTCCAAGGTCCTGTGCCTTTTTTACAAGTTTAACATCCTGGATGGGGTCACACTGTGTCAGAGCTCTTATTTTAAAATCCAACCACTTGTGAAAGCTGGTGGGGCGGATTGATGGGCACACCGGCAGGAGGGCAGGTGTGTGGTGGAACGGAATGGGTGGGAGAAGAGACGCTCTGCCGGTTAGAGGGCCCCAGGCGGGCCTGGCAGGGACGTGGAACCTTGCTCCAGTTTCCACACTGGGGCCATCCTCGTGGGGGCGGGGGAGGAGGGGAATTGGAGTAGGGGGTGAGGAGGAGGGTGCAGCTGCGGGGCTGAGGATGTGACAGAAGGTACCAGTTTCCCCCTCCCTATTTCTTGGACATCCCTGCCTGTAGTCCAACCTGCACACACCTCACACGTGGGAAGTCTGCCTTTTATGAACTGAACTGACTATATTGCCCCCTCGATTCAAAGGGTTCTGTTTCAGAAACCAGTCTCGACATAGCCCAAAGCTACAGGTGGCTCAAAATGTTCGAGGCACTGAAGTGAACTGGTGCTTGCTTACCTGGCTGGTCATACCTTCAGCTTAACTCCCCCTCCTCCCCCAGGCTGCCTGCCCACCTTGGCAGCCCTTGGCCTTCATACTCTGCCATTAGGCCAGGCAACCTGCTAACCTGAATATCAGCTGCACCATCAGAGAGCCTCAGCAGAGCAAGGGCAGAAGGGCAAGAAGGTGGAGGAGGGGAGACAGAGGAAAGGAGGGGAACAGAGGAGAAGGGACAGAGGAAGGTAGATGGCAGAAGGGGAAGAAAGGGGGAATAGAGGAGGGGGACAGAGAAGAGGGAGCAGAGAGGGAGCAGAGAGGGACCGGAGGAAGGGGAACAGAGAAATGGGGGAAGAGGAGCAAGGGGACAGAGGAATCGGGGTACAGAACAAGGCAGGATACAAAGGAGGGGAGAGAGGTGGGGGCAGCGTGCAGAAAACCCCAGGCAGTCCTCCCGTACCTCGGTGACCGGGCTGCGCAGCAGGCCTGCCGCGGGCAGCGCGTAGTGCCAGCCGCGTGTACAGGACCGCGTGCCGTTCGGGGGGGCGCGGGGCGTGGGCTCGGAGTAGCGCAGGAGCAGACATGGACTCCGGGCGCGCGCGGGGCCCAGGCGCGGCACGCTGGCGTCGAGTAGCGCGGACCCACTCAGGGCGCGCAGCGCTGGGGGCAGCAGCGAGGGGTCCGGCCGGCAGTGGTGCCCGGGCAGCGCGGTGAGCAGCGGCTCCGAGCCCAGTGCCAGCCCCAGCGCCACGCACGGCAGCCACGAAGCGGCGACCAGCAGGCGCCGAGCCCGGCCGAAGCCTCCCGCCGCGCGTAACACCCGCACCTCTGGCTCCATCAGCGGTTTCTGAGCCTAAGCAAAACATGAGGGGGCGGAACCTGCCGGGTTGAGAGTTGTTGCAAGCGGAACCTAATGGGCGGGGTCGGCAGGTGGACTTAGGGGGAGCGGAGCCGGAGGGGCGGGGCCATTGGGGGCGGGGCTATAGAGGGCGGAGCAGATCCTTGGTGCAAAGCTTGAAAGGAGCCGAGACTGGGGCGGGGCTGAGGAGTGTAACGCCAGAGGGCGGAGCCAGGAGAGGGGCCGCAGAGGGCAGGGCAGGTGAGAATCTTAGTGCCTAGGGCCCTGGGTCCCTCCCTGCTTCGGAGACTGCGGAGGCGTGACTGCTGGGTTGTGGCCCACGCGGCATCCTCGCGCGGGGATTGGTCGAGGAGCCCTCCGGAGTGTGCGGTCCCCGTGGCGTCTGGGCCGCGCGGGCGGCCGGGCGAGGCCTGTCCTCGCGGGCTCTGGGCGGACACTCTCTCAAGCGGCTCCAGGGCCTTGGGGTCCCAGGGTCGGTCTGAGAGCCCGAGGGCTGTTGGGCAGCTGGGGGTCGCGGGCCAGACGCACACTGGACCCCTCGCCGGCCTCGGGTCAGGCCTACGGAGCACGGGCTGCCACTGCCCCCCGGCGGCGTGACGCCGCTCTGCAGTCCTGAGAGGAAGCGAAGCGGCTCGGACCGTCCTGCTCGCGTGTCTAGCCCCCGCCGGTCTGCGTGGCCACCGTTGCTGCGGCCCCGGCAGTGTGTGGAATCCGGTGAGGAAAGACACTGCTTGGTGCTCTGCGTCCTCAGAAATTTGAGGATTATCGTAATTATTTTGCAAAACGAGCTTCAGTTACTTTGTTCAGTTCTGAGTCCTTTTGTGAACTTGGCTCGAAATGGCGTTGCGTTTATGGATTAAGAAGGGGCATCGACACCGTCACTTCCACCCAGGAACAAAGTAGGTCGCGTTTGTTTTTAACTTCTGTTTTTTTTGCAGTGAGGAAAATTACAGTAGGTCCTATAGATTATGTCTAAATTTTCCTAATTAGTTTGCTTTCTGTTGCTTTGTGAAGGGACTGTGGATTTGCATTGTATTTTCTAACTGGCATGTTTTTTGCTTCTAAGGATATTACTGGCTTTTTCAAACTATTTTATTGACATGAAATACACGTAATATAAAACCAATCATTTTATGCTACCACCACCTTTATCAAGTTCCAAAATACTTTCACCACAAAACAAAACCTGATACCCATGAAGTAATCAGTACCTATTCCCCCTCCTCCAACTCCCCACTCCTCCAGCCAATTTGTGGCCTTTCGGGTCTGGCTGCTTTCACTTAGAATAATGTTTTTAGGGGTCACTTACATTGTAGTATCCATCAGGACTTCATTCCTTTTTTAGGCTGAGTAATATTCCTTTGTATAGGCCTGTCACATTTTTTTTATCCATTCTTCTGTTGATAGACATTTGGATTGTTTCCACTTTTTGTGCGAATAGTGCTATGAACATTGGTGTACAGCGGGTTCTCCAATGACATTATTTTGTCACACATTGATGACATGTTGTGGGAACTTAATGCTTGAGTATATACATTAGCCTATGGTACAGTTGTTTTCGTTATACATCATTTCACTTAGTCGCGGAACCTATTGATGATGTTAAGTGAGGAGTTACTACCGTACAAGTATTTGTTTGAGTACCTATTTTCAGGTCTTTCGGGTATATGCATAGAAGTGAAATTGCTGGGTCAAGTAGTGAGTCTGTGTTTAACATTTTGAGAAACCACCAAGAAATTTTCCACAACAGCTGCCCATTTTACATTCCCAACAGCAGTACACAAGGATTCCGATTTCTGCACCTTCTTGCCAACACTTATCCTCCCAGAAAGAAAGAAAGAAAGAAAGAAAGAAAGAAAGAAAGAAAGAAAGAAAGAAAGAAAGAAACCGCAGTCATTCTAGTGGATGTGAAGTGTCTCATTGTGGTTTTTATTCACATCTCCCTAATGGCCAGTGATGTTAAAAATCTTTTTGTGTGCTGGCTGTCCCTGTGTATATCTTTGGAGAAATAACATAACTGTTCAAAACTTTTGTCCACTTTTTACTTGGCCTGCATGCCTTTTTGTTGTTCAGTTATAAGAATTCTTTACATATTTTGGACACTAGACTTTATCAGATATATGATTTGCAAGTATTTTCTGCCATCTTGTAGAAAATCTTTTCATAAGATTTTAATGTTGGTGAGGTTCAATTTTTTTTCCTTTATGCTCGTGCTTTTGGTGTCATATTGAACAAACCATTACAAATATCATAAAGATTAACACTTGCATTTCCTTCTGAGCATGTTATAGTTTTATCTCTTACACTTAGAGATTTGATCCAAATTGAGTTTTCTATATAGTATGTGATATGGGTTTAACTTTTTTTTACATGTGAATATTCATATTTCCCAGCATTCATTGAAAGGCTCATTCGATTCCTATTGACTCATGTTGGAGCTCTTTATTTTAAAAGTTGTATTTTATTGATTATGCTATTACAGTTATCCCAATTTTTCCCCTTTGCCCCCACCAACCCACACCCTCGGGAATCCCCACACCATTGTTCATGTCCATTAGTCATGGGTACAAGTTCTTTGGCTTCTCCATTTCCTACACTGTACTTTATGTCCCCATGGCTATTCTGTAACTACCTATCTGTACTTCTTAATCCCCTCACCTCTTCACCCATTCCTCCACACCCCCTCCCATCTGGCAACCATCAAAACACTCTCTGTATCCATGATTCTGTCTCTGTTCTCCTTGTTTGCTCAGTTTGTTTTTTAGATTCAATTGTTTGTAGATATGTATAATTGCCATTTTATTTTTCATAGTTTTGATCATTTTCTTAAAGAAGTCCCTTTAACATTTCATGTAATAATGATTTGGTGATGATGAACTCCTTTAGTTTTTCCTTGTCTGGGAAGCTCTTTATCTGCCCTTCTATTCTAAATGATAGCTTTGCTGGGTAGAGCAACCTTGGCTATAGGTCCCTGCTTTTCATGACTTTGAATATTTCTTGCCAATCCCTTCTAGTCTGTAAAGTTTCTTTTGAGAAATCACCTGAAAGGCTTGTGGGAACTCCCTTGTAGGTAACTAATGGCTTTTCTTTCTCTGGTTTTAAGATTCTCTTTTTATCTTTAACCTTTGCCATTTTAATTATGATGTGTCTTGGAGTGGGCTTCTTTGCATTCATCTTATTTGAGACTGTCTGTGCTTCCTGGACTTGCATGTCTATTTCCTTCACCAAATTAGGGAAGTTTTCTTTCATTATTTTTGCAAAGAGATTTCCGATTTCTTGCTCTTTCTCTTCTCCTTCTTCTACCACAATGATGTGAACATTGGAACACTTGAAGTTTTCCCAAGGCTCATTATACTGTCCTTGTTCTTTTGGATTCTTTGTACTTATTGTTGTTCTGATTGGTTGTTTTTTTCTTCCTTATGTTCCAAATCATTGATCTGGAACATCTACTCAACTATTGTTTCTCTGTAAATTGTTCTTTATTTCACTTACTGTATCCATCATTTCTGACTGGATCTATTTTATGCTGTTGAGGTCCTCACTAAGTTCCTTGAGTATTCTTATAACCAGTGTTTTGAACTCTGCATCTGATATTGCTTATCTCCATTTTATTTAGTTCTTTTTCTCTAGTTTTTATCTGTGTTTTTTTTTTTTTCATTTGGGCCATATTTCTTTGTCTCTTCATTTTGGCAGCCTCCTTGTGTTTGTTTCTAGGTATTAGGTAGAGTTGCTATGACTCCGTTTTGGCAGCATGGAATAATATAGTAAGTGTTATGTAGCGTCCAGTGGCAAACCTCCCCTATCACCCAAGCTGGGTACTCAAGGTGCACCCTTTGTGTAGGCTGAGTACTCACTCCTCTTATAGTTGAATCTTGATTGCTGTTGGTCAATGGGAGGGATTTACCCAGGCCAGTCAGCTGCAAGGACTGGCTGTGACCACTGACCACCAACCTCCACCCTCAGTAGAGGACCAGCTGTGCTGGAACAGGGCATTGGTGCTCCAACAGGGTCTGTAGCTGTCCACTGGATGCACAGACTCTTGGGTTTCCTGGGTCGTACAAGCCAAGGTCAGCCCCAACCCGTGTTCTTCTCTGGGCCACTCTGCATGAGCTATAAAGCAATCTGAGATGGCTGCTACTTATACTGGGCTTGGAGATTCCCAGGTGAAGCCAACATGTGGATCTAGGCTGGCTGCTGCTAGTGCTGGGCCTGGGGCCACTTAGCAAGAGGTACAGGGGGGCTGGCTGTTGTTTGTCTGAGAGGATTTAGGGAGTTGTGAAGCATGAGGCAAGACCAACCATTCATAGGGGAAAGTCACTGTTAACAGCTTGGGTGAGCCTGTAAGCTGTGTCCAATGGAGTCTCAGGAGACCTCCAGGGCCAGGCAAACAGTGTTAGCCAAGTTGATGGGGTCTCAGATATGGCACCTGCCCGCCAGCTCTCTGACTCTGTCGGGGGAGGATTCATAAAAGGGACAATGGCCTCTGTCTGAATTTCTGTCTGGGAGAAAGCTGTCCTCAGCTCTCACTTTGATGCCAGACATTTTGGCTCCTCACCGTATGACACTGGTATCTTTCAGACTGCTATACCAGTCCTGGAGCTCAGGGGGAGTGAGTCTAAGTAAGTCGGTTTGTGAATTTTTTAAGAGGAACTGCTCAGGACTCCTGAAGTTTCTTCCACCTACTCAATCCCCACCAGTTTTTGCAGTCAGAAGTTATGGGAACTGCTTATCTTTCTGACACTGGAACCCTGGGCTGGGGGTACTGGTGTGGGGCTGGGACTCCTAAGATATCCCTCCTGAATTTTTACCCACCACACGTGGATGTGAGACCAGCCTGTCCCATTTCTCCTTCCCTGCTACCAGTCTGGATGGATATGGTTTCTTTAACCCTGTAGCTGTCAGGTTTCCTTCCATTCAACTCAATTTCTGACGGTTCTGAATAATGGATGTTTTATATTTTAGTTGTAATTTTGATGTGGTTGTATGAGGAAGTGAGCCGTGTTTACTATGCCACCATCTTGACTGAAAGTATACTCCTCATGTTGATGCTCTTAATGAAACAATTGTATGGTTACTATTTAGACTCTCAATTTTATTCCATTGCTCTGTGTGTCTATCTTAATGCCATTACCACACTGTCTTAATAACTGTACCTTGGTACTACATTTTGAAATTGAGAAGTGTGAATCCTCCAACTCCACTCTTCTTTTTCAAAATTGTTTAGACTACTTGGGGTACTAGAAATTCCATGTGAATTTTAGGGTCACTTTTTCTGTTTCTGCAAAAAAAAAAAAAAGAAGAAGAACTGTTGGGATTTTGGTAGGGATTGCTTTGAGTATGTAGAATTCTTTGGGAAATATTGTCATTTTAATAATATTAAGTCTCTCAACCCTTGAACACAAGATGTCTTTCCATTTTTTAGGTTGTCTTTAATTCCTTTCCAAAGCATTTTATGGTTTGAAGTACACAAGTCTTATAGTGCCTTGATCAAACTTATTCCTATTTTATTGTTTTTGATGGTATTGTAAGTAGAATGATTTTATAAACTTCCTTTTTAGATTGTTCATAGCTAGTGCATAGAAACTGATTTTTAAAATATTGATCTTGTATCCTACAACTTTGCTGAATTTCTTTATCCTCAAGAAAATACCAGCAGATGGATCTAGCAGCATATTAAAATGATTATACAACATGATCACACGAGATTTATCCAAGGAATACAAGGATGGTTCAACGTACAAAAATCAACTGATGTAATATTACTAGTGAGGGGGGGAGAATGCAATAATCTCAATAAATGCAGAAATATTTTTTACAAAATTCAACATCATTTCATGATTAAAACCACTTTAAAAACTAGGAATAGAAGACTTCCGGTCAAGATAGAAGTGTAGTAAACATGCCTCTCCTCACACAACTACAGCAAAAACTACAACTAGGCCCTGGCTGGTGTGGCTCCGTGGATTGAGTGCCGGCCTGCAAACCTCAGGGTTGCTGGTTAGATTCCCTGTCAGGGCACATGCCTGGGTTGTGGGCCAGGTCCCTAGTTAGGGATGTGCAAGAGGCAACCACACATCAGTGTTTCTCTCCCTCTCTTTCTCCCTCCCTTCCCTTCTCTCTAAGAATAAATAAATAAAACATTAAAAAAATTACAACTAGGTTACAATGCAGATATCACCCAGAATCGCTAGAAAACTGAGATCAATGGAAGTCTGACAACCAAAGATTTAAAAAAGCCACATTCATCCAGATGGGTAGGAGGGGAGGAGATATGGAGATGTGCAGAGAGGTGTAGGACAGCAATCCCACATCCACATGTGGTGGATAAAAACTGGGAGGGATAACTCAGGAGTGAGGGATCCCAGTCCTAAACTAGACCACCCAGCCCAGGGTTCCAGTGCCAGGAAGATAAATCTCCATAACTTCTGCCTGTAAAAACCAGTGGGGGTTGGCACAGCAGAAGAAGCTTCAGGATTCACAGAAGACTCTTATTAAAGGGCCTGCAACAGACTTAAGACTTAGGCAGACTTGCTCCCTCTGGGATTCAGCACCAGGGCAAGCTGGAAGAGCGTCAGTGGCATATGGGGAGAAACGGAAATTATTGGTATCAGAGTGAGTGATGGGAAACAGCTTCCTCTTAGACAAAACCCCAGAAGCCAGGCAGCGGCATTGTCCCCTCTCTGAGCCCTCCACCACACACAGCCACAGAGCAGTGACATGGGTTGCTCTTCCTGGGTGATTACCTAAGGACCACCCCATACAACTTACAGGTGCGCTTGTCTACAATAGGCCATGCTACTAAGACAGGGATTCCAAGCAGCTCCACCTAATACACAGAAACAAACACAGGGAGGTTGCCAAAATGAGGAGACAAAGAAATATGGCCCAAATGAAAGAACAGAACAGAACACCAGAAAAAGAACTAGACGAATGGAGATAAGTGATCTATTAGAAGCAGAGTTCAAAACACTGGTGATCAGGATACTCAAGGAATTTATTGGGTACTTTAACAGCACAAGAAAAGACCCAGGCAGAAATGAAGTTTACATTAAGTGAAATAAAGAATAATCTACAGGGTCCTTGGCTGGTGTGACTGAGTGGATTGGGTGCCAACCTGTGAAAGAAAGGGTCACCAGTTGGATTCCCAGTCAGGGCACATGCTTGGGTTGTGGGCCAGGTCCCTAGTAGGTGAAGCATGAGAGGCAACCACACATTGATGTCTGTCTGTCTGTCTGTCTCTCCCCCCTCCCTCCCTTACCCTCTGTCTAAAAATAAATAAATAAAATCTTAAAAATAAAAGAATAATCTACAGGGAACCAACAGTGCAGGGGATGAAGACAGGAACCAAATCAACAATTTAGAACATAAGGAAGAAAAAACATTCAATAAGAACAGCAAGAAGAAAATAGAATTAAAAAAAAAATGAGGACAGGCTAGGGAGCCTCTGGGACATCTTCAAACATACCAATATCAGAGTCACAGGGATGCCAGAAGAAGAAGAGGAAGAGAAAGGAATTGAAAACTTACTTTAAAAAAATAATGAAAGAAAACTTCCCTAATTTGGTGAAGGAAATAGACATACAAGTCCAGGAAGCACAGAGAGTCCCAAACAACATGGACCCAAAGAGGCCCACGCAAAGACACATCAATATACAGTGCTGAAGGTTAAAGAGAAAAAGAGAATCTTTAAAGCAGCAGCAAGAGAAAAGCAATTAGTTACCTGCAAAGGAGTTCCCATAAGTCTTCCAGCTGATTTCTCAAAAGAAACTTTGCAGGCTAGAAGAGACTGCCAGAAAGTATTCAAAGTGATGAAAAACAAGGACCTATAACCTAGATTACTATATCGTGCAGAGCTGTAATTTAGAATGGAAGGGCAGAGAAAGTGCTCCCTGGACAAGGTAAAACTAAAGGAGTTCATCATCACCAAGCCATTATTATATGAAATGTTAAAGGGATTTATTTAAGAAAAATAAGATAAAAACTATGAACATTAAAATGGCAACAAATTCACAACTATCAATGACTGAATCTAAAAAAAAACCAATCTAAGCAAACAAGCAGAACAGAAACAGAATGATAGATATGGAGATAACAAGGGGGATTATCAGCAGGGAGGTGGGGAGAAGGGGGAAAAAGGTAAAGGGAATAAGAAGCATAGATGGTAGGTACAAAATAGACAGGGGAGGTTGAGAACAGTATGGGAAATGGAGAAGCCAAAGAACTTATATGTACAACCCATGGACATGAACTAAGGGGGGCGGGGATTGCTGGAGAGAATGGCAGTATCAGGTGGAGTGGAACAAAGGGAGAAAAATTGGGACAACTCTAATAGCATAATCAATAAAATATATTTTAAAAACTAGGAATACAAGAAAAACATAGGTTTACAGCTGTTCCTCACCATGATAAAATGGGTTTTTGGAAAAACCCAAAACTGATATAATCGGTGAAATACTAGAAGCTCTCCCTATAAGATCCAAGAACAAGGTAAAGGTCCCCATTTTCACCACTTCTGTTTAGTATAGTACCAGAAGTTCTAGCCAGAGCAGTTAGGCAGAGAATGAAATGAGAGGCATCCAAAGTAGACAGGAAGATGGAAAACTATCTCTATTTGCAGATGGCATGATCTTATATGTAGAAATCCAAGGAATACATACACACACCACATTAGAACTAATAATACCATGAGGATATTTGTGTTTATATGCATTGGTGTCTAATTTTTTTTCTTGTGATATCTTTGTCTGACTTTGGCATCGGGGTTATGCTGGCTTCATAGAATGAGTTAAGAGATGTTCCCTCCACTTCTGTTTTTTGCAAGAGTTTGGGATGGGTTGGCATTAATTCCTTATTGTTTGGTGGAATACATTGGTGAAACTATCTGATTTTGGGCTTCCCTTTCTTGGGATGTTTTTTGATTACTAACTCAATTCCTTTACTTGTTATAGACCTATTCAGACTTTCAATTTCTCCTTGGGTCAATGTTGGTAGATTTTGTGTTTCTGGATATTCATCTGGGTTTCCTAATATGCTGGCGTGTATTGTCCATAGTATTCTTACCCTTTTTTTTATTTCTGTAAAATCAGTAGTAGTCTATTTTTCACTTCTACTGTTAGTAAATTGAGTCTTCTCTTCATTTTTCTTAGCCAGTGTGTCTAAATAATTGTCCATTTTATTGATCTTTTTCAAAGATTCGTTTTCAAAGAACCAGCTTATATAGTTGATTCTATTTTGTTTCTGTGCTTCATTTCATTTGTCTCCACTTTGGGCTTCATTATTTCCTTACGTCTACTGGCTTTGAGTTTAGCTAGCTTTTCTTTTATTTGTTATGTAAGGTATAACTAGGTGTTATGGATTTGTTTCTATGTAGTAGGCATTTAGAGCTATAAATTTCCCTCAGAGCACTGCATCCTATAAGTTTTTTTCCCCCATTCTGTAGTCTCCAAGTATTTAAAAACTTTCCTTTGTGATTTCTTCTTGGACTCATTGGTTATTTAAGAGCATGTCCTTTAATGTCCATGTGTTTGGAATTTTCCACACACAAAAAACAATTTTGTTTTGTTACTGATTTCTAGTTTCATTCCATGGTGGTCAAAGAAGATTCTTTGTATTTTTTTTTTTTCAGTTTGTTCAAACTTATTTTAAATTTGTTTTGTGGGGATTTGTTTTGTGGCCTAACAACTGGTCTGTCCTTGAGAATGTTCTGTGTGCTCTTGAGAAGAATGTTTATTTTGCTTAGTGTTGGGTTTAATGTTCTATATATTTTGTTAGGTCTAGGTAACTTAGTGTTCAAGTCTTCTATCTCTGTACTGAATTTCTGTCTAGTTGTTCAATACATTATGAAAGTGGGGAATTAAAGTTTCCAACTATTGCCCTGGCTAGTGTGGCTTAGCAGATTGAGTGCCAGCCTGCTAACCAAAGGGTCACGGGTTCGATTCCCAGTCAGGGCACATGCCTGGGTTGTGGGCTAGGTTCCCAGTAGGGGGTATACAAGAGCAACCACACATTGATGTATCTCTCCCTCTCTTCTTCCCTTCCCCCTCTCTAAAAATAAATATGTAAAATAATAAAATAAATAAATTTATTAAATAATCTATTAATAAATATATTAATAGATTAAAAAGTATATTAGTTTAAATTTATTAATGGATTTGATAAAGTTATTGGTTTATATTTATTAATTTATTAAAATTTATTTAGATTAACCTATTGATTTCAATAAATTTATTAAAATTTATTTAATAAATTTTCCGGCTGTTACTAGACAGGGTGGGGCAAAAGTAGGTTTACAGTTGTTCCTATGAAAAATAATACAATAATTAATAAATAATTATACAAGAATAAACTGTATGTTTTGCATACTCACAACTGTAAACCTACTTTTGCCCTACCCGAACTGTCTATTTCTCCCTTCGGTTCTATCAGTTTTGGATTCATATATTTTGGAACTCTGTTGTTTGGTGTGTGTTTATAATTGTTACAGCTCCTTGATGGGTTGACCTTTTTGTTTCCTTAATACTCACCCAAGGATATGTTTATTGATTTTAGACAGAGAGGATGGCAGAGAGAGAGATACATGATGTGAGAGAGAAACATTGATTGGTTGCCTCCCACACGTGCCCCAACCAGGGATAGAACCCACAACCTAGGTATGTGTCCTGACTGGGGACCGAATCCACAACCTTTTCGGTGTGAGAGATGATGCTCCTACCAACTGGGCTACCCAGCCAGGGCTGATGGGTTGAATTTTTGAAAATCAATATGTTTTTCTTGGACTCTTGTGAAAGAAATTTTAAAGCCATATTTTATTATGCCTATAATTTTATAAGCTATATTTTAAAGCTGTATTCTATTTTGTCTGATACTAATACAACCATCCCAGCTTTCTTTTGGATTTACTACTCCCATTTATTTGTTTCCTGTATGTCTAGTATGTTTTTGTTCCCCAGTTCCTTCATCACTGCCTGTTTTTTTATTTATTTTAAACACATACCTTCTTGAGTCCCTTCTTCTTTTTTTTTTCTATTTTTTTAAAGATTTTTTATTTTATTTATTTATCTTTAGAGGGGAAGGGTAGGAGAGGGGGAGAGGGAGAGAAATATCAATGTACGGTTGCCTCTTGTGTGTCCCATGCTGGGAACTGGCCTGCAACCCAGGCATGTGCCCTGACTGGGAATCGAACCGCGATCCTTTGCTTCGCAGGCCCGTGCTCAATCCACTGAGCTACACCAGCCAGGGCTCCCTTCTTCTTTAAATTTTTTTTTTAGACATTTCCTAGTGGTTACTTTGGGGATTACCTGTAACATGTTATGACAATCAAGGATAAATTTATAATACTCTAATTTGAATAATACCAGTAAGTTTCAATAGTATACAAATACTCTGTTCCTATACATCTGTGTCCCTCCTTTATATTATTATTGTCATAGGTTGTGTCTTCATAATAGGAGCCCATTACCATATAATTTTTGTAATCCTCTCCCAAGGATATGTTTATTGATTTTAGAGAGAGAGGAAGGGGAAAACAGAGACAGAGACAGAGAGGAGGAAAGAGAGATACAGTCAGACAGACAGACAGACATCAGTGTGAGAGAATCATTGATCAGATGCCTCCCATATGCCACCTCAATTGGATATCAATCCCACAAGCGAGGTATGTTGCCTGACTGGGAATTGAACATGCAACCTTTTGGTGTTCAGGATGACTCTCCAACCAACGGGGCCACCCAACCAGGGCAGCCACAGATTTTTAATGATTGTTTTGTGCATTTGCCTATTAAATAATACAAGAAAAAGAGGAGTTACAAACTATAAAAAATACAATAATACTGGCTTTTACATTTATCAATGCATTTACCTTTTCTATTTGCCATGTACTGAATTGTGTCCCCCAAAATTCATGTTAAACCCCAACCCCCAATATGATGATATTTGGAGGTGGAGCCTCTGGGAGATGAGTAGATCTTGAGAGTTGAGCTCTCATGATGAGATTAGTGCCCTTCAAAGAAGAGACACAAGAGAGATCTCTTTTTATCTGTCTGCAATTTGAGAGCACACTGAAAAAATGGCTGTCTGCAAGTCAGAAAGTGGGCCTTCACCAAATCTGCTGGCACCTTGACCTTGGATTTCCCAGCTTCCAGAACTGAGAGAACTGTTGTTTAAGCCGCTGAGCCTAAGGTATTTTGTTATAGCATCCAAGTGGACTAAGACACAGGTATTCCTTATTTTTTACTTATAGCTTTGAATTACCATCTAGTGTTCTTTCAGTTTCACCCTGAAGGACTCCTATACTCTGTAAAGCAGGTCTACTGGTGAGAAACTGTTTCAGCTTTTTTAAAAATATATTTTATTGATTATGCTATTATAGTTGTCCCATTTCTTCCCCATCATTCCCCTCCACCCTGCATACCCCCTCCCACCCACATTCCCCCCCTTTAGTTCATGTCCATGTGTCATAAGTTCTTTAGCTTCTACATTTCCCACACTATTCTTGCCCTCCCCCTGTCTATATTCTACCCACCATCTATGCTACTTATTCTCTGTACCTTTTCCCCCTCTCTCCTCCTCCCACTCCCCTGTTGCTAACCCTCCATGTGATCTCCATTTCTGTGGTTCTGTTCCTGTTCTAGTTCTTAGTTTGCTTTTGTTTTAGGTGTGGTTGTTAATAGCTGTGAGTTTGTTGTCTTTTCACTGTCATATTTTTTATCTTCTTTTTCTTACATAAGTCCCTTTAACATTTCATAGAATAAGGGCTTGGTGATGATGAACTCCTTGAACTTAACCTTATCTGAGAAGAACTTTATCTTCCCTTCCATTCTAAATGTCAGCTTTGCTACATAGTGCAGTCTTGGATGTAGGTCCTTGCCTTTCAAGACTTCAAATACTTCTTTCCAGCCCCTTCTAGCCTGGAAGGTCTCTTTTGAGAAATCAGCTGACAGTCTGATGGGAACTCCTTTGTAGGGGACTGTCCCCTTATCCCTTGCTGCTTCTAGAATTCTCTGCTTCATTTTAATCTTGGCTAATGTAATTATGATGTGCCTTGGCTTGTTCCTCCTTGGGTCCAACTTCTTTGGGACTCTCTGAGCTTGCTGGACTTCCTGGTAGTCTGTTTCCTTTGCCAGATTGGGGAAGTTCTCCTTTATTATTTGTTCAAATAAGTTTTCCACTTGTTGCTCTTCTTCTTCCCCTTCTAGTACCCCTATAATTCGGATGTTGGGATGTTTAAAGATGTCCTGCAGGTTCCTAAGCCTCTCCTCATTTTCCTGAATTCTTGTTTCTTCCTTGTTTTCTGTTTGGTTGTTAGTTTCTTCCTTCTGGTCCACTCCATTGATTCAAGTCCCAGTTTTCCTCCCGTCTCTGTTGGTTCCCTGTGTGTTTTCCTTCATTTCACTTATTGTAGCCTTCATTTGTTCATATAATTTGTGAGCAAAATCAACCAATTCTGTGAGCATCCTGATGGGCATTGAACTGTGCATCTGATAGGTTGGCTATTTCTTCGTCACTTAGATGAATTGGCTCTGGTGCTTTGATTTGTTCTCCAGTTTGAGCCACTTTTGTTTTTTTTTTTGTTTCTGTTTTTGGTCTGGTCATGGCTGTTACATAGTGAGGGGTGGAGCCTTAGGTGTTACCCAGGGCAGGGCAGCCCAGTCACTGGGTAGTGACACTGTATGTGGGGGTGGGGTCCAAGAGGAAACAATGGCGCTTGCTCCGCTCTCTCTCGGATTCCAGTCCCTCGCACTGCTTCCCCTTCACCTGGATTATCTGCGCGTGAATGTGGGACCACCTGGTCAGCCAGCCGCCTTGTGCAGCCCCACTGGGTCTGCACCATTGCCACTCCATGCCCGGGGTCGATAGCCACCGCCTGTATGTCTGGGATCTGCCAGCTGCTGCTGCCTGCACGCCTGGGTCTACCAACCTCCAATTTTTCCTGCCACGACTCCACCTCTCTTACCAGTCTAGATGAATGGTTGTTGGACTTCTGTACAGTTCAATTTTCTATCAGTTCTGGTTGTATTCTTGTTTCTAAATCTTTGTTTTCCTTAATTTTGGTTGTGCGAGGAGGCACATTATGTCCACCTATGCCTCCATCTTGGCTGGAAGTCCTCTATCAGCTTTTTTTTTTTTTTTTTTTTTTTTTAAGAGGAGGAGGGAAGGAGAAAGAGGTAGAGAAACATCAGTGTGAGAGAGAAACATCGATTGGTTGCTAGTGAAGCTATCAGAAACTGGAGGGTTTTTTTTTTAAATAGAAATATTTAAAACTACACATTCACAGGGGTGAAAAGTACAGCATGAGGAATATAGTCAATAATATTGTTACACATGGTACCAGCTGAGTACAGGAAATACCAAGGGAACACTTTGTAAAGTATGTGATTGTCTAACCACTATGCTGTACAGCTGAAACTAATACAAAAATAATATTGAATGAAAAAAATAAAAAAGGAATTATATGTTTTGGATGGGTTCTGAAGTCATTTGTCTGGGAGAAATTCAGTGGAGTGGCTATTTAGCTCTTTTATTTGTAGTTGAAATATTAAAATGACTTCATTATTTATCCCTCCTTAAGGTATTGAATTATGAAAGCTGACTCCAGAAAAATAAATAAAAATGAAAAAAATTGTGATAACTATATATGGTGCCAGGTGGGTACTAGCCTTATTGGGGAGAATCACTTCATAAATTATATGTCTAATTACTATTCTGTAAAACTGAAACTAATATATTAAATGTCAACTGTAATTGAAAACATAAAATAAAATAAAAAATTTAAACTAAACAGTCAGTGACTTTGATAGCTATAGAACATTTCAGGTTATGTGTTTACTCATGGATGAGCTTTGGTAATTTGTTTCTTTGATGGAATTTGTCCATTCCATCTAAGTTGTTGATTATTGGTATAAAAGTTGTTCATACATTCCCTTGTTATCTCTTTAATATCTGGAAGATGTTTAGCAACATCATCTCATTCTGATATTGATAACTTATGTCTTTACTCTTTTTCTGGAAGTTTGGCTAGAGATCAATTTTATTGATCTTATCAAAGTACTGGGTTGTTTAAAAAGTTGTTTGGGTTTTTGCATTAAGATGGCTCTGGTATTGCTTAGTTGTCTTTAACTTAATTTGAAACAATTTTGTTAGATTGTATTGTGGCAGCTGTCATTCAGCATGCATTTAAAAATTACCAAAATTGGTGAATTTTTGTTTAGCCATTTTAATATTGAAGATGGGAAAAAATAAGCAACACTTTCAGCATATTATGCTTTATTATTTCAAGAAAAGTAAAAATGAAAATGAAATGCAGCAAAAGACTTGTGCAGTGTATGGAGAAGGTGCTGTGACTGATCGAATGTATCAAAAGTGGTTTGCAAAGTTTCATGCTGAAGATTTCTCGCTGAATGATGCTCCATGGTTGGGTAGACCAGTTAATTGAGACATTAATTGAGAACAATCAACATTATACCATGTGGGAGATAGCTGACATATTCAAAATATCCAAATCAATAAGGTTATTGGTGAAAATGAAAAATGTGTCTATTTTATGGAAAAAACTAAATGAACTTTTTGGCCAATCCAGTACCAGCTTTTGGATTTCCCATTTGATTTATTCTTTGATCCATGGGTTTTTAAGAACTGTATTATTTAATTCCTAAATACTTGGAGATTTTAGAAGGATCTTTCTGTTAGTGATTTGTAGTTTAATTCCATTATGAATGAGAACATATTTTATGTGACTTGAATCCTTTGAATTTGTTGACACTTGTTTTACGACCAAAGTATGATATACGTTGGTAAATGTCCCCTGTACATGAGAATAATATGTGTTCTTCTTGTGTTGTGTGAAGTTTCTATAAATGTTAATTAGATTGGTTTATTTCATGGTGTTCAGATTTACTGTCCTGGCTGACTTTTTTAAGTTATATTTTATTGTTTATGCCATTACAGTTGTCCCTGGTTTTTTGTCCCCTTTGTCCCCCTTCCACCCAGCACCTCATACTCCCTCAGGCAATCCCCCCACCATTGTTCAGGTCTATGGGTATACATATTGGCTAAATTGCCTATACTGTATTTTACATTCTTGTGGCTATTCTGTAACTACCTATTTGTAGTTCTTTTTTTAAAAAAAGATTTATTTATTTTTAGAGAGAGGGGAAGGGAGGGAAAAAGAGAGGGAAAGAAACATCAATGTGTGGTTGTGGTTGCCTCTTGCGTGCCTCGGTATGGAAGCCTAGCTTGCAACTCAAGCAAGTGCCTTGACTGGGAACGAACCAGTGACCCTTTGGTTCACAGGCCAGCACTCAATCCACTGAGCCACACCAGCCAGGGCCCTCTTTGTACTTCTTAATCCCTTTACCTCTTCACCCATTCCCTCCCTCCCCACTCCCATCTGGTAACTAACTTCTTTCTCTTGCTGCTTATAAGAGTCTTTCTCTTCATTAACCTTTGGCCTTTTAATTATGATTAAAAGGTGTGTTGGAATGGACCTCTTTGCATCCATCATAATTGGGACTCTGTGCTTCCTGGACTTGCATGTCTATTTCCTTCACCAAATTAAGAAGTTTTCTTTCACTGTCTTTCCAGATAGAGTTCCAATTTCTTGCTCTTTCTCTTCTTCTGCCACGCTCCTCCCTAATGATTAGTGATGTTGAGTATGTTTTCATAAGCTTAGTGGCTCTTCCTTCGTGTGTCTTCTTTGGAGAAATGACTATTCAAGTCCTTTGCCCGTTCTTGAAGTGGGTTGCTTGTTCTTTTGTTGTTGAATCTTAGGGGTTCTCTGTATAATCTGGATATTAATCCCTTACTGGATATAAGGTTTAAATATTTCCCCCCATTCTTTGGTTTCATGAAAACATTGTCTTTTATTTATTCTTTACTTTTTAATCCTCACCTGAGGATATGATTTTTATTTATTTCAGAGAGAGAGAGAGAGAGAGAGAGAGAGAGAGAGAGAGAGAGAGAGAGAAGGAGGGGGGGAGGGAGGGAGGGAGGAACATGGATATGAGAGATAAACATTGATAGGTTACCTTCCATATGCACCCAGTCGGGGTATTGAACCTACAACCTAGATATGTTCCCTGACCAGGGATCAAACCCACAACCTTTTGGTGTACGGGATGATGCTCCAACCAACTAAGCCACCCAGCCAGGGCTTGATATTGTCTTTTGATGAACAAAACTTTAATTTTCATGGAGTCCAATTTGTCTGTTTTTTAAAAATATTTTTATTGATTATGCTATTGTATTTTTCCCAATTTCCCTCCTCTATCCCCCCCGCCCTGCTCTCCCAACCCTCCAGCATTCCCCTCTTAGTCCATGTCCAATGGGTTGTACATATAAGTTCTTTGAGTTCTCTATTTCCCATACCATTTTTTATCTCTCCCCATCTACTTTATGCCTACTAACCATGTTTCTTCCCTGTACCATTCTCTCCCTATTCCTCCCTTCCCCCTCCCCACTGAAATCCCTCTGTGTGATGTCTATTTCTCTCATTCTGTTCCTGTACTGGTTGTTTCCTTAGTTTTTGTTTTCATAGTTTTTTTTCTTTTATGTTCAGTTGTTGATGGTTGTGAGTTTGTTGCCATTTTACTGTTCATATTTTTTATCTTCTTTTTCTTAGATAAAGCCCTTTAACATTTCATATAATAATGGCTTGGTGATGATGAACACCTTTAACTTGACCTTATCTGAGAAGCACTTTATCTGCCCTTCTATCCTAAATGAAAGCTTTGCTGGATAGAGCAATCTTGGATGTAGGTCCTTGCCTTTCATGACTTGGAATACTTCTTGCTGGCCCCTTCTTGCCTGTAAGGTCTCTTTTGAGAAATCAGCTGACAGTCTGATGGGAACTCCTTTGTAGGTAACTGTTTTCTTTTCTCTTGCAGCTTTCAAGATTATCTCCTTATATTTAATCTTGGGTAACTTAATGATGATGTGCTTAGTGTGTTCCTCTTTGGGTCCAACTTCCTTGGGATTCTCTGGGCTTCCTGGACTTCCTGAAAGTCTATTTCCTTCACCAGATTGGGGAAGTTTTCCTTCATTATTTTTTCAAATAAGTTTTCAACTTCTTGCTCTTTTCCTTCTCCTTCTGGCACCCCTATGATTCAGATGTTGGTTTAAAGTTGTCCCAAATGTTCTTAAGCCTGTCCTCATTTTTGTGAATTCTTGTTTCTTCATTCTGCTCTGGTTGGATATTTATTTCTTCCTTTAGTTCTAAATATTTGATTTGAGTCCCGGTTTCCCTCCCATCACTGATGGTTGCCTGTATATTTTCCTTTACATCATTTTGCATAGCCTTCACTTTTTCCACTATTTTGTGACCATACTCAACCGTTTCTGTGGGTGTCATGATTACGTGTTTTGAACTCTGCATCTGATTGGTTGTCAGTCTTCTTGTTGTTTAGCTCTTTTTCTGGAGTTTTGATCTGTTCTTTCATTTGTGCCACATTTCTTTGTCTCAGCGCACCTGTTATGTTGTAGGAGGGTGGGGCTTTAGGTATTCACCCTGAGGAGGCCACCCTCTTTGCTGTGTTGTAGTGCTGTTGGTGAGGGAGGGGTCAGAGAGGGAACAATGCGGCTCGCTTGCTCGGCTGTAGCCCCACTTGCCAACACTCATGTGAGACTGGGAGTTTCTCCTGCCATGGCAACCCCTGCGGTAGTTTACAGCTATCTTGAGTCTTTAGTTTCCCATTCAGCCAACCACACCTGGCCTGCATAGTCCACCACCTTGCTACAGGTCCTTTCCGCCTGCCTGGCTGCCCCTGTCCGTCCCTTCTACTGGTCTGGTGAATGTTTCTTTAACTCCTTGGTTACTCAGAGTTCCATGCAGTTTGATTTTTTGGCACTTCTGATTGTTTTTTGGTTTTGGATTTGTTGTTATCCTCCTTTTGGCTGTGCGAGGAAGCAAAGGGTTTCTACCTATGCCTCCATCTTCTGTTTCCTTTTTTTAAAGCTGTGTCTCAGTTGGTTTTTGTGTGTTGCACTTACTATTACTCGGTTTATGAACAAGAAGGTTTCATGTATGCAGTAGTCCTTTTTCTTTGGAATGCATCTGATCTCCATTATCCTTTACAAAATAAGACTTTTACTCCCTCCCCTTTTATATTTTTGTTGACAAAAATTATCACTTTTTAGGCTGCAAGTTTGTTAGTGACCTTACTTGTAGTTTTGTGACCTTTTGGTTTTTGTTTCAAGTAGAATAAACCTCTTGTGTATTTCTTGCATTAGAGGTCTTCTGGTGATAAATTCCCTCAGCTTCTGTGTGTCTGGAAAAGTCATTATTTCTCCTTCATATTTAAAGGATAACTTTGCTGGATATAATATTCTTGGCTGGTAATTTCTTTTGCAGTAGTTTGAATTTTTGACTTCACTCTCTTCTGGCTTGTAGAGTTTCTGCTAAGAAATCCAATGATAACCTGATGGGCTTTTCTTTACAGGTCACTTCCCTATTTTCCCTGGCTGTCTTGAGAATTCTTTATCATTAATTTTTGACCGTCTTAATACAGTGTGTCTTGGAGAAGGCCTCTTTGGATTGAAGTAACTATGTGAGTGCTTCCATAGGTTTGGGAAGTTCTCATCAACTATTTGTTTCAATAGTCTCTGTTTCCTTCTCCCTCTCTTCTAGTATGCCTATTATTCTTATCTTACTCTTTCTCATGGAGTCAGAAAATTCTCATAGTCTCTCTCTTCTTCCCTCTGCATAATGTCTAGATTTCTATCTTTGATATCACTAATTCTTTCCTCTGTCTGGTCAGCTTTAATTCCTATGTTTGATACTTCATTTTTAATCTTTTATTGAGCTCTTCATCTCCAGAATTTACTTTTAGGTTTTTTTTTTTTTTTAAGTTTTGATCTCTTTGGTTCTGTTTGGTACTCATTTTGTACATTGATTTGTTTTCTGAGTGTGTTAAACTGTCAGTATTTTCTCACATCTTGTTATTTTCAGAACTGCAATCTTGACTTCTCCATCTTTTCTATGTCATACTTTCAAGTCTTTGAGTACATTTTCTGGAGATTCATTTTCTTTCCTGAGCTGCCTCACTATATTGGTTATTCATGTATTTGATGGATTTCTTCTCTGCCTTAGCATCTGTGTATGAGTGGCACCTCTCTAGCAGATTAATAGGAAGAAGTCTTTCTATTCCTTTCTAGTAGGTGGGTGTTTTCTCAAGGTGTTTTTGTTGTTGTTTTTAGCTCTGTGAAATCCCAGTGATGGTGCCATCAGTGTAGCTATAATGCATGGGGGTGAGAACTGGACAGCTTTTGCTTTGCCCTCCCAGTAATGGTGACCTTATACCTTGTGGGGTCTCCCTAGTTTCCTGACCCCAGGATTGGCCACAGTGCATCCTTTGCTCAAGGAAAAATGTGATTCTGTGGTACCAGTTCTTGGGTTTGCAGATAATTTGCCCCATAACCCAACACCAAGGGTGAAGGGAGATGAGCTCTGGGAGGCTACAGGGCAGCAGGGCTCCATGGCTGTTTCTGTGTAACACCAACCACCTAACCACCACAGTTGCACTTCTGTACCGTGTCCTTGCTCAGATGTCTGGGCTTAGCCACAGCTTGTGCTGCTCACTGTTATGGGAATGCCTTCCAAATCTCCCTACTATTCCTGGCTGAAGGGAGCACCATCCACTAGATTCCTCCCCTCTCTGGGCTGAGCCCCGCTGTGAGGTCCTGTCTGCAGGGCTGCGTCTGTGGGTCATCTCAACCTTTCTCCCTTCTTGCCTCCGGGTTTGTTCCCATTTGTCCGCCTTTAAAAGTTTCAATGCACAGATCTCGCAGGCATGTTTGTGGGTTGAACAGGGAATTCTTTGCTGAATCATAGCTGTTCGAGTTGTCGAAACTTCAAGGGGAGACCAAGGGGATTTCTCATGCTGCCATTTCTTTGGCATCACTCTGTTTGGGAGATCAGAAGTCTGAAAAGGGTTTTGCTGGACAAAATCCAGGTTTCTAGGGTGGCATTCCTTTCTGGAGACTCTAGGAAAGAATCAACTTTCTGCCATTTCCTGTTCTTAGAGGCTGCGTGTATTCCTTGGCTCACTTCTCCATTTCTCTCTTGAGCTAGCAAGATCAAAGTCCTTTCCATGTTGCCATTTCTCTGATTAATTTTCATATACGGTGTTAGATAATTATGGGCCCAGTTCATTGTTTTGCACTTGGGTATCCAGTTTTCCCAGTACTTTTTGTTGAAGACTGTCCTTTCCCCATTGAATAGTCATTGCCACCTTGTCAAAAATTTGACCATGTGTGTGAGGGTTTATTCCTGGGATCACTACTCTAGTCCATCAGTCCGTACGTCAGTCTACATGGCAGCGCTGCACTGTGTTAATTACTGTACCTTGGAGTAAGTTTTAAAACCATAACTTAGAGTCCTGTAGCTTTTTTCATTTTCAAATTTGTTTTAGCTATTTGAGGTCCCTTCAGATTTTTTATAAATTTTACAATAGGTTTTTCTTTTTCTGGGAAAAAAAAAAAGTCCTTGGGATTTCAATAGGGATTGCATTGAATCTGTAAACTGGTTTGTTATACTGACCTCTTAACAAGATGGTCTCCCAACCCATGAACATGGGATGTGTTTCCATTGTCTTTTTTCTTTCAGCTATGTTTTGTAGTTTTCAATGTACTAATCTTTCACTTCCTTAGCTAATTCCTAAATATTTTAATCTTTGTGATGCTATTGTTAATGAAATGATTGTTAATTTCTATTTAGCTTCCAGTAATTTGATTATAATTTATTTAGGTACTGATTTGAGTTTATCTTTTTAGGTTTGGTTAGCTTCTTGTACATATAGGCTTATATTTTTCTGCCCAACTTGGCATTTTTCAGCCTTTTATTTTCTCAATTTTTTTCCAGCATCATCCTTTCTCATCTCCTTGTGGGATTCCAACGGCATGAATGTTAGATCTGTGGCCCCCCAGGTGCCTGAGGATCTGTTCATTTTAAGAAGTCTATTTTTCACTTTGTAATTCAGATTGAATTTCTGTTGATGTCCAAGTTCACTGTATCTTTACATTCTATCAAGTTTATACAGTGAGTTGTCTGTCTTGCTTACTTTTATTTTCTAGTCCAAAATTTTAACTTGGGTTTTCTTTTGCTATCAGATTCTCTTCTTTAGGGTAGGAAAAGCTCTTTATTTCTTTCGTTGTCATCTAAGCTGGGGGTTGCTTTTCTGACATAGGACCCTGTATCTTGACTAACATGCCTGTAGCCCTTGGGGGCTAGGCATTTATTTAGTTTGTTAATACCTACAAGGTTCTGAAGCCTCTGGAAGTCTAGGAATCAGGTAGTGTCTGCAGAGGCCTTGAATTATGGGTGGTGGGCCTGCTCATCAGTGAGGAATTTGGTATCCATCTGTGCCAGAGTTAGGACCCCAGGCTGCAGTTAGGGTGGCACCAGGCGGCTAATGTTAAGACCCCAGTGCCTGGGGCCAAGCACTGCCTTCCTCCAGCTCAAGTCAGATGTTCCTGAGAGGGCAGCCTGACACCTATACCTGCAGTCACAGACCTCAGGGACCATCAACAGTATCTCCAGACTAGGCATAATTCTAGACACCTAGGTCTTCTAAAAACCTGCACTGACTCCTCAAGCCCCAACAGATGAACACTGAGAGCAGAACCACAAACAGCCTTTGTTTTTAGACTTTATTTATAAACGTCCTCTGGGGGACAGAGCACCTCACTGATGCCCACCGTGCTGTGCACACTGTGCTGGTGGCCCCATGCATGGGGGCTCAGGGTTATAGGACTTCAATGCTGTGGCCTTAAGCTGCCGATGCCAAGGTATGTCCATGGGAATGAGCCGAACTTAATTTATATTGTTTAAGAAAGCAGGGCTTAAAATAAGTGTTACTGTGATCTGAGTTCTGTGATTAGAAAAACAAGTAATTTTTACCCAGAAAATACACTGGAGCTCTGCCGGCATGTCTGTGCCCCTTGCTGGATACACAAGTGGTAAGACCAGCCTGAAGGGGATTCGCACGAAGGGGAGAACAGAGTCAGAAGTAGAGAGGGGTGCCCCCCCCCGCCCATTATCCTGGGAACGGACCCTGCAAGATCATACCAGGTGCTTTGGGGAAACCGAAGCCTCCCCATGGCATGCCCCCTAGAGAGCATGGGGCAGGCCCAGGAATCCTACCTGTACCAGAGGAAGAAACAGTGGCAGGCCACCTCAGGCCAGTCTGGGTGCAGTTTCGGGCAGGCTGCTCTGCAGTGGACGTGGCACCAGCAATTGTGCTGAGGAACACTATGAGGCAGAGGTGGACATGTGGGCTCATTTCCACATCTCCTGCTGCCCAACCAGGTACAGGATGCATGGAGAAGAGTCTGAGGGATCCCAGGACGACATGAACAAGGAAAATGTCTACCCAGACCCTGCTGCCTGGACCTGTCCCTCCACATACTGTGCATTCCTGCAGCACCCCAGGTGTTGGGGGAGCCAACTCTCTGTGAGTCAGATGGTAGGAGTTGTAGACAGGACAGAGTAAGGGTGATTTAGGGGAAAATGCCACTTTGGGGAGCACCCACAGATGGATCTGGCACACCATGGAGGCACCCTGCTGTTCTCACCCATTCCTGCCGGTGTCCTCCTTGGAGAGGAGCACAGGGTGTGAATGCCCTGTATGCTCTGTGCAAGGCTCAAACCTCCAATTCTTGCTCCTAGAGCTGATTTTCTGCTACCAGGGTTCTTAAAGTGGGGATCCCACACAAGCTGCTGCATCACTGGAGAAACTGTTAGCAGTGCAGAATCAGCCCCAAGTGGAAGCTCTCTCAACACAGGGAGCTTCAACACAGGACTAGGAAGTGAGAGCTGGCCAGGCCTGGACAGTGGTCCCTTCAAGGCCGCAATGCCCAGAGAACCTGCTGCTCCAGCAGCAAGCGACTGTTTCCTTCCTACTTCTAATAGGTACCTCAGGACAGATGACACAGGCATCCCGTTGTGTTTTGGCAGCTGAGGGCTGCTCCTCTCTACGTTCCCATACCCTCAGTGTCCTCAGCATTTTGCAGGAGCTGATGGCTCAGACTCCAGGCCTCTCAAGCTAGCTCCTCCCCATTGTGAGCTGAGCAGCTCCTGGCGCAGCAGAGAGCCCTTCCATTCCCAGTAGGGCAGGAAAGGGGGGGAAATACATTTGACCCTTGACAACATGGGCTGAACTGCATGGGTCCACTTATATGTGCATTTTCCCCAGTAAATGTTATAAATATATTTTCTTTTCCGTATGGTTTTCTTATAAATTTTCTTTTCTCTAGCTTTATTATAAGAATACAGTATATAATACACATAGAACACAAAATATGTGTTCATCAATTATGATACCTATAAGGCTTCTGGTCGATAGGAATCTATTAGTAAAGTTTTGAGGGAGTCAAAAGTTATACTCAGATTTTTGACTACGTTGTTCAACGGTCAACTGTGTAATTTGTTTCAAAATTAAAAGCTAATCATTTGGGAGGAATAAAGTTTAAGACAATAGAGTTTTCCAGTGGAGTGACCCCTCATCTCACAGTCCTGCACATCGGCCCCTTCCAGGGAGGGGACTGTCATGTACAAAGAGCATTTAATTAATTTATTTATTTCTTTACACATAACTGAAGTGATGTTACAGTACATAAGTTATTTACAACTGTGCAGTAATGTGTTGCAAAATAAATTATCTAGAAGGCAGCAAAAGTACATTGTGAATGTGTATAAAACTGTACAGCGTTTACGGGTACACTTTTTATATGATTATTGGCTCTGTAGTGTTTCAAGTTATGTTCTCAGAAAGAGAAACAAAATGCCCAAGATTAAAGGAAAAAATATACAAACCACGTGGATTTGACTCCATTAAAAACACAACCGGAGAGTCCTGGCTCTGTGTCCCTCTGTGGCAGGCAGGCAGGCGGTGCAGTGTCCCAGCCCCAGTCTGAAGCCCACGGCTGTCAGCAGCTCCATGGCAACAAGGGCTGCAGCCAGGACGGCACTCCCCCTGCTCTGACCTGAAGGTCACAGTCTGTGAGGAGTGGGTGCCATAATTTTATTTCCTTTAGTTGATCAGAATGGAACAAGAACTTTTAAAAAACACAATCCGTTCTGCAGCTCCTGAAATGCCCGTGCGGCTGGCTGGAAAACAGACCACAAGGCTGCCATGCCTGTCCCCGAGGTCTCCTTGTCCTCCCTTGGCAGCTGGTATGAAAGCCATTCTCCAGGGGGCAAAGTGCAGGTTTTTCCCTGGTTGTTCCTACTTGAGGGACAAGGTCTCCTTCTGCTGTCTGGACTCAGCAGCAGCGCTGGGCTGACCCATGTGGCCCTTGCTTGTGTCCTGTGCAGCTGTCCTGTGTACATCAGGCTGGCAGAAGCACAAAGTCGTCATTGACATCTACCATGGGTACGTAGAAGGAGGGCACCTCATTCACACACAGGGACTTGTGTCCAGCGGGGTCCAGCTCCTGGACCTTTAGCTGCCACTCCATCCTCTGCACAGCATTGAGGGCCGCAGCCTCATGCTGCTGCCGCATCAGGAGACATGTCTGCATGGAAAGCACGGCAGGTGAGGGAAGTGAAGGCAAGACCATAGCCCACCCACTGTGGTGCCCGAGCAAGAGGACTAAGCGCAGGCCCCCACTGCCCACTCGCCCTGCTGCAATACCCACTGGGAGGAAGGGGTTGAGGGACCCGTGCCAAGCTCTGGCTGCAGGATGGCCTGCCCCTGTGCATGGCCCACAGCACCATCACACAGACCATCTGACCGCCCCCTGGCCTGCTCATCGTGCCCTGTGAGTGGTCTCACTGACCACATGAGGAGTCTAACCCTGCTCTGGGCCCCACCCTCCATGGATTTCACAACAGCATCTAACAGAATTCGCAACTAATTTTTTGTTTTACAATTATCTTATATACAGGTAGTAATACTGATTTCATTTGCATTTATAATTGAAATTATATTTTTTAAAAGTACAAAGTATTTAGTTTTCAGGACTATATTATTAAATAGGTACCAAATCATACTAAGTAGGTGCAAAGTTAAAAAGTGAAATAGATGATGGCTCACTGGATTATGGAAATGGGACAGAACCAGACAGAGCACATGTGGGTCTGGGGAGGGACACATTCTTGTAACAAAGGGGACTCAGACCACACTGTAGATTCAGAGTTTGGTATTACAGTGACTGCACAACAACATAATCTTATTTTCTTAGATGTGCACACAAGGAGATATTTGGGTGGGAATATCACAATGCATAATTTGCTTTAAAATAATTTTATGTTGCTGGTGTGGGGAATAAAAGTCCTCCTCCATGTTTAGTCTTCCGGAAACAGCCACCGCGTGCTGCAGCGCAGCAGCCGCATCTCTCAATGGGCTTCACCTTGTGCGCCGGAACGCGTCAGACCTCAGGATGGACCCTCTTCATCACACAGCTCCGACACCATCACAGGTGAGGCCACGTGGGCCTAATTTAAAATGTTTTGTGGGCCCTGGCTGGTGTAGCTCAGTGGATTGAGTGCGGGCCTGCGAACCAGAGGGTCGCGGTTCGATTCCCAGTCAGGGCACATGCCTGGGTTGCAGGCCGGTTCCCAGCGGGGGACACACGAGAGGCAACCGTACATTGATATTTCTCTCCCTCTCCTTCTCTCCTACCCTTCCCCTCTAAAGATAAATAAATTAAAAAAAAAAATAAAATAAAATGTTTTGTGGTATTTCAATCTTCAGATGTTCCCACACTCCATGTATTCACAGAAGTATTGATGGGTTTCCCTTTTACTGGGTAGTTCCAATGAACAACTTTTTTTTTTTTTAACATATCCAAGTTTTAAATGACCTAAGTGAATTAAGTGGCCAAAACACTGTGAAATTTGATATTGTTTGCCCTACAAAATGGCACTTGTCCCCAGCTGCAGGAACAGGTAGGGAGGCTGGCAGTCTGTCTTGTAAGCAGGATCCACTTTAACTCATGGCTCTAAAACGAATGGTCGCACAGACACGGCCTCAGGAAGGTGTGGCCGCTTTATCTTTCCTGTGCTGCCTCTACATTCTTCACTAATTTTTGTTTCTATCCGCCTTTTTTCTTCTTAAGTCCTTTTCAATATTCAGGAAATTGGACTTAACATGGCATTTTTAATGTACAAAGTCTAATTTTAATGTGGTTAAAAATTATTTCTCTTTCTGTAGGGAAATCTTCCCTGTGGCTCCCTTCAAGCCTGGCTGGTGTTCGACAGAGAGCGATGGTGTGATTCTGCACCACTGCCCTGGAGCTGGGCCTCACCTCAGCTGTACCTGCACCCGCACCCGCACCGTTATGAGATGCTGGGGCCTGAAATATCCCATGGGCTCAGTGTTCTCTGCTCTGGGCTATCTGCCCACTCCATGTGGTACCTGTGTACACTGCTATGGCACCATGGTCATGGGTTGCTGAGGTAAGGGGCATGGGTACAGCTGGCATCCTGGAAACACTGTCTTACTGTCCAAGTATAAGTATCACAGGATTGGGATGAGGGAGCTTTGGATTTCCCTGCTCATCAGCTCTGTAGCTCTCAGTGAGAAGAGCAGTAGGCACAGCCCTGCCTCATGGAGATTCCTGGGGCTGTGATGACTTGTGTGTGATGGCAAATTTTACGCCTGGTTCTTGTAAGTGACCCCATGTGCAACTCTAGGAACTGAAGATGAGGATTTGCTTCTTACTTGCTAAGCTTTCTATCTCCCACCCATCCTCTGGCTTGCTGCACTGGTCAGCACATCCAGAGCAGTGGTGATAGGTGTATGCTGTGACCTTTGAGTAGGGCTCAAGGTGGGGTCCCACAGAGGTCTGACCGCCAGCTGGTGACAGGAGCTGCTCCCCGCACACCTGGACAGGAGGGAAGATACTCTAAGGAGGCAACAGGGGGTGGGAAAACCCTGAAAGTATCAGCTGGGTTCAGAAAGAGTCTGAAACGGTCACCTCCAAACATGGAACCCAGCAGCAGCCTCCCCCCACCTCAGTAGACTCCTGGGGGCTCCCACCCCAGGTGCAGTTTGGGGAGAGTACAGAGCACTCACCTTCATGCGATCATACTTGTCATCCACATCCTGGAGCCAGGAGATGAACTGGCGGGCGTTGAACCGATCTCGCACAGACTTGTTCTCATCACCCTGGAGAAGAAATTAAATATGGGTGGTTTGACAGGGGAACAAGGGAAAAAGCAAACCTCCAAGTGCTTCAAACCTCCTAACTAAGTGAAGAATAAAAGCTGCAGCCTCTTTCCTGAATCAACACATTACAATCATGCTCAAAGACCCCTGGTCCCCTTCCTCCCCACATGGCTTTCATAATATACCTAGGAGGCCATGGGGCTGTCTGGATGCTACCTGTGGTGGAGCTGTCCTGGGGGTGACTTGGGACCCCTAATAAGGGTTTTCTGCATGTCTGTTACAATGCCCATGGAGCAAACAATTGGGAAGCCCTCCATCTCTGGCCTGCGCTGCTTCTGGAGGCCACACGTAGGTGACAGCATCTATTTTAACATCTTCTGTTTGTGAACACTCTACGTTCACTTTTTCTCTGTGTAAAGAAGGCTTGAGGTAGCTGAGGGCCAGCTTCCTGGTTTCACTCTGTAGGAGTGCTACCTTGATGTCACCGTCCTCAAATACAGCAGCATCTTTTGCCTGTGATGGACTGTGGCTTACAAACAGGGATGCCTTGGAAGGGACCCAGAGACAATGGAGCAGGTAGTTTTCAGATTCCTGCTGTCTGGTTCTCCCCGGATGTTGGGTGGTCAGCATGCTTAGGACATGTGAAAGCCATAGGCACATGTGTGACTGACCAGCTGGTGGCTGAGCCTAGGGCCTCCCCTTGACATTCAGAAGGAAGGCAGATGAAATCCCTTAAAGATCAGCTGACTCCTTGGTCTTTTTTCTTTTAGACATACAACTTTCAAACACCTAACCCTAAAGTAATCACTTGATCCTCAACCAAATGTTTCTAGTTTGTTGACAAATGTTTTGCTTTTGGAAAAACTCCTTGTGACATGTAGTATGTTAGATAGGGACACTTTTAAAGATATATCCTTGAAGACTGTATGTTAAGTGAATGAAAGTCCTTAATGCACTAATAAAAATTTTTAAGTAAAACCCACCGAACCAATGTGTTACCACACAGACACAGCCAACCTGGGAATATTGTTCAGAACCCCAGGGGTCCACATGGTCTCAACACAGAAGTTCATGCCAGCCAGTGGGCCAGTGGGGGCATCTGTCAGTAGGGGACTTCGCATCAGGGCCTGAATAGTGAAGGGGACAGCTGGAGAGGTCCAAGAGAGAACATCAGTGTTTTGGGAAAGTCCATGAGCAGGGGCATGAGGCCAAGAGGCAGAGGGCTGGCCCAGAATGATGCACGCTGGGTTATTTCCTTCTGAACAATTCACAGTGGTTGCTGGGGAAGAGAATAAATTGGGGAATGAAACCTAGGACAGCCAGCCTCAGAAGGTCAGGCTTGAGTGTGGTGGGCAGCAGGAGGTAGGAGAAATAGCCAAGCTCAAGATGGAGAATGGAGGACATGAGAGCACACTCTGCAGTTTAAATCTTAGCCATGTCCATGGACAGGTCAAGAGGCAGCTGAAAACTCCTGAAGTTCAGGGTTGCCAGAAGGTGGAGCCACTTAACTACAGTCTTATACTCTAGCAGACAGAAGTGTGCAGACCCATGGGGCGAGGTGGGGTGGGGGGGCGGTGCACCCATGCCCAAATGTTCAGTGACAGGTCAGGTTGGGTGGGGAAAGCAAAGGGTGTAACCACACGGGACAAATCAAACACTGGGGCAAGGAGAGCCACACTGGGGGCGAGGAGAGCCAGAATGACCGGCTGGGGTGGACAAGGCAGTGCGGCTGTGGGGAACAGAGGGGCAATGCTCTGGGCTCTGCTGCCCAGACTGCACTAGACCATTGGGTAAGTTCTAACAGGACCCTGGGGCCCATGTGCTCATGGGGGCGCTGGAGAGGGAACTACTGCTGTGCTAAGCAGCCCCAGGGTCCCATACCTCTTGGCCCTTGGCTTTAAGGCTTGTTGCCACTGTCACCACGGTGGTGCAAAGCCACCACTGTCCTCAGCAAGATAGTCTCCCATGGGGCCTTCACTGCAGAAGGCTGTTTATACAGCAGCTCTGGGTGCTGCTCATCCTAACCTATGTATGTTTTAGAGGGAAGTTTAAATAACTCTTCAAGTGACTGAAACTGAGCCCAGCCCAACCTAGTAATCTGAGAGCCTGAGCTCGTAAGGACCCTGGAATGGGGCCTAGAAGAGTCCATGTAGCATCTCATGACATCAGCATTACATGTACTACTGTTTGATCACCTTTGCCTCTCCTGCCCAGGGGACAGATCTGCTCACGTGATCAGCATAGTCTTTGGGATGTGGGTGTTTCCTACTCATGTCTGTGTGTAGCCAAAGCTTGGAAGGCCCAGTTCTTCTTGGGAGAGAAGCTAAGTGCACAGCCTTGGCCACCACTGACCTGGCTTTCCAGAGGCATGTTGTAGACCTCTGAGTCCAGCAGCATAGTGCAGGCACTGAATGGCACTGCCTGGTTCGCGATGGTCCTTGCCGCCCGGCAGTGCACCCGCAGGATCTCCTGTTCACAGGAGACGATCAATTTTTCCTGGAGGAAAGAAACTACATGAGCCAATCCTAACAGGACAGGACAGATCCTGAGCCCACACCCCCAATCTGAGACCTCTTCTTACCCGCTCGATGCTGTGCTGCAGGCGCAGCTTCCCCCTCACGGCCTCCTGCTGCTTGAAAAGTTCCTTCAGGGGCTCCGCCAGGGAGGGAGGGGGTGCAATCTACAGTCACAAACAGTGAGAGGGAGGGGTTAGTGGCGGTTGGGAACCTCCACCAACACTGACCAAGTCTGTCCTGAAGGAACACCTCTGGTATAAGCTGCACCAGCTAATTCCCTTGAAACAGCTAGATAAGTGTACACAAGAGCAGGTGAAGGAACTATGGCATGGATCCTGGCCCCAAAAGGAGCACTACAGAGCTATGAAAAAGAACGAGGGAGACTGGGTTCCAGAGACAGCGTTAAGTGTAAAAAGCAGAGTACTTATACTGCTCCTCTTTGTGCCAGAAGAAATGACAAAGATGGTAGAGCAGCAAGCAGGGGACAAGGGAGAGGAGAAGGATGCAGGGCTGTTTCCTTTATTAATAGTGAGGTTTCATGTCCCCCAAAATAACCCTGACACCAAAAGGGAAGCAGGCACCAACATGGAACACATGGCAATTGAGCCTGACCGTCCTACTGGGGATTGCAGGGGAAGAGAGCACTCACCTGGGTCACTTTGGAAAAGACATCATGAGGCAACAGACCAGAACCACCACCCACAAGTGTCATCTTCTAACCAGTGTAGGCCTTTCATGGGTGGACCAGTGCTTGTGAAACAAGACATGCACACTGAGAGTGAACAGGCCAGTAAACACATAGCAAGTAAGAAACACCAAGTCTCTCTCAAAGAAGGAAGGTGCAAGCACAGGATGCAGTCAAGATTTCAGCGTAGACCAGATGGAGGTTATGGAGTAACACACCTCCCCGGTCAAGTCACCCAGGACAGTGAGCACATCAAGCACCTAGAATATGGTTTCTAAACACCATTGCCACTAGAAAGGACCACATGGTTTGATGTCAGGGCTCAGCTGGAACATGCTGTGGGGCTATAAAGAGTATGCTCGGAAAGATGGAGCAACTTGAAGGAGTTCCAAATGGCTAAGGCTGGAATGATTTGCACACTAAGTGATAGTGATTTATGTTGGGCTACAGGAGAATTCCAATTATTAAACACATAAAGAGAGGGTGAAACAAAATCAGCATTAGGCTGACAGCACAGGAATAAATGCTACAGACTTAGCCTCACACTAAGGAGACTAAAATCAGTGGGCACAAGATATTTATCAACTATGAAGAGAAAGACAGTAACTGCACAGTGGAGATACTAGGAGACCTGGGCTGCTGTTGCCAGGATGCAGCTGCTGACAACCAAGAGCAAGAAATGATGCACTAAAACCTCACATCACATCAGTGCATTTTCACCAAAAATGTGTCCCTCAGTCCAGTTGTGAATGTCAGACCAAACACCTAATCAATATTCCTCAAAAGTGTCACCAAACCATGCCTTTCAAGGGAGATGAGGAGTGGGTGACCCAGGAGGAGATACAACACCTGGGGCCCCATGAAGGGCACACATACACTCTGCTTTTAACACTGTCAGTCTAACATTAGCTCAAAATAAGATGTTAGAACCTCCAGCTGGTCTCTTAGGTGGCACATGTTGCCCAATGGGCCCTGTTCCAACCCCTTTGCCTCAAAGGACTCAGCCCCAAGGGGCCCTGGTGTGCCTTCCTCTTCCGACTCTACTTGGGTCCCCACAGGTGTTACCAGGTGGGGAGGCACGAATACAGTGGCGCACATAAGTATAAGCCACTTGTGGATGCTTAAGAGAAAGCACCAAGCCTCTGGCCTGGTGAGAAATCCAGAAATGCTTGACTCCTGCTTGCCCTCACTGAACAGCCCGGGAGCTCACTTATGTGGTAACAGGAAGTAAAACATCTAGAAAGGCATGAATCTGGTAAAACAGAAGTACAGATACACAGACTACTGACAAGGTGAACCCTGGGCAATATGAGTACAGTGACCTTTACTTCTTCATTTTCTGAACTTTACAATGTGGTCATGGTACTCTTTAATTTTGATAACTAAAATTTAAACAGCAGCCCTAGCTGGTATGGCTCAGTGGATTGAGTGCTGGCTTGCAAACCAGAGTTGCCAGTTAGATTCCCAGTCAGGGCACATGCCTGGGTAGGGGCCCATGGCGTGTGAGAGGCAACCACACATTGATGTTTCTCTCCCTTCCTTCCCCTCTCTCTAAAAATAAATAAAACCCAAACAATAACAAAACAAAAAGTCTCACCATTAAACAAATCTCGGGCCAGATTTTTCTGAATCTAGTGACCCAGATGAAGCCAGACAAGGATCTTCCCAGGCTAGACAAAGGCAGGGTTGCCTTAACCTTCCCTCCCTAGAGCAGTGTGGGGTTAGGGCACCAGAAGGGAGAGTGATGCTGATGATGTCCCATTGGGTTCAAAGCTAGCCTTGCTCCTTGGCAACAAATCACTGGGTTAGGCAGGGAGGGTGGTGGCTCTGGAGGCTGCACCCCTATGCCTCAGCCATTGAACCCGACTCTCAGTTTACTCCCCGTTATTCATAAGACACTGAGTGTCACTCCTGATTAGCTGAGCTTTCTGCCTGATAGCCCGCAGATATACTGACTTCTGGAACACGAAGGTCTGAGAGCAGAATACATGCATCCAACATAATCCTCCATTGGGATAATAAATTCCCTCCAAGACTGTCTGTGTGGGCTGCATGCCCAGGCCTTCCCCATTCCCCGGGGAATTGGCTCATCCTGACCAGCATTCATTCAACAGCTGTGGATGAGGCCCATTCTGGGCCTAATAGACAAATCAAACAGAAATTCTACCTTTTCTTCAAGGGATTGGAATGGTCAAAGAAATAAAGCAAGTCCACTGCACACTGTGTGAACACATGACCCCTGAGGAGCACAATGGGCGGGGTCCTTGGGGGCTAAGGAGGACAGAGGTGGGCAGAGGCCTGGCTCCACTGTAAAAGGATCTCTTTGCTTGCTGTGCTGAGAACAGACCCCAACGACCAAGGGGAAACAGGGCCAGCCTAGGCGAGAGGGTGGAGTAGGACGAGCAGCGACGTGGGAGGTGCTGGCCTGCAGAGCCCCATACAGTTAGATTTGCTGACTGCCCAGACATGGGCATGAGGATGGTGGTGGAAGCTGGTGCGCATGGTGTGGATTAGATGTGTCGTGTCTGCACAGACACAGTCATCAGGATGAGGTGGATAATGAGCCACCAAGGGAAAGGGGTGGGGTAAAAGGAGATGGAGGCCCTGGGAACAATGCTGAGAGGCAGGTGAGATGCTAGCTGAGGATAGGCCTGCTGGGTAGAGAAGCCTGGAAGCCTAAGATAGGTGTGCTTTGAGGAAGTGGCAAAGGTGCTAGGGTCACTCAGGGCTCTGGTGTGATGAGAGCTGAGACCTGACCTCAGGTCAGTAACATGGAGCCACTGGAAACCAGGACAAGAGGTGTGGAGCGGGGTTCGAGGGTGAAGGGCTGGGACTGGAGCCAGACAGTACGTCCCCATTGAGGCCTTGGCTGTTAAAACGAGATGAGAGCAGCTTTTTCTCCCTGGCTGCTTGAAGATCAGCTGCCATCATGAATGACAGTTAACTATCCAGACTAGGAAGTTCATCAACAACAGATTACTTCAGCAGAAACAAATGGACATTGATATCCTTCACCCTGGAAAGGCAATAGCACCTAAGATAAATTCAGGAAAAACTAGCCAAAATATACAAGACCACACCAGATGTCATCTTTGTATCTGGATTCAGAACCCATTTTGGTGGTGGCAAGACAACTGTTGGCTGTGGCATGATTTCTAATTCCTTGGATTATGCAAAGAAAAATGAACCCAAACACAGACATGCAAGACATGGTCTGTATGAGAAGACCTCAAGACAACAGAAAGGAATGCAAGAACAGAATGAGGAAAGTCAGGAACTATAAAGATCAATGCTGGTAAAAATGAGTCAAGATTCTTCAGTGACTATCTGTGGTGATTGTGTAGATTTTTCATGAGAGGATTAATAAACTAAGAACTTTTCTGTGGGGAAAAAAGGGAGACTTGAGAGAAGACACTGAGCTACATGA
Organism: Glossophaga mutica; assembly: GCA_039655065.1. NCBI lineage: Eukaryota > Metazoa > Chordata > Mammalia > Chiroptera > Phyllostomidae > Glossophaga > Glossophaga mutica. Next base: position 32,092,510 of record CM077315.1, read on the forward strand.
ACGGGGACTGCTGTGCAGGTATGCCCAACATGGAGGTGGGGGCTTTGGTCAGCCAGCCCTAGGTGAGGAGGACATGGGGAAACTAGGGACTGAGCAGCAGATGGAGGCCTGCAGGGCATGGTCACAGCAGAGAAGGAACTGATGAGAGTCAAGAGGGCACAGGCACTCAGTGACCCAGTCAGGCACTGGATGGGGAGCTGACACAGGAAAAATGATGAATGACAGAGGAAAGTAAATGGGACTGTCAACATGAACTTCCATGTTGGAGGGTGGTCCCACAATGGCACCACACCCACCCCAAGCCCTCGCATCCCGGTGGTTTGGCATTTGCATTCAGACCCACAGCAAACAGGGTTCTGACCCCAGCTGACTGGCATCCTTGCAGGCGGGGGTCCCACCATGGCACTCACCACGGGGATGTGCAGCTTGCTGAGTGGTTTGCCGTCTAGGAGGTAGGAACCTGTGTAGGTGACATACTCAGCATAGCACTGGGGCGCCTGCGGGGTGATGTAGCAGAGGATCTTCCGCTTTTCCTCGATCTTCTTCCTGATCTGCAAGTATTCAAAGTACGGGTTGGATCTGTCACTGTGGTAGGGTTCAATATCATCCAGCTTTATGGCATCGACGATGGCGGCCAGCGTCTGCTGGATCACCTCCCGTGTCTGCTGCGTGGATGTGTTCATCTGCTGCTGCAGCTGCTGGCTGGAGCGCTGGAAACGGCGTTTGCGTGGGTGCTGGGCCTGGGGGTCCTCCTCCTCGGAGCCTCTACCCTTCACTCTGGGGGTGGGGGCAGGAACAGGTTCCTTCTCAGAAGGAGGTGAACTCTGCTTGTTCTGGTTGGCCAACATCTGAGCCCGGTTCCTGGTCATGCGCTGGGGGATCTCTTCCACTTTGGGGGCCTTTGGAGCTTCAGCTGTCGGTCTGGGGTCTGATTCTGTAGTTTCAGGCTGAACGCTTCCTGGCAGCCCCTCAAGCCCAGCACTGTCATGGGGGCCAGCCCCGTTCATCACCTGTGTCTGTGCAGGGCCATCCTCAGAGGGCTCAGGTGTGCTGTGGGATGTTGCCAAGGGGTCCGGGACCTCCCCCTCATCTCCACTACCTGGCGGACGCTGCTCTGGGGTGGTTGGTGTGAGCCCCAGGCTGGAGTCGGAGGCCTCAGGGGCCCTCCCCTCCGATATAGCCTCTGCTTCCACCGTAGCTTCCAGAATGATGTCTGGCTTTGGCCCCTCTGAGGGCTCAGGCTCAGGCTCCGCAGGGAGCTGGGTAGCTGCCTGGTCAGGAGGCAGCAGGAGCTGTTCTTCCGCAGCTGATGCAGCCACACCCCCACCATTCAGGACCACAGGGGCCCCTGCAGGCATACTTTCTGGAGGAACAAGAGGATTCTGTTCTATGGGTTCTGTTTCAACATCAGAAACATCTTTAGTTTGCAGAGGAAGCTCTGGCAATGAGAAGGGCCCCAGGTCCAGGTCGTCCTCAGAGTTGGGGAAGGCATCAGGCCAGGGCACTGGCTCTACCTGGCCAAGAGCAGAGAGACTGTGGCCATTTTCCAGAAAGGTATTTTCCAGGGGCCCCAGAGCCTCCACCTGAGCCACAGGGGCCATACACACGGGCTCTGGGGACACATCAGGCGGTGCTTCAGGAAGTGACTTGCAGTTACTGAAGAAGGACTCCAGCCTGGAAGAAGGGGTGAAAGGGGCCGGTTCTTCTGCAGTGGAGATGGTGGCTGGGATTGTTTCCACCGAGGCATCTTTGACTTCCTCAAGTCCTGGCTCAGGGACCGACAGAGGGTATGAGACAGAGGAGACTGGATAAGGGGGCTCTGTGGTGCCAAAGGGCCCAGGGGCAGCGGGGTGAAGGGACTCGGCAGGGCAGAAATGTTTCGGGGACTCTGGGAATCTCTGTGGAGACTTAAGCATAAGGTCTGACCCCACTGGCCAGCTGACAGGGTTTTCAGGGGCACTCCTGATTAGGCTAGAAGAGAGTCCCTGCTCCGAGGCAGTGGGATGAGCCCACTCAACTGGCTCCTCTGTGATTACCGTGCTGAAGGGGCCCTCATCCAGGGACTCCAAGTAGCTGGGCTCTGGGGGGATGATGGCGGCGGTGGCCTGCTGGTCCTCCGTGGCATCCAGGGGAATGCCCAAGTCAGGGGGAAGGGCCCCCTCCATGGACGGGGCCAAGAGCTCATCTCTGTGCGAGGTGGGGGACTTTGCTTGTAAACCAGAGAAGGCACCCTCTGGGGAGGGGGTGGTGGTGACCACAGCTGTGGGCGGGCAGTGCAGAGTGTCCACCTTGGGGGAGGAGATGCCATAGTCTGGGGAGTAATACCCTGGGGACAAGCAGGCAAACTTTTCCGGAGGACCTGGGGGCACAGGGGCCTTGTCCTCCAAGTGCTGCCCTGGTGAGTCATAACTGGATGCAGTAGGGACACTCTGCTGTCTGAACAACTTGTCCCCAATGCTGAATTCTTCTTCGGGAGTCCTCCTGATATCAACAGAAACTGAACGATAAAGGTTTGTGCACAGAGGCCTTGTAGGAGTCTGGTTTGGGGTCTCTGAAATCCCGCTTGCTGCCACAGAAAATCTATCAAAGAAGGAGGGGGAGCAGGCACTGGCGGCCGTGCTGGAGATGGGCGGGGGATCTGTGCAGTCAAATATGAGGTCAGGAGAGTCATCAGCACTGCAGGATGGGGTCCTGGGTGTGTGCATTGCCTCCTCGTAGCTGGGGCCAGACACCACGGACGCAGGGGTAGGCACCCCAGTGGGCCGGTTCTGGTCAGGTCTGGGGGAAGCAGGCAAGACTTCTTTCATATGAGGTCCTGCCAACCAGTCTCTGGTGTCCACAGCTGGTCCTGGGTGGGGCTTATTCTCAGGGGCTGGTGGGGCAGGAGCAGACTCCTTGAGTTTTTTGTCTTTAAGGACAGGATCCAGCCCCAGCGGCTTCTTTGGAGGGACATCCAGGCTCTTCTTCCGCACATCCTCACCTGGCTTCATCCTCTCCTTGAGCTTAGGGTCTCCAGACCTGTGCCTCATCTTCTCCATCTGTTTCATTCTTTCTTTGTGCCGTTTGTGGCGTTCCTCAATCTCCAGGTCTTTCTGGGAGAGCATTCTCTCGAAGCTGGTCATCATCAGATCGCCATCTCCCAGAAGTTTCTCTCTGGGCCTGACATCTTTCTTACTCGAGTCTTTGGACAGCGGTAACTTATCGTTTCCATTGCTGATCTTTACAGAGTCACCTTTTTCTTTCTCTAGATTTTCCTTGAATTTCTCCTTCAGTTTGGTCTCAGTGAATTTCAGGCTTTCATCCTTGGACTTATCTTTAAAGGAACTTGGAGGACTGTCCTTGTCTTTGGCTGCTGGCTTATGCTCATCCTTGTGATGTCTCAGGAGCCCGTCCCCATGCTTGTCCCTGTGTCTCTCCTTCTCCTCTCTCCACTTCTCTCGGTGCTTCTCTCGTCTCTTTCTCTCTTTTAGGATGTTGATGGCACTAGATCCATAAGGCTTTAGTTCTTTTTCTATTTTCTTGGAAGGCTCCCTTTCAGAATCATTTTTATCCTTCTTTTCAGTAGAAAACAATTCAGTGGTTTTATCTAATTCATCTTCTACGTCAGTTTTTGTACTGTAAGAAATACCATAAGCATCAGCATCCAGGAAATCCTTTTCATACTGGCTAGAGTCCTTCCTGCTGCCAATGTCCTTGTAGTCATCACTCTTTTCTTTTTTCTCGGACTTTTCTTTCTTGACTCGCTCTCGATCATGGCTTTTCTTAGATGAGGATGAAGAGTGCCTGTGCCTTTCTTTCTCCTTCAGCTTCTCCTGTGGGCAGTTCTCCTTGACCCTCTCCTCTGGAGGCTCTGTGAAAGACACCTCCAGGAGGGTACTCAGGCCTGGGTCCTGCCCTCGGTCCGTGAAACTGTCAGAGGACACCTCACTGATCTTGTCGTTGGAGTCTTCCCTGTACTCGTGCAGAGCTTCTTCCTCCAACTTTTCCAGAAGGCTCTTCTCCACCTCTGCACTTTTTGACACCCTCCTTTCTCTGCAGTGCTCCTTGTCTGGTCTCTCCCTATGCCTGCTCTTGGCCTTGTCTTCGGCAGAGGGCTTCTTCTCCACCTTCTCTGGGGGCTTCTGTTTGTTTTTCTTTTCCTGAGTAGAATCAACTGAAGTTCGGTCTTTCCTGTCCTTACATTTTTCTGTAGATTCTTTATCCTTCTTCTCTTTGTGCTTTTCAAAGACCTTTTCTTTCTTGTCTTTGCCCCCTTCCATGGCTCCTTTTTCCTTCTTCTTTTCTTTGAGTTCTTTCTCTTTCTGCTTCTCCAAGTGTTGCCTGTCAGCAGAGTGCTTCCGGTGTCTGTCTGAGGGGTATGGCTCCCTCCCGTCATCTTTTTCCTGGAGGCTGTCTGCCCTCTGCACTTCACTGGCCTCTCCAATTTTGAATCCATTTGCCGTATCATCTTTTTCATCTTCACTTTCATCTGTGAAGATATCTGCAATATACCAGCTTTTCTCTTTACTCCTTTTTTCATCTTTTTTTTCAGAGAAGTCTTCTGAGATAATTCCAGGGAAACTCTTCTCCTTTTTTTCTTTAATTTGGTCAAGAGATGTTTTTCTCTCCTTCTCTTTGCTGTGCATATCTTTATGTTTTTCTTTAGTATCTTTTTTCTCTTTAAAACATTTATCAAATTCTTTGTCCTTCTGACATTTTTCAAGGACAGATTTTTCATTTTTATCTTTGTCACTGGACTTATCTTTGTATTTTTCTAATTTTATTTTTTCCTTCTTCTCCTTCTCAAGGCCATCTTTCTTCTCCTTCTCTCTCACTGGATGATGCCTTTCCCAAGGCTCCAGACTCTTCCCAAAGTCACAGTCAGACCTGTCCTTGAATATGCTTTCACAGCCATACTCCTTCAGGTCCTCCCTGTATGCCTCCTCAGCCTTCACTCTGCTATCTTTCCGCTCCTTGGCACTCTCCAGAGTGTCCTTCCTGTCCCTGCAGATGTCACTCAGATCCCTGTCCTTTCTGTCTCGTCCACCTTCAGCAGACTCTCTCCTCTTTTTGTCCTTTTCTGAAAGATAGCTGGGTATACTTTTATGCTTTTCAATTTGGTCTTTTCTCTTCTCAGAGTTTTTATCCAGATAGTCCCTGTCTTTCTTTCTAAAGAAAGCATCTTTGTCACTTCGTTTTTCACTGTAGTCTCGTTTCTCCCGGCTTTTGTTTTCCCGCTTCTTTTCTTTACTGTCCTCTTTCACCGTTTCCAAGATCAGTCTGGCCACAGAATCATTTTTAATGTCCCTATAGTCTGTCACTGGAGAATCCCAACTATCCTCCCCTTTGAAATCAAAGGACGAATCAGACAAGTCAGAAAACCATCGATCTTGCTGATCATCAGAAAGGCTAAATTTGGTGTCTTCATTCTCCAGGAACTGACTTTTGTTACAATATTCATCAAAAGCGGAATCTTCCCTGTAAATTTTTTCTTTTTTGAGTTTTTCTTTATCTTCTTTGAAGGTCTTTTCCTTCTCTTTTGAGATTTTGTCTTCTTTAAAATCATTCTTTTTCTCCAATTTTGAGGGCCTGTCCTTGGATTTTTTCTTTCTTTCTTCTTTGTATAGTCTCAGTTTTTCCTCTTTTGGAGACTTTTCCTTCACTAATTTCTCCTTTTCTGCTTTATTTGAACGGTCCTTCTCTTCTCTGAAAGACCGGCTTATGTCTTTGTTTGTGTCTTTGATTCTCTTGAGTGACTTTTCATCTTTGGAAACCTTTATTATGTCATCTTTAAAGAGCCATTCTTTTTCTTCCGACTTCATTTTGCTAAGTTTCTCTTCCTTTTTAAAGTGGTCTCTATCATGTTTTAATACTTTTAACTTGTTTTCAGTGGAAATGTCATTGTCTAAAAGTATAGCTTTATCTGACCTTTGCTTGGAGTCCTCATATTCATAAGTGAAACTTTTCAATTTGAGTTCTTGACTGACTGAACACAGCCCTTTCTCCTTGTTTTTGTGTTTATGTTTTGTTTTATGTTTCTTGACCACTTTCCCCTCCTTGTCTAGCTTGGGAATGGCGCCATCCACACTAGGGTGGAAGGAGCTCTTCTTTTCTGACAGAGCGCTCTGCAGGCTGCCCCGCTTCCTATGCTCCTGCCTTTTCCTTACTGGTTTCAGTGACTCCACACTGGAGCCCTCGGAGGAGCAGTCAGACTCACTGGTCAGTCTTGTTCTTGTGGAGTCTGATAAAGAGCTGACCTCTGACCAGGCGGGAGAAGAAATGGTTTTCCAATTGTCTGTCCGCCAGTGCTTGGCATGCTGGTCTGTGTGGCTGGGGTTATGCTTCTGGGTGGCAGAGCTCCCATGGGATGAGGTGGAGGAGGCAGACAGGGAGCTGAACAGGGAGGGGTCCTTCAGCACCAGCGGGGACTCCTTGAGGCAGCCAGAGCTCCCCACTGAGTCCCCGTCATCCTCTCCACTCTCCGAGGACTCACTTTCTGACTCAGAGGAACAGAACTTGTCACTCCTTTTCCCAAACCGCACTTCTTTGCCTTTTGTTTCTTTCTTTCGCTTCTTTTTCACTTTATTTTTTTCCTTCTGCTGCTTGGAATTAGAAGGCTCCCGTGTTTTATTACTGGGCAATATTGCGTGTGCTGAAAGTCTCAGCTTCTCTCCTGTCCCCACAGTGACACTAATGTCCTCCTCATCTGAGGTGTCTGACAAAATGCGATGAGCCGCTTTCTTTGGTGCAATCGTGTTATTTTTAGTGTAACTTTTCACTTCCATTTTGGGTATAGAAATAAAACTATTTGATTTAGTCTCTTTTCTGTACTCCTTTTTCAGTAAGTGTTTGTCATCCACTGGAGGGACTCTGTCCTGCTCATCATCCTCGTCAAATTCATACTCGTCCTTGACAGGGGTCACAGTTTTCTGTGGCTCTGGATTCTTAGCCTTATGCTTTAGGCCTTTTTCAAACTCAGAGTCCGTGTTATTTCCATCGACTGAACTAGAAGGTGCGAATGACGGGGCGTCTTCCTCCTCTGAGCTCTCTGTTGGAAACAAGGAAAAAGATGTCAGAGGCGGATTCAAAATACCTGCGGACATGGATGGGGGAAAGCTGTCTGCAGAGGTGACCTGGAGAAAGACCTCACTAAGCACTTGGTCACCCCTAGGATGGGATGGGATGAGAAGCACCCCGGAGAAGCACTTTACTCAAGTGAACTCTGAGGCCAACCACAGGCTGAAGGAAACCAAAGAGAGGTTTGTGCAAAGACAGGGTGGCATATTAAGTAAGTCTGCAGGCTTTTTGGTACTAAAACACCAGCTCCTCAGAGTCCACAAGTCCCTGTACGTGCCAGGTGTCTAGGAGGCTGAGACACAGTGTATTGATATGCAGATGAAAGCCAATGTTGCCTCTGACATCACAGTAGCACTCTGAGGCCTGTACCCCATAGTGTCACACACCCTGCTCCCCCCCACACCCTACACATGGCCTGGTGCCCAGCCACTGACCAGTTGAGCTCTCCTCACTGGATGTGTAGGTGCCCTTGCCCAACAGGAGGTTCACCATGGTTGGGGAATTGGCGACCTTCAGTGGTGTCTCGCCCTTTCGGTTGCTCTGCTGAGGATTCCCTCCATACCGCAGCAGCAGCTTCACCACCTGTAAGATAGCAGCAGATGTGTGAGAGTGTGTTCTGAGAAATGCTGACTGTGCTGTAGTGCCTGTGTAAAACTACACTTTGTTCAGAGAATCTTGAGCTTAACCACAGACTAGCCCCCAGGATGAGGGCCAGAACTTGTGTGCACAGCACTTTCTGGTAAGGTCTCTAAACCGTGCCTCTTCCACAGGAAGGACCCTGATGGAGTCCTGGCACCCCTTCCAGGCTCTCTTACAGGTAGAACAGTCCCAATTCCCACAGAAGACCTCTTCCCTCGTGAAGAGTTGACCACTTTTCCAAAATCATCTCACATAGGTTCTACCCTTCTGCCAATAATGAGCTCACCGTCATTCAGCAGGGATCAGTGGTCATGGAAAGGGTTCTGGCAGTTTAGGATATAGATTTTTATTGGGAGGGGGGATTCCCCATAATAGAGGAAACAAAGAACAAGCGTCAAGCAGGTTCATGTTTTCATTTATTTCAGACAATAAGATTATCTCTTAATTGTTTATTTTACATGGGTATGGATGGTCATATGAATGACAGAAACACTCAAAGTGACATTTCAATAGCTCTGCTTAACTGTTTATAATCAGCAACCTGTGCTTCTTTGCCCAGGACAGCTGATTCACTGGATTCAAGCAGCACAAACATTAAATTCAGTCTCAACTTTTGTCCAGAGAGTATAGCGTAAGAATCTTTAAAAACAAGTGATATAAACTCCTGTTACTCACATACTCTATTTTCATTCAGTAGTTAGTTTCTATTGCTTCATTAGACACCCTCCTATTGCTGCTCTAACAAATCACCACCACCTTTGTTTTATAATATCCTGCAGGTCAGAAGTTCAAAATCAGCCCCACTGACCCTGTTGGTGTGTGGTATTGGCTCCTTCCTTTCCATGCATGTAAGGTTCCTTGCAGTGGCAGGGGGTAGGGGGACAGACTCTGGTTCCCTGTCCTTGCTGTCTGCCAGCTGAGGGCCATCCCAGCTGCTGGAGGCCACTGCATTCCTTGCCCATGGCCCCTGCCTCTAAAGCCAGCAGCGCAGGTCAGGTCTCCCTCATGTCCTCCCTTCTGCCTCTGCCTGCAATTCTGACCTGGCTGTGAAGGGTCTCTGTTGTTGGGACCCTTGAAGGCCACTGAGTTGGCCCAGATAATTCAGGATCATCTTCCATCTCATGTTTCTTCACTTTCTCCCACCTGCAGTCCCCTTTCCATGTGAGGTCACATGTCACAGGTTCCAGGATCAGGATGGACATATCTTTGAAGGGCCATTATTTTGCCTCCCTTACCATGTTTCCACAGTCTTTGGTATTTCCCATAATAGAAAGTTTCAAAATGACAATTACAAAGTATAGAGATTCAAATGTTGACCCCCTTCTTCCCAACTTCATCACCTAACAGCTCACAGCCGGACTCACGTCGCCCACACCTGCCCACTCCTCCAGGTATTTTTTTTAGCAAGTCACAGACATTTCATTAATTTTTTCACTATTATTTCTCTAAAAGGATCCTTAAAGACCCTTAACAAGAAAATACAATGCCATCATCTTACCTAAAAAGTGAACTGGAATTCCTAACATCAAATATATAATCAGTATTTAGATTTCTCCAGTTGTCTCAGAAATCTTTTAATTCAAAACACCCTCCCAATGTGTCTTTCCCCTGCAGTGACTTGTCAAATTATGCTCATCATACTCTTGACGCTTATTGGTTCCCTGGTATCTGCTAAAAGTAACCAGGCAGAGCTGCCATGGGGAGCATTATGAATTTAAACAGCCATGGTATGTTCTGGTCTATTGATGTCATCATCCTTACCATGCTCAACTGTGCCTTCTTTGGCCAGGGGCCTCGTCAAGATGGCTCTTGTAATGACTGTAGCAAGAATGCCTTATCTTTGTGACTGCCCTGCTTTCTGGCAGCCCAAGATGCACCAGGCACATCATGTACACCTCCTGCTTCAGACCTGGAGGCAGTCATTTCCCCAAGGGGGCCGAGTCCTCTCAGGGGAAACAATGCACTAGGGTACTCACTGCTGTTGGACTGGCTACAGCTCTCAGCATCGCGTCAGTCAAGGCCTTCCTAATCCACCAGGGCCACAGGAACAAGGATAGGGTCCAGTAGCAGCCACCAAGGCCCCACTTCCCATGGGCATGATTATTCACCTACTAAAATCCAACTACACTTGCATGGCTATAGCAGAGCCCTTTCATACACACTGCAGACAGTACTGGTTGTCAGAAGTGCAAGAGGCCATCTAGGTGTTGACTGATCATGAGAAAACTGGGCTGGTCAGAGAGGACAGCTCTGGTGAGGGGCAAAGACTCACTGTTCAGTCACCCAGCAAGCCCGAAGGGCAACGAGGACAGAGACTGGAGCTACGAATGTCATGGAAGCCAGACGGGAGACCCACCTTGTAGTGCCCGTTGTTGGCAGCATCATGTAGGGGCGTGTCATCGTCCAGGCCCTTGGTGTTCACCTCTGCACCCGCAGCTAGCAGTTGCTTGGCAACGTCGTAGTAGCCCCGGTTACATGCCTCATGCAGTGCTGTCCAGCCTGGAAACAGACACTTAGGACATATGTTATTTAATCTTCAGGAATGTCACTCCTGTCTCAAGGTAACACTCCAAGGATGCTGATGACAGGACAAAGCCCTGGAGGGTGTTGATCTGAACTGAAAGTCTAGAGGTCTAGGGAATGCCTGAATGTGCTTTACCGTGGTACCTCTTGTTTGCTCAGGGAGATCTGGCTTGTTAACCCTACAGGATTAACCATCTACAGAATTAATCCTGAGCAAAAGGGTACAGCACTGGTGAAACTAAGCATCATGAGAGGCAGCCTCAGTCTGGCTCATCCATCAACACATGAGGAGGAAAAAACTCCCATTTTGGAACATGGATGAAGCCACACAAGGAGAATTCCCTGGCCATATCTCAGAGCCTCAACTGGCCACCAGGCAGAGTGGCCACACACATCTGTGCAAACGGGGCCTGCTCCCTTGGACACAAACTCTGGTGCTGTGAAGAAAATCTTGATCTAGTACTACAACAACAACAGCAAAGAAATTCTGAATGAAGGTAGGTTGTAATAATGTACTAGAAAACGTGCTAACAAGAGACAACGGAGCTGTGGGATCTAGAAATAAAGTCATGCATTACAGAAAAATCTCATGCGTTACAGTAGAGAAGAAATCAAATCTGAAAATTAAGGAAATAATTCAATGATCCAACTACACTAACAGAAGCTCTTTTCTTTTTATGTGTGTATATTAGAATTTTTATTGGAATATTATATGCATATATCACAAATTGTACATGAACTTAATGATGGATACTTTTGTTTTCAGTGTCTTGCTATTAAGAATAAAACTGTTATGGATATTCTTGAAAAAATCTTGATTTAGGAGGATTGTTTTTTTAAAAAGTGTTAAATTAGGTTTTGGTCAGATAACTTATCAACTAGGGTAATAGGAAAAAATCAAGTTTTCTGTATGAAGACTGCTTTGCTAATCTTATGTTCTCATTCACCTTCAACAACCAACTCAAATCTGTTGATGATGCACCATGGCATAATGGAAGTATTTTATGCAAAAAAGGAGTAAGTGAACTGTAATCACAGGGCCCTACCTCAGCATGTGCCAGGTCAGGGAAGCACATTCATTTGTCTTATATTAAAAGGAGAGTCTTAGGGTGACATTTCGTCCATGGGAGATGGGAAGGTATCCCTGGACAACACAACTTCTTCCTAAATATGTCAGAGACACTCTCCCACCCCAAAGAGCCAGGAAGAATGAATCCTCTAGTGCAGAACTGGGGTTTATATAATACAGCAGAGTAAATAGCTAAAAATTCCTCAATTGTCTTAAAAATAATGAAAACAAAATTATTTTATTTTGAAATACTTTCCAAGAAACACCAATTTCTCCACCTCAGAAATGGCAAATTATACTAGTGCTAAGAGTGGGGTCTGCCTCATGCACCTAGAACACACCCAGAACACACCCACAGAACCACATGGGCTCAGGGACTGGCTCTTGTTCCTGTCTTGATGATCCCAGGTGCAAGGCTACTACTGCCAGGATGATGACACTTGGCCAGAGGGCTCCACACCTCTGGAGAAGCCAGACTCACATCCTCCTGTGAACTTGCTGCAGGGTCCCCCTGCCCTGCCATCTCCTGGGTGCTGTGAGCGCTCACCTGCAAAGTCCTTAACGTTGACATCCGCCCCCTCACTGATGAGCTCCTTGATACGCCGGGCATCTCCTCGGATGGCAGCTCGATGCAGGCGGGTCTCTCCCCGCTCATTTCTCTTATTCACTTTATCTTTGGTTTTTGAGGCAGAGTTAGGCGTCCCCTTCTGACACACTGTCGACTGGGAGGGATGCTTTGGTGTTGTATCTACTGCAGGCCAAGGAAATGACAGGCAGAGCATTAATAGGGATAGAGCCAGTGAGGCTGGGCCTGGGGGTGTCCCTGCTTTGTAGAAACCTCCAAGGCCTGGGCTGTCTTCACAAGGGAAAGCCGATGTCTTTGCATAGGTACCCATATCTCCATGTAGAGAGACTCTCCAGTCCCAGAAAACACCTACCACCAACCACCTGGGGGCTCACCTGGGCTGTTTGCAGACTCTTCAGCTGTCATCTGCATGAGGAGAGCCACCTGCTGGCGCTCAGAGAGAGGATAGCCGGCTCGGATTCCAGAGAGCCCCATGCCAAACAGCAGCCCGGCCTTCCGGGTGACAGGCTCCTTCTTAATCCTCTTCCGCTCAGGACCCTGCTTCTCTGTGAGGTGGTGGAGAGGGGGGAGATTTCATGCCATGGAGTCCTCAGAACCCAGAGTCTTAGCTGGCATTTCAGAGCCCCTGCCTCCCACCTCACAGAAAGGAAAGAACAGAGCTGGCAGCACTCCTGCTGCCCATCATCACCTCTTCCAGCAGTAAACGTGAGACACAATTCCAACACCTTGTTATGAGCCAATGAAGCCTGCTAAGCTGTGGCCCCCACCAACCATTTACTCCACTCCAGGTGCCTCCCCAAACCACCCATTATGTGCAAGGCGGTGGGACAGCTGATCACCAATGTCCTGGCTCACACAGGACAGGTCTCCATCTATTAAATACATGTTTCTGTAATTCAAGCCTTCCTTCCCGTCCCGCCTCCAAACAGTACAGACATAAAATGGCAAACATAGTTTAGAAATACATAAACAGATCAAGGCCGACTTGCAGTACTGTACCTTTCTTCTTGCTTCTAGGCACCTCCATTTCATGCCATGGCGCTTCGAGGAGCGAACCCGCCTTGAACCACGACATGGACTGAGCTGGAGGCATCTAAAGGCATCAACACAGAGCACTAACAAGACACGATGGAACAACGCGGCCATCCCGTCTCGGCCTCCTCATAATAAGCAAATCCTCCACCTAGCTCACCCATTATAAAATACCCTGTCAACCATGAACGGATTTGCATGTGCTGTTTCTTTTAAAAGAGGCAGGGGTTGAGGAAGAGAAAAGATACCCCCTAATTCAAGGAGCCAAAAGTGTGCCTTCTTCCTTCACCTTACCCTCCTACTGAGGGGAAATCTGGAGTCCATCAAGAGCCTCAGAACCCACCCCTCCCCCACAGCCCATGCTCCTGGGATGGAGACCCTGTTCAGAGCCAAGAAACTGCATGGTGTTCTAGGTCATGGGGTGCAAAGTTGCGGGCAGAAAGAGACACGCTGGTCTCTGAAACTCTCCTCTGAGGGGTGTTTCCCTTGATTCTCACTCAGCTTATCTAAGGAGTTCCTCTCAAGGTCACTCAGTTGGCCACCCAGCCAGGGCTTGACCCTAGAGAGGTGGTGACATCTGTGAAACAATGACTAAATAGATCACATGTCCACACTGTCCACTCCCTCCCAGAACAACATCCCTTTTACAATTCACCACCTTAGGCCTCACAAACATGTCCATCATTTTTTAATTTCCTTAAGGAGAATTTTCCATAAACTTTTTAAAAACTATTTTAAATTGTTTAAAAATTAAATTGCTTGGTGAGAATACTGATTCATGCACTGAGGTGAACACTGAGGCACCACTGGTCACCATCCCCAGCAACAGTCTTTATCCAATCCATAAGCAAAAGTCTGAGAAAGGAGTAAATTCCAGGAAAAAATGCTCTTTGATGAACTCTGGCTTATGTACCCCAATTCTATCTACTACCTTCTTTCCAAGCAGCAGGGCCTCATGGTACATTCCAGTAGCAAGGGCCTTCGAGGAAGCTTCTGCACAGGAAGACAACTATTCTGATCCAGTAACTCCACTAAGTACCAAGAAGCTACACCCCACTTTCAAAGTGACCGGATGTCATGATATCCAAATTGGGCATTTGGTTTAAACGCTCTTACACAGCTGAGTGCTTCAATCTCTGCATACCCCCCAAACTCTGCTTGCCTTCTCTATGTTTTCCCATTTGGCCATTTGCTGCTTGCCTATGTGACATATTCCAGTATCAAAGATAATGGAACTTCCCATTGCCAAGGTACAAATAACTATGGAAAAAAGACCAGTGGGAAGGCTGCACCCACCTCCTTGGCAGTTCTCCACAGGTACAAACCAACCAGCACCCCCCATGGACAGGGCAGTGATGCTCCACCACTGAGGAGGTGTTTCCAGAACAGGGTTCTCAGTGTTCACTGTAGTCCCCTTGCAGGAATGCCGAAGGCACATGCAAGCGCCCAACACTCTGCCCAATCTCCCAGGAAGCACTGCTTGGTCTCAGACATTTAGCTTCCAGCCTCTTAAGGTCTCTTGTCCACCATGCCCCAATTAAGCACACACTGTTCAAGAGGGCCATTGCTTCCCCTTGCCTTGAGTCATGAAAACAGGAAGCTCACTGAGATGAAAGCAAAATCTGAGAAAAGCAGTGTAGAGAACTCCTGGTTGTGGGTGACATTTGGCAAAAGCATTGCTTCTCTGCTATGTGCAGATGCCAGGGCTGCTGGGTGGACCCAGGGTAGGTTAAGGGGAGGGTCTGAGTGGGATGTCTTCAGGGTAGATGTGACAATGACTTTAAGATGCCATAGGAATCAAGCAGAAGGTACCAAAGCCATTGTATTTAAGAGCCAAGGCAGGCAGTGGACTCTTTAGGGGTCAAGGAGGTGGGAGAGGGACCTTCAGAAGCTCGCCCTACATTTCCTGAAAGTGCTGGCTGAAAACTTGTGGCTTTTTACCCAGAGGGCTTTCTACAGCAACAGAATTTGTCCCCAGCTACAGAGTGGGACCAAATGGCACCTGGCCTGTAGTCTCAGAAAGGGACAAAGGTCAGAGGTGGCGTGTGGAGACAGCACTGTGTGGGGGGTGCCCATGGCTCCTCTCCAGCAACACACCCTAACACCATCCCTCTTTCTGCTTCTGCTGTCACCGAGCTTCAGCAAAGACAGGATCGTGTCTTCCCTCTCTCCCATGGCCCTGAGCTGTAAGCAACTCTTGATGATGCTGAAGGAAGGGTGCAGACACTCTTCCCGCATGTGGAAAGAGAGCAGCCTTCTCACACGAACTTTCCTGGGCTTAAATAGTATATTTGTGTTTCCTAACACAGGGAAAAACCCAAAAATGTAATCAGATCTAAGATTCCTATTTCTCAATGGTGAAATATTTTCTGCAAGCCCCCAAAGCTACCAGTATCTAGAGAAGTCTAAGTCCAACCAGGCTGTGAGTTTCAGGATGAAGGGATTGCCTGTGGAAGCCCTGCCTGCAGAGGGAGCCTCTCCATGCTGACCCAGCCTAAATGAAGCCTCAATGAGGCCATGGAGCTGAGGAGTCAATGTGCACACAGGGTGTTGTCGCATGCTACAGAAGCAGTACCACTGCCCTCCTTACAGACCCCTTGGCCCACTGTGTCCTGTTGGCAAGGGCCAACCCAGAGGCCAGTCCAAGTGAGACCAACCCCTTAGATGGGGGAGGCCACAAAATCTGCCTCTTATCCCAAGTGGGAAACATGCCATCACTGGCCAGCACAATGCTGGACACACAGGGCAAGAGGAGGAACACTTGGGGTAACTGGCAACCTCTTCTGGCATTCTGCTTGTTTTTGTTTGTAATATCGAACAGGAAACAAAGTAGAACTTACATGAATTCCAAATGGCATACGACAAGTTGCAAAGTGGAAAAATGGTAGTTCCATGTGACAGCCAAGCAGCAAGTGCAGGTCAAGGGTGTGGCTCTAACAAGCTGGTCTATGAAATGTCCCTCAGGCTTAGACTTGGGGGTGAGGGGGTAGGGTTGCAGAGTGGGGACTGTGGTCTGCAGCTTCCACATGCTTTTAAGAACTCTGAGGGCTGGTGACAGCCAGAGGCAGAGTTCCACGGAAGGTGGATTGATGAAAAGCACAGGTGGGAAACAGCTGGGCCTAAGATCCTAACAGCCAGAGCAGGGCTGTCTTCTTACTGGATTCTTGCTTCCTGTTCCCTCAGGCCTGTCTGCTGTCTTCCTCATTCTTACTGTGTTCCTGGTATTCCAACGTTAGTTGTGGCATTCCTCTTAGGCTGATGAATGACAGATGGTTTCACATGAGCCTGGCCAGTCCCCCTATAGCATCTTTAGGAAAACATGGTGACGTGACAGTCCCTTGTAGCTCTATAGTGCCAACATGCTTGTGCATGTTCACCTATGGTCTCTGTGAATTGGTGAACATTTTATTAGACCTTCTTGGTATGTGGTCACCCAGCTGGCAAATGCAAGAATCCTCACCATCCCCAGGTCATCACCAGTCTCCTACTCAAGTCCTTTCTCCTCATCTTACCCCTTCTGGAACACGCTCCTTCTGTGCTCTTTACTGCAGCTGTCTGACTAGAACAGAGCCTTTTTTCCCAGGGGACTGGGGGCTGTCAAGGGCAGATGTTGCTGAGGGACCTTTGTGTGAGGGAGTTAGTGTCCAGAGTCCACGTCTTGCAACCGAGTCTCACTCCCCAACAGAACTCAGATGCATCCACTGGAGAAAAGACCTAAGTTATAGTCAATTGTGGTAGCAAGGACACAGAGTGAGCATCTAGGGGAAGGTTTCCCCATTAGACCCAGTTAATCAGGAGTGTCCAGTTTTGTGAGGTGGTGCCGGCCTCCAGAGTATTACTGGGAGACTGGCTTGCTATCTGTAGACAATGTCTCTTCTGTTTGACTATTTTTAACAATTTTTCTGTGCTGTTCAAAATACTTACATGGGTAAGTATTTCCCCCTGTACAAAATGCACTACACTCCCTCCACGGAGGACTCCTGTTTTCACAGACAAGAGGAGTTCTCTGTCTTCTCTGAGCAACAGTGCCCCCGATTCTCTCCTTGGTTACGTGCTACCATCGCACCTGAGCTCCCCGCTACTGCCCACATGCATCTCTTACTGTCTTGCGTTTTATCTTTTTCTTTCTATGCCTAAGTCTAGGCAATTTCTTTAGCTATAACACCCAATTCACTAATTCTTTCTTATGTTATAAGCTATATAATCTGCCTATTGAATTTTAATTTCAGTGATAATTTTCATTTCTATATGTTCCATTTTATATTTTTAAAAAATCCACATGACCTTTTTTTGACAGTATCTTGTTCTTTGCTCATATTTTCAATTTTCTCTTTTATTACATTCTCTATTCATCCAAAGGCATGAAGTCCCTGGGGCTGAACCTCTCTCAGGATGGTTCCTTCACCATGGTCTGTAGTTCTGACTGGGAACTGATACTGGTCCGAACTCTGGGTCCCAGGAAGGTGCACAGATGCCCGTCTCTGATCTAGTACTGGAGGGAGCACAAAATATTTCCAATAGCATAATGTAGCACACATCCAAGTGACAGCCCTACAGGAAGAGCAGGGTAGGTTAGTCTCTGAGGAGGCTTCTCAAAGCCCCTCACCCTCTAGACACCAGCTGGAAGAGACAAATGCCTTAGTTGAGTGAGGAATGGTGTCTTCTGGCCCAAAGTGTCCACCGGTGTGTGGCCTCTCATCAGCCTGAACTTGTGAGGCCCTTGGCGTGTCCACTGCCACCCCAGCAGACCTGTAGGCGAGGGCCAGGTCAGAGATGAATCTCAACTCTTACTATTCTCAGCCGCTGGGGACTTCAGATGTTCATTTGTTATGTTTCTCACTCACCATCTCTAATTCCTAGGCTTTTCCAGCAGAGGGGTTTTCCAGGAGACACAGTCTACCAAATTGCCGAGAGAAAAATCTGTAACTTCTGTGACCCACTGTAAAATCCTAAGATGTCAATACCATCTTGACTGTACTCCATGGGAAAGCATTTGGAGGTGCTATTGTGAAACCACAAAGTTCAATATAGTGTCAGGTAAAACTCAGGTTTGCAGTGAGTGGAGTGCTGGGGTACTGGGGAAGCTGCTGCCCTGACAGCTTCCTTGTATCTCACCTGGCCTCCAGAGCAGGCCTTCTATACCAAACATGTGGCCTAACCTTTGTGTTCAGAGTCATGAAATACAGTACTTCACACCGAGAAGCCTAATTTGTGGACAGTCCATACACTAGACAGATGACCCAAGTTACATAATGAGTTAAAAAAAAAAAAAAGTTAGATAATGACTTGCATGAGGGACTGTCACATTTACCTAAGCATTACACTCCAATTCTTCAAATGCAGCAAGATGAAATACCAAGGACTCAAGCAGAACACCCCCACTTAACCAGCATGGTAGAACGTTGTCTAATACTTAGGCTGCAGTTGTGACTGGCTTCTCCTTCCAAATTCCTGATTTGTATCAATTTCTTTTTTAGAAGTTACCATCATTCATCAGTTTAAAAAGAGGGGCTTTGTGTGACTCAGCAGGTCCCTTCTTCTCTGGTCTTAATCTTTATCCCAGAAGGAAGCAGTTAGGTTCAGCTCAATTGAATTCAATGAGGGTTATCCCAACCAGCAAGCCAGAATGTAAGTAATATTAGCATAATATTATGGAACAGTTGGGAGACAAAAAACAGTCTCCCAACCACCGCCCATCCCTTTCACTATACCAATGCATATTGAAAATTAAAAAAAAAAAGAGAGAGAGAGAGATCATTAATTCAAACTTACAACCATGCCTGAACCACGTCATCAATCCTGCTAACCCATGGGCCTGCCCACACAGGTTTTCGACCGCAGCCCTGGGAACAGCACAGGTGGAGAGGCCATGTCCTGATGCAGAGTCCTCCCAAGAGCCGAGTGAAGCACTTGCTGAGAGCAGCCCCCCTCCCCACAACTTCATACATCAGAACCACAAACTCCTCACGGTTAGAGACTTATATGAGAAAGCAATGAACAACATGCAAGTTAAAAAATATACCCAAAGTCTCTCAGTGTTCACCAAGGATGCATCCAAACAGGCTCCTGTGCCCGCCTTGTGCCCTCCCTTCTATGGCCTTCGCTCATAGACTATACTCCTGAGTGTTCTCACAACCTGTGGATGCAAACAGTCCCGAGACTCTGTGGGGAGGGCCGGAAGCTGCCTTTGCTTTGTGTCCTGTCACTGTAATCAGTTATGGTCAAGAGTAGGACTATGAGAAGGGCCCTGCGAGTCCTCCCAGCAAATCGCTGAAGCTGGAGTGCACCTGTAAGGGGCCCTGAGGGGGGCTGTGATACTCTGTGGAATCAAGCCTTTTCTGCAACTGGGGGAAATAAGAGAATTTTAAATACAAAGAACCTTCCTTCTTTTGCTGGTCCAAACACCTCTTTGTAGAAGAAGAAGCTGTTCAAGTTTAGAGAAGAAAAATGATTGGGAAATAGCTTGACCAGAGGAATTCTTAATTATATGAAAATATTTAACTTGGATATGATTCTTTATGAATGACCAAATGTGGTTCCCCAGAAAACAGGGCTTTCACCCTCGAACTCTATCATGGGAGGGACAGGTACTGGGCTCCCTTCACCTTCTGCTCTGTAGCCCCACCAATATGCACATCCCATCTCTTTTCTGTTTGTAATAAAACTCATCTTTATTCCATGGCAGTGGCGGGTCAGAAATGGGCAGAACCTGAGTCTAGCCACATAGTACAAGAGTCAGAGAGAAATGGGCCTGGCCTGGCCTTTCTTCACGACGCTGCTTTGAGATAGGAGGCAATCAGGCATTCAGTGTAGACTGAGACAGGGCTTCCTAATGCATGTGGCTAAAGCATCCTACCTACCCCAGTCCTTCTAGCTTTGGGAGTCTTGTCATAATGCATCAGCTAAATCCTGAGAGCTCCTAGGATCACGCTGAGGGTGGCATGTACCCTTTACAGCCAGAGGTTTCACAGCGGTGTCACTTCCCCCCGGTGCCATCTTTCTTTACCTCTGCCACAGTCCAGCACTCAGTAGTGAGCAGATGCCCCTTTATCATCATGCAAAAGTCACCTCCAATGCTCGGGAGGGCATGGGATTAAATTCCAAGAAGTTCTGCAGATGCCAGAGGCAGAGATAATGTCTTCATTTCACAAACAGGGGACAGCCATTGAGAAGTCACAACAGCCAGTACCTCCCCATCTTATAGAGCCAGGGTGATCATGATTTCAGTAAGTGTCCTCGAACTTTGAATGCTGAATGAATGAGTTCACATTTCAGCACCAGAGACTAGTTTTAGTCACAAGGTAAAAGCAAAATAGAAAAAGTTTGATTTTGTCCTCAGTCCAAAGATACATTCAAGTGTTGATGCTTCTGGCAGAGAAGCTCTTGAGAAGCTCATGTGGCCTCTGGGGACATACAGAGCCCACCTGTGGTTCTAGGTAGGAAGCAGCAGGCTAATGTTCAGACTAAGGGGTAGAAAACTGTAATGGCTCAAAAGGCTTATGTAGGAGGCCTGAAGTGGGTAGGTAATCATCTAAACCAATCTGAACAATATTTATAGATTTTTTTCAAGTTATGGAAAAATTTAAACATATAAAAAGTAAACATAATAGTACAATTTGAAGCAGGTTCCAGACATCATATAAGTTCATCATGAACACTGTAAGTAGTAAAATGCTTTACACCAAAACCAGCAGCGAGTCAGCAGCAGGTGCTTGGGCAGGCTGAGCTTCCTCACATGACCTGCTTGGAAAAAGCTGTCCCATTGGAGTGGCCTGCTTGTTCTTCCTAGATAGGTAGCCAGACCTGCTTTGGCCCTAGGCCAAAGGGGCCAAGACACAGCATGTACTGCCTGCACACAGCTCTAACAGAGACCTGGCTCTAGGTCATGCTCTGGCCAGTAGTTCCTGACACATGTTCATATTCACCTGAACACGAGCTGTCCAGGGTGCTATGCAGGCAGCTAAAATGACAAACCATGTCAGGGTGAATCTGCTTTGCCTGGGCTTGGATGTGCAGAGTATTTCCAGCTTTCACCACAGATGGGTGTTGTTCTTGGCAAGTCGCCCCCAGCCCTGACTAAGCGCTGCAAAGACAGGCCTCCTGTGGGCTGGGTCACGTGCAGCAGTTCCTGAGGGTCCAGGAAACAGAAGAAGGTTCTTAGGCAGCTTAGTGGTCTCTGGGGGAGGCTCAGCAGCCTCTGTCCACTCAGGGTACAGCCGAGGAAACTCACTATCTACCACTCAAGAGCCCCAACTTCTGGAGCCTTCTGCTGTGATCCCCTTGTAGAGAGCGCCGAATCACATCTTCCCAGCAGAGGGTGCAGGAGGAACACACAGGAGCAGAATGCAAGGCCAGGTCTGTCACTCCTGAGGACTCTCCCTTGGACCAAAGGGACCAGAGTCTCTCTATCTCAGTCACTGGTCAGAGTTAGTAATTTTCCCCTGTGTGGCTTACTCCTTCAGGTACCGACCTGCAGTGGGGGCAGCACCTGCCAGAGGTTTGTGCCTCTCAAGAGAAATGGCCTCACTCCATCTCACCCCATTTCTGAGCAAGAAGTGCTCCTAGTTAGTGCAGAATTAACACTCAGCTCAGGTATCCTGCTTATTGGGAAGTGCAAGTGGAAAGAAGACAAGTAACAGGCAAACTAATCATGGCTAGCGCAGGGAGGCCTGGGCAGAGGGCCTCCCACTGCTGTGCACGGTGTACCAAACATCAGCTAGTTTTAGAGGCTCCTTATACAAGTGATACTTGACATATGCTTGTACCAAAATCATCTCACTGGAAAATCTAGTTTCATCATATTAACAGAGCAGATGTATATGAAAGTTATTAAAGTTGGCCCCCCAAAGGAAAATAAACATAGATGGGCAAATACTCTATTTCACATGTATTTATATTTTTGTAACAGAGACCTTGCTTGGAAAATTCTATTTCCTAAATGCTTTTCACTTCTTTCCTACCTCATGATTTCTTCCCTGCCCCCATTTGGGTCCTGACTCACAGAATGTAAATGTGAGCACTCCCGTAGTGCCCCAAGAATCTTCTGGATACCCCAGAGAACCAGCGTGGACACCTCCTGCTAAGAAGATGCTAGCTATCAACAGATTAATCTGTGAGGCCTGCTGGAGCACACAGACCCAAAGAGCCACCATCAAGATGAAATGGGCCCTTGAAACCTATGTAGTTTTATTAACAATATCACCCCAATAAATTCAATAAAACTTAAAAAAAAAAAAAAAAAAAAAAGAAGAAGAAGAAGAAGAAAAAACAGACCCTCAAAGAAATCCTACCAACCAGACAGAGTGGGCAGCCAAGAATGTCTGCCCCAAGGCGCATTCTGCAGAATGTAGCTGCTCAAGTGACACATTGTCTCAGGAGGTGGAAGCTCTAACACTGTCTCCTTGACTCTCTGCAAGCAAAGCTCCGGGGACTCATAGAACCATCCCAAAGGTCTGGTGCCAACCTCTATACCCTCAGCATGCAGACAGCCAATCACCAACAGCT
Organism: Glossophaga mutica; assembly: GCA_039655065.1. Taxonomy (NCBI): domain Eukaryota; kingdom Metazoa; phylum Chordata; class Mammalia; order Chiroptera; family Phyllostomidae; genus Glossophaga; species Glossophaga mutica. Next base: position 32,114,919 of record CM077315.1, read on the forward strand.
ACAGCACACCCTCCACAACCAGAACTGGTATGGACACCAAAAACAGGAGAGGGTATCAGGCTTGGTCTGATCTCTGTACCTGAAGCCCTAGTCACAGAATCTCTGTGAGCACCCCTTCATTCTGGCAGAAGCCCCATGTCCACGCATACCTACACTGTGCCTTTGCTCCACTGCTCCATGGAGTACTGGCCCTTCCCCTTGCACACCCACCCCTCCCCATCCCCGAAGTGCTTGCTCAGTGACAGAAGCCATGGGCTTGGTCCAAAGGACCTGAAGGACCCCACAGAGCCCATACCATCTTCTTCATATCCTAGCCAGCAAAACCAAACCCATTTCACCAGCTTTTAACTAACCAAAGTCTCTGCCCAGCTACCATGAACCCACTCACTTGAGGAGCACCTGCATAGGCAGGTGTGGGTGAGGGACCTGGGACCTCATGAATGAAAGCTTTGACACTAACATTTTTTTCTGCAGCTCCTCCCTCTGCCATTTCTCCCAATTTTCTTACATGTTTATCTTGTTTCAGTATGATACATATCCCCACATGCTGAAAGCCCCAACCCATGCCCCATCTCACAGCTGTGTGTGCTCTGCATCCTTTCACACCCCTGGCCTGTGACTGGCCTACAAGTCTGCAAAGCAGTCAGATGATCAGCAGGCTGGGAAGGCCCCTGAGCACCAGGATCAAGAGGACGAGAGTGTGGGTTGGCAGGAGAGGCTGGGTTACTGTCGGGACACAGCACAGGTCCCAGTGAGCAGCTCAACATGGTACCAACATGAAAGTGTACACACCCAGTATTATTAACCTTTCAGGAGCACACACTCAAAGGCACAGAGACATGCCCGCACACCCCCCACTCCCATGCACACGTGTGCGCACACATGTACACACTCACACAGACACACATATACATACATGCACGTCACACCCAGGGCTGACCTGTACTCACAAGAAGACTGCACTGGGTCCTGCTTTCAGCTGTCCCTTTGGCTTTTATTTCAAATAATTGAGTTTAATTTATGTGTTTTCGTAGTTCTGAGGGGAAAACATGTTTATCTTCCAAGGAAAAAGTTTCAGGGGACTACAAAGAGCCAGGAACGCCTGAAAGCCTCATAGCTTCACCAACTGAACACACGCAATGGGAGGTCCCCTGGGCATGCCAGGGGAGCGGGGGCACTTCTACTTTGTATACTTATGTGAATTCTGTGTGTTAATCTTCTCTATCATCCCCAAGTAGCCCTGAACAAATCAGGTAAAGAGGAGAAGGAGCTGTGAGGCCTCACTCCGGGCCACCTCCTAGGTCTCCAGCAGGACTCCTCAAATGGGATTGGGACCACCTTCCAAGGTAAGCCCAGTGTTAGCAGACCCCTGAATATGGGATCAAGGACACTTTCTGTGGAAAAGACAAGACTGGCAGGTATGATGTGGGAAGGGTCCAGGTGAGGATGACCTGGAGGCAGTCAGGAGGGAGCAAGGGGACAGAAGACAGCAGGAGGGGCAGAGGCTGCGCCGAGCTCCTGGTACCTGTATCTGAGTCCTTCTGCTCTCCATTGGCCCCCACCGTGAAGGGCAGCTTCCGTTTGGTTGCTCTCTCTCTCACCTCCTTCCCTCCATCACTGCGGTCCAGCTTTGGGGTCTTGGTTAGAGAAACTTTATCTTTATCCTAGAAAAGAAAATAATACTTTCAAATATCATTCCCAAATTAAACTCTCAAAACCCTCACTTCTACCATGGTTTATGTGCCAGTTAAAGCAGCTGCAGCTGAGCCCTGTCCATGATCCCCCATGGCCCCAATTCTTGATCTGAACCTAGAGAGTAGTCTTGAGAAATTGCAGCTAACAAATATTATCATGAGTATGAAGAAAGCAGAATATTCAGAGATACAGTTGTCCCCAAACTCATTTTCCCAATAATGAAGTACAAGAGTCTTAAAAGTTTTGTGGACAGGCAGAGTCTTGATTTCCACCATAAACAGGCTGGGTTCCCCTCCTTTTCTGTCTGATATCCCCTGCATAGTCCCACATGGCCTGGCACGACCCCCCAGTGCTCATGCTGTCTCTGGCATCACCACAGGCTTGTGACGCTGCCTTCAGAACAGATCTTGCAGACCAAGGCATCAGTCCCAAAGCAGAGCCCACAGCTATAAACCTGAGTGCAGATAACACATTCCAAAGTAAGAGCTAGCTGAAGAGCTGGTAGGACATGTCCTTATTACCCTTCTTACTGGCTCTCGTCTCAGGGTTGGTCTGTCCTGCAGGGTAAAGACTCACAAGCCCAACTTCCAGCCCCACCCTGACAAGCTTGCCATCCTTGGGCAAATCTAGCACTACAGTGTCATCATTTGTAGAGTGGAAGACAGTACCTACCTTGATGATAAATGGAAATCTTAGTATGCATCGAGCATATAATTTGGAAGCTTCCTGTGCAGTGCTGTATCATACGAAATGAGGTCAACATGTGGAAACAGCAGTGTATACAGCACTAGAGCAGCCCGATCTCAAAATGCAAGCAGTGTGTATGTGGGTATGTTGATGAAACAAGAACTGTGTGGAGACAGGAATCCCTGCTTTGCTGGCTACAGTGCTGGACACACTGGATCTAACCCTTCTTCAGTGGACAGTACCATTTTAGGTAGGGATGCTCCAAGGCAGAGCTATCTCCCAGCACTGGGTACCACTGAATTCCCTCCTTCTGTGGCTCAAACGGTCCTCCAGCTTGATTAGTCAGCCACAGCATCTACTAACCTTAGTAGTTAATGAGAGACACCCTCAAGGGACCAGAGAGATCTCTGCAAGAACATGCTGCCAGCTCCAAGGACATCTGGAGTAGAAAGAGGGGCCACCAGGCACTGCTGGAATGAGGAAGGACCCCTAGAAGATGGAGCTGCACAGATGCTAGACACGCCATTGCACCCCACAGTGCACCTGGGAAGTTGGGCCACAGCTATGCCTGTCACTACCTATACCTGCCACCACAGAACTGGGAGAAGAATGAAACCCATTAGCAAAAATGCCACACTGCAATAAACACCTGCCCACCAAGAAAAGTCCTGGCCCAGTTAGTGAATCTGATCTATGGACATATTTAAAAAGATCATAAAAATAATAAAAGTTATCTGGGAATGCAAGACATTAAAAAAATCAATGTAATTCACCATGTGAAGAAAATCATATGATCATCTCAAACAGCTACAGAAAAGGCCTGTGATAAAACTCTATGCTAATCCTGACATGAAAGCTCAGCACATAGGGATAAGTTACAGCCCTCTACCCGACAAAGGGGAAATCGGGGCAAAGTTGCCTATAATCACCTCATTTATTGAAAAGCAAACATTTTTTTAAATGAGCAAAAGATATGAGTATGTACTTTGCAAAAGAAAACATTCATAAAGCCAATTAACATTTGGAAGGGAGTTCTACATTAGGAAAATGCAAATTAAAACCACAAGGAAATCTAAATACTTCTACCAGAATGGCTAAAATAAATAAAAATGACTCACAGTATTATCCTGGCTGGGCTACTCAGTTGGTTGGAGCATCACCCCATACACCAAAAAAGGTTGCAGGTTCAATTCCCAGTCAGGGCCCTAGGTTGTGGGTTTGATCCCCCTCACCCCATCAGTGCACATACAGGAGGCAATGGATTGACGTTTCTCTCAAATCAGTAAACATATCTTTGGGTGAGGATTTAAAAAACAACAACAACAAAGACTAACGGTAGCAAATGTTGAAAAAGACATGGCAGGTAAACCAGAACCTGAGGTGTTGCTGGTGGGACTGAAATGGCAAAACCACTTTGAAGTTGAAGAAATGAGAGTATTTGTTCACAAAGTGGCACAGTGATGTTCACAGCAGTTTTGTTCACAATAATAAAAAGAAACAACACAATTGCCTATTGAAAAGCAAATGGATGCATTAATTCTAGCAGTCATAAATGGAATATTTATTCCACAAAAATAAAAAAGATACCGGTACATGCAACAACATGGACAGCTCTTCTGTGACAGCTCTAAGGAACAATGCTGATGCATCAGCAATCACATCATGACACATCTGGGCCCCCAAAATCAAATTCCCTCTGGCATCGGATTTATTTCTATTTCTTTTTTTCCCTTTTTATTCCCCTGAGGAATAAAGAAGTATGAATCTTAGAATGATTGATTGTATACCTGAAAAATCCAAAGGAATATATAATTAAAGGATTCAAATAGTATGTAAATTAAAGTAGCTAGGCACAGGAAGTAATTGATTTTTATTCAGTATAAACAGGAAATGATATTAAAATCAGTTACATAAATGTCAAAAGACACCAACTACATAGGAATAAATCTACAAAAGATGTTCAAACCCTCTATATCTGAGAGAATATTACTGAGAGAAAATAAAGATGACATAAAAATGGAGGGATATGTTCATGGTAAGAAAACTCACATTGTTAATATGGCAATTCTCCCAAACTGATCTTTATAAGCAATCCAGTCAGGCATTTTGTGGAAATCAACCAGCTCATTCCAAATATATATATATATATATATATATATATATATATATATATGGAAAAGCAAACAGTCAAAAATAGTAAAAACAATTCTGAAAAACAGTAAAGTTCAGCAAATTAAACCTCCAGAGATCAAGACTATAAAATATAAAACTTCAGTCATCACAACAGGTGGTCCTAGACCAAGGACCAAAGGTTCAGAACAAAGAACACAAGTTGGAACGCCACCTGGCTGGTGAGAAAGGCCCTGCAGGCCACACAGTGGGAAGGAGGTCTTTTCATTATGTGACAATGACCATGTGAACATGTAAAAGGAAGAAAATAAACCTTGATCCCCTACCTTATATCACAAAACAAAAATTAATTCCAGATGAACTAGAGACTGAAAGCTTTTAGAAGATAACACAGGAGAGCATCTTCATGACCAGTAAATAACAGACAAGCACAAATAAAACCACAGGATACCACTATACACCACGAGCATGACTAAAATTAAACTGACACCAAGTGTTAGCAAGAATGTGGGTCAACCTGAACTCTCACAGCTTTCAGGACTGCAGAACTGACACAGTAACTTTGACAAATGATTAAGCCCAATGGGACATATGTTCACGTCATTACTCTGTTATATTCCAAACTACAAAATATCCAAATGTTCAGAGGAGGAGAATGGATAAATAAATTGCTTAACATTTTTATGATGGAATACTTACTACACAGCAAAACAGGAAGAAAATGGCTGCTAAGAAAAAGCCTGTGAATCAGTTGTAATGTTGAATAACTGTTCTCCTCATGTAAATCTCAACAGTAAAAACTTGGCTACAGTGACACAGGTAAAAACAGAGTTCACTTTGGTCAGGAGTACTACTTCAGACTGCACAGGAAAACTCTCAGGAGGCTAGCCAGCAATGCTGGAATATTTTGATCTAGATGGAGATTATTCCAGGTTTTAAAAATAAAATAAATATTATATGCACTTATATTTCATTTAAGAAGTTTAGAAAAAGTTTTAAAATCCCAGCTTCTCATCATACTAGCTATACAGGGAAAAACAAAACCTGCACTGCACCTGGAGTATCGTAGTGGCTCAGCCCTGAGCTGCACAGCAGGAGTATGGCTCTCTGGGCAGACCTGGGTTCAGAACCTCGCACAGCAGCTGGGCTTGGACAGAGTTGAGCTTCCCTCACTAGTAAAGTAACAGGAACTGACTGTACACATGACATGTTTTCTTTTCCCAAATGCTAAAAGCAACACGTAAAACATTAAATTTAACCTCATCAGCTACTTCCATGTCAGACTTTGATATGTGATAAAAACTGCCAGGGTGGTAACTACTGGCATGGACAACCAGATGGTGACCCGGTTGGCCCTTGTCATCTCACATATCCTCACAATAAACTTGAGGAGGGGGCTCCACACATACCATGTCCAAAGAAAGGAAGTCCAGCATGCAATCCCTGACCACACTGTTTTCCACACAGAGGGGGAAAGAAAACTGTGGTACTTGTTTGGAAGATGGTTATGGCCCACTTGACACAGTCGCCCTTAACTATGGTTAACTAACTCATCTATAAATAACCAACAGCAAAAGAATCCATTAAGAACAAAAGTTATTTTAGCCACTAAAAACAGCATAAATATGTCACAATCTAACACTTCCACCTCCATTTGTTTAAAAGATTACTCTTTCCCAACTGAGCTGTCTCAGTATCTTTATTTATTATTATTTAAGATTTTGTTTATTTATTTATTTTTTTAGAGAGAAGGGAAAGGAGGAAAAAGAGGGAGAGAAACATCAGTATGTGGTTGCTTCCCATGTACCCCCACCTGGCGACCTGGCCCACAACCCAGGCACGTGCCCTGACTGGGAACTGGCCCAGTGACCCTTTGGTTCTCAGGCCCATGCTCAATCCACTGAGCTACACCAGCCACCGCAGCATCTTTGTTTAAAAGCACTGACCATACATGTGTGGGGTCTATGTTCTACTCATCGACATGCTAGGTCAGTACTACACTATCTTATTATTGCAACTATGTAGCAGCGATTTTTGACTAGTGTACAATAAGAATTTTTAAAATATGCAATTCCTGACCTCTTTTCCCCTAGACTATCAAATTTAAAAAATGACAACAGCCAACACAATAGCTGTCTGGTGTGAATCAAAATTATACCTACTTTTTGAAAGATTGGCAAAAAAATATATTTTTGTGTGCTGTAGAATTATTAGTTTATGTGTGCCATGAGATGAAAGAAGTTGAAAATCGCTGCTCTATTATAGTGACTGAAATTAAACTGTTTATGTCGTCCAATATTTTTCTTCTTTTTCAAACTGTTTTTTTGTTATTCCAGGTTCGTTGAATTTCCGTATGACCTTTGTAATCAGCTTATCAATTTCTACCAAAAAAAACAAAAAACAAAAACAAAAACAACCCAACAAGCATTTTTGGTGTCATTATGTTGAACCTATACATCAATTTGGGGACAGATGGCATCTAAATAATAGTGCGAGTTTTCTGACAAATGCATGTGGTATAACTCCCCAGGTGCTTAGGTCTGCATAATTTCTCTCAGCAACACTTCGGAGCTTTCAGGGCACAGGTCTTGCACATCTTTCATCAAATTTATTCCTTAAGAATCCATATTTTTGACACTACTATAAATGTAGTTTTAAATTTTCATAGTATTCATAAATAAGCTTTGCATACTGGTTCTGTATTATGCAACCTTGCTAAACTCACTTCTCAGTTCTTAGAGCTTTTGTGTAGATTTCTCAGGATTTTTTCCACAGATGATCATGTCCTCTGTGAGGAAAAGTACCTTCACTCCTTCCTTTCCAATCTGTGTCTCTTATTTCTCAAAGACCTGACCTGCCTTCACTTGTGAAATCTGATTTGGGCATCTGAGGGTGTCAGCATCTACACAATAATGCCTAATGAACCTAATGAGTGCCCAGTGTACAAAGCTTTGTGAGACCATGAGGTTCCTCCCAAGAGGTTACTTATGATGGGAAGAGATCGTAAGACAAGCAAATGCAGGTGTGTCAGAGAGGAGCACATGCTACATACAGAAAAGGATCATGCAGTGTAAAGGGGAGAGCGGGTGCAGGGCAGGCAGGTGCTGGTCAATTTGAATCAGCAGTTGGGGAATCCCTTGTGGCTAAGTGAGCAGAATACCTGCAAATGACTCCCCAGTCTGGGAGCAGAAGGGGACTCAAGTGTGGCATGTCTCATTTCATCTGTAGTTTTCCTCTATTTTCCTTGCTGCCCCCACAAAACAGAGAGACAGACAGAATTCCCAACTGCCAAGACTCTCCAGATCATAGAGACTGCAGGAGTCCATCTATGTTATAACCTAACTTCGCTGCCACCAGAAAGCATACCTGAAGCCTAAAAAGAGCTAACATTCCCAGGGGCCTGGGATCCAAGAAAGCCTGACCCACCATCATCCTTCCTGTGATTTCGTTATGAGAACATAACCACCTACTCTTTCTTCAGAGGATTTCTTTTGGATTTGTGGAAATAGGTACTCCCAGGGATCCCAAATGTCAGGAGGAGCATGGGGATGGGCCTATGGCTCTTCAGACTCTGTTTACTGGGGCCTTCTATAGAGCACAGCAGAGCAGACTTTTAAATGAATGCTTTGACAACCCAGTATGAAATCACTGTCAGCAATGACGTGGTCAAGACTGAAGTAATGGGGTGTATAATGGGAATGCACTCTGTGCACTCTGGAGTGGCTCAGAACTCCCAAAACCACAAGTCTGGACACTTGGATAAGGACTCCATCTGGACACCAATATGAGTGGAACCTCTAGCCATAGGGTTCAGTTGGTTGGAGCGTAGTTCCTTGAACTGAAAGGCTGCTGGTTCGATTCCCGGACAGGGTACATATGCCTAGGTTGCAGGTATTATCCCCAGTTGGAATAAGTACAGGAGGCAACCAATTGATGTTTCTCTCTCCCTTCCTGTCTAAAATCGATCAATAAACTTTAAAAAAGAAAAAGAAAAAAACAATACCAACTCAGAGCTCCAACTATTCAGTGCTCAAGCTTGGCTGTACCACACTTAGAGCCCTACTGGACTTACATTCCACCAGACATGTGCTGCCACTGTAGCCACCTGGCTTGAGACCAATGACCACCTTTCCATCTGCAGTGTCTGCCAGTGACCAGAACTTTGATCCAAAAGCTTGTTCTGCCCTGGCTGGTGTAGCTCAGTGGATTGAGCGCGGGCCTGCGAACCGAAGGATCGCGGTTCGATTCCCAGTCAGGGCACATGTCTGGGTTGCCAGGCCAGTTCCCGGCAGGGGACATACAAGAGGCAACCGCACATTGATGTTTCTCTCCCTCTCTCCTTCCCTTCCCCTCTAAAGATAAATAAATAATAAAAATAAATAAATAAAATATTAAAAAAAACAAACAAACAAACAAAAGCTTGTTCTGCTTGCTTCTATCATGTAAGCCCCCACCCCCACCTGTGTGTAACCTGTGTAGGGCTCTATTGGATTATAGCGGAGGTCTTCCCTAGTAAAACTGGCATTATGGAGAAACACAAATGTGTGTGGTTGGCTCCTTTTGAGGATGTTCCCTTGCTCACAACAGGCCTTGTCCAAGAACTGTTGTAAAAACCACAGGATGAAGCAGCCACAAGTGAAGGCTACTTCAACCATGCCTCTGCCTCCAGCTTCCAAACTGAGGTCACTTTTGAAGTTACTCCTCTTAGATGAAGGGAGCTGAATCATGGGGCCACCGCAGTCCAACTCACAGTACTGACAAGGCCACCCCTAAAGATAAACCCCATCCCTCAGGAAGAGGTGGGTCTACTGGCCTTTGAAGAGGATGAGTATAACGTCTACATACCACCCTTCAGGGTTTCCTCTAAGAACAGTGTGAAGGAATCCCTGGATGTTACAGCTTGTGATACGCATAGTACATGTACAATTCTCAGACCAGAGCACTCACCATGTCCTTGAAAGACTTGTTAAAACAGGGAGCAGGCATCTACCCTCAGCCTTTCTGATTCCGTGTGCACTCCTAAAAGGTTCCCAGGTGATGTTGATGGTGCTGGTTTAAGAATACAGTTTGAGAGCTACTTATCTAGCACAAAAGAAAATGAACTTTACTATCGTAGCAGCTTGGAATAACCCTAAGCTGTTGTACAGTCTCCTCAGAGTGTGACGAGCACAGGGAGAAGGATCCTGTGTGAGATGGAGAGAAGGCCCCGGCCTGGGGGTCAGGGTGTCGTTTCTTGCTGGGTGGCCTCAGATACCACAGCAGCCCTTGGCTTTTCTGCACAGAATACCCTCAACCACAAAGATGTTAACTGGTTCTTTCTCAGGTTCCTTCCGGCTTGGAAGTTTAGGGATCCTGGGGTCTGCTGTGGGCAGGATCCTGAGGAGCCCCTGAGGAAGAACCTGTCTGCAAGTCAGCTGCCCACACTCCCCAAAGAGTCCATGCAGGAAGACTCCGTGCCAAAAGAACACCAGGAAACCACCAAATGCGGTATAAGGACTCTCGCCAAGAGTCGTGGGCCCTTTCTTCACTGTTCACAAATGTATAACTTGTATCACGATTCTTTTGCAAAAATCTAAAAATATGTTGCTCTTGGTAACATGGATCTGTATCTGAAGAGAAGAGTTTATGAGAGAAAATAGAGCAGAACAAGTTCAGCCACATGTCAACAGCAGAAATGGTCTGTGCCTCTGAGCTCTGCCATCCCAAGATCTCGGACCATAAACTGAAGGGCACTTTCAGGTCACAACTGCCACCAGGTACATCTTCCCAGGCATTCTATTATTAATTGGCATTTAAGCTGAGAAAGCTCCTGTAGCACTGAGGGCCTAGCTCCATTAGATGGCATCTTCAATGTTAGAATTTGTCTGCCTCCATGAGAAAAATGTCTGGCTTCATCTTGGGTAGCACCCCAAAATATATACATATAAATAAATAAGCACAAAGCTACCTTACTGAGGGGGAAACACACACACACACACACACACACACACACACACACACACACAGCAAATCCACACCAACCATACCACATCCAGTTCAGTCCACTTGAGTCTCTGCTCCCCTCAAGTAAAGAAACACAGTGCAAACCAACCCAGAACAAGCCCTGTGTTAGAAGGTGAGCAGGAGACCTGCAGCAGGCCCTGGATCAGGTGCCCACTGGGCCCACTCACAGTCATTTCCAAGGCAGGGGCTGACTCTGGGTGCCTTTTCCAATTTGGCCTTGAGTAAGAAGCCCTTCTGGACAGGCCCAGCCCCAACTCCACCTTGTGTAGATCTGGGCCAGTGGGGAAAGCAGTTTGGGGTCCTGAGGACCCAGTCTGAAGGCAGAGAAATCAGGAGGGAGGGGCAACATGGACCCCGGCACAAGAGCGAGGGACAGGTGGGCCTCTCCCTCATCCTGTGCCCACAGCTATGAAATCCTCTTGCAAGGACAATCCACACAGAAACCTGGAAACCATGACACTATCAAGGGTGGTTTGGCCATTCACTGTGAAAGTGGCCCAACAACTGGGACTCTTAGCCACCAGAGTGGGTGTTCCCATGTTTCCCAGGGCACGTTGCCCCACTGGCTGCACCTCCTCATGGGCACAGCAGCACTCGTCCATCCCACGCTGAACCCAGACTGTCTATAGGCCTCACAGATGCATGCACCTCCCATGTGTGCTCAGACCAAGCTCAAGCCTCAGCCTGCCTGTGGCTCCATGCTGCACCTCCCACCTATTCTTGCACACAGCAAGAGGCACTGGGGGACAGAGCAAGTAGGATAAAATGCGTGGACACAAATGCCTAGACATCAGGGTCTCAGAGACCTGTCTGTTCATCCCGACAAGCATCTAAGCATGTCTATGTTCATGAACTATTTCACATTAAACCTCACTAATCTCATGTGGAAAACATGCTAACCTCATAGCCCACTGAACCCAGGGCATCATCAGAGATGCAGGCATGAACTAATATAGCAGCAGGAAGCTCCAGGAGAGAGTGGGCAAGAAGCAGTCCCAGAACTTCTGTTCATTCCCAAGTGTTAGGACAGAAGGGGCCTGGTGGGAAGGCAGTGAGAAGCAGCTTCAAGGACTAGTAATGGGATTGTGAGAGGTAACCCCTGAGCACTGAGGCCTGGGGCTGAGAGTCAGACTGGTTAGTATGGATGGCAAGCCACATGGACATCCAGAGAGACAGGGAAAGAAGCCAAGAAACATCAGGATTAAAGAACGGTGATGACAGGGTGGTGTCACCCCATGAGCAGGCAAGTACTGTTATCTCACCTCACTACAACTGCACAAGGTGCTCTTGTTCCTACTGTAGAGATTAGGAAACCACATCTCAGGGCAGGTAGTTGACTTGTTCATAGTCATAAAGGGACACACGCCAAAGCGTGAGGTTGAACCTTTTGATCTGATTTCAGGTCTATGCTCACTGGGCAGCCTTACAGTGCAGGACAGGAAGTGTACACCCCAGAGCCCAGTGTCTCCCCGCAAATGCAGGTCAGGAAGTGCGCTCCTCAGAGCCTACTGTCACTCTACAATGAAAGACAGGAAGTATGTGCCAGACCCCAGTATCACCCCACACCGCAGGACAAGAAGTGCATACCGCAGAGCCCAGTGTTACAAGCACTTTAATAAGATAAAAGGATTTGAGTTACATCCCATTTTCCTATTTACACTGAGAACAAGCCAAACTGGAATTTAAATTATCCAGCAGTGGTATCAGTCAGGGTAACTCAAATACAGTTAAATGTCAGATCTGGTCTTACTGAAACCATGACAGGAATCCTATGGTCCTGAGGGAACAGAAGTGTGGGGCCAAATCAAGAATATTTCAAACATAAACCTATTATTTAAATACTGACTTTGGTCCCCAAATAATAAATACATCCTTGAAACAAAGCAAGACCTCTTTGGCAAGATCACAGCTCTCTGTACCCACCCAGTGACAGTGCTTTCTCCACTGCTGGCTGCTGAGGGAGGCCCAACAAAGACAGGGCCAAGAAAACACAAAACTCTGTGCAGGCAAGGAGACATTCTCAGCCCTTACACCTGTTCAGACACAGTGGATATGCTGAGAATAGTGGCACGTGAGGAGGAGAGTCAGGCAAGGATGAAGAGAAGGGAGGAGGGTAAAGAGGAAAAGAGAGTAAGGATGAGAGGAAGATAAGGAGGAAGAGGAGGAAGAACAGGAAGTGAGGAGGAGGAGGAGGAGGGGAAAAAAGAAGAGGAGAATAGCTGAACCAAGTGTTACCTTTTTCCCTGTTTGTTTCTCCACCATGTCGTTGCTGAGAGAAAATTCTTCTTGCTGTGGTGTTTTAGAACACCCACCCTTGGGCATCGTTCTTTTCCCCTCACTTGATCTTCATTTATATGGCCATCGCTTCATCATCAACAGTCTGCTTCAAAAGAGAGGAAGGGGGTTAAAATTTGTTGAACTCAACCAAAACCGAGACAATCTCAAACTCATGTGACAGAATAAACCAAAAGAATGTAACCAGCTCTTCTGACCAGCACCCAGGAAGAGGCCACTTAGGATGCACCCAGGTGGTCAACACCAACAGGAACAACATCTATGCTACATTATGGAGAATACAGTGGGGGCAAACAGGCATTGCTCAGCTACAGAAAGGATCAACCTGCAAAGGTGACGGCCATGCTTCCAGGTGGTGGTGGCCAGTACCTGACCTCTCTCTGATTGCATGCAGGGTTCCAGCAGATCTGGCCCTGCTCTTCAGGGTTGGGCACCACACATATTCTTTGTCCCCCACCCCACCACTCCTTCCCGCATGGGCATGGTCACGGTCACACCCAAAGTGCAGTACTTGCACCTCGGGTCCTACAGATCTTGTCTGCCACCCTCTGGGCCATGGCCTGAACACCAGTCACCACTTAGAAAAGCAATTCCCACACTGCCCCCCAGACAGAAGATTAGATGAGAATCATTATTCTTTTCAGGAAACACCAAGCACACCCAGTTTACCAACTTGTCCCAAATAAAATGTTCAGAAGGCAGTAATGTGACACCCTGAAGGAGTTTCAGAGAATGTCCAGGCAACTTTGATGCTGGACTCCTCCCAGGACAGATGCTGTATTCATCCTGTTTTTATTTTTCACCTTAAAAGGTTTGCTACCTGGAAGAGAGTGCCTCTCCTAGGACTAGCCCTTTCTCAGAGACAGCAAAGGTTCCTGAAGTAGGCATGCCTTTCACACACAAAACTATCAATCAGCAGCTAGCTCACACACAAGTGAATTGTTTCCCCTAACATAAATTGTCCCAGCTACCAGGAAATACAGACCACCCTATAACCCAGTTTGCAGAATTATTCAAATTAGCCAATCCTAAACTGCTCACCCTGCTGTGCCTTGCCTTCCTGCAGAAACCCCAACAAAAATTTGGCCAAGAATTCCCTCTTGCTCCTGAGCATGTGGTGCTTTCCCTGGTGGCTCTGTGTGGCACACAGCACCTCTCTCTGGCACTATGTGAAGAACCAACATCCTATCACTCTCTGCCTGTGGCCGCACTGACCTGACCAGACATGCCTGACATGGACATTCCTACAATACAGGCTGCCTATCTCTCCACTTCCCAGTCCTCCTATGCTTCCACATTTCACACCCAGAGTTTTTTTAGCTGCACATAGCAGAAGGAACAGAGAAAAGTGTATCTCCCTAAAAGCCACTGCCTTCCTTTTCGTGCGTTATTTTCATTGTCTGATTTAGAAAACACTTTATAGAAACCAAATCACATGCACTGTTTCACCTCCTTTTCCCACAGTCACATGCCTTTGTGCTTCTCCATTTTGGATGAGTAATTTTTATAATTAACTCACCTGGAATTAAACAGCCTCTTTAAGTATGAAGTGTAGCTTTTGAAACACATGTTCAAAAGCATTCTGTAAGTGGCAGTCCCCCACTCTTGCTGCTCCTGAAGTGCTGAAGATCAATCTGCTCTTCACTGTATCTTCTAGAGATCCTGTCTTATTTTTTTATATTAACTGATAAAAGTTCACAAAGTATCCTCTTGCTGCTTAACTGACCTAAGAACACATCTAAGTTTATTTTGGTGAGAGGGACACAGCTGACCAATTTTATTCACTTCCTTCCCCAGCACATAATGCAGGTGAACAGGGCATTTCCATCCACACGCTCTGACGGCTAAGGCCAGAAATGACATTTTCCATCTCTACTTGAAACTGAATTCTAAATTCTCACCCTGACTGGTATGGCTCAGTGGGTTGGGCATCGTCCCACAAATGGAAAGGTCGCTGGATTAATTCCCAGTCAGGGCACCAGCAGGCCAGGTCCCTGGCTGGGAGCGTGCAGGAGGCAGCTGATTGATGTTTCTCTCCCTCTCTTTCTCCTTCCCTTCCCTGCTCTCTAAAAATAAATAAATAAAATCTTAAATTCTCCTCCAATTTCCCACTACAGAACTGGAACATCTCAGCCTAGAGGAATGGCATCCTAGAGCTTGACTCAGGAATGGCTAAACTTACTACTGCCTGAAAACCCATCAGCAACAGTTCAGTACAAATTTAAAGATTATCCAGAAGTTAAAGTAAAAAATGTGTGTGTGTGTGTGTGTGTATCTATCTATCTATCTATCTATCTATCTCCTGACTGCCTGCTCTCATGATGGAAAAACTGAGCAACGTAATCATGGGATATTCAACCCTCCAGGCTCCTGGGTGTGAACACACAAGTCTGTGGGGTATGTGTGGAAAACACCTGGAACAGCTTAGGTGTGGCTGCAATGCAGACCCCCAGTTCCTGGACTCGGATCTCACTGCTCACTTCACAGCATCTTGACTAGGAGAGTGCATGGAGAACCACTTCATTCTTCAAACAAGTGATCTTACTCAGTGTCCCTGAGTTGACTCTGCTGGTGGTCTCTATATTGAAAGTGGGGTTTTGAGACCCCCAAACTGACCTGGGAAGAAAACCTGCCTCCCTCTCCCACTCCCACCTTCCTGTCCTGGGAAAGGCACAATAGCTACCAGCGAGAGCATGAAGAGAATACAGTGTTTCCATAATAATAGCCCCCAAGCTCCAAAGCTTAATTATCTTTAAAAACCACCACAGAAGCTGCAGGACCAGGGGAAGGGTGATTATGAGTTCTGAGCTTACTCATTCAGGATTTCTTCCATTTTCAAAGTACCCTCAGAAATCAGAGGGTGAAGTGTTTTACGAGCAGGCATTATAGCTAGTTTGAGTTCTGATATGACACCCAGATACACTGGGAAAGAGCTCTGCTCATGATGGCCCAAGACCTGTGATGGAGATGACACCTCAAAGTACAGGTTAAGCCTACAAAGTGGTGGCCCTCAAAGGTGTACCAATCATTCCTGGCTACTGTGTAACCGTGAAGTGGTCCACCAACATAGGCTGTCATGGACGTCATTGTTAGTGTTAAAATTAAAACACTGAAACCTCAGGATGCAAGTCTTTAGGTCCAATTCCTCTGATCTAGACTTTGACACATGATCCTCTGCTACAGGCAGCTGTCCCTTGCTACCAGAAGACACTCACTAGTATTTTCATTTGTGAACAACCAACCAGCTAATTCTGTGTGATCTATCATAGAGTGCGGGCAGGTCCAAACCTCACCGGGACAGCCTGAAGGACATTACGTGGTGGCAGCTGACCAAGCATGCTATATAGCCTGTGCTGGCCCATGGCCCTCACTCACATCTCAAAAGGCCACTATCTTCAAAGGCTCCACCCCACCTCTCCCACAAGTATTGCAGACACCATAGGTGGGGCAGGAATGTCATAGTGAATACTGTTTTCTTTTCTGTGACATGTGTTTCTCAAGCCCACCTTCATGATGACAGCCAAGACCATCTAGGCACCTCAGGATCCTCGTGTTTGGGTGTGATGCTTGTTACAAACCTCAATATTCAGTACTAATTAGAGAAAACAAGACCTGGTATGCATTCCAGCACACTAGACTCATCTCTTTAGGAGCAGTCACTGAAACAAGGAGTTGAAGAAAGCTGTTAGTGACAGACAGACAGACAGACAGACAGAGGTCAGATTTGCCAGGACACATTCCAATTGAGTTTCTGGAAGAAGAGCTGGATGCACAAGGTGATCCATCCCATTCTTCACATGACCCATTTGGTGAGTTCCCTGGCCAACCCTAATTTTGTTATCTCCTCATGACAAAGTCCTGGGTTGGCCAAAAAGTTTGTCATGTTTTTTTCCGTAAAATAAGAGACATTTTTCATTTTCATCAATAACTTTATTGATTTGGATATTCTGAGTATGTCATCTATCTCCCACTATTGGCTTCAAGTGGGTAGAGACCAGTGGTGCTGCTAAACATCTTGTAATGCGTAAGACAGACCCACAGCAAAGAATTACTTGGCCAAAATGCCAATGGTACCAAGAGATTTCACAAACCACTTGCGACACATTCAGTCACAGTACCTTCTCCATACATCGTACAGATCTCTTTTTTTTTTTTTGCATTTCAGTTGTGTTTTTACCTTTCTTGAAATAATAAAGCATAATATGCCAAAAGTGTTGTGTAACTTCTTCCATCTTCATTAGTAAAATGGCTGCCCCCAAATTCACCAATTTTGATGTGTTTTTTTTTTAATGCATGCTGATATGACAGCTGTCACAATACAATTTAACAAAACTGCTTTGAATGCAATTAGACAACTAAGCACTACTAGAGCCACTGTATGGAAAAAACATAACAGACATTGTAGCCAACGCAACAAATGAAAATAAAAAGCTCAAATGCTTGGTCATCCTGGCGATCCCAGAGGCTCCACACCAGCTTGTGCCCTTCTACCTGGTCAGCCTCTCCCTTGGCTGCAGATATGGCCATGCTAGCCAAGGGAATGATGCAGACAAAGTGGGACCACCAGCAACTTTCGTCAGCACTCTCACCTCCGTGTCAGGAGCCAGGCTTGCTCTAGAGCACTGCTATGAAGCCTGGACCTCCCCAATCACAGCTGGGCATTCACTATTAAACTCAGGAAGAGGTTGGGACCACCTGACAGTTGTTCACCGTGGAGACAGTTTTCATGGCTGGCAATCCTCCCTTCTACACAGTTCAGAGGCTGTCTAAACACAGGCCCTGGGCTTTTTGATCAACACACTCCACAGCTGACCACAATCCAATGGGTGACCAGTAAGCCTCACCCTGGAAGATCATCTTCTTCCTGGAGGTGACCTAGCTGTCCCTGCTCACTCAGAAACACTGTAAGTGCAGCTTGAATCTCCTTGTTTCCAGTATCAGAAGAAGTCTATTGTAAACTCAGAGGCAGTGTAATCTGCATCAAAACAAAACACTCCACAGCACACTGGGACACACGCAGTCTTGACACTGAGCACCTGGGAAATGTCTGCAGCACAGTACAAAGGTGGCAGAGGATAACACAAGCTGGCCTGAGCCCTGCTTTGGCCACTGACTGGCTCTTGTGCAGGAATAAGTTGTTGGATGCAGGCCCTGTTTCTGCACCTTCAAACTGAACGGCAGCTGTTCCAGCTTCACAGGCTGTCAGTGGCATGGTGAACATTCAGGAAAAGCACTCAAGAGAGTATGGAGCAAAGCGAGTTTTCTAAAGAGACCATCACATTCCCTGAGTCACACGCCCTGAAACAAGGTATGGTGCCTCTCTATTACCTGGCAGCCACATGTCAGATCCCAAACAAAAATCTATTTAGCTTGGAGAAAACCAACAACTGTCTGCAGCCAGGCCCCTGACCTATGGTCACACTGGGAGGGAAAGGCCATCCAGCCCTGTACTTAATGCACACTGCTGGGTGGCCTACAGCTCACAGAAACTCCACATGGTATCCACCCAGCAAAATCTCCTTATCTGCCACGGGATCCTGCATCTTGGAGCTTGGAGAGACAATCATTCAAAGGGCTGACAGAACAAATGTGACAGGAAGCCTCTGGACAAGGATGACAAGGTGTGTTCCTTCCCAAAGGTACTTTGAACAACCTTCAAGTGTGAGAACTGCTAGCAGACTCAGCTCCCACCCATACCACAATAAACACACTCAAGGCCTTTGTCTAAGGTGGCCATCCCAAATATCACACTGTCTCTCCCCTTCTTTACCCATAACATCACAATGCTCTATGTGATCAGGAGACATAGCACATGTAAAAGAGGCTCCTTCAAGACAAAATCGGATGCAGGAAGGTGACAGGCACTACTTCAATGCCTGCAGCTTAGCAAAAATCCTAGAAATTTTAGCCTGATCCTGCCTTAAGTATCAAGCTAACAACAAGAAACTACAGGAAATCAGAATGCATTTTTACTAACCTGAGTGGGAAAATCCTGTGAAAGTTCCCAAAGGTACTAGGGGCCTTGTGGGCCCAGCCAGCTGGAGCAGCTCTGCCAGGAAGAAGAGCACAGTGGAACAGGACACAGGGTCAACAGTCCTGGTCGCCTTTCCAGGCTACACATACACATAGTGGTCAAGGAAGACCCACCAGGTTCCGGGGTACCTTGTCCAGCTGAGCTGCAACCACAGGAAGAAGACAGGTAGCCCGAGAGGAAGACCAGCGTGAACAAGCACACACACCAAGAGGAGTGCAGAGAATGCAGGGAACCCCTATTTACATGGCAGGAAATAGAGACAGGGAACAAAACAAAAGGCTACAAAAGAGAAGCAAAGGAGCTCTGGCTGGGTGGCTCAGGTGGTTAGAGCATCGTCCTGTGTACCAAAAGGCTGCAGGTTCAATTCTCGGTCATGGCACATACCTAGGTTGAGGGTTCAATCCCCAGTTGTGGTGTGTACGGGAGGCAACCAATCAATATTTCTTTTTCTTTCTCCCCCCTCCCCCTCAGGTGAGGGTTAAAAAAATAATAAGAGAAACAAAAGATTAGAAGCAATATTGATATTAGTAGAGAATTCAAGGAGAATAAAAGTTCAGAAATTTAAAAATAAGGTAAAATGTAAGTTCTAGAGAATCCCAAAACCTACCATCTTAGAAAGTCAAAGACATAACCCAAAAAATAAGTGAACAGCCAAGGCATGCCTCTTTAAACAGACTCTGAGGGCACACAGCAGGAATGAACTGAACCATAACCCTGTCTGGCCTCCAGAAATCAGCAGCACCAATGTCCTCCATAAGGAAGTGAGATTTGGATTGCATCCAAAATTCAGCATCCAGAGTTCTGATCAACTTATGAATGCCAGATGACAATAAAGCCCCGGACCTGAGAAAATTATTTCCACACTGAAATACTAAATGTGGCCGTACTGTCAATAAGCATAAGAGCAAATTAAAGGTATTTTCAAAACGTACGCATAAAAGTTAAAGTTAATCTCCTCTGTAGCCCTCCTGAGGGGGATCAGCAGACTATAGCCTAAGGCCAAAGCCAGTTGTCTCCATCTAAGAATGGTTTTTGTATTTTAAATCCTTTGGGCTGTGAGGGATAGTGGGGAGGTGGTGTCCACAAGAAACTCAAGATATTTTGTGAATATTTTGTGATGCATAGACATTGCACGGAATTAGGATTTCTGTGTCCATAAATAAAGTTTTACTGGACCTTGGCCATGCCCAGATTGCAGCCCTGGCTTTCAGCTGCCTTCACTCTGTGAGGGTAGGCAGACTAGGCAGACCAGACAGCCCACAGCACTGAGACATTTCCTACCCAGCACCCCTCCAGTGTAGCAGTTCTCAGTGTTGTTTGTGGGCCCTTTCGGAAGTTCTGTGAGGCCGAAACTTTTCATAATAATGCCAAGAGCCAGCTACCTGCCTGTGTCAAGGTGTACACTGCCATGCTCCCAAAGAAGGCAAATTCCTCACAGTCCCTGTGCTCCTTGCTGTCACATAACCACCATAAAATAAGCCAGTGTCACCTATGACTTTCCTTGAGAAAGTGGCAAAAATTACAAATTTTATTGAACTGCAAACCTTGAATCCTTGTCCTTCCAATATTGTGACAAGATGTGAAGTGTTTGTGAAGCACTTCTGCTGCGTATCAGAGCCTAACACTTATCTGAAGAAAAGCTTCCACAAAAATGTGAGTTACGAGCTGAACTGGCTGTGTTTTCATGGACAACAATTTTTACTTGACTCTTTCAGATAAATTATTCTTATTAAGAACTGGATATCTGGCATTAACTTTATCAAAAATGAATAAACCAAGCCTACTATTTCAAGGAAAATTAATAGTAGTTGGTTGTGGCCAATAACAAAATTTGAACTTTCAGGTAAAATCTGAATTTTGGAAAACCTGTATCCACCTCCATTAGCTTGATAGCGGCCCAATGCTTAAAGACATTTTAATGAGATCAGTGATGACATAAGTGATAAAACATGTCAACATTTGGAAGATATGTATAATTCAGTTAACCAATAGTTTCCAAATGGCCAATATGAGACATTACAAAACCACACGAAAGAAAGCTCCATCCATGAACAGAACACACCGATGAGACTGCAGTGTTAACACTGAATCAACAGGCTCCTCCCAGCCTGTTGCTACAATTCCTGTCAAGTGGAATCCACAACCACGTGAGAAGGCTCCCAATGTGTCCCTTTCCTAGTACATGTCTGTAGTAGGCTTTAAACAGCAGTGTATTAGTCAGAGTACAGCAGTGTCCAGCTGACTTTTATTTAAATAATTCCGTCTTTTCCACTAAATTTTTGTGATTTCTTTAGTAAAACTGTTACCTTTCAGTAAATTTATTTGTATTTATACATAATACTTTCAATGACCTAAACATTAAAGTTTTTTGTTATACTCTTTAAGACAATGTTTTAATGCACTAATTAGAAAGCTATAACCCGCATGCCAAAAACTTGATGGAGTCCTCCTCATTAGCCCTCAAGCCCAAGTCTGGGAACCTCCACAACCACAAGGGCAGCAAGAGACTTGAGAGGAACCGAAATGAGGAGAGCAATGACGTGACCACCATAAAATGACTACTGCAGAGAAACCCAAATTGTCACAAGAACATAAGTTAAAACAACAACAACAACAACTAATGCACATAAACTTAAAATGGAAAGAACCTTAAAATTTAAGTCAAAGTTACTTAAAAGCTGAAGCAACAGTGTTAAAATAGCATGATGCTGACACGGTACTGACCAATAGAGCAGAGCCAGAAACAACCCCATGCCCATAAGTAGACACTAACTTAGGACTGCAGAGGGACCACAAAGCACAAAGGACACTTCTGTCCATTAGGTTCTGAGACTACTGGACATCCACGTGGAAAAACTAGACATGATTCCCACTTTACCCCACACCCAGAAACCAATTCCAAACAGATTACAAGTCTACATGTAAAAGGAATAGCCACTAAACTACTAGACAATAGTAGAGAAGAACAGTTTCACAATTTCAATGTAAAGAAAGACCTTTCAATCAGAAATGCTAACCATAAGGAAACGTCTGAAAATTCGGTCACTTTGAAAATAACAAATTTTATGCATTAAAGGTCACCTTCCCACAAAAGACAATAGAATGTTTCCTGCATGTGCACCTGACAAACAGCTCTTATCCAAAAAATATATAAAGAGCTCCTACAAATCAATATCAAAAAGACAAACCATCCAATACACAAAGGGACACGAGGCAGTACGTGGATGAAAAGTTATCAGCTTCTTTAACAATTAAGCAAATGCAAACAAAAATCAAAATATGATTATGAGGTATCAGGGAGGATCTACAACAAAGGCAGCTAATACATTCTAATAGGAGTGTGAACCAATACACTAAGTCTGGCACTATCTACTCAGATCAAACATACACATATCCTACAACCTGGCATTTCTGGGGACACATCCAAAAGAAATGCAAGCTCAAATGCACCAGGACACAAGTACAAGACTGTGTACTGCAGCAGTGTATGTAGAGGCCTGCACTGGTAGTATGACACTGTGATGTTGATGTGGAATACTATACAGCAGTGACAATACACAGATAACCTGAACGAGTCTCAAAAATAATGATGAGAAGAAAACACATTATATACTTACATAAATTTCCAAAAACATTAAACTACAAGGTTTAGGAATGAATACTTAGATGACAAGACTATAACAAAAGTAAGGACATTATTGTCATGGAAGTCTGGAGAATGGTGGGGGCTGTGGCACTGTGACTGGGAGAGGCTGACCCAAGAGTGTTCTAGGTGAAGGGGCACACATGTGTGTTCTCTATGATAAGTGAATTGCACATTTTCACTTTGTGGACTTTTAGGTGTTATGTTAATTTCACAATAAATAAAGTTTTCAAAGCCAGTTATGTTCAAATTATGGGACTTTAGAAAGTGGAAGGTTGGTTAGCTGACCTTGTTGCAGGACTGGTCTCTCTCAGATGGCACCAGCCCCAGCAAGGAATGGTGGCCCCATTACCCTATGTGATCCTGTTGAGAACTGTAGCTTTGCAGACATAAGCGGGTAGCAGTTCAAGGCTTCCCAACATTTGGAGTGAACATAACCTATGCATAAGCCACTGTAATTGTGGAACAGAATGAAAAACAAAAACCTTGATAAATTAAAGGTAAACACATAACCCTAAAATCTGGGAGGTAAAGAGGGGCTGAACAGAACAGTTAAGAGCCCTGGCTGGGTAGATCAGTTGATAGAGTTGTCCTAATACACCCGGGTGGTGGGTTCAACCTTGGTCAGAGCATATACAAGAATTAACCAATGAATGTATAAATAAGTGGAACAACAAATCAATGTCTCTCTTCCTCTCCCCCCCCCCACTTGCTCTCTCTCCAAAATAAATAATAAATATAAAACATAGGAGGAGGACTTCCAGCCAAGATGGAGGCATAGGTGGACACACTGTGCCTCCTCTCACAACCAAAATTAAGGACAACAAATATTTAGAAACAAGAAATCAACTAGAACTGATAGAAAATTGAACTGTACGGAAGTCCAACAACCATTCATCCAGACAGGTAAGAGGGGTGGAGTCGCAGCAGGAAAAAGTGGAGGTGCAGACCCGGGAACGCAGGCAGCAGCAGCTGGCAGTTCCCAGGTGCCCAGGTGGCAGCTGGCGAACCCCGGGCACGGGGTGGCAACTGTGCAGACCCAGTGAGGCTGCGCAGGGCAGCTGGCTGACTAGGTGGTCCCACATTCACGTGTGCAGACGGTCCATGCGAGGGGGAAGTGGCAGAAGGGACTGGAATCCAAGAGAGAGAGAGGAGGAAGCACCATTGTTCCTTCTCGGACCCCGCCTCCACATACAGCGTCACAACTCAGCGACTGGGCTGCCCCGCACCCAGGAACACCTAAGGCTCCACCCCTCACTACCTAACAGCCCCGACCAGACCAAAACCAAACCAAACAAACAAACAAACAAAAAAAAAACCACCAAAAATGGCTCAAACTGAAGAACAAATGAAAGTCCCAGAGCCAATTCCTCTAAGCCGTGAAGAGAGAGCCAACCTATAAGATGCACAGTTCAAAGCCCTGGTTATCAGGATGCTCACAGAATTGGCTGATTTTGCTCACAAATTAGATGAAAAAATGCAGGCTACAATACGTGAAATGAAGGAAGACGCATGGGGAACCAATAGAGATGAGAGGAAAACTGGGACTCAAATCAATGGAGTGGACCAGAAGGAAGAAACAAACAACCAAACAGAAAACAAGGAAGAAACAAGAATTCAGAAAAATGAGGAGAGGCTTAGTAACCTCCGGGATATCTTTCAACGTCCCAACATCTGAATTATAGGGGTACCAGAAGGGGAAGAGGAAGAGCAACAAGTGGAAAAGTTATTGAACAAATAATAAAGGAGAACTTCCCCAATCTGGCAAAGGAAATAGACTTCCAGGAAGTCCAGGAAACTCAGAGAGTCCCAAAGAAGTTGGACCCAAGGAGGAACACACCAAGGCACATCATAATTACATTACCCAAGATTCAAATGAAGGAGAGCATTCTAGAAGCAGTAAGGGATAAAGGGACAGTCACCTACAAAGGAGTTCCCATCAGACTGTCAGCTGATTTCTCAGAAGAGACCTTCCAGGCAAGAAGGGGCTGGAAAGAAATATTCGAAGTGTTGAAAAGAAGGGACCTCCATCCAAAATTGCTCCATCCAGCAAAGCTGTCATTTAGAGTGGAAGGGAAGGTAAAGTGCTTCTGAGATAAGGTCAAGTTAAAGGAGTTCATCATCACCAAGCCCTGATTATATGAAATGTTAAAGGGACTTCTCTACGAAAAAGAAGATAAAAAGATGACAGTGAAATGACAGCAAACTCACAGCTATTAAGAACCACACCTAAAACAAAAGCAAACTAAGCAACCAACTAGAACAGGAACAGAACCACAGAAGTAGAGATCATATGGAGGGTTAGCAACAGGGGTGTGGGAGGAGGAGAGAGGGGGAAAAGGTACAGAGAATAAGTAGCATAGACAGTGGGTAGAAAATAGACAGGGGGAGGGCAAGAATAGTGTGGGAAATGTAGAAGCTAAAGAACTTATGACACATGGACATGAACTAAAGGAGGGGGTATGTGGGTGAAAGGGGGTGTGCAGGGTGGAGGGGAATGATGGGGAGAAATGGGACAACTGTAGTAGCATCATCAACAAAATATATTAAAAAAAATCTGATTATACCTAGTAAAAAAAATTAAAAAAAAAAAAACAAAACAAAACAGAAAGAACTAAGATACAGACAGACTAAATGTGATGAAAGACAGAGAAGTGTAGACATACTCCTGAAAGGCACATAACCAAGTAACTAAAAATAGTAATGGCCATGAAGCACTGAATGAAGGAGGGGTGAGTCCAAGATATCTTCTAAGGCTGATCCATACAGAAATAAACTGACAGAGGTGACCAGGAGGAGACAAAAACACAAGTGGAGAGAAAGATCAGAAAGAGAACCTAGGCACACTCGTGCATGTCTGCTGGAATTGCAAAAGAGGACAGCACTCACGGAAGGGGCTGTGGAGTATCCTGAAGTATCATGTACACTTCACCCTGTAACCCAGCTATCCCACTGTTAGATCTGCCTCCAAGATGTACAAACAAGGACAAGAAAAGGCTGACACAGGGCAATTTACTACAACACTACCTAGAGAGATCTTGGGACACAAAGCCCACCCACCAGGTGGCTGCTCAGGTCATGTGGCATATCTACGCTGTGGAGCAGAAAAAAGGGGAATGATCTGTTACTGTGGTGTGGCTGCCACATTATCATCAAGTAAACAAGGCAATTAGAGAGGTAGGTACAGCTACGCTTATGATGACAAATACTAAATATGCAAGGTCAGCTCAACATTCACAAAATCAATCAATGCAATCTACCATATTAACAGGCTAAAGAAAAATTGCATAATCATAACAAATGATGCAGAAGAAGTAGTATTTAACAAAATTCCACACTCATGATAAAAAAATCTCAGCACAACAGGCGCATATGGAAATATCCTCAATATAGCCAACATTCTTAACAGTAAAAAAAAAAAACCAAAAACCCTGAATGTTTTCTTCCCAGGATTGGGAACAAAGCAATGATGTCCCTTCCAGCACTGCTAAATAGGTACAGCACTGGAAGTATTGGCCAGAGTAATAAGGCAAGAAGAGGAAATGAAAAGTATGTAGATTAGGAAGAAAGAAAACAATAAAACTTTCTACAGTGTTTCCATAGTATCCACCAGGGAACTGTTTCCAGAACATCTCCCATCACCAATGTATACTGTATACCAAAATCCATGAATGCTCAAGTTTGCTATATAAAATGGCATACAGTATTTGCATACAACCTACCCCCATCCTCCTATATATCTTTAAATTACTTACATTACACTAATACAAAGCAAATGTTATATAAATAGTAATTATAACATACTGCTTAGGGAATGAGAAGGAAAACCAAGTCTGTACATGCTTAGTACAGATGCAGCAACTATGATAGACCTAACTACATAGTGTACTTCAGAAACAATATAACTTTTTTCAAATATATTTTAATTCATGATTAACTGAATCTGCAGATGAGGAACTGGCAGATACAGAGAACTGATGACAGTATTTAATAATGACATGATGGTCTATCTGTAAAATTACAAGGAATCTACCAAAAACTTCTAGAAATAATGAGTTCAGCAAGGTTGCAGATACCAGTTCAGTACACAAAAATCTACTGTATTACTCTAAATAAAAATGAAATGCTTAGATATAAATCTAAGAAAACCTATAAAAATTTTAGAAAAATAAAACACAGGAGAAAATCTTCAAAACCTAAAGCTAGGTAAAGAGTTCTCAGACATGACCCTGGCTGGTGTAGCTTCAAAGGACTGAGCATGGGTCTGTAAACCAAAGGGTCACCAGTTCAATTCCCACAAGGGGGTGTGCAAGAGGCAACCACACATTGGTGTTTCTCTCTCTCTTTTTCCCTTCCCCTTTCTCTAAAAATAAATAGAACCTTAAAACAAAAAACAAAAAAGTATGTCATAAAAAATTTTTCTTACAAGTGACACCAAAAGTGCAATGCAGAAAGGAAAAAAAATAATAATATCTCGATGAAATTTAAAACTTTTGGTCTGAGAAAGACCTAGTTTACAGGCTAAAAAGACAAGCTGCAATTGGGCAGAAAATATCTGCAAATCACAAGTCAGACAAAGACTTGTATGCAGACTAAAACAATCAGAATAACAGTAAACAAACAATCCAACCAGAAATGGACAAAGACATGAACAGACACTTCACCAAAAAGTCATATATGAGAACTGTTATATAAATGCAGAACAACTGCTAAGATGTTGCCAAAACAAGGGTCAATCCCAGAATCATTTTGGCATGTTGAACAGCCACTTTTTCAAAAAGTAAAATAACACACGACAAAAAATATCAGGGGCCACCACATACACCATCTCATGAAGAAAGTTATTTGATGAATATGTCTCATGTATGTGTGTACTGTGTTGAGGACAGAAGTAGTTTCTTCTCACAATGAGAAGCTGTCAGGACATTTCAGAAACACTGTCCTAACTGGTTAAGGATCCTGTGTTTGGGGTCATTCATCTTAAGTTGCTCTATCTATAAATATGTAAATGAACCTTTCTCATATTAAAAGCTCAATCAATGATGGATCCTTCACTACCCATCTGTCTCTCAAGTTGGGATGGGTAGAGCTGAGGGCAGAGATCCCTGAATCTGATGTTTTAATGTCTTGAAAAACACTTTGTTATCTGGTGCTCTCAGTGAGCACACCGTAGCTTCCACAGAATGTGCTCTTGTCCTCCTCTGAGGACCCATTCTCCTCTCATAACTTTGCTCCTCCAAACAGCGAGGTCCTGCCACTTCCGACCGCAGGCTGGCAAAGAGCCACAGCTGATGGAAAGTGAGAAGACGAGCCACCCAGCTGGGCGCTCAGCAAACTATGGGATCCCTGGGAGAAATGGCCAGGATGAGCAGTCCAAGACCTGGGAGCAAAGACTGGTGGGCACTAGGCTCTGCCCATGCTCCACTGAAGCTGCCATCCTAGACACCCCCAAATGACATGCATACACAGATCACCAAAGCCACTGACTTATGCAAAATCTGCGAACAGCCAAGTGGCCCTCAGCAGGAAAGCAGATGAATCACAGTGGCACCATGAAAGCACACTGTGGACAGGTTTCCCAGGGTGCTGGAAGTGTATACGAGAGAGGGGGTGGGAGGGCACAATTCCCTGTCTTCATTTGGGTTGCACCGGTGAGGTGTGTGTAACATGCAACCCATCCTCATGCACAGGGAAGGGGGCTGTCATTTCCTGTACCACCACTGATGCATGAGACCTTTGCATTGAGGGGACTCTGCCACTCTTGAACTTCAGATAAAACTGGCTCTCCCACCACGACCCTGCACCCAATACTTGACATAATGGCCTCCTCACTGCACTACCTGCCAAACCACCCCTCTGAAAGCTCTGTGCCACCTCAGTACCCTGAGACAGGACACCAGGTAACATCATCTTGCTGTACAGCTGTTTGTGAAGCCCCTCATACATACAGACTGAGGGGTGAGATGACCCTCCACATAAATCTTAGCTGTGGGCCTACAGAGCAGGAGCAAGTCTCCACTGATAGTGAGTCCTTGGAGCTGCTGTTCTCATATTTGTTTTGTAATTTCATCCAAAAAGCATTTGAGTTTCCTCTAAGCCCATGCTCCTAGAGGGTGATAAACAGACATGCAGCAGCTTGGTGGCAGGACACTACCATGGGACATGCTTCAATCTGCCTGATGACTCTCAGGTAGATCTTTTATTCAAGCCTCTAAATTAAGAAGTGATGGTCAACATCACAGGAAATCAATTTAGAAAAATTTCCTGCCAGGTGGTTTGAAAAAGCTGTAACTATTACTTTACTGATAGGTTTTCAGCCATGTGACCACACAGACAGGAGATCTGGAGGCTCACAACCACTGTCCTCAGGGGTGGTAAAAGCCCAGGGCCAAGGCAAAAGCAAGAGTTTATTTTGTTCACTACCTTCACCAGAGCCTGAAGTGGCCTGGCTGGGACAGGTACTCAAGGAACATTTGTTGAGTCCTGGGGCCAGAGGCTCTGTTGGTTATAGCATCACCCAATACACCAAAGTTGCAGGTACGATCCCCAGTCAGAGCACATACAAGAATCCAACAATGAATGCATAATTGTTACAACAAATTGAGTCTCTGTCTCTCTCTCTAAAATCAATACATCTTTTGTTTTTAAAGAAACATTTGCTGAATAAAGACACACAAGAGGATCCAGCACACACACCCTTAAAGACTGGATCTCCAGGCCCCTGAATGGAAAACTCACACATTCCTACAAGGTTCAGATAATAATTACCAACTCTGCAACAATGATGGGAACCAAGAATTTCCATAAGACATGAGGTACCTTATTTACAAGAGATGCCTTCCAAGGAAGGGGGAAGTGAAGCCACCTGCTCAAGCAGGTCCTCCTAGTGGGCATAACTGACATGTTCCTGAGATTCATCCCACTCTGCACAACTATCAGCACTCCTGTGCCACTCCCAGGATGGTATGAGTCTATGGCTGGACAAATCAAAGGAGGGATGATAAAAGGGTTTCATGCAAGTGTAACATTTTAGATATAAAGAAACACCTTCCCATTAGAAAACAACCGCAAATTCAAATGTCAAAATGAATGACACAGGGTGAAGACTTAAGCACAGCACTTCCATTAAACGTTACAAGGACACATAACTAGTAGCTCAGATTCCTTATCACATATGATCAGACACAGCAAGTGCTCATTATTTTTAATTCTGTTGAACAATAACAATGAAGATAATGTGTATGTCACCTCACCCTTTTGCCTTGGCCCAGTCTGCAGGCACAGTCAGCTCTGAACACATGGGCATTTCAGGAAACCAGGATTCTGAGTGTCCTGCTTTGCAGCCCCAAGATCCATGGTAGCATTCCTGCCTCACCACCTCACCCATGTTGTCATCCTCCATTTATAAGCCCACATTCCTGCACCAACCTCTTGGCAGAAATGAGCAAGCAGTTACGGTACATATTTACATGATACTGAAAAGTGATCTACAGTAAGGCTGCCCCATGCATGTCCTCATCAACAGCACATGGGGCACCCAATCCGCACCCCCACCCTTGCCAAAACTGCTTTGAAAAACTTAACGTCAACCTACTGGGCCCGTATAATCTTACTGGTGTGAGTGGCTGCCTGTTCATATGCATGCCTTCCTGTTTGACCACCTGTACCCCCATTAGTCATCTGTTCTGCATGATGGCTATGCTCCCTTGTGTGCAGACATAGTGGTTCCAATTGGCATGCATTTCTTCATTTTAGTAGTTATATAAAAATATATTAGAAAGAAATTATAGCTCAGCTTTTGACCCATACTAGGAGAGTAGGGTGTCCCAGTGTGTAACACTAGCCAGAGTAGAACTTGAATTACCGGAGCCAAAGTAATGACATCCTCTTCCCTTTGCTCTCAGACCACCAACTAAGCTTGGACCTGTGCTCCACCCTGTGTCTAGTCCCAGCCTGCAAGGCACACCTGCTGAGTGTGAGGTTCCTGCCCTCCCAAGCTCACTGTTGCCTGTGGAACACACTGAATAAAGCCACCAGTGACCTCCATTACCATGCTGAGACATGTCTAGCTGCCAGGACACACACTGTGGGGGATGCCCCCAGATGCATCCTCTGCTGGGTGGGGTGGGCACATCTGTAGCCCTACAACAATATACTGCTCCATGAAGCCCTGAACATCCATCTGTCCATGCCAAGTACCACTGAGGTACTCACCTTGTCCATGTGCTGCTCTGACTGGCTGTACCTGCATGACACTCCCTCAGTGCGGCATGGCAACGTCCCCCAGGATGAAACCAAAAAACAGGACAGCCATCTGTTTACTACGAAGGGTACTGACAAATGCTAGCTTGCAGTCAGTTTGAAAAAGGCATGTCTGTACAGGAAATGCTGTATTCACAATTCTGTTTTAGTTTTCTAAAACAGAAGACCTTTTGCAAAAAAAAAGGATTAAAAAAACAACAGTAAACTACCATCTTTGCTTTCCTTATGGTTAGATAATCAACAGGGTACAAAAATAGTTTCCCTCTTTTTAATAGAGTTTATTTATTTTTAGAGAGAGGGGAAAGGAGGGAAAAAGAGAGGGAGAGAAACATCAGTGTGCAAGAGAAACATTGGATTGCCTCTCTCATATCCCCAGTTGGGGACCTGGCTCACAACCCAGGTATGTGCCCTGACCAGGAAATGAACTGGCAACCTTTTGGTCCACAGGGTGGTGCTCAACCCACTGAGCCACACCAGCCAGGGCAGTTTCCCTCTTTTAACTACAAGATTTGCCAAGTGGATTCTTGGAGCAAAACAAGCCTAACCAGTAACAACTAAGTCATACAGAAATATACCATAATGAAGCCACCTCCTCCCTTCAAAGTCACTATCAACTGGCCTATGCCCAAGAGTCTCATCAGACTCAATAACCTAAAAACCTGGAAGAGATCCAGCGTCCACTATTGGTTCTTGATGCTTAACCTTTGAACTCAACCAGAAGGACATTCTAGGTAATTGTTCACAGACATGATGCACAATTCAACATTCTCCCCACCATCCCCCATATTCTTTTAACTGTATGTTAAACACCAGAACTAAATAACTTTAGACAAAATATCCCAGTCTAAAGACTTGTCTGTGATGATAGCCAACAACATTTCCTTCATTGTTCCTACGGTTAGAAGAGGATAAAATTGAGCCTGCTTTTGTGAAAACAGGAGGTGCAGGTTCAGAAGTGGGGGTGGCTGACAATGCTGTGGCACTTTCAGGATTGTCCTGCACCACCTCACCAGAATGGAGCCTGGCATGAGCCTGGCTGAACATTTAGGGCAAAGAGGCTGACAATCTAAAGAGCCATAGAGAATGCTCACAGAGGCCACAGCCTGCTCTCTCCCAGCTGCCAACAGCATGGCAAGTGGGAGTGGCTATGTTGAGCAGGTGTGTGTAAAGTCCTGCAATGCAACAGGCATTTCCTGTTTCCTTAGGAACACCTCAAGCAAATCTGCATCCCAGCCTTTTTTCTAGGACGCTGGCATCATCAGCTCAGGACACAACAAAGGCACTGACCACAGCCTGATGTAACAAAAACCTCAATGCTCACCTTTGCAAAACCAAGTAAGATTTCTCCTAGGTGGACAGCAAAGTGTCTGGAGAAAGTTATTTTTTTTATTAAGAGGGCATTAATTGAGAGAATATATTTAAAATACATTTGCCCAAATACTCTATTTCCTTTGGAAGGAAGCAAAGCAGCTTTATTTATAACAGCCATAATAAAGTGCAAACACTCCAAGTGTCCATCAACATATCAATGGATAAGCAAACTATGCAGTGATCATACCATGGGAGACAACTCCGCAATAAGAATGAACTATTGTACATACATCAGAATGGATGAATCCCAGGGGGAAATGCTGAAGGAAAGTCCACACATCGATGGGAGCACACACTTTGCACAGTGCAATTCTGCTTAGGTGAAGGCCCAGACAGGCAATACTACACCACAGTGACAAACACTCAACAGGGAAGGAGGGCTGCCTATAAAGGAGTTCACAGAAATGGTATGTATCTTGAAGGAAGTGGGAGTCACAGATGGGTGTATACACTTACATTCAAAGTGTACACTTAAAACCTGTGCATTTTATTCATGTTTAAATTACGTCTAAATTTAAAAAGAGAAAAAATTAGAAAATACACATATACCTTGAGAAAGCATCAGTAGAGCTGAATGGTAGTTCCATCCCAAAAGATATACGTGATCTATCCAGAAAAAGTCCAGCCATTATTAATATAACGGAAATAGGCTGTGCTACATCAATGTAACCTGGCAGCCAAGGAGAGTGGACTGGGATGTACATGTGTGAACAATGATGACTTCGCTGTACTAGTCAGTGGGGGTGGTAGACACCGCTGAGTGAGCATGTCTACTGTATATCCACTGCATTCAAAACGACTGAGCGTCACCCTGGCTGGTGTGGCTCAGTGGATTGAGCACTGTCCTATGAACCAAAGGGTCACCTGGTTCAA
The DNA here is from genome assembly GCA_039655065.1 of Glossophaga mutica. Classification (NCBI taxonomy): domain Eukaryota; kingdom Metazoa; phylum Chordata; class Mammalia; order Chiroptera; family Phyllostomidae; genus Glossophaga; species Glossophaga mutica. The sequence goes on from CM077315.1 coordinate 32,147,912, forward strand.
TTCCCAGTCATGCCTGGGTTGCAAACTAGGTCCCCAGTAGTGGGTACATGAGAGGCAACCATACATTGATGTTTCTCTCTCTCCCTCCCTTCCCCTCTCACTAAAAATAAATAAAATCTTTAAAAAAAAATTACTGAGTGATTAGAGCAATGAATCTGCATCAAATTTTGTGTTAAGCGTGGACATTCCTCCACAGAAACTATTCAGATGATTCAGAAGGTTGCAGCTATGGGCAACTGGTGATTGGCAGCTCTATCAAGATAACATGCCTGCTAATGCATCACATCTCGTGCAGAGTTTTTTTGGCAAAACATCAAATCACACAGGTGACTCAGCTCCCCTACAGCCCAGATTTGGCACCCTGCAACTTCTGGCTTACCCCAAAACTAAAATCACCTTTGAAAGGGAAGAGATTTCAGACTGTCCATGAGATTCAGGAAAATACTATGGGACAGTTGATGGGAGACTGGGAGAAAGGTGTGAGGTCCCAAGGTGCCTACTTTAAAGCGAACTAAGGCATCATTGCCCTATGTACAATGCTTCTTGTATCTTCTTCAATAAATGTCTCTATTTTTCTTATTACATGGCTGGATACCTTCTGGAAAGACCTTGTATGTCTAAGAATTTCCTTAAAGGTTTACAACTACAAGCAGAACTGAAAGAAACTAACTGTAAATGCTTTTAACAATCTAATGAAGTTTTACACTCTGTAGTCATTCATAGACATGCCCTCTTTTACATCTGATTAGTGCCTATGTCCTATATTGTAAAATTATCTAGAGAGAATGGCTGGAAAAGGGAAAAAGGTACTCTGCATGTAAGAGACTTTTGTGGAACAAGAGTACATGCTACAAGAAAAGAATTCATCATCAACTACTTTTATTTAAATACAGACTATAAACTCAAGTGATAATATGTGGCTCTCCTGGGCAAACTCTCCTTTGTCCTGAGGACAAAGTTTAAGGACACCTGAGCCGAGATGAGAGGACAATGGTCCAGGTAAGCTCTGAGACTCCATAATTCACACGAGATAGTATTTACCTGATTTTTAGGGAGTCCATGGCCCCAAAAAGGTGTAGACAGTTGTTTTATTTTTCCTGAAAGTATACAGCAATGCGGCAAGTGAATATTATATAGCACCCAAATGAAGCACTAGAACACTTTACTTTCAAAATCCAAACTTCCGAACAGACTAAAAATTTACCAACAAACCCAGAGGAATAATATAAATGACTTTAGACTTCCTTAACCCAGAAAAATATCATAAATCATAATCCAAGTCGCATGACTAATATTATTTATATGCAACACTGTAAAGTTGTTAAAAACTGAGATTTATACTGAGGAACACCTAAAGCCTAAGTCCATAGTTCTGTTTCTTTTCTCTTTTTCTCTTTAAAGATTTTATTTATTTATTTTTAGAGGAAGGGGAAGGGAGGGAGAAGGAGAGGAAGAGAAACACTGATGTGAGAGAGAAACATCGAGATCAGTTGTCTCTCTGTAGGTGCCCTAATCTGGGACCAAACTTGCAATTTAGGCATGTGCCCCAAATGGTAATCAAACCAGTGACCTCTCATTTGCAAAACAATGTCCAACCAACTGAGTCACCAGTCAAGGCCACAGTTCTGTTTCTAAAGAGAATGAGACAAGTAAGAGCAACTAAAAACAATGAAGTTTTGCTGCAACCATGACATGGAAAAAAGACAAGATAACAATGCTGTCATTCTGTTTCTCTCCGTACTAAACGCTCACAGGATTTTTCTTTTTAAGTTATTAGGTAAAGTAATCAGGCAACTGAGCTAAAAGGGAGCAGACAATGTAAACTGAAACAGGGCAACCTGCAGATTACTCCAGTATACACCCATAATATCCTCTTATGAAGAGAACCCACCAAGCATTCCCCACCTTCCAGAAGGATGTGTGGGTGGTGAGACTGAGGCACATCACCTTAGCAACAGCTCCTAACATATGTACAGTGACACCAACTGATTTCTAAAAGCTGTAAATAGTGGATAATGGCATCAAAAATACCAATTAAAGCAAGGACCACCCCCCATACCCCACCTACACCTTAAATCCCACTGATAACAGCTGAGAGCAAATCCATGTATGCAAATGTGCTTTTAATCCTCTGGATATACCACCCTGCATAATTATGTACCAACAGAGAGCAGAGTAAGGCCCTTGGATTAATTATCTTCTGCAAACTCTTTTATGGACACGAAGTGGCCACAAGACAGCAGAGTGGGCGGTACATGACAATGAGCCTAAAGAACCTGCAGTCCTCCACCAGGATCTCTGGACCATTGCTGAACCAGTCAGAGATGGCTGGGTCCATTCCCTTTCTCTCCACATGGTCACCTGATCCCTTCTCAGGCCCACCTACTCCAAGGTTCCTGTGACTTAGCACCTGGTTTCAAAGTCCTGAGCACTGCTGACAGATCAGTTCCACAAAACAGGAAGTCACAGCAGAAGAGAAAATGGTGTGGAGGGCCTGTGGCCTGGGGAAAGCAGCCCCTCAGAGAGGGTTCCGGCCAGACCACACATTCCTAGTAAGCAAAACACAGTCCAAGAAGATACTGGTATGAGAACATATTTCCATCTTGGTTGAATGGCACAGTCCATTTTACCTTGGAGGAAGAAAATGTGGAATTCCCTGGAGATTGTGATATCTGGAACAAAATCATTTGGTCTAGGATAAACCAGTAGTAGAGTAGTACAGTATAAGTACAGTATAGTACAGTATAGTACTAGTGTAGCATAAAGAGGTGTATTCTGGACCAGACTTGCAAAGCAATGGCCCAACATGAACTAAATAGAAAGGGGTGAAGGAATGACTGAACAGAAGAGAAACTGACATTTTTATAGTAACTCGCAGCTACCGTCCCATTAAGGATCATAAATATCCATTCACTATCTTCAATCTTCTTCCAGCATGTGATGTGAAGAAAAACATGCCTTTTCCTTCTTTCCTATCTACAATATTTTTTTTAAAGCATTATACAGAAAACTGGGCAAATTAAATCCCCAAGCTTGAGCTGGCATTTTTAAGGGAAAAAAAAAAAAAAACCTTGATATTTCGTGTTGTAAAAAATCTATTTATGGGCCCCTACAGGTATAGTTCTCAGTACAGTCATGATTAAAATTAAACACTAAAAAAATCCAAGGAAATACACAATTGCATGTTAAAACTAAGATGTAAAAAATGTTCTGAGAGGCTATGGCCGGGTAGCTTAGTTGATTAAAACATCATCCTGATCTCAAGGTCACAGGTTCGATTCCTGGTCAGTGCACACATAAGCATCAACCAATGAATGCATAAATAAGTGGAACAACAAATTGACATTTCTCCCTCTCTTAAAAAAAATCAATAAAAATTAATTTTAAAAATGCTGAGAAATTGTTTCTATGGAATATAGTAGCCCGCCCCCCCATCAGAGGTTTTGCTTTCTGCAGTTGACCCATGGTCAACCACAGTCCAAAACTATTATAATGAAAATTCCAGAAACAAACAATTCATAAGTTTTAAATTGTGTACTGTTATTAGTAGCATGATGAAATCTCACACTGTGCTGCCAGGGACATGAACTACCCCCTTAGCCACTCAGCAACCAGGCTGGTGATCAGATCAACAGCCAAGGTACTGCAGTGCTTGTGTTCAAGTAACCCTTACACTACTTAATAATGGTCCCAAAGACCAAGAGTAGTGATGCTGGCAATTTGAATATGCCAGAGAGAAACCATAGTGTATTTCCTTTAAGACATGAATACGCTACAAAGTATATTTTGAGAGACCACATCCATGTAACTTTTACTACAGTACATTGTTACAACCATTCTATTTTATTATTAGTTACTGTTGTTAACTTCTTACTGTGCCTATTTTATAAATTAAACTTTATCATAGGTATGTATATATAGGGAAAAACAGTATAGATAGGGTTCGGTACTATCCACAGTTTCAGTCATCCACTGAAGGACTTGGAAGATAACCTCTGTGGACAGGGGTGTCTACTGTAATCAAACCTATCTACTCAGAGTGTCTTTCTGCAGTGATTTCTTCCCAAATGGCAAAGGAGTGGAAGAAAGGAAAGAGGTGAAAGAAGAGAAGTCCTACATCATGTTTCCTGAAAAAAATACCATTTAAATACTTTATAATTCTGAACCCAGGATGCAAAACCAATAAAAATTATATATTCATCTTTGTTGGCAAATCTAAATGTATTTTGTTTAAGCAGTATCTAACTTCCTGAACAGATACAAATCAACATTTATAAACTCCAACACTTAAATTTTTTCATCTGTGTAATTCTTCCCAAGTAAAATAAACTTAGATTTGTCATTTTACATGTCATTAACTTTCTTAAAATCAGAGTACAGCCCTGACCAGGGTGGATCAGTTGGTTAGGCATCTTCCCGCAAAATGGTTCAATCCCCAGCGGGGGACGCATGCCTGGGTTGCGGGTTCAGTACCCAGTCAGAGTGTATGCTAGAGATGACTGATCAATGTTTCTCTCTCACACTGATGTTTCTCTCCCTTTTTCTCCCTCCTTTCCCCTCTCTCTAAAAATAAATGTATTTTTAAAATCTTAAAAAAAAAAAAAAAAATCGCCCTGACTGATGTGGCTCAGTGGATTGAGCACTGACCTGAGAACAGAACGGCTGCTGGTTTGATTCCCAGTCAGAGTACATGCCTGGGTTACAGGCCAGGTCCCCAGTTGGGGGTGTGCAGGAGGCAACCAATCGATATATTTCTCACACACTGAAGTTTCTCTCCCTCTCTTTCTCCCTTCCTTCCCCGCTCTCTAAAAAAAGCAAATCAACAAAAAAATAAAAATTAAAAAACCAAAGGGCACCGGTATTCCTATGCATGCGGGCATGGGGCAGGATGCACTGACAGTGCAGAGAGAGGGGTACATACATACCAGTGCCTCATCTTGGATTGACCATCTTGCTAGAGAATGAATCTGGTTCAGAATTTCACTCCAGTGAGAAAACACAAAGTAGCAAGGAGTCTGACTATCATCAACTGCTGCCTGATGAGAAGCATTTTAGTACCTTCACAGAGGAAAAAGTATGAGGTTCATTCCCAAAGATTTACTGTTCATGTTTTTCAAGGAAGTGCCTCAAACTCTGAGAAAGGAATCAAAGTACAGTGAAATGCCAAGCCACACTTCCCTCCATCCCTCCTCATATGTTTTCTCTGTCCAATGTACTGTTTTGCTAAGTAGGACTCTCTTCCTTGAGTAGAGGGAATCTGAAGGCACCTTGGAAACTATGGATTACAGGGCTGTTTCAGATCTGGGGAATCTGCCAGTCAGATGTGGCTATGGACATGAACACATGTATCAAACAACTCCACCACTCACTGGCTGCAATCGTTGAGCAAGCGATTTTATTTGTGCCTTGGTCCTCTAGTCTGTAAACTGGGAATAACCACTGTTCTAGTGGGCCATCTGGAGCATAGGCCAGTGCTTGGTACACATTGGCAACTATAATTACTGACAGTATCCCACCCCCTTCAGTCAGGGACTGTGGTTTAACAATCCATTTCAAATTACATTTGTATGGTACTTTACTTTCATATGTTATTTTATTTAAAGCTTCTAAACAGCCTCAGCTGAACAGATGGGATTATTTCCACATTACATATGAAGGCAAGAGTTGAGCCAATCCAAAGACACAGCCTCCCTGGGAGAGCCAGGCAGAGCCTCCAACTGGGTACCATCTCTTGGGCCACAGCAGGGTCAGTAAGCTCCAAGTTAAACTAACTGACAGATTTTATCCTCTTGGGGATAAAATGATCCAATCTTCCAAAATCACGTTCAAATAAAGGAGTTTTGTCCTTCCCTTGTCTAAAAGCTGCCTCAGAGTCTTGAGGATAAACCCTTATTTCTTTACGGTCTCCAAGAATGTGTCAGAGGGAATGCTCCTGAGAGAACACTGAAGGGCTAAGGAGGGTCAGGGATGTAAGAATAAACAGAAACATGAATGAGGGCTCACTGACCTTGGGAGAGCTTGACTGAGGCCTTCACACTGACAGGGAGTTTACAAGTATCAAGGTTAAATATAAAGGCAGGGAAAGATGATTTTTGGTAACAGAACTACTCCTGATAAAGGAAAAAAAAATGAAAAGGACAACAAATATAGAGGTGGGAAACTGAACAATTTTGAAAGTTTTTATCTTGACTGAGTAAACAAACTGCATTTTTGCAGGTTTCATTATGAAGCTCCTTATGGAAAGTATCAGTAAAAGGAATAGTTTGAAAGAAGTAAAAGTCATAGGAAAAATATATAATCAAACAATATAATTACAGTAAGAGTGCACAATGAGCATGAAGAAAAGCAGAGTTGGGAGGTGTTCAGGTGTCTAAAATGCTGCTAGGATCATTCTCTACAACCCCATGCAAAAACTGCTTCAAATCTCACACAGGTGTCAAACTCTGGGGCATCCACCAGGGAAGTAAGGAAAAGGCTGGCTTGCCATACATCGCTCTAACTTCGAAGATGACCATGAAAAGAAAGCATATTAACTTCCAAATTTGTACTTAAAAATCTAAAGAAGGCAAAAAAGGAGAGAAATAAGATGCCAATACAAATAGAAAGCCCAATACAATATGACAGAATTAAATGTTTTATGAAGTACAAAAGTAAAAGGACTATGAAATCCATTAAAAGACAAAGTTTATCAGACTGGAATGGAAAAAGTGATCTACCTATCTCAGAAAAAGGGAGGGATATCTAATAAATAAAAATCTAGAAAGATACAGAGAAAAGGAAATAAAAGTTATGCCAGGTAAATACTGAACAGAAGAGCTGATGTTGCTGCATGAATATTGGATACAGGCTTGAGGCCAAAACACAATATCAGATAAAGTCAGTCACTGTAACATAACAAAAGGTTCCTTTCACTAGAGAGATAAGCTTCAAATATTTATGCACATTAATAGAGTGGTGTGGGGATTCAGAATGAGCCTCCTCAAGAGGTGTCTCACTGGTATGCAGATTATTTTGAGCTAAAGGCAATTTTAGCTTCAGGCTCAAGAGGAAATTCTGTCCCTCCCTTTACCTAGAACAACTTGAATTAGGGGCCTTGCCCATAATAAAAGATTATCAATATGGCAGGGCAAACCTCTATTTACTAAACATCTGTTCTTAATATCATCCTGCAATGAGCTTTTGAAACTTAGCCCTCTTCAAAATGTCTTATATACCTTAATCTATCCATTCTATCTCTGACCTCTCATGCATGTGGGCTCTGACTCTCTCATGTATGTGGGGTTCCCATACATATGTATGTATTAAATTTGGTTACTTTATCTCACTAATATGTCTCACGTCTATTTTATTATTAGACCAGCCTAAAGAACCTTGAGGTTAGAGGAAACTTACCTTCTCTCTCACAACAGCTCAAAGTAAAGAGCAAAAAATTGACAGAAATGGCCTGGCTGGATAGCTCAGTTGGTTGGAGTATATCATTCCATATACCAAAAGGTTGCAGGTGCAATCCACAGCTGCGGTGCATATGGGAAGCAACTAATTGATATTTCACTTTCATATCGATATTTCTCTTTCTGTCTCCCTTCCCCTCTCTCTAAAATAATTTTAAAAACATATTCTCAAATAAGGATTTAAAAAAGAATTAGAACAGGGAAAAAGAGGCACAATCACTGGAGTAAACTTTTTTTTTTTTTTTTTTTTAATTTATCTTTAGAGGGGAAGGGTAGGAGAGAGGGAGAAGGAGAGAAATATCAATGTACGGTTGCCTCTTATGTGTCCCATGCTGGGAACTGGCCTGCAACCCAGGCATGTACCCTGACTGGGAATCGAACCGCGATCCTTTGGTTCACAGGCCCGCGCTCAATCCACTGAGCTACACCAGCCAGGGCTGGAGTAAACTTTAGAATACCTTCTGGTAAATCTTAGGCCAAGGAGATAATCCCCACCGAAAATTAGAATACAAAAGATTTGGGCCTAACAGCAAGCTTGATGCAATCAGCATATGCAAAACATTCCAGCCAATAATGACAAAATGCCTGGTCTTTTCAAGGACACAGAGAACAAACACTCCAAAAAAAAAAAAAAAAAAACACCACCCTGACTATACAAAGACTTACAGACTTTCTAGACTTTATGTATAAAGTCTAAAGAGACCCTTGTTATACCACAATGCAATTTAGATGAGGGAGGGGACAACCATGAACACCTTAAATCTGAGAATTAAGAAATGCACTTCTAAGTATAAGGGTCTGAGGAGAAATGGAGTAGGAATTAAAAATCTTCAGAATTGGGAATGATGAACTGCTACATAGTAAATTGGGAAATCCAGGCAAAAAGGTTCTTAGAGGAAAATCTATCTGCAAAAGGCATCCCAATAAAGATGGTTTAAAAATCAGAATATACCCAAAAGCACAGAAGGAAAACATCATGAAAAATGCAAATAACAAAAAACCCAAATATACAATAGAGGCTAATCAAAGTCAAAGATAAATTTCTATTTTTTAATTATTATTGTTTTTTATCCTTACTCAAAGACATTTTTTCATTGCTTTTAGAGGAGGAGGGAGAGACAGACAGACATTACTTGGCTGCCTCTGACATGTGTCCTAACGAGGGAACGAACCCACAATCTAAGCATGTGCCCTGACCAGGGATCAAATTCGCAAACTTTCAGTCCATGGGACAAAATTCTACCCAACTGACCAACACGGGCCAGGGCTGAATTTTTATTTTAAATAACCCATAAAATCAAGAAGCTAAATGATACCAAACAAGCTAAATGATGTAACAGAAAAGCAATAAGGGAAATGAGAAAGGGAAGGCTTTCAGGTCAGCAGACATCTAGTACTGGATGAAAGAGACCTAAAGGGAGGTAACTGTGTGCAGTGCATGGACCAGACACTAGCTGGGATAAAACACTGGACCACAAAAAGTCTGTCCATGGTGGGGCATCAGGTGAGACAGAAGCTTACTGAAATGGAAAGGTGGCAATCACTGAATCTTTTTAAAGAAGTAAGATTTTATAAAATTAATAAATATATATTATACATATGTGTATCAGTTAATTCTTCAACCAGAGACACTGGTATATATTAAATAGGCAATATACTAAGAAATTTATTGCAAAGAACTGACTTAACAGCAGCAATTTTCAACCTTTTTCATTTCATGGCACACATGAACTAATTACTAGAATTCTGCAGCACACTGAAAAATACATTTTTTGCTGATCTAACAAAAAAAGTAAGTATAGTTTAGATTCATTCACAACAGATGGCTATTGTGTTGGCTGTTGTCATTTTTAAATTTTACAATCTAAGGGAAAAGAGGTCAGTGCACCTGATGAAACAGTCAGGTACTGCATGTTTCAATAATTCTTGAGGCATACCGGTTGAAAATTGTTGGCTTACAGTATTGTGAGAGCTGGTAAGGCAAGCCCGAAATTGACAGAGTAGGCTCTGGGGTAAAGCTCTGCTTGTCTTAAGGTCTTTGAACAGATATGTATCAGGCCAACCACATCACCTGGGATGCTCCACCTTATTCCAATCAATAATCACTGTACACACACCTACAAATTCACAGCAACAACTGGACTACCATCGGAGCCCAACCAGGTCAAGCCATCAAACTGACACGCACACTGTATGTATGCTCACATACATATAACATGTATGTACAAATCAGCCATACATTTATGTGCACGTATGTGTGCATGTGTGCATGCATTGCAAGCAAACACATGCACGTACACACAAAGACCTCTCTCTTCTCCAGGCAGTGAGAATAAGATGGTAAAGTTTTATTTTTCCTTATAACCGTTTCCTAATTTTCCAAAAGGCAGAGTATTGCTTTAGCAATAATGGTTATTTTAAAAAAGAACAAAAGAACCCACCTTATAACTGATATTAGGGAAAGAGTATTCAGTATTTTTTTCACCTTTAAGTACAACGGCAGTCAGCTGTAGGTATTTCTTAAAATGTCCTTTGTCGGACTGAGAAAGTTCCCTTTTTTCCTCAGTTTGCAAAGAGTATTTTTATCATGGTTGAGTGTGGAATTTTGTCAAACACCTTTTTTTTTGCACCTTTTGAGATGATCTCATGGTTTTTCTTTTTATTATGTCAATATAGTATATTACATTGATTTCTGAATGTTAAACCAAATTTGCTTTGAGACAAATCCTACTTGCTCATAATATATTACCCTTTTATACTGCTAAATTCAATTTGGTAAAAAGTTAGGATTTTTACAGCTATATTCATGTGAGTGTTAAGATACAGTTTTGCTTTTTCATCACAGCCTTCTCTAATTACGGTATCAAGGCAATCCTGCTTCACGGAACAAGGTGACGTGTAACCCCTCCTGTGCTGTGGAGGATCCTGTGTATAACTAATATTACCTATGCTTTATGGATGATATAAATCACCAGTGAGACCATCTGGGACTGAAAGTTTCTTTGTGTCAAGAATCTTAATTAAAAATTCAATTTCTTTAATAGATACAAGGCTATTCAGGTGATCTATTTCTTCTACATTGAGCTTTTAGGTAATTTGCATATTTAAGGAATTTGTCTATTTCATCTGAATTGCCAAACTTACTGGCATAAAGTTGTTATCCTTATTCTTTTAAAAGCTATAGAATCATAGTGATGTTCTGCTCTCTCTCACATCTGATATTAAAATTTTATGTCCTCTTTTTTTCTGATTAAATCTGGCTGAAGATTTTCCAATTTCATCCTTTCAGAGAAACAACTTTTGGTTCCACTAACTTTTCTCTATTGTACTTTTTAAAATTTTTATTTTGATAGATGAAAAAAAAACATAGCTCAAAACTCTACTCACATTCACATTTTTTGAAAACTAAGAAAAGATGAAAACTGTCTACCTAATAAAGAGAATCTATTAAAAGTCAATAGGTAACAATTGTGAAAGATTCAAAAAATTTCCCCTAAGACTATAAACAAGACAAGAATTCCCACTGTCGACTTTTATCCAGTACATAGTATTGTACTATGCAGGTCCTACATAGTACAATAAGACATGAAAAAGAAATGGAAAGTATGCAGAATGGGAAGAGCAAAGTAGAACTGTCTTTACTCACATTCAACACAAACATCTATGTAGAAAATTCAATGGAATCTTTAAAAAAAAAAAAACTATTATAAGTGAGTTTAACCAAGTTGCAAGACAGGTCAGTTTTGAAAAATCAACTGTAGATCTAGGCACTACCAACAAACAACAGAAAGTTGAAATTAAAAAAACAACAACAAAACGATTATAACTGCATCCCCAAAATGAATTACTTAAGAATAAAATATGTGCAAGAACTCTCTTAAAAAACATAAAATTCCATTTTGTTAAAACGCCAATTTTCTCCAAACTGTTCTCGATTCAACACAAATTCAATCAAAATTCCAGCTGACTCTTTTTGTAGTAACTAAAGAGGTGATTCTGAAATGTATATGGAAATGAAAAAGGACCTATCATAACCTAAGCACTGCTGAAAAACAACAAAAAGCTATCTGATTTCAAGAAGTAGTATAAAGCTACAATAATCAAAACATTATGATACTGGTATAAAGACTGATAGATCCACACATCTACACTCAAGTCATTTTCTATAAAGATGCTAGAATAAGGACAACAACAACAAAATTTAACCTTACCTTATACAAAAATGATTTGAAAACAGAATATAGAACTGAATACAAGAGCCAAACTACATAACCTCTAATAAACAAACAAACAAACTAACTAACTAACTAACTAACTAAATAAATAAATAAATAAATAAGATGTTTGTCGAATTGGATAAGATAAAGATTTCTTAAGACATGAAAAGCATGAAGTATCTAAGAAAAAATTGTTAGGTTGTATTTCATTAAAACAGAAACCTTTGCTCTTCAAAAGAAACTGTTAATAAAAGGAAAAGACAAATCGCAGACTAGGAGAAAATATTTGTACAACATAAATCTGGTACCTTATTTTAAAATATATAAAATATATAAAGAACTCATTAAGGTATAGAATATATTTCAAAAACTCTTGGTAAGATAACCCAACTTTTTAAGATAAGATGTACAAAAACGACAGATATGAAAGAATGGTATTTCACAAAACGTGATACATAGGTGACAAAAAAAAGTTTTCAAGTATGTGAAAAGATAATCAACATTTGTCATTAGGGAAAAGGAAATTAAACCCACGATGAAATGCCACTAGATATCCACTAGAATGACCAAAATTAAAAGACTGACCATACCAAGTGATGGTGAGAATAACGAGCAACTGGACTCTTGTTCATTGTTGGTGGGAACATGAAATTACTGTACACGGTCACTTTGGAAAACGGTTTCACAGATGCTTAAAAAGTTAAAACATTCTCCTAGTATATGACCCAGAAATCCCAATCATGAGTATTTACCAAAGAAAAGATAAAATATACAGCCACACACTATTTTGTACTCAACTAGTCATAGCAGCTTTACTCATAATAGTTAAAAATTGAAAACTGCAAATGTCTATCACTGTTGATTCTATAAATATATGTATCCAATGGAATACCATGCTAAGTGAAAGAACCAGTCACAAGACTTCATACTGCATGGTTCCATTTATATTAAATACTAGAAAAAGAAAACCTACTGTGACCAAGCATATCAATGGTTTCCTGGGTCCAGAGGGTAGGACAACAGTGTTGATGACGAACGTATACTTTTTGGGCTAAGAGAAATGTTCTAGGTCATGACCGTGGTGGCGAGTACACAGCATTTGGGGAAAATGTAGAGTTGTGATTGTGGTGGTAAGAACATAACTACTGATCTGTTAAAACATCCCATTTTACACTTAAAATTGCTGAATTTCATTTTATTTAAATTATATCTCAATAAATTTCTCAAAGAGAGAAAGTGGAAAGGATATTCTCTTTACGAGGAGTTGTACTGCAGAGGAGAGCCAAGAACTGAGGTGGCAACTGGTGATAAAAGTAGCGTTGGAATTAATATTTAAAAGAAGCCAGGGAGATTTCCAGCCAAGATGCAGGCAAAGGTAGATACACTTTTCTTTCTCGTGTAACCAAAACAAAGACAACAAATTTAAAACCAGAAACAACCAGATCAGGCAGAAAATCAAGCTGTATGGAAGTCTGACAACCAAGGAGGAATTAAAGAAACATTCATCCAGACTGGTAGGAGGGCCGGAGTCGGCAGCCAGGACAGCAACAGAGCAAGACAGCTTGCCTGGCAGACTGCGGCAGGCAAGGCAATGGCTGAAGGGCCTGGTGATCCCATATTTGCATGCACATAAACCTGGAGAAACAACTGGAGGGTGAGACAGACAGAACAACCCAGCGTTCTAGTGTGGGAAAAAGAAAGACTCAAAACCTCTGGCTGTAAAATGCTGTGAAGGTTGCAGCAGCAGGAGAAGCTCCCAGCCTCACAGGAGAGTTCATTGGAGAGACCCAGAGGGTCCTAGAATGTACACAAACCCACCCACCCAGGAATCAGCACCAGAAGGGCCCAATTTGCTTGTGGGTAGTGGGAGGGGGGAAGGAAGTGACTGCAAGCCCAAGGAGAGGTGAGCAAGAAGTACTCCCTCTCTGACCCCTCCCCCACATACAGCACAACAACACAGCTACATGGGTTGCCCTGCCCCAGTGAATACCCAAGAGTTTGCCCCCTTAAAACATAACAGGTGCACCGAGATAAAGAAATATGGCCCAAATGAAAGAACAGATCAAAGCTCCAGAAAAACAACTAGGTGATGAAGAGACACCCAACTTTTCAGATGCAGAGCTCGAAACACTGGTAATCAGGATGCTCACACAAATGGTTCAGTCTGGTCACAAAATAGAGGAAAAAAGTGAGGGCTATGCAAAGTGAAATAAAGAAAAGTACACCGGGAACCAACAGTAAAGGGAAGGAAACCAGGACTCAAATCAACCGTTTGAAGCAGAAGGAAGAAACATTCAACCAGAACAGAAGGAAGAGTAAGAATTCAAAAAAATGAGTAGAAGCTTAGGAGCCTCCAGGCTCCAGACAACTTTAAATATTCCAACATCCAAATCATAGGGGTGCCAGAAGGAGAAAAGGAAGAACAAGAAATTGAAAACCTATTTGAAAAAATAATGAAGGAGAACTTCCTCAATCTGGCAAAGGAAATAAGACTTCCAGGAAGTCCAGGAAGCTTGGAGAGTCCCAAAGAAGTTGAACCCAAGGAAGCACACACCAAGGCACATCATAATTACATTACCCAAGATTACAGAGAAGGAGAGATCTTTAAAACAGCAAAAGGAGACAGTTACCTCCAAAGGAGTTCCCATTAGACTATCGGCTGATTTCTCAAAAGAAACCTTGCAGGCAAGAAGGGGCTGGAAAGTATTCCAAGTCATGAAAGGCAAGGACCTACATCCATGATTACTCTATCCAGCAAAGCTATCATTTAGAATGGAAGGGCAGAAAAAGTGCTTCCCAGCTAAGGTCAAGTTCAAGGAGTTCATCATCACCAAGCCCTTAATATACGAAATGTTAAAGGGACTAATCTAAGAAAAAGATGATAAAAAATATGAACAATAAAATAACAACAAACTCACAACTATCAACAACTGAACCTGAAAGAAAAAAAATGAACTAAACAAACAACTAAAACAGGAACAAAATCAAAGAAATGAAAATCACATGGAGAGTTATCAGAGTATGTGTGGGGGGGAGGGACTGGGGGAAAATGGGGGTAAAGTTACAGAGAATAAAAAGCACAAATGGTAGGTAGAATATAGACAGGGGGACTATAATATAAGAAATGGAAAAGCCAAAGAACTTATATGTATAACCCATGGACATGAACTAAAGGGGTAAGGAGGTGCTAGTGGGAAGGGGGATGCTTCCTCTCTTTGGGATGCTGGTGGGAAAGGGTGTGGAGGACGGACGGGAATAAAGAGGAGAAAAATAGGACAACTGTAATAGCATAAACAATAAAATATACTTAAAAAAAAGTGGGGCTGGGTATTTTAGTAACAAAGGGAAAAATGACAGCTTTGTTTACATGCTGATGAGAATACCCCACGCTCACTCACTCCAAAGGCAAGCTGAGAGAAGGCAGCACTACTAGAACAGTGGCTTCAGCAAGAGCGGCAGACTTAGTAGGCAGACAGCAGAACCCACGGGGACAGTGGGAAGGCCTCTGGAATGTATGCCCAGCTTCTCTAGACTAACTGTGAGAGGTGTTCCAGTTCCAATGGCTGCCTCAGGGGATAGAGCCAGAGACTGCTGCAAAGCTGGGAAGCAGTTATGACTTTCACTGCAAACCTTTATTACTCATCAAGTTAACTAATTGATTCTGCATAAGTGTATACATACAGTCTCACTTAAGTAGAATCATATCAAACTTTTAAAATGAAACATTTGATATAGTCTCTCTAACTTGCCTGTAAATTAAATTATGGACATCTGCGTTCTTTTGTTTTTGTCATTACAAACAATGCTGCCATGGGCATTCTTGACATATGTTCATATATACGTGTGCCCAGGTTTGCTGTGGAGTCACACTATGTTCGAATCCATTACACAAAGTGTCCAAAATAGGCAAATCCACAGAGACGGTCGTTTTCGTAGCACTGGGGAGGGAAAAATGAAGAGTGACAACAGAAGGTGATGGGCTTCTTTCTGAGGTGACAAGAATGTTCTAAAATTGATTCTACTTTAGTGATTGGTTGCACATGTCTGTGAATATACTAAAAACCAGTTTAAATGGGCAAAGTGTATGGTATGCCAACTATATAGCAATTAAGCTGTTATTTTTTATATCTGATTTTTCTTTTTAGGGAGAAGAAAGAGGGAGATTGGTTGTTCCAGTCATTAGTTGATTCTTGTATGTGCCCTGACTGGGAATTGAACCCACAACTCTGGCATATTAGAATGAATTTCTAACCAACTGAGCTACCCGGACAGGGCTAAGCTGTTTTAGCATAAACAGCTGTTTTAAGCATAAAGTAGTGTTTCCTAGGGATGGACTGCTGGGTAAATGATAGCATTTGTCAAGAGAAGTGGACCTCATGATGTCCAAAGATGCACCACCACCAAGGCCAGGGTCAGAAGCAGGTGTCCAGACCAACATAATTCTTCCCCAACACTCGCTGACAAGAAACACACCTCAGTGTGATCCCCAGAGAAATGTGCACCCAAGACCCAACAAACTACAATTCTGTGCTGATCGGAGGGCAGCAGGGCACTGGCTGTGCAGACAGGGACACAGAAAGGAAGAGCTGCTCTGCAAAGAACAAACACTGCCATCCTTCTGTACAGCTCTCACATGGATGGTGAAGCCTATGCTCAGGGCCACTGCCTCTTGCTCCAACCTGCCCAGACCACGCACTCCAACTCCGGCCACACTACTTCTCAGCCCGAAAGAGTCCCATGGGTGGCCCTTGTCCACAAAAT
This sequence comes from Glossophaga mutica, assembly GCA_039655065.1. Lineage (NCBI taxonomy): Eukaryota > Metazoa > Chordata > Mammalia > Chiroptera > Phyllostomidae > Glossophaga > Glossophaga mutica. Next base: position 32,164,341 of record CM077315.1, read on the forward strand.
GACCCGGTAAGAAACCTCATCAACACAGTTTCCATCCATCCCTGGGAATGTCTGCAGCTTAGCTAAGCGAGTTTAGTAGAAATTGTACAAGGTACTAATGGCACAGAACTAACTAGGGCACAGGTATCTTCCACCATTGCTTCATGAACCTCCAGGCCTCTTTCATTCACTGTTTCTTCTACTCAGTGGCACATTTAAGAAAAGAAGCCCATTACAACAAATTTTTTTCTAAAATCACATGTTTGAGGAAAGGATATGGAATAATTAAATCTTAAATATTTAAATATTAACTTTACAGGGTCTAAGTCACTTTATAAGAACACTGATGGAAAATTATAACACAAGAGAGTACACAGGAAGCTTCTACCTGTCTCTATAGAGCATCTCAAAGAGAGATCCTGAAACGCTGGTGAGAAGGTTCATCACAAATGAACACCAGTCCCAGGTAACAGACGTGGTCACATATTTATGCAATGTAACATTTCTAATGCTCAGACATGCAGCCAACACAACACCACAGCCATCAGTACTGAGACATAAACACAAAACAAAACAAAACAAAACAAAACAAAACAAAACAAAACAAAACAAAACATTCAAGTCCTTGCAGCTGAACATGTGCTGAACACCCAGGCCAGCAGGAAGGCGGACCTCAGGCAGAACTCTTGTCCCATGTCTGCAATGACTGAAAGGAGCCCCACCCAGTGGGCATGTTACCCCCACCACGGAACCAAGACAGCCCCACCACTACTCCCACACTTCAGGTCTACCAGCCATGTCATCTTACTGCTTTTAAATAGTACAGTGCATGGGTGGCTGAAAAACTGTCTTTAATCACTCAAATCTTCGGACGTATGCATCTTTAGAAATCAATTCTACGTGTGATAAAACAAATTTAGCATTAAGTTAAAAAAAAAGTTCTTGTTGAAGGAAGTATCTCACCCTAGAATTTGCAAAGTCTCCTTTTCATCCTCACTCTGAATTAAAAAGAGGAAACTCTAGGAACTGACTTCAAGAATATCAGACAAGTCTCCAAATATAAAGTGCTTAAGAAAAACAGTATCTCAGCAAGAGGAATCTCACTGAGCAGAGCCAACCATGTAAAAAGCCAGCCAGCCTCCTGCACCAGCAATCTGTCACCAGGTAAAAATGCTGGAACCCTCACAAGGTCAGGCAGAATACAAGGTGTGCCTAGGCAGCCCACTGCTGCTCGTGGACAGGGACATCTGCTTCAAGGCTGCAGGAATCAGAGATCTGGTTCATCTGTGGGTATTCTATCACTGAAGTATGCTTCCAATATAGAGGCTGGGAATGATATAGCAAGTTCTGTTATCCTATTTCCTTCAGAAAAGACAAAGCCCAAAGGCAGGAGGGGAATGGGGACAGGGGATGCCTCTCAAAGCCCCAAGGAGAGTTCACAGAGAGACAAACTCAAGACTGACCAGAATGCAAGAGGAAAATACGGAAACATTGGACAATAATACTGGAACATCAAAAAAACCCCAAAAATCTAAATGTTACCAGCTCTCCCCAGGCAGTTGGCCACTATGTGTGAAGTGCCGGTGACTTCCAGGCCAGTGCAAAGGTAGAAGGGAGAACCAAGTGGCCACAGACACTACCCACTGGCTAAACTACCCACTTACTCAGGCCTTTAGAACATGGACAAATGGCCACAGGAGTTCCTGCAAGGACCAAAAATCACGTGAGCGAATACACGAAAGGGAAGGATAAACTTTTCATCAACCAGACTGTTTTGCCTGAAAAACCTAATCAAGGTTAATGACTCAATAAAAAATTTCAAAACTATAACCTGTGATGAACATCACACTGCCATATAAGGTGCATGCTCTGATTCTGAAAATTAACCAGCTATGACATCAAACATCAATATAAACGCAAAACATGATCTTCAAATCACAACATCTGCAGTACTAAAATAAGGTATTTAAAAACAGCCCTAGCTGGTGCAGCTCAGTGGACTAATCACCGGCCTGCAAGCCAGAAGGTTGCTGGTTTGGTTCCTGGTAGGGGCGCATGCCTGGGTTACAGGCCAGGTTCCCAGTTGGGGCATGTGGGAGGCAACTGGTTGATGTATCTCTTGCACAACTGTGTTTCTCTCTCTCCTTTCCCCTCTCTCTAAAAATATGTATGGTGAATAAAATCTTTTTTAAAAAGCCATTATTTTATTAATAAACAAAATGAAAAGCAAGATGCTTATTTTTCCTTCATCTTAGAATAAGCAGACGTATACTAAAGGGTGAGTAGTTTTCTCTAACGACTGCAGCACGCAATCATCTATTTATAGTGAGTACTTGTGCTCTGCTTAATGGGATGTGGAACCATTAAATATCCCCATGAAATAAATAGAGAGGGAACATGATTATTCTCATCTTGTAGTTAGGGAGATCAGGGCTCAAAAAAGTTAAGGGACTTTCTAAGATCATAAGAAATGGAACTTTGGATTAATATCCAGAATATATTCATATAAAGAACTCAAAAAACTCAGTAACAAACAAACAAACATACAAACAAACCAATTAAAAAATGGACAAAAGGCCCTGGCCAGGTGGCTCAGGTGATTGGAGCATTGGACATACACCAAAGGGTTGCCAGTTCGATCCCCAGTTGGGCACACACCTGGGTTGCAGGTTCCATCCCCAGTCGGGGTGTGTGCAGGAGGCAACCGATCAATGTCTCCATCTCTGTCTCTTTCAGTGACCATGTCCTCAGGTAAGGATTAAAAAAAAAATAGGTAGAAGACCTAAAAAGACACCTCTCCCAAGAAGACATACAAAAGGCCAACAGATATATAATGTTCAACTTCACTAGCTATTACGGAAATTCAAATCAAAACTACAATGAAATACCATTTCACACCTGTTAGAATAGGTATTATCAACCACACAAGTAATAAGTGTTGGAGAAGTTGTGCAGAAAGGGAACCCTCATTCACTGCTGATGGGAATATAAACTGGTACAGCCACTATGGAAAACGGTACAGCAGTTCCTCAAAAGATTAAGAATAGAGTTACTGTTTGAGCCAGTAATCCCTCTTCTGGGTTATCTACCTAAAATGTTTTAAAACATTTAGTTGCAAAGATATATGCACTGCTGTGTTCACTGCGGCATTTTTCACAGTGACCAAAACATGAAGACAACCAAAGTGTCATTCGATAAAGAAGATGTGGTACGCATATTCAATATAATACTTCTCGGCCATAAGAAAAATGAAATACTGCCATTTGTGACAACAGAGATGGACCCTGAGGATATTATGCTAAGTGAAATAAGTCAGTCAAAAACAGCTAAGAACCATATAAAACTGAAACTTGTGGACACCGACAGCAGTGCGGTGGTTACCAGAGGGAAGGGGGCAAGAGGAGAATGAAAGGGGCCTAATACATAATGACAGAAGATGGTCTGACGTTGGGTGGTGGGCATACAGTGCAATATACAGATCTTGTATCATAGAAATGTATACCTGTAACCTATATGACCCTATTAACCAACGCCACCCCAATAAATGCATTTTAAAATAAATTTTAAAAAGAATGAAATGTAACTTAGATAAAAACTAAGGGCCTCTGCCTTTAATTCCTGCCTAACTCCTCCAAACCTTAGAGCTAGTGTTGTTGATGAGTGCTGGCCCAGAGCAGAGGAGGGTTGGCACACAGGAGAATGCATTAGCTGTCCTGGCCAAGAGCCAGGCCCAAAGTGAGATGACTTCCATCCACTGGAGTAACAGAGTGAATGTAGACATATGTGATGAGCTTTTAGTACTTCAAGGCTGTCTCACTTTATACTATAGCCAGCAAAGAAACGATTGTGAAAGGGTTCTGAGAACCTTACCATGAGCTGTTGCTTTTCACTATCAAAGCACAGTATTTTTTCCATTCTCAAGTTTCTGGTCCTTATATTTTAAAAGATATAGTATTTATAGGTTACGAACAAGGTACAATCTGTCGTGAATTTTTAAAAATTATTCATCGCCAGCCCTAGTCAGGTTGCTCACTTGGTCAGCACATCATTCTAATATACCAAGTTTGAGGGTTTGATTCTGGTCAAGGCGCATACAAGAATCAATCAATGAATGCATAATAAAGTGGAACAACAAATCGATGTGCTTCTCTGCCTCTTTCAAAATCAATAATCTTTTTTAAATCACTGCTGATTCTCAACAAGTCCAAATGAGACATCTTTTTCCATACTACACAAAGCAATCTATAGATTCAATGCAATTTCTATCAAGATACCAAAGGTATATTTCACAAAACTAGAATAGATATTCCAAAAATCTATGTGGAACCACAAAGACCCCGAATAGCGACAGCAATCTTGAGAAAAAAAGAACGAAGTTGGAGAAACAGCCACACTATCCGATATCAAACTATACTACAAGGTTGTATTCAAAACAGCATGGAATTAACATAAAAATAGACATACACATCAATGGAACAAAACAGAGATCCCAGAAATAAACCCAAGTGTTTATGGTCAATTAGTTATTTGACAAAGGAGACAGGAACATAAAATAAGGATAAAGATAGTCTATTCAATAAATGATGTTGGGAAAATTGGACAGATGCGTGCCAAAAAACAACAACAACAAAAACACCAACTAGACCACTTTCTTACACCATACACAAGAATAAACTCAAAAGAGATTAAAGACTTAAATGTTAGACTCAAAACCATGAAAATCCCAAAGGAAAACATGGGCAGGAAAATCTTAGACATTTCAGGTGGCAGTATTCTTTTATGATGTATCCCCTCAGGCAAGGAAAACAAAAGAAAAATAAACTTCAAAAACAAACTAACCAAAAAACCATTAACAGGACTTCTGGTCAAGATGAAGGCATAGGTAAACAGAGCTCACCTCCTTGCACGACCACAGCAAAAATTACAACTAGACTACAAAACAAGTATCATCCAGAGCCATCAGAAAATCAAGCTATATGGAAGTCTGACAGTCAAGGAATTAAAGAAGATACATTCATTCAGACAGGTAGGACGGGTGGTGATACAGGGACACGAAAATCCAGAACAGGCAGTCCCACACCCATGTGTACAGGGTAAAAATTGGGGGGTATACCTCAGGAGCAAGGGATCCCAGCCAGACCACCCAGCCCAGGGTTCCAGTGCCAGGTAAGTCCCAGTAACTTCGGGCTGTAAAAACCAACGTGGGTTGGGGCAGCAGAAGAAACTGCAGGGTCCTCACGAGTCTCCTCTCAAAGGGCCTGCAACAGACTTAGGACATACACAGACTCACTCCCTCAGGGCTTCAGCACCAGGGCAAGAGCTGGAAGGGCACCAGTGACATATGGGGAGAAACTGAAGTGTCTAACATCAGGGCTAGGGTTGAGAGACAGCTTCCTCTCAGACAAAACTTTAGGGGCCAGACAGTGGCACTGTACCCTCTCCAAACCCTCCCCCATACAAAGCCACAGAGCAGCAACATGGGTTGCCCCGCCCTGGCGATTACCTAAGGCTCCCACCCATCCAACATAGCGGCACACTTTTCTACAATAGGCTGGCCACACTACTAAGATGGAGGCAAAACAGCTCTACCTAATATACACAGAAACGAACACAGGGAGACTGCCAAAATGAGGAGACAAAAAATATGATCCAAATAAAAGAACAGAATGAAACTCCAAAAAAAAGAACTAAACAAAATGGAGATAAGTATTCTACCAGATGCAGAGTTCAAAACACTATTTATTAGGATGCTCAAGGAACTCATTGGATACTTCAACAGCATTAATCAACTCCAGAAAGAAATGAAGGTTACATTAAGTGAAATAAAGAAATATCTGCAGGGAACCAACATGGAGTAGATGAAGCTGAGAATCAAATTAATGGAACATAGGAAGAAAAAAACATTCAGTCAGAACAGCAAGAATAAAAAAGAATCCAAAAAAACCCCGAGGACAGGATAAGGAACCTCTGGGACATCTTCAAACATACCAACATTCAAATCACAGGGGTACCGAAAATAGAGGAGAAAGAGCAAAAAGTTGAAAACTTATTTGAAACATTAATGAAAGAAAACTTGCCTAATTTGGTGAAGGAAACAGATATACAACTCCAGGAAGCACAGAGAGTCCCAAACAACACGGATCCAAAGAAGAACACGCCACGACACATCATAATTAAAATACCAGAAGTTAAAGATAAAGTGAGAGTCTTAAAAGCAGCTAGAGAAAAGCAGAGAGTTACCTACAAAGGAGTTCCCATAAGACTGTCAGCTGATTTCTCAAAAGAAATGTTGCAAGCTAGTAGGGACTAGCAAGAAGTATTCAAAGTGATGAAAAGCAAGGACCTATAACCTAAATTAGATTACTCTACCCAGCAAACCTCTTTAGAATTGAAGAGCAGATAAACAATGTACTTTCTAGACAAGGTAAAGCTAAAGGAGTTCATCATCATCAAGCCATTATTATGTGAAATGCTAAAAGGGAATTATTTAAGAAAAAGAAAATCAAAACTATGGACATTAAAATAGCAATAAATTCACAACCATCGACAATTGAATATAAAAAAAACAAACTAAGCAAACAAGCAGAACAGAAACAGAATCATAAATATGGAGAACATTGGGAGGGAGAAGGGGGAGAATGAAGGGAAAGGTGCAGGGATTAAGAAGTACAAATTGGTAAGTACAAAATAGACTGGAGGATGTTAGAACAGTATAGGAAATGGAGTAGCCAGAGAACTTATATGGATGACCCATGGACATGAACTAAGGGAGTGGGGGATATTTTTTGATGGAGGGAATGGGAGGTACTAGGTGTAGAAGGGCAAAAGGGAAAAAAATTGGGACAAATGTAATAGCATAATCAATAAAATACATTAAAACAAAAGAAACTGTAAAACCAGGAGATTCTGGGAGTATCTAATCAGCAAATGATAATAGAAAACAATTGTACAGCACCCATTTTTACTAAAATGCAGTATGAATAATGCCATTAGCATTTATATAATGCTATGCTTATTGATTTACTTTCTTAAAAAATAATCTCATGAAGTTTTCATGGAAAAAGGAACAATCAACAAAATGAAAAGACAACCCACTGAATGGAGAAATATATTTGCCAGTGTGATACATCTGACACAGTGTTAATAATAAAAATTTATAAGAAACTTATAAAGCTCAACACCAAAACCCGCCCCCTGCCAAATAATCCAATTAAAAACAGGCAAAACACCTGAACAGACACTTCTCCAAAGAGGACATGCAGATGGCAAACAGACACCGAAAAGATGTTCAACATCACTAATCCTCAGAGAAATGCAAATTAAAACCACAATGAGATACCACCTCACACTGGTCAGTGGCTATCATCAATAAATCAGTAACAAGTGGAGAGGAAACCTTGGTGGGAACGCAGACTGGTGTATCTCTACTGTGGAAAGCAGTATGGCATTACCTCAAAAAATTACAAACAGCCGTGGATGAACCATTGTCCTATACACCAAAGGTTGTGAGTTTGATTCCCGGGCAGGGTACATATCTAGGTTACAAGTCCAGTCCCCAGCCAGGGCATGTATGGGAGGCAACCAACTGGTTTCTCTCTCACATCAATCTCTCTCTCTCTCTGTTTCCCTCTCCCCGCCTCCTCTCTCTTTCCCGCCCTCTCTCAAATCAAACATATCCTCAGGTGAGAAAAAGAAAGAAAAGAAAGGAAGGAGGGAGGAAGGGAGGGAGTGAGGGAGAGAGGGAAGGAGGGAGGAAGAACTGCAATATGACCCAGTGATTCCCCTCAGTGATTCCCCTTCTGAGAATTTATCTAAAGAAACCTGAACCACTAGTTCAAAAGAATATATGCAACCCTATATGTTCAATGCAGCATTATTCACAATAGCTAAGATCTGGAAACAACCCAAGTGTCCATCAGTATATGAGTGGATAGAAAAAGCTGTGGTGCATTTACACAACGAAATACTACTCAGTGATTTAAAAAAAAAAAAAAAAAAAAAAAAGAAAGGAAGGAAATCTTATCCTTTTTAACAGCATAAATGTACCTAGAGAATATTATGCTAAGTGCAATAAGCCGGTGAGAGAAAGACAAGCGCCATATGACTTCACTCCTACGTGGAATCTAATGAACAAAATAAAGTAACAAAATAGAAAACAAACTCACAGAGAACAAACTGAGAGCTATCAAAGGAGAGAGGAGTTTCAAGACTGGGTGAAAAAGGTGAAGAGATTAAGCAAAACAAAAACAAAACCTCCCCAGCCCTGGCTAGTGTGGCTCAGTGGATTGAATGCCAGCCTGTGACCCAAAGAGTCCACAGTTCAATTCCCAGACAGGGCACATGCCTGGGTTGTGGGCCAGGTCCCCAGTAGAGGGCGCTTGAGAGGCAACCACACACTGATGTTTCCCTTTCTTTCTCCCTCACTTCCCCTCTCTAAAATAAATAAAATCTTAAAAAAAAAAAAAAAGCATCTCTCTCTCTCTCCGCCCCCTCCCCCCCCCCACAATAGTATGGCTATTACCACAGAAAAAAGTAGGTAGAAAGGGTGTAAGGCAAATAAATGGTGATGGAAGGAGACTTGACTTGAGGTGGTAAACACAATATACGGATAATGTACTACACAATGTATGACTGAAACCTATATAGTTTTATTAACCAATATGACCATAGTAAGTTTAATTTAAAAAAAACGAGAGAGACATCTTTTATTAAGGGGTATAGTGGAAATGAACACAGTTCCCTCCATGACAGGCCTCTGGGCCCTCATTGAATGGAGGGAGGAAGATGGATGTCAGATGACCTTGCTTACAATGGGCTCAAGAAGGTGGAAGAAAACAGAATGAGGCCAGCAGTCAAGGTACAGTAAAGAGTCACTGCTGGTTCAAATGCTAGCTCTGTAAAAGAAGGTATGATGTAATTTTGGGAACACCTGCCAGTGTGGCCTTGGGCACTTCACAGGAACAGAGCAGCAGAGGGTATGGAGTAACTTGGACCCTCCTGCACAGCTCCAAGAATGTAAAATGGTACAGCCATTGTGGAAAACAGTATGTCAGTTCCTCAAAAAAACTAAACACAGAATTAGCATTTGATCCAGAAACTCCACTTCTAAGTATACCTACAAAAGACATGAAAGCAGGATTTCAAAAAGAATGTTCATAGCAGCATTATTCACAATAACCAAGACACGGAAACAACTCAAGTGTCCACCAAAGAATGAATAGATAAAGAAAATGGCCCTGGCTGGTGTAGCTCAGTGGATTGAGCGCGGGCCTGCGAACCGAAGGATCGCGGTTCGATTCCCAGTCAGGGCACATGCCTGGGTTGCCAGGCCAGTTCCCGTCAGGGGACATACAGGAGGCAACCGCACATTGATGTTTCTCTCCCTCTCTCCTTCCCTTCCCCTCTAAAGATAAATAAATAAAATCTAAAAGGAAAAAAAAAATCTTTAAAGAAAATGTGGTCTCCTCATACAATGGAATATTTTACTACCCTTAAAAAGGAAATTCTGACACAGGCTACAACATGGATAAAACTTGAGGACTCTATGATGAGTGAAATAAGTCCAAAAAGCCAAATATTATATGACTCCACTTACATGAGGTATTTAAAGTCTAATTCATAGAGAGAATAGGTGGCCATGGGATGACCATGGGTCATTTATAAGTCACTGGTGATTCCAGCCTGTTTTGGACAGGCCTCCTTCCCCTCTGTCTTCCTCCTCTCACGGGATGGCCTTTTCCTAACCCTGGCCTATTCTCAGCAGGAGCACACACACCAGACAAGGTCTTCTTGTACCCACACCAGGCACTCTGGTCCCAGATACTCATCCAGGTGACTCCTGCAGGAAGCTGGAAAAGGCTGTGCTGTATGTAACCAAGGGAGCACTCACTGGTGCTCAGGAAGGCAGAGTAGCAATGCCTAAACCACTGCAGTCAGCCACCTCTGGGCTAATCTCTAGCAAGTGCCCAAAGCCAACTCTAAGTAACAGAGCTGTTTCTGCCTGTGGTGGTCATGCAGAGGCACCTGTCTGTGTTGGTGTGGGATTCAGGCGGTGGTAGCAGGTAAGTAATAGATCAGAAGGCAACACAAGTATAAGCTGAGGCCCAGCAGAATTCAAGGGGAGGGGCCCTAGGGAAGGCTGCCAGACATCCCCTACCCTGCTTCCAGCAGGGCCACCTATTGTCCCGGCAGGTGGACACCTCAGAAGCATACAGGATAGGCAGGAACACTAGGTGATCCATTCAGCAGTACCTTTCCTTTCTTCCTTTTTATTTTTACTTTTTATTTTTGAAAGAACGCTGGGATGAAAGTAATGGACAGCAGTTAAGTCCCTCAAAACACAAATCAAGTGGAATAACTACAATCAATATCTGAAATCTATGCTTAAAAAACGATCCTATAAATAGGTCTTCTTCTTCTTACGAAACTACACCCACTCCTCCCAATCACAGGGTCTCTCTGGGCTCCTCCAGGGCGCACCATCTGGACACCCTATGTACCTCCCCAAGCATCTCCAGGAAATCCACATCTATCGCTTTGGATCCCAGGAAGACTGACTCCCTTGCTGGTTTTAACAATGCAGAAACTGAGGCACCAGGTTCCTCTTTTAACCCAATATTTCAGGTCAATAGAGTGACCACTATTACTGAACAGGGCTGCAGTATGCACCCCAAGTGGCCTTGATAAACATCCCACATACACAGCAGACACTGGAAATGGCCTGCGCCAAGGCCTCAGAGCAGCTAGGCAAGCTCTTTCTGTGTCGCTCACATTGCAAGTGCATGTTCCCAGCAGGAGTTTTGTATCGTCTACACAGAATTCCATGTTTGTAAACGGAGGCAGCTTAGCAACACTGCAAGGAGCAATGCAGACAAACACGTTTGTTACTGGTACTGAATTTATATGCTGGGTTCATCATCACACATCTGGAAACAACCTTGGTGAGATCTTCCCTTCAAAGTCCTTGACCTTACTCAGAGCTTCTGTTTAAACTACAATGGGTGTTAAGAAAAATACAGAACACACTTGACCTTTTGCTGATTTTGTTATCTGACCAACAGGAAATCTACACATATATTCTCTAAACTTCATTTTCTTAAGGGAAGAGCCAGCAGATTCCACACTATCCTTGTTGGGAGGCCCTTGGCTGGGCATCTCTGAGGGTGGCTTTCTAAATGTTGCACATTCATTCCTCATACATCCAGGAGAGCCATGTTCTAGAGTTGAACATAAAAAAGAAAGGAAGGGCTTGGACAACAAAGAACCAAACAGCCTGACACCAACATGTTTTCCTTTATACAGCACCAGAGTTTCAACTATTCCCACCTGGGGTGCCGCCTGCAGCCCACTTCACTGATGATTCAGACACTGTGCCCTGCACTTGAGACAGGGACTTGTAGAAGAAATTAGACCATATGGCCGACAGTGACACTACCCTCTCATGGTAGTAAATTCCATGTGTCTTACTCAAAGTTTTAGTTTAAGCTTTAGTGTTGTTTTCATTTTTGTTTACCTAAGATTCTGTAACATTATTCATAGCCATTTTAGCTTGTGCTAGTAAAAAAGACAAGAATAATTCAATAGATACAGATGACATTAATGATGTTTTGTTGTGTTTCATAAAATACTTCTCCGTAGTATTACACATGGAGCAAACACAACACAAGCAAAGAACAGTAACTTAGGAGCCTCTGCCCAAGCCTGCTGTGTGCTAATTTCACAAGCAAAAGTAAACATCATACACACCTTCCATTTGTAAAGCAACATCTGAATGATTACCAGTCAGTTCACAAAGCAAAAGGAACTAGTTAACAACAATTTTAAGATCCAAAGTCCTTCACTCAGCACAAATTTCTTCTATGCCCATATTGCCAGTTACTTACTAAGCAAAGCATTCCTCTGCTTCAAATTTTAACGTTTCAAAATCCTTAAAGCAACACCACCAATGTCCTCACGTAAAGTCCGCATCCTGCATTATTTACAACAGCTGGAAGCAACTGAGGTGTCCATCCATAGGTGGAAATGAAAAAGAAGGTGTGGTACATGTATACAATGGAATATTACTCAGCCACAAAAATAGAATGTATCTTGCCATTTGCAACAACATGGATGGACCTAGAGGGTATTATACTACAACAGTCAGAGAAAGACAAATACCATATGATTTCATTTTATGTGGATGTTAAAAAACAAAACAAGTGAGCAAACAAAACAGGAACAAAGCCATAGATATAAAGAACTGATGACTGCTAGGTGGGAAGGGATTTGGGGAGATGGGTGAAAAGGGGGAGGGGTTTAAGGTGTACAAATTACCAGTTATAAAAACAGTCATGGGGATGTTAAGTACATCAGGAAATATAGTCAATAATATTATAATAACTTTGTATGGTATCAGATAAATATTGGACTTATGGGTGATCACTTTGTAAGTTACATAAATGTCTCATCACTATGCTGTACACCTAAAACTAATATAGTATCACATGCCAATTGTAACTGAAAAACTATTTTTTAATTTTAAAGCTATGGCTCAAGACTAAGGAATTGCTCTAAGAAAAAGGGCAAAACCGAAGTATACCAGCCTTTAAAAAACTATAAAAATAAGTCTCCATTGGTTGGTCAATAATTTGTCTTCCTGATGGAAGAAAAATAAATGCTCTTCAGAGAAAAAAAATAGTAATAATAGTAATAGTAATAATAATCTGCTCCCAAAAACACACTCTCTGAAACAAGATCACAAATATGCCTCTGCTCTCCACACACCAATCAGTACCTTCACAAAACAAATGCTAGAGGCAAAAAGCTCAAAAATTTTTTTTTTTTTTTTTTTTTTGCACCCCATACGTTCATTGCAGCATTATTTACAATAGCCAAGATTTGGAGGCAGCCAAAGTGCCCATCAATAAATGAGTGGATTAAAAATGCTGTGGTACATGCACTCAATGGAGTACTACTTCGCCATTAAAAAAGTAGGAACTCTTACCTTGCGACAGCATGGATGGACCTGGAGAGTATTATATGATAAGTGAAGCAAGGCAGTCAAAGAAAGGCAAATACCATATAGTTTCACTTACATGTGAAATCTAGTGAACAAAAAGAAACCAACAAAATAGAAACAGACTCACAGACACAGGTAACAGTGACTGACAGCTGTCAGAGGGCAAGGGCTGGGAACTGAAAAAAGTGAGAGGATTAAGCAAAAAACCCCAAACAGAACAAAACTCACAAGTACAGACAACAACATAACAATTACCAGAGGAGAAGGGGGATGCAGGAAAGTACATTGAAGAGTGGGCCGAAGAGTGGGCCAAAGAGGGGATAACTGGTGACAAAAGGAGACTTGACTTTGGGTGATGAACGGACAATGTAATATGCAGACGATGTGTTACAGAATTGTCCACTTGAAATCTATCCAATTTTATTAACCAGTGTTACTCCAATAAATTTAATAAATTTTTTAAAAAACCTTGTTATTTTTAGTGAAAACCAAGTAAAATTTCCATGAAAGTCATTTTCCATACTTAAAATGCCATCAACACTTAAGCAATGCTTCCCTATGAAATGAGGGGCTGACTTCCTCTGGTGGAACAGAGACCCCGCCTAGTCTGTGCCTGGCAGCAACCTTGGGCTTCTCAGGCTGCTCCTGCCTCCTCACTTTGATCCAGCAGTCTTGACTGTTCTGGCTAGTCCTTCTCTGATCAAGCCTTGGTTGCCAGCCACAACAGTTAGTAATGACACAAAAAATTTCTCATTTTAGCTGTTTTTACATCCCCAAAGGCTGTTGTCCACCTCTCTGAACCTGAAACTGGAATATAATTTCACAAGAAGCACCTTCATCCACCTTCATATCCAGTGGTATGAGATGTTTACATTTTTGTCTACACTATAATGAAAGTGACACAGAAAGACAGCATTCACCACATGTATTAAAAACTACAAAACCCTAAAAACAAAGTGTTGTAGATTCCCAAATTAGCACCACATATTTTAATCAGTTGATAATACATCTGTGATGATTTTTAAATTATGTGATCCCATTCTGAAATCATATAACTTAAATCTTAAAATATTTAAAAGATTAAAGGCCCACAGTCCTATTTCTGTTACATGCATTAGGCAATGTTGGTGCTTTCGAGAATTAAGGTCCCTTCCAAACACAAGAGCAACATGACATTCATGTTAGGGTTGACAGCATTCTAGGACAGCTGCCTCATCTTATCATGCAAGGGGGCTCCTTTTTCGTGTGTGTGCATGTGTATGTTATGGGCTACGAAAAGAAGAGGAAAAGATTTAGATCCATCCAGCACTCCTCTGAGTGGTAAAATATCCTACTCAGTCACAGCATGAATCCCTCAGCTGCAGGCAAGGTGTTCTAGCTTCCACACAACTGGGGCCTCATGTCTGGATTCCAGCTGCAGCCCTGCCATTTGGCAAGGGCTCTTGGAGTCACAGGCTGCTCACAGCTCCTCACAACCCAGAATGCACCCCTTTCTGTCTCCATGGTACAGAGTGGATCACTGCAAGACTAGGCCCTGCCTGTACTCCTTCAGTAACTCCCATACTTTCCCAGGAAGACCCCTTATTTCTGATCCTGGCCGCCTCCCTTGGTCTTGCCATTCTTCCTCAAAGTCTGAAACCTGCTCCAGACAGGTAGAGAGCCTTCTCAGTTATCCTAAACCACTACCTCTGCCCTCTCCTCAGGAAAACTCCACAGAATTTCTGTTCCTGACCTCCCAGGAGGTCCACCCAGGAGAGCAGGCCCAGGCATTACTCAGGACTCAGGCCTCTTTGGCCTGGGCACAGTTGTTATAGTGAGGGCTTAGGAGGAACTGTTGGAGAATTACCAACTGCACTTCTCTTGGTGTCAGCAAAACCCTGGAGCAATGAGCTGCTCATTCAGGTCCAATGACCACCTTTGTCACAATTCAACTCTAAAACTAAAGCTTTGATTCAGCTTACTTATGCTCCATAGTTACATCTCAAAAACATTACCAAGTGTTATGTTTTTTGGTTATTGTTAAAATCTGAAATTCTCAATAGGGTATCAACTGAGAAATTCCCCATCACAAGAAGGCTCAGTCCCAGCAGCACTGAGGACAGTGTCCACCCATCTATTTAAAACAGAATCTAAAATGTATAGTTACACATGATGTGAAAAGCACTGAAGCCTGAATGAAACATAATAAATAATAAATGTAACCCAAATCCAAGTTGGAAAAACATATCTATAGATATTTACAGTAATCTCCTGTTATCATTAGTTTTTCTTTCCATGGTTTCAGTTACCCATGGTCAACTGCAGTCTAAAAGAATTAAATGGCAAATTCCAGAAGTACAACAATTCATCATTTTTAAGTTGCGCACCATTCTGAGTAGTGCGACGAAATATCATGCCTTCCTGCTCTGTCCCACCTGGGATGCTACCTGCCACTTGGTAGCCATCTTGGTTATCAGATCAACTGTTGTGGCTGGCATCCAAGTGCTTGTGTTTAAGTAACCCTTACAGCAGCCTAACACTACATCATGATGCCTACATGATTTACCTCCACTTCACTCATCCCATAGGCAAGAATTCTCACATCATCACAAGGAGAGGGGTGAGCGCAGTACAGTAAGATACTCAGAGAGAAGGAACCAAATTCATATAACTTTTATTATAAAGCATTGTTATAACTATTCTATTGCCAGTCTCTTACTGTGCTTAACTTATAAAGTAAACTTTATCATAGATATATATGTAGAGAAGAAAACACAATATATAGGGTTTGATACTATCCAGGTTTCAGGTATCTATTGGGTATCATGGAACATATCCCCAACAGATATGGGAGACTACTGTTTTTGAAAACATACGCTAATTCCAGAATAAAGAAATCAGGTCACAGATATGTAAGTTTTCATTCCCATATCTTCATTCACTCTATAACCTGAAGCATTCTGTAAATTTACCCTTTGTTTTGACAATGTGTACAAATTTGCTATTAATGCTTAAATGACAGGCAAAGACTAAAATTTAGTCTTACAAAGTTTTGAAATCTCTAAAGAAGCAATTTTCAAACTTTTTCATTTCATGGTACACATAAACTAATTACTAAAATTCTGCAGCACACCAAATATATATTTTTTGTCTGTCTGTCATTTTTCCCTGGCCGGTGTGGCTCAGTGGATTGAGTGGTGGCCTGTGAACCAAAGGGTCACTGGTTCAGTTCCCAGTCAGGGCACATGCCTGGACTGCAGACCAGGTCCTGGGGGGAGGGGAGATGAGAGGCAACGATGTATCGCTCGCACATGGCTATTTCTTTCCCTCTCTCTTCCCCTATCTCTAAAAATAAATAAATAAAATCTTTAAAAAATAAAAACAAAAATTCCTATGGCACACCGTGCCTTCTGCAACACACCAGTTGCTAGTTGAAAGGGAAAACTAGGTAATTCATAATTATGTGTCAGAATTCAGGGAAATCAACCCAAATTTTCTTCTCATTCTATTGAATTCAAATGCAATCTTTTTACCAAGCCTAGCTCACTACTTATACACACCAAACACGCTAGATATTCTTTCTCACAAATACACCCTGAGCAGACTGGGTAACACATCACAGGATTCCCAACCTTCCCTCCCCCGCACCTGGGCACGAGAAGCCCTCCTGGAATATTCCTGCACCCACACACAGAGAAGCCTGGGCCAGACCAGGAAATGAAAAGAATCAGTCAATCCACCAGCTTACAATGACCTCATGACTCCAGGTGTAACCAGCAGAAAAACCACCCAAACAAAGTAAGAATTATAAGATTTAATAAATCGTTGTCTTACAACATTACATTTTGGGATGGTTTTATCACACAGCAATAAACAACTAATACACCTATCATCCAGGTTAAAATCTATTTTAAATTATGGAGAAAGTGTATAAGGTGCTACTCAAACAGACATTTAACTTTGAACTATTTTTCTTCCCCAAATCCTCCCCCTCCAGTTTGCCCTAAAGCCTACTAGTCCTTCCCTCCAAACAATACAATCCTACCTTAGCTCCTTAAGTAAAAGCCTTTATGAGAATCACCCATCAACTTTATCACAGTACTTCCTTGTTATACTCAAAATGCTTGGCATGGAGATGGACCAGGGAAAAGGCATAACCAAATGCTGAATACTTGTGAAACACTTTAGTATGAATCAAACTGCTGATATGATTCAAAGTGAGTAATTTATGTTACTTCCCAAATTTTAGCATGGAAATTGCATTCCAAGATTTTTTCCAAACTTTTTGGAGGATGCTGTGACACCTCTTTCAGTAAGTAACAAGTCTGGAAGACAAAATAATCAAGATCTAATAGAATGGCCTTAAAAGTGACAAGAATCTTCGTCACTTTTCGACTACCTCCTCCCCATTACAGACACTGTTGGCCATCCTTTCTAAAAGGTTACTGATTCAATTCTTTGAAAATCCTACCAGGGGTGACAGGTTTTTTTGTTTTGATTTTAAAATGTTATTTATTTATTTTTCTAGAGGGAGGGGAAAGAAGGGAGAAAGAGAGGGAGAGAAACAGATTGGGTGCCTCTCTCATATCCCGAACTACGGACCTGGCTCATGACCCAGACATGTGCCATGACTGGGAATCAAACCGGTAAATTTTCAGCTCCCAGGCTGGTGCTCAAACCACTGAGCCACACCGGCCAGGGGAGGGGTGAGAGAGTTTTATTGGCTGTTTGAAGAGATAAATTCTTTTTTTGTTTTTTGAAGGTTTTATTTATGTACTTTTAGAGAGGGGAAGGGAGGGAGAGAGGGAACCATCAATGTGTGGTTGCCTCTTGCGTGCCCCTTACTGGGAACCTGGCCCACAACCCAGATACCTGCCCTGACTGGGAATTGAACCGGCAACCCTTTCTTTGGTTTGTAGGCTGGCACTCAACCCACTAAGCCACACCAGCCAGAACAAATTCTTGAAGTGGCTGAAAGACCTGCTGGGAGGGGAAGTTCCAGAACAGATAACCAGTTTTTGGAGATAAGATCTGTAAATGGAACTTCAGAAACCCCAAATTCCATTTGATAATAACATATACTTATGAACCTCAGGGCACTTCATCATATATTCTAAACCCTTAGATCCTAATGCTTAATTCAATGTCACAAGCATATATATCCAATGTGACTTGCTTAATATTTCCAACATAATTCAGTAGGTTCATGAAAGACCTGTGCAGAATTTCAATGTTAGAGAGCATAAAGCTAATTATTTGTGGGGAAAATGCAAAACACAACGACCCTTTAGTTCAGAAGATCAACAATATCTGAGCATCTGGGTATGGCCCCAGGCTGTGCACTGCAGAATGCCCACAAAGGGTGGGCTGAGCCTCCCAGAGGAGGGGCCTCTGTTGGGCCCCCCTCAGCAGGGCAGGTGATCTCCACTGCGCTGGAGAGACACTTTACAATACAGAAGTGGCTGCAGGAATTTCTAAAACTTGCTTTCTAAAACTTTACAAGCTCTACATCTCATGCTTGCTTTACAAGTAGAGAAGCAGGTATCCTCATTGGAGAAAGGGAAGAAGAGTCAATGATCCAACTATGGAGGCTGCTCGCAACTCCTGTTTGTGTCCATGAAGACATGCCAGGATCGCACTGAGAAGAATTCTCAACAGAAACCTGTCTTCATGACAAATCAGCTTCAACCTGCCTACAACCAGCAGACTCCCCTAACTCACACCTTTCCTGTATTTTCCAAGGGCTGCTGAAAAAGACTCTAGTCAGAGGCATGGAACTTAGGGAACAGAACTCAGAACTTCGGTTAACAAAGCCACTCCTTAGCTCAACGGAGCACACCAAGCCTGGTTCCAGGAGGCTGACTCTCTGGAAAAGGACCAGAAAGCAAACCCCTTGGCCTTTGCAGGCTCTGTTGTTGTGAGTAACACTTTAAATGTGAAAAGCACCCTTAACAATCTGGTCATACAAATTCAGGTCACAGTTTGCCAGCCCTCGGCTACTGCTCAAACCAGCATGCAACCCAAATTCCCCCTGTGGCCCTTCTCCCTTCGCTTTTGGTCACCTCTACCCAGACTCATCAGATGCCCACTGTCTCCAAGAACAAGGAGCAGGCCCATCATTGTGTGCAGGAACAGTGAAATCACACAGGCCTGTGTGTCTCCACATCTAACATACACCGAGTATCCAAGTGCTGGGGACCCCCTATCCTACAGAGCAAGCACCGGGCTGCTCACTTCCACTTCCAAGGGCCATACATAAGACTAATATGCAAAGCAACCCCAGGAAACCAGATGTAACCTCAGCTTTCAAACAATCACCATTAATGTGCAGCTGCCCACAGCAACTGCAGATCCCTCTTGAGACTCCCTTCTGCCCTTTTCCTGAGTTGGCCCCTCCTTGTAGGCACCTCTCCAGCCTGAGGAGTCCACTTGCTTCTAGAGGCCTGCAGAAATCCTCCACAGAACAAAATCTTCACTCAGAAGGCCTCTGAAGCTGCTCTAGCCGGCAATAGCTGTGATGTGCTCATAGCCCTGGTTCAAGTTCCACACGTGCCATCATTACTATGTCCAGTGACTACAGGGATATAAATGTGCTGCTGCTCTCCCAAACCACAGCTGGCAGAGTCCTATTCTGCACTGCTGTGAGCAGGCACCACCTCCCACAGGCCCAAAGAAGAATGATTCAGAAAGGAGTTCATGCCTTGTAATACTTCCTAGATATGCACTGTTCACCACTATTCACTTTCTATTTTGAACTAAAACCAGTTACAGCTGAGGGAAATGACATTAGAAAGTAATTCGAAGCAAGGGAGACCTTTTAAATTCCCGTTTTATTAAATATGAAGAAAACAGATCGATTGTGTGTGTGATAGTTCTCATGCTTATTTGCGATTGAACCTCTTCAGGATCCAACAGAAAGCATCACATTTAAATATCTGCTCTATAAGAAACTGTACTTGCAGCAAATTTTTTGAAGAGGCTGAATTTACTGGTTTCTAGTTTTGTTCACACCACTTATACTGTTCAGTGGTTTGAACAGTAAGTCCTAAATCAAACCAACTTCCAACTTACTTTGTCCAAAAACAATTTCAAGGATTTTCTGTGTAGCTCTTCTTCTTGCTCTCACATTAACTTCATTCTCCAAAGGAAAATACAGCACAATAAAATACCATAGAACAAGGAAGTGGTAAGAGAGTAAGTGAAGGCCCTCCTGTTTTTTTTTTTTTTTTAAGGTAAGCAGACAGTTGTACATTCACTTGGAATTTCAATAAGGATGTGGAGCTGAAATGGGAAAGAAACCCACCAGGAGTCCATTCTCCCTCCTATGAGCCTGGACCTGTCCTCATCTTGGACTATCAGCTCAACCATGGAAACCTACTCTAGAGCAGGCACATATGCAAGATCAAAGCCACAAACACCCCAATTTCAACAGGTTCTCTCAAAAAGAACATAAAATTTTCTGACATCCAAAGGATTAAATCAGAGCAACAACAAAAAAACAGTATAGCCATTCCTGAGAGAAACAAAAGCACACATCGGAAATTGCCAACAACTTCCAGCCAAGAAGGAGGTGTAGGCAGACAAACTGTGCCTCATCACACAACCAAAATCAAGGACAACAAAAATTTAGAAACAAAAAAACAACCAGTACTGACAGAAAATTGAACTGTATGGAAGTCCAAAAACCATTCATCCAGACCAGTAGGAGGGGCAAAGTCAGTGGCCAGTGGAGAGGGGTCATGGCAGGAAAAAGCGGTGGCTGGAGGCCCTGGGTGCGCAGGTGGTGGCTGGCAGATCCTGGGTGAGGGGTGTCAGTGGGCAGAATCAATAAGGTGTGCAAGGTGGCTGGCTGACCGTGGTCCCACATTGCGCACAGATAAACCAGGCAAAACTGGGGAACAAGACAGACAGCGCAACCCAGGGCCCCAGCGTGGAGAAATAAAGCCTCAAAACACCAATTGAAAACACCTGTGGGGTTTGAGGTGCCGGGAGAGACTCCCAGCCTCACGGGAGAGTTAGTTGGAGAGACCCACAGGGTCCTAGAACATACACCAGCCCACCCACACAGGAATCAGCACCAGAATGACACAGTTTGCTTGGGGGAAGCAGCAGAAGGGACTGAAATCCAACAGAGAGCGGAGCAAGCACCATTGCTCCCTCTCGGACCCTGCACCCACATATAGCATCACAACCCAGCAACTGGGTTGCCCCGCCCTGGTGAACACCTAAGGCTCCGCCCCTCATACATAACAGCCGTGAGCAGACCAAAACAAACAAACAAACAAACAAACAAAAAACACTGCAAAATGGCTCAAATGGGAGAACAGATCAAAGCCCCACAGCCAATTTATCTAAGTGACGAAGAGAGAGCAAACTTATCAGATGCACAATTCAAAGCACTGGTGGATCAGGATGTTCAGAGAATTGGTTGATTTGGTCACAAGTTAGATGAACAAATGAAGGCTACACTAAGTGAAATGAAGGAAAATGCACAGGGAACCAATGGTGATGGCAAGAAAACTGGGACTCAAATCAATGGAGTGGACCAGAAGGAAGAAAAAAACAACCAAACAGAAAAGAATGAAGAAACAAGAATTCAAAAAAATGAGGAGAGGCTTAGAAAGCTCCGGGACATCTTTAAACGTCCCAACATCCGAATTACAGGGGTACCAGAAAGGGAAGAGGAAGAGCAACAAGTGGAAAAGTTATTTGAACAAATAATAAAGGGGAACTTCTCCAATCTGGCAAAGGAAATAGACTTCCCGGAAGTCCAGGAAGCTCAGAGAGTCCCAAAGAAGTTGGACCCAAGGAGGAACACACCAAGGCACATCATAATTCCATTAGCCAAGATTCAAATGAAGGAGAGAATTCTAGAAGCAGCAAGGGATAAGGGCACAGTCACCTGCAAAGGAGTTCCCATCAGACTGTCAGCTGATTTCTCAGAAGAGACCTTCCAGGCAAGAAGGGGCTGGAAAGAAGTATTCCAAGTCTTGAAAGGCAAGGACCCACATCCAAGATCGCTTTATCCAGCAAAGCTTTCATTTAGAATGGAAGGGAAGATAAAGTGCTTCTCAGATAAGGTCAAGTTCAAGGAGTTGAGCATCACCAAGCCCTTACTGTATGAAATGTTAAAGGGACTTATCTAAGAAAAAGAAGATAAAAGATATGAACAATAAAATAACAGCAAGCTCACAGATATTAACAACCACACCTAAAACAAAATCAAACTAAGCAAACAGCTAGAACAGGAACAGAACCACAGAAATGGAGATTACATGGAGTGTTAGCAACAGGGGAGTGGGAGAAGGAGAGGGGGGAAATGTACAGAGAATAAGTAGCACAGATGGTAGGTAGAAAATAGGGGGAGGGCAAGAATAGTACGGGAAATGTAGAAGCTAAAGAACTTATGATACATGGGCATAGACTAAAGGGGGGAATGTGGGTGGGAGGTGTGTACAGGATGGAGGGGAATGAAGGGGGGAATGGGACAACTGTAACAGCATAATCAATAAACGATATTAAAAAAATAGACAGGGGAGGTTAAGAATAGTATAGGCAATGTAGAAGCCAAAGAACTTATATGTAGGATCCATGGACATGAACTAAAGGAAGGGAAGGTGTATGCAGGGCAGAGGGGAATAAAGTGGGGGAAATGGGATAACTCTAATAGCATAATCAATAAAATATATTTAAAATATTTTTAAAAGGCACACAGCAACAGAAAACCCTGTTTGTAAATGTTCACAGCCACACTATTCATAGTCACCATAAAAGGAAACAATTTAGATGTCCATCAACTGATGATAGATAAACAAAAATGTGCTCCATCTACGCAATGAAATATCATTCAGCTATAAAAAGGAATGAAAGTACTGACATGCTACAACATGAATGAACCTTGAAAACCTGAGGCTTCGTGGAAGGTGTCAGACACAAAAGGCCCCATTAGGGCGTAAACCCACTTACATGAAATGTCTAAGATAGGCAGTCTGTAGAAACAGAAAGGAGATCAGTGCTCAAGAGTTATAAAAATGAAAGGGCAATCCTTGTGGTTAGAGTACTGTTCTAGTCTGCTGACTTGGTGCTGAATATGGGAAGCTACAAATGTGATAAAGCTGTAGAGAAGTAAACATCCACACAACTAAATGAGAGCAAACCATGGCAATCCAAGTAAGATCGGAGCATTATATCAGTGCTGGTAGCTTATCCAGGTTGTGATATTGGTCACAGCTTTGTAAGACGTTATGCTGGTTGTGAAATTGGTCAGTTGTATAAGATGTTACCATTAAAGAAGTTAGGCAAAGTGTACAAGGCTCTTGTATTTCCTCTAACTGCATATGAATCTACAACAATTTCAAGAAAACCAACGAACACCATCCAGGTGAGCCAGCCCATTTCAACCCCCTACCCCAGCTGAGGACTGAAGCTCTGAGAGACTGGAAGCCTGTCTACCAGGCACAGCCCATGCTCACATGACCATGAGGCAAACCTTTTCTAGGTTATTTCATGTCTCAGAAACAGCAGGAAAAGCGATGAGCCATTTCAATCAGGCATGGTAAAAAGGTCAAGCACTACAATTAAGAAACCAACTTCTCTTCCTTTCCAAGAATTCTTGTGCTTACTAGAGTATGCAGGGCTCTTTCTTCCCAGGCCTCTCACCCCTGGCTGAGAGGACCTCACATTCCGGGGTGGCCAATGTGTATCATTACAGCAGTCCTGGGGAAGAGTGATCTGGAACACACACGGAAAAGTTTCTGGAAGGAGGGGTGAACCACCATGCAGGCCAGAAGTCTTATCTGACGTTCTGAGTCCAGTCTTCAGGCATCCTGTGGGGTTACCCCAGTCCAGGGAACGATGCCAAGTCCTGCACAGCCCAGCCAACACCTTTCCAGGACCATCCTCATCACCACCCTGTAGCCCCAGTAACACTTCATGTCAGATCCCAGTGTGGATTCTACTGCTGTGACCCCTGAAATTCTCAACTGCCATGTGAGACAAAATGGCAAAAGGCTCCTACAATCTGACACCTAGGAGTCTTGGATCCAATTCCTTCAACCATGCACAGAGAACGCCAGGAGGCAGTTTCTACCCTGAGCATAATTCCCACTTCTCCTAGGACTCCTACTACTAATGAAGAGGAACCAGCCGAAGTTCAGAAGGCCTCAGGTGAGTATGGTAGCAGAGGTCCCATCAAGACACACTCAAACTGAGCTTTCTCCCACAGCAGAACCCAAGTGCAGCAGTGCGGTTTAATCGAGGAAACCACCATTCCAGTAAGGTTTCCATGATTTGTGTTACAGAGACTGCTAAGTGTAGCAGCAAAGCCCCTTGGCACCTAAGACAGCCTGCATGACTCCCAGGCCTGCTTCTGTTTACCCCACAGCTCTGCACAAACACAGAAGCATAAGGTGAGGAGAACCTTCTCTGCTTGCTGACTGTCCCCAGCTGCTTGCTGTGACTGTATGACTCAGCTCTATGCTTCAGTTTCTGTATTTCAAAAAAACATGGTTAGTAATGATGTTACAGGTCACCTTATCCTATGACAAATGAGACTCAATGAAAACTGAAAACTGCCATGAAAGAACAGAGTATAGTGCCCATGCACATTTGTGATGTACTAGGAAGACAGACTGACTTCCATTTCCACTCAAAAATACTTACTTAAGAAAGGTACACATCACAAAGAGCACAGGGTGAACATGACACCAAGCTATTCCCAAGAAATGAATTAACACTGCCAGTATCAATTTTATAGTTTGGTGCAGTTTGAATCCAGCCACCCCTCACAAAGTAGGACATAAGCACACCCAAGTGAGTCCACTAGTAGGATACTTACAAAGCACAGAGGTTTCCTGAAAGTTAGTGCACAAGTCGAGTGCCCTCTACGCCCACAGAGTTCCTCTCTGGTAGCAAGGAAGAGGTAGGGCAGAGTACCCCAAATCCAAGAAAGAGAGCTCCAAGATGAACAAGTCAATGCAGACTGACAAGAGCCACACTCGAGCACCCGAAGACTGAGGTGGTAACAGCTGGCACCAAGATGTAGAAGGAGGCTAATCTACAAGCGCTCAAGGAGAACCAGGATCCCATCAAGAGGCCTTGTCAGGACTATCTCTCCAGCTGATGTCAGTGTGTCTGTGACACTCACACCAAGCTCTTCCACAGAAACCAAAGAATAAAATTCAAATGATGGTGTGCTAACCAGAAAAGGAGTGTATCCAATAGCCAGTATACAACTACATCAACATTCCCATATCCTACATGCAGGTCCATTACACAATGCCAAAGGCTGGTTCACTGAAAACTCCTTAAAAAAAAAAAAAAAGAAGAAGAAGAAGAAGATCCTAACAGAGCTCTAAAGGTGAACCCAAAGAAGCAATGAATTCAAGAATGCAGAAACAGGAGTGAACATCTGCACTGAACCCAGGGGTCCCACTGTGAACTGAAGGATCACAAAGACCACCAACAATGGTACTTCACTCATACAAATAAAGATTTTAAATCTCAGTCCCATGAAAAATTACCATGAGAGTTCACATTCTTAAGAGAAAAAGAACAAGTAAGCACATAGCAACATACTTCGTAATACTCAAAAGTCTAAGAAAAAAACCACACATTTATCCTCCATGGAAAAGGTAAGGGAGCAGCTCACAAGAGTCAGAAGGGCCCTGCAGGAAGGCCAAGGAACAGATCCACCCAGAGGAAGCCACCTGCTCTGGAGGTGCACCCACTGTGTCCACCTGCAGCAAGGCTGACAGCAAGTCTGCAAAGATAGAGTCAGAAACAGAATCATGAGTAGCAGTTGCTTAAACTAGCCATGAGTAGAGGAACAAAGACTTTAATTATTAGAGATTCCATTAAAATGCGTGATGGTAAAATGATAGGATGTTTGAGATTTACTTTAAAATATTAAAGTTAAGAGACTTCTGGCCAAGATGGAGGCATAGTAGACACAGTGTGTCTCCTCCCACAACCAAAATTAAGGACAATGAAAATTTAGAAACAAAAAACCCCACCAGATCTGACAGAAAACTGAACTGTAAGAAGTCCGACAACCATTCACCCAGACCAGTTAGAGGGGTGGAGTCGGTGGCCAGCAGAGAGGGGTCGCAGGAGGAAAAAGCGGTGGCTGGCACACCCCGGGTACATAGGTAGCGGCTGGCAGGCCCCAGGCCCGCAGGAGGTAGCTAGCAGACCCACTGAGGCGCTCAGGGCAGCTGGCTGACTCGGACACACATTTGCACACAGACAGACCAAGAGAGAACCGGGAGCAAGATGCAGTGCACAGCCCAGGGCCCCAGCAGCAGGAAATGAAACCTAAAAGCACCAACTGAAAACACTTGGGGGGGTTGAGGTACCGGGAGAGACTCCCAGCCTCACAGGAGAGTTCACTGGAGAGACCCATGGGGTCCTAGCACGTACACAAGCCCACCCACCCGGGAACCAGCACCAGAAGGGCCCAATTTGCTTATGGGAAACAGCAGAAGGGACTGAAATAAGAGAGAGTGGAGCAAGCGCCACTGTTCCCTCTCAGACCCTGCCTCCACATACTGAGTCACAACCCAGCAACTGGGTTGCCCCACCCTGGTGAACACCTAAGGCTCTGCCCCTCACTACATAATAGGCACGACCAGACCCTCTCCCCAAAATGGCTCAAACAAAGGAACAGATCAAAGTCCCCCAGCCAATTTATCTAAGTGACGAAGAGATAGCAAACTTATCAGATGCACAATTCAAAGCACTGGTGGATCAGGATGTTCAGAGAATTGGTTGATTTTGGTCACAAGTTAGATGAACAAATGAAGGCTACACTAAGTGAAATGAAGGAAAATGCACAGGGAACCAATGGTGATGGTAAGGAAACTGGGACTCAAATTAATGGAGTGGACCAGAAGGAAGAAAAAAACAACCAAACAGAAAAGAATGAAGAAACAAGAATTCAAAAAAAATGAGGAGAGGCTTAGGAACCTCCGGGACATCTTTAAACGTCCCAACATCCGAATTACAGGGGTACCAGAAAGGGAAGAGGAAGAGCAACAAGTGGAAAAGTTATTTGAACAAATAATAAAGGGGAACTTCTCCAATCTGGCAAAGGAAATAGACTTCCAGGAAGTCCAGGAAGCTCAGAGAGTCCCAAAGAAGTTGGACCCAAGGAGGAACACACCAAGGCACATCGTAATTACATTACCCAAGATTCAAATGAAGGAGAGAATTTTAGAAGCAGCAAGGGATGAGGGGACAGTCAGCTACAAAGGAGTTCCCATCAGACTGTCAGCTGATTTCTCAAAAGAGACCTTCTAGGCAAGAAGGGGCTGGAAAGAAGTATTCCAAGCCTTGAAAGGCAAGGACCTCCATCCAAGATTGCTCTATCCAGCAAAGCTTTCATTTAGAATGGAAGGGAAGATAAAGTGCTTCTCAGATAAGGTCAAGTTCAAGGAGTTCATCATCACCAAGCCCTGATTATATGAAATGTTAAAGGGGCTTATCTAAAAAAAAGAAGATAAAAAATATGAACAGTAAAAAGCAAATTCGCAGATATTAACAACCACCTAAAACAAAAGCAAACTAAGCAAACAGCTAGAACAGGAACAGAACCACAGAAATGGAGATCACATGGAGGGTTAGCAACAGGGGAGTGGGAGGAGGAGAGAGGGGGGAAAAGGTACAGGGGGTAAAAGGTAGAAAATAGTCAGGGAGGTCAAGAATAGTATGGGAAATGCAGAAGCTAAAGAACTTATGACACATGGACATGAACTAAAGCGGAGGAATGTGGGTGGGATTGGCGGTGCAGGGTGGAGGGGAATGAAGGGGGGAAATTGGACAACTGTAACAGCATAATCAATAAAACACATTTTAAAAAAATTATACAATAGAAAATAAAATATTAAAGTTAAAAGAGGTTAGAGAGAGAGAACAATGACAAAGAATCAGGAGGAGGAAATAGATATAACCAGACTGGCAAAATATTAGTAATTGTTAAAACTGGGTAGACAGGGTAGAATTCTCTTAAATGCTGTAAATGTTTGGAAATATCCCTAATGGAAGATTAAATAAATATTTTAACTTTGTATGTTAAGAAAGTCAGAAAGCAGCTGCATCTTGGGGGCTCCATTAAAGTCATTTCCCAACAGTTCACTGTACACCCTGTTACTCAGCCATTTAGATGAAAAAAGCTCCTCTACAGAACATTGATAAAGCACTTTTTCACAGCTTTGTCCACGTTATGGGAAAACATGGACTTAAGAATTAAAACACCCAGGTTCAAAAACCCCATACTTAAAACATGCATATATGAATTTGTAGATGATTTTAAAAACATGTAAGCCTACCATCTTGACTACAGTGATATTTAGTCCCAATTCTTTCTTGTAATAAATTTTTCCCAATTTTTAGAGAGAAAGTGAGAAAGAAAGGAACACTGATTTATTTTGCTACTTATTTACGCATTCATTGATTTTTTAAAGGTACTTGAAATACAAGTTTATTTGGATTCTAAAAGAAAAGGAATAGAAATGACAGTAACAAACTTTTGGCACTGAGTACCGTGAGGCAACTGTAGCAGTCTTGCAGTTGAAACTCAGTAAGGAAAGAACTGGGTTCCAAAACAGCTAAATATGCAGGTCCAAAAAAATGAAGGTATTTTTAAATTGCCTCACTCACTCTGAAGCCCATTCATCTCTTTCAGCATCCCAAAGATCAAGCTCAGGTTCTGCTTAGCTATATAATAAAGTGGCAAACACTCTACATCACTGACATCAGAAGGCAGTTGCCTATAAAACTGACTTCTGATGCTGGGCTCCAGCTTCCCTTTCTCACAGGTCCTCATTCCCACCCAGGAGAGTGGTGGTCTGAGCAACCTCTAGACCACGGTCTTACTGTGCTGCCAGAGCTGGTCCATCACGATCTCTGGTGGGGCAAGAGCAGGCATGGTGACAAACTCCAAGTTAGGGTGTCCAATCAGTTTTCTAGCAAGTTGGAGGAAGGGCTTTTCGACGTTTTGGTTACTTTTAGCAGAAATGTCACAGCGCTAAAGATTCTTATTTCACTGATACAGAACTGATTTGCCTTAACACGATGGGGGTGTTTTCACACACTCATACCAGATCTCTATGCCAGTTGGGCACATTCTTGTAAGCAACTCTCGAAACTACATCAAACATTATAATGGCACAATAGGCTTCGATGTAACAGCTGTCTCTCAGCCCATCTAACTTCTCCTGGCCGACCCAAGGGGATGGACCTCAGCATCCAGGGTGGCTATATACTTCTCAAATTCACCAGCCAGATAAGTCTCATGAATGTACTCTTCCCAGTCCCACCATTACCAACCAATGCAAGTTTGAACTAAACTTGGGGTTCTCTATGCGTGACCATGTGATATTACTCCTAGAAGTGTCTCTGGGCCAATCTGACTGAGACTCACTGATGCTAGTATGTGGCCAGGGATGAAACCCACAATCTCAGCATGATGTTGGGATGAGGCACTAACGAACTGAACTTCCTAGCCAGGGCTTTAGTCCGTTATTGTTGTTTAATTAATTCTTTACTGATAGAGAGAGACAGACAGACAGACAGACACACGCGCGCGCGCACACACACACACACACACACACACACACACAACACAACCTGTTGCTCCAACCATCTATGCATTCATTGGTTGGTTCCCGTATGCGACCTGATGGGAGACTGAACTCACAACCTTAGTGTATCAGAACGACATTCTAATTGATTGAGTTACCCAGCCAGTGTAGATTCAGTTCTTAATAATAGTTTTAAATCATGACACTGAAGCTTGACCACCCTAACTACCTCAACAGAAAATAACAAAAATGTAGACCTTAAAAAGATATTAAATTAAATTTATGCCTAAGTACAGATAAAGCATATTCGTAAGATTATAAAGGAAAGCTTGTTGCATTAACACACCAGGCAAGGTTATGACAGATCCCAGTGCCCAGGCCCTGAGCAAATGGTAAACTGATTCAGAAAGTAAATGTATAGGTAGACAACAGAGAGAAGACTGCACAAAGACCGACATAAAAAAACTACCAATACAGCAAGACCTGTCAGTCTACGCTTGCTCTCCAAAGGCTGCAGCAACAGCTTTCACGATGGAATAGTCCCAACCTCAAATCATCAACAAAAAGTCAAATTATGACAAGTATTCTTCTAGTTTATAAAACAGGCTAGATGACTTTGTAATTATGCAAATAACTTACACGGGATGACACATGTTCCAAAACAAAACCACGAAGTTCATCCTGCACTGAGGGTGACTGAAACGAGATGGTTACAATAAGAATCATCTCAAACCTTCTGTGTTCCAGGAGACTATGGAAGTCTCCCATGCTACACCCTCCCTCCTTTCAAAGGGGATGCCACCTTCCATCTCCAACAAGGGAAAGCATGCAGATGCTGGGCAGGCTACCCAGGGGGGCTGCTGTGCTCGGAACAGCATGGACAGCCCCCAAGTCAGGCCCCTGGAATCTCCATGTGCCTTCACCTTTGCGTGTTCTAGGTGAACATGATCCTCACCTGGCCTAAGAAACAGAGCCCAGGACTCTTCTGAAAGCAAGCTTTTCAGAAAGAGGAGAAAGCTACACCTGAACCCAGACCCAATGCCCTTGATTACAGAGTTTCATGAACCAATTAACTTACTATTGAATGTACCTAGATGGATTCAGGTTGTAAATCACACACAATGAACAGCCCCCGAGGATGGCCCACATAGCTCTGACTCCAGACAAACAGTTATCTGCATAACTGGATTCCTCTACCCAAACCCAGATGACCGCCCCCGCAGCAGTCTTATTAGGAAATATTATTCACAAAACTGGACCTTTAGCATTCTCATCTCCAGAAATTAATGCCCTTGAGCTATTCAAAATTCAGGCTGGAGGATTTGTCAGATAGACAGACAGGCAGGCAGGCAGGCAGGCAGATAGATAGATAGATAGATAGATAGATAGATACACATAGATATATAGATAGATAGATAGATAGATAGATAGATACACACACACACACACAACGAATTTACTTACATCATCATGTCTGAACATTTTTAGCCCCACGTATGAATGTGATAGAGGAGGCCAGATTAGATCTCTGAGGGCATAACTGACAGCCAGCCATAGGTCATTCATTTGGTGACTACAGTGCAGCCATTTAAGATTTCTGGGCCATGGCCTCCCCATGGCACTCAAATCACATTTGTTCTGTTCCCTCCCATGGAGCTTGAGAGCCTTCAAGTAAAAGAGCTTCGCCAGCATTATCATACAGGCACAAAGAAGGGAGAGGGAAGCAAAGAGTGGGCTGGGCCACTGGAAAAGGTGGAGGAAAGGAAATGCCCACCCTCACACCCACCCACCATGGCAGATATATTCTAATCCGTCTCTTCTTCCCCTGGAGCTTCTGATGCATCTGAAACTAGATAGTGAAGCTACCCGAAATCCAGAAATAAACATTTTTACCCCCACCTTACCACCTAACCAAGAAATAAAAGTGGAATTTTTAGTAAATAAAGCCATTTATCTACTCAACTATGCCATGCTAAATTTCTCATTTTTGTCTAGATTTTCAACCTTCAAACCACTGTCAGTTATTTTTAAAAAAATTTTTTTCCTCACCGAAAGACATTTTTTCATTGCTTTTTAGAGACAGTGGAAGGAGGACAGAGAGAAACATGGATGTGAGAGAGAACATCAGTTGGTTGCCTCCTGCATGAGCCTGGACCAGGGATTGGACCTGAAACCCAGGTATGTACCCTGATGAGGAATCAAACACACAACCCTTTGGTTATAGGACGATGCTCCAACCAACTGAGCTACACAAGCCAGGGCCACTGTTAGTTATTTTTAAAGTTATTAGAACAGTTAGTAAAAACATTCAATGTAAAACATCAACCCAGGCCTCACTCACATTCTCCCATTCCCCAGCACCAACACTAGATGCTTATGCTTGGCTCAAGGGGTTTGGAGAAAGGAAGAGGAAATGTGAAAACAGAAGCAGTACATTTTTATTGTAAAAAACTTAGATAATGGTGTTGTGGGGAGGGGTGGAAGGATAAGGCAGAAAACTGTACTTGAACAACAATAAAAAAATGTGTTAAAAAAATTTTAGGTAATACACCCTATGAGAATACTAGAGATAGCCGTGACTGGTGTGGCTCAGCTGGCTGGGTGTCATCTTGCAAAGCGAAAGGCTGCCAGTTCAATTCCCAGTCAGGGCACATGCCTGGGTTGTTGGTTCAGTCCCCAGTCGGGGTATGTATGACAGGCAACTGATCGATGTCTCTCTCTCACACAGATATTTCTTTACTTCTTTTTCTCCTTCCCTTCCTCTATCTCAAAAAAATTAATAAAATCTTCAAAAACAAAAAACCTACTAGAGACAAATCCCTACCACCCAGGTCTCCAGTGAAACATTACAGTATATCGTTCAGTCAAGAATGAGACCATACTCAATCTACTGTATTGTAACTTACTTTTTAAAATCAATATTCTCCGCCTCTCCATTTAGGATTATAAATGTTGCCCTGGCTGGTGTAGCTCAGTGGACTGAGCTCTGGCCTATGAACTGAAAAATACCCCATTCAATTCCCAGTCAGGGCACATGCCTAAATTGCAGGCCTTCCCCTCTCTACTAAAATAAATAAAATCTTTAAAAAAAAATTACAATGTTGTGCATGAGCAAACTTTCCCTAAATTAACACTGAAGCATGATTGCTTATTAGCCAAATCTATGCATGGTTCTACACTAATTTATAAAATTGCAAGGGCCCATAATCCTAACCTGTTTTCTCCCATTGCCCAGTTCAGCTTAACAGAAGAGCAAAAATTAAAG
The DNA here is from genome assembly GCA_039655065.1 of Glossophaga mutica. Taxonomy (NCBI): domain Eukaryota; kingdom Metazoa; phylum Chordata; class Mammalia; order Chiroptera; family Phyllostomidae; genus Glossophaga; species Glossophaga mutica. The sequence goes on from CM077315.1 coordinate 32,197,141, forward strand.
AACTCGTCCCAAGGTGCCACAGAAAATGTTTAATCTCTTGTCTCACAGAACAGCATGCAGGGATGAGTTATACTCTCAGTCACTCACTGTCTAGTGGGACATGACCAACAAAATTAACACATAATGACAACCTTGGAAAATGCTCTGACATTAGGATCCATCTATAAACTCCTCACTGGACACCTCCTAGTGAGAGGAACATGGGGGTATCACAAGCTCCTGCCTTCCTCAGACCAGTTCCTTGGCTTTGCAGTCTCTCCAGGTAGCTGCAATAAACCGTGACCAGCAGCCTGTTGCTAACTGAAAATAAGTACCTATGACCTATGCAAAAAAGATGCCAGTGGTGCTCACTGAAGTGAGAGACAGACGTGGGCACCAAGGTTATCTCTGTTATAAATAGAAAGGAACCACAAAAGGAAATGATGAATTTGTGGATGAAAGTTGCAAGACAACACAAATCCACCAAGAGTGAAGAGATTTATGATTCCCAGGGATATCCAAAAACCTTCCTTCCTGCCATGACTTCCTAGCTACTGTGAGGTGCCATCAACAGCCCCCATGTAACTGCTTCCTGAGCAACAAAGTAAGGAGAAATGGACAAAACAATGTTATATCACATACCTACCCTTTCGAAAGGGCTGATTGCTGTCTGATTCCAAACCTAGTGTCATGCTACACATACGCTGACTACTTAATTTATATCTGCAGTGACAGGTCAATTTAGTCACCCTGAAACAAAACAGCACCAGAAAAGCTGGAGTCTGAAGGCCAAAGCAAGCTGAAGCCCTGTGGTTGGCCAACTGCTATACAGAATCCAAATGCAGCAGGTGGATAGCCAGAAGAATGAAAGCCAAGAAGCTGGCACCAAATGGGCACATGTGTGAGTCCCATGGACCCTGGAGAGCTGCCTCAACCACCCCTACCTTTCTTTTCCCAATATATCATCCATGCTGAGAGGTGAAAAATGACAGTATTTCACATCTGCAGCTTGCACTGAAGGAGACCCTCGAGAAAAGCAACTGGAAAGAAAATAATAGAAAACATCCTCTGTCTGATTTCTGAACTCCCTTCAGGCAAGAGAATATTTTCTTCCCCAAGGAGCTCAGACTTATTCCAGACTCCACCCTTAAACTCTGAAACAAAGTGCTTAGGGAAAGGACTACTGCTGGATGCATCTGCAAACCTAGCTCTGAGCCAAACCCAAACAAAACCTGCCTGAATGGTTCAGGGAGTGACCCATGCACAGGCCCTCCAGGGCTATATTTGCTCACACGAGACACATGTCCAAGCACACCTCAGGGAGAAGGCTAGACTTGTCTGGGAACATATCCTCCTTTTTGTACAAGAAGCCATTTGCTATGAAGTTGTTCTGAGTCCTTAAGATTAAAGAACGTCAGAAAGTTACCTAAGTATCAAACAGAGCTGAGATCCAGAACACAACACCTATCTCCACAAACTAATACAAAAAAATCAATGATGAAGACTAAACTGCAGAAACCAGGGGTAGAACCATGATCAGTGCCTTTGAACCAATCAAATATGAGAGACTGATGTAAGGGGTCAATGAGGTAAAGGCAAAGACACGCACTACAGAAAGAGACAGAGTAGGTCTTAAAAGTTCTCACCACACCCCAACCAGTGTGGCGAAGCTGGTTGGGCATCATCCCACAAAATGAAAGGTCACCAGTTTGATTCTCCATCTGGGCACACGCCTAGGTCACGAGTTCAGCCCTAAATCTGGGTGCATACAAGAGGCAAACAATCAATATTTCTCTCTCACATCAATGTTTCTCTCCCTCTCTCTCCCCCTAACTTCCCCTCTTGAAAAATAAATACATTTTAAAAATCTTTAAAAATAAAATTCTCATCACAAGAAAAAATTTGCAACTACATGAGGTGATGGATGTTGACTACACTAATTGCACTGATCATTTCACAGCATAAACATGTATCAAACCATTACATCATACGCTTTAAACTTATACATTTTTATGTCAATTATATCTTAAAATTAGGGGAACTTTTTTATTTTAAATTAGAAAGGGACAGGAAATTATTTTTTCCTTCCTTTTTACTTCAATCATGTGGCCTTTTGGTCTTACAGTATTTTAGAGCAACCTACTTTTAATATCTACAGAAATCAAGCCTAACAGCCCAGTAGTGAGCCGAACCATGGAAAGTCAGTGAGGAGCTCACTGGCACTTGTGAGAGCGTAGGTGAGAGCACACATGTGTGAGAGAACATACTACTAAGAGGCTTTTCATGGCAGAGTTTACAAGAGATAATAGAGAGCTTCCATACCCCATACTATTAAAAATCACAGTAAGAACAAAAAGGAAACTTAAAATTTAACTCCCTGTTCAGTCTTTACAAAACAAAACATCACCTGTTTATTTCCTCAAGCACCAGAGAGGGTGTGCAATTTTAGGAAAGAATGTGCCCGAGACAGCCCTAACCATAAGAACATCCACTTCATAGGAATTTGGGCTGGAAAGTAATTGTCCCTGCTGTTTACCATCAAGAATAAAAAAAGAGCAGGCAAGGCTAACAGCATCCAAAGCTACTTCCAATTCCACCTTCAGAAATGTAGTTTATTCCCAACTATTAAGCAACAAACAAAATATATTTTTACATTATTTGTAAACTTTTATTCTCTTCATTATTTTCTAATCAGACCACTGAGTTATTTGAGATTACACTAACTAAATGTTTTGTAGGCCACAGTAAAACAACACTTTATAAATGAAACCTTTCTGACTCTTCTGCTGTAACTTTTTTTTACAGGTTCCTTTTTTAAAAAGGTTCCAAAAAATTCTAGTTCTCCATGGCTAAGAACAGATATCCAATGGTTTACAACCAGAATACGGGAATGGACAGCATGCTGAAAGACACGAGGTCAAAAAAATTTCTATTACAACAGGCATAACAAAATAACTGGTGACCACAAGCACAAAGCTCCTCACCTCTGGAACCCACTTGCCAGGGCCAAGCCCAAAGGGGCTGCCCACCTTTCATCCTTCCAGAAGACAGGAAAAAAAACAAAACAAAACAAACAAAAAAAAAAAAAAATTCAGCAAGTCAACAGACACCACCCTTGCTCCTCAACAGAGGGAAGGCACAAACAACCCAAAGAGCCTGCAGTGTCCCTGCAGATGGGCCAAGAGCTGCTCTCTACTGAGTAAGGAGAAGCGAGAAGTACTATTCCTGACAATGAAATATAAGCAAAGGACTGTATTTTCATCGTTCACTCAAACATTTTCAGAGACTTAATAAATAAAAATTCACTCTAGGTACAACCCATCAACCACAGCCTTTTAAAGAAAAATCCTACTCAGCACTGTTCTTTATTTTTGATTACAGAAAACCCTGTGTGCGCTAGTGACTGTGTGAAAAACCTGCTGTTGGTGACATGGGGACTAGGTACCCTAAGGGGACCAAGAGGTCAGTGCCTCAGTCAGGTACAACTGGCCTATCTTCTAGGAGCCCTCCCTCCATCCAATCTCACAGACGCATTTACTGGGCAAGCTCAGCTGCTTCTAGTTCATTTAAAAGGCAGCTACCATATTGTCATTACTGCCCATCCCATGAGCTACGTCTAGGGCCACAAAAACTTCTCCAACCAAACACGGGAAGTTAGATTTTAAGATGCCAGCTAATCTTATTAAAGAACAGAAATAACTCTGAAATCTCTCGATCCACGTTAAAAAGCTAAGAAGCATAATCTCTGCCCTGACCAGCCTGTCTCAGTTGATTGGGTGTCATTCCAAAAAGTGGAAGGTCACTGGTTCGATTCACCTCAGGGCATATGCCTGTGTTGCAGATTTGGTCCCTGGTGGGGCATGTATGAGAGGCAACTGATTAATGTTTCTCTTGTAGCTCCATGTTACTCTCCCCTTTCTTTCTCCCTCCCTTCCCCAATACATACATACATATATAAAATCTTTCATAAAAAGGAAACACAATCTCAACAAACTCATGGAAAATAACAATTGCTAATTTTGTCATATTTGCCTGTGAAAGAAACAAAGGAGCTGCCAGGGTTTTTCAAGTAAAGCCTTTACCAACTGAGAAATATAATGCTGGACTTATGATGAACGGTTTACCTGCTTTTAATGTGGATCAAAAAATAAGAAAATTTGCACTGCAAAGTATTCTATTAACGTGATGCCTAAATATAAAAATGAATTCATGTAGAAAATCACATATTTAAAAGTTTGATGATTAAGACAGACAATTCATATAAACTTTCCTTCTTATATCAGTATAATCAGGTTTTTAAATGACAGGACAATCCCAGAAAACCTATCATGCTCTTCCTGCTGCCCCCTTTCATGAGCCACCTGTCCTTCCTGAACTGTGACACTCAAAAAGTGGAGCCAACATAGCTGCATGGAAACAACAGCTCACCAATGCTTCACTGCTGAACAAGGGGAGAGGGGATACAGGTTAGGGCTGCCAACATTGGCTCACTGACCCATTACCGTACAAGATACCTGTTTAGGGAACAGAAGTTCTAAAAGAAGCCTTCAGGACACAAGTAGTGACATAAGTGCAAATCCTGACCTAGTAAAATTTTCTTACCTTGTGGCAGGTGGAGAAAGCAGATACTTTCACAAGTTACAAATTTTTTTTTTATTTAAGAAAATAATGCCCTTGAGCCCTAGCTCGTGTGGCTCAGTGGACTAAGCACGGGCCTGCAAACCAGATGGCTACTGGTTCAGTTCCCAGTCAGGGCATGGCACATGCCTGGGTTGCGGACCAGGCCTCCAAGGGGGTGTGCGAGAGGCAACCACCCACTGATGTTTCTCTCCCTCTCTCCTTCCCTTCTGTCTGGAAATAATAAAAAAAACACACACACACACACACACACACACACAAACCCTTGAAAGCACAGATTACACAAAGCCAAAACAAACACAGGGTCACTTTCAGATGATACACTGTATTTAAAACAGCCATCTTGCCCTGGCTGGTGTAGCTCAGTGGGTTGAGCGCGGGCCTCTGAACCAAAGGATCGCGGTTCGGTTCCCAGTCGGGGCGCATGCCTGGGTTGCAGGCCAGTTCCCGGCGTGGGACACGTGAGAGGCAACCATACATTGATGTTTCTCTCCTTCTCCCTCTCTCCTACCCTTCCCCTCTAAAGATAAATAAATAAATATTTAAAAAAAAAAATAAAACAGCCATCTTCATAAAATGGAAGCCTCACAACTTAATTCCTTCACTGACTGAGCTGCAGGCAAATAGACGGACATCTATCACTAACTATGGTGTGCCGGACATGTACACCACAGGCATCAGCAAGTCTCATTATAATTACTCCCTGTGCCATGGACACCTCAGATCAAGGGACAGGAAGGGCTTAATAGTATGTCAATAATGTGCATCTGTGATGAAAGTTGGAAGGTGTCCCACACCAGGCCACCCTGGAGTCAGGACCTGAGAGCCCTCCACAGAGTTTGGGGTATGTGTGGGTGTGTGTGTGTGCCTGAAGGCCCCACAAAGAGCCAATAGACAACATTCCAGACATGTGGGAATACATGAAGCCTGTAAACTGGACATGTAAAAAGTAAGTGTGGCCACACAGAGTAGGACAGAAGAGCCAGGAGAGGCAGACCATGCCAGCCACCACCAGGGTGATGGTGCACTAGGACAGCAAAGCACAACTAAGGAAGAGTATACAACAGAAAAGATCTCTAGCAGCTGACACAAAGGGGGGGAAAAGCCACTCTGCTAAGTAATTCAAGTGCCATATAAACACAGGGGAGAAAGGACACTCCTTAAGGGAACCATCTCCTGTCTAGGAGAGAGGAGGCAATTGGGGGAGGGGGGTTTGGTGAGGGGGAGAAAGGAGGGTGCTTTCAGATTTGTGAATTTAAGTAATGTCTACTTCAACTGTACTTATTTTTGAAACATTGTGAACATCCACTGGGGGGAATAAGACTATATTTATCTATTGGATTCTTTGGAAAAAAAAAAAAAAAGCTTTATTTTAAAATACATTAGACATAAAGAAGTTGCAAAATAAAAAGACAACCCACAGAATGAGAAGATATATGCGCCAATACATCTAATAAGGGGTTAATATCCCAAATTTATAAAGAACTTATAAAAATCAACACCAAAAAAGAAACAACCCAATTAACAAATGAGCAAAGGACCTGAAAAAACAATTCTCCAAAGAGAACATAGGGATGGCCAACAGACATATGAAAAGATGCTCAACATCACTAATCAGAGAAATGCAAATTAAAACTAAAATGTGGTCTCATCTCACACCTGTCAGAATAGCTATCATCAATAAATCAACAAGCCAACAAATGCCGGAGAGGATGTGAAGAAAGTGGAACCCTTTTGCATTGTTAGTGGGAATGCAGACTGGTGCAGCCACTGTGGAAAGCAGTATGGAGATCAAAAATTAAAAATGATCTGCCTTTTGACCCAGTAACCCCACTTCTGGAAATAAATCCGAAGGAACCCAAAACACTAATTCAAAAGAACATAGGTATGCCTATGTTCATTGCAGCATTATTTATAACAGCCAAGGTATGGAAGCTGCCCAAGTGTCCACCTTGATGAGTGGATAAAACAACTATGGGACATTTACACAATGAAATACTACTCAGCTAAAGAAAGGAAGAAAATTTTACCTTTTGCAACAGTATGGATGGACCTAGAGAACAATATGCTAAGTGAAATAAGCCAGTCTCAGAAGATAAATACCATATGATTTTACTCATAGGAGGACTTGAATGAACAAATTGAACTAACAAGCAAAACAGACAGACTCATAGAGAGCAGTCTGACAGCTAAGGGTGGGGAATGTAAAGAGAGTAGAGGGATTGAGCAAAAAGGAAAAAAGACTCATGGACAACAGTGTGGTGACTGCGGGGCTGGGGGGAATAAGAGGAGTGAATGATAATGGAACAATAAAAAAAAATCTCTATTTAATCGAATTAAAAAAAAAAGTTGCAAAAGAAGTTTGGAGTTCTACCCTGGCTGATGTGGCTCAGTGGACCGAATGCCAGTCTGTGATCCAAAGGGTTGCTGGTTCAATTCCCCATCACAACACATGCCAGGGTTGTGGACAAGGTCCCCAGTGGGAGGAACTCAAGAGGCAACCACACAGTGATGTTTCTCTTCCTCTCTTTCTCCTTCCCTTCCTCTCTCTCTAAAAATAAATACATAAATCTTAAAAAAAAATAAAAAAAGAAATTTGGAGTTCCTATATACCCTCTACTCACCTTCCCCTAACGTCAGCATCACATTGTAACCACAAGGAAATTGTCTAATTCCAAACACCTATGACACCATGCTATGAACAACTGCAAAAACCTTGCTCCAGCCCAGGATCTGCCCTGCACTTGGGGTCATGTTCCTTTGTCCTTGTAAATGGGTTACTTTTTAATAATATAAACTGAAAAGAATATATTAAAATATTACATGAAATAGAGTGGAAGCAGTTTCTGCTTTGCACATAGATCTGTCAAATACGAAGTTACAGAAAAGCCCACAAGATGATTAAAAAGGAAGAATGCTATATCTCCACTGCCCCACCCCACTCCTTTCTTTTCTTTCTGTTTCCCCCACCCTCAAATTATCCAGAGATCTGCATGGGTCCCCTTGGGTCTTTAGTGACCAGGAACAGACCCACAGGGAGGTAGAGAACCAGGATGAGTCTGTGCCAGGCTCCGTCAGCCCAATTACAACCCAGGTGGAAGGTCAGGAAGGCATCAGACAGAGAAGCATTAGCTCACAACTGAGGAGGCCCCTTCCTGCCTCACAAACCTTAAGAGCAAAACCTAAAAGGAGCAAAGTGCTTCCCACGGCAAAGCTCAGAAGGTTTACAGAAATGCAAAATTGTGCAGTGCCCAGTGAGGGAAAAATCAGTGTCTGGCTTCCAGATATTCCCAGATATGATAGATGAAACAATCTGAGCAAACAAAGAGGGGGAAGAGGGAAGTATGGTATAAAATAAGTAGACACAAATCCATATTGATATAAATAAAACCTGAACAAAGAAATGAGTAGAAGAGACAAATCTTACCCACAAATAGCCCCTTCCCCTCTTCTCACACATGCTCTGGATTTAGTGCTGGCATTTGAAGGACAGAGGATGAAAAGGGAACGGGAGCCCTGACCAGTGTGGTTCAGTGGGTTGGGCATCACCCCCCAAAGTGAAAGGTCACTGGTTGAAAGGCCGCTGATTCGCTTCCTAGTCTGGACACATGCCTGGGTTCAGGCCAAGTCGCAGGACTGGGCATATAAAGGGTAGCAAATTGATGTTTCTCTACCTCTTTTTCCCCTCCCGCCCCCCCTTCTGAAAATAAAACCTGACTTCTGGCCAAGACGGAAGCGTAGGTGGCCACACTGTACCACCTCTCACAACCAAAATTAAGAACAAATATTTAGAAACAAGAAAACAACCAGAATTGATAGAAAATTGAACTGTACGGAAGTCCAACAACCCTTCATCCAGACTGGTAAGAGGGGCAGAGCTGCGGCAGGAAAAAGTGGAGGTGCAGAACTAGGCGCATAGGTAGCAGCAGCTGGCAGTTCCCAGGCGTGCAGGCGGTGGCTGGCAGACCGCAGGCACAGGGTGGCAACTGTGCAGACCCAGTGAGGCCACGCAAGGCGCCTGGCTTACCAGGTGGTCCCACATTCGTGCACAGATAATCTGGGCGAAGGGGAAGCAGTGGAAGAGACTTAGAATCCAAGAGAGAGCAGAGCCAAGTGCCAATGTTCCCTCTCGGACCCCACCCCCACATACAGCGTCACAACTCAGTGACTGGGCTGCCCGGCACTGGGGAACACCTAAGGCTCCACCCCTCACTACATAACAGCCGCGACCAGACAAAACAAAACAAAACAAAACAAAAACAAAAACACCAAAAATGGATCAAACTAGAAAACAAATCAAAGCCCCAGAGCCCATTCATCTAAGCAATGAAGAGATAGCCAACCTATCACATGCACAGTTCAAAGCCATGGTGATCAGGATGCTCGCAGAATTGGTTGATTTTGCTCACAAATTAGATGAAAAAATGCAGGCTACAATACGTGAAATGAAGGAAAATGCACAGGGAACCAATAGAGATGGGAAGAAAACTGGGACTCAAATCAATGGAGTGGACCAGAAGGAAGAAACAAACAACCAAACAAAAAACAAGGAAGAAACAAGAATTCAAGAAAATGAGGAGAGGCTTAGGAACCTCCGGGACATCTTTAAACGTCCCAACATCCGAATTATAGGGGTACAATAAGGGGAAGAAGAAGTGGAAAACTTATTTGAACAAATAATAAAGGGGAACTTCTCCAATCTGGCAAAGGAAATAGACTTCCAGGAAGTCCAGGAAGCTCAGAGAGTCCCAAAGAAGTTGGACCCAAGGAAGAACACACTAAGGCACTTCGTAATTACATTAGCCAAGATTCAAATGAAGGAGAGAATTCTAGAAGCAGCAAGAGATAAGGACACAGTCACCTGCAAAGGAGTTCCCATCAGACTGTCAGCTGATTTCTCAAAAGAGACCTTACAGGCAAGAAGGGGCTGGAAAGAAGTATTCCAAGTCATGAAAGGCAAGGACCTCCATCCATGATTGCTCTATCCAGCAAAGCTGTCATTTAGAATGGAAGGGAAGATAAAGTGCTTCTCAGATAAGGTCAAGTTAAAGGAGTTCATCATCACCAAGCCCTTATTATATGAAATGTTAAAGGGACTCATCTACGAAAAAAAGATAAAAAATATGACAGTAAAAAGACAGCAAACTCACAGCTATTAAGAACCACACCTAAAACAAAATCAAACTAAGCAAACTAGAACGGGAACAGAAACATAGAAATGGAGATCACACGGAGGGGTACCAACAGGGGAGTGGGAGGAGAAGAGAAGGGGAAAAGGTACAGAGAATAAGTAGCATAGATGGTGGGTAGAAAATAGGGTGAGGCAAGAATAGTGTGGGAAATGTAGAAGCTGAAGAACTTATGACACATGGACATGAACTAAAGGGGGGGAATGTGGGTAGGAGGGGGTGTGCAGGGTGGAGGGGAATGATGGGGGAGAAATGGGACAACTGTAATAGCATAATCAATAAAACATATTTAAAAATAAATAAATAAAATATTTTTTTAAAAAGTGGGTGGGGGTGGGCAATAGATACACAGGGCAGGTTTCTTTGCCAAATGGCCAAGGTTAATATCACACATGTCATGGTGATGATCCATACCCCCTGACAGGATGTCATGACAAGGCACTGCAAATCCAAAGCCCCAGTCTAAGGAGAAAACATCAGACAAATCCAAATAGAGGACATACTACAAAATACCTAGATAGTGCTCCTCACAACTGTCAAAGTCATGAAAGATAAGGAAAGACTGAAAAACTGGCCCAGACAGGAGGCAGGATGACTAAATGTGGTAGAGTGTACTGGATGGAATCCTGGGATAGGAAGGTTACGTTAGATAAGAATTGAGGAAACCTGAATAAGGTCTGCAGTGTCAATTCATAGTAATGAATCAATGTTGGTTTGTTTTGACAAAAGAACCATGGTTTAGCCCTCGCTGGTATAGCTCAGTGGACTGAGCATGGGCCTGCAAACCAAAAGATCACAGTTCAATTCCCAATCAGGGCACATGCCTGGGTTGCAGGCCAGTTCCCAGCAGGGACGCACAAGAGGCAACCATACATTGATATTTCTCTCTCTCTCCCCTTTCTCTCTAAAGATAAATAAATAAAATCCTACCAAAAAAAAAAAAAAAAGTAACATGATTTAGTAAGACATAGCAATTAGGGTAAGATGGATAAGAGATACACAGGAATTCTCTATTATCTTTACAATGTTTCTATAAATCTAAAAAAACAGGTATGAAATTAAGAAAATGTAACACATAATGAGAAAAACATCAATCAACTGAAACCAACCTCATGTGTCAACCCATTGACACAGAGGGCAAAATTAGAAGACATAGCCATTGAACAATTACTGTAACTGAGTTCCCCAATATTCAAAGACTTAACTAGAGACAATATTAAGTATGAACTTGGAGAGGTGAAAACTATACACACCATGGGAGATGGAAACCACACTGGACATGACTAAACACCAAAGCAGACATTCAGAAGAAAAGATCAGTGAACTCCAGTACCCTAAGCTGAACAGAGCAAACATGACTGTGAGAGATGATGAGCACAACATCATCAGTGAACTAGGCCAACTGCAAGGAAATGAAGAGATATATGACTGGAGTTCCCACAGAGGATGACAGACAGAAAAAATATCTGAAGTAATAAAGCCTTCAGGTTTTCAAATTTTGGTGAAAACTATAAACCAAGAGATCCAAAGAGCTCCATGAACCCGAAGGATAAAGAAACATGAAGAAAACTTTACCAAGGCACATCACAGAAATAAAAGGTAAATCTTAAAAAGCAGCCAGAGAGAAAGGCCACAAGGAGAAGACCAGACACCAAGATGACAGCAGACTGTCGTGGGAAACAACCTGAGCACAAAACCAGGGAGCATCTGTGAAGAACTGAAAGAAAAATACTTGTCACCTTGGTTCCAACAGCCACTGAAATTCTTCTAAAATCAAAGACAATGTGAATACACTAAAAATCATTCACTTTAAATAGGTGACTTATTTCAATAAAGGTGATTTCAAACATACACACAGTTGAAATAAAATTTTTTTCAGAAAGAACTTATGAGCAGAATCATACTACAAAAATCCTGACAGGAGTCCTTCAGCCAGGGGGAAGTGACACTGGATAAAAATAGGAATCTACACTAAAAATGAAGAGCACCAGAAACTGTAATGACTCAGGCTGAACTGTTTAAACAAAAACAATAGTAATGAAGTATAGGGCTTAGAACATATGTAAAAGTAAAACGAGAAAAACAGTAACAGAGAGGCTAGTAGGGGAGATATGGATATACACTATTTTAAGGTTCTTATAATATAAATGTGCTATGCAGCAGTAGATTTAAACTTAATCAGACCAATAATCACACTAAATGTAAATGATCTAAACACCAACTGAAAGGGAAAGATTGTCAGATTGGGATTCTTCAAAAAGCAATACCCAACTCCAGGCTGCCAACAAGAACCCTCTTTAAATATAAAGACAAGAAGTTTACACTTAAAAAGATGGAAAGGATATATGTAGCAATATAATACTAGTCAAAAGAAAGACTAGCTATTTTAATATTAAAACAGACTGCAGAATAAAGATCTCAGGGATAAGGTGATTTCAGAATAATAAAGAGGCAGATGAAGATGATCTAAGTCTCAAATGTTTACACTCCTAGTAACTGACTTCAAAATGCATTAAGTAAAAACAAACTTGCAGGAGAAACACACAAAACCACATACATCATCAGAGATTTCAATATCCTTTTCTGAATGCAGTTGTCCCTCAGTAGCCTCAGGGATTATTAGTACCAGGACTCCCCGCAAATACCAAAATCTGCAGGTATGCAAGTCCCTTATACAAAAGGAAGTAGTATTTGCATGTAATCTACATACATCCTCCTGTATACTTTAAATTATCTCTAGATTACTTGTAATACCTAATACAATGTAAATGCTTTGTAAATAGTTGTTATACTGTATTGTTTAAGAAATAATGACAAGAAAAAAAATTTGTACATGTTCAGTATAGAGCAACCACCGTAGGCCTAAGTACATAGTACTCGTCGGCAATAACCTAACTTTTTTTCCTAAATACTTTCCATCCATGGTTGGTGCAGTTGGTTGAATCCATGGATGTGGAACCTACAGATACAAAGAGCTAAGTGTAAGTAACAGAACAGAAACACAGAAAGTAAGTAAGGTTGCTGACTACCTACTACTGACAGGTAGTTAATAATAGTACACATGATCCTTTTTTTTTTTTTTTTTTTTTTTGAGAACTTCACAATGGACTTCCTGGTCTATTTCCTAAGCTAAGAAAAAGCAGTGAGGCATAGGCTAAGGTGCTTAGGAGATCTGTTCCTCATTCAGAAAATATTTATTAAGCACTGACAATGGGCAGGCTATATTGCAAACAAACCTGTCTTGACTGTACCTCAGAATCCAGCTGCAACAGCTGATATTTAATCCATCTAGAATGCACATTAACAGAGCTGAATCAACAACATGGACAAGCTCATCAAGAGCCCCACGTCCAGGGCCTCCAATAAACCCAGAGCCTGTACTTCTTAATCACTGAACTCCTGGAACAGAAAACTCCCCCAAGGCTGCTTTTCTCTGAACACTATGTTAGGAAGAAAGAACACTGGAAACAGATTTTAACCGATCCCATTATCTAAAAAACACTCTGGAGAGTGAATCTGTGTGTCTAATCACCACCAGTGATCTTGACTATCATCTGAATTAAGAAAGTGGCTGACTTCACTCAATTTGTACTTTCATATCAAGTTATTCCTCTCCCCTCCAATTGATAAACCTTAAAACCAATTAATTCATAAAACACTTCAATGTCAACTCTGAAAAACTGTTACACAATTATTTCAAAACACCAGACAAGCATAAGCCTATATCTATCCCAAAAGAACTTCTCCCTGTCAACCTGCAACCACTCCCCACCCTTCTGGTTACCTACCTAAGCTGGTATCATGGGATGGGTAAATGGGAAAGAGGAATGAGAACATAACAATCCATGTTAGTCTGGAAAAACTGATTTTGGTGACACATAAATGGGACAAATGAATTAGAAAAAGGATTTCCACTAAATGTCACAACCATGATGACAAGGGCATAAGTTCAGTTAGCTCTATTACCATCCATTCAACCTCCTGACACAGCAGCCAGGAATGATATGGAATAAATCTATAGATTCCAAGATTTCAGGGGACAAAGCCGTAACACCATTTAGTCCTACTTACCAAAGGGAAAGGTGCCTTTTTTCCACTCCTTGCATTCATTTGTTCTGTTGTGTTCTGACTTGTTTGGTCCCATCCCTTATATCACAAAACTGAAGGATGTCAGTCTTACAGATGGGGTAGGGTGGCTGACAAAGAGGAAAGATGCGTTTCAAGTCGAAACAAAAACCACATTGGTTTCAAACTCCTTAAGCCTCACTACAAATATCTGGAAATTAAATCTGATATTCTGGGCTCTTCTGAGAAGGCTTTGGTCTAAGCCCATCATTGTTATTCCTTAGACCATTTTAAAAATCTTAAAATTGCATGGGGAAAAAAGTAACAATAAGTCCGTATAGGCTATACTTACTTACTATGAGGTTTAAATATGCAGTAACATACAGATTAGAACATAAGACACCTTATTTCCCAAGACAGGAAAATTACCTAGAACACATTATCTACTCAATGAAATCTACTGGTGTTACAGTGGGAGAAACCGTTTTTATAGATGTTTAGTTTTTTTTATCTTCAATTTAAAAATCGAATCTGTGTGTGTGCACAACCCCTGTCCACAATGGGGGATGTGAGGTCTAAACTTCCTGTCCTGAATTATCTCTCAGGCCCTGGATGTCCCTCTCAGCTGACTTTTGGATATCCCAGTCACTCCATCCACTGGTACCTCAAATCCATTATGCCCAAACCACAGCTTCTCCCATCAGCGCCTTCTCTCAATCCTGTCTCCACAGCAACATCACCATCCTTCTAATCACCATGCCTCAAGGATCTAAATTGCCCAGCTTCCCAAACCCCCCACTCTGTAGGGCCCCAGTCTATTGGGCCCTCCATCCCATAGCAGCCATGGAGACATGGCCTCATGCCCACCTCACTGGGCTTCCTGCCCCCACATTCCTCTTTCAATACTTGCTTCTGCTCACCACTTTTTAGCACAGCACACTCCTTGGTCTAGCATTACAAATTTGCCTGTACCCCAAATCTTAAGACGCATAGAGCTACCCTGCTCTAGACCAGTTCTGTTTTCTTCACACAAAATTCCTTTTCTAGATCTCCAAGGCCATTTGTTCTAATCTTACTTCTTACTCAAAACCCACCCAAATGCTACCACCTTGATGGAGCCTTTGTCAACTCCAATCCTCAAAAGACATGGAGTCTCCTCCCTTCCTGTTGCGCACTTCCTCTCACAGCATCTTCTGGCTGATGTCTCTGTGGGCCTTGCATCTTACTGCAAAGACTGTAAGTACCTTAAGAGCAGGAGGCAAGCCTCATCTGCCTGTGCTCATGAGTGACACCATAGCCCTCTATCTGCAGGAGTGGAGTCCCACACAAACTTTAAACTTCTAAATTTCTTCTGTAACTGGAATAATAATGCCCATGTAAGAGGATCTTTAAGGATTCAAAGGTGAAGCAGCTGGCCCAGTGCTCACAGATAGTAAGCATTCCAGGTACCATTACTCTTCATCCTGGAAACACAGCATCTTGTACATAACAGGTGTTAAATATTTACTAACAGAAGAAAATAAATTAAACAATAAGAATTATTATTTTCCTTTACATGAGATTTTTTAAAAATGTATGCCCAAAAAAAGAATCACAAAGAAAGTTCTTATAATAGAGATTAATTTCATTCTGAGGGCTACAAATAAGGAAAACTCAAAACACCACTTGTCAAAAATGGAAGTGGTTGATACAGATCCACTGTTGGATATGCAAACCCAGCAATGCTAGCAATTCATAGGTATGATCCTCTTCAGCCTCTTTCACCATGTCCCAGATGCCGAGTGAGCTTCCACAGAGGGCACCTGGCAGCTATGTGCACAGTTCAATCCAGAGGTGAGAGCAAATCAAAAGGTCCAGGGAACATAGCAGGAGCTCTCAGCCTGGTTCTCTCCACAATGTAGTACATCCTAGTAAGAATGCAATCCCAATCAGGCTTCCAGGTCAATGGAAAACAAATGGCCTCCAACCCTGCCATACCACTCTCAATAATCAAGAAACTTCTCTTAATATGAAAATACACCTGACAGAAAAATTAGTAGTTTCTCCTCATCTCAATAAAACCATCAAAAGATCATTTCCCTATACAGAAGTTGTATCTTATGATAAAGAGCTCAGGTAAAGATGCTTATAGGATTGTATGTCTTAAGTTCATAATAAGTGGTCTAACGAGGTTATTGAAAGAAGAAACCCAGAGTCTTCATTTCCAATTAAAGCAAATCAGCTCTAACATTATTAGAAAGTCTATTTCAAGGTCTCATTGCAGCCAATTCAGAGGTAGCAATTTTTTTAATGACTAATACAATCTGAGTATTTAGAACTCCATAACTTTAAAAGTTCTCCAAATTAGCAAATATGTAATAATATATTTCAAGCCATTGCAGTCCAGATCATCTAAAAGATCTACAAAATTGGAAAAGCAAAGACAAATTTTTAAATTGTGTGACCAGGATGAACTGTAAGACAAGATTAAAGTGAGCCAAGAGAGGCAACTTAATTGAAACAATCCAAGAGAATCAGGGTCTTAATAAAATGAGATGCACGCTCAATTTTGAGGCAGCTTCTTAAAAGGAAGAATTATGCAAGTACTCTGATGAGCCCCAGGGAAAGGCTGTTGGTTGCCAGAGGAATGGGCTGGACATCACCCAACAACCTACCCTGGAAGCAGAGTGATGCCTCTAAAACCAGGCTATATCACTCAAGAACCCAGCCTGTAGTGTGGGGCTCAATCCATTTGTTACTGGTAGGCAACCAAAAACAAGACCAAAAGGACAAACAGCTAGGGAGCCAACCTGCAACTTTGGATGTGCTGAGTGTATGCATGAACACATACATACCCAGTAAACATACACACACCCACTTCAAATGAGAGCCAGTTTTTACATTTCCCTGACTGTAGGAAGGGTGCTCACTGCCAAAGATTCCCTCTGAAAATGCACACAAATTCATGAGCTATGGCATGGGGATGGGGGGCGGGGGATGGACACAATCAGATTCTCTTGAGGCTGTAAAATGTTGAGTTATTCATAAGCATTTAGGCTGATGTAATTTGTTCAGCTTCATTTTTTCTCTTAGTTCAGCTGTTTCCAAAGTGTTGTCCAAGAACCCTTAGGGATCCCTGCAACTCTTCTGAAACTTTTTTCATAACACTGCCTTTTTAGCTAGGGTGATATCTGTACTGATGATGCAAAGGTGATGGTTCAATTTGCTTAACAATCTCCATGATGAAGCAATAACTGTTATTTTTATTAAACCCTAGCCTTGCATAAATTTTCATATCCTATGACAAATTACAGAGTGTGCATGAAGCATTTCTGCTCTGTTCCAAATACAACAGTTCTCTCCAACAAAAGCACTGTTTCAGGGAACACAATTTTTCTGTAAAAAAAATGACTGACTTACAAACTCCAATTATTCAGACGTGGGAATTTAACAGATCATTTCTGGAAAATGAACAAATAAAACTACCAGTTCAGGGAAAACACCTGATATAACTTATTGTCAATACTAAAATTCAAACATTTAGTCAGATATTAAAACTTTGAAAAAACTCCCTACTGTCAGCAGATAGCTTCTGGTGGCTTAAAAGCTCTTCGGATGAAAGGGACGGCAACAGAAACAAAAGTAACTTTCTGCCATAGGAAAGCTAAGTACATCAGCATCTGGAAGATCTACATAACTCAGCGAACCAAACACAGTTGTGAAAGATCATCTCACAGTACAGGGAAAAACAGTGGGCTTAAAGGTAGCTGAAAAGGAACACCCCATGACTCAGTGGAGGTTCCAGGTTGCCACTTATTTCTTCCCTAAGTGATTACTTGTCAAGTTTTGCTGTTGTATCAAAGAAAACCTCCAAAATTATGTCAAGAAGCTACTCAAATACTCTTCCCTACAACTACATGTTTTCTTTGTATATTTTTTCCGTTATTTTAATTGTTGTTCTTGTACAGTTTTCTGTCTTTTACTCCCATCCCGGCCCACCGCCCCAGCCCTCCCCTCTTTGTGTATTTAACCAAAGCAATATATTGTAGGACAATCACCAATTTTGTTTTGGAAAAGTTATTTTTAGTAAAAATGTGTTCTTTTAGAGTTAAATGCACTGGGTTTATTATTCTTATTAGTAAATAAACATTTCATCAACAGATACAACTACCCCCCCAAAATTCTTCGGACTCCTCAGTATGTACAACATAAAGAGTTCCTGAGCCCTAGCCAGGTAGCTTAGTTTGTTAGAGTGTTGTCCCAATACACCAAGGTTTCAGGTTTGATCCCTGGTCAGGGCACATTTAAGTATCAACCAAAGATGGAAAGAAAAAAAAATTTTTTAATGCCATCAACATATATAAAATACTTAAAAATAAATCTGAACAAAGAATGAAAGACTCATACACTAAAAAACAAAGAACAGTGCTGAGAGAAACTAAAGAAGACCCAAGTAAATGGAGAAATAGACTGTTGCTGAGTTAGACCATTCAATGTTGTTAAAGTGTCAAGTCTTCCCAATCCCAGCATGCATTTTTGTCAAAATTGACAAGGTCAGACTTCCAGTCAAGATGGCAGCGTAGGTAAATGTGGTACTAGCCTCCTCCACATCAAAATTACAACTAAACTACAAAACAACTATCATTCAGAACTGCCTGAAATCTGACTAAATGAAGCCCTATCACTAGGGAATTAAAGTACTCTCATAGCCCTGGCTGGTGTAGCTCAGTGGATTGAGCGCAGGCCTGCGAACCGAAAGATCGCGGTTCGATTCCCAGTCAGGGCACATGCCTGGGTTGCCAGGCCAGTTCCCGGCAGGGGACATACAAGAGGCAACCACACATTGATGTTTCTCTCCCTCTCTCCTTCCCTTCCCCTCTAAAGATAAATAAATAAATTAAAAAAAAAAAAAAAAAAAGTACTCTCATAAAGTACTCCAGGCATGGAGAGATGGAATGGGCTAGACCTACATGCATATATGACAGATGAAAACTGGGATATCTTGGCTGCAGAGGTCCCAGCCTTACATCAGACTCCCCAGCCCAGGGTCCCAGTGCCAGGAAGAGAAGTCCCCATAACTACGGGTAAAAAACCGCAGGGATTGAGGCCGAGTGAGACACAGGACTTCTGGAGTCCCAGGCAGTTCCTCTTAAAGGAGTTCATCACCACCAAACCAGTATTATATGAAATGTTAAAGGGTCTTGTTGGGGGGGGGGGGGGGTTTGAACAATAAAATGGGAATAAATACTTATCAACAATTAAATCTAAACCACAAAATAAATGAGGAAGTAGAATACAAATAGACTCACACAGAGAGAGAACATTTTGACAATTACATTTTGACTGGAGGGACAGGTAAAAAAAAAAAAGTGAAGGAACTCAAAAGTATAGACTGGTAGTTACAAAAAAGTCATGGGGACATAAAGTATAGCATAGGGAATATAGTCAATAATACTGTAATAACTACGCATGGTACAAGATTTACCAGGATGATCACTTAGTAATCTATGTAATGTCTAATCACTGGGGTGTACATCTGGAACTAATATAATATTGTATGTCAACTGTAATTAAAAAATAAAAATAATTTTTATCATTTAAATTTTTTTATTGTTTTTAAATACAGTCGTCTCCGTTTCCCCACCACAGCTCCCCGCAACCCCAGTCATCTCCACCTCCTACCCCTGATCCTACAAAAATAATTTTTGAATGGAAAAAAAGAGAATCAATCAATGAATGCATAAATAAGTGGAACAACAAAATAGACGTCTCTCTTTCTGTCACTTCCCTCTTCTCACTCTGGCCCCCTTCCCCTCTCTCTAAAATCAATAAAGAATTCCTGAGATGAAAAAGTGTGGTGATAGGACCCAGGACCCATGGGTATGCAAGAGAGATGGCTAGTCCAGGACCCTACTTCCATCACAGACCCTGTCAAGACCTACCATATAATAAGACCCTAATTTAATTTGGATGGCCTGCTCCATGGACCCCACCATAAATGCTGTCAAACTAGATGAGGAGAGAGAGGAAAGACATACATATACAATATCTGAGCATTTACCCCAAAAAAGTGTTGGCTTTCTGACCATCTCCCTGGGGTTAATTCCAGATGCCCAGCACAGTGTTGTTCCATGTCAAGAGCAGAGGCAGGCCTCACCAGGTAGACCTTTCTGCTGTCCATGCTTCTTCTTCAGGAAAAGGAAATGTAGCCATCTCCGACTGAGATATGTGAAGACCAGCAAAGTGTGTCCAGTTGGCCAGTGGGATGGAACAGGGTACATACAAGGCCTATTTGCCTCAGGCTAACGCATGACCAGGACTTTGTCCCTTTTGCTCAGCACGACACTCTATTTCAAATTTCAGAGCCTCCTTTTGTAGACCCAGACCCAGTACTGGCCCCTCAATGTCAAAATGGAAAGGACCCAAAATCATGTTATATGTGTGACAAGGATAAAAGCCTAGAAGGGAAGCTGCAATATCAGGCTGAATACACCAGTTCCAAGTCATCCCAAGCTGGCTGGCTACCAGCCCAGGCAGGACACAGTCCTTCGCCCCTGGATGCTTACTCTGTTTGGTAGGATTCAGCGTTGGACAAGAAGGGGGGTGAGCATGGAGGTGGTGGTGTCCTCAGAAGCAATTCTGTTGCTTACTCAGAGTGCAGAGTTCACTTTCAAAAATAACCAGAAAGGATCGTGAGGCCCTGTATATGTTGACTTAGTGAGTAAAAGTAAACTGTATTTGGAGCCCTGGCAGGGTGGATCCATTGGTTGGAGTATTGTCCCATACACCAAAAGGTGTAGGATTGTTCCCCAATCAGAGCACATAGATTGTGGGTTCAATTCCCAGTCACGGAGAGAGGCAAACAACCAATTTGGTTTGTCCGTGCTCGCTCGCGCTCGCACTCGCACTCTCTCTCTCTCTCTCTCTCTCTCTCAAATTCAATAAATATATCCTTGGGTGAGAATTTTTTTAAGTTGTATTTGAAGAATCTGATAACAGCTAAAATCCCCAATACACTCTAAGTGTTTTAAAACCAGCTTAAAAATTACTATTCTAGCTCTGGCCAGGTGACTCAGTTGGTTAGAGAGTCATCCCATATAACAAAAGGTTGCAGGTTCAAACCCTAGTCAGGGCTCATACCTAGGTTATGGGTTCAATCCTGGGTCAGGGAACTAATAGGAGGCAACCAGTCAATATCTCTCTCACATCTATGTCTGCCTTTCTGTCTGTCTGTCTCTAATCAATAAAATACATCTTCAGGTAAGGATTAAAAATGAAAATAAAGAAAAGAATGTCTAGTCTCTGAAAGAAAAATCAAGTGGTATGGGCAAAGGCACATTGGCTGGACACAATGGCATACATTTCCCAAGGAATCCCATTGAGGGCTTCACACATCTCTGAGCTGGGTATGCATCTCTTAGACATCCCAGAGAGACTACTGCCTAAGGCCATCCTTTCTCTTTCTCTCTCTCTTCACCGCCCCCCCTTCTTTCAACAACTATGCAATGTCTAAATGTTGTGAGGATAGTTTCCATGCAAGGTGTTTGAGGTTTTTTATGGAGGACTGCATCATTCCTGAGAAATGATCTCCTGTCACAGTCCAGGGCTCTTGGAGCCAGCTGAACACACAACACAGCACAAGCTTAGGGCAGGAATAGCCCCTCTCGTCCATGCAGTTCAGAGAGGTCAGAACTGAGTTCAGAGGTCAGCAAGTGGCTTTGTTTATTGTTTGTTTCTCCAAAGCCCAGAGAGGCAACTGAAAAGTGATCCAAGATGCCCTACTGTAGGTGAATGGATAAGCTGTGGGATATCCACATGATGGAATATTATTCAGCACTGAAAAAAAAATGCCTGTCAAGCCATGAAAAGACATACAGGAATCTTAAATACATATTTACTAAGTGAAAGAAGCCAGTATGAAAAGGCAAAATACTGTAGGATTCCAACCATACAATATTTTGGAAAAGACAAAACTATGAAGACAGTGAGAAAGATCAGTGATTGCCAGGAATTAAAGGGATGGGATGAACAGATGGAGCACAAAGGATTTTTAGGTCAGTGAAACTACTCTGGATGATAATACAAGGAACCCTTCGAGTATACAATACCAAAAGTGAGTCCTAATATGAACTGTGGACTTTGAGTGATGATCTGTAGGTTCATCAATTGTAAAAAATGTACCACTCTGGTGGGGAATTGTTGATAATGGGGAAGACTGGGAACAGAGATGTATATGGGAATTCACTCTACTTCTGCTCAATTTTGCTATGAACCTAAAACTGCTCTAAAAAATAATGTTAAAAAAAAAAAAAAAAAAAAAAACAGGGTGGGGTGATTCTCCTGCTAGAAAAACAAACTGTGCAGCAAGACAGGCTCACAGTACTGGGTCAGTTCCCAGGGAGAACTGAGGTCCCAGAAGAGGGCCCCAAGAACAGAATGACTGATTTACATAACAAAGGCAATCTCTTCCCAGGCAGGCCCCCATCAGGAACAGCCCAGAAAATTCCTGGCCCTGCCCCCTACCCAGACTATTTCCCAAACACCCCACTTCATGAGGCCCCTCCAATTTGCAGATCAGCTTTTCACGCTGTCTCTGACCTCCTGAGGTTCACACCCAAGCTCAAGTGACCTTGGCCCAACCTCACAAAGCACCTACTAACTGTGATGATGCCTTGTGCTCCCACTAAGATGGAAAAGAAACCAAGGTGGAAGTGGAAAAGGCCCCTTCTCCAAAAAACAGAAAATGTGAAAATTAAAACTTTTATCATGCACATAACAAATTTCTCTCTATATTAAACACTATTAAAAGTCATGTTAAAGATTAATGTCATGAGAAATTAATCTTAAGCTTTAAAATGCAAATTGTGAAAATTTCTATACAGTGTGGTTATCGTTTTATGAAAATTATGAGACATCAAAAAATTTCAGTTTAGACGTTTACCTTTGGTAGAATTACACGTATTTTTATTTTCTTTATATTTAACCCCATTTACTAGATGTTATCGGTTGCGTTGTATCCCCCAAAAAAGACAGGCTGGGATCCTAAGCCCCAGCATGTCAGAATGTGGCCTTACTTGGAAACAGGGTCACTGCACATGTAGTCAAGACACAATCATTACAGGGTGGGTCCTAACCCAGTATTTTTTTTTTTATTTAAAAAAAAAAAAAAAGGAAATTTGGACACAGACAGACACACAGGAGAACACAATGTGAAGATGTAAACAGAGATGAGATGACTTACTACAAGCCAAGAAACATCAAAGACTGTCAGCAAACTAGTAGGACTAGGAAAAAGGTATGGACAGATTCTCCTCAGCACCAGAAGGAATCAGTTCTGCTGACACTTCAGTCTTGATTTCTAGCCTTCAGGATAATGAGAAAATAAAGTTCTGCTGTTTACACTGTCTAGTGAGGGAGACCTTGTTACAGCAGCCATGGCAAACTGATACTACTGAAGTTTTGTTCAGTGTGCATAAACAACCTCAATGAGAGGAAAACCTAATTTTTCGAAGCAGAATTTCACTACATAGCATAACTCTTAGAATAAAGGTAAGATTTATATAGTCCACTGCACAAAAGAACTGCCCTTTCAACAAAAGAAAGTAGTAGTATGTTCGCATACCTACACTTCATGTTAACTAGGTCTTTGTAGAAAAATATGGGAGTTACCTTACTGATATTAATTTCTAATTAACCATACACTCTTGAACTACAATAAGGTACTGAAGATAGAATGCTTCTTTAAGTTGCTGGGCAGATGTTTCAATTGATTCCACTGAGAAGTATGAAGGTGAGAACATAGGGCGAATTCCACTCTTCCAGACAAGATGGAGGTGTAGGTAGATACATTTTGCCTCCTCACACAAGGAAGAGAAAAACAACAACAAATTTAAACACAAAAAATAGCCAGAATTACCAGAAAATTGAACTGTATGAAGTGCAACAACCAAGGAGTGAAAGAAGAAATACTCATCCAGACTGGTTAGGAGGGACGGAGACTTGCAGTCAGGGAAGACAGGACATGGGGCAAGTTGTCAGCTAGAGGACCTGGTGGTCCCGTATTTGTGTGCAGGTAAATGGGGAAGAACAACTGGGGAGCAATATAAGACCGCGCAACCCAGGGTTCCAGTGTGGGGAACTAAAACCTCAAAACCTCTGGCTGTAAAAACCTGTGAGGGTTGCAGCAACGGGAGAAACTCCCATCCTCACAAAATTCGTTGGAGAGACCCACAGGATCCTAGAATATACACAAAGCCACCCACCCGGGAGTCAGCACCAGAAGGGCCCAATTTGCTTGTGGGTAGTAGGCGAAGTGACTAAAAGCCCACTGACAGGCAACCAAGCGGCACTGTTCCCTCTCTGACCCCTCCCCTACATACAGCACCACAACAAAGCCACGAGGGTTGTCCCATCCTGGGGAATACCTAGGGCTCTGCCACTTACTAGGTAACAGGAGCACAGAGACAAAAAATTACGGCCCAAATGAAAGAACAGATCAAAGCTCCAAAAAAGAGCTAAGCAACAAGGAGATAGCCAACCTATCAGATGCCAAGTTTAAAACACTGGTAATCAGGATGTTCACAGAAATGGTTAAGTATGGTTGCAAAATAGAGGAGAAAGTGAAGGCTATGCAAAGTGAAATAAAGGAAAATATACAGGGAACCAACAGTGAAGTGTTGATTTGTTGGAAACAAATCAACAATTTGGACTGGAATGAAGAAATAAACATTCAACTGGAATAGAATGAAGAACAAGAATTCAAAAAAATGAGGAGAGGCTTGGGTACCTCCAGGAAAACTTTAAATGTTCCAACATCCAAGTCATAGGGGTGCTAGAAGGAGAAGAGGAACAGCAAGACATGGAAAACTTACTTGAACAAATAATGAAGGAGAACTTCCCCAATCTGGTGAACGAAATAGACTTCCAGGAAGTCCAGAAAGCTCAGAGAGTCCCAAAGAAGTTGGACCCAAGGAAGCACACACCAAGGCACATCATAATTACATTGCCCAAGATTAAAGATAAGGAGAGGATCTTAAAAGCAGCAAGAGAAAAGGAGATAAGTTACCTCCAAAGGAGTTCCCATTAGACTATCAGCTGATTTCTCAAAAGAAACCTTATAGGCAAAAAGGAGCTGGGAAGAAGTATTCCAAGTCATGAAAGGCAAGGACCTACACCCAAGATTACTCTATCCAGCAAAGCTATCATTTAGAATGGAAGGGCAGAAAAAGTGCTTCCCAGCTGAGGTCAAGTTAAAGGAGTTCATCATCACCAAGCCCTTATTATAGGAAATGTTAAAGGGACTTACCTAAGAAAAAGAACATGATCAAAAATATTAACACTAAAATGATAACAAACTCAGAACTATGAACAACTGAACTTAAAAAAAAAAACAAAAACAAAAACTAAGGAAATAATTAGAACAGGAACAGAATCACAGAAATGGAGATCCCATAGAGGGTTATCAGTGGGGAGGGGGGGAAATGGGGGGAAAGGTACAGGGAATAAGAAACATAATTGGTAGGTAAAAATAAGATAGGGAGAGTTAAGAATAGTATGGGAAATGAAGAAGCCAAAGAATTTACATGTGCGAGCCATGAACATAAAGTAAGGTGGAGAAAGGGATGCTGGTAGGAGGGAGGGTGCTGGGCAGAGGCAAATAAAGGGGAGAAAAAAAATTGGGGACAACTGTAATAGCACAATGAATAAAATATATTTTTAAAAAGATACAACAAATTCTTAGTAGTAGTCCTATCCCCTACTAATCCCATATCCTGTTTAGTCCAGACTATCCACAACCTCCCAACACCAACCAAAATTTATTATTTGTTTTAAACTGACAAATATTCGGAACAAACCCATTTAGCAAACTCTAAAGGCCCCAAGCATGCAGGACTGAAACAAGCCTCAAGAGCTAAGATTACAGGGAAAGAAGCTGCAAAAGGAATGAAGTGATGTTAGACCAGGTGACTCAAGGTTCTTTGGAGAAGGTGAAACTTCTTGAAGTGAGGGGGAGCACAGAAAACAGAACCATCCCCACAAACCTTTTGAATGAATCTTCTCTTGCCTCCAAATAATGTTTAGAGCAGGCCCTGAGGCCTGGACCCCAGGACCTCCAACTGGGAACTGCCCCAGAAAGTTCACCTAGACAACTGGGACAGTAAATAATCTGAAGTAAAACCTTAACATTAATATACACAGAGATATTATGAATTACATTACATGAAATGTTCCTCAAATTTCCAGGTAAAACATTTCAGAAAAATTATTCACATATAGGTAGAGACCACATCTCTCAGGGCCATCTGACATGTGCCAACTCAGACCGGTCAAAGCCTCAGACAAAGAGGTTTTAAAACAATCACTGTGTGCCCTCCTCACTCCTGTCTGGTCTTGATATGGCCCCACAAGAACTCTGAGGCTGAAGGTCCCGGACAAGTCTTAGACCACATCTCTCCTCATCTGGCTTCCCCAGAGGGTCTGTGCTGTTTCAGGGAGCCAAGTTCAGAGCAAGGGAGCCAACTCAGAAGGTAAACTGAGGCCCATAGTTCCCATCTGGAGCATGTGTGTCGCAGGGCACAGACAGGAGTGAGACTCTTATAGAACCCAAGCCAAACCCCCCAAGAGGTACAGGTACTACTGGAACTCAAAACAGGAAACAAAAAAGCCTGGGTCAGGCACTGCTGAGGAGACAAGTTTATTTAAGGAAAGGAGTCCTCTCAGAAGTCAACAGTTTACATAACAATGCTATGCACGTCTTGAGGCAACAGTCCCTGGAGGCTCCAGCGTGGGAGCCAGGACCCACTGAGTTCTCCTCAGACACCTACGCAGAGGCACTGAGTCCTGAGCAAAAGCTTCTGAGAATACCAACTTCTATAACTAAAGAAAATGGAACTGTGGGAAGGGAGCCAAAGGCAAAGAAGGCACCGCCTTCACTGAAAACGGTGAAAAATGTAGAAACCTGTTATGGCTCCCATTTAAAACTCTGCTTTAAAAGATTAATAGCCACAAAAAGTTGTTTTGTTCTGGTATCCTTCAGAAAACTGAGTATCAGTTTCAAGGGTCTGGTACAAAACAGAACGAAGAGCTGCCCTAACAAGAGGCCAACAAGCAATCCTAAAGCCGATGTGGTCCCAGAGCCCCAGCCAGGGTCAGGCCCCTTCCAAGAGAAGACACAGTTACAGTCACCATTCTGAATCCTGACAATGAGATCATTACTGGAGACTTCAACCCAGAGGGGCGGTGTTTTTAAGAGCACAGAGGCCAATTCCAAGTTTTCCTCTCTCAATCTCACTGAGCTACTGTTATGATCCAAGACTTCATATTTCCACATGGATTGAGATTTGATTTTCAAAATGCTCCCCAATAACAGGGCACCATGTAAATATATTACTGACTTCTGATCAACCTTCTTTACTTGAGTGGGTAATGTGAATTCATTAGCAATAGAGTGGTAACCACAGACCACCATAAACGTAATTTGTTTTAAGTAAAACTGAAGTCAGACTTCCAAAAACAAAAAAAAATCTAAGTCTCTCCTGCTTGTACCCCACCCCAGGGTCACAGTCAAGACCACAGCCCAAGGCCACTTTCACATGCTCCTCTAAACAACCACCTACTGATTGATCTAGTGAGACTGCTGGGGCAAAAGGGGAGGAAAATTTTAAACCAAAACTTCTCCCTTTTAATATTTCTTATGGTTTTTTCTAAATGACTTTCAAGAGTATTTTTCCCACCAAATCTGTGCTCTCAAATAATTTTCACTATCTTATAATAGATGCCCTACTTAGGTGATACAGGGAAGAGAAATATTTTGTAGCGTACATTTGCACAACAGCTATTTACAGGAGCCTGCCTCTCTTTACAAAGTAACTTTCCTAGCCTGCTTCCTAAGAACAGACTTGATTCAATTCAAGACAAGGTGTGTACTTATGAATGTGTTACTGCCTCGCCCAGTATGGCTCAGCTGGTTGGGTGGAGTCCCACCAAACAAAAGTTGCCAATTGATTGCTGGTCTGAACACATGCCTAGGTTTTGAGTTTGGTCCCTGGTCAGGGCATATTATGAGAGGCAACCTATTGATGTTTCTTCTCTGTCACATCAATGTTTCTCTTCCTTTCTCCCTCCCTTCCCCTCTAAGAGTAAATAAATAAAATCTTAAAAACAAACACAATAACAAAAATGTGCTACTGGAAATTCCACAGTATCCTCTGGACTAGCCCAGACACATCCAGCAGGTACAGCTCAAATTGTTCTCGCATTCTCCCAGCACTCACCAACATATATAAGATGCATTACAGTGAATCTCAACAGATCCCCAGAAAACCTTATGCCACAGTATCATCAAGGTTCTAAATCCAGTTAGCACTCTGTTTTCTGTGTCTTAATTATAAACACACAGCAAGAGATTAGTGCTCTAAGATGGAAGCCCTTGAGACCGAGTTACCCTGGGTTCAGCACATGCATGGTGGTCAGACACATTTTATTCCCACAACTCCAGCCAAAGCACAAAAATATTCCCAGGCTACACACAAGAGCAGAGGCACACACTTCACACCACTAGAGTGGGGGGTGTCAAACTCATTTTCACGGGGTGGGGGGGCAGCCACATCAGCCTCCTAGTTGCTTTCGAAGGGCCAATGTAATTTCAACTCCTTAACAGTTAAGGAGTACCTTATTTTTCTGAGTATAGGATGTACCCCCTGAAATTTGTGGGGGTGCGCCTTAGAGTCCAAATGTAGCTTACCTGGCTAGTAAATGTACTTTGTATTTACATTGGTGAAATATTATGTTATTTATGTCATTAAATATTTTACCACATTTTTTGCTTCAAAAATTGTTTTCCTATTTTCCTCTTCTAAAACTTAGGTGCATCTTGTAGTCCTAAACATACGGCAGTTACATTTATACAGTCCTAAAATTATTTCGGCACTTTGAAGACAACCGCAAAGCTAATGTGGCTACCGATGAAAATGCATCTGACACCCTGCACTAGAGAATAAAGCCTCACCAACACTACCCATGGGGGAGGGCAGACCCAATTACAAACCACCCAATGTGTTTCTGGACTTGTAGGCAGTCCTGGAGAAGCAGAAATTTCCAGCCCTGAAGGGAGTGATGGATTGATATAGGATAGTAAGAAGTTAGGAAAATTCCTGGGAAAGTGGAATTGCAAAACTGAGAACATTAAACAAGGCCAGTTTGAGCAACTTACAACCAGCTAGTGAATCTTAAAACTTATCTACCATAACCAAACAATACATAACCTCCTCGACCAGAAACCTCAGGCATTAGGGGAAAAGAGGAATTCTAATGCAAACAGGAGAGATAACACCAGAACAAAGGGAGCCAGCTTGGGAAGAAGCTGCCACCTCCCCTTTCAGCTCCCCGTCCCAAGAAAAACAGCAGGCTTTAGCTCCCTTTAGGAATATCCCCCTCACTTCATTGCCCTCTCCAGTTTGAGGATGGAGGCAACTCCATGAGCCATGGAAACAGGACAGCTGTGGGAAGACAATCCTTGATGCTTAAGATCTTGGGATGGGGGACCACAGAAAACAGAAAAGGACAGCGCAGGAGCAGGAAAGCAGATGTGTCATCTGCAGGGATGACTTCTTTAACAAAGCTAGACATAAGTGCCTCCCTGGAGCTCACAGCACTACTACCAAGCATTGAAGGATACAGTCTGTTCTAACAAGAAGCAACACCCTCCAGGAGGCAAAATCAGAATACAAAGGAGAAGTGGGCAGCCCTGGGAGGACATGAAAGAAGAGGGACTCAAAGGGGAACCCTGAGAAACATCGGCACATAAGGAAAGAACCAAAAAGAATGGTCAGGAGAAGACTAATAAAAGATGATATGGTCACAGAGGTTTGGAGAGAGAGAGCAAGAATTAAGCTCAGGGAGTCCAGGAGGCTGCAGTGTGGTGTTTTCCACTGGTCACTGCCCCAACTCCAAGGGCAAATGTACCCAACACACCAGTGTAAGGGGCACTGGACAACACATTCAGAGCAAAGAAATTAACTCCTTTGTTCATACAAGAAAGCTCCATCTTCCATTGAGATGGAAAAAAAGAAGGCTCAGGATGATAAATTATCAAGTGACGATAAAAACTAAAAATTAAAACAAACAAACAAACAAACAAACAAACACCCCACAATAAGCCTTGGCTGATACAGCTCAGTGGACTGAGTGCCGGTCTGCAATGCAAGGGATTGCTGGTTGATTCCCAGTCAGGGCACATGCCTGGGTTGTAAGCCAGGTCCCTAGTAGGGGGTGCGTGAGAGGCAACCACACACTGATGTTTCTCTCCCTTTCTTTCTCCCTCCCCTCCTCCTCTAAAAACATACAAATTTCTTTTAAATAAATAAATAAATACCCACCCACAATGAGATTATCACCTCCCCACCTGTAAGAATGGCTATCATCAATAAGTCAACAAAGTGTTGATGAGGATGCAGGGAAATGAGAACCCTAATGCACTGTTAATGAGAATGCAGACTGGTGTAGCCACTATGGAAAACAGTATAGAGAGCCCTTAAAAATTAAAAATGGAACTGTCTTATGACCCAATGATTCCACTTCTGGGTTTATATTTGAAGAAATCCGACACCAATTCAAAAAAGAGATAGCAGCTCTATGTTCACTGCAGCATTATTTGTAATGGCCAAGCTATGGAAACAACTCCAGTGCCTATCAACAGATGAGTGGATTAAAACAGTTATGATATATATATAAATGAAATATTACTTGGCCATAAGAAAGAATGAAATCTTAACACTTGCAACAACATGGATGGACCTACAGGGCATTATGCAAAGTGAAATAAATCAGAGAAAAACAAAAACCACATAAACACACTCAAAATAGGATTTCTCCAGCTGTGCCATCCCAGGTTAGGTGGCAAATCTTTGCCCCCAGTTTTTCTCCATAAAACTCAAAAGCTCAAAGATTGCCTATGAGATTGTAGTATTAGACCAGTCTCTGGGCTGCAATAAAGCCCAAACTGACAAGCTCCAGTATCCAATTCACAAACAACTGTTAGAGACCTACCTATCAATACTTTATCTTCATTTTTCTCCAGATGCTACAGCCAGTGTTCCCATGGATCCTCTGTACTGCTCTGACCAGTGCCATACGGAAAATACATGGGAGTAGAGAGTATGGTAGGAGGTAAGACAGTAAACTTTTCAAAGTAACAGGCAAATTGGTTTTTATGTTAATGCTGAAGTTTAAAATATGGTATCACCATGCTAAAATGCCCTTGGATTGGGTAGGGTTCAATAAAATCTGGCCATATCTAAACTGTCATCTTTCAGTTCAATTGTCAATTTCAGTCTAACTTTGTAATTTGTAACACTGTCTGCTATTCTGCTACAGGACAAAATTCAACATAAGATGGGCACATCATTAAACCTAGTCATGTGGGTACGGTTACCTGATCAACATGTGATATTCTCATGAGATCATCTGTCCTTAAGGTGGTATTGGATCAGCAACTAGGATGCAATATTTAGAACGCTGGTTTCCAGTAACAAAAAAGGAACAAGAATAAGTTTAGAGTCTGACCACATCCAGGAGATGAAGGAAACAGACAAAGGAGAAGACTCATAAAAGATGGTGGTGGGAGTCTCTAGGCCCACATGCCAGATGTAAGATGCCCACGAAGCTGAGGCCACCATCAACCAAGCATCTACTCCCATAGACAGCAGGCAGTGAGGGAAAACACTGCCCTCAACTCACCCCTCCAGCTCTCTGCTTTCCTGCCTTCCGAAAATCCCCAGGATCCAGACTGTAGCTGCTACGTTTCTCAGATGTGGACAAGGGCTTCGAGGCTTATTTTTTCTAGTAAAGTTACTATTCATTAATAAAAGATCAACAAAGCCAAAAGCTTTTAAAGCAAAGTGTCATTTGATTTCCAAAGAACCCTTTCTCATTTCCCCTCTTTACCTATTTTTCTATTGCTGCTCAGGCAAAGAGCCCAATGAGCCCACAGGAGCTTCAACCCAGGCACAAGGCAGGGACTATGAGCTTAAAAAGAAAGCAGGGAAGGAAGAAGCAGAGCTATAAAGGAAAACATGGAGGGGCCAGTGTTGAGATAGAAAATGTACGTGTGCACATGTGTGTGCATGTGTGTTTCTAAGCAGAGCCTTACATACTAAGTCACACTGTGAGCCAAGACCTGGCAGCTCCCACTGCCAGAGTCAACATGTTCTGGCTACCCAGACTCCAGCACCTGGTTTCCTTAGAGTGAGGTACAGAGGAAGGGCGGCAGTCACCTGGCCCCAGGTTCAAGACTCCATGCTCTCGCTGAGGCCAATGTGTGCACACGTCCAGAGTCACCTGCTCTCCCCAACCTCTGGCATTGGCTGGTATAATCACGGGCCCAGGAACCGGATCATTATTCTGCTCTGCTTCCCTTTCAGACTTGCTACCCTGGCCAGATCTCTGCTTTATCTTTAATATCCCTCACACAGCTGGGGAGAACTTCTGTGGCAACTAAGATGGTGCAGATTGACCTGGCTGTACCAAAGAGCATTCAGAATAGTGTATACTACAGACCCCATCATCACCTCCTTTTTTTTTTTGGGCATTAAGAATATCCTAAATCCTTTCTCCCATGAGGTAATAAGAATAACAATCAAGATACCTATTCTAGAGTGGAGAAAAGACTAGAATTCTCAGCAGTCCCATCAAGGCACCTCTGGACTGTCTTGGCCAACCACCAGACATGGCCCCACTGTCACACAGCCTTCCTCCTGTGACCTTCTTCCCACCAAGATCATGTGAACTGCACATGGAACTCCTGTAGCAAACATTTTCAAGCTGCACAGAGCCCATCCTTCCTGAGTTACATTCAGCAAGGAAACATAGGAAGGAAATGTTTCTCTTAGGTTTGTTCCAGCAGTTAAAGTCAGCTCAGTTTTAAAAGAACTTGTGGAGCATCTACTCTCAGTCAGGATACAGGCAAATCTCTTCACCTTCAAATATAAAAAATAGAAGAAGCACCTCCGGCTAGCTTTAAAATGTGATGGTTCCATGAGAGTCCCTATGGTGAACAATGAAAGGAAAATAAGAACAATATTATAACCAAAACATGAGGGATTACAAAAAGCCCACAAACTCTTCTTCTCTGTCCTAAGCAGGTATGTCTTTCTTCCCCATGCACTTGGGGTCACAGAGCCCAGAGGCTCATTCCAGCTAGAAACATCTAGCGGGGAAAAAACCCTACAGCCAAAACTCATAGCACTTACCCACTGCTGGGATGAGGTTCCCCTTCTGCTCTGACCTGCCTACTTTACAAATCCTGTCTCCAGCATATCTCCAGCAATTCAAGTATCTTAGAGTAAGAGGACCAAAATTCTGTTGGCTGTTTGCTCCGTTCCTCCATAGATTGGCTAGGTTTTTCTCCCATGTGTAGGGGCTAGTGGATTCTGCTCCCTGCTACCATGACACCACCTTCCCTCTCTAGGACCTAAGTTCTACAAGGGCTAAGCTGAGGGAACAAGAGTTTCTGGGGAAAAGTGTCTGAATTCAATTGTCAATTTTTATACTAACAAGGGATGCATTTATCTAATATTCTGTACATTGCATGCAATTTAAAAGAACATAGGCAGAGAATATCCCCCAGAACCCTAAAATACAATAACAATTCACTATACTCAAAAATTCAGTACGTTATATTGGCGTAAGTAGCTACACATCTCTTTGATAATGAAACAAAGTGTGCTTTATCTATTTTTAAGTCCTTAAAAAACTTCTTTGTTAAAAAGGCAAATGAATTACCATTAGGACATACACATTCCTTACAACGTGCAATCCAACCCAGCCAGCTACCTAGGCCACAGCAACTGCATATGGCCTGACCAGGAAGGCACCTAGTGGCCAACCAGTACCAGGGGTGGGAAGAATCAGTCCTACCATGCAATAGAGGCCTGCCTAGAGAAAGCTTCTCTCTCTGCTTCAATACCAGATGGCAATGCATTCTCTGTCAGAAGGGGTACCAAGGACTGGACCACCCCCCTACTCCCTTTCCCCTTCCAACCTTGCTGCTCATGCAGGACTTGGTTCTGTTGCCATCAAAACTTCCTCAACCTCTCAGGGATACAGGGTCTAGCATCAGCAGTGCACCCCTCTCTATAATGAGCACAACCAGTTCAGAGTGCATTGGCTCAGCATCACATCCAGGGATACTGAGATACAATGCACATTACTCTTCCACGTGCCCTGCAAGTTGAATGTTTCAGCAAGTCAAAAAGTGATCACTTTTCTCTTTTAAATAGAGATATTCAATTAAAAATATTAACCATTAAATCTAAGCCTCTCTTCATAAAAATAACACTGCCTTTATTATTATTATAACATGTCACTTTAAGAAACTCTTGTTTTTGGAAACATAATTTGAAATTCCTGATTTACAGTAGGTGTAAATGGAACAGTCATGTGCCACCTAGGTCAGTCAGTGCTAGAGAACAATTCTCACGAGCAGCTCGCTCACTCACTCTGACTCTCATCTCTACACTCGTCTAAACCTGGTGAAGTGTGTGTCATCAAGAGCCATTTTTATCTCATCGCTTTTCTGAAAAGGCCCTGACCCTTCTCCTTTACCAAGAAAATGTTAACAAAGTAAGAATTACACCAGCTGTTAGCTGAAACTAGTTTTATGCTAGAGTTTAAACAAAAACAAAAACCTAAATCCAATTATTTTAAAGTTTATATTTTCTAGTTATATATTTGTTTTTAAAGATCCCATTTATTTATTTTTAGACAGAGGGGAAAGGAGGGAGAAAGAGAGAGAGAGAAACATCGATGTGCAAGAGACACATCAATCAGTTGGTTGCCTCTCACACGCCCCCAACTGAGGACCTGGTCCACAACCCAGACATGTGCCCTGACTGGGAAACGAACCGGCAACCCTTCAGTTCGCAGGCCCGGCACCCAATCCACTGAGCCACACTAGCCAGAGCTAAAGTTCATATTTTCATGGAGCTGTATTTCCATAAACAGTGTCACAATCTCTAAAGAAGTCTTTTAAATAGGTATCACCATTGCTACTTAGCAGAGGAGGAACCAAGGCTCAAAATATTGAAGGCACAGGCCCAGGTCAAGAAGCTAGTACCAATCACCACAGACCCCTTGTAAACAACCACACCCACACCTGGAATATCTCAGAACAGGGCCAACACAGAATCTACCCAAAAATCAATAAAGGAGCTTTCACAAGATTACCCATCAAAAAAGTGGTTTTAATCTGATCTAAATGACTCATAGTCTACCTTAAATGGTCAAAATAAAAAGTAAAAATAGTGATATATATAAATAAAAATAAAAAATTATTAGAGAGACTGTCCAGTTATTTTTTAAATTCTGCCATTTGATGCCAGAATAGGTCATAGAGGGTAGGTCTCAGTAAGCCACTCATACTGCTACAGCCCCTAACTCTTGGCCCCTTTTCTCACACATTAGGGTCACTGACCCAGGAGGTAATCTACCTGCTAGGCCACAGGTGGCAAACACAAGGCCCTCAGGCCAAATCCAGCCATCCACCTTGCTTTATCCAGCCCAGCAACCTTGTTTCTATCCAGCAGCAGTGCTAAGCGCTCACTTAACTGTTAAAGAGTAGTTACATGTATACAGTCCTAAAATTACATTTGGCCCTTTGAAGGCAACCACGAGGCTGATATGGCCCCCGGTGAAAATGAGTTTGACACCCCTTTGCTAGACAGTCACACCGGCACCTCATGTCAGTAAGAACCTTTATCTTTATTCAATCCAAACACTGCAGATTTTTTATTAACTGAGTATTTATGGTTCACTAAAGTGATAAATGGCATTAGACACCTTGAACTATTACTGTGGTATGGTCAAAAAAGCCAATCCTTCAAATGTCACAAAATTCTAAACATCAACACAGCCATTATTCTTAATCCACTAGACCAATTAGGGCAACCCAAGAATCTATCAGCAAAAAGTTGCTGACAACTTGTTTTCTTTTAATCAGGAATCGCCAAATA
This sequence comes from Glossophaga mutica, assembly GCA_039655065.1. Classification (NCBI taxonomy): domain Eukaryota; kingdom Metazoa; phylum Chordata; class Mammalia; order Chiroptera; family Phyllostomidae; genus Glossophaga; species Glossophaga mutica. Next base: position 32,232,998 of record CM077315.1, read on the forward strand.
CTTATCAAAAAACTAATTTGAACAGCATTTTGTTTTTGTCACAAATTAAGGACAATATTATAGTTTCCAAACAAAGACAGAGCTCAGCCTCCAGGTATGGGTCTCTTCAAGAGACCTAGTCTCTCAAAGGCTGCCCCAGTAACCTATGACAACCAAGCTGAGACCATGTGCACATCCTAGGAACGCCTGAGAAGCATTCCCAGAGTGTCACAAAGCCCATTGCCATCCCACCAGGTCATCAACACCCCCACCTTCTAGGCTTCTTCTAACTGCTAATCATTCTGCAGATTAAGAGGAGACAATTCCAAGGCCTAATGTCAGAGATATCTAAGTATCTTTTCCATCAAACTTTATCCCCATTTCCAAAAAAATACTTCAAGCTCTTACTAGTATGGCTCAGTGGGTTGGGCATCATCTCACAAACCAAAAGGTCTCAGTCAGGGCCCATAGGGGTCCTTGGTTGGGGTACGTGAGAGAGGCAACCAATTGATATTTTTCTCACACATCAATGTTTCTCTCCCTCTCTTTCTCCCTCCCATCCCCTGTCTAAAAATAAATAAACAAAATCTTTTAAAAAATATATTTCAGTCAAGTCAACAAAAACAGCCAGGTTCATTTCAAAGTGGCTTCATTCACTGATGGCTAAAATAAAGGACGGATTCTGTTAGATTAAGAACACTTGCCTACAAAGTATCAGGAAAGGTTTCCTTCATGTCTGTTAGGAACGACGATACAAAATAGATAATATACTTTAGGACTGTATGCTTAAAAACAATGCACATGGCAATGGCATAAAAAAACTAAAATGAGTGAAGAGTTTTCTTTCCAAATGTTACCAATCAACATAGAGAAAAAATGTATGCCGATGTGACGCATCTCCCAAGGAAGGGCTTTGAATCAAGATCATCAGGTGCTGGGTCAGATAGAAGACCAGAGTCTCTAAAGAGCGAGCTTCCCCTCGTCCCCGCAAAAATGCCAGTAACTCCTAGGAGGCAAGGAGTCAGGGCAACCTAGCAAAAAAAATCCCACGCCTTACCTACGGACCACACACACACACACACACACACACACACACCCCACCACCCCCCCCGCAAACTTCTCGGAATACCATGGAGAAGCTACCAAGACTACCAGCAGCTACTGTGTAGCAGCAGATACACAGGACACCAGACCAGAGCACAGCCAGGCCTCACTGCTTCTCCCAGAAGAGAGGCAACAATTTTCAGACTAGGGAAGCTGTCATTCATGCAAAGTGTTAATGCAAGATGCAGAGCACAAGACTAACAAACACAGTGATAGAGCACAAAATCCTGGTAGCCTCCAGACTACTTGGGGATGGTACACAATTAAGGTAAAGGAAGTTGAGAAGAAGCAAACTTCCTTCAGGCTCAGCTACTAACCTGTTTAATTTTTCTGTAAAATTCCTCACTAGGACACCAGGAATGCTGTTTCTTAACTCCACACAACTCATTACCACTACCTCTGAAAACACTCTCATCTAAGTGAAATCCAGAACAAAATTCAAAAACAGCCAAAACTCTACCAAGCCCAAGAAAACCAACTTGGAGGCTTAACCATTATTTTGACACTCCTTTCTACAAACCAGTGAAAATAAACACACACAAACTGATGAAAGGCAATGCAATAAAATATTTACCGATTCCATAGCTGAAAGTCGATGTTGATAAGGACTGTATATTAAATCCAATAGAGGCGTGTCCAGAGCAGTGTGGTATATATTCTGAAACAAGAGAATAAAAATATTTTATGTAAATAATAATTTCTACTTCAGCTCTGTTTACAATTTGTCTCTCTCCATTTGGACCAACCACTTATCTTGTTTCATTTCCCTTAACACTGGACAAGTAAAAAGTTTTTAAGATGTTTGTCTGACTTTGGGTTATAAAGAGAGAGTAAAGCCCAGGAAAGAGGCTCACACCTGACTGTTTTAGTACACTATTCAAATGGAAATCTCTCTTCTCAGTAGTTTTTCCTGGAAAGCACTGCAGGAAAGGACAGGTTGAAGAAAGAACACTCAAGTGTCGTTATCTCCAGAGATGGGACCTTAGGACTGGGGCCCTGGAGGGACCACTCACAGATTTTTCTCCTTACACAGTTTGACAGAACTCTCACGATTATTAAACCTTTGCCAAAGTTGTTCATTTTGCATCCTCTGCAGACTTCCACTCACACTCAGAATAAAGAAGAATTCTCCTTTTGGCTCACAAAACCCTCGGGGCTGACCTCTCTCCCTCCCACAGCCCCCTAGGTCCTAACTCACCACTTCCCTCAACTCCCTGTTTTATAAGGCCTCTGACTGGACACCTTCTCCTCCACCTCAGCAACACTGTGCACATTCTCTCTTCCACTTTCAGTCTGCTCACAGGTCCCTCACAGCAGGACCTTCCTGACAACCCTTAACCTACCCTACTGTACCCAATCTCTCCCTCAATCTATCTAGGGATCTATTCTCAAAGAAAATGGACCTAATTCAGACCCATGTGCTTCAGGTGACTCCAGTTCGGAAACGTGATTCCAGCCTCCTACCACGTGTTTGAGTTCCTTCTACACAACTCAGGAGAAGCAGGAAGATCAGGACGACCCTAAGAGAGTCTGAACATTTTGTAAATGTGATTAAGAAATGCTGTCCGGGGGTTGGCTGGATACTGTGGCAAGCACACAGTGCTAAAGCTCATGAAGCAGAGGCTCCTTCCAATTCATTCTTTACAGAAGCAGTCCACAGGTCAACTATCTCTTTATTAATTACTAAAGTAGAACTACATATATCAACATAACCTCAAATACCACAATGGTTAATGAAAAAAAAAAAAGGTCTTGGAGGAATATATTGAACGTATTTGTGACTTTCAAAAGCACATGAAAATTAATATATTGGATTTAGTATGTATACAGTAAACTGTCAATGAAAAGTCAATAATTAGGCAATACAAAATTCAAAATAATGCTTCCTCTTAGGGGGTAGGAGGTAAACACCAACCCAGAAGTTTCAACAACACTGGTAAGGCAGGATTGGTTGGAACACAGGGGATAAAGAACTGGTTCTCCTATTTATACCATAATAACCACTGCAGCTCACATGATATACTAACCACAGTCTTCCAAAGTGCCAACAGTGACAGAGGCTGCATACCTCTCTCACTCCCTTTAATGCCCTGACAGGGAGTGAAGAGGAAAACAAAGCAAGGACCACAACACTTAAAAGCTAAACTGATCCTTAGTCCCTAAATTTTAAACTGGTCACTCTTCCATTTTGTGATTAACTAAAATAATCTATTTCTATTAATTCACAAGTAAGAATTTAGAGTATACAGAAAACTAAAAACTTTATTTTTATTTTAAAATTAAAATGCAGCAATTTCAACAATTTGAGGGTAAACCAAAAGTGTAATATCCAGAAAGAGCAAATGACACAATATATAATCTTGCAAAATAACTGTAAAAAATATTATTTATAAGTCCCTTAAACTTCCTGCATACAAGAAATCAAATAAATCAAGTGAGCACTGTAGACTTGCCATATGAACACAATAATACTACCAATTAAAAAAAGAGAAATTATATTATGGTATCATGAAAAAAATAAATAGATGCATAGCTACAAAGAAAAAAACTAAAAAGGGAAACTGTAGAAGCCCAACTGGAAATTCCTGAATATTAAAAGGATAAAAACATGAAATCAACCTGGAAGAAAGTGAGTGGGAGCAGAGGATGAAAACAGTTCCCTGTTTAACAAAAGACATACCCAACTCAGTGTCCTGACTCTGTAAATCATTAACCAGCACTGACTTTCAACCAGGAAGTAAATCCACAACTCTTAAGTTTACAAGCCTCCTTACTACCTAACTCACCTTCAATATAATAATCCACAATACGGAACAGTTTTTTAGATATCACACATACTTGAAATCTAGATTAACTGGCATAAAACAGCTTTTCCTGGGTTCTAAATCAGGAAACAAATTACAAATATCTCCAGCTCTTAGCAAAACCCATAGAATTCCAACTCAGCATCATGCTCTAAATACAAACTCAATAAGATAGACACACACACACACACACAGATGCATGCTGTGATCTGTCCATCTCTAGTGTGCACTGTTGGCCTCACCGTTTTACGACTGGATCATAGACACAGGAAACACACAAGATAACAGAAATCAGTGCTAGGCTACTTCACTTCATTACACCTACAGAACAACTGCTTACTTATTTGCAACCTCTGACAGCACTCATCTGTTTTATTCCTACAAAATGTACAATCCAAGGAGCACAGACTACAGGACACTGGATATCAGCCTGTCTTCTGTTAAACAGGAACTCAGAATCATACAGCTCCATGGAAATACTGTCTTCATTCTACACAAGTCTTACAAAATTCATTGCTACTGCTCTACATTCCCCCCCTTTGAAAACCCAAGGCAAGACTTATAAATGACACCATCCGCACAGAGACACAGTCAGGAAATCAAAACCTACCATCAATGGGACACAACTAAAGTCTGAACTACTGTATTTTGCTGTGTATAAAGCGCACACATATATTTTAGCGCTAATTTGCATTATACATGAAATTTATGAGCCATGTATAATGTGTGTCCTTTATGTTTCCCTCAAAGATTTGGGCAAAAAGGTGTGCATTATACATGGCAAAAATACCATAAGCTAGTTGCCCAGCTAGAAAAATCACCTTTAAAAAGGGATGTGAGCCCTGGCTGGCGTAGCTCAGTAGATTGAGCGTGAGCTGTGAAACAAAGGGTTGCCAGTTCGATTCCCAGTCAGGGCACATGCCTGGGTTGCTGGCCAGGTTCCCAGTGGGGACCATGTGAGAGGCAACCGCACACTGATGTTTCTCTCCCTCTCTTTCTCCCTCCCTTCTCCTCTCTAAAAACAAAAATAAATAAATAAAATCTTTTTAAAAATAAAAAAGCATGTGAAACTCTAAAGACTCTTCACAAAACTATTAGAATACACGAGTGTAACACAGCAGGCTGCAGAATACAAGATCAATATACAAAAAAGTCAGTTGTACTTGTATATTTGGATTGGCAAAGAAATCCGTTTATTTATTCCGTAAAATAAAAGACACATTTTTTGTTTTCACCAATAACTTTATTTACTTGGATATTCTGAGTGTGTCGGCTATCTCCCACTATCAGCTTCTAGTGGGCAGAGGCCAGGGGTGCTATTAAACATCTTCCAGTGCATCAGACAGCCTCACAGCAAAGAATTATGTGGCCAAAATGTCAATAGTACCAAGAATTTGCAAACCTCTTTTGACATGTTCTGTTTATCACAGCACCTTCTCCACTCACTCACTGCACAAATCTGTTTTTCCATTTCAGTTGCATTTTTACCTTTCTTGAAATAATAAAGCATAATACTCCAAAAATGCTGGGCATCTTCTTCCATCTTCAATATTAAAATGGCTGCACAAAAATTCACCAATTTGCATTTTTTTAATGTACACGGATATGACAGCTGTCACAATACAATCTAACAAAATTGTTTTGAATGAAAACTAAAGACAACTAAGCACTCCTAGAGCCATCGTACAGAAAAAAAAAAAAAAAACTTTTACACGAACCCAACACTATCAAAAAACAATCTCAAAGGAAATTTTTTAAAATGCACCATGTACAACAGCCATCGAAAAGAATACAGCCCTAACAGGTGTAGCTCAGTGGGGTGAGCATCGTCCCACAAAGCAAAAGGTAGTAGTCAGTTAGATTCCTGGTCAGGGAATCTTCCTGGGTTGCAGGTCAGTCCCAGTCCATGCATACATGTGAGAGGCAGCTGATCTATGTTTCTCTCACACATTGATGTTTCTCTCCCTCTCCTCCCTCCCTTCCCCTCGCTCTAAGAATAGTTCTTTTTCAAGAATACAAGGTTTAGGAATAAATTTAACCAAAGAGGTGTAAGACCTGCACGCTGAAAACTATTATAGATCTATGAAAGTTTTCCAAAAAGTTATTTAGAGCAGACAAGGAAGACATAGCTAAAATGTCTAGTACTTGAATGTTGCCATTTTTTTCCTAAAACAGTAATTTTTTTTTTAAGTAGGGGGCTGGAGCAGGCTCGGATCACTGATCTATTTTTTTTTTAAGGATTTTATTTTATAATCCTTAAAATTCCTTTAGTTCTAAAGGTTTAAGATTCTTTAATATCTAACATACAACATCATTTCCTTTAAAAATACATTACTCTCTCTAATTGTGCCTGACTGGAAAAAGGGCTTCTACAGTCCCAGGCATTCCTCTTAAAGGGCCTGTGCATGGACTTACTTGAACTCACTAGCTTTGAGGTCCACCACTGCACTGCAACTCAAAGGATGCCAGGGACATATGGAGATGAACTGCATTGTCTGGCATGAGGGAAAGGGCTGGAGGGGCAGCTTCATCATAAACATAAGTGCTGGCAAAGACCATTGTTCCCTCCCCTGACAGAGCCAACAGGTAGTCACCCTATTTGAATCTGTATCAACCTGGCTAACACTGTTCTCCTTGCCCTAGTGACTCCCTGAGATCCCGTCCCACCCATATTGCAGGCCCACCCAAACTCTTTCCAGCAACTTTTCCATATAAATGGATTCTCTTCACTCATGCTACAGACTTTCCTAAAATATCTCAAACAAGAAGCATCTAGGACTTCCAGCCAAGATGGAGGTGTAAGTAGACACACTGTGTCTCCTCACACAACCAAAATAAGGACAACAAAAATTTAGAAACAAAAAAAAACAACCAGTACTGACAAAATCGAACTATATGGAAGTCCAGACAACCAAGGAGTTAAAGAAGAAACATTCATCCAGACCAGTAAGGGGACAGAGTGAGTGGGTGGAGAGGACTTGCATCAAAGCAGTGGCTGGTGGACCCCAGCCGCGGAAGGCAGCAGCGGGCAGACCCAGCAAGGGGGCGGATTGTGGAGGGGTGCGGCACACAAGGCGGCTGGTGGACCAGGAGGTCCCACATTCACGCACAGGTAAACCAAGCGAAACTGGATAGTGAGAAAGACCGCACAACCCAGGGTTCCAGTGCATGGAAAAAGCCTCAAAACACTGATTAAAAATACCTCTGGGGGTTGCCCTGGCTGGTGTAGCTCAGTGGATTGAGTGCGGGCCTGCGAACCGAAGGATCGCGGTTCGATTCCCAGTCAGGGCACATGCCTGGGTTGCCAGGCCAGTTCCCGGCAGGGGACATACAGGAGGCAACCGCACATTGTTTCTCTCCCTCTCTCCTTCCCTTCCCCTCTGAAGATAAATAAATAAAATCTAAAAGAAAAAAAAATTTAAAAAAAAAAAACCTGTGGGGGTTGAGGTGCCACGAGAGACTCCAAGCCTCACAGGAGAGTTCGTTGGAGAGACCCACAGGGTCCTAGAATGTACACAAACCCACCCACACAGGAATCAGCACCAGAAGGGCAGTTTGCTGGGGGGAAGCGGCGGAAGTGACTGAAATCCCACAGAGAGCGGAGCAAGCGCCACTGTTCCCTCTCTGACCCCTGCCCCACATACAGCATCACAACCCAGCAACTGGGTTGCCCTGCCCTGGTGAATACCTAAGGCTCTGCCCCTCACTGCTTAACAGGTGCATTAAGACAAAAAATTAATAAATGACCCAAATGAAAGAACAGATCAAATTTCCAGAAAAAAAATACATCTAAGAGATGAAGAGATAGCCAACCTATCAGATGCACGGTTCAAAACACTGATAATCAGGATGCTCACAGAACTGGTTGAATTTGGTTGCAAATTAGATGAACAAATGAAGGCTACACTAAGTGAAATGAAGGAAAATGCACAGGGAACCAATGGTGATGGGAAGGAAACTGGGACTCAAATCAATGGAATGGACCAGAAGGAAGAAAAAAACAAGCAAACAGAAAAGAATAAAGAAACAAGAATTCAAAAAAAAATGAGGAGGGGCTTAGGAACCTCCAGGACATCTTTCAACGTCCCAACATCTGAATCATAGGAGTGCCAGGAAGAGAAGAGGAACAGCAAGAAATTGAAAACTTATCTGAAAAAATAATGAAGGAGAACTTCCCCAATCTGGCAAAGGAAATAGACTTCCAGGAAGTCCAGGAAGCTCAGAGAGTCCCAAAGAAGTTGGACCCAAGGAAGAATACACCAAGGCACTTCATAATTACATTAGCCAAGATTCAAATGAAGGAGAGAATTCTAGAAGCAGCAAGGGATGAGGGGACAGTCACCTGCAAAGGAGTTCCCATCAGACTGTCAGCTGATTTCTCAAAAGAGACCTTCTAGGCAAGAAGGGGCTGGAAAGTAGTATTCCAAGTCATGAAAGGCAAGGACCTCCATCCAAGATTGCTCTATCCAGCAAAGCTGTCATTTAGAGTGGAAGGGAAGGTAAAGCGCTTCTCAGATAAGGTCAAGTTAAAGGAGTTCATCATCACCAAGCCCTTATTATATGAAATGTTAAAGGGACTTATCTAAGAAAAAGATGATAAAAAACATGTATAGTAAAATGACAGCAAACTCACAATTATTAACAACCACACCTAAAACAAAAACAAAAACAAACTAAGTGAACAGCTAGAACAGGAACAGAACCACAGAAATGGAGATTACATGAAGGGTTAGCAACAGGGGAGGAGGAAGAGGAGAGAGGGGGAAAAGGTACAGAGAATAAGTATCATAGATGGTAGGTAGAAAATAGGGAGAGGATAAGAATAGTATGGGAAATGTAGAAGCTAAAGAACTTATGACACATGGACATGAGCTAAAGGGACGGAATGTGGGTGGGAGAGGGTGTGCAGGGTGGAGGGGAGTGAAGGGGGAAAATGAATGAGACAACAATATAATCAATAAACTATATTAAAAAAAGAAAAAAGAAGCATCTATCCTTCGTGTACAATGTACTTCGTGCTAAGCCACACCAGGCCCATCACTAGCATCGACCAGCCTCAGTTCACAGGTTGGCCTCTAATGGGCACCTTCAAGCTCAACACAAGCAGTAGCCTTCTGCAGATTGCTTTGTAGTTCATGCCAGGTCAGCCAGTGCCTGGTACTGACCTTGGCCTGTACCTCCTGGGAAGCCCCAGAGCCAGTGCACTGGTAGACAGCTTGAAACTACACCAAGGCACCACACAACCACCCCACAAACAACACACTTAAGGGGCATACTCAGCAGGCACCAGAGCCCCACTGAAGTGAGCCCTGCTCCATGGGGTTGGCCCTTGGCACTGACGATTCTCCATCAGTCCCCACAGGGCAGCACACCTGAAATGCCCTTCAGATGACCCCACAAGAGACCTACTACATAAGGCCACTCTACCAAGAGCAGAAGGTATTGCAGCTCTACCTAATACACAGAAACGAACACAGGGAGACAGCCAAAATGAAGAGCTAAAGAAACATGTCCCAAATGAAAGAACAGAACAAAACTCCAGAGAAAGAACTAAACAACATAGATATAAGCACTCTACCAGATGCAGAGTTCAAAACACTGACTATAAAGATGCTCAATGAACTTAAGGGAAGAGTAAACGAACACAGTGAGAACTTCAACTAAGAGATGGGATACATAGAAATGGAGATAAAAAGCATAAAGAACCAATCAGAAATGAAGAACACAAGACAGGGAATCAGTAGTAGAGTAGATGAAGCAGAGAATTAAATCTGGAATTTGGAAAATAAGGAAGCAGAAAACACCCAACAATCTGGAAGATAAGGAAGCAGAAAACACCCAACCAAAGAGCAAAAGGGGGGAAAAAGCCTCTGGGATAACTTCAAGTGTACCAACATTTGCATCATGCGTGTACCAGGAAGCAAAGTCCCTAGCAAGATGAACCCAGAGAGACCCAAACCAAGACACATTATAATTAAAATGAGAAAGGTTAAAGACAAGGACTGAATCTTAAAAGCAGCTAAAGAAAAAGCAGTTACTGAATACCTACAAGACAGCTCCCATAAGACTGTGAGCTGATTTCTCAACAAGAAGTTCTGCAGGCCAGAAGGGACTGACAGAAAATATTCGAAATGGTAAAAAGCAAGAACCTATAATCAAGATTATTTTACACCAGAAAAAGCTATCATTTAGAATCAAAGGACAGAGAAAGAGCTTCCCAGATAAGAAAAAACTAAAAGGAGTTCATCACCACCAAACCATTAAAAGAAATGTTAAAGGCCTTTCTTTCCAACTTGGCCCTGGCATAATGGCTCCCACAAAAAAGGGTGGCGAGAAAAAGAAGGGCCACTCCACCACCAACGAGGTAGTGACCAGAGAAATACACCACTGACATTCACAGGCACACTCATGGAGTAGGTTTCAAGAAGTGTGACTCTCGGGCATGCAAAAAGATCCGGAAATTTGCCATGATGGAGATGGGAACTCCAGATGTGCACACTGATACCAGGCTCAACAATGCTGTCTGGACCAAAAGAATAAGGAATGTCCCATACCGTATCCAGGTGCAATTGTTCAGAAAGATAATTGAGGATGAAGATTCACCAAACAAGCTCTGCATGTTGGTCACCTATGTATCTGTCACCACTTTCAAAAATCTACAAACAGTTAATGTAATGTACATGACAACTGCTGATTTTCTAATAAAGTTATAAAACCACACACAAAAAAGAAGTGTTAAAAGGTTTTCTTGTTTTTACAAGATTTTATCCTTTTAGAGAGAAGGAAAGGAAGGAAAAAAGAAAGGGAGAGAAATATCAATTGGTTGTCTCTTATAGATGTCCCACCCAGGGACCAAACCCACAACCCAGGCATGTGCCTTCGCCAGGAATCCAACTGGTGACCTCTTGCTTTGTGGAATGATGCCCAACCAGCTACACCACACTGGTCAGGGCTTAAAGGGTCTTCTTTAAGCTTAAAGAAAAAAGAAAAAGATCAAAATTATGAATAGCCCTGACTGGGTGGCTCAGTTGGCTGGAGCATCATCTCACACACCAAAAGGCTGAAGGTTCAATCCCTGGTCAGGGTGTGTACATGAGGCAGTCCATCGATGTTTCTCTTTCTCTCTCTGAAGTCAATAAACATATCTAGGGTAAATATTAAAATGGCAATAAATTCATTATCTATCAACAGTTTTTTTAAAAGATTTTATTTATTTATTTTTAGACAGGGGACGGAGAAAGAGAGGGAGAAAAACATCAATGTGTGGTTGCCTCTCATGCACCCCCCCCCACTGGGGACCTTGCCCACAACACAGACATGTGCCCTGACTGGGAATCGAACCAGAGACCCTTTGGTTCACAGGTTGGCATTCAATCCACTGAGCCTAACCACAGCCAGGGTTCTATCAACAATTTAAAAAGCAAATGGATTAAATGCTCCAATCAGAAGACATATAGTGTCTGAATGGAAAACAGAACAAGATCCTTACATAGGCTGTCTACAAGAGACTCAGTTCAGATGGAAAACCATGCACAGTGTGAAAGTAAAGAGATGGAAGATATTTCATGAAAATGGAAACAAATGAAAAGCTGGGGTAGCAATACTTATACCAGACAAAGAGATGTTACAACAAAAGCTGTAACAAGAGACAAAGAAAGGAACCAGAAATTCCACTTCTGGGTATTTATCCAAAGAAATCCAAAACACTAAATGGAATTTTTTGCAGCATTATATGGAAGCAACCTAACTGTCCATCAACAGATGAATGGATAAAGAAGTGCTGCATACATACAAAGGAATATGACCCAGCCATTAAGAAGAATGAGATCCTGCCATCTCCAACAACATGGATGGATCTAGAGTGTATTGTGCTCAATGAAATGCCTAAGACAGAGAAAGACAAATGCCATGTAATTTTACTTACATGTGGAATCTAAAAAACAAACAAGGAGAACAGACACAGACTAAAACATAGAGAAAACATTGATGATTGACAGGTTGGAGAGGGGTTGGGAATGGGTGGAAAAGTTGAAGGGATCAAGGAGTACAAATTGGTAGTTACAGAATCATGGCAATGTAAAGTACAGCAGAGGGAATACAGTCAATAATACTGTAGTGATCAATTCATAAGCTATACAAATGTCTAATCATGAGGTTACACCTGAAATTAATATAATATTGTATATCAACAGTAACTGAAAAATAAAAATTATTTAAAAAGAAAAAATAACAATAGCCCTGGCTAGATAGTGCAGTTGGCTGGAGGGTTGTGTCAATGTGCCAAGGTTGCAGATTTGATTCCCTGGTCAAGGCACATACAAGAATTAACCAGTGAGTGCATAGATAGATGGAACAAATGGATGTGTGTGTTTCTCTCTCCCCCTCCTCCATCTCAAATCAATAAATTAAATGAAAAGAAAAGAAAAAAGAAAAGGAAAGGAAAGAAAAGAAAAGACATCACTTTCCCTAAATGTGTGCTGCTCTTTTCATTTGGAATGTGAACCCACAGCAATGATTTGTACAGTTTAACAATTAATATGCAAAGAGTAAGCTGTAAATGTGAGAGGCAGGGAGGAGGAAACAATAGGTAGGATGCACAACTTCTGACATCACAGAACTGAAATGTAGCTAACAAAGAACGCAATTCTCAACTCTGATGTTCAGACATTCTAGTATATGGCAGCTAAGATGTTTCCACGTAATAAGGACAAAGTTTAACAACTGTCTTTTGAATGAATGACTTATTAACAGGTGTTCTGCACTGCAGGCTCTATTCCAGCCCTGCTGGGTATGTCCACTATTCTGAAGCACTGATTCTTTAATTTCACGAATGCATCCTGATGCCCAGCCACTGAAATAAAATGTCACCAAAATAAATTAATCTTCTTCCTTAACACAAACAAACAAAAGGGAGTTGTTGGTTTTTTTTTAAAGACAGAGGGGAAGATAGGTAGAAAGAGAGGGAGAGAAACACCCATGTGAGAGAGAAACATCAATCTGTTGCCTCTTGTACACACCCCACCCAGGGACTGCAACCTAGGCTTGTGCCCTGGCTGGGAATAGAACCAACGATCTTTCACTTTGCAGGATGATGCCCAACCAACCAAGTCACACCGGTCAGGGTGCAAGTTTATTCTTTATATGGTATATTTTCCAATTTCTGTTTGGAAATCATAATGTTCATTAGCATTAACTATACTCTTCCACTCCAATTTTCTCTCACATCGTGAATGGAGCATTGCAGCCATTGGTAGCTGGAGCAGAGGTTAAAAACAGTAAGCAATCCACTGGGAAGTCAACCTAAACGCCATCCAAGCCTTTCAACAAAGCCTCCACTTAATCAACAAAGTATTCCTGACAGGCAGAGTTTAAGCCAACTCTGTCCTCCATTAACTTTCAACAAATCCTTTTAATCGCCCCCCACAAGCTGCCACTCAAAGTCTGCCTCTTTATTAAGAATTGTTTATGAAACTCTCAAGTAGCAAATGTGAAATACAGGAGTACAAGAAAGCTGGCCCAAGTGAGTGTGACTTGATATATACATATAAAACAGTATTTTTTTACTGTTTGTATATAAACTCTGACACATTCAAGTGTCTGGAACGTCCTGGCACAAAATGGGAGCGTCTGCTAGCCCCACCACAGACCTGTGCCAATGTTCATTCACTGTCTCATTTGACCTCCACAACAACCCTAAGGATAACAAGATCATCTCCATGTTTCTGACGAGAAACCAGGTTCTGAGAGGTGGAAATCATTTACCTTCAAGTCAAGATCAAACTCAGGCTTTAGAGCCTATATGTGTAGCAGTCACACAAAATACCCACCCCCCCTGCACGGTTCCTAGAAAGCATTTTAAGTCTAAAACTAACAAAGCCCTCCCCAACCCCAAATACTGACATGATGCTGGCACTTATGACGAGATAAGGCTAGTTAGTTCATCCTCCAGCTAAACCAGGAGGAACAAAACAGACTCATCCCTGACTTGGCCTCTCAGCAACTACCCTCCTCTTTTCCAGGTTTCCCTCATACCACCCCAGTTTCTATGCTAATTCTTTGTTTTTGTTTTCACTTCCTTTCACTGGCTACCTCCCTCCTCCCCAACCTGCTCCTTAAAAGTGGTTTCCTTCATACTCTCCCTGGGCAATCTTATCTGCCTGGTTGGGTTTAACCATGCTGTTTAAAAGCATGTTTAACAACAGGGTTGTTGAAGCCAACCCCAACTCAGAGCTCCTCAAGGAACTCAAATCTACCCCTATTAGAGACACACCCACAAACACACATGAGTCCTCCAAGTCTGACTCTTGTATTTCCTGCCCTGGTACCAGGTATCACTGTCAAGACAATCCTGCAAGTCAGAAACCCACTGTCCCCTTTTCTCTGTTGATCAAAAGCAAGTTGACAAGTTCTGCCAATTCCAGCTTCTAAATATCACTCTTTCCTCCCCACTGCCACTACCCTAATTCAGCAGAGTATTTCTCAGTGTTTCTTCAGCTACATTATCTCGACAACTTAATTATCTCCACTTCCAACCACACACACCAACCAATAATTCATTCCCCACATTGTTGAGATGTGAGTTTGGCACATCTGAATCACTTCTTGTTTACACCTCACTCTCACCTACAGTCACTGGGCTAACAAGGAAGCCATTAGTGTTTTTCAAACTTCCAACCCACAAGGAGAAACATCTCATATTATGAGGCAGTACACACACGCATATAAAAATGTAACTGAAGAACAAAACTGCCCTTCCTACATGGGAGGTGCCTCAACATTTTCTATTATATGCTAAATTGGCTGCTGGTGTTGGTTGGTTTTTACTGGGGGTGCATACCGCTAAGTTATTTCACAGTCTATCAATGTTGCCACCCCCTAATGGAAAGGTAAAGGAACACAGGCTTTGATTGATGCTGTCCTGGGTTGCCTCCTCAACAATTTCATTCTTTCAATTTATTGAAAAGATTGCATTTCACTTGTACAGGCTCCCTCTGCCCACCTGGGCAAGCTCCTGTTCATCCTTCAACATCACACTCAGATGCTGACTTTCTTCCTTAATACTGTCAATATTTTTTCCTTCTCCTCAGCCAAGGACAGTTTTTCATTGTTTTTAGAGAGAGAAGAAGGGAGAGGGAGAAACATCAATGCAAGAAAGAAGCAATGATTGGTTGCCTTCCCTACCCACCTGAACTAGGGACTGACCCAGCAACCTACACAGGTGCCCTGACCAAGAATCAAAGCTACAACTATTGGTTCAGCCATACCAACCAAACACTGTCAATATTTTCCAAATTTTCTAAAGTGGACATGTATTGTTTTGTTTTATATTTTACACTGTATCACCACCACACTCAGGAAACCATTCCCACATTCCACTCCCAATCATACTATATAGTACAACCACTGACCCTGTCTTCCCAGTTTGTAAAAGATCCCCTCATCTCAGAATCTCAGAGGTCAACAGTGCACGCTGGTTACATAGCACACATGCACATCCCATACCTTCAGAGAACATGACAATGCATAACTACCAACTACTAACTACTATATTAGCAAGTATGGAAATTAAGCCACTTCCTAGAGAAGCACGTTCCCAATAAAGCTCTCCACACTTCACCTCTGAGTATCTGTGCCCTTTTGATCCATCTAGCTTACACTTGTTATTTGATATAGATGAAAATTCACCTCAAATAAACGTAGTTTATAGATAGAAATTAAAAAGAAATTAAGAATACACAAAGTAAGAAGCTCTCCCCATCCAGAGTATTCTACTACAAGCCCCAGCTGAGTGTCCATGTCTAGTCAACTACCCCAAGTTATTCAAGACCTCTGGCACAATATATAGGTTCTTCAGAGCCTTTTATCCTGCCTCACCTACAAGTTATACATTTCTATGAATAGAGTGTCTATTTTCTCCTTTCCAGGGTCACCAATTCCTGACAGCACTGGAACACTTTTTAACTGTATGCCAAGTTACAATCTATTTCCTCCACCTTTACTACCACTGACAAAGCTTTCAAAATATTTTTTACCTGGCCTTAGCTGGTGTTACTCAGTGGGTTGAGCAATGGCCTGCAAACACAAAGTTCGCCAGTTCAATTCCCTGGGTTGCAGGCCAGGTCCCCAGCTGGGGCTGAGCAAGAGGCAACCAACTGACGTTTCTCTCACACACTGGGGTTTCTCTCCCTCCCTTTCCCTCTCTCTAAAAAATAAATATTAAAAATTAAAATAAATAATTTTTTACCCAAATAGAAGGGAAATAGTGTCCATTAGTCCCCCAATTCAAGCAAGATTAAACTCCCAAATTAAAAGATCTTCCTCAAAAAGCAGAGAAAGAGAGAAAAAGAAAGGACTACATAAGAAAACTGTGAAAGGGCACTTGAAAAATAGCTACATACATGTGTAAGATTAGTAACTTTCATTGTTTCCTTTTTTTAACCATAGTACCTGGGAGAAGAGATATAGACAGAACACTGACCTCCAAATGCTAAAGTTTCCAGGTACCATCACTTCTATCGTGTATTATCCCCTACCACGCTGCCCAGCCTATTCCACCCATTCTACCCACTAGATATATAAGAAGCGGCCCAAGCCGCAAACAGGCACTGAAGAAAGAATGGGCTACTGAGAAGATATGCTCACTATATTTCAAAGATTCAAACCACCATGACTTGTCTTATACATATTCCCACCCCTTAATGATGCTTCAGATTCTGTGTCTGGGGGAAAGGACTATAGAAATGTTATTTGGTTTAATGCTTCCCAAGCAAATCTAATAATCACTGATCCAGATTCACTATCCCACTTGAGAATTCTCATTACTCTTTGCCTATAAAATAAGTTGGAGAGTCCTGAAAAGCATGACTCAATTGGTTGAGCATTGTTCCACAAAGCAAAAGGTCATCAGTTTGATTCCCAGTCAGGACACATGCCTGCGTTCTGGGCATGTGCAGGAGGCAACAGATCAATGTTTCTCTCACATATCAATGTTTCTCTCCCTTCCTTTCTCCCTAAAAATAAATAAAATCTTTTAAAAACTGATATGTACATATCCAATGACAGGAAGCAAAAAAAACTGCAAAAATATGTTTCAATTATACACCAAAAATGGACCACTGTTTATCTCAATGCCTGATTTCTTCATCTGCTTCCAAAAACCAGCAGGGCAAACAGGGCTACTCCTCCCTCCTCCCACTTTCCTCCTACATACAGGTCCTTTTCTCTTCCTTCTTCTTGCTCTTCTCTCCCCTCCCATCTCTCACTTGGTGACTCACTCACTCCCCAATCTGCCACTGTTACCTCTAAGCAAACAGCCCCCAAATCTTCTACCCTACGTCTGTATATCTCACGAGATCCCATTTCTACTCTACACCGGGTGTATCCAACTGATTTCCCAAAGTCAGTGCATCAGACTCAGGCCTCCCTAACTCCCCATTCTGTTCTTAGGCTGTGCAGTCCTGGCCACACCTCCACACCTTCAGGGTGTCTGCTCTATATCTATGGCTCTCTACTGCTCCCAATGCCACTATGAATGGCATCAGCTTGTACCCTGTACAGCAACTCACCTCTCCAATGCACCTCATATTCAGCAGAAGCAAGTTTAATTTTCCTGATGATCAATGTGGGGCAGTGTGTACAAGCTAAGATCATGGACCGTGGAATCTGATGGGCATGGTTAAAATTCTGGCCCTGACACTGTACTTGGTAGTGACCCTGGGTATGTTCTAACAGCCTGTATCAAACTGTATCCTTCTTAGTCTTCCCATATGTAGAAAGAAAAGTTATTAGCTATAAATCATAAAATGAATATATACAAGTCAATTGCATTTCTAGACACCAGCAACAGCAGAACATATACGGATGTTCCTGGACTAACATTGAGGTTACATCCTAATAAACTAAGGTGAAAATATCTTAAATTGATAATGCATTTAATACACGTAATCTGCTGAACATCATAGCTTTAGCTTAGCCTACCTTAAACATGCCCAGAACATGTACATTAGCCTGCAGTTGGGCAACTGTCTTGAATTTTGTATCAAGAGTAATTGCTTTCCTCTGTCTTTCTCACCAGAATCACGAGACACAAACGGGCGTTTTGTAGGCATGAAGGGATGTGAAAATACAAAATATACTATCTAAAAATGCTGGCAACACAGTACGCAGTACAGTAAATCAGTTATTTACCCTCATGATTGTGTGGCTGACTCGGAACTGTGGCTCACTGCCGCTGCCCAGCATCAGAAGAGAGTAGTATCACTAGCCCAGGAAAAGATCAAAGATCAAAAGTCAATATTCAAAGTACAGTTTCTATTGAATGCACATCGCTTTAGCGCCATCATTAAAGTCAAACAATCATAAACTATCATAAGTCTGGGACTATCTGTAATGAAGACAGGTGACAGTGTCACAAGAATAAACGAAATGACCAATGGGATGACACACAAGGGCTCAGGCACAAAGCAGGAGCCCTGATTCATGACAGGTGGCACTACAGTTAAGTGAGCAAAGAACAAGATAGCCTGTGGATGAGGTCTGGGAAACTGGTATCCACACGGAAAACTATGAACAACCAGTTCCTTATCTCACACAGCACAAAAATCAACTTTGGACAGATTAAAGGCTTAAATGTAAATGGCAAAGTACAAAAATTTCAGGAGGCATAGGAAGCTATCCTAAATAGACATAGGAGAATCCTAAATAAGACATAATGGGTCATAAACCACAGTTTAGAAAACACTGTCCAGGACAGCCTAGCACAATCCCTTCTAAATAAAAGGATGCAATTCCTCTCAAACATAAGTATCACAACAGAATATTATCTTGCTGCATGACATTTGTTGTTCAAAATGCAAGTATATGCACAACTGTAATAAAATTTTTACCTTTCCCACCCAGCAATGAAGGTTCAATATGTCCCCCTGTTTTTGGTAAACAGAAAAGGGTTTTTTTTTTTTAATGTAGCTTATACTTAATTTCTTGTTATTTTTCCTAAGATAAGTACCTCAGCATTTAAGTATAAATAACTTTATGAGTCACGAGGACAAGTATATACAATTTCTAACTATATACAAATTTCAAAGCCAGTAACACTGACTTAATGGTTTTACTTCTAAGGAGATAAAATCAAATATACCCTCTTGGTGCTAAGACCACCATAGGAAAAAAGCAAGTGACAAAATCCTCCATGTAAAACAGCAATTTAGAGCACTGGGTAAGACAATCTACCTAAAATGCAATGTGATAGTTAATGTGACGTTGAAACATATGAGCACCTCAGTAACCAGGATGGTGAATATGACCACATGATCATCAACACAAAGCCTGTTCTATTTAGCACCTACACAGTTTGCATGCAACACCAAAGGTGTTCTAAACAAATCTCTGTAAACCTTAGATCTCTATAAAATGTTTTCATTCCAAATTAGCACACATGCACCTGGTTTTAAGCTAAATGCTAACAACAAGCAGAGTTCAGTTAAGGTCAAGACCAGTGATGTTCAACCAGGGTTGTTGCCACAGTACAGTGCTGTGAAATAACAATTTTTAAAACATGCAATACCTGACTATTTAGCCAGGGACACTGACCTCTCTTCCCTTAGATCAGCAATTTTCAACCCATGTGCCACAAGAGGCAGGCACACTGGTGTGCTGCAAGAATTTCTAAAACATGCAATACCTGACTATTTAGTCAGGGTCACTGACCTCTTTTCCCTTAGATTGTCAAATTAAAAAATGGCAACAGCTCTGGCCGGTGTGGCTCAGTCAGTGAACTGAGTGCCGGTCTGCAAAGCAATAGGTCACTGGTTTGATTCCCAGTCAGGGCACATGCCTACGTTTCAGGCTAAGACCCCAGTACGGGGTGCATGAGAGGCAACCACACACTGATGTT
Organism: Glossophaga mutica; assembly: GCA_039655065.1. Classification (NCBI taxonomy): domain Eukaryota; kingdom Metazoa; phylum Chordata; class Mammalia; order Chiroptera; family Phyllostomidae; genus Glossophaga; species Glossophaga mutica. Next base: position 32,252,777 of record CM077315.1, read on the forward strand.
TCTCCCTCTCTTTCTCCCTCCCTTCCCCTCTAAAAATAAATAAATATTTTTTATAAAGGACACATGGACAACAATGGGGAGGGTGTGGAAACGGGAGGGAGGTGGGGAGGGCTGGGATGGGGGAGGGGTGGGGGGAAAGCAGAAAGCTCTACTTGAACAATTTTAAAAAGTTAGAAAAATATATATATATATTTTAAAATATTTTATTTATTTATCTGTAGAGGGGAAGGGAAGGAGAGATGGAGAGAAACATCACTGTATGGTTGCCTCTTGTGCATCCCCGGCTGGGAACTGTTGCTGGGAGCTGTCCTGCAACCCAGGCATGTGCCCTGACTTGGAATTGAACCGCGATCCCTTGGTTCGCAGGCCCGCACTCAATCCACTGAGCTACACCAGCCAGGGCAGAAAAGTATTTTTTAAAAAATGACAACAGCTAACACATCAATAGCCATTAGGTGTGAATGGATCAAAATTATACCTATTTTCTGTCAAATCAACAAAAAAAATATTTTTTTGGTATGCCGCATAATTTTAGTAATTAGTTTATGTGTGCTATAAGATGGAAAAGATTGAAAAGTGCTGCTCTAGACCGTATGGCCAGCCTCTAGAAGGAAAGGCTCCACCTCTACTACATGCGCAGCTTTCTGAACACACTACCACATCAGATGCCATTTTGGTTTTCCTTGCCTTGGGACCTGAGCCACTATGACTTTACTCTCAAACAGTCTGACAAAGAGTTAAGAGCCACAGAAGGAATCACTGCGTGCTAGGAGCAAGGTCTATCATACAACTACCCTGCTTCCAGTCTTGTGTTCCTCCTCCAACACTACTCTCCCTGCCTCTTTTTACTCTCTGATCTTCAAGAAGAAAATGGAATGATTTACACATCAACAGGCTTCCATCAAAGAATTCAATGTGCTGTTATTAAACAATAACACCTTATAAATCTATTAGTATAAAATAATGTTCCCATGAGGAAGGGGTAAATAATAACAGAATTAGGAAAAAATGAACCCCTGGAAAATGTCAATCACAAACTAAGGACCCAGAAAAGTCTGACCCAAGAAGTCATGTAGGCAAAGCCCTCCAAAGGGCTGCAGAAACTGCCTGGGGCCAGAAAGGAAAAACACCCATGGAGGGAAGGGTGCAGGGGACTGGGAGTTCCCACTGGTACTTCCACCAGTCTTGCCAAGGCAGAAAAGGAATCCATGTGGCATCAATGACAGCCATATTTGTGATGGTGTTGCAGTTTTGCATAAACTTTGGTGTGGCTATGTAAGTTTAAGGAAAAGGGATAGTTTAGATCACACTTTGTAAAAAAATGTAAGTTTCCTACACTATGCAAGTTCTTAAAACCCTATGGGCGAAGTCCTAAAATATGTATATTAGTTTTCAAACTTAAATGGCTAAAGTAATTCTCAAAACAGGCTCTATTACCTAGACTAGTTTTAAGATCTTGATAAGACAATGTCAGAATGTATTATGCCACCCAATAACAAACACGAAGTCATAAAAACATAAATTCTTCAAAAACAGAACTATTTCAAAGATGTGCAAACCTGAAAAAATTAAAAAATTAAACCTACCCTGCATAATTAAATAGAAGCCACATGCAGCTATGTAACTTAGCACTGCCACAGTGATCCTATGTGCCAGCCAATTACAGCTAGTCAGAGAAAGCTGCCTTCCTGTATTCTCTTTGCAAAAAGCTTTCCTGAAATCATCCAAGATCTCAGACTAACAGGGCATTTGTTCGCAGATTTCAAAATAATCTATTCTAGTTTAAAAAGCTCCAAATTAAAAGTCAGAAAAAAAAAAAAACTGTGTGCTGTAATAAAATATCAAGTTGTGACTAAGATCCTAAAAATACACTTTTTAAAAAAGTACATTAATCCCCAATATGTGGAGAATTGGATATATCTGAAATTTCCTTGGCGTATACAATGAGCACACTACAGAGTGCAGGAATCATAAAGGACAGGTGCCAGATCAATGTAACTGGAGTGGGGGGAGGAAGAACATGGCCCATGTAGGGCTGCCTCCTCTAATCCCTACAAGGTGAAACACCCACAGATGGTACCTTGAAAAACTGCCGAGGAACGTCCATTTTCTTCTCACTAAGGACTTAATTTCAATATTCTGAACTATTCCTAGCTTTTTAAAACAACTGAAAACCATGGTTTTTGATGTGATGGATAGAGCTTTGAAAAATATCTCATAAAGCTGCCTGTTAACAAAAAATGAAGACTTCTGAAAACTGATTCTGGGTACAGAAATTTCTAGAAATTTCTCTCTAGAAATGGCTTGATCAGACACACTTTTTTTTTTTTGGGGGGGGGGTCTGTCTCCATCTCTGCCTGTCTCTCTTATTCACTCCTAAGTTTTAGGCCAAAACAGATCAATATTTTACCACCTGGATTGTCATTTAGAAATAGTTTTACACATCTCAAACACATTTCCTAAAAGAAGTCTGTGAGTGGCTCAAAAATGAAGCCTAAGTCTTACAAAGGCAGATAGGGGCTGGCTCAACTCTTTCTTCCCGACTGTGCATGAGGAATGCAAGGAATGTTGGTGGGTTCCAGGTTCTTACAGCAAGACACCATCTTGCAGTGTTCTCTCTGCAGCTTCTCTGGGCTTCCTCCAAAGGTTAACTTCCTAGCAGCACAGAAGTCTGCGTTTTCACTCCTGCCTCCAGCCCTCATCACAGCCCCCACATTCCCATTGCCAGCTTCCAGCCTGGCCAACTTCCAGTATGACCATCACTTCTTCCAGCTGGCCCTCTGCCACTGAGTACTTCACTATAATATCCAGCCTCTCTACTTCTTGCATTAGAAATATAAGTATGAATTTTTCCTCTAGCCAGGAGGTTTGTCAAATGTTAAGAATTTGAAATTACACTTGTTCTTAGTCAGCAAAACCAAACTGGTGTCCCCAGTCAAGTGCATCAGCTGCCTTCCAGTCAGTGAGGAGGTGAGAAACAGAATGCTCTGATTCCTGACACAAACATCCTTCCCCAGCACCTCCCTGCAATGCTTTGAGAGTCAACATCACATGTGGGTAAGAATGCCAGCCATCCTACCTGCCTCCTGCACATGGAAAATTCTTTAAGCAACACCCTCCCCACCCAGAGGCTACCACACCTGTTAAGTTCTTCCAACTCGGTTTTGCAAGCAAGAGAAATTAATTTATTAGGGACACTGTACTTATTAGTGAGAAACACCCTTTTTTATATGTAAAGATATACTAATGGGATGAATTAAGAATTGGGGGCAAAGGCAATGACCTATTACCCAAATAGGTTAAGGAGCAAGTTTGCACATGTGGTAAGAAATGAATCAAGAGCCAAAATGGGTGCAGAGTGAACCAACTTTGAAAAGAGAGCTCTGTCCCTGGAAGACAGTGTGAACAAAACCTGTGCCAATAAGTAACAACTAGGTACGAGACTTGTGGCAGGACAAAGCACCCTGTTGTACTGAACAGGGCAGTAAAGTCTGAGGATCAAGAGCTACCTGTGAGGCTTTAGTAAAACATTCAAACAAACACCAAGGATGAGTCAAAAGTTGATGAAAAGTTTAAATCTGAAAATCAAGAATAAGTCACTGAGATGTTTTAGTAAGGAAAGCAGTTAAATAAATGTTATGTTCCTGCATAAAAAAGTAACAAGACTCAGATAAATACTGCTATTCAACTTTTAGAATTACAAGCAGAACAAACAATGCACTTTACTGAAAGTCTCGACATCAAAAAGCAGTGAGCAAAAGAATTTATCAATAAGAAAAGTTTTCATGCCCAGAATACTTTAAACAAGTGGCTGCTCCACAGAATTCCCTGCACATGAAACACTTTCTCTGGGAAGAGCATGAGCAAGAAAACACCCTTTCTCCATATTGCCTACTTTTGGGGAGGGGGCGCAGGATGGAGACAGCTGTCAGCATTAGGAGCTTTACTGAGACCGAATCCCTTCCCTTGTCAATCCCTGGACTGCACCTGAAAAGTCCAATTAGACCAGAGCACCAGAGGAGACAAGTTATCACACTTAATCCACTGCCTCTTATCCTAAAAACAAGAAAAGTAAAATAAGGCCGGTGGATATAAAACTATAATGGGCCACTTCAGGGCTTATTAGTATACAAGGCTACTTTTAGAAACTCTAACAAATAGAAGTCAAACATGAAGCACCAACCAAGAGATATTCCAGTCTCTGTAGGGTGTGTATTAGGGGCTGGGCCACTGGGAGTTTTAAGGGAACCTAAATACAGCAAAGACAGAGGACACTGCTCCCAGGGCTCACAGGCACACACACAGCACCACCACCCTGCTGGACCCTGAGCCACTCAGACCCACATGGTATTTACCATGCACCAACCCACCCTGGGAAGCTCAGAGGCCCATTCTTATTGTCTTCCGAGGGAGAAGACCAGACGTACCGACCCCCCAACTCTCCAACGCAGGTCCAGCTCAGTGGAAGCAACTACTAACAGCTGATTCCTTCCCACAAAGCTAAGAACTTATCTGTATAGCTTGTTTATAAAAAGAAAACAGGTTGCTTGGATGTGGCATTATTCAAGTATTGTAGAGGGGAGGGAGTAGAGTTGTTTATTTAACAAACACACATCACACCAACCACAGTGCTAGGTTGTTGTTAAGGGCTTTACCAATTCAATCTTGCTGAAATCTCACAGCACCTCCACATGGGAGATTCCACCATTTGATGTGCATTCCCCTTGGCAGGTAAGGAGACTGTGGCACAGGCTTGCCCTACAACCTGAGTCATGTGAGTGCTAGATTTACTGCCAATGCTCACAACAGAAAGAAGTGTATAGTCAGACCTACAGAAGCTTCTGCAACATACAAACCTAGACTGCAGCTCCCTTTTCAGACCCTATGAACTGAGGTGAACATCTCTGAGGACATACCTCCTCCAACCTGAAGCAGCAAGAGCACTGCCTCTGTGGTAGAACAGGGGCACACACAATGATCCAACTAAACAGGAAGTGGGGAAAATGTACCACACAGCTGCCACTACAGATCCTCTTTCTAATGCCAGAAAAAGCGAAGGTGTCATTAAGGGAGGCAATTAGCAGAGGAGGACTCCAAAGGCGACCAGGCTGCAGTCCAAGGCCCAGCACTGACTCAGCACATCTAGGTAGCTTCTCTGGGTTTTGGGGAAACTAAGAAACCATCTCCACAGAGCCCAAGATGCTGTCCCTGGAAGCAATGTCCTACCTTTCATGGGTACCACTACTGCCCTCAAACCTTAACCCCCTAAAACTCTTCTGGGATCAGTGTCCAAGCTCTCAGTGAATACTCCCCACCTCATCCAAACTGCAGGCTATTCCAACTGTAGGAAACAAGAACACTCATAACAAGCAGGTGTATTTTTTAAGAAAGAACGAGTTTTAAAAAGATTACCTTAGTATATGTTCTTTAACAAGTGAACAGCAAAAAAAAAAAAAAAAAAAAAAAAAGTTCTGTTTTTGAAAAGGATCCACTTTAAACCAGTGTCTTATGGAAGACACTTTTTTTTTTTTTTTTTTTACAATTTTTACAGTAATTTTAAAAGGACCTCTTTCTAATTTCATTTCATACAGTAAGTAAGAAATCCATGTCAGGCATGTTTTCAAAGAATGGGATATAGGGACAGACAGATGAGAAGAAGCAGAGGACAGCCCTTGCCTTGTTCCCAAAGGGGATCTGACGGGGTTCCCCCAACAGTGGGGCCCCCTACAGCATGCATTATGATTTAGAAAAGATCTAACAAACAAGCTCTAAACAGACTACCAAAGCTTGAATCAAAATCATGGGTGCTGAGAATACGGAAAAAGCTATGTGAAAACAGGTAAAGTTTTCCTCAAGTTTCCCATGACATTCACATCTAAAGGAAATTTAAGAAGAATAAAAATCAATTCTGGCATTAAGGGCTTTGAGGTGAAATCCTGAAATCCTTCTAACAGGACCTCTGGATGTACACTGACAAGATACCCAAAACATGGCACAGGTGAAGCCACTCTGGTCACTCTGTTGTAATCCCAATGGCAGCCCTTGAATACCTTTTACACTCACACTCCTGCCCAAACCTCCATGATGCCAGCCTCTCGTCCTTTACTGTGGGGTTCAGGGGCCATCTCCCATGCTATTGTTTTCCTATAACCAAGTGCCACTCCTGCATCCACCTTCCAAACACTCTTCACCCTCAGGAATCGCAACCAACCCACCAGCCAAGTCCCTCTCTGAGAAGTCCTCTCTGCACCTGTGGACTGAATGGCAGCTTCTTCTTCCCAGACTAGGTCCGCATTAAGCCTTCAGTAGAACAAAGCTTGAGAAGTACCCAGCAAGAAGTCCAGTCCACTATCCAGGCCCCATTGACAAGGACAATGAACAAGTAAGTCACCCTCCTCTCCCAGCTCGGCCTGCACTATCCCCACACAAAGAGCACATCTAGCTATCCAACCACAAAGCTCCATGCTCAACTCTAGTGACCCTCCCACCTCCAACCCATGTCTGCAACCCACTGCCACCATACATATATCCCATCCTTCTGACCTCACCCTCACTGCACTTTACAAAGACAGCATGTCTGGGTGGCCACTCACCAGCAAACACACCAACTCTCTCGTCCTCCCACAAGATCCTCCCTGCGTGTTACTGAACCAGCAGTTCTGAACACCAACAAGGGGCCTGAGAAACTACTGCAGAAATATCACAGCCAGGTGCAGGCGGTGGCATCTACACTTTAGAAGCCACATGCCAGCCTAGGATCCCTCTTCATGTCTCTGCTCTCTCTGGATTCTCAACACTTGGTCCCAAGTACTACCTTTTCTCCCTCTTCCTAAAGAAGTGGCTTACAAGCTCTTGACTTCATGACTGCTTACCCTTTGCTCTTCCCAGGACTGACTGGGATTCTTCCTGTTAAGGCTAATCTTCCTAAAGAATCCCACCCCTTCCTTTCTATTATGGCAGCCTCACCAACCATCTCTGCCAAGCTTTACTTTCCGTATCTTATAATACAAAACAAATTCTGTATTTTCACACATAAAACATCCTAATAACATACCGACTAATACCTACTACAAAAATTCTTCTGTAACCCTGGCCGGGTAGCTCAGCTGGTTAGAGCCTCATCCCTATATGCCAAAGCTGCAGATCCGATTTCCAGTCAGGTCACATACAAGAAGCAACCAATGAATGCATAACTAAATGGAACAAGATATCAGTGTTTCTCTCTTTCTATCTCTCTCCTCCCTCCCCTCTCTCCATAAAGTCAATAAGTAAATGTTTTAAAATTCTTTTGTAATTAACTCAGTTCTCTCTATAATCCTCAGTTCCCCGTTGATTTGCCCTAGTCCTACCCCCTCTCCATCACCCACCACCTCCTGTAGCACTCACCCCCTCCCCAGAACCTACCACCTTCTGCACACTCAGTCCTCTCCAGCACTCACTCACACTGACCCTCTGTCCATGATGGTCAGCCCTTGATTCCTTTGCATCCTTAGACCCCTCCATCATTCTGGTCAACTCCTAATTCATACCATAGAAGCAAGGTCAGTAGTCCTCCTCAGAACATGATGACAGACCCTCCCTGGGGCTGAGGTGGTCACTCGTTCCTTGTGCCACCACTATGTCTTATTCTTACTTCTATGGCATTTCTACCATCACATACCACATTTCATCAATACTGAGAGTCCATGAAAGAGGTAGCTGCCAATCAAAAGCTACAATGCCCCCATGACAGTCAGTCATATGTAAGGTGGTCACATAAGCCTCTGCTTCTCTCATCTACTCCAAGGAATCATCACTGGTAGTCCTGAGTATGACAAGCATACTTCAACTATAAAGCATAGCAGGGCTTCATTTGTTAATGGTCATCACTCTTCTTCAGGTTCCATAAAGCACTAAGCTTTTGATATGCAAGAAAATACAGAATTGCCCTTATTTAGCCAGCACCGACCATGTTCATATCAGGTTCCACTGATGGGAATCAGGTGCTGCGCGGCCGATGCTGCCTTTCAGCACTTTTCAAGAACTTACTGTTTCAAGGCTAAATCTTAGTGTAATCTTTCAGAACGCCAATTATACTTAAGATGGTTGGTACCAACAATATACATAACTCAACTAAACTTATGACAGTTTGAAAAGAAATGACAAGGCCCACCCAATGCAGGGAATTCAAACTAGTTATGACTGTTGCCTGTGTCTATGAGAGATTCCATTGTAGTGCTGTAAAGCATTATACACTGGAATCAACGGGAGAAGAGAGCAATATTTAGTTTATAAAAAATGTTTTCTTGCCCTGGCCAGATACCTCAGTTGCTTACAGCATCATCCCAATATGCCAAGGTTGCATGTTTGATCCCCAATTAGGGCACACACACAAGAATCAACCAATGAGACTCCCGGCCAAGTTGGAGGCGTAGGTGGACACACTGTGTCCACCTACCGAAAACCATTCATCCAGACTGGTAAGAGGGGTGGAGTCCTGGCAGGAGGAAGCTGAGGTTGGCAGACCAGATGCGCAGGCAGCTGCTGGCAGACCGGGGCCTGCAGGCAGCAGCTAGCAGGCCCCAGGCTCAAGGCGGTTGGCTGACCAGGCGGTCCCATATTTGGCACAGATAATCCAGGCAAAAACGGGGAACAAGACAGAACACAAGGACCCAAAACAGGAAATAAAAGCTAAAACCACTGAGACCCCGCCCCCACGTACAGTGTCACAAACCAGCAACGGGGTTTCCCTGCCCTGAGGAACACCTAAGGCTCCGCCCCTCACTACATAACAGCCACGACCAGACCCCCCCCCCCAAAAAATGGCTCAAATGGGAGAACAGATCAAAGCCCCACAGCCAATTCATCTAAGCCACGAAGAGATAAGATAGCCAACCTATCAGGTGCACAGTTCAAAGCACTGGTGATCAGGATGCTCACAGAATTGGTTGATTTTGGTCGCAAATTAGGTAACAAATGAAGGCTACACTAAGTAAAATGAAGGAAAATGCACAGGGAATCAATAGTGATGGAAAGAAAACTGGGACTCAAACCAATGGAGTGGACCAGAAGGAAGAAACAAACATCTGATCAGTAAAGAATGAAGAAACAAGAATTCAAAAAAATGAGGAGGGGCTTAGGAACCTCCAGGACATCTTTAAATGTCCCAACATCCAAATTATAGGGGTACCAGAAGGGAATGAGGAAGAGAAACAAGTGGAAAAGTTATTTGAACAAATAATAAAGGAGAACTTCCCCAATCTGGCAAAGGAAATAGACTACCAGGAAGTCCAGGAAGCTCAGAGAGTCCCAAAGAAGTTGTACCCAAGGAGGAACATGCCAAGGCACATCATAATTACATTACCCAAGATTCAAATGAAGGAGAGACTCCTAGAAGCAGCAAGAGATAAGGGGACAGTCACCTACAAAGGAGTTCCCATCAGACTGTCAGCTGATTTCTCAGAAGAGACCTTCCAGGCAAGAAGGGGCTGGAAAGAAGTATTCCAAGTCTTGAAAGGCAAGGACCTCCATCCAAGATTGCTCTATCCAGTGAAGCTGTCATTTAGAATGGAAGGGAAAATAAAGTGCTTCTCATATAAGGTCAAGTTAAAGGGGTTCATCATCACCAAGCCCTTATTATATGAAATGTTAAAGGGACTTATCTAAGAAAAAAAAGATAAAAAATATGACAGTAAAAAGACAGCAAACTCACAGCTATTAACAACCACACCTAAAACCAAAGCAAACTAAGCAAAGAACTAGAATGGGAACAGAAACACAGAAATGGAGATCACATGAAGGATTAGCAACAGGGGAGTGGGAGAAGGAGAGAGGGGGAAAAGGTACAGAGAATAAGTAGCATAGACAGTGGGTAGAAAATAGGGGGAGGGCAAGAATAGTGTGGGAAATGTAAAAGCTAAAGAACTTATGACACATGGACATGAACTAAAGGTGGGGGGGAATGTGGGTGGGAGGGTGTGTGCAGGGTGGAGGGGAATGAAGGGGGAGAAATGGGACAACTGTAATAGCATAATCAATAAAATATAACAAAAAAATAAAATGAAATAAACATCCCTGTTGGTGACCCATGCAGGGCCGTGGGGGGAGAAAAAGAATCAACCAATGAATGCATATATAAGTAGAACAACAGAATCCATGTTTCTCTCTCTCTCTTCCCCTCCCCCTTCCTGTATCTCTTTAAAATTAATTTTTCCCCCAGGGAAAGAATTCCTTAAGGGCAAGGCTTAAGTGTCTCATTTACTTCTTCAGAGAGACAGAGACAAAGACAGAGACAGAGAGAGACAAAGACACATCAATTTGTTGTTCCTCCACTGATTCTTGTATGCACCCTAATCAGGAATCAAACTCACAACCTTGGTGTATCAGGTCAACACTCTAACCAAATAAGCTACCTGGCTAGAGGCCAAGAGTATCTGGTGTACTTCTATACCCAGCATTCTAACCCAGGGCCTAGCACAAAGCAGGCACTCAACAAATATTTGCTGAAAACATAAAGCAAACCAGAAGCTCAAGACATGGAAAGTCCCTTCAAAGTCATTCAGGCCAGGAGTTCCCATACTTTTCTAAACACATTACATGGTGAGAAATACAATTTACACCTTGGCCCAGAATATACCACATCCAAACAAAACAGAAAATATATTGAGACAGTATTTCCAGAGTATGTGTGATGCACAATGTTTTCTATCCTATTCACTTAAATGAAAAACAAGCTGGCAAGACCCACTCTGCTGTGCTTTTCCTTTGCCCCAACCAGCCAATGCTTGCCAAACTCATTCATCTAGGTACTATATTCCTAAGGCATAATCATGGATTCATTACCAATACCATCATTTATCTAGTGTTTTCTTTAACATAACACTGTTTACTTGTTTAAATGAAAAAAAAAATTCCGTCATGACAGTACTACAATAATGGACACTAAGAACCATTTCCAATACATAGACATAACCCTAAAATGTGCCATCTGCCCCACCTTCAGAGCCAGAGCTTCACTTCTACTTGGAGGCAACCCCCTCTCTGAGCTTTCCCATTGCCTTGAAGTTAATCCCCAGGCCCTGCCCACCTCCCAACCTGGGCAGAGTTCACATGTTCAGGGGTGCAAAGTGGTAAGGAGGGTTGTCATTCTCTTGCAGGCTACCTTTGCACTACAACAGAAACAAGCCTCTGCGCCCAACCCATTCAAATCACCATCACCATACATTTGTGCAAGTGTGGCAAGCTCATGCCTACCTATGAGACTCAGCTCTGTCCAGTCTCTTTCTAATCTTTCCCAAATACTTCTGTCTGTTGTCAAGTCTGTCTCCACAGGCAGGTTGCCAGTTCCTCCAGGTCAGGAACTGTGCCTTTCCTCTGGTTGGCCACAACACTAAGGTATGGAGTCAGATACACAGTGGGCATGACAACCCTGCTGAACGAGTCCAGGGCCAGCTCCATGGCACAGACCTGTTCCCAGACCAGGAATGGATGCTGCCTGCCAAGAGGGAATGACCTTGTCACATTAACCCTTGAAGGAAGTGGGCACAGAAATTCACACTGAGTTGAACAGGTTACATTAGCAAATGTGTGCATAGTCACATAGAATATACAAAGAAGAAAGTCGCTTTAAGAAATTCTCAACCACAAAACTAACATCTCAGTCTAAAGATAAAAATCAAATGTTTCCTTTAAAATTTAAATTAAAAGGACAAGTTGCCCTAACTGATGTGGCTCAGTTGGTTGAAAGTTGGCCCTTGAACCAAAGGGTTACAGGTTCAATTCCTAGCCAGGGCACATACTCAGGTTGAGGGAGGCAGAAAATCTACATCCATCTCTCTCTCAAAAATCAATAAAATATTCTTGGGTGAGGATTAATAAAAAAAAAGAAGAAGAAAAATTCACACTGAGTTCCCAATCCTGTCAAAGCATTCAAATTGGCCTAAATCAACCTACTATAGCATCTGAACACAAATCTCCATTATCTTTAAAAGAGAAAGAGAGAAAAAAAAGCCTGTCATACAGCAAACTCACAATTATTAACAACCACACCTAAAACAAAAACAAAAATAAACTAAGCAAGCAACTGGAATAGGAACAGAACCACAGAACTGGAGATCACAAGGAGGGTGAGCAACAGGGAAGTAGGACGGGGAGAGAGGGGCATAAAGGTACAGAGAATAAGTAGCATAGATGGTAGGTAGAAAATAGACAGGGGGAGGGTAAGAATAGTATGGGAAAAGTAGAAGCCAAAGAACTTATATGTATGACACATGGACATGAACTAAAGGAGGGGAATGTGGGTAGGAGGGAATGTGCAGGGTGGAAGGGAGTGAAGTGGGGAAAATGGGACAACTGTAATAGCATAATCAAAAAAAAATATTTTTTTAAAAGGAAAGAAAAAAAGTCTGTCATATTACTTAAATTTTCAAACCAAAAATTGGAATTAAAAATATAAATATGACACAAGTACAAAAATACCTTCCAAATAACATTCAAGTGTGCCTTATTAAAAGCAAGCATATAACTGCACAAATTCAACGAATTTAACATTTACAAGCAAAGTTAAAGGTTAGGTGCTACTGACCTAGCAGTTCAACACACCAGCGGCCAGTTCAGTTCTCTCACTACCCATTGCCTCTGGCTTGCCCTGTGAGTACAAGCAAAACTGCACTGCCCTGTCCTGCCCTGATGCACCATCTGTTTATGTTCAGCTTGCCCATATCACCATTTTCTTCAGTTCTTGTTGGCAGCTACTCACCACCATAAGCTAGCTTATTTCAATTTTGTGTTGCTTCAAATCCAAAAATGAAAGAGAAAATCCAAGAATAGAAACACAGCAATGATGGGAAGGCAGCTATAATGGTGACAGTATAAACAAGGATCTCTTAAAATTGGTTATTTTTAAAAAATTACACACATATATATTATACATATATATCCACACACATGTTGCATTTTTTCATCCTTAAAAAGGCATGTGTACCTGTTAAGGCATTGCAAGTGTCTCCTGAGCAAGATTAGTAAAAAACTAAAATAAAAGGAACAGGCAACAAGTTCAAAGTTACAAAAACAGGACAGAGCCAAACCAAGGAGTACAGTCCTCCTGGTTCCCAGGTCCTGCTCCTTCCACCACAATGCACTCCCCAAAGTGACTCCTGTCATTCATGGCAGGGGCATGTCTTTACTGCATGACTAATAAAGGGCATTTTTTTACCCCTGAATTTCTCATAGAGGACTAATTGTTTCCATGTGGAACATCTGACTTCAGGATTTGTAAACATTTATGTATTTATTAAGTGTGTGCTATTTTCCTCCATTTTACAAGGAAAACAACAGCTGATGCCACAGTGAGACAATTCTGACTCGATCCCTGATTTCCTCTTTACCTCTATCACCCAATCTCCTATCATTCGATTACCTCAGATCTCTCACATAGAGCTTAACTGAGCACTGACCCAGCCCATCTTACCTCAGTTACCAAGCTATCCCCAAAATTCCAGAAGCTAGTTTCTACCTAAAGGACATGCAACAAATGATTTCTAGCCATTTAAAAATCAAATATGTAAGAAACCCACCTGAAAACATTGTTACATATGCCTTTTCAAACTCCAGCTTATTATAAACATAGTAGGGCCATGAGCAGATTTCAGGATTTGTCAAATCCATTTTTTAGCTTCATGAATCACTTTCTTGTTCTCTTGCATTATTAGTTCTACATAATTTATCTCCAATTCACTGATTAATGGTATGACGCTGCCATCTTATTGTGCTGACAACAATCACAAAACATCATCCTAACTTGTGCTGTCTTCTAAGGAAAATCATCAGGTGTTCTAAGAAAAAATGCTGGTTAAGGCCAAAAGATCTACAGGGAGTGTACACATCTCAAAAAGCTCTACTTTGGGACAGGTAGAATCAGTGAAGGTACCCAGAGTAACTACTAATGTATTTTTTTTATTTATTTATCTTTAGAGAGGAAGGGTAGGAGAGAGGGAGAGGGAGAGAAATATCAATGTGTGGTTGCCTCTCGTGTGTCCCTTGCTGGGAACTGGCCTGCAACCCAGGCATGTGCCCTGACTGGGAATCGAACCGCGATTGTTTGGTTCATCACAGGCCCGCGCTCAATCCACTGAGCTACACCAGCCAGGGCCTAATGTATTTTTTATAGAAATATAGCTACAGATAGAAGCTGATCTAGTTAACCACTTAATCTTCTAGGAGTTCCTTTATATACGAGAGATAAGAAATCAAAAAGGAAAAGTTAAAATATTTGAAGTACCAAAGGATATAAATAAATTATACCCCCAAAGAAGCCCCAGAAAACTCCAAAGCACAGCTCAATTCTACAGCACATAACAACCAACTGACCCAAACCTACCCAACACTGCATTAATGCAAAAGGGCTTAAATGAAGCAGAAAGGAACCCATGGTTCTAGTCACAAAATGGAAACTGATATATACAAGGTCCTCACAATGTCCTCCTGAGATTCTAATGCAGGGATTAAGGAAAAATAAAGTCCATGGCCCAAAAACATAGTGTCAAAAAATGAAATATGGAGGCAGGGGTGTAATGACCCCCAGAGGTTTGGATTTGATCCCAGCATACCATCTCACTTCATTTTAGCCTTTCATTTAAAACTTCTTTATAAATGTCTCGCAATACACTTCTGCATGAGGCAAATGCAAAGAGCCACACAACTTGAGAAAGTACAGGCACTCTCATTCTCCATGGTCTATGTTCCAGGAGCTGTTAGAAAGGGATGGAAGAATCACAGGGCTAGGGGAAGCCTCCTCAAGTACCCCATTCCTGGTCTATAAGCCCTGTCTGCAAGCAGGAGTCAATGCAGCAGTAATTAACACTTTCCCCAACTACCTCCCAGGCCCAGAGGAATCCAGCACTGGGGTTCTGAGCAGAATGACAGCAGTGTAGAGGTACATCATGCAGTGAGGAAGAAGTAATTCAGAGCAGAGGTATCATGGCACAGGCACACTGAGATACCCAACATTAAAACAAAACACAATGTCTTGTTCTTAGTGATATCCTGGGAAACTTCTCTATTCTATCCCAATGAAAACCCCAGAAATTCAAGAAGTGATGAAAAGATGGGCATGACATAAGAAAAAAAAAAAACCCAGAAAATAATGTCTTAGCATACAAAAGGTCTGTGACATGCTGACTAAGAAAAGCAGATAACTAAACAATATTTATTGTTTCCATTCACATTCTAAAAATTATATTTTGCCCTGGATGGTGTGGCTCAGTGAATTGAGCACTGGCCTGTGAACTGAAAGGTTGCTGGCTCAATTCCCAGTTAGGACACATGCCTGGGTTGCGGGTCAGGACCCCCGAGTTGGGTGCGTGTGAGAGGCAACCGAAATGCATCTCTCACATACTGATGTTTCTCTCTCTCTCTTTCTCCCTCCCTTACCCTCTCTATAAAAGTAAATGGATAAAATCTTTAAAAAGAAAAATCAGTAAGTAGATAAATACTGTACTTTAACATATAGACACACCTATTACACCTAGGAGAGGCACTGAGAGTTTCATAATATACAACAAACCCACTGTGGTAATACTCTACCCAGTTGGTAGCCATATGTGGATTGCCAGTTTCTACTATAAGCACCTTAATGTTGCTCAGAACACAGTACTTTGATAACTGGAGAAAGGAATCTTTCCTTTTATAAAAAGGTAAACAAAAACTTAGACTCAGGCCCTGGCAGGATGGTTCAGTTGGTAGGAGTGTCATCAGAGCACATTAACTAGGTTATAGGTTCCATCCTCGGTTGGGCACATACAAGAAACAACCAATGCGAGGTTGGTCTGTCTGTCTGTCTGTCTGTCTCTCTCTCTCTCTCTCAAAATTAATAACATATCCTCAGGAGAGGATTAAAAAAAAAAGAAAGAAAAACCCTTATGCCTGAAAAACAATGAAGGAATAAGGCTGAGTGCAGCTGGTTGCAAGGACAACTTTTAAGTGCCCCAATGGGGAAGAGAGGCCATCAGAACCAAACACACACCTGATGATCTAGGAGTGATTAGTTCTTCCATTTAATTTTAACTGATCAATCTTTCAAATTAAAAGGTTTTAAGTCCAAAGCCCACTCATTGTCACTTTTATTGTTGACCCTTGCTTATGATCCTACAAAACCCAAATCCCTTCTCATGCCCAAACTCTTTTCTAAAACTTACTACTATTCATGCATACCCAAATTCCCAATTCCTCTGAATTTTCAGAACTACCTAAATATTAGCTTTATCTTCCTAGGTATCCATATTATCCCCCTGAAATTAACTGAGTATGCTTTACATTGGCCATCAAAACAACTAATGAAAAATATATATATACTGTGGGGTCTAATCCTGGTTTCCACAGAAAGTCTAACTGCTTTACTCATTCTATTACCAAATATTCATGGCTATTTTCATGGTTAAGAGCAAAGTCCAAAATATGTACCATCTGGCCCTCTACAAAAAATGTCTTCCAACCCTGGTCAGAATCCAAAGTTTTACTCAACCAAAGATAAAGTGTGTCTTCATATGCTGGATAAGTAGCTGCGGTGCTGCTAGCTTCTAAAAGTGTTTAAGCATTTTTATTTTAAAATTTAATTATCTGTAAAGGCAAATCTATTGAAAGTAGATTATTTGTTGCCTGGGGCTAGGGACAGAAACAAGAATTAACTGTTAGTGGGTGTGAGGGATCTTACTGGGTGATGAAAATGTTCTAAAACTGAATTATGATGCTGGTTTCATTATTCATTGAACTTACTATAAATGACTAAATTACATACTTAAAATGAGTCCATTTCCTCTGAATATTACAGATCCATAAACTCTTAAAATCAAAAAATGTTAATTACCCACATAATTGTGCTTTTGTCATGTTAGACCTAATGCTTAGGGTATAATAAGCAATAAAAATTTCATCTCTAAAGCATGCGTCCAAAACTTTGAAACTTGAACCTCTTGCCCTGGCCAGGTAGATCAGTTGGTTAGAGCATCATCCCGATACACCAAGGTTGAGGGTTCAATCCTTGGTCAGGGCACATACAAGAATCAACCAATGAACACATAAATAAGTGGAACAACAAATCAATGTCTCTATTTCCCTTCCCCTCTCTCACTGTCTTCCTCTACATCTCTAATATCAACAAATTAAAAGTTAAACAAAAATAAATACTTCCGGCCAAGATGGAGGTGTAGGTGGATACACTGTGCCTCCTCTCACAACCAAAATTAAGGACAACAAATATTTAGAAACAAGAAAACAACCAGAGCTAACAGAAAATTGAACCGTACGGAAGTCCAACAACCATTCATCCAGACTGGTAAGAGGGGTGGAGTCGCAGCAAGAAAAAGTGGAGGTGCGGACCCGGGAACACAGTCAGCAGTGGCTGGCGATTCCCAAGCATGCAGGTGGCTGGCAGGCCCACAGGCGGCAGCTGGCGGACCACGGGCACAGGGTGGCAACTGTGCAGACCCAGTGAGGCCGTGCAAGGCGGCTGGCTGACCAGGTGGTCTCACATTCTCATACACAGATAATCCAGGCGAAGGGGAAGTGGCGGAAGGGACTGGAATCCAGGAGAGTGCGCAGCAGGAGCCATTGTTCCCTCTCAGACCCTGCCCCCACGCACAGCGTCACATCTCAATGACTGGGCTGCCCCTCACTGGAGAACACCTAAGGCTCCACCCCTCACTATGTAACCGCCGCGACCAGACCAAAAACAAAACAAACAAACAAACAAACAAAAAACCAAAAAAAACAAACAAAAAAAAAAACCACACCAAAAATGGCTCAAACTGGAGAACAAATCAAAGCCCCAGAGCCAATTCCTCTAAGCCATGAAGAGACAGCCAACCTATGAGATGCACAGTTCAAAGCACTGGTCATCAGGATGCTCACAGAATTGCTTGATTTTGCTCACAAATTAGATGAAAAAATTCAGGCTACAATACGTGAAATGAAGGAAGACACATAGGAACCGATAGAGATGGAAGAAAAACTGGGACTCAAATAGATGGAGTGGACCGGAAGGAAGAAACAACCAACCAAACAAAAAACAAGGAAGAAACAAGAATTCAAAAAAATGAAGAGAGGCTTAGGAACCTCCGGGACATCTTTAAACATCCCAACATCCGAAGAGGTACCAGAAGGGGAAGAAGAAGAGCAACAAGTGGAAAACTTATTTGAACAAATAATAAAGAACTTCCCCAATCTGGCAAAGGAAATAGACTTCCACAAAGTCCAGGAAGCTCAGAGAGTCCCAAAGAAGTTGGACCCAAAGAGGAACACACCAAGGCACATCATAATTACATTAGCCAAGATTCAAATGAAGGAGAGAATTCTAGAATTAGCAAGAGATAAGGGGACAGTCACCTACAAAGGAGTTCCCATCAGACTGTCAGCTCATTTCTCAAAGGAGACCTTCCAGGCAAGAAGGGGCTGGAAAGAAATATTTGAAGTCTTGAAAGGCAGGGACCTCCATCCAAAATTGCTCTATCCAGTAAAGCTGTCATTTAGAATGGAAGGGAAAATAAAGTGCTTCTCATATAAGGTCAAATTAAAGGAGTTCATCATCACCAAGCCCCTATTATATGAAATGTTAAAGGGACTTATCTAAGAAGAAGAAGATAAAAAGATGACAGTGAAAAGACAGCAAACTCACAGGTATTAACAACCACACCTAAAACAAAAGCAAACAGCTAGAACAGGAACAGAACCACAGAAATAGAGAGCACATGGAGGGTTATCAGCAGGGGAGAGGGAGGAGGCTAGAGGGGGGAAAAGGTACAGAGAATAAGTAGCATAGACAGTGGGTAGAAAATAGACAGGGGGAGGGCAAGAATAGTGTGGGAAATGTAGAAGCTAAAGAACTTATGACACATAGACATGAACTAAAGGTGGGGAATGTGGGTGGGAGGGGGTGTGCAGGGTGGAGGGGAATGAGGGGGAGAAATGGGACAACTGTAATAGCATAATCAATAAAATACATTAAATTTAAACAAGGAGTAGAAAAAAAGTTAAACAAAAATAAATATATAAAACTTTAACCTCTAACCTCTGCCAGCACATAGTTCATTTGTTGCTGGAGGGATGGGAATCATAGGCAGGTGCATCTGGGCTGTAAACTGTGAGGGCAGCGGAAAGTCAGCGTGGTGTCCCACCTACCCTTATCTTGACTGCCACGCTGAGACCCCAAATTTTCCATCCCTACCTAACACAGGAAGAACTCGATAGCTAGAATATCCACATTCTGGGTCTGATTTAACTGAATAATCCCTTTCTCTTAGTAACCACAGAGGCATTTAAAGTAACAGATGAGGACGTAGTTATTTAGCTTTCTTTGAATTAAGACTACTTTGACAATTTTTTAAAATTAAGATTCCTATACCCTTACTACTTTCAGTCCTTGTTTCGGCCTGGTCTTCTTTTCTGCACAGTCACACATTCTCACATATGAAGAGAAACACAGAACATCTTAAGCACGTTCTAAATATTCTCTACTACGTTAGTGGTAAAAAAAGTATTCCTTTGCCATCAAATTTTGTTGCAGTTCGCTGACGTCAAGGCTTCCATCCAGGAAATAAGATAATTATCATTGAAGGTAAATGCTCCACTCTTATAACAAAAAACTTCCAACTTAAAAGTTGAAGCAGTAATCTCTCAAAGTACCTACTTCCCTATTAACATTTCCTCGAACACGTTAAAAGGAATTTATAGCTAAGTTAAAGTACTAATTAGCACAACCAATTAGTAAAAGTTCTCCCCCTATACAAGCCAAATTGCCTTTCCTATGAACAGAAATTCAGTTAGAAGATAGTTCATTCAGCACAATATGCGCTAGAGAAACAACTTCCACCAAAACAGACTTGTTTCCTGACCATATTTACCTGTTAAAAAGGTGGGGGAGGCAGGTAGTAGTATTATAGAACATTGGACTGTACAGCACAGCTGAGTTACCAGAGGTGGGACTCTGGAGCCATACTACCCAGAGTCCAATTCCAGAGTTGCCATTCCCAACTTGTGTAATCCTGGGCACATGGCCCACTCTCTCTGTGCCTCAATTTACTCATCCTCACAACAGAGAAAACAGTACATATGTCTCAGGGGTTACCTGGCAAATAGTACATGTTTTTATAATTGTGTCTTCAATGATGACTATAAATGATATACTCATTTAACTCATATGGAGAAGGTGCTCTGAAAAGAGCTAGGAGGTATCCCTGGCCAGGTGGCTCAGCTGGTTGGAGTGTCAACCCACACCAAAAGACTACAGGTTTCATCCCCGGTCAGGGCACATACCTAAGTTGCAGGTTCAATCCCCCATTGGGATACATATGGGAAGCAACCAATGTTTCTCTCTCTCTACCCTTTCCGCTTTCCTCCCTCTCTAAAAATCAATGAACAGCCCTGGCCAGTATGGCTCAGTAGGCTGGAGCATCGATGCATGCACCAAAACGTTGCTGGGGTCTGACTCCTGGTTGAGGTACATGCCTAGGTTGCAGGTTCGGTTCCCTGTCAGGGTGTGTACAAGAAGCAACCAATGTTTCTCTCACTCCCTCTTTCTTCTTCCCCCTCTCTGTAAAATCAGTAAGCATGTCCTCGGGTGAGGATGAGAAAATAATAACAATAAATAAATAAAAATAGACAAACATATCTCTGTGTGAGGATTAAAAAAGAAAAGAGCGTGGATGCAGACAAGCACAGCAGATATAACAGGCTCTGCTATGAATATCAGAGATGTGAAGAGCTGTTCCCAGTCACTGAAAATGGAAATCCCTGCCCCCCAGGAGCCAGAGATCATAACTTCTACAGGTATGCCTGTGGACAGATGAGGAAGAGAGCAAATAAAAAGAATGCCTGCAGCCCTGCCTGGGTAGCATAGTGGGTTTGAATGTCTTCCCATACACCAAAAGGTTGTAGGTTTGATCCCTGGTCAGGACACATACCTAGGTTAGGGTTCGATCCCCGGACAGGGAGTGTATAGGAGGCAACCAATCAATATGTCTCTTTCTTTTTGTACCCGCCCCCATCAATTAAAAAAAAAAAAAAATGGCTGTGAGGTCCAGCATCAGGACTCCAATCTATAGGTGTAAGAATCTTGACTTGCAGGTACACCTATTGTGGAAGAGTTTGGTGATTCATCAAAAAATTAAACATAGAACTGTCATATGACCCAGCAGTTCCACTCCTAGATATATATCCAAAAGTTGCTCAAACAAAACCTTATACACACAAGTACAGGGGCACTATTTACCATAGACAAAAAGTGTAAGCAAGCTTACATGTCTACAAACAGATGAACAGATAAAATGTGTAAATGCGTACAATGGAATATTTTCAATCGTAAAAAGGAGTGAAGTTCCAATATATGCTACATTGTGTGAGCTGTAGAAATATCCTGCTACATTAAAGAAGCCCAATGCAAAAGAACAATCTTACATGATTCCTTGTATATTAAATGTCCAGAATAGGCAAATCCACAGAGAACCAAAGTAAATGAGTGGTTGTGAGAGGCTCCAGCAGACAGAGGGAGCACAAGGAGTGACTGTTTAATGGATTCAGTTTCCTTTTGGGATAATAAAAATGTTCTAGAACTAAATAGTGATAATATTTGCACAACATAGTAAATATACTAGAGGCCATAGACCTGTACACTTTAAATTATTAAAATGATAAAATTTTTACATGAGTTTTAACTTGATCAAAACAAAAATCCTGCTGTGAGAATGATGTGAAACTCAAGACTACATCCTGTGCGATTTCATTTACACGAAATTCTAAAAGAGACGAAACTAATCTATAACAAAAAGTATATCAATGGTTGCTTGGGCTGGGGCTGGAGCTGGGGGTTAATTGTTAAAAAGAAACTTTTTGGAGTGTTGGAAATGTTCTATATAAAAATTTGCTACTGGTTATATGGGTTAAAACAACTGTCAAAATTCATCTAACTAGCCCTGGCTAGTATGGCTCAGTGGATTGAGCATGAGCTGTGAACCAAAGGGTTGTGGTTCGATTCCCAGTCAGGGAACATGCCTGGGTTGCAGGCCGGGTCCCCAGTGGGGCCATGTGAGAGGCAACCACACATTGATGTTTCTCTCCCTCTCTTTCTTTCTCCCTCCCTTCCCCTCTCTCTAAAAATGAAGAAATAAAATATAAAAAAGAAATTCATCTAACTATATATATTTCTGAAGGGTATGTTTAATGTCTAAAGTATAGCTGTAAAAGTGCTGCTAAAACAATCACAGGCATATTGGTGATTATCATAAGAAACACACACAGGGCTGATAAAATCAGATCAAGTTAAAAGCAAGAGGCTCTGCCTAAAAATGAGCTCCTCGAACAGAAAGACCCCTTGGCAGAGCCTTAGAGACCAACCCTCCCTCCTTGGAACAAAAGCCCATTAGCAATTGTGCCTGTGCTCAGTGACACCACTGAAAAGGGGTAGCCAAGGGAAAACAGTGGTAAGTAAAGAAAAAGGTTTCTGAAATGATTTAATTTTTTAAGTTTATCCAAAATAAAATTCAACTGTTTTCTTCAAAATATATGCTCCTGTTCTTTATTACTTTAACATATATTTTATGTAATTTAGATATGCAGATGCCGTTGTTTTAAGGAAACACAAACTGTACATTAACAAAATGTTTTGCAATACTTTCATTTATTTTACAGTTCCACAGAAGCCTAAACATTACTCTGGCAGGCTCGGACACCTTCCATTAATCATTTCCAGAGCAGCTGGCTACGAAGAAGCTGCTTCATTCAACAGCATTCCTTTAAACAAAATCCAGTCATGTTACCTAAGGTAGCAAAACTTGATAAAAATTCCCAAAAAGGAAAATAGGTCTGTAATGTTATCTTCCATTTCCTAAAAATATCTCCAATCCATCCAATACCAGGGCAGCAAGCAGCATCAGAGCTTATTCATTTTCACTAATTACTACCTCTAGACATTCTCTAATCCAGCAGTGTACTAAGAAGGATCCGTGAGATCAAAACCATTGTCGTAATATACTAAAAAATAATATGTCCTCTTCAGAGTCTACATTTGCAAGAAAGGTAAAAGTAGTAGCACTTCAACACCCGTAGCCTAAGTATCATATTATTTATTGCCAGAAAAATCATGATTTTAAAATGACCATGTCACTTAAGACTGTTCAGGATTTATCAGTAAAAATTAATTTTATTAAGGTTCAACACTGGAGTACACATTGTCTTAATATTCTGTGACCAAAATTTTTGTTTGTTTGTTTTTGGTCACAGAATAGACAGCATAAAGCCTACATCTACTGAAGACGGATGTACGATGATTCTCATAACAAAAAGCCCTTGTTCAACTGTATGAATTGAAATTTTATGGAAAACCCAATTTTATTTAAATGAATCACTAACAAATCATAGTTATTCAAGTAAACAACTGCCAATATTTATTAATTATAAAATGTGAGCTTTCAAGAAAAATAAATTTATTTTTGAAAAATTTCTATCCCAGCTTCCACTCTGACTGAAATATAATGAAGGGAATGGATTCCCATCCCTCTTAAACCTGGACAGAAAGTAGGGAACAATGGTTTACAAGACACTGGACATCAAAGTGATCCTGAAAGATGAAAGCTACACCAAGTGAGCTTTACAACTGCCACGGCTTACTGACTGGAGAGGGTTCCAGACTTGAGGATGAAGCTGTGATTCCAGGCAGGCCAAAGCAGTTAAAGTTTGCAGGGAGAGCACAAAAAGAGAGAGCGGCATAGGAAGAATTCCAAACATCTGTAAGGCTAGCTAGCCCTGGACAAAAGGCTGCTCTGGTGCCATCTAACAAAGCTTGAAATAAAGAGCTGGGAGAGAAAAATAAAACTGTTTCAAAGTAGCTTAACTAGATCCAAGAACAAAGCCCAAGGATACTTACAGTAATACAAAATATCCACCAACAAACAAGGTAAAATTAACAACTTTTGGCATGCAATAAAAAATTACTTGACATACAAAGAAGCAGGAAAATGTGAGCAACAATAAGAAAAATCAACCAACCAACCAACCCAAAGTGACACAGATAAGACAATTAATAGACAAGAACATGAAACCACTCTATATATCCAAGAAACTAAAAACTGAATATGCTAATTAGATACATGGAAAATGTGAGAAGGACCCAAATCAAACTTCTTAAAAGTAAAACTACAAAGTATGAGGTAAAAATTTTTAAGATAAATATGTCCAAAATATTAGACATTACAGAAGAAAGGGACAGTGAGTCTGGAGACAGAATAGAAATTATTGAAAATAAAACATGAAAAAAAAAGACGAAACATGAACAGTACATCATAGTTCTATGTGACAATTAAACAATCTCATATAAATGTAAGTTTGGTACCTAAAAATAAAAGGGAGGGCCCTGACTGGCATGGCTCAGAGGAATGGGTGTCGTTCCTGCCAACTGAAAGGTTGCTGGTTCAATTCCTGGTTGGGTCACATGCCTGGGTTGTGGGCCAGGTCCCCAGTTGGGGAGCAAGAGGCAATCAATTGATGCATCTCTCACATATCAATGTTTCTCTCCCTCCCCGCTCCCATCTATCTAAAAATAAATAAAACCTTTTAAAATAGCTTATTTAAACCTATTCAGAATAAAACTGGCTGTTTAAAGTAAACATGATAATGTATTATTCATTTTATAACATGTAGAAGATGTATCAAATAATACAAAGACCTAGAGAGACGAAATGGAAGTATACTACTGTAAAGTTTTTTTAAACCGTATCTGCAAAATATAGTATCATTTTAAGAAGGCTGTGATAAGTTAGATATAGGGTTGGCCAAAAAGTTTGTTTAGTTTTTTCCCCCACAGATGGCTCTAGCAGTGCTTACTTGTCTTTAACATCATTTGAAACAACTGTGTTAGATTATATTGTGACAGCTGTCATTATCAGCATGCACTTAGGAAAAAAAGTATTAAAATTGGTGATTTTTTTGTGCAGGCATTTTAATATTGAAGATGGAAGAAAATACACACTATTTTTAGTGTATAATATTTTATTATTTCAAGGAAGTAAAAATGCAACTGAAATGCAAAGGAAGATTTATACAGTATATGGAGAAGATTCTGTGACTGATCAAACATGTCAAAAGTGGTCTGCAAAGTTTCTTGGTACTATTGACATTTTGGCCATATAATTCTTTGCTGTGGGGCTGTCTTATGCATTGGAAAGTGTTCAGTAGCATCCCTGGCCTCAACCCACTAGAAGCCTATAGCCAAACATAGCCAACATACTCAGAATATCCAAATCAATTAAGTTATTGGTGAAAATGAAAAGCATGTATTTTATTTTACAGAAAAAACTAAACGGACTTTTTGGCCTACCAATATATACCATGCAGCCTAAAGCAACCACTACGGGAAGTAAAAATTCATTTCTTCCCTACAAGTCAAAATACATATGGTAAAAGTGCTTCCTGCCCAGAGTACAATTACGTTTACAAAAAGATTGATACCAATAGATCACAATAGTGAAATCTATCCCTTTTGTCTAAAATTTCTTAAAATGACAAACATTTTGGAAAGAATAAATCCATAACAGCATTGGAAAACAGAAGGCTATACCAGTAGCTTACCAGATCAGACTTCGACAAATAACTCAAGTGTAATGAAACTGCAGATCAAACCATACAGAAGGAGCCAAGTCAAGATGGCTGCAAACTTCAAAGAAAGCTTCAAAGTAAAACAAAAAATTTTTTAATAAAGTTTCCAGATGGATATCCTTTTTTTTAAAGATTTCATTTATTTATTTTTAGAGAGAGGGGAAGGGAGGGAGAAAGAGAGGGAAAGAAACATCAATGTTTGGTTGCCTCTCACCTGGCCTGCAACCGAGGCATGTGCCCTGACTGGGAATCGAACTGACGACCGTTTGGTTCGCAGCCCACTCTCAATCCACTGAGCTACACCAGCCAGGGCTCAAAAAAACTTTTAATGTGAAGGGCAAGAGAATGTGTCCTCTCTTAGCCCCAACTGCCACCCATACACATCAGTGGAAAGCTTGCAGAGAACAACTCTTCTACCAGGTGGGTGATCCCAGCTCCTCCACTATACTAAAGGAAAGGAAAATCCCTCTGCTGAGTATCCAGCAACAACTACATGATTCTTGTTTACTCCCAAGATGTCACATGTATAGAAAGAGGACTGTACTCAACTCCACAGTCACCAATCACATTTTCAAAAATTTCAGGATGCGTACCACAACAGGAAAATGAGGTTATATCCACATAAATTCAACACCATCTGTAGGAAAATATGCAGGCTGTGAGGCAGTTACATCACAATATACAAAGAAAACATTCACATTCCTTCCTGTAACTAGCCCAGTTTTGCCCACAGTTTATTTCTCTGAAGAAATGATTCCCTCGTTTATCTAAAACCTGGAAGCCGGACTTCCGGCCAAGATGGAGGCGTAGGTGGACACACTGTGCCTCCTCTCACAACCAAAATTAAGGACAACAAATATTTAGAAACAAGAAAACAACCAGAACTTATAGAAAACTGAACTGTACGGAAGTCCAACAACCATTCATCCACCAGTAAGAGGGGCGGCGTCGCGGCAGGAGAAAGTGGAGGTGCGGACCCAGGAGCGCAAGCAGCAGCGGCTGGCAGTTCCCAGGTGCACAGGCGGCAGCTGGCGGTCCCCGGGCCTACAGGCAGCAGCTGGTGGACCCCGGGCACAGGGGGGCAACTGTGCAGACCCAGTGAGGCCGCATAGGGCGGCTGGCTGACTGACCAGGTGGTCTCACATTCGAGCGCGCAGACAGTCCAGGCGGAGGGGAAGTGGCGGAGGGGACTGAATCCAGGAGAGAGCGGAGCAGGCGCCATTGCTCCCTCTCAGGCCCCACCCCCACATACAGCGTCACAACCCAGCGACTGGGCTGCCCCGCCCTGAGGAACACCCAAGGCTCCACCCCCTCATACGTAATAGCCGCGACCAGACTAAAACCAAAACAACAACAACAACAAAAAAAAAAACCCCACCAAAAATGGCTCAAACCGGAAAACAAATAAAATCCCCAGAGCCAATTCCTCTAAGCAGTGAAAAGATAGCCAACCTGTCAGATGCACAGTTCAAAGTACTGGTCATCAAAATGCTCACAGAATTGATTGATTTTGCTCACAAACTAGATGAAAAAATGCAGGCTACAATTCGTGAAATGAAGGAAGATGCATGGGGAACTGATAGAGATGGAAGGAAAACTGGGACTCAAATCAATGGAGTGGACCAGAAGGAAGAAACTAACAACCAAACAGAAGACGAGGAAGAAACAAGAATTCAAAAAAATGAGGAGAGGCTTAGGAACCTCCAGGACATCTTTAAACGTCCCAACATCCGAATTATAGGGGTCCCAGAAGGGGAAGAAGAACAGCAACGAGTGGAAAACTTATTTGAACAAATAATAAAGGAGAACTCCCCCAATCTGGCAAAGGAAATAGACTACCAGGATGTCCAGGAAGCTCAGAGAGTCCCAAAGAAGTTGGACCCAAGGAGGAACACACCAAGGCACATTGTAATTACATTAGCCAAGATTAAAATGAAGGAGAGAATTCTAGAAGCAGCAAGGGATAAGGGGACAGTCCCCTACAAAGGAGTTCCCATCAGACTGTCAGCTGATTTCTCAAAAGAGACCTTACAGGCAAGAAGGGGCTAGAAAGAGATATTTGAAATCTTGAAAAGCAGGGACCTACATCCAAAATTGCTCTATCCAGCAAAGCTGTCATTTAGAATGGAAGGACAGATAAAGTGCTTCTCAGATAAGGTCAAGTTGAAGGAGTTCATTATCACCAAGCCCTTATTATAGGAAATGTTAAAGGGACTTACCTAAGAAAAAGAAGATAAAAAATATGACAGTGAAAAGACAACAAACTCATAGCTATCAAGAACCACACCTAAAACAAAAGCAGACTAAGCAAACAGCTAGAACAGGAACAGTACCACAGAAATGGAGATCATATGGAGGGTTAGCAACAGGGGCGTGGGAGGAGGAGAGAGGGGGAAAAGGTACAGAGAATGAGCATAGATAATGGGAAAAAAATAGACAGGGGGAGGGCAAGAATAGTATGGGAAATGTAGAAGCTAGAAAACTTATGACCCATGGACATGAACTAAAGGGGGGAATGTGGGTGGGAGAGGGTGGGTAGGGTGGAGGGGAATGATGGGGGAGAAATGGGACAACTGTAATAGCATAATCAATAAAATATATTTAAAAAAATAAAATAAAATAAAACCTGGAAGCCTATAAATCATCCTGTTGATCACACAAAATCATTAGGAGGATGCAGAGCAATTGGATGGTATCTGGCACACACACAATTAAGTACCTGAAAAATATTATCATTATTATTGAGTAAAAACTAAATAAATTTTGGAAATCACACTAACACCAGAAGAAATAAAGAAAAGAAATGCTTAACTGCTCCCTAAGCTTATTAGAACCAAAACAAGTCTCTCAATTAACATTCTAATACCAATAAATACCGGTCATCAAAAAGCAGGTACCAGATTACAGGTAACAGTTCCCGGACTTGCACAGTGCAGCCCATTATCTACACATACATGCATACATACAGACATGCATGCATACACAGATACATCATCAATCAAGACACCATAGGATAATACTGCATGTTTATAAAAGTCAGATAAAACTGAGTTACTCACTACCCATGTTCTTTAACACTTCAGACACTGTAAATAGTCATGAAACCTGGCAAGAAGGATCTGTTAATTTAGTGAGTGTTATCCTAAAAAGAAAAACCGAGGCGGAGTACTAAACATGTTAAGATAATTATAGCAAAACTGAGAGGATTTGGGTGTGAGCTCCTGAAAAGGCTGTGCCCCACAATAGACTGTGAGCAAGGCACAGATTCTTGCCCTCCTTTATCGACACTATAATGTGACTCTGTCGCTACTCCCATCATGAGCTGGATTGGTAGAATCTCTCTCATCCCTTAAACCTGGACTAGTTTTAAGACTTTCTTTGCTGGGCAGAATGAGGGAGAAGTGAAAACGAAAGCTGTGGAACTCTGGACGTCATAGGACTGCTACTTTTGCTCTTCCAATAACATGGCAGCCACCACTGCCATGGTGAAGCCTAGCCCACCTGCTGGGTGATGAGAGGCGCAAAGGCCAATCGCCCCATCAACCATCCAGGCAACAAATAAAACCAAATGGGTTTTAACCCAAGAATACAAGATTGATTTAATATTGGGGGGCGGGGAGGATAATCAATGTAATGCAAAGTATTTACAAATTAAAAAAGCAATATGGTCAACTCAATAGATACAA
Organism: Glossophaga mutica; assembly: GCA_039655065.1. Classification (NCBI taxonomy): domain Eukaryota; kingdom Metazoa; phylum Chordata; class Mammalia; order Chiroptera; family Phyllostomidae; genus Glossophaga; species Glossophaga mutica. Next base: position 32,282,077 of record CM077315.1, read on the forward strand.
AAAGTTTTTAATAAAATCCAACATCCATTCCTGATCAAAACTCAACAAACCTGGAATAAAAGGAAATTTCCCCAACCTGACAAACTGCATCTATGAAAATCCTACAGCTAATGTAGTAAATGGTGAAAAAGTAAACGCTTTCCCACTAATGGTCAGAAATAAGCCTCAGACAGACATCTACTCTCCCTTCTTTTAGAGACTCTACTAGAGGTTCTAGTCAGGGCAATCAGATCAAAAGAAAAGAAATAAAAGGTACTCAGATTAGAAATGAAGAAGTAAAACCGACTTCATCTGTGAATAATATCATCTACATAGAAAACACAATGGAGCCTAGAAAAAAACTCACTAAAAAATAATGAGTTTATTAGTATGGTTGTATACAAGATCAATTTTTTTAAAATGACATCTATACCAGTACAAAAATTATCAAAAATTTAAAAAACTATAATTTACAATAGCACCAAAATATTAAATACTTTAGGGACAAAGCTGACAAAAGATGTGGAAGATTCCAACACTGAAACTTGAAGCACAGTGTAGGGAGACTGTAGTACACCTAAGTCAACAAAGACACATCATGTTCATGAGCCATACAACTCAAAATCACCACATCAATTCTCTTCAACTCTATCATACAGCAAACACCATCCCAATCAATATCCCTGCAGGGGTTTTTTTGTATTTTGTTTTGCAATTTGAAATATTGATCTTAAAATTCATATGGAAATGAGAAAGACCTAAAATAACCAAAACAAACTTGAATGGCTAACACCACCAAACATCAAGGCTGATTAAGCTACAGTAAGTAACTGTGCCAGTGTATTATGGTCCAAAGACAGATGAAGAGATCAATGGGACAGAGGAGTATCCAGAAACAGACCCACCCACAGACAACTGATTTTTCACAAATATAAAAAGGCAATGACCAAAAAAAGGCTTCCTTTTATTTAAAATTCTAGAAAATACAAAGTACTTACATCGACAGAAAGCATACTGGGGCAAGGAAGAGCAGGGTGGGAGAGAGGGATTATAAAGAGATCCTAAAAAAACTTGAGTGGTGTGACAGTTATATTAGTTATCTTAATTGTATTATAGTATACACATATTCCAAATTTTATCAGATTGTACACTTTAGCCCTGGCTGGTGTAGCTCAGTGGATTGAGCGCGGGCCTGCGAACCAGAGGATCGCGGTTCGATTCCCAGTCAGGGCACATGCCTGGGTTGCAGGCCAGTTCCCAGCAGGGGACGCATGAGAGGCAACTGTACATTGATGTTTCTCTCCCTCTCCCTCTCTCCTACCCTTCCCCTCTAAAGATAAATAAATAAATAAATAAATAAATCTTAAAAAAAAAAAAAAAAAACCAAATTGTACACTTTAACAAGTACAATTTACTGTATGCCAATAATACAAAGCTGGTTAAAAAAAAAAAAATAGCAGTTACCAGGAATGAAATGTCACTTTTGGGCAAGCAAAACAAGGGGGAAATAATAATAATTATTATAACAAGTCCTAAATAATAAGTATTTAGGACTTATGTGCTCATCACTGTGCTAGCTGCTTTAATAGCCATTAGCTCATTTAATCAGAGGAAAAAAAGAGGCAGATACAACTTTTTTTTTTGTAATTTACTGATTTGAGAGAGGAAGGGAGGGAGAGTCAGAGACAGACACTGATTTGTTGTTCCACTTATTTACACATTCACTAGTTGATTCTCGTATGTGCCCTGACCAAGAATTGTACTCACAACCTTGGCATATCAGAATAACCCACTAACCAACTGAGCTACCCAGCCAAGGCATAATACCAGAGAAAACAGAAGAGAAATTAAGTAATTTACCCATAGTTGAGGCTTATAACCTTGTCTACAATTTCTGCCTTACACAAAAGGGCTACAGTGGGATGTGCCATGTGGTATGCATGCAGCAAAGTGAAAGCATGCACATCAATTAAAGTCAAGCAAGTCTCAGGACAGGGTGTGTAAGTAGCCAGGTTGAGGACTGGCAGCTATGAATGTCACATGTCCAGGCTAAACATAGGTGAGAAAATTGGTTAATCTAACAGATTTAGGAGAACAAACAGAGTATCAGCCCCTAAGAAATCTCAGGAAAGCACAGGAACCCAATCCCTTCCCTTCCATATCCTAAATTTAAAAGCACTATTGAAGCCCAAACTACATACTATTTGGAAGTTCTAACAATTTCCATATCACAGCCTTTGGGCAGCTAAACACAAAACTTAAAAGACGGCTAACATGAATTCCTGCAACATGACCTCATAACCCTCAGGAACACAAATTTCAAACAGAGTGATTAAAGTAAGTTAAGAAAAACTCTGAATTTAATTTCACAAAACAGCAAGAACTCACTAAGATGCCCAACAAGAAGTGATCCTCTGTCAGAGGCTACTCTGGGCAAAAGCTTCAGGTCATGAATGAAGACACCGTAGAGATATTTAAGGTCTGAACAACTACACATATCAGGCCCTCAATTTGCATGCCACACTGCACAGAAAAGAGAGAAAGGAAAACACTCATCTAGCCATGGATTTTAAGTATTGTACTTGCCTCCTTACTATCAAGCCCTGTCTGGTGAATGCAGTCTTGCAAAGCTACAATATTCATTTTATTTTCATTTTTCAGAAACTATATTCACTCTCTGCCAACTGGTACCTCAGTAGTAAACTTAGTATCATTAACCCATGTTTCCCAATCACCAGGCATAAATCATCACTCCTACTGAAAGATGGTACAAATTTCAAAGAAACGAGAGGCCAAGTACCCAAATGAGGTCTCCCCTAGCTCTGACATCCAAGCAACTTCTCAAACAGCTACCCCCAACCAAGTAGAAGAGAGCATCAGAATCCATGAGAACAAAATAACTTTCAGGGTTTCTAAATCCAATCCTTTTTCTGAGTCTGGTGCTTCTACAGATTTGATGACAAAGCTGCCAAACGAACACTCCCAGGCACAGGAACAGCTAAGAAAATAGAGAACAGGAGACAAGCAAGGACATGAGCTTGCTCTCCATATTCCAAATCCAGGTGCCACCTATGCTTTTATTTTTGCATGAAAATGGAAACAGGATACCACTATCTCTAAGTTGGATGCAATATTTAGGAGATGTGAACAATTACTAAAAGAAATCATTTAAGAATCATACAATAAATCCAGCAATAAATACACAGAATTACTAACACTCAAAACAAATGCAAAGCCAGGTGGGTCAAGGCAGCCATAAATGATGGATGCAGTACCTAGAGTGACCAGGAGTCACATATACGTCGCATCTCTCTGTATCCCATTTAAAGGCTGTGATGTACGGTGACACTGTTTTATTAGGTATCCACCATCAGCATGCCAAACCTTGTATTTGATGCTTACAGATGCAAATTTCATTAAGTGGAAAGACAGCTAAATAAAGGATGATTATAACACAGAACAATAAATTACCACCAGAGAGTCAAGACAGGGTAAAAATCTAATCAACTGAAGACAGAAGACGCATGCGACAAAGGAGCTAAGCCATGAGATTAAGAAGGCTCACTAGGTGATACACCCAATAAGGGGTTAATATCCAAAATTTATTTAAAAATTCATGCATCTCAATGCCAAAAAAAATCCAATTAAAAAATGGGCAGAGGACCTGACAAACACTTGTCCAAAGAGGCTGATATGAAAAGATTCTCGACATCACTAGTCTTCAAGGAAATGCAAATTAAAGTCACAATGAGATATTACCTCAACCTGTTAGAACAGTATCATCAATAAATCAACAAACAAAGGGGTGAAGAAAAGAGAACCTTTGTGCACTGTTGGTGGGACTGCAAATTAGTGCTGCCACTATGGAAAACAGCATACAGGTTCCTCAAAAAATTAAAAACAGATCTATCTCATGATCTAGCAATTCCACTTCTGGGTATGTATCAAAAGAAAGCCAAAACACTAATTCAAAAAGATATATGCATCCCTATGTTCACTGCACCATTATTTACAATAGCCAAATTATAGAGGCAACCCAACTGCCATTAACAGACAGCAGATAAAGATTCTGTAACACATATATACAATGGAATATTACTCAGCCACAAGAATAAACATCTTACCATTTGAAACAACATGGACAGACATAGAGGGTATCATATTAAGTGAAATTAAGTCAGAGAGAAAAAGACAAATACCATATGATTTCACTTATATGTGAAATCTAAAGAACAAAATAAATGAACAAAACATAAAAAGAATCACAGATACAAAAAACAACTGAGGGTTGCCAGATGGGAGAGGAGCTGGGGGGAGAGCTGGATGAAAAAAGTAAAGGCATTAGAAATACAAATTGGTAGTTACAAAACAGCACTGCTCAGGGAATGTAGTCAATAATACTACAATAGAGACTTCTGGCCAAGATGGAGGCGCAGGTGGACACACTGTGCCTCCTCGCACAACGAGAATTAAGAACAACGAAGATTTAGAAACAAGAAAACAACCAGAACTGATAGAAATAGAAAATTGAACTCTACAGAAGTCCAACAACCATTCATCCAGACCGGTAACAGGGGTGGAGTCGCGGCAAGAAAAAGTGGAGGTTGGCGGACCCAGGCGCAAAGGCAGCGGCTGGCAGATCCAAGGCATACAGGCGGCAGCTAGCGGACCCCGGGCACCGGGTGGCAATGGGCAGAGCCAGTGAAGCCGCGAAGGGCAGCTGGCTGACCGCGGGCACACATTTGCACACAGATAAACCAGGTGAAAACTGGGAGCGAGACAGGCCTTGCAACCCAGGGCCCCAGTGCCAGGAAGTAAAACCTAAAAACACTGACTGAAAACACTTGTGGGGGGTTGAGGTGCTGGGAGAGACTCCCAGCCTCACAGAAGAGTACAGTGGAGAGACCCACAGGGTCCTAGAACATAGACAAGCCCACCTACATGGAAATCAGCACCAGAGGGGCCCAATTTACTTGGGGGAAGAGGCGGAAGGGACTGGAATCCCAGAAAGAGCAGAGCAAGCACCACTGTTCCCTCTCAGACCCCACCCCCACATACAGCATCACAACCCAGCAACTGGGCTGCCCCGCCCTGGTGAACAACCTAAGGCTCCACCCCTCACTACATAACAGCCACGACCAGACCCCCCCACCAAAAAATGGCTCAAGCAGGAGAACAGATCAAAGACCCACAGCCAATTCATCAATTCATCTAAGCGACCAAGAAATAGCCGACCTATCAGATGCACAGTTCAAAGCACTGGTGATCAGGATGCTCACAGAATTGGTTCATTTTGGTCGCAAATTAGATGAACAAATGAAGGCTACAATAAGTAAAATGAAGGAAAATGTACAGGGAACCAATGGTGATGGGAGGAAAACTGGGACTCAAATCAATGGAGTGGACCAGAAAGAAGAAACAAACAAACAAACAAGCAGAAAAGAATGAAGAAACAAGCCCTGGCTGGTGTAGCTCAGTGGATTGAGCGTGGGTCTGCGAACCAAAGGATGCGGTTCAGTTCCCAGTCAGGGTACATGCCTGGATTGTGCAGGCCAGTTCCCAGCATGGGACATATGAGAGGCAACCATACATTGGTATTTCTCTCCCTCTCCCTCTCTCCTACCTTTCCCCTCTAAAGATAAATAAATAAAAATCTTTAAAAAAAGAATGAACAAACAAGAATTCAAAAAAATGAGGAGAGGCTTAGGAACCTCCGGGACATCGTTAAACGTCCCAACATCCGAATTATAGGGGTACCAGAAAGGGAAGAGGAAGAGAAACAAGTGGAAAACTTATTTGAACAAATAATAAAGGAGAACTTCCCCAATCTGGCAAAGGAAATAGACTACCAGGAAGTCCAGGAAGCTCAGAGAGTCCCAAAGAAGTTGTACCCAAGGAGGAACACACAAAGGCACATCATAATTACAGTACCCAAGATTAAAATGAAGGAGAGAATTCTAGAAGCAGCAAGGGATAAGGGCACAGTCACCTACAATGGAGTTCCCATCAGACTGTCAGCTGATTTCTCCAAAGAGACCTTACAGGCAAGAAGGGGCTGGAAAGAAGTATTCCAAGTCATGAAAGGCAAGGACCATCATCCAAGATTGCTCTATCCAGCAAAGCTGTTACTTAGAATGGAAGGGAAAATAAAGTGCTTCTCAGATAAGGTCAAGTTAAAGGAGTTCATCATCACTAAGCCCTTATTATATGAAATGTTAAAAGAACTTACCTAAGAAAAAAGACTTCCGGCCAAGATGGAGGCATAGGCAGACACGCTGTGCCTCCTCGCACAACCAAAATTAAGGACAACAAATATTTAGAAACAAGAAAACAACCAGAACTTGTAGAAAATTGAACTGTACGGAAGTCCAACAACCATTCATCCAGTCCGGTAAGAGGGGTGGAGTTGCGGTAGGAAAAAGTGGAGCTGCGGACCCAGGAACGCAAATAGCAGCGGCTGGCAGTTCCCAGGTGCAAGGGCGGTGGCTGGCGGTCCTTGGGCCCACAGGCGGCAGCTGGAAGACCCCGGGCACAGGGGGGCAACTGTGCAGACCCAGTGAGGCCGTACAAGGCGGCTGGCTGACCAGGTGGTCCTACATTCCCGCGCACAGACGGTCCAGGCGGAGGGGAAGTGGCGGAAGGGACTGAATCCAGGAGAGAGCGGAGCAGGCGCCATTGTTCCCTCTCAGACCCCACCCCCACATACAGCGTCACAACCCAGTGACTGGGCTGCCCCACACTGGAGACTGCCTGAGACTCCACCCCTCACTACGTAACAGCGCAGATAATCCAGGCGAAGGGGAAGTTGCGGAAGGGACCGGAGTCCAGAAGAGAGTGGAACAGGCGCCATTCTTCCCTCTCGGACCCCGCCCCCACCTAGAGCATCACAACCCAGCGACTGGGCTGCCCCGCCCTGAGGAACACCTAAGGCTCCACCCCTCATACGTAATAGCCTTGACCAGACTAAAACCAAAACCAAACAAAACAAAAAAACCCCACCAAAAATGGCTCAAACCGGAGAATAAATGAAAACCCCACAGTCAATTCCTCTAAGCAATGAAGAGATAGCCAACCTATCAGATGCACAGTTCAAAGCACTGGTCATCAGGATGCTCACAGAACTGGTTGATTTTGCTCACAAATTAGATGAAAAAATGCAGGCTACAATACGCGAAATGAAGGAAGACGCATGGGGAACCGATAGAGATGGAAGGAAAACTGTGACTCAAATCAATGGAGTGGACCAGAAGGAAGAAATTAACAACCAAACAGAAAACGAGGAAGAAACAAGAATTCAAGAAAATGAGGAGAGGCTTAGGAACCTCCGGGACATCTTTAAACGTCCCAACATTTAAATTATAGGGGTACCAGAAGGGGAAGAGGAAGAGCAACAAGTGGAAAACTTATTTGAACAAATAATAAAAAAGAACTTCCCCAAAATGGCAAAGGGAATAGACTACCAGGACGTACAGGAAGTTCAGAGAGTCCCAAAGAAGTTGGGCCCAAGGAGGAACTCATCAAGGCACATCGTAATTACATTAGCCAAGATTAAAATGAAGCAGAGAATTCTAGAAGCAGCAAGGGGTAAGGGGACAGTCACCTACAAAGGAGTTCCCATCAGACTGTCATCTGATTTCTCAAAAGAGACCTTCCAGGCAAGAAGGGGCTGGAAAGAAATATTTGAAGTCTTGAAAAGCAGGGACCTACATCCAAAATTGCTCTTTCCAGCAAAGCTGTAATTTAGAATGGAAGGACAGATAAAGCGCTTCTCAGATAAGGTCAAGTTCAAGGAGTTCATCATCACCAAGCTCTTATTATATGAAATGTTAAAGGGACTTATCTAAGAAAAAGAAGATAAAAATATGACAGTAAAAAGACAGCAAACTCACAGATATTAACAACCACACCTAAAACAAAAGCAAACTAAGCAAACAGCTAGAACAGGAACAGAACCACAGAAATGGAGATCATATGGAGGGTTAGCAACAGGGGCGTGGGAAGAGGAGAGGGGGGGAAGGTACAGAGAATAAGTAGCATAGATAGTGGGTAGAAAATAGGGGGAGGGCAAGAATAGTATGGGAAATGTAGCAGCTAAAGAACTTATGACACATGGACATGAACTAAAAGGGGGAATGTGGGTGGGAGAGGGTGTGCAGTGTGGGGGGAATGATGGGGGAGAAACGGGACAACTGTAATAGCATAATCAATAAAATATATTAAAAAAAAACAAGCTGCCACTGTATACATCGACAAGGGTGAATCTCAGCAAATAATGTTGAATAAATAAAAAAGGTCACAGAAGAAAAAAAGATAAAAAATATGACAGTAAAAAAAAAAAAAAAACAGCAAACTCACAGCTATTAATAACCACACCTAAAACAAAAGCAAACTAAGCAAAGAACTAGAACGGGAACAGAAACAGAAATGAAGATCACATGGAGGGTTAGCAACAGGGTAATGGGAGGAGGAGAGAGGGGGAAAAAGTACAGAGAATAAGTAGTATAGATGGTGGGTAGAAAATAGACAGGGGGAGGGCAAGAATAGTGTGGGAAATGTAGAAGCTAAAGAACTTATGAAACATGGACATGAACTAAAGTGGGGGAATGTGGGCAGGAGGGGGTGTGCAGGGTGGAGGGGAATGATGTGGGAGAAACGAGACAACTGTAATAGCATAATCAATAAAAGTTTTAAAAAATTATTTACCACTAAAAAAATACTGTAATAACTATGTGTGGTGCCAGGTGGGTAGTAGAATTATCCAGGGAATCACTTCATAAATTACATAAATGTCTAACCACTATGCTATATACTTGAATCTAATATAATATTGAATGTCAAAAGCAACTGAAAAAATTTTAAGAACATTTAATCAATTACTACTGAATACCTCCCATGTACTATGTTCAACAATGACAAATAAGTGAGCTGTGCAACAACTACTACTACTATAAAGAAGACTCATTGGGAAGCTGAGGCCTGAAGAATGAGTAGACATCACCAAGGGAAAGTAGGGAGCAGGAACCTCCAGGTAGAAAGCATACCACTTAAGACCTGGAAAATGGTAGTCTTATCTAAAGGAGAGATTAACAGAATCAGAACTTCATTTTTTAAAAATCTCTTTGGTAATTCTGTGGCACTGTCAGCGACCAGTTAGAGGACTGCTGCCTTAAAAGGGAAAGAAGGATGACCAGCAATAAGGGAGTGACAAGACAGACAGACATAAGTGGACAGACTGTAAGATGTTTAAAAGGCAGAATGAACAGTGGCTGATACTACCTAAAACGCCTCAGAGAATGCTCCCCACAAAAGGTCAACACACTCCAGAGCCCAGGATGGAGGAACAAGAGGTATAAGAAGCTACAGCAAACTGATAATCATACACTTTCTCCTGAAAAGAACCAATTCACCACCTGGAGAAGAAACAATCCACTTGGCTCAGAGACTAGCATTCCACAAACCATGCCCAGCTGGCTCACTGACCATACCCACTATCTCATCTATCCTCACCACAAACCTAAGAGGCAGGCAGGACAGGTAAGAACACAAGGCATGAAGTAAACACCATAAGGTGGCAGAACACATGTACTATTAATCCAAGCACTCTTTCCACCCATCCTGTGACTCAGTCTTGGTTCACCTTGCACTCAGGAGGTTTGCAGTGCATTGAGAATAGATGGGCAGTGGGGGAGAGAAGAGAGATGCCACCCCAAGGCTGGCATGTCAGAATCTAGGGGTTGAGAGTTCTAAAGAGCACCCCATTCCAATGGACACCCTAAGTGGCAGTCAGATCCTAAAGTGATCCCAGTGAGCCCACCTCCAAGGGTCCACACCTGTACATAACCTTCTTCCCTGGAGTGCAGGAACTGTAACTTGGTTCTAACCAACAAAATATGGCAAAGGAGGCCCAGGCTGAGTAAAGTCAGTAGTCCAGTTGGTTAAAGCGTCATCCTGATACACCAAGGTTACAGGTTTGATCCCCAAACAGGGCACCTACAAGAATCAACCAATGCCTTGGCCAGGTGGCTCAGTTGGTTGGAGCATCGTCCATGCACCACGGAATGTTGTAAGTTCAATTCCAGGTCAGGGCACATACCTTGTCTGCGGGTTCGATCCCTGGGGCACACACAGGAGGCAACCGATCGATGTTTCTCTCCCCCTCCCCTTCCTTTCTATGTAAAATCAATGAACACATCTTCAGAAGAGAATTAAAAATAATAATTATAAGTCACCCTGACTAGCGTGGCTCAGTAAGTTGAGTGTCAACCTACAGACCAAATGGTTGCTGGTTCTATTCCTGGTTGGGGTACATGCCTGGGTTGCCGGCAGGGTCCCTAGCTGGGGGCAGGCGAGGGGCAACCAGTCAATGTTTCTTTTGCACACTGATGGTTCTCTCCCTCTTTCTCCCTCCCTTTCCCTCTCTCTAAAAATAAATACAATTTTTAAAAAAATCAATCAATAAATGCAGAAATAAGTGGAAGAACAAATCAATGTTTCTCTCTCTCAAGTCAATTTATAAATAAAAAAGAAGAAACCTGCTGGCCTAGTAAAATCTAAAATATTCCTTGCCTTGACCCATAAGACCTTAGAAGGTCTAGAAAGTCATGAGTGACCAAAAAAATTTAAGTGTGTATCTCTTCCTCAACTGGGTAACATTATGTGCCATAGCTGCTGGGGTGGTAATCCCATGACTGTGTCATATCCTGAGAGACTCGGTCTTAGCAGACTGGAGCACAAGACTCATTCCTGGGTTGTGAGAGGAATACATGGCAAGGAACTCAAGAGGCCTCTAGGAGCCAAGAGCAGTCTCCAGGTGAATGCCAGGAAAAAAAACAAAGACTTCACAACCACGAGGAGATAAATTCTGCCAACAACCTTAAAGAGCTTAGAGGCAGACGACTCCTCATATTCCAACCTTTGCTGAGACCAAAGTTCTTTCCCCCAGACACCTGGACTATATATAAACAAGCGAAGCCCTGAGTAGAGGACTCAACTAAGGTTAAAGGTGGGCCCAGATTCCCAATCCGCAGAAAACGCGAGGCAATAAATGTGTGTTGTTTTAAGCTGCCACTTTTGTGGTCATTTGTTATGCAGTGGTACATACATATCCCATATGCACTCTTCCATGCCACCTCCGTACATGCACAAACATTGGATAGATACAGGCTGCTAAAGGGTACACAGGCCTCTCAGGCATGACGTCCAAAAGAAGAGTATCAGAACTCTTAAATTCTTTACAATCTATTACCATGTTTTTCAGACCATAAGACGCACCTAGGTTTTAAAGGAAAATAGGGGGAAAAAATTGAAGCAAAACATGTGGTGAAGTATGTAATAACATAAATAACATAACATTTCACCAATGTAAACGTAAAGCTACATTCGGACTGTAAGACGCACCCCCATTTCCCCAAATTTGGGGGAGCGCGTCTTATAGCCTGAAAAATACGGTACTCGGATTACACTGACCAAACTGATACCAAGTTCTTCATAACAGACTTCATAGCTTCTTACAATTACTACATTACAAGTTTTTTTTTATAATTTAAAAGAATGTCTTTTTCAGGTTAAATAAAGTCTGCCACCAACTCTAATCTCAGAATAGTGCATACTAGACTAAAATTTACTGATTTATGTAGTTCACCAAAAAAAATCTAATTTACATCTTCCACTGTGGTCATGCTGGTGGTCCAACACAAAAGTGATTGGGTTTGTCCCTCTTCTCCCCTCAGCAGCATGCAAGGCCATCCCTACTCTCTCTTCCTGCCCTCCTGGTATAGTGAGATGAAGATCTCAATTAAGGATTGAGAGTGGGGACTTCGACAATCCAGGACCAATTGTAACATTTCTTGTTCAAGTAGTAATTTTTCAACAGACTCTCCTAATTGCTTCCTGGGAGACAAATCTTACAGGACAGGCTGAGAGACTGGAAAGGTCATCTACAGCCAGCAGGGTTGCACAGAGACTCACAGGCCAGAAGGAAATCCATGACCACTCATTCCAAAAACAAAAGCTTCACAAGGAAAGCTGGAAGGAAAAGAAAATCACACTGTTCTAATCAACCAGATCCTCATGCTTCTGTGGCGAAAAGGAGTAAGAAAACAACTTAGGGCCCACCCAACAAAGCTGGGCTGCAGCTGCTGAGAGCTATAGCTGAAACCTGGGTAACCTGACACTTTATTAGCACTCTCTGCAACAGTGAACTGTTTCTATAGCAACCAGAAAGAAAATATAAAGCAACCAATTTTACATGAAAATTATTCTCTATTACAATGAAATGTTGTAGTCAGGAAAAGCATTTTGACAAACTAGATAGACAGCATCAATAGTTTTAATGCTAATTACTCAATCACCATCCATACAAACAAGTTTTCCGTAAATTCTAAAATAACTTTATCTTGTTTACACCAGAAGTCTGAAAGTTTTTTTCTGAGCACTAAATGTTACTAGCAATAAAGTAGGTTGGGTCCTCCATTTTTAAACTAAGAAACAGTGGCAAAATGCAAGAGCAAAAATTGCAATCAATCAGTCCAAGCTGGTGTAGCTCAGTGGGTTGAGCACCAGCCTGAGAACCAAAAGGTCACTGGTTTGTTTCCCAGTTAGGACATATCCCTAGGTTTCAACCTGGTCCCCAGGGCAGGTGTGTACGAGAGGCATCCAATCTATGTTTCTTGCTCACATAGATGTTTCCTCTCACTCTTTCACCCTCCTTTCTCTAAAAAATAAGTAAAATCTTCTAAAAAGCTGTTTGGAGCATTGTCTGATATGCCAAGGTGTTAAGGGTTCAATCCCCAGTCGGGGCACATACAAGAATCAGCCAATGAATACATGAACAAATGGAATAAAAAAAAAAAAAAATCAATGTTTCTCTCTCTCCCTCACCCTCTTAAATCAATATATCAATAAAATAAAGTTCTGACCTCTGCTCTAATATCTACATAGGGCAAGAAATTCCCTCAAAAGTCTGAAAGGATGTTAAGAATATAAAAACAGGTGAGCAGAATTATTTTTATAAAATACACATCCATGAGTAGTCATAAATCAAATAAAGAAATAAATATGGCTGAGCAAAACAAAATACAAATTCTGAGACCGAAATAATTTTAGCCAGTGCCTTCTCACATCGAAATACCAAATTCAGGCCCATCAACCCATTCAAAAGGAAGTTGGAACATTTGAAAATGGAACCAAATTCAGAAGACCTTGTCTTCAACATCCCTAAATCCAACACCTCTTGCTTGTCACAAACCTTATTAACCCATCACAACCAGGACAGTCTTACAGCCCTGAAGAGGCAGTGAGAACTCTTCAATGGAAAAACATTAATATTTCACATTGTCTTCTGTTCTTAGGTTGTTCACACAAGAGTAACGTGATTTATTTCGTAAGGATAAAATTACCATTTATATGTCAACATATGAAAGAAATGCAAACGAAAATCTGGCCAAATTCAGGAGAATTGTCTGGACCCTGATGGCCCAGACCTGCCTCTGACCAGCCCGGGCAAGTGGGTAGATCTTGACTCAGTGGGGCGTGGCTCTTCAGAAAGCAGCTACAGACATTTAGACCTCAAGTTCCAGAGACTGAGATGCCCAAAAAGAGTTTTCTCCCTGGTGTCAAACTTGACTAGGGTAACCGGTTCTTCCAGAAAGAGGCTCTCGCACCTCATTCCTGCCAATTCCACCATGACTGCTGTCAGTCTGCGCACAGGTGGAAGAGGCCAGAGCCACCATCAGCCCTTTCCTTACCAAACGCAAGGCCTACCACCAATCTCCCTTAACTTAGTATTATTCTTCCCCCAAATCCACTTTGCTTCTGGAAACGCCTTTACTCTCAGAGGAAAGACAGTCCAAGATACTTCCCCTTCTTTCAGACCCAAAGATGACCTTCGGCTCAAAAGCCTACACTGGCTTTGAAGATGACTGAAACTAAGAGGACAAACTCATAGCATTCACCATGGTTATGCTGCTCTGTAGTCAGTCCCAAAGGGCTACGTGCCAGGCAGACATGCAAATGCTACTATGCATAATTACAAACTAAAACCACAACACAATTTAATAACATTAACTATTTAACCAGTAATTTTTTCAGTCTTTTCTAGAAGGAACTAGGGAAATCTCTATAAATTACGAACAGCAGTGCCTCACTTTGTGAAACCTATTCAGAAAGACTAAGTATTTTAACACTTCTCTCAAAGATCAGAATTCTACTGCTCCAAACCAAGGCCACCTCAAAACATGTAGAACATACAGCAGACAAAAATGGTCTTTAAAAACAAATCAAAAGCATTCACACATCATTGTTGAGTGTGAGCCAGCACCAACTAGACCAAAAGCAATCTGGCAAAATCTAAATCAAAATCAAAATACGCATAACCCTTGACCTAGCAATTCTAGGAACATAACCAACAGATATTTATACCTGTGCAAAAGTGGGCACAAGGATATTTTCTGTCACACTGGAAATAAGGAAATGTCCATCAGTAACAAACAAGTTACATAAGCTGCAGCACACTCATAGCACAATGATGGAAAATCATAAACCACTCCACTGGTTTAATACAGAATAAATTCCAACAATAAGTGAAAAAACAAAGTACAGAGCAGCATGTATCTACTACTTGCGTAAACCACTATACATACTCATATGCTGTACATGCAGGGACTACCCCTGCAAAGTCACCTGAGGATGGAAAGAAAGCTGGAAACCAGAAGCGAAGACTTCTCATGCCAGCCCCACACAAAGAAGATCACTATTTTTGATGGGAAAAGTAAGCATACAGATAAAACAAAATAAAATTGAATTGTGAGAAGATTAAGAGAATGTAAAATTTTAGTCATCACAATAACATAAATCTACTACATTACTGTGTAGTCTTAATAGCTCTAAGGAAGAATGTGAAAATACTAGTCAACTTTTATCTATCAAATCTTAAGATTTTTACTATTCAAGTTACTTATAGCTATAATAAAAGTGGCCAGTCCCAAGTTATTTAACATATATATTTTAAAGTGCCTTTAACTCAATTTGGAAACACAATCCTAGAGTTCATGCACTCATTGCAAAGTAGACATTGAGTATGCCATCCCCTCTACTCCAAACCACATCCTCTTCACTTCTCTATGAATCTAGCTGTCTTGGAGGCATGAAAGAGCTGTGACATGATCCTGACTTACAGAGTCTCTTTGGACAGACCCATCTAACTGTATCAGAGTACACACAACACATTCATATGTATACAGACTAGCACAGAAAACACAGCGGGCCATATATAATACATGGAGCTCCTTAAGCTTGGAGCTAGTCAAGGGGAAAAGAGTAAAATAGATAAAGATCTATTTCATGAGCATCTGTTAATGAAAACAAGAGCTTAAGAAATAAAGCGAGAACAAATTCTTTGGTCTTCCTTGATCTCATCTATAATAGAGGAAAGTAATTTGCATGTCAAAATTTTTTTTATCTCAGGAAACAGATGCCACATGAAGCATCACCTACACAGTATTTTCCCAATATTTTTATACTAAAATGTGAAACAGAAAAGGTGACAAACTAGCATGGTACACACAGGCACATGTATCAGCCCCTCACCCAGACTCAACGGTTCACATTTTGTCTCCTCTCTGTCGATACTGCTGGAGCAAAGAATAATCTCCTAAAAAACCACAAAAATCACCATTACACCTAAGCAAATTAACAATTACAAATATCATGTGATATAGTTCATATTTAAGTATCCAAGGGTCCCCAAAACACTTTTAATTGAGGTATAACTAACAAACATTTTTAAATACTTTATTTCTGTTTTTTTAAGAGAGGGGAAGGGAGGGCAAAAAGAGCGAGAGAAACATTGACATGAGAGAAGAACATCAATCCATCAGTTGTCTCTCATGAGCCCTGAGCAGGAACCAGAACCAAACCCAAAACCCAGGCACATGCCCTGACCAGGAATCTAACCAACAAACTTTTCCTTTGCAGGACAATGCCTAATTAACTGAGCCACACCAGTCAGGGCTAACATAAACATTTTTTACAAGCAATTTTGTTCCCTCCTCCAAAACAGGGTCCAAGCACGTTTCATCATTACATATGCTCATACAGACTGAGAATAAAGTTATATAAAAATATTTCATAAATAATACTGTAAGTAAGTATTAGTGATGCTTGTAAGTTTGATCACTTGGTTAAGATGGGGACACCACCAAGTCTTCTTATACTATAAAGATACACATGTCCCTCTGCAACCAAGAAGTAACCTAACGGTTGATTTATCACTATGTGAATACTCTGAATGAAAAAAAAAAATCTACCTCTAAAGGTAAAAATGTTTAATCAAACTCTAATCAGCCTTCCAACCTAACTTCCTGTTTACAGGATACACAAGACAGGAACAAGTTAAACTACACAACCTGCAAAAAGTCAGACAACTTCAGAATGCACTCCCATCTGCAGATGACTGATCTGGACTCATGAAGAAAAAACAGTGGTGGGTTGTCTGACACTAAAAGATACTAAAGACAATCAAATCAAAGGCATGCTTACATTAGCCAGGGTTTGATTATGGACCTAATTAATGGTCACGATTCTCTTAGGTGCAATGTGGTTCTGCAGTTCAAAGAAGACTATCACTTTATGAAGATGCGTATAAAGGTGGAGTGTCACGATGTCCATATCTTACTTCCAAATTACCAGACAACCCATACACAAGTGAAAACAAAGCAAACATGGCAAACTGTTAACAAGGGTTGAATACAGATTGTAGTACATGGGGGATAACTGTGCTTTTTCCTCTTCTTTTTCCATATTTCTGAAATTTTTCATACTAAAAAGTTGAAAGAAGTCCCTGGTCGAGTGGCTGAATTGGTTGGAGCATCATCCTATACACTAAAAGTTGCAAATTTGATTCCCCATCAGGGCACACACCTAGGTTGTGGGTTCCAGCCCTGGAGAGGGCATGTATGGGAGGCAACCCCCACTGGTTCTATTCCCAGTCAGGGCACATGTCTGGGTTGCGGGGCTGGCCCACAGTTGGGGTGTGTGCAAGAGGCAATCAATTGATGTTTCTCTCCCTGTCTTTCTCCCTCCCTTCTCATACCTCTAAAAAAATAAATAAATAAAATCTTTTAAATCAATTAAAATATATCCTTGGGTGAGGATTAAAAATAAATAAATTGAAGGGAGGGGAACCACTGCTTTTCTCCCCTCAAGTTTACTGGACTCATACATGCTGACCAACTCAAAACTACTCCTTAAACTAAGTATTAGATGATAAAAGGGTGACAAAGGTAATGTGAGTGTTTAGAAAACTGGCCTAGGCCCTGGCTGGTGTAGCTCAGTGGATTGAGCGCGGGCCTGCGAACCGAAAGATCGCGGTTCGATTCCCAGTCAGGGCACATGCCTGGGTTGCCAGGCCAGTTCCCGGCAGGGGACATACAAGAGGCAACCGCACATTGATGTTTCTCTCCCTCTCTCCTTCCCTTCCCCTCTAAAGATAAATAAATAAAATCTAAAAGGAAAATAAATAAATCTTTTAAAAAAAAAAAAAAAAAGAAAACTGGCCTAATTAAAATTTTTGCAGATTTTTCATTTGTTTTTAAAATACTTCAAAAGAATAACAAAAAAGGGAATATGACAAAACACTATTAAATCTAAATGATGCATATAAGATGTCCATTTTACCATTCTGTCTACTTTTCTGTATTTTATAATAAAAAGTCAAAAATGCCCTGGCTGGTGTAGCTCAGTGGATTGAGCACAGGCCTGCGAACCGAAGGATCGCGGTTCGATTCCCAGTCAGGGCACATGCCTGGGTTGCCAGGCCAGTTCCCGGCAGGGGACATACAAGAGGCAACCGCACATTGATGTTTCTCTCCCTCTCTCCTTCCCTTCCCCTCTAAAGATAAATAAATAAAATCTAAAAGAAAAAAAAAATTTTTAAAAAAAGTCAAAAATGAATGCTCCATTTTTGTTTTTTTTAAATGTGTTACTGGTACAGCCACTATGGAAAAGGTCTGGCACTTCCTCAAAAAAGCTAAACATAGAACTACCATACCATATGACCTGCCAAACCTACTTCTGGGTATATACCCAAAAGAACTGAAAGCAGAAACTTGAACAGATACTTGCACTCTCATGTTCACAACAGTATTATTCACAATAGCCAAAATACGGCAACAACCCAGTGTCCATCAAGAGATAAACAGATAAACAAAACTGGTATTTACATACAATGGAGTATTATTCAGCCTTAAAAAGGAAGAAAATTCTGCTACAACATGGATGAACCTTGAGGACAATATACTTAGTGAAATAAGCCAGACACACAAAAATCAAATATTGCATGAATCCACTTTATGAAGTACCTAGAGTAGTCAAATTCATAGACACAGGAAGTAGAATGATGGTTACCAGGAGCTGAAGGGCGGGGTGCGGGGATGAAGAGTTATTGCTCAATGGATACAGTTTCTGTTTACAGTTTAAAAAGTTCTAGAAAAAATGGTAATGGTTATACAACAATGTGAATGTAATTAATGCCACTATTTTGGACACTTAAAAAGTGGTTGAGCACTGGCTAGTGTGGCTCAGTGGATTCAGTGCCAGCCTGAAAACCAAAGGGTCACTGGTTTGATTCCCAGTGAGGGCACATGCCTGGGTTGCAGGCCAGGTCCCCAGTAGGGGATGTGTGAATCAACCACACATTGATGTTTCTCCCTGTTTCTCTCTCCCTTCCCCTCTCTCTAAAAATAAGTAAAATATACATATTTTTAAAAAGTGGCTGAAATGGTAATGTTTGTTATTTATATTTTATCATAATAAAAAATACAAAAGAAAAATCAAATTTATGAATACACACATCAAGATCACAACCCCCAACTCTGCAACAAAGAGAGGTCTCTAGCTAAAAATGAACAAATAAAAGGCAAAATCAACACAGTTATGAAAAACTTTCTTAAGTATTCCTAGAAAACATGGATATTATAGATTCTAAGAGGATGATCACCATACCCTTAACTAGCATATTCCCACTACATCTGGAAATACCTCTGCATTGAAATGACATGCCTGATATAGTAAAGTGCTTAGCTATGAACAGGAAACATTAAGTTTTCTTGGTAATGAAAACTCAAAATGATCCCCTTTTCCCCTCAAAACACTGTGATCTGGCCCCACTAAATGGTAGAGCCTTAGAGGAGATATGGGGACAATATGGCCAGCAAACCTTTCTCTGTCTCTAATGCACATTTGTTCTCTTTCTTTCTGCACCAAGTTTTCAGAACACTGGTGACAGAATATCTTTTTTTTTTTTTTTTTAAGATTTTATTTATTTATTTTTAGAGAGGGGAAGGGAGGGAGAAAGAGAGGGAGAGAAACATCAATGTGTGGTTGTCTCTCACGTGGCCCCCACTAGGGGCCTGGCCTGCAACCCAGGCATGTGCCCTGATGGGAATCGAACCTGCGACCCTTTGGTTCACAGCCCGCGCTCAATCCACTGAGCTACGCCAGCCAGGGCTGGTGACAGAATATCTTTAGATATAACTAATTGCGCTTCATAAAAAGATATAGGTCACAGTAAAATAGTTTTGGAAATATTAAATGATTTATCAATTTTAAATGTTAAAAATTGGACCTCACCCTGACCATGTGGGCTCAGTTGGTTGGAGTGTCATCCCATACACCAAAAGGTTGCAGGTTCAATTCCCACTCAGGGCATATACCTAGGTTGCGGGTTCGATTCTAGTTGGGGCACATACTGAAAGCAACTGATTGATGTTTGTCTCTCACGTCTATGTTTCGTTTCTTTTTTCTTTTCTTTCTCCCCCCCCTTCTCTCTTCCTCTCTTCTATAAAAATCAATAAAAACATATCCTTAGGTGAGGATTTTATAAAATACTGGACCTCATATTTGTTTATTGGTTATCAATTATTTCCTATTTATTATGGCTTTAATAGAGACCCAAAATAATTAACGAGGAAAAGGCTTTATGTGGATAGCACTTAATACATTGGTTTTGTTTGACTTTTTCAGGAATAGTACTAATTTCAATCTTTGTGAGGATACAAAGAACAAGTGCACAGCAGCAGCAGTGGGCCTGCTCAGCCATGTGAACTTGGACTTTGGGGAGCAACATACACATAGAGCACTCAAGGTGGGTGGGCTGGCAGGCACAGACCATGAAACACCCCCATGACTTAAAGACCCTGTGTTTAGGCTCAGGGTCTGACAAACAGGAATGCACACAGAAACAATCACCCTACCAGACCCTCTGATTGCAACAGTAAAAAAGGGGTAGAGACAAAAACTGGAAGTAAAGACAAATCAAAAATAACACATCCTATTCCAAACATCTCAGTAGGAAAGAAAAAACCCCTATATGTTAACCAACGAGATTTGATGTCTCCATCCCACACGTGAGAGCATTCCCCCAGGCCATGTCAGCACACAATATCCCAAAGTAATGTCTCAGGTCTCACAGATTTGATTGCCCCCTAGAAGCAACCAGGATCTCCTACTCACATAAGCAGCCAAACAGCATTCGCATGAGTCCCTGTTGTCCTTGTTCAACTCATACGCCAGCTGGAGGTTGCCCTCCTTTCAGGCCACACTCTTCTCCCATCTGTTGGCTGGGGAAGGCCATCCTTAAACCCTTTCTAAAACTGGCAGCTTCTTCCTACAACATTTCTCATAAACAATTTTTGATGCTTAATGAAAACTTTGTATTCTCATAACTCTAACATCAAAGAACCACACCTGAACAGAATGAAACTTTGACTATTCCAAAGTTTTCCAGGATGAGGTACTGTGGAAAGCTAAACATGCCTGAACTGAGCCATCCTACAGTGATACACTTGGGCCCTCACATAAAACTGACCCTACACCAGGTAAACATCCTACCTTTGATAACTTCTCGGACAATGTGTCCCTCTGTTCCCAGTGGTCCCCTACCTAACACTCAGTTCCTTGAGAATCATGGTCCTTAAGAGTTTCGGGTGTCAGATAACCAATCTCAGGGAAAGTGTAGCCATTAGGAAAATAGTAATCATAAGGCAGTTTTGCCTCCTGTATAAAACAAATGTGATCTGATATTAAAAAAAAAGTCTCACTACTCAGAAATTACTTTTAATAAAACAGAGCTATTTCAAGCAGTCTGAAAAATCTGCATCTCTTGATTAGTTCGGTATTTGATATTTGCCTTTCAATACAGACATGTGTTTGTCTTTTAAATTACCTTTCAAAAAGCAATAGCACAAACAAATAAAGTAACATTCCAGCAACAATGAGAGGGGAGGGAGCCTAGTGATCAAAGGGAGAAGCTGACAAAACCCTCCAAGGTGGAGGAAAATCTAATGGTTCCCCCAGGCCCGCGCCCCACCCACACACACACACAGTTTTTTAAATGGCACTCCTGGTGAGCACTACTTAGATCTTGTAATCAATGTCTTTAAAAGTTTTTTCCAGTTTTACTGAAAATAATTGACATACATCATTGTATAAATGTAAGACATATAGTATGAAGGTTTGGTTTACACTTACTATGAAATGATTGCCACAACAGAGGTTTGGCTAACATCTCCCTTCTCATACACATTCAATAAAAAAGAAAGAAAAAAGGGGAAAAAAGTCCTCCCTGTAATAAGGACTCAGGATCTCCTCTCTTAACTTCCCTATATATCATACAGCAGTGTTAGCTACAGC
This sequence comes from Glossophaga mutica, assembly GCA_039655065.1. Taxonomy (NCBI): domain Eukaryota; kingdom Metazoa; phylum Chordata; class Mammalia; order Chiroptera; family Phyllostomidae; genus Glossophaga; species Glossophaga mutica. Next base: position 32,303,743 of record CM077315.1, read on the forward strand.
CATGTTGTGCAATACAACCCTATGAATTCTTTATCTTAAACTGAAAGTATGTATCTTATGACCACATTCCTCCAATTCCACTTCCCTCCAACCTCCATATATCTCTGGTTACCACAAATCTGATCTGTTAGCGTTTGATTATTTTGTTTCTGAGTTTTTATTTTTGTTTTGTTTCACATTCCTCATATAAGCAAAATCATATAGTATTTGTCTTATTCTGACTTATTTCACTTAATATAATGTCCTCAAGCTCCGTCCATGCTGTCACAAATGGTGATTTCCTCCTTTTTCATGGTTGATAATATTCCATTGTGTATATATGTACTACAACTCCTTTATCCATTCAACCATCAATGCACACTTAGGTGGTTTCCATGTGTTAGCTATTAAAAATAATGCTGTTACAAACATGAGGATGCAGATATATTTTCAAGTTACTGTTTCTATTTCCTTTGGATACTCCCAGAAATGGAACTGCTGGATCATACAAGGATGGACAAAAGTAGGTTTACAATTTTTCATATGGAAAAAGACACGCAGGTTAAGATTATACTAACATAAGAATACACCGTTTCGTGTAATCATAACTATAAACCTACTTTTAATTTTTTGAAGATCCTCCACTGTTTTCCATAGTAGCTGGATCAATTTACATTTTCCACCATCTGCATGAATTCCTCTTTTGTGTGTTTGCCAAGCAGTGTTTTATTTCCATCCTTTCTTCTACATTTATTAACTGAGATTCAACTAAAGAAAAGTTAAGTGAAAAGGTTCCCAGACTTCCGTCTAAGATGGAGGCATAGGTGGACACACTGCACATCCTCACACAACCAAAATTAAGGACAACAAAGATTTAGAAACAAAAAAACAACCAGAACTTCTAAAAAACTGAACTGTACAGAAGGCTGACAACATTTCATCCAGACCCGTAAGAAGGGCAAAGTCATGTCAGGAAAAAGTGGAGGCTGGTGGACCCGGGAACAAAGGCAGCGGCTGGCAGATCCAAGGCATACAATGGGCAGCTAGCGGACCCCGGGCACCAGGTGGCAACAGGCAAGCCAGTGAAGCCGCGCAAGGCAGCTGCCTGACAACGGACACACATTCGCACACAGATAAACCAGGTGAAAACGGGGAGCGAGACAGCCCTCGCAACCCACGGCCCCAGCGCCAGGAAATAAAACCTAAAAACAACGACTGACAACACTTGTGGGGGTTGAGGTGCTGGGGGAGACTCCCAGCCTTACAGGAGAGTTCGGTGGAGAGACCCACGGGGTCCTAGAACGTACACAAGCCCACCCACATGGAAATCATCACCAGAAGGGCCCAATTTGCTTGGGGGAAGCAGCAGAAGGGACTGAAACAAGAGAGAGCGGAGCAAGCGCCACTGTTCCCTCTCGGACTCCACCCCCACATACAGCATCACAACCCAGTAACTGGGCTGTTCCACCCTGGTGAACACCTAAGGCTCCACCCCTCACTACATAACAGGCACGACCAGACCCCCCACACACAAAAAAAAAATGGCTCAAATGGAAGAACAGATTAAAGCCCCAGAGCCACTTCATCTAAGCGACGGATAGCCAACCTATGAGATGCACAGTTCAAAGCCCTGGTGAACAGGATGCTCACAGAATTGGTTGATTCTGGTCGCAAATTAGATGAACAAATGAAGGCTACACTAAGTGAAATGAAGGAAAATGCACAGAGAGCCAATAGTGATGGGAGGAAAACTGGGACTCGAATCAATGGAGTGGACCAGAAAAAAGAAACAAACAAACCAACAAGCAGAAAAGAATGAAGAAACAAGAATCAAAAACATGAGGACAGGCTTAGGAACTTCCAGGACATCTCTAAACGTCCCAACATCCAAATTATAAGGGTATCAGAAAGGGAAGAGGAAGAGAAACAAGTGGAAAAGTTATTTGAACAAATAATAAAGGGGAACTTTCCCAATCTGGCAAAGAAAATAGACTTCCAGGAAGTCCAGGAAGCTCAGAGTCCCAAAGAAGTTGGATCCAAGGAGGAACACACCAAGGCACATCATAATTGCATTACCCAAGATTCAAATGAAGGAGAGAATTTTAGAAGCAGCAAGGGGTAAGGGCACAGTCACCTACAAAGGAGTTCCCATCAGACTGTCAGCTGATTTCTCAAAAGAGACCTTCCAGGCTAGAAGGGGCTGGAAAGAAGTACTCCAAGTCATGAAAGGCAAGGACCTTCATCCAAGATTGCTCTATCCAGCAAAGCTGTCATTTAGAATGAAAAGGAAGATAAAGTGCTTCTCAGATAAGGTCAAGTTCAAGGAGTTCATCATCACCAAGCCCTTATTATAGGAAATGTTAAAGGGACTTATCTAAGGAAAAAAAAAAGATAAAAAATATGACAGTAAAAAGACAGCAAACTCACAGCTATTAACAACCACACCTAAAACAAAAGCAAACTAAGCAAACAGCTAGAACAGGAACAGAACCACAGAAATGGAGATCATATGGAGGGTTAGCAACAGGGGAGTGGGAGGAGGAGAGAGGGGGAAAAGGTACAGAGAATAAGTAGCATAGACGGTGGGTAGAAAATAGACAGGGGGAGGACAAGAATAGTGTGGGAAATGTAGCAGCTAAAGAACTTATGACACATGGACATCAACTAAAGGGGGGGAATGTGGGTGGGAGAGGGTGTGCAGGGTAGAGGGGAATGATGGGGGAGAAATCAGACAACTGTAATAGCATAATCAATAAAATGTATAAAAAAAGAAGAAATGTTATGTACCTTTTTCCTGTTTTGTTTGTATTTACATCACTATGGACTAAACATTTGCTTCATTCTGTGGTTATAACAATTTTGACAATTTTGGATGCACCTGAAATTGACTTCAGAAAGGCTGTACATATTTACACTCCCTCAGAACTATTTCAGTCTGCCACCTTTATATACCCCCATCAACAATAATTATGTACTAATAACAAATTCATTTGATGAATAAAAGGCTACTAATTGTTTTCCTTGGCATTTTATTGCCACCAAAGTGAAACCTCCTCCGTGTATCTTCACTGTTCATTTATTTTCACCTTCTGCCATTTGTCTTTTTATATAGTACTGCATTTTACCCTTGCCATCTAGGTTTTTATGAGATCTTTGATTCACTGAGACTATTACTACAAATGTAACAATTTGGAATATGTGAAGCACTGGGCAGTGACAGCCTCATGACACATGACAGGGAGAGCCCTGGTGTACAGTACATAATGAAATGCACAGCAGTTGGGGCACTTGTGTTCTATTTGTGTTGCAAAAAAGAGACCTAAATTCATGATAAATGGCAGTATATTTTCTCCCCACCTCGATTAACACTTATCTTTTTATTATGCCTACATGCAATATAAATTAATATTTACAGTAATCATAAATATAAATTTATATTTCATATTTATTTTAACTTATGGGCCATTTTTTAAGATTTTATTTATTTTTAGAGAGAGGAGAAGAGAGGGAGAAAGAGGAAGAGAAAATGTGAGATATTTTGAGATATGTGAGAAAAAACATCGATCAGGTGCCTCTTTCACGTGCTCCAAAAGGGAGCTAAGCCCGAAACTCAGACATGTGCACTGACCAGGAATTGAACCAGAGACCTTCTGTTTTGCAGGACAATGAACAACCGAGCCACAGTGGCCAGGGCTGGGACATTCTGTATTCAACTAAAAATCTTGCATTGGAATATAGCTGAGTCCTAGTAATAACAATCAAACATAACCCTTTTTCTTTAGAGAAACTTTCATGAACAGTTAAAAAGATTTCACAACTGTAGATAAAGACAATAGTATATAAATGTTATATCATCACTGTATCAATATGATGAAGGCTATCTTAATCATATTTATTTCATTTCAATTCAATGCTAACAAACTGTCCAGGTACAGATAATCTGCCCTAGTATTTATCCAAGGGCTACATTTGTAGTTTGTATTTTCTTGGTAAAAATATTTCCCTAATACACATATCCATGTGAAATCCATTTTTATAAATAGTATGTATGAGGTAAACATCAATTTTTCCCCCAAGTGGATGATTTGCATAATTCATTAAAAGTTTTATATATATTTACCCACTGATTTAAATTCTATCTTTATAAATTTCTGAAGCTTAGGGGAAAGTATGGAAATACAGAAAATATTTTATGTTAGAAATCTAGTGGATATACTGCAGAATAAAAAAAATACATGTAAGGCCCTGGCCCACTAGCTCAGTTGGTTTGAGCATCATCTGGATACAGCAAGGTTGTAGGTTCAATCCCCAGTCAGGACACATACAAGAATCAACCAATGAATACATAAATGGGTGGAACAACAACAAAATCTCTCTCTCTCAAAATCAATAAATTAAAAAATTAATATATGTAAAAATTTGGACCCATCAAAACTCAAAGAAAGCATGTTGAGTATTTTCTTTTTATTGGGAAAAGAACTTTCTATAACATCACAAATTATGAAGGAGCACATCAGTATACTTGACTACATAAAACTGTAAAACTGACATTATCTGTGAGAGACCGTTCTGTGTGGCATGGGCCCAGCTCCCACTCAGAGATAAACAGGACCCACACCTACAGATGGGTTCTCCCGGGGGGAATCAGGCCTGCATTTGTACCTAAGCCGCTCTGAGTCTTGCTTTTGCTAAAACTCCCTCACCCTGGATTGGGACAGCAAGTGCTTATTGTAACTTCCTGAAATCCATGCTAAACCTTCCTAGGATGAGTCTAACCGGTGGGACCACTTTTTCATTTGCAAATATCCTCCACTAGTGATATGATTAGCGGCATTGGCTCCTTTGTTGTCTGTAAAAGGTAACCCCCTAAAGTGAACCTATGCATAGTAAATGAGAACCATCATGTAATGTGAGAAAAAAATGAATAAAGGCCTGTCATGGCGGAGGCCACGGGCTTTTGCTCCCCTTGGGAGAAAAGCCATGCGGTCCTTTTTCCTCCATCACACTCGGTAGTCCATGTGAATGTCACATTTCATCCATAATAATGCGGACACTGTGGGCCAGTGTCTACATCAATTATCAAAGTGAAAATGCAAAAAAAGTGAGAGAGCATATCTCTTAACTTTTTGATATCTGTTCTAAAAGATGTGGGGTGATATGTCACTGTGGTTTTAATATGCATTTCCCTAATGTCTAGTGATGTTGAACATCTTTTCATGTATCTCCTTTGGAGAAATGTCTATTCAGGTCCTTTGCCCATTTTTTAATTGGGTCCTTTCTTGCTACTGAGTTGTATAACATCTTTATATATTTTGAATATTTTGGCCCTTATCAGATACATGGTTTGCAAATATTTTTTCCCATTCTGTTGGCTTTTTCACTTTGTTGATGTGAACGAACATGCTGTACATCAACTTATTAAAGGGACATAAAAAAACAAACAAATAACACAAATAATAACATGTTAACAATAAAACATTAATAGAAATTCGCCAACAACTGGAATGAACTTCACTTTTACATTTTACATTCCAAAGAGTAGTTTTTTATTATATAATCAAATTGGGACATTTGAGACATAGCCCTATATGAAGCTGAAACCTAAAACCACTGCCTCAACCACACCATGCTCTACCTGCCAGAACATATCAGCCATACACTGTGGCCTTTAGGAAAGGAAACCGGCATGCTCTCCCCTATGATGGGAGCCCAAGAGAACCGCTGGCTGAGTGAGGTACTTCTCCCAAGATACAGTGCGCAATACACCAGAAGAATTTATTTATGAAAATCAACTTCACCAAACACTATCAATTATTAATAATACGATCTAAGCTTCCAGGTCAAATTGTGAATTTATTTAATTCGGGAAAAAAATCATGTGAACTAAGTCCCATTTGTCTCTCCACTCTAAATCTTATTAGGTGACAAAAGTAATTACAATTTCAGAAGTAAAAGCTACAGTTTAGGAAAATTAGCCACCAATAACAAATATGTACATGGGAAGTTTAAAAACTACCCTACACTGGAGGTAAAAACACAGGTTCTAGTTCCAATTCTCAAACCTTATAAATGGAAGTGTGGGCAGACATCAAAACTGGCACACCAGACCATGCATAGAACTGAAACACGTTCACATTATTCTGTTCACTAGAAATCTCTCCACCTTTCCTATACACGGCAGCAACCAACTGACAGACTCCCCAAGAGGTCTGAAGCTATCATCTTAAAAAACAGGTAAAGCTTGGAATTATAGTTTGTATCTGATACCTTTCTATCTATTATTTAAAATGCCATGGATGGAATTCTGGCCAAGATGGAAGCATAGGTAGATACACTTTGCCTCTTTGCACAACCAAAAAAAGGGTAACAACAAATTTAAAAACAAAAAACCACCAGAGCTGCCAGAAAAGTGAATATTATGAAAGTGTGGCAACAAAGGAGTTAAAGAAAAAACATTCATTTAGACTGGTAGGAGGGGTAGAGACAGGCAGCCAGGGTGGAAAGGATGTACAGCAAGGTGGTGCATGGAGGACCCCATGGGCAAGGCAGTGGCCGGTGGACAGGGCGGTCCAAAATTTTGTGTGTGGATAAACCAGGAGGAACAACTGGAGAGTGAGACAGACCACAACACCCAGGGTTACAGTACAGGAAAAGAAAGCCTCAAAACCTCTGGCTGTAAAAATCTGTGGGGGTTGCAGTGGCAGGAGAAACTACCAGCCTCACAGGAGAGTTCATTGGAGAGATCTACAGCATCCTAGAACATACACAAATCCACCCACCCAAGAATCAGCATAAGAAGAGCCCACTCTGCTTGTAGGTAGCGGGGGAAGGGACTGAAAGCTGAAGGAGAGCCAAGCAAGTGGCACTGTTCCCTCTCAGATCCTTCCCCACTTACAGCACCACAATAAAGAAACATGGATTGCACTGCCCTGGCAAATACCTAAGAGTCCACCCTTTACAACGCAACAGGTGCACCCAGACAAAGAAATATCACCCAAATGAAAAGAACAGAACAAAGCTCTGAAAATACAACTAAGCAATGAGGAGATAACCAACCTATCAAATGCAGAGTTCAAAACACTGGTAATCAGGATGCTCACACAAATGGTTGAGTATGGTTGCAACATGGAGGAAAAAGTGAACGCTATGAAAAGTGAAATAAAGAAAAATATACCAACAGTGAAAAGGAAGGAAACCAGGACTCAAATCAACAATCTGGAGCAGAAGGAAGAAATAAACATCCAACCACAACAGAATGAAAAAAAACAAGAAATAAAAAAAATGAGGAGAGGCTTAGGAACCTCCGAGACAACCTTAAAAGTTTCAACATCTGAATCATAGGAGTGCCAGGAAGAGAAGAGGAACAAAAAGAAATTGAAAACTTACCTGAAAAAATAATGGAGAACTTCCCCAATCTGGCGAAGGAAATAGAAAGCTCAGAGAGTCCCAAAGATGTTGGTCCCAAGGAGGAACACACCAAGGTACATCATAATCACATTTCCCAAGATTAAAGATAAGGAGAGAATCTTAAAAAGCAGCAAGAGAAAAGAAGACAGTTACCTACAAAGGAGTTCCCATAAGACAACCAGCTGATTTCTCAAAAGAAACCTTTCAGGCAAGAAGGGGCTGGGAAGAAGTATTCCAAGTCATGAAAGGCAAGGACCTACATCCAAGATTACTCTATCCAGCAAAGCTATCATTTAGAATGAAATGGCAGATCAAGTGCTTCCCAGACAAGCTAAAGGAGCTTTGCTTTAGCTTGCTCCTTTAAAGGAGTTCATCATCACCAAGTTAAAGGAGTTCATCATCACCAAGCCCTTATTATATAAATGGTAAAAGGACTTATCTAAGAAAAAGATGACCAAAAATATAAACAGTAAAATGACAACAAATTCACAGCTATCGACAACTGAATTTAAAAAACCAAAACCAAAACCAAAGTAAGCAAACAGCTAGAACAGGAACAAAATCACGGAAATGGAGATCACATGGAGGGTTATCAGTGGGGAGGGGGGGAATGGGAGGAAAGGTACAGGGAATAAAAACATAAATGATAGGTAAAAATAGCAGGGGAAGGTTAAGAATAGTATAGGAAATGGAGAAGCCAAAGAACTTATATGTACAACCCATGGCATGAACTAAGAGAGAAAAATGCTGGTGGAGGAGGGTACAGGGCAGAGGGGAATAAAGGGGAGAAAAAAATGGGACAACTCTAACAGCATAATCAATAAAATGTATTTTCTAAAAAATGCCATGGTTTAGCCCTGGCTGGTGTGGCTCAGTGGATTAAGCACTGGCCTTCAAACCAAAGGGTCACAGATTCGATTCCCAGACAGAGCACATGTCTGGGTTCCAGGCCAGGTCCCTAGTTGGGGATTTGTGAGAGGCAACCAATTGATGTAGCTTTCACACACTGATGTTTCTCTCCTCTTTCTCCATCCCTTCCCATCTTCTAAAAATAAATAAGCAAATAAAATTCCGTATTTTAAAATCTCTTATGACTTTAGCCTGCAAACAACTCCACAAAAAGAATGCAGTCTGAGGATGAGAAGGGACTCAATGTATTTCCCTTCACCTTAAAACCAACAGCCCAGGTCAGACTGACTTCAGTCCTAGATGCAAATGTTTGGAAACCAAATAGCCTTGATTAGTCCCACTGATCCTAAATTATGTTTATGTAACCTGATTCACTGAAAGTATAGCCCTGGGGGAGGGGGGCAGGGATAACGTGACTAAATGGTAATGGAAAAAATACAATAAAGATTAACTCAAAAATTAAAATTTAAAAAACAAAGAAGAAGAAAGCAAGCATAGCCCTCAAAACCATCCTGGGCAAACTAAGAAACAATAGTAACAAGCCAACCTCATACCCTCTATTGGCTGAAATAAATTTTTACAAAATTCAAACAGAAGCTCAGTGGCTACATGACCGCTGCCCGAGACTTTCCGCAAGATCTGTGCCCCACCCACACTGGGATAGATTAAATCAGGGGTGGGTAACTTACAGATCTAGAATGAACTGCTCTGTAGCTTCTAAATAAATGTGGTCTGCTCATCAAGAAAGGTCAGTGGTTGCCCTGACTGGATAGCTCCCCTGAAGCACTCCCCCATGCATCAAAAGGTTGCGGGTTCAATCGCAGTCGGGTAGGTGCAGGAGGTGACTGATCGCCATGTTTCTCTCTCATATTGATGCTCCTCTCCCCCGCCCTTCCTTCTGCTCCTTCTAAAATCAATAAACATATCCTTGGGTAAGAATTTAAAAAACAAAAAGGACAGTGGTTGGATTGGCCCTGTGACAGTGTAACAACTGTAAAAACTAGTCCTCTCCTTCAGATAAGCAGCAGCTGTCAACCAAAGAAAGGTAAAATGCTTTAATGTTATGGAAGGGTTGGTAACAAAGAGGACTTAGCAGAACTGTGAAGAGCTGAAGTAAAAATAAGTACAAGGAAGTTAGTGCACCACACATAGGCCTGGCCCTGAGGCAACTCCCTTCAAGTGCACCTCATCCCGGGCACCTGCAAAGGTTAGGCTGACCAAAACATTTACTTTTGTTCTGCATTTATTTCTGTATCTGCAATTAAACTGTATGCAATCCAGGGCCTCAACAGAAACAGTCAAGCCAACAGCCATCCATCAACCAAAGGCTCCCTAGCTAAGCCAGAAGCCTGGGTTCTGCCAGTGCCCGCCCATAGACAGACCAAAGGACAAAGTTCTTTGGATCACAGCACATGATAAATGGTGCTACGATAGAGCAGGATAAAAGCTACATTCTGCTAACTAGAGGCAAATCATGAACTCTCACAATAGTTAATATATTTAGCACACACTTAATGTATTACATGTTCCTTGCATAGAGTTTTATGTATTTCCTGCCAGGTATTAATTCTTTCTCAGGCCATAAGCCCTTTTCTAAGTTTTAATATTGCTCTTTCAAGCAAATATTGACTAGGTATCTACTGATATTTTCATAGAACTATGGGAGATAGAAAATAAACACAACTCAAAGGAAAGTATAATTGTGAATTTGGGCAAATAACAAGATACCTGTTCTTCCTTCCACATAGCCTCCACCTGCAGGCTGACTACTTCTCCAGACCCCAAAATCTCTAGACCCTCCTATATGGACTCAAAACTACTATCCTTGGCCTGCAGTTTATACCATCAAAATAAACTGTTTGAGGGCAAGGACCAGATTCTGTCTTGGACATAAAAGATGCACAAACTAAACTAAGTGGGGCGGGGGGTGGAAATGGGAGGGAGGTGGGGAGGGCTGGGGGGGGTTGGCTGGGATGGGAGTAAAAGACAGAAAACTACTTGAACAACAATTAAATTTTTTTTAAAAAGAGTAAATTTAAAAAAAAAAAAAAAAAGATGTTCAAACTAAATGTCTGTTGAGCTGAAAAGAGTCACCTGGGAATTTCCAGGCTCTTGGCCTCTGCCTGTCAGACTTCCCTAGACAGCATTTCCTCTCCCAACCAAGCTGCCCACTCTCCCTTCAGAATGCAAGGCATCACAAAGCCAGGGCCATTTGGGCTCATCACAGCACAGAGATGTAGTGCAGCATGCAGCAGGCACAAGATAGAAAGCACCATAGCCTAGTATCCCCCTCCAGCCCTCTCTCCTCCACCGCCTTTGCTCTGTCCTTTTATAAAACTGCTCATCTCAGTATGGGTGGACCTGGAGAACACTATGCTAAGTGAAATAAGCCAGTCAGAGAAAGACAAGTACCATATGATTTCATTCATATGTGGAAACTAATGAATAAACTGAAGTAACAAGCAAGGTACAGACAAACTCATATATAGAGAGGACAACTCAAAAGAGGGAGGGAGGTCAGGGGGTGGTGGATTGAGCAAAAAGGAAAAAGGACTCATGGACATGGGGTGATCGAGGGGCTGGGTATAAGGAGACAAAATAGTAATAAAAAAATACAATAAAATGTTTTTTAAAGACTACTCCTCAGTTGTTTGTCCCATTCTATTCACTCTGAATCAATTTACCTTCTTTATTTTTTTTTTGAGTCACTATGTAAAGACAGACTTTTTTATTTTATTGATTATGCTATTACAGTTGTCCCATTTCCCACCCATTCCCCTCCACCCTGCACCCCCTCCCACCCACATTCCCCCCCTTTAGTTCATGTCCATGTGTCATTAAGTTCTTTAGCTTCTACATTTCCCACACTATTCTTGTCCTCCCCCTATTTTCCACCTACCATCTATGCTACTTATTCTCTGTACCTTTTCCTCCTCTCTCCTCCTCCCTCTCCCCTACTGCTAACCCTCCATATGATCTCCATTTCTGTGGTTCTATTCCTGTTCTAGCTGTTTGCTTAGTTTGCTTTTGTTTTAGGTGTGGTTGTTAATAGCTGTGAGTTTAACTGTCTTTTTAACTGTAAATGTTTTTTATCTTCTTTTTAACTGTAAATGTTTTTTATCTTCTTTTTCTTAGATAAGTCCCTTTAACATTTCCTATAATAAGGGCTTGGTGATGATGAACTCCTTTAACTTGACCTTGTCTGAGAAGCGCTTCATCTTCCCTTCCATTCTAAATGACAGCTTTGCTGGATAGAGCAATCTTGAATGGAGGTCCTTGCCTTTCATGACTTGGAATACTTCCAGCCCCTTCTTGCCTGGAAGGTCTCTCTTGAGAAATCAGCTGACAGTCTAATGGGAACTCCTTTGTAGGTAACTGTCTTCTTTTCTCTTGCTGCTTGTAAGATTCTCTCCTTATTTTCTATCTTGGGTAATGTAATTATGATATGCCTTGGCATATTCCTCCTTGGGTCCAACTTTGGGACTCTCTGAGTTTCCTGGACTTCCTGAAAGTCTATTTCCTTTGCCAGATGGGGAAGTTCTCCTTCATTATTTTTTCAGATAAGTTTTCAATTTCTTGCTGTTCCTCTTCTCCTCCTGGCACGCCAGGATTCAGATGTTGAAACGTTTAAGGTTTTCCTGGAGTTTCCTAATCCACTCATTTTTGTGAATTCTTGTTTCTTCATTCTTTTCTATTTGGCTGTTTCTTTCTTCTTTCCGGTCCACTCCATTGATTTGAGTCCCAGTTTTCTTCCCATCACTATTGTTTCCCTGTGCACGTTCCTTCATTTTACTTAGTGTAGCCTTCATTTGTTCATCTAATTTGCAACCAAAATCAATCAATTCTGTGAGCATCCTGATCACCAGTGCTTTGAACTGTGCATCTGATAGGTTGGCTATCTCTTCGTTACTTAGATGAATTGGCTCTGGGGCTTTGGTCGTGGCTGTTATATAGTGAGGGGCGGAACCTTAGGTGTTCACCAGGGCAGGGCAACCCAGTTGCTGGGTTGTGACGCTGTATGTGGGGGCGGGGTCCAAGAGAGAACGATGGTTCTTGCTCCGTCTCTCTTATTTCAGTCCTTTCTGCCGCTTCCCACAAGCAAATTGGGCCCTTCTGGTGCTGGTTCCCGGGTGGGTGGGCTTGTGTACATCCTAGGACCCTGTGGGTCTCCCCAATAAACTCTCCTGTGAGGGTGGGAGTCTCTCCCATCACCTCAACCCCCAACTGATGCTTTTAGGCTTTATTTCCTGGCTCTAGAGCCCTGGGTTGCGAGGCCTGTCTCGCTCCCCGTTTTCACCTGGTTTGTCTGCATGCGAATGTGTGTCTGCGGGCAGGCAGCCGCCTTGCACATCCAGGGTCTGCTAGCCACCACCTGCACACCCTGGACTGGCAACCACTGCTTTTTCCTGCTGTGACCCCTCTCCACCAGCCACCGACTCCGCCCCTCTTACGGTCTGGATGAATGGTTGTTAGACTTCCTTACAGTTCAATTTTCTATCAGTTCTGGTTGTTTTATTATTTCTAAATGTTTGTTGTCCTTAATTTTGGTTTTGCGAGGAGACACAGTGTGTCTATCTACACCACCATCTTGGCTGGAAGTCTCCAATTTACCTTCTCGTTTCCAGGCATTTTTATATAAATATGTTAGCTAGCAAACACCATTTATTAAGTTGTTACAAGTTGCCCATGCAGGCTATTAAGAGTCCCCTCCTCATTTCACGTTTCTCTAGCTCCTCTTAGGAACCTGTTATCCCATGCTTTTCTCACAATGAGATCCTCTTCCTCTTGCCTGAGACATCCCTCTCTCACTGACAGGGCCTAATCTGGGTTCTGTTATATGAACTTCACTCCTCTGTCACTCTTCTGGGATGGGCATTTTGGTCATTCATCTGAATTCAAGTATTATTCCTACAACAAATTTTAAACCCCTTCATTCATTTCTAACTGGTTATTTTACACTTTCTCCTAGAAAAGGGTCTTCCTACCTTCTATAATAGTGTTTTTAGTGAGACATTTTAAACCTGATATTCATCCAAAAGCAGAGAATAGTGAGGGTAAAAGATAAACCAGACAACAAAACAATTGCCTTACATTCACCTCTTTTCATAGCAGTACCAATTTGAGACAATTCTCTCTCCCCCAATTTTCAACAGGCGCCCCTTTCCTAACATCCCAAGTTTAGGCACTGAAGTACTGCAAAATCTCCTACTCTCCAGTCACTCTGACTTTCATCTGGCCTGTCCACCATAGTCAGACTGACACATCATGTCCTGCCTCAGGCAATGTAATGCGTCCTCCTCAGCAGGCCAATGGACCAAGAACAGGCATCAACATTCCAAATCCCATACAATCTGACTCCAGTCCATTTTTCTAGCTTTATCTGCTACCATTTTATTTCATGGGCTCCATGTTCAAACAGGTCTGGCTGACATTCTCACATTACCTCCCTTCCAGCCTTTGTCCAGAGCCTTCCCAGTCTACAATGGCCTCACCCTGCTCTCTGCGCACTCACGTTGCATCAATTCTTAAATAGCACCAATTCTTAAATAGCACTTCCTCCATTACATCTCCTAGATTGCAGAGCCAGAAACACTTTCTTTCCTCTGAACTCCTGCCTCTTTTCAGAGTACCCCTGAGTGTATCTCCTTTTCCCCAGTTTCAGGGAAGGGCCATGTCCCAGTCCTGTTTCTACAACATAGCTTTGCACACAGTGAGCAACCAATAAATATGTGAGTAAATCAGTATATGTAGGAACAAAGCTAAGTTTGTCTAGTCATAGAAACCACCCCCCACATAACTCATTCCAGTTGCAAAAAGACACAAAACTTCCCCCCCACTATACTGCAGTCCACATCTTGACAAGTAGTCATAAGCCAGACATCAGCTGTACAGTGTTTTGAAACTGTGGTAAGTGGGTGAATAATTAAGAAGACAAAAATAAACGAAGATTATATTCTTCAGAACTGCCAAGGTCATAAAAAACAAGGAAAAACTGAACAACTGTCATAGACAGGAAGGCAGTAAGGAGGAATGACAACTAAATACAATCTGGGATGCTGAAACAGTAGAAGAACATTAGAGGAAAACCAGGTGAATTCCAAATAAAGTCTGGGGTTTAATTAATAGTAACATACCAATGTTAATTTCTTAGCATGGAGAACCTTAGCACTGTTATGAAAAGGTTAACATTAAAGACCTGAATAAAAAGTATAATGGAACTCTCTGTACTACTTTTGCAACTTTTTTGTGTATCTAAAGTTTTTCCAAAATAAAAGTTTCTTTAAACAAAACTATGTCCAAGATGTGTATTTTCCACCACACTCACTGATCCCCCATCAATGCCAGACAACACTGCCTGACATATGGCACTAAGGGTTTCCAAGAGGCAAAACTATTCTGGTAAACCAAGGCAAAGCCCCAGAGCCAGGTGCCCAAATGATCAGATCCAACCTCATCTGCTATGACAGTATCCATGGAACCCTAGTGTGGTCCACAGAATAATGCCCCCAAAGAAGGCCACATCCTAATCCCTGGAACCTGTGGGTATTTTAGATTACACAGCAAAGGAGAATTACGGTTGCAGATGAAATTAAGGTTACTAATCAGCAGATAGGGAAAGAAAGTATCCTGGATTACCCTGGTGGGCCCCATATCACAAGGGTCCTTAAAAGTGGAAGATGGAAGCAGAAGAGTGACGGAGGAGACTGGGGCTTTGGAAGGTCAAAGAGATGCAACATTGCTAGCTTTAAGAATAGACGAAAGGGCTCTGGACTAGTAGCTCAGTTGGTTAGCACATCATTCCAACATACCAAGATTGTGGGTTTGACCCTGGTCAGGGCACATACAAGAATAAATCAATGAATGCATCATTAAATGGAAGAACAAGTTGGTGTTTTTCTCTCCCTTTCTCTCTAAAGGCAATTTTTTTTTTAATTTTTTAAAGAATAGAGGAAAGCGCCAAGGAATGTGAACAGCCTCTAAAAAATGGAAGGGGCCAGGAAATGTGGTTTCCCATAGAGCCTTAAGAAGGACTCAGCCCTGCTGACACCTTGATTTTAGCCCAGTAAAACCCCTGTCAGGCTTCTCATCTGCAGAACTGTAAAATAATAAATTTGCATTGTTTTAAGGCACTAATTTGTGGCAATTTGTTACAGCAGAAACAGAAAACACTATTTTTTTTAATACACTTGCTCTAAATTGTAAAAGCTTATGTTTTACTTCCACCCTCACAACCTATGTCACCTCCTCTAACACACAAAGGGATGGGACACATGTAGATAAGAACATATACTGGGGCTCAGAAGAAAGCTATCAAGGAAAACGAAAAGGAAAAGAAGAGGCTATATAGTTCAATTCTAGGACAGAGACTGTCTCCCCAACTTTGTTAAACTTCATTGAGTCACGGGTGTTTACTTAAAGATCATGAAATTAAAGTTACTGCTTCAACATAGTCTTCTTTAAAAAGTCAGCCATCTGATAAGAACCCAAGTTTAGCAGAATCAGATCTAATCTCTTCACCAAGGAAAAAAAAAAACAAAACAACGTTTGCATGTAAGTATCATTAAGGTTGTATCTGCTGAAAATTACTTAAGTTGTGAGTGAAAGGATCTATCACTTTTCTAAGTTTCATACCTAAAGATAAAGAACACAATTCACAGATTACTTGTCTCATGCTGGAAAGAAAAAGTCCTACAAAAAATATTTTGAGTATTAGCAAAATAAGCACTAAACTAGACTATTCTCTCAAAGTAATGAAAATACCTATGTGAGTAATCTAAATATATTTGGAGCAAATCATAAACCTTTAACAAAGAAAAACTCAGTCTAAAAATTCTTTGAAATTAGAACCACTCAAGAGGTTGTGGAATATCAACCTAGTACTGCAAGTTCTTCAAAATTTCAGACCCCTAAATGCTGGGTTTACTTCTTTGTAATCATCCAAAAAGGCAAGATTCCTTTTTAAGTGTTCCACACATCCTTTAATTAGCCAGGCATTTCAGTAATTTTTTTTATAGTTAATTCCTTCAAGAGTGTCACTTTGGGGTTTTTTTGTTTTTACTTCCTGTTTTACAGGATGTAAAACCACATTTAGAAACATGGTATGTACTAGCAAGGCTTAATTTAAGAGTAATAAGGTTCCTCGCTGCTTCTCTCACCCTGTTTTAGGTAAGTTTACACAGTATGACCATAATGACCTCACATTTACATTATCACTCAGAATTAAATGAATGTCTTTTTTTTTTTTTTTTTTGCTGTATATGAATGCAGTGGGAAAAATAATCATAACTTTACCCAAACCTTATGAACGAAGCACCCTATGCAATCTTCTCATTATTTAGAAATAGTCATTATTCCAGGACATTAGCATTCTCAGTCTGAAGGCTAACATTGGGAGGAGGAAAGGAAGAGACACTTAGTACTTATGAATTGAGAAAAGAAGTCTATTTGCTACATTTTAGATGAAAAAAATAACCTGAAAGTAAGTATTTACAAGTTAAATTACAATTCCAGTCATTCTTACAGGTCGCATTTTTTAGATTTTAAACAAGTCACTGGGGGAGAAGGGGATTTTATGAATTTTATTTAACCATGACAAAAACTTTGATCTAAATTATCAAAATCATTTTATGTTGAGAAAAGGCCAACATTTTTATATAGTGAACAGATGCACACTGGTTTCTTTACAAGTGAAAAAGGAGTGACTACAGATTTTCAGGATAATAAATAATTCAATACACACATGCCAAGGGCAGAACTGTAAGCCTGGATCTTGCCCTCACCCCAGCAGTACAGACACTGTAACACGGGTTGCCTGACAGCCACCTCAACTTTGGCCTGGGGAGGGATCAGGACACATGTCATCAAAGAAGCCTTGGCCCAGCAACAGGATTTTCAGTCCTTCCACACTGAAAACCCACTTAACTCTGTAATCACAGAACCAGCAAGTTCTAGAATGGTGTTTTTAAGTATTTTCAACCACAACCAATTCCTCTTGTCCCTTACTACCTAAAAAGTTAAAAACCACGCAAATCCAACTCACTGTATCCAAACTAAGAACTCAAGTCTCTATCACCTAAATTATACCTATAATTAATCTTTTCAAAAGCAGCCATCTTATCAGTTACATAATGGTTCATTTAAAAAAAATAAACATAAATGGGAAAATATAAAACACAACTCTATTTTGGCATGTTTCCCTGCAAAGAGATTTTTTTCCCTTACTAGAATGATAAAATTGAAGAAGGGGGAAATGTTAAAGGGCCTCCTCCATTCTGGAAAATTTATATTTAAACTAAGGCTTTGGCCTCAACACCCACAAACTTTTGTATACAGTTAGGAAATAAATCAATCAATAAATAAATACATACATACAAAATGCTAAACTTTCAAAGCACAGTACTAGAGTGCTAAACCACCATTCTCAAAATTCTAGATGAAATACCTAAGGACCATGAGCACAACAGTAACAAACTATGTACACTCAGCAACCCTTGAACTATGGCCCAAAAGCACCAGTCCTCCTAAAACTGCTTTTATTTTGTCATTTTCCTTTATCTCTTATGTGCCAATTTTAAAAGCCATGTCCCACTGTAAAGGTTTTACAGTTTATCCTTTATCTAAACTGTAAAGGCAAAGTTATAATGAAAACAAGTGGGAAAATGGCTTATATGAACACAGCATAATTCCTGGTCAATCAAATAAATGAAAGTTTATGACCCTAAGTTTCACCCTCCAAAATTATTCAAATACTTATATATATAGGTTTTAAACAATTCAAAATATTTCCTGAGCAAATTCTGTAACAAGTGCTATGCCCTAGCCTGGACACTGGGTGACCAAAGAAACTATCCCTATCATCAACTTACAGTCCTCCTATCACAGGGACAGACATAAACTGATATTACATATTTGACCACTTGTGTTAAGTTCTATGTGACTATAAGAAGATGAGTGGCCATTTTCCTTGAGAGTGATGATGAAGGCTCTGTAAGAGGCAATGGTTTTAACTAAGACCCCAAGATTAAGCAGGAGATTTAGGGGCAGGGTGGAGGGTGCACTAGGATTTGCAAGGGAGGCAATGATTTACCTGGCCCAGACAGAATCAGCAGGAGTCCAGGCCATGAAAAAGTAAGGCACGTGACCCTGGCTAATATGGTTCAGTTGATCCTGTACACCAAAAGGTTTCAGGTTCAATTCCCAATCAGGGCATATACCTAGGTTGTGGGTTCAATCCCCAGTTGGGGTGCATACAGGAGGCAACTTCTTGAGAAATTGCCCTGAGAAGAGAAATTCTTTCTCTTTCTCCCCTTTTCCTCTAAAATCAATAAATATATGTATTTTTAAAAAGCACAGAAGAATAACCAAAACTGTGTATATTTAAGTAAACGGCTGAGTCTGGTTCTAGTTTAAAAGATACCATGAATAAGACCCATCAATCAACAACAAAAAAAGAGCCATTTGGGAATAGAAACATCTTTATCAGAATTAACAAAATTGTTGTTAAAATGGATCATTTCCTAAATCTAAAAAGGCTTTTAATGTTGATTGTCTGTAACTGCCAGAGACACCCTCAGAACTGAGGACTGACACCCTCTTATATAGCTTTAAGATAAAACTGAAAAAGTTTAATTGCAAAAAAATTCCATTTAAATTTCAAATTAAAAGAACACACACAAAAAAACACTTCAAAACAATAATGTTTAGTTATTTGAGTTCATTCAATTTTTTTAAAGTTTATCAACCAGCAAAGTTTAATCAATACAAAGCACTGACTAAACAGCAATAATAAACTAACAGCATGTGGTCAGACAAGTAACGCATCATCATTTTCACCTATTAACTAGCAAATATCTTGCTACTGAAGGAAGCTCATCCATTACATTTATCATTGAATGATGAAGGGACTTTATACAGGGTTGTACACAGATCAAAACACTTATTCTGGCAACAAATGCAGATTTATGCCCTGAACCAGCATTTACTGACACTCTCTAATTATGTTATCTAATTGATAATGAGGTCATTGCCCATAGCATAAAAAACCTCTTCTGATATGTAATAAAACACAAACTTACTGTGTCAAATATACTTAAAAACCCAAGACACACAAAGCTTCTTGAAAAATACTCTCAATATTCCTTAACTCTACTTGTAGAAAGTTCTACTTGTCACTGTATCAACACTGTAATTATAGCTAACATGACAGCCACTAGTCACAAGCAGCCCATCTGGTTTAGACAGATGAAAGGCACACTACTGGTGCAGTGTGATTAACATGGCTGGTCCACAGAGGGTCTAGAGAAAAACATCTGACAGCAGCAATCCAAGGAAGAAAGCTGACACAGAGTAAGAACTGCAAATGAGGAATTCAGAACTGTGTGACACCTTTAAAAACAAACTTCTGGTAAATTCTGTTATGTATGTTTTATCACAATAAAAAATTTTCAAAAAAAAAACTTCTGAAAGTTTCCAATTTGGATCAAATCTAGCAACAAAGAACACAGAAAAATGTCATAGCAACTTGGTCTTTGTTTCCTCCCATCTCATTCCATTCAAGAGGCCCAGCCTATCAAACGAGATCCTGCTTTTGAGCGTGAAACTACAGAAAGAGGACAACAGCTGAATGGAGGGTGGGGGAGGAAACACCAAAGATAGAGATCCAATTCCAGGGTCACAATCAAAGTTGAGCAAGATGTTTTTCCTTTTCTTAAACTACAGTTTCAAAGCAATGTCAGAATATTTGTGCAATAATTCTCAAAAAGACAAACAGAACTCTAGGTCTTCCAGGGCAGCCTACATTTAGTAAGAGAAATCAAGGTCTCAAAGGCATCAAATAATCAGTTCCAGGGTCTCTGATTTAGAACTATCCAAGTTATGCCATTGACTGGGTTTGCACAAACCAAAAACAGTAACTTTCAATGCCATTTTTCCACAAGAAATATCTTACATCGTTCTGCTGAATTCATCTTATCATCCCACCAGAAGACCAAGATATTCTCAGTTTTCAATTGAACAGCCATGTACACTTTTACTCCTCAGTTAAAAAGGAGTGTTGAGGATATTGCTTAAATCACTTAAGGAAACTCACAATATAGGGAAGCCTGAAATTTGATTTCTCTACATAGAGATTTCCAAAACCACCCTGTTCTTGCAAAAAGATATAAAACATCTCATAACTTGTAGAAATTTAAGAATGCTGCATCTTAAATGTTAGGAAAAAAAGATGGTTCTCAAAGCATACGGCCCTCAGACCAGCTTAATCTTCCAAAAACCTCTTGCAAAACTTCTAGAAGATAGGATACAAGACTGGCTTTCCAAAAACAGAAGCAGAAAGCCTTAATGGGACACCAGAAGCACAGCACACTTCAAAAAATTAAGACTCCCCCCCAAGATGGCGGGGATACAGGATTTAAAAGCACAATCCCTCTTTGAGAGGGGACTGAATCCATGAGGCAGAGGGACACACACACACACACACACACACACACACACACACACACACACCCCTCCCCCCCACCGCCCTGCCAGGGGATGATGAAATGAGGAACGGAAATTAACATTTCAGGCAACGTCTCACATTGTTCCTGGAGGCCAAGGGCTGCTGTTGCAGCCGCCACTGGTTCCCTCCCACCCGCCCCCCCAATCCCGCCTACCCTCCCCCCAAACAACACCCTCTGCGCCGCTGCCCCGAATTCCTGCCCCTCTGCGAGCCCACGCGCGCCTTCTGCAACCCCGGCGCCCCCACTTTCCCTCCAGGGCCCCGGCTCGCCCGCCCTCTCCGGCTCAGAGCCCGAAACCCGCCAGCTCCCATTTCAAAACAGCGATAATAATAGAGACACTGAGAATAACAACTACCACCGCTACCGTGACGGCGCCCCTCCCGCAGGGTCAGAGGTCAGCGCCCGCGCTCCCCTGTTGCCCTGGGCCCCCGGAGCCCACCAGAGCCCCTCACAGCTGCCCAGGCCTCCCAGACCCACCCAGCGGCCCCCAACAGGCCCTTAAAGCTGCCCGGGGCACCCAGCCCCACCCCTCAGCACCTCACGGCTGTCCTGACCCCCCAACCCTTTGCGCTCCCCAAGTCCCTCTCTAGCGCCTTCCGTCAACTCCACAAGATTGATCCAGGCGCCCCAGGCCACCGTTGGCCCCTCAAGGCTACCCAGGCCCGCCCCGGAACCCACTCTCAGTCTCTCACGGCTCCCTTCGGGCCCCCAGACCCGCCCCGGAGCCTACCCTCAGCCCTTCGAGGCTGCCCCGGCCACCAGGCCCACTGTCGGCCCCTCAGGGCTACCTCCCAGGCCAAACCGGAACCCCGGTAGGACCCTCAAACCCACCCGAGTCCCCCGGGGGCTCCTCGAGGCTAGTCGGACCCCCGGTAAAGCCCCGGAGATTCCCCGTAGACTACTCGCCGCTCCCCAGACCGCGGGCCCCCCAAGTCCAGTCAGAACCCACCCTCAGTCCCTCGCAATGCCCTGGACCGCTCCAGGGGCACCCTAAGCCCCTTACGACTACCCCAAGCCCCACCGGAGCCCCCCATCGGCCCCTCGCGAAGGCCACAGGCTCGCCCGGACCCCTGCGTCGACTCCTCACGGCTGCTCCGGGATCCCTACCCCACCGGAATCCATCCTCAGTCTCACAGAGCTGCCCCAAGCTCCCCAGGCCCACGCGGAGTCCCCCGTTCGGCCCCTCACGACTGTTCTGGGCCCCCTAGATGCACCCAGAGCCCATCCACAGCCCCTTAGGACTGCCCCCAGCCCCGCAGGCTCGCCTAGACCTGCCTATCAGCCCCTCACGGCTGTCCCAGGCCCTCAGGCCCACCCAAAGCCCTCCGTCGGCCACTCAAGACTACTCAGAACAGCCCAGACTCACTAGGAGCCCACCCTCAGCCCCCCCCAGACCTGGTCCAAACACCCCAAGCCCGGCTAAACCTCCCCCATCAGCCCTTCACTAATGCCCCAGGTCCCCAGGCCCACCCGGAGCCCCCCGTCGGCCCCTCACAGCTGCCCTGGACCCCAGGCCCGCCGGAGCCCGTTGTGCTGCTCCGCCCGGCCGGGAAGGCCTGCAGGCCGCGAGACGGTCCCACGACCCAGTGCCCACCAGACCCGCGCCCCCGCGGTGATTCTCACCCGGCTCCGAACGGCGCAGCTCCGCGGGCTCAGCGGTGGCGCGCAGGCGAGGCCATGCAGCCCCGACCCGGCTCCCGGCCCGCGGCCCGCGCGGGAAGGCGACGGAGGCGGCGCGGGCTCGGAGGCCACCGAGGCGGCCCCTCGGGCGCGACCGAGCTCGGTGGCGCCGCAGCGGCTCGAGCGCTCACTGAGGGGGCGTTGGGCCGCGCGCTCCGCGGCGGCGCCTCACCGCCTGTGGCCCTCGCTCCATCGCGATCCGGCTCGGGCGGCCTCTGGCTCCGGGACCCGCGGCGGCTGCGGCGAGCGCCGTACTCATGAGACGCCACCGCCCATTGGCCCGCCGTATCCGTCACCGCCATTGGCCCGCGGAGCTGGGCACAGGGCTGTAAACGTCACGACGTCAAGAAGGAAGTGCGCGCGGGGTGAAGGGGCGACGGAGAGATTGACGGCTTTTGTGACAGGCCTGGGGCGGGACCAGAAGGACGTCCTGGGACGGATTGGTCAAGGTCGTGCGTTCAGGCGCAAGGATCGTTGGGTTAGCAAGCAGCTGGATTGGCTGCCTGACTCGCAAAGGGGAGGGTGGGTTCTTTCGTTGTCGGACGTGACAATTGGCCTTTCTAAGCACCGGAAGCGACGCGGGGAACTGCGGAGAACCAGGGCTGGGTGTTTAAGGAGCTGGAAGACGGAATGTGAGGCTGTTCAGCCGCAGCACCCACTGGACTCGGACTGGAGGCCTTTGGCCATACATTGAGAAACGTGTCCCTACCGGTTCGCCGCGGAGCCGGACACAGTTCACCAATTCGTGTGAGCCCGCAAAGCGCAGAGCGGTTGATGGGGTCGTGCGGTGGTGCCTTGTTTGCGGCTGAGTCAGGACCCACTTTTACTTTCGTTTGCTTGCTTATTATGTTATTATGTTAGCATCAGTTTGTTGTTGCACTTACTTATGTTTTCATTGCCTGATTCCTGTGTGTGTACTGACCGGGGATCGAACCCACAATTTTGGCTATTGGAGACGTTCTAATCAACTGAGCTGCTTGGCCAGGGCAGTCTGACACCACATTAAACGCTCGTGTTGCCACCCAGGAAACTGAAGTAGTGGTTGTGCCATAACCAGTCCCCCAGACTCCTCTGGGGAGCCAGATTCTGCTCTTCCCACTCACAACCAATAACTTCCCTGGATGAAGGAGGACACCGCACAATAACAGCAACCCATGCATGAGCTGGCGCGTAACCATGAAAAGATGACGCAAAAGTACCTGCATTTGCCTTATTTTAAGAATTACCTAGTAAGGCCCTGGCAGGTTTAGCTCAGTTGCTTGGAGCATCTTCCTAGTAGGCCAAGATTGTGGGTCTCATCCCGGCTCAGGGTACATACCTGGGTTTCTGTCGAAAGGCAACCAATTATCGGTATTTCTCTCCTCTTTCTCCCTCCCTTCCTATCTCTCTAAAAAATAAATAAACGTCTTTAATAAATAATTAGATTAAAATTAAAAAAAGAATCGCCCTGGCCAGGTGGCACAGTCAGTTGGAGCATCAATCCGCACACACCAAAATGTGGGTTCCATTCCAGGGGTGTCTGTCTCTCTCCCGCCCCCCCCCCCGCCCCGTAAGATCAATGAAAATATGTCCTGGGGGGGGTTAAAAAAAGAGAATTACTTGGTAAAATGATAAAATTTAGACCTCAGACCCCATACTCACTTATTGTATCTAAATAGGAGGGAACTAGAAATTAGGATTTTTTGGTTTTTTTGTTTGGTTTGGGGTTTTTTTGTTTGGTTTGGTTTTTATTCCTAACAATACTCATCCTTGGGAAAATGTGAAAAACGCTGACCTTAACCAAAATACTCCCTCCAGAAATTTAAGTCAGAAATATAAATGTAATTTGCCTTGGAAACAATCTGAAAATATACTAAGATAAAAGCAAACTAAAGTTCTACAGAAGCTGAACCTCTACCTAGAAAGTGTACAGTAGCAAAAAGAAATGCAAAGTAAAGGGAATTAAGCCATTTAATGAATTAATTAAAAAATGTTTTTTGAGCCCTGACCAGTGTGGCTCAGTTGGCTGGGCATCCTTCAATGAAGTGAAAGATAACCAGTTTGATTCCCCATCAGGGCACATTCCTGAGTTGTAGGTTCTGTCCTGGTAAAGGGGCATGTTCCAGAGGCAACCGACTGATGCTTCTCTCTCACATTGGTGTTTCTCTCCCTCTCTTTCTCCCTTCCCTTCTCTCTAAAACTAAATAAATACAGTCTTTTTAAACATGTTATTGAGTGTCTGCTATACGCCAGACACTATATCAAGTACTGGGAATTCAACAGGAACAGAGCACATCTAGTGTCTACCAGCATGTGATGTTTTATCAGGCAAGAAAAACATGTTCATCAAAGAGACATAGAAGTACCTAGTTACAAACTGTGAAAAGTGATTTGAAAGAGAAGTATATGGAGGTCTAAAAGAACACTGAGTGAAAATCAGATCCAGTGTGGGGAGTGACTTGTAGAAGGTTTTTCTCAGGCATTTATACTTGAGCTGCTCTCAGAATGTTGAGGAAGAGTTAAATGAGTAAGATATGGTGGGGAGGGCATTCTAGGTCTGGTGTACAGTAAACTAGCCCCTAATCACATATGACTATTAAGCATTGGAAATGTGGCAAGCCCAAACTGACATATACTATGAACATAAAGTACTCATTAGATTTTGAACACTTAGGTCCAAGAAGAAAAAAATGTAAAATATCTCACAAGTAAATTTTTGTGTTTATTGCATGTGAAAATGATAGTATTTTGAACAACCACATTAAATATAGTGTTGAAATTAATATCACCTGTTTCATTTAATCATAGCTACTAGGAAATTTTAATTTTTTTTAAAGATTTCATTTCTTTTCAGAGAGCAGGGAAGGGAGGGAGAAAGAAAGGGAAAGAAACCTCCATTGGTTGCCATGCCCCAATTGGGGACCTGGCAGGCAACCCAGGCATGTGCCCTGACTGGGAATTGAACCACCAACCTTCTGGTTTGTAGGCTGGCACTCAATCCACTGAGCCACACCAGTCAGGGCAAATCATAGCAATTTTAACATATTTAGAATTCTCTACTCAAGTGGCAGAAGTGGCCGGAGCAGGCCCACATTCTGGCCACCTCCCTCTGCTTCTTCCCTCCTGACTGTTACGAGAACTGACATCTGGGTTTGGGCCTAGCCCCAGCTCACCATTATTCTTAGCCCTAGAATTTGGAACCCAAGCTCATTTCACAATAAATTATTAGATGCTTTGCTTTCCAGTTACCATAGCTCTGTGGTGTATCACCCTCCCAAATGTCAAGGGATGGAGGAACTGTGGCATGAAACAAGGTTCAGATATTCCTAAGGCCCCTGACCTTAGAACCACCAAACCCATCCCCACCCCCAATAGTTAAAGCTCTGTACCCAGGGGTTTTCCTATAGCCCTACCTGCGTTGATGCCATTTTAAAGTATAAATATATGATGTAATATTTACTTTAATGAAATAATCACAAATCCAATTACAGTGAGAGTAAAAAGTCTTAACACTTTTTCCTGCTAAGGCTGTTATCATATTGCATAATGTGTTTTATGTAATGACTTTCAGCTTACAGAAAGCAGTGGCCTTACTCAGCTGAGTAACATTCAACAAATGTTTGGGTGCCTATTATGTGCTGGGTGCTGTTACAGCAGAGAAAAACACAAAAGTCTCTTAAACATGCTCACAATCCAAATAGTCAGGACTTGAAACACCGTCTTGCGATTATGTAACTGGTGTAAAACATGCCAGAAACTGTGGTGGGTGGCCATATTCAGTGAGTGACATGACACCCAACTGCATCCCCTTTCCTTGGGTTTGCAAAGAAACCACAAATTTACCACCACGGAGTTTCCACCCTTCTCCATCCCTGGAACCTAGCCTTGGGAACAAAGGTGAGCTTTGCTGGTAACAGTCGTTGGGAAAGCAGCCCTCTGGCTGGTGCCCCTTCTGTGAGGAACTACAATGTTTTTTTTCCAGGATGGTCAATTCAGAACCTTTTACTAATGCTGAATTCAGGAAGGAGTTAAAAACATATTCTTCAAGTTGTCCCTAGGTACTTTAAAATGTCTTAGCTGCAGATAAGGCTCACAAGGGATAACCTTCAATCTAATAATGACAAGTTCCCTTTTTAAATGTACAAAACTCACTGATATCTTTGATTAAAAGAATTCTAATTACTTTAGAATTGCCTTGATTGACTTAGGCCACTGGTTCCTGAATTATGGTTCAGGAACCCCTAGGGCTTCTAAGGCCTTTGTGGAGTCAGCAAAGTAAAATTATTTTCATAATAATACTAAGGTTTTTTGTCTGTTTCACTTTCCTCATGCATGTACCTGGAATTTTCCAGCACTGTATGACATAGGATGATGTCTTTGCTCTGTCAAATGAAGAATGTGTGATCTTATGTTTTAAACTTTTCTTAGTTTTTGATATTAACATGGTAAATATCAGTAGACTACAACCCAATTTAAAAAAAGCTCTTAGGGCCCCTGGGTAGTATTGACATATTTATGAGCCTAAAGAGGTCCTGAGACCAGCCCTGGGCAAGGTAGCTCGTTTAGAGTATCATCCCAATATACCAAGCTGTGGGTTTGATCCCTGGGTCAGGGCACATACAAGAAACAACCAATGAATGCCAAAAAAAAATAATAATAATTGGAACACCAAATTGATGTTTTTTCTCTCTAAAGTCAATAAACAAAAAAATTTTTTTAAGTGGTACTGAGATGGTTTGTGACCTGATGATACTCAGGGTTAGTTCCTCCAAGGGCTGTGCAGCTGTGAATGTGGCAGTGTAGCACCTACTAAGTGCCAATTATGCCACAATTCAGCCCCAATGAACATAAACACATGACTGGGTTCTGTGCCAGGTTTCCAGTTGGGGGCATGCAAGAGGCAACCAATCAATGTTTCTTTTTTACATCGATGTTTTCCTCCCTCTTCTTCCCTTCCCCTCTCTTTAAAAATAAATAAAATTTTTAGAGAGAGGGGAAGGGAGAGAGAAAGAGAGGGAGAGAAACACCAATGTGTGGTTGCCTCTTGCGTGCCCCTTACTGGGGACCTGGCCTGCAACCCAGGCATGTGCCCTAGTCTGGGAATTGAACCAACAACCCTTTGGTTCCCAGGCCAGCACTCAATCCACTGAGCCACACCAGCCAGGGCAATAAATAAAATCTCTTAAAAAAATAAACAAATCATGGCTATAGAGTATGAATTCAGTCTTTTGTAGACAAAGCCTCATGGAAAACTCTCCAAATATAATACAGTCTTCAATATCATACACTCTGGGACCAACTCAGCCCTGACTGTGATCTTGGGAAAAAGATTCACCATTCAGGTCCTCAGTTTCCCCATCTGCAATGGGGCTAAACGAGAGCCCTAATACCTCCAACTTGGTTAGAACTGTCTCTGGCATGTAGTAGACATTAGTGCTAACTTATTGTAAAACTAAAGAGATTGCTACTTTAGCTCAGTGGAGGGTTGTGAGGGCTGTAGCACAGATAAGCACGGGCACAGGAATGGATGCAGTGCTCCAGCACTTTGGAGGGGATGGCTGCTGGCTGCCAGCAAGGATGGCTGTTCTCACAAGATGATACAGATCCCTGGGGTCTGGAAGTTAGATGTCACTAAACCAACAGGTGGACACATGACAACTCAACGAGTGAGAGAAAAATGTTTCAGTGTAGTAGGATGGTAGGGAGTTTGGGGAAAATGGTAAAAGATAGTGTGTGGAGGTAGAGCACGGTCAGGCCTTAGTGTTTCGTGAGCTGGCAGATGGCCAGTGGAACTGTTCCATGCGTCACGCACCTGCTGGTGAGAAGCAGAGACCTTTGGTGATGGGTTTGCTGTGGGGGATGATGCATCCTGGTCCAGTTCCCCACTGCATGAACCTGGACGTCAGTCACTAGCACTTTCCTGGAGCAGACAGCTCAAGAACTGCTCACCCCTTCCTGCTTCAACTGGTCCCTGGTCTGGAGATGGTGTTTTATGAGTGCGTATTCCTTTTACAACACTATAATACAATACTAGGGATAGCAGAGGTGCTCAGTAGTATAGGACTTAATATATTTTGTCAC
Source organism: Glossophaga mutica (assembly GCA_039655065.1). NCBI lineage: Eukaryota > Metazoa > Chordata > Mammalia > Chiroptera > Phyllostomidae > Glossophaga > Glossophaga mutica. The sequence continues at coordinate 32,332,278 of CM077315.1, forward strand.
TAAACTCAGCTTTAATATGCAACTTTAAACTATCTAGATAATAAAAAGATAGATTTCATGTGTGTTCCTACTGAAATGCTACTGGACTGCTCCTGCATTTTAGTGTTGAATACTGTAAATCGGGGGTGTCCAACCTGTGATCTGCAAGCCACATGTGGCTAAGGATGACTATGAATATGGTCCAACACAAAATCGTAAGTTTACTTAAAACATTATGAGATTGTTTCGTGTTGCAGTGTATTTGATGTGTGGTTCAAGACAGCTCTTCTTCCAGTGTGGCGCAGATATGCCAAAAGTTTGGACACCCCTGCTAGCAGGTAAATCATCTTCCAGTGACCCTCAGCTTAGCACCCATGCTGTGCAGCAAAGTTGGCTTCACCAGGCCCCAGGGGAACTGCTGCCTTGCCCTCTTTCCCCAGACCTCCCACACACATGCTTCAGTTCTTTCTTTCTGCAGAAGAGAGGACTGTAAACATAGTCCACAGGATTTGTTTTGTCTACTCTGTTTGCAAAACTGTGACCTCAGATAGGATTGCTTTACAGCCCAAGTAACAAACTGTCAAGTGAAATAAAACATAAAACAGCAGGGATGGAGATGGCAGAACACAAATTGTATGCTTTGATTTGAGGCATATGTACAGGCAAAGTATCTTCCTATCTTCAAATCATCTCCAGTTGAACTCAATCAGCTCTCAAGCCTCCTCCAACCATGGCTGGCCATGAATCTTAGAAACACAGGATAGGATCCTTTGGGGGAAACTGCTGAATGTGCCACAAGGAGAGCCTGGTGCCTAGCCATGATCTGCTAGTGTGTGTGTTTTTCTGGGGGAGGGAAGGCTTAAGTGAGCTATGCTTCAAATTCTATGTAGAAGTAGCCACCTCTTCCTCTGTCAAATCAACCCTGTGAATTACAATGAAAAGGAGGCAGTGCCTAAAACGATTTCTCTAAGACCTGAGTCGTGACTGCTGCTCCTGGTCAGCCTGTGAGAGAGGGTGGCTTATCTGGGTGCTCAGGCTGGGCAGTCACTTCCTGTTGGCACTGTAGCCAGCCTGCCTTGCTACCATGGGACTGTGGGTCCAGCAAAGCAGCCAGCCACCAGGGTAAACATGAAGCCACCCAGGCTTTCTTATGCCTCCTGAAGACCAATTCCTCTCACCCCACCTCACTTCCATCCAGATAGCATCTTTCTCTCTGGTGGTGGTGCAGCCTCTCCCTCTTCCCACCTCTGGCTCTCTAAATTCTATTTGCTATAAAGCAAGCCAAATGATGCTTTTACAAGAGAACAGTCAGTCCTTGCTCAAGATCCTCCACACCCTCCACCTCAAGCACAAAGGCAGGGTCCTGACAATGGCAGCAGAGCCCAGCACCGTTGGTCCAGTCCAACTTGGGCCTGACCCCAGCCCTGCCCACTTCCTCCAGTCTCCCTCCACCACACATGACTCTCCTCCCAGCACACTCCCAGTTGTTCTGGGAAGACATTCTTACCTTCACTCCTGCTCTAAAGTCTCCTTTCAAAATAGCAAATTGTATGTTATGTATATTTCACTACAATTTTCTAAAAGTCTCCTTCCCTGAGAAGCCTGCCTTGACCCCACCCTATCTCAAGCTTTATTTGTCTCGGTGGCCACTTGCAATCTTCTCATCGTGCTTTGTTGACTCATTTTCCTTTTTTCTCTCCTGCCACTAGAATGGAAGCTTCTTGAGGACAAGCATCATTTTGCTCACTGTTATGTCCACAGTATCTGGGACTTGGCTACACAGTAAATATGTGTTAGGGACAATTTCATTTTATCCGATAAAAATCTCCTTTTCTTTATAGTTCTTAATTTTCTGTAACTGCTTTGGGAGCCTCTCACCAGTCTCTCCAAAAACTCACCTCGTGAAATTCTACCCACCTGCCCCTTTCATTCCCTCTTCCCCTCTGCCCATCATCTTTACTTTAGGGCCATAACAGCTCTGGTGTAGCTTTTCTCCACTCTCTTACATCTCTCCTCTTTTGTTTTGACCTATTTTTGTCCTTTCTCTTTTGTTCCGCATTACAAAACATCCAGGAATGGACTAGCAATCTCTGAGGACAGGAAGCAGGAAGTTCTGAATTGACAAAGCAAGATTTTCTTTAGCTGGTTGGCAGAAAAGGCAGGGATATCTGTGAACACTCACTTGCCACTGAGTCTTTTTCCCTGCCACACTGTGGCTGTCCAAATTCAATGTGGTTCATGGGAACTTCTACAAAGGCAGATCCACCACTGATTTGCTGAAAAACCGTCATGACCCTAGATTTCTAGGATCCAGTCCCAGTCACCTGGTGAATACTCTGTGCCTTAACGGAAAATTACAAAGGCCTAGGGCTGTCCTCCTTTAGGGAGACAGCATACTCTGTTCAAGATGTCTAAATGGAGCAGCTCTGCTCACAGTTGCCAGCTGTGGATTATAGAGTGGAAATACAGCCAGTCTGATCACGGCTACCTTTGCTGGCCAGAGACAAGCAAATAGGGAATCCTGTTGGCTACATGACACATTCAACTGAAAACTGTTGGGAGACCATGTACAGACAAGCTAACTTTTTCTTGGTACAAATATCTTGTCATTCCCATAATAAGTAACCTCTGGGACAGAGAGATATCTGGCTAGTAACTTGTAGGCATAGGCTATAAACTGGACAACCAGACGTGGTCCTTCTTTCATGGTAGCTGAACCCAGATGAGGCTTCTGAACCCACACTGGGGAGTTGAGAAGGTACCCTAGACTGCTGGTCAGTGGTGACTCCATGGTGGCTAACAGACCTGGACAGGAAAACCCCAACTTGAACGGATGAAAATCCAGTGTAAACTTGCCTCATAATAAGGGGGTAGACTCATAATAAGGAAATAAAGAGGTATCTCATTTGCAGTGACTGGATCTAAGGACTCAAACAGGCTGTCCCAAGTCTCTCCTGTGCCTCGTCACCCCACTCTCTGTGTGGGCCACATTCTCTCCAATCACAGCTGGCTTTCTCCTCAGGGTGGGAAAGGTGCCAGCAACACTCTGGATTTATCCTTCTATTCCCTCACCCCAAAGGCAAGGTCCCTTCTCTATCTTCAAATAGAAGTCCCAAGGAAGGACTTCTCTGGGCTGTGGCCAGTGATCAAATTGGCTATATCTCCAATCTGTAATCCACATTTGACTTTCCCATTCCTGAACCAATAATGTGTCCCTAATGTGACACTATGAAAGACTGGGATCGCATAATTGGGGCATTTTGCTGAGCAGATCTGAACAGCAGATATCTTCTATAATCATCACTATGGTCAGTAGCCTCCAAGCTGACCCTCAGTGACCCCTGTCCCCCTAGGTCATCCCTGCCATAGGTACCATATCATGGGAGCAGCCCCATGGAGAGTGTACTAGGTGAGGAGCCAGCTGAGGGTTTCTTTCACCTTAAAAGCCCATTCTCCAGTGCTAGACAGGCATCAAATGATTGTAGCACTGCCAATTCAACTGCACCCATGTGAGAGACCCTGAGCAGCCAGAACTAGCCAGTCAGGCACTCCTGGATTCCTATCCCTCAGAAACTATATGAGATAAGCACTACTTGTTTGAACTTGCTAAGCTTTAGGGTAATTTGTTGCAAAGTAATAGATAGCTGATACAATCAACAGAATAAGTGGTTAAATTAATGAATTTGGTAGGTACTGTCCACAGTTATGGAATTAAAATTATGAGGAGAGGGTACAGATCCTGCCCTTTCAAGCGCTCTCCTAAATATCTGTCCAAAGTCCCACACCAAACAGTCTTAAGAAATATTGTGGAGTACATAGCTATTTAGTCAAATGCAAATTCCTGTTCAGGTTCTTTGCTAGTAGAAATGGACTTCCATCATTTCAAGAACAAAATCTCTGATTATGACCCTTGTTGCACGTGTGATGAGTGAAACCCAGTTAACAAGTGATGAGAAGAAATAGTTTCCTAATACAAATCTTTAGTTCAGAAACAAAGTTTACCAAAATTCAAAGAGAGCAGTAAGTTTATTCAAACATTCCACAAGGGAGTATATTTTATAGAAGACACCCTAATATTAGGCAAATACTTAGTTGTAGACCAGGTCATTCAAAGCTGCGTGACTTAGCCTCAGCAGGATGAGCTCACCTTCATGACTACAGTGCAGCAATTTTATTGTGCAACAGTCCAAGGGCTTCAAAGGCCAGGGTAAGTGTGGAAGCAACTGAGCTTTAAAAAAGGTTTAGAAGTTTGGTTGCTGCCAAATTAGGCTGCCAAGCCTAATTTGGAAAGGAGCAAGTAATTATTTGTTTTGATATTAATAAGGAAGACTAGATCTTAAAACCAAAAAGATCAACTTCTGTCTCCAGACTGCTAAGGTCTTATTCCTATCTTACAGGCAAGGCACCAACAGATGTTCCAAGAGCTGCTTGCCTGAAGCCCTTTAGCTTATATTGAGCAAGGACTCAACCATACTGAGGCACAGAGGGTGGAGTTCTCAGGATGGGAGTGGAACAGATGCAGTCTCTGCTCCTCTCCCCTTAAGGCAGCCCAAGCTGAAAGGGTGGCCCTTCTACAGCTCCTGAGGCTCATTTTGCTCCTAGATTTTTTTTATAGAGAGAGGGAGAGAAACATCCACATGAGAGAGGAACATTCAATCAGCTGCCTCTCTCATGAGCCCCAACCAAGGACTGAACCTACAACACAGACATGTGCCCTGACCTTGCTTTCTGGGATGACACTTCAACTGAGTCCCACCAGTCAGGGCTTGCTAATGGATCTTGAACTGGATCTAGAACAAATGACATCTGGTATCAGGGTGGGAGTGCAGAGACCTAGGACATGCCCTGAATCAAACTGGGTGTTCACTGTGAGATTGCTTCTCAGACGGTTAAGGGAAGCCACGTTGAAACATCCTGATGAACACAGTTCAGAGAGCTGAGGAAGTACAAATTAGTAAACAGAAGTTGCGAAGTTCCAAAAAAAATAAAGATAGCGATGACAGAAATGGCTGAAAGTGAACTTGATGTCCTGGTGGGAGATGAAGCAGGGCCTGAGAGCCAAGTTAGATCCAGTGAGCCAGCTTTCTTCTACAGAGCCTTCTCTTCTAGGTCCAGGGCATGGGGTACCTGAATCTTTCAATCCCTACTGCACAGGAGCCTCTGCTCTGAGCTACTGCAGAGGTGGAACTAAAGCAGGGTGGGTTCAGAGTCACGATTTACCACTCACCTGAGGCCTGGGACACAGCCAGCCTTCAAAGTGCATTTGTTAAATAAATGAATCAATAGTCTGTTTTCCCAGAACCTCATTTCCCACGGCATCTTAGGAGTAACTCCTGGATATGACCACCTTCCTGGTTCACAAGTTGCTTTCACATACTTTAATTGCATTTTATCTTGACAACAACTCTGTGGGAGACCCAAGGCTGATATTAGCTTCACTTCGTAGATAATTATCATCCCCATTTTACTGATGAGAAAATTGTGGCTTGGAGAAGTTAATAACATGCTCTAAGTCATAGGCTGAGAAGGACAGAAGCCAGTGTTCTCTCCCCAGAAGCTGGCCCTCTGTCATCACCCTGCACTGCTTACAAATGAATCACCAGGCAAAGAGGCTGAAGCACAACAACAATTTTATTTCAAACAATATTGATGGGATTGTATCTTATACTTTTCCCAAACCCATTCAAGTTCGTTAGAGGGTTTGAGTCACAAATCCCCTGAACTGGGTAATGAGGGAACAGGCTTGAGGGTGAGGAGCTTGGTCACTTCCTGTCAGGGAGGCTTTGCACAAGCTTCCATAAGGCACAAGAAATCACTCTGGTAAATTTGGTTACAGTCACAGGACTGGTCTGGGGAGAGAGTAAGGGCAAGACACAACGAGCTACATGGCAGAAAGTGGGTGGGACAATTTAACCAAGAAAAGAAAAATGGTGAAGGAGGAAACTGGGGAGAATGGACTGTTTGTGAAGGAAGATTGTATGAGGACAAGAGAAACAAAAAGAAGGGCAGTTCAGTTGCGGAACTCAAGGGCAGCTCTTAGTGGCTGCTTGCTCCACCAACGAACCACAAATAAAAACCTCTGCAAAAGCAGTGGCTGCCAGAGAGCCGAGGACCAATAATCAGAGCATTTAATTTAAAAACAAAAACCAATGTCCCCAAACCTTCCCCGTTTCAGGGGGTAGGGAGGGGAAGGATATACTAGTCATACATGTTATTTTGTAATACTTAAGGCATAATGGTGAGTGATCCAGAAACCAGTGAGCCCCCATCTGAAACTCTGTGCCATCACTTCTCAAATGTGACTTTGGATAGATTACTTTCAATATTTCTGAGTCTGTTCCTCATCTCTAAAATAGTTATTGATGGGAGACACTAGTTAGCACTCAGGAAGATGGTTATTATTACAATTCGTCCTTAGGAAATCAGGGAATACAGAAACAAGTATGTCACCATAACCCTAACTCTATAATACATCCACCTTAGTCTTTGCTTTTCCTGCTTAACAAGCTTTTCAGGTCTCCGCAATCAGCAGTCTCAGAACTAAGCATTCAACCACACAGCAAATGTAGGCCTGAAAGGGGTGGGTAGTATCAGGAAGGAGCCGGCCAGAGTCAGGACCCCCCACGTGCACTGCCTGCGCCAGGGATTAAACAACACTCCTCACTGCTCATTCCCCAAGAGCAGCGAATGGACTCTAGTGTCCGGGAGGTGATCTTGCCCGTCTGGGCCGGGGATGACTTTCAGAAACGACTCAGCCTTCCTTCAGAAGATACTTGACAAGATTGTTGTCTACTCAAAATTAAACGTTTGTATGGCGAGATTCCAGACATCTGCCCGAGCTGGGGTTACTCCACACCCTCCTTTCCAACATTCTTCTTAATCCATCCGCGAGAAGTGCCTGCTCCGCGCTCCTCGCGCCAAAACGCGGCAGGGTCAGGATCGTATTCCTCACTCTACTCGATGACTTGGCGCTAGCTGCAGCCAATCCCTCCCCGCCAGCAGCCCCATGGCGGGTCGCTATACCTTTCCTCCCGGGTCCGCGAGCCTGCAGCTGTACTCGCGGTCCCCAGCACTGGGTGGCCCCTCAATAAACCGCTAATAAATCCCAGTCAGACCGGCGGCAATAGGCCGCGCAACTGGAAGCTGGGCGAAGGAAACGAAGCCTTAAAAGTGCCAGCCAAGCAAACGCCCGGCGGCTGCCCGATCGCGCAGGCGCACGGAGGAGGCTCCGACTGCGCCGGCGCCGCTTCCGGTCCAACATGGCGGCCGTGTGGCTGCTGTTGCGTGCCCTCCGCCAGGGCCAGGGCTCAGGTCCCGAGCGGCTGCGGGGACCATGCTCGGGTTGGGGCCTAAGGCTTTACGCCGGGGTCGGGAGGAGGTGGTCGTACTTCTTCCACAGGACGCCGATGGGTGTCGTCGGGGCTGGAGGCCGCGCCTTGCAGGTAATCCCGGTCGCGTAGATGCCGCTCCGGCGGGGTCCGGGAGGAGACAGCGCATGGGTACAGGCCTCGACTTGGGTGTTTTCAGCCTGTACATTATGTGTTGGTATTTTTGCCCGTCTTCCTTGCGTTTTAAAATTGAAAACAATAAGAGTTTCACCATTATAAAGCAGGAAAGTATTTTACATTTGGCTCGCATAGATCAGAGACCATCAGGTTGAATTCGAGTGCTTTCCATACTGGAGTTGGCCACAGACGGTCAGTGGCCGCTTGAGGGATTTGTGTGAGCAAAATACCACGTCGTATTAACTTTTTGTTAAATACGACTTTAAGTCGTATTTAACTTTTGTCGTGTACCTTCAGATGTTAGCGACACAAATTCTTGGAGCACCCTCTGTGTGAAGGCTGTGTTCCAGGCCCTGCTAAGGTTGACATTTAATCCTGAAAGCAAACCCTAAGTACTGGTGCGTTTTTGGCTGTTGTTTTTCCCCTACTCCTGTCTTCACATTTTAGGTGAAATTTATTATTGTTAATGCATTTTTACATAACTTGAAGACTAGTTTTAATTATAATGCGATTCTAGATTACTGGCCACTTTCCTGAATCTGAGGACAACTATTACACTTAAAAAAAAAAAGATTTTATTTCTTTATTTTTAGAGAGGGGGAGAAAGAGGAGAGAAACACCCATGTGAGAGAAATACGAATCGGTTGCCCCTCATACATGCCTTCACCGGGGACAGACCACAACCCAGCCATGTTGATTCCCTGACAGGGAATCAAACCAGTGTGTAGGACAACACTCAACCAACTAAACCACACTGATCAGGGTCAGGGCTTTTTTGCTTTTAATTCTGTTGAGAAGGAACATTAATTATCTTTGCTTCGTCTATAAAAATGAAGGCTGAAATAGACAGTTTACACATACTTGTGAAATGAAAGCAAATTATCTCACCAATGGCTATAATAGCAATAAACGAAGTAAGCTAGTTTAAACAGCCTTTGAGATTGACTTTGGAGAATGATTTTGTGTGCGCGCGCGCTATATTTAACACACTGATGTTTCTTATTAGTCCCAATTCACACTCTGTGGCCCTCCCTTATACAACCTCTGGTCATTTCTGAGGCAAGATTAGTAATATTAGTTAAATGGGTTAAAAATTGTATAGGCGGGGAATTTTTATTCTATTGCTAAAGGAAATTGCATGTAATGTGCTCCTCATGAAAGAGTATTGAGCAAGGTGTTACTTTTCTCCATAGCAACAGCAGACCGGGAATGAGCTAAGGAAAAAAATTAAAAATAAATAATGAAACAAATGAAGAAATTGCCAACACCGATAAAGTTAAATTGGCCCTTGAGAACATGAAACACATTCAAATGGGAAAATGCTCATCTTGAAAACAGAATTTTGGAAATAGAGGCTGGTAAACTGTAGTACCTCGAAGTGTTCTGCAGTGAGTGGCTGTCTGGAGACATCAGGAGCAGAGTCTGTCACTGAGCCTCTGGTCTTTTTGTCCTGCAGGGGAGTTCTGAATCTGGAAGCACAGGATGGTAGCTAATGCTCTGTTCCTTTAGTTCAGCATTTCTCTGACTTGTTCACTTGCTTTTGATGTTTTGATATCTTTTTTTTAATCCTCACCCAAGCATATGTTTTTGTTGATTTTTAGAGAGAGAGGAAGGGAGAGAAAGATAGATCAGTGTGAGAAAGAAACATTGATGGGTTGCCTCCCTTCTGCACCCTGACCAGGGACTGAACCCACAACACTTACTGGGAATCAAACCTTTCACTTTGTGGGATGACATCCAACCAACTGAGCCACACTGATCAGGGCTTTTTTCCTTTTGATGTGACATCAAAACTTTGAAATAATGATCAGGTTATTCACATTTCAGGGCAATATAAACATTACAAATATATAAATATTTGAGCTTTTAGAAAGATTTTGTATCAGGGAATTAGTTCATATTGCTTTGGTGTGCTATAATGTTGATGAGACTGATCCTGGGTATCTTCCCTTTTTTTTCCAGAGTTTGCAATTGCGACTGCTAACCCCTACCTTTGAAGGGATCCATGGATTATTATTGAAACAGCATCTAGTCCAGAATCCAGTCAGACTCTGGAAGCTTTTAGGTGTGTATCTACTGAAAGAAGTGACAGGCAAAGTCTGTGCTATTTGTGAATAAATTAGGATAATGTTGCTGGTTTGACACTGACAGAAAAATGAAATCGCTAATAGGAGCTTTGGCTTCTATTTACTGTGAGCCCTCAGGTGCTTTGAAATGAAGTTTGCAAAAAGGAAGATTGTCCAAGGTCAGAACAGACCATTTTTTGCTTAGTTTGAAATTTAAAAACCTTTTTTTAGTTATTGATTTTAGAGAAAGGAAAGGAGAGAGACAGAGAAGCATCACTTTGTTGTTCCACTTATTTATGTATTCATTGATTGTATGTGACCTGACTGGAAATCAAACCTGTAATGCAACTTTGGTGTATCCAGATGACACTCTGTTCAACTGAGCTACCTGGCCAGGCCTTTTTTTTTTTTTCCCCCTCCAGTTCTGGTGTATAGCAATAATTGGGCTGCTTGAAAAAGTGTTGTCATGTTCTCTAGCAAGCTCCAAGAGTACTTGTAAGGTTCTGCAGAGTGGCTCGTATATTTTATATCCAGAAGGTAACTAAAAGCAGCCAGGAAATAGTTTGCTCTCACGATAGAGTTGCCCTGTTCAGTGAGACTCTACATCCTGCTGTCTCTCTTGACCTTAGGTCAAAGGATCTCAAGAATTGCCATCTGTAATTTTACTCCCCCCTTTATCCAGTTGAAATAGAGAAAAAGTAAAATTTTCTGACTTCCTAATGTACATAAACGGCCTGGTGCCCACACTTGGTCAGGAAGAGCTGTGACTTGGGGGCAGTTTGCACATCCGTTGTCTGTGTTTTCTCGTTTAAATCTGCGCATGCACCCAGTGGCGCACACTTCACCCTTCAGATAGCCTGAACTGTTTCAGGTGGTCATTAAGATAGTTTCACTAGTGATTCTGTTAATGTCTGTGAAGAAAAGTACAACTCAGTTATCTTTTGAGAATCTTTCTCCCCATTTTTTAATACTGATTTGTTCAGACCTTAGGTAAGACAGAACCTTTTGTGTGAGGAGTGTTATGTGGTCCTGTCTTGGTGATGGTGACCGTTGGCTTGCTGCCTTACTGCATGTGCTGAAGCCACTTGTGTCATTCATTTGTTTAAGTTCATTTAAAGAGACTGCATAGGCCCTGGCTGGGTAGTGAAGTAGTTCTAGTGTCGCTCCGATACATAAACGTTGTGGGTTTGCTCCCCTGTCAGGGCACCTACAAGAATCAACCAGTAAATACATAAATAAGGGGAATAATTAATCGATGTTTCTTTCTTTTTGCTTTTTCCCCCCAAAGGTTTTATTTATTTTTAGAGGGAGAGAGAGAGAGAAGCCTCAGTCTGTGGTTGCCTCTCAAGCACCCCCCCATTGGGGACTTGGCCCACACTCTCAGCATGTGTCCCGATGGGGAATCTAACTGGCTCCCCTCAATCCACTGAGCCACACCATCCAGGGCATAATTGATGTTTCTTTCTCTCTTCTCTCCCTCCCCCTTCCTCTCTCCCTTTAAAATCAAATTTAAAAAATTAAAGCATATGTATTAAAGAGATTTTTCTCCAATAAACTCATGATACTTTCTCAAATTTATGTTCATAACTAATTTTCATTTTTTCACATTGACTAATTTAAATTACAAAGATATTTCTTAAGTTGAAATAGTTTATTATTCTATGATTTGTAAATACTGTACTACTCTAGAATGTATAGGTTTTAGATAGCTATTGTTTTGATTTGGTTATTCAAGAATATACTCTTCTCTTACGTGTTCCCTTGTAGTTGCAGATCTTGATTGTTAAATAGTTTCCCAATTCCTTGTAGGTGGCACTTACTATTTTAACACCTCAAGGAGGAAGCAAAAGACTAAAGACCACCATGAGTCCAAGGGGAGGACCCCCGAAGATGATGAAGGTAGCTCTGTTGAATCTTCTGGAAAAATGGCTAGTTTGGTTGTCTTCACTTGTACATTCTAAGCATCAGGAAACCTGTATTAAAAGTAGGGCAAGCCCAGGCACCTGTGCTCCCTGCACCCTGAGCAAACCTGCCCCAATCTCTAAATGCCATTTCTGGATTCTTCCTTTTGGTCCTTTTAGAGACCTGTGTCCCTTGTCTTCTTCAGAGTGCCTAAAGGCACGTGGCATTTCTGTTTTTTGTGTGGAAAAAGTGAATCTTGGATCTACCCTGAAGTCAGAGTTCTGGAATGGGAGGAAGGCACCAGGACTCCTTGGCTAAACCCACCCCCATATACACCTGGTTAGTGTTTTCACTGCCCCAGGCTTGAGAAGCAGTTCCCAGAGGGGAGGAGGGTACATTGTGGGGTCTTGAAAAAAGTAGGAGATCACTGTCTCATGAGAGGACCAGTGGGATCCTGCGTCAGGCCCCAGCTGCAATTCACAGTGAATTCACTTGAAAATCTTAAAACGTCATTTCTACTGTGGAACTGGGACTGGGTGATCATGTAAAGGGTGAAGGAAATAAAAAGGTAAGTCTGAAGTGAGTTGATCCCTAAGGTGCAAGATGGCTCCTAGGAGCTGATGATAATGAGGAGTGAACTGGGAACAGCCTGTGCTAAGGGTGTGGCTGTGTGGTGTATACACGAGGCTGGTTTTTGTTTGAAAAGAACTGGACTTTTGTGAAAAAAACAGAATAGGTGTTTATTGGACGCCACATCCAAGCTGTTCTTTTATTGTTTTTAGACATTCTTGCAAAACTGTCTTATTCAACACCAAGCTGTATCTTTTGAAAATTGTAGACTTGTTTAACACTCTATGAACAGATGGTTGTGAGTCACAGAATTGCTTTAAATCCCTTTCATGTGGGGTATGGGTTATGTGCAGAGGATTGAGGAACAACAGTTAATTTGTGCACTGTAGCCACCCAGTCAGGAACAGGGGACTTACTAACAAATTCAGTGTCTTAAATGTATTGAAAATAGACATTTTGATCATATAAAGCCTCTGAAGGATAGTTGTTGTTGACATGAGCCTCATTCATATCACTGTGTTGTAGTTTGATGACTGTCAATGTTGTTAATTAGAAAACAAGACTGGCCCCCGGCTGGTGTGGCTCAGTGGATTGAGTGCCGGCCTGTGAACCAAATGATCACCAGCTCAGTACCCAGTTAGGGCACATGCCTGGGTTGTGGGTCAGGTGCCTAGTAGGAGGCACATGAGAGGCCACATTGATGTTCCTCTCCCTCTCTTTCTCTCTCCGTTCCCCTCTCTCTAAAAATAAATAAAGAAAATTTAAAAGAAAAAAAAACAAGGCTGAAAATTAAATATTTGAAATACATGGTTTCTAAACAATACTCACCTGAGAACGTAAATTTGCTTTTCAAAATAAGTGGTAGCCTTTATTTGGCTGTCTTTTGTGAATGTGAGTTTTACGTATTAAATACATTACTGTAATCTATTATAACAAGATATATCTCAGATTTACCTTCATGTTTTCAAAATGATTACCAGGACAGCCTCACTAGGGTTTTTTTAGTTGATAATTTTTTTTAGAGAGAGTGGGAAAGGAGGGAGAGAGAGCGAGAGGGAGAGGGAGAGAAACATCCATCTATTGTTCCACTTATTTATACATTCATTGGTTGCTTCTTGTATGGGCTCTAACCAGAGATTGAATCCGCAACCTTAGCTTATCAGGACGACACTATATCCAACTGAGCTACGTGGCCAGAGCCTCAGTAGGTTTCATTTATGGGGGGTTTTTTTTTCCAACTTTTGAATTTCTTTATTTGTTCTACTGTTCTGTTTTGTCATTTATTTTTTAAGCTGATTTAAAAACCTTTTGAATTCCTCTAAACTGATGGTTGGAGAGGAAGGTGGTATGTTTGTAGGGGGCACCTCCAGGCAGTGCAGAGAGGAACAGGTGCACACTGGGTTCCAGCTGTGTTCTTGTTCTTAGAAAAGTGACCACATGTGCAGCCTGGGGTGGACCTTTTACCCCAGGCTTTGGGCTGAGCCCTATGTCTGTCCTGGGTCCTCTCTACTCTTTCCCTGAGCAGATGAGCATGTTTGTGCATGAAGGAGCACATGGATTGTGGGGAGGACAAAAAAATGGTTGAAGGTTTGGCTGCTGAGGTAGGTCTGGACCCATATCGGTCAGAACTGGTGAAGGATTGTGCTTATATTTCTCAGTGGGCATCATTAACGACAAATCTGATAAAATTTAGTTGTAGTGTTGGGAAGGATGGCCCTCGCTACACAGGTGAGCTAAACAGGGATAGTTCTGGGACCTCCTTGTTATAAACACAGGTACCTGATAGTCGTAAGGACTGGGGTAAGTGGGCTGTGACCACAGAAAGTGCCACATAAATAAAAGACAGCACCTCCTCTCCGTCTCAGCAGAGCAGGTGACTTAATCTGATTGTGGATTTAGGAGGAAGGCTGTGGTCTGGCCTTTGGTGGGTCACTAAAACCTAGCTCACCTGTAGGACTCTTGTTTTCCAGCTGTACTCTGGGCCAGAGGGAAGTGACCACTGCACATGTTCCTTGTCCCTCCCCAAAAGTTTTTCCCTTGCTCCCTTCTTCCTGGATTATTATTCTGTCCATAGTCTGCTGAGGTCTACTCACCTACCCCAAGGTTTCCTCATGTCTTTAGATCTGGGTGAGTGTTGTCTTTTTCTGCCCCCAAGAACAGAGCTTGACGCTATCTACATACTCAGTAGGGTATTAATAACTCAGGAATGTGTCTGATGGATCTGGGAAAGAACTGAGAATATTCCAGAATTAGTGGTCCCCAATATATATGTCTAAAGACTAAATAATATATCTTGTTCTTTTTCAATGTACTATTTTCAAACGTTACTGTGATGAATGACATATAACTTATTTGAATGTTATTCATTATGATAAATAAGTTCAAGATAGCAGTTTGGGGGAGGGCACATGGGTCTTCAGAGGGGTTGGAAAGATATTTATTGAGGCAGGTGGTGGTAGAAGGTATTTGTTTTAATGTGATCAATAACTTACACATGTCAAAAGTACTCCACTGGTGATGTTCTGAATAATCAATCTGGAGTTCCTGAATTCATTACAGCTTGGGTCAGATGTGTTTTCAGTGAAGGGGTTTACTGTGTGGTGGTCCTGGGAAGCTTTTTGACTTAAAAAATGGTTTCATATTATCTGAGCCAGTGAGACTTCTAAATGGAATGTTGGTGACTTTGAATGGCTCGTGTTCAGTGTTTGTCTCAAACCACTTTGTTGAAAAATAGGCCGAAATGTAGGACCTTTTGGGAGATGAAACACTGCTGTCTCAGTGCTGAGCTTTCTTGGCAAAAGGATGTAAGGCGTTGAGGGTGGGCTTGGCCTGCAGCCTGAGTCTAACACTCCTCTGGTCCTTGCTCACAGAGGAGAGGAGGCGCAAGGAGAGGGAGGACCAGATGTACCGAGAGCGACTGCGTACCTTGTTTGTCATCGCTGTTGTCATGAGCCTACTGAATGCACTCAGCACCAGCGGGGGCAACATCTCCTGGAATGACTTTGTCAACGAGATGCTGGCCAAGGGTGAGGTACAGCGGGTCCAGGTGGTGCCCGAGAGCGATGTGGTGGAAGTGTACCTGCACCCTGGAGCCGTGGTATTCGGGCGTCCTGTAAGTGATGGCAAGAGCACACGCTTGAAAAGACCTGGAGACACATGTGTAACCCCCCCTTTCACTCAGTCCCTGCCCACCCTCATTTGTTTTTAAACCTTCACCTGAGGGCAGGCTCATTGATTTTAGAGAGAAGGGAAGGGAGGGAGAGAGGGAGAGAAATAGCGATATGAAAGAGAAACATGGATTAGTTGCCTACCATACATGTCCCAACCAGGGACTGAACCTGCAACACAGGCACGTGCCCTGACGAGGCATCAAACCCACAACCTTTCAGCCTCTAGGGTGACATTCTTACCAACTGAGCTACCTGGCCAGGGCCACCCTCATTTTTTTGGTTATTATATTCATTGAAGGTTTTGAGTGGTGGCCCACTAAGATGATGCTTGAAATGAAGAGAGGCAGTGTTGTCTTCAGCTAGAAGTTAGTGAGGTCAACAGTTGCCCCAGCCCCAGGAGAGAACCCCCAGCATGGTCAGCACTGGAGAGTGGTATCTTAGCCATAGAAAAGATGGCAGACATTGCAGATGGGTTGGAAGGGTGAGAGTTCATGCCAGGTAGGGAGTTGGCCATCAAAGATTGGGAGAGAGCCCTGGCTGGTATGGCTCAGTGGATTGAGCACCAGCCTGTGAACCAAAGGGTTGCTGGTTCAATTCCCAGTGAGGCCGCATGCCTGGGTTGCAGGTCAGGTCCCCATTATGGGGCACATGAGAGGCAACCACACATTGATGTTTCTCTCCCTCTCTTCCCCTTTCTCTACAAATAAATAAATAAAATTTTTTTAAAAAGATGAGAAGAGACATACCTATTGACAGTAGCCTAGCTGTCTGGCACATCTGGGAAATGAGGTGGGCGTATGGAAACTGGGCCCCAAAGCTTGACTGTGTGAAAACCCTGGGCAAAAATGAATCACTCCCTCCAATCTCTGATTCCCTTCTCATTCTCCATTAACCATAGCACCATAGTTAGGCCCAAGAAAGGTAACATTAATACCAGAATATTTTCTTCTTTCTTTCATTCTGGACTGTAAATTCTTTTTTAATTAAAGTATAGTTAACATACAATATTATATTAGTTTCAGGGCACAACATAGTGATTTGACATTTATATACCTTACAAAGTGATCACCACAAACAGTACAGTATCCGTGTGTCACTGTACGAAGTTACTGTGCTGTTACTGTGTTCCCTATTCCGTACTTCACATCCCCGTTACTTAATAGGCTATAACTTTACCTTTTTGTCCATATCCTCCATTCCCCTGGCAACTGTCAGTTTTTCTGTATTTATGAGTATTTGTTTTGGTTATTCATTTTTTTTAGTTTTTTAGATTCCATATTTAAGTAAAATGGTGCAATATTTGTCTTTCTCTGACTTATTTCACTTAGCATAATTCCCTGTGTCTGTGTTGCCACAAATGGCAAGGTTTCATTCCTTTTCATGGCTGAGTAATATTCTTGTGTGGGGGTGTGCACATACATATTCATTTCTTCTGTATTCATACATCTACTGATGAACACCTGTGTTGCTTTCATATCATGGCTATTGTAAGTATTGCTGCCGTGAACATAGGGTTGTGTGTATCTTTTCTAATCAGTGTTTCATTTTCTTCAGATAAGTGCCCAGAAGTGGAATTGCGGGGTCCTCCTTTGTATCCTGTTACAGCCCTTGTTTTAAAATCTGTCTTGTCTGATAAAAGTATCGCTATCCCAGCTTTTTTTTAAATTTCCATTTTCATAAAATATCTTTCTTCATCCATTTACTTCCCATCTGTGTGTGTCTTTGTATCTGAAGTGAGTCTCACATAGACAGCATATATGAGTCTTGTTTTTTTTTTTTAATCCATTCAGTCATTCTGTGTCTTTCAAAAGGAAAACTTAGTTCATTTACATTTAAAGTAATTATTGATGAATATGTACTTATTGCAATTTTAATTGTTTTCATACTAAATTTATAAGTGGTTGGTCTACAACCTTTACTAGTGAGATTTTTTTTCATATATTTTCTTATTTCTAGTTTTGGCCTTTCCTTTTCCACTTACAGGATTCCCTTTAACATTTCTTATAAGGCTAGTTTAGTAGCAGTGAACTTCTTTAGCTTTTGCTTATCTGGGAAAATCTTGATCTCTGCTTCAATTCTGATTGATAACCTTACTAGGTAGAGTATTCTGGGTTGTAGGAATTTCCTCTCATCATGTAGAATAGATTGCGATACTCCCTTCTGGCCTGCAAATTCTTATATTTTTTAAAATTATTTTACTGATTTTTGAGGAGGGAGCAGAAAGAAAAACACCTATTTGTCATTCCACTTATTTATGCATTCATTGGTTGATACTTGTATGTGCCCTGACTGGGGATTGAACCTACAACCTTGGCGTTTCAGTACAAATCTGTAACCAATAGAGCTACACGGCCAGGGCTGGCCTGCGAAGTTTCTGTTGAAAAATCAGCTGTTAGTCTTCTGGGCATTCCCTTGTATGGAACTATTTTTTTTTTTCTTGCTGCTTTTAAGTCTTTATTTTTTTTAAAGATTTATTTATTTATTTTTAGAGAGAGGGGAAGGGAAGGAGAAAGAGAGGGAGAGAAACATCAATGTGTGGTTGTCTCTCACGTGGCCCCCAGTGGGGACCTGGCCCACAACCCAGGCATGTGCCCTGACTGGGAATCAAACTGGCAGCCCTTCAGTTCACAGCCCATGCTCAATCCACTGAGCTACTCCAGCCAGGGCTTAAATCTTTATTTTTAACTTTTAATAATTTAATTATAATGTGTCTTGGTGTGGGTTGCTTTTGGTTCACCTTGTTTGGACTTCTCAGTGCTTCTGGGACTTGGATGTTATTTCCTTTGCCAGGATAGGGAAGTTTTCAGCCATTATTTCTTCAAATAGGTTTTCTGTCCCTTGCTCAGTCTCTTCTCCTTTTGGAACCCCTATGATTCAAATATTAGTACACTTGATGTTGTCACAGAGGTTCCTTAGGCTATTTTCATTCTTTTTTCTTTTTGATCTTCCAGCTGAGTGATTTTCACTATCTTCTCTTCCTGATTGCTGATCCATTCTTCCGTGTCATCTGATCTGCTGTTTATTCCTTCCAGTGGATTTTTCATTTCAGTTGTTATATTCTTCAGTTCTGATAGGTTGTTTTTATCTCTGTTGAAGTTCTCACTGAGTTTATCCGCTTGTCTGCAGAGTGTGATGAGCGTCTTCATAACTATTTGAATTCTGTCTAATAGACAGCTTGCATCTGTTTCATTTAGTTCTTTTTGAAGGGTTTTGTCTTGTTTTTTGTTTGGAACATATTCTTTTCTCTCATCTTGCCTGTTTGTGTCTCTTTATTAGGTAGGTCAGTTACATCTCCTGGTCTTGAAAAAGTGGCCTTTTTTAGAAGGTGTCCTGTGGAGCCTAGTGGTGGAATCCCCCTTGTCACCAGAGTCAGGTGCTCCAGGAGTGTTCTCTGTGTGGACTAGTGTGGCTTTTTGTTGTAATTGGGCTGTAGTTCCTATTGACACACTGGTAGGCAAGGCTGATCCCTTTCCCACTGGCTGTGAGGCCTGGCTGCAACTGTTGTGGGCTCACTGGTGTGTGAGGCAAACATTCAGTGTGATTGGTTGAGAGGCCCAGCCACACTTTTGCAGACACACTGCTGTGTGCTGGTGCCAACTGAGGTCACCCACTGGGTGTGGCAAGGCAGGAGGCACTTTGGCAGGGTGCCACCCTAGATGAGTCCTCAGGGAAACACTAGGGTGGGGTGAACAGTGTTAGCAAGGTTAATGGAGAGTGTCAGAAATGGTGCCTGCCAGTGTCAGACCAACTAGGTGAAAGGAGAGTAAAGAAAGGGGGGAATATGGTGCTCACCAGCACTTCTCACTCAGGAAAGAGTTCCAACAGATATCCTGTCCCTCCAGTGTACACCGTAACATTAGTTAGTGTATCACCTTCATGTGTAACTGAGGAGCTTTTCAAACTGCTGCCTCTGTGCCCCTGGGACTCAGAAAGAAATGTGGGCTTCCTACAGCCCTTTTGCTCTCCTAGATGTTAGTCCTGCTGGTTTTTAAAAACCAGATGTTATGGGGACTCCTCTTCTAGCATGGATCCCCCGGGCTAGGGATCAGACCCCTTGCTTTTGGGGATGACTTCTGCCGTTAAGATCTCCCTCTCACTTTTGAGTCACCACATGGGGAGTTATGGGGGAGTAAGGTGGGTCCTGACTAGACTTAGTCTGTACCCCTCCTACCCAGTGTCTGTAGTGTGTCTGTAGTTGTAGACAATCTGTTCTGCTAGTCTTCAGGTCATTCTCAGAGATATTATATACGTAGTTGTAGTTTTGGTATCAACAAGAGGAGGTGAGCTCAGGATCTTCTTACTCTGCCATCTTGAACTTGAGACTTGTGCTTTTTTTTTTTTAAAGATTATTTTTAGAGGAATGGAGAAAGAGAGGGAGAGAAACAGTGTGTGGTTGCCTCTCACATGCCCCGCACGGGGGACCTGGCCTGCAACCCAGGCATGTGCCCTGACTGGGAATTGAACCAGTGACGCTTTAGTTTGCAGGCCTGTTCTCAATCCACTGAGCTACACCAGCCAGGTCAGGAGCCTTGCTCTTGAAAGCCAATTTAACTTATCTGTGAAATTTTCCTTATGATTAGTGCACAATCCCTGCAACCCAAAATATTTTCTAAAGTACTTTCCCTGTTCATGTTACTCAATTGCCCCTGTACTGTCTTTAAGAGCTGTTTTTATTAGTGTCTTAATCTAGGATCCTTTCAGAGATTATGAATTTTACTTAATTGTCATGTTTCTTTAGTTTCCTCCCATTTTTTGCTAAAAGTTTGGATAGTCCAGGTAAAATTATACCTCTTTCTCCATGTTGGGAGACAGATGGGTGTTCTGGTTTGATGGGTGTTCTGGTTTTGATTCACTCAGTTCATATGGGACATGGGTTTAGTCTTTCCTGTGGTGTATACTCTCCCTTACACCATGCTCCCAGAGCATGCCCTGTGTGCATTCTGTTATCTACTGTGTTTTGTTTTGTTTTTGTTTTAGATTATATTTAGAGGGATGGAGAAAGAGAGGGAGAGAAAGTGTGTGGCTGCCTCTCACGTGCTCCCTACTGAGGACCTAGCCCGCAGCCCAGGCATGTGCCCCGACCAGGAATCAAACCAGTGACCCTTTGGTTCTCGGGCCAGCACTCAATCCACTGAGCCACACCAGCCAGGGCACTACTGTGCTTTTTGAATAGGGTTGAGATGTCAGTGGAATGCTTATCCTATCTTAATGATGCTCGGCCTTAGGTCCACTGCAGCCCAGCAAGTTTCTCTTTCAGATCAAGTCTCCAACATGGTGTTTTCAGCTGGTTATCAGTTTACAAGGGCCTATAATTTAGTTGGGGTGATAGGATTAGCACATAGTTTTCTGAATTGCAAAAGTTAAATTCCAGCACAGTTCAGAAATGAGTGGTGGTGATAGATGCCGCTTGTCTCTGAGTAGTGAGTGACCCAGCTGGCTGCTTTAGGGCCTTATAGAAGTGTGAGGATGATTCGGGTCCGGGTGACCAGAGAAAATTTTACAGAGGGTGTGGGCATTGAATTGGCCTCTGGAATCATACATTGCGTTCTTGGATCTTGGCATAGAAAGAGGATCATTTCTACATTTTTTCCCTTCTATGCCAATTGTGACCTCATTTACATGGCCAGACCAATGATCTAGGCATTGGATTAGTCCAGATCAAACACTTGGGGTCTGTTAGGCTAATTCAGCAGCGGAGGCCACCGGGTGTTACAGCACAGGTCATGGTCACTATGCTGTGACTTGTGGGTCCTCTTGTCTGCCTTTTCACCTGGCCTGCTGTCTCCCAAAGTGAGCCTGGCTGGCTGCTCTTATAGTGACAGCTATTCCGCAAGAGATTTTTCTGCAGTTCTTAACAGCCAGGGGGCATTCTGGTTGCTCATGTTAGATTGCAGGAGTGTTTAGAACCTGAACTTGGAACAGTTTAACTTTGGAAAGCATGTGGAGTAGGCTGTTAGGAAAATGATGTGGGATCAATAAGACACAGTCCAGGTTGGTAGGAAGAATGAGGACTACCCTACCCGTGCTCCCGCCTCTTGTGGATTGCACAGATGTTTCTTCTGTAGAGGCTTCAGACTAGCCCAGGAGTGATCAATCCCTGTGATGAGGTCAACTTACTGAGATGGAACTTGGGGACCCAATGTAGACTCCTAGACTGGTTTTGAACTTCCTTCTCAGTGAAGCCTGTGTACCTAGGGGAGGTGCTGATTTCACTTTAGGAAACTTCCTATCTGCTCACTCTTCCTTAGTCTCTACTCTATCCGGGAAAGGTTTTCTAAGAAAAAAGACACCCACTTAGTTGAATTTCAGATTCAGCCAATGGTTAAAGACAACACCTGCATTTTTTGCCTTAGTAAGTGGACTGTGTCCTCAGTCCAGTGCTGCAGACTTGTCACTATATCTCTGTGTTCTGCACACACAGTTGAGTGGGACAGGGCGCTGACTTTAGAATGCAGTGCCGCCTCCAATTTTTAAAAATGTTTCTATTTGTGAAAATAAAGCACATCTGTTGAAAATTCGTTGTAATTGTGCTTGAGACAATTACAATTCTTTAGATGTAGAAGTAGTTTCTGAATGATATCTGTGTATTTGAGGGATTGGCAGCCTGTCCTCTTCATCACTCTCACAGTCCCTCTTCCTTCTGCCCCCAGAGACTGGCCTTGATGTACCGAATGCAGGTGGCAAACATCGACAAATTTGAAGAGAAGCTTCGAGCAGCTGAAGATGAGCTGAATATCGAAGGCAAGGACAGGATTCCAGTTTCCTATAAGCGTACGGGATTCTTTGGAAAGTATGTTGGTCAATTTTGTCGGCCCTTGAACTAGACCAAGCTTGGCTTTATAATGTGAGACACAAACCACACTCAGAAATCTGAAACTGGCTTTCCTACAGTTAACTAGACTACCTTGTGGGAGGATGAATAACATGAGTGAATGACATAATGCTGGGAAGTTTGGAAATGCGTGAGCCTGTTGAAATTTGTAGTTGCTTACTCCAGTTGTCTGGTTGCATTTATGAATTGAGCACATTGTGGGGTAGCTGTCTTCTACAAATAGGAAAATGGAATAGAAAGGGGAGAAGCACCAATATCCAGCAGGAATTCTTCTTTCCATGTTTCAGAAAGAATTAGAGATTGTGGGCCGTGGGCCTGCAGACTCCTTAGTGGGAACGGATCAGTCAGCACAGTCAGGGGCTCTAATTGCATGCTGGGACCAACAGTGGCTAAAAGCTGGGTAGAGAGGTTTATTGTTGACTTGTGGGCATGCTGTGTAATTCTGATAAGACTCAGTGACTGGCAAGCACATGTGTGAAATGATGAATCTCTAAATTCTACAATCCACTGGCTCCTGAAGGCGCAGGGTTCTAAGGCTGCACCTCTAGTTTACTGTAGGAATAACAGGGGTATAGGGCAGACGGGTGGCTTATGTCTTCATGTGGAGGGCTGGCATCCTAGGGTGTACTTTTTATTCAAAGCTTGCTCTGCCTTACTAACCAAAATTAATGGCCTCCTTTTGAAAACAAAATTTATTGAACGTGAAAACCCGCCGTTGTTGGTTCTTTAATTATCACAAGGCTCTATATAATAGGGTGAGTGTGCAGTATCAGCTATTCTGGCATCACGCCAAGATTACATTCTGCATCTCCAACACTTCCCACCTCATCTGGTAGTTTGGGCAAACTTTATGAAAGAGGGTAATTGGTGAGAACTGGACAAGAAAACCGTTTTCACAACCATTTGTTCTACAAGTTGCTCTCAGAGGGAGGGGTAGCTCTTCCCATCTTTGAAATGTCCGTGGTCCCTCTCCCTGCCTTGGTAAGGTATAACTGTCAGCTGCCTGGCGACCACTTCTGAGCCTATAACTGCCTCTCTTTCTCTCATTAGTGCCCTTTATGCCTTGGGGATGACAGCGGTAGGCTTGGCCATCCTGTGGTATGTTTTTCGTTTGGCTGGAATGACTGGAAGGGAAGGAGGATTCAGTGCTTTTGTAAGTTGTACAAATTACATCTCACTGAACTAGCAGTCTTAGGATTTGTGTGTATGTTCCCACCGAATGCTTTTCTCATAAACAACAGAGTAAGTGTATGGTGAAAATCAACCTGTTGGAGAGGCCATCCTGGAGCCGTAATTTGGCAGTGCATCTTTCCTTCTGCTTGGCTGATGCAGGGTGCGCAGTAACCAGCTCTTATTGAGGTCCGTTTTCCTTGACTTGTGGGGTGGCTGAGCCAAGGGCGTTTATGGGGCAGCATTTTTTGCAGTTTTCATCATTAGCTGGGTATGGCTGTTTTTGGTTTCCCTACTAGCTACACTGAGAAATTTTAAAGGTTGTCTTTAAAACAACATCCACAATGTACTTTAAAAATATTCTATTTTTGTGGCGTTCGTCTTCACATGCACTTCTCCTTCCCATTAGGTTATATGTGGCCCATTAGCTACATCCACAGAGGGGCCAGGGAGGTGGGGCCACATCTGCAGAGGGCATCTCCTGCTTTCTCCCTGGGCAGCATGGTGTCCCAGTTTGATACTTCTTACATATTTTTGGCTGTTTATTTTTATGGTTGTATTTAAATAATATTCTAATGAATTCTATGCACATGTATCTTTTGAGAGCTTGTCTTAATTATTTGCCTAGTGGGTCTTCCTAAAAGTAGATTGGTTGAAGTTTATATACCTCACTACGACTTTGAGCTCTCCTGCTTGATTGCTGTCCAGAAATTTACCAGTTACTATTTCTACCAAGACTCCCCAGGATTGTTACTATATTAATTTTTTAATTTTTTAATATTTTAATTTTAGAATTTTCATAAAATTTATTTATTTATTTGTTTGTTTGTTTTTAGCCAGGGAGAGGGAGAAAGAGAGGGAAAGAAACAAAAATGTGTGGTTGCCTCTCACATGCCCCCCACGGCAGGAGCCCCACAACCCAAGCATGTGCCCTAGACTGGGAATCAAACCAGCGACCTTTTCGCTTGCAGGCTGGCACTCAGTCTACTGAGCCACACCAGCCAAGACAACTACATTATTTTTGTAAAATGTTTTTATTGAATTTATTGGAGCAACATTGGTTAATACAGGCTTCGAGTGTACAATTCTATACTATATCATCTGTATTTAATTACTTTTATTTGTTTTTTAAATTATTTTATGTATTTATTTTCAGAGAGAAGAGAAGGGAGGGAGAAAGAGAGGGAGAGAAACATTGATGTGTGAGAGAAACATCAGTTGGTTGCCTCTTGCTCAGCCCCAGCTGGGGACCTGGTCCACAACCCAGACATGGGTCCTGACAGGGAACTGAACAGGCAACCTTTCAGTTGGCAGGCCCGTGCTCAGTCCGCTGAGCCATATGTATTTAATTACTTTTACAGTCAGAAAAATAAATTACACAGTAGTGGGAAAAATCTTATAGAAATATAAGATGGTTTATGTAAAAGACATTGTTAGATTACCTAGTTTGGGAGAGTTTTTAGTTTCATTTTTTTAAGGCAAATTGTTAGATGCTAGGCAGCTTTCTTACTGTTGGTTATATAAAATAAACACTTCCCCTTGTATGTCTGAAATGTGACCTTAACGGCCATCTGCATGAGTGGAGAGGCTGGGGGTTAGTCCCTCTGGGTGGTGGGAGGAGGGTCCATGAGATCCTTCAGCAGAGGGGAGGTGGGGATGCAGGGGCAGGGCAGGCAGGGCCAGCACTGAGGCTCCCCTCTAGCTCTAGGAGTGCACAGCACCCTGCCTTTTGTTCTTTCTGCCCAGAATCAGCTTAAAATGGCTCGTTTCACAATTGTGGATGGCAAGATGGGGAAGGGAGTTAGCTTCAAAGATGTGGCAGGAATGCATGAAGCCAAACTGGAGGTCAAAGAGTTTGTGGATTATCTGAAGGTAAGCAAGCACATGTGCTGAGCAGGAGATGGGTGTGAATGCTCTCCCAGAGGGGAGAACTACATCGAACATACGTGTGTGCTGCGTGCGTAGTGAGCTCTCTGTGCTGAGGTGGGGACACACGTACTACACATGCTGTTGCCTGTTAAACGGGCAGTGTGGCCTAGTGTACAGTTGTTGACCAGCAGGAGGGCTGAGAGCCAATCACTGACCATACTCAGAACCTCTGGGACACTGGCTTTTCCCAGAACCATGTGCACCACAGCCGATTCATGTCAGCACATGAATTGACCTTTAGAGAGTTTATTTCTTGAAAATTCCGTTTGAAAAACCTGTGGTTACTCTCATATTTTCTGCTACTTTTCTAGAGCCCAGAGCGCTTCCTTCAGCTTGGTGCCAAAGTTCCGAAGGGTGCACTTTTGCTTGGGCCCCCTGGCTGTGGGAAGACACTGCTGGCCAAGGCCGTGGCGACAGAGGCCCAGGTGCCCTTCTTGGCGATGGCCGGCCCAGAATTCGTGGAGGTTATTGGAGGTAGGCATTGCCTGGGGGGCTGCAGACAGGCCAGGATGGCCCTCCTTTCATGTGTTCTCCCTCAGGTGGCTAAATTAATGAGGAAATAGGGGGAATAAAGAAGGAAAAATGAAACCTGTACCACGGGGAACATTGTGTTTACGTAGAGAATTGTGTGATGATGTTCTTTGAAGCTGCTGCTTTGGGTGGTCCCGGGAGGCCTCAGGAGGGTGAGCGTCCTCTGATCTCCACTGTGACAGGACCTAGTTTTGTTTGCATGAGTGGATGCTTGCTGAGATTTCTTCATCCTTACTGCTCAGCTCTGGACTCTGGCCCAAGAGTAGGGTTCATCTCCCATGACCTGTCTGCTTCCTGGTCCTCTGTGTCTCCTCAGGCCTCGGCGCTGCCCGTGTGCGGAGCCTCTTCAAGGAGGCTCGGGCCCGGGCCCCCTGCATCGTCTATATCGATGAGATTGATGCTGTGGGCAAGAAGCGCTCCACCACCATGTCTGGCTTTTCCAACACGGAGGAGGAGCAGACTCTCAACCAGCTTCTGGTGGAAATGGACGGTGAGCACCCTCCCTGGCTGCTTCTGCGTGGGGAGAAGGGTTTTCAACAGTTTCTAAACAGTCCTTTTCTAGTTGGATTGCACTGCTTACATTTGTTGTTCCAGAACCTTACACTAATGCTCATCAGCGTTTTATTTTTCTCCAATCTCTGTTCCGTACCTTTTCTCCACCTTACCACTTGCCATAGGTGAGGGTTATAATCAGCATGCAGAGAATCATTGTTTAGTGATAATAACTAGAAACAAGGTCAGTTTAAGAACTGCTCTTCATTTTGCTGCACTCAAGAAACACAGCTTTTAATGTAAAAAGACAAGGGAATAGTAGAGAAAAAAAAAGAAAAACTCCTAGGAATGCAAGTAGCAGGTCAGGCCATGAAGAAGTTTTTCAGTTTTGAATGATCCCAGTTGATTGTGCTGTTTTGTGTGTCTCTATATGTTGTCTTGGTTGAAGGGTGACCCAAATGGAGGGTGGAGTAGGACATTCATGGAAACTTATGTGTCTGTTGCACTGAGAGAGGGTTCTGCGTTTGCCACCCTTGAAAATGACCTCTGGACTGGCTTCTGCACAATTCCTTCTTTCCTTCCTTCTTCCTCCCTCCCTCCCTTCCTTTCTTTTTCCCTCCCTTCCTTCCTTCCTCCCTTCCTTCGACCCAGTAAAGGTGACATGGAATTGTTTTCTTTTGAGCTACTTTGGTAAGATCCTCTTTTTGTGTTTGTATGTATAGATATTGGATGTTTATTTTATTGTGATAAAATACATATAATATAAAATTTACCATTTTAACCATTTCAGTGTACAGTTCAGTGGCATTAAGTACATTCTTCTTGTTGGCAGCCACCACCACCACCCATCTGTAGAACTTTCTCATCCCAACTGAAACTCTATCTCCACAAAACACTAACTCTCCATTCCCTACCCCAGTCCCTGGTGCCCAGCCTTGTACTTTCTGTCTATGAATTTGACTACTCTAGGGACTTCACATAAATGGAATCAGTATTTATCCTGTTGTGTCTGGCTTATTTCACTGAGCATTTTGTCCTCAAGGTTCGTTCATGTTGTTGAATGTGTCAGAATTTTCTTCCTTTTTAAGGCTGAATAATACTCCATTGAATAGATAGATTACATTTTGTTTATCCATTCATCCGTTGATGGACACTTCTGGCTATTGTGAATGATGCTGCTGTGAACATGGGCATACAGATACCTCTTCATGTCCCACCTGTGTAAGATCCATTTTTAGCTTTTCTTTTAATCACAAATCTATTTGTATTTTAGCTATTGTAGGTGAGGGAGGCACTTTTTTCTCAATGTATTTTTGGTTCTAAAAGAACCATTTATTTGTGTATTTATTTTCCCTTTTAAAGTGTTCTTGGGCCCTGGCTGGTACACCTCAATAGATTGAGAGCCGGCCTATGAACTGAAAGGTTGCCCGTTTGATTCCCAGTCAGGGTATGTGCCCAGTTGGCAGGCCAGGTCCCCAGTTGGGGGAGTGTGAGAACCAGCTGATCAATGTATCTCTTGCACATCTGTGTTTTTTCCCCTCTCTTTCTCCCCCTCCCCCTAAAAATAAATAAATAAACTCTTCAAAAAAAATAAAGTGTTCTTGATTTTATGTGACTAAGGGTGAAACTTTTTTAACCTATCATTTTGAAATAATTCCAGACTTTAAAAAGTGTCGCAGAAGCAGTCAGAGTTCCTTTATACCTTCCCCCCAAGTTTTTGAAGGCTGACATGGCTGTGACCAGGATGTAGGGTGTCCATGAAGGTTGCCTGTTCGCCCACAGCTGTGCCTTTTCTGGTCTAGGATCCAGTACATCCATCATGACGCATTTGGTGGTGGTTTCTCTTTTGTCTTTTCCAGCCTGGGACCAATTCTCCATCTTTGTTTTTGTGACCATGATGCTTTTCTAGTCCAGTCCCTTTAAAGGGCATCCCCACTGTGATGCTGTGCTATGTCCTCAGAGTTAGGTGTAGTTGGGCATTTTTGTCAGGAAAAACATAGCAGTCTTGGTTTCCATCACACACGTGGCATTGCTATACCTCGCCCCTGGTGCTGAGATTCTGACTGAGACGGCCCGGGGCAGGCATGGTGGGGCCTGTCTTGAGCAGGTCAGATGAACTGATACATATGGAAGCATTTTGTAAGCTCTGTGAGCTCTTCAGTTTTTAAATTAAAGTATAATTTCTTACAAAGTGGAGGAAAGGACTATGTTGTTGCACTGTAAGAACAGTTTTCCCTGGAGACCTCCTGCATCCCCCCTCTGTCTTTCATCCAGTCACAGCTCAGGGACTGTTTATGGCACAGTCAAGATCTGAGGAGCTATCTTCCACAGGAGCAGCAAGCTTTCCTGAGAAGGAATTTTCCAAATACCTTGGTGTCTTTAGAGATGTAAACAGAGTGAGCTGTCGAGAGACACACCCTCAGAGATGGGGGCCCTTCAAGAGCAGTTTCCAGGCCAGAGTCCCAGGACTCCTACTCTGGAGTCGTGTGGGCCAGACCCACTCTAACTGTTCCTCCACCCAGTGCCTGGCTGTGGCAGTTGAGATCTGCTTGTCAAGTGAGGCACTATTTTATGGTTAAAAAGTTTACCGCCACCCTGGCCAGGTAGCTTAGGTGGTTAGAGCGTTGTCCCAGTACACCAAGGTTGTGAATTTGATCCTCGGTCAGGGCACATACAGGAGTCAACCAACGGATGCATAAATAAGTGGGACAACAGATAGATGTGTCTCTCTTCTTTCTCTCCCCTTCCCTCTCTCTAAAATCAACCAATAAAAAAAATTAAAAAGTTACCCTCTGGGTCTCCAACTTTTCTATTACTATTTTTTAATATTATATCACTTAACAGCATAATAAATTATTTTTTATGGTTAGCACATGTGTGAAAATTGAGATGGTGGTAGTTTAGATTACATTTGCAGGACTTTGATTTTTCACCCCTCTTTTTTTTCCTTCAGAGTAGTCCTTGAGTATCAGTGTTTGGTGGTTTCATCTAGCAAGTCTTTTGCTTCATTTATTGTTGACTGATTGATTTTTTATCCTCACCTGAGGACAATTTTTTCATTGCTTTTTAGAGAGAGAGGAAAGGAGAGAGAAACACTGATGTGAGCAAGACACATAGATTAGTTGCCTCCTATGTGCACCTGGACTGGGGCGTCCAGATTGGGGATCACAAGCGTCCACACCCAGTTAGGGATCGAACCTGCAACCTTCTGGTTATAGGACAACGCTCCAACCAGCTGAGCCACAGCAGCCAGTATGCTTCATTTGTTTTGGTTGCTGAGTAGGAGATCCACCTTTATTTGGGTGACTCACAATCATGGTTCTCCTGTAAGCTGTTCTAATTTTGACCTTGCTTAACAGATGAGCTTGCCCCCCAAATCAGACTAAGCTTCTCACCTACTCGTTTTCTGTTCAAATCCTGTCTTATAGTAGGATGAAAGGCTAGAAGTTGAAATCTTCTTTGCAACTTCTGTGATTACTTATTCTAGAGGTTTCCAGATCTGAAGTACATAGTGAACTGCAAATGCAAAAGCTGCAACCCCAGTCCTTCAGCTGTCAAATTCTTGCTAGTCCCTGGCTGATTTCCACGTCTCGCTGTTTGGTCAAGGGTGGCAGGTCCTCAGTACAGTGCAGGCTCTTGCCAGCAGGGGCAGCAATGGCAGTGCGGCCAAGAGAGACATGGTGTGCTTCGCTGCTCCCTGTGGGTGAGTTGCTGGCTTTTTGTTTTGTTTCAGATTTTTATTTTACTGATTTTAGAGAGAGAGACCTTGAGTTGTTGTTCCACTTACTGATGCATTCATTGGTTGATTCTTGTTTGTGCCTTGACCAGGAATCAAACACACAACCTTGGCATTCGAGGTGTCACTCAGACCAGCTGAGCTACCTGGCCAGGCCCCCAGTGGGTCTCCAACTTTTAAGAAACCATATGGAATTGCTTTTCTTTTAAATAGCTTTCCATGATCTCTTAGTAGTGTTTCACCTTCAGTGTGGCTTTGGTGATTGCTTCCAGAGGTAGTGTTCGAGTCCTAAAGAAATCTAAAAGGCCCCTCAAGTCCTGGCATTGATGGGCCAGGTGGGCAGATGGCAGAGACTGGCCAGAGCCTGAGGCCTGCTGTCAGCTGTGACAGACCATTCTGGGACCCAGCACTGTGCATGTGATGGCTCTGCCATCAGAAGTACCAGATTTTAATGATAGCTTCTGGTTACCTCTTTAAAAGAATGAGTAATCTTTGGGAAACCAAGTTTACAAAGGGGAGAAGTTATTCGAAAGTTGTCAGATGATTAGTTGACAGTCCAAACCTGATACATCATCAAGTCCCACTGCCCTGCCTGATGCAGTAATGGCCACCTTTGTCCTTCAGCTCCCACAGGTGGCCATCCAAGCCTTGGACCCGAGGCGTGCTCTTGGACTGTGGCAGGATGCTGTGGGTTTCATACTGGTCCTCTCTTCTCTGAGCCGTGATTTTCTGATGTTACTGTGAGGTTAAAGTTCATGACCTTATCTGTAGTTCTGTGCCCTTCTGAGTGTGACAGATCATCATTCCTGGTGGTTACGAAGGGATCCCCACTGGCTCTCACTGACTGAGCACCCAGGACCATGGGAAGCACTGCACATCTATCTCTTTCTGCTTATACTGCTTTTCACACTGAAGACAGAGACCACCCTTTTGGGCAGGCTTGAGCCCACCAGGAAGCATTTACCAGATGGCATCTTCCTCTGAGCTGAGCCTCTCTGCTGCCATAAAAAGAGCCGCTTCTGCCCCAGGATTTGCTCATGCCCGGAATCCCTGACTGAAGGCCTCTTGTTGGGCCAGGCCAGTAGCAAACAAGTCTCTGTGTGCAGAGACAGCTGAGCCTTCTCAGCCCTTCAGCTGTGTCTGAAGAGTCTTTGTTACTTCTTGGGGAAGTGCAGTTTCTATTCATGGAAATACAGAGCGCAGAGCAGATGCTGTGCTGGTCGTGGGAAAAGCTTGCTAAGGAAGAGAAGTCCCTACCTCATGGGTCAGGCAGAGTAGGCCTTGCAGGACCGCCAGGCCATGTGTGAAGGGCACCTGCATCTAAGAACACTGGGCCCAGCTGAGCGAACTACAGACAGTCACCTTTTTACAGTTTGATTGGCAGAAAGAAGGCTTTGCAGTGAGTGTCCTCTGCGATGCACGTGTTTGTCTGACCCTCTGTGTTAGAAAGTGTGGGAGAACATAGACTGATTCTGCCTGAAGCCATTAGAAAACCCCTGCTACTGTGCACATGGCCTTTTCCATTTTAATCTAGGATCCATTTCACAGTAATATTTGTATAAGGTGTGATGTTTTGGTCATGGTTCATTTTTCTGCCCATGGGTGTCCAGTTGATCCAGTGTTTCTTGTTTAAAACACTGTGCTTCCCCCACTGAATTGCTTTTGAACCTGCATCAGTGCTTAGCTGGCATATTTAGGAGTGTTTGTTCCCTAGGCTCCCTGGTCTGCTTCTTGGCCCCTGAGTCCGTGTTGCACCCACTCCACACAGCGTTTCTCACCGAGTGGCCCAGTGAGACTTAACAGAGGCGGAGGCGTCCTTCCACTCGCTCTCGGCCAACAGTGTTGAAGCACTTCTTTCTTTGCCTGTCCTGTACCTTTTAGAATACGTCTCTTTATATCTACCAAGTAATCCTGCTGAGATTTTGATAGGAATGCTCACCTAATAAGATAGCTAGAGTAAAGACTTGTGGCAACAAGTTTGTGCTGGTGAGGATGTGGAGGAATTGAATCTCCTGCTCTGCCAGTGGGAATGTGAAATGTGTAGCCTCTCTGAGAAACAGTCTGCCGGTTTCTGAAAAAATTAAATTGTGCTTACCATATGACATGCTCCTGGGTGCTCATCCTAGAGAGATGTTTACACAAAACACCTGTGCAGCAATGTTTATTTATGCGTAATAGCTGAAACCTGGAAACAACCCAGATGTCCCTCAGTGGGTGCATAAATAAACTCTGGTATGTCCTCATCACGGTTTCCATGCAGCAATGAAAAGAAACTGTCTTTATACAAAATTACTGGGATGGATCTCAAAGAAATTATGCTGAATGCAAAAAGCCAACCTCTAAAAGTTATGTATTATGTGACTTGGTTTATATGAGACTATAAAAATGACAAAATTTTGGAAGTGGAGAACAGATTAGTGGTTACTAGGGGTAGGAAAGGTGGGAGGGGAGGGGGGTGTAACTGTAAAGAAGGTGTCCATGGTGTGGAATCTACCTGGATCAAGGTGGAGGTTACAGGAATCTCATGATAAAATTACAGAGAACAAGGTGCACACAGGGAAGTGTGCGTGAGACCGATGTCAAACAAGGCTTATGGACTGTGCTGGGTGGGTTTTTTGGCTTTGACATTGTGCTATAGTTACTTAACATGCCACCTGGGAAACTGGGGTAGGGAACTTCTCTGCACTGTTTTTGTACCTTGCTGTGCACCTGCACCTATGTCAAAATACAAAGTTTCTTTTCTAAACTATTTTGGAGAGAGACAGACAGGTATCGATTTGTTATTCCACTTACTTATACATCCATTGGTTGATTCTTTTATGTGCCCCGACTGGGGATTGAACTCACAACCTTGGTGTATCGGTATGATGTTCTAACCAATTGAGCTACCTGGTCAGGGCTGTCAAAATATAAACTTTCAAAAACTAAACCCTACGAGGTCTTCACTTTGTGGTCCATATGACCAGGCCCTGGAATGAGGGGTCTGTTATGCAGGGAGGTCAAGGTGACTTGTGAGGGCAGAACTTTGAGAGTCACCGCTCCCCTTTCTGGTTGGAGCTCACTGACATGGTGTCTACCCTTGCCTTGCTGTTGTGTTTCTTCTACTCCCACTGTTCCTACTATTTTTCAACATTTTTTTTCACTGTGTGTATAACTTCAGATTTCTGTATTTATAACCTTGACCTGTGGAAGGAAGGAATTTCAAAAATGTGAGTGGTGAGCCCTGGCAGGTCTTCCCAACCAGCACTCAGGGATGAGTGGCACAGGGTCCTCCTGGCATCAAGGAGGCTCTCAGTGAGTGAAGCTGCATCTGGCTAGGGCGCCTCCCTCCAGCTGCCTCTCCTTTCCCTTGTCAGTGTTTCACTTTTCCTAAAACAGGAGTGTGAGCAAATGGAGCAGAGACCAACGTGTCACATGTGTAGATGGTGCTTGCTCCTGTTTCAGAATTTGTTTCAAGAGTCAGTGATAGTAAGACATCATCTTTGCATGAGCAAAGTGGATACTTTTCTGCACTCTCCACTCTTGGCACATGAACGGGACTGGACTCATTGTGGCACCCTGGCTTTTCCCATTCCACAGTGCGGACTCAGACAAGAATGATGTCACATCTCTGTGAGACGGTTCTTTGAAGTCATGGAGTGATTTTCTTGGGAATGACATGTAGTTTGGGCTATCCTGGTGGCTGCTTTTCAGTGACATGGGTGGCAGCCCCTTGGTTAGGTGCGTGTCTTCCCTGTACTGGTGGGCTTGACTGGGACCCTCGCCATTGTCATGGGATCCTGGAGTGGAGTGATTGACACTGCTGTGAGGTGTCAGTGCCTGACATGCTCTCCAGGTTTAATTCTGTAATATTTCTTCTACATTTCACTTTTGTTAAAAGGCTTTTGGGGTGATTTTAAATTGTATTTGTCTGTATCAATTTATTAAGCTAGGGAAATTTTTTAAGCTAGGAAAAGATAGGTCATGGCATCTCTATTTTTTAAACTATGTATTATGGAACTTTTCAAATATCCACACGAGTAGAACTGTGCAGTGAGCCCTTGTGTTCCAGATCAGCTTCAGTGTTGTTGGTAGTGATCCTGCCTTCGACCATGCACACCTCCCTCCCTGTTCCTTTTCCCCAGTAGGTTATTTTTATTTTTTAAAGATTTTATTTATTTATTTTTAGAGAGAGGGGAAGGGAGGAAGAAAGAGGGGGGGAGAAACATCAGTGTGTGGTTGCCTCTCACACGCCCCTTACTGGGGACCTGGCCCATAACCCAGGCACGTGCCCTGACTGGAAATCGAACTGGTGACCCTGGTTTGCAGACTGGTGTTCAAACAATAGAGCCACACCAGCCAGTGCCCCAGTGGGTTATTTTAAAGCAACCCAAAGTTCTGAATCTCGCATACTCTGAATGTATTTGTCTACATTCAGAGAAGTATCATATAACTTAAAAATAAGTTCTTCAGCCCTGATTGATGTGGCTCAGTCATTTTGCAAGGCAAAAGATTGCCTGTTTGGTTCCTGGTCAGGGCACATTCCTGGTTTGTGGGTTTGGTCCCCAGCCAGGGAATGTGCAAGCGGCAACTGGTTGATGTTTCTGTCTCACAAAGATGTTTTTCTCCCTTCCCCTCTCCCTAAAAATAAGTAAATAAAATCTTTTTTTTTTTTAAATTCTTTAGCCCTGGATGGGTATTTCAGTTGGTTGGAGCGTTGTCCCATACACCAAAAGGTTGCAGGTTTGATTCCTGGTCAGGGCACATACCTATGTTTCGGATTCGATCCTCAGTTGGCAAGTATATGGAAGGCAATTGATCGATGTTTCTCTCTCAAATTGATGTTTCTCTCTCTTTCTCTCCCTTTTTCTCTAACAATAATAGTAAGTTCTTCATAGCAATCTAACTAATACCCAGTGATGCTGAGCAACTAATACCCAGTTGCTTCATAAATGTGTTTTTGCAGTTGCAGTTCTGGGCCATTTATTGGGATAGTTTCTGAAAACGCTTTTAAATTCTCGTGTGAATCCTCCTACGAAGGCATGTCTGTGGTTCCCTGTCTTTGGACACGTAAGAATTGGAGGCAAAGAAATTGGACTTGGAGAAATCTGGGGCCAGCTTACTCCCTGTAGGCTCAAGATCAACCATCCCACGTAGAGATGAATTGATTAATTAATTAATTAATTCTCGTATGAGAAACTTGGGGTAGAAAACCCAGGCCCTCAGACCAAGTGTTAGAGGGAAGTAGAATGTCCCAGATGCCCCATAGTGGTCACTTTGGCCCAGGGAAGTGCAATGAATGATGAAGCATGGGAGTAGGGCCCTTGCTCCCAGGGTCTGCTCTGTTAGCAGTTCCCTCCAGGGGTGCCTCCGGGGCAAGTAAAACTGGTGAGTTCTTGCTCTTGTGGCGATCTTGTAGAAAGCTCTTCAGCTCTCCGGGGCCCTCGCTGGTCTGGTCAGGTCAGTTGTTTAGAGCTTTGTCCTGATATACCAAGGTTGTGGGTTCAATAAAAGAATGAACCAATGAATGCATGAATGAGTGGAACAACAAGTCAGTTCTCTCTCTTTCCCCTGCTCCTTCTCTCCCACCTCTCCCCACACTTCCTCTCTCTCTAAAATCAGTAAATAAAACAAAAAAGTTTTCATGGAAGGATAAATCCTGGGTTAGTGCTTATAGTCCTCTCTCACAGACCCTGGCAGGAAGTCCTCCTGTCCTGTGTCTTGAACCTCATGGGGAAGGCCAGTTTGGGGGACCCTCACCATAGAGGCCACTGTCTGTCCCTCAGGAATGGGCACCACCGACCATGTCATTGTCCTGGCATCCACCAACCGAGCTGACATTTTGGACAATGCTCTGCTGAGGCCAGGCCGACTGGACCGACACGTCTTCATCGACCTCCCCACGCTGCAGGTCAGTGTGCCCCGAGGCTCCCCTTCTTGGTCCGGATGCAGGTGTTTGTCTGTCCAGACCTCCTTTAACTCACTGCTGTTCTTGTGGTTTTGCAGCTTATTTTTTTAAAAGATGTTGTTTTCCCTTTATTCTTAAGCATCTGGGGTTGAATGGACTCGTCTCAGTTGAGTTTTGCAGCATATTCTTTGGAGCGCCTCAGAATTCTCATGTTGCCCAGAGCAAGGCCTTGGTGCTGCTTAGCTGTGGAGCATGAGCCGTGCAGCTGCCCTGAAAGCAGGTGGAAGGTGGGTGGGAGCCCTGGTGACCTTTCAGCCCCACCAGCTTCCTCCATCTCCGACCTCTGGTTCATCTCTGGGTGGCCAGGCCTTTGTGGTGGCCCCTGCAGGAGCAGGAAGCCAGCATGCGGTGATAAGGCTTACATGTGTGTTGGGGTCCTGCAGGGATAGGGACAGGGCGTGGAGGGTGACCTAATGGTTGGTTAGTTGGTTACTCTTCCTGAAGGTTCATGCATGGGGTACAGGGCTGTGGCTCCTGGCACCCCACTGCCCATTCTGGGTTTTCCTCTCAAACTGCCACTCCAAGAAGTGGTATGAGGCTCCCCTCTGACAGGGCCTGTGGAGGTGAGAGGCTGTGCATCTTCCTGACTGTGTAGGAAGTGTTTACGTCAGGATGTGCATGGGTCAAAAGTTCCACAAATTATCCTTGTTATTTTGATGCACTTTATCGCCTATTGTTTCCTTTTTTTTTTCCTTTTCATTGCAATGCTGCTTGCAGCTCTAAATTGGTTTCACAAACTATGGTTGTGACTAATGATGAGGAAACTCCAGAGAGTTCCTCCCAAGTGGCTCCTGTCTGTGTGGTGGGCGTGCTGGCCCACACTTGTGTCCTCCTCCCCTGTCTTTGGTAGGAAAGGCGGGAGATTTTCGAGCAGCACCTGAAGAGCCTGAAGCTGACCCAAGCTAGCAGCTTTTACTCTCAGCGTCTGGCAGAACTCACGCCGGGATTCAGCGGTACGGGGGCTGATTCTCCTTGGTCCTGAGAGTGGAGGGCGAGTGGTTTTTACCTCATGCACGAATGCAGGCCGCTTCCAGGTACCCTCCGTCCCCTCCTCTGGGCAGCGCAGCCTGGTCGCGAGGGAGGTTGTGCACGCAGAGCCAGCAGAAGATAGAAGAGCTGCACGGCACTTTACTCCCCCCGCCCAGGTGATGGAAAACCCAACAGTGGTTCTGTCGCCTGCATTCAGAGTGCCCCACATATGTGTCCCCACTGTGGGCAGTCTTAGAAGTTCCGCCTTTAGGGCTCCGCACACAGGCTCTTCAGTTCCTGTCCAGCTCAGATCGTGCAATTCTGCTGCTCCCACCAGGGGCTGGCCTGGCCGGACCTTGGCACTGCCCTGTGTCCCGCTGCCCTCCCTCTCAGTCTTGGTTTTAATTCGTAGACACAGACATCACAAATCAAGGTATTTTGGAAGCATTTTTCTCAGTCCGTTGAGATTTTCCTTCCCAATAATTGTCGCGTTGACTCAAACTCATAAAATTTCAACAGAAAAGAAAAAGATTTTTTTTCTGTATGGTTCTCATTTTAAAGGGTAATCTATTTTTTTCTTTTGGGTTTTTTAATGTCCTTAACTAGAATCTTTTGGATACTAGATAACCTTTAATTTCTCACCTATCAGTACACGTGTGAATTATTAGGGGGAATAAAACACCAGATGGTACGTGGAAGTGTGCTAATTACAGTTGTGTAGTAAAGCAGTGGGGAAGGCAGACAGACTGAAAGAGGCTGGAGTGAATGTGAAGAGGTGGTTCCTCGGGTCCAGCAGGGCCTGAGCCCTGGCACCTGGCCCTCACCACGCCTTCCCTCCTGGACCACTCCCCTGCCCTCTTCATCTGCTCATGTGCCACTCCTTCCCTTCCCTCCTTTCAGTCCTTGAAGGAGGAGAGCCAACACCCTTGCCCTCCCCTGTTGTGCTGACAGGTGCTGACATCGCCAACATCTGTAATGAGGCTGCCCTGCACGCTGCCCGGGAAGGGCACACATCTGTCCACACGTTTAACTTTGAGTATGCCGTGGAGCGCGTCATTGCGGGTATGAGGCATGGATCCCACAAGTGAACTCGAGGGTGGGGTGGGGGGAGCACATCAGGTTTAGATGTCACGTGGTGGACCTTATCAGCAAAGAGGGAACTACGTAAAATATTTCTATTTTTTATAATTCAGGACTTGCACACTTTAAAATACTGCAGATTTGCTTAAGAGTAGACACTCTTCAAATAGAAATATAAAAGGATCTTACAAACCCAGATGTGAGTGGCGCTCAGCCCATTAGCCATCATGTGATGCCTGAGAGCCAACCGCAAATGGACAGGCCAGTGTGCATGTCGCCAGGGGTCTGCACTGCTACTGCCCAAGGACAAGGGGGATGTCTGCTGAGGGCTGTGGTCTGGTCAGCTCTGTCTCTGCCGAAGCTCATGTGCTGCGCTCGGACAGGAGTGGGAGAGGTGTTTGGGTAGTGGAAGGCTGGGGTGCTTCTCAGCAATGCTTAACCATTGCTGCTCAAAGTGGGGTCTGGGGGCTTCTATGAGAACAGGACTGAAACTGAGAGAGACATTTGGAACTTTCATACCTCCATGTAGCAACATCCAGACATGAGCAGTGCATCTTGTCTCTGAACAGGGTTCAAAACAAAAGTGTCAGTCAAGACACTGGATGTTTTTTTAAAGAGGGAAGCGGGTCCTTCCCACAGGTGTCTGAGAAGCACATGCCCTCTGTGTAGGCTGTGAGCCCTCTGTCTTAAGCTGTCCCTGCAAGAAGCATGTTCCCATCACCCTCGGTTTGAGTTAAAGTCTAGAACAAATGTGACCAGGTTCCCAGTCTGCAGCTTAGGAAAGAAGCAATCTTGTATAGACAGAAGGAACTAAAGTTGCTGTTTCTTACTATAAATTTTGGCTTTTTATAAGCCATTTACTTTTACATGGAAATTCATAGCTTATAGTAATATCATCAAAGCAGGAAAGACCAAGAGAATACTAATAGAATACTGACTCCCGCCACCCCCAATGTATGCAGTACTCAGAACAAGACAAGCTCTCTTGTACTTATTTGGAGTGGTCTGCCTGAGGAGGAACACATTTGTATTCAAGTAAAGCCTATCTTGTGAGGCCGTGATCTCATAGTTAGAGGCTCGTGTAATCGGCTCTGGTTGAAATGATTCATCTGCCACAACCAGTGCATCTTAGAAAGAATTTATAATCTTATGGTAAACGTGGTAGGTGATCCTAGTAGCATGATATAGTAAATACCCTGAACCTAGAGCTTATTCAGTTGCGTAAAATGGAAACTTGGGGATGTTTGGCAAATTTGGGATAGTGAATGAAACCTCAGCAGTAATTCGAACAGAGGAAACGTAAGGTAAAGTCACCATGACAAGAGGTAGTCAGCTGCTAAGGGTGAAAGAACTGTGGAGTCACAAGGGCTGTGGTTAGCCCTGCTAGTTCTGGGAGAAAAGCCAACAAGAAACCTAGAGCTTGGAGTGGAGCCCGTACTAATCCTGTCAGCTCTTCAGCCCCACCCACAAAGCCTCCAGGAGCTTTTTTGGATTATTCTACCATTTATAGAAATGTGAATAAACACAGCCTCCTCCAACACCTCTCCTTCCTAATGAGTTTTCCTTCGAACTGGAGTAACAGTGAGGCATAGCTGTGGATGGGGTCAGCCTGGGGCAGAAACACAGGAGGGGAACATCCCATGAGGATCTCACTTTAACAACACAGTAAAAAACTTGCAAGGTTGAGCAGGGAAGGTTCTTGCATGCTTACACAAGGTTATCAGTGGGCCTGAACTCAGAGTCCTGGGTGTTCTTCCAGGGACGGCCAAAAGGAGTAAGATCCTCTCAAAGGAAGAGCAGAAGGTCGTTGCATTTCATGAGTCAGGCCACGCTTTGGTTGGCTGGCTGCTGGAGCACACTGAGGCTGTGATGAAGGTAGGGTGTTGGAGGGTGGAAGCCAGGGAGGGTCTGGGGTCTTGGAGAGTGAGCCTGACTGGCCCCTAAACAAAGCCGACTTTGGGAGCGCCATGTGGTTGTGCTTGGTGAAGACAGAGCACAGCCGGATGTGGATCGGGGGTCAGGTGGGAGGCGACTGCAGGGGCCTTTACCTTGGAAGCAGAGGGCAGGCCGAGGTCTTACATCTAAACTGGTGGGGTCCCGTCCTGGGCATGACCATTGGAAACCCACACGACCATTTGGTGCCCTGCTCCCCATCTACAGTCAGTCTTGGAATTAAGAACTACCAAGTTCTAGTGTCAGCTCTAAAATGTGTTGATATGATTGCTAATCTTAAAAAGAAGTGAACTGAGTCACTTTTGAAAAAAACACTACTTTTGTAGATATTTGTGAGTTTGATGAAAATTTATTTGTATCAAATGGCAGTATCATGGACAGTTCCCCAAAATGTGCAGGCTCTTGACCATGAGATCCTTGAATGATCATTAAGGAAAATATAAGTGTTTGGCATGTGGGTGTCCAGTTTGTAAACGTAAGGGTGTGGGTTATAATTGTGCCCTCCACCAGAGCAAGTAGAGTCACTGGCGGGTGCAGGTGGTTTGGTTCTGCCAGCTGGAAAGGAGCTGCATTGCAGTTCCCTAAGACCCAGGCATGGGAACAGTGTAGCAGTTGCCAGCCTGGTATGTTAGTATTTAATGTCTGACAAGCAGTGATAGTCTGCTTGTTTGATGATGTCCTGCTGATCAGGCCAGTTCCTTTTATGTGCTCATCAGAGGGTTGAGCCTCCTGTTTCATGACAGAGATAAGTGGATGCAGCAGTCACTGAGGTAGGTGATAGGGGCTGGGCCCAGGATGAGGCAGGTGGGACAGTCATTTAGGGTGTGATGTTTATGGGACACTAAAAAAATTCAGTAATCAGGATAAATATTTTAATGCAGTATCTCAAAAAATATTAATGCAGAAATATCCACAGTGAAGTAAATACCACAATTTTAAATTTACTTTTCTCAGAATTTTTGCTTTATTTGATGGCTGAAAGTCATAAACTAGTCACAGTGTACAGAACACAGGTCCACCTACCTGTCACTTCAGCGAAAGCCAAACTCGTGAGACAGGTGCTGGTGAGAAGGAAAGCATTTTATTCAAGTGCTGACCACCTGAAGAGATCGGGGATTCGTGTCCCAAAGCCTATTTTAACAGCTCAGTGCAGGCAGAGGTTTCTATAAGGAGGGATAGGGGAGGCAGAATGAAGAGATTGAGGGCAGAGGAGTGGAGAGTTCTCTATGTGCAGACCAGCACCGTTCACTGCGATAATGGTCCAGAGTGCATCATCCTGGTTTGGTCATCCTGGCTCCAGGATTGAAGGTCAGCAAATCTCCTGGGGCTAAGATGACTGAAGAGGGACCAAGTCTGTATCTTTCAAAGTTAGTTCCTAGGATTGTTATACAGACAAGCTCTTTATCTACAAACTACTTACCAGTCAGAGTCAGCACTTACAGAAACAACTTAAAAAGAATGGTGGGGTGGGTTACAATTCCCCACTGTTAAAATAACAAGAAAACGTCCCTCCTGAGGCTCGAGGCTCATGTTTTGCTAGGGAAGACAAGTTCCCATTGCTCTTTGGTGGTTAATTTACAGCCTTTCAGTTGTAGTTTACTTTAGTGTTGGATTTAAGTTCCCCCTTCCAATTCTCAGGGCACCGTGAGGTGCTTCTCCTGCTGCTATAGCCCTCAGAAATGGCGCCTGCAGCCCGGGTCTCCTTATTGCCCAGGAGCACTCTTTATCCTGCTGGAGCTGTACACGCACCTGGTGTTGGGCTGTGGGGGGAGGCCAAGGCAAGGATAGTTTTCATATCCCCCATCTAATCTCATGATGAGGGGCATGATGGGGGGCGTCCTTGGTGGTGTTGGTTCCTGCACCTCTTCGTTGGTTTGCCTTAAGCTCCTGTGTTTGTTCTTTACTTCACATATACCTACTGATGTGCAAGGAAGACACACCCACCATGTGTGAGCTGCTTTCTTTAATGATGGGATCTTCTTATAAAAATGGGGATAGTGCAAATTTGCTTAATGGCTTTGAAACCCTCTGATTGAAGGTCTTTTTCTTTTAATCCTCACCCGAGGGTATTTTTTTCATTGCTTTTAGAGAGAGGAAGGAAGAGAGAGAAACATCAATGGAAGAGAGAAGCATCTATCTGTTGCCTCCCATATGTGTCCACAGTGGGGATCTTATGTCCTCTGGACTGGGGAATCAAACCCACAACCTAGGTATATGCCCCGACTGGGAATCGAACCTGAAACCTTTCAGTTAGGGGATGACGCTCCAACGAACCGAGCCATACCAGCCAGGGCTGATTAAAGATCTTATATTGCCCCACCTTCATCTCTAAACCCCATCCATATTCTGCCATGGCTGGTATGGCTTAGTTGGGCATCGTCCTGAAAAGTGAAAGGTTGCTGTTTCAATTCCCAGTTAGGGCACATGCCTGGGTTGTGGGTTTGGTCCCTGGTTGGGGCAAGTGCAAGAGGCAACCAATCAATGTTTCCCTCTCACATTGATGTTTCTCTCTGCCTTTCTCCCTCTTTTCCCCTCTCTCTAGAATCAATAAAAGAAAATAAATAAATAAACCCCACATCCTGCCTGCTAACTTGGGCCATCTGACATTCTGCAGGTCTCCATCGCCCCTCGGACAAATGCTGCACTGGGCTTTGCTCAGATGCTCCCAAGAGACCAGCACCTCTTCACCAAGGAGCAGCTGTTTGAGCGGATGTGCATGGCCCTGGGTGGCCGTGTATCGGAGACCATCTCCTTCAACAAGGTCACTTCTGGTGAGGAGCTGGCCCTGGAGGGTCTGGAGTTCTCACAGTGCTTTCACATCCATTATCCCTCTGCCAGGGGAGTGGCGGCGGGGGGCGGCGCAGATCTGATGGAGGATTTGAATAATAGGATGCAAATATACTTTGAATTTCATTAAGTGTTTTTTAAAAGATCAGCTATGGTCAAAGGAGATTTGAAACTAAGCAAGACTTATTAAATAATGGTTACAAAGACATTTACATATATGTATTGTAGACTA
The DNA here is from genome assembly GCA_039655065.1 of Glossophaga mutica. Taxonomy (NCBI): domain Eukaryota; kingdom Metazoa; phylum Chordata; class Mammalia; order Chiroptera; family Phyllostomidae; genus Glossophaga; species Glossophaga mutica. Next base: position 32,375,128 of record CM077315.1, read on the forward strand.
TAAGTGCATTTAATTGGTTAATTATTGGTAATTCAAGCACCTGTATTGTTCCCAAGCTGCTGTTTCACTGTGATGTCCAGAGAGCAGGCAAAAAATGTTCCCTGCCTGATCCCTGACACGGAGGTTCAGTGTTGACAAGTGTGCCCTGCGCACACCTGCACACCTGGACTCACTGTTGAAGTGAATGCAAATATGCATCCTGAGTAATTATTTATTTGTTTCTATTAAATTTTTTATTGATTTTGGAGATGAATATCAATTTTTATTGTTCTACTTATTTATGCATCCATTGGTTGATTCTTGTATGTGCCCTGACCAGGATCGAACCTGAAACCTTGGCATATCCAGATGATGCTCTAACCAACTGAGCTACCTGGCCAGGGCCAGAGTAATTTTTTAAACAGAACAGCATTTTTAAAAGTTTTGAGACTCTGTCTTTTAAGAAACAGTAACAGGATACAGTTGTCCTCTGGAGACTCTGCATCTGCTGTGAGGCCCAAGTGTGTGCCCATGGGTTCCCCGAGGTGCCCTGACTCTGCACCCTCAGCAAAGAAACCTTTTCTTGGCCCTATGCTCCAGGGGCACAGGACGACCTGAGGAAGGTCACTCGTATTGCCTATTCCATGGTGAAGCAGTTTGGGATGGCGCCGAGCATTGGTCCCATCTCCTTCCCCGAGGCTCAGGAGGGCCTTTTGGGCATTGGACGGCGCCCCTTCAGCCAGGGCCTCCAGGAGATGATGGATCACGTGAGTGCCCAGCCCCTGCAGCTGCACCTTGTGTGGGACTCTGCTCCTTCCTGCCTCACGGTAGTAGCGGGCAAATCTCTATTCAGAGAAGCCTCCCACTGTGCTTAGCTCTGTGTGCCCCCACATTGTGGTTGTTCCTGTTGGCTTCTGTCGCTCTGACCGGCTGCCGAGTGTGCAGTCTTGGATGAGGCCTGTAAGGCCCCTGATGAAACCGTAGGTGCATGAGCATGTAAAGCAGCTATGGGCATGGAGGACCAACACAGGGTCCCTGGCCTCCAGGAGCCGGTGGGGCATCTGTGGGTGTGAAGGGCTGCTGGTGGGCAGGCATCCTGAGCTAGGGCATTCCCAGGCATGGGGTGGGGGTGGGAAACTGTTGGCAGCTGAGCTCTCCTGGTCATTGTGAGAGACAAAAGGCTGTGTTTCTGAACCTGCCTTTTTCTGGTGTGATTTGGCGTCAGAGCCAGCTTGTAGATGACACTGTGAATAGTGGTTAACTGTGCTCATTACAGATCTCTCCTTCATTCACAGGAAGCTCAACTGCTGGTAGCCAAGGCCTACAGGCACACTGAGAAGGTGCTGCAGGACAATCTGGACAAGCTGCAGGTGGTGAGTCTTGGTGCTTTCTGACCTCTGGTGTCCCACCTGTCTCTCCAGAAGTTGCATGTGGGGATGCTGACCATCACTGAGCTGTGCGGGCATAGCCGGTTGCTCTTTCCTGGACTAGTTCTGATGAACACAGAACTTTAGGAAACACCGTGTCCAGTATGTGGTCACCCAACTCAACTGAAATCTAGTAATTTCCATTCTTTTAGTATTTTATTATGAACACGTCAAGTCAATTCCTTTAAAGCAGACAGAAGAACGTAATAAACCCTCATGTGTCCATTACTCAGCATCAGCAGTTACTAACGTCTAGTCAGTTTTGTGTAATCTTTTTCTAACTCAAACTTCTCCTGAAAAGTTTAAAATAAATTTTAAAATTTAGGATAGTTTTAGATTTACAGAAAAGTTGCAAATATAGTGGAGAGTTCCTTTATACCTCACACCCAGTTATCTCTATTGTTAACATCTTCCATTAGTATGTTGCATTTTTCACCACCCACTGAACCAATGTTGATATCTTATTATTAACTCAGTTTCCTTGGCTTTTCCCTAATGTCCTTTTCCTGCCCCCTGCTTGCTTACGTTTATCCATCATGTCACCCTAGTCTTCTGTTGGCTGGGGCGGCCCCTCACTTTTCTGTTGTCAGCAGTGTTCAGAGGGTGGGTCTGCAGTTCTCACAGTAAGCCTAGGTGTTGGTTTGGGGTCGCCTCTTGACCCCAAAGGTGAAGCTACTGCGTCCCTAGTTCAAGTGAGCAGCCTTCAGTGGATGGGCTGCTATTTGATTAACGTGAGGCTCTGCCAGCTTGGGAGTTGTGCGTGTCGGGTCCTCCGAGTGTTGCCGCAGACCAGCAGCACTAGCCTCCCTGGAGTTGTCAGCAGTGTACAATGTCAGGCCTCCCTGACCTGTGGAGCCATAAACTGCCGTTAACAAGGTCCTTGGTGTCGTATGTGTGCACTGTTGCTACCACTGGACAGGACTCAGGCTCCCTGTGGTGGGCCGAGGATGTCCTGCCTCGGTTTGAAATGTGATCAGCTCACACCATCAGTGGGGTATAGTGCTTAGCAACATATTAGAGCAGTCACGTAGAGGAAGTGGTCACCCCAGTCTGAGGGTGACAGAAAGCAGTCTGAGTGGCTGTGGCAGCATTCCTTGTAGTAGGGACTGAGCAGCAGGATGCCCACAGGGTTCATTCATCATGTCTTCTACCACCACATCTAGAGAGGCAAGGCCCCCTTCCCAAACTGTGAGGTTCCCCCAGCTCACACCTCAGTGCCAGCATTCCTCTCCCCAGGTTCCATTGAAGATACTCTGCATTTCAGCCTCCCGCCCCCATACATACACACCTTGTTTGGTAAAGGACATTGAAGTTGTCCCAAATAAGCAGAGATTTGGAAGGGAAGCAGAAAATTAATGAAGCTGCAGCTGGGAAATCATCTCCTAGGTTGAAACAGGGAGTGATTCTTTGCTTAAGCTGCCTGTGTGTGCTGCTTCCCTGGGAAAATGGCCTGTCTGGGGGCATCCTGCTCACAGATCCCCTTCCTGGGAGGCTTAGGGGCCCCCTCCTTCCCAGTGCTCTGCTCTCAAAAGGCTCTTGTCTGTGTCCTTGTCCTCTGGGGTTCACACACTGTTCTTTGTTCCTCCTAGCTGGCAAATGCACTGCTGGAAAAGGAAGTGATAAACTACGATGACATCGAGGCCCTCATCGGCCCACCTCCTCATGGGCCCAAGAAGATGATTGCGCCTCTTAGGTGGAGTGACGCTGAGAAGGAGAAGCAAGATGCTGGAGAGGAGGAGGCGCCTCAGCATCCCCCGCTGCGAGGCGAGGAGCTGTCTTAGCCCAAATAGCTGGACCCAGGAAGTGAACTCTTTAGCTGTCCCTCAAGTTCCTTTTCACCTGAGGCTTGTGCCTCCTCATAGCCCTCATTGGGCCCTGCTGAAGGACTTCTGAGATCTGTTGGTTTCTCTACCTATGATTAGTAAAGACTTTGCAGAGGAGAACAGTTTAGTTTTGCTTTTGTAGATCACTTTCTTCCACGGGGAGGGGTGTCAGCACTTGTTATACATGTGTGTGGAGGAGTTCCCAGGTTTATGACACTATTATTTCGTGGGTGCTGGGTGATCTAGGGGCAGCTCAGCAGTCAGGCTCATGCCGGAGCTTGTGCAGGGGCTTAGCCCAGCTCCTGCGACTTTGTTAGTATGCTAACAGTATCCTCTTTGAAAGTGCCCTCTGATGGGGGAGATTTTAGCCAGGGCATTCTGAAAGTATGTACTCTGGTGGGTTCTGTTTCATTCTGTTTATATGGCCTTTTGCTAGAGACGCCAGATACGAAAATAAAGACCGTTTGAGTTAAAAAAAAAAAAAAGAAAGAAAGAAAGAAAGAAAGAAAGAAAGAAAGAAAGAAAGAAAGAAAGAAAGAAAAAAAAAAAAAGTGTGCTCTGCACTTAAGCCAATGTCCTCATCCTCAGTCCTCAACAGGGTTACAGAAGAGGGGACAGGCTGTAGAGGATTAAAACACTGCCACCTACTGCCTATGGATGGATGCATACAAGAACCTCTCTTCACTGGTCTAGGGGCGCCATGTGGGGGATTGCTGAGGACTGTTGATACTTCACAGTGGAGAATCCAACTTTGTACCATATGTCCAACTCTAACCCAGAGGGGCCGTTGGGTTTGTCCTGGATAACGGGACTGTGTATTTGCAAGTTACAATTTCAGCAATTGGAGAACCCCTTTGTAGAAATCTGGGATAAAGGGCCTAGGATACCCTGTCATTGCAAGACAGGCAAGTGTACTCAGCTCACATCTCCTTGGGTGCGTGCAACATGCACTCAAGTGCTCCTGCCTGCTGCTCTCATCACTTCTGCCATCCTGTGTGGTGGCATTTGGAGCCATGGCTTATGGGTACTTCCTGACAAAATGGTTGTTCTGTTCCTGCTTCCTCACTCAGTGCCAAGGAAACGACTGCTGAGCTGTAGGTGGGCGGTTGCAAGTGCAGTTACACACCTGAGGGTGGGCAGCTCTGAGAGCATGACTTTTTGAGGACACTTTTACCTTTGCTCCAGGTCCTCAAATTCACTTCCAAAGATCTGCATACAGTGAGGAGGATTCTTGCTGGTGTCTTGGCCTGAATGTGGCATCCTTTGTCCTGTAATTGTGGACATAGCCAAGTTCATTCCTTCTCTTTTATACATTAAAATGGCCCATATATGTTCATCCTTTGGAAAATCATTTGCTGAGCACCAGAATATGCTTAGCCAGGAAGAGGATGTAAATACATGAAAGGGCTGCCTTGCTACAGTGGGGGAAGGTGTAGCTGGCTTTCTGGCACTTGCTAGTGTGAGTGGGCTCAGGGCTCCTCAGCCGAGGGGGTGGTGGGGGAAGGGGGGCAGTTGCTATGTGCTCTGATTGATTAGTTGTTCGCTGACTTTGACTCCGATTGGTCAGATTAAGTCACCTCCCTGTCATGAAACATGGCATTTGAGAACAGTGCCAGGAATTACACCTCCTGTATCTCATGCGTGGGTGATGCTTACATCTCCTTTAAAGTGGATTCTCGAGATGAAGAGGCTTCAGCAACAGCACATGGTCCCTGGAGCAGCCAGATGAAAGCCGGCAACTTGTGTGCTTGAAGCTGAGACCAAAACCCTGACCTTCTGCCTGCCCCCGGGCAGAGCCAGTACATCAGGGCCTGATTACAGCTCCTGGAACTGTCTTTGTCTAAGTTAGGCATGTGAGATCTCCTCATTGAGATAAACACATGTTCATTGAATAAATGTGTATATTTAGCACAATCAGAGACAGCCTAAGAAAAGCATTAAATAAAAAAATTAAGTTGTATTTCTTAATACAAATTGTTCTCTGATCCATACTTACAAATAAATGTGTTTTTGTTTTGCTTTTTAAATTTATTTCTTTATTGAGGTATAATTGACATACATTTGTTACAGGTATACAATGTAATGATTTGATATTTGTATATATTGCAAAATGATAGACGCAGTGTCAACATTCAACATCACAGAGTTAAAGAATCTTTTGTGATGTTAACTTTTAAGTCTGACTCTCTTAGCCACTTTCAAACAAAACATTTATAATCATAATGTATTTCCAGTTGTCTTTCACTGATGTGTTTCTCATATTACAGGAACCTTTGAGTTACCCTCTGATTTATGCTTAGGCCATGATTTTGGAAAGTTTAGGATGGTGATGAAACAGTATGTTATCCTATTCTTGTTATTAGGCTACTGCTGTGCCTAATTTAATCATTGGCCCAAATTAATGTGACAAAATTAACATGTTAAGTTTTGCAAAATGCTATAGGGACATGATTCCCCTCCCCCCCCCAAAAAAACCCCTATCAAATCACTTTTCTGTTATGATAATAATTTAAAAGATCAGGACTGTGTCTGAAAGGGTTCCAGAAGCTATTGTGGACTGTCTTAGATTCCTTTGAGGCTGACCCTCAAAGCACCAGATGGAGACCAGTCAGTGCACATGCGCAACAAGCAGGCACTGTCAGAGTAACTGGGGTTTCATCTTGCAAGGAAATTCTGGGTATGCAGAGTATACTCCCACACCTCCAAGGGCACGTCTAGGAATCTTTGGCCTCCTTAGTTAAGCTCTGCTTCCAGGGGCATTAGCCTGTTCATGCCTACACCTGGGACAAAAGCCCTCCAGTTGCAGCTGTGGAGTTTTTGTGCCAAGGGATGGGCTGTCCCTGTAACTAAAGATTTTTAAAACCCTTGAGGCAGCCAAGACTTTGTGTAGAAGGACTCCTGCATGACAGTTCATAACAGTCCTCTTGTTTAACCTTTCCCAGTGGGAAAGTTGGGCATGTTTTCAGCAGGATTTCCCTATCAGAACTTTTCTGGGCTCACTATTTTGCATACTTTTCAAAGGAGGTAAGTATGGAGTATTCAAGCATGAAAAACGATTCGGTGCCTGGCTTGGTTATGTGCAGAAGAGTAAGGTCCTCAAATGATAACTTCACCCTATTATACCACTTAATATATCCTGAACAGTGTTTCCAATTTCAGACCTCTAATCCCCACCCTGTGACCCAGGAGAGCTTCTGAACCATGAGCAGCAGGAGCTCAGAGGTGAGGGTTAGGGCAGGAGGAGTTGAAGGACTGTGTCCAGAAAGAGAATTCAGGAATGGAGACAGGAAGGTCAGACTGGAAAGCAAGGTATCTTACTTAGTCCATGGTGAGGTGGTCTGAGATATTTTAATAAAATTAGGGCTGCTATTGCCCTTCGTTTCATAACTGAACACGTCTATTAAATGGGCACAGGGCTTTAACTTTCCATGTAGGCCCAGTGCATTTGTTTGAAAAGACTGTGCGGGCCTCATGTGTTACACATGTTCTGTCGTCTTGGTCTTAATCTGATATTTCTAACGCCCAAGGATGTCCCAATAGGGAAGAAAATTTTATCAGGAACCTCTTTACTCGGTGCAAGGCACAGAGGCCTCCACGTCTCTCATTTTGTGTCATGAAATTCTTTTTTTCTTTTAAAGATTTTTATTTTCAGAGAAGAGAGGGAGAAAGGGAGAGAAACACTGATCTGTTCCCTCTGGCACGCCTCCAACCCAGTACCTGGCCCACAACCCAGGGGCGTTCCTTGACCAGGAACCCAGGCGACTTTTCGCTTTGCAGGACGATACCCAAACTACTGAGCCAGGTCGGTCAGAGTTGTGTCATGAAATTCTGAAATGTTAAGTTTTGCTAGGAGGAAGTTTGGTGATTGGGGGAGAGGGTGGGAGAGGTTTACCGGGATGTAAAACGCTTACAGATAGCAGTGCGGTGTTGGAGAGTTCCCAGACTTGTTCTAAAGAACAGGAGACTCAAAGGGCACAGGTTACAGACGTATGCCTGGCTACCTAATGTTTTTTATGATGCTCTTTGTGAGGGAGGCAGTACGTACAGCAGTGGGAAGTGGGACATCTGCAGTCGGCCATGTGGATTTTCAGTGCCGCCAACTTACTACCGGCTGTCCTACCTTAGAGAAGTTACCCGATCCCTCCGCCGAGCAGAAGCAGTAGTACGATTCCGGGAAGTACTGGCTGTCCCGCTTACAGCAACCGCTGCGTTAGTTTTGTCTAAAGGATGACGCACAAAATGTACCAAATGGATGAGAGGGGCCAAAGACTGGAACACGAAGAACGAGGCTTTAGGTGCGAGGAAAACGTACGGACTCCCATAACGTGTATAAGCTCGAAGGACGAGACGCTGCCAAGATCTCGCCCAACCCACCCCTCCCGACCCTCTTCCGGTGGGTTAGGTTCCGTGTCCATCCGGTGGCCGCAAGGGCGCTTGGGATTGAGCTTACGTCACTTCTGTGATTCCCGGCTCTGATTGGTTACAACGCCTCAGCACTTTGATTGGCCGGGCCCACTGTCGTTCCGGAGTGCTTTGCGGCACAACTTTCTTTTTGCCGGTGGTTCGCCTTTGGGGACTGTGGGTACGTGTAATCTTGGTTCTGGTGGAGGCCATCGGGTGCCATCGGGGTCCATCCGCCGCCATCGGCGTAAGGCCACGCCACAGACGGCGCGGGGCCGTTGCCGGGCTCTGTGGGCACGCCATCTGGCCGGAGTTCAGGCCCTGACTCGCTTTTCTCCCTAGGCCTGTAGGCAGCAGCCATGGCGCCCAGCCGAAATGGCATGATTCTAAAGCCCCACTTCCACAAGGACTGGCAGCGGCGCGTTGCCACATGGTTTAACCAGCCGGCGCGGAAGATACGCAGGTGAGGGGGTATGTGGAGCACACAGTCAGGTGACTAGTGTCCGGAATCTCTGTACCCTGTGCTTGAGCCCTTTGACCAAATGATAAGCGTAACGCCTGCGCAGATCCACGTTAGAGCCAAGGTTGTAATGGTGTGATTGGGGGCGAGCGGGTGGCGACGTTGTCTGGGCTCTCCGTGTCCCCGCTGTGGTTCAGGATAGAGGACACCCTGTAGTGGGAGGGAGATCGGCCTTGCGGTGCGGTAACTGCCGCCTGGCTTCTGTCTGCTTAGACGCAAGGCCCGGCAAGCCAAAGCACGCCGTATCGCCCCGCGCCCAGCGTCCGGACCTATCCGGCCCATAGTGAGATGCCCCACGGTGAGGTATCACACCAAAGTGCGAGCCGGAAGGGGCTTCAGCTTGGAGGAGTTAAAGGTGAGTATTCGCAAAACCCCAGTGCAAAGACGCATACGTTTTGCCTCCTGGGCTCCGTCAAATGATGACATTCTCCGGAATCGCTGTACTGCCTTGATGAAAGTACACTTGAACCCTTTTCCATCTGACGACTGAGCCCTTTCATTAGGGAATGGAAATTAGAGGCTCCTTGGGATTTCATTGTGTCTTTCTCCACCGGCAGGCGGCGGGCATCCACAAAAAGGTGGCGCGGACCATTGGCATCTCCGTGGATCCCAGGCGGAGGAACAAGTCCACGGAGTCCCTGCAGGCCAACGTGCAGCGGCTGAAGGAATACCGCTCCAAGCTCATCCTCTTCCCCAGGAAGCCCTCGGCCCCCAAGAAGGGAGACAGCTCTGTGAGTGGAGTGCCGCGGGCTCTGGGGGGAGGCAGGAATGGGTGTGGGGACACTTGGTTCAGGTGTAAGTGGCATCTGCCCCTGGGTCCAGCTAGAGCGAAAAGGGGAACATTTGTCTGTAGCCATTTTATCTCTCAAAATTTGGCCTTCCCATCTGGACAGTAGAGGATCGTTAATGAGAAGCAAGAACCAAAGAATTGCCGAGTTAGGCTGTCAGAACTGCCAAGATTCACTTTTGTACTTATCATGTTTTTAGGTTTTGTGGTAATGGTGAAAGCTTTTTGACTTGGAGGCAGTTTTTTTACATTGGAAGTGTTTTGCTCTCTAAAATGCTTTATGTACAAGTTTTTTCTAGAAAAATGTTCTAGAGCAGAGTTGACAGTGTCTGTCCATGGGGGCTTCCTGGGAGTTGGGTTGTGGTGGTGGCTTTATGTTCCAGTTGACATTTTGCTCTGTCTGCATCTCTGGTTCAGACGTAGGTGCTCTTCTGCGTGTGTTTGTGACCCAGATAGAACAGAAGTTCCGTGACTTGCCATTATTTGGCACGTGGTGATCCAGTGAGAGGTGTGGGGTTGGCTTAGAGGATTGTAAGCTTGGAGGCCTTAGGGAAAAAAGCTGAGCCCACTTGACTCTCCCTTCTCATTAACAGGAGAAAGACCTCAAATTGGCCACCCAACTGACAGGACCAGTCATGCCCATACGGAATGTAAGTGGGGGTGTTGAGATGATGCCCAAGCGAATATTTCTGGAATGGGGATTGGCTTGAAGGTGTGAGGGGTTGCAAGAACATCCTGCATTCTTAATAGATGGTGTCCTTGAGGGAGGATCTTATTCTTGCTTTTGAGAAAGTTTTGGAGACCCACATTTTTCAGTCTCCTTCTACTGGGTTGTTTTCCCTCCTTGATGTTTGGAAAGCTCAGGGCATCAAGTAACTGGGCCCTTGAGGTTTGGGTCCACCCTTCCTTTCTTAGGTCCTGCCATGTGTCTGTCCAAGCACAGCACCCCCACCCATTTTCATGTCTAATCCAGAGGATGTATCTTCTTGGGAAGCCTCTGTTTATTTAGCCTTTCAGCATGCTTGAATCCCCCAAAGCCTCTCCAGATTCTGCTGACATTTGGGCCCTGGGCCAGGGCCCAATGTCACAGGCCTCACTGCAGGCGAGGGCTTGACCCCTTGTGCTCCTTCCAGGTCTACAAGAAGGAGAAAGCCAGAGTCATCACAGAGGAGGAGAAGAACTTCAAGGCCTTTGCCAGCCTTCGCATGGCCCGCGCCAACGCTCGGCTCTTTGGCATCCGAGCAAAAAGAGCCAAGGAAGCTGCTGAACAGGATGTCGAAAAGAAGAAATAAAGCGCTCTTGGCAACTTGTGATAAATCTAGTCTCCATGTGACATTTTTCTATATAAAAAATGGGCGTGGGGCTTGTTTTTCCTGAGAGGACCCTGGGGGCTGGGCAGGAGGTGAGGATGTTCTTGCAAAGCAGCCCAGATACTGGATTTCATTCTACTTTGTTTTTTATCATTACTGCTTGATTAGTTGATTGAATAATTGAACAGTTTTCTGTGGCAAGATTACAAAACCCAATTTTTAAGTTGAGCTGCCTTTTTTTTTAACCAGCTTAGTTCCTAGTTATTTAGCACCTCAGCCTTTCTTTGATCCATACCCAGATTCTTCCTGGGCTTGTCTACACCCTTGCTGTACCAAGTAGCAGCAGACTTGTAGGGCTTGCGTGCTCTGGTGCAGCAGGTCACTTCAAGAGACTGCTTGGCCCTGAAGAGGCAGCTAGGGTATTAACACTACCTGACCCAGAGGAAGGCTGGATGGAGCCTAGCCAAGTGGTCCCCTTGTGGGCAAACACTCCATTGCCTGTTTACCTGATGACAGTAATTTCTTTGAAAACAGAGTCTGGTTTCTCTACAAGTGAGATGCCCCATTGTCCCTGGTCATAGCAGGTACTGGAGACAGTTGGGTCCTTAACATGTTTTCTTGCCTGGGTCTTCCAGGTGCAGGTCTTTATAAATCACAGCTGGTGTGCATTCCCGTACCTGACAGCTACAGGATAGTTTGGGGGACTGCTGAAAGGTTTTAACATCTAAAAGTAACAGTTTATAAGGTGCCTATTTTTGTGGAAATAGTATTCTACATGAAGGTCAGCTGAGGTGGAGGTGAGAGTTTGAGCATAAAGCAGTGTCCCTGACAATCCATCTGAAAGGGATGGCCTGGTAGCACCTGTCCTATTTGCTTTGTACTTGGGAGCCTGGTGAGGAGTTAGAATCAGTGGCTCTGCCCTTCGGCCAGAGCCCTCGCTGTGGTCTTCACAGGCTGGAAGCATAGGGACCTCCAGGTGGGTGTGCAGGGTAGCAGCCCCCACTGCACAGGCACTGAGTTCCACCTTCAGTCACCTGTGCACACCTGTCCCCCTTGCAGAGTTGTGCCACCAGTTAGTTCCCACCAGAATGTAGGGTCTTAAGGCCTAGTGAGTGCAGTGCCAATGAACAAGTACATGTGCTCAGGAAAGGACTTGGGTGTAGGACCCATGGTTTAGGACCCTGTTACATGGCCCATTGTCTATATTTGTGTATAGTCTGGCCAGGCCCAGGAGTGGTGGCAGCATTACAGCATCATGCTGAAAAAGCTGCTTCTCTGGGCCCCTTCCCTCCCTTTATATCACAGGTGGCAAACACAAGGCCTGCAGGACGAATCTGGCTCTCCACCTTGTTTTATATGGCCCGGCACCTTGTTTCTACCCAGCAGCAGTGCCAAGCTCCTTGCCCCTGGTTAAGGAGTAGTTACATCTGTACAGTCTTCAAATTACATTCGGCCCTTCGAAGGCAACTATGAGGTGAAAATGAGGTTGACACCCCTGCTTTATATCCTATTTAGTAAGCAAGGTGTGCCCTTTCCACCAGGAAATGGGTCTGATCCTGCGTTCAGAGGAGCTTTGAAAGGTGCTAGGGCCCCAGCTTGATCTCCCAAATCTGCTTGATCCACTGAAATCCCTGACCTGATGGCTGAAGGGCTACTATCCCCTACAGTCTGGGAATGCTCTTGGTGGCAATTTCACAGATTTTTATGTCAACCAGGACTGGCGCAGTTTCCTTTAGGTGAGCCTGATACAGGAAGTGTTGTGGATTGGGTAGCTCTGCTCTCGTCCCACCAGGAAGGAGTGGGGCTGAAGAACACTCCTGAAGGCAGAAATGGAGGCCTGGAAGGTGGGTGGTGGTGACCAGTCCCAATCCCCAAATTCATGCTGGGTCCTGTCCCTGAGCAAATGAAGCCTGTGGGTTGTGACCAAGACCTTGCAGCTGGAGAACAAGAACAAACTCACTCTTGGTTCCTGCGAGGGGGCAGGGGCCTTCCCAGCACTGCCTGCGTGTGTGACAGCACTGCCAGTATGGGGTCCTTTGTGCACTGGGCATCCCCCAGCACCGGGGTTGCAGGACTCAAGGATGGGCTGGAATTTCCCCTTGAGCACAGGCAGAAATGTGAAGAGGAGAGCACAATCCTGATTCGGTGATGTACCTAATGGAAGGCAGAGGCCCCCTGCAGGCCTTGAGGGAGCCACAAAACAATAACACAAATGACCTTGGCTCTCACCTCCAGGAACTGAATTCTGCCACCAACCAGGACCTCCAATGTGAAGGCGTCTGAGAAGAGAACTCAGAATGCTGTGCCAGGAGCCTGCCTGCTGTTTTAGCTGCAACATTTGTGGTAATGTGTAGCGTAGAAAACTAGCCCGAGTACCCATATTGATTCCTCATCCCTTTCTACAGCTGGGTAGTCTTCCATGAGCCAGTGTGCTCTTTAGCCATCTCCTCTAGGCACCTTTGGCTGGGGTCCAACGCATATTAAAAGGATTATATACCACAAACAAGTGAGATTTATAACTGGAATACAAAGAAGTTTCAACACATGAAAATTAATTGACACATCACAGAGAATGAAGGGGAAAGAACCACATCATCATCTCAATTGATACAGAAAAAGCGTCTGACAAAATTTAACACTTTTTCACGATAAAAACACTCAACAAACTAGGAATAGAAGTAACTGCCTCCAAAAATAAAGTCCATGTGTGAAAAACTCACAGCTAAAATCTTAATAGTGAAAGACTAAAACTTTCCTCTAAAATTAGGAACAAAGTGCCCTGGCTGGTGTGGCTCGGCGGATACCAGCGGATGTTTCTCTCCCTCTCTTTCCCCTTCTCGTCCCCTCTCTAAAAACAAATAAAATATTTTTAAAAATAAATAAATAAAATTAGGAACACAGTAAGAATGCTTACTTTCACCTTATCTATTCACCATAATACTGGAAGTTAGCCAGAGCCAGTGTGCAAGAAAAAGAAATAAAAGACCAGATTTGAAAAAAAAGGAAAATTATCTCTGTTTGCAAACAACATGATCTCATAGGTAGAAAAGCCTAAAGATTCCAATAAGAAAAAGTTAGAACTAATAAACATTCAGCAAAGTGGCTAGATACAAAATTAACATGCAAAAATCAGTTTTATGTCTATATATCAACAGTGAACAATTCAAAAAGGAAATTAAGAAAACAATTCCATTTATATTAGCATATAAAAGAATAAAATACATAGAAGTAAGTTAAACCAAGGTGGCAAAAGATTTGTACACCAGAAACTTCAAATCGTCACTGAAAGAATTAAGGCACAAATAAGTGGGGAGATACCTCGTATTTGTGGACTGGAAGACTTAATATTGTAAGATGACAATATGACACAAAGTAATCTACAGATGCCATGCAATCTCCATCAAAATCCCAATGATGATTTTTGAAGAAATAGAAAACCTTATTTTAAAATCCATATGGAATGATCTCACCTTTAAGTGGAACCTAATCTACAAAACAAACAAACAAGCAAAATACAACCAGAGACATTGAAATTCAGAACAAATTGACAGTAACCAGAGGGAAGACGGAAGGGGAAAATGGGGGGAAAAGGTGAAGGGTTTTCAGGAACAACTATAAAGGACCCATGTTCAGGTCCCCAGTAGGGGGCGCATGGGAGGTAACCACACATTGATGTTTCCCTCTTTTTCTCCTTCCCTCCCCCATCTGTAAAAATAAATAAATAAATAAATAAATAATATTTAAAAAAAAAAGGACCCATGGACAAAACCAAGGGGGGATGGAATCAGGGGAGGGAGGTGGGGATGGCTAGGGTAGCGGGTAGAGGTGGGTGGAAAAGGCAGAAAACAGTACTTGAACAACAATAAAATTAAAAAAATATATATCACAAGCAGAAAACCAGGAAGTTAAAAAAGAAAGAAAGAAGAGAAAAACACTGGAGTGCTGGGAGAGAACGAATAGGAAGGGGGAGATACTAGAGTCAGGGAATATAGTTAGGAAGCTGATTTGGTAGTCCAGACCAGAGGTGGTAGCGCCTTGGCCCACGCGGACAGCCAGGCATGTGGTGGGACGTGGTCAGGTTCCAGATTCATTTTGGAGGTAGAAGTAGTGGGATTTGTTGACCTACTGAATCTGGGGACTAGGCAAGAGAAGAGTCAAAGGTGACTACAGGGGTTTTGGCCTATGTGAATACATAAATGATGGTGCCATTAACTAAGGGCTCCTGGAACACTGGCCCCAGAGGTGGATGAGGTTGGGCAGGGTGGAGGTTCGCTCTGGGATGCGCACTGAGTACCTGAAACAGTTTGGCCAGACTTGCTGAGGAGTGGCGGGGTGGGCTTGCACATGACAGGGAAGGGTAAGATTCGAGCTTTGGAATCATGTAATTTTTTTCAGCTTTATTGAAGTATAATGGACAAAAAAATTATAAGATATTTAAAAATAAATAAAATAAAATAAAATTCATATGGAGAGCCTGGCAAGGCTCTTTATTTACATATTTATTCAATCTTTCACCAGTACTGTGTAAGTAATGATAAGCAGTGACATTTGCCTATTTTTATTTGTTTAATTTTAAAAATTTTTTATTGTTGTTCAGTTGCAGTTCTCCCCATTTCCCCCCATTGCTCTCTCCTGCCCTGCCCAGCCCCCCGTGTTTTTACTCACCTCTATATATACTGGTACATAGAATAGTTATTTGGCATCTAGGAGGAGGCACTGGATAAATAGTTGTTAAAAGAATACTTGAAGATAATACTAGAGGAACAACTAAAGAGCAAGCTAGAGAGAAGGTTTTTACCTTTGGGGAACTGAGACTGGGGTGGTTAAGACTGGGCCAGGAATAGCTGTTTTTCCCCATATATCATTGGCCTCAAAAAACTCAAATATTTTGTCAAAGTTTAAAGAAATTATTACTACCTCAAAACAACAGAAAAATGTTTTAGAACTTATGATGGAGAAAAAATGTGAACCCTGAAAACACTACATAAGGGATGCAATTAAAACTGTACTCACAAGTAAATGAATTCCTTAAATATTTTCATTCTTCAACAGGAATAAATAAAAAGAAACAAATAGAACATCCATCTGAAGGAACTGAAAGAAAATAACAATGAACATATAAAAAGAGATAGAAATAAAGATAAAAGCAGAAAGTAATCAATTATGAATGAATAGCGATAAATTTGAGTTCTTTGGGGGGAAAACAGTGAAATATTAAAATGTCTAGAAAGCATAATCAAGAGAAACAAGGAGCCCTTACCTGGCTCTGTAGGTTGGGTGTTGTCCTGCAAAACAAAAGGTTGCTGGTTTGTTCCCAGTCAGGGCACATGCCTGGGTTGTAGGTTCAGTCCAGGTCGGGAGCATACAAGAGGCAGCCGATTGATGTTTCTCCCTCACGTTGACATTTCTCTCCCTCTCTTTCTCTCTCCCTTCCCTTCTCTCTAAAAATAAATATTTTTTTAAAAAGAAAAGAAAAACAAAGAATAATCCAAATAAATCAAGTCAACGATCAAACCAACAATCCCTAAAAAGGATCTAACCACACATACAAGTGTGATAGTCAAATGTTTCTAAAATGTGAAAGCCTGATGGAAATGAATGATTCTCTAGAAATTAAAGTTATCTTGAGAAGAAACAAGAAAACCTGACCAGGCTGATGATCTTACAAGAAAATTAAAAACTGTCAGAGAATATATTTAGAAGAGAGGCCCAGTCCAGATGGATTTTTGGAAAGTCCTTTCATTTCTGTCACTAAATAGTTATGTAAATACATAAAAATTTATCATGGTTTTGTGACATATTTTTTAAACCTTTAAATGTTTGATCCACTCGGAGTGTGTTCCAATTTAAGGAATAACATGAAAATACCTGTTTGCTGATTTGGTTTTCCCATGATTCTGGTTTCCTCACTTCCTTGTGAGTGTTACTCAGGCACCAGCCCACATACTGCTGACATTTATGAGTGGAAGTTATGTGAGCCAGCCCTAACCCATTTCACAAATGGTCCACAAGGGTCTTGACTGTGACACACTGAAATGGAATTTAAGACTTCAGACTACTATTTTAACACTCTCTCCACACTCCCAAATCTTGCCTATTAATTTAAATATTAGAGAAAAAGCATTATTAATGTTTAAGAACATCAAATTCAAAACACATAGATTCTCTATCCCCAAGAATTGAAAGATATTTATACTCTAAATAATGTTCATGGCAGCATTATTAATGATAGCCAAATAATGGAAACCCAAGTATCCACTGATGGATGAATGGATAAACAAAATGTGATATACACATATAGTGGAATATTTTTCAGCCTTAAAAGGAAGGACATTCTAACATGTGCTACAATATGGATGAAACTTGAGGACAGTATGCTAAGTGAAATAAGCCACACAAAAGGACATATATTGTATGATTCCATCTACTTGCAGTAGTCAGTCAAAATCATAAGGGACAGAGAATATAATGGTTACTAAGGTTTGGGGAGAGAGGGGAAGGCAGTTGGGGCGTTGTTTTTTTAAATATATTTTATTGATTATGCTATTACAGTTGTCCCATTTCTCCCCCATCAGTCCCCTCCACCCTGCACACCCCCTCCCACCCACATTCCCCCCCTTTAGTTCATGTCCATGTGTCATAAGTTCTCTAGCTTCTACATTTCCCACACTATTCTTGCCCTCCCCCTATTTTCTACCCACCATCTATGCTACTTGTTCTCTGTACCTTTTCCCCTCTCTCCTCCTCCCACTCCCCTGTTGCTAACCCTTCATGTGATCTCCATTTCTGTGGTTCTGTTTCTGTTCTAGTGTTTGCTTAGTTTTTTTGTTTTTTTTTTTTTAGGTGTGGTTGTTAATAACTGTGAGTTTGCTGTCTTTTTACTGTACATGTTTTTTATTTTCTTTTTCTTAGATAAGTCCCTTTAACATTTCATGTAATAATAGCTTGGTGATGATGAACTCCTTGAATTTGACCTTATCTGAGAAGCACTTTATCTGCCCTTCCATTCTAAATGACAGCTTTGCTGGATAGAGCAATCTTGCATGTAGGTCCTTGCCTTTCATGACTTGGAATACTTCTTTCCAGCCCCTTCTTGCCTGGAAGGTCTCTTTTGAGAAATCAGCTGACAGTCTGATGGGAACTCCTTTGTGGGTAACTGCCTCCTTAACTCTTGCTGCTTCTAGTATTCTCTCCTTCATTTTAATCTTGGCTAATGTAATTATGATGTGGCTTGGTGTGTTCCTCCTTGGGTCCAACTTCTTTGGGACTCTCTTAGCTTCCTGGACTTCCTGGAAGTTGTTTTCCTTTGCCAGATTAGGGAAGTTCCCCTTTATTATTTGTTCAGATAACTTTTCCACTTGTTGCTCTTGCTCTTCCCCTTCTGGTACCCCTATAATTTGGATGCTGGAACGCTGAAAGATGTCCTGGAGGTTCCTAAGCCTCTCCTTATTTTTTTGAATTCTTGTTTCTTCTTTGTTTTCTGTTTGGTTGTTTGTTTCTTCCTTCTGGTCCACTCCATTGATTTGAGTCCCAGTTTTCCTCCCATCTCTATTGGTTCCCCATGCGTCTTCCTTCATTTCATGTATTGTAGCCTGCATTTTTTCATCTAATTTGTGAACAAAATCAACCAATTCTGTGAGCATCCCGATCACCAGTGCTTTGAACTTTGAACTGTGCATCTGATAGGTTGGCTATCTCTTCGTGGCTTAGAGGAATTGGCTCTGGAGCTTTCATTTGTTCTCTGGTTTGAGCCATTTTTTGGTGGTCTTCCTCTTCTTTGTCTTCCTCTTCCTCTTCTTCTTCTTCTTGATCTGGTCGTGGCTGTTATGTAGTGAGGGGCGGAGCCTTAGGTGTTTCCCAGGGTGGGGCAGCCAAGTCACTAAGCTGTGACACTGTAAATGGGGGCAGGGTCTGAGAGGGAACAATAGTGCCTGCTCAGCTCTCTCCTGGATTGCAGTCCCCTCCGCTGCTTCCCCCTCGCCTGGACCATCCGCACCCACATGTGGGACCACCTGGTCAGCCAGCCGCCAGGCACTGGGTCTGCACCGTTGCCACCCCACGCCTGGGGTCCACCAGCCGCTGCCCCTGTGTCTGGGGTCTGCCAGCCGCTGCTGCCTGGGTGCCCAGGTCAGCACCTCCACCCTTTCCTGCCTCAACTCCGCCCCTCCCACCAGTCTGGAAGAATGGTTGCTGGACTTCCGCACAGTTCAATTCTCTATCAGTTCCGATTGTTTTCTTGTTTCTAAATATTCGTTGTCCTTAATTTTGGTTGTGAGAGGAGGCACAGTGTGTCCACCCACGCCTCCATTTTGGCCGGAAGTTCTCCTGGCGTTGTTTTTTAATGGGTATAGAGTTTTAGTTTTACTAGATGAAAAGAGTTTATGTGAATGCACTTAATAACACTACTAAACTGTACAGTAAAAATAGTCAAATATGGAAAAATTTATACTATATTTTGTCACAATTGAAAAAACAGCGGGAGCATAACCTGAATTACTAACAGGTTACTCCACACAGACCAATGTCCCCACTCCAAAGCTGCACCCTCCCCACACCACTCCCACCAGGGAGTTCACACAGCCGCAGTTGCCCACCCCAACAGCCTCCCACAGGCCCTCGAGGGGACAGGGGTGCCCAGAAGTTGGCTCCAAACCTTGGAGGAAAGGCCTGTCTGTGCCCAAGTCTCACCCTCCAATTTGCTTTAACTTGGCTCCTTAATGACCAATGACCAGCGAGTCTCAGAATTCTATCTCCGCCGCTGGCACCCCTTTAACACAATCTAAGTGTACAATTTAATGTCTTTGTAGCAAATTTAAGAGTTGTGCAGCCCTCTCACTACAATCCAGCTTAAGAACATTTTCATCAATCACTTAATCTTTCTTAGCCCAGGGATCCTCATCTATAAATGGAGATAACATGAGCCTATCCATAGGCCACCAACAAATTTTGCCTGTTCTACTATTTTACTTGCTTACGAGGACCTGTTTTTAGATTTCTATCATATCCTACTCGCAGCCACGTCCTAGCCTACACGATAACTGCAAGTGCAGAGCTTCCACTCGGGGAAGGGAGGTGGGGCCGCACAGGAGAGAGCTCCCCACACTGGTTCTGACCACAGCACTGACCCAAACCCAACCACCTGCGATCCCGGAATCGGGCCTCTCCAGGCGCCCTGGCTGCGTCCCGCGGCGCGGCTCCGGGCTGAATTGGTGATGCCTGGGAGTTGCAGGCGCCTGCGCAGTGGGGAAGGCTGCGCTCTCCGGGTGAGGGTGAGGGAGGTAATTCCGAGAGGGCCGCAGCGGGCTTCCGGCTGTTCTACCCCGACCGTCGCGCTATGGCGGAGGAGGAGCTGGAGGGTCTGCGGAAGCAAAGGCTGGCCGAGCTGCAGGCGAAGCAAGGGGTGAGCGCGCCCGCCGCCGGCCCTGCCCATCCTCCTGCGGGGCGCCGCCCTCGCCCGAGGTGGAGGGCGCAGCCGCCGGCGGAGGCTCTAGGCGGCGCCGCCGCGAGTTTAGGGCCCGCTGGCGGGGAACCCCGCCGCAGACTCGGTGTCTGTCCTGGGCCTTTCTCCTTGTTGAGTCGCGTGGGGTTTCGGGCAGCGTGCCGACCACGTGCTGTCCCGGGTGGGTCCGGCTCCAGTCCTCTCTTGGGCAGGGTTCGACTCGCCCCAGAGGTCGCGCCCGGGCTAGCGTCGGTCCAAAGCAGAACGTTTAGCGTGTTTTGACTACTGGTTCCAGCGGAATTGTTTTGTAGAATTCTGACTGCAGTAGTAGACCAACATTTGTTTGGGGTCTGCTGCGAGAGGTACAGTGGGGCGCATCCAATCCAGAGTGACAGCCCCGGGGAGGAGCCGGACGCTAAACACGAGTCCCATAGATAGAACTCAAGTAATGACTGTATTGTCAAGAGAGGGAGAGGACTGTGGAAGGGATAGAACGCAGTCGTCTCCAAGGAAGCGCATTGGAATCAGCAGCGTCCCCAATACCCAGCGCATTTTTTAACCCCAGAAATTATTCTTGTCTCCTCAAATACATTTTCATTGTACAGGGATTCCCCTCCCTAATGGTTGTTTGTGTTCTAAAACATTCCATTAGATTGTGACTTTAGAATGCTATCAAAGCATTTTAATAAGTGGAAACCATCCCATTGCCTTCTGGAAGGCCCAGCTTTTTTTCTTTTCTTTTCTTTTCTTTTTATTGTTGTTCAAGGATAATTGTCTTCATTCCCCCATCACCACCACCACTTGGAAGACCCAGCTTTTAATTATGTGGCAATAATTTGATCTCTATCACTGCAGGACCCTATTAGGTATCTGAAACAAAATACTTTGTTTTATCGCCTGTGAAATTAATTACTTGACTAAGACAAAATTATTTTTTCAGGATCCTGGCGATGCAGCACAACAGGAGGCAAAGCACAGGTATAGGCTGGAGCTCTGAAGGGTTGTTTCACCAAATGTTTTTTAACTGGCTATTTTAATAGTATGTTAATCTAAGTTTTTCCTGGAATAGTGATTTTTCATAAATCACCAGGGTATCTCATTAATTTGTTAAATTAATATGTGTAAAATCTCACAGCACTTACAACCTTGTTAAATATAATTACTGGTTTGTTTCCCTGCTAAACTATGATTGTCTTAAAATGAACATGATACTAGGACTACCTCCTAGGGATGTTGTGAGGGTTACATGGGTCCAGTACCTCAAATTTAGTAAATGCTAGGTAAATATTAACTGTTATACTATTCTTATTTTATCCTAGCACATGGCAGAATATCTTGCCCTTGGCAGGTTTATTGAATGAATAGTTAGTTATCCCATTATGCTACCTTTTTATTTCTGTGATAAAAGAATACATAACAAATTTACTATAGCAACCATTTGTAAGTATACAGTTCTGTCATGTTAACTATATTCTCATTATTGTGCAACAGATCTCTAGAACTTTTTCATCTTGCAAAATTGAAACTATGCTTACTGACCGACTCCTCATTTTTCCCTGCCTCCCTCACACTGCCTTTCAACTCAGTCAATATTTACTGAGCACCTGCTGTAGGTCAGGCACCATGCTGGGTCCATAGGAATAGGCAAGTCAGAGAAGGTTCCTGCTCATACAGGGCTTGTATTAGTGGGGTAAGATAGTAAACACCTGGGATAGTGCTAAGAAGGAAGTGAAACTACATGGATGTCATTGATTCTGAGGTGTGTCTTTGTTCATGTTTCAACATAACTGAAATTGGGTGGGTTTCACGATCAGTCACTGTTGTCCTGGGTTCTTTCAGAGAGGGTTTACTTTTGCTTCTGCTGTCACTTGGGTACAGTTCTAATCTGAGACATCTTAAAATTAAGTTTGATGCTTGAGGTTCCCACTCCTTCCCTCCACCCTGGTGGCGTGGATTCAGACAGTAAATTTGCATGACTAAAGCTTGAAGTTGAAATTCTCAAAGGAACTTTTTTCCTCCTCTCAGAGACAGGTTTGATGCATGCACCCTTATTTGCTGTCCCTTTTTGCATGGCAAGTTGATTTCCTATTTACTTTGTTGTGGCCGTTGGTCTTTGATGCCCCAGCTTTGAGTGTGGGGTCTCCTATTAGCCTCCTCATCTAGGCTCTTTTTTTGTTCTTAGAAGTACACAGCACCATGGTCCATCTTACAGTCAACAGCATCTTAGATTCACTGAAATGGAGTAACAGTTGTTTATGGCAGGGTTGAACTGAAATACTCAGGTGCAGTAAAGAAATGGCCCATGGAAGTGGACTTCAAATTGTGTTCCATGAACCCTAGGGCTCCTTTGATGGGGGGTGATAGTGGGCATAGGCAGCCCCAGTTCCCCCTCAGTTCAGCCAAAGAATTTCTGCTTTTGTCTGTGTTAAGTTCCTTGAAGGACTTCACTGAAGAAATTGCTGCTACTTAAAAAAAGTTTGAAACCACTGTGCTAGGAACATGAACTAGTTCCTACTTGGACAGGTGGGAAGGTGCAAAGATAGTTGCAGAGGTATAATTTCACTCCCCCTTCCTACCCCAATTTTTTAGAACTGTCTTGAAACAATGGGATTTGGTTCTAGCTTTGCCACAATTACCTGTGTCCCCTTACAATTTCCCTAGGTCTCAGTTTCTTCATCTGAAATTACATGGATTAATCAGTCTTTTAATCTCACTACAAATTTTTAGCACCTCTCACACAGTAGATACTTAGTAAATGTTGGTAATGGTGGTTGAACCAAAACTCCTATGTAAGTTATAAAAATGTAAATTTGGCCCTGGCTGGTGTAGCTCAGTGGATTGAGCGCGGGCCTGCGAACCAGAGGATCGCGGTTCGATTCCCAGTCAGGGCACATGCCTGGGTTGCAGGCCAGTTCCCAGCAGGGGACACACGGGAGACAACCCTACATTGATATTTCTCTCCCTCTCCCTTTCTCCTACCCTTCCCCTCTAAAGATAAATAAATAAAAATCTTAAAAATATATATATAAACAATGTAAATTTGTACCTTTCAACCTTGTAGGTTTATACCCACACATATAAAGCTGGCTTTTGAGAGCAAGAGTGGACTCTTACTTATTTTTGAAATTTAATCTTTATTGCATCTTTTCCATTACCGTTTAGTCCCCTTATATCTCCCTCCCGGCAGCAATCACCACACTGTTGTCCATGCCCATGAGTCCTTTCCCCTTGATCCCTCCACCCCCTCACCTCCTCTGTCCACTAGCTGTCATCCGCTCTCCAACTGTGAGTCTGTGAGTGGACTCCTCTACTGTCATGAGAGCTGCTGCCATCCATACAGCACCTACTGTAGCTCAGTCTCTGCACCAGCCTTCCATCTTGGGAAACGTATTGAGTTGCATTTTTGTGTGTTTAATAGGAATGCTGACAGCTTAGTCCTAATTTTGCTTGACCTGTTCTTGTTGTAGAGAAGCAGAAATGAGAAACAGTATCTTAGCCCAAGTTCTGGATCAGTCAGCCCGGGCCCGGTGTAAGCATCTTCGGTTTTCTTTATTTCCATAAAATTGGCTTGGGTTAGTTGAATGGTGAGGTATGAAATTATTGCTGCCTCTAGATGAAATATTTATTTAACTTAAAAACACTTAAAATACAGATACTTATAAGAAGTGTGAAGTTTATAAACCTAAAGAAATGGACTTAAATTATTAAATGAATCGGCTTGGTCTACCAAGGAGATGATTCCCCCAGTGCTCATTAGGTAAAATTTACAGTCAACAACTGTTAAGTCAGTTACAAAATGTTGGTAGTGGTTGACGTCAGTGATAGGAAAATGAGGGGTTTGTTGTATTTGTTTTAGTTGATAATTTTTCATAATTAAAAACCAAAGAAAGTCATGTATCTGTTTTAGTTATAATTTTAGTAATAAAAACCAAGAAGAAAACCATGCAGAAAAAAATTAAATGAACCAGTTGGAATGGACTAGTATCTTCTGTATTGTAACTTGAGGCCCACCTTAGAAGAGGTGGCCTTAGATGGATATTTATTTTATATGTAGTCATATATAACTTATTTTCCAGAGAACAGTCATTTTGGGTTGGCCAAAAAGTTCATTTGTTTTTCCATAAGATGGCTCCTAGTGGCACTTAGTTGTCTTTAACTTCATTCCAATTAATTGTATTAGATTGTATTGTGACAGCTGTCATATCAGTATGCATTTTTAAAAAAACTTACCAAGCCCTGGCTGGTGTGGCTCGGTGGGTTGAGCATTGGCCTGCTAACCAAAAGGTCGCCGGTTCAATTCCCAGTCAGGGCACATGCCTGGGTTTTGGGCCAGGTCCTCAGTTGGGGATGTGTGAGAGGTGACCAGTCACTGTTCTCTCCTCTTTTCCCTGTCTTTCCCTCTCTTTAAAAATAAATTTTAAAAATCTTAAAAAAAAAATAAAAATAAAAAAATCAAAATTGGTCAATTTTTGTGTAGTTATTATAATATTGAAGGTAGAAGAAAATATGCAACATTTTCAGCATATTATGTTTTATTATTTCAAGAAAGGTAAAAACACAAAAAAAGATTTTTGCAGTTTATGGAGAAGGTTCTGTGACTGATCGAACTTGTTAAAAGTGGTTTATGAAGTTTCGTGCTGGAGAATTCTAGCTGGATAATGCTCCATGGTCAGGTAGACCAGTTGAAGTTGATAACTATTAAGTTAAGACATTAATTGAGAACAATGAATGTTATACCATGTGGGAGATAGCCAACATACTCAAAATATCCAAATCAATAAAGTTATTGGTAAAAATAAAAAAATGTGTTTTATTTTAGGGCAAAAACTAAATGGACTTTCTGGTCAACCCAATATATATTTTTAAAAAGAAAGCATGGGGCTTAGACTCTTGAGGACCCAAATTTAATCTTGGCTCTACCACTACTTCTCTGTGGCCTTGACTGAGATTGACATGGTTGAACATTAGTTTCCTCATTTTGTTTAATGCTCACCCAAGGATATGTTTATTGATTTAAGAGAGAGAGAGGGAGAAAGAGAGACCGAGGATCAAACCCACAATCTAAGTATGTTCCCAGACCAGGAATTGAACCCTCAGTCTTTTGGTGTACAGGATGATGCTCCAACCAATTGAGCCATTTGGCTAGGGCAGTTTCCTCAGTTTCCTCATTTTCCTCATTTTCCTCATTTTTAAGAGGGTAACAGTACCTTCTGCCATTCCTACCTTGGTAGTCTGAAGACATAAATAAGTCTGTGAAGTGCTTTGGGAGTGTTGTTGCTTAATTTTAAGTTATAAATGCATTTAGTTTTGACATCTTTTTGTATTTTTTTCTTTTTAGTAAGTAACTTAGCACTTGTAAAGCCTGAAAAAACTAAAGGAGTAGAGAATTACCTTATACAGATGGCAAGATATGGACAGCTAAGTGGGAAGGTAAGCTTGAGTTAGTTTTACCTGTTGTTACCTACTTTATGAAAACATGTCTTCAAAAAGTCAGTTTTGCCATGGCTGGGTAGCTCAGTTGGTTAGAGCTTCGTCCCAGTACACCAGTGTTGGGGGTTTGATCCCCAGTCAGGGCACATACAAGAATCAACCAATGGGACTTCAGGCCAAGATAGAGGCATAGGTAGACACACTGTGCCACCTTGCACAAGCAAAATAAGGACAACAAAAATTTAGAAACAAAATAACAATCAGTACTGACAGAAAATTGAACTGTATGGAAGTCCGGCAACCAATGAGTTAAAGTAGACACATTCATCCAGACCGGTAGGAGGGGCGGAGTCGGGGAGCTGGGACAGAGAGGGCTCTCAGCAGGGCAGCTGGCAACCTCAGGCACGCAAGGTGGCAGCGGGTGGACCCAGGGAGGTGGTAGATTGTGGACAGGCTTGGCGTGCAAGGTGGCTTGTGGAACTGGGTGGTCCCACATTCGAACACAGATAAACCAGGTGAAACTGGGGAGCGAGACAGACCACACAACCCAGGGCCCCAGCAGGGGGAAATGAAGCCTCAAAACACTGATTGACAACACCTGTGGGGGTTGAGGCGGCAGCAGAGAAACTCCCAGCCTCACAGGAGAGTTCATTGGAGAGACCCACAGGGTGCTAGAATGTATACAAATCCACCCACACGGGAATCAGCACCAGAAGGGCCCAGTGTGCTTGGGGAAAGCAGCAGAAGAGACTGAAATCCAATAGAGAGCTGAGCAAGCACCATTGTTCCCTCTTGGACCCCGCCCCCACATACAGCTTCACAACCCAGCAACTGGGTTGCCCTGCCCTGGTGAACACCTAAGGCTCCCCGCTCACTACATAACAGGTGCATCAAGACAAAAGAAAAAATTACCCAAATGAAAGAACAGATCAAAGCTCCAGAAAAAATACAACTAAGTGACGAAGAGATAGCCAACCTGTCAGGTGCACAGTTCAAAGCTCTGGTGATCAGGATGCTCACAGAATTGGTTGAATTTGGTTGCAAATTAGATGAAAAATTGAAAGCTATGGTAAGTGAAATAAAGGAAAATGTGCAGGAAACCAATAGTGATGGGAGGGAAACTGGGATTCATATGAATGGAGTGGACCAGAGGAAGAAAGAAACATCCAATCAGAAAATAATGAAGAAACAAGAATTCAAAAAAATGAGGAGAGGCTTAGGAACCTCCAGGACATCTTTCAATGTCCCAACATCCGAATTATAGGGATACCAGAAGGGGAAGAGCAACAAGTGGAAAACTTATTTGAATAATAAAGGAGAACTTCCCCAATCTGGCAAAGGAAATCGACTTCCAGGAAGTCCAGGAAGCTAAGAGAGTCCCAAAGAAGTTGGACCCGAGGGGGAACACACCAAGGCACATCATAATTACATTAGCCAAGATTCGAATGAAGGAGAGAATTCTAGAAGCAGCAAGGGATAAGGGGACAGTCACATGCAAAGGAGTTCCCATCAGACTGTCAGCTGATTTCTCAAAAGAGACCTTCCAGGCAAGAAGGGGCTGGAAGGAAGTATTCCAAGTCATGAAAGGCAAGGACCTCCATCCAAGATTGCTCTATCCAGCAAAGCTTTCATTTAGAATGGAAGGGCAGATAAAGTGCTTCTCAGATAAGGTCAAATTCAAGGAGTTCATCATCACCAAGCCCTTATATATGAAATGTTAAAGGGACTTATCTAAGAAAAAGAAGATAAACATGTACAGTAAAAAGACAGCAAACTCACAGTTATTAACAACCACATCTAAAACAAGCAAACAGCTAGAACAGAAACAGAACCACAGAAATGGAGATCATATGGAGGGTTAGCAACGGGAGCAGTAGGAGGAGAGGAGGGAAAGGTACAGAGAATAAGTAGCATAAATGGTGGGTAGAAAATAGACAGGGGGAGGGCAAGAATAGTGTGGGAAATGTAGAAGCTAAAGAACTTATGACACATGGACATGAACTAAAGGGGGGAATGTGAGTGGGAGGGGGTGTGCAGGGTGGAGGTGAGTGAACAGGGGAAAATGGGACAACTGTAATAGCATAATCAAAATATATTAAAAAAAATAAAATAGCAAGAATGAAAAAGAATCAACCAATGCATGCATAAATAAGTGGAACAACAAATCAATGTTTCTGTCTCCCTTTCTCTCTCAAAAAAAAAAAAAAAGTCAGTTTCATCTTCTGGTTACAGAAATCTTGTTGGCTATTTCAAGGAAGCAATTTTAAAGGCGATAATAATTGTACTGACCATAAATAACTGCCTTTCAGAAAAATCCTCTGCTGCTTTTCTTTCCTGACTTTGTTGTGGAACCTCGTTGGTGTCTGTGACTAACCAGGGTTTCTCAACAATACATATTAAAAAGCTACCAACATAGGTAGTCCTTAAGCTTTTTTTGCAGCTGAGGGGGTGCTAAAATTCCTGGTTATGTGTGTTGCTGTAATGCCATGATGGGTATATTTTTGCAAAACTGTCCCTAAAGATGCACATGCACCTCACCTGCACCGGGAAGCCCTCTGCTGCCACTACACCCTGCAAGTCTCACTCCTGCCCTGAACCCCTTACACTAAAATGATGTGTGGAAGACTCAGTGACTGGTTCATCTGTTTTTGAGTGACTATCTCCTGCATTTAACCTTTCGGGGTCTCAAGGGAAGAGGTGGTGTGTCTCTCTCACTGACACAACAGAGTGGTGTAGGTGGTTGTCTTCGTTTGTTAGTGGTGGTAAAGGCGTTCTTAAATACCTGTGAACTTTGGATTTTTCTGGATACTTTCCCCCTCTCAGATGACTAGCAGAGCAGTTCTCTTTGGAACTTAAACTAACAGGTATACCTTGGAGATACTGCAAGTCTGGTTCCAGACTGCCGCAGTAAAGCCAGTCATAATCTTTTTTTGCTGGAGGGTCTTGCCTTCACTTTGTAAAATATGCAACACCCGTGAAGTGCAATAAAGCAAAGCATATAAAACAAGGTATGCCTGCAGTTATAACGGGCAGTTTATTAATTTTTTTGGTAAGACTTTATTTACTTTTTAGAAGAGAAGGGAGGGAGAAAGAGGGAGACAAACATCAATGTGTGAGAGAAACAATCAGTCAGTTGCCTCTCACACGCCCCCAGCCGGGGACCTGGCCTGCAGTCCAGGCATGTGCCCTGACCAGGAATCAAACTGTTGACTCTTTGGTTCACAGGTGAGCACTCAACTCACTGACCCACACCAGCCAGGGTAGTTATAACTAGTAGTTCCAATCTCTTGTCCAGCCTCTTCTTCCCTCTTGACCTCTACCTCCACACCCTGGAAAGACTAAAATGATTCAATCTGCTGAGTCAATTCTTTGCTTAAAAGTACTGTTTTTCTTTCTGGTTATCCTAGGTAACAGAACAAGGTTTAATAGAAATCCTTGAAAAAGTAAGCCAACAAACAGAAAAGAAAACCACAGTTAAAGTAAGTTTCCCCAAATGCACATGGCAAAAGAGAAAAATTGATATTTGAAATGTTGTGTTCAGTGTACATATACTGTGTGACAACATGTTTCGGCCCATAGACATTCCCATTGTGTAACATGTGGAAGTTTGGGGAGCAAGGCTGCATATATTGAGTGGTCTAATCTTTAAGGCTTTTCTATCATTATTCCCTCTCCCCTTAGATCTAAAACACGAAGTTGTTTTAAAGACAGACAAAAATGTCTTGTTGTAGTAGGTGGCATTATCACTTCTGAGAAAATCTGGGTTGTGATTTTTTGAACACATAGTAACACTTGTTTAATTCCCACCCTCCCCACCAGTTCAACAGGAGAAAAGTGATGGACTCCGATGAAGATGACGACTATTGAATTTAGGGTGCGTAGGCACTGGAACTTCATGGGACAGTTGCAGGACAGATAATGCTTGGCAGAAGCTAAGATCTGATTGAATATTTACCTTGTTTACTGTTTATATACCTTTAGAAAAATAAACTTGATATGTAAAATAAAACAGTTTGGGCAAAACTATTTTAGTACTGTAGCTGAATTAACAGAAGATCTGTATTTTGCATTTTCCCCCTTTCCTACCCAAAACTTTTAAACATGTAGCAGCCTGAATATATCCTTTGTAATTGTGACATTAATGTTAGGTAGCAAAATGGCTATAGCAGAAACAGAAATTGCTTGAGTAGTCTTCAGTAAGAAGACAGTAGCATTTAGTAACATCATGGGAGTTAAAACCCATGAATTAAGCAGAATCAACTTTAATATTTCCAAGACATAGATTCTAAAAGCAGGTGAGCTATTTTTCTTCCTGCAAATAGTACTTACCTTTAATGTAAGAATATTCTTAGCTTTGGTTTCATTTATAGTCTGCTTTTCAAAGGCCTTGAGGTGTATTATATTATCTAACAAATATTACCTTTATCCAAAAAACCTCTATAAGTAGAGTGATACTTCCATTGAAAAGAATTCTCAAAATAGGACATACTGGTAAAATACTTCAACAATAATAAACATGTTTGTAAGAGAACTGACACTTCTGATGATTAAAATCTAGCTGATGGTTTAACAACAGTTAAACATTTTGGTAGAAATGTTCTCGGTTCTTCAATAAAGTTGCAGGTAATTTAAAGCAAATGTCATATTTTATATTGTGCTTCACTCCCCTTTGCTCATAAATTTAATTCGTAAATTTAACTCTGAAGTGGGCTGTTCAATATAACCTTTTATTTTTTTTTATTTATTTTTTTTTAGATTTTTTTTAAGTACTTTTTTTTTTTCCCCCTTTTAGATTTTATTTATTTATCTTTAGAGGGGAAGGGAAGGAGAGAGGGAGAGAAACATCAATGTGCGGTTGCCTCTTGTATGTCCCCTGCCGGGAACTGGCCTGGCAACCCAGGCATGTGCCCGGACTGGGAATCGAACCATGATCCTTCGGTTCGCAGGCCCGCGCTCAATCCACTGAGCTACACCAGCCAGGGCCAATATAACCTTTTAGATGTCTTAGTTCTGTGAGACCCAGCCCGAGAGGAAGTTAGAATGTTTAATGTGATGACTAGAATCAACTGCAGAAAAGTGATGGGAAATGTGGTTTACAGTTCCAATCTCTGCTTTAGCTAGCATACTGCTGACGTATGTTTAAACTACTGTACGTTTGAGAGTTTACTCTATTAGAATATTGAGCCCTGGCTGGTGTAGCTCAGTGGATTGAGCTCGGGCCTGCGAACCAAACGACCCAGGTTCGATTCCCAGCCAGGGCACATGCCTGGGTTGCAGGCCAGTTCCCAGCAGGGGACACATGAGAGGCAACCATACATTGATATTTCTCTCCCTCTCTCTTTCCTACCCTTCTCCTCTAAAAATAAATAAATAAATAAATAAATAAAAAATAAATAAATAAAAAAAGCACCATCTCTTAAAAAAAAAAAAAAAGAATATTGAAATTTGTAACTATAGTCAACAAAGAAAGTCAGTGTTGAAATTAAGTGACTAGCATTTCTTTTTAATTTTTAAAAAGATTTTATTTATTTACTTTGTTAGAGAGGGGAAGGGAATGAGAAAGGGAGAGAAACGTCAATGTGTGAGGTTACCTCTTGCATGCCCCCTACTGGGGACCTGGCCCGCAACCCTATGCCCTGACTGGGAATCGAACCAGCGACCTTTTGGTTTGGAGGCCAGCGCTCAGTCCACTGAGCCACACCAGCTAGGGCAGTGACTAGCATTTCTGAATGAACAAACAAATAAGTTAGAACCATTAAGAACGTCAACATTTTTTAAAAGGAACAGAATTAAATAGTCAAAAGTAAATTTTGATAAATTTTGAAAAACAAAAAAATCCAGTGACAGGTAAATTTTGCTTTAGGTCTCATTAAAGTTACATTAAAATGCTGGAGGAAGACTATAGACAGTTCTCAGCAAGTATTGTTATCACTGTCAGCTACCAATGTGAATGTGTTTAAAGACTGTCAAACTCTGGGCTTCAAAGACACTTGAGAATGGAAAGTGGTTCTGTGTATACAGGGACAGGAGTTCTTGAAGACAACAAAGGTGGAATACATTTCAGTCTAGGGAGTGGGGAGTGCTTATTCTAACCTGGCAGTACTTTGAATTCAAAACATTCAAAATTGAAACTTGGGCATTAGCTATTTTTTTAAGAGTTTATTTATTTTTAGAGAGAGGGAAAGGGAAGGAGAGAGGGAGAGAAACATCAGTGTGTGGTTGCCTCTCATGCACCCCCTGATGGGGACCTGGCCTGCAACACAGGCATGTACCCTGACTGAGAATCGAACCATGATCCTTTGGTTCACAGGCCCACGCTCAATCCACTGAGCTATAGCAGCCAGGATGGCAATTTCTAAATTGTCTAGTCAAGTTTAAGTGGGAAAGCAATTGGAGAAACAAAAACAAGTGTTTTTAAATATAATTGAGGGAAATCACTTCAGATGGCTACCTTGAATGATTACCAGAATACCTCAAGAGGAAACTCCTCCCTTAAGACTGACAGTCCCAGGGTATTCCTATCTCCAGGTGAAGGAACACCAAGCTGGAAACTGCCAATTCAGATGATACTGCTAGTCATTGCCAATTGTGCTTTGCCCCTAGCTCTGATAGCGCAAGCAAATTAGCCCCCTTATTTCTCTGAACTTGTTTCCTCACTTGATGGTTCTGCCTGCCAGGACAATAGCTAAAATTATATTGTACCATCCAAAAATTTGTATCATTTGGTGGTACCACAGCAACTTAAGGCAATGAGTTGTTTTGCTCAAAAGTGGAGAAAAGTGTGTAATGCCCCATCCTATGGAGCTCTCCCGGCCACCACAGATGAGAATGACTCATCCCAAACACAATCTGTTGTTCTGGCTGGAAAAGAGGTGGTGATTCCCTCTAGTGGAGAATACCCTGAGCCATTCTCCAGAACGGCTTTTATAGGGATTGGTATGTGCAGGGGTATACAGCACGCATATATAGCTCATCAATCAATGCCCAAAGGCTATAGTTAATAGAAAACAGATAGTATCTATAGATAGCAATTGAAGGAACGCAGAGATCTGCCTCAGATTAGTGTCTCTTAGACATGCTGACCCCAGCTGGTGATTAAGGTCTGTTTCATGAGATAAGTTCACTCCTTATGCTTATCTGGTTAATACCAACAGGGCTATACAGAGCAAAGCAGGCTTCAAAGGGGGCAATGCATTCTTCAGGCCAGCGTTCCCACCGGAACCCTCATTGCTAGCATCGGGTCATGCCTGCCTCCTGCATTCCCAGCGCTGTGGTCTCTCAAGACTCACAGGCCTCTCTCAGGCCTTGCTCATGCGGGGCTACAGTCTCCAGTGCCACACAAAATGGTCTCCAACAGAAAAGGATGAAAATGAATTAAGTTTGCAAAGCAACAACACTCATTTCCTGTGTGGGCAGGCTAAGAAGCTGTAATATATTCATTTTTTCTTCTGATTATAAAAAATTTTTCTGGGCCCTAGGCACCATGTCTAACATGTTGTCAGGGTAGACGGGTAATGAATGATGTGCTCTGAATAACCCAGTTTACGTTTCAGTCACAGTCATACTTATAACTGAAAAATAAAATGTATATCCACCCAATGGGGGGAGACTTTTCCACACACAAAGCACATGCTTATAGCAGAGGTTTTGAAACACGTATTATCTTCATAGCAAGTACTTACCAGTAACTTAAAAAAAGCACACCATGACACACTCAAGAATCATAAAGTTTACTGTTTCTTTTCCATCGTTTGGCACATACCCAAGGCACATTAGAAAATTAGAAATCATAAATTACTTTTTAGAAAAATAATCAGCCCCTCCTTTCTTTACATACACAAGTATTTCTAAGAACATGCACTAAGCCATTTCCCTATTACAAAGTTATTTGAAAATGTACTCAGGACAAACCCGTATTTGTGGATCTAGAGCAAGTAACATAAAAAAATAAGTATAATTTATAGAAATTCATAGAAAGGAATAAATGGCATTAAATTTTAACTCAAAGTTACTTTGACCTGGTTTGTGCTGTAAGTTTTGAATCTGAATTAAAAGACTAAGGAAAGATGTGCCAAATCTACTTTCTGTTACCGCCATCCTCAGATGTAACATTTAGGGAAGGCTCTTAACGGAAAGGGTGTTCCTAAAGACGCTGCTACAGGTGCGCATGTGCAGTGATCGAGTATCTGCACGTGCTTTTTGTTAGAAAAATTATACCTGCCTTTCCCCACATACATACTGTCAAACAGGCCATATTATGTCCTTTTCACCAAAATGAACATCAAAATGGCATTTAGGCATCTTCGGGTTCAAGTGTGGCTTTGCAAAGGAACATTTTCCAGGTCCTATTTTCTTCATTCAAATGTGACATTTCTGCCTGGTCTCCACAGTACCATAAAACCTAAGCTGCTTCCCTTCAGCTCATCCCACATGGTGGAATTGTTTTAACTTTAATTTAATATATGTCACAAAGGTTTCACACTTTTCAGCAGGAGATCAGAATTTGGTGATGAAACCTATCACTGTAACCAAGGAACCCTAATACTTAAGAAACAGCCCTGGCTGGGTAGCGCAGTTGATTAGAGCGTCCCTATATGCCAAGGTGGCGCATTTGATCCCTGGTCAGGGCACATGGAAGAATCAACAAATGAAAGCATAAATACGTGGAACAACAAATCCATGTTTCTCCAAATCAATTTAAAATTTTCTAAAAAAGAATCATACAGCCCAGTCTTAAGGAACTGGACACCACTGGACTTTTTGTCTAGTCCTTTTCAAGTGTATTCATTAGCTCTGAAGAGGAAAGAGATGGTGATCATTTTCTTTGTTGTATTCTTCTAGCCATGGAAAAGCTTTCAGGAACTTTCTGCTTTCTCTCAAGCCAAACAGAAAGTACATTAATTCTAAGCTGTATTCATGCTTGGCATCTTCTTGTTAAGGAAGGACTCACTTCTTGGCAGCCAAATTATTTCCTTCTTACTGCTAAGATTGGGAAATACTAGCCTCTTGGGGAATGGGGAGGTTGCTAGCAGTCTCTGGGCCCTTCGGTACAACTGCATCGTTGACAGTGTGTCTGCGAAGCATCCACCTGTTTCCAGGAACAGTTTGTTTCAGTCCGCACCTCTCAGGCCCATCACCATCTCCTCTGTCAGCAGCCTGAGATCTGGTCTGGTCTGACAGGTTCTTCTGTTGCTGTGTGACTTCTTGCCTCCCTGGCTAAAGAGAAGGCACAATTCCAACAGTTCACCTGTGCACTGGACTCCAAACCACCGCCACAGCAGTAACAGCCACCCTTGAGTGCTGGTGTGCCATCCCCTGTGCTCAGTACTTTCCAGACATAATTTCAACTCAAGCAGCCTGGTGGCACCAGTCTGACGTGTATGCACCACATGTGTCAGACACAGCATACATGTGTTTTCACATTTAATCTTTACAATTCTAGCAAGTGTGTACCTTGTTATCCCCATTCTACAGCCAAGGAAACAGGATGAGCAAAGTTAAGCAATCTGCCTAAAGTCCCATAGCTAGCAAGGGAAGAGCTAGCACTTGATTGAATCCACACAGATTTCATAGTTTGCCGGTTTCCCACCCAGCAGCAGGTCTATTAGCAAAGCCATGAAAGATTAAATATGAACTTAAAGTGAGTCATGTTAACAAAAAATCACTTTAATTCTCTAAAATGAAGATTGAGAACATTTATATCCTTGTTCCAACAAACCTATGCCATGCATGCTGTAAGTTCAAATTTTCATCAATAGTCATGCATTATATTGGCAAGTAGCAAAGGGAAAAGTCATGTGTTTTTAAAAATATTTTATTTACTTTTTTAAAGAAAGGGGAGGGGAGAGAGAAAGAGGGAGAGACACATCAATGTATGAAAGATACATCAATTGGTTGCCTCTCACACACCTCCAACTGGGGACCTAGCCCGCAACCCACCCATGTGTCCTGGCTTGGAATTGAACTGGCAACCTATTGGTTCACAGGCTGGTGCTCAGTCCATGAACCTATAACAACCAGGGTGAAAAGTCATGTTTTTGAGAAAACTCACTTAACGGCACCACCGAATGTAAAGCAGACCTCTTTTTATAACTGACTGATTAAATAGCACTACAGAAAGATGGCTACATACAGAACTGTCTATGTGAGCAGCTGCATACTATATTTAGAGAAGTTTTTTACCCATTTATATACAAACTTGTCTTCTTTCTTGCATTACTGATGAACAAATCAGCTAATTTGCTTAGTGAAATTTGAGATATTTCACCAAGTACACACACCATGAACTGCAGTGTCTTTCTATACATATAACTATTTTCCACTTTTTCCTCACTTTCCTTTTTCAGTTCAGAAATGTGTTGTTAAATATAGGGTCTGCCAGAAGTAACACCTGCTTGAGTGTGGTTGGTAGGGTAAGAATATGGGTGTGACAATTTATAGTTTTAATTTGAACATTTCACCTAAAATGTCTGTCATATGGTGTGCTTGGGTGTGATATGTTACAGAATTACATGCTTATGATTTTGTAATAACAGATTTTATAATAAAAAGGGGTGTCATTTGTGCCCAACCCTGTATAATGACAAATGAAGTCTACACTCTTGACCATCCCACTGAAGAGCTTGTTTTAATTGTTATTAACTCTTACAGTGAAGGGAATAATAAAATGAGAAATGTGTTTACCTTGGGTTAGTTTTGAAAAAGCCAAGCTTTAAAAAATATTATAATTCAGTGTTTAATAACTCACCTCATGCAAAGAATCTTCAGTAAAATTTGGGACACTTTTATCTCTTGCCATAATCTCCCTTGAAGTCCTTCCCCTGAAACCCAAAACAAACTGATTTAGTGTTTGGGATAGCCGCGCAAAACACTGGTCGGCCACAGGTGGCAGCATTTGATTAGAGCAGCTTTGTCTACAACCCATTCAAGCTGCATATACTCTGCTGTTGTTTTCAGTAAAGGTAGGGTCAAAAGCGTAGAATCAACTCAAATTTTATACTCACTTAAACTGACCAACTGAGTGGACAAAGTAAAACTGTCTTGTAAAAGGTTCATCTTGTAGATTATACATTTTTGAGTTCCCTGCAGAGAAAAGGATAAACATCTGAAAACTTCCAAAATAGTTTAAGAATTGTTTTAAAATTATGGCATAGATACAACTTTTCAATTTCCTTACTTCAGCAAAATTTTGAAAATACAGTACTGCATTTGTTTAAAAAAACATATTTATCTATTACTGTGTGAACTCCCATGAAACAAAGAAAAATCCTTAACTGATATTTCCAGCCAATGATAGTGAGATGGCCTAAGGATTATCCAGATTGTGCATGGGTTCATTCACATTATTGCAGCGCAGAGTCATATTGTTATTTAAAAAAACAAAACAAGCCCTGGCTGATGTGGCTCAGTGGATTGAGCTCTGGCCTGAAGACTGAAAGGTAGTTGGCCTGGAATGCAGGCCAGGTTCCCAGTTGGACATGTGCTTGCGAGAGGCAACTGATGTTTCTCTCCCTCTCTTTCTCCTTCCTTTCCCCTCTCTCTAAAAATAAAAACAACAATAACAACAACAAAAAACACATGCATACACACACCAAAACAAGGACCCCCATCTAAACTATAATATCTTAAAAAGAAAAAAGAAAATACTGAGGCCCACCTGTTTGGCAAATACTGTTCTATTTCACATCAACCAAAAAAATTATTTAAAGGTAGCATTTACCCTGATGTTCAGAAAACACTTAGAAAAGGCTTTGGAACATGAGGCAGAAGAGAACTACCAGAAGCTGCTCCTCCTCTCCTGTGGGTGAGTGGAGGTAATTTCGCCTTAAAGGTGATGCTGAGAGATGTCACCACAACCAACCAGAATTCCAGTATCACAATACCTGATAAAGTAGGATGCAACGTACATTTCTTTGGTTCCTCATCCTACCCCTAATCATGACTAATCACATTTTACATTCACAATTAAATGAAGCAAGCAACAACTCATGAACTTCCAAATAAACCCAAGTTGAGAATTACATAAAGAATATAAGTTCTTACATTTTTTCCTGATCTTAACAGTAACGTATTCCTTGTGGTCTGTTTCACCAACATCATCTAATGTGGCCACACAGCTTGGTACTACCTGAAGTAATTCCATTATTTTTGAATTCTACAATTTGAAAGGGAAAAGTTAACAGTAATATTTTTTATTCTTTCTCAGCAGATAGTTGCCTTTTTTTTTTTTATCTAAGTATCAATATTAGTGTAGCTGGACAGAAAGGCTAAGAAGTGACTACAGATAAAACTTTGAGGTCAAAAGGCCTATTGGTCAAGAGCAGCCCTGCATTTGGAGCCTGGCACCGCCCTCTGCTGGCTACTCAGGCCCAGGTATTTCACTGCTCTGTGAAATTAGGTTGACAGTAACAGGATCTATAATTTTTTTAGAGTTACTTTGAGGTTATCGAGGACCCCCAGCACATAGTAAGTACTCAATAAAAACATTCACAAATATCGTTGTTTGAGAGAGTGTTAAATTGAAAATTTAAAATATCTGAATACTATTAAGAAATATCTGAAACTTAAAAATCAATACAATAAGCCTATGAGTATGTTGGCTTTATGGTAACATTAACATGTCAGTAGCATCATTTAGCAGCCTACTAGCTGTCTACCTGGAGTAGAAAACTAGATGAAGATTCAGCATGAAAACAGGAACAGTGAAGAGCTGCCTTCCCCCCAGGAGAAAAAGACTCTTTCCTCACCATGCCTCCATGGCAAGCGTGAGCAGGAGGGTGTGCACTAGTTGTCACAATTCTCCACGCAAACCTTGGGGGGTTTAAAGTGACCACTGAACAAACTTTCTCTATCGCGCTGCTCAGACCACAGATGTATTCCCAGTGCAGGGACGTGAAAGCAGGGCACGGTCTCTGGATGCTACTTCCCTGTGAGGACCTGACTGCTCGCCAGACTAGGACCTCAGACCTGCAGCTGGTGGCCAGCGCCTCTCCTTGGGTCTTTGAAAACTGCCCCCAAAGGACTGACTCCTGGCTCCTGAGCAGCCCATATCTGACCAGGTGACCAATGACAAGGTGTTCAGCCACACTGGAAGATGGAAGGCACAGCAATTTAATAGTCTGGCTGTTGCTATTTCAAATCTGGCTTAAACACAAGTGTTATCTGAAGTGAGCTGTGAGGGAGCTTGGCATGCCCTCCCACTTACCTGCTCAGCACAGTCTATAGCTGTGCACTGCCTCTTGTTCAAGAGCTGAACTGATGCCCCGTGAAGAAGCAGAAGCTCCACAACGAAGACGTGCTTTTCTATCACAGCCTCATGCAGCGCTGTGTTGCCCTTGTTGTTAGAGACGTTAATGGAGGCCCCGTGCTAGAAAGAGAGACAATGTAATCACAAGGAAGGCTGAAGGCCATTCACGCAGAATCCAGATGGGTGTTCACTATAAAATTCTTTCAACTTTTCTAAAATTTGTCTTAAAATGTTGGCATTAAAGTAATATTGAGGAAAAGATTTATGTACAGAGATATTCATTGCAACATTTATAATTATGGCAGAAAAAATAGAAGTCATGTAAATGTAAAGAGCAGGAACAGTTAAACACTATATTGTACATCTTTGGTTATGTAACAATTAAAAATTGAAATTTTTAATATCCACACTACCCAAAGCAATCTATAGATTCAACACGATCCCTATTAAAATATCAATGTCATATTTCACTGGTCTAGAACTAATACTCCGAAAATTTATATGGAACCAAAGAAGACCCCAAATAGCCTCCACAATCTTAAGAAGAACAAAGTTGGAGGGATCACAATACCTGATATTAAACTGTATTACTGGCCACTGTAATCAACACAGTCTGGTACTGGTATAAGAACAAACACATAGATCAATGGAATGGAACAGACAGCCCAGAAATAAACCCATGTCTCTCTGGTCGTTAATATTTGACAACGAGGGCATGAGTATACTATGGAATAAAGATGGCCTCTTCGATAAATGGTGTTACGGAACTGAACTGGTACATTCAAGAAAATGAAACCAGACCACCAACTTACACCATACACTAGGATAAACTCAAATGGATAAAGGACTTAAGTATAAGATGTGATACCATAGAAGTCCTAGCAGAAAACATAGACAGTAAAATTTCAGATATCCCAGGTAGCAATATTTTTGTTGATATATCTCCTATGGCAAGGGAAATAAAAGGAAAAACAAACAAACAAACTGGACTACATCAAATTACAAAGCTTCTGCAAGGCTAAAGAAACCATCACAAAATGAAAAGGGAACCAACCGTATGGGGAAGCATATTTGCCAATGAGCCATCAGACAAGGGTTTAATCTTCAAAATACAGGGTCCAGCACAAATAATGCCCCCTGTTTATTACAAAATCTTTTATTACAAAATCATAAGCATGTAATTCTGTAACATAACAATATTACACTCAAGCACATCATATGACATTTTATTTATTTTTTAGATTTTTTAAAAAATGTATTTTCTTTATTATGCTATTACATTGTCCCATTTCCCCACATCATTCCCCTTCACCCTGCACACCCCTCGCACCCATATTCCCCCCCTTTAGTTCATGTCCATGTGTCATAAGTTCTTTAGCTTCTACATTTCCCACACTATTCTTGTCTTCACCCTATTTTCTACCCACTATCTATGCTATTTATTCTCTGTACCTTTCCCCCTCTTTCCTCCTCCCACTGCCCTGTTGCTAACCCTCCATGTGATCTCCATTTCTGTGGTTCTGTTCCTGTTCTAGCTGTTTGCTTAGTTTGCTTTTCTTTTAGGTGTGGTTATTAATAACTGTGAGTTTGCTGTCTTTTTACTGTACATGTTTTTTATCTTCTTTTTCTTAGATAAGTCCCTTTAACATTTCCTATAATAAGGGCGTGGTGATGACGAACTCCTTGAACTTGACCTTATCTGAGAAGCACTTTATCTGCCCTTGCATTCTAAATGACAGCTTTGCTGGATAGAGCAATCTTGGATATAAGTCCTTGTCTTTCATGACTTGGAATACTTCCTTCCAGCCCCTTCTTGCCTGCAAAGTCTCTTTTGAGAAATCAGCTGACAGTCTGATGGGAACTCTGTTGGAGGTGACTGTCCCCTTATCCCTTGCTGCTTCTAGAATTCTCTCCTTCATTTGAATCTTGGCTAATGGAATTATGATGTGCCTTGCTGTATTCCTCCTTGGGTCCAACTTCTTTGGGACTCTCTGAGCTTCCTGGGCTTCCTGGAAGTCTATTTCCTTTGCCAGATTGGGGAAGTTCTCCTTTATTATTTATTCAAATAACTTTTCCACTTGTTGCTCTTCCTCTTCCCTTTCTGGCACCCCTATAATTAGGATGTTGGGACGTTGAAAGATGTCCTGGAGGTTCCTAAGCCTCTCCTCATTTTTTTGAGTTCTTGTTTCTTCATTCTTTTCTGTTTCTTTGTTTCTTTCTTCCTTCTGGTCCACTCCATTGATTTGAGTCCCAGTTTCCTTCCCACCACTATTGTTTCCCTGTGCATTTTCCTTCATTTCACTTAGTGCAGCCTTCATTTTTTCATCTAATTTGTGATCAAAATCAACCAATTCTGTGAGCATCTTGATCACCAGTGCTTTGAACTGTACATCTGATAGGTTGGTTATCTCTTGGTCAATTAGATGTATTTGCTCTGGGGCCTTGATCTGTTTTTCCATTTGGGCCTTTTTTTTGGTGGGGGGGTGGGTCTGGTCCCAGCTGTTACATAGTGAGGGGCGGAGCCTTAGGTGTTCACCCGGGCGGGGCAACCCACGTTGCTAAGTTGTGATGCTGTATGTGGGGGCGGGGTCTGAGAGGGAACAATGGTGCTTGCTCCACTCTCTTGGATTTCAGTCCCTTCTGCCGCTTTCCCCAAGCAAATTGGGCCCTTCTGGTGCTGGTTCCCAGGTGGGTGGGCTTGTATACGTTCTAGGATCCTGTGGGTCTCTCCAATGAACTCTCCTGTGAGGCTGGGAGTCTCTCCAGGCACCTCAATCCCCACAAGTGTTTTCAATGGGTGCTTTTAGGCTTTTTTCCCCTGCTCTGGGGCCCTGGGTTGCGAGGTCTGTCTCACTCCCCATTTTCGCCTGGTTTATCTGTGCGCAAATGGGTGACCATGGTCAGCTAGCCGCCTTGCACACCTCACTGGGTCTGCCTGTTGCCACCCCGCACCCAGGGTCTACCAGCTGCCACCTGCGTGCCCAGGTCCACCAACCTCCACTTTTTCCTACCGCAACCCCTCTCCGCAGGTCACCGACTGGGCCCCTCTTGCTGGTCTGGATGAATGGTTGTTGTACTTCCGTGCAGTTCAATTTTTCTGTAAGTTCTGATTGTTTTACTGTTTCTAAATTTTTGTTGTCCTTAATTTTGGTTGTGCGAGGGGGCACAGTGTATCTACCTATGCCTCCATCTTGGCCAGAAGTCACCATATGACATTTTAGGTGAAATGTTCAAATTAAAACTAAAATCATTACACCCATATTCCTACCCCACTAACCACATTCGAGCAGGCATTACTTCTGCCAGACCCTGTATATAAAGAACTCATATGATTCAATGCCAAGAAGACAAACAATCCAAATAAAAAAAGGGCAAAAGACCTGAACAGACACTTCTCCAAGGAGGACATACAGAAGGCCCATAGACATATGAAAGGATGCTCAGCATCGCTAGCCATCAGAGAGATGCAAATTAAAACCCCAATGAGATACCACCTCACACCTGTCAGAATGGCTGTTATTAATAAATCAACAAACAAGTGCTGGCGAGGATGTGGAGAAAAGAGAACTCTGGCACACTGTTGGTGGGAACGTAGACTGGTGCAGCCACTGTGGAAAACAATATGGTATTTCCTCAAAGAACTAAAAATGGAACTGCCTTGTGACCCAGCAATTCCAATGCTGGGAATATAACCTAAGAAACCCAAAACACCAATTCAAAAGAATGTAGGTATCCCTATGTTTATAGCAGCATTATATACAGTAGCCAAGTGCTGGAAATAGCCTAAGTGCCCACCGATAGATGAGTGGATTAAAAAACCGTGGTACATTAACACAACGCAATACCACTATGCAGCAGAAAGAAAGAAGGAACTCCTACCTTTTGCAACAGCATAGATGGAACTGGAGAATATTATGCCAAGTGAAATAAACCAGTCAGTGAAAGACAAATACCATATGATCTCCCCTATAAGAGGAATCTAATGAACAAAAGAAACTGAGAAAAACAGAACAAGAGACATGGAGATTTCTGACCAAAATGGAGGCATAGGTAGATACACTTTGCCTCCTTGCACAGCCAAAAGGACAAAAACAAATTTAAAAACAACAACCAGAAGTGCCAGAAAATCGAACTGTATGGAAGTCTAAGGAGTGAAAGAAGAAACATTCATCTAGACAGGTAGGAGGGATGGAGAACAGGTAGCCAGAGTGGAGAAGACGCCTGACAAGGCTGTGGCTGGCAGACCAGGGTGGGGTGAGGTGGCAGCTGGCAGATCAGGTAGTCCCACATTTGCAAGTGGATAAATTGGGAGAAACAACTGGGGAGCAAGACAGACCACGCAACCCCGGGTTCCAGCACAGGGAAATAAAACCTCGAAAACTCTGGCTGTAAACCTGTGGGGTTGTGGTGGTGGGAGAAACTCCCAGTCCCACAGGAAAGTTCACTGCAGAGACCCAAAGGGTCCTAGAAGGTACACAAACCCATTCACCAAGGAATCAGCACCAGAAGGGTCCAATTTGCTTGTGGGTAGTGGGGGGATGTGACTCAAAGTCAAACAAGAGGCGAGCAAACCATATTGTTCACTCTCTGACCCCTCCCCCACACACCACACCACAATGCAGCCTTGTGAGTTGCCCCGCTCTGGGGAACACCTATGGCTCCACCCCTTACAACATAACAGGCATGAGGAGACCAAAAAAAAAAACATGGCCTAAATGAAAGAACAGATCAAAGCTCCAAAAACAGAACTAAGGGGTAAAGAGGTAGCCAACCTATCAGATGCAGAGTTCAAAACACTGGTAATCAGGATGCTCACACAAATGGTTGAGTATGGTCACAAAATAGAAGAAAAAGTAAAGGCTATGCAAAGTGAAATAAAGGAAAAGGTACAGGGAACTAACAGTGACAGGAAGGAAACCAGAACCAAATTAACAATTTGGACCAGGAAGAAAAAAACAAACATTTAACCAGAACAGAATGAAGAAACAAGAACTCAAAAAAAATGAGGAAAGGCTTAGGAACCTCTGGGAAAACTTTAAACATTCCAACATCTGAATCATAGGGGTGCCAGGAGGGGAAGAGGAACAGCAAGAAATTGAAAACCTATTTGGAAAAATAATGTAGACAGCTTTCCCAAACCAGCAAAGGAAATAGACTTCCAGGAAGTCCAAGAAGCTCCTAGAATCCCAAAGAAGTTGGACCTAAGGAGGAACACACCAAGACACATCATAATTACATTAGCCAAGATGAAAGACAAGGAGACAATCTGCAAGAGAAAAGGAGACAGTCACCTACAAAGGAGTTCCTATCAGACTATTAGCTGATTCCTCAAAAGAAACCTTACAGGCAAGAAGGGGCTGGAAAAAAGTATTCAAAGTAATGAAAAGCAAGGACCTACATCCAAGATTACTCTATCTAACAAAGCTATCATTAGAATGAAAGGGCAGATAAAATACTTCCCAGATAAGGTCAAGTTAAAAGAGTTCATCATCACAAAGCCTTTATTATATGAAATGTTAAAGGGACTTATCTAAGAAAAAGAAGATCAAAAATAAGAACAGTAAAATGACAACAAACAACTATCAACAACTGAAGCTAAAAAACAAAAACAAAAAACAAATAAACAAACTGAGCAAACAACTAGAACAGGAGCAGAATCATAGAAATGGAGATCATATGGAGGGTTATCAGCAGGGAGAGGGAGGAGGGGGAGAGGGAGAAAAGGTACAGGGAATAAGAAGTGTAAATAGTAGGTAAAAAATAGACCAGGGAGGTTAAGAATAGTATTGGAAATGGAGAGGCCAAAGAACTTCTATGGAAAACATGGAACAGACTGACAGTGGCCAGAGGGGAGGGGGAGGGAGATAATGGTGGAAAGTAGGGGAAGGCACTAGTTGAACACGTATGACTGACCCATGGACATGGACAACGGTGTGAGGATGCACTGTAGGAGTGGGGGAGCAGGCTGAGTGGAGGAGGGCAAAAGGAGAAAAATGGGGACAACTGTAATAGAATAACAATTTTTAAAAATCCCCCCAAAAAAGTTAACAAAATAAAGTGAAAATTAAATTTCCTCCATAAAAATTGAGGTTTTAATAAAAAATATTGTATCTTAAGTGAAAATAGGCAAGAGAAACCAATATTGATCTAAATTATGCACATTTCTACAGTCCAACGACATGAGTTGCCTCTGAGTAATAGGGTTACGATAGGCCAGTTGGGTTTTCCCCTGCTTTAAATTCTTTGTTCTATAATCAACACATATAACCTTTATCAGGAGAGAAAAAAAAAGTGACAAAGGACATTCGGCTGACACTAAAGGTAA
The DNA here is from genome assembly GCA_039655065.1 of Glossophaga mutica. Classification (NCBI taxonomy): domain Eukaryota; kingdom Metazoa; phylum Chordata; class Mammalia; order Chiroptera; family Phyllostomidae; genus Glossophaga; species Glossophaga mutica. The sequence goes on from CM077315.1 coordinate 32,419,815, forward strand.
GAGTTTGACTTAGCCTTGTACAATTCAATCTACCCTGCAGGTACACGAAGTTAGATGCAAACCTTTGCAAAAGCAGCGTTGGCCCTTCACTCAGCCTCCCACGGGCAGCATGGACCCTGAGACCCATTTCCCACTTGAGAACCCCACATGGACATCTTGCGCAGAACTCTTCTCCCCAGGGGCAGCACAAAGCCATGGGTGAGCCCTGGCCATCTCCAGTGCGCTGCCAGGGGCTTGCCACCTGACGAGATGCCCATCAACGACCAGTGTCCACAGCTTCTGGGCTGTGGGGGCCCTTACCTGTAGCAATAGTGCTGCGACTTCATGGTGGCCACTGGAACAGGCATAAAGGAGGGGAGTGTTTCCACTTACATCCTTTTCATCGGGTTTTGCGTTGTAATCTAATAGATACTTCACCACCTAGCCCAGAAAAGGATAATGTTTAACCTTAATTAAAATTGGCAGGGCTAGCCCTGGCTGGTGTGGCTCAGTGGACTGAGCACTGGCCTGTGAGCCAAAGGGTCACCTGATTGATTCCCAGTCAGGGCACGTGCCTGGGTTGCAGGCCAGGTCCCCAGCAGGGTGCACACAAGAGGCAACCACACATTGATGTTTCTCTCCCTCTCTTTCTGCCTTCCCATCTCTCTAAAAATAAGTTTAAAAAGTTAAAAAAAATTGGCAGGGAGGAATTCTCTAACTTGGTATCCTTTTGACTTTTCTCTAAGTTTATCTAGAAGGCTCTTTAGACACAGGTCTGATCTCAGGAGAAAGCAGACCAGCTGAAAGGGCCTGGGGGGTGAGCAGTTAATATTTGCTGAGGGTGGACCGTGTGCCAGGCACTTGTTTTATTATAATTTTTCTTTTTCTTTTTTTCATTTAATTATTCGATCTAGTCCACAGAGAGCTGAAATTATAACTCTAGTTTTACAGATGAGGAAACTGATGCTCGAAGCATTATGTGAGGTGTTAGGAGAGAGATGGAAGCCCTGAAATATGCTTCCTGACTTTGGAAAGCTTATTTACATTAGAACTACTAAGGGAAAATGAAAAAAATGTAGAATGTAGATATCTTTCAAAATGGAAAAGGGGACTTTGCTAAGGGCAATCAGCCACAGTTCTTTCTTGGTACCCTCTATAAGACTGTGCTCTATGAAGCGCCGACCTGTTTGGCATAGACCAAGGGCTGCGGAAATAATCAGGTGCTGACAGGTAGCCAAAGCCCTCGATGACCAACCCCCAAGCACCAGAGAGAGCCCTCTGGGGCTGGAATCAGAATGGCAGCCTCTGTGCCACCCTCGTGAGACTGGCAGAGGGAGAGGGTTGGCTCCCCCCCCAGAAGCATCAGAATTCTGTGCTCTGTGGTTGAGTGGTCCATCCACATGCACCTCTGAGTCTTGGGGCTGGGAGGAAGAAAAGGGGCCAGTGCTCTGGGCCAGCTATCAAACTCCTGCCCCTCTGTGGCACTCAGAGCATCCTAACACTCTGCCTGAGAGACAACCCATACCTGAAAGTGGCCCTGCTGGCAGGCCAGGTGGAGTGGGACAGCCTGGTTTGTGTTTCTGGCACCCACACTGGCACCGTGCTTCAAAAGGAGGGGGATGAGTTCCACCCGACCGTGTAGAGCAGCAACGTGCAGTGGGGAGGAACCATCCTGGCTGGTCACGTTCACACCAAGCCCATTGGCAGGAATCTTTGCCAGCTTCTGGTAAGAGCAGAAGAGGGAAACAGAAATGCCATTAGTATGTAGGAAATCAGGCCGAAGGAACTGAAGCCATCTGCCCCCTACAACCCTCAGCAAAATCCTCACGGTGGGATCCAGCATCAGGCTGCCCACAGGTGAATCCCAACTACTTTAGAAAGGTGTGGAAGTCGAAGGGTTAACTTCCATCTTCAAGAAAGCAACCCCTAAAATAACACTGTGTAATGCCAAGGCAACGCAACAGGGAAGGGCAGGTCTGTTCAGCAGCTGCTGCTGGAAAAACTGGGTGTGCGTGTGTGGGAAATTACGCGCCAGCCCTGTCTCTCACTGGATCAAAAATCAAAGCACATCACAAACCTAACGCAAACGCTGCAACTATAAAACCTGAAGAGAACACAAAAGAAAACCTTTGCAACATTGGGATAAGCAAAGATTTCTTAGATAAGACACAAAGCAAAAACAAAGGAAAACTATGCTAAACTAGGCTCTAAAATTATAAATCTTTGTTCTCTAAAAAAGACTAAGAAAATGAGCGTTCCCACTTTTCCTGGGGACAATGTGGCCGGGAGCAGAGGTGTCAGATTATGAGTGAGGTGTAGAGATTATGTACGACGACTGGCCAGGGAATGACTTGAATACATTCATGTACCCACAGCACTATTCTGGAGATGTGGAGTATGTCCTCATGTCTCATGGCATCACTGTGACAGAACTGAGTAGCTGGCTAAGGATTTTATAAAGATATCAGATACTGTGACATTACGGTCCAGTGTGTACTTACAGGAGGTTACAGGTTCTGGGCTGATCTTGGAGAACACCTTAAGAGCATCAATCAAAATTCAGATAGATTTGTCCCTGTGAAGGTTGATTTCATCAGACTAAAAGTTACAGGCAGCCCTGGCTGGTGTAGCTCAGTGGACTGAGCGTGGACTATGAACCAAAGGGTTACCAGTTCAATTCCTAGTCAGAACATACGCCTGGGTTGCGGGCCAGGTCCCCATTGGGAGCCACATGAGAGTCAACCACACATTGACATTTCTCTCCCTCTCTTTCTCCCTTCCTCTCCCTCTCTCTAAGAGTAAATAAATAAAGTCTTAAAAAAAAAGTTATAGGCAATAATGAACAGACCAAACAGAGCCAGAGAGAATTTGATTGTGGCAATTTTATGGAATAGACAACTTGAACACCCTCTTGTTACAAAAATGCCATATGAAATATAACTTAAAAGCCCTTTAAATGCTTACTGGAGCTCCCACAAGATAAAGAAACTGAGACCTGAGATGTTAACTAACATGTCCAAAGTCAAACACCTTATAAATGGAGGATCTAATATTCAAACCCAAGCTCAACTCCCGAGCCCAAGACTGAGACCACTAAAACATACCATCTCTCTAGAGAAGTGCTGATGTGTAGAGATACATTAGGCTAAAGGGAGGAAAACTTTGCAAATAAATCAGGAGCATTTTTTCCTGATCTTAACTTTAATATTTACTGAAACTGATGAAGGTAATCCCATAATTCCTGGAAGAATGTTGATATTTGTAAATAATTGCTCATTTTTCTGAAATGTTTTATATGGTATGTTAATAAACCATGAAAAAAATTACCTTCTAAGAAAATAAATAATACATACTGACCAAAAAGGAAAAGAAAATGAAATCCTAGCTTATGTTGTCAGCTTGGCTCAAATAAACTCTTATGAAAGTTCTAAAAAAAAAAAAAAGAAAGAAAGAAAGAAAAGGAAAATAAAGAAAAGTAAAATTATCAAATGGCAGAAAACATTTGCAACATGTATATCTCAAAAAGGACTTGTATTAATCAGAATTTAAAAAAATAAACAAAAAACTCTTACAACTCAACAACATAATCTAACTTTTAAAAAAATACTCAAAAGGCCCTGGAGTGGTGTGGCTCAATGGATTGAGCAGTGGCCTGTGAACTAAAAGGTCGCCAGTTTGATTCCCAGTTGAGGCACATGCCTGGGTTGCAGGTCAGGTCCCCAGTAGGGGGCATGTGAGAGACAGCCACACAATGAAGTCTAAAAACAAAAAACAAAAAATAAGTTAAAATAAAATTTTTAAAAAATACGCAAAAGATCTGAAAACACTTTTTACAAAAGAAGACAGCCGAACAGCCAGTCAATAAACATGAAGTAACATCTTTAGTTCTCAGGGAAATGCAAATCAAAATCAGGGGTGACAAAACCACAGGGTCAGAAAAGAGATGCGCGACTGGGGGGGTGCAGTGGAGGATGGGAATAACTACACAGGGGCAGGAGGGGCTGCTTGGGGTGATGGAGGCATTCTGCATCTTCACTGTGCTGCTGGTGGTTATGAGACCTTGAATTCATGGTCAAACCTCATAACATTGTTTGCTACTAATCTCCATAGTTCGCCTTCATTTTTATCATCAAACTATCTTATTAGTCACAGGGTTTTAAAATCAATCATGTGATATAGAATAATCAATCAGTAATTAAAAGCGTAAAAGAAACTGATCTATAAGCCATATAACTAAAAAGAAATAAATTGTGAAACAGAATCATACATTTTGATAACGAAATTAATTTGTCAATGTTTTCTGTGACTGATCAAGGATTAAAACTTTGGCTATCCAGTTCATTTTCTGATGATTAAAAATGTCACCACTTAAAAACTAAGCTAAATTAAAGGGTGAATTTTACTGCATGTAAATTATATCTCAAAAAGTCAAAAACAAGTAAGTCAGTGGGGCAGAACACTGCACGGTACCATGGCATGCTTACCAGGATGATGGCTGAAGTTAAGAAGTCAGAACAGGGACTTCCGGCCAAGATGGAGGCATAGGTGGACACACTGTGCCTCCTCTCACAACCAAAATTAAGGATAACAAATATTTAGAAACAAGAAAACAACCAGAACTTATAGAAAATGGAACTGTATGGAAGTCCAACAACCATTCATCCAGACTGGTAAGGGGGCGGAGTCGCGGCAGGAGAAAGTGGAGGTGCAGACCTGGAACGCAAGCAGCAGCGGCTTGCAGTTCCCAGGTGCACAGGCGGCGGCTGTCAGTCCCCAGGCCCACAGGCAGCAGCTGGTGGACCCCTGGGCACAAGGGGGCAACTGTGCAGACCCAGTGAGGCCACACAAGGCGGCTGGCTGACCAGGTGGTCCCACATTCGCGCGCGCAGACGGTCCAGGCAGAGGGGAAGCGGCGGAAGGGATGGAATCCAGGAGAGAGCGGAGCAGGCACCATTGTTCCCTCTCAGACCCCGCCCCCACATACAGTGTCACAACCCAGCAACTGGGCTGCCCTGCACTGGGGAGCGCCAGAGGCTCCACCCCTCACTACGCAACAGCACGCACGCGTGCGCAGATAATCCAGGTGAAGGGGAAGCAGCGGAAAGGGCCGGAGTCCAGGAGAGAGCGGAACAGGCGCCATTGTTCCCTCTCGGACCCCGCTCCCACCTATAGCGTCACAACCCGGCGACTGGGCTGCCCCGCCCTGAGGAACACCTAAGTCTCCACCCCTGATAGGTAATAGCTGCGACCAGACTAAAACCAAAACCAAACAAAACAAAAAAAAACCACCGAAAATGGCTCAAACCGGAAAACAAATAAAAGCCCCCGAGCCAATTCCTCTAAGCAGTGAAGAGATAGCCAACCTATCAGATGCACAGTTCAAAGCACTGGTCATCAAAATGCTCACAGAATTGGTTGATTTTGCTCACAAACTAGATGAAAAAATGCAGGCTACAATACGTGAAATGAAGGAAGATGCATGGGGAACCGATAGAGATGGAAGGAAAACTGGGACTCAAATCAATGGAGTGGACCAGAAGGAAGAAACTAACAACCAAACAGAAAACGAGGAAGAAACAAGAATTCAAAAAAATGAGGAGAGGCTTAGGAACCTCCGGGACATCGTTAAACGTCCCAACATCCGAATCATAGGGGTCCCGGAAGGGGAAGAAGAAGACCAACAAGTGGAAAACTTATTTGAACAAATAATAAAGGGGAACTTCCCCAATCTGGCAAAGGAAATAGACTACCAGGATGTCCAGGAAGCTCAGAGAGTCCCAAAGAAGTTGGACCCAAGGAGGAACACACCAAGACACATCATAATTACATTAGCCAAGATTCAAATGAAGGAGAGAATTCTAGAAGCAGCAAGGGATAAGGGGACAGTCACCTACAAGGGAGTTCCGATCAGATTGTCAGCTGATTTCTCAAAAGAGACCTTCCAGGCAAGAAGGGGCTGGAAAGAAATATTTGAAATCTTGAAAAGCAGGGACCTACATCCAAAATTGCTCTATCCAGCAAAGCTGTCATTTAGAATGGATGGACAGATAAAGTGCTTCTCAGATAAGGTCGTTGAAGGAGTCCATCATTACCAAGCCCTTATTATATGAAATGTTAAAGGGACTTACCTAAGAAAAAGAAGATAAAAATATGACAGTGAAAAGACAGCAAACTCACAGTTATTAACAACCACACCTAAAACAAAAGCAAACTAAGCAAACAGCTAGAACAGGAACAGAACCACAGAAATGGAGATCACATGGAGGGTTAGCAACAGGGGCATGGGAGGAGGAGAGAGGGGGAAAAGGTACAGAGAATGAATAGCATAGATAGTGGGTAGAAAATAGACAGGGGGAGGGCAAGAATAGTATGGGAAATGTAGAAGTTAAAGAACTTATGACACATGGACATGAACTAAAGGGGGGAATGTGGGTGGGTGAGGGTGTGTAGGGTGGAGGGGAATGATGGGGGAGAAAGGGGACAACTGTAATAGCATAATCAATAAAATATATTAAAAAAAAAAGAAAAAGAAAAAAGAAAAAAAAAAAGAAGTCAGAACACTGAGCGCTAACAGGGTGTGGGGCAACCGGAACTCTCACAGGCTGCTGGCTGGGCTGCAGAAATGCTACAGTCACTGTGGACAGCTGGCTGCTTGCTTTATAAAGTTCAGCATATACTTAACCGTATGACCCAGCAATTATGCTCCTGAGTATTTACCCAAGTGAACACATTTATACAAAGGCATACACGAATATTCACAGTAGCTTTACATACAACATGGATCTCAAAACCATTCTGCTGAGTAAAGAAAGCCAAACTTGAAAGAGTGTCCAGTATGGTTCCTTTTGCATATGATTCTAGAAAATGCCATTGAGTCTGTATGACACAAAGCAGGCCGGTGGTTATGTTTGCAGCACGCGTATCTGACAAACTGTCTGTGCCTGGGTGGGGAGGGGGGAGGGAGCAAGGGAGGGAGGAACTGCATAGCAGCAGGAAGGAATTCTCGGAGGCGATGTGGCAATGGCTTCATGGGCGTGCACATCTGCAGGAATTCACCGAATGGTATACTTCACATGCGTATACAGTAGGTCCTCATTTAACATCATCAATAGGTTCTGTGATGTTAAGCAAAATGAGGTATAACAAAACTAGTTTTACCATCGGCTAATTGATAATAAAGAAGAGTTAAGTTCCTACAGCATCTCATCAGCATTATATTGAAATGACATTATTTGAGGACCTGCTGTAATTTATTTTATGTAAATAGTACTTCAGTGAAGGCTTTCTTGTTTATTTTTTACTCTAAATACACCAGAGAATGGGGTTAGGGAGAGTTTCAATTTAATCACAGACATGAAACAATTTAGTTTTGTGTCTTTTTAAGAAAATACAAAAAGAAGAAAAGATAAGAGTTTTTAAAAGCGCAGGGAACATAAAGCTTTATCCAATAAGTTCAACAGATACTGTAATGTGTTTTACTCGTCTTGTTACCATGCAATGAATGCACTGGGGTGGGGAAGAACAGAGGGCAGAAAAATGAGAAAGAACAACAGGGAGATGCAGTAACCACCTCTGGCTGCCCAGACTCACGACTGGACCTGGAGGCTTCATTCCTCCCCATCAGATCTTCTGAAACATCACCTGCCCTTTTAACCCTGGCTTTCATAGCCTTGCACCCAGGGGGAGTGACTGTTCGGACTGTGCCCACCCAGAAGCATGGGCACGGAATGGAAGTTGCACAGCCCTGTATACCCATCACCCTGCAGCTGAAAAACCACACGTGAATGAAAGATACAGTCATTTTAGTATTCTTAGGTTAGAGAAACCCATGGTGAAGCTTTTTAAATAAGGTAGTGCATTTTGCAATCTAAAGGGTAACACCACTCTATCTGTTTTGTAAAGTCAAATTAATTTTCTCAGTGTGGAGCACACAATGAGTTGGAGAGCTGGCGCACAAGTGCATGCTATGCACGCAATGCTATTTGCAACTGCTTGAAAGAAAATGAAATACTTAGGCATACATTTAATAAAACATGGACAGGATCTGCATGCTGAAAACCATGAAATGTTGGAGAAGAAATCAAAGAAGGCCTAAAGACTCAACATAGTAAAGATGTTATTTCTGTCCAAATTGATCTACAGTTTTAATGCAGTTACTATCAAATTTTAACAAGGTTTTATGTAGACAGAGACAAGCTTATTCTAAAATTTATATGGAAAGGCACAGGTCCTAGAATGGTAGCTAAAACTATCCTAATTTAAAAAAGAATAAATTAGGAAGAATCACTCTACCCCATAGTGAGGCTCACCACAGAGTTCCAACAATCAAGATGCGGTGGCACTGGCAGAGGGAGAGACACGCAGTGCAGCAGAGAAGAGAGAGCTCAGAAACAGACCCACACCACACACCGCCAACCGAGGTCCAGAAAGCAGGAAGGTGGAGGAAGGACTGCCTTTCAACAAATGGTGCTGGGAGAGTGGACATCCGTAGGCAAAAAATAAACCGCAACTTCAATCTCACAGCCTGCGCAAAATTGAACTCAAACTGCATCAGGGACTTCAGTGTTAAATATAAAATTATAAAACTTTTAGGAAAATAAAACAGGAGAAAATATTTGAAACCTGGAACTAAACAGAGTTCTTACGCGTAACACCAAAAGCACAATCTATAAAATGAAAAATTGATAAACTGGACTTCTAAATGAAAAAATGGTTCTGTGAAAACCCACGTGAAGGAGCTACAGGCAAACTTACAGACCAAAAGAAAATATTTGCAAACCATGTATCTGACAAAGAGCTAGAATCTAGAACACATAAAGAACTCTTAAAACTCAACAGTAAAGAAAAAAAAAACAATTAGGAAGTGGGCAAAGGAAATGAACAGACAATTCACCGAAGAACATACACAGATGGTGAATAAGCACATGAAAAGAGGATCGATGTCATCACCTGTTAGGGAATGCAAGAATGGCAGGAATAAAAAGTAGCAACTACAGCAAACACAGCTGAGGATGCTGAGAAACTGGACCACTCATACATCGCTACTGGGAATGTGAAAGGGTACAACCCCTCTGGAAAAGCCTGTCAGTTCCTTGCAAAACTAACCATAGAATTACCATCTACTTATCATGAGCCAGCAACTGCATTCTTGGGCATTTACCTTGGGTAAATTAAAGCTATGTTCTCACAAAAACTTGTACACAAATGTGCACAGCAGCTTCCTTCGTAACATCCCACACCCAGAATCAACCCCATGTCCTTCAACAGGGAGTGGTTAAACTGGCGGGGGCACATGCGTGCCTGGAGTGGTGCTGGACAGTAACCTGACCAACTGGGAACCACGGGCAACAACTGGGAATCGCCCTTGTGAACGAAGCCCGTCCCAAAAGGTGACATGCTGTTTGATTGCATTTACTTCACACTTTTGAAACGGAGAACAGATCAGTGGATGGTGGGCTGAAGGTGACAGAGGGCGGCAGGTGTGGTTATAAAAGGGCAACATGAGTGATTCTTCCTGTGGTGAGTGAACTGTTCTGCACCTTGAATGTGCTGGTGGATACACAAAGCTACAAATGTGAAAAACTGGATACAACTAAGTGCACACACACATACACAAGCACAGGTAAAACTGGGGGTATCTGAGTAAGGTGGATGGATTGTATCCATGTCGATATCCTGGTCGTAACACTGTTCTGTGGTTTTCCAAGCTGTTGCCAGTTAGGGAAGCTGGATGGTGCAGGTGATCTGTCTGCCACAGAAGATGCACCAATGTGGGCACAGGCCATGGCAGTGGAACTTGAGTGCAGCCTCTCCAAGGGAATGCAGCCATGTGCATGGAGATCCTCAGGTGTGTCTACCTGTCAACTCCTGCCTGTGGCTCAGGGGCCCAGAGAGCAGGTAAAACACTGAGCACGTGTGGATATCCCTGCTCACTGGTCTCCTGTTCAGGAAGCTGGCAGCCCAAGCCAGGTCTTGCACTAGTGTCAGCTTCTGTCCCCCGAGCTAATGAGCCCCACCACACCTCGGAAGTACCCACCACCAGCCACGCAGATGTTAACTGGCTGAGAAGCAGACAACTTTCTCTGGAAGAAAAAGGAGACTGTCGCCCTGGCTGGTGTAGCTCAGTGGATTGAGCGCGGGCCTGCGAACCGAAGGATCGCAGTTCGTTTCCCAGTCAGGGCACATGCCTGGGTTGCCAGGCCAGTTCCCGGCAGGGGACATACAAGAGGCAACCGCACATTGATGTTTCTCTCCCTCTCTCCTTCCCTTCCCCTCTAAAGATAAATAAATAAAAAATCTAAAAAAAAAAAGAAAAAGAAAAAGGAGACTGTCCCTCCTATCACCACCTCCATCAACAGAAGCAAAGCCCAACCTTTTGAGCTGGAGCACATTTTGGGCACTGGCACAAGGGGTGACAAAATTCAAGATCTGCAGCACTGACAGTGTCGTCCACATCATCCAGGTCCTCTTCTGTCCACTCCAAAAGGTAACGCACCTGGTGTTGCAGAGTAAAGAGAAATAGGGGCTCAAAACTCATCTTAGCTCCTTTACAAGCTACAGTTTCTAAATCTATCTCTCTCTCTCCCTCTGACCCTCCCTCCTTCTCCCTCTGACAGCTCTTGCTCACAAAGAGTCCAGGGGTCACAGGTAATCAGCCCTTTCTAAGCCCTCTTCATGGTGATATAGGTTAAGCTACCATTTCTGTAGCTTGTGTTAGAGGTTCTTCTTTTTCTATCTTAAAAAAGGGCCAGAGTGGTGCTGTGTCAAAACCCTGGTCCTGGAACATTGGGCAAGTCCGTTCTCTTTTATCTAAAAAGAGATAAAGCCCTGGCTGGTGTAGCTCAGTGGATTGAGCGCGGGCCTGCGAACCAGAGGATCACAGTTCGATTCCCCGTCAGGGCACATGCCTGGGTTGCAGGCCAGTTCCCAGCATGGGACACACAAGAGGCAACCATACAGTGATATTTCTCTCCCTCTCTCCTACCCTTCCCCTCTAAAGATAAATAAATAAAAATCTTAAAAAAGAAAATAATTAAAAAAATAAAATAAAAAGAGATAAAAATCACTTCCAAACACCAACCCCTCCCTTTTCCTCTGGGAGGGAACTCAGTGCCAGAGGCCAACGATGTGCTCAGGGCCACACAGACAGGAAGCGGTGGCTGCAACCCCACAAGACTGTCCTTCCCACTGCCAGGTACTAGCCCCCGGCTGAGAGCACGGAAAAGACCCCCAAATAGGTCAGATTCATGTCCCAGTGAACACTAGTTTCTGGGATGTTAAGGTTGAGAAAAGAAAAGCTAAGTGCATACCTAGGCTTGGTCCTAATCACTGAGGGCTGACCCAGGGCTCCAGGGACCCCTCTCTGACCCCAAGCGTCTCTCCTCCAGGTCCCTTCATGTCCCAGACAACAGACACCACCAGTCAGGGCCTTGACTGAGGGGCCTCACCTGCCAGGCCAGCTGAGAGAGACCAAGGGCAAGTTCTCTTGTCGAGAACAGGGGAACAGGAAGAGGGACAGGGAGCCAGCTGAGGGGCAGGTGGCCCCAGGCAGGGCACTGGAAGCTCTCGAGTATGTAGATTAGTTTGGATGGGTCCCCACAGCACTGGGCAGTGTGTCTCCGCCAACCTCCTTCATGAGTGACCTCAGGCCCCTTGCTGCCCACAGAAGGAAGAAGAGAGCAGACATGTCACGACACAGGGACCGTGACAATCTCTTCTCCACACAGCCTGTGCCACTGGCTCACACCACGGCTGTCAGGGCGCCTAACGACGTCCACCTTTGCTCCCCGCAGAGAACGCTGGGTTCTCCTGGGGCCGCTCTCAGGGGAGGAGCGGTGCCACATCAGCCAGATGCAGACACATGTTGGCCCAGTGGATTCAGAGTGGCCTCCGGGCAAAGCCCCACACACCTAGGACCACACTCAGATCTCACTATCTCGGAGGCTGTTATAATCAGACCCCGTAATTTCTGTCCATCACTCAAACTCAATCATCAGCGGAAAGCACTTTTGAAACACACGTTGTGGTGAAGCTCTCTTGTAACCTCCTCATTTGCTGAGCACCTAGTTTCCTCCTCCCTTTACAGGGGAGAACAAAACAAATCCCTTTCAGGAAGCCAAAGGCAGGCCAGGGAAACCGCCTGTGGGGATCTCATGGAGGCGACCTCCACCCTCCAGTGATCTCATCACAGAAGTGCCCTGCCACCCAACACCGAGGGCCAGCACAGACACCTTCCCTCCCACCCGGACATCCTCAACAGGTCCTCCCAGATCAGTCAGCACCACCTGGGCCAGACACCTGCTCTGGACTCCTCGGAGCCCCAAGCCTCAGATGGCAGCCTCCTGGCCCAGGTGTCCCAGCTGTCTACAACTTCTGCAGGGCCACACTAACACCCTCTGCTCTCTGCCCTTGCCTCCACCACCTCCCCCTCACTGTCGACCCCCTCTGCTCACCTTGCTTCTGGCTAGTGGGCCCAGGCTTTAGCCCACACTCTGCGACCTAGACGTGGGCTGGTCTCTTGCCAATGCCTCGACACCCTCCCATATGAATGTTTAAGAAGCATGGGCACGCTCATTATATGGCTTTATGTCCACTTGTCTCCTTATTTGTGGTGGAAACAGCACATTGCCATCACCAAACACTTATTAAACGCGCCACCTTCTGTGTGAGAGCGTACAAGGAAGCCACACGGCTCCTAACTGAACTGGAGACGAGAAGCAGAAGTACCGTGATTTTAAATTGAGAGCAGGCTTTTAAAAATGAACTTCTACAAACTCACCATTTCTAGATCTCCATCAGCAACTGCTCTTAAAAGTTTTTCTACCTTAATAAAAGGAAAAAGAATGTTAGAAAAATACTTTAAAAAAGTAATAAAAATAGTAAGTCCTGGCCAGGGACCTCAGTTGGCTAGAGTGTCATCCTGATACACCAAGGTTGTGGTCAGGGCACACACAAGAAGCAACCAATGAATGCATAAATATGTGGAGAAACAAATCAATGTCTCTCTCTCTCTCCCCCCCTTTCTTTCTCTCTAAAATCAATCAATAAAAAATAAATAAAAATAAAAATAAAACATTCTGAAAGCCTAGTAGCTTTCATTTGTCTTTTTTCCCTAAGATTTTATTTATTTTTAGAGAGAGGAAAAGGCGGGGAGAAAGAGAGGGAGAGAAATATTGAGTGGTTGCCTCTCACATGCTCCCGAATGGGGATCTGGCCTACAACCCAGGCATGTGCCCTAACTGGAAATTGAACCAGGACCTTCTGCTTCGCAAGTGGGCACCCAGTCAACTGAACCACACCAGCCAGGGCTCCTTTGTCTTTTTAAAAATGATCATATTTACTTATTTTTAGAGAGGGGAAGGGAGGAAGAAAAATAGGGAGAGAAACATTGATTAGTTGCCTCTCATATGCCCCTAACCAGGGACCTGGCCTGCAACCCAGGCACGTGCCCTGACTGGGAATCAAATCAGCAACCTTTCAGTTTGTGGGACGATGCCCAACCCACTGAGCCACACCAGTCAGGGCTCATTTGTCTCTTGAGTTATGGAATTTTGATTCAGTATCTCCTCTAAAAAATTTTTAAAAATGTGATTATTGATTTTTAGAGAGAGAGGAAGGGGGAGAGAATAAAGGGGGAGAGGAGGAGAAAGAGAGAGAGAGAAAAACATCGATTGGTTGCGTCCCAACTAATGACTGAACCCACAACCTAGGTATGTGCCCTGACCAGGAATTGAATCCCCAGCCTTTTGGTGTACAGGAAAACGCTCCAACCAACTGAGCCACACCAGGCAGGGCTTGATTCAGTATCTTTCAAAAATGTCCCTAATACTGCTTAGACAAGGACGTCCTAGAAGGTGCTAGTGTGCACTGAACCCACACCACTTAAGGTCTATACAACGACACCGCTATTCTCGTGGCAAAGTGAGGTGATGGCTACCTTGAAGCACAAGCCCTCCCTGGGAGGCCAGCCACCCTTTAGAAGTGCCTGTATTCAGTTCTCATTGTCTGCTAGCTGAGGGTACACCAGGGGGATGCCCCTCCCATGAATGAGCCCAGTCTCTGTCAGACTCTGGAGTGTCTCTTGGTTTTCTTTGCTGTGCTTTTGCATGGAGCTAAGCTTAACAAGTCTTCTAAGAGCAAGTCAGGGCTTGGGGGTAACAGGGGCAGGGGGTCTCAGGTAGAGTCAGTGAGGGTTCCCATCTGCAGGGGAATGAGCGGAGGTGGCACACCATGCAATGGCTGTGGGCTGGTGCTGGACAAACTCTAAGACAGATTAAATGGGGATAAAAAACAGGCTCTAAACCAGCTTTTCCAAAACGCAATGTATAAGTGCATGTAAATGTCCACAGAAACTGCAAGAAGCCAGGAAGGACCCGCCTCAGGTTGACAGTGGTGCTTACGGAGTAGGGGGCAAAGGCAGAGAAAATTCACTTTGTAAAACGATTCTACATCAGTGGACTGAGAGGTGACTGGTGCTTTTCTCAGAATTCCCCTCACAAACACCCACTGTCCACAAAGCAAAGAGCTACATAGAGAGCAGACTGTGAAGGGCGAGCAGGGCGAGGACAGCCTGAGCTCCTCTCTGGGGTGCTGCCGCCACCACTGCAGGCGCAGCTGTTGCAATCGTGGTGAGCAGGTCCACTGGGCGGCTCTCGTTAGGCCCTGGCTCTTTAACCAGCGCCGTAACACAGGGCCACGCAGCCCCTCCCACCTGGGGGCCTCAACACAGAGCTCCTGCCCTCCCACCTGGGGGTCTCACCTCTCGGTAGTCCTTCTTGGGCTCCTCCAGTCTGGAGGTAGCAGACACAGAGGAGAAGCTGGAGGTGGAGGACCCCTGGCTGATGGAGTCCATGGAATGCTGAGAGGGCAGCGCAGGGACCTGCAGCAAAGCAGCCTGACAAAAGAGACAGGTGAGGGCCAGTGAGGATGCCCTGGTCATGAACAGGGCCAAGGAGGACAGCATTGTTCACTTACCTCTGAAGACTGTTGCCTCCTTTCAAAGGACAGACGGTGGGCTTCCATTATAGACAGAATCTAGGAGGACCAAGGAGACAAAGAACCGAATGAGATGGGTCCCCAAAGCTTCATCGTCTGTAACGCCCCAGTGACTGCCCATCTCTTCGGAAGGCCAGGCAGCTCAGCCACACGCTGGGAGAGACAGAGGAACCAGGGCCTGAACTGGGAGGGCACTTGCTCAGGATCACACTGATTAAGTCTGGGCTTCCCTCTGCCACACCATTGCTCCTGCTGCCTGAAAGGAGCAGCTGGTGTTTCCCATGAATGGGCTCAGAGGACAGGAGAAGCCCAGCCACAGAAGGGCCTCAAAGGCTGCCCTGTCCAGCCTCAGGGCTATTCGCCCACAGGGATAAAGTGTGGCCTTTTAACTGGCATCCACCAGCAGCCCAGAGCAGACCCAAGCAGGCAGCTATCTCCTTCCCTCTGCAGACACCCCTTGGGAAGGGACCTTTGGTAGAAGATACAGGGGCAGAGGAGCCCTCAGCTCCTCCTGGGCATCTCAGGCCAGGGGCAGCACCACCTAGTCCAGTCGGCTGTGGCTGCTACAAAGCAGAGACCCTGTGAGTGCACAAGAAGTGTGGTTTGGCGCCCCCTGGAGTCAGGATCAGGGATTTCACCTTCTAAAACTCCTACCGCAGATCCTAAGTGTTCTTGTCACGCACATAAACATAGTAATAAAGATTAGAGGAAACTTTTCAACGTGATGGATATATACCTTAAAATATTTTATTTTTATTAATTTAAATACTTTATTTATTTATTTTTAGAGAAAGGAAGGGAGGGAGAAAGAGAGGAAGAGAAATAGCAACGTGTGGTTGCCTCTCACGCACCCCCTATTGGGGACCTGGCCGACAACCCAGTTATGTGACCTGACTGGGACTCAAACTGTGGATCTTTCACCTTGGGGGACACTGCCCAACCCACTGAGCCACACCTGTCAGGGCAGTGATGGATGCATTTATAGCTTACACTGTGGCGATGGTCTCACAGGTGTGCACTCATCTTGTTGTACAAGCGCATCCAGTTGTATACAGGTGTACCTCATTTTATTGTGTTTTGCTCTACTACACTTCACAGATGTTGTGTTTCTTACAAATTGAAGGCAAGACCCTCCACCAGCAAAAAGAGTATGACTCACTTTCTTGCGGTGGTCTGGAACTGAACTTGCGATATCTCCAAGGTATGTCTGTACATTAAATATGTACAGTTTTATGTTAATACGTCAATGAAGTGATTTCAGAGACTGTGCTACTCCTAGAAGATGGCATGAACAACTGAAAGACCTCCCTAGCAGAGAGTCGGAAACCGTAAACGGAAGCTGGAGAAACACCAAGAGGCAGGGAGAGGGCCCGTGCAGAGGGAGACAACCGGAGACTTGTATTAAAATGGCACCATTCATGTAAGCCGCGGTCAGTGAGGTTCAGACAGTCAGCCGGACGCCCTGGGACTTCCCTGCACATGACTCCATGCTTCCTCTGGCCAGCTGGCCGAACACGCTCTTCTGAAAGCATGCCTTCAGCCTGGGTGGAGACGCGGTACAGAGAACTGGTCTCTCTAAGCCTCCCACTCCCCACCCACTCAAGAAGTCAGCACTTTCACATGTTGCCAAAAACTATAGGTTCCCAGAAATTACTCCCAGGAAAGGACGAGTAGTTCGTTAACAAATCACTTAGGAAGGCAATGTTCAAAACTGGGCAGATTAGGATAAGGATTTTAGGAGTTGAGGAGGAAGTCACAGGACAGCAGAGCTCTGGCCCTCACTGCCTCCGTGTCCCATTCCCTTTCCCTGCTTTAGGTCAAAGCTACTGTCCGGTGTCCACCCCTGCATTTGCTCACAAACCAACAGCACACAGAGGCCAGGCAAACTGCTGTGAGTAGCCCTCGGAACAACACAAAGAAAAACTCAGAATAATATAAATAAGTAAAACCCATTAACAACTAGGTTCCAAATTCAGCAGAGTGGGTACAGGCAGAGTTCTGCCCTCTGGTACAAATGCAACTTGTCCAGCATTGCCAAGACCTAAAATGTGGATATCCATTTTTATGTTTTTATTTATTTTTATTTTAAAGACAGGGGGAGGGAGGGAGACAGAGAGGGAAAGAAACATCGGCTGGCTGCCTTTATATGCACCCCAACAGGGGATTGAACCTGCAACCCAGGCATGTGCCCTGACTCAGAAATGAACCAGTGACCTTTTGGTTTGTGGGACAATGCCCAACCAATCGAGCCACACTGGCCAGGGTGACACTAATTTTTTTTTAAAAGTCACATTCCTTCTCCGAGATTAAAAAAAAAAAAAGATCTACCTTTGAGTTTAATGCACACTTGAGGGGCGTTTCTTTCAGTCTGTTCTGGATCTCTGTGGATGCTCCATTTTGTAGCAACGTCTCTATGATGCCTTGGTAACCCCAGCGTGCAGCTATGTGTAGGGGAGTGTCTCCTTTCTCGTTACCAATATCAAGTCTGCAGGACTGCACATCATAGTAGACCAAAGCCTTCACACACTGCAAAGAAATTGGGAAATGCCACAGTTAACTCATGTGCTGAGCCTCGGGCAATGTCTGGGCGCTCCACAGGTCCCAGTTCAATCCAGGCTGCACTGACCACACGGCTGTGCAGTAGCAGAGAGTTAGAACCCAAGGGTGCCAGGTTACCTGATCAGGACACATCGATTTTTCAAAAGAACTCAACTGCCCATCCATAAGAAACGGCTGAAAAAATTGTGATGTATCCATGCACAGAAAAGAATTACCACAGCAGGCCAGAGACCACGATCCCCTGAAAGGCCTGATTACAGGGTTGGCCTCTGACTTGCAATATTCCTTAGGAGCCTGGATTTGGGGGGGGGAGGTGTCCACAGTCCCCTACCTGATAAGGGGACTCACTGTGCCTAACCTATTTGTTTGACAATGTGGTTCATGCTGAACACCCACTTTCCTCTGGGAGTCTGGGATTTGGTTCATGCCAGGCAGAGGTTGTTTACGTGACTGGCCTCTAATAAAATGTGGCCAGAGTGCCCCATGAGCTGCCCTGGTGGACCACACTTCACAGGTGTGGGCACAACTCACGGATCCAAGGGGCAGTCTTAGGAACACTGCCCCAACGTACAGAACTGGTCACTAGCGATTAAAGAGGGGGCTGGATCTGCGCTTAAAGACCGAGAGGATTTCCATAGTGTGTTGTTAAATTAGAAAAGCGAGCTGCACACAGACACACAGGGTGTGCAGGGGAGGGTCTCATTTTCGCACGTCACCCACCTAACCCAGGCTCAACCCTATGTGTGTATAAATCTGTCTGTGTGTTACTAGGAGAAGAACAGTGAGAGGAAATGGTTAGGGAAAATGACACACTGTTAAATGTGAAGTGAAAACAGAAATTATAAAAGTCCTTGAGAGTACTATAAAAAAGTAAAAGGTAAAGCTGAATATGAACAAAGGTAAGAGCCAGATGGTAGCAGAGATGAATGAGAACAACTTAATTTTACAATAAGATAATGGGCAATGAAGTTTTAGGTTTTGTTCCTTCAACATAGCATCTGTAATAAACTTAACATTTTTAAATTAAATCACACACCAAATCTTCCAATAATTATCAACACAGAATGCTATGCTAAACGATTAGAAAGCCACATCTCTTCACGAGTCGGAAAGGGCAAATACAGCCGGGGCAGTAGCACCACTTACATCTTCGTGGCCGTGGGTGCAGGCCAGGTGGAGCGGGGTGCTGCCGCTGTTGTCCTGCACGTCGGTGCCGGCCTTGTAGTGCAGCAGCAGCAGCTTCCAGGGGAGGAGAAAGTGGATGAGCAGCAGCGAGGCCACAAGGGCAGGCACACGCTTCCTCGGGAAGCCCGGCCTGCAGTCTCACAAGGGGGAGGCCACTTGTTTCCATTTGCCATCTTATTTACCTACTCTACAGTTAAATGATATCGTCATGCTCATCCTTCCTTACAAACAGTTAAGAGATTAAAGAAAAAAGTCCACAGCCCCACCTCGCTACCCCCAGATAATCAGGACACTTCGAATCTAGACCTCACAGTTCTGTCCAGGGGCGGAGGGGTCTCAGACTTGCAGCCCCTCCTGCGTGGCCACAGCACGACTGGAAAGCCAGAATGCAGAGTCTGGCTCATCCGCACACATACGTGGGGTGGCCCCATCGCCCCCTGCTCACCGTCACGCTCTGATAGCCCTTCTGACACGCAAGATGGAGCGGCGTTGACCCATGGTAGTCCGTGGCATTCACCACAGCGCCTCTGGAAACCAGGAGGTCAATGAGGGATGCTTGTCCTACAGAACAGAAGGACTTCACATGGAGAAGGAAAGAGAAGAGGCTTTTCAAAGCCTAAGTGTGGAGCCAGAGCAATATTTTAACCTCTTCTGCTTAAGAGAAACCAGAGCTAAGGTCAAGTCAGACTCTGCATGTTCCAGGTACTTCGGGGTGGCTTTTACAGGGGACTTAGCCCCAGTGCACTTCTCAGATGGTGGTGGAGAAGAGGCTTAGAGGCCCACAGAGGATCCCAAGGTTCATCAGTTCATAAGAAGGAATACTGTGCAGCCATTAAAAAAATACTGACAGGGAGAAATGTTCTGCAAAAAGCACAGTACAGAACAGAATGGCCCCCACAATATCACATACTTTATGTTCATACACACAGACGGGGAAATTCCAGATATGTATAAAGCAAAATTATATCTCTGGGGGGGACAGAAGGGTGGTGGGTGATACTGGAGAAGTTTGTGTTTACTGCTTTGTGTACTTTAAAAGACAGTAAAGTTATCTTTTTAAAGTGGGATATGAGAACCCAATTCTAAGACCATTCCCACATAGCTGGATTCCAGCCTTCCCTTCCTGGAGCGCTGGCCCAGGGCAGCGGCAGGTGCCCACACAGTGAGAGTGTGGGTGAGCGCTCTGTCGGCCCCAGAGCAGCACAGGGAGGCCCGCACACCATCTGCTCTTCTTCTCTTCCAGCAAAGCCCCTGGGGGTGGACCCGTGATACAGCCCCTTCCACCTCCCAACTCCACTGCAACTGTCAGCCAGGCCTCAGGCCTCTACTGGGCCATCCTTGGCTCCATCCATTTGCTGTGACACCCACAACAGGCCAGCCCAAGACCACATACCACAAAGGGCAGCCACATGGAGTGGGGTGTGACCCCTGTCATCTCTGGAGAATGGAGTGACAACTGAGGGATCATTCAGCCTCCTGAAGTAGAGAAGACACAGAAAAAGACACCCTAGGAATGGCATGGCAAAGCCTCCTCCTGACAAGCGGGCAGTACCAGGGTCTTGGGACGGCAAGAGAGGTCTCAGGGTACGTCCAAGCTGGGCCTCTCCTGTAGTGTCCTAGAGATAACGCAGCCCCTGCTCACAGGGTGGGGAACTGGGCATCTAGTTCTAGCATCCTTCTCCACTGCCCCACCCTCTAGGCCTTAACACCCAGCAAAATAGCCTGACGAGGTTAAGGGGAGACCAAAAAGGTTACTGGAGGAAGCTGACATTCCTCCCATCCTAAGCCCACCAGCTGAGGCTGGGGCAGGCCCTCTATCTGCCTACCCTGGTATCGAGCCCAGTGGCTTGCCAAGGACTTTCATGACCTTTATTCCATCTGATGCTCCAAAAGGCAGAGATGAGTGCCCCCACTCTATTGTAGACAAAGCTGAGAGCAGCCAAGATGAGGGCCTCCTTCAAAATCGCATGGGAAAGTGACAGAAGAGTTCTGCCAAGGCCCTGAGTATCCTGCTTCCTAGCGCACCGAGCCGCCACGGGGAGCCTCTTACCCGGAGACAAGTTTCTCGCAGTCGTCGCAGAAGCACAGAGGGTGGCACATCTTTTGGATGGCATCTTTATCTTGGTCTTCTTGGCTCAGAAGTCTTTCCACTTCCTTTTGGTTTCCTGAAGCAATGTGCTGGAGAGTGACATCAAAGATACTATCAGTATTAAGAAATTATTTGCTTTTTGAGCTGTGAATTTTTTGAGTGTCCTTGCAGAAAACACTTATGTATGCATGTGTGATGAATTGATTTGCTCTCTGGGATTTGTTTCAAAATAATCTGGATGGATGGGGAAAGTCCCGATTTCCCCATCCGGGGAAAGGGATGAACTAAGATTGGGGGATGGCTATCTGGGGTTTGTTCATTACACCACTGTTTTGTTTTTGTAATAAGCAAATGTAAGAAAGTTCCCATAATTAAGAAGCAACAACAGGACAAAATTCCCAAAGCAGCAGGAGTAGGGAAGCAATACATTCAGAAACTCAGTGTGGATTTTGACACCTCAGTAGAACAGGCCTCGGTCCTGTCCTCTGGTATCTGATAGAGCCTCGGTCTGGTGGGGAGGCAACAGCTGCAAGTAGCAGGCGACCCCATCACAGCCAAAGGCGCAGGGCTCACCCCTGTGACTCCTGGAGGTTCCCCCAGGGAGTGAGATGTTCTGGGGAGCAGGAGCACATATCCCAGGGGGCCGCTCTGGGTGGCTTCTTGAGGAGATTTGCCCTCACCCAGGCCTCGCTGACTGCCTGGCAGGGCAGCCACCCAGCAGAGAGCTGAGCAGAGCGTGTGTGCACGTGATGCCACATGATCAAAGCACTGCTAGGTGACGTGCTCCCAGACACCTGCAATGCGGGGCTCCTGGAGCCGAAAAGAGGCCTTGGCACTGTGGGCACCACCAAAAACGTGCCCCTGAGCTGGCTTAAGGACAAACTATGTTTTGCCAAATGGAGAAGGGAGGATGGTTGGGCAGAGGGTTCCACGCGTGGAGGCCCAGGGCCCTCGGTGAGCCGTCCAGAGCTGCTACAGCACAGCACAAGCCATGGGGATGAGGACACGTGCCGACCCCGCCTGTGACACCTCGGCATCCCTGCCCCCCACTCTGGCGCCAGGTGAACTTCAGTGTTTAGCTACTAGACTGCCTGTGGGTTCTGTAGAGATGCTGCACAGTGGGGTGCTCCTCACAGAGACTTACCTTCTGTCCTCTGCTGTCTTACCTTAAAGAGGCAGTCAATGGTAGCTGAAGTCATCTGAGATAGTAAGCTCACTCTCTGCTTAAGGAACAGCCTGTCACCAAATCCCTCAGACTCCTGCAGGAAAAACCCAGTAACAGTCCATTTGTCATGTGTGACAAAATGTCAGTGCAGATCCTTCAAAAGAGAGGACCCCAGAACAACCCTTGCCCTTTACCTAGAATGGGTCAGCAGTGCCTCGCTTCCCCTCCCTCAGAGCCAGGCAGCTGACCCTCATCGGGCTGGGCGAAGGGCTTTCCGGCTGTCTCACTCTGAGGACCGTTTCCCAGAGAGGATCTGGGACAGGGGCAGCACATGGGCTGTGCATGCATGTGGAATGTGCCTTCTTAGAGTGTGGGGTGTTGCATGCTCGCTCGTAACCCTCCGGATAGAAACCTGAGCTGTCCTGGCCTCCTCCTCCTCTCAAACATCATTCCACCCTGCGCAGCCCACTCCCCTGCCATTTTAAAAATCCTCATCCAAGGATGAGTTTATCGATTTTAGAGATACTCCTGGGCTTTTTCCCCAGAAAACAAACAACACCAACACATAGCAATGGCCTCAAACATCCCTAGAGGTACACTTAAAACCCTAGAGGTATACTTAATCCCTAGAACTACACTTCTGGGAAGAAAGCCGTCAGCAGCTCAGGCAGAGGCAACACCGCAGACAGACTTCCGACATGGGCATCACAAGGGGCAAGGAAGGCACAATACCTGCTCTGTCAACAAGGTGAAGAGCATCGCTCAGGCCTGACCCACTTAAGACCTAAGGGACGGGCTTCTTAGCAAGACGTGAGGATGACAAACACCTTGTTGCACTGTCTAATGTGACCAACCACCTCCCATCCAGAAAGGCAGGACCAGGCTCGGGCACCCTGACTAGGGAAGCACCCCAGGCTGTGTTCCACACCTCACTGCACATTCGTGCAGAATGCTCTGGAGGACCAGGAGACAAAGGCACCCAGATGCAGGGGTACTAGAAAAGACTAAGGGCACTGGTATCACTTTGCCATTCAAAAAGGCAAATATTTCAATTGATTCTCAGAACCACCTAGAAAGGGTGAAATACACTGCATTCTCCCTAGTGTACACAGGAAGATGCACAGAGGCTTAGAGAAACAAACAGGCTTGCCCAACCGCAAACAGAAGTGCTGGACTCAAATCAACACCAGAACAAGAGGGGCCTCTCCTCCAAAACTCCCCGAGTCCCACTGGCAGTATTTTCTGAAGTCCAAGTAGGTGTGGCAATTCCACTCATACTGTTTGGTCAGCCACCTCCTCACACTCTGGCTGAAGTGTTAGCCTCCCTGCCTACTTGGAAAATAAGAAAACAGGATAGCCATGCCATAGTGTGGGGGCAGCAAGGGGACAGGAGCATCTCCAAGAGGGGGGAACCCTGCTCCCATTGGCAAGGGCACGCCTGGCCCCACCAAGGAGCATTGGGCAACCTTCTGCAGGGTGGTAGAGCCAGGAAGAGGGTGTCCTCTCAGACCAATGAGAGGGAAAGAACCAGAAGGGCAGGACCATCACGAAAACCACTGCGGGCACCATGGGAACAACACATTCCTAGGCTGACTTATTTCACTGAGCATAATACCCTCTGAGTCCACCCGTGCTGTTGCAAACAGTAAGATCTCATTGTCTTTATGGCCAAGTAATATTCCACTGCATACGTGAGCCACAACATTTTCATCCATTCGTCTACTGATGGGCATGATACCACAGTGTTTCACTTACATATGAAATCTAAAGAATAAAGGAACAAATGAAACTGAAACGACTCACAGACCAAGAATGGACTGGTGGTTGCCAGAGGGGTTGGGGGACTGGGTGAAAGAGGTGAAGGGACTGAGAAGTATAAATTGGTAGTTACAAAAGTCACAGGGACGCAAAGCAGAGCACAGGGCATGCAGTCAGTAATATTGTCATAACTGTGCACGGTGACAGTTGGGTCCTGGAGATATCGAGGGGGAATACTATTTAAGGTTTATGACTATCTAACTACCATGCTGAAATTAGTATACCTGAAACTAATACAAAGTAAAATTGAAAGAAAAATAAAAGATTTAATTATGATCACATTAAAAAAAAAAAAACAAAACAACCCCAAACCCACATTCCTAGAACCTCACACAAGATGATTTTCAAACTAGGAAATCTTCCTTCCTTACTGCGGAAGTGAGCAGCAGCTGATTCTGCAGATACCCGTGCACTGGCGTGCACGCACACGTTCATTCTGGAACGTTAGTGATTTCTCTACATAAGAAACACCTTTCCCAAGAGTCCCAGCCTGCCACATCTGCTGGACAGCATCTAATTTCACCTGCAGAGAGGTGGGACATCAAATCAAAACCCGGACAAAAGCGGAACTTTGTTCTTCACCAGGCACCATGATGTTGCAGGGCAATGTGCCAACAAGTGCAGCATAACCTCAAAATTGGGTTAAAAATGCAATTGTATGGCCCAGAAAAAAGACATAAGTAAAGCTACCCCCAGCTAGTGAGTTTACAGGAGGCTTTTGTTTTCTTCACTGTAACTTTTTAGATAGCAAATCCTGTTTTAAAGCATATATTAAGTTTTCTAATCAGAAAAATAAAACTGTTCTTTTGGGGGAAAAACAACATGCAATGCTGTATACAATATAATTTCAATTATATAAAAAAGTACACATGGATAGGAAAGACTGGGAAACACATAAACATGTTGATGAATGGATTCAGAGAAACTGCTTGTACCTGGGTGCACCTGTCTGGACAGGCTGATGTTCTTTGTCAGATGTTCTAACTTACTGTTTTGGGAAATTCTGACATCATAGAAAATTAGGATCGAGTAAATGTCCAACCCTCAGGGCCCTTGGCTGCAATACAGAAATCTCTTCAGCTATTAAGGTCAACTTTGTGACTTCTGTGAGTGCTGTCACATTTTGCTGGTTGGGGTGTGGTGAAACAGACCAGCACTGCAATCTTGGTTTAAGATACTCACAGTTCACATGGAAATGTAATTGCCTCCTTTAGCCAAAGCTTACCAACCAACCAAGAAAATAATAATAAGGCCACTGAGTCCTAAAATTGCACACAATTATCTAATTTCTTGCCTATCGTGGCCAAAATATCCAGATCAACTCTTTCTAGCTTCCCCTCTCTCCATGGGCTTTTGAGGTGCTGAGGAGCAATGAGGCAGGATGTTAACAACGTAAGTCCCAATGAAAACCCACAAACTTTCACAGCCAGATGGGTACTCGGTGTTCAGTATACTGGGCAGCTGTCCAGCCTCAGGGCCCATAAACAGCTGAGGCCCCATTCTCAGGAGGCCATTCAAGAATCCCCTCCCCCACACCAACCTCAGAACCTTATCAAACATGCCATGACACCCCCCAAAAAAGGCCAGGGCAGGAGGGGATCCTACCGGCGGTTTAACCGAGAGGCTTCCTTGCCGAATATATTCAACTGCAGCTTCAACTGAGGTCAGACAGTATCCCAATTCGTCTTTTGTCGAGCTGCTGAATCTGAAGTTTTTGATATAACTCAAATTTGCCATCCTAACAAAAGGGAAAAAAGTTTTATTGCTGTGCACAACACTGGCAGAAGCAATGCCGTTGGCTCGGATGACTGAAGTTGGTTAGCTCCAGGGAATGATGACTGCTGCCCCCTTGCTTTCTATTCAGGGTGTGTGTGCAATTAGGAAAATAAATAAAACTATTTTTATTTTCCTGGAATAGGCTATTTTTTTTAGAAAGCTGATTCTTGTGAGTTGCGGGTTCCTATGGGAGGAAGACAAGCTTGGGGCCTCATGGCTTCCTGCTTGGCCACTGACTAGCTGCGTGTTCCGTAAGCTCTCTGGGCCTCAGCTTCTCCACCTGCAAACGGAAGGGGAGCCACCCCTGCCTAAGGAAGGCGGGGCAGGCACAGCACCTGACTCACGGGATCTGCTCAACTTCCTAGAGCAACACTGAAGCCGCCACAGCACGGTGCTGCCATTTTGAAAAAGTATCTTAACAAAAAATATTACCAATTAGGGATCTCTGTTTTCACAAGCAAATATAACAGGACTGACAGCAGATCATCGGCACACACCGTCTCCAAGTTAACTGCAACAGAAAACATGTTCAAAGCCACCATGAGACTCCACTGGGCCAACAATCCTATCGGTTTCCCACCACCATTCAACCCATGAAGCGCAGCCCGGTCAGGTTGCACCTCAGGGAGAAACTCGACCGCACAACTTCCCTGCCGGCGTCCTGACCGATGTCAGGTTCAAGGGGAACACGAATGCCCAGCATGCTCAGAACACGTGCAGAGAAAGAAACTCCAAGCGGACCAGCCCTCACCACCTCCCTGGATGGGCAGAGCCCAGGGAGGTCAGTGACAGTGGACACACAGTGAAGGTGTGCCCAGAGCCTCTGCCGAAAGCCTCCGGAGATCATTCTATTTCACGCACTGTGGAGTCTGATGCTGACAGTGTGGCCTGACTTCATTTTTTTCACTTTGACATTTTAACTAATCTGCTCACATGTTTAAAAATTCCAACAGCACAAAAGAGCAAACTGTGACTGTCCGTCCCCTCCCTGTCACCTGGGCATTCTCCCCCCCAGATACTGCCGCCGCTTCCCGCGTATCCTTCCAGAGATGGTCTGTGAACTCACCACTGTGCACGTGGCTACGTAGCCGCGCCCCACCTTCCGCAGAGCTGCTGAGGGCGACCCATACACTCCTGTTTCTTCCATTTACTATACTTTGAAGATCATCCCCCATCTGCATACACAAATCTGCCTCCTCACTACTTTTTCTTGGCTTATTCTCTTTTACTTTTTATAATGGAAAAATTTTAAACATATACAAAATGAGGGCAAACAGTCTAACCAACTGTTGAGCCCCTACATTTCCATCACCAGCTTGGCTCATTTCTGAGGCTGATGTTCCTTCCTTGGCCACCATTTTCTTACCCTAGTTCTAACACGCCTGTCCCCACCCATCAGAACAGACTCCAGGACATGCATGCTGGATGCGTGGCTGTGTGCTCCTGTAAGACGGCACTGCTCCTTAACAGACGTTTGCATCTGGATGGATGCTCTCCCACCCCCGGGCTGGCCCTTCCCCAGCACAAACCTCTCTGGCTAGGAGACTGCGTGATGAGCTGTACCACCTTGTGCAAACAAGCCAACTTCTGTTGCGGGGAGGTACATTTGTTCAACTGAGCCAATTCTCTCTTTGCACGAGGTATGTTGAAGCTGTAAAATAATTTGGCAAGTGACAACTTAAGACCATAGTATGAGGGTCCTTCCTCTCTGGTCTAATAACATGCCTCTGATTTACCTTACTTATAACAAACAGTAAATAATGAAAAATAAAAATAGGAACTCAGAAGCCATCTGACTTGAGTCAGTGGCAAAACGCAGTAGCTTTAAATGTCTCATTCAGGCTGCTCAGGGATATGGCAGCACCATAAAATAAAGGAAAAACAAACCAAAAGTCCTTAGCCCCAGAATGAAACAGCCCAAAGCGGGAAGAAAAGAAGTTTAAACATGAACACTTTATAGATATTTTTTTATCCTCATGAAACCTAAATTAATTCAAAAGGAGGTGCCGCTTTAGCAGGGTTCCCTCGGGCGGGCAGATGAGGAGGAACAGCTGCATGCTGGGCCTGTCTAGAGACCAACGCACAGAACCACGGCTCGTTTAGCTCCCTCCCAGCTCGCACATGGGCAGTCGGGTGCAGGAGAGTGACAGCTACAAAAACAGTCATCTGCCAATGTCAGCCCTTTATCTTCGCTCACAAGTAACTGCACTGCTCCTTTGTACGAACCAAGTCAAATCGGCCTGTGGCCGCCGCTACAGCCCCGCTTCCAGGGGAGACGGCACTCCTGCCTCCGAGGATGCCAAGCAGCAGCGGTGCAAGCCCTTACCTGAACTCAGGTTTCACACCAATATCTTTCTGCTGAAGATCTTGAAGGCTTCTTGTGATTTTGTTAAAGGCAGCATCCTAGCAACAGATTTTAACGAAGCTTCAAATTTCTTAGAAAGCACAGAATAAGGCTTCTACCCTGGGTGATGAAGATTTAGGACCTACCTCACTTGCCTCCATGGTCCCCACATATTTAAAGATCAGATCATAAATATCGTGTTGGACGTACATCTGGAAATCAACGAACCCCAGTTCAGGGTGTGGGGGCAACAAGGAGAGCCCACGGCACTGTCCCCTTCTCCCCCGCTCGCTGCTCTGGCTCTTACCTCTACTGCCTGCTTCATCAGGTTCATCTGGGCCTCATGCCTGGCAAGCATTTTCTAGAAGACAAGGAAAGCACAGTTAAAGAGCTTGGCTTTGCATGTGGGCAAACTGCAATTCTCCCTTTTGAAATTTCCACTGTTTACCAGGTGAGAGTCCCTCAGAAGGTGCTGGAGGCATTTGGTGTAGAGAGCATTCACAGAGTCCTGTGCAACAGAGTAGAGAGACAGGTCACTCTTGAAATCCAAAGCCATAGCGCCAAACCCAGGACATGCAACGTGTCCTGGAGTGAAGGGAACATTTCACAAAATGTATTTCCTCGGTGACAAATTTAAGTGCTAATGCAAACTTATCAGATCAATTATGTGATTTTTTTCGACTCTTCTTTTTAGGTGTATACGCATTAAGAGTAGAAAAAAATTCCTCTTGGGGTTAACACAGATAATATTCATTTTAAAAAATATTTTATTTATTTATTTTTAGAGAGAGGGAAAGGGAGGGAGAAAGAGAGGGAGAGAAACATCAATGTGAGAGAGAAGCATTGATCAGTTGCCTCTCTTATGTGCCCTGACTGGGGCCTTGAACCCGCCACCCAGGCGTGTGCCCCGACTAGGAATTAACTGGCAGCCTTTGGCTTTGTGGGATGACAACCAATGGAGCCACACCAGACAGGGTCATAATGGTCATTTTTATATTTTCCTGTGATTTCCAAGTTTTCTACAGTGACTTGTGCTACTATCTTTTTTTTTCTTTTAAAGATTTTATTTATTTATTTTTAGAGAGAGGGGAAGGGAAGGAGAAAGAGAGGGAGAGAGACATCTATGTGCAAGAGAAACACCGATTAGCTGCCTCTTGCACGCTCCCAAGCAGGGATCCAGCCTGCAACCCAGGCATGTGCCCTAACCAGGAATCGAACGGTGCCCCTTCGTTTTGCAGGGAGCGCCCATCCCACTGAGTCGCACCAGTCAGGGCATGGCTCGTGCTACTTCTATAGTTAGAAAGAAACATTTCAACAAAACTTCCAACAGTGGAGGCAGCCAAGCTTCAGAGTAAATGGAGAGGGATCTTGGGGCTCTAAGATGCCTGGCTGGAGACCGGGCATGCCTGCAAAGCAAGACACAGCTACTGACTATGTGATGACGGAGGCTCTTCCTTTCACATTCCCTGAATGTTCGCTGGAAAGAGGCAATGTTCTTGTCAAATCTCTCTGTGTGTCTTCCCAAAAATTCTCTCACATCTTCAATGGTTTTCAGGGAAAAGGAATCTGAGAGTGTTGAAGACTCTTCTGAAAAAGAGACAGAGGGTCATGCTGCCTGAAGCTTTCACTGTTTCCTAACGGGGAGTGCCATGGCCTTGCCCTCCTTCCCCAGGGCCTGGGGTCCCATCTTCCAGGGAGAAGAGGAGGACAACCTATGTTAAGATATTGCCCAAGCCTAGCTGAGTTACAGGACAACGCAGGGTCAAGAGAGCCTGGTCCTCTTGGAACCCTTTCCTGGGACCAAACCTGGACAACTTGGGACCATGGGCATGACCTATAAGGCTCTGGTGAAGAAGCCCTGAGTTCTGACAGTAGTCAGAGCCTTAGCGTGCATTTGGCATATAGCTGTCTCAATTTCCTGGAGCAACTGAAGAATCATTATTTGTTAAAAAGGCACCACAGTGGCGCTTGGTGGATAATAATGCTGTAGGAGCAAGGCCAAAAGCTGAGGCCCAGAGACAAAGCCAGGGCTATTATGACTTTGCCCAACTCCAGGGGGTGACATCCACACTGGGGTCTACGTGACTGCTGCCTCCTGGAATTGTGTAATATCCAAACTGCGCTATCCAAACTGCGCAACCACATGCAGCAGCCCAGTCCACCCTTCAGCTCAAGATGACTTTGCGATTAAGTTCTACGGGGGATTACATAAGCCGTTAGGCAGGTTTCTAGTGGGCTCCTATTTTATGGGGTGTTTGTAACAGTTATGTCAGGAGGAAGTTCGACAAACACAATTCTCCAAAGCATGACAAAGGGGTTTTCTCCCAGAATACCTGAACTCTCCCTCTTTTCCAAAGGATGGGCTATACACAGTAGGCTGAAACTTTCTTCCTTCTCATTGTAGAAAGTTTCTTCAAAGAGAATGGGCACTGAGAGAAGACAGGTAAAACCAGCTCCTAATTTAATCCTGTTTCCTTGTATAAAGACATCCTGCAACAAGAGACACGTCACTGCATCACTGGACAGTGGTGACCACTGATCCCTCTAGCCTGGACCCCGACACAGCACTTTACCCGATCTGCCCCTTTTCACTATTCTTTTATTTTGCTTTTTGATACCAAAACATTTTTCTTTCCTCTCTGTTCCCCCGAGTCTTGGCTGCACAGGACCTGGATCCTCTTTAAACGCTGCAACAGAAGTGGTGCTGGGCTGTTCTTCAGAGCAACAGGAAACCTGCACCCGTGCGGGGGAGGAGTGACAGTGCACTTCTCTCTGCACCACACGTGGGGCTGGACAATGCACATCGCAGCCCCCTTCATGGCTCACCACTCTGGCCACGGCGGGGTGCCCGGGGCAGACCCGTCCCGAGAAGCCTGACCGCTCTGCTCTCCTTGCAGGTCTGGATGCCCCGAAGGGAACACAAAACCTAACAAGGCACTGGTGACTGTGGTGAGCAGATCCCCAGCAGGAAAACAGTGGTGATCCTCGTGAGCCACAGGCTGCGGACCTGCACACTAGCCTCTGGGCCACCCCATGCCCCATCCCTCCCTCGTCTCTCCACACAGGGCTCATGAGCCCCAGCTTCAGAGCTGGAGAGGCCATGCTGTACCAACCCTGGTGAGAAGGGTAATGTGGCCCTCTCCCCTGACCACGGGACACCGTGGACAGTCCTGACTGGGAATGGAATCTCCCTCTGTCAGGACCTACTGGTGTTCACTTAAATAAGAAAATACATACCCCAAAGTTAACACTGACAATGAGATAGACTGATATCACGTGCCTCCTGACAGGAAACACTGAGAAAGATAACACACCCTTCAGACACATTCCTCCCAAACTGCGTAACTGCCAATCTAATCACAAGGGAGCATCTGAGAACCCGCATTGAGGGACAGTCCACAAGGCAAACCAAACTTGTCAGTGTCGTTAAAGACAGGGACAGACTGAGGGACTCTCCCAAATGGAGGAGAACTAAAATGGTGCTCTGTGACCCCGCACCTGTAAGGACAGTGTCGGGGCAGTGAGCACATGCTGGGTAGGAACAGTGTATCAGAGGGAAGCCCTCTGTCGATGTGAAACTTCCTGAGTGTGGTCTCTGCGCCTCGGTGGTGCAGGGAACACAGACTGAATTGTTTTGGAGGAAAGGAACACAGTGTCTGAAACCTTCTCTGAAAAAGTTTCAGAAAAAGTAATAATCATGTGTATCATACATAGTGGTAAGACAAATGGGGCCAGAATGTTAACAGCTGACCGATCCAGGGGAAGGGTATATGAGGGTTCTTTGTACTTTACTGAAACTTTCTGTATGGTTGAGATTATTTCAAAGCAAAGCTTTTAAAAAATTAAAAATTCATCCCTGATCTCCAATTTGGGGCCAAGAAACCAATGAGCTTTCAATGTCAGAGGGATGAAACAGCTTACTGTGATGGGACTGCAAGGAGGAGGCATATTAGGGCCAGGCGGGCACCGCACGGGGATGCGCCGGCCCCTCCCTCCTCACTCTCGGCCGCTGCCTGACACTCCCATCTCCTCTTCCCTCAGAGGCAGCGGGCCCTCCAACCCCATCCCACAGCGCTGCAGTGTGTGTCAAAACTGTCATTAACACAGATACGAAAGGGTGACAAGCAGGATTCTCCCGCGTCCACCCCACCCGAACACTGCATGAGCAGCCCTGGCTGACCCACAGAGAAATGAATACCTTTCCGTTTAAGGTCTGAAAGTGTTCTTCCACTGGTCTCAGAACATAGGACTCAAACTGACAGGTAGACTGAACACTGCTTGTCAGGCTTCCTTTGCAGGGTACTAAGACCTGGAAAAAAATTAGGGTGAATACTAGAGATGTTTCATTTACAGCTTCAGTAGAACAGGATATATCAAAAAACATTCCAGCCAGAACCGCTGTGGGGACAGACCCACTGACAGAGAGAACGCCTAGGGTCACTCGCTGCAATGGCAACAGTTGATGCCAGCTGACTTAATTTGTTGTCACTGTGACAGGCAGAGGGAGCCGGTCTAAGTCCCCTTCCACCTGAGGCCTGCAGACAGGGGCTTGCTCCCATCCCTCCCCACAGCCAGACAAGCGGTCTACTTAGCCCTCAACAGGCTCAGGAATAATTCCAGGTAAAGAGAGGTAGTCTGGGAAGCACAGAAAAGTGAAACTAAAAGTCACATGTAACCCCACCACCTAAATGATACACACTGCACATGAAGATAGTTTCCTTCCTATCTTCTATGTATTTTTTTAAAAGACTTTATTTATTTATTGTTAGAGAGAGGGGAAGGGAGGGAGAAAGAGAGGGAGAGAAACATTGATCAGACCTGGCCCACAGCCCAGACAGGTGCCCTGACCAGGAATCGAACTGGAAACCTTTAGGTTTACAGAACAACACTCAACCCACTGAGCCACACCAGTCAGGGCTCTATGCTTGTTTTTAAGCCTAGCTGGGATCACAGTTTGTAACACAAGCTGCAGAAACTCAGTTTCCTACTGCAGGCTGTCACCTCCGCCAGAGATGTCTCAGGGGGGCCAGACTCTCTCTTTGCGGCAGGTGCCATCTGAAACCTGAATTTTTGTTCCAGCAGTGGCCACCTCACTG
The DNA here is from genome assembly GCA_039655065.1 of Glossophaga mutica. Taxonomy (NCBI): domain Eukaryota; kingdom Metazoa; phylum Chordata; class Mammalia; order Chiroptera; family Phyllostomidae; genus Glossophaga; species Glossophaga mutica. Next base: position 32,452,820 of record CM077315.1, read on the forward strand.
ACCAGACACCAGCTTCTCAGCTCCATGCAGCAATGGGAAGGGGCTCGACTCAGCACTGCCTACTGCCCCGGCATGTGGATCTGTGCTTAGCTCAGGGACTCATGTTGAAGAGGACTCTCAGACTCCAGTGTACCTGGAAGGAAGGTGACCAAAGGCAGCTTAGTCCCTCGGAGCCCCGCCCTTTAAAGCAGCCCAGGACGAAGCAGAGGCTCCTGCACTGTTTCCATCATGCGGAAGAGAACTCCGAGGCTCAAAGGAGGTAGATGGCTTGTCCAGGGTCACTCGGTCAGTGAGGGGCAGAGCTGGTTCACGCTCCTGTCCCTTTCTAACTATCTTGCTGCCTCCTGGAGGCACAGCCCAGCACCTGCTGGAGTTCCCTCTGGAGCCCTGTGGGCAGCTGTCATCAGGAGCTTCCTCAGGCAGCTTAGGAATTGGAGAGTATCATGCTAAGCGAAATAAGCCAGACAGTGAAAGACAAATACCATATGATCTCACCTTTAACAGGAAGCTAATCAACAAAACAAACAAACAAGCATAATATAAACAAAGACACTGAATTTGAGAACAGTCTGACAGTGTCCAGAGTGGGAGGGGAGGGAATTTCGGGGGAAAAGGGGAACGGTTTAGAGCAACAAGTATAAAGGACTCATGGACAAAAACTATGGGGGGTGGAAATGGGAGGAAGGTGGGGAGGGCTGGGGTGGTGGGCTGGGGTGGGGTAAAAGACAGAAAACTGTACAATATCAACAATTAAAAAATACTGATTAAAAAAAATAATAATAATAAAAAAAGAAAGAGCAGCGAGGCCTGTCTCCCCATGGAGAGACACACCCACTCCCCACAGCAGGAAAGGGAGGCATTTATTCACGGAAGAGCTCAACCCTCCCTACGAAGTGGCCTTGCCCTGCCTCAAAAAATCAAGACTGAATTAGATCAAGATCTAGATTTAACTACCGTATTTTTCAGACTATGAGACAACCCCCACCCCCACCATTTGGGAGGAATGATAGTTGTTAATGCTGCTGTTGAGTTCTGTTTACATTTACATTGGTGAAATATTATGTTATTTATGTTATTAAATATTTTACCACATTTTTTGCTTCAAATTTTTTTTTCCTATTTTCCTCCTCTAAAACCTAGGTGCATCTTATAGCCTAAAAAATACGGTACTAAGTTCAGGAAATACAGAGAGCAGAGGACCAGGTTAAACACCACCACAGGACCGAAGCAGTGTAAGGGCAGAATGCAGGATAAGTGACGTGGATAAATGAACTGCAAAGAAAGAAAGAAAATGAGAAGAAAAGGTTAAAAAGAAAATTAAGATTGCACATTAACTATGTGCAGTTTAGTGTACTTCAGTTTAGCCCAAAAAACTCAGAAGAAAAAGAGAGACCACTCTCTTTCTTTTAATTTAAGAAATTAAATTTAAATAAAAGTAAAACTTAAAGAAAGAAAAGGGAGGCCCCCAGGTATGAGCCCGAACGGAGAAACAACCTCAAAGGGCCTGGGAGGCCTCACAGCGGTGGGAGGGTCTGGGATGCCTGGCTCCAAGCCCAGGGGGCCAAGAGACAGTCCCATGAGAGGAAGGGCCTCTGAGCACCAGGGACTTCTGAGGTGCTTGGGTCAATTCCACCCCAAGGGCGGTCAGGTTCTATCTGCCTGTCTCGAAAGCTGTCTCCTCCTCTCCAACTCTCACAGAGTATGACCAGCTCCTGCTGCAATGCGTCCTCATTTCCCAACTCATGGCTCAGCGTATAGAAGGTGCCCAATCAGGGTTTGTGGAGTGAATAGAGGACCGTCCAATTTCAGGGACCCCGCCTCCCAGTTTTCAGGCAGACAATATGCCCGGAGCATTTCATTGTGAACAAAAGCTGGTAGCTGACTTTTGGTGGCCCCATCCATCTCCATCAGTCCTGAGTCCTGCTGAAGGGTGAGGGGGGGCAGGCGGTAAGCTCTGAAGCTGCCCAAGGGAGGGGGGTCAAGTGCCTTAGGGGCTCTCATGAGATGGAGCTTCAGGCTACTTCTGGAATAGACCTCATGGAGTAGACCTTAATTTGGGGACCTACTCATTTCAAAGATTAACAATAAACCTTTTTAGTATAGCTCCTTTATAAAGAAACTTAAAAATAACAGTAATTAAAGAGAAGACAATACAATGAAGGCAAGAATCAGCATAGTGACACCCACTCCAGGGCTCCCTCCTGACCGCTCCCCAGGCTGAGTTAGGCACTCCATGGGTGCCCAGCCAACTTCCGTGCTGACACCCACTCCACTGTCCTACACACGACCTGCTCCCAGAACTTCCTGATGGCATGCTGTGTTCCCCACTCATCCGAGTAACCCTGCAGAACCAGCACAGGGCCTGGCACATACCACATACTCAATAAATGTTTGCTGGCTGGATCTATTACTAAATAAATCCTGAGATCGGGAACATGGCCATCAGTGCTGCTAGCTGGCTGTCTAGATATTTCACTAGAAAGTCAGTTCTATGGAACTTAGGACAGGCTGCTAGGTTCCAAGACTGGCTTTCACAATCCTACCTATCTGTAATTAAAGGACCATTATGAAAGGTCCACACCGAATCACCTGTTATAATTTTTGTTTTTCCTATAGGCAAATGGACCCACCCCCAATCCACCTTGGAAACCTGGAGGACTCTCCAACCACTCCCCCACCCTTCATAGACAAGAGCCCCAGGGGTGCAGCAGGCCTGTGAGCTTGCTCTGAAGTGGTCACAGTGCATACTTAGATAGATGATTTTAAGAAAAGGGGTGCCTATTAGAAGCAGAGTGTGTGTCTCACAGGCCTGTGACTGGAAACAGGGAACATGAGGAAAAGAGTTTCCACTGTCCGGGACAAAGAGCAAGATGATGGCAGGAGAAGCCTGCCTGGACATGGAGGCATCCCCATGACAGGAAGGCTTGCACGGAAGTAAGACTTGAGGAGGGGCTACGGCGGGTTGGGGAAGCAGCCAAGCTGCACCCTCAGCTGCCATATGCACTTTGCTGAGGATGAGGTGGCCTGCAAGCTGGGCTTACAGGAAGAGATAGAGATAGGAGGGGCAGTTAATGGTACGGGACACACATGTTTAAAAGTGGGGATTTCACATTTTGTTTTAGAGCCCAATACAGGACTCATCCCCAGGGCTAATTCAAGGGCAGCCAGATTTGGCCCAGTGGCCAAGTCCCATGGAAAGAAATTTAGTATTCACCAGCTGAGGCCATATGGATCCTTTAGAGGTGGCAGAAAGGATGAGTGCTCTTCTAGAGGCGACTGGAATATTCTACTTTTTCATTCAACCAACAGACATGGATGGAGCACTGTTATGAACCAGACAGGGATGAGGCAGGGTTCCCGTCACACAGCTGACACGGGCAGGAGCTAGCTAGCTGACGGTATCCGACCAGGCTGGGCAGGAGAGCTCCATCCCACCACTGCCCAGCGCACACCCCAGGCAGCTCCTTGTGCACCTCATGGCTTTCAGGAGGGGCTGAGTCAGCAGCCCAGGGAACCACTGGGAACTTGGGGTGGCAGAGTTTAAGAAGACTCTCCAATTCCTCAGTGTATCAGAGAAGAAGGCGACCAAGAGGCCAAAGTTCTTATTTAAAATTCCCCTTTTGCTGATGTGAGCTCAAGTGTGACTCTATTACTTGCAGCTAGAAAAGTACCTACTGGGTGAGAAAGAACTATGCTAGTGCTGGCCACACAGGTGAGCAAGACAGACAGGTCCCGCAGAGCTTACTGAGAAATAACAGCATTCCGCAGTGAGGCATTTTTAAAAAGCATGAGAAAGTCACATACGTTATCTAGACAGTATCTAAAAAATATCCTAGAACAAAGATGGAAGGAAATATTTCCCAAATTAGGTCAAGTCCTCCCAGTTAATATGACTGCTTTGCATCCTGTACTTTTTCTCTGTGGCACTCACCACAACTATAATTCATACATATTTGCCCAGGTATGATCATCTCTCCCTCTAGAATTTAAGCTCCATTAAAGATGGTGATATATAGTTGGTGATGTATATTCATAATTTTTGCTGAATCCTCAGCATTAAACATTAGCCTTGCCTAGAGTAGCATTTTTTTATTGTAAAGATTTTATTTATTTATTTTTAGAGAAGGGAAGGCAGGGAGAAAGAGAGGGAGAGAAACATCAATGTGTGGTTGCCTCTTATGTGCTCCCTACTGGGAACCTGGCCCACAACCCAGGCATGTGCCCTGATTGGGAATCAAACCTTTGGTTCACTGGCTGGTGCTCAATCCACTAAGCCACACCAGCCGGGGCTAGAGTACCATTTAATAAATAGTATGGAATAATAGATAATAATGAATTCTTCAGTGAGCTTTTATGAGATTTTAATTTTCTTCTTTAGCAACAGTTGTCTTCTCCATTTGTTTTTATAATAAACTTTATGACTTCTAAAATCCAGGGTAAAAAAGTTCTGGGAAAAATGTATGCATCACAAAACCAATCATAAAAATCAGAAGGGGCTTTGAGAAATCAGGCTCCTGATGGCATGGGCATGGACTCGGTGGGGTGAAAGTCAGTTCCAATTTTCCAGAGAGGCAGTTGAGAGCCTGACATCATTGGGCTAAACTGACTTCCCTTTGGTTCAGATCTGGAGCCTCCTGACACACCTGAGTAAAGTCGCACCCGTGGCAAGAAATGCAAGAACACGGGAGGAGAAGAGGAGGACACACAGAAAGAAGTCAGAAGGCTCCTCGAGCAGAGGCCAGCATAGAGGCGCCCACGGGGTCCTGATGTGTTGTGTGAGGCAACCTCGGAACCGGACAGGCCCGTGGTGTCGCGCCGCCTTCTCGCCAGGCAGCACCAGCAGGCTGCGGTTTCGCTCGCACACTTCCCTCATTCCTGTTACCTGGCTGCCCCGGAAGGCTTTTGAGGTTGTGGCCTCTATTATAAAAGTTCTTTTGCGCCCTGGCTGGTGTAGCTCAGTGGATTGAGCGCGGGCCTGCGAACCGAAGGATCGCAGTTCGATTCCCAGTCAGGGCACATGCCTGGGTTGCCAGGCCAGTTCCCGTCAGGGGACATACAAGAGGCAACCGCACATTGATGTTTCTCTCCCTCTCTCCTTCCCTTCCCCTCTAAAGATAAATAAATAAAATCTAAAAGGAAAAAAAAAATCTTAAAAAAAAAAAAAAAAAGTTCTTTCGCCATAGTTCTCCCCCTTAGGAAATGCCTTCAAAGGGACATGTGAATGTTCTCTTATTGTACAGCAGTGAGCACCCATCTGACACACCAGGACTCGTGAACCCCTGAGGAGGAATCTGATTTCTGCCCTTAGAAGCCCTCATGGTCAACATGGAAACAAAAGAAACAGGCGAACATGGTGAGACCTGTGTCAACACGGGCTGAGGATTCAGAGAAGAGTACACGCTGGGCTGGCCCTTGTTCACATACCACGCACGGTCTGGGGCTTGCTGCACGGAGTAGGTTTGGAGCTGACTCCCTCCAAATTTAACCAAGGGTTACTGTATTTCTGGCCTTGGCAGCACTGTGTGGTCCACACCCAGTGGGAAGGACAACCCTCAGGACTGATGCACTTACCACGCCATGGATCTGGGCCGCCTTGCTGCACAAGTCAGGACGCCACTTTTGAAGAGCCAGATAGAAAGGATTTTTCTGAAGATCTTCATCATAAAGAGCCATATGGACTTCAGATGGGGCAAAGCGAGGCTCCTGGGACAAGGGAGGAAAAAGGCAGTGAATGAACACTTTCAGATTTATATAACACGTGCAAGTCTCAACCTGGCAATTTCTAAAGACCCTCCCTGACACATAGTATTCTCCTCTACAGACCTCGCCTCCAGCAGGAAATATCTAAGATAGCTCATCAATTCTAGGATGACTGTATTTTTACGGGTTAAATGTATAAATTATGTTCAGAAAATTAGACTCCAGGGCATTGCAAATGTAAAAATGACTGTTTTTAGAACATCCTTCATAACTAAAATTATGACACTTTAAAAAATTTAAAGTATTTTTAACAAAATATTTGAAGCATAGAGAAAAGTAAAAACAATATAAATTACCACCTCTCAACACCTTTACCGTGCTTGCCTGAGATTTTCTTTTTCTTTCTTTAAATGTGTTCATTGATCTTAGAGAGAGAGGAAGGGAGAAACATTGACTGGCTGCTTCCCACAGCTGCCCCAACCAGCGATCAAAACCCAGAGCCCAGGCATGTGCCCTGACTGGGAACTGAACCCCCAACTTTTGTTTAATACTCACCCCAAGGACTTTTTTTTATGACTCACCTTGAGGACATTTTTTTTCCCATTGCTTTTGGAGAGAGTGAAAGGAAGAGAGGAAAGTACAGAGAGAAACATCGATGTAAGAGAGAAGCATTGATCGGTTGCCTCCTGTGTGCACCTGGAGCAGGGACCAGTGCCTGAACTGGGAACAGTATGCATCCTTGGGCTGTGGGACATTGCTCCCACTAAGCCACGCAGGCTAAGGCGAAGCCCCAGCCTTTTGGTGTACAGGATGACACTCCAACCCAGCCAGGCCAGCCCGGGCACCTCAGGTTTTCTTTTAAAAAAGATATCAGAGTAGACTGGAGCTCCTGCTGAGCATGCCCTGATCCCATTTCTCCTCCCTTTCCAGAGGCAACCGTGATCCTGGAGTTGCTGTATATCCTTCTTGCTCTCGTTACTATTTCTTTAATACTTATGTATTCATAAATAATCTAGAATGTTGTTTTATGTGGCTCAAAATCTACATAAATTGTATCGCACTATACGCATGTGGAACATGCCCTTTTCAATCAACATTGTGTTTGCAGGTCTATTCATGCTGATCTGTATAGCTCCCATTCATCCACTGACTTAAACATGACACAGTTTATCTAATATTGTACATTTAAGTTGCTTCCACATTTCCAGTGTTACAAACTGTGCTGGAATGAACACTCTATAGGGGAGCACATATCTAGGAATGTCCCTAGGAGGTGCTGCCTGGTGCGTCCACCTGCTGACAGATGCTGACAACGCTGGGCTGCCTTCTGCCTCCTTGGAAAGCACACAAGCACCCCCTTGCCTCACACCACATTCTAGTCAATACTTCTCAGTGTTGTCGGAGTGTCTTGTTTCTACGAGTCTGTGGATATAAATAGTATCTCGCTGTTTTTATATTTTCATTTCTCTAATGAAGTTGAACATCATTTCATGTTCTATAAATTACCTTATCATGTCTTTTGCCTATTTTTCTAATGTGTTGTTAGCTTTTTCCTCATGGTTTATAGTTCTTTATATATCTGGTTACTAAAAGATGTTGCAAATATATTTTCCCAGTCTGCAACTTATCTTTCCATTTTTTCAATGGGTGTTTTCAGAAACTGAAGTATCTGATTTTAATGTAATTGAACTTGTCAATCTTTGCCTTAATTGTCAGGACTATTTGGATTTTAGGGGATCCTATGATTTGGCACGTTCCTTTGTGAAGTGACTTAACCATTCTCCCAATGAGACAGTGGTATCTACTTCCCTACCCCTTGAATCTTAGCCTGCCCGTGATTTGCTTTAACCAACCAACAGACAGTACTGATGCTCTGTGATTTTTTTAAAAGTTTACTCTCCATTGTATTTTATTCTATTACCATTTAGTCTCCTTATACCTCCCACACTGTTGTCCATGTCCATGAGTCCTTTTTCCATTTTGCTCAATTCCTCCACCTCCAACCTCCCTCCACCCAGCTGTCATCCTGCTCTCCATCTATGAGTCTGTCCCCATTTTCCTTATTAGTTCAGTTTACTCATTAGTTTCCACATATGAGTCAAATCATACGGTATTTGTCTTTCTCTGACTGGCTTATTTCACTTAGCATAGTGTTCTCCAGGTCCATCCAGGCTCTCACAGATGCTCTATAATTTCTGAGTGCTGGCCTCAACAGGCCTTGCAGATTTCCCTCTCATTCTTGTGGTGCCTTGAGACTGCCATGCTATGAAGAAGCCCATGGGACGAAAGACCATCAAAGCAGCAGCCCGGGTGGCCCAGAGAGCACTGCCACCCCATCAGCTGAATGCAGCCATGTGAGTGAGCCCAGATGAGACTAACAGAAGAACCATTTGCCACTCCACAGACCGGAAGGAGGTAATAAGCTGTGGTAGTTTTAAGCCACTAATTTTTTGGCGGGTTTGTTATGTAGCAAAGGCTATAACTGAAACTACAACCTTTCCAACATGAAGGGCATAAAAAAGTCCCTACAATTTCTAAGAATCTTAAAAATTTTCATTTTTAGGTTGTCAATTCGTTATTTGTACATATGTTATAAATAAGACATCTGCCCTGGCTGGTGTGGCTCAGCGGATTGAGAATAGGCCTGCAAACCAAAAGATCACTGGTTTGATTCCCAGCCAGGGCACATGCCTGGGTTGCAGGCCCGGTCCCCACTTGGGCAGCATGTGAGAGGCAACTGATCAATGATTCTCTCACACATTGATGTTTCTTTTCCTCTTTCTCCCTCCCTTCTCCTTTCTCTAAAAATAAAAAAATTTAAAAAATCTTTAAAAGAAAAAGGGGGAATTAATTTTTTAAAGGATTTTTATTTATTTTCCCAGTGACCTTTAGGTTCACAGGCTGGCACTCAAATCCACTGAGCCATATCAGCTAGGACAATTTTAATAATATATTTTACTTATTCAAATATGACCAAAATATTACATTTTCAACATGTTATCAATATTTTAAAGTTACTTTTTAAAAATATTTTATTTATTTTTAGAGAGAGGGAAAGGGAGGGAGAAAGAGGGAGAGAAACATCAATGTGTGGGTTGCCTCTCAAACACCCCATACTGAGCACCTGGCCTGCAACCCAGGCATGTGCCCTGACTGGGAATCAACCAGCAACCCTTTGGTTCGCAGGTCAGCACTCAATCCACTGAACCACACCAGTCGGGGCCAATTTTAAAGTTATTAATGCCATAGTTTACATTCTTACTCCTAGTAAGTCCTCAAAATCTAGAGTGTATTTTACATTTACAGTACTTCTCAATTCATAGTGCCCACATTTTATGTGCTTGATAGCCACATGTGGCTAGTATATTGGACAGAGCAGGGCCACATTATTTTATATGACTACAGCTTCAAAATCTGCCTCGATATTTCATAGAGAAAGCCCTCCCTGCTCTTCTTCTCCAAAATTGTCTGGTTATTCTCAATTCTTTGCAGTGTCACATGAATTAGAGTCAGCTTATTGATTCCATGAAAAATCCTGTTGGGATTTATATTGAAACTGTACAGAATTCGTGGACCAGAGAGTCAACAACTTTTTAATAATCCTATCATCTATGAACAGGGTATATCTTTCCATGCACATCTTCTTTTATATCCAATTATCTCCATAAACACCATATATGACTTTTATTGGACATTACTTATATATTCTGTATAGATTTGTTCCTGCTGTGAACAGGGCCTCCATTGCCCCAGTCTGTTCCTCTTACCACAGACATGCCAGTGTGGTTTTTACCAAGCTCTCAGAGAGGAATATGAGAAACGGGCACAGAGAAGGAGTCAGAGGTCTAGCCACATCACTGCCTCGTTCCGAGCCTCTGTCTCATACTGCATACCAATGTACCACCACTCGCTGGTAGCCCACAGGGTCCCTTTGTGAGGATTAGAAAAGGGCAGTCTTGTACCAGGGTACATGGTTTGGTAAGCAGCTCATAGGCTATGTATCAGCCCCAGTTTGCCAATGGTTCCCCTCCCCTGGGCAGGGCACCTGTGCAATAAATAACCTGCACAGTATACATAATAGCTGTATTGTTGGGGACTTCCAGCGAAGATGGAGGCATAGGCAGACGCACTGTGCCTCCTCTCACAACCAAAATTAAGAACAACAAATATTTAGAAACAAGAAAACAACCAGAACTTATAGAAAATTGAACTGTACGGAAGTCCAACAACCATTCATCCAGACCGGTAAAAGGGGCGGAGTTGTGGCAGGAAAAAGTGGAGGTGCGGACCCAGAAACGCAAGCAGCGGCGGCTGGCCGTCCGCAGGACCACAGGCGGCAGCTGGCGGACCCTGGGCACAGGGGGGCAACTGTGCAGACCCAGTGAGGCCACACAAGGCGGCTGGCTGACCAGGTGGTCCCACATTCGCACTCGCAGACAGTCCGGGCAGAGGGGAAGTGGGGGAAGGGACTGAATCCAGGAAAGAGCGGAGCAGGCGCCATTGTTCCCTCTCAGACCCCGCCCCCCCTACAGCGTCACAACCCAGCTACTGGGCTGTCCCACACTGGGGAGGGCCTGAGGCTCCATTCCTCACTATGTAACAGCACGTGCAGATAATCCAGGCGAAGGGGAAGCAGCAGAAGGGACTGGAGTCCAGGAGACAGTGGAGCAGGCGCCATTCTTCCCTCTGGGACCCCGCCCCCCCCATAGCGTCACAACCCAGCGACTGGGCTGCCCCGCCCTGAGGAACACCTAAGGCTCCACCCCTCATACGTAAGCAACCAGACTAAAACCAAACCAAAACAAAACAAAAAACCCCACCAAAAATGGCTCAAGCCAGAGAACAAATGAAAGCCCCAGAGGCAATTCCTCTAAGCCCTGAGGAGATAGCCAACCTATCAGATGCACAGTTCAAAGCACTGGTCATCAAGATGCTCACAGAACTGGTTGATTTTGCTCACAAATTAGATGAAAAAATGCAGGCTACAATACGTGAAATGAAGGAAGACGCATGGGGAACCAATAAAGATGGAAGGAAAACTGGGACTCAAATCAATGGAGTGGACCAGAAGGAAGAAACTAACAACCAAACAGAAAACAAGGAAGAAATAAGAATTCAAAAAAATGAGGAGAGGCTTAGGAACCTCCGGGACATCGTTAAACGTCCCAACAGCCGAATTATAGGGGTCCCAGAAGGGGAAGAAGAAGAGCAACAAATGGAAAACTTATTTGAACAAATAATAAAGGAGAACTCCCCCAATCTGGCAAAGGAAATAGACTACCAGGACGTCCAGGAAGCTCAGAGAGTCCCAAAGAAGTTGGACCCAAGGAGGAACACACCAAGGCACATCGTAATTACATTACCCAAGATGAAAATAAAGCAGAGAATTCTAGAAGCAGCAAGGGATAAGGGGACAGTCACCTACAAAGGAGTTCCCATCAGACTGTCAGCTGATTTCTCCAAAGAGACCTTCCAGGCAAGAAGGGACTGGAAAGAAGTATTTGAAATCTTGAAAAGCAGGGACCTACATCCAAAATTGCTCTATCCAGCAAAGCTGTCATTTAGAATGGAAGGGCAGATAAAGTGCTTCTCAGATAAGGTCAAGTTCAAGGAGTTCATCATCATCAAGCCCTTATTATAGAAAATGTTAAAAGGACTTATCTAAGAAAAAGAAGATCAAAAATATGACAGTGAAAAGACAGCAAACTCGAAGCTATTAAGAACCACACCTAAAACAAAAGCAAACTAAGCAAACAGCTAAAACAGGAACAGAACCACAGAAATGGAGATCACATGGAGGGTTAGCAACAGGGGTGTGGGAGGAGGAGAGAGGGGGAAAAGGTACAGAGAATGAGTAGCATAGATGGTGGGTAGAAAATAGGGGGAGGGCAAGAATAGTGTGGGAAATGTAGAAGCTAAAGAACTTATGACACATGGACATGAACTAAATAGGGGGGGAAGTGGGTGGGAGGGGGTGTGCAGGGTGGAGGGGAATGATGGGGGAGAAATGGGACAACTATAATAGCATAATCAATAAAATATATTTTAAAAAATAGCTATATTGTTAACCATTGACATTTTCCTTTAAACACCTACTCCCTTTTATAATTTTTTTTTAGAAAGAATTCTTACTACACCCTGGCCAGTGTGGCTCAGTTGGTTGAGCATTGTCCGGTAAACCAAAAGGCTGCAGGTTTGATTCCCAGTCAGGGCACATGCCCAAGCTGCAGTTTGGTCCCGGATTGAAGTGCATACAAGAGGCAACCCATCAATGTTTCTCTCCCTCCCCGTCCCTTCCCCTCTCTCTAAAATCAATAAGCATATCCTTAGGTGAGGATAAAAAAAGTCTTATTACTACTTAAATGAAAAAAAAAAAACTATCAATTCCCATAAAGAGAATAAAATCTTAAAAACAATGACATTATTTAAAACCTTGATAGAGACTTCTGGCCAAGATGGAGGGGTAGGTAGACACACTGTGCCTCCTTACACAACCAAAATAAGGACAACAACAATTCAGAAACAAAATAACAACCAGAATTTACAGAAAATTGAACAGCATGGAAGTCCGACAACCAAGGTCTTAAAACAGACACATTCATCCAGACCAGTAGGAGGGGCAGAGTCAGGCAGCAGAGTTGGGCAGCCCAGTGGAGAGGGGTCGAAGCAAAAAAAAAAAAAAAAAAAAGCAGTGGCACCTGGCATGCAAGTCGGCAGTGGGCGGACCCTGGGCACGCAGGCAGCGGCTGGCCTACCCGGGCGCGGGGTGGCCATGGGCAGACCCAGCGAGGCGGGGATTGTGAAGCCAGGCATGGTGCGCAAGGCGGCTGGCTGACTGGGCAGTCCCACATTCGCACACAGATAAACCAGGCGAAACTGGGGAGCAAGACAGACCACACAACCCAGGGTTCCAGGGCAGGGGGGCGGGAAGCCTCAAAACACCGATTGAAAACACCTGTGGGGGTTGAGGTGCCAGGAGAGACTCCCACCCTCACAGGAGGGTTTGTTGGAGAGACCCACAGGGTCCTAGAATGTACACCAGCCCACCCACACAGGAATCAGCACCAGAAGGACCCAGTTTGCTCGGGGGAAGTGGCAGAAGGGACTGAAATCCAACGGGGAGCAGAGCAAGCACCATTGTTCCCTCTCGGACCTCGACCCCACATACAGCGTCAGAACCCAGCAACTGGGTTGCCTGCCCTGGTGAACACCTAAGGCTCTGCCCCTCATACGTAACAGGCACATCAAGACAAAAAAAAAAAAAAAAAAAAAAAAAAGGCCCAAACAAAAGAACAGATCAAAGCTCATGAGCAAATACGACTAAGCAACGAAGAGATAGCCAACCTATCAGAGGCACAATTCAAAGCACTGGTGATCAGGATGCTCACAGAATTGGTTGAATTTGGTTGCAAATTAGATGAAAAAAATGAAGGCCACAATAAGTGAAATGAAGGAAAATGCACAGGGAAACAACAGTGATGGGAAGAAAACAGGGACTCAAATCAATGGAGTGGACCAGAAGGAAGAAACTAACAACCAAACAGAAAAGAATGAAGAAACAAGGATTCAAAAAAATGAGGAGAGGCTTAGGAACCTCCAGGACATCTTTCAATGTCCCAACATATGAATTATAGAGGTACCAGAGGGAGAAAAGGAAGAGCAACAAGTGGAAAAGTTATTGAAAAAATAATAAAGGAGAACTTCCCCAATCTGGCAAAGGAAATAGACTTCCAGGAAGTCCAGGAAGCTCAGAGAGTCCCAAAGAAGTTGGACCCAAGGAGGAACACACCGAGCCTCATCATAATTACATTAGCCAAGATTAAAATGAAGGAGACTCCTAGAAGCAGCAAGGGATAAGGGCACAGTCACCTACAAAGGAGTTCCCATCAGACTGTCAGCTGATTTCTCAAAAGAGACCTTACAGGCAAGAAGGGGCTGGAAAGAAGTATTCCAAGTCATGAAAGGCAAGGACCTACATCCAAGATTGCTCTATCCAGCAAAGCTATCATTTAGAATGGAAGGGCAGACAAAGTGCTTCTCAAATAAGGTCAAGTTAAAGGAGTTCATCATCACCAAGCCCTTATTATATGAAATGTTAAAGGGACTTAGCTAAGAAAAAGAAGATAAAAAACATGTATAGTAAAATGACAGCAAACTCACAGCTATTAACAACCACACCTAAAACAAAAACAAAAACAAACTAAGCAATCAGCTAGAACAGGAAAAGAACCACAGAAATGGAGATCACATGGAGGGTTAGCAACAGGGGAGCGGGAAGAGGAGAGACGGGGGAAAAGGTACAGAGAATAAGTAGCATAGATGGTAAGTAGAAAATAGGGCAAAGGCAACAATAGTATGGGAAATGTAGAAGCTAAAGAACTTACAAGTATGACACATGGACATGAACTAAAGGGGGGAATGTGGGTGGGAGAGGGTGTGCAGGGTGGAGGGGAATGAAAGGGGGAAATGGGACAACTGTAACAGCATAATCAATAAAATATATTTAAAAAAAAAACACAAAAAACCTTGCTAGGTTCTGTTGCCTGACAAAGGTTCTGAGCTTCAGCCTGTGGCCTCTTCATTAGAAAGAGAAAATTAGTAACTATTAAGGAGCATCAAGTAAACTTACCCTTGATATAATCGGATGAATGAAATATGAGTAAACACTGAATTACTTTCTTACTATGTACCAATATTACAATATGCTTCCTTTGGAAAACACCAGAATAGTATGCATAAATATATTATGAATTCTAGCTCTTATAGTTAATGATAAAAGTAGCAGCCCTTTGAGAACATCCTTGGATCAGGCACTGTGGTAGCTTCTATACATCCTCATCCCATTTTAATGCTCCTAACAACTATGGGTAACTACCAATATCCAATGATCACAACAGCTATGGGTATCATTAACCCCATGCTGCAGATGAGGAAACTGAGGCTCTGTTGCCCAACTTGAGATTACACAGATATCAGAATCTATTTTAACACCCACCCCTTTAACAACTACTGCACCTAGTGCATAAATATGCCTGGACTAGGGCTTATCTCATGAGCCTTGTATGCAAGGATTCCTCACTTCCTTTCCTCCAAAGGAAAAGTCCCCCTGACTGACAGACAGCCACACAGGCCCCACATAGAACCCCCTCAGTCTGGTACAGCCAGAGCTGCCATGGCCGCAGCTCTGGAGGACTGCCTGAAGGAGGCCCTTGAGCTCCCTGCAAATCTGCTTCAGGAGAAGAGCCTACAGTGAAAACTGGCTACATATACTCCCTTCCCAGACCCCAGAGATAGTGCTGTAACAATTTGAATTGTTGAATTCAAATTCAATTGTTGAACAGGTATTTGAATTGTTTAATTCAATTATTATCGGAGCCCAGATAGTCCTTTCATGAGACCCAAGCAGAACAACTGAATCATGTAATTTTGCTGGGACAGAGTCACAAGAAAACAATACTTCCAGGTTCCTGACACAGCTGGCAGACTGTGCACAGTTGTGCACTCTACGTGGCAGAGTGCAAAAGTAAAGATGCCTTGGACAAAAACCACATGAGACACAGGATATGATAAGGTGAGACTAAAGCTCTGTAGGGAGACTCCTTTTGCTGTTTGGATGAGATACTGGCAGAACACCAACACCTCCGCCCCTGAGATGAAGGTGACTTGGGCTGGCTTTGAGGGACAAACTAATAACCTGGCTTTTAGGGAAGGAACTTGCATCAGAAGAGTAAAACCAACCCAGAACAGTGCTGGGAAAAGTGAGGACCAGATAGAGATGGGAATAGCAGGGAGGGGCTTAGCGGTAAGAAGCGGCAGGGTCAGGGGTATCCTGGCAGGGACCAGAGCAAGGCCAAAGGTTCAGGAGGCAGGAAAAGGTACTTGTGGGCACAAAAAACCCAAGGAAACTTTTTTTTGACTAAATGAGAAGATGAATCCAGGGAAATGATAAGAATCCAAACAGAGCAGGTCAGGGAGGGGCAGCAAGGTAGGAGGCCCCTGAATGCCACATCAAAATATTCAGTTCAGATGCATAAACTGTGTAAACATATAAGACTCTTAGCAAGTACTGCTGGTGAATGTGAGCTTATTCACTTTCTCAGTCCTGTGTCATCTGCTTTCTCTTGGACATCAGTCCTCCTGGTTGCCAGAGATTGAGCCCTCTGCCCAGGAGTGGGGATTCAAAGAGCTCTATCCCGTACTGTTCTTAACTTTTCTGTCCTAGAGTTAAAAGCATGTAACAGTCACATACAGTCTGGTGTGTAATGTCAGAGTTGAATTCTTATCTAGGGGTAAATGCTTAAAAATAATATTTAATACCCTAACAAGTTTACTTGCAAGAATTAGTTTTATATTTTAAAGTACCATGCAAAGTAAACTGACTTTTCCCATGTAAAACTAAAAAGATGAGTGACTCCTCTTATAAAACGCCCTTAAAAAATTCGCATCCCTGTCTAAGCTCAAATAATGGGATTATTTACAGAAAATCTAGTAAAGTTAGTCAGAGATCAAACACCCCTGAACATGAATTATCTAGAGTTACTCTGTGACCTGGACAGCTAGGCAAGGCCTCAAACCAGTACCAGGCATTTCAGGAGGTGGTGTGCTCACTTGTGGTTTTGTGGTCTTCAACCGTCTTGCTGGTCAGGGTGATGACTCTAGCTGGTTAGGGACCAGCTGGTGACAGCATGCTGCCTGGCTCAGCGGAATCCAGCACAGGAAAGTCTGCGCCTCCCAGAGATGCATTCTCTGCTGACATCTCGCTGCTGTGGCTGTTCCCACCCTTCCAGGGACCGGACCAAAGACCTTGACCAGGCATATTTTCCAACTGATGAGCACTATTCTCTGGCTAATTTAATTTGTGATTCAGAAGAAAAAGGCAAAAAGGGAAAACTTTATATTTACATACAATACCAAATGGAAGCAATTTGATGATATAATGCATGGTGCCACGGTCACTTGTGTCCTTCTGGCCTATAATGTCTATGGATCTCATACATATTTTTTTCAAGGCTCCTCATCAAAGTGCCCAGCTTGCACCTGGCCGCCTGGCTCACGGTAGACATGTAGTAACTGTTCTGCCATTTGAATAAAATAATGGTGGGGTGCTAAAGGAAGCGCAAGTTCCCAGGGAGGGGCCATCTCCAACTGAAGCTGGAAATCCACTACACATACCCGGCAGAAGGTGAGAGGCTGGCCTCAGGCAGTCATGGAGGCATTGACTAAAAGACAGAAACAGTGTCCTCGGAGCTGGCTAACCACAGTGATCGCGTGACTGTGGAGGGTCACAGAGAGGGAGAAGGCCATGGCTGGAAAGGGGTGTGACTACCAAGGGAGCAGGAAAGTTTGGAGGGGGACAACTGTTGCACAGAACGCCACTACACCACCCTGCTCCTGGAGTTGTGGGTGGAACCACAGCACCCACCTCCCTGCCAACCTTGGGCAGAAAGGCAGGGGCTCCAAGGGACACTTCTCAATGTCTCTCAGACATGGAAGCAGGACAAACCAGGTCTGGATTCTTCAGGTGAAAATCCTTTCTAGGTCAGGTATCCATCAACACAGAGTCACATCCCTCTTAATCCTCTAGGAGAAGATAAAGTGACTGAACACCCACCTAATCCTGGAAGTTCATAAACAGGGGCAAAGCCCAGAATTAACAGTGCACAGACATGTGAATAGCAAAGACCCAGCAGCTGCCCACAATTCAAGAGCCACAAGGAAGCACAATCAGGACCTGACAGCAGGTCCTATGCAGATACAACTGCTCATTCCCCAAGCAACACTGCCCTGCAGGATCACTTCAGGTGACAAGCCAAGGTCTACCCAACTTCACACCCTGGCTGCTTTCTTGCCACTAGGACTTAGAAGAATCTGTTCCTGCTTCCACACTACACTTCTCCCTCGGAAGCCTACAGGCTCTGCCTCCTGATGTCACTCAAACCTATTCACTCACAAAGCGATCTTTCCAACGCTGAGGTCTGTGCAGGGTTCCTCAATGACTTCATCTTCACTCTCTACTAGATGAACTCTCACTTCTACCCTCCTATTCACCTCTGCAGCCTTATCTCCCTCTGCTGTCTGCACAGCTCCCCAAAGATATGGGTTCTCCCTTCTTCTACCATTTTGTCCTAAAAACTATTCTTCCTCTATTAAGGCACCTATTTGATAGGTGGGTGGCTGAAACCCTTCACTGCAAAGAATGGCCAAGGCCCAGAGAACCTGAGCCCTCGCCACAAATGGCCACTGAATCAATGCATCAAAGGACAAACTGCTGAATGACAGCAAGCGCTGAGGCCCAGCCCTCTGGACCCTCCAAAATGCCAACACCAGGACCCAGACAGGTGTCCTAGAAAAGCTAATATCCACTGCTTTTTTCTAGCGCTAGTGCGATGGTGCATTACTTAAAATAGGAGCCTCTTTACAGGAATCCCATAAACTTGGAAAATCGCAGCTGGCTATATAAATTAGTACTCCCTCCAGTTTAGTCTACCTCTCATTTCTTGAACGGCCTAAATCCTCAATGAAGACTTGACATTTGCTCCCGGCCCAGCGAGGGCCCCAAATGCCCAGGTCCACAGTACCTCGAGGGACTGCCAGAGGGGCACAGACCGGCTCTAACGCCTCTTGGGCAGTCCATTTCCAAAGAAAGGAACTGAACACGCCCACAGTCCGGAATATCTCTTGGTCCTTAAGTTTTCCTGGAGTTATCTTTACCCAGCAGGACGAGGCAGACACCGCCCCTCCTCGAGAGACGGGCTGCAGGCAGGGATTCCCTTCTTCCTTTGAGCCTTCATCACCCTCTTCCCGGGGACGACAAGAGCCCGGCCTGTGGCGTTGGACCTCCACCTACAGCCTCCCCTCCACCCTCACGGCCAGGCTGCCCGCAAACCCCGGAGGCCACTCAGCTCAAGAGTGACGGTCTCGCCCATTGCCCCCAACTCTGAACTCTGAAGACTCCGGACCCGCTGGACCGGTCCTGGAGCCGCGAGAGTCAAAGTGCGCATTCTTCCCCACCCCACCTCGGAAAGAAAAGGCAGAAAGAGTCCAGCTACAAATAGGACCCGGAGAGCGCGGGCGGGGCGGTCCATCCGGCCAGGGGCCGGGCCTTGGAGGTCCAAGGGGGTTACCATCCCAGCCAGGGGCGCCGTGGGACGCCAGCGGTGAAGAGGAAAGAGCACCTCCCCTTCCCGCTCTGGGCCTCCCCCGGCCTCTGGGCCCCGAGGCGCAGCCGTCCCGAGGGAAGGGAGGCGCGGGAGCAGACAGGAGAGAGGACACTTACTTAAAAGGCTACATAGTTCCACTCTCTGCCCTTCCCGGAGCGGCGGCGACAACTCCCTGCCCCTGGGACCTAGCCTCAGGACCCACCACCCCAGCAGGCGGCCCCACTCCACCGCGCACTCTCTTACTCCGCGGTTGGGCGGAGATGCACCTCAAAGCCCCGAGTCAGCCCAATGAGCGGCCGCCCTTACCCAGAGTGACGTGCGCGCAGAGCAATCATTAAGTCTTCCCAGCCGAGGGAGGGGCTCAGGAGGCGCACAGCGCTTCCTACTCAGGTTGGACTAGCCCAGAGCTGTCGATTGCGCTTGCCCGGGACAAGAGAGGGCGGGGCCGAGAGCAGCTCTGACACTGGAGAAGGAGTGCAAGCCTGGTCTCTGGAAAGCGGACTGGACGGAGATGGGGAGACTCTGGAGCCATACTGCCCCATGGCTCGCCCTTTACTGCTAGCTTTGGAGCATGGAGATGCCCAGGCCTACGAAGCACACCAGTCTGGTCGCTGGCAGAGGCTGGGAGTCATTGTCCCTAGGTTCTAGTCCCCTCACTTGCATGGATGTCGAGTGACCTAGGCCCCCCGCCTTTTCTTTACCTGAGCATCAGTTTTCCCATCCGTAAAATCGAGGGTTAGGTCTGCCGAGCGCTAATATTCCAGAACTGCAATGGGGTGCGGAGGAGGGGGCGATGGGGGACCTACACGTGACCTCCCTGCGCTGGGCCCCGCCTATCCCTTGTCCAGGGGATGCAAGCGCCCCACGAGGACGCGCCGAAGTGGGTGGGTCCTTTAGAAACACTACCCGACCGCCCTTGGCAGCGGCTAAGGCGGAGCGTGCAGCTCGCGGGATAGCCCTGGCAACGGCACCAGAGGAGAATGGGGACCGCAACCCCGATTTCGCAGGGGGCCACCGTGAAGGCCAGGGCGGTGCAGAGACTTAGCGTGTGACTGGGAGGATGGACGACAGGACGGGAGGCAGCTAACGGGGTTCCCTCTCCGCGCGCGGTCCTCGGAGGCTCACATCGCAGGTCCCGAGTGGGCTCCAACGACAGTACTCCAGCGCGGAACTAATCTTGGGCCATGAGGAGAGTGCCAGCGGCCCAACTCGGGGCCGCGGTCGGGACTGGCTGCATTCTGCCACTCTGAGGGTGTGAGACTGAGAGGGGCGCAGGCAACCCGGTTGCGCTTGAGCTCACCGACATGGTGAGGGAAGAGTGCAAGGCGCTGCTGGACGCGCTCAACAAGGCAACCGTATGCTACCACTACCTGGTGCTGACCGTCGGCAGCTCCGCAGACTCGCAGAACCTGCGCGAGGAGCTGCAGAAGACACGCCAGAAGGCGCAGGAGCTGGCGGCGACTACCGGCTCCCTCCTGACGACCGCGCTGCGAGACAAGCGCCTGGGCGCGGAGGAGCGCGCCGAGTTCCAGCGCCTCTGGGTAGCCTTCTCAGGCTGCCTGGAACTGCTGGAAGCCGACATGCGGCGAGCGCTGGCGCTGGGCACTGCGTTCCCACTGCACACCCCGCGGCGGCCGCTGGTGCGCACTGGTGTGGCGGGCCGCTCCACCGGCGTGGCGGCGCGCGCCCTGAGCGTCCGCAGCCTGCGGCACGAGGCGGAGCGGGACTTCGACGTGGAAGATCTGCACAAGCTGGAACGGGAGATCCTTCAGGTGGGCAAGATGATCTACGACATGGAGATGAAGGTCAACGTGCCCCGCTGGACAGTGCAAGCCCGGCAGGCGGCGGGTGCCGAGCTTCTGTCAGGTGCTGGCGCCTCCACGGCCGGCTTTGTGTCGGTAGAAGAGCGCACCGGGCCCTGCGACCCGAGCAAGGCCCTGGCTGCCACAGTTTTCAGCGCCGTGCTGCTGGCGGCTGTAGCCCTGGCGGTGTGCGTGGCGAAGCTGAGCTGACCGACACCCGACGGCCCCCGCCTCCGCCACTGCTCGTTCCCCAGAGACAC
The DNA here is from genome assembly GCA_039655065.1 of Glossophaga mutica. Lineage (NCBI taxonomy): Eukaryota > Metazoa > Chordata > Mammalia > Chiroptera > Phyllostomidae > Glossophaga > Glossophaga mutica. The sequence goes on from CM077315.1 coordinate 32,473,742, forward strand.
CCCTTTCCCGGAATGACCTCTACCGCCAGGACTCAGGATGGGAGTGGAACCTGGCGCGGTTAAGAGGAGCGGTTCTAAAATTCTGTGTATGTAGGTGTACACGCGTATTTCAAACACACATCTGCCATCAGAACGTAGTTCCTCTGTCTGGGCGGGGAGGAGTTAATTTTGTGCGGGCCGGCAGGGCATTACCGCTAACGTCTGCAGGAGCTTTATCGCTTTATCCCCTATTAATAGAAAACCGTCCACAGTGACCCTAGATTCCTCTGAGTTAATGGGTTACCGCCTATGCTGCTGGGGCGTGTTTATACTGAGTCCGGGCTTGGTGCCACCATCCCTGCTGGCTACTCCTGCTCTTTGCATGAGGCAGTTGGAAAAAGGGGTTGGTAAAATGAAGTGTGGAACTGTTTTGCGGGGGCGGGGGGGCGGGTTTCTTCTGAATGAGAGGCAGATTGCAACAAGATATAGGCAGGGGTTTTGTTTGTTTGTTTTTGTTTTACCTCAATCCTTTGGGGCCTAAATTTAGGAGAGTGCAAATAGAAATTCATGCAAAGTGCTTTCTCGATGGCTCACGATCGTGCTTCTTGACAGAGGTTACCCATTAGTTACCAAAATCACAAGAGGTTTGGGGTGGTGCCCTCCCGAGCAGGGTCTGATTCTGCTTAGGAAGCCAGAGAGGGGCCATAGAACCTGCCTTCAGGGGATTGGAGCCACTGCACACAGCCTGGGAGCGGTGCAAGCTTTGGGAAAGGGCTGCATGCTACATAGGCAGGGGCTTTCTCCTTCGCTTTGGCTTATTTTTGTTCCAGAACTAGACCAGAGTTTTTGATCCTTCTTTTGCGGGAGGGTTAGGGAATCCTCTTCGGAGCCCTTAATCTTATCTATCCCTCGGAATTTGCTTGGCAGCCAGTAGGAGGGCTGGCTTTGGAAGGAGCCTCACAGCTCTCTGACCCCAACACTGCCCCCTGATGGGGTATAGTGGCATCACTGTCACAGAGGTTTTGAGCCAATGAGCCAAGTCTGGGTTCGCCTGTTAACACCTTTAACTTGGAATGTAAGAACCGTTTTAAAAATAACAATCATTTTAAAGAAAAATCACATAACCACATTGTGTACTATCAAAGCTGGTTTTTTTCCTAAAGGACATTTGGCCACGAATATATGTGCCAATGAGTCAAACATAGCAGTCTTAAATACTTTGGTTACTAAATATACATCTGCATCTATTTTTAAAATTGATCTTGAAGGCAGAAGGTCATAGCAAAAACTACCAAAACCAGAAGTGTAGGTGACAGAAGTGGTCATTGCTTTAAATTTTTTTTAATTTTATTTATTGATTTTAGAGAGGAGAAGTGAGAGAAAGAGAAACATCAATTTGTTGTTCCACGTATTTATGTATTCACTGGTTGCTTCTTGTACGTATCCTGACAGGATATCAAACCCCCAACCTTGGCATACTGAGACCATGCTCTGATCAACTGAGCTATCCGGCTAGGGTGGCCCTGGCTTCTTTTGTCTATAAAGAAGGAAATGTAGAAAACACCCTGAGTCGCAGGCTGGAATTTGCCTGAACAGGGCTGCCACCTCCTACCTGTTGCAGAGAGAGCATCTGTTGAGAGAAAAGATGCATCTAACTCCCTAAAGGTAATAATTTGGAATAAAACTCAGAGGCTTTGGTTTGGCTGAAAACTGACAAGAATTTTTTTTTTCTTTTTTACCTCAGAAGTGAGAAAAGGTACCAGGAGGAGTGAATTTGTAGTTTTTCACAAGGGCAACTTGGAGGGGCAAAGAGCAGAAGCAAATAGCAAGAGTGCTGACCAGGCGCTCAGTGCAGACTGAGGGCATACTTCCAGCCCCAACCCAGCCCACCCACCCCCACTCCGCCTCAGCACACAGGTTCCAGGAATTAGAATATAAGATGTTTGCAGGTGTCTCTGATAATGGTTTTAAAAGACTCAGAGGGTCTTAGGCTGATTACAAGTTTTACAATAATTAAAAGAAACTCCTGCCTCGTCCAATCTGGGTGAACCTGATAGCAGCCAACATTAACTTCTTTTGCACTTGATGGCCAGGGTACCTTCTGAGATGGCACAGAAAGCTTTCCAACTCCCCTATGCTTCTTCTGGTATACATACAACATGACATGGAACCTCTGTCACCTCGCCAAAGTCTTGTCTCAGGGAGAGGAAGCTGGGGCATTTTTTTTGACCCAGTATTGGTAAATATCCCTAAAAACCAAGCCCTGAATCGATTCTCCTTTTTCTAGCACTGTGGCTCTCTGTTTTTTTTAATTAAATTTATTGATTTTAGAGAGAAGGGGTAAAGGAGAGATAAAAACACCAATTTGTTGTTCCACTTATTTAGACATTCATTGGTATGTGCCCTAACTGAGGATGGGACCCACAACCTTGGTGTTTTGGGATAATGATCTAAGCAACTTAGGGACCCAGCCAGGGCCTCTGTTCTTATCAAGGTGTTTTGTTCATGGAAAAAAAAAATTGTTCAGGCCCCAGCTGGTTAGCTCAGTTATTTAGAACATCCAGATATGCCAAGGTTGTGGGTTTGATCTCCTGTCAGGGTACATAGAGGTGTCAACCAATGAATGCATCAATAAGTAGAACAACAAATTCTCCCTCTGTCTGTCTGTCTGTCTGACTGTCTTTCTCCCCTCTCTCTCCCCCATGCTCTCTCTCCCAAATCAATAAATAAATTTTAAAAAAGAAAACACAAATTTCAGCAGAACCTGCTAAAGAAACAGCCAGCCCACCAGAAGTTGTGTATGTAATCCATAGGGAGCAGTCAGGACAGTTTTCTTTGCTGTTGCTCCTTCCGCCCACTTGGCAGACCCTACACTTATATGTGCAGTCAGATGTGCACCTGATTCCCAGAGTCCTCTGCTCGCTGACATTAATGGTAAGATGCTGCAACAAGAGGCTGAATTACAATAAACACATTTATCCTGTAGACCTGTTTTGCCATTAAGAGGCACGTACAAGATTGTGGCCACTTAATTTGGAGGTTTGGATTCGCAGACAATAAAAACGCCAAGTTGAAGGTGAATAACTAAGCACTTTATTAAGCAAGAGCAAAGCAAAAGCAAGAAGCAAGATCATACTCACCAGATGGGAATTCACCAACACCTGGATGTAGATGCTGGGAATCCCAGAGACAACATTAGGGGTCCAACTGGGAAAGTGCCAAGCAAAGCATCCTTCTCTCGGGTGAGGTTCCGAAGTCTCACTTTAGGGGATATGGTTAAACATGATTTAGGCAAAAGTGGCTGCGTGCCAAGGACCTTGTGTGACTTGGCTAATCAACAGGTCCCTCTGGGAGATGGGCCAGTTCTCCCCGGGAGAGAGCACACCTATATTTTATTCTTACAATAAAGATCATGGGCTTGGGCATAAACAGGGGGGATTCTCAATGTCCTTTCAGCACATCACCTGTTAGCCTAAACAACTCTGAGTTTGAATTTTTTAAGAAATTTTTGAGAGTATGTTTATTAAATCTGGGGACAGTGAAACAAGGAAGGGCTTAGGATAGAGGAAGCAACAGGAGAGGCTGGGCTGGGCTGCCTGACCTCACTGGGAAGTCAGGAAATAGGGGCTGTGAAGACAGGTTCATAGGGTTAGCTGAGGACAAGCTGCTGCTGCCCATTGCTCCCCTGGGTGCAAGTCTCCTGGGGGTTCCTTGGAGATTAGGAGATGCATGCCTGAGAGGGAAGAAAGGTGTGGGCATGCTCAAGGGAGGGAGAGCACGCCTGAAAAATTTAAACATTAGTAATATTTGGTATTATTTGTAGTTGTAACATTGTCTAATAGAACTTTCACTCTATGATGCAAGCAAAATCACTTTCTGTGTGATCAACAGCCTGCTTTCTCTAGCTTTCTGTTCTCATTTCTATGCATAATTCAAGAAATTGCTTTCTGGTAGAAGCCTGACTTAATTTAGGTGTTTGATATCAGTTACTAATTTTCTTAAAAAAATTGGTATGATCTTATACCATGATACAAGTGATAGAAAAAAAGAAACAAAAGTTCAACATGTTTAATATAGGATATATATGAAGAGGTCAATGTTGAAGTCTATGGCAGAGAACATGCACTTCCCCAGATTGAAGGTATAAGTTAAAGAATAGACCTTCACTTCCAAAGTCAAGTGCTATTGTGAAGTAAAATCTCTGGTGAAGTTAAATATATGCAGAGAGAGAACACCCCGGATTCTCTTCTGGGCACAACAGCGCTGCTTTATGTGCCACTGGGAAGACAAGCGATTGGAATGTCAAGACTCTCATCATGGGAACTTTGAACCATTGCTATTGGTTAAAAGAAAAAATGTTTGTACGAGAAAAAATGCCTACTGGCAATTTTTTATGTGCTCAAGAGCTTATGCTTTTAAATGCCATAAGGGAAAATATTTTTGGTAAATAAAAGTAGAGCATAAACTTCACGTTTTACCTAAGGTTTACAGTAAGCTACATATGGGATGTGTGATGTCGAGTGACTAAAAAGTAGTTCTGCTTGAAGAGAGTTCTGGTTTGCATGCAGACCCTGATGATGCTGCGTCTTCCTTTTCAATGTGCACGTGGGTATGTTTTTAGCTACTTGGTTGCTTTCCAGAATGTAGCTCTCTGTTCTGTACTGAGTGCTTGTAAGGGTGTGAGCCTCAGAGCGTAAGTCTTTATGTCAGAGACACAAAGTGCTGCAGGACTGGCCTCTGTGTTCTTTTAGGGCAGGCCTCCTCCGAGGCATGACCAGCTGCAACAGGCAGGGGCTCTGCCTACCTCTCCAAGTACCTCGGACAAGTCACTGACCACCCTGTGCCTCACTTGCCTCATTTGTGAAACAGGGGTTCCTCACTAACTCAAAGGTCCCTTCCAGAGCTTAAAACATTTAACAGAATGCAGTTAAACAAGAAAGGGTTATTTTGCTTGTTTGTTTTTGGATGTTATTTGTTTTGGTAAATACTGAAATGGAATCTTAGTTTGTTGGTTATTGTCTAAAATTGGTCTGCTGGTAAAACTCCAAGTGAATTTTAAAAACCTGAATGAACTAAGCTTACTGTGATTTTAGTCCACATCAGAATTAGTGGATGGACTTAAAAGCAAATTTGTGTAAATGCTACTTATTTATAGTACTTACATTAGAGTAGGAATTTAAATTCAGACCCTAAGTCTAAGTCCAAGAAAGCCTAGTATTTATTTAACAGCTTGTTGTACCCAGGAGGTGGACCACCTGAACTGATTCTGGGAAATTACAGATGTGAACACCTGTCCTTTGTCATGGAGGCTGGGAGAATCCTGTTCTGTAAGTCACCTGGTGCCCTCAGCACTATGACCACATTTGCTGTCTGCTGTCTGGGAATGTGAGTGCAGCATGGCTGTCATCAGATCCAAAGTGGAATGAAGAGCTTTGTGTCTACTGTTTGAATGATGCTTCTAACTAAAATGTTTATTAATAAGCAAAAAATTAAAGATAACACATAGCCTTTACAACTTTGTCAAAAAGGCACCCTCAAATGATTGTGATTTTTTAAATCACAACTATTGTGATTTTTTTTAAAATTCTCTTTTAAAAAAAGATCTTATTTATTTATTTTTAGACAGAGGGGGAGGGAGGAAGAAAGAGAGAGAAACATCAACGTGTGGTTGCCTCTCACATGCCCCCTACTGGGGACCTGGGCTACAACCTAGACACATGCCCTGAACTGGGAATAGCACCAGCAACCCTTTGGTTTGCAGGCCGGCACTCAATCTACTGAGTGACACCAGCCAGGGATTTAAAAATATTCATTATCTTCTTCATGCACGTTTGAATTGAAGAGAATGTCCTGATCAACATATTTACCCTTCACAGATTTCATTACACAAAGACGCATTCAGAAATACTTCAGCATTATAAATCTCCGAGTGCTGTTCTAACTACGATTATACTGACCTTCTTTTTTTGGCTGTGGTAAACACAGGTCACAGTCATATTCAAATATTGTTTCTTTGGCTCTTGGGGACAGGCCAAAAGAGAGGGAACTGACTATATGCTATGGCCCTGTCTCCATGAGGACTAAATGGATTTGTGGAAAAGCATTCCTCTCTTTCATTTACTTATTTTATCTCATTCCACAGAGGATTCTGAGTGTTTTCATTGTAATACTAGCGAATCTTGCGTATCCTTGTTCTTTGGTGTGTAAGTTTAGAGTTGTATAAACTTAAGGCTTATATGACAAATGTAAATACGCCAAATGAGAGCTCCTGTTGGCAAACTGACTTTGAAAAGTCCTTTTAATATGCTGTTGCCAGAAGGCAAAGTTTGAGTGTCCCTGCTTGTATGTGTGAGGTTTGTACATAGAGGAAATCTTCAAGGAAATATACAGAAATGAAAATTTTTATTAAGGTGGTGGGATTATGAATGGTATTTATTCAGTATTTTTATTTAGTGTTCTTATATGGTTTTTACAATAAAAATATGAATGCTCTTATCACCTAGAAAATGTTATTGTTATTATAATATATTTTTTATACTTAGGATCTCAGTTATAATGAGAAACAATTCCAGAATGTTCCCCCCACCCCTGCTCCAAAGCAAAGCAAAATACTTCCGGAATCGTACCCCAGAGAATCAGAAGTGCACTGTGAAGTATGGTATCAAGACACACAGGTTAAGAGCACTGCCTGTGGAGCAAGGTACACCTGAGTTCTGATCCAATCTCCTTGAAGTTCCTTAATCTCTGCGACCTCAGTTGCCCATCTATGCAGTGGGAGTAATAACAGGGTAAACTTCATGGGAGTGTGGAGATGACTTTTTCTAGGCACAGGGCTCAATAAATACTGGCTTCCACTGCTGTTACTGTCTACCGTACACTTTGGAAGACAAAAAAAAAAAAAAAAAAATAGGATGATTGCCAAAAGAAAAATCTACCAAAACTCAGTTTAAAGATTAAAACTGGAAGAACTTGGCAAATGAGAGAAGGTAGGTAGAAAACAGGTCAACTACAGAGGGAAATCCAGGTTGATGTAGAAGTTGGAATTAATATATTTATAGCATCAAACTTAGGTATAATTTAAATACAGCAGTTCTGAATTTTGACAAACATACACAATCATGTAACCATCACCCCACGCAAGATATAGAATGTTTCCATCAGCCCCCAAAGGTCCCCATGTAGACAGCCCTTTCCCCCCACCCTAAACTCTGGCAACCACTGCTCAGATTTCGGTCCCTATACTTTTGCATTTTCCAAACATCACATGAATGGAATCTATACATTTTTTAAATATATTTTATTGATTATGCTATTACAGTTGTCCCACTTCTCCCCCATCCTTCCCCTCCACCCTGCACACCCTCTCCCACCCACATTCCCCCCTTTAGTTCATGTCCATCTGTCATAAGTTCTTTAGCTTCTACATTTCCCACACTATTCTTGCCCTCCCCCTGTCTATTTTCTACCCACCGACTATGCTACTCATTCTCTGTATCTTTTCCCCCTCTCTCCTCCTCCCATGCCCCTGTTTCTAACCCTCCATGTGATCTCCATTTCTGTGGTTCTGTTCCTGTTCTAGCTGTTTGCTTAGTTTGCTTTTGTTTTAGGTGTGGTTGTTAATAGCTGTGAGTTTGCTGTCTTTTCACTGTCATATTTTTATCTTCTTTTTCTTAGGTAAGTCCCTTTAACATTTCCTATAATAAGGGCTTGGTGATGATGAACTCCTTGAACTTGACCTTATCTGGGAAGCACTTTATCTGCCCTTCCATTCTAAATGACAGCTTTGCTAGCCCTGGCTGGCTTAGCTCAGTGGATTGAGCTCGGGCTGCGAACCAAAGTGTCACAGGTTCGATTCCCAGTCAGGGCACATGCCTGGATGCCTGGGTTGTGGGCCAGGTCCCCAGTGGGGGCCATGCAAGAGGCAACCACACATTGATGTTTCTCTCCCTCTCTTTCTCCCTCCCTTCCCCTCTCTAAAAATAAATAAATAAATAAATAAATAAATAAATAAATGACAGCTTTGCTGGATAGAGCAATTTTGGAAGTAGGTCCCTGCTTTTCAAGATTTCAAATATTTCTTTCCAGCCCCTTCTTGCCTGTAAGGTCTCTTTTGAGAAATCAGCTGACAGTCTGATGGGAACTCCTTTGTAGGTGACTGTCCCCTTATCCCTTACGGCTTCTAGAATTCTCTCCTTCATTTGAATCTTGGGTAATGTAATTATGATGTGCCATGGTGTATTCCTCCTTGGGTCCAACTTCTTTGGGACTCTCTGAGTTTCCTGGACTTCCTGGAAGTCTATTTCCTTTGCCAGATTGGGGAAGTTCTCCTTTATTATTTGTTCAAATAAGTTTTCCACTTATTGCTCTTCTTCTTCCCCTTCTGGCAACCCCATAATTCGGATGTTGGGACGTTTAAAGGTATCCTGGAGGTTCCTAAGCCTCTCCTCATTTTTTTGAATTCTTGTTTCTTCCTTGTTTTCTGTTCAGTTGTTAGTTTCTTCCTTCTGGTCCACTCCATCTATTTGAGTCCCAGTTTTTCTTTCATCTCTATTGGTTCCCCATGTGTCTTTCTTCATTTCACATATTGTAGCCTGCATTTTTTCATCTAACTTGTGAGCAAAATCAACCAATTCTGTGAGCATCCTGATCACCAGGGCTTTGAACTGTGCATCTGATAGGTTGGCTATCTCTTCATGGCTTAGAGGAATTGGCTCTGGGGATTTCATTTGTTCTCTGGTTTGAGCCATTTTTGGTGTTTTTTTGTTTGTTTGTTTTGTTTTGGTTTTGGTCTGGTCGGGGCTGTTATGTAGTGAGGGGTGGAGCCTTGGGTGTTCCCCAGTACAGGGCAGCCCAGTCGGGGAGTTGTGATACTGTATGTGGGGGCAGGGTCCGAGAGGGAACAATGGTGCTTCCTCTGCTCTCTCCTGGATTCCAGTCCCCTCCACCGCTTCCCCTTCACCTGGACTGTCTGCACGTGTGAATGTGGGACCACCTGGTCAGCCAACCGCCTTGCCCGGCCTCACTGGGTCTGCACAGTTGCCACCCTGTGCCCGGGGTCTGCCAGCTGCCACCTGCACACCTGAGAACTGCCAGCTACTGCTGCCTGAGTTTCCGGGTCCGCACCTCCACTTTTTCCTGCTGCGACTCTGCCCATTTTACGGGTCTGGATGAATGGTTGTTGGACTTCTGTACAGTTCAATTTTCCATCAGTTCTGCTTGTTTTCTTGTTTCTAAGTATTTGTTGTCCTTAATTTTACTTGTGAGAGGAGGCACAGTGTGTCCACCTATGCCTGCATCTTGGCCGGGAATCCATACATTTTTGAGAAAACAATGTTGTGAACCTTTTAAAAACTCTGATAAGTGTTTTACATGGTGATTCTTGGTGCACAAGATGTTACTGGCCATTCAAGGTGAGTGATGTTTCACAGCAGTGATATTCTAGGAAGATGGAACAATCTCTCCTGTTATTGTTGAATCTCCACTCCAAAGTCATTTCTCCATGGGTAGCCCTGCAGATCACATTCTCTTCCTTTCTTTCCAACTGAAAAAAACCCTGATAAATAATGGATAACAGAAATGAATTTGGGCTGGCTGAATGAGAGAGTGAAATAAAAGCCCACTTGGAGCTGAAGGCAAGAAGCAATATGAGGACATGTTTGTAATGTTTTTTCTTTCAGGGTTATGCAAGTTCTAATAAATTAAGAAATTTAAATAAAAAAATTTCTCATTGTAAAGATAGCTGGGGAGGATGGTTAGAACATACAAATGAAATCAACTTTCCTTATCTATGAAGTAAGCAATTGTTGTTAACAAAGTCATTCACTGTCTTGTGACCACAGGGCACACAGTAACTCCTAGAACTGGTAGGGGATGGCAGATAACTGAGGTTATGAGGCAGGAGATAGTCAGTAAGGAGGAAACTCCAGAGGTGCCCCAGGGCTAAAGTAAAGGTCATGGATACAGAACAAAGATCCTCTTCTAAGACCAGTTATCCTACTTTCTGGAAAAGTGCTGAATCATGGTGACTCATGAATGCACCTTCACAGAAGATGCTACGTGACCCGTGCTTCATTATAATAAATTAACATTGCCCAACCCCTTCCCCAGTAGCTGATCAAGGAAAATCATGGGATACCACATGCGAAGTAGCTTTAAAGTGATATAACTAGTTGAACATGTGCAATAAAAGCCTGCCAAAACTAGCCAGGAAATATCTGCCCTATAAGAATAGAATCCCGAAAAAAAAAAAAAAGATAGAAAACTGTACAAGAACAACAATTAAAAAATACATGCATACATACATACATACATAAATGAATTTCTATTCTCCTCCTGGAGGAGGAGGAAGATGGCAGCAAGGTAGGAGGGAGCAGATTCCACTTCCCTCTACATATGGGAGAAAAACCTAGCTGATCTATGGAGGAACAGAGCAAACAGCCAACAGTACCCCAGCATATATGAAAATAGGAGACAAAAAATTGTAGCAGCAAAGGAACCACCAACAGAGAACAACAGACGAAAGAGAAGGAGGGAGTGGAAGCCACACTAACCTCAATCTAGGACCTATCTGGAAATAAAATGAAATAGTGGAGAAACGACCCAGAACAAACAACTGAACAAGAGCAAGAGAGAATCCTCAAAACCTTGTACACATGGAAGAAACAACTTCAACACAACCTGTCCTCACCAGCACAACAAAATACAAGGGGTGGTGGACAGAGTGACCCTCAGTTAACCAGCTGGTGGGAAGGACCCACCAAAGAAAGACCCAACAACAATCAAAACCTAAAGGCAAACGCAGAACCAACCTAAATGGCAGCCCAAGACCAGTGAGTTTGGGAGATCAAGGAGACTGCACCACTGGAATTCACAGGTATTCTACCACAGAAGTTCACACCATAAACCCAGGGAGCCAGAACAGATCAATTTAAGAAGCGGAGGGTAACAAAAAGAGTCTCACAAACAATGGGAAGACAAAGAAACAATCCCCAAATGACAGGAAAGGAGGAAGGCTCAGAAAGAATGCTAAATGAAATAGAGGCAACTCAACTATCAGATATTGAATTCAAAGCAATAGTTATCAGGAAGCTCAATGAGCTCACAGTAAATTACCAGAAACTACAGGGAAACTACAGTGAATTCACTGCAAACTATATTAACATGAAAAGGGAAATAGAAACTATCAACAAGGGCCAAGAGGAAATGAAGAATACAATTTCTGAACTGAAGAACACAGTAGAAGGAATCAAAAGCAGGATCGATGAAACACAAGATCGGATCAGTGACCTGCAGGACAAAGTAGAAAAAAAACACCCAGAAAGAGCAAGAAAAGGAAAAGAGGCTCAGAAAGAATGAAGAGAGGTTAAGGAAAATTCAAGACAATATAAAACAATAATATCTGTACCATAGGGATACCAGAAGGAGAAGAAGAGCAAGGGATAGAAAACCTATTTGAAAAAGTAACGATGGAAAATTTCCCTAATTTGATGAGAGAAAAAGTCACACAAATCCAGGAAACACAGAGAGTCCTAATCAAGAGGAACCCAAAGAGGCCCACTTCCAGACACATTATAATTAAAATGGCAAAATTTCAAGACAAACAGAGAATCTTAAAGGCAGCAAGGGAGAAACAGGAAGTAACATACAAGGGAGCCCCAATAAGGTTAGCAGCTGTTTTCTCAATGGAAATGCTCCAAGCCAGAAGAGAATGGCAAGAAATATTCCAGGTAATGAGAACCAGAGGCCTGCAACCAAGGCTAGGCTACTGTACCCAGCAAGGCTCTCAATCAAGATAGAAGGCCAAATGAGAAGCTTCCCAGACAAAAGAAGTCTAAAAGAATACACCTCCACCAAACCAGCTATGCAAGAGATGCTAAAAGGACTGCTTTAAGGGAAGGAAAGGAGGGAGGGAGGAAGGAAGGGAGGGAAGGAGGGAGGGAGGGAGGGAGGGAGAGAGGGAGAGAGAGAGAGGAACACAGGTACAAAAATGGCAATGAGACTTCTGGCCACGATGGAGGCATAGGCGGACACACTGTGCCTCCTCTCACAACCAAAAATTAAGGACAACAAAGATTTAGAAACAAGAAAACCAGAACTGAAAGAAAATTGAACTGTACAGAAGTCCAACAACCATTCATCCAGACTGGTAAGAGGGGCAGAGTCCTAGCAAGAAAAAGTGGAGGTTGCCGGACCCAGGTGTGCAGGCAGCAGCAGCTGGCAAATCCCAGGTGTACAGGTGGCAGCTAGCAGACCCCACATGCATAGGTGATGGCTAGGGGATTCTGGGCATGGGGTGGCAACAGTGCAGACCCAGGGAGGCTGCGAAAGTTGGCTGGCTGACCAGGTGGTCCCACATTCATGCACAGATAATCCAGGCAAAGGGGAAGCGGCAGAAGGGACTGGAATCTGAGAGAGAGTGGAGCAAGTGCCACTGTTCCCTCTTGGACCCCGCCCCCACATACAGCATCACTACACAGCAACTGGGCTGCCCTGCCCCGGGGAATACCTAAGGCTCCATCCCTCACTATGTAACAGCCACCATGAGAAAAACAACAACAACAAAAAAGACTCAAACGGGAAAATAAATGAAAGCCCCAGAGCCAATTCAGCTAAGCAATAAAGAGATAGCCAACCTATCAGATGCACAGTTCAAAGCCCTGGTGATCAGCATGCTCACAGAATTGGTTGATTTTGCTCACAAATTAGATGAAAAAAGGAAGGCTCCAATAAGTGAAATGAAGGAAAACGCACAAGGAACCAATAGAGATGAGGGGAAAGCTGGGACTCAAATCAATGGAGTGGACCAGAAGGAAGAAACAAACAACGAAACAGAAAACAAGGAAGAAACAAGAATTCAAAAAAATGAGAGGCTTAGGAACTTCCAGGACATCTTTCAACGTCCCGACATCCAGATTATAGGGGTACCAGAAGGGGAAGAAGAAGAGCAGCAAGTGGAAAAGTTATTTGAACAAATAATAAAGGAGAACTTCCCCAATCTGCCAAAGGAAATAGACTTCCAGGAAATCCAGGAAACTCAGAGAGTCCCAAAGAAGTTGGACCCAAGGAGGAACACACCAAGGCACATCATAATTACATTACCCAAGATGAAAATGAAGGAGAGAATTCTAGAAGCAGCAAGGGATAAGAGGACAGTCACCTACAAAGGAGTTCCCATCAGACTGTCAGCTGATTTCTCAAAAGAGACCTTCCAGACAAGAAGGGGCTGGAAAGAAGTATTCCAAGTCATGAAAGGCAAGGACCTACATCCAAGATTGCTCTATCCAGCAAAGCTATCATCTAGAATGGAAGGGAAGATAAAGTGCTTCTCAGATAAGGTCAAGTTAAAGGGGTTCATCATCACCAAGCCCTTATTATAGGAAATGTTAAAGGGACTTACCTAAGAAAAAGAAGATAAAAAATACGATAGTAAAAAGACAGCAAACTCACAGATATTAACAACCACACCTAAAACAAAAGCAAACTAAGCAAACAGCTAGAACAGGAACAGAATCACAGAAATGGAGATCACATAGAGGGTTAGCAATAGGGTAATGGGAGGAGGAGAGAGGGGGAAAAGGTACAGAGAATAAGTAGCATAGACGGTGGGTAGATAATAGGGGGAGGGCAAGAATAGTGTGGGAAATGTAGAAGCTAAAGAACTTACGACAGATGGACATGAACTAAAGGGGGGAATGTGGGTGGGAGAGGGTGTGCAGGATGGAGGGGAATGATGGGGGAGAAATGGGACAACTGTAATAGCATAATCAATAAAATATATGCCATTTTAAAAAATGGCAATGAATAAGGACCTATCAATAATACCCTTAAATATAAATGGATTAAACGGTCCAATCAAAAGACATAGAATAGCTGAATTCATAAGAAAGCATGATCCACACACATGCTGCCTACAAGAGACCCACCTCAGGACAAAAGTCCTACACAGACTGAAAGTGAAGGGCTGGAAACAAATTTTCCAAGCAAACGGACAGGAAAAAAAAAGCCAGGGTAGCAATATTCATATCAGACAAAATAGACTTCAGAAAAAGAGCCATAAAGAGAGACCCAGAAGGTCACTTCATAATACTCAAGGGAAGACTCCACCAAGAAGACATAAACATTGTAAATACATATGTACCCAACATAGGAGTACCCAAATACATAAAGAAAATCTTAGAGGACTTTGACAAAGATAGTGACAGCAATACAATTATAGTAGGGGATTTTAACACCCTAGTGTCAAAAGTGGACAGATCTTCGAAACAAAATATCAGCAAAGGTAATGTGGCATTGAACAATGCCTTAGATGAAATGGACTTAACTGATATATATATATATATATATATATATATATATATATATATATATATATATATATATATAGAGAGAGAGAGAGAGAGAGAGAGAGAGAGAGAGAGAGAGAGAGACAGAGAGAGAGAGAGAGACAGAGACAGAGAGAGAGAGAGAGAGAGAGAGAGACAGCCCCTCATCCCAAAGAAGCTAAATACACATTCTTTTCAAATGCACATGGGACATTTTCAAAGATAGACCACGTGATAGGACACAAAACAAGCCTCAACAAATTCGAGAAAATTGAAATCATACCAAGCATTTTCTCTGACCACAAGGTACTGAAAATAGAGAGCAACCCCAAGGAAAAAAACCCAAAATACTCAAAATCATGGAGATTAAATAGCATGCTATTAAACAATGAATGGGTCAAGATATGAAATTAGGGAAGAAATCAAAAAGTTTCTGGAAACAAATGAAAATGAACTCACAACAACCCAAAACTTATGGGACACAGTGAAGGCACTCCTGAGAGGGAAGTTCATAGTGATACAGGCCTACCTAAAAAAAGGTAGAAACATTTCAAACAAACAACTTAACTCTACACCTACAAGAACTCGAGGAACAACAACAAAGATAGCTCAGAGCAGGTAGAAGGAAGGAAATAACCAAGATCAGAGCAGAATTAAATGACATAGAGACTAAAAGCACAGTTCTAAGGATGAATGAATCCAGGAGCTGGTGCTTTGAAAAGATAAACAAAATAGACAAGCCTTTAAGCACGCTCATCAAGAAAAAAAAGAGAGAGGACCCAAATAAACACAATCAGAAATGAAAGAGAAGAGATTACAACTGATACCACAGAATAGAAAGGACTGTAAGAAATTACTACAAAGAACTACATGCCAAGAAATTTGAAAACCTAGGTGAAATGGACAAACTTCTAGAAAAATATAATCTTCCAAAGCTCAATGAAGAAGAAGCAGAAAGTCTGAACAGACTAATAACAACAGATGGAATTTAAACAGTAATCAAAAAACTCCTGACACACAAAAGCCCTGGACCACATGGTTTCACAGGAGAATTCTACACAGCATTTAAGGAAGAGCTAACCCCTATCCTTCATAGACTATTCGAAAAAACCCAAAATGATGGAAGACTTCCAATCTCTTTTTATGAAGCCAGCCAGCATCATCCTAATCTCAAAACCAGATAAAGACACAACAAAGGAGAACTTCAGGCCAATATCGCTGATGAACATAGATGCTAAAATCCTCAGCAAAATATGGGTAAACCGCATCCAACAATACATTAAAAAGATCATACACCATGTCCAAGTGGGATTCATCCCAGGAATGCAAGGATGGTATGATACTCACAAATCAATAAATATAATACATCACATAAACAAAAGCAAAGACAAAAATCACATAATCATATCAAGAGATACGGAAAAAGCATTTGATAAGGTGCAGTACCCATTTATGATAAAAACACTCAGCAAAGTGGGAATAGAGGGAGCATTCCTCAACATAATAAAGGCCATATATGAGAGACCTACAGCCAACATCATACTCAATGGGCAAAACCTAAAATCTTTTCCACTAAGATCAGGAACAAAACAAGGTTATCCACTTTCACCACTTTTATTCAACATAATATTGGAAGTTTTAGCCACAGCAATCAGACAAGAAAGGGAAATAAAAGCCATCCAAATTGGAAAGGAGGAAACAAAACTGTCATTGTTTGCAGATGACATCATAGTGTACATAGAAAATCCTATAGACTCGGCCAAAAAACTGCTTGACCTAATGGATGAATTTAGGAAAACAGTGGAATACAAAGTCAATATCCAGAAATCAAAGGCATTTTTGTATACCAACAATAAAACATCACAAGCAGAAATCAAGAAAAAAATCCCATTTGATATAGCAAAAAGAAAAATAAAATACCTAGGAATAAATCTAACCAAGGAGGTGAAAGACCTGTATTCAGAAAACTACACAACACTGAAGAAAGAAATAAAGGAAGACACAAACAAATGGGAACATATACTGTGTTCATGGATCAGAAGAATTAACATCATCAAAATGTCCATACTACCCAAAGCAATTTAAGACAGATTCAATGCAATGCCTAGTAAAGTACCAATGGTATATCTCACAGACATAGAACAAACACTTCAAAAATTTATATGGAACCATAAATGACCCCCAAAAGCTGATGCAATTGTGAGAAAGAAGAGCAAAGTAGGAGGGATCACAATACCTGATACCAAACTGTATTACAAGGCCACTGTAATCAAAACAGCCTGGTACTGGCATAAAAACAGGCACATGGACCAATGGAACAGAACAGAGAGCCTAGAAATAAACCCAAGTCTCTATAGTCAATTAATATTTGACAACGGGGGCAGCAACATTAAATGGAGTAAAAATAGCCTCTTCAACAAATGGTGTTGGGAGAACTGGACAGCTATGTGCAAAAAAATGAAACTCGAGCACCAACTTACACCATACACAAAAACAAATTGGAGGTGGATAAAAGATTTAAACATAAGCCATGACACAATTAGGGTCCTAGAGGAGAACATAGGCAGGAAAATCTGAGATATTTCACGCAGCAACGTTTTTACTGATATGTCCCCTAGAGCAAGGGACACAAAAGAGAGAATAAACAAATGGGATCTCATCAAAATAAAAAGGTTCTGCATGGCTAAAGAAAGCAGTATTAAAATAAAATAGAACCAACTGTATGGGAAAACATATTTGCCAATGATACCTCCGAGAAGGGTTTAATCTCCAAAATATATGAAGAACTTACACAACTCCACTCTAAGAAGACAATCAACCCAATAAAAAAATGGGCAGAGGATTTGAACAGACACTTCTCCAAGGAGGACATACAGAGGATCCAGAGACACATGAAAAGATACTCAGTATCGCTAGCTATCAGAGAGATGCAAATTAAAACCATAATGAGATACCACTTCACAATGGTCTGAATGGCCATCATAAACAAAGCAACAAACAACAAGTGTTGGAGAGGTTGTGGAGAAAAGGGAACCCTGGTGCACTGTTGGTGAGAATGCAGACTGGTACAACCACTATGGAAAACAGTATGGAATTTTCTCAGAAAACTAAAAATGGATCTGCTTTTTGACCCAGCAATTCCACTGCTATTATATCCTAAGAACCCTGAAACACCAATCCAAAAGAACCTATGCACCCCAATGTTCATAGCAGCACAATTTACAATAGGCAAATGCTGGAAGCAACCTAGATGCCCATCAGTAAATGAATGGATCAAAAAACTATGGTACACTTACACAATGGAATTCTATGCAGCAGAAAGAAAGAAGGAGCTCCTACCCTTTGCTCCTATCCAGTTGCAGCATGGATGCTACTGGAAAGCATTATGCTAAGCAAAATAAGCCAGGTGAAAGACAAATACCATATGATCTCACCTTTAACAGGAACCTAAACAACAAAAGAAATAAAGAAGCAAAATATTACCAAAGACACTGAAATAGAGAACAGGCTGACAGTGACCAGAGGGGAGAGGGGAGGGGATAATGGGGGGAAAGGGTGAAGGGTTTACAGGAACAAATATAAAGGTCACATGAACAAAAACAAGGGGCAAGGTGGAAATGGGACGGAGGTAGGGAGGCCTGAGCGGGTTGGCTGGGATGGGAGTAAAAGGCAGAAAACTGTAGTTGAACAGTAATTAAATTTAAAGAAGAAAGAATAGAATCCCTCCAGCTCCTGAGGTCAATGTCTGTTCAGTTGGCCTATTCCCATGTTCTGTGGAGTGTACTATTACTTAATACATCTGCTCTCTCTTTTTCTGCTATAAACTCTGTGTGTTTGGTTCAATTCTTTGTCCATGATCACCATGAACCTTGTTACCTGTGCCCACCTGTGACAGTTACAGGATATCTCTGGATACATACATAAAGTGGTACTACATCATCACAGAGCCACCTCAGACTGCCATGGCAGCGTGCAGTTCTGGAGACTGTTCTGCGCTGGTGAAGATCTAACCAAAGTATGTAACAGGGTGTGGCCAAGGGGAGCCCCAAATAGGGATTTGCAATGGGGTCCAGAACACAGGGTGTCCAGGAAATATTAGAAAAAATATATATAGGATACCCTCACCCCCACAAATCTGAGCTAGGGATGGGACACATGGAGCAGGGCCATTGAGACCTGTTTTGCATATCGACTGTTTTGCAGCTAACCTCTGGCATGGTCATTTAACATATCTATAACCTTTAACTGGTTTCATAGATATGTTAAATAGCTGTGGCCATGCTTTGAGTCAGGGAGATAGGAGTGACTTCAACTCATGATGATGGAGGCAACTCCCTGTGGCTACAGAGCCTGTGTGAGAGCTTGCAGATGATTAGCTCCATGCCATGGGGCTACACCTGCCCGGATTTATTATGGCAGCCCAGTAAAGCTGGAAGAATACGGGAATGCTGGCAGGTGTAACTGATTGCGGGAGGAGTCGGAAATGGGGCTGCAGAGAAAGACTGGCGCTGGGATTTAAACCCAGGTGCGGCAGCCATGCTGGGTTTGGGGGGACCACGCGGCTTTGGCAAAAGTTGGGACCTTGCAGCTTTGGGGTGCTCTTTTGCCACGTGCTTAGGAAGCAGGAGAGACCTTGCTGGGAAGAAAAGGGATGAAATGACTTTTGCTAGTGGACCATGAGAGGGTGCCACATGGTTTTGGATTAACTGGAGATCGTGGCAGTGACACAGCCGATGGTGCTGGGAACCAGGAGCTACCTGAGCCGTGGACTTCTACTTCTTTTCCTGAGATACAGTACCCCAGACCAGACAGAGGGAGAAGAAAGGACTGTGTGCATTTATGGGTGTTCTAAATGACTTTAGTATTTTATTGAAGACACTAAGTCATTACTCTTAAGTCTGTATAACTCTTTGAATAAATAATTCCTTTCCTTTTCACCAGTCCACCAGTCTCTGGCGTTGAGAGATGTCTTTCCCTGGCAGCAGGCAAGGCGAACCTAGTACAGGGGTGGGGGGCCCAGGGCACAAGGGGAGGTCCATTAGGTAATAGTATATCATTTGTACCCCACCCCCTGGGTCTGCTCTGTAACAAGTACATCACTTTGCTGTGTACTCCAGGACTTGGCTGTCTCACTCAGGAGTGACTGGCCTTTGGGGAAACCAGCTAATATAGAAATAAACATTGATACCTTCAAAACCATGGTGTTACTTCACAGTGAAGAGTGTGTACTTTCTTAAGATACTTAACCCCTCTGTGAATGATTTCTCATTTGTGAGATGACAACTATTTCCACCTTACAGGGTTTTTTGGATTATACAGCTAATCCTTACAAAGTTCCTAGTGCCTCACACACAGTAAGTGCTTAGTAAATATTAATGTTATTACTACTAGGGTTGAAGGACTGTTACTTCAGTCTCCTAACCTAGAACCTTCCTCTCCCTCGCTGTGTATGTTCAACCAATTACTACCTTACATCAAGTCTATCTCCTAAATACTCTAATAAATCATTCCTTTCTCCTTACCTAACCCCCTCTCCACAGCCACTCTCCTAGTTCTGGCTCTCATTATTTCTTGCCCAGCACATTCCATGGGCCTCCAGTTCAGACCTATTTAACTGAGTCACCACACTGGCATCTGGGTGACCTTTGAAGATTTGATCATGTCACTTTGACCTGTTACAGCTTCCCCTGGCTCACAGTACTAGGACCTCTGGGGTGTAGGGGATTGTTAAAAGTATAGGTTCCAGAATGCCACCCACACTCTATGATTCTGAAATGATTCCCAGAGCAGAGAGCTGCAGGAAAGCGGTTCAGAGAGGGAGCTCCCCAATTGTGGATTCTGTAGACTGAAGGCGGGTGAAAGTTGGCAGACCCTCCCAGGGCACGTCCTCCCTAGGCCCAGAGGTCAAGGTATTGGCTGATTACCTTGGGGAGCACGGATTCAAGGAGGACGTTTCACACTCGGGCTGTGCAGTGGAAAATTTATCATTTGGCCTCTGGTTAATCCATCAGTTTCTCATTGGTGTGTTCATGTGAGCCTGCAAAGTTCGATACCTGCCCCTTGGACATCCCCTTCCCCCTAAAAGAAAACACATCCTTCTGTCAACAAAGGCCTAGTTCTCAGGTTTTGGTCAGGTAGGTGTCACCAGGCCTGGCACTGCTTCGCACTTTTACTCGGGCAGGTCACGTGAGGCCGTAAGCATTCCCGCTCTTGGTCCAGTGTCCTGAGTGAGGATTGTAGGGCTCTCTCTTCAGGCGGCTGTGATAGTCGTCGTCAGATGACAGTGGCCTGTAAGGGAACCAGGGCACTGGAGGCGGAGCTTGCCCAAAGCCACGCCCCTTCCACAGTTAAGTACCGCTTAAGGCCCAACCTCCTGGATTCACAGAGCCCCCGGAGTTCAGCGAGACCCGGGCAGTTCTGTCCCGAGGCCCAGGAAGGCACTGGGAGTCGTAGGGTCGGAGCGCCTGCCGCGCCAGAAGCCGGAGGCCAAAAGCCATGAGTGGCATCCTGCGGTCCGCCTCGAGCAACTGGCGGCGGGCGGCCACGGTGGTGCTGGCGGCGGATTGGACAAACCCAATTCCCACCGCTCCGTCGCTGCCCCCGCCAGCCGAGGGTTTCCGACTGCTGCTGCTGCAGCGCTCCACGAAGCAAGGCTTGTTGCCCGGGGCACACGTCTTCCCGGGCGGCTTACTGGACGCGGCAGATCACTCGGCCGACTGGCTGCGCCTCTTTGCGCCGCACCACGGGCCGCCGCATTTCGGCCTGGGCCCCGCACCACCGTCACACACCACCTTCCCCGTGCTGCCCGCCGCGGGATCGGACTCCGCCCGGGAGGGCGGGGCTGCGCTGCCGGACTACGTAGCCTTCCGCATCTGCGCCATCCGCGAGACCTTCGAGGAGGCGTCCGTGCTGCTGCTGCGGCCGCGGGCCTCCCGGACCGTGGAGCCGGGGCCGGGCCGCGCCCTCTCGGCGCCGGAGGGTCTGGCCACCTGGCGCGCCCGCGTCCGCCGCGACCCGCGCCAATTCCTGCACCTGTGTGAGCACCTCGACTGCATCCCCGACATCTGGGCGCTGCACGACTGGAGTGCCTGGCTCACACCGTTCGAGGCGCGTGGCGGCCGCCGCTTCGAGGCGTACTTCTTCCTGTGCTGCCTGCGTGAGCCGCCGCGGATCTACCTAGACTTGGCTGAGGTGGTGGACTGCCAGGTAGGGAGTTCTCACAGCGCGGAGTGGGTACCCCGGCCGGAGTACCCACCCAGAACCTCCGAATAAGAGTAGTACACCCAGTAAGTGACTGAGAGGGTATGGGACCCAGGCAGTCCGGCCCCCAACCCGGCAGGCCGAAGCCAGGACCTCCTGGTGAAGTGTTTCCCGCGGCTTCACTATCCTAAGGCCTTGACTCTGCCTCCCCAAACGACTCCCCTAGTGGAACCCCTTGGGAGATCCCAAGAACAGAGGAGACCGCCTATTAGGCTCCAGGCTCCCTCCTAAGCACTTTACAAATATTGTCATTTCACCTCCATAACAGTTGTGTTCTCAGAGAACATACTTTATGTGATTTAATCTTTTTGAATTTAGCCCTGACCTGTGTGGCTCAGTTGGTTGGGCGTCCTCCCGCAAAGCGAGAAGGTCCCTTGTTTGAATCCTGGTCAGGGCACATGCCTGGGTTGTGGGCAGGTCCCCAGTTGGGGTGCGTGTCAGAGGCAACCGATGGATGCTTTTCACATCTACGTTTCTCTCCCTCTTTCCCTCCCTCCCCTCCCCTCTCTCTAAAAATAAGAAAGAAAATCCTTTTTTTCTTAAAGGGGTTTACTTTAAAAAATATTTAAAGTTTATTGAGTCTTGTTTTATGGTCACATATATGGTCTCTTTGGTGAATTGTACCCTTTGCACCTAAAAAGAATATTCTGCCATGTTTGAGGGAGTGTTTATAAAAATGACAGGTTAAATTCCTCGATAATGTCTTTCAGGTTTTCCATTTTGTTCCATCAAATACTGTATTGAGAGAGGAAGGCTTAAATCTTCAACAAGTGATTGTGGGTTTGTCTTTTTTCAGTTCTATCAGGTTTTGCTTCATGTATTTCAGAGTTCCCTTGTAAGGTGCTGAATAGACATCCAGGACTGTTAAACCCTGATGGATTGACCCTTTATTATGAAATAGCATTCTTTATTCCTGGTAATACTCCTTACCTGAAATCTGAAGCTTACTCTCTCTGATACTAATATAGCCATTTTGCCTTTGATTTCATTAACAATTGCATAGTATATCTTTTCCCATCCTTTACTCCCCCCCACCCCCCCTTTTTAGAGACTTTCTCACAGCAGCTCTGCACAGGTCTTTGTCTTCACACAGTCTGGAAATGGCCGCTAGGTTCTGTGCTCTTTCCTTGCTAAGAGACACAAAACAAAAAGGCAGGTAGTTGTCATCTACTAAGAAGTGATGGTCAAAGTAGTATTTGGCATAAACACTGCAGGAACATTAATATTAAACTGAAGTAGCTCCAAAAAATGCTTTTTCATCTCATTCATTTCCTCAACTGTAATGTCCTTGAGGTTCTAGCAGTCCACATTTCATACAGCCTGATTGTCCCAAACCTTGGAAGCAAGAACGACGACGCCCAAAATAATTCTTTTCCAGTTAGTGGGACAAATGTCGATACAGCATAAGTTAAAAGCCTTTCTAAGTTAACCAGAGTTACTGTTGCACACTCAGCTGTTAGCTGTGTGGCACCAAAAAGAGTTTGAACAAATCTGTTAAATAAATTTGTGTTCAGGGTTATGCTTAAAGTATTCCTCTGGAACCTCTTCTCATGTGAGTGGAATGTGATCTCTCATCAAAAATACCCAAGGATCTATTTGCATCTTTGTTCTTTATGTGGTAATGTACCACTAAGGTCACACTCTGTGTTGTGGTTCTAAGATTAGGCAGGAAGACTGTGCTGTCGTCTGGAAATATTGTTGAGCATGAGCTATATTTTTTAGTAAGGTGCCCTGGAGATACATGGTTTACATAGTTGCTCTTACTCTTTTCCCGCACATCTGTTTGAGATTTGTTGAGGAAAATTGTGCTTGCCCTCGGATGGTCAGAAGGATTTGATTCCCAGACTAACTCATCCGGCATCTCCCAGTCGCTTGTGTGCTGCAGGTGGTGGCCCTCGCTGGTTCTGAAATCCAACTCTGCGGGGTCCAGGACAGCGGGCGAAGGTGCCACCACGTCCCCAGTCGCTACCTCATAGATCTCAGACTGGAATTCGGCTCTGCCGGCTCCAAGCGTCGGCTCAGCTTGGGGCTGGCACTGGGCTTTACTCGACAGGTCAGCATGTTCCCCTTGAGGTGCCTACACTCTTCGCCCCTGTAGCTGCCTTTGCTTGCCCCCACCTGGGACTCGGGCCTGCACGGGCAGTCCCCGGGACTGCGCAGCACAAACCGCACGGCCTCGCCGGCTGTTCTCACGCCCGCAGGGCCGCGGGGCCCAGGCAGTGCTCCAGGCCTGGTGGAACCCCTTGCAGTAGCAATGCTACCGCCTCTCTGGAGTTGTCTCCATCTTTACTTTTAACCTATCTGTGCCTTTATAGTTAAAATGTGTTTCTTGTAGGTGGTGTATAGTCTTGTTTTTTTTATCCAATATGACAATTTATCCCTTTTAATTGGAGTCTTTAGATCACTTATATTTAATGTCATTATCAATAAAGTTAGTCAAGTCTACCGCCTTACTGTTAGTTTTTTTAATCTGTCCCATCTATTCTTTGCACTGTTTTTCTTTTCCTGACTTCTTTTGGATTATTTGTGTATTTTTAGGTCTCAGTTTTGTCCTGATTATTGACTTATTGGCCATGTCTCTGAGGCATATCTCTTTGTGCATTGCTCCCCTGGTTGCAAGTCTCATGGGGACCCTTAGAGTTTAGGAGATGAGTGCCTGTGGGGGAAGAAGAAGGAAAGGGGAAGTTGCTGGCGTGCTTCCTGTGCTTCCCAGAGGGAGAGGGCCACTGGGTCCATTGTTTTGAGGGTTTATCTGTCTCTTGCCATGGGAATCTTAGGGAAGGTCTTTGGAATGTTTTCAGCAGAATATTTGTCAGTTTTCCAGGTGTGCTGTCTCAGGGTTGTGGTCTTCACTGATTGGTCAGTGCCGGGGCAGGGGGTTGTTAGTCATTGCCCTGACTCACCTACCTGGTTTTGCTGCTTTTCTGGGCCTGGAGCTGAGGCCTATATGTTGTCTCTAGGGAGATGACCTTCTGCATCAGGCTGTAAGTCGTTTGGCCAGTTTGTTCAGCTTTCTGTCTTACTTCTCTATTCCACTTGTCCTGGACTATCTCAGAGCTCTACTGAGTTCACCTCATTTGTTTTTCTTTTCTCACACACTACAATTCTGCATTTTTCAGTGTTCAAAATGGTGGTTTTATAGATTTGGACCACTTATCTATTTTTCACATTGTACTGGCGGAAAGTAATATGGCACTCATGACTGGGAGAGGAGGCTCCCATAAATAATTCTCAACCTCGTTAAGTCTAGTGGTTCTCAAAAGGAGATTTGCCCACCCCACACCCACATACGTTTTGCAACATCTGGAGACATTTTTGGTTGTCATAACTCAGGGACTTCTGCTGGCTTCTATCCAGTAGAGCCCAAGTATGCTGTTAAAATGTCCTTGAGTGCCCAGGACAACCTCCCACAACAAAGAGTTATCTGGTCTAAAGTGTTAGTAGTGCCAAGGTTCCAAAACCTAGTGGGAACAGTGGAATTTAGAGCCAGTCCCCTTCCCCACCCCAGATTTGAAGCCCAGATTTTTAGACAGAGTAGCTGCCTGAGTTTCTTCCTTTATAAAATGATAGTATGCACTGTTGACCTAAGGACTGGAAATATTTTACATAAAATGTTTGAGCTGTGCTTTACTGGTAACAAGTAACCAATAAGTGGTAACTTCTTTTATTTTTAAAATATTTTATTTATTTTTAGAGAGAGAAGAAGGGAGGGAGAAAGTGGGAGAGGAACATCAATAAACATGGCCCCATCTGGGGACCTGACCTGCAACGTAGGCATGTACCCTGACTAGGAATCGAACCAGTGACTTTTCCATTTACAGGCCAGCACTCAATGCACTGAGCCACACCAGCCAGGGCATAACTTCTTTCAATCTATCCTCTGGACTAACCTGAACAGATTGAATTAAATGGGTGGGTGCCTGTTGTTTAACCCTACATTTTGATTATTATCACCGAACTCACATAAAACTGACAAAGCAGAATGCTCTGTAAATAACTTGAATATTGGGTGGTCCTTTGAAGTCCCAGGTTTGTTTGTAAAATGCAACCAACTTCAGAATAATGTGGGGTGCTTGTTAAACGTGGATTGTTGGGTCTGATAGACTGAAGATTTAATAAGTTTCTTAGGGGATGTTCAAGCACATACAAGCTTGTAAACCTTTGGCCTGTTGTTATCCAAGGCAGAAATCAATTTTAGCTCCCTGGGTTTAGGTGTGGGAATCAGTTTTCCCCATTGTAAATGGATATTTAGTAAACCAGTTAAAGAAAGACCTTTTAGGATTATTCCATATTCATTGAATCAGCTCTTTTTATCCAACTGTGGATGGAAGGAAGGGTGTGGAAGGAGGGTAAGTCATAGCACTGAGGCCACTTAAGTAAAATGGGCAAACACTGGCTGGTTGACACCCTGCTGTGATTACAATCCTGGGACTGCAGACTGAGTTATGCCTCTTGACCCTCCTTAACTATTGCTCCTGAGTTTTTACCACCATTTTAACACATTGTATACATCACACATTTTGGTTGCTGAGGGCCCCATAGGGCCTGAGAGAGCTTTGCTACAACCTCAGGGCCTAGCCAAATTGTTCCTTATTTATGGGAAGAACAAATGGGCACTAAAATCTCAATCTGCTGCCATGAGTTTACACTTCAGAGTCTGCGTTCCTTCAGGAATGACCAGAACTACTTTGTCTCGTATGTATCTCCTGCCTTTTATGCTGCATGACTATCAACCCTTGATGCACTATCCTGGTATATTTACTAGTCCTCAGGGTCCGCATCTGAACAATCAGCCCTTTGAAGGCAACCTAAATGAGTTTGACACCCCTGTCTTAAGGGGATCAACGCAGCTTTCTTCACCACACTTTTTCATGTTGTCTCAGGGAATCTAGCAAAGCACATTGGTGAATTAACTTTGTATCTTCAGTTCACTCTTAGGCACTGATCTCAGATCTTACATTGTCTATGGAGTAAACCTTTGTCTTCCACAGTGGTCATCTCCAGCAGAGGCAACTGGAAGTTTCTTATCAAAAGAGATTTGGTTGGCACCCCCACAGTTCTATGAAATAAGAAGACTTGAAAACTTTGCCTCTCTGTCTGACTTGCACAAATTTTGTTTGGATCACATATCACAAGGAGTAGAAAGATGGATGCCAATCCCGTTAATAACTGCTGATGGGCAGATCTTCCTTTTACCAGGTAAATCAGTGAAGCATCAATGCTTTTTTTAGTATTCACACTTAATTCACTGGGCTGTATGGTGGTATTACCCAACACAGAGACATGATTTACAGTCTGTGTTACATACTACAATGATATTGATTAAATAAGGTCAAAGTCTATAAAATATTATAGTATTTATTATAACCAGAAGTTCTGAATAAGTTACTTTACACACTTATACATTTATGTATGTTTTCTAGACATTGACAAAGTTCTTCCATATTATCTCACTTTTTAATATTTTAATTCTGAATTATGAGAACTTGTAAGTTGTCAGCTTATTTAAATCAGGATGTTCGCTGGTGGTCAGTTGTTGGGCATGGGTAGGATGGAGTTTTTGTGGCGGTTCAGCATGGGGCTTTGTGGCTGTCTTCCTGTGGCTGCCTGTCTCCGTTCTCACACAGTGATAGTATTTGTTACTCATCCTGCAGTGGGAGAATTTAGCAATTCTGATGTGTAAATGATGATTTCTCTAATTTTATCTTAAAATTACTACAGCAGTCCACATTAAAACACCAAAATATATGGATATCAAGGCCCATATTAATATTGACTACAATAAAGAGAATCATGAATTATATAAAAGTTATAGTTATGATGAAAAAAATACCAGCCATAAATATATATGTGCCCAGAGAAAATTCTTGAGTGGAGAATGGGACCTAGGGAGTATGGGTATTAAAAACACAAGAAATTGTGATAAACTCATAAAATTAGGGTTATTTAACAACCATCTTAGTTCTAAGCACATGAAATAGATTTAAAAACATACTGATTGATATGTCACTAATATATTGGAATGTTTTATAAAATAACACTTTGTGGAATTAAAATATTATTTTTCAGGAGATGAGCTGTACTTAGAAGATTCAAAGTTTTTAGAAAACTCTTTGTCCAGTGATAAAAAGACTGAAGAAATTATGAAGGAAGGGAAGAAATTGCACCGAATAGTGGTACACAATCAACATCTTTACAGTATCCACGTGACTGTTCAGTCAAAGTATAAATGTGTTTATCCTAAAACCTATGTAGTAAATAAGAGCCATTTGTAAGGTATTGCTTATTTGTAACCTGGCCTGCTTGAAGGTGTCCTAATGAATAGTCTTACTTGGAATTTAAGGAACTTTGTGCCAATAAAAATTATAGTACAGTATTTCATACTTCAAGTGTATTATGGAGCTCTCTTGCTTATTTTATTCTATAAACCTTACAGTGTCACACAAGTATAAAGCATTGATGATCTTCTTACCGAAATAAGAAAAAATCTCACAAAGGGTTTCTACTTCTGTATTGTTTTATTATCAAAAGTTTGAATAAGCTGTTCTATTGCCATTGTCTTTTAAATGTCTATTGTATTAGCACTTTCACTAAAGTGCTTAGGAGTTCAGCCATGAATTCTTCAGACTTTCTGCTAGAATTAATTTAAGGGTGTCTGATTACATGATAAACAGTAGATTTACACAACCTTTGCGTAACAATGTTATTTTTTTTGGTAATGTCTTTAGCTTGATAATTAAGATATAATGCTGTTCAAAACCAAATAGCATTATTTATTAGGTTTATTACCAAATTGGAAATCTTAGTTAATATTTTTATTTTATTTTTTTAAAGATTTTATTTATTTTTAGAGAGAGAGGGGAAGGGAGGGAGAAAGAGAGGGAGAGAAACATTAATGTAGGAGTGATAAAACAATTGGTTGCCTCTTACATGCCCGCAACTGGGGACCTGGCCTGCAACCTGGGCATGTGTCCTGACTGGGAATTGAACCTCTGGTTTCGGTTTGTAGGCCAGCACTCAATCCACTGAGCCACACCAGCCAGGACCAATATTTTTAAAGACATTTGACCACAACTATTTTACTTTGGAGTGCTAAGTAATGAAACAAAGAGGTTAGAGAGATGTAGACTTACTCATCATTCAATAATGTTTATTTTTCAGTATTTTTAATATGGGTAATTTTTTTTGGCTCCTTTTAGGAAGAATAATGTTTATTGATTAAAGCTGAGAAATGGTTAAGACGCCAATTGTATTTAAGATCTTGGTACTATGCATAATAAAACAGATTTCATATTTTATGAAATTCTTTCATTTGTCTACTTACAAAATAGAGGTATTGATGAATTCAGTTTATGTTTATTATTTAATCTGATTAGAGGAATAGATCAGTGGTTCTCAGCCCAGAGTACTTTTGCTCTCCAAGAGGTATTTGACCATGTCTGAAAACATTTTTGGTTGTCACAGCTGAGAGTGAGAGGCTACTCTGTCTAGTGGGAAGAAGACAGGGATGCAGTTAAATGTCCCACAATGTAGAAGACAGCTGCCACAGCAAAGAATGATCTGGCCAAGGCTGAAAAACTGATCTAGAATAAAATGTATTTTTTTCAATAAATGATTCCAATACATAACTTTTGAGAACCATGGATACTGTTTGCATTCCATCTGGCCTCTGAATCTTTCAAAGTTCTTTCTGACTTTTGACCTTGGGCACAATATTCTTGTATTCTTACAAATAATGGAATGTAGCTGGAAGAGACCTCAGTGAACACTATAGTTTTGCTGGTGAGAAAACTGAAAAACAGATTCATATAGCTACTGCCACAGCCAAGAGTAGAGCTGGATTCATTGTCAAGCAAGTAAGATTTGTTACTTGTCACCAAAAGTAGGTATTTGAACACTTCTGCCCACTGCATCTTGTTGTCATAGTTGCCAGAGAAACGACAACACAGCCAAGCACTGGATGGAACAATGCTTTACTCACATAGAGAAGAGGCAGAGCAAGATCAGCTCCAGATTTCTGGCCAAGATGGAGGTGTAGGTGGACACACTGTGCCTCCTCACACAACCAAAATTAAGGACAACACAGATTTAGAGACAAGAAAACATCCAGAACTGAAAGAAAATTGAACTATATTGAAGTTGGACAACCATTCATCCAGACCGGTAAGAGGGGCAGAGTTGTGGCAGGAAAAAGCGGAGGTTGGGGGACCCGGGTGCACAGGAGCCCTAGGCATGCAGGTGGAGCCTAGCAGACCCTAGGCGCACAGGTGGCGGCTAGCAGACCCCGGGCTCAGGGTGGCAACGGGCAGACCCAGTGAGGCCTTGCAAGGTGGCTGGCTGACCAGGTGGTCCCACATTCGTGCACAGATAATCCAGGGGAAAACAGGGAGCAAGATAGACCTCTCAACCCAGGGCCCCAGCGCCGGGAAATAAAACCTAAAAACACCAATCGAAAACACTTCTGGGGGTTGAGGTGCTGGGAGAGACTCCCAGCCTCAAAGAAGAGTACATTGGAGAGACCCACAGGGTCCTAGAACGTACACAAGCCCACCCACATGGAAATCAGCACCAGAAGGGCCCAATTTGCTTGTGGAAAGCAGTGGAAGGAACTGAAATATGAGTTGTGGAGCAAGCGCCATCGTTCCCCCTCGAACCCCACCTCCACATACGGTATCCCAACCCAGCAACTGGGCTGCCCCGCCCTGGTGAACAGCCAAGGCTCCGCCCCTCATTACGCAACAGCCACAACTAGACCCCCCCCCCAAAAAAAATGGCTCAAACGGTAGAAGAGATCAAAGTCCCAGAGCCAATTCATCTAAGCGACCAAGAGATAGCCAACCTATTAGATGCACAGTTCAAAGCGCATCTCTGTGATCAGGATGCTCACAGAATTGGTTGATTTTGGTTGCAAATTAGATGAAAAAATGAAGGCTACACTAAGTGAAATGAAGGAAAACGCACAGGGAACCAATAGAGATGGGAGGAAAACTGGGACTCAAATCAATGGAGTGGACCAGAAGGAAGAAGGAAACAACCAAACAGAAAAGAATGAGGAAACAACAATTCAAAAAAGTGAGAAGAGGCTTAGGAACCTCCAGGACATCCTCTCAACATCCCAACCTCCAAATTATAGGGGTACCAGAAGGGAAAGAAGAGCAACAAGTGGAAAAGTTATTTGAACAAATAATAAAGGAGAACTTCCCTAATCTGGCAAAGGAAATAGACTTCCAGGAAGTCCAGCAAGCTCAGAGAGTCCCAAAGAAGTTGGACCCAAGGAGGAACACACCAAGGCACATCATAATTACATTAGCCAAGGTTAAAATGAAGGAGAGAATTCTAGAAGCAGCAAGGGATAAGGGGACAGTCACCTACAAAGGAGTTCCCATCAGACTGTCAGCTGATTTTTCATAAGAGACCTTACAGGCAAGAAGGGGCTGGAAAGAAATATTTGAAATCTTGAAAAACGGGGACCTACATGCAAGATTGCTCTATCCAGCAAAGCTGTCATTTAGAATGGAAGGGCAGAAAAAGTGCTCGTCAGATAAGGTCAAGCTAAAGGAGTTCATCATCACCAAGCCCTTACTATATGAAATGTTAAAGGGACTTATCTAAGAAAAAGAAGATAAAAAGTATGTCAGTAAAAGGACAGCAAACTCACAGATATTAACAACCACACCTAAAACAAAAGCAAACAACTAGAACAGGAACAGAACCACAGAAATGGAGATCACATGGAGGGTTAGCAACAGGGGAGTGGGAGGAGGAGAGAGTGGGGAAGGTACAGAGAATAAGTAGCATAGACGGTGGGTAGAAAATAGACAGGGGGAGGGCAAGAATAGTGTGGGAAATGTGGAAGCTAAAGAACTTATGACTCATGGACATGAACTAAAGGGGGGGAATGTGGGTGGGAGGGGGTGTGCAGGGTGGAGGGGAATGATGGGGGAGAAATGGGACAACTGTAATAGCATAATCAATAAAATATATTCAAAAAAGTAAACAAAAACAAAACTATTGTATATTGAAAGAGAAAAAAAAAAAGATCAGCTCCAGTAGTGCACTTCGGTCCCCCTGGCTGTCAGCTCCCCTCCCTGCAGCCAGCACCAGAAAACTGGCCTGCACGTAGCCTTCTTGTGCAGTAGAAGGACCCCATCTCTTTCCTAGACGGGACAGATATAGTAGTGGGGTTGGCCTGGTGCCATATGAAGTGCCTGCTTAAGCAGAAGAGCCAAGGACACACATTGAGTCTGAAACGGAAAGATTTCCACACAAGTTGTCTAGTTCACCAGAGGCTCCGAAGACTCTATCTTTTGATAAGAAAGTGTTAGAGGCCCAAGGCCCATTCTTGTGCAGCTAAGGGAAGGTTGAAAGACTGTGTGCAAGACACTGGCTTTCCCAGCACTCCTAGCCCTGCTTCTCTTCACTGGAGTTAGATGGCTCAACAGGAAATTTTAGGAGATATAGTAAGAAAGTAATATGACTGGTTTTTCTTCACAAAGATTTTTTTTTTTTTTTTTTTTTTTTTTTTTTTTTTTTTTTTTTTTATCTGAATGAGCCTAGGTTCCTTCCAAGAATTCCTTTGGGGAGACTATCACATGACTTCCTATTTGTGGTGCTATGATCCCAGCCCAAAATAATAGGGCTGCCCCATGAGCTGAAAAAGTGTGTTGATTTAGAGCCCAGCTTGCTAGTATTGGTAGCATTTATTATGTTTTCTTCCTAACCCATATTTTAGCTGCCTCACCCTCAGGTACAGAAGCAGAAAGCCTGGTCATCTTCCTGCCCATGCTGGTATCTGTACTCCGTTTCCATCTTGTCCAGGGAAGAGCCATGAAAACTTGTTTTCTATGATACTGTACAGTCTCTTTTTTTTTTAAACATATTTTATTGATTATGCTATTACAGTTGTCCCATTTCTCCCCCATCATTCCCCTCCACCCTGCACACCCTCTCCCACCCACATTCCCCCCTTCAGTTCATGTCCATGTGTCATAAGTTCTTTAGCTTCTACATTTCCCATACTATTCTTACCCTCCCCCTATCTATTTTCTACCCACCATCTATGCTACTCATTCTCTGTACCTTTTCCGCCTCTCTCCTCCTCCCACACCCCTGTTGCTAACCCTCCATGTGATCTCCATTTCTGTGGTTCTGTTCCTGTTCTAATTGTTTGCTTAGTTTGCTTTTGTTTTAGGTGTGGTTGTTAATAGCTGTGAGTTTGCTGTCTTTTCACTGTCATATTTTTGATCTTCTTTTTCTTAGATAAGTCCCTTTAACATTTCATATAATAAGAGCTTGGTGATGATGAACTCCTTGAACTTGACCTTATCTGAGAAGCGCTTTATCTGTCCTTCCATTCTAAATGACAGCTTTGCTGGAAAGAGCAATTTTGGATGTAGGTCCCTGCTTTTCAAGATTTCAAATATTTCTTTCCAGCCCCTTCTTGTCTGTAAGGTCTCTTTTGAGAAATCAGCTGACAGTCTGATGGGAACTCCTTTGTAGGTGACTGTCCCCTTATCCCTTGCTGCTTCTAGAATTCTCTGCTTCATTTTAATCTTGGCTAATGTAATTATGATGTGCCTTGGTGTATTCCTCCTTGGGTCCAACTTCTTTGGGACTCTCTGAGCTTCCTGGATGTCCTGGTAGTCTATTTCCTTTGCCAGATTAGGGAAGTTCTCCTTTATTATTTGTTCAAATAAATTTTCCACTTGTTGCTCTTCTTCTTTCCCTTCTGGGACCCCTATAATTCGGATGTTGGGACGTTTAACAATGTCCTGGAGGTTCCTAAGCCTCTCCTCATTTTTTTTGAATTCTTGTTTCTTCCTCGTTTTCTGTTTGGTTGTTAGTTTCTTCCTTCTGGTCCACTCTATTGATTTGAGACCCAGTTTTCCTTCCATCTCTATCAGTTCCCCATGCATCTTCCTTCATTTCACGTATTGTAGCCTGCATTTTTTCATCTAATTTGTGAGCAAAATCAACCAATTCTGTGAGCATCTTGATGACCAGTGCTTTGAACTGTGCATCTGATAGGTTGCCTATCTCTTCACGGCTTAGGGGAATTGGCTGTGGGGCTTTTATTTGTTCTCCAGTTTGAGCCATTTTTGGTGGTGTTTTTTTGTTGTTGTTTTGTTTTGGTTTTAGTCTGGTCGAGGCTATTACGTAGTGAGGGGGTGGAGCCTTAGGCATTCCTCAGGGCGGGGCAACCCAGTCGCGGGGTTGTGACGCTAATAGGTGGGGGCGGGGTCCCAGAGGGAAGAATGGCGCCTGTTCCGATCTCTCCTGGATTCAGTCCCTTCCGCCACTTCCCTTCTGCCTGGGCCGTCTGCGTGCTCGAATGTGGGACCCACCTGGTCAGCCAGTCGCCTTGTGCGGCCTCACTGGATCTGCACAGTTGCCCCCCTGTGCCTGGGGTCCGCCAGCTGCTGCCTGTGGGCCCGGGGACTGACAGCCGCCACCTGTGCATCTGGGAACTGCCAGCCGCTGCTGCTTGCATTCCCGGGTCTGCACCTCCACTTTCTCCTCCCGAGACTCCACCCCTCTTACTGGTCTGGATGAATGGTTGTTGGACTTCCGTACAGTTCAATTTTCTATAAGCTCTGGTTGTTTTCTTGTTTCTAAATATTTGTTGTCCTTAATTTTGGTTGTAAGAGGAGGCACAGTGTGTCTGCCTATGCCTCCATCTTGGTTGGAAGTCCTGATACTGTACAGTGTCTTGGTACTGCAGTTATATAAACTAAGGAGTAAATACTAAGTCAGTACACATTTTCATTGCCTACCTTTTTTGTAGATTCTTTTGGACGACCTCCATCAGAATCCAAAACTGGGTTGGCATCAACATTTCAGGCTAACATGTCTTGTCCTCACAGTTCTTTTTTAATAAAAATAAAACAAGTGTCCTATAATGTGGCAGATGTAAGAACTCAAACATAAGGGTACTTACTCTTTTCCCAGAGCTGATTTGCATGCGTGGGGGCAGGGGGCACTTGGTAGGGAGCCTCTCACATTTGTAGTTATTTCATCGTTTCTCCTTTCTTCTCAAACCTCTATTTTTTTCTTTTTTTTTTTTTTTTGTGCAAATTTGACAGTTTTCTACTCCTCCTTGCTCCCCCTTAGCCACCACTTCTCTGGCTTCTTCAATTTCATCTTCTCAAACCAACCTTTGGATGATAGAGTCCCTCAGTACTTATTCTTAGAACTTCTTCCCTCCTTGGGTGATGTTCAAGGCACATTCTTTTTTAAAAAACTTTATTATTACCATTATTTTAAAAAAGATTTTATTTATTTATTTTGAGAGCGGACGGGAGAAAGAAAGAGGGACAGGAACATCAATGAGTGGTTGCCTCTCATGTGCCTCCTACAGGGGACCTGGCCTGCAGCCCAGGCATGTGCCCCGACTAGGAATCGAACCAGTGGTTTCTGTTTGCAGGCTGGTGCTCAATCCACAGAGCCACACCAGCCAGGGCCAAGTCGCATTCTTTCAAAATGAAATTGTTGCCCTTTACAGATGTTAAGGCATACGTGCCTGTTGGAGTTGGACAGCTTACCTCCTGCTTGTTATGTGAAAGGATATATACTTCTATTTTATATAAACCACTATAGGGGTGGGCAGAAATAGGTTAATAATAACAAATAATACAATAATAAATAAATAATGATACAAGAGTAAACTTCAACATACTCACAACTGTAAACCTATTTTTGCCCACCTCTGTATTTTTAGGTCTCTGTTAAACAACTTTAGCTTGTTCCCTAACCTATAATTTTTCTTCCCTAAGCAGCTTCCCTCAGCAGTCTTCCCTATGTCAGAAACCTACCAGTTATTTAAGCTAAAAATCTCAAGTCACTCTTGCTTCTCTCTTTTCTTCATTCCTATATCCAGGTGACTAGGAAGTCCTATTGATTCTCTTACCCACAATTAACTTGAATTTCTCATCTTCTGACCTCTGCACTATCACCTTAGTCTAAGCCAGTTATCTTTTTTTTTTAATGCATTTTATTGATTATGCTATTACAGTTGTCCCATTTTCCCCCTTCATTCCCCTCCACCCAGCACACCCCCTCCCACCCACATTCCCTCCTTTATTTAATGTCCATGTGTCATACTTATAAGTTCTTGGCTTCTACGTTTCCCATACTGTTCTTGCCCTCCCCCTGTCTATTTTCTCTCTACCATCTGTGCTACTTATTCTCTGTACCTTTTCCCCTTCTCTCCTCCTCCCACTCCCCTGTTGCTAACCTTCCATGTGATCTCCATTTCTGTGATTCTGTTCCTGTTCTAGCTGTTTGCTTATTTGCTTTTATTTTAGGTGTGGTTGTTAATAATTGTGAGTTTGCTGTCATTTTACTGTTCATATTTTTTATCTTCTTTTTCTTAGATAAGTCCTTTCAGCATTTCATATAATAAGGGCTTGGTGATGATGAACTCCTTTAACTTGACCTTATCTGAGAAGCACTTTATCTTCCCTTCCATTCTAAATGACAGCTTTGCTGGATTGAGCAATTTTGGATGTAGGTCCTTGACTTTCATGACTTGGAATACTTCTTTCCAGCCCCTTCTTGCCTGTAAGGTCTCTTATGAGAAATCAGCTGACAGTCTGATGGGAACTCCTTTGTAGGTGACTGTCCCTTTATCCCTTGCTGCTTCTAGAATGCTCTCCTTCATTTTAATCTTGGCTACTGTAATTATGATGTGCCTTGGTGTGTTCCTCCTTGGATTCAACTTCTTCGGGACTCTGAGCTTCCTGGACTTCCTGGAAGTCTATTTCCTTTGGCAGATTGGGGAAGTTCTCCTTTATTATTTGTTCAAATAACTTTTCCACTTGTTGCTCTTCCTTTTCTCCTTCTGGTACCCCTATAATTCAGATGTTGGAACGTTTAAAGATGTCCTGGATGGTCCTAAGCGTCTCCTCATTTTTTTGAATTCTTCTTTCTTCATTGTTGTCTGATTGGATGTTTCTTACTTCTCTCTGGTCCATTCTCATTGATTTGAGTCCCAGATTCCTTTCTATCACTAATGTTCCCTGTACATTTTCCTTTATTTCACTTAGCATAGCCTTCATTTTTTCATCTAATTTGCAACCAAATTCAACCAGTTCTGTGAGCGTCCTGATTATCAGTGTTTTGAACTGTGCATCTGATAGGTTGGCTATCTCTTAGTCACTTTGTTGTATTTTTTTCTGGAGCTTTGATCTGTTCTTTCGTTTGGGCCATTTTTTTTTTTTTTTTTTTTTTTTTTGGTCTTGACAAGCCTGTTATATGAGGGGCGGAGCCTTAGCTGTTCATTAGGGTGGAGCAACCCAGTTGCTGGGTTGTGATGCGGTATGTGGGGAGGGGTCCCAGAGGGAACAATAGCGCTTGCTCTGCTCCCTGCCGGATTTTAGTCACTTCTCCCACTTCCCACAAGCAAACTTGGCCTTTCTGGTGCTGATTCCCGGGTGGGTGGACTTGTGTACATTCTAGGACTCTATGGGTCTCTCCAGTGAACTTTCCTGTGAGGCTGGGAGTTTCTCCAAGGCACCTCAACCCCCACAGGTGTTTTCAGTATTTTGAGGCTTTATTTCCCCGAGCTGGGACCCTGGGTTGAGTGGTCTGTCTCACTCCCTAGTTTCACCTGATTTATCTATGCACAAATATGGGACTGCCTGGCCCACCAGCCGCCTTGTGTGCCATACCCCTCCACAATTCGCCACCTTGCTGGGTCCACCTACTGCTGCCTTGTGCAACTGGGGTCTGCCAGCCGCCCTACTGCAAGCCCTGTTAGTCCCAGCTCCCGGACTCTGCCCCTCCTACTGGTCTGGATGAATGTGTCTACTTTAACTCCTTGGTTGTTGGATTTCCATACAGTTCAGTTTTCTGTCAGTACTGGTTGCTTTTTTGTTTTCGAATTGTTGTTGTCCTAATTTTGGTTGTTAGAGGAGGCACGGTGTATCTACCTATGCCTCCATCTTAGACAGACGTCTAAGCCAGTTATCTTTTACCAGACAACTGTAATAGCTTCTGAGCTAGTCTCTCCATTTTCACTCTGGCCCTGCATTCTCCCATTGAGCTGGAAAAGTGGTCTGGACATCGAAATTCACGTCATGTCCTGTTACTGTGCTCATTAAAACCCATGGGTTTCCTTCACACTTAAAAACTAAATTAATTTACTGTGGCCTCTAAGGCCCCATCTGATCTCATCATTCAACCTTTTCATCTGCACTCCCATCAAAAAGGTCTTCTTTCTTGTTCCTTAATTACTTAAGAGTTCTTTTCCACCTCAGAATCTGCACACACGGTTGCCTTCAGACAAATCTGGATTTCTGCACTATTTCGTTCTTGTAGCCTCCAAAAAACAGCTGAGGATGGGCATCCAACATGTGGATTAGGTCATGTCTAAAAGAAAATTCTAGAACAAATAGAAGAAAAGCATTATGTAGGGAAGAAAGTGAAATTTTCTTGAGCTGAAGAAAAATGTTGATCTTCAGGTAAAAAGTCCTGTTGTGGTTAAAGCAAAACTAACAAAACTTGCCCAATAGCTGGATGACATTTTGAATTTCAAAAATAAAGAATACACAGACTTTTAGGAAGGAAAAGATTGCTCATAAACATGCAAAAATCAAGGTTCTGAATGTGTGTCACAGAGCAACAGGATACACTGGAGGACCTATATGACATGTTGAGGGTAAACATGTGTGGGCTCAGTGCCACATCAACCACATGTGGGAGCCTGTTGGAGACCAAGAGGCCTGTGAGGGGTCGAGGATAGGGTCCTGCACCGCAGGTGTGGTGACTGGGCCTGGTTTCCGGCCTTGGGGCTATCTTGGGCTCTGACTGTTCTCATATCTTTGGCCTGCGCATCATGTACCCGGTAGCAATGTTAGCCTGAGAACTTCCCGACCTTGAGGGAGTAGATAATCTTTATAGGTCAAGGAAATGAGCTACGTGCCAGAAGGCTTCTCCTTTGTTTACTATGCACTCATGATTGTACTTAAGCCTGAAGACTGCGCAATAAACTTGCCTTATGCCAGCAGAGCATTTGGTCCTCTCCTATATTCAGTCCCTCGCCCAGCCTCACGACCACCCTTGCCGCAGCGGGCTGCGGCAGAGTGGCGCCCCGCACAGGGACCAGAAGAGTCCGAAATCGTGAGGATTTGGGATCCCGAGAGGACCGCTGCTACGGGGGCCTGGTAAGTTAAAAGTAAAAGTAGCAGGGAGCAGAGCAGGAGAGTAAAATAATGGGGAATTCCCACTCTTCCAAAAGGAAGTTGTTTGAACAAGTATTGTGCACCCTATTAAGGGGACGAGGTGTCATGACCTCAAAAGGACACTCTTCCGAAAGGAAGTTGTTTGAACAAGTATTGTGCACCCTATTAAGGGGACGAGGTGTCATGACCTCAAAAGGACAAATCCATCATTTTGTAGATTTTATCCAACAAGTATGCCCTTGGTTCCCTGAAGAGGGAACGATAAATATTGATACTTGGAGGAAGATTGGGGAGCAGATTCAAGAGCATTACCGAGCTCACGGTCCTGAAAAGACTCCCGTTGATGCCTTCTCCCTATGGTCCCTAGTGAAGGATTGTTTGAAAGGGGACTCTGAGCTAGATAAATGGGAAAACGGGACTAGAGGCAGTCTCACGCTGCGGGCTACTCGCTCTGCAGAGGATTTGTTTAACAACCCCCCGCCTCTGCCACCTGCACCTCCGCCGCCGTTAGAGCCTCCGCAGTATGAGCAACCAGATGTTAAGTCCGAGGGTTTTGAATCTAGAGATCCAGACCCTGCGGAGGTCGATTGGGACGATCTAGAGGAACAGGCGGCGGCTTATGATCGCTCTCATGGAGCGTTTGTTGCCACTGAGACGAAAGAAACTAAGAAAGATAAGCCAGAGCCAGCTGTGCTCTTTAAGGACCTTCTGCAGTTGTTACACTCCCTTCAGGAGCAGGCTCAGGGTTCTGAGAAAATTGTCCCAAATAGAGAGCGGACCTCTGTTTCTGAGGATCCTATGTTTCCCAGAGATCCCACCTCTCCGTTAATAGCTCAAGTAGGGTTTCGCCCACATCCACCCCGGGAGGATGCTGTAGCGTCGCCTTTGCAGATTGCGCTGCGGCGCACGCTCCATGATGAGGAGTCAATAGATGGCTTCTCCCCCGAGAGACAGATTTTCCCTGTCTTTCAGAAGCAGAATGATCAGGGCCAACAGTGGTGAGATTATGAGCCTATTCCTTACAAGACCTTGAAGGAGCTAAAATTAGCCTGTGCCCAGTATGGGGCTACAGCCCCCTTCACTATCACTACCATGGAAACTGTCGCAAGCCTTGCTCTTCCCCTGCAAGATTGGAAAACTATGTGTAAGGCAGTGTTAACTGGGGGTGATTATTTGTTATGGCTTGCTGAATATCACGAGAGCTGTGAGCGACAAGCTAGGTCTGAGGTTGCTCCCAGGCTTGGAATAACGTATGAGCAATTGGCAGGAACAGGGAGCCTGGATAGCTCAGTCGGTAGAGCATTAGACTTTTAATATGAGTGTCCAGGGTTCAAGTCCCTGTTCAACCCTCAAGGACAAGGAGTCATCTGAATGAGTACACCGTTCCCTCAAACAACTATTTGCTAAACTGAAAGGGGGGAGATGGTATAGCAAAACTGCTTGTATCTCATTCTTTATTTGTTTTAAATTTTTTTAACCATGGATTCGGAAGGGCGCTCCGCGGCGGACAGGCACTGGGGGCCGCGCATGCGGCATTACCCTCAAGTATATTGGAGAGACCCCATGGATGGGTCTCGGCATGGGCCTGACCCGGTACTAGTTTGGGGCTGAGGGCATGTTTGTGTTTTTCCCACAGACGCTGAGTACCCACGGTGGTTGCCCAAGAGGTGTGTCCGCCATGCCCAAGAGCAAAATAGAGAAGCTCCGAAGGAGACTCGCGGCCATGTCACTGAGGAACCGGAACACCCATCCCCGGAGAGCCCACAGGAGACTCCAGCAGTTGGCGCTGATCTTGAGCCTCCTGTGGATACTGAAAACTCAAGTGAAGGCTGAAGAATATTGGGCTTTTCTTCCCAATCCTCCCGTCCTGCATCCAGTCACTTGGGAGGACAATGATTTTGTGCCTGTTTATGTGAATAATACCCAGGTCCTTGGCCCGCCATCCACCGGGCATATTCTGCCCATGTCAGCTAAGTATAATTACACCAGATTGTCCACTACTCCACCTATCTGCTTTTCTTTGAAATCAGGAAAGTGTATCTTTATCTCCAGATATACGGATTGGGACGGTAATTTCACTAATGGACTTCATTGGGGTGTGGACATGCTTTATCTTCATAGAAATGTGAGCACCACTACTGTTGGCCAGGGGTCCCCTCCTCCTGACATCCCGGTATGTAAGCAAAGAACGCCCCCTCAGAGCCAGTGGGGCCCGGCGTGGAGAATTTGTCATCTCAACCATACCATTTGTGATCAAGGGATTTGTGACTGGAGTGATTACCGAGAGGGGACCTACAGGCCCATGAATCTGTTGTATGGAATATGGACAAGGAATAATCGGACCTATCAGACTATGCTTTGGAAGGCAGTCGCCTCCCTTCAATATGTCACCGTAGCCAAGAGACAGGTAGCTTGGATGCATATAGGGACACAGGACGCTATCTCTGTGGACGGAAGCCAGAAAAATGTATCTATCATAGCTTGTGTACCTGACCCCTTCGCGTTTGTTGCAGGGGATCTGCGGCTTGTCCAGGATACCATGTATAATCTTACCTGTCACAATTGTATTTTAACTAACTGTCTTAATTCCTCCTTGAATGTAAGCTCTTTTGCTATTGTTAAACAGCCCGCTTTTTCTTTTGTTCCTGTTAATCTCACTGTTCCCTGGTTCAATGATCCTGGTTATGCTGTCATTTGAGCGGCTAATGAAATCATAC
The DNA here is from genome assembly GCA_039655065.1 of Glossophaga mutica. Taxonomy (NCBI): domain Eukaryota; kingdom Metazoa; phylum Chordata; class Mammalia; order Chiroptera; family Phyllostomidae; genus Glossophaga; species Glossophaga mutica. The sequence goes on from CM077315.1 coordinate 32,515,199, forward strand.
TAGCTTGCTCCAAACGCTTTGTTGGGATACTGATTGCAGGAATAACTGCCCTTGTAGCTCTTATAGCTACTGCCGCCACAGCCACCATTGCCCTAACAGAGGGAATTCAAACGGCAGAATTTGTTAATGAATTGTCTCATAATGTTTCCGTGGCTTTTCAGACTCAGGAAGATTGGGATCGGAAAATAGAGCAGAAACTGAATGCCCTCTACGATACGGTCAGAGTCGTAGGGGAGGAGTTGAATTCTTTGAAAGTTCGGTCCTCATTACAGTGTCATGCCATGTTTGCTCACATTTGTGTTACCCCCTTTCCTTATAACTCTACCACCTTCCCTTGGGATAAGATACGCAATCATTTATTAGGTATTTGGCATGACTGCAATACTTCTTTAGACCTTGCTGCCCTGCACAAGGAGATCCAAGATTTGGCAGTAGCACCCCCTATAGATATAGATATTGCTCAGGACGCTCAAAACTTTCTGTCAGGCCTTAGCTAAGCAGTTCCCTACCTTTAATCAGCTTATGTATAATTGGATTGGTGTTGGAATTTTTGTACTTTTGTTCCTCTTATTATTACCCTGTGTTTTCCGAGTGTTTGTAAGCCAAATCAACGGCTTGTACATAGATCTAAAGCGGCAAAAATTGGATATGACCAAAAATGAAGTTCCACTGCATTATATAAAATAAAAAAGGGGGCTATGTTGGAGACCAAGAGGCCTGTGAGGGGTTGAGGATAGGGTCCTGCACCGCAGGTGTGGTGACTGGGCCTGGTTTCCGGCCTTGGGGCTATCTTGGGCTCTGACTGTTCTCATATCTTTGGCCTGCGCATCATGTACCCGGTAGCAATGTTAGCCTGAGAACTTCCCGACCTTGAGGGAGTAGATAATCTTTATAGGTCAAGGAAATGAGCTACGTGCCAGAAGGCTTCTCCTTTGTTTACTATGCACTCATGATTGTACTTAAGCCTGAAGACTGCGCAATAAACTTGCCTTATGCCAGCAGAGCATTTGGTCCTCTCCTATATTCAGTCCCTCGCCCAGCCTCACGACCACCCTTGCTGCAGCGGGCTGCGGCAGGAGCCACAGATATAAACCTCATTTCCATAGAGGCTCTGAAGATCTCACCCACTCTGAAAAAGGTTCACTTCATGGAAGTACTATAGATGACTAGCAGATTAGCCAAAACAAAAACTTTCAAAGTAGCAGAAGTGCATAATAGAAGTCCTGATGATGAGTGTAGAAATCAATTAAATATAGGAAGTAAATGTGAATAATATGTGAATAAAGTACTGCAAATATTAAAAATAATTCAAATTTTAACTTGTGGCTCTGCCTGGGTGGCTCAGGTTTGGAGCATCATCTTGTACACCAAAAAAGTTGTAGGTTTGATCCCTGGTCAGGGTGCATATGGGAGGCAGCTGATGTTTCTCTCTTACATCAGTGTTTCTCTCACACTGATATTTCTCTCTATCATCAGTAAAACTATATCCTTGGGTAAGTATTAAAACAGTTTCAACCTATTATGTAAGAACTTCCTTTTTATAAAAATAATTTAGTTCAGCCCTGGCTGGTGTGGCTCAGTGGACTGAGTGCCAGCCTGTGAACCAAAAGGTCTCCAGTTTGATTCTCAGTCGACTAAGGTACATACCTGGGTTGCTGGCCAGGTCCCCAGTTGGGGGCGTGTGAGAGGCAACTGATAGATGTATCTCTCATACATTGATGCTTCTCTCCCTTTCTTTCTCCCCCTCTTCCCCTCTCTAAAAGTAAATAAATAAAGTCTTAAAAATAATTTGGTTCAATAATTCCAGATTATGTTGTTATATACAGTAAGTGGCAATGGAAGGAATAAAAAAAAATGAGAGAAAGGAATCAATAGCTGCAGTTTTGTAATAAGTACGTATTTAAATGTTTTTTAAATGCAGTTAAAAATAGAATGGTCTCTTTAAATTAGTCAAAAAACAAGCATAACTTCTAATGCAAAAGATAGAAAACAGTGGAATTAGCAATGAAATGAAAGTCAAATGCTTGAATAAAATGACTCAAGTAGGAATAAATATCAATCATGATTATAAACAAAAAATAGGTTAAATTTATTAAAAGGTAAAGACTCTCAGAAAAGTAAATGTTTTAAACCACATTATCTAAAGAAACTAGAAAAAAGAAAAACCACAAAGTTAGCAGGTGGAAGGTCATAATAAAGATTAGAGCAGAAATAAATAGAGACAGAAAAATATAGAAAATATTAACACCACTAAGAGTTGGTTCCTTGAAAAGATAAACAAAATTGATAAACCTTCAGCTAGACTAACCAAGAAATAGAGATCTGACCCAAATCAATAAAATTATAAATGAGAGAGGAGACATTACAATGGATACCACAGAAATAAGGTCATAAAAACCTACTGTGAACAACTATATGCCAACGCACTGAACAACCTAGAGGAAAAGGATCAATCCCTGGAAACACAAACTCACCAAAACTGAATCAGAAATAGAAAATCTGAACAGTCCTATAAAAAGTAAGGAGATTTAATCAGTAATGAAAAACATCCCAACAAAGAAAAGCTCAGGACCAGACAATTTCACCAGTCAATTTAACAACATTTGAAGAATTAATGTCACTACTCAAACTCTTCCAAAAAATCAAAGAAGAGGGAACACTCACATTGTAAGGCCAGCATTACTAGTATACTAAAACCAGAAAAGGACACTATGAGAGAGGAAAACTACAGGCCAATATCCCTGATGAAGATAGATGCAAAAGTTCTAAATAAGGTAGATGTAAAAAATCTAAACAAAACACTAGCAAACCAAATTCAGTATCATATTAAAAGGATCATAAATCATGATCAAGTGGGATTCATCTCTAGGATTCAAGGATGGTTCAACATAATAAGGTTAGATAAATGTGATACATCACGTTAATAGAATCAAAGACAGAAATCGTAAGATTATCTCAATAGATGCAGGAAAAACATCAGACAAAATTCGAAATTCCTTCATGATAAAAACCTCTCAACAAGTAGGATATAGAAGGAATGTAATAAAAGCTGCATATGACAAGCCCATAGCCAACATCATGCTCGATGGTGAAAGTTTGAAAGTTTTTCCTTTAAGATCAGGAACAAGAAAAGGGTGCCCACTCTCACCTTTCCTATTAAACAGTACAGTAAGTCCTCATTTAATAGCATCCATATGTTCTTGGAAACTGTAATTTTAAGTACAATGACATATAACAATACCAATTTTAACCATAGGCCAATTGATACAAACAAATGTTAAGTTTCTGTGGCATATATCTGGTCATAAAAAACTCATCAAACTCCTAAATAAAGACTCCAAACACTTTTAATATTAAACATTGATTTAAATGTGATCTATACATACATTTAAGGGAGATTAAAATGGAAATCTCACAGGTAGGCCCAAGGATTCTCCAGTACAGGTGAATACTGACATGTCAGTGCAGGCAGAGATTTTTTTCTTTTTTAATAAGGAGGGAGAGGAAAAGCAGAACAAAGAGATGAAGGGGAAAGGGTTGAGAGTGCAGAACAGCACAATCTGTTCCGATAAGAATTTCAAAATGGATCAAACAATGATCTGTCTGTGTCACCCTGGTTTTTGTCTAAAGGTCAGCACATGTCCCAGAGCTGGGATGATTGAAGGTCAGAGCCTGTATCTTTCGAAGTTAGTTCCTAGGATTCTGATATAAACATGTGGTTCATCTACAAGCTACTTATTAGAGTCAGCACCTATAGGAACAAGATCAAAAGAATGGTGGGGTGGGTTATAGTTTCCCACTGTCAGTCCTGCCAAGATGGAGGTGTGGGAAGATACTCTTTGCCTCCTTGCACAATCAAAAGGACAACAAATTTAGAAACAAAAAATAACCAGAGCTGCCACAATATTGACCTGTATAGAAGTCCAAAACTAAAGAGTTAAAGAAGAAACATTCATTCAGACTGCTAGGAAGGGCAGAGATGGGCAGCTGGGGCAGAGAGGATGTACGGCAAGGCTGCAGCTAGAGCACCTGGCAGTTCCACATTTGCGAGCAGATAAACTGGGAGGAACAACTGGGGAGTGAGACAGACCATGCAACCCAGGGTTCCAGTGTGGGGAAAGAAAACCTCAAAACCTCTGTCTAAAAAAATCTGGGAGTGGTGGTGGTGGGAGAAACTCCCAGCCTCACAGGAAAGTTCATTGGAGAGACCCACAGGGTCCTAGAATGTACATAAACCCACCCACCTGGGAATCAGCACCAGAAGGGCCCAATTTGCTTGTGGGTAGCAGGGGAAATGACTGAAAGGCTACCAAAAGCAAAGCAAGTGGCATTGTTCCCTCCCTGACTCCTCTCCCAGTTATAGAGCCACAACACAGTTAAGTGGGTTGCTCTGCTCTGGTGAATACCTAAGGCTCTGCCCCTTACAACGTAACAAGTGCACCCAGATAAAGAAATATGGCCCAAATGAAAGAACAGATCAAACCTCCAAAAATGGCCCTGGCTGGTATAGCTCAGTGGATTGAACATGGGCCTGTGAACCAAAGGGTCACTGGTTCAGTTCCCAGTCAGGGCACATGCCTGGGTTGCAGGCCAGGTCGCCAGTAGGGGACATGTGAGAAGCAACCACATATTGATGTTTTTCTCCTTCTGTCTCCCCTTGCTTTCCCCTCTCTCTAAAAATAAGTAAACAGACTTCCAGCCAAGATGGAGGCGTAGGTGGACGCACTGTGCCTCCTCTGACAACCAAAATTAAGGACAACAAATATTTAGAAACAAGAAAACAACCAGAGCTAATAGAAAATTGAACTGTACGGAAGTCCAACAACCATTCGTCCAGAACAGTAAGAGGGGCGGAGTCGCGGCAGGAAAAAGTGGAGGTGTGGACCCGGGAACACAGGCGGCAGTGGCTGGCGGTTCCCAAGTGTGCAGACAGCTGGCAGGCCCACAGGCAGCAGCTGGCAGACCCTGGGCATGGGGTGGCAACTGTGCAGACCCAGTGAGGCCGCTCAAGGCGGCTGGCTGACCAGGTGGTCCCACATTCGCATGTGCAGACAATCCAGGCGAAGGGGAAGCGGTGGAAGGGAGTGGAATCCAGGAGAGAGAGCGGAGCAGGCCCCATTGTTCCCTCTGGGACCCCACCCCCACAAACAGAATCACTACCCAGCGACTGGGCTGCCCTGTACTGGGGAACACCTAAGGCTCCACCCCTCACTACATAACAGCCGCAACCAAACCAAAACAAAAAAACCACCAAAAATAGCTCAAACCGGAGAACAAATCAGAGTTCCAGAGCCAATTCCTCTAAGCTATGAAGAGATGGCCAACCTATCAGATGCACAGTTCAAAGCTCTGGTGATCAGGATGCTCACAGATTTGGTTGATTTTGCTCACAAATTAGATGAACAAATGCAGGCTACAATATGTGAAATGAAGGAAGACGCATGGGGAACTAATAGAGATGGAAGGAAAACTGGGACTCAGATCAATGGAGTGGACCAGAAGGAAGAAACTAACAACCAAACAGAAAACAAGGAAGAAACAAGAATTCAAAAAAATCAGGAGAGGCTTAGGAACCTCCGGGACATCGTTAAATGTCCCAACAGCCGAATTATAGGTGTACCAGAAGGGGAAGAAGAAGAGCAACAAGTGGAAAACTTATTTGAACAAATAATAAAGGAGAACTTCCCCAATCTGGCAAAGGAAATAGACTACCAGGAAGTCCAGCAAGCTCAGAGAGTTCTAAAGAAGTTGGACCCAAGGAGGAACACGCCAAGGCACATTGTAATTACATCCAAGATTAAAATGAAGGAGAGAATTCTAGAAGCAGCAAGGGATAAGGGGCCAGTCACCTACAAAGGAGTTCCCATCAGACTGTCAGCTGATTTCTCAAACCTTGCAGGCAAGAAGGGGCTGGAAAAAAGTATTTGAAGTCATGAAAGGCAAGGACCTACATCCAAGATTGCTCTATCCAGCAAAGCTGTCATTTAGAATGGAAGGGCAGATAAAATGTTTCTCAAATAAGGTCAAGTTAAAGGAGTTCATCATCACCAGACCCTTATTATATGAAATGTTAAAGGGACTTGTCTAAGAAAAAGAAGATAATCAAAAATATGAACAGCAAAATGACAAATTCACAACTATCAACAACTGAACCTAAAAAAAAAAAAAAAAAAAAAAACAACCCCCCCTACAAAACACAAAAAAACAAAAAACAAAACTAAGCAAACAATAATAACAGAAGCACAGAAATGGAGAGCACATGGAGGGTTATCAGCAGGGAGGGGGAGGAGGGAGAATGGGGAAAAGGTATGGGGAATAAGAAGCAGAAATGGCAGGTACAAAATAGACAGGAAGGAGGTTAAGAATAGTATAGGAAATGGAAAGTCCAAAGGACTGATATGTATGACCCATGGACATGAACTAATAGGGGGGAATGCTGGTGGGAGAGGGGTGGAGAACAGAACAGAGGGGAGAAAAAAATGGAATACCTGTAGTAGCATAAGCAATAAAATATACTTTAAAGAAAAACAATTTCTCACTGTCCAATTATCTTCCATGTCTATAGAAGTTAGGGGATTGTAGCCAAAATATTTCAGAGAGCTAGGAAAAATTCAGGATTCAGTCTAGTGTATAGGTGAAAAATAAAATTTTACAGAAAACCAGAGTCTAATTTTCACAATTATGTAAAATAGATTTTATTGAAACACAATTTTCTCCTAAATCACTCTCATTTTTTTAAAAGAGCCAAATCAAGACCAATTTGTTTACTGTATTGTCTAATTTCTGTTTGGCCTGATTATTTACATAAACAGCAGGAATAGCAATTGATTATATGGACTTAAATCTGCTTTGCTGGTATCTTATAAGGAATTTTAAGATTAAGCTTCAATTTGCTCCTCAGGGCAAAGAAGCCAAACTACTACTACTACTACTACTACTACTACTACTGGTAGTCTGGCAAAGAAGCCAAACTACTACTACTAGTAGTTGCCATCATGCTTTGCTTGTAATACCTATAGATTTTGTTGAGTTCCTCAAGTTCTTGAGGTCCCCAAATGTCTTGAGATTCTTCCTTTGCTACCTCCCAGGAAAGTAACCTTTGCTCTTTACCTGGAAAGACTGCCATGAACCATAGGAATAAGTGAGGTACCAGGCCATTTCTCCAGGGGGCTTTTATCATCTTCAAAGTCAATCTTCATTCCTTAAAGCTTTCTGGTGACATCCAGAGTCTAGGCATATCTCTCTCAGACATGACAGTCTAGTCAAAGTTTTGATTAATAAACCACAATTGGAAACTGACTTTATTTGTCCTGCTACAAAGAAATTAAATTCCTATTGCATTCATGTAAATAAACATATTACTATGAAAATAAGAATATTCACTTATTAAGAGTTTTTTTTTTTTAAGATTTTTTTATTTATTTATCTTTAGAGAGGAAGGGGAGGAGAGAGGGAGAGGGAGAGAAATATCAATGTATGGTTGCCTCTCGTGTGTCCCTTGCTGGGAACTGGCCTGCAACCCAGGCATGTGCCCTGGCTGGGAATCGAACTGCGATTGTTTGGTTCACAGGCCCGCGCTCAATCCACTGAGCTACACCAGCCAGGGCAAGAGTTTTTAATTTCTGGAGGAATCAAGTAGGCAGAAAAATATAAATGCTTCAATATTGCTTATCAAGGTACAATTTACCAAATTGCCCTAACAAAACGAATTCTTAAAAATCAGTAATATTTTGAACAAAGTTATAAGAATAATAGTTATCTTTAGCTCATTCAGTCCCATAATTAATTCTTTTTTAAAGTGTGTAGGGAAAAGGGGAAGGGTTTAGAGCAACAAGTATAAAGACATGTGGACAAAAACTTGGGGGGGTGGAAATGGGAGGGAGGTGGGGAGGACTGAGGTGGTGGGCCGGGATGGGAGTAAAAGACAGAAAACTGTACAAGAACAACAATTTAAAAAATTAAAAAAAGAAAATTGTTTAGATTTAACCATTAAATCTGAAAAAAAAAAGTGTGTGGGGGCTATGCCCAAAAGCCACCCCCCCTTCTGCCATGGATGAGAATAAGTCTACCAAGACATGATCTTCTAGGGGAGGAAAGATGTCTGATCTCTCAAGGAGAAGGGCCTTGAGCCTGTTCCTCAATGGGCTTTTACCGGGTTCAATTTGCATAGGAATACAGGTAAAGCTCATCAATCATTGTCAGGCAGTAATGACCAAACAATAGGTAACATTCAAAGAACTATGAGGGCTTATTCTGGGTCAGGGTCAGTTAGCTAAAGGGCCATAAAACTTTGGGGAAACAAACTCATTCTATGCTTGGACCCTTATTTAAATTGAGGGTCCCTTCTTGACCATGCCTGTCTTAGGCAGTCTCTCCCGTGAGGAATCTTACCCATCATTGGCTAACAAGTCATCCACCTGGGGCCAAGCAGGGTGAAGTAAAAGTGGGCAGAGGCGGCACTCCTGCCAGGGAGATAAGCTTTGTCTCCTTAGTGGCTTATGGTCCCAAGGTCTCTTACTCAGCCTTAGCCATGGGGGGTTACAGCTTCTGACACCAGGCAGGGTGGTTCCCAACAATGCTAGGTCTAGGGTTAAGATTAGTGCTACTGTAGGGTTAGGGTTGGGTTAGTGTTAGGACTAGGCCAAGGGCTAGGAGTAGGACTAGTTCTAGGTGTGAGTTTGGGACTAGGCTAGGGCAGGGGTTAGGATAGGTTTAGAATTAGGGTTAGGAGTAGGGCAAGGCTCAGGCTTAGAGTTAGGTATATGGCTAGGGTTAGGCTTAGGGCTATGGTTAGCATTAGGGCTATGGCTAGGTTAGAGTGAGGATAGGGACAGGGCTAGGATTAGTGTTATGGTTAGGGTTATGTTTAGGATTAGGGTTAGGCCTAGAGCTAAGTCTAGGGCTAGGATAGGGCTAGGGTTAAAATTAGGGTGAGGGATAGGGTTCAGGGTAGTGCTAGGGCTAGGACTAGGGCAAGGTTTAGCATTAGAGTTAGGGTTAGGGCTAGGGTTATGGTTAGATTAGGGCTAAGTCTAGTGTTAATGCTAGGTTTAGGAAAGGGTTAGGACTAAGGTTAGGCTTATGTTTAGCATTAGGGTTAGTTTTCGTGTTAGGATTAGGGTTAGGATCATGGAGTGTTAGGGTTAGTTTTAGTGTTAGGGTTAGGCCTAGGCTAGTGTTAATGCTAGGCTCGAGTTAGGGCTCGAGTTAAGGTTACATTTAGTGTTAGGGTTAGTACTAGGGCTAAGTCTAGGACTATGTTTAGGTTTAGGGTTAGCGTTATGTTTAGGATTAGGTGTAGGATTAGGGTTAGGTTTTGATTTAGGAGTAGGAATAGTATAGGTTTAGGGTTAGGGCTAGGGGTAGCATGAGATTTAGGGTTAGTGTTAGAGGTAGGCCTAGAGGTAGGGCTAGGGCTAAGTGTAGTGCTGGGTTTAGAGCTAGTGCTATGGCTACAGTTAGGGCTAGGGTTAGGGTTAAGTCTAGGGTTAGGGTTAAGTCTAGGGTTAGGGCTAGGGCTAAAACAAATGTTAGAAATAAGGTTAGCATCAGGGCCATGGTTAGGTTTTTGGTAAGTTTAGTGTTAGAGTTATGGTGGGTTAGGGTTAGGTTTTTTGTTAGGGCTAGGGTTGTTTTTAGGATTAGTCTTAGAGTTAGGTTTAGGGTTAGGATTAGTGTTACAGGTTGGCCTAGGGCTAGGGCTAGGGCTATGGCTATGGCTAGGGCTAGGGCTAGGGCTAGGACTAGGGCTAGGTTTAGAGTTAGGGCAAGGCCCAGTATTAATGTTAGGGTTAGGGCTAGGGTTAGTGTTAGTGCTAGGGTTAGGTTTAAGCTCAGGGATAGGGCTAGTACTAGGTGTAGGATTAGATTATGGTTAGGGTTAGGGTTAGGGTTAGGGTTAGGTTTAGGGCTAGGTCAAGGAGCATGGTTAGTATCAGGGTTAGTGTTAGAGCCAGGGTAGGTTTTAGGGTAAGGTTTAGTGTTAAGGTTAGGGTTAGGGATAGGGATAGGGATACGTCTAGGGCTATGTCTAGGGCTAGGATTATCAATAGGGTTAAGATTAGGGCTAGGTCTTGGTTTAGGTTTAGGTTTAGGGTTAGTGTTTGGTTAGGGCTAAGACTAGGATTAGGTTAGGTTTAGGGCTAGGGTTACAGTTACGGTCAGGGTTAGGGCGAGGCCCAGAGTTAGGGTTAGGTTTAAGGCTAGGGTTAGGGGTAGGGTTAGGGTTAGGTTTTGGTTTAGGGTTACAGTTAGGGATAGCATTAGAATAGAGTTAGGGTTAGGGTTAAGTTTAGTGTTAGGGTTAGAGCTAGAGCTAGTGTAGGTTTAGCATTAGGGCTAGGGCTAGGGGTATGATTAGGTTTAGGGTTTGTGCTAGGGCTAGGATTAGGGTTAGAGTTAGGTTTAGGTTTAGGGCTAGTGTTAGGGTTAGGGTTAGGGCCAGGGTTCGGTTTAGGGTTAGGTTTATTGTTAACGTTAGGTTTAGAGATATGGGTTGGCTTAGGGTTAGACTAAAGTTTATCGTTAGTGCCAAGGTTGGTTTAGGTTTAGGGTTATGTTTAAGGTTAGGGTTAGAACTAGGACTTGAGCTAGGGTTAGGGTTAGGGTTAAGTCAGGCCCAGGATTATGATTATGGTTTGTGCTGGGGTTAGTGTCACGCTTAGGTTTAGGCTTAGGGCTAGTGCTAGTGCTAGGTGTAGGTTTAGAGTACAGTTAGGATTTTGGTTAGGTCTAGGACTATGGTTAATATTAGGGTTATGGTTAGGGCCAGCTTTGGGTTTAGGGGTTGGGTTTAATGTTGGGTTTAGTGTTGGGGTTAGGGTTAGGACCCTCCTTGGGGTTGGACCCAAGAAGGAACACACCATGGCACATCATAATTGAGTTACCCAAGATTAAAGTTAAGGAGGGAATCTTAAGAGCCGCAAGAGGAAAGGAGACAGACCTACAAAGGAGTGCCCATAAGACTGTCAGCTGATTTGTCAAAAGAAACCTTACAGGCAAGAAGAGTCTGGAAAGAAGTATTCCAAGGTATTCCAAGTCATGAAAGGCAAGGACCTACATCCAAGATTGCTCTATCCAGCAAAGGTATCATTTAGAATGGAAGGGCAGATAATGTGCCTCCCAGATAAGGTCAAGTTAGAGGAATTCATCATCACCAAATCCTTATTATATGAAATGTTAATGGGATTTATCTAAGAAAAAGAAGATGATCAAAAACTGTGAACAGTAAAATGACAACAAACTCACAATTATCAACAACTGCACCTAAGAAAAATCAAAACCAAAAACAAACTAAGCAAATAGAACAGGATCAGAATCACAGAAATGGAGATCATATGGAGGGTTATGGAGGGGGGGATGTACAGGGAATAAGTAGCATAAATGGTAGGTACAAAATAGACAGGGAGAGGTTAAGAACAGTATAGGAAATGGAGAAGCCAAAGAACTTCTATGTACCACCCATGGACATGAACGAAGGGGTGGGGTGGAATGTGGGTGGGAGGGTGGGTGCAGAGCAGGAGTGAAAAGGAGGGGAAGTGGAACAACTGTAATAGCATAATCAATAAAATATATTTTAAAAAAGAATAGTATAGGAAATAGAGAAGCCAAAGAACTTACATGTACAACCTATGGACATGAACTAAGGTGGGGCAATGCTGGAGGGTTAGGGGATACAGGGCAGAGGGGCAATAAAGGGTAGAAAAAAATGGAACAACTAACAGCATAATCAGTAAACTATACTTAAAAATATTACCATGGTTATTGTTCTGTTTAGGTTTTATACTTCTTACTAGAATTAATCATTGAAATTTTACTAGAAAATCTACAATTACCTCTACTGTGGTTGTTGAGTGGCTTGTAACAGCCTCAAAATTCTTTTAAATTCTATGTGGTTTAACCTTTCTTATTTCTAATGTTTTAGTTATGATTTAATTTTTTTGTTTTGCTATTGTTTATCAATATTATGCATCATTGATCTTTTAGAACCAAGTAGCAAATTTTAAAAATCTGGTCCACTTTTTGTTTTCCAGTTCATCTATTTTAGAGTCCAAATTTACTCATTTTATCAAAAAATTCAGCAAGTAATGTTTCATAAGGACATGTTAATGCCCAAAATATGAGAATAATCTTAAAGTAAAAAGAAAAAATATCACTATTACACAGCCTAGAAATTAACTACTGTTAATAAATGTTAGTGTTACTTTCCAGAGAGCTTATCAATGCCTTTCTATCTGTATTTATGTACTTATAAGAAGTATGAAAACAGCGTTACTTGGTATGCAGTTTTGCTGGTACTCTATCATTTCTACTTTGGACTTAGGGATGTCTTCCAACCTTCCCGTCCCTCCTCAGACTGCCCCGTCCAGAGCTCAATCTCTGCACCTCCACAGCCTCAACTCGCAGGACCGGAACTACATTTCCCGAATGCCTCCAGGGTGAACCAAGCAGCTACCCGGTGTCTTTGTAACCCCATCGCTCAAATTGCACTGAATAGCCAGGACCTATAGCTGCAGCGTTAGGGCGTTGCAAACTGAGGACTACACTTCCCAGCGGTGCCCGGGACTGGGGAATAAATTCTTAGCCGAAAGTTGAGCAACCAGCACGACCAGGATTGTGAGGCGCCAATGGTTGAACCGCGCAGCTTTGGGAGGACTCCTAGTTCGTGGCGTGGTGGGAAGTTGTCCTCTTCTGGTCCCGCGCTCAGAGGGGGGCTCCCTGTGGAGAGAACCCTGGACAGTCGGCTTCCGCCTTTTAATTGCAGTTCCTTGAGGCCTCTGCGCATCTCCTAGGACTGTGGCAGACAAGTTAACTTCGGGGTCTCGGGACACTCTGGTGGAGGACCGCCCCGCCCTTTCCCAAACTGTGGGCTACATATCTCAGAAGCCTCCACAGTCCATAACCTGTTCTCAATTCCCAGCAGCCACCTACTGCTGTCCGGACCTGTCGGTTCGCCCAGGTCCTCGGAAAACGCTCAGGCGCACTGAGCTATCGGAACCGAGCTTCATCGAAGGCATGGAATGAGACTCGACGAAGAAGACTGTCGAGCCGGCCAGACCCTGGCTGGATTTTTGCTCTTCTGGACTACATTTCCCTGACGGCTTCGCGGCACGTGCCATTTCCAGCCAGACTTGGTTGGCCGGTGGTGAGTTTGAAGGAGTTGGGACACAAAGCGTCGGTGTGTCCGGGGCGGCCTAGCTCACTAATTTGCCGCGGTTCCGGAGACTGGAGTGCGAGGACTACGGAGAAGTGGACTTTAAGGACCCCTGAGGCGGGACAGGGTCTGTGGGGGGGGGGGTCTTAAATGTGGGGGGGGGCTGTCGGGCATGCCTAGGATGCGTGTCCACGCTTGGAAAATAAAGGACGTAGGGAAGGGCGGAGGTGTGGAGGCTGCCTGTCCTCCCTCCGGGTAAGGGAGGTCTGTACTGGGTGGGGGTAGTTTCAGGCTGGCGGTGTCGGGAGGTCAGGGGTAAACCAAAGGTAAGGTGTCTGGCCTGGGCGGAAAGTCCATGCGACGCTCCCCCGACCAGCAGTGCTTGCGGGGCCGCGGTGAGAGCACTATCCAGGCGGGAATTTCTTTGGCCCTGTGCCTGAGAAGCCTACGTGGCCACGCGCCGTCTTTGCCTTCGGGGCTAGAACTGGGAAGGGCGCCTTCCTGGTTTGTACGTTCCTGGTAAACGCTGGGCGGAGTCGGGCGGTGGGTGGCTTTTGGGCCTCTATTTAAGACCCCGAGTGCATTAAGAGCCTCTACCTCCCTTACCTTCTTCGTGCAGCCGAAACTGATAACCGCCGCCATTCGCTCTCGCTCACTGACTGGCCTTCTCCCGGGGGCTGTTTTCTTCCGTCCAGCGGGTTTGTAGAACTTGGGCCTGGGAACTCCTCTCGTACTTTTTGTCCTTTGACCTTGTGTTCGCTGGGGATCCAGTCGCATAGAGGTTCCGCCACCCTCGAAGGCAGGGTTGTGAGGACTCTGACAGATGGATCCACTTAACTTTATCTTGGAGCCACGTTTTTGACCTCAGAAGAACACAAATATAATATATTGAGCTTACAAGAACCCAAAGTCAGGCTTTTATGGAAGAAGGCAGCCCAGTACTCCCATCTAGACCCCTAAGGTTACCTACTCTGAGCTGACGGCAGAGAATGGTGGAGTTGCAGGCTTCTTTGGCTTTCGGCTCCCTCTTAGTGCCTGGGGTGGGACAGGGATTTATTCTGACTTGGCCTCCTCTGGGAACCGAGGAGGGACTCTTGTCTCCTAGTTCCTTAATCTTTTTCCCGCCTTTTTTCTTCTTTCAGAATCAGAACCGGAGAAGAGAACTGCTGTGCATCAGAAGTCATGGCGGAGGTAAGTTGTATGTGGCACTTTCTTCTTGGAAAAGGCTTGTAGTTTTTTTCAGAATATTCTCCTGTTTCAGGATTCTATATAAAGGATTTACTGTAGTGATTTGGAGAAAGGGAAAGAAAAGAGGAAAACTGCATTTAGTAACCTAATTGCTCTCTTTCTAATGATTAAGGTAATACAGGATTCTTGCAAAAATTTCGGTACTTGAGAAGGTTATTAAGAAAGTCTGTCATCCATGGCCCCACCATTTAGAGATAGTCACTATTACTATTTTCAAATTATATTGCCTAAGCATATGTTTAGGTGTGTAATTTTGTTTTTAAAATGGGATTATGTTACTGATAGAAGCAACTAATTTATTGTATTTGTTTTAAGCCACTTGTACTTTGAAATACTTTGTGTGTGTTAATTTGTTGACACATAAGACAGGTCTGACTATATTTCATTAATTCTGTGATGCACTTTTCTTTCACATCAGGATGAATTTTGCAGTTTCTGGCAATCATAGTTTCATAGATGGCATTTTTTTCCTTCCTAGCATATAAACTAATGATAGCTTTACAATAAATACCATCTCAGAATTAATGAAATGTTACTATTCTAAGTTAAAAGACAAAATAGATTCTGTTAAGTCACTTGCCCCCAAATTACACATTAATAAATGATAAAACTGGGGGTTTCTAAATTGCCTACTGATATTCTTTACCCACTTGTCAAAGAGTGTTATCTTTCTTGGTTTATTTTAAATAAGCATATACATCAAGCATATTTTCTCTTTGTTATTTATAAGTTGTTTTAGAAATATTTTTTTCACAATCTATTTAGTGTGTGTTTTTAGATTCAGAGTTTTCAGGAAATGTTTTCTTTATGTCATGCCAGATGGTATTCCTTACTATAAAAATAGAAAAGTCACTCATATTTTCCTAAACATTTTTTTTCTTTTGTCTGTACAATTTAATCTTTAAGGTATCTGGTGTGAGATATGACAAAAGAATGTTGGCTGTCACGTTCCTAGTTTGGGGTGTTTATTTAGGTTTTTTAAATAATTTTGGAGCAAACAGTTTTAAAGAGTAGTATACTATTCATAGTATGTTCAGGGGTTTTTTTCCTAGATGTGTCTGAGTGTGGCTCTTTACTAATGCTGGCCAGTGAATTCTCAAGAATTTCTTTCTCCCTAAAGACTAAGAAATAGTCTTTGTATTCTGGATTTGTCTGTTTTTTTTTCCTTTTTCTATGACTTCTAAATTCTGTGAGAACTTGTTGCATTTATTTTCCCATTCCCATCCTGGCCAGAAACTTCCTAAGATTCTCAGGAAAGGACCACATTTCTTAGTACATTTTGGTAAGACACCTCAACGTGCACTTAAACTGGCAACCTGGAGATTCCCCAACTCCTATATCTTGGTCTTCCCAACATTCATAAGGTACCTGATGTCATTGCTTCTGATCACTTTCTGCCCTACAGCCTCACCCCATTGTCTGTGTACCAGATCAGACCTTCGTTGAAGTGAATAGCACATTGACCTTGTAATAGGATTCCCTGGCTCTGCTTTTACTTCTCACCAATAAAATAGTCTAGTCATGTGACTTCTTTTGTTTAGCGAATCCCTGTTACCTCCAGCATAATGTGCTGACTATTTCACATTCACTATATATTGTTTTGCATATGCATTGTATTCATTGCATACATATACTAAAAAGTACATTCCATGTTTACCAGAGCACGAATCCTACTATTGGAGTATAATGTTGAGTGAGAATGTTTTTATTCCTGCCAAGGATGATCTGTCATCCAAGACCTGGTTGTCCTGACCTTTTGGACTTCACAGCATCACTTCTAGACAGACTCCTTTTCCAGAATCCCTCACCAATTACCCAGTTTGCTTGCTTTTCCAACACAGGATGCAGCTAGTCTCTTCTTTTCAGCCTCATCTTTCTCTGCTCCCTCTGTCACTCTCTTCTAGTAGTTCCCAGAATTCACAGTGCTATCTCTTGCTTCTGTTGCACAAGAAATACAGGAGGGGTATTTATTCTATACAACCCCTTTTTTCTGTGTTCTATGAAGCCTGCTTCAATCTCCTAATTATGTTTTGTGACTCTGACTGCATTCCCCCATGCTGCATCTGCTGTAGTTCTTATCACACTGTGGTGTAACTATATTTGTAAAACTGGTTTTATTAACTATTGAATAATAGAAAATATATAAGGTATAATAAATGACTGAGCACCCATATTTAAGAAGTAGAACGTTAACTATTCTTAAAAACCCCATGTGTGCCAAGAGTTATCCCTATGCAATCCCCTTCTCTACCCTTCAGAGGTAACTACTCTAAATTTTATGTTTTCATTCCTTCACTTCTGCTTACAGGTTTAACTATATGTATTGTTTTCATTTTTAAATTTTATGTAAATAAAATCATACTGTTTGAAATCTTCTGCAACTTTATTACTTCTCAATGTATACTGAAGAGATTCATTCATTTTGTGAATTTATCCTACTGTATAATCATTTATTGTTTAAATATGTCTTTTTCTTTTATATTACAAACATTTATGTGGACATCGTTGAACTTCTTTCTTGTATCATATGCAAGATTTCTCTAGGTATACAACTAGAAACAGAATTATTGGGTCATAGGCTATGTGCATCTTCAATGTTACTGACATTGCCCAGTTGTTTTTCAGTATTTATACCCATTTATAAAGCCTGTTACTTCATATCATGATTAACATTGGTATTGTCAAGACTTTTACATTTTCATCTATTTGGTGGGTATGAATTATTATTCTGATTTTAAATTTGCATATTTTGGTGGTAAATGTGATTGAGCCCTCTTTCATGATTTTATCACCATCAAAGGGGTTCTTACCTCTCTACAGAAGAGATG
The DNA here is from genome assembly GCA_039655065.1 of Glossophaga mutica. Lineage (NCBI taxonomy): Eukaryota > Metazoa > Chordata > Mammalia > Chiroptera > Phyllostomidae > Glossophaga > Glossophaga mutica. Next base: position 32,532,428 of record CM077315.1, read on the forward strand.
GAGATCAAGCCCTGACTGACGTGGCTCAGTTGGTTGGACATTGTCCTACAAAAGGAAAGGTCTCTGGTCCAATTCCTGGTCAGGGCACATGCCTGGGTTGTGGGTTCCATCCCTGGTCTAGGCCCGTGTGATAGGCAACCAATTGATGCTTCTCTCTCATGTTGATATTTCTCTCCCTCACTTTCTTCCTCCCTTGCCCGCTCTCTAAAAATACATAAATATTTTTATTAAAAAAAGATATAAACCAAGAGAGAGGCAAAACGGATACAAAAAAAAAAAAAAAGGCTTACTGAAAACAGGGTGGAGGTGAAAAAGGGAGGGTGCTTGATGTATCAAGGGAGCACACACTAGCCAAGAACATGGCTCCACGATCTGCTGCTGGGGTCTGGCTTATATAGGGCTGTATTCTTCATGCAGGCACAGAGTAGATTTCTTTGCTTTCCATGTTCTCACAATGGGCTGGAATCGACAGGCAGAGTTTTCGGGGAGTGCATAAAAAGGAACTTTTAACTTATTTGAGAAAGGATTAAAAATAACATGAAGAGTATTCCCTTCCCAAGAGATACTCAGCCTATCTCACTTTCTGTCCTCTGAAATATTATTTCATGTCATTTTCTATTCTTTTATGTTTTTCTTTGTTCTTTTTTATATATTTTATTGATTATGCTATTACAGTTGTCCCATTTCTCCCCCATCATTCCCCTCCACCCTGTATACTCCCTCCCACCCACATTCCCCCCCTTTAGTTCATGTCCATGTGTCATAAGTTCTTTAGCTTTTACTTTTCCCACACTATTCTTGCCCTCCCCCTGTCTATTATCTACCCACCATCTATGCTACTTATTCTCTGTACCTTTTCCCCCTCTCTCCTCCTCCCACTCCCCTGTTGCTGACCCTCCATGTGATCTCCATTTCTGTGTTTCTGCTCCTGTTCTAGTGTTTACTTAGTTTGCTTTTGTTTTAGGTGTGGTTGTTAATATCTGTGAGTTTGCTGTCCTTTTACTGTCATATTTTTATCTTCTTTTTCTTAGATAAGTCCTTTTAACATTTCCTATAATAAGGGCTTGGTGATGATGAACTCCTTTAACTTGACCTTATCTGAGAAGCACTTTGTCTGCCCTTCCATTCTAAATGACAGCTTTGCTGGATAGAGCAATCTTGGATGTAGGTCCTTGCCTTTCATGACTTGGAATACTTCTTTCCAGCCCCTTCTTGCCTGGAAGGTCTCTTTGGAGAAATCAGCTGACAGTCTGATGGGAACTCCTTTGTAGGTGACTGTCCCCTTATCTCTTCCTGCTTCTAGGTATCTCTCCATTTTCATCTTGGCTAATGTAATTATGATGTGCCTTGGCGTGTTCCTCCTTGGGTCCAACTTCTTTGGGACTCACTGAGCTTGCTGGACTTCCTGGTAGTCTATTTCCTTTGCCAGATTGGGGAAGTTCTCCTTTATTATTTGTTCAGATAAGTTTTCCACTTGTTGCTCTTCTTCCCCTTCTGGTACCCCTATCATTCGGACGTTGGGGCGTTTAAAGATGTCCTGGAGGTTCCTAAGCCTCTCCTCATTTTTTTGAATCCTTGTTTCTTCATTCTTTTCTGTTTGGTTGTTTCTTTCTTCCTTCTGGTCCACTTCATTGATTTGAGTTCCAGTTTTCCTCCCATCACCATTGGTTCCCTGTGCGTTTTCCATCGTTTCACTTAGTGTAGGTTTCATTTGTTCATCTAATTTGTGAGCAAAATCAACCAATTCTGTGAGCATGCTGATCACCAGTGCTTTGAACTATGCATCTGATAGGCTGGCTATCTCTTGGTCGCTTAGATGAATTGGGTCTGGGGCTTTGATCTCCTCCTGTTTGAGCCATTTTTGGTTTTGTTTTGTTTTGTTTTTGATCTGGTTGCGGCTGTTACATTGAGGGGCGGAGCCTTAGGTGTTCACCAGGGCGGGGCAGCCCAGTTGCTCGGTTGTGATGCTATATGTGGGGGTGGGGTCCGAGAGGAAACAATGGCGCTTGCTCCGAGCTCTCTCGGATTCCAGTCCCTTCTGCTGCTTTCCCCAAGCAAATTGGGCCCTTCTGGTGCTGATTTCCATGTGGGTGGGCTTGTGTACAGGGTAGACCCTGTGGGTCTCTCCAACAAACTCTCCTGTGAGGCTGGGAATCTCTCCCAGCACTTCAACCCCCACAAGTGTTTTCAATTGGTGCTTTTAGGCTTTATTTCCCGGCACTGGGGCCCTGGGTTGCGCAGTCTGTCTCACTGCCTCGTTTATCTGCATGCGAATGTGTGACTGCTGTCAGTCATCTTGTGCACCTCTCTTGGTCTGTCCGTTGCCTCCCCGAGCCCACTGTGCGCCTGGGGTATGCTAACCACTGCCTGCGCACCCGTGACCACTAGCCGCTGCTTTTTCCTGCCACGATTCCTTTCCCCCGGCCATGATTCCTTTCCGCCGTCTGCCGGCGGAAAGGAATCGTGTCTGTTACCGGTCTGGGTGAATCATTTGTTGTCTGACTTCCATACAATTCAATTTTCTATCTGTTCTGGTGGGTTTTTTTTTGGTTCTAAATGTTTGTTGTCCTTAATGTTGGTTGTGAGAGGAGGCACAGTGTGTCCACCTACGCCTCCATCTTGGCCAGAAGTCCTTATCTTGGAAGTTTTAAACAGTGGATTTCTTTTTCCTGAAAATTACTGCTTTCGTGAGCCCCTCAAGGAACTTGCTCCCCAGTTCTTCCCATTCTAGTGAATGATGCTTTCTTTCTTTTCTCCAACAAATGTTTAGGTATTCATTTTGCAAACCACTTAGCATTCCTTAAGTGCATATCCTTCCACCTGGAGTATGATGGAGTAAGAAAACCAAGCCTTGCTGGGAGTCATATACTTCTTTTGTTAGGTCTCTGATTTGATAAAGTGGAGATGAGTTGGCTAAGTGGGATCCTATGTTCGAAACTTGGGTTTTCCAATTACACAAGTAGGTAATTGATGTAGATTTGTTGCAGTCTCGGTATTTGTCCATACCTCTAGATCTCTGAGATTTTTAAGACTCAGGGATATGATAGATTTAGTGTTTGGAGTTATATGATATTCCAAGGAATTGATGCCAGATAGGCATCATAAGTAAGTCCATTTTGAAATTATGTAGTATATGTTCTTCTTGGGTCACATCAGTGTGAGTCTGAATCTTCCTCTATCAGTTCTGGTAGCTCAGGGACAAGGAGCATACAGTTAGGGATAATTATGGTAACAGGAATAATATAGCCAGATATATAAATAGTTGAGGACTATGATTCTCATAACTGCAAAAGAACCTTAATGAGCTTGTCCAACCTACTGCTCCAAAACATTGAATACATAAGATGGGGTGTCATACCACCTGTAAAAATGATGTCTGGTTCACACTTTTTTTTTTTTTTTTTTTTTTTTAAGAAAAACCTTCTTTATTGTGAAAGTGGAAAGGAGATGATCCTAAGTGTTATGTTCTGAACATAGAGCGTGCTGTGTACTTCAGTGTACAGTTTTATTTAATTGGGAAACACCAGTTATATGGCCTTTCTTTATTCCCACACCTGGGTGGATAATGGAAGAGGATAGTGCCAAGAGGTTATATTTATAGTTGCAAGCATATTTAAGAATGATGTGTTTACCAAGAATGAATGCGTGCTCTGATCACTCTTGTTCCCATACTCACCCATCCATGTTGAAGGGTCCAGCATAGCCTCTTTTCCCAACAGTGTTCCCTTACTGAATTGCTTTCTCCATTTTCTTTTATTCTATTGTAAATATTTTGTCCATTAATTTCACAAATAGTGTATTCATCTGTGGTTTCAGGGCTTGAAGTTCAAAGATGTGGCCATTTTATTCTCTCAAAAGGAGTGGGAATGCTTGCACTCTGCTCAGAAAGATTTATACCGAGATGTAATGTTGGAAAATTATAACAACTTGATCTCACTGGGTAAGTTTATCTGCCCCTCAAAATTCAGAATTTGCCTTCTGGAATGTTTATGTTCTTTGTTATCAATTTCTTTAAGTGGTTTTTCAAGTGCCTGGCTGAATTAATATTCTTACTTACCAAAAAGAATGGTTCTTTCTTGTGAAATTAAAAATTAGTTGCTCCATTTTACAATTTTATCTTTTTCATTCCTCTGACCTTCACCCTTAATCTACCTACTTCTCTTTCTTGATAATCATGGACTGATTTCAATTGAGATACCCACAATATACCTTTGTCCCCTTTTTTACCTTGAGTAGGACTTTGTGATTCTAAGCCGGATGTGATCTCCTTATTGGAACAGGGGAAGGAGCCCTGGATTGTTAAAAGGAAGGAGACAAAAGAGTGGTGCCCAGGTGAGTGATGGTAACTAATACGGAGAAGGCCATGGCAGGTGGGTCACATAGCTGAGCCATGAGAAGGCAGCACTTCTGAGATATTGGGAGGAAAGTTCTGTGAAAAGGCCTAAGATCTGGAAAAGAAAGGAAGTATGTTTCATCATGAGGCCTCAAACTTTTTACTTCACTTAATACTCTTCTGCACCTTTTCTTCATATTGCCCTCTGATTCCATGAAGGAAGTACCTTTCTCCTTCTCAGGAAATAATCATTTTCCCTATACTTTGGGTCCTTTTTTATCCCAACTTTTTGAAACAACTCTATTAAGATATAATTCATTTACTGTAAAATGCACTTATTTAAAGTATAGTTCATTGGTTTTTAGTATATTCACAGAATTTTGCAACTGAGACAACAATCTTAAGTGTAGAACATTTCATCATCCCAAACGGAACCCCATACCTATTAGTAGTCACTACCCACACCCAGACCTAGGCAACCACCAATCTACTTATAATCCTTTTTATTTCTTTAAGGTTGGTAGTGATATCTCCTCTTTCATTCCTAATATTTTTATGAGTCTTCTCTCTTTTTTTCTTGGTCAGTCTAGCTAAAGGTTTGCCAGTTTTGTTGATCTTTTCTAAGAATCATCTTACAGATACATTGATTTTTTTCTATTTTGTAGTCTATTTTGTTCATCTCCCTCTAATCTTTATTATTTCCTGTCTTCTGATATCTTTGGTTTAGTTTGCTATATTTTATATTGTTTCTTAAAGTGTATAATTAGTTCATTAATTTCAGATCTTTCTTTTTTAATATAGGCATTTTAAGCTGTTAATTTCCTTTAAAGATCTGTTTTAACTGTGTTCCATGTGTTTTGGTATGCTGACTTTTCCTTTCATCCAACTCAAAAGTATTTTCCAATTTCTCTTGTGATTTCTTCTTTGATCTGTTAGTTATTTAAGAATATGCTGTTTTCTCTTTCCTTATGGATCTTGTGGCTAAGTTATCTATCGATTATTGAAAGTAGGGCATTGAATTGTTGAATTGTCTTTCTCTTCATCTCTGTTAGCATTTGCTTCATGTATTTTGAGGCTCTTTAATTAGTTGCTTATATGCTTATATGTGGGGGAGCTTTGCCCACAGAGCCCCCTGTCCACCATGGATGAGACTAAATCTACTAAGACATAATCTGCTTGGGAACCTTTTCTTCAATGGGCTTTTATTAGGTTCAATTTGCATAGGAATACAGGTAAAGCTCATCAATTGTTGTCAGACAGTAAGGATCAAATAATAGATAGCATACAAAGAACTATAAGGACTTATTCTGAGTCAGGGTCAGTTCGTTAAAGGGCTATAAAACTTTAGGAAACAAACGCATTTCATGCTTGGACCCTTACGATTTAAATTGAGGATATTCTTAGCAAAGCAGGTTTCACAGGATCTTATGCATTCTTTGTTAGGCCTGATCATCCTGGGGAACCGCCCATTCCTGCCCAGGGCTGCACTGCCCTCCAGCATTGTTTCAGGCTTAAGTCAGGCAGGGGAAGTAAGGCAGCCAAGAGATTAGGAGACTTCTCACAGACAAAATGAGGACTCAGGCTATGTCAAAGCCAAGGGCGAAGGTCCATCACCCCCTTTTTCTGCAGCTCCCCAGGTCCTTCCCTGAGGGCCCCTTTGTGACTCTGGCTGTCTTGGGTCATTCCTCCCTTGAGGAATTTTACCCGTCATTGGCTAACCAGTCATCTGCTCGGGGCCAAGCAGGGTGAAGTGAAAGGGGACAGAGGCAGCACCCCTGCCAGGGAGGTAAACTTTGTCTCCTTAGTGGCTTAGGGTCCCAAGGTCTCTCACTCAGCCTTAGCCATGGGGGGTTACAGCTTCTGAAACCAGGCAGGGTGGTTCCCAACACTTATGACTTAAAATTTCCTGAGATTGACCTTCTTATTATAAAATGTTCTTTTTTTCTCTAGTTAAAATTTTTGTCTTAATGTCTGTTTTGTCTGATAATAATATACCCATTGAAGCTTTCTTTTGATTAGTCTTTGCATATATGTATGTCTTTTCCATTCTTTTCTTTTAAACTTTTTGTGTCCTGCAATTGAGTATGTCTCTTCCAGACAGCATATACTAGGATCATGTTATTTTAATACCTCCTGCGTATATCTGCCACCTGTTTGAGTACTTAATGTTTACATTTAATGTGATTATCAATAGGGTAGGATTTATGTCTGACATGGTGTTTGTTTTCTGCATGTGTTATTTTTGTTTTATACTTCATTCTGTTGTTACTGTAATTTATGTTAAATATACATTTTCTAGAGTCCCATTTCAGTTTTATGATTGTCTTTACTACTGTTTTTAGAGTTATTTTCTCAGTGGTTCCCCCAAAATTTCAATTACATCTTAATTTAAAACAATTTAGTTTGGATTAATCATAAGTAAACATTGGTAGGCAGAGTAATGACTCCCCCAAAGATGTCCATATCCTAATCCCTGGAACATGTAAATGTGTTGCCCTTACAAGGCAAAGAGCAATTAATGTTGTGAATGAGCAGGCCTTCTGTTAGGGACCCTAGATTATCCACATGGGCTCAGTGGAATCAGAAACTCCTTGAAAGAGGTGTGAGAACAGAAGAAATGCACAGAAAGATACAATATGCTGACTTTGAAGATAGAGGAAGAGTGCCATGATGTGCTAAAATAAGCAGTCCTTAGGAGTTGGAAAAGACAATGAAATAGATTCTTCCTTTGAGTCTTCAGAAGGGAACAAAGTCTTGCTGTGGACACATTTATTTTAACCTATTAAAACCTCTGTCAGACTTTTGACCTCCCGGACGATAAGATAATAAATTTGGGTTGTTTTGAGGCACTGTTTATGTTAATTTGTTGTATCAGAAATAGGAAACTAATATACCATCAACACATTTTTATAATTATTGCTTTATATGCTGATCTTTTAAATCAGATAGAAGAAGCAAAGAGTTCCAAACAAAAATACATTTATATAGTCTTATATTTCTCTATTTAGTTACCTTTACTTGGGTTCTTTTTTTTGTGGATGCAAGTTATTTGTTGTTATTTAATTTCAACCTAAACAACTCCCTTTAGGCCAGTATAGTGGGTGCATGGTAAGTGAAGATGAGAGCACCTTGAAATGAAGATGAATAGGAAGCAGGTTCCAGACAATGCATTTTTGCAGATCTAGTAAGGAATTTTTTATTGAGTTGGCCAAAAAGTTCTTTTGTTTCCTAAAATGGCTCTAATAGCGCTTAGTTTTCATTAACTTCATTTGAAACAATTTTGTTAGATTGTATTGTGACAGCTGTCATATCAGCATACATTTTTAAAAAGCTTATCAAAATTGGTGAATTTTTGTGTAAACATTTTACTATTGAAGATGGAAGAAAATAAGCAACATTTTTGGCATATTATGCTTTATTATATCAAGAAAGATAAAAATACAACTGAAATGCAAAAAAAAGATTTGCACACTGTATGAATAAAGTATTATGACTGATCAAACGTATCAAAAGTGGTTTGCTAAGTTTCTTACTGGAGATTTCTTGCTGAACAATGATCCACCAGTCAAGTAGACCAGCTGAAGTTGATAGCGATCGTATTGAGACATTGAGGACAATCAACGTTATATCGTGAGGGAGATAGCCAACATACTCAAAATACCCAAATCAATAAAGTAATTGGTGAAAATGAAAAATATGTCCTTTATTTTACAGAAAAAAGCATACAGACTTTTTGGCCAACCCAGTAATTTTTATTGTTGTGTGCAGGGCGCATGCACTATATTTAAACAGTGAGTTCCACTCTTTGAGTTGCTTCAGAATCACTCTTAGAGATTAATAAAAATACCAATGACCATTCATTCATCAAACAAATAGTTATTAAGTATATACTAAATGCAGGTACAATAAAGGGCAGGCAGACAATACAGAAGTAAAGAAGTTAAAGTATATTCAGTTTAGAAGTGAATATACAGATGTGTGCAAAATGGGTTGATGGAGGGACACATTTGATCAAGTAGAACAAGTAGAGCAAAATGTTTATTTTATAATTTGCTATTGGGAATATGGGGTTTCACAGGCTAATTCTTTTAATGTTTTTGTTTGAAAGTTTTCATAATAACATTGGGGAAATAGAAATATGACATGTAATGAAAGTGCACTGTAAAAAATAGAGTAAGTAGATTGATGAGGGTCCTGTTTTCTAAAGAGTGATCTCATAAGTTGGCATTTAATTAAAGGTTAGAATGAAGTAATTGAATGAGTCATAGTGTTGTATTAGGGAAGGTATGTACATGTAGAGATTGTATAAGAGGAATGCTTGGCAAGTTTGAAGAATATCTCCTTGGTCGAGGAGCAAGAACAGTCAGCTAAAGAGAAAAGATAGACAGTGAGGTCAGAAAAAGGTAGTGCAGGAAAAGTTCAGGGAAGGCCTTCCAGACCACAAAGGACTTTGACTTTTACTGAGAGGGAAATTTAGTGGAGGTTTTGAACAGAAGAATGACATGATCTGACTTTATTTTTTTATTGTTGTTCAGTTACAGTCATCCCACCTTTTTCCCCATTACTCTCCCCTACACCCTTACCCCCCACACCCACAATCCCCCCAGACTATTGTCCATGCCCATGAGTGCCTATTCGTGTTTCGTATGCTTCTCCCCTTTCTTTCCCCGTTATCCACCTTGCCCCTCCACTCTGGTAACTGTCAGTTTATTCTTTATTTCCAAGTCTCTTTGCTCATTTGATTGTTTTGTTGATTAGGTTCCACTTATAGGTGAGATCATACGGTATTTGTTTTAACTGGCTGGCTTATTTCACTTAGCATAATGCTCTCCAGTTCCGTTCACACTGTTGTGAAGGGTAGGAGTTCCTTCTTTCTGCTGCATAGTATACCCTTGTGTAATGTACCACAGTTTTGGGGGGGGGGTTGCATTTGTATATTGTTGTTCAAGTACAGTTGCTTCCATTTTCCTTCCACCACTTTCTGTTTCCACCCTACCCCTACCTCCGACCCTAAATATTTCCCCCTTTGGCTTTGTCCATGAGTCTTTATGCATGTTCCTTGATGACCCTTCCCCTTCTTTCCCCCTAACATACCTAACCACTCCTCTCTGGTTACTGTCAGTTTGTTCTTTATTTCAATGTCTCTGGTTATATTTTGCTTGTTTGCGTTGTTGATTAGTTTCCACTTATAGGCGAGATCATATGTTATTTGTCATTTACCACCTGGCTTATTTCACTTAGCATAATGTTTTCCAGTTTCATCCATACTGTGGAGAAAGGTAGAAGCTCCTTCTTTCTTCCTGCTGTGTAAATGTACCAAATGTATCATGTAAATGTACCATATTTTTTCAATCCATTCATTTACCAATGGGCACTTAGGTTGCTTCCAACACTTGGCTATTGTGCTGCTATGAACATTGGGGTGCATAGGTTCTTTTGAATTAGAGTTTCAAGATTCTTAGGGTATAATCCCAGCACTGGGATTGCTGCATCAAAAGGCAGTTCCATTTTTAGTTGTCTGAGGAAATTCCAAAATGTTCTCCACAGTGTCTGTACCAGTCTGCATTCCCACCAACAGTGTATTGGGGTTCCCTTTTCTCCACAACCTCACCAGCACTTGTTGTTTGATGATTGTTTAGTATGGCTATTCTGACCTGTGTAAACTGGTATCTCATTGTGGTTTTAATTTGCATCTTTTTGATGGCTAGTGATGCTGAGGATCTTTTCCTATGTCTCTGGGCCCTCTATATGTCTTCCATGATGATGTGTTTGTTCAAATCCTTTGTCCATTTTTTGATTGGATTGTTCATCTCCTGGACTGGAGTCATGTGAGTTCTTTATATATTTTAAAGATCAAACACTCGTATGTGGTATCATTGGCAAATACATTTTCACATACAGTTCGTTCCCTTTTCATTTTGCTGTTTCCTTTAGCTATGCAGAAGCTTCCTATTTTGATGAAGCCCCATTTGTTTATTCTTTCCTGTATGCCCTTGCTCTAGGGGACATATGGGTGAAAATTTGCTGCATAGAATTTCTGAGATTTTCCTGCCTATGTTCTTCTCTAGGGCTTTTATGGTGTCCCGACTTATATTTAAGTCTTTTCTCTATCTTGAGTTTACTTTTGTGTATGGCATAAGTTGGTGGTTGAGTTTCATTTTTTTTTTTTTTTACGGTAGCTGTCCAGATCTCCAACACCATTTCTTAAAGAGGCTATTTTTACTCCATTTAATGCCTTTGCCCCCATTGTTAAATATTAATTGGCCATAGAGACATGGGTTTATTTCTTGGCTCTCTGTTCTGTTCCACTGATCTATGAGTCTGTTCCTCTGCCAGTACCAGACTGTTTTGATTACAGTGGGCTTTTAATATAGTTTGATGACAGGTATTGTGATCCCTCCTACTTTGGTCTTTCTCAAAATTGCTTCATCTCTTTGGGGTTGTTTATGGTTTCGTATAAATTTTTGAAGTGTTTGTTCCATATCTGTGAAATATGTCATTGGTATTTTAATAGGGATTGCATTGAATCTTTAAATTCCTTTGGTTAGTATGGACATTTTGATATCAATTCTTCCAATCCATGAACAGGACATGTGCTTCCATTTATTTGTATTGTCCTTAATTTCTTTCTTCAGCGTTGTGTAGTTTTCTGAGTACAGGTCTTTTACCTCCTGTGTTAAGTCTGTTCTTAGGTACTTTATTTTTCTTGTTGCTATAGCAAATGGTATTTTTTCCTGATAATCTGTTTCTGGTATTTTGTTGTTGGTGTATAAAAATGCCTTTGATTTCTGAATATTGACTTCGTATCCCACTGCTTTGCCAAATTCACTTATTAGGTCAAGTAGTTTTTTGTTAGAGTCTCTAAGGTTTTATATGTACACTATCATGTCATCTGCAAACAATGGCAATTTTGCTTCCTCTTTTCCAATTTGGATGCCTTTTATTTCTTTTCCTTGTTGGATTGCTGTGCCTAGGGTTTTCATTACTATGTTGAATAGAAGTGGTGACAGCAGGCATCCTTGTCTTGTTCCTGATCTTAGTAAGAAAGCTTTTAGGTTTTGTCCATTGAGTGTGATGTTGGCTATAGGTTTTTCATATATGGCCTTTATTATGTTGGAGTATGCTCTCTCCACTCCCACTTTGCTGAGTGTTTTTATCATAAATGGGTACTGTACCTTATCAAATACTTTTTCCACATCTATTGATACGATCATGTTATTTTTGTCTTTCATTTTGTTTATGTGATGTATGATGTTTATTGATTTGCAAATATTGTACCATCCTTGCTTCCCTGGGATAAATCCCACGGTCGTGGTTTATGATCTTTTTAATGTATTGCTGGATGTGGTTTGACAATATTTTGTTCAGGATTTTAGTGTCTATGTTCATCAGTGATATTGGCCTGTAGTTTTCTTTCTCTGCTGTGTCTTTATCTGGTTTTGGGATTAGGATGATCTTGGCCTCATAAAAAGAGTTTGGGAGTCCTCCCTCTTCTTGGATTTTTTAATAGTTTGAGAAGGATAAGAGTTAGCCCTTCCTTAAATGTTTTGTAAAATTCTCCTGTGAAACTGTCGAGTCCCAGTCTTTTGTATGTTGGGAGGTTTTTGATTACTGCTTCAATTTCACCAGCTGTTACCAGTCTGTTTAGGCTTTGTGCTGCTTCTTCATTCAATTATGAAAGATTATGTTTTTCTAGAAATGTGTCCATTTCACCCTGGTTTTTAGATTTCTTGGCATATAGTTGTTTGTAGTAATTTCTTACAATCCTTTGTATTTCTATGGTATCAGTTGTAATTTCTTCTCTTTCATTTCTAATTTTATTTGCATCCTCTTCCTTTTTTTCTTGATGAGTCTGATTAAAGGCTTATCTTTTGGGAGCTGTCCTGCCTGGTTTCAGGGACTGTAGCCTCATTAACAGACCTTAAGGGTCCCATGGTTAGAGCTGAGTGAAAAGGCCTTGGGGACATGAGCCCTAAGGAGACAGAACATTTCCTTCTGGCAGGAGTGCAGCCCTAGCCTCCCTCACTTCCCCCTGTTACACCTGGGTGGATGACTCGTTAGCCAATGACTGGTAAGACCCCCAGGTGGGGGCAACCTAAGACAGGCTCAGTTGCGATGGTATATCAGGCAAGGACTTAGGGATCTTCAGAGAAGAGGCAGGAAGACCCTCACCCCTTGGCTTTCTCATTGCCTGAGACCTCACTCTTCCTGTAAAAGTTCCCTAATCTCTTGGCTGCTTTGCTCTCCCCTCCTGACGACCTGATACTGGAACTGATGCTGGGGGTGTGGGGTACGGGAGCACGGGATGTGAATCTGGCCAGAGAAAGAATATAAATTGTTTTCTTTGACACTGCTCTGCCCTGTTGCTATGAAACAGACACTTGAGCTAAAGCTAACCACTAGATACAGTCCCTGTGTTTCTTCAACTATCATCTGTACATGGTGTCAATAGCATTTTGAGCATTGGTTGATGAGCTTCTTATGCATACTGTGTATCTCTGTGTGAGCTGAATTCAATAAATACACAGGGAAGAAAGTATTCGAGACCTTTCTCCTTTGAGGTACTCCTGTCACCTTTCCTCAAGCAGATCACACATTGGACATTTTTATTTCATCCTCGACTGCCCAGGGGAGCTCTGCAGGCAGAGCCCGCAGGTTTTGTTTATCTCTTCAAAGAACCAATAACTGGGTTCATTGATCCTTTGAATTATTCTTTTAAGTTTCTATGTCATTTAAATCTGCTCTAATCTTGGTTATCTCCTTCCTTCTGCTTGATCTGGGCTTTGTTTGTTGTTGTTCCTCCAGTTCTTGTATGTGCAGGGTTATGTTGTTTATTTGAAATGTTTCCATCTTTTTAGGTAAGCCTATATTGCTGTGAACTTTGCTCCCAGAACTGATTTCACTGTGTCCTGTAGGTTTTGGGTTGTTGTGTATTCATTTTCCATTTGTTTCCAGAAAGTTTTTGATTTCTTCCTTAATTTCATTGTTTACCCATTCACTGTTCAATAATATTTTATTCAATCTCCATGTATTTGAATGTTTTTGAATTTTTCCTTATAGGTTGCTTTCTAGTTTCAGGCCATTGTGATCCAAGAAAATGCTTGATATGACTTCAGTTTTCTTGAATTTATTCATGCTTTTTTTGTGTCGTATCATGTCCATTTGAAAAGAAGGTATATTTTGCTTTTTTGGGATGAAAGATTCTGTATATATCAGTTATGCCCATTTAGCCTAGTGTGTCGTTCAGTGCTGCTATGTTCCTGCTATTTGTTTGGAAGATCTGTCCATTGTTGACAGTGGGTGTAAAAATGTCCTACTATAATTGTGTTGTTGTCTATATCTTTATTGAAGTCCTCCAAGATTTTCCTTATATATTTGGGTGCTCCTATGTTGGGTACATATATGTTTACAATGTTTATAGCTTCCTAAGGCATTCTTCCCTTGAGAATTATGAAATGACCTTATTTGCCTCCTTTTATGGCCTTTGTTTTGAAATCTACATTGTCTGGTATATGTATTGCTACTCCAGCTTTTTTTTCCTGTCCATTTGCTTGGAACATTTTTTACCAGCCCTTCACTTTCATCTGTGTAGGTCTTTTGTTCTGAGGTGGGTCTCTTGTGGACAGTATATATATGGGTCATGTTTTCTTATCTATTGAGCTACACTGTGTCTTTTGATTGGAACATTAAATCTATTTACATTTAAGGTTACTATTGACAGGTATGTATCCTAAGCCATTTTTTCCTTTTATACCTGTGTCCCCCTCTCTCTCACTCTATACCTTCATCTTAAAGCATTCCCTTTAGCAAGTCTTGCAAAGTTGGTTTGGTGGAGGTGTATTCTTTTAGCCATCTTTTATCTGGGAAATTCCTTATTTTGCCTTCTATTTTAAATGACAACCTTGCTGGGTAGAGTAGTCTTGGTTGCAGGCCTTTGCTTTTCATTAGTTGGAACATGTTTTACCATTTCCTTCTGGCTTATAGTGTTTCTTTTGAGAAATCAGCTGCTAGATTTATTGCAGCTCCCTTGTATGTCACTATCTCTCCCTTGCTGCTTTTAATATTCTGTCTTTGGTGATATGACTTAGTTTAACAAGAACACTCTGGCTATTATGTTGGGTATGAGATATTAGGAAGGCAACAGTGCAAGTAGGGAGACTCATTTAGAATAGTGTATTAATCTTGGTATGGTATGGCTTTGGACAAGTACTAGCTATACTGTTAAAGATAAGTAATTATAATCTGGATATATTTAGAGTCTATAGATGAGCGGACTTGCTGTTATTGTAATGTCCTATTTCTTTGCATTGTTGTTTAATTGGTCTCAGGTGGTTCCTGGACATTATATTTGTATAAGTTCTCCAGCATTGATTCTCACCAGAGGTTAATAACCACTTCTCTCATAAGTTCCCCCCCCATTTTCTCTATCCTTATTTTCCCTCTGCCCTACTTTTTCAAATTGTAGTGCAATGTTAAGAGCTATTTATTTCCTATTTTTAGTTTGTTGTTTTACCTGAGAACTTTTCTTTTTCCTGAAACATGAAAGAAAATAGCTTCCTATTTCTTTCTTGTTTTCTTACAGATTGGGAATCCAGAAGAGAAGCCAGGAATTTGTCTCCAAAGGAGGGCTGTTGTGAAATTAAATCATTGCAACCAGAGATAAAAACACCTATAAGATCTAACCTTGTACGCGTTAGGGTCATAGATAATAGTGGAATCAAACGCTACCTGGAGACACAACAGGATGGACATTTCAAACCAGCTCCAATAACCTCTGAAGAAATGTCTGCTTTCATTCAATGCACAGTTTATAGAGTACCTCAGATAATTCATACTGGAAGGAAGTCATGTGAATACAAGGAATGTAAGGAAGTTTTCAGGTACCCATCAGACCACATTCAACATGAAAGCAGTCATAATAAGGAAAAAAACTCTAAATACAGAGAATGTGGAAAAGCTTTGAACAGTAGGACAGACTTGAATAAGTGTCAGAGAATTCATGAAAGAAAGGAAAGTAATGAAAGTAATAAACATGCCTTTATTCATGATTCTGAAATTACTGAACCTCAGAGCATTAACACTGGTGAGAAGGCTCTTAAATGTAAAGAATGTGGGAAAACCTTTCCTTCTAGCTCACAGCTTATTAAACATCAAAGGATTCATATTGGTGAGAAACCCTATGAATGTAAGGAGTGTGAGAAGGCCTTTCCAACTACTTCACAATTGAATTTACATCAGAGAATTCATACAGGTGAGAGGTACTATGAATGTAAGGAATGTGGAAAAGCTTTCACCCGTCCCTCACACCTTTTCCGACATCAGAGGATCCACACTGGTGAGAAACCCCATAAATGTAAAGAATGTGGTAAAGCTTTTCGTTATGACACACAACTTAGTCTTCATCAAATAATTCATACTGGTGAAAGACGCTATGAATGTAAGGAATGTGGAAAGGTATATAGCTGTGCCTCACAACTGAATCTACATCAAAGAATTCATACTGGTGAGAAACCTCATAAATGTAAGGAATGTGGGAAAGCTTTTATCTCTTATTCACATCTTATTCGACATCAGAGTGTACATACTGGTGATAAACCATACAAATGTAAGGAATGTGAGAAGTCCTTTCGTCGTGGCTCAGAACTTACTCGACATCAAAGAGCTCACACTGGTGAGAAACCCTATAAATGTAGGGACTGTGGAATGACCTTTACTTGTAGCACAGAACTTATTCGACATCAAAAAATTCACACTGGTGAGAGACCCCATAAATGTAAGGAATGTGAAAAATCTTTTATTCGAAGGTTGGAACTTACTCATCATGAGAGAACTCATAATGGTGAAAAACCGTATGAGTGTAAGGAATGTGGAAAGGCCTTTGGTCGTGGCTCAGAACTTAGTCGACACCAGAAAATTCACGCTGGTGAGAAACCTTATGAATGTAAGCATTGTGGAAAAGCCTTTATTCGTGGCTCACACCTTAGTCAACATCAAAAAATTCATGCAGGACAGAGGAATGAGTGAAGATATGAGAACATTCAGAATTTAATTGACATCTGAAATTCATACTAGTAAAACAGAAACAAACAAACCCCTATGATTATAAGGAATGTGGGAAAGTAAGGATAACTTAATATCAAGAGTTTGTACTATTATGTAAAGTGTTTAAGGGCCAGAATGTTAGGAATGGGGAGGGTTTATTTATGTTTCAGAATTCCTTTGCTATCAGAGTTTAATTGATAAAAAAAACTCTATGAATGTAAGGAAAGTGGGAAAGCTTAGGATAGCAGCAAATGTGTTAAGAGGCATTAATCATACAAATCTTTCTCAACATCAAGATCATTAGCCCTTAAGAGAGATTAGAGGATTTATAACATAAATAGCATATATATAGGATACCAATTTTAGCTATCAAGTTACTCATCTGATAATTCATAATTGAAAGCCATGTTAATATTAAAATTATAGCAGATTAGTTTGTCCTTCCTAAATCTTGTTCATATTTGCAAACTCATTGTCTAAAATTAGCCTGAACTGAGTAAGAATGAGGAAAGGTTGAACCAATAGTCTTTATTTGTCTTCACTATTATAACTCACTTCTTATAAGGTAAATTACTTAACTATATCTAAATTTTCTCATTTATACATTAATAATAATACCATATTTCATAGTAGCATTGTGAAGATTAAATAATTACATTATATCTGTTAGAAGTATTTGGATTGTATTAAAAGTGTATTAGGTAAGACATGCTTTTATTATTACTTTTTTACTTTCATTATTTTGTATTATTAGAGATTACATGAGAATGGGGTCTTTTGGGTTCATTGACACTACATGAACATCTTGCATCATAGCTTTATTTTTTATTTTTATACTTATTTTTTTGCATTTTTTGGTAGTTCAAGTACAGTTATCTCCATTTTCCCACCACACTGCACCCACCCCCATCTCCCACCCTCAATCCTTCCAAACTTTGGCTTTGCCCATGGGTCGTTTATACCTGTTCCTTGATGACCCTTCCCCTTCTTTCTCTCCTTATCCCTCTCCCCACTCCCCTATGGTTATTGTCAGTATGTTCTGCATTTCAAATTCTCTGGTTACATTTTGCTTGCTTGCTTGTTTTGTTGATTTTAGGTTCCACTTGAAGGTAAGATCATATGGTATTTGTCTTTCACCTCCTGGCTTACTGCACTTAGCATTATGTTCTCTACTCCCATCCATACATGCTGTCATGAAGGTTAGTAACTCCTTTCTTTTCTGCTGCATAGAATTCCATTGTGTAAATGTACCATAGTTTTTTGATCCATTCATTTACTGATGGGCACCTACGTTGCTTCCAGCACTTGCTATTGTAAATTGTGCTGCTATGAACATTGGGGTGCATAGGTTCTTTGGGATTGGTGTTTCAGGGTTCTTAAGATATGATCCTAGGAATGGAATCTCCAGGTCAAAAGGCAGTTCCATTGTTAATTTTCTGAGGAAATTCCATACTGTTTTCCATAGTGGCTGCACCAGTCTGCAATCCCACCAACAGTGCAATAGGGTTCCCTTTTCTCCACAACCTCTCCAACACTTGTTGTTTGTTGCTTTGTTTATGATGACCATTCCCAGTGGTGTGAAGTGGTATTTCATTGTGGTTTTAATTTGCATCTGACTGATGGCTAGTGATGCTAAGCATCCTTTTGTATGTCTCTGGGTCCCATCTGGGTCGTTCTTGAGAAGTGTCTATTCAAGTACTTTGCCCATCTTTTAGTTGGCTTGTTTGTCTTTGAGGTGGAGTTGTGTGAGTTCTTTTTTTTTTTTTTTGAGATCAAACCCTGGTCTGAGGTGTCATTGGCAAATATCTTTTCCCATGCTGTTGGTTCCCTTTTCATTTTAATGCCGTTTCCTTTAGCCATGCAGAAGCTTTTTATTTTGATGAGATCCTATTTGTTTATTCTTTCCTTATGTCCCTTGCTCTAGGGAACATAACAGTGAAAATTTTGTTGCGTGGAATATCTGAGATTTTCCTGCCTATGTTCTCCTGTAGGACTTTAATAGTATCATGACTTACATTTAAATCTTTTATCCACCTTGAATTTATTTTTGTGTATGGTGTAAGTTGGTGCTCAAGTTTCATTTTTTTGCATGTAGCTGTCCAGCTCTCCCACCACCATTTGTTAAAGAGGCTAGTTTTACTCCATTTTATGTTACTGTCCCCTTTGTCAAATATTAATTGACCGTGGAGTCTTTGGTTTATTTCTGGGCTCTCTGTTCTGTTCCATTGGTCCATGTGCCTGTTTTTATGCCAGTACCAGGCTGTTTTGATTACAGTGGCCTTGTAATACAGTTTGGTATCAGGTGTTATGATCCTTCCTACTTTGCTCTTCTTTCTCAAAATTGCAGCAGCTATTTGGGGTCGTTTATGGTTCCATATAAATTTTTGAAGTGTTTGTTCTGTGCGTGTGAAGTATGCCATTGGTACTTTACTAGATATTGCATTGAATCTGTAAATTGCTTTGGGTAGTATGGACATTTTGATGGTGTGAATTATTCCAGTCCATGAACAGGGTATATGTTTCTATTTGTGTCTTCCTTAATTTCTTTCTTCATTCTTGTGTAGCTTTGTGAGTACAGGTCTTTTCCATCCTTGGTTAGGTTTATTCCTAGATACTTTATTATTATTATTATTATTTTTTTTTTTTGCTGTATCAAATGGGTTTTTTTCCTGATTTCTGCTTCTGCTGTTTCATTGTTGGTATACAAAAATGCCTTTGATTTCTGGGTATTGACTGTGTATCCTGCTGTTTTGCCAAATTCATTTATTAGGTCAAGCAGTTTTTTGGCGGAGTCTATAGGATTTTCTAGGTACACTATCATGTCATTTGCCAACAATGACAGGTTTGTTTCCTCTTTTCCAATTTGGATGCCTTTTATTTCCTTTTCTTGTCTGATTGCTGTGACTGTGACTTCCAATAGTATGTTCAATAGAAGTGGTGAAAGTGGTCAGCCTTGTCTTGTTCCTGATCTTAGTGGGAAATTTTTTAGTTTTTGTCCATTGAGTATGATGTTGGCTGTAATTCTCTCATATATGGCCTTTATTATGTTGAGGAATGCTCCCTCTATTCCCACTTTACTGAGTGGTTTTATCATAAATGGGCTCTGTACCTTATCAAATACTTTTTCCACATCTGTTGATAGGATCATGTGATTTTTGTCTTTGCCTTTGTTTATAGGATGTATTATGTTTGTTGATTTGCCAATATTGTACTATCGTTGCATCCCTGGGATGAATCCTACTATGCCATGATGTATGTATGATCTTTGTACTATATTGCTGGATGCAGTTTGCCAATATTTGTTAAGGATTTTAGCATGTATGTTCATTGGCGAAAATTGGCCTGAAGTTTTCTTTGTTTGTTATGTCTATCTGGTTTTGGGATTAGGATGATGTTGGCTTCATAAAAAGAGTTTGGAAGTCTTCCATCTTCTTGCATTTTTTGGAATATTCTCTGAAGGATAGAGGTTACCTCTTCCTTTAATGCTTTGTGAATTCTCCTGTCTTTGTTGGGTAAACTTTTATGCTAGGTATTCTATGAGGTTCAGTGGTGTAGTCTCTTTGATCTCCTTGTCTGGACACTGTAGGTTTGTCCTTTCTACTGGTTATGTGGGCTGTCTTGTTGTACTTTGGGTTTTACTTTTTGTTGGTTCCTTTGGTGGTGGTTTTTCTCCTACAGGTATACTGATATTTGCAGCTGCCATGTATTCTTGTATGTGATCAGTGGCAGTGGGTAGGCAAAATGGATTAAGACAGTGGGAGAGTATTTTATAGGATATAAAGTACCAGCGTGTAGAGAAGAGATAGGAGATTCTTTGGGTAAGTATAGCATTAACTGATATTTGACCCAATGTGCCACTTTTTATAAAAGATGAAAGAGATGACTCTTGTTAGAGGGGGAGGAGGATTGTGAGCTGAATCTAGAAAACAGTGCTTGTGCAAGGTTAGATGATGAGATATAGTGAGAATAAAGGAGAGAAAGTAGGCGTAGTGTGAGAGAGAATAGAGTTAACCACAGCAATAACAATGCTCAGGAATAAAGTGAAGTGATCTAAGATCAGGGAGGTTTGCTGTGTAGTATATATAATTGTATGGAACAACAATTATTTATAATAGTACTGGAACAACAATAATACGACAAGAAATATATGATTTGGATAACCAGAATAGAAAGTATTCAATCAAGACTAGTGTGTTATTGGTAGATGAGTGAAGTGGAAGACGGAAAATTAAAATACATTAAAGAGAGAATAAGGAAAACCAGTCAAATAATGCAATTAAACAGAGAAATAAAATGAGGAAAGATAAACATAAGGAAGAGAAACAACAACAAAAAAACATTAATACTTCTCCTGTGAAGGCCTGTCTGTGGTTCCCTGTCTTTGGACACGTAAGAATTAGAGGCAAAGAAATTGGACTTGGAGAAATCTGGGGCCAGCTTACTCCCTCCACACTCAAGATCAACCATCCCACATAAAAGGAAAAACAAACAAACAAAAACACAAAAAAACATTAGTTAAAAGTGGTAAAAATAATGAAAAAATAATACACGTAAACAATAAAATGCTAGCTGTATGCAATAGCAAAGTGACATTTGTCTGTTTCTCAATTTTCGGCGTTAGCCTTGTGCTCTCTCCCTTTGGATGTTTCTGGACTATTCATAACTCCACATCTTATTGTCTCACTTGGGGGAAGAAAAAAAAAGCGGTGGGTGGTGGGGGGCCCTGGCTGGTGTAGCTCAGTGGATTGAGCATGGGCTGTGAACCAAAGGGTTGCCAGTTTGATTCCCAGTCAGGGCGCATGCCTGGGTTGTGGGCCAGGACCCTGGTGGGGGCCATGTGAGAAGCAACCACACATTGATGTTTCTGTCTCTTTCTCCTTCCCTTCCCCTCTCTCTAAAAATAAATAAATAAAATCTTTTTTAAAAAGGGGGAGGGGAGAGGATCCAAAATGGAAAAAAAGGGATAATAAGGCTCCTGCTGACTTTAAACCTATTCAGCAAGTTCTCCTGGTCTTCCTAGATGCCACAGGAAGAGGGGGGTGGGCTGGGCTTTTTTCCCTTCCTATGGTTTTGAGAGGATGGGGACTAGGTCTGGGTCATAATATTCAGTTTCCCAGCCTCTGGCCCAGGTTCTCCTTGAGCTGCCAGGTTCAAATCAGCCACTCAGTTGCTCACAGGTTGAGTCAATCTCTGGTGCACACCCAAGACAAGTGGGGCATACGGTTCTGCTCAGCTACTGCCTCTGGGCACAGTGCAAGACAAGTGGTGTGTATGGTTCTGCTCAGCCACTTAACTCTGGTTGAGCACAGCTGAAATCACCCTTGGGGCAAGCCTGTTGCTGCTGAAGAGTTCTTTACAAAGCAGCTGCCTGCAGTTCTTAACAAGTGCAAAGCTTTTCACACAGCCCAACTTTCCAGCCAGTCCAGAGACTGAGTCATGGTCTGACATGGCCCAACTCCTCCCTTCTCCAGGTGTCACCTGGTACCCTGGTTTCTCTGGTACCAGTGTCCACAGTCCCAGTGGATGTGTACTGCATCTGTGTGTCTCCCACTTTGTCTCCATTCCCCCTAGTGACTTCTACATTCCAAGTCCCTCCTGGTGCCAGGCTGCCCTCCCTGGTCTGGTAGGGGAGGGAGCTGGTGCTCAAACTGTCCTCCTTGTATCCTGCAGCAGAGGCTGCAGCAGCTCTGGTCCCTGTGCAGATCCCAGGAACCTTACTGTCCCGGCACAATCTCCTCACCATCTATTTTTCAGTGTCCTCTGCAATTTTCACCCTATGAACTTCATATAAGCTGGGATTCTTCTGTTGGCTGTTCACTCTTTCTCAGAAGATCAGCTAGATATTCCAGCTGGGCACAGGGAAAACAGCTCTGTTCCCACCTACCTCACCACCATCTTCCCACCTCTCCTCTAATAATATTTCTCCCAGTTTCTTTGAATCTCTCTGACCTTCCTGTCCTTGCATGTCTATTTTCATCACCATATTGGGGAAGTTTTCCTTCATTATTTTTTAAATAAGTTTTCAATTTCTCGCTCTTCCTCTTCCCCTTCTGGCACCCCTATGATTCAGATGTTGGTATGTTAAAAGATGTCCCAGAGGTTTCTAAGCCTCTCCTCACTTTTCCCTATCTTTTTTTATTGTTGTTCAAGTACAATTGTCTCCATATTCCCCCCATGACTCCTACCCTCAATCCTACCCACCTTTGGCTTTGTCCATGTGTCCTTTATACCTGTTCCTTGATGACCCTTCCCCTTTTTCTCCCCATTATCCCCTCCCCACTCCCCTCTGATTACTTTCAGTCTGTTCTGTATTTCAAATTATCTGGTTATATTTTGCTTGCTTGCTTGTTTTGTTGATTAGGTTCCGTTTGAAGGTGAGCTCATAGGGTATTTGTCTTTAACCTCCTGGCTTATTTCACTTAGCATAATGTTCTCCAGATCCATCCATGTTGACACAAAGGGTAGGAGCTCCTTTCTGCTGTGTAGTACTCCATTTTGTAAATGTACCATAGTGTTTTGATCCACTCATTTACTGATGGTCACTTAGGTTTCTTCCAACACTTGGCTATTGTAAATTGTGCTGCTATGAATACTGGGGTGCATAAGTTCTTTTGAATTGATGTTTGGATTTTTAGGGTATAATCTCAGCAGTGGATTTGCTGGATCAAAAGGCAGTTCCATCTTTAATCTTTTGAGGAAATTCCATACTGTTTTCCACTGTGACTACACCAGTCTGCATTCCCACCAACAGTGTACTAGGGTTCCCTTTTTTCCACAACCATGCCAGCACTTGTTTGTTGATTTGGTTATGATGGCCAATATGACTGGTGAAAAGTGATATCTCATTGTAGTTTTAATTTGCATCTGATGGCTAGTAAATGCTGAACATCCTTTCATGCCTTTCTTTGTTGAAGGTTAAGTAATTCTTTCT
The DNA here is from genome assembly GCA_039655065.1 of Glossophaga mutica. Lineage (NCBI taxonomy): Eukaryota > Metazoa > Chordata > Mammalia > Chiroptera > Phyllostomidae > Glossophaga > Glossophaga mutica. The sequence goes on from CM077315.1 coordinate 32,555,734, forward strand.
GGAGAAAAATTTAAAAATGAAACTTTCATTCATAACTTGCCTTTTGTCCCATCAAGGGATTCATAATGTAAAGAACCCCAGTAGAATTAGAGTGAGTAGCTGTGAGGTCAGGGGGAAGATGTATTAAAACCTATCAAAATAGAAATGACATAAGGCACCCCCTCTGACTTCTGTTCTGGAAAATTAGAAAATAAGAAAGCCTTAGCTAAAATTCCCCCCCCCCTTTTTAAATAAGGAAATGTAAAAGATAACTGTATAAATAATTTTTACATTAAAAAAGGAGATTAAGGCAAATTATCATTAGTAATGAATAACAGAAGAGTACATGTTGAAATTTGTAGGATGCAGCAAAGCTGTACTCTGAGGAAAATTAACTTCTTTCAATATGTATAGAAAACATGAAAAATTAACACCAGTATACATTCTCACTTCACTGTAATTGGTGCACTGCCTGTTCCTAGCGGGCTTCTAGTAACGTTGAATCAAAGGAATAAGAGAATCAGTGAATAAGCATTTGACTCTAGCACATTGAAAAGTTCTAACAAAACATGTGTAGATCAAAAGAAACCTTGAAAACATTTTTTTTTTTAAGTATGCTGCTTTTTTTTTTTTAAATTTTATTTATTTATTTTTAGAGAGGGGAAAGGAGGGAGAAAGAGAGGGAGAGAAACATCAATGTGTGGTTGCCTCTCACGTGGCCCCCACTAGGGGCCTGGCCTGCAACCCAGGCATGTGCCCCGACTGGGAATCGAACCTGTGACCCTTTGGTTCACAGCCCGCGCTCAATCCACTGAGCTACGCCAGCCAGGGCTTTTTTTTTTTTTTTTCTTGAAAACATTTTTAAATGAAAAACATTATACACCTCCTCCAAAAAAACGTGAATGAGAGAGGATACGTAACTACAAATGGAGGATATTTAAAAACATAAGGTAAAATGATTGTGTTTGCCTCTGCATTGGTATTAACTATTTCTTCTTTGCCAGATCACCCACTTAAGTCCAAATTCCAGATGCTTACTTACCTACCTTGCTTTGCATCTAGGCGTATGTATTACAGTCTTAGCCATAGAAGAGCTGAGCAAAAGTCTGCAAATCAGTTTCAGTTAAATTTTCTTTTCTAACAAAATAGTAGTTGTTCCTCTTATATACAGGATGCCTGTCTATATGTCTGTAATACCTGGAATTTTGGCCATTTTGCAACCAGGAGGTGAGGCTGAGATTGACACAGTATATATTGGAATTACTTGTGTCTTCAACATTGTTGAGATGATGAGACAATTTAGAACTGCCCTGTTCCTGGATTTATATGAAATAAGAAACTCTGTGCATATCTGTTTTAAACTTATACTCAATTTTTTATAATATATCTAAGTCCTGGGAAAAAGATTTTTATAAGTATATACATGTATATTTACTCAACTTTATTAAGATGAGAAAATGTTTATATTCATCTCTATAGTACAACTGAAACTGGGAAAGCATTATTAAACATATACATACATACCTCAGACATATTATGGGTTTGGTTTCAGAACTCTGCAGTACAGTCAGCATGGCATTAAAGTGAGTCATAATCTTTTTGCTTTTGGAGAGTCTTTCGATTTGTAAAAAAATGCAACAAAAGCAAAGTATAATATGCCTATATGTGTATATACATCTCAACTGTGACTTAATAAGGTATAGAAATGTGTTTATTGTGTGTGTTTATATTCAGTATTTTGCTGTGTGACTGTTTATATTCAGTTTTTTACAGTTGTCTGAAGTCCTAGAAAAACACTATTTTCCTGAATAAAGTAAGAACCAGGAAAAACCGATTAAAGAACTATACCATGTTATTCCTCTACTACCAGAGTACCTTACAGATAAAATCTTCTATGTCTCCCAGTGTACAAAGAGTCACAGTTATTAGGCTAGCATAACCCTTTAACTAAATTTGGGTAAGGACTGCATACAAATTCAAGTCAGCTATAAAAATAATCCATCCTACTCATGGAATATGACTATTCCAATTAAAATACCAAATCAAATCTAGCAGCCTTTTGGGGGGTGGGGATTTTTTCTCTCCAGAATAAAATGACCTACCCAGAATAAAATAAAATAAAAAACATGTAATGTGTGAATATAGTGTTTACATATTTAAAACTAGACACTAAAACAACTTGCCACTCAAACGAGTAAACAAGAAACTTTTACAGCATAAGCACATTCAACTTCTGTGAAATCACTGCAGTTGTCCACTTAAACTTACTTCATACTCACTACATAAGATTTAAAGTAATCAGCTAGTGGATTGCACTTTTGCAACTTACTTTAGAAAATAATAGATATTTTAAATAAGTTTAATGTAAACATGTATTATGTGGTAAATTAAATCAGTTGTAGTTAAATGTCAGGCAACCCATTAGTGAACAATTTATAACAAAATTTCAATTTTTTAATGGAAGATATGATCACTAAATTGTGTCTCCACAGGTATATTTATTTCATAAATCTGTTTTTAAAGTTGTACATATTATTTTAAGAGGTGCGCCCTTTAAAAGAATTGAAGAGTTACTAGAGCCAGGTAAAACAAGGGATGATTACATAGTAATCAAACATGATAATGGCATACAAACAGACATATAGATCAATAGAACAAAATGTCCCAGAAGGAAAGCCTATATGGTCAGTTAATGTTTAATAAAGGAGGCAAAAACATAAAATGGAGTAAAGACAGTATTCAATAAATAGTGTTGGGAAAATTGTACAGATAAATGAAAAATTGAAACTAGATCACCTTACCTCAAATACAAGAATAAACTCAAAGTGGATTAAATACTTAAATGAAAGATTCAACACCATAAAATTCTTAGAAGAAAATATAGGTAGTAAACTCTGACATTTCTCTTAGCAAAACTGTTTCTATAATTGTTTGTATTGTTAGCAAAATTGATATATCTCCTTGGGCTAGGCAAACAAAAGAAAAAATAAATAGAACTGCTTCAAACTAAAAATTTTTATACAGCAAAGCAAACTATCAACAAAATGAAAAAACAGCCTACTTAGTGGAAGAAGGTATTTGCCAATGATACATCTGAAGAGGGGTTAATATCAAAAGTTTTATTTAAAAATTCATACAACTCAAAACCAAAAAAATCCAATTAAGAAATGGGTAGAGTGACTGCCGGTCAAGATGATGGGATAGGTAAACACAGCTGTGTTTACTTCTTTGCACAACCACATCAAAATTACAACTAAATTATAGAACAACCATCACCCACAAATGTCAGAAATGGAATTGAATGGAAGTCTGACAACTACAGAAATGAAACCACATCCATCCAGACTGGTAGGAGGGGCCAGGATGTGGAATGGGTTGGTCCCACATCCACATGTGGTAGATAGAAATTTGGGAGGGATATTTTGGGAGTGATGAGTTCTGGCCCCCAAGCCCAGGGTTCCAGTGAGAAGAACTCATTGCAAAAACCAGTGGGGATTTAATCAGTGGAAGAAAATTCTAGAGTCCCAAGCAGTTCCTCTTAAAGAACCCACATAGAGACTTACACTCTCACCCTCTTGAGCTCCAGCACCAGGGTAGCAGCTGGAAAGGAACCAATGGTATACAGGGAGGAACTGAAGTGTCTGGCATTAAGGTGATAGCTGGGAGTTAGCTTTTGCTCATACATAAAGGCAGACAGAGGCCATTGTCCCTTTTTGAACCCTCCCCCAATCTGAAACTCCATCCTACCCAACTGATGGACCCACCCAAGCGGTTAAACAAACTTTTCCACATGAATGACTGGTCTTGGCTCATTCTTCACAACTTCCTAAATCCTCTCAAACATGCCATAGCTGACCTCAGACCTCAAGCCCCATACCTCTTGCTAAGTGGCCTCAAGCCCAGCACTAGTATCAACCAGCCAAGATTGACAGTTTAGCTTAGCCTGCGAATCTATAAGCCCAAAACAAGTAGCAGCCGTATCATATTGCTTTATAGCCCAGGTAGGGTGGCCCCAGGCAATAGTTAGGGACTGACTTTGGCCTGCACCACCAAGGAAACCCCAGGGCTTGTGCACCCAGTGGAGAGCTACAGACCATGTTGGAGCACCACCACCCTGCCCCTATACAGTTGATGCTCCACAGAGCACAGAGGTTGGTGGTCAGTGGTCACAGCCAGTCTTTGCAGCTGACTGGCCTGGGTAAATCCCTCACAAAGACCTGCAGACAGCAACCAAGACTCAGACTACAAGAGGAGGGTGTGCTCAGCCCACACAAGGGATACCTCTAGTGCCAAGCTTGGGTGAAAGGGGATGCTGTGCTACTGGATCTTACAAGACACCTACTACATTAGGCAATGCTACCAAGAGAGGGAGTCATAGCAGCTCTACCTAATGCACAGAAGCAAAGAGAGGCTGCCAGAATAAAAGAGACAAAGAAACATGGCCCAAATGAAGGAACAGATCAAAACTCCAGAAAAAGAACTAAACAAAAGGGAGATAAGCAATCTATCAGATGCAGAGCTCAAAACACTAGTTATAAGAATACTCAAGGAACTTAGGACCTCAACGGCATAAAAAAAAATCCAGTCAGAAATGAAGATTTACCAATTGAAATAAAGGACAATTTACAGGGAAACAACAGTCAGTGGATGAAGCTGAAAATCAAACCAATGAATTGGAAGACAAGGAAGCAAGAAATAAACAATCAGAACAAGAAGAAATAAGAATTTTAAAAAAACAAGGATAGTGTAAGCAGCCTCTGGGACAACTTCAAGAGGTCCAACATTCACATCGTAGGGGTCACCAGAAGAAAAAGAACAAGAAAATTGGGAATTTTTAAAATTTTTTAGCAATTATATTCTTTTTTTTAACTTTTTAAGATTTTTTATTTACTTATCTTTAGAGGGGAAGGGTAGGAGAGAGGGAGAGGGAGAGAAGTATCAATGTACGGTTGCCTCTCGTGTGTCCCCTGCTGGGAACTGGCCTGCAACCCAGGCATGTGCCCTGACTAGGAACCGAACCGCGATCCTTTGGTTCGCAGGCCCGCGCTCAATCCACTGAGCTACACCAGCCAGGGCATATTCTTTTTTTTTAAAGATTTTTATTTATCTATCTTTAGAGGGGAAGGGTAGGAGAGAGGGAGAGGGAGAGAAATATCAATGTATGGTTGCCTCTCGTGTATCCCATGCTGGGAACTGGCCTGCAACCCAGGCATGTGCCCTGACTGGGAATCGAACCATGATCCTTTGGTTCACAGGCCCATGCTCAATCCACTGAGCTACACCAGCCAGGGCTATTTTTTTAAATAATGAAAGAAAACTCCCCTAATTTGGTGAAGGAAATAGACATGCAAGTCCAGGAAGCACTGAGAGTCCAAACAAGATGGATGCAAGGAGGTCCACTCCTAAACATCATAATTAAAATGCCAAACATTAAACTCAGAGATTCTTAAAAGCAGCAAGAGAAAAGCACTTAATCAATTACAGGGGGGGTTCCTATAAGACTGTCAGCTGATTTATCAAAATCAACTTTGTAAACTAGAAGTTATTGGCAATAAATATTCAAAGTCATGAAAAGCAGGGACCTACAGCCAAGGTTGCTCTACTGCAATGGTATCATTTAAGTTCAAAGGGCAGATAAGGAGCTTCCCAGAGAAGAAAAAAATTAAGAGTTCATCATCACCAAGTCATTATTATATGAAATGTTAAAGGGATGTATTTAAGAAAAAAATCAAAACTTTTACTTAAGAACAATAGAATGGCAATAAGTACATATATATCAACAATTGAATCTAAAAAACAAACTAAGCATACAAGAACAGAGACAGAATCATGGATACAAAGAGGGTTTTGATGGTTGCCAGACTGGAGAATGGGTTAAGAGGTGAGTGGATTAAGAAGTACAAACAGGTGGTTTCAGAATAGCCATGGGGATGTAAAGTATAGTAAACGGACATGGACAATGGTGTGGGGATAGCCTGAGGGAGCGGGGAGTGCTGGGTGGAGGGGGAAAAAGGGTGGGAAGTGGGACAACTATAATAGTATAGGTAATAAAATATAATTTTTAAATGCAGATTAAAAATAAATAAATGGGCAGAGAATCTGAATATACACTTCTCCAAAGACATACAAATGGCCAGCAGACATATGAAAAAATGTCATTACTAATTATCAGAGAAATGCAAATTAAAACCACAATGAAATAACACTGCATACTTGTCAGAATAGCTATCATGAATAAATCCACCAATAACTAGTGGTGGCGAGAATGTGGGAGAAATGGTACTTTCCTGCACTTTTAGTAGGAATGCAGAATGGTGTAGCCACTGTGAAAAACAGTAAGGAAATACCTCAAAAAAAATTAAAAAGCTGTGTTATAACCCCTCAATTCCACATATTCAAAAAACCAAAAACTAATTCAAAAGAATATATGCACCCCTATGTTCATTACAGCATTATTTACAATAGCCAAGATATGCAAGCAACCCAAGTGTCCATCAATAGATGAGTAGATTAAAAAAAAAAAAAGCTGTGCTACATTTATATAATACTACATTGCTATAAAAATAACCTTACTATTTGGGACTTCTGGCCAAGATGGAGGTGTAGGTAGCTATGTTTTACTTCTTTGCACAACCAAAAGAAGGGCAACAACAAATTTAAAAACAGAAACCAACCAGATTTGTTGAAAATAGAATTGTATGGAAGTCCAACAACCAAGGAGTCAAAGAAGAAATATTCATCCAGAGTGGTGCACCAAGACAAAGAAATATGGCCCAAATGAAAGAATAGATCAAAACTCCAGAAAAAGAACTAAGCAATGAGGAGATAGCCAAACTATCAGATGCACAGTTCAAAACACTGGTAATCTGTGAGAAATGATTGAGTGTGGCCAGAAGAAGAAGGAGGAGGAGGGGGTGGGAGGAGGAGGAAGAAGAAGAAGAAGAAGAAGAAGAAGAAGAAGAAGAAGAAGAAGAAGTAGTAGTAGTAGTAGTAGTAGTAGTAGTAGTAGTAGTAGTAGTAGTGAAGGCTATACAAAGGGAATAAAAATATATAGGGAACCAAAAATAAAGGGAAGGAAACTGGGACTCAATGATTTGGAACAGAAGAAAGAGATAAACATTCAGCCAGAACAGGATGGGAAAGAATAATTCAAAAAAAGTGAGGAGATCTCACATCATCCCAGGGAAGCTAGAGTGGAGGCTGGAGGAATTACAAGTTTTAACAAACTTTGGCTGCTCCATCAAGTAGGTTGATTACTGAGAAAACATCAAAAGCTTCACCCAAGTGACTCATCACCCAAATCCAACACAGAGTTGATAAGCCGATTAGATGTGCAGCCTGGTTTCCAATGTAGCCACCAAGAGTGAGATGGAAAGGTGATTGTTGGATTCCTGCTTCTGCTGAAACTTGTGCAGGATTTTGATAACAACAGGGAAATTATTACCAGTGCAAAGCAATAGAAGGAGAAAAGCTAAATGGAGGAGACAAGAAGAAAGAAACAGGAGGAGCAAGATCTATCTACAGCTGAAGCAAGGTATGCCGCTGAACTTATTTCCAATGACAACCAGTCACTGCCACTGGGATTAGGCCTTTGATGCTATATTTGAGGTCATTGCTAAAGCTAAGGACACACCAGTTTTCTGCTGATGTTTATTTTTATGAGTACAAATCATTCATAGTACAGGAAGCACCTATGATAATGAGAATAAATTATTTTAAAAACTGACATAATTTTTTTTTATTTAAAACGAAAATGGTGAACTTAAGTTTTGTACAAAGGATGTTCATAGAATTACTGCTTTTTGGTGTATGTGTAGAAATAGTTATTAAGGAGAGGCAAGATGGCTGAGGAGTAAATGGAAGCCACACTAATCTCCTCCCAGGACCAATCTGGAATTATAACTAAATTCTGGAGAAGTCACCCAGAACAAACAACTGAACAATAGCAAGAGAGAAGCCTTACAACCTCAAACAAATAGAAGAATCATCTTCAGCACTAACTGACTGATATGGAGTACAGTGGATACTCGAGAGGGCTGGCTGGGCACCCACAGGCAGCAGTGCCAGAGGGATAATTAAGAAACTGGTTGGACCCCCCTGAGAAGTATGCAGTCTAAATTCTGAGCTGGGACACCCAGCCTAGAGCACCAAAACCCAAAAAGTGAGCAGATAACAACTGGTGGTGAAAATCAGTATGGTTGCTCTATGCCAGAAAAAGAAAGCTGGAGATGCAACAGCCATTGTGGGAAACAGATTTTCACTTGCTGCCACTTACCCTGAGCTCCAGCAAAGGTGGGGGCAGGATGGGCTGGAGATGCCTGAGGAGATACTGAGTATGGAAGCTTTGGGGAGAGAGCTGAGAGAGTAGTCTCGGGAATCCTGGTGCTGAGTCATCCCACATTTGGGAGCACCCATTCTGCTCAAGCAGACCACTCCCCTCTGAGCAGCAGCAGCCAGAGAGAAACAACAGCCCCACCCACAGGGTGGACAGACTCCACTCTGGCTCTGTGGAGTTTAAGCTTGACTGCTGAGTGAAGAGTGACAAGATTAACAACTGAGGGAGACAGCTACAGATAGTAGATCCTTGGCAAAGGTGGAGGGCAGAGTGGACTAGAGACACTTGAGAGACTGGGAATGGTGGCTTTAGGGAGAGAACTGAGAAAGTAACCGCTGAGATCAGTGCTAAGCCAACCCCCATACACAGTAACCGTTGTGCTCAGAGTACTCCCCTCCAAACCACAGCAGTCTGAAGGGAAACAATAGCCCACACCCCAGGAGGGATTTGACCCCTCCTTATGGTGCTTAAATCTGACTGCTGAGTGCAGAGTGACCAGATTAACAATTGAAGGAGACAGCCAGTGACAGCAGATCACTGGAAGTATCGCACTGGCTGCTTAAGGTCTGATGGGGTCAACATCTCACATCACCAGAGGCAGATTCAGAAAGAAAAAAACCAGTGTTAAATACGAGAGGCTACTGAGACGAAAGCCATTGTGGTCATCTTCATGATCTGTGATACTTTCTTTCCTGCGTAGCTTTGTAACATTCATTTCTTGTCCAGTGAGTTTGTATATGTCACTTGATCACTTGATTTTATACTATAGTGTGTTTCAATTCACATATTTTGCCTCTCCCTTCTCTTAGCCCATTTTATCACCTCTTTCCTTGCAATATTTTAATTTCAAATTTGGTTTTCTCTCTAGCTTCACTTGTTTCCATTCCACACTCTTACTATTTCTCCCCCATCCATATACGCAAAATGAATTTTCTTGTCAAGGGTCATTTCACATCCTTTTGCCCAGCTCTTAAAATACGTGCATTTTCTCTACACCTTTAACAAACTTTTCTAGTTGGTTGTGGGTAGGGCAGTTGTTGTTGCATTGTTTTTTCAAGGTTATCTCCAGGGCTTCACTAATTCTGTATTTCAAATAACAAATTTTACTGGACCCCTCTCCTACTCTTTTTGTTTTGACTCAAATTTTAATTCTGCCATCTTAGCCTGTTTCTTTTTCTTTTTCTTTTTCGGTCTGTCTTCTATTTCTCTTTCATCCTGCCTATTTGTTTTTCTTTATTCTCCTTTTCTATTTTTTTTCCTTTACATCACAAATTTTATTTTTTACCACCCTTAGTCTGGTTTTTGTTCTTCACTCTTAGTATTCCCTCTCCCTCTATCATTACAAAATCACTTCCGGCAAGTCCAGGAAGCTCAGAGAGTCCCAAAGAAGTTGGACCCAAGGAGGAACACACCAAGGCACATCATATTAGTCAAGTTTCAAGTGAATGAGAGAATTCTAGAAGCAGCAAGGGATAAGGGGACAGTCACCTACAAAGGAGTTCCCATCAGACTGTCAGCTGATTTCTCAGAAGAGACCTTACAGGCAAGAAGGGGCTGGAAAGAAATATTTGAAGTCTTGAAAGGCAGGGACCTACATCCAAAATTGCTCTATCCAGCAAAGCTGTCATTTAGAATGGATAGACAGATAAAGCACTTCTCAGATAAGGTCAAATTCAAGGAGTTCATCACCACTAAGTCCTTATTTTATGAAATGTTAAAGGGACTTATCTAAGAAAAAGAAGATAAAAAATATGACAGTAAAAAGACAGCAAACTCACAGCTATTAACAACCACACCTAAAACAAAAGCAAACTAAGCAAACAGCTAGAACAGGAACAGAACCACAGAAATGGAGATCATATGAAGGGTTAGCAACGGGGGTGTGGGAGGAGGAGAGAGGGGGAAACGGTACAGAGAATAAGTAACAGACAGTGGGTAGAAAATAGACAGGGGGAGGGCAAGAATAGTGTGGGAAATGTAGAAGCTAAAGAACTTATGACACATGAACATGAACTAAAGGGGGGGAATGTGGGTTGGAGAGGGTGTGCAGGGTGGAGGGGAGTGATGGGGGAGAAATGGGACAACTGTTATAGCATAATCAATAAAATATATTTAAAAAAAGAAAAAATAAAATAAAATTTTCTTTGGGGAAAAAAAAAGAAATTTTCATACTGTTTTCCATATTGGCTGCACCATTGCAGTCCCACCAACAGAGCATGAGAGTTCTCTTTTCTCTACATCCTTGCCAACACCTAATATTTGTTCACTTTTTTATAACAGCCATTCCAAATGGTGTGAGGTAGTATCTCATTGTGGTTTTATTTGCCTTTCCCTGATGACCAGTGATGCTGAACATCTTTTCATATGTCTGTTGGTCATCTATACATCCTCTTAGAGAAATGTCTTTTCATGTCCTCTGCCCATTTTTTTAATCGGATTACATATTATTTTTTGTTATTGAGCTTCTTATATATTTTGGACATCAACCCCTTATTAAATATATCATTTAAGAATATATGCTCCCATTTAGTAGGTTGCCATTTTATCTTTTTCCTTTTCAACATGTTTTATTGTTATTCAAGTACAGTTGTCTCCATTTCCCCCCAACAGTCACCCCCACCACAGCCATCCCCACTTCCCACCTTCGATCCTACCCTTCTTTGGTTTTGTCCATGTGTTCCTGAAAACTCTTCTCCTTTTTGTTGGGAACTGCCCTGCCTGGTTTCAGGAGCTGTAACCCACCCCCTCACCCCCCGCCGGCCCATGGCTAAGGCTGAGTGAGCAACCTTCAGACTGTGAGCCACTAAGGAGACAAAGCTTATCTCCCTGGCGGGAGTGCTGCTTCTGCTTCATCCATAACTGGCCCCCAATGCTTGGTCGGTTAGCCAATGATGGGTAAGATCCCTCAAAGGAGGGGTAATCTAAGACAGGCACAATCATGTGGGAAGTCCTCAAGGAAGGACTTGGGGGGCTACAGCAAAAGGGGGTAGTGGACCCTCGCCTGTCGGCTATTCTAACATAGCCTGAGTCCTCATTCTGTCTGCAAGAAGTCTCCTCCTAATCTCTTGGGTGCCTGCCTTCCCCTGTTCCACTTAAGCCTGAAGCAATGAGAGAGGGCAGTGCAGCTCTGTGCTGGATAGGGCAGGTTCCCCAGGTGATCAGGCCTGAAAAAAGAATACATAAAATCCTGTGAAACCTGCTTTGCTAAGAATGCTCTCAATTAAATGATAAGAGTCCGAGCAGGAAATGAGTTTGTTTCTCAAAGTTTTGTAGCCTTTTAGCTGACAGACCCTGACTCAGAATGGGCTCTCAGAGTTCTTTGTATGTTATCTATTGTTTGATCCTTACTGCCTGACAATGATTAATGAGCTTTACCTGTATTCCTGTGTAAAATGAACCTAATAAAAGCCATTGAGGAAAAGGCTCTTGGCCCTTCCCTTTTGAGATTGGCCACCTTTCCTCCCCAAGCAGATCATGTCTTGGTAGACTTATTCTCATCCATGGCAGCTGGGGGTGCTCTGCAGGCAGAGCCCCCTACACCTTTTCCCCCATTATCCCCTCCCACAACTCCTCTGCTTACTGTCAGTTTGTTCTTAATTTTAATGTCTCTGGTTATATTTTGCTTGCCTTTGTTTTGTTGAAGGCTTCCTTCACTGTGCAAATCATTGTGGGTTTATGTAGTCCTATTTCTTTATTTTTGTTTTTGTTTCCCTTGTTCGAGGAAATAAATCCAAAAAGATATTACTCAGACTGGCGTCAGATAGTTCAATTGCTATGTCTTCTTCTAGGATTTTTATGATTTCAGGCCTTACATTTGCATCCTTAATGCATTTTGAGTTTGTTTTATGTATATGGTGTATGAATGTGATTCAGTTTCATTTTTTTGCATGTGTCTGCCCTGTTTTCCCAACACCTGTTGTTGAAGAGACTGTCATTACTCCAGTATATATTTTTTGCCTCCTTTGTCATAGATTAGTAGACCATATAAGCAAGGATTTATTTGGGGGCTCCCTATTTGTTCCATTAACCTATGTGTGTTTTTCTGCCAGTATCATACTGTTTTAATTATTATAGCTTTATAGTATAGTGTGAAATCAGGGAACATGATACCTCCGACTTTGTTGTTTTTCAAAATTGCTTTGGCTGTTCAGGGTTTTTATGGTTCGGTATAAATTTTAGGATACTTTGTTCTAGCTCTGAGAAGAATAACATTGGTATTTTGATAAGAATTGCATTGAATCTTCCCATTGTTGTGGGTAGTATGGGCATTAAACAATATTAATCCTCCCAACCCATGAGTATGGTTTATGATTATATCTTTTCATTTATTTCTGTTGTCTTCTTATTATTTCTTCAATGTCTTAGAATTTTCAGAATATAAATAATTTACCTCCTTGGTTAAATTTATTCCTATATGTTTTCTTCTTTTTGATGCCATTGTAAATGGGATTGCTTTCCTTATTTCTCTTTCTGATACTTCAAAATCTTGCAATTTTCAGCAACATAGATGTACCTAGTAAGTATTATGCTGAGTGAAATAAAGACAAATACTGTATGATTTCACTTATATTTAAAATCTTAAATGAATAAATAAATAAATAAATAAACCCATCCATGGACATAAAACATAAATTAATGAATGCAAATAGGAGGGGGGTTGGGAGGATAGATAAAAGATGCATGAATTACATACAAATTATGATTTTTAAATTTTAATTGTTGTTCTTGTACAGTTTTCTGTCTTTTACTCCCATCCCAGCCCACCACCCCATCCCTACTGACCTCCCTCCCATTTCCACCCCCCTAGTTTTTGTACATGTGTCTTTTATACTTGTTGCTCTAAACCCTTCCCCTTTTCCCCTGAAATTCCCTCCCCTTTCCCCTCTGGTGACTGTCAGCCTATTCTCAATTTCAGTATCTTTGGTTATATTTTGCTTGTTTGTTTGTTTTGTTGATTAGGTTCCTGTTAAAGGTGAGATCATATGGTATTTGTCTTTCACCACATGGCTTATTTCATTTGGCATAATGCTTCTGAGTCCCATCCATGCTGTCATAAAGGGTAGGAGCTCCTTCATTCTTTCTGCTGCGTAGTATTCCATTGTGTGAATGTTTCATAGTGTTTTGATCCACTCATTTACTGATGGGCACTTAGTCTGTTTCGAACACTTCGCTACTGTAAATTATGCTGTTATGAACATTGGGGTGCATAGGTTCTCCTGAATTGGTTATTCAAATTCTTAGGGTATCTTTCCAGCACTAGGATTGCAGGTTCAAAAGGCAGTTACATTTCTAATTTTTTAATATTTTATTATATTTTAATTGTTGTTCAAATACAGTTTTCTGTCTTTTACTCCCATCCCAGCCCCACACCTCCAGCCCTCTCCACCTCGCTCCCATTCCTACCCCCTCACTACTTTTTGTTCATGTGTCCTTTATATTTGTTCCTGTAAATCCTTCCCCGTTTCCCCTGAAATTTCCTCCCCTCTCCCCTCTGGTTACTGTCAGCCTGTTCTCTATTTCAGTGTCTTTGGTTATATTTGCTTGTTTGTTTGTTTTGTTGTTTAGGTTCCTGTTAAAGGTGAGATCATATGGTATTTGTCTTTCACTGCCTGGCTTATTTTGCTTAGCATAATGCTTTCCAGTTGCATCCATGTTGTCGCAAAGGATACGAGCTCCTTCTTTCTTTCTACTGCATAGAATTCCATTGTGTAAATGTACCACAGTTTTTTTATCCATTCATTTGCTGATGGGCACCTAGGTTGCTTCCATCACTTGGATATTGTAAATTGTGCTGCAATGAACATTGGGGTGCATAGGTTCTTTGGGATTGGTGTTTCAGGGTTCTTAGGATGTAATCCTAGCTGTGGAGTTGCTGGGTCAAAAGGCAGATTCACTTTTAGTTTTCTGAGGAAATTCCATACTGTTTTCCATAGTGGTTGTACCAGTCTGCACTCTCACCAACAGTGCACTAGGGTCCCCTTTTCTCCACAACCTCTCCAACACTTGTTGTTTGTTGCTTTGTTTATGATGGCCATTCTGACTGGTGTGAAGTGGTATCTCATTGTGGTTTTAATTTGCATCTCTCTGATAGCTAGTGATACTGAGCATCTTTTCATGTGTCTCTGGATCCTCTGTATGTCCTCCTTGGAGAAGTGTCTCTTCAAGTCCTTTGCTCGTTTTTTAATTGGGTTGTTGGTCTTCCTGGAGTGGAATCGTGTAAGTTCTATATATATTTTGGAGATTAAGCCCTTGTCTGAGGTATCATTAGCAAATATGTTTTCCCATACAGTCCGTTCTCTATTTATTTTAATACTGTTTTCTTTAGCTGTGCAGAAACTCTTTATTTTGCTGAGATCCCATTTGTTTATTCCTTCCTTTATGTCCCTTGCTCTGAAGGACATATCAGTAAAAATGCTGCTGCATGAAATATCTGATATTTTCCTGTCTATGTTCTCCTCTAGGACTTTAATGGTGTCATGGCTTATATTTAAATCTTTTATCCACCTTGAATTTATTTTTGTGTATGGTGTAAGTTGGTGGTCAAGTTTCATTTTTTTGCATATAGCTGTCTAGTTCTCCCACCACCATTTCTGGAAGTGGCTATTTTCACTTCATTTCATGTTGCTACCCACTTCGTCGAATATTAATTGACCAGAGTCTTCGGTTTATTTCTGGGCTCTCTGTTCTGT
This sequence comes from Glossophaga mutica, assembly GCA_039655065.1. Classification (NCBI taxonomy): domain Eukaryota; kingdom Metazoa; phylum Chordata; class Mammalia; order Chiroptera; family Phyllostomidae; genus Glossophaga; species Glossophaga mutica. The sequence goes on from CM077315.1 coordinate 32,570,737, forward strand.
TCCATTGGTCCATGTACCTGTTTTTATGCCAGTACGAAGCTGTTTTGAGTACAGTGGCCTTGTAATACATTTTGGTATCAGGTATTGTGATCCCTCCTACTTTGCTCTTCTTTCTCAGAATTGCAGCAGCTTTTCGGGGTCTTTTATGTTTCCATATAAATTTTTGAAGTGTTTGTTCTATGTCTATGAAATATACCATGAGTATTTTACTAGGCATTGCATTGAATCTGTCTGTAAATTGCTTTGGGTAGTATGGACATTTTGATGATGTTAATTCTTCTGATCCATGAACACAGTATATGTTCCCATTTGTTTGTGTCTTCCTTGATTTCTTTCTTCAGTGTTGTGTAGTTTTCTGAATACAGGTCTTTTGCCTCCTTGGTTAGATTTATTCCTAGGTATTTTATTTTTCTTTTTGCTATATCAAATGGGATTTTTTTTCTTGATTTCTGCTTCTGCTGTTTCATTGTTGGTATACAAAAATGCCTTTGATTTCTGGATATTGACTTGTATTCCACTGTTTTCCCAAATTCATTCATCAGGTTGAGCAGTTTTTTGGCCGAGTCTATAGGATTTTCTATGTATACTATGATGTCATCTGCAAACAATGACAGTTTTGTTTCCTCCTTTCCAATTTGGATGTCTTTTATTTCCCTTTCTTGTCTGATTGCTGTGGCTAAAACTTCCAATATTATGTTGAATAAAAGTGGTGAAAGTGAACAACCTTGTTTTGTTCCTGATCTTAGTGGAAAAGATTTTAGTTTTTGCCCATTGAGTATGATGTTGGCTGTAGGTCTCTCATATATGGCCTGTATTATGTTGAGGAATGCTCCCTCTATTCCCACTTTGTTGAGTGTTATCATAGATGGGTGCTGTACCTTATCAAGTGCTTTTTCTGCATCTGTATATGATCATGTGATTTTTATCTTATATTTTGTTTATGAGATGTATTACATTTATTGATTTGTGAATATTGTACCATTTGTGCATCCCTTGGTGAATCCCACTTGGTCATGGTATATGATCTTTTGAATGTATTGTTGGATGCAGTTTACAATATTTTGTTGAGGATTTTAGCATCTATGTTCATCAGCGATATTGGCCTGCAGTTTTCTTTCTTCGTTGTGTCTTTATCTGGTTTTGGGATTAGGATGATACTGGCTTCATAAAAAGAGTTTGGGAGTCTTCCATCATTTTGGATTTTTGGAATAGTCTGTGAAAGATAGGGGTTAGCTCTTCCTTAAATGCTGTGTCGAATTCTTCTGTATCTGATCCAGGGCTTTTGTGTGTTGGGAGTTTTTTGATTATTGCTTCAATTTCATCTGCTGTTATTGGTCTGTTCAAGCTTTCTGCTTCTTCTTCATTGAGTTTTTTAAGATTGTATTTTTCTAGAAATTTGTCCCTTTCACCTAGGTTTCCAGATTTCTTGGCACACGGTTCTTCGCAGTAATTTCTTACAGTCCTTTGTATTTCTGTGGTATCAGTTGTAATCTCTCCTCTTTCATTTCTTATTGTGTTTATTTGGGTCCTCTCTCTCTTTTTCTTGATGAGCCTGCTTAAAGGCTTGTTGATTTTGTTTATCTTTTCAAAGAACCAGCTCCTGGATTCATTGATCCTTAGAATTGTGCTTTTAGTCTCTATGTCATTTAATTCTGCTTTGATCTTGGTTATTTCCTTCCTTCTACTTACTCTGTGCTATCTTTGTTATTGTTCCTTGAGCTCTTGTAGGCATAGGGTTAAGTCGTTTGTTTGAAATGTTTGTATGTTTTTTAGGTAGGCCTGTATTGCTATGAACTTCCCTCTCAGGAGTGCCTTCACTGTGTCTCATAACTTTTGGGTTGTTGTGAGTTAATTTTCATTTGTTTCCAGAATTTTTTGATTTCTTCCCTTATCTCCTTCTTGACCCATTCATTGTTTAATAGCATGCTATTCAATCTCCATGATTTTGAGTATTTCGAATTTTTTTCCTTTGGGGTTGGTTTCTAGTTTTAGTCCTTTGTGGTGAGAGAAAATGCTTGGTATGATTTCAGTCTCCTTGATTTTGTTGAGGCTTGTTTTGTGTCCTATCATGTGGTCTATCTTAGAAAATGTTCCATGTGCATTTGAAAAGAATGAGTATTTAGCTTCTTTGGGTTAATGGTTCCATATATATATCAGTTAAGTCCATTTCCTCTAAGGAATTGTTTAATGTCACAATATCTTTGTTGATATTTTCTTTGGAGGATCTATCCATTGTTGGCAATGGGATGTTAAAATCCCCTACTATAATTGTGTTGCTGTCAATGTGTTTCTTGAAGTCCTCCAAGATATTCTTTATATATTTGGGTGCTGCTATGTTGGGTGCATAGGTATTTACAATGTTTGTGTCTTCTTGGTGGATTCTTCCCTTGAGTATTAAGAAGTGACCTTCTGGGTATCTCTTTATGGCCCTTTTTTTAAAGTCTATTTTGTCTGATATGAGTATTGCTATCCCAGCTTTTTTTTCTCTCTCCTGTCTGTTTGCTTGGGAAATTTGTTTCCAGCCCTTCACTTTGAGTCTGTGTAGGTCTTTTGTCTGGAGGTGGCTCTCTTGTAGGCGGAATATGTGTGGGTCATGCTTTCTTATTCATTCATCTATTCTCTGTGTTTTGACTGGTGTATTTAATCCATTTACGTTTAAGGGTATTATTGATAGGTACTTATTCATTGTCATATTCGAACCTGTTTTCCTGTCTCTCTCTCTCTTTTCCTTCCTTTCCTTAAAGCAGTCCCTTTAGCATCTCTTGCAGAGCTGGTATGTTGGAGGCGTATTCTTTTAGACTTGTTTTGTCTGGGAAGCTCCTCATTTGGCCTTCTACCTTGATCGAAAGCCTTGCTGTGTAAAGTAGCCTTGATTGCATGCCTTTGGTTTTCATTACTTGGAATATTTCTTGCCATTCTCTTCTGGCTTGGAGCGTTTCCTTTGAGAAGTCAGCTGCTAACGTTATCAGCGCTCCCTTGTGTGTAACTTCCTTTTTCTCCCTTGCTGCCTTTAAGATTCTCTCCTTGTCTCAGAATTTTGCTATTTTAATTAAGATGTGTCTTGAAGTGGGCCTCTTTGGATTCATCTTGATTGGGACTCTCTGTGTTTTGTGGATTTGTGTGACTTTTTCCCTCATCAGATTAGGGAAGTTTTCCATCATTACTTTTTCAAACAGGTTTTTTATCCCTTACTCTTCTTCTCCTTCTGGTATCCTTATTGTATAGATATTATTACATTTCATGTTGTCTTGCATTTCCCTTAATCTCTTCATTCTTTTTGAGCCTCTTTTCCTTTTCTTGCTCTTTCTGAGTGATTTTTCTACCTTGTCCTCCAGCTCACTGATATGATCTTCTGCTTCATTGAGCCTACTTTTGATTCCTTCTACTGTGTTCTTTAGTTCAGAAATTGTATTCTTCATTTCCACTTGGCCCTTGGTGATAGTTCTATTTCCGTTTTTATGTTGGTATAGTTTGCAGTGAGTTCATTTACATATTCATGTTTTGAACTCAATATGTGATTGGTGACTTGCCTTTATTTCATTTAGCATTCTTTCTGGGGCTTACTTCTTTCCTTTCATTTGGTAGGACTGCAGACTGGTACAACCACTATGAAAAACAGTATGGAATTTTCTCAGAAAACTAAAAATGGATCTGCCTTTTGACCAGCAATTCCACTGCTAGGATTATATCCTAAGAACCCTGAAACACCAACCCCTATGCACCCCAATGTTTACAGCAGCACAAGTTACAATATCCAAGTGTTGGAAGCAACCTAGGTGCCCATCAGCAAATGAATGGATCAAAAAACTGTGGTACATTTACACAATGGAATTCTATGCAGCAAAAAGAAAGAAGGAGCTACTATCCTTTGTGACAACATGGATGGAACTGGGAAGCATTATGCTAAGGAAAATAAGCCAGGCAATGAAAGAGAAATACCATATGATCTCACCTTTAATAGGAACCTAATCAACAAAACAAACAAACAAGCAAAATATAACCAAAGACACTGAAATTGAGAACAGGCTGACAGTGTAGAGGGTACAGGGGATTTCCCCAGAGGGTAGAGGGGAGGGAATTTCAGGAGAAAAGGGGAACGGTTTAGAGCAACAAGTATAAAAGACACATGGACAAAAACTATGGGGGGTGGAAATGGGAGGGAGGTAGAGAGGGCTGAAAGGGTGGGCTGATATGGGGGGGGGAAGCAGAAAATGTTACTTGAACAACAATTAAAATATAAAAAATAAGAAACTGGGAAAAATATAATAAAATAATAAAATAAAAATATAACATAACATAACATAACGTAACATAACATAACATAACAAATTAAGCCCTGGCTTTTGTGTCTCTATGTATTGAGCACCAGACTGGGAACCAAAGGGTCACTGGTTCTATTCCCAGTCACTTCCCATGCCTGTTTTGCAGTCCAGGTACCCAGTAGCAGGTGCTTGACAGGTAAACACATTGATGTTTCTCTCTCTATTTCCCTCCCTTCAGCTTTCTCAAAATAAATAAATAAAATCTAAAAAAAAATAAAAACAATACAAGGCATCCAAATTGGAAGTGAAGAAGTACTTCTGTCACTCTTTGCAGATGACAGGATAGTGTACATAGAAAACCCTATAGACTCCACCGAAAAACTACTCGATCTAATAAGTGAATTTGGCAAAACAGAGGGATACAAAGTCAATATTAGGAAATTGAAGGGATTTGAAGACACTAACAAGAAAATATCAAAAACTGGTATCAGGAAAAAAAATCCCATTTCCTATAGCAATAAGAAAAATTAAGTATGTAAGAATAAACCTAACTAAGGAGGTAAAACACCTATACTCAGAAAACCACACAACATTGAAGAAAGAAATTAAGGAAGACACAAATAAATGGAAGCATATACTGTTTTCTTGGATTGGAAGAATTAACATCATCAAAATGTCCATACTACCCACTGGAATTTATAGATTTAATGCAATCCCTATCAAAATACCAATGACATATTTCACAGAAATAGAACAAACATTTCAGAAATTTATATGGAACCATAAATGACCACTCAGCAATTTTGAGAAAGGTGAACAAAGTAGAAGAGATCACAATACCTTATATTAAACTATATTACAAGCCCAATATAATCAAAACATTCTGGTAGTTGCACAAAAATAAACCTCATAGAGCAATGGAACAGAATAGAGAGCCCAGAAATAAATGTATTCACTATGGTTAATTAAATTTTGACAAAAGGGTCAGGAACATGAAATGGAGTAAAAATTGCTTCTTCAATAAATGACGTTTGGAGATCTGGACAAGTATGTGCAAAAAATGAAACTAGATCACCAACTTACAACATACGGAAAAATAAACTCAAGATGGAAAAAAGACTTAAATCATGACACAATAAAAGTCCTAGAGGAGAACGTAGGCAGGAATGAATATTTCAGATATCCCACACAACAAGATTTTCACTGATACACTCCCTGAAGTAAGGGATGTAAAGCACAGAATATACAAATGGGACCCTAAATGTAAATGGACTGAATTCACCAGTAGAGAGGCAGGTATTAGCATAGTGGATCAAAAAAAGAAAACTCAACCATATGCTGCCCTCAAGAGACACATCTAAGCTGCATAAAGACAAAGGCAGAATACACCCTGTCAGAATGGCTATCATCAATAAATCAATAAACAACAAGTGCTGGTGAAGTTTCGGTGAAAAGGGAACACTGTTGGTGGGAACGCAGACTGGTGCAGCCACTGTGGAAAACACTATGGAATTTCTTCAAAAAACTAAAAATGGACTTCCAGCCAAGATGGAGGTGTAGGTAGACATGCTGTGCCTCCTCACACAACCAAAAGAAGGACAACAACAAATTCAAAAACAACCACCAGAACTGCCAGAAAACCAAACTGTATGGAAATCTGACAACCAAGAAGTTAAAAAAGAAACATTCATCCAGACTGGTAGGAGGGGCGGAGACAGGCAGCCAGATGGAGGACTCTCAGCAAGGCAGCTGCTGGAGGACCTGGGTGGGTGAGGCAGCAGCTGGCAGACTGGGCAAGGTAGTGGCTTGCACTGGGTGGTCCCACATTCACTTGCAGAGCCAAGAGGAACAACTGGGGAGCGAGCCAGACTGTGCAACCTGGGGCTCCAGTGTGGGGAAATAAAGCCTCAAAACCTCTGACTGAAAACACCTGTGGGGTTGAGGTGGCAGCAGGAGAAACTCCCAGCTTCACAGGAGAGGTCATTGGAGAGACCCACAGGGTCCTAGAATGTACACAAACCCACACCCCCAGGAATCAGCACCAGAAGGACCAGTTTGACTATGGGAGCAGAGGAAGTGACCGAAAACCAGCAGAGAGAGGAGCAAGCAGCGGTGTTGCCTTTTGGACCCCTCCCCAACACACAGCATCACAATGCAGCAATGTGGGTTGCCCCACCCTAGTGAACACTTAAGGCTCCACTCCTTAGTACATAACAGGTACTCTGAAACCAAAAAAAAAAGGCCCAAATGAAAGAACACATCAAAGGTCCAGAATAAATACAATTAAGTGACAAAGAGATAGCCAAACTATCAGATGCACAGTTCAAAAAGCTGGTTATCAAGATGCTCCAGAAACTCAATGGGTATGTCAACAGCATAAAAAAGACTCAGGCAGCAATGAAGGTTGCATTATGTGAAATAAAGAAAAATCTACAGGGAACGAACAGTGAAGGGAAGGAAACCAGGATTGAAATCAACAGTTTGGAGCAAAAGGAAGAAACACTCAACCAGAACAGAATGAAGAAACAAGAATTCAAAAGTGAGGAGGCTTGTGAACCTCCAAGACATCTTTAAACAGTATACTATCTGAATCAAAGGGGCTCTACCAGGAGAAGAGGAAGACCAAGAAATTGGAACTTATTTGAACAAATAATGAAGGAGAACTTCTCCAATCTAACAAAGGAAATAGACTTCCAGGAAGCTCAGAGAGTCCCAAAGAAGTTGGACCCAAGGAGGAACACACCAACGCACACCATAATTACATTAGCCAAAATTAAAGATAAGGAGAGGATCTTAAAAGCAGCAAAAGAAAAGGAGACAGTTACCTACAAAGGGGTGCCCATTAGACTGACTGTCAGCTGATTTATCAAAAGAGACCTTGCAGACAAGAAGGGGCTAGAAAGAAGTATTCCAAGTCATGAAAGGCAAGGACCTACATCCAAGATTACCCTATCTAGCAAAGCTACCATTTATAATAAAAGGGCAGATAACATCCTTTCTAGAGAAGGTCCTTTCTTAAAAGAGTTCATCATCACCCAGCCCTTACTATCTGAAATGTTAAAGGGACTTATCTAAGAAAAAGATAAAAAATATGAAATGTAAATGAGAACAAACTCACAGCTATGAACAACTCAACCTTAAGAAAAAACAAACTAAGCAAACAACTAGAAAAGGAACAGAATCACAGAATGGAGATCATATGGACAGGTATAATGGGGGAGGGGGGTGGGGGAGGGTACAGAGAATAAGTAGCATAAATAGTAGGTAGAAAATAGACAGGGGGAGGTTAAGAATAGTATAGGAAATGGAGAAGCCAAAGAACTTACATGTATGACCCATGGACGTGAACTAAACAGGGGGAATGCAGGTGGGAGGGAGTGAGCAGGGCATAGGGGAATAAAGGGGGAGGGAATGGACAATTGTAATAGCATAATCAATAAAATAAATTTTTTAAAAAAACAACTAAAAATGGAACTGCCTTTTGACCCAGCAATTCCATTGCTGGGATTATACCCTAAGTATCCTGAAACACCAAATCAAAAGCATATGCACCCCAATATTCATAGCAGCACAATTTACAATTGCCAAGTGCTGGAAGCAACCTAAGCGCCCATCAGTAAATGAGTGGATCAAAATATTGTGGAAAATTTACACAATGGAATTCTACACAGCAGAAAGAAAGAAGGAGCTCCTACCTTTCGCAACAACATGGATGAAACTGGAGAGCATTATGCTAAGTGAAATAAGCCAGGTGATAAAAGACAAAAACCATATGATCTCATCTACAAGTGGAAACTAATCAACAAAACAAACAAGCAAGCAAAATACAACCAAACATTGAAATAAAGAACAAACTGACAGTAACCAGATAGGAGTGGGGAGAGGGATAATAGGGGATAACAGGAAAGGGCTATCAAGGAACATGTATAAAGGACATATGGACAAATTCATAGGGGGTAGGTTTGAGGGTGGGAGGCAGGGATGGGGGTCATGGTTGGGTGAAAATGAGGACAACTGTACTTAAACAAGAATAAAAAATGTCTAATCACTGTTCTGTACACCTAAATCTATTACAATATTAAATGTTAACTGTAATTTAAATTTTGTTAATTAAAAAATGAACTGGTATACCAATGTTAAATGAGACAAGACTTTAAAACAAAGGCTATAAGGAAAGACAAAACCATCACATAATGATAAAGGGATCAATCCAACAAGGGGATATAACCCTTGTAAACACACAAAAAGACTGAAATCAAATCAAGCATATTTTCTATCACAAAGATATGAAACTAAAAATCAATTACAATAAGAACTGAAAGAAAAAACTCATGAAGGCTAAATCGCATGCTACGAAATAATGATTGCATTAATAATAAGATCAAAGAAGTGGAAAGATACCTTGACACAATTAAGAATGAAAATACAATGACCCAAATTCTATGAAAAAGCCATCCTAAGAGGTAAACTCATAGTAATACAAGCCTACCTGAAGAAAAATCTCCAATAAATGATCTAAACTTAAACCTAAAGGAATTACAAAAAGAAAAATAAAGCCCAGAGTGAGCAGAAGAAAGAAATTAATAAAGATCAGAGCAAATATAGATAAAATAATCTAAAAAAATTCAAAAGATCAATGAAACCAAGAGATGATTCTTTAAACCTTTAGACAGGCTTATCAAAAAAAATATATAGAAAGCCCCCCAAAATAAAATAAAAAATAAAACAAAAGTGATTATACCACAGAAATAAAGAGGATCATAAGAAAATACTACAATTATATGCCAACAAATTAAACAACCTGAAGGAAATGGATACATTTCTAGAAACATATAATCTTCCACAATGGAATCAAGAAGAAACAGAAAATCTGAAAAGGCAGATAATGAACAAAATTAAATCAGTAATCTAAAAACTGCCAAAAGTCCTAGACCAAGTGGCATTATAGGTGAATTTTACCAAACAATCACAAGATACTTAACACCTATCCTTCTTAAACTATTTCAAAAAATTGAAGAGGGGAAAAGGCTCTCAAGCTCATTTAGGAGCTCAGCATTACCCTAATTCTAAAGCCAGAGAAACAAACAAACAAACAAACAAATAAATACACACACACACACACACACACACACACACAAAATAGCCCAAGATCCTTGATGAACATATATATGCAAAAATCTTCAACAAAATATATTCAAACAGGATTCAGCAATACATTTTAAAGATCATATACCATGACCAAGTGAGATTTATTCCTGGGATGCAAATCAATTAACATGACATACCACATCAACAAAGTGAAGGATAAATATTATATAATCATATCAATAAATGCAGAAAAACATTTGACAAAATTCAGGATCCATTTAGGATAAAAATTCTCAGCTAAGTGGGAATAGGGAGAAAAACCTCAACATAATAAAAACCATATGACAAAGCCACCGCTAACAAACTCAACACTGAAAAGCTAAAACATTTTCCTTAAGATCAGGAACAAGACCAGAATGTCACTTGTCACCACTTCTATACAACATAGTGTTGGAAGTCCTAAGAACAGCAATCAAACAAACAAAAAATAAAGAAAATAAAAGCATTCAAATTGGAGAGAAGTAAATTGTCATTATTAGAGATGGCATGATACTATATATGAAAACCTGAAAGAGTCCACCAGAAAATATTAGAACTGATCAATGAATTCAATAAAGTAATAGAATACAAAGTTAATATTCAGAAATTGGTTGCATTTTTAAAAACCACTAATAAGCTAGCAGAAAGAGAAATTAAGAAAACCATTCCATTTAAAATTGCATAAAAACCTAGTGCACTGTTGGTGGGATTGCAGATTGGTACAACCACTATGGAAAACAATATGGAATTTTCTAAGAAAACTAAAAATGGACATACCTTTTGACCCAGCAATTCCACTGCTTGGATTATATCCTAAGAATCCTGAAACACCAATCCAAAAGAATCTATGCACCCCTATGTTCATAGCAGCACAATTTACAATAGCCAAGTGCTGGAAGCAACCTAGGTGCCCATCAGTTAATGAATGGATCAAAAAACTGTGGTACATTTACACAATGGAATTCTATGCAGCAGAAAGAAAGAAGGAGCTCCTACCCTTTGCAACAGCATAGATGGAATTGGAGAGCATCATGCTAAGCGAAATAAGCCAGGCAGTGAAAGACAAATACCATATGATCTCACCTTTAAGAGGAAGCTAATCAACAAAACAAACAAACAAGCATAATATAAACAAAGACACTGAATTTGAGAACAGGCTGACAGTGTCCAAAGTGGGAGGGGAGGGAATTTCGGGGGAAAAGGGGAACGGTTTAGAGCAACAAGTATAAAGGACTCATGGACAAAAACTATGGGGGGTGGAAATGGGAGGAAGGTGGGGAGGGCTGGGGTGGTGGGCTGGGGTGGGGTAAAAGACAGAAAACTGTACAATATCAACAATTAAAAAATACTGATTAAAAAAATTAAAAAAAAATGTCACAGGAGGGGAAAAAAAATAAATGATAGCTTTGCTGGATAAAAAAAAAAAAAAAAAAAATTGCATAAAAAAAAAAAAAAAAAAAACCAAGGAGGTAAAAGACGTATACTCAGAAACTATTATGAGACATTGAAGAAAATAATTGGAGAAGATGTAAATACCATATTTTGCTATGTACAATACACACTTTTTGGCCCAAAATTTTTAGGTAAAATAAGGATGCACATTATGCATGGGTATAATGACTACATACATACCATGGGTAAAATAATCCCATGTATAGTGCACACAGAAATGTTGGTGTGCATTATACAGGACAAAATACAGTCAACGGAAGCACATCCTGTGTTTGTTAATAAAACTGACGTTACAATGTCCATACTACATAAAGCAATCTATGCATTCAGTACAATTCCTATCAAGATACTAGTGGCACATTTCACAGAACTAGAACTATTTCACCCAAACCCTAAAATTTAGATTGAACTATAATAGCTGAATAACTAAAGCAATATAAAGAAGAACAAAGCTGGAGGAATTAGACTATAGATATCAAACTATACTGCAAGGTTATTGTAATTAAAACAGCATGGTATTTGCATAAAAACAGACATACTGGTCAGTGAAACAGATTAAAGAACCCAGAAATTAGACTTCCGGCCAAGATGGAGGCGTAGGCGGACACACTGTGCCTCCTCTCACAACCAAAATTAAGGAGAACAAATATTTAGAAACAAGAAAACAACCAGAACTTATAGAAAACTGAACTGTACGGAAGTCCAACAACCATTCATCCAGACAGGTAAGAGGGGTGGGGTTGCGGCAGGAAAAAGTGGAGGTACAGACCTGGGAACGCAAGCAGCAGCGGCTGGCAGTTCCCAGGTGCACAGGCGGTGATTGGCGGTCCCTGGGCCCACAGGCAGCAGCTGGCGGACCCTGGGCACAGGGGGGCAACTGTGCAGACCCAGTGAGGCCACACAAGGCGGCTGGCTGACCAGGTGGTCCCACATTCACGCGCGCAGATGGTCCAGGCAGAGGGGAAGTGGCAGAAGGGACTGAATCCAGGAGAGAGCGGAGCAGGTGCCATTGTTTCCTCTCAGACCCCGCCCCCACCTATAGCGTCACAACCCAGCGACTGGGCTGCCCCACACTGGGGAGCACCTGAGGCTCCACTCCTCACTACATAACAGCACGTGCTCATGCACAGATAATCCAGGCTAAGGGGAAGCGGTGGAAGGGACCAGAGTCCAGGAGAGAGCGGAACAGGCACCATTCTTCCCTCTCAGACCCCGCCTCCACCTATAGCATCACAACCCAGCGACTGGGCTGCCCCGTCCTGAGGCACACCTAAGGCTCCACCCCTCGCTACGTAATAGCCGCGACCAGACTAAAACCAAACCAAACCAAACCAAAACAAAACAAAAAACAAAAAACCCCACCAAGCCCTGGCTGGTGTAGCTCAGTGGATTGAGCGTGGGCCTGCGAACTAAAGGATCGAGGTTCGATTCCCAGTCAGGGCACATGCTTGGGTTGCAAGCCAGTTCCCAGCAGGGGACACACAAGAGGCAACCATACATTGATATTTCTCTCCCTCTCCCTCTCCCCTACCCTTCCCCTCTAAAGATAAATAAATTTTAAAAAAATCTTAAAAGAAAAAAAAAAAACACCAAAAATGGCTCAAACCGGAGAAAAAATGAAAACCCCAGAGTCAATTCCTTTAAGCCGTGAAGAGATAGCCAACTTATCAGATGCACAGTTCAAAGCACTGGTTATCAAAATGCTCACTGAATTGGTTGATTTTGCTCACAAATTAGATGAAAAAAATGCAGGCTACAATACGTGAAATGAAGGAAGACGCATGGGGAACCAATAGAGATGGAAAGAAAACTGGGACTCAAATCAATGGAGTGGACCAGAAGGAAGAAACTAACAACCAAACAGAAAATGAGGAAGAAACAATTCAAAAAAATGAGGAGAGGCTTAGGAACCTCCAGGACATCGTTAAGCGTCCCAACATCCGAATTATAGAGGTCCCAGAAGGGGAAGAAGAACAACAAGTAGAAAACTTATTTGAACAAATAATAAAAGAGAACTTCCCCAATCTGGCGAAGGAAATAGACTACCAGGACGTCCAGGAAGCTCAGAGAGTCCCAAAGAAGTTGGACCCAAGGAGGAACACACCAAGGCACATCGTAATTCCATTACCCAAGATTCAAATGAAGGAGAGAATTCTAGAAGCAGCAAGGGATAAGAGGACAGTCACCTACAAAGGAGTTCCCATCAGACTGTCAGCTGATTTCTCAAAAGAGACCTTCCAGGCAAGAAGGGGCTGGAAAGAAATATTTGAAATCTTGAAAAGCAGGGACCTACATCCAAAATTGCTCTACCCAGCAAAGCTGTCATTTAGAATGGAAGGACAGATAAAGCGCTTCTCAGATAAGGTCAAGTTCAAGGAGTTCATCATCACCAAGCCCTTATTATATGAAATGTTAAAGGGACTTACCTAAGAAAAAGAAGATAAAAAATATGACAGTGAAAAGACAGCAAACTCACAGATATTAACAACCACACCTAAAACAAAAGCAAACTAAGCAAACAGCTAGAACGGAACAGAACCACAGAAATGGAGATCATATGGAGGGTTAGCAACAGGGGCGTGGGAGGAGGAGAGAGGCGTAAAAGGTACAGAGAATGAGTAGCATAGATAGTGGGTAGAAAATAGACAGGGGGTGGGCAAGAATAGTATGGGAAATGTAGAAGCTAAAGAACTTATGACACATGGACATGAACTAAAGGGGGGAATGTTGGTGGCAGAGGGTGTGCAGGGTGGGGGGAATGATGGGAGAGAAATGGGACAACTGTAATAGCATAATCAATAAAATATATTAAAAAATAAAAATAAAAAAAGAAAGTAAAAGCAAACACTAAACTTGGAAAAGGGGGAAAAAAAAGAACCCAGAAATTAATTGATGCTTATTCGGTCCATTAATAATTGACAAAGAAAGCAAGAATATACAATGTGGTAAATATAGTCTCTTCAATAAATAGTGTTGGGAAAACGATTATTATATGCAAAAAAATGAAACAAGACCACTTTCTTATAAAAGAATATGCCCAAACTGGATGAAAAATTTAAATGTAAGACCCAAAACCATAAAACTCCTAGAGGAAAACATAGATAGCAACCTCTCTTACTTGCTCTTAGTAATAACTTTTGGGCGTAGGTCTCCTCAGGCAAAGGAAATAAAAGAAAAAATAAACAAAGGGACCACATCAAACAAAATGTTTTTGCACAGCAAAGAAAATCATCAACAAACAAAAAAATAAACTACTGATTGGGAGAAGTTATTTTCCAATTATACATTTGACAGGGGTTAATATCCCAAATATATATGGAACTCATACAACTTAATATGAAAAGACAATCTGAATTAAAAATGGGCAGAAAATGTTAACAGAGATTTTTCCGAAGAGGACATACAGATGGCCAATAGACATATGAGAAGATGCACAATATCACTTATCATCAGAGAAAACAAATTAAAAGCTAATAAAGAAAATAAACTGATGAAAAAATACAAACAGAAGCATAAATACATGGAACAGACTCATAGCCGTTAGAGGAGAGGGGAGGGGGCACAGGATGAAAGGTAAAGGGATTAGCCAACCTAGCATAACATACAGAAACAAACAGTGTGGTGATGACCAGAGAAAAGGGAGGACAGAGTTGGGTGGAAGTGGGTAAAGGTGGGGAGGCAGGAAGGGGACCTCTGTAACAGTGTCAATAGAAATAAAGTTAAAATAAGAACCAGGAGACATCACTTCACACCTATCAAAATGCTATCATTAGTAAATCAACAAACAACAAGTGTTGGCAAGGATGTGGAGAAAAGCAGAGCCTTGTGCACTGTTTGTGAAAATTCAAATTGCTACAGCCACTATGAAAATCAGTGTGCAGGCCCCTCAAAAAATAATAAAGCTATCATATGATCCAGTAATTCCACTTCTGGGTATTAATTCAAAGAAATCCAATACACTAATCCGAAAAGATATATGCATCCCTATGTTCACTATAGCATTCTTTATTATAGCCAAGATACGGAAACAATCTACCATATTTTGCTGTGTGTAATGCACACTTTTTTGTCCAAATTTTTGAGGGAAAAATAAGGACGTGCATTATACATGAGTATAATGAATACATAGTGTGGTATAATAATGGGCATAATAATCCCATGTATAGTGTACACAAAAATGTGGGTGAGCATTATACCTGACAAAATACAGTAAGTTCTATTGATAGACAAAATGGATAAAGAAGTGGTGCATATATACAATGAACTATTATTTTGCCACAAAGAACAAAATCATTCCCTGTGCAACACAGATGGATCTAGAGGGAATTATGCTAAGAGAAATAAGTCAGACAGAAAGACAAATACCATGTGATTTCACTTATATGCAGAAACTGAAACACAAAATAAATGAACAAACAAAATAGAAGTAAGCTCATAGATACAGAAAACTGATGGTTGTCAGATTGGAGGGGATTGGGAGGATGGATGGGAAAAAAATGAAGGAATTAAGAAGTACAAATCGGCAATTACAAAAGGTCACAGGGCTGTAAAGTACAGCATTGGGAATATAGTCAGTAATATTGTAATATATATGGTGTCAGATGGGTAATAAGACTTATCAAGGGATCACTTCTTAAGTTATATGTCTAACCACTATGCTGTACACCTAAAACTAATATAATATTGAATGTCAACTGTAATTGAAAAACCTTTTAAAAACATTCAATTAAGTCTACTATTTTCTAGTGTTTTAATTCCTATTTTTAATTGTACTTTGCTTCTCTTGCGGCTTTATTTTATTCTGTTTCTGATTTCTTGACACAAATGTTTCTTCATTCCTTAAACACATTCATAAATGTGACAGGACCAGACCTGACTGCTGTGGATAAGTGACCAAGATCAAGACTGTGCCCAAAGTTTACTTATTAAAGGGCATTCCTTTCTTCCTGAATAGAACTTTAGTCATATCAAACAGGCATCTCATTAATAATGAGTTTAGATATGCAGGCATCTCATTAACAATCATTTCTAAGTAGTCTATAATTTCAGTTTTGACATTAAACATTTTTTATTGAAACTTTCAAATATATAAACAGTAGAAATATTATTACAAACCCCAATACACAAACCACTCCACTTCAGTGATTATCAACATTTTATCAATCTACTTCCCAGTTCCCTTTGCCAATTTTTTTCTATTGCTGAAGTATTTTAACGTAAATCTGGATAGTTTATCATTTCATAAACATGTAAGCATGTACTCTAATACACAAGAGCTCTTATTTCTTAACCACATTGACATTATCATCCCTAACAAAATTGTTTCTAAGTGTTACCTAATAGTCGGTGCATGTCCACATTCCCCTCACTGTCTCCAAAATCCTTTTACATTTTGTTCCAAACAGGTCCAAGTAATGCCCACATACTGTTTAGTTGGTATGTCTCTTTTAATCTGTTAACAATTGCCCTTATTTTCTTTTTCATGCCACTCATTAGTTGAAGAAAGATTGTTTTGTAGAATTTTACACATACTGGATTCGTTTGGCTGCTTTCTTGTGTCGCCATTTACTTTGCTTATCTAGTCCCTAAATTCTTGGTTTAAAAAAAAAAACTGGTTTAATTCCTTCAGTTCATTATTTTGGCAATAAGGCTTTATAAGTAGTGGTGTGTACTTTCTGTTGCCTTATTTCAGGAAGTGAATAGTCTGATAGCCCCACTTTTATCGTGGTTAAAGTTGATTAAAGGGTTCAGAGGTGGTCAGTTCAGTAAATCCATTCTAATGTTCTCACTATAAAAACCTTCACTTAATAGTTTTAGCATTCACTGATCATTTTCTGGACCCATTATTCCATTAGGAAACTAGAAAATGGTGATTATTCTAATCCTGTCAATCCCTCTGTATTTACTAGATTTTAAAGACTCTTTAATTTGAAAAGTTTTTGATGGCTGTAAAACTTGGTTCACATGGGAAAAGTAAAATAAATGATTCCCCCCTTATTTATCAATTTTCAGAATGCTGAGTTGTGCCAAAATGTCATCCATAGCTGACTGAACTATAGAGCCATAACCAAGTAAACTAACTACTAGTGGTGTCATTTCAAAAGATTCTACTTCTACTAGTTGAAGATGGGATGATATGAGCACCAAAAGTCAGTGACTGTAATGAAATAATGTTTTCTTCCTTTTATACAAGAGTTTTCCACATACTACCACACACACACACACACAAAGTATGCACATACAATGTTAAATTTCCAGTGATTAGTTTCCTTTTTGCCATCTTTTTGATAGTTTCTAATCAATCTTGATTTGTGCTCAGACAATAGAGATTATAAAACATCTACTTTTGGGAATTTATTATGGGAAAATAATTTCATGTTTCTCTTTGAGTCTTCAACAGTTGTACTCTTAAAAACCTCATATTCATGAAATTCTTAAGGCTTTCTTTTTGGCATAAAATATCTGATGCAGCTTAAGTGATGAAGAACTTCTCACATTCAATACAACCTCCTATATTTTATCCAGAACAAATAAGTGCTGAACAGTGAGAAAAGGCATTTCTCCATTTATTACTTCTATAGGATATTCCTTTCATATCAATTCACTAGTACTAATAATGATACAATTACAGATAATATTTACAGAAAACATGCTACGTGGCTGCTATTTTTCTAACTATTAACTACCTAATCCTTGCAATTCTATTACACAATGTTGCAGGCTGACTCTGAACTGACCCCAGTGGTTCCTACCTCCTGGTATTCACATTCTTGTTTACTCCCCTTCCTTTGAGTGTAGACAACCTAGAAATTCGCTTGTAGTCAGAAGACAGCAAAAGTGATGAAATATTCAGTTGGCCAAAAAGTCTGTATAGTTTTTTCCATAAGATAAAAGACGTATTTTTTCATTTTCACCAATAACTATTGATTTGGATATTTTCAGTGCATCAACTATCTCCCCCATAGTATAACGATGATTATTCTTAATGTGTTGATTTGATCACTATCAACTTCAACCAGTCTACTCAACCATGGAAGCATTGTCCAGCGAGATATCTCCAGGACAAAACTTCACAAACCACTTTGACACATTCCATTAGTCACAGCACCTTTTCTATACACTGCATGAATCATTTTTGGTGCTTTACCTTTCTGGAAATAACAAAGCATAATATGCCAAAAATGTTGCACATTTTCTTTCATTTAATATTGAAATTGCTACACAAAAATTCAAGTTTGATAAGGTTTTTTTAAATGCATGCTGACATGACAGCTGTCACAACACCATCTAACAAAATTGTTCTGTATGAAGTTAAAAACAACTAAGAGCTACTAGAGCCACCTTTTAGGAAAAAAACAAACTTTTTGGCTAACCTAATGTTCAGTGATTAGACTACACAAGATTATAACTTTTATGATTCTAGCAAACTCTACTGCCTTCTTGGCTTGCATGTTTTGATGAAGTAAGCAGCACGCTGAAGAGGCCCATAGGGCAAGGAACTGAGTTCAGCTTTTAGCCAACAGTCAGAAACTGAGGACCTCAATGTGATAGCCCTCAAGAAAATAAATTCACCCAACAACCATGTGAGGTTGGAAGTGGATTCCTTCCCCAGCTGAGCCTTCAGATGAGACTCAGCCCCAGCTAGAAGTTTGATTTTAGCCTTGTGAGAGACCCTGAAGCAGAAGACCCAACTAAATTATACCCAGACTTCTAACTCCTAGAAATTGTGAAATAATATATATGTATTATTTTAAGCTATTAATTGAGTTGTGGTAATATATTACACAGCAATAAATAATCTACATAGGTGCTATTATCATCAATTTATGAGTGAACACAATGAGGCACAGAAGTTTAAGTACCTTGTCCAGTAACACACTGGTAATAAAGTGGTGAAATGGAGATAATGATAAAGCTAAACATTTTTATTACATTCATTGTATTATTCTCTGACATATTTGCTAAAGGTAATGTCTGAATGGTGAAGGAATGCTTTTAAAGCAACATTTTTCTGTAATATGAAATTTCTTATGCTTAGATGTGAGCATAAAAAATGCTCAAAAATGAATTTTCTGATGTTCTATACATTTCAAGGCTTTCTTGTACTAAATTCCATTATGAATTTTCTGATGTTGAGTAAGGTGTGAATGCTGTCTAAAGGCCTTCTTACATTCCTTACATTTGTAGGGTTTCTCACCTGTATGAATTCTCTGGTGTTGAGTAAGAAATGAATAAAGTCTAAAAGCCTTACCACATTCCTTACAATCATAAGGTTTCTCACCAGTATGAATACTCTGGTGTTGAGTAAGCTGTGAAAGCAGTCTAAATGGTTTTCTACATTCCTTACATTCATAGGGTTTCTCACCAGTATGAATACTCTGATGTTGAGTAAGTTGTGAGAGCAGTCTAAAGGCCTTCCCACATTCCTCACATTCGTAAGGTCTCTCACCAATATGAATACTCTGATGTGAAATAAGTTGCGAGTAACTACTAAAGGTCTTCCAACATTCCATACATTCATAAGGTTTCTCCCGAGTATGAATTCTCTGATGGCGAACAAGTTGTTGTCTTAATCTAAAAGTCTTTCTACATTCCTTACATTCATAAGGTTTCTCACCAGTATGAATACTTTGATGGACAGTAAGTTGTTGGCATATTCTAAAAGCTTTTCCACATTCCTTACATTCATAAGGCTTCTCACCAAAATGAATTTTCTGGTGTACTCTAAGATCTGGACTGCATACAAAGGCCTTCCCACATTCCTTACATTTATAGAGCTTCTCAGCAGTATGAAGTCTCTGATGTCGAGTAAGGTGTGTACATTGCCTAAAGGTCTTCCCACATGCCTTACATTCATAGGGTTTCTCACCAGTGTGAATTCTTTGATGCCTAGCAAGTTGCTGATGTACTCTAAAGGCCTTTCCACATTCCTTACATTCATAGGGCTTTTCACCAGTATGAAGTCTCTGATGTTGAGTAAGTTCTTGGAGCACTGTAAAGGCCTTCCCACATTCCTTACATTCATAGGGTTTCTCACCAGTATGAAGTTTGTGATGTCGAATAAGGTGTGCACGCTGTCTAAAAGCCTGCCCACATTCCTTACATTTATAAGGTTTCTCACCAGTATGAATTCTCAGGTGTTGACTAAGTGTTGAACGACGAATAAAGGTCTTCATACATTCCTTACATTCATATAACTTTTCTCCATTATGAACTCTCTGATATTCAACAAGAAAATTTTGCTTTTTGTAAGTGGTTATTTTTTCAGAAGTATTTTTCACTTGCCCCAAATATCCTTCTTGTGGTTCCATTTGCCTCTCAAACTTATTTTTGCATTCCCAATAGTTTCTAAAAATGGAGTCCTGGAGGCAATAGCTTTTACTTGTTTCCATTATCTCCCACTGGAATAAATATGTTTCATAAATATCCTTTCCTGGAGATAAAGTATTGGTCTTGTATCTGGACTCCAAATCTGAAAGAAACCAGAAAGCAAACACATGTTGTTTTTCTGTTCCAGAAAAAAGAAAACTTCTGTAAAGAAATAAAAGGCACTGAAAATAATGCCTATTACAAATGATACCTATCCAATGCAAAATTGCACACCAAAATCAAAGTTTATAAGAAAGTAGAGCTGGAGAGGACTACTGAAATCTATGCAATTGTATTAGCAGAGCACTAATACAACAATAGTAACCTCAAGGGAACCCAAAAGGCAGCTCAGCATAGCTGAAGGCCACTTCATTAGTATGAAAATGCACAAATATTAAGTGACAATGCTGGATTTCAGAAACTGAGACAATGCACATGGAAATAAAGCCTTGAGTCACTAAGGATAGTGACTCAGATACAAAATGGGTAAAGTACAATATGTCTAGCTAGAGGCCATGCAAGGTACAAAATGGGTAAAGTACAATATGTCTAGCTAGAGGCCATGCAAGGCTGCTTGTATACATCTCTGAGGAGGGAGCCCTGGGTGCAAGCATTTATCATTAGTTTGCTTGATATAGAGGTAAAAGGGCTCCTAACAAAACATAAAATTTAAGATTTTTGCCTTCCCTTCTGAATGTTATAAATCTATTCTGGCCACATTAAACTAAGAGAATTACCTGTGAACTAACTTCTATATTATATTGATATTCCTTATTTCAGATGACTATTAAGCCAATTTATATATGGATTATTCATTGCATTATGGAACAGATTATATTCTCAAACATTTCAGAAAAAGCCAAAGGAAACAGAGAATGAGGAAAGCACAGGGAAGGAGGTGAACCTGGTGATCAGGGAAACAAGATAAATCAGTGAAAGCCTGATTTAAGTATGGATGAGTCACCTGAAAATTTGAAACTAGATAAGAGCGGGTGAGGAAGATGGCAGAGGAGTGAATGGAAGTCACACTCACTTCCACCCAGGGCCAGTCCGGAATTACAACTCAATTGTGGAGAAACCACCCAGAACAAAGAACTGAGCAATAGCAAGGGAGAAGCTGAATAACATGAGAAAGACAGAAGAATCAGCTTCGGCACAATCTTATCAGGTAAGGAGTGCAGTAGACACTTGGAAGGCTGACTGGGCACCCACAGGGAGCAGTGCCAGTGGGATAATTAAGTGGCTGGTTGGATCCCCCTGAAAAGAATGAGGTCCAAACTCTAAGCTAGAATTCCCAGCCTTGAGCACCAGAGTCCAAAAAATACAGATAACAGCCAGAGTCAAAAAGCAGCAAGGTTGCAGAGACAGAAGGCTGGAGACACAAGACCCATTAAAAGGGCCAAAACACAAATTTTAATTTGCAGCCACTTACCCTAGGCTCCGGCAAAGGAGGAGCAAGAGTGGGCTGGTAATGCCTGAGGAGAGACTGAGTATGGAAGCATTAGGGAGAGAACTGAAAGAGTGGAGGCTGAGATCTCAGTGTTGAGGAATCCACACGGAAACAGCCATCCTGCTCAGGCAGACCACTTCGTCAGAGCAGTAGCAGCCTGAGGGGAAACAACAGCCCCAACCCCAGGAGAGACTCTGCTCTAGCCCTGTGGTGCTTAAGCCCGACTGCTGAATACTGATTGACTCGATTAACAACAGAAAGAGATAGCCACAGGCAGTAGCTCCCTGCAAAGGTGGGGCAGAGTGGACTAGAGAGACTTGAGGAGAGAGACTGGGGACAGAGGCTTTGGGGAGAGAACTGAGAGAGTAGCCACTGGGATCCGGGTGCTGAGCCAACCCCCATACAGGAGCAGCCATCCTGCTCAGGCAGACTGCTCCCCTCCAAGCAGCAGCAGCAGCCTGAAGGGAAACAAGAGCTCCTACCCTAGGAGAGATTCAGCCCCAACCCGTGGTGCTTAAACCTGACGGCTGAGTGCAGAGTGACTAGATTAACAACTGAAGAAGACAGCCAGGAACAGTAGATCCCTGGAAGTCTTGTACAGGCTGCCTAAGGTCAGACAGGGTGAACATCTGACATCACCAGAAGCAGATCAAGAAAGAAAAAAAAAAACAGTGGTAAATACAAGAAGCTATTAAAACAAAACCCACTGTTGTCTTCTCCATGGTTTGTGATATTTTCTTTCCTGCATAACTTTTTAACATTCATTTCTTGTTCAGCACAAGTTTGCACATATTAAGTCACTACATTTTATACCATGGTGTATTTCAATTCACGTATTTCCCTTCCTTCTCTTACCTCATCTTACCTTCCCCTTTTCTCGAATTATTTTCATTTCAAATTGTTTTCTCTCTTGCTACAACTTGTTTCCATTCTGCACCATTACCCTTTCTCCCACATCCAGACACACAACACCAATTTTGTTGTCAATGGTCATCTGACATCCATTTTCCCTGCTCTTAAAATACTCATGTTCTCTCTCCACCTGTAGCAATCTTTGCTAGTTGGTTGTGGATAGGGTAGTTGTTGTATTTTTTCAATTATATTTCTAGAGCTTCACTAATTTTGTATTTCAAACATCAAATTTTGCTGGTCCCTCGTCTACTTTTTTTGTTTGTTTGTTTTTACTAAAGATTTTACTTATTATGAGAGAGAAGGGAGAGAGAAAAATAGGGAGAGAAACATCAATGTGTGGTTGCCTCTCGTGTGCCCCCTACTGGGGACCTGGCCCACAACCCAGGCATGAACCCTGTCTGGTAACAGAACCAGAGAATTTTTGTTTGCAGGCTGGCACTCAATCCACTGAGCGACACCATCCGGGACTCCTACTCTTTTTTTCATCTCAAATTTTTAATTTTCCCATCTTAGCCTGTTTTTTTCTTTTTCTTTTTTTTTGTCTTTCTTCTATTTCTCCTTTATCCTGCCCTTATATTTTTCTTTATTTTCCTTCTTTTTCTTTTCCCTTACATCCCTAGTTTTAATTCTTCCCTGTCTAGCCTGGTTTTTCTTCCTGACTTAGTATTTCCTCTTCCTCTATCATTTCAAAATCATTTCCCATTCTTCTAGACATCTCTCAGACCTTTCTTTGTTTCTTTTCCCCCCTCTTATTCCCATACCAACTATATTAATTTTACCTCATTTGTTGTTGATAGTACTGTAGTGGAACTTCTCTCCAATTTGGCTCCTATATTTTTATTAATTATTTACTATTTTTCCTTCCTTCTTCTTTCTCTCTCCAACTTTATTTTATATTATTTTAATTTCTGTTTAAACCTAATACTATATGCTTCCCTTCTCATACTCAATTCCACATTCTTCATTCCCTTTTTGTTCATGATGTAAATTTTAATGTCTCTTTGCATTGCACCAATTCTTTCACTTCACAACTCCCAACTCTTATTAGTGCTCCTCCCCCTACACTCTCAAAATCATTTTTCTTTCAGTAGGTCATCTCATATCCACTTTCCTGTCTTATAATAGTCTTCATCTCTTTACACCCTTATTAATACTAGTTCATTTGCTGTTCATGGTGGGATTGTGGGAGGGAGTTATTTTTGCAGGTATGGGTTTGTTTCCTGGACTTTGTAGTTTTGTTCTCGCAGCACCTGTACAACAGCACACAGGACATGGTGGGTAGAGTGCCACTCTGTCAACCAGCTGGAGGGAAGGACCCACCAAAGAAACCTCAACAACAATCAAAATCCAATTATATCCAAAGAACCAGCATAAACAGTATAAAGGGCATCCTAAGAGCATCTAGTTCAGGTGATCAAGGAGACAATATCACTGAATCTCACAGGCCTCCTACCATAGAAGTTCACACCACAAACACAGGGAGTCAAAACAGATCAATTTAAGAGGCAGAAGCAAACAAAAAGAGTCTCACAAATAATGGGAAGACAAAGAAACAATCCCTAATAGAAAGGAGGGAGGAATCCTCAGGAAGAATGCTAAATGAAACAGAGGCAAGTCAACTATCAGATATTAAGTTCAAAACAATGGTTATAAGGAAGTTTAATGAACTCAGTGCAAACTACCAAAACCTACAGGGAAGTATGAGGAACTTACTACAAACTATATCAGCATTAAAAAAGGACATAAAAAAATTAACGAGGGCTAAGAGGAAATGAAGAATACAATTTTTGAAATGAAGAACACAGTAGACAGAATCAAGACCAGGCTACATGAGGCAGAGGATTGAATCAGTGAGATGGAGGACAAGGTAGAAAAAAAACTCACAAAAACAGCAAGAAAAGAAAAAAAGATTCAAAAAGAATGAAGAGGGTTAAGGGAAATGCAGGACACATTAAAAGTAATAATATTCATATAATAGGGACACCAGAAGGAGAAAGGAGAAAAGAACAGAAAACCTGTTTGGAAAACTAATGATGGAAAACGTCCCTAATTTCATGAGAGAAAAAGCCACACAAGTCCAGGAAACACAGAGGGTCCCAATCAAGAGGAATACAGACACACTCCAAGACACATCATAATTAAATTAGAAAAATTCAGAAACAAAGAGAGAATGAATAAAGGTAGGAAGAGAGGAACAAGACATAACATAAAAGGGAGCCCAAAAGTCTAGCAGCTGACTTCTTAACAGAAATATTACAAACCAAAAGAGAATGGCAAGAACTATTCCAAGTAATAAAAAGCAAAGGCCTGCAACCACGACTACTCTACCCAGCAAAGCTCTCCTTTAAAACGTAAGGCAAAATAAGGAGCTTCTCAGGCAAAAGAAGGCTAAAAGAGTACACCTCCACCAAACCAGCATTGCAAGATATGCTAGAGATGCTTTAAGAAGAGGAAGAGAAACAGTGAGAGAGAGAGGAACTCAGGTACAAAGGGAGTAAATGACAATGAAAAAGTACCTATCAATAATAACCTTAAATGTAAATGGATTAAATGCTCCAATCAAAAGACATAGGGTAGTTTAATGGATAAGAAAATAAGACCCTCACATATGCTGCCTACAGGAGAAATACCACAAAACAAAAGACCTACACAGACTGAAAGTGAAGGGTTGGAAAAAATATTCCAAGCAAATGGGCAGGAAAAAAATGCCAGGATAGCAATATTTATATCTGACAAATAGACTTTAAAACAAAGGCTATAAAAAGAGACACAAAAGGACACTTCATAAAACTCAAAGGAAGAATCCAGCAAGTAGGACATATACCTTGTAAACATATGTATGCCCAATATAGGATCACCCAAATATATAAGGAAATTCTTGGAGGATTTCAGGAAAGCTATAGAGAGCAACACAATTATAGTGGCGGATTATACAGCCCACTGTCAACAATGGATAGATCTTCCAAACAAAATATCAACAAGGATATTGTGGAACTGAACTATGTATTAGATCAAATGGACTTCACTGATATATATAGAACCTTTCATCCCAAAGAAGCAAAATACACATTCCTTTCAAATACACATAGAAAATTTTCAAAGATAGACCACATGATAGGACACACACACAAAAAAAACCCTCAACAAATTCAAGAAAATTGAAATCATATCAAACATCTTCTCCGACCACAAGGGCTTGAAACTAGAACCCAACCTCAAGGAAAAAAATTCAAAAATATTCAAACTCACAGAGACTGAACAGCATGCTATTAAACAATGAATGGGATAATAATGAGCTAAAGGAAGAAATCAAAAAGTTTCTGGAAGCAAATAAAAACAAACACACAAGAGTCCAAAACTATGGGACACAGCAAAGGCAGTCTTGAGAGGGAAGTTCATAGCAATACAGGCCTACGTAAAAAAGATAGAAACATTACAAATCAAGAACCTATTCCTACATCTACAAGAACTGAGGGAACAACAACAAACAAAGCTCAGAGCAAGTAGAAGGAAGGAAATAATCAAGATCAGAGCAGAATTAAATGACATTGAGACTAAAAGAACAATTCAAAGGATCTATAAATCCAGGAGCAGATTCTTTGAAAAAATTAACAAAATTGACAAGCCTTTAACCAGAGTCATCAAGCAAGAGAGACATGAACCAAATAAATAAAATCAGAAATGTAAGAGGAGAAATTTCAACTGATACCACAGATATACAAAGGATTATAAGAAATTACTCTGAGCAGTATATGCCAAAAAATTTGAAAACCAGGGTAAAATGGACAAATTTCTAGAAAAATATAATTTTCCAAAACTGCATCAAGAAGAAACAGAAAGTGTAAATGGACTTATAAAAGCTGGTGAAATTGAAGCATTATTCAAAAAATATTCCATCCAACAAAAGCCCTGGACTGGATAAATTCACAGGAGAATTTTGCAAAACATTTAAGGAAGAGCTAACCCCTATCCTTCTTAGACTATCCAAGAAAAAATAAGAACTCTGAAGACTCTCAAACTCTTTTTATGAGGCCAGCATCATACAATCCCAGAGCCAGAGGAAGACACAACAAAGAAAGAAAACTATAGGCCAATATCACTGATGAACATAGATGCTAAAATCTCTAACGAAGTATTGGGAAACTGCATCCAGCAATACATCAAAAAGATCATATACCGAGGAGACTGAAGATGGCGGTGAGGTAGGAGGGAGCGGATTCCACTTCCCCCTACACACGGGCAAAAAACCTAGCCAATTTATGGAGGAACAGAGCAAAGAGCCAATAGTACCCCAGCACACATGAAGACAGGGGACCAAAAATCGTAGAGGACATTGAAAAACCAGACAGTAAGGAGACTGCTTCAGGACAATAGGTTCCCTGGGACCAGAGCGTGGACCAGAAGAGCTGCAGCCCCAGGCTTGGCAGATCTGCCACGGGGTTCTTGGGAGAGAGCTGGGTCAACTGCTCCCTCCCCTGCCAAACAAGGGTTGAGGGTTGAGCAGCACCGGGAGAAACCTGATTGCTTGAAGTCACAGAGAGGGGAGTAAGGACTAAGTGGCAAACACACAAGGGCTGTGAGAAAACACAGAGTCTATGGAGGCCGGTTGGGGAAAGATGAGAGTTGGGCCATGACAGACCCTGACCCTGACAGTTCCCACTGTGGCTGGAGAATTGGGCAGTGTGAGGCCAGACCTCAGTATGGAGTGGCAGGCTTGAGTGGGAGGAATTACTCAAAAAGAAAGAGTGAAAAAAGACACTGTTTACAGAATTCTCCTGGAGCAGACACTCTGGCCTCCTCCCCACCCAGCCAGACAGCGCTCCCGAGGTGGCGCAGAAGGCCCTGCACGCGCTCCCATAACCCTGGGGAGAGTACCTGCCCTAACCTGTGGAATCTGAGGGACCAGAGGCTGCTGGGGAGCTGGGCTGGAGGCCGACTGAGTGGATTAGGAAGGAAGAGAAGCAAAACCAATTGCCTCTCAGCCTGCTGCAGTCAGGAAGATCAGCAAAACTAGTTTGGCCAGTTTGAAGCCAGCAAAAGGATGTTTTTGTTTTTGTTTTTTAAGTAATTCTTTAGTTTTAAATTTTTATTATTTTTTATCTTTCAACTCCTTTTTCCTCTCTTTCCTTCTTTCTTGTTTTATTCCTTCTTCCTTTCTCATTTTATCTCATTATTTTAAAATTCCCACAACTGAGACAAAATAAACCTGGAACTGTGAAAAGACCAGAATTGGGCCCAAAGAGGGGTCATTCCAACAGCTGAGACAGTGAGACAAATTTCACTTTGCTACTACAGAGAACTTGCAAGTTATTGTATATTTGTATTATTTTTTTCATTATTCCTACATCTTTTCTTTTATTAGTATTTTTGTATTGCTCTTCTTTCTGTATAGTCTTCTTTGCTTGCCTGGTTAAATTGTAATGTTTCACTTGTTTCCTTTGTTCTCTCTTTCATAGTGTATTGTTAATTTACTGTCTTCCACTTCACTTGTGTTCCATTAGCACACTACTCAAGGTCTTATACTTCCTATTCTTGTTATCCAGATCACATAGATTCTGTCATGTGATTGTTGCTCCATTATTATTATAAATAATAGCTGCTCCATACAATTGTAAATACTACACAGCACTCCCCCAGATCTTAGCCCACTTCATCGTTTCCTGAACTCTATTATTGTTGTGGTTAATTCTATTCTCTCACACACTACACCTATTTTCTATCCTTTACTCTCACTTTACCTCATAATCTGACCTCCCACAAGCTCGCTGCTTTCTAGATACAACTCGCAATACTTCCCTCCCCAACAAGAGTCCTATCTTCTTTCCACCTTTTCTAAAAAGTGGCTAGTAGGATGGAATATCACAGTCAAAACTATACATATCCAAAGGATCTCCTATCTCTTCTCTACAGGTTGCTACTTTAAATAACATAGATTACACTCATGCTGTCTTAAACCATTTTGCCTTCCCCCTCCACTGATCACAAAAAAGAGTAGGTGGAAGCTATGAACACCAGGATACCCACTGGAAAAGGAAACCCAACAGCAAAGGAACCACCAACAGAGAACAAGAGAAGAAGTTCGTGAAGGAGGGAGTGGAAACCACACGGCCTCAATCCAGGACCTATCTGGAAATACAACTAAATAGTGGAGATATTACCCAGAACAAACAACTAAACAAGATCGAGAGAGAAGCCTCAAAACCTTGTACAAATGGAAGAACCAGGTTCAACACAACCTGCCCATACCACCACAGCAAAATGCAAGAGGTGGTGACAGAGTGACCCTTAGTTAACCAGCTGGTGAGAAGAACCCATCAAAAAAAAGACCCAACAACAATCAAAACCCAAAGACAAACACAGAGCCAAAATAAATGACAGCCCAAAATCAGTGAGCTCAGGAAATCAAGAAGACGGTACCACTGAATCTCACAGGTCTTCTACCATAGAAGTTCACACCAGAAATCCAGGGACACAGAACAGATCAATTTAAGAAGCTGAGGCTAACAAGAAGAGTCTCAGAAACAATGGGAAGACAAAGAAACCATCCCCAAATGAAAGAAAAGGAGGAAGCCTCAGAAAGAATGCTAAATGAAATAGAGGTAACTCAACTATCAGATATTGAGTTCAAAGCAAGGGTTATCAGGAAGCTCAATGAGCTCACAGAGAATTACCAGAAACTACAGGGAAACTATAATGAACTCACTGCAAACTATACCAACATGAAAAAGGAAATAGAAACTATCAACAAGGGCCAAGAGGAAATGAAGAATATAATTTCTGAACTGAAGAACAAAGTACAAGGAATCAAAAGCAGGCTCAATGAAGAAGATCATATCAGTGAGCTGGAGGACAAGGTAGGAAAAAAACACCCAGAAAGAGCAGGAAAAGGAAAAGAGGCTCAGAAAGACTGAAGAGGGATTAAGAGAAATACAAGACAATATGAAACGTAATAATATCCATATAATAGGCATACCAGAAGGAGAAGAAGAGCAAGGGATAGAAAACCTATTTGAAAAATAATGATGGAAAACTACCCTAATTTGATGAGGGAAAAGTCATACAAATACAGGAAACACAGAGAGTCCCAATTAAGATGAATCCAAAGAGGCCCACTTCAAGACACATCATAATTAAAATAGCAAAATTCTAAGACAAGGAGAGAATCTTAAAGGCAGCAAGGGAGAAAAAGGAAGTAACATACAAGGGAGCCCCGATAAAGTTAGCAGCTGACTTCTCAAAGGAAACGCTCCAAGCCAGAAGAGAATGGCAAGAAATATTCTAAGTAATGAGAACCAGAGGCCTACAACCAAGGCAACTTTACCCAGCAACGCTCTGAATCATGAGCCATATATGAGAGACGTACAGCCAACATCATACTCAATGGGCAAAAAAATAAAATCTTTTCCATTAAGATCAGGAACAAAACAAGGTTGTCCACTTTCACCACTTCTATTCAACATAGTATTGGAAGTTTTAGCCACAGAAATCAGACAAGAAAAGGAAATAAAAGACATCCAAATCAGAAAGGAGAAAGTAAAAATGTGATTTTTTGCAGATGACATGATAGTGTATGTAGAAAATCCTATAGACTCCATCAAAAACTGCTTGACCTAAAAAATGAATTTGGCAAAACAGCAGGATACAAAGTCAATATCCAGAAATCAAAGGCATTTTTGTATAGCAACAATGAAACATCAGAAACAGAAATCAGAAAAAAAAATCCCATTTGATATAGCAACAACGAAAATAAAATACCTAGGAATAAACCTAACCAAGGAGGTGAAAGATCTGTACTCAGAAAAATATACAACACTGAAGAAAGAAATTAAGGAAGACACAAACAAATCATAATATATACCATGTTCATGGATCAGAAGAATTAACATCATTAAATGTCCATACTTCCCAAAGCAATTTACAGATTCAGTGCAATGCCTAGTAAAGTACCAATGGCATATTTCACAGATACAGAACAAACACTTCAAACATTTATGTGGAACCATAAATGACCCCAAATATCTACTGCAATTTTGAATAAGAAGAGCAAAGTAGGAGGGATCACAATACCTGATATCAAACTGTATTACAGGCCACTGTAATCAAAACAGCCTGGTACTAGCATAACAACAGACACAGAGACCAACGGGAACAGAACAGAAAGCCTAGAAATAAACCCAAGACTCTATGATGAATTAATTTCAACAAAGGGGCAGCAACAATAAAATGGAGTGAAAACAGCCTCTTCAACAAATGGTGTTGGGAGAGCTTGACAGCTATGTGCAAAAAAATGAAACTTCAGGAACAACCTACACCATACAGAAAAATAAATTCAAGGTGGATAAAAGATTTAAATATAAGTCATGACACCATTAAAATCCTAGAGGAGAACATACACAGGAAAATCTCAGATATTTCACACAGCAATATTTTCACTGATATGTCCCCTAGAGTAAGGGGCATAAAGGAAAGAATAAACGAATGGGATCTCATAAAAAATAAAAAGGTGCTGCACAGCTAAAGAAAACAGTATTAAAATAAAAAGTGAACCAACTGTATGGGAAAACATATTTGTCAATGATACCTCAGACAAGGGTTTAATCTCCAAAATATATAAAGAACTCACACAACTCCACTCTAAGAAGACAAGCAACCCAATTAAAAAATGGGCAAAGGACTTGAACAGACACTTCTCCAAGGAGGACATACGGAGGATCCAGAGACATATGAAAAGATGTTCAGTATTGCTAGCTATCAGAAAGATGCAAATTAAAACCATAATGAGATACCACCTCCCATCGGTCAGAATGGCCATCATAAACAAAACAACAAACAAGTGTTGTAGAGATTGTAGAGAAAAGGGGACCCTAGTGCACTGTTGGCAGGACTACAGACTGGTACAACCACTAAGGAAAACAGTATGGAATTTTCTCAGAAAACTAAAAATGGATCTGCCTTTTGACCCAGCAATTCCACTGCTAGGATTATATCCTAAGAACCGTGAAACATCTAACCAATAGAACCTATGCACCCCAATGTTCATAGCAGCACAATTTACAGTAGCCAAGTGCTGGAAGCAGCCTAGGTGCCCATCAGTAAGTGAATGGATTAAAACACTGTGGTACATTTACACAATGAACTTCCATGCAGCAGAAAGAAAGAAGGAGCTCCTATCCTTCGTGAGAGCATGGATGGAACTGGAAAGCATTATGCTAAGTGAAATAAGCCAGGCAGTGAAAGACAAATATCATATGATCTCACCTTTAACAGGAACCCAATCAACAAAATATAACCAAAGACACTGAAATTGAGAACAGGCTGACAGTGACCAGAGGGGAGAGGGGAAGGAATTTCATGCAAAAAGGGTGAAGCGTTTGTAGGAACAAGTATAAAGGACACATGGACAATAAAAAGGCGGGTGGAAATGGGAGGGAGGTTAGAGGGCTGGGGGGAGGGTGGGCTGGGATGGGGGTAAAAGGCAGAAAAGTGTACTTGACAACAATTAAAAGAAAAAAATCATATACCATGATCAAGTAGGACGCATTCCAGTGATGCATGGTTGGTACAATATTCGCAAATCGATAAACATAATATATCACATAAACAAAAGGAAAGACAAAAATCACATGATCATATCAACAGATGGGGAAAAAGCATTTGATAATGTACAGCACCCATTTATAGTCAAAACAATCAGCAAAGTAGGAATAGATGAATCATACCTCAATATAATAAGGTTTTATATCAAAAACCTACAGCTAACGGGCACAGAGAGGTTAAGAGGTGCAGAGATGGGAATGGGCGGTCCCACATACATGTGTGGTGTATAAAAATCAAGAGAGACATCTTGGGAGCAAGGGATCACAGCCCCGGACCATACCACCCAGCCCAGGTTTCCAGTGCCAGGAAGACAGGTCCCCATAACTCCTGGCTGCAAAAACCAGTGCGGGTAAGGATGGAAGAAGAAACTGGGATTCTCAAGAGACTCCTCTTAAAGGGCCCACAATAGACTTAGGACTCATGCAGACTCACACTCTCTGGGATTCCGCAGCAGGGCAACAGCTGGAAGGATATCAGTGGCATACTGGGAAAAAGTGAAGTGACTGGCAACAGAGTGCCCGAAGACGGCTTCCTCCCAGGCAAAACTCCGGAGACTACGCAAGTGGCATAGGCCCCTTTCTGAGCCCTTCCCCACACACAGCAACAGAGTGGTGACACAGGTTGCCCCACCCTGGTGATTAGCTAAGGCTCTGCCCCATCGGACTTCCCAGTGCACTTTACTAAAACAGGCCATGCTACTAAGACAGGGAGTCAAAGCAGCCCTACCTAATACACAGAAACAAACAGCAAGGATGCTGAGATGATGAAATATGGCCCAAATGAAAAAAACAAAGCAAAGTGAGAAGAAAGAAAATAATAAAGATCATAGCAGAAATAAACAAAAGTCTAAAAATATAATACAAATGATAATAAAGCCAAGAGCAGGTCCTTTGAAAAGGTTAACAAGATTGACAAGCCTTTAACTAGAATCATTAAGAAATAAAGAGAGGACTCAAACAAATAAAATCAGAAATGGAAAAAGAGAAGTAACAATTGACACCACAGTAATATAAAAGGTTTTAAGAAAATAAGAACAACTATATGCTAACAAGCTGGACTATCTGGATGAAATGGATAAATTCCTAGAGACATACACTCTTACAAAACTGAATCAGGAAGAATCAGAAAATGTGAACAGACTGATAATAATTAATGAATTGAAGCAGTAATAAAAAAAATTCCCAAGAAATAAAAGTTGTGGATTAGATGGCTTCGCAAGTGAATTTTACCAAACATTCAAGGAAGTACTAACACTTATCCTTCTCAAACTATTCCAGAAAATTCAAGAGGAGGGAAGACTCCCAAAATCTATTACAAGACCAGCACTACTCTAAACCCAAAACCAGATAAAGACACTACAAAAAATGAAAATCATAGGCAAAGATCCTTGATGAATAAGGATGCTAAAATTCTGAACAAAATATTAGTACTGGATCTAGCAAAACATTAAAAAGATCATATACTATGATCAAGTGGGATTTATTCCAGGGATGCAAGGTTAGTACAATATCCACAAATCAATAAATGTGATATACCACATAAACATACTGAAAAATAAGAATCACATGATTGTATCAATAGATACAGAAAAAGTTTCTGATAAAACCCAACCCCCATTTATGACAAAAACTCTCGGCAGAGGGGGAATAGAGGGAACTTGCTTCAACATGATAAAGGCCATATATGACAAACCCACAACCAATATCATATTCAAAAGCAAAAGCTAAAAGTATTTCCCTTAAGATCAGGAACAAGACAGAAATGTCCACTTTCACCACTCTCACTCAACATAATACTGGAAGTTCTAGCCAGGCAATTAGACAAGAAGAAAAAACAAAATGTATCCAAATTGGAAAGGAAGGGTAAAACTGTCTTTATTTGCAGATGACACAATACTACATAGGGAGAACCCTAAAGATTCCACCTGTACGGTAGCAAGACACAATTAATATCCAGATGAGTTACATTTTTATACACCAATAATGAACCATCAGAAAGAGAAACTAAGAAAACAATCCATTTACAACTGCATCAAACAAAATAATTTACCTAGAAATTAATTTAACCAAAGATGTAAAAGACCTGTACTGGGAAAATTACAAGACACTCCAGAAAGAAACTGAAGAAAATACAACTAAATGGAAGTATATAACAGGTTCATGGATAAAAAGAATTAACATCATTAAAATGTCCATACTACCCAAAGCAATCTACAGATTCAGCACAATTCCTCTCAAGATACCAATGGCTTATTTCACAGAAGTACAAAAATATTCCAAAAGTTAATGTAGAACCAAAAAAAGACTGTGAATAGCCACAGTAATCTTCAGAAAGAATATAGTTGGAGGAGTCATGCTACCTGGTATCAATCTATACTACAAAGCCATAGTAATAAAAACAGCATGATCCTGGAATAAAAACAGACATTTAGACCAATGGAACAGAATAGAAAGCCCAGAAATAAACTCATGCCTTTATGGTCAATTAATATTCTTTAAAAAAAGTCAAGAAAACACAATAGAGCAAAGACAATCTATTCAATAAATGGTGCTGGGAAAATTGGATGGATACATGCCAAAAAGTGAATCTGGATTACTTCCTTATACCATACACAAGAATAAACTAAAAATGGATTAAAGACTTAACTATAAAACACAAAACCATAAAAATCCTAGAATAAAACACAGGCAGTAAAATCTCAGACATTACTCATAGCAATATGTTTTCTGATATATCTCCTTGGCCAAGGAAAACAAAAGAAAAAATAAACAAATGGGACTATATCAAGCTAAAAAGTTTTTGCACAGCAAAGAAAAAACAACAAAATAAACCAACCCTTCTGGTCAAGATGGCAGCATAGGTAAACATGGCCCACCTCCTTGCACAACCACATCAATATTACAACTAAACTATACAACCACCATTCAGAACTGTTGGAAACTGAGCTGAATGGAAGTCATACAATGAAGGCATTAAAGAAGAAATCACATCAAGACTGGTAGGAGGGGTGGGGACTTGGAACTGGCTGGACCCACACTATGTGTGGTGGATAAAAATAGGAAGGGATATCTTAGGAGTGAAGGGTCCCAGCCCCACACCAGGCCCCCCAGCCCAGGGTTCCAGTGACAGAAAGATAAGTCTCCATAACTTTTGCCTATAAAACCCAGTGGGATTGAGGGCATGAAAGACAGAAACTGCTGGAATCATAGGCAGTTCCTCTTAAAGAGACCATGCACAGACTTACTTGGACTCACTCCCTATGAGATGCAGAGCCAAAACAGCAGATCAAAAAGCATCAGAGACAAATGGGGAGGAAATGAATTGTCCAGCATCTGGATGAGAGCTGTGGACCAGCTTTTTCCCAGTCAGAAGTGCTGGCAGAAACTACTGACTCTTTTTTGAGCCCTCCTTCCATAGAGCTACAGAGCTGGCAGAATTCCCTGAGGCTCTGCTGCATCCATTTTCAGGCTCACCCAAGTTGCTTCCAGTGACTTTTCCATATATGAATGGCCCATACTTCATATTTTCCTAAGTTCTCTAAAACAAGCAGCCTCTGGCCTCAGTGAGCCCTGTACCTCTTGCTAAGTTGCCCAGGCCCAAACCTAGTAGTAGCTGGCCTTCGTTCACAGCTTGATCTCTCTTGGGCACCTCCAAGCCCAGCACAAGTAGTAGCCATCTGCAGATCACTTTTTGGCTAATGCTGTGTGACCCTGGGCAGAACACAGGTGGTGGCTGACCTTGGATGTGCCAACAGCAATCAAGGCCCAACTAAAAAGGGAGAATGTACACAGTCCACACAGCCCACACACAGGGAGAATGTACACAGTCCACACAGTACACCTTGAGCACCCAGCTTGGGTACAGGGGAGGTTGTGCCAGTGGACCCTGCAGGACACCTACTATATAAAGCCACATTATCAAGCCTGAGAGACATATTAGCTCTATTTAACACATAAAAACAAACACAGAGAGGCTGCTAAAATGAGGAGACAAATAAACATGGCTCAAATGAAATAACAGAACAAAACTCCAGAAAAAAAACTAAACAAAATGGAAAAAAGCGATCTATCAGATGCATACTTCAAAACACTGGTTTTCAGGATGCTCCAGGAACTCACTGGGTACTTCAGTAGCATAAAAAAGACCCAGGCAGAAATGAAGGTTGCATTAGGTGAAAAAAGGAAAAATCTACAGAAAGCCAACAGTGGACAGAATGGAGCCAAGAATCAAAATAATGATTTGAAACACAAGGAAGGAAAAAGCATTCAATCAGAGTAGCAAGACCAAAAAAAAAAAAAAAAAAGGATAGGCTTAGGAACTTCTGGGACATCTTTAAACATACCAAATCCAAATCACGGGAGTACCAGAAGGAGAAGAGGAAGAGCAAGAAATTGAAAACTTATTTGAAAAAAATAATGAAAGAAAGCTTACCTAATTTGGTGAAGGAAATAGACATATAGTCTAGGAAGCACAGAAAGTCCCAAACATGATGGTCCCAAACAGGAGCACACCAAGATGCATTGTAATTAAAATGTCAAAGGTTAAAAATAAAGAGAGACTCTAAAAAGCAGCAAGATAAAAACAATAGTTACCTAAAAGGAGTTCCCATAAGACTAGATTTCTCAAAAGAAAATCTGCAGGCTAGAAGGGACTGGCAAGAAGTATTCAAAGTGACGAAAAGCAAGGACCTAAAACCTAGATTACTCTATCAGCAAAGTTATCATTTAGAATTGAAGGGCAGATAAAATTCTTTCCAGACAAGGTAAAACTAAAGCAGTTTATCCTCGCCAAACCATTATTATATAAAATGCTAAAGAAAATGATATAAGAAAAAGAAGATCAAAAATGTACACTAAAATGGCAATAAATTCACAACTATCAAGAATTGAATCCAAATAACAAACTAAGCAAACAAGTAGAACAGGAACAGAACCATATATATGGAGATCATCTGGAGGATTATCAGTTGGGAGGGGAAGGGGGAGAATGAAGGAAAAGGTGCAGGGATTAAGAGGCATAAATCAGTAGGTACAGAAGACCAGGGGATATTAAGAACAGTGTGGGTAATGGGGTAGCCAAAGAATTTATATGCATGACCCATGGACATGAACTAAGAGAGGTGGTTGCTGGAGGGAACTGGAGGTACTGGGTGAAGGGGGAAAAGGGAGAGAAATTGGGACAACTGTAATAGCATAATCAATAAAATGTATTTAAAAAGAAAGAAAAAAGAATCTTTAAAAAATGAGGATAGTTTCAGGGAACTTTGGGATACCATGAAGCATAACAACATCTGCATCATAGAGATATCAGAAGAAGAGAGAGAACAAGGGATAAAGAACCTGTTTGAACGGGAGGGAGGTGGTGGGATTAAAAAGAAAAAAAAAAAGAAAAAAAAAAAAAGAAAGAACCTGTTTGAACAAATAATGACTGAAAACTTCCCTAACTTGGTGAAGGAAAAACATACCCAAAGCCAGGAAGCACAGACAGTCCCAAACAGGGCCCACACCAAGACACATCATTATCAAAATGAAAACAGTTAAAGACAGAGAGACTCTTTTTTATTTTAAGGTTTTATTTATTTATCTTTAGAGAGGAAGGGAAGGAGAGATGGAGAGAAATATCAATGTATGGTTGTCTCTTGTGTGTCTCCTGCTGGGAACCGTCCTGCAACCCAGGCATGTGCCCTGACTGGGAATTGAACTGCGATCCTTTGGTTTGCAGGCCTGCACTCAATCCACTGAGCTACACCAGCCAGGGCAAGACAGAGAGACTCTTAAAGGCAGGAACAAAAAAACAGCTAGTTACCTGCAAGGGAGCTCCCATAAATCTATAAGCTGATGCCTCAACAGAAACATTTCAGGCAAGAAGTATTCAAAGTGGTGAAAGCTAAGAACATGCAAAAAGAATACTACACCCAAGCTATCATTTAAATCTGAAGGCCAAATGAAGAGCTTCCCAGATAAAAAAAAACAAACAAAATAAACAACCTTAAAGGAGTTCATTACCACCAAGCCAGTATTAGAAGAAATTATCAAGTGTCTTCTTTAAGAAAAATAAATAAATAAAACTCAGAGAAATGTGGTTACAAAGAATAAATCATGACACATGTCCCCCTCCATTACATCTTTCAGGCCATCTTTCTCTCTGTAGCTGCCACCACCAGCAAGAGCTCCACACAGTTCAACAAGGAGCCCATGTACAGGCTTTCTGCCGAGGTCAGCACCAGCCTCTGTCCAATATGACCCTCAGAAGGAGGCAGAAGTCTGCATGTGGATTGAGGGACTCTCAGTTCTGTCTCTCAGTCCTGACTTCTAGAAGGGTCTGAAGGATGGAATTACCCTGTGTATACTCATGCATAAACTGCAGCCAGGCTCAGTCCTGAGATCAACCAGTCCATGCAAAACTATCACCAGCTAGAAAACCTCTTTAACTTTAACAAGGCCATGGTCAGTTTATGGCATAAACTCTGTGGACCCATTTGAAGCCAATGACCGGTTTGAGAGTGGAAACATGATACATGTGCAGGGTCTCTTCAGGCTCTAACAGGAGAGGCCAAGAAAAAGGGACTGCAGAGTCACAAGAAAATTGGCATCAAGTATCCAGAAAAGCAGATGTGGAACTCTGATAATGCCACCATGAAGGCAGGCCAATGAATCAGTCAACAAGTGTGCCAGCCAGTCAAGCATGACAGCATATGGCATGAGAAGGCATCTGTATGACCCTAAGAACCATATCCTGCCAGCCATGAATCACTCAACTATCAGCCTACAGATGGGCACCAACAGTGTTCCACCCAGGTGGGCATGATGGTACCCAGGATCTGGTGGCACATCTATGACACGAAGCTGGAGACCAAGTGTGACAACTCCTCCATGTCTCTGCAGATGGGCTACACAAAGGGTGCTAACCAGAGTGGACAGGTCTTTGGCCTGGGCCAACAGATATATGGCCCCAAGTATTGCTCAAAAGACCCAGTGGCCAATGGGCTCCAGGGTCAGCTGGCAACTACTCAAGCCAGGGGAAGGCCCAGAGTACCCCCAGAATTACCAAGAGGAGGCAAGCTAATGAGGCCCCCCTTTGTGGGGTGTGCCCCCACATCACCACCCCATTTGGGATTTGGGGTTTTTTTGTGTTTTCATTTTGCTTTTCTATGTGTTCAACTGCTTCTAGTTGAGGGTCTGTGAAGACCAGTTCCAGATGCACATGGATTGGGAGTCCATGCCAGGGCACACTGAGGTAGCAAATTTCCCAGCAGTCCTTGGGACAAGCTTGGGGGTTGGGGGGAGAAACCTGGGCAGCAAGAGAAATTGGGCCCAAAGAGATTCCAGTTTCTTATGCTCCCTTATCTCTGCTGATCAGTTTGACAGCTTTAAAAAAGATTTCAGGCAGCTTTAACAAAAGTAATTTTTTGGAAAGGAGCGGGTAAGGAGGATGGAGGGAGGTACTGGGAAGGAAGTCCCCTGGGATAAGGCCAGGCCAAAGTCCCCAGATATTTTAGGCATCATAAGAGACTGGATTTCCTCAGGACCCAGGAGTCCACTGAGAAAACTGAGGCACATACAGAACAATGGAGTTCTGAGTGGTTGAGACAAAGCCAAACCTACTTCCATACTTGTCCCATTTCCTCAGCCAAGTACTGCACAGGGAACCCCACCAGGAGGCCCTTCTTTAGACCAGCCCCACCAAGGAGCCCTGGAACCAACAGATAATATACCAAATGCCATAAAAACCTATTTTAGGAAAAAAATGAAAAAACATGGCAATAAATATGTACCTATAAATAATCATTTTAAATGTAAATGGCTTAAATGCTCCACTCAAAAGACATAAAGTAGCTTAATGGATAAGAAAACAAGACCCATATATATGCTGTCTACAAGACACCTACCTGAGAACAAAAGATATATACAGACTGACAGTAGAAGAATGGAAAAAGAGATTTCATGAAAATGAAAAAAAGCTGGCTAACAATACTTATATCAGACAAAATAGACTTTAAAACAAAAACAACAACAATAGACAAAGAAGAACATTACATAATGATAAAAGGAGCAATCCAATAAGAGGATATAACCCTTGTAAATATTTATGAACCTAATATAGGACAACCTAAATATATAAAATAAATCTTGATGGTCATAAAGGGAGAGATGGACAGAAATACAGTCACAGCAGGGGATCTTAACACCCTATTGACATCAATGGATAGATATTCTAGTCATAAAATCAATAAACAGTGGCCCCCCCAAAAAGCTAAAGGAGTTTACCATCACCAAACCGGTATTATATGAAATGTTAAAGTTGCTTAAGAAGATGAAGAAAATAAAAACTATATACAATAAAATAGCAATAAATACATACCTATCAACACTGAATCTAAGAAACAAACAAATAAGCAGACAGGAAACAGAGAATGTTGATGATTGCCAGATGGGAGAGGGGTCAGAAGATGGGTGAAAAAGGTGAAAGGGAGACTTCTGCCAAGATGGAGGCATAGGTAGATACACTTTGCCTCCTCACACAACCAAAAGAACGATAACCAATTTAAAAACATAAAATAACCAGAACTGCCAAAAAATCAAAAAGTATGGAAATCTCACAAGGGGTTAAAGAAGAAACATTCACCCACATAGGTAGGAGGGATGGAGACAGGCAGCCGGGGTGGAGAGGACTCACAGTAAAGCAGCAGCTGGAGCAATGGGGCAAGCGAGGTGGTGGCTAGCAGACCAGGCAAGGCGGCTGCTGGTGGAGTGCACAGTCCCACATTTGTGTGTGGATAAACTAGGAGGAACAACTGGAGAGCAAGACAGACTGCATAACCCAGGGTTCCAGTGTGGGGAAATAAAGCCTCAAAACCTCTGACTGAAAAAACCTGTGGGGCTTGCAGTGGCAGGAGAAACTCCAGCCTCACAGGAGAGTTCACTGGAGAGACCCATAGGGACGTAGAATGTACACAAAACCACTCCCCAGGAATCACCAACACAAGGGCCCCATTTGCTTGTGAGTGGCAGGGGAAGTGACTGAAAGCCAGCCGAGAATCAAGCAAGTAGCATTGTTCCCTCTCAGACCCCTCCTCCACATACAGTGCTACAACTCAGTAACCTGAGTTGACCTACTCTGGCAAATAACTAAGGCTCCACCCCTTACTACGTAATGGGTGCACTGAGACAAAAAAAATATGGCCCAAATGAAAGAACAGATCAAAGCTCCAGAAAAAATACAACTAAGAGATGAAGAGATAGCCAACCTACCAGATGCACAGTTCAAAACACTGGTAATCAGGATGCTCACACAAGTGGTTGAACACTGTCGCAAAATAGAGGAAAAAGTGAAGGCTATGAAAAGTGAAATAAAGGAAAATGTACAGGGAACCAACAGTGACAAGAAAGAAACTGGGACTCAAATCAACAGTTTGGAGCAGAAGGAAGAAATAACATTCCACCAGAACAGAGTAAAGAAACAAGAATTCAAAAAAAGTGAGGAGAGGCTTAGGAACCTCTGGGACAACTTTAAACGTTCCAACATCTGAATCATAGGGGTGCCAGAAGGAGAAAAGGAAGAGTAAGAAATTGAGAACTTACTTGAAAATATAATGAAGGAGAAATTCTCCAATCTGACAAAAGAAATAGACTTCCAGGAAGTCCAGGAAGCTCAGAGTCCCAAAGAAGTTGGACTCAAGGAAGCACACACCAAGACACATCATAATTACATTAGCCAAGATTAAAGATAAGGAGAGAATCTTAAAAGCAGCAAGAGAAAAGGAGACAATTACCTACCAAGGAGTTCCCATAATACTATCAGCTAATTTCTCAAAAAAAAAAAAAAAACCCCAAAAAACAAAAACCAAAAACAAAACAACAGCAACAAAAAACCTTGCAGCCAGAAGAGGCTGGAAAGAAGTATTTGAAGTCATGAAAGGGCAAGGACCTCCATCCAAAATAATTCTATCCAGCAAAGCTATCATTTAGAATGGAAGGGCAGATAAAGTGCTTCCCAGATAAGGTCAGTTAAAGCAGCTCATCATCACCAAGCCCTTATATGGAATGTGAAAGGGAGATACTAAGAAAAAGAAGATGAAAAATACAAACAGTAAAATGACAACAAACTCACAAGTATCAACAACTAAACCTAAAAAAACAAAAAATCTTAAATGAACTAAGCAAACAATTAGAACAGGAATGGATTCACAGAAATAGTGGTCACATGGAGGGTTAATCAGCGGGGAGGGGGAGGGAGTAGAATGGGGTAAAAGGTACAGGGAACAAGAAGCATAAATGGTACGTACAAAATAGACAGGGGGAGGTTAAGAATAGTATAGGAAATGGAGAGGCCAAAGAACTTATATGTATGACCCATGGACATGACCTAAGGTGGGAGAATGATGGTAGGAGGGGGTTACAGGGCAGATGGAAATAAAAGGGAGGAAAAATATGGGACAACTGTAATAGCATAAAGTATATTTAAAATAAATAAAGTATATTTAAAATCAATAACGTATATTTAAAAAAAGGAAAAGAAAGAAAAAGGTGAATGGTTTAAGAATTCACAGTTACAAATTGGTAGTTACAGAATAGTCCTGGGGATGTAAAGTACAGTATAGGGAATAGAGCAGCCAAAAAACATACATGCAGAACACATGGAAATAGACAATGGTGTGGGGATTGCCTGATGGAGTGGTGGTGGCTGGGTAATGGAGAACAAATGGGGAAAATCTAAGGCAACTGTAATAGCATACACAATAAAATATAATTAAAAATAAAAATGGAAAGCCATTCTATGTTTAAAAATAAATAAACCAACAACCCACTGAAAGGTAGAACAAATTCATCAATGATACACCTGACAATGGATTAATATCCAAAATTTATAAAGAAGCGATACAACTCAACACCCCAAAAAACCAAATAATCCAATTAAAAATGGGCATAGGGCCTGAACAGACATTTCTCCAAAGAGGACATAGAGATGGCCAATGTACTTATGAAAAGATGCTCATTGTTACTAATCATCAGGAAAATGCAAATTAAAACCACAACGACATATCACTTCACATCTGTCAGAACAGCTGTCATCTATAAATCAACAAATAACAACTGTTAGTGAGGATGTGAAGAAAAGGGAATCCTCGTGCACTCTTGGTGGGAATGCGGATTGGTGCAGCCTCGGTGGAAAACAGTGCAGAGTTCCCTCCAAAAGTTAAAAATGGAACTGCATTGTGACCCAGTGATTACACCTTTGGCAACATATCCAAAGAAACCTGAGTCACTAATTCTAAAGAACATATATGC
Organism: Glossophaga mutica; assembly: GCA_039655065.1. NCBI lineage: Eukaryota > Metazoa > Chordata > Mammalia > Chiroptera > Phyllostomidae > Glossophaga > Glossophaga mutica. Next base: position 32,614,194 of record CM077315.1, read on the forward strand.
ATCCTTATTTCACAGCAGCATTATTTACAATAGCCAAGATTTGGAAGCAGCCCAAAGGGCTCATCAGTACATTAGTGGATAAAAAAACTGTGGGACATTACAGAATGGAATACTACCCAACTTTAAAAATAAAATCTAACTTTTGCAATATCATGAATGGACCTGGAGAGTATTATGCTAACAGAAATAAGTCAGTCAGAAAAAGACAAATACCATATGATTTCACTTATATGTGTAATGTAATAAGTAAAACAAACAAACAAAATAGAAAGAGTCACAGATACAGAGAACAGAGTGACACCTCCCATTGGTGGGGTGGGGGGGGGAGGGGAGATTGGAGGGCTGAGTGAAAAAATGATGGGATTAAGCAAAAAAAAAAAAAAAAATCCAAAAGTCACAGACACAGACAACAGTATGGGATTACCAGAGGGAAAAAGTCGGGGGAGGTGAAAAGGGCAAAGTGGGGATAAATAGTGACAGAATTGACTTGAATTTGGATGGTGAACACACAAAATATACAGATGTTATTATAGAACTGTACACTTGAAACATATAATTGTATTAACCAATGTCATCCCAATAAATTCAATAAAAAATTTTTTGAAATGAACGTGAAATGAAGATAATTTCAAATAAAATCTAAGAGAACTCATTGTTATCAGGCACAATAAAAGAAATACTAAAGGAAGTTCTTCAAGTACAGAGAAAATTATTCTACATAGAAGCATTGCAATACAGAAAACAATAAGAAAGAAGCAAAGGTAAAATAAACAAATAGGTCATTTTAAATAAATATTGACAATGTAATGTAAATTAATGCTACATGTGGATTAAAATGTATATGGAATTAAGATATATGACAACAGCACAAAAAAGGGGGTGACGCATAAAAAGAATTAAAATGTTTAGACACTGAAACTGAGAACAGGCTGACAGTCACCAGAGGGGAGAGGGGAGGGAATTTCAGGGGAAAAGGGGAAGGGTTTACAGGAACAGGTATAAAGGACACATGGACAAAAACTACAGAGGGTGGAAATGGGAGGGAGGTGGGGAGGGCTGGGGTGGTGGGCTGGGATGGGAGTAAAAGACAGAAAACTGTACAAGAACAACAATTAAAATAAAAATAATAAAATTAAATTAAAAAATAATAATAAAATAAAATGTTTTTAAGACTGCTACAGCCCTGGCTGGTGTGGCTCAGTGGATTGAGCACTGGCTTGTGAACCAAAAGGTTGCCAGTTGGATTCCTAGTCAGGGCACCCTGGGTTGTGGGCCAAGTCCCCAGGGTGGGGGTGGGGGACTAGGGAGAAACAACCACGCATTGATGTTTCTCTCTCCCTCTTTTTCCTTCCCTTCCCCTCTGTCTACAAATAAATAAATAAACTCTTTTAAAAAAAAAGACTGCTATAATGTTGGGAAAGGTATAAAGGAACTAATTTAAGGACAGTGTAGTAAGTACAGGATGTATATTTTAATCTCTTAGGGCAACCACAAGAAGAAAAATAAAAGTATATATAACTACATGCTAAAAAGACAAAAGCTGATATAAAAATATTTGATTAATCCCCCCCCCAAAAAAAAAAGCAGGAGAGAAAACAAAAAAAGAAAGAAAACGTTGAACAAATAAAAGAAATTAGGAAAATAGTAAATGTAAACCCAAATATATAAGAAAATTATTTAAATGTAGATAGATAAAATACATCAATTGAAATACAAAGATGTGCTTTATCCACATCTGAGGAGGTAGACTGTGCGAGGGGTCCGATCTGGGTACAGAGGGCATACAGGTCAGCCTAATGCCTGTCATTGGAGTCCAAGAGACTTGAGAAAAGTACACACAGAGAGGAGCAGCCTAGTATGTACTAGGCAAATCTACCAGGAATCTGACACATCTCTACCACCTTCCACTACTGAAAATGGGTGCTGAGCTAGAGGTGCCACCCAAAATCCTAAAGCCCCCACAGCTACTGCTTGGGTGATGAGGGAAGCAGAGCAGGGCCCTTGAGAGCTACTTTGCATAGCTGAAGAACTTGGCCAGTGTTTTAGAAATGTTAAAAGCTGTGCCTGCTCAGAACCAGAGAGATGGAGCCTGTAGGAGCGGCTTGGAGGGACCACACAGGGCTGGACTAACAATGGCAGCTGAGAAAGGCAGAAGAAATCTGACTACTGGTAGGTGTAACCCAGTGTGGGAGGAGTTGGAAATGGGGTTAGAGAGGAAAATTTGCGCCAGGATTTAAACCCATGCGGTTTAACCATGGGTTTTGGAGTGGAGAGGGAGCTCACTCTTGACCATGCGGCTGGGGAAGGAGAAGCCTCTTGACCATGGAGCAGCAGCGCAGGGTCTTGGCCACACAGTTTGAAAGGATGCAGAAGGGCTCCCACTGGCCTGCCATGAGGAAGTGCCACACGGTTCTATATTAAGGGGAGCCTAGCCAAGCTATGGACTTCTATTTTCTTTTCCTGAGATACGGTACCCCTGACTGGCCTGGTTTGGCAAGGGGAGGCAAGATTGTGTGAGTATTTGTCGGTGTTTTAAAGGTACTTTGAGATTTAATGGTGACATTCTGCCACTATTCTGAACCTGTATAACTTTTGAATAAATAGTTCCTTTCCTTTTTACCAAACTCTGGCATTGAGAGGCACAGTTTTAATTGGTGGCAGGCAAAAAGAAACCAAAGTAATAGAATCTAGTTGCGGGGGGGGGGGGGGGGGGCGGGCGGGAGGCGGGGGGATGGGAGGCGGGGGTTTCTGCAACACTACCATTCTAATCAAAACTACTACCATATTCTATTGTGACAAATGAAACAGGCTACTAATTGATCTTCTTACTGCCCATCTTACCTCTACTCAATCTATTCTCCAATGTAATAATTATAAGAAAATCAACTTATGTCATTCCTCTTCTCTAAAATCTCCAATTGATTTCTATTCCACTTAAAAGGCCCATGCCTTCCCCTATAATATACGCACTTTTACATGTTATAGCCCTTGACTGACTTTGTGACTTCCGACTTCATCTTGTTATTCTACTTTTCATTTACCTTTTGAATAATCATCCTCATCATTCTGGCCTTCTTGCTATTCCTGAAACACACAGGGCTTCTGTCGCCCAATCCAAGGCCTTGGCATTTGGTGTTCTCTCTATCAGGACTGCTCTTAATCTAGATATTCCTATGCCCTGACCTCTTTTTTCACATCACCACTCATATATCACCTGCTCAAAAAGCCAATTTCTATTTCCTTGTCTTCTCACTTTTTTTTTTTGGACAAAGCTCAATATCTTTATTGCATAATGGTGATAATATAATGTTGTTTTTATGAGCCTTTTTTTTTAATTGCAGGTTGTTGACATCTGATTTGGTAATATTTTGTTAAAATTTTTATATCTATGTTCATAAAGGATATGGGTTTGCGATTTTTGTTTTTCTGTAATATCTTTGTATAAGAGTTACGTGGTCTTATAAAATGAGTTGGAAGTTGTTCTTTCCTTTTCTACAGAAATGTGTGTAACACTGCTTTAATTTCTTACATATTTAGTAGAATTCACCAGTGAAACTGTCAGGGCCTGGCATTTTCTTTGTGGAATATTTCCACAAAGGAATATGTGAGAATAAATTAATTAATTTATAAATAAATAATAAAATTGTTTATTATTTATTTAATAAATAAAATTAATTCAATTACTTTAACAAATATAAAGATTTTCCATATATTCTTTCTATCTTGTGTCAGTTTTAGTAAGTTATATTTTTCAAGGAATTTTTCAATTTCACTTAAACCTGTCAAATTCACTAGCAGAAAGTTATTCATGGTATGTCTTATTCTTTTAATGGCTATAGGATTTGAACTGAAAACCTCTCTTCCATCCATGACAGTAATTTATGTTGTCTTTTCCTCTTGATTAGTCATGCTCACTGTTTAACAACTTTGCTGATCTCAAGAAATTAACTTTGGCTTTATTAATTTTCTCTACTTTTTTATTTTGTTGATTTCAGCTTTTATATTTATTATTTTTCTTCTACTAAGAATAGTTCTCTTTGAAATGGGAGAGAAATACGAGAGACAAGAAGAAGAGGTGTAACAAAGTTTCTTTGTTAGTCTAGGCTTAAAAGATTTTAATTTGCTTCTTAGGACTCAGGCTTTTCCTCCACAAGCCATGGAGAAATCCACAAAAACAACGAAAGGTTGTGCCTTTAGCCTAACCTGCTTGGCTATTACCTGAAGTCATGACTTCCCCATGCCTGCTAAGCCTCACTCACCAAGGTAGTGTCTTCTTGTCCTTTCTCTCATAACCCTTCCTGGCTCCTTTCCTTCATCCAATAATGTAATCATATCTAATTTAGAAATGAAGAGTCCTGCTTAACAGAAAAGTATGACATGAAATTATGAGCCCAAATATCCTTAGATTCAGATTTGGTTAAATTTATAATTAACTCTAGACCAAAATGGTATTTTATCAAGTCTAAGAGCAAAGAAATGCAAGAAGTTGAAGAATACATTAAGATAACCTCAGAAACCACAAGAACAGACACCAGATCATTAAGAACAGACACCAGGAAATAAATATACTTCCTGCCAAGATGGAGGTGTAGGTGGACACACTGTGCCTCCTCTCACAACCAAAATTAAGGACAACAAATATTTAGAAACAAGAAAACAACCAGAACTTATAGAAAACTGAACGGTACGGAAGTCCAACAACCATTCATCCAGACAAGTAAGAGGGGCGGAGTTGCAGCAGGAAAAAGTGGAGGTGCAGACCCGGGAACACAGGTGGCAGTGGCTGGCAGTTCCCAAGCGTGCAGGCAGCTGGCAGGCCCACAGGCTGCGGCTGGCGGACCCCGGGTCACAGGGTGGCAATTGTGCAGACTCAGTGAGACCGCACAAGGTGGCTGGCTGACCAGGTGGTCGCACATTTGCGCACGCAGATAATTCAGGCGAAGGGGAAGCGGCGGAAGGGACAGAAATCCAGGAGAGAGCCGAGCAGGTGCCATTGTTCCCTCTCAGACCCCGCCCCCACATACAGCGTCACAACCCAGCGACTGGGCTGCCCTGCACTGAGGAACACCTAAGGTTCCACCCCTCACTATGTAACAGCCACGACCAGACCAAAAACAGCAACAGCAACAACAACAACAACAAAACCCACCAAAAATGGCTCAAACCAGAGAACAAATGAAATCTCCACAGCCAATTCCTCTAAGTGACGAAGAGATAGCCAACCTATCAGATGCACAGTTCAAAGTCCTGGTTATCAGAATGCTCACAGATTTGGTTGATTTTGCTCACAAATTAGATGAAAAAATGCAGGCTACAATACGTGAAATGAAGGAAGACGCATGGGGAACCGATAGAGATGGGAGGAAAACTGGGACTCAAATCAATGGAGTGGACCAGAAGGAAGAAACTAACAACCAAACAGAAAACAAGGAAGAAACAAGAATTCAAAAAAATGAGGAGAGGCTTAGGAACCCCCGGGACATCTTTAAATGTCCCAACATCTGAATTATAGGGGTACCAGAAAGGAAAGAAGAAGAGCAACAAGTGGAAAACTTATTTGAACAAATAATAAAGGAGAACTTCCTAATCTGGCAAAGGAAATAGGCTACCAGGAAGTCCAGGAAGCTCAGAGCGTCCCAAAGAAGTTGGACCCAAGGAGGAACACACAAAGGCACATCATAATTACAGTACTCAAGATTAAAATGAAGGAGAGCATTCTAGATGCAGCAAGGGATAAGGGGCCAGTCACCTACAAAGGAGTTCCCATCAGACTGTCAGCTGATTTCTCCAAAGAGACCTTCCAGGCAAGAAGGGGATGGAAAGAAGTATTTAAAGTCTTGAAAGGCAGGGACCGACATCCAAAATTGCTCTATCCAGCAAAGCCGTCATTTAGAATGGAAGGGAAGATAAAGTGCTTCTCAGATAAGGTCAAGTTAAAGGAGTTCATCATCACTAAGCCCTTATTATATGAAATGTTAAAGGGACTTATCTAAGAAAAAGATCAAAAACATGACAGTGAAAAGACAGCAAACTCACAGCTATTAACAACCACACCTAAAACAAAAGCAAACAGCTAGAACAGGAACAGAACCACAGAAATGGAGATCATATGGAGGGTTAGCAACAGGGGCATGGGAGGAGGAGGGAGGGGGAAAAGGTACAGAGAAAAGGTACAGAGAAGTAGCATAAATGGTGGGTAGAAAATAGACAAGGGGAGGGCAAGAATAGTGTGGGAAATGTAGAAGCTAAAGACGTTATGACACATGAACATGAACTAAAGGGGGAATGTGGGTGGGAGAGGGTGTGCAGGGTGGAGGGGAATGATGGGGGAGAAATGGGACACCTGTAATAAGCATAATCAATAAAATATATTAAAAAAAAGAAGAATAGACACCAAATCGTTAAGAACAGGCCTAATATGATTTAAACTCACACAAGCTCTGCTGAGTGGCAGTCTTTTGTAATGGTTCAGTAACAAAATCTGGATTCAGACTGCCTGGGTTCACATACTACTTTTGTTGCTGTATTACCTTCGTGCCTAAGTTTTATCATCAGAAATCAGGATAAAAATAGTATATTCTTCATGGAGTTGGGAGAATGAATTAATTATATATAATGCTTAGAATAGTTATATATGTGTATATACATATAATATGTGTGTACTAGGTATTAACTTTTGTAAATACAATTTTGCTAAGAGGAGAATAAGAGGCATCCTATGACATTCTCATATCCTTTTTAAAATACTCATTCAATGTTACAAGGAAAAGTCCTTAGATTTTTAACTTTCACCTGCAAAGTAGGCAGAATTAAGTGTCTGTTATAAGAAACAGAATGCATGTAAATATTTAACTGAGCATTAAATGAACTTTGTGGATCCATCTCATATTATAAAAGTTCAATAGGCTCTGATTTTTAGAGCAATTCAGAACCCCTTTCTGTAGGAATTCTCCTTACAGGTGGATTAGAAATGAGTGTTATTACTGACTGGGTGGCTTCAGTGGACTGAACATCAGCCTGTGAATCGAAAGATCTCTGATTTGATTCCTGGTCTGGGCACATACCTGGGTTGCCAGCCAGGTCCCCAGCTGGGGGCATGCAAGAGGTAGCCAGCTGATGTTTCTCTTGCACATCGATGTTTCTACCTCTCTTTCTCCCTCTCTCCCAACTCTCTAAAAATAAATAAAATCTTTTTAAAAATATGAATGTTAAGCATCTACACTAATTTTGAGCTTAAATACAATGTGAAATCTGGTTTCTAGTAATCCAGAATTCAAATACATCCCTTTGGATAGTAAAGAAACAAGGAAAGTACAAAACCTGACGAAAATCTGAAGGACCTAGCATGATGGGAGTGATGAAGTATTAAGTGGAGGGGCCTATTTCCAACCTAACAAAGCTTGCACCATTCCTTTGGAACAGAGAGACAGAATTTATCTAGTTTCTCCAAGCATAGTCTGGAGAATGCCAGTATAATATGGAATAAATAAACTTACCTAGTGAAATAAAGTTGCTATAATTCTCCCACATTACATTCCTATATAAGTCTCTTTGAGCTGCGTCCAGAAATTCCCATTCTTCCTGTGAGAAGTCTATAGCTACATCCCCGAATGTCACTGAATCCTAAAAACAAACAAACAAACAAACAAACAAACAAACAAACAAAAAACCAAACCTCATGTATTATTTGTGAAAATAAATAAAAACTTTTTTTAAATGGAAAGATATGGTATCAAGGATTTTACTGCAGAGAACTAGCCACATAGCAGCAAATACAGTAGGGCTGAAAACTTATGACATGCATAGGAGATAGAAAATTAGTATCCCTCAAGCAGAGTGCTACATCTCTTGAATAATCTTGTGGCTATGAATAAGATTAAATTTTAACCACATATATCTGGAAATAAATAAAATAACCCTCAAAAGTTCCAACAAAACTAAAGAATGCACACAGCCTTCTGTAAGCTGTATCTCCACCACAAATTCTAAAGAAATATGAGGTCTTCTACCTTCTTTTTCTCTGAATAATCATGAAAAATATTGATAACAATTTCTCCTGAATATATTAGAAAAACTCTAAGAACACAGACTCAAGTTCATCATAAGTCAAACTGTATATAATCACTTTCCCTGTTATGACCAACTTTTTAGTAAACTTTAAAAAATTTGGTACATGGTAGTCCACATTTTAAATATATGAAATTCAACCTTTTTTCTGTTTATATGTTTTAATTCAACACAATTTCAAAAGTCTTCCTCAAATTTCACAGTCTATATTATCTAATACTTATTTATGCAACTGGATAACTTTTTATTCCTTACCACCCATTGCCCCTAACTGACCACCTTTCCTCATTCCTGAGTTACAGGATACTGAATTGTGAAGATATCACTCTGGACCAGTGGTTTTCAATGAGGAGTGATTTTACTACCCAGAAGATACCTGGCCATGTCTGGAGAAAATTTTGATTCATAAGCTAGGGGAGGAGGTATAAGTGTTACAGGCATCTAATTGGTAGAGGACAGGGATAACTTTAGATATTTTACAATGCAGAGGACACCTCCCTAGAATAAAAGATTCTCTGGCTCAGAATATGAATAGTTCCAAGGTTGAGAAACCCTGTTCTAGATCAGCACATCCCATGAAACTACACAATGATCCTTGAGCTTTCTACTTGCAGTCCTTTTCTGATCACTCCTACTCATCCATTGGAAAAGAGGGGAGTCCTTTGCCCTAGATAGCATGAAATGGTTGAATACCTAACATCAGAGAGATGGGATCGCTAGTTGTTTCTTAGTCACATACTCACAGCCCAGGGGAGGAGGACACCAAATGTCATGTAGGACCACACAGGGGTTACATTCAGGAATAAAGTGACTAAACAAAGTCTATGAGAGGTAGTAAAAAGAGGGTGAGGTGTTCCTTGGTTCCCGCAGAAAGATGTAATGAGCTTGTTTGAATAATTCTGCAGGCTGGCAGGGGAGTAAAACTCATACATTAAGGACTAGGAGGGGTGCTGATGGGGCTGCTGTGGGAACTAGCCAAGCAGGGAGTTTTTTCTGCTGGATGGCAGATATAGCTTGTGAGATCAGAACTCGTGGTTAAGCCTTTGGAGACTTGATAAAGATATCAAGGCAATACAATCATAAAAGCCTCACAGACCATAAGATCTCAACACAATCAGAGCCTGAGACCAGCCAAAGTAAACCTCATTTTATGTACTAGGGAGCTGAGGTCTGTGGAGAAGTTTGGAGTTTTCCCTATAGCAGTCAAATAGGATCAAATTCTCTTTTATCAAAACACAGATCTTCAAGGAAAGTTCAAAACTGAGATCTCTTACTTAATATCAACAATCTATTTTAACACTACATTATTGACTAGGTACCTATTTTCCCATCACTTTAAATCAAATAATTAGATTGCATTACACATCAATTTCAACCCCTCTCCTACTTTTCTATATCCTCTCAGTATAGAATTATATATCATACAAAAGGGTCAGTGCAGGGGTACTTTGGCTTTAGTATTTTCATCGTTTCTTTTTATGGAACTCATTTTTCTCACTTGATTTTTGCTTTCTCCATAGTTTTCTTGATAATTTTTCCAAATTTCTAGGAACTCATTTTATACTAGGCAAAAACAAGAGCTACATGTGACGTACACTATTAAAATGCATTTCTAACAAGAACATTATGGCAGGAATGATTCATATTATGATGCTCTGATGTCTTCTTTTATTAATCAGCAGCACCAGATATACACATCCCCTTTAATAATAGTTGCATGCATTTCAAAACATCTGCAGACGGTTCTGATAGTCCATCAATTGTATTTGGAATAAAACGAGACTTGCTGCACATTGCTTTTTGTTTAAAAATGTTGCATTGAACTATACAATTTCACATATATAAAGTTTTAAAAATAGGCAAAATTAATTTACGATATTTTACATTAAGATAGAGGTTACATTTGGATTGGGTAGGTATGGAGTAGCTAAAAGGGGGACATCTGAAGTGCTAGAAATATTCTCTTTCTTGACCTGAAGGCTGGAGGCATAAATGTACTCAATTTTTAAAAGTTCATTTAGTTATACGCTTACAACTTGTGCATTTTTCTCTATTACACTATCAATAAAAAGTTCAAAAACTTTTTTAAAATGTCTAATTGTGTGTTGGGAATATCAATTTTTCCTACATAAAACTAGACTAAAAATCATTGTACTCAGAGAAATATACTTTCTCTGAAGTTTAAGTATTAGAGTCAAAAGCTTGTTCAATTGGAAAGTGTTAATAGGGGGAATGTTCTGCACAAAATGCCTGAATTTTTATCAAGCTTTTGTACCCTCATAGTTCTTGACAGATTCTGTAGATAGGAGACAACCTACAAAAATTGGGGGCGGTGCGGGGGAAGAGTGCATGGAAAGGATGCTGGGCTATTTGTCCCCAACACTCGCAGGAAGGAGAGAAACTAGTGCAGGTTCTTGGATGGAGTTCTGTTAAAAAGGAAATTTCAGGATAAGAAATTGGTATGTATGCATGACCTAGTAATTGACAATATCTAAATATCTAAAAAGAGAGAAAGAAACATCAACTTACATGGGCCATGGTTTTGAACTGGTCAGTCCTCAAGATTCTTGTTAGAGAACTGCAAAGTCCAGGTAAGACAAATCTGCAAAAAGAAAAAGATGACGTGAAACCAGATGTGCCTCAGAGCCCCCCAAATTACTTATGTTAATATGAGCTTTTTTCCCTGTCACTCCTGCTTCCAAACTATTCCACACCACTACACCCACGCTGATCTTATACCCACACAAACTGGAGAAAAATTTAGAAAGCATGAAGAAATCCAAACCCTGAAGAAACCTGATGAACAATGCTGAACTTGGTGCAGGACAGAAATTTCTGCATGATTTCTGACTAGTTCCCTATCTGGCAATGTGGTCCCAACATGAGATTATTCAGATGTGTCCTGAGCAGTTCCTTCACCCTCTAGCATAGCTTCTCAGGGCCACAAAAGGACCATATCAATCAAAGAGAACCTCCTTTGAGCCCCAGGATTCTGTCTTAACTTACTAAACACAAAGACTAAAAACCACACAGACTGAGCCCGGAAGCTCCCGCTACTGGAAAGCTGCCTTTGTCCAGCTAGGGCAACTCACTACTCTGTTTCCTAGTCAGGACTTCTCATATTCTGACATCCTTTGCCATTATGACAACTGCAATTAGTCAAAAACTAACAGACATTGAGAACTTTGATTTGATGAAGGCATTATACACACCACTCATTGATCCTCAGCACTGTTCTGCAACGTAGTTCTCTCTATTCAACAGGAAACTGATGCTCAGGGCTCAAATAATTTGTTCAGATTAAGTTCTTAGATGCCAGAGTTTTGTTTTGCTTTGAATCCACATTTCTCTAACTAAAAAGCTATCATTCAACCTTAATTTTTGCTTCTAAAGACTAGGATTTCCAATTTACTGAGAGAAACCTAAGCAAGAGCAATTAACTATAAAATAGAAATAACCTTTCAAAAGATACTAAACTTCACTACTAAGTAAGGTGATGTGTATTAAAGCAACCAAAAAAAGTCTTTTACAGTGACTGAATGGATAAAGATATTTGCAGAAGTATGCTGACAGATATAGTTTATGATGAATAAAAGTTGAAACGAATATCATTGGAGAAATGATTAGCTGAAAATCATGCAAATATTAAAAAGTAATGATGTTGACACAGGTTTAATGAAATGGGTGAAGGTGCTATGTTAAAAAAAAACACATGTGGCCTTGGCTGGTGTGGCTCAGTGGATTGAGCACTGTCCTGTGAACCAAAGGGTCACTGGTTCAATTCCCAGTCAGGGCACATGCCTGGGTTGCGGGCCAGGTCCCCAGTAGGGGGTGTGAGAGGGGCAACCACACATTGATGTTTCCCTCCCCTTCTTCCTCCCTTCCCCTCTGTCTAAAAACAAAATAAATAAAATCTTAAAAACAAAACAAAACACATGTGGCATTAAACTATTCTGACAGAAAAAAAATCACACATATGCCTAGAAGTTCCACTTAAAATACTTACAGTCACAGCCAGTGATACTCATCACCATATTAAATATAGTGTGAGCTAAACTACACAAATACTCCAAAAAGAAAAAGATTTTTCCAGTTTAAGGTTTTCTTCCCATCTTCTGTTAAACTAAGAAAAGAGCTTAGCATTCTCTAAAAACAGCTATTTTTCCTGAGTGACTTCTGAACTTCAGCTGCCAATTCATGAACCAACTATATGATTTAATTTGCTCATGTATATTGGAATACTATCTAAAAAGAATGGCAAAAGACTTAGACTGACGTTTTTTAAGCAGATTGCAGTCTCATGGCTGCCTCCTTTCACATCTTCCTAACAAATGAGCTTATTTCGCTTCTGACCCAATCCTTTGGGCTAAGATACGTATGAAGTCCTACAATAGATGCTGAATCTTCTTGTCCTACTAGTCTAGTTTGCCATAGAATATCACCAAAATTAAAAGTTTAAGGCATAAATCTTACTATATAAAATCCATTTCCCACCACAGAAACTCCATAGCCTCAGCATAACCTGGACATAGCTCAACAGTGCTTGCGGACATCAGATTAATATCTCTTCCATCATGAAAGATTACTAAGGCAGGAAGAATTTTTAAGTATACATAATGATGAGACTTGGTATACTTTTGTAATTACTAATATAGGCTTTGCTGTCAGACTTCCAGGATATAAATCTCAGCTCTGATAGTTATTAACTGTGTGATCTTTGATGTGTTACTTAATTTTTCAGCCTTAGTTTCTTCCTATGTAAAATGGTAATAATTACAGTTCTATATCAAAGGGTTGTTATGTGGATTAAATATACATATAAAGCACTTAAAAGTAGCAAATAAAAATTCAATAAAGGGAAGCTATATATGAAAAATCCTATATACTCTTCTTCCTATAACTATTAAAGACAATTCTCTTTTTTTTCCATAAACAATGAGCTTTTCAGCCCTGTTCTTATATTGCTGACTATTAAGTTTCAAAGCTTTGTGTTGACAGGCAATTCCTCCTGATTAACAAGAGTTTACAAAAGGTGGGGTATATGAATGGATGAAGTAAATGTGGCAAAATCCTCACAGTTTTTGGATTTGGGTTTGGGTGAGAAGAAAAAATATGGAATTACAACATAATAGTAATAACTAAATCTACTGAGCACTTATATGTCTCAAAGAACTTAACACACGTTACTTCATTTATTCATAGCAATCCTGTATAGTAGGCTCTATCATTATCCCCCTCTTACAGATGAAGGAACTGTGGCACCAAGAGATGAAATAAATTGCCACAAGTTCACCCATTTCTGTGACAGGTTTAGGATAAGAACCCTGGTGATTTAGTTCCATAGCCCATACTATTGAGACTATACTAAATTGCTTCTCTTAAAACCACATAAATATGTAGCCTGAAACAAAAATTCGTGGTGTCAAAAACTTCAAACCTCTTCTCAAATTTTTACTCCTGTCTTTGCTTCTCTTCCACTAATAACCCCTTCCTTGTTAACACAGACCTCCATTAAAAACCCTACCAAATTAACACTTGTTAAAAAAGCCTCAAAGGCAGAAGACCCTGTCATTGATCACATCTTCTCCTACTTTGACCTCAGGGCTGTAGAGAAGATCAAAGCCACCTAGTATGAGTCCAACTAAAGTAATCTCAACAAATCACAGCCTACACAGTAAAGCTCTGCAGTTAGCCTTGCTTGCAGACCATTTGAGGGTCTAGAAAGCAGCAGCTCACAGGAGAAATGAAATGACTGCCAAATATTCATGTGAATACCTACTTGAGTAGGAGGGGCAAAGATCCAGGTCAATAGATAGTTCAAGTGTAAAGCCTTACCAGCTAAGCACTACAATTTAGGGATGGCTGTGAATGCAGCCCAACACAAAATCATAAATTTACTTAAAACATTATGAGATTTTTTTGTGTGTGATTACGTGTCACAATGTTTTTAATGTTTGGCCCAAGACAACTCTTCTTTTTCCAGTGTGGCCCAGAGATGCCAAAAGATTGGACACTCCTGGACTACATGGAACAATCCTATACAGGCAGACTTATTTACTCAAGACAGGGAGGAAATTCCACAGAAACTATTGAAATGTGATGGAGGAGAAAGAGAGAAGGAGAGACTCTCTTGTAAAGGGCTGAGTACCAGCTGAAGGATTCTGAGATAGAGTGGAATATTTCTGGAATGTTTGCTATCTCTGAGGAGAGAGTAGGAGCAGTGATTAATAGGAGGTTGAACGCTACAATAAAACAAGAGTAGTTTAGCAATTGAGTATCTCCAGTAATAAAATAAAAATAGCAAAGTGAAAAGAAAGCTGTAATGTCTCAGAGAGAAAGTCATTATGGCATTTTACGGTTGCTGCAAGATTATGTGGTAGGCAGTATGTGGTAGGCAGTTAGACAGACATGAGCAGAGCAAGGACGATGAGCCAGGTACAAAAGGTCGCCATGGCAAAAGCTATCTAACAACAGGCAAAACTGGGAAAACAAGGACCTTGCCCACAGGGTAACCTCTCATCCCCCAGAACATCACTTGTCATTCAGTTTACACCCCTCTTCCTTTCATATCACCAGTCATGTGGTTTGGACCCTTTCCTGACCTTTCCTTCCTTGGCATGCTACTAGTCATGCAGCTTAGACTCCCTTAGAGGGGGAACCAACAAGGGGCCTGGAGAATAGCCCTTAAGCATTAAGCCCCCAGGACAATGAGGCTGTATCAAATACATCTAGGCCTCAGATGTGTTTCAGCTCCAGACCCAGAAAAGCAAAAAAACAAAAACAAAACAAAACAAAACAAAAAAACAGACAAGCAACACCATGGCTGACATATTGACTGATGACCATTGACATGGCATGGACCAATCAGAAGAGACCATGACCTTGAAAGGACACACGTGGAAACCTTATAAATGTTCTATGAGGACCCTCCCTAAGACCTCCAGATGAATATCCTCAAGACAGAGGACCCTTGGCTCACTCTATGGAGCACCCTTGAGCCTTTCCCTTTATCCTCCCGCCATGTTTTCCTTGACTCTTTCTCCTAAGCCCCAAGGACCCCCCTTTTTTTGCCTCTGTAACTTGTTTCCAGAGCCCATTTCTTCTACAGTTCACTACTTCTATCTCTGGGAATTTCTAAATAAACTTTCTCTTATAGTAGAATCTTAGCTCTGAATTCTTTCTTAGCCAGAACTCAAGTACCAAGGTTGCTGAACCAAGGTCAGGTCTAACACCACCAGTCTAACTAACACCTGGTGCCTTCTCCCTTCCAATGTTTCCTAAGTTTGCAGCTGGCTTTATCTGTCTCTGCTCTCCCAGCCTGATTAATGACAGGCTAGTTTTTCCTCTTTGGAGTCCAACCTGATTTTCCCTTTTCACAAAAGCAAATATTCTCATGTCTGGAAAAATAAAAATTACATTTCATGGAACAAAGGGAAAACTGAAGCTCATCTCAAGATGAATATGTATCTACTGACTTATATCGATAGATTATATATAAATTATATATATGATACATAGCCTCCTTTCTCTCCCTTTTCCTAAAAATCAGCAGGTTTGGGGAAGGAAACGGGAATCTGGAGACAGTGAGCCTTTCTTGGAGCTCAGCCCAGGCTGGCTAACAGCCTGGCTCCTACATTTGCTCCCAACATCCACCACACATTTAAACCGGTGGAAATCTGGGAGCCCAGAAAGGCCAGAGTGCAAAGACCAGGGCTGGACTCTGACCTCGAGTTCAAGGAACTTACCTTGGGAGGAAGTCCTGCTTAAGCTATGGTTCTGCGATCTGCGTTGATCTCAGGACTGCATCTTTTTGAAGGCGGCCTTCACTCTGGGGTTCATACATTTACCACAGAGCCATTCTGGGCCACTAGAGCTGTGGGGTCCTGAAGCGGAAGGGCAGAGGACGCATCAGGACTCCCAGGGCCCAGTTACCGTCACAAACTCCACAATAACTGCAACACGGTTCACAAATATGCCAAGGCCCGCTGCCCGCGCGCCACCCCTGAGCCCATTTCCTTAACGTCCACGACCAACTCACCTCTCCAGAAGACACCAGCAAGGAAGCCCTTAGACAACTACGAGCAAGAGGCCTGTGGGAAATGTAGTCTCTGGTAGAGAGGGCATGGTCTCCGCCACCAAAGGGCTGCCGGGAGTATGCAAAGGCGGGGCCAAGCGCCAGCACTTGAGGATGGGGTGGTAGGGGAGGGGCTTGAAGGCTGTCCAGGAGGGAGCTCGGTACCGTCAGCGAACTCAGGATTGTGTTTGTCTCAGAAGAAAGCCCTACCAAGGTTGAGAAAGTAGTCTTGGCTCTAGCAGGAAGTTAACACATAATTTGTATTAGGCACACAGACGTTACACCTTAATCCAAAATTAGCCCTAAATATATAACACAAAAATACAAAACTTCTAGAGAAAATCTGTGTGAGTTGGGGTTTGTGAATGAGTTTTTAGATACAATACCAAAAGAACGGTCTGTGTAAAAAAATGTTAAACTTCACTAAAATTTAAAAACTTTCCCCGTGTGAAAAACACGGTTAAGAGAATGAAAAGAAAAACCATTGACTAGAAGAAAATATTTGCAAATACATAGTTATATAATTTGAATCCAGACTATGTAAAGAACTCTTAAAACTCAACAATAAGAAGATAAACCATTTGAAAAATGCGTTAAAGCTTTGAGCACACATCTTACCATAGAAGACATACAGATGACAAATCACTGTGTAAAAATATGCTCAACATCATTTTTCATTAGGAAACTGCAAATTAAAATGACAGTGAGATATTACTATCTTTGTTTGGGCTGCTATAAAAAATTATCATGAACTGGGTAGTGTAAACAACATTTATTTCTAACAGTTCTGGAGGCTTCCCAATAGTTCAAGATCAAGATACTGACATTCAGCATCTGGCGAGCGCTTGCTTCCTGGTTTTCACGTGGTCATCTTTCATGTTCACTGGCAAGAGCAAAGGGAGTGGAAGCACACTCTCCTGTTTCTCTTTATAAACGCACTAATTCCATTCATGACAACTACTAATAAGTTGTTGTGTGTTAAAGCAACCAAAAAAATCTTTTTATAGTGACTGAATTGGGAAATCTAAAAGATTGATGATGCCCTAGGCATCAGTCTAAAATGACTGAAGTAACTCTGAGGACCTAATTACTTTCCAAAGGCCCCACCTCCTAATAACATTACACTGGAGGTTAAGCTTTTAACATAGGAATTTTGTGGGAAAATAAACATTCAATTCCTAACAATCCAGCTATAAGAATGGCTAAATTTTAAAAAATATATAACTCCAACTGCTGCTAAGTATACAGAGCATCAGGAGTGATTTCTTATTCATTTCTGATGGTAATGCAAAACAAAATGGTAGAGCTACTTTGGAAGATAGTTTACCAATTTCTTGTAGAGCTATTAAATAGCAAGTCTTTGATCAAGCAATTAAATGGCAATTCTCAAAGAACTCTTAAAGAATTAATATGTGCAAATGAATATTGCTAAGTTAAAAAAGGTAGTATGAAAAGTCTGTATGATCCCATTTATATAAAATTCTGAAAAAAACAAACTATAGAGAAGTAAAACAGTTTACTGATTGCCAAAGGTTTAAGGATTTTGGAGAGTTGAATATGCTGAAGCACGGGGGAATTTTTTAGAATGGGGAAACTATTCTGTACTATGATAGTGGATACATGACAATATGCATTTGTCCAAATCCATAGAACATCACAGCACAAATAGTGGATCTTAATGCATGTACACTTTTTAAAAAATCAATTAGGAGATTGATCCAAGAAATTCCAGGATGAAATTCAGATAGTGGCAAAAGAATATAACTATTAAAGACATATGATAAATGTCACTGAAGAGCATGGGAGGTAAGGAGAAGCTGACAAATGTATATCAATGCTATACTTTAATTAATAAAATTGTTTTTCATCAGTGTATGGGTAAACAATTCTGAAGCCACTGTACATGTATATGGGTATGAACAAACAAATAAATGGATGACAGTAGAAACAAGGTTTCTCTGTCTTGGAGTGGGAGGTTCCAGAACAGTAAGGGGGAAAGGCTAGAACGAACTGTGTGTTACTAAATTCGAATCAGAGAAATCACAGAACTCATTTTTAGCTTAATATAGTACATACACTTATAAATAATTACAGATATGTATATGTACTTGAGTTAGTATACACAAATATAAGTTCTAGCTCTGTTTGCTGAGAGGGCCTATAAGTAATGAAATCCCAGAAAACATGAGCAATTTCTGAGCCCAGATCTTAGTATCTAATAACATTCTACAGTGAACCACGGCTCCCTGGAAAAATGGCTGAGTCTAGGGCTGGCCAGGGAATATATAAGACTGGAATATGTGTTGTACCAGAAAGTAAGGAAGTACTCAAAAAATAAAATGATGGAAGTATGCCAAAGGGACACAGGAGCCAACTGACAGAGTTCACAATAGACAAAACTAGAGTATGAGCAGTAGATGAATAGATACATGATAGATAGGTAGATAAAACAGTATTGAATTATAATCTGAAACACTTCCAGCCAAGATGGAGGCATTGGTAGACTCGATTCAACTCCTCACACAACCATGAGAAAGATAATAACCAATCTAAAAACAACAACCAGAACTATCAGAAAATCGAACTGTATGGCAATCCAACAACCAAGGTTTTATAGAACATTTATCCAGACAGGTAGGTGGGGTGCATAGTACATTGTGTGGCACGGCAAGGCAGTGGTGGCAAGGCAACTGTGGTGGTGGCCCGATGAACAGATGGTCCCACATTAATGTGTAATGGATGAAAACTGGGAGGGACAACTGAGGAGCAGTTGATCCCAGCCCCAAGCCAGACTGTGCAGCCAAGGATTCCAGCAATGGGAGAATAAAGCCTCATAACTTCTGGCTGTAAACCAGTGGGGACTGGCACAGCAGAAGAAACTACCAGTCTTTCAGGGGAGTCCATGTAAAGGGCCCACAGGGACCTAGAATGTCTGCAAACCCATCCACTTTAGGAATCAGCACCAGAGCAGCAACTTGAAGGCACTCTAGGAATCAGTGCCAGATGTTTATGGGAAGCGGGGGAAGAGACTGGAAATGGGGCAAGAATCAAGGCAGGTTCACTGTTCTCTCTCTGACCCCTCCCCACATACAGTGCCACAAAGTGGCAAAGTGGGCTGCCCTGCCCAGGTGAATACCTAAGGCAGGTATTCACCTGCCTTACAACATACCAGGTGCACCAAGCATGGGAAGCAAAGCAGCTCTACCTAATATGCAGAAACACAGGGAAGTTGCCAAAATGAAGAAACAGAGAGATAAGGCCCAAATGAAGGAATGGATCAAAACTCCACAAAAAGAACTAAGCAACGCAGAGATAGCCAACCTATCAGATGCATAGTTCAAGGCACTGGTGATCAGGATGCTCATAGAAATGATTCAGGAAAGACACAAAACCAAGGAAGAAGCGAAGGCTATACAAAGAGAAATAGAGAAAAATAAACAGTAAACAGAAGGAAGCTGGCATTCAAATCAACAATTGGGAGCAGAAGGAAGAAAGAAACATTCAACCAGAACAAACAAACAAGAATTCAAAAAAATGAGGAGTCCTGGCTGCTGTAGCTCAGTGGATTGAGCGCGGGCCTGCGAACCAGAGGATCACGGTTCGATTCCCAGTCAGGGCACATGCCTGGGTTGCAGGCCAGTTCCCGACAGGGGACACACAGGAGGCAACCATACATTGATGTTTCTCTCCCTCTCTCCTACCCTTCCCCTCTAAAGATAAATAAATAAAAATTTAAAAAAAATGAGGAAAGGCTTAGGAACCTATGGGACAATTTTGAACATTCCAACATCCCAATCATAGGGGTGCCAGAAGGAGAAGAGGAAGAGCAAGAAATTGAAAATTTATTTCAACACATAATGAAGGAGAACTTCCCCATTCTGGCAAAGGAAATAGACTTCCAGGAAGTCCAGGACTTCAGAGGGTCCCAAACAAGTTGGACCCAAAGAAGCACACACCAAGGCACATCCTAATTACATTACCCAAGATTAAAAATAAGGAGAAGATCTTAAAAGCAGCAAGAGAAAAATGAGACAGTTAGCTGCAAAGGAGTGCCCACTAGACTATCAGCCGATTTCTCAAACAAACAAATGAACACCCCCCCGCCCCCCCCCCAAAAAAAAAACCTTGCAGGCAAGAAGAGGCTAGAAAGAAGTGTTCCAAGTCATGAAAGGCAAGGACCTAAATCAAAGATTACTCTATCCAGCAAAGCTATCATTTAGAATGGAAGGGCAGATAAAGTGCTTCCCAGATAAGGTCAAGTTAAAGGATTCCATCATCACCCAACCCTTATTATATAAAATGTTGAAGGGGGACTTCCGGCCAAGATGGAGGCATAGGTGGACACACTGTGCCTCCTCTCACAACCAAAATTAAGGACAACAAATATTTAGAAACAAGAAAACAACCAGAGCTAATAGAAAATTGAACCGTACGGAAGTCCAACAACCATTCATCCAGACTGGTAAGAGGGGCGGAGTCGCAGCAGGAAAAAGTGGAGGTGTGAACCCAGGAACATAGGCGGCAGTGGCTGGCGGTTCCCAAGCGTGCAGGCAGCTGGCAGGCCCACAGACTGCGGCTGGCGGACCCCAGGCACAGGGTGGCAACTGTGCAGACCCAGTGAGGCCGCTCAAGGTGACTGGCTGACCAGGTGGTCCCACATTAGCACATGCAGATAATCCAGGCGAAGGGGAAGCGGCAGAAGGGACAGAAATCCAGGAGAGAGCCGAGCAGGCACGATTGTTCCCTCTCAGACCCCGCCCCCACATACAGCGTCACAATTCAGCGACTGGGCTGACCCGCACAGGGGAACACCTAAGGCTCCACCCATCACTATGTAACAGCCGCAACCAGACAAAAAAACAGCAGCAACAAAAACAAAAAACCCCACCAAAAATGGCTCAAACAGGAGAACAAATGAAAGCTCCAGAGCCAATTCCTCTAAGCAAGGAGGAGATAGCCAATCTATCAGATGTGCAGTTCAAAGCCCTGGTGATCAGGATGCTCACAGATTTGGTTAATTTTGCTCACAAATTAGATGAAAAAATGCAGACTACAATATGTGAAATGAAGGAAGACGCATGGGGAACCAATAGAGATGGGAGGAAAACTGGGACTCAAATCAATGGAGTGGACCAGAAGGAAGGAAAAAACAACCAAATAGAAAACAAGGAAGAAACAAGAATTCAAAAAAATGAGGAGAGACTTAGGAACCTCCGGGACATCTTTACACGTCCCAACATCCGAATTATAGGGGTACCAGAAGGGGAAGAGGAAGAGCAACAAGTGGAAAACTTATTTGAACAAATAATAGAGGAGAACTTCCCCAATCTAGCAAAGGCAATAGACCACTAATAAGTCCAGGAAGCTCAGAGAGTCCCAAAGCAGTTGGACCCAAGGAGAAACCCACCAAGGCACATCATAATTATAGTACCCAAGATTAAAATGAAGGAGAGAATTCTAGAAGCAGCAAGGGATAAGGGGACAGTCACCTACAAAGGAGTTCCCATCAGACTGTCAGCTGATTTCTCAAAAGAGACCTTCCAGGCAAGAAGGGGCTGGAAAGAAGTATTTGAAGTCTCGAAAGGCAGGGACCTACATCCAAAATTGCTCTATCCAGCAAAGCTGTGATTTAGAATGGAGGGGAAGATAAAGTGCTTCTCAGATAAGGACAAGTTCAAGGAGTTCATCAGCACCAAGCCCTTATTATATGAAATGTTAAAGGGACTTATCTAAGAAAAAGAAGATAAAAAATATGACAGTGAAAAGACAGCAAACTCACAGCTATTAACAACCGCACCTGAAACAAAAGCAAACAACTAGAACAGGAACAGAACCACAGAAATGGAGATCACATGGAGGATTAGCAACAGGGTAGTGGGAGGAGGAGAGAGGGGGAAAAGGTACAGAGAATAAGTAGCATAGACGGTGGGTAGAAAATAGACAGGGGGAGGGCAAGAATAGTGTGGGAAATGTAGAAGCTAAAGAAATTATGACACATGGACATGAACTAAAGGGGGGGAATGTGGGTGGGAGGGGATGTGTAGGGTGGAGGGGAATGATGGGGGAGAAATGGGACAACTGCAATAGCATAATCAATAAAATATATTAAATTTAAAAAATGTTGAAGGGACTTATCTAAGAAAAAGAAGATTAAATATATGAACAGTAAAATGACGACAAACTCACAACTATAAACCACTGAACCTAAAAAATCAAAAAACAAAAAAGAAAAACAACCCTAAGCAAACGACTAGAACAGGAACAGAATCACAGAAATGGAAATCACATAGAGAGTTACCAGTGGGGAGGGGAAAGTATGGGGAGAAAGGTACAAGGAATAAGAAGCATAAATGTTAGGTACAAAACAGACAGGGGCGAGGTTAAGAATAGTATGGGAAATGAAGAAGCCAAAGAACTTATATATACAACCCATGGACATGATCTAAGGGGGTGTTGCTGGTGAGAGGGGGAATGCAGGGCAAAGGGAATAAAAGGGAGAAAAATGGGACAACTGTAATAGCATAATCAACAAAATATATATTTTTTAAAGTAAGCAAGTTTTGCAACACATTCTGTGTCACTGAAATGTGTCACTGAAATGTACCAGTGTTGACTGTTTTTCTAAAAGGAATCTCTGGAGTGGCTCTCATAACTCAAAAACTCTGCAGTGATCTACCTTTAGAAAGTAATCTCACTCCTGTATATAAGAGAAGGTGTGTGTGCTCTGTGTCCATCTCCTCACGGAGCTGTGCAAACAGACATGAGTTAATGGCATATACTTTAATGTGATCGATAATTTTAATCATGTCCGGCGTTAACTTCAGGTGATGTTTTTTTGGCTAGTCAGCATTTCTCTATAGATGACATAGTGCATAGACTCACATTCAGAAGTGACCTCTTTGACCCAAGTAGTGAAACCAGAAAGATGTCCAGTTATGACAGCCACTCCATCTGTGTATATACCAACACAAAATGACCAATTAAGTTCTCCTGATATGTAGTCATTCAAAGACTTGAATAGTTCTGCAGCTGTGGTGTTGGTTGGCAATAAAAGTGCACATAACATATCCTCATGAACATCCTCCTGAAAAGTATATTGCAGAAAAACAAGCATTGTTGCCTTTTTGTCAACACTGGTAGACTCCTCAACCTGGATTGTGTGCCATGGTGGTTCATTAACCCTGTCTAACTATTGTGCCTCAATATGTTCTGCTATTTCATTAATTCGTCTACTTATGGTGCTAGCCCAAAGAGGGACACATGCCACCTTTTTAACAGCAGCTTCTCTTAAAAGTTCACAACAAATGCCCTCTGCAGCAGGCAATATCAACTCTTCACCAATAGTAAATGGCTTCTTAGCTTTAGCAATGTGGTTAGCCACTAAGCATGATGCTCTCAGTGCAGATACATTTGATGAAGTGGTAGCCTTCAATAATTGCTTCTGTTCTTTGTGTTCATACTTTCTTTTGAAACACCCCAAAGGCCTGTCTTTTAATGCAGCGTGTTTGGTTCCCATGTGGCAAAGCAGTTTTGAAGGTTTCATGGCTTTGTTGGATAGCCAGTCACCACATTATACAAAGTGGGCTTGGAGAATGTGAATCACCTATTGCAATAAACATATATTTTAAGCAGGACTTTTGGTATTTTCTTTTAAATGCACTTTCTTTTTGTTGGCAGTCTTAGAGTCTTCTGCTCTCTCATCATTGCATCTTTCCCCTTTTTTCAAAGAAGCTTTCCAATGATGTTTGTCTCTTGGCACTTGGGATAGCATGTGGGCTTATCAAAACTGTGAGAGAGACAAGTGCATAGTGTGGGAAGGAGATGTGGACAGAAGTGGTAAATAAAATAATGGGCAGGCCATACATGGACTAAAAGAAGTGTTGGTTTCTGACTTAAAGCCACTAGATAGCTGTACAGCTGAAGTATATCAACTCACTTGCTCTTATAAAGCCTACCAACAGATGTAGCTTAATTGCCACTCAGTCACTGATAGGGTTTTGATATGAGTCAGCAAGCAATTTATTTATTATGTTCCTTGTGCAGTCAAACCACTCTGCTAATGATAATCTGTATTTGCAGCTGAACTGGAGCACTAGCATCACGACCTCAGCTCCACCTCAGATCATCACACATTAGATACTCACAAGAAATGTGCAATCTGGATCCTTCACATACACAGGTCACAATAGGGTTCAGGCTTCAATGAGAATCTAATACTAGCACTGATCTAACAAAAGGCAGAGCTCAGGTGGTAATCAAGTGATGGGGAGCAGCAGGAAAAACAGATGAAGCGTCACTGAAAGCTGGAGTGGTTCAAGCCTGGGGGGTTGAGGACCCCTGTGCAAACCCAATAATTGTATCTGTTTTTCTGCAGCTATGTGCAGTTTTTTAAATTAATTATTATATTATTGTTGTTCAATTACAGTGATTCCACTGTTTTTCCCATTGCACTCCATGCCCCACCTATCCCCTCTGCTCCCACAGTCAATGCTCACCCCACTGTCCATGCCCAAGAGTCCTCCATTAATGTTCCACGACTTGTTCCTTCCTTCTCTTTATCCATTATGCCCCTCTACCTGCCACTCTGGTCATTATCAGTTTGTTCTTTATTTCCCTACCTCTGGTTATACTTCGCTTGCTTGTTTGTTTGTTTTGTTGACTATGTCCCACTTATAGCTGAGATCCTATGGCATCTGTCTTTCACTTCCTGGCTTATTACACTTAGCATAATAATCCCCAGTTCCATCCATGCTGTTGCAAAGGGTAGGAGCTCCCTTCTTTTTCCACTATATAGTATTCTATTGCGTAAATGTACCACAGTATGTTGATCCACTAATTTACTGATGTACACTGAGGCTGTTTCCAGCACTTGGCTAATGTAAATTGTACTGCTATGAACACTAGGGTGCATATGTTCTTCTGAACTGGTGTTTCAGAATTCTTAGGGTATAATCCTATCAGTGGAACTGCGAGATAAAAAGGTAGTTCCAGTTTCAGATTTCTGAGAAAATTACATATGCCTTCCAAAGTGGCTTCACCAGTCTGCATTCTCACCAACAGTGTATTAAGGTTCCCCTTTTTCCACAACCTCACCAGCATTTGTCCTTTGTTGATTTGTTTATGATGGCCATTCTGACTCGTGTGAAGTGGTATTTAAGTACGGTTTTAATTTGCATCTCTCTGATGGCTACTGATGCTGAGTAGCCTGTCAGATGTCTTTGAGTCCTCTGTATATCCTCCTTGGAGAAGTGTCTGTTCAGGTCCTTTGCCCATTTTTTAATTGGGTTGTTTGTCTTCCTGGAGTGGACACATGTAGTTCTTTATATATTTTGGAGATCAAACGATTCTCCAAAGTATCATTTGCAAATATATTTTCCCATACAGTTGGTTCCCTTCTTATTTTGCTAATGTTTTCTTTTTCTTTTTTTTTTTGCTGATGTTTTCTTTAGTGTGCAGAAGCTTTCTATTTTAATGAGGTCCCAATTGTTTATTCTTTCCTTTATGTTCCTTGCTCTAGGACACATATCAGTGAAACTATTGCTGTGTGGACTATCTGAGATTTTCCTGCCTATGTTTTCCTCTATTACTTTTCTGGTGTCACAACTTATCTTTTTTTTAAAATATATTTTATTGATTGTGCTATTACAGTTGTCCTATTCCTCCCCCATCATTCCCCTCCACCCTACACACCCTCTCCCACCCACATTCCCCCCTTTTAGTTCATGTCCATGTGTCATAAGTTCTTTAGCTTCTACATTTCCCATACTATTCTTGCCCTCCCCCTGTCCATTTTCTACCCACTATCTATGCTACTCATTCTCTGTACCTTTTCCCCCTCTCTCCTCCTCCCACACCCCTATTGCTAACCCTCCATATGATCTCCATTTCTGTGTTTCTGTTCCTGTTCTAGCTGTTTGCTTAGTTTGCTTTTGTTTTAGGTGTGGTTCTTAATAGCTGTGAGTTTGCTGTCTTTTCACTGTCATATTTTTTATCTTCTTTTTCTTAGATAAGTCCCTTTAACATTTCATAGAATAAGGGCTTGGTGATGATGAACTCCTTGAACTTGACCTTATCTGAGAAGCACTTTATCTTCCCTTCCATTCTAAATGACAGCTTTGCTGGATAGAGCAATTTTGGATGTAGGTCCCTGCTTTTCAAGATTTCAAATATTTCTTTCCAGCCCCTTCTTGCCTATAAGGTCTCTTTTGAGAAATCAGCTGACAATCTGATGGGAACTCCCTTGTAGGTGACTGTCCCCTTATCCGTTGCTGCTTCTAGAATTCTCTGCTTCATTTTAATCTTGGCTAATGGAATTATGATGTGCCTTGGTGTGTTCCTCCTTGGGTCCAACTTCTTTGGGACTCTCTGAGCTTCCTGGACATCCTGGTAGTCTATTTCCTTTGCCAGATTGGGGAAGTTCTCCTTGATTATTTGTTCAAATAAGTTTTCCTCTTGTTGCTCTTCTTCTTCCCCTTCTGGGACCCCTATGATTCGGATGTTGGGACGTTTAACGATGTCCCGGAGGTTCCTAAGCCTCTCCTCATTTTTTTGAATTCTTGTTTCTTCCTCGTTTTCTGTTTGGTTGTTAGTTTCTTCCTTCTGGTCCACTCCATTGATTTGAGTCCCAGTTTTCCTTTTATCTCTATCAGTTCCCCATGCATCTTCCTTCATATCACGTATTGTAGCCTGCATTTTTTCATCTAGTTTGTGAGCAAAATCAACCAATTCTGTGAGCATTTTGATGACCAGTGCTTTGAACTGTGCATCTGATAGGTTGGCTATCTCTTCACTGCTTAGAGGAATTGGCTCGGGGGCTTTTATTTGTTTTCCGGTTTGAGCCATTTTCGGTGGTTTTTTTTTTTGTTTTGTTTTGTTTTGGTTTTAGTCTGGTCGCAGCTATTACCTATCAGGGGTGGAGCCTTAGGTGTTCCTCAGGGCGGGACAGCCCAGTCACCTGGTTGTGACGCTATAGGTGGGGGCGGGGTATGAGAGGGAACAATGGTGCCTGTTCCGCTCTCTCCTGGACTCCGGCCCTTTCTGCCGCTTCTCCTTCACCTGGATCATCTGCACACTCGTGCGTGCTGTTACGTAGTGAGGAGTGGAGCCTCTGGCGCTCCCCAGTGTGGGGCAGCCCAGTCGCTGGGTTGTGATGCTGTATGTGGGGGCGAGGTCTGAGAGGGAACAATGGCGCCTGCTCCGCTCTGTCCTGGATTCAGTCCCTTCCGCTACTTCCCCTCTGCCTGGACCGTCTGCGCGCGCGAATGTGGGACCACCTGGTCAGCCAGCCGCCTTGTGCGGCCTCACTGGGTCTGCACAGTTGCCCCCTTGTGCTCAGGGGTCCACCAGCTGCTGCCTGTGGGCCCGGGGACTGCCAGCCGCCGCCTGTGCACCTGGGATGTGCAAGCCGCTGCTGCTTGCGTTCCAGGTCCGCACCTCCACTTTCTCCTGCCGCGACTCTGCCCCCTTACCGGTCTGGATGAATGGTTGTTGGACTTCCGTACAGTTCAATTTTCTATGAGTTCTGGTTGTTTTCTTGTTTCTAAATATTTGTTGTCCTTAATTTTGGTTGTTAGAGGAGGCACAGTGTGTCTGCCTATGCCTCCATCTTGGCTGGAAGTCCGAATCATCTTTAAATCTTTTATCCATTTGAGTTTATTTTGTGTCTGGTGTAAGCTGGTGGTCAGGTTCCTTCCTTCCTTCCTTCCTTCCTCCCTTCCTCCCTTCCTTCCTTCCTTCCTTCTTCTTCTTTTTTTTTTTTTGCATGTAGCTGTCCAGATGTCCCAACACCATTTATTGAAGAGGTTATTTTTACTCCATTTTATGCTTCTTCCCCCTTTGTCAAATATTAATTCACCATAGAGATTTGGGTTTATTACTGGGCTCTCTATTCTTCCATTGATTTAAATGTCTGTTCTTATGGCAGTACCAGACTATTTTGATTACCATGGCCTTGTAATATAGTTTGATTTCAGGTATTGTGATCCCTACTACTTTGTTCTTTCTCAAATTTCCTGTGACTGTTCAGGTTCATTTATGGTTCCATATAAATTTTAAAAATGTTTGTTCTATACCCATGAAACATGTCAATGGTATTTTAACAGGGAATGCATTGAATCTATACATTGCTTTGGGTAGTATGGGTGTTTTGATGATGTTCATTCTTCCAATTCATGAATACAGTATAGCTTCAATTTATTTGTGTCTTCCTTAATTTCTTCCTTCAATGTTGTGTAGTTTTCTGAGTACAGGTCTTGTACCTTCTTGGTAATGTTTATTCCTAGGTACTTAATTCTTCTTGGTGCTATAGAAAATGGGATATTTTACTTGATTTCTGTTTCTGATATTTCACTGTTGGTGTACAAAAATTCCTTTGATATCTGAATGTTGACTTTGTATCCCACTGCTTTGCAAATTCACTTATTATGTGGAGTAGTTTTGTGGTGGAGTCTACAGGGTTTTCTATGTACGCTATCATATCCCCTGCAAACAGCGACAGTTTTATTTCCTCCTTTCTAATGTGGATGGCTTTTATTTCTTTTTCCTGTCCGACTGCTCTGGCTAGAACTTCCAATACTATGTTGAATAGGAGTGGTGAAAGTGGATATCCTTGTCTTGTTCCTGATATTTGTGGGAAAGTTTTAAGTTTTTCCCATTGAGCATGATGTTGGTTGTAGGTTTCTGTTTTATTGTTTTGAGGTATTGTTTTTGTCCTTTATTGTTTTGAGATATGCTCCCTCTATTCCAACTTTGCTGAGTGTTTTTATCATAAATGGTGCAGTACCTTATAAAATGCTTTTTCCACAACTATTGATATGATCATGGTATATTTGTCTTTCCTTTTGTTTATGTAATATACTACATTTACTGATTTGTGAATATTGTAGCACTCTTGCATCACTGGGATGAATCCCACTTGATCATGGTATGTGATATTTTTAATGTATTGCTGGATGTGGGTTGCCAATATTTTCTTGAGGATTTTAGTATCTATGTTCATCAGTGCTATTGGTCTTCAGTTCTTTTTCTATGTTGTGTCTTTATCTGGTTTTGGAATTAGGACGATGCTGGCTTCATGAAGAGATTGGGAATCTTCCTCATTCTTGGATTTTCTGCAATAGTCCGAGAAAGATATGGGTTAGCTCTTCCTTAATGTTTTGTAAAATTCTCCAGTGAAACCACCTAGTCAAGGCTGTTCTGTGCCCAGGTTTGTTTTTTTTTTTTTTTTTTTTTTTTTTACTCCTTTGATTTCTCCAGCTGTTATCAGTCCATACAGGCTTTCTGCCTCTTCTTCATTCAGTTTTGGAATATTATATTTTTCTAGGAATTGTTCCATTTCATCCAGGTTTTCAAATTTCTTGGCATATAGTTGTTTATAGTAATTTCTTACAATTCTTTGTATTTCTGGGTATCAGCTGTAATCTCTCCTCTTTCGTTTCTGATTTTACATACTTGGGTCCTCTTTTTTCTTTATGAGTCTGGTTAAAAACTTGTTGATTTTACCTTTTCATAACAGCAGCTCCTGGATTTACTTATCCTTTGAATTGTTGTTTTTGTCTCAATGTTATTTAATTCTGCTCTGATTTTGGTTATTTCCTCCACTCTACTTGCTCTGGGCTTTGTTGTTCCTCCAGTTCTTGTAGGTGTGGGGTTAGGTTGTTTATTTCAAAAGTTTCTCTTTTTTAAGTAGGACTGTATCACTATGAACTTTCCTGTCAGGACTCTCTTTTCTGTGTCCCATCAGTTTTTGGCTCTTATGTGTTCATTTTCATTAGCAAATATTTTTATTTCTTACTTGATCTCATTATTAACCCTATCATTGTTTAATAGCATGCTATTCAATCTCCATGAATTTGAGTGTTCTCAGTTTTTTCCTTGAGTTTGGCTTCTAGTTTCAGGCCCTTGTGATCTGAGAATAAATGCTTGATATGATTTCAATTTTCTTGAATTTGTGAAGGATGTTTTCTGCCCTATCATATGGTCTATCTTTGAAACTGTTCTAAGTGCATTTGAAAAGAATGTGTATTTTGCTTCTTTGGGATGGAAAGTTCTATAATTATGAGTTAAGTCCATTTGATCTAGGGCATTGTTCAATGCCACAATATCCTTGTTGATATTTTGTTTAGAAGATCTATCTATTGTTGACAGTGAGGTGTTAAAATCTCCTACTGTAAGGGTGTTGCTGTCTACGTCTTTGTGGAAGTCCTCCAAGATTTTCCTTATATATCTTGGTGCTCCTGTGTTGGGTGCTTATATGTTTACAATGTTTATGTCTTCTTGATGAATTCTTCCCTTGAGTATTATGAAACATCTTTCTATGTCTCTTTTCATGGCCTTTGTTTTGAAGTCTATTTTGTCTGATATAAATATTGCTACCTGAGCTTTTTCTTCCTGTCTATTTGCTTGGAATATATTTTTCCAACCCTTCAGTTTCAGTCTGTGTAGGCCTTTTTTTTCTCAGGTGGGTCTCTTGTAGGCAACATATGTGTGGGTCATGATTTCTTATCCATTCAGCTTCCCTATATCCTTTGATTGGAGCATTTAATCCATTAATATTTAAGGTGATTATTGATAGGTACTTGTTCATTTTTCATCCTTTGTACCTTTGTTCCCCTCTCTCTAGCTCTTTTTATTCCTCTTCTTAAAGCAGTCCCTTTAGCCTATCTTGCAGTGGTGGTTTGGTGAAGATGTATTCTTTCAGCCTTCTTTTGTCGGAGAAACTCCTTATTTCACTTCCCATTTTAACTGAGAGCCTTGCTGGGTAGTCTTGATTGCAGGGCTTTGCTTTTCATTACTTGGAATATTTCATGCAATTCCCTTCTGGCTTGTAATATTTCTGTTGAGAAATCAGCTCCTACCCTTATTGGAGCTCCCTTGTATGTTACTTCTTGTTTCTCCTCTGTTGCTTTTAACATTCTTTTAAACTTGGCATTATAATTACGATATGCCTTGGAGTAGGCCTCTTTGGATTCATCTTGATTGGGATTCTCTGTGCTTCCTGAACTAGTATGATTTTTTCCCTCTTCAGGTTCAGGAAGTTTTTTCTCATTATTTTTTTCAAAGAGTGTTCCTATCCCTTACTCCTTCATTTCTCTTTCTGGTATTCTTATGATTTGAATGCTGTTGTGTTTCATGTTGTCTTGCAGTTCCCTTAAGCTATCTTCATATTATTTTAGTCTTTTTTATGCTAGTGCTCTACCTGGGTATTTTTTTCTACCCTGTCTTCCAGCTCACTAATGTGGCCCTCTGCTTTGTCCAGCCTGATTGTATTTCCTTCTAGTGTGTTTTTCACTTCAGAAATTGTATTCTTCATTTCTTCCTGATTTGTTTATAGTTTTTGTTTTCTTTTTCATACTGCTGTAGTTCTCACTCAGTTCCTTGAACTTATTAGTGAGTTCCTTGAGCACCCTTATAAACATTACTTTGAATTCTATATTTGATAGTTTGCTTGTCTCCATTTCACTTAGCTCTCTTAGTGGGGAGTCTTCCATTCCTTTTGGTTGCAGGTTTTTTCTTTGTCTCCCCATTTTAGGTGACTCTTTTTGTTTGTTTCCATGATTCTCAATACTCTGCTTTGCCAGCTACCTTTGTAGGGTGAACGTCTGTGGTAAGAGGTCTGTGGAACTCAGTGGTGCAGTCTATTTGTTCTGCTGGTCTGGATGCTCTAGGGTTGCCCTTTCCCCCATTTTGTGTGGGCTCTCTTGTTATATTTGGGCTTTATCTGTTGGTGGCTCCTTTTTTAGTGGGTGCTCCCCTCTAACCAGTTTACTGGTATTCACAACTCCCACCTTGTCTTGTATGTGATCAGGGGCAGGACAAAGGCATAATTAAGTAAGATAGTGGGAGAGTATTCTATAGGATTTAAAATACTAGCAATGGAGAACAGATAGGAGATCCTTTGCAGCAATAACTGTGATATTTCACCCGACTAGACACTTTTTGTAGAAGGTTAAAAAGAGATGACTCTTGTTAGAAGGGGAAAAAATGGGAACTGACCTTAGAAAGCAGAGTGTTTATGTGAGGTTAGATGGTGAAATATAGTGAGAGTTATAGATGGAAATTTGGCATAGTGTGTGAGTGAATAAAGTTAGCCACAACAGTGATAAAGCTCAGGAAGACAGTGAAACAGATTAAGACCAAAGAAGGGTGCTGTGTTGGATCTGGAATAACAATAATATAAGAAATATATAATCTGCCCTGGCTGGTGTAGCTCAGTGGATTGAGCGCGGGCCTGCGAACCAGAGGATCGCGGTTTGATTCCCAGTCAGGGCACATGCCTGGGTTGCAGGCCAATTCCCGGCAGGGGACACACGAGAGGCAACCATACATTGATGTTTCTCCCTCTCCCTCTCTCCTACCCTTCCCCTCTAAAGATAAATAAATAAAAATCTTAAAAAAAAAAAAACTGTTTAAAAAAAAAAAGAAATATATAATCTGAATTAAAAGACTGAAAAGTAAAAGAGCAAGAGTAGTGTGTTATTGGAATATGAGTTAAGTAAAAGAAGAAAAATTAAAATGCAATATGAAGGACAGAATAAAGAAAAGCAATCAAACAATGAAATAAAAAACAAAACAGAACAAAACAAACAGAAAGAATTGAAATAAGAAAATAAAAATAACAAAAAATAAAATACAAGTTCTGAAGGATAGTAAAGTTAAATTTGTCTCAGTTGTTGATGTTAGCCTTTTGACTTCATTCTGGATCTGTCTTTGGTCTTTTCATAGCTCCAGGTCTTGTTGTGTTATATCTGGGGAAAAAAAAAAGGCTAACAACAAGACTTGTCCTGTCTTTAAACTGCCAAGTGGGTGTTGGTGGTCTTCCTGCATGCTGCAGACAGAGGTGGGCTGGGCTCCATTTCTTTTTCCTTTCCTGTGGTATGGTAAGGATGGGGGCTCGGTCTAGGCTACAATATTCACAGGAGCCCCATTTCCATGCCCTCAGTGCACTGTGCGATCTACAGTCTGCTGTACATATGCGCCAGGTCAGCACCTATAGTCCACCTTGTTGTGCAACCCTTTGATTAGTTCATGAGGGGCACTGAGTGGGACCAAATCACACCCCTCGTCCTCCCTCTTTGTTGGCCTGAGCTATTTGCATATGCAAAGTTCCTTCTCAGCAGTTTAGATTCCCTATTAAATCAAGCCTCTCTGGGCCCTACTACCTCTCTTAGTCCCTACTGCCCACCTTTGATCAATCTGTGAGGGGCACTGAGTGGGAGCAAATCACGTGCACCCTCTTCCGTCCTCCCTCTTCACTGGCCTAGGCACTGAGCATGAGAGTTCTTTTCACAGCAGCTGAGAGCCTTTTATTTTTTTTTAAGTGAATTCTCCTTGGCTGTGGCCAGCTGCTCCTAACAAGTGCCTAGCTTTTCACACAGCACCACTCTCTGACAGTCCAGAGACTATCTGGGTCATGGCCAGTCATGGCCTGTCTCTTCTCCCATCTCCCAGTGTTACCTGGCTCCCCAGTTTCTCTGGTACTGTCCCAACTTGCAATCACAGGCCCAGCCAGGGTGTGCTGCTGGTTGTGTGTCTCCTACTGCATCTTTATTCCACCAGAGACTTTAAGCATTAAGGTCTCTCCTGGCACAGGTCTGGAGATTCCTCACTCTGGAAGGGGAGGGAGCTGCCAGGTTACAATCATGGACCTGGCTGTCCTCCAAAACTTCCATGGCAGCTGCAGTCTCCAGCACAGGGCCCGGGGACCTTCCTGTCAGCCTACAAAATCTCCTTACCATTCATTTCAAAACATCCTCTGTAATCTTTGGCTTCCAAACTTCATATCAGCTGGAATTCTGTTGGCTGTTCACTCTGTTCTTCAGGAGATCAGCTATGTGTCCCAGTTGGGTGCACAAGCAAGTGAGTTCAGCTCCCACCTACCATGCCACTATCTTCTTAGAAAATCAGAACAGTTATCCAATAGTTACTTGGGTTATTTTTCCCTTTGACTGTGGGGAAAATGTTTGTTTATGCTTATATACCAATTAAGGGTCTCTGCCTTCCTTGTTATTTTTTTTCCAGTTTAATACATCCAGTATTTTTTAATTATATTTTGATTATGCCATTAGTTTTACCAATTTATCCCTTTTATCCCCCCCTCCACCTTGCACCTGGCAACCCTCCAGCATCCCTCCCCTTAGTTCATGTCCATGGGTTGTACATAAGTTCTTTGAGTTCTGTTTCCTATACCATTTTTGACCTCTCCCTGTGTATTTAATGCCTACCAATTATGCTTCTTCTTCCATGTACATTTTCCCCTCTACTCCTCCACTCCCCCTCCCCACTGAAAACCTTCCATGTGACCTCCATTTCTCTGATTCTGTTCCTGTTCTAGTTCTAGGCTTAGCTTTTGTTTTCATTGTTTTTATTTTTAATTTTTTTAGGTTCATTTGTTGATAGTTGTGAGTTTGTTGTCATTTTACTGTTCATATTTTTTATCTTTCTTTTCTTAGATAAGTCCCTTTAACATTTCGTATAATAATGGCTTGGTGATGAACTCTTTTAACTTGACCTTATCTGGGAAGCACTTTATCAGTTTTCCATTCTGAATGATAGCTTTGCTAGATAATCTTGGATGTAGGTCCTTGCCCTTCACGATTTCACATACTTCTTTCCAGCCCCTTCTTGCCTGCAAGGTTTCTTTTGAGAAATCAACTGATAACCTTATAGGCACTCCTTTGTAGGTAACGCTTTCCTTTCCTCTTGCTGCTTTTAAGATTGTCTCTTTGTCCTTAATTTGGGTAACTTAATGATGATGTGCCTTGATGTGTTCCTCCTTGGGTCCAACTACTTTGGGACTCTGGGCTCCCTGGATTTCCTGAGAGTCCATTTCCTTTGCCAGATTGGGGAAGTTTCCCTTCATTATTTGTTCAAATAATTTTTTGAGTTCTTGCTGTTGTTCTCCTTCTGGCACCCCTATAATTCAGATATTGGAATGTTTCAGGTTGTCCCAAAGAATCCTCAGTCTCTCTTCATTTTTGTGGATTCTTGTTTCTTCATTCTGTTCCAGCTGGATGTTTATTTCTTCCTTCTGTTCCCAATTGTTGATTTGGTTCCCTTGGTTCCCTGAATATTTTGCTTTATTTCATTTTGGGTATCTTTCATTTGTTCTTTCATTTTTTGGCCAAGCTCAATCATTCTGTGAGCATCTTGATTACTAGGGCTTTAAATTCTCCATCAGATAGGTTGGCTATATCCTCCTTTCTTAGCTCTCTTTCTGAGGTTTTGCTCTGTTCTTTCATTTTGGCCCTATTTCTTTGCTCAGGGCCCCTGATAAGCTGTAAGGGGACAGGGCCCTATTCACCCAGGCAGGGCAAACCTCCTTGCTGCACTGCTGCACTGCCTGCGGGAGAGGGTCCAGAGAGGGAACACTGCAGTTCACCTGCTTGTCTACAGTGCACTTTTCAATGAACTCTTATGTGAGACTAGGAGTTACTCCTACCGCACAACCACCATAGTCTACAGCCACCTCTGAGTCTGTTTCCCTTTCAGTAAGCTCCTCCTGCACAGCCAGCCCCACCCACTTGGTTCACCCTGCCCGCTGGGTCCACCACCTCCCGTGGTTTTACTGAGTCAGCCTGTGAGGTCTGCCGCCTTACTGGTCTGGTTGATCTGTTTGACTGTTTCTTTAATTCCGTGGTTGTTGGGCTTCCATGCAGTTTGATTTTCTGACATTTCTGCTTTATTTTATTTATTTTTATATTTAATTTATTTTATGTTTTTACCATATTTTATTATAGGTTCATCTTGAGTAGAAAAGGAATATACTACGTAAACATAGAAAAGGAATATACTATATTTACCAACTCAAGGAAAATGTTTCAGTTTAAATAATCATTACTCTGTTGAGGACATTTTATATTCTTTTCTTCCTGTTTTTCATAAGTGAAATTACTAAAGAGATGATCTGGGTATTAGAAAATAAAAAACTTATATTTTAAATGTCTTTTATTATAAAATTCAAGGACCTAGTTTTCAAATGTAGATTTGTCCTTGAAATAGCTTCATTCTTTTTTTAAATGTATTTTATTGATTATGCTATTACAATTGTCCCATTTCCCCTCTTTATTCCCCTCCGCACTGTGCACCCCCTCCCACCCACATTCCCCCACCTTAGTTCATGTTTATGAGTCATATATATAAGTTTTTTGGCTTCTCCATTTCCTATACTATTCTTAACCTTCTCCTGTCTGTTTCCCACCTACCATTTATGCTATTTATTTTCTGTACCTTTCCCCCTTCTATCCCCCCTCCCACTCCCCCACTGATAACCCTCCATGTGATCTCCATTTTTGTGTTTCTGTTCCTGTTCTAGTTCTTTGCTTAATTTTTGTGTTTTAGTTTCAGTTGTTGATAGTTGTGAGCTTGTTTTCATTTTTCAGTTCATGTTTTTGATCTTCTTCCTAGGTAAGTCCATTTAACATTTCATATAACAAAGGCTTGGTTATGATGAACTCCTTTAACTTGACCTTATCTGGGAAGCATTTTATCTGCCCTTCCATTCTAAATGATAGCTTTGCTGGATAGAGTAATCTTGGAGGTAGGTCCTTGCTTTTCAAGACTTCAAATACTTCTTTCCAGTCCCTTCTTACCTGCAAGGTTTCTTTTGAGAAATCAGCTGACAGTCTTATGGGAACTCCTTTGTAGGTAACTGTCTCCTTTTCACTTGCTGCCTTTAAGATTCTCTCCTCTTTCATCTTGGGTAATGTAATTATGATGTGCCTTGGTGTGTTCCTCCTTGGGTCCAACTTCTTTGGGACTCCCTGAGCTTCCTGGACTTCCTGGAAGTCTATTTCCTTTCCCAGATTGGGGAAGTTCTCCTTCATTATTTAAATACATTTCCAATTTCTTGGTCTTCCTATTCTCCTTCTTGCACCCATATGATTCAGATGTTGGAATGTTTAAAGATGTCCTGGAGGTTCATAAGCCTCTCCTCATTTTTTTCAATTCTTGTTTCTTCACTCTATTTTGGTTAAATGTTTCTTGCTTCCTTCTGGTCCACACAGTCGATTTGAGCCCCAGTTTCCTTCCTGTCACTGTTGGTTCCCTGTACATTTTCCTTTATTTCACTTAGCATAGCCTTCATTTTTTCATCTAATTTGAAACCAATTCAACCAATTCTGTGAGCATCCCAATTACCAATGTTTTAAACTGTGTATCTGATAGGTTGGCTATCTCTTCGTCATTCAGTTGTATTTTTTCTGGAGCTTTGATCTGTTCTTTCATTTGGGCCATTATTTTGGTCTTGGCAGGTCTGTTATGTAGTAAGGGGCAGAGCCTTAGCTGTTCAGCAGGGCAGGGCAACCCACATTGCTGGTCATGGCGCAGTATTTGGGGAGGGGTCCGAGAGGGAAAATGTCACTTGCTCCTCTCTCTGCTGGTTTTCGGTCACTTTCCCCACTACCCACAATTTGGGTACCCAAATTGGGGCCTTCTGGGGCTGATTCCTATGTGGGTGGGCATGTGTACAGTCTAGGACTCTGTTGGTCTCTCCAGTGAACTCTCTCATGAGCCTGGGAGTTTCTCCTGCTGCCGTTTCAACAACACAGATTTTTCAGTCAGTAGGTTGAAGCTTTATTTCCCCATGCTGAACTCTGGGTTGTACAGTCTGTTTCACACTCCAGTTGTTCCTCCCAGTTTATCTGCATGTGAATGTAGGACCTCCCAGTTCACAATCCACCACCTCATCAGTCCCCCAGCAGCTGCCTTGCCTGCCCTGGCCCTCTCCACCTGGCTGCCTGTCTCTGCCCCTCCTACTGGTCTGGATGAATGTTTCTTCTTCAAGTCCTTGGCTGTCAGACTTCCATACAGTTCAATTTTCTGTCAGTTCTGGTTGTTTTTTGTTTTTAAATTTGTTGTTGTCCTTCTTTTGGTTGGGTGTTGAGGCACAGTGTGTCTACCTACATCTGCATCTTGTCTGGAAGTGGCTGTTTATTGATTTTAGATTGGTTGTTTTTCTCCTTTTGGTTGTGTGAGAAAGCAAAGGGCTTCTACCTATGCCTCCATCTTGGCCAGAACTCTGTTATTTTTAAAATATGAACCCCATAGTGAAAATTATACAAAAAGATATACTCAGAAAGGTGTCACTTCCCCTATCCTTAGTACTAAAATTCCCTGGATATTTGGGTCTATTTATAGACTTTCTGTTGTATTCCACTGGTCTTTTCATGCATGAGTGGCACATCATTTCGATTATCAGGACCTGTTAGTACTTTCAAATGCCTGGTACATCTAGTATTCCTTTGTGGCGTTTTTTTTGTTTTTGTTTTTTTTTTTCCCTCAGCATTAGCCTGGCTATTATTGTGTAAAACATGTATTGTCCCCAGTATGGATGAAATGACTGACTGAATTGTTCCCCTCCAGTAATTATCCTTCTCACCACCTTAGCCCTTATCAGTATCTGATGTTTCCTTAGTTAGGTACTCACTGGCTGTCTGCTCTCCAGATGTTCCTGGAGATTGGGGTTTTAATATTCACTGGCACACTGTTGAAAGCTAGAGTATTCTGTGCCACACTGTAGGTATGCCTTATGCACAAGTCCTTTGTACACATTTTTTCATTAGCTATTCTGATGGGTATATACTGGTATCTATTTTATTGATAATTAATGAACTTGTGCACCTTTTGACATCTCTTTTGGTCATCTGAATATCCTTTTTAAAAATGGTTATTTGAGGTTTTTCTGAATTTCCTATTTGGTTGTCATTTATTGATCTGTAGGTATTGTGGTAAGTCCTTGGTCAAATATATACATATATATCGTGGATATATTTTCCCACTCTGTGGCTTGGCTTTTCACCTTTCAAATGGCATTTTAAAAATATTTTATTTATGTTTAGACAGAAGGGAAAGTAGAGAGAGAGGGAGAGAAACATTGATGCATGAGAGAAACATCAATCACACACCCACAACCTGGAACCTGAATTGAACTGGTGATCTTCCAGTTTGTGGGATGATGCTCACCTACTTTATCATACCAGTCAGGGCTTAAAGGGGTCTTTTGATGAAAATATATTTTTTAATTTAATATAGTAAAACACCATTCTTTCCCCCTTATGGTTGGTGCTTTTAGTGTTCTGTTTAAGAAGTTGTTGCTCCTTTCAAGCTAGAAAGATAGTCTGCTTTCTTCTAAAGCCTATATCTTTTATGCTTTGATTACTAACGTATCTGGAATTTGAGTGTAATGTGAGATAAGAGTTAAGATTCATTTGTCAATATGGACATGAAACTGACTCAGTGCTAATTACTGAAAAGACCACCATTTCCCAACAACATTGAAGAAGAACTTTTGTCATGAGTCTAATGACCACATACATATAGGTCTATTTCAGGGCTCTTTATTTTGTTTCATAAGTCTAACTGTTCATTCTTGCACCAATAACATACTTCCTTAATGACCAATGTACAACTTACTTCATTGGTCTATCTGTTCATTCTTGTACCAATAACATACTTCTTTAATGACCAATGTACAACTTACCATGTTAACAAAATCAATGTGCCAGATGGTATCTGACAATATT
Source organism: Glossophaga mutica (assembly GCA_039655065.1). Taxonomy (NCBI): domain Eukaryota; kingdom Metazoa; phylum Chordata; class Mammalia; order Chiroptera; family Phyllostomidae; genus Glossophaga; species Glossophaga mutica. The sequence continues at coordinate 32,653,854 of CM077315.1, forward strand.
CAGCAGGCATTTCTGATTAAAAAAGGACAAAGGAAACAACTGAGCCACCTAAAGTCTACTTACCTCAACTCTACAGCAAACACTACACTAAGTGATTTCCATTAAATTGGGGAAAACAATTAGATGTCTGTTATTATCATTAACTCTAAATCTTGGTGTGGAAATTTTCTCTATTACAAAAGATTACTAATAATAACTGTAAATATTCAGAAAAGAACAAAATTATATCTATTTGCAGTTTACATAACTGATTGCCTAGAAAACGATCTAGTAAAAAATAAATTTAAAATATTATTGGGTAATTATGAACACTATGATTGTATCCATATTTTAAATTTTAATGAGAATATCACCATAAATACAGATATAAGCCAGAGCTAGGATAAGCTGAGTTTATCATTTATAATACTAGGTAAAGGATTACTAGTGAAAAGTTATTTTTAAGAATTCCACAATTCTTATATGAATGTTCTTTTTTAAAAGTGGGCAAAAAACAAGTAATAGCATATTACAGTGTTTACCAATAAAGACATGTAAAAAGATGCTCAACTCACTATTAACCAGGAACATATTAAGGCACATGCCAGAAGTGAAGTTATAAGGAAATAATTTCACTATGTTGAAGGGGTTGTAAATTAGCACCACAGTGATATTCACCACTTCTGCAGGAATATTTAATGAGATTGCAAGTAAATGTAACCTGTTACTGAGCAATCCCACTTTTTAATAGAGAACTCTTGTTTATGCATAGCAAGAAACACAAATATTCAGTAAGATATTTTTCAGTGAGAAATTGTATGTAACTAAAAATTGCCAATAAAGGACCTAAATTCTTACGATGTACTTATCTAAATTACAGGGCTAGAGGTTTTTTATTCTATTGAAAGGCACCATTAAAAAAACTTTTTCAAAGAATTAGCTAATTGAATAGCATTTTGAATTGCTTTCCTCACTGTAAAAATAACCATACACCTGTCATAAAGCTGACATCTCCATTCTTGAAGCCACCATTTTTGGTTACAACAACATCTACCAAAGTAGAATCACATCTGCAATAGGTATTGGGAATGGGAGTTCTATATTGAAGTCTGAGATACATTGTGTTAGATAAAATGAAACATTTTTGATAGTCTTTTGATAAACACTTAATGTGAATTTTCCCCCAAGAACTATAGTATACAGAGATTCCACGCTTATTTTACCACAAAATCATTTTCAAGTACCATTAAATACTATTGTTTTCTGGAACATACTTTCAGAAATTTTGAGTTACTGTACTGTTTTCAGAAGACCTCTAACCTAAAAATGGAACCATGGAGGAGAAACACAACAACCCATTAGTAAAAGTTAATTTTATTACAGCATTTATAGTACTCTTTTAGGCATTATGTTTTTGTGTAAACATTGTATATACTGTTTACAAATTTAAACATTTGAAATCCTGAGTGGAAAACATGTATTATTCTAGACGGTGAATGATGTATTCAATGACATCTGCCCAATCTGCCTATTCTGAGCAAAATGGACTGGTAGGTACAAGTTTTAATGTATGTTTAACTACAGGAACATTACAGAGGTTTGGTTCAAAACGAAGTGTGTGGCAACATTCAGTTTTATTTATGGAAGGTTTTTAAAGATCGAATGACTTTATATCTATTGTTCATTCCTTTTTTAAATGCTGATGAAGGTAAGACAAACAATAAAAAGAGAATCTATATGATATTGGGGCTTTTTTCATATATTTCAAATATTGTTTTTCTTCAAATATTTCATACTTTTCAAATATTGTTACATTGTTAGAAAACCTAAAATCTGGATACCTAATTAACTTACCACAGATTGGGCCTCTGGATATTCCTCGTAGATCATTTTATGTTTTATAATCATTTTAATAGACTACTGAGTTTAATTTACTAAACTCATTTTGGAATGCTTACATTTATTTTCATTGACACTGGACAGATATTTTTGTTAGGGTCTATCCTCATTGATTCAGATACTGCATTATAGGATGATCTGGCAAAATTTTGTTAGTGATTATCCTTCTTTAAAACATTTTACTGCATGCAAAACTATTGATTCTGGTTTTCAAACAACCAAGATCACAACTACATTTAAATTTCTTCCTTTGTTTATAGACCTGTTCAGTTTTTTTATATTATCTTGAGTGAATTTTGATCATTTAGGTTTAAAACAACCCCCATTATATTGTTTCTCATGATTTTGTGGGACAGGAATTTGGGCAGGGGCTCAGTTGGACAATCTTTCTGTTTTATATAGCATTAACTGAGGTCATTCAATGGCATTCTGCTTGTGGCTGATCTGGAGGATCCAACGCTATTTCACTCAATTGTCTGGTGTCTTGGTGGGCATGTCTGGAAGACTGGGTACCTCTTCCTCTCTATGTATGCTCAGAACCTCTCTATGTGGTCTCTTCAGCAGAGTAGCCAGATTTTTCTAACACAAGAGTTCAGGATCTGAACTTGAAAGAGTATTCCAAGAAAAGTAAAATGTACCAGTAAACTCTGGGTCCACAAATGGCACAGCAGTACTTTTACTATATCCTACTGGTCAAAGTCCAAGTCTGCCCAGATTAAAAAGGAAAAAATGTAAATTTCATCTCTTCGTGGGGTAAATATTATTGAATTTACAGCAATTTTACTCTGGCACAGAATTATAATTTTACAAATGAATAAATTATAACACAGAGCAATTAAGCATCTTGTTCAATATAACACAAGTAGAAAAGTAATGGGATAGAGATAAGTGTCTTTCCCACATTTGTTATATTAATAAGATTAGTTTTTAGAATGAATGTGAAATTTATCAGGTTTGAGTGATGGTAGAAAACAATAAATTGCCACATTCTTCTAATTATATAAAACCTCTTATACCAAGGCAGTTGCATGTAGGAAGCATTAATTACTATTGTACATTCATAGAGTGTTCTACAACACAGGACTGAAAAGACTTTCTTATAGTTTCACATTATGAATTTTCAGATGATGGGTAAGGTGTGAATGTTGTCTAAAGGACTTTTTACATTCCTTGCACTCATAGGGTTTCTCACCAGAATGAATTCTCAGATGTTGAATAAGAGAAGAATTAAGTCTAAAGGCCTTCCTACATTCCTTACATTCAAAGGGTTTTTCACCAGTATGAATGCTCTGATGTAAAGTAAGCTTTTGGCGCAACCTAAAGGACTTCCCACATTCCTTACATGTATAAGGTTTCTCACCAATATGAATACTCTGATGTTGTGTAAGTTGTGAGAGTAGCCTAAAGGCTTTCCCACATTCCTTACAGTCATAGGGTTTAACACCAATGTGAATACTCTGATGTGAAATAAGTTGTGAATAACGACTAAACGCCTTCCAACATTCTTTACATTCATAAGGTTTCTCACCAGTATGAATTCTGTGATGAAGAATAAGATGATAACCACGACTAAAGGTCTTTCCACATTCCTTACATTCATAGGGTTTCTCACCAGTATGAATTCTCTGGTGGAGTGTTAGTTGTTGTCGCACTCTGAAGGCTTTCCCACATTCCTTACATTCATAAGGTTTCTCACCAGTATGAAGTTTGTGATGTACTCTAAGGCCAGAGCCACACAAAAAGGCCTTCCCACATTCTTTACATTCATAGAGTTTGTCAGCAACATTAAGCTTCTGATGTCGAGTAAGGTGTGCATACTGTCTAAAGGCCTTTCCACATTCTGTACACAAATAGGGTTTTTCACCAGTATGAATCCTCTGATGGAGAGTAAGTTGTCCACGTACTCTGAAGGCCTTCCCACATTCCTTGCACTCATAGGGCTTCTCACCAATATGAATTTTCTGATGTACTCTAAGGTCTGGGCCACATATGAAAGATTCTCCACATTCCTTACATTCATAAAGTTTTTCAACAGAATGAAGTCTCTGATGTCGAGTAAGATGGGCAGTCTGTCTAAAGGCCATCCCACATTCCTTACATTCATAGGGTTTTTCACCAGTATGAATTCTGTAATGAAAGGTAAGTTGTTGGCGTACTTTGAAAGCCTTCCCACATTCTTTACATTCGTAGGGTTTCTCAGTAAAATGAATCCTCTGATGTGGAGTAAGAGATGTATGTTTTTGGTAAGAGGACATTTTCTGAGATGCAACTTTCACTTGACCAACATATTCTACTTGTCCTTCAAATTTTCTTTTGGACTCCCAATTACTTTTAAAAATAAGGTTGTTAAGGCCATGGTTGTTAATTTTTTCCATCATCTTCCACTGGAATAAGTTTACTTCATTAATGTCATTTTCTAATGATAATCTCTTAGTTTCACACACGGTCTCCAAATCTGAAAGAAAACAAGAGAGCAAACATGTAGTTCCTTTTTCTAAAAGTAGTAAAATTTCTGAAATAGAAATAAAAGATAACCAAAGTAATACCCAGTAAATTTCTAGAATTATAAAATTTCAGGGGAAAAAAGCATAAAAGAACAGGAAAAATAAGTGTTGTTGTAACAAAGTAAGACTGAAGATTAAGTATAGGCATACCTCATTGTTTGTTTGTTTCTTGGTTTTTTACAAATTGAAGGTTTGTGGCAACCCTGCACTGAGCAAGCCTATCTGTGCCATTTTTCCAACAGTGTTTTCTCACTTCATGTCTCTCTTTCAGATGCTGGTAGTTCTCTGAATATTTCAGACTTTTCCATTATTATTATATTTATTTTGTTGAGGGTGATCAGTAGTTGTTGATGTTACCCTCCACCAGCAAAAAGATTATGAAATGCTCAGATGATGGTTTGTATATTAACACTAAAGCAATTTTTAATTAAGGTATGTACACCTTTTTATATATAATGTTATTGCACACTTAATAGACTACAGAATAGTGTCCGTATAACTTAATATACTCTGGAAATTTTTAAAAAGTGTAAATTTCTTTATTGTGATATTCAGTTTATTGCAGTGGTCTGAACCCAAATACACAATATCTCTAAGGTATGCCTGTAAACATTTTAGATCAGTGGTTCTCAAATTAGATGTGGATCTGAATCACCAGGGAACTTACTACAAATATTGAGGTTTAGACACCACCTAAACCTCTTGGGATCAGATTCTACAATCCTGGGCAGTCCTATTTTAATATTCTCCACATGATTCTGATGATGAAAGAAAAATTCACACTCAACTGTTTTTCAACAATTTCTCTGTATTCTTATAATAAAATCAATCTCACAGTGGTTAAAATGCCTCTGCTTATAACACATTATCTCAACACTGTCGTCTTTACTACTGCTTGAAGAGGTCTAATTCAGATCATAGAACATGTCCCAGCTTACTTCCATCTCCTAGGACTTTTCAGATTACTCTATCTTCCACAAATCTTTGAATTGGGATTTTGCAGGGCTGGTTCATTTGCTTTTTTTTTTTCTTTTTTTAAAATTTTATTGATTATGCTATTACAGTTGTCCCATTTCTCCCCCATCATTCCCCCTACCCTGCACACCCTCTCCCACCAACATTCCCCCCTTTAGTTAATGTCCATGTGTCATAAGTTCTTTAGCTTCTACATTTCCCATACTATTCTTGCCCTCCCCCTGTCTATTTTCTACCCACTATCTATGCTATGCATTCTCTGTACCTTTTCCCCTCTCTCCTCCTCCCACGCCCGTTGCTAACCCTCCATATGATCTCCATTTCTGTGGTTCTGTTCCTGTTCTAGTGTTTGCTTAGTTTGCTTTTGTTTTAGGTGTGGTTCTTAATAGCTGTGAGTTTGCTGTCTTTTCACTGTCATATTTCTTATCTTCTTTTTCTTAGATAAGTCCCTTTAACGTTTCATATAATAAGAGCTTGGTGATGATGAACTCCTTGAACTTGACCTTATCTGAGAAGCGCTTTATCTGTCCTTCCATTCTAAATGACAGCTTTGCTGGATAGAGCGATTTTGGATGTAGGTCCCTGCTTTTCAAGATTTCAAATATTTCTTTCCAGCCCCTTCTTGCCTGGAAGGTCTCTTTTGAGAAATCAGCTGACAGTCTGATGGGAACTCCCTTGTAGGTGACTGTCCCCTTATCCCTTGCTGCTTCTAGAATTCTCTGCTTCATTTTCATCTTGGCTAATGTAATTACGATGTGCCTTGGTGTGTTCCTCCTTGGGTCCAACTTCTTTGGGACTCTCTGAGCTTCCTGGACGTCCTAGTAGTCTATTCCCTTTGCCATATTGGGGAAGTTCTTTTTTATTATTTGTTCAAATAAGTTTTCCACTTGTTGCTCTTCTTCTTCCCCTTCTGGGACCCCTATAATTCGGATGTTGGGACGTTTAACGATGTCCCGGAGGTTCCTATCCCTCTCCTCATTTTTTTGAATTCTGGTTTCTTCCTCGTTTTCTGTTTGGTTGTTAGTTTCTTCCTTCTGGTCCACTCCATTGATTTGAGTCCCAGTTTTCCTTCCATCTCTATCGGTTCCCCATGCGTCTTCCTTCATTTCACATATTGTAGCCTGCATTTTCTCATCTAATTTATGAGCAAAATCACCCAATTCTGTGAGCATTTTGATGACCAGTGCTTTGAACTGTGCATCTGATAGGTTGGCTATCTCTTTGTTGCTTAGAGGAATTGACTCCGGGGTTTTCATTTTTTCTCTGGTTTGAGCCATTTTTGGTGGGGTTTTTTTGTTTTGTTTTGTTTTGGTTTTAGTCTGGTCGCAGCTATTACGTACGAGGGGTGGAGCCTTAGGTGTTCCTCAGGGCGGGGCAGCCCAGTCGCTGGGTTGTGACGCTATAGGTGGGTGCGGGGTCCGAGAGGGAAGAATGGCGCCTGTTCCACTCTCTTCTGGACTCTAGTCCCTTCCTCTGCTTCCCCTTCACCTGGATTATCTGCGCACGTGCATGTGCTGTTACGTAGTGAGGGGTGGAGCCTCAGGCGCTCCCCAGTGTGGGGCAGCCCAGTCACTGGGTTGTGCCGCTGTATGTGGGGGTGGGGTCTGAGAGGGAACAATGGCGTCTGCTCCGCTCTCTCCTGGATTCAGTCCCTTCCGCCACTTTCCCTCTGCCTGGACTGTCTGCGTGCGTGAATGTGGGACCCCCTGGTCAGCCAGCCACCTTGTGCGTCCTCACTGGGTCTGCACAGTTGCCCTCCTGTGCCCAGGGTCCGCCAGCTGCCGCCTGTGCACCCCAGGACCGCCAGCCACTGCCCGTGCACCTGGAAACTGCGAGCCGCTGCTACTTGAGTTCCTGGGTCCGCACCTCCACTTTTTCCTACCGCGACTTCGCCCCCTTACTGGTCTGGATGAATGGTTGTTGGACTTCCGTACAGTTCAATTTTCTATAAGTTCTGGTTGTTTTCTTGTTTCTAAATATTTGTTGTCCTTAATTTTGGTTGTGAGAGGAGGCACAGTGTGTCCGCCTATGCCTCCATCTTGGCCGGAAGATCATCCAGCAAAGCAATCATTTACAATGGAAGGGAATATAAAGTGCTTCCCAGATAAGGTCAAGTTAAAGGAGTTCATCATCACCAAGCCCTTATTATATGAAATGTTAAAGGGATTTATCTAAGAAATAGAAGAAGATAAACTATGAACAGTAAAATAACAACAAACTCATAACTATCAACAACTGAACCTAAAAAACAAAAATAAAAACTAAGCAAAGATCTAGAACAGAAACAGAACCAGAGAAATGGAGATCATATGGAGGGTTTTCAGTGGGGAGGGAGGGGGCAGAGTGGGGAGGGGGAGGAGATGAATGGGACGGAGAAAGGTACAGGGAATAAGAAGCATAATTGGTAGGCATAAAATAGATATGGAGAGGTTAAGAATATTATAGTAAACAGAGAATCCAAAGAACTTATATGTACAACCCATGGACATGAACTAAGGGAGGGGGAATGCTGGAGGGTGGGGGGTGCATGGTGGAGGGGGGATAAATGGGAGAAAGGAAGAAAAAAGAAAATCACAATAAGATCACCTCACACCTGTCAGAATGGCTACCATCAATAAATCAACAAACAACAAATGCAGGCAAGGATGTAGAGAAAGGGGAACCCTTTTGCACTATTGGTGTGAATACAGATTGGTGCAGCCACTGTGGAAAGAAGTATGGAGGTAACTCAACAAATTAAAAAATGGACCTGCCTTTTGACCAGTGATCTCACTTCTGGGAATACATCCAAAAAAATCCAAACCCCTAATTCAAAAGAATGTAAGCACCCTGGAGTTCTTTGCAGCATTAATTGGAATCACCAATACATGGAAGCAGCCCAAGCTTCATCAGTAGATGAGTGGATAAAACAACTATGGGGCATTTACAAAATAAAATAGTGCTCAGCCATAGAAAAAAAATTTACACTTTGCAATAGCAAGGATGGATCTGGAGAACATTATGCTAAGTGAAATAAGCCCATCAGAAAAAGACAAATACCGTAAGACCTCACTGAACCAACAAGCAACATAGAGACAGACTCATCGACAGAGAGCAGGATAGAGAGCACTGGGCAGTGGGGAAGGCAGTGGAGGATGAAACAACGCGGCAAAAGCACTCCAGGACATGGACAATAGTGTGGTGATCATGTGGGGTGGGGGTTTAAGCGGGATAAATGGTAATGGAAAAACAACAATTTTTTTAAAATAAAAAGAAAAGAACAAGTGCTGGTGAGATGTGGAGAAAAGGGAATCCTTGTGCATTGCTGATGAGAATGTAGATTGGTGCAGCCACTGTGGAAAACAGTATGGAATTTCCTCAAAAAAATTAAAAATGGAACTTACTTATAACCAGCAATTCCACTTTTGGGAACATATCTGAAGAAACCCAAAATACTAATTTAAAAGAGTATATGCACTCCTATGTTCACCGCAGCATTACTTACTAGCCAAAATTTGGAATTAGCCCAAGTGCCCACCAGGAGATGAGTGGATAGGAAAGAGGTGCTACATTTACACGATGGAATACTACACTGCCATGAAAAAGAAAATATCCCATTTTGCAACAGCATGGATGGACCTGGAGAGTATTGTGCTAAGAGAAATAAATCAGTCAGAGAAAGACAAATACCATATGGTTTTACCTATATATGAACTACAAAGAACAAAATAAACAAATATAACAGTAACAGACTAATAGATACAGAAAACAAACTGACAGCTGTCAGTGAGGTAGGAGTTGGGGTTGGGTAAGAAAAGTAAAAATATTAAGCAAAAACAAAATGCATAGATTCACCAGTAAGGTGATTATAGGAGGAAAAGGGATTGGGGGCAGGTAGAAGAGGGTAAAGGGGGGATAAATGGGGACAGAATGAGGCTTGACTTTGGATGGTGAACATACACTGAATACAGATGAGGTTTTATAGAACTGTACTCTTTAAACCTATATAATTTATTAACCAATGTAATTCCAAGTAATTCAATAAAAATTGAAAAATAGGAACCAAATATGAATTTTAAAGTATAACTATTTCGGATGATATAATTGTGTAATTGGAAAACTTGAGGTTTAAATAATATAAACAGTAACAGGATTAAGAAAATAAGATATAAAATGAAGATACAAAAATTAATAACCTCTATATATACATTTAATAATAAAATATAACGGAGAGAAAAAGATCCCAGAAATGATAGTAATGAAAACAGTAAACTTAAAATTTATACAAAACATTAAAAAAAACCCTGAAGCCTTTAGCAATAGATTTTCCAAATCACACACCAATTCACAAAAGAGAGATTACTCTGCATAAGGTGAGAATGGCCTACCAAGGGTGTTCACTCCGTGAAACTGAGCAAGTGTGGACAGATTGCTAACAATAGGTAAATACTGCAGTCAAAATGCCTGGGCATACTGCATCTCCATATTATTTTCCTTAGGCCAGATAGCAACCACTTTGCCTCCAAACCAGGCAACAGACATGAGAGCTAGGGCATGAGACACAGGCCAGTGCCTGGTCACATCCTGGGGACATAGCCACAGGCAACAGGCCCAGCTGACAAGGCACTCCTGACTCACAAGAGTTAGTCCAGATTAACTTTTTCTGAAAGTATCTATTTTAATTAATGTGTAAATTCATGCATAACTATGAGAAGAGAATGACTGTATGAAAATGACTGAACACCGGAAAAACTGGTCATAAATACACACTGTCAAAAATCAAGTGTGGGTGCCCATTCAGCTGCCCCCACAACCTTGCTTGCCGTTCCCACACTCTCCTTCTTTCGCCTCACCTCCCACTGCCAGTAGGATCCATGTGCCGCTGCCTCTGGGACCCTGTGTCATCACTTGCCAAGCACGATTCCCCACAAAAAGGGAGGTGATAGATAAAACCGCCCCTAATCATTAGAAGATTTGCAATCTCCTTGAAAACTGGTATTGTTGGATTAACAAATGTTGGAAAATCTACCTTCTTTGATGTATTTACCAATCAATAGTCAGGCTCCAACAAGAAAACTTCCCGTTCTACACTATTGATCCTAATAAGAGCAGAGTCCCTGTGCCAGATAAAAGGTTTGATTTTTCTTTGCCAGTACCACAAACCAGCAAGCAAAATTCCTGCCTTTCTAAATGTAGTGGGTATTGCTGATCCTGTAAAAGGAGCTCACAGTGGACAAGGCCTGGGAAATGCCCTTTTATCTCATGTAAGTAGCTATAATGGAATCTTTCATTTAATACGTGCTTTTAAAAGTGATATCACAACATGTTGAAGGAAGTATAGATTCCATTTGACATATAGAAACAAGACAGGAAGAGTATCAGCTTAAAGATGAGGAAATACTTGGACTGATTATAGATAAACTAGAAAAAGTGGCTCTGAGAGGAGGAGATAAAAAACTAAAACCAGGATATGGCATAAGATGCAAAGTCAAATCCTGAGTTTAGATCAAAAGAAACCTGTTCGCTTCTATCATGATTGGAATGACAAAGAGATTGAGGTACTGAATAAACACCTATTTCTGATTTCAAAACCAATGGTCTACTTGGTCAATCTTTCTGAAAAACATTACATTAGAAAGAAAAACAAATGGTTGAAAAAATTAAAGAGTGGGTGGACAAGTATGTAACCCAGGTGCCTTGGTCATTCATTTTAGTGAGGCCTTGGAACTCAAGTTGCAAGAATTGAGCACTGAGAAGAGACAGAAGTATCTGAAACCAAGCATGACAAAAAGTGCTTTGCAAAGATCATTAAGGCTGGCTTGTCAGCACTCTAACTAGAATACCTTTTCACTGCAGGCCCAGATGAAATGTGTGCACGGATCATCAGGAAAGGGACAAATGCTCCTCAATACATTCGCACAGATTTTGAAAAAGGATTCATTATGGGCGAAGTAATAAAATACAAATATTTTAAAGAGGAAGGTTCTGAAAATGCAGTCCAGGTTGCTGGAAAGCACAGACATCAAGGCAGAAATTATTGTTGAAGATGGAGATATTATATTCTTCACCTCAGCAACCAAAAAATAACTAAGTTTTAGTTACTACTCAGCTAAACATACAATTTCTAAAGAGCATATGATTTTTTAAAAAATTAAATTTTTTGAAAACTAAAGAGATAAACAAAGTTGGGAGATGGGAATCCTCTACAAATGTGAGAATTAATTATATTTCAATTAAAATATTGTGTACCTCCATGAAATGCAAGTTCACTAATGTGAACAGCTTTGTTTTTTATATGATTAAGACCCCACTCCAAATAGAAAAAGCTTTTCAGAAACCATACTACTCTCATAATACTTCATTAATCTCCACATGTATGCCAAGCCTGACACAACTGACAGTGAGTACAATGTGGCTTGCTCCTTTTGAAACTACAAACATGTATGTTTTACAGTACTCCAGATGTCTACACTCAATAAAATATTGGACAAAAAAAAATACATGTGGCAGTGACCATAGTACAAGACTGTTGAAAACAACAATCAAGTATTCTGTGCTCATAATGTTCTACTTTAAAAAAGTTAAAACTAGAAATAACTATGGATAATGTATGTGGGCCAGATTAAAAAAATTAAATACAAGGCAAACTGACACACATTTTAATATTGAGAGTATAAATAATACTTTTATAGTAACTCACTTTTATGCATTAATAAGACTAAAAACCAGCCCCAAATCTGCTGGATAAAAGAATTTCTGTTCTATTAAAGACTGCTAATGAGAACACAGAAAAATATAAGCCCTTTCTTTAAAAAAATATTTTTATTTATTGATTTTTAGATGAAGAGAAAGAGAGAAATAATAACCAGCTGCTCCACCCATCTATGCATTCATGGGCTGATTATTGTATGTGCTCTGACCAGGGATAGAAACTGCTACATTGGTGTATTGGGTTGATGCTCTAACCAATGGAGCTACTCGGTCAAGGCTACATCCTTTCTTTAATCAGATAAAAATACATAAATATGAAAAATCATAAATGCAATTCCCCCTTCGCAAAGAACTAGCTGTAATTAAATAGAAAATGTCATGTAAATCACCTGAAGTTATTATTACTTAGTCTGATTGGGCATTTTTTTAAACAGCCTAGACTAAAAAGGGGCAATATAACAAATGTAACCAGCCTTGGCTGGTGTGGCTCAGTGGATTGAGTGCCAGCCTGTGAACCAAAGGGTGGCCAGTTTGATTGCCAGTCAGGGCACATGCCTGGGTTGCAGGCCAGGTCCCCATTAGGGGGCATGCAAAAGGCAACCACACATTGATGTTTCTCTCCCTTTCTTTCTCCCTCCCTTCCCTTCTCTCTAAAAATAAAGAAATAAAATCTGGACTTCCAGCCAAGATGGAGGTGTAGGTAGACACACTGTGCCTCTTCGCACAACCAAAATGAAGGACAATAAAGATTTAGAAACAAAAAAAACACAACCAGATCTGACAGAAAATTGAACTGTAAGGAGGTTCAACAACCAGTCATTCAGACCAGTAAGAGGGTGGAGTCAGTGGCCAGTGGAGAAGAGTCAGGGGAAGAAAAAGCGGTGGTTGGTGGTCCTGGGCATGCAGGCGGCGGCTAGCAGACCTCAGGTGCACAAGGAGGCTGGCTGACTGCAGACACACATTTGCGCGCAGATAAACCAGGCAAAAATGGGGAGACAGACGGCACAACCCAGGGCCCCAGCGCCAAGAAATAAAGCCTAAAAGCACAAATTGAAAACACTTGTGGGGTTGAAGGGCCGGGAGAGACACCTAGCCTCACAGGAGAGTTCGTTGGTGAGACCCACAGGGTCGTAGAACGTGCACAAGCCCACACACATGGAAATCAACACCAGAAGGACCCAATTTGCTTGTGGGAAGTGGCAGAAGGAACTGAAACCCAAGAAAGAGCGGAGCAAGCGCCATTGTTCCCTCTGAGTTCCCTCTTGGACCCCGCCCCCACATACAACTCAGCAACTGGGTTGCCCCACCTTGGTGAATACCTAAGACTGTGCCCCTCACTATGTAACAGGCTCAACCAGACCAAAACAAAAAATATATATGGCTCAAGCAGAAGAATAGATCAAAGCCCCAGAGCCAATTCATCTAAGCTACCAAGAGACAGCCAACCTATCAGATGCATAGTTCAAAGCACTGGTGATCAGGATGCTCACAGAATTGGTTGATTTTGGTCACAAATTAGGTGAAAAAATGAAGGCTACACTAAGTGAAATGAAGGAAAATGCACAGGGAACCAACAGTGATAGGAAGAAAACTGGGACTCAAATCAATGGAGTAGATCAGAAGGAAGGAAGAAACAAACAAACAGAAAAGAATGAAGAAACAAGAATTCAAAAAAATGAGGAGAGGCTGAGGAACCTCTAGGACATCTTTAAACATTCCAACATCCGAATTATAGGGGTACCAGAAGGGGAAGAGGAAGAGCAGCAAGTGGAAAACTTATTTGAACAAATAATAAAGGAGAACTTCCTCAATCTGGCAAAGGAAATAGACTTCCAGGAAGTCCAGGAAGCTCAGAGAGTCCCAAAGAAGTTGGACCCAAGGAAGAACACACCAAGGCACATCATAATTACATTGCCCAAGATGAAAATGAAGGAGAAAATTCTAGAAGCAGCAAGAGATAAGGGGACAGTCACCTACAAAGGAGTTCCCATCAGACTGTCAGCTGATTTTTCAAAAGAGACCTTATAGGCAAGAAGGGGCTGGAAAGAAGTATTCCAAGTCATGAAAGACAAGGACCTACATCCAAGATTGCTCTATCCAGCAAAGCTGTCATTTAGAATGGAAGGGAAGATAAAGGGCTTCTCAGATAAGGTCAAGTTAAAGGAGTTCATCATCACCAAGCCCTTATTATAGGAAATGTTAAAGGGACTTATTTAAGAAAAAGAAGATAAAAATGTGAACAGTAAAAAGACAGCAAACTCACAGTTATTAACAACCACACCTAAAACAAAAGCAAACTAAGCAAACAGCTAGAACAGGAACAGAAACACAGAAATGGAGATCACATGGAGGGTTAGCAACAGGGGAATGGGAGGGGGAAAAGGTACAGAGAATAAGTAGCATAGACGGTGGGTAGAAAATAGACAGAGGGAGGGCAAGAATAGTATGGGAAATGTAGAAGCTAAAGAACTTATGACACATGGACATGAACTAAAGGGGGGAATGTGGGTGGGAGGTGCAGGGGGGTGCAGGGTGGAGGGGAATGAAGGAGGGAAATGGGAGAACTGTAATAGCATAGTCAATAAAATAAAATTTAAAAAAATAAATAAATAAAATCTTAAAAAAAAAAAAAGCTAAGAACATGCAACTAAGAATACGATACCCAGCAAAGCTATCACTTGTATTTGAAGACCAAATGAAGAGCTTCTCTGACCAAAAAAAAAAAAAAAAAAAAAAAAAGGCTAAAATAAAGAAGTTCATTACCACCAAACCAAACCAGAACTGCAAGAAATCTTACAGGACCTTCTTTAAGAAGAAATAGAGAGAAAAACATAAGTACAGTAAAAAGATGGCAATAAGTACCATCTTTTTAGTTATCTATAAAGTATCTAGTTATCTTTAGTTATCTTTAGTTATCTAAAGTATCTTTAGTTATCTAAGTTATCTATACTAACCTTAAATTTAGGATTTAAGGTTAGATGGATTAAATGTCCCAATCAAAAGACATATGGTGGCCAAAAGGATTAAAAAAATGGCCAATATATATATTGTCTACAATGAACCACCTCAGAACAAAAGACTTCCAAAAGCTGAGAGTAAAGGTAGGGAGGAAAATATTCCACACAGGGCCACTGTAATCAAAACAGCCTAGTACTGGCATAAGAAAGGTTTACATAGATCAGTGGAATAGAATAGAAAGCCCAGAAATAAACCCATCCCTTTATGGCCAATTGATATTTCACAAAGGAGATAAGAGCATAGAATGGAGCAAAGACTGTCTCTTCAATAAATGGTGTTGCAAAAACTAGACTGGTAGATGCAAAAATAAAACTAGACCACCAACTTACACTATACACAAGAATAAACTCAAAATAGATTAAAAAAATTAAATGTAAGTTACAAAAGCATAAAAATTCCAGAAGAAAACAAAGGCAGTAAAATCTCAGATATGTCACATAGCAGTATTTTTGCTGAATTATCTACTCGGGCAAGAAGGAAATAAACAAATGGGACTATATCAAACAAAAAAGCTTCTGCACAGCTAAAGAAACCATCAGCAAGATGAAAAGGGAAACCACTGTGTGGGAGAACACATTCGCCAATGATACATCTCGTAAGGGTTTAATCTCCAAAATATACAAAGAATTAATACAGCTCAACACCAGTAAGACAAATAATCCAATTACAATAAAAAATGGGCCAAGGACCTAAATAGACACTTCTCCACAGAGGACATACAGATGACCAATAAACATACGAAAAAATGTTCAACATCACTAGTCATCAGAGAGATGCAAATTAAAATCACAACGAAATATTACCTCACACCTCTCAGAATTGCCACCATCAATAAGTCAACAAAGTGTGGGTGAGGATATGGATTAAAGGGAACTCTAGAGCTCTGTTGGTAGGAATGCAAACTGACAACCACTGTGAAAAAGAGTATGAAATATCCTTAGAAAATTAAAAATCAAGCTTCCTTTTGACCTAGCAGTTCCACTTCTGGAACTATATCCTAAGAATCCTGAAACACCAATACAAAAAATACATGCACCCCTACATTCAGAGGAGCATTGTTTACAATAGCCATGATCTGGAAACAGCCTAAGTACCCATCTGTAGATGAGCAGATAAAAAAGCTGTAGTACATTTATACAATGGGATACTAGGCAGCAGTAAACAAGAACTCTTACCTTTTGTGACAACATGGATGGACCTGGAGAATATTATGTTAAGTGAAATAAGCAAGTGAAAGACAAATACCACATGATCTCACTGATATGTGGAATCTAATGAACAAAATAATGAATAAAACAGAAACAGAAGTGTAGATAAAAGGAACATATAGGCAAGTGTTGGAGGGGAGAGGAGGGACTGCAAGAGAGATGGTGAAGAGATTAGCCGAAGAACATATATGCATGACCCATGGACATAGAAAACAATATGGGGATTAATTGAGGGAGGGGAGGGAATGGGGCTGAGTGGAGGTGGGCAAAGGCAGAAAAGCAGGGAAAAACTGTAACAGCATAAACAAACAAAAAAAGGTATAGTATATAGATTTGGTTTGAAGATCTGCTATAAACATTTCAATTCTGGGGACAGTGTACAAAGATCTGAAAATAACAAATCCTGACATCTGAGGACTGTACTTCTGAACACAAATTTTAATCATACCCTGTATAAGGCCACATCAAACAATCCTCACATTATAGTCATGATCATCTTTCTTATTTCATTCAGAAAATAGCAACAATAGAAGAATATGCTGTCCTCTCTCCACCACACTGACTAACCTACCTACACTCATAAATACATTGTTTTTTCTTTTATTCTCTCGTTTCCTAGATCCTCTTTCTTTCATCCATCCCCACCTCAAGGACACTGCACTTACAATTATGCTCTCTCTACTGTAACAATTTTTCCCACCTATAGTCATTCCCATGAACACACAAACATGCTCTAAAATTTCCTATCATAAAAGACATTACTTCTGACCCAAATTTCCCAGCTTTTCTTCATACATAATTCCTGCGAAGAGTTGTCCTACACTCATTCTCATCACTGCCTCACCTACCCTTCTCTCATGAAGTCATTCCAGTCATATTTTCATCCTGAGTCCACTAAAATCAGTCTTGACAAGGTCACCAGCATTCTCCATCTTGCCAGAACCTGGGGTCAACTCTCAGTCCTCATTCTCTTTTTCTCCCACTTTGAAACATTTTCTTTTGTTTTTAATTTACATCAGTGGCTGTTCCTTGTCCATCTCCTTTGCTGCCCCCTCTTTCAAAAATCTAAATGTTGGAGTGGGCCACAAATCAATCCTTAGGCCACTGCTTACGGTTATCTGCTTTCTTCTCTCTCTGTGCCTTCCTTAGACACACAAATTTAAATTCCAATTGTAAAGACACCAGTTGTACATCAGCCCATAATGTCTCCCTGAGCTCCAGGTATACATATTCAGCTGCCTACTCAACATTTCAAACTGGAGGAATAATAGACATTTCAAACTTAAAATATCCAAAACAGAAACTCTTATGTCTATCTTCCCACCCGTTTTTCCTTTCGTCCCCACCCTGTAAACTGTGCTTCCATTCACCCAGCTGTTCAAACTAATACAATGATCTCTTCCTTTGATAGCACTCTTCCCCACTTACTCCAATTATAATCCCATCCGGATAATCTTTTTTCTTACTGCCTGCCTTCTTATGTATCTTGAATCTAACAGCTTCTTTTTAAAATCATTTGTATATTGTATTGTGTATTTACCTCGCTAAGTCAAGACTCCTTTCATCACCACATCTAACACCTCCTTAAAAAATTTTTTTTTAATTTATTGACTTTAGAGAGAGTGAGAAACATCAATTTTTGTTATTCCACTTATTTATGCATTCGTTGGTTAATTCTTGTATGTGCCCTAACTGGGGATCGAACCCACATCCTTGGTATATCTGGACAACACTCTAACCAAACTGAGCTACCTGGCCAGGGCCTTTTTTTTTTTTTTTTTTAATTAACAGCTTCTTACTACCTCCTATTATTGCTTTCTTATCCAAACCACCACTACTTCTAGTCTGAAGAGCTGACAGAGCTTCTGAAATGGCCCTTCCTGCTTTGCCAACCAAAGGGATCATTTTATTTATTTTTTTAATATATTTTATTGATTATGTTATTACAGTTGTCCCATTTCCCTCCTCTTCATCCCCTCTGCCCTACACCACCCCTCCCACCTGCATTCCCTCCCCCACAGTTCTGTCCATGGGTCGCACATATAAGTTCTTTGGCTTCTCCATTTCCCATAATATTCTTAACTTCCCCCTGCCTATTTTGTATCTATTCCTAGTACCTTTTCCCTCATTCTGCCCTTCCCCCTCCCCGCTGATAACCCTCCACATGATGTCCATTTCTCTGGTTCTGTTCCTGTTCCAGTTGTTTGCTTAGTTTTTGTGATTTTTTTTAGGTTCAGTTGTTGATAGCTGTGAGTTTGTTGTCATTTTACTGTTCATATTTTTGATCTTCTTCTTTTTCTCTGATAAGTCCCAAAGGGATCATTTTAGAACATAAAGTAGACTACAGCTTTCAATTTCTCTTAATGATTATATTATCTGGCTCTTGCTGAATTCTGATCTCATCTCTTGTTATTTTCCCTTCCCCTCCCCACCCCTCTTTCTAACCATAATAGTTTTCTTATTAGTCCTCAAATATATAAAGCTAACTTCTTCCTTTAGCCTTTTCTATCTTCTTAGAATGTTCTTCCTGCCCTGGCTGGTGTAGCTCAGTGGATTGAGCGCGGGCCTGCGAACCGAAGGATCACGGTTCGATTCCCAGTCAGGGCACATGCCTGGGTTGCCAGGCCAGTTCCCGGCAGGGGACATACAAGAGGCAACCGCACATTGATGTTTCTCTCCCTCTCTCCTTCCCTTCCTCTCTAAAGATAAATAAATAAAATCTAAAAGGAAAAAAAAAAAAAGAATGTTCTTCCTTTAGAGAGTCACATAGCTTGAGTCTTACTTCATGTCTCTCCTCATATGTTACCTCCTCAAAAAAGCCTTTCCTGCCTTGGCTAGTATTGCTCAGTGGATTGAGCACCAGCCTGTGAACCAAAGGGTCGCTGCTTCAATTCCCAGTCTAGGGCACATGCCTGGGTTGCTGGCCAGGTCTCCAGTAGGAGATATGCGAGAGGCAACCACACACTGATGTTTCTCTCCCTTTTTCCCTCCTTTCACCTATCTTTAAAAGTAAATAAATTAAAATCTTAAAAAAAAAGCCTTTCCTCATTTGTATACTTTCCTGTATACATTTCATACTTCAATAAAACTTACTTAAAGGAAGAAAAAAACAGAAGAGGGAAAAAAAATGAATGTTTTTGAGATGTCTATCTTTGAGTCAACAATTTTTATTTTGGCTAAAGATTTCCTAACTAAACTGATATTATCATAATCACTTGGAAACTCCGAGTCTCTTTCCTTTTTTTAGTATTAATAGTTGTAAACATCATTTAAATACCTAAATGTGAATAAAAAATAAGTTAGAATTGGGAAAAACTGTTTTTTCCTCTGGTAGAAAGTAAGTCAGAAGATATATTACAAACAGTGTGGGCACTTAAATGGCCCTATTCTTACAAAATAAGAAATTTTATCCTAAAATGAGATTCCTCAGCCAGTCAAAATGACAACACATATATGTCTCTATTTGAAGGAATTTAAGGATATTTTTTAAACAAGAGTTTCAAAGAGAGATGAAAACAGAGGTGGAAGCTACACCAAGGGATCATTCTCCCTACAGCCTATCACATTCATGTTTCTTCCTGATGTGAAGGGGGGGTGTATGTGTATGATATATATGTGTGTACATCTATGTGTATATACATATATGCATACATATCATATATATCCATATACACATATACATGAATATGCATATGTATATGAGGGGGACCCAAAAAACTCCAAAAATTTATTTATAAAAAATTGTGTATTTATTCCTATATGTTTAAACTTCAGTCATCCCCAAAGTACTCTCCATTGGATGTAATACACCTATTGAGACTTTTTTCGCTGTTCAAAACAGTTTTTGAACTTATCGATTTTGATGCCTTTTAGTGCCTCTGTTGGTTTTTTGTTTCACCTCTTCCACACTGGCAACATGTTTCTCTTTGAGGACTTACGTTTATCCAGGGAAGCAAAAAAAAAGTTGCTCAGGGCATGCTGATTTTTGGTCAAAAACTGCTGAACACTCAGCATGCTGTGAGCAGGTGCACTTGTAAATCACCTATCATGAAATAGGCAAACACATTGAGTCTTCAAAAAATTCACTGAAGGCAAATGCAGCCTCTCACAACAACCCATCCAGGATACAGATGGGTTCCTACAACACTCACCTAGCGGAGGGGTGGGGAGCCTGTACTACAAGGCACCTGCCCTCCAGAAGATAATTCCAGATTTTTAGGGTCCCCGCTCATACATGCACAAATAAGAATGATATACTGTGATCCATGGATCTATCTTCTAGAGTGTCAACCTAAAAATAAAAGGCTAATGTAAGAAGCAACTACCATTTATTTAAGAAACAAAAGAACAGCTATTTTGGATGCATTGATTCAGGCAGAAACCTAAATAGTATGAAAGCAAGGGATATTTATGAGAGAGAGAAGAGAACAAATACATCAATAAAAGGAAGAAATTTCTATTGGTACACATAAGCTAAAATAGTCATGCTCAATATAAAGTACATCCTTAATTTTCAGTCATAATGCCTGTTTCTTTGTTAACTTTGCAAACAGTTGTTTGGAATATGAGGCTGCTTTAGGCCAAGTCCAAAGGTGATTTTTCCCAGCATTAACATTCCAAAGGTTTAAGGAGTAAATGTCCAAAGCAGTTCCTCTGGGATGGCAACTCTGACACCATTTTGAAGTAGCTCTGTTTGTATTATTTTATGTAAGAGTAAATTCATATAAAACTTTAATTGCTGATAAAACATATAGTACTGCAATGTCAAGCATATTCTTCTCCATAGTATTTTATTTCCCATTTAAAATTTTATGAGAAAAGTTAAGGGAAAAAAACCTTCCTCACCATAACTAAAATGGCTTTCCCACCCTACACCATTCTCTATTCCCTTACTCTGCTTACTTTCCTTTTCCTTTTTTAAAAATCCTTACCTGTGGATATGCTTGGACAGGAAGCGAGAGAGAAACATCAGTCGGTTGTCTCCCCACACACACCCAAATGCGGATAAAACCCACAACCTTTTGGTGTACGGGATGATACTCCAAGCAACTGGGTCACCTGGCCAGGGCGACTCTGCTTAGTTTTCTTCATAGCACTTTCTTATTACTTGACATTATATTTTCTATTATTTATAGTTACTATGTTTCTCTATTACAAGACAAATTCAATGGAGACAGGAGCTCAATTGGTTTTGTACTACTATATCAATAGTGTCTAACAGAGGGCACCACTCAGAGGTCAGCCAGTCTATCTATCTATCTATAAATGCGAAAAAAGAAAGCAACTGAATCAAAATATAGATAGAATGGTTGTAAACAGAAAACAAAGAGAGCACCTCTCTATACCTTATCCCCTTGTCTCAAAGGGGAGGAAAATTGGAGAGAACAACATTAACAAAAAAAGTGGTAAATGAGATAAAGAAGTAGTTCTATTAGTATCCCCAGCTAAGATGTTAATTTGCTCCC
The DNA here is from genome assembly GCA_039655065.1 of Glossophaga mutica. NCBI lineage: Eukaryota > Metazoa > Chordata > Mammalia > Chiroptera > Phyllostomidae > Glossophaga > Glossophaga mutica. Next base: position 32,675,592 of record CM077315.1, read on the forward strand.
CAGGTCTCAGACCTTTACCAGGTCCTCAGGCCATGGACCTTTAAAAAGAGAGGACTTTCTAAACAACATCAAAAGGGTATGCCTCTTCCCTAAGTAGTTGAGCAGATTCCTCTGGTGATGGCTTCCTCTGCCTGATTGGTTCTTACTCACCTGAATATAATGTTCTTTCTTTCCTCACAATTTTCCAAGGATCTTTTCCTTGTTCCAATAAGGAAATCACATCTGGTTTAGCAATGAAGCATCCTAGTTAGAAGAAAAAAATGTAAAGTGACTTAAAAATAAAAACTAAATTCAAAATGACTTTGATTTAGTCTTGGTTAAATTTAACTATCAGTCAAATGGTAATTGATAAAGACTTTAGAACAAAAAAGGACAAGACGGTTTAAAAATACACACATTAATCCCACTTCCGGCCAAGACGGAGGTGTAGATGGACACACTGTGCCTCCTCTCACAACCAAAATTAAGGATAACAAAAAATTAGAAGCAAAAAACAACCAGAACAGATAGAAAATTGAATTGTACGGAAGTCAGACAACAATTCACCCACACTGGTAAGAGGGGCGGAGTCGGTGGCCAGCAGAGAGGGACTGAGGCAGGAAAAAGCAGTTGCTAGTGGTCCTGGATGCGCAGGCGGTGATTCACACACCCCCGGCGCAGGGTGGCAATGAGCAGATCCAGCAAGGCGCTCAAGGCAGCTGAATGCAGTCACACATTCGCATGCAGATAAACCAGGTGAAAACAGGCAGCGAGACAGACTACACAATCCAGGGCCCCAGCGCTGGGAGAGACTCCTAGCCTCACAAAGGGGACTGAAATCTGAGAGAGCAGAGCAAGTGCCATTGTTCCCTCTCTTCCCTCTCTGACCACGCCCCCACATAAGCGTCGCAACTCTGCGACTGGGTTGCCCTGCCCTGGTGAACACCTAAGGCTCCACCCCTCACGAAGTAACAGGTGCAACCAGACCAAAAGACAAAAAGAAAAAAAATGGCTCAAACCTAAGAAGAAATCAAAGCACCAGAGCCAATACTTTTAAGTGACCAAGAGATAGCCAACCTGTCAGATGCACAGTTCCAAGCACTGATGATCAGGATGCTCACAGAATTGATTGACTTTGGTCCCAAATTAGATGAACAAATGAAGGCTACGCTAAGTGAAATGAAAGAAAATGCACAGGGAACCAATATTGATGGGAAGAAAACTGGGACTCAAATTAAAGGTGCGGACCAGAAGGAAGAAAGAAACAACCAAACAGAAAAGAATGAAGAAACAAGAATTCAAAAAAATGAGGAGAGGCTTAGGAGCCTCAAGGACATCTTTAAACATCCCAATATCCAAATTACAGGGGTACCAGAAGGGGAAGAAGAAGAGCAACAAGTGGAAAACTTATCTGAACAAATAAAGGAGAACTTCCCCAATCTGGCAAAGGAAATAGACTTCCAGGAAGTCCAGGAAGCTCAGAGAGTCCCAAAGAAGTTGGACCCAAGGAGAAACACACCAAGGCACATCACAATCTCATTAGCCAAGATGAAAATGAAGGAGAGAATTCTAGAAGCAGAAAGGGGTAAGGGGACAGTCACCTACAAAGGAGTTCCCATCAGACTGTCAGCTGATTTCTCAGAAGAGACCTTCCAGGCAAGAAGGGGCTGGAAAGAAGTATTTGAAGTCTTGAAAGGCAAGGACCTACATCCAAAATCGCTCTATCCAGCAAAGCTGTCATTTAGAATGGAAGGGAAGATAAAGTGCTTCTCAGATAAGGTCAAGTTAAAGGAGTTCATCATCACCAAGCCTTTATTACAGGAAATGTTAAGGGGACTTATCTAAGAAAAAGAAGATAAAAAATATGAACAGTAAAAAGACAGCAAACTCACAGCTATTAACAACCACACCTAAAACAAAAGCAAACTAAGCAAACAGCTAGAACAAGAACAGAAACACAGAAATGGAGACCACACGGAGGGTTAGCAACAGGGCAATGGGAGGAGGAAAGATGGGGAAAAGGTACAGAGAATAAATAGCATAGATCGTAGGTAGAAAATAGGGGGAGGGTAAGAATAGTACGGGAAATGTAGAAACTAAAGAACTGATGACACATGGACATGAACTAAAGCGGGGAAGGTGGGTGGGAGGGGGTATGCATGGTGGAGGGGAATGAAGGGGAGAAATGGAACAACTGTAATAATGTAATCATAAAATATATTTTAAAAATACACACATTAAGATTACATAATAAACAGAAGAAAAATTATTTTAGTTTATATTTCATACAAGTACTTTTTCTTGAGTCTATAGTAGTTGAGGGCAGAGAATGCCCTGGTTCAAATCCCGCCTCTGCCACATCCCAATTTGACAAGTTACCTGCTTTATTTTCCTCATCAGAAAATAGGGATAATAATAGTATCTCTTTGACACGGTTGTTTTGAAAGTTAAATTAATTTATATCTATATCTAAACATTGCCTACAATATATATACTAAATGCTATATGTATTTTATTAGCTATTATTTATTGTTATCACTATTTTGCCGAAAGAAAAACAAGAAGCTTCCTGGCGCATTCATTATTATTATTTCTTAGGATATTCATACAATATTAAATGCAAAGTTCTTGAATATTTAACTTTCAGTCATAAAAGTAGGTAAAAGTGAATCTGTTTAATACAAAAGCAATGTATTCTCTTGACTTGTAAAAAAATGTAAATTGATCCAACTTACCACTACAAAAATTATCTTTTCTTTTGATAGCCAAAGAAAAACCAAGAATTAAAGTGTAGCTATTTTCCTGAAAGGTATACCAAGAAATAACATACTTATAGCAATTCTAAGTTCAAACACAAAGTGAAACCTGATTTCTTTGACACTGATAAGGCTATAAATCACCCAAATTTCAAATCCAGCCCTTTCATGATTAAAAAAGGCCTGAAGCTACTTAAGGATGGGAAAGATGAAACACTTAGTGAAGGTGCACACTTCCAAACAAGTAAAGCTCAAATGATTCCCTTGAGAACAGGGGGCAGAAACTTGGATGATTTCTTGAAAAACAGCACTGACATATTCAGAGAAGAAAGCTGACAACACAGAGAACAGAGTCTGTACTACTACAGACAGATAGCCTTACCCAATGAGACCAAGTTGCTGTAGTTTTCTAACATCACGTCTCTGTACAAGTCCCTCTGTTGCAAGTCTAGGTATTCCCACTCTTCCTGAGAGAAGACTATGGACACATCATTGAATATCATTGATTCCTAAAATAACAAACCATATAACACAATTAAAATTAAAGAAAATGTGTTTTAAGATGGAAGGAGAAAGGATGGAAGAAATACTGGAAGAAATGGACCAAGCGAGCAAACAGGCTTGAGCTGGAAGCCTATAACATAATGAGTTAGAAAATGATTGTGCTGGAAGAAGTAGGCCTGTGTGATTTTGAAGGATCCTGTTGCTACAGATACAACTTCCTATATACTCTGGCCTATCTTAACTATTCAAACATGTCTGGGAAAGAAAAAAAAACAACAACCAGTTTTTCAGTTAAATGAAATATTGTATATAAGCCTTCTGCCTGCTATACGTCCCACTCATGAATTTTCAAGAATGTGAGTCATTCTACTTTTTATCCCTAAGAACACACTTAAAAAAAAAAAAGTTCCCTTATAATACCTGTTAGGAAAGGATCTAAACACAGTTAACTCATTTCTTCCAAGTTCATTGTTGAATCTGATCATATCATAAGCATTTTGCCACTAATGACAGATTCTTCAATAAACAAAATAAAATTGGCTGTATAACAGTCTGTGCAATAGATGTATGAGACTACATTCTTCCCTATTTAAATATTTTTGGTCTATACAAAATATTCAATGTCCTCAATTTTGAGGGTCTACAACTATTTATGTATCTACAGGATCTTTTTACCTCCTGAGGCATTTTCAATCCCTCATTGTATGCATTCTTTGATCCTGAGTTAGAGGATTCTGATATAGATTCTGGGTACTGGTCATCCAGAGTCACGAAGATGTCTTTCTAGATAAGCACATCTTGTTCAACTACAAATTGAATCCTATTCCTGGTACACAAATCTTGGGGATTCCCAGAGAAGATTCCTGATTTCTGCATGCAAGACACAACCACATTCCCACCCAGTCATAAATGCCTCACAAAGTATGAGATCTTACCATATACTGAGGCTAAGGCCAACCAACAGCAAATCTTATCTCATAAACATGGAAAACTCAAAGTATGGAAAAGTTCAATTTTCCCATGAGTAGTCAAATGTGCCCATCCTCTCAGCAACTCACGAGACATGGTCAAACATCCCCTTCAAGGGATTTCATTTCCATTCCATTGCATCTCTTAGTAGGAGAATGAGCACACACAGGTGATAGAGAATGTTTGTTCAATGAACACATGAACAATGACTGGATAAAAGAAGACTCATACAATAGGCATTGCACTATTTAGCCTCATCCCTCACTAGATTTAGAGGAACTAGGAGAACATTCTTAGATAGGTAGGAAGTTTCTGGATAAGGAAATGTTCACAGGACCTTAACATAACAGTATAGCCAGAAGAGGAAAGAAAAGTAACTTACATGGGCCATAGTTTAGAAATTCAAGAACTGGTCAGTACTCCTTGGGGTTTACTTGCCTGGAGAACCAGAGTTCACAGAAGTCAGAGCTAGGAAGAGGAAAAGGAGGCCATGAGATCAGCCTCATAACTCGCTAAATGACTTGTTAATATGCCTTTTCCCCTTTAACTTCCCCACCATAAACACACATACACAAGGATTTGAGGGAGTCTGAACACATCTAATCCCTTGTAAATTTCAAGGGTGATAAGGGATCACGTCCTCTAAAGCAGAATCTCTTTCAAAGCCTTGCGTGCCTGCTTTGCATCATTTAATACAAAGTGAAATTCTAAGATAGAAATATGCTTACCACTTGTTGCTGAGTGAAGCACGCTGCTAACAACAGTTGTGGGTAGTATGATCTTGTATGGTAGGACATATACATGTATGTATGTGCATAATAATCAGCTAACTTTCATTCATTGGTTGACTCTTGTATGTACCCTGACAGGGGATTGAACCTTCAGCCTTTGTGCTTCAGGACGATATTCTAATCAACTGAGCTACCTGGCAAGGGCCTCCACACTATAATCTTAATTTTCTTTTTGCTTACATTATTTTTTATGTGGCCATATATACTCTTAAAACATATTTTTATAATTTTGCAAATAGGAAACTTTTCTTCAAATAAGTGAAAAAGACTCGCATTTTAAAAGTCCCTTGAATTTGGAGGAAAAAAAGCTATGTTTTTATTTCAGCTCCCAATATATGAACCAACTAATAATTTTTAGGTTTATTCATGTATATTGGAGTTTTGCCTAGAAAAGAATGTTTGAACATCCCCAGCTAATGCGTTATGTCACTGCTGTTGCCTCTCAAAACTTTCTGATCTTGCTTCTGAACCATTAATTTTAGCCATGATGCCTTCCAAAGAGCTACTGAATCTTCTTGTCCTGTTGGTCTCACTTTGCATCAACATTATGAGAAGAAAAACTGAGCCATAAAGCTTATCATATAAAATCCATTTACTGCCAAAGAAATCCCATGGGTTTGTTTTTTGGGTTTTTGGGGTTTTTGGGTAGAGATATTATTACTTTTTAAAATTTTTCAATTAGAGTTGACATTCAGTATTATTTTACATTAGTTTCAGGTATACAGCATACTGGTTAGATATTATATAATTTAAGAAGTTGTCCCCCCAATAAGTCTAGTACCCACCTGGTACCATGCATAGTTATTACATTGTTGACTATATTCCCTATGCTGTACTTTACATCCCATGATTATTCTGTGACTGCCAATTTGTACTTCCTAATCCCCCCATCTTTTTCACCCAGACCCCAACATGGGTTCTGTATTATTTGGTCAAAATCTGAGAGTATATGCCAAAATCAGATGATATCTCCTTTTCAGGAACTCCCACGCTGTGCCATCTGACATTTTTAAATTTGTTTTGTTTTGTTTCCCCAAGAAGCCAGTACACTGACTGATGCTTGTTCAAGTCCCTCAAGTCCTGCAAGCTTCTTGGTCTTACTTGCTTTGGGGAAAGGAAGCCCAGACAAGGCGATGCAGGCTGTAGACTGTGCCTCCCAGACACAGTGCCCTGTCAGTACAGTCAGTTCAGGATGCTGGTGGTTCCCTGCACCCTTCAAATGCACCAAGAGGTCACTGCACTCCTGCAAGAGTTTCTGTTTATCAGCCACTGGATTCTCCCAGCAGTTCCAGCCAACTGAGCTGAAGGAGCAAATCAGTGTCTGGGAAAGCCTCCGGGTCTTGAGCTAAAGTCACTTCCCCTTTCCCCTGACTTCTTCAATGACCTTTTATCTTAGTGTTTTATCTACCTTGATAAATATTTCGTAAGCAACTTAAGGATAGTAATCATGCCATTTTAGTCACTGTATTTACCCTAAGTATTAGCACCGGATCTGGTATATTGTGTGTCATATATGTCTGATAATTCAACCCAGAAATTCCCTCTCTAGGAATTTATCCTTAGGAAACATTTGTAAAAGTACACAGAGATATGTAAGGAAGTTCATCAAAGAATAATTTATAACCAAAAGTCAGAATACCTAGTACAGGCAATAAATCTAAATAATGTTCCTCTATATGATGGCATATTACACAATGTTCATAATGATGACACTGGTTCATATTAATGAAAGAAATACATCCAAAATAAATTGCCAAGTACAACAGGCAGACTAAAACTATGCATAATGCTGGGAGGAGGCTGACTCTCATTTGTAAAGAATACAGGCTTTATTGTCAGGACCCAGGACATGAATCTAAGCTCTGACAATTACCAACCAGGATTTTGGACTTTTACTTAATTTTCAATGCCTCTGTTTCCACCTACATAAACTATGGGAAGAATAGTCTTACAGCGATGTTATGGATATTAAGTAATATAATACACATAAAATACATACAGCTCTGGCCGGGTACATCAGTTGGTTAGAGTGTTGTCCTGATATGCCAAGATTGTGAATTGGATCCCTGGTCAAGGCACATACAAAAATCAACCACTGAAAAAGAAAAACAAAAAAAAAAATAAGAACCAACCACTGAATACATAAATAAGCAGAACAAATAAGTGTTTCTTTCTCTCTCCCTTCCTCTCTAAAATCAATAAATAAAATAAAAAAAATAAACTACATATAACACTTAAAATGGTTTATCAGTAGTACTTTATACTATAAAAAACATTACATGGCCCATATTTATTAAAGATAATAATTTTTAATTTACAAGCTTAAAAATATTTTATGTTATCTTTAATAACTTTGTATAGTAATTTTAATACTGGGATACCCATCTCTTTTTTTTTTTACACTAAACATGTTGAGGTTTTCAAGACTGCTCTTTGTTAACACAATAACAGAACCAGGCTTGGAATGTAATTTTTCTTAATAATATTAGCAAAAAAATGCACAAAAATCAAGAAACAGAGCAAGGCCTCCCTTGTTCTCCATCCCTTGCAGCTCCAAGAGACACCATTTGGCATCATTACATCCAAAAAACTTGATTTGATAAGGCGTCATGCTGAACACAAAAACGTTTGCCCAAGTTCTTCTGTATAACATGTCTGAATATTTATCACTACTACCACTTTTTTCCTGTTATTATAAATATGTACTTAGAAGTAACCTTGAACCACTAAAAAAATCTCTAATTCTGAAGAGACAGCTTACTTGTGAATCTGTTGCTCTAAGGTATAAATTCCTGAAAGACTTTTCAAATAAGAGGGGGATGGTTGCACTCCCCTTTAATCTATACAGGCATAGAAATATAAATTCTACGACTGCACTGGATTCCTTTTTCTAAGTGTTGGACAGTCTTTATCTCCTTAAATAATCATTTTTATGGTGCTATTTTGCAAAATAAACATGTACACAAGTGCACAGAAAAATATTTAGAAAAACAAACATCAAAATAGTCACATTCATTAACTCTGACGGTGGGGCTATGGGTAATTTATTGTTCTTCTTTATTAGTTCTTAGGTCTTTGCAATTTTCTTTATAAAATAAATCCACATGAATTTTATCATCAGAAACAAACAAGGAGTCTTAAGATGGTGGTGAGGGAGGTGGGAGCAGAGTCTACTCCCTGCACACGGGTGAAACACGTAGGCAATCTGCTGAGGAAGAGAGTGAACAGCCAACGGTATCCCAGCATATATGAAGTAGGAGACCAAAAATTGTAGAAGACATTGAAAAAACAGACGGTAAGGATGTAACAAGGTGCAGCAAAGAGGAGGGGGGGCCCAAATAGGGATTTGTAATGGAGTCCAGAACTCAAGGTGTCCAGGAAATATTAGAAAAATATATACAGGGTGTCCTCACCCCCACAAGTCTGAGCTGGGGGAATGGGACACATGGAGCAGGGCCATTGAGAGCTGTTTTGCATATCGACAGTTTTGCAGCTAACCTCTGGCATGGCCATTTAACATATCTATAACCTTTAACTGGTTTCATGGATATGTTAAATAGCTGTGGCCATGCTTTGAGCCAACGGGATGGAAGTCACTTAAACCCAAGAAGTAACTGGGAAGCAGCTCCCTGTGGTTACAGTGCCTGCATAACAGCTTGGAGAAGATTGGCTCCATGCCATGGGGCCACGCCTGCCCAGGCTTATGATGGCAGCCCAGTAAAGCTGGAAAAAAAATATGGGAGTGCTGGCAGGTGTAACTGATTGTAGGAGGAGTCAGAAATGGGGCTGCAGAGGAAGATTGCTGCGGAGATTTAAACCCAGGTGTGGCAGCCATACTGGAGAACCATGCAGCTTCAGGGTGCTCCCTTTTGCCACGTGGCTTAGGAAGCAGGAGAGACTGTGCCTGGAAGAAGGGGTGGAAGGACTCTTGCTGGTGGGCCATAAGTAGTTGCCACATGGCTTTGGATTAACCGGAGATCATCTTCTTTTCCTGAGATATGGTTCCCCAGGTTAGAGGAGAGGGAGAAGGAAGGACTGTGCGTGTCTGTGGGTATTCTACAGGACTTTAGTATTTTAATGAAGACATTAAGTCACTATTCTAAGTCTGTATAGCTTTTGAATAAATAATTCCTTTCCTTTTCCCAAATCTCTGGCATTAAAAGATGTCTTTCCTCTGGCGGTGGGCATAGCGAACCTAGTGGGAGGTCCTTCCGGTAACAGTTTATCATACACCCTCCTTGGGGCTATTCTGTAACAAGGAGAGTACTTCAGGACAATAAGGTCCCTGGGACCAGCGGGGGAACAGGGCAACTACAGCCCCAGGACTGGTGCCCGCCAAGTCTACCACAGGGTTCTTGGGAGAGAGCCAGGTCAACTGCTCCCTCCCCTGCCAAACAAGGTTTGAGCAGCACCAGGAGAGACCTGGTTGCTTGAAGTCACAGAGAGGGGAATAAGGACTAAGTGGCAAACACATAGGGGCTGTGAGCACCCAAGGAGTCTGTGGACGCCCACTGGGGAGAGTTGAGAGTTGGGCTGTGACAGGCCCTGACCCGGATAGCCCGGTCTGGCTGGAGAATTGGGCTGAGTGAGAGGCCAGGACTCTGTATGGAGCGGTGGGCTTGAGCAAGAAGTATTTCTTTAACAACAACAACAAAAAAAAGTGAAAAACAAGGCACTCCATAGCTGTTTGGGAAATTCTCCTGCAGTAGCCACTCCCACCTCTTCCCCACCCAGGAGCGCCCCACTAACCAGGTGCCATGGAAGGCCCTGTGCACACTCCCGTAGCCCTGGGAAGAGTGCCAGCCAGAAAATGAGGGACCAGAGGTGGCCTGGCGGAGCTGGCACACCTGCAGCTCCCGGGAGAGCATGCACTGCAGAAGGCCCCTAAGCCCACAGGGAAGACTCCATGCTCACATCCAAAGCCCTGGGGACAGTGCACCCATGAACCTGAGTGACCAGAGGCTGCTGGGGAATTGGGCTGGAGGCTGACCATGTGCCCATCAGGAAGGGAGAAAAGCAAAACCAATCCTCCCTCAGCCTGCTGCAGCCAGGAAGCAAAACTGGCTTGGTCAGTTTGAAACAAGCAAGAGGTTTTGTTGTTGTTGAGGCTGACAAACTGTTTTGTTTTTTATTTATTTATTTTTTAAATATATTTTATTGATTACACTATTACAGTTGTCCCATTTTCCCCACTTGACTCCCCTCCACCGTGCACACACCCTCCCATCCACATTCCCCCACTTTAGTTCATGTCCATGGGTCATACATACAAGTTCTACATTTCCTATACTGTTCTTACCCTCTCTCTGCCTATTTTCTACCTACCATGTATGCTATTTATTCTCTGTACCTTTTCCCCCTCTTTCCCCTACCACGCCTCTCTTGGTGACCCTCCATGTGATCTCCATTTCTGTGTTTCTGTTCCTGTTCTGTTTGCTTAGTTTGTTTTTGTTTCAGGTATGGTTGTTAATAACTATGAACTTGCTGTCATTTTACAGTTCATATTTTTAATCTTCTTTTTCTTAGATAAAGCCCTTTAACATTTCATATAATAAGGTCTTGGTGATGATGAACTCCTTTAACTTGACCTTATCTGAGAAGCACTTTATCTGTCCTTCCATTCTAAATGATAGCTTTGCTGGATAGAGCAATCTTGGATGTAGGTCCTTGCCTTTCATGAGTTGGAATACTTCTTTCCAGCCCCTTCTTGCCTGGAAGGTCTCGTTTGAGAAATCTGCTGATGGTCTTATGTGAACACCTTTGTAGGTAACTGTCTCCTTTTCACTTCCTCCTTCTACGATTTTCTCCTTATTTTTCATCTTGGGTAATGTAATTATGATGTGCCTTGGTGTGTTCCTCCTTGGGTCCAACTTCTTTGGGACTCTCTGAGCTTCCTGGACTTCCTGGAAGTCTATTTCCTTTGCCAGATTGGGGAAGTTCTCCATTATTTGTTCTAATAAGTTTTCAATTTGTTGCTCTTCCTCTTCTCCTTCTGGTACTCCTATAATTTGAAAGTTGGGACATTTAAAGATGTCCTGAAAGTTCCTAAGCCTCTCCTCATTTTTTTTTTTTGAATTTGTATTTCTTCATTCTTTTCTGTTTGGTTCTTTCTTTCTTCCTTCTGGTCCACTCCACTGATTTGAGTCCCAGTTTCCTTCCCATCACTATTGGTTCCCTGTACATTTTCCTTTATTTCACTTAGCATAGCCTCCATTTTTTCATCTAATTTGCAACCAAATTCAACCAATTCTATGAGAATCCTGATTAGCAGTGCTTTGAACTGTACATCTGATAGGCTGCCTATCTCTTCATTGTTCAGCTGTATTTTTTCTGGAGCTTTGATCTATTCTTTCATTTGGGCCTTTTTTTTTTTTTTTTGTCTTGACCTGCATGTTATGTACTAAGGGGCAGAACCTTAGGTATTCTCATGGCAGGATAACTCACATAACTGTGTTGTGATGCTGTATGTGGGGAAGGGGTCCAAGAGGGAACAATGGTGCTTGCTCCACTCTCTGCTGGATTTCAGTCCCTTCTCCCAATACCCACAATCAAATTGAGCCCTTCTGGTGCTGATTCCTGTGTGGGTGAGCTTGTGTTTGTTCTAGGACCCTGTGGATCTCTCCAATGAACTCTTCTGTGAGGATGGGAGTTTCTCCCATTGCCACCTGAACCCCCACAGGTGTTTTCAATCAGAGGTTTGAGGCTTTATTTCCCTGCACTGGGACCCTGGGTTATGCGGTCTCTTGCTCCCCAATTGTTTCTCTTGGTTTATCTGTACATGAATATGGGAACACCTGCTCCACCAGCCGCAGCTGTGCCAGGTCGCCAGCTGCTGCCTTGCCAGCCCTACTCCACAATCTGCAGCCTCACTGGGTCCGCCAGCCACCACTGCCTTGCCCACCCCAGCCCTCCAGCAGTGGCCTTGCTGTGAGTCCTCTCCACCCAGCCTGTCTCTGCCCCTACTACCTGTCTGGATGAATGTTTCTTTAAATCCTTGGTTGTTAGACTTCCATACACTTCAATTTTTTTGTCAGTTCCGGTTGTTTTTGTTTTTAAATGGTTGTTTTCCTTCTTTTGCTTATGTGAGGAGGCACAGTGTGTCTACCTACACCTCCATCTTAGCCAAAGTCCCACCACTGCTTTTTTTTTTTTAAAGTAATTCTTCATTTTTTTAATCTTTTAACTCCTTCTCTCTCTCTTTCCTACTTTCTTGTTTTAGTCCTTCTTCCTTTCTTCCCCTTTTTATCTCTTCTTCCTTCCTTCTTTTCTTTTTTAAATTCTCACAAGTGAGACAAAAAAACCTGGAACTGTGAAAAAAAGAGTTGGACCCAAAGGCGGGCATCCCAACAGCTGAGACATTGAAAAAAATTTCACTTTGATACTACAGAGAACTTGCAAGTTATTGCGTATTTGTATCATTATTTTTTCATTCTTATATCTTTTATTTTATTACTATTTTTGTCTTTCTCTTCTTTCTGTTTATAGTCTTCTTTGCTTGGTGCTTAAATTACATTGTTTGACTGGTTTCCCTTGATATCTCTTTCATAGTGTATTGTTAATTTACTCTCTTTCACTTCACTTGTGTTCCATTAGCACGCTACTCAAGGTCCTATACTTCCTATTCTTGTTATCCAGATCACATAGATTCTGTCATGTAACTGTTGCTCCATTATGATTGTAGATAATAGCTGTTCCATGCAATTGATAATACTACACAGCACCCCTCCCAGACCTTAGCCCATTTCATGGTTTCCTGAACATTATTACTGTGGTGGGGAACTCTATTCTCTCACACACTACACCTATTTTCTATCCTTTACTCTCACATTAACTCATAATCTGATCTCCCACAACCTCACTGCTTTCTAGATCCAATTCACAATCCTTCCCCTCCAACAAGAGTGTTATCTTCTTTCCACCCTTTCTAAAAAATGGCTCTTTGGGTGAAATATCATGGTTAACACTATACATATCCAAAGATCTCCTATCTCTTCTCTACAGGCTGGTACTGTAAATATCATAGAATGCACTCTTGTCATCTTAAACCATTTTGCCTTCCCCTTCCAACTGATCACAAAATAGAGTAGGTTGGAAGCTGTGAACACCAGGATACCTGCAGGAAGAGGAAACCCACCAACAAAGGAACCACCAACAGATAACAACAGAAGGTGAAAGAGGGAGTGGAAGCCACACTAACCTCCACCCAGGAACGATCTGGAAATACAACTAAATGATGGAGAAATTACCCAGACCAAACAACTGAAGAACAGCAAGACAGAATTCTCAAAACCTTGTATACAAGGAAGAACCAGCTTCAACACAACCTGCCCACACCTGCACAACAGAATACAAGAGGTGGTGGACACAGTGATCCTCAGTTAACCAGCTGGTGGGAAAGACCCACCAAAGAAAAACCAAACAACAGTCAAAACACAGAGACATACACAGAGCTGAAGTAACTGACAGCCCAAGACCAGTAGGCCCAGGAGATCAAGGAGACTGCACCACTGAATCTCATAGGTCTTCTACCACAGAGGTTCAAAACCATAAACCCAAGGAGTCGAAACAGATCAATTTAAGAAACAGAGGCTAACAAGAAGAGTCTCACGAGCAATGGGAAGACAAAGAAACAATCCCCAAATGAAAGGAAAGGAGGAAGCCCCACAAAGAATACTAAATGAAATAGAGGCAACTCAACTATCAGATACTGAGTTCAAAGCAAGGGTTATCAATGAGCTCACAGAGAATTACCAAAAACTACAGAGAAACTACAATGAACTCACTGCAAACTATATCAATATGGAAAAGGAAATAGAAACTATCAACAAGGGTGAAAAGGAAATGAAGAATACAATTCCTGAACTAAAGAACATAGTAGAAGGAATCAAAAACAGGCTCAATGAAGCAGAAGATCAGATCAGTGAGCTGGAGGACAAAGTAGAAAAAACACCCAGAATGAGCAAAATAAGGAAAAGAGGCTCAGAAAGAATGAAGACAGGATAAAGGAAATTCAGGAAAACATGAAACATAATAATATCCATTAAATAGGGATACTAGAAGGAGAAGAAGAAGAGCAAGGAACAGAAAACCTGTTTCAAAAATTAATGATCAGCCCTGGCTGGTGTAGCTCAGTGGATTGAGCGCGGGCCTGCGAATCAAAGGATCGCGGTTCGATTCCCAGTCAGGGCACATGCCTGGGTTGCAGGCCAGTTCCCAGCATGGGACACACAAGAGGCAACCATACATTGATATTTCTCTCCCTCTCCTTCTCTCCTACCCTTCCCCTCTAAAGATAAATAAATAAATTAAAAAAAAAAATTAATGATCAAAAACTTCCCTAATTTGATGAGAGAAAAACTCACACAAATCCAGGAAACACACAGAGTTCCAATAAAGAAGAACCAAAAGAAGCCCACTTCAAGACATATCATAATTAAAATGGCAAAATTCCAAGACAAAGAGAATCCTAAAGGCAACAAGGGAAAAACAGGAAGTAAGATACAAGGAAGCTCTGATGACACTAACAGCTGAATTCTCAATGGAAATGCTCCAAGCAAGAAGGGAATGATAAGAAATATTCCAAGTAATGAAAACGAAAGGCCTGCAACCAAGACCACTTTATCCTGCAAGGCTCTCAATTAAAATGGAAGGTGAAATAAGGAGCTTCCTAGACAAACAAGCCTCAACAAATATACCTCCTCCAAACCAGCTCTGTCGGAGATGCTAAATGGTCTATTTTAAGAACAAGAAGTAAAACAGTGAAAGAGAAAGGAACACAACTACAAAAAAATTGCAATGAATAAGTAACTATCAATAATAACCTTAAATATAAATGGATGAAATGTCCCAATCAAAAGACATAGAATAGCTGAATGGATAAGAAATCATGGTCCACACATATGCTGCCTACAGAAGACCTACCTCAGAACAAAAGATCTACACAGACTGAAAGTGAAGGGCCGGAAACAAATATTCCAAGCAAATGGACAGGGAAAAAAGCTGGGGTAGCAATACTCATATTAGACAAAATAGACTTCAAAAAAAGAACCATAAAAAGTGACCCAGAAGGTCACGTCATAATACTCAAGGGAAGAATCCATCAAGAAAACTAAACAAAGTAAATATATATGCACTGCACATAGGAGCACCTGAATACAAAAAGAAAATTGTGGAAGACTTCAAGAAAGATATTCACAGTAAAACGATTATACTAGGAGATTTTTATCACCCCACTGTTGAAAATGGACATCTTTCAAACAAAATATCAACAAAGATATTGTGGCACTGAACAATGCCCTGCAGGAAATGGACTTAACTGATGTATATAGATCCATTCACCCCAAAGAAGCAAAATACACATTCTTTTCAAATGTACATGGAACATTTTCAAAGATAGACCACATTATAGGACAAAAAACAAGCCTTAAAAAATTCAAGAAAATGGAAATCATATCAAACATTTTCTCTGACCACATAGGAATGAAACTAGAAACCAACCTTAAGGAAAAAAAACTCCAAAACACTCTAAATCATGGAGATTGAATAGCATGCTATTAAACAATGAATGGATCAAGAAGGAGATTAGGGAAGAAATAATAAAGTTTCTGGAAACAAACGAAAATGAACTCACAACAATCCAAAACTTATGGGACCCAGTGAAGGCAGTCCTGAGAGGGAAGTTCATAGTGATACAGACCAACCTAAAATAGATAGAAACATTTCAAATAAACAACCTAACCCTATGCCTACAAGAACTCAAGGAACAACAACAAAGACAACCCAGAGCAAGTAGAAGGAAGAAAATAACCAAGATCAGAGCAGAATTAAATATAGAGACTAAAAGCACAATTCTAAGGATCAATGAATCCAGGAGCAGGTTCCTTGAAGAGATAAACAAAATGGACAAGCCTTTAAGCAGATTCATCAAAAAAGAAAAAAGAGAGAGGACCCAAATCAACACAATCAGAAATGAAAGAGGAAAGATTACAACTGATACCACAGAAATACAAAGGATTGTAAGAAATTACTAGGAAGAACTATATGGCAAGAAATTTGAAAACCTAGATGAAATGGACAAATTTCTAAAATAATCTTCCAAAACTCAATAAAGAAGCAGAAAGCCTGAACAGACCTATGACACCTGATGAAACTGAAATAGTAATTAAAAAGCTTTTGACACACAAAAGCCCTGTACTGGATGTTTTCACAGGAGAATTTTAGAAAGCATAAGGGATACTTAACCCTGGTCATCCACAGATTATTTCAAAAAATTCAAGAAGATGGAAGACTCCCAAACTCTTTTTCTGAAGCCAACATCATCTTAATCCTAAAACCAGATAAAGACATAACAAAGAAAGAAAATTTCAGGCCAATATCGCTGATGAGCATAGATGCTAAAATCCTCAACAAAATATTGGTAAACTGCATCCAGCAATATGTTAAAAAGATCATACACCATGACCAAGTGGGATTCATCCCAGGGAAGCAAGGATGATACAATATTTGCAAATCAATAAACATAATATATCACATAAACAAAAGGAAAGACAAAAATCACATCATCTAATCAATAGATGTGGAAAAAAGCATTTGATAAGGTACAGCACCCATTTATGATAAAAACACTCAGCGAAGTGGGAATAGAGGGAGCATTCCTCAACATAATAAAGGCCATATATGAGAGACCTACGGCCAACATCATACTCAACGGGCAAAAACTTACAGCCTTCCCATGAAGATAAGGAACAAGAGAAGGATGCCCACTTTCATGACTCCTATTCAACATAGTAATGAAAGTCCTAGCCATAGCAATCAGACAAGGAAAAGAAATAAAAGGCATCTAAATTGGAAAGGAGTAAACAAAACTGTCACTGTTTGCAGATGACATGATAGTGTACGTAGAAAATCCTATAGACTCAGCCAAAAAAATACTCAACCTAATAAGTGAATTTGGCAAAATAGCAGGATACAAAGTCAATACTCTGAAATCAAAGGCATTTTTTGTACACCAACAATGAAACAACAGAAACAGAAATCAGGAAAAAAATCCCTTTTGATATAGCAACGAGGAAAGTAAAGTACCTAGGAATAAACCTAACCAAGGAGATAAAAGACCTGTACTCAGAAAACTACAGAACACTAAAGAAAGAAATTAAGAAAGACACAAACAAATGGAAGCATCTACCATGCTCATGGATTGGAAGAATTAACATCATCAAAATGCCCATAGTACACAAAGCGATGTATAGATTCAATGCAATCCCTATTAAAGTACCCATGACATATTTCACAGATATAAAACAAACACTTCAAAAATTTATATGGAACCATAAACTTATATGGACCCAGAATCACTGTAGCAATTTTGAGAAAGAACAAAGCAGGAGGGATCCAATACATGATATCAAACTGTATTACAAGGCCACTGTAATCAAAACAGCCTGGTACTAGCATAAGAACAGACACAGAGACCTATGGAACAAAACAGAGCTCAGAAATAAACCCAAGTCTCTATGGTCAATTTATATTTGACAAAGGGGGCAGGAGCATTAAATGGAACAAAAATAGCCTCTTCAACAAATGGTGTTGGGAGAGCTGGATAGCTACATGCAAAAAAAATGAAACTCAATCACCAACTTACACCATACATAAAAATAAATTCAAGGTGGATAAAAGTCTTAAATAGAAGTTGTAACACCATAAAAGTCCTAGAGGAAAACATTGGCAGGAAAATCTCAGACATTCCACGCAGCAACATCTTCACTGATATGTCCCCTAATTCAAGGTCATAAAGGAAAGAATAAACAAATGGGACCTCATCAAATTAAAAAGCTTCTACATGGTTAAAGAAAACAGCATTAAAATGAAAAGAGAGACAACCATATGGAAAACATTTTTGCCAGTGACACCTCTAACAAAGGCTTGATATCCAAAATATATAAAGAACTCCCACGACTCTACTCTATGAAGAAAAAAAGACCAATTAAAAATGGGCAAAAGATTTGAACAGACACTTCTCCAAAGAGGACATACAAAGGGCGCAGTGGCACATGAAAAGATGCTCAGCATCACTAACCATCAGAGAGATGCAAATTAAAACCACAATGGGATACCACCTCACACTGGTCAGAATGGCCCTCATAAACAAATCTACAAACAAGTGTTGGAGACAATGCGGAGAAAACAAAACCCTAGTGCACTGCTGGTGGGAATGCAGACTGGTCCAGCCACTGTGGAAAACAGTATGGAATTTCCTCAGAAAATTAAAAATGGAAATGCCCTTTGACCCAACCATTCCACTGATATATGATTATACCAAGATTATGGTATAATCTTGGGGATTATACCATAAGAGCCCTGAAACACCGATCCAAAAGAATCTATGCACCCCAATGTTCATAGCAGCACAATGTACAATAGCCAAGTGCTAGAAGCACCCTAAGTGCCCATCAGCAAATGAGTGGATCAACAAACTATGATATATTTACACAATGAAATTCTACGCACCAGAGAGAAAGAAGGAGCTCCTTCCCTTTGTGATAGCATGGATGGAACTGGAGAGCATTATGCTAAGTAAAATAAGCCAGGTGGTAAGGGACAAATACCATATGATCTCACCTTTAACTGGAACATAATCAACAAAACAAGAAAGCAAACAAAATACAACTAGAGTCATTGAAATTAAGAGCAATCTAACAATAACAAGAGGGGAGGGGGGGAGGGGACTGTGGGTAGAAGTTTTTCAGGAACTAGTATGAAGGACACAGGGAGAAAACCAAGGGGGGGTTGGAAGCAAGAGAAGGAGGTGGGTTTGGAGGGGGTGGGGGAAGGGGTGCAGAGAAAATACAGACAACTGTAATTGAACAACAATAAAATAATTTATTCATTTAGAATGGAAAACCAGTTAAAGTGCTTCTCAGATAGGGTCAACTTAAAGGAGTTCATCATCATTAAGACATTTGTATATGAAGTGCTAAAGGAATTTATTTAAGAAGATAAAAAATATGAACAGTAAAATGACAGCAAACACAATTATTAACAACCACACCTAAAACAAAAACAAACTAAGCAAACAATAGAACAGGTACAGAACAACTAGGACAACCACAGAAATGGAGATCAAACTGAGGTGTATCAACAGGTGAATGGGAGGGGGAGAAAGGAGGAAAAGAAACAGAGAATAAGTAGCATAGATGGTAGAAATTAGGGGGAGGGTAAGAATAGTATGGGAAATGTAGAAGCCAAAGAACTTATAAGTATGACCCATGAACATGAACTAAAGGGGGGAAATATGGGTGGGAGGGGGTGTACAGAGTGCAGGGGTTGAAGGGGGTAAATGGGACAACTGTAATAGCATAATGAATAAAATATATTAAAAAAATAAAATAATTTAAATTTAAAAAAGAAACAAAAATTCTATTTCCCTACATTCACCATTTTATAAAATCACCTTTGATTATAATTTTACTTATAGTGTAAAGAAAAATGAATGAAGATATTTTAGATTTGTGCAAAAAAAAAAAAAACAAAACATTAAACTATTTCCATACAAAGAAAATAAAAAACAGAGTTGACAAGAAGGAGTATCTTCCAGTTTTTTAAAGAAATGTGAGTCTATAGGCTTTTGACATGAATGGAGTGTGACTTATTTAATAATTTCCTACTGTTAAACACTAATTTATATAAGATTATTTCAAATAATATTCTCAGATATTATTAGTCTTTGATTCTAGGCCAGTGGATCTGAATCTTTCTGGGTCATGTTTGATGACCTCATTACATTACAGACTTCTTCCAGAAAAATGGCACATTAAAAAATACATACAACAATTTAACATATAATTTCAAGGAGTTTCTGGTTCCCTGAAAGACCCAAACAGATTTAAATTACCTATCGTTAAGAATTGCTGTTCTAGACTTCCGGCCAAGATGAAGGCATAGGTAGACACACTGTGCCTCCTCACACAACCAAAATAAAGCACAACAAAGATTTAGAAACAAGAAAATGCCAAAACTGACAGAAAATTAAACTGCACGGAAGTCCGACAACCATTCATCCAGACCAGTAAGAGGGGTAGAGTCGTGGCAGGAAAAAGCAGAGGTTGGTGGACCTAGGCATGCAGGCAGTGGCTGGCAGACCCCAGGTGTGCAGGCAGCGGCTAGCAGACCCCACGTGCACAGGTGGCAGCAAGTGGACCCCAGCTGCAGGGTGGCAACGGGGAGACCCAGTGCTGCCGCACAAGGCGGCTGGCTGACCAGGCGGTCCCACATTCTCATGCAGGTAATCCAGGGGGAAATGGGGAGTGAGACACACCTCGCAACCCAGGGCCCCAACACCAGGAAATAAAACCTAACAACACTGATTGAAAACACTTGTGGGGGTTGAGGGGCCGGGAGAGACTCCCAACCTCACAGGAGAGTTCATTGGTGAGACCCACAGGGTCCTAGAACGTGCACAAGCCCACCCACATGGAAATCAGCACTAGAAGGGCCCAGTTTGCTTGGGGGAGCGGCAAAAGGGAATGAAACCCAAGAGAGAGCAGAGCAAGCACCACTGTTCCCTCTCCTTTCCCTCTTGGACACCAACCCCACATGCAGCGTCACAACCCAGCGACTGGGCTGCGCCGCCCTGGGGAACACCTAAGGCTCCACCCCGCACTACATAACAGTCGTGACCAGACCAAAAACAAAAATAAAAAAAATACCAAAAATGGCTCTAACGGGAGAACAAATCAAAGCCCCAGAGCCAATTCCTCTAAGCAACCAAGAGAAAGCCAACATATCAGATGCACAGTTCAAAGCACTGGTGATCAGGTTGCTCACAGAATTGGTTGATTTTGCTCACAAATTAGATGAAAAAATGCAGGCTACAATATGTGAAATGAAGGAAGACACATGGGGAACCAATAGAGATGGGAGGAAAACTGGGACTCAAATCAATGGAGTGGACCAGAAGGAAGAAACAAACAACGAAACAGAAAACAAGGAAGAAACAAAAATTAAAAAAAATGAGGAGAGGCTTAGGAACCTCCAGGATATCTTTAAACGTCGTAACATCTGAATTATAGGGGTACCAGAAGGGGAAGAAGAAGAGCAACAAGTGGAAAACTTACTTGAACAAATAATAAAGGAGAACTTCACCAATCTGGCAAAGGAAATAGACTACCAGGACGTCCAGGAAGCTCAGAGAGTCCCAAAGAATTTGGACCCAAGGAGAAACACACCAAGGCACATCATAATTACAGTACCCAAGATTAAAATGAAGGAGAGAATTCTAGAAGCAGCAAGGGATAAGGGGACAGTCACCTACAAAGGAGTTCCCATCAGACTGTCAGCTGATTTCTCAAAAGAGACCTTCCAGGCAAGAAGGGGATGGAAAGAAATATTTGAAATCTTGAAAAGCAGGGACCTACTTCCAAAATTGCTCTATTTAGCATGCTGTCATTTAGAATGGAAGGGCAGATAAAGTGCTTCTCAGATAAGGTCAAGTTCAAGGAGTTAAGCCCTTATAGGAAATGTTAAAGGGACTTATCTAAGAAAAAGATCAAAAATATGACAGTGAAAAGACAGCAAACTCACAGCTATTAACAATCACACCTAAAACAAAAGCAAATAACCAGAACAGGAACAGAACCACAGAAATGGAAATCTCATGGAGGTTTAGCAACAGGGGAGTGGGAGGAGGAGAGGGGGGGGGAAGGTACAGAGAATGAGTAGCACAGATAGTGAGTAGAAAATGGACAGGGGGAGGGCAAGAATAGTGTGGGAAGTTTAGAAGCTAAAGAACTTATGACACATGGAAATGAACTAAAGGGGGGAATGTGGGTGGGAGGGGGTGTGCTGGGTGGAGGGGAATGATGGGGGAGAAATGGGACAACTGTAATAACATAATCTATAAAATATATTTTTTTAAAAAGATAGCAAACTCACAGCTATTGACAACCACACCTAAAACAAAAGCAAACAACTAGAACAGGAACAGAACCACAGAAATGGAGATCACAAGGAGGGTTAACAATAGGGGCATGGGATGAGAGAGGGCAAAAAGGTACAGAGAATAAGTAGCACAGACGGTGGGTAGAAAGTAGACAGGGGGAGGGCAAGATTAGTGTGGGAAATGTAGAAGCTGAAGAATTTATGACACATGGACATGAACTAAGGGGGGGATGTGGGTGGGAGGTGGTGTGCAGGGTGGAGGGGAATGAAGGGAGGAAGTGGGACAACTGTAATAGCATAATCAACAAAATAAAATAAAATTTTTAAAAATAACATAAAATATGAACTAAAAAAAAGTAATTCCTGTTCTAAACCATTTGAGCATCTTATTTTTTTTAAACTAGGAAATACCCAACACAATTAGCTTGATATTTTCATTTTTCCTGATTCACTAGAGAAGATGGGGAATTGCCCAAAATCATCATATAATGACAAATAGCTAATATTTATTAAGTTATAAAAAGAAAGTAATGGATTTATCTGTCAAATGAATGTGCAGATAGGCAGTAGAAAGGGGTCCTAGATATCAACTCAAAAGCCATTTAAGCAAATGTTTCCATGCCCTAAACCACAAAAATGCATTTCACAGAACACGAGGAAATACCCACTAGCCTTGATCTTGACTTTTAAATGGGAAATAGAAATTCATTCCGCCTCATTCTCCTCAGAAGCCTTTTCTTAGCATTTGATAGGACTGAGGAAGTAGGGAATCTTAAGACAACAGGCTTTTCTCGCAGCCCAGCCCAGCCCAGCCCAGCCCAGCCTGGCTAAATCAGGCACATCACAACCACACTTATCCCCACCATCTACCATCCACGCAAATCCAGAGTGAAGTAAGAGGGAGAGTACTGATGACCCTTAGAGAAGGCCAAGTCACGGATGTGCGGGACTGGAAACTTCATAGCAATTTTATGCAGGGAACTCCGCGGTACTGAGACCTGCAGCTGGACCTCTCGGAGCTGAAAGCGTGTGAGTACGTGTGGGTTCGCAGGAGCTCGAGGATGAAGTGCAGTGGAATTTTGCCCAGGGCCAGCCTGAGAGGCACGTTCAGTTCCAACATGCTTATCTCAAGATGTGGTCTTTTTGCCGGAAATCTATTCACTGGCGCCCAGGTGACTGGGGGCACTTTCTCTGCGGCTAGGCTGGTGAGGCTAGAAGGCAGAGATTCAGGTGTGACGCTGAGGGCCGTAGTCACACAAGAGGCTCTGAACCCAATTCCGTGACAGAAACACCTGCTCCCACTAAACATGGCTTCACAACCGTGCAGAGTGCTGATGCCACACCTGCCTCCCCCCACCCCCAGTTACACCACCGCAGTTCTCACGCACACTGGGACCTGAAATGCGGAGCTCCCAACACTCTGCGGAGGTGCCTCGCCTTTCCCCTCAACACCCTCTGGCCGCAGGGCCTTTACGGAAGGCGGGAACCAACGCTCTGTGCCAGGACTGCTCACCTGGGCATCCGAACCCGTTACACACCGATACCCAGTAGAAGCGAGGGTGCCAAAGCCCCCGGGGCCTAATGGGCCACACGCAGGGTTTGCTGGGAGCTTCCGTTACACGCACTAAGTGCGCAGGCGTGGCCAGCCTCAGGGGGTGGAGCATCAGTTCAGCCCAAGGATTGAGTGAGCCGGGCAATCCTGTAGCGTTCCAGGGAAAGCAGGGATCCAACCTCTTTGTTCTAAGTATGGGGCGGTACTGAGATATTTCATTTGCATGCCGTGAGTATGAATCCTTTAGTGTGTGCCTGAGAAACAGCTCCCTGATTGTGTGATGAGTACGTGCACTTCTGATATGTTCTTGTGGTACTGTAACAGGTGGCTATCTGGATGACGGATGTGACCCAGAAACTCACTCCACGCAATGCTGAAATAGAGAAAAGAATGTTGCATTTAGAAGTATAAATGTTACTGAAGGATTTGATGGAAAAGCGGATTTTTCTGGATAATTATGTATTTATTTTACATTTAATGTCAGGTTTGTCTTGGAGAAAAATGTAAAAAAGCATAATTTTAAAAATATGTTTTCAAAGGGTATTCCTGCTGTGGAGTACAGTAGTTGATTTTCTTCTGCCCCAGATTCCCATGGCTTTCCTTCCTTCTTAGTATTGAGGGGATTTTGTTGGGAAGATTGAAGAAGTCCTAGACTAAGAGAAAAAAAAAATTTTACGTAAAAAGCAGCAGTATGGCTATGAAACCTGAAAAGTTGGTGTTGGTGCTGCCTGTCACTACCAGAGCCAATAATCAGAGACAGGAATTGAATCTTTAGAGGCACTTTATTCAGATGGCCAGGGATCTGAGAAGAGGATGGGTTATGTACACTAACAGACTGTCTTACATTTCCTTTCAAGCAGCCCTAATATCCTGTTATCTGCTGACCTGTGTCCTGAGTGATTTTCTTTATCTGTCTCCTGGGCGGTGGACTCTCTCTCCCTGGAGCACAATGGCTCAGATACCATCTGGATGGTCTCTTCTGGAGCACAAAAGTTGACTGGCTTGTGGTCTCCTGGAGTCAGGATGGCTGTACCTTCAGTTCCTGAAACAATAGCTTTTTGCATGTATTAACTGGTCTTATTAACTATTACCTGAAACTAAAATTTCCCAATTCTTGAGTTCCCCCATCAGCCAGAGAAGACACCCCAGGATTAAGGGAGTCAAATATCTCTAAGTCAGGCACTCTTCTTTGTTAAAGGAGAGCAAGAAACTTGTTTAAGACTCAAAGCATGAGTTCATGCTAACATTACTGGGTTTTATTCTTACTTTTTCTTTTATATTTCCATCCCTTTAACAATTGTTTCTTTATAAATCCTGGTTCTTATTTATTTGCGGTAGTCTAGATTTACCATAAAATAGTTTAAAATTGCATTGCCAATATTATTACTAACAATGATGCTAGTAAATAACAATTTAGATTGTAGTTCTAAACTGGGGTTGGCAAAGTACAGCCTATAGGCCAGATTTGGCCCACCACCTGTTGTATAGCTAATGAATAGCTAATGTATAGCTAATGAAATAATGGTGCCTCTATTTCTAAATGGTTAAAAAAATCAAAAGAAGGATATTTTGTTAGGTGTGAAAATCATGCATTTCAAATTTCAGTGTCTATAAATAAAGTTTTATTGGAACATAGCCATGCTCATTTATGTATTGTCTATGGCTGCATTTTAGTTACAAGGGCAGAATTGAGTAGTTACTAGATTGAAAGGTCTGTAGAGCCTAAAATACAATTGATTCTCATTATTCACAGTAGGTGTATTTTATAAAGTTGTTGTAGACACTGAGTTAGGGAATCATTGCTCCTGTGGGAAATACTGGGTTAGTTTCATGCAAGCATCCAGTCACAACATTTTCATCAATCAATACATAACCTTGATTTATGTGTTTCTATTCATAGATACTTTTTATACATTGTTGATTTCTTTAACATTGAACTCATGACCAACAGCACTATAACTCATGCCTGCATGAAGTTTATCCTACACGTATTTTCTCTGTAAGGCACATCACAGCCTTCTTGTATTTAGGAACACTAGACATCACTTTAGCCCTATACTTGCGAACATTTTAAACAGCAAAACCACCAATCAAAGGCACAAAAATTAGAAAACATGGTACTAAGTAGGCTGTGCAAAGACACTTGGTTACAATATAAGAACCTAAATAAGGCAGAGGGTTGTCTTGTTTGTGTTCAGCTGAGAACAGGTGCATCAAGGGACTCCCATTTTCAACACTTTTCACATGTCCATGAATGACCACAAAAGTGCTGTGAGTATTGACTTTGAGATTACAAATAAATTTTACCAAGTGGATAAGTTTGAAAATATGGGAATCCACAAATGATAAGGGTTGATTCTATTTACTATCTGGTCCTTTACAGAAAAAGTTTACCAGCCCCTGTTTTAGAATAGATTCCTTTAATTATACAGTTAGAGTGTTTAAAAACTACTTAAAATAATTCTTTTCCCTGTGCCATCAATAATATCTGAAATTGATTATAACCCATAAATAAATAAAAATGCATAAACAAGAGAAAAGTGAGTAAAAAAGGGAAGCCCTCCTTTATGGAATGCCAGCTAATAAGTTTGATTTCACATGGCTTGTGAACTCTGCTTCAAATACACTTATTATATTTGGTTTTGATGAGGATTTTGTACAGTATAGTGTTTTCCCTTAAGTTCAAGTTTATTTGAATTGTCTCCTCTCATGCCAGCTATCACCTGTAGTTCAGTAAGAGTGACATTGTTAGAATGAATGTATATTCATGGCATGAAGGGTAGCCATTGGTGCAATAGCATAACATAATGTGTCAGACAATACTGAGTTTTCTTTGAAGTCTCAGTCTGATTTCATCCATACTTCATGTTTGGCTTGCCCACTTGTGACCAGCTCTTCAGCTTCTTCCCAGATTCTTGACACAGTGCCACTCTTCACATGTGGAAACAATGTGCCCTTGGGATAACTCTTCCAAATCTGGGCAATCACTGGGCAAATGAGTTCTAATTATAGAAACAGTGTTGGTAGTTTGTGTGTATCCTCAAGTACATTACTACTGGGGTGCTGGCTTATGTCTATGTGGTTTCTGGGTCCCTGTTCAGGGAGGAAAGGTGTTGCTGCATTGGTCTTTCCTTAAATGTAGAGTCCCTAGAACAAAATTCATATTTGCTTACTAAAGGGTTCTGTCCCCAATTCCCATATGTATTCATTGAGGCGTGGTTCCCCACACCAACAAGCAATTCTCAAACACTGGCTGAGTATCCTAAAATTCAACTCAATTCTAACACTGTCTACCTCTGGAGATAGTGTCAAGTCCCACATGCATACCTCACCTGCCAGTTGCTGTGCTTCTAACCAACCAGCTATAGATTGGAAGTTCCAAAAACCCCCAACTTGGGTTTGATTAATTTTCTAGAGCAGCTCACAGAACTCAGGTACATTTGTTAAAAAGAAATAACCCACCCACATGTGAATCAGCACCAGAAGGGCCCAATTTGCTTGCAGGAAGTGGGGGAAGTGACTGAAATCCAGCAGAGAGAGGAGCAAGCGCCATTGTTCCCTCTCTGACCCCTGCCCCACATACAGCATCACAACCCAGCAACTGGGTTGCCCTGCCTTGGTGAACACCTAAGGCTGTGCCCCTCACTATGTAACAGGTGCAACAAGACGAAAAAAAAAAATGGCCCATACAAAAGAACATATCAAAGCTCCAGAAAAAATACAACTAAACGATGAAGAGATAGCCAACCTATCAGATGCACAGTTCCAAGCACTGGCAATCCGGATGCTCACAGAACTGGTTGAATTTGGTCACAAATTAGATGAAAAAATGAAGGCTACACTAAGTGAAATGAAGGAAAATGTACAGGGAACCAATAGTGATGGGAAGGAAACTTGGACTCACATCAATGGTGCAGACCAGAAGGAAAAAAGAAACATCCAATCAGAAAAGAATGAAGAAACAAGAATTCAAAAAAATGAGGAGAGGCTTAGGAAACTCCAGGACATCTTTAAACATTCCAACATTTGAATTATAGGAGTACCAGAAGGAGAAGAGGATGAGCAACAAGTGGAAAAGTTATTTAAACAAATAATGAAGGAGAACTTCCCCAATCTGGCAAAGGAAATAGACTTCCAGGAAGTCCAGGAAGCTCAGAGAGTCCCAAAGAAGTTGGACCCAAGGAGGAACACACCAAGGCACATCATGATTACATTACCCAAGATTAAAGATAAAGAGAGAATCTTAAAAGCAGCAAGACAAAATGAGAGAGTTACCTACAAAGGAGTTCCCATCAGACTGTTAGCTGATTTCTCAAAATAGACTTTACATGCAAGAAGGAGCTTGATAGAAGTGGAGGAGACCATTCTGCATGGCCTGGGCCCAGCTCCCAGTGGAAAGCAAGGTCCAATGCATAGGACCCACGCCCACAGAGGTTCTCCTGTGGGGAATCAGGCCTGCATTGTACCTAGACTGCTATGAGACTTGCTTTTACTAGAACTCCCTCACCCTTAATTGAGGCAGCAAGTGCTCACTGTAACTTCCTAGAATTCATGCTAAAACTCCCCAGTATGGAGTATAACTGATTCAACCACTTTTCCCTTTGCATTTGCAAATATCCTTCTTCTGTGATGTGATTAGAGGCATAGGCTCCTTTGTTTTCTGTAAAAGGTAACCCCCTAAAGCGAACTTGTGCATAGTAAATGAGGACCATCATGTAATGTGCCCAGAAAAGAAATAAAGGCTTGTCATGGTGAGGGCCGTGGTTTTTTTCTCCCCTTGAGAGAAAAGCCATGCTGTCCTTTTTCCTCCACAGAACTCGGTAGTCCGTGTGAATTTCTCATGCCTCATCCACAATGTGGCACACCCCACAAGCCAGGGTCCACATCATAGAACTACTCCAAGTCATGAAAGGCAAGGACCTACATCCAAGATTGCTCCATCCAGCAAAGCTTTCATTAAGAATGGAAGGGCAGATAAAGTGCTCCTCAGATAAGGTCAAGTTAAAGGAGTTCATCATCACCAAGCCCTTATTATAGGAAATGTTAAAGGGACTTATCTAGGAAAAAGAAGATAAAACACATGTACAGTAAAATGACAGCAAACTCACAATAATTAACAACCACACGTAAAACAAAAACAAAAAAAAAAACTAAGCAAACAACTAAAACAGGAACAGAACCACAGAAGTGGAGATCACATGGAGGGTTAGCAACAGGGGAGTGGGAGGAGGAGAGAGGGAGGAAAGGTACAGAGAATAAGTAGCATAGATGATAGGTAGAAAATAGACAGGGGGAGGGTAAGAATAGTATAGGAAATGTAGGAGCCAAGAACTTATAAGTATGACCCATGGGCATGAACTAAAGGGGGGGAATGTGGGTGGGAGAGGGTGCGCAGGGTGGAGGGGTTGAAGAGGGGAAATGGGACAATTGTAATAGTATAATCAATACAATATATTTTTTAAAAAAGAGATTTTCAGCTGTGGGAGTTAAAATTTTTGTTTAAAGGTTCAGCCTTGCCCAGGAATGTAATCTTAAACAGACAGTCTAGAATTTTCTGGTCAGCACCAGTAAAGCAATCCACCTAAACAGAACTTTTTGACCCCCAAAGAGAGGTGGTCTTGACTGAAATAATTTCTTTTTTTATTTTTTACTTCCTTGTTCCACCCCCTGCCACCCCATTTTAAAAACCTTCAGTTTTATACAGCTCCTTGGAGCGTCTTTCTATTTGCTATATTTGATGCTGCCCTAATTCATGAATCATTGAATACAGCCAATTTGATCTCCAAATTTGCTCAGTCAAAATGTTGTTATTTAACACATTTTACTTACTGGATTATTGGTTTATTATAAAAGGATAAAAATCAGGAGCAGCCACATGGAAGAGATACATGGGAAAAGGGCATGGAGCTTCCATGCCCTCTCCAAGTGTACCACTCTCTCCGAATGTCCACATAGTCAGCAACCCAGAAGCCCTCAGACTCTTGTCCTTTTGGATTTTCATGGAGGTTTCATTACATAGGTATGATTGATCAGATCATTGGCCATCAGCAACTGAACCAACCTCCAGCTCCTCTCCCCTTCCTAAAGGTAGGCAGGTGGGGCTGAAAGCGCCAGACTTCTAATCACGTGGGAGGTTTTCCTGGCAACTAGCCCCCATCCATAGGTGTTCCAAAAGTCACCTCATTAAGACGGCAAGACAAACCTTGATCATTTTCATCACAAAAAATTCCAAGGGTTTTATGAGCTCTGTGTCAGAAATGGTAGAAAGAAAAAATACAAATTTTGTATTACAAATCACAATATCACACTGTCCATCATTATTACTACCATGAGCAGGTAGCCTTCTGAGTGTGAAGTGCTCTTTAGGACTCCCAGGTCAAAACATTCTCTTAGTTACTTCAAAGCCTATGAGAAATTGCAAATGTATTTATTTGTCTCTTTACAACAATGTATTTATATATTATTTAATGCAATGAAAGAAAGCAATACAAACCAGTTGAACATAGCAATCTAAAGAGGATACGATTAGGCAGTTAATAAAAGAAAATGTACTGCTAATAAATATACAAACTTAAATTAGTGAGAAGAAATATCTTAGAAGTGTCAGTTAAAATAAATTCTTTTAAATTAGGCAGGGGAATTTTTAAAAGATGAACACCAGGGTAGGAATGTGTCAAATTGTCAAAAATAACAGAAGTAAAACCAATGAATTAGTTAAGTACTAATTAGGGAAAGTTTATTGTGTATACATTTAAAAGACAGTTTGCAAATCAGGAGTACCCAAAACAAAACATAATGAGGTTCAGTGGTATATTATTATAAAGAAGATGAGATAGAGGCAAGATGGAGGTGGACTAGGAGAGTTTATCTCATATCACCTCTCAGAACCAAGCTGAAAATAAAAATACAGTGGAAAACATCCACACAAAATAAACAACTGAGGACTACCCAGGGAGGAGATACTTAACCAAGAATGGGAAGAAACCACCTCATGACTAGTAGAAAGAGCAGGGATGTGAAAGGGCCTACACTGCTTTCACGAGCACAGGTACCAATTTCACATGCAGTGGCCACAGAAACCGTACAGCTAATGGAACTTCCCCCTATACAGGAGTGAGGCCTGAACCTCAGACTGGGCTCCCAAGCACAAAGCACCAGTGTTGGGATCACCTGCCCACATAGCACTCAGCAGTGAAAGGCCATGTTTTGTTTTGTTTTGTTTTGTTTTGTTTTGTTTTGTTTTGTTTTTACCTGCTGGAGAAAGATGTAGTCTGCTGGAGACACAGAAAGCTACCGTTTTTGTTTCCCTTCTTTTGTTCTAAAGGGCCAACACACAGGTTTCACATTCCCAGCCACTCACCTTTGGCTTGGACAAAGGAAAAGCAGCATGATCTGCAGTTGTGGGAAGCTTGGGGGAGAGACCTGGGGGAGCAGCTGCTGTGTTCCAAGTGCTGGGATATAACTCCATACTGCAGCAGCCATTTTTTTTTCTTGAGAAAAGCAAGCCCATCCCAAGAGAAAAATAATGACCCCATCCTGTGGGAAAACCACTTGCCCCAGCCTCTGAAAGCCTCTTAACCCAATCCTCTGGAATCCTGCTTGCCACAACCTTTGAAATCTTGCTTGCCCTACCCAGCATCTATCTTATTTTCCCCCAACCTGCATCTTATCCCCTGCTCAGGAGACAGCAATATAGGCAAACTCAGCAGTGTTAGATGCTGGCTTTAGGGCATAACAATTCCATACACTTTCCCAGTTACTAGACCAGCACTTCCATCTCACCTGAGAGTCTAGGAATGCCATCAGACCCAAACTCTGGGCTCTGGAAGCTTCGCCTGCTTTTCCACTAGGGTGTTACCCTATTGAGTTCATGGAAATAATCTAGGACAGACTCAGACATGTGAACATACCCACCATCTTCCCTGAAGTTTGAATAGTACCTCCTATGGGAAATACAGGGGTCTCACTCTCATTCTACCAAAAGCACGCTCAGAAACAGATCAGCAGTTAGACTAAGATTAATGGCAGGACCGCAGGCAGAGAAGGGTGGAGGTGGTACATGTGGTGCTTTTGGTCATTCATTGACCCACCCATGAGCCAGCAGTGCAGAGCAGCAAGTATGACCCCAGATGCATCAAGCCTAAAGGAGACAGCCACAAACTGTGGACCACTTGTAGCTTCAAACAGACAGCCTAGAGCTAGATGGGGAAAGCATCTGACATTGGCTTACACTAGCTTTAGAACATCAGAGTTGTGTCCAGAAGAAGCCAGCAGACAAGCCCTAAACTCTGCTGAGATAAATTCCACCTTGTCCTTTTCATTATTTGTTATTTATTTTTTCTCTCACATAGTTTTTAACATTTTTCTTTTTCTTGAATTTTGTTCCTATTTTTCACTATTTTCTTTCAGATCATATATTTTACTCTTAGTTTTTCTTACTCCATTTTGCCGTCTTACTTTCCTTTCTTATTTTCCTTTTAAATTTTATTTTTTCTCTCTCTTCACCCTCTTTCTATTCCTTATGCTTATTATTTATTTCTCCTCTGTCCTCTAAAAGTCACTTTCCTTCAGTCATCTCATATTCTCTTTTCTTTCTTATATTATTCTCATCCTCTTTTTACATTTATTAATTTTGCTCATTTGTTGTTGATATTGCTGTTTATGTTGGTGGGTATTTTTCCTGGTGTGGGTTTTGTTCTCAGTGTTGTTTGTTTTTTTCTGTCAACACCTATACAATGGCATACAAGATGTGGAGGGGGTGGAGACTCTCAGTCAGCCAGCCAGAGGAGAAAAACCTCCAACAAATGAGACAACAATCAAAACCCAAATACAACAGGAGCGCTCACATAAATTGCATAAAGGGCATCCCTAGAGCAACCAGCTCAGTAGATCAAAGAGGCTGCACCACTGAGTCCCACAGGACTTCTACCACAGAAGGCCACCCCATGAAAACAGGGAGTCAAAGCAAATCAACTTAATACCTAGAAATGAACCAAAAAAAGTCACCTAAAGTGGGGAGACAAAGAAAAAGAAAACCAAATGAAAGGAAAGGAGAAATCCCTAGAATAAGAGCTAAAACAAATTGAGGCAAGCAATTTATCAGACATAGAATTCAATGTAATGGTTATAAAGATTCTCAAGGAACTTAGTGAAATAGACAGAAAACATACTTAAACTGGAATGTCATATAAGTTCAGGAAGCACGGAGAGTCCCAGTCAAGATGAACCTAAGACACTTCACAATTAAAATGCCAAAGTTTAAAGACAGAGAGAATCTTAAAGGCAGCAAGAAAGAATCAGCTAGTAACATGCAAGGGAGCTCTGATAAGACAATACTGATTTCTCAACAGAATCACTACAAGGCAGAAGAGACTGGCACAAAATATTACAAGCAAGGATTTTTATAGTATCACAACTTGTATTTAAGTCTTTTATCTCTTTTGAGTTTTTTCCTGGTGTATGGTGGAAGGTGGTGTTCTAGTGTCATTTTCTTGCATGTACCATTCCATTTCTCCCAACACCATTCATTGAAGAGACTATTTTTACTGCATTGTATGGTCATGCCCCCTTTGTCAATTATTAATTGACCACACAGACATAGGTTTATTTCTGGTCTCTATTCTGTTCCATTGATCTACGTGTCTATTCCTATGCCAGAACCAGACTCTTTTGATTACAGTGGCCTTGTTATATAGTTTGCTATAAGGTATTGTGATCCTTCCAACTTTGTACTTCTCAAGATTACTGAGTCTGTTCAGGGTCTTTTTTTGGTTTCATATCAATTTTTGGAATATTCGTTCTAGATCTGTGAACATTCCATTGGTATTTTTATAGGAATTGCATTGAATCCGTAGACTGTTTTGGGTACTATGGACATTTTAATGATATTAATTCTTCCAGTCTGTGGACATAGTATATTTTTTCCATTTATTCATATCTTCCTCAATTTCTTTCTTTAGTGTTATATAGTTTTTGGAGTACAGATATTTTATGTTCTTGGTTAGATTTATTTCTAGGTACTATGTTGTTGTTGTTGTTGATATAGTCAATGGTATTCTTTTTTCTTAGTTTCTGTTTCAGGTATTTCTTTTTTTGGTGTACAAAAATGCCATCAGTTTCTGAATATTGACTTTCTATCCTGCTACTCTGCCAAATTCACTTATTAGGTTGAGTAGTTTTTTGGTCGAGCCTTTAGGGTTTTCTGTATAAACTATCATGTTGCTGCAAATAATGATTCTTTTATTTCCTCTTTTCCAATTTGGATGTCTTTTATTTCTTTTTCTTGTTGGTCACTGTGGCTAGAAGTTTTAGTTTTATGTTGAATAAGAGTGGTGAAAGCAGACACCCTTGTCTTTTGTTCATAATGCCTTTTGTTTTTACCCATTGAATATGGTGTTGGCAGTAGGTTTTTTGTATATGGCCTTTATTAGTTGGAGATATGCTCCCTCTATCCCCACTTCACTGAGTGTTTTAACCTTTAATGGGTGATGAATTTTATCAAATGATTTATTAGCATCTATTAATATGATCATGTGATTCTTGTCCTCAATTTTGTTTATGTGATGTATTATTACATTTATTGATTTAGAATATTGTACCATACTTGCATCCCTGAAAAAATCCCATTTGATCACGGTGTGTGACCTTTGTAATGTATTGCTGCATTGAGTTTCCCAGTATTATGTTGAGAATTTTAGCATCTATGTTCTTCAGAGTATTGGCCTGTGATTTTCTTTCTTTATTGTGTCTTTATCTGGTTTTGAAATTGGGATAATGCTGGCCTTGTAAACACAGTGTTTCCTGTTCTTAAATATTTTGGGATGTGTTTGTGAAGAATAGGAGTTAGTTCTTCTATGAATATTTGGTAAAATTTACCTGTGAAGCCATCTGGTACAGGGCTTTTGTGTATTCGGAATTTTTTTATTACTGCTTCAGTTTAGCTAGTTGTTATCTGTCTATTCACGTTTTCCGCTTCTTTCTGATTCTGTTTTGGAAGACTGAATGTTTCTAGGAATTTCCTCATTTCACCCAGGTTGTCCAATTCTTGGCATATAGCTGTTTATAGTAATTTCTTATAATCCTTTGTATTTGTTTTGTATCAGTTGTTACTCCTCTTTCATTTATGATTTTATTTATTTGGGTCTTTTCTCTTTTTTTTCTTGATGAGTCTGGTTAAAGGTTTTTAAGTTTTGTTTAACCTCAATGAATCAACTTCTGCATTCACTGATCTTTTGAATTGTTTTAGTCTCCGTGTCACTTAATTCTGCTCTGATATTTATTTTTTCCTTCCTTCTACCTACCCTAGGCTTAGTTGTTGTTGTTCCTCTAATTCTTTAGATGTAGGTTTAAGTTATTTATTTGAGATTTTTGTATCTAGTTTAGGTAGGCCTGCATTGCTATGAACTTCCCTCTCAGGACTGCCTCCACTGTGTCCCATAGCTTTAGGGTTGTTGTGTGGTCATTTTCATTTGTTTCCAGGTACTTTTTTATTTTTTCCTTTGATCTCATTGTTAACCCATTCATTATTTAACAATATGTTATTCAGCCTCCATGTATTTCAGGTGAGATTTTCCCTTGATGTTGGTTTCTAGTTTCAAGCCACTGTGATCCGAGAAGATGATTTCAGTATTCATGAATTTGTTAAGGCTTGTTTTGTGTCCTACCATGTGGTGTGTCTTTGAACATGATTCATGTACTTTAGGAAAGAATGTATATTTTGCCTTTTTTGGGGTGAAATATTCTGTAAATATCAATTATGTCCATTTGATTTATAGTGTAATTTAATGCCACAATATCCTTGTGGATTTTTTGTTTGGAAGATCTATCCATTGTTGACAGTGGGGTGTTAAAATCCCCTACAATGATTGTAGTGCTATCAAGTTCTTTCTTGAAGTCCTTCAGGATTTTCTTTGTATATTTAGGTGCTCGTACACTGGGTACACACATGTTTACAATGGTTATATCCTCTTGTTGAAATACTCTGTTAAGTGTTATGTAGTGACATTCTTTGTCTCTTGTTATGACCTTTGTTTAGAAGTCTATTTTGTCTGATATAAATATTGCTACACCAGCTTTTTTTATGTCCACATGCATGGAATATTATTTTCCTTCTCTTAACTTTCAGCCTGTGTGAATCTTTTGTTCTGAGGTGGGTCTCTTGTAGACAGCATATATACAGGTCATGTTTTCTTATCCATTCAGCTTCCCTTAGTCTTTTCATTGGAGCATTTAACCCATTTACATTTAAGGTTATTATTGATAGGCATTTATTCATTGCTATTTTCCTCTTTGGACTTTTGTACTCCTCTCTCTATTATTTCTTCTTAAACCAATCACTACAGCATCACTTCCAAAGCTGATTTGGTAGAGATGAAACCATTAAACCTTTTGTTTGTTTGGAAGCTCTTAATTTCACCTTCCATTTTAAATGAGAGCCTTCCTAGACAGAGTAGTCTTTGTTGAGTCCTTGCTATTCATTTCTTGGAATATTTTTTGCCAGTCTCTTCTGGTTTATAGTGTTTCTGTTGGGAAATCAGCTTAGCCTTATCAGAGCTCCTTTGTATATTACTAGCTGGTTCTTTCTTGCTGCCTTTAAGATTCTCTCTTTGGTTTTAAACTTTGCCAAAATTTTGGTTTTATCTTAGGACAAATAAATATCATATTTTGCCATGTATAATGCATACTTTTTTTGTCCAAATATGTGAGGGAATAATAAGGATGCAACTTTACATGGGTAATACTAATCCTGTATCTATATAAATGTTTTTAATTTTAAATTTAACTTTATGCATTAATGTGTAGTCCTAGAAAGCAAGAACAATATTTGTATACAAAAAAAATGCCCTGGAATTTGATAATCAGTTTTGTTTCTAAACATAAATAAATAAATAATTGAATTTAAAAATTAAAATAAAAGTTTTTTTTTCCCTGAAAGTTTAGGACAAAAATGCGGGTGTGTGTTACACATGTCAAAATATGGTAAACTCTTAGAAAGACATAAAATGCTTACCAAAGAAGAAACAGATATCTGAATAGATCCATAAAAAAGTAGAGATTGAATTTGTAATTAAAAACCACCTAAAGAGAAGAGATTGGTCCAAGATGCTTTCATTGGTGAATTCTACCTAACTTTTATAGAATTAATACCAATTCTTCAAAAATTTTTCCAAAAAATATAAGAGAAAGTAATACATGCCAATTTTCCTTTGAATCCAATATTAGCCTAATATCAAACTAGAAAAAGACATCCTAAGGAATGAATCTTACAAACAATTTCTGTTATATGCATGTAAAAATCTTCAACAAAAGACTACAAAACCAAATCCAACAATATATAAAAGAATTACATGCCATGACAAAGTAGGATTTATCAAGAATGCAAGGTTGACCTAAATTAAAAAATAATTTATATAATATACCATAAAAATGGAAAATAAGACGAAAACCTCCTGATCATCTTGATAGATACAGAGACAACATTTGACACAATCCAATACCCTTTCACGGTAAAACAAATATTTAGAAAAACAAGAATAGAAGTAAACTTTCTCAACCTAAGTTCATCTATAAAAAATCTACAGAGAACATAATATTTAATTCCAAAAGACTGGATTTTTTCTCCGAAAATCAAGAACAATTTGAGGAGACCTATTCGTCAATCCTATTTAACATTGTACTGGTGCTTCTAGGCACAGAAGTTAGGTAAAAGAAATTTAAATTAAAAATTTTAAGAAAACATGGTCTTGTATATATATTATAGATCATCCTAAGGAATCTACTAGAAAACTACTAGAGTAAATGAGTTCATTAAGGTTGAAAAATATTTGATCAATATGCAAAAATCAGTAGTACTTCCAGAGTTGCAATGAACAATCAAACATGAAAATAAGAAAAAAAAATCCATTTACAATAACATCAAAACTATTTAAGAATAATTTGAAGAAAATAAGTGCAAAACTCATATTCTTTAAACTACAAAGCATTGTTGAAAAAAACTAAAGTAAGTCTAAATAAAAGACATTCCATGATCAGAACACTTAATATTGTGAAAGTGGCACGATTTCCAAAATTGATCTGCAGATTGAGTGCAATCCCTTAAAAATTACACCTGGGGTCAGGGAAAATACAGACAACTGTAATTGAACAATAAAATAATTTTTAAAAATTACCTACCACCATTTCAAAAAAAATTATACTTGGCTTCCTTGGTAAATTTACAAGCAGAGCTCAGAATTCATATGGGAATTCGAGGGACCTAGAATAGCTAAAATAATCTTGAAGAAGAACAAAATGGAGTATCACATTTCTTAAATTCAAAATTTGCTACACTATAGTAGTCAAGATAGTATGGTAATAGTATAAGGATAGACATAAAGATCACTGAAATAGAACTGAAAATTAAGAAGTGAACTCTTAGATTTACATCCAACTGATTTTCCAGTAGGGTATCAAAATAGTTCAATGGAAGAAGTAACAGTTTTTCAACAAATCATGTTGGGACAATATATTTACATGCAAATAAATAAAGTTGGACTCCTACCTCACACCATAATGTAACTCAAAATTTATGAATACCTAGAGATAAGTGCTAAAAAATATAAAACACCTAAAAGAAAACATGGCTGTTAATCTTTGAGAACTTGAATTAACCAATGGTTTCTTAGATATGGCATTGAAAGCACAAGTAATAAAGAAAAAATAGATGATTTGGACTTTACCAAAATTGAAAATAAAAGCCTTCATACTTCAGATGACATATGAACATGAAAAGACATCCCACAGAACAAGAGAAAACCATTGCAAAACACATATCTGAAAAGAGACTTTCATCAGAGACAGAATTATATTTAAAAAAAAAACAAAACACCCACAACTCAGTAGAAAAGTACAGTGAGGACTTCTGGCCAAGATGGAGGCATAGGTAGATAAACTTTGCCTCCTCATACAAACAAAAGAAGGACAACAACAAATTTAAAAACAAAAAATAACCGGAACTTCCAGAATATTGGACTGTATGGAAATCTGACGACCAAGGAGTTAAAGAAGAAACATTCATGCAGACTGGTAGGAGGGGCAGAGACAGGCAGCCAGGGTAGAGAGGACTCATGGTAAGGCAGCAGCTGGTGGACCAGGAAAGGCAGCAGCTGACAGTATGGATATTCCTGCATTTGCATGCAGATAAACCAGGAGGAACAACTGGGAAACAAGACAGACCATGCAACCCAGGGTTCCAGTGAGGGAAAATAAGCCACAAAACCTGTGACTGAAAAACCTGTGAAGGTTGAGGTGGCAGGAGAAAATCCCACAGGGTCCTAAAACAGACACAAAACCACCCACCTTGGAATCAGCACCACAAGGGCCCAATTTGATGTGGGTAGTGAAGGAAGTGACTGAAAGCCATCTGGGAGCTGAGCAAATGGCATTGTCCTCTCTCAGACTCCAGCCCCCGCATACAGTGCCACAACACAGGGTAGGTTGCCCGACCTGGGCAAATACCTAAGGCTCCTACCCCTAACTATGTAACAGGTGCACTGAGACAAAAAAAATATGTGTGTGTGTGTGTGTGTGTGTGTATACACATATACATATATATAAAATCCTAAAAAGTACATACATACATACATACATATATATGTGTGTGTGTATGTGTGTGTGTGTGTGTGTATCTCCTAAGTAAAAGAACAGATCAAAGCTCCAGAAAAACTACAACTAAATGATGAAGAGACAGCCAACCTATCAGATGTGGTAATCAGATGCTCACAGAATTGGTCGAATATGGTCACAAAATAGAGGATAAAGTGAAGGTTAGGTAAAGTAAAATAAAGGAAAATGTTCAGGGAACCAACAGTGAGAGGAAGGAAACTGGGACTCAAATCAATGATTTGGACCAGAAGGAAGAAATAAACATTCAACCAGAATGGAATGAAGAAACAAGAATTAAAAAAAATGAAGAGAGGCTTAGGAAATTTGGGGGCAACTTTAAATGTTCCAACATCAGAACCATAGGGGTGAGAGAAGGAGAAGAGGAAGAGCAAGAAATTGAAAACTTATTTGAACAAATAATGGAGAACTTCTCTAAACTGGCAAAGGAAATAGACTTCCAGGAAGTCCAGGAAGCTCAGAGAGTCCCAAAGAAGTTGGACCCAAGAAAGCACACACCATGGCACATCATGATTACATCACCCAAGATTAAAGATAAGGAGAGAATCTTAGAACCAGCAAGAGAAAAGGAGACAGTTACCTTCAAAGGAGTTCCCAAAAGACATCAGCTGATCTCAAAAGAAACCTTACAGGCAAGAAGGGGCTGAAAAGAAGTATTCCAAGTCATGAAAGGCAAGGACCTACATCCAAGATTACTCTATCCAGCAAAGGTATCATTTAGAATGGAAGGGCAGATAAAGTGCTTCCCAGATAAGGTCAAGTTAAAGGAGTTCATCATCACCAAGCCCTTATTATATGAAATGTTCAAGGGACTTATCTAAGAAAAAGAAGATAAAAAATATGACAGTGAAAAGAGAGCAAACTCACAGCTATCAACAACCAAACCTAAAAAAGAAAAACAAGAACGTCCAAGCAAACAGCTAGAACAGGAACAGATTCACAGAAACAGAGGTCACATGGACGGTTACCAGCAGGGTGTGGAAGCAGGGAGAATGGGGAAAAGGTGCAGGGAATAAGTAGCATAGATGGTAGATACAAAATAGACAGGGGGAGGTTAAGAATAGTATAGGAAATGGAGAAGTCAAAGAACTTATATATGTATGACCCATGGACTTTAACTAAGGTGGGGAAATGATGGTGGGAGGGGGTACAGGGTGGAGGGGAATAAAGGGGAGAAAAAATAGGATAACTGTAATAGCATAATTAATAAAATATATTTAAAAAATAGTAAGGAGACAAATAATCCAATTAAAAATGAGCGAAGTATCTGAATAGACATTTCTGTAAAGTATATAAGCCCTGGCTAGTGTGGCTCAGGGGACTGAGTGTCGGCCTGCAAACCAAAGGGTCAATGGTTCGATTCCCAGCCAGGGCACATGCCTGGGTTGTAGGCCAGGTTCCCAGTATGGAGCATGCAAGAGGAATCACACATTGATGTTTCTCTCCCTCTCTTTCTCTCTCCCTTCCCCTCTGTCTAAAAATAAATAAAATCTTTAAATATAAATACACACACACACACACACACACACACACACATATATATATTTATATTTATATATATATATATAATCTCCAATAAATGCATGCTTAACATCACTAATTACCAGGGAAATGCAATTCTAAACAGTAATGAGATACCATTACATACCACCCATTAGGTTGGTTTAAAAAAAGAAGACGAGATAATTACAAGTGTTAACAAGTATGTGAAGAAATCTGAATCCTCATATACCCTGGTGTATATATAAAATGTTCAGCTACTTAGGAAAGTAGTCTGGGATATCTATAAACTGCTAGACATATAACCATATAACCCAACATTTCCACTCATATATAACCAAGAGAAATAAAAATATATGTTCACAGAGAAATTTCATAAATATTTATAGTAGCATTATAAATCATAGCAAAAAGTTGGAAACAACCTGGATGTCCAGCAACTAAGGGAGGGATAGATTAAATGTGGTATATCCATACAACAGGATATTATTCTTCAGCCATTAAAAGAATGAAGTACTGACACATGCTACAGCACAGATGAACCTTGAAAACATGTTGTATGAAAGAAGTCAGATACAAAAGACAATGTATTATGATTGTGTTTATAGGAAATGTATAGAATAGGCAAATCTATAAAGAAAGATTAGTGGCTGCCTAATATTGGAAGGTATGGGGAAAACAATCTCAAGTAATTAAAGTACTGTGTTCGAAGTCTCAAAAGCAGTGGATAGGTGAATTTTGATATGCTCACACTATCCATGGAATATTTTAATTCAAAATAATGACTTATATTGAACAATATGGATGAATTTTGGCAATCTAATGTTGAGAGGAAAAATTGAAGTCCTTAAGATTTTATGTACCATGAAACCCATTTCATAAAGTTAAATGAAACTAAGATGAAAATTAATCTTATCTAAGAGTTCTTGACTTCCCAAATCTAAATTCTTTTCAAATAAAAAAAATTCAGAATGAGATTATGGATTATAAGGGAATATAATTTATCATTGTAGATTCCATATACAGCTGATTATAATAACCTGAACTACATTGACATCTCCCCCCAAAGGAAAATTTAACTACATGACAATATGGAACAATAAAATTAAGTCTTTTGTGTTCCTTATTATGGATTCTTTTCAATTTCCACTTACCTGAGCACAATGTTAAAGTTACAGTTTGTAAAAATAGTCTGCAATTTAACTTTTAATGGTAATTTCTCTCCTTTAATTTTCTCTGGTAGTTTAATGCCAAGGTGGAATACTGATAATTAATGAGATTATAAATTTTGACCATGACTAGAGGGATTTTCACCAAAATGCTAGTTTTTAGAAACACCCATTTTTAAGAAGCAGAGATTGATTCTCATTAACTAAAAATGCATCCCAGTCTCTCCAGAAGCTAATGCACAAGGATGGAACCTAGGCATCAGCACTCAAATACACTCATCTCAGAACAGCAAAGAGATGATACAAAGGGACAAACACTGTGGGGGTTCCATCTGGGTGAGCAGGATTCCACCTGCGTAACCTTGGGTAGCAGAAGCAGAAACATCGAGTCCAACATCTACGATGCCAGTAGTGTAAGCTGGAGATTCTGTGTTCAGCAGCTGCTGTGGTGCCCTCACCACACAAGTTCTGTGTCATCACTTGCAGTGTTGTTCCCAGTTCTATATCTTCATACCTTAGCACTCACATTTTGTTTCAGCAACTCAATATTCTTTGAATGAATTTCTTATCTAGTCAAATAAACAAAAGTAGACCACATCGACTGTAACCTGTATGTGTTTCTATTAAAATTAGAAATAAAACAAAGGTGGCTATAGTAAGAATTTCTGTGGGCAATAATCATCTCTCTCTCCTTATTTCTGCACAAATGGAGAAAAAAAGCCTTTTTTTGTTTTGTTTTTGGTAATGCCTTATGGAAAGAGGCAGTTTGAATCTGGAGTTAAAATGTACATCTCATACTTCATTTAAACTCTAGATATTGAATTACATACAAGCAGAGGACAGAGCCTGCAGAGTAGACAGTAGGCATAGATTATCACAGCCTGCTCTAGGGTCAAATAAAAGAAGGTAATATATGTGTTTTAATGAATTTCACTAAGGCAATACATAATTTCTCTTATGACATGCGAACAGGAGAAGGGATAAAAATAAAAATCATCCCTAAAAACTGACCCTTCAGTCTGAAAAAATGGGGAGAAATGGTAAAAAGTCCTGCCCAATACCCACTGTGATCAGGTCTGCAATATGAAGGCAAGAAAGTTAAATAGGTTTAAATACTGTGACATGGTTATACGACTTTATCTGCAGATTTTAGAAGATCAAAATCTATTGCTTCATAATCAATACCATAATAAAAATGTTAAAATTTCAGAACTTACTAGCATAT
Source organism: Glossophaga mutica (assembly GCA_039655065.1). Classification (NCBI taxonomy): domain Eukaryota; kingdom Metazoa; phylum Chordata; class Mammalia; order Chiroptera; family Phyllostomidae; genus Glossophaga; species Glossophaga mutica. The sequence continues at coordinate 32,718,632 of CM077315.1, forward strand.
TTAAAAAGTATTATGAAACATCATTACATTATAAAAATATTAGAAAGTAAGGAGGATAAAGAGTTGTCTCAGAAATTTCATTTTGGGATACTCTGTATTTAAAATGAGTAACATTCAAAATATAATCCCAATGAGTCTCTTACTGAAACTGGATAAAATAATTTTAAAAATCAAATGAAGAAATATTTGTATTTATAAATAAAACTGTATAATTAATAATATACATGTATTTATTTCCAAGTAATAAATTACTGAAAATTGTAATTCAAAGATTGCTGAAAAATACAGCACAGAAATAGGACTGAGGATAAGCACTTAACATTTGGTAAATATATTTTATTCAGTAGGAGAAAGATGAATACTTTTAATAAATGATACTGAAATAATTGGCTTTATTCCTTGATGTAAATAAAGCAGACATCCTGTATCACACCACATCCAATAATTAATTCCAGATGTACTAAAATGTTAAATCTATATGTGTGCATACATACCCACATAAGTACACATGAAAAACTGTACACTCTTTTCCATTATTCTCTAGTCTTCTAATATTTTCTAAAAGCAACGCCTTCCTAAGGAACAGAACACCCTGGAAATGGTTTGGGAAACATATTTTACAGAAATAAAATATAAAAATATAAGAATGTTTATTACAACATAACTTTTAAATTTCAAAGAGGAAACAAACTGAAATATCACAATTGAGGAATAGTAGAATAAGTGTCGGTACAAGCATACTGTGAAATATATTGAACCATCAAAATTATTGATTGCCTTGAAGGAAAATTCAAAATGTGCAAATGTTAAAAAGTAAATTACAGATAAATGTGTATCATTTATTTTTGCAAAAATATACTGAAACAACCTACTTGTTAATGTTTAAGGACAAAAGAATATATGGGGGATATATACAAGGTTTAAACATTAGTCAAAGAAAATGAACACAGGGGAAGAGAGTGAAGAATGAAGGGGATAGAGATATTTTAAAAAATTTATTGTTGTTTCATTGGGTTGGGTACACATGCATTACCTCTGTAATTTTGGAGGAGGAACTTAAATGACTTGAAATATACCAATGAAGAAAATAAAATTTCATTTAGAAATACTCTTTTTGCATTACTATCGTGATGCAAATGTTTAGAATGAAAAAGTGTCTTTAATAATTCTCCCATTTGCAGATATTTTTCTCAAATTGATTATGAAATATGCCTGCAAATAATGCTAAAATAAACAAACAAAATTCTTTAACATGGTATCTAAGAAGAAAGGGAGCAGGGAATAAAAGGACAGACCAATAGTAACTTTGGATACATGATTTTCCTTCCAGAGAATGATATCCATGAAACCTAGGAAGCTGTTTGATGAGCATGAAAATTGAGATACAGGAAAGAAAGGTTCATTGCAAAACATTAACTTAAATCTAAACAAAGCTAACCTGTGGGGTATTTATTTTTAATATCAGAATTTCTTAATCCAGTACTTTTAGTAGCCTTCTACACTATAATGGCAGTGTTGATTAGTTATAATGGAAATGCTATGGTCCACAAAAGCTAAAATATATACTATTGATCTAAGACACAATACATAATTCCAGTGATACATTTGTTGCTAGTACAAAATTGTGATGCTCTGGCATTTTTTTTCTCTTGAGAGTTTATCTCTCTGTTTTTAAAAGATTTTTTATTTATTTTTAGAGAGGGGAAAGGAGGGAGAAGGGAGAGAAACATCTCATGTGTGAGATACATTGATTGGTTGCCTCTCGCACACCCCCAATTAGGGACCTGGCCTGCAACCCAGGCATGTGCCTTGACTAGAAATTGAACCAGCAACCTTTCAGTTTGCAGGCTGGCACTCAATCCACTGAGCGCAGCAGCCAGAGCTCTATTCTTTTTTTTTCAGTTGTGTGTGTATACATATATAGCTTAACAAAGGGATACAAAACATGAAACACAGTCACGCTCCACATAATGATGTTTGGGTCAACAATTGACTGCATATACAACAGTGGCATATAGTATAGCCTGGATGTGTGGTAGAAAATGCCATTTAGGTTTGTGTAAGTAGACTCTATGTTTGAGCAGCAAGAAAACTATCTAACAACACATTTCTCAGAACACACCCCTGCTGTTAAGTGGTGCATGACTCCACATCCTATTTAACTGATGTAATGCTTAGGATAAAAAAAATTTTTTTAATGTAGAAAAAAATATACTTGGAGGTTAGCTACTTTATTTTTAATCTAAAAGTGCTCACATCCAAGAAACCTTGGGTAAATTACCTTGTGTTGTACTCTCCCCTAAATTTCCTTGGTGCTAAGGGATTTGTATTATTAAAAACTCCTCCTACAAGCCTTTTGCAGTCACTGCTCTAGTGTCCAGAAGAAAAGTTACCCATGGGCTACTTGCTACTTACAGTCGATATATCTTGGTCTTCATGGTTTATTTTTAGATCTGAGCTGCCATTGAAAAATCAAAAGCCATCACAAACTTTAAAAAATCTAGATTCCTGCATTCTCTGGAAGTCAGAAGAGATGGCAAATGGTGCCCTATTTCCCTCACAGCATCAATCAGCTGGAACTGGCCACTGGGAATCCTTTTAACTACTCTCCCAATCAGTTTGTTATTCTTTTGATATCTACACTTCACTAATTTCTTTAGAATGCTTACATCTTCTTTATGGATCATAGTGAAAAGTAGCTTCCTTTTCTGTTCTCCTGATGCACCTGTAACATCAAGATTGTTAGTTTGTTATGATGTATCTACTTCTCTGTAAAAATTCCTTGAACACTTGGTAACATTTTGCCTGAAAAAAAATTAGGTTTGGAGCTTTGTCTATTGCTACTGTATTCACATATAAACGTCCCTTTTCCTGTGTTTGTAAGTGCCTTTCAAGAGTTCTGATTTTCTCTAAGTCATTTTTATCTTCCTAAAAAAATAATATTGTTTAGGTTTTCAAATACATCAGAAATAGTATTAAGCACAGCATTTTAAATCAGTAACTATAATGTATTTCTATCCATACTCATATGTTTATCCATTTTTCAAAACTATTGTTGTTTGCCTTTTCACATTTTTTCTTCAAATGTCACCAATTACAAATTGGTAATACATAATACAAATTATCTATATTCTTGTTTGTTTTTATAGTAGGCATTATAAGTAGTTAAAAGGATGTCAGTCTGAGTAAGGTCCTTCTCACACATTACCTTCCCCAACAAATCTCAAGATTATTTCATGTTCCATAAAAAATAATTGACAGGAGAAAATTTTCTTAATTCATTACCCTCAATGGATCATTCTTCAATTGCATATCTTGCCTAATGTTGAGTAAGGTCTGCAGAAACAGTGGTCTTTCAACAAATAATACTAATGACAACAATGAATATAACAATGACTAACAATTGATATTTATTATGATATGCACAATTCTAAACACTTTGTCTTATTTGATTCTCACACAAAATTATGAGGTAGGTATTATAATTATTTCCATTTCACAATTTCTACTAAGACACGCATGTATAAAAACAGAAAAATTCTGGGGAAGGTTAAATACTAAACAGATAACAACTATCCTTCAGGAACAAAAATGGGTACAAGGATAATGTTCAAAGGGTATGTTTGTCTTATTTGTAATGTTTAAATCTTTTATAAGGAAACTATATTCATGAATTATTTCTGCAATTAAAATAAGAGACATGATAAAAAGATATGCCAAAGGATAATGTCCATCAGGGTACTGTGTGTAATGGCAAAAACTCTGGAGGAAACTTCAATGTCTATCAATAGGAATTTGACAAAACGGTATTATGGCAACACAAGGACACACCCTAAAGCCATTAAAGGATCTCTATTTACTGAGTGCAAAGTTTTTCATGACTGTTTTTAGAATAACAAAGCCCAAATTTTCTAAAGAGCAAAAAGTAGGTTGTCTTAAAAAATAAAGACATCACCTCTGTTATTAAAGGTATTTTACAATCCATGATGTAAACAGATGGACTTAAGAGTCATATAAATTTATGATGAATGATTAAGAATGTAATAACTATAGACAAATTAGGGGAAACAAGAAAATAAAAATCACAGGATTATAATTTAGCATAAATTCTCTAATTTTTAAGGTTATAAAGGTGTCAAAAGTTGTGTAATTTTCAGTATTTGCTAGGTTCGGTTACCTGGTGTCAAGAGAAATACAAATTTTATTAAAGAGCTTCCAAAATGTATTTTACTACTGGGATGTTATTCCTACATTTCTCTTGGACTGAATAAGCTGTAGTCAACAGAAAACATGTTTCTACATTATTTAGAATAATTATGATTAAGATAATTTTCTGATGTTGAATAGTTTTGAGGTGTAATTAAAAGCCTTCCCACACATTTCATATATTCTATGGTTTATCACCAGTACAAATTTTGATGTTGAATAACTTGTGAGACATAATTAAAGGTTTTCCCACATTCCCTATATTCACAGGGTTTCTCACCAGTATGAATTCTGTGATGACTAATAAGTTGTGAACTCTGAGAATAGGCTTTCCCACATATCTTACATTCATAGGGTTTCTCACCAGTATGAATTCTCTGGTGTCGAGTAAGGTCTGAACCAGAACGAAAAGCCTTTTCACATTCCTTACATTCATAGGGTTTCTCACCTGTATGAATTCTCTGATGTTTAATAAGTTGTGAGCTCTGACTAAAGGCATTGCCACATTCCTTACATTCATAGGGTTTCTCCCCCGTATGAATTCTCTGATGTTGAGTAAAGTTCGAGCCACTACTAAAGGCCTTCCCACATTCTTTACATTCGTAGGGCTTCTCACCAGTGTGAATTCTCTGATGTCTAGTGAAGTTTGAACCACTACTAAAGGCCTTTCCACATTCCTTACATTCATAAGGCTTCTCACCAGTGTGAATTCTCTGATGTCGAGTAAGGTCTGAGCCACAAATAAAGGTTTTTCCACATTCCTTACATTCAAAGGGTTTCTTGCCAGTATGAATTTTCTGATGATGACTGAGTCTCGAGGGATGTCTGAAGGCCTTTCCACATTCCTTACATTCATAGGGTTTTTCAATAGTATGAATTATCTGATGTGTAATAAGCTGTGAGTCATGCGTAAAGGTTTTCCTGTATTCCCTAGATGCACAGTATTTCTCTTTATTATGAATGATTTGCTGTAATGTAAAGGATGGATGCTGACTAAAAGTGGGCATGCCTTCATGGGTGTATACTGGTTGACCGAAATGTCCCTCCTGAGAGTCATGTTGTCTCTCAAATTGGTCATTACATTCCCAATCATCTCTGAAACTAGAGCACTGAAGGTCATGTCTTGTAAGTCTTCCCATTATCTCCCACTGGGCTGAGTCTATTTCATAAATTTCCTTCTTCAGAAATAATTTCTTGGCTTCACATCTTGATCCCAGGACTGAAAAAAAATATAAAAGCAATCATTCAGACATTTCTTGCTTGGGAGAAATAAAACTTCAATTAAAATGGAAGAATTAAACCATATTAAAAAAAAAACAGACTGGAGGAGTGAGAGACCACATAGATGAGGGCAGAAAGTAAGCTGGTGGTTTCCAAACATTGCTACAAATAGGAATTACGTAGGGGAACTTGCTAAGTATACAGATAACTCAGTCTTATCTCCTTCATTATAGGATAACTCTAATAATACACACACACATGTTCATGTAAGAGAATGCCACAGTGTAAAGTGTAAAGAAAATGATCATAACTAGTTAACAGAGTTGACAGGACTAAATTAATATGTCAAAGGAAAAATGTAAGGGGTTGGCAAACTATGCCTGCAGCATTGCAACAATTTTTATAAGTTTCATTGGAATATAGCCACACTTACTCATTTATGTATTGGGTATGGCTATTTTTGAGCTACCATGATAGAAGCGAATAGTTGCAACAGAGCCCACACTGACTGTGAGCCTAAAATATTTACAATCTGACCCTTTAAGAAAAAGCTTGCTAGCTCCCGGATAGATATGTGTTGTCTATTACAGTAGCCACTAGCATATTATCTGTTTAAATTGAGCATAATTAAAATTAAATAAAACTTCAGATTCAGTTGGCACTATTCATATTTTCACTGTTCAATAGTTAAATGTGGCTAATGGCTACCATACTGGAAATCACAAATATAGAACATTTCCATCATTGCAGAAGTTCTACTTGACAACACCTGTCTAGACTAAGTAACCTGGAGGCCCAGGGTCCCTTTAACGAATGATAAAGAAATAGAGGGTAGCAATCCAGATGGGCAAATAGCTTAAGAAAAGTCAAAAGTTGAATTAATCTAGCATGAGTGGTAGCAGGGAGGATTCTTTTTTGGCTAGATATGTTTGGGGTTTGATGAAAATATTATTTGCTTTGGATTTCTATGATGCTGACCTTAGAACTTAACACATGCACAGGCACTACAGAGGTGCTGACCAACTGACAGGAAGGGCATTTGTAGGGCAAAGAGAAGAAATAAAAATGTAAAGGAAGGTAGTGTATTGCTATTGAGATATCAGAGGTACAAGAGCCACTTATATAAGTTTTCAACTCAAACTCAGTTAATAACAAGCGTTGTTTTCTTGGGCAAATGAGTTAGTTCATCTTGTTGAGCCCCCGATTCTCTGTCTATATAATAGGAATGACAACTAACACAACCATTGTGAGGACTGGGAAAAATATGTGAAAAGTACTTGGTATAAAATACTGTTCTGTATTTGAGAGATAATATTATGAAAGAATTTCTTTACCAACATGGGAATGTAAGGCAAGTAAAGTATTTTGAAGAGTATACTATGAACCCAGAGGGAAACCTCAAGCCAAAGAAGTGAAAATTACTCTAGTATCATCATCTTTCTCTTCCCCTCATATAATGATTCAGCAAATACTGTCTAATCTTGCTCCTAAGTACTGCTTGGAACTCTTCCCTCTGTCCTTACTACCTAATATGAAATCCCTATCTCTTGGACTACTGGAATAGCCTCCTACCCAGTTTTCCCACTTAAGGTTTACAATCTTGAACCCACATCACTAGAATGGCATTGCCTGCCACTGCTCTGCTTACAGTTCTTCAATGAATTCCCATGGTATTGCTCTTACAATAAAAGCTAAGCTCCTGAACATGGTCTCCAAAGCTCTGAATGATCTGGTTCTTGCCCGACTCTTCAAATCTCATACTCTGATCCCTTTTGGTTTCTAAGCTCCATCCACACTGTCCCTATTTTGCAGTTCTTCTAATACTCCCAGCTCTTATTCCCTCTTAAGGCCTTTCCGGGTACTGTTCTTTATATCTAGAAGGTTTTCTTTCACTGTTAGCCTTGATCACTATTACCCATTTTCCAAATCTCTAATTAAAGGACATACATACTTTTGGAGGTCTTCTCTAATCCCATTACCAAATTAGACCCTCTTTATAATTACCTTTTTAGCACTCTATTCTACTAAACAGGATTTTCACAAATTGTAATTACATATTTTTAAGGTTCATTTAATATCCTTTTCTCTTAATAGATCTTAAGTTTTGTGAAAGCAAGAAAAATGTCTGATGTCTTCATCAATGTATATTCAATGCTGAGCATAGTATCTCCCACATATTTGGAAGCCCAACAAATATTTATTGACTGACTCAGCATGTATGCTCTTTAATAATAGTCAAAAATATTCTTCTAGAGAAAAAGGACATACTCTTTTCAAACATAGCACACTGAATATCGCATTTGTTACTACTCCTTCTAAGTGATAGTAATGATATTAAATGAAAGAAGAAACTCTATTAGGACAAAGAGAATGGGAGAGGAAAGAGCAGCAAAAAGATTTTGGAAGAAACAGAGTATATGTAATATACAAAGTAACAAATGATGTACCAACCATTAAAAAATCCTAAAAAACCAAAGTTGCAGATCGTTCCTATTATAGATTCTCAAATACTCTCAAGAACTGAAATCATGAGGTATCTTTGGAAAGTACGGTGCATGGGGGGCTGCAAACAGGAAGATTAACTGAAATCTGATGAAACAGGAGGATCACAGATTCTCAAACCTACCTCATACAGCAGGCTGATTCCCCTGCCTACTATATCCAGCAAACTCCCAGAATCTGTCAGCCAAGCTTATTTTTATTAATTTCCAGAAAGAGAATAGAGGATTTCATTCTGGAGAAAGCCAGCCCCAAAGAAAAGACCTGCTAGCTGTTCTCAGCCAATAAAGTATTCTAGGCAGATCAATACCAATAAATCCACACCTCCTTAGACAACAAGAAGCTCTAATCAGCTTTTTAATGCCAGTGTTTTATATGCAGACAGCCTTGAGTCACTAGCTACTTCAGGAAATTGTTAAACATAATAATAGATTAAAATAAACAAAGAAGAAAAAAGAACTCAGGAAAGAGAGACAATAGAGAAGAAAATTTAAAACTCAAAAGAAGAATGCTTCTAAAAACAACATATAACAATCCTGCAAGAAAATGTCAGAAAAAGAAATGTTCAAAGAAGAAAAAGGCTCTTTGTAAAAATTAATTCAAGGATTAGAACTTAATAAAATCCCACAGAAATACAACATAAAAAGAGAGATGGAAAAGAAAAAGAATTCTAAGGCTAGGACAAGAAATTCAGGATTTCAATTACCAGTTTTCAATCATTCAAAAACTTAATGAGCCCTTCCTATGTGTCAGACATGGTACCAGGCACTGGATATAAAAGGTAAACAAAGTGTAAAACATAGAGAACAGAGAAAATGATGGGGAACAAATGATCAAGAAAATTTCAATTATTTAAAGTTTCCAGAATAAAATTTCTCAGTGGGTTCTCAGCCAAATGAAACAATGTAATCAATCAACATCCTGTTATCTCAACACGAAATATTAGAACATCATAACTAAAGAACTCTAGTTAAAAGCTTCCACTCAAAGGAATTAAATAGGTCACATAAAAGAATTAAAAACTTAAACGTGTTTTGGAATTCTCAAAAACACCAGATATTATAGAAGATTTTAGAAATCAATGGGGCAATGTCATCCATGTTTTGACAGCAAGTTTTTCAACTTAAAATTACATCTCCAGACAAATAATTAATCAAACATGAGGGTGAAATGAAAACATTTTCAGACAATGCAAGGACCCACAAAATATTCTTTCTATTTATTTCTCTTACATACTTCCCTTGGTTGTTTTTTTGGAAGATGTGCTTCAGGATAATGAGGGAATAAACTAAGAAAGAGGAAGACAAGAGATCCAGCAGTCAAGGTATACAAAAATAAAGAAGAGAGACACAAGGAATTCAAAGGAGAGAAGTAAAGAGAATCAATGGGATGATGCTAAGGGAATCCACACAATGATAATGAAGAGAAATTCTAAAATGACAGCTATGTAAGTCTCAGCTGGGGCAGAAGAGCAGAGGGCTAGAGGAATGTCTCAGTTAAAAAACAAACCAGTTACCTGATGTGTAAAAAGAGTTAGATTAGTAACAGATAAACAGAAAACTAAGACTTCTCAATGAAGATAAGGATTAACAGCATGGAAATTAACAGAGCTCAGCAATGAAAGCCAATTATCTAGTTGCTGAGTGAAGTGAATAATGACTTTAAAAAAATAAAAGGAAAAGAAAAACTGTGGCCCTAGCAAAGCAGCTCAGTTGGTTGGAGCGTTGACCTGTACACCAAAAGGTTGTGGGTTTGATTCCCAGTCAGAGCACATACCCAAGTTGCAGGTTTGATACCTGGTCAGGGCACATATGGGAGGCAACCAATCAATATTTTTCTCATATAGAGGTTTCTCTCTCTCTTTACCCCTCCTTCCTCTCTCTCTAAATACCAATAAATACATTTTAAAAATTGTGACATAATTCTATGTGGAAGATGAGGAAAGAGGTTATAAAGTAAGCTATTATCTTCAAATTCCATAGTGAAAAGTCAATCATCGCTAAAACTAGATTTTTAAAAAAATTCTCAGAGAAATAGAAAGGGTGACCGCCCCCCGCCTCCCCAGCAAGAAAAATGGTGCCAGTCATGGGAAAGGAAAATTGTATAGAAAATAAATGTAAAACATGACTCCCAGAAGAATACAGAAATGATACGGAATCAAAAAACCCCCCAGCTTTCTAGAGCTGTAGAAGACTTAGTAATCTTATGGTTCCCTTCTGTGCTGAGAATTTATGAAGAGAGATTTTAACTAGCTATATCTTGGCAGAATTTCTTGGCAGAAGTTCAAAAGAATAAGAAAACTCTATGGAACTAAATTCCTAGATGAATCAGGCTGCATCCCACTCCCATGTTTGTGTTTGGTGCTGCCCCCCAAAATTCTCTTGAAGTTTGAATGGTTACTGGATTATAAAGAAAACTGGATTTCTGGTTTTCCTGAAAGACTTGATTATCTGGCATCACTGGCCTGCACTCTCACATGACAGGTGTCTCCTGGCCTTAAGTGCTTACCCCTTTGAGACAGGGTATATAGCCTCTCTCTTATTAGCCGTCTCTACTGCTGCCTAGTCCCACATAAAGCCTCAGGCCAAAGTCAGTTGCCATGTACATCTGCAATATTGCTTTCCCTGTTTTCACCTTCATTCCTAAAGAGTTTCTGCTGGATATATAGAATTCCGGGTTGGCAGTTCTTCTGCACAATAAAGTACTATTCCACTTTCTTTTGGCCTATGTGGTTTATGAAGTGAAATCCATTTATTCAAGTAAGTTTCCCTACAAGTAAAGCATTAAATTCCTATGGTTCTTTCAATACTTTTTTTGTCATCTATTTCCAGCAATTTCATGATATGTCTGAACATGGATTCCTTTGGGTTTATCCTATTTGAGGTGGCTGAGTTTCTTGAACTGGTGTATCTTTTACCAATGCTGGTAAACCGTTATTTCTTCAGGTAGTTTTTTCAGTCCTAAACTTTCTCCTCCCCTTTTGGGATTAACATGTTATTCGACAAAAATGTTAAGCCTTCATTGTAGTCTCACATGTCCCTGAAGTTATATTCTTTTTAAGTTTTCAATCTTTTTTTCTGTTATTCATATTGGCTAATTAATTTTGATCTACCTTTAAGTTCACTAATTTTCCTCCATTATCTCCATTCTCCTATTGAGTATATCCAGTTTTTAAAAATTTTGACCATTGTATTTTTCAGTTCTAAAGTTTCCATTTGTTTTTCGTGTCTTTTTTAAAATCCTGATCCAAAGATATGTTTTTAGTGACAAGATTGAGAGAGAGAAAGGGAGGAAAACATCAATGTGAAAGAGAAACACTGTCAGTTGCCCCCTGTATGCTCTCTGACTGGGGATCGAACCTCAACCTAGGTATGTGCCGTGACTGGGGATTGAATCCACACGCTTTCGGTTTATGGAACAATGTTCCAGCCAACTGGACCAGGGCTATGTCTTCTATCTTTTAATTGTATTGTTTGATTTTCAGCTATTGAGTTATATGGGTTCTGTACATACTTTTCAGATATTAAACCTTCATCAGGTATATGATTTGCAAATATTTTCTCCCATTCCATAAATTAACTTTTCATTGTCTTGATGGTTTCCTTTGCTGTGCAGAAGCTTTTTAGTTTGCTTTTTAGTCCCACTTGTTTATTTTTGCTTTTGGTGTCAAATCCAAAAAATCCAAGGCTGATTTCAAGTCCCTCACTACCTGTTTTCTTCTAGGAGTTTTATAGTTTCAGGTCTTTTGTTCAAGTATTTAGTTCATTTTGATTTGATTTTCTGTTTATGATTTAAGATAGTGGTCCAGTTTCATTCTTTTGCATATTAGTTAAGTTTTCCAAGCATCACTTATAAAGGAAACTGTCCTTTCCCCGTTGTATATTCTTAGCTCTTTTTTAGTGAATTTATTGACCACTTATGTGTGTTTTTATGCCAATACCATATTATTTCAATTTGGTTAGTTTTGTAATATACAGCTGATCCCTGACCAACACAGGGGCTGGGGTGCTGACCACCCAAGAAGTTAAAAATCTGCATATACCCTATTTAGCCGTGTATAATGCACTCCCATGTATAAAATGCACTCACATTTTTCACCCAAACTTTCCAGGAAACAAATCTTTTGTTTTAATTTTTTAATTCAATTTATTTATTTATATTGAGATACTTTTTTTGTATTATAAAGGAATTTTAGCATTTATTTTTGAACATATTATGGTGCAAGAAATTTTATGTAACAAAGAATTACAAAACACATAAAAGGATATAAGGTATTTCAGGTACTGCCTATGTAAAATGCACACTCTTATTTTCCCTCAAAAATTTGGGCAAAAGAGTGTGCATTAAACACACCAAAACATGGTAATTAAAGTCAGCCCTTCACCTGTGTGATTTCCCAATCATGATTCAAAATTCAGTTGACCCTTGAACAATGTGGGTTTGAACTTAAGCATTTAAGTGGATCCATGCAGTTCAAACCACACTGTTCAAAAGTCCACTATAGCTTGAAAGCAGAACAAGTGATGCTTCCAGATGCCTCCTCCTTTCTCAAAAGTGCTTTGTTATTCAGGGTCTTTTGTGGTTCCATACAAATTTTAGGATTGTTTCTATTTCTCTGAAAGCTGCCACTGGAATTTTGATAGGACTGCACTGTAGATTTCTTTGGGTAGTAAAGGCATTTTAACAAAACTAATCCTTTAACTTCTTTCATCAGTCTTGTGGAGTTTTTAGTGGTTATATTTATTCCAAGGTATCTTATTCTTTTAGATGCAATTGTAAATGAAATTGTTTTTAAATTTTTCTGAGTGTTTGTTATAAGTGTATAGAAACACAACTGATTCTTGTATATTGATTTTGTACCCTGCAATTGTATTTAACTCATTTAATACTTCTAACAGTTTCTTTTTTCATGGGGGTCTTTAGGGTTTTCTTACATAAAATATCACTGCAAATATTGGGTTGGCCAAAAAGTCTGTTAGTTTTTTTTCTGTAAAATAAAAGACACATTTTTCATTTTCACCAGTAACTTTATTGATTTGAATATTTTGAGTATGTCAGCTATCTCCCACTATTGGCTTCTAGTCGTAGAAGCCAGGTGTGCGCCTAAATATCTTCCAATGTGTAAGACAGCCCTACAGCAAAGAATTGTTTGGCCAAAGTGTCAATAGTACCAAGAAACTTCATAAACCACTTTTGACATGTTTGATCAGTCATAGCACCTTCTCCACACATTGCACAAATATTTTTTTACACTACAGTTGTATTTTTACCATTCTTGAAATTTTAAAGCATAATACTCCAAAAATGTTGCTTATTTTCTTCCCTCTTCAATATTAAAATGGCTACACAAAAATTCACCAATTTTGATAACATTTTTTAAATGCACACTGATGTGACAGCTGTCACAATACAATATAACAGAATTGTTTCAAGTAGCGTTAAAGACAACTAAGTACTACTAGAGCCATGCACGGAGAAAATGAAATGGATTTTTTTGCCAATCCAATGGAAACAGTTTTATTTCTTCCTTTCCAATTTAGGTGCCTTTCATTTCTTTTTCTTGCCTTACTGTTTTGGCGAAGACTTCCAGTGCTATTTTAAATAAAATTAGCAAGAATTTTTGTCTTGTTCCTGATATGGGAAAAAAACTTTCAGCTTTTGCCACTGAGTGTAATGTTAGCTGTGGGCTTGCCATATATGGTTTTTATTATGTTGAGGTATATTCCCTCTACACCCACCTTTATTGAGAGTTTTTATTATGAATGGATGCTTTTAAAATTCAACATTTTAGCCCTGGCTGGTGTGGCTCAGTGGATTGAGCACCAGCCTGTGAACCAAAGGGTAGCCAGCTTGATTCCCAGTCAGGGCACATGCCTGGGCTGCAGGCCAGGTCCCTGGTGAGAGGTTTGTGGAAGGCAACCACACACTGATTGTTTTCTCCCTCTCTTTCTCCCTCCCTTTCCCTCTTTCTAAAAATAGATAAATAAAATCTTTTTAAAAATTCAACATTTTAAAATCTTTACTTAATGTAATTTTAAAGTTCATATGGAGACCTAAAAGGCAAGTATAACCACATACTTCTGAAGAGAAAGGTATAAGGATCTGTCCTACCAGAGAGAAGAATGTTTTAAAAAAGCAAGAGTAATTAGGACAGAAATAGATAAAAAAGCCAATGTAATAATAGTGAACTTACACATACACAGAATTTAATATGTGACAAAAGAAACACTGTGGAACAGTAGAAAACAGATAGACTTTTTATTCAGTGGGGCATACATAATTTATTCTCTGTATGGGAAACAATTACAATAGATCTCTATTTCATACCTTTCATAAAAATCAATTCCAGTTACATTAATAGGACTTTAAAAGGAAAGTCAAAAACATATAAAAAAAAAAAACAGGAGAAAATTGGGACAGGAAAAGGTTTTAAGACACTCAAAGCACATAGAAAAAACAATTTTTTCTTTTATTTTCAGTTTCATTTTTTCCATCACCATTCATAAAATAGAATTTTTATAAACTCTATGTTATAATTTAACTAATGATATAATTTAATCATACTAAAAAAGAGTTACTATTCATCAAAAGATAACATAAAGAAACTAAATAAAAAAGCTACAATTGGCCCAGGCTGGTGTGGCTCAGTGAATTGAGTGCCCGCCTGCTAGTTCGATTACCCAGTCTAGGACACATGCCTGAGTTGTGAGCCAGGTTCCCAGTAGGGAGCGTGTGAGAAGCATCCACACATTGATGTTTCTCTCCCTTCCCCTCTCCAAAAATAAATAAAATCTTAAAAAAAAGAAAAAGAAAAGCTATAACTGGAAAAGATGTCTATAAAACATGTTACTGACCAAAAATTAAGTATCCAGAATATATAAAAAATTCCTACAAATCTTAGGAAAAAGACTAATAGTCTAATATAAAAATGATCAAAGTATCATTACACAAAAGACACTAATGGCCAAATAACAAATGGAAATGTAATCATCTTAATGGTAACCAGGAACATTTAATTTAAACCAGTGAAATAAGATTTTATACTCACGAATCATAAGAAAATGAAAAACATCTTATATATCAATTATAGGGAGAGAAGGTGATACAAACATTTGTAAAAGAGTTTGGCATTAACCAGTAAAGCTGAGTACATAGGTATGCCAAGACCCAGCAATTACACTCTTAGATGTATTTCCTTGCAAATCTCTTATATATGCAAATCTAGAGATTTACACTTCATCTTATAATTTTATGTTCATTGTATGTTATTTATACCCTATTATGTATATTAACTTCATTTTATAACTGACTATTCTATTTGTTAAATAAAAAGCAACAGGTTTAAAAGCCAAAAGCTCATAGCTAAAGAATATATTAGTGAATCAACAGAAATCAAGCCAAGCACTTCAATGCAAAAGCACTATAAATGGAAAAACAGATGAAGAGTAAAAGACACTGACGATGACGCAGATGTTCTAATGCCTGTTTAACAGGAGCTGAACAGAGAAAAGAGGAAATGGTAGCAAGGTAATATTTGAAGTGATGACTGGCCAAAGACTTCCTATCACCAAAAAAGAGTCCTCAGATTGAAAAATATACCAGAAGTACTGTTGTACTTCTTCAGGTCTCTGCACAAATGACAACTTGATGGAAAAAGTTTCTTTTACCATGTCACATAAAAGAGTACTTTCTATCCCCTCTTTTCACTTTGTTTTTCTTTTTAGCACTTATTATTACATGATAAATTATATATTCATCTATTTGTGCATCTATCCTTGCACTGGAGGGTAACCTCTGAGAATAAAGTTTTTTCAGGTTCTATTCCCTACTGTAACCCTCAGCGTCAAGAACAGTGCTGGGGCTCTGACTGGTGTGGCTCAGTTGGTTGGGTGTTGTCCTGTAAAGTGAAAGGTTACCAGTTTGATTCCTGGTCTAGGCATATGCCTGGGTTAGGAGTTCAGTCCCTGGTCAGGGTACGTAAGAGAGGCAACTGATTGATTTTTCTCTCTCACATTGATGTTTCTCTCACTGTCTTTCTCCCTCCCCTACCTTCTGTCTTAAATAAAATTAATAAATAAAATAAAAAAAGAATAGTGCTGAGTGTACAATGGTTACTCAACAAACATATAATGAATGCTGTCCCATTTTTCCTCCTTCATACAAAATCTCTTTATCTTTGTCAGCTCTAAGTTCTCAATAGAAGCACAGACCCTTCACTTCCAATATTCTATCTAAAGTCGATGATACACATGTTCAAATCTCCTCCTCTGACTGCTTTCTGGATCAATTTCTCTTCTATATCTCTAGCTCTCACTTTCTGCTGTCCTCCCTATTTTAACCTCTCTTATGGTGGTTCTACTTTGTAGAAGTTATGTATAAACATGTTCTGGTACCCCTACTAAGGTATAAATTCTATAACTGCTTATTCCTTTTTTTAATATCTCCAGAACCTAGAAGAGTACCTCACACACATTAGAAAATCAGTAAATGTTCGTTAAAAGTATGACTGAATCAATGAGTGTATGAACTACTGTATCTAAAAAACTAAAATAATTAGTTTTTGGCAATGTAGAAAAGAATATATTCCAGGAGACAGTGATGCTCTTTTTTAAGGCTAATACAAAAGAGGATGAGAAGCTGATAAGGAACTAGAACCAAAATATGGACAGAAAGAAATATCATTAGAGAGGGTGGAAGAGGGCACAGCTAATTAGAATTAGGAGAAAAGCGTAAGAGGAAAAGAATAGGCAGTGTGTTAAGTAAGGGGAAAAGGTGAGGTCATTTGAAAGCTCATACAGAAAAGGATTACTTTTGTATACAGGCCTCAGGCTTTTAAGGGGAGCTTCCCAGATAGCAACTCTAAAGTATAGCCTCTCCACTGAACAACTGGGTTGTTACTGCAATGCCTCACTTACCTGGACACTGGCCTCCTGTTACTTCTCTGTTAACCAACCAGGGCTCCTTCCCCTGCTCCAAGAAGGAGATCACATCTGGTTTAGAAATAGAATGTCCTGCTTATAAAAGAAGTAATGAGACATGTTTATGATAAGAATGTCCCAGAACTCAAATCCAGTTCTTTCATTAAGAAAGAGTCAAAGAAAGGTATAACAGATTTATGAAACATAATGAGGATTTGAAACTCCCTCCATAACTCAACACAGCTTCTTCTTCCTCACTCTATAATATTAAAAACATTCCTCTGGGAACCGGATTAGAAACCTAATTGATTACTGAAAAGGTAGGTAAGCATTTCACCCTGGAGGAAGTAGACCTTCTGAGGGCAGAATCTGAATTAATATGGACAGACGTCCTTACCCATTGAAACCAGGTTGTTGTAATTCTCCAACATCACATCTCTGTATAAATCTCTCTGATCATCATTCAGGCATTCCCACTCCTCCTGAGAGAAGTCTATGGACACATCACTGAACATCACTGACTCCTGGAACAACAATCATGTATATGACTTAATTAATTTAAAAAGTGTGTTTTGTGAAGAAAAGAGAAGAAAAAATAAAAGTAGAGGAAGTGAAAAATTGCAAGCATGTAGAGAAGGTCTATGGGAAGCAAGCAGAGGACTGTAAACAAATAAGCATGACCGAATCAATGTGCCTCCATGTCATTATGTTTCTTCCAGACAAAACTGCTTCTGTGCACTGGAACACTTCCAGTGCGTAAGTCTGAGAAGGTACAAAGTCTACCAAGAGTTTCGCAATTAAATGAAAAAGTATATGCAAATGCCTAAAACAATACTTGTCATATAATTGTGTGCTTCTTTGTCTCTCCTCTTTTTCCCAATCCTGAAAGTAAAATTTCAGAAGAAGGGATACAGAAGATATTAAAGGCATCCAGAGAAAAGTAGATCATATAAAAGACATCAAGAATCAGAGAGGCAATGGGATTCTTTACATTAGTAAAAATAAGAAATAAGAACAACTCTTCAATATTCTCATGGAAAAAGGAAATTCTGAAAAAGAATTCTATAACTGAACTATCATTCTGTTGTAAGGATTAAAAACAAAATTCCCAGACATAAAGGACACAAGCACAATATCTTACGAAACTACTGAGGATGTGTTCCACCAAAATGGGTGGAGTAAAGAAAAGAGGAAGATATGAGATTCAAGAAGTAGGTAAATTAACACAGGAAAACAGTGAAGGAAAATTCCAGGAAACAAAAAAGGGAAGTCTTGGGAAAACTGCAGCAGACCTAGAGTAACCAGACTAGATGGGAGCAAGGCCAAAAAGGGAACAGAGATGGAAGCTTCCACATGTTCAAAAGGAATGATGTGTTTGATCAGATAGAAAACATATTAACTGGCATGTGATAGTAATCCTGGATATTTTGAATAAAAATACATGGACAACTAAGCAAATGTGGGAAAAAAATTAACTTCAGGAAAAACAAAAAGTTGTAATAGAATAAATCTGAGCTAGCTCAGGAGTGAGTGATATTTATAACCCTAATAGTCCACACACTATTAATTTAAGCAAAAATTGTAATATAATAACAGAATCAGAGGAAATGAAGGGTGCAATAGGAAGTACAACGTTCCTTCCACTCTGCAGTAAGTCAAGAGAAAATGAGTAAAATTGATTCATTAAAAAGATAGCAATTATACCATATTCAAGAGTTGAGGGGGAAAAGGGGTTAGGGAGCTGAGTGAACAAGGTGAAGGGATTAAGAAGTGCAAATTGGCAATTACAAAACAGTCATGGGGATGTAAAGTATAATATAGGGCATATAGTCAATAATATCATAATTATGTATGGTGCCAGGCAAGTACTTGAAATATTGGGGGGATCACTTTGTAAATTATATGATTGTCTAAGCACTATACTATACACTTGAGACTAATATAAAATAATATTGAAAATCAATAGTAATCAAAAAATTAAAAAAGAGGTCTTGAGGGCATCTACCTTTTAGGAATGGAACTGGTGATAAGACTGGAATAGTACTACTTCAGTTGTACACACGTGTAAAATGACTTTTAAAAATATTTTATCTAGAAAATTATATTCACATATAATTCAAGACTGAATCATTAAAATGTCACAGTATTATATAATAAGTTATACCTTGTTACAACAAATTCTTTTCATAAGCATATTTTTCGCTGAATAAGATTCTATTATAAGGATATAAATGACAATTTTTCTTTTGCTTTCAGACGTTGAGGCCATAGGTGATCTTTAAAGATCTTCCCAACATTAGTTCAATCTTACTTATCATCCTACCCATTATTCAACTGTAAATTCCCTTTGTTCCTGAGCTATGGGAAATTGATGGAGGAGATCATTCCACTATTAAGACTGAAATCAAACAAAATCTTATTCCACACGTTTTCTCATTGGATAACCTAGGTCTGTGGAGATGGTCAGGGCTTTTCCCTAGAAGGTGCCCTGAGCATTCATTTTCATCCTATCAAATCACTGTCCAATCAAATTAGATTCATTAACAAATGAGTCGAGATTTCTGGCAGAAGTCTAAGATAGAAGATGCTGAAGTACTTAAAAATGAGTTTGTAAACATTGTTTAAAGAAGAAGGAAGAATGGGGAGGTTTAGGAGGAAACAGGATCAGTTTCCTGAAATGGGACCATTTTAACTAGTATAAGAAATTCTTTTTTCAAAACCTGGTGTCAGTCGGACAGTTTTTTCCATTATGTAATTTACAATCTCTTTGTGGAAACAAGTCTTCCTGATGAAATTCATAAGGGATTTTCTGATAAATTTTAACTGATTAACACCTCTTCAGAGAACTTACCAAACACTTGACCCTCTAATAGTTATCTGTAAGTTAAGAGTATAAAGATCTTTAATCACTCTTTTCTTTTTTTCAACAATGATTATTGAATCACTCCTTTTTTTATAACTATCTCCACAAACAGAGAAATATTTAAATTGGCTTATTAGACACCTTTTTCTTCAGGGCAAAGGTAAGAGAACTTTGGCAATGCCTACTATAATGAAACTGTGTGAAAGTTTTTTGTTTTTGTTTTTTAAACACCAAAAAGCATCATGAGGAGGAAAGTAAGTGTTTACATGTACTAGCAATAAAAATGACTCTATTTGAGCAAAAGAAAACATCATCTCACCTGAGCCATGGCTTTGATATTTGTAGAAAAAGACCAATCCTTCTTCAGGCTCTTTTGGAAAAAGACAGAGCTGGGGGAAGCAAAAGAAGCTACGTAAGATTCCACTTGCCTTATAGCTCCAAAAATTATTATCTCCCCTCTGTTCATTCCACACAAACACTTGAGGGGTTATTAGTGAGAAGAATAAACAAATATCTCATTATGCCCAACTCCAGAAACATTAGGCTTCAACTAGAAGAGGATAGAATTGAGCAACGTGATATGGCTTGGAGAATACTTACTATATATGTACACATAGGCCCAAAGATATAATTTTTTTACACAAGTTGCAGCATATTATATATATTTGCTATTTTAACTTAATATATCTTGACTTGGATCCCAACTAGTACATAGAGAGAAATATAATTCTCTTAGCTAAACTGTATATTGTTAAGTGAATATACTTTATTTAACCAATCTGCTGCTGATCAGTTGTTTCCAGTCTTTCTCTATAACCATGCTATACTAAAGATCTTTGTACATACCATTTTACCAGCATATTAATTTTGCATGATTAATTTCTAAAAGTTGATCATAATCATTTTGGTTTGGATATACATTGGCCAAACTAGTGATCTTGTATTATACAATCAAGCCCCAAGTCCTGAGCAAGAAACAACTGATTGATAAAACAGATCCTCTAATCCTGCAAGAGTCTTGCCTTACCTAAAATCCAGAAAAGCAAACAAGGTAATGTTACTGAAACTTTAGTAAGATATTAAAAATAGCATAACAATAGGAATTAAGAGTATAGAAATTATGTAGATATTGACTTTATTATGTATACCCACATACTTTAAAATAACTTTTACTTTATGTAAATGAAGCAATAATTTTAATAATTATGTATAGTCTATCTGCCTCTTCAAATAAAATGTCCAAAAGAGCCCTGGTCAGTGTGGCTCAGTTCGTTGGAGCATTGTCCCATAAATTGAAATTTGGAGGGTTTGATTCCTGGTCAGGGCACATCCTAGGTTGTGGGTTCAGTCTCTGGTACATATAAGAGGCAACAGATTGATGTTTCTCTCCCATTGATGTCTGTCTATCTGTCTGGCTCTCTCTCTTCCCCACCTTCCCATTCCCTCTCTCTAAAATTAATAAGATGTCCTTGGTGAGGATAATAAATAAATAAATAAATAAATAGTCTAAAAGAATAAGTTATACTAAAATACTAATAGAAGTCTAAATTGTTTAAGAGTAACTGATTTGTGATGTATGTTTAAACTTAAAATTTTTTTTGCTTATTAGATATTGGAATATAATAAACTGAGCATTATAAAAGTATAAAGGACAGTAAGCATTCATTTCCATGCACAAAACTCCTTGATTATTAAATAACTTATCAATGATATCATGTAAAACTAAAAACCAAAGAAAAGCACCATGTTATCAATTATTTAATGGCTACTCACTGCACTCCCCCAGGTGTATACATGTTCCAGGAAATTAAAACCAAAATAATCCATGTTTTTTCCTTAAAACCTAAAAGCAGTTCTTTAAAAAAAAAAATCCTCACCCAAGGATATGTTTATTGATTTTATTTTTTATTTTTTTTAAAATTATTTTAAGTACTTTTTTTTTCTTTTAGATTTTATTTATTTATCTTTAGAGGGGAAGGGAAGGAGAGAGGGAGAGAAACATCAATGTGTGGTTGCCTCTTGTATGTCCCCTGCCGGGAACTGGCCTGGCAACCCAGGCATGTGCCCTGACTGGGAATCGAACCGCGATCCTTCGGTTCGCAGGCCCGTGCTCAATCCACTGAGCTACACCAGCCAGGGCTGTTTATTGATTTTAGATAGAGAAGAAGGAAGAGAGAGAGAAAAAGAGAAAGAGGCACTGAGAGAGAGAAACATTGATCGGTTGCCTCTCATAGGCGCCCAACCCGGGAGGGATCGAACCAGCAACTCAGGTATATTCCCTGGCAGGGAATCAAACCCACAACTCTTTGGTGTACAGGTCAATACTGTAACCAACTGAGCCACCCGGCCAGGATCTGAAAGCACTCCTTTTAATATTACTATTTATTAAGCCCCTAGTATTTTACGAACCACATAGCCTATGTATCAAGTATTGTACCAAATACTGTAAGAGTCAACAGTAATCCAGAAAGACTTGGAAACAAAACTCCTTCTCCCATACTCCTTATTTTATGTCTCCCTTTCTGGCTTTTCCTCCTGGCCTTCCTCTGGTTAAAGGGACATCATCGAGTACTGCACCTCCCAACTATTACAGAATGAGCAGGAAACATTCTTACTCCCGTACCTCCTTCTACCTTTGTCACATTCACAAACCTCTTCCTTTGTGCATCTGGGGTATCCTCACAGGCTGAATTCTTGCATCTGAGAGATCTTCTGTTCCTTTTAAAAGCCAAAGTCTATGGCCAAGACTGTATATATAGTATGCTTGCAAAATGACCACACCTGGGGTATGGAGTATTGCAAAAAAGTATCGCTACAGATAAGAAAGTCCTTTAAAACCAGGTAATTAACTTACTTTTTAAAGTATTTTGTACTCTTCTAAATAATAAATCTAGCCCTGCCCGGTGTGGCTCAGCTGTCTGGAGCATCCTCCAACAGGCCAAAGGGTTGCAGATTCAATCCCTGGTCTGGATGCATGCGAGAGGCAACCGACTGGTATCTCTCTCTCACAACCACGTTTCTCTCCCTCCCTTCCCCTCTCTCTAAGCATGCCCTCAGGTGTGGATAAAAGAAAAGAAAAAGAAGAAGAAAAATGATAAACCTATGTTTTAATAAAAAGATCATTACTTCACTTAACAGTATGTTTTAAATTATTTCCAGCATCCTGAAAATTTCCCATATACTAGGAAATTCCCATATACTATATGGGGAAATTTCCCATATACTATATCTGTAACAGAGATCTGAAAAGCAGTTTAAATTTTGTTTTACAATGAGAAGGCTAAAAGTAGATAGTGGCTGGCCTTAGCCCCCCAGGTGTTTCAGACGCAATATCTATCATACAATTAAAAATTACTAGACATGCAAAAAGATTAAAAACAGAAATTAGGAACAGAACCACAGACAGTTCAGATATTGGAGTTGGCAAACAAATAATTTAAAATAGTTATAATTAAATGTTAAAGACAACCACGGAAAAAAGATAGGCAAATGGATGATAGGATAAAGACATTAAATAGAACTGAAATCTCTAAAAAAGAATTATATAGACAATCTAGATCAGCATAATAGATTAAAAAGTCATTGCAGTTTTAACATGAGACCAGACAAGTAGAAGACAGAATCGTAGAACTCAAAAACAAGTCAAAATATATATCCACATGAAGTGCAGATGAAAAAAGGAACAAAAAGAACAGAAGTGAATATAAAAGACACATGGGACAGTCAAAAGAGCTACCATACATGTAAGTGGAGTCTCAGAAGGAGAAAAGAGATTTGAGAGGGATTAATATTGAAAAAATTAACTAATGAAATCCTTCAACAGGAGTTTCAAGAGCTCAGCAAACCTGAAGAATAGTAAGTAAAATGAAAGGTAAAACACACAAAACAAAAAGCAAAACCACAACCAAGCATAGTCAAATTGATGAAAACCAAAGAAAAACAAAAACAGTTTGAGAGTACCCAGAGGAACTAAAAAACATTACCAAAAGCCCCGATGAAAAAAAAGAGAGGTTAACTACACAAATGAACAATATCAGGAACGAAAAGGTAACATCATTACAGATGCTACAGATGTAAAAAAGATAAGAGAATACCAATAACTTTACGTTCGTAACTGTGAAAGCTTATGTAAAATAGACAAATTCCTTAAAAAACATGCCAAAACCAACATAAAAATAACAGAACATCTAAAGAGTTAAATTGATTCTATAATTTAAAATCTTCCTATCAAGAAAAAATTAGGCCCAGACAGTTTCACCAGTGAATTCTTTCAAATTTAAGGAACAACTTTATTCTTATAAGTAATGAATAGAGAAACACAGGGAATTCTTCCCTGCTCATTTTATGAGGCTAATAGAAGCCTGACACCAAAACTTAACAAAGACATTAGAAGAAGATTATGGGCCTCATAAATATATGAGAAGATTATATATCTCATAAATATATATACAGAAATTCTATATAGTATTAGCAAATTTGACCAAGTAAAATTTTTTAAAAAAGGTTTAATACATTATGGCCAGGCAAAGTTTACTTCAGGAATGAAAGGTTGGTTTAAGATTTGAAAATCAACATAGTTTAACACATTGATATGTTTAATAAAAGAAAAATCATATGATCCTTTTGATAAACACAGAAAATGCATTTGTCTAAATTCATTCTTCATTGATGTAAAAAAAGTCTTAACAAATGAAAAAAGAATTTCCTGAACTTGATAAATAGCATTTAGAGTAGGTGTTTTATTTATGCTTGATACAAGGACAATATACAAAAAGCAACTATACTTTCAGCAATAAACTGGAAAATTAAAAAAGTTAAATACCATTTAGTTTCAACAATAAACATCAAATACCCAGGTATAAATCTAAGAGATGTGCAATAACAACTACAAATTGCTGAGAGAAATGGAAGACCTTAACAAATGTAGACATATATTTATTAGTTGATAAATTCAATATTGATAAAATGTCAGTTTTCCAATATTCCAGCCAAGATGGAGGAATGGGTAGACACACTGTGCCTCCTTGCACAACCAAAAGAAGGACAACAACTGAAAAACAAAAAACAGCCAGAACTGACAGAAAATCGAACTGTATGCAAGTCCGACAACCAAGGAGTTAAAGAAGAAACATTCATCCAGACGAGTAGGAGGGGCAGAGACCGGCAGCAGGTAGGAGAGGACTCCTAGCTGGGCAGTGGCTGGAGGACAGAGGTGGGCAAGGCAGTGGCTGGCCAGCAAGGCAGCAGCTGGTGTACCTGGCCAAGGCGGTGGCTGGTGGAGCAGGCGGTTCCACACTTGTGTGCAGATAAACTGGGAGGAACAACTTGAGAGCAAGGCAAACCACGTAACCCAGGGTCCCAGCACAGGGAAATAAAGCCTCAAACTTCTGATTGAAAACACTGGTGGGTGTTGAGGTGGCAGTGGGAGAAATGCCCAGCCTCACAGAAGGGTTCACTGGAGAGACCCATAGGGTCCTAGAATGTACACAAATGCACCCACCCAGGAATCAGCACCAGAAGGGCCTAATTTGCCTGTGAGTAGTGGGGAAAGTGACTGAAAAGAGGCAGAAAGCGGAGTAAGCACCACTGTCCCTTCTCAGACCCCGCCCCCACATACAGAGTCACAACACAGTAATGTGGATTGCCACACCCTGGTGAACACCTAAGACTCCACCCCTTGTTACATAACAGGCGTGCAGAGTCAAAAAAAAAAAAAAAAGTCCCAAATGAAAGAACAGATAAAAGCTACAGAAAAAATACAGCTAAACGAAGAGATAGCCAACCTATCAGATGCACAGTTCAAAACACTGGTAATCATGATGCTCACAGAATAGGTTGAATATGGTTGCAAATTAGATGAAAAAAATGAAGCCTATGCTAAGTGAAATAAAGGAAAATGCACAGGGAACGAACAGTGATGGGAAGGGCACTGGGACTCAAATCAATGGTATGGACCAGAAGGAAGAAGGAAACATTTAACTAGAAAAGAATGAAGAGACAAGAATTCAAAAAAATGAGGAGAGGCTTAGGAAACTCGAGGACATCTTTAAACGTTGTAACATCCAAATCATAGGGGTACCAGCAGGAGAAGAGGAAGAGCAACAAATTGAAAACTTATTGGAACAAATAATGAAGGAGAACATTCCCAATCTGGTAAAGAAAATAGACTTCCAGGAAGTCCAGCAAGCTCAGAGAGTCCCAGAAAAGTTGGACCCAAGGAGGAACACACCAAGGCACATTATAATTACATTACCCAAGATTAAAGAGAAGGAGAGAATCTAGAGATAAGGAGACAGTTATCTACAAAGGAGTTCCCAAAAGAGACCTTACAGGCAAGAAGGGGCCAGCAAGAAGTATTCCAAGTCACGAAAGGCAAGGACCTACATCCAAGATTGTTCTATCCAGCAAAGCTTTCATTTAGAATGGAAGGGCAGATAAAGTGCTTCCCAGATAAGGTCAAGTTAAAGGAGTTCATCATCACCAAGCCTTTATTATATGAAATGTTACAAGGATTTATCTAAGAAAAAGAAGGTTAAAAATATGAATAGTAAAATGACAGCAAATTCAGTTATTAACGACCTCACCTAAAAGAAAAACAAACTAAGCAAACAGCTAGAACAGGAACAGAATCACAGAAATGGAGATCACATGGAGGGTTATCAGCAGGGAGGGGGAAAAGGGGGAAAAGGTACAGAGAATAAGTAGCATAAATGGTAGGTAGAAATAGGAGGAGATTAAGAATAGTATGGGAAATGTAGAAGTCAAAGAACTTACATGTATGACCCATGGACATGAACTAAAGGGTGGAAATGTGGGTGGGAGCAGGGGTGTGCAGGGCAGAGAGGAATAAAGGGGGAATGGGACAACTGTAATAGCATAATCAATAAAATATATTTTTAAAAATTTCAGTTTTCCCCAAATTACCATACACATTCATAAATAAAATCCCAGCAAGGACTTTTCTTTTTTTGGTGAGAATTAACAAATTGATCCTAACATCTATAGGAAATGGAAAAAACACAAAATAGCCAGACAGTCTCAAAAACGTAGGAAAAAGGTTGGAGAATTAAAACCACAGAGCTCAAGACAGAGACAATGACCTAAAAAAAAAAACAAAACAAAAAACAAAAAAAAAAAAACAGAATACAGTCCTGAAAAAGCCACAAATATAATATCACCTGATTTATGATAAAAGCTCCTTGTAATTCAGATGAGAAGGACAGTGTTTTTAACCAACAGTGCTAGAACAACTGTGTACTTGAACAGGAAAAAAAAATTAACCTTTATCCCTACCTCTCACCATACACAAAAATTAATTCAAGATAGACCACACACTTAAAAATATAAGTGACAAATCTATAAAGCTTCTAAAGAAAATATAGGCCCTGCCTGGTGTGACTCAGTGGACTGAGCACCAGTCTGCTAATCAAAGCATCTCAGGTTCAATTCCCAGATCAGGGCACATGTCTGGGTTGCAGGCCAGGTCCCCAGTAGGGGGTGCACAAGAGGCAACCACACATTGATGTTTCCCTCTCTCTTTCTCCCTCCCTTCCCCTGTGTCTAAAAATAAATAAAATCTTTTAAAAATATAAAAAATAAATACAAGAAAACATCGAAGAATATCTTCAAGACCTTGGGAATAAGCAAGAATTTCTTTTCAAGATACAAAAAATGCACTGATCATAAAGGTCTAAAAATGTTCTAGAAAAATGGGGAAAATCATAAACAATCAATCTAAAAAGATTAAAAATGTTCATATACACTTATACTTAAATAAGAAAAATGCAATACCATTTTTCATGTATTAGATTGGTAAAAATTAAAAAGCACAAGATACTCTGTTGGCTAGGCTGTAGAGGGGGAAACAGACACTCTTATACATTGCGAGTGGGAATAAAAAGTGGTACCATAGTCCGACAGGGGAATTTAGTTAATACCCATTAAAACTGCATATGTACTTACCTTTGACCCAGCAATCCCACTTCTAGAAATCTACCCTGAAGATATTCCTCCAAGCAATACAAAAACACACATATACAAAATTATTTACTGCAGGACTATTTACAGTAGCAAAATATTGTAAATGACCTAAATGTCTGTAATAGGAGAGTGGCTGAATAAACTATGGTAAATCCATAAATATACTGGAATATTTATTATGTAACTATATAAACAAAAGCTGTGAGTATCTCTTTGAATTGTGATGGAGTAATGTCCAGGATATATCATTATGTGAAAAAAGCAATGTTCAAAAGAGTATTTTGCATTTTTAAAGCAAAAAAAGAAGTCATTCAAAAGAATACATGTATCTTCTCTTTTGTACAAAATAGCAGAAGGATAAATCAGAGACTAATGAGGTTGATTTTGTATAGAGAGTAGGCAGGAACCACATTAATGTTTTCATACTCAAAATACTGTGACATTCAACAATCGACCAGGACATGGGGAAACCCAAAGTGTAACATACAAAGCTAAATGTATGAAAAATGAATAACAGAACTACACTGAAGAGGTTGGCAAGAAAAGAACTAAATTGAAAACAGTTTTTGCCTATATATCTGTAAGGTTAAGGAAAAAAAGTTGCACACAAGTACTTAACTGTAGTTAGTAAATTTGTTGTTTACATGAATATGAGTTAGCAATTTTGAAACTACTTTACATTTATTCTAGAATGTGAGTAAAAAAATACTGACACTAGAAATAGGTTTCTCATTGTTGGAGGAAGGAGTTACAAATAAGGAAATCGCCAAACCTGATGCAAAACAGTTCTCAGGTCTTGAATGTTTCTGTACATCTTGCCATCAGAAGCACTAAGAGCTATTATTTTGTACTACTTCTCCAAGATGTTTGTATAGTGAATAGCCTTGAGAGAGAGATATTTGCTCTTCAGAGCAAAGGGCAAGCATGCTTATTACCCATTATATAAGGTTCAGGTTCCCTAAATTCATGAGAGCACACATATACTTATGTATCTGCATCACCCCACAGGTGCAAGTGAGGCAGTACAAGAAAATATAGATACTTTCGCTATTGCTATGAGCAATCAGCCATCTTTTATCCCTGACCCAAAAGTCACACATCTTCTGCCAGCATCCGAAAACGTGTCAAGCTAAATTGCTATATCACAAGTAGGGCAAAATCTCAGACACTTCACAGTTCTTGACAAAATCCTATAGCATTGGATTAGAAGTGAAAGTATGAGTAGGAATTAGTGGGTATTTTTTAAAAAAATTTTAAAGGTTTTTATTTATTTATCTTTAGAGGGGAAGGGTAGGAGAGAGGGAGAGGTAAAGAAATATCAATGTATGGTTGCCTCTCGTGTGTCCCCTGTTGGGAACTGCCCTGACTGGGAATCGAACCACAATCCTTTGGTTCGCAGGCCCGTGCTCAATCCGCTGAGCTACATCAGCCAGGGCAGGAATTAGTGGTTTTTTAATGTATATAAATAGGTAGATAAATAGATATAGATGTGTATATACACATCTGTGTATTTTCTAGCTCTCTCCACTGACAAAAACTAGAGCAATTATACACAGGTAGCAATGAGCAAACCTAGTGACCAGAGCTTGGTTTATAAATCCACTCTGCAATAAAAGAAACCAGGGTTCCTTGGAAAATTGCTGATTCCAGGGTTGGAGGAGAGAAAAATACAAGATAAGCCTGGAACACTTTGGTGCCAGAAAGTAAGAAAGCATTCAATGTGATGGCATGTTGAAAGGACACAGGAGTCCTTGGAAGGAGTTCAGCTGAAGGAGTTCTCAACTGAACGAGATCCTGGTGGCCAAATTAGCAATAAAATATAACAACAACAACAATAATAATGAATTAAAACTCCGAATAAAATAAATGTCAATGAGTACATGGGGAATAAGAATAGTCCTTCCTTATAGTAGAATTTAAATTAATAAATGCAGAAGGAATCATGGAAAGAGAAAGTCACCACAAGGCAAACATCAGAGCAATAAGAATTACTAATGAGTTTAATGGGTGAAAGTATGATGAGAAATATTATTTTTGCAAAGTCTCAAAGCATATCCTCATAAGATACTAATTGAAAAGGGAAAACAGTAATTTTGCATAGGAGAGACCTGGCATCCACCACCAGTTAATTTGTAATAGCCAAAAACTGGAAACTATCAAATATCCATCAACAATGTAATCTATTACTAAATTGCAATATATTCCCAAATGTAATGAGCACTAAGTACAATTACACTCACCAGCATGGATGACTCTCAGATATAATGTGAAACTAAAGAAGCCAGACATAAAGAAAAAAAGCACATGTTATATAATTTCATTTATAAATGAAGTTCAAGAATAACTAAAATTAACTAATTGAGATAGGTTTCTGATTAGTGATTCTGGGAAGGAAATAATTAGGAAGGGGTATGAGGGAACTTTTGGGAGTGTGGGCACAGTCCTTTATATCGATTTAGGAAATTGTTATACAGCTGTATACTTAAATTTTGTGCACTTTTCCATATGCTGTATCTCATAAAAATGTTTTAAAAACTATCAGCCCTTGCTGGTGTGGCTCAGTGAATTTAGCACCAGTCTGCAAGCCAAAAGGCCAGAGGTTCGATTCCCAGTCAGGGTACGTGCCTGGGCTGCAGGCCAGGTCCCCAGTTGGGGGCATGCGAGAGGCAACAAACCAATGTATTTCTTGCACAAATATGTTTGTTTCCCTCTTTCTCTCTCCTTTCCCCTCTGTCTAGAAATAAATAATTAAAATCTTAAAAATAAAAAAACCTATCAGAACCATGTTTTGGTAAGCTGTAAAGCAATAAAATGTTTCAAACACTGGTGTGCAAGTATAAGTTTGTGCAAGACTTTAGTAAATATTTTGGCATTATTTAGCAAAGTGAAAGATATCACATGATCCAGCAATTCCACTGGTAGACAGATAAATTCATGCATATGTACCTCATGTAAAAGAATGCTTGTGACAGCACTGTTATAAAGTCAAATAAACAAACTAGAAATAACTCAAATGTCCATCATTACTAGAAAGGATAATAGTGCATCAAAGGAGGAAAACAATACAGCAAAAAACCCCAAACCATTATTAAAGCTAATATGGAAAATTCTCAAAAACATAGTTGTACAAATAAGCAAAAATTCATATAAAAGGACATACAAAGGAAAGCATTCATATAAAGTTTAAAAACCAAGGAAAACTACAATATAATGCTTAAAGAAGTATACGTAAGTGAAAAAAAACCTCATACGTTTATACAGTCACAAAAATCACAGAACCACTACGGGAACACAAAGCTAGAGGTAACCCACAATCAAAGCAACAGGGCCACATAGCCAGGGCCTCACACGGTCACAAGCATCGCATACCACAGTATTCACAGGCACCCCCACCTGCACTCTACAGCACATGGTAACACAATCACACCCCTACGGGGTCAAACGCTATCATATCCACCGAGCCAAAAGGCCCCCACACCCTCACGTACAAAGCTGCACATGCCCCTCCTCCCTTCAACCCCCGTCACCCCATACACACACCGGCTACTGTCTAGTCACACCGGCAGTCTCAGGCTCCCAGACGGTGCTGCACACGGTAATTATTGGAACAGCAAGTCACAACCACAAGGTCAGTCACCACATACCACCATATACACAAAAATCACACAATTTGAATCTGACCTCCGCCGTACCAACCCGAGGATCCGGCTCTGGCCCCGCCCCCTCCTCGGCTTCCTCACTTCAGGCCTTCGGAGCTTCCAAAGCAGCAGAAGCCTCTTCTACAGCACTGTTAATAGTTGCAGGTAAAGACCTGTGGCTCCCGTCAGAGCGTGACTTCGGGCTGAATTCACGCGAGATCACGTTAGGCCGAGGAGTCCTCTGGGAAATGCAGTCAGAGATGTACTTGAGGCGGGCAAGATGGCTTTCTACCTCGTCAGGATTCCCGTCAGAGCTTAACTTGGGCCCAGCGGAAACAATTGCGTCCTCTCATCAAACAGCGCACTGGAAGCCTCAAAGATCCCGGCTCAGCCTCAGGCCGAGCTTCTGAAAAAGGCCGCTCCGGCGCGTTTGAAAGAGACTAGGTTAAGCGAACCTCGGTACTATCCACGGAAGTTGAACAGGCTCAAAAGAGGAGGGCTGGTTTGTAAGGGAAGATAATACGAACCGCCGACCCTTCTGGGAAATGTAGCTCGGGGCAGTGAACGCGGTGGATGCACTGTTTGATTCATCACAGCCTGCGCCTAGCTACATCCCGGAGATTTCTGGGAGTGTCACTGCAACCAAGGAGTGCACAGTTTCCCGAGTCGCCGTTTTGGCCACGTTCCGGTGTGACTTTGGCTTGGGGTTCCTCAGTGCAGAGTTGTGGAACCTAAGCGTCTGAGTCTCACAGCCGGTCCGGGAGGCTGAAAGGAAGGAGACTTGGAAATTACAAAAGGATTGGGAAGGCTGGTGGGGAGGAACCGGTAAACCTGAAAAGGGGTGCGGGAGGCGAAAGGGGAGGGGTTTCCGAAATTGGGAAAGGGGCTGGTATTCTTGAGCTACTGACTTGTGTGTGAATGTCCCAGTCCGAGGATAAGAAGGCGCTGGCGAAGCAGGCTTTGCAGGAAAAAGGGAATTGAGAGTCTGGTGTGTGTGACAGGGTGTTGGGGGTCGTAGAGAGAGGGAGAAACTGGATTCAGTATTTTTTGCGTGGGTGTGTATGTAATTGAAAGTTTTTTTTAAAGATTTTTATTTATTTATCTTTAGAGGGGAATGGTAGGGGAG
Source organism: Glossophaga mutica (assembly GCA_039655065.1). Taxonomy (NCBI): domain Eukaryota; kingdom Metazoa; phylum Chordata; class Mammalia; order Chiroptera; family Phyllostomidae; genus Glossophaga; species Glossophaga mutica. Next base: position 32,751,083 of record CM077315.1, read on the forward strand.
AGGGAGAGGGAGAGAAATACCAATGTAGGGTTGCCTCTCCTGTGTCCCCTGCTGGGAACTGGCCTGCAACCCAGGCATGTGCCCTGACTGGGAATCGAACCGCGATCCTTTGGTTCGCAGGCCCACGCTCAATCCACTGAGCTATACCAGCCAGGGCTGTAATTGAAAGTTTAAGTGAGTATCTCTGTGTATATCATTGGGATTGTATTTTGGAGAGTAATCTTTGAGCATCCTTAAGGACAGCTCTTCCTGGAGTGTTTTTTAAAAAGACTTGATGGGAGAAAGGTTACATAATTGAGCTAATAAATATGATTTAAAACTTGACTTTTATGAAAAACCAGGAGCATCTTTTATGGAATAGAAATAAAAAGTGTTGTTTTCTTTTAAAAGAAAGCCAGTTTCAAAAAGGAACTTTTCTTAGAGCGCAGACCCTGGAGACAGCCTTTCAATATTATGGGTTCTTTTCGAGTCCTGGGGGAGGGCTATAGGTCTAAGGGATGTAAGTCTAAGGTCTAAGGGAGCTGATGTATGAAGTCCTGGACTAAGAAAGAACTTTAAAAATTTGAAGGGTAGTGTCTACCATGGCAAATCTAAAAGAAGTGGCATGGCTTACAGAGATCTAGGAATGTAAATTGAGTATATTCAAGGAGACTCTTCAGTTCAACTGATTTACTAATTCTCTAGTTACCTCCAGGCCAGATGCCTTTTGTTAGGTATAAAAATAAATTTTTTCTAACTGCAAAGATGCTTCCCAAATAATTTATTGCAGTTACTTTTGCTTTAAAATTGACTTTAGAGAGAGGAAGGGAGAAACACTGACTTGTTTTTCCCCTTATTCATTGATTGATTTTTATACGTAACCTACTAGGGGATGAACCTGCAACCTTGGCCTGTTGCGAGGACATAACCAACTGAGCTACCTAGCCAGGGCTAATGTAATTTTAAATAAAGGGATGAAGTAAGGTAGTGGGTATAAAACCATGTAAATAAACTTAATATATACAAACAAAACCTTGCAATAGGATTAAATGCTTAAGAATAATTTTAGCAATAAATAATTTAAAAGCTTAAAACACTACTGAAAGGCAAAAAAAAAAAAAAAAAGCCTTAGTAAACAAAAAAGTATATACTATATCCTTGAAAAAATCCTTAACATAAACATCATTTTTAATTAATTTATGAATTTAACATCCCATTTAAAAATAATATATTTTTCTAAATAGGGGTTTTTCTAAAGTTCAAGTGGAAAAAATAAAGGTTAGAATAGACAGTATATCTGGAAGAAAAATGCAGTATGGGGCAGCTGGGGCTAGTCTTACCAGATTACAAATCGTACTTCTAAACTTCAAAAACTGAAATATGGGACTCATCTGACTGGACAGACCAGTGGAACACAAGAGAGAATCCAAAAATAGAACCAAATAAAGGATTTTAGTGTATGGTGAATGAGGCATTTCCCATCAATTGAGAAAGATGGACTTTTCAAGAAAGGTACTAAGGGACAATTGATAGCCTTTCTGGAGAGAAAGAGAATGAGAATGGAATACTAGTGTCTTTGTCTCACTTTGGTATCAAAGTAATGCTGACCTTGTAAAATGTTAGGACAAGTTCGCGTATCTTTTACATTTTAGAAGAATTTGAGAAGGATGAATGTTAATATTTAATAGAATTGAGCAGTGAAGCCATCTGGTCCAGACATTTCTTTGTTGGGAGGTTTGATCACTGCTTCAGTTTTCTTGTTCTAATGTTTTATTTATCTCTGCTCTAATCTTTATTTTCTTCTCCTTTCTAGTTAAGGGTTTAGCTTCCTCCTATTTTTCTAGTTTCTTAGGCTATAAGTTGTTGATTCAAGTCCTATGTGTTTAAACTTTAAACTTTCTTCTTAGCACTGCTTTTGCTGCATCCCATAAGTTTTGATATGGTCAGTTTTCATTTGTTTCAAAATATTTTTAAAATGTTCTTTGTGATTTCTTCTTTGACCCCTTGTTTAAGAGTGTGATGTTTAATTTCTACTTATTTGGAATTTTCTACTTTTCTGCTGTTACTGATTTCTAGTTTCATTCAATTATATATAATTTGAAATTATATTTTGTATTATTCAACCTTTTAAAATTTATTAAGACTTGTTTTGTTATTTTTTTAAAGATTTTATTTGTTTTCAGAAAGAAGGGAAGGGAGGGAGAAAAAGGAGAGAAACATCATTGTGTGGTTGCCTCTCACACGCCCCCTAATGGGGACCTGGTGGGAAACTCAGGCATGTGCCCCTACTGGAATCAAACTGGCGACCCTTTGGTTTGAAGGCTGGCACTCAATCCACCGAGCCACACCAGCCATGGCCAGACATATATTTCTTACTGTTCTGGAAGCAGTGAAGTCCCAAGATCAAAGTGCTGGCAGATTTGGTTCCTGGTGAAGGTCTACTTGGCCTTTCCTTGGTACATACACATGAAGAGATGTCTCTCTTTCTCTCCCTAAAAGGAAGAGACTATTCCCATCATGAGTGTCCTATCCTCATAACCTAATGTAAATCCAATTACCTTCATAGGCCACACCTCCAAATACCATCACACTGGGAATTACGGCTTCAACATAAGCTCTGGCAGATAGAAACATTCAGTCTGTAATAGGGATTTCTCTTACTCAAATATCAAACCTTTCTTAATGTAATAGTATTAAACAGAGATGGGCTTCAAAGTACTTTGTTCAGAATCCTTATCCTGAAGGACATGCATCATAATTTGAATAAATGCAAAGGCATACTTTGGGGGCAGAATGATAATACCATAAATGTCCCTTCTCCCAAAATAAATGTATAAATTCAATGCAATACCAATTAGAATACCCAAGGGCTTTTGTAATTTGAGAAAACTACCTTCATTTATGTAGAAATAAAATTAAGAGTAGGAATTAAAATTGAAAGCAAGGGGGGACTTACTATGCAATATCAAAATACTACAATAAGGATATTAAACTGATGTGGTATTAACATAGGAACAGAAAAATGATTAGTGGAACAAGATAATATAGAAATGTCTTGGTATAAATGAAACTACAAGGTAGTTTTCAGTTGAATGAGGAAAAGATCATGTGGGTAAATGACTTACATAGCAAAGTTTCCACTGAATAGGGAAAGGATGCTCTCACCCTCAGTAAAGGGGTAAGAACAGATCTTTTGCTCTAGCCCCTACCCAGGTAACTCACTTGTTTAGAGCGTCATCCCTAAAAGCCAAGGTTGTGGGTTCCATCCTGGGTTAGAGCACATGTAGGAGTCAACCAATAAGTGCACAGATAAGTGGAACAACAAATTGGTATTTCTCCTCCACCCCCTTCCCTACCTCTCAAATCTTTTTAAAAAATTGTTCCCACTGACCCATGTATGAAAAGATGACCTTACAGTTACCTTTCTATCATAGCTTCCTTGAAGAAAATTACTTTGTAAATCCCTCATTTATAGCCTTTTCCTGGATGGGGAGAGCTGTGAACTTGCACGTGTACATTGACAGCCTATGTGACTAAGGCATTATGTCTTGGGGAAGCCAAGGTAGAGTGGCTTCCCTATACCTAAGTAGATATCAGTCTTACAACTGAGTGTGCCCCATGTGATGATGGCACACCATGAATATGCACTGGTGGATTATTGTAAAATGTCCTGAATGAGAATATTGTTTCCCAGTACTGAGGTCCCAGAAGCTGTGCTTGCTGGGAGCAGTTACAGAACTAACAAACATATTGTGAAGGTGTTTTCTAGTCAGGACAAACCTGCCAATAAAATTCAGGGTTAACACCTATTCTATTTGATTGCCACTTCAAATCTGTGATTGCTGCTGGTGTCAAGAGCTATGTGAATGGATGTTAACATAAAAATTATTTTAATGAATTGTGCTTGCACAACAGAAACCCATCGGGAAGAAAGTAAACGTGAACCTCATTTTATATAACGTTAAAAATTAAATTTCACATAGATTATTTACATATTGAAAAAAATAATAAAGAGCTTTCAAGGCAACCTAAGAAATAGTATGTACAATCTAGAGATTAAAAATCTTCCTAATTCATAAGCTTAAAAAATACATATTTGGTTACATAAAATTTTTAAATATTTTAATGGAAAGTCATTTTTATAAAAATTAGACAAATTCCTAATATTTAATATATGAAGAGATCTTCAAATTGACAAAAAGATACATAAAATATAGGGAAATGGGTTAACAGTATCAAAATTTATAAAGAAGCAAATCTAGGAGGTGAGGTTGATGCTCATCAGACAAGTATGCATTTGAGTAGTTTAATACCATATATTGCAGGGCGAGATGTCTTTATTTTAAATTTATTGGGGTGACATTGGTTAATAAAATTATGTTTCAAATGTACAATTCCTTGATACATGATCTGTATATTGCATTGTGAGCCCACCACCCAAAGTCAAATCTTCAGTACCTGTATATTTGGCTCCCTTTTACCCTTAACTACCCACCCCTCCGCCCTCCTAGGTTAGAGTTTCTGTTGTACAAGCACCTCTGGTAACCATCATACAGTTGTTTGTCTTGTTACTTTCAGTTTTATGTCCTATATATGAGTGAAATCATATGGCTCTTTGACTTTTTCTGACTTATTTTGCTTAGCAGATATTCTCAAGATCCACCCATGTTGTCACAAATGGCAATATTTCATCTCATCTTATGGCTGAGTAGTATTCCACTGCATATATGTTTATACTCTTTTATTTTTATTTTTTTAATATATTTTATTGATTATGCTATTACAGTTGTCCCATTTTTCACCCATCATTCCCCTCCACCTTGAACACCCCCTCCCACCCACATTCCCCCCTTTAGTTCATGTCCATATGTCATAAGTTCTTTAGCTTCTACATTTCCCATACTATTCTCGCCCTCCCCCTATTTCCTACCCACTGTCTATGCTACTCATTCTCTGTACCTTTTCCCCCTCTCTCCTCCTCCCACACCCCTGTTGCTAACCCTCCATATGATATACTCTTTTCTTTTTCAAATTGACTGATGGTATCTATTAAAACTTTAAAATAGCACATATCCTTTTATATGTCTACCAATCTCCTGCCTATATTCTATTCACCAGCAATCAAAATAACTAAAATGTAAGGGCCAATTACAAGGGTATTTACTGTACTGTAGTTCATGGTGGTAATAATTAGCAACAAAGATGAATCAATATGTAGATGGCTGAATAAATTTACAGTACATAATGTCACAGACACTGTGCAGCAATTGCTCATTTTACTTTACCCCTGACCATTATAATTATTCCTGTTGCCGGGTCTTGGCACTGGCCACTTATAGGCAGCAAAATGTAGTCTTCCTAGTTTGGCCTGATTTGAGTTCCTAGGTCTTCTGGTGACTTTACAGGTATATAAGCACAAGGGCAAGGCACTTAATGATTATGAGAGTGAAGAATGAAATAGAAGAGAACTAGATATATGCTGATACACGTGTATGTAGTTTGGGTATATTACCTCAGAAAATTAACCACTGGTATTTATAATCTTATCACAAGACTAACTAACCCTCAAAAATGCTAATAACAAGCAGTGCAGTGCTATAGTTATATTAGCATTTTATTATTTTTTAAAAATATATAGTTTAAAAAATTCATACATGTGAAATCAATCTGAGGTTTAAATGTAGTATAGTCATTTTTATCACTATTTAAAAACAGCACTAACAGCTTTCTACGTGTCAAGTTGTTGTGAAAAGAGATCAAGTATCTCTTTTCAAAATCCTAAAAAAAGATCTGCTCCAAATAAAATACTGTTTAAGTCCATGTCTCTTTTCAGCACTTTTTCTTTAAAAACACATGGGATGGGGGTGGCAGTGATTATGTCTGGCAGAATAGAAGAAAAAAAGTCTGAGGTTAAAATTGAGGCTGAAATGGAAGAGTGGATGTTTTTACTCAGTGGCATATAAAAAATTTGCATAACATGGTTTCCTCATTTTGAAGTCTACTTTCCATTGCCAATACTAGTTACATGGGGTATTAAAGTTTCTGATAAATGTTTCAGTGCAAATGAATTCTTTCTACCAGGTCTGTGCATGTATTCTTAAATGTGATCCTTAAATGCATGTGATTCAGCCAACCCGTTGCAAAATCATGCTGTAACTTCTGAATAGAAACTACACACAGTGATGTGACACGTGAGAGTAAATAATTGGAACTGTTAAGCTACCATCACAATTTTTTTTCATATTTTAAATAGATAATTTTAGAAATATTTTAAATATTAGCATCTGACTGAGAATGTGAGTCTAGTTAAACATATACTTTATGTATATCTTCCCTACTCTTATCTCTTTTTAATTTGCAGAAGTTCAAAGGAAATAGCACAGAAATAAATTAAGCAAATATATTGACACAACCTAGAATTAACTGACATTTTGTTATGATTACCTGAAATTTTTATTTCTTTTTAATAAGAGACATTTAGATACAAAACTGAAATATTCTTTAACTACCATACTTGATCCCATTTCCCATCCCCTCCCTTCTTTCTAGAGGCAACTTTTGGAACAGAATGTGTATCCTTCCAATCCATTCTTCATAGTTTTGCATAAAAATGTTCATATATAACCATTGCTTAATACTGGTGTTGGTTACTGGTGATTTCATTCATATTCACACAGGGATCATGTAATTCATCACTTTCATTTTTCTTTACACACTTTCTCAGATTTTTTTCATGAATAGGTATATATTTAATTTGTACTTAACTACAAGAGAATATTCTACTGTATAACTATATTTTATTCAACCATTTCACGAGACAGATGTTTCCAATATTTTGCTAATATAATTCATGCTGCAATAAACATAAAGGTATATGACTCCCTGGGTACATGTATCAGTTTCTTGGATATATGTAAATATACTCAAAGGGAGTGTTCTGAAATCAGTTTTAGAAGTTCTTTCCTACTCCAAGGCTTTAAAAACATTCTCCTATAAAATTCTCATATTACTGTTTTGCATTCTAGTCTTCAATATTATTTGGGTTCATATAAATAAATATTTTAATATATGATGACAGCAAATATTTTTCCATATGAAGAATCAATTACCCTGAGATCATTTCTGACTCATGCATGACTTCCTTACCAACTTGTGACACCACATCTGTCAATTACCAATTCCTCATAAAGGCATGCATATGTTTCAGGATACAACCTGTTTTTCATGGCTGGATCAAGAGCAAATAACTGATGAATAACTGATAGCAAAACATATAACATGATTGACAGTTTTTTCTCTTAATTATAGATCTTTATACCTCTCATGTTTTTGTCTTAATGCATCAGGCAGGCCTTCCAGAACCATGTTGACTAGTGTCCATGACTGGATCCTTACTTCAGTAAGAATGCTCCTAAGAAGTACAGGATTAAAAATGTTTGTTGCGGGAGCTCTGGAGTTATGTTTGCATAATATCATACTTTTTATTTAAAATCTCAGTATTTTAAATTTGAATTGCTGAAGGATTTTTGACATTCATGTCACTATAGTAAGATGGATTTTCTAATACGCTATAAAGTATGAATTCTGTTGAAGTTTTTCCTAAATTCAAGAAATTCATAGAGCTTTAATGAGTATGAATTCTCTGGTGTCTAATGTGATGTGACTTCTGGCTGAAAGCTTTCCCACATTCACTACATTGATAAGGCTTTTCTCCAGTATGGATTCTCATATGTAGAGCAAGAGTTGAGAATTGAGAGAAGGCTTTCCCACATTCATTACAACCATAGGGCTTCTCACCTGTATGGCTTCTCATATGCACAGTAAGAGATGAGCTTTGACAGAAGGCTTTCCCACATATTTTACATTCATAAGGTTTATCACCTGTATGAATTCTCACATGTACTATAAGTGATGTAATTCGAGAGAAGGCTTTTCCACATTTATTACATTCATAGGGTTTCTCTCCAGTATGAATGTTGTGGTGTTTAATGAGGTATTGCTTCTGCCTAAAGATTGTTCCACATTCATTACATTTATACGGTTTCTCTCCAATATGAATTTTCTCATGCTCGGTGAGATTTGATTTGCCACTGAAGGCTTTCCCACATTCCTTACAGACATATGGTTTCTCTCCTGTATGACTTCTCTGGTGTCTAATGAGGCTTGACTTCTGAATGAAAGCTTTCCCACACCCTTTACATTCATAAGGTTTCTCTCCAGTATGTATTCTTTGATGGATAATGAGGTTTTCCTTCTGGCTAAAGGGTTTTCCACACTCATTACATTTAAAGGGTTTCTTTCCGCTATGAATATTCTGATGTTTAATGAGGTATTGCTTCTGGCTGAAGGCTCTTCCACATTGATTACATTCAAATGGTTTCTCCCCCATATGAATTTTCTCATGCTCAGTGAGAGATGATTTGCCATTGAAGGCTTTCCCACATTCCTTACATGCATACAATTTATTTCCAGTATGATTCTTCTGGTGCTTCATAAGACTTGGCATCTGAACAGAAGCTCTCTCATATTCATAAGGCTTCTCTTCAGTATGGTATTTCTGATGAGAAAGGAAGTTTCCCTTCTGGCTAAAGGCCTTTTCACATTTACTACATTTATATGGTTTCTTTCCTGTATGACTTCTCAAATGTAGACCAAGAGATGAGACTCGAGAGAATACTTTACCACATTCATCACATTCATGTGATTTCTCTCCTGTATGCATTTTCCTATGCTCAATGAGGTTTTGCTTCAGACTAAAGGTTTTTCCACATTCATTACACTCATAAGTTTTCTCTCTAGTATGAATTTGATTATGCTGAAGGATATCTGATTCAGTCTGAAGGCTCTCCAACATTGTTATCCTGCAGATACTTTCTCTAATAAGACTTCTTTAGTATCTCTTGACGTGTCATATAAACGAAAGCTTTTCTACATTCACTAAATTCACATGGTTTTTCTTCAATATCATTTCTCACGTATCTCATGAAGCTGAATTTACAATGGAAATCTCTTCACGTTGATTATCCTGAGATTAGGTTATTACAAAACAATGAAATATAGCATTCTCATTACATTCTTACTGATTTTTTCTTAGCTTCTCTCATATTTAAGTATACATTATGTTACAAACTCTTTTAAATTGAGTCCCATACGTATAGGTGTGGTCTTAAGAATCAGTGTCTGTGATCAGATGAAATACTTTTGCTTCCTAGGTTTTCTGAGTTTTTCCTTAGCTTTCATAGAGAAGGATGAGACTTTATGTATTTCATGATGTAGCTTTGTAAATTTCTCAGGTATTTTCTAAAAGGGAGTATAAAAAAATCATCATTGAAGAGTTAATAACCATAAAATATTTAGTGCCTGGCATGTAGTAAACATCCAATAAAGTAGCTATCATCAAAATCAGTAACATATGTGAATTCTTCCACTACTATTAAAAATTTAAAAATATGCTATTATAAATAAACTCTTTATTTCAAACCTACCCTACCAGTATAAAAAAGAAAGCTCAAATACAAATGTCATTCATGGGTGCATGTAGCTTAAACTGCTTATAACATAATCTTGCACAGTTCATAACTTAATAAAATAAAAGAAAACATCTTATGTGGTAGATGACAAGAAGAAAGGACAAACATAATATTGGGAGAGCCTAGAATGAAGGGATAAAAATGAAATGAATAGAAGTATTATTAAAAAGGTTGTGAGGTTAAATAAGATACAACCATGCCCTGCAGTCAACAATGGACTGCGTATATGACAGTGGTCCTATAGGTCACTGGTCTGCAACCTTTTTGGCACCAGGGACTGGTTTCATGGAAGACAATTTTTCCACAGACTGGGGTGATTCGAGGGCATTACATTCAAGCTCATCTGATGTGCAGACAGGTTTCCATTAGCCTGGAGGTTGGAGACCCTTGGTTATATAATATAGCCAGGTTATATAATACAGGTTATATAATATATATAACCAGTGTGTAAAAGTCTATACCATCCAGGTGTGTGTAAGTATACTTTATGGTGTCTATACAATGATAAAATCACCTGAAGTATTTCTCAAAATGTATCTCCATTGGTAAGTGGTGCATGACTGTATTTATTTCTACATCTTCCTTGTATGCCATTAAAATGATAGTAAGGGGGTGAAAGGAAACACATACTCATAGAAACTAAAAGGTTGAGGAGTAATCACTGGATGAAAAGTATTAAGAAATTCTGAAAGGAAGACAAATAAAGGACTATAAATTAACTGCAGAACTCAGTGGCTTAAATAAAATGCCAGCAAATGAGGATGACACCTAAAACTAAGGATATTTAGGCTTGCTGGGGTAGCTCAGTTGGTTGGAGCATGTCTCACGCACTGAAAAATAAACTTGTAGTTTTGATGCCCAGTAAGAGTACATACCTAGGTTGTGGGTTCAATCCCCAGTGGAGGCGTGCATGGCAGGCAACTGATAGATGTTTCTCTCTCTCAGAATCAATAAATATATCCTCAGGTGAGGATTAAAAATAATAAATAAATAAAGGAAAGGTAATTTGTAATACAGCTGTCAAGAGAAAGGCTCTATAACTAGAGAAACTGGGTGAGACTGAAAGACAAGGCTTAAATAAATTAAGTATAAAAAAAGCAGCTGGTTCGCCCAACTCTCCTAGCTGGAAGAAAGTAGGAATTTATTTCCAGACAAAGGATAACAAAGTCTCCAAATTTAGTAATGACAGGCAAAGTAGATAAGAAAGAAAAGAAAGGGATGAGTAAAAGTTTAAATACAGAAGAGGGTCCCAACCCCTTTCTACTGCTAAACTCCAGAAGTGCTGATGGTTCCTAGGTGTCATGTGACAGAAGGGTTCTTTTCTGAAAAAATGAGATCTTGAGAACACCTACAGATACTGACATTTGGAGTCATATAAAGGAAACAGCTAGATATCTTACTTAATGTTGTACAGTGATACCTGCCTTTTCACAAGTGCTACCCATGCAAACAGAGATTACAATGATCTTTCTAGTCCTAGTGTTCATATTAATGTAGAGCTGAAGATCACAAAAACTGATGAAAGCCCTAACATGAAAGGTAAATCAAAACAAAAAGGAAAGAAAAAACAAGGGAAGAAACAGGATTCTGGAGGATGGTGGCAAGGTACTTGTGAGCGGAGCTCAGTTCTCTCTGTGCCCAGTTGGAACACCTACCTAATGTTCTGAGGAACAGAGTGAACAGCCAATGGAATCCCATCTTATAGGAACTTTGGAGGCCAAAAATTGCAAAGGACATTGAGAAACAGACAGTGAGGAGATTCGCTGAGATGTTAAGGTCCCTGGGATCTGAGTGGGGATGGAGGCTGCTGCAGCCCCCAGCCTGCCATAGGACACGGAGGACAATTAGATCACTAGCTCCCTCCCCTACCAGAGCAGGGAGGGCACCCAGGCACTAGGAGGGACCTGGATGCTGGAAGTTGCTGGGAGGAGCAGAGACAAAGTGGAAGACACACAGAAGTGGTACACATCCAATGGGACTGTGGACACCGGTACCAGAGAAATTGAAGTGGCAGGTGGACACCTGGAGAAGGGAGGAGTTGGGCCATGTCCAACATTGACACAGTCAGTCTCCAGACTGGTTGGAAAGTTGGGCAGTGTGAAAAGCCCTGCACTTGTTAAGAACGGTAGGCAGCTGCTTTATAAGGATCTCTTGAGCAGCGGCTCACTCGCCCCAAGGGTGGGTTGAGCTTGCACTGTTTGCTGAGAGGCGGATTGGAGCACCTGATTGGTGCCCAAACTGACTGGCTTAGTGAAACAGCATGCCTGAGATTGACTCATGCTGTGCACACAGAGACTGAGTGGCTGATTTCAGCCTCGCAGCTCATGGATGACTTGGGCCAGCAGCCAGGAAACTATAAATATTGTGGCCCACACCTGGTCCCCATCCTCTCAAAACCATAGGAAGGGAGAAAAGTGCAGCCCACCCCCCTCTTCTGTCGCATCTAGGAAGACCAGCACAACTGGCTGAACAGGTTTAAAGTCAGCGGGAGGCTTATTATTATTTTTTCTTGCTTTATTGTTCTTCTCCCCTCTTTCCCCCCCAAGTGAGATAATAAGATGTGGTGTTACAAAGGGTCCAGAGACAAATTGAAAGAGGGAGCACAAGGCTAACCCGAGAAACTGAGAAACTGAGATAAATGTCACTTTGCTATCCCATAGGGCTGGCATTTTATTGTTTATGTGTATTACTATTATTCATTATTTTTACCACTTTTATTTTATTAGTAATTTTTTTGTTTCTCTTATGTTTAATTTCCCTCGTTTTATTTCTCTGTTTAATTACATTGTTTGACTGGTTTTCTTTATTCTCTCTTTAATGTATTTTAATTTTCCTTCTTTCACTTCATCTGTGTTCCAATAACACACAACTCTTGATCAGGTACTTTCTATTCTGGTGATCCAAATCATGTATTTCTTGTCATATTATTGTTGTTCAAGTACTATTGTAAATAATTGTTGTTCCATACAATTGTACATAATACATAACAACCCTTCCTGATGGTAGCCCACTTCACTTTACTCCTGAGCACTATTATGGTTGTAGTTAACTACTCTCTCTCACACTACGCCTACTTTTTATTGTTTACTCTCACTATATCTCATCATATAACCTTGCACAAGCACTCTGTTTTCTGGATTGAGTTCACAATCTTTCTCCCCTCTAACAAGAGTCTTATCTCTATTTCACCTTTTATAAAAAGTGGCTAGTTGGGTGAAATATCACAGTTAACACTATACTTATCGAAAGAATGTCCTATCTCTTCTCTACATGCTGGTACTTTAAATCCCATAAAATACTCTCCCACTGTCTTAATCCATTTTGCCTACCCCCTGCCACTGTTCACATACAGGAATAGGTGGCAGCTGTGAACATCAGTATACTTGCTAGAGGAGAAGAACAACCAACAGAGGAACCCCCAAAAGGTAAAAACCCAAGTACAACAAGACAGCCCACACAAACAGAAGAAAGGGCAAACCTAGAGTGTCCAGACAAGCAGATCAAAGAGACCACACCACTGAATGCTACAGAATTCCTACCATAGGAGTTCACCCTACAAAAACATTTAGCAAAGCAAAACATGAGGAAGTGCAGACACAAACAAATACAGTCACTTAAAATGGGGAGACAAAAAAAGAACATGCAATCAAAAGGAATGGAAGATTCCCCACTAAAAGAGCTAAACGAAATGGAGGTCACCAAACTATCAGATATAGAATTAAAGATAATGGTTATAAAGATGCTCAAGGAACTCACAGACAACTACAAGGAACTAAGTGAGAACTACATCACTATGAAAAAGGAAATAGGAACTATAAACTAAAACCAAGAAGAAATGAACAATAAAATCTCAGAAATAAAAAACACAGTAGAAGGAATTACAAGCAGGCTGGCTGAAGTAGAGGATCAAATCAGCAAGCTGGAGGACAAGGTAGAAAAAAATCACCCAGATAGAGCAATAAAAGGAAAAGAGACTAAGAAAGAACAAACAGGTGGTAAGAGAGCTCCAAGACAACATGAAATGTAATAATATCTGGATAACAGGGGTACCAGAAGGAGAAGAAGAGCAAGGGATAAAAAACCTATTTGAAAAAGGTGGAAAACTTCCCTAATTGGGTGAGAAAAAAAGTCACACAAATCCAGGAAACACAAAGAGTTCCAATCAAGAGGAACCCAAAGAGGCCCACTTCAAGACACATCATAATTAAAATGGCAAAATTCCAAGACAAAGAGAGAATCTTAAAGGCAGCAAGGGAGAAACAGGAAGTAACATACAAGGGAGCCCCAATAAAACTAGCAGCTGACTTCTCAATGGAAATGCTTCAAGCCAGAAGACAATGGCAAGAAATATTCCAAGTAATGAAAACCTGAGGCCTGCAACCAAGGCTACTTTACCCAGCAAAGCTCTCAATCAAAATGGAAAACCAAACAAGGAGTCAGACAAAAGAAGTCTAAAAGAATACACCTCCATCAAACCAGCTCTGCAAGACATGCTAAACGGACTGCTTTCAGAAAAGGAAGAAAGAGTGAGAGAGAGAGGAACACTGGTAAGAAAATGGCAATGAATAAGTACCTATCAATAATAACCTTAAACGTAAATGGATTAAATGCTCCAATCAAAACACATAGAATAGCTGAATGGATAAGAAATCATGACCCACACATGTACTACCTAAAGGAGACCCACCTCAGAACAAAAGACCTATACAGACTAAAAGTGAAGGGCTGGAAACAAATATTCCAAGCAAATGGACAGGGAAAAAAAAAGACAGGGTAGCAATACTCATATCAGACAAAACAGAATTCAAAAAAAGGCCACAAAAAGGCCCAGAAGGTCACTTTATAATATTCAAGGGAAGAATCCATTAAGAAGACATAAAAATTGTAAATATATATGCCCCCAACATGGTAGCATTCAAATACATAAAGAAAATCTTGGAGGACTTCAGGAAAGATATTGACACCAATACAATTATAGTAGGAGACTTCAATACCCCACTGTCAAAAATGGATAGTTCTTCCAAACAAAATATCAACAAAGATATTATGGCATTGAATAATTGTGGCGGACTCCAGCTAGCAAAGTCCACCTGTTGTGACTGAAGATGAGAATAAATGCACAGGCTACAGCAATCTTGTGGAGAAAAAGGGGACGGCACAGCCACTCTCTCAAGAGGAGAGCACCTTGGCCCTTGCCTAGATAGGCTTGTATTGTTTCTCTCAGGTTTACATCAAAGAAGGGTTTATTATCTATTATACAGAATATTATTGTCTACATTTTAGGTATAATAAAGGAAATGAGAATAACATGCAGAAGGGAAAGGTGGCGAGCTGATTAGCTCTGTCTTTGGGAAAACTCATATAGGCTTTGGAAATTATCTTGAAGGTAGATAATACACATTTATTGTTTTAGACCAGGGTGATGGAGTTTTAGCAAGAGCAAGTCATAACAGTCTGTGTACATTTTCTAAGCCTGATTCCCATGGGAAAACTCAGTTTGAAGGTCTGGCTTCTGTAGATTTTCCATATAAAGCTAAGTCACATTTGCCAGACCAAAACAAACGGGTCCCCTACAAACAATGCCCTAGATGATATGGACTTAAATGATATATATAGAGCCTTTCATCCCAAAGAAGAATATACACATTCTTTTCAAGTGCACATGGAACATTTTCAAAGATAGAGCGCATGATAGACACAAAACAAGCCTCAACAAATTCAAGAAAATTGAAATCATATCAAGCATTTTCTCTGACCACAACAGATGGAAACTAGAAACCAAACCCAAGTGGAAAAAAACAAAAACAAAAACACTCAAACTCACAGAGATTGAATAGCATGCTATTAAACAATGAATGGGTTAAGGAGATTATAGAAGAAATCAAAAAGTTTCTGGAAACAAGCCCTGGCTGATGTAGCTCAGTGAATTGAGCACGGGCCTGTGAAGCAAAGGGTCACTGGTTCGATTCCCAGTCAGGGTATATGCCTGGGTTGCAGGCCAGGTCCCCAGTGGGGGACACATGAAGGCAACCACACACTGATGTTTCCCTCTCTTTCTCCCTCCCTTCCCTTCCCTGTAAAAATAAATAAATACAATCTTTAAAAAATTTTTTTTAAAGTTTCTGGAAACAAATGAAAATGAATTCATAACAACTCAAAACTTATGGGACACAGTGAAGGCAGTCCTGTGAAGGAAATTCATAGCAATACAGACATACCTAAAAAAGATAGAAATATTTCAAATAAACCACCTAACCCTACATGTACAAGAACTCAAAGAACAACAACAAAGACGGCTCAGAGCAAGTAGAAGGAAGGAAATTACCAAGATCAGAGCAGAATTAAATGACATAGAGACTAAAAGCACAGTCCTAATGATCAATAAAGGTAGGAGCTGGTTCTTTGAAATAGTAAACAAAGTGGACATGCCTTTAAGCTGACTCATCGAGAAAAAAGAAAGAGGACCCAAATAAATACAATCAAAAATGAAAGAGGAGAGATTACAACTGATCTCGCAAAGCATTGTAAGAAATTACTACAAAGAACAGTATGCCAAGAAATTTGAAAATCTAGCTGAAATGGACAAATTTCTAGAAAAATATAATCTTCCAAAATTGAGTCAAGAAGAAGCAGAAAGCCTGAACAGACCAATAACAGCTTATGCAACTGAGGCAGGAATAAAAAGCTCTGAACACACAAAAGACCTGGACCAGACAGTTTCACAGGAGAATTCTACAAAGCATTTAAGGAAGAGCTAACCCCTATCCTTCACAGACTATTCTAAGAAATTCAAGAAGATGAAGACTCCCAAACTCTTTTTATGAAGACAGCATTATCCTAATCCCAAAACCAGATAAAGACACAACAAAGAAAGACAACTTCAGGCCAATATCACTGATGAACATAGATGCTAAAATCTTCAACAAAATATTGGCAAAGTGCATCCAACAATACATTAAAAAGATCATGCACCATGACCAAGTGGCATTCATCCCAGGGATGCAAGGATGGTACAATATTCATAAATCAATAAGCATAATGCATCATATAAACAAAAGCAAAGACAAAAATCACATGATCATATCAACAGATGTGGGAAATGCATTTGATAAGGTACAGCACCTATTCATGATAAAAACACTCAGCAAAGTGGAAATAGAGGGAACATTCCTCAATATCATAAAGGCCATATATGAGGGGCCTAGAGCCAACATCATACTCAATGGGCAAAAACTAAGACCTTTCCAACTAATATCAGCAACAGGACAAGATTGTACACTTTTACCAATTCTATTCAACATAGTATTGGAAGTCCTAGCCACAATCAGACAAGAAAAGGAAATAAAAGGCATCCAAATTGGAGAAGAGGAAACAAAACTGTCATTCTTTGCAGATGACATGATTCTGTACATAGAAAATCCCACAGACTATACCTAAAAAAATGCTTGACCTAGTAAACGAATTTGGCAAAACACCGGGATACAAAGTCAATATTCAGAAATCAAAGGCATTTTTGTATACCAACAATGAAATATCAGAAAGAGAAATCAGAAAAAAAATCCCATTTGATATAGCAACAAGAAAAATAAAATAGCTAGGAATAAACCTAACCAAGGATGGAAAAGACCAGTACTCAGAAAACTACACAACACTGAAGAAAGAAATTAACGAAGACAGAAACAAATGGAAACATACACCTTGCTCATGGATCGAAAGAATTAACATCATCAAAATGTCCATACTACCCAAAGTAACTTACAGATTCAATGCAATCCCTATTAAAGTATTGATGGCATATTTCACATAGAATAAACACTTCAAAAATTTATATGGAACCATAAATGACCCCAAATAGCCACAGCAATTTTGAGAAAGAGGAGCAAAGTAGGAGAGATCACAATACTTGATATCAAACTGTATTACAAGGCCACTGTAATCAAAACAGCCTGGTACTGGCATAAGAACAGACACATGGACCAATGGAACAGAATAGAGAGTCTAGAAATAAACCCAAGTCTCCATGGTCAATTAATATTTGAAAAAGGGGACAGCAGCATAAAATGGAGAAAAAAATTGCCTCTTCAACAAATGGTATTGGGAGAGCTGTACAACTACATGCAAAAAAATGAAACTTGATCACCAACTTAACACCTTACACAAAAATAAATTCAAGGTGGATAAAAGACTTAAATAGAAGTTGTGACACCATAAGAGTCCTAGAGGAGAACATAGGCAAGAAAATCTCAGATATTCTAAGGAGCAATATTTTCACTGATATGTCCCCTAGAGCAAGGGACATAAAGGAAAGAATAAATAAATGGATTCTCATCAAAATAAAAAGCTTCTGCAAGGGTAAAGAAAACAGCATTAAAATGAAAAGAGAACCAAAAATATGGGAAAACACATTTGCCAATGATACCTCAGACCAGGGGTTGATCTCCAAAAAATATAAAGAACTTACACGACTCCACTCTAAGAAGACAAGCAACCCAATTAAAAAGTGGGCAAAGGACTTGAACAGACACTTCTCCAAGGAGGACATACAGAGGGTCCAGAGACATGAGCAAGGCATCAGAGAGATGTAAATTAACACCACAATGAGATACCACTTGACACCAGTCAGAATGGCCATCATAAACAAAGCAACAAACAAGTGTTGGAGAGGTTGTGGAGAAAAGGGAACCCTTGTGCAGTGTTGGTGAGATTGCAGACTGGTACAACCACTATGGAAAACAGTATGGAATTTCCTCGGAAAACTAAAAATGGAACTGCCTTTTGAACTGGTAATTCAACTGCTGGAATTATATCCTAAGAATCCTGAAACACCCATCCTATGCACCCCAATGTTCGGAGCAGCACAATTTACAATAGCCAAGTGCTGGAAGCAACCCAAGTACCCATCAGTAAATGAGTGGATCAGAAAACTATGGCACATTTACACAATGGAATTCTATGCAGCAGAGAGAAAGAAGGAGCTTATATACTTTGCAACAGCATGGATGGTACTGGAGAGCCTTATGCTAAGTAAAATAAGTCAGGTGGTGAAGGACAAATACCATATGATCTCACTTTTAACTGGAACCTAATGAACAAAACAAACAAACAAGCAAAATATAACCAAAGACACTGAAATTGAGAACAGGCTGACAGTGACCACAGCAGAAAGGCAAAGGGATAATGGGGGAAAAGGGTGAAGGATTTACGGGAACAATAATAAAGGACACATGGACAACAAGGGGGTTGGAAACAGGGGAAGGAGGTGGGGAGGGCTGGGGTGACGGGGAGGGATGGGGAAAAAGGCAGAAAACTGTACTTGAACAACAGTTAAAAAAAAACACAACAGAACACATATTCAAATGATACAATACTGTAATTAGTATCACAGAAAACTAAGATTATATAGCAATGAAATATTAACAGAGTTCTATAAATAAGTTCTCTAGGAAATAATATGCTGTTGACCTTAAAAACTGAATAGATTTGAAAAAAAATTCCAGGAAATCTCCTGATAAAATAAAGAAAAATATAAGGAAGGAGGATAAAAATAAACAAAAAGAGAGTAATGATCGCCCTGGCTGGGTGGCGCAGTTGGTTGGAGGCCAAAAGGTTGCAGGCACATGCCTAGGTTGTGGGTTCAGTCCAGACTGGGGTACCTATGGGAGGCAACCGGTGGATGTCTCTCTTTCTCTCTCTTTCTTGCTCTCAAAAAAAAAAAAAAAAAAAAAAAAAAAATCAATAGCAATCCAGATGAGGATTAGAAAGAAAAAAGAATAATGATTGGAAAACTAGTGTATTTGTGGAGGAGTCCAAGAGTTTCAACATCTGCTAAAG
Source organism: Glossophaga mutica (assembly GCA_039655065.1). NCBI lineage: Eukaryota > Metazoa > Chordata > Mammalia > Chiroptera > Phyllostomidae > Glossophaga > Glossophaga mutica. The sequence continues at coordinate 32,770,423 of CM077315.1, forward strand.
GAATTCCAGAGAAAATATGAAGAAAAATAAATTCAGGAAATTTTGTGAACCACATCTTTCATATCAGCATGTTGATAATGTTTTAAATTCATTAAATAAAAAGTAGGTAAAACAGTCATATAAAATGTGACAATAAACACCAGTGAACAGTTAAATGAGGGTAAGTGGTTACTTCTGTAGTGTAGGAACTGTGGGTGAGAAGGGATGAAGCAAGAATAGCTATTATCCTATCAGACCTTTAAAAATTTAAAAGTCTCTCTTCATTATACCTACAGACATGACCTTGAAGACATGAGCCTCTTTTTAAAAATTTACTTTTTAATTTTATAGACAGAGGAAAATAGAGAGGCAGTGTGTTTGAGAAATAGATAGAGAGAAAGAAATATCTTTCATTGCTCCACCTATTTATGTATTCATTGGTTGATTCTTGAATGTGCCCTGACAGGGTATGTGACCTGCAACCTCTGGGCATAGGGACTACGGTCCAACCGACTGAGCTACATGGCCAGGGCCAACTTGAGCCTTTTACCTTAAACTAATCTATAATTGTAAAATAACTATAGACAGTACTCTTTTTATCTAGCTGCAATTGAGTTTCACTTGGTCTAAAAATCAAAGTACACATAGAGTTAATACAAAAAAAGAAAATAGGCCAGAAAACAGCCATCTTCACTTTCCAATCATACTGTAGTAGTGTTTTGATTATTGATACTATCAGTTTTGGATACAGAAGCTGTCATTGCCATCAATTCCAGTTTTCACTTATTTTTCTTCTTTGATTATGCCTGATACACTGGCACCCAACCTCTTCTCTTATAAAGAGCCATTTTCTTGGACTCTTTGTAAACCCTTTCTTTTATAATTATTTTCCTACCTCTAACTAGAAAACTTAAACTTTATCCTGATTTATACCTCTCAAAATTTTATGCTCATTTTCTTGTAATTCATTCAAGAACCAACTCTGCTGTAACTCAATCAATACTGCTATAATTTCAGTAATTAGGAAAAAACCTCAATATGTATTAAAACTCTTAAAATAAAAGAAAAATGGTAAAGTAGACTTAATCAAAATTAAAAACTAATGCCCTTTAAAAAACACAGTTAAGAAAACAAAAAGGAAAGCCACAGACTGGGAGAAACTCATAAGAGTTTGTGCCAAAATATATAGAACACTTGAAACTCAATAATAAAAAATAATCTAATTTTTAATGGGCAAAAAGCTAGAATACATATTTATAAAATAAGATATATTAATGGCCAATAAGCATATTAAATAAAATTTATCTTTACTAGTCATCAGGAAAGAGCATATGAAAACCCCAGTGAGGTAAGTACTATATACACCCTTTAAAATGGCTAAAGTGCCAATCCAAGTGTAACTCATAAAGCCACTGTAACTCCCATACATTGTTGCTGGGAATGAAAAATGGTACAGTCACTTTGGAAAACTATTTGAGAATATTTTATTACTTTTAAAGATTTTATTTATTTTATCCTTCCCCTCTCTCTAAATATAAAATCTTTTTTAAAAGATTTTAAAAAAAATCTTATCTAATTATTTTTAGAGAGAGAGGAAGGGAGGAAGAAAGAGAGGGAGAGAAACATCAATGTATGGTTGCCTCTCGTGCACCCCCCTGCTGGGGACCTGGCCTGCAACTCAGGCATGTACCCTGACTGAGAATTGAACCGGTGACCCTTTGGTTCTCAGGCCAGCGCTCAATTCACTGAGCCACGCCAACCAGGGCTGCTAATGAACTTTAATGTATGTCTTAGACGTCAAAGTGAAAAATACAAATATAAGAGAGTATATACTTTGAATCAAATTTAAATGTAAACTACAACATGGGATGGAGAGATTGGAAGGCTGACAGTGATAAAGACATTTTAATTAAAATGAAGCTCAAGATTAAACAATAGACAGAACTTTGACAGATGGATCACTGCACAATTAAAGGCAAAGATATAGAGAATTTCATATATTTGAAGGGGGAGGTAAGAAAGATGCAACTGATCCTATTTCAAGCTGCAATAATAACCATAATCACCTTGTGTGTGGTGAGAAGAGAGAGACTGAAAATATACTCCTGTATAAAATACACATTGCCCACAGTAGAGAGTAAATAGATATTGTCTAAAGAAATAAAAAATGAACTAAGAAAATTATGGATGCAAGGACAATTAAGAAAAAGAAAAAAATATACACTTTCCAAATTTTTAGGATGGACATATGTACTCAAAACAAAGAAATTAACATCTTACAGTAAAAGATAAAAAGGAGATAAAATGTAAAACAATGTGTAATATTAAATAAGAGAACCAATACCAGCCATATTGTTTCTGTCAATAAGTGCAAGTAAGATAAACACCTATTAAAAGAAAAAGACTATGATAATAGGCTCAAACAAAAAATTCTCAGGCCCTAACCCAGAACTCCTGAATCAGAAGATGTGTATGGGTGGGGCCCAGCAATCTGTATTTAACAAGCGCTCCACGTTATTTTGAGGCATGCTAAAGTTTAACACTTCTATAGCAAAACCTATCTAAACTTTATATATGCATATATACATCTAAAACAGTATGTATCAGAAGTGCTAAAAATTAAATATACAAATAAAGAAAATCATGAACATATAAACTATAGAAATCCAAAAAATACATTAATAACTGAGATTACCCTACAAACTATGTAAATACATAAAAATAGGAAAAAATATATAATAATTTATAACATACAGCTAATTGGTTTATTCTGTATCTTGAAAACAGATAGTAGACCATCCTTTTAAATGCTCAAAAAACAATTCCCAAATCCAGCCCATATAATATTCATATAAAACCTCAAATATTCCACAAACTAGAAAAGGGAAAGACAAAATATCATGACAAAAAAACCCCCAAAAAACAAAAAACTTCCAGCCAAGATGGAGGTGTAGGTGGACACACTGTGCCTCCTCTCACAACCAAACTTAAGGACAACAAATATTTAGAAACAAGAAAACAACCAGAAGTTATAGAAAATTGAACTCTACAGAAGTCCAACAACCATTTATCCAGACTGGTAAGAGGGGTGGAGTCACGGCAGGGAAAATTGGAGGTGCTGACCGGAAACACAGGCAGCAGTGGCTGGCGGTTCCCAGGCATGTAGCTGGCAGCTGGCAGACCCCAGGCCCCCAGACGGTGGCTGGTGAACCCCGGGCATGGGGTGGCAACTGTGCAGACCCAGTGAGGTCATACAAGGCAGCTGGCTGACCAGGGGGTCCCACATTCGCACACAGATAATCCAGGTGAAGGGGAAGCAGCGGAGGGGACTGGAATCCAGGAGAGAGTGGAGCAGGTGCCACTGTTCCCTCTAGGACCCCGCCCTAACATAGAGCATCACAACTCAGCGACTGGGCTGCCCCGTACTGGGGAACACCTAAGGCTCCACCCCTCACTAAGTAACAGCTGAGACCAGACCAAAAACAAAAAACAACAACAACCAAAAAAACACCAAAAATGGCTCAAACCGGAGAATAAATGAAAGTCCCAGAGCCAATTCCTCTAAGCGACCAAGAGATAGCCAACCTATCAGATGCACAGTTCAAAGCCCTGGTGATCAGGATGCTCACAGAACTGGTTGATTTTGCTCATAAACTAGATGAAAAAATGCAGGCTACAATACGTAAAATGAAGGAAGATGCATGGGGAACCAATCGAGATGGGAGGAAAACTGGGACTCAAATCAATGGAGTGGACTAGAAGGAAGAAACAAAAAACCAAATGGAAAAGAAGGAAGAAACAAGAATTTAAAACAATGAGGAGAGGCTTAGGAACCTCCAGGACACCTTTAAACATCCCAACATCTAAATTATAAGGGTACCAGAAGGGGAAGAAGAAGAGCAACAAGTGGAAAACTTATTTGAACAAATAATAAAAGAGAACTTCCCCAATCTGGCAAAGGAAAAAGACTACCAGGAAGTCCAGGAAGCTCAGAGAGGCCCATAGAAGTTGGACTCAAGGAGGAACACACCAAGGCACATCGTAATTCCATTAGCCAAGATTAAAATGAAGGAGAGAATTCTAGAAGCAGCAAGGGATAAGGGCACAGTCATCTACAAAGGAGTTCCCATCAGACTGTCAGCTAATTTCTCAAAAGAGACCTTACAGGCAAGAAGGGGCCAGCAAGAAGTATTCCAAGTCATGAAAGGAAAGGACCTACATCCAAAATTGCTCTATCCAGCAAAGATGTCATTTAGAATGGAAGGGAAGATAAAGTGCTTCTCAGATAAGGTCAAGTTCAAGGAGTTCATCATCACCAAGCCCTTATTATAGGAAATGTTAAAGGGACTTATCTAAGAAAAGAAGATAAAAAATATGACAGTAAAAAGACAGCAAACTCGCAGCTATTAAGAACCACACCTAAAACAAAAGCAAACTAAGCAAACAGCTAGAATAGGAACAGAACCACAGAAATGGAGACCACATGGAGGGTTAGCAACAGGGGCGTGGGAGGAGGAGAGAGGGGGGAAGGTACAGAGAATAAGTAGCATAGACGGTGGGTAGGAAATAGACGGGGAGGGCAAGAATGGTATGGGAAATGCAGAAGCTAAAGAACTTATGACACATGGACATGAACTAAAGAGGGGAACGTAGGTGGGAGGGGGTATGCAGGGTGGAGAGGAATGATGGGGGAGAAATGGGACAACTGTAATAGCATAATCAATAAAATATATTTAAAAAAACAACAACGACAACAACAACAACAACAACAAAAAACAACCCAAACCCTTAAATTACAAAACAAAATCTTTCATTTGAAAATTCAGTCCTGTCTGTTGTGGCTCAGTGGATTGAGTGCTGGCCTGTAAACCAAAATGTCACAGGTTTGATTCTTAGTCAGGGCATGTGCCTAGGTTGTGAGCCAGGTTCCCCAGTTGGGGGTGTGCAAGAGACAACCAATTGATGTATCTCTTGCATATTGATGTATCTCCCCCCCCGTCTCCCTCCCTTCCCCTCTCTCTAAGATGTAAATAAAATCTTTTTAAAAAATTCAAAATTTGCTGGCTTGAAGTAACTCTTTGATCAAAGATGAAATTAAAATAAGTTGCAGAATATTCAGAAGTATTTGTCAGAAAACAATGTGTATCAGAACCCACAGAACATTTTTGAAAAAAATGCTTGTAGAAGTTTTAGCATAAGTGGTTATATTATTTTTAAAAGACATAAAGTAAGCATTCAAATTAAGGAATTACAAAAAAGTAAACATAATTAAAACAGACACATTAGTAAAGATAAGAAAATAAACTAACAGACTATAAACAAAAAACCAGAAATGATAAATTCATGAGTTGATTCTTAGGGAAAAAGAAAAAGAATGAAAGCAAAATTATAAAAGTAAAAAAGGACTATTTGACTATTTGGAAATAGTCACAGATAGAAAATAAGGTACAGATTATTTTGCTCAACCCTAGCCAAAAAATTAGAAAACGAAGCAAATACAACCTATGAACACTACAACCACAAAAGACAGAAAATCTAAACAGAAAAATAAAGATAGGAAAAAAACAGTGAAAACTGTTAAGATGTTTCATGACCCCAAAGCCTGCAACACAGATGGCTAAAAGGCATGTGGATTTTACTAAACTTTTAACAAATTACAGTAATACTGTTTATTTAAATTTTTCCAATTGATTCTTTAATTTATTAAATTTGCAAAAGCATGATACACAACACATTAGGGCTTAAGCTACTAAATTCCTAATAAGCCAAAAAAAAAAACCCCCCACAAAAATTATATCTCTTTCATAATTAAAGCCCCTTGTATTTTTATAGGATTTACATCAACATCCCTCAAACGTACTTATCAGAATTGCATTTTTCATACTAGAACAATGACAGTCCTAAACTGAACTAGGCAACATCATCTGAACACAAGGCAGAAATGTCCTTTCAAGAGAATTTGTCTTCTGGTTCAAAAGTATTTTCAAAATATAAATCAAAAAGCTCTAATGTCAAGCAAACTACTTTTGTGCTATAATCCCTGAGTTGACTAGTTGCAGTAGAGATAATATGGCCTACAAAAGCTAAAATATTTATTATCTAGCTCTTTACAGAAAGATTACTGACCCCCTAGAGTAGTGATTCCTTCCTCATCTACCTGATTGGAAGTAGGATACATTGTTGCTCCAGCCCCAACCACAACTAAATAATAGGCAAGTTGGGAGAAATCTGGATCCTTAAACAAACACAAAGACCAAAGCTACCATTCAATTGACTACTCACCACGTAACTGCTTTGTAACCAAGAAAGGATGTCAAGTCATTGTTGAGGGTCAAAGCAGCACCCCAGATTTCAGGCTGAGCGCTTAGGACTATCAGACACTTTTAAGAACAAGGAAAGTGCAGCTCCTGGGGATGTACAAGGAAGCTGGCCTACGAAAAAGATCAAAGTAATGATGACCCTTTGGTTTAGAAGCTGGAAGAAATATATATGAGAGGGGACCCCCAAAAACCATGAATTTATTTATAAAAAATTGTGTATTTATTCTTACATGTTTAAACTTTAGTCACTTTCAAAGTACTCTCCATTTGATGCCATATACCTACCAAGACTTTTTTCCACTGCACAAAATAGTTTTTGAGCTCATCTATTTTGATGCCTTTTAGTGCTTCTGCTGGTTTTTTGTTTCACCTCTTCCACATCAATAAAATATTTCCCTTTGGGGACTTTTTTCATTTGGGGAAACACAACAAAAAAGTCACTTGGGTGCAAGATAGGATGAATAGGGAGGATAGGGCACAGGGGGCATGCCATTTTGGGGCAAAAACTGCTGAACACTCAGTGTGGTGTAAGCAGGTACCCTTGTAAATCACCCTTCATGAAATGGGCAAATGTCTTGAATGTATCTTCAAAAAAAAAAAAATTCACTGAAGACAAATGCAGCCTCTCACAACAATACCAGCTGATACAATGATACACTCACCTAGCAGGGGAAGCCTGCACTACAAGTGGCTGCCCTCCAGAAAAAAAATCCCAGTTTTGGGGGGGTTGCCCCCTCATGCATATAAGCACATGCAAAAAAATATTTGTACCTTGCATCTGAGGCCAAACCCATCATACAATGTTAAGGCTGCCCACTCAATTCATAAATGGGACACAGAAGGTAATTTATTTTCATAATTTAGGTTATACAGATAAACTACGAGACTGAGTTGCTCGAGTTCTCCAGAATTACAACCCATATAGGTACTTTCGATCAGGCGCCACTTGTGGTCTTGCTCCTTATTGAACAGTCACAGTTTTGAATATAATATTCTTCCATAACAACGTTTCTTATAAATTTGAAGTCACCAACCTTGAGTGATATGAATAAAATGTACAGGAAGTTATTCTTGTATTGTTAATGGTTCAGAGTTCTTAAAATTTTTAGAAATCTCTATGAGAAATTAAATATTATAAGTGTCCTGCAATTATATGGTCATGCATTGATTTAGCAAACATACGTATTTATCATTTATTAAGTGTTATAAGTAGAGCAGGGTCTCCAATTTTTAGTGGGGTGTGACAGATAAAAGGGACAAAATTACTCAGAAGTTCTTCCATTACCCAGATGTAAGAGGATTAGCATCTGGCTACACCTTGTTATGAATTGATGAAACAGGTAATACGGAAGGGGTAATGGATGGAGGCAAACTATAGGAGGAAGGAGTTATGAAATTTTGGACATAAAGAGTCTGAAGTTCCTGGGCAACCTCCAGAGGGACTGTCCACTGGGCACTTGGATATATGGATGAGTAGCTTAGGGCAAACCTCAGATAGGAACGAACATTTGTTATTTGTCAGCTGAAGCCATACTGGAATGCTATTGCCATAGAGTCCTTTGAGATGAAAAAAGATGATCAAAGTCAGAAACTTGGTAATACTAATTGTTAAAGGACAAACAGAAATGGAAACCACTAATGCAGTTGCGGGGAGGGTTTGCTCCTTGGTTTTAACTGGAATTATATAAATGAGAATAGTGAGAAGGTCAAGGAAACATTCAAGAATGTGGCAACAATAAACATCTAAAAAGCAATGGAGCTAACACAGAAATCCAATTTCTCCACCCCAGTTAAAAATGGAAATACACAAAACAGGCAAGCAAAAAATGCGATTCTTACCCCTTCTCTGGCTGCTGCATCTGTCCCCAACATTCTTTATTTTCTGTGTAAACCTCAAGTTTCTCCATGCAATTACAAATACATTCTTATCTCCATTTACTCAAAAAAGTAGTATGTTACACCAAACATTGTGTACCTTGCTTTCTTCACATAGCAAAATACGTTGCAGAGTTTAAAAATCTATCTAAAATATGATATATATTTCCATTTGCTCAAGTCTTCTTTTGAGCCCTTTATTAACATTTAAAAACAATCTTAATACAGGTTTTAAACATTTCTTGTTTATCCCTAAGCGTTTTATCTGATTTGTTGCTTTTGTAAATAACCATCTTTTCTGCAACTGATTACTTTTTGTATATATCGAACCTATTGTTTTTGTATATGAATTTTTGTAGTGTGGTCCTTTATTTTTTCATTTTATTGAAAAATATGTTGTGTGATAAAATACTGGAAGAAAGTGTCTTTCTAGATAGAAGAATATTTGTTTCACTACATTTACAAAGGCCATATGGTCTGAGAAAAACCTGGGCAAATTAGGAGTCAGATTGCCATACTTATTTACAAACTAGACAGTTTTTAATCGTTTACCTGCTCTCTCTGCACAAAAAGCACAACTTGTAATTCTGTATTGTCTGCAAAAGTAGAAATTACCTTTTACAGCTATATTCCTTAGTCCAGGGCTTCTCAAACCAGCCTCATCGAAGTTGCTTCAAAGAATTAAGTCAATACCTACGGAGGAGTCTAGACACTCAATAAAAAGTTTTTCAGGAATCTTTCCTCTTAAAAAATTGCCGATTTCGTTTCTATACTAGCTAGCTTTTATGTAAAATCGCTTTAAAAATTACTTAGCCTAAAATCGCTCAATTGCTGAGCCGCCTTTTATCTTTCAGAAACAGATGCCCAAGAAAGATGCATTCTTGCAATCATTATCTTAGAAATGGAAAAAGTGAGATTTAGAAGTTGCTACTCCACAAAACTCACATGCCATTCAACCTCACAAACTTGGAACCACACTGTGTCTCACACAGGTTGTAACTCTACAACCCTCTCGCACCTCCTTACACCCTCGGCCACCCAGCCGCGAGCCCGCCCCAGTTCCCTCCACATAAGCTTTGAACACTGCAGGTCACACAGGCGATTCCTCTTCCTCAGCCTCTCCAACCCCATCGCAGACACTGTGAATACTCCCCTACAGCCTCCGAGCAGGTTATTGAGCCGAGAAACGGAGTCCCACGGCCAGATTCACGTTTGGCGGAGCCGAAACCACTCACCAGCAAACAAAGACTTCGATGGCGAGCCAGAAAGTCTGCGCCTGCGCTTTCCTTGGGCTGGTTAGCACTCCGGCAGTCTCCTGGGCTCTACCAAGCCCGGCTTCAGTACAGGATGGAATAGTCGATGTTGGCCGGTCTGCCACTTTTCTGACTGTGGACTACACTTCCCAGCAGCTGCAATGGCTCGTCTACAACGGAACTCAGTTAACTCTCTGTATTAACTCTACCTCTGGGAGAGGACAGTGCTGTGCCTTGGCTTTTTACAAGCTCAGCTCAAGCATGCCGGGCTGACTCCTAGTAGGAGGAACAGTCAAGGTAACACCAGAAGCACCAGAAGACTCCTGGGTGCGGTTCTCTGCTTTCTTTGGCCGGTTTAAGCCCAACGCCACCTACTGTATCGAGAGGACTTTGCTGAACTACAGTTCCCAGAGAGCGTCGTACCTGCCGCTCTCCCCACCATCGGGAGGTGGAATGTTTATGCAGACCCAGAAATCTACCAAGGTAATGGTCCCTGAGTGGTTCCGCCAGGTCGCTGACGTGACTTGGAGGAGACAGAAGATGAAACGTATGGAGGTGAGGATGGCGAGTGAAGTCTGTTCGCGAGGAACAGCCAGAGAAGGGGGATTGTAAAGTTGTTTGTGACTGTGTGTCCCAAAGATGTGTTTGTGATTTTGACTGTGTGTGATACTGTGTGTGCGGAGGTGAGGAGCTTTGGTGTGTTTGTGAGTCCCCATAGTATGATTGTTAATGATTGACGGTGTGAACACTGTGCGGGTGTGACCTGTGACTTTGTCCCCGTGGTGGGTATGAGATTGTGAATAAGTGACCGTGTATTCCTCTTTGCGTGAAATAATAGTGGTAATATCTAAATTAAAAGGCATGTTTAAGGTGCATTGGTATTTTCTCCTTGTTTCCAAAATATATTTTTCAGGACACGATTTTCTCTCTTTCCTGGTATATGCCTAAAAAGACCCATCAAGTGACCGGGAACCTACTCTTCGTTTTTAGAAATATCTTCCTTGCAATTTCTAATTTTCTTTTTATTAATAGGGCAAATGATTCAGGTTATCTTGTGTGCTGAGTATTTTGGTTTTACATGTGTACACAAATAACATGTACATGTATTTCTGTGTACATATATACATATATATTTTATATTTTCATTTAAGTGATATTATAACTTCCTACATAATTGAAGGATCTTTGAGAATATTTTTAATATTAGATACTGTTAGTTGTTTAGTCACATATCTCTAGCCCCAATATTCATTCTCTCACTTTTTTAACTAAATGTATTGGGGTCACATTGGTTAATAGAGTACATATTTAGGTTTCAGGTAAACATTTCTATGATCTTTATGTTGCATTATGTGCCCACCATGCAAAGTCATATCATCTTCTGTCACCATATTTTACCCCCTTACCCTTTAGTACTCCCTCCACCCTCCTCTCCTCTGATAACCTCAATACTGTTGTTTATGAGTTTTTGTTTTCCTTGTTTGTTCATTTGTTTTCTGTTTTATATCCCACTCATGAGTGAAATCATATGGTTCTTTTCATTATTTTGCTTAGCATGATATTCTCAAGTTCCAACCATGTTTTTGCAAATAGCAGTATTTCAGTAGTACTCCATTGTACTGGAGTAGGCAAAAGTAGATTTACAGATATGAGTGTGTGAAACAGAGTTAATTAAGCTATTATAATCATAACCTGCATGTCACAACTGCAAACCTACTTTTGCCCCAATCTCTGTATGTACCACATCTTCATCTAATCGTCTATGGAAGGGCATTTTGGTTGTTTCCATATCTTAGCCACTATAAATAATGCTGCAACAAACATTGGGATGCATATATTTTTACAAATAAATGTTTTCAGAATTTTCAGGCAGATGCCCAGAAGAGAGATTGCTGGGTCATATGGTAACTCTATGCTTAATTTTTTTGAGGAACCACCATACTGTTTTCCATAGTGGCCGTACCAGTTTACATTTCGACCAGCAGTGAAGGAGGGTTCCTTTTTCTCCACAACCTCTCCAACACTTGTTACTACTTCTCTAGTTGATAATAGCCATTTTAACATGTGTGAAGTGGTATCTCATTGTAGTTTTGATTTGCATTTCGCTAAGAGCTAGTGAAGTTGAGCACATTCAAATATCTGTTGGTCGTTTGTATGTTTTCTTGGGAGAAGTGTCTGTTTATGTCCTGTGTCCATTTTTTTTAAACAGTAGAAAACAAATTTTTAATACATGTGCATGGGGAATTTGCATAAGGGTGAAAACTCCAGACAGTGAGGCGACACGAGGTGTATATAAGATTTTGGACAAAGGAGAAAAGATAGGGCTAGGAAATGGAGTCTTAGATTTCAGAAGTGAGAATAAGCAATTTGCAGGTAGATGAGGAAGAGCATAATGCACAGGCAGGCAATTCTTGCTAGGTGGCTCAGGAACAGTGGGACACGGTGGGAATCTAGTAAACATGCTTCTGCTTGCCTGGAGCTTCCTGTCTAATGCTAAGGTTCACATCCTGAAGCAGGTTTTTTCCATATGAATCTCTTAGGCAGAAAAGGAGAAAGAGCCAAAGGTTCTTTTGGAATCTTTTATTTCTTAATAACCAGCTAAAAATCAAAGGCAGCTTTCAGTTGGCAAAACTTTGCCCCCCTTTATTATCCAGAAATTGAAAGTAGCTACTACTGATCAACTGGGTCCGAAGGTAGAAAGCCAGCACTTTCCAAGATGATCATGTCCTTGCTGTGGCCAAACCCATTTGACCCTATTATCTGAGAATGTATGGGCTTATGCACAGGAATGTTTATGTGTTGCGACTTTCCTCTGCAGTTGGCTTTTTGAAGTTCCCATCAGTGAGTAAAAGGTTCTGATAATCAAAAAGACTATCCTTTTAAATCTTTGAACAGTGATGGGAAATGAAGATCCCAATGGCCTGGGCCAACCTTTATTCAGACTTGAGGGAAGACCTGCTTGATTTTACAATCCTGAACTGTAGGGGGGGGCTCTGCCCACAGAGCCTCCCCATCCACCACGGATGAGAATAAGTCTACCAAAACATGATCTCCTTGGGGAGGAAAGGTGGCTGATCGCTCAAAGGAGAAGGGCCAAGAGCTTTTTCCTCAATGGTCTTTTACTGGGTTCAGTTTGCACAGGAATACAGGTAAAACTCATCAATCATTGTCAGGCAGTAAGGATCAAACAATAAACAACATACAGAGAACTACGAGGGCTTATTCTGAGTCAGAGTCAGTTAGCTAAAGAGCTATAAAACTTTCAGAAACAAACTCATTTCCTGCTCGGACCCTTATCAGAAAATTGAGAACATTCTTAGCAAAGCAGGTTTCACAGGATTTTATATATTCTTTCTTAGGCCTGATTGCCCTGGGGAACCGGCCCTTTCCAGCACAGGATTTCACCGCCCTCTGTCATTGTTTCAGGCTTAAGTCAGGCAGGGGAAGTAAGGCAGCCAAGAGATTAGGAGACTTCTCACAGACAGAATGAGGACTCAGGCTATGTCAAAGCCAAGGGGCGAGGGTCCATCACCCACTTTTGCTGTAGCCCCCAAGTCCTTCCCAGAGGGCCCCCGTGACTATGGCTGTCTTAGGTCATCCCTCCCTTGAGGAATCTTACCTGTTATTGGCTAACCTGCCAGGCTCGGAGCCAAGTAGGGTAAAGTAAAGGGGACAGAGGCAGCGCCCCTGCCTGACAAAGGAGATAAGCTTTGTATCCTTAGTGGCTTGTGGACCCAAGATTTCTCACTCAGCCTTAGACATGGGGGGTTACAGCTTCTGAAACCAAGCATTTACTGTTCATTATTTCCAGGGCCATGACTTGGTTCTTGCCTTAGGACCCATCTCTACAGAGCAGAGGGAGCATCCAGCCATCTTCAGATCAACCCTAAAATGATCTCTTTATGTGTGTGTATAGGGTGGAGAGATCACAAAACAATATTTTGAGGACTGTGACAGAACTAAAAATCACTTTGGGTCTCAGATCCAAATGCAACAACTGTTTGTACTTTTGTGTCTTTCCTAATATTTGTGCAAATTTTATATTGTTTTAGTTTTCACCATATAGGTGTATTTCTAGTAATTTATTTTTTTAAATAAATAATAAAAGTTAAAATTTCCCATTAGGTATCTACTTACTGCAAGACATTTAAAAATGTAGAAGAGTATTGTATCATTGTTTCTAGACAATGTCTGGTAACATTTTAGTGTTATTTCTTCAAACTTTTACACATGCATTTCTTTTTTTCCTACATAATTTGATCAAATTGTATATAGAATTTTGCTTTCTGTTTGTTTTTCCTGTTCAACTGTCACTTTATTGTAAGATGATAGAATTAATTATAAATTTAAATGATAACTTAGTAGTCTTTAGTCAGGTACCAAATATTATTAAAAGCACACTATTTGTTCAAAAGTGATCATTGAGCAATTCAAAATGCACAGCAAGGACAAGAAACATCTCACTGGCCAACAGATTGTTTTAATTCTGTCTTTAGATAGAACTCACACTTTTCATTTTTAGGTAGGGTAAACTGGACTCCGATAGAAGATGATACAGAAAGCTTTTGTCACAGCCTAGTTTCCACTCAGTCGAGTATTTTTAGCTGTCTCAGTCTAAATCAATTTGTTTACATAACTGGCTGTGCTTGGGCCTTCTTTGCAAGCAGCTTTAGATCTGCAGTGCACTTGGCAGTTGTCTCCTTTTCCTACTGTGCAGAGATGTTCTGCACCACGTGCTTCTCCACCCAATTTATCATGTGCTCTTGCTCCTTCCAATGCATCAGATTCTGCACCGAGATATGATAGTCCCGGTGATTCTTTACCTCCTTGTATACTCTATGCAGCTGTTCCCAGTAACCTCCAAGGCCATAGCAATGTTATTCCTCTGGACATCAAAAAGGTAATGGTGCTTTTGCACCAGTGCCTGCTGGGATTTTTCCAGATCAATTGCATCCTTGATGTTTCTAATAAAAGCCTGTCATCATTTCTTCTAATTGGGCAAATTTTTACCCATTGAGCTTATCAGCAAATTCCCCAATAGAGGCTCCATAAACCATAAAGACAAGCAGCCCTATTGTTGATATGGCAGAAATGGTTTCTGGGGTAACCACATATATTTGGATAGGAAACACAGGATAAGCCCAGTTCCGAGCACAAGGGGTCTTGTTACATCGGATTTAGGATGAATGAACTGGAAGAATTCTTCAGGGATGAGCCCATGATGAATTTTTCCTCCATAGTGTGGGACAGGTGGTACAGGAGCAAGACTTGGCTGCCCAATGTGGAAGATCCCTGTTGCGCGCAATACTCCTGGACAGCATGTTCAGTTAGGATCAGCTCTGAGTTCTGGGCATCCCAGTGACCTGGATGAGACTCCTTTTTTATTTCATGTGATTTTAAGTATTTAATTACTTTAAAGCTTTGATAAATATCCTTTAAATGGTTATATTATATAGTATATCAATAGGTTGTAATTTGTTTTTACATTCTCTTGTTAGAAGATAATGTTTCCTACTTCTTACTATTATAATGCTGCAAATGGGCATGATAATTGTAAATTCAGATTTTTCTGTGTGTCCAGCATAATTGCCTTACTATTTCTAAAGATAACTTTGTGTGATCAAAGTAAATGAAAGAATTTACTGGCTTTCCAAAGTATTGTATTAAGTTACAGTCTTTCCTGCTTCCAAGTGAATCATCTGTTCCCATCCTTTGCTCTCTTAGTCATAGAATCATTATATTTCATTTATATATTTTTATTGAATTTATTGGGGTGATATTGTTTAATAAAATTATATAGGTTTCAAGGGTACAATTCTATAACACATCATCTGTATATTGTATAGTGTGTTCACCACTTCAGGTCAACTCTCCCATTACCATTTATTCCTGTTTTACTGTTTTCTACCTTCCCCATCCTCTTTTCCCTCTGCTAAGCCACATCCTCTTGTCTGTCTATGAGTTTCTTTTTTACTTCGCTTAGTCCCTTCACCCTTTTCACCCAGCCCTCTGTTCAGGTCCTACACCCATTTAAAAAAAAAATTGTTTTATTGATTATGCTATTACAGTTGTCCCATTCCCCCCTTTATTCCCCTTCGCCCTGCAGACCCCCTCCCATTTATGCTATTTATTCTGTGTACCTATTCCTCCTTTCTCCCCCTCCCACTCCACTGCTGATAATCCTCCATGTGATCTCCATTTCTTCGATTCTGTTCCTGTTCTAGTTGTTTGCTTAGTTTGTTTATGTTTTTGTTTTAGGTTCAGTTGTTAATAACTACGAGTTTGTTGTCATTTTACTGTTCATATTTTTGATCTTCTTTTTCTTAGATAAGTCCCTTTAACATTTCATGTAATAAGGGCTTGGTGATGATGAACTCCTTGAACTTGACCTTATCTGGAAGGACTTTATCTGCCCTTCCATTCTAAATGAAAGCTTTGCTGGATAGAGTAATCTTGGATGTAAGTCCTTCCTTTCACGACTTGAAATACTTCTTCCCAGCCCCTTCTTGCCTGCAAGGTTTCTTTGAGAAATCAGGTGATAGTCTCATGGGCACTCTTTTGTAGGTAACTGTCTCCTTTTCTCTTGCTGCTTTTAAGATTCTCTCCTTATTTTTAACCTTGGGTAATGTAATTATGATGTGCCTTGGGTTCAACTTCTTGGGTTCAACTTCTTTGGGACTCTCTGAGCTTCCTGGACTTCCTGGAAGTCTATTTCCTTTGCCATATTGAGGAAATTCTCCTTTATTATTTGTTTAAATACGTTTTCAATTTGTTGCTCTTCCTCTTCTCCTTCTCGTACCCCTATGATTCAGATGTTGGAACGTTTAAAGATGTTCTGGAGTTTCCTAAGGCTCTCCTCATTTTTTTGAATTCTTGTTTCTTCATTCTGTTCTGGTTAAATGTTTCTTTCATCCTTCTGGTCCACACTGTTGATTTGAGTCCCGGTTTCCTTCCCATCACTGTTGGTTCCCTGTACATTTTCCTTTATTTCACTTAGTATAGCCTTCATTTTTTTCATCTAATTTGCAACCGTATTCAACCTATTCTGTGAGCATCCTGATTACCAGTGTTTTGAACTATGCATCTGATAGGCTGGCTACCTCTTTTGTAACTTAGTTGTATTTTTTTCTGGAGCTTTGATCAGTTCTTTCATTTGGGCCATTTTTTTTTTTTTGTCTTGGCCATTCTGTTATGTTGTAAGGGGCAGAGCCTTAGGTGTTCACCAGGATTGGGCAACCCATGTGGTGTTGTATATAGGGGAGGAGTCTAAGTGGGAACAATGGTGCTTGGTTCGCTCTCTGCCTGTTTTCAGTCACTTCCCCCACTACCCACAATTTGGGTACCCAAATTGGGCCCTTCTGGTGCTGATTCCCAGGTGGGAGGGCTTGTGTGCATTCTAGGACCCTGTGAGTCTGTCCAGTGAACTCTCCTGTGAGGCTGGGAGTTTGCCCTGCTGCCACCTCAACCCCCACTGGTGTTTTCAGTTAGAGATTTGAGGCCTTATTTCCCTACATTTGAACTCTGGGTTGCATGGTGCATCTCCCGGTTTATCTGCATGCAAATGTGGGACCACCCAGTCCATAATCCTCTGCCTCAAGGTGCCAGCCACCACCTTGCCCTGACTCTTCTCCTCTCAACTGCCCGTCTCTGCCCCTCCTTCCAATCTGAATGAGTATTTCTTCTTTAATTCCTTGATTGTCCGACTTCCATACAGTTCAATTTTCTGTCAGTTCTGGTTGTTTTTTTGTTTTTAAATTTGTTGTTGTCCTTCTTTTGGTTGTGCGAGGAGACACAGTGTATCTACCTATGCTTCCATCATGGCCGGAAGTCCTCTATGTCCATTTTTAAATTGGATGTTGTTTGGTGTTGAGTTGTATGAGTTCTTTATACATTTTGGGCATTAACCCCTTGTTGAAGCTGATGTTTGCAAATACCTCCTCCCATTAGGTCGGTTGCCTTTTTGTTTTGTTGGCAGTTTCTTTTGCTATACGGAAGCTTTTTAGTTTGTTATAGTTCCATTCATTTCTGCCTTTACTTCCCTTGCCTTTGGGGTCAAATTCATATAAAACCGTAAACACTCCACCAAAAAAAACCTATTAGAAACAATAAACAAATAAAGTTGCAGATCTAATGGGCCTTAGATCTTCTCTTAAGACCAAGGTCCATAAGTTTACTACCTATATTTTCTATGTAATTTATTGTTTCAGGTCTTATATTTATTTCTTTGAACCATTTTGTATGTGGTGACCAACAGCAATCTAGTTTCATTCTTTCCTATGTGGCTTTCCAATTTTCTCAGCATTATTTATTGAACAGAGTTTAAAAAATAGATTGGGGGACTTCCAGCCAGGATGGAGGCATAGGTGGACACACTGTGCCTCCTCTCACAACCAAAATTAAGGACAAAAAATATTTAGACACAAGAAAACAACCCGAACCGATAGAAAATTGAACTGTATGGAAGTCCAACAACCATTCATCCAGACCAGTAAGAGGGGCGGAGTCGTGGCAGGAAAAAGTGGAGGTGCAGACCTGGGAACACAGACAGCAGTAGCTGGTGGTTCCCAATCCTGCAAGCAGCTGGCAGACCCCAGACCCACAGATGGCGGCTGGCGGACCCCAGGCACAAGGTGGCAACTGTGCAGACCCAGTGAGGCTCCGCAAGGCGGCTGGCTGACCAGGTGGTCCCAAATTCCCACCCACAGATAATCCAGGTGAAGGGGAAATGGCAGAGGGGACTGGAATCCAGGAGAGAGTGGGGCAAGCACCATTGTTCTCTCTTGGACCCCGCCCCCACATACAGCATCACAACCCAGTGACTGGGCTGCCCTGCCGTGGGGAACACCTAAGGCTCCGCCCCTCACTATGTAACAGCTGCGACCAGACCCCCCCCAAAAAAAAACCCACCCCAAAGTGGCTCAAACGACAGAACAAATCAAAGCTCCAGAGCCAATTCATCTGAGTAACCAAGAGATAGCCAACCTATCAGATGCACAGTTCAAAGCCCTGGTGATCAGGATGATCACAGAATTGGTCAATTTTGCTCACAAACTAGATGAACAAATGAAGGCTATAATAAGTGAAATGGAGAAAAATGCACAGGGAACCCATAGAGATGGGAGGAAACTGGGACTCAAATCAATGGAGTGGACCAGAAGGGAGAAAGAAACAACCAAACAGAAAACAAGGAAGAAACAAGAATTTAAAAAAATGAGGAGAGGTTTAGGAACCTCCGGGACACCATTAAACGTCCCAACATCCGAATTATAGGGGTACCAGAAGGGGAAGAAGAAGAGCAACAAGTGGAAAATTATTTCAACAAATAATGAGGAAAACTGCCCCAATCTGGCAAAGGAAATAGACTTCCAGGAAGTCCAGGAAGCTCAGAGAGGCCCAAAGAAGCTGGACTCAAGGAGGAACACACAAAGGCGCATCATAATCACATTAGCCAAGATTCAAATGAAGGAGAGAATTCTAGAAGCAGCAAGGGATAAGGGGACAGTCACCTACAAAGGAGTTCCCATCAAACTGTCAGCTGATTTCTCGTAAGAGACCTTACAGGCAAGAAGGGGCTGGAAAGAAATATTTGAAGTCTTGAAAGGCAAGAACCTACATCCAAAATTGCTCTATCCAGCAAAGCTCTCATTTAAAATGGAAAGGAAGATAAAGTGCTTCTCAGATAAGGTCAAGTTGAAGGAGTTCATCATCACCAAGCCCTTATTATAGGAAATGTTAAAGGGACTTATCTAAGAAACAGAAGATCAGAAATATGACAATGAAAAGACAGCAAACTCACAGCTATTAACAACCACACCTAAAACAAAAGCAAACTAAGCAAACAGCTAGAACAGGAACAGAAACACAGAAATGGAGATCACATGGAGGGTTAGCAACAGGGGCGTGGGAGGAGGAGAGAGGGGGAAAAGGTACAGAAAATGAGTAGCATAGATAGTGGGTAGAAAATAGACAGGGGGAGGGCAAGAATAGTGTGGGAAATGTAGAAGCTAAAGAACTTATGACACATGGACATGAACTAAAGGGGGGAATGTGGGTGGGAGGGGGTGTGCAGGGTGGAGGGGAATGATGGGGAAGAAATGGGACCACTGTAATAGCATAATCAAAATATATTTAAGAAAAGATAAAAAATAAATTATATTTTTTCACTTTATTTGTCTTGTTTCTATTCTTTACACTTATTATTTCCAGTTTCTCTATCTTCTCAAAATCATTTTTGATTCCTCTAGTCACCTCATATTCTTTTTTTCATTCTTACTCTTTCCCATTTATTAATCTTTGTACATTATTCTTACTGTCTTTCCCACTTATAAGTCTTTGCACATTTGTTGTTGATATTGTTGTGGTGGTTGTTTTTTCTTCAATCTGGTTCCTGTGTTTTCACTATTTATTTCAAAACATTTTAGTCTTCCTTTTTCTTGCTCTATTTTGCCTCCTTCCTTCCCTTTATTTACATTTTAAATTCTGTTTTTTCCCTTTCTTCATCTTGATTCTTCTTTACTCCTATTATTTCTCCTCCCATTATCCTCTCAAAATTATTTTTCTTTCCTTTAGTCATCTCATACTCTTTCTTCCTTTCTTGTTATATTTTCACTCTCCATCTTTATTAATCTTTGCTTATTCGTCATTGTTATCGCTATTGTTGTTGGGGGGTACTTTGGCTGGTGTGGGTTTGTTTTCTGTTGTTTTGTTCTGTCAGCACCTATACAGCAATATACAAGGCATGCTGGGGTTTGAGACTCTCAGCAGCCAGCCAGAGGGGAGAACCCCAAAATGAATAGGCCAACAACAATCAAAACCCAAATACAGTAGGGGAGCCTGCACAAAGGGCATCCAGATCATCCACTTCAAGAGATCAAGGAGAATGAACCACTGAGTTCCACAGGACTTGTATCACAGAAGGCCACCCCACAAAGACATAAAGTCAAAGCAGATCAATCTAATACATGGAAACAAACAAAAAGAGCTAAAATGGGGAGACAAAGAAACAACCCCCAATCAAAAGGAAAGAAGGAATTCCCAGAAAAAGAGCTAAATGACATTTAGGCAAGCAATTTATCGGACATAGTGTTCAAAGTAATGGTTATAAGTATGCTCAAGGAACTTTGTGAAAACTATAAAGAATATTATGTGAGCTACAAGGAACTTAGTGGGAATGACACCAGCAAGAAAAAGGACATAAAAACTATGAATAGGATCCAGGTGGAAATGAAAATACAATGTCTGAAGTGAATCATACACTAGAAGTAATAGAAAGCAGGCTAAATGAGTCAGAAGATCAAATCAGCAAGTTGGAAGACAATGTAGGGAAAAAAAAAACACCCAGTCAGAGGAACAAACAAAAAGACTCAGAATGAGGATAGTTTAAGGAATGTCTGGGGCATCATAAAACCAAATAATATTTGCATCATAGGGATAGCAGGAGGAGAAGAAAAGGAGCAAGGGATAGAGATTCTGTTTGAACAACTAATGACAGAAAATGTCTCTAACTTGATGATGGAAAAAGTCACTCAAGTTCAGGAAGCACAGAGAGTCCCAATCAAGATGAACCCAAAGAAGCCCACTACAACACACATTACAATCAAATGACAAAATTTAAAGACAAAGGCAGCAAAGGAGAAATGCTAAAATATACAAGAGTGCTCCAATATGGCTATCATGTGATACCTCAACAGAAACACTACAAGCCAGAAGTGACTGGCATAAAATATTCCAATTGATGAAAAACAAGAACTGGCAAGTAACACTACTCTCTCCAGCAAGGCTCTCACTTAAAATGGAAGGAGAAATAGCAAGCTTCCCTGACAAAACAAAAACAACCCAAAACTAAGCTAAAAGAGTACATCTCCACCAAGCCAGCATGGCAAGAGCTGCTAAAGTGGCTGATTTAAGAAGAAAAAGAAATAGAGAGGAACACAGGTACAGAGTGGGGAGACGGCTATGAATAAACACCTATGAATAATAACCTTAAATGTAAAAGGATTAAATCCTCCAATCAAAAGACATGAGGTAAATGAATGGAAAAGAAAAGATGGCCCACATATATGCTATTACAAGGGACCCACCTCAGAACAAAAAAATTCACAAAAGCTGAAAGTGAAAGGATAGAAAAAAACACTCCATGCAAATGGCCAAAAAAATTCTGGCAAAACAATAGTTATATCAGACAAAATAGACTTCAAAACAAAGGCCATAACATGAGATAAAGAAATTCACTACATGGTACTTAAGGGAGTAGTCCAAGAAGAGGATATAACTTTAGTAAACTTAGGTGCACCCAATATAGGAGCACCTAGATATATAAAGAAAGTGAAGATATTAAGAAAGAGATTGACAGCAATAAAGTCATTGCAGGGGATTTTAACACCCCACTGTCATCAATGGATAGGTCTTCCAAACAAAAAATCAACAAGGATATTGCAGCATTAAATGACACACTAGATCAAATGCACTAATTGATATTTACAGAACATTTCACCCCAAAGAAGCAAAATTCATTATTTTCAAATGCAATGGGGTAATTTTCAAATATGGAACACATGGTAGGACACAAAACATCAACAAATTCAAGAAACTTGAAATCATATCAAGCATCAGATCATAATGGCTTGTACTGACCTCAAGGAAAAAAAAAACATTCAAATTGATGGTGACTGAATAACATATTATCAAATAATGAATGGGTTCCCAATGAGACTTAGGTAGACATAAAGAAGTATCTGAAAACAAATGAACACACAACAACCTGAAAACCTATGGGACATAGAGGAGGCAGTCCTGGGAGGGATGTTCATAGCAATACAGGCCTACCTAAAGAAGATAGAAAAAATCTCAAACAAGCAATGTAACACTACTTCTAAATGAGCTAAAGGACCAACAATAAACACAGCCCAGAGTGAGCAGAAGGAAGGAAATAATCAAGATCAGAGCAGAATTAAAGGATATGGAGATGAAAAAGAACAATTCAAATGACCGAGAAGTACAGGAGATGGTTCTTTGAAAGATATACAAAATTGACAAACTTTTAACGAGACTTATCAAGAAAAAAAGAGGACACAAGTAAAATAAAAAATGAAAGAGAAGTAATAACCGATACCACAGAAGCTAAGTATTTACTATGAGCAACTATATGCCAGGAAATGAACAATGTGAGTGAAATGGATAAATATCTAGAAACATAAGATCTTCCAAAACTGAATCAGGATGAAGCAGAAAACCGGAATAGACCAATAACAAATAGGAAAACTGAAGCAGTAGCCAAACTCCTGGCACTAAAAAGGCCTATCCCGAAGTCTTCACAGGTGAATGTTATCAAACATTCAAATAAGAACTAACAACTATCTTAAAATTATTACAAAATTCAAGAAGAGAGAAGACTCCCAAACTCTGTTTTATGAAACTAGTATTATCTTAATTCCAAAACCAGGTAAAGATATAACAAAGAAAGAAAACTATAAGCCAATATCTGTTGAACATAGATGGTAAAATCATCAACAAAATATTTGCAAACCAGATATAGCAGTCATTAAAAAGATTACACACCATGATCAACTGGGATTTATATCAGGGATGAAAAGATGGTTCAATATTCACAAATTAATAAATGTAATACATCACATAAACAAAATAAAGGACAAAAATCACATGATCATATCAATAGATGCTGGAAAAGCATTCGATAAAATCCAACACCCATTTATGATAAAAACACTCAGAAAGGTGGAAATAAAGGGAGCATACCTGAACATAATAAAGACTATATACGAATAACTTATTGCCAGCATCATACTCATTGCACAAAAACTAAGCACATTTCCCTTCAAGTCAGAAAGAAGACAGGGTGTCCACTTTTGCACTCTTATTCAACATGGTCTTGAATATTATAGCCACAGCATTCAGAAAAGAAATAAAAGGCATGTAAATTGGAAAGGAAGAATTAGAACTGTCATTTGCACATGATATGATAGTGTACATAGATAACCATTTATATTCCACCAAAAATCTATCGACCTAACAAGTGAATTTGGCAAAGGAGTGGGATACAAAATCAATATTCAGAAATTGATGGCCTTTTTGTACACCAACAATGAAATGTCAGAAGTAGAAACTAGTAAAACTCCCATTTACTATACCCCTAAAAATAGTTACTAGGAATAAACTTAACCAAAATGGTAAAAGACCTATACTCACAAAAGTATAAAATACTAAAGAAATAAATTGAGGAAGATACAAATAAGTGAATTCATATACTGTGTCATGAACTGGTAGAATTAACATCATTAAAATGTCCATACGACCCAATGCAATTCCTGTAAAAATACCAATGGCATATTTTACAGACAGAACAAATATTCCAAAAATTTGTATAGAACAAAAACAGACCCCAATTAGCCCCAGCAATCTTGAGAAAGAAGAAAGTTGGAGGGATCAAAATACCTGATATTGAACTATACTACAAGGCCTCCGTAATCAAAACAGTCTGGTCCTGGCATAAGACTAGACACATAGATCAATGGAACAGAATAGAGAGCTCAGATGTAAACCCATGTCTCAATGGTCAATTAATATATGATGAAGGTGGTATGAACATACAATGGATTAAAGACAATCTCTTTACTAGATGCTGTTGGAGAACTGGACTGGTACATGCCAAAAGAGAGAGCGAGAGTCAGTTCCAGCCAAGATGGAGGCATAGGTAGGAACCCTTGGCTTCCTTGTACAACCAAGAGGAGGATAACAACAAATCTAAAATCAATAAATAACCAGATAGCAGGATAGCAAGTAGGGTTGCCCTGCCCAGGTGAATATGTAAGGCTCAGCCCCCTTACAACTTACAACTTAACAGAGGCCCCAAACAAAGAAAGAGGGCCAAAATGAAAGAACAAAGCAAAACCTCAGAAAGAGAGCTAAGCAATGTGAAGATAGCCCACCAATCTGATGTGGAATTCAAAACATTGGGAATGAAGATGCTCACAGAACTGATTGAGCTTGGTTGAAAAATGAAAGAATAAATGATGACTACCCAAAGTGAAATAAAGCAAAATATTCAGGGAACCAACAGTGAAAGGATGGAAACCAGGACTCAAATCAGTGATTTGGAACAAAAGGAAGAAATAAATATCCAACCAGGAAAGAATGAGCAAACAAGAATTCAATAAAATGAAGAGAAAACTCTGGGACAACTTTAAACATTCCAATATCTGAATTATAGGGGTGCCAGAAGGAGAAGAAAAACAGCAAGAAATTGAAAACTTATTTGGACAAATAATGAAGGGAAACTTCCCCGATCTGGCAAAGGATATAGACTTCCAGGAAGTCCAGGAAGCCCAGAGAGTCCCAAAGAATTTGGACCCAACGAGGAACAGACCAAGGCACAGCATCATTAAGTTACCCAAAATTAAAGATAAGGATCTAATCTTAAAAGCAGCAAGACAAAAGGAGAGAGTTGTGTAGAAAAGAGTGCCCATAAGGCTATCAGGTGATTTCTCAAAAGAAACCTTACAGGCAAGAAGGGGCTGGGAAGAAGTATTTGAAGTCATGAAAGGCAAGGACCTACATCCAAGATTACTCTATCCAGCAAAGCTATCATTTAGAATGGAAGGGCAGAAAAATTGCTTCCTAGATAAGGTCAAGTTAATGGAGTTCATCATCACCAAGCCCTTATTATATGAAATGTTAAAGGACTTATCTAAGAAAAGGGAGGTCAAAAAACTATGAATGGTAAAATGACAACAAACTCACAACTATCAATAACTGAACCTCAGAAGACAGCAACAACAAAAACAAAAACTAAGCAAACAGCTAGAGCGGGAACAGAATCAGAGAAATAGATATCACATGGAGGGTTTTCAGTGGGGCTGGGGAGGGGAAGAATAGGGGAAAGGTGCAGGGAATAAGAAGCATAATTGGCAGGTATAAAATAGATGGGGAGAGGTCAAAAATGGTATAGGAAACAAATAAAATAACTTATATGTACAATTCATGAACATGAACTAAATGTGGGGAGGGGAATGCTCTAGCATAAGCAGGTGCAGGTGGAGGGTGGGTAGAGGGGGAAAATTGGGAAAACTGTAATAGCATCATCAATAAAATATACTTAAAAAAAAAAAGACAATCTATTTGAAAACAAAAACAAACTAGCAGTAACCAGAGGGGAGGTGGCAGGGGATAATGCAGGGAAAGGGGGAGGGGTTTTCAGGAACATGTAAAAAGGACAGACACATGCACAAAACCAAAGTGGGGGAAGGATCAAGGGTGGGAGGTGGGGATGGCCGGGGTGGGAGGTAGTGGTGGGGGGAATGGAGACAACTGTATTTGAACAACAATAAAAAAAGTGAACAAAAAAAAAGTGTGTGATATAACAACAAAAACACCCTCAATGAGTCAAAAATCTCTGGGTCAGAGCCAAAACAGTTCTAAGAGGGAAATTCATAGCAATACAGGCCTACCAGAAGAAACAAGAAAAATGTCAAATAATCCACCATTACATATAAAGGTCCTAGAAAAATATCAAACAAAGCCAAAATGGAGTAGAATAAACAAAACAATAAATATCAGAGATGAAATAAATAAGGTCTAAAAAATAATGGGAAAGATCGTTAAAACTATAAGCAATTTCTTTGAAAAGAAAAAGGGAAAATCTTTAGAGTGCAAGGAAAAGAAGGTGCAAATAAATCAAATTATAAGTGAAAAAAGAAAGTGGCAAACAGCACCATAGAAATTCAAAGGATTATGAGAAACACTTATGAAGAACTTTATGCCAACCAGTTGGACCTGAAAGACATGAATAAATTTTCAGAAACATACAAGCATTCACTATTCTTGAATCATCAATAAACAAAATCTGATCACACCAACAACTACTAACAAAATTAGTAATTTAAAAACTTCCAAAGAACAATAGTTCTGGCCCAGATGGTGTTACAGGTGAATTTTACCAAACATTTAGAAGTATTTCTATAATTGGCTGACTATTTTAAAAAACTGAAGGAGGGGGAGGAGTCCTCAGGTCATTTGAGAAAGCAAATTACCCTGAGACCAAAACCAGACAAAGATACTACAAACTTGGAAATTATATGCCAATATTTCTGATAAACATGCAGTCAAAATGAGGACAACTGTAATTGAACAACATTAAAAAACATAAAATAATCACACAGTCAAACCTGAGTTTTTGAATGTCTCCTATGTTGAACAATTTGTTTCACAACCAAGCATTTCACGGGAAAAAATGTCTTGATTGTCAAACCAAACTTTGGTTCTCAACCCAACAACCCTTTCATAATGACACATGTGTGATCAGTCACTGTCTCTCAGGTGACAAAGGATACTTGTTTTTATACAAATCATTTCTTGAACAGCCTTCTAGAATGAATGAAGTTTGAGAACCAAGGTTCCACTGTAGATGCAAAACCCCTCAACAAAATAGTAGCAATATAAATTTAGAAATACATTAAAAATATCATACACCATGATCAAGCGGGATTTATTCCTGGGATGCAAGGTTAATTTAACATCCATAAATCAATTAAAATGATACACCACACAAAAAATAGGAATTGCGGCCAAGATGGAGGCGTAGGTGGACACACTGTGCCTCCTCTCACAACCAAACTTAAGAACAACAAATATTTAGAAACAAGAAAACAACCAGAACTGATAGAAAATTGAAACTGTATGAAAGTCCAACAACCATTCATCCACACTGGTAAGAGGGGCGTAGTCACGGCAGGAAAAAGTGGAGGTGCGGACCCAGGCACACAGGCAGCAGCAGTTGGCAGTTCCCAGGTGTGCAGGCAGCGGCTAGCAGACCCCAGGCATACAGGAGGCACTGGCAGACCCTGGGCATGGGGTGGCAGCTGTGCAGACCCAGTGAGGCCGCGCAAGGCAGCTGCCTGACCAGGTGGTCCCACATTCGCACACAGATAATCCAGGCAAAGGGGAAGTGGTGGAAGGGACTGGAATCCAAGAGAGCAGAGCAAGCGCCATTATTCCCTCTCAGACCCCGCCCCCACATATAGCGTCACAACTCAGCGACTGGACTGCCCGCCCTGGCGAACAGCTAAGGCTCCACCCCTCACTACGTAATAGCTGCGACCAGACCAAAACAACAACAACAACAACAACACCAAAAGTCTCAAACCAGAGAACAAATGAAAGCTCCAGAGCCAATTCCTCTAAGTGACGAAGAGATAGCCAACCTATCAGATGCACAGTTCAAAGCCCTGGTGATCAGGATGCTCACAGAATTGGTTGATTTTGCTCACAAATTAGATGAAAAAATGCAGGCTACAATACGTGAAATGAAGGAGGATGCATGGGGAACCAATAGAGATGGAGGGAAAACTGGGACTCAGGTCAGTGGAGTGGGCCAGAAGGAGGAAACAAACAACCAAACAGAAAACAAGGAAGAAACAAGAATTCAAAAAAATGAGGAGAGGCTTAGGAACCTCCAGGACATCTTTAAACGTTCCAACATCCGAATTATAGGGGTACCAGAAGGGGAAGAAGAAGAGCAACAAGTGGAAAACTTATTTGAAGAATTAATAATGGAGAACTTCCCCAATCTGGCAAAGGAAATAGACTACCAGGAAGTCCAGGAAGCTCAGAGAGTCCCAAAGAAGGTGGACCCAAGGAGGAACACACCAAAGCAAATCATAAGTACATTACCCAAGGTTAAAATGAAGGAGAGAATTCTAGAAGCAGCAAGGGATAAGGGGACAGTCACTTACAAAGGAGTTCCCATCAGACTGTCAGCTGATTTCTCATAAGAGACCTTACAGGCAAGAAGGGGCTGGAAAGAAGTATTTGAAGTCTTGAAAGGCAGGGACCTACACCCAAAATTGCTCTGTCCATCAAAGCTGTCATTTAGAATGGAAAGGAAGATAAAGTGCTTCTCAGATAAGGTTAAGTTCAAGGAGTTCATCATCACCAAGCCCTTATTATAGGAAATGTTAAAGGGACTTATCTAAGAAAAAGAAGATAAAAATATGACAGTGAAAAGACAGCAAACTCACAGCTATTAACAACCACACCTAAAACAAAAGCAAACGAAGCAAACAGCTAGAACAGGA
Source organism: Glossophaga mutica (assembly GCA_039655065.1). NCBI lineage: Eukaryota > Metazoa > Chordata > Mammalia > Chiroptera > Phyllostomidae > Glossophaga > Glossophaga mutica. The sequence goes on from CM077315.1 coordinate 32,798,938, forward strand.
ACAGAACCGGAGAAATGGAGATCACATGGAGGGTTAGCAACAGGGGAGTGAGAGGAGGAGAGAGGGAGAAAAGGTACTGAGGGTAAGTATCACAGACGGTATGTAGAAAATAGACAGGGGGAGGGCAAGAATAGTGTGGGAAATGTAGAAGCTAAAGAACTTATGATCCATGGACATGAACTAAAGAGGGGAATGTGGGTGGGAGGGGGTGTGCAGGGTGGAGGGGAATGATGGGGGAGAAATGGGACAATTGTAATAGCATAATCAATAAAATATATTTAAAAGAATAAAAACAAAAATAATAAAATGATACACCACACAAACAAAAAGAATATAAATCATATGATCATATAGATGCTGAAAAACATTTGATAAACTACATTTATTTATGGTATACATTATCAGTAAAGTGGGAATAATGGAAACATATCTCAATATAACATAAGCCATATATGATACATGCAGCTAACGTGATCCTCAATGGTGAAAAGCTGAAATCGTTCTTAACAGTTATGAGCAAAACAGGTAAGTCCACTTTCATCACTTTTAGTCAACAATGTATTGGAGGTTCTAGTCACAGAAACCAGGCAATAACAATAAGAAAAAAAAAAAGAGGAATCCAAATTGGGAAAGAAGAAATAAAGCTGTTGTGATTTTTGGATGATATATTGTATATTGAAAGCACTAAAGAATTCTTCAAGAACATGTTAGAAGTATAAATAGATTCAATAAAGTAGCAGGATATATAATGGTATTCTGAAATCAGTTTCATGTTTATACACCAATAATGAACTATCAGAAAAAACTAAGAAAACAATTACATTTACATTTGCATAAAAGAAATAAAATGCCTAGGAGTAAATTTAATCAAAGATATAATATCCCTTTATTTAGAAAAATGTAATACACTGAGGAAAGAAATTGAAGAGGAAACAAAGTATATGGAAGCACATACTCTGTTCATGAATAAGAAGAATTAATATTGTTAAAATGTTCATACTGTGCAAGGCAATCTACATATTTAATGCAATCCTATTAAAATACCAATGGCATTTTTTACAGAACTAGCATAATCTAAAAATTTGTATTAAACCACAGAAGACCCTAAATAGCCACTGCAATCTTTAACAAAGTTGGCATTATGATACTTCATGATATCAAACTATGCTATAAAATATAGTAATTAAAACAGCATGGTACTGGCATAAAAGTAGACATTTAGATAAATGGAACATAGGAAGAGCCCAGAAATCAACCAATATTTATATGGTCAATTAAACCATGACAAAGGAAGCAAGCATATAGAATGGACTTAAGACAGTCTTTTCAGTAAATAGTGTGAAAATGGGACAGAATCAAACAAAATAATTAAACTGGACTACTTTCTTATCACATACTTAAAAATGAACTCTGGATGGATTAAGGACTTAAATGAAAGACCTGAAACTATAAAACTCCTAGAAGAAAACATAGGAAGTAAAATTGTGGACATCATTATCAGTTGTATATTTTCCTGATATAACTTCAGGCAAGGGTAACAAAAGAAAACAAACAAGTAGAACTACATCAAACTAAAGTTTTTGCACAGTGAAGGAAACCATCAACAAAAGAAAGACATCCCATCGAATTGCAGAACTTACTCACCAATGATACATATGATAAAGTGATTAATATCCAAAATATATAAGGAACTCATATAACAACACAAAAAACAATTAAATTAAAAAATAAGCAGAGGTCTTGAACATACATTTCCTCAAGAAGGAATACAGATGGCCAATAAACATGAAAAGATGTTCAACATCACTAATCATCAGGGAAGTGGAAATGACAAACAATACCACCTCACACTTGTCAGAATGGCTATCATTAATAAAACCACAAACAACAAGTGTTGGTGAGGATGTGGAGAAAAGAGAATCCTCATGCACTGTTGTTGGGATTGTAAATTGGTATAACCCTATGGAAAATAATACAGAGGTTTCTAAAAAAAATTAAAGTAGAACTACAATGTGACTCAGCAATTTCACTTCTGGGTATTTATTTATTTGAAGAAACCCAAAACACTACTTAAAAAATGCATGGCTGTGTTTATTGCAGTATTATTTTTAATAGCAAGATACAGAATCAACCCAAGTTTCCCGTGATATATAAATGCATAAAAAGGAGTATTACATATATACAATGTAATATTACATGGCTAGGAAAAAGAATTAAATCTTGACATTTGTGACAAGATGAATAAGCCTAGAGGGTATCCAAGTATCATATGATTTTACTTATATATGAAATCCAAGACACAAAATAAATGAACAAATAAAACAGAAACATTCTCAGATACAAAGAACAATTTGATGATGATTAGACTGGAGGGGGGTTAGGGAATAGGTAAAAGCTGTGAAATGGGTTAAAAATTATAAATTGGCAGTTATAAAAGTAGTCACAAGATGAAGAGTACATCATAGAGAGTATAGTCAATAACACTGTAATAACTATTTATGGCATCAGATGGAATAAACTTAGTAGGGTAAACACAACACATTTTAATGGAGGAGGAGTAAAATTGGAAGTTATGTTTTAATGGATATACAGTTTCTGTTTTGCAAATGGATGATGGCAATGCTTCCACAATGTAAATGTACTTAATACCAATAAACTGTGTACTCAAAAATTGGTTAAAAATGCCCTCACTGGTGTGGCTCAGTGGGTCACGCAAACTGAAAGGTCACCAGTTCAGTTCCCAGTCAGGGCATATACCTGGGTTGTGGACATGTGAGCGGCAACTGATTGATGTTTCTCTCACACGTTAATGATTCTTTCTCTCTCCCTCCCTTCCCCTCTCTCTAAAAACAAATAAAACCTTTTTAAAAATTGGTTAAAGATGTCACCAGCATATCCACACGAGAGCACCAAGCCTCTTCCCTTGAAGTTACAAGTTAAACAAAGGATTTCCTTCTGAACACACCTGTGTGCCTGAGATATCTGTATATTCATACTACTGAAGGTTGGCATATCTGAGCAAAAAGTCAACATGAAAAGAAGGACAGAGACAGAAATCAAGTGCAGTCTAGTGCTCCCTTTGGGATGTGATAGCCGTAAAGGGTCTGAATGCACCCCCACTAGGCCAAGGGGAGGGGCAGAGACAGCAATTGAGCCAGGGTGGCTGCACACATTGAGGTGGGCCCAGGTTAAGGGATAAAGAAATGGTGCAAAATGTTGCATCACTCCATTGCCAGCCAGCACCGAACACAAGATTCTGCAGATGTGGAAACCCAGCCATCCCCCAGGCTATAAAAACCTCATTCAGCAATTGCAAAAGGGCTGAAAAAAACTTTCCAGCCTAAGTGGTCTGTACAGATTACATCTAAACCCATAAGGAATAGCAAGAACCATGGATGTACAAACATACTTCTCCCTGTCCATCCTCCATGGCACAGCCTGGTAGAGACTGCTGGGTCAACTCAGAGTGGCTCTGCTGGTGGCTTCGGGCTACAAGAATGTGGCACTGGGAACATACAGGCAAGTAGACCCATAGCTTGCCGCTTCTGAACTATGGGAGTGGTGCCCCAACATTGAGACCACCAGGCTGTAAATAGGATGACCACCTTCTCAGGAAAGACAGAGGATTTTCCTTGGTTGACTTCATCCCACAGAGACCCTGACACCCCAGCAGTGCAGGTAAGAGAAAATAAAAACTTGTCCTTTAGCACCACCTACTGGAAATCAGAACAGAGGCCTCTGCTTATGAACTTGTTAAATATCTAAGGTCAGACTCTTTAAAAAAAATTATTCTCTTTTTTGATGTTGAATTTTATAAGTACTTTATAAATTTTGGATTTTAACCCGGTGTGGTGATTGCAAGGAGGAAGAGGGTGGAAGGAGGTGAAAGAGGGCATAAGGGGAATAAATGGTAATGGAAAATAATACAAAAAAAAGATTAAAAAATAAAAACAAAACAAAAATGTTTTCATTCTCACAAATGCCTATGTGGAGATATAATTCATCAATCACAATGAAAAAAAACAAGGTAAGAAGGGAGTTCAGAAAGAAAATTTAAAATCTTCAGAAAATAAACTTAAAGACATGAAAGACTATGATTAAAATAACAAAGAATTCAAAATTGCAGTTCTGAACAAACAAGGTACAAGGAAATTCAGAAAAGCAATTCAACAAGCTCAGAAATAAAATGAATAAAAATATACTTTACCAAAGAGATTGAACTATGAAAAAGAACCAAACAAATTCTGGAGCTTAAGACCACAGTATATGAGATGAAGAATAGACTAGCAAGGTTGGGTAATAGAGCAGACCAGATGGAGGAAAGAATTAGTGATAATGAAAATGGAAATCTAGAAATGACTTGAGTGGAAGAGAGAGAAAAATAACAAAAACTCCCTGCAGAACTTAAGAGCTCTGACCAAATTAAAAAGAACAATATAAAAATAATAGGCATACAAGAGGAGAAGTGTACGAGAATGGAACAGGGAAACAATTCAAACATATGGGTAATTTATAAATCTATGGGAAAAACTGGATCCTCATTCAAGAAGCTAACAGAACACCTAACTATCTTAGTCCCAAAAAGCCTTCTCTAGGACCTCATTGCACAATGGTAGTATATCTGACTTCAAAAAAACAAAACAAAACAAAACAAAAAAAAAACCATTCTCCAAAACACTTCATATTAAAACAGTCAAAAAGTAATGACAGAGAATTTTCAATACATTCAGGGAAAAGAAGACAGTAACCTGTGAAGAAAATCCCATTAGATTATTATTGGATTTTTCAACAGAAACCCTGCAAGCTAGGAGAAAGTGAAATCAAATATTCAAATTATTGAAGGAGAGAAATCACTAGCCAAGAATAGTACATCCAGAAAAGTTGTCCTTTAGATGTGAAGGAATAATAAGTGCTTTTCCAAACATACAGAGGCTGGGAAAATTTACCATCACAAGAGCTGCATTACAAAAAAATGTTAAAGGTGCTCTTCTACCTGAAGAAAAAGACAAATGAGTACAAAACTGTGAGTAAGATGAGTAACAGACAGAAGCAGGAAATTGCAAACCTTGTTTAGAATAGAGAATTATACCCTTAAATATAACAAAGTTTAAAAGAGGTAAGAAAAAATTTTAAAACACCTACTGCAATTTGGAAATGAAAGTACCGCACAAAAAGGAATAATTTGTGGGAACAAAAAGATAAAGGAGAAGAAAAAGCAACAGACCTTGAAGAGGTGAATGGAAGTAGTGCAATCAAAAGAAAATGGACCACTGTATATATGAAACTTCTGTTTGCATTAACATAATGGTAACTACAGAAACAAAATGTAGAACTCAGACGCATGACACAAAGGCAAAGAAATTGTTTAAAAAAACTTATACCATCAAACTGAAATAACAAATACACAAGAGAAAAGAAACAATAGAGACACAGAGCTACCAGGAAACAAAAGATAAAATAGCTACAGATAATCCCCATACATCAATAATCACCCTAAATATGAGTACTAAACTCACCAGTAAGAAGACATAGGATAGCGGGATGCATTAAAAAAAGAAAAACCCAACTATATGCTACCTTCAGGAGACACATGTGCAGCTGTGAAGACAAACCGAGACTCAGAGTAATAGGGTAAAAAATATTCCAAGCAAGTGGCATCTAGGGAAAAGTCGGTGTAGCTGAACTTTTATCAGAGAAAAAAAAATTTTCAAAATAGGAAAGTTAACAGGACTAAAAAAATTGACATTTTTTACTGATAAAAGATACAATACACCAAAAAGACATAACAGTTATTAATATATATGTATCCAACCTAGGAGCACCAAAATATATAAGGCAATGACTTACTAAACTTTAGGGAGAAACTGACAAAAACACATTTATATAGAAGATCTAAGTATCCTATTGACATCAAAAGATAGATCATTAATACTGAAATTCAGTAAATAAATATTGGCTTAAATGACACATTAGACCAAGTGGACATAGTTGATATTGACAAAGTTTTTGATTCCAGAACACTAGAATATACAATCTTTTCTAGTGCAAATGGAACATTCTCAATAATAGAACATATATTGAGGCACAAAACTTGCCTCAAGAAATGGAAGAAGACTGAAATTATCAATAGAAAGGGACTGGGCTCAGCCCTGAGCAGTATGGCTCAGTTGGTTGAGTGTTCTTCAGGGAAGCAAAAGGTTGCTGGTCCCAGTCAAGGCACATGCCTGGGTGGCAGGTTCGTTCCCCAGTCAGAGAGCATTTGAGAGGCAAACAGTTAATGTTTCTCACATCATTGTTTCTCTCTCTCTCTCTCCCTCTCTTTCCCCTCTCTAAAAATAAATAAATAAAATCTTTTAAAAAATAGAAAAGGGACTGGGCTCAAAGTGAGTCTGCCTTGGGCCAGTCCATAGTGTCTAAGTTCTTTACTTCATGTATGAGTCCAGCTGATTTTAAAAATAGGTTTATTAAAGCTAGGAACAGTGAAACTAAGAAAGACCTTAGTGTAGAAGCAGCAACAGGAGAGATCCTAGGCAGTGTTCTGCATTGGCTCCCTAGAAATGTTATAGAAAAGAAGTGAGCTAAAGCAGGGCTGCTTTTAGCTCACTGGAAAGTCAGAGAAAAAGGGAGCCTTGGAGACAAAATCAGTGATTAGCTATTGCTACCCACTGCTTTACTGGTTGCAAGTCTCTTTGAGACCCTTAGATTTTAGAAGAAAGTAAAAAATTGATGCTCGAAAAGAGACATGAGTGTGCCCCTGAGAGAACCCATGCCAGCATCCCTTGTCTCGAGGCTTTCTCTCTCTCTTTTGCAGGTGAGAATCTTAGGGGCGTGTTTTAACAGAATATTCATCAGCTTTCTAGATGGATTTTTAAAATGTTGATGTATCAAAATATGCATATAGGGGAGTATAAAGCTTCACTGCTTTACTTTTATCTTGGGTGTATATGACTGTAGTCAGGTTTCTGTTACTTGTCCCCCTGACTTTATTCATCCTCAGGTTTGGCTGGCACAAATGGCATTAATTAGATCTCTGTCCTCTATCTGCCTGACCAGGTTGATTTAAACTACTTATTCTCTAGTCAGGAAAGAGAGGTACAAACCATTTGTTCTTAAGTGTCTGTCCTTGGTTAGTCAAGATAAGGTCTTGTGATTCTTTAGCTAGCTATAAATTGATCAAATTGTTTGGTCTTGTTTAATTATCTTCTCTTAGTTTCCCCATTGCACTTGTCAAGAAATTATCTGATCTTCTTACTATCATGCCTCAAAATCACACCAAGCATGTTTTCTGACCACCATGTGTTGAAATTGAAAATCAACTGCAAATAAAGTGGGAATGACCACAAATATGTGAAGAATAAACTACATACTACTAAACAATGAATGGGTCAAAGAAGAATTAAGAGATCAAAAGACACATAGAGAGAAATGAGAATGACATTATGACAAATCGAAATTTGGGGGATACAACAAAAGCAACAATAAGAGGAAAGTTAATATCATTGTAGGTCCACACAATAAACAGGAAAAAAATCTCAGATAAATGACCTAACTTTTCATCTGAAAAACTGAATAAAGAAAAAGAATAAACAAAGCCTAAAGTTAATAGAAGGAAGGAAAGAAATAAAAATTAGAAGAATAAGACAACAGAGAACATAATGAAATAACAGTGGTTATTGAAGTGGAAAATGTATTTGAACAAATAATAAAGGAGAACTTCCCCAATCTGGCAAAGGAAATACTTCCAGGAAGTCCAGGAAGCTCAGAGTCCCAAAGAAGCTGGACCCAAAGAGGAACACACCAAGGCACATCATAATTACATTAGCCAAGATTAAAATGAAGAAGAGAATTCTAGAGGCAGCAAGAGATAAGGGGACAGTCACCTACAAAGGAGTTCCCATCAGACTGTCAGCTGATTTCTCAAAAGAGACCTTCCAGGCAAGAAGGGTCTGGAAAGAAGTATTCCAAATCATGAAAGTCAAAGACCTACATCCAAGATTGCTCTATGCAGCAAAGCTTTTATTTAGAATGGAAGGGCAGATAAAGTATTTCTCAGATAAGGTCAAGTTCAAGGAGTTCATCATCACCAAGCCCTTATTATAGGAAATGTTAAAGGGACTTATCTAAGAAAAAGAAGATAAAAAAATATGACAGTAAAAAGACAGCAAATTCACAGCTATTAACAACCACACCTAAAACAAAAGCAAACTAAGCAAACAGCTAGAACAGGAACAGAACCGGAGAAATGGAGATCACATGGAGGGTTAGCAACAGGGGAGTGGGAGGAGGAGAGAGGGGGGAAAGGTACAGAGAATAAGTAGCACAAACGGTGGGTAGAAAGTAGACAGGGGGAGGACAAGAAGAGTGTGGGAAATGCAGAAGCTAAAGAACTTATGACGCATGGACATGAACTAAAGGGGGAGAAAGAGGAATTAAAGGGTGTGAGGGGTGTTGGGTGGAGAGGAATGATGGGGAGAAATGGGACAACTGTAATAGCATAATCAATAAAATATATTTTTGGGAAAAAAAAATGAGAGGGACAATCTAAGACAGGCACAGTGGTGATGGGCCATCAAGGAAGGACTTAGGATTCCTCAGAGAAGGGTCAGAAAGCCCCTCACCCCTTGGCTTTGTCATAGCCTGAGTCCTCAGCCTTTCTGTAAAAGTCTCCTAATCTCTTGGCTGCTTTGCTTTTCCTGCCTGACTGCCTGGGAACTATGCCAGAGGCAGCTGTGACCTTGTACTGGAACAGACTTCACCCCAGGGGCAAATCTGGCCAGAGAAAGAATATACATTGTTTCCTTTGAGACTTGCTCTGCCAGGTTGATATGAAACAGACACTTGAGCTAAAGCCAACCCTGATCAGAGACAATCCCTGTGTTTCTCCAACTATTATCTCTAAGTGATGTCAGTTTTTCATGACTGTAGCTTTTTGGACATTGGTTGATGAGTTTTACATACCTACTATGTATCTATGTGTGAGCTGAACTCAGCAAAAACTCAGGAAAGGAAATGTGCAGGACCTTTCTCCTCTAAAAGACCTGTCACCTTTCCTCCCCAAGCAGATCATGTCCTGGAAGATTTATTCTCATCCACAATGGCCCAGAGTAATTCTGCAGGCAGAACCCCCCACCCCCACCAGAGAACTACTTCTGCTAGGGAATTAAATTAGGAATTAAGAGTGTCTAAAGTTTTAGTTACAGCTTTGAAAAATTGTCCAAGTTCCTTAGACCATCTCTTAGAGACTAGGTGGGAGTTAATTAAGTCACCTATTCTTTTCCCCACTGCCGAAGTGACTCCAAGAGTAACCAAAAGCAGGTGATCATTCACTTCTGAAGAGCTATGTCAATAATGCTGGTCTAAAAGAGTTATATCTGGGAGAAGATGGCTTAAGGTGCAAAGCCCTTTCCACCCAGGTGTGAATGATCGGTAAGTAGTATTGCCACATAGGAAGAAAATCCCCATCTTGGGTTGTAGGCTAGGTTGTAAGGTAGGGTAAAGATGTCAGTTACCTCATTTGATCTAATATGGGCAATTCCTCCATAGCCTCCCTTTGCTGTGCATTTTGTGGATCCTAGTGCTATAGTGGGAAGACACTCATGTCAGGTGGTAGGTTGTTTACTTTCTCCTGATATTTCCCAGAATAGGGTGTTTGAAGAGGATTGCCAAAAGAATGTGTAAAAGTGGTGATTATTGTTTTAAGAAAAAGTCTTTTGCTTATTGTATAGGTGTAGTCATAAAAGAAAGTATTGCTCCAAGTAGGTTGTCAACAACAAAATTGAAAAATTGTGGCAAAATCAGGAGCATTCTTTTTGGTGCTGTGGAACCTTAATTTTCTAGGCTTTGACTAGTCTATGACTGGTCAGGATAGGTTTCTTAGTATCAAAGAAAATTCAGCCATATTTTTTTAAACAGAGGATGAGAGGTAGATCTGTGTCTCTTTAGAATATCAAGGAACACAGGTCCTTCTTAGTACTACCTAGACTGGACCCTAAAAGGTTTCATTCAACTTTACTCATATTGGGAAATGGTGTTCTTGGGGGTCTGGACTCTGGAGAAGGTAGGGGTATTGTTAGGGCTATGTAAGTGGGGTAAGGTAATTTATCTAATTCAGTCATTATCAGTTGATGGAAGAACTTAGCACACTTGTAAGGCTGGTCAAACAAGCCAGGTCACCAAACACTGGCTATTTGTAAAGAAAGGTATGTGGGTTGATGGTCAATACAAATGCAGGTGCTGGAAAGGCCTTGGTGATCTAGGGTTAAATGCAGATCCAGCAAGAATGATTGTAAACAGTGCTATTAAGAAAACCCAAGGCCCCTTTTGCAATGGAGGTAAGGGGTTTCCTGGTGATACCTTGAATCAGGGGAGAACAGGGAAAAGAAAAATATGGCCAAGGCAGGCCATGATGTTTGGAGCTAAATAGGTTGTGAAGAGTTGTTGCTCCAGTCAGTCCAGAACAGGTAGACTTACTTATCCTACAAGAGAAATGGCTAAAATTGCTAGAATTCCCCAGAGTAGGAGAAAGTAAAGAAATATCTGAAACAAAAAATTTATAACTATTACTTATCCTTGATTCTACTGGTTTTGGATTCTGGGCTTTCTTGTCTTAAGGAGAACATTTAAGTCTCCAAGAGCATAGGTGTGCTCATGGATTCCTTCTGGATTCTCCACAACCATGGCTCCTCCTGGTTCCATTGTGGTCACCAAAGTCTGTTGCTAAACAAAGTAGGTTCTTCTGAGGTATCACAGGAAAGAATTCAGGGACATGTCCATTGTAAAAGTTTAAGTTACAGTAACAAGGTTTATTCAAGCAAGAAGCTTTTGATGACAGAGAGAAAGTGCAAACAGGAGAGAGATGGTGGCCGTGATCATAGGATTTTTATTCTTCATTTTGTTTATGTGATGTATCATGTTAATTGATGTGCAGATATTGTACCAACCTTGCATTACAGAGATAAATGCCATTTAGTCCAGCAGTATGATCTTTTTTAATGTATTGCTGGATTAAGTTTGCTAATATGTTGATTAGGATTTTTCCATCTATGTTCAACAGTGATATTGGCCTACAATTTTATTTCTTTGTAGTGTCTTTATCTGCTTTTGGAATTAGGATAATGGTAGCTTTGTAAAATGAGCTTAGAAGTCTTCCCTCCTGACTTTTTTTCGAAATAAGTTGAGAAGGATAGTCATTGCTTGGTAAAAATCACCTATGAAGACATCTGGTCCAGGAATTTTGTTTGTTGGAAGTTTTTTGATTACTGGTTCAGTTTCGTTAGCCATAATCTGTCTGTTAAGATTTTCTATTTCTTCTTGATTCAGTTTTTGGAGAGTGTACATATATAGGAATTTATCCATTTTTTTCCCAGACTGTCCAATTTTTTGGCACATAGTTGTTTGTAATATTTTTAAAATAATCCTTTGTATTTCTGTGGTGTTAGTTTTTACTTATCTTTCATTTCTGATTTTATTTATGTGTTCTCTCTCTTTTTTTATTGGTGAGTCTGGTTAAAGTTTCATCAATCTTGTTTATCTCTTTAAAGAACCAGCTCTTGTTTTCATTCATCTTTTGTACTGTTTTTTAAGACTCTATTTTGTTTATTCTTGCTCTGATTCTTATTATCTTCTTTTTTACTCACTTTGGGCTTTGTTTGTTGTTTTTTCTACTTTTAGGAAGTATAAGATTAAACTATTTAACATTTTTCTCGTTTCTTGACATAGGCTTCTAATGCTGTGAATTACCCTCTTAGGACTGCTTTTGCTGTTTGCCATAGATTTTGGGTTGTGGTATTCCTCTTTTCATTTGTCTCAGGTATGATTTGATTTCTTCCTTGATCTTATTGTTAACACATTCATTTTTTAGTAACATGTTATTTAGCCTCCATGTGTTTGTGTGTTCTTTAGTATTTTTCTTGTGATTGATTTCTAATTTCATACCATTATAATCAGAGAAGATGTTTGATATAAGACTTCAATCTTCTGAAATTTATTTAGACTTGTTTTGTGTACTAATATGTAGTCTATCTAAGAAAATGTTCTCTGTACATTTTAAAGGAATATATACTCTGCTGCTTAGAGGGTGAAATGCTCTGAAGTTATCTGAAGATTAAATTTATCTAATCTAGAGTATCATTTAAGCCTGCTGTTTTCATGTTGATTTTTTGTTTGGAACATCTATCCACTGATGTCAATAGGATATTAAAATATCCTATTATGACTATATTGCTGTCTATCTCTCCCTTTATGTTCATCAAGATTTCCTTATATATTTATGTGCTCCAATATTTGGTGCATAAATCTTTACAAGGGTTAAATCCTTTTGTTAGATCGATCCCATTATCATTATGTAGTGTCCTTCTTTGCCACTTATTATATTGCCTTTGTTTTCAAGTCTATTTTGTTTGACCTAAATACTACTATCCCAGCTTTTTTTTTTTTCATTTCCATTTGTGTGAAATATCTTTTTCCATCCTGTTGGTTTTAGTCTATGTGTGTCTTTTTTTCTGAGGTGAGTCCATTGTAGACAGTATATATATGGGTCTTGTTTTCTTATCCATCCGGCTACTCTATGTCTTTTTATTAGAGCATTTAAGCCATTTACTTTTAAAGCAATTGTTGACAGGTAAGTATTGGTTGCCATTTTATTCTTTATAAGTATGTCCCTCTTTTCTTTTTTCATCTTAAACAAGAATCTTTACTGTTTCTTGTAATACTGGTTTGGTGATAATGAACCCCATTAGCTTTTATTTTGTTTGGAAAACTATTTATCCTACAATTTTAAAAAGTATCCTTGCTAGGTAAAGTAGCCTTGGTTGTAGGTCTTTGCTTTTCATCACTTTGAATATTTCATGCCAATTTCTTCTGGCCTGAGAGCGGCTGTTAGTCTTATGATAGTTGTCTTGCTTCTCTTAAGATTCTCTCTATCTTTAACCTTTACCATTTTAATTACAAGGTGTCTTAGTGTGGGACTCTCTGCACTTTGTGGGCTCATGCGTCTTTTTACTTCTCCAAGTTAGGGAAGTTTTCAGTTATTATTTATTCAAATAGGGTCTCAATCCCTCAGTCTTCTCTTCTCCTTCTGGTACCCCTATGATGCACCTATTGTTACACTTCACATTGTGCCAGAAGTCTCTCAAACTATACTCATATTTTAAAAGTTTTTCCTTCTTGCTGCTCTGATTGTAAGTTTTCTCTGAAATTGTCTTCCAAATCACTCACTCATCTAAGGTACTTTTTATTCCTTTTAGTGTATACTTCATTTCAGATGTTGTATTCTCATGTTTGACTGGTTATATTTATGGTTTTTATATCTTTTTTATACTTGTCATTACTGTGTTGAAGTTCTCACTAAGTTCTTTGAACATCCTTATAACCATTGTTTGGAAATCTATATCTCGTAGGGATTGCTTGCCTCTGTTTCATTTAGTTCTTTTTCTGGAGATTTCTCCTTGTGTTTCATTTGGGGCATGTCTCTTTGTCTCCACATTTTGGCTGCCTCTCTGTGTTTGTTTCTGTGTACTAGGAAGATGTACTATGCCTCCCAGTCTTGTCGTGTGGCCTTAGATAGTAGGTGTCCTGTTGGTCCCAGTGACGCAGTCTCCTTGATCACATGAGCTGGGTTTTCCAGAAATACCCTTTGTGTGGATTATGTGAATCCTGTTGTAATTGAGTCTTGATTGATGCTGGTCTGTCTGTGTGTAGGGTTGCCCCTCAGGTTGCTTGACTGTGAGGATCAACCCTGACCTTAATGGATGAGCTGCTGTGCTAGTGCTGACCACACGAAGTGGAAGTTGCCTCACCAGTTTCTGGTGCCTGCCAAGATCTCCATTTGAATATGGCACTTGTGCAGCTCTGACATTGTTTGAATTTCACCTCTGTGAGTGTTGTTTCTGGGCCCTCTTCTAAGGGACTCTGGTGGAGGAAAATAGCAGATGCTGCCTATGACTGCCCTTGAGCAACCTGTTCAGAGCTACAGAGCAATCCACAGTTTGTTGCTGCCTCTGCTGAACCTAGAGTTATATGGAAAAGACTATGCTGTACATCAAGCCAAGCGTCCACCAGCACCAAGCCCAGGGGCATGTTGACAACAGGTCCAGTGCACACCAAGATCCATGTCCACCTTCCTCTCCTGCCAGGTGCCTATTAGGCTTGATCACTGAAAGAGCCTCTGGTGGTATCAAATTGCAAGATGTAGGTTCTCAGTAACTCACTAGGTAGGGGCAAGTGGTTCTGAGATTGATACAACTTCAAACTTAGTGCCAGTGCTGGGTCTGAGGCTACTCAGCAAAAGTCCCAGGGTACACCAAGGCTTGCTGTCACTTGCCAGGTACCCACAGAACTTTCTGGTGGAGCTGTGTCTCAGGAAGTTGTCAGTAGACCAGATGCATTTAATGGACATTTTAAGAGCATTTCACCCCAAAACAGCAGAATATACATTCTTTTCAGTTGCACATGAAACATTTTCCTGGATAAACCATATGTTAGATGTTCACTTGTCTCAGTTCTTTATGCTCCTTCTTCTCCTCCAAGTTGTTGGCTACCTACATGTTTTCCTCTTCCTCCTCCTCCAGCTTGATCTTGATGGCACCCATGTGGCAAGTCCACTGCAGAAGTGGGGCTGATGAGAGAGGTCAAGGAGTGCACCATGCTGCTGCTGGGGAGAGCCATATGGTTGTACATGAGGCTGCCACTTCCCATCGGTCGTCCTATGAATGGCTGCGTCCAAGCCAGGTGGTGTGCTGCCAACCCAGTGGCATGATGGGGCCAGAAAAATCCAAGGTCAATGTCCACTGGCCAGGCAGTATTGAGTACACTTTGCAGTGGGCACCTCAGGTGTGGCTGCAAAGCCCATGGATGGCCTCCTCTAGGTGATCTTTCATCTCATTCTGAAGGCTGTGGAGATCCCTGTCATAGCTCAGCAATAAGGCACCAAGGAACCCTGCTTGGTATCACTGTGATGTCTCTGCCAGGTCTTGGGGGGAACACACAGGGATCAAGAGGTTGGACCAGAAGTTACTGCTTTAGTGATATGGGGCCAGTGCCTTTTGAGGGCTGTCCTTTGTGCTGCTGGTCGTGGTCCCTCAGGAGCCCATAAGGCTGTCAACTCCTCCTCCTCAAATGGGGCATGTAGCTGACAGTGCTTCCATAGGTGGCTGTTGGGACTGAGAAAGTAGACAGTGCCAAGAGCCAGAAGTTCACCTCTGGGCTGTGCTGATGGTGGCACATGTGCTCATGCTGGTGCAGACTCAAACCTGGCCACTGACCACTGCCACTGCCCATGGAGCTGCTGCCACCTAGTGAGAGGACTGGGGGAACTATCCCTTACCCGGTGTGGACTGAAAGATATCCTGGCCTGGGGAGCTCCAGAAATTGTCCAAATGGTACAGGTTGCCATCTGCCATGTAGAAGGGGTTCAACTAGGCGCTGCTTGGGGTCTTGGTAAATGGGTAGGAGTTGGTGTCCCTGCCATAGTTATCACATGAGCTGGGTGGGTATACTGAGGATGGGAATCCTGGCAGCACCTGCTGGACTTTCTTGTATTGTAGCCTAAGCTGCTATCCAGTGCTCTTGGTACATGACTCGGGTAGGAGAGGTAATACTGGTACACATCCCTGATTACTTAGTGGTGCCAGTGGTCCAGGGCTGCTGAGAGCAAGCTTTCTGGGAAAGAAACCAGCCTGAATCAAGGTGGCAACACCTGTGTCTTTCCCAAAGGCAGTGTATGTGCTCCACTCACCCCTGCCTCTGAGCCCTGGACCCAGGATTGTGGAGGAAGAAAGACTGTTTTGGAACTCAACTGAAGTGAGCACTTTTGCTGTAGGTATGGTTTGGGTTGAAGGAGAAGCTGTTCTGGTTTGGGGTTTTCCAGGAGCTCAAGCTAGGCCAGTCCTCCAGAACTGAGCCTCCAAACTGGGCACTGGCCAGGGAGGTGGGCTGGCCCTTCCCATTGACCACCTGCAGAGGGAACATCATGCTGAAATGCAGAAGACTGCTGACCCCCTTTTCCATGCCCTTTGGTGCCATCCACTATGGCTGGTTCATTCTCCACTGCAACAGCAGGTGAATGGTCCAAGGTCGGTACCTCAGACTTAGAGATGACCCTGTTTGGCACTGCCCTGCTATAACTGGACAAAAACAAGGGTTTGGCTTCCTGTCATCATAAAAAAAAACAAAAACAAAAACAAAAAAACAAAACAAAACAAAAAACAACTCATGAGGCAGATGCTGGTGCAAAAGGAAAAATGTTTCCTCCAGGTGCTGCATGATCTGGGAGAAGGGCAGAATCATGTCTCAAAGCCTATCTCCTCAGCATGACTAGGACAAAAGCTAGTGTCCAGAGTTCCTGCTCCAATTTATAGTCCTTTTGAGCCTGCAGGCAGCTGCTAAGAAGTCATAGTCCCCATCCAGGTAGCTTAGCTTGTTCCCAGCTGCTGTTTATTTCCAGCTCCCCCCTGGACCCTCCGTGTAGAGCCCACACACCCATAGGCCATGCAGCTGCTAGGCCACAAGGTTGTGTGATCCCAGGAGAGAGCATGCAAATACACATGTGAGTACATCACCCGGTCAGATAGAGAGTGAAAGACTCCCTCCTAGATGCTGCTAAATCCATTTGGCCTATGGAGAGAATAGGCATGTGCACCTTAGCTGTGTGCATACACTGAGTTCAGGTCACAAACTAGAGTAAATCTCTTTGTTCCCCTGGGATTATAGTAGCTTGGGTGTAGGATTGGCCAGGTGTTTTTTCAAAATGACCAATCAACTTCCCAAACTTTTGTGTGCTTCAGGTGGTTCCACCTCCCAAACAATCCCTTCTTTTCCCAGACTAGGTTGATAGCCTCTTTGGTCCAGCACCTCTCCCTCTGCCATTTCGACTTCCATGGCACGTGTGCCTGCCTTTCCCTGGTCTTACCCTCAATCTGGTACTGGAAGGGGCAGAAGGAATTTTCTATTATCCAATTATCTTACTAGTTCTTCATGCTCAGGCCCTATCCATTGATATCTCTAGCTTTCCATGTGCTCAGTGTGAGAACCTCCCCCTCCTGCCATCCTGGTCAATGGGGGAAACTCCCTAGCTCTCCAGATATAATTGTAACACTGCTGCAGTGGGTGAACCACCCCCAGACAAAAGAGCACCTGCTGGCCCCGAGGGTCATAGATGGGAAACTGGAATGTGGCGAGGGCCCCCCCCGCCCCGCCACCCCTCCGCTTGCCCTTTCTGCAGACTGGGACATGGCTGGGATGCTGACAGAGGCAGAGTGCATAGAGCCCAGTATGCCCACTGCCAGTTCAGGTGGGTTTGGCCTGCCACTGCTGCCTTATCTTCCTGCAGCAGGAGACATGTTCAGCCCCTATTTTAGGAAAGTTTTAAAAATATGGCTCGCAATTTGTCCTTAGTTCAGAGATCATAAGAAACTCAGGATTTATTAGGATGGTCAGGTGACAACTTTAAAGGGACAGGTTCTGATAGGTTCAAAGAAAGAGAAAGTGGGTAGAGATGTGGGGAAAAGGGAAGTTTGGTGAGGTAATTAGAATGAATATTGGAGACTATAAAGGAGGGGGGCTGGTGCAGAAAGGAAAGAGAAAGGTGGCTTCATGGGAGGAGTTTGAGACAAAGAAGCCTGAAGAGGGGACCACGTGGCTCCAGAATCCATTTTGTTTGTCTGTAGTTGTTTGCCTCAGTTAATTTAGACATTGTATTTTGTAGAGAGGCAATTATGGACTTCTGATCCTGTTTGGAAGCCTCAAAATGTGAATCAAAATAGGAATTTTACTGTTTTGACAATTATTGGTTGTCCAATTCAGTCTTGAGACAAGTAATTTTGGGAAGTTTGAAAGTTCCCCATTATGGCTCTTTCTATTTTAGACTGCTTTTGGTTAAAATAGGTCCATTAAGTTTGAAATGCACATGAAGGAGACATAAACTGACCTGGGTCACTGAAGGGTGTTGCCCTTAAAACATTTAGATAACTGAGATCCCATTTCTCTGATGGGATCTTTTTCTCTAGGGCAAAAGATAGCACACTTCCTATATATAGGAAGAACCTAATCCCAAAGGAGTCAGGACAAAGGTTGGCACAACTCCGATAGGGATACTCCAGTTCTGAGAGGAATTGGAACAAAGGCTAGTATGTACAGTTCCTATAGGAACAGATCAATTTCAAAAGAAATAAGGCCAAAGGCCATAGAAGTACTCTCTGAAAAAACAAGGACTCCAAACAGATCCTGTATAAAGTCTGCAGATTTCAAAATGCAAAGAGCCGAGTTTACTGTCAAAGTCCAGGGCTAGTGAGCAAGCAATGTACTGAATGGGCTCTGGGTATCAACACCTGTTGGCTCACCAGCCTTGGAGTTGGTGGTCTTCTCTGGATCCCACTTCAGATCACCACATTATGTTGACTTTAAAAATAAGTTATATTATGACCAAAACTGAGTTTATTAAGGAATAGCAAAGAATTGCAATCTGTGACCTGCAAGCTATAGCAAAATCATAGGCAAGTTGAGAGAACAAAGGGATTGATGTTTTTTTACAGAGAAAAGAGGAAGTTGAGAGGAGCTTTCATAAACAAAAACTCCATTGGAGGAAACTGGGAGTTCAAAGTGTAGTGGCATTTCATTGACTAGATTCTGATAGTCTCTCATTGACTACCCCTGTTGCCAGGGAAGAATAAAACCTTTCTTCTTCCTGTAGGGGTTGGTAAGTGTTGGAAGGCTTGCCTCTTCCTCTTTTAGTTAACCATGAGTGGTAGGGTGTGAGAGCTTCCTCTGCAGGTCCTCTTGACTCCAATTTTAGTTGAGGTTTCACATATTAAATTTCAGTTATATAAAAATAATTTGATAAGCAAATAATTTACCTATGGATGTTGAAATGTGACCTGCATTTTAATTATTTTTATTGTAGCTAAATGGAAGTTTGTGAAAGGAGAGGCTGCTTCACCTTGTCTTTTTGTTTAGTTAAGTCTTCAGCATTTACCACAATGGTTAGCACACGGTTGGTTCTCAGTGAATATTTAATGGACGAAAAAATATTTAATAAATGACAGTGTTATTTCTTTCTAGTTGCACAGAAGAAACATGCACAGAATGTCTTAAATTTGTTACTCTTTTTATGATTACCTGTGTTAACTTTACTTCTAGGAAAGGGCAATGGTGTGCCAAGGGATATAAACCAGCATTCTTTACACTAGGATTAAGTTCTTCGCCCTCCAAAGGAATTTTGATGTGGGGTTAGAAATACTCACTGATACTTATAATTCTTTGTGTTTTCTTCAAGGTTTACTTTATTAAATTTCTGTATCTAATGAATAAAATAGTGATAACCAATTTTCCTTGAACATTTAAACTTGATTACTAGTTGTCATTCATATTAATTTTTAAAGCTAAAGTTCAATAAAAACTTTAATAAGTGTGATACTGTGATTTATAAAAAATATGTATTTAGTCTTTATTTCCTTTACTGGCATAAACACCCTAAAACCTTTGGAATTTACTAAGTATAAAGAGCTACAATGTGTTTTTTGTTATGAGGGGCTGGTTCCTAGCAGACCCAACCACACGATTAATATTTCCATGTCTCTGCTTCTATTTTGCTCACTTAATTGTTTTGTTGATTAGGTTACACTTACAGGTGAGATCATATGGTATTTGTCTTTTACCATCTGGCTTATTTCACTTAGCATAATACTCCCAGTTCAATCGAAGCTGTCGCAAAGGGTAGGAGTTTCTCCTTTCTTTCTGCTGAATAATATTCCATCATGTAAATGTAGCATAGTTTTTTTTGTCCACTCATTTACTGATGGGCACTTAAGCTCTTTCAAGCTATTGTAAATAACACTGCTATGAACATAGGCTTGCATAGATTCTTTTGCATTGGTGTTTCAGGATACTTAGGGTATAATCCTAGCAGTGGAATTGCTGGATCAAAAGGCAGTCCCTTTATAGTTTTTTGAGGAAATTCTATTATGATTTCCAAAATGGCTGCACCAGTCTGCATTCCCACCAACACTCTACTAACATTCTCTTTTCTGCAAAACTTCACCAGCACTTATTGTTTGTTCATTTTTAACTATATTTTATTGATTATGCTATGACAGTTTTCCAAAATTTCCCCCCTTTTTCCCACCTCCACCCTGCACCCCCAATGCTCCAGCTTTCCCCCTACCTTAGTTTATGTCCATGGGTTATACATAAAAGTTATTTGAGTTCTCTGTTTCCTATACCATTTTTGACCTCTCCCCATCTATTTAATGTCTACCAATTATGCTTCTTCTTCCCTATACATTTTAACCCTTATTCCTCCCTTCCCGCTCCCCATTGAAAAGCCTCCATGTGATGTCCATTTGTCTAACTCTGTTCCTGTTCTATTGTTGGCTTAGTTTTGTTTTTGTTGTTTTTCTTTCTTTTTTTTTTTTTCCGATTCATTTGTTGATAGTGTGAGTGTGTTATCATTTTACTGTTCATATTTTTTATCTTCCTTTTCTTAGGTAAGTCCCTTTAACATTTCATAGAATAAGGGCTTGGTGATGATGAACTCCTTTAACTTGACCTTATCTGGGAAGCACTTTATCTACTCTTCCATTCTAAATGACAGCTTTGCTGGATAGAGTATTCTTGGATGTAGGTCTTTGACTTTCATGACTTGGAATACTTCTTTCCAGTCCCTTCTTGCCTGTAAGGTTTCTTTTGAGAAATCAGCTGATAGCCTTATGAGCACTCTTTTCTACACAACTCTCTCCTTTTGTCTTGCTGCTTTTAAGATTCGATCCTTATCTTTAATTTTGGGTAACTTAATGATGATGTGCCTTGGTGTGTTCCTCTTTGGATCCAACTTCTTTGGGACTCTCTGGGCTTCCTGGACTTCCTGGAAGTCTATATCCTTTGCCACATTGGGGAAGTTTTCCTTCATTATTTGTTCAAATAAGTTTTCAGTTTCTTGCTGTTGTTTTTCTCCTTCTGGCACCCCTATAATTCGGATATTGGACCATTTCAGGTTGTCCTAGAGGTTTGAAAGACTCTCTTCACTTTTTTGAATTCTTGTTTTTTCATTTTATTCTGGTTGGATGTTTATTTCTTCCTTTTGTTCCGAATCATTGATTTGAGTCCTGGTTTCCTTCCTGTCACTGTTGGTCCCCTGAATATTTTGCTTTATTCCATTTTGGGTATCTTTCATTTGTTCTTTCATTTTTCGACCAGGCTCAGTCAGTTCTGTGAGCATTTTGATTACCAGGGCTTTACATTCTCCATCAGATAGGTGGGCTACCTCCTCATCTCTTAGCTCTCTTTCTGGAGTTTTGCTCTGTTCTTTCATTTTGGCCCTCTTTCTTTGTTCGAGTCCCCTGTTAAGTTGTAAGTTGTAAGGGGGCTGGGCCTTACACATTCACCCGGGCAGGGCAATCCTACTTGCTTTCCTGCCGCACTGCTTGTGGGGGAGGGGCCAGAGAAGGAACAACGCAGTTCATCTGCTTGTCTCTTGCACACTTTTAAATAAACCATTGTGTGAGACTGGGAGTTTCTCCCACCGTGACAACTGCCATAGACCACGGCCCACTCTGAGTCTCAGTTTCCCCTTATGTCAGCCCCACCCATGCAGCCACCACCTTGCCACAGCCAGTTCTGCCCGCATGGTCACTGCCTTGCTGCAGTTTCTCAGCAAGCCCGGCCCTTGCGTGTCCGCCGCCTTGCTGTGGTTTCTCTCTGACCACTGCCTTACCAGTCTGGTTGTTCTCTTTGACAGTTTCTTTAATTCGTGGTTGGCGGAGTTCCATGCAATATGATTTTCTGGGACTTCTGGTTGGTTATTGATTTTAGATTGGTTGTTATCCTCCTCTTGGCTGTGCAAGGAAGCAAATGAAGAGTTTCTACCTACACCTCTGTCTTGGCCGACCACTCTGTTGATTTGTTTATGATGGCCATTCTGACTGGTGTTAAGTGATATTTCATTGTGGTTTTATTTTTTTAATTTTTTAATTTTAATTGTTGTTCAAGTACAGTTTTATGCCTTTTACCCCATCCTAGCCTGCACCCCCAGCCCTCCCCACCTCCCTCCTGTTTCCACCCCCCCTTGTATTTGTCCATGTGTCCTTTATACTTGTTCCTGCAAACCCTTCCCTTTTCCCCTGAAATTTCCTCCCCTCGCCCGTCTGGTCACTATCAGCCTATTCTCTATTTCAGTGTCTTTGTTTTTTTTTGGCTCGTTTGTTTGTTTTGTTGATTAGGTTCCTGTTAAAGGTGAGATCATATGGTATTTGTCTTTCACTGCCTGGCTTATTTCGCTTAGTATAATGCTTTCCAGTTCTATCCATGCTGTCCCAAAAGGTAGAAGCTCCTTCTTTCTTTCTGCTGCATAGAATTCCATTGAGTAAATGTGCCATAGTTTTTTGATCCATTCATTTGCTGATGGGCACCTAGGTTGCTTCCGGCACTTGGTTATTGTAAATTGTGTTGCTATGAACATTGGAGTGCATAGGTTCTTTTGGATTGGTGTTTCAGGGTTCTTAGGATATAATCCTAGCAGTGGAATTGCCGGTCAAAAGGCAGATCCACTTTTAGTTTTCTGAGGAAATTCCATACTGTTTTCCATAGTGGTTGCATCAATCTGCAATCCTACCAACAGTGCACTAGGGTTCCCTTTTCTCCACAGCCTCTCCAACATTGTTGTTTGTTGCTTTGTTTATGATGGCCCTTTTGACTGATGTGAAGCGGTATCTCATTGTGGTTTTAATTTGCATCTCTCTGATAGCTAGTGATGTTGAGCATCCTTTCATATTTCTATGGGCCCTCTGTATGTCCTCCTTGGAGAAGTGTCTGTTCAGGTCCTTTGCCCACTTTTTAATGGGACTGTTGGTCTTCCTGGTGTGGAGTTGTGTGAGTTCTTTATATATTCTGGAAGTCAAACCCTTCTTTGAGGTATCATTGGCAAATATATTTTTCCATACAGTTGGTTCCCTTTTCATTTTTCTGCTGTTTCCTTTAGCCATGCAGAAACTTTTTATTTTCATGAATTCCCTTTTGCTTATTCTTTCTTTTAAGTCCTTTGCTCTAGGGGATATATCAGTGAAAATATTACTGTGTGGAATATCTGAGATATTCTTCTGTAGGTTCTCTTGTAGGACTTTTATGCTGCTGTGACTTATTTTTAAGTCTTTTATCCACCTTGAATTTATTTTTGTGTACAGTATAAGTTGGTGCTCGAGTTTCATTTTTTTGCATGTAGCTGTTCACGTCTCCCAAAACTATTTGTTGAAGAGGCAATTTTTACTCCATTTTATGTTTCTGTCCCCTTTGTCAAGTATTAATTGACCATAGAAACTTGGGTTTATTTCTGGGCTCTGTATTTTGTTCCATTGATCTATGTGTCTGTTCTTATGCCAGTACCAGACTGTTTTGATAACCATGGCCTTGTAATATAGTTTTATATCAGGCATGATAATCCCACCTACTTTATTTTCATTCTCAAAATTGCCACAGCTATGTGGGGTCATTTGTGGTTTTATATAAATGTTTGAAGGGTTTGTTCTATATCTGTGAAATGTGTCATTGGTATTTTAATAGGGATTGAATTGAATGTATACATTGCTTTGAGTAGTATGGACATTTTGATGTTGCACATTCTTCCAATCCATGAACATGGTACGTGCTTCCATTTATTTCTGTCTTCCTTAATTTCTCTCTTCAGTGTTGTGCAGTTTTCTGAGTACAAGTCTTTTCCATCCTTGGTTAGGTTTATTCCTAGATATTTTATTTTTCTCATTGCTATAGCAAATGGGATTTTTTTTTCCTGATTTCTGTTCCTGATATTTCATTGTTGGTGTACAAAAATGCCTTTGATTTCTGAATATTGACTTTGTATCCTGCTGTTTTACCAAATTACTTAATAGTTGAGTAGATTTTTGTGGAGTGTATAGGATTTTCTATGTACACTATCATGTCATCTGCAAACAATGACAGTTTTAC
Organism: Glossophaga mutica; assembly: GCA_039655065.1. Taxonomy (NCBI): domain Eukaryota; kingdom Metazoa; phylum Chordata; class Mammalia; order Chiroptera; family Phyllostomidae; genus Glossophaga; species Glossophaga mutica. The sequence continues at coordinate 32,822,884 of CM077315.1, forward strand.
TTCTTGCTTTCCAGTTTGGATGCCTTTCATTTATTTTTCTTGTCTGATTGTTGTGGGTAGGACTTGCAATACTATGTGGAATAGAAGTGGTGAAAGCAGACATCCTTGTCTTGTTCATGATCTTAGTGGGAAAGTTTTTAGTTTTTGCCCATTGAGTATGATGTTGGCTGTAGGCCTCTAGTTTATGGCCTTTATTAAGTTGATGAATGCTTCCTCTACTCACATTTTGCTGAGTGTTTAAATAAATGGGTAATATACCTTTTCAAATGCTTTTCCCACATCTATTGATATGATTGTGTGATTTTTTCTTTCCTTTGTTTATGTGATGTATTATGTTTATTGATTTGCAAATATTGTACCATCCTTGCATCCCTTGGATGAGTCCCACTTGATCATCGTGTATAATCATTTTAACATATTGCTGGATGCAGTTTGCCAATATTTTGTTGAGGATTTTAGCATCTATGTTCATCAGTGATATCGGCCTGTAATTTTCTTTTTTTTGTTGTGACTTTATCTGTTTTTGGGATTAGGATGATGCTGGCTTCATAAAAAGAGTTTGTGAGTTGCTCACTTCCCCGGATTTTTTGAAATAGTCTGTGAGTGATAGGAATGAGCTCTTCCTTAAATGTTTTGTAAAATTCCCCTGTGAAACCTTCCAGTTCAGGGCTTTTGTGTGCCAGGAGTTTGTGAGTACTACTTTGATTTCATCAGCTGTTATTGGTCTGCTTAGGATTTTTCGTTCTTCTTCATTCCATTTTGGAAAATTATATTTTTCTAGAAATTTGTCCATTTCACCAGGGTTTTCAAATTTTTTGGCATACATTTCTTCATAATAATTTCTTAGAATTCTTAGTGTTTCTGTGGTATCAGTTGTCATCTCTCGTCTTTCATGTTTGACCGTGTTTATTTGGGTCTTGTCTCTTTTTTTCTTGATGAGTCTGCTTAAAGACTTGTTAATTTTGTTTGTCCTTTCAAGGAACCACCTCCTGGATTTATTGATCCTTAGACTTGTTCCTTTAGTCTCTATGTAGTTTAATTCTGCTCTGATCTTGGTCATTTCCTTCCTTCTACTTGCTCTAAGCTATCTTTGTTATGTTTCCTCCAGTTCTTGTAGGTGTAGGGTTGGCTGGTTTATTTGAAATGTTTCTATCTTTTTTAGGTAGTACTGTATCACTATGAAATTCCCTCTCATGACTGCCTTTGCTGTGTCCCATAAATTTGGATCTCTGTGAGTTCATTTTCATTCGTTTCCAGAAACTTTTTTTATTTCTTCTGTGATCTTATTCTTGACCCATTCATTGTTTAATAGCATGCTATTCAATCTCCATGATTTTGAGTGTTTTGGAGTTTTTTCCTTGACATTGGTTTCTAGTTTCAGTTCTATGTGGTCAGAGAAAATGCTTGATATAATTTCAATTTTCTTGAATTTGTTGGGGCTTGTTTTGTGTCCTATCATGTGGTCTGTATTTGAAAATGTTCCATGTGCATTTGAAAAGAATGTGTATTTTGCTTCTTTGGGGTGAAAGGTTCTATATATATCAGTTAAGTCCATTGGATCTAGGACATTGTTCAATGCTGCAATATCTTTGTTGATATTTTGTTTGGATGATCTATTCATTACTGACCTTTGGTTTTAAAATCCCCTATTATAACTGTGTTGCTGTCTATATCTTTCTTGAAGTCCTTCAAAATTGCCTTATGTATTTGGGTGCTCCTTTGTTGGGTGCATATATGTTTATAATGTTTATCTCTTCCTTGAATATTATGACCTGTCCTTCTGGATCTCTTTTTATGGCCTTTGTTTTGAAGTCTATTTTGTGAGATACAAGTACTGCTACCCTGGCTTTTTTTTTTTAACTGTCCATTTGCATGAAATGTTTTTTTTCAGCCCTTCACTTTCAGTCTGTGTAGGTCTTTTGTTCTGAGATGGGACTCATGTAGGCAGCATATACATGGATCATGTTTTCTTATCCATTCAGCTACTCTATGTCTTTTGATTGGAGCATTTAATCCATTCACATTTATGCTTATTATTGATAGGTACTTATTTATTGCCATTTTACTCCTTTTGTACCTTTGTTCCTTTCTCTCTCACAGTTTTTCTTCCTTTTCTTAAAGCAGATCCTTTAGCATATCTTGCAGTTCTGGTTTAGTGGAGGTGTATTCTTTTAGGCTTCTTTTGTCCAGGAAGCTCTTTATTTGGCCTTCCATTTTGATTGGGAGCCTTGCAGGATAGAGTAGTCTTGTTTGCAGGCCTTTGTTTCTCATTACTTGGAATATTTCTTACCATTCCCTTCTGGCTTGTAATGTTTCTGTTGAGAAGTCAGGTATTAGCCTTATCCAGGCTCCCTTGTATGTTACTTCCTGTTTCTCCAGTGCTGCCTTTAAGATTCTCATTTTTGTCTTAAAATTTGCCCTTTTAATTATGATGTGTCTTGCAGTGGGGCTTTTGGGTTCCTCTTTATTGGGACCTTCTCTCCTTCCTGGACTTATGTGGCTTCTTCTCTCATGAAATTAGGGAAGTTTTCCATCATTACTTTTTCCAACAGGTTTTCTCTCCATTATTCTTCTTCTCCTCCTTCTGGTATCCCTATTATATGGACATTATTCTGTTTCATGTTATCCTATACTTCCTTTAACCCCTCTCCATTCTTTTTCTGTCCTTTTTCTTTTTCTTGCTCTTTTTGGGAGGTTTTTTCTACTTTGTCCTCCAGCTCACTGATTCAATCCTCTGCTTCATCGAGCCTGCTTTTGATTCTTTCTGCTCTGTTCTCTAATTCAGAAATTGTATTCTTCATTTCTTCTTGGCCCTTGTTGATTGTTTCTATGTCCTTTTTTTCTGATATAGTTTGCAGTAAATTCCTCGTAATTTCTCTGTAGTTTTTAGTAGTTTGCATTGAGTTTATTGAGCTTCCTTATAACCATTGTTTTGAACTCAGTATCTGATAGTTGACTTGCCTCTATTTCATTTAGCATTCTTTCTGAGGATTCCTCCTTTGCTTTAGATTGTGGATTGCTTCTTTGTCTTCCCATTGTCTCTGGGACACATTTTGTTTGTTTCTGTTTCTTAAATTGACCTGATTTGATCTTCTGACTGTGGCGTGAACTGTGGTGGGAGGGCTGTGAGATACAGTGGTGAAGTCTGCTTGATCACCTGAACTTCATGTTCTTGGGATGTCCTTTATGCATTTTATGCTGGCTTTCTGGATTTAATTGGGTTTTGATTGCTGTTGGGTCATTCTTTCATGGGTCCTTCCTCTCCACTGGTTGACTGAGGGTCACTTTGCCTACCACATCATGTGTTCTCTTGTGCAGGCAGTGCCTGAACAAAACCACAGTTCCCAAGAAACAAACCCACATCTACAAATATAACTCCTCCCTACAATCCCACTATCAATAGCTAATGAACCAGTATTAATAAGGGTGTAATGAGATTAAGACTATTAAAAGAAAAGAGAGTGGATATGAGATGACCTACTGAAAGTGGAATGATTTTGAGGGGGTAGACAGGAGCACTGATAAGAGCTGGGAGTTGGAGCAATGGAAGGAGAGAAGGTAAAGTTTACCTCATGAATAATAAAGGGAATGAAGAGTGTGGAATGGAGTGTGAGAAGGAAGCATATAATATTAGGTTTAAACAGAAATTAAAAGAGTATAAAATAAAATAAAGCGAGAGAGAGAAAGAAAAAGGAAGAAAATTATTAAATAATTAATAAAAATAGAGGAGCCAAATTGAAGAGAAAGATCCATCAGAGTGCTATCAACAACAAACGAGCTTAAATTAATATAGATGGTATGGATTAAGAGGGAAAAAAGAAACAAAGAAAAGTCTAAGAGATGTTTAGAGGAATGGGAAGTGATTTTATAATGATAGAGGGAGAGGGAATATGAAGAGTGAGGGACAAAAACTAGACTAAGTGAAGAAAAAATAAAATTTGGGATGTAAAGGAATAGAAAAAAGGAGAATAAAGAAAAATAAAAAGGCAGGATGAAAGAGAAATAGAAGAAAAACAAAGAAGAAAAAAGAGAAAAACAGGCCTAGAAGGCATAATTAAAATTTGAGTTAAAAAAAAAAAGAGTAGGAAAGAGATCCAGTAAAATTTGTTATTTGAAATACAGAATTAATGAATCTCTAAAGATCTCATTGAAAAAATAATTCAACAACAACTACACTACCCACAACCAACTAGCAAAGTTTGTTACAGGTATAGAGAGAACACAGGTATTTGAATAGTTGGGCAAAAGAATGTGAAATGACTCTTGACAAGAGAATTCATTTTGTGTGTCTGGACAGGGGAGAAATAGTAAGAATGTGGAATGGAAACGAGTTGTAGCTAGAGTGAATATCAAATTTGAAATGAGAATATTGCAAGGAAAGAGGAAGGTAAGATGGACTTAGAAAGGGGGCACAATATGTGAATTGAAATACATTATAGTTTATACTATTATATACATCTACTGACTTATTATATACAAATTCACTGGACAAGAAATGAATATTATAAAACTATGCAGGAAAGAAAGTATCGCATAGTGAAGAAGAGCACAGTAGCTTTTGTATCAGTAGTCTCTTGTATTTACCACTGTTTTTTTTTTTTTTCTTTTTTCTTTCTGGATCTGCCTCTGGTGATGTGAGATGTTGACCCCATCTGACCTTAGGCATCCTGTTAGATACTTCCAGTGATCTGCTGTCACTGGCTGTCCTTTCTATTGTTAATATGGTCCCTCTGCACTCAGCAGTCAGGTTTAAGCACCGTAGGGTGGGGCCAAATCCCTCCTACAGTGGGGGCTATTGTTTCTCCTCACGTAGCTGCTGCTCGGAGGAGAGTGGTCTGCCTGAACAGGATGGTTGCTGCATATGGGAGTTGGCTCAGCACCAAATCCTGAAGGCTCCTTTTTCAGTTCTCTCCTCAAAGCCTCTGTGCCCAGTCACTCTTCAAGTCTCTCTAGTCCACTCTGCCCCTCCTTTGCCAGTGATCTGTCTCTGGCTGTCTCTTTCAGTTGTGCATCCGGTCCCTAGGACTCAGCAGTCAGGCTTAAGCACAAAAGGGACAGGGCAGAGACCCTCCTAGGGTGGGGGCTATTATTTCCCCTAAGGCTACTGCTGCTCAGAGGGGAGTCATCTGCCTGAGCACAAAGGCTGCTGCCATCTGGGATGACTCAGCAGCCGGATCCTGGTAGCTACTCTGTCAGTTTTCTCCCCAAGGTTTTCATCCCCAGTCTCTCCTCAGGTATTTCCAACCCACTTTGCCCCTGCCTTTGCCTGAGCCCTGAGTAAGTGGTTGCAAATGAAAATTTGTGTGTGGACCCTTTAAATGGCCCTTGCATCTCCAACTGTCTGTCTCTGGCGGAGAGCAACCCTGCTGCTTTTTCCACTGGTTGTTATCTGTGTACTTTTTGGGCTCTGGTGCTCTCACCTGGGAAACATAGCTTAGGCTTTAGACCCCAATCTTCTTTGGGGGATCCAACCAGCCACTTTATCCTGCTGGTGCTGCTGCCCATGGGCACCCAGCCAGCCCTCTCGAGTCTCCACCATACTCCTTACTAGACCGGTTGTGTGAAAGCTGGTTCTGTATGCCCAAATTTGTATGCTTCTCTCTGGCTGTTGCTCATTTGTTTGTTCTGGTGGTTTCTCTACAATTGAGTTGTATTTCCAGATTGATCCTAGGAGGATGTCAGTATGACTTTCCTTCACTCCTCTGCCATCTTCCTTCACCCACATGTGATACTTTTTTGACCAGGAAGGAAGTTCTCACCAAAAACCAATCATGTTGACATCTTGATCTTATACTTTCAGCCTCCAGAAGTGCAGAAAAATGTTACTATTGGTTAAGCCACCCAGTCTTTTGCTATGGCAGCCTACGAAGACTACTACAACCTCCTTGGATAAATTTACTGTTAAGTATTTTTCTCTAGGAGGCCATTGTAAGTGGAATTGCTTTCTTAGTTGCCTTTTTGATTATTTATTGCTGGTATGAAGAAACTCACCTGATTTTTCATGTTGACTTTGTAATCTACAACTGCAAAGGACAGGCTGACTCTCTTGTTAGGAGCTAATGTAGCTAGTGACTTTAAGTTGCAGCCAATGCTTATTTACCACTCTCGTTAGAGAATAGAGGCCATAGGGCCAAGGGGGGCAATGATATACAATTACCAAAAGTACCCCCACCCAGGTTCATTATGTCCACTGCCAGAGGAAAGAGGTCTCTCAATGCCAGAGATTTGTGAAAAGGAAAGGAAATGTTTATTTAAAGCTATACAGACTTAAAGTAGTGACCTAATATCTTCATTAAAATATTAAAGTCCTTTAGGATACCCACAGATGCACACAGTCCTTCCTTCTCCTCCTGCCCCTAATTCAGAGTACCATAACTCAGGAAAAGAAGCAAACGTCTGGGATCCAGGCTCCTGACACCGTCAGCTGTGTCGCCATCCAGGCAGGATCTCTGATTAATCCAAAGCCATGCGGCACCTTCTCATGGCCTACTGGCGAGAGTTCTTTCACCCTTCTTCTAGGCAAAGTCTCTCCTGCTTCCCAGGCCATGCAGCCAAAGGGAGAACCCCAAAGCCGAGTGGTCCTCTTCTACCAAAGCTGTGGGAGTCTGCACTCTGGTGAAACTGCGTGGCTCCTCCTGACAAAGCGGTGAGGGGGTCTCCACTCTGCCAAAGCCACGTGATTCTCTCCAGCAAAGCTGCAGGGAGAGGGGGGCTGCCAGTCTGCCAAAGCTGAGTGGCAGTTCTCTGCTATAGCTGCATGGTGACTCTTTCTCACAGTGCTGAGGCTCTGGCCAAAGCCACATGGTTCCCTGCTAAAGCCATGTGGTGATCTTCCCACGGCTTTGGGAGTCTTGACTCTGCCAAAAGTGTGTGGTTCTCCCCGCAATGGCTGCCGTGTCTAGGTTTAAATCCCCACACCAATCTTCCTTTGCAGCCCCATTTCCAACTCCTCCCACAATCAGCTACACTTGCCAGCACTCCCATATCCTTCCAGCTTTACTGGGCTGCCATAGTGAGTCTGGGCAGGCGTGGCCCCATGGCATGGAGCCAATCATCTCCAAGCTCTCACGCAAGTGCTGTAAACAGGGGCATTGACTCCCAATTACATCTTCAGTGGAAGTCACTCCCTTCTCCCTGGCTCAAAGCATGGCCACAGCTATTTAACAAATCCATGAAACCAGTTAAAGGTTATAGATATGTTAAATAACCATGCCAGAGGTTAGCTGCAAGGCTGTTGCTATGGAAAACAGCTCTCAATGGCCCTGCTCCATTTGTCCCTTCCCCCAACTCACACCTCTGGTGAGGGGAAGGACATCCCATATAGCTTTCTAATATTTCCTGGACACCTTGAGTCCTGGACCCCATTCAATATCCCTATTTGGGGCCCACCTCTCGGCTGCACCCTGTATCACTCTGAGAATCACAGGCCCTTAAGAATTATGCTAAATATATACTCTGCCTGTGTTTTATAAATGGAACAACAAAACCTAGATGACAGTACATTTATTTACAGCATTGTTTACTGAATATTTTAAGCACACTGATGAGACCCACTACTCACACAAAAAAATACTCTTTTCAAAATATTACAGCTTACTGACAATGTACCTAATATCCCAAGAGATGTATGACAAGACGAGGTATTGTTTTCATGTCTGCTAATATATCTATACTTTAGGAAATGGATCAAAGAGTAATTTTGACTTCCAAGTTTTATTCCTTAAGAAGTACATTTTGTGATAGTACAGCTACCATTGATAGTGATTCACCTTATGGAACTGGTAAAAATGAACTAAAAACCTTCTTTAAAGTATTCACCATTTCAGATATTAAGACATTCACAATTCATATAGAGATATCAAAATAGCAACATTAAGAAAAGTTTGGAAGGAGTTGACTACAAGCCTGGTGGATAACTTTGAGGGTTCCAGACTTCAGTGGGGGAAGAAACTCTTGATGTAGTGGAAATAGCAAGAGAACTAGAATTAGAAGTAGAGCCTGAGAAGTGACTGAATTTCTTAAATCTCACAATAAAACTTTAACAGATGAGAAGTTTCTTAAGGATGAGCAAAGTAAGTATTTTTAGATGTAACCCACTCCTGGTGAAGATGCTATGAAAATTGTTCAAATTAAAAAAAGATTTAGAATATCATGACATTATAATTGATAAAAACAGCACCAGGGTTTGAAAGGACTGATTCCAGTTTGAAAAATGTTCTCGTGGTGAAATGCTATCAAACATTGCATTCTCCAGAGAAATAGTTCATGGAAAAAAGAGTCAATTAATATGGCAAATTTTATTTTTATATTTTAAGAAATTGCCCTGGCTTTCAGCCACCACCATCCTGTTTAGTTAGTAGCCATCAGCATCAAGTTAAGACCCTCCATCATAAAAAAGATGACAACTTGCCAAGACCTCAGATAATGGTAGCCTTTTTGTGCTATATTTTTATATTTTTCTTTGTTTTTCATTTTATTTTTATTTTAATTGTTGTTGAAGTACAGTTTTATGCCTTCTACCCCCATCCCAGACCACTCTCCCAGCCCTCCCCACTTCCCTCCTGTTTCCACCTCCCCCTTGTTATTGTCCATGTGTCCTTTAAACTTGTTCCTGCAAACTATTCATCCTTTTCCCTGAAATTCCCTCCCCTTTCCCCTCTGATCACTGTCCACCTGTTCTCAGTGGACAGTGATTATATTTTGCTTGTTTGTTTGTTTTGTTGTTTAGGGTCCAGTTAAAGCTGTTTTTGTTGTTGTTCCTCGAGTTCTTGTAGGCGTAGGGCTACATTGTTTGAAATGTTTCTATCTTTTTTTGGTAGGCTTGTATCACTATGAACTTCCCTCTCAGGACTTCCTTCTCTGTGTCCCATAAGTTTTGGGTTGTTGTGAGTTCATTTTCATTTGTTTCTAGAAACTTTTTTATTTCTTCTGTGAGCTCATTCTTGACCCATTCATTGTTTAATAGCATGCTATTCAATCTCCATGATGTTGAGTATTTTGGCTTTTTCCTTGGTGTTGGCTTCTAGTTTCAGTCCCTTGTGGTCAGAGAAAATGCTTGATGTAATTTCAATTTTCTTGAATTTTTTGAGGCTTATTTTGTATCCTCTTGTGTGCTCTATCTTTGAAAATATTCCATGTGCACTTGAAAAGAATGTGTATTTTGCTTCTTTGGGATGAAAGTCTCTATATATATCAGTTAAGTCCATTTCATCTAGGGCATTGTTCAATGCCACAATATCTTTGTTGATATTTTGTTTGGAAGATCTGTCCATTTTTGACACTGGGGTGTTAAAATCCCCTACTGTAATTGTGTTGCTGTCAGTATCTTTCTTGAAGTCCTCCAAGGTTTTCATTATGTATTTGGGTGCTCCTGTGTTGGGTGCATATATATTTATAATGCTTATGTTTTCTTTGTGGGTTCTTCCCTTGAGTATTATGAAGTGACTTTCTGGGTCTCTCTTTATGGCCCTTTATTTGAGGTCTATTTTGTCTGATATAAGTATTGCCAACCTGGCTTTTTGTTTCCTGTCCATTTGCTTGGAAAATTTGTTTCCAGCACTTCACTTTCAGTCTGTGTAGGTCTTTTGTCCTGAGGTGGGTCTCTTGTAGGCAGAATATGTGTGGGTCATGTTGTCTTATCCATTCAGCTATTCTATGTTTTTTGATTGGAGCATTTAATACATTTATATTTAAGGTTATTTTAGATAGGTACTTATTCATTGCCATTTTTTGTACCTGTATTCTTCTCTCTCTCCCCCCCCCCTTCCTTTCCTTAAAGCAGTCCCTTTAGCATGTCTTTCAGAGCTGGTTTGGTGGAGGTGTATTCTTTTGACTTCTTTTGTCTGGTAAGCTCCTTATTTGGCCTTCTGTCTTGATTGAGAGCCTTGCTGGGTAAAGAAGCCTTGGTTGCAGGCCTTTGGTTCTCATTACTTGGAATATTTCTTGCCATTCCCTTCTGGCTTGAAGCATTTCCATTGAGAAGTCAGCTGCTAACCTTATTGGGGCTCCCTGTTCCTCCCTTGGTTTCTTTAGGCTTGTCTCTTTGTCTTGGAATTTTGCCATTTTAATTATGATGTGTCTTGAAGTGGATCTCTTTGGGTTCATCTTGATTGGGATTCTCTGTGTTTCCTAGATTTATGTGACTTTTTCTCTCATCAAATTAGGGAAGTTTTCCATCATTACTTTTTCATACAGGTTCTCTATCCCTTGTTCTTCCTCTTTTCCTTCTGGTATCCCTATTATATAAATATTATTATGTTTCATGTTGTCCTGCATTTCCCCTAATCCCTCTTCATTCTTTCCAAGCCTCTTTTCCTTTTCTTGCTCTTTCTGGGTGTTTTTTCCTACCTTGTCCTCCAGCTCACTGATCTGATCTTCTGCTTCATGTAGCCTGCTTTTGATTCCTTCTACTGTGTTCTTCAGTTCAGAAATTGTATTCTTCATTTCCTCGTGGCCCTTCTTGGTAGTTTCTATTCCCTTTTTCATGTTGATATAGTTTGCAGTGAGTTCATTGTAGTTTCCCTGTAGTTTCTGGTGAATCTCTGTGAGCTCATTGATAACCCTTGCTTTGAACTCAGTATCTGATAGTTGAGTTGCCTCTATTTCATTTAGTATTCTTTGTGGGGCTTCCTCCTTTCCTTTCATTTGGGGATTGTTTCTTTGTCTTCCCATTGTTTGTGAGACTCTTCTTGTTAGTCTCAGCTTCTTAAATTGATCTATTCCTTGACCCTGGGTTTCTGCTGTGAACTTCTGTGGTAGAATATCTGTGAGATTCATTGGTGCAGTCTCCCTGATCTCTGGAGCTTACTGGTCTTTGGCTATCATTTATCTTGGCTCTCTGTATGTCTTTGTGTTTTGATTGTTGATGGGTCTTTCTTTGTTGGGTCCTTTCCTCCAGCTAGTTAACTGGGGAACACTCTGTCCACCACATCTTGTATTCTGTTGTGCAGGTGTGGACAAATTGTGTTGAAGCTGATTCTTCTGTGTGTACAAAGTGTTGAGACTTCTCTCTTGCTCTTGTTCAGTTGTTTGTACTAGGTAATTTCTCCACCTTTTAGTTGTATTTCCAGATCGGTCATGGATTGAGGTTTGTGTGGCTTCCACTCCCTCCTTAACCTTCTTCTTTTGTTATTTGTTGGTGGGTTTCCTCTTCCAGCAGGTGTACTGGTGTTCACTGCTCCCATCTTGCAAGTTCTCTGGAGTAGCGAAGTGAAATTTGTCTCACTGTCTCTGTTGTTGGGATGACCCCTGTTTGAGTCTAACTCTGGTCTTTTCTTGACTCCAGGTATTATTGTCTCACTATCTGATATTTCAATGTTCTCTATAATTTTTGGTCTCCAATCTTCATATATTCTGGAATACCGTTGGTTGTTTGCTGTGTTCCTCAGAAGATCAGCTAGGTATTTCACCTGTGTTCTGGGGGATGTGGACTTTGCTTCCACCTACCTCACCACCATCTCTTGAATTCTATAAATTATTTTAAATGAAGATATATACATTGTTTTAGACATAATATTATTGCATGACCAATAGACTGCTATATAGTTAAACACAACTTTTATATGCATTGGAAAACCAAATAATTTATGACTGATTTATTTTATGTTCACTTTATTGCAATGATCTGGAGTCACACTCTCATTTTTTGTAGTACACATATATGTACATCATTATTGATAGAATAACCACTATACAAAGAAACATACTAATGAACTATATAAATAAGTGGAAATGGAATACTAACAAGTGTTCACAAAACGGATAGTGAAGAAAGAAGAAAAATAGAAATAAGACAGTAGAACTAAAAGAACACAAATAATAAAATGGCAGAGTTAAATCTTAACAACAGTATGTTAAATGTAAATGAGATAAACACAGAAATTAAGATATAAAAATGTATATTGAAAGTAACAGAATGTATTCAGCGTAGAAGAAATTCTTCAAATAACATACATAGCTTAAAAGTAAACAGATACACCCATTAGTATGGCTACCTCTTGGGAACTGCCCTGCCTGGTTTCAGAAGCTATAACCACCCCGACCCCCCTGGCTAAGTCTGAGTAAAAAGACCTTGGGACCATAAGCCACTAAGCAGACAGAACTTATCCTCCTGATAGGGATGCAGCCTCTGCCCCCTTTACTTCACCCTGCTTGGCCCCTGGAGGATGGCTGGATAGTCAATGAGGGGTAAGATTCCTCAAGGAAGGAACAACCTAAGATAGGCACAGTCAGAAGGGGGCCAACAGGCAAGGACTTAGGGGATTGTGGAGGAGGAACAAAAGACCCTCAACCCTCAGCTTTATCATAGCCTGAGTCCTCATTCTATCTGTAACAGGTTTACTAATCTCTTAGCTGCCTTGCTTCCCCTGCTTGATTCAAGCCTGAAACAATGCTGAAGAGGGGTGCAGCCCTGTGCCGGAATGGGTGATTCCCGGTGCGGGGTGATCAGGCCTAAGAAAGAATGCATAAAGTCCTGTGAAACCTGCTTTGCTAAGAATGTCCTCATTTTAAATGTTAAGGATCCAAGCACAAAATAAGTTTTTTTTCCAAGGTTTTACAGCTGATTGTTGTCACCCTGTCTACCAGACCCTGACTAAAAAGGACCCCCATGATACCAGAAATGTTATCTGTAAACCATACCTCCTTTCTTTGTTACACATCCCTATGCAAGCTAAACTCAATAAAAGCCCATTGAGAGAGAGGCTTGACACATTTCTCTTCTGAGAGACTGGTCAGCCTTTCCTCCCTAAGCAAATTATGTCTTGGTAGACTTATTCTCATATTCAGTGGCTGGGGGAGCTCTGTGGGTGGAGCCCCCCTCCACAGCTACCCTCCAAAAAAAGTGAAAAAATATTGGTGAGAATGTAGAGAGATATAAAACTTTGTGCTCTGGGTCTTCCGGCCAAGATAAAGGCGTAGGTAGACACACTGTGCCTCCTCCCACAACCAAAATAAGGACAACAAAAATTTAGGAACAAAAAAAATAACCAGTACTGACAGAAAATTGAACTGTACAGAAGTCCAACAACCAAGGAGTTAAAATAGACACATTCATCCAGACCAGTAAGAGGGGCAGAGAGGGTCTCGACAGGAAAAAGTGGTGGCTGGTGGACCTAGGCATACAGGTGGTGGCTGGCAGACGCAGTAATGTGTGTAAGGTGGGTGGCTGATCGGGCGGTCACACATTTGCACACAGATAAACAAGGCAAAACTGGAGAACTAGACAAACCGCACAACCCAGGGCCCCTGCGCAGGGAAATAAAGCCTCAAAACACCGATTGAAAACACCTGTGGGGGTTAAGGTGCCGGAAGAGACTCCCAGCCTTACAGGAGAGTTCATTGGAGAGACCCACAGGGTCCTGGAACATGCACAAGCCCACCCACCTGGGAATCAGCACCAGAAGGGCCCAGTCTGCTTGGGAAAAGGAGAAGGGACTGAAATCCAGCAGAGAGCAGAGCAAGCACCATTGTTTCCTCTCTGATCCCTCCCCCACATACAGTGTCACAACCCAGCAACTGGGTTGCCCCACCCTAATGAACACCTAAGGATCCACCCTTCATACATAACAGATGTGACGAGAACGAAAACCAAAATGACCCAAAGGGAAGAACAAATCAAAGCCTCAGAGCAAATACACCTAAGCGACAAAGAGATAGCCAGCCTATCAGATGCACAGTTCAAAGCACTGGTAATCAGGATGCTCACAGAATTGGTTGATTTTGGTCACAAATTAGGTGAAAAAATGAAGGCTATGCTAAGTGAAATGAAGGAAAATGCACAGAGAACCAATAGAGATGGGAAGAAAACTGGGACTCAAATCAATGGAGTTGACCAGAAAGAAGAAAGAAAGAACCAAACAGAAAACAAGGAAGAAACAAGAATTTTAAAAAAATGAGGAGAGGCTTAGGAACCTCCAGGACACCTTTAAACGTTCCAACATCTGAATTATAGGGGTACCAGAAGGGGAAGAGGAAGAGCAACAAGTGGAAAACTGACTTGAACAAATAATAAAGGAGAACTTCCCCAATCTGGCAAAGGAAATAGACTTCCAGGAAGTCCAGGAAGTTCAGAGAGTCCCAAAGAAGTTGGAGCCAAGGAGGAACACACCAAGGCACATCATAATTCCATTAACCAAGATTAAAATGAAGGAGAGAATTCTAGAAGCAGCAAAGGATAAGGGCACAGTAACCTACAAAGGAGTTCCCATCAAACTGTCAGCTGATTTCTCCAAAGAGACCTTCCAGGCAAGAAGGGGATGGAAAGAAGTATTCCAAGTCATGAAAGGCAGGGACCTACATCCAAGATTGCTCTATACAGCAAAGCTTTCATTTATAATGGAAGGGCAGATAAAGCGCTTCTCAGATAAGGTCAAGTTCAAGGAGTTCATCATCACCAAGTCCTTAATATATGAAATGTTATAGGGACTTATCTAAGAAAAAGAAGATAAAAAATATGAACAGTAAAATGACAGCAAACTCACAGTTATTAACAACCACACCTAAAATAAAAGCAAAGGCAAACTAAGCAAACAGCTAAAACAGGAACAGAATCACAGAAGTGGAGATTACATGGAGGGTTAGCAACAGGGGAGTGAGAGGAGGAGAAAGGGGAAAAGGTACAGAGAATAAGTAGCATAGACGGTGGGTAGAAAATAGACAGGGGGAGGGCAAGAATAGTATAAGAAATGTAAAAGCTAAAGAACTTATGACACATGGACATGAACTAAAGAGGGTGAATGTGGGTGGGAGGGGGTGTGCAGGGTGGAGGGGAATGAAGGGGGGAATAGGACAACTGTAATAGCATAATCAATAAAATATATTTTAAAGAAAACTTTATGCTCTGTTGGTAGGAGTGACAATTGTTAATCAAAAAGGAATCAGACCTTAAATGTTTAGAAAATTGTTAGCCTATTCACATGGAGAGAGAGAGAGAGAGAGAGAGAGAGAGAGAGAGAGAATGCTTGTTTTGAAGAAAACATGAAAGTTGTTGGCATCATAATCATTTGATAAGAATATTAGCATGAGTGTGAAGCCACTACAGGAGAAATATTATCAGTTTGAAATTAGGGGATAGAGATGGGATCAAATAAAGAACTCTGTCAGACTTTGTAGATCCTACAAGACCAGCCCATAAAGCTATTTGCTTGCAAATGTGCTACTCTTCAAGACAAGGAAGAATGGCCTCAGAGTTTATTTAGAGATACCAGGGATGCCTCAGTTTCAAAAGGGGAGGTCTTTACCGTGGTGTCAATAGCCTAGATGGCAACTATCTAGAGTCTTGCAGGTGAAGCTGCCCCAGCCTTAGGAGTGACATGCCCTACCTGGGAGGACCTCCATCTGGCAAAACCACAAAGGCAGAACTGTTATGTCAGTGGATACAGGAGGTGAGACATTGAACCAAACTGGATTATTCTCAATCTTGAAAATGTCATAGAATTTACCTTGCTAAGTTTGGGACTTACTTGGGACATGTCCTATCTTTTATTTTTTTCCTTTTGATTTCTCACTTTTGGAATGGGAACATCTTTTCTATATCTGCCCCAACATTTCTGATTTTCAAAACTGATTTTGAATGCACACAACTTATGTGTTTTCACAGGTTCGCACCTGGAGAAGAATTTTACTTCAGAATGAATGATACTTCAAGTGTTACCTATACCTGACTTATATGTTTAGATAAGACTTTGGACTTTAGTTTTTTGAGTTCATGCTGGAACAATTTAAGACTTTTGGAACTGTTGGGATGGGGTGAATTTATTTTGCATGTGATAAATACATAAATTTGGGAGGCCAGGGTAGAATATTATGGATTAAATGTTTGTGTTTCCTCAAATTCATGTTAAAGTCCTTATTTACAATATAATGGTATGTGGAGGTATATGGAAGATAATTAGGATTAGATAATGTCATTAATGTGGACCCCTGTGATATGATTAGTGTCCTTATAAAAAGAGAAAGAATCCTGAGCTTGTTCTCTATCATGAGAGGGCAAGAAGACGATTCTCTAAATCTAGGAACTAAATCTGCAAGCATCTTGATTTTAGACTTCCCAGTGTCCAAAACAGTGAGAAATAAATGTCCATCTTTTATGCCATCTAGCTTTTGGTATTTTGTTAGAGCAACTTGAGATAAGATACGAAATTAAAAAAAAGAAAGAAAAGAAACCTGAATGAATATTGACTTTGTATCCTGCCATTTTGCCAAATTCATTTATGAGATCAAGTAGTTTTTTGGTGGAGTATATAGGGCTTACTATGTACATCATCATGCCATCTACAAACATTGACTGTTTTACTTTCCTTTTTTTTTTTACCTGTCATCTAACCATTGTGTCTAGAACTTCTAATACCATGCTGAATAGAAGTGGTGAGAGTGGACACCCTTGTCTTCTTCCTGATCTTAGTGGGAAAGCTTTTAGTTTTTACCTGTTGAGTATTATGTTGGCTGTGGTTTCAAAGGACCTGAACAGACAATTCTCCAAGGAGGACATACAGTGGGCCCAGACATGAACAAATGCTCAACATCAATATCCATTAGAGAGATGCAAATTAAAACCACAATGAGATATCACTTCACACTAGACAGAATGGCCATCATTAACAAATCAACAAACAACAAGTGCTGGTGATGTTGTGGAGAAAAGGGAATGCTAGTACATGGTTGGTGGCAATGCAGGTTGGTGCAGCCACTGTGGAAAACAGTATGGAATTTCCTCAAAAAAAAAACTAAAAATGGAACTGCCTTTCTATCCAGCAATCCCACTGCTGGGGCAATACTCCAAGAATCCTGAATCACCAATTCAAAAGAACCTGTGCACCCCAGTGTTCATAGCAGTGTTTTTTTACAATAGCTAAACAATGGAAGCAGCCTAAGTGTCTATCAGTAAATGAGTGGACAAAAAAACTGTGGTACATTTACACAATGGAATATTACTCAGCACAAAGAAAGGAGCTCCTACCATTTGCAAAAGCATGGATGGATCTGGAGAGCATTATGAAATATGCCAGGCAGTGAAAGACAAATAGCATATGATCTCACCTATAAGTATAACCCAATCAACAAAACAAACAAGGAAGCAAAATATAACCACAGACATTGAAATTAAGAACAGACAGTAACCAGAGGGGAGGTGGGAGGAGATAATGGGGGGGGAGGGTTCTCAGAAACCCTTCCTGAAGGGTACATGGACAAAACCAAAGCAGGGTAGGATCAAGGGTGGGGAGTGGGGAAACCATATGATTTTACTCATATGTGGGATATAAAACTAAAAGCAACAAAAAGAAAAACAAGCAAAAGCTCGTAGATACAGAAAACATTATGGTAGGTACCACATGGAAGGGAGGTGGGGGCAGAAGTAAAGGGTAAAGAGAGTCAAATATATGATGGCAGACAATGATTTGACTTTGGGTGGTGGGCACACTATACAATACACAGAGCATGTATAATAGAAATGTACACTTGAAATGTATATAATTTTATTAACCAATGTCACCTCAATAAAAATTAATTTAAAAATAAAAATTTAAACAAAAACAAAAATGAAACATCAGCTCCTCCTTCTTTGCTGTTGCTGAGATGAGTCTACTAATGAAGAACATAGCACTTTACTTATAATCACAATTAGGCTTTAAAAACTGTGGATGTCTTGTTTTCACAAGGCTATCACTTGACCGCTGAAAATTACAGTTTTGAAGTGGTATCAATGGCATGTTTTAGCTCTGTTTTTGTTTTGTTTTGTTTTGTTTTGTTTTTTGCAAAAAGTATACTTCAGCAATCACCAAGCATTGACTTCCATTGACCTTCCCATAGTATACTGGAAAACTCAGCCTTACTGTCAGCATAACCATTGTGAAAAACAGTATATTTGAACCCATTTTGCCTTTGCTTTTGAAGATCTGAATGCCATTCAGAGTGTTTTCTATTACATACCTAAGGTTCCTTCATTCTCAAAGAACTGTATTCAGCGGATTTTATGGACAGAACAGCTGATTTTGGAACACCACACACAAAAAAAGAGTCTATACTTTAAATTTTCAAAAAAGAAAACTATCATTAGAATTAAAACATTGAAGCTTAAAAATATATTGACCCTGAAATGTCAAGGGGAAACACCATCACTGCTCATCATGAAATACTTTTAGCAAAACTGCCAAAATCCAGACACAGACTCATGTTAAAAATTCTCAGTTTTTGGTCAGTTGTTTGGGGACCAGATTCATGAATGTTATTTGGGGGCGGGGGGAGTGAAATATCCAGAACTATTGATGGTGATGTGTTATTTACCTTGTTCTTAAAACCAGTCTGTGGTGGCTTTGGGAAGAATGTGTTTTACACTGATGTTCAGTACTCACTGGAAGAACTTCAAGAGGATTTTGTGGAACTCAAAGCCTGATTGTTTTGACTAGAAACTTCTAGATAAATACTCTAGAAAAATTTTGATGTCAAATTTCTAAACAAATGAGAAGACTTCATTCCATTCATTACTCCATTTTTTACTTTCATTTTTTTAGTTGTTATATCTAATAAAATTGCAAGCTAGAAATTAAGCTCCTTCTCTGTTGCCATCTGAGCCACCAAGTTTGGGGCTATTTTCATTTTTTAAAAATTTGTAAGCATACATTTGTACAGATAAGCTAACCAAGTTGATAAGCCTAATTTCCTTTCAGAAAATGAGAAGGAAAACACATATGTGGACCTTTCACTGAACTGTTATTTAAGTATGTAATTGTAAAACAAAGTAATAAGACCAATCTTACTGAATTTCAGTGCTAGTTTTTGTTCATGCCAAAATAACCTAGTTCACCACACTTTTGCTCATTAACTCTAGAATCCAAGTATTCATACTTTTATTCTTATAAATAGATACAAACAAGATTTTCCTTTTTCTTTTGATCTATCAAATTTAATTCAAAAGATGTAACCATTTTGTGGGTCAGAAATTTTGGGTCTCAGCTGAGCAGTTTTTGCTTAGGGTCTGTCATGTGGTACCAGTTGGATGCCAGTGGACTACAGTCATCTGAAAACTTGATGGGATGTCCAAGATGGCTCAGTTGGATGATCACTAGGAACTTAGTGATAGCTGGGGCTATTGTCCAGAGTGCCTACACATAGTCTCTAGCACAATGATCTCAGTGTGGTTGGACTTCTTTCATGGAAGCAGCATTCCCCAGATTTAAAGTTAAAAACCTTTTATGTTCCTCATTTAATTTTCCTTTCTTTGGTATGAATTGTTTGGTGTTGTATAAGGAGTGAGATATGGCTAAAGTTATTCTCACAAAATTCTATTTGAATAGTTCCCATATAATGTAAATTTCCTGGTGTTGCATTAACATTTAGGCTATGGCTAACTTTTCCATATTCATCATTTTTATATGGCCAGTAAGATATGCGCTATCCCCCAAGGTTATCCCCCAAACCTTTCATTTTATTCATAGGGTTTTTCTCCAGTTAGAATTCTCTCATAATGAGCAAGGAAGTTGCTAAGTGCCTTCCTTTCTGTAGTATAACTTTCTGATTTCACATAAGGCATTATTGTGGCTAGAGGTAATCTCACATTTATT
The DNA here is from genome assembly GCA_039655065.1 of Glossophaga mutica. Classification (NCBI taxonomy): domain Eukaryota; kingdom Metazoa; phylum Chordata; class Mammalia; order Chiroptera; family Phyllostomidae; genus Glossophaga; species Glossophaga mutica. Next base: position 32,842,443 of record CM077315.1, read on the forward strand.
ACATTTGTTTGGTGTTAGGTATATTAAAATGTGGCTGTGGCTAAAGCCTTTGTATATGTATTACATTCAGATGCCCAGTTTTCACAACACTCATAGAGTTTCCTTCTACCATGAATTTTCTGGTTTGAACCATCACCATACTGATAATATTGTTGTTTCTCTTCAGAATAAATTATCTCATATTGTAAAAGTTCTGAGTTGTTTGGTAGTATCTACCAAAGCTAACCAAACACAAATACGCCTCAGGAACCAGAAAATCCACTCCTAAGTATATACACAAGGAAAATAAATATTTGTACCCCAAAAGCAAATATATTCACAAAAGCATTATTTATTATGACCCTAAGCTGTAAACAAAGAAAAAGTCCACCAAAAATAGATGTATAAACTGTGATATATTCATATGAGATTCTACACAGAATATGGAAATTTCTGCCAAGTGCACTAATGATGAATTTTAGAGACATGATGAAATAAGACAAATGTAAAAAAATTAATACATGATATATAATCCAATTTATATAAAGTTTATAATTTGCAAAAACTAATTTATAATGTTAGAAGAACTGTGGTTAACTCTGAGGAGGTAACAGCTAATTTTTATTCCATATTTGCAATGAAAAATATGGTTCACATCTACTTTTTTTTTAAAAGTCCTTTTCTTATAGTATGGTTTATATACCAACTGCGTATTACTGGTTTACAACTACATAGGTATTGAAATTGAAAACAAGCAACTTTAAATGTGTGTAGCAACTTGACAAAGAAAGTTTATATTTTGTGAATCTAATAAAAATTGGGACTTGTATTTTCAATGACTTGTCATTTCATTTGTCTAGTAATTCTGTGTGTGTTTTATCATCTAGTAAACAATAACTATGTTTATAGCACCTTAAACTATTGAATATTATTACATTTGCAAGCAACATCAATACAGGATTTACCATGACTTTAAAAGTTTTTACAAAAATAAAGTCACATCCTTTACTATATTTCCATGGTTTCTACCTTATGAGTTTTCTGATGGACAATGAGGTTTGACTTACAACTGAAGAACTTCCCACATTCTTTACATTCATATGGTTTCTCTCCTGTATGAGTTTTCTGATGGCGAATGAGGTTTGATTTCCTACTAAAGGCTTTCCCACATTGAGGACATCCATTGGACTTCTCTCCTGTATGTATTCTCTGATGAACAGTGAGGATCGCCTTCTGGCGAAAGGACTTTCCACATTCATTACAGATATAGGGTTTTTCCCCTGTATGGATTCTTTGATGAAGAGTAAGGGTTGTCTTTTGGCAAAAGGACTTTCCACACTCACTACAAATATAGGGTTTCTCTCCTGTGTGAGTTCTTTGGTGTACAGTGAGGGTTGTCTTCTGGATAAATGCCTTCCCACATTCATTACATTGATATGGTTTCTCTCCTGTGTGAGTTCTCTGATGATCAATGAGGTATGACTTCTTTCTAAAAGCACTTCCACACTGAGTACATTCATAGGCTTTCTCCCCTGTATGTATTTTGTAATGTCTAGTGAGGGTTGCCTTCTGGCGGAAGGACTTCCCACAATCCATACAAATGTAGGGTTTCCCCTCAACATGTGTTTTCTCATGAAGAGTGAGGGCTGTCTTTTGACGGAAGGCCTTTCCACATTGATTGCAAACATAAGGTTTCTCACCTGTGTGAATTCGCTGATGTTCAATAAGATATGACTTCCTTCTAAAGCTATTCCCACAGTAAGGACAATGAAAGGGTTTCTCTTCTGTTTGAGATCTCTGATGCATAATAAAAATGGACTTCCGGCAGAGGAATTTCCCATATTTGCTATATGCATGGGGCTTCTTCTCCATAAGATTTTGTGGATGGACACTTGGATTTGACTTTTTGATGAAAGGCATTACATTTTTATTGTATTCAAAGAGTCTTTCTCCTCCTCTGTGAGTTCTAGTATGTGTAAATAACATTCCTTTCACAAGGAAGGAATTTTCACACTCATTTTGCTCAAATGATTGCTCTGCAGTTTGAACCTTCTGATGTTGAATAAGTTCCTGCTCATCACTCAGACTCCAGTCTGTTTGTTTATAGAGATTCACTGCAGTATGAATTTTCTCATGCTTAGTATTGAGGAGTGATTTCTCCCATCCATTACTTTCACCAGACTTCTCTCTTACAGGGCTTATATTTCTAATGACCAATTCTGAAATATTTTTCAAAACCTGTCCATCAGGTTTATACTCATGTAATGTTGTTTTTGAAATAATATAGTTCTTGCCTACAGTAAGTGTTTTCCCCAAAATGTTACTTCTTTCCTTAGTTAGTCTTTTATGGTTGATGAATACAACTGACCTAAAATGCCTATTTTGGTATTCTTTAAACTTCATTAGAACATCTTCAGCTTTCCCATCTTCTAGAAAAAAAATAAAGAACACTGTAAGACTTCACATAAATGTTATGAATTAGATATATATATATATAAATAACCTATTGTGGGACGGTCTGTCTCACTATTGTGATCTACAGAAAGGCCAAAATAAATTACCTGTTGGTAGGGAAAAATGCATAGAACATAAACACAAATCCTGCTATATTGTTGAGGATAAATTGGCATAAGAAAAGAACACTCGTATCTTTGCCATGTTGTATTATAAGCTACACTGAGCAGGTCTAATAAACACAAGGACAAGTAAGCACAGGATAGTGAAAGTGGCATTATTCTTAGAATGGGCAGGTTTAGAGATAATGGAGTGAGCCTGTCAAGAACACTAACCAGTAAGCAAGGAAAACTGTACAGGTAGAAATGAAAGCCTGTGTATTTATTTCCTCATGCCTAACTAAGTTTTATACAATACTACCATCTGTTCCTTTTTCACTTGCATTTAGACCATCCATGGCAAATGAACTTTATTAACCACTCATTTCCTAGTTTTGAAAGAAACAGTAGTCTATAGTTTAAACCCTAGCTCTTCATATAACTGTGATTTATTTTCTCTTGAAAGGGAAGAATTAGGAAAATATTTTCATTAGGAATTATAAAATAAAACAGAGGACAAAGCATACTTGCAACATGAATATAATCAGAGACTGCTGCTACATCAATTTATTTTTCCAGGGGACAGTCAATAACTAAATTCTCCTGACTATCAATTATAATTTTTTCCCATTCAATTTGCTGAATTACTTTTTCAGTGCTGCAAAAAGATGGGTTCAAGTTTTCCTGCCTTAAACTCTACTATTCCCTATTGGTGCTGTGAAGGACTGGATTCTTCAATGTATGTGTACAGCACTGACTGACCTTACCTATTACTTTTCCTACAAATTCTTGGCTAAATCTTACTATGATCCATATTTGGTAGACCAGTTTTAAAGATGGGTTCATCTTAACCTTAACCTGTACCTTATTTACAATAGCCCTGAACTAGAAACAGTTACATCAAAAGGTACATAGGTAATATTGTGTCATATAATTACACAATGTAATATTACTCAGCAATAAAAAAAAGAAAAGAACCCCTACTGATGACAAAAGGGAAGCTAAAACTTTTTTCAGAGTGAACACTTTATGCAAAAGAGTAAATATTGCACAATTCCATTTAGCATACTTCTAGAACATGCAAAACTTATCTGTATTGGTAACTGGAGTTATGTCGCCTTCCTAAGAATCTCAGTCACATTCAGGGACATGCTACTACCCAATTTATCTAAGCTTTCACATATCCTTTTTCTCCTTCAATGTCTAATTTGTCTGAAATTAGAATATAATTATAGTCTGGACTACCCATTCCAAGAAATCTTTCAACAACCTGATATTTTAATGTGAACGTTCTATATAAAATACTAAATTGGAAAATATTGCCTTCCCAACTGTAACTTATGCTTTTGAGAGTCAGTATTTTATTATCTTCTTTGAAATCTTCTGAACATACATTAATACACTGTTATATGAGGCAAAGGTATTAATCTTGGCATATCTAAAAAGAACTTACCATTAAATGAGTTCTGAATAGATAAGAAAGATGTTTTCCCTGCACAGTACCATAGATAATCAGGTAACTACTATTTCTAGCCTTTGTTACAAGCTACAGTAAGGAAAAGGAAAAGTAAGGACCTTATTTTGAAGGAATTGTTAATCAGATGAAGAAATAAGCCTCAGATAAAAACAACATTGAATCACATACCAATTAGATCATATCAGAGGATGTGACTGCCTGTTACAGAGAATCAGTGGAATATGAGTGCAGACAAAAGGAACTAACATGGTTTGAAGTAGTTAAGACACATTTCATGCAGAAAGTGTAACCTGATCTTTTAACTAAAGGGTATATAGCATTGTGTGGTAAAGAATATAACCTTGCCCAATAAGAGGTCTGACATTTGCCTTTGGCTTCTGGAGGTAATCTCTGAGTCCACAGAATGTCATGCTTAACAGGAATGTATTTCTTTGCTTGGGAGCCTGTGGCTAGCTACAAAGTAACAGTGTGATTTAGGGTGGGGTCTTTGAGTCACACCAACAATGTGATTTAAGATGGGGGCTTTGGGTCACACAGTATCAGCTTGACCTCTTAAGGAGCTGAAAACTGAGATCAGCCATATGGACAATGAATCAAGCTTATGTGATTGAGTCCAATATAAATTTTTGATACTAAACTCAGGTGAAGCCTCCCTGGTTGGCAATATTCTGTAATGCTGTCCAAAACTCCACAGAGAGAGGATGACTAGAAGCTCCATATTTTGTACTTTCCTGGACTTGCCTTATGTGCTTGGCATGATTTTAATCTGTATTCTTCCTTTGTAACAAACTATAACTGTGAGGGTTATAGTGTTCAGTAAATTCTGTGAGTCCTTCTAGCAAATTGTTGATATTAACAGTAGTATTGGGGACCCTTGAACTTATAATTTTTATCAGAAATGCGGCTGGTCTTGTGTGTACTACTGTACCCTTAAACTTTGTAGTTGGCCAACTTTGCAAATATGCATATGGGCACAAAGTAGCTGTCACATAATGAAAGACCCAGTGGTAAAGAATAAAATCAATTGCATGGAGGACATTTGGGAGACTAGAAAAAATAGAGAATACTGAAAGTTCAAAGTCACAGAGAGAAATACATTTGGAATGACCAGATGGGATATTATTCTGTAAGCCCTTGGGAAAAAAGGGATTTATATTTTTATGTGATATTGTTTCAGCATATTGACAATATAAATTGAAAGAAATGGCAAAATCATGACAAATCCAAATACTAACTACAGCAGTCCATGCGTGGAATAATACAGCTTTCACTTTAGATGTCAGTGGCACATGAAAATATGAATCTGTAAGGATATTTCACAGAGTAAAATAACATAACACAAACTGTAGAGAGATCATTAACAAAGTATAACAGAGATGATGGAATCAACATGCTACTACATGGGGCTGATTTGGGGGACAAAATGATACTTGATGAAAGAAGGTGAAGGAATAAGCCAAAGAACATCTATGCATAACCCACAGACAGACAACAGTGTGCTGATGGCCAGAGGTAAGAGCAAGTTATGGAGGGTGGGGGGACAAGATGTGCAAAGGTGGCAGGAATGAAGACATCTGTAACAGTGTAAACAACAAAAATAAAGTTAAAAAAAGAAACAAATGAGAGTAAGGTAAAGATAATGACAATTACTCTTTTATTTTAATTCTTCTTCAAATACAGTTTTCTGCCTTTTACAACCATCCCAGACCATGCCCGAGCCCACCCCACCTCCCTCCCATTTCTACCTACCCCCTTGTATTTGTCCATGTGTCCTTTATACTTGTTCCTGCAAACCCTTCCTATTTTCCCCTGAAATTATCTCTCCTCTCCCCTCTGGTCACTGTCAGCCTATTCTCTATTTCAGTGTCTTTGGTTATATTTTGCTTGTTTGTTTGTTTTGTTGATTAGGTTCCTGTTAAAGGTGAGATCATATGGTATTTGTCTTTCACTGCCTGGCTTATTTCACTTAGCATGATACTCTCCAATTCCTTCCATGCTGTCGCAAAGGGTAGGAGCTCCTTCTTTCTTTCTGCTGCATAGAATTCCATTGTGTAAATGTACCACGGTTTTTTGATCCATTCATTTACTGATGCGCACCTAGGTTGCTTCCAGCACTTGGCTATTGTAAATTGTGCTGCTATGAACATTGGGGTGCATAGGTTCTTTTGGATTGGTGTTTCAGGGTTCTTAGGATATAATCCTAGCAGTGGAATTGCTGGGTCAAAAGGCAGATCCATTTTTAGTTTTCTGAGAAAAATTCCACACTGTTTTCCACAGTGGTTGCACCAGTCTGCAATCCCATGAACACTGCACTAGGGTTCCCTTTTCTCTACAATCTCTCCAACATTTGTTTGTTGCTTTGGTTATGATGGCCATTCTGACTGGTGTCAAGTGGTATCTCATTGTGGTTTTAACTTGCACCTCTCTGATGGCTAGCAGTGCTGAGCATCTTTTCATGTGTCTCTGGGCCCTCTGTATGTCCTCCTTGGGGAAGTGTCTTTTCAAGTCCTTTGCCCACTTTTTAATTGGCTTACTTGTCTTCTTAGAGTGGAGTTGTGTGAGTTCTTTATATATTTTTGACATTAAACCCTGGTCTGAGGTATCATTGGCAAATATGTTTTCCCATACGCTTGGTTCTCTTTTTATTTTAATACTGTTTTCTTTAGCTGGGCAGAAGCTTTTAATTTGATGAGATCCCATTTGTTTATTCTTTCCTTTATGTCTCTTGCTCTAGGGGACATATCAGTGAAAATGTTGTTGCATGAAATATCTGAGATTTTGTTGCCTATGTTCTCCTCTAGGAATTTAATGGTGTCACAACTTCTATTTAAGTCTTTTATCCATCTTCAATTTATTTTTGTGTATGGTGTAAGTTGGTGCTTGAGTTTCTTTCTTTCTTTCTTTCTTTCTTTCTTTCTTTCTTTCTTTCTCTCTCTCTCTCTCTCTCTCTCTCTCTCTCTCTCTCTCTCTCTCTCTCTCTCTCTTTCTTTCTTTCTTTCTTTCTTTCTTTTTTGTATGTAGCTGTCCAGCTCTCCCAACACCATTTGTTGAAGAGGCTATTTTTACTCCATTTTATGTTGCTGCCCCCTTTGTTGAATATTAATTGACTGTAGAGACTTGGGTTTATTTCTGGGCTCTTTGTTCTGTTCCATTAATCTGTCTGTCTGTTTTTATGGCAGTCCCAGGCTGTTTTGATTACAGTACCCTTATAATGCACTTTGGTATCGGGTATTGTGATCCCTCTTACTTTGCTCTTCTTTCTCAAAATTGCAGCAGCTGTTTGGGGACATTTATGGTTCCATATAAATTTTTGAAGTGTTTGCTCTATATCTGTGAAATATGTTATTGGTACTGTAATACGTATTGCACTGAATCTGTAAATTGCTTTGGTTAGTATGGACATTTTGATGGTGTTAATTTTTCTGATCCATGAGCACGGTATATGTTTCCATTTGTTTGTGTCTTCCTTGATTTCTTTCTTCAGTGTTGTGTAGTTTTCTGAAATACAGGTCTTTTATGTCCTTGGTTAGATTTATTCCTAGGTGTTTTAGTTTTCTTTTTGCTATATCAAATGGGATTTTTTTTAAATTTCTACTTCTCATGTTTCATTGTTGTTGTACAAAAATGCCTTTGATTTCTGGATATTGACTTTGTATCCTGCTGTTTTGCCAAATTCATTTATTAGGTTGAGCAGTTTTTTGGTGTAATCTATAGGATTTTCTATGTACGCTATCATGTCATCTGCAAACAATGACAGTTTTGTTTCCTCCTTTCCAATTTGGATGCCTTTTATTTCCTTTTCTTGTCTGATTGCTGTGGCTAAAACTTCCAATACTATGTTGACTAGAAGTGGTGAAAGTGGACAACCTTGTGTTGTTCCTGATCTTAGTGGAAGAGATTTTTTTGCCCATTGAGTATGATGTTGGCTGTAGGTCTCTCATGTATGGCCTTTATTATAGTAAGGAATGTTCCCTCTATTCCCACTTTGCTGAGTGTTTTTATGAAAAATGGGTGCTGTACCTTATCAAATGCTTTCTCCATATCTATTGATATGATCATGTGATTTTTGTCTTTGCTTTTGTTTATGTGATGTATTACATTTATTGATATGAGAATATTGTAGCAGTCTTGCATCCCTGGGATGAATCCCACTTGGTCATGGTGTGTGATCTTTTTAATGTATCGTTGGATGCAGCCTGCCAATATTTTGTTGAGGATTTTAGCGTCTATGTTCATCCGTGATATTGGCCTGAAGTTGTCTTTCTTTGTTGTGTCTTTATCTGGTTTTGGGATTAGGATGATGCTGTCTTCATAAAAAGAGTTTGGGAGTCTTCATCTTCTTGAATTTCTTAGACTAGTCTGTGAAGGATAGGGGTTAGCTCTTCCTTAAATGCTTTGTAGAATTCTCCTGTGAAACCATCTGGTCCACGGCTTTTGTGTGTCTGGAGTTTTTTGATTACTGCTTCAATTTCATCTGCTGTTATTGGCCTGTTCAGGCTTTCTGCTTCTTCTTCGTTGAGTTTTGGAACATTTTATTTTTGTAGAAATTTGTCCATTTCACCTAGGTTTTCAAATTTCTTTACATACAGTTCTTAGTAGTAATTTCTTACATTCCTTTGTATTTCTGTGGTATCGGTTGTAATCTCTCCTCTTTCATTTCTTATTGTGTTTATTTGGGTCCTCTCTCTCTTTTTCTTGATGAGTCTGCTTAAAGGCTTGTAAATTTTGTTTATCTTTTCAAAGAACCAGCTCCTGGATTCATTGATCCTTAGAATTATGCTTTTAGTCTCCCATCCAAGTACTAACCAGGCCCGACCCTGCTTAGCTTCCGAGATCAGATGAGATTGGGCACGTTCAGGGTGGTATGGCCGTAGACTGCTTTTAGTCTCTATGTCATTTAATTCTGCTCTGATCTTGGTTATTTCGTTCCTTCTACTTGCTCTGGGCTGTCTTTGTTGTTGTTCCTTGAGTTTTTGTAGATGTAGGGTTATGTTGTTTGAAATGTTTCTATCTTTTTTTGGTAGGCCTGTATCACTATGAACTTCCCTCTCAGGACTACCTTTACTATGTCCCATATATTTTGGGTTGTTGTGAATTCATTTTCATTTGTTTCCAGAAACTTTTTTATTTCTTCTGTGAGCTCATTCTTGACCCATTCATTGTTTAATAGCATGCTATTCAATCTCCATGATGTTGAGTGTTGTGGCTTTCCTTGGTGTTGGCTTCTAGTTTCAGTCCCTTGTGGTCAGAGAAAATGCTTGATATGATTTCAATTTTCATGAATTTTTGAGGCTTATTCTGTGTCCTATCATGTGCTCTACCTTTGAAAATGTTCCATGTGCACTTGAAAAGAATGTGTATTTTTTTTTTTTTTTTGGATTTTATTTATTTATCTTCAGAGGGGAAGGGAAGGAGAGAGGGAGAGAAACATCAATGTGCGGTTGCCTCCTGTATGTCCCCTGCCGGGAACTGGCCTGGCAACCCAGGCATGTGCCCTGATTGGGAATCGAACCGCGATCCTTCGGTTCGCAGGCCTGCGCTCAATCCACTGAGCTACACCAGCCAGGGGGAGAATGTGTATTTTGCTTCTTTGGGATGAAAGTCTCTATATATATCAGTTAAGCCCATTTCATCTAGGGCATTGTTCAATACCACAATATCTTTGTTGATATTTTGTTTGGAAGATCTGTCCATTTTTGACACTGGGGTGTTAAAATCCCCTACTGTAATTGTGTTGCTGTCAGTATCTTTCTTGAAGTCCTCCAAGGTTTTCATTATGTATTTAGGTGCTCCTGTGTTGGGTGCATATATAGTTATAATGTTTATGTTTTCTTGGTGGGTTCTTCCCTTGAGTATTATGAAGTGACCTTCTGGGTCTCTCTTCATTGTCCTTTATTTGAAGTCTATTTTGTCTGATATGAGTACTGCTACCCTGGCTTCTTTTTCCTGTCCATTTGCTTGGAAAATTTGTTTCCAGCACTTCACTTTCAGTCTGTGTAGGCCTTTTTTCCTGAGGTGGGTTTCTTGTAGGCAGCGTATGTGTGGGTCATGCTTTCTTATCCATTCAACTATTCCGTGTCTTTTGATTGGAGCATTTCATCCATTTACATTTAAGGTTATTATTGATAGGTACTTATTCATTGCCATTTTCGTACCTGTGTTCCTCTCTCTCTCTTTTCCTTCCTTTCCTTAAAGCAGTCCCTTTAGCATGTCTTTCAGAGCTGGTTTGGTGGAGATGTATTCTTTTAGACTTCTTTTGTCTGGGAAGCTCCTTATTTGGCCTTCTATCTTGATTGAGAGCCTTGCTGGGTAAAGTAGCCTTGGTTGCAGGCCTCTGGTTCTCATTACTTGGAACATTTCTTGCCATTCCCTTCTGGCTTGAAGCATTTCCATTGAGAAGTCAGCTGCTAGTTTTATTGGGGCTCCCTTGTATGTTACTTCTGTTCCTCCCTTGGTTCCTTTAGGCCTCTTTGTCTTGGAATTTTGCCATTTTAATTATGATGTGTCTTGAAGTGGGCCTCTTTGGGTTCCTCTTGATTGGGACTCTCAGTTTTTCCTGGATTTGTGTGACCTTTTCTCTCATCAAATTAGGGAAGTTTTCCATCATTACTTTTTCAAGTAGGTTTTCTATACCTTGCTCTTCTTCTCCTTCTGGTATCCCTATTATATGGATATGATTACATTTCATATTGTCTTGCATTTCTCTTGATCATTCTTCATTTTTTTCTGAGCCTCTTTTCCTTTTCTTGCTCTTTCTGGGTGTTTTTTTCTACTTTGTCTTCCAGCTCGCTGATCCCATCTTCTGCTTCATCAGTCCTGCTTTTGATTCCTTCTACTGTGTTCTTCAGTTCAGAAATGGTATTCTTCATTTCTTCTTGGTCCTTGTTGATAGTTTCTATTTCCTTTTTCATGATGATATAGTTTGCAGTGAGTTCACTGTAGTTTCTGGAAATTCATTGTAAGCTCATTCAGCTTCCTGATAACCACTGCTTTGAACTCAATATCTAATAGTTGAGTTGCCTCTATTTCATTTAGTATTCTTTCTGGGGCTTCCTCCTTTCCTTTCATTTGGGGATTGTTTCTTTGTCTTCCCATCGTGAGACTTTTCTTATTAGTCTCAGGTTCTTAAATTGATCTGTTCTGGCTCCCTGGGTTTCTGGTGTGAACTTCTATGGTAGAATACCTGTGAGATTCATTGGTGCAGTCTCCTTGATCTCCTGAGCTCACTGGTCTTGGGCTGTCATTTACGTTGGCTCCGTGTTTGTCTTTGGGTTTTGATTGTTGTTGGGTCTTTCTTTGTTGGGTCTTTCCCTCCAGCTGGTTAACTGAGGGTCACTCTGTCCATCACCTCTTGTATTTTGTTGTGCTGGTGGAGGCAGGTTGTACTGAAGCTGGTTCTTCCATGTGTACAAGATTTTAGGGATTCTCTCTTGCTCTTGTTCAGTTTTTTGTACTGGGTAGTTTCTCCACTATTTAGTTGTATTTCTAGATAGGTCCTGGATTGAGGTTTGTGTGGTTTCCACTTCCTCCTTCACCTTCTTCTGTTGTTCTCTGTTTGTGGTTCCTTTGTTGCTGGGTTTCCTCTTGCAGTGGGTATCCTTGTGTTCACAGCTTCTACCTACTCTTTTTTTGTGATCAGTTGGAGGATGAAGGTAAAATGGTTTAAGACAGAAAGAGAGTATTCTATGATATTTATAGTAGCAGCTGGTAGAGAAGAGATAGGAGATCCTTTGGCTATGTACAATGTTAACCGTGATATTCCACCCAACTAGACACTTTTTAGAAAGGATGTAAAGAAGATAAGGCTCTTGTTGGGGAGGGAAGGGTTTTGAGTTAGATATGGAAAGCAGTGAGGTTGTGGGAGGTTAGATTCTGAGGTAAGGTGAGAGTAAAGGATAGTAAATAGGTGGAGTCTGTGAAAGAGAAGAGTTAACCACTACAGTAATAGAGTTCAGGAAACCATGAAGTGGGCTAAGATCTGGGAGGGCTGTTGTGAAGTGTTTACAAGTCTATGGAACAGCTATTATTTATAATAATATTAGAGCAACAATCATATGACAGAATCTATGTGACCTGGATAACAAGAATAGGGAGTATAGGGCCCTGAGTAGTGTGCTAATGGAGCACAAGTGAAGTGAAGGACAGTAAATTAGCAATAAACTATGAAAGAGAGAACAGGGGAAGCCTGTCAAATGATACAATGTAACCAGCCAAGCAAAGAAGACTATACAAGAAGAGGAATACAAAAAAAACTATTAAAATAAGATGTAAGAATAATGAAAAAATAATAATAATACAAATATGCAATAACTTGCAAGTTCTCTGTAATAGCAAAGTGAAATTTGTCTCACTTCTCAGCTGTTGGGATGCCTCCTCTTTGAGTCTTTTCACAGTTCCAGGATTTTTTGTCTCACTTGTGGGTATTAAAAAAAAAAAAGCAGAAGAAGGAAGGACAAAGAGATAAAATTGGAAAGTGGGAAAAAAGGAATAAAAGAACAAAAAAGGAAAGAGAGGTAAAAGGAACTGAAAGATTAAAAAATGATAAAAATTTAAAAATTACTTTAAAACAAAACAAAACAAAAAAGCCCCAAAAACCTCTGGTTGGTTTCAAACTGACCAAACCAGTTTTTCTGATCTTGCTGGCTACAGCAGGCTGAGAGGAGATTGGTATGCCTTTTCTCCCTTTCCGATCTGCACTCAGTCAGCACTCTCCCCAGAGGTAGCCTGGCATATCTCCCTGGCGCCTTGGGTGTGTGATCCAGGCCTTCCTCAGAGAACACTTTCCCCGGGGTTACCACTGTGGGCTGGGGTGCGGGTGCGGGCATGCTCAGACACGCTGCCTCGGTTCCATGGTTCAGGCGCACACCCTTCCCAGTGCTATGGGGGTGCCCAGGGCCTTCCGTGCAACATCAGGATTGCTGCCTGGCTGGGTGGGGAGGAGGCCAGAGCAATTGCTGCAGGAGAATTCCCCAAACGCTATCTCTCTTTTCACTTTTTTTAAGAAATTTGTCCTACTCAAGCCTGCCGCTCCTTACAGCGGCCTGGCTTCTCGCACAGCCCAATTCTCCAGCCAGACCGGGGACTATCGGGTCAGAGCCTGTCACTGCGCAACTGTCAACTCTCCCCAACCAGTGTCCACAGAGTCTGTGGGTGCTCACAGCCCGCGTGTGTTTGCCACTTACTCCTTATTCCCCTCTCTATGACTTCAAGCAACCAGGTCTCTCCTGGTGCTGCTCAAACCTTGTTCGGCCAGGGAGGAAGCAGTTGACCTGGCTCTCACCCAAGGACCCTGTGGCAGACCCAGCGGGTATCAGGCCTGGGGCTGCAGCTGCCCTGGTCCCCTCACTGGTCCCTGGGACCTTATTGTCCTTACCATCTGGTTTTTCAGTGTCTGCTACAATTTTTGGTCTCCTATTTTCATATATGCTGGGGTACTGTTGGCTGTTTGCTCTGTTCCTCCGTAGATTGGCTAGGTTTTTCTCCCGTGTGCAGGGGAAAGTGGAATCTTCTCCCTCCTTCTTTGCTGCCGTCTTCCTCCACATTTCTCAATATCTTTCTTGAAGTCCTCCAAGATATTCCTTATGTTTTGAACACTCTTATGCTGGGTGCATATATGTTTATAATGTATGTCTTATTGATGGATTCTTCTCTTTAGTATTATAAAGTGTCCTTCTGGGTCTCATTTTAGGGCTCTTGTTTTGAAGTCTTTTTTTTTTTTTTTTTCCTGATATGAGTATCACTACCCCAGCTTTTCTTTCCTGTCCATTTGCTTGGAAAATTTTTTCCTACCCTTCATTTTCAGTCTTTGTAGGTCTTTCCTTCTGAGGTGGGTCTCTTGTAGGCAACATATGTGTGGGTCATGTTTTCTTCTCCATTCAGCTACTGTATGTCTTTTGATTGGAGCATTTAATAGAAACATTTCACATTTAATCCAAATGTTATTATATGTAGGTATTTATTCATTTCTCCCCTTTATAGCTACATTCCTTTCTCTCTCACTCTTTTCCTTTCTCTTCTTATAGTAGTCCCTTTAATACAACTGGGAATGCTGGTTTAGTAGAGATGTATTCTTGCAGCCTTCTTTGTCTAGGAAACTCCTTATTTTGCCTTCCATTTTAACTGAGAGCCTTGCTGGGCAAAGTAATCTCTGTTGAAGGCCTTTGTTTTTCATTACTTGGAGTATCTCTTGCCATTCTCTCCAGGATTAGAGTTTCTGTTGAGAAATCAGCAGCTAGCCTCACTGGAGCCTCTTTGTATGTTACTTCTTGTTTCTCCCTTGCTGCTTTAAGATTCTCTCTTTGCCTTTAAAACTTGGCATTGTTATTATGGTGTGTCTTAGAGTAGGCCTCTTTGGGTTCACCTTGATTGGGACTCTCTACACTTTGTGAACTTGCATGGTTTTTCCCTCTCTAGGTTCAGAAAATTTTCTGTCATTAGTTTTTCAAACAGGGTTTCTATCCCTTGTTCCTTTTCTTCTCCTCTGGTATCTCTATGATTCGAATGTTGTTGCCTTCTGTATCTTGGAGTTCCCATAAGCTGTCTTCATATTTTTTGTCTTTGTTTTCATGTAGCTGCTCTACCTGGGTGTTTCTTTCCACTTTGTCTTCCAGCTTACTAATTTGGTCTTCAGCTTCATCCAGCCTGCTTGTAATTCCTTCTACTGTGTTTTTTCTTTCAGAAATTGTATTTTTCATTTCTTCCTGGCTTTTGTTTATAGTTTCTATTTCCTTTTTCATATTGTTGTAGTTCTTACCCAGTTCCTTGTAGTTGGCTGTGAGTTTCTTGAACATCCTTATAATCATTGTTTTGAATTCTATATCTGATAGTTTGCTTACCTCCATTTCATTCACCTCTTTCTATGGGGAATCTGCCCTTCCTCTTGGATTGCAGGTTCTTTTTCTGTCTACCCATTTTAGGTGACTCTTTTTGTTTGTTTCTGTGCTTCCTGATGTTTCACTTTGCTAGTTGTCTTTGTAGGGTAAACTTCTATGGTAGGAATTCTATGATATTCAGTGGTTTCTCTGAACTCCTTGTCTGGATGCTCTGGTTTTTCCCTTTCTTCTGTTTTTGTGGGCTCTCTTGTACTTAGGTTTTTCCCTTTTGGTGGTTCCTTTGTTGGTGAGTTCTCTCCCCCAGGGGTATACTGATGTTCACAGCTCCAACCTAATCTTGTATGTGATCAGTGGCAGGGGGAAGACAAAATGGATTAAGACAGTGGGAGGGTATTCTATGGGATTTAAAGTGCCAACAAGAAGAGAAGAGGTAGGAGATTCTTTGGATAAGTATAGCACTAACTGTGATATTTCACCCAGTGCACCACTTTTTATAAAAGGTGAAAAAGAGACAAGACTCTTATTAGAGGGGAAAGGATTGTGAGCTCAATCCAGAAAACAGAGCACTTGTGGAAGGTTAGGTGATGAGATATAGTGAGAGTAAAGGATAGAAAGTAGGCATAGTGTGCAAGAGAACAAAGTTAACCACAAAGGTAATAAAACTCAGGAAGACAGTGAAATGGTTTAAGATCAGGGAGGGGTGCTGTGTAGTGTTACAATTATATGGAACAACAATTATTTATAATAGTACTGAAACAACAACAATATGACAAGAAATATATGATTTGTACACAGAGTAGAAAGTACACATCAGGAGTAGTGTGTCATTGAAATACGAATGAAGTGAAAGAAGGGAAATTAAAATACGATATGAAAGAGAGAATAAGTCAAAGAATGCAATTAAAGAAAATGAAGAAAATAAACAGAAAGAAGAGAAATAAAAAATAATAAAATAAGTAAAAACAATGAAGAAATAATAATAATACAAATAAACAATAAAATGCAAGGTCTCTGGGATAGCAAAGTGAAATTTGTCTCAGTTTCTTAGTTTTGGGGGTTAGCCTTGTGTTCCCTCTTTGGGTCTGTCTGTGGACCTTTCATAGTTCCAGGTCTTATTGTCTCACTTTGGGGAAGAAAGAAAAGAAAAAAAAAGGCAAAAGAAAAAAAGAGAGAGGATAAAAAAGCCTTCTGCTGACTTTAAAACTGCAGAGCCAGTTCTGCTGGTCTTCCTGGATACCATAGGAAGAGAGGGGCTGGGCTTTGCTTTTCTACCTTCCTATGGCTTTGCGAGCACGCAGGCCAGGTCTAGGCCACAATATTCACAATTGCCCAGTTGCCAGCCCAGGTCCTCTGTGAGCTGTGGGGCCCACACTGTCCATCTGCGCCAGGCTGGCACCTTTAATCCACCAGTTTTACCGCGGTTGGTGCGATGTGGATCCTCCTTTCTCTTTGTGAACCCACCATGGCCAGAGCCCACCACAAGTCAGTCACTGGCGTGAGCAGCACAAATCAACTGCCAAGCAACTGGCACCAGTCAGCCTACCAGCAAGCAGTGCAAAACAGCCGTTGGGCTAGTGGCTCAAATCAGCCTCCTGGAGCAGTGTGAATCAGCTGCCAGACAAGTGGCCTGAATTAGCTGCCTGGCGAGCAGCATCTGCCAGTTGCTGCTTGAGAGTTCCTTAAACAATGGCTAAGCCTTTTTTTTTTTTTTTTTTGAGTAAAATCCTCTTGTTTAAGCCCATTGTCTTTAACAAGTGCCCGGCTTTTCATACAGCCCAACTTCCTCCACATGAAACATTTTCAAAGACCACATGATAGGACACAAAACAAGCCTCAAAAATTTCAAGAAAATTGAAATCATATCAAGCATTTTCATGTACCACAATGTCTTTAAACTAGAAACCAACCTCAAGAAAGAAACTCAAAACCACTCAAATTTATGGAGACTGAATAACATGCATTTAAACTGAATAACAAGGAAGAAATCAAAATGTTTCTGGAAATAAATGAAAATAAATACACAAAAGCCCAAAACCTATGGGACACAGTGAAGATAGTCCTGAGAGGGAAGTTGATAACAATAAAAGCCTATCTAAAAAAGATAGAAACAATTCAAATTAACAAACTAACCCTACATCTACAAGAACTGGAGAAACAACAGCAAACAAATCCAGAGCCAGTAGAAGAAAGGAAATAATCAAGATCAGAGCAGAACTGAATGACACAGAGACTACAAGAACAATTAAAAGTATCAATAAATCCAGGAGCTGTTTCTTTAAAAAGATAAACAAAATCAACAAGCCTTTAACCAGAACATCAAGAAAAAAAGGGAGAGGACCCAAATAAATTAAATCAGAATGGAAAGAAGAAATTACAACTGATACCATAGAAATACAAAGGATGTTAAGGAATTACTATTTCTTAACAACTATGGGAACAACTATATGCCAAGATATTTGAAAACCTGGACAAAATGGACAAATTTCTAGAAAAATATAATCTTCCAAAACTGAATTGAGAAGAAGCAGAAAACCTGCACAGACTTATAAGAGCTGGTGACATTGAGGCAGTAATGAAAAAACTCCCAGCACACAAAAGCCCTAGATTGGATGGTTTCACAGAAGAATTTTACAAAACATTTAAGGAACAGCTAACCTCTATCCTTCTTAGTCTATTCCAAAAAACCAAATAAGAGGTAAGAATACCAAACTCTTGTTATGAGACCAGCATAATCCTAATCCCAAAACCAGATAAAGACACAACAAAGAAAGAAAACTACAGGCCGCAGCAATTTTGAGAAAGAAGAACAAAGTAGGAGGGATCACAACACCTGCTATAAAAGTATATTACAAGGCTACTATAATCAAAACGGTCTGGTACTGGCATAAGAACAGACACATAGACCAATGGAACAGAATAGAGAGCCCAGAAATAAACCCATGACTCTGTGGTCAATTGATATTCAACAAAGCGGGCAGAAGCATAAAATGGAGTAAAAGTAACCTCTTCAACAAATGATGTTAGGAGATCAGGACATGGAAAGAATAAAACTCGACCACCAACTTACAACATACATAAAAATAAACTCAAATGATTAAAGGACTTAAATATAAGTTGCAACACCATGAAAGTCCTAGAGGAGAAGATAGACAGGAAAATCTCAGATATTCCACGCAGCAATATTTTCATCAATATGTGCACTAGAACAAGGGACATAAAACAAAAAAATAAACAAGTAGGACTTCATGAAAATAAAAAGCTTATGCACATCTAAAGAAAACATGAGTAAAATGAAAAGGGAACCAACTGTATGGGAAAATATATTTGCCAATGATACCTCGAACAAGAGTTTGACCTCCAAAATATATAAAGAATTCACAGAACTCCACCCCTGGAAGACAAACAATTCAATTAAAAAATGGGCAAAGGACCTGAACAGACATTTCTCCAAGGAGAATATACAGAGGGCCCAGAGACATATGAAGAGATGGTAAGCATCACTAGCCATCAGAGAAATGCAAATTAAAACCACAATGAGTTACCACTTCACACCAGTCAGAATGGCCAACATAAACAAAGCAACAAACAACTAGTGCTTGCGAGGCTGTGGAGAAAAGGGAACCCTAATACACTGTTGCTGGGAATGCAGACTGGTGCACCCACTGTGGAAAACAGTATGGAATTTCCTCAAAACCTAAAAATGTAACTAACTCTTGACTAGGCAATTCCACTGCTTGGATATACCCTAAGAATCCTAAAACACCAATTTAAAAGAACCTATACACTACAATGTTGATAGCAGCATTATTTACAATAACCAAGTGTTGGAAGCAACCTAAGTGCCCATTAGTAAATGAGTAGATAAAAAAACTGTGGTACATTTACACAATGGAATACTACACAGCCGAAAGAAATAAGGAGCTCCTACCCTTTGTGACAGCATAGATGGAACTGGAGAGTATTATGCTAAGTGAAGCAGGTTGTAAAAGACAAATACCATATGACCTTACTTATAATGAAACCTAATCAATAAAACAAGCATGCAAAATATAACCAGAGACACTGAAATAAAGAACAAAGTGATAGTAACCAGAGGGGGTGGGGAGGAGTATAACAGGGGAAAGAAGTAGAAAGGGCAAGTCAAGGAACATTTATAAAGGACCATGGGCCAGGACAATGGGGTGTGGATTGAGTGTGAGAGTGATGGAGTTTGAGGGTCAGGGGAGCGCAATGGTGGAAAAGTGGGACAACTGCAATTGAACAACCAGAAAAAAAATTTAAAAAAATTAAACCAATGAGCTATAAGATCTACCAATTCTACTTCTGGTTATATATCCAAAAGAACTAAAAACAATGACTAAAAAGATATTTGTACACCCACAGTCATAGCAGCATTATTAATAGAAGCCAAAAAGTAGAAGCCACCCAGTGTACACTGAAAATGAATGGATAAGCTAAATGTGGTATATACATACAATGGAATATTATTCAGCCTTAAAAAGAAGGAAATACATACTACAACATGGGTAAACCTTGAGGACATTATGTTAAGTTAAATAAGCCAGTCACAAAAAGGACAAATACCATATGATTCTACTTATATGAGATACCTGTGAGTAGTCAGATTCAGAGACAGAAAGTAGAATGGTGGTTGCCAGGGACAAAGTGGGTGAGGATAACGGTTGTTGTTAATAATTATAGAATTTCACTTATAAAAGGTAGAAAGAGTTCTAGAGATGGATGGTGATGTTGCACAAAACAATATAAATGTAGTTAATGTCACTGAACTATATGCTTAAAATGGTTAAGATGGTAAATTTTATGTTATATGTATTTTACCACAATTAAAAAACATACATATCCCGCCCTGGCTGGTGTAGCTCAGTGGATTGAGCACGGGCCTGCAAACCAGAGGACCGCGGTTCGATTCCCAGTCAGGGCACATGCCTGGGTTGCAGGCCAGTTCCCGGCAGGGGACACACGAGAGGCAACCGTACATTGATATTTCTCTCCCTCTCCCTCTCTCCTACCCTTCCCCTCTAAAGATAAATAAATAAAAATCTTAAAAAAAATAAAAATAAAAATTAACAATATATCTTTAAAAAAAAAAAAAAACATACATATCCCTAAAAACATTCAAAGGTGTCAGCTGCCTGAGTCAACTGGTCTTTACCTGTACAGACTCACCTAAATAGCTCTGACTTGGAAAAACTCTTTCTGTTGTCCATAGTTCTTCTCCTTCTTCCAACTTGCGGATCATATCGGGCTTAGTCATGTGAAACCCTAATGATAAAAAATGAGACTTATTTTTGGGGTGTCTATTCTGTTCCATTGATCTATGTCTGTTTTTATGTCAGTACCATGCTGCTGTGATTACTCAGCTTTGTAGTGCAGTTTGATATCAGGTAGCGTGATTCCTACCTTATGATCCAGCAATTCCACTTCTGGAAATTTATTTGAAGGAACCAGAAATACTAATTTGAAAGAATATATGCACCCCTATGTTCATTAGAGTGTTATTTACAATAGCCAAAACTTGGAAGCAGCCCAAGAGCCCATCAGATGGTAGATGAGAAGATAAAAAGTTGTGGTACATTTACACAATGGAATAAGTAAAAAGGAAATCTTACCTTTTATGACAGCATGGAAAGACCTAAAGAGTATTATGCTAAATGAAATAAGCCAGTAAGAAAAAGACAAGTGTCATATGATTTCATTTATATGTGGAATCTAATGAACAAAAGTAACAAAGTACAAACAGACTCATAGATACAGAGAACAGGCTGTGACAGCTGTTAGAAGGGAAGGGGGTTGCGGGAGCTGAGTGAAAAATGTGAAGGGATTAAGCAAAGAAAAAACTCATAGATACAGATAACAATAGAGTGATTGCAAGAGGGAAAGGGAGGTAGGGAACAGTAGACAAAAGTAAAGGGGAGATAAATGGTGAAGGAAAGAGACTTAACTTGGGGTGGTGAACAAACAATATACTATACAGATGATGTATTATAGAATTGTATACCTGAAACCTATATAATTTTATTAACCAATGTCACCCCATTAAATTCAATAAAAAATTTTTTAATGAGACTTAATCTAACCTCCTTGGGCTTAAAACCCATTGAAGGAAGAGAAGGATATAGCTTCAAGGTAGCAGACATGTATACATTCATATGTATACCTTCATATAACATGCAAGTTAATACCTTGCACTAGGCAAGTAACCTTTCTGCTAACAAAAAGAGATTCATTACCTCTAGTCCCTGAAATTCAAACCCATTCAGTTTCAGAAACTCTTGAAAGGAGATGCTGACACTAAAAGATTCAAGGGGTTTTTCTTACCCACAGAGACAAGGTGGCAATAGTTTTCCAACATGACATCCCTGTATAAGGCCTTCTGATCAATGTCCAGTTGCTGCCACTCCTCCTGGGTGAAGTCCACAGTCACATCCTTGAATGACACTGATCCCTGTAAGAACATACTCTAGTTAATCCTAAAGTGATTGGAACTAATGAAAACTAGATATTGGAGACCTAGTTTTGACCATGTTCAGTGGTCAAAGTAGTTTTCTTATTTTGTTTTATATTGCAGACATTCTCTTGAAAATCCATTCATCTGTATTTACTTATCTCATGCTAAAAATATATAAGAACATACTATTTGCCTTGAATGTGATTGGTTGCCTGGTGGACCAAAATGAATATAACTCTGACCACGATAACAAGAAATTACAGGCTAAGAGAGAGGAATTGCATGTAAAGATATACACTCAGTAGATATCCCATATGCAAGAACAGAAATATGCACAAGGAAAAGTGCTACAAAGCGAAGAGAAATTTCATTTTGTATTCCAAGTCTTCATTGAGTACATAAAAATTTTGAATTCACAATGAACTTATTTTGCAGGAATACAGGCATCAGCTTTTAAAACTCATGGGGAGAGAAAAACCAGTTAGTAAATTCAGGAAGTAGCAAAAGACACAATTCACTAAGAAAGAGTCTTCGAGCCCTGACCAGTATGGCTCAGTTGGTTGGGGGTCATTCTGCAAAGCAAAGGGTCATCACTTCGATTCCCAGTCAGGGCACATGTCTGGGATGCAGGTTTGGTCCCCAGTCTGAATGCATGCAAGAAGCAATGGATAGATGTTTCTCTCACACATCAATGTATTTCTCCCTCCCTTCTTCCCTCCCTTTCCCTCTCTCTCAAAATAAATAAATACAATCTGAAAAAAAAAAAAAAAGTCTTTGAGCCCTAAGAAGAAAAAGGTATATGGAAGTAGGCAGTGGATATATTTATGGAATAATAATGGATTTTTTCCTATACAGAAATGACCTTAAAAATTTACTGAGCACACTACAAAGAGATTAGTATTTGTTTATAAATCACCACTGGGCAGGACTTCCGGCCAAAATGGAGGCTTAGGTAGATACACTGTGCCTCCTCTCACAACCAAAAGAAGGACAACAACAAATTTAAATACAAAAAACAACCAGAACTGACAAAAAAATCAAACTGTATGGAAGTCCGACGGCCAAGAAGTTAAAGAAGACACATTCATCCAAACCAGTAGGAGGGACAGAGACGGGCAGCCGGGAGGAGAGGACTCGAGGCAAGGCAATGGCTGGAGGACCAGGGCCGGCAGGTGGTGGCTGGCAGACCCAATGAAGTGGCACGTTGTGGAGCAGATGTGCAAGGCTGCAGCAGGCGGACCTGGCAAGGCGGCGGCTTTCAAACTGGGCAGTCCCACATACGCATGCAGATAAACCAGGAGAAACAACTGGGGAGGGAAACAGATCACACAACCCAGGGCCCTAGCGCAGAGAAATAAAGCCTCAAACCACTGATTGAAAACTCTGGTGGGGGTTAAGGCAGCAGCAAGAGAAACTCCCAGCTTCACAGGAGAATTTGTTGGAGAGACCCACAGGGTCGTAGAACATGCACAAACCCACCCACCCAGAAATCAGCACCAGAAGGGCCCAATTTGCTTGTCGGAAATGGGGGAAGGGACTGAAATCAGCAGAGAGCAGAGCAACACCATTATCTCCTCTCAGACCCCTTCCCCAGTTATAGCATCACAACACAATGACCTGGGTTACCCTGCCCAGGTGAATACCTAAGGCTCCGCCCCTCACTACGTAACAGGTGTGTCAAGACAAAAAAAAAATTGCCCAAACAAAAGAACAGATCAAACTCCAGAAATAATACAATTAAGAGATAAAGAGATAGCCAACCTATCAGATGCACAGTTCAAAATACTGGTAATCAGGATGCTCACAAAATTGGTTGAATATGGTTGCAAATTAGATGAAAAAATGAAGGCTACGCTGAGTGAACTAAAGGAAAATATACAGGGAACCAACAGTGAGGGAAACTGGGACTCAAATCAATGCTGCAGACCAGAAGGAAGAAAGAAACATCCAATCAGAAAAGAATGAAGAAATAAGACTTCAAAAAAATGAGGAGAGGCTTAGGAACCTCCGGGACATCTTTAAATGTCCCAACATTGGAATTATAGGGGTACCAGAAAGGGAAGAGGAAGAGCAACAAGTGGAAGACTTATTTGAACAAATAATAAAGGAGAACTTCCCCAATCTGGCAAAGGAAATAGACTTCCAGGAAGTCCAGGAAGTTCAGAGAGTCCCAAAGAAGTTGGACCCAAGGAGGAACACACCAAGGCACATCATAATCACATTACCGAAGATTCAAATGAAGGAGAGAATCCTAGAAGCAGCAAGAGAAAAGGAGACAGTTACCTACAAAGGAGTTCCCATCAGACTATCAGCTGATTTCTCAAAAGAGACCTTACAGGCAAGAAGGGGCTGGAAAGAAGTACAGTCGTCCCTCGCTATATCATGGTTCACTTATTGCGGCTTCAAAACCCGCGATGCAGTGAAGCCTCAATAACTGAACCACGATATAGCAAGGGACGACTGTATACTTCACTGGTGAGTACCCACATAGAATTTTATATGTTGTTAAGATTATGTAGGTTTAAGAGTGTGGAAAGTCTTTAAGAGCATATGAAGTGTTTATAAGAGTGTGGGAAAGGTTTATAGGAGTGTGGGAAGGGTTTATAAAGCCTTAAAATATATATAAGTAATAAAATAAATGTAACACCATTACTTTGCAGATCTTCACCTATTGCGGGGGTCTCTGGAACATAACTCCCATGATAGGTGAGGGATCACTGTATTCCAAGTCATGAATGGCAAAGACCTACATCCGAGATCATTCTATCCAGCAAGTTTTCATTTAGAATGGAAGGGAAGATAAAGTGCTTCCCAGATAAGGTCAAGTTAAAGGAGTTCATCATCACCAAGCCCTTATTATATGAAATGTTAATGGGACTTATCTAAGAAAAAGAAAATAAAAAACACATACAGTAAAATGACAGCAAATTCACAATCATTAACCACCACACCTAAAACAAAAACAAAAGCAAACTAAGAAAACAATTAGAACAGGAACAGAAACACAGAAATGGAGATCATATGGAGGGTTATCAACAGGGGAGTGGGAGGGGTAGAAGGGAGGAAAGGTACAGAGAATAACTAGCATAGATAGTAGGTAAAAAATGGAAAGTGGGAAGGTAAGAATAGTATAGGAAATGTAGAAGCCAAATAACTTATATGTACAACTCATGGACATGAACTAAAGGGGGCGAATGTGGGTCAGAGGGCGTGTGCAGGGTGGAGGGGAGTGAAGGGGGGAAATGGGACAACTGTAATAGCATAATCAATAAAATATACTGCAAAAAATAAATCATCAGTAGGCATTAATGGCAATCTACATTGTTAATGACTACTGCTCTCGAATGTATACTGTAGTATTTTCCTCCCATTCAGTATACTGTCTTGTACATTCCACTGTAATACAACCTCCACTTTAGGTCTGCTGCTTTATGGAGTAAAAAGAAAATGAAAAAATACTAAGTCAACACATATGTGATAAATTTTGTACTTTAGAGGCAATACTCTTTTTTAAAGATTTTACTTATGTTTTTAAAGATTTTAATATTTAATTTTAGAGAGGGGAAGGGAGAAAGAGATGGAGAGAAACATGGGTATAAGAGAGAAAGATCAATCAACTGCCTCTCCCACATGCCCCAACCAAGGACTGACCTGCAACCCAGGCATGTTTGATGACCAGAAATCAAACCAGTGACCTACTGTTTTGCAGGATGATGCCCAACCAACTGGGACACACTGATCAGGGCTAGAGGCAATACTCTGACTAGAGAAGGCTTGAGATAGTTAGGTGAGAAAAATAATTAAGCAATCACTGTAGAGATGTCTCGTAGATTTGGTGTTATTAGTGGTCTAGACAGGGAACCACTGGTTGCTATGATGAGTTGCACAAGAATTGGTCATAAATTGGTTGTAGAGTGGAAAAAGAGAGGCATGGCTCTTCAGTTATCTGCATAAGCAATAGGGTAGGTGCTGGAAGTAGGAAATGGAAATGGGAATCAGAAGAAAGTATAAACTTTTGTAAAGAAGGTAATTGTTGGGAACCGTTCGGCCTGGTTTAAGGAGCTGTAACCCCCACCCCATGGCTAGACTGTGTAAGAGCCCAGAAGACCCATTTCATCTGAGTCTGTTCTGTCATGAGGACGTGAGCCACTAAGGAGACAAAGCTTATCTTCCTGGCAGGAGCACGGCTTCTGCTTCATCCATATCTGGCCCCTAATGCTTGGTTGGTTAGCCAATGAAGGGTAAGACCCCTCAAGGGAGGGGCAACCCAAGCCAGGCATGACCACTTGGATGGCTCTCATGGAAGGACTAGGGGGCTGCAGCAAAGAGGGGGTGATGGACCCTCACCACCCCCCCAGCTATTCTGACATAGCCTAAGTCCCCATTTCCGTCTGGGAGATGTCTTCCTTATCTTTTGCTTCCTGGCTCTAATCCGTTTAAGCCTGAAACTATGACGGAGGGTGGTGCAGCCCTGTGCTGGCCAGAGCAGCACCCTGGGTGATCAGGCATAAGAAAGAATTCATAAAGTCCTGTGAAACCTACTTTGCAAAGAGTGATCTCATTTAAACGATAAGGGTCCGAGGAGGAAATAAGTATGTCTCCCAAAGTTTTTGCAACCCCCTTACCTGACAGAAACTGACTCAGATTAAGCCCTCAGATTCCTTTGAAATGTTATCCATTGTTTGATCCTTGCCACCTGACATTGATTGATGAGCTTTACCTGTATTCCTGTGTATTATGAACCTAATAAAAGCCATTGAGGAAGGGGCTCTTGGTCCTTCTCCTTTGAGAGATCGACCATCTCTACTCCCCAAGCAGATCATGTCTTGGTAGTTTTATTCTCATCTGTGACGGACGGATGGGGCTCTGCGAGTGGAGCCCCTCCACAGGTAATGAGGTAAGCATTGGAAATGTATTTGAAGTGACCACGGAACATATAGGTGGTGATAGCTATTGGAGGTTGGATATGAGGTTCTAGGATGGAGAGAGGTATTTGAGAGTCACTAGGATCCCATCAATATAACCTTTAGAGTTAATCTGGTTGTGAACAGAGAAAAAGAGACAGTGAAGAAAAAAGAATCAATTAGAATCTTTGGAAAACTGATATTTTAAAGATTGGTTAATGAAGAAAAATGAAAACAAGACAATGATCCACCTTTGATTCAAGAGTAGAATATTTCAAGAATGGACTAGCATATGCATTTCCTTCTCTTGTACCCATATATAAAAATTAGAAGAAACTAAAACTATAATTATAATAGCACTGGAATACTGAAAAGGTTTTCACTGGCAGGCCACAGTTGGTAGAAATTGCTGGAAGACATAGATAAAACAAGAGGATCAGAAAGGAGAAATGCAAAATCTCAGTTTTCTGACAAGCTTGCAAGTAAATCTCTATCCTGAAAGCCTCACAAAACAGGACACCTTACCATAAACTAATAATGTGTTCCATTAACTTCAAAACTTATGTCAGTAGGGATAATCAAGGTTTTTCCATATCTGCACCTTTACTCCTCACAACTTAGATCCCAAATCAGTGTCTAGACTAGGTTTATTCAAGTAATATATTCTCATTTAAATCAAGATAATACATTTCTGTTCCAGCAGTACTTTTTTGAGAAGACAGAAAGGAAATGATGATGATATACCGACTCTATATGTGAACATTGGCTATAACTAGAAGGTACACTTGGGAAAGGCTTAAATTTTTCTGGTTGGAATAAGAGAAATTGGGAACAGGACTGCAACTAGAGTGAAGCAGGCAAGTCACCCATGGTGCAAAATTTAGGGATGCTCTAAAAGTACTCCTTAAATTTTGCACTTAGGCCACTTGCTTGCCTCACCCAACCTGGGTCCTACTGGAGACTAGTTTCAAGGAAGCAAATCTCAACATCCAGGAAAATTAAGGATGGGGAAATAATTGTTCATATAACCTAAAAACAAGTTATTTCAGAAAAAGAGGAAACATCATCTTACCTGAGACATAGCTGTGAGATTTGCAAGAGATGAACCTTCTCTTCTGAACTCTTCTTTTGGAAAGGGAAGAGTCCTTGGAAGGCAGAGATGGGAAGATACAAGGAACCATGTGAAACCATATTTGATTTAGATATCCCAGAATAACTCAGTTAAATCTACATCAGCTTCACTGTTTCAGCATTTATCCACTCTGTATATCCCACACAAATCCAGGACATAGAATAGTGGGAAAATGGGGCAAACCCTGCTCCCTCATCAATACCAGAAACCTAATTTCTTTGGGTAGAATAAATTCTGAGCTCTTGTGGCTTGGAGAGAGAGAGAACATTGTCCTTTTCCCTCTACAGATCTACCTTCATCTCCTATATTGGATGGGTTTACTATATATTTCCAAATTATTCTTCATGTACTTTCTACCAGTTTACACTGCCACCAGAAGTGCATAAGAATACCTCCCTCCCTACACCTTGATGAATGCTGCTAGCTGACACAATTTTCTTTGTCAGTTGTCAACAAAACTTTATTCACTGGAAACTGGGCCTGCCAGGAGACCCCTCAGGGAACTGCATGCCCCTAGGTCCTGGTCCCTACTGTGTTTGGACCCTAGTGAAGTATGCATAGTCTACCCTCCCCAGTGCCACGGAGAGACAAACAAGGGGAACGCCATTTTTTCTGTGATGTGGGGAGCGAACAGAAATAGAAATCTGGTTCTTTCTCCTGAGGCTCCCAGTGGAGCTGGGGTGAGGGTTCATTGTCCCAAAGCCAGATGCAGATACATGCCCTACCCTCAGGGATAAACTCCTGACCCCAGCTATTGGATCATGTTGGGAAGGTGCCACATAAGATCATGACAGACAAAACTGGTAGCTCTAAGGTCACCCAAAACCTACCAGGCACAAGAACTCTGCCTGAAAGCAAAGGTTCAAGATCATTCCAAGGCCCTTGAGTTGCCAAAACACCCAAATGACGCTGATGTTCTGTGGCTGAAAAAGATGGGGAGGCAGTGCAGAGGGGTCAGGGAGAGGACCTGCAAATCTCCAACAGAAAAAAAACAGAAGCAGAGAGGGGGAGCCCCAGAGGCTAGCATTTGGGTAGGCCCTGGCAAACTGGAGGGTGTCCACAGCAAACAGTGTCAGGGTCTGGCATAGTAACACACCCTCAACATCACAGGGACCCAGAGTCAAGAGAAGCTTTTACCCTGCCCCCACCCAGGTCTCAGTCTTCCAGGGCATCCCATCTCAATGTCCTGGATGTATGGCTTGGAGGCTTAGCATGACAGCCATGGAGGCAGAAGGGGATTCAAGCCAGGACTGAGAGATCAGGTGTTAACGCTGTCCTAACACAGGTGCCTGTGAGAAGCATGGAGCTAGAGGAGTGGGCAAGGAGGGTGGCAGTTTTCAGAGGTAGACATTGAGGGTCTGCAGAATGCCCTGGCAGCGGAGTGGGCAGTTCCAGTGGTAGACTGGGTGGTGCATCAGAATTTCAGTGCGGGCCTGGCAGAGACATAGGTGCCAACAGGGCAGAAGCAGCACTGTCCTACTCTGGTCCTGGCAGATAACGCACTTCTCCCACTCCTGCTCCTTCAGCAACTTCCATGGGTCTTGCCCACCTGTAGGCTCCTCCTCATTGAGTCTCTCCCTGCCCCAGGCAGCTGTCACTCTGGCCATTCTGACTTCCTCCTCTTCTGCCTCTGATCTGGTCCCTGCTCCAGGAAGAGTGTCCTGTTGCCAGGTCCTGGCTGAGGGCACCCTCCCAGGGACAACCTGGGAAACCCCAGGTGCCCCTCCCCAGTTCAGCCAGCTTGCCAGATGCAGGCTGCAGCTCCAGACTTGGCACTAAGTATCCAAGCCCAGTGCTAGGTGAGACAGCCGCACAATACCCTCTTGAAGCTGGTGGCAGGATGGCCGGGCATGGAGCTGGCTGAATGCCCAGGTGGCCAGCCTCATGGTGAGGTCCGAGTGCAACACGGTCACTGTTACTGCCAGCATGCAAGCCAGCAGCACCAGGCCAGTGAGAATGACAAGCACAAAGCTGGCCAAGAGGAGGGCAGCTGAGGCCAGGAGCTCCAGTGCTAGTTGGCAGGAGGTCCAGAGTAGGATGCCCATGGCTACAGCATTGCTAGAAATGTGAGCTATGAAGGTAGCCATAATGTCCACCATCCTCCACAGTGGTCCCATCACTGCATCCCATACAGCCAGCAATAGGGAGAAGAGATTCTAAGTGTCAATGAAGCAGATGTTAACCAGGCTGTTGATCATGTAGGCCACCAGGCTCATGGCAATGGCACAGATGTCACAGGCCTGACACAGCAAAGCATGCCCATTGGAGACCGTACTGAGGATGTCTCAGAGCAGCATATTCCGGCTCCTCAATGCCCCATGAGAGGCTAGGTGTCCCAGGAGCTTTAGGCTCTCTAGGCCTGAGCAGCAGGCCTGAAAGCCCCCCAAAATGAACTGGACCAAGGCTTCAATCAAGGCCAGCAGTGAAAATAGTACTCCATGGCCCAAGTGCAGAACACTAGTCAGTACAGTATGTGGCAGGTTGTAGACGCAGGCTAGAAGCCGGGCCAGGGAAGCCAGGAGGGAGGACACCAGCAGGAAGTTGAGATCCAACACCAGGGTCAGCACATCCAGCACCAAGCCCACACCATTCACAACCAGGTACACAGCCACCATGAGAGAACTATGGAGGTTAGTCAAAAGGAAGTCTGGCTCCCAGTTGAGGGAGGTGGCAAGTTTGCCAAAAAATTGGGGGGCTGGAAAAGTCAGGGATTAATTTGAAAGGTAAGTGATAAGTCTCCAATCTGAGAAAGAAGTGGATTAAAGGTGAGTGGGGTCTCAGTGGAGGGAACAAGGACCAGGTGCTGGTCCAGGATTTCCAGTTTTGAAAGCTGGCTGTTTGGGAGGGAAGCCAAACGTCTCTAAAGTGCAGGTGAGCCCGGAGTGGAGAAGAGTCCTCAGCTTTGGAGAGCTGGTGGTGGTGTACCAAAGCCAATCAATCAGTCAGAAGGAGAGGAGACTGGAGACAGAATGGTTGGGACAGGACCGGGCCAGACGGGGTGGCACAGGCCGGACACAGGCTCGTGGTCCAGCTACACGGGTTCCCCTGTCCCTGCCTAGCCCCCATCCTCTGGGCTCCCGGTGCTTTGCATCCAAAGAAGGAATGGGAAAGGGAGTCAACCTCAGGTGTGGCCCCCACTCTGCTGCACGCTGCTGTCTTGTGTCTAGCTGACATAATTTTTCAATTTCTGATATTGATATTATAATTTGAACTTACACATTCTTTATTATGAGGGAGAATAAGGTCCTTTTAAAAAGTTTAAAGGCATCCTTGGCCAGATAGCTAAGTTGGTTAGAGTGCCATCCTGGTACAAGATTGCAGGTTCCATCCCCAGTCAGAGCACATACAAGAATCAGTCAATGAATAACAAATTGATGTCTCTCTCTCTCTAAAAATCAATAAATAAAACTTTAAAAAAATGTTTAAAGAAGTTTCTATTTATTTTTCATGATGGCATCTTCTTTTGGTATGTCCCTTTATCTCATGGGTTTTTGTTTCCTAATTGCTTGATAGTGTCATTTTTTTAATTTAGTAAATTAGCCCTTTATCTACTAAGAATTGCAAATAATTTTTCTTAGTTATTCATATGACTATTAAAGTGTTCATGGACATGGACAACAGTGTGATGATTGCTGGGGAGTGTAAGGAGACTAAATGGTAATGAAAAAACTACAAAAATGATTAAATTTTAAAAATTTCTTAAAAAAATAATGTTTTTGTTTTGTGAAGATTTTTTCCAGTGCTTGTTGTTTAGCAATACTACATAACATATAATCCATATTTCTCAATTGATGTGAAATGCCATCATTATCATATATTATATATCTATCTTGAGAATATCTGGATTTCCTCTCTATTTCATCTCTTTATTGATTCAACTGTTTAACACTACTTAATATGCATAGTTAATTATAGAAAATTAATCATATTAATTTCTGAATAACTGATTTAAATATTAACTAGTAAGCAACACTTCTTAGTAGTATAGGAAATAGAAAATTAGTAGAAATAGAGAAGAAATTGATCTTTCCACTCTGTAGGCTTCCAGGCAGAAAGGATATTGTCCTAAGTAAAGTCTGAAGTATTGACTGATACAGTGAGTATTTTAATTTGCAAAATAACTTTTAATTTCTAAAATGAGATTGACCTTGTGATTAAGTGTACCAAATATTCTTTATTATCTTAAAATGGCTGAAGAAGCTATAAATCTTGCCATCAATTTCATCCAGAAACAGGAAACCTCACTTACATAACAGTGTTGAAAGCACTAATTATGGGTAAAAATAATTTGGGTTGTTTTGCTGCATGTTACCTATGGAACACTATTCATTTCAACACATTGGTTTTAGTTCATATGGTGTTTCCCTGCAATAAACCTTACCATCTGGGAATTACATAACTGTTACCTCCTCCTTTCCAAT
The DNA here is from genome assembly GCA_039655065.1 of Glossophaga mutica. NCBI lineage: Eukaryota > Metazoa > Chordata > Mammalia > Chiroptera > Phyllostomidae > Glossophaga > Glossophaga mutica. The sequence continues at coordinate 32,874,209 of CM077315.1, forward strand.
ACTTATACCTCTATTTTATTTGCTAAATTGTTATTGAGTTACAATTTTGGAGGGAGACTTAATAAACTATTCAGATCATCAAGTCTTATGTATCCAACTAGACAGTGGTCATGCAGCTTCTCCATCACAAAAAAATTAAAATAAAATAACAGTAGGTTACAAACACATGCATAGTTAACATTCAATCAAACTTACTTCAGAAAACTAGCATCCTATAACCCCCACATATCATTCACAACTTCAGACAGCACATTAATTACATAATGCCAGGTAAAGTGACAAAATCACATTACAAACCACTTTCACTTCGTCGTTACCTACAGTCTCAAACACAACTCACACCTAATCTAAAAATAGACAAAGGCAGCAGTACTACTCCGTCCACTTTTCACACACAATCTTCCCTAACCTCTCGCTGAGTAGCACACACCCAAAATGCTATTTGAGACAGGAGGCCAGTACATTTGATACACACACACACACACACACACACACACACACACACACACACACAGCGCCCTCTTTGTGAGGCCGCTTTCGCTGCGAAGGTGCTTCTTCAGAGTCAAAACAGACAAAATTCCCCCTTTGCGGAGTTCGCTTCAGGTCGCACTCGATCGTCAACCTCAGGGTCACGCCCACGGGCCACGCCTGAGGTCTCACTCACACAGACCTGAGTGTCTGGTTACCGCAGTCCCGGTCCGGTTTCCTTCCCAGAACCAGGTCTGGCTTGGACTCCTGGTTCCTCCTTGGCCTCCCCGCTGGGTCCCGCTTCCCTAGTCTGACTTTCGGGCCCTGAGCTTCCAGCTCCCTCCCGCTCCCGAGTCCCTAAGATCCACCAGCCTCTCCACCCGCCCAGCGTCGGTCACTTGCGCCTGCGCACTCCCAACAGACCGCGCGGCTGCCACTTGGGAGCTGTAGAGATCCCAGCTGTGGCGGCCCAGGTGTACTTGTATCATCGTCCGCGCTTTTCCGGCTTGGACTACGTTTTCTCTCAGGCCCTGGGGAAGCTAATGAACTGTGACCGATGGTTCATTTTATACTAGCCTTGCGGTCACCGTTATCTGTGTGATGAGTTCAGGTGACTGCAGGATCGGGGTTCAGGAAGGATGCAGAATACCCGGAGTTTCTGAGTGCGGAAGCAACAACTGGAAGCAAGATTCTCGGGCCTATGTGAGTCACGTGCTGAGGAAGGTGATTGTGGGTGTGTATACTTGATTGTGCGACTGCATCAGCATGGGATGTGATTACATGAGTGTATGTAATGTAGAGTGTGGGGCGGGGGGCAGGTGTCTGGTGTCTAGCGTCTGTGTGGTAGGGAGGCCTTGACTGGCTCTGAATAGGCTGTGATTGAAGTATGTTATACTGTGGCCAAGTGATCCCGTGAAAGCGCTGTTGTGACTGCAGAGTGATCAGGATTGCCCTGGTCTAGCTTTTATTATTTTTAAAATCTTGGAATGTTTAGGGTAGAGCTTCATTTTTGCAGTTCTGGGGCTGAGGAGTCTGTAGACAAAATCCCCATGTAACTCAGTCTGTGCCTGTCAAAGACTCTGAGGCCCTTGTTAACCACAGAGGCCCAGTTCCCAAGAATGGCCTCTTTTGCCTTCAGTGCACCCCTGTATCCACTGTCCAGGCTAGTGCTTAATACATAGTAGGCATGCAGTACACTAAGTATAGCCTAATCTGGAGTCAAGTGTAAGCTCCATAGTTTTGTGAAATTTTTTGCACTGGATTTTGTTTTTTTCCTGTTTGTTTTGTTCTCACTGCTTCTGCCATTTCACCTATATAGCCACACTGCACAGAAATCCTAGCAGCACAAAAATGGCTGTGAAAGGGAAGTCAAATATGAGTCCTAGAATGACAGTTCTAACTAAAAAAGCACAGCTCTGTGTTTATTATAGCAATTTTAGAGCTGGAATTTCCTCCAAGGCAGAAAAAAAACGTGATACTGGGGGACCAAGAGCAGATTCCATCCTCTTGAGGTTCTTCAGAACTTCAAAGTTCTGTGGGGACAAGCTGCGTATTGTAGATTCACAGCACTTTGATAGCTCTGTTGACAGAAAACTGTTGAGAACACAGCAACAGATTCTAATCCCAAGCTTCAGTACACCTGACTTTTCTTTATGACACAGGGAAGGGTCAACAGTATTCCAGTCTTTCTCATACTTCCATCCTAGGATGTTTAATATAGATAATAGGGCTTGCTAGTGCTAACCTAAAAATAAAAGACCTGTCAAAGTGAGAGGCAAAAAGCATTTATTTGAGGTAAGTAAGAAATGGTATTTGGGAATCAGTAATTCAAGCTGAAGGCCAAATAATGTCCTGATTCTGAAACAGAGGCAATGAGTATTTATGATAAAGGGGAGGGAAATGATTACATCATTTCTATTGGTGCAGATAACAGTGATGCTAATGCTAAACAATATTTTTAATTTTCAGTCCAGTAGTAACTGCTTTATTGTTATCTTTGCAAATAGTTCTCTGGGACACAATATTGCCTATGCACAGTCCAGAGGTTATTTTGCCATGTTTTAACATTCCAAGATTTGAGGTCTAAGACTTACAAGACAGTTCCTCTGGTCTGGCAGCTCTGGCTCCATTTTAACCTGGTTCCCTTTTATTATTGTTTGCACTAGTAATGAAGAATGTGTTCATATTTTTAGTCTGGCCTCTAAGAAAGGCCTGTATGTCATGATTCCCTTTTCCTCACAAGATTTGCTATGCTACAAAAGATGAGCCAGTAGAGGAGAAATATGTTGCAGTTGCTCATCTCAAAGCCAAGCTAGAGGTCATTTTGAGCTTCTACTTTGTTTTATTAAATACACTTTTGATTGTTGATTTATTCATGATAGCAGCTCTGACAGGTGTGATGTGAGATCTCATTGTGGTTTTAATGATTAATGACACTGAACATCTTTTCATATGTCCATTGGCCATGTGCAGGTCCTTTTTGAAGAAATGTCTAAAGGTCCCATAAAAGGTCCCCTGTCCATTTTTAATCTGGGTTTGGTTTTTTTGGTGTTCAGTTGTAAGAGTTCTTTATATTCTTTGGATATTAATCCATTACAAATATATCATTGACAAATATATTTTTGCATTCACTAGGTTGTCTTTTCATTTTACTGAAGGTTTTCATTGCTGTGTAAAAAGTTTTAAGTTTGATGTAGTCCCATTTCTTTCCTTCCTTTTTTTGTTTCTCTTGCCCAGGGAGACATATCCAATAAGAATATTAAAAAAGAATGTAAAACAAGAATATAAAAAGAATATAAAACAAATATAAAAAATTAGGAGGGATGTCAAAGGGCTTACTGCCTGTTTTCTTCTTGGAATTTTATGGTTTCAGGTTATATATTCAAGTCTTTAAGTGAGTTGAATAAGGTCACAGAATACAAGATCAACATACAAGGTCAACTGAATTTCTATATACTGACAACAAGCAAGTGGAAACCAAAATAAAAATACTATATCATTTAAAAGGGCTCCAAAGAAAAAAAAGAAATAGTTAAAAAACTGACAAAACACAGATTCTTTATGGTGAAAATTATAAAATGCTAATAACACAAATGAAAGAAGAAAAATACCTGGTGGAATATGCTGTATTCGTGGATTGGAAGACTCAACAGAGTTAAAGATATAAATTCTCTAATTTCATCTATAGGTTTAGCATAATTCCTATTAAAATCTCAGCAAGCTCTTTGTAGACACAGACAAGCTTATTCTAGACTATATTCAAGAAAAAGACCCCCATGGGTAGTCAAAAATTGAAAAACAATGAAGTGGAAAGCATTACCCCATTATTAAGGTTATTATATAATTGCAGTAAGTATGGTACTGGCAGGGACAGTCATAAAGATCAATGGACACAACAGAAAACTCAGAAATAGAGCCTGACAAATGTGTCCAACTAATTTCTGAAAAGGGTGAAAAAGCGATTCAGTGGAACAGGATAACTTTGGAAATAAATAGTGATGGAGCAACTGGACATGCATTGACAAAAAAGGAACCTGATCTAAAGTCTCACGTCTTCTACAAAAATGAAATTAAAATAAATCACACTGAAATAAAAAATGTAAAACTATAAAAATTCTAGAAAATAAACACAGAAGAAAATCTTTGGGACCTAGGAATAGGTTGAGGGTTCTTAGACTTAACACCAAAAATGAAAAAGAACCCTCATAATTCATAAGATAAAAATGGATAATTAGAGTTCACCATAATTAAAAATTTTGGCTTTGCAAATGGCCTTGTTAAATGGATGAAAAGACAAAGTACAAACTTGGAAAAATATTTATTTAAGTCACATATCTAGAATACATAAAAAACTGGAAACTCAGCCCTGACTGGTGTGGCTCAGTTGGTTGTGTGTAGTTTCACAAACTGAAAGGTCACCAGTTCAATTCCCCATCAGGGCACATACATGCCTGGGTTGCAGGTTTGGTCCTTGGTCATGACAATGTACTAGAGGCAATTGATTGAAGTTACTCTCTCAAATCAATGTTTCTCTCCTTCTCTATCTCTTTCTTCCCCTCTCTCTAAAAATAAATAAATAAAATATTTTTAAAAAACTTTGAAAACTCCAGAGTGAAAAAAAAAATCAATTTGGAAAGTGGACAAAAGCTATAAAGACATTTAATTGAAGGGGATGAATAGATGGCAAATAGATACATAAAGAATTGTTCAATATGACTTTCTATTAAAGAAATTCAAATTAAAAGCACAATGAGATATTAACTGCCTGACTATCAGAATGAATAAAATGAAAATGTGATATAGCACCAAATGCTGGCTAGGATTCAGTGAAAATGGATCACTTATACATATCTGGTAGAAATGTAAAGTAATATGACCATTGTGGAAAATCGTTTGGCAGTTTCTTTCAAACTGAAAATGGGCTTATTATACCACCTATCAATTATATGCTTGAGTTTTACCCCAAACTTATTTTCACATACAAACTTTTACCTAAATGTAGGAAACATATATAAATATATATGTGTATTGCTGTTCATGTAAACATATCTTCATGTGTAAATATATGAGATAGAAGTAAAAAGACAATCACAAAATGACAGAAACTGCAGGTTTCCACTTATGTAACATTCATAAAATAACATAAATATACAGATGTGAACAAATTAGTGGTTGTGGAAGGTTAGGAATAAGGGAGAAAGGGCTGGGTGTAACTACAACACGGTAACATGAGGGGAGTCTTGTGGTGATGCTACTGTCTAGTATTTTGACTACTGCAATGTTGATACAAAGCTATATGTGATACACACACAAAAAAAGCTATATGTGATACACACACAAATAAGTAAATCTGAGTAAGTCCTTTGGATCATACCAATGTCAGTTTTTCAGTATGAGATCGTACTATAGCTATGTAAGGTAGTTGAGGGAGGGTAGAGGTAGGAAGGGTACATGAAACTTCCTTATACCTTTCTCTATGACCTCCTGTGAATCTATAATTCAAAATAAGTTTTTTTTTCATTTCATAGATTGACTTATATGAATTTTTAATAGTGAGCACTCATGATTCTTTGCTATGGAGTGCCACAGATTATACTTTGACTCATACTTCTTCCAATCTAATCAAAGGGTGTGAGGATGTGCTCAAAATGTGGAACCCTTTACGAATTTGGATGTCATCCTTGCACAGGGGCTACGCTCATCTTCTCTGTATCATCCCAATTTTAGTTTATGTGCTGCCAAAGCAAGCAGTCAAAATAAAGTTTTTAAAAAGAAACCACCACAACCATATAAAAGGAAACGTGGCAGGCATCAAAAATAATAAAAGAATGACATCTTTCAATGAAAAGACAATACTTAAGAAGGTGTGTATCATTTTTCCATGATTTGCCTCTGTGTTAAGTTTCTTAGAGCTGATGTAATAAAGTACTATAAACTGGGTGGCTTAAAATAACAGAACTATACTTTCTTACAGTTCTAGAGCACTGTAATGAGTCACAGGCACTGTCAAAGACTGTTACCCCATACAATGGACCTCTAGGACTAGGACTGACCTTGATGACTTTGTTTCTTCCCAGTCCCTCTGCCATCTCTACCTCCTCAATGTAGTCTTTTTCTTTAATTTTCTCAATTATTTTATTTTATTTTTTCCCATGCCAAATTGTATCCAGCTTTATTAAAGATACTTTTCATAAACAATCATGGTATATCAGGCAGGACATGGGCAGACAATTGTGAACAGTATACAATAGAGATTTTTTAATATGGTGGCAAGGTAAGTGGAAGCAGAGACCACTTGTCCCTGTGCACAGGTGGAACACCTAGCCAATCTTCTGAGGAACAGAGTGAACAGCCAACGGTATCCCAGCAAATATGAATGTTGGAGGCCAAAACTGTAGAGGACATTGAAGAACAGATGGTAAGGAGATTGCATTGGGATGGTAAGGTCCCTGGGACCAGTGTAGGGACCAGGGCTGCTGCAGCCCCCAGCCTGGTGCCTGCTGCAGGATCCTTGGACGAGAGCCAAATCAACAGCTCCCTCCCCTGCCAAACAGGGAGGACAGAATGGTACCAGGATGGACCTGAATGCTTGAAGTCGCTGGGGGGAATAAAGACGAAGTGGGCAACTCACTGGGGCAGAGTTCACCTGCTGGTACTATGGATGCTGGCCGGGTCATTACCAGAGAAACTGGGGAGTTGGGTGACACCTGTAAAAGGGAGAATAGTTGGGACATGAAATACTTGACCCAGATTAGTCTCTGGTCTGGTTGGAAAGTTGGGCTTTGTGACAGGCTGGGTGCTCATTAAGAGTGGAAGGCTTGAACAAGAGGACTTTATTTCCTCTTTCATAGTGTATTTTAATTTTTTTTTTACTTTATTAAAAAAAAAAAGCTCTGGGCTGCTCTTTAGGCAACTCTCCTGCAGCAGCCGCCATGGGCATGCCCCCACACTCGTGTGGTGCTGCTGGCTCACAAAGAGGAAGGAGTAGGCACCCCCTGCAGAAGAGAGCAGCAGGGCTCAGGGAGTTAGCAGACCCCACAAAGACTTAACTCAGTGGGGGAGCTGAACGACCCTGAAGAGACTTCAAAAGTGCCTCGGACCTAGGATAGCAAAGAGGGAGAAGGTGGTGTGTGAGCTGCCCCTAATTAGTGCACCTCAGGGACAGAACAACTGGTGGATTGAAGGCACCAGCCCGGAGCACACAGACACTGGGGGTCCAGCAATGGAGGACCTGGGCTGGAGGCTGGGCAACTGTGAAGACCGCAGCCCAGATCTGGCCCACATCCTCGCAAAACCATACAAAGGGAGAAAAGCAAAGCCCAACCCACCTCAGCCTACAGCATCCAGGAGGACCAGCAGAACTCGCTTGGCGGGTTTAAGTCAGCAAGAGGCTGAACTCCCCACCTCCCCCCCCCCCCCGCACCAACCCCCCACACTGCAAAGTGAGACAATAAGACCTGGAACTCCAAAAGGTCCACAGACAGACCTGAAGTTGGAACACAAAGATAACCCCAACAACTAAGAAACTGAGACAAATTTCACTTTGCTATTCCAAAGAACTTGCATGTTATTATTTATTTGTATTATTTTTCATTATTCTTACTTCTCTTATTAGTATTTTTTATTTCTCTTCTTTATTTTGTTTGTTTAATTGCATTGTTTGACTGGTTTTCCTTGTTTCCTCTTTCATAGTGTATTTTAATTTTCCTTCCTTCACTTCACTTCTGTTCCAAAAGCACACTATTTGAGGTCATGTGCTTCCTATTCTTCTTATTCAGATCTTAAAGTTCTTGTCATATTATTGTTGTACCAGCACTATTATAAGTAGTTACTGCTCCATATAACTGTAAATACACAGCACTCCTCCCGGATCTTAGTCCATTTCATTATCGTCTGGAAATTTATTACTGTTGTGGTTAACCATTCTCTGACATACTATGCCTATTTTCTATCCTTTATTCTTACTATATCTTATAATCTGACCTCCCACAAGCACTCTGTTTTCTGGACTCAGCTCACAATCTTTCTCCCCTCTAACAAGAGTCTCATCTCTTTTCCACCTTTTGTAAAAAGTGGCTAGTTGGGAGAAATACCATGGTTAACAGTATACTTATCAAAAAGATCTCCTGTCTCTTCTCTACATATTGGTACTCTAAATCACATAGAATACACTCCCAGTGTCATAATCTATTTTGCCTTTCCCCTCCAACTGATCAGATACATGAGTAGGCAGGAGCTGTGAACACCAATATACGTACTGGAAGAGAGAACCCACCAACATAGGAACCACCAACAAATAATGAAGGTGGTGAAAGAGTGAATGAAAGCCACACTAACCTCCACCTACGGCCAATTTCAAGTTACAACTAAATGGTGGATAGACTACCCAGAACAAATAACTTAACAACAGCAAAAGAGAAACCTCATAACCAAAGACAAACAGAAGAACCACCTTCAACACAACCTGTTCGCATGTGCACAATAGCATACAAGATGTAGTGGTTGGAGTGACCCTCAGTCAACCAGATGGAGAGAAGGACCCACTAAAAAAAGACCCAACAACAAACAAAACCCAAAGATATACAGAGAGCCAACATAAATGACAGCCCAAGACCAGCAAGCTCAGGATATCAAGGAGACTGCACCACTGAATCTCACAGATCTCCTACCATAGAAGTTCACACTACAAAGTCAGGGAGTCAGAACAGATCAATTTAAGAAGCAGAGGCTAACAAGAAGAGTCTTACAAACAAAGGGAAGACAAAGAAACAAACCCCAAAGGAAAAGAAAGGAAGAAGCCCCGGAAAGAATGCTAAATGAAATAGAGGCAAGTCAACGATCAGATATTGAGTTCAAAGCAATGGTTATAAGGAAGCTCAAAGAGCTCACTTATAACTACCAAAAATTACATGGAAACCATGATGAATTCCCTGCAAACTATATCAACATGAAAAAGGAAATAGAAACTATCAACAAGAGCCAAAAGGAAATGAAGATTACTTCTCTGAATTGAAGAACACAGTAGAAGGAAAAAAACCAGGCTACATAAAGCAGAGAATTGCATCAATGACCTGGAGGAAAAGGTAGGAAAAAACTCCTAGAAAGAGCAAGAAAAGGAAAAAAGACTGAGAAAGAATGAAGAGGTGTTAAGGCAACTGCATGACAACATGAAATGTAATAATATCTATATAATAGGGATACCAGAAGAAGAAGAGGAAGAGCAAAGGATAGAAAACCTATTTGAAAAAGTAATGATGGAAAACTTCTCTAATTTGTTTAGAGAAAAAGTTACACAAATCCAGGAAACACAGAAGGTTCCAATCAAGAGGAACCCAAAGAGGCCCATTGCAAGAAACATAATTAAAATGGGAAAATTCCAAGGCAAAGACAGACTCTTAAAGGCAGCAAGGGAAAACAGGAAGTAACATACAAGGGAGCCTGGATAAAGCTAGCAGTTGACTTCTCAATGAAAACGCTCCAAGCAAGAAGGGAATGACAATGAATATTCCAAGTAATGAAATACAAAGGCCTGCCATGAAGACTACTCTATCCAGTAAGGCTCTCAACTAAAATAGAAGGTCAAATAAGGAGTTTCCCAGACAAAAGAAACCAGCTCTGCAAGAGATGCTAAAGGGGCTGCTTTAAGAAAAAGAAGAAAAAGAGTGAGAAAGAGAGGAACACAGGTACAAAGGAAGTAAAATGGCAATAATATGTACCTATGAATAATAACCTCACACATAAATGGATTAAATGCTCCAATCAAAAGCCATAGAAGAGCTGAATGAATAAAAAATCATGACCCAAACATATGCTGCCTACAAGAGACCCACCTCAGGACAAAAGACCTATACAGACTGAAAGTGAAGGGTTGGAAAAATTTTTCCAAGCAAATGGACAAGAAAAAAAGGCTGAAGTAGCAAACTCATATCAGAAAAAAATAGACTTCAAAACAAGGGCCAAAAAAAAGAGGCCAAGAAAGTCTCTTTATAATACTCAAGGGAAAACTCCATCAAGAAGACATAAACATTATAAATATATATGCACACAATATAGGAGCACCCAAATATATAGGGAAGATCTTGGATGACTTCAAGAAAGATACTGACAGCAACACAATTACAGTAGGGGATTTTAACACCCCAGTGTCAAAAATGGACAGATCTTCCAAACAAAATATCAACAAAGTTATTGTGGTATTAAACAATGCCCTAGATCAAATGGACTTAACTGATATATAGAGAGCCTTTCATCCCAAAGAAGCAAAATGCACATTCTTTTCAAATGCACATGGAACATTTTCAAAGATAGACCACATGATATAACACAAAACAAGTCTCAAGAAATTCGAGAAAATTGAAATCATATCAAGCATTTTCTCTGACCACAAGGGACTGAAACTAGAAACCAACCTCAAGCAAAAAAAACTCAAAAACACTCAAACTCATGGAGATTGAATGGCATGCTAGTAAATAATGAATGGGTCAAGAATGAGATCACAGAAGAAATCAAAAAGTTCCTGGAAACAAATGAAAATGAACTCACAACTCCAAACTTATGGGACACAGCAAAGGCAGTTGTGAGACGGAAATGTATAGTGATACAAGCCTATCTAAAAAAGAAAAATTTCAAATAAACACCCTAGCCCTACACCTACAAGAACTGGAGGAACAACAAAGAAAGCCCAGAGCAAGTAGAAGGAAGGAAATAACCAAGATCAGAGCAAAATGAAATGACATCAAAACTAAAAGAAAAATTCTAAGAGTCAATAAATCCTAGAACTGGTTTTGTGAAAAGATAAACAAAATTGACAAGCCCTTAAGCAGGCTCATGAAGAAAAAAGAGAGAGGACTCTAATTACAATCAGAAATGAAAGAGGAGAGATTACAGCTGATAGATACCACAGAAACACAAAGGATTGTAAGAAATTACTACAAAGAACTATATGCAAAGATTACTACAAAGAACTACAAAGAAACTTGAAATCCTAGGTGAAATGGATGAATTTCTAGAAAAAAATATAATCTTCCAAAACTCAATAAAGAAGCAGAAAGCATGAAAAGACCAATAACAGCAGACAAAATTGAAGCAGTAATCAAAAAACTCCTGACACACAAAACCCCTGGACTGGATGGTTTCACAGGAGAATTTTGCAAAGCATTTAAGGAAGAGCTAAGCCCTATCCTTCACAGACTATTCCAAAAAATACAGGAAAACTGCATGTAGTGATACATTAAAAAGATCATACACCATGATCAAGTGGGATTCATCTCAGGGATGCAAGGATGGTACAATATTCACAAATCAATACATGTAATACATCATATAAACAAAAGAAAAGGCAAAAATCACATGATCATATCAATAGATATGGAAAAAGCATTTGATAAGGTATAGCACCCATTTATGATAAAAACAGTCAGCAAAGTGGTAGTAGAGGGGGCATTCCTTAACATAATAAAGCCCATATACGAGACACCTACAACGAACAACGTACTCAATGGGCAAAAACTAAAAGCTTTCCCACTAATGTCAGGCACAAGATAAGGATGTCCACTTTCACCACGTTTATTCAACACGGTATTGGAAGTTGTTACGACAGCAATCAGACAAGGAAAGGAAATAAAAGGCATCCAAACTGGAAAGGAAGAAGCCAAACTGTCATTGTTTGCAGATGACATGATAGTGTACATACAAAATCCTTTAGACTCCACCAAAATTCTACTCCACCTAATAAGTGAATTGGGCAAAACAGCAAGATTCAAAGTCAATATTCAGGAATCAAAGTCACTTTTGTACACCAACAATGAAATACCAAAAGCAGAAATCAGGAAATAAATCCCATTTCATATAGCAATAAGAAAAATAAAGTACCTGGGAATAAACCTAACAAAGGAGGTAAAAGACCTATAGTCAGAAAACTACATGACACTGAAGAAAGAAATGAAGAAAGACACAAACAAATGGGCGCATGTACCAGTTCATGCACTGGAAGAATTAACATCATCAAAATGTCCACACTACCCAAAGCAATTTATGGATTCAATGCAATCCCTATTAAAGTACCAATGACATATTTCACAGATATAGAACAAACATTTCAAAAATGTATATGGAACCATAAACAACCCTGAATAGCTGCAGCAACACTGAGAAAGAAGAGCAAAGTAGGAAGGATCACAATACTTGATACCAAACTGCATTACAAGGGTGCTGTAATCAAAACAGCCTGGTACTGGCATAAGAAGAGGCATATAGACCAATGGAACAGAATAGACAGCCTAGAAATCAACCCCTGTCTCTACAGTCAATATTAGACAAAGGGGGAAGCAGCCTAAAATGGAGTAAAACTAGCCTCTTCAACAAATGTTATTGGGAGCTCTGGACAACTACATGCAAAAAAAGAAACTTGATCATGAGCTTACAGCATGCACAAAAATAAATTCAAGGTGGATGAAAGACTTAATTATAACTTGTGACACCATACACATTCTCGAGGAGAACATAGGCAAGAAAATCTCAGATATCCCACAGAGCAGTATTTTCACTGATATGTCCCCTAGTGCAAGGGCCATAAAGGAAAGAATAAACAAATGCGATCTCATCAAATTGCAAAGCTTCTGCATGGTTAAAGAAAACAGCATTAAAATGAAAAGAGAACTAACTATATGAGAAAACATATTTGCCAATGATACCTAGGACAAGGGTTTGATCTCCAAAATATATAAAGAACTTACATGACTCCACTCTAGGAAGACAAAAAACCCAATTAAAAAATGGGCAAAGGGCCCAATTAAAAAATGGGCCAAGATGAAGGCGTAGGTGGACACACTGTGCCTACTCTCACAACCAAAATTAAGGACAACAAATATTTAGAAACAAGAAAACAATCAGAACTGATAGAAAAGTGAACTGTACAGAAGTCCAACAACCATTCATCCAAACTGGTAAGAGGGGTGGAGTCGCGACAGGAAAAGGTGGAGGTGTGGACCCCAGAATGCAGGCAGCAGTGGCTAGCGGTTCCCAAGCGTGCAGGCGGCAACTGGCAGACCCCAGGCCCACAGGCGGCAGCTGGCGGACCTTGGGCACAGGGTGGCAACTGTGCAGACCCAGTGAGGCCGCACAAGGCGGCTTGCTGACCAGGTGGTCCCACATTCGCGCACGCAGATAATCCAGGCAAAGGGGAAGCAGCGGAGGGGACTGGAATCCAGGAGAGAGCAGAGCAGGCACCATTGTTCCCTCTCGGACCCTGCCCCCACGTACAACGTCACAAGCCAGCGACTGGGCTGCCCCGCACTGGGGAACACCTAAGGCTCCACCCCTCACTACATAACAGCTGCGACCAGACCAAAAACAAAACAAAACAAAAAAACACGCCAAAAATGGCTCAAACTGGAGAAAAAAATCAAAGCCCCAATGCCAATTCCTCTAAGCCACAAAGAGACAGCCAATCTATCAGATGCACAGTTCAAAGCCCTGGTTATCAGGATACTCACAGAATTGGTTGATTTTGTTCACCAATTAGATGAAAAAATGGAGGCTACAATATGTAAAATGAAGGAAGACCCATGGGGAACCAATAGAGATGGGAGGAAAACTGGGATTCAAATCAATGGAGTGGACCAGAAGGAAGGAAGGAATAACCAAACAGAAAACAGGGAAGAAACAAGAATTCAAAAAAATGAGGAGAGGCTTAGGAACCTCTGGGATATCTTTAAACGTCCCAACATCCGAATTATAGGGGTACCAGAAGGGGAAGAAGAAAAGCAACAAGTGGAAAATTTATTTGAACAAATAATAAAGGAGAACTTCCCCAATCTGGCAAAGGAAATAGACTACCAGGAAGTCCAGCAAGCTCAGAGAGTCCCAAAGAAGTTGGACCCAAGGAGGAACACACCAAGGCACATCGTAATTACATTAGCCAAGATGAAAATGAAGGAGAGAATTCTAGAAGCAACAAGAGATAAGGGGACAGTCAGCTACAAAGGAGTTCCCATCAGACTGTCATCTGATTTCTCAAAAGAGACCTTCCAGGCAAGAAGGGGCTGGAAAGAAGTATTTGAAGTCTTGAAAGGCAGGGACCTACATCCAAGATTGCTCCATGCAGCAAAGCTGTCATTTAGAATGGAAGGGAAGATAAAGTGCTTCTCAGATAAGGTCAAGTTCAAGGAGTTCATCATCACCAAGCCCTTATTATAGGAAATGTTAAAGGGACTTATCTAAGAAAAAGAAGATAAAAAATATGAACAGTAAAAAGACAGCAAACTCACAGCTATTAAGAACCACACCTAAAACAAAAGCAAACAACTAGAACAGGAACAGAATCACAGAAATGGAGATCATATGGAGGGTTAGCAACAGAGGAGTGGGAGGAGGAGAGAGGGGGAAAAGGTACAGAGAATAAGTAGCATAGGTGGGTAGAAAATAGACAGGGGGAGGGCAAGAATAGTGTGGGAAATGTAGAAGCTAAAGAACTTACGACACATGGACATGAACTAAAGCGGGGGGAATGTGTGTGGGAGGGGGTGTGCAGGGTGGAGGGGAATGATGGGGGAGAATGGGACAACTGTAATAGCATAATCAATTATATATATAAATCAATATATAAATCAATTATATATATATACACACATATACATATATATAGGCAAAGGACATGAACAGACACTTCTCCAAGGAGGACATACAGAGGGCCCAGAGACATATGAAAAGATGCTCAGCATCACTAGCCATCAGAGAGTTGCAAATTAACACCACAATGAGATACCACTACACACCAGTCAGAATGGCCATCATAAACAATGATGCAACAAGCAACAAATGTTGGAGAGAATATGGAGAAAAGAAAACCCTAGTGCACTGTTGGTGGGATTGCAGAGTGGTGCAGCCACTGTGGAAAACAGTATGGAATTTCCTCAGAAAACTAAAAATGGATCTGCCTTTTGACCTGGCAATTCCACTGCTGGGATTATACCTAAGAACCCTGAAACACCAATCCAAAAGAACCTATACACTCCAATGTTCACAGGAGTATAATTTACAATAGCCAAGTGCTAAGAAGCAACCTAGGTGCCCATCAGTAAATGAATGGATCTAAAAACTATGGTACATTTACACAATGGAATTCTATGCAGCAGAAAGAAATAAGGAGCTCCTACCCTTTGGGACAGCATGGATGGAACTGGAGAGCATTATGCTAAGCAAAATAAGCCAGGCAGTGAAAGACAAATACCATATGATCTCCCGTTAAGTGGAACCTAATCAACAAAACAAATGAGCAAGCAAAATATAACCAGAGAAATTGAAATTAAGAACAAACTTTCAGTAACTAGAAGGGAAATGGGAGGTGATAATGGGGAGAAAAGAGTGAAGGGTTTTCAGGAACAACTATAAAGGACACATGGACAAAACCAAGGCAGGTGGGATCAGGGGAGGAACGTGAGGATGGCTGGGGTGGGGGGAAGTGATGCAGGGAAAATAGAGACAACTGTACTTAAACAACAATAAAAAAAGAAAACAGTGTACAATAACTTTCAAACTCCCTTCTTCAATGGACTATCAAAATCAGAAAACCACTATAAAACCCGATGAAGTCTTCATCTGGTGCTCTGAACAAGGAAAGATTATAGTGAGGGTTGACATTTCACATGAAGAATATTGTTTAACAGCTTTTCACAAGTCAAGCCTTACTTTCAGAAAATGAAATAATCATGGCAAAATTATCAACCTGTAGATCCATATTCTAAAAAGGGAACTACTACTCTTTTGAGGTGTTCCTTCTCAATGGTAATGCTGGAAAGTCCAGATTGCCAAAACACTGGTAACCATTTTGGGGGGAATCAGGTCCCAACAAGTCTCTGGGCTTAAGGGAGTCAATGAATTTTAGTTTTCCCACACCACAAGGTGTTTGTGGCAAGGCAGCTAATGTGTGTCAATATTAAGGGAGCCATCCTCCCAGGAATGAAGCGGAAGTGTCTCAGAAGGAGAAGGGAAAGTTGTTTTTCTCCTGTCAATCCAGCTTTGGAGACATTCTATTAGTGGTATATGCCCTTCCCTGAAAAAATCAACAATGAAATGTTCTGAGTGCTAACAACAGATCTTTAAAAAAAAAAAAAAGTAAAACAAAATTCTGTATTTTTATAAAAACTGATTTTTTAAAAAAGTGTTTCAAACTGTTTAGTCACCAGAAATACAGTTATCAAAAATGCACACACTTCACTAGGCGTTTCCAGCACCGTCAGCTTTCTGTACCTCGTCTGTTTTGGCATCTCCATTTTCTGCAGGGCTTCCATTCTTGGCAGTATCAGCTTTCCCCATTTTCCCTTCTGTACCTTCTCTCTCTTTGCAGGGGACTTTTTAAAGTTTTGGAGGAGCAAGGTTTTTGTCCTTCACCTTGGCTTTATCTCCTTCTGCCTCTCTTCAGCATGAAGGTGATGGTGGCAGCACGTATGGACAGAACTCAGATATTCAGAAGCATGTGGGCTTTGGTCAAGTCCAGGGGACGTTCTCATCTCCTCTTCACACTGCTCCAATTTCTAAACAAGCTTAATTTTCCCCCTAATTTTTCTATTAAAACAGCTATTCATATGTTCTTGATTAACTACTAAGTTGAAGATGTCTTTGTAACACTTAAAAAATGTATTCCTATCACATAACAGGGCAAGTTGTATTCTTTCTTTTTAAAAAATGAATCAACAAACCATTGTTGATTGTATCCATTAATGAAACAAGTTTTTTTTATAAAAAATGTATTTTATTGATTATGCTATTACAGTTGTACCCTTATGTCTCCCTTTTATTCCCCTCAGCCCTGTACCCCCTCCCACCATCATTCCCCCACCTTAGGTCATGTCCATGGGTCATACATATAAATTATTTGGCTTCTCCATTTCCCATACTAGTCTTAACCTTCCCCTGTCTATTTTGTACCTACCATTTATGCTTCTTATTTCCTGTACCTTTTCCCCCATTCTCCTCCTTCCCCCTCCCCGCTGATAACCCTCCATGTCATATCCATTTCTGTGCTTCTGTTCCTGTTCCAGTTGTTTGCTTAGTTTGTTTTTGTTTTTTAGGTTTGGTTGTTAATAGCTGTGAGTTTGTTGTCATTTTACCATTCATATTTCATTTTTTTATCTTCTTTTTCTTAGATAAGTCCCTTTAAAATTTCATATAACAAGGGGTGGGTGATGAACTCCTTTAATTTGACCTTATCTGGGAAGCACTTTATCTGCCCTTCCATTCTAAATGATAGCTTTGGTGGATAGAGTGATCTTGGATGTAGGACCTTGACTTTCATGACTTCAAATGCTTCCTTCCAGTCCTTTCTTGCCTACAAGGTTTCTTTTGAGAAATCAGCTGATAGTCTAATGGGAACTCCTTTGTAGGTGACTGTCTCCTTTTCTCTTGCTGCTTTTAAGATTCTCTCCTTATCTTTAATCATGGGTAACTTAATGATGTGTGTTAATCTTGGTGTGTTCCTCCTTGGGTCCAACTTCTTTGGGACTCTCTGAGCTTCCTGGACTTCCTGGAAGTTTATTTCCTTTGTCAGATTGGGGAAGTTCTCCTTCATTATTTGTTCAAATAAATTTTCAATTTCTTGGTCTTCCTTTACTCCTTCTGACACCCCTATGATTCAGATGTTGGAATGTTTAAAGATATCGTGGAGGTTCCTCAGTCTCTCCTCATTTTTTTGAATTCTTGTTTCTTCATTCTGGTTGCTGGTTGAATATTTCTTTCTTCCTTCTGCTCCAAACTGTTGATTTGAGTCCTGGTTTCCTTCCCATCATTGTTAGTTCCCTGTACATTTTCCTTTATTTCACTTAGTGTAGCCTTCATTTTTTCCCTCTAATTTGTGATGATATTCAACCGGTTTTGTGAGCATCCTGATTACCAGTGTTTTGAACTGTGCATCTGATAGGTTGGCTATCTCTTCTTTGCTTAGTTGTATGTTTTCTGGAGCTTTGATCTGTTCTTTCATTTAGGCTTTTTTTCTTTTTGTTAGTGCGCTTGTTACATAGTAAGGGGCAGTGATTTGTCCTATTGATGTGTCATATTAGTTATAAATTTTATCTTTGTGAATTCCTTCCATATTTCGTTCTAATCTTTTCAACTTACATAGTTTCATTATTTTTTGTTCAAAGCATTTAAAACTATGACCTTTCCCTTAGAGACCTGCTTTAACTAAGTTCCATGTGTGCCAATATCCAGTATTGTCACTGATTATTAGAAATTCTTCATTTTTAGGTTATATTTCTTCTCTGATCCAGAAATTATTAAGACAGGTTTTGCAAACTGCCACTAAGAGTAACTTTATTTTTCTGATCTTGCTATTGTATTGGTATTTCACTGTATTCAAAGCACTTTGTTTATAATTTTGATTTTTTGGACTTTACTGTGGCCTAATATTTTGTCTTTTTTTTTTTTTTTAGGACGGTTTATGGACACTTAAAACCATGACATATTCAGTATTATTAGGATACAGGATTTAATATATATATATATTTTTTAAATATTTATTTATTTATTTATCTTTAGAGGGGAAGGGTAGGAGAGAGGGAGAAGGAGAGAAATATCAATGTATGGTTGCCTCTTATGTGTCCCATGCTGGGAACTGGCCTGCAACCCAGGCATGTGCCCTGACTGGGAATCGAACCTCGATCCTTTGGTTCACAGGCCCGCGCTCAATCCACTGAGCTACACCAGCCAGGGCAGGATTTAATATATATTAACAAGGGAGATTTAAGGGAGTATGTGATTCAGGACTTCTAAATTGTCTAAAAAGTTTGTCTCCTTATCCTAATTTTGACTGAGTGAACCCACCTGCTCAGACATACCCTGCCTAGATTCTCACTGAATTTAAAGGAAAAAAGAAATGGACATTATGAAAAGATCAAGGAAATAGAAAATGATCCAAAAGACCTAATGTATGTGTAACAGGAATTTCAAAAATAGAGACTAAAATAATACATGGAAAAGAAGAAATACATAGAGCAAAAATTTCCAGAGTAAAATAAACACTTAAGTCTTTAGTTTGATGTACTGATAAGAATTAAATAATCACACCTGGAAGCATCCTGTAAAGTCTGCTGAAATTTATCCTTGAATACAGAAAAAAAATACCTAAATATCTTTTAATAGGGAAGTCCCATGCTGTGTGTATTGTGGTCTAATCTTTGGGGGAAATAAACCCATATGTACATAAGCATATATGTATATATATAAGGAGGGTAAAAGGATTTGCAACAAAATGTTCAGCATTGTAGAAAGTTATAACTCTTACTTTAAATGAAGTAATATAACTAAGGAATTTTAAAAGTTAATATGTACATTTCAGGTAAGAAGCAGCCCCTAATCATCTCAGACACTATTTTTGGATGTGTTCAGTGCCATTCTTACCTTCTCCCTTACATGTTTCTAAGGGGATTGGCAGAAATAGTGAAGTAGAGAAAATTATGAGACACCAGGCCTTCCTTGGAGCTCAAATTTTGTGTGACCTTGAGCACGATGTGGAGTAGACTGTCTGTGTTAATAGTTCATCATAGCTATGTTTCTATGATTCTTAGTGATATGTGTGAGCTCCTCAGATAACTGTTGGGGATGAGGACTAAGTAGGCATAAGTGTAGTGGTTTGGGGGGGATTGTTATTTGTTCATTTTACTAGGTGGCTTTTTCTGAGGTTGTGTGATGATGATGAACACAGGGGTAGATTATGTGATTTTGGCTTTGTGTTGTGTGTATGAAAATGTAGTTCAAGAGGAAGGAGCCTGGGAGCAAACAAGGCTGTCTGCCAGACCTTCAGCTGCACCTGCCCCGTTTCAATAGCCAATTGTATTTAGAATACGCTAAACTATGAATCTAAAGAATTAGTGAATTTTTCACCTATTTTTAAGAATTTCCCTTTATAATAAAATACCTTAAAGCATATATTCTAAATTTTTAAGTATTCTTTATTGATCATGCTATTCCAGTTTTCCCAATTTTCTCCCTTTGTCCCCACCCTGCCCTGACCCCCCAACCCTCCAGCATTCCCCCCGACCTTAGTTCATGTCCATGGGTTGTACATATAAGTTCTTTGAGCTCTGTTTCCTATACCATTTTTTATATCTCCCCATCTATTTTACGCCTACCAATTATGCTTCTTCTTCGCTGTACCTTCCCCCACATTCCTCCCTTCCCCCTCCCCACTGAAATTCCTCCATGTGATGTCTATCTCTCCGATTCTGTTCCTGTTCTAGTATTGCTTAGTTTTTGTTTTTGTTGTTTTTCTTTTCTTTTATGTTCATTTGTTGATAGTTGTGAGTTTGTTGTCATTTTATTGTTCATATTTTTTATATTCTTTTTCTTAGATAAGTCCCTTTAACATTTCATAGAGTAAAGGCTTGGTGATGATGAACTCCTTTAACTTGACCCTATCTGGGAAGCACTTTATCTGCCCTTCCATTCTAAATGAAAACTTTGCTGGATAATCTTGGATATAAGTCCTTGCCTTTCATGACTTCAAATACTTCTTTCCAGCCCCTTCTTGCCCACAAGGTTTCTTTTGAGAAATCAGCTGATAGCATTATGGGCTTTGTAGGTAACTCTCTCCTTTCTTCCTGTTGCTTTTAAGATTCTCTCCTTATCTTTAATCTTGGGTAACTTGGTGATGATATGTACTGGTGCATTCCTCTTTGGGTACAACTTCTTTGGGACTCTCTGGGCTTCCTGGAAATGTATTTCCTTTGCCAGACTGGGGAAGTTTTCCTTCATTATTTGTTCAAATAAACTTTCAATTTCTTGCTGTTGTTCTTCTCCTTCTGGCAGCCCTATAATTTGGATAGTGGAATGTTTCAGTTTGTCCCAGAGGTTTGTAAGTCTCTCTTCACTTTTTTGAATTCTTGTGTCTTCATTCTGTTCCAGTTGGATGTTTATTCTTTTGTTCCAAATTGTTGCTTTGTATCCTGGTTTCCTTCCTGTTGTTGGTTCCCTGAATATTGTGCTTTATTTCATTTTGGGTATCTTTCGTTTGTTTTTTCAGTTTTCAACCAAGCACAATCAGTTCTGTGAGCATTTTGATTAACAGGGCTTTAAATTTTCCATCAGATAGGTTGGCTATCTCCTCATCTCTTTGTTCTCTTCTTAAGTTTTGCTCTGTTCTTTCATTTGGGCCATATTTCTTTGTCTTGGTGCACCTGGTAAGTTATAAGGGGGTGAGGCCTTAGGTATTCACCTGGGCAGGGCAACCCTCTTTGCTGCGCTTTGGCACTGCCTGTGGGGGAGGGGCCAGAGAGGGAACAATGCAGCTCACCTGCTCCTCTCTAGCCCACTTTCCAATGGACTCTCAGACTCTCCTGTGAGACTGGGAGTTTCTCCCACCGCAGCAACCTCTACAGTAGTCCACAGTCAGCCGTGAGTCTCAGTTCTACCTATAGACAGCCCTGCCTGTGTGGTCCACTGCCTTGGTGTGGTTTTTCTCAGGCAGCTCCGCCTACACGGCCTCACTGCTTATTACCTGTCTAGTTGTTCTGGTTGATTTTTTCTTTAATTCATTGGTTGTCAGAGTTCCGTGCAGTTTGATTTTCCGGTGCTTCTGGTTGTTTACTGATTTTAGATTGGTTGTTATCCTCCTTTTGGTTTTGCAAGGAAGCAAAGTACTTACACCTCCATCTTGGTCGGAACCCCAGAGTCTTTATTCCCATATTCTAAAATTGATACATGTTTCATATAAAGAAAATAGAAAGCAAACGTTGTTTAAATGCATGGAAGTTTATGGAAGTTTATGTTTTCGGGTTTTTTAAACAAAAAAATCAGTATCACAGCCTAGAAATCACAAATGCTAACATATTAAGTGTATAAATCCACATATTTTTCTCTCTATTGCTGTGCCCACCATTCTGTCTGTTATAACCTGTGTAAATTTTGATTAATGGGGTAGTTGTACATGTGTAGCAACCTGCTTTAGCCACTTTTCCTATATTTTGAATTTTATATATTTTGATTTTCCTATATTGTTTGGTTATTCTGCAACCTAATTTTTATCCACCACACGCGGATGTGGAACCAGCCCGTTGCACATCTCTTCCCGTCCCACCAGTCTGGATGGGTGTGGTTTTAATTCCATAGTTGTCAGACTTCCATTCAACTCACTTTCTGACGATTCTGAGTGATGGTTACAATTTTAGTTGTAATTTGTATTTTAGTTGTAATTTTGATGTGGTTTTTCGAGGAGGTGAGCCGTGCTTACCTATGCTGCCATCTTAACCTGAAGTTCCTGCAACCTACTTTTTAATGAGTACTTGATATCACATTGTGAGGAAGTTCTGGAATTTATTAATCTAGTGTACAGACTTATTATGGTTCAACTTAGTTTTTTGACTTAGCAATGGTGCAAAATGATACCCGTACAACCAGTCTATCACCTTCAGTACAGTATTCAATAAATCATGTAGGATATTAAACAGTTTATTATAAAAATAGGCTCTGTGTTAGATGATTTTGCCCAAGTGTAGGCTAATGTAAGTGTTCTGAGCATGTCTAAGATAGGTTAAGTTAAGCTATGATGTTCAGTAGGTTGGGTGTAGTCAAGTTGCATTTACAACTTACATTTGGGTTTATTGGGACATAACCCCATCGTAACTCGAGGAGGATCTCGCTAGAGTCCGAAATACTGAACCATACCAGGGAAATGTTTTCTATATGATGTCTAGCTCCCATGTCTGGCCCACCCTCCCCCTTTCCCCCAGGGTCATATGAGACTAGGCTTTGTAGATTTAGAATGTTTTTGTCACTTGCAGGACTGTCACTTCCATGTTCTCCCAGGTGGAGAGTAAGTACCTGAGCTCTGCTCAGAGGGATGTAAGTATGTGTTGTTGGATTCTGGTTTTTTCCATTAATAATATTTTACCTAATTATTGATAATCTGCCTAGTGGAAGTATTTCCCTTCATTATGAATCTCTGGTAAAGCCTTTGAAGAACTGTTTTGACATTTGTATAACTGGAAACAAACAACTAAATTTCGTTATTACTGGGAAGCCTAAGGGGTAGAAAAAAGACACCTACCAAAAAGGGCTCCTCGTGGCTAAGTGGGCTCAATTTTTTAAAAACAGAGCCTAGCAGTCTTTTCTGCACAGGGGCCTCTCACACAAACTGCACATCACAGAGAAGCCTCTGCACCAAACTGACTGCACCTGCCGCTGGACTTCCTGCTTGCACTGTGTTTATGCCATCTAAGCCAGCACCTATAAATGAGTTCCCAGAGTCTATTTCAACCAGTAGGACTGAGGGTTTCCCCTGCTATTGAAGCTGCACAGCTCGTACCAATCAGGGTGGCTCTATTCTGACCAATCTGGACAGTGCTTTTGGACCAAACAGTGAGAATTCAGAGTGCTCATTTGCATGAGGATGAACCAATCAAGGACCAGGGGTGAGGACTTCCGTCCACACAAGTCAGGTCTGCTCTGGCTCAGAGAGTGTACTTGCTCTTCCCACAGAGGAAGGAACACAGCATCTTCCTGGATGAGCTGAAACTAAAGATGTCTCACCAGAGTAAAGCAGACCATGAACACAGCAGACTAGCATAGCACAGGGCAGACCATGGTGGAAAAGAGCTAAGCTGACTACCCAGAGAGAGGACCAGCCCCAGGGCTGTCTGGACCCAGAGCCATTCTACAGCCATGCTGTCTTCATAGCCATACTGCATCATGATTGCAGGGTTTTGCATTGAATAAGGTTTCCTTCTTCACCGCACCCCAAATTGGAGGTTCTTGTTGACACTGAGTTGGTGCCAACCATTGGTCGACATGACTGAGGCTTCATTTGCTTGATATCTAAGATGACTTTGTCTTTCTCTGGCCATTTTATTCCTCTTCCCTGATTGATATCCCCACAGCAGACCCAAGTCCCATTTTGTTGCTGACCCTTTAGGGTCAAGGATCCAAACCAAGGTCCTTCTGCCAAGTGCCATTAGTGCTAGTAGGGGGAGAGTAAGTTCAATAAAGCAGAGCAGAAACTTTTTTCTTTGATCAAGGAATGGAGAAGGGTGAGCTCATGCTAGAAAGGTACCTTCTCTCTATGGTTAGGGTTGGAGGACAGGGTTAAAGAAACTGGTTGGGTGGGCAGGATCAGGAGAGCTGGAGTACGTGCAGTCCTGATGGCTCCCTTGTACAGGACACGAATTGTGCCTCGCAATGTACATTTCTTCCCCCTGAGAGTGATTTTTACTAGGTCAATGAAGACAAATTCCTAACAGTCCCTGGAGGTGGGGGGTGGGCTCTGAATACCATCTTCAAGTAACATGGAGCAGGCTGGTTCTGGAGCTGAGCTGTCTATAGGTGCTGTGGTTAACTCTCAGCAGCAGTTTGCCTTAGTTCCTATAAGCAAGCATAGCTTGTGACATAGTTTAGATATTTGGGGAAGAGTAGGGTTTCATAGAAACCCTACAGGTGACAATTACTGCTGTTAATATATATAGGACTGGCCCTGGCTGGTGTGGCTCAGTGGGTTGAGCACCGGCCTGCAAACCAAAGGATCAATGGTTTGATTCCCAGTCAGGGCACGTGCCTTGGTTGTGGCCAGGTCCTCAGTGCGGAGTGCGTGGGAGGCAACCACACATTGATGTTTCTCTCCCTCTCTTTCTCCCTCCCTTCCCCTCTCTCTAAAAATAAACAAATAAAAATCTTTTAAAATATATATATAGGACTTTATATCTAAGCCATATGTGTTTTCCTCATTGCAGGAAGGAGACAGCTCTCAACAGTGGAGACAGCAATGACTAAACAAGCTCCAAGAAGAGGAAAGCCATTGCAGTTCAGCTGGTGTAAAAAGTCAAAAGTTTAAGATGTTTCAGAAGCTCTTTTCTGAGAGGCCAGAGGAGAGAAAAGAAGTCCCTCAAGCCTGAGTTTCCAAAGACTCGTTTCCACTGTGAACAGATTTATCTGAAAATGGAGTCAACAATGTCAAGGGGACCCTAAATTGGAGTCAGGACATCATTAGAAAACTCAGGCTCAGGCACATCCACACCCAGATGGGGTTTGGACTTCTGTGCTTGCCACTGAAGCCCATCCTGGAACTTGCCTCCCTGGGACGCAGAGGCTTACCTCAGACTCTCATCTCCTGCACCTGACCAATGCTTTTGAACTAGTCATCACACCCAGTTAGACAGCCAATAGGAAAAAACTGTTTTTGCCTTCATAAGCTTGGGCTTTCTTTGTCTTCCCAGAGCACATTTCAGGTCTTCCCCCGAAACTGCATAGTTTAAAACAATAGATATTTATTCTCTCTCACAGTTCTGGGGCCAGACATCCAAAATTCAGGTGTCTGCAGGGCCAGACAGACTCCTTTGAGAGACTCTAGAAAAGAATCACTCCCAGCTCCTCATGACTGTAGGTATTCCTTGACCTGGGGCCCCATGACTCCAATTACCTTTTTTCAACCATGTTTTAGCATAGAAGATAACCTTTCTTTAACCTTGATTTTTAGAGAGAGAAGAAGGGAGGGAGAGAGGGTGGGAAAGAGGGAGGAGGACGGAGAGAGATTGAGATTTACTTGCTGTCCCACCCACTTATGTACTCACTGATCACTTCTTATATGTGCCTTGACCAGGGATAGAACCCACAAACCTTAGCATATTGGAGACAATGCCCTAATCAACTGAGCAACCCGACCAGGGTCTGTGACTCCAATATTTGCCTCCATGGTCACATTGCCACCGGTCCAATCTCTCTCTGCTTCATTCTTACAAGGATACCTGTCATTGAATTTAGGGTCCACCAAGACAATCCACAATGAACTCCTAACCTCAGTATCCTTAATTGTATCTACAAAGACTGTTTTCCCAAATAAAGTAACATTCACAAGGGCTTATGATGTGAACACATCTTTTTTGAGGTCACCATTCTGCCTCTCACACCCCATCTTACCAACAGAATGTTATACTTTTTAATTTTTACCATTCTGATAGGTGAAAACAGTCTCAGAATCATTTTAATTTGAATTTCTCTTTTTATACATTTAAGGGTCATTTGTACATATTTTTTTGAGTTGTCAGTTCATTTCTTTTATCCTTTTTTTCCTTTTTTTCCTTTGGTCTTTCCCTCAATTTTAAAAGACTTTTTTTATTTTAATTGAGGTATAATTGCCATATAACAGTATACTAGTTTCAGATGAACAATATAATGATTCAGTATTTCTAAAAATGGCAAAATGAAATTCTTTTAATATTAGGAATTTGTGGATTGAATTTTGCCCACCCC
Source organism: Glossophaga mutica (assembly GCA_039655065.1). Classification (NCBI taxonomy): domain Eukaryota; kingdom Metazoa; phylum Chordata; class Mammalia; order Chiroptera; family Phyllostomidae; genus Glossophaga; species Glossophaga mutica. The sequence continues at coordinate 32,900,402 of CM077315.1, forward strand.
CAGCCTCCCAAATTCATGTCCTGAAGCTGTAACCCTCAGTTCCTTAGAATGACTATATTTGAAGACAGGGCCTTTAAAGAGATAATTAAGTTAAAATAAGGTGTTAGGATGAGCTTTTTCCTATCTAAGTAGTGTCCTTATAAGAGATTAGGCCATATAGGGGGAGAGAAACCAGGATTTCTGCATAATGAAAAAAGGCCAAACAGGACAAGAAGGCAGCTATCTGCAAGCCAAGGAGAAGAGACCTCAGGAGAAACCAAACCTGCCGTTACCTTAATCCTGGACTTACGGCTTCTGAGAACTGTGAGAAAATTAATTTCTGTTGTTTAAACCACCCAGCCTGCGGTATTTTTGTTATGGCAGCCCTAGCAAATACAGGAATATTAGCTGTGGAGAACAGTGAAGGCTGGCATCAAAGCTAAGGTTGAGTGCTTGGCAAGACCACACTCCACTGCTTGCATCTGCAGGGGGTTAAGAAGGGGTTCTCCAAGGGGTTAAGAAGGAGAGAGTTAACCACAAGCTTCAGCTAAATGTGGCTGTAACTTTTGCAGAAGAAATATTTATCATTGAGATTGCCTGGGAATGGAGCAATTATGCCTACAGTTTTTCCCTGAGTCTGTAAAACATCCTTGAGCTTTATCCAACTAACCCTTATAAAATAAACATGGAGACCATGTTCAGGGTCATTGTCTCTCCATCAGAGGACAATGTCCTACCTGGTCCCCACTTTTCCTTAAACTGTCTGTGCCTGTGTCTTTCTTAATCTCCCGTTGACCCCCCTCCTTAGAGACCTCCTCCCCACGCTGGTTGCGGCAATTAGCCCTTTATCTGCTTGCAAATATTTTCTCCTAATTTGTAAGTTATCTTTTGACTTTATTTTTTTTAATGTAGTCTAATTTTTGAATATTTCAGATTTTTCAATATTTTCTTTTATGGCATCTTTTGTTCTGAGTTATAGTTAGAAAGTTCTTTTTTACACTGAGATTAAACAGGAATTTACCCATGATTTCCTCTAGGACCTATATGGTTTCATTTTTTATGCTTATATCCCTGACCTATTTGGAGTTTATTATTGTGGTATGATGTGAGTTCTGGATATAATTTTATTTTTTTCCCAAATATCAAACCACTGTTCCCACCTATATGCTTATATTTTAACTTTTTATTTTGAGATCATTTTAAATTTATATGCTATTGCAAGGAATAATAGAGATTCCCATATCATCTTCATCCAGTTTCCCTCAATGCTAACTTTTTGTAAAACAACAGTACAATGTCATGACCCAAAACATTGATATTGATACAACACACAGATCTTACTCACATATTTCTAGTTTTACATACACCCATTTGTGTATGTCTGTGTATATTTAGTTCTATGCAGTTTTATCACAGGAGCAGAGTCATGTGACCACCCCCATCATGATTCGGACCATGATTTACAAGAATCCCTTTTGCTACCCTTTTATAGTCACACCACCTACTCTCTACCCTCTCTGCCCCAGTCCCTGGCAGCCTCTAATCTGTTCTCCATATCTGTTTGTCACTTTAAGAATGTTATATAAATGGAATCATGCAGTTTGTAACTTTATGAAATTTGCTCTTTCTCACTCAGCATAATTCCCTTGAGTTCCACCTACCATATTTCACCATGTATAATGTGCTCCAGTGTATAATGTAAGCCCATGTTTTGTGCACATTATAAACAGAATTACTGTACCCATGGTATATGATCATTATACCCATGAATAATGTGTATCCTTATTTTTCCCTCAAAAATATGGGCAGAAAAGTGTGCATTAAACATGGCAAAATACGGTGTTGTTGTGTTTCAATGGTTCATTCCTTTTCAGTACTGTTTTTCCATGGTGTATATATACCTTACACCATTTTTGTTTAACCATTTACCTGTTGAAGGACATATGGGTTAGTTCCAGTCTTTGGTTATTACAAATAAAGCTGCTATAAACATTCATCTACAGACATTTGTGTAAACATAAGTTTTCATTTCTCTGGGATAAATAGCCAAGACTGCAGTTGCTGCGTTATATGGAAAGCTATATACTTAACTTCTTATTGTGAAACATCAATTACTTCCATTTTGTTCATTCCAGCTCTGTGGCTAAAGGAATTATTGCACTGTCCATAAAAACTGATGTTTGCAGCATCATTGGTCATGAGGGGAATGAAATTAAATCTAAATGTGCCACTACACACCCTCTAAAATGGTTAAAATTCCAAAGACTTACAATAATAATGCCAATGATGTGGAACAAATGGAATTCTCATACACTGTAGCTGAGAGTATAGTGGAACAATCACTTTCAAATACTATTTTGCAATATCTACTAAGGCTAAGTATATGCATACTTTCTAACCCAGCAATTCTGATTTCATATGTACTTCGAAAGACTGGTACGAGAATGTTCATAGCAGCTTTCTTCACAATGGTTCAAAACTGGAAACAACCCAAATATTCCATCAACAGGAGAATGGATAAAGTATGGTATATTCAGACAAAGAAATACTATATAACAATGTTAAATTACAATCAACTACTGAGTGCAACAATATGAATGACTCTTAGATACAATGTTGAGTAAAAGAGGCCAGACACCAAAGTACATACAGTGAGATTCCATTTATAAAAAGTTCAAAACCAGACAAAACAAATCTATTGTGATAGAGGTCAAAATAACAGTTAACTCTGAGGTATAACGAAAGGAAAGAGACATGAGGGAGACTTTTCTGGGATGTTGAAAAGTATTTTTATCAAAAGGTGGTGGCAAGGGTTTATAAAACAAATCATTGAACTATAATTTTAAGATCTGTGCTGTAGTACAAAAGTTTTATTAAAAATGAAGGAAAAGAAATCACATGCTCAAAATAAATGGCAAAGCTATGTTTTGAATCCACATTTCTTTAACTACAAAACCACTTCTCTTTAAATTCTGCTTTTTGCATCAGAAGCTCATATTTTATTACATTTAGTGAAACCTGAGCATAGGTAATTCATTTAAAAAACCACAATTTCCACTAGACTGGTAGATTCAAAAGACTGATAATATCCTACATCAGCAGACTAGACACTCTCATTGTATGTTACACGTCAGTGAAAATTTAAGCAGGGCAATTGATAAAGATGTATAAGCAGGTTAAACTATGAAAGCCTCATCCTCAACCATATTGCTAAGTACATTCAGGCAAACAATGCAGTAAAAAATTATGACTCAGTTTATAATATAGTGACATGAAAAGTTGTTTGATGGCCCTGGCTGGTGTAGCTCAGTGGATTGAGCGTGGGCCTGCAAACCAAAGGGTCATGGTTCGATTCCCAGTCAGGGCACATGCCTCGGTTACAGGACAGTTCCCAGCAGGGGACACACGAGAGGCAACCATACATTGATATTTCTCTCCCTCTCTCCTTCCTTTCCCCTCTAAAGATAAATAAATAAAACATTTTTTAAAAAAACTTGTCTGATGTATTTTGTTAGATGAAGAGATAGATTACAAAACAGTATTGCAGTATGATTCTGTTTTGACTGAGAAAATCCTATATGCCTATAGTCATATGTTAATTCACAGAAAACAGATGAAAAGAGCGGAATAAAATGTGCAAAGAAGCTGTTTCTAGGTGAGCTTTACTTAAAGCTTTTCTGTATTCTTTAAATTTCTGAATTAAGAATTTACTAATTTTACAGTCAGAAAAAATAATAGAGCTAATCTCTCCCTCTCTGAGAGCAGACAAAATAATAGAAGATTTGTGCATGACATACGGAGTACAGTGTTGTAGTGGTTTGAATTCTGGCTGAAGAGGCCTGAACTGTCTTCCTAGATGTGAAGCCCTTCAGATGTGTGACTCCAATACTACCTTAAAAGTCCTAAATCTTAAATCCTAAGATTTTATACACAATGGATCCCATATACTTTGCCCCTTACTTACCTAGGCTCAGATCTCTTGTTGCCAACCTCTATACCAGCCATTGCTCCAACAAGGAAATGACATCTGCCTTGGAAATTAATCAAATAATAATTGAACTCTGCACATAGGAGAAATGGGACTTAAGCCTGATATGACTATGCAGAAGTTCAGATCATTCCCTTGATCATCAGGCAGAAAAAGAAGTTGAGAAAGCAATCTGAAGGATCAGGATAATGACACTTAAGAAATAACACAGCAGAGATGCCCATTTCCACCTCTAGGACTCTCAAACCAATCCTTCAGAAAGTTACCTAAAAGCACCCTAAAGAGTCACATTCCCCAGTGAGTCACAGTGAAGAAAATAAGATGGCTCCAGAATGCAGATTTTGAATTGGAAAAGGAAAAAGAGCAATTGTAATCAGGGAGACCCAACTGATTAGTTAAATGTGTATAGGTCCTACATCACACACCCTTGAACAGATTTCTCTGAGTGCGGTGAGTCATCTACACTCGCTCAGCAGAAGTCAATGCTGCACTCTGGATCTACAGATCCCTGAATAGACAGGATCCCCTGTCCCCATAAGGTCCTGGAAGAGAAAGTAAAGTTCAGTGAAGACATTGGAGATGAACAGCAAAGAAAAAGATTTGCCTAGGAAAGTTATTAGTTAACTAAATTAGAAAATGTCCATGTATAGAATACTAAGGCAAATACAAAGTTGTAGAAAATAATGAAGGATATAGAATATTTTTAAGATATACTATCAGCAGAGAAATCACTTTACAAAACAGGTTGACCAATATAATTATATCAACCTAAGGTGACAGAAAAAAGACCAGAGCATTAAATACCGATTTCCATTACCTATTGCTGTGTATCCACCTCAGAAGTTTGTAGCTTAAAACAAAAACCGTTAATTACCGAATTAATCTGGGAGAAGCAGGAGAAAAGGAAGCAGCAGGAAACCCGGGAATACAGATACTAACAAAGGAGAGAACATAAATTTGGCCCCTGGCTAGGATACACACACTCCATTTACACCCCGCTCTGCGTTAAGCAGGAGGCTGGGCACTGAAGGTGGGGGGTACCATGAAGAAGGCAGCTCAGGAAAGGCTTCGGTGCAGGGCAATTCTGGTTAACACAGGCATCCTCCTTTTCAGGGACGGATAGACTGTCAAGGAGCTCTTCAGCAGAACCTCTCAGTCCCAACGGTTAAACCAAGAACTGCAGAAATGAAGCACCACCCTGGTGACAACAACCAGAACTAACTGATCAGAGTTAAAAGCCTCTTGCATGGCACTAAGCAAGGACAGCATTATCTTATAACTGGCGGTCTCAAACCAACCGTGCCACGTTCCCCACGTGACAGCCAACCACGGCCATTCAAAAAGTTCCGCATCGGGGGCAGAGACACACACAAAACAATCACGCACCTTTCCCAGCCTCATCGCCACGCATACACAAATGCTCACACTTACTTAAACTCCGTACCTATGCCTGAGCTCCGGGGTCCACAGCCCTGTCTGCGCCATGCGGGCTGCTGATTTCCTCCCCTTGAGCGCCTGCCGGGCCCAGACACCTAGGTTACCACTAGGAGCGCGAGGAATTTGAGGACTTGTGGAGGGGAACCAGAAACGATTGGAGATCAAAGTTCTCTTCCAAAGCAACCCAGGGCGGTGGGAAATGTAGTTCAAAGCCGAAAAGGCGGGAGGTGCAGGGGGCGTGCTGAGAAAGCCGCACTAAACACAAAGCCGCGGAGACTCTTGGGCTGCAGAGCCGGCGCGGAGTACGCAGGCGCAGACGGCTAGCTAGGGGCGGAGGTGAGACTGGCGGGGCTGCGGGCTAGGAGGAGGTGGTGGCGGGCTGCAGGGTACTGCTAAGGAGGAGGGCGGGAACCGGGACTGGGGAAAGCGAGGAAGCTAGAGGAACCTAGGCTGAGAAGGCCGGGAAGGAAAGCGAGAGTCCGGGCCCTAGAGAAAGCGAGGAGGGAAGTAAGAACCTAGGCAGAGGTAGGAACCAAGGCCGGGAGCGCCAAGGAGGGAACTGAGAGCCCGGTTCCGGAGCGATCCAGGCTGGAGAGGGCCTAAGAGGGAACTGGAAATCTCAGGCGGGTCTGAGCTCCGCCTGGGCAGGAATTGTGTCTGTTTTCCCCCTCACCCCACCCCCAACCCGTGAGGAAACTCAGGTATCAGAGCGCAGCCGGGACCACACGGGCAATCTGTTTGTGTAGCCTTGTGTGCCTGTCTGTGTTTGGGCACGTGTTACTCCGAATGACTTTCTGGCCTAATTGGTTGTGAAAGTGTTAGGGTCTCTGCATGTGTCTAATTTCTAAAATACGTGCTTATCGATTTTTTATTGTTCAATTACAATTATCCCCATTATTCCTCCATTACTCTCCCCTGCCCAACCCAACCCCCAGCTCCCACATCAGTGGTCCCTCCTGTTGTCTTTGTCCATGGGTCCTTTATACATGTTCCTTGACTTGACCCTTCCTCATCTTTCCCTGTTATACCTCTCCCCCTCCCCTGTGGTCACTGTCAGTTTGTTCTTTATTTGCATGCCTCAGGTTTTATTTTGCTCGCTTGTTTTATTAATTAGGTTTCACTTACAGGTGAGATCATATGGTATTTGTAGTTCACTGCTGGGCTTATTTCACTAAGCTTAATGCTCTCCAGTTCCATCCATTCTGTTGGGAAGGGTAGGGGCAACTTTTTCCTTTCTGCTGCATAGTATTCCATTGTGTAAATGTACCATGTTTTTTTGATCCATTCATTTACTGATGGGCATTTAGGCTGTTTCCAGCACTTAGCTATTGTAAATAATGCTGCTATGAACATTGGGGTGCATAGTTTCCTTTGAATTGGTGTTTCAGGATCCTTAGGGTATAATTCCAGCAGTGGAATTGCCAGGTCAAAAGGCATTTCCATTTTTAGCTTTCGGAGGAAATTCCATACTGCTTTCCACAGTGGCTGCACTAGTCTGCATTCCCACCAACAGTGTTCTAGGTTCTCTTTTCACCACAACTTGGTCAGCACTTATTTGTTGATTTATGATGGCCATTCTGACAGGTGTGAAGTGGCATCTCATTGTGGTCTTAATTAGAATGTCTCTGATGGCTAGTGATACTGAGCATCCTTTCATATGTCCCTGTGCCCTGTGGTATGTCCTTCTTAAAGAAGTGTCTGTTCAGGTCCTTAGCCCATTTTTTAACTGGATTGTTTGTCTTGCTAGAGTGGAGTCATGTGAGTTCTTTAAATATTTTGGAGATGAAGTCCTTGTCTGAGGTATTATTGGGAAATATATTTTCCCATATGGTTGGTTTCTTTTTCATTGTGCTGCTATTTTCTGTAGCCATGCAGAAGCTTTTTATTTTGATGAAGTCCTATTTGTTTATTCATTACTTTACATCCCTTGCTGTAGGGGCATCAGTGAAAATATTGCTGTGTGGAATATCAGAAATATTCCTGCCTATATTCCTCTAGGACTTTCATGGTGTCACGACTTATTCACTTATTAGGTCAAGTAGTTTTTTGGTGGAGTCTATAGGATTTTCTATGTACACTACCACATCATCTACATTTTACATCCCCCTTTCCAGTTTGGATGTCTTTATTTCCTTTTCTTGTGTGATCACTGTGGCTAGAACTTCCAATACTATGTTGAAAAGAAGTGAAAGCAGATATCCTTGTCTTGTTCCCGATCTTAGTGAGCAAGCTTTTAGTTTTTGGCCATTGAATATGATGTTGGCTGTAGGTTTTCCATGTGTGACCTTTATTATGTTGCAGTATGCCCCCTCTACTCCCACTTTGCTGACTGTTTTTATCATAAATGAGTGCTGTACCTTATCAAATGCCTTTTCTGCATCTATTGATATGATGTGATTTTTGTCTTTCCTTTTGTTTATGTGATGTATTACATTTATTGATTTGAGAATACTGTAGCAGCCTTGCATCCCTGGGATGAATCTCACTTGGTCATGGTGTATGATCTTTTTAATGTATTGTTGGATGCAGTTGCCAGTATTTTGTTGAGGATTTTAGAGTTCATGTTCATCAGCGATTTTGGCCTGTAGTTTTCTTTCTTTCTTGTGATTTTATCTGGTTTTGGGTTTAGGATGAATCTGGCCGCATAGAAAGACTTTGGGAATCTTTTTTCTTCTTGGATTTTTTTGGAATAGTTTGAGAAGGATAGGGATCAACTCTTACTTAAGTGTTCTGTAAAATTCTCCTATGAAACCACCAGGTCCAGGGCTTTTGTGTACCAGGAGTTTTTTTATTACTGCTTCAATTTCACTAGCTGTTACTAGTCTGTTCAGGCATTCTGCTTCTTGATTCAGTTTTGGAAATTATATGTTTCTAGAAATTTGTCCATTTCACCCAGGTTTTCAAATTTCTTGACATATAGTTGTCTGTAGTAATTTCTCACAATCCTTTGTATTTCTGTGGATTCAGTTGTAATTTCACCTCTTTCATTTCTGATTTAATTTATTTGGGTCCTCTTTTTTTTTTCTTGATGAGTCTGCTTACAGCTTGTCAATTTTATTTATTTTTTCAAAGAACCAGCTCCTGGATTTATTGATTCTTTTCATTGTTGTTTTAGTCTCTTATGTCATTTAATTCTGCTCTGATCTTGATTATTTCCTTCTTTCTCCTCACTTGGGGTTTTGTTTGTTGTTGTTCTTCCAGTTCTTGTAGATTAGGGTTAGGTTTTTTATTTCAAATATTTCTGTCTTTTTTTAAGTAGGTCTGTACTGCTCTGAACATCCCTCTCAAGACTGCCTTCGCTGTGTTCCATATGTTTTGGACATATGTTTATGTATGTTCATTTTCATTTGTTTCCAGAAACTTTTTGATTTCTTCCTTGATCTCTTATTAATCCATTCATTGTTTAATAGCATGTTATTCAGTCTCCATTAATTTGAATGTTTGAATTTTTTCCTTGAGGTTGATTTCTAGTTTCAAGCTCTTGTGGTCTGAGAAAATGCTTGATACAATTTTAATTTTCTTGAATTTGTTGAGGCTTGTTTTGTGTCCTATCATGTGGTCTGTGTTTGAAAATGCCCAGTGTGCCTCTGAAAAGAATGTGTATTTTGCTTCTTTGAGATGAAAGGTCCTATTTATATCAGTTAAGTCCATTTGATCTAGTGCCTCATCCAGTGCCACAATATCCTTGTTGATATTTTGTTTGGAAGATCTATCCATTGTTGACAGTGGAGTGTTAAAATTGCCTACTGTAAGTGTGTTTCTGACTTTAACTTTCTTGAAGTCCTTCAAGATTTTCCTTATATATTTGGGTGTTCCTATGTTGGGTGTATATATGTTTACAATGATTATATCTTCCTGATGGATTCTTCCCTTGAGTATTATGAAGTGTCCTCCTCTGTCACTTTTTATGGCCTTTGTTTGGAATCTAGTTTGTCTCATATAAGTATTGCTGTGCCAGCTTTTTTTGTTCTGCCCATTTGCTCGGAATGTATTTTTCCAATGCTTCATTTTCAGTCTGTGTAGGTCTTTTGTTCTGAGGTGGGTCTCTTGTAGGCATTATATGTGCGAGACATGTTTTCTCATGCATTCAGCTACTGTGTCTTTTGATGGGAGCATTTAATCCATTTACATTTATGGTTATTATTGATAGGCACTTATTCAATATCATTTTCCCTCTTTGTACCTGTGTTGCTCTCTCTCTATTTCTTCATCTTGTTAAAGCAGTTTCTATAGCATGTCTTGCAATGCTGGTCAGGTGGAGGTGTATTCTTTTAGCCTTCTTTTGTCTGGGAAACTCCTTATTTCACCTTCCATTTTATATTAGATCCTTGCTGTGTAGAGTAGTCTTGGTTGCAGGCCTTTGTTTCTCATTACTTGGAATATTTCTTGCCATTCCCTTCTGGCATATAATGTTTCTGTTGAGAGTCAGCTGCTAGCCTTATTGGGGCTCCCTTGTATGTTACTTCCTGTTTCTCCCTTGCTGCCTTTAAGATTCTCTTTGTCTTGGATTTTCGCTATTTTAATTATGACATGTCTTGAAGTGGGCCTGTTTGTGTTCATCTTGTTTGGGACCCTCTATGTTTCCTGGACTTGTGTGAATTTTCTCCCATCATTACAGAAGTTTTCCATCATTACTTTTTCTAACAGGTTTTCTATCCCTTGCTCTTCTTCTTCTGCTAGCATCCCTGTTATACAGATGTTATTATGTCTCATGTTTTCCTGCAGTTCCCTTAGCCCCTCTTCATTTTTTTTTTTTTTAGCATTTTTTTTTCCTTTTCTTGCTCTTTCTGGGAATTTATTTCTACCTTGTCCTCCAGCTCGCTAATTCGATCCTATGTTTCATCTGCTTTTGATTCCTCTGCTTCAGCCTGCTTTTGATTCCTTCTACTATGTTCTTCAATTCAGATTTGTATTCTTCCTTTCCTCCTGACTCTTGTTGATAGTTTTATGCCCCCTTTTCATGCTTATGTAGCTTTTAGTACATTCCTTGTAGCTTCCCTGTAGTTTTTGGTAATTCTCACTGAGCTCATTGAGCTTCCTTATAACCATTGTTTGAACTCCATATTAACAGTTTACTTACCTCTATTTTATTTAGCACTCTTTCTGGGGATTCCTCCTTCCTTTCATTGAGGGTTTGTCTTTTTGTGTTACCATTTTTTGGGAGACTGTACTTGTTTGCTTCTGCTTATTAAAATGATTTGTTTTGACTCCCTGTCTTTGTGGTGTGAAGTTCTATGGTAGGAGACCTGTGTGATTCAGTGGTGTAATCTCCTTGATATCCTGAACTTGATGCTCTCGGGGTGCCCTTTATGCGATTTATGTTGACTCTCTGGATGTAATTGGGTTTTGATTGTTGTTAGGTCATTCTTTGAGGAGTCCTTCCCTCTAGCTGGTTGACTAAGGGTCACTCCATCTGCCATGTCTTGAATGCCGTTGTGCAGGTGCTGCCAGAACAAAACCACAAAGCCCAGGAAAGAAACCCAAACCTGCAAAAATAACTCCCACACACAATCTCACCATCAATAGCAAATGAACCAGTATTAATAAGGGTATAAAGAGATTAAGACTATTATAAGAAAGGAGAGTGAATATGAGATGACCTCCTGAAAGAAAAATTATTTTAAGAGGGTAGAGGGAGGAGCACTAATAAGAGTAGGGAATCATACCAATGTGAGGAGAAAAAGTAATATTTACATCATAAATTTTAAAAAAGGAGGGAAGAAGGCAGAATGGAGTAAGAGAAGGGAAACGTATACTATTAGGTTTAAACAGAAACTAAAGTAAAGTGAGAGAGAAAGAAAAAGGGAAAAGAATATAAATAGATAAATAAATAAAAGGAGCCAAATCATAGAGAAAGATCCACCACAGCCCTATCAACAACAAATGAGCTAAAATTAATATAGCTGTGAGAGGAATAAGAGTGAGAAAAAGAAAGAAAAGCTTAAGATGTCTAGAGGAAAGGGAAGTGATTTTGAGATGATAGAGGTAGAGGGAATAGTATGAGTGAGTAACAAAAACCAGGTACGATAGGGAAAAATCGAAAGTTGAGACAAAGAAACGTAACAGAGGGAACAGTAAAATTTGAGATTTGAAATACAAAATTAGTGAAGCTCTAGAGATAAAATTGAAAAAAATGCAACAACTACCTTATCCATAACTAACGAGGAAAGATTGCTAAAGGTGGAGAGAGAATGCAGGTTTTTGAAGAGTAGGGAAAAGAATGTGAGATGACCATTGACAAGAAAATTAGTTTTGAGAGGCTGGACAGGGGAGAAATAGTAAGAGTGTAGAAAGGAAATGAGTTGTAGCAAGAGAGAAAACAAAATTTAAAATGAAAATAATAAGAGGAAAGAAGAAGGTAAAATGGGGTGAGAGAAGGAAGGGAGGGGCAAAATATGTGAATTGTAATAAACTATGGTATGAACTCTAGTGACTATATGCACGGACTTGAAGGACAAGAAATAAATATTTAAAACCTATGCAGGAAAGAAAATATTACAAATCATGGAGAAGACCACAGTGGGTTTCATCTGGATACCATCTGGCATTTGCCACTGTTTTTCTTTTTGGATCCACCTCTGGTGATATCAGATGGTGACCTTGTCCAGCCTTAGGCAGCCTGTATAAGACTTACAGGGATCTAGTGTCTGTGGCTGACTACTTCAGTTGTTAATCTCTTCACTCTTCACTCAGCATTCAGGCTTAAACACCGTAGGTGTGGCAGAATCCCTCTTGGGGTCAGAGCTATTGTTTCCCCTCAGGCAGCTGCCACTTGGAGGGAAGTGGTCTGCCTGAGCGTGATTGCTGCTGCTGTATGAGGGATGAATCAGCACCAGGATCCTGGCAGCTACTCTCTCAGTTCTTTCCCCAAAGCCTCTGTCCCCAGTCTCTCAAGCATCTCTACTCCACTCTGCCCACTAGCCCCCTTTGCGAGAGCCCAAGGTAAATGGCTGCAAATGAAAATTTATACGTTAACCCTTTAAACAGCTCTTTGCATCTACCTCTGGCAGAGAGAAACCCTGCTGCTTTTTGCAACTGGATGTTATCTGTGTACTTTTCAGGCTCTTATGCTAGGCTGGGGATCCCAGCTTAGGGTTTATACCCCACACTTCTCAGGGGATCCAACTAACTGCTTAACTATCCCTCTGGCACTTTAGCTGCCACCTGTGGACACCCAGCCAGCCCTTGCATGTCTCCAATGCACTCCCTACCAGTCACACTGTGCTCAATCTGTTTCTTCTGTCTGTCTGTGGTTATAAGGCTTATCTTTCTCACTATTGTTCAGTTGTTTGTTCTGGGCAATTTCTCCACAACTTAGTTGTAATTCCAGATTGGTCCTGGGAGGAGGTTAGTGTAACTTCCACTCCTCTACCATCTTGGATCCCTCTCCCAATAATTTCTCAATTTGTTTTTGAGACTGTATGCAACTTTAGAGAGGCCACTGTGAGGGGTTTGTGCATGAAATTTTGCTACTTTGTAAAGAAGTATTGTTATGGGCTCCATGAGATTATGCGTGACATGTGTCTGTGGGATGGTGATTGTGTAGTGTGTGCTATAAGTATACATATGTCTGATTTTTGAAGTATTTTGTGTGCATAGTTCACAGTGACTAATTTGAATGTGGCTTATTGTGTAATTGAGATGGAGTGCTTGAGAATTGGATGCATGATTAGTTAAATATGTATTGTTTAGATTATATGAATACTGGTTATTTTATATGACCCTTGCAATTAGACAAGTAAAAGAAATAGAGGCTTTAAAAATGGAGAGGATGAGGTAAAAATTTTAAAATTTCAGATTGTAGGATAGTGTATTGGGAAACCTCATATTGACTAGTGACTAATATGTTGAAATGAGTAGAACCCATAAGTGACACTCAAAATTTCTATTGGGGTGATTTTTTTTCCTGCTGCTGCTGCCGAATAAATTACTGGACAGATTTAATAATTTCTTCAGTCATTCTGAAAATAAAAAATCTGTTGGACATTTAAACACAAGATCAATCCAATCTTACAATACTCATTTAGCTAAATAAAATATTCATTGTATACATCAATACTTCAAACTTGTTTTAAAAGCAGAAAACTCTCCCTTCTGCTGGAAGCCTGCAATTTCTTCTCTAATTCTCAACTTCTATTTTGCTCCTGTTTACTCCCTGTAGGTGGGTAGTCTCCAGCTAAAATGGATTAAGAGCTGGAAAAGGGAAGAGAAGTCAGAAGTCAGGGACGGGAAGAGACTAACATGGCTGGTAACATTATAATTTAGTGTACATCATCTCTTACGCTCTGAGAGAACCCACTGCTGGGAACTTCCAGATACACTTTTCTTCTAATAGGTACAGCCACTTTTCCAGCTGCCTTCCCAGTTCTTCCTCTGGATATGCAGTGGCCCATCTGGTCTGGTGGATCTTGCCTCTCCATTCAGTCCTCTGGGACAGGAGGTTACAAGCCAATCCAGGGGGGCTCCATCCATGGGTTCCTTATTTAGAGCTCAGGTGAGAATTAGCCACCATAGTCAACTTTGCCCTCCCAAATCATGGAAACATGTACATTTTTCCCTCAAATTCTCTCATCACTTTAGTTCCCAGTGGCCTCAGGGTGTGAAGGGCCCCTGTATGTTATAAGGAAGGGAGAATCACCCATTTTTCTCCCCCTTGGAAATCTATGTTCTAAAAATAATATCCTCCCTTAAAGAGACTCCTTCTCTCAGCCTCTCCAGCCTCTTGAAATAGGAGTTAAATTATTGGCAGCAAAACTTTACAACCAGTTGCTTTACAGACTTTATTTTAGAATGAGGGACACTTAGAAGCTTGTTTAACTCACCATCTTTGGGACATCTGCTGAGTCTGGGCAGAAAGAATTCTAAGTTACCTTACTGTCAAAAATGAACAACAACAACAATTAGAAAACTCAGAGGTTTGTTGGAGAAAAAAAAGTATTAGCAAAGCACAGATGTCTATGTAGATATGTATATAGGTAGCTATATAGATGTCTATACCTATGTATTTATTTGTGTGTGTGTGTTTGTGTGTGTGTACCAGAAAACAGAAAAGTGGCCAGTGGCCATCAAAAATATGTGATACAAAGGATTGCATGATATATTCAATATTTAAAAAAATATTTCTGAGGGACTCAAAAATTAAGACAAATAAAAGACAGAAAGACACAACATGATACAATATCTAAACACCCAAACATTTCACACAGTTTCAGTAAAATTTTTGGACTTTCTAAAGTTCTTAGGAGAAAATGAACAAGCCAGAAATTCTGAAAGAGAAAAGTAATGAAGGGGGAAGTAGCCCTAACTGATACTAAAATGTGTTTTAAAACTAATAACTGCAGAGTGATCTTAGCAATTATGAACACATCAGTAGGACTAAATATAAAGCCCAGATCTAGTTAAATACATAAAAGCAATAAAGTATATGATAAAGATGGCAGTTTTGGTGAGTGGAAGAAATACTGGTCCTTGAATACCTATCAGTTAGTACTAAACCACATGCCCCATAATCTATTTTTTTAAGTTACTTTTCTATGGGAAAAACCCAAAGTCAAATGACAAAGTATAAAAATTATTTTACATAAATATGGGATTAACTTCCTTCCTTTAAAAAAGAGCTGATATTAACTAGAAAATAAAAATAACCTAGAAGAAAAGCAAAATAATTGTAAGAGACAGGAAACTAAAGATGGTTTTTAAACTTATGAAAAGAATTGTATCTTCTCTCATAGTAAGAAAAATAAAAACTTGAAACACAATTTATACCTAATAGGCAAGCATCAAGAAATTTGTATCAGCAGTATTCATCAAGAATGACAGGTATTCTGATATTATTGCTGGTGACAATATAAATTGTAGAGCCTTAATGGAGAGAAGCTTGGAAGTAGTTACTATCAGTAGGCTGGGTAGGCGAGAAAACATGGTGCTAGAGGGGAGAAAAGCTTTCTCAAAATTTGACCTGTTGCTCCAAGGGCCTGTGTTTCTGGCTTTGGGAATAAAATAAAATTTATCTAGCTTATTCTCCCGCCTGTATTATTTATGTGGGATTGCTGAGAGGACAAGGGCCAAAACAAGGGAAATGGAGGCAATTAGAGCTGTAAGCCCTGTCTGTGGTGTTATGTGGCATCTTTTCATATTGGCTTTCCCTTAGGAACCACCACTTCCAAAGAGGACCCCAAAGGAAGACTGGGCATCTCTTGCAAATCTCAAAACCATGGCTCAGGTGAGGCGCTGGTTTCTCTCTCCTTTCTGAAATAGTCTTTTTTTTTTTTTTTTTTTTTAAGGATATTTGAGCCTTTGCCTTTTTTGTATTAAATCCTTTCCCTTCAGAGAGGTGGTCCCCACTTCTTCCCATATTGGCGACATAAGCCTTTACCTTCCAAAAGTGCTCCTTCCAATTTTAACCAGTGTTTATACATTAAATGAGTATATCATTCAACATCTTTTTCAGTCTTCTCTCAGAAGAAATACTGGCACTAAAATGCATTTCCTCAAGTTAAATGAGAGAGAATATATTACTGCATGAATTTGTATAGATAAAAACAGTCAAGATGGAGATGGAATTGAAGTCCATCTTGAGACTTTCAGAATACACTGTGCTTGACAGATTATATACAGAACTGAGATTCCTGTATTTCTCCTATCTGGTCCTTCAATTTTTCTCATGGCTGCTAACAATTCTAAAATTCTGTAGCCTGCCAATAACACTCCCCCAGTACGCTATAATGGTATTATAGATTTATTTCTGTTTTAAATTTCTTCTAATTTTATATGCAGAAGTAAATGTATATGCTTAGACACCTAAGAGAAGTAACTCTTGAAATATTCTGCTCTTGGTTTCAAAGACATTTCTCTTTTGGTGTTTTCTTTCAGAATATTCATCTTTATACATTGATCTCATAAATACTGGTGTTGTCCAGATTCTGTATTGGTTCTCTTCTCTTTACAGTCTCCTGTTCTATTCACAATCCACCACAATTATTCTAATGATGCTCAAATAATTTTAATTGGAAACTGCCATTCTGAGTATTAAAACCATGTCCTACCTGCAAATAAATATCACCACACCCTGCAGCTTCTACAGGTACTTCAGGCACATGCCAAATCAACTCCTGCCCATCCTATTCTTTTGGGGTTTTTAAAAATATTTTTTCTAATCTGTTTATGGCCCCAGCCCACCGGCTAATACAGCTATCCTTAGGTAAGATGCCTCTCACTGTTGAATCTTATTTCTTATACCACAGATCCCTTCATCACCACTGATGTCATCTTTTCTTGGGTGCTTCTTCATAGCAGTCACTTGTCTTCCTATTTAACAGCTTTGGTCCTTTTCCAGTCCTTGAGGTGTTCATCCCAGTACTCACAAATCTTTGTGTTTCTTACACTTTTATGTTTAACTTTTTTAAATTGTAGTAAAATATATATAACATAATAGTTTATCATTTTAACCATTTTTAAGTGTATAATTCAGTGCCATTAAAGTACATTCACATTGATGTATAACCAGCACCACTATATCCAGAACTTTTTAAATTAAATTTATCAATTATGTTTGACATTCAATATTATTTTGTGTTACTTCCAGGTGTGTAGCATAATGCTTAGACAGTTATATAATTTGTGAACTGATCCCCTCCCATAATTCAAGTACCCTCTTGATACCCTACATAATCATTACAATGTTATTAACTATATCCCTTATGCTGTATGTTACATCCCCGTGATTATATGTCACCATCAATTTGTACTTCTTTTTTTATCCTCATCCAAAGTGAGGATAAAAGTTGATTATTACTGACTTTAGAGAGAGAGGAGGGAAGGAGAGATAGAGGGAAAGAGTGAGGGAGAAATGTGAGGGAGAAACACATCTGCTACCTCCTGTACATGCCTGGACCAGGGATTGAACCCACAACCTTTTGGTGTACGGGATGACACTCTAACCACCTGAGCCACCCAGCCAGGGCTCAATTTGTACTTCTTAATACCTTCACCTTTTTCACCCAGCACCCTCCATCCCCCTTCCAATCTGTCAACTTTCAGTATGTTCTGTGCATCTGTGAGTCCTTTCTGTAGTGTTTACTTTGTTCTTTAGATTTCACGTATAAGTGAAATCATATGGTATTCATTTTCCTCGGTCTAACTTACTTTACTTAGCGTAATACTCTCTACCTCTATCCATGTTGTCCCAAACGGCAAGATTTCATTATTATTATTATTATTTTTTTTTTTTTTTAGATTTTATTTATTTATATTTAGAGAGGAAGGGAAGGAGAGAGGGAGAGAAACATCAATGTGCGGTTGCCTCTTGTATGTCCCCTGCCGGGAACTGGCCTGGCAACCCAGGCATGTGCCCTGACTGGGAATCGAACCGCGATCCTTCGGTTCGCAGGCCCACGCTCAATCCACTGAGCTACACCAGCCAGGGCAAGATTTCATTATTTTTTATGGCCAAGTAATATTTCATTGTACATATATACCATTTCTTCTTTATCCACTTGTCTATTGATGGACACTTGGATTGCTTCCATATCTTGGATATAGCAAGTAATGCTGAAATGATCATAGGAGTGTGTATATCTTTTTGAATTAGTGTTCTGGGTTTCTTCAGATATATGCCCAGAAGTAGAATTGCTGGGTCATAAGGTAGTTCTATTTTTAAATTTTTAAGGAACTTCCATATTGTTTTCCACAGTGGCTATGACAATTTGTATTCAGTGCATGAGGGTTCCCTTTTCTCTACATTCTTGCCAACTTGTTTGTTGATTTTCTGATAACAGCCATACTGACAGGTGTGAGGTGATATATCTTTGTCATTTTATTTTATTTTTTTAAAGATTTTATTTATTTATTTTTTAGGGAGGGGGAGAAACATCAATATATGGTTGCCTCTCATATGTCCCCTACTGGCGACCTGGCTCATAATCCAGGCATGTGCCCCAGACTGGGAATTGAGCTAGCGACCCTTTGATTCACAGGCCTGCACTCAACCACTGAGCCACACCAGCCAGGGCTCTCCTTGTCATTTTAGTTTACATTTCTCTCATAATTAGTGGCATTGATCATTTTCACATATCTATTGGCCATTTGTATGTCCTCTTTGAAGAAATGTCTATTCAGGTCCTCTGCCTAGTTTTAAATTGGATTGTTTGTTGTTTTGGTATTAAGTTGTCTTCAGTTCTTTATAAGTTTTAGATATTAATCCCTTAACAAATGTATCTTCTTTCATGTAGTAGATTTTATTTTCATTTTATAGTTGGTTTCCTTTGTTGTACAAAAAGTTTTTAGTTTGATGTAGTCCTATTTGTTTATTTTTTCCTTTGGATTCCATAGTTCGAACAGATATATCAGAAAAAAATATTGGTAAGACAAATGTCAGAGAGTTTACTGCTTATGTTTTCTTTTAGGAGTTTTATGCTTTTGGGGTCTTACATTAAAGTGTTTAAACCATTTTGAATTTGCTCTTATTTATGGTGTAAGAAGGTTGTCCAGTTTCATTTTTTTTTTTGCGTGTATCTGTCCAGTTTTATCAAAACCATTTATTGAAGAGACTGTTGGGTTTTTAAATTATTTATTTATTTTTAGAGAGGGGCAAGGGAGGGAGAAAGAAAGGGAGAGAAACATCGATGTGGGAGAGAAACAGTGATCAGTTGCCTTTTGCGTGCCCCCAGCCTGGGCCCTGGCCAGCAACCCAGGTATATGCCCTAATGGGAAATCCAACCAGTGACCTTTTGGTTCAAAGGCTGGTGCTCAATCCACAAAGCCACTCCAGCCAGGGCTGAAGAGACTATCTTTACCCCATTGTATATTCTAGACTCCTTCATCATGATTTAATTGACCATGTAGGTATGAGTTTATTTCTGAGTTCTACTCTGTTCCATTGATCTATGTGTCTGGTTTTAAGCCAGTATCATGCTGTTTTGATTACTATAGCCTTGTAGTATAATTTGTATCAGGTAGCATGATCCCTCCATCTTTGTTGTTCTTTCTCAAGATTGCTGAGGGGTCTTTTGTGATTCCATATGAATTTTAAGATTATTTGTTGTAGTTCTGTGAAAAATGTATTGGTATTTTAACCAATAGTGATTGCATTGAATCTATAGATTGCTTTGGGTAGTATGGACATTTTACTCACGTTACCGCTTCCTATCCATGAGCACAGCAGATGTTTCCATTTTTGTGTATCTTCTTCAGTTTCTTGCTTCAATGTCTTATAACTTTTCAAGTACAGATATTTTACCTCCTTGGTTAAATTTATTTTTAGGTATTTTATTTTATTTTTTTGAGCAGTTGTAAATGGGATTGTGTTCTTAATTTCTCTTTCTGATATTTTATTATTTGTGGATAAAAATGCAACTGATTTCTGAATATTAATTTTGTATCCTGCTGCTTTACTGAATTTGTTTATCAGTTCTAGTAGTTTCATAGTGGAATCTTTAGGATTCTCTTTATGTAGTATTTTTTTCATTTACAAATAATGACAGTTTTATATCTTTCTTTCCAATTTGGATGCCTTTTATTTTTTTCTTGCCTGATTGCTATAGCTAGGACATTCAATACTATGTTAAAGAAGAATGGTGAAAAACAAAACAAAACAAAACACCAAAAGTGGCTCAAACCAGAGAACAAATCAAAGCTCCAAAGCCAATTCCTCTAAGAGACCAAGAGATAGCAAAACTATCAGATGAACAGTTCAAAGCCCTGGTTATCAAGATGCTCACAGAATTGGTTGATTTTGCTCACAAATTAGATGAAAAAAATGCAGGCTACAATACGTGAAATGAAGGAAGACGCATGGGGAACCAATAGAGATGGGAGAAAACTGGGACTCAAATCAGTGGAGTGAACCAGAAGGAAGAAACAAACAACCAAACAAAACAAGGAAGAAACAAGAATTCAAAAAAATGAGGAGAGGCTTAGGAACCTCCGGGACATCTTTAAACGTCCTAACATCCGAATTACAGGGGTACCAGAAGGGGAAGAAGAAGAGCAACAAGTGGAAAACTTATTTGAACAAATAATAAAGAACTTCCCAATCTGGCAAAGGAAATAGACTTCCAGGAAGTCCAGGAAGCTCAGACAGTCCCAAAGAAGTTGCACCCAAGGAGGAACACACCAAGGCACATCATAATTCCATTAGCCAAGATTCAAATGAAGGAGAGAATTCTAGAAGCAGCAAGAGATAAGGGGACAGTCACCTACAAAGGAGTTCCCATCAGACTGTCAGCTGATTTCTCAAAAGAGACCTTCCAGGCAAAAAGGGGCTGGAAAGAAGAATTCCAAGTCATGAAAGGCAGGGACCTCCATCCAAGATTGCTCTATCCAGCAAAGCTGTCATTTAGAATGGAAGGGCAGATAAAGTGCTTCTCAGATAAGGTCAAGTTCAAGGAGTTCATCATCACCAAGCCCTTATTCTATGAAATGTTAAAGGGACTTACCTAAGAAAAAGAAGATAAAAAATATGACAGTAAAAGGACAGCAAACTCACAGCTATTAACAACCACACCTAAAACAAAAGCAAACAACTAGAACAGGAACAGAACCACAGAAATGGAGATCACATGGAGGGTTAGCAACAGGGGAGTGGGAGGAGGAGAGAGGGGGAAAAGGTACAGAGAATAAGTAGCATAGATGGTAGGTAGAAAATAGACAGGGGGAGGGCAAGAATAGTGTGGGAAATGTAGAAGCTAAAGAACTTATGACACATAGACATGAACTAAAGGGGGGAATGTGGGTGGGAGGGGGTGTGCAGGTTGGAGGGGAATGATGGGGGAGAAATGGGACAACTGTAATAGCATAATCAATAAAATA
Organism: Glossophaga mutica; assembly: GCA_039655065.1. Classification (NCBI taxonomy): domain Eukaryota; kingdom Metazoa; phylum Chordata; class Mammalia; order Chiroptera; family Phyllostomidae; genus Glossophaga; species Glossophaga mutica. The sequence continues at coordinate 32,921,613 of CM077315.1, forward strand.
TATATATTAAAAAAAAAGAAGAGTGGTGAAAGTGAACATACCTGTCCTGGTCCTGATCTTAAGGAAAACACTTGTAGCATTTCCCAGTTGAGTGTATTGTTAGCTGTGGGTTTGTCATATGTGGTCTTTATTATGTTGAGGTATGTTCCTTCTATTCCCACTTTGTTGATATTTTTATTAGAAGTGGGTGCTGGATTTTGTAAAATGCTTTTACTACATCTATTGATATGGTCATGATTTTTAGCCTTCATTTTGTTTATGTGGTTTATCATGCTAATTGATTTGCAGATATTGAACCATTCCTTGCATCCCCAAAATAATGCCACTTGATCATGCTGTATGATCTTCTTAATGTATTGCTGATATTTTATTGCCTTTGATTTTCTTCTTTTTTATTAATGCTTTTGTTTGGTTTTAGAATCAGGGTAATGCTTGCCTTTTCTCCTCCTGCCTTTTTTATTAATACCTTGGGAAGGATAGGCCTTAATTCCTCTTTGAATGTTTGGTAAAATTTGCCTGCAAAGCCATCTGATCTAGGGCTTTTGATTGTTGGAATTTTTTTTTTTTTTTTTGATTACTGATTCGATTTTGTTGGTCATAATTGGTCTGTTCAGATTTTCTGTTTCTTGATTCAGTTTTGAAAGATTGTATGTTTCTAGGAACTTATCCATTCTTTCTAGATTGTCCAGTTTGTTGGCATATAATCGTTTGTTGCATTTTCTTACAATCCTTTCTATTTCTATGGTTTCAGTTCTCACCTCTCCTCTTTCATTTCTGATTATATATGTGTTGGGGTCCTCTCCTTTTTGTCTGATTAGTCTTGTTAAAGGTGTGCCTCGTTCATCTTTTCAAAGAACCAGCTCTTGATTTCATTGACCTTTTGTATTTTTTTTAGAGTATTTCATTTATTTACACTGATCTTTTTTTTTTTTCCAATTTGGGCCTTGTTTGTTGTTCCTTTTTTAGTTCTTTAGGTGTAAGTTTACATTATTTATTTGAGATGCTTCTGGTTTCATGAGGTAGGCCTGTATTGCTATGAATTTCCCTCTTAGCATTGCTTTCAGTGTCCCAGAGATTTGGGACTGTTATGTTTTCACTTTCATGTGTATCAAGGTACCCTTCAGTTTCTTCCTTGATCTCTTTTTTAACTGATTCAGTGTTAGTAGCATGTTATCTAACCTCTGTGTGTGTGTGTCTATGTGTGTGTATGTGTTTTGTTTTCTTTCTTGTAAATACCATTATGGTCAGAGAAGATGCTTTATATGATTTCAGTCTTTTTAGACTTATTGAGAATTCTTTTGTGGCTGTTTTGATCAAAGACAAATACCATGATCTCACCTATAAGTGGAACTGAATCAAGAAAACAAACAAGCAAGCAAACTATAACCAGAGGCATTGAAATAAAGAACAAATTGACAGTAACCAGAGGAGAGTGTGGGAGAGGGCTAATGGGGGAAGTAGGGGAAGGGCCATCAAGGAACATTTGTAAAGGACGCATGGACAAAGCCAAAGAGGGTAGGTTCAAGGGTGGGAGGTAGGGATGGGTAGGATGGAGTGGAGTGGTGGGGTAAAAATGGAGACAGTACTTAAACAACAGTAAAAAAAAAATCAGCTCCTTCATTTATTGATCCTTTTATTATTCTTTTATTCTCTATCATTTAATTCTGCTCTGATATTATTTCCTTCCTCCTACTCACTCAGGGCTTTGTTTGTTGTTGTTCCTCTAGTTCTTATACAGGTAGGGTTAGGTTATTTGAAATGTTTCTATCTTTTTTAGATAGGCTTCTATCATTATGAACTTCCCTCCGAGGTCTGCCTCCACTGTGTCCCATAGGTTGCAGGCTTTTGTGTGTTCATTTTCATTTGTTTCCAGAAAGTTTTCGATTTCTTCTTTGATCTCTTTATTATACCTTTCATTGTTTAATAGCATGCTGTTCAGCCTACCTGGTGTGGCTCAATAGATTGAGTACTGGCCTGCAAATCAAAGGGTTGCTGGTTCAATTCCCAGTCAGGGCACATGCCTGAGGTGCACAAGAGGCAACTACACATTGATGTTTCTCTCCCTATCTTTCTCCCTCCCTTCCCCTCTGTCTAAAAATAAATTAATTAAATCTTTTTTTAAAAGAATATTATACAAGAGAGAAAAGAGAATGTGAGATGTCTACCATAAGTAAAAATGATTTCAAGAGGATGGGGGAGAAAAGTAATAAGAGTAAGGAATAGAACCCAGGCTAAGAAATGGAAAAACATTAAAATAAAATTCCTAACTCAACTGACCAAGGGCATGGGGAAGGCAAAATGGTATTAAATGGGGAGAGTACCCTATGGGATTTAAAGTACACACAAGTAGTGAACAAATAGGAATTCCATTGGACAAGAACAGCAATAACTGTGATATCCTCATCCAACTAGCCACAATTTATAAAGGTGGAAAGGAAATAATACTACTATAAAAGGAGGAGAAGAGTGTGAGCTGACTTAAGGAAGGAAGAGTACTTTTGCGAGGATAGATGGAAGAGAAATAGTAGGAGTAAGGAATAGTAACATGGTGTAGCATGAGAGAAAGTAAAGTTTACAACAACAGTAAGAAAAATCAGGAAGAAGGCAAAATGGAGTAAGGCTAGGGAAGGGTGCTGTGTGGGATTTGAAATAACAATAATATGAGAAAAATACATAATCTGAATAAAAAATAAAAGACCAAGAATGGTGTTAGTCGTGATACAATTAGAGCAAAAGAAGAAATATTAAAAGGCTATGTGAAAGGAAAAAAAGACGAAAGAAAGGAAAAAAACATTTACGTTCTGAGGAAGAGCAAGGTGAAATTCTTCTCAGCTATTGGTGTTCACCTGCTCACTTCTTTCTGGATCCGTCTCTGTTTTTTATCAGCTCAAGGTCGCAGGGTTGTTTGTCCAACTTCTGGCAACACTGCCTATATCTCCTTCACCTGCCTCTGAAGGGAGCTTCTGTTGCTATTGAGAGGGTGAGGCCTGTATGTCTCCCCTGGGAGATATTGTTCAGCCTTTGGGGGAAATTGTGGGTGCATTCCCCTTTCCTCTAGACCTCTTGTCTATTCTGCCCCAGTAACATACAGTTTCTGATTAAATAGCTGTCCGTTTCATGGGGGCAGGGCACAATCTATGTAAGTGTCAGCTCTCTCCTGCTTGGTGTCGACAGCAGCTCTGTGTGTGAGCCAAGGCTGGGCAGCACCCTGAATCCCCCTTGCTGCACACTTTCTGAACTCCCTGCTTTGATGGCCTCAGTGAAATAGGGCTCTAGGACCCAGGGTACTTTGTCTCCCTGTGAGGAGTTCAATACAGTCCCTTTTCGGCGTTCTTGCTGTCTTACTCTAGTGGAAATGCCCTCTGCAAAGTTGTTTAGTCTGCCCAACCAGTTTTGGAGATCTTCCACTGCTCCTGCAGGAGGTGGGGGTTGGGCTCAACCTTCCCGTCTGGGAGGTTCCACCAAGGAAGGGAGCCCAGTATCACCTCAAATAATCTCAGGTACACAGTTACCAGCTCACTGCCCTCAACAGCACACCGAGGGCTGCACTCTCCACTCTGCGCCGCTATGCCCAGGCTGGGGTCACCTGGAGCCAAGAAACCACCTTCCTTTGTACCCCTCTGATCAATCTTCCCAACTGTACTGAGTGGGAGCAAATTGCACCCACAAAGCTCCCTTGTTGGCAGGGCAGCAGCATGTGCAGAGTCCCTGCACAGCACTCCTCAGTTCCCATTTAAAAAAAGTCTCTCTGGAGTCTCCCATTGCATCACCGAGCCACTGTCCAGTTTTCCACACACTCCACCTCTCCAAAAATCAAGAATTTATTGCAGTCATGGCCAGCCATGGTCCACCTTCTCCAGCACCAGGTGCAGACTGTATCTCTCACTCTCTGGCATTCTCCCAGTTGGTGTCTGCCACTGCAGCGAGGGTGTGCCACTAGCTGCGTGTATGTGTGTAGCCTGATTAACCGCAATGACTTTTTTTAATATATTTTATTGATTATGCTATTACAGTTGTCCCATTTCTCCCCCATCATTCCCCTCCACCCTGCACACCTCCTCCCACCCACATTCCCCCACTTCACTTCATCTCCATGTGTCATAAGTTCTTTAGCTTCTACATTTCCCACACTATTCTTGCCCTCCCCCATCTATTTTCTATCCACCGTCTATGCTACTTATTCTCTGTACCTTTTCCCCCTCTCTCCTCCTCCCACGCCCCTGTTGCTAACCCTCCATGTGATCTCCATTTCTGTGGTTCTGTTCCTGTTCTAGTTGTTTGCTTAGTTTGCTTTTGTTTTAGGTGTGGTTGTTAATATCTGTGAGTTTGCTGTCCTTTTACTGTCATATTTTTTATCTTCTTTTTCTTAGGTAAGTCCCTTTAACATTTCATAGAATAAAGGCTTGGTGATAATGAACTCCTTGAACTTGACCTTATCTGAGAAGCACTTTGTCTGCCCTTGCATTCTAAATGACAGCTTTGCTGGATAGAGCAATCTTGGATGGAGGTCCTTGCCTTTCATGACTTCAAATACTTCTTTCCAGCCCCTTCTTGCCTGTAAGGTCTCTTTTGAGAAATCAGCTGACAGTCTGATGGGAACTCCTTTGTAGGTGACTGTCCCCTCATCCCTTGCTGCTTCTAGAATTCTCTCCTTCATTTGAATCTTGGCTAATGGAATTATGATGAGCCTTGGAGTGTTCCTCCTTGAGTCCAACTTCTTTGGGACTCTCTGAGCTTCCTGGACTTCCTGGAAGTCTATTTCCTTTGCCAGATTGGGGAAGTTCTCCTTTATTATTTGTTCAAATAAGTTTTCCACTAGTTGCTCTTCCTCTTCCCCTTCTGGTACCCCTATAATTCGGATGTTGGGATTTTTAAAGGTGTCCTGGACGTTCCTAAGCCTCTCCTCATTGTTTTAAATTCTTATTTCTTCATTCTTTTCTGACTGGATGTTTCTTTCTTCCCTCTGGTCCACTCCATTGATTTGAGTCCCAGTTTTCCTCCCATTAATATTGGTTTCCTGTGCGTTTTCCTTCACTTCACTTATTGTAGCCTTCATTTGTTCATCTAATTTGTGAGCAAAATCAACCAATTCTGTGAGCATCCTGATCACCAGAACTGTGCTTTGAACTGTGTATCTGATAGGTTGGCTATCTCTTGGTCACTTAGATGAATAGGCTCTGGGGCTTTGATCTGTTCTCTAGTTTGAGCCATTTTTTTCCCCTTTGGTCTGGTTGTGGCTGTTACCTAGTGAGGGGTGGAGCGTTAGGTGTTCCCCTGGGCAGGGCAGCCCAGTTGCTGGATTGTGATGCTGTATGTAGGGGTGGGGTATCGGTGTTTTTAGGTTTTATTTCCCAGTGCTGGGGCCCTGGGTTGCAAGTTCTGTCTTGTTCCCCCTTTGGGCCTGGATTATGTGCGTGGGAATGTGTTACCGCCTGGTCAGCCAGCCACCTTGCACCTGGGGCCTGCTAGCTGCTGCCTGCAAGCCTGGGTCCACAAGCAGCTGTCTGCACACTCAGTCCACCAACCCCTGCTTCCTCCTTCCATGTCTTCGCCCCTCTTACCAGTCTTGATGAATGATTGTTGGACCTCTGTACAGTTCAGTTTTCTCTCAGTTCTCATTGTTTTCTTGTTTCTAAATTCTTGTTCTTTTTTTTTTTTTTTTTAAGATTTTTTTTTTTATTTGTCTTTAGAGGGGTAGGGGAGAGGGAGAGGGAGAGAAACATCAATGTACGGTTGCCTCTTGTGTGTCCCCTGCTGGGAACTGGCCTGCAACCCAGGCATGTGCCCTGACTGGGAATCGAACCGCGATCCTCTGGTTCGCAGGCCCGTGCTCAATCCACTGAGCTACACCAGCCAGGGCTAAATTCTTGTTCTTAATATTGGTTGTGCAAGGAGGCACAGTGTGTCCACCCATGCCTCCATCTTGGCGGGAAGTCGCACTGGGCCATATTTCTTTGTCTCAGTGCACATAGTATGTTGTAAGGTGGCGGATCTTAGGTGTTCACCCAGGTGAGGCAACCCTCTTTGCTGCATTGTGGTGCTGTCTGTGGCAGAGGGGTCAGAGAGGGAACAATGCAGTCGCTTACTCCACTCTAGCCCTCCTTTCCAAAGAACTCTCTTGTGTGAGATTAGGAGTTTCTCCCTCTGTGGCCACCCCTGCAGTAGTTTACAGCTATTTGAGTCTTTAGTTTCCTGCTCAGGCATCCCTGCCTCACCTTGCCTTTAGCCACCTTGCCAGCGTGTCCTCTCCACTGGACTGCCTATCTTCACCCCTCCTACCAGTCTGGGTGAATGTTTCTTTAACTCCTTGGTTGTTGGAGTTGCATGCAGTTTGATTTTCTGGCCCTTCTGGTTGTTTATTGTTTTTAGATTGGTTGTTATCCTTCTTTTGGTTGTGTGAGGAAGCAAAGTGTTTCTATCTATGCCTCCATCTTGGCCAGAACTCAGTAACATGTCTCTTAAGGGAAAATATTTATCCTTTCATCTATGTTGTCTAATTTATTGCCTTTAATTAGTTTGTAATCAACCCTTGTACCTATTTAATGTCTGTAGGATATTATCTAATAGCGTCCATATGTGACATCACTCTTTATTGTGTAATCCACCCAACTAACGTTTTTTTAATTTTACAGACACTTTCAGGAATTTGGCTTTGTGTTTCATTGATTTTCTTCCCTATACTTTCTATTTTACTAATTTTTGCTGTTATCTTTACTATTTTCTTCTCACTTTGTGTTTAATTTGACTTTTTCTAAAATAAAGTTTTGAATTATTGACATTACATCTGTCTTGTGTTCTAATATAAGCGTTTAAACTTACAAGTTTCTTTTAGCCTACTTTAATTACATCTTTTAATATTGATCTATTTTTATTTAGTTTAATATATGTTATGAACATTTTCATTTTCATTATTCTTTGACACAGAATTGGTTACTTTGAAGTGTATTGTTTAATTTCCAAATATTGAGGGCTTGTCTAGATACATTATTTCTACTAATACCTAATTTAGTTCAGTTGTGGTCAGAAAATATGCTCCGTATGATTTATCTATGCATAGTCTATTTTCTCTTTGAAAAAATGTGCTGGGAAATTATTGAAACTGGTGTTCTATGACTGTCATGTGAGTTAGTTATTTGTCAGTATCCTTTGAGATTCTGTATCTTTACAAATCTCCATACTGCCCCAACCAACTTTGGTCTACTTCTTTCAGTTACTGACAAACATTAACATCAACCATGATTTGGGACTTTTTAAAGTCTCATTTTATTTTTGCCAATTTTTACTTAATGTATTTTAAAACTGTTGAAGTATGTACACATTTGTAATTGTTATATTTTTGTAATATGTTTACTCTTTTATCATTATAAAATGTTCCGCTTTGCAGTAGTAATATACTTCAATTTGAAATACGTTTTTTGCTTATTTACTATAGCCAAAATCAGCTTTACCATGTTTAGTGTCTATATGTTTTTACTATTTGTTTTACTTTATATTTGTGTTATTTAATGTATGTCTCTTGCAGACAGAACATATTTGAGTTGCTTTTTTATACAGTCCAATAATCTTGGCCTATTTATTGGAGTGTTTAGTCTATTTACACTTAATACAATTAAAGATGTAGTTGAATTTAGGGCTACCATTTTGTTGTTTCTTTTCATTTGCCTAACCTATTGGGGTTGTTGTTATTTGCTCTGTTTTATTTTTATTAATCCATTAATACAGATTTTATATTAGAGGGCAGTTTGAGATCCACAGCACAATTGAGTAGAAAGTACAGAGTCTCAATTTACCCCCTACCCCCCACACACATGCATAGCTTCCCCTACTATCAACACCTTACATCAGAGTGGTACATTTGTTACAGTAGAGGAAGCTACACTGACACATCATTATCTCCCAAAGTTCATAGCTTATATTAGTGTTCATTCTTGGTGGTGTATGTTCTGCAGATTTTGAGAAATGTATAATGACATGTATCCACCATAATAGTATCATTGCCCCATAGTTTCACCGCCCTAAAAACCTTTGTGCTGTATCTATTCATCCCTTCCTCTCCCCTAATTTCTGGCATCCTCTGGTCGGTCTTTTAATGGTCTCCTTAATTTTGCCTCTTCCAGAATGTTGTATAGTAGATGCAATTATAAAGTATGTAACCTTTTCAGACTGGTGTCTTCCACTTTGTAATATTCATTAAGGTTCCTCCTAACCTGTTTTTGTTCATCTCTTCCTAATTGTGTTTTATTTTGTGTCAGTAAAATAGATTTTAATAATATATTTTCATTACTTTATTGACATTATAGTTATCTCTATTCGTATTATTATTTTGTGGTTGTTTCAAGGGATTGAAACATGCATCTTTAACTTATGATATACTTAGAGATAATAATGAACTAAGGAAAATACATAAATCTTATGACATTATAGATCTGTTACCTTCCCATCTTTTGGTTTTTGGGGGTTTTTGTTTGGGGTTTTGTTTTCATGTATGGGATATTTATGTTTGTAAATAATTGGGCTTAGAATGCTTACTTTAAAACAATATCCTACAGCCCACAGGCCGGATCCAAACTGATGCCTGCTTTTGTGCAGACTTTGAATTAGAAATGGTTTTTATAGTTTAATTGTTTGAAAAATGCAAAAGCAAAATATTTCTGATCTAAGAAAATTCAAATGTCAGTGTCCATTCATAAAGTTTCATTGAAACACAACTTTGCTCATACATTTTACACACTGTTATGGTTGCTTTCCTGCTAAAACAGCAGAAAATGTTAAACAACACCTGCTTGACATAGTCATGTGTTTTAAAGAAAGAAGGAAAGGAATATTTATAGTATTTTATATATAACTTTTTTCATCCCTTTCACTCTGTCCTAAAGATCTTAGTTATCATTGGGTGACATTTTTACCTTCAACCTGAAGAATTTCCTTTACCATTTTGTTGTTTCAATATTGCTAGTGATGAATTCTTTCATATTTTATCTGAAAACAGCTTTATGTTGCCTTTATTTTTAATAGATAATTTTGCTGAAAATATAATACTTGGTTGAAGTATTTGACTTTGACTTATCTTTGACTTTTAGAAGTTTGGTTAGGATTAAATGAGGTGTGGTTTCTTCATTTTTTTATTCTTTTGAGGTTCATTAAGCTTTTTGGTATGTAAGGTAAAAGTTTTTGGTAACTCACTGTGTTAAGCCATTATTACCTTAAAATTGTTTCAAACTTTCTTTCTCTTTCTGGGACAGTAATTATATCTGCATTGGATTATTTTGAAATTGACCCACAGATCTCCATGATTTTATTCATTTTCCCTTATTCTTCTTTTTATTCAGATTGCTTAATTTCTGTTGATCTGTTTAAAGGTTGCTGATTCTTTTTTATATTTCCGATCTGTTATTGAGTTTATATAGTGAATTTTTCATATCAGTCATCATACCTTTAGCTCTAGAAATTTCATTTGGTACTTTCTTATAGTTTACATACTGGTACTTCATGCCAGGTTTTCCATTACTTCTTTGAAACATTTAGAACAGATGGTTTGAAGTTTTGGGGAGCTTCAACATTAGGACCTACTAATTAGTTACTAGGACCTACTAATTAGGACCTACTAATTAGTTACTATGACTGTATTTTTCTGAATATGGGTCATATTCACCTTTGTTTTTGTTGTTTTCTTTGCATGTCCAGTAATTTTTGCTAGGAACTTGAATATCATAAATTATATGTTATAGTAATTCAAAGTCTGATATATTATTGTTCTAAGGATTATTGTGTTTTTTCCCCCTAGCAGGTGGTTAGCTTATTTAGAATCAAGTTATTCTGCCCTACTGCTTACCCCATCACCTTCCCCCTCAAGGATGAAGCAGCTGATATATCCTTAAGCTTCCAGCGGCTGCTTTTTGCCCTGGCCCTCTGAGGGTAGGCAAATTCTCCTTCTGCTCATGTTCCTTAGATCTCAAGCAAGGAATTGGTGAGTGCTTATATATGCAGATTTGGGGTCTTACTTTCTACAGTTCTTTTTCAGGGTTTTACCCTTTATACTCTCCTGCTGTTTTGTCAGCCCCCATTTCTGACAGCTGAATCTATAAGGCTTAAGTTTTTTACTGCTTGGACTATCAGCATGTTGTAGAATGCTGGTAATCAGCAAAGCAGAAATTTCAATCTCACTAAGTGCACTTCTGTTTTTCAAAACTCTTTTCTGGTGTCTTTCTGTCTGCCTTTTCCTAAGCCCTCTGTGATCTCTCCAACAATTGCTCAGTTTAACTCTCAACCTGAGAGTTAACCTCTCAATACTGAGAGTTAACTCAGGTTGACTCAGTTTAACTCTCAATCTGAGTTCTAGCAGAGTTTATGCTCAGATTTTTGGTCTCATTCATTCTATACTTCTCCGACTTTCAGAATTTATCCCTAAATATCCAGCTCATCTGCCTTTCAGTTCTGTTCTGTACCATGTTTGAGGAAGGGCACTGTGGTTTACTACCTTATTAAGAGCTGTGGGATTTTGAGTACAGTACTTCATGAAAAAATGCCATAAAGTTAACAGTTTTACCCATTGCATTTGCTGTCTTTTGAGAATATTTCTGCTTGTTTCGGTTATTTTTTCAGTGCCATCTATTCATTGGTGATGATATGTTGTGTTCAGATTTTATAATTATTATCTGAGGGATTGTTGTCCTGGCCAATTCACACTGTGATCACTGGATGCCAAAAGTCACTCTTGTGTATTTTAAAATCATACTCTTCTTACATATCACAATGATGTTGAAGGGAAAAGTTCACCTCCTCGGTGAAAACTAAGAAAATTGTGCTGCTGTTGTGATATACTGCATCTTTTACATTCTTCTGTTGTACTACCTGTAACACCTGTTTGTAGGTTTCTGTTTACATATACCTTCTTGAAGGTATGTGTTACATGCTTTGAGGCTGTAACTTCTTGTAAGCAGGGAAAGTATTTTGTCTTGGCATCCAAGAGAATGAAGGCAGTTTGGGGTACAAAGTGACTTCCCAGTAAATAGTTTTAGAATGAGTTATTAAATAAATTTGGTGGCAGTTACTTGGACCTTGATTTTTGTTTTCTTCACAATATAAATCACAAAACAAGAAAAATGATAGCCTTTCTTTACAAGTTTTCTTCCTAATGCCACAAAGAAACAGGATCAAAACTAGTCCTGAATATCTAGTCAATTTGTTGTACTCATAGTTTCTATCCATTGCAGGGCTCAGTATCATTTAAAGATGTGACTGTGGATTTCACAGAGGAGGAGTGGCAGCACCTCGATCCTGCTCAGAAGACTCTATACATGGATGTGATGTTGGAAAACTATTGCCACCTCATTTCTGTGGGTAAGAAAACCTCTTCGAAACTTTCAGTAGCACATAAATTTTCTTTCATAGTGCTTAAAGTGTGTGTGATCTTCAATTTCAAGGATAAGAGGTGATGAATCCTTTTTGGTTAGCAGAAATCATTTATCTTTCACTTGCCCGGTGCAAGGTGTTAAGTTTACTGTTAAGCAAAGGTATATCTTAATTTGCAGTATTGAAAATACACCTTACTAGTTTTCAAGTATATTGAACCCTAAGCAACTTAATCCAAATACTCCCTTATCAGGCTGTCACATGACCAAACCTGATGTGATTCTCAAGTTGGAACGAGGAGAAGAGCCATGGACACCATTGACAAGTCACACCTGCTTAGGTGAGTTTCTGATTCTAAGGCAGATGAAACTAGTGAAAAATATATTTATAAGTGGTTATAAGGTTGGTGGCAACTTTGAAATATTTTGGGAATGTTTTTTTTAAAGGCTTTTAACCTTTGAAATCATCATTACGCCTGCAAACTTGAAGCAAACTTTCTAATACCACTCTCCTACATCTTATTCTTTCCTAGTTTGTTTGGTGTTACCAAAGCTAGTTGCCACTCTTAATCAAAATGTACCATGAGCCTTCCTTTTTCAGGTCTTTTTTTTTTATTTGTCTTTTTCTAGCATTCTCATTCCCTTCTCTCACTACCATTGTATAGATTCCTTTTAGGAATTCTTAAATCAGTCTTTAAAAATTGAAAATTCTTGATTAATGCTTCTCTTCTTAGTTGCTTTCCATTTTTTCCCTTTCTTACCTCAGACTTACTTTTTGTGCTAAGTCTATGTTCCCATTCTCACCACAAACCTAGCTATTAATTTTAAAACTCCTACGCTTGGCCCATACTGATAATTCCATAGTTAGCATTTTCTTCCATTAAACTTTGTTGTTCATTTTATTTATTTTTTTTAACCTCACCTGAAGATATGTTTATTGATTTTAGAGGGCAAGGAAGGGAGAGAGAGAGAAAGACACACAGAGAGAAAGAGAAACATTAATGTGAGAGAGAAACATCAATAAGCTGCCTCCCATATGAACCATAATTGGGGATCAAACCTACAGCCTAGGTACATGCCCTGACCTGGGATAGAATCTACAACCTTTTGTTGTACAGCATGATGCTCCAACCAACTGAGCCACTCGGGCAGGGCTTATGGTTCATTTTATATGGCTGATCACCATTCTCTAAGTCAATCCTTGGTTGTTGTTTTTTTAAATATATTTTAATTATTATGCTATTACAATTTCCCCAATCTTTTCCTCTTTGCTCCCCTCCACCTGGTACCCACTTTCCCTCCAGCACTCCTTCCCCCTTAGTTCATGTCTATGGGTCATGCATGTAAGTTCTTTATATTCACCATTTCCTGTACTGTTCTTAACATCCCCCTGTCTATTTTGTACCTACCAATTATGCTTCTTAATCCCTGCACATTTACCCCCAATCTTCCTCTTCCCCTTCCCAGCTGATAACCCTCCAAGTGATCTCCATATCTGTGATTCTGTTCCTATTCTGATTGTTTGCTTAGTTTGCTTTTTTGATTCAGTTGTTGATACTTGGGAATTTGTTGCCATTTTAATGTTCATAGTTTTGATCTTCTTTTTTTCTTAAATAAGTCCCTTTAACATTTCCTATAATAATGGCTTGGTGGTGATGAGCTCCTTTAGCTTTACCTTGTCTGGGAAGCACTTTATCTGCCCTTCCATAAATGATAGCTTTGCTGGGTAGAGTAATTTAGGTTGTAGGTACTTGTTTTTCATCACTTTGAATATTTCCTGTCAGTCCCTTCTTGCCTGCAAAGTTTCTTTTGAGAAATCAGCTGATAGTCTTATGAGAACTCCTTTGTAGGTAATTCTCAGCTTTTTCTCTTGCTGCTTTTAAAATTCGCTCTTGATCTTTAACCTTTGGCATTTTAATTATGATATGTGTTGGTGTGGTCCTCTTGGGGTCCAACTTGTTTGGGACTCTATGCTTCCCACACTTCCTGGACTATGTTCATTTCCTTCACCAAATTAGGGAAGTTTTCTTTCATTATTTTTTCAAGTAAGTTTTCAATTTCTTGCTCTTCCTCTTCTCCTTCTGGCATCCCTATGATTCAGATATTAGCACATTTGGAGATGTCCTAAGCCTATCCTCGTTTTTTTGAATTCTTGTTTCTTCTTTTTGTTCTGATTGAATGATTATCTCTTCCTTATATTCCAAATTGTTGGTTTGAATCCTGGCTTCCTTCCCATTCTCTGTTGGTTTCCTGTGGATTATTATTTATTTCACTTAGTGTAAACTTCATTTCTTCCTTTATTTTTTGCCCTATTCAAGGCGTTCTCTGAACATCTTGATAACCAGTGTTTTAAATTCTGTATCTGATAGGTTAGTTATCTCCGTTTTGCTTAGTTCTTTTTCTGGGATTTTGTTCTGTTCTTTCATGTGGCCCATATTTCTTTATCTCTTCAATTTGGCAGGCTCCCTGTGTTTGTTTCTGTTTATTAGGTAGAGCTGCTTTTACTTCCTGCCTTAATAGCATAGCATACATAGAAAAGGACCCTGTAAATTGTATGGGGCAGAGCCTTAGGTAATTGCCAGGATGGGACAACCCACTTCACCACTTTGTGGCTGTGCGGGAGAGGGCTCAGAGAGGAGACAATGCTGCCTCTTGGCTTCTGGCAGTTTGTCTGATATTCATCCTCTTTCCAGTCACTTAAGTCCCTTCCCATGTATTACTGGTACCCTTCCATCTGCTTCCCAGGTGGTGAGTCCCTGAGCAGGTAGGTTTGCACACATTCTAGGGCCATGCTAGCCCTTGAATCAGCAAAAATCCAGCCATTTATTCAGCCACCCCAAACCCACTAGTTTTTAACACCAGAGCTAACAGGGATATATCTTCCTCATGCTGGAACCCTACGTGTGGGGCTGGAATCGCTTGCTTCCAAGGTATTCCCCATCCATTGTCCCTTCCCCTGCCGCCTTTCCCTTTCTGATCCACTCTGCCCCTCTGCCTTTCTCTATGACTCTGTCCCTGCTACCCATCTGGGTGAATGTGTCTTCTTTAAATCCTTGGTTTTTGGACTTCCATGCAGCTTGATTTTCTGATAGTCCTGGGTGTTAATATTTTTGAGATCTGGTTGTAATTCTTTCTATGGTTGAGCACGGAGGCAAAACATGTCTACCTATGCCTCCATCTTGACCGGAAGTCTGTATTATAATAATCTTATTTATTCTCAGAATTTGAGTTCTTTGTTTTTTGTCAATGCCTCTGAACGGACATGCTCAGCTTATTTCTCCCACCTTCACCCTAATCCTTTAGGAGTTTTACAATATAATGTCTTACCTATTTTGTGGCATATGTTGGACATAAAAATCACTTAACTTTTCTAGCTCTTAATTCTTTTCCCTCATCTGTTTCTAACTTATTTTTCCTGCCTGATACCAGCTTGATTCTTGTATCTCTGCCATCAGTTCTTTTGATTCTCTTTACAATTTATGTATGTGTGTCAGCCTCTGAAATATATTTACTTCTCCCATATTTACATTTGTCACTGACATTATGCAAAATAACTATCTTATTTTCTGTCTTGATTATTGTATTTGCAGTTGGTCTTCACTATAATTTTTTCTAGTTCATTGTTACTTCTCTGATAAGATAGGTCACTTGTTACCTATTATTTATTTTTTATATGAAATTGAAATTCTTCATCATTCAAGATCTAACATAATAAGCCCTAATCTGGTCTTTTCAACTTTGTTTCTCTCTCTTATGGGAAACTCTTGATAATTTCTACTTGATCCAATATAGTAACTTTTCTCTAAATATGTAGGATTTGTCATATCTGTACTTTTCATCATGTTGTTTTCTCCCTTCCACAAAATGTATATTTTATGGTTCAGTCTTGAGCTTTCTTCTCTATGAACTATTCCTTGACTACTCCACAACATACCCATAGTTTTCTTTTTCTGTCAGTTTCCTTGCTACATATGAATTGTAACATACACAGTACTTGGATATGATTATATAATATAATATCTGATTATACATGGTTTATGCTTGAGGATTCTTTTTTTAATATATTTTATTAATTATGCTATTACAGTTGTCCCATTTCTCCCCCATCATTCCCCTCCACTCTGCACACACCCTCCCACCCACATTCCCCCATTTCACTTCATCTCTGTGTGTCATAAGTTCTTTAGCTTCTACATTTGCCATACTATTCTTGCCCTCCCCCGTCTATTTTCTACCCACCGTCTATGCTACTTATTCTCTGTACCTTTTCCCCCTCTCTCTTCCTCCCACTCCCCTGTTGCTAACCCTTCCTGTGATCTCCATTTCTGTGTTTCTGTTCCTGTTCTAGTTGTTTGCTTACTTTGCTTTTGTTTTAGATGTGGTTGTTAACATCTGTGAGTTTGCTATCCTTTTATTGTCATATTTTTTATTTTCTTTTTCTTAGGTAAGTCCCTTTAACATTTCATAGAATAAGGGCTTGGTGATGATGAACTCCTTCAACTTGACCTTATCTGAGAAGCACTTTGTCTGCCCTTCCATTCTAAATGACAGCTTTGCTGGATAGAGCAATCTTGGATGGAGGTCATTGCCTTTCATGACTTCAAATACTTCTTTCCAGCCCCTTCTTTCCTGTAAGGTCTCTTTTGAGAAATCAGCTGACAGTCTGATGGGAACTCCTTTGTAGGTGACTGTCCCCTTATCCCTTGCTGCTTCTAGAATTCTCTCCTTCATTTGAATCTTGGCTAATGTAATTATGGTATGTCTTGGTGTGCTCCTCCTTGGGTCCAACTTCTTTGGGACTCTCTGAGCTTCCTGGACATCCTGGTACTCTATTTTCTTTGCCAGACTGGGGAAGTTCTCCTTTATTATTTGTTCAAATAATTTTTCTACTTGTTGCTCTTCTTCTTCCCCTTCTGGTACCCCTATAATTTGGATGTTGGGACGTTTAAAGACGTCCCAGAGGTTCCTAAGCCTCTCCTCATTTTTTTGAATTCTTGTTTCTTCCTTGTTTTCTGTTTGGTTGTTAGTTTCTTCCTTCTGGTCCACTCCATTGATTTGAGTCCCAGTTTTCCTTCCATCTCTATTGGTTCCCCATGCATCTTCCTTCATTTCACGTATTGTAGCCTGAATTTTTTCATCTAATTTGTGAGCAAAATAAACCAATTCTGTGAGCATCCTGATCACCAGTGCTTTGAACTGTGCATCTGATAGGTTGGTGGTCTCTTCGTCACTTAGACAAAGAGGCTCAGCGGCTTTGATTTGCTCTCCTGTTTGAACCATTTTTGGTTTTTTCTTTGGTCTTGTCTCGGCTGTTACGTAGTAAGGAGTGAAGCCTTAGGTGTTCCCCAGGGCGGGGCAGCCCAGTCTCTGGGTAGTGATGCTGTATGTGGGGGCTGGTCCGAGAGGGAACAATGGCGCTTGCTCCACTCTCTCTCGGATTCCAGTCCCTTCTGCCGCTTCCCCTTAGCCTGGATTATCTGCCCGCAAATGCAGGACTGCCTGGTCAGCCAGCCGCCTTACACAGCCTCACCGGGTCTGTACTGTTGCCACCCTGTGCCTGGGGTCTGCCAGCCACTGCTGCCTGCATGCCCAGGTCCGCCAACCTCCACTTTTTCCTGCTGGGACTCTGCCCCTCTTACTGGTCTGGATGAATGGTTGTTGCACTTCCATGCAGTTCAACTTTCTATCAGTTCTGGTTGTTTTCTTGTTTCTAAATCTTTTTTGTCCTTAATTTTGGTTGTGTGAGGAGGCACAGTGTGTCCACCTACGCCTCCATCTTGGCTGGAAGTCCACTTAAGGATTCTTTCTGTCAAAGATAAGATCCCCTGTTTCTGTCTTTGTGGTAGTTTATAACTTGTTTAGGTATTTAGTAATTCCATGACCTGTTTGTGGAACTATACAGGAGAGATAGCTGTTTCCCTCAGTCAGAAAGCATGTACTTATAAGTTCCTATTAGGTATACCTGTATAGCCTATGGCTGTATACATTCTGAATGAAGCATTTGGTTTCTATCAAGCACACCACCTGTAATACATGGTATTAATGTAAACTTTTTATGGCTGAGATTTGTCAAATATAAGAACAATCCTTAACACTTGTAAGCATATAAAGAGTGACTCTAGGGCATGTAAGGTTTTGTTTACTGGATAAATTCCTTATATGTTAGTGTTGGTGGTAATGGACTCAAGGCAGAAAAAGATTTTGGAGCCTAGATTTAACATTGTTCTACCATACTTGGATGGGTATAAAGTTAATGTAAGTCAAATATAGCTCTAAACTTATAAGAGAAATGAAAGTTAAAGTTAAGGAATGATCTAGAACCAGAATGATCAATCTCATCTGGAGTTAAGTGAATGTTAATGTATTGGGGAAGGGCTTGAATAGTCTTTCTTTAAACCTGAAAAAATAAGTCAGCAATTGAAAAGAGGAATAGTTATAATTGATGGTCATGACAGTTTTTTAATTGAATAATTCTGAAAAAATTGGTAGTAACAGCAATCTGAATACACCAGTGAATATAACCCTAGTCTGTTTTAAATTTCCTGTCATGTTTTTCTAGGTTTTTTTGCCACAAGAGAAAACTATTCTTACCTATATAGAGGATTAGACCTACAATATGGGATAGTTTTTCTAAACACTGGGAAATTAATTGATGTTTGGAGTTACTAATTTACCACTGATGGCTACAAGGATGGAGATGGTAGAACAACTGGAATTTTTTACCTTGCAATCTAGAGATGATATAGAAAAATATAGGCTCTGTTCTGTGTCCTCCAGAGGTAATCCTTCCTCTGATATTTTCTCTGAATAAGCTTTTCTACTAATCTTGTCCATCCTATTTAAAGATTAATGCCCTTGATAGGTTCACTTCATTGCCTCTGAATCTGCCTATCTAAGCATCAATTCTTCTTCCTCCATTTTTGTCTTCTCTTTACTGCTTCTTGTGTTCAGTTAACTTTATGTATGAATTTCTGCTGCAAAGTAGAAAAGTTATTAGCATTCATTTCTTATTTTTTTTTATTCTTTTCCACACTGAAGCAGAGGTTTTTACTTAGCTTCTGTGTCCCAGGAAGGGAGTAATTTGTCTGAAGTCTTATTTGGCCTCATATAATAGACCCTAATTCAATTCCTTTTCACAGCAAATGTGTGAAGAGTCACAAGTTGTTAAATTTTTTTCTAGAACAAAACTGGAATGCCGAAGACGTTTTAGTGAAATTTAAAGAATGTCAAGATAAGTATTCTAGATCAGTTGTACTCATCAGTCACAAAAAACTGATTAAGAAGAACAGTAATGCATATGACAGGACATTTACTTTAAGCAAAAACCTTATAAATTCAAAAAATCTAATTCCTGAATATAACAATCATGGAAAGATTTTTAAAAATGTTTCAGAATTAATCATAAGTAATCTAAATCCTGCAAGAAAGAGTCATAATGAGTATAATGGATATGAGAAATCACTCTTCAATAGTAAACCAGAGACAGCTCACCATGGAATCAAATCTCATAATCAACATGGTAGAAGTATGAGTCATAATGACATGCTCGTGCAATATCATAAGATGGAAACTCCAGTACAGTCATTTGGATATAATGACTGTGAAAAATTATTGCTTAAAAAGGGAGGTTTACTTACACATCATAGAGCTTACAGAAATGAAAACCCATCTGAGCATAATAAAAGGAGAAGAGCAACCAATATTGAAAAAAAACATATATGCACTGAATGTGGGAAGTCCTTCTGCAGAAAGTCAGTATTGATTCTGCATCAGGGAATTCACACGGAGGAAAAACCTTATCAATGCCAACAATGTGGAAATTCATTTAGAAGGAAATCGTATCTCATCGATCATCAAAGAACTCACACAGGAGAGAAACCCTTTATTTGTAATGAATGTGGTAAGTCGTTCCGCCTAAAGACAGCCCTCACCGATCATCAGAGAACACATACAGGGGAGAAATCATATGAATGTTCACAATGTAGGAATGCCTTCAGATTGAAGTCACACCTCATTCGTCATCAGAGAACTCATACAGGAGAGAAACCATATGAGTGTAATGACTGTGGAAAGTCTTTCCGTCAGAAGACAACACTCTCTCTACATCAGAGAATTCATACAGGAGAAAAGCCCTATATTTGTATAGAATGTGGGAAGTCCTTTCACCAGAAGGCAAATCTTACTGTACATCAGAGAACTCATACAGGGGAAAAGCCCTACATTTGTAATGAATGTGGGAAGTCCTTCTCCCAGAAGACAACCCTTGCTCTTCATGAGAAAACTCATAATAAGGAGAAACCCTATATTTGTAATGAATGTGGTAAGTCTTTCCGCCAGAAGACAACCCTCATAGCACATCAGAAAACACATACTGGGGAAAAATCTTATGAATGTCCTCACTGTGGGAAGGCCTTTAGAATGAAGTCATATCTCATTGATCATCACAGAACTCACACAGGAGAGAAACCATATGAATGTAATAAATGTGGAAAATCCTTCAGTCAGAAGACAAATCTCAATCTACATCAGAGAATTCATACAGGGGAAAAACCCTATATTTGCAATGAATGTGGGAAGTCCTTTCGCCAGAAAGCAACCCTCACTGTACATCAGAAAATACATACAGGTCAGAAATCCTATGAATGCTCCCAGTGTGGGAAAGCCTTTAGCAGGAAGTCATATCTCATTCATCATCAAAGAACTCATACCGGAGAGAAACCATACAAATGTAATGAATGTGGGAAGTGCTTCCGCCAGAAGACAAATCTCATTGTACATCAGAGAACTCACACAGGGGAGAAACCCTATATTTGTAATGAGTGTGGTAAATCTTTCAGTTATAAGAGAAACCTTATTGTCCATCAGAGAACTCACAAGGGAGAAAATATCGATATACAGTAAATGGTGTGATTTCTTTGTGAAGCCTTCCTTTCAAAGTTATTATAAAACTTTAGTTTTTTTAAAAGCATGCTAATAAGGTAATTTTAATCACAAATGTAATAATAGTTAATAATTTAAAGTACCATACAGTATAACTGTTTAACTGTTTAATAGTATAAAAATGGATATGATCATTATTACTGAACTCTATCAGCAGTGAATCTAATTTTTTAATATTTTAAGTTCTACCGACTCAGTTTATTTTTATTTTTAAAAGACTTATATAATACATGGAGAGGCAAAATAAAATAGTGGTTATAAACAATTTCCATAAGAGAAATGAAATATGAAATATATTTCTCATTGCACCCAGTGAAATAAAAAGTAGTTGTTACTTCTAAGTTTATCACTTTTCCTGCCTTATAACATCATGAAGTAGTTTTTGCATGTCTTTTTATATTTTTATCCTACATCATGAATTCTTTGTGTCTTTTTTCACTCAACATTCCGAAATTCATAAATTATTATATGGGCAGCAGTGTTTTTATATTCACTTTGTATAATATTTCATTTTAAGACTCTACCACTGTTTATCATCCTGATGGTTATTTGTATTTTTTATAATTTTGTGCTGTAATGAAGATACTGCTATAAATATCCTTGTATATTTTGTGTGTGCGTGTATGTATTTCTGTTGATTTTATGCTAAGACTGAAATTACTTCACACATGTGTATATTTAAGCTTTTTCAGCTTATGATAGATACTGCCAAACATCTCACAGATTTTCCAACATGAGATGATTCACTCTGAAAAGTAACAACTCTGATTGCACTCAATGTGGAGAAAGGTCTTTAACGATCATTCAATTGGAGAATTCCTATTAAAAACAAATTCTTGTGATGCCATTATTGTGACAATGTTGTTAGTTGTGAATATATGAATGTCAGTAGTATAAAAAGCTTTAGCTGCAGCTGAAACCTTACACAATGAGGGAATCCTGTAAGTGTCATGATTATAGGGGTAATTTTAGTCCTAGTTTACATCTTATTCAACATCAAAGAGTTCATATTAGAGAAAGGGAGGTTAAGAAGGGACACAGGTGAGTGAAATTTTTAAGCATAGTAGTCACAGTAGACACAGTTAGGAAAAATAAGTAGAATATATATAATATGATAAGCATATGTAAAATAAGCCTTTTATAGCTTGGTTTATCTTACAGAGCCTGTGGTTCTCTAGAATTTCCAAATGAAAACTCACTGAAGAGGTTTTGATCTTTGAGAACTGGAGATCTGCTAAGTCAATAGCATCTGTACCATCTTTTCTGTGAAAATAGTAAGCTCAGCAGCAACTTGAATAGTGTTACTAAATGCCCTTCTCGAGGAGGTTGATTTTAACCCATATTTATTACATACAATTACTGTAATAAAATTTTGTAGAAATTAGAGCCCTAGGTGGTGGAGCTCAGTGGATTGAGTGCGGGCTAAGGGTCACCGGTTCAATTCCTAGTCAGGGCACATGTCTGGGTTGTGGGCCAGGTCCCCAGTGGGGGCCACATGAAGCAACCACACATTAATGTTTCTCTCCTTCTCTTTCTCCCTCTCTTCCCCTCTCTCTAAAAGTAGATAAATAAAGCCTTTAAAAAATAAAATAAAATAAAATAAAATTTTTAGAAATTAAAATAAGCAACAGGGTTCCCCCCCCCAAAAAAAAGTAGAACTGTAAACTAGCTCTAAATAAGCAGAAAAATCATTGATAGCTCAAGTATCTGGCAAAATAATATTTAATAAGCCCTCTGGACTATAGAAAGGGGCAGCAATGGCCAGTGGATAGTAAATGGAAACATGTCAGTCCTGGTCTCGCACATAATTTCAGAGCACAAAAGAACAATGAATGATGAGAAAAATCAAACATGATAAAAATTTAGACTTGGACATAAGATGAAAGATATAATGCCTTTTCTGACTAGGGAGAACTTTGTGATATTTAGCTTTAACTAATAGTCACTATGCTTAGACACTTTTTTAAAGAGTGCAGGCAGGATAAACATATAGTAAAATAACCACAACAAGTAAGTAAGACTACAGGTTATATATTCCAAAATATGAAAACCTAGAAATTATTTCATTTGAATAAACCTATTGTTAGATGAGTAAATACTATTATATGCTAACAGTGGTGACTACTAACAAAAGAATTGTACTCATGACTATGGATGCAAGCCTTCCTCTTTTACCTAGTTATGTAGTGAGTGGGAGGCATGGTCCAACTGCATCTGTTTGTTCCAGCCTCAACCCATGGAAAATACTGGGAATGTGTGTATCACATTCTCTTGAACATTCTATTCCTTGTTTTTGCTCTCCTCGGTACTCCCATGGTTGTCACAAAAGTGTAAGTTTTCTGGCATCCCTACATACACTATTTTTCTTCCTGGTTTACTGATTACATCATGGAAATAGCCATGTTTTTTTTTTTTTTTAAAGAAAGCATTTTTTTTTTTAAGATTTTTTTTTTCCCTTTTAGATTTTATTTATTTATCTTTAGAGGGGAAGGGAAGGAGAGAGGGAGAGAAACATCAATGTGCGGTTGCCTCTTGTATGTCCCCTGACGGGAACTGGCCTGGCAACCCAGGCATGTACCCTGACTGGGAATCGAACCGCGATCTTTCGGTTCGCAGGCCCGCGCTCAATCCACTGAGCTACACCAGCCAGAGCTATATAGCCATGTTTTGTTTGCAGTAGACAGTGTTTGCATATGATACTTTATTTTTTATATGTAAGACATTATATTCATGTTTTGTAAGTGCTGTGTATGAGGTACTAGTATGTGTGGTGTACTAATGGATAGTGTTTAAATTACTAAATTTAAAAGTACAATTGTAGACTCACAGATGATTAGGCTGTTTTCTTACCTAAGAGAACTGTTTAGTATAGGAAGTTCTGTACACAAATCTTAAAAGTATTTCTGTACCAATCATTGGGTGTCTCTCCATATTTATGCTCTTAGCTGTTTCGCAAGATTTTAACTTCTGCTCTCCCATCATAGTTGCCATAGCCACCAAAATACATGAGTATATATCACTAACCAGAAGGGAGGAGATGGGGTATTATTAGAAGAGACATATTGCTACTGAATTCATTCTAACAAAAATTTTTAAATTGAAGACAGTCATACATCCTGGGCAAACAGAAAATATCATAAACCTATTTTTATATTTTATATTTACATTATTTCCCAAATCCTATATTAAGCCCTCTCATACAGATCTTTGGAACCATATATTGTAGGGAACCGGTTTGTTTCAGTCTGGCAAATGTGACTCAGGCATGTATGGAAAAACCTGCAGGAGCAAAGTGGTGGGCAGGAGCCAGACCCTCAAACCGGGTTTTCCCATGGGAATCAGGCCTAGAAAATGCATAAAGACTGTTATGGTTTGCTCTTGCTAAAACTCCCTCACCCTGGTCTGAAACAGTAGATGTTTATTGCCTATCTTCAAGGTAATTTCCAAAGCCTGTGTGAATTTTCTCAAGGATAGAGATAATCAGCTTGTCACCTTTCCCTTCTGCATTTGTTATTTTCATTTCTTTGATTGTATCTAAAATGTAGAGGACAATATTCTGTGTAATAGATAATAAATCCTTCTTTGATGTAAGACACAAGAAAAACAATAAAAGCCTGTCCAGGCAAGGGTCAGTGTACTCTCCCCTTGAGAGAGTGGACAAGGCACTCTCCCCTTGAGAGAAGTGGCTGCAGGACTCTCATCTTAAGAGTTCCATACCGTCCCTTTTTCTCCACAGGACTGCTGTAGTCTGTGCATTTGTTTTTTTGTCTTCAGCCACAACACACAGACTCTGCTGGCTGGAGTCTGCCACAATATATATTAGTTGGCTGAGGGGGGAAGGAACAATGAAAAGACATTCTGCAAAAGTTCAGCTATAAAAAGTTATCCTATACCCCTGGTCAGCATGGCTAGGTTGGAGCGTTATCCTGTAGACCAGGAGTATCCAAACATTTGGCATCTCAGGGCCACACTGGAAGAAGAGTTGTCTTCAGCTACGCATTAAATACATTGCGACATGTAATCACAAAAAAATCTCATAATGGCCCTGGCTGGTGTAGCTCAGTGGATGAGTGCAGGCCTGCAAACTGGAGGATCACTGGTTCAATTCCCAGTCAGGACACATGCCTGGGTTACAGGCCATGTCCCTAGTTTGGGGCACGCAAGAGGCAACCACATGTTGATGTTTCTCTCCCTCGCTCCTTCCTTTCCCCTGTGTCTAAAAATAAATAAATAAATAAATAAATAAAATCTTTTTAAAAAATCTCATAATGTTTTATTTTTAAAATATAACAAAACTAGCATAGTTTAATAAATAATTCCAAGATATCGTAATTTACATTGCTTTAAGAGGATATTTTCCTATGGATCTTGGTAATGAAGAGCAAGAATTCAATTGTAAAATAAAATCTCATAATGTTTTAAGTAAATTTCTGATTTTGTGTTGGGCTGCATTCATAGCTGTCCTGGGCTACATGAGGCTTGTGGGCTGCAGGTTGGACATTCCTGCTAGACCAGAAAATCGCAGGTTCAATTCCCAGTCAGGGTATGTGCCTAGGTTGTGGGTTCAGTCCCAGTTGGAGCATATGTGAGAAGCAACCGATTAATATTTCTTTTTCACATCAATGTTTCTCTATCTCTCTCCTTCCATTTCCCTCTCAGAAAATATGCATGTCCTCGGATGAGGATTAAAAAAAAATCGTCCTACCTTAAGTGTCCCTGCAAAAAATTCAAAGAAGTGGCAGATAGGAGATTGTCTATATGATTTATTTTTTAATTTTTAACTTTTACATTTAAAACTAAGTACATCTAATTTTATAAATATATACCACTTTTTAAAATATACACAATATTTTTAGAAATATGCCACAGTTCTGCCCCGTCCTAGGGAACACCTAAGGCTCCACCCCTCACTACGGAACAGCCGCAACCAGACCAAACAAAAGGAAAACAAAAATGGCTCAAACGGGAGAACAAATCAAAGCCCCAGAGCCAATTCATCTACACGATGATGAGATAGCCAACCTATCAGAAGCAGAGTTCAAAGCCCTAGTGATCAGGATGCTCACAGAATTGGTCAATTTTGCTCACCAACTGCAAAATGCAGGCTACAATACATGAAATGAAGGAAGACATATGGGAAACCAACAGAGATGGGAGGAAAACTGGGACTCAAATTAATGGAGTGGACCAGAAAGAAGAAAGAAACAACTAAACAGAAAACAAGGAAGAAACAAGAATTCAAAAAAATGAGGAGAGGCTTAGGAACCTCCAGGACATCTTTAAACATCCCAACATCCAAATTATAGGGGTACCAGAAGGAGAAGAAGAAGAGCAACAAGTGGAAAACTTATTTGAACAAATAATAAAGGAGAACTTCCCCAATCTGGCAAAGGAAATAGACTTCCAGGAAGTCCAGCAAGCTCAGAGAGTCCCAAAGAAGTTGGACCCAAGGAGGAACACACCAAGGCACATCATAATTCCATTAGCCAAGATTCAAATGAAGGAGAGAATTCTAGAAGCAGCAAGGGATAAGGGGACAGTCACCTACAAAGGAGTTCCCATCAGACTGTCAGCTGATTTCTCAAAAGAGACCTTACAGGCAAGAAGGGACTGGAAAGAAGTATTTGAAGTCTTAAAAGGCAAGGACCTACATCCAAGATTGCTCTATCCAGCAAAGCTGTCATTTAGAATGGAAGGGCAGACAAAGTGCTTCTCAGATAAGGTCAAATTCAAGGAGTTCATCATCACCAAGCCCTTATTCTATGAAATGTTAAAGGGACTTACCTAAGAAAAAGAAGATAAAAAATATGACAGTAAAAAGAGCAAACTCACAGCTATTAAGAACCACACCTAAAACAAAAGCAAACTAAGCAAACAGAACAGGAACAGAATCACAGAAATGGAGATCATATGGAGGGTTAGCAACAGGGAAGTAGGAGGAGGAGAGAGGGGGAAATTTACAGAGAATAAGTAGCATAGATGGTAGGTAGAAAATAGACAGGAGGAGGGCAAGAATAGTGTGGGAAATGTAGAACTTATGACACATGGACATGAACTAAAGGGGGAAATGTGGGTGGGAGGGGGTGTGCAGGGTGGAGGGGAATGATGGGAGAGAAATGGGACAACTGTAATAGCATAATCAATAAAATATATTTTAAAAAATATGCCACAGTTTGTAGATTTAAATACTAAACTTCTGGTGATTTCTTATGGCAGCCACAGAAAACTAATTCATATTTTGGTACTAGGAAACGGGGTTTGCTGAAACAAATACCTAAAAATGTAGAAGTGCCTTTGAGTATCAGTAATGGGTAGAGGCTGGATTTTAAGCCACATGATAGTAAAGGCCTATATTGCATTTAAAAGACTGTTTGATTTATGAATGTTAAATGCACCCCCCAGTGCAATTTTAGGAGGAAGAGAAGAGCAAGATAGAAAAAGCTTAACTATGTAATGAAGAGGATGTTTGTAGAAATAATAACATGTAATGGCACTTCTAGTTAGAACTCGGAAGGAAATGAGGAAACTTGTTAGAAACTGGAGAAAAGACAATGCTTCTTACATGGTAGCAGAAAATTCAACTAAATCTCTGTGCTACAGTTGTGTGAAAAGTTGTGTGATAATGGAGCAAAGGTGTATGGCCACCATAATGAGAAGGTGTCTTAAGACTGAAGAATGATGCAAGCATCTTCATAGAATATAATTAATTTATTGTTATAGAATAATTTACTTACAGGGGTGTAGGATCAAAGCAGAGAAATGACCCAACACTCTTCACTAACAGAGTCCTAATACAGTACTTTTTTATTATAGTATAACTCAGGTACAAGTGATTGACCAGACAAAGGGACTAAGAATGCAGTATGTATCAGGGGTCCTACCTCCTAGTGGTTTTGTAATGGATTGTTTATAATTGATACTATCACCAGTTTGATAGTTATCTCGGTTGTCATGCCATTCTGGCTGTTACTAAAAAAAAAAATATATGGCTATGTTGTATAAGTTTAGGGAACACAGATAATCTTCAACTGGAAGATTTTGGTATGCTTGCTAAGGACAGTAAGATTGGTTAACAGTCACAGCATGAAATCCAAATCACAAAGGTGGAGTTGGTTTTTTGTTTACAGCCACATCTACACAGAAAAGCAAAATTCTAAGTGAGGAACTTGGATATTTGGCTGAAGGGATTTCTAAAGAAAATGTTGAAGGTGGGCCAGGTATTGTGCTGCTTATAGTAAAATGTGAGAGAAATCGAGAAAGGAACTTTTAGCAAAAAGGACCCAAACCTGATCATTTGGGAAATTTTCAGCCTATCTTAAACTGTAAAGGATACCAAAATTAGGAGATTTAGTGTGGGGAAAGCTTGCTCTGGAGAGCATATGGACAACCTTTTTCTGAAGCATTAAGTGTGTGACTCAGATCCAATCAAGTACTTCAATAGAAACACTAGAAATAGGCTTACCCAACCAAAAATGACCTGTGGAGAATCCTCTTGTCTAATTGTGTGGATTCCTGTGACAAACAGGAGACCCCTGAAGTCTTTTTGAATGTTAGATAACTAGACTGAATGGCTTGGACTGAAACGGACAGAGAGAGGATATAGACCATTAGAAATAATTGACAGCAAACATGTGGTACCGTTCAAGAAGAAGGAAGAATGACTCTGGACACAGAGACAGAGGCAGAGGCCTGAGGAGCTATGGATCTTGAGAGCTGAGATACAACAAGAGGGTAGAGTCTTAAGCCATAGGCTTTGACAATGAATGGAATTTGTTCTGTTGGATTTTGAACTTGCTAGGGACCAGTAAATTTTTGTGTGCTTATTGGCCATCCATATAATCACTTTGGTGAAATGTCCATTTATATATTTTGTCCATTGGTGGGATTTACTGTTAAATGTTGGGGAATTTTTCATATATTTTAGATATTAGTACTTAGATGTGTGACTTGCAAGAATTTTCCCCTGTTGGATAACCTGTATTTTTATCCTCCTAACTAGATATTTCATGGGCAAAAGATTTTCATTTTGGTGTGGTTTTATTTATCAAATTTCTCTTTCATGAGTTACGATTTTGGTGTCAACTCTAAAAATCTCTTTACCTGGCTCTAAATCCCCAAATGTTTTCTTTGTATTTTTTCCCTAAACATTTGATGGTTTTATGTTTTTACATGTTAGTCTGTGATCCATTTTTAGTTCATTTATTATATGATTATGATTATATGTGATATGACTGAGTAATGTTATTTGAGTTAAAAGCATATGAATTAGATAATTGGTAGAAATGCTCAAGAAATAGAGGTGGGAGGACCCAGGTGATCTGATTCAAGTGCTTTTATTTGATGCTCCGCTGAGGTGGGCTGGGTCAGGGTCAACCAGCACTGACGGAAGGCAGGAGTGGGGTTTTTAACAGAAAAGCTCGGGGTTTGTGAGGGTATAAGGGAGGGGTTAGTCTCTTGTTCTTCCAGGCAGGTGCCTCAGGTTCTAGGATGTGAGCCTAGACAGTGGGTTAGGTAAAGGGCTGGCCTGTTTCCAGGTACAGGAGGGTCAGTATGGCCACCAACTATTGTGGTTGGCACCACTTGTCCATTGTGCTTGGTGGGAGAGTTTCGATTAAGCTGTGAGCTACCAAGCGAGTCGGGTCAAGTGAGTCATAGGCAGTCCAGAGGGTTGGAAACTGGCCTGACTGAGTCATTAGTCTGATGGGTTGGGGATCTGGCCTGACCCTTTCAGTAATGATTGTGTTTTATTTTTCCTCATGAATGAATGCCCATTGTTGCAGTACCATTTGTTGAACATTTTTTACACCTTTGTAAAAAGTCAGTTGGACATACTTATGTGAATCTTTTTTGGGGTTCTTTGTTTTGTTTCATCGATCTATGAGATGAGTCTCTGCCAATACCATACAATCTTTGTTATTGTAGCTGTACAATAAGAGTTGAACTGGGTAGAATAATTCCTTCCACTTTATTCTTTATAAAAATTACTTTACCTAATTCAGTTATTATGTCTTTTCATATAAATTTTAGAGTAAAGTGGTGTGTATTTACTATGGTAGACAAAGTAATGGCCCTACAATTTATCCACATCCTAACGCTTGCAATCTGTGAATCTCTGTGTTACATGGCAAGGGGAATTGAGTTTGCAGATGGAATCAAGATCACTAAATATCTTTACATGCAGTCATTCTTGATTAAAGTATTCAGGTGGGCACAATGTAATAGCAAAGGTCTTTAAAACAGAAGGAGGAGGTAAAAGAGGTCAGAATGATGAATTGTGAGAATTCTACCTGTCATTGCCTGGTTTGAAAATCAATACAGAGGGCCATGAGCCGAAGAATGCAGACAGACAGCCTCTAGAAGTAGGAAATGGCAATAATGCAAATAATAACAGTAATAATAAGGAAAAGAAGCAGCAGCCCTGGCTAGTGTGGCTCAGTGGATTGAGTGCTGGCCTGGGAACCAAATGGTCTCTGGTTCGATTCCCAGTCAAGGCACATGCCTGGGTTCCCAGTAAGGGGCGTGTGAGGCAACCACATACTGATGTTTCTCTCCCTTTCTCCCTCCCTCCCCCTCTCTCTAAAAATAAATAAAATATTTTTTAAAGGAAGGACAAAGAGAATAAAGGGAAAAAAGAAGGCCCTCCACGAGCCTCCAGAATGAAATGCAGTCATGCTTTTCATTCTGCTTGCACTTGCTTTTAGCACAGGGAGATCCATGTTGGACTTCTAACATATAGAACTATAAGATAGACTTCTGGCCAAAATGGAGGCATAGGTAGACACTGTGCCTCCTTGCACAACCAAAATTAAGGAAAACAAAAATTTAGAAACAAAAACCAATCAGATCTGACAGAAAATTGAACTATAAGGAAGTCCAACAACCATCCACAATAGTAAGAGGGGGCAGAGTCAGAGGCCGTCGGAGAGGGCTTACGGCAGGAAAAAGCGGGGGTTGGCAGTCCCAGGCACACAGGTGGCAGCTAGAAGACCCAGTGAGGCACTCAGGGTGGCTGGCTGACCCGGGTGCAGATAGACCAGGCGAGAACGGGGAGTGAGATGGACTGAGCAGCCCAGGGCCCCAGCACCAGGAAATGAAATCTAAAAGCACCAATTGTAAACACTTGTGGGGGTGGGTGAGACTCCCAGCCTCACAGGAGAGTTTGCTGGAGAGACCCAGAGGGTCCTAGAACACACATAAGCCCACCCACCTGGGAACCAGCACCAGAAGGGCCTGATTTTCTGGTTGGAACTGGTGGAAGGGACTAAAATACGAGAGAGAGGGGAGCAAGGGCCATTGTTCCCTCTCTGACCCCACCCCCACATACCGCATCACAACCCAGCAACCGGGCTGCCCTGCCCTGGTGAACACCTCAGGCTACACCCCTCACTACATAACAGGTGCGACCAGACCCCCCACACACACACAAAAAAAATGGCTCAAACGAAAGAACAGATCAAAGCTCCAGAGCCAGTACATCTAAGCAACCAAGAGATAGCCAGCCTATCAGATGTGCAGTTCAAAGCACTGGTGATCAGGATGCCCACAGAATTGGTTGATTTTGGTTGCAAATTAGATGAACAAATGAAGGTTACACTAAGTGAAATGAAGGAAAATGCACAGGGAACCAACAGGGATGGGAGGAAAACTGGGACTCACATCAATGAAGTGGACCAGAAGGAAGAAAGAAACAACCAAACAGAAAAGAACTAAGAAACAAGAATTCAAAAAAACGAGGAGAGGCTTAGGAACCTCCAGGACATCTTTAAACGTCCCAACATCCAAATTATAGGGGTAACAGAAGGGGAAGAGGAAGAGTAACAAGTGGAAAAGTGATTTGAACAAATAATAATGGAGAACTTCCCCAATCTGGCAAAGGAAATAGACTTCCAGGAAGTCCAGGAAGCTCAGACAGTCCCAAAGAAGTTGGGCCCAAGGAGGAACACACCAAGGCACATTGTAATGACATTAGCCAAGATGAAAATGAAGGAGAGAATTCTAGAAGTAGCAAGGGATAAGGGGACAGTTACCTACAAAGGAGTTCCCATCAGACTGTCAGCTGATTTCTCAAGAGAGACCTTCCAGGCAAGAAGGGACTGGAAAGAAGTATTTGAAGTCATGAAAGGCAAGGACCTACATCCAAGATTGCTCTATCCAGCAAAGCTGTCATTTAGAATGGAAGGGAAAATAAAGTGCTTCTCAGATAAGGTCAAGTTAAAGGAGTTCATCATCACCAAGCCGTTATTCTATGCAATATTAAAGGGACTTATCTAAGAAAAAGAAGATTAAAAATATGAACAGTAAAATGACAGCAAACTCACAATTATTAACAACCACACCTAAAATAAAAACAAAAGCAGACTAAGCAAACAGCTAGAACAGGAACAGAACCACAGAAATGGAGATCACATGGAGTGTTAGCAACAGGGGAGTGGGAGGAGGAGGGGGAGAAAAGGTACAGAGAAGAAGTAGCATAGACGGTAGGTAGAAAATAGACAGGGAGGGCAAAAATAGTGTGGGAAATATAGAAGGTAAAGAACTTATGACATATGGACATGAACTAAAGGGGGGAATGTGGGTGGGAGGTGGGTGCAGGGTGGAGGGGAATGAAGGGGGAAAATTGGACAACTGTAATAATCAATAAAATATATTAAAAAAGAACTATAAGATAACTTATGTTGCTTTAAACCATTTGTTAACAGCAGTAATAATATGTCTATAAAAGTTCTTGCTGGGATTTTTTTATAGGAATTGCAGTAAACCTGTATATCAATGTGGAGAGAATTTACATCTTTACTGTGTTTATCTTCCAATCCATAAGTATAGTGTGTCTATATATTTTAGTTCTTTTATTTCTTTCATCAGTGTTGTATAGTTTACAGCACTGATGAATCCCACATACAAATCCTATGTTTTGAGATTTACACCTATGCATTTTAATTGATTATAAATAGTATGTATTTTTAATTTCAGTGTTCATATGTCAATTGCTAGTATAGAGGAATACACTGTTTTTTTGTTGTTGTTGTTGTTGTTTATTTTCTACCTTGTGACTTTTCTGAACTCATTGGTTTTGGAATTTTTGTAGTGACTCATTGACATTTTCTACATAGACAGTCATGTTATCTATAAATAAGGATTATTTTATTTCCTATCTATTTGCCTTTTATAGCTTTTCCTTACTGCACACAGAAGAACTTCAAGCACTATGTTAAATAAGAGTGGTGAAAGCAGAAATTTTTTCTTCTTGGTCTTCAGGGGAAGGATTTACTATTATACCATTAAGTATAATATTTACTGTAAGTTTTTTATAGATACCTATTATCAATTGAAAAAATTTCTCTATTACTATTTTTCTGAGTTTTTATAATGAACGGGTGTTGAATATTGTCAAATAGTAATTCTGTATCAGTATCATTATGTGAGTGTTCTTTTTCAGTTTGTTGAAATGGTAGTTTATAGTGATTAATTTCAAATATTGAACCAACATTGAATCCCTGGACTACATTTGGTCATGTAAAATACTTTTTATATATTGCTGAATTCTATTTATTACTGTTTAATTAAGGATTTTTGTATCTGTGTTCATGAAGTATATTGGACTATACATTCTTTTATACAGTTTATTTAATTATCTTATTTTTTATTTTTATTGAGGTATAATTAACATTATTTAAGTTTCAGGTATACAACATAATGATTTGATATTTGTATATATCACAAAATGATCATCACACTAACTCTAGTTAAACATCCATTACCTCATTTTGTTTTCTTTTTCCACTACTCCCACCCACTCCTGCCACCCCCACCTCCCACCCTCGGATCAACCCCCATTTGGCTTTGTCTGTGTGTCCTTTATACATGTTCCTTGATGACCCTTCTTCCTTGTTTTGTCTGTCTTTGGTATCGAGGTAATACTAGCAATCTGTTTTCTAGAAGAGATTGTGTTCTTTAAGCATTTTGTAGAATTCTCCAGTGAAATTATCTGACACTGGAGATTTATCTTTTGGGGAGATTTTAATTACAGATTTAATTTCCTAAATAGTTTTTAGCTATCTACATTATCTCTTTCATATTAGGTGTGTTGTGGTAGTTTTGTGATTCAAGTGAGTTGTCCATTTCATCTAAATGGTGAAATTTATCCGTGTAAAGTTATTTGTAGTATTCACTTATTGTCCTTTCATTGTCTCCGTGGTGCTGATTTCCTTGTCAAGTCTTTCTAGAGGTTCTTCATTTTTCCTCCACTTTATTGATCTTGTCAAGGAACCAGCTATTTATTTCATTGACTTTTTCTATTGTTATTGTTTTCAATTTCATTGATTTTGTTATGTTTTCTTTCTTCTACTCATTTTGCATTATTTTGCTCTTCTTTTTAGGTCCTGTAGTGGGAGCTTAGATTGTAAATTGGAGAATTTACACATTTTCTGATATATACACTTAGTGCTATAAATTTCCCTGTCACCCCTAATTTAGTAACCTCTTAAAAACTTTGATACTGAAACTGGAAAAGGCACTGGCATTCAGGCTGCCTGTCACTACCAAACCCAATAAGCAATGACAGTGATTGAATCTTTATGGGCGCTTCTCAGATGGCCGGCAATCTGAGAAGATGGTGGGTTCATACTCTAACAGACCATCCTGCCTTCTCTTTCCAGGCCAGACGTTTTATACCAGGGAATAAACAAGGTGCAGTGAGGGCTTTGAGATTCAGGGAGGATTAGGTGAAAGAAGCTGCAACATTCCTATCTTGGGCAGTTAGCTGTTCCCAGAGACAGATGGTCGGATGGTTATCTGTCCCTCCCTGGAACACAAAGGTCCGGATGCCTCCAGCTGTCCCCAGGCGGTGATCTTTAGCAGTGCCCCAGGAGGTCGACTGTTTTCCCAGGAGCCAGGAAGGTCCTTATCTGTAGTTTCTGAAACAAAAGCTTTAACATACACATTACTTGCTAGGCTTATAACTTTTTACCTTAAACTAAAATTTTCCAACTCTTGAGTCCCATATCATTCCCCACTGTTAGTATTAAACTATCTCATTTCTATGAGATCAGAACTTAGCATTGGACGGTCCGGTGGGGGTTTAGGAATACACCTAATTGCAGACCTACATAAGGAGGCACATTGTATGCAACAATAAGCAATGATACTGAAGAAAATGTCAAGGATAAAAACAATAAATGTTTCTTGAAGACCAGGTACACTAGGCAGCCAGGTTAGTTTAGACAAGTTAATACCAAAGAATCTCTCTCTCTGTTTTATATGGGACACTGCATCATTTACTTGTTTTACTTTATGTTCTATGAGCTGTGAACTCTCAGTTAAAACAGCAGAGTCCTTTAAATTCTTCACATCCATGATTATGCCTTAAAAGAAGGTGGTCTATAGCTGCACGATTTTCCAGTACTGCTTCCCTGACTGTCCTAGTTCTTGACTAATGGCACTGATGATTTGTGAGGTGGCATTCAAAGCTTTTGCCACAGTGCAGGCTAATCTGTTTATTTCTGCATTCAAATAGGTTACCATGGCTGGCATTACAAATATAGTTAAAGACACATATTCAGCAGGGCTAAAAAGGTGTAAGTCACTGATACAATTGGGTGTCAGGGAAAGATCCCGTGGAACCCGGGTCAAGTGGGACCTCTGAGGCACAAACACTGTCAGTCTTCCCAGAGGGCATGGTCCCCCACAGCTGTTGCTGGAACACAGGAATAGACAGTCGTTCCACATATCAGAAACCATCCTGTTGGCAATTTAACATGGGCATAAGCATAAGATACATCAGTGATGGTGGTGCAATTCAGCTTCATACCTGCTGAGAGCACAAGACAGGTTTAGTACAGTTGACAAAAGTTGCACACTGTCTAGCTGGGGCTACATTAGTGACCTTCTGTGAAAACATTTCCCTGTCCTTTATGGTTACCACTGGTCCCCAATTATAAATATTGGAGTAGGTCATTTTCTTTTTGATATGCTCGAACACAGTATAATTTCTAACAGTTTCCAAGGGAGTACAAATACCTACAAGACATGAAGTGAAAGTCTGCTCAACGTAAGTTCCTCCTGCAAGGCAAAAGTCAGAAATATTCAGAACATTTTTTGCTAAATATACCCAAATATTTTCATCTTGTTTGAAAGGAATAAGTTGTCCATAGCAAGGGGTTAAACAAGAGGTAAAGAAAAGAACATAAGTCATTGTTTTCTAAAAATGACTTTCAGATCTTCCTCCTGTGCTTTCTTTATTCTGGTGTGATGAGTCAAAGGTTTTCTTTTCACCAGCTTCACCACGGTGGGGGTGGTGAGGAGTATGTCCCAAGGTCCAGTCCACTTTCCTCCTAGTTGGCTTTCTAGGTATGCTATCACCCAAATCTTGAGTAGCACCTTGTCTGCAGGCTCAAAGGAATGCAGCAAACCTGTGGGGGAGAAGTCTCTAACACAGGCAGGGTCATTCATCACAGCTAAAGTCTGACTTAAATGTTGTACATTTTCTTTACCTTTAGTTTTTTTACCTATATCCATATCTCCCACCCCAACTGTGACCTGAAATGGCCACCTGTACACAATTTCATAGAGACTCAACTGAGTCCCACTTCGAGGAGCCACCCTTATCCTGAGCAGGTCAATAGGCAAAGCTTGATCCCAATGGAGATGAGTTTCTTGACACATCTTAGCTATATTTTTCTTCAAGGTATGATTCATCTTCTCTACCTTCTCAGAGTCCTGGGGTCTCCATGCCATGTGGAGTCTCCACTTGATTCCTAAAATTTACTAACCTCCTGTGTAATTTCTGAAGTAAAAGCAGGTCCATTATTATTCTGGATGCTGCCAGGGAGACCAAAGTGAGGTATTATTTCCTTCAGTAAGGCTTTCACTGCCTCCAAGGATTTCTCCATTCCAGTTGGATAAGCTTCTACCCACCCTGAAAAAGGTGTCAACAAAGACTAACAAATATTTCCACTCTCAGACCCTTGGCATCTGAGTAAAGTCTATTCGCCAGTCCTCAAGTGGACACTGTCCTTGGTATTGCTTTCTTTCTTTCCTTTGATGGGGATCTGTCTTGGGGTTGTTCTTCCAGCATACAACACATCTAGCAATTACTTTTCTTATGGCTTTAGAAATTCCAGGACCTGTGAGCCACCATTTGACATAAGTAGTTAACGAGTCCTTTCCATAGTGTGTGGCTTCATGCAAATGCTTCATGACTGGCTCCACTAAATGTTCAAGAAAACAGTATAGCTCCTTTCTTATTCTTTTTCCATCCACCATGAGGACCTTCTTCATCAAAACCCCAGCCCTTAGCTTTCTCTAAATCTGCAGTCGAACACTCAGGGTCAAATCGTGACAAGTCCAGAACAGGTACCAAGGGCATTATAAACATTCCTTTATCAGCCTCTTTTGCTGCCCGTTCAGCCCCATTGCTTCCTCTAGCCACTTCAGTGTCCTCTTTCTGATGCCCTGGGCAGTGCATAACTGCCACCTGTAAAGGTACCTGGACAGCCTCTAATAATTTTAAAATTGCTGCTGCGTGCTTAATTTCCTTTTTATTGGAGGTTAATAGTCCTCTTTTCTTCCAGATTGAACCATGTGCATGCAAAATCAAGAAAGTGTACCTTGAGTCGGTGTACACATTCACTCCCTTTTCCTGAGACAATTCCAGCGCCCTCATCAGTGCCATCAGTTCAGCTTTCTGAGCAGAGGTTCCTGGTGGCAAGTCCTTGGCCTCCACTGCTCCTTCAGGAGTCACAACTGCATACCCAGCCTCTCTGCTTCCTTCGTCCATGTAACTGCTTCCACTTGTATAGAGAGTCCAGTCGGCTTCTTCTAGAGGATGGCCTTGTAAATCAGTTCTGCTAGAATACACTTCATCAGTTATCTCAGTGAAATCACGTATTAGCACAGCTGAGTCAGGGTCTGGGAGAAGAGAGGTAGGATTTAACTTCCAGTTTTGTGGGAGACATTGGGATTGTCGAGAAGAATGGCTTGATATCTGCCCATTCTTCCAGCAGTGAGCCACATATTTCCCTTTTGCTCCAACAGGCTCAGCACTTGCTGGGACACATAACTGATATAGGTTGTCCCGAGGAAAACTTTTTCTGCTTCCTGTAAGAGCTCTCAGGTGGCTGCCACTCTTAAGCAGGCTGGCCACCCCTGGACAGTGTGATCTAATTTCCTTGACAATTCTGCGATGGGCTGCAAAAGTCACTAAGCATTTGGGTGAGGAATCCTAGGGCAACGCCCCGTCTCTCACACACATATTATCAAAAGTGCTTCAGTAGGTTTGAAAGCCCCAGGGCCAGTGCACCTTCAGGGACTCAAAAGCCTGAGTGCTCTGCTTTGTCCGTTCTAAAGTGCTACATTCCGGTCCCTTCAGAGCCTCACACAGTGGATTAGCAATGAGCCCAAAGTTTGGAATTCAAATGCAGCAGTTGCTTGCCATCCCCAGGAATCTCCTTAACTGTTTCCAGGTGTTGGGAGGGGACCTCTGTGGACTTTTGTTGCACTGCCTGCACCATACTCAGACTATTCTGCTCAGGGACACCTTTCCCCATTCCCTCGAGGAGGCATCTCTTATAACGCTCTGAGAGAGGAAGGCCATCCCCATCAGGGTCCCGGTTGGGCTTGGTCAGAGGTATTGTCCTGGGAGGGCCCGGAGCCCCATCTGGATTTTCTTGGTGCAACCTTCAAGCCTCTTCATTTGCCTTATCCAGCACCAGCCTCCACTCATCCCCCATAAGCAAAGAATTCAATAAGGCTTGTATGTCTGCCCAATTGGGATGACGAGTGGCAAAAACTGACACAACCAAATCAGTCATTTTAGCAGGATCATCTCTAAAAAAAAAGAAGGATTTGAGCTTTTCCAGTTTAACAGATCCGATGTAGAAGACAGAGTATGTGCCCAATAATACCCAGCAGGCTGGCCCTCTGGTCCTACTGCCACTGGAAGCTTCCAAAAAGGATATTGCCCTGCCCCAGTAGGGGCTTTTCCTCCACCCAATTTGGTTCTCTGACCGATTCAAGACAGCGATGCCAGTTCAGGCGCACTTTCTCCATTTCCCTCATCCAGATAGATCCCCTGGGACTGTGGGAACTCTGACCAGCTTGCAGCAGTCATAATATCTACATCTTCCTGGCCCCTCTCCTCTGAACTTCTATCTTTCACATGCAAATTTTCTTTTTTCTGAGCCATTAACTTATTTTCTGTTTTTTTAACGCTGCATCTTTATCATGTAAACTCAAAAAAACTTTTAAGTAAGGCATTTTGTCCCACTTTCCTGTGTTGACAGGAGAGACCTGGTTCTTCTTGCTGGCGCATGTAAAGAATTACATATCAGCAAATCTAGTAGTATGTAGTCAGATTATTAGTGATCCGTTCCCATGGAAGAGAATGGGACCAGGCTAGAGTGGGGGTAAAAGGCAAAGTTTCAGGGCAAAGCAGGGTGACAAAAGCAAGAGCCGCTGAAGACCAGGGTGGCAAGCCCCTGGGCAGCCTAAGGCTGGGTGGCCAGAGGCCCTGTGTCCCGAAAGCCAAGAACACCCTGAGCCCCCGAAAGAGAGAGAGAGAGAGAGAGGGAGCGCTTTGTTCTCGGGACTTATATTGTTGGTGGGATAGGAGGGGAAAAGTTACATATTGATTAACAGGTAAATGTGGTACCAGCTTTCCTGGGGGAATGTGACTATCCAAACTTAGGTATGTGTGGTGGTCTGTTAGCCCGAATCCTTATTTTGCTCCAGACCCCATTTGTTCATCTTGTAAAACAAATACTTGACAGGAGGCAGTTAAATTGGGGCACTTTCCAAAGTTATTTATGGGCTCTTTCTGTAAGCATCAGGGACTATCCCTCAAAACAGATAGTGACCGGAGGTAGACAATTAACCGAAGTTGTTTTATGGGTTCTTTCTTTGGGCACCGGGGACCCTCTCCTGCATTCCAGGCCTTGGGATGAAAGCACAGTTTCAGGGTTTCTTTCCCAGATAGTGGAAATGCTACATAGAATTTCAAGAACTTCCCTTCTTTCTTGCTAACATAGTGTTTCTTGTAATGTTGGAACACCTGGCAATATTATCAGACCAGGCTCAGGACTGCTGAGTTAGCAGGTGAGATTTGCCTCCTTCCTCCTCCCTGCCTCAGTTTACTATTTACCTAACTGGTAAAAGGCGTTTCCTGGCAACCAGGGTGCTACATGCTGGCCAGTAAGTGTTGCAGTCTCAGAGTTCTTCCTATGCTGTTTCCTGCCTCACCTGATTTTTGACAAAACAGTTCTAGTTACAGTATAATACAGTAATTTAAAGACCCATTCAGTGACCAGTGCTCTCCTGATTCTAAATTATACAGGACACAAATAGAATGGTATTACAATAAAACAACATATGCTCTAGATATATGTTCTTAAGTCAACAAATTACCCAGAACTGGCCCCAAAGGGCTGTTTCCTGGAACAGAGTCTTTTTCCACCATTCTGCCAGACAGAGTTCCAAACAGAGGGTACCCAAACCAGATTGGACATCCTCTTTCAGACAGAGCTCTGTAACCCAGAAAGATACCTTTACCAGGCGACCTAAGTCATGACCCAGATTTTAACCTGAACCAGAAAGCACAATGATTCAATCACACGTGACAAACGACGAGACGTGCTGGGAGTGAGGGGGGACAATCCCCAAGTGAAATCACTTGGCAGCTGCTTGGGATTCTCCTAATCCAAACCCCTGGGGCCTCTCAGCCCAGGCAGCCATGGGACTCCCTGCCAAATACCCAGACTTAACAGAGAGTCCCAAAGTCTGTCCCAGAACGGAGTTGCCAAAATATAACACCGAAGAAGACACTGGCATTCAGGCTGCCTGTCACTACCTAACCCAATAAGCAATGACAGCGATTGAATCTTTATGGGCGCTTCTCAGATGGCCCTCACTCTGAGAAGATGGTGGGTTCATACTCTAACAGACCATCCTGCCTTCTCTTTCCAGGCCAGACATTTTATACCAGGGAATAAACAAGGTGCAGTGAGGGCTTTGAGATTCAGGGAGGATTAGGTGAAAGAAGCTGCAACATTCCTATCTTGGGCAGTTAGCTGTTCCCAGAGACAGATGGTCGGATGGTTATCTGTCCCTCCCTGGAACACAAAGGTCCGGATGCCTCCAGCTGTCCCCAGGCAGTGATCTTTAGCAGCACCCCAGGAGGTTGACTGTTTTCCCAGGAGCCAGGAAGGTCCTTATCTGTAGTTTCTGAAACAAAAGCTTTAACATAGACATTACTTGCTAGGCTTATAATTTTTTACCTTAAACTAAAATTTTCCAACTCTTGAGTCCTCTATCAGTATGGAATTCAAATAATCAGTTTTCTGTTTCTTTCTCCCTGTCTTTTTCTGTTGCTCTCTAATTATCCATATCACAAGTTTACTTTTTGTAATTTTACTTTTGGATAAAATCATATTTTACATCAAGTGGAAGAAAAGTAAAGGGTCTGGAAAGAATATATTGATATAGTCTTGCATAACAAAATTGACCGCAAGTCTTTTGATCATTACTTTCTTTTTAAATGTTTGCATGTTATGATTAATAGGGTTAAATATATTAATCTTATGAAGATGAAACTGGAAAAGACACTGGCATTCGGGCTGCATCTTTATGGGCGCTTTATTCAGATGGCCCTCGATCTAAGAAGACAATGGGTTCAATGGGTTCACACCCAAAAAAACTGTCTTTCCTTTTCTTTCCAGGCCAGACTTTTTATAACAGGGAATAAACAAAGTGTGGTGAGGGGGGTTGAAATTCAGGGAGAATTAGGTGAAAGAGACTAACAGCATTCTTGTCCTGGGCAGTTAACTGTTCCCAGAGACGGGATGCGGATGGTTGTCTGTCTCTCCCTGGAACACAAAGGCCCGGATGCCTCCAGTTGTCTCCAGTTGTCCCCAGTTGTCCCCAGTTGTCCCCAGGCGGTGATCTTTAGCAGTGCCCCAGGAGGTTGGCTGTTTTCCCAGGAGCCAGGATGGGCCTTATCTATCTGTGGTTTCTGAAACAAAAGTTTTAACATATACATTACTTGCTAGGCTTATAACTATTTACCTTAAACTAAAATTTGCCAACTCTTAAGTCCCCTATCAAAAATAGTGCTAAAATTTGCCAACTCTTAAGTCCCCTATCAAAAATACTGTTAAAACTATCAAAATTGATGCTTTAGATATGTAGCAAATTAATTGGTTGCATTTTTTTAGCTTGATATAATGAATAAAGATAGCAAATGAATGTACAGGTGCGTGCTGCACTAAAATGCTCTAGTGGAGGATGGACACAACTGCCTCATAGTCTTTACCAGTGCCTTGTGGGGGGGGCCTGTCCTGGGCACCAGATGTGGGGGGCTCCGCCTGCAGAGCCCCATCCCTCTGTCACAGATGAAAATAAAACTACCAAGACATGATCTGCTTGGGGAGGAGAGGTGGACAAACTCTCAGAGGAGAATGACCCAGAGCCCCTTCCTCACTAGGCTTTTATTGGGTTCCAATACACCGGAATACAGGTTTAACATGTCAAAGAAATCTGAGGGCTTAATCTGAGTCAGTGTCTGTCAGGAAAGGGGGTTGCCAAACTTTGGGAGACATACTCATTTCCTCCTTGGACCCTTATCATTTAAATGAGAACATTCTTAGCAAAGCAGGTTTCACAGGACTTTAGGAATTCTTTCTTATGCCCGATCACCCAGGGAATTGTCCTGGCCGGCACAGGGCTGCACCGCTTGCCCTCATAGTTTCAGGCTTTAAGCTGATTAGGAAGCAGAAGACATCTCCCAGATGGAAATGAGGACTCCAGCTATGTCAGAATAGCTGGGGGTCAAGGGTCCATGACATCCTCTTTGCTGCAGCCCCCCAATTCGTTCCATGAGGGCCTCCCAAGTGGTCATGTCTGGCTTATGTTGCCCCTCCCATGAGGAGTCTTACCCGTCATTGATTACCAACCAGGCATTGCGGCCAGAAATGGATGAGGCAGAAGCAGTGCTCCCGCCAGGGAGATAAGCTTTGTCTCCTTAGTAGATCATGTCCTCTTGACAGAACAGACCCAGATGAAGTGGGTCCCTAGGCTATTACACAGCCCACCATGGGGTGGGGGTTACAACTCCTGAAACCAGGCTGAATGGTCCTCAACAGTATCTCTGTCTTCAAGAGAATTAAAACAATAATAATAGTTATTTGGGTATATTTGGAGGCATTTGGGAGGCAGATTTTAATTCAAACCCCCCTCGTTTAGTAGCTGAGTACTTGGGGTTGTAATCTAATCATGTAGTCAATTTTCTCATCTAAAATACCTGCTCAACAGGGTTGTTGAGATGCCCTTGGTGTCCGCTGATCCCTCTTCTTTCTTAAGCTCATGCTTGAATTTTAAGAGAGTGAATGGACCCAAACTTACACAGTTTTATGTTTTTTAAAAAATTTTAACTTAATTTATTGGGGTGACATTGATTAATACAATTATGTAGGTTTCAGTGTACAGTTCTGTAATACATTATGTGTACACTGGAAGAAAAAAAATGCCTCCTGCTGACTTTAAACTGGCCAAGGGGTTCTGCTGGTCTTCCTGGATGCTGCAGGCCAAGTAGGGCTGGGCCCCATTTTTCTTCCTTTCTTGTGGTTCTGTGTTGGAGGCTCCATCTTGGGCTGCAATATTCACAGGTGTCCAGCCTCTAGCCCAAGTTCTCAGAGCTCTGTGTGGCCCCTGCTGTCAATATGTGCCACGCTGGTGCCTTTAATCCACCTCATTATTTCACCCATTGATTAGTCTGTGAGGTGTACCAAGTGAGAGCAACTCACAGCTTTCTTCTCTCTTTGCTGGTTTGGGCCCTGCCTATGCACAAAATTCCTTCAGGGCAGTTTAGTTCCCCTATTAAAATAAGTATCCCTGGGGACGACTACCCCTCTGAGCTCCCACTGCCCCCTTTTCATCAGTCTGTGAGGTGCCCTGGTTTGGAGCAAATCCCCTCTCAGCATCCTCCCCTCCCTCTTCGCTGGTGGGGGCAGGGGGGCAGGGGGGTGGTCCTTGCACAGCAGCTGAGAGCCATTTTTGAGCAAATTTCCCCTTGATGTGATCAGCTCTTCTTAGCAAGCATCCGGCGTTTCACACAGCCCAACTCTGACTGTTCGGAGACTAGCTGGGTCATGGTCAGTCATGGCCCAACTCTTCTGCCATCTCCAGGTGTCACCCAGCTCCCCAATTTCTCTGGTACTGTCCCAAACGGCGACTACAGTCCCAGCCACCTGAGAGTACAGCCTCTGTGTGTCTCCCACCGCGTCTTTATCCCCCCAGTGACTTCAAGCATCCAGGTCTCTCCTAGTGCAGGACTGGCCTCCCTGCTCTGAGAGTGGAGGATGATGTGAAGTTACAATCGCTGACCCAGCTCTCCACCAAAGTTCCTGCACGGCAGCCGTGGTCCCAGGTGCGGGTCCTGGGGATCTTCCTGTGGGCCTACTCAATCTCCTTACCATCCATTTTTAAATGTCCTCTACAGTCTTTGGCTTCCATACTTCATATAAGCTGGGGTTCCATTGGCTGTTCACCCTGTTCTTCAGAAGATCAACTAGGTGTCCCAGGTGGGTGCACGAGCAAGTGGGTTCAGCTCCTACACCTCACTGCCATCTTCAAAGTCCTCCATCATCTGTATATCGCATGTTCAACACCCAAAGTCAAGTCTCCTTCTGTCACCATTTATCCCCGCTTTATCCTCTTCTGCCTCCCCCTACCTCCCTTGCCCTCTGGTAATCATAACACTGTGCTGTGTGTCTATGAAGGGTTGTTTTTTTTTTTTTTTTTTTTGCTTAATTTGTTCATTATTTTAAGCCAATCCCCTAATACCCCTCCCCTCTGACAGCTGTCAGTCTGTTCTTTGTATCTATTAGTCTGTGTCTATTTTGTTTGTTAGTTTATTTTGTTCATTAGATTCCACATATAAGTGAAATTATATGATATTTGTCTTTCTCTGACTGGCATATTTTACTTAGCACAATACTGTCCAGGTCCATCCATGTGGTAGCAAAAA
Organism: Glossophaga mutica; assembly: GCA_039655065.1. NCBI lineage: Eukaryota > Metazoa > Chordata > Mammalia > Chiroptera > Phyllostomidae > Glossophaga > Glossophaga mutica. The sequence continues at coordinate 32,965,917 of CM077315.1, forward strand.
GTAAGATTTCCTTTTTTACAGCCAAGCAGTATTCCCTTGTGTAAATGCACAACAGGTTTTTTTTTTTTTTAGTATTTTGTTGTTCTATTACTGTTGTCCCAATTTTCCTCCCAATTTTCTCCACTGCCCTGCACACCATCCCTTCCCACAGTCAATCCCTACCCTGTTGTCTATGTCTATGGGTCGTTCATACATGTTTCTTCACCAGTCCCTTTCCTTTCTTTCCACCCTTATCCCCACTCCCTCCCCTCTGGTCATTGTCACTCTGTTCCTTGTTTCCATACCTCTCATTCTATTTTGCTCATTTGTTTGTTTTGTTCATTAGGTTCCTCTTATAGGTAAGAGCATATGGTGTTTGTCTTTTGCCTCCTGGCTTATTTCATTTAGCATAATATTCTCCAGTTCCATCCATGCTGTCACAAAGAGTAGGAGCTCCTTCTTTCTTTCTGTTGTGTAGTACCCATTGTGTAAATGTACCGCAGTTTTTTGACCCACTCATTTACAGATGGGCACTTAGGCTGTTTCCAGCACTTGGCTACTGTAAATAATGCTGCTATGAACATAGGGGTGCATAGGTTCTTTTGGATTGGTGTTTCAGGATTCTTAGGGTATAATCCCAGCAGTGGATTATCCACTCATCTATTGATGGGCACTTGGGCTGATTCCAAATCTGGGCTATTGTAAATAACACTGAAATGAATATAGGGGGCATATATTCTTCCAAATTAGTGTTTTGGCTTTCTTCGGATGAATTCCTAGAAGTGGAACCACTGGTGATAAGGCCATTCCATTTTTAATTTTTTGAGGAAACTCCATACTGTTTTCCACAGTGACTGTACCAATCTGCATTCCCACCAACAGTGCACAAGGATTCCCTTTCCTCTACTACCTCATCAACACTTGTTTGTTAATTTATTGATGATAGCCATTCTGAAAGGTGTGAAGTGATATTTCTTGGTAGTTTTAATTTGCTTTTCTCTGATGATTAGCAATGTTGAGGATCTTTACATATGCCTATTGGCCATATATGTCCTTTTTGGAGAAGTATCTGTTCATATTATTTGCTCAGTTTTTAATTGAATGACTTTTTTTCCCTTTGGTGATGACTTGTAGAAGTTATTTATAAATTTGCTGTACAAAAATTTTTTATTTTATGTAGTCCCATTTCTTTGTTTTGTTTTCCTTGCCTGAGGAGATATATCAGAAGTAATATTGTTAAAACAAATGTCACAGGATTTACTGCCTGTATTTCAAGGATTTTTATGGTTTTAAATCTAATATTTAAGTCTTTAATCTATTTGGAGTTTTTTCTTGTGTATCATGTACAATGGTGGTCTAGTTTAACCTTTTGAATGTATCTGTCCAAATTTTCCAACACCGCTTATTGAATAAACTGTCTTTGACCAGTTTATTAAGTATACTTTAACAAGTACATATGTTCTTGCTTTCTTTGTCAAATATTAACTGGCCATATAGGCCTGGGTTTATTTTTGGGCTCTTTATTCTGTTCCATTGATCTATGTGTCTGTTTTGATGCCAGTATCATGCTATTTTGATTAATATAGTCTTGTAGTATTGTTTGATATCAGGTAGGGTGATTCCTCCAACTTGATTCTTTCTCAAGTATTCATGGTCTTTTGTGGTTCCATATAAATTTTTGGAATATTGCTTCTATTTCTGGGAAGTATGCCATTGGTATATTGAAAGAAATTACTTTGAATCTATAGATAGGCTTGAGTAGTATAGACATTTTAATGATGTTAATTCTTCCAATCCATAAACATGGTATGCCTCCACTTATTTGTATCATCTTCAGTTTCCTTCTTCAGCATCTTATAATTTTCCAAGTACAAGTCTTTTATACCCTTGGTTAAATTTATTCCTAGGAATTTTTTTATGCAGTTATAAGTAGGATTGTTTTCTTAGTTTCCCCTTTTGATAATTATTGATTTATAAAAATAACTGATTTGTGGATAGTTATTTTATATCCAGCTCCATTACTACATTTATTTATCAGTTCTAGAAAAATTTTAGTGGAATCTTTAGAGTTCTCTATATATAGTATCATGTCATCTGCAAACAACGGCGGTTTTACTTTCTTTCCAATTGGATGATTTTTATTTTTTATTGTCTGATGCTGTGGCCAGGACTTCCAGTACTGTGTTGAATAAGCGTGGTAAATGCAGACACCCCTACCTTGTTTCTGATCTTAAGGGAAACACTTTAACTTTTTCCCCTTGAGTATGATATTGGCTGTGTGTTTGTCATATATGGCCTTTATTATGTTGAGGTATGTTCCCTCTATTTCACTTTGCTGAGATTTTTTAAATCATAAATGGGTACTGGATTTTATCAAATGGATTTTTTCTGCATCTACTCATATAATTATGTGATTTTTATATTTTATTTTGTTATGTGGTATATCATGGTCATTGATTTGCATACATTGATCCAACCTTGAACCCCCAAAATAAATCCCTCTTGATCATGGCGCATGATCTTTTTTTATTTTTAGACTATATTTATTAAAGCTGAAGACAGTGAAACAAGGAGGGGCTTAGGACACAAGATGCAACAGGAAAGGGACTCAGTGGGTGTACTTTTGTACTCTAGAAATGTTAGAGAAAAGAAATGGGCCTAGGCAGGATTGCTTTGACTCACTGAGAAATCAGAGAAAAGGGGGCCTTGAAGAAGTTCTGAGGGTTAACCTCAGACAAGGTGTGGTGGCCCATTGCTCCCCTGGTTGCAAGTCTTGTGGGTTCCCTTAGAGCTTAGGAGATGCATGCCTGAGAGGGAAGAAGAGGGGAAAAGGAAAGGTGTGGGTGTGCTCCCAGGAGGAGGAGCATGTGCTAGGTTCTTTGTTTTGAGGTTTTCTAAAGGCTAGTAGTGTAGGTGAAGTCTTAGGGGAAGATTGCAATAGAATATTCATTAGTTTTATGCTGATGTGCCAAAATGAGATTTATTCTCTTAACTTCATCTGTCCTTGGGTACATTTGGCAAATGGCACTAATTGAATTTCTGCTATCTGTCTCCCTGAGTAGGGTTATTTAAGCTATTTACTCTCTGGTTGGTTTGAAGAAGTATAAACCATTTACTTCTAAATGTCCTTCATTAGGCAATATAGAATATTATCATTTACTTGATAGCTATGAACTCCTTGGTTGTTTAACTGTCTCAATTTTCATATTCCACTAGTCCTGGCTTACTGGGTCATCTCATTTCCCCCTCAGAGACTTTTATCCTGAAATCTTTTCAGGGAGATAAAGGAAGACCATCTGTCTTCAGTAATTGCCTTCTGTAGATGATAGAGATCTGATCCGATCATTTGGGAGTATGGAGAGGTATTAGGAGGGGGTTGCCTGAGGCAATGGTAAACAGTCTAGGGTGTGATTTGCTGAGAAGCTGAACTGCCTCCACAGTGTATGGAATTATGAGCTAGAAGATTTAAAATAAAAGGAGAGCAGAGGTTGGCTCTCTGGCTTTCCTCCTCGAGTATGCCTGGATGATTGTGCTGCCGCTGCCTGCACTTCCTAAAGAATAGTATTTTGGATGAGAGAAGGAACTCTAGGTGCAGCATAGGGTCAGGCTGGCCTGGCAGAGGGTGGCAGGGTTATACTTTGGGTGTTCTAGAGGGGATGGGCTCTGAGGCAGAAGCCTGCCATTCTTTCAAAATTGTGTAGTTTTTGTATCTTAATGTTGTTTTAGTTTGTAAACTAATCCTATAGAAATAAAAGAATTAAAAACTAACATTGAAAATGGTAGGGGAACTTTGGAGTTAAAGATTTTAGCCTTAATTGATAAGCTTAAATGACTAATGCAGGTGGAAAGCCGTTATTCCAAAATTGTGTAAGTTTTGAATAAGACTCCTTTCCTTTATCACCAAATCTTTGCCTCCGGAATTTTGCCAAGAGGGTGGTAGCAGACAGCAGCACCCTACTTGTTGTTCTGGAACACCGACAAGGACTGTGTTCCCTGCCTCTGTAGGGTATGGAAGTCTCTCTCTCTGCTAATCTAAGGGAAGCAAGGGAATGGGACCCATGATTGGAACAGAAAGACTGTTAACTGATTTTCCCAAAGTAGAAATGAGCTGGAATCCCCAAAGCATCATCATCTTGATGTAGAATTGTATCCAGAAGCAAAGTTGGTAGACTGCTCCCTATTTCATTGACTCAGTTACGTAGTCCTGACAATAAATCGGTTCAGTTAAATCGTCGAGTCTTATTTCAGGAGTCAGTGATGCAGATGGGCTTCTGTGCCACTAAGGGGCACGTATGAGATCATGGCCACTTAATTTGGAGGTTTGGATTCACAGACAATAAAAACCCCAAGTCAAAGGTGAATAGTTAAGCAATTTATTAAGCAAGAGCAAAGAGAAAACAAAAATTAAGAGGATACATCACCAAATGGGAAAAACACCAACACCCAAACACAGACACCAGGGAATCCCAGAGGCAGATGTATTCGGGGTTCATCGGGGAACAGTACTGAGCGAAGCATCCTTCCCTTGGGTGAGATTCCAAAGTCTCACTTTGGGGGCTCTGCTTAAATATGTTTTAGACAAAAGTGGCTATGTGCCAAGGGCCTTTCATGACTCAGTTGACTAACCATTCCCTCTGGGGGCATAGCCAGTTCTTCCCCAGGGAAATGATCAGTGTTTACAGGTACTGAGTTAAAAATGGTGCTTAGTCTTCCATGGAGAAGGGCTAGTTCTCTCCAGGAGAGAGCATGCCTTATTTCATTCTTACAATAAAAGGTCACAGTTTGGGCATAAAGAGGGAAGACTCTTAATATTTCTTTAACCCGTCAGCTTCCAAAGTGAAACCTATATTGTGCAAACAAGCAATCGGGTATTTAATAAGGGGTATGCCTATGAACATAGAGGAGAAAAACAAAGGTTAATGATCAGAGCAAATTATAAACCAGTTTCTGAGTCTCTAAGTCTATCATTAGAGAAGAGTTTTAGATGTGTAGATCAAGTTCCTTTGTGGAAATCTGATAGATCCTCCTTATCTGTAGTTTAAATATCTCTAGTGATGTAAATCCTGCATGGTTTACACAGCATGAATCACTAAGATTGTTTAAGTGTGACCTGTTGTGGTGATTTTTCAAGGCTGTATCAAGTTTTTTGGCTGTAATTTGCAAGGGCAAAGCTCAGGGAAAAAATAGTTCTTAATAATTCCAAGTCGAAAGATGGAAGGAAAATGAAATATTAGTTTGGAGGGTTGTAGCCAAATTAAGAAAAATAAAAAAATTCAGAATGGAATCCAGTGTATGGGTGACAAATATAACTTCAAAGACAGTTAACTGAATTAGAGTCTAATACCCACAACTGTGCATAATAGGTTCTATAGAAACACATTTTTCTTTCCTCTAAAATCACCCCCATTTTTATCAAGAAGCCAAATTAAGACCAATTTATTTGCTACTTTAAATCCAGCTTCAATTTGGCATGATTATTTGCATAAACAAAAGAAGATTAGTAATTGATTATATAGGCTGTCTTAAATCTTTTTTGCTGGAATCTCATGAGGAATCTCCAGATTGAACTTTAGCCACTCAGGGCAAAGAAGCCAAAACACATAGTTACCATCAGACCTTGCTTTCAATACCTATAGTTTTGGGTGAATTCCTCAAGTTCTTGAGGTCCTCAAAAATGTCTTTGAGGTTCTTTCTTTGCCATCTCCAAGGAAAACAATTTTCATTCCTTATCTGAAGATACTGACAAGAACCATGTAAATAAGCAAGGTACCAGGCCATTTTTCCAAGGGGCCTTTATCTGCTTCCAAAGTGATTTTTAATTCCTTAAAGCTTTCTGGTGATATACAGAGTTTAGGCATGTCTTTCTTCAAATTACTTGCACACAGAGTTTGTTAATAAAAACACAATTGATAACTGGCTTTATGTATCCTATTATAAAAAAATATTCTTATTGGATTCATGTAAACAACTGTATTGCTATAAAAATAACAATACTCATTCACTAAGAGTTACCAAATTCTGGAGGCATTAGGTAGGGAGAAAAATATAATGCTTCAATATTGCTTATGAGGATGTAATTTATTAAATTGCTCTGAAAAAAACTAGTTTGCTTATTTGGAAAACAAAAAGTTTTAAAAGTCAGCAATATTTTGAAAAATTTCATAAGATTAATAATTATTCTTTCTTCATTTCAATGTAATTGATTTTTATTTATTCTGATTAGCCAATATTTCCATGGATCCAGTTATTCCTTAAGAGTTCTATAAATCTCCATCTCATTCAAAGATATGACCTGCCTAGAAATCTTTGTTGTCAAGTCAGCATCCTTTTTATGGGTCTTTTTGAAGATGTAACATATTTTCAAATTCATCAGAGTAAAACAATGTCTGTCTATAAATGACAAAATGTAAAATGACATTTGGTTACAGACTGAATTATAATGTAATTGGGAAAGACTGTTTTTCTGTAAGATATAACATTCCAAGATTAGAATTAGAATTATAAAAATATATCAGAACTTTGTAGAGTCTTGGATATTTTTATATAATCTTTAGAACATCCACTTCAAAAAATTTATATGTATCCAAATAAAATATTTATTGTTTATGTATTATTATTTTTTAATTTGACAAAGCTTCCCATTTACTACAACATATCCAATTGACCTTATTAGTTTAAATTTCTATTTAGTAAGGAGAAAGAACAAATCCTTGAGGTATTCCAGAGGCTCATTAGAATAACTTAAAGCCATTTCTGGCTTTTAAAAAAAATCTCTTAAATTTTTAATTTAGAAATGTTGTCAAACATACTTAACCAAAAGATCATGACATAATCATTTTATTTACCTGGGTAAAACAAGCACATTATATGGTAGTAACTCTAAAAGACATCAATAAAGCTTAAACCAGTTTGAACATCAAATATTTTGTACAGACCACAAGATCCTGATTTATCTATATAAGTATTTAATCCCTTTAGGCCAGTAAAATATTACATCCTAGTTATACCTTCCAGAGGCAGAGAACACAGTACATGACACACAGACAAACACATACCACATAAAGACCACACATAGCATTGGAAATGCTAACTTTTCTAAAGAAGGCACAAGAATTTTTTAATTTGCTCCTGACAACTTTTTTTTTTAAAGATTTTTTGTATTTAGCCCTGGCTGGTGTGGCTCAGTGGATTGAGCACTGGCCTGTGAACCAAAGGATCACAGGTTCAATTCCCATCAGGGCGCATGCCTGGGTTGCAGACCAGGTCCCCAGTTGGGGGCACATGGGAGGCAACCATACATTAATGTCTCTCTCCCTCTCTTTCTCCCTCCCTTCCCCTCTCTCTACAAATAGATAAATAAAATCTTTATTTTTATTTTTATTTATTTTTTTTTTTTTTAAGATTTTTATTTATTTATTTTTAGAGAGGGGAAGGGAGGGAGAAAGAGAGGGAGAGAAACATCAATGTGTGGTTGCCTCTCACATGGACCCCACTAGGGGCTTGGCCTGCAACCCAGGCATGTGCCCTGACTGGGAATCGAACCTGTGACCCTTTGGTTCGCAGCCCGCGCTCAATCCACTGAGCCACACCAGCCAGGGCTAAAATCTTTATTTTTAAAGATTTTATTTATTTATTTTGAGAAATCTTTTTTAAAGATATTAATTTTAGAGAAACCTATTTTAAAGATTTTTTTAAAATATATTTTATTGATTATGCTGTTACAGTTGCCCCATTTCTCCCCCATCATTCCCCTCCACCCTGCACACCTCCTCCCACATTCCCCCCTTTAGTTCATGTCCATGTGTCATAAGTTCTTTAGCTTCTACATTTCCCACACTATTCTTGCCCTCCTTCTGTCTATTTTCTACCCACCGTCTATGCTTATTTTCTGTGCCTGTTCGCCCTCTCTCCTCCTGCCACTCTCCTGTTGCTAACCATCCATGTGATCTCCATTTCTGTGTTTCTGTTCCTGTTCTAGCTGTTTGCTTAGTTTGCTTTTGTTTTAGTGTGGTTCTTAATATCTGTGATTTTGCTGTCTTTTTACTGTCATATTTTTTATCTTCTTTTTCTTAGGTAAGTCCCTTTAACATTTCATAGAATAAGGGCTTGGTAATGATGAACTCCTTGAACTTGACCTTATCTGAGAAGCACTTTATCTGCCCTTCCATTCTAAATGAAAGCTTCGCTGGATAGAGCAATCTTGGATGTAGGTCCTCGACTTTCATGACTTGGAATACTTCTTTCCAGCCCCTTCTTTCCTGGAAGGTCTCTTTTGAGAAATCAGCTGACAGTCTGATGGGAACTCCTTTGTAGGTGACTGTCCCCTTATCCCTTGCTGCTTCTAGAATTCTCTCCTTCATTTGAATCTTGGCTAATGGAATTAGAATGTGCCTTGGTGTGTTCCTCCTTGGGTCAACCTTCTTTGGGACTCTCTGAGCTTCCTGGACTTCCTGGAAGTCTATTTCCTTAACGAGAATGAGGAAGTTCTCCTTTATTATTTGTTCAAATAAGTTTTCCACTTTTTGCTCTTCCTCTTCCCCTTCTGGTACCCCTATAATTCGGACGTTGGAACATTTAAAGATGTTCTGGAGGTTCCTAAGCCTCTCCTCATTTTTTTGAATTCTTGTTTTTTCCTTGTTTTCTGTTTGGTTGTTTCTTCTTTCTGGTCCACTCCATTGATTTGAGTCCCAGTTTTCCTCCCATCACTATTGGTTCCCTGTGCATTTTCCTTCATTTCACTTAGTGTAGCTTTCATTTTTTCATCTGATTTGGGACCCAAATCAACCAATTCTGTGAGCATCCTGATCACCAGGGCTTTGAACTGTGCATCTGATAGGTTGGCTATCTCTTGGTTGCTTAGATGAATTGCCTCAGGGGCTTTGATTTGCTCTCCAGTTTGAGCCATTTTTGGTTTCCTTTTGTTTGTTTGTTTGGTCTGGTTGCAACTGTTACGTAGTGAGGGGCGGAGCCTTAGGTGTTCCCCAGGGCAGGGCAGCCCAATTGCTGGGTTATGACGCTTTATGTGGGGGTGGGGTCTGAGAGGGAACAATGGCACTTGCTCCACTCTCTCTTGGATTCCAGTCCCTTCAGCCACTTCCTCTTCGCCTGGATTATCTGTGTGCGAATGTGGGACCACCTGGTCAGCCAGCCGCCTTGCACAGCCTCACTGGGTCTGCACCAGCGCCTCCCCGTGCCCGGGGTCCACTAGCCACCACCTGTGTGCCTGGGGTCTGCTAGCCAATGCTGCCTGCGTGCCCGGTTCCTCCAACCTCCACTTTTTCCTGCTGCGACTCTGCCCCTCTTACCAGTCTAGATGAATAGTTGTTGGGCTTCTGTACAGTTCAATTTTCTATAAGTTCTGGTTGTTTTCTTATTTCTAAATCTTTCTTGTCCTTAATTTGGTTGTGCAAGGAGGCACAGTGTGTCCACCTATGCCTCTATCTTGGCTAGAAGTCCCTAAAAGATTTTATTTATTTATTTTGAGAAATCTTTTTTTAAAAAGATTTTATTTTTAGAGAAATCTTAAAGAAAATATTTTATTTATTTATTTTTAGAGAAAGGGGAAGAAAGGGAGAGAGACATCAATGTGTGTTTGCCTCCCATACACCCCCAACCAGAGACCTGGCCCACACTGCTGCCCTGACTGGGAATCAGACCTGCACCCCTTTGGTTTGCAGGCCCACACTCAATCCACTGAGCCACACCAGCCAGGGCTCCTCTTGACAACTTTTTAAGGAGACTGGAAAAGGGAAGACATGTTGAGACTCTCAATAAAAGCTTCAAGGGCTATAAGTAAGTGGTGAAAACAGAATCCCAGCTCTAATCTAAGAAGTTAAGCAACAGGAAATAGTCTGGGCAGGGCTGTTTTGGCTCTCTGGAAATATTATAGGAAATAAATGATCCTCAGCCAGGCTTCTTTGGCTCACTGAGAAAAGACACAGTGACAGAAGTAAGCCAAAGTGGAGCTAATATGGGTTCACTCAAAAGTCAGAGAGAAAATAGAAATTCAGTGACAGAAAATAAGGTGTGACATGATAAGAGGGGCATTGTCAAGATTAGTGTAATACTCCAGATAAAGGACTGGTAGGTAGAGTATGAATCTTGGGTCCATAACAGAGAAATTTCCTGTGGATGTGTTTAGCTTGTGTCCTGAGGGTGGTCTTACCAACCATCAGAGCAGTAGGTGCCCTGAAGATGTATTCACCCCACTTAGACATGGGACTCAATTCCATACTGGTGACAAGAAAGCAGAGAAATACAAAGAAAGTGCATTTGTCCTGTGGACATGTTTTCCCTGTGTCCTGATGTTGGCCTTAAGTCAGCTTCAACAAGGTTTTAAAAATCTAGAATTTTAGCATAATACACAAAATGTCCACATTTCAATAAAAAAATCTATCAACAGTGAATGAGTTCAGTGCATGCATGAGCAAGTGAATGAAAGAAGAGCGTGGGGCGAACCCTCCCACGATGCAAGGCAGCACCAGGAAACAGGGTCCAGAAGCTTAGTTACAAATTTGAATCTGCTGTCTCTAACCTCATTTTCAAGATTTTTATATTAGAGGTGGATCAAATGGACTGTTCTTTTGGGTTTTGAAAGAATACCTCAAGTTGGAATGAAAAGCAAGAGATACTACTCACTTTAGAGAGGAAAAGGGTTATACATTATTACTGTGGGTGCTGTCAAATTTCTGTAGCCATGACATAAGACTCTAAGAGGAAATCCAAGATGGTGGTGAAGTAGGTAGAAAGTACACTCACCACATCCCAGAACCAAACTAGAATTACAAGTAAATTATAGAACAATTAACCTTAATGGCCAACTGAAGACTAGCTGAACAGAAGTCTTATAGCCAAGGATTTACAGAGGAAGCTGTATCAGGACTGGTGGTGTCACCGAATGAAGGCCTGGCTGCCTGCTGCAATGAAAGCCAGACATTTGAGACAAGTCCCAAAGCCCATTTTACCATCTCAGGTCAATTTGGGAGGTGGAAACTACCCAAGGGGAATATGGACACTCAGGTACTGGTGAGAGAGAAAAGCATGAGAAAGGGGAGGGTCTATGGACATGCAGTGTCCTTGCTTGTCCGCAGATGGATTTTCATAGTCAGTGTTCTTGAGCTGGCCATCTGTTTTTTTGTCAGTTGAATTTCTGAGCTGGGACCTTAAAATCAGGCTACTCCTTAGGTTCACACAGGAACTGTAACTGCTGAAGTGTAAAGTATAGTTAGAAAAGAAACCTTTAACACGCAACCTCTAGTTTTGAGAGAAAAATCAGGTTAGAGTAACAAGTTAGGTTTAATATTTACTAAGATTAATATGGGTAGCTTTATATAAGTATAGTGTATTCATTCCTCCTTACAGTAGAAAAGGTGGAAATGAGAAAAAAGCTGTCTCCACTCCCACAGGTGACAGTTGAGATTTCAGAGGTATACTAAGCTATAAAGTTTCCCCATAAGAAGTATGGTGTCTCATGCACATGCTTGGCTCCAAAGCCCAGAACACAAGAGCTGGGAAGAGGCATCCATGTTACATCTGGCTGTGAAAAGCAGCAGGTATTTTGTTTGCCAGGGAGAGACAGGATTCCACTAGAGACACAGGAGCCCTCTTAAAAGACTAGTGTAAAAATCTTGTTTGGAGCTACTCACTCTGGGTTCTGGCAGAAGGAGGGCAGAATGGACTAGAGTTGTGTGAGGAAAGATGGGTTTGTAGCTCTGGGGTAAGAGCTGAAGGGATACCACCAGAAGCTTTGTGATGGGTCCTTCTCCCACACTGCAGACACCATCTTTCTTGGGTGGAGTGCTCTCTTCCTTATGGTATCAGCCTGGGGGAATGCAATAGCCCCACCTCTGGACCCCTTATTGCTTCACCCTCCTAAGCTCAAGCCCTGTTAAGAAGTCAGCTGCCCAGGCTGGAGTGTAGAGGTGTGGCTTTGGAGTTGGGGGCATTCCTCCCACTCTACCATTACCTACACCTACCCCTCATTGGAGATCTGCTAGCCCCAACCTCTGGGCTGCTAGCAACCCCACCATCCTGAGTCCTGGTAGTTGACATTGACGTGCACTAGAGTTCCTCCAAAGAGGCCCCAGAACAGACATACCCAGTGGCTACCTTCACACAACATCAGAGTAGGATCCAATTAGCCTCAGAAGTAGCATATTGAAGGAGAAGATCTCATATAGAGATCTCAATAGGCACCAGATCCTTCTAGGACAAAAATCTGCTTCATGTGGTGAGCACCTGCACAGCAGCTCATTCACTGTGGTCAAAGTCCATCTACAGAGTCAGCCAGCCCAAAATTTGGCCTCACCAACAATTGACCCAATAGCATTCAAGACAATTACAACAGGAAGACTCACATAACCCACAAAATAGGTATTCCTGAAATACCCTGCTCAAGTGATCGAGGAAACCATACCATTGGGTCTCACAGGACACCTACTACGTATGGCTTTCCTACCAAGACTGGAAGATAAAGCTGATCTACCTAATACATAGATACAAACACAAAGGGACAGCCAAAATGGGGAGACAAAGAAACACGCCCCTAATGAAAGAATATGAGAAATCTCCAGGAAAATAAAAACAACAGCTAAATGAAATGGAGGCAAGTATATTAGCAGATATAGAGTTAAAAAAAAAAATGGTTATAAAGATAATCAAGGAAATTAGTGAAAACTTCAGGAACTTAGTGAGAACTTCAGCAGCATAAAAAGGAACATAGAAACTATGAAAAAAACAGAGATGAAGAGTACAATATCTGAAATGAAGAATAGTCTAGAAGAAATAAACAGTAGGTTAGAGGAAGCAGAGAACTGAATCAGTAATTTGAAAGACAAGGTGTCAGAAAACTCTCACTCAAAGTAGCAAAAAGAAAAATCAACTTTAAAAATGAGGATAGTTTAAGGAATATTTGAGACAACATGAAGTGCAACAACATTTGCATTATCAGGATACCTGGTGAAGAAAAGAGACAAAAGTCCAGGAAACAGAGTCCCTAACAAGAAGAATTCAAAGAGGTCCACACCAAGACACATTATAATTAAAGCAGCAAAGGTTAAAGACAAAGAGAGAATCTTAAAAACAGTCAGAGAAATACAGTTAGTTACATACACAGGAAGCTCCCATAGGACTGTCAGCTGACTTCTTAATAGAAACATTTCAGGCCAGAGGTATTGGCATGAAATATTGAAAGTGATAAAAGGCAAGGACCTCCAACCAAGACTATTTTACCCAGCAAGGCTATCATTTAAAATGGAAAAAGAAATGAAGAGCTTCCCAAACAGACCTAAAGGAGCTCATTATTTCCAAATCAGTATTGCAAGTAAAGGTTTAAAGGGCTTCTTTAAAAAGAAGGAAAAAAATAAAAACAGGGGAAATGGTTATAAAAAATAAAATGGCAAAATAAAACTTAAAGTATTGATATTTATGTCAGTAAGTTTACAATAAATGTCAATACTCACTTTAATGTAAATGGCTTCAATGTTTTCATCAAAAAAACATAGGGAAACTGAATGGATAAAAAAGAAGACCTATATACAGGGGAAGGGAAAATGTAGGTTTACAGTGTGAGTGAATGAAACAGATTTATTCTTGTATTATTATTTATTAATTATTGTATTATTTTCCATACCCCAAACTGTAAACCTACTTTTTCCCATTCCTATATATGTTGCCTACAATAGACCCATCTCAGAAAAAAAACACAAACACTTTAAGAGTAAAGTGATGAAAAGATATTTTAAGCAAGTGAAAATTTTAAAAAGCTGGGGTAGCAATACATATCAGACAAAATAAACTTTAAACTGAAGGCTATCATAAGAGGCAAAGAAGGACACTACATAATGATAAAGGGAGCAATCCAACAAGAGGATATAACTCTTGGAAACACATTTATGCATCAAACATAATAGGCCCACCTAAATATATAAAGCAAATCTTAATGAACATAAAGGGAGAGATCTACAGCAACACAGTCATTGTCAGAGATTTAACACCCCATGACATAAATGCATAAATCTTCCAGAGGAAAAAAAAAAACAAGCAGGCTTAAATTTCACAATAGACAAGATTTAACTGATATATTCAGAGCATTTCACCCCAAAGCAGTAGAATATACATTCTTTTCAAGGACACAGGAAACATTTTCTAGGCTAAACGATATGTTAGTATACAAAACAAGTCCTAACACATTTAAAAAGACTGAAATCATATTAAGCATCTTATCTTATCGCAATGTAATAGAAAGCAATCCCAAGGGAAAAAAACTGAAAATCACACAAAGACATGGAAGCTAAATAACATGGGTTTAAAAGGAGATCAAGAAAGAAATTAAAAGGTACCTTGAAATAAATGAAAAGGAGAATAAAACAATCCTAAAATCTATGAGACACAGAGAAAGGAGTCCTAAGAGGGAAATTCATAGCATTACTTCAAGAAGAAAGAGAAGATCTCAAAAACAAAATCTAACTTTACAGTTAAAGATACCACAAAGAGAACAAACAAAACCCAAAATGAGTAGAAGAAAGGAAATTATAATGATAAAAAAGAGATGAAATAAGTCTAAAAAACTTGAAAAATCAATGAAACCAAGAGCTGGTTCTTTGAAAAGATAAACAAGATTTGGAAACCTTTAACAGACTCTCCAAGAAAAAAATAGAGAAGATCCAAATAAATAAAATCAGAAATAAAAGAAGATCAGTAACAACTAACACTACAACAATACAAAAGATTTTAAGAAAATATTATGAACAAATACATGCCAACAAATTGGACAAAATGGATAAATTTCTAAAAATGTACAATCTTCCAAAACTGAATCAGGAAGAATCATAACACCTCAATAGACCAATTATAACTAATGAAATTGAAGCAGTAATTAAAAAACTTTCAGCAAACAAAAGTCTTGGACCAGATGGTTTCACAGTTTAATTTTACCAAACATTCAAAAAAGAACACCCATCTGTTTCAAACTATTCAAAAAATTCAAGAGAAGGGAAGAATCTCAGGCTCATTTGATGAGGCCAGCATTATCCTAATTTCAAAACCAGATAAAGGCACTACAAAGAAAGAAAATTATAGGCCAATATCCCTGATAAATATAGATGCTAAAATCTTCAACAAAATATTAGCAAACTGTATCCAGCAATAAATTTCAAAGATCAGGCACACTCCCCCTCCTGGGAGCATACCCATGCCTTTTTCTTCCACTTCTTTTCTCTCAGGGGTGCATCTCCTAAACTCTAAAGGACCTCATAAGACTTGAAACCAGGGGAGCAAAGGACAGTGGCAGCTTGTCTTGCACCGCTAAACCCCTGAACCAGTCTCCAAGTCCCTCTTTTCTCTGACTTCTGAGTGAGCCAGATCAGCCCTGCCTAGTCTCTCTTTTGTTGCCTTTTCAGTCCTAAGCCCTCCCATGTTTCACTGTCCCAGGCTTTAATAAACCTACTCTTAAAACCAACTAAGCTCCTGTTGTAAAATCTTTCCTGCATGAAGTCAACCCAAACACTACAGGCTGGCCTGAGTCAGGCCTGCCCCAGGCCCGGTTCCATTTTGGTTACATTCTCTGGATACTTAGATGGGACCTTGTTTCTGGATGCAAACACCGCCAGTCATATACAGTGCTATGACTCAGATCACCATATCATCCTTCTCAGTAGGTGACCTTTACTTGTTTTAGCTAAAGGTTTCTCCTTACACTTTCACTACCTCTTTATTATCATTCTTCTTCACATGTTTTGAACTATCATCCTACGGGCTAAGGCTCTTTGAGCCCTTGCCCTAAGAGCTGCCCATGGACCTGCTGTCAGTTGTTTCACCCATCTCCTGTGGGTTTTCCCCCTTGAATTATCTTACAAGGTTGTAGTTCAGCAGGATTCAAAGGAGACTTACCCAGAACCTCTTTGCAAAACCGGACCTGCGCTTGGTACTAGCAGGGGTCCACAGCACCCCACTGGCTCCTCACTTTGCATCAAGTGAGCTTAGGTGAGTTGCTATTTTTTGGAATTCCACTTCTTTGTTTAAGGGAAGAGGCCACCTTTCATCATTTTGTTGTTGTTGTTGTTGTTGTTGTTGTTTTAATCCTCTAGCTGGAGCTAAATGTTAAATGTTGAGAGAACCTAGGGTACAGATAATAGGATTACAATACCTAAGGACAAAATAATGGGTGGTGTTTTTTTTTAACTTTGGCTTCTCAATGGAAACTGCTTTCTATGGGTCTGAACAAAACCTTTTGCTGGATAAATGAGTGCCTGATTTCATTTGGTTCCAAAGATAAGGAGTACTGCTTCCTTCCAGCTCAAATCATGGGTATTCTTATAACAGTGGTCATGCCAAATCTCTGGAGAAAGAAGTGGGCAAGGAGAAAACTCCCAAGGTGGAACTGAAGATTAAAAGTCGCTTGCAGTCCCTGTGAGGGGAAGGGCCACCAGAGGAGGACGACTGCCCGAGGCAGTTGGGCAGCTCAGGACTTGGCAGAATGTAGCTTACACAGAGCATGTGTGATGGGAGACTTTGGTCCTTTATGGAACACAGGGGCCAGAAGATGGGTAAAGGCAAACATGGCTGACATTGGCCCTCATTGGCTGGAAAGCTGAACACTCCCATCGGCTTCCAGGGTGTGTGGGATTCTGGGAGAGGACTTTTAAATGGAGCATACCAGGAAGCCCAAGGTCAGTCAGTCAGTTCTTTCCCCTCCCCTGGCTAGCCTGGTTGGCTGCAGGGAGCTGGAGTTCCTGAGACTGGCATGTTCCCTGGAGACTATGTGGATGGACTCCAAGCCACTGCACCCCTCCCACACAGAAAGCAGCAGTGCTAGCTGAACTACAACCAGGAGCCTATCAAGCCACCTGGATAATCCTACTGCAGTTATCTGCATTTCATAAAGGACGGAATTTTTAGGAGTAGGAAAGGGGACTTCTCGGTACATTCATTCTTGAACTGGCAGAGGGTGGCAGGGCTGTTTGCCTTTTGGTATTTTAAAGGGAGCAGGGCCTCGAGGCAGAAACCTACCACCATTCCAAAACTATATAACCTTTAAATAAACAACCCCTTTCCTTTTCACCAAACTCCTGTCTTTAGAGTTGTGTCTCTAGGTGGTGAGCAATAAAACCTCACTGACTGTTCTGGAACAGCACAAGGCTGTGTGGTAACATTCTTAGATATCTAAGAATATCTGTGGAAGTGTCAGAGTGTACCTCACAATGTACAGCAACCTCATAGGCAATTTTAACTCAACTGTAATTAATTGACTCATCTGGGGACACACATAAAGGTAAATTACCTAGCACTCTGACTCCTCATGGTTCTATTAGACAGCCAGTGGGAGAAATTGAGATATATAAAATGGTTCAAGATGACTGGGGAGCTGAAAGCCCCTTGGAGCTCAACCCATAAGCAGCACACTTCAACCCACTACACAATATCCCTAAAAATTTGTTCAGACTCTACAGATCTTAAAATAAAACTAAAATCAACATGGGAAATTGTGCTTACAAGGTTGGAACTCCCATCTCCAATTAATACTCCTGCAGATATAGAATTAATACGAAGATTTTACTTGCAAGTACTTAAGATATAAAAAGACTTAATTAGAAGTGATATCCACTAAAAATGGCCAAAATGTAGCTCTTTAATTCCTACGTCAATTTTTTTCATGCATAATTTAAAAAGCCAGCTCTAAAAGGAAACTAAATGAATGGGAATCTTACCTTGTTTGGAAATTAGAGGCTCTAGAAGGAGCACAGGTAAAATACACTCAATAAAATTTAGAAAGACCAGTCTCAGGCAAAGGTGAACCAGCAACTGTATACATTTCTTGGACTAGAGTAGAATTAAGGAATTTACCTGAAGATTTCCCTGACATTCTCCAGGACCATGAAGGGTTTGCAAAGGAATTTAATTTAACTGTTAGAGAATACTGTCCTGGCTATATTGACATGGTTTCTGGGAACAAAACAACAGGATTACTAAATAAAGTCTGCTGTGAAACTTCTGTAAAAGAATCTATCTTCATTGTAGAAAGCCAAGTCACCATAAATAGAGTGATAGAAAACTGAACTGGTACTTAGAGAAAAGAAACAAAAGAAAGCATAGGGTTGCTTTGAGGGCTTTTCCCCTTCTCTTCACTAATAATTTGGGATTATTATAAAAGAGAAAGCCATTAAGGCCCCCGTAGATACTCAGGCTACTTTATCTGTTCTTAACCACATTCAACTGAATTGCGTCCACTCTTGTAGTAAAGCTTCCGCACAAATGGCAAGGATATCTAATCAATATCTCTTTTAATATTAGAACCTATTCCCTTTCGACTAGGGAATTTTATGGAACAATATATTTTTGCTAATCAATTATGTTCCAATTCACCTGATAGGGTAAGATTTTGTTTAAATCACTGGTGCCACATAGCCTTTTTCCAGAAAGATGAAATGTACTTAGAACTAAATAAACCAGATACTGAATCAAATGGTAAAATAATTATGTTAAAGACCCTCCTAAAAGAAAACTTAGTTTGAGACTGATCGAATGTGGGTTGACCATCTTTTCTTCATTGTTAACTCCCAAAGAGCCTCAGGGATAGCTTAACAGGATATCAGCCCTACTCAGAACTGTCCAAAAAGCCCAGAGACTTGCAGGGATGTCTCTGACTCTTGGCTTCTTATATACATGTGTCCCCATAGACAGGGAGCCAATCCAAAGTGCCTCTAGCAACCCATTTTGGGGCACATACAAATTGGGAGAAATTTGATCCTGAGTCCTCTAAGAAAAAGGCTAATCATTTTTTGTAACATAGCCTAGCCTCAAAGTAAAGTGGGCAATGGAGAAGTTTGGCTAGTCAATGGAACCATTGATTTTAATACTATCTGGCAGCTAGACCTGCTTTGCCATTCCTAAAGAAATAGGACAGAAATTCCATATATCCAAGATTTCATGGCTCTCAGAGATGACCTTAAGCTATGAGCTGCCTGTAAACTACAAAAATGTAACAAGAAAGAAAAATAATTTCACCCTGGCTGGTGTGGCTCAGTATAGGCCTGAAAACTGAAAGGTCACTGGTTTGAATCCCAATCAGGGCACATTCCTGGGTTGCAGGTCAGGTCCCCAGTTGGGGGCATGTGAGAGGTAACCAACGGACGATTCTCTCACACATCAGTGTTTCTCTCCCTCCCTTTCACCCTCCCTTCCCCTTCCTCTAGAAATGAATAAATAAAATCTTTAAAAAATTATTTCAAAATTGGGTGAATGGATTTGTCAGTTCTTTCCCAATAATGATGTGCCAATCCAACTGTTGAGATACTAAAAATTACTATCTTTGTTTTGCAAATGAAGATTTTTTCTTTTGTTGTATTTTTCATTAACATTTATCCCTCCTATACCCTCATCCACCACCACCCATTGTCTTTACCCACAATCACCACATTGCTGTCCTTGTCCGTAAGTTCATTCTTTTTTTTTTTCTTTTTTGCTTGATACCTGCACCACCCCAATCCTCCCAGAGCTGTCATCCTTCATTCTATCTGTGAGGCTCTCTCTATTTTGCTTGTTACTTCAGTTTGTTCAATAGATTCCACATATGAGTGAAATCATATGGTAATTCTCTTTCTCTGACTAGCTTATTTCACTTAGCATAATGTTATCCAGGTCCATCTATGCTGTTGCATAGTGTAAAATTATCTTCCCTTTTTATGGCAGGGTAGTATTCCATTGTGTAAATGCACCATAGCTGATTTTTCCACTCATCGACTGATAAACACTTGGGCTGTTTCCAAATCTTGGCTATTGTAAATAATGCTGCAATGAACATAGGGGTGCATATATTCTTTTAAATTAGTGTTTTTTGTTTCATTAGATAAATTCCCAGAAGTGGGATTGCTGGGTCATAAAGAAGTCTCATTTTTAATTTTTTGAGGAAACTTCATACTGCTTTTCATGGGGGCTGAACCAGTTTGCTGCATTCCCACCAACAGTGCACTACGGTTCCCCTTTCTCCACATTCTTGCCAACACTTGTTTGTTGATTTATTTATGATGGCCATTCTGACTGGTGTGAGGTGATATCTCATGTGGTTTTAATTTGCATTTCTCTGATGATTAATGATGTTGAGCATCTTTTCAATATGTCTTTTGGCTATCTGTATGTCCTCTGTGAAGAACTATCTATTCAGGTCTTTTGCCCATTTTTAACTGAATTGGGTTTTGGGGGGGGTGTTGAGTTTTATACGTTCTTTATAAATTTTGGATATTAACTCCTTACCAGATGTATTGGCAAATATGTTCTCCAATTCAGTAGGTTGTCTTTTCATTATGTTGATGGTTTCCTTTGCTGTGGAAAACTTTTTAATTTTATGTAGTTTTATTTGTTTCTCTTTTTGTTTCCCTTTCCTGAAAAGATATATCATAAAAAAATGTTGCTACAAGAAATGTCTGAGATTTACTCAGACATTCCATGCAGCAACATCTTCACTGATATGGCCCCTAAAGCAAGTGACATAAAGGAAAGAATAAACAAATGGGACCTCATCAAATTAAAAAGGTTCTGCATGGCTAAAGAAAACAGCATTAAAATGAAGAGAACCAACTGTATGGGAAAACATATTTGCCAAGGATACCTCAGACAAGGGCTTGATCTCCAAAATACATAAAGAACTCATATGACTCCACTCTAGGAAGACAAAAAACCCAATTACAAAATGGGCAAAAGACTTGAACAGACACTTCTCCAAGGAGGACATACAGAGGGTCCAGAGACACATGAAAAGATGCTCAGCATCACTAGCCATCAGAGAGATGCAAATTAAAACCACAATGAGATACCACTTCACACAAGTCAGAATGGCCATCATAAACAAGCCAACAAACAAGTGTTGGAAAGGATGCAAAGAAAAGGGAACCCTAGTGCACTGTTGGTGAGAATGCAGACTGGTCCAGCCACTGTGGAAAACAGTATGGAATTTCCTCAGAAAACTAAAAATGGAACTGCCTTTTGACCCAGCAAGTCCGCTGCTGAGATTATACCCTAAGAACCTGAAACACCAATCCAAAAGAACTTATGCACCTCAATGTTCATAGCCGCACAATTTACAGAAGCCAAGTGCTGGAAGCAACCTAAGTACCCATCAGCAAATGAGTGGATCAAAAAACCATGGTACGTTTACACAAGGGAATTCTATGCAGCAGAGAGAAAGAAGGAGCTTATACCCTTTGCAACAGCATGGATGGAACTGGAGAGCATTAGGCTAAGTGAAATAAGCCAGGTGGTGAGGGACAAATACCATATGATCTCACCTTTAACTGGAACATAATCAACAAGAGAAAAAAGCAAACAAAATATAACCAGAGTCATTGAAATTAAGAACAACCTAACAATAGCCAAAGGGGAGGGGGGAGGGGACAGTGGGAAGAAGGGTTTTCAAGAACTACTATAAAGGACACATGGACAAAACCTAGGGGGAGGGTGGAAGCAAGGGATGGGGGAGGGTGGAAGCAAGGGAAGGAGGTGGGTTTGGAGGGGGTAGGGGAAGGGGTGGTGAGAAAATATGGACAACTGTAATTTAACAGCAATAAAATAACTTAAATTAAAAAATTAAAAAAAGAAATGTCTGAGATTTTGCTGCCTATGCTTTCTTCTAGGATTTTGGTGGTTTCCAGTTTAACATTTAAGTCTTCATTGCATTTTGAGTTTATTCTTGTGTGTGGCTTAAGAAGGTGCTCTAGTTTAATATTTTTTGCATGTATCTATCCACTTTTCTCACCATCTATTGAATAATCTTTATCCCATTGTATATCTTTGCCTCCTTTGTCAAATATTAACTATAAAGGTGTGGTTTTATTTCTGGAATATCCATTTTGTTCCATTGATCTATATGTCTATTTTTATGCCATAATCATGCTGTTTTGATTGCTATGGTCTTATACTATAGTTTTAATATTAGTTAATGTGATTCCTTTAACTTTGTGCTTCTTTTTCAAGATTGCTGTTGATATTCATGGCTTTTGTTGTTCAATATAAATTTTTGTTTAGTTAGGAATATTTGTTTTAGTTCTGTGAAATACACCATTGGTCTCTTGATAGTAATTGCATTGATTTGGGGGTTATTATGGACATTTTAATAATATTAACTCTTTCTTGATGTGTCAATGAACATGGTATATACTTTCACTTATTTGTGTCTTTTTCATTCTTTTTTCAGTGTCTTATAATTTTATGAGTTAAAGTCTTACATTCTTAAATTTATTCCTGGGTTTTTTTTTTTTTTTGAAGCAATTGGGAATGGGATTTTCTTAATTTCTCTGATAGTTATTTCTGTCATAAAAATGCAGCTGATTTCTGAATATTAATTTTGTATCCTGCTACTTTACTGAATTCATTTATCAGTTCTAATAGTTTCTTGGTAGAATCTTTAGGGTTCTCTATGTACAGTATCACACCATCTGCAAATAAAGAAAGTTTTACTCGTTCCTTTCCAATTTGGATGCCTTTTATTTTTTCTTTTTGTCTGATTGCTATGGCTATGACTTCCCATACCATGTTGGGTAAGAGGTGAAAGCAGACATCTGTCTTATTCCTGATCTTCCAAGGAATTCTTGTCATTTTTCCCCATTGAATATAATGGTGGTTGTGGGTTTGTTGTATATGGACTTTATTATGTCATATATGTTCCTTCTATTCCCACTTTGCTGAGAATTTTTATTATAAATGAACGATAGATTTTATCAAATGCTTTTTTCCCATCTATTGGTGAGAACGTGTGTTTTTATCCTTCATTTTGTTTATGTTGTGAATCACATTTCTTGATTTGCGAATGTCGTACCAACCTTCTATTCCCAGAATAAATTCCACTTGTTCATGGTATATGATTGGAGACAAAGCCACTATTTTTTTCTTTAACTCTTAAAGGTGCCAAAGCACAGGTTTTTTTTAAATATTTTATTTATTTATTTTTATTATTTCTTTATCTTTAGAGGGGAAGGGAAGGAGAGAGGGAGAGAAACATCAATGTGCGGTTGCCTCTTGTATGTCCCCTGCCGGGAACTGGCCTGACAACCCAGGCATGTGCCCTGACTGGGAATCGAACCGCGATCTAAAGCACAGGTTTTTGTGTTCCTAACCATTTACCTTGTTGCCAGCAAAGGGAAAGTGGTGTGACTGCAGTGACATGAGGAGAGTCTAGAGTGGGAGGCACTGGGGGAAGATGTGCGCTTTCGGTGCTGGAATATGCCTGGATTGTGCAGCAGCCATCTTTCTTGAGAAGAGCAAGCCCCTCCCAGGGGGAAAGCAATTACCTTACCCTGTGGGGTATCACTCCCCCACTCTCCCTCTCAAATCCCGCTTGCTCTGCCCTGCAACTTTTTTTCCCCTTTTATTTGTTTTGTTCAGTTTTTGTTTTGTTTTGTATGGGTTTTTCTTTTGTTATTCTTTCTTTTCTCCTACCCTGCTGAGACAGCAACACATGCAAACTCAGGTGGTGTAAGACTCTGACTGTGGATGCAGCCATACAATACACTCTCCTGGGAAACAAGCTGGTGCTTTTTCCACAAGGGACAGCCAGAGAAATACCCTTCTGGTTTGCAGCAGACACAAAACCTGGACTGTGAGGCAGCTGCTCACTAACCTACTAGCGGCCACACTCTGCTGAGTACAGGGAAATACTCCCAAACATACTGACTAGTAGTGCCAAGGGAGGGGAACACACCCACTATCTTCCCTAAAGTCTGAAAGGCACCTGCCATGGTAGATCCAGGAGTCCTATTCCCATGATGCCACCAGAAGCCCTCTCAGAAACAGTTGGGACTATAACTTGTCTAAGGCTGATAGCAGACTGGCAGGCAGAGAGAGAGACAAATCCAATGGTGACTTAGGTTCTTTGCTGACACAACCCTGGAACTAGTGCTGACAAAATCCAGGTTTACTAAGCAGCTTGGTCCATCCCAGGTGCAGCCAAGCTCAAAGACATCATCCACAAATTGTGGATTGCTTGTAGCTTTGAATAGGCTGCTCAGAACAGACAGGTCCTGTCACTGGCTTACACCAGCCTCAGACACATCAGAGCTGTTTCCAAAAGAACCCCAGCAGGCAAGCACTAAACTGCTGAGAGGAATGTCACTTTGTTCTTATAATTATTTTCATTAGTTATTCTTTTTCATAGCCATATTATTATTTATTTCTTTATTCTTCTATTTTAGGTGCTCCATGTTTTTCTTTCATATCTTTATTTTACTCATGTTTTATTACCCTATTGTTCACATCTACATTCCTTTTATTTTTATTCTTTCTCTTTCTTCATCCCTTTTTTTCATTTCCCTCTTTCAATTTATTAGCCATATTAGCTCTCATCCATTTTCTCCTCTCACAATCACTTTTCTTTCCTTTGGTCTTCTCTTATTCATTTTTTTTCTCCCCTTTCTCCATTCCATTTCTCTTCATACTTTTATTGTTCTTTGTTCTTTTGTCATTGATAGCACTGTCATAGTTGTGGATGTTTTGTTTGTTTGGACTTTGCTTGTTGCATTGTTTTGCTTTGTTCTATTAGCACCTGCACAACAGTGTACAAAACGTGGTAGGGTAATTGCCTCACAGCCAGCCAGCCAATGATACAACCAATGAACAAGCCAACAACAATAAGGGCCCAAATATAAGAGAGTCCACATAACCCACACAAAGAGAATTCCTGAAGAATCCAAATCAGGAGATCAAGAAGACTGCACCACTAGGTATCACAGGACTTTTACCACATAAGCACACCCTATAAAACAGAAAGTCAAACCTCATCTATCTAGGACATAGAAACAACCAAAAGAGAAACACCTAAAATATGGAGATAAAGCAATACCTAAGGAAAATAGAAAATTTTCAGATAAACAACCTAACCCTACACCTAAAAGAACTAGAAAAACAACAACAAACAAAGCCAGGAGCAAATAAAAGAAAAGAATTAATCAAAATCAGAGCAGAAATTAATAACATAGAGACTAAAAGAACAATCCAAAGGATCAATAAATCCAGGAGCTGGTTCTTTGAAAAGAAAAACAAAATTGACAAACCTTAAACCAGATTCATCAAATTAAAAAAAAGAGAGAAAGAACCAAAATAAATAAAATCATAAATGACAGGGGAGAAGTAACAATTGATATCACAGAAATAAAAAGATTGTAAAAAATTACTATGAACAACTATATGCCAAGAAACTGGATAACCTAGGTGAAATGGATAAATTACTAGAAACATACAATCTTCCGAAATTGAATCAGGAAGAAGCAGAAAACCTGAATAGACCAGTAACAAATAGTGATATTAAAGCAGTTATCAACAAACTCCTGGCACACAAAAGCCCTGGACCATATAGTTTCACAGGTGAATTTTACCAATAATTCAAAGAAGAACTAACACCTATCATTCTCAAACTATTCAAAAATTTTTTAAGGAAAGGAAAGATTCCAAATTTTTTCATGAAACCAGTATATCCTAATTACAAAACCAGACAAAGACACAACAAAGAAAGAAAATTACAAGCCAGTATCTCTGAAGAATATAGAAGCTGAAATCCTCAACAAAATATTAGGAAACCAAATCCAGCGATATATCAAAAAGGTGATACACCTAGATCAAGTGGAATTTATTTCATTCCTTTATTTGCAAGGATGGTACAACATCCACAAATCAATAAAAGTGGTATATCACATAAACAAAGTGAAGCACAAAAATAGTATGATCATATCAATAGATGCGCAAAAGCATTGATAAAATCCCCAACCCATTTATGATAAAAAAGAACCATGCAGCAAAGTGGGAATAGAGGAGTGATACCTCAACATAATAAAGGCCATACATTAAAAACTTACTGCCAACATCATACTCAATGGTCCAAAAAGACAAACTAAGAAAATAATCCCATTTACTAGTGTAACAAAGAAAATAAGATAATTAGGAATAAATTTAACCAAGGAGGTAAAATACCTGTACTTGGAAAACGTTAGGCCATTGAAAAAAGAAATTGAAAAGATACAAATAAGTGGAAACAGATACCATGTTCATGGAATAGAAGAATCAATATAATTAAAATGTCCATACTACCCAAAGTAATCTATAGATTCAACTCAATATCTATCAAGATACCAATGGCATATTTCAAAGAACTACAAAAATTTTCCAAAATTAACATGGAACCAAAAAAGACCCTGAATAGCCTCAGCAATCTTGAGAGAGAAGAACGAAGTAGGAGGGATCAAAATACCTGACATAAAACTATATTACAAGGCCACTGTAATCAAAACAGTCTGGTACTGGCATAAGAACAGACACATAGATCAACGGAACAGAATAGAGAGCACAGAAATAAACCTGTGTCTCTATGGTCAATTAATATTTGACAAGGGGGCAGAAGCATACAATGCAAAAAAGACAGTCTCTTTACTAAATGGTGTTGGGAATACTGGACTGGTACATGCAAGAGAGAGAGAGAGAGAGAGAGAGAGCGAGCACGCGCAACTAGACCACCATCTTACACCATTCTCCAAAATGAACTCAAAATGGATAAGAGACTTAAATATAAGTCTTGGTACCATAAAAATCTTAGAGGAAAATAAAGGCACTAAAATTTCACATATCTGGTGTAGCAATATTTTTGCAATATATCTTCTAGGGCAAAGGAAAATAAATGAATAGGACTACATCAAATTTAAAAGCTCTGCACTGCTAAAGAAACCATCACCAAAGTGAAAAGGGAACAAACCTCATGGGAGAATATATTCCCAATGATACATTTGACAAGGGATTATCTCCAAAATATATAAAGGCTTTAGAGGGGGCTTCTAGCAAAGATGGCTGTGTAGGTAGATACACTTTCCCTCCTCACACAACCAGAGGAAGGACAACAAAAAAATTAAAAACAAAAAAATAACCTGAACTTCCAGAAAATTGAACTATATGGAGGTCCAACGACCAAGAAGTTAAAGAAGAAACATTCATCCTGACCAGTAGGAGGGGTAGAGACAGGCAGCTGGGGTGGAGAGGTCTCACAGCAAGGTGGCAGCTGGATGACTGGGGTGGGCAAGGCAGCGGCTGGCAGAGTGAGCAGTCCCACATTTGCGTGCAGATAAACCAGGAAGAACAACCGGGGAGTGAGACCTCACAACACAGGATTCCAGTACGGGGAAGTAAAGCGTCAAACCTCTGACTGAAAAAAACCTGTGGGGTTGAGGCAGCAGGAGAATCTCCCAGCCTCACAGGAGAGTTCATTGGAGAGACCCACAGGGTCCTAGAACATACACAAAATGACCCACCAAGGAATCAGCACCAGAAAGGCCCAATTTACTTGTGGGTGGCAAGGGAAGTGACCAAGAGCTGAGGGAGTGGCATTGTTCCCTCTCAGACCCCTCCCTCACAAATAGCACCACAATGCAGCAACATGGGTTGCCCTGCTCTGGTGAATACCCAAGGCTCTGCCCCTTACTAAGTAATAGGCACACTGAGACAAAGAAATATGGCCCAAATGAAAGAACAGATCTAAGCTCCAGAAAAAATACAACTGAGCAACAAAGAGGTAGCCAGCCTATCAGATGCAGAGTTCAAAACACTGGTAATCACGATTCTTACAGAAATGGTTGAGTATGGTCGCAAAATAGAGGAAAAAGTGAAGGTTATGCGAAGTGAAATGAAGAAAAATGTAGAGAACCAACAGTGACAGGAAGGAAACTGGGACTCAGATCAGCGGTTTGGAGCAGAAGGAAGAAATAAATATTCAACCAGAATAGAATGAAGAAACAAGAATTCAAAAAAAATGACGAGAGACTTAGGAACCTCCAGAACAACTTTAAATATTCCAATGTCTGAATCATAGGGGTGCCAGAAGGAGAAGAGGAAGAGCAAGAAATCGAAAACATTTGAACAAATAATGAAGGAGAACTTCCCCAATCTGGCAAAAGAAGTAAGATTTCCAGAAATCCAGGAAACTCAGAGAATCCCATAGAAGTTGGACCCAAAGAAGCCCACACCAAGGAACATCATAATTACATTACTCAAGACTAAAGATAAAGAGAGAATCTTAAGAGAACAGGAGACAGTTACCTACAAAGGCGTTCCCATGAGACTATCAGCTCAAAAGATTTCTCAAAAGAAACCTTGCAGACAAGAAGGGGCTAGCAAGAAGTGTTGGAAGTCATGAAAGGTAAGATCCTACATCCAAGATTACTCTATCCAGCAAACTATCATTTAGAATGGAAGTGCAGATAAAGTGCTTCCCAGATAAGGTCAAGTTAAAGGAGTTCATCATCACCAAGCCCTTATTATAAGAAATGTTAAAGTGACTTATCTAAGAAAAAGAAGATGATCAAAAATATGAACAGGAAAATGACAACAAACTCACAACAACTGAAACTAAAAACAAAACAAAACAAAAACAAACTAAGGAAACAACTAGAACAGGAATAGAACCACAGAAATGGAGATCACATGAAGGGTTATCAGTGGGAGAGTGTGAGGGGGAGAGATGGGGAAAAGGTACAGGGAATAAGAAGCATAAATGGTAGGATCAAAATAGACAGGGAAGGTTAAGACTAGTATGGGAAATGGAGAAGCCAAAGAACTTATATATATGACTGGAACTGAGGGGTGGGGCATACAGGGCAGAGGGGAACAAAGGGGAGAAAAAAATGGGACAACTATAATAGCATAATCAATAAAATACATTAAAAAATATAGGTGAGACTTCTGGCCAAGATGGAGGCGTAGGTGAACACACTGTGCCTCCTCTCACAACCAAAATTAAGGACAACAAATATTTAGAAACAAGAAAACAACCAGACCTGATAGAAAATTGAACTGTACGGAAGTCCAATAACCATTCATCCAGGCCGGTAAGAGGGGCAGAGTCACGGCAGGAAAAACTGGAGGTGCAGACCCAGTGAGGCTGCACAAAGCGGCTGGCTGACCAGGTGATCCCACATTTGTGCGCACAGGTAATCCAGGCAAAGGGGAAGTGGCGGAAGGGACTGGAATCCAGGAGAGAGCGGAGTAGGCGCCATTGTTCCCTCTTGGACCCCGCCCCCACATACAGCGTCACATCTCAGTGACTGGGCTGCCCTGCACTGGGGAACACCTAAGGCTCCGCCCCTCACTACATAACAGCCACGACCAGACCAAAACCAAACCAAAACAAAAAAACACCATCAAAAATGGCTCAAACCGGAGAACAAATGAAAGCTCCAAAGCCAATTCCTCTAAGCCACGAAGAGATAGCCAACCTATCAGATGCACAGTTCAAAGCCGTGGTGATCAGGATGCTCACAGAATTGGTTTATTTTGCTCAAAAATTAGATGAAAAAATGCAGGCTACAATATGTGAAATGAAGGAGGACACATGGGGAACCAATAGAGATGGGGGGAAAACTGGGACTTAGGTCAGTAGAGTGGACCAGAAGGAAGAAAGAAACAACCAAACAGAAAACAAGAAAGAAACAAGAATTCAAAAAAATGAATGAGAGGCTTAGGAACCTCCGGGACATCTTTAAACGTCCCAACATCCGAATTATAGGGGTACCAGAAGGGGAAGAAGAAGAGCAACAAGTGGAAAACTTATTTGAACAAATAATAAAGGAGAACTGCCCCAATCTGGCAATGGAAATAGACTTCCAAGAAGTCCAGGAAGCTCAGACAGTCCCAAAGAAGTTGGACCCAAGGAGGAACACACCAAGTCACATTGTAATTACATTAGCCAAGATTAAAATGAAGCAGAGAATTCTAGAAGCAGCAAGGGATAAGGGGACAGTCACTTACAAAGGAGTTCCCATCAGACTGTCAGCTGATTTCTCAAAAGAGACCTTCCAGGCAAGAAGGGGCTGGAAAGAAATATTTGAAGTCTTGAAAGGCAGGGACCTACATCCAAAATTGCTCTATCCAGCAAAGCTGTCATTTAGAATGGAAGGGCAGATAAAGTGCTTCTCAGATAAGGTCAAGTTGAAGGAGTTCATCATCACCAAGCCCTTATATAGGAAATGTTAAAGGGACTTCTCTAAGAAAAAGAAGATAAAAATATGACAGTGAAAAGACAGCAAACTCACAGCTATGAACAACCACACCTAAAACAAAAGCAAACTAAGCAAACAGCTAGAACAGGAACAGAACCACAGAAATGGAGATCACCAGGAGGGTTAACAATAGGGGCATGGGATGAGAGAGGGTGAAAAGGTACAGAGAATAAGTTGCATAGACAGTGGGTAGAAAATAGATAGGGGAGAGCAAGAATAGTGTGGGAAATGTAGAAGCTAAAGAACTTATGACACATGGACATGAACTAAAGGGGGGAATGTGGGTGGGAGAGGGTGTGCAGGGTGGTATGGAATGATGGGACAATTGTAATAGCATAATCAATAAAATATATTAAAAAAGAAATAAAAAATTCAAAGGCAAAATAAAATATGTAGGTGAAAACATAAATAAGTTTTAGTAATACTTGTAAACAGGAATATGTTGCCTGCAGAAGCCAAAGAAACCTAATGGGTGTTGGGTTTGCTTGAGAGCAGTTGAGGTTGAAAAACTAGAAGTTGCCTTTTAACTACATTAGGAATGGAGCTGCCCTCAGCAGGAGCACATGAGGCCTAAGAATTCATGAGGTAATCGGCCCCTGAAACTCACGTGGGGCAATTACCAATTCCCTCTTAGTAAAAGCAGTCGTAAATGTTTGTATACCCTGTGTCAGTGTGTCCAGAAAATAGCTTAATCTGAGAATGTCACCAATATAGTACCATACCCTTGGAACACAGGGACACCTGGATCCAACTAAGATCTTGTCAGAAGCTGTATGTTACAGCCAGGCTACTTAGGTACCCTATGGGCAACCAAGTTAAAATGTATTGTGTCCCTTCAAAGCTAAGTGCAAACTGAGAGTTTGTTGAAATATGTACTGAATAGAACGTAGTAGCCAAATCTATAATAGCAAAGTATTTGGCAGTGGCAGATGGAATGGTGTTGGTTATTTCTCTCCCCTACCCCAACTTCATTAAGGCATAATTGACAAATAAAATTGTACATATTTATACAATGTGGCCCTGACTGGTGGGGCTGAGTTGCTTGGGCATCATCCCGCAGAGAAAAAGGTCACCAGTTCTATTCCCAATCAGGGCACATACTGTGAAATGATTCTCATGCTCAGTTACCACATTCATAACATCACAATTACCTTTTTGTGTGTATGTATGATGAGAACACTTAACATTTACTCTCTTAGCAAATTTCAAGTGCATGATACACTAGTATTAACTATACTCACTATGCTATACGTTAGATTCTATGTATTTACTCATTTGACAACTGAAAGCTTATACACTTTTGGTCACTCCAGTTATGCTGGGTCTTTTTTTTTTTTTTTTAATTTTTATTTTAATTGTTGATCTTGTACAGTTTTCTTGTACAGTTTTACTCCCACCCCAGCCCTCCCCACCTCCCTCCCATTTCCACCCCCCCATAGTTTTTATCCATGTGTCCTTTATACTTGTTCCTGTAAACCCTTCCCCTTTGCCCCTGAAATTCCCTCCCCTCTCTCCTCTGGTGACTGTCAGCCTGTTTTCAATTTCAATGTCTTTGTTTATATTGTGCTTGTTTTGTTTGTTTTGTTGATTACGTACCTGTTAAAGGTGAGATCATATGGTATTTGTCTTTCACTGCCTGGCTTATTTCCCTTAGCATGATGCTCTCCAGTTCCATACAGGCTGTTGCAAAGGGTAGGAGCTCCTTCTCTTTCTGCTGTATAGAATTCCATTGTGTAAATGTACCACCGTTTTTTGATCCATTCATTTACTGATGGGCATCTAGGTTGCTTCCAACACTTGGCTATTGTAAATTGTGCTGCTATAAACATAGGGGTGCATAGGTTCTTTTGGATTGGTGTTTCAGGGTTCTTAGGATATAGTCCTAGCAGTGGAATTGCTGGGTCAAAAGGCAGATCCATTTTTAGTTTTTTTTAGAAAATTCCATACTGTTTTCCATAGTGGTTGTACCAGTCTGCACTCCCACCAACAGTGCACTAGGGTCCCCTTTTCTCCACCTCTCCAACACTTGCTGTTTGTTGCTTTGTTTATGAGGGCCATTCTGACTGGTGTCAAGTGGTATCTCATTGTGGTTTTAATTTGCATCTCTCTGATAGCTAGTGATGTATCTCTGGATCCTCTCCATGTCCTCCTTGGAGAAGTGTCTTATTTTAATGGGTGGGACCATAGCATTAGGTTGTAGTAACCTGCCCTAAGGTACCACTCATTCTTTCTGGGTTTAAGACAGGCTAAATTGGGCTGTAAAATGAAGAAAGAATGGGAATAATGACCTCTTTTCTTTGTATTTGGGGCCATAGCAACAATTTTAATGGGCCGGAGCAGATCTCCAAGGCCCCATTTGGTAAGACCAAAGATTTAATTTTATTCTAATGGGCCACACAACCAATTAGAGCATCTATCCCAATAATGGAAAATCCAAACGGGGGTCTGAAATATGATCACTGAAAAATTAAGTATAAAGTTATTGTGCCAATGGCCTAAGTAAGGTGGACTTGTTTGCCTTTAATTTTAGGTCCAGTGGTGCCCAAAGGGACATAGTGAGTTCCTCCTTTAAATTTAGTGGGTTTTCTGGGAATTACCGTAATTTGGAAACTGGTATCAATTAAAGCCATAAAAGGTTACACATTGTGTGGTGACCAATGGACCACCATGGTTGTACAGGGTCAGTTTTCTGTGGGTGGCATCTAGAGTCCCAAGGGCATGTGATATCACTATAAAGCTAGGGAGGTTGCTACTGTTTCAGGTTAGGAAATGGGGCAGTGGGTCCTACATCTTAGGGATCTGGGTGGGCAAGGAAGAGACTGGACGCTCTGTAAAGTTTGTCATAGAAGAACTTGGAGCTCCTTGGGGTGTTATTTAGATTGGATAACTGGAGAAGCCCAGATGGCAGTGTTACCAACACCAGGTCTTCTGGTGAGGGCTCTATAGTGGTAGAGGGCAGCCCTGGAAACTGAAACGGGTACTTCCTTCAGTGACAGAATGTTAATTAGTTTCTGTGCCACAGGACAACATAGGTGTTTTTTCAGACAATCCTGAGGATCAGAATCTTTGTTGGGGTACCAACAGAAGAAATATTTAGAGGTCTCTCAACCAGACATCTGATGAGTACAGAGCTCAGCAAAACTCACAACTGTTTTTTCACTCTAATGACTCCTTTTTCACAAGCAACCAACTGATAGGTGCATATACTGTACAGGATATCAGTCTTTCCAGAGCATTTCTGTAGAACAGGGGCGAATGCCTGGTGAAAGACACAACCAGCAGTCACAGTGTAAGAGGCATTCCCCTAAGCCTAGCATCAGTCACAGCTTATTATGTTAGAACTAAGACACACAATTCTAAGACACATGGATGTATCCAGACCAAGACACACAACCCAGGACCACTTTAATGAGGGCCTCAATCTCACAAGTAATAGGACAGAAGCCACTTTCTCAGGCCCTCTTTCCCAGAGTTAGCTGGACCCCATAAAGTATGACTGACCCTAATTGTTTTATGAGCCTTTATCCTCAGGACTAGAAAATTACTGGAAGCACCCTGAAGGTGCACAGGCTCCAGGAACTTGCAAAACAGGACATATCAGACCACGACCACAGGACCCTACACCCAAAGATAACAACAAAACAAGCTGCAGC
Source organism: Glossophaga mutica (assembly GCA_039655065.1). NCBI lineage: Eukaryota > Metazoa > Chordata > Mammalia > Chiroptera > Phyllostomidae > Glossophaga > Glossophaga mutica. Next base: position 32,999,563 of record CM077315.1, read on the forward strand.
CTAACTGAAACATCCTCTTCTACGATCGCCCCATTACCCAATAAAAACTCAAAGCCCTAGCCCCTCAGTGCTGGTGAAGGTGCATATCGCCACACTTAGCCCTTTCTCTCCCTTGGAAAAGTAAAATAAAACATTTGTTCTGTGCACTTTCTTCTCTTTGTGAATTCTTTCACAGCCTGTGTCACCATCCCCAACAACAAGCCCATCCCTAAACGCCAACTATCAAACCATCTGACTTAGGTTGATTATGCCTATAACAGAGATTCTGTAAAATTCAGCAAATGAAGCACAGAACAGTACAATTCAAAGTGCAACCTTACATGCAAGCAGCAGAGTCATCTCCCCAACTATTTAAAGTGTTTTGTACTCAGTAAGTTATGAGCAAGAAAAGATCTTAAAGTAGTGGTGGTCACCAACAGTGTTAATATAAGTCTAGTGCTCACATGTTGGGGGTGAAGAAAAATGTGGGGCTGTGTCTACAGCGGTCATGGGCTGGATGTGTAAATGCATGCGGAGGCAGCACCCCTGCAAAAATGAATGGGCGTGGCACTGAACCTATGAAGGGAAAATCTGGCCCTAGACCTGCTCAGTGTTAACCACTAGAAAAATTTTTATTTTATATCCTTTTGTAAAGTCTGTGAATTTCAAAGGACTGAAGAATTAGACCAAAATACTGGGGATTTTTTTTGAAATATCCCTCAGAATTTTGGTTATATCAATAGATATGGAAAGCTATCATTTTTGTCTGAAAACTAAACATGGCCATCTTGAAAACTATTTGTTACCAAAGTCTTCCCCTTTAATTGCACATGCATCTTGAATTTCAGAAAACATTAATTCACAACAAGGAGGGGTAGAATGTGTTCTGTTGTTGAAACAATTATTGTACCATTTTATCATGTTTGTTTTCTACTTAAAAGGCTTGAAAAGTCAAAGTGTGTGAATAGCTTAACTAAAGTGGAACTGAAATATTCATAATGCTCTACATATACTGTGGCATACAATATAAAAGTTGTAATGTTTTGCGATTCCTGTGTATTTTATTATTTTTATAATTATGAGCATTTTCATAATCATTTTAAAAACAAACCAAAAAGTGGTGGTGGCAGTCATAGTCCAGAGATTGCCTTGCCAGCTACACAAATTAATTTATGGTCACTCCACAAAGCGGGAATTGCCCTCCCTCCCAATTTTATACTGATTGTTGAGGCTGATGACACTCCACACATTGAGAGATTTTGAAAGTTTCTTATAGATGGGCTGCCTGGGCAGAGCAGGGCCTGCACAAACATATCTGGAGTAGCTTGTGCAGGTGGAGGGAAAAGGTTAGCTTTCATAGTAGACAGGAGGTAGAACTGGATATTGGCTAGAATTTGCAAAATTTAAATTTCCCACTGGCTCTAAAGGAAGAGGGGCCTGTCCAGTTGGGGGGCCAAAGCGGAAAGGAAGGTGAAGCTTAAAAAGTCAGTGGTCAAACACCAAAACTGGAGTCAGAATCTTTATTACAAATAGGTACTATCAACAGTTTATCAATTAGTAAATTTAAGCACAGAGAAGTTAAATTGCCTAATGGCTCGTAACAGTAAATAGTAGCCTTTTCTCATTCACCACATTTTCTAGCCTGAATTTGTAAAATTCAACAAGGTTTGAGTTATGATAGAAACTCTTCAACATTCATTACCAATTTTTTCAGCATTAAATGTTCTGATTCTGAATAAACTGAATATCAGGTCAAAGGAACTGCCACATCAACTGTATTTTACTCTAGTATGAAATCTGATGAGCTACAACAAAGGAAAGGCAGGTAAAGGGTTTCCTACATTAATTATGTTAGATTATGAATTCTACGATGTTGATTAAGGTGTGCAGCCTGTCTATAGACCTTTCCACATTCCTTACATTCATAGGGTTTCTCACCAGTATGAATGCTATGATGTCGGGTAAGTTCTGAGACACGAATAAAGGCCTTTCCACATTCCTTGCATTTATAGGGTTTCTTGGCAGTATGAATTCGCTGATGTTGAGTAAGTTGTGAGGCACAAATAAAGGCCCTCCCACATTGTGCACATTCATAGGACTTTTCACCAGTATGAATTTGGTGATGTTGAAAAAGCTGGGAACCACAAACAAAGGCCTTCCCACATTCTCTACATTCATAATGTTTCATACCAGGATGAATTCTCTGGTGTTCAGTAAGTTGTGAACTACGAATAAAGGCCATTCCACATTCTCTACATTGATAACATTTCTCACCAGTATGAAGACGCTGATGTTGAACAAGTTGTGAACGCAGTCTAAATGCTTTACCACATTCCTTACAACCATAGGGCTTCTCACCAGTGTGAATTCTCTGATGTCGAGTGAGTTCTGAGCCACAAATAAAAGACTTCCCACATTCCTTACATTTATAAGGTTTATCACCAGTATGAATTCTTTGATGTCGGGTAAGGTGTGCAGATTGTCTAAAGGCCCTCCCACAGTCCTGACATTCATAGGGTTTCTCATCTGCATGAATTCTCTGATGTTGAATAAGATGTGAGCCACGAATAAAAGCTTTTCCACATTCCTTACATTCATAGTGCTTCTCACCAGTATGAATTCTCTGATGTTCAGTAAGATAGGAAAAATGACTAAAGACCTTCCCACATTCCTTACATTTATAAGGTTTCTCACCAACATGAATTCCTTGTTGTCGTATACATCCTGAGTCATAAATGAAGGGTTTTCCACATTCTTTAAACTTACAGAGTTTCTCTCCAGGAAAAATTTGCTGATGTAGAACAAGAGATGGCTTCAGGGTGCAAGTTGTCATTTTTTCGTAAGTCATTAGTGCTTGCCCCAGATATCCATCCTGATTTATCTCTTGCTTCTCAAACTGGCCTTTGCATACCCAGTCATCTCTGACACTGGAGCCTACAAGGCTATAACTTTTTCCCATTACCATCCACTGGGCTGATGTTACTTCACAGATTTCTTTTTGAAGACACAATTCCTTGGTCTTACATCCGAATTCCAAGTCTGAAAGATAACCAGAAAGTAAACACATGGTATTTCCTCTTTGGAGAGAAATAAAACTTCTATGGTAGAAATAAAAATAATGTCCCTATGGTGAAAGTCACCAGAGGGGAGAAGGGAGGGAATTTCAGGGGAAAAGGGGAAGGAATTACAGGAACAAGTATAAAGGACACATGGACAAAAACTATGGGGGGGGTGGAAATGGGAGGGAGGAGGGGAGGGCTGGGGTGGTGGGTTCGGGTGAGAATAAAAGACAGAAAACTGTACAAGATCAACAATTAAAATAAATAAAAAAAATTTTGGATAAAACATTAAAAAAAAATAATGTCCCTAATAAGGGAAGATGTTGTACAGACTTCAATTTGAAAAAGAGATCAAGAGCATAAACAGTTAAGAACTACAAAGAGGGTTCTTAGAAAAATAAGTACAGTCAGTAGTTTCTAAATTTAGGTGTAGATCAGAGTCATCTAAATAGTCTCTTTTAAAAACTGAATGTCGACTTCTGGCCAAAATGGAGGCCTAGGTGGACATACTGTGCCTCCTCTCACAACCAAAATTAAATTAAGGACAACAAATATCTAGAAACAAGAAAAGAACCAGAACTGATGGAAAATTGAACTGTACGGAAGTACAACAACCATTCATCCAGACCGGTAAGAGGGGCAGAGTTGCGGCAGGAAAAAGTGGAGGTGCAGACCCAGGCACGCAGGCAGCAGCAGCTGGCAGTTCCCAGGTGCACAGGAGACAGCTGGCGGACCTCAGGCACAGGGTGGCAACTGTGCAGACCCAGTGAGGCTGCACAAGGCGGCTGGCTGACCAGGTGGTCCCACATTCGCACACAGATAATCCAGGCAGAGGGGAAGTGGCAGAAGGGACTGGAATCCAAGAGAGAGTGGAGCAGGTGACATTGTTCCCTCTCGAACCCCACCCCCACAAACAACGTCACAACCCAGCGACTGGGCTGCCCTGCCCTGGAGAACACCTAAGGCTCCACCCCTAACTACCTAAAAGCCGCAACCATACCAAACAAACAAACAAACCCACCAAAAATGGCTCAAACTGGAGAACAAATGAAAGCCCCAAAGCCAATTCCTCTAAGCCACGAAGAGATAGCCAACCTATCAGACGCACAGTTCAAAGCCGTGGTGATCAGGATGCTCAAAGAATTGGTTGATTTTGCTCACAAATTAGATGAAAAAATGCAGGCTACAATACGTGAAATGAAGGAGGACGCATGGGGAACCAATAGAGATGGGGGGAAAACTGGGACTTAGGTCAGTAGAGTGGACCAGAAGGAAGAAAGAAACAACCAAACAGAAAACAAGAAAGAAACAAGAATTCAAAAAAATGAATGAGAGGCTTAGGAACCTCCAGGACATCTTTAAACGTTCCAACATCCGAATTATAGGGGTACCAGAAGGGGAACAAGAAGAGCAACAAGTGGAAAACTTATTTGAACAAATAATAAAGGAGAACTGCCCCAATCTCACAAAGGAAATAGACTTCCAGGAAGTCCAGCAAGCTCAGAGAGTCCCAAAGAAGTTGGACCCAAGGAGAAACACACCAAGGCACATCATAATTACATTAGCCAAGATTCAAATGAAGGAGAGAATTCTAGAAGCAGCAAGGGATAAGGGGACAGTCACCTACAAAGGAGTTCCCATCAGACTGTCAGCTGATTTCTCAAGAGAGACCTTACAGGCAAGAAGGGACTGGAAAGAAGTATTTAAAGTCTTGAAAGGCAAGGACCTACATCCAAAATTGCTGTATCAGCAAAGCTGTGATTGAGAATGGAAGGGCAGATAAAGTGCTTCTCAGATAAGGTCAAGTTGAAGGAGTTCATCATCACCAAGCCCTTATTCTATGAAATGTTAAAGGGACTTCTCTAAGAAAAAGAAGATAAAAAATATGACAGTAAAAAGGCAGCAAACTCACAGATATTAACAACCACACCTAAAACAAAAGCAAACTGAGCAAACAGCTAGAACAGGAACAGAACCACAGAAATGGAGATCACATGGAGGGTTAGCAACAGGGGCGTGGGAGGAGGAGAGAGGGGGGAAAGTACAGAGAATAAGTAGCATAGACGGTGGGTAGAAAATAGACGGGGGGAGGGCAAGAATAGTGTGGGAAATGTAGAAGCTAAAGAACTTATGACACATGGACATGAACTAAAGGGGGGAATGTGGGTGGGAGAAGGTGTGCAGGGAAGAGGGGAATGATGGGGGAGAAATGGGACAACTGTAATAACATAATCAATAAAATATATTTTAAAAAAATTGAATGTCAATGTACTCGCATCAAGTAAATAAGAATTTATACCAATAGGTCCTAGGTTTCCTATTTTTAATACACTGAACTAGCTAATTCTGATGTTGCACAAAATTTAAGAATCCCACTTAGAATTTTTCAGTGGTTTCCAACTATACTTAGAATAACATCCAAACACCTTACCAGAGCTTATGAGATCCTGCATATCTTTCTTGGACATATCTCAATCAAAATTTTATCCAACATCTCAACCTACTTCTCACAGTTCATTATGTACCAAATATTCATCATCTCCAAGCATTTGATATAAGCCAAACTCTTTACCTTTTCAATTTTTTTCATAGACTGTTCAGCTTGTTAGAAATTCTCTAAACTTGACACTTTGTATGGCTGGCTTCATATTATATTTTAAGTCTCAGGTAAAAAGTTACCTCCTTAGAAAGTTTGAGCTAGATAATCCTACTTAAATTCACTTCATTCTCTCTCATTGCAGTTTTCTGGATTTTAGAATTATACAATCATTTATTTATTCACATGTAATCTTTTCTCTTACTGTTAAAACTCTTAAGTGGCAGGAACAATGGCATATCTCTCAACACAGAATAACCAACATCTTACTCATAATAGGTTTCCATAAATTGTTAAATGAATTATTTAATTAATTCATTCAACAGCTTATTGAATGAAATAGTCCATTCAATTAATGGATTAATGAAAGGGGATTATTATAGGGATAAAGAGAAATATTATACAGATATATGCATGTATCTGTCCAGTTTGTGTTTATGGTTATAGAATAGTCCTAAGCACTTGTCTCTGATTTTAATCTCTTCCCCATCACTGAAAATACAGGGTCTGGCAGAAGGCCTGCTTGAGTGTGGTTGGTAGGGAAATAATATGAGTGTAATACTATATAGTTTTAATTTCACCTAAAATGTTATGTGGTGTGCTTAAGTGTGATATTGTTATGTTACAGAATTATATGCCTATGATTTTGTAACAAATGATTTTGTAATAAAAAGGGGCATTATTTGTGCCAGACCCTGTGTATGCTTTTTACTTCATCACTTCCCTCAGAGGCTAAAACAAAATTACAGCCAAAGCTAGCTGACTAAATGATGCAAACCGAAAAATAATATATATACCTAACCACCATCTATCCAACTGTGTCTCTATAAATACATATACCTGTACCAATGCACCCTGCATAGTCATGACTATCTTTTCTGTCTCCTTATTTCAACTACTGAACAGAGGTGCATTTTCTTTTCATCTTCACTTAAACTTGTGGTATTACTTACCCTTTCTTCTAAAACACACTCTATTTTGTTCCTCCAGGTCCTTTCTCAGGGTCTCCCTTCCATGCCTGTCTAAGACCACTGTATTTGTACTTCCCAGAAAACTGTATTTTCCCCCCAGGCATCATATTATGTTTAAAGCATAATAAAAGACCTATGTAATGTTAATTAAGCAAAGGAAATTGAGAATGTTGGGAGATGAAGATCACCAACTATTGGTAGGAGGAGTGGGTAAAGTGGAACACTAGGAACTCTATTAACAAAGGGTATACTGGTAACATGAAGGAAATAATGGAGAATGGCAATCTAGATAATGGAACAGACTGAGAATATTCTAAAATGCTGAGTGAGTATAGAATGATTACAATACAAATATCCCTATGACTACAGTATGGTAGGTTTTGTGGATACAATGAAACTATCATTTGGTGCAGGTGCTATAAAGATTGTCCTTGAAATAATACAGAAAGGAACTCAAGCAAAGTCTATAATAATGAATGATTCGACAGTAAAGGCTGAAAAATGGTTCCTAGTAAAAGAAATAGTGAGATGCAGTGAGAACAGGATTCAGAGAGATTAGCATTTCATACCCCACTCTGTTGATAATTACCTGTTACAACAAATTACTTTTACCAACTTCAATCACCATTCTGTCATATAGTAATAAATATAGAAATACCTGTTCCATAAGTTTATGAAGATTAGAAATAATATATGTGAAGTGCCTGGCATAAAGAGCTGAAGAAGTGGTCGTTACTATCATTCTTATTACTATGAAAGAAGGTTCAGGGGAAAAGGGTGAAGGAGGACTAAGCAAGGAAAATGATATTAAGTTGTTCCACACCTGCGCTGCTTTTCATAAAAGTCTATCAAAAAGAAGACAAATGTGAAAGGAATGAAACATGAAAAAAAATCAGAAACCGCGGACCTCCAAACTCAAGCAGACAGGTAAATATTATTCTAGAATCATCCTCTTGTTCATGCCCCAATTATCTGCAATGTTAATTTTACTGTCAATTACATTCCCAATGGCCTTATCTAGCTTAAATTCCACAGTCCATCATTACAACTTAAATGCATTCATCTTCCTAACCCTGAGTAAATCCAATCCTACCTATTGTTCTTCTCCACCTGAGTAGTTAAACATGGCTGGTAAAAAACATACCATCTTGACTATAACCACATGACTCAAATACACCCTCAGTATTTCCCCTCATCCCTACTACATTTCTTATTCTTTCACTCTGGGAAATATTCCACGCCTTTTCTCTCTCCTAAAACCTCAAAACTATCTCATGACTAATGTCAATACTGATTATTTCACTGAGAGAAAAAGAAAAATAAGAATAAGAACATTTTCCTTTATGTAAGTAAATTAACCAACTTGTACATAAACTCCAATAGTATGTTACCTCTGCTGATAAAGTGCTCTTGCCAAGGCCAATACCACTATTGGGCACGAAAGAACATCATCTCTGATATAACCTCTTCTCTTACGTGCTTCTGCAGTTTACACCCCCTTCTCCCTTAAAAAGCATTTTTCCCGATCCCCTGTTTTGGTCCCATCAGCATACAAAGACACTCCCATATATTCTCTTGTAAAGTGCACACACGCACAACTTCCTTGATCTTGATGGGAGAACCTGCCCATGCAGGTAAATCACTTCTTTGTCCCAAGGTTTGCAAAATTCCGTACTGCAATAAATCCTCACTTAACAGATAGGTTCTATGACTTTAAGCAAACCAACCTACAATTAAACCAATTTTGCCACAGGCTTATTAATATAAACAAGAGTTAAGTTCCTACAAAGAGAAAACAAAATGACATTATTTGAGGACCTGCTATAGTTAGTTCCCACCTCACCATCCACCTATTTTCTCACTCTCTATTTTTTATTTTTGCATTAAAATTGTCTGCCACAAAAAAGTAAACTTATTTAAGTGAAAAAAAAACAATGTAACAATTACTCAGCTTCAACAACTGCCAACTTATAATTTTGTTTATTCATTCACTTCTCACAGCAAATTCCACAGATTTTTAAAAAGATTTTACTTATTTATTTTTAGAGAAAGGGGAAGGGAAGGAGAGAGGGAGAGAAACATCAATGAGTGGCCTCTCGTATGCCCCCTACTGGGGACCTGGCCAGCAACCCAGGCATATGCCCTGACTTGACTGGGAATAGGACCAGTGATCCTTTGGTTCACAGGCCTGCACTCAATCCAGAGCTACACCAACCAGGGCTCCACAGATTATTTTGAAGCAAATTCTAGGCATCATGTTATTTCATCTCAAAATACTTCAGCATGAACCTCTAAGACAAGGACATTTTTGCAAAAGTGTAATAATATAGTAATCATACCTAAAATTTATCAGCAATTTTTTAAGATCAAATATCCACCCTGACAGGTGTAGCTCAGTGGATTGAGCACCAACCTGCCAACCAAAGGGTCGCCGGTTTGATTCCCAGTCAGGATACATGCCTGGGTTTTAGGACAGGTCTGTCCCCAGTAGGGGATGTGTAACAGGCAACCACACACAGATCACATTGATGTTTCTCCCCCTCTCTTTATCCCTCCCCCTCTTTCTAAAAATAAATAAATAAAATCTTTAAAAAAACCCTATAAGATAAAATATCCACTTCGTCTATTTAATTACTTAATTATAAATGAGTAATTTTCCATTTGATATGAAATCTATATATAAAACTGAATGATATCTTTAAGTCTCTTTTACTCTATAAGATATATAATTAAAGATAAAAGGCAGGTTGAGTTCAAAATAATCTTTCCAATTCATATTCAGGGCTATATGGACTTAATGTTACCAATCTTACATCTGTGTTTCCTTTATCTCCTACTGAAAATCTCAGTTTTCAAAGACTCCACCTAAATTGCTCATTTATTTTATTCCACACTACATACACAATATTCTCAGAATAACAATATCAATACTTCTACCACTAATATTATTACTAAAAATGAGATAAGGTGAAGAGGGTTTTTTTTGGCGGGGGGGACATTAGTTTCTTTTGTCTTTGCACTGGATACGTATTAATATTGGATTGTTTCACTTCTTTTTTGATCTCAGAAATTTTTCTAAATTTAATTATTTTAAAATCGTATAGGATATTTATATAGTTCACAACTCAAATCTACAAAGCAAAGTATAATCAAAGAAATCTAGGGGAATGATGGGGGAGAAATGGGACAACTGTAATAGCATAATCAATAAAATATATTTAAAAAAAAAAAAAGAAATCCTCTTCATTCTACTTCTTTCCTTCCCCTTGTAGGTAACAACTGAAGAAAGCTTCCAAAAAAATTATAATATCCTCCCTCTTTTAAATAGTAGCATATTTTAGTATAATCAGTGTTTGGCCTTGTACTATCATTTTGATTTATGATACATAAATACTCGAACATGCACACATCCTTATCTTTTATATACAGTATTTCCATTTGTAGACCTTTTTACTTATAATGTACTCTGAGGTATATCTTTTCATATTTAGTAAAGTTTTGGTTTTGATCCAATGGTTATGTTTATGTAATAAATTTATATAATTATTGTTCTCTCTCTCTCTTTTGCTATTATTTTACAGACTTTCTATTATGAGAAATACTGAAAGTAACTACTAACCTCTTTTCTCTCTCCCCAGCCTCTGATTCCAAGTAACTACTCCCTGTTAATACCTATAGGATAATTTGCAAGCTTATTATACTTTTCATATATTCTCCACATTCTCACACTACATTTTGGAGAAACTATATCTACTCTACCTAAACAATAAAACTATACTCTCTCCCTTAACACTACCACTGGATGTTAAATATACAGATTATTGTACATTTAATGCTTACCACCAGTTCTTACACTGATATGTCTCTATTTTGTTTTTCTGAAGCTCATTTCCTAGTGGATTCATCGGGAGGAAGTTACAGAGCTAATATGCTCTGCCACTGCATGTACTTAACAATTTGGCTACATGTAAAATTCTCAGCTCAAAATTTAATAGAAAAATATAAATTGTTTTCTGTAATAATGCTTTGCTATAAAAAGACCAAATGGCGGTCTAATTTTTTTCCTTTCAAGTAACTTTATGCCTGGATGCCAAAGATACAATTTTTCCTGGACACATGGTGAACTGTTACAAAACATAATTCTAATCCTTTTGTTCATAATTATAATAAAGTCATCTTGAATCATTTCTATTGATTATTGTTCCATTGCACTTTTATTGGAACTCATTATGAAGATGTTAGGTTTTCATTGCCTAGCTTCCATATTTTAAAGATATAATTAAAGTATATATAAAGTAAATATAAAACTCAATGCCAATAATATTGAAACTTTATATGAAAACTTACTTATGATCAAATAGAAAACTAGAATTATACCATAGCCACTAAAGTAAATAAATCAGTGGGTAAAAACTTTCCTCTAGGCTTATAAATAAAAATAAGAATAAAAAAGACTGAGCAGAGACATCAATGGCCACACACTGTAGGAAAACAGACTACAGAATTAGTCCAAACAAGCCATTAAACAAATAAACTTTAAAGAAAAAAATAAAAACAGCAATAACAATTCCTGGAAGGATTGAAGTTGCTATATTATATTATCTGAAATGTCATATTTTCAACAAAAATCACAAAACACTCAAAGAAACCATGTGTGTGTTGGGAGGAGGGGCATGGAGGGAAAACAGTCAATAAAAACTGTCTCCTGGGAAGCCCAGAAAAACACTTCAAAGCCACCAAACAAGTCTTAATAAATTCGAAGACACTGAAATTATATTAAGTATCTTTTCCAATCACAATGAAATAAAACTAGAAATTAACAGATCAAGAAATCAAGAGCTAAAACTACAAAACTCTTAGAAGAAAACAAAGAGGAAAAGCTTTATGAGATTGGATATGGCAGTGGTTTCCTAGACATGACACCAAAAGTCACATAAAAAAAGAAAAAATAATTTAAAATTTTGAGCATCAAAGAACACCACGCTGTGGTCTGAATATTTATGTTACCCCCCACCTTTAAAGGGTGCTGAGGTTGTGAGGGTAGAGCCCTCACAAATGAGATTACTGCCTTATAAGAGTCTCCAGAGAAATCACTAGCCCTTTCACAACATGAGGACACAGTGAGAAGGCAGCAGCTATAAAACAGAAAGAGAGGGCATGCTGGTACCATGATCTTGAACTTCTAGCCTCCACAACTTTGAGAAATAAATGTTATTGTTTACGAGCTACCCAGTCTATGGCCCTTTGTTATAATAGCTCAAATGGACTAAGACACACCATCAACAGAATGAAAGGCTACCCACAAAATAAAAGAAAATACTTGCAAATTACATATCCAATAAGGGATTATATACCCAGAATATATAAAGAATTTCTACAAGTAAACAACAGAAAAACAAAGAACCCAATATTAAAATTGGCAAAGGACTTGAATAGCTATTTCTCCAAAGATATACAAGTAGATAATAAGCACATGAAAAAATGCTCAACATCACTAATCATTAGGGAAACACAAATCCAAACCACAATGAGACACCACCTCATGCCCATTAGAATGGCTATTATTTAAAAAAAAATAAATATTAGTGAGAATGCAGAGAAATCAAAACCTTTGTACATTGCTGATGAGAATATAAAATGGTACGTTCAATGTGAAAGACAGTGACAGACCTAGATAGGCCTAGGAGGAAGGGAATCACCAGGCAGGAAAACTGTACCGTGGGAAACTGCCCACCAACCCTACCCAGGACAAACAGATGCCCGGCTACGACTGGGGTCTGGGGTCGGCCTGTCCAGTATAACAGGATGCAGCTTTAACATGAGCCTGACAAGATGTATCAAGAACAATGGTCGGCAGAAATGGCACCCAGCAACCAGCTCTAGCCAATCAGACTCTGACACCCCAACCGGTTACCCTTCTCCGGGTTTTGTGCTTAAAAACCCTGCCCTGAGAACAACTGAGTGAATCTTAACCTCCCTTGGTTCGTTCCACTTTCTGTATTCCCTCCACCTCACTCCCGAGTCCCAGCCTCCCTTGGGACCTACACTTTTCCCTCTTATTCCCTGATAATAAACCCTGCTCCTTAGCTTGCTGCATCTGTCTGGTTTCTTAAGTGACTCTGACCTAAGAGACAGTATGGCAGTTCCTCAAAAAATTAAACATACAATTACCATATGATCCAGCAATTCCACTTCTGGGTATCTACCCAAAATCTTAAAAGCAGAGACTTAAAGAGACATTTGTACACCATGTTCCTAGCAGCATTATTTGCAATAGCCAAAAGATGGAAGCAACCCAAGCATCCATCAATGGATGAATGGATAGACAAAATACAGTAAATGTATACAACAGAATATTATTCAGCCTTAAAAAGAAACTTCTGATACATGCTACAACATAGATGAACCTTGAGGACACTATACAAAGTAAAGTAAAATAAGTCATACCTGAAAGGACAAACATTGTATGATTCAACTCATATGAGTTCTCTAGAGTATTGAAATTCATAGAGATAGGGGAGAAAGGAATTGGGAGTTATTATTTAATGAGGACATAGTTTCATTTTGGGAGATGAAAAATTCTGCAGTTGAATGCAGTGATGGTTGTACAACAATGTGAATGAACTTAATGTCAATGAATTTATACTCAAAGAATTTAAGATGGTGATAAACTTGATCATTCATATTCTATAATTGTAAGTAAATAAATAAATGACTCCTATCAAAATAATTAAGTATTAAGAAAATAACTTACACAGCCTAGTGACAAAGATGGCAAAATTTCATATAAAGAGTAAGTATAAATAGCAAATATACTTAAAAAAACTGTTAAGCTTAATTAATAAAAACTAAAAATACAGTACAATTTTATATTCACTATTACGTAGTAAAAATAATTAACTTTCCCTAAGGAGGTCAGGCATTTCTCCTGGATCCTGGAATTTCCCAAGTAATAGGAGTGTCTTTGTTTTCATAGTGAGGCCCTTGGACCACACTTGACAGTTTATGTTTACTCAGTGATTCCTGGTGGGGGTTGCCCATGCCAGAAAGATGAATTATACGATTAAAGGGTTGGGTCCATGGGTCAAATGAAATCAGCCTCCACAGAAACGAAGAAAGCTGGACATTAAGTTTAACCACATGTGCAATAACTTAATCAATCATGCCTATATAATTAAGCCTCAATTAAAAACTTTGGACACTGAAGCTCAGGAGAACATCCCGGACTGGCAATGTTCCATGCATCCAGGGTACAGCAGAAGTAGGTTTATCATTGTTTATGTAGAAAATAGTACTGTAAGAACAAACTCTGTGTTCTGCATACTCCCAGACGTAAACCGACTTTTGCCCTACCTTGTATTGTCATGCATGAATGACAGGAAAATGCACCCCTAAGGACATGGAAACTTCACCTGTGGAACCATCCCAGATTCTGCCCTGTGTCTCTTCCTTTGGCTGGTTCTAATCCTTTGGCTGGTTCTAATCCTTTTGCTGGTATTCTTATGCTTTAATAAAACTAATCATAGATAGACTATTAGGTTCTTGAGTTGTGTGAGTTGGTCTAGTCAGTTACCAAATTTGAGGGAGTCCATGAAGATCCTCAAATTTGTAACTAGCTGATCTGAAATGAGGATGACTCTTGGACCCCTTGAATTTTCAGCAGGTGTCAGAAGTCTCGGGAATATTTTGCAGTCTGGAGGACTGTGCACTTAACATAGATGAATCCTATAAATATCATATTAAGTGAAAAAAATCAGGGACTATTCCATATAGTATGAAATAATTTTTATAATATTCAGTAGCAAAAAAAACTAAATACATTGTTTAGGGATACAAACATACAGGATAAAACTATTACAGTGGCCTTATAGTATAGTTTGGTATCAGTAGTTGTGATACCTCCAGCTTTTTTCTTCTCTTGTAAGACTGCTGAGGCTATATGGGGTCTTTAGCGGTTCCATATAAATTTTTGGAAATTTTATTCTAGTTCGGTAAAATATGACATTGGTATTTCAATAGGAATTGTGTTGAATGTATTGATTACTTTGGGTAGAAAAGACATTTTAATGCTGTCAATGTTTCCGTTTCATGAACTGGGCATATGCTTCTACTTGTTCGTATACTATAAGGTCACTGTAATAAAAACAGCCTGGTACCAGCATAAGAACAGACATATAGATCAATGGAACAGGAAGAGAGCCTAGGAATAAACCTATAGGGAACCGATCTGCCTGGCAACGACAATTGTAGCTCAGCCCTATTGGAAAGCCCAATAGGCGCGTGTGGCACAGGAGCCAAACCCACAGGTCAGTTCTCCCGTGGGAAATCAGGCCTGCATTGTACCTAGGCTGCTTTGAGACTTGCTCTTGCTAAAGCTCCCTCACCCTGAGTTCAGGCAGCAAATGCTTACTGCATATCTTCTCTGAAGTCCGTGCTAATTCTCCCAAGGACTGAAGTGTAACCAGACCAATTACTCTTATTGCTCCCTTGCATTTGCAATATTTTTTTCTTGTTAATTTGTAAGAAATAATCAGTAACTTCCTTTCCATTGCTATCTGTAAAAATTACCTAAAGCAAACCTAAGCATAGTGAATGAAAACCTTCTTTGAGGTATGCTATTAGAAAGCTGATAAAAGCCTGTCAAGGCAAGGGTCGGGGCGCTCTCCCCTTGAGAGAGTGGCTGTGCCATCCCTTTTCCTCCACAGGACTCAGGAGTCTGTCTCGTCTCATCCATAATGCTGCGGACACTGCTGGCCAGTGTCCGTGTCATAAAACCATGCTTTTATACTCAATAGATAACTGACAAAGGTGAATAAAGTATAGAATAGAGCAAAGACAATCTCTTCAATAAATGGTGTTAGGAAAAATGTATCAGTATGCGCAAAAAAAAAAAAAAAAAAAAAGAAACTAGACCACCAACTCATACCATACACAAGAATAAACTCAAAATTGACAAAATCCGTAAATGTAACTCATGAAAATCCTAGAAGAAAACAAAGGCAGTAAAATCTCAGATATCTCACATAGCAATATTTTTGCTGATATTTCTCTTAGGGCATTGGAAACAAATAAGAAAATAAATGGGACTACATCAAATTAAAAAGCTGCTGCACAACTAAAGAAACCATCAGCAAGACAAACGAGGAATCCACTGTATTAGAGAACATTTTTGCCAATGATACATCTGATAAGGGTTTATTCTCCAAAATTTATCAAGAACTAATAAAACTCAACACTAGGAAGACAAAAAATTCAATTAAGAAATGGGCAAAGGACCTGATAGCTATTTCTCCAAAGAAGACATACAGATGGCCCCCAGACATGAAAAAATGCTCAACATCACTAATCATCAGAAAGATGAAAATTAAAACCACAATGAGATATCACCTCATACCTGTCAGAATGACTATCATCAATAAATCATTAAACAAGTGCTGGAGAGGATGTAAAGAAGAGGTAACCCTAGTGCACTGTTGGTGGGAATGCAGACTGGTACAACCACTGTGGAAAACACTATGGAGTGTCCTCAAAAAACTGAACATGGAACTCCCTTTTGATCCAGTGATTCCACTTCTGAGATACACCCTGAATATCCCAAAACATCAATACAAAAAAAATATGTGCAGCCTTGTGTTCATACCGGTGCTATTTATAATAGCTATGATCTAGAAACAGCCTAAGTGCCCATCAGTAGATAAGTGGATAAAAAAAGCTGCAGTACATTTACACAATGGAATACTATGCAGCAGTAAAAAAGAAACTTCTAGATTTTGCAACAACATGGATGGACCCAGAGAATATTATGCTAAGTGAAATAAGCCAATCAGTGAAATCTAATGAATACAATAAACTAATGAACAAAATAGAAACAGAAGCACAGATACATGGAACAGACTAACAGGTGCTGGAGGGGAGGTGGGGGTACTGGATGGAAGATGGTGAAGGGATTAACCAAAGAACATTTATGCACAACCCATGGATGTGGACGATTCAGGGAATGATGTAAGGAGGAGAGAGGGTGTGGCTGGGAAAGGGAGAAAACACAGAAACAAAATAGCATAAACAAAAAAATTAAAAAATAAATAATTCAGAACTAAACGGGGAAATGTGGATGGGAGGGAGTGTGCAGGGTGGAGGGGAATGATGGAGGAGAAATGGGACAACTGTAATAGCGTAATCAATAAAATGTAATAAATAAAAAGAAAAAATATAATTAATTTGTTCATTTATTTAAATATAAATCAAAAGTATTATTATATCACATAAAAAATCTAAGGAAGAATAAACACAAAAATCAGGTTAGGTGCTATGGGGACATTAGGGAAGTAGTAAAAGAGAATTAAAAATAAGCACAAGTTAGGTGTAATGATACTGTAAATTATTCTAGCTCCTGAATAGTGTGGCAGAGTCACACATTTTTGTTGTTATACTTTAAAATTTATATATTGTTTTTAAATATATCATAACAAATAATAAAAAGAGTTTTTCTTTTTCTTTTTTTTTTAAAGATTTTTTATTTATTTATCTTTAGACGGGAAGGGCAGGAGAGAAGGAGAGGGAGAGAAATATCAATGTATGGTTGCCTCTTGTGCGTCCCTGCTGGGAACTGGCCTGCAACCCAGGCATGTGCCCTGACTGGGAATCAAACCTCGATTCTTTGATTCGCAGGCCCGCACTCAATCCACTGAGCTACACCAGCCAGGGCTAAAAAGAGTTTTTCAAACACAAAAAATTAAGTAGAATGTTCCAGGAAATTCCATAAAGCCAATCACACACTCACACACAAAAAACACTCTTGAATTATATGGAGATAACTCAACAGTGAAAACCTTGTGCACATTGTAGCAACGAGAGAAATGCAAAAGAATTTTTTGAAGTAAGAAAATGTTCTCAATCTGAGCTGTCCAATGTAGTACCCCATAGTCAAATGTAATAACTAAGCATATAAAATAGGGTTAGGCAGCTGAAAAATTGAATTTTTAATTTTATTCAATTTAAATTACTTTAAAGTTAAATTTAAATAGGCACATGTAGCTAGTGGCTACCGTATAGGACAGCACAGTTCTTGAGCATTCTCTATTCAACATTGGATTGCAAGAATCTTTATGCTGTTCCTTAAGGGTTAAAAAAAAAAACCCACAAAAAACAAACACCTGAAAGCTTAAATTATGATTATCATATTATGACTTTAGTATGCATGAAAAATAAGGCAGAACTCCAAATCAGGAACACATTTTCAAACAAAATGCCTACGCTGACATAAAAAAAATGAATAAAAGATCTATAATTAAATGTTTTCAGTTAAAATAAAATGGTTTTGGCACATCATACTTTTTTACTTTAAGATTTTCAATAAACTAGCTGACTATTAATACTTGTCTGAATTGAGCTGGATAAGTCAGCTTCACTGGATCGTGTATTTTGCACTACAATATCAGAAACTTTAAAAGGTTTAAACTTTTTGGCCCAGGAATCTCACATCTGAGAATCTAACATGAAAACACCCATCTAAATCAAGTTCCATGAGGGTTTAATCTCCAAAATATACAAAGAACTTACACAACTCCTCTCTAAGAAGACAAGCAACCCAATGAAAAAATAGGCAAAGGACTTGAACAGACATTTCTCCAAGGAGTACATACAGAGGATCCAGAGACACATGAAAAGATGCTCAGTATCGCTAGCTATCAGAGAGATGCAAATTAAAACCACAATGAGATACCACTTGACACCAGTCAGAATGGTCATCATAAACAAAGCAACAAACAAGTGTTGGAGACGTTGTGGAGAAAAGGGGACCCCAGGGCACTGTTGGTGGGAGTGCAGACTGGTACAACCACTGTGGAAAGCAGTATGGAATCTTCTAAGAAAACTAAAAATGGATCTGCCTTTTGACCCAGCAATTCTACTTCTAGGATTATATCCTAAGAACCTTGAAACACCAATCCAAAAGAACCTATGCACCCCTATGTTCATAGCAGCACAATTTACAATAGCCAAGTGTTGGAAGCAACCTAGGTGCCCATCAGTAAACAAATGGATCAAGAAACTATGGTACATGCCCTGGCTGGTGTAGCTCAGTGGATTGAGCGCGGGCCTGCGAACCGAAGGATCGCGGTTCGATTCCCAGTCAGGGCACATGCTTGGGTTGCCAGGCCAGTTCCCGGCAGGGGACATACAAGAGGCAACCACACATTGATGTTTCTCTCCCTCTCTCCTTCACTTCCCCTCTAAAGATAAATAAATAAAATCTAAAAGAAAAAAAATTAAAAAAAAAATCACAAAGATTTAAAAAAAAAAAAAAAGAAACTATGGTACATTACACAATGGAATTCTATGCAGCAGAAAGAAGGAGCTCCTACCCTTCGCAACAGCATGGATGGAACTGGAGAGCATTATGCTAAGCGAAATAAGCCAGGCAATGAAAGACAAATACCATATGATCTCACCTTTAACAGGAACCTAATCAACAAAACAAACAAACAAGCAAAATATAACTGAAGACACTGAAATTGAGAACATCAGAGGGGAGAGGGGAGGAAATTTCAGGGGGAAAGGGGAAGGGTTTAGAGCAACAAGTATAAAAGACACGTGGACAAAAACTATGGGGGGTGGAAATGGGAGGGAGGTGGGGAGGGTTGGGGTGGTGGGCTGGGATGGGAGTAAGAGACAGAAAACTGTACAAGAACAATTTAAAAAAATTAAAAAAAAATCAAGTTCCATAAGACTAATAATTTTAAACAGCAGAAACAGAAAAGCAACCTAACGTTTGATATCTTGGACTTGCTTTAAAATACATCAGGGTTGAGGAGTACATAGGTCAATAGGGATAGATGAAATAAGATTGTAAACATTGTGATAACTGCTGGAGCTAAAAAATTAATTCATGAGATGTTCAATTTACCATTCTTGTATGTATTTAAAACTTTCTGCATTAAAGTAATAAAATTTAAAATACATTTGTAATACTCTGTGAAAAAACTAAAAATCATTGATATCCTACAACTAGAACACTTAAAAAACAGACAGTGTTCCCATTACTTAAAAGTATATTTTTAGGAAATTAAAAGCCTTATCTTTTCTCATATTTCAAAAAAAATCCCTCAGTCTATGCTACTTAAAACACAATTTTTGCCCATTTTGAATGTCATCCATAACTTCAGCTTCCAGCCATGATGGAGGCATATGTAAGCTTTGCTTCCTCACAGAACCAAAAGAAGGATATCTGCCAATTTAAAAACAAAAAACAACCAGACCTGCCAGAAAATTGAACTGTATGGAAGTCTGACAACCAAGGAGTTAAAGAAGAAACATTCATCCAAATGGTAGGAGGGGCAGGGATAGGAAGCCAGGATTCACAAGGCAGGAGGGGCTGGCAGACCGGCTGATCCCACATTTGCCTGCAGATAAGCCAGCCGGAACAACTGATGAGTGAGACAGATCACACAATCCAGGGTTCCAGCACAGGAAACTAAAGCCTCAAAACCCCTAGCTGTAAAAATCTGTGGGGGTTATGGTGTTGGAAGAAATTCCCAGTCTCATAGAAGAGTCTCATAGAAAAATCTGTGGGGGTTGTGGTGTTGGAAGAAATTCCCAGTCTCATAGAAGAGTCTGTTGGAGTGGCCCACAGGATCCTAGAATGTACACAAGTGCACCCACCTGGGAATCAGCACTAGGGCAGCACCTTTTAAAAGGTCACAATTCACTTGTGGAAAGTGATGGAAGAGAACGAAAGCAGGGCGAGAGCCAAGCAAGCGGCATCATCCCTCTCTGACCCCTTACCACATACAGCACCACACCCAGCAAAATGGGTAGACCCGACCTGGTGAATACCTAAGGCCCCACCCCTTACAATGTAACAGCTACATGGAGACAAAGAAATATGGCCCAAATGAAAGAAAAGATCAAAACTCCAGAAAAAGAACTAAGTGACAAGGAGATAGCTAACCTATCAGATGCAGAGTTCAAAACACTGGTAATCAGGATCCTCGCAGAAATGATTGAGTACAGCTGCAAAATAAAGGAAGAAATGAAGGCTATAGAAAGTGAGATAAAGGAAATATATAGGGAGCCAACTGTGATGGGAAGGAACCAGGACTCAAATCAATGGTTTGGAACCACAGGAAAAAATAAACATTCATTTATCCACCTTGAATTTATTTTTGTGTATGGTATAAGTTGGTGATCGAGTTTCATTTTTTTGCATGTAGCTGTCCAGATCCCCCAACACCATTTATTGAAGAGGCTATAGTCTAACACCATAAAAGTCCTAGAGGAAAACATTGGCAGGAAAATCTCAGACATTCTACACAGCAGTATCTTCACTGATATGGCCCCTAAAGCAAAGGACATAAAGGAAAGAATAAACAAATGGGACCTCATCAAATTAAAAAGGTTCTGCATGGCTAAAGAAAACAGCATTAAAATGAAAAGAGAGGACTTCCGGCCAAGATGGAGGCGTAGGCGGACACGCTGTTGAACTGTACGGAAGTCCAACAACCATTCATCCAGACCGGTAAGAGGGGCGGAGTCGCGGCAGGAGAAAGTGGAGGTGCAGACCCAGGCACGCGGGCAGCAGTGGCTGGCAGTTCCCAGGTGCGCAGGAGGCGATTGGTGGTCCCTGGGCCCACAGGCAGCAGCTGGCGGACCCTGGGCACAGGGGGACAGCTGCGCAGACCCAGTGAGGGGCCGCACAGGGTGGCTGGCTGACCAGGTGGTCCCACATTCGAGCACGCAGACGGTCCAGGCAGAGGGGCAGTGGCAGAAGGGACTGAGTCCAGGAGAGAGCGGAGCAGGCGCCATTGTTCCCTCTCAGACCCCGCCCCCACATACAGCGTCACAACCCAGAGACTGGGCTGCCCCCGCACTGGGGAGCGCCTGAGACTCCACTCCTCACTACGTAACAGCAGGCGCACGTGTGCAGATAATCCAGGTGAAGGGGAAGCGGCGGAAAGGACCGGAGTCCAGGAGAGAGTGGAGCAGGCGCCATTCTTCCCTCTCGGACCCCGCCCCCACCTAAAGCGTCTCAACCCAGCGACTGGGCTGCCTCGCCCTGAGGAACACCTAAGGCTCCACACCCTCACTGCGTAATAGCCGCGACCAGACTAAAATCAAACCAAAACAAACAAACAAACAAAAAAAAACCCACCAAAAATGGCTCAAACCGGAGAAAAAATGAAAACCCCAGAGTCAATTCCTCTAAGCCATGAAGAGATAGCCAACCTATCAGATGCACAGTTCAAAGCACTGGTTATTAAAATGCTCACAGAATTGGTTGATTTTGCCCACAAATTAGATGAAAAAATACAGGCTACAATACGTGAAATGAAGGAAGACGCATGGGGAACCAATAGAGATGGAAGGAAAATTGGGACTCAAATCAATGGAGTAGACCAGAAAGAAGAAACTAACAACCAAACAGAAAATGAGGAAGAAACAATTCAAAAGAATGAGGAGAGGCTTAGGAACCTCCAGGACATCTTTAAACATTCCAACACCTGAATCATAGGGGTGCCAGAAGGAGAAGAGGAAGAGCAAGAAATGGAGAGATTTCTCAAAAGAGACCTTCAGGCAAGAAGGGCCTGGAAAGAAGTATTCCAAGTCATGAAAGGCAAGAACTCACATCCAAGATTACTCTATCCAGCGAAGCTTTCATTTAGAATGGAAGGGCAGATAAGTGCTTCCCAGATAAGGTCAAGTTAAAGCAGTTCATCATCATCAAGCCCTATTATATGTAATATTAAAGGGACTTATCTAAGAAAAAGAAGATCAAAACAATGAACAATGAACAAGTAAAATGACAACAAACTCAAAACTATCAACAACTGAACCTAAAGAAACAGAAACAAAAACAAACTAAGCCAACAACTAGAACAGGAACAGAATCACAGATTCACAGAAAAGGAGATTACATGGAAGGTTATTAGTGGGGAAGGGGCAGGGGAGAATGGGGGAAAAGATACAGGTAGTACGAGGCATAATTGATGGGTACAAAATAGGCAGGGGAATGTTAAGAATAGTATAGGAAATGGAGAAGTCAAAGAATTTATATGTACAACCCATGGACATGAACTAAGGTGAGGATTACTGAACGGGAATGGGTGCAGAGAGGATGGGGGATAAAAGGGAGAAAAAATTGACAACTATAATAGCATAATCAATAAAATACACTTTTTAAAAGAAAGTATGTCATCAACTAGGGAGTGTGAGGGATTTGGGACGGTGTGGGCAGCTGCAGTGGTGCTTTCCTGCCGGACTCTGGTGGCCTTCACTGTCAACCAACAGTGGAAGCACACAAGGCTGTTAAGCTGCGCTTTTTCCAAGTTCTTCCCAGGTAAAATCAATAAGAAAGAAGTTTTCGTATTTCCGAAAGTTAGCTAAGATGAACTTCATGAAATGAATCAGTTTGTGGAGCCCAAAGAAAAATTTTTCACTGAGGGTAAAAATCTCAAAGGAAACTTTAGAGAAACAGAATAGCCTAGGGCTTTTGGGGATGCAAGTCCCAAAAGAATATGGGGATCATTCTGGTTGGCAGTGAGGAGCTGAAGGCCAAATACCTGCCCAAACGGGCACCTGGAGAACACACTGCCACCTTAGGCCTAACGAGCCAGCCAGTGGGTGTGATGCTACCTCTATGCAGACCAGGGTGACCTTTAGTGAAGATAAGAAGCACTACATCCTCAGTGGCTCCAAGGTCTGGATCATCAATGGTGGACTGGCCAATATTCTTAACTTGTTTGCTAAGACCAAGGTTGTTAATTCTGACAGCTCTAGTAACAGACAAAATCACATCATTGTAGTAAAGAGAGACTTTGTTGGAGTCACTAGCAGGAAGCCTAAAGGTAAGTTAAACATCCCAGGCTCCAGCAGTCAGCTGTGTGTGTGTCTGTGCGTGTATGTGTGTGTGTAAGAGAGACCCTTTAGCCCTATCCAAATGTCAAGATAAAATGAGATTTAAATATTTTTGATTGCACTTAAGCATTATAGCAAAATCAAATTAAGACTGCCATAGTGGCTATTGTAAATAATGCTGCAATGAACATAGGAGTGCATATATCTGTTTGAATTAGTGTTCTCATTTTTGTGGATAAATACCCAGAAATATAGTTGAAGGGTCGTATGATATATCTATTTGTAGTTTTTTGAGGAATCATCATTCTATATTCCCTAGGGGATGCAGCCCACCAAGAGTGTATCAGGGTTCCCTGTTCTCCACATTCTCACCAACACATGTTATTTGTTAAGTTTTTAACAATAGCTCTTCTGACTGGTGTGAGGTAGTCTCTCTCTGTGGTTTTGAATTTCAGTTCCCTGATGATTAATGATATTGACCATCTTTTCATATTTCTAATATCCATCTGTATGTCCTCATTGGAGAAATATCTTTTCATGTCCTTTGCCCATTTTTCAATTGGATTATTTATTATTTGTTATTGAGTTTTATATTTTGGATATCAGCCACTTATCAGATATATCATTTGTGAATATATTCCCCCATTGCAGTAGGTTGTTTTTGTTTTGTTGGTGCTTTCCTTCACTGTACATAAGCTCTTGTTGGACATAGTCCCATTTGTTTATTTTTGCTGTTGTTTCCCTTGCTCAAGAGTATAGGGAACCAGTCGGCATGGCAAGTGGCGAATGTAGTTCAGCCCCAATTTGGAAAACCGGCAGGCACTAGGTGGCACACAGGACCCAGGCATGCACACCAGCTTTCCCATGGGCAACCAGGCTGGCATTGTACCTAGGCTGCTTTAAGGCTTGCTTTTGCTAAAACTCCCTCACCCTGAATTAAGACTGCAGATGTTTAATGTATATCTCTGAAGCAACTCCCTAAAGTCTGTGCTAAGCCGTCCCAAGGATGGAATGTAATCAGATCAATCACTTTTATCATTCCCTGCATTTGCAACTTTTTTCCCTTTGTTATCTGTAAGAAGTAATCGCTTAAAGTAAACCTAAGTATAATGAATCAGAACTTTCTTTGATGTAATGCTACTAGAAAGCAATAAAAGCCTGTCCAGGCAGGGGTCGAGGTGCTCTCTCTCACAGAGTGGCCATGCAGTCACTTTTTCTCCACAGGACTTCTGCGGTCCGTGTGAATTTGTTCATTGCATCCACAACACTGCAGACACTGCTGGCCGAAGTCTGCATCACAAGGACATGTATCATAAAAGATAGTATTTAAACTGCTGTCAATTAGTGTACTTCATATGTTTTCTTCTAGGAGTTTTATGGTTTCACGCCTTATATTTAAATTTTTTACCCATTTTGAG
Source organism: Glossophaga mutica (assembly GCA_039655065.1). NCBI lineage: Eukaryota > Metazoa > Chordata > Mammalia > Chiroptera > Phyllostomidae > Glossophaga > Glossophaga mutica. The sequence continues at coordinate 33,024,437 of CM077315.1, forward strand.
TTTATTTTTTGTTCACGGCATGAGAAAGTTTCATCTTTTTGCAGGTATCTATTCAGTTCTCCTAACACCACTTGTTAAAGAAACTGTTGTGACTCCATTGCATATTTTTACCTACTTTGTCACTGATTAGTTAACCATATAAGTGTTTATCTGGGGGCTCTATATTCTGTTCCCCTGATCAATTTGTCTGTTTTTGTGTCAGTACTATACTGTTTTGATTATTATGGCACTACAGTATAGTTTGAGACCAGAGAGCATGATATAGCCAATTTTGTTGTTCTTTCTCAAAATTGCTTTGGCTATTTGGTATCTTTTGTTGTTTCATATAAACTTGAGGATTATTTGCTCTAGTTCTGAGAAGACTATGTATGCACCACTATGTTCACTGCGGCATTATTTACAATAGCCAAGATATGGAAGCATCATAAGTGTCCATCAATGGATGAAGGGGTAAACATGTGATATATATGTGATAGAATATTACATAGCAATAAATAAATGAAATCCTGCCATTTTTAACAACATGGATGGATCTAGAGGATATTATACTCAGTAAAGTAAGCCAGGCAGAGAAAGACAAATACTATATGCTTTCACTTAATATGTGGAATTTGAAAAACAAAACAAATAAACAAACAAAGCAAAACAAAAAGTCTCATAGAAACAGAGACCAAAGGGCATTAACAGAAGGGAGAAGGTGGGGAATGGGTGAAAAGGGGAAGAATAATATAGTCAATAATATTGGGATAAGTTTACACAAATGATTACTATTATTAGTGTGATGATTACATAGTAAGATGTAAAAATGTCAAATCACTCTATTGTACACCTGAAACTAATATAACCAATACAATATTGTATACCAAGTATACTTACATAAAATTTTTTACAAAATGAATGTCATCAACTTATTTGAAGAAGAACCTCTCACTTTTCCTTAAAACCTAAATTTTCTACAATTTACTTATTATTCTCTTTTATCCACAACCACTTCCGTGTAATTTTTCCTCCTAAAATGAGGCATATCCTTTTCTCCTAGTACTCTCCTACATTAATATCTTTAGCTCTTTCTTGTAAGCACAACATTAGAAGTCTTACGGTTAATTCTGTTCTCTAGAAGTTATTTATCAACATGTTCTAGACCCTTTATTAGACTGTATCTTAATAGCTTATATACTTATTTAATTCCCACCCATCAAGAAAATGCTGTATTAATTTTTAAGTCAAAAATGCTGATTTCAAATGAATGAATACCCATCCACACACAGAAATGCTGCATCAAAGCAAAAGGAGTCAGGAAAAAAAGAGTCAAAGATCAGTAGGAAATATGTACAGTAGGGCTTAATAAATCATTGGTTCAATTCACAGTCAGAGCACTTTCCTGGGTTGTGGGCCAGGTCACCAGTTGGAGGCGTGTGAGAGGCAATGGATAGATGTTTCTATCGTACATCAATGTTTCTCTCCCTTTCTCCTTCCCTTCCCCTCTCTCTAAAAATAAATAAAATCTTTAAAAATAAATAAAAGGGAGGGCACTCCCAGTCCAGATGGCAGCCTAGGTAAATGCTGTGCTCTCCCCTTCCCACAAACACATCAGAATTCCAACTAAATACAGAACAACCACCCTTGAGAACTGCCAGAAGTCTAACTGAACGAAAGTCCTGTAGAGAAGAAGCTATGTGGAGACTGGTAGGAGTGGTAAAGATGCCAAACTGGCTGATTCCAAACCCACCTGTGGCAGTTAATAATAGGTGCAATATCTCAGCTATGGAGGCCCACCCCTGAGGAACACAGGTCCCAGCTCCACACCAACCTCCCCAGCCCAGGTTTCCAGTGCCAGGAAGAAAAGTCCCCATACCATCTGTCTGTGAAATTCAGAGGAGATTATGGCTGAGTGAGAAGGAGGGCTTCTGGAGACCTAGGCATTCTTCTAAAGGGCCCATGCAAAACCCACTCAGACTCACTCATTCTGAGCTCCAGCACAGGGATAGGAAAGTGCCAAGGACATAGGAGAGGAACTAAATTGTCTGGCTTCAGGGTGAGGGCTGGAGGGCAGCTTTCTCTGAAACAGAGTGCTGGCAGAAGCCATTGTTCCTTTGTTGACCCCTCCCCCCACCCAGGCTGCAGGCTCAGGGGGGTGCCACACCTGAGTCTCCATCGACCTACTAATGCCACTCACCCCATCCTGGTGATTCCCTGAGACCCCATCCCACACAACTTATAAACCCATTCAAGCCACATACAGGGGCTTTTCCATACCAATGGGCTGTCTTACCTCACACTGTGGACTTTCCTAAAATCTCTCATATCTTCACAACCCCAAACAAGCAGCAGCTGGCCAGGACATGCCCTGTACCTCTTGCTAAATGGCTCCAAGACCAACACTAATGGCAGCCAGCCTCGCTTCGCAGCTTAGCTTCTCCCAGGCACCTCCAAACCCAGCACAAACAGAAACAATCTGCATATCACTTGGTACCAGGTAACCCCGGGGAAAGCACAGGCAAAGGCTGACCTTGGGCTGCACCAGAAACCCTCTCAAGAAACCCCCAAACAAACACACCTGATGACCAACTTCAGACCACACCAGAGCAGAACCCAGCAACCTCCACAAACAACATACCCAAAGTGCAGACTCAAAAGGCACCAAAGCCCCACTAATGCAAAACCTGCTTCATGGTTTCAGCCCTTGCACAGAAGCTCCTCTGCTGTAGTCACAGCCAGTCCTCAAGCCAATCAGCCTGAAGGTCAGTTCCTCCCACTGACATGCCAACAGCAATCAAGGCTCAACTACAAGAGAACACATATATGTCTCACAATAGGAACACACCTAAAGCACCTGCTGAGGTGGCCAAGGAGAGTGTGCCACTGGCCCCACAGGACACCTACTACATAAACACACTCTGCGAAAACTGGGAGTTGTAGCAGTTCCACCTAATACTTAGAAACAAACATGGGAAGGCAACCCAAATGAGGACAGAAAAACACATGTCCCAAATGAAAGAGAGGAAAACTCCAGAAAAAGAACTAAGCAAAATGGAGACAAGCAATCTACCAGATGCAGAGTTAAAAGGATGCTCAGTGAATATCAGTGAGAAAGTCAATAAAAAGATAGGAAACATAAAAATGGAGATAGAAAACATAAAAAAGAACCAGTCAGAAATGAAGAATACAATAACTGAGATGAAGAATATATTAGAGGGAATCAACAGTAGATTAGATAAAGCAGAGGATCAAATCAGAGATTTTTAAAGATAACAGAAAATACCAAATCAGAAAGCAAAAAAATAAACAAAATGAGTAAAGTTTAAAAGGCTTCTGGTACAACATCAAGCATGCAAACATTCACACCATGGGGTACCAGAGGAAAAGACAAAGAGCAAGGAATGGAAAATGTATTTGATGAAATAATTACAGTAAACTTCCAATAACATGGTGAAGGATATAGATATATAAGCCCAGGAAGTGCAGAGTCCCAAACAAGGTGAACCCAAAGAGGCTGACATCAAGACACATCATAATTAAAATGACAAAATTAAAAGATAGAGAATCTTAAAAGCAGCAAGAGAAAAGCAGTTATCTACTAGGGAGCTGCCATAAGACTGCTAGCTGATTTCTCTACATAAATTTTGCAAGTTAGAAGAATTGGCATAAAATATTCAAAGTGATAAAAAGCAAGGATCTGCAACCAAGATTACTCTACTCCTCATGGGTATAATTTAGAATCAAAAGACAGATAAAGAGCTTCCCAGACAAGAAAATGCTAAAAAAAATTCATCACCACAAAAACAAGTATTACGAGAAATGTCAAAGGGACTTGTTTTAAAAGAAAAGGGGAAAATGATTAAAAATATAAATAATAAAATGGCAATAACTACATACCTATCAATAATTACTTTAAATGTAAATGGATTAAATGTTTCGGTCAAAATACATGCCCTGGCTGGTGTAGCTCAGTGGATTGAGCGTGGGCCTGCGAACCGAAGGATCGCGGTTCGATTCCCAGTCAGGGCACATGCCTGGGTTGCCAGGCCAGTTCCCCGCAGGGAACATACAAGAGGCAACCGCACATTGATGTTTCTCTCCCTCTCTCCTTCCCTTCCCCTCTAAAGATAAATAAATAAAATCTAAAAGAAAAAAAAAATTTAAATGTTTCGGTCAAAATACAGAGAGTCGCTGAATGGTTAAGAAAACAAGATCCACATATACGAGTATGCCGCCAACAAAAGACTCACTTCAGATCAAGACACACATAAACTGAAAGTAAAGAGATGAAAAAATATTTCATAAAATAGGAATAAAAAAAGCTGAGTATCAATACTTTTATCAGACAAAAAGAAGCTTTAAAACAAAGATTATAACAAGAGACAAATAAGAACCCAGCAATTTCACTTCTGGATATTTATCTGAAGAAACCCAAACACTAATTTGAAAAGACATTTGAATCATATGCTCATTGCAGTATTATTTATAGTACCCAAGTGTCCATCAATAGACAAATGGATTAAGAAGAGGTGGTACATATATACAATATTACTAACCCATAAAAAAGAATGAAATCTTGCCATCTGCAACAGCATGGATGGATCTAGAGGGTATTAAGCTAAGTAAAATAAGTCTGACAAAGACAAAAACCATATGATTTCATTTGTGTGGAATCTAAATACAAAATAAGCAAACAACACAGAAACGAACTCATAGAAAAAGAGAATATTTTGATGATTGCCAAATGAAGGAGGATTATGAGAGTGAAAAGGGGGAAGAAATTAAGATGTGCAAATTGGCAGTTATAACAACAGTCACAGGGACTTCCAGCCAAGATGGAAGACACACACTGTGCCTCCTTGCACAACCAAAAAAAGGACAATGACAAATTTAAAAACAAAAAACAGCCCTGGCTGGCGTAGTTCATTGGACTAAATGCAGGCTTGTGAACCAAAGAGTTGCTGCTTTGATTTCCAGTCAAAACACATGCCTGGGTTGCGGGCCAGGTCCCTGGTGGGGGCTGTGTGGGAGGCAAGCACGCATTGATGTTTCTCTCCCTCTACTTCCCCCTCCCTTTCCTTCTCTCTAAAAATAAATAAATCTTTAAAAACAAAAACAACCAGAACTTCCAGAAAATCAAACTATATGGAAGTCTGACAACCAAGGAGTTAAAGAAGAAACATTCATCCAGACCAGTAAGAAGGGCAGAGAGGGACAGCCAGGCGGAGAGGACTCACAGCAAGGCAGAAGCTGGTGGACTGGGACAAGGCTGCAGCTGGCGGACTGGGTAATCCCACATTTGCGTGCAGATAAACCCAGAGGAACAACTAGGAGTGAGACAGATGACACAACCCAGGGTTCCAGCACAAGGAAATAAAGCCTCAAAGCTTCTGACTGAAAACACCTGTGGGGGTTGAGGCGGCAGTACGGGAAACTGGCATCCTCACATGAGAGTTCACTGGAGAGACCCACAGGGTCCTAGAACATACAGAAACCCACCCACCCAGGAATCAGCACCAGAAAGGCCCAATTTGCTTGTGGGTAGCAGGGGAAGTGACTAAAAACCAGCACAGAGCACAAGTGGCATTGTTCCCTCTCTGACCCCACCCCCACATACAGCATCACAATGCAGCAAGGTGGGTTGCCCTGCCATGCTGAACACCTAAGGCTCCTCCCCTTACTACATAACAGGTGCATCAAGACAAAAAAAAATGGCCCAAATGAAAGAGCAGATCAAAGCTCCAGAAAAAGTACAACTAAGCGATGAAGAGATAGCCAACCTAGCCGATGCACAGTTCAAAACACTGGTAATCAGGATGCTCACAGAATTGGTTGAGAATGGTCGCAAAATAGAGGAAAAAATAAAGGCTATACAAAGTGAAATAAAGAAAAATGTACAGGGAATCAACAGTGATGGGAAGGAAACCAGGACTCAAATCAATGGTGTGGACCAGAAGGAAGAAAGAAATATTCAACCAGAACAGAATGAAGAAACAAGAATTCAAAAAAATGACAAGGGGCTTAGGAACCAACAGGACATCTTTAAACGCTCCAACATCTGAATCGCAGGGCTGCCAGAAAGAGAAGAACAAGAGCAAGAAATTGAAAACTTATTTCAACAAATAATGAAGGAGAACTTCTCCAATCTGGAATAGGGAATAGACTTCCAGGAAGTCCAGGAAGCTCAGAGAGTCCCAAAGAAGTTGGATATAAGGAGGAACACACCAAGGCACATCAAAATTACATTACCTAAGACTAAAGATAAGGAGAATCTTAAAAGCGGCAAGAGAAAAGGAAACACTGACCTTCAAAGGAGTTCCTGTAAGACTACCAGCTGATTTCTCAAAAAAAAAAAAAAAAACTTGCAGGCAAGAAGGGACTGGAAAGAAGTATTTGAAGTCTTAAAAGGCAAGATCCTATATCCAAGATTACTCTATCCAGCAAAGCTATCATTTAGAATGGAAGGGCAGATAAAGTGCTTCCCAGATAAGGTCAAGTTAAAGGAGTTCATCATCACCAGGACCTTATTATATGAAATGTTAAAGGGACTTATCTAAGAAAAGGATGATAAAAAACATGTATAGCAAAATGACAGCAAACTCAAAATTATCAACCACCACACAACTAGAACAGGAACAGAACCACAGAAATGGAGATCACATGGAGGGTTAGCAACAGGGGAGTGGGAGGAGGAGAGAGGGGGAAAAGGTACAGAGAATAAGTAGCATAGATGGAAGGTAGAAAATAGACAGGGGGAGGGTAAGAATAGTATGGGAAATGTAGAAGCTAAAGAACTTATGACACATGGACATGAACTAAATGGGGGGAATGTGGGTCGGAGGGTGTGTGCAGGGTGGAGGGGAGTGAAGGGAAAATGGGACAACTGTAATAGCATAATCAATAAAATATATTTTTAAAAAATATTATAATAACTATTTAAGATGTCATATGGGTACCAGACTTATCACTTCCAAAGTTATATAAATGTGTAATCACTATATTTTACACCTGAAATATAATATTGTACATCAACTGTGATTGAAAAATAATTTTTAAAAAATACGTAATAAAATAAAAGGGAAAGAAGTAGATTCAAGTTATATGAAATAGGATATCTCCCCAAGAGCAAAAAAGAGCTTTAAAATGGGAGGGAATGAAGGAAGATGAGTAGCACAAAGAGTACTTTTCTCCATATACCTTAGGCCTTTTCTCCACAACTCTTGGATGGGCCTACAAGGGTGAGATTCTTCAATCATTACCTTTAACATTCTACCTCCCATACCAGCTGGGTTCTTTTTTTTTAATTATTTATTTTTTAGAGAGAGTGTAAGGGACAGAGAAAGAAGGGGAAAGAAACCTCAATGTGCAAGAGATACATCAACTGGTTGCCTCTTGCATGCCCCCAGCTGGAGACCTGGTCCACAACCCAGGCATGTGCCCTGACTGGGAATTGAACCAGCGATCTTTCAGTTCACAGGCTGGCACTCAATCCACTGAGCAACACCAGCCAGGGCGGTGGGTTCTTAACTGCAGTGCCTTTCCCCAGTTAAATCCTTACTCACCTGGGCACCATCCTCCCGCCATGTTCCTTTGCATCCAGGGCTCTTTCCCTTGCTCCAATAAGGAAATAACATCAGGCTTAGAAATAGAGAGTCCTGTTTACAAGAAAAGATAATAAGACATAATCATGCTGTTGCTGAATTCAAACCTAGTTCTCAAGAAAATAGGCAACTACATGAAAAGCAAGTTATAAAGTTCTAAAGAATGGAGAAGATAAAGGGATTACAAAGAGCTGCCCATATCCTAATCTGCAAGGCACAAAATAATTCCCTAGGAAACAGAAATGCACCCAGACAATTGAAAGATACACCCAAAATTCACAAGGTGTTTGGGGATAAATAACCTTACCTATTAAGACCAGGTTGCTGTAGTTCTCCATCATCACATCTCTGTACAAGTCTCTCTGAGCTGGGTCCAGATAGTCCCACTCCTCCTGTGAGAAGTCTATAGCCACATCCCTGAAAGTCACCAACCACTGAAATGATAAAACTATACTGTACTGTTGAAGGTAAAGGAGGCCTTCCCCAAATGAGAATACAAGAAGTCACCAGTCTGTAATCAGAAGAGGGCTTTCACCAACAATACTGGTACCACTTTACTCATAAAGACAGAAAAAGAAATCATTGGAGACTATCCAGAAATTCAAGAGAATTTCTCAGCATTTGAGAATTCCATTGGTGCTGTAGATGACATGCTGAAGATCAAGATGTCTGTTTTTAGAAATCAGTTGTTGCAGAAGTTGGGCCCACTTGAACATGTAATAGTGGATGTAGTTTCTGCTTACACAACAAATTCGATGTTTTGGGTTTATTTGGCAAATCAGGGAGTTAATCCTAAGGAACATCCAGTAAAGCAGGAATTGGAAAGAATCAGAGTATACATGAAGAGAGTCAAGAAAATAAAGGCAAGAAAAAGGCTGCCCCTCTCACTAGGTGGCTCAGTTGGTTGGAGCATCGTCCCATACACCAAGTTTGTGGGCCTGATCCTTGGTCAGGGTGCAAATGGGAGGCAACCAATTGCTGTTTCTCTCTCACATCGATGTATCTCTCTCTCCCTCCCTCTCTTCCTCTCCTTCTAAAATCAATAAAAATATCCTTGGGCAAAGATTTTTAAAAGTACTATATTGCGTATATGAAAGTTGCTAAGAGTGTAAGTAGATCCTAAAAGTTTTCATCACAAGAAAAAACTTGTATCTATGCATGGTGACAGATATTAACTAGTTATTGTGGTGATCATCATAGATCAAAACAGCTAATCATCATGTTAAACACCTGAAACTACATGTCAATTATACCTCAATAAAAATTAGTTTTTAAAAAAGACATTATATTTCAGGAGAGAAGAAGTAACTCACTTAGAGCGTGCCTTTTAAAATTTTTATGCCGAGTTGTACATTCCTAAATTCCTCTTTTGGAAAAGTACAGCATCCCAAGAAAGCAGCTGGAATAACAAAAAAAAAATAACTCCCAGATATTCCCAAAATAACTCCTCTTTCAATTTACTTACTGTGCTGCCTACCCCTACTCCTCCCAGACACATACATATGCTCTCTCTGATGGAAACTAAAAGGGATGTATACAAATCTCAGCACTTCCCTAAGCTTGTGAAACCCAAGAACATCAGGATGGATTCAGGGCAGATATGCTCCAGCACCAGAGGAGCCCAGGTACCTCTGCAGGAGGGATTCAGGCAGACAATTACACTGAAGATGTTGGTCTGAACCTCAGGTGGGTATAGTAATAACATGGCTCCATAGTTCCCCCTTTGTAGATACAGCCAGTTTTCCTCAAGCCAGGTAACCCAAGTTACAGCTTAAGTCAAAGATGGAGTCCTCAAGCTAGAAACCCAATATACTTGCACATGTTCCATACTTAGACAAAGACTTTCAGAGGCTTCCAGTATACACCAGGCTCAAGATATAAAAATCTCTTGACTTCTCTCTGACTATGTTATGAACCACCAAATCTAAGACAGGGCTGCCCAACCCATGCTAGAGACCACAAGGCCTTGATACCCGGCCACACAAACTATTGGGTTAGCCAAGAAGTCTGTTTGGTTTTTTCCATAAGATGGCTCAAGTAGCACTTCACTGTCTTTAACTTCATTCAAAACAATTTTGTTAGATTGTATTGTAACAGCTGTCATATTAACATGCATTCTTAAAAAAACATCAAAGTTGGTGAATTTTTTGTGTAGCCATTTTAATGTTGAAGATGGAAGAAAATACACATTTTCACTATATTATGCTTTATTATTTCAAGAAAGGTGAAACGCAACTGAAACACACACAAAAAAGATTTGTACAGTGTATGGAGAAGTTGGCATAACTGATTGAATGTGTCAAAAGTGGTTTGTGAAGTTTTGTACTAGTAATTTCTCACTGGACAATGCTCCATGGCCAGGTGGACCAGGTGAAGTTGATATCAATCCAATCTAGACATTAATTGAGAACAATCAACATCACACCTCATGGGAGACAGCCAACATAGTCAATATAACCAAATCAATAACGTTACTGATGAAAGTGAAAAAAATGTGTCTGTAAAATTTTGCGGAAAAAAATTAAACAGACTTGTTGGCCAACCCAATGGATAGGAAACAAGACAAGAATTTAGCTACACTCTTGTATATAGCCCATGATGGGTAGGTAGTATGAATGAGAAATAAATTTTGAATGTTAAGATACTGACATTTAAGTTAAAATAGCATAGCTTAGCCTAGTCTGCCACTGCTACATTAATAATACTAAATTCCTTGTCAACCCCCTCACCATCCTTGGAACACAGAGATATACTTAAGACTTAGTTGTAGATGGCGGATACAAATATATATGGTATGCAAATCAAAACCAAAATGAGATATCACCTCACATCTATCAGAATGGCTATTATCAAAAATAACGAGTATTGCCCTGGCTGGTGTGGCTCAGTGGATTGAGTGCCAGCCAGCAATCCAAAGGGTAGCCAGTTCGATTCCCCAGTCAGGGCACATGCCTGGATTACAGGCAAGGTCCCTGGTGTGGGGTGTGCGAGAGGCCGCCGATCAAGTATCTCTCGCACATTGATGTTTCTCTCACTCTTTCTCCCTCCTTTCCCCCTCTCTAAAAGTAAATAAATAAAATCTTAAAAAAAAAAAATGAGTGTTGGCAAGGATGTGGAAAACAGGAACACTTGTGCACTACTGATGAGAATGTAAACTGGTACAGCCACAATGGAAAACAGTATAAAGTTTCTTCAAAAAATTCAAAATGGAACTTCCATATGATCTAGCAATTCTGCCTCAGGATATTTATTTGAAAAAATAAAAAACACTAATTTGAAAAGATATCTGCACCTCATGGTCACTACTGCACTATTTCTGATAGCCAAGACATGGAAACAACTTAAGTGTCCAACAGTGAATGAATGGACATATGTATAAAAGGAGGAAATCCTGACATTTACACAACATGGATGGACCTTGAACACATTATGTAAATGAAATAAGTCAGACAAAGAAAGACAAACACCATACAATCTCACTACATGTGGAATTTAAAGAAACAAAACAGAATTACGGCCAAGATGGAGGTGTAGGTGGACACACTATGCCTCCTCGCACAACCAAACTTAAGGACAACAAAGATTTAGAAACAAGAAAACAACTGGAACTGATAGAAAATTGAACTATACGCAAGTCCAACAACCATTCATCCAGACCAGTGGGAGGGGCAGAGTCCCGGCAGGAAAAAGTGGAGGTTGGTGGACCCAGGAACGCAGGCTGGCAGACCCCAGGTGCACAGGCGGTGGCTAGCAGAATTAGGAACAGGGCGGCAACGGTGCAGACCCAGTGAGGCCGCACAAGGCAGCTGGCTGACCAGGTGGTCCCACATTCCTGAACAGATAATCCAGGTGAAGGGGAAGTAGTGGAAGGGACTGGAATCCAAGAGAGGGAGGAGCAAGGGCCATTGTTCCCTCTCAGACCCCGCCCCCACATACAGTGTCACTACCCAGCAACTGGGCTGCCTCACCCTGGGGAACATCTAAGGCTCCACCCCTTACTAAGTAACAGCTATGACCAGACCAAAAATCCCAAAAACCCAAAAACCCAAAAACGGCTCAAACGAGAGAACAAATCAAAGCTCCAGAGCCAATTCCTCTAAGCGACGAAAAGATAGCCAACCTATCAGGTGCACAGTTCAAATCCCTGGTGATCGGGATGCTCACAGAATTGGTTGATTTTGCTCACAAATTAGATGAACAAATGAAGACTACAATAAGTGAAATGAAGGAAAACACAGAGAACCAATAAAGATGGGAGGAAAACTGGGGCTCAAATCAATGGAGTGGACCAGAAGGAAGAAAGAAACAACCAAACAGAAAACAAGGAAGAAACAAGAATTCAAAAAAATGAGGAGAGGCTTAGGAACCTCCAGGACATCTTTAAATGTCCCAACATCCAAATTATAGGGGTACCAGAGGGGAAGAGGAAGAGCAACAAGTAGAAAACTTATTTGAACAAACAATAAAGGAGAACTTCCCCAATCTGGCCAAGGAAATAGACTACCAGGAAGTCCAGGAAGCTCAGAGAGTCCCGAAGAAGCTGGACCCAAGGAGGAATACACCAAGGCACATCATAATTACATTAGCTAAGATTAAAATGACGGAAAGTATTCTAGAAGCAGCAAGGGATAGAGGGACAGGCTCCTACAAAGGAGTTCCCATCAGACTGTCAGCTTTCTCAAAAGAGACCTTCCAGGCAACAAGGGGCTGGAAAGAAGTATTTGAAGTCTTGAAAGGCAAGGACCTACATCCAAGATTGCTCTATCCAGCAAAGCTTTCATTTAGAATGGAAGGGCAGATAAAGTGCTTCTCAGATAAGGTCAAGTTCAAGGAGTTTATCATCACCAAGCCCTTATTATATGAAATGTTAAAGGGACTTAGCTAAGAAAAAGAAGATAAAAAATATGACAGGAAAAAGACAGCAAACTCACAGATATTAACAGCCACACCTAAAACAAAAGCAAACTAAGCAAACAGCTAGAACAGGAAAAGAATCACAGAAATGGAGATCACATGGAGGGTTAGCAACAGGGGAGTGAGAGGAGGAGAGAGGGGGAAAAGGTACAGAGAATAAGTAGTACAGATGGTAGGTAGAAAATAGACAGGAGGAGGGCAAGAATAGTGTGGGAAATGTAGAAGCTAAAGAACTTATGACACATGGACATGAACTAAAGAGGGGAATGTGGGTGGGAGGGACTGTGCAGGGTAGAGGGGAATGATGGGGGAGAAATGGGACAACTGTAATAGCATAATCAATAAAACATATTTAAAAAATAAAGAAACAAAAAAAAAGCATAAATACAGAGAATAGATTGGTGATTGCCAAAGGTTAAGAGGGTGGAGAGTCGACAAAATGGGTGAAGGTGGTCAAAAAGTACAAACTTCCAGTTATAAAATAAATAAGTCCTAGGGATGTAATGTAAAGCACAGTGACTTAAATAATACTGTATATCTGAAAGTTGCTAAGAGAATAGATCTTAAAAGTTCTCATCACATGAAAAAATTGTAGCTATCTGTAGTGATAGATGGTAACTAGACTCATTGAGGAGACCATTTCACAACATATAGAAATGTTGAAACTAATGTTATATGTCAAATTGTATGTCCATAGAAATAATAATAATAGCTATGGAGAAAAGTAAAATAGAACAGGGGCAATAGAAAGTGTGCTGGTTGAGATGCTATAGAGGGTAGTCAAGGAATATTTTTCCAATTTGGACACAGATGAGGAAAGTCTTGAAGTTAAGGAGTAAATGATGCAGGTATCAGGAATAAGAAAATTCCTAGCAGGGCAATCAGCAAGTTCAAATGCATAGGGGACAGAACTGAATGTCAAAAATATTATAGAACATAAAACTCAAGGAGGTAACAGAGACAGATTACATATGGGTATGTGAAACCACTATAGAAACTTTGCCCTTTATTCTGAGTAAGATGGTAAAGCCACAGAAAGTTTTAAGTCAAGGAATATCATAATCTAACTTACATTTTGGGAAAATCACCCTGGCTTCTCTGTTAAAAAAGAAGGCAGGCCATGAAGGAAGTAGGGAGATCAGTTAATAGTCTATTGCAACAAATCACATGAAAGAAGACTGTGGCCTAGACATAGACCAAATGAACTGTCACATGGAAGGCTTCCAAATTCTGAGTTCCCCTCACTCACCTGGGCATAGGCTTATCACCTTTCTCTCCACTATCTGGAACTACCCTTGTTTCCAATAATAAATAAGTCTAGCTACAACTCAAACTATAGATTTTTATAACCTAATTAATTACTGTGTGAAGTTTAGAATGTCAAATATTGCCTGTGTACATGCTGTCCACTTACAACATTTTGATTACCTTATCTTCCCTCTCATTGCTCCTTCCCTATTTCCATCCCCACCAGGGCAATATGGAAGCACAGGCCCCTGGAGAAGAAAATTTTTGCCATCTCAGAGGAGGGAAGTATTCATGGATGTAGTCATCATCTGCTAGATGGAGGACAAAAGACTAAATCCTGTTCAGAGGGATTTTTTTCAAGGATGTGATACAAGAGAAGAAACCTAGTTTTGTTCATTGAGTGTTCATAATCTGCCTTTTATGACATCTTTTTGTCATATGAATCTCAAAGGAGTGTCTGAAGAACTTAATTCTATCTAAGAATTGCTCTGCGATTTACTGAGCTACAAATTGTGTTGAAGACCTCAAATTCCCTTGGCCCTTTTACAAGTACTTCTCTACCTAAAAAAAAAAAAAAAAAAATTGGGAGGTAGATTTAAATAACAATTTATTGACTATATCTATTTATTTTAGTGTTGCTTAATGTTAGTCATAATAAAAATGCATATGCTATATCACAAACCTAGTTTTAATTAGCTGCATACAATGCCATCTTATAGTGGGGTTTACTTAAAATTTCCCTATTTATGAAAACTAATTTTAGATACTATTATCTTAAGACTTGTCCCAACATGTTATAGTCTCTATCCATAGTTCTACCTTTTTTATAACCCTTAATGAATATCATTACAATCTTCCTTCCCTTTAGAAATCCAGTGATGGAGTCCAAGGATTCCAGGTTGAGAACCCAACAAGGACCATTTGAGTTTTTAATTCCAAATAGACCTGAAAATTGATTCAGGGCTTACTCACAGATTACCTGGCAAATCCTTGGTGCTATTGATAAAGAACTCTTTGATCAATCCCCTAATCTCACTCACACTGCAAAAATAATGCCAAAAAGTGAAAGATCCGGTCACCTACTTGAACTGAGACGAACCAACACCATCCCGTAAATTCAATGGCTTTCAATAACAGGACTGTGATGTGTGATGTTACATGTGCACTGATCTTATTTTCAACAATTCAATTATTATGATAAGGCTTTCATATTTGCCTCTTAGAGATCTGGCACACAGGATAAACTGTCACAATAAAACTAAGATGAAAGGGATAGATAGGAAACTGCGTTTTGGTTCTAATCCCAAGGTCCCCCATTATGTGTCTAAATGGGAAGTAGTAAAACAAGGTCTATTAATTAGGCTTTGACTACTGGGAATTGCCAGAAGAGGAAGAAAGTTATGACCAGAAAAACAAGAAAGATCTCAGGGAAGAAAGAAAAACCCCAAAGCACCTTGATCTTGGTCTTTGAATGTTCAATAACCATTCTTTCTTCTTTCTCTTAATGACAGAACTGTGGAAAGAAAAAACTGATGAGACACTTGGCTTTTCAATCCCACACTTCTAACCCCTCTTCTTCCCACACATACATACAGAGGAAGATCAGGGAAAACCGAAGAGTACAAACCAATGTACTTACAAGATGAGGCAGTCTCCTAGGTAAAGAAAATGAGTCGCACTCATATGGTCCCAACCCTTCATCCCCCATGTGTACCATGTGTACCATAGGTACTAGTGCTGTACCTAGTTTTCGGGTTACTTAGAATACCATATGAGCACGTAGGGGACTCACAAAATTCCAATCTCACAACCACAGGCTTCCCCACATCCACCTACCCATTGCCCCACAGCCAATCACAATCTCACACAAATACACACACAAGGGGTCACACTACTTACACCTGCAGTCACAGGCGCCTAATACCACTCAGTCACAGACTTCCGACTTCCACACACAAGGCGCGCTGCACAATCACACGCCCAACACATGGACACAAAGTCCCAACAACGATCAACGTCCGTCTACATCCCCGTGCACAATGGCGCAGTCATGCAGTCACTATCACATTCCCACTGTTGGAATACACAGCCACAAGCACTCCACTCCAACACCCAGAGACTGTATGCTATCACCACATACAGTCACAATTACATACCACGAAGGCAGTAACGATCTCAATCTCTCACACACAAACGATCTCCTCTCGTCAGCTCCCTTCGGGTACGAAAGAACCGGCCCATCAGCCAGCTCCAGACACTAAAGGCCGGACCGGACTCCTCACCCTAGTCCTCTCCTAGTTCCGGTCTAGTGCAAACGGCCAAGTTGCACCGGGATCCAAAGGCTCCAGAGAAGGTAAGACCTCGGAGCCAACCGGCCCGCCACTCTGCTGAAAGCCCGCCGAATGTCGCGCCAGCCTGTGGTCCTCTGGGAAATGTAGTCCAGAGGCGGACCACAACGTAACCACCGCCCCCCGCCCCCCAATCCCACCCCGCCGTGCCTCTCAGCGCAGTGTTTGACCTGTCTATGCCCGCCCTTGCTCACCAAATCCGACCGCAAGGACCCCGACGCAGATGGAGCGGGTCAGCCGATAGAGTTGCCTGTCTTACTCCTAGCAGGCAGCCTGATTGTCGCCGCTATGGAAGGGACGAGGTGGCCAATTCGAGGCAGAGGTACCTTCGAGCTGCAGATCCTATGGGAAATGTAGTCCGAGCAAAAAAGCAGCCGCCGGAATGCAACCTGATTCCTGCCGGTCAGCCCTAAGCCTAATTTGCAGAGTCAGAGTTCCAATGTTACAAAGAAGCATACAGAAGGTTCAGTAAGGGACTGAAAGGCAGTAAGTAAACAGCCAGCACATGATCATCTTAGGAGTTTCCTTCACCTCTTTCTTATGCTCAGTCTCTGGTTTCCTAGAGCTCATGACTTATTTTTTTTCTCTCAGTTTGGTTGCTTATTTTTGCAAATAAATAAATTCCTCCATTAGCACCTTTAGAAAGCTCAATTTGGAGTAAAATTTAGGGACCCTTACAACTCTAAAAATGCCTTTATTCTACCATTTGGGGATGGTAGCTTAAATAGGTTTGGAATTTTGGGTTGGACAGAGTTTTCCCTTAGAATTTCAAGACAATTATATCTTATCGTCTAGTCTACCTTTTTTTTCCTTAAAAAACAGTGGCTGTATTTTTATTAACGTAAAAGAGGAAAACTAAATGAAGATAAACATGTTAAAAACATAAAAATCAAGGGATTGATTACCACAGTACATAAAAGTGATTATCCTTGATAGGAAGGGACAGGACATAGCTATAGATAAGTGTAGGGGTAATATCTAAGGTAGTGATTCTCAAACTTTAGGAACATCAAAATCACCTGGTGGTTCCATTCCTGGTCAGGACATGTCCCTGGGTTAGGGGCCTGGTCCCCTGAAAGCAACCAACCAATATTTTTCTCCCTGTTTTTCTCCTTCCCTTCATCTCCCTTTTTTAAAAAATATATTTTATTGATTATGCTATTATAGTTGTCCCATCCCCCCGCCGACCCCAGTTCATTCCCCTCTAACCTGCACACCCCCTCCCACCCACATTCCCCCCCTTTAGTTCATGTCCATGTGTCATAAGTTCTTTAGCTTCTACATTTCCCATACTATTCTTGCCTTCCGCCTATTTTCTACCCACCATTTATGCTACTTGTTCTCTGTACCTTTTCCCCCTCTCTCCTCCTCCCACACCCCTGTTGCTAACCCTCCATATGCTCTCCATTTCTGTGATTCTGTTCCTGTTCTAGCTGTTTGCTTAGTTTGCTTTTGTTTCAGATGTGGTTGTTAATATCTGTGAGTTTGCTGTCTTTTCACTGTCCTATTTTTTAATCCTCTTTTTCTTAGATAAGTCCCTTTAACATTTCATATAATAAGGGCTTGGTGATGATGAACTCCTTTAACTTGACCTTATCTGAGAAGTGCTTTGTATGCCCTTCCATTCTAAATGACAGCTTTGCTGGATAGAGCAATCTTGGATGTAGGTCCTTGACTTTCATGACTTGGAATACTTCTTTCCAGCCCCTTCTTGCCTGCAAGGTCTCTTGAGAAATCAGCTGACAGTCAGAGGGGAACTCCTTTGTAGGAAACTGTCCCCTTATCCCTTGCTGCTTCTAGAATACTCTCCTTCATTTGAATCTTAGCTAATGTAATTATGATGTGCCTTGGTGTGTTCCTCCTTGGGTCCAGCTTCTTCGGGACTCTCTGAGCTTCCTGGACTTCCTGGAAGTCTATTTCCTTTGTGAGATTGGGGAAGTTCTCCTTTATTATTTGTTCAAATAAGTTTTCCACTTGTTGCTCTTCTTCCCCTTCTGGGACCCCTATAATTCGGATGCTGGGACGTTTAACGATGTCCTGGAGGTTCTTAAGCCTCTCCTCATGTTTTTGAATTCGTTTTTCTTCATTCTTTTCTGTTTGGTTGTTTCTTTCTTCCTTCTGGTCCACTCCATTGGTTTGAGCCCCAGTTTTCCTCCCATCTTTATTGGTTCCCCATGCATCTTCCTTCATTTCACGTATTGTAGCCTTCATTTCTTCATCTAATTTGCGACCAAAATCAACCAATTCTGTGAGCATCCTGATCACCAGTGCTTTGCACTGTGCATCTGATAGGTTGGCTATCTCTTGGTTGCTTAGATAAATTGGCTCTTGAGCTTTTGATCTTTTCTCTTGTTTGAGCCATTTTTGTTTGTTTGTTTTTGTTTTTTTGGTCTGGTCGTAGCTGTTACTTAGTGAGGGGCAGAGCCTTAGGTGTTCCCCAAGCGCGAGGTAGCCCAGTTGCTGGGTAGTGACTCTGTATATAGGGGTGGGGTCCGAGAGGGAACAATGGCGCTTGCTCTGCTCTCGCTCCTATTTCAGTCCCTTGTGCCCCTCCCCACAAGCAAATTAGGCCCTTCTGGTGCTGATTCCTGTGCGGGTGAGCTTGTGTATGTTCTAGGACCCTGTGGGTCGCTCCAACGAACTCTCCTGTGAGGCTGGGAGTCTCTCCTGGCACCTCAACCCCCACAGATGTTTTCAATTGGTGTTTTTAAGTTTTATTTCCTGGTGCTGGAGCCCTGGGTTGCAAGGCTTGTCTCACTCCCCATTTTCACCTGGATTATCTGTGCACAAATGTGGGACTGCCTGGTCAGCCAGCCGCCTTCTGTGGCCTCACTGGTTTGGCCCATTGCCACCCCGGGCTCAGGGTCTGCTAGCCACGGACTGTGCACCTGGGATGTGCGGGCTGCCGCCCGCACATCTGGGGCTCCTGTGCCCCTGGGTCCGCCAACCTCTGCTCCCTCCCACTACAACTCCACCCCTCTTACCAGTCTGGATGAATGGTTGTCGGACTTCCTTACAGTTCAGTTTTCTGTCAGTTGTAATGTTTTCTTGTTTCTAAATCTTTGTTGTCCTTAATTTTGGTTGTGCGAGGAGGCACAGTGTGTCCACCTATGCCTCCGTCTTGGCCGGAAGTTCCCCCTCTCTCTTAGAATAAATAAATAAAATCTGTTTTTAAGAAAAAGACAGATTACTGGGTCCCACCACCATCTAATCTTATTCATTATGTCTGTGGTGGGGCCTGCATATTTCCATTCTTTTTTTTTTTAATTGAAAATTTCTAGGCAAGGTGGCAGTGTAGGTTAATGTGGTACCCGCCTCCTCCCACAACCACATCACAATTACAACTAAACTACAGAGCAACCATTGTTTAGAACTGCCCGAAATAGGACTGAATAGAAGTCCTACCACTAGGGATTTAAAGAAGCCACATAAAGACTGAGACTGGTGCAAGGGGTAGAGCTGTGGAATGGGTTGATCCCACAGTCACAGGGAGCAGATAAAAATTGGGAGGGACATCTCTGCTGCAGAAGGTCCCCTGGAAGAACAAGAGGTCCAATTCACACACCAGGACCCCCAGCCCCAGGTTCTAGTTTCAGGAAGTGAAGTCCTCACAACTTCTGGCTATAAAAACCGGTAGAGATTGTGATGGAAGGAGAGAGGGGCTTCTGGAGTCTCAGGCAGTTCCTCTTCAAGGGTCCACACATGGACTTATTCTGATTCCGTCCCTCCATACTTCACTACTGGGGCAACAGCTTAGAAGGCACCACGAGGAGCATTCAAGGAGGAACTAAATTGTCTGGCATCTGAGTAGGAGCTGTGGGTAGGAACTTTCTACTAGACATAAATGCTGGTAGAAGCCATTAGTCCTTTGATGAGCCCTTCCCCCATAGCCAACAGGCAGGTGCCATAGTGAGGCACGAGATAGTCAGGAAGGAGGACACTCCAGAGGTGCCCCAGGGCTAAGATAAAGGACATTCATACAAGACAAAGACCCTCTAAGTCCGGTTGTTCCTGCTTTCTGGAAAAGCTCTGAATCATGGTGACTCAAGAATGCACCTCTGCAGAAGATGCTACATGACCCCTGCTTCATTACAATAGCATTACAATAAATTAACATTGCGGGACCTCCTTTTCCAGTGGCCAATCAAGAAAAATCATGGGCAACCACATGCGCAGTAGCTTTGAAATGTAACTACTTCTACATATGCAATAGAAGCTTCCGGCCTATAAGAATAGAATCCCTCCAACCCATGAGGTCAATCTCTGCTCAGAGTTGGCCAGCTCCCATGTTCTCTGGAGTGCACTATTGCTTAATAAATTTTCTTTCTTTATGCTATAAACTCTGTGTGTTCAGTTCAATTCTTTGCCCTCGATCACCAAGAACCTGGCTACCTGTGCCCACCTGTGACTCAATAGCTGAGACTCTATCAACCCAGCTCACACTCTTTGCCTCACCCTGGTGATTCCCTGAGGCCTTACCCCATCTAGCTTTCAGGCCCACCGAAGCTGCTTCCAGGGGCTTTTTCTTTTTCTTTAGGTACATTTTATTGATTATGCTATTACAGATGTCATAATATTTTTCTCCCCTTTATCCTGCCTCTGCCATGCATCCCCACCTCCAGCATTCCTCCACCCTGTCCATTGGTTTGTGTCCATTAGTTTTACATATAAGTTCTTTGGTTTCTCTATTTACCATGCTACTCTTTATCTCCCCCCGTCTATTTTATGCCTACCAATTATGCTTCTTATTCCCTGTATCTTTTCCCCTCCACTCCCCCTCCCACTCCCTCTCCTCACAGATAAACCCTCCATGTGATCTCCATTTCTGTGATTCAGCTCCTGTTATCGTTGTTGGCTTAGTTTTTGGTTTTGTTTTTTATGTTCAGTTGTTGATATTTATGAGTTTGTTGTCATTTTACTGTTCATAGTTTTTGATCTTCTTCATTTCTTAGATAAGTCCCTTTAACATTTCATCCAATAAAGGCTTGGTGATGATGCATTCCTGTAACTTGACCTTATCTAGGAAGCACTTTATCTGCCCTACCATCATAAATGATAGCTTTGCTGGATAGCGTAATCTGGGAGGTAGGTCCTTGCCTTTCATGACTTCAAATATGTCTTTCCAGCCCCTTCTTGCCTGTAAGGTTTCTTTTGAGAAATCAGCTGATAGTCTAATGGGCACTCCTTTGTAGGTAATTGTCTCCTTTCCTCTTGCTGCTTTTAAGATTCTCTCCTTATATTTAATTTTGGGTAATGTAATCATGATGTGCCTTGGTGTGCTCCTCCTTGGGTCCAATATCTTTGGGACCCTCTGGACTTCCTGGACCTCCTGGAAGTCTATTTCCTTTGCCATATTGGGGAAGTTTTGTTACTTGTTCAAATATGTTTGCAATTTCTTGCTCTTCCTCTTCTTCTGGCACCCCTATGCTTCCGATGTTGGAGCACTTAAAGTTGTCCCAGAGTTTTCTAATTCTTGATTCTTTATTTTTTTCAATTCTTCTTTATTCTGTTCTACTTGAATGTTTATTTCTTCCTTTGTTTCCAAATCATTGATTTGAATTCTGGTATTTTCCCCTTCATTGTTGGTTCCCTAAATGTTTTCCTTTATTTCACTTTGCATAGCCTTCATTTCTAACTTCATTTTGTGACCAAGCTCAGTCATTTCTGTGAGCACACTGATTACCAGTGTTTTGAACTTTGCATCAGATAGGTTGTCTGTATCCTTATCACTTAGCTCTTTTTCTGGAGTTTTGATCTGATCTTTCATTTGGGCCACATTTCTTTGTCTCAGTGAACCTGTTATGTTGTAAGGGAGCAGAGCCTTAGGTATTCACCAGGATTGGACAACCCACTTAGCTGCATTGTGGCTCTGTAGGGGAGGGATCAGAAAGAGAACAATGACTTTCATGCTGCTCCAGCCACACTTTCAAATGAACTCTCCTGTGAGACTGGGAGTTTCTCCCATTTTTGCAATCCCCACAGTATTTTACAGCTAGAGGTTTTGAGTCTTTAGTTTCCTGGTCAGCCAGCCCTGCTTCACCCACACAGTCTGCCACCTAGCTGTAAGTCCTCCCTGCTCTATGCTTGTCTCTGCCCCTCCTACCAGTCTGGATGAATGTTTCTTTAACTCTTGGTTGTCGGAGTTCCATGCAGTTTGATTTTCTGCCAGTTCTGGTTGTTTATTGTTTTTAAATTGGTTATTATCCTTCTTTTGGTTGTGTGAGGAAGCGAAGCATTTCTATCTATGCCTCTATCTTGGCTGTAACCTGTATCTTCCCAGTGGCTTTTCCTTACAATTGGTTTGTCTTGGCTCATACACCAGATTTCCCTACAATCTCTCAAACAAGCAGCATCTGGCCTCAGCATGCCCCCACACCTCTCACTATATAGTGCTAGGCCCAGCACTAGTGACAACCAGTCTTGGTTGACAGTTTGGCTTTGCCTGGGCAACTCCAAGCCCAGCACAAATAGCAGCCATCTGCTGATCACATTGTAATTCATGCCAGGTGGCCCCATACAGGACACAAGTGGCAACTGCTCCTGGCCTGCACCTCCTGGGAGGCCTCAGAGCCAGTGCACCTAGTGGACAGCTTCAGACAACATTGAAGCATCACTACCCAATCACCTCCATAAGCAATACGCTCAAGGGGCAGACTCAGCAGGCACCAGGTCCTCACTAAAGTAACTACTGTTCTGTGGAGTGGACCCCTAAACAGCTGATCCTCAACCATGGTTAGAGATCAGTGGTCAGAGGTCACAGTCAGTCTTTGCAACTGACTGCCCTTGCAGTATATCTTTCCCATTGACACGCCAACAGCAATCAATGCTCAACTGCAAGAAGAGGGTGCACTCAACTCACATGGAAGGTGCACCTTGAATGTCCCACTTGGGTGATTGGGAAGGCTATGCCACTGGACCCTACAGAACAACTACTACATTAAGCCACTCCACCAAGCCTGGGAGTAATAGCAGCTCTACCTAATACATAGAAACAGACACAGGGTGACAGAGAAAATGAGACAAAAAACATGTTTCAAATGAAATAACAGATCAAAACTTCAGAAAAAAACTAAACAAAATGAAGACAAGCAATCTACTAGATGTAGAATTCCAAACACTGGTTATAAGGATCCTCAGTGATCTTGGTGACAACCTTGACAGCATAAAAAAAGGACACACTAATTGAAATGAAAAAATAATTTACAGAGAATCAACAGAAGAGTAGATGAAGCCAAGAATCAAATCAGTGATTTGCAATTTAAGGACACAAAAAATACCCAATCAGAACAGCAAAAAACAAAAATAAGGATTTTTTTTAAAAAATGAGAAGAGTTTAAGGAGCCGTGGGATAACCTTAATAGTACCAACATTCACATCATAGAAGTGCCAGAAGAAGAGAGGCCCACAACATGACTCATAATTAAAATGCAAAAGGTCAAAGACAAAAAGAGAATGTTAAAAGCAGTAGGAGAAAAGCAGTTAGTTACTTGCTAGAAAGCTGCCATAAGACTGTCAGCTGATTTCTCAAAACCTTTGCAGGCCAGAAGGGATTGGCAAGAAATACTCAAAGCAATGAAAAGCAAGGACCTACAACTAAGATTACTCTACCCAGGAAGGCTATCATTTAGAATGAAAGGGCAGATAAAGAGCTTCCCAGACAAGGAAAAGCTAAAAGAGTTCATCACCACCAAATCAGTATTATATGAAATGTTAAAGAGTCTTCTTCAGGGGACCTCCGGCCAAGATGGAGGCGTAGGTGGACACACTGTGCCTCCTCTCACAACCAAAGTTAAGGACAACAAATATTTAGAAACAAGAAAACAACCAGAGCTACTGGAAAATTGAACTGTAAGGAAGTCCAACAACCATTCATCCAGACCGGTAAGAGGGGCGGAGTCGCAGCAGGAAAAAGTGGAGGTGCGGACCCAGGAACACAGGTGCGGCAGTGGATGGCGGTTTCCAAGTGTGCAGGCCGCAGACAGGACCACAGACAGAGGCAGTCTCATGGGGTGCAGACCCAGTGAGGCCGTGCAAGGTGGCCGGCTGAACAGGTGGTCCCACGTTCACGCACACAGATAATCCAGGTGAAGGGGAAGTGGCAGAAAGGACGGGATCTCAAGAGAGAGCGGAGCAGGCGCCATTGTTCCCTCTTGGACCCTGCCCCCACGTACAGCATCGCAACTCAGTGACGGGGCTGCCCCGCACTGGGTAATATATAAGGCTCCACCCCTCACAACATAACAGCTGCGACTAGACCAGAACCAAATCAAAACAAACAAACAAACAAAAAAAAAACACACCAAAAATGGCTCAAAACAGAAAACAAATCAGAACCCCAGAGAAAATTCCTCTAAGCCACGAAGAGATAGCCAACCTATCAGAAGCACAGTTCAAAGCACTGGTCATTAGGATGCTCACAGAATTGGTTGATTTTGCTCACAAATTAGATGAAAAAATGCAGGCTACAATACGTGAAATGAAGGAAGATGCATGGGGAACCAATAGAGATGGAAGGAAAACTGGGACTCAAACCAATGGAGTGGACCAGAAGGAAGAAACAAACAACCAAACAGAAAATGAGGAAGAAACAAGCATTCAGAAAAAAATGAGGAGAGGCTTAGGAACCTCCGGGACATCTTTAAACGTTCCAACATCCGAATTATAGGGGTACCAGAAGGGGAAGAAGAAGAGCAACAAGTGGAAAACTTATTTGAACAAATAATAAAGGAGAACTTCCCAATCTGGCAAAGGAAATAGACTTCCAGGAAGTCCAGGAAGCTCAGAGAGTCCCAAAGAAGTTGGACCCAAGGAGGAACACACCAAAGCACATCCTAATTACATTAGCCAAGATTCAAATGAAGGAGAGAATTCTAGAAGCAGCAAGGGATAAGGGGACAGTCACCTACAAAGGAGTTCCCGTCAGACTGTCAGCTGATTTCTCAAAAGAGACCTTACAGGCAAGAAGCGGCTGGAAAGAAGTATTCCAAGTCTTGAAAGTCAAGGACCTACATCCAAGATTGCTCTATCCAGTAAAGCTGTCATTTAGAATGGAAGGGAAGATAAAGTGCTTCTCACAGAAGGTCAAGTTCAAGGAGTTCATCATCACCAAGCCCTTATATAGGAAATGTTAAAGGGACTTCTCTAAGAAAAAGAAGATAAAAAAATATGACAGTGAAAAGTCAGCAAACTCACAGATAGTAACAACCACACCTAAAACAAAAGCAAACAACTAGAATAGGAACAGAGCCACAGAAATGGAGATCATATGGAGGGTTAGCAACAGGGGCGTGGGAGGAGGAGAGAGGGGAAAAGGTACAGAGAATAAGTAGCACAAATGGTGGGTAGAAAATAGACAGGGGGAGGGCAAGATTAGTGTGGGTAATGTAGAAGCTAAAGAACTTATGACATATGGAGATGAACTAAAGGGAGGGAATGTGGGTGGGAGGGGGTGTGCAGGGTGGAGGGGAATGATGGGGGAGAAATCGGACAACTGTAATAGCATAATCAATAAAATATATTTAAAAAGGTATAAAAATGGGAAATAAAAAAAGAGTCTTCTTCAAGAAAAAAAACATGAACAATTAAATGGCAATAAATACATAGCTATCAAGAATTGAACCTAAAAAAAAAAAAACTAAATAAACAGAACATAAAGAAACTTATAAATACAGAGAACATTTTGATGGTTGCCAAATGAGATAGGTATTGGTGGGGGGGCGTGAATCTGATGAAAGGATTAAGAAGTACCAATTGGTTGTTACAGAATAGTCATGAGGAGGTAAAGTACAACATAGAGAATATAGTCAATAATATCCTAATAACTATGTATCACTCCAGATGGGTGCAAGATTTATCTGGCTGATAATGTAGTAAGTTATGTAATATCTAATCACTGGGTGTACACCTCAAACTAATGTAATAATGTATGTCAACTGTAATAAAAAATAAAAATGATTTAGCCCTGGTTGGTGCGGCTTAGTGGATAGAGTGCTGGCCTGCAAACTGAAGGGTTGCTGGTTCAGTTCCCGGTTGGGGCACATGCATGGGTTGAGGGCTGGGTTCCCAGTTGGGGGCACGTGAGAGGCAAGAGATCAGTGCATCTCTCACACATAACATTGATGTTTCTCTCCCTCTCTTTCTCTCTCTTTTCTCCCTCTCTAAAAAGAAATAAATCAAATCTTTTAAAAATGATTGAAAAATAAAAACCAAATAAATAAAATTTTTGAATTGAGATACAATTTACTATAACATTATATTAGTTTTACATGTACTACTACTGATTTGATATATGTATATGTTGCAAATAATCACTATGAGTTTAGTTAACATCCATCACTATACATTGTTATAATTTTTTTCCATTATGGTAAGAACTTTTAAGATCTATTCTTTTAGCATCTTTCAAATCCAATCCAGTATTGTTAACTAGAGTAAGCATGGGGTACATTACATCCCCAGGACTTATATATCTTAAACCAAAAGTTTGTACTTTCACAGTTTTTGTCAGAAAGTATAATGAAAGTTTTTGAATTATGTTTTGTTGTTTTGTGAAACAATTTGCTATCTGATCTTCATATCAGTTTTCTGAAAATTCACAAATTTCAGTGCTTTAGTAGGGGACTTACTTGTTCATTGTATAGTTTACCTATACTTCTTACTTCATTCACCTCTTTATTTATTTATTTTTTTTGAGAAATATGACCTGTTTTTCTGGAAAACTCTTTATATATTTTCTCTGAAGATTTTCTCCATTCATTTCTCTTCTCTTTCTTTCTGGGGTTCTTTTTAGATGAAAGTTCAAATTCCTGATTTTATCTGTTTTCTTTCTTGTTTTAAAAAAAAATTGAGGACCCCACATTTGTGTGCAGATTAACTAGAAGGAATAACTGGAGAGCAAGACAGACCATGCAACACAGGGTTCCAGCATGGGGAAATAAAGCCTCGGAACTGCTGACTGAAAAAAACCTGTGGGAGTTGAGGTGTTGAGAAAAAACTCTGTGGGGTCAGAGGAGGAATAATGCAGCTTGCTTGGCTCTCGCCCCACTTTCTGTCACTTCCCTCACCACAAGTGGATTGTCCTTTCAGGTGCTGATTCCTGGGTGGGTGGGCTTGTATATGTTCTAGAATCATGTGGACTCCTCCAAGGACTCTTCTGTAAGACTGGGGGCTTCTCCTGCTGCCACAACAACACAAGTTTTACAGCCAGGGGTTTTGAGGCTTTATTTCCCCATGCTGAAACCCTGGACTGCACAATTTGTCTTGCTCTCCAGTTGTTCCTCCCAGCTTATCTGCACGTAAGTGTAAGATAACCCAGTCCATCAGCCACCACCTTGCAGCACATCTTTGCCCTCCCCACCCCTGCCCCACCTGCTGCTTTCCTGTCTCCACCCCTCCTACCAGTCTGGATGGATGTTTCTTTAACTCCTTGGTTGTCGGACTTCCATTTAGTTCAATTTTCTGGAACTTCTGATTGTTTTTGTTTTTTTAATTCGTTGTTATCCTTCTTTTGGTTGTGCAAGAAAGCATGGCATATCTACTTATGCCTCTACCTTGGCCATCCAAAACTTAAAGATCCACATTGTAATTAAAATGGAAAGGGTAAAGACAAAAAGAAAATATTAAAGGCAGAAAGAGAAAGACAGTTACCTACAAGGGATTTTCCATGAGAATGTCAGCTGATGGAACAGAAACACTACAGAACAGACAGGATTGGCATGAAATATTCAAAGTGATGAAAAATAAGGACATGCAACCAAGAATTATCTACCTAGAAAGTCTACCATTTAAAATTGAAGGAAAAATAAAGAGCTTCCCAGAAACAAAAAGTCTAAATAAGTTCATTACCACCAAACTAGCATTAGAAGAAATATTAAAAAGAACTGCTTTAAGAAAAGAAGAAATAGTGAAAGAGAGAAGCATGGGTACAATTTAAAATGGCAATAAGCATGCATCTATCTTTAATAACATTAAATGTGAATGAACTAAATGCTCCAATCAAAAGACATAGGGTAGCTGAGTAGATAAGAAAACATGACCCTAATATGTGCTTTCTACAAGAGACTCACCTCAGATCAAAAAATTTACATGGGCTGAAAGTGAAGGGATGTATGATAATATTGCATACAAATGGAAACAAAAAAAAAAAGCTGGGGTAGCAATACTTATATCTGACAAAATAAACTTCAAAACCAAAGGCCATAATAAAAGACAAAAGACAGTGAAAAACTCTAAAGGGATTGATACAACAAGAGGATATAACCCTTGTAAACACATGCACCAAACACATAAGCACCTAAATATATAAAGAAAATCTTGGTGGACTTTAAGGAAGAGATCAACAGTGATACAGTTATAGTAGGGTATTTTAACACCCCCACTGTCATCAATGGATTGATATTCCAGGCCAAAAAAAAAAAAAATCAACAAGGAAACAGTGACCTTAAATGACACACTACATCAAATGGATTTGATAGCAACACAACATTTCATCCCAAAGCAGCAGAATATACATTCTTCACAAGTGCACATGAATCATTCCCACAGATAGACAACATGTTAGAACACAGTATGTCTTAACAAATTCAAGAAGATTGAAATTATATAAAGCATTTTTCAGATTGCAATGGCATAAAACTAGAAATCAACCTCAATAAAAAGACTCAAAACCATTCAAATACATGGAGGCTAAATATCATGTTACTAAATAATGAATGGGTTATCAATGAGATCAAGGAACAAATCAAAACTTACCTGGAAACAAATGAAAATGAAGATACAACACAAAATCTCTGGGACACAGCAAAAACAATCCTTAGAGGGAAATTCATAGTAGTACAAGCCTACTTCAAGGAGGGAAATAATCTCAAATAATCTGTCTAACCCTATACCTAAATAACTAGAAGTAGAAGGAAATAATCAATATCAGAGCAGAAATAAATGATATAAAGACCAAAAATCAATTCTAAAGATCAATAAAGTCAGGAGCTCTTTCCTTGAAATGATAAACAAGATAGTGAAACTTTAACCAGAATCATCAGGGGATGATTGCCCAGGGTAAGTAGAAGGAAATAATCAATATCAGAGCAAAAATAAATGATATAAAGACCAAAAACTGATTCTAAAGATCAATAAAATCAGGAGCTCTTTCTTTGAAATGATAAACAAGATAGTGAAACTTTAACCAGAATCATCAAGGGAAAAAAAGGGATGACCCAAATCAACAAAATCAGAAATAAAAGGGGAGAAGTAACAACTGATACCACAGAGATACAAGGGATTGTAAGAAAATACTATGACAAGTATATGTCAAGAAACTGGAAAACCACGATGAAATGGAGAAATGTCAAAAACATACAATCTTCCAAAAGAGTATTAGGAAGAATCAGAAAACCTGAACAGACCAATGACAACTGATTAAATTGAAGTAGTAATCAAAAACACTCCCAGCAAACAAAAGTCCTAGACCAGAAGGTGTCACAGGCTAATTTTACCAATTATTCAAAGAAGAACTAACACCTATGCTTGTCAAACTATCGCAAAAAATTCCAGAGAAGGGAAGTTTTCCAAACCCTTTTTATGGGGCCAGCATTATTCTTATTTCAAAATCAGATAAAGACACAACAAAGAAAGAAAATATAGGCCAATATCCCTGATGAACATAAGATGCCGAAACCCTCAACAAAATATTAGCAAACCAAATACAGCAATACATTAAAAAGTTCATACACCATGATGAAGTGGGATTTATCCCAGTTATGCAAGGTTGGTTCAATATTCACAAATCAATAAATGTGATACATCACATAAACAAAATGAAAGACAAGAATCACATGAGGAAAAAGCATTTGGTAAAATTCAGCACCATTTAAAATAAAAACTTTTAGCAAAGTGGAAATAGAGGGTTTTTAACCTCAACATAATAAAGGCCATAGATGGACATCATACTCATACTCAATGGACAAAAACTAAAAGGATTTCCCTTAAAATAGAAATAAGACAGGGATGTCTGCTTTCACCATTCTTACTCTACATAGTACTGGAAGTCCTACTCACAGTGATCAGACAAGAAGAAAGAAAATAAAAGGCATCCAAATTGGAAAGGAGTGAGAAAAACTGTTATTATTTGCAGACAACGTGATGTTGTACATAGAAAACCCTAAAGACATCATAAAAAAACTACTAGATCCAATGAATGAATGAAGTAAAATAGCAAGATACAAAATCAATAGTCATAAATCAATGGCATTTTTATACACCAATAATGAACTACCAGAAAGAGAAACTAATAAAACAACCCTATTTTCTACTTCAACTAAAGTAAATATGGTACCTAGGAATAAATTTAACCAAGGGGGTAAAAGACCTGTACTCTGAACACTATCGGACACTGAAGAAAGAAACTGAGAAAAATACAAATAACTGAAAGTACAGGGGTGGGGGAAGTGCATCTTATAGTCTGAAAAATATGGTATATACCCTGTTTATGGATTGGAAGAACTAACATTATCAAAATGTCTATACTACCCAAACCAAGCTATATATTTAACACAATTTCTATGAAAATACCAATAGAACATTTCACAAATCCAGAATAAATATTCCAAAAATTTATATGGAACCAAAAAAAGTCAGATATCCTCAGCAATCTTGCGAAAAGAATAGCAAAGTTAGAGGTATCACAATATCTGGTATCAAACTATGCTATAAAACCATTGTAATCAAAACACCTGGTACTAGCATAAGAATAGACACATAGATCAATGGAACAGAACAGAGCCCAGAATCAACCCACAGCTTTACGGTCAATTAATATTTAACAAAGAAAGCAATAGCATACAATGGAGCAAAAGACAGTCTCTCTGATAAATGGTTTTGGGAAAACTGGACTGGTACATGAAAAAATATGAAACTAGATCACCAATTTTCACCATACACAAGAATAAACTAAAAATTGATAAAAGACTTAAATGTAAGTCATGAAAACATAAAAATCCTAGAAGAAAACATAAGCAGTAAAATCTCAGATCTCATTAATCAATATTTGTGCTGATATATCTCCCACAACAAGGAAAACAAAGAAAAATAAATAAACAAATGGGACTACATAAAATTAAAAGCTTCTCCACAGCTATAGAGACCATAATCGAATGAAAAGGGAACCCACTGTGTGGGAAAATGTATGTGCCAATGATACATCTGATAAGGGGTTAATTTCTGAATTTATAAAGCATACAACTCAATACCAGGAAGACAAGCAATCCAATTAAAAATTGGCAAAGGACCTAAATAAACACTTCTTCAAAGATGACATACAGATGGAAAATAGACATGAAAAAATGCTCAATGTCACTAATCATCAAAAAGTTGTAAATTAAAGCCACAATGAGATATCACCTCACACTAGACAGAATGACTTTCATCAATAAATCAACAACAAGTGCTGTCAAGGATATGGAGAAAAGGGAGCCTTAGTTCACTTTTGGTAAAAATGAAGACTGGTGCAGCCACTATGGAAAAAAGAATGGCATTTCCTCAAAAAATTAAAAATGGAACTCCCTTTTGACTGAGCTTTTCCACTTCTAAGAATATATCCTAAGCATCGTGAAATACCGATTCAGAAGAATATATACACCCTATGTTCATAGCAGCATTATTTACAATAGCCAAGATCTGGAAACATCCTAAAAAATGGTGTGGTACATTTACACAATGGAATATTATATAGCAATAAAAAAGAAGGACCTCTTACCCTTTGCAAAGCATGGATGGACCTAAAGACTATTATACTAAGTGAAATAAGCTAGTCAAGAAAGACAAATACCATATGATCTCACTTATATATTGAATCTAATGAACAAAATAAACTAAGACACAAAATAGGAACAGAGGCATAGATACATGGAACAGACTAATAGCTATCAGAGGGGAGGGAGAAGAGGACACTGGATTTTAAAATGACAGGATTAGCCAAAGAACATATATGTATAACCCATGGATACAGACTATGGTATGGAGATTGCCTGGGGGGTGGTTGGCAAAAGTGGACAAAATGTGGACAATAGTAAAGCATAAACAATAAAATAAAATAAATAAAATAAAATAAATAAAATAAAATAAAAAATAGAATTTACACAACTCAACATCAAAAAATACCCCAATTAAAAATTGGGCAGCAAACCTGAATAGGCACTTCTTTAAAGAAAACATAGAGATGGTCAATCTTTTCTTAGACATAAGAAAAAATTGTCAATGTCAGTAATTATCAGAAAAATGTAAATTAAAACCACAATGAAGTATCACCTCAAACCTGTCAGAAGAATAATTGTCAATAAATCCACAAAGAACAGTGTTGGCAAATATGTGAAGAAAAGAGAACCTCATTCACTGTGGTTGGGAATGAAAATAGATTCAGTTATTATGAAAAACAGTATGGAAGATCTTCAAAAAATTAAAAATGGAACTGCCTTATGACCCAGGAATTTCACTTCTAGTTATATACCCAAAGAAACACAAAGCACTGATTTGAAACCATGTAAGCACATCTATGTTTTTTGCAGTTATTCACAATAGACAAGTTATTGGAAGTTCCCACCAATATACTTCCATATTGGTGGAAATTTCCACTGATATACCAGGAATATAATGGAGCCATAGGTTTCATTATATATACATATGAATATTACATATAATGGAATATTACTCAGCCATAAAAAAACAAAATCTTACCATTTGCAACAGCATGGTTGGATCTATAGGATATTATGCTAAGTGAAATAAGTCAATCAAAAAAAGACAAATACCATTTGATTTCACTTATATGTGGCATCTAAAGAACAAGATAAATGAAGAAACAAAATTGAAACAGAATCGTAGACACAGAGAACAGACTGATGATTGCTAGAGGGTAGGGCCATTAATGGCTGGGTGATGAAGGTGAAGGGATTAAGTACAAACTGGTTTAAAAAAATAATGAATACTAATCAATAATTATTTATACACTGGGAATATCCTTTAGGAATTAAGGTGAAATAAAGGTATTCTTGGATGAAGGAAAAACCAAAGGAATTCACTGCCAATATCTCTGCTCTAAAAGGAATGCTAAAGAGAGTATATTACCCTGAAGAAAAATAAAAGAAATGGGAAACTTGGAACTTCAGAAATGAAGAACAATAAAATGGTATATATATATATGGATAAGCATAAAAAGTTTATCTATTCCTTGATGATCAGTCAATGTATATAGATACAATAACTACAGCATAAAATGGAGAAGATAAAAAGACTTTTTGGGTATATGGCTTACATTTTTGCTAAACTAGTAAAATATCAACTCTAATTAGACTTTTAGCACTTAGATATGTATATTATATGAATATATATACATGTATACATACATAAAACCACTAAAAATAATACAGAGAGATATAAAAAAGGTAACTGCTCAATACAGTAAAATATTACAAAATATACAATATCCAAAAGATGGCAAGAAAACGAAATGGAAAGAGAAAAAAGAAGGTAAAAATATATATCTATATAAATTATAAACTTTAAGTTAACTACATCTGTAATTACATTAAGTTGAAATGTCCTAAACATAGCAAACACAACAAATAAAAGAGAGATTTGTAAGATTGGATTTTAGAACACATATTCAAAATAAGTTTCTTTTAACAGCACAGTCTTATTTTTTACTTCAGTTAATTTTATATAACATAACATTAACCATTTTAACATGTATGATCCCATGACATTTAGTTCATCCATAATATTGTGCAAATTTCACCTGTATTTAGTTCCAAAACATTTTCACCACCTCAAGAAGAAATTCCATACTTTCTAAGCAGTCACATGCCATTCTCCCAGCACCTGGCAACTGCTAATCTCCTGTCTAAATGGATTTACCTATTCTGAATATTTCATATAAAATAAATTATACAATATGTGACCTTTTGTGTCTGACTTATTTCACTTAACGTGTTTTTAATGTTTAATGATGTTTTAACATGTATTAATAATTCATTTCTTTTTAAAAAGATTTTATTTATTTATTTTTAGATAGAGGGGAAGGGAGTGAAAAAGAGAGGGAGAGAAATATGAATGTGTGGTTGCCTCTCACATGGCCCCCACTGGGGACCTGGCCCACAACCCAGGCATGTGCCCAGACTGGGAATCAAACTGGTGACCTTTTGGTTCACAGCCCACGCTCAATCCACTGAGCTACACCAGCCAGGGCAATAATTCATTTCTTTTTATGACTAAATGCTATTCCATTGTATGATGGTGTTGAGGGGAAACCTCTAAAGTCTAAATTCAGGATCAGTTCTGAGGAACTGACACGTAGCCTTATTCATATTCATAAGAGCTTTAACGGGAAACTTACACATACAGGCAAAGCAGCTGCTTGCTCCTAGAGGTGGCTGGCCTGGAAAAGATCCACACCCTCTCAGGATAGAATCTCTCTTATATAGGGGTTTAATATTAAAACTATATGGTAGGTAGTCACCGTAGACCACCAGCAAAAACAAAGCATTTCTAAGTTAACAGATAATAGGCAATTATCACACTCTATACATTCATTAACCTCCTTCCTGGGGACATGATGTTTATCTTTGGGCCCAATTCCAGCTTTCTGGGTAGTCAGCCAAGCTTGGGGCTACAGAGTTAAACAGTCAGAGAAGGTTAAACAGGGAGTCCAACATTTCCCAGCCACCCTTAGTGCTAGAGCCATACCGCATCTCTGATTTCCCCGACACTCCATCTCAGATGTAATATGGGTCCTTCCATTCTATGCACCAATCTCCCATAAATTTCCTCAGACCCTTCACACCATAATGGTTTGAAGTCAGAGGACACAGCAACAGTATACTCCACAGATGCACAGACTAATCAACTAAAAATAATAATGTCTAACAGAGCCCCCTTTCAAGGTAGCAATAAAGACTGAAGCCAAGTGGACAAAGGATCGGTTGCTAACTGCTGAATAGTAGAGATTTGGCTATTCCTTGGGAGTCTGTTGGCAGCAGGAAAGGGCATTTCTGTGCAGACCCAGCAGTCACTCTTATTGTGAGCCCAGGTGACAAATAGGTTTACCTTGCATGCTATGGTCGGAGGACAAAGAAGTTACAGGCACAAGAAACCGTAAATCATAACTTTCAGGCAAAATACAGGCTACTGTTATCTGTACTAGAAACCATGGCTGGGAACAGTTTCTGTCCTGGTGTGCAATACCACACCAAGTTCCCAGCAGGGGATGGGGCAGTTGGGGGCACTAATGTAACAGAAGGAATGATAATACTTTACATAGCCACAAAGGGCATGCCCTTAATGTTTGGTCAAATGGGTTCAGTACCACCAGCGAATAGTGGGTGTGCTGGAAGCAACCAAGAAGTTATTTGCAAGTTAAGATTTTGTCCCTCTCTATAGGGGCCAATGAGCCCAAATCACCTTGGGGGGAACCTGCCATACCAAAGTACTCATAAGTCACTGGTTTCTGGCCCTGGGTCATGTGGAGCCATCAACAATATGGTATTATGTGGCCTCAGCTCTGGAGTCTATTCAGCAGTCAAGCTCTCCAGCTAAATCCTCATCGCTGTCAGTAGTTCCCTGGTTAAGGGATGATACGCACTAGAATATGCTTGTCTGGCATAGCTGTTGCATCCCATCAGAGTTTCTGGAAACTTGTGTCCACCCCTTTCAAGAGTGGGTGTCTCTTCACAGAGCCTGTTTATTCTCTCAATCAATCCAATGGCTTTAGGATTATAAGGCAGATGGAAGTGCTATATTATATTGTCCTCATTGACCCATTCCTGCAACTTATGACCAGTGAAATGAGTCCCTGGGCACTGTCAATGTCTGTGGGTCATCTGTGCATAGCACACAGTTTCCTAAGTCTCTGTATGGTAGCCTTTTTGGTTGTGTTCTTAGTTGGATATGCTTGCAACTGGCCAATGGCAGTATCAATGCATATCAACACATATCTGAAGTTCTGAGGCAGGGACAAGGGTCCAACTTAGTCTACCTGCCATCCCACAGCTGGTGTTCATGCCCTTGCTATCTATCCAAGATGTCACAGCAATTGTCTCCTGCATTTGAGGAAATAAGGATACACTCCTTGCATGCCTCCTCAAGTAAGGCTTGAGTAAGGTTTATGCTCATCCCTGTCAATTTCCCAAAGACAGTGTTACCCCCTGTGTCCAGTCTTTCTATGTAGCCAGCAGGCCACTTCTTGAGGGTCACTGTTTTCCTCTATGTACTGGACCTGGTCCAGCCGATACGCCTCCTGATTCCCTGGAGGGGACATAACACCGTGGGTTGTTACATGTACACTGTGACCTCCATGCTTCTTGTCCTTTCCCAGATCTCATTCCACATTTCAGCTCCCCATAATGGTTGATGATGAACTTCCTAGTTGACGTTTTTCCATTGTTTTACCCACCAAGCGAGGCCTTTGTAGCCAGCCCAACTGTCAGAGCAATAGGGCTTGCTTAATGCATTAATACCATCCAAGCTGCTCATAGCTCTGCCCACTGACTGTTCTGCTGGCTTCCTCCATTCAGCCATATAGTGTCTGTACTTGGCTATATGGCCACTGCAGTCCAGCAGGGTAGGGCTGCTAAGCAGACCCATCAGCATGCCAGGCAGTCACAGGGATTGCAGCTCTTTAATATGCAACTCTAATGGTGGGTGTGTCCCCAAACCCATGTCTTGTCTGCAGTCGTTTCACTAATATATGTGACTAGGCCCAAAACAGCATGCAGCTCAGCACTAAGTGGACTAATTAATAGAGCACATCATTGCTGCAGGTAAACATACCACTTGTACAGGGTAGTGGACTGAGTTACCACCAATTGGCATTTGTCAAATTCCTAGATCCATCCAGCAATGTGGTATTGTGTCCTTAGTGTCACTGGCAAGGCTTTTGTGATGCTCTCTACATGCTGTAGACGAAGCTATGCTTCCAGTGGTTGCTACTCCATAGGACTATAGCTCTGTTCAGCTTCCTTCCATAATTGGAAACAGAGTGCAAGGGGTACTTCTATCCTATCCTGCTTTTGCCAGAAAGCCCCATCCAAAGCTCTCTGGATAGACCAAAACAGCTAATTTACCAGTGTCAGTTGCACCCACTACCCCCAACTCCTGACTTTGTTTTACTACCACATTTGCACAGGAAAAGGCATCAGCGTACCCTTGTCTCCAATCCCAAATTGTTCCTTTCTTTACTAATTTTATACAAGGGAGGTAACAGCTGAGCTAGATGGGGAATAAAAGGCCTCCAATATCCAAACAATCCCAAAAGTTTTGCAGTTGTTTCACTGATTCTGGCATAGGATAATTTTGGATCTTATTCAACGTAGCAGCTGGAATGACTTTTGTCTTACCAGACCAGACAACTGTCAAGAATTTGACAGAGAACCCAGGCCCTTGTACCTTGTTGCAATTTATGACTCATCCCCATACTTCTAGGTGCTCCAGCAGACTCTCTGGCACCTTATGTAAAATAGCAAGGTCATTACCACTTAGCATAATGTCATCAATATAACAATGTAGTGCTATCCCCTCCCCCACTTTTCCACATAGCTATATCTTTTGCTACTAAACAATGGCAGATGGTGGGGCAATGCAGGTAGCCTTGTGGTAACACCTGAAATGTCCAGTGTTCTCCATTCCAGCTGAAGGCAAACTGGTCTTGGCTTTGTGGGTCTATGGAAGTAACTGAAATAATTGTTAGCAAGATCTAATACAATGTATTTTCCCAGAGACTCTCTGACTTCATTCAATAATTGGGAAATATTAGGAACTGCAGCATGGATTGGGGGGGACTACTTTATTAAGCTCCTGATAGTTCACAGTCATCCACCAGGACCCATCTGGTTTACAGACTGGCCAGACAGGGCTGGCTGTTAAAGGAACTAGGGGTGAAACAAATTATGCCCACTCAATATAGTTTTAACGATATTGGTGATCTGCATGCCCCCCAGGTAAGTGATACTGTCTCACCGATACAACTCACATTAGTGCTAGGAGCTTCACAGGTGTCCATTTAGCCTTTCCCCTGAGCATTGGCATAATTGTGCGTATGTGCAAATGGAACTCTTATTGTTGTGGATGTTTAACCTAATTGAGCTAAGATGTCAGTGCCTAATATATAGGTAGTTGGGGGTGAAATAAACACCTGATAGGATCTTGGGGGCAACTGACCAATCTGCATGCAGAGCAAAACTTGTTTCACCTTTAGGAAACTACCCCCATAGCTATCTACAGCAGTAGCATAGCCCATAAACTTATGAATATTACCATAGATCAGCGTACATTCTGCTCCAATATCTACTAGAGCCAAGACCCGTTGTTTCTTTTGTGGTGTCCAATGGATGGTAAGCTCTTTATGGGACCACTGGTCCTCTGCACCATCCTTACAGAGGGACATCAGCCACTTCCCTAGTCCCACTGCTCAGCCTCC
Source organism: Glossophaga mutica (assembly GCA_039655065.1). Lineage (NCBI taxonomy): Eukaryota > Metazoa > Chordata > Mammalia > Chiroptera > Phyllostomidae > Glossophaga > Glossophaga mutica. The sequence goes on from CM077315.1 coordinate 33,062,986, forward strand.
TCCCATAAAGAAGGAGTAGACAGAGGAGCAGACAGCACCATCAGGTTCCCATCCCTGTGTGTTTCCTTCGTAGATGGCAGCTTCTGAAATTGCTTGTTCAGGTTTTAGCTTTTGCCATCATTGTACCAAAATGTTTGGCTGTTTGTCAAGTCTCTTTAATGGTGTGCCTACTTTTATTAAATCATACCACAATTATCTATGGGAGACCTTAATTGGCCCCTTCTCTCCATATTTCTAACCTTCTTGCCAGTTGCCTGAATATTAGCTCGTCTTCTGGCTATTCCAGTTTCTTTTAAATCTGCAGTAGCCTGGGCCACTTGATTTACCAGCAGTCTAACCATGGGTTTTGGGATTAACACCAGGGATCCATACCACTGATTGGGGAAGATGGTAGTACAATATCTTTCATGCCAGAGGTAAAGAGCTCATTATCAGGCCCCAAATGCTGTGCATAAATAGCATTCCTCACTCCTAGCTCTCTCATTAATTCCTGAAGTTCTTCTATGGTCTGCCAGGGGATAGAGAGGAGGGCAGATGGTCCACATTTGGCCAAGTTCCCTGGCATGCCCCCTATATCTATTCCAGCAAAAACAACACCCACTCTTTGTCTACTCTTTGTTCATAAAGGTGCTGTCTCATAGTTTGTTGTATGATTACCAAGCCTGATTTCAACATTTCTCCCCCATCTTGCTCACCTGGAAACATACTCACTAGTGCATTCACATGACTTTGCAACCCTAGGAGCCACAGGCCCCATGGCTGTGTGGGTCCCACACACAGTCTCCAGGAGGGAGCTGAAACAGACAGCAACCAGGAACTAGCTACAGGGATGACCACTTAGCAGCCACCTGCAATTTCCAAAGGGCTGTATTTTACATTGAAATAGGAACTCTGCCTTTTGTTACGGTCTTGCTAAGGAAATGGACTTTGAGACAAGATTCTGCCATTCTTCCAGATGGTGCAGCATCTGAATAAAACCTCTTTCCTTTTTCATCAGCAACTGCCTTATGAATTTGGCTTTTGTAACAGCAGTTGGTTAGATGAACTCTTTTTTTGTTCAGTAACACTAGAAAGTTTTGGGGGGTGAGAGACACTAGCACTGGACACTAGAAATTGCTATTTTGAAGGGGGCCTCTGATTAGAAAGAGAAACCCACCTGGTACAGGTGGCTACTACTGAAGTGCTTGCACAGTGTCTGCAAGATAATGATGATAAGGTAGAGACCTTTGCCTGCAGGGTAGTAAAACTGGAAGGAAAGTTGAGTACCATGCTGCCAGGTCTGGGCAGTTAGTCGGGGAAAAAAATGGGATCCCAAAACTTGGCATTTCATGGAGGATTCATCCCTCTCTTCCCCATTGCTGGAGAAAGAAGAGGGTAACATCACAGAGATACTAGAGTTACAAGCATGACCAATAATGATCACAAAAGATTAAGAAAAAGCAACCACAGCCACAGGTGGGTGAACCTGACAGGTCTCCCTGTGCTGGAGACATGTCAATTTATGTCCATGATGGAATATACCTCAGCCGAGTTAAGAGAGTTAGGAAACAGATACAGGCAGAAAGAGAAGGAGTCTGTAGCAGTCTGGGTGCTGCACTTGTGGGATTCAGGTGCCAAAGGTATTTTTCTTGGTAAGGCCACATGGCCCATGGAGAAATCAGGCTAATGCACTGTGTGAGTGTAAGTCATGAGGAAGCCAGCCACAAGACAGAAACAGAGAGAGAGAGAAGAGACAGACAGAGAGACAGAGATATTGAGATTGAAGTTTATTCCTGGTTTATATTAGCTTGGGTGTGAAACAGGCCAGGTGCTTTCTCAAAATGACTAATTAACTTTACAAACTTTCACGTGCTATGGGTGGGTCTACCTCCCAACCAATCCCTTCTTTCCCCAAGCTAGACTGACAGCCCTCTTTGGTCAGCACCTCTTCCCTGCTGCCATTTTGACTTCTATGGCACATGTTTCTGCCTTCACCTCGTCCCACCCCCACTATGGTACCGGAAAGGCAGTGGGAGGGGCTTTTTATGCACTCAGTGTAAGAAACTCCCCCTGCTGCCCTCTTGGCCAGGAGGGAGACTCCCCAGGCTCTGACTGACCACTGTAGCCTTAACAACTCTCTTTTCCTTATCTATCTTCAGCCTCTCCCGTAACTCTGCTACTCCAGCAGACATTTTCAATGCATCCTCATACTCACAAGCCTCCAATGCCTGTGCCAACTGGCTCAAAGAATGGGTACTTGGCCATCCTGGAATATCCCTCCACAGTGCCTATTTTTCCCTCATTTTGCTGCTGGCTTTCATGGGTTCTTCAGAATCCTGCTCACAGCACCAACTGTTGGGGGAAAGCCCCAAAAGTCTAACTCAGAATCAATTCTGAATAACTGACACATAGCCTTATTCATATTCATAAGAGCTTTAATAGGGGAAACTTACACACATGGGCAAAGCAGTTGCTTGCTCCCAGTGGTGGCTGGCTAGGAGAGATCCACACTTCCAGGACAGGATCTCTTTTTTAAAAGGGGTTAATAGTAAAGCCACATGGTGGGTAGTCACAAAGACCACCAGGAAGAACAATGCATTTCCAGGTTCACAGATAATATCAGGCAGTTAACATTCTATACATTCATTAACCTCCTTCCCGGGGGGCATGAACTTTGTTATCTTTAGGTGGCACTCTGGCTTTCTGAGTAGTCAGTCAAGCCAGAGGCTATAGAGAGTTAAACAGTCTCAGAAGGTTCAACAGAAAGTCCAACATTTCCCAGGTATATTACTATTAGTACAATATTGCATCTCTCACTTCTCCTACAGATGAATAAACTACATTCTTGTTTATACATTCATCAGTAAATAGATTGGAATAAATTGCTGCTGCTACAATCATATTTATACAAGTTTTTGTTTAAACACCTATTTTCTATTATGGAGGTATATCTCTAGGAGCAGAAAGTCTGGGCCACATGGTAATTCTATGTTTAATTTACTGATAAACCACCAAAATGTTTTCTACATTAACAGTACCCTTTTAAATTAAATATAGCAATATATGAGGGTTTCAGTTTCTTTATATCCTTGTCAAGATTTATTATTTTCCATTGTTTTGGCTCTCACCTTCCTAGTAGATGTGAAGTGGTATCTTATTATGGTTTTAATTTGTATTTCCCTAAAGATTAGTGACATTGAATACCTTGTCATGTATTTATTGAAAATTTATATATCTTCTCTGAAAAAAAGGACTCTAACTTTCTTGTACATTTTTTATCAGGTTGACTTTTTTTCATTGTAAAAGTTCTGTCAGCATAAGAAACATCCAAACCTGTCAGAATTTTTATGAGTTTATTTGAGCCAGACTGACAATTTCTGGGAAGGAAAATCTCAACAGATTTAGAAAATGCAACAGAAGGAAAATGGCGGCAAGATAGGTGGGAGCGGAGTCTACTCCCCCCAACCCTACCCCCACACGAGTGAAACACCTAGCTGATCTGAGGAACAGAGTGAACAGCCAACGGCATCCCAGCCTATATGAAGATTGGCGGCCAAAATTGTAGAGGACATTGAAAAATCAGATGGTAAGGAGAGTGATTTGGGACAATAAGATCCCTGGGACCTGCATGGGGACCAGGGCAGGTGCAGCCCCAGGCCTGGCACCTACAGGTCTGCTGCAGGATTCTTGGGAGAGAGCCAAGTCAATGGTTTGAGCCAACCAAGGTTTGAGCAGCACCAAGAGAGACCTGGATGCTTGCGTGGCAGGGTGAATAGGGACGAAGTGACAAACAGCTAGGGGTGGTATGCAACTGCTGAGACTGTGGACGCCAGCTGGGAAGAGCTGGGCTGTGACAGACCCTGACCTGGATAGTCCCAGGTCTGGTTGGAGAGTTGGGCTGGGTGAGAGGCCAGACACTTGTTTGGAGTGGCAGACCTGAATAGGAGGAATTTTTCAAAATGAAAAAGAAAAAATAGAGTCAGTCAGAGACTGTTTAGGGAATTCTTCTGCAGCAGTTGCCCCTGCCTCCTGCACCCCTACCCCCAGCCTCAGCAGCTGCGCTCCCACTGCAGAACCAGAGGCCAAGTGCTCATGCCCTTAGCACACCCGAACCCGCTGCCTAGAGGCTGCCCATACCACCCCAGCAGAGGAGGCCTAGCACTCACTTCCACAGCCCTGGGGATGGAAGGCACCTGACCCCACCACCCCAGCCCCACAGCAGCAGCAGAGGCCACACACTCACATCTGACGCCCCAGGGATGGTGTGCACCCAAGGCTGCAGCCCAGAGGCTGCCAGTCCCACCCCAGCAGCAGAGGTGAGCGCTCATGCTCGCAGCCCCAGGGACAAAGCACACCTGACCCTACTGCCCGGGAGGCACCTCACACCCAACCCCACCACCCTGGGCACAGCACCAGAGAAGTCAAACACCCACATCTGCCAGGGCAGCCCTCACCCTGCAGGGCTGACTGCCTCTTCAAGAGGAAGGTGGAGAGGGCCCCCACACAGGAGAGCAGCAGGGTTCAGGGAGTCAGCAATCCCCTCCAAAGACTTAACTGGGGGGAGCAGGGGTCTGCACTACCCTGAAGAGACTCTGAGAGGCCATAGCAGCTAGGACAGCAAAGAGCAAGAAACTGGCATTTGAGTTGCCCATAATTGGTACACCTCAAGGACAGCGCAACTGGTGGACTGAAGGCATAGGCCAAACACAGAAGAGCACTGGGGGCCAGGCAGGAAACTGAGGAACTGGGCTGGAGGTTGGGCAACTTTGAAGAGTACAGCTCAGATGTAGACCCCACTCCTGCGAAAACCACAGGAAGGGAGAAAAGCAAAACCAATCCCCTCTCAGCCTGCCGCAGCCAGGAAGACCAGAAGAAGGGGCTTGGCTTGTTTAAAGCCAGGAGGAGGTTTTTTTTTTTTTTAATTCCTTCTTCCTTTCTTTCCTTCTTTCTTTTTTTATTCCTTCTTCCTTTCTCTCTTTTTCTATGCCTTCTTCCTTTTTTTTTTAAATTCCCACAAGTGAGACAATAAAACCTAGACCTGTGAAAGGACCAGAGTTAGACCCAAACAGGGGTCATTCCAACAACTGAGACACTGAGACAAATTTCACTTTGCTACTCCAGAGAACTTGCAAGTTATTGTATATTTGTATTATGATTATTTTTTCATTATATTTACATCTTTTATTTGATTAGTATTTTTTTATTTCTCTACTTTCTGTTTAGTCTTCTTTGCTTGGTTTGTTAAATTGCACTGTTTGACTGGTTTCCATTGTTCTCTCTTTCATATAGTGTACTTTTAATTTTCCACCTTTCACTTCACTTGTGTTCCAATAGAACACTACTCTAGGTCCTGTACTTCCTATTATTGTTATTCAGATCACATAGATTTAGATTCTGTCATATGATTGTTGCTCCATTGTTGTGGACCGTTCAGCCTAGTTTCAGGAGTTGTAACCCTCACCCCATGGTGGGCTGTGTAAGATCCAAGAGACCCGTTTCATCTGGGTCTGTTCTGTCAAGAGGATGTGAGCTACTATGAAGACAAAGCTTATCTCCCTGGCAGGAGCACCACTTCTGCCTCATCCATCTCTGGCCCCAATGTTTGGTTGGTTAGTCAATGACAGATAAGACTCCTTATGGGAGGGGCAACCTGAGCCAGACACGACCACTTGGGAGGCCCTCATGGAAGGACTTGGGGGGCTGCAGCAAGAGGGGGTGATGGACCCTCACCCCCAGCTATTCTAACATAGCCAGAGTCCCCATTTCTGTATAGGAGATGTCTTCTGCTTCCTGAGCCTAACTGGCTTAAAGCCTGAAACTATGAGGGCAAGCTGTGCAGCCCTGTGCTGGTCAGGCCAGTTCCCTGGTTGATTGGGCATAAGAAAGAATTCCTGAAGTCCTGTGAAACCCGCTTTGCTAAGAGTACACTCATTTAAATGATAAGGGTCCAAAGAGGAAATGAGTATGTCTCCCAAAGTTTTGCACCCCCTTTCCGGACAGACACTGACTCAGATTAAGCCCTCAGATTTCTTTCACATGTTAAACCTGTATTCCTGTGTATTGGAACCCAATAAAAGCCTAGTGAGGAAGGGGCTCTGGGTCATTCTCCTCTGAGAGTTTGTCCACCTCTCCTCCCCAAGAAGATCATGTCTTGGTAGTTTTATTATCTATGACGGAGGGATAGGGCTCTGCGGGCAGAGCCCCCCCACATCTGACACCCAGGACAGGGGCCCCCCACAAATAGCAAGAAATATTCCAAGTAATAAAAAGCAAGGGCCTGCAACCGAGACTACTCTATGCAACAAGGCTCCCAATTAAAATGGAAGGCCAATTAAGGAGCTTCCCAAATAAAAGAAGCCTTAAAGAATATACCTCCTCCAAACCAGCTCTGCAGGAGATGCTAAAGGGTCTGCTTTAAGAACAGGAATAAAAACAGTGACAGAGAACGGAATGCAGGTATGAAAAAATGGTGATGAACCAAGACCTATCAGTAATAACCTAAACGTAAAGTGATTCAAGGCCCCAATCAAAAAATATAAAATAGCTGAATGGGTAAGAAATTATGACCCACACATATCCTGCCTACAAGAGACCCACCTCAGAACAAAAGACCTACACAGACTGAAAGTGAAGGGCTGGAAACAAATATTTCAAGCAAATGGACAGGAAAAAAAGCAGGGGTAGCAATACTCATATCAGACAAAATAGACTTCAAAAAAAAAAAAAAAAAAAAAAAGGCCATAAAGAGAGACCCAGAACATCACTTTATAATACTCAAGGGAAGAATCCATCAAGAAGACATAAACATTGTAAATACATATGCACCCAACATAGGAGTACCCAAATACATAAAGAAAACCTTGGAGGACTTCAAGAAAGATATTGACAGCAACAAAATCATTGCAGCGGATTTCAACACTCCAATGTCAAAATGGATAGATCTTCCAAACAAAATATGAACCAAGATGTTGTGGTATTGAACAATGCCCTAGATCAAATGGACTTAAGTGATATTTATGGAGCCTTTTATCCCAAAGAAGCAAAATACACATTCTTTTGAAATACACAAAGAACATTTTCAAAGATAGGCCACATAATAGGACACAAAACAAGCCTCAACAAATTCAAGAAAATTGAAATCATGTCAAGCATTTTCTCTGACCACAAGGGTATGAAACCAGAAACCTCAAGGAAAAGACGCAAACTCATGGAGATTGAATAGCATACTATTAAACAATGAATGGGGTAAGAATGAGATCAAGGAACAAATCAAAAAGTTTTTGGAAACAAATGAAAATGAACTCACAACAATCCACAACTTATAGGACACAGCGAAGACAGTCCTGAGAGGGAAGTTCATAGCAATACAGGCCTACCTAAAATAGATAGAAACATTTCAAATAAACAACATAATCCTATGCTCACAAGAACTCGAAGAACAATAACAAAGATAGTCCAGAGCAAGTAGAAGCAAGGAAATAACCAAGACCAGACCAGAATTAAATGATATAGAGTCTAAAAGTACAATTCTAAGGATCAGTAAATCCAGGAGTTGGTTGTTTGAAAAGATAAAAACAATCAACAAGCCTATAAGCAGACTCATCAAGAAAAAAAGAGAGAGGACCCAAATAAACACACTGAGAAATGAAGGAGGAGAGATGACAACTGATACCACAGAAAAACAAAGGATTGTAAGAAATTACTACAAAGAACTATATGCCAAGAAATTTGAAAACCTAGGTGAAATGGGCAAATTTCTAGAAAAATAAAATTTTCCAAAACTGAATCAAGAAGAAGCAGAAAGCCTGAACAGACTAATAACAGCCAATGAAACTGAAGCAGTAGTCAAAAAGCTTCTGACACACAAAAGCTCTGGGCCAGACAGTTTCACAGGATAATTTTACAAAGCATTTAAGGAAGGGCTAACCCCTATCCTTCACAGTCTATTGCAAAAATTTCAAGAACTTGAAAAACTCCCAAACTCTTTTTATGAAGCCACCATGATCCTAATCCCAAAACCAGTAAAAGAAACAAAGAAAGAAAACTTCAGGTCAATATTGCTGATGAACATAGATGCTAAAGTCCTCAACAAAATATCAGCAAATCATATCCAGCAATACATTAAAAAGATCATACATCATGACCAAGAGGGATTCAACCTGGGATGCAAGGATGGTACAATATTTGCAAATCAATGAACATAATACATCATAAAAAACAAAAACAAAAGACAAAAACCACATGATCATATCAATAGATGCAGGAAGAGCATTTGATAAGGTACAGCACCCATTTATTATAAAACACTCAACAAAGTGGGAAAAGAGGGAGCATCCCTCAACATAATAAAGGCCATATATGAGAGACCTACAGCCAACATCATACTCAATGGGCAAAAACTAAAATCTTTCCCACTAAGATAAGGAACAAGACAAGAATGCTTGCTTTCATCAATCCTATTCAACATAGTATTGGAAGTCCTAGCCACAACAAGCAGACAAGGAAAAGAAATAAAAGCATCCAAATTCAAAAGGAGGAAGTAAAACTGTCATTGTTTGCAGATGACATGATAGTGTACATAGAAAATCCTATAGACTCCACCAAAAAACTACTTGACCTACTTAGTGAGTTTGGCAATACAGTGGGATACAAGGTATATATTCAGAAATCAAGGGCATTTTTGTACACCAAAAATGAAATATCAGAAACGGATAATCAGGAAAAACATCCCATTCGATATAGCAACAAGAAAAATAAAGTACCTAGAAATAAACCTAACCAAGGAGGTAAAAGACCTGTACTCAGAAAACTACACACCAATAAAGAAAGAAATTAAGGAAGACAAAAACAAATGGAAGCATGCACCATGTTCATGGACTGGAAAAACTAACATCATCCACATGTCCATACTACCCAAAGCAATTTATAGATTCAGTGCAATGCCTATTAAAGTACCAATGACATATTTCACAGATATAGAACAAACACTTCAAAAATTCATATGGAACCATAAATTACCCTGAATAGCTGCAGCAAATTTGAGAAAGAAGAACAAAGTAGGGGACTTCTGGCCAAGATGTAGACGTAGGCGGACACACTGTGCCTCCTCTCACAACCAAAATTAAGGACAACAAATATTTAGAAACAAGAAAACAACCAGAACACATAGAAAATTGAACTGTACGGAAGTCCAACCACCATTCATCCAGACCGGTAAGAGGGGCGGAGTTGCGGCAGGAAAAAGTGGAGGTGCGGGCCCAGGAACGCAAACAGCAGCGGCTGGCAGTTTCCAGGTGCACAGGCGGCGGCTGGCAGTCCCCAGGCCCACAGGCAGCAGCTGGCAGACTCCGGGCACAGGGGGGCAACTGTGCAGAACCAGAGAGGCCGCACAAGGAGGCTGGCTGACTGGGTGGTCCCACATTCCTGCGCGCAGACAGTCCAGGCAGAGGGGAAGTGGCGGAAGGGACGGAATACAGGAGAGAGCGGAGCAGGCGCCATTGTTCCCTCTCAGACCCCGCCCCCACCTATAGCGTCACAACCCAGCGACTGGGCTGCCCCGCACTGGGAAGCGCCTGAGGCTCTACCCCTCACTAGTTACAGCACTCGCGTGTGCCCAGATGATCCAGGCGAAGGGGATCCGGCGGAAGGGACCAGAGTCCAGGAGAGAGAGAAACAGGCGCCATTATTCCCTCTCGGACCCCGCCCCCACCTATAGCGTCACAACCCAGCGACTGGGCTGCCTCGCCCTGAGGAACACCTAAGGCTCCACCTCTCACTACGTAATAGTTGCGACCAGACTAAAACCAAAACAACAACAAAAACAAAAACCACCAAAAATGGCTCAAACCGGAGAAAAAATGAAAACCCCACAGTCAATTCCTCTAAGCTGTGAAGAGATAGCCAACCTATCAGATGCACAGTTCAAAGCGCTGGTTATCAAAATGCTCACAGAATTGGTTGATTTTGCTCACAAATTAGATGAAAAAATGCAGGCTACAATACGTGAAATGAAGGAAGATGCATGGGGAACCGATAGAGATGGAAGGAAAACTGGGACTCAAATTAATGGAGTGGACCAGAAGGAAGAAACTAACAATCAAACAGAAAATGAGGAAGAAACAAGAATTCAAAAAAATGAGGAGAGGCTTAGGAACCTCCGGAACATCATTAAACATCCCAACATCCAAATTATAGGGGTCCCAGAAGGGGAAGAAGAGCAACAAGTGGAAAACTTATTGGAACAAATAATAAAGGAGAACTTCCCCAATCTGGCAAAGGAAATAGACTACCAGGACGTCCAGGAAGCTCAGAGAGTCCCAAAGAAGCTGGACCCAAGGAAGAACACACCAAGGCACATCGTAATTACATTAGCCAAGATTCAAATGAAGGAGAGAATTCTAGAAGCAGCAAGGGATAAGGGGACAGTCACCTACAAAGGAGTTCCCATCAGACTGTCAGCTGATTTCTCAAAAGAGACGTTACAGGCAAGAAGGGGCTGGAAAGAAACATTTGAAATCTTGAAAAGCAGGAACCTACATCCAAAATTGCTCTATCCAGTAAAGCTGTCATTTAGAATGGAAGGACAGATAAAGCGCTTCTCAGATAAGGTCAAGTTCAAGGAGTTCATCATCACCAAGCCCTTATTATATGAAATGTTAAAGGGACTTATCTAAGAAAAAGAAGATCAAAAATATGACAGTGAAAAGTCAGCAAACTCACAGCTATTAAGAACCACACCTAAAACAAAAGCAAACTAAGCAAAGATCTAGAACAGGAACAGAACCACAGAAATGGAGATCATATGGAGGATTAGCAACAGGGGCGTGGGAGGAGGAGAGGGGGGAAAAGGTACAGAGAATGAGTAGCATAGATAGTGGGTAGAAAATAGATGGGGGAGGGCAAGAATAGTGTGGGAAATGTAGAAGCTAAAGAACTTATGACACATGGACATGAACTAAACGGGGAATGTGGGCGGGAGAGGGTGTGCAGGGTGGGGGGAATGATGGGGAGAAATGGGACTGTAATAGCATAATCAACAAAATATATTAAAAAATAAAAATTTAAATTTAAAAAAAAAGAAGAGGAACAAAGTAGGAGGGATCACAATACCTGATACCAATCTGTATTAGAAGACCACTGTAATCAAAACAGCCTAGTACTGGCATAAGAACAGACACATAGACCAATGGAACACAACAGAGAGCCCAAAAATAAATCCAAGTCTCTACGGTCAATTAATATTTGACAAAGTGGGAAGAAGCATAAAATGAAGTAAATATAGCCTCTTCAACAAATGACGTTAGGTGATCTGGACAGCTACATGCAAAAAAAGAAAAAGAAAAAAGAAATTTGATCACCAGCTTACACCATACACAAATATAAATTTAAGTTGGACTTCTGGCCAAGATGGAGGCCTCCTCCCACAAAGAAAATTAAAGACAACAAAGATTTAGAAACAAGAAAAAAACACAAGTGATAGAAAATTGAACTGTATCGAAATCCAACAACTATTCATCGAGACTGGCAATAGGGGCGGAGTTGCGGCAGGAAAAAGTGGAGGTTGGCGGACTCGGGTGCACAGGCAGCAGCAGCCAGCAGATGCCAGGCGTGAAGGCGGCGGCTGGCAGATTTCAGGCGCACAGACAGTGGCTAGCAGACCCCAGGCACATGGTGGCAACTGTGCAGACCCAGTGAGGCTGCACAAGGCAGCTGGCTGACCAGGTGGTCCCACATTCGCACGCAGATAATCCAGGAGAAGGGGAAGTGGTGGAAGGAACTGGAATCCAAGAGAGAGCTGAGCAAGTGCCATTGTTCCCTCTCGGACCCCACCCCCACATACAGTGTCACTACCCAGGTACTGGGCTGCCCTGCCCTGGGGAACACCTTAGGCTCTGCCCCTCACTATGTAACAGTTGCGACCAGACCCCCCTCCCCCCAAAAAATGGCTCAAACTGGATGACAAATCAAAGCCCCAGAGCCAATTCCTCTAAGCAACAAAAGGATAGCCAACCTATCAGAGGCACAATTCAAAGCCCGGGTGATCAGGATGCTCACAGAATTCGTTGATTCTGCTCACAAATTCGATGAACAAATGAAGGCTACAATAAGTGAAATGAAGGAAAATGCACAGGGAACCAATAGAGATGGGAGGAAAACTGGGATCAAATAAATGGAGTGGACCAGAAGGAAGAAACAAACAACCAAACAGAAAACAAGGAAGAAACAAGAATTCAAAAAAATGAGCAGAGGCTTAGGAACCTCCAGGATAGCTTTAAATGTCCCAACATCCAAATTATAGGGGTACCAGAAGGGGAAGAAGAAGAGCAACAAGTGGAAAACTTATTTGAACAAATAATCAAGGAGAACTTCCCCAATCTGGCAAAGGAAATAGACTACCAGGACGTCCAGGAAGCTCAGAGAGTCCCAAAGAAGTTGGACCCAAGGAGGAACACACCAAGGCACATCGTAATTACATTAGCCAAGACTAAAATGAAGGAGACAATTCTAGAAGCACTAAGGCATAAGGGGACAGTCTCCCAGAAAGGAGTTCCCATCAGACTGTCAGCTGATTTCTCAAAAGAGACCTTCCAGGCAACAAGGGGCTGGAAAGAAGTATTTGAAGTCTTGAAAGTCAAGGACCTACATCCAAGATTACTCTATCCAGCTGTCATTTAAAATGGAAGGGCAGATAAAGTGCTTCTCGGATAAGGTCAAGTTCAAGGAGTTTATCATCACCAAGACCTTATTATAGGAAATGTTAAAGGGACTTCTCTAAGAAAAAGAAGATAAAAAATATGACAGTAAAAAGGCAGCAAACTCACAGCTATTAAGAACCACACCTAAAACAAAAGCAAACTAAGCAAACATCTAGAACAGGAACAGAACCACAGAAATGAAGATCACATGGAGGGTTAGCAACAGGGGAGTGGGAGGAGGAGAGAGGGGGAAAAGATACAGAAAATAAGTAACATAGACGGTGGGTAGAAAATAGACAGCGGGAGGGCAAGAATAGTGTGGGAAATGTAGAAGCTAAAGAACTTATGACACATGGAGATGAAGTGAAGTGGGGGAATGTGTGTGGGTGGGGGTGTGCAGGGTGGAGGGGAATAATGGGGGAGAAATGGGAAAAATGCAATAGCATAATGAATAAAATATATTTAAAAAATAAATAAATAAATTCAAGGTGGATAAAAGACTTAAATATCAGTTGTGACACCATAAAAGTTCTACAGGAGAATATTGGCAGGGAAATCTGAGACATTCCATGCAGCAACATCTTTACTGATATGTCCTCTAAAGCAAGGGACATAAAGGAAAGAATAAATAAATAAGACCTCATCAAATTAAAACGTTTCTGCATGGCTAAAGAAAACAGCATTAAAATGAAAAGAGAACCAACTATATAGGAAAATATATTTACCAATGGTACCTTAGAGAAGGGTTTGATCTCCAAAATATATAAAGAACTCATATGACTCCACTCCAGGAGATGGAAAACCCAATTAAAAAAATGGGCAAAGGACCTGAACAGACACTTCTCCAAGGAGGACAAATACAGGGTCTAGAGACACATGAAAAGATGCTCAGCATCAGTAGCCATCAGAGAGAAGCAAATTAAAACCACAATGAGATACCAGTTCACACTGGTGAGAATGTCCTTCATAAACAAAACAACAAACAACAAGCATTTGAGAGGATGTGGAGAAAAGAGAACCCTAGTGCACTGTTGGTGGGATTGCAGACTGGCGCAGCCACTGTGGAAAACAGTATGAAATTTTCTCAGAAAACTAGAAACAGTGCTGCCTTTTGACCTGGCAATTCCACTGCTGGCATTATACTCTAAGAATCCTGAAACACCAATCCAAAAGAACCTATGCACCCCAATGTTCGCAGCAGCACAATTTACAATAGCCAAGTGTTGGAAGCAACCTAAGTGCCAACCAGTAAATGAGTGGATCAAAAACTATGGTACATTTACACAATGGAATACTATGCAGCAGAAAGAAAGAAGGAGCTCCTACCCTTTGCAACAGCATGGATGGATCTGGAGAGCATTACACTAAGTGAAATAAGCCAGGTGGTAAAAGACAAATACCATATGATCTCACCTATAAATGGAACCTAATCAACAATACAAACAAGAAAGTAATATATATAACCAGAGACAGTGAAATTAAGAACAAAGGGACTTCCGGCCAAGATGGAGGCATAGGCGGACACACTGTGCCTCCTCTCACAACCAAAATTAAGGACAACAAATATTTAGAAACAAGAAAACAACGAGAACTGATAGAAAATTGAACTGTACGGAAGTCCAACAACCATTCATCCAGACCGGTAAGAGGGGCGGAGTCACAGCAGGAAAAAGTGGAGGTGCAGACCCGGGAACACAGGCAGCAGCGGCTGGCGGTTCCCAAGTGTGCAGGCGGCTGGCAGGCCTACAGGCGGCAGCTGTCACACAGGGTGGCAACTGTGCAGACCCAGTGAGGCTGCGCAAGGCGGCTGGCTGACCAGGTGGTCTCACATTCGTGCGCACAGATGGTCCAGGCAGAGGGGAAGTGACGGAAGGGACAGGAACTCAAGAGAGAGCGGAGCAGCCCCATTGTTCCCTCTCGGACCCCGCCCCCACGTACAGCATCACAACCCAGCGATGGGGCTGCCCCACACTGGGGAACACCTAAGGCTCCACCCCTAACTACGTAACAGCCGCGACCAGACCAAAACCAAACCAAAACAAACAAACAAACAAACAAAAAAGCACCAAAAATGGCTCAAAATGGAGAACAAATCATGCCTCAGAGACAATTCCTCTAAGCCGTGAAGAGATAGCCAACCTATCAGATGCACAGTTCAAAGCACTGGTGATCAGGATGCTCACAGAATTGGTTGATTTTGCTCACAAATTAGATGAAAAAATGCAGGCTACAATACGTGAAATGAAGGAAGATGCATGGGGAACCAATAGAGATGGAAGGAAAACTGGGACTCAAATCAATGGAGTGGACCAGAAGGAAGAAACAAACAAACGAACAGAAAACAAGGAAGAAACAAGAATTCAAAAACATGAGGAGAGGCTTAGGAACCTCCGGGACATCTTTAAACATCCCAACATGCGAATTATAGGGGTACCAGAAGGGGAAGAAGAAGAGCAACAAGTGGAAAACTTATTGGAACAAATAATAAAGGATAACTTCCCCGATCTGGCAAAGGAAATAGACTTCCACGAAGTCCAGGAAGCTCAGAGAGTCCCAAAGAAGTTGGACCCAAGGAGGAACACACTAAGGCACATCATAATTACAGTACCCAAGATTTAAATGAAGGAGAGAATTCTAGAAGCAGCAAGGGATAAGGGGACAGTCACCTACAAAGGAGTTCCCATCAGACTGTCAGCTGATTTCTCAAAAGAGACCTTCCAGGCAAGAAGGGGCTGGAAAGAAGTATTTAAAGTCTTGAGGGGACTTCCGGCCAAGATGGAGGCGTAGGCAGACACACTGTGCCTCCTCTCACAACCAAAATTAAGGACAACAAATATTTAGAAACAAGAAAACAACCAGAACTTATAGAAAACTGAACTGTACGGAAGTCCAACAACCATTCATCCAGACCGGTAAGAGGGGCGGAGTCGCGGCAGGAGAAAGTGGAGGTGCGGACCCAGGAATGCAAACAGCAGCAGCTGGCAGTTCCCAGGTGCACAGGCGGTGGCTGGCGGTCCCCGGGCCTACAGGCACCAGCTGGCGGACCCCGGGCACAGGGGGGCAACTGTGCAGACCCAGTGAGGCCGCACAAGGCGGCTGGCTGACTGACCAGGTGGTCTCACATTCGAGCGTGCAGACGGTCCAGGAGGAGGGGCAGTGGCGGAGGGGACTGAATCCAGGAGAGAGCGGAGCAGGCGCCATTGCTCCCTCTCAGACCCCGCCCCCACATACAGCGTCACAACCCAGTGACTGGGCTGCCCCGCACTGGGGAGCGCCAGAGGCTCCACTCTTCACTACGTAACAGCACGCGTGCGTGTGCAGATAATCCAGGTGAAGGGGAAGCAGCGGAAAGGGCCGGAGTCCGGGAGAGAGCGGAGCAGGTGCCATTGCTCCTTCTCAGACCCCGCCCCCACCTATAGCATCACAACCCAGCGACGGGGCTGCCCCGCCCTGAGGAACACCTAAGGCTCCACCCCCTCACTACGTAATAGCCGCGACCAGACTAAAACCAAAACAACAACAACAACAACAAAAACCCACCAAAAATGGCTCAAACCGGAAAACAAATAAAAGCCCCAGAGCCAATTCCTCTAAGCCGTGAAGAGATAGCCAACCTATCAGATGCACAGTTCAAAGCACTGGTGATCAGGATGCTCACAGAATTGGTTGATTTTGCTCACAAATTAGATGAAAAAATGCAGGCTACAATACGTGAAATGAAGGAAGATGCATGGGGAACCAATAGAGATGGAAGGAAAACTGGGACTCAAATCAATGGAGTGGACCAGAAGGAAGAAACAAACAAACGAACAGAAAACAAGGAAGAAACAAGAATTCAAAAACATGAGGAGAGGCTTAGGAACCTCCGGGACATCGTTAAACGTCCCAACATCCGAATTATAGGGGTCCCAGAAGGGGAAGAAGAACAGCAACGAGTGGAAAACTTATTTGAACAAATAATCAAGGAGAACTTCCCCAATCTTGCAAAGGAAATAGACTACCAGGACGTCCAGGAAGCTCAGAGAGTCCCAAAGAAGTTGGACCCAAGGAGGAACACACCAAGGCACATTGTAATTACATTAGCCAAGATTAAAATGAAGCAGAGAATTCTAGAAGCAGCAAGGGATAAGGGGACAGTCACCTACAAGGGAGTTCCCATCAGACTGTCAGCTGATTTCTCAAAAGAGACCTTACAGGCAAGAAGGGGCTGGAAAGAAATATTTGAAATCTTGAAAAGCAGGGACCTACATCCAAAATTGCTCTATCCAGCAAAGCTGTCATTTAGAATGGAAGGACAGATAAAGCGCTTCTCAGATAAGGTCAAGTTCAAGGAGTTCATCATCACCAAGCCCTTATTATATAAAATGTTAAAGGGACTTATCTAAGAAAAAGAAGATAAAACTATGACAGTGAAAAGACAACAAACTCATAGCTATCAAGAACCACACCTAAAACAAAAGCAAACTAAGCAAACAGCTAAAACAGGAACAGAACCACAGAAATGGAGATCATATGGAGGGTTAGCAACAGGGGCGTGGGAGGAGGAGAGAGGGGGAAAAGGTACAGAGAATCAGTAGCATAGATAATGGGAAAAAAATAGACAGGGGGAGGGCAAGAATAGTATGGGAAATGTAGAAGCTAGAAAACTTATGAGCCATGGACATGAACTAAACGGGGAATGTGGGCGGGAGAGGGTGTGCAGGGTGGGGGGAATGATGGGGAGAAATGGGACTGTAATAGCATAATCAACAAAATATATTAAAAACGAAAAAAAAAAATTAAAGTCTTGAAAGGCAGGGACCTACATCCAAAATTGCTCTTTCCAGCAAAGCTGTCATTTAGAATGGAAGGGCAGATAAAGCGCTTCTCAGATAAGGTCAAGTTCAAGGAGTTCATCATCATCAAGTCCTTATTCTATGAAATGTTAAAGGGACTTATCTATGAAAAAGAAGATAAAAAAATAGGACAGTAAAAAGACAGCAAACTCACAGCTATTAAGAACCACACCTAAAACAAAAGCAAACTAAGCAAAGATCTAGAACAGGAACAGAACCACAGAAATGGAGATCATGTGGAGGATTAGCAACAGGGGCGTGGGAGGAGGAGAGAGGGGGAAAAGGTACAGAGAACAAGTAGCATAAATGGTGGGTAGAAAATAGACAGGGGGAGGGCAAGATTAGTGTGGGTAATGTAGAAGCTAAAGAACTTATGACACATGGAGATGAACTAAAGGGGGGGAATGTGGGTGGGAGGGGGTGTGCAGGGTGGAGAGGAATGATGGGGGAGAAATCGGACAACTGTAATAGCATAATCAATAAAATATATTAAAAAATAAAAGAACAAAGGGACAGTAACCAGAGGGGACATGGGAAGGTATAATGGGAGTAAAATGGGGAAGTGTTCTCAGGAACATCTATAAGGGACACATGGACAAAACCAAAGGGGGATAGGATCAAGGGTGGGGAGTGGGGATGGCTGGGATGGAGGGAGTGGTGAGAGGAAATGGAGACAAGTGTACTCGAACAACAATAAAAACATTATATATATATAATTTAAATTAAAAAATATACATCACCATCAAGTGTACATTATATATATATATAATTTAAATTAAAAAATATACATCAGACATGAACTAAAGGGGGGAATGTGGGTGGGAGAGGGTGTGCAGGGTGGGGGGAATGATGGGGGGAAACGGGACAACTGTAATAGCATAATCAATAAAATATATTTAAAAAAATAAAAAATATACATCATCATCAAGTGAAATTTACACTGGGAATGCAAGGTTGGTACAAATTCACAAATCAATAAATGTGATATACCACATAAATAAAATATAAAAACCACATGGTCATATCAATACATGCAGAATAGGCATTTGATAAAATTCAGCACCTATGTATGATAAAAACTCTCAGTCAAGTGGGAATGGAGGAAACATACCTAAATGAAATAAAGGCCATGTATGATGAAACCACTTTCTACATTATACTCAACAGGCAAAAACTAAAAATGTCCCCCTTAAGATTGGGAACAAGATAGTCTGCTTTCACCCCTATTATTCAACATAGTACTGGAAGTCCAAGCCACAGCAGTAAGTCAAGAAGAAGAAATAAAGGCACCCATATTGGAAAGGAAGAAGTAAAACTGTCATTACATGTTGATAACACAATACTGTATGTAGAGAACCCTAAAGATTCCACCAAGAAATTACTGGAAGTGATAAATGAATTCAATAGAGTAGCAGGATACTGCAGGGGCCCCTGTCCTGGGCGCCAGATGTGGGGGGTCTCCGCCTGCAGAGCCCCATCCCTCCATCATGGATGAAAATAAAACTACCAAGTCATGATCTGCTTGGGGAGGAGAGGTGGACAAACTCTCAGAGGAGAATGACCCAGAGCCCCTTCCTCACTAGGCTTTTATTGGGTTCCAATACACAGGAATACAGGTATGTCAGGTGGCAAGGAGCAAACAATGGTTAACATTTCAAAGAAATCTGAGGGCTTAATCTGAGTCAATGTCTGTCTGGAAAGGGGGTTGCCAAACTTTGGGAAACATACTCATTTCCTCCTCAGACCCTTATCATTTAAATGAGTGCACTCTTTGCAAAGCAGGTTTCACAGGACTTTAGGAATTCTTTCTTATGCCCGATCACCCAGGGAACTGTCCTGGCAGGCACAGGGCTGCACCACTTGCCCTCATAGTTTCAGGCTTTAAGCCGATTAGGAAGCAGAAGACATCTCCCAGATGGAAATGAGGACTCCAGCTATGTCAGAATAGCCGGGGGGCGAGGGTCCATCACATCCTCTTTGCTGCAGCCCCCCCGATCCTTCCATGAGGGCCTCCCAAGTGGTCGTGTCTGGCTTAGGTTGCCCCTCCCATGCGGAGTCTTACCTGTCATTGATTACCGACCAAGCATTGGGGCCAGAGATGGATGAGGCAGAAGCAGCGCTCCTGCCAGGGAGATAAGCTTTGTCTCCTTAGTAGGTCACGTCCTTTTGACAGAAAACACCCAGATGAAGTGGGTCCCTTGGCTCTTACACAGCCCACCATGGGGTGAGGGTTACAACTCCTGAAACCAGGCTGAACGGTCTGCAATGCGATACAAAATTAATATCCAGGAATCAGTTGCATTTTTATAGCCAATGATGGATTGTTATAAAGTGAATTAAGAAAACAATCCCATTTACAATCCTTGAAAAAGAATACCTAGGAATAAATTTAACCAAGGGTGTACAGAAAGATCTATACTCAGAAAATTATAAGACACTGAAGAAATTGAGGAAGATATAAATAAGTGGAAGCACATATGACATTCATGGATAGGGAGAATTAACATCCATAAAATATCCATACTACCTACAGCAATCTATAAATTCAACACAATTTGTCTCAAGATATCAAAGATGTCCTTTACAGAACTGGAACAAACATTTTAAAAATTTATATGGAGCCACAAAAGACCCCAGATAGCAACAGCAATCTTGAGAAAGAGGGACAAAATTGGAGGAATCACCCTAGTTGATATCAAACTACACTATAAGGCCACAGCAATGAAAACAGCATGGTACTGACATTAAAAACAAGACACATAGATCAATGTGTTTTGTTTTGAATAGAGAGCCCAGAAATAAACCCACACCTTTATAGTCAATTAATATTTGACATAGGAAGCAAGCACATACAATGGGCTAAAGATAGTTTATTCACAAATCATGATGAGAAATTTAGACAGATACTTGCAAAAAATGTAACTAGGGCATCTTCTTATGCCACGCACAGAATAAATTCAAAATGAATTGA
Source organism: Glossophaga mutica (assembly GCA_039655065.1). Taxonomy (NCBI): domain Eukaryota; kingdom Metazoa; phylum Chordata; class Mammalia; order Chiroptera; family Phyllostomidae; genus Glossophaga; species Glossophaga mutica. The sequence continues at coordinate 33,083,466 of CM077315.1, forward strand.
AGACTTAAATGTTAGGCTGAAACCCTAAAAATCCTAGAAGAAAACATAGGCAGTAAAATCTCAGCCATTGCTCATAGCCATATTTTTTCTGACATATCTCCTCAGGCAAGGGAAACAAAAGATAAAACAAATGGGACTGCATCAAACTAAAAAGGTTTTGCACAGCAAAGGAAACCATCAACAAAATGAAGACAAGTCCCTGAATGTGAGAGTATATTCACCAATACATCCAAAATTTATAAAGAACTATAAAACTCAACATATAAATGGGAGTCGGGGTGTGCTGGGTAGAAAAGGGTAAAGGGAAAAAGTTGGGATAACTGTAATGGCATAATCGGTAATATATAATAAATAAATAAGCAAAGAACCTGAATAGACACTTCTCCAAAGAGCACATAGAGAGGACCAACAGACCTAGGAAAAGATGCCCAATATCATTAATCATTAAAGAAATGCAAATTAAAACCACAATGAGATAACACAGCACACCTGTCAGAATGGCTGTCATCAATAAATCAACAAACAAGTGTTGGCAAGAATGTGGAGAACAGGGAATTGTTGGTTGAAATGCAGATTGGTTCAGCCACATGGAAAGCAGTACGGGGAGTTACCTCAAATAATGACAAACAGAACTGCCTTACAACCCAGTGATTCCACTTCTGGGAATTTATCTGAAAAAATCTGAAACACTAATTTGAAAGAAAATATGCACCCTTATGTTTATTGCAGTGTTATTTACAATAGTGAAGATTTGGAAGTAGCTCAAGTATCCATCAGTAGGTGAGTGAATAAAACAGCTATGGTATATTTCCACAATGGAATACTACTCATCTGTAAAAAAGAAGAAAATTTTACTTTTTGTGACAGCATGGATGGACCTGGAGAACATTGTGCTAAGTGAAATAAGCCAGTAAGAGAAAGACAAATACCATAGGATTCTATTCATATGTGGAATCTAATGAACAAACTGAACTAACACGCAAAGACAGACTCAGCAGGGTGATAGCTCTGAAGCAGTGAGGTAGAGGGATAAGCAAAAACGAAACAAAACAAAACGAAACGAAACAAAACCTCATGGACAGGTCAACAGTGTGGTGAGTGCAGGGGTGGGGGTGGGAGGTGGGTGGAGGTGGAAAAGGGTATAAGGGGGATAAATAGTAATGGAAAAATACAATAAGATAATAAATAAAAGAAAGTAAATTTTGTAAATTAAAAAAAGAACTGTGGACATTTTGAGCATTATGTTATGAGGCAAAAATCTTACTTAAACCTTCAATTTCAGATGGCTGTCTCTGACACTAACATGGCTAAGAGAGCAAAAATACCACCTTATTTTTGCCAAATGTGGGTAGAAGTCTAGGTTCCTCACTCAGCCTTGACACCTGAGGAGGGGGAGGCCTCCTTGTTACTGATAACGAGGAATGGAAGTTCCAGCTTTCAATTAGGTATCCACCGGTAACCACCCTGACTGGGACAGATAAGACTGTATTATTACTGTTTCCCAGGTGGTCTCTGCTGACACTCTAGGAGTATGTGTGGTATTGTTAACACGGACAGTGATAAAAGTCCTCTCCAGTAAGCCTCCAGACACCACTCAGTAAGGAGGTTGAGGAGTGTACATGCTTCAGTACTGCTGGGTTGGAGTAGAAGTCCCAGTTCCCCAAATGGTCTACACTGACACCATGCATGGGGTGGGTGCTGTCACTTAACCTCCCAGTGGGGATGATAGTCCCAGCTCCCTGCTAGTCCTTTTCTGACACTACTACTGTAAAAGGGCGGTTGCTTTGGAGCAGTTGTTTACAGCCTGGCGAGTGTGAAAATCCAATCCCCGCTCCCGACCCCCACCACAGGACCTTTGCTAGTATGAGTTGAGCCAGTTTTTTCTGCGGGGTTGGCTGGAGTAGAGCAGTAAAAGTTCTCTGTCTTACTGGGCTGTCCCTTACTTTGTTCTTTGGTTAGAGAGAACAGGCTTTTGTTGGGGCTTTTCTTCTTCCTTTTCTTTTCTTCAGTCTACACCATTTGGCATGTCAGAGTCTCCAGCTTCTTCAGCTTTAAGTCTGGGACACATAAGGCAAAAAGAAAACCCAGCTAACTGAGCACCATGTTGCTCCTTAGGCCCTATGGTCCCAACCTTGTCTGCCTTCTTTTTTCTACTTTAAAAGCCTTATCTTTCTTTTCTATAAACATCCCAAGTTTTTATATTGTACTTAGCAGGAGATAGGAAAAAAATACATCCACTCAATCTTTCCTGAGGCAGAAGTCCCTCTTCTATTATTTTAAAATTATTACTTCTACATTGTAATCTGTTCTTTTCTTGCCCTTTTAAATGTCTAGCATACAGATAGAGGTCATTTTAGCTCTATTATTATATTTTTAATTTTCTCTCATAATTTCAATGTCATTTTTCTTAGTCCAGTGATAACTTATCAAGCTGTTAAGATGAACTGATTTGGTACCGTTCCATATTCAGTCTGCTAAATACAGTTCCTGAATCCAATTGCTTCATTTTATTGGCCTCTGTTTGTTCACTTATTAAGTAAAGAAACTGGAGTAGTTTTTAGTTTCCCAACTTATCTTTAAAGATGCACTATTATAATAATGGTTTGAGAACTAATAATTACTGGCTATGTAAATTTCTATTACCTCATCTGTAAAAGGAAAATCCATGGTTAATTACTAGCTAGCTAAATTCTATTTCCTTATCTGTAAATGGAAATAAGTGACTATATTTCATAGACTTGATGTGAATATTAACACAAGATGAAGTTTTTAGAACAGTGTCTGGTAAATACTAAAAACCCAATTGTTGGTAGTTTTTATTCAGGAACCTATGATTCCTTAGTGAACAAAGGCAGACAAGTATGGAAAAGGCTTAATGAAAGAGTGACAACTGATCTCTGCCTCTGATTATGAATGCATTTTGACAGCTGATAATTGAGAATTATAGTAGATGGGTATTCCAAGCAAAAAGGCATAAGAAAAATTGCTAATATGGAAAAGTGCAAAGCAAGTTATGGGACTATCAAGCAATCTGCTGTATATTTAGTTACTACACAAAGTACATAAATTTTGAAAAGTTAACAAAATATGTAGGAACTTAAATACTGAGTTAAGCTCAGATTGTTCTCTACAGAAACTGAAGAATGATAAACCTTTATTCTTAGTATGGCAATCAGAAAACAAAAATGATCATTTTGATTTCTCTGGAACTTAAATGAAGATTGCATGATTACCCAATAACTACATTCTCTGTGGCTCTTATCATCTGAAAAAAATTTCTTCTCTTTGCCATTTCCTTCCTGGATTATGTATTTGTCTGGAATTCTTCAATTATCTCAGCAACCCAGGCAATCAGACATTCAACCATTTTAACTAAGTCAGGAAAAAAATTTAAATGGTTTTGTTTCTATGTGAAAGAGATGACTGTAACTGTCTGAAATAATCCAGAGACTTTGCCCTAGAAAGTCAAACAGAACTGTGAGATCTTTTCAGTCCTGTGGGTATGGCCACTGCAGTGAACCATCCTAAGCCACACTTCCCCTCTGCTACTGTCCGTGTCCTTGGAAAGGCCAATCATAACACTAACAGGGCTCATGTGCTGAACCTCAACACGAAAGGTTCTACCTCCACTTTCTTTTCTCCTTTTTAATCCTCACTTGAGGCTATGACTACTGACTTGAGGGGAGGTGGGGAAAGCACTGATGTGAAAGAGAAACATCAATTGGTTGCTTTTCATATGTGCCCCAACAGGGAATCGAACCCGCAACCATTCTGGTGTATACTCCAACCAACTGAGCCACCCAACTAGGGTGTACCTCCACTTTCTGTCTTAATTTAGCCATACTTTTCCAAAGACTTCTCTCCCCCTATAGTACTCTAGAATGGATGTTGCTCATTTCTCATGACTCACATCCCATGGGTCCCAGAGAAAGGATGGATGTTATTTTTGTTGCCGACACATTCCTATAGCTCATCCTTACATAAAATGCTTAAGTGAGCCCTGGCTGGTGTAGCTCAGTGGATTGAGCGCGGGCCTGCGAACCAAAGGATCGCGGTTCGATTCCCAGTCAGGGCACAGGCCTGGGTTGCCAGGCCAGTTCCCGGCAGGGGACATACAAGAGGCAACCGCACATTGATGTTTCTCTCCCTCTCTCCTTCCCTTCCTCTCTAAAGATAAATAAATAAAATCTAAAAGGAAAAAAAAAAAGTACTTAAAAAAAAATCTTAAAAAAAATGCTTAAGTGAGAGCTATGTAATTGATTATACCCCTTTCTACACTTTAACTTGCTTAACTTCCTATATGCAACTTGCTTAAAACTCATGCTGGAATATAGTTTTGAGAAAACTCATGGATCTGAGTATTTTTGTGTGCTTTTTTAAAAAAAATAAATAAACTTGCATTTCAGCTAGATTTGCTCAAATTCATGCTGGTAAATTTAAAGACTTGTGTATCTAAGCTTATTTTCACAGAATCTTCTCTTTTAGCTAAGCAAACTGATCTCCAAGTTATGGGTTGGATTATGTCTCCAAAAGGTGTGTTTAAGTCCTACAGGTTCCTGTAAATGTGACTTCATTTGGAAACATGGTCTTGAGAGATGTAATGAAGTTAAGATGAAATTATACTTAGGGTAGGCCCTAAACCCAATAACCTGTATCTTTATAAAGAGAGGGAGGTTTGGGAGGAATTCCAGTCAAGATGGAGGCATAGGTGGATACACTGTGCCTCCTTCTACAACCAAAAGAAGGACAACAAAGTTAAAAAACAACAACAACAACAACCATAAATGCCAGAAAATCGAACTGCGTGGAAGTCTGACAACAAAGGAGTTACAGAAACATTCATCTAGACCGATAGGATGGGGGGAGACTGGCAGCTGGAGCAGAGAGGAGGTGTGGCGAGGCAGTGGCTGGAGGACCTGGGCAGGCCAGGTCACAGCTGATGGACCAAGTGGTCCCACATTTGCATGTGGATAAACTGGGACAAAAAACTGGGGAGCAAGACAGACATCTCAACCCAGGGTTCCAGCGAGGGGAAATAAAGCCTCAAAACCTCTGACTGAAAAATCCTGTGGGTGTTCTGATGGCAGGAGAATCTCCCAGCCTCACAGGAGAGTGCACTAGAGAGACCCACAGGATCCTAGAACATACACAAACCCACCCACCCACCCAGGAATCAGCACCAAAAGGGCCCAATTTGCTTGTGGGTAGCAGAGGAAGTGACTGAAAGCCAGCAGAGAGCTGAGCAAGTGGCATTATTCCCTTTCAGACCCCTCTCTGACATAGAGTGCCACAAAGCAGCAAAGTGGGTTGCCCCACCAGGGTGAATACCTCAAGTTCAGAGATGCCCCTCTGCTGGGCTGGCTTGGAATATGAGTCCAGTCAACCTAACAGAATCATCCTATCTCAACATGGTTTGGAAGCTTGAGTGATCAGCTTTATATACTTTGTTACTGATATGTTTAAGTCTGTTATTCCTGTACAAATATGTATACCAGTCATATATTTGTTTTTCACAAAATAGTGTTTCTGGACATTTTAATGTAAAATTCTTGATTTATTAATTCTCATTGTAATGACACAAATTTAGCGTTCTCCTTGGAATGGAAAACTTGCTTGTCCAGGTTACTTCATTCTTGTTCTTTTTCAAAAGCACATCTCATAGTGCCAACTGCTTGTTTTGGAAGGCACGTTTATTTTTTTGCGTGGACATTATGGTTATACCACATGCTGTGGAATATAGACACAATGTCTCACCCAATCTCCTCTCTCTCCAGAACATACATATGCAAAAGATGTAAAGGGCAGATTGTATGGGAGTGGAGAATGTGCCATGTTGGGGTGGAATGTGTGGTATTTGAGAACATGGACCCCTTCCCAAGCTCCAACTCCCCTTCCTACCCTGTGGGAATACAATGAAGGCCATCTGTAAGCATGCTGTGGGACCTTGGAAATCTGGCCAGCTCCTTGGTCAAGAAGTGGCCAAAATGAAACTGTTCTTGGATGTCAGCCAGGAATATAAATAGCTGTTATTTTGATGTCAAACATCTTGCACACAAGCATGACCACTCTGCATGCCCTTTACTGTTTTCTCTACTCTATACAACCCTGTGCTGGGACAGCTTGTGTTGTGGAGACTTCACCAACAGGCTGCCCCCACCCCTCCACCTTCACAAGCATGTTAAATCCTAATAAACTCATGTCTTTTGCAGCCAGCCCTCTGGGTTATTTCTTTGGAACTGGCAAGCAATATGCTGAGGACTTCTCAGACCTCAGCTCTTTGCGTAACACCTTGGTATATTTTAGTCTGGTCATTAGTATTTTCCCCTGCTTTACTTATCAAGCTATTTTCTACAAGATACCTGATGCAGCGCTGCCAAGAATTTTCTAGCCTCAATATGCTAATTAACTCTACCCAGCTAACAAAGATGCCCTCAAGTTTACTCCTTCAACCATCTGCATTTTCTGTTAAGTTCTGTAGGATGATAATTTCATTATACAGAACTTCCATTAAGTAACACTGTCAAAATTCCCTTTTATGCGGCAGGGTGTCTGAATAAAAGTCTCTCAAGTGTAATAGTTATCTTAGGGTAGAAAAAATCACTGGAGAAGAACCACCATGAGTATGTTCTAGATCAACTCCACACAATCTCAAGGGCATGCTTCAAATTGGACATATCTTAAGGATGTCTGAAATGATTGCCTGACGAGGAAAAAGGAATTTTTACTAAAAAATTTCAGAACTCTGATCAAGAAAGATTTTATTGGGGATCTATGAGCATGATTCAACAATTAAGTGTAACACACATCTTTTTTTTTAAGATCATTTTTTAAAAAAGATTTTATCTATTTATCTTTAGAGGGGAAGGGAAGGAGAGAGGGACAGGGAGAGAAATATCAATGTATGGTTGCCTCTCATGCATCCCCTGCTGGGAACTGGCCTGCAACCCAGGCATGTGCCCTGACTGGGAATTGAACACGCTCAATCCACTGAGGTACACCATCCAGGGCACACATCCTTTTATCTTACCAAATTTTGCATATTTCGTCCTTTTTCATTCTAACCAAACTAATTCATCTGATATTTCATTGGGAAAACAACCAGATAGGAACTTTTATTCTCCCCATCACTAAATTCTCAGATTTTCTTGTACTGACACCTATATTCTCCTCCTGTTCACAGAGAAAGTAACCCAGTTCATATCAACCGCTAAATATATCACCTATGCAACAGCTCATCTTCACTTGGCTTCTCAAATACTTTTGCCATGAAGTTATCTTACGGGGTCATTACCATAGTCTATACAAATATATTCTATGGATTCCATCTTTAATAACAAACCCAAAACAACCAACCAAAACCCCTTTCTTTAATCTTAATCTGCTTCAAGCTGACTCACCTCTGGGCTTCCAACAAAACATTACAAGATTAATCCGTCTACACTTGCTGTAACCTTTTCCTACCTTTACATTCAATTTTAAACTCAGTAAAATATTAAACATTTACTATGTGCTGAGCACTATGCTAAAATTTTTTAAATGTGAATTTAGTCCAACTCTCTGATACACTGGAGATAAGACAACTGAGGCAAATGCTACAAAACTTGCAGAAAGGCTTAAAAACCACGGTAGATAGGACCAGTTTTGAAAAACAGGCAGGGCGATAACAGAGCTATGCTCTTATCAATTTAACCTATGCTACTCCAATCTGGTTTAATATAGGGAACCAATCTGCATACAATGGTGAATGTAGCCCAGCCCGATTCAGAAAACCGGCAGGAGTAGGCACACAGGAACTGGGCCCACAGATTGGTTTTCCAGTGGGACACCAGGCCTACATTGTACATAGGCTGCTTTGAGGTTTGCTTTTGCTAACTCCCTCACCCTGAATTGAGGCAGCAAATGTTTACTGGGTATCTTTAAAGTAACTTCCTACAGTCTGTGCTAAACCTCCCAAGGATGGAGTATAAGCAGTTCAACCACTATCTCGCCTTGCATTTGCAACATCCTTTCCTTTGTTATCTCTAAAAGGTATTCACCTAAAGCAAACCTGTGCATAAATAAGGACCATCCGCCATGTTGTGTGCCCAGAAAAGCAATAAAAGCTGGTCTGGGCAGGGGTCAAGAGTGGCCATGCTGTGCCTTTTTCTCCACAGGACTTCTGCAGTCTGTGTGAATTTGTTCGTCGCATCCACAACACACACTCCGCTGTTCAGAGTCCACATCAGTTTATGACCCCAAAAAGGCTTTTTGTTTACAATGGCCTATATATTGCCAAATCTAAAGGACACCATGTTCATCTTATTCTATTTTGTAGTGCAATCAACAGAATGACTATCTTCATACACTTTGCTGTCTTGGCTATCACACCTGCCTTATTAGGAGACTGGCAGCATTTTTCTACATGACTTATGCTGGAGTGCCAAGGCTCAAACTAGGCTTTCTTGTCCTCTCTATATCCTTTCCCTAAGTGATCATATCCTGTTACGTGTCTTTAACGCTTCAAGGCTTATGACTCCAAAGTTACCAAGTTGTCCCCCCTGCTTTCCACTAAGTGTCAAAAATAAGCTTTTCAAATCTAAAACACTGCAAACTAAATTCTATTTGCTTCTGAAGTATTTCTCCATATCCCAGAACATCTTATCCAGTTGTCAAGGTTCCAAAAGTTGGCACAGTACTTAATGCCTTCCTTTCCTTTATCATACATGCCATATAAGTCTCAGGACTACTCACTTCCATCTATCTCCAATGTACTATCTCTGTTCCAACCTGTATCACCTTGCCTCAGTGATTATTTGGCCTCTAAAATGGTCACCTTGCCTCTACTCTTGCTCCTATTTCAATCCACTCTACTCAAAGCCTCAATGTTCTTATCAAAATGTTTGTCACATCACTGCCATTCTCAAAACCCACTGCACTTATAACTCAAGACTGTGACCCTACATGTGCTCCATGCCTGCATCAGCCACATCCCGCTTTGCCCTTTCCTGCTAGTGTATTATACAAGGTCTGTCCAGAAAGTCTAGCCATTAATATGATTCATGCAGTATGACATTACCTGATGGCCGAGGAAAGTCGACTGGAATGAGCATGTGTGAAGAGTGACAACTTCACTGTTCTAGTCAGTGGGGACAGTAGACACCATTGAATGAGCATGTATACTATGTGGCTGTGGCATTCAAAATGACTGAGCAAGTACAGCAACGCATCTGCATCAAATTCTGCATGGAACTTGAACATTCCTCTGCAGAAGGTATTCAAATTTAGAAGGCCACATTTATTGGCAACTTGTCACTGATGGCTTCAGGACCACATGCCCATTCATACATCATGTCTCGTGCAGTTTTTTTTCAAAACATCAAATCACCCAGGTGACTCAGCCTCCCTATAGCCCAGATTTGGATGCTTGCAACTTCTGACTTTTCCCAAAATTAAAATCACCTTTAAAAGGGAAGACATTTCAGTCAATGAGATTCAGGAAAATACGACAGGGTAACTGGTTGCCTTTTGTACACACCTCGACCAGGAACTAAGCCTACAGCCCAGGCATATACTGTGCGTGGGAATCCAACCAAATGAGCCACAAGAGTCATGGCTTAAAAGCTCTTTAAAAAGCAGGTTTGAAGTCAACCTCAAATGCTGTATTGCTGATGTTCACTGCTATTTAAGAAAACCTTTAATGACATATCAAGTTACACTGCAAATATGGGCAAAGAAAAAACATCTTCAGGAAGGACTGGTTTACACAGCATAATTCTTAGGGTCTGGACCACTTTTCTCATACCCATCACATCCTCTGCACTTCTGTAAAAGAAACAATTTGATTGGGCAGGGGGGATTCCCTTCACAATGTATATGTATATCAAATCACCACATTGTACGCTTTTAATATCTTACAATTTTATTTGTCAACTACACCTCAATAAAGCAGGGGGGGAAACCCAAAGGGGTGTGTGTATCAATCCACTGGAAGGGATAAGAGTCTGTAGGTTGTAAATGAGATCCAGGTGTTAGCATTTAACTCATACTGTGGACTTTGTAGGAAGCTTTTTTAAAAATAAAACTATCAAAGACATTTATTAATGCATATCTGTTCCCATGGAAATTTACAGACAGGAAATTTGACATTCCAGAAAGTTTATCTAAAATGACAAGTTATATGAAGTCTGTGTATCCTTAATTTAACTAAAAGTTCTAAAAATTTTCTAAGCTTAACTATGTCGCAAAATGTTACAAATGTAAGAAATGTTACAAATGTATAGACCAACCATATAGTGTGTACCATAACATGCTAAAAAAACAGACTTGAATTATGCTATCATATGTAATTTTAATAAAATAGATAATTTCATACTACATAGAGAACAAGTCCACCCACCCATCATTGATAAAATTTTAGAAATATTTTCTATAAAAAGTTTAGTATTTGGGAATAAATCCATTCAAACATGATTTCTATAGGTTATGTTCTCATCCTTAACCCATTCTTATTAATTCTGAGAAAATTTAAAAATACAGAAAAGTACAAAAAATAAGACAAGATAGCCATATACCACAATCCAGAACTACCCAGTATTTTGATATATATATTTACTTGCAGTTTTTTGTTTTTAAGAGAAATGGATGTTTACATATAAAAAGCAAGTCCCCTTTAACCAATCCCCAATTCACCCCCCACCTCCCCACCCCCAACACTTATCCCCTTCCCTTTTCAACTCTTCACAGGAAACCACTATCAAGAGTTTGGTCTGTATCCTTCCAGTCCATTTCAAAAACATTTTAAAAACATACATACATACATACATACATACATGTATCTGTTACTAATATATAGTACTGAACTTTGTGAGGCAAATTTTAATTCAAATATACAAAAATGTCATGGTATTAAGATGTGTCATTCTGCAGTTTCATTCCCCCCTCAACATATTTGATATCTTTCTCTGTAATTCATGTAGGTAGATCTCATTTGTTACATTTTACAGATATGTATCCCATCATTCAGTACTTTGCACTTTACTCCTCATGGGCATTTGTTTCCAATTTATGGCTACTACAAATCAAGCCACAGTAAATAGCGTGGATATTTCCTGAGCATACAAACTCAAGAGTAGAAATGCTATGTATTCTTCAATTCATTATAAGGAATGTTTCCCTACTCCCAAGGTCATAATCATTTTAGTATATAGCTTTTTCATATTCCTCTCTTTAATCCCCATGGATTTTACCTTTGTGCATAGTTCATGATCCACTTTTTTCCTTGGAGAACTAATTATCTCCAAATCATTTTTTAAAGTCTCATTATCTTCTCACCTCCTGATGTCATTTCTTTCCTATTCTATATTCTAATAAATGCATAGGTATTTCCAGAATCTCTTCTGTGTGGCTAAAGCAGTTTCATAAAAGAATTTCCTTTCCAATGTTTACAACTTAATATTCTTACAACATTGGTAAAGATCTCCAGATCTATGCAGACAGTAATAACGAGAAGCATGTTTCGACTTAGTGAAAATCCATCTAAGGTTTCAGCATTACCTTTGCTGTAGATTATTTTGTTGGGCACAGGATTTTTACAATACAAATGTCTTTCTCTTCGGTACAAATTCTCTGGTGTCCCGTAAGTTTTTAGTTTTTGTTTCCCTCATTTGTGATGTTTTCCTTCAGAATGATAATTTCCGATGTGCTATGAGACATAAATTCCTCATGAATGCTTTCCAATTTTCAAAATACTCAGAGTTTTTAATGAGCATGAATTTTCTGGTGTCTAATGTGATGTGACTTCTGGCTAAAGGCTTTCCCACATTCACTACATTGGTAAGGCTTCTTACCTGTGTGAATTCTCAAATGCAGAGCAAGAGTTGAGAATTGAGAGAAGGCTTTCCCACATTCATTACATCCATAGGGCTTCTCACCTGTATGGCTTCTTGCATGCACAGTGAGAGATGAGCTTTGAGAGAAGGCTTTCCCACATACATTGCATTCATAAGGCTTATCACCTGAATGAATTCTCACATGTACAATAAGTGATGTTCGTTGAGAGAAGGCTTTTCCACATTCATTACATTCATAGGGTTTCTCTCCAGTGTGAATGTTCTGATGTTTTATGAGGTACTTCTTCTGGCCAAAAGCTGTTCCACATTCGCTGCATTTAAAGGGTTTCTCTCCAATATGAATTTTCTCATGCTCAGTAAGGTTTGATTTGCCACTGAAGGTTTTCCCACACTCCTTACATACAAAGGGCTTCTCTCCTGTGTGAGTTCTCTGGTGTCTAATGAGGTTTGACTTCTGAATGAAAGCTTTCCCACAATCTTTACACTCAAAAGGCTTCTCTCCAGTGTGAATTTTCTGATGGGTAAGAAGGTTTTCCTTCTGGCTGAAGGATTTTCCACATTCATTACATTCAAAAAGCTTTTCTCCAGTATGAGTGTTCTGATGTTTAATGACATACTGCTTTTGGCTGAAGGCTTTTCCACATTCATTACATTCAAAAGGTTTTTCTCTGTTATGAAAATGCTCATGCTCAGTGAGATTTGATTTGTGGCTGAAGGCTTTCCCACAAACCTTACAGGCAAAGGGGTTTTCCCCACTACAAATTCTCTGCTGACTGAGGCGTGACATCTGAATGGAAGCTTTCCCACATTCACAAGGTTTCTCTCCAGTATGAATTTTTTGATGAATGAGACTTTACTTCTGGCTGAAGGTATTTCCACATTTCCTACATTTGTAGAGATTATCTGTTTATGACCGTTCAAATGTAAAGGAAGAGATGGGTTTGAGATAAAACTTTATCATACCAGGTTCAAAGCTTTTTCTTCAAGTATAAATTTTCTAGAACTCAATGAAATTTTGTTACGTTCACTGTTTTTTCTCCAGTTTGAATTTTCTTCTGCTCAATGAGGTATGTCATGTAGCTAAAGGCTCTTTAATATTCCTTAGAAGCAAAGGGTTTCTCTCCAGCCTGATTTCTATGTTTCATAAGGTGTGACACATGAGTAAAAGTTTTCCCACATTCAGTAATTTCACAGGGTATGAATATTCTGGTATCATGTGGAGTTCAAACTTTTTAAACTGAAGGCATTTTCACACTGGTTTACACTTATTACTATAAAGAATAACCTGTGTCAGGATTCCCAAATTAATACAATTGATGATTCATTCCTATAATAACATCCCTCAAGATTAAGTCTAAATTGTGTTTCAGACTCTTCCGAGGTACAGTGAAAAGGGTGTTACTTTAAAAGACATATAGTCTGAGATCAGAGGAAGTATTTTTCCAATTTTCTTATATTCACTGCTTTTTTCCTTCAGTCCGTACCTCACTGAAGACAGATGTAACTTGCCTCCCAAGTCTTGCTGCCTGTCTATCCGCTCATCATCTTCTCAGGTGTCTTCTAAAATGGAGTACAAAGAATCATTATTTAAAGGAGTTAATGTATAAATTGCTGAGAACTGTGGCTGGCACACGGTAAGTACTCAATAAATGTTAGCTTTGTATCATCATCATTATTTACAAATTTCCCATTACTAACGATAAAATTTGTGCTTTTGGAGATCAACTCTGCTAGTTGATTTCACAATATGAATGAAGGCTCATGACCAATGTTTCCAACTAAATTTTGAGAATAAAACCCTTGTCCATACCCTTTGCGACAGCATGGAAGGAATTGGAGAGTATCATGCTAAGCGAAATAAGCCAGGCAGTGAAAGACAAATACCATATGATCTCACCTTTAACAGGAAGCTAATCAACAAAACAAACAAACAAGCATAATATAAACAAAGACACTGAATTTGAGAACAGTCTGACAGTGTCCAGAGTGGGAGGGGAGGGAATTTCAGGGGAAAAGGGGAACGGTTTAGAGCAACAAGTATAAAGGACTCATGGACAAAAACTATGGGGGGGTGGAAATGGGAGGAAGGTGGGGAGGGCTGGGGTGGTGGGCTGGGGCGGGGTAAAAGACAGAAAACTGTACAATATCAACAATTAAAAAATACTGATTAAAGGAAAAAAAAATAAAGTACATTAAAATTTAAAAAAAAAAAAAAAAAAGAGCAGAATGATATTAAGCTCTAGCTAGATATTGTTGCCTGCTGAAGTCTCTGAGTCCAAAGCCTGTGCTCTCTCTTAAAAAGGGAGACTAAGTGCTAGACAGGTGTTAGAGACATGCTGGCATCAAACTAAGACTTCTCCTTGATACAATCAGAAGAAATGAAAGTGAATAGAAAAGGAAGTAACTATCCTAATGTGTGATTAAATATTATATAATGCTGTGTTTGTGTACCACTAAAAACCCCAACCATTCCATACTACAAAAAAAAACCAAAAACAAAAAAAAAAACAAACAAAAAAACAAACAAACAACAAAAAAAAACCCTTGTCCAAAATTAACATTCATCGGTACACAAGGCTTAAGATTACTTTTGAAAAAATAACCTTTCTCATTTCAGAATTAGGCAACGAATGTAACAAACAATGAGTAATTAATAAATAAGATAAAAAGATTACTACATAAAAGTGAGAAAATCTACCTATGATGCCTAAGGGAAAAGAATAACCAACATTGCTTCCTCCCTATACTCCATTAAATGACAAAAGGGAAAATGGCCCAAACTCACATGAAGAAGAAATATAATACTATGATAGGAGACACCAATATACACAGATATTAACAAACTTTTTGATAACATAAAGCAAATGGAAGATTTTCAATACAGAAGAGCTAAGGAAGTTCAAATAACATAAAGGTACTGAGGGTATAGAGGATGCCAAGGTCAAGCAAGCTAATATGCACTGTAAATGATCAAAATGACAAAGAAAATGGAGGGAAATCAAATACCTCAAAACAAAGAATAAAGGATGGTGGTTGAAAAAGTAAAAAAAACATACTGCATAAGGTGCGGTTGGAAAATTACACTTTGCATAAATTTAATCAGAGAAGGTCCAGACAAAGGGGACACCCAGCAAATGAGATGTCAAGAGAGAGGTGCTATACTGTGATCAATGTGGTTAAATCTGTATATTACATGGTGAGACCTTCAGTACAATTCTGCAGCTGAGGAAAAAAAAAGGTTGGCAACCAGGTATATATACACCTGTGAGCAGAATATGTAAGGATCTTTCTCTGGACAAACTGAAAGGTCAAGAAAAACCTCAGTAGGATGTCCCTCCAAGATAATCCTTGTTGCTCATATTATTTCCTTTACCAAAACAAAGGACCTGGCCACACCTAAGTCTATGAGAGTAAAGCAATATAATCCTCCTACAAAGAGGATACCCTGGGTCTATGAGGCATTTTACTTTTCATCCACTGAAGCCTAACAGATAACTAGAAGCACCCCAGCATAAGCGCTTACCTTTTAGTGAATCATTCTTGAATATGACTCTGCAACCAATATTCTACACATTTGAGGAATCCCACTAGCATTAAAGATCAGCATTAAGAGAAAAAAAGAAACTAAGGAAATAAAAGGCAAAGCAAACAACAGAACCTTGTAACCAATCACATAAGTTATAAAAAAGTATTTACCAGTGAAACAAAATACAGAATTTTTAAAGCAAGAAACAGAAAAAAAGTTCCCTTAGAAATTAAGACCAAAGGGAGGGAAGGAAGGTGAGGTAAGCTGTATTACCATTCATCAATAACAGGGCCTTCCTACTGCAGAAAGACTACATTGTTTCTCTTAGGAAACTCAGGTATGGCCAGGAACCTTGCTTGGCCAATTAAAGTATTATTTGCCCACAGTGACAAGTATTATTTCCCCATAGAAGCTTTAAAAACACATATTCAGATGATGAACCAAGGTCATATGTATAACACCTAGGTAGATTAGTACAATAATGGTGATAAAAGGCCTAAGCTAAAAGCTATCAGGAGGGAGTACAAGCAGCCTAGATTGGAGGACAAAAATTCTAGGAGTAGTATCTCCAAGGAAAACATGGAGATTTCCCAATGCATTTGGTAACGTGGTAACTGGTTCTGAGAAGGCTTTTAAGTATTCTGAGACAAGGCCAAGAGAGTCTGTGCTAAATATATAGAAAACCAAGCCAACAAAGTATGGCAAAAATCAATTCCATGAAGTTAAAAATATATAAAGTATACACACACATAAATAACTGTGTACACATACACTTTTGTTGTACACCAAAGAATGATAGTTGTTTCACCTCTGTAAATAATTTAAATTGTAAGCTAAGCTAGTCTCTTTTTTCACGAGCACCATTCATTTCCTTTAAGTAAATTAATGACTGCCTTAAAAACTATGATTATTCACACCTGGATATGGTTTGGCAGGTACTTTCTCCAGACAGAAAAAAGACAATCCTTCTTTCAAAGGGAGAAACTAACAGTACACGTTGCCAAAGATAAAATTTGAGTTTTCAAAAATTTACAATTTTTGTAAATTGGTATCCTCCACAAGATTGGTAGCTTCCAAATTCTTGAAAGACTTTTCTAATGAGATTGGTGGTGATGTTAACAAAATATGATGTTTGATGTTATATGATGAGATATGTGAACATTTGAAAGATCTGCATAACTTATTGACCAACTGATAATATTGTAAGATCATGCATGGGTTAAGAGATCTGTTAGAAGTTTAAGACACATCAAAGGTTTAAGGCCTGGATTTCACAATAAAATTTTTGATATACCTTCAAATTCCACATTGAGGCTAATCTTGAAAAAATTACCACTTGTCAAGTGTTAGTGGTGCACCAAAAAATATCCATAATTATCTGAAAAGGTTATTTTAACTATATCTGTATGAAGTCACAATTATAAAAAATACTTCAACTGAAACAGGTTATAAAAGCAGAAATGAGATCCCAGCTGTATTTTATTAAGCCAGACAGTGAAGATATTTACAAATATACCATATCACTTTCCTCACTGCTATGTTTATTTTAGAAAATGATTACTTTTATAAGACATGTAATATAAGTTGGGAACTTTTAGCCAAGATGGAGGCGTGGGTAGACACACTGTTCCTCCTTGCATAACTGAAAGGACAACAACAAATTTAAAAACAAACACAACCAGAACTGACAGAAAATCAAACTGTATGGAAGTCTGACAACCAAGGAGTTAAAGAAGAAAAATTCTTCCAGACTGATAGGAGGGGCAGGGAGGGGTAGCTGGGTAAAAATGATTCGCAGCAAGGCAGCGGCTGGAGGACTGGGTGGTCGCACATTTGCGTGCAGATAAATCGGGAGGAACAACTGTGGAGCAAGACAGACCTCGCAACCCAGAGTTCCAGCACAAGGAAATAAAGCTTCAAACCTCTGACTGAAAACAGCTGTGGAGGTTGAAGCGGCATCTGGAGAAACTCCCAGCTTCACAAGAGAATTCACTGGAGAGACCAACAGGGTCCTAGAACATACACAAATCCACCCACCTGGGAATCAGCACCAGAAGGGCCCAACTTGATTGTGGGTAGCAGAGGAAGTGACTGAAAAGCAGCAGAGAGCCTCTGTTCCCGCAAGCAGCACTGTTCCCTCTCGCACCCCTCTCCCACATACAGCATCACAATGCAGCAAGGTGTGTTGCCTGGCCCTGGTGAACACCTAAGGCTCCGCCCCTTACTACGTGACAGGCACGCCCACAAAGAAAAAAATGGCTTAAATGAAAGAACAGATCAAAGCTCCAGAAAAATTTCAACTAATCAACAAAGAGATAGCCAACCTATCAGATGCACAGTTCAAAACACTGGTAATCAGGATGCTCACAGAATTGGTTGAATATGCTCGCAAATTAGAGGAAAAAATGAAGGCTATGCAAAGTAAAATAAAGGAAAATGTACAGGGAACCAAGAGTGACTGGAAGGAAACCAGGATTCAAAGCAATGGTTTGGAGTGGAAGGAAGAAATAAACATTCAACCAAAACAGAATAAACAAGAACTCAAAAAAATGAGGAGAGGCTTAGGAACCTCCAGGGCATCTTTAAATGCTCTAACATCTGAATCATAGTGGTGCCAGAAGGAGAAGATGACGACCAAGAAATTGAAAATTTATCTAAGAACATAATAAAGGAGAACTCCCCCAATCTGGTGAAGGAAATAGACTTCCAGGAAGTCCAGGAAACTCAGAGTCCCAAAGAAGTTGGACTCAAGGAGGAACACACCAAGGCATATATCATAATTACATTAGCAAAGATTAAGGATAAGGAAAGAATCTTAAAATTAAAAGCAGCAAGAGAAAAGGAGACAATTACCTATAAAGGAGTACCCATACGACTTGTCAGCTGATTTCTCCAAAGAAACCTTACAGGCAAGAAGGGGCTGGAAAGAAGTATTCCAAGTCATGAAAGGCAAGGACCTACATCCAAAATTACTCTATCCAGCAAAGCTATCATTTAGAATGGAAGGGCAGATAAAGTGCCTCCCAGATAAGGTCAAGTTAAATGAGTCCATCATCCCCAAGTCATTATTATATGAAATGTTATAGAGACTTATCTAAGAAAAAGAAGATCAAAAATATGAACAGTAAAATGACAAGCTCACAGCTATTAACAACTGAACCTAAAAAACAAAAACAAAAACAACTGACCCTAACCTAAACAAAACAAAAAACTAGTTGTTTGCTTAGACAGTAAACAAGACCAGGAATAGAATCACAGAAATGGAGATCACATGGAGGGTTATCAGTGGGGGAGTTGTGGGAAAAAGAGGGGGAAAAGTACAGAGAATAAGCAGCATAAAAGGTAGACAAAAAATAGACAGGGGAGGTTGAGAATAGTATAGGAAATGTAGAAGCCAAAGAACTTATATGTATGACCCATGGACATGAACTAAAGAAGGGGAATGCAGGTGGGAAGGGGTGTGCAGGGCAGAGGGGAATAAGGAAGGGAAAGTGGGGCAACTGTGATAGCATAATCAATAAAATATATAAAAAAGAAATGTAAGATAAGTTTACACATAGTGGGCTATTATTTGTGGTATTTTTAAATAAATTAATGTTTTTAAAATTTTCTCAATTTTACTTTTAAATAAGGGGAATTATCACTAATTCCATATAAACCAAAGTTCTTTGAGGGTGGGATCTTTGAATTTTAAGAATGTAAAGATTACTGGTAATAGTTACAGGGTTTCCTTTAGTGGTAATAGAAATCTAAAATTTGATAATGGCAATAGCTACCCAACTCTGTGAATTGAACATATTAAAAACAATTGAACTGTATACTCTAAAAGACAGATTTTGTTATATGTATTAATAAAGCTGTTATTTAAAAAAAGCTAAGAATGTAAGGAGATCAAAAAGTTTGAGAACTACTGCTCCAAATATTTCTCATTATTCGTTCATCAAATACCTTTTTCTCTCTTTAATACATGCCTGGCACAGTTCTAAGCTCTAGGAATAAACAGTATTGAACAAAACTGACAAAATTTTCTGCCTTTATTAAGTTTACATTTTATTTTGACCCAGGGATTCCGCTGCTGGGATTATATCCTAATAATTCTGAAACACGAATTCAAAAGAACCCATGCATGCCAATATTCATAGCAGCTTTATTTACAATAGCCAAGTGCTACAAACAGCCTAAGTGCCCATCAGTATGAGTGGATCAAAAAAACTGGTGTATTTATACAATGGAATACTATGCAGCAAAAAGAAGTTCCTACCTTTCACAACAGTATGGATGGAACTGTAGAGTATTATTCTAAGTGAAATATGCCAGAGAGTGAAAGACAAATACCTTATGATTTCACCTGCAAGTGGAACCTAATGAAAAAAACAAATGAGCAAAATACAATCTGAGGCATGGAAACAAGGAACAGACTGACAGTGACCAAAGTGACAGGGGAGAGGATAACGGGGAAAAAAGGGTCTAGTCAAACAACATGAATAGAAGACTCATGGGCATGGACAATGGGGTGGGGGTTTACTGTGCAAGTGGAGGTGGGAGGGGCAGTGGAGAGCAACGGAAAAATTGGGACAACTGTTACAGAACAATCATAAAAAAGAAATAATATTGAGTAAAAGTTTACGGTGCACACAAAAGTAGTTCACAAACTGAGAGCTTTTAAATGTCTCTACCATGACATTTCAGGATGGCAAATAAAGATGAGTAAGTTGTTTTTAAAAGAAGTTTACATTATATGAACAAATTTAAAGGAGATGGTTTGTTAAAAACTTGTAACTGGTATAAAAACATTTTCAGATGGGGTAGAGAGTTTCAATTTTAGATACAGTGGCCTCTAAGAAAGCAAGGTTGAAGATATGAAGGAAGAGAAGGGTCTTTACAACTAAGCAGAAATGCATTTCTGCATTCTAAGCAGATATTAAACAAGCTCACAGGACCTGAGGAAGAGCCCACCAAGCATATTAAATATGTAATAAATGAGTCAGTCACATTTATGCACATCATGCTCCTCATGTACTTCTACCTCCTATTCCATTTTTGAATCTATAAAACCTCCTGGAAGCATCTTTCCCTGAACTTTACATCACAGTCAGATTCACTTTTTCTAAAATAAGTGTTTCATATGAAGTATTTTTAAACCTAAATTTCTATGTAGTTAAGTCTTAATATCTTAACTATATGGCCTGAGATGCTGGATTGCATTAATGGTTCTACTCTTTTCTTTGAATGTCTTGCAGTAAATTATTTGTTAAATACTGGGAGCAATATTAAAAGGGGGAATGGAGAAAAGGAGAGAACAGTTTATATTTTAAAAATGAAAAAGGCATCCCTGGATGGTGTGACTCAGTGGATTGAGCACAGGCCTACAAAGCAAAGGGCTGCTGGTTTGATTCCCAATCAGGGCACATGTCTGGGTTGCAGGCCAGGTCCCCAGTAGGGAGAACGTTAGAGACAACCACACATTAATGTTTCTCTTCCTCTCCCTCCCTCCCTTCCCTTCTCTCTAAAAATAAACAAACAAATAAAATATTTAAAATAAAAAGACAACCAAATTCTAAGTTTAAACCTTTAGTGGATTCTGGCACTTAAAAAAATGCTACATGAGGTATTTAGGAAGTAACTAAAGAAATGTGGTCCCCTTTGATACAGGATAACTCATTCTCTTTTGGTTAAAATTTTAGAGTCATCGATCTATCAGCCAATCCTGTCAGCTATTACTTTAACATATCTTAACAATCTGACCACTTGTTACTAGCTCAAGTACAACTATTTTCTTACCTAGATTACTGCAATAGCCTCCAATTACTCTCCTAGTCTTGCCCCCCCCACCCCACATAATTTTCTATACAGCAGCCAAAACGTAATTTTGACCTTATCACTCTTCTGCTCAAAACCCTCTGATGGTCTCCCAAATCACTCAGAACAAAGGCCAAAGTCTATGATTTGCCCTGTTATCTAACCAAATTTATTCTTATTAACCTTGACCCAGCATTTCTGCTTAGAGTAAATCATGTAGTTGTATCTGCAGATCTCTGCAAAACAGAGTTATACAAAAGTATATGCACTTGTCTTCAATAGCATAAGCCTGGAAGCAACCTAAATGGCCATTAATAGGAGACAGGTTGTTGATACAGAATCTCTCCACTACCCCCACCCCCCACCAAAACAAAACTATACATACAATACATACCACCATTCATATAAAAAGGAAAACTAAGGGCTTATATAGATTCCTATTTGCAGCACAGACACATAATATATGCTGGGTTATTCATAGACTACCTCAAGAACATATGTGAAACTCTTAAAAGTGTCTGCATCTTTGAAAAAGTATAGTACCAGGGCTCAGAGATTAGAAGAGACTTTTTCAGTTTTTACCTTAATGTCCAAAAACTTCTTACAAGTTCACATATTATATTTAAAAATACAGACTCATACATTCATATTCTCACACACACCACAGAAAGGCAGAAATGATTTCCAAAGCAACAACTTTTGAAAGAGGTATATGGGGGCGGCAGGGAGGGGGGTCAGTTTGTTGCTGTACAATGGAGGAGGTGGATGAGACGATATGAAGTATAATCACAGAGATAAAATATAAATCTGAAGCATTTAACCACTGAGAGAATGAGAAAGAATAGTCAATAATAATAATAAAAAAAAGACCTTAAATGTCAAGACAGTATGTAAACACTCAAAACCTATAAAAGACAATTCATGAGGGAAGAAATCAATACACACTGGGAGATATGAGACTATGAGACTGAAGGTATCAATGAAAGAACAATCACAGAGGCAGTACAAATGAAGTACAAAGTGTGGATATTCCAGTTAAAGATAACAGGGGAACTTGGTCCTCTAGAATCTA
This sequence comes from Glossophaga mutica, assembly GCA_039655065.1. Classification (NCBI taxonomy): domain Eukaryota; kingdom Metazoa; phylum Chordata; class Mammalia; order Chiroptera; family Phyllostomidae; genus Glossophaga; species Glossophaga mutica. The sequence continues at coordinate 33,105,691 of CM077315.1, forward strand.
ATTAAAGAGGTAGAATACTGAAACAGAAAAAATAGGGACTGAAAATGTCATTCAAGTATCTAAACAATTCATACCAAGTGATACTCCAAGACTAGGGCCTGTAAGAAAACATACTTAAAAGCGTTTCAGGTGTCAATGCTGTCTGGTTGTCATTCACTCACCTGGAAAAATTTCTTTTCACTCCTTTCTCCACCATCCAATTTGTCTTTTTGCTCCAACAGAGGTTCACATTCAGCTTGGTCAGCTTATAACCTGCTATTGGGGAAATGACATACCACTAGAATGTTAATGCTGGGCCAAAATACCATTCTAGAACATAGTCTCAGCCCTGGGGCCTCAGGGCTTCCTGAAGGATGAGGAAGGTGCAATTTCCAGGGATGCACAAGAATGGGGACCTGTGAAAAAGAACAAAGGAATGAACTTTTATCTTACAATTAAAGTACAATTACATGAGCAAAGGGACTAAGATGATTCGAATTTTGAAATTCAAAGCCATATTCATTTAAGCCTCCACACACCCTGAAATGGTGAGGAGGGGGAGAGGAAACTTATTTTCAGATTTTTACTTACATAGGAAAGATGTTCATACTTTACCTGACTAGTTACTACCCTTCTCTAGCACTGCACCCCTGCATAGGTTCCTGAGTGGATTTTAACTATGGCCCTTATTCCTGGATGAATTCAATACTATTATCTATGCCTATCAGAACTAAGCCACAAGTATACAATGCATAGGAAGTTGTTTTGACAGTATTCAGGAATAAAAAAACTCAAAACATTTTCCTGGAATCCTAACATTTACTTTGTTTGCATTATACTCTTGAGTAAAACTATGTATTAGAAATATCCTATAGCCCTGGTTGGTGTAGCTCAGTGGATTGAGCGTGGGCCTGCAAACCAAAGGATCCGTGGTTCGATTCCCAGTCAGGGCACATGCCTGGGTTGCAGGCCAGTTCCCAGCAGGGGACACCATACATTGAGAGAAGCAACCATACATTGATATTTCTCTCCCTCTCTCCTACCCTTCCCCTCTAAAGATAAATAAAAGTCTTTAAAAAAATATCCTATAAATATGTTCATTCAAAAAACATTTTTAAGATTATAAAAACTGACAAAAATCTGAATATGGAATGGATTGATAGTAACGCATCCATGTTAAATTTTCTGAGTTTGAAAAAGAAATGTCCTTGTTCTTAAAAAGTTCATGTTAAAGTATTTATAAAGGGAGCATGTACGCGACTTAGTCTCAAATGCTTCAGAAAAAAATTACACACATACTTAGAGATAGAAAAAATAAAGTGAAAAAAACAGAATGTAAATGATAAGTGAATTTGGGTAAAGGATTTATAGGACTTCTCTGCGCTACTCTTAATTTTTCTATAATGTTGAAACCATACTTAAAAAGCAAAATTCTAAAAAACTTATTGCTTACAAACACTATCTACACCACAGGTGGCAAACACATGGCCCGAATCCGGCCCTCTACCTTGTCTCTTCCTGGTGGCAGTGCTGAGCTCTCGCTTAACTGTTAAGGAGTGGTTACATTATACAGTCCTGAAACTACATTTGGCCCTTTGAAGGCAACCACGAGGCTGATGTGGCCCCCGGTGAAAATAAGTTTGACACCCCTGATCTACACTGTTTGTTGAAAAGGCTTGGTTACTATTTTGTACTGGGGTATGGCAAAGATGGATGGCTTAGAGCCTTATTTAAAAAGTAATGTACACAGACAGGAACATGAGAAGGTGAGTTGGCTGAAGACCAATTGTAAGAGGATCCAGTTTGATATTCTGGAAATTCAGTGTCAGGTTTCTAAGGAACATACAAGCAGATATATCATTTGTCAATTGTATGTGCAGATGAGGAGCTCAGAATAGGCATAGAATCATAATGGGAATTTGTGAGGTGTCAGAATATCATTGCTGCTGAAGACACAGATGAAATGTTACTATGACTACTTACAGAGAATATACACATTATGTGAAAAAGATGGTTAAGGACAGAGAAACTCCTAAGAACACCAACAATCAAAAAGGCAAGAAAAAGTTTAACAGAAACACTGGCTGCTTGGTTTTGAGTCTTTCAAATACTTCTTGAAAACCATACAATCTTCAAAAATAAACAGGAAGGAATAATACCAACCAGCCAATCCATAAACTACCTCCTTAGTGAAACTAGCAGAATATATGTTAACTCCAAATTATATGTAAGTGTGGCACAAAACACCCAAAATAACAGGTGCTACAGGAACCACAATAGTGTGGTAGGTGTAGCAAGAATGGCTAGAAAGCCCTGGCTGGTGTAGCTCAGTGGATTGAGTACCTGCCTGCAAAACAATGGATCACCAGTTCAATTCCCAGTCAGGGCACATGCCTGGGTTTCATGCCAGGTCCCCAGTAGGGAGCGAACAAGGGGCAAACACATGTTGATGTTTCTCTCCCTCTCCTTCCCCTCTCTAAAAATAGTCTTAAAAAAATGGCTAGAAAATGGTGATAAGTCCTTAACAGTTAACAGTTCTCAGAAATAACTAGCAAATATTCATTGTCAGAATGAGGCATTCACCCTGAGTGACAACTTGTAGCCAACTCTAATAACAAAACTAGGGACAAAATAACCACCCAAATTCCACATATTGGGTGGGCCAAAAAGTCCGTATGGTTCTTCCCGTAATATAAAAGACACATTTTTCGTTTTTACCAGTAACTTTATTGATTTAGATATTCTGAGTATGCCAGCTATTTCCCACATGGTATAACATTGATTGTTCTCAATGTCTTGACTTGATCACTATCAACTTCAACTGGTCTACCCAACCATGGGGCATTGTCCAGCAAATCTCTGGCACACTTTGCAAACCACTTCTGACATGTTCAATCTGTCACAGTGCCTTCTCTATACGCTGCACAAACCTTTTTGTGGTTCAGCTGCATTTTTAACTTCTTGAATAGAGCATAACATGCCAAAAAGTTGTGTATTTTCTTCCATCTTGAAAATTAAAATGGCTACACAAAAATCCACCAATTTTGATGTTTTTTTAAATGCATGCTGATATTACAGCTGTCACAACACAATCTAACAAAATTGTTTAAAATGAAGTTAAAGACAACTAAGCACTACTAGAATCATCTTACAGAAAAAAACAAATGAACATTTTGGTCAATCTCTGCCAAAGGCAGGCTCAAATAGGAGACCTACACAAGAAGTTACAAGAAGCCTAAAAGTACTGAAAATGCTGAGGGAGACTCTAAGGACTTCAAAGTTCAAAAATCTGCAGATAATATTTCCTTATATTCGAGTAGACCTCGCCCTAAGAGGTAATTGATGAAAGCAAAAACTATATTAAACAGAAAAGGACTGAAGAGGGAAGCAAAAAGTAGACTTAAAAAAATATAGTAAGTCCTTACTCGACATCATCAATAGGTTCTACAACTGCATAAAGCAAAACAATGGGTAATGAAACCAATTTTACCACTGGCATAAACAAGAGTTCAGTTCCTATGGAATCTTATCAACATGTTAACAACAACAAAAAATTAAAGGAAACATTACTCCAGGACCTACTGTACTTGGGAGTGGGGCAGCCCCAGATTTAGCAACTTCTAAGTACATCACTCTAAAAGACAAGTTCTACGAAGAATTACAGGAAACTGATAGAGAAGTCAGGCTCAACCAGGTTAGGGTCATTGAGCAAGAGAAGATGCACAAGTTCCTTTCTTTACAAACTAGAAGGCCCTAGCTGGGTGGTTCAGTTGGTTAGAGCATCCTCATATGCATCAAAAGGTTGCAGGTTCAATTCCTGGTGAGGGCACCTACCTGGGTTACTGGTTTGATCCCTGGATGGGGCGCATGTGGGAGGCAGCTGATCAATGTTTCTCACATTGATATCTGTCTGTCTCTCTCTCCAAAACCAACAAACATATCCTCGGGTGAATATTAAAAATAAATAAATAAAAACTAGAAGAGGCACATGAGCTTTAAACAATAGAACGATACTATGCCTCCATTTTCCTGGTACTCATCTAGGAAAATCTATCTGATATAAACATGAGTAACACAAAATAATTTAGGTCCATAAAAGGATACTATAATAAACAGTGAAAATGAACAGCATAATTTTCCAACAATAAACTCATCTGAAAAATATCAACACAAAGCAGGTAAAAATATGAAACACAACATAACAAAATGAGCTTTTAAAAAAGGCAAAAACTTTTAAGAAACAAGCAAAGCTATAAAAAGCACACAAAAGACAAACAGAAAAACTGCATTAGAAAAAGGAAAAGGGGCCCCAGCCAGTGTGGCTCAGTTGGTTGGGCATTGTCCCAGGAACCGACAGGTCACAGTGTCAGGGCACATGCCTGGGTTGCAGGTTCCATCCTCAGGGGTGCATACAGAAGGCAAATAATCAATGTTTCTCTCTCACATCCATGTTTCTCTCCCACATCGATGTTCCTCACCTTTTCCTTCTCCCTCCCTTCCCCTCTCTCTAAAATTAAAAATAAAATATATTTAAAAAAAAAAAAAAAGAAAAAGGAAAAGGGAAAGGGAAAGGAAAGAAAACAGAATAGGAATGGACATATTACTGGGAATCTTATTTTTGTTGTTTGGTTTTTTTTTTTTAAGATTGCAGTATCCCAGTATGGAGGGATTTTGTTTCCTTGATTAACATGATCCTTCCTGGTTGTTGTATTTTAGGCACAGCAGTAGCCTCAGCCTTATTAAACTTTTTGTTTCTACTCACATCCCTGGAGACCCAAACAGCATGAGTAATCTTTATAGATAATTGTAATCTATCAGAACCACAAAAGCCATATTCTTTTTTTTTTTTAAGATTTTATTTATTTATCTTTAGAGGGTAAGGGAAGGAGAGAGGGAGAGAAACATCAATGTGCGGTTGCCTCTTGTATGTCCCCTGCCGGGAACTGGCCTGGCAACCCAGGCATGTGCCCTGACTGGGAATCGAACCTCGATCCTTCGGTTCGCAGGCCCGCGCTCAATCCACTGAGCTACACCAGCCAGGGCTAGCCATATTCTTATTTAATGCAAAAACATTGGAGGCATCTGTATAAAATTCTGAATTAAGATAGGGTGTCCATGTATCAATTATTATTTAATATAAACAACAGTTCAGTAAATTAAGCAGAGAATAAAACTAATTTATAGATATCAACAAGCCTCCCATATATGACCCCACTGATAATAGCAATATAAAAGATAAAGTACCTAGAAACAAATTTAGTGAACAGTATCTAAAACCTATATAAATAAAACAGGAGTATTTAATATCGAAAAGGTCTAATGTTCCTTTCCACTAAATTTATTTTATAAGTTTAATGAAATACCAATAAAAATAAGGTTCCCCCCTAGAACAACAAGGTGATTCTAAAGTTTACATAGAAAAACAAACAAGTAGCATAGCTAGGAAACTCTGCAAAGAACACAAGCAGATAATGAAACAAAAGTATAAAACCTCAATAATAAAGACATAAATATTGGGCCCTGGCCAGGTTCCTCAGTTGATTGTGCACGAAAATGCTGCGAGTTTAATTTCCAGTCAAGGCACATACCTAAGTTGCAGCTTTGATCCCCTGTTGGGGCATGTTCAAGAGGCAACTGATCAATGTCTCCCTCCCTCTCTCTCTCCTCTTCCCTCTCTAAAATCAATAAACTTATCCTTAGGTGAAGACTTTTTTTTTTTTTAAAGACATAAATATTGGTACACAAATACAGCCTGGAAGATGGAGAATATGAAGTCTAGAAATAAACCAAATACACATAGAATTTAGTATATGATCAAAATGTAATCTTAAAATAATTAACACCTTAAATAAATGGTGTTGGAATGGGTAGCCAATTAGAAAAAGATAAATCTGGATACACACCTAATACTATATACCAGGATAAACTCTAATTGAATTAAAATATGAATATGAAAATGAAACCCTATAAGAATTATAGCTTTGTAAGAATTTGAAAGTACAGCTGAATTTGGAACGGGAAAGGTATTCTATGACCATAAATGAAAAAACTAACACATCTAACTATATAAAAATAAAAACCTCAAGATTCTGTACTGTTAAGAAATGACTACCAGGAAAAATATCAAAACACAAATTTACAACTTGAAAAAAAAGTGCAACCCATTTCACAAAGAGCTAAACTTTCTAATGTAATTTAACAGGTCTTAGGAAAAAAAAAGGCACCCCCAAAGGGAAATGAGAAATGAGATATGAACAAACAGTTCTCAAACACATGTGACCCTTAAACATATAGAACATACCCAACCTCACTCATAATGAGGAATATAAATTAAACCTAGAATGAGATACCAATTTTTATTTATGCCTTTGCCCCCTCCCCGCCCCGCCAAATCAACTATCAATACTATATTCTGCTGGTAAGGCTGCGGGAAAATAGGTGCTCTTGTATTCTGCTAAGTGCTAATGGGAGTATTAAATACTTAGTAACAAGGGCAACTCCACTTGTACCAATCTACTTTAGAGATACTCCAGCATTAACGACAAAATGACACAGATTAAAAAAAAATTATTCATTATTGCAGTTACTAACAGCAAAAGATTGGAAATAACCCAAGTGTCCAACAACAGAATGAACTACGGTACATGCACACAGTAACATTTATTCAGCAGTTACAAAGAAAAAGATAATGATTAAGAAAGGAGATCTCCAGGACATATTGTTAAGTGAAGAAAGTCAGTAAGAGATGTATATAGTATGCTACCTTTAATGTAAGGAGGGTGGGGTGTATGAGAGAAAAAGAAATATACACTAGTGGCCCAACAAACAAAAAATCCACCTGATAAACAAGTAATAATACTTGAAGAATGTGATAGGGGAGGGGAGCAGAAGAAGACAAGATATCTCTGAAATATATTTTGGTAAATCAGAAATGCATTACTTTTCTAAATAATCAAATTCATTTTCTAAAAAGCAGTCCTTGAACTTGAAAATAGAAACAAATAATCCCAACTGTTAACTTGGTAACATAATTCCTCAAAAAAAGGATTTATCTCAAATGACTTAAGAATAACTTGTCCACACCTCTTTAATACTATGCTTTCTAACCACAAAAAATAGGTGCAGTGAAGTTTTTCATGTAATACAGTGTTTATGTTTACTATTAGTATCAGTGGTATTTTGAAAACTTTTTTATGTTGCAGGACAAAGCTAAGAAAATTAAGTACTTATGTTTCAGAACTTTTACTACAAAACACAGCTAGGAGCTAATTATTAGGTAAAAATACTGTACTACTTATAATGAATTAGAAATACTAATATGAACTCATGATTTTTAAAAATCAATTTCCTAGCTGTCACTGAAATGGCCTTGAAATAATGTTACCTCTGCAGCAATGAAAACATCCAGTACTCAGTCTTACTCTCTTAATTACCCTTCTGCAGTAAAAGAAACCAGAGCTCCTTGGAGACATGGCCATTTCCTTGTCTGGGAGGGAAAGTACAACATGGGCCTACAGTGTAAGAAAGCTCTCAAAGTTAAACAGTGGCATGTTGAAATGAAACAAATCAACTTGAAAGACAGTCCGAGCTAAAAATGGGATGAATGAGTGTCGCAAAGAACACTAGCTGCAGTTACCAGAACTCAACTTTAAAATGAAGCTTGAAGAAGAAAAAGGCAGGAAAACTTTGAAACAATTTGAGGTGGCAAATAAATATCAAAGGAATGAAAAAAATAGAAAGTTATCACTTTGTAACCCCTTGGCTATCAATTAGCCAAGAATTATTTATTGGTGCTAAAATGATCCATTCAATGATTGGTGGGGAATGGACATTTGTATGGTACCAAAGTAAAACCATACACATTACACCTTTATCATAAAAGGAAAAATACAATTAACGGTGGCCACGTCACACAGTATGTCTCTACTGATATGCAATTTGAAGATCATCTTCCAAAAGTTACAACTGGGATTTTTAAAAACTATCATCAGAGGTTCTGAATTAGAACTATAATAAAGTAACCATCATAGAAATTAAAGAACAAACTTCATGAAGGCAGTGGTGATGAGTTTCTAAGATGAAAGTAACAAACACAGAAAACTAACTTCCTCATTCCAGTTGTAAAAAGAAATGTCCCACACCCAAAGCTGTTTAAAAATGGAAATAAGAAGAGCCTCTTTCAGAAATCTCTAACAGAAAAAGAATGGCTGTACTATTTCTGAGGAAGTATTATTTTTGTAGATAGTAATAACAATACTAACATTTATCCAGTACTTACTACATACCAGACACTATTCTACAGAATTTAGAACTCCATGATCTGCACAACCACCCTGTAAATCAAGCATTATTTTCTCTATATCACTAGATAAACAACTGAAGCACAAGGTTTAAGTGACTGCCTAAGGTCACCAAGGTACAAGGTGCCAAAGGAAGGAGTTAACAGAAGCAGTCTTGCTCCAGGGCCCATTTCCTCCTTTTAAAAAAATAACAAACACTATTGAATATATACTAAGTTCATATAGTTAAAAAACAAACATAAAAAGGTATTTGCCTTTGCCCTACCTATCCCTGTACCACCACCCTTAACCAAGATAGCCACTTTTCTTATTTCTCCCTTTTCTTACCCCAAATGAAGCATACTATACATTCTGCATTCTTGCTTTTTTAATTTATGGAGTTATTTCAAGTGTCAGTATATAAAAAGCTTCCTTTTCATTCTTTTGTATAGCTGCATATTATTGTTACATAGATGTACTACAATTTTATCCAAGCAGTCTCTGAATGATGAGCAAGAATTGTTTCTAATCTTTTCTTATACCTAATGCTAATGCAATGAGCAACCTTGTACCTGTATTATTCCATGCAAATGCAGGTACACTTATAGGATTAATTTCCAGGTATGAAATAGCTAGCTCCAAAAAAAATAAAATAAACAACAAAAAACTACAACAACAAAAACAACACACAAGCAAACTTGTAGTTATGTAGATATTGCCAAACTGCCATTCCTAGGCCAGCTTCATGCTAATACTACGTTAATTTCCAAGGATTTGTATTTTCAAACGTCACTAGTGGCTCCCACTTACATGCACACAACTGCTTTCCTTTTCCAGTTTTACTTGTCATTCTAGCTTGTCTATTTTTCCATCTGAAGTGCAGAATCAGTTTATCTAGTTCCAAAGGGAGAAAAACTGTAGATACTTTTATCAGAAACACATTAATAAATTTATTCAAGTTTGCACACACTTCTTTACATCTTACTATTGAAAAACATGGTATATCTAATTGTTCACATCTTATGTTAACACCCCTTAGTACTTTAAAGTTAATTTCTATTAGTTTTGCCTACTTAAGTTTATTTCTCAATATTTATTGCTCTTGTAAATACTGATTTTCTTCTATTATGTCTTCTAACTTGTGTTGTTTGTCTATTTGTATTTGGAGTCTATGGCCACACCACTCTGAACGTGCCGGATCTCGTCTGAATTTGGAACCCAAGAACTTTAACTCTACATAACTTTAACTTTAATAACATAATTACTAAAAATTATGTTAAGGATAACTGTGGTTGGATTCCTTACAAAAAGCACCTTTGCAGACACGAATTTTCTTCAGTTTTACAAAATCCACACATTCTGAGAATACCTCCATTCATCCAGAATCTAGTCCAGACTCTGAAAGAACGAAAGTAACGCTGGACTCACTAATCCTGGGCTTTCTGCGCTATATGACACTGCTTCTTAAAGTGCAACGCTGATATTTAGTCTAGCAGCCCTAGGAGCCCTATTTAAGTAACCCAAAAGATTAGTAGATCTGAAATCGTCTGAGGCAGACTCTCGCAAACAAACAAAAAAAAAAAAAATCAGCCCTGGCTTGTGTGGCTCAGGGGACTGAGCGCCAGCCTACGAACTATGGGTTCATTCCCAGTCAGGGCACATGCCTCAGTTGCGAGCCAAGTCCACAGTAGGGGGCATTAGGTGGTCCAAGTAGGCAACCGCACATTTATGTCTCTCTCTCTCCCTATCTCTAAAAATAAATAAAATTTTTAAAAACTCCTTTTAAACATTCATGGTTTTAAAAAAGAGGAAGAAATCATGAGGATTTGCATTCTACCGCAATTAAAAAGAAATGAGCTTTTATATAAAAATCCATTTTAAAATTATTTACAACTTACCTCCCCCCACCTTCAAACCTTCATGTAAAATTGATACTCCAGGAAGATGGCACCGTCATCAGCACTTTCGACAACGGAAGTGCGGCTCAAATGTAATTACCTTAATGCTGGTCTCCTATAGCTCCCTCTCAAATACAGTCATACACAATCCTGCACTCAGTTTCTCAATAACTTCAAACATTGGTAAAACTGAAAGTCACACATGCCCGAACGCTCTTTAAAGGCCGCCAACCCGACCCCACACGTAGGCCAGAAGCTCTTAAACCCACTCTCCCACCCCCGCGCCGCACCCGAAAATATCTGGAATTGTTCCCTTCTACCTCCCGAACCCGATCGGACCAAGACACCCACACCCCACCTTCTACTTTCGCGCCACGTGGACCCACGGACCGACTGACCAGCGGACAAAGACCAAAATGTCCACTCGGTGCGCTGCGCCTGCGCATTCAGAGCGCTACTGAGCAATCCCACAAGTCTCCGCGACTCAGCACGTACAGTCAACATGGCCTAGCCCAGGGTGGTATCTGATTACCTACTATCAACAGCGATGCAGTTTTTCCTGGCCTTAGACTACATTTCCCTTAAGGCACTGCTGTCGACACTCTGTCTCTCCTACGCGAACTTGACTGCCTCTTCCTGTGATTGTGGCGCTCTCGGGATGAGTAGTCTTGCCTTGAAGGAAATTCAGCTCAAGCCTAGTGAGAGATTTGGAGTGGGGACTCCCTCTTTGAAGTCTCCCGAGAGCAGTGGCAAACGAACCAAGCTCAAATTCTGAAATACAAGGGCGCCATCTTGTCCGACTAGTCGGGATCTGAACTACGTTTCCCAGAGTCAACAGCGTCGCGACGTTACCTCTCTCAAAGTGGTGGCGAGATTGCTTTCTCCGCAGGGACCCAGACGGGACTAGGTCTACGCACGAGGTGAGGGGTCTGGGAATCTCAGGAGGGAGTGGGGCGTGTCTAGAGCTTCGGGTCTCCGTGCTGGCTGTAGCGGGCTGAGGATACCGACTTTGAGTGAATCTTCGTAGCTGTGGTTGGGTGCCTGTGAGTGTGCGGTTGTGATCTCCTGTTTCCAGGGTGTGTGTCTGGTTGGTTTTTTTTTTTTTGTAACCACGTGTTATACTGCGTTGGATTGGGGGGAGGGTGAGAGTGTTGTGTCTGGGGATAATACAGCCTGTGCCCCTGTTGTGTACGTATGACCACACACCTTGTCCTTGGAGGTGTGAGTACAGTTGTAACTGTGCGATGGGCGTGAGTATCTGGGTTATGATAACATGTTTCCAGGGTGAAAGTATGGTTGTGTGGTGTTATGATCTTGTGTGGTACCGTGGGCAATTGTGTGTCTGTGACGGTGTGGTGACACTGCGGTATGCATCCCAGTTGTATCCGTTGTGTTGTGCGGGTGCGGTATGTCTTTGCCTGTGTGAGTGTAGCAGTGTCTCTCCAGAGTGAATGTTGAATTATGACTGGTTAACATTGAGTTGGCCAGGGTAGAGTGTCAGTATATGTGTGTGTCCCTTAAGTAGGTATGTGATGTGTCTGTGCGGAGCATTTGTAAGTGTTGCTGTAGAGAGTCTGTAACTTTACGAGAGAGATTTTGTGTGTATCGGTGGTTAGGTTTTGTGACTGTGTGTCTTTTTAGTAGGAGTGAGATTATGACTGTGTATAAGGGCGTGGAGGAATCTATGATTAGTGTGATTGTGTCCTGTGTCTCAGGAGTGGATGTGTGGTTGTGTTTGTGTGACACTGACCATTTGTGCAGCGCCAAGTGTATGGATGTGAGGTGTCTGTGACTCCAGTGCTCTAATCACTGCCAAACCTGTGAAATTAGGACAGATTGTGGCCCTAGGCAGTGAGAACCTCAGCCTTAAACTGTAACACTGGGATTGAGCAGGGTGGCATGTCTTCCCTGACCTCTCTCCTATGTGGGAAGTAGTAGGGAGTTGACCCTTCAAAAATATCTTGGTCCCTGATTATTCCTTTTTTCATAAAAATATATTTTATTGAGTATGCTATTACAGTTGTCCCACTCCCCCCCTTTATTCCCCTCCATCCGGCACATCCCCTTCCACCCGCATTTCCCCCTTTTAGTTCATGTCCATGGGTTGTACATATATAAGTTCTTTGGCTTCTACATTTCCCATACTATTCTTAACCTCTCCCTGTCTATTTTCTACCTACCATTTTTGCTTCTTATTCCTTGTACCTTTTCCCCTTCTCTCCCCCACCAACTCCCCCACTGATAATCCTCCATGTGATCTTCATTTCACTGATTCTGTTCTTGTTCTAGATGTTTGCTTAGTTTGCTTTTGTTTTTGTTTTAGGTTCAGTTAATAGCTGTGAGTTTGTTGTCATTTTACCATTCATATTTTTTATCTTTTTCTTCGATAAGTCCTTTTAACATTTCATATAATAATGGCTTGGTGATGATGAACTCCTTTAACTTGGCCTTAACTGGGTAGCAGTTTATCTGCCCTTTGATTGCAAATGAGAGCTTTGCTGGGGAGCGTAATCTTGGATGTAGATCCTTGCCTTTCAGACTTCAAATACTTCTTTCCAGCCCCTTCTTACCTGCATGTTTTTTTGTTTTTTTGAGAAATCAGCTGACAGTCTTATGGGCACTCCTTTATAGGTAATTGTCTCCTTTTCTCTTGCTTTTTAAGATTCTCTCCTTATCCTTAATCTTGACTAATGTAATTATGATGTTCCTTGGTGTGTTCCTCCTTGGGTCCAACTTCTTTGGGTCTCTCTGAGCTTCCTGGAAGTCTGTCTCCGACGCCAGATTGGGGAAGTTCTCCTTCATTATGGTTTTCAAATAAGTTTTCAATTTCTTGATCATCTTCTCCTTCTGGCACCCCTATGATTCAGATGTTGGAATGTTTAAAGATGTTCTGGAGGTTCCTAAGCCTCTCCTCATTTTTTTGAGTTCTTGTTCCTTCATTCTGTTCTGGTTCAATGTTTATTTCTTCCTTCTGCTCCAAATCGTTGATTTGAGTCCTGATTTCCTTCCCATCATTGTTGGTTCCCTGTAGATTTTTCTTTATTTCACATAATGCAACCTTCACTGGTGCCCGGGTCTTTTTTATGCTGTTGAAGTACCCAGTGAGTTACTGGAGCATCCTGATACCCAGTGTTTTGAACTGTGCATTTGATAGGTTGGCTATCTCTTTGTCCCTTAGTTGTATTTTTCCTGGTGCTTTGAACTGTTCTTTCACTTGGGGCATTTTTTTCCTCCTGTTATGTAGTAAGGGGGCGGAGCTTTAGGTGTTCACCGTGGTGGGGCAACCCACCTTGCTACATTGTGAGCTGTATGTGGGGGTGGGGTCCAAGAGGGAACAGTGCTGCTTGATCAGCTCTCTGCCAGTTTTCAGTCACTTCCTCTGCTACCCACAAGCAAATTGGTCCTTTCTGGTGCTGATTCCCTGGTGGGTGGGTTTGTGTATGTTCTAGGACCCTGTGGGTCTCTCCAACAAACTGTCCTGCGAGGCTGGGAGTTTCTGCCACTGCCACTTCAACCCCCACGGGTGTTTTCAGTCAGAGATTTTGATTTTATTTCCCCATACTGGAACTCTGGGTTGTGGTGTCTGTGTTGCTCCCCAGTTGTGCCTCCTGGTTTATCTGCATGTGAATGTGGGACTGCCCAGTCTGCAAGCCACCACCGCCTCACCCAGCCCCATCTGCCAGCCACTGCCTTGCCTTGCCCAGTCCTCCAGCAGCTGCCTTGCTGCAGTCCTCTCTGCCCAGCTGCCCATCTCCGCCCCTCCTACCAGTCTGGATGAATGTTTCTTCTTTAACTCTTTGTTGTCAGACTTCCATACAGTTCTATTTTCTGTCAGTTCAAGTTGTTTTTTGTTTTTAAATTGTTGTTGTCCTTCTTTGGGTTGTGCAAGGAGGCACAGTGTGTCTACCTATGCCTCCCTCTTGGCTGGAAGTCCATTATTGCTTCTTCTTGATTCTTCTCCAAGAGAGATGTTCAGATAAGGAAAGAATTGCTATTGAACATCTGAAAGCCAAGTTCAAGGTGTATCAGGTTTCCTTCTAACTTCCCTAAAATTCTTCTTGTTTTTCAAGATGTGCTTTCCTTTCCTTCTTTTTTGAGGGGAAGAGGGGAGAAAGAGAGGGAGAAAAACATCATTGTATGGTTGCCTCTGGGCAACCAATGTGAGGATTGCCTTGCCCCCTACTGGGATTTTGGCCCGCAACCCAGGTACGTGACCTGACTGGGAATTGAACAGGCAACCCTTTGGTTTGCAGGCCAGCAATCAATCCACCTAACACCATCATCCTCCCTCCTGCCAACATGACCTGGTTTCCAGGAGGTGCCATTGAAGTAAATTACTAGGTGTCCTGGAGGTGAAATGAAAGGCCCTCCCTGCTCTCTGCACACCTAATGTTCATTTAAAAAAATTTTTTTAACTTTTCATTTTGAATTAGTTTTAGATTTAAAACTGTTGCAAAAAATAGAATTCCCACATGTTCTTCACCTAGCTTCTCCGTATGTTAACATCTTACATGATCACAGTACGTGATCAAAACCAGGAGATCAATGTCTCTTAATGTCCTTTTTCTGGACAAGGATCCAATCCACAATCATATGTTGCCATAGTTAGTAAGTCTCCTTAGTCTTTTTAATCTGGCATAGTTCCTCAATCTTTCTTTGTCTTTCCTGATCTTGACTCCTGACCTTGACACTTGAAAAGAGCATGCCATTTATTTTGTAAATTTTGCCACGGAGAATGTTCCTCAAATTGAGATTGTCTGATACTTCCTTGTGATTTAATTCAGATTATGCATTTGAGGCAAGAATACCCCAAAAATGTTTTCAGTGCTCTATATCAGGAAATCCATGAAGTCATTTGTTTCATTATTAGAGTGTTAACTTAGGCAGTCAATTACTGTGCTGTCTCCAAAAGTTAAGATTAATGTGTTATGGAGAAATACTTTAAAACTATATAAAATTCCTGTTTCTCATTCTAATGTTACCTACTAACCTTTTTAAAAAATAAATAGTGCTTTCTTTTTTAAAAAATATTTATTTTTAGGGAGTGGGGAGGAAGAGAGAAAGAGAGGGAGGGAAACATCAGTGTGTGGTTGCCCCTCACACACCCCCTACCAGGGACCTGGCCTGCAACCTAGGTATGTGCCCTGACTGGCGATTGAACTGGCGACCATTTGCTTCGCGGGCCAGTGCTCAGTCCACTGAGCCACACCAGCCAGGTGTCACGTACTACTCTTAATCCATTGATAATTCTTGCCTGAAAATATTATTACCAGCTACTTGCCTAATGGTATCTTTTTTGTTTGTTTCCATCATTTCTTCTTTATTTATTAATTAGAATCTACTGATACAGATTTTCCTTCTCCCCCATTTACTTATTTACTAAATTATATAAGTATAGACTGCATTCATTGTTGTTACTCTGTAGGTTATAATTGATTACTCTCACTATTTTGTTGGTCAGATTGTTCCAAATTTGGCCACTGGGAGCCCCTTCCAGTTGGCTCCTTTCTCCTTTCAGTGTGTTCTCTTTATTACTTTATTTTTTAGTACTTTCTTATTTTCCTGCACCATAAAATGTTCCAAGCTGATACTGTACTTTACCAGCCTCAGTCCTGAATCAGTGTTCCCAGTTTCCCAGGGAACACTGGCTCTTTTTATTAGAAAATGATTATTTATTTTTTTCAAGATTTTATTTATTTTTTAGAGAAAAGAGAAGGGAGGGAGAAAGAGAGGAAGAGAAACATCAATGTGTGGTTGCCCCTCACGTGCCCTGCACTGGGGTACCTGGCCTGAAACCCAGGCATGTGCCCTGACCGGGAATGGAACTGGTGACCCTTTGGTTCACTGGCTGGTCCACTGTGATCACACCAGCCAGGGCAGAAAATAATATTTAAAAATCAAGGTTAGATGTGCTTATTGCTACTGGGATGTCATTGCTTCTTGCCCCTCTCAACTATGAAATATGTATGTATCTGCACACATGCACATCTGTATCTATCTGCATGTATACCTGTACAGATAATCCATGATTTCATATGATATCTTCAGTTCTGCTTCAATACCACAGGGCTTATTTTTGCTGCCTCCATTTGCTTTTTTGTAACTCCTTTTCCCGACATTGAAAAACTTGACTCTAATGAACCACAATAGATTTATTTGCTTAGTCCTAAGTAGAAAATTTAAGAATTGCTAACAATACCCCCATACCTCATACAGTTCTTTTTGTCTTAGTCTGTGTATGTGAAACAGTAACATGTTTCTAAAAGTCAAAATTAGACAAAAGATCTACTCAGTCATTCTTCATCATTTCTTCTCTCCCAGTCCCATTCGTCCATTTTTTCCACTGTACCCAGCCACCCATTGTCGGTAACCAATCTCATCAGTTTGTGAGGGGGTTTTTGCAGATAAATATTCATAACAGAAAATTTACCATTTTAACTATTTTTAAGTAGTTGAGTGGCATGAAGAACATTTGCATTGTTGCACAGCTGTCACCACCATCCATCTCCAGAATTTCTTCAGTCTCCCAAAACTGAAATTCTATACCCATTAAACAATAACTCCCCATTGCCCCCTCCATCCAGCCCCTGGAAACCACCATTCTTCTCTTTGTTATTGGATAATAATTATTAATTTGTAATCAAATTATTAATTATAATTTGTAGCTTTGATACCTTTGGCTTTGCTCTTTTTTCTCAGCATTACTTTGGCTATTTGGGATCTTTTGTGGTTCCATACAAAATTTGATTTTTTTGTTGTTATACTTTAAAAAATGCCATTGGGATTTCGATGTGATTTCATTAAATCTATACATTGCTTTGGATAATATGGCCATTTAATTATGTTGATTCTTATAATCCGTGAACATATAATATGTTTCCATTTTTGGTGTCATCTTTAATTTCTTTTAATAATGCCTTGTAGTTTTTTTCTAAAATTTCATTGGATTTTTGTACATTCGCAACTCTGTATTTCTTTATTGTTTCTAGCAGATTTTTGGTGGAGTCGTTAGGATTTTCTACATGAAGAATGAGGTCATCTGCAAAAAGTGACATTTTTACTTCTTCATTTCCAGTTTTTGTATGACTTTTATTTTTTTTCTCTTGCCTAATTGCTCTGGCTGAGACTCCCAATACTATGTTGAATAACAGTGGTGAAAGTGGGCATCCTTGTCTTGTTTCTGATCTTAGATAAAATGCTTTCAGTTTTTCACCATTGAATATAATATTAGCTGAGGTTTTGTCATACAGCCTTTATTCAGTTGAGGTACTTTCCTTCCATACCTATTTTATTGAGCATTTTAATCATAAATGGATATTGTATCTTGTCAAATGCTTTTTCTGCATCTATTGATATGATCATATGATTTTTATCCTTTACTTTGTTAATGTGGTGTATCACATTGATCGATTTGCATATGTTGAACCATCCTTGCCCCCCTGGAATGAACTCCACTTGATCATAATGTATTATCTGGTGTTAAATATTCTTTGAATGTTTGGTAGAATTCACAAGTGAAGCCATCTGGTCCTGGGCTTTTATTTTGGGAAGATTTTTGATGGTAATTTCAGTATTCTTACTGTTGATTGGTCTATTTAGATTTTCCAGTTCTTCATGATTCAGTCTAAGAAGGTTATATATTTCTAAGCATTTGTCCATTTTTTCTAGGTTGTTGAATTTGGCATTACATACCTTATTTTGTCACGTATAGTGTGCTCCTGTGTGTACTGCACACCCACGTTTTTGGGCCAAACTTTCAGGGAAAAAATCTTTCATTTTAATTTTTAATTCAATTATTTATTTATATTTAGAAACAAAACCAATTATCATATTCCAGGGTACTACTTTGCATATGGACATTGTTATTGCTTTCTAGAGTTACGCTCTTAATGCATAAGCATAAATAAAAGAATTTAAAACATTTATATGGATACGGAATTAGTACTATCTATGTGTAATGGGCATCCTTATTTTTCCCTCAAAAGTTTGGGCAGAAAAAGGTATGTCTTTTATAGCATTATTATATAGTTCTCGTGTCTGTTGTAACTTCTTTCTTTCTTATTTTGTTTATTTGAATCTTTCTTCTTAGTGAGTCTAGCCAGAGGTTTTTCAATCTTTTTAAAGAACAAGCTCTTTGGCCCTGGTGGGGTGGCTTGGAGCATCATCCCATACACCAACAGGTCATGGGTTCGTTTCCTGTCAGGGCACATAACCTCAGTTGTAGATTTGATCCTTGTTGGGGCACTTATAGGAGGCAACCAATCGATGTTTCTCTCTCACATCAATGTTTTTCTTTTTCTTCTAATTTTCCTTATTTCCTTCCTTTTACTGACCTTAGGCTTCATTTGTTCTTTTTTTAGTTCTTACAAATGCAGTGTGGGGTTATTTGAGATTTTTTTGCTTCTTGAGGTAGGCCTGTAATACTACAAACTATTGCCACTTATGCTGTATCCTAAAAATTTTGATATGTCATATTGTCATTCTCATTTGTATTTATGTATCTTTTTAATTTTTTTATTTAAGTTTTTTTATTGTTCAAGTACAGTTTTCTGCCTTTTTCCCCCACCCCTCCCCAATCCCAGCCCTCCCTGTCTCCCTCCCCCATTTCCACCCCCCCTTGTTGTTGTCCATATGTCCTTTATAATTGTTCCTGTAAACGCTTCACCCTTTTCCCCCTTGATCCCGTCCCCTCTCCCTTCTGATCACTGTCAGCCTGTTCTCAATTTCAATGTCTTTGGCTATACTTTACTTGCTTGTGTCATTTTGTTGATTAGGTTCCTGTTAATGGTGAGATCTTTTGATCTTTTAAAAAATTTCTTCTTTGACCCTGTTGTTGTTCAGTAGCATGTTGTTTGACCTCCACATATTTGTGATTTTTCCTGCTTGCTTTTTGCAGTTGATTTTCAATTTCAAAGCATTGTGGCTGAAGAATATGTTTGCTATGATTTCAATCTTCTTAAATTCATTAAAGCTGGTTTTGTTTCCCCAACATATGGTCTATCCCTGAGAATATTCCAGGTGCATTAGAGAAGAATGTATAATCTGGTGTTCTGGTATGAAAAACTCTGTAAATACGAATTATGTCTATTTGGTTTAATGTGTCATTAAGGAAGATAATTTCCTTATTGATTTTCTGTTTGGATGATCTATCTATAGCTATCAATGGGGCATTTAGGTCTCCTATATGATTGTGTTTTTGTCAGTTTCTCCCTTTAGTTCTGTTTGTATAATTGCTTTATATCTTTTGGTGCTGTCAGGTTGGGTGCATGTATATTAATAAGTTACGTCTTTTTGATGTATTCGCTCCTTTATCAGTATAAAATATCCATCTTTGTCTCTTGTTCCTTTTTTTTAATCTTGAAATCTATTTTGTTTGATATAAGTGTGGCTACACCTGCTTTTCTCTGGATGCCATTTGCTTGGAGTATCCTTTTCCACCCCTTTACTTTGATTATGTGTTTGTCTTTGCAGCTAAGGTGTATCTCCTGAAGGGAGCATATAGTTTTTGTTGTTGTTGTTCTTGTTGTTCTTGTTGGTCGTGGTGGTGGTGGTGGTAGTGGTGGTTTTTTATCAATCCCACTATTCTGTGCCTTTTTATTGGTGAGTTCAGTCCATTTACATTTAGGGTGATTATAGATTTATGAGGACTTTTAAGGTCATTTATATTTTGTTACCTGGTAGTTTTAGGTTTCCATTGTTTCTTTCCCCTTGTGTTTCTGTTTGTGATTTTAGTTTGGTGGTATCCTATGATTTTTTCTTTGTTTCCTCTTTTTGTTTTTTGTTTTTTTTTTTTGTTATGTATCTCATTTCTAGACTTGTATGTGAGTGTGTATGTGTGGTTACCATTAGGTTTATGTAAAAGAAAGTTTAGTTTCAGATACATAGTAGTTCTTTTTCTTCTGATTGTACCTTATCCATTCCCTTGTGCAAATTCAGACCTTTTCCCCCTCCTCTTTTATGTTTTTGTTTCCACAAATTATCCCTCTTTATGCTATATGTTCATTTCCAACTTGCAGTAGATACTGTGTTATTTTTTAAATGTTTTTGCCTCCTTTAACATTTATGTTATATTTATTGTTTGATATCCTATTCTTAACAAGGATTATAATTTTCTGCTTCTGTCTGTCTGTCATCTTATTCATAGTTTTGTATTCTTTTTTCTTTTTGCCTCAGGTAGAACACCCTTCTGTGTTTCCTGTAATTCAGGTCCTGTGAATTTCCTCAGCTTCTGTATGTCTGGAAAAGCCTTTATTTCTCTTTCATATCTAAGGATAACTTTGCTAGATAAATTATTCTTGGCTGATAATTTCTCTCTTTCAATAATTTGAATATTTGGATCTAGATACAGAAACTCTTTTCTAGTTTTTGTAGGGTTTCTGTTGAAAACCCCTATAATAATCTAATGGGATCCTTTTTAGGTTACCATCTACTTTTTCTTAGATGCCTTGAGAATTCTGTCATAAATTTTGGACAGTTTTAGTACGATGTGCCTTGGAGAAAGCCTTTTTTGGATTGAGATAATTAGGTATTGTGTTAGCCTCTTGAATTCAAGGATCAATTCTTTCTATAGGTTTGGGAAGTTCTCATTGGTTATTTATTTCAATAGGCTCTCAGTTCCCTCCTCCCTCTCATCTCATCCCTCCCTCCTTCCTCCCATTATTCTTATACTGCTCTTCCTGATGGAGTCAGATATTTCTCCTAGAGTTTTTCTCTTTTTTTACTCTCAGATCTCTCACTTCATCTGGGTCATTCCCAGATTTCTATCTTCGATATCACTAATTCTGTTTTTTAAGGTTTATTTTATTCTCATTCAAGAACATGTTCACAGATTTTTAGAAAGAGGGGGAGAGAGAGAGAGGGAGGGAGGGAGAGAGAGAGAAAGAGAGAAAGAGAGAAAGAAAGAGAAACATTGATCAGCTGCCTTCCATTGGTAACATGACCAGGGATGGAACCTGCAATCTAGGTATGTGCCCTGACCAGGCATAGAACCAGCGACCCTTTGGTGTACAGGGACAGCACTCCAATCAACTGATCCACACGAGCCAGGGTAGTATCACTACGTCTTTTATCCATCTGGTCTGCTCTGTTTCTTAAGCTCATTCTTCTTCTCTTTTATTATTGAGTTCTTCAGCTCCAGAATTTGTTTATTTTTATAGTTTTAATTTCTTTGGTAAAGTACTTGTTTTGTTCATTGATTTTATTTCTGAGTTCATTAAACTATTTTTCTGAGTTATCTTGTATCTTGTTTTTTTAACATAATTTATTGATTATGCTATTACAGTTGTCCCATTTCCCTCCTTTACTCCCCTCCACCCCCTCTCCCACCCACATTCCCCACCTTTAGTTCATGTCCATGTGTCATAGTTATAAGTTCTTTAGCTTCTGCATTTCCCATACTATTCTTACCCTCCCCCTGTCTATTTTCTACCTACTTTCTGTGCTACTTATTCTCTGTACCTTTTCCCCCTTTCTCCTCCCACTCCCCTGTTAACCCTCCATTTGATCTTCATTTCTGTGGTTCTGTTCCTGTTCTAGCTGTTTGCTTATTTTTGTTTTGTTTTGTTTTGTTTTAGGTGTGGTTGTTAACAATTGTGAGTTTGCTGTCATTTTACTGTTCATGTTTTTTATCCTCTTTTTCTTAGGTAAGTCCTTTAACATTTCATAGAATAAGGGCTTGGTGATGATGAACTCCTTCAACTTGACCTTATCTGAGAGCACTTTATCTGCCCTTGCATTCTAAATGACAGCTTTGCTGGATGGAGCAATCTTGGATGTAGGTCCTTGCCTTTCATGACTTGGAATACTTCTTTCCAGCCCCTTCTTGCCTGGAAGGACTCTTGAGAAATCAAGTGACAATCCGATGGGAACTCCTTTGTAGGTGACTGTCTTCTTATCTCTTGCTGCTTCTAGAATTCTCTCCTTCATTTTAATCTTGGGTACTGTAATTATGATGTGCCTTGGTGTGTTCTTCCTTGGGTCCAACTTCTTTGGGACTCTCTGAGCTTCCTGGACTTCATGGAAGTCTATTTCCTTTGCCAGATTGGGGAAGTTCTCCTTGATTATTTGTTCAAATAATTTTTCCACTTGTTGCTCTTCTTCTCTTTTTGGTACCCCTATAATTCGGATGTTGGAACATTTAAAGATGTCCCGGAGGTTCCTAAGCCTCTCCTCATTTTTTTGAATTCTTGTTTCTTCATTCTTTTCTGGTTGGATGTTTCTTTCCTTCTGATCCATTCCATTGATTTGAGCCCCAGTTTCCTGTTTATCACTATTAGTTCCCTGTGCATTTTCCTTCATTTCACTTAGTGTAGCCTTCTGTTTTTTCATCTAATTTGCGACCAAATTCAACCAGTTCTGTGAGTATCCTGATAACCAGTGTTTTGAACTGTGCATCTGATAGGTTGGCTACCTCTTCATCGCTTAGTTGTATTTTTTCTGGAGCTTTGATCTGTTCTTTCATTTGGGCCTTTTTTTTTTTTTTGGTCTTGACAGGCCTGTTGTGTAGTGAGGGGCAGAGCCTTAGGTGTTCACCTGGGTGGATCATCCCAGTTGCTGGGTTGTGATGCTATATGTGGGGCAAGGGTCAGAGGGAACAATGGCACTTGCTCCACTCTCTGCCAGATTTCAGTCACTTCCCCCAAGCAAATTGGGCCCTTCCAGTGCTGATTCCCATGTGGGTGGGTTTGTGTATGTTCTAGAGCCCTACGGGTCTCTCCAATGAACTCTCCTGTGAAGCTGGGAGTTTCTCTTGGCACCTCAATCCCCACAGATGTTTTCAATTGGTGTTTTGAGGCTTTATTTTCATGCACTGGGACCCTGGGTTGCACGGTCTGTCTCACTCCCCAGTTTTGCCTGGTTTATCTGCACA
Organism: Glossophaga mutica; assembly: GCA_039655065.1. Taxonomy (NCBI): domain Eukaryota; kingdom Metazoa; phylum Chordata; class Mammalia; order Chiroptera; family Phyllostomidae; genus Glossophaga; species Glossophaga mutica. The sequence goes on from CM077315.1 coordinate 33,128,715, forward strand.
CGAATGTGGGACCACCCGATGGGCCAGCCGCCTTGTGCGCTGTGCCCCTCCACAATCCACAGCCTTGCTGGGTTCACCTGCTGCCACCTTGTGCACCCATGGTCCTCCAGCTACTGCTTCTCCAAGACCCCTCTCCGTCCAACTCCGCCCCTCCTACTGGTCTGGATGAATGTGTCTACTTTAACTCCTTGGTTGTCGAACTTCCCTACAGTCCAATATTCTGTCGATACTGATTGTTTTTGTTTCTAAATTGTCCTTATTTTGGTTGTGCAAGGAGGCACAGTATGTCTACCTGTGCCTCCATCTTGGCCGGAAGTCTCTTGTTGAGTTTTTTCAGAATGGCAACCTCGAATTATCTGTCATTTCAATCATGTTCCCATGTCTTTAAACTTATTTTCTGGAGGTTCATTATTTTGTTTCTCAGCTACCTAGTTACCTTGGTTACTCATGGTACTTGATGGACTATGTTTCTGCTTTTATAGGAATGAAATCTGCTTTTTTAACAGGTATTCAGTGCTTCACTGTTTTAGGTTGGTAAGTAAAAGTCTTTCTTTTGTTTTCCAGTAGGTGGCACAAGTTTTATTTTTCTCTTAACTTGCACTGTGGGGCTTCTGGGATTCTGTAGGATACTGTTACCTCATCTGTGGAAAATGCCCTGTCCTCTCTGGGAAGGTGGACATCCCCTCTGTCAGCAAGTTGCCTTGGTCTCAGGGCTCTATGCTGGTGGGGAAATGGGGTTCCTGAGATGCTAGCACTGCCATCCTGCAACTAGATGCTTCCAGCAGTGCTGTACTGCCTGAGGTGTCCCAGGTGCCTCCACTGCAATGGATGGGGACGAGTTGGGCCTGCATATTTTACCTTGTTCTCCTTCCAGTAATGGTGGCTCCCAGACCCCAGTTGACACACCTCTGTGTCTCCGTTCCTGTCAGTGGCTTTAGCCACAGTATGCGCCTGCCGCTTGGAGAGAAATGTTTCTGCTTTTCTAGTCCTCAGGGCTGCCTAGAGAGTGTGTGTTGCAACCTAACACTTAGCAGCTACAGAGTCTGCTAGGGCCACTTCTCTGGGAGGTGAGGGGAAGCAACTCTGTCTGAGGCTTTGTTTTCTACCCAGTAATGGCATCTGCTAGACCACAGCTGGCTCACCTTTGTGTTCCTTTCTGCCCCTGTCACTGAGTTCAGCTGCAGTATGTGCTGACCACTTAGGAGTGTTGATTTTAGCCCCTGCTCCTTAGGGCTGCAGAGTGTGTCCACTGTAACCCAACTCCTCCCCTGCTCCGGAGTTTTCTGGAGTCACAATGAGCTCCGCATTTTGGATCTGTGGCACCTATCTCCATCCTCCCCTGTTCTCTCATATGCGCCCACCTTCAGATGTGTTAATGCAGGGATCTCTCAGACATGTTTGTGTATTGAACAGGGACTTCTTTGCTGAATTGTAGTTGTCCAACTTGTAACTTCAAGAGCAAAAAGCTGGAGGACCTCTCATACAGCCATGCTGCTGATACCACTCTGGTATCACTTTATAAATTCTGTAACCTACCTGCCTAGCTTATAATGCATTGGCTATGGTACTTTTACTTTTTAAATACTTTTTAAAATATTTTATTTATTGATTTTCAAGAAGGAGAGGAAAGGAGAGTGGGAGAAACATTGATTTGTTGTTCCACTTATTTATGCATTCATTGGTTGCTTCTTGTATGTGCCCTGACTGGAGACTGAACCCACAACCTTGGCATTTCAGGACAACTCTCTAGCCAACTGAGCTACCTGGTTAGAGCAGTACTGTTACATTGTAAAATCACTGTATAGTATTTCATTATTGAGATACACCTTAATGTATTTATTTTACTGCCTACTAAAGAGTACTTATGTTTCTATATTTTAATTTTGAAATAGTCCCAAAAGTATTCCTGTACATACAACTTCTTATGTTTTTATAATGAATTTATTGGGATTGGGCATTACACATTTATTAAGAATTTGCAAATATGAAAAATCTACTAGAATTCAGACAAAATATTTTTTAAAGTTATGCTCACTATTTTTAAATTGCAGATAATGTTATGGGAGAGATTAAATTTGTATACAAATCACCAAAGTGAAGGATAATAAAGGGGACTAATGTGGCCTGATAGTATGCTGTGAGAATTCATAATAGGGAGATATTTGTATTACCAGAAGAGTAGCTGTTGTCATGTCATGTCATATCATATCATATCATATCATATATCATATCATATCGTATCTAAGTCAACTGATCCAATAAGAACTTTGTGGAAATGGATTCATTTCCTTGAATGACCTATATTCCCTGCAATTTTTATTCTAATTATCAGAAATCCAAGGTATTGGCCAATGGGTGAAACATGATGATTCTGTAGCTGTTTGGAGAACACTGGGGCAAATAGGACAGGTGCAGAAACATAAGAAACCCATCTGGGAAGAAGGGCTGAAAAGAAAAGCATCACTTATACAGAGGACATAGCCATGTGACTTTTAGTTTTTTTCCAGGCAGGACTCCAGTACACATGAATATAATTACCAAATCAAGAAGTGTTCAACAATTGGGAGCTGATGAAGCAAAAACAACAAAAGCCATCTATAAAAATACAACTGTTTTTAGAATACCCTGAGCTATTATTTCATATTCAAAGGAAGGTATTTTTAAAGTAAGTATTTTTTTTGTCTTCTACTTGGGAACAGCATACATTTACAGAATTTAAAAATACACATTTAAAAATTAATGCATGGTTATTGAAAAATATACTTAGGTAAAACTAAGAAAATTAAAGATCACAGCCCACAGGTAACCACAGGAATCTTTTTTTTTTAATTTTATTTTTTCCATTACCCTTTATCACCTTATACCCTCTTCCCCCTCAACCCCCACTCCCGCAAGTACCACACAGTTGTCCATGTCCATGAGTCCTTTTTCTGTTATTTATTTATTTATTTTGGAGCGAGGAGAAGAGGGAGAGAATCATCGATGTGAGGGAGAACTGTAGATTGGTTGTCTCTTGCACATGCCCTGACTGGGAATCAAACCCACATCACTGGTCGGTGCTCAGCAGTTTCATAATCCACTTTTTTCCCCACTGGTCATATTTTGAACAATTTCTATGTATTGATTATTACATTAGTACTAAATTTGTAAATATTCAGAATTACTGTTTTATAAAAATGTTTCATTCATTTAACCTGCTATTGTATGACTCAGAATACTGAATATTGCCTAAGAATGTAATGTCTCTAATGTATTGATTTTTGGTTGATGTGTATAGTGGAAAATCTTACATTTACATCCATGTAATTCAATACAACATTTTTAAAATATGACACATAGGAAAAATTTCAAATTACATCATAAATACAATTAGTAAAACAATACAAATATTGTTATGTATGTAAATATTTTGATCAGTATATAGATTAGCATATATTAACAAAACGGATGTGCAGATGTTCATGATATTAAGAGAGGCCATGTTATTGCACACAAAGCAACTAGCTGTTAATAACCATAATATTGTTTGGCCATCAGATGTTTGGTGATCAGCAAGTGATATTTTAAGAAATTTTTGTCCAAATATAATAGTTTATTACTTATATGTAGATGTTTTGGTGTGTTTAATTGTGTTTTAGGAAATAATTTGGGGGTTTTGCATTAAATGTGATGCATTATATTTTTCACTTTTTAAATATTGGGGAAAAGACTTCTGGTTAGAGATTTTTACTCAGAAAGATTGCTTTTTCAAGAATAGTTAAGGTGGAAAGACCTACGTAATGTCTAGTTCTCATATCCTGGCAACAACCCCCAGCCCCGCAGTCCCCCAGTCCAGATCCTGTGTGATGTGGGAGTTATGTATGGTCTCTAAAAAAGTAAGAGTGTCTGTCACTTTAGAGATGGGGAAAAATCCAGTGGTGTAGCATCAGGCTTTACGAGGTGTTACATAGATGGCCAAGTTTTGCTCAGAATTTGTATTGTACAAAGGTCTGATGTTAACAGATAACATCCTCTAAGGAGGAGCATGGTTTTGCTAGGTCAAAATCAACTTGTCCCATTATTTCTAATCTGCCGTTTTAGGGCCTTTTGTTTCAGGTTGTGGGTTTGTGAAAAATCCCTTTGAGATGTGCAGAGTTGGAAATGGACACCTCTGCTCTGTTATTTCTGTAGCTTCCTCTTTTTTAACTGTTCTTTCTCATTTTGACCAAGGCTTTGAGTCTGAATTTTGATATGGTCATAGTATAACTGAATTAGTATATTAGTTAGGATAAGCTATCATGCTCTGTCAGCAAACAACCCCCAAATCTCAATGATTTACAAAATAATTTTTTCTTTCTTGCTCACGTTCCATGTCCAGTGTCAGCCAGCATGGACAGGGTCCCAAAGGAGGCTCCACCAACTTACAGCTGCACCGCCCTGAAACACACAGCCTCCTTTGCCACCACATCACGGACTAGAAAGATTAGGGAACTGTGCGGTTTTTCCAGTGCCCCAGACTGAGGTGACACATCAGTTCAGCTCATATTTAACCAACTACAACCAGATTATGGCCCTGCCTAACTGCTAGGGTATGAAAAATGTTATCTTCTCTGTGCCCAGAAAATGAAAACTGGATAATTGGAAAACTGGACAATAGTGATGAAACACTAGTAATCAAATTAGTAGTATCTACCACACTGACTAAGACCCATTTCTTTTTCTAGATGTAGAAAGTTGATTCTGTAAATTAGGAGTGATTTCTCTTTGTAGCAAGGACATCCTGGACTGTGGAGAGAGAGTTAACAAGAGGCCTGTGCCCAGGTGAGTGAGGGGACTAAGGAATCAGGAAGCCTTTCTTTCTTGTGAAAGTTCACCTCCTCTATGGAAAGTCAGAAACTTTAAGTTATTTGAGAATATTTCCCCGAAAGGCTCTAAAACTATGAGAAAATAGAGTTCCTTCAGCATACAAATTCCCAAAGTCACTGCCTCACTGTCACTCATGAATTACTCCGTTCATATTTACTTTTATAATATCCCACTGCCCCCCATTAAGAAAAAAGGGATTAATTATATTTTTTATGATTATAAAACATGCTTAAGGGAAAACTTGAAAACAGAAAAAAATCCCCATAATTATACACCTATAAACAAAAGTGAAAATTTATCTTTTGAAGGATATTTTATTGATTATGCTATTACAGTTGTCCCATTTTTTTTCTCCCCTTTATCCCGCCACTGCCTTGCCCTGCCTCCAACCAACATTCCCCACCCTTAGTTCATGTCCATGGGTCATACATATAAGTTCTTTAGCTTTTCCATTTCCTGTACTATTCTTGGCCAACCCCTGTCTGTTTTGTACCTACTATTTATGCTTCTTATTCCCTGTACCTTTCTCCCATTTCTCCCTCCTCCTCCCCAGTGATAACAGCCTATGTGATCTCCATTTCTGTGATTCTGTTCCTTTTCTAGTTGTTTGCTCAGTTTATTTTTGTTTTTTTAGGTTTAGTTGTTGATAGTTGTGAGTTTGTTGTCATTTTACTGTTCATATTTTAGATCATGTTCCATTTCATATAATACGGGCTTGGTGATGATGAACTCCTTTAATTTGACCTTATCTGGGAAGCACTTTATCTGCCCTTCCATTCTAAATGACAGCTTCACTGGATAGAGTAATCTTAGATGTAGGTTAGATGTAGGTCCTTGCTTTTCATGACTTCAAATACTTCTTTCCAGCCCCTTCTTGCCCGCAAGGTTTCTTTTGAAAAATCAGCTGATAGTTTGATGGGAACTCCTTTGTAGGTAACTGTCTCTTTTTCTCTTGCTGGTTTCAAGATTCTCTCCTTATCTTTAATCTTGGCTAATGTAATTATGATGTGCCTTGGTGTGTGCTTCCTTAGGTCCAACTTTTTTGGGACTCTCTGAGCTTCCTGGACTTCCTGGAAGACCTTTTCCCTTGTCATATTGGGGAGGTTCTCCATTATTTTTTTTCAAATAAGTTTTCGTTTTCTTGATCTTCCTCTTTTCCTTCTGGTACCCCTATAATTCAGATGTTGGAACATTTAAAGTTGTCTCAGAGTTTCCTAAGGCTCTCCTCATTTTTTTTTTTTTTTTTTTTTTGAATTCTTGTCTCTTCATTCTGTTCTGGTTGAAAGTTTATTTCTTCCTTCTGCTCCAAATCGTTGATTTGAGACCCAGTTTCCTTCCCTTCACTTTTGGTTCTCTATTTTTCTTTATTTCACTTTGGGTAGCCTTTAGTTTTTCCTCTATTCTGCAACCCTACTCAGCCATTTCTGTAAGCATCCTGATTTACTAGTATTTTGAACCCTGCACCTGATAGGTTGGCTGTCTCTTCATTGATTGCTTAGTTCTGTTTATGGAGTTTTGATCTGTTCTTTCATTTGGACCATATTTCTTTGTCTCAGCGCACCTGTTATGTTGTTAGGGGCAGAGCCTTAAATATTTTGCCAGGGCAGGGCAACCCACATGCTGCATTGTGGCTCTGTATGTGGGGTAGGGGTCAAAGAACAGTGCCACCTGCTCAGCTCTTGGCCAGCTTTCAGTTACTTCTCCCACTACCCACAAGCATATTGGGCCCTTCTGGCGCTGATTCCCAGGTGGGTGGGTTTGTGTTCATTCTAAGACCCTGTGGATCTCTCCAACGAACTCTCCTATGAGGCAGGGAGTTTTTCCTGCTGCCACAAACCCCACAGGTTTTTGCTGCCAGAGGTTTTGAGGTTTTCTCTTCCTACTCTGTAACCCTGGGCTGCATGGTCTGTCTCGCAGGCAAATGTGGGACCTCCCAGTCTGCCAGCTGCCTATCTCTGTCCCTCCTGCCAGTCTGGATAAATGTTTCTTCTTTAACTCCTTGGTTGTTGGACTTCCATACAGTTTGATTTTTCTGGAAGTTCTGGTTATTTTTTGTTTTTACATTTGTTGTCCTTCTTTTGGTTGTGCGAGGAGGGAAAGTGTATCTGCCTACACTTCCATCTTGACCAGAAGTCCAAATGTGAAAATTTAATTTAAAAAGTTCATTCCATCTTTTATGCATACACACACACACACACACAAGGTCTGTCCAGAAGGTATCCAGCCATGTACCGTGAAAAGTAAAGTCATTTATTGAAGATACAAGGTACAAGAAACATCGTACATAGGACAATGACACCTCAGTTCCCTTCAAAATAGGCACCTTGGGACCTCACACGGTTCTCCTAGGCATCTCTTCCTTTGTTCCAAATGCTGCAAAATCCTTTGTTGGAATTGCCTTCAGCTGCCCCATTGTATTTTCCTGAATCTCATCAACTGTCTGAAATCTCTTCCATTTCAAAGTTGGTTTTAGTTTTGGGAAAATCCAGAAGTCACAGGACACCAAATCTGGGCTGTTGGGGGGGCTGAGTCACCAGGGTGACTTGTTGGTCCACCAAGAGTCTGCATGAGATATGCTGAGGCGTGATGAAGCTGCCAATTATAGTTGCCCATAGCTGCAGCCATTTTCATTATTGCATCTCAACTGACCAAGAACATTGAGGTAGTACTGCTTATTAATTGTTTGGCCTGGAGGGGGATACTCATGATGGACAACACCTTCCCATTCAGAAACAACCGTTAACCTGTTCCCGATCTTGCTGCAGCTTTGCCATGCCTCCTTTGAGTATGGGGTACCAGGCAACTTCCATTGGGACAACTGGGCCTTTATCATAGCCATAGACCCACCATTCATCTCTGGGTATGACCTGAAGGAAATCAAGTCCATTGATAGTGGTTTGAATCAAGTCATTAGCAGCTGCAGCATGATGTTCCTTCTGCTCTGGTAGCAGAAGCTGCGGAATGAATTTTACCACAACACGTTTCATGCCAAGATCCTGCATCAAAATCTCAAACACAGTAGTTTTAGGAATCCCCAGATCAGCTTCTAGTTATTGCACCATGAGTCACCCATCTTTGTTGATTGCAGGCCATACACATTCAATATTCTCAGGTGTTCTGCTTGTTGCAGGCCTTCCAGAATGTGGATCACTTTCAACAGATTCTCAACCGTCTTTGAAGCATTTGTGCCACACTTCTATTTGCACTGCAAGTAGAATTCATTGCAATTCATTGCATTGTCCCTGAAAGCCTTCTGAATCATCTGAATGGTTTTCGTGGTGGGATGCTCAAGCTTAACACAAAATTTGATGTAGATTTGTGGTTCTACTCGCTCAGTCATTTTGAATGTGACAGCCACACAGTACATATGCTGACTCAACAGTGTCTACTGCCCCCACTGACTGGTACAGTGAAGTCATCACTGTTCATGCATGTGTGCATCCCAGTCCACTCTCCTTGGCTGCTAGGTTACATTGATGATGTAGACCATTCTCATATTAATGATGGATGGACTTTTCCCTGACGGATCTCATATGTATATTTTTGTCTATAAAATTGGGTTACATTACACAGGGTGAGACAAATAGGTTAACAGTTGTGCATGTGAGAATCACAGAGTTTATTCTTATTTATTATATTATTTTTTATACGAACAACTGGAAACCTACATTTGCCCCACCCTCTACTGTTTTATTATTATCTGTCTTATTCACTCAAGGTTTTTTTTTGCCTTTCGTAGGCTGTTTAAGTGCTCTCCAGGTTGTTTCCATTGTCAACAGGGGTCTACATAATAATGTACACACACGTCTGTTGGATAGAGCCTCAGCTGTGGAGTTGCTTCATCAGAGCACATTGTGGTTTAATTTCTACTGACATTGCCTTGTTGAAAGTTTACACTAACTACAACCTACTGTATGTGTCCATTTCCTCATGTCATGCTATTGCGGAGTGTCATCAGTCTTAAATTTTTGCCAAATCAGTAACTGTAAAATGGTATTTTGTTGCTTTAGTGCAGTCCCTTCATTGCTGAAGTTTAAAAACTTTGGATAGGTTGAGCCACTTTATTACTTAGTGAATTGCCCATGTGTAGCCTTTGCTCATCTATCTAAAATTACTGCTTTTTTCCGAAAATTTAATTTTAAAAGCACTAGCTATGAAAGGTTTTTAACTGTTTTTCTGACGTGTGAGTTAAAGATTTTTTTTTCCCATTCATCATTTGCCTTTTCATTTTGATTTTAATACTGGGCATAGAATTTTTTATCTCAATTAAATGTTTTTTCTTTTTGTTTTTGTATGTTTTAATGTCGTGTGTCCACAAAATATAAGTATATTTAAGGTACTTTTACAGTTATTTAAGTTTGTATAGTAAATATCTTATCGAGTGAGAACTTTCTTGGCTTATGATACGACCACAAAAAAATAGGGTGAGCAATTTCTACTTTGACAAATCCCTAAGGCTTTCCTTGTGACGGTGTGCATTCGTTGCCGTGTTCGTGCACCTCCCATGCAGGGTTTTATGTCTCGACAAATTAATAATGAACAACACTACCAAGATCTCTGCATTTAGGTTTAATGGAAAGACTCAAATACTTGCCAAGAAAATATATAATACAACATTTAGTAGCACTGAGAGCTATAAAAAGGAATAAAGCATAGAAGGCTAGAGAGAATGGCAGTGGGTAATATTTTAATAGTTTGGTCACAGAGGTGAAGTTTAAGCAGAAACCTTCATGAAGGGGGAAAGCGAGCTCTTTGACTACCTAGTGGAGGAACATTCCAGAAAGAACACACAAAGCCTCCAAAGGGAACGTGCTTGGTATTATATGGTGAGTTCTAAATAGTCCAGGACACTTAAGAATAATGAATATCCCATTGGTAAGTATAATTTCAGAATCATTTTTAGGATGCGTACAGGTATGGCTCTTACGAATTTTTATAAGCTCTTGAGAATTCTTTTTAATTTAAAGGTTCAAATATTTCATTTCCTCCAGAAAACATTTTATTCATTATTTCTCCAGCTGTTCTGTTACCCACTTTTATACATATTTTATGTCTTTTTGGATCTCTCTCTGCCTTATCTCTGACCTTTATTTTCAGAATCCATTCTTCTGTATCTTTTCCCTCTGAATTCTAAGATGTTCTCTAGGGCTCCCCCTACCCTGATATCTAAGACATCTGGTATCTTCTCCAGTAATTATTAGGACAAGCTGTTGTCAGGCCTGTCTCCTGTGGCAGAGCACTTACAAAAGGCTCTAGTTTCCTTCTTTTTTTTTAATTTATTATTTATTTATCTTTTTAGAGGGGAAGGGTAGGAGAGAAGGAGAGGGAGAGAAATATCAATGTGCGGTTGCCTCTCGTGTGTCCCCTGCCGGGAACTGGCCCGCAACCCAGGCATGTGCCCTGACTGGGAATCGAACCGCGATCCTCTGGTTCACAGGCCCGCGTCTAGTTTCCTTCTGTTAACCTACAACTGTCCCCTTGCTACTCTGGGATTTATTATTTATTCCTTCATTAATGGCAGCAACCACAGGGATCCAATTTTATCTGATGGAAATTTCCAAGGGCATCATCATAGAACACTTGGGTTTTTATCCCATGTCTGATTTAGTAGCACTGTGGCCACAGGTGGATCTCATAACCTTTCAGGCATTCTAACTTCTCTTCTGTGTGATGTAGGGAATACAGTTAACTTTATCTAACTCACAAGGTAGCTGTAAAAATAAAAGTAAGTAAAAAGTATATCTGAATAGTACCACATCACCTCACCCTGGAATCCTGGGGATCATTTCTATAGCTGTGTATTTACTTTCCCCAAGGATAAGTTATCTGTGATCTGTAATTCAGTCCCCAAAACTTAGGTGCTAGTTCCCATCCCCTCTCTCCTACTCAAGATCATTGCTCCAGCAATTATCTCTTAGGTTCCTACTACATTAATTTCTCTCTATTGGATCATTCCCATCAGTATAAAACACGCTGTAATTTCTCCCACATTCAATACAAACAACCCTGCCTGGACCACATATCCACCTCTGCCTCTGTTTTCTCTGTTCTTTTCAGCACATCTCCTTGAAAGGGACAACTCTCCTGTCTCCATTTCATATCCTTCTATTCTCTCTTGAACCCAGCTCCAGCCAAGTTTTTGTGTCCTCCATTCCAGAGTATCAGCTTCTGTCCAGACTTCTAATATCTCTATAATGCCAAATGAACAGTTCTCATTTTTAATTTGGTCACTGCTCTTAACTTCCTTCTTGGTATACTTTCTTCATTGGGCTTCCAATGAAGCCCAGTTCTCTTATTTTCCCTTCTATTCCACTGGTGCCTCCTTTTCAGACTCCTTTTTGCCTTTTCATCTCCCAGTTCTCTAACCAAATTTAAGCCCCTGGGCTCAGGTCTTGGACCTTTTAACCTAAAAATAAAAGGCCAAAGTAAGAGCCAACAAGTTTTTATTTGAGATCCAAATGAATAGTTATTCAGGAAGCACTGATTCAGGCAGAAACCTGAATCAGTGTTCTGATTAGGAGACAGAGACAAGGGATATTTATGAGAAAGGGAAGGGTGAAATTATATCAATAGAAGGAGGGCATTTCTATAGATAGAGATTAGCTAACATAGTGATGCTAATTCTAAAGAATATTTTTAACTTCCATCCAGTAATCGTAATAGCTCCTTGGCTGTTATCTCTGCAAACAATTATTTGTGATACAGTGTTACTTCATGCCCAGTCCAAAGGTTCTTTCTCCCAGTTTTAACGTTCCAGAGGCTTAAGGAGTAAGACTACAAGGCAGTTCCTCTGGGATTTCAGCTCTGACTCCATTTTAGAGTGGCTTCATTTATATTATTTTTTATAGACATTTTCCTTACCTTCACTCACTCTGTGGGTGAACTCATCTGGTCTCAGGGCTTTAAATGCCATCTGTACATCAGTAATTTCCAATTTTATTTGTTTTTAAAGGTATTTTTATTGATTGATTTTAGAGAAAGAAGAAGAGAGGGGGCAGAGAGAGAGAGACGTCAGTTTGTTGTTCCACTTATTCAGCATTCATTGTTGTTTCTTGTATGTGCTCTAGCTGGAGAACCCGCAGCAACCTTAGATTACTGAGATGACACTCTAACCAACTGAGCTACCCAGCCAGGACTCCAATTTTATATTTGTACATTTAGACTTTATCCTGAACTTCAGAACCAGATGTCTAATGGACACTTGACGTTTCCACTTACGATTATTGAGATGATTATTAAAGTCCATGATGGATGGACTTTTTCCACATGGACCTCATATGTATATTTTTTCTATAAAATAGGGTTTCATCACACAGGGTGAGACAGAAATAGGTTAAAAGTTTGTGCATGTGAGAAACACAGAGTTAATTCTTGTATTATTTATTATTATATTATTTTTCGTATGAACAACTGGAAACCTACATTTGCCCCACCCTCTCTACTTTTTATTATTACAGTAGAGGTATATAATAATCATCTTAAGTATTAAAAGTCTAAAACAGAACTCATAATGTTCACTCCAAACCTGCTTCTCTCACAATCCTTTGTTACAAAAAGGCAACTTCATGTTTCTAGTTGCTCAAGCCAAAAACCTTAGTGTCATCTTGGTTTTATTTTCTTATATACCTAAAATTAGCAAATCCTGTCTGCTCTGCCTTAAGAGGATATCTAAGCTCTGATCAGTTCTCATCACCTCCACCACCACCACCCTAATGCAAACCATCCTCACCCCTTGCCTAGATGACTGCAGTAATGTTCTCACTGGTCTCCCTGCTTCCCTCATCCCTTTGTCCTCTTTAGTCTATTTTTCATGAGTGATCCTTTTAAATCTAAATCAGGTCATGCCATTCCTTGGCTTAAAACAGTTCAGTGGCTCCCTGTCTTACATAAGAGTAAACACGTAAGTTCTTACAGTGATGTACAAGCCCCATGTGATCCAACTTCCAGCTACTGCTCTGACCCAGACGAGCCTCTGACCTTCTTTCTCCCATATACTTCATTCCAGCCACTCTGGTCTCCTTCCTGTGCTGATCAAAGAAAGCCTGCTCCTGCCTTGAGGCCTTTGCAATTGCTCTTCTCTCTGCTAGGAATGCACCTCCCCTAGGTATCTACGTTACGCACTCCATTTTTACATGGCACCTTCTCGATGAAAAACCTTCTTGGGCTACCCTCCATGCCCCTCAAACTCTCTGTGCCCTTATTTTGTTTTCTCCATAGTACTTTGGCCACCTGGCATATGAGTAGCAATATCAGTGTATTTGTTACTGCCTTTTTCCATGGGAATGTGGAATCCACTGGGACAGGGACTGGATTTATTATCTTCCTGACAAATAGGACCATGCCCTTTGAACTAGGAACTTAGTAAATATGGAAGAATTCTTTACTCCTCCTCTCTCTGCCTCTCTCCAGATCCAATTAGATACCAGAGCCTGTTGATTATACTTCTCTACACACGAATTCACCCCTTCTTTCTTATTTCCACTGTCTCTAACTGTCCTGGGGTCAGACAAGTACAAGCATCTTTCTATTGATATTCCTGACTTTAATTTTACTCCTCTCCAATAAAATAATCTGGTCATATTGGCCTTATCACTCCCTTCTTTAAATTCTTCAGTGTCCTTCCATTTATTAATGAATGAAAAGCAAACTTATATTCAGTCAGTATTCATTGATCAATTACATCCTTCAAATTCCATGGCAAGTGTCAGTCACAGTGGTGATGAGATCTGGCCCTTGCTCTTTATTTTCTTCATGCACGTTTATTTCTGACACCCCCACCATGGGAAGCTTCTTGCCCCTCTACTTAAAACCAGCCTTGCTATCCTTCTTAAAACCCTTGAGATCTCAATACCTAGAGGTACAGGCAGTTCTCCACAGAACTCCAACCTTAGCAACTGCCAGCCAGTGAGGAAGTGATGTTCTGCAAGAGAGCAATAGGAGGGGTTTAAATGAAAAATAAGTGCTGGGCCAAGAGGCTGCTACAAATTGAGTTCCCGCTTAGGTCAGTATTCTGGATGGGCAGGTATGCTTGTAAGATGCCTGTATTTCTGTGGTTTTCTTGTTCTGTCTAATGAGTCCAGCTGGGGCTGGAGGCTTTGATGAAGCCTCTAGAGTGAGTGGTATGAACTTAGAGAATGTAGAGTCAGGGAGCTACACAAGAGGTTTTGCCTGTTGAGCATACAGAAGCAGAAAGACTTTGTTTTAGAATGTCTTTTCCCCAGGGTTTGGCCTGTACAGGTATGCTATGCTGGCACTGTCCTCATCCTTAGAGGGTAAAATAGGTGAGTCTGGGTTATGATTCTTCTTGCTGCAGCTGCAAAGGAAGGTCTGCTTGGAACAGGCAGAAGCTCTCTAGGCCCTATCTAATGTATGGGTTAACAGCAACAAGATGAGTGAATGTCCAGGTCATAATCCCTCCTACAGAGGTGCATGGATTCTTTGTCAGTGCTGGAGCCCATCTGCTTTGAATTCATCTTTTGGTTCCCCTAGGGTTTTAGTAGGGGCTGGGCTTTGTTAACTCGGTAGTTCTTAGTATTGGTGTTGTGTGGAGAGACAAGGGGAGGGCAGGGGCAGTAGAACAGGCACACTGGAAGTTCAGCTGTTTTTCAGCTCGTGTATTTCAGATTGTTAAGGCAAGCTAAATTTATGAGAGATTTGCCCCTTCTCCCCTCTACTCTGCTTTTTCAGGACTCTGTACTTGTCCATGAGAAGAACCTAGAGAAATCTGATCAGGTCAGGTAGTTCTAAAAGCCATGGCCCAGGTAAGTGGAAATTCTCTCTATCCTTGAAATAATCTATCTTCCTTCCAGATTATATGAACATGTGTCATCTCTGTGCTGAAATTTCCCTGTCTGAGCCCCACTCAGTAACCTGCTTCCAGTCCCTCCATTCCAGGGAATGAGTGATGGTGCTCCCCCTCAGTGGCCCTTTCTCCCAGTGTGCACATACGTGCACAGTGCTTTCATCAGAGCACCCATGGAGCAGAAATAAATTCTCTTGAGAGCCCCCCTTATTAGAACCATGGTTGAGTGGGGCCAAAAATAAGATAACGTTGATATTTTTCATTAACCTGCGTGGTTTCTCTTTTTTACTATTTTTAAATGTCACCCCCTCTTTAAAAATCATAAAATATTTCACACCAGCAGAAGTTCTTCAGCCTTGCAAGGGTATTTATGAGAGATGAGTAACTGTAAAATGGTCCATTGAGGCTGAACAGTCTGTGTTGGTTATAGGCCACATTTATGAGACTGAGGTACAGCCTCCCTCAGCTCTTTTATTTTAGGAACAAGGCAAAGTACACAGTGAAGAGTGATAAATATTCACAAATCTTGTTTAAGATAAATGCCCTCAAGATAATGAAATGATTATATCTTATAGGACATAAAGTGCAATATTATATAACAAATAAAAATCCCCATGTTTATTAAAATTTGCCGTAACCAAAAATTGCTCATATGTCTAGCAAACAGAAGCAGTGAGAACACTATTGTCATTTTCAGCAGTATAGTTCTTTGTTGTATGGACTGTCCAGGGTAAATAGCAGAGCTAATTCAGGGTGTTTGACATTCCTGAGGCCCCAGCACACTACACCCCCAAGCCCAACCACCCCCAACATTGTGACAACCAGCCTACCCTCTGCATGGTCCCAAGTGTATTGTGAAAGGGAAGGTATAACCTATGTTGAGATCCACAGACTACTTATGACCCTGAGTCTTCAGGATAGATTTTAAACTTCTATAAATCCTCTATTTTAAGATAGAGATTTGTAAGACATTTTGGATTCTTTCTTTTTTATATCAAGGGAGAAAAAAATGGTAAAAGGATACATTTTTAAAGACTTTATTATTTGCTAGGCCCACGTTTGCTGCCTGTTTTGTATATGTTTAATTTATAAGACCCTACTTAGCTAGATTTTGCTCATTCCCAGACCTTGTAGTGAATAGCAAAGGAGAGCTTTCTTATCTGTAGCCATGTAGGCCTTTCATCATGTAAATTTGCTTCTTACACGTCCTTTGTAGCATGGACATTCAGCCCTAGTCTGCTGGCTTGCTTCACCACCTCCTTTCTACAGCAGCTTTCTCTTTCCATCTTACAGACATTTTCCTGGATGGATCAGGTTAAAACCTCAACCTACTCATCAATTTTAACCTCATTAAAAATAGGACAACAGCCGTGGCTGGTGTGGCTCAGTGGATTGAGCACCAGCCTGTGAACCAAAGGGTTGCCGGTTCGATTCCCAGTCAGGGGACATACCTGGGTTGCGGGTCAGGTCCCCAGTGGGGGGCATGCAAAAGGCAACCACACATTGATGTTACTCTTCCTCTCTTTCTTCCTTCCTTCCATCCGTTCTGTCTAAAAGTAAATAAATAAAATCTTGTAAAAAAAAATGGGACAACAGTTATTGCCTCCTGTTGGGACAGTACAGGAAGTACACAGGGCCACCTGTAACATATTCATGCCCTCCTCAAAAAAAAAAAGTCAGGCCTCCAGTTCTTACTACCATTCACAGAAAATAAAGAAGTAGAATTTGTTAAACTACATCATGAAGATGCAATCAGCCAAATCCAAAATGTGGGAAACTGTACTGACTTAAATGTTTCTTTTTTTTTTTATTCATTTCTAGACAGAGGGAAAGGGAGGAAGAAAGAGAGGGAGAGAAACATCAGTCGGTTCCCACTCATATTAGAGAATAACTGAGCTAACAGTTAGCTCTGAGCTAACAGAGCTAATAACTATTACACAGAAATAGATAAGAGCCATTATTTTCACTTTCCTAGCAGCAAGGTTCATATATAAAATATTTTTGTATTTAGTTAATTTAAGCTTTACCATGGAATAATTTTTAAAAATATTTTATTTACTCATTTCTAGAGGGAGGGGGAAGGGAGGGAGAAAGAGAGAGAAACACAGATGTGACGTAGACTGGTTGCCTCCCCCACGCCCTCAAACTGGGGACCTGGCTCGTGACCCAGGCGTGTGCCCTGACTGGGAATCGAACCAGCAACCTTTGGGTTTGCAGGCCAGTGCTCAAATCACTGAGCCACACCAGCCAGGGCTAAATGTTTCTTAATTAATAGATATCAATAGAAATTTTTTTTAATATTTTATTTATTTATTTTTATTATTTATTTACTTATCTTTAGAGGGGAAGGGAAGGAGAGAGGGAGAGAAACATCAATGTGCGGTTGCCTCTTGTATGTCCCCTGCCGGGAACTGGCCTGGCAACCCAGGCATGTGCCCTGACTGGGAATCGAACCGCGATCCTTTGGTTCGCAGGCCCGCGCTCAATCCACTGAGCTACACCAGCCAGGGCTCAATAAAAATTTTTAAGGGCCTTTGGGGACTGTTATAGATTTGAGAGACTTTAGAAAACCTGTCAACTGAACACTGTGTGGATCTTGTTTGAATCCTGATTCAAACAAATCAACAGTAAAAAAAAAAATCACTTTTGAGGAAGTTGGGGCAATTTGAAACTTGGTCTGGTTACTAGGTAATTAATGTTACTAATAATATTCTGGTTATACTTTACAAAAATCTAATCTGTTAGATAGTAAAGCATTTGTGGGTGAAATACTATGGTGTTTGGTATGTGGGATTTGCCACAAGATACACTAGCGGTCGAAAACGGAAAGAAAGAAATAAGACCAATATGCAAACTCTTATTAATTGTTGAAGCAGAGTGATGGATTTATGGGGTCCTTGTACTATTCTCTATTCTTTTGTGTATTTGAAGTTTTTGGTAATAAATGAAAAAATTAAAAAGTCCTTTCATTTTACTAGTAATGCATGGGTTTATTGTTTCAGGGATTGGTGACATTCAGGGATGTGGCCATAGAATTCTCTCAGGAAGAATGGAAATGTCTGGAACCTGCCCAGAGGGACTTGTACAGGGATGTGACTTTGGAGAACTTCAGTAACTTGGTCTCACTAGGTAAGGATATTGTATAGTACAGGGACAGACAGAAACAAGGCTCCCAGGGACAACAACAGTGGGAGGCTGTTACCAACTCTGGCCAGAAGGGGTAGACGGAGGAAAACACTGCCAATGGAAGATTGTGGAGAAGGGCCTGGCTGGTTGCAGCTGAAGCTACTTCCAGAACTCCTGAGTCAAAGGATGGAGGGAAGGGGATAAGAAATAGCCTGAACTCTGTTTTCTCCTGCCAAACCCAATGAAAAACCAAAGGACCAGTATACTACAGCCCTTTACAAAGAAGCTGTCCAGAGCACAGAACAGGGTTAGGAACAGCAAGGAATGGAAATGGAAGTGGGTAGTTCCATGGGCACCTCCACCTTCCCATCCTTTGGACAACCTTCACGCCTTCCTTTATGTAATCACCCCTCTTCCTTGATGACTAAGAGACTAGGTTTGGATTTTGGAACAGCATGATCATTCCCTATATCTCTTCCTATAAACAGGACTTTCCTTTTCTAAGCCTGATGTCATCTCTTTATTGGAGCAAGGGAAAGAACCCTGGATGATTGCAAATGATGTAACAGGACCATGGTGCCCAGGTGAGCAAGGGTTGATCCCGTGGGGGAGGTCATTGAGAGTAACAGCCCATTGGGTGAGTCAGCTGATAACAATAACTTGAGCTGTTGTCAGGAAACTCCTCTCAAAGCTGTAACAACTAAGAAAAATAAAAGCCCAGGACATGAAGAGCAAATACCTTGTCAGCCTCAGCTCCCAAGGGAACCTTGTCCTTACCCCCAATAATTCCTTTCTGTTCTTTCTTCTCTCATATTTTTATCCCATTTCAAAAAGAGATGTGCTCCCATCTTCCCCAGAGGCAGCCATTTTACCTGTACTTTGGATTCTTTTTTCTGCAAGTCTCTTCATCCATTTAAAAATACTTATTTTTTTTAAATAGCTTCTCACTTTACCTAATTCAGCAATTCATCTGTAAACTTTTACAGTTGTCACAATTTTTCCTCCTTTGTCCCCTTCCACCCAGCACCCTCCATTCCCTCAGGAAGTCCCCCTGCCATTGTTCATGTCCATGGGTCATGAAACTTTTAGAGGCGAAGATTTGTAGTAGCTGAGGACAGACTCTGGAGTCAGACTGCCTGAATTCAAATCCTGGCTCTGCCACTTCCTACATTTGTGAATTTAGGTAAATTATATACATTCTCTGTGCTTCAGTTTTCTTCTCTACAAATGGGATAAAAATAGTATCTTAAGTAGTTATTTTGGCTTTTGTATGCATTAATAATGTGAAAACTCCCAGAATAATGCCAGGCAATTGTGACCACTAAATAAATGTTAGTAAATATTATTGGCACCTGCTAGACAGTATTGGAACTTTTGAATACTTAATTATAGGCTACACCCTTTCCTGACTAATCTGCTGTTGTCATTTTTTTCTTTTTTTTCTTTTTTTCTTTGGTTGTCATTATTTTTTATCTGAGATCATATTTTTCTCTTATCTGAAGAACACCCTTAAAATTTTCTTTTGTAAAAGTCTGCTGACAAATTCTCTGTTTTTGACTACATGAAAATGACTTCGTTCTACATTATTCATTGTTATAGGATACTTTCACTGAGTATGGAGTTCTGCTTTGGCAGGAATTTTCTTTCATTTCAAAGAAGAAATCATTCCACTTCCTTTTCTCTTCCAATGTTGTCAACAAGTCATATTGTTCCAATTTTGGAATATGTGTCACGTATATTTAAAACTAGTGTTCTTTGGATAGAACCTCTTTGTCTTACTATAAAACTTTTGATTATATTATTCAAAATCTGCATGTTCTTTAACTTTCTCTGTACTTGTGCTATCAAATTCTGAGAGCTGTATTATTTATTGTGCTACTATAATTAAATTTTTGTAAAAATGAAATATAGTGCTGGCTGGTGTGGCTCAGTGGATTGAGTGCAGGCTGTGAACCTTTAAAGATTTAATTTACTCATTTTTAGAGAGAGGGGAAGGGGAGGAGAAAGAGAGGGAGAAACATTGATGTGTGGTTGCCTCTCACATTCCCCCTGCTGGGGACCTGACCTGCAACCGAGGCATGTGCCCTAACTGGGAATTGAAACAGTGACCCTTTGGTCCCCAGCCTGCGCTCAATTTTCTGAGGTACACCAGTCAGGAAAATAAAATCTTTTTAAAAAATGCAATATAAATCCTTATGCATTTGGTACTTTGATCATCCTTTATTGTCCTATTTAGTGCTTTTAACCTTGAGTTTTATATTCCTTTTTTTTTGATTTTTTATATTTTATTGATTATGCTATTACAGTTGTCCCATTTCTCCCCCATCATTCCCCTCCACCCAGCAAGCCCCCTCCCACCCACATTCTCCCCCTTTAGTTCATGTCCATGGGTCATAAGTTCTTTAGCTTCTACATTTCCCACACGATTCTTGTTCTCCCCGTCTACTTTCTACCTACCATCTATGCTACTTATTCTCTGTACCTTCCCCCCCTCCTCCCACTCCCCTGTTGCTAACCCTCCATATGATCTCCATTTCTGTGTTTCTCTTCCTGTTCTATTGTTTGCTTAGTTTGCTTTTGTTTTACATGTAGTTGTTAATATCTGTGAGTTTGCTGTCTTTTTACTGTCATATTCTTTATCTTCTTTTTCTTAGATAAGTCCCTTTAACATTTCGTATAATAAGGGCTTGGTGATGATGAACTCCTTTAACTTGACCTTATCTGAAAAGCACTTTATCTGCCCTTCCATTCTAAATGACAGCTTTGCTGGATAGAGCAATCTTGGATGGAGGTCCTTTGCCTTTCATGACTTGGAATACTTTCCAGCCCCTTCTTGCCTGTAAGGTCTCTTTTGAGAAATCAGCTGACAGTCTGATGGGAACTCCTTTGTAGGTGACTGTCCCCTTATCCCTTGCTGCTTTTAGAATTCTCTCCTTCATTTGAATCTTGGCTAATGTAATTATGATGTGCCTTGGTGTGTTCCTCCTTGGGTCCAACTTCTTTGGGACTCTCTGAGCTTCCTGGACTTCCTGGAAGTCTATTTCCTTTGCCAGATTGGGGAAGTTCTCCTTTATTATTTGTTCCAATAAGTTTTCCACTTTTGCTCTTCCTCTTCCTCTTCTGGGACCCCTATAGTTTGGATGTTGAGATGTTTAAAGATATCCTGGAGGTTCCTAAGCCTCTCCTCATTTTTTTGAATTCTTGTTTCTTCATTCTTTTCTGATTGGATATTCGTTTCTTCTTTCTGGTCCTCTCCATTGACTTGAGCCCCAGTTTTCCTCCCATCTCTATTGGTTCCCTGTGCATTTTCCTTCATTTCACTTATTGTAGCCTTCATTTCTTCATCTAATTTGCAACCAAAATCAACCAATTCTGTGAGCATCCTGGTCACCAGTGCTTTGATCTGTGCATCTGACAGTTTGGTTCTCTCTTGGTCGCTTAGATGAGTTGGCTCTGGGGCGTTGATCTGTTCTCCTGTTTGAGCCATTTTTGGGGTTTTGGGGGGGTTTTTTGTTTTGTTTTGTTTTGTTTTTGGTCTGGTCTCGCCTGTTATGTAGTGAGGGTTGGAGCCTTAGGTGTTCCCCAGGGCGGGGCAGCCCAGTGGCTGGGTTGTGACGCTGTACGTGGGGGTGAGGTCTCAGTGTTTTTAGGTTTTATTTCTAGGTGCTGGGGCCCTGGGTTGCGAGTTCTGTCTCATTTCTCCTTTTCACCTGGATTATCTGCATGCAAATGTGGGGCACCTGGTCAGCCAGCCACCTTGCTCCTGGGGCCTGCTAGCCACTGTCTGCAGGCCCAGTCTGCCAGCAGCTGCCTGTGCACCGGGGTCTGCCAACCTCTGCTTCCTCATGCCACAACTCCGCCCCCATTACTGGTCTGGATGAATGGTTGTCGGACCTCTGTGCAGTTCAAATTTCTCTCACTTTTGGTTGTTTTCTTGTTTCTAAATCCTTGTTGTCCTTAATTTTGGTTGTGTGAGGAGGCACAGTATGTCCACCTACGCCTCCATCTTGGCCGGAAGTTGAGTTTTATATTTCTGATATTAATAACAAATGCCCTCTTTTTGTTGACTAAAATGATGAAATATCTTTGCTTATCTTTTTAAAAAAATTATTGCCACTTTAATTTGTGTGCCCATGGTAATTAGGTTTCTGTTAGATTTTTCTTTTTGAATCAGTCTGACATTTCTTGAATTCAGTTCATTCTCATTTAGTCTAATGTCCTTATTCCTGCCATTTTATTTTATATTTTCTGTTCCTCATTCTTATTTCCAACTATTCCTATTTTGTTCACATTTTATTACCACTGTTCTACTTTCAGGTGATTTTGAAGTTGTATTTCCTGTTGCTTTGTAATAGTCTTAAAAATATGTTTAAACCTATATATTTATATAATCTACTCAAGATTGAAATAGAATTTTTTTCTTCATAATAATGTTATTCTGAACTTTATTATTTTGAAATAATTTTAGGCTTGCAAAATTATTACAGAGAATTCCCATATACACTTCACTCAGCTTCCAATAATGTTAACATTTTATTTGACCACAGCACTGTTGTCAACAATGGAAATTAACATTGATATAATTCTATTAACTACATATCTTACTATAATTTTATCAAGTTTTTTCATAATGTCCTAATTCTGTCTCAGGATCCAGTCCCAGATCTCACATTTCATTTAGTTATTGTGTCTTTTTAGCATCCTCAAATCAGCGCCAGTTCTTCAGTCTTTCATAACCTTGATACTTTTGATGAGTACTATTTTTGAGAGTTTTTCTTATAATTAGATTAAGATTATTCACCTTTGGCAAAATTTCACAGAAGCAGTATGTATATCTCTGTGATATAATGCAACTTCTGTGCACCATATGAGGGTTTACTTGATGTTAATATGGCTTATTACCAGTGTTGTTCATCATGATTGCTTGGTTTAAGTAGTATCTCTTATGTTTTTCCCCTGTAAAGTTCTATTTTTTCATCTATAATTAGTAATTATCTCTTAGGGAGAAATTTGGGGACTACACATTTTTGTCTACTGAATTTTAGCATCCATCAATGTATCTTGTCTATAGTTACAGACAACACTAATAATTATTACAATAGTGTTGCCCAGTGCTGATTTTCTGTCCCTTATTCTTTCTATATTTATTAATTGGCATTCTTCCGTAAGGAACAACTGTCAGTCCTCCCTCTTCCATTTATTTATTTATTCAATGATTTGGTTCTATGAGCATGAGATTATGGATGTTTATTGTAGTCTATGGGTTATGGCCACTACTATCGTTGTCTACTTCATTGAACTGTTATTTTAAGTTCTTCAAGCTTTGACCATTGGGAACTACTTCAGGTTGGCTCCTGGGCCCTCTCAGCATACGTTTATTCTTTAGTACTTCCTATTTTCTGGCACCACAACATATTTTATTTTAATTATTTTATTGTTGTTTAATTACAGTTGTTTTCATCTCCCCCCACCACTTCCCCCTACCCCAGCCAAACCCACCTCCCTCCCTTGCTTCCACCCTCCCCATTGGTTTTGTCCATGTGTCCTTTATAGTAGTTCCTAAAAACCCTCCCCCCATTATCCCCTCCCACCTCCCCTCTGGTTACTGTCAGATTATTCTTAATTGCAATGTCTCCAGTAATATTTTGCTTGCTTTTTTTCTTTTGTTGATTAGGTTCTTAATTTTAATGTCTCTGGCTACATTTTGCTTGCTTTTTTTTGTTGTTGTTGTTGATTGTGTTCCAGTTAAAGGTGAGATCATATGGTATTTGTCCCTCACCACCTGGCTTATTTCACTTAGCATAGTACTCTCCAGTTCCATCTATGCTGTTGCAAAGAGTAGGAGCACCTTCTTTCTCTCTGCTGCATAGTATTCCATTGTGTAAATGTACCATAGTTTTTTGATCCATTCGTTTACTGATGGGCACTTAAGTTGCTTCTAGCAGTTGGCTATTGTAAATTGTGCTGCTATGAACATTGGGGTGCATAAGTTCTTTTGGATTGGTGTTTCAGGATTCTTAGAGTATAATCCCAGCAGTGGAATTGCCAGGTCAAAAAGCAGTTTCATTTTTAGTTTTCTGAGAAAATTTCATACTGTTTTCCACAGTGGCTGCACCAGTCTGTAGTCCCACTAACAGTGCACTAGGGTTCTCTTTTCTCCACAACCTCTCCAACACTTGCTTATTGATTGGTTTATGATGGTCATTCTGACGGGTATGAAGTGGTATCTCATTGTGGTTTTAATTTGCATCTCTCTGATGGCTACTGATGCTGAGCATCCTTTCATGTGTCTCTGGACCCTCTATATGTCCTCCTTGGAGAAGTGTGTATTCAAGTCTTTTGCCCATTTTATAATTGGATTTTTTGTCTTCCTGGAGTGGAGTCATGTGAGTTCTTTATATATTTTGGAGATCAAACCCTTGTCTGAGGTATCCTTAGCAAATACGTTTTCCCATATAGTTGGTTCTCTTCATTTTAATGCTGTTTTCTTTAGCCATGCAGAAGCTTTTTAATTTGATGAGGTCCCATTTCTTTATTCTTTCTTTTATGTCCCCTGCTTTAGGGGACATATCAGTGAAGATGTTGCTTCATGAAATGTCTCAGATTTTCCTGCCAATGTTTTCTTCTGGGACTTTTTTTGGAGTCACAGCTGACATTTAAGTCTTTTATCCACCTTGAATTCATTTTTGTGTATGATGTAAGTTGGTGATCAAGTTTCATTTTTTTGCATGTAGGTGTCCAGATCTCCCAACGTCATTTGTTGAAGAGGCTATTTTAACTCCATTTTCTGCTTCTGCCCCCTTTGTCAAATACTAATTGACCAAAGAGACTCATGTTTATTTCTGGGCTCTCTGTTCTGTTCCATTGGTCCATGTGTCTGTTCTTATGCCAATACCAGGCTGTTTTGATTACAGTGGCCTTGTAATACAGTTGGATATCAGGTATTGTGATCCTTCCTACTTTGTTCTTTCTCAAAATTGCTGCAGCTATTTGGGATCATTTATGGTTCCATATAAGTTTCTGAAATGTTTGTTCTGTATCTGTGAAATATGTCATATGGTACTTTAATAGGGATGCATTGAATCTGTAAATTGCTTTGGGT
Organism: Glossophaga mutica; assembly: GCA_039655065.1. Classification (NCBI taxonomy): domain Eukaryota; kingdom Metazoa; phylum Chordata; class Mammalia; order Chiroptera; family Phyllostomidae; genus Glossophaga; species Glossophaga mutica. The sequence goes on from CM077315.1 coordinate 33,153,590, forward strand.
AGTATGGATGTTTTGATGATGTTAATTCTTCCAATCCATGAACAAGATACATACTTTCATTTGTTTTTGTCTTCCTTAATTTCTTTCTTCATTGGTGTGTAGTTTTCTGAATACAGGTCTTTTACCTCCTTGGTTAGATTTATTCCTAGGTACTTTATTTTTCTTGTTGCTATATCAAATGGAATTTTTTTTCCCCAATTTCTATTTCTGATATTTCATTTTTGGTGTACAAAAATGCCTTTGATTTCTGAATATTGACTTTGTATCCTGCTCTTTTGCCAAATTCACTTAATTAAGTCAAGTAGTTTTTTGGTGGAGTCTATAGGATTTTCTATGTACACTATCATGTCATCTGCAAAGAGTGACAGTTTTGCTTCCTCCTTTCCAATTTGGATGCCCTTTATTTCTTTTTCTTGTCTGATTGCCTTGGCTGGGACTTCCAATACTATGTTGAACAGGAGTGGTGAAAGTGGACGTTCTTGTCTTGTTCCTGACCTTAGTGGGAAAGCTCTAAGTTTTCGCCCATGAGTATAATGTTGGCTGTAGGTCTCTCATATATGGCCTTTATTATGTTCAGGAATGCTCCCTCTATTCCCACTTTGGTAAGTGTTTTTATCATAAATGGGTGCTGTACCTTATCAAATGCTTTTTCCACATCTGTTGATATGATCATGTGATTTTTGTGTTTCATTTTGTTTGTGTGATGTTATGTTTATTGATTTGCAAATATTGCATATTTTAGACTTATCTTGTATTTTTTCTACCCCATCCCTGAAATCAGTCATTCTTTAAAGTAGCCTTGGTTTCTTTTATTGGAGAATGGTAGGAAATAGTATCTTTGATTTTTTTTTTCCTTGAGCAAAGTAGGACCTCTATCATCTTTTACTTCCCTATGCTCTAGACCGGGGTTTGGGAAAGTACAATTTGTGGGTCAGATTCAGCCATGGCCAGTTTTTTGTACCACTCACAAACTAAGAACAGTTTTTACATTTTGAAAAGATTTTAATGTATATATGGCGGGAACCCCAAAAAACTGCAATGTGTTTATAAAAATTATGTATTTATTCTCGCATGTTTGAACTTGAGTCACCTTCAGAGTACCCTCCATTTGATGCAGTACACCTATTGAGATGTTTTTTCCACTGCTCAAAACAATTTTTGAACTCATTGATTTTGATGCCTTAGTGCTTCTGCTGTTTTTTTGTTTCACCTCTTCCACATAGGCAAAAGTCCTTTGAGGACTCTTTTCATCCAGGGAAACAAAAAAAAAGTCACTTGGGGCAACACCAGGTGAATAGGGAGGATGGGGCACAATGGTCATGCCATTTTTAGACAAAAGAGCAGTGTGGGCAGGTGCACTCCTAAGTCACCCATCATGAAACGGGCACATGTTGAAAGAGTCTTCCAAAAAATATCACTGAATCCAAATGCAGCCTCTCTCAATAACACCAGCTGATAGAGTTGGATTCTTACAACACTCACCTAGTGGGGGAAGTCCATACTGCAAAGGACCTGCCCTCCAGGAGATAATTCTGGGTTTTTGGGTCTTCCCCTTTATATGACAGAGACCTTATGTTGCCCACAAAGCCTAAAACACTTACTGTCTTGTCTTTTACAGAAAAAAGTGTTTTTACCCCTGCATAAAAGTTTTTTGACCCCTGCACAGATTCACTTCCATTTTCACCTCACTCTAATTTGTTTTAGGGATCTGGAATTTTGGTTTCATACTATTAGTGTTCTTACAACATTTAATAAATCTATAGTATGCATTATTCTTCACTAACTAATTATGATATAAATCAGTCATCTGCACACTATGCCCCGAGGGCCAAATCTAGCCTGCCACCTGTTTTTATGTGTCCTGTAAACCTATTGAATTCTGTAAATATTTTCTAAGGGATGAACATACAAAATTAAAATCATATGTTCATGGGCTGTTATAAGTGTTTGGCAATACTACCTATATGAAACATTTTCAACATGAAATATGTAAAATCTCAGTATGGATCAGCACTAAGAGATGAACACTTTCCATTGATTCTGATGCTGGAGAATACTAACCTCAAACTTCAGTTAAATGAAATGTTATCTCCCTCAGAAAAAAATTCTATTCTTCTTATTCATATACCCGTATTACAAAATCAAAAATTATTTAAGTATAATATCAATTATTATTATAGTTTGAATTTCATCTATAAAAGCTTTGTGGTAATTATTTTCCTCTCATTATATAAGAGCCTGCATAATATCCTCATTTTTGCCTCTTAGACCACAAAGCTTAAAATATTTACCATCTGGTTGTTGTTTTTTTTTTCCCATCTGGTCTTTTAAAGAAAATGTTTGCCAACCCCTGATTTGTAGATACAGTTGAAAGTTCACGTTTGAAAAGTATATAGAATCAAAATTATACTTGCCATGCACCTAAGTCAGCCTTAAATCACCAAGACATCTGCACTTCAAAGCTCAAAAACAACCAACTTTCTGGCTTCTCTTTGTACTTTAGCTCTACCCTACATTTTCTTGGGAGGGTACACTCTAAGGATAAGATTGAACAGGTGTGACGCGTTGATGAATTACTCACTTGTTTCTTTCTCTATTACTTTCCTGTGGCTCCTATAACAAATTGCTGCAAACTTGGTGGCTTAAAACACAAATGTATTATTTTAAAAGATTTTTTTTTAATTTTTACTGGTTAGAAAGACACTGAAATAGAGAACAGGCTGACAGTGGGAACAGGCTCCCAGAGGGGAGAGGGGAGGGAATTTCAGGGGAAAAGGGGAAGGGTTTACAGGGACAAGTATAAAGGACACATGGACAAAAACTAGGGGGTGGTGGAAATGGGAGGGAGGTGGGGAGGACTTGGGGGGTGGGCTGGGATGGGATGGGAGTAAAAGACAGAAAACTGTACTTGAACAACAATTAAAATAAAATAATAAAATTTTTATTGGTTAGAGAAAGAAACATCAATTTTTATTGTTCCACTTATTTATGCATTTGTTGGTGTATTCCAACATGTGCCCACAACCTTGGGGCATCAGGATGATGCCCTACCTGGCCAGGGCCAAGTTTATTATTTTATAGTTCTGGAGATTACAAGTCCAAAATGCATTTCACCGGCCTAAAATCAGGGTATCTGCACAGCTGCACTCCTTTCTGGAGTCTCTAGAGGAGAATCATTTCTTTTGCCCTTTCCAGCTTCTAGAGGTTGCCTGCATTCCCTGAGTTGTAGCCTCCTTCCATCTTAAAAGCTGGCAGCTTAGCATCTTCAGATTTCTCTCTGTCTCTGACTTTAGTCTCCTGCCTCTCCCTCTCACTTATAAGGACCCTATGGGTTACACTGGGCCCACCCAGAGAACCCAGGATCTCCTCATCTCATGGTCACCTGAGCAGCAACCATCATTTCATCTCTAACCTTAATTCCCCTTTGATCTGTAACATGACATATTCACAGGTTCCAGGGATTAATACCTGGAGATCTTTAGGGGGTCAATATTCTGCCTACCATACTGTATGTGTTTTTTGAACACATATCATTCAGTATGCATAAATTCAGTATACATGGTATGACTCCACTGAAATTTTATGTTTTATTGCTAGTAATGCCATTGCTGTTTATTCCATAATAAGTATTGTCTTTCACAGAATATTTGGTTGGTATATTTTCTAAGTCCTTGTAGTTCTGGAATAAAAAAGCTTTTTAAAATTATGATAAACATTACACAAAACTCAGCAGTTTGACCATTTTTCACTGTACAATTCACCGGCATTAATTACATTCACAGTGTTGTGCAACCATCTCCACTATCCATTCACAGAACTTTTTTTTTTTAAGATTTTATTTATTTATTCTTGAGAGAGGGAGAGGAAGGGAAAACGAAAGGGAGAGAAACACTGATATGGTAGAGAAACATCTATCAGTTGCCTCTGGCACATGTCCCAGCTGGAGACTAGACCCAAAACCCTGGCATGTGCCCTGACCGAGAATCAAACCAGCGACCTTCAACTTTACAGCATGATGCCTAGCCAACTGAGCCACGTTGGATAGGGCTCCAGGACTTGATCATCACCCCAAAGAGAAACTCTACCCATTAACCAATAACTCTGCATTTTCCCCTCCTCCTAGCCCCTGAGAACCTCTGTTCTACTTTCTGTCTCTATGAATTTGCCATGCTAGCTACCTCATATAAGTGGAATCATACAATATGTAGCCTTTTGCATCTGGACCGTTTCACTTAGTGTAATGTTTCCAATGTTTATTCATGTTATAGTATTTGTCACCATTTCATTCCTTTTTAAAGCTGAATAATATTCCATTGTATGATATATAACATTTTGTTTATCCATTCATCTATTGATGCAATACTTGCATTCTTCCTACCGTTTGGCTGTTGTGAATAATGCTGCTGTGAATATTGGTGTACTGTATCTGAGTCCCTGTTTTCACTTCTTTTATGCGTATACCTAGGATCAGAAGGTAACTGTATGTTTAGCTTTTTAAGGATATTTCTCAATTTTTAAGAGCTTTTTAAAATTTTTTTAATATGTTTTTCTTTTTAGAGAGAGGGGCAAGGAGGGAGAAAGAGGGACAGAAGCATTGATGTTTGGGAGGAACATTGGTTGTCTCTTGCATACACTCCAACTGGGCATGGGGTCCGGAACACAGGCATGTGCCCTGACCAGAGATCAAACCGGTGACTCTTCTTTTGCAGGATAATGCTCAACCAGCTGAGCCATGCCAGTCACAGCAAGAGCTTTTTATGACTTAATAAAGATCATCCCATTATGTGTAATATAGGTTTCAGATATTTTCTCTGTCATTTTGTCTTTACTTTTCATGTTTTTTGTTTGTGTGCAGGCTTTTTTGTTTTGCTTTTCATCATTACATAGTGGAATATATGAGTCTTTTCTACCTTTTGGATTTTGAGTCATTGTTATATTGTTATCTATCGTTAACCTAAAAATAAAAACACTTTTCAAAATGAGAGGCAATAGACACTGGGAATTGTTAATTCAGGCAGAAGCCCAAATAATGTCCCAATCAGGAGACAAAGGCAATAGATATTTATGAGAATGGAAAGGGGAACAATTACATCAATATAAGGAAGGCATTTCTGTTGTTGCAGATAACATGACCTGGAGATACTAGTTCTAAACAATGTTTTAATTTTCAGCCCAGTAGTCAATAGCTACTTTCTTGTTATTTTTGCAAGGCACAAGGTTGTGTAAGCCCAGTCCAGAGATTATTTTGTCCTGTTTTAACATTCCAGAAATTTGAGGTGTAAAATTTACATGCCAGTTTCTCTGGCATGGCAGCTCTGGCTCCCTTTTAAAATGGCTTTGTTTATATTATTATTTACATTTTTTCCCCTTTGATCAAGATTTTTCCTTGAAAGCATCACTGATCAATCATCAGAAAACAGCACTGATCAGTTATTAAAACCATAGTTTGTCCTCCATTGTCAAGTGGCTCATCATTCCATTATCTGTCTCTCATTGCCAGTAAGGCTTATTCTTGGTATGTCATGCCCCATATAGAAGGAAAAGTACTTTGGTTTTTTTCCCTTAGGAGCCTTCATTTGAGCAACAAGAGCACCAGAACAGAGGAAGGCTTCACCATCATGGCATTTTAAAGGCAAATATCTATAGTTTTTTAGGGTTTATTTTTAATACGAAATCTCATAGGCCTTAGTGATCATCTCAGAATGTTGAGCAACTATTATCAGAGTGGGTCTTTAAAACATGGAGCTGTGCAAACCAAACAAAAATTTATAACAGCAAAAAATTTTATAATGTTAAGTCCAATTTGAAGAATGGGTCTGAACCAGAAGGTAGGTAGTTGAACAAATTAAAGAAACATGAGGTGTTAGTGAGCATTGTATTTAATCATTTGGCTTGTGTTCAGATTTTATCCAGTTTTCTCTGTTTTACCAGAGATGTTTTATTTAAGTACAATAAGAAGTATTACTAATAGAACAAACCCCACCTTACTTTGCTGGAATATGGTCCAGAGCAATTCTGTTGTCTAATACAATTCTTGCAAGGAAATATAAAGATTTTTTGTTGTTGTTGGCTATTAATGTGGTAGTTATAATATCTGCCCAAGGCAAAAATATTCTTTTAAATCTGGTACCTTCATTGTGGTTCACATCACCAGGCATAAAACATCCTTAACTATGGATATAACTAGTTGTACATTTTGACCTGTGAAGTAGGTTTAAAGATGATGTCCAATGTTATCTTTTTCAGACAGGAATTAAGAGGAAAAAGGAAACAATAACTATAGTGAGTGTTTGGCCTTTCATGTATTTTGTGCACTGAAGTGAGGGGAAAAGGGGAAAAGGCAAAAAGGAAGGTGCAGATTATAGAGGCCTCATCCAGAATCTTGGGTTAGTCGTTCCTAACAGATGTTGCTTATTTGTTAGTAGTTTAAATAAAAAAATTTAAATCCTCTGTTGGTTGAGCAGTTTACTTATGTGGAAGAGCTTTCTTTTAAATTGGGAAACATGAATCCCAGAGTCAGCATCTTTGAATCTGGTCATATATCAATCAGTTAAGAGGACCTGAGGGACTTCTGGCCAAGATGGAGGCGTAGGCGGACACACTGTGCCTCCTCTCACAACCAAAATTAAGGACAACAAATATTTAGAAACAAGAAAACAACCAGAACTTACAGAAAACTGAACTGTACGGAAGTCCAACCACCATTCATCCAGACCGGTAAGAGGGGCGGAGTTGCGACAGGAAAAAGTGGAGGTACGGACCCGGGAACACAAGCAGCAGCGGCTGGCAGTTTCCAGGTGCACAGGCGGTGGCTGGCGGTCCCCGGGCCCACAGGCAGCAGCTGGCAGACCCCGGGCACAGGGGGGCAACTGTGCAGAACCAGAGAGGCCGCACAAGGCAGCTGGCTGACCGGGTGGTCCCACATTCACGCGCGCAGACGGTCCAGGCAGAGGGGAAGTGGTGGAAGGGACTGAATTCAGGAGAGAGCGGACGCCATTGTTCCCTCCCATACCCCGCCCCCACATACAGCGTCACAACCCAGTGACTGGGCTGCCCCACACTGGGGAGCGCCTGAGGCTCCACTCCTCACTAGTAACAGCACTCGCGTGTGTGCAGATAATCCGGGCGAAGGGGAAGGGGCGGAAGGGATCGGAGTCCAGGAGAGAGCAGAGCAGGCACCATTCTTCCCTCTTGGACCCCGCCCCCACCTATAGCGTCACAACCCAGCGACTGGGCTGCCCCGCCCTGAGGAACACCTAAGGCTCCACCCCTCACTACGTAATAGCTGTGACCAGACTGAAACTAAAACAAAAAAAAACACCAAAAATGGCTCAAACGGGAGAACAAACAAAAGCCCCAGAGCCAATTCCTCTAAGCAATGAAGAGATAGCCAACCTATCAGATGCACAGTTGAAAGCACTGGTTATCAAAATGCTCACAGAATTGGTTGATTTTGCTCACAAATTAGATGAAAACATGCAGGCTACAATACGTGAAATGAAGGAAGACTCATGGGGAACTGATAGAGATGGAAGGAAAACTAGGACTCAGGTCAATGGAGCGGACCAGAAGGAAGAAACTAACAACCAAACAGAAAACGAGGAAGAAACAAGAATTTAAAAACATGAGGAGAGGCATAGGAACCTCCGGGACATCGTTAAACATCCCAACATCTGAATTATAGGGGTCCCAGAAGGGGAAGAAGAAGAACAACAAGTGGAAAACTTATTGGAACAAATAATAAAGGAGAACTTCCCCAATCTGGCAAAGAAAATAGACTACCAGGATGTCCAGGAAGCTCACAGAGTGCCAAAGAAGTTGGACCCAAGGAGGAACACACCAAGGCACATTGTAATTCCATTAGCCAAGATTAAACTGAAGCATAGAATCCTAGAAGCAGCAAGGAATAAGGGGACAGTCACCTACAAAGGAGTTCCCATCAGACTGTCAGCTGATTTCTCAAAAGAGACCTTCCAGGCAAGAAGGGGCTGGAAAGAAATATTTGAAATCTTGAAAAGCAGGGACCTCCATCCAAGATTGCTCTATCCAGCAAAGCTGTCATTTTAAATGGAAGGGCAGATAAAGTGCTTCTCAGATAAGGTCAAGTTCAAGGAGTTCATCATCACCAAGCCCTTATTATATGCAATGTTAAAGGGACTTATCTAAGAAAAAGATAAAAAATATGAACAGTAAAATGACAGCAAACTCACAGCTATTAACAACCACACCTAAAACAAAAGCAAACTAAGCAAACAGCTAGAACAGGAACAGAACCACAGAAATGGAGATCACATGGAGGGTTAGCAACAGGGGAGTGAGAGGAGGAGAGAGGTGGGAAGGTACAGAGAATAAGTAGCATACATGGTAGGTCGAAAATAGAAAGGAGGAGGTTAAGAATAGTATAAGAAAGGCAGAAATAGTATAAGAAAGAACTTATATATTTTGTTGATTATGCTATTACAGTTGTCCCATTTCTCCCCCATCATTCCCTTCCACCCTGCACACCCCCTCTCACCCACATTCTCCCCATTTAGTTCATGTCCATGGGTCATACATATAAGTTCTTTGGCTTCTGCCTTTCTTATACTATTCTTAACCTCCTCCTTTTATTTTCTACCTACATCTATGCTACTTCTTCTATGTACCTTCCCCCCCCCTCCTCCCACTCCCCTGTTGCTAACCCTCCATGTGATCTCCATTTCTGTGGTTCTGTTCCTATTCTAGCTGTTTGCTTAGTCTGCTTTTGTTTTTGTTTTAGGTGTGGTTTGTTAATTGTGAGTTTGCTGTCATTTTACTGTTCATATTTTTTATCTTCTTTTTCTTAGATAAGTCCCTTTAATATTGCATAGAATAAGGGCTTGGTGATGATGAACTCCTCGAACTTGACCTTACCTGAGAAGCACTTTATCTGCCCTTCCATTCTAAATGAAAGCTTTGCTGGATACAGCAATCTTGGCTGTAGGTCATTGCCTTTCATGACCTGGAATACTTCTTTCCAGTCCATTCTTGACTGTAAGGTCTCTTTTGAGAAATCAGCTGACAGTCTGATGGGAACTCCTTTGTAGGTAACTGTCTCCTTTTCTCTTGCTACTTCTAGGATTCTCTCCTTATTTTTAACCTTGGGTAATGTAATTATGATGTGCCTTGGTGTGTTTCTCCTTGGGTCCAACTTCTTTGGGATTCTCTGAGCTTGCTGGACTTCCTGGAAGTCTATTTCCTTTGCCAGATTGGGGAAGTTCTCCTTTATTATTTGTTCCAATAAGTTTTCCACTTGTTGCTCTTCGTCTTCCCCTTCTGGTCCCCCTATAATTCAGATGCTGGGACGTTTAAAGATGTCCTGGAGGTTCCTAAGCCTCTCCTCATTTTTTAGAATTCTTGTTTCTTCCTCGTTTTCTGTTTGGTTGTTTGTTTCTTCCTTCTGGTCCACTCCATTGATTTGAGTCCCAGTTTTCCTCCCATCTCTATTGGTTCCCTGTGCGTTTTCCTTCATTTCACTTATTGTAGCCTTCATTTTTTCATCTACTTTATGAGCAAAATCAGCCAATTCTGTGATCATCCTGATTACCAGGGGTTTGAACTGTGCATCTGATAGGTTGGCTGTCTCTTGGTCGCTCAGAGGAATTGGCTCTGGGGCTTTCATTTGTTCTCCCGTTTGAGCCATTTTTGGTTTGTTTTGGGTTTTTTTGGGGTCTGGTCTCAGCTGTTATGTAGTGAGGGGTGGAGCCTTAGGTGTTCCCTGTGCGGGGCAGCCCAGTCTCTGGGTAGTGACTGTATGTGAGGGCTGAGTCCGACAGGGAACAATGGCATTTGCTCCGCTCTCTCTCAGATTCCAGTCCCTTCCACCGCTTCCCCTTCGCCTGGATTATCTGTGCGGGAATGTGGGACCACCTGGTCAGCCAGCCGCCTTTCGCAGCCTCACTGGGTCTGCACCATTGCCACCCCATGCCTGGGATCCGCTAGCCGCTGCCTCCATGCCTGGGATCTGCCAGCTACTGCCGCCTGTGTGCCAGGTCCACACCTCCACTTTTTCTGCGGGGACTCCACCCCTCTTACCGGTCTGGATGAATGGTTGTTGGAGTTCCGTACAGTTCAGTTTTGTATCAGTTCTGGTTGTTTTCTTTTTTCTAAATCTTTGTTGTCCTGAATTTTGGTTGTAAGAGGAGGCACAGTGTGTCCACCTACGCCTCCATCTTGGCCGGAAGTCCCATTTTACTTTTAAGTTAACACCACTATGTTTCCTTCTAGTATTTATATGGTTTCTATTTTCTCTTAAGAGTAAAACTCAATTTGAAGTTGTTTGGGGTGTTTGACGGCATAATCCACTTTTATCTTTTATCTTACCCTAATGTTATTTATTGCAAAAATTATTCTTATCCCCTCTGAGATACCACCTTTATAATAAATTTAATTGTCATATAAACTTCACTGTACTTCTCGCTTTTCTGTTTGTATTCCATTGGTTTATCTCTAGAAGCCAGTATTTATTCATCAAACAACCCATTATTGAAAGCCAATTATATGCTAAATTTCTGTGACAATGACTAAAGAAAAAGGCATTGTTTCTTTGTTTCAGGAGACTTAGGATCAAGAAAGCAAAGAGGTGAACAGATAATAAGTAAATAAAAATGTAATTACAACTGATAAGTTACAAGATGTGAGAGAGAATCAAAGTGTATTCCTAGGGTTATCAAGTTGAGAGCTTTTTTGAAAGTGCATGTTTTAATCTGAGGCCAGAGGATGAGAAAAGCAGCCATACAAAGAGTCCAGGACAGGATTCCTGATAAATGCAAGAACATAATGGAAAGAACCTGAGGTCTAAGATTGGAAAGGCCTAGGGTTAGTCTAGATGCTTGAAGGAAGCCTGTGGTTTTGGTACATAGAAGCAGGGGAAGGGGGAGTGTTCAATATGAAGATGCACTGTCCTTGGTTGAGACAGAGTGACAGCAACGAAAATCAGTGACCTGCTTTGCAAGAGCCCATGTACACGTGTTTAGAATTAGTGCAGTGGGAAAGCTGTGAAAAGTTTAAGCAGAGATTTTCATTTTAAGTGGCATCAGCAGTGTGTTAGAAAGAATTAAAAATGTAAATGCCTTATTTATATGAAATTCCCAAAAAGGACAAATTCATAAAGACAGAATTAGTGGTTCCTTACCATTAGTGATTTTCAGGAGCCAGAAGAATGGGGAGTGACTGCTCAATGAACACAGGATTTCTATCTGGGGTGAAGAGAATTTTCTACAACTAGATAGTGGAGATGGTTGCATGATGACATTAGGAATGTATTGCAAACCACTGAATTGTTTTAAATGGTTAAATGAAATTTTTTATGTTAATGAATTTTACATATAACTTTTAAAATACAGATAGAGATATACATGTATACATACACGGGCACATGCACATACATGTCTTGGCCTTACTCCTGGAGATTTTTATTCAGTCTAGGGTGGTTCTTGGACATAGGTATTGTCAACAGGCTTCCAGGATAATTCTGATTCGTATCAAAATTGAGAACCCCTGGCTTAATGTGTTTTCATGCCCCTCGGTACCATATAAGCTCTCATATTTGTGCTTTCATGTGTTTTTTAGAAACTGCACAGTAATATCTGAGACTTATATTTTCACCAGACCAGTTCCATTCCAGGGGCTGGTAAGGTTTGGGACCTCCAGGCTCTTGACTCACACAGGAAAGAATTCAGGAACAAGTTTGAGTCAGAGTGAGTGAGAGCAAGAGCAAATTTTATTCACATAGAGACAAATAGGATTCCTGGAGTCAGGATCAGGGGTTGAGCATCCTCTTACTTCCCTGGCTGCAAGTCTCACAGGGCATTGCTGTGAAAAAGTGAAAGTATATGTGCATGTGGACACGGGTGAACTCCTAAATGAGTTGCATGCTAGGTCAGTCAGTCCTTGGGATTTTGTATGTTTCCAAGGGTGGATTGTTTCTGAACTTTGTGGCACCAAATTCTGACTCCACCTTCTGGTTGGGAGGGACCTTGTCCCTAATGTGGTTCTTCTGAAAGGGTCATGGCATTCATTCCTTTAGCCCCCCTTCTACTTGTGGTGTCAGTTTTCATTATGGGTCTTTCTCGGATCAGTTTTTCCTTCATCTTGGATTGATCTGGCTTTAGCCAGTTTTTGTTGTTGTTGACTTCTGCAACCACCACAGCAGGAGTTGCCTGCCATAAACTATTTCTCTATGATCATGGATGGAGCCTGTGGCTCTGGTGAAAGGACCTAGCACTGTGGGCCTGTGATATCCACTCCTACTTCCTCATTTCACTGAAGGAGTTTTCCCTAACTGCTTTCTATCATGCCTCAGTATAAGCCATTCACCTTTTATGGTCATTATTTTCATTTTTTCTCTCTAGTCTACTGTAGAATTATTTTTTATTTCTCTTAGAAGAGGAGAACATCTTGTGTTTATTTATTTTTTTTTTATTTTTTATTTTTCAGACTTGGAATCCAGATGTGAGAAATTTCCACATAAAGGTATTTTAGAAGTAAAGACATTCAGTTGGGAGCTAATGGAAAGCCTTAAATGCTGCGATTTTGAGAGCACTAGTTTTAAAGAAGACTGGGAATACAAACACCAATTTGAAAAACAAGTAAACAAGGGATGTTATTTCAAACAAGTGAAAATCACATATGAAAACATACCCACATTTGAACATCATACATCCCTCACTCTACATCAGAGCAATGAGATTGTCAAGAAACTAATTGAATGTAATGAATGTGGGAAAGCATTTAGCCGTGGCTCACACCTTATGCAACATCAGAAAACTCATACTGGTGAAAAACCCTTTGAATGTAAGGAATGTGGGAAGGCCTTTAGTCGAGCCTCACACCTTGTTCAACATCAGAGAATTCATACAGGTGAGAAACCTTATGACTGTAAGGAATGTGGGAAGGCCTTTGGTCGTTCTTCAGAACTTACTCTACATCAGAGACTTCATACAGGTGTCAAACCCTATGAATGTAAACAATGCGGAAAAACCTTTAGACAGCATTCACAACTCATTCTGCATCAAAGAATTCATACGGGTGAGAAACCTTATGTATGTAAAGATTGTGGGAAGGCTTTTATTCGTGGCTCACAACTTACTGTTCATCGGAGAATTCATACAGGTGCTAGACCCTATCAGTGTAAAGAATGTGGGAAGGCCTTTAGACAGCATTCACAACTTACTGTGCATCAGAGAATTCATACTGGTGAAAAACCCTATGAATGTAAGGAATGTGGAAAGGGCTTTATTCATAGCTCAGAAGTTACTCGACATCAAAGAATTCATTCTGGGGAGAAACCTTATGAATGTAAGGAATGTGGAAAGGCCTTTAGACAGCATGCACAGCTTACTCGACATCAGAGAGTTCATACTGGTGACAGACCCTATGAATGTAAGGACTGTGGGAAGGCCTTTAGCCGTAGTTCATACCTTATTCAACATCAAAGAATTCATACAGGTGACAAACCCTATGAATGTAAGGAATGTGGGAAAGCCTTTATTCGTGTTTCACAACTAACTCATCATCAGCGAATTCATACTTGTGAGAAACCCTATCAATGTCGAGAATGCGGAATGGCCTTTATTCGTAGTTCACAACTTACTGAACATCAGAGAATTCATCCTGGTATCAAACCTTACGAATGTAGAGAATGTGGGCAGGCCTTTATTCTTGGTTCACAGCTCATCGAACACTACAGAATCCATACTGGTTAGAAAGCCTTGAATATTAGGTATTTAGGAAAACCTTTATATGGAGTTTACACCTAACTTAATATTAGATAAAGCCTAATGTAGTATAATATCAGAAAACCTTCATTTGTCATATCCATTGTGGAACATCAGGCACCTCATGCCAGAAGAAAATTTAATAAATGTGGGAATTCTTTTTGCCTCACACTCACTGTTTACTATGTATCAGAGAAATTATGATGAAAAAATATTAATATGAATGTAAAACATTTCTGTTACTACTCAAAATGTATTAAACTTCTGAGAATTCCTAATAGAAAATGACTCTATTAAAATATTTTGTGAATGTGCCTTTTGCCATGGCATATACCTTAACTTAATAATATTTCATTTCTACCAGTTACTGGCTGTATAGCATTGGGCCAATTATGCTGTCTCTCTTTTCCTCAGTTTACTTATTTTTAAACCCTGATAATTATACCTACCTAATAGAGTTTTTGTGAGGACTGTCAGGTATTTTATATAAAGCCTATGCTGAATAAATGGGTATTAGCTATTGATCATTAATTAATAGTGTTACCATTAAGGAGGGCCTTGTGAATGTATCAGATATCAAAATACCCTTAAAACTGCTTGTTATGATAATTCATTCTGAAAACCAGTAGTAAAGTATAATAAAGTACATGACAAGTATTTCATTCAAACGGTTAGAAATGCAAATTAGTCCTGGGTACCTATAGCTATCTGTTCACAAGATCCAAGTCAATAAAACATTGTCTCCTCTGCCTTTTAACTGACAAAAAATCAGAAGATTAGAGGTTAACAGAAAAGTAGCCAAAAGAAATCTGCCATTTATAAAACCAAGTATACCTTGATTTCAAGAAAAATCAAAACTAAAATTTCAAACTAGAAATGAATGATAGTAAATTCTACATATCCAAACCAGTTCATTGTAGCCAAAGCTGTACTCCTGTCAAAAGCCAAGGATAGAAGATAGGGATTTTGTTCTTCAAATATTGATCTTCAGCGCCCAAGTCATTGCAGGTCACATGACAAGCACATTGGATGAGTGGTCAACTCTAAAAGTTAGGAAAAAATTTCCACCTAAAACCCAAGTCAACAGAAAGAATGATTATTGAAAATAAAAGAAAAAGTTAGTAAAGTAGAAAATAGTAGATTTAACCTAGAGGTTGTTTATTTAACAAGATATATAAGATGATCGACAAGTCTGATCTAGAAACAACACATTTACCATTATGAATGAGGAAGGGGCAGATTCTTTGTAAGTAGTTCTTATGCATGACTTTATTCTAATACATTTGAAATCTAGAGAGAATGGATTTTTACAAAAATATCAAAATTGGTTCAAGAAGATGTAGAATACCTGAATAAATTAGTGATTGGAAAAGGACATAAAAAGTCATCAAAGTCTCTACCCCTTCAGAGAAAGTATTTTCACCCAAAAAAACAAGGGATTATCTGCCAGTTCACTTTCAAGGCTAAATAAAATTATGATAAAGAAAAAAAAAAACTTGACAAGGATAGCTCCCAAAAAACAAATTGTATATGGTTATCATTTGTAAAGATATTAATATAAGTAAAATTTCTTCAAATTTAACCCAGTCTATTAAAATGAAAGAGTAATTTTAAATGGAGTATCTACGATTTCGTCTGTTCTGAATTAAGTATGTCTTTAGAATTTTGGTATTGTAGCTGCAGGTGATGACAATGATGGGGAGAAGAGCCTTGATCCAACCCCAGTGACGTTTGGATCAGGGCTTGTGAACCTGAGAAATTTTAAGAAGTAGGTCCCCTGAGCCCTTGGGGCATCCGGGCAGTGTTGAGGGCAGAGGGACCTGTCACACTCGAAATACCATCCACGTCACAAATCCTGTGTGTTCCGTAAAAGCATATGCATGTGCCACGGCCCACAAAGGGTTAGAAAGCAGTATTCTGCACGCCATTTTTCTTTAAGTGGTTTAATGATTAAGATGTACAGTTGGAGGGGCTCAAAGTTACGACATTAAAAAGTCATACATGAATAGTTAATACACATGAACAAGATAAAATTTTTAGTTACACAATTTAGTATACAGACATAAATCTCCATACTATCTTTGCCCTCTTTTCACCCCATTAACTACTATTTAGTAATAACTGGTATCAAAGTCTTGTGTATATTTCCTCACTTTTATGTTTGCATAAGGTTGTACATAACACTAAGAATTTACAAAAATGGTAGCTAATCTCTATACATTGCTATTTTTACCATCTATACACCATGAAGATTAGACCCTATCAATACATACATAACCCTTATTTTTAACAGCTGCATAGTATTTCATCATGTTTGGTTTCATTATTTGAAACCTTAATTTCATTTTTATTTTGCTCTTTTAAACAATACTGTAATAAATGTCCTTGCACATAAGTCTTTAGAAGTGGAAGTACTAAATCAAAATGTGTACACTTTCTCAACTTTATTGCGAGAATGTGAACATATATAAAAATACACAGAATATTATAATATTAAAATGTACCCTAAAGCCCCCATCACCAGCTTCAGTAATTAACTCATGGCCAGTCTTTTTTTTTAAGATTTTATTTATTTTTACTTTTAGAACAGAAGGGAAGGAGAAAGAGAGGGAGAGAAACATTGATCATTTGCCTCTTGCACACCCCCAACCTGGAACAGAACCTCCAACCCAGGCGTGTGCCTTGACCAGGAATTGAACTGGCAACCTTTCAGTTTGTGAGATGACAGCCAGCCCACTGAGCCACACCAGTCAGGGCATAGCCAGTCTTGTTTTATGTGAAATCTTACTCTCGCCACCTCCATGTTACAATATTTTTGAAGTAAATACCAGATATATTATTTCTTCCATAAATACCTCAGTATGCATCTCTAAATACTATATCACAACTTTAGAAAAGATTTTCAAGTCCTTAAAAAATTGACAATACTGCCTTAATGTCATTACCTATATGATAGTGTTTTCTAATTGTTTTATAAATGTCAATTTAAAAAAACAAATAATGTAAAAAATTTTTGAATTACATAAAAATTAAAAAAACAATGTCCACAAATTACAGTTGATTGTCATGTCTCTTAAAGTCTCAATCTACCATTCTCCCTTGTCTTTTTTTTTCTTGCCAATGTATTTTTTGAAGAAACAAAGTTGTTTGCCGTGTAGAATTTCCAGAGCCTGCTTTTCGTTGGCTGCATCCTTGTGGTGTAGTTTAACATGACACTCTATCCTTAGAGTCTCCTATTAATTGGTAGTTGGTAGCTAGAAGCTTAATCATACTGAAATTAAATTTTTTTGTTAAGACCACTTATAGGTGATTAATATTAAGAGGCACAATATTTAGGTGTCTTTCTTTTTATGACTTAACAGTCACTGATATTCAATTAATAAATCCATTCATCAGGGATTGCAAAATTATATCCTATTATTTTTTCTTCCTTTGTTAGCTAGAATATTTTTATGAAGAAAAACTCCTTCAACTACCATTTGGTTACCCATGTTACAGTAAGGAAAGGCAAGATAAAAGCTTCTTTCTTACTTACTCTTTATTGACTTTCAAAATAATGAGTTGGTTCCCTGGTATTTTGCATGGTAATCAGTGAGTTGGGATGAGGGGGATGAAGTATATTTAATATGTTTAAATCCATTTAACCTTATTGATATTCAAATTGTTCCATGTGTGGTATGTGGTTCATTTGGCTCTTTCATTTGGCTCCTGTATCCTTCTGAGATGACCACACTAGTCTTTAAAGTTTTTTATTATTATTATTATTATTATTATTATTATTGATTTAAGAGAGAGAGAAATCAATTTGTTGTTTCACTTACTTATGCATTATTTGGTTGCTTCTCATATGTGCCCTTACCAGAGATCAAACCTGTAACCTTGGCGTATCGATCGGGACAGTGCTCTCAGCAACTGAGCTACCTGGCCAGGGCTAAAGTAGTCTTTAATTGCTTGCTACCTGTCACAAGAAGATGTGCCACACTCATCTTGTTCATTTCCTGCCTTTCACCTTGAAGTAACAATTTCCAAGGAGTTCTCTTTCTTTTTGATATTTTGGTACTTTCCCAAATTGTATTTGGAAACTAAATTGTATTGCTAGGAGTGCAATCTCACAGTCCTCGTTGGATATATTTTAGAAATATATAACTTTTAAGCTATTTTATACACATTGCTCAAGTGCCTTCAAGAAGATTATGCATCTACCTGCAGTAAAAGATCCCAAAGCACCACATTTTTCTAACCCTGGAGGGAACATTTATTTTGAACATAGACCATTTAATAAATGAAAATGGAAAAGTCATTTTTGTTTTCACTTCCATTCCTTTGATTGTGATTAATGTAGAGATGACCATTTGTTTACCTATTTATTGACCAATGGTATTACATTTAGCATGGGCCTAAAACATAGTAGGTACTCAATAAATATTTTTCAATTGAATAAATTGTACATAGCCTTTGTTCATTTAATATTGGGGTGGTCATATTTTTCTCATTAAAATAACTATTTTTGAGAGGAATAGATATATATAAAATTCCTACCACAATGTCTGAAACTCACCAAATATTAGTTCCCTGCCTTCTTATTTGCATACATTGTCATTTATGTCTGTTTTTTTTCTACTTTAACAGATAAAGAAATTGAGAGACAAAGAGATTAAGTAGCTTGTCCAAAGCGTCTTAAATGGAGAATCCTAATTGCAAGGACAAGGGCAGCAGAGGGTAGAGTGTCATGTATACAGTTTTCAGAATGTATGACTGTGAAAAGAAAATTTGTCAGTTTATAAAGGGAAAAAAATGCAGTCCTAATACAGAATGTGGCAAAGATATGAAAGAACTTAAGAATCTTTTTTTATATATTTGTTTTGTCTTTATGAAAAGTAAAAATGTTCAAATAAAAGAATACAGAGAACATAGAAAAATTAAAGAAAAACTTTTATTACATTATTTCTGGTTATATTTTGCTTGCTTGTTTGTTTTATTGATTAGGTTCCACTTATAGAGGAGATCACATGGTATTTGTCTTTCACTATCTGGCTTATTTCATTTAGCGTAATACTCTCCAGTTCCATCCATGCTGTCATGAAGGATAGGAGCTCCTTCTTTTCTGATGCGTAGTATTCTGTTGTATATGTACCATAGTTTTTTTTATCTACTCATTTACTGGTGGGCATTTAGGTTGCTTCCAGCACTTGGCAGTTGTAAATTGTGCTGCTATGAACATCAGGGTGCACAGGTTCTTTTGAATTGGTGTTTGTTGTACTTGAACAACAATAAAATAAATAAAAATAAATAAAAACATTTTTAGTACCTTCACCCAACCACAAGTGTGTTCATTTCTTCAATGTCTTTCTAACTTCTTTGGTTTTAAAAATGTATACCTTATTATGGAAATCTTCAAAAGTACACAAAAGTAGGAAGTATAACATCTGTAAACATTTCAGTAATTATCTCTAAAAGATGCTTTTTAATTGAATTTATTGGGGTGACATTGGTTCACAAAACCGTACAGGTTTCAAGTGTACAGCTCAGAACATCTGCACACTGCATCATGCATCCATCACCCCAAAGTATTTCCATCCCCATTTCACTCCCATTTCCTCACCTCCACCTACCCCCCCCCCAACTCCCTTTCCCTCTGGCTATCTATCACCATTCTGTTGTCTGTGTCTTTGTGATATATATAGTGGGTGGTGGGTTTTTTTCCTTAATCATTTCACTTCATCAACTCCTGGGATGAAGTGAAAATATACTCACTTCTGGCAATATATCCTAAGAAATCTAAAGATACTTTTTCATCATTTTTATTGTTCAAATAGAATTGTCTCCATTTCCCCACCACCACTTTGCCCTGTCCCACCCACCCCCACCTCCCACCCTCAATCCTACCCCCTTTAGCTTTGTCCATGGGTCCTTTATACATATTCTTTGATGACTCCCTTTTTTCCCCCATTATCTCCCTCCCCTCTCCCCTCTGGTTATTGGCAGTTTGTTCTTTATTTCAATGGCTCTGGTTATATTTTGCTTGATTGTTTGTTCATCCAGTCCCCCAACACCCTCCCCGCTGACAGCTGTCAGCCTGTTTTCTCTGTCCATGCCTCTGTTTCTATTTTGTTCATCAGTTTATTTTGACCATTACATTCCACATATAGGTTAGATCATATGGTATTCGTCTTTTTCTGATTGGCTTATTTCACTTAGCATAATCATTGCCAGGTCCATCATCCTGTCACAAAAGGTAAGGTTTCCTTTTTATGGCCAAGTAGTATTCCACTGTGTAAATGTACCACAGCTTTTTTATACACTTATTTACTGATGGGCACTTGTACTGTTTCCAGGTCTTGGCTGTTGTAAATAACACACAAGAATAAACCCGATAAGAGACTTAAATGTAAGTCACAAAACTATAAAATCATAAAACAAAACATAGGCAGCAAAGTTCTAGACATCTCTCAGAGCAATATTTTAGCTGATATACCTCCTAGAGCAAGGAAAACAAAGGAGGGAGAGGGGGTACTTCATCAAACTATAAAGTGTTTGCACGGCAAAAGAAATGACCAAAATGCAAAGGAAACCCACTGCATGGGAGAACATATTTACCATGTCTGATAAGGGGTTAATTTCCAAACTATATAAACAACATATACAACTCAATACCAGGAAGACAACATAATCAACATGGCAAAGAACCTGAACAGATATTTCTCCAAAGAAGACATACAGATGGCCAATAGGCATATTTTAATAAATGCTCAACTCCACTAATTGTCAGAGAAATGGAAATTAAAACCACAATGAGATACCACCTCTAGCCTGTCAGAATGGCTATCATCAATAAATCAACAAATGCTGGTGAGGATATGGAGAAAAGGGAACCCTAGTGCGCTATTGGTGGGAATGAATATTGGTGCAGCCACTGTGGAAAGCAGTATGGAGTTTCCTAAAAAAAAAAAAAAATTGAAATTGGAACTGCCTTTTGACTCAGCAATACCACTTCTGGGAATATATCCTAAGAAATGTAGAGATACTTTTTTTAAATCATTTTTTATTGTTCGAATATAATCATCTCCATTTCCCCACCACCACTTTCCCCTGCCCCACCCACTCCCACCCTCAATCCTACCCCCGCCTCTAGCTTTGTCCATGGGTCCTTTATACATGTTCCTTGATGATCCTTTCCCTTCTTTCCTCCATTATCTCCCTCCCCTCTCCCCTCTGGTTACTGTCAGTTTGTTCTTTATTTCAATGGCTCTGGTTATATTTTGCTTGATTGTTTGTCTTGTTGATTAGGTTCCACTTATAGGTGAGATCATACAGTATTTGTCTTTCACCACCTGGGTGAAATTGAAGCAGTAAAGATACTTTTTAAAAAAAGGGAACTCTGGCTGATGTAGCTCAGTGGATTGAGTACAGGCCCGCAAACCAAAGTGTTGTTGGCTTGATTCCCAGTCAGGACACATGCCTGGGTTGCAGGCCAGGTCCCCATTAGGGGGACAAGTGAGAAGCAACCATGCATTGATGATTTTCTCCCTCCCTTCTCCCTCTCTAAAAATAAAAAATATATATTTTTTAAAGTAAGAATTTATAATCTCAAGCCTTTAATCAGAAGGGAGAACAATAGAATTTTCTACCAAAATATGGTGTGATGCTGATTCTCATTTTGATTGCAGAGAAAGTTGTCTCATATGTATTAGGAGAATTGGGAGTTTAGGAAGAGGTTTTCCTAGGGACATTTTTTCCCCAAAGTTCTCTCTTTTCAAAAAAAAAAAAAACAAAAAACAAAAACAAAAAAACCCTTTCAGGTGCAATTGTGAAATGTAAAGGAGTTTTTGTTTATATTAAACAAAATTGACTGAATTGGTACAACTTTACCATAATTCTAAATTATTGATGTATTGAGAATTGTATCTGCTCCTAGAAGGCAGTCAGATATTTGTTGAATGACTGAGTTAAAAATGAGATAAATGATAGAATATTTTTATGGTGAGAAGATATAGGTGAGAAAGCTTCCCTTTACCCCCCCCAAAAAAATAGATATTAGATAGAAATTTCCACACTTAGAAGTCACCATGCCTTAAACTCTAGCTGAAGAAGAATTTCACAAGTTACTCTGAAGAATTCACATGTTTTAATTTTGGACATAATGTTTGATATCTTTGTTAGACGCATAAGTAACATTAATAATGCAACAGCTTGCTGTACTACTCCACCTAGCTATCCCTCAGGCATTTCAAGTGTAATATCCAAAGCCAGATTTTAAATTCCACTCTCCCTACCTTATAGCTACAAAATCTTTTTTATTTCATATTTCTAAAATATCTTGTTTAATGATGTCGCAGTTTGCCTGTCATGTCTCCCAAGCCAGAAACATCTGTCAGCTAAGACTTCTGATATCTTATCTTCCACTTATAAAATACTAGCTTTAGAATCAGATTTGGATTCTTATCATGAGGTAGGTGATGATAACCTAGGCTCCTAAGCTTTCTTTAATTTAGGGCTCATAATAGTACCTGATGGAGGTTCCACCCAAGATGGAGGAGTAGATAGAGATGCTTTGCTTCCTCAAACAACCAAAAGAAGGATAACAACCAATTTTAAAACAATAAACAACCATAACTGCCAGAAAATCAAACTGCATAGGACTCCAACAACCAAGGAGTCAAAGAAACATTCACCCAGACAGGTAGGAGGGGTGAAGAAGGGAGAAGGGAGATGGGCAGTTGAGCAGAGTGGACAGGTAGCAAGGTGGCAGACCATGTGGGAAAGGCAGAACTGGCTGAATGGGAAACTAAAACCTCAAAGCTAGATGTAAAATACTGTAGGGGTTGCAACAGCAGGAGAAACTCCCAGTCACACAGGAGAGTTCATTGGAAAATGGGGCTAGAGCTGAGAAAGTGAAGGCATTGTTCCCTCTCTGATCACCCCCTCACAGACAGAGCCACATCGAAGCACATGGGTTGCCCCGCCCTGGCGAACACCTGAGGCTCCACCCCCTTACAATATGACGCTTGTGCCAAAACAAAGAAATATGGCTGAAATGAAAGCACAGATCAAAACTCCAGAAAAATAGCTAAGCGACAAGGAGATAGACAACCTATCTGATACAGAGTTCAAAACACTGGTAATCAGGATGCTCACAGAAATGATTGAGTTCAGTCGCAAAATGAAGAAACAAATGAAGGCTACCCAAAGTGAAATAAAGCAAAATATAGAGGACCAACAGTGAAAGGAAGGAAACCAGGAATCATCAATGATTTGGAACAAAAGGAAGAAATGAGCACCCAACTAGAACAGAATGAAGAAATAAGAATTCAAAAAAAATGAGGAGAGGCTTAGGAACCTCTGGAACAACTTTAAGTGCTCCAACATATAAATCATAGGGATGTCAGAAAGAAAAGAAGAGCAAGAAATTGAAAACCTATTTGAACAAATAATGAAGGAAAACTTCCCCAGTCTGATGAAGGAAATAGACTTTTAGGAAGTCCAGAAAGCCCAGAGAGTCCCAAAGAAAATAGACTCAAGGAGGAACACACCAAGGTAGATCATAATTACATTACCCAAGGTTAAAGATAAGGAGAGAATCTTAAAAGCAGCAAGAGAAAAGGAGACAATCACCTACAAAGGAGTGCCCATAAGGCTATCAGCTGATTTCTCAAAAGAAACCTTGCAGGCAAGAAGGGGCTGGAAAGAAGTATTCCAAGTCATGAAAGGCAAGGACCTCCATCCAAGATTGCTCTATCCAGCAAAGCTTTCATTTGGAATGGAAAGGAAGATAAAGTGCTTCCCAGATAAGGTCAAGTTAAAGGAGTTCATCATCACCAAGCACTTATTATATGAAATGTTAAAGGGACTTATCTAAGAAATAGAAGAGCAAAACTATGAACAGTAAAATGACAACAAATTCGCAACTATCAACAACTGAACCTATAAAAATGAAAACAAAAATAAGAAAACAACTAGAACAGGAACAGAACCAGAGAAATGGAGATCATATGGAGGGTTTTCAGTTGCATGGGGAGGGATAGAATGGGGGAGCAAGGTACAGGGAATAAGAAGCATAATTGGTAGGCATAAAATAGACGGGGAAGGTTAAGAATGGTATAGGAAACAGAGAAGTCAAAGAACTTATATGTACAACCCATGGACATGAACTGAGGAGGGAGGGGGAATGCTGGAGGGTGGGGGGTGCTGGGCAGAGGAGGAATAAAGGGGAGAAAAAAATTGGGAAAATTGTAATAGCATCATCAATAAAATATACTTAAAAAGTAATAGTATCTGATGGAATTATGAAAACTCAAATATGAAGCACCTAGCAGACATTCATTCTATCACATAGTAAGCCTAAATTCAGAAAGGAAAAGTTTGCTATTACATAATTCCAAGTTTCTTAAGTAATTCCAGGCATTCCTGGAATTATTAAAACTGAGCCATTCCTAGTCCCATTAATGAGTTCCTCTCTGTCCTCTCTTAAAAAAAAATAGCCCCATTACCCACCCAGTTCTTCAAGCCAAATGCCTAGGAACTATCCTTGGCCTCCCGATCCCTGATAATTTTGAAATCTAGTTTGCTTCTACCCACTAGGACATTTCTGAAACACACATTATCCTTTTCAGAAAACCATAAGAAAGTTACTTTGGAGTAACAGGCCCTCTAGCAAGAATTCCCAAGTTAAAATCCAAGGGCTTCTATTTTGCTTTTGCTGTATAACCTTAAACTGATTTCATAATTTATTTCTAAGTGGTTGCTTTGTTGTGAGGATATAAATAAATGCTTAGACCATGCCTGAAACATAGTAAAGATTGAGTACATGTACTTTTATTTTGACTCAGTTCAACAATACTTATTGAGCACCTGTCATATGCCAGGCACTATTCTAGCCATCAGGGATACAGCAATGAAAAAAACAAACAAAAAGCCCCACATTCATGGAGGTTGTATTCCAATATGAGAAGAGAGACCAGACTTCTGGGCAAGATGGAGGCATAGGTGGACACACTGTGCCTCCTCTCACAACCAAAATTAAGGACAACAAAAATTTAGAACAAAAAAAAAAATCAGAACATATAGAAAATTGAATTATACAGAAGTCCAACAACAATTCACCCAGACTGGTAAGAAGGTTGGAGAAGGCGGCCAACAGAGAGGGATCACGGCAGGAAAAAGCAGTGGCTAGAGGTCTGTGATGCACAGGCGGCGGTTACCAGGCGTGGGGAGGCAACAAGCAGACCAAGCAAGGTGCACAAGGTGGCTGACTGTGGTCACACATTCGCATGCAGATAAAGCAGGTGAAAATGGGCAGTGAGACAGATTGAACAACTCAGGGCCCCAGGGCCAGGAAATAAAGCCTAAAAGCACCAATTGAAAACACTTGTGGGGGTTGAGGTGCTGGGAGAGATTCCCAGATTCACAGGAGAGTTCATTGGAGAGACCCACAGGGTCCTAGAACATACACAGGCCCGTCCACATGGAAATCAGCATCAGAAGGGCCCAATTTGCTTGGGGAAAGTGGCAGAAGGGACTGGAATCCAAGAGAGTGTGGAGAAGGAGCCATTGTTCCTTCTCAGACCATGCCCCCACATACAGAGTCCAACCCAGCCACTGGGCTGCCCCGCCCTGAGGAACACCAAAGGCTCTGCCCCTCACTACAGAACAGCCGAGACCAGACCAAAAACAAAACAAAACAAAACAAAAAAATGGGACTTCTGGCCAAGATGGAGGCATAGGTGGATACACTGTGCCTCCTCTCACAACCAAAATTAAGGACAACAAATATTTAGAAACAAGAAAACAACCAGAGCTAATAGAAAATTGAACAGTATGAAAGTCCAACAACCATTCATCCAGACCGGTATGAGGGGCGGAGTCGCGGCAGGAAAAAGTGGAGGTGCGGACCCAGGAACACAGGCGGCAGTGGCTGGCGGTTCCCCAGAGTGCAGGTGGCTGGTGGACCCCGGGCACAGGGTGGCAACTGTGCAGAGCCAGTGAGACCGTGCAAGGCGGCTGGCTGATCAGGAGGTCCCACATTTGCTCGAAGATAATCCAGGCAAAGGGGAAGTGACGGAAGGGACTGGAATCCAAGAGAGAGCAGAGCAGGAGCCAATGTTCCCTCTCAGACCCTGCCCCCACATACAGCGTCACAATCCAGCGACTGGGCTGCCCCACACTGGGGAACAACTAAGGCTCCATCCCTCACTATGTAACAGCCGCGACCAGACCAAAAACAGCAACAACAACAAAAAAAAACCACCAAAAATGGCTCAAACCGGAGAACAAACAAAAGCCCCAGAGCCAATTCCTCTAAGCAATGAAGAGATAGCCAACCTATCAGATGCACAGTTGAAAGCACTGGTTATCAAAATGCTCACAGAATTGGTTGATTTTGCTCACAAATTAGATGAAAACATGCAGGCTACAATACGTGAAATGAAGGAAGACTCATGGGGAACTGATAGAGATGGGAGGAAAACTGGGACTCAAATCAATGGAGTGGACCAGAAGGAAGAAACTAACAACCAAACAGAAAACAAGGAAGAAACAAGAATTCAAAAAAATGAGGAGAGGCTTAGGAACCTCCGGGACATCGTTAAACGTCCCAACATCCGAATTATAGGGGTCCCAGAAGGGGAAGAAGAAGAGCAACAAGTGGAAAACTTATTGGAACAAATAATAAAGGAGAACTTCCCCAATCTGGCAAAGGAACTAGACTACCAGGATGTCCAGCAAGCTCAGAGAGTCCCAAAGAAGTTGGACTCAAGGAGTAACACACCAAGGCACATCGTACTTACATTAGCCAAGATGAAAATGAAGGAGAGAATTCTAGAAGCAGCAAGGGATAAGGGGACAGTCAGCTACAAAGGAGTTCCCATCAGACTGTCAGCTGATTTCTCAAAAGAGACCTTCCAGGCAAGAAGGGACTGGAAAGAAGTATTTGAAATCTTGAAAAGCAGGGACCTACATCCAAGATTGTTCTATCCAGCAAAGCTGTCATTTAGAATGGAAGGGAAGATAAAGTGCTTCTCAGATAAGGTCAAGTTAAAGGAGTTCATCATCACCAAGCCCTTATTCTATGAAATGTTAAAGGGACTTATCTATGAAAAAGAAGATAAAAAATAGGACAGTAAAAAGACAGCAAACTCGCAGCTATTAAGAACCACACCTAAAACAAAAGCAAACTAAGCAAACAGCTAGAACAGGAACAGAACCACAGAAATGGAGATCATATGGAGGGTTAGCAACAGGGGTGTGGGAGGAGGAGAGAGGGGGAAAAGGTACAGAGAATAAGTAGCATAGACAGTGGGTAGAAAATAGACAGGGGGAGGGCAAGAATAGTGTGGGAAATGTAGAAGCTAAAGAACTTATGACACATGGACATGAACTAAAGGGGGGAAATGTGGGTGGGAGGGGGTGTGCAGGGTGAAGGGGAATGAAGGGGAGAAGTGGGACAACTATAATAGCATAATCAATAAAATATATTTTAAATAAAGAAGAGAGACCAACATATTGAATAAATTTTGTAGTGTGTTAGAAGGCTGTATGCACTAACATGGAAAAAGGGCAAGGTAAACGAGATCACAAATGTGAGGGGAGTTATTGCTATTTAATTACCAAGTTATTTAATAATTATTATTTAATGTCCACGTTTATTATTAACTTGTATTGTTATTATTTGTACAATCAGTACTTTTTTACCTTTGTTATAATTTTTAATATTGCCTTAATTCGGCCCTCTTCATCTCTTATGTGCCACCAGAGAGCTGGGTCTAAAACCAAACGCAAGCATGTTGCATCAATAGTCTTCCCTCGATAAACAGAAGCCAAGCTCCCTAGCCTCAGATAATGTTTAGTGTGAAAATTAATCATGGCTTATACATGTTTCTCCTGACAGAAAAGATCCAGTAGTAGACTTTCTAAGATGGAGTGTCAAGGTCATCAATTTACTGGGACATTTTCCTACTTCGATAGAAATAAAAGTGGTTCTGATGTTTAAAACCATCACTGGCTTAATTGACTTTGCTAAAATAAGAATCTGAAGGAAACAGCTTGGGTACCAGGAAAGATAGAAGATTTTCCTGGACAGTTCTCCACCCTGCATTAGAGGCCCAGAGTCCTGGTATGGGGCCTGGAAGGAAAACTGCTCCCTCCAGTCCTTGACAAACACTTCACCCTCAGGCTCCATGATGGCCTCTGACTGAGGACTAAGCAACTGAAGTTCAGAGGTCATCCCTGGCTCAGGCTTCTCCTGGGGATGGACAGAGAAGAGGTTCCCAGACTCAGCTAACTGTGCCTGCATGCCCTCCTTCCAAATCTGGGGGATCAGAGCCCCCTCTTTTACACCCATATACCACTCTGACAGCCACACAGACCTGCATTCCTTTCCCCTCATACCATGCCAGTTAGGAATCAGCCCTTCTCCCTGTCATGCACATTGCCTGGGAATGTAGTAACAGCCCCATCTTACAAATGACACAGACTTGGGGTGGCTAAAACTACACAAGAAGCAGAACCAGGATCTGAATTCACACTAGGATTATTAGAGAGTCCAGTAAGATACCTCAGACAGAAAAAGCCACAATATTAACAGACAATGGGGGAAAAAATGAAGTTGGCTTAAAAGCCAAAATAATATTCAAGGCCTTTAAAACTATATAAGTGCTTGCTGTGGCTAGGTGCAAGGCCTCTGTTTTCAGTCATGCTCAATGACAGGGTTACAGATAGCATCTTATCAAAATAACTGGGTGTGGGAGGCTGAATGCTGGCCTCCCAAAAATAACAACATCTTAATCCCTAGAATTTATATGGCAAAGGAGATTCTGATTGAGTTAAGGGTCTTAAAATGGAGAGATAACCCTGGCTTACCCAGGTGTGGACCCAATGTAATCACAATGATTTTCATAAGATCAGAGTGAGTATTAGATCTGACAATGGAAACAAGAGATTGGAGTGATTCAAGGAGTAACAAGCCAAGAAAGACAGGAGGCCTCTAGAAGCTGGAAAAGATAAGGAAATGGATTCTTTCCTGAAGTCTCCAAAAGGAACTAACCCTGCCAACATTTTTTTTCTTTTTTAAAATTATTGTTCAATTACAGTTGTCCCCAATTTTCCCCCTAACACTCCCCCGTCCCACCCACCCCCACCTCCCACCCTCAGTCCTACCCCACTTTGGCTTTGTCCATGGGTCCTTTATGCGAATTCCTTGACGACCCTTTCTCTTCTTTTCTCCATTATCCCCCCCTCCCTCCCCTCTGGTCACTGTCAGTTTGTTCTTTATTTCAATGTCTCTGGTTTTATTTTGCTTGCTTGTTTGTTTTGTTGATTAGGTTCCACTTATAGGTGAGATAATATGATATTTGTCTTTCACCATCTGGCTTAACTCAGTGAAACTGACTTTGGATTTTTATCTACAGAACTGTAAGAAAATACATTTACATTGTTTCAAGTCACTATTGTGGTCATTTCTAACAGCAGTAATAGAAAACCAATATGATGGCCAAAGTTGAACAGTATTTGCTTAGACAAATTTTCAGGAAGTTATTCCTTTACAAATAATTGTATTATTATATCATTATATTATTATGTATAACATGTATATAATATATCATATAAAAATATGTTGTATATAGTATATATTATTTAATAGTATTTATAATTATTACATTATTAAAAGATAACAAAATGATTGTTGTTTATTGAATAGCCTTGGGATGCAAATATGAAAAATACATTTCAAGTCCTATTTATATGTTCACAAATGGTAGTGCAAAATTAAATACATTCCATATGTTTTCAAAATGCAGAATAAGAAAACAAGGGAAAAGCTGAGGGAAATGTAATTGGTACTCCCCTTTCAAAATATATACATAAAAATGGAAATCCTGCCTTTAAGAAATAATAATATTTTCTTGGAAAAGCATCAGAAATGCTTAAAAAGCACACACTATCATAAATACAAACCTACTTTATAGAATATTGGCAGCATTTTGAAAATTAGATGCTACAAAATTACAAGACAGATAGGTCTCTAGTATACATAGCCAAAGAAAAAGTGAGAATCACGAAAGCAAGAAACATCACATACAAGGAAGCTTCAATAAGATTTTAATAGAGGATTCCTCATCAGAAACCCTGAAAATCAAAAGGCAGTAGGATGACATATTGAAAGCACTGAAAGAAAAAAACAAGACCCCGCCCCCACAAACAGCATCACAACCCAGCGACTGGGCTGCCCCACACTGGGAAGCGCCTGAGGCTCCATTCCTCACTACGTGACAGCACGCACATGCGTGCACGCAGATAATCCAGGTGAAGGGGAAGTGGCGGAAGGGATCGGAGTCCAGGAGAGAGTGGAGCAGGCGCCATTCTTCCCTCTCAAACCCCACCCCCACCTATAGCATCACAACCCAGCGACTGGGCTGCCCCACCCTGAGGAACACCTAAGGCTCCACCCCTAATTATGTAATAGCCGCAACCAGACTAAAACCAAACCAAAACAAAACAAAACAAAAAAACACCAAAAATGGTTCAAACCGGAGAACAAATAAAATCCCCAGAGCCAATTCCTCTAAGCCGTGAAGAGATAGCCAACCTATCAGATGCACAGTTCAAAGTACTGGTCATCAAGATGCTCACAGAATTGGTTGATTTTGCTCACAAATTAGATGAAAAAATGCAGTCTACAATACGTGAAATGAAGGAAGACGCATGGGGAACCAATGGAGATGGGAGGAAAACTGGGACTCAAATCAATGGAGTGGACCAGAAGGAAGAAACTAACAACCAAACAGAAAACAAGGAAGAAACAAGAATTCAAAAAAATGAGGAGAGGCTTAGGAACCTCCAGGACATCGTTAAACGTCCCAACATCCGAATTATAGGGGTCCCAGAAGGGGAAGAGGAAGAGCAACAAGTGGAAAACTTATTGGAACAAATAATAAAGGAGAACTTCCCCAATCTGGCAAAGGAACTAGACTACCAGGATGTCCAGCAAGCTCAGAGAGTCCCAAAGAAGTTGGACTCAAGGAGTAACACACCAAGGCACATCGTACTTACATTAGCCAAGATGAAAATAAAGGAGAGAATTCTAGAAGCAGCAAGGGATAAGGGGACAGTCAGCTACAAAGGAGTTCCCATCAGACTGTCAGCTGATTTCTCAAAAGAGACCTTCCAGGCAAGAAGGGGCTGGAAAGAAGTATTTGAAATCTTGAAAAGCAGGGACCTACATCCCAAATTGCTCTATCCAGCAAAGCTGTCATTTAGAATGGAAGGGAAGATAAAGTGCTTCTCAGATAAGGTCAAGTTCAAGGAGTTCATCATCACCAAGCCCTTATTCTATGAAATGTTAAAGGGACTTATCTATGAAAAAGAAGATAAAAAATAGGACAGTAAAAAGACAGCAAACTCGCAGCTATTAAGAACCACACCTAAAACAAAAGCAAACTAAGCAAACAGCTAGAATAGGAACAGAACCGCAGAAATGGAGATCATATGGAGGGTTAGCAACAGGGGTGTGGGAGGAGGAGAGAGGGGGAAAAGGTACAGAGAATAAGTAGCATAGATGGTGGGTAGAAAATAGACAAGGGGAGGGCAGGAATAGTGTGGGAAATGTAGAAGCTAAAGAACTTATGACACATGGACATGAACTAAAGGGGGGGAATGTGGGTGGGAGGGGGTGTGCAGGGTGGAGGGGAATGATGGGGGAGAAATGGGACAACTATAATAGCATAATCAATAAGATATATTTAGCCCTGGCTGGTGTAGCTCAGTGGATTGAGCGCGGGCCTGCGAACCAGAGGATCGCGGTTTGATTCCCAGTCAGGGCACATGCCTGGGTTGCAGGCCAGTTCCCAGCAGGGGACACACGAGAGACAACCCTACATTGATATTTCTCTCCCTCTCCCTTTCTCCTACCCTTCCCCTCTAAAGATAAATAAATAAAAATCTAAAAAAAAAAAAAAAAAAAGATTATTTAAAAAAAAATAAAATATATTTAAAAAAAGAAAAAAACAATAACTCTATATCTGGGAAAAATCCTACATAACTGAAGGAAAAATCAAGACATCCCTAGATAAATAATAACCAAGAGATCATTGCTAGTAGTCCTGCCCTACAAATACAAAAAACAATAATAATGTATTTTTGTTTCTCGCTCTTCTTTTTTCCTCTCTGAGTTAAAAGATAACTGTATAAAGCAATAATTATGTATCTATGCTCACGGGGTCTGTCTAGAAAGTATCCCACCAAGTAATATGAAAAAATAGAGACAATTATTGAAGAAGATACAAGAAACATTGTACATGGGACAATAACACCTCAGTCCCCTTCAAAGTAGGCACCTTTGGACTTCACACAGTTCTCCAAGCATCTCTTCCCCTGTTCAAAACACTGCAAAATCTTGCCCTGGCTGGTGTAGCTCAGTGGATTGAGCACGGGCCTGCGAAGCAAAGGATCGCGGTTCGATTCCCAGTCAGGGCACATGCCTGGGTTGCAGGCCAGTTCCCAGCATGGGACACACAAGAGGCAACCGTACATTGATATTTCTCTCCCTCTCCCCCTCTCCTACCCTTCCCCTCTAAAGATAAATAAATAAAAATCTTAAAAAAAAAAAAAAAAAAACACTGCAAAATCCTTTGTTGGAATTGCCATCAGCTTCCCTGTTGTATTTTCCTGAATCTCATCAACTGTCTGAAATCTCTTCCATTTCAAACTTGATTTTAGTTTTGGGAAAAGCCAGAAGACACAGGGCACCGAATCTGGGCTATAAGGGGGCTGAGTCACCTGGTGATTTGATGTTCTGCCAAAAAAGTCTGCATAAGACATGATGCATGAGTAGGCACTTGTCCTGATGAAGCTGCCAATCACCAGGTGCCCATAGCTGTGGCCTTCTGAACCATCCAAATAGTTTTTGCACAGGAATGTTCAAACAATGCAAAATCTGATGCAGATTCATTGCTCTACTGGCTCAGTCATTTTGAATGTGAAGGCCACACAGGACACATGCTCACTGAATGGCATCGACTGCCCCCCTCCCCCCCGGACTAGTACAGTGAAGTGATTTTCATGCACGTGCATTCCAGTCCACTCTCCTCTGCTGCCAGGTTACATCAATGTCAGGGCAAACCATTCTTGTTATATTAACAACGGTTGGACTTCTTCCAGACAGACCTCATATAAAGATACAATCTGTGACAACACCATAATTTTTTTATTATATTTTGATTTTGCTATTAGAGTTGTCCCAATTTTTCCTCCTTTTCCTTCTCCACCCAGCCCCCCAACTCCCTCAAGCAATCCCCACACCGTGGTTTGTGTCCATGAGTCATGCCTATAAGTTCTTTGGCTACTCCATTTCCTATACTGTACTTTAATTTAATTTGATTTTTAATTAAATATCTTTTAATCTTTGCCTTTTTACAGTCTTTTGAGTTGTAAGAGTTTTTTATATATTCTATGTACTAGGCCCTTACAAACATATGATTTGAAAATGTTTTCTTCCATTCTGTGGACTGTCTTTTCA
Source organism: Glossophaga mutica (assembly GCA_039655065.1). Classification (NCBI taxonomy): domain Eukaryota; kingdom Metazoa; phylum Chordata; class Mammalia; order Chiroptera; family Phyllostomidae; genus Glossophaga; species Glossophaga mutica. The sequence continues at coordinate 33,186,833 of CM077315.1, forward strand.
CTGTCTTGACAGTGGCACTTTTTTTTATTAAACTTATTACAGTGACATTGGTTAATAGGATCATATAGGCTCTTAGTATACATTTCTATGATACAAGATCTGTATGTTGTACTGTGTGTCCACCACCCAAAGTCACCCATGATTAAAGATAAGGAGAGAATCTTAAAAGCAGCAAGAGAAAAGGAGACAGTTACCTACAAAAGAGTGCCCATAAGGCTCTCAGCTGCTTTCTCAGGACAAACCTTGCAGGCAAGAAGGGGCTTGAAAGAAGTATTTAAAGTCATGAAAGGCAATGACCTACATCCAAGATTGCTCTGTCCAGCAAAGCTGTCATTTAGAATGGAAGGGCAGATAAAGTGCTTCTCAGATAAGGTCAAGTTAAAGGTGTTCATCATCACCAAGCCCTTATTCTATGAAATGTTAAAGGGACTTGTCTAAGAAAAAGAACATGATCAAAACTATGAACAGTAAAATGACAACGAACTCACAATTATCAACACCTGAACCCTAAAAACAAAAACAAACTAAGCAAACAACTAGTACAGGAACAGAATCACAGAAATGGAGATCACATGGAGAGTTATCAGTGGGGAGGGAGGGGGAAGATTGGGGGGTAGTACAAAGAATGAGAAGCATAATTGGTAGGCATAAAATAGACAGGGAGAGGTTAAGAATGGTATAGGAAACAGAGAAGTCAAAGAACTTATATGTACAACCCATGGACATGAGTAAGGGGGTGGGAAATGCTGGAGGGTTGGCAGGTGCAGGGGGGAGGGGGGATAAAGGAGGTAAAAAATGGGAAAACTGTAATAGCATAATCAATAAAATATACTTTAAAAATATAAATAAATAAAGGGCCTACACAGAACCCATCACCACCAAACTATTATTACATGAAATGTTACAGGGACTAATTTAAGAAAAAGAGGAAGATCAAAACTATGAACATTAAAATTACAACAAACTCACAACTACCAAAAACTGAATCTAAAAAACAAAAACAAACTAAGCGAACAATCATAACAGGAATAGATTCATAGATATGGAGATCATTTGGAGGGTTATCATCTGGGAACAGGAAAGGAGAGAGTAGTGGGAAAGGTGCAGGGATTAAGAAGCATAATTGGTAGGTACAGAGTAGACGGGGGAGTTTACGAATAGTATATGTACGACCCATGGACGTGAACTAAGGGGGAGGGATTGCTAGAGGGAAGGAGGGTACTGGGCAGAGAAGGCAAAGGGGGGAAACGTGGGACAGCTGTAATAGCATAATCAATAAAATATACTTAAAAAAACTCCAAAACATTTATGACAGTGTCTAGCATTCTCAATAAATGTTAGCTATTATTATTCCACCAGAATATTAGCTGCACAAATATATAGTTTCTTCTGTCTTGTTTCCTGCTGATCCACTGTGTCATACAGTGCCTGACACATAGTTGGTGCTCAAGCAATATATTTTATTTTTATTATTTTTTATTGATTTGAGAGAGAGAGAGAAACATCAATTTGTTGTTCCACTTATTTATGCCTTCACTGTTTGCTTCTTGTCTGTGCCCTGACTGGGTATCAAATCTGCAACCTTGGCATACTGGGACAAAACTCTAACCAACTGAGCTACTCAGCCAGGGTTTATTTTAATTTTTAATCTTAGAAAATTTCATACAAAAACAAAAATAGAGCAAATAGAATAATGAACACACACACACATCCTTATCACCCAGCCTCTGCAAACTTGCTTCATCTATACTCCCAATCATTTTTGCCCCTCTATGGATTTTAAATCAAATTAAGACATCATATAATTTCATCCATAAGTACTTCAAATTGCATCTTTAAGAGATAACCCCATACACACCTAAACAATTGACATTAATTTCTTTTTTTCCAGAGGGATATTTTATGTATTTAGTGTAAGATATGGAAATGAAGAAAGCAGGACAATTGGTTAGGACTTATAAGCACACCTCAACACCAGAGATGTAGGTGGACGCTGGTGGAGAGCATCATCTAAATTGGCTGGCCCACTCTTGGCAATCCAGTTACCTGTAGAGATGTCATCTGAATTCAGTCTTCAGCTGGATGTAATCATTCATTCATTCAGCAAGTATTTACTGAGCAGCCTACTGTGTGCAGGCCTATGCTAATTGTCTCCAGATCATTCAATCCATAGTTACAGTTTTGGCCTTTGCTTATTTTCAACAATAGGCCCTCACCCTTACTGCAAAACACAAGTCAGCTTGGCCTCTCAAGTTGAAGATCAATAGTTCCATAGCAAAAAGTACAGAGATTACCTGCATGCAGAAACAGTTGACCAAGGGACCACATTATATGTGTAAATAGAAATCAGATGGATCCAGAGAAGAGAAGCACACCAAAGAATCAAATATAGACAGCCCACAGGTTAACCCCCAAATCCCAGCAAACCTACTCAGAATGAGTCCCATTCAAACAATACTTATTACCAGAGTCTGGACTCAGAGCATGTCTACTTCTGCCCACTGATAGTATGTAAGTTCTTGATTGTGTGTAGGAAAGATTTCACGATGCAAGTCCAGGTGATTTTGAGAGTATGTTTATTAAAACTGGAGACAGTAAAACGAAGGACTTAAGATAGAAAAGCAACTGGAGAGAGCCTAGGCGGGACTGCTTTGGCTCTCTAAGGAACAGAAGTCAGAACCCTGACCGGTGTGTCTCAGTGGGTTGGGCATTGTCCCACAAACTGAAAGAGCACTAGTTCAATTCCTGTTCAGGGCACATGCCTGAGTTGTGGGCCAGGTCCCTGTTGGAGTGTGTGCAAAGGGCAACCGATAGATGTTTCTCTGTCACATCTCTCACATTAATGTTTCTCTCCCACTCTTTCTCCCTCCCTTCCCCTCTCTCTAAAAATAAATAAGGGGGTGCAGGGTTTAAGGAGACTAAATAGCACCGTTTTATTTTTTGTATTTAAGAAAAAATACAAAAAATAAAAATAATAGACAATCAATAATAAATCCTTTTTAAATAAGAAATAGAAATCACAGTAAAAGACGCAAGCTCACTGAGAAGTCAGAGAAAAGGGGGCCTTGCAAACAGGTTCAATGGGTAAACCCGGCACAAGCTACCACTACCCACTGCTCCCTGGTTGCAAGTCTTGTAGGGTCCCTTAGAGCTTAGGATAAAAACAGCAGAGATACAAGGCGTGGGCATGCTCTAGTGAGAGTGTGCCATGGATTCTTTGTCTTGAGGCTTTTTATCTTTCTTTGGCCAGCTCAAATCCTAGGGGAACTCTCAAGGGAAGGCCTTAACAGAATATTCATTAGCTTTTTGGAGTGTCCTTCAATATGTTGATTCATCAAAATGTGCATAGTGTGGGGTCAGGGCTTATTTTCTGGATTCATTTTTAAAGAATGTCATCAAAAATGTCATTAAAGAGGGACCAGGACCTAGGCTACTTTGTCCCAGAACAGCCTGGAATGTGTAAACCGTTTGTTCCCACGTGTCCTTGGTCAGGGAAGATAAAACCTTGCGATTCATTAGCTGGCTGTAAGTTGCTCAGACTGCTTGGTCTTAATTTTTTTGTCTCAGTTTCCCTTATTCCACTTGTCAAGGAATTTCCCTAACTTCTGACTATCCTGCCTCATATTTATAAATGCTTCCTCATCCTCTTTACAATTTTAAAGTATATTGACTTTATAAACAGGGAATTCTTTATTTAATACCATCCTAACATAAAAGTTCACATAACTGCTTCTTTATGAGAAGCTGGGTTCCTCAGCTGGGGAAAGGCATCATACATACCAAACCAAACAGCCTTCTTCTACAGTGTCCCAGGCCCAAATCGGCTCCTGAGTCCAATGCTGCCCACGGTTTCCAGCCAGCTCCCGGCCATGGCTGGGGCCTCTCATTAATTTCTTAATGTAGCATCCACCACAAATAACTCTTTTTACTACAAAACCTTATGTTACAAAATTATGAGCATGTAATTCTGTAATGTAACAATATCACACTCAAGCACACCATATGATATTTTAGGTGAAATGGTCAAATTAAAACTATAAATTATTACACCCATATTATTACCCTACCGACCACACTCAAGTAGGCTTTACTTCTGCCAAACCCTGTATAATAAAATACCCAATGTTCACGTTTCGCCATTAAGCCATACAAGTTTTATATTTTTGTTTATTCAAAACATATACATATTGTTTGATCAAATAAAAACCAAAAATATTATTGAATGAATTCACTGATTTCAGGAACAAAGTAAAGACTGAGAAAAGTTGAATATATTTTTGGTGGTGTTGTGGTTTAAGAGTTTGGGAGTTTTGTTTTATTTTTTTGTACATGCATAAAATTTCCCTGGAAGAATACACAAGATACAAATAACATGGAATGATTCCCCTGGAAAGGAGCTCAGAGGGTCACCAGAGACAGAAAACTTTTCTCCCTGTTCACTCCTAGATATTTTAAAACATGTGGATTTATCATCTATTGAGTAACTGGGTGAATAAAAGTTAAAAACTTTTAAAAAGTAGGTCCTAAAACACCATCAGACAGGATTAGAATGTGGGAAGGACAGGTGGGAAAGTCGGCATTCCAGGCCTGTCATGAGATGCCAGCAGAGTGACACCAAAGCTCAGTTCTGGATCCTGGAAGGCTGCTGTGGGATCAGTCTCCCTCCCAACCCACAACAAGCAAATCCTGGTACATTTCTGCTCACCTCTGGGCTAAACCATCCCCAGATTTCTGATCCACAAAAACTGTGCTTTTAAACTGCTATATTTTGGGTTAATTTATTACTCAACAGTAGATAAGTAATACACTCAACATCATACCAAAATATATTTGAGTATGTATTTCTAAAGTATAGACTTTTTTTTAGATTTTTAAAATTTATTTATTTTTTAGAGAGGGGAAGGGAGGGAGAAAGAGAGGGAAAGAAACGTCAATGTGTGGTTGCCTCTCACATGCCCCTGACCGGGGACCTGCCCCACAACCCAGGCACGTGCTCTAAACTGGGAATCAAACCAGCGACCCTTTGGTTTGCAGGCTGTTACTCAATCCACTGAGCCACACCAGTTAGGGCTAAAATATAGAGATATCAGGGCACTTTTAACACAAGCACAATACTAATATCACATATAAAAAATTTTAATTATTTATATAATGAAATATGCAGGCATGAAATGAAACCTGCTGAGATATCATGGGAAAGAATATTGACATCTGTAATTTACTTTGAAATGCATAAAAATGATATGAATTGATGATTGATAGAAACATAGATGGCAAATTGTGTAATAAAGCAAATATAACAAAAATCTAGGTGGTGGGCATATGAGTGATCCTAAGATTCCTTCACCTTTCCTGTATCATTAAAATTTTCATAATAAAATGTTGAGGGATAAGTCAATCATTGTTCAAATTTCCAACTGTCCCAAAAATGTCATAACTTTTTTACTATCTGTCAGGATCCAAATAAGGTCCACATATTGAGATTGGTTGGTATATATTTCAAGTTCTTTAAACCACAGTAGTTTTGTACCTTTTAGTTAAAGCAATGAAGTCCTCATGCTAACCAATACAGGTTACAGCGTGCATATGACTCTTTATCCTGCAAGTGGACAAAACCGTCCCTAAAGAAGACCTGAGTGATGGCAGCAGAAGCTTCTGGATTTGGGCTTCCTGACTCTAGGTCAGTGCCACAGGGATGTGTTCTCAACTTGGTGCCTGCAGGTACAACTTCAAAGCAGCACCTTTCCCAGACCAGTTTTGCAATGCTCTGAGTCACTCCTGGAGCACAAACCTAGAAGGACAGCACGTGTCCAAGGCTGCTGCACAGGGCTCCACACTCAGAAGGGCTCCATGTTTGGGGTCCGATGATCTGGGATCGCCATCTTGAAATCCCTAACGTTATCTTTAATTTTGTGTTTTGTAAGTAAATATGATGGGACAGTGGACAGTGCATCAAGGACTTGGAGCCTGACTGATGGGTACTTTGGCCTCCCACCATTCTGCCACCCTAAGACAGGTCCTTGGCTGCCTGTTCTTTTGCTTCCTGGGGTCCCAGTGGCCTAGACACAGGCATAAGGAGAGTCAAGTCTCAGCATATACACCCCCAGGGGCTCTGAGAGCAGGAGAAGGTAGCAGCCACCTCCTCAGTTTGCATACCAGAGAACACTCAGCAGGTGACTTGGCAGGGTGAGTGTCTCACTAACCTTTGATCTAGGTCCCTAGCTCCTCTTAGCAGAAAAGTTGCCATTAACCTGTGGAAAGCAAGCCTATGGGAAAAAGAGATGCTTGGTTTGACCTCTCCACCACTTGCCAGGGCAGTCCAGTGGCTGGTGGGGAGGAAAGGAGAACCTGGTAACCATTGGGCTTCCTTGTGTAGGCACACACAAAGTGGTAGGGCAGGCCCCCCAAGTGCCTATGAGTGTTGGTACTCACCCCAGGAGTATCCCTTGCTCTAGGGAGCACAGCATTAAATAGCAAATTAAAGACATCACGACAACCCTGGCTGGTGTGGCTCAGTGGACTGAGTGCCAGCCTGCGAACCAGGGGGTCTTGATTTCCAGTCAGGGCACATGCCTGGGTTGAGGGCCAGGTCCCCAGTAGGGGGTGCATGAGAGGTGGCCAGACATTGATGTTTCTCTCCCTCTCTTCCTCCCTCCCTTCCCCTCTCTTTAAAAATAAATAAATATTTTTTAAAAGAGCACCATGACAGGTTGAGAGCAATTTTGGAAGAAAGGAAAAAGTTCTCTGTTTTAGTATTCATTTTATTTCATTTATTTATTTTTAGAGAGGGGAGGGAGAAAGAGAGGGAGAGAAACAATGTGTGGTTGTCTCTCACACACCCGCTATTGAGGACCTGGCCCACAACCAAGGCATGTGCCTTAGACTGGGAATCGAACTGGTGACCCTTTGGTTCACAGGCCGGCACTCAATCCACTGAGCCGCACCAGCCAGGGCTGTTTTAGTATTTTTAATGACAGGTTTTTCCTGCTGTTTGAACAAGAGGTCCCACATTTTAATTTTGCACAGGGCACCCAAAAGTAGGTAGCAGTTTTGCTTAGAAGGTAACCTTCAGCCTTTCTGGTATCCAACCCCTATATCAATTTCTATTTTCTTCCCTGAACACTTATGCTAGAGCTGCAGCTAACAGGAGACAGGGTAAGTGTGCACGTATGTGACCACTCCCTGGGGATCCCCAGAAATATCTAGAGATGGATAAAAGCTAGAAGAAGCATTAAAGTCCTACTTTATTAAGTGGTGGAAGTGACCAAGTTAGAGAACATTTGGATTATAATTCCTTCAACAAATATTTATTAAGTACACCCATGTGCCAGGTGCTAGGAATGCAATGTCAACCAGGGAGTCTAAAGTCAACATATAAATAAGTAAGTAAGTAAGTAAGTAAATAAATAAATAAATCAGCTGCATTGTTTTCCAGAGGGAAAACTGAGCATGGAGTTGGCAGTAAGATACAAAGGAGACAGTTGCTATGCGATGCAGTTATTAGCTGAGAAACTGCACCAGAATATTACCAGCAATTGGACCTCAGTTCAGCAACCTCAGTACTTGAGTTCAGCAAGGAAAGAATTCAGAGTCAAGGAACTTAAATTATTAGAGAAAGTTTATTTAGAAAGTCACAGAGGTAGAAAAGTTGAGCCAGAGAGCACACTGAGTCCTTTGTCTTGAGGGTTTTATCTGGAGGTCTCAGGGGAGGATCTCAGTAGAATATTCATCAGCTTTCCAGGGGTGTCCTTTCAGGGTCATGGTCTCTACTGATTGGATGGCACCAGGGTAGGGGGTCCTTAGCCACTGCCGCTGGTCCTGATGTCAGCCATGGTGTCACCCTGCCTAGCCTTGCTGTTTTTCAGGGCGTGGAGCTGAAATACAACTCAGGTTTAGATGTTATCTCTAGTTTGACCAAAACACTGTCTCTATGGTTAACAGAACTGAGGCTTTGTTCCTTTTTTTTTTTCAAATTATAAGAAAAAGTTTATTAGCAAAGTTACAGAGGTAGTAGAAGTGAGCCAGCTGGACTGCATAGGCTCAGGAAACAAATTACAGAGGCAAAAGACAGGCCCTTAGAGATTAGGAGAGGAAAAGGCAAAAGCAATAGGCCTGGGGAAGAAAAGAGAAAGACTCAGGCATGCTCTGGAGGGGAAAAGCACGCCCTGAGGCTTTGTTCTTAAAATTTGCTGAGGGCCAGAATGTCATTGCCCTAAAAGCCAATGGAGTGGTTGTGCAAAGGTTTGTATGGAGTCGTATGAGGCTATTCTCTGTCCCCTTTGTTCCTCCTCTAAGGGAATTGACTAGTTGATAAGGAAACTCAAAGATTTGCCCTGGCTGGTGTGGCTCAGTGGATTGAGCGCTAGCCTGTGAACCAAAAAATCAGGGCACATGCCTGGGCTGAGGGCCAGGCCCCCAGCAGGGCATGCATGACAAGCAATCACACATTGATGCTTCCCTCTCTTTCTCACTCTCTTCCCCTCTGTCTAAAAATAAATATCGTATTTTTTAAGTTTAGCTTCAAGATTTTAGCTTCAATCATAGTTGATAGGCTTAAGTGATGAATGCATGTGGAAAGCAGTTATTCCAGGAACTGGAATGCATGACCATACGACTCCAGGAGGTTGACCAGCAACCCAACCATTGTGCCACAGGGGGTCTGCAAGCAATGGAGATGGTATATAAGCCATTGTGTTCCAGGGAGGAAAGGTCCATGATGCAGATAAACAATTGTTGATCAATAGTTAAAGAAGTATTAGAAAAATTGCCACTGGACTGCAGTCTGCAACTCTTATCCAATTAACCTTTTTTCCAAACCCCTTACGTAACCTTTCTTCTCCTTATGAAAAGGTTGACTTGAGTGATGCAGACTCTGACCACAGGTGTCTGCGGTGTTGTGGATGTAATGAACAAATTCACATGGACTGCAGAAGTCTTGTGGAGAAAAAGGGACAGCATAGCCACTCTCTAAGTGAAAGAATGCCCTGACCCTTGCCTGGACAGGCTTTTATTGCTTTCTGGGCACATTACATCAAGGATGGTCCTCATTTATTATGCACAGGTTTGCTTTAGGTGATTACCTTTTACAGATAACAAAGGAAAGGATGTTGCAAATGCAAAGGGAAAAGTGGTAGAACCGGTTGCACTCCATCCTTGGGAGGTTTAGCACAGACTTTAGGAAGTTACTTTAAAGATTTGCATTAAACGCCCTGGCTGGTGTAGCTCAGTGGATTGAGCGCGGGCCTGCGAACCAAAGGATCGCGGTTCGATTCCCAGTCAGGGCACATGCCTGGGTTGTCAGGCCAGTTCCCGGCAGGGGACATACAAGAGGCAACCGCACATTGATGTTTCTCTCCCTCTCTCCTTCCCTTCCCCTCTAAAGATAAATAAATAATAAAAATAAATAAATAAAATATTTAAAAAATATATTTAAAAAAAAGATTTGCATTAAACATTTGCTGCTTCAACTCAGGGTGAAGGAGTTTTAGCAAAAGCAAGCCTCAAAGCAGCCTAGGTACAATGCAGGCCGGGCTCCCCATGGGAAAGCCGATCTGTGGGCCTGGCTCCTGTGTGCTGCCTCGTGCCTGCTGGTTTTCCGACTCAAGGCTGAGCTACATTTGCCACTGCCATGTGAATTGGTTCCCTGTGCTTGAGATGTTAAGACAGTTCTGGAGAGTACATAACCCACCATCTTCTCAGATCACCAGCATCTAAATATAGTGACCATAAAGATTCAGTCCTTGTCCCTGCTTATTGGTTCTGGTAGTGACCCGCGGCATGAATGTTACAGAACAGACCTGGGGTGGGAGGAACGATATACTATTACTGAGTGGACCCACCCTTCTCCAGGGGTCCCCCTGTACTAGGTTTGCCTTGCCTGCCACCAGGGAATTACAACTGTCAATGTCAGAGACTGGTGAAAAGGAAATTAATTATTTATTCAGAAGTTATACAGATTTAAGAGTCATGACTTAATGTCTTCATTAAAATCCCAAAACCCTTTAAAACACCCACAAACACACACAATCCTTTCTTCCCCTCTTTGCTGGGTCTGGGGTGACATATCTCAGGAAAACAAATAGAAGTCCGTGGCTCAGGCAGCCCCTGGTTCTTCCCAGTATCCCGTGCTCAGCTGGCAGGCCTCCCTTGGTTCCCAGCACCACCAGTTGTGTCACCAGGATCTCCAGTTCTCAATCCAAACCCACATGGCACCTTCTCCTGGCCCACCAGCAAGAGTCCTTTCACCCCTTTCCTTCCTGCAGCATCTCTCCTGCATTCTTCCAAACTGCTAAGAGAGAGTTCTGCATCGCTGCTACATCTTGCTTTCTGGCTTCCTAACTTGTGTGGGAAAAGGGAGCCCCAAAGCTGCATGGTTCCTCCTCTTCTCACCAAAGCTGTGTGAGTCCCCCTTACTCCAAAGCCTCATGGTCCACCCTTGTCTGGCTGCCACACCTGGATTTAAATCCCAGGGCCAATCTTTCCTCTGCAGCCCCATTTCTGACTCCACCCACAATCTGCTACACCTGCCAGCATTCCTGTATTTTTTTTCCAGCTTTCCTAGCTGCCATAGTAAGTCCCAGCAGGCGCGGCCCTGAGGGTGGAGTGAATCATCTCCAAGCTCTCATGCCTGCAATGTAACCAGGGGGAGTTGCCTCCCAGTTACACCCTGTATGGAAGTCACTCCCATCTCCCTGACTCAATACATGGCCACAGCTACTTAACATATCCATGAAACCAGTCAAAAGTTATAGATGTTAAATGACCATTCCTGAGGTTATTTGCAAAACTGTTGCTATGCAGAATGACTCTCAATGGCCCTGCTCCATGTGTCCCATCCCTCAGCTCAGACTTGGGCTGAGCATGTGGGGGTGAGCATATCCTATATTTTTAATATTTCCTGGACACCCTGAGTTCTGGACCCCATTACAAATCCCTGCTTGGGGGGTCCCCGGGCTGCACCCTGTTACACAAACACCAACTTTTCTGGTTTCATATTCTGGCAACTCTGGTGGGACATATTCAGGACTCTGGTAAGTCTGGCTACTTGGCAGGGAGTCCCATTGGCTCCCTGGATGAGGGGGTCCCAGGGTGCAGATTTGGAGACTCTCTAGCATCTGCCAAGTGATTTCACTTGGGGACTCTCCTTCTCTGATTCTCAGCACTCCCTGTTACCTTCACTTGCAATTGAATCACTGTGCTTTCTGGCTTGGAATTGCAGTCCCAGGTTACTTAAGGTGCCTTCTGGCTTGTGTGACAACTTAGATATTATAGACCTCTGTCTGCTACAATTATATTACAGAGCTCTATCTGATTTTTTTTTTAAGTGCCTTCAGGTTTGTGTAATATAACAGAGCTCTCTCTCTGGTAGAATGAGGGGGAAGCTTCTATTCCAGGAAAAAGCCCTTTGAGATGAAGGTCAACCTATGCTTGGCTGATTGGTCAACCTATGCTTATGAACCTAATAAAATAGATTTTTATTGTAATACTTTAGGCATATGTATAATCTGGACTTCAGGAGAATGCTGGTCACTGAACAGGTCTTTAAACTACTGTACTATACTGCAATTGGAGATGTTTTGTCAAAAATCAGGAAAATGGTCCAGAGAAAAGGGAATTTGCCTGAGTGCAGATCCTTCAGAAGAGAAGGATCAGGATGGCTGCTGGAGCATGGTCAGGGTTTTCACAGCCCCTCCATCCCTGGGGTATCCCTGGGGAATCCCTGGTATTCAGCTCAAGGAACTGAGGAGGTGAACCTGAATTGCTCTCTTCATTGCAAACCTACCAGGGAACCAATTTTGCTGGAGGACAAGGCCCTACCGGGGCAAGGGAAAAGGGCACTGAAAATGTAAGCGCCCCAAGAGAGGGAAAAGGTCAGAGTCTGAGAACTTGAGTAAAACTAACAGTGGGGGACAACTTGTAGACTATTTTGATTGATACTGGAGCAACATATTTCATGGTCAATAGACCTGAACTCTAACTGAACTGTGACTAGAATTTGTGGAAGCCCTGAAAGCCAATTTTTCTTAAAGCCATTGGAATGAACTGTGGGAGATATGGTTTTTCATTTCTGGGAAGGGATTTATTGTCAAAAGTCTATGCTCAAATCACTTTCTCTCCAGAAGAACAACAGCTCTACCTACAGGTCCCTCCAAAGCATGCCCAGCAGTTTCTTATGAAAGAGCAGGAAGGAGAAAAGTAGCCCTGGCCAGAAGAAATTGAGAATGAGGTAAACACACTGTGTGGGCTTCTGGAAGAGCAGGGAGGGCTAAGCCAGCCTGCCCCATTAAAGTTTACCTCAAACCAGGGGTAGGAACTCCCAATAAGAGGAAGTATTCTTTGTGAAAGGAGACCCTAAAAGGAATACACACAATAATTCTGAAGTTTCAGGAACATGGACCCATTGGACCCTACTACTCCCCACACAATACAAAATTTAAGGGCCATAAATGACATTGTACAGAACAGTATACTCAGGGGCAGCCTCTGGTATTCAATATAGGGTGTTTTTTAAAATATATTTTAGTGATTATGTTATTACAGTTTCCCCTATTTTAACCCTTGTGCCCCCCTCCACCCAGTACTCCCATTCCCTCCAGCAATCCCATTTATTTTGTACCTACTGATTTGTGCTTCTTAGTCCTTCCACCTTTCAACCCCATTTCCCCCCCTTCCCTTTCTCAACTGACAGGCCTCCAAATGATTCCCATATCTATGATTCTGTTCCTGTTCTGCTTGTTTGCTTAGTTTGTTATTTGGATTCAATTATTAATAGTTGTGATTTTATTGCCATTTTAATGTTCATAGTTTTAATCTTCTTTCTATATAATTCCCTTTATCATCTCAAGTAATAAGGACTTGGTAATGATGAACTCCTTTAGTTTTACCTTGTCTGAGAAGTACTTCTGTCCTTCCATTCTAAATGATAGCTTTGCTGGATAGATTAATCTTGATTGTAGGTCTTTTCTTTTCCTCACTTTGAATACTTCTTGCTAGTCCCTTCTGGCTTGCAAAGTTTCTGTTGAGAAATCACTGACAGTCTTATGGGAACTCCTTTGTAGATAACTATCTGCTTTTCTCTTGTTGCTTTTAAGATTCTCTCTTTATCTTTAACCTTTGGCATTTTAATTATGATATGTTGATGTGATCGTCTTTTGGTCCATATTGTTTGGGACTCTTTCTGCTTTCTGGACTTGTATGCCTTTCCTTCAGTGAATCAGGGAAGTGTTCTTTCATTATTTTTTAATATATTTTATTGATTATGCTATTACAGTTGTCCCATTTCTCCCCCATCATTCCCCTCCACCCTGCACACCCCCTCCCACACACATTCCCCCCTTTAGTTCATGTCCATGTGTTATAAGTCCTTTAGCTTCTACTCTTCCCACACTATTCTTGCCCTCCTTGTGTCTATTTTCTACCCACCGTCCGTCTATGCTACTTATTCTTTGTACCTTCCCCCCCAACCCACTCCCCTGTTGCTAACCCTTCATGTGATCTCCATTTCTGTGGTTCTGTTTCTGTTCTAGCTGTTTGCTTAGTTTGCTTTTGTTTTAGGTGTGGTTGTTAATAGCTGTGAGTTTGCTGTCTTTTTACTGTCATATTTTTTATCCTCTTTTTCTTAGATAAGTCCCTTTAACATTTCATATAATAAGGGCTTGGTGATGATGAACTCCTTGAACTTGACCTTATCTGGGAAGCACTTTATCTGCCCTTCCATTCTAAATGAAAGCTTTGCTGGATAGAGCAATCTTGGATGGAGGTCCTTGCCTTTCATGACTTGGAATACTTCTTTCCATCCCCTTCTTGCCTGGAAGGTCTCTTTTGAGAAATCAGCTGACAGTCTGATGGGAACTCCTTTGTAGGTGACTGTCCCCTTATCCCTTGCTGCTTCTAGAATTCTCTGCTTCATTTTAATCTTGGCTAATGTAATTATGATGTGCCTTGGTGTGTTCTTCCTTGGGTCCAACTTCTTTGGGACTGTCTGAGCTTGCTGGACTTCCTGGTAGTCTATTTCCTTTGCCAGATTGGGGAAGTTCTCCTTGATTATTTGTTCAAATAAGATTTCCACTCATTGCTCTTCCTCTTCCTCTTCTGGTACCCCTATAATTTGGATGTTGGGACGTTTAAAGATGTCCTGGAGGTTCCTAAGCCTCTCCTCATTTTTTTTAATTCTTGTTTCTTCATTGTTTTCTGTTTGGTTGTTTCTTTCTTCTTTCTGGTCTGCTCCATTGATTTGAGTCCCAGTTTTTCTCCCATCTCTATTGGCTCCCTGTGCATTTTCCTTCATTTCACTTATTGTAGCCTTCATTTTTTCATCTAATTTGTGAGCAAAATCAACCAATTCTGTGGGCATCCTGATCACCAGGGCTTTGAACTGTGCATCTGATAGGTTGGCTATCTTTCAGTCGCTTAGAGGAATTGGCTCTGGGGCTTTGATCTGTTCTTCCGTTTGAGCCATTTTTTTTTCCAGTCTGGTCGCAGCTGTTATGTAGTGAGGAGTGGAGCCTTCGGTGTTCCCCAGGAGTGGAGCCTTAGGTGTTACGTAGTGAGGAGTGGAGCCTTAGGTGTTCCCCAGGGCAGGGCAGCCTAGTTGCTGGGTAGTGACGCTGTATGTGGGGGCGGGGTCCAAGAGGGAACAATGGCACTTGCTCCCCTCTCTCTCATATTCCAGTCCCCTCCACTGCTTCCCCTTCGCCTGAATTCTCTGAGCTCGAATGTAGGACCACCTGGTCAGCCAGCCGCCTTGCGCAGCCTCACCGGGTCTGCATAGTCGCCATCCTGTGCCCAGGGTCCGCTAGCTGCTGCCTGTGCTCCTGGGGTCTGCTAGCCGCCGCCTGTATGCCTGGGTCCACACCTCCACTTTTTCCTGCTGCGACTCCGCCCCTCTCACTGGTCTGGATGAATGGTTGTTGGACTTCCATACAGTTCGATTTTCTATCAGTTCTGGTTTTCTTGTTTCCAAATATTTGTTGTCCTTAATTTTGGTTGTGAGAGGAGGTGTAGTGTGTTCACCTACGCCTCCATCTTGGCCAGAAGTCCTCTCTTTCATTATTTTTTCAAGTAAGTTTTCAACTTCTTGCTCTTCCTCTTCTCCTTCTGACACCTCTATGATCCAGATGTTGGTATGTTTAAAAATGTCCTAGAGGTTTCTAAGCCTGTCCTCGGGTTTTTTTTTCTTTTTTTTTAAGATTTTATTTATTTTTAGACAGAGGGGAAGGGAGGGAGAAAGAGAAAAGAAAACATCAATGTATGGTTGCCTCTCACACACCCTCTACTGGAGACCTGACCTGTAACCCAGGCATGTGCCCTGATCTAGGAATTGAACCTGGGACCCTTTGGTTTGCAGGCTGGCACTCAATCCACTGAACCACACCAGCCAAGGGCATCCTCAATTTGTTTTTTAAGTTTTTTTCTTCCTGCTGTTCTGATTGAATGCTTTTTCCTTCCTTGTGTTCCAAATCATTGATTGAGTTCTTGATGTCATCCCCTCTACTCTTGTACATTTTTCCTTATTTTAGTTAATGCAGCATTCATTTCTTCCTGGGTCTTTTGTATGCCATTGAGGTACCCAGTGAGTTCCTGGAGAATCATAATGACCAGTGATTCAAACTGTGCATCTAATAGGTTGCTTATCTCCATTTCATTTAGTTCTTTTCCTGGAGTTTTGTTGTTTTTTTCCCTTGGGCCATATTTCTTTGTGTCCTCAATTTGGCAGCCTCCCTGTGTTTGTTTCTGTGTATGAGGTAGAGCTGCTTTGACTCCCTGTCTTAGTAGTATGGCCTATTGTAGAAAACCGCCTCTGTTAAGTTGTATGGGGCAGAGTCTTAGGTAATCTCCAGGGCAGGGCAACCCATGTCACTGCTCAGTTGCTCTGTGTGTGGCAGGGCTCACAGAGGTGTGAATACCACTGCCTGGCCTCTGGGGTTTTGCCCAGGAAGAAGCTGTTTCCTGGCAATCACACTTCATTTTATCCCCATATGCCACTGGTGCCCTTCCAGCTGTTGCCCTGGTGCTGAATCCTTGAGGTGGTGAGTCTGCATGAGTCCTAAGTCCATTGTGAGCCCTTCAACAGAAGCCTCTTGAGAACCCTGTAGTTTCTTCCACCAGCCCAACTCCCCCTGGTTTTTACAGCAAGAAGTTATGGGGACTTATCTTCCTTGTGCTGGGATACTGGGCTGGGTGGTCTGGGACCCCTTGCTCCTGAGGTGTCCCTCTCATTTAACCACCACATATGAATGTGGGACCATCTTTTTCCACATCCACACCACACTGTGTCTGCACACCTCTTCATGCCTCTCCTCTCTGCCTCTCCTACCTGTCTAGGTGAACATGGCTTCTTTAAATCCTCAGCTGTCAGACTTCCTCCACACAGCTTGATTTCTGACAGTTCTGGGTAAATTTTTTTTTTTGTAGTGTAGTTGGGTTTTTTGCTATAATTGTGCGTGGAGGCGAGGCGTGTTCACCTATCCCTACATCTTGACTGGAAATACCTAAAACTAACAAAATATTTTTTTAAAGAAGTCATATGGCTACACTCAGAATCAAGGAGTGGCAAAATTAGAATGAGTTGCAAATAAAATCACAAAGAAGTCCAGGGCCCAGTTTTGATATCTGCCACATGCTATTTAAAAGAGCAGCTCTTCTGTAGCTACAGATAATTGTTGCTCTACAAGAATGTGGATTGCAGTGTTTATTACTTTTATATAGCTATTTGACAAATTAGTCAATAAGCTGTTAGAAAGCTTGGTTCTAATTTATTCTCCTCCCAGTCATATAAGATAACACTCATTTTCATACTTTCAAATATCCAGGAAGTCAAATTAATGATATATAGTCTAGTTAATAAACTGTTGGGTAAAGTATGCTGATATCTGCCATTTACTTTAAAATGTATAAAAAATATCTTGGTCTCTCTGTTCCTCCTGTTCAACAGAGAGCCGCATCTTCCTGAATAGTACCAGCCTCAACCCTGAGACACCATGGTGAAGACTGAAGTGAACAGATTTGGCCATATTGGGCACCCAGTCACCAGGGCTGCTTTTTACTATGGAAAAATGAATGCTGTCGCCATCAACGATTCTTTCATTGACCTCAACTACATGTCTACATGTTCCAGTATGATTCTACTCATGGCAAGTTCAAAGGCACAGTCAAGGCTGAGAACAGAAAGCTTGTCATCAATGGAAAGTCCATCTCCATCTTCCAGAAGTGAGATCCCAAACATCAAATGGGGTGATGCTGGTGTTGAATATGTTGTGGAGTCCACTGGTGTCTTCACTATCATGGAGAAGGCTGGGACTGACTTGAAGGGTGGCACCATGAGGGTCATCATCTCTGCCCCTTCTGTGGATGCCCCTACATTTATGATGGGTGTGAACCATGACAAGTATGACAACTCCATGAAGACTGTCAGCAATGCCTCCTGCACCACCAACTACTTGGCCCCTCTGGACAAGGTTATCCATGACAACTTTGGCATCGTGGAGGGACTCATGACCACAGTCCATGCCATCACTGCCATCCAGAAGACCGTGGATGGTCCCTCTGGCAAGCTGTGGTGTGATGGCTGAGCGGCTGCCCAGAACATCATTCCTGCTTCTACTGGTGCTGCCAAGGCTGTGGGCAAGGTCATCCCTGAGCTGAATGGGAAGTTCCCTGGCATGGCCTTCCATATCCCCACCTCCAATGTGCTGGCTGTGGATATGACCTCCTGCCTGGAGACAGCTGCCAAATATGATGACATCAAGAAGGTAGTGAAGTAGGCATCAGAGGGCCTCCTCCAGGGCATCTTAGGCTAAACTGAGGAACAGGATGTCTTCTGCGACTTTAACAGTGACATCCACTCATCCACCTTCAATGCTGTGGCTGGCATTGCCCCCAGTGACCACTTTGTCAAGCTCATTTCCTGGTATAACAATGAATTTGGCTACAACAACATGGTGACGGACCTTATGGTCCACATGGCCTCCAAGGAGTAAGAGCCCCCTGAACCACCAGCCCCAGTGACAGGAAGAGAGACCCTCAGGTGCTTGGGGGTCCTTGCCCCAAATCTATCCCCCAACACGCTGAAAATCTCTTGACCTCCAGTTTCCATCCTAGACACCCTGAAAAAGGGAGGGGCTCAGGGAGCCCTACCTTGTCATGCACCATCAATAAAGTTTACTGTACCCAGCCAAAAAAAGAGAAAATCTTGGAGAATGGCTGAAGGCTATCATAAACTTAGTCAGATGTTTACACCAACTGAAGTTGCTGTCCCAGATGTAATATCTTTGCTTGAACAAATCAATAGACTCTGGTACTTGAGATGCCTGAAGACAGGAACCCTTTGGGAATGAAGGATTGGGTCAACTCAGCCACAACTCAGTTGAGCTGTGACTGAGGGCAAGGGAATTATGAAAAGATAATTTAAAAAGGAAGCCAGTGACACCAGCACTGACCTCCTTGAGGCAGGACAGTTAGATGTTAAGAAAATTTTTGACATGTGGGAAAAGGAAAACTGAAGCAAATGGTTAGACAAATACGGCCAATCAAGTAAATCACAAGATTTTATCTTTACTAAACAAGGACATTTGAGAGCAAATAGTTTACACTTGTCCTCCCCAACTAGAGAGTAAATAGCTTAAATTACCCTGGTCAGGGAGACAGATAACAAAGACCCAGTGAGTGCCATTAGTGCCAGCCAAACCCAAGGACAGATAAAGTCAAGCGAATAAATAACAAGAATAAAAAACAATTAGAGTCAAACAAATCCAGAGTAGAGGCAAAGCTAATCAGAAAAAATGACTCTGATCCACCTATGTGTTCATTTTCATACATCAACATAGTATTAAACAACACAGTTGGACAACTAATGAATATTCTACTAAAATCCTCCTGAGACTCCTGGAAGATTCCCACCCACAAAAGATAGAAAAAGCCCGCAAGTAAAGAATGCCAGAGTAGGGTTCTCTCTGGAGCATACCACACCTTGTTCCAGATGTGAACGTTTTATTTTCTTTCTCCTAAACTCTCACTGTTCCCAGGTTTAATAAATACATTATTAAAATCAGCTGGACTTATGTTGTGTAATCTTTCCTGTATGAAGTCAACCCACATACTCCAGGCCAGCCTGCAGCAGACCTTGGCACCTGAGCCAGACTGCTCCAGGCCCAACCCCTCCAGTGAAGTCCCAACCACTCACAGAAAGGAAGATTTCGCTTATTTCCTCTACACTT
Source organism: Glossophaga mutica (assembly GCA_039655065.1). Taxonomy (NCBI): domain Eukaryota; kingdom Metazoa; phylum Chordata; class Mammalia; order Chiroptera; family Phyllostomidae; genus Glossophaga; species Glossophaga mutica. The sequence goes on from CM077315.1 coordinate 33,206,047, forward strand.
CTTACATGTGAGAGTTTATTTATGTATACTAACTACTCTCCTCTTTTTCCTTCACATTTTTTTACTTTTACACATGAATTATTGGGGATTAACTTTATAATTTAGTCTTTAGGTAACAGAATATTCAGTGAGACTACAACTGAATCTGCAGGAATAATTAATCTAGCTTGCGATGTATACAAACTTTTGGGACTGTGGGTTTTCTCAATCTTGGGAAAAGTAAAACTTTCCTTTTTTTAAATATTTGATTTATTTATTTTGAGAGACAAGGGAAGGGAGGGAGAAAAAGAGGGGAAAAAAACATTGACATGTGAGACAAACATCAATCGGTTGCCTCTCATATGTGCCCCAACCAGGGACAAAATCCACAACCCAGGCATGTGCCCTGATGGGAAATCAAACCTTTGATCTCTCACTTTGCGGGACAACGCCCAACCAACTGAGCCATAGCAGTCAGGGCAAGTAAAACTTTTCTTGTAAGAATAGGTAAATTATAGAATTGTTTTGTTATTGTAAGGGATTTCAAATGTGTGTTTATGGGTCCATATAGAAGGTGAAGCCAATGATGCAGACTGTGTAAGTTATCTATTGCCTCTCACCTCCAACTGCATGGCTCAATATAGACCCTGTGATAAACAGTGGAATTCCCTTAAGCCACAGGTGACAAACACAAGGCCTGGCCCTCCACCTTGTTTCTACCCGGTGGCAGCACCAAGCTCCCACCTAACTGTTAAGGGTAGTTACATTTATACAGTCCTAAAATTACATTTGGCCTTTTGAAGGCAACCGTGAGGCTGATGAGGCCCCCGGTGAAAATGAGTTTGACACCCCTGTAAGCCTTTCTCCTTTAAAGACGGCACAGTATTAAGCTTTCTCAGCAGAGGACCCTGGAGTGACATTGCAGGAGGAAGAGGCTTCCTAAAATATCCCTTGCAGGCAGGGGTGAGGTGTCGTGGCGTGGGTGTGAGGACTTCCCACAGAACCTGCCCCATCCTCAGCCTGGCAATAATCTTTCCACAGCCACTTACTCAGACTCCCTCAGCAAGTCCCCATTCATCCTAAACAGAGCCACCTCCCTCAAGTTCCTCAGAAACTCCCTCCCAACCTGCACAGTCAACTGCTGGATTACCTCAGCAAGCCCTGTGTGGCCTACACCTAGCCACCTGTGGTCCAGATCATCATACATAATGCAGTCTCCCAGCCCCCATGACCCACAGACCCTGAAAACCTCCACTCTGCCGAACCTGACCCCTCTGCATGCCTACTGCACCAGCGGTTGATCGTCTGCTCCCTGGCGTGCACACTGGAGGCTTGCCTATTATTTGTCCAGCAGCTCCAGACCAGCCCCAGCCTGGCTAAACTAGCAAAATTCTCTATTATATGGTGGCCAAATCACATCCCCAACAAGGTTTAAACCCTTTCCCAATTTCTTCTTCCTTTGGTACCTTTCCTCAAACCTAAGGCAGGATATATAGTTTCTTTATATCTTATAGTTATTCTTTTGTCACGGTTAATAATTCTTTATATTAAACTTCCCTGTTTAACCTAGTAGGTGGTTTCTATCTCTAGACTGGACACAGACCACTACAGTGAGTGTACCATTTTGTATTTTCACCAACAATGTATGAGAGTCACAATTATTCCACACCCTCCCCAGCATTTGGTATGGTCAGTCTTTTTAATTTTGGCCATACATTAGGCAGGTAGTATTATCTCATTGTGGTTTTAATTCGTATTTCCCTGGTAAATGAGAGTATGACATTGAGCATCTTACATTGTGGATAACCATCATCTCATTACCAAACAGCAAGTGGAATCCTACTGCCCACTGCCACCCTCTAGACAAAATTCTGGAAGCAAAGCTTTGGTAATAAAGAAAAGGAGTCTTTATCTAAAAGCTACACAATTTCAGCCCTGGCTGGTGTGGTTCAGTGGATTGAATGCCAGCCTGAGAACCGAAAAGTCACCAGTTTGATTCCCAGTCAGGGCACATGCCTGGGTTGCAGGCCAGATCCCCAGTTGGGGGCATGCAAGAGGCAACCAATCAACATCTCTTGCACTGTTGTTTCTCTCCCTGTCTTTCTCCCTCCCTTCCCCTCTCTAGAAATAAATAAAAACTTCAAAAAAAATTTTTTTTAATTAAAGCTACACAATTTTGGAATAACAGCTTTCCACATGCATTAGCCATTTAAGCCTATGGAGGAAGGCTAAAGTCTTTAACTCTTTATTTACAACTTTAATCAGTTAAGCCTATCAATTAAGGCTAAAATCTTTTTAACTCTTGAGTTCCCTTATCCTTCCCCCAATAGTTTTTAATTACCTTATTTCTATAGGATTCGTTTATAAACTAAAAGATACAAAAGCTACTCAATTTTGGAAGAATAGCAGGCTTCTGCCTTAGAGCCCGGACCCTCTAGAACACCCAAAGGATAACCCTGCCATCCACTGCTAGGCCAGCCTGATCCTAGGCTGCACCTGGAATTTCTTCTCCCATCCAAAATCCATCCAAATTCCAGTCCTTTGGGAAACACAGACAGCTGCAGCACAATCACCCAAGCATCCTAGGGGAAGAAGAGCTCTAGAGAACCAAGTCTCTGCCCTCCTTTTATTTTAAATCTTCTGTCCCATAATTCCATGTGGTCCAGAGGCGTTCGGCTTCTCAGCCAATCCAGCCCTAGACTGTTTACCATTACCTCAGGCAACCTCCTCTGGCATCCCCTCACTCCTCCCCAATAATCTAACCTGCAGAAAGTTTTGAATTGATTAATAAAAATTAAGTGAGGAGTCCTGGGTGGTGTGGCTTAGTGGATTGAGTGCCATGCTGTGAACCAAAGAGTCACTGGTTTGATTCCTAGTCAGGGCACATGCCTGGTTGCAGGCCAGGAATCCAGTAGGGAGCACGCCAGAGGCAATCACACATTGACGTTTCCCTGTCTTTCTCCTTCCCTCCCCCTCGCTCTAAAAATAAATAAATAAAATCTTTTTAAAAAATTAAGTAAGGACAAAGGACTCATGGACATGGACAACAGGGTGGTGATTGCTGGGAAGAGGGGTATAAGGGGACTAAATGGTAAAGGAAAAAAATAATAAAGATTATATATTTCATGATGGGAGAAAATGGTGGCGAGGTAGGTGGGAGCGGAGCCCAGTTCTCCCTGTGCCCAGCTGGAACACGTAGCCGATCTTCTGAGGAACAGAGTGAACAGCCAACGGAGTCTCAGCTTATATGAAGTTTGGAAGCCAAATATTGTAGAGGACATTGAAAAACAGACAGTGAAGAGATTGCAGTGGGACAGTAAGGTCCCTGGGATCTGCGCAGGATCCTAGGCCACTGTGGCCCCCTGCAGGATACAGGGAGGAAAGTTAGATCACCAGCTCCCTGCCCTACCAGAGTAGGGAGGACAGCCTGGCACCAGGAGGGACCTGGTTGCTGGAAGTTGCTGGGGGGAATAGAGACAAAGTGGGAGACACACAGAGGCAGTACATATCCACTGGGACTGCGGACACTAGGACCAGAGAAATTAAGGTGCTGGGCAACATCTGGAGGAGGGAGTTGGTCTGTATTGGACCCTGACTCAGATAGTCTCCAGACTGGTTGGAAATTGGGCTGTGTGAAAAGCTGTATGCTTGCTCAGCAGCTGCTTCGTAGGGAACTCTCATTAGCAGCTGGCTCGCCATGAGGGTGATTTGAACTGCGCATGCCCAGAAGCGGGCTGGCTGAGTGGAACAGCGCACCCTGAGATTAAGTGGCTGAGTGGAACAGAGCACCTGAGAATCACTCGCACTGTGGGCCCAGAGACTGAGTGACTGATTGGAGCCTGGCGGTTCATGGAGGACCTGGGCCAGAGACTGGGCAACTGTGAATATTCAGTCCAGACCTGGTCCACATCCTCTCAAAACCACAGGAAGGGAGAAAAGCGAAGCCCAGCCCGCCTCTTCCTGTGGCATCTAGAAAGACCAGCAGAAATTGCTGAACAGGTTTAAAGTCGGCAGGCTTATCCCCCGCTGCCCCACCTCCTGCTCTCCCCTCTCTCTTCCCCCCCACAACTGAAACAATAAGATGTAGAGTTACGAAGGGTCCAAAGGGAAGCACAAGGCTAACCCCCAAAATTGAGAAACTGAGACAAATGTCACTTTGCTATCCCATAGAGTTGGCATTTTATTGTTTATCTGCATTATTGTTTATTTTTCATTATTTTTACCACTTTTATTTTACTAGTATTCTTTTATTTCTCTGTTTAGTTTTCCTCACTTTATTTCTCTGTTTAATTGCATTGTTTGACTGGTTTTCCTTATTCTCTCTGTTTTATATTTTAATTTTCCTTCGTTCACTTCACTCGTGTACCAATAACCCACTACTCTTGATCAGGTACTTTCTGTTCTGGTTATCCAAATAATATATTTCTTGTCATATTATTGTTCTTCTGGTACTACTGAAAATAATTGTTGTTCCATACAATTCTACATACTATACAGCAACCATCCCTCATCTTAGCCCACTTCACTTTAATCCTGAGCATTATTATTGTTGTGGTTAACTCTACTCTCTCTCACACTACACCTACTTTCTGTCCTTTACTCTCACTGTATCTCCTCATCTAACCTTGCAAAAGCACTCTGTTTTCTGGATTCAGCTCACAATTCTTCTCCCCTCTAACAAGAGTCTTCTCTCTCTTTCACCTTTTATAAAAAGTGGCTAGTTGGGTGAAATATCACAGTTAACGCTATACTTATCCAAAGAATCTCCTATCTCCTCTCTATTTGTTGGTACTTTAAATCCCATAAAATACTCTCCCACTGTCTTAATCCTTTTGGCCTATGCCCTGCCACTGATCATGAACAAGAATAGGTGGGAGCTGCGAACATCAGTATACCTGCTGGAGGAGAGAAATTACCAACAAAGGAACCACAAAAAGGTACAAACCCACAAACAACAGGAGAGCCCACATGAACAAAAGAAAGGGCAAACCCAGAGAGTCCAGACAAGGAGATCAAAGAGACCACACCACTGAACCCCATAGAATTCCGACCATAGAAGTTCATCCTACAAAGACAGCTAGCAAAGCAAAACATCAGGAAGTGCAGAAACAAACAAAAAGAGTCACCTAAAATGGGGAGACAAAAAAAAAGAACATGCAATCAAAAGGAATGGAAGACTCCCCACTAAAAGAGCTAAACGAAATGGAGGTAACCAAAGTATCAGATACAGAATTCAAAATAATGCTTATAAAGATGCTCAAGGAACTTACAGACAACTACAAGGAACTGAGCAAGAATTACGACAGTAGGAAAAAGGAAAAAGAAACTATAAACAAAAACCAGAAAAAGGGAAAAATACAATTTCTGAAATAAAAAACACACTAGAAGGAATTATAAGCAGGCTGGATGAAGCAGAGGATCGAATCAGCGAGTTAGAGGACAAGGTAGAAAAGAACACCCAGAAGGAACAAGAAAAGGAAAAGAGACTCAGAAAGAATGAACAGGTGGTAAGGGAGCTGCAAGACAACATGAAACATAATAATATCCGTATAACAGGGATATCACAAGGAGAAGAAGAAAAGCAAGGGATAGAAAACCTGTTTGAAAAAGTAGTGATGGAAAACTTCCCTAATTTGATGAGAGAAAAAGTCACACAAATCCAGGAAACACACAGTCCCAATCCAGAGGAACCCAAAGAGGCCCACTTCAAGACACATCATAATTAAAATGGCAAAATTCCAAGACAGAGAGAGAATCCTAAAGGCAGCAATGGAGAAATAGGAAGTAACAACATACAAGGGACCCCCGATAAGGCTAGCAGCTGACTTCTCAATGGAAATGCTCCAATCCAGAAGAGAATGGCAAGAAATATTCCAAGTAATGAAAACCAGAGGCCTGCAACCAAGACTACTTTATCCAGCAAGGCTCTCAATTAAAATGGAAGGCCAAATAAGGAGCTTCCTGAACAAAAGAAGTTTAAAAGAATACACCTCCACCAAACCAGCTCTGCAAGAGATGCTAAAGGGACTGCTTTAAGAAAAGGAAGAAAAAGAATGAGAGAGAGAAGAACACAGGTATGAAAAAATGGCAATGAATAAATACCTATCAATAATAACCTTAAACATAAATGGATTAAATGCTCCAATCAAAAGATATAGAATAGCTGAATGGATAAGAAAGCATGACCCACAGGTATGCTGCCTACAAGAGACCCACCTCTGAACAAAAGGCCTACACAGACTGAAAGTGAAGGGCTAGAAACAAATATTCCAAGCAAATGGACAGGAACAAAAAAAAACTACAGCAGCACTACTCATATCAGACAAAATAGACTTCAAAAAAGAACCATAAAAAGAGACCCAGAAGGTCACTTCATAATATTCAAGGGAAGAATCCATCAAGAAGACATAAACATTGAAAATATATATGCACCCAACATAGGAGCACCTAAATACATAAAGAAAATCTTGGAGGACTTCAAGAAACATATTCACAGCAACACAATTATAGTAGGGGATTTTAACACCCCACTGTCAAAAATGGACAGATCTTCCAAACAAAATATCAACAAAGATATTGTGGCATTGAACAATGCCCTAGATGAAATGGACTTAACTGATATATATAGAGCCCTTCATCCCAAAGAAGCAGAATACACATTCTTTTCAAATGCACATGGAACATTTTCAAAAACAGACCACATGATAGGACACAAAACAAGCCTCAACAAAATCAAGGAGACTGAAATCATATCAAGCATTTTCTCTGACCACAAGGGACTGAAACCAGAAACCAACCTGAAGGAAAAAAACCCAAAACACTCAAACTCATGGAGATTGAATAGCATGCTATTAAGCAATGAATGGGTTAAGAACGAGATCAAGGAAAAAATCAAAAAGTTTCTGGAAACAAATGAAAATGAACTCACAATGGTTCAAAACTTATGGGACACAGTGAAGGTAGTCCTAAGAGGGAAGTTCATAGTGATACAGGCCTACCTAAAATAGATAGAAACATTTCAAATAAACCACCTAACCCTACACCTACAAGAACTTGAAGAACAACAACAAAGACAGCCCAGAGTAAGCAGAAGGAAGGAAATAACCAAGATCAGACCAGAATTAAATGACATAGAGACTAAAAGAACAATTCTAAGGATCAATAAATCCAGGAGCTGGTTCTTTGAAAAGATAACAAAATCAACGAGCCTTATAAACAGACTCATCAAGAAAAAAAGAGAGAGGACCCAAATAAACAGAATCAGAAATGAAAGAGGAGAGATGACAACTGATACCACAGAAATAAAAAGGATTGTAAGAAATTACTACAAAGAACTATATGCCAAGACATTTGAAAACCTAGGTGAAATGGACAAATTTCTAGAAAAATATAGTCTTCCAAAACTGAATGAAGAAACAGAAAGCCTGAATAGACCAGTAACAGCTGATGAAATTGAACCAGTAATCAAAAAACTCCTGACACACAAAAGCCCTGGACTGGACTGTTTCCCAGGAGAATTCTACAAAGCATTTAAAGATAAGCTAACTCCTATCCTTTACAGACTATTCCAAAAAATCCAGGGAGACTCCCAAACTCCTTTTATGAAGCCAGCATCATCTTAATCCCAAAACCAGATAAAGACACAACAAAGAAAGAAAACTTCAGGCCAATGTCGCTGATGAACATAGATGCTAAAATCCTCAACAAAATATTGGCAAACTGCATTCAGCAATACATTAAAAAGACCATACACCATGACCAAGTGGGATTCATCCCAGGGATACAAGGATGGTACAATATTTGCAAATCAATGAACATAATACATTGTATAAACAAAAACAAAGACATGAAGCAAAAATCACATGATCATATCAAGAGATGTGGAAAAAGCATTTGATAAGGTACCCATTTATGATAAAAACACTCAGCAAGGTGGGAATAGAGGGAGCATTCTTCAACCTAATAAAGGCCACATATAAGAGACCTATAGCCTCTTTCATATTCAATGGGCAAAAACTAAAAACTTTCAATGGGCAAAAACTAAAAACTTTCCTACTAAGATCAGCAACAAGACAAGGTTGTCCACTTTCACCACTTCTACTGAACATAGTATTGGAAGTCCTAGCCACAACAATCAGACAAGAAAAGGAAATAAAAGGCATCCAAATTGGAAAAGAGGAAACAAAACTGTCATTGTTTGCAGATGACACGATTGTGTACACAGAAAATCCTATAGACTCCACCAAAAAACTGTTCAACTTAATGAATGAATTTGGCAAAACAGCAGGATACAAAGTCAATATGCAGAAATCAAAGGCATTTTTTTAAACCAACAATGAAATATCAGAAACAGAAATCAAGAAAAACATCCCATCCAACATAGCAACAAGAAAAATAAAATACCTAGGAATAAACCTAAACAAGGAGGTAAACGACCTGCACCCAGAAAACTACATGACACTGAAGAAAGAAATAAAGGAAGACACAAGCAAATGAAAACATACACCGTGTTCATGGATTGGAAGAATTAGCATTATCAAAATGTCCATACTACCCAAAGCAATTTACAGATTCAATGGAATACCTATTAAAGTACCAATGGCATATTTCACAGATATAGAACAAACACTTCAAAAATTCATATGGAACCATAAATTACCCTGAATAGCTGCAGCAATTTTGAGAAAGAAGAACAAAGTAGGAAGGATCACAATACTTGATGCCAATCTGTATTACAAGACTACTATAATCAAAACAGCCTGGTACTGGAATAAGAACAGACATACAGATCAATGGAACAGAAAAGAGAGTCCAGAAATAAACTCAAGTCTCTATGGCCAATTAATATTTAACAAAGTGGGCAGCAGCATAAAATGGAGTAAAAATAGCCTCTTCAACAAATGGTGTTGGGAGAACTGGACAGCTACATGCAAAAAAATGAAACTCGAGCACCAACTTACACCATACACAAAAATAAATTCAAGGTGGATGAAAGACTTAAATATAAGTCATGACACCATAAGAGTCCTTCAGGAAAACATAGGTAACAAAATCTCAGATATTCCACAGAGCAATATTTTCACTGATATGTTCCCTAGAGCAAGGGATATAAAGAAAAGAATAAACAAATGGGATCTCATCAAAATAAAAAGCTTCTGCATGGCTAAAGAAAACAGCATTAAAATGAAAAGAGAACCAACTGTATGGGAAAACATATTTGCCAATGATACTTCAGACAAGGGTTTGATCTCCAAAATATATAAAGAACTCACACAACTCTACTCTAAGAAGACAAGCAACCCAATTGAAAAATGGGCAAAGGACTTGAACAGAGCTTCTCCAAGGAGGACATACAGAGGGCCCAGAGACATATGAAAAGATGCTCAGCATCAGGAGCCATCAGAGAGATGCAAATTAAAACCACAGTGAGATACCTCTTCACACCTGTCAGAATGGCCATCATAAACAAAGCAACAAACAACAAGTGTTGGAGAGGTTGTGGAGAAAAGGGGACCCTAGTAGACTGTTGGTGGGATTGCAGACTGGTACAACCACTATGGAAAACAGTATGAAATTTTCTAAGAAAACTAAAAATGGATCTACCTTTTGACTCAGCAATTCCACTGCTAGGATTATATCCTAAGAACCCTGAAACACCAATCCAAAACACCCTATGCACCCTAAACATTCATAGCAGCACAATTTATAATAGCCAAGTGTTGGAAGCAACCTAGGTGCCCATCAGTAAATAAATGGATCAAAAAACTATGGTACCTTTCCATGATGGGATTCTATGCAGCAGAAAGAAAGAAGGAGCTCCTACCCTTTGCAACAGCATGGATGAACTGGAAAGCATTATGCTAAGCCAAATAAGCCAGGCAGCGAAAGACAAATACCATATGATCTCACCTTTAACAGCAACCTAAACAACAAAACAAACAAACAAGCAAAATATAACCAAAGACACTGAAATTGAGAACAGGCTGACAGTCACCAGAGGGGAGAGGGGAGGGAATTTCAGGGGAAAAAGGGAAGCGTTTAAAGGAACAAGTATAAAGGACACATGGACAAAAACTATGGGGAGTAGAAATGGGAGGGAGGTGGGAGGGCTGGAGTGGTGGGCTGGGTTGGGAGTAAAAGACAGAAAACTGTACAAGAACAACAATTAAAATAAAATTTTAAAAATAAATAAATATTTTAAAATGAGGAAAGAAGAAGTAAGATATCATTGGCAAAAAATTCAAATATATTTGTTGTATGTTTTAAAGCCTTGAAAAACGGCCAAATGTAATACAGTTTGGAGAATATCAGGGTAAATAAAAACAGTGTGTACATGCATAGAGCGAGATAGATACGGATACGATATGGATGGGGATATAGACGTCAACATATCCGTCTTTGACATGAATGCAGTGAGAAGCCAGCCACATCCCAGCCATATATGTAGTTTTACCTAACAGAGCACTCAAAATGTTAGAGAAAATTTATAAGGAATCATTTGTCAATGAAAATTTTTAAACCATTTTTTATATAAAGTGGCATTATGAGTACTGTATCGTGGGTCACAGACTCAAAAAACATTACAGTAAATTATGCAGAATATATTTTGCTTCACATGTGAAGAATCAACAAAATACAAATTGCAAGAAAATGCTTATAAAATCTGAAGAAAAAGATTATATATTTCAGAACCAAAAAATTAGGTAAGGAAATATTTAAGACAGTCAAAACTATGATGTTAATATTTTTTGTTAGGAAATCTAAGTATTTAGTATTTTAAGTATTTGTAAGATATAAGATAAATTTGCCTTATCAAATAACAGGTGAATTTTACACATATAATTCCAATTTAAAATGTAGAATCCAGTTAATGACTAAGACTCACTTTTCAGTTGAAATCTTACTATTTATGTACACTACTTGGAACAAATAATGGATTATAAGATTTGCCACATTTATACATTTGTCATTTTAGATTCATAAAACTTAATGTTAAGTATTGAGGAAAGATTCTTCTGGTAACACCCTATGTAGTTCATAAATGGAAAAAATCTAACACTCAATTTACAAGCATAGTTTGAAAGTGTCAAGGAAATTTAATTGTTATAAAAGCCCTTTTAAAAAGAGATTGTTGAAACCGTTTAGACTATGCCAGGATCACCACTGTTCACTAAAACTATGCTCAACCCTGCCTGCACATCGTATCAGACAGAATTAGCAGCAGAGAGAATATAAACATATAACTTGTTTCTTACTCCCCAACACTTCAACACGTAGTTCCTAAAAACATTGTTAAATAACCATTGTAAAATCATCAAAATCAGGAAATTGATAGATGTTATTGTCTAATCCAAAACCTTATTTGAAATGTACCCATTGTCCCACTAATCAGTTTTTTTAAAGTTTTTAATGTTTTTTTCTAATCCCTGATTCAATCCATAAATTGTAGGTGGTTAGGATTTTCCTTAAGTCCCTGTTAGAGACACGTATGTAATGAAAATGACATTGGGGTTTTCTTTAAAATACACTAATACAAAAAAAGTTGACTGGGGAGATACATGAAAAGCACTATATTGGTGATAACTGTTGAAGCAGGCGTTGGGTCCAAGATAGAGATCCATTATACCTTGCTCTCTGCTTCCTTTGTTTGAAACTTTCCAGGATAAACTCTGGCTGGTGTGACTCAGTGGGTTGAGCACCGGCCTGCAAACCCAAAGGTCACTGATTCCATTCCCAGTCAGGGCACAGGCCTGGGTTGTGAGCCACGCACCCGGTTGGGGGTGTGGGAGAAACCACCAGTCGGTGTCACATCTATGTTTCTCTCCCTCTCTTCCTCCCTCCCTTCCCCTCTCTAGAAATGGGTAAATAAAATATTTTAAAAATTTATTCCATGATAAAACTTGAATTAACTAAACACAAAAATATTTTATAAATGAACCTTGCTGCTAGAAAAGTAAAAATAACAGCTCTTATCTGTTTCTGTGCAATAGTTATCAGCTCCGATGTAACTTAGCTCCCTTGTGCTCTAATATGAGCTCATTTAATGCTTCCAAAACTTTAAGTCTCTTAGTCTCACGTTACAGATATGGGGAATAAGGCTCAGATGTTCAATCGCTGGGTCTAAGTAAATAGAACAAGAACTTCCAACCTGTTTGGCTGCACCCTCTCTCTCTCTCTGCAGTACTAATCGGGGTAGAAGATCCGAGAGACCCGGAGGAGAAAATGTACTTGCTCCAGGATGTTACCTCCGCAGACCCAAACCGAAAAATATATTCCCTGGAACTGGAACTTGGACCAATGGAAATTCCGAGCTGAGTAACAGATGGTTGCCTTAACCATTTGGTGCAGGGGTGGGGGATTAGAGCGTCTTCTCCACTAACCTATTCCGCCGCCCGGCTTCTCCTGGCCCCACCCCATTCTGGCGAGGGCCAGACAGGGCTGTTGTGTAGCGCGCCCGGGGTGTGGCCAGGGATTCCCGGGAGGGAAGGCCGCTGCATGTCCTTGGGCAGAGAGGGTAGGTGACTCCGGCCGAAGAAGAGGACTCAGAATGAGGGCCTTGAAGGTGAGGGTACACACACGCTGGGCCGGGACCCCCCAATACGAGAGTCCCTAAACGTCCCGGGATCTGGGGACTTGTAATGTGAGCCCCTTCAGGGTTCCAGTCTCCCTCCTAAACAGTCTGGGACCCCACCGCCTCTCACCTCCCTAACATGGGGGCCCCTAAATGGCCCAAAGCTCTGGGTTTGAATGTCTTCCCTTCGTCCAGGGCACCGGTCAGGACCCAGGCACTGGGAATGCAACACCCTTTCCCTTGCTGTCTGGAAACCCCATGGAGCACCCTGGATCCAGTCACATTTCCGGGACCTGGGCTCCTACCATTAATCCAGGAAACCCTCCCCAACCAAAAAAAAAAAAATCTCCGGACTTGGACCCACAGGTCATTAGCCTCCCTTTTGGGACCGCCCCTCTTCCAGCACCTCCTAGACAGCCTGGTAAACTCCAAGTCCAACTCTCTATACGCGAGTCCCCTTCTGGGTCTTTCTTGACAGGACACCCCCCACTCCTGCTGGCAATTCTGATCTTGCCTTTGGGAAGCTCCCAAAGCATAGGACTGTCCTGGTATACCTGACCAGACCCATTTTGAGACGCTTCTCCAGGTGCCTCTAACACCCACCCATCAATCCCCTCTCCCCAGGTTTCCCAGGCATTGATTCGCTCCTTCAGTTCAACCGCCCGGAACCGCTTGGAGAACCGAGTGGCCGAGAAACAGAAACTCTTCCAGGTAGAGAGAGCAGAGGCAGGGCAAGGGGAAGGCTGGGAGCCGCAGGGAGGCTGGGGGGGTTTCCATCTTCGCAACCAATACCCCTTTCCTATTGGATGGCCCCAATCTCAGGCAGACAATGACCTCCCGGTGCACTTGAAGGGCGGGGGAACCGACAGCATTCTCTACAGACTCACCATGGCGCTGTGTGTTGGAGGTGAGTGCAGAGCTGACTCAGCCTGGGCTGCAGGAGGCAGGCTCCAGCTAGAGTGAAGAAGGGGGCTAGTTCTTGGACTGGGGTTTAAAGAGGGGATTGGGCTGTGAGGTGGCCAGGTTTGGGGACGCTACTGGAGTGTAGACTAGCAAATAGGGAGGGAGCTCCCTGGGGCTTGTGCTTCTGTCCCAGGAGGGGATCTGGGGCCCTAGGTCCCTGACGCCCTGACAGGGGCTGGGTTGAAAGCCCAGGGCCTGGTCTGGATCAAGGACCAGGGATTCCCCACCTGAAATGCAGTTTTGGGATGGAACTTGACCAGTAAACTGGGGGCTGGGATACAGGCTGGTGACTGGCAAGTCTGCAGAGGGGCATAAAAGCCTAAGATAGGGTTCAGGGAAGCGATTAGGGTCTCATTATGTATCCCCCCCACACTCCCTTCCTAGGCACCATCTACAGTCTGTATTGTCTTGGCTGGGCTTCCTTCCCCCATAAGAAGTGAGACCAAGAAGCCTTCAGGACCTGAAGGACTTGAACAGACATCAATAAATGTGCTGGCTGCTTGGGGAACCCAGCCCAGTTCTGGCCTCTGTGTGTGCCCCTCTATCCATCCTCCCACTAACAAGCAATCTCCGTCCTATGGACTGCCCACTGCCCCAGCCTTGAGTCCCTGATGCTAGACCACATCTGTTCTTAGGATGTCACTGCCTCTCAGCCCTTCCACAGAGGTTGGAGACTCCAAATGACACCACCCTGGGCTGCCCCTCAGGCTGGTATCCTTATGTGGGACAGAGATATATATCCTGTGATAGCAGCCCCTCTCCCTGCAGAGGCCCACAGGGTGGGAAGGAAGATACTGAGTATGGTCATGACAAAACAGGCTGAGGCAAGTAAGGACAAACTCCCTCATGCACAGATGAGAGTCGGACAAATATGAGCTTGGGGGACAGAACCAGGGGTGGCAGTGACACTTCCCACCAGCCCTGCTCTTGCAGCAGGAGCAGAAAAGTGCCCGGGTCTCTGGGTCCCAGTCTCAGTTTCCACAGAATCTCTGAAGCATCACAGCAAGAATGAGGCTACAGCTCAACTGGGATCCAGTATGAGAAAGGCATGCAGACTCAGCCTTGGGGATAGACACAAAGACCCACAAAACCACCCCCACTCCACCACCAGGACCCAGACAGGGCCTGAGCCACCCTTCAACTCTCAGAACAGGAGGCACATCTCAGCAGCAACTGGGATAAATTTATTTCCTACAGGGCCTGGCAGGCTGGGGAGCAGAATACAAAGGCACTGGAGCATGTGGGCCTATTATGGCCTGGAGTTCAGCTGCCTGGGTCGTTAACTGAACAGGTGTGCCAGGGTGCACAGGGACAGGGGTGATCCTCCCAGAACTTAAAGAAGGGCCCTTGGGGAATGGAAGCAACACAGCTTGGCACAGATGTATGAGAAAGTTCATGGACAGGGTGAGAAGTGGGTGTGCAGAAGGTGGAGGACCCATGGGGCAGGGTGTGTTAGAATGTCTTAGAGCCAGGGGTAACTTGGGGCATGGCGTGTTGGGACATGTTGGGCCCTAGCTGTTGTCTGAGAAGCAAGATGCCAACAGCTGGGAGAAAGGAAAAGCTGGTGAGTCAGCACGCCCCACAAAGGCGTGACTGTAGACAGGATTAGCCCTGGGAGAGACCAAAAAGTCCAAGGTGACACCTATAGCGAGCTGATGGGGGAAGAGGTCTGGGGTTCCCATTCAGGAATACATAGTCAGCTGCAGCCACTGGGAAGAGAAGGGCACAGAGTGAGGAGAAGGGAATTGGGAATACCAGGAGCCCTCTGCCCTCACCCAGGGGTTGTTGCAGAAATAGGTGGGAGGGAGTCCAGTGCAGGGCTATAAGGGAGGGGTCCCTCCCTAGAAACCCACGTTCCAGAATGGGAGTTCTTACCTCCTGGATGTTCACCTGAATTTGTCCAGTGCCATCTTTGTCAAGAGATTTGAAGGCACCTAGAGAAAGGAAGGGTGGGGGTGACAAGCATTTGGCTTTTAGGATAAAAATATACTAATATATGGGATGATGATGACAATGGCCAGTACTTTATTGAGTACTTCGTGTCAAGCACTGTATAAAGTGCTTTGCATGTATTAACGGATTTAATCCAATTCTGTGAGATAAGTGTCATTTTAAAATTTGGCACAGAGAAGTGATGTGCTACAGGTCACACAGTGAGGTGAGGAAATTAGGATTGAAACCCAGGCTGTTAACCACTTCAATAATAATGGCGTCCAGGGTGGGTGGAGGTGGAAGAGAGTATGAGGGGATAAATGGTAATGGAAAAAATACAATGAAAAAAATGACGTTAAATAAATAATGCCCTCTACATACTTGTGTGCGCTCCCATTACCCTCTGCTCAGGTCTCACCCTCCTACCAACCTCTAAGCCCTCCAGTTCTAAGCTAAAGACTATTGGAAACTGAGGCTCTGCAGACTCCACTTCCTGCCTTACAGTCTGGCAGGGTTCCTACTCCTGCCCTGAAACTCCACTCTATGCTCCCCACCCACAGCCAAACCTGGGCAAACTGGTGCCCAAACTGCCTTTGCTTCCTCTCTCCCTCTCTGCACTGAGATACCATCCTCAGATGTCTGCATACCTGGTCTCCTGACACTGCATTGACTGTAGTTACTATTGACCCTCTTGCTGGTAAATCCAATGGGCATTTCTTAGGCCTTCTCATATGTGACTTTTGGCATCACTTGCCCTATTGTGCACTCCTACCTTCAGCATGCTGAACAGGGATGTGAGTCCAACAAAAAATACCAAAAGCACATTTTTTTCCTGTCTAGGCCTTCACACAGTCTGTTCCCACTGCAATACTCATCCTCACTCTTACCCCTAAGGTCTCAGCTCACATGTGCCTTACTCCAGAAAGCTCTCCTTGACTCAGGCTGCCTCTTAAGTTTGAAGCCCTTAAAGCTTCCCCAATCACAAATCTAAACCCACTATGCCCTGAGTTTCCCCTCACAGCCCCCATCACTCTGCCCTGAGCTTTCCCTATCCCAGCAGTAACAATTCTTTGTAGTCTCTGATGATTTGCCTTTCCTCCACTGGACTGTGAATAATTTGAGGGCAGGATCTGTGGCTGTTTCAGTCATTGCTGTGCCTCTACCATTGCCCACCTCAGGGTTAGGCCCAAAGACCTTGGCCAATGGAGGCTGAACAAATAAAACCCCCACCCAGGAAGATAGCTAGGGGTATCACTCACGGAACATGGCATCCAGCCTGACCAGGCAGCTGATGAAGTTGTCAAAATCCATGTTCCCTCCCTCATCAGAGTAACGTCGGATGATCATGTTGTAGAGATGTTCATTTAGGTGGAATCCTGACAATGGTTTAGTCTCTCAGGTGTGGGGGCCACATAGCCCGACCCACTCCCAGCCCCAGGATTCAGGCTCAGACCAGCTTGGTGGGGGCTGCCTCACCAATCCCACCCGTCAGCCATACCTGCTGCCTCAAAGGCCCCTGGGAGTTCACTGCTGCCAATGGTCCCTGAACGGTCAACATCAAACTGTTTGTATATGGCCTGTAGAGGACAGAGATCAACTGAGCATTAGGAGGCACAGCATCTCCATGGCTTAGGAGTCTTCATGCAAGGAGTGTCAGAGGCCACCACACACCTGCCACTTTTTGATATTGTTCCACAAATACTTGAATTCCTCGAAACCCAGCTTGCCTGTTGTGTCACTCTGGCGTGAGGATGTTAAGAATAGCTGTACCAAATGCGTGCATTGTACACCCTATCACTCGGGGATGATAAGAGTCAAGCAGGGAAACATGGGCTAAAACCCCAGTTCCTGTCTCACCCCAGTCATGTCACCTCTGAGAAAACGAGGTGACAGTAGTGAATACCTGCTGGGTTTGTGATCAGAGCAGAATGAGATATTAGTAGAAAGCCCTTAGCTCAGGAGCTGGCACTTGATAAATTCTCAATAACAATGACAGGTAAGACTTACCAGATTACCTAGTACACATCAGAAAGTTCTAAGCTTCTCGGGAATATCACTTTTCTCACTAAAGCCTCAAGATACCAGCCCCACCAGTGTTATTTCTAAGTCACAGACAAAAACAGATTCAGGGCTGAAAAGTCTACCTGTATAAGATCATAGTAACAGCTAATGTGTACAGACTGTGCTAAACCTTTGCCATGTGACTCTAATGTGGTATCACTGTCATCATTCAGCCCATTTTACAGATAAACAAACTGAAGCACAGAGGAGCTTGGTAACCTTGCTAAGGAACAGACCCAGAACTGTTTAACCCTGTGCCACACATGTATGTGATCACATGAGTATACATATGCATCTCCGCTAACCTATGCACTGAGTGTGGATGTATCTAAGATCAGCTAATGACTGGCCCATGTGCAAATAGACGTGTTCCTGTGCATAAGCCATCACATAGCTTCATGTATATGGGTGTGCCCTTGTGTGTGTATATGTGCACATAGGCATATCTATGGCAGTTATAAGCTTAGGTTCTCAAATCCAAAAGACCTGGAGTCCAAATTCCTATCCTGCCACTTACTCTTTATTTATAACTTCAGACAAATGACTGACTTTGTCTCAGTTTCTTTACTTATAGAATGGAATGACTGTATATGTCTAACAGGATGGCTATGAAGTACAAGTAAGTACCAGCTATGACAGCTGATGTTATTATTGATTGCCCCATGTCCACAGGTGAATGTATGTTCCAGTGTAGTCCTGTCCATGTCTGTGGGTATGAAAGCTATACCCTGGCTCCTATTCATGCTCTCAAAAATTCCTTCTTCACCCAAGACCTCCCCTAAACTGCCCACAAGGATACATCCATCACCGCCACCATGCTGCGACATGTGTCAATGCCAAAACCATCAGTCTTCAGATCAGGGTCTGTGGGGCACAGATTGAAAGTTAGACACTAAAGGTCACAGCTACACCAGCTGCCATACCTCTAAACCTGCCCTGTGTGTTGACCCCAGTCACTCACGTCGGGTCACGACCTTGTTGAGAATGTTCATGAGTTCTGTTGCACTGACCTCCATGTCCTGCAGAAAAGTTTGGGGTGGATCAGGGTGACTGAAAGGGGTCATAAAGGAGGATAGGAACTTTGGGATTGCCATTATTGAGTGTGTGTGTGTGCGCGCGCGTGCAAGGGTCACCCAAGGGAAAGTATGGAAGAGTTAGGACAGGTCTAAGGACCCCAGGTTACTTACATCTCCAGCCAGCTGGGCAAAGAGCCTCCGGAACTGCCGGACCTCCTCACTCTCATTGGCTTCAATGTTGGAGTAATGGGTTCGTGGGGGCTGCAGAGGGAGGAGATCTCAGAGAAGGTGGGGGAGGGGTGCCCTAGCTATTGCAGACCTAAGTGATAAGGTCAGAGTGGACTGGGTAGCTGAGTGATCAAAGGAATGAGAAGTTGTCAGCGAATAGGAAGTGGGTAATAGCTAAGTTTGAGGACATGACAAGGGACAGACTTAATGAGAAGGATCTCATAAGATGGAGAAGGGGTGGGGCTTCTCCAAAGTGACAAGGAGGTGTGCTGAAAAAGGCCTCAGAGTGAGAAGAAAGGTCCCCGGTTGTGGAGGGCAGCTTACCGGGGGTTCTGGGTTGTACTGAGCAGCCGCTTCACTGGAAGGAAACAGGGGAATTAGCACCAGGGAGCAAGGCCTTCAATGGGTAGCCCTAGACCCCACACCCCAACACCCCTCAAACCCCAGCCTGACACCCTCCCTACCTGTTCCTTTGGCCAGCCTTATCTGTCCTTGTCCTCACCTGTCCCTATTCTTGCTGCCCTGGTTACGCCCACGAGGAAACTCAGAGATCTGACCTCAAGGTAGGTTCCACTCCTACCAGAGCACATCTGCCCAGTGGATCTTCCTCAAGAGATCCATCCAGCCCCTTCAAAGGCTCACTTCATAAAAGCTCTGCCCCAGCTTCTCCAGGCCCCTAACTCCTCAGATCCCATCCTAGGAACTTACTTCATCGCTAGGGCTTCCCAACACTTGTGTCTTCCCAGCACCCCACCCAGCTCCATTAGTTCCTACCCCTTGTAGGGATCATGGCTCAGTGGTCAAGACTATTCAGGCTCCTAATTTGGCTAATTAGACAACCTGTCCTATCTCCACCAGGACATTTTTCTATTTTGATCCAGCCAGTTCCAGGCCAGGCTGAGCCCCCTCCAGACAATATCTCCTATCTCAGTAGGCCTGAGCCTCTTCTGGGCACATCTTTTCATTGACCCACCTAGGACGGCCCCACCAGGCCCATAAGACAAGCCTTGCCCCAATGAAGTGACAACCAGCCTCAATGACTCCGCCCCCTTAACGTTCGTCTCCAGGTTAGCGGAAGCCGGCGGTGTCCAGCCTCAGTAAGCACCACCTCCCAAAACCCATCAACAGATTCAACAGATCGAGACCCACCAGGTGAAGCCCCGCCCCCATGAACTGCAGTCAACCTCATTAGGGCCCGCCCCCTCAAGGCCGGTTTCCCAGCCCAGACCCGGCCCGGCCCAGCCTAATTAAGGCTCCAGGTCAGTCTCCAGGTTACCCCATTCTATCCTTGCGGGAAAGTCTCCAACGCAAGGCCCCGCCCCCTCTGGCCCCGCCCTACCTGATCGCGCTAATGACCCCGCCCAGGATGCGCATGGCAGTTCCGCCTCCGCCGCCGCCGCCTCCTCCGCCTCCGCCGCCGCCACCGCCTCCGCCGCCCCCTCCACTGATCAGGCCTCCGAGCACATTCCCCAGACCCCCACCCAGACCCCCGCCTCCCCCGCCACTGCCGCCTTTCAAGAAGGAGTTAACCAGGAACATGGCTGCGACTCAAGATTCCTAAGAGGAAAAAAAGGGGTTAGGTGACCGCCTCACCCCGTGCCCGCCTCCTCCCCATAAAATTTCCTGCAGCTGGACTTGGAAGAACAATTGAGGCTGGGGCTTGAAGAGTCCTTTCGGGATGGGGTCTGAGCTTCTGGGGAGGGCAGTTCTTGGGTGAATGCAATAGAGACAAGATCAGGTTTGAAGCCCCTTCCGGATTCAAAGGGTCCCTCCCCATCAGACTTGAGTCGACACATAGGCATCATGAAGAATGGGCTTCTCGGGGACCCCGAACTAGTGTAAGGCATCCTTTATGTGTTTGGGCGCTCGAATCTGAGCCCCAAAGCTCCAGAACTGGACTATGGATCTTGCGGGGGGGCGGGGAGGATCAGGAACGTGGATCAGATTCTCGGCCTAGAGACTCCAGGACACGGTTTTGGAAATCTGGAATGTGGGCTTCAAAGTTTAGATACTCCCAGCAGCCGGATTACACTGCCACTGCTGGGTTTGTGGGCTCGGGTCGGAGATCGTGGGTGTAAGACCCGGGCCTGGGACAACGGAGTTCCCCATTAGAGTTGGGAGCACGCATCTAGGATCGTGGTTCTGGAAATTCCCCCACCCCGGGCATAATTTACGGGGTACCTCCCAAATCCGTGGGCTCGTATTTTAGATCTTGAGACAGAGGGTGGAGGGGTGTCCGGGGCGGTATAATGGAGACAGAATAGATCTGGAGGTTCGAATCTGAGATCCTAAGGCTGGGGGCCCCCTGAAGGTGGGACTTTACGGTTTCGTCGGGCCTGGGGCCGTAAGGGCCGGGATTACGAAATACAAGGGTAGACTGGCCAGGGTGCTCACCACCTCTCTCACAGATCCGCGGGTCCGCTCGTCTAGGCCGCTCCCGGGCCTCTGGCTGCGTCCGGCTCCTTAGGGCGGGGCCCGTGACACCGGCGGCTTGGACCGGGTTAGCCTCTGCAGGGCCGCCCCGCCCGCATCCGCGCGGTCCTATAGCCGTCAATAAAATGCGCCTGCGCAAGTCAGCTCAGCGGAGCTAATAGGTTTCGGCCGCTGCGGGTCTGCAGAGCGTGCTTCCAGCGCTACGGACTGAAGCCTCGCGCTGAT
Source organism: Glossophaga mutica (assembly GCA_039655065.1). Lineage (NCBI taxonomy): Eukaryota > Metazoa > Chordata > Mammalia > Chiroptera > Phyllostomidae > Glossophaga > Glossophaga mutica. Next base: position 33,227,455 of record CM077315.1, read on the forward strand.
TCCAATGGTCCGAGGTCTTCCCAACACCTTTCTAACCCGGGTAAAGGCGTACCGAGATGGGAACCCCAAGGTGACCCTGTAGGTTGTAGTGTGAATTTCTTCCCCGAAGCCGGTCGCCGCCCGGCTACGGATGAATTTTTAGGTCCGCTTGAGAAACAGGAGTCTTGGCTCTCAGCCCTTATCCGCGCCTGGTCGCGACAGCATCTGGAGACTCCGAGTTTTATTTGACTCACGGTCCGGGAACAAGCGCCCACCTACCCGGCGGGGTCTAAGGCTAGACTAGACTTCCCTGGACCTTGCAGCAGCAGTATGGCGGTGAAACTGGATAGGACTTTGCTGCCTGCGAACGTTGACTTGTGCCTCCTCCACCCCCACTCCTTTACCCTCTGAGTCAGTATCACCAGAAGCATGTTTTCCTGGACAGGCCCAAAGTGTCATCTGTCTTCCCGTCTCTAAAGAGGGTCCCGGACACAGTAAGATAGGCCTGGTTGAGTGGTGGGCAGAAAATGCAGAATCTGGGAGAATGGAGGGCGACTCCAGCTGCCTTTGGAGGGTTTTCTCCTACTCTCTGGTTCCAGTTTCCAACCTATGCCCACACAGTTCTTTTTCAGGCTTTTCAGATGAAGCTAAAGATACCTTCCAAGCAGTTCGACTTCTCTGGCCCTTAGCCTCTCCCCTGGAGGCTGGCTAGGCTTGAGTTTGAATCCTGGCTCTGCCCCTTAATAACTGTGGCATACCAAAACAGTGACTTGAAATTTCTGAGCGATGATCTTTTAATTTGTAAAGTGGGAACAAAGGTTCCTATTCCTCCCTCACTGAACCCCTATTATAATTAAGTGATTGTAGCTATTGTTCTCTGTGTGTATCCATGTAGTTCCCTACTCCTGGAGCCCACATGGATTCCTCGGGTGGTTGACTCTTGCCCATTCTTACATAATACCAATAATAACTCCTAAACACTTTAGGCATATCAGCTCATATACCTTCATAAGGGTCTATATATTATCTCCATTTTACAAATAAGTAAACTGACTCTGAGGTTAAACTCCCTAGCTTGTTCTCTTAACTACCACCCTAATGCCTTGATTCTTCAATAATATAATTGATATGACAATAGTTCAGATAACAAGATCAAAACAGATAAAACCCATAGTCACTACTAATGCTACCTGAGGGCTTTCTGGGGCCCAGGCAAGGAACTGCTACACAAGACTTGTCTATGAAGCAGTAACTAACAGGAGAGAAAACGGAGACTCTGAATGCAGGGTAAATTGCCTGAGGTCACAGAGGGTGTCAGGACCAGGTCTGAACCTGGGCTTGGCTATGCCAAACGTTTGGTGATGACTAATCCAGATTCCCTTCTCACCACACCCCTCCACACCCCTCCACGCCCAACGGAGCAGCTTCCGTTCGCCCTCTCCAGGGCTCACTTGCTGCCAGGCCTTTCACATGGGCTCTGCCCTCCACCTAGAACACTCCACCGCATTTTTTTTTTTTTTGCCTGGTTTTGTAGCTACTCCGGCTTTGAGGTATCAGGAGTCATTTCCTCTAGGAAGCCCTCCCTGTCTCCACCCCCATCAGAGACAACATGCAGCTTCCAGTCAACATGCTTGTAATGTGCACATTCTCATAGCACTCTGCCAATTACAAATCATATTGTCATCCAGGTCTGTCTGTCTGCTCAGCCTCTAACCCTGGCCAACTCTAAGTCTTAGACCTTAGTCCATCTCTCTAACCCACTCATGCCACAGGAGATCTCCCTCACATGCATGGCTTAAATTCCATCTTTAAGCTATCAATACCCAAATTTCTATCTTCAACCCAGACATCTTCAGGCTCCTGCATCCTACTCACCATCTCCACAGGGGTCTTAGAGGTGTCTCAAACTTCATGCATCCTAAACTGACCTACCTCCCAAACCTGCTCCCTCTCCACCTTCCCCATCTAGGTTAATGGCACCTCTGTCATTCCAGTGACTGAGACCAAACACCCTAAGGTTGTCTTGACCTCTCTTTCACACTCATTCCAACCTGTCAGCAAACCTCTTTGACCCTACCTACAGAATCTAAACTCTCCCCTCCCACTGCCCCACCCTGGCCCAGGCTCCATCCTCTCCCTCCTGGACCTCACAGGAGCCTCTTCCCCATCTCTTGTCTCCCATCCCCACCCCACAGTCTTCTCACCACATGCAGCGAGAAGGAGTCTGTGAACCCTAGTCAGATCAGGGCCCTCTCGGCTCAGCCTTCTGTGGCTCTGCCTTACTCTAGGTAAGAGTCAAAGTTCTCATCCTAGCCTACATGGCTCACTTGGGCATCAGCCTTCAAAGCAAAAGGTTACTGATTCAATCCCGTCAGGGCACATGCCTCGGTTGCAGCCTGGTCCCAGGTTGGGGCACGTGTGAGAGGCAACCAATCAATGTTTCTCTCTCTCTCTCTTCCCCTCTCTAAAATAAATATTTTTAAAAAACAGCCCTGGCTGGTGTAGCTCAGTGGATTGAGCGCGGGCCTGTGAACCAAAGGATCGCGGTTCGATTCCCAGTCAGGGCACATGCCTGGGTTGCAGGCCAGTTCCCAGCATGGGACACACAAGAGGCAACCATACAGTGATATTTCTCTCCTTCTCCCTCTCTCCTACCCTTCCCCTCTAAAGATAAATAAATAAATATTTTTTAAAAAAAAAAAGATTTCCTATTAAAAAAAAAAAAAACAGTCAAAATTCTCACCACAGACACCAAGTCACTAGTGGTCTGTCTTGTCACCTTTGCATTTTCTCCCTCAAGAAAGAAGCCCAACTGGCATCTTGATCCAGATGTTCCCAGCTGAACACAGACAACAGTAGGAAGCTATGCAAGCACAGCAATATCCAAGCAGCCCCGCTCCTAGCACACATGAGGGCCCTCTCTAGCCCTACCTTAGTGCCTCACCCCTCAGTGCCTCAAGCCTACACATCTAGTGATCTCAGGAAAGTCCTCTCAGATCTCTGATTTAATCCCCACATTCCCCATCCCACTCCCACATTGCTCTTACCAGTTATTCACCTACTAACATTTTATAGCTTACTTATTTCTCTAGTTTCTTGTCTCTCTCACCCACTAGAACGTGAGCTCCTTGAGGGCAGGGATTTTTGATTGGCTTGTTCACTGTTGTGTACCCAGTTCCTAAAACAATGCTTAGCACATCTTAGGTACACAAATATTTAGTCAATGAATGAAATGTTTTGTGTCGATTTTCTCACTGAATTTTTAGCACCATCAGTGAGATAGTACAGCAAATATTACCAAAGTCTTCCACCATCTTCCAGACTCCTTTGAACTCAAGCATAGTTGTGTGACTTGCTTTGGCTAATAAAATGTGAGTGGAAGTGTTGGTAGAGTCACTTTCTAGTGGTAGCATTTAAAAACCAGTGCAGGATGTTCCATGCTCTCATCCCAAGGTTACCTAGGCATGCACAGAAGTGCCACAGCAGGGATGGTAGCTGGATCACTGAGCCATGAGATGGAGAACATGTGCCTGTTCTATGAGAAAGAAATTTTGAGATGTTAGTCCACTAAGATCTAGAACTCATTTGTTACCACAGTGTAACCTAGCCTATTCTCACTGATGGGGGTAGAAGTGACAGAGTCAAGATTCAGACCCAGGAAGGCTGGCTTTATAGCTCATGCTTTTAATCCTCACAATTTACTGCCTCAATGATGTCAATTTTGCAACACTACCAATTAGTAAATAGTCATAACTACCCTTGCTAATGCCTCCTAAGGACATGATGAGAACTCAGCTGAGATAACTTCTAAACACGTAAGTCTGGCAAGGCCTCTCACAACCCTCTGAAAACATGAGAAGAAGTGGAGGTTCAGAGAGGTCGAGTCATTTGCCTGAGGACTCGCAGAGCCAGATCTAAACCCAAGCACGATTGATACTAAATAGCTATGTGATGACTAATCCGGATTACTGTCTCTCCACTGCCCTCCCTCCCTTCAGTGGTGTATTACTCAGGGTTCTGCAGAGAAAGAACCATCAGGCTATAGAGAGAGAAAGAAAGAGATTTATTATAATGAATTGGCTCACATGATTATGTTGGCTGAGAAGTCACAGGAGCTGTCTGCAAAGTGGAGGTCCAGGAAAGCCAACTGTTTAAATCCTGGTCCAAGATCGAGGGCCCGAGAACCAAGGAAGCTAATGATATAAGTCCCAGAATCAAGGCAGGAGAAAACCCATGTTCCAGCTCCACAGTCAGGCAAAGTACTAATTATTTCTTCTTTCACCTCTCCTTCTATTCAGCCCCTCAAAGGATTGGATGAGACCCACCCACATCAGGGAGGGCAATCTGCTTTACTCAGTCTACTGATTCAGATGCTAATTTCATCCAGAAACACCCTCAAAGACACACTCAAAATGATGTTTAGGTAAATATCAAGGCATCAAAGTATACTGGTCAATTGACATCGAAAATTAACCAGAAATTAATTAATTAAATAAATTAAAAATAATCATTCGTTTCCACTCCTCTCCCCAGGCTTTCTTGCTGCCAGTCTCTTACACTGGCTGTGCCTCTGCAGGAACACCCTCTCCTGCCTTTTTTACTTCTGAGTCAAGCCATCGTTTGACTTCCCCCATCACAGACTAGAACAGGTTGCCCTGTTATGAGTTCCCAGGACTTGTAGAACTTCTTCCACAAGACACTCATGACAGATAATAATCTGTAATGTTCAACAATGTCTGTCTACCGGACTGGATTAGGGGTCTTATGATAGGGATCAGAGCTATCTTAGGGAGTGGTGCGTCCCCAACATCACCCAGCTCAGGGCTGGGCATGCAACACATGGTCAGGAACTTTTCAGCTATCATCATCATCGTCCTTTGGGGAATTATTATACAATTCAGACTTCCTCATCAGAGTGAAAACTCCATCAGAAGAGTGTGCTTTCATGGTTGTACAGCAAAACTTCCTTATCCTTCTAAATTATGGTTCAAATGACTCCCCTCCATAAGCCTGATCACTCTGAGAGCTGAATGTTCACTTCATAATGATTCCATATACTGTGCAATCTGTATTTTTTCTCTTTCTATAGTTATGCTGTATTTCACAATTAAAGATGTTTAAAATATCTGGTAGTGCTTACTCATTTTGGAAAATGTATAAAATAAAGCAAAATTTATTTTAATTTTTTTAATGTTTATTGATTTTAGAGAGGAACAAAAAGAGAGAGAGAAACATTGATGTCAGAAACATCGATTGGTTGCCTTCAATACGTGCTCTGGCTGGGGATCGTACCTGCAACCTAAGTATGTCCTGACCCCAACCTTTTGGTGCACAGGATGACACTCTAACCAACCAAGCCACACCAGCAAGGACAGAGCAAAATATGTTTTAAAAGGAAAAATGTACCAAATTTTCAGAGACTACCTTGATTTAATAATATTTCCCTTCTGACTTTTTTCTGGACATATTTTTATAGATTTCTGACAATATCATATATGGAAATTTGCAGTCTGCCCATTTCTACAAACGACTTGTATTACCTTGGAATACCAGCTATATTCCCTTCAACTGCTCACCTGTGACCAGACCCTACTGTTACACATCTGTTCTTTGCCCTGGGAAGTAACCAAAGAGACAACCCTCCCAGTACGGAGGGCAGAATAAATGAGACACCAAAGCAAAGATTTTATTTCTCAGTTCACTTGTGTTCTGAAGGAGCAGAGTAAGTCTCCATTCCCTCTTTCCCCTTCCTACTGTCTGGAATGTGGATGTGATGGGAGCCATCTTGGACCATGTAGACCAGGGCACTGCCATCCATAGAAGCAGTTTTGGATACCTGATACTGAGAAGCACTTGAGCTAGCCCTGTATTGCTTACACTCAGGCTTTTGTAGGAGGAAGTTCTATTTTACATAAGCCACAGCTATACTGAGTTCTATTATAGAGTTTATGTAGAATCCTACCTAACCAACAGTGCCTACTATATACTTCTTGAGCAATTTTCCATGTCCCTAAAGATATAATTTTGTGTGTGTTCATAATATTCTAACATCTGAAAGTTACTAGCTTTCATTCATTCATTCATTCATTCAACACATTTGTTGATTGTCTCCTATATCCCAGGCTCCTGGTTGTGTGATGGGGTTGTAGTGGTGAACAAAACTTATGGAACTTATGTCCTCACAGAGGGGGACACACAATAAATAAGGAAATAAATAACCCTTCTGTTATTTTTAGATATGGCACATCCCAAAATATGTGGCAGAGATTGGCCAGTTGCTCACCAAAATTGCTTCCCTTTGTTCTTCCATATGCAGCTGAACTACATTTCCCAGCATCCATTGCAATTTTTGTATGGTTATGTAACTGACATAAGGCCATGGCACTTGAACGAATGTATGTCCAATCTCTAAGCCTGACCGTAAAAACCTCCCATAGGTGGTCTTCACTTTTTTCAACACCCACTGCCTCAACAGAGGAAACTCTAAGGACCTAGAGGTGGGTGAAACCACAAGACAGAACAAGCCTGGGTCTCCGCTAGACTTTGTGGAGCAGTGACCCCTATTAACTTGCATTGGACTACGGTATGAATTTTAAAAATAGAATTATAAAGCACCTGAGTTTTAGAGGTCCTTCAGTAAAAAGCAACTAGCCTTATTTACTTTAACTAATACATTCCATGAAGAAAGTGTTCTGTGGTACACTGATTACTAAAGCAGCCTAATTTTCCACCTCTTCTTGTATCCTTGTTCAGTGCCTTTTTTAAAAAATATATTTTATTGATTATGCTATTACAGTTGTCCCATTTCTCCCCCATCATTCCCCTCCACCCTGCACACCCCCTCCCACACACATTCCCCCCTTTAGTTCATGTCCATGTGTCATAAGTTCTTTAGCTTCTACATTTCTCACACTATTCTTGCCCTCCCCCTGTCTATTTTCTACCCACCATCTATGCTACTCATTCTCTATACCTGTTCCCCCTGTCTCCTCCTCCCACCCCCCTGTTGCTAACCCTCCAAGTGATCTCCATTTCTGTGGTACTGTTCCTGTTCTAGTTGTTTGCTTAGTTTGCTTTTGTTTTAGGTGTGGTTCTTAATAGCTGTGAGTTTGCTGTCTTTTCACTGTCATATTTTTTATCTTTTTCTTAGATAAGTCCCTTTAACATTTCATAGAATAAGGGCTTGGTGATGATAAACTCCTTGAACTTGACCTTATCTGAGAAGCACTTTATCTTCCCTTCCATTCTAAATGACAGCTTTGCTGGATAGAGCAATTTTGGATGTAGGTCCCTGCCTTTCAAGACTTCAAATATTTCTTTCCAGCCCCTTCTTGCCTGGAAGGTCTCTTTTGAGAAATGAGCTGAAAGCCTGATGGGAACTCCTTTGTAGGTGACTGTCCCCTTATCCCTTGCTGCTTCTAGAATTCTCTCCTTCATTTGAATCTTGGCTAATGTAATTATGATATGCCTTGGTGTGTTCCTCCTTGGGTCCAACTTCTTTGGGACTCTCTGAGCTTCCTGGACTTCCTGGAAGTCTATTTCCTTTCTCAGATTGGGGAAGTTCTCCTTTATTATTTGTTCAAATAAGTTTTCCACTTGTTGCTCTTCTTCTTCCCCTTCTCGTACCCCTATAATTTGGATGTTGGGACATTTAAAGATGTCCTGGAGGTTCCTGAGCCTCTCCTCATTTTTTTTAATTCTTGTTTCCTCCTCGTTTTCTGTTTGGTTATTAATTTCTTCCTTCTGGTCCACTCCATTGATTTGAGTCCCAGTTTTCCTCCCATCTCTATCGGTTCCCCATGCGTCTTCCTTCATTTCACTTAGTGTAGCCTGCATTTTTTCATCTAATTTGTGAGCAAAATCAACCAATTCTGTGAGCATCCTAATGACCAGTGCTTTGAACTGTGCATCTGATAGGTTGGCTATCTCTCCATGGCTTAGAGGAATTGGCTCTGGGGCTTTCATTTGTTCTCTGGTTTGAGCCATTTTTGGTGTTTTTTGTTTTGTTTTGTTTTCGTTTGGTTTGTTTTGGTTTGGTTTTGGTCTGGTCGAGGCTGTTACATAGTGAGGGGTGGAGCCTTAGGTGTTCCCCCAGTGCGGGGCAGCCCAGTCACTGGGTTGTGATGCTGTATGTGGTGGCGGGGTCCGAGAGGGATCAAGGACCCTTGCTCCGCTCTCTCCTGGATTCCAGTCCCTTCCGCTGCTTCCCCTTTGCCTGGACCGTCTGCACACGCAAATGTGGGACCATCTGGTCAGCCAGTCACCTTGTGCGGCCTCAGTGGGTCTGCACAGTTGCCACCCCGTGCCCGGGGTCCACCAGCTGCCTCCTGTGCACCTGGGAACTGCCAGCCACTGCTGCTTGCGGTCCCCAGCCTGCACCTCCACTTTTTCCTGCCGCAATTCCACCCCTCTTACCTGTCTGGATGAATGGTTGTTGGACTTCCATACAGTTCAATTTTCTATCAGTTCTGTTGTTTTCTTGTTTCTAAATATTTGTTGTCCTTAATTTTGGTTGTGAGAGGAGGCACAGTGTGTCCACCTACACCTCCATCTTGGCCAGAGGTCCCTGTGGGGATTTTTTATTCTCTAAAGTTGTAAGTACTCCTTGAAGATTAGACAACTGGTGAAGAAAGAATTGTATTCTACTTTTTTTTTCCTGAAAATTTCTTACTACAAGGCATGTTTGTCCTAGAGAATTTGTTTTCAGTGTCCCAGTTGGGGATTGGGAAAAATAACTTTTTTTCAAAATATTTTATTTATTTATTTTTAGAAAGAGGTGAAGCAAGAGAGAGAGGGAGAGGAACATCCATCGGTTGCTTCTGTAAGGGCCCTGTCTAGGGACCAAACCCGCAACCCAGGCGTGTTCCCTGAGTGGGAATTGAATCAGCGACCCTTTGATTCATAGGCTGGCACTCAGTCTACTGAGCCACGCCAGCCAGGGCAGTACGCATATTCATATATAGAGAGAGATTTTTGTATTTCTTTTTTTCTTCCCTTCATTTAGTTTTCTTCAGGGACTTCTATTTTCTCTATGTTGAATTTTTCTTGCCTAGCTTCAATACTGTCACTTTTTTCTCGAGTCCTTTAAGCTTTTAGATGATTTATTTTTAATTTTTTTGGTAATTTATTTTTTTAAGATTGTTATTTATTTATTTTCAGAGACGGGGGAGGGAGGGAGAAAGAGAGGGAAAGAAACATCAATGTGTGATTGCCTCTTGCGCACCCCCTACTGGGGACCTGGCCTGCAACCCAGGCGTGTGCCCTGACTGGGAATCGAAGTAGCGACCCTTTGGTCGGCAGGCCTGCACTCAATCCGCTGAGCCACACCAGCCAAGTTTTTTCTGTTTTTGTTATTTTTTAATTTCTTCCTTTTTACCTATTTCTTCATGTCTTATCTTTTGCGTTTATTCCCTCTTGGGTTCCTTCTAGTTTGGCCTTTATTTCTGAAATGATTTCTTCATTTATTTCTAAGTCTTTGAATTCTGTCACATTTCAGGTTTTCTAATTATGATTTGGATTTTTTTCCCTGTTTAGATAATTTTCCTAATGTCTTTTAGCTTATTTTGAAACAGTAAGTTACAGTTTCCATCTGTCTTACAGAAATGTGTTTCTGGTGTACCGTTGCTTTTTCTCTAAAGAGTAATTTTATGCCCTGCCTGTTGTGGCTCAGTTGGTTGGGCATCATCCTTCAAAGTGAAGATTGATGGTTCGATTCACAGTCAGGGCACATGCCTAGGTTGCAGGTTTGGTCCCTGGTCAGGGCGAGTACAAGAGGCAACCAATGGATGTTTCTCTCTCATATTGGTTCTCTCTCTCTCTCTCTCTTTTCTCCCTCCCTTCCCCTCTCTCACAAAAACAAAATAAAACATAAAAAGCTTAACTTTGTTTGGGACGCAGTCTTGGTTCTTTTTATGTTGTTCGTTTTCATGTGATAATAGGTTTTCTGAACTTTTTGAAGTTGGTATGGTTCAGGACAGGTTTTCTAACTTCCCATGAAAGAACTCCATCTTCTGTTTTTCCCCTTTTAAAAAGATATGGCAGCTTGCTTTCTAATATTTACTCATTATGTTCCTACTTACGTGTTAAGTCCCTGCTTTTATCAGAACCTCCTCTTTATTTTTTTTAAAGACTTTATTTATTTTTATTTTTTTTAGATTATTTATTTATCTTTAGAGGGGAAGGGTAGGAGAGAGGGAGAGAGAAATATCAATGTACGGTTGCCTCTCCTGTGTCCCCTGCTGGGAACTGGCCTGCAACCCAGGCATGTGCCCTGACTGGGAATCGAACCTCGATCCTCTGGTTCACAGGCCCGCGCTCAATCCACTGAGCTACACCAGCCAGGGCAGAACCTCCTGTTTACTTTGACTCTCTTGTTCTTATTCTGACCAATTTTGTTTTCGCTTTCGGCAGTTTCCCCACAGTGTGGGCCTTTGTCCTGGAAGGCAGCCCCGGCAGGTCAGTTTTCAGAGTTCACAGGGCCTTGACTGCTCCCGCCCCTTCAGATCTTCCTGCAAAGCCCTTGCACTCAACCACCATTGGAGAGGGTAAAACCCTCGCAGCTTCAGCTGCTGTTCAGTCTGGCCCACCATGCTTTCCAGTGAATACCTAGGGGTTACCCTGTGTTAGGGTTTGTCAGGTGCCACATTGCTTCTCCCACACACATGTCAATAACATGTAGGTCTGATGAGTAGATGGAGTTTGTCCCTACCTGCTTATATTTTAGAAGTTAGGAGAATATCCTGTCACCTAGTTTTGCAGTAAATATTGTCCATAGGGTTTTGATTTTGCTATCTGGTTGTTCTTTTTTTATTTGAGGATTTTGCATTTAAAAATCTATGCTGGTGCTATTATCATCTTCTCAGGAAGCAGTCTTCCATATTTTGGAATTTATATGCTGTCTCTGTCTTTCTGAGTAATCTCTGAGTATCTCTGTCTTTAATGTCTAGTTCTGCGTTTCCATCCCTTAATTTTCAACTGTGTCTAATCTTTGGCTTTTAATGTTTTATTTTTTACTATTTCTTTATTAATTGTCTATTTTGTGTGTTAGTTTAGTTTTTTCATTAGATTCTACATATAAGTCAGGTCATGTGGTAATTGTCTTTCTCTAGCCTGTTTCACTTAGCATACTATACCCTCCCGGTCCATCCACGGTGTTCCAAAACATTCCTTCTTCTTCTTATTTTTTAAATATGTTGTTTATTGTAGTTTTTCCCCATACCATTTAGACCCCTAATACTGCCCTCCCACCAGCAGTCACCACACTGTTCATGTCCATGAGTCCTTTTTTCCCTTTGCCCAATCCCTCCACCCCCAACCTCCTCCACTCCCGCTGTCATCCTGCTGTGCATCTGTGAGTCTGTCCCCATTTTCCCTGTTAGGTCAGTTTGTTCATTAGATTCTACATATGAGTGAAATCATATAGTATTTGTCTTTCTCAGACTGGCTTATTTCAGTTAGCTTAATGTTCTCCATCCACACTCTCGCAAAGAGTAAAATTTTCTTCTTTTTTACGACTCAGCAGTGTTCTATTGTGTAAGTGTCCCGTAGCTGTTTTATCCACTCATCTACTGATGGACACTTGGGCTGCTTCCACATCTTGGCGATTGCAAATAATGCTACACTGAACGCAAGGGTGCTCATGTTCTTTCGAATCAGTGTTTCGGGTTCCTTTGGATATATTCCCAGAGAGGGATAGCTGGGTCAGAAGGCAGATCCATTTTGAATGTTTTGAGGTATCTCCGTACTGCTTTCCGCAGTGGCTGCACCAATGTGCATTCTCACCAACAGTGCAAAACGGTTCCCCTCTCTGCGCATCCTCCCTAACACTGTGGTTTGCTGATTTATTGATGACAGCCATTCTGACAGGTGGGAGGTGATATCTCATTGTGGTTTTAATTTGCTTTTCTCTGAGGATTAGTGACATTGAGCACCGTTCCATATGTCTATTGGTCATCTGTCCTCTTTGGAGAAGTGTCTATTCATAAAGTCCTTTGCCCATTTTTTAACTGGGTTGTTTGTGTTTTTGGTGTTAAGTTTTGTAAGTTCTTTATAAATTTTGGATATTAACCACTCATCAGATGTATCAGCGAATATGATCTCCCCATTCTATGGGTTGTCTTTTTATTTTCTCGATGATTTCCTTTGCTATGTAAAATCTTTTTAGGGTGATGTAATACCACTTGTTTATTTTTTTTCTTTTGTTTCCTTTCCCTGGGGAGATATAGCTGATAAAATTTTACTATTAACAATGTCGAAGATTTTGCTTCCTATGTTTTCTTCTATGATTTTCATGGTTTCAGGTCTAACATTGAGGTCTTTGATCCATTTTGAATTTATTCTTGCGTGTGGTGTGAGAAGGTGGTCTAGTTTCACTTTTTTGGACATATCTGTCCAATTTTCCCAACACCATTTATTGAATCAACTATCTTTAGTCCATTATATGTGCTTGCTTCCTCTTTCCAAAATGAGTTGACTCTAATGGTGTAGGTTTATTTCTGGACTCTCTATTCCAACCATTCCGTTGATGTATTGTCTGTGTTTATGCCAGTACCATGCTGTTTTGATTACTATGGCCTTATAGTATACTTTCATACTAGGTAGTGTGACACCTCCCACTTTGTTCTTTTTCAGGATCACCGTTGTAATGTGGGGCTTTTTGTGGTTCCATATAAATTTTTAAATATTTGTTCCAGTTCTGTGAAACATGTCATTGGAATCTTTTTTTTTTTCTACGTTTTCTACCTATCATTTATGCTACTTACTCTCTGTACCCTTTCCCCCTCTCTCCCCCACCCACTCCCCTGCTGATAACCCTCCATGTGATCTCCATTTCTGTAACTCTGTTCCTGTTCTAGTTGTTTGCTTTTGTTTTAGGTGTGGTTGTTAATAGCTGTGAGTTCGCTGTCCTTTTACTGTTCATATTTTTTATCTTCTTCTTCTTAGATAAGTCCCTTTAACATTTCATAGAATAAGGGCTGGGTGATGATGAACTCCATTAACTTGACCTTATCTGGGAAGCACTTTATCTGCCTTTCCATTCTAGATGATAGCTTTCCTGAAGAGAGTAATCAGGGATGTAGGTCCTTGCCTTTCATGACTTAGCATACTTCTTTCCAGCCCCTGCTTGTCTGCAAGGTCTTTTTTGAGAAATCAGCTGGTGGTTTTCTGGGCACTCATTTATAGGTAATTGTCTCCTTTTCTCTTGCTGCTTTTAAGATTCTCTCCTTATCTTTGGTCATCAGTAATGTAATTATGATGTGCCTTGGTGTGTTCCTCCTTGTGTCCAACTTCTTTGGGACTCTTTGAGCTTCCTGGACATCCTGGAAGTCTATTTCCTTTGCCAGATTGGGGAAGTTCTCCTACATTATTTGTTCAAATGTCTTTTCAATTTCTTCCTCTTCTCTTTCTCATACCCCTATGATTCAGATGTTGGAATGTTTAAAAATGTCCTGGAGCTTCCTAAGCCTCTCCTCATCTTTTTGAATTCTTGTTTCTTCACTCTGTTCTGGTCGAATGTTTCTTTCTTCCTTCTGGTCCATACCGTTAGTTTGAGTCCCATTTCCTTCCCACCACTGTTGGTTCCCTGTACATTTCTCTTTATTTCACTGGCATAGCCTTCATTTTTTCATCTAATTTGCGACCAAATTCAACCAATTCTGTGAGCATTCCGATTACCAGTGTTTTGAACTGTGCATTTGATAGGTTGGCTATCTCTTTGTCACTTAGTTGTATTTTTTTCTGGAGCTTTGATCTCTTCTTTCATTGGGGCCATTGTTTTTTTTTTTTTTTTTTGTCTTGGTGTACCTGTTACAGTAGTAAGGGGCAGAGCGTTATGTATTCACCAGGGTGCGGTAACCTTCATCACTGCCTTGTGGTGCAGTATGTGGGGGAGGGGTCTGAGAGGGAGCAATGCCACTTGCTCCACTCTCTGCCGGTTTTCAGTCACTTCCCCCACTACCCACAAGCAAATTGGGCCCTTCTGGTGCTGATTCCCAGGTGTGTGGGTTTGTGTACGTTCTAGAACCCTGTTGGTCTCTCCAGTGAAAACTCTGGTGAGGCTGGGAGTTTCTGCTGCTGCCGCCTCAACCCCCACTGAGGTTTTCAATCAGAAGTTTGAGGCTTTATTTCTCCACACTGGAACCCTGGGTTGTTTCAGTGTGGATCTCTCCCTAGTTCCTCCCGGTTTAGCTGCATGGGAATGTGGGACCCCGGCCCAGCCCTCCAGCCGCCACCTTGCTGCAAGTCCTCTCCGCCCAGCTGCCCGTCTGTCTCTGCCCCTCCTACCTGTCTGGGTGAATGTTTCTTCTTTAACTCCTTGGTTGTCAGACTTCCATACAGTTTGATTTTTCTGACAGTTCTAGTTAGGTTTTGTTTTTAAATTTGTCGTTGTCCTTCTTTTGCTTGTGTGAGGAGGCAAAGTGTATCTACCTGTGCCACCTTCTTGGCCAGAACCCTTTATCCATTTTTAATTGAATTGTGGCTTTTTTGGTGTTGAGTTGTGTAAGTTCTTCATAAATTTGGATATTAACCCTTTATCACATGTATCATTGTATCATTGGCAAATATGTTCTCCCATTTGGTGGGTTGTCTTTTTATGTTGTGGATGGTTTCCTTTGCTGTGCAAAATCTTTTTAATTTGCTGTAGTCCCATTTGTTTATATTTTTCATTTGTTTCTCTTGCCTACTTTTCACTTCTATAAATAGTTCCATTTTGTTCTTTTTCAGCCCTGCTTGGTTATTCTTGATCGTTTGTGGTTGGCTACTGACACTTTTTAAAAAAGATTTTATTTATTTTTAGAGAGAAGGGAAAGGAGAGAGAAAAAGAGGGAGAGAAACACCAGTGTGTGTTTGCCTCTTCTACACCCCATCTGAGGACACGGCCGGCAACCCAGGCATGTGCCCTGACTGGGAATAGAACTGGTGGCCCTTCGCTTCTCAGCCCGGTGCTCAATCCGCACCAGCCAGGGCTGGCTGCTGACGCTTTGAATGTTGTCAGTGTTTTTGTATTTCTTTAAACACATAAGCATGGTTATTTCATATTCTGTCTGATAATTCCAATATTGGAAGCTAGCCTCTATTCTTTGTGCTGATTCCTGTTCACGGTACCTTGTTTTTGTGTTTCACGAGCTTCCATTTTCTTTGGAAATTTATTTGTGGGGATGTTTTATGGCCTGCGTTGACGATAGGTCATGGATGATATATGGTAGCATTTTTTGTCCCTTTTTGTTTATTTTTAATATAGAAAGCGTTAAACTATGCTTCTTGATCTGCAACTTACATTTTTCCCACCATAACGGGACAGTATGTCATAGTGCTGTCATTGAAGTGGTTGTAACGAATTGCCCTTTGCCTTGATCTCTGGAAATGTAGGTGTATCCTGAGCTTGAAGATCAGAGAGCTTGTCTACCATCAGGATCTTTTCTGACTTGTTCTTCAGACAACACCATTCGCTTCTGGAACATGGATAGCAACCCTGACTCTCCCTGGCAGAAAAACATCTTCAGTAATGTGAGTGCCTCCACTGTGAACCATCTTTTAGGAAGAACAAAGACCTACTGAAAGCTCGAACATTGAGGCAGGAGGGAGTCTCATAGAATCTTGCTGTCAGGCTTCACGAAGGGCAGGAACCAGGAACCAGTGCAAGTTACTCTCTGTTACCCTCTCTCTTGTTTCTCTCTGTCTCCCTCTGTTTCTACGTAGTGCAGGTCTCTCTCCTAATCAGCAGCTGCTGTCCAGGTGCGTCTACACAGCCATTCTAGGCAACCTGACATACTCAACAGAAGAGAAGTTCCTCCCCGAGTCTTGAGCTGGAGCTCCTTGGCAGAACTCTTTGGTTCCTCATCCACATCATGCAGGGGCTTCCCCTGTGTGGCTAGCTGCTACGGGTGGGGGTGCGGACAGGACCC
Organism: Glossophaga mutica; assembly: GCA_039655065.1. Taxonomy (NCBI): domain Eukaryota; kingdom Metazoa; phylum Chordata; class Mammalia; order Chiroptera; family Phyllostomidae; genus Glossophaga; species Glossophaga mutica. Next base: position 33,243,339 of record CM077315.1, read on the forward strand.
CAAAGATAGCCATAATGTGAGGCTGGGGAGACACTATGTTGAAGAAATGGTTGGTATGGCCAGGTCAGTAAGGGAGCTTCTCTGAGGAGCTGAAACCTGAATCATGCACTTATGATGCTGCACATACTTATTAAGGTCTGTACTAGGTGGGTACATGCTGGGCACCAATCGGTGACTAAGACAGACCCTTCTCCTGTACTTGTGGCACCCACAGTCTAGTGCGGGCAGACAGTGAGTGAACTAACAACTGCATGAGTTGTGATATCATCACAAGCGTGGTAAGCGGCATGAAAGAAAATTGCAAATTGCTAGTAGGATATACAGGGCCCAACGCAATGACACCCCTTTCTTATTACAAAATCATAAGCATGTAATTCTGTGACATAACAACATCACACTCAAACACCCCATATGACATTTTAGGTGAAGTGTTCAAATTAAATCTAAAACTTGTTACGCCCATACTATTACCCTACCAACCACACTCAAGCAGGCTTTACTTCTGCGGAACCCTGTATCACAGAGTCATCTGATCTTATTTGGGGCATCAGGGGCAGCTTCCTAGAGGAAGAGACAACTAAGCTGAGAGATACAGAGCATTGGGAGGAGGAAAGAGGAGAGGGGAGAGTGCCCGGTGTCGAAGGGACAGCTTGTGCAAAGGCCATGAGGTGGGAAAGAGCTTAGTGAGTTGGAAAACCTGAGAAGTCAGTGGGGCTGGAACAAAAAAGCCCCAATGCAGGGAGTTTATAGCAGGTCCTCCTTTGCTATTCCCTTTGCACTGCCTGCCTCCCCCCGCCCCCGCCCACCGCCAATACTGCCATCTTTTCCTCTGTACCTGTGATATGCGTGTTATATTTGGCCGCATAGAAAGGAAAACCCCAAAACAAGAGGTAAAAGTTTGGCTTTCTGACTAATAAGAATCATCTAGATGTAATCAGTTCAGACTGTGGGGCAGCTGCAGGAAGGCTCCAAGAGGCTTCTCACTCTCCACTCTGTCGTTTTGAAGGATGGCCCCTATGACCACCATCCAAAAGGGCTGTCAGAGTTCCATTTATCACATCAGTAAGTCTCAGACCACAGGAAGGAAGCCGAAGTGTTCCCACTTGCTTTCCATTTCACTGACCAGACTTTATTCACAGACCCTCATCCAGCGCAAGGGAGGCTGGGAAACATAGTTATTATTCTTAGTGGTGTCCCAGGTCAGAACTGGAGTTCTGTTTTTAACGAAGAATGGCACACTGGCTCTTGGGATACGAAAGTACAGAGGTGTTTCAGACCTTCTCACTGTACTGACTTCAGCCCGTTCCCTCCTGCAGACCCTACTGAAGGTAGTGTATGTAGAGAATGACATTCAGCATCTGCAGGATATGTCACACTTCCCAGACCGGGGGAGTGAGAATGGGACACCTATGGACGTGAAAGCCGGAGTACGAGTCATGCAAGTCAGTCCTGATGGCCAACACTTGGCTTCAGGTGACCGAAGTGGAAATCTGAGGCAAGTGGGCTCTGGTGGGTGCCTAGGTCCACCTCCCAGCTTGGGCTCGGGTACTCAGGCTGGTGGGGAGGAAGCCTGGCCTTTGCACGTGCAGCTACTCATTGGGAATGAGGGGCTGTGAGTAGCAATCCTGTAACCAGCTACCCCTGGGAACTTAAGCACAGAGTCTTCCAAAAGGGTTAAGGTGAGGGTGGGTACTGGGACCTCAACAGCTGAGGCATGCGAACTTTGCCTACAGAGTAGGCAGGCAAAGTTGCATGACTCTAGGACAGGGTAACACGTTACCAGTCGTGTGGTACCCCTGCCAAGCCATCAGAGAAGATGCCAGCTGGAGCTTGTGGGGTCCTGGTAGGCCTGGGAGAGGAGCCAGGAGGATGGGACATTTGAGGGCAGAGGTTTTTCAAGATGTTACAGTAGGTGCTGACAGCATATGAGCCCTGTCACAGGGACCAGGTTTAAGTGGATGAATGACAGCTGTGACCACCTGGCACTGGGGCTGTTGAGGGATGGAAAGGACCAGGGGGAACTGGAGAGCATGCCCTCAAAATTGTTGTGCGTCCTCATTGTCCAAAAAGAGCAGAAAGTGCGGGGCGGGGGGGGTTTCCTGTGAAAATTCTATGGTTTTTAAAGTGCTGACAACTGTTTCGATATCAATCACCGCGCAAGGCAAACCGAATGTGTCAGTGGGCTGCTCACATTGATAGCACTCGGCCATGAATGGTGAAAGCAGTAACAAGGGCTACATGGGCATAGCCCTCTTTCCCCGGGCTGGGCACTGGCCCGATACTATGTGTATCTCGACCGCTTTAGTCCTCTCACTGACCCTCCGATGTAAGTGCTGTTATCAGCTCCATGTTCATGTGGGCTAACTGAGGTAAGAGGAGCTAAGTAACTAGGCACAGGCAGAGAGTAGAGAAACTGGGATGGTTGTCTCTTATTTGAACCCTGGATGATGTCTCACTGTTCGCTTTCACTTGGAGAGAACGAGAAAAGTCTAGATTTGAGACTAAGAGTGACAGATTGGAATTAGATGTTCCCACCCTTAGGTCCTATTCTTGAGTATGCCCCCTGACCCCTGCTCCACGGCCCCTCCCCAGGGTTCGCTTGTGAAGCAGCTCTGCCCTAACCCTTGTTCTCCCCAGAGAACTGTCCTAGATCTGGCCCGTGGAGCCACAGGGGCTGAGTGTTCACTGAGGTACTCCCAGCTTTGGCACTGCTTCCTTTCAGATGGCAGGTTTCTAGACGATAACAGTGGTTTGGTATCTCTAAACTACTTCCTGATGTCACCTACCTGGCAGTGGCAGAGTGCCTGAGGTGGGAGCGGGGCTGGGAGGGCCCTGCGAGAGGGGTATAGCAGGCAGTGTGTGTCTCCTAGGATCCATGAGCTGCACTTCATGGATGAGCTGGTCAAGATGGAGGCCCACGATGCTGAGGTGCTATGCCTGGAGTACTCCAAGCCTGAGACTGGTGAGCCCCTGACAGGGCGACAGCGGGGAGGCAGGGGAATGGCCCCCCTGACAGTGCCATAGGGAGGGGCAGTTGGTATCCGCTAGGGCTGTGAGTGACAGCTAGAAGTCCTGCGTTTAGTAAGGGCCCCTGTCTCTGGACCCTGGGACCCAGGCGACTAGGACTCCAGAAGGCAAGACACTGGCAGGCAGGACTGCACTGGACTGACTTACCCTGGTGCCCAGTGCCCTGAACAGAGCACAGGCTAAAGAGGTGGGTGTCGAATGAGCGAATGTATGAACGAGTTCATCCTCTGCCAGGGAAGGGAGATTGACAGTGAGACTTGTTCAATGCCTACAGAAAAATTACAAGGATATTACAGTGAACACCCACATGCTCTTTACCCAGATCCCCCAAGGTTCTTTTGTTTTAAAACCTATCCGACCCTGCGACTGTGTAATGAGTTTATCTGCTTCTCCTCTCTCCATCCCTGCGTGTGTGTGTGTGCACATACACGCACAGAACACGACCACAGCACACACGTTCTTTGCTTTTCATTTGCTGAACTATCTGAGTGTAAACTGCAGGCTTGATGCCCATTCTCCCTTAAACGCCTTTGTCAGCATTTCCTCGGAATGGGGACAACTGTTTACATGACCACAGGGCTTATCAAATGTGGGAACTTTACTTTGATGCTATGCCGTGTTCTCTCTTACGGTCCTTACAGTTTGCCAGTTGTCCAGATAGTGTCCTTTTAGCACCTTTGTTTTTCTACTACGGGTTCACGCTTCAGTTGTCCTGGCTCTTTTGTCACCTTTATTCTGGAACATTTCCGTACACTTAATTTGTCTTTATGACTTTGGCTTTCTGCAGAACGTAGACCAGTCGTTTTATAGAATTTCCTTCAATTTCGGTTTGTCTGTTTGTTTTCCTCATAATTTGATTTCAATGATACAGTCTTGGTAGGAACATAACAGAGGCAGAGCTATGTCCTCATATGTTAATCATCTTTCCCATGCTGTTCTTTCCTTCTTCCTTCCTCTGCACCTCCTGTCCCACCACACTTTCTTTCCATTTCTCTTCATTCCGTATACCTTTCCTGAACTCCCTTCCACCTCAGGTCATATGTTAGGCCTCAGAAGTCCCAGGTGACCAGTGTAGGCACTGTCTGACGGGGCCAGCAGGGAAGGCCTAGGGCTGGAAGGAAGTGTGGCGGTGGGTGGGTGGGTAGTCAGTAGGGCCCGGACAAGGCCCCCGCAGCCAGAGCTCCGGGAGTGAAGGGGCAGTGTTTTCAGGAGGCGGAGAAGTTGGCAGGACTTCACATGGCATGCCAAGGAATTGGACTTGGTAGGAGGAGTGCTGGGCTCTGCTAGGATGTCTGCTGTGGGCAGGAGTGAAGGAACGTCCAGGTGTACCTGAAGATCAGCGCTCCCTGAACTGGTGGCATGGGATGTGAAATGCCAGCGTTTGGGGGCTCTGGAGGAAGATTACCCAGAGCTGAGGGAGTACCCCCCTTCTGGGTTTGGGGCAAGCTAGCAGAAATTATGGAAGCAAAGACCCCTTCTTCAGGAGTTGGAAAGCTTGGCTGTGCTGCTCTTCAGGAGGCCAGTGTATGAAGGAGCCTCCAGGGAACCCAGGGCCACTCTCTCCACTCACAGGGTTGACCTTGCTGGCCTCGGCCAGTAGGGATCGACTGATCCATGTGCTGAACGTGGAGAAGAGCTACAACCTGGAGCAGACCCTGGACGACCATTCCTCCTCCATCACGGCCATCAAGTTTGCAGGTGAGCCCCTCTTCCTTCCCACCTCCAGCACCTCCTTAGATGTGTTCCTTTGGCAACAGTAAAAACTGTCTTCAGCTTAGACAAAAAAAAGGGGGAGACGCAAGCTCTGGATTTGGGCACAGCTGGATCCAAAGGTTGAAGTTTTTTACATCATCAGGACTCTTTCCTCTGTTAGCTGTGCCTTTCTCTGGAGGACAGGAGCTTGGTTTTCACTGGGCCACTGAAAAGAGATTTCCCCTTTTCCTGTTCATTTTGGCCGAAACTGGGAGCTGACTTTCCCTTTGCTGGTCTGAGGCACCTGCTCTTTCCAGAAGAGTTAGCAGTGCCAGGGCTTTGGGGCATTCTCTTTGGCCAGGTTCTGGTGCCCAGCCACCGCCTACCTCCGTTCCTGATCTAGGAGGACTGGCATTAGATGGGTGCTGGTCCCCCAAGAGAAAGCAAGGTGCCAATCTCGTGAGAGGGCAGGATGGGCACTGGTGGTTTGGCAGAAAGTAGGTGACAGTGACCATCGCTGGAGGCCAGCTCTTTGCTGGGGTAGTATCCTCATACCATCCCAGCAGTTATCCCCTTCCTTACCCCATGTTACAACCAGAGTCACTCAGCTAGTAGGTACAGGCCTAGGATCTTGCCTAGGGCTGTTCTCCAAAGTCTGCGCTCCACCAGGTCATCAAAGGGATTCCTCCAAGACTGAAAAGATTCAGTATGTAGATCCCTGGCCCTAAGGGTTCCCAAGGGGAGGCGAGGCAGGCCCTGTGGGGTGCAATTGATCAGAACTCAAGAACATGTTCAAAACCATATTTAAGATTATATTCATGGGGAGAATAATACATTCATGCATGGTAAGTTCTTCACTACAAAGTGTTTTTCATATATAATTTTGTGACCAAGAATGTATTAATGTCTCTCAGACCTCCCCACTCCCTGCCCTGCCTGTCTCTGGCTAAGGTGATAGGGAGCTGGGGAAAAAATAAGTTAACAGTGTTTGATGTGTGTTGATGAAGGCCTAACAAAAGTTGATCAGCTAAAACTTCTCAGACATCCTTAAAGACCTGTTTGGCCCTGGCCTGTGTGGCTCGGCGGGTTGGAGCGTCATCCCGTGACTGAAGGGTTGCAGGTTTGATTCCCAGTTGAGGTGCATAGGTAGGTTGTGGGTTCCATCCCTGATGGGGGCACGTACCTAGGGTGCGAGTTCGATCCCTGGTCCAGGCACGTGCAGTCCCCCATTTGGGCTCTCTCACATTGGTGTTTCTCTCTCTCCCTTCCTAAACAATGAAAAAGTGTCCTTGAGTGAGGTTAAATAATAATAATAATAATAAGAAGAAGAAGAAGAAGAAGAAGAAGAAGAAGAGTTTAATAAAAACTGTTCATTCCATCAGCTAGAGGAAGTTAGAGCAAATCTGGCAGTTTGGCCCCAGTGACCTCACCTTTAACGAATGGTCTAGATCCACGAGAGGTGGTGAGTGGCCCAGGGGATGGCCCTGAAGTTGGTCCTTTTAGGGCACCTTCTGAAGGGTGTAGGCCTTCGTTAGAGCCCCAGCCAGCCTGAGAGGATGCAGCTCCTAAACCCGGCTCCGGATTGCTTTGCTCTGCTGGGCTGGCTCACTTGGGGTTTATGCTCAAAACGGTGATAGTCAGCATGAACTGGGCACCCGTTGGTCCGAACCTGTCTGAAGCTGCCCTGCTAACCAAGGACTCAGGCTTTTAACGCTTCTCTGTGCAGCGTATCCAAAAAGTGCATACAGAACGTAGGTCACCAAATACAGTCCATGCACCACGTGACGTTTCGGTCACTGACAGGCTGCCTGTACTAAGGTGGTCCCATAACATTATAGTGTAGCTGAAAATTTTCTATCAGCTAGTGACATCGTAGCCGACATAAAGTCACATTGCAACACAGGTCGTAGTACTATGCATTTGTGGAGATGCTGATGCAAGCA